>CM068368.1:659023212-669023212 GCA_034769895.1 Magicicada septendecula
TTATTCTTACAAAATAACGTTTTATGACCTGACATTTGTTGTTAACTGGAACGGTTCTATTAGCATCTACCTATTCGGCTGTCCATAATCCTTCTTCGGATGTTAATGATATTATTCCTTTATGTAAGTCAATTACTGCTGAATGCTGTCGCAATATATCGCATCAATCAATACATTGAACGTAATCCCGTTGCGACCAAGAATCCTATTGGTATGGTTATATTATTATTGGTAAGATCGAGCGATACTTGTTTTTTAACTGTTTTATTTTGCGTCCAGTGGCTCCAATAATTATCACATATTAACAGGTAAGGTAGGTATAGGCAACTGGCCTTCTCGCTGTATTTTTTCCAGTTCAGTACTATCTATCAACGAGATGTTGGATCCAGTATCTATCATTATTGTGGATTGTATTCCATTTAATTTAGCTGTTACATATATAATTTCATTATTACTATTACTGTGTACATGATTATTATCCTCTTCAATAAATCTTCTCTAATATATTTTTTAAATAGTGGTTAGAGATTATAGTTATGGTATTATCATTCGTAGGTTTATTTACAATTCGTTGTTCCCAAGATTACGGTTCAGTGAAGGGTATTCCTTCATTTTTCACTGCCTCTATTAGTTTAAATGAGGGCTTCCCCATCTTCTCTATTTTCCTGTGAGTTTCTGAGGTTGATTTTGTAAAGGTTCGGGTCGGTCCTCTGTATTATGTTCCGCCGTCCTATAATTTCTTTCATGTTGATAGTTGTCTTCACGCCGGGATTGATTATAGTAATTGTTATATGGTGATTCTTTGGTAATATCGTCGCTGATTGTTTTGAGGTCTGGAATAAATATAATTAACATTGTGTCTATAATTAGTGGGTCATTTGTCCCCATCTCCTCTATTATTACGACTGTCGCGGTAATTATAATGATTATTGCCACGATAATTATAATTCCTGGTATTATTATTCGAGTGATCGTTCTGTGTTCTATTTGCGTTAACGTTCTGAGCTGGTCGATTGTGATCATTATTATGGGAATTTGTTTGTTGCTCGTTACTATTATACTTATGGTATTTATAATTTAATATTCTGTTTCTTTGATACTGAGTTTCGTGCTCATAATTCTCAAGGAATCTGGGCCATGGCTGAAATCGTTTTAATTTGGCTACACATACGTGCGTTCTTTATTCCTTCCTCATAATGGTAGGATAGCTGTATCACCAAACATTCTTCGGGAATTCTGGGCTCTAAATTCCGTGCCATGCATACTTTTTCTCGAGAAAGTATGATGTAGGAGACTGTCCTATGTTCGTTTCGTATCGACCGTTGCTCATATTATTCTAACCATGTTCTGGGTCGACTCCGACCAATATTTTTCTTTAAATTGCTTTTTGAATTCGGTCATGTCCGGTATATCCGGACGCACCACCGTCCACCAATTATCATATGTATCCTTAAATGTCTCATCAATCATACCACGTATCATACTCCCAACGTTCTCTCTATTTCGTGTGATCAACTCTTCCAACCTCTTTAAAAATTCCATCGGATTACGCTTGTAATTTCAAAAATTAATCGACTCCCGGTTATCGTGGTTAGTTGTATGATTATATTGACATGTCCTATCCCGCCATGAATCTACTTCTTCTTGTAACTGTAGTTCGTGTCTACTAATTCTCTATTTTATTTTTACTTGTATTAATTTGACCTTCCATATTGTTTAAATTGCCATATACTCTTTCTAGTCGCTCACCCATGTCTGTTTGTATTTGCATAATCCCTTCCTTATTCTCCTCCCGTATCTGATGTACTTCTTGTTTAATTCCTCGTATTTTCGACAGTTTCCTGTTGGATTTCTTCGACCATTGTTTTACTCTCAATGTGTATGTCATTAATTTTATTTGTAGTTCCTCATGAACCTGTATTACTGTTTCGTCAGTTTTTTCTAACTTTTCATTTGTCTCGGCTATTTCTAATTTCCTTTCCTCATTATTTTGGTCTACTTTTTGGTTAATTGTCACATGGATGTTTTCCATTCTTTCGTTAATCTGCCTTACCTTTTCTTCATTTATTTGTAGGATATCTTCCTTCATTTGTCTTAAATCCTCCTCATTCCTGTCAATCTTTCGTTAATTTGTTTGAGGTTTCTTTAAATTCCTAATTTGTTTTCCTTGAATTTTCCTTAATTTCCTCATTTATTTTATCGAATTTCTCATCCTGTTTCTTAAATTGTTCCTTTGAGTTTTCCTCCTGTTTCTTAAATTGTTCCTTTGAGTTTTCCTCCTGTTTCTTAAAATTGTCATCCATGGTTTGTTTATTTCTTTCCTTAATGCTATCAATTTTCTCCATCATCATCCTCATCATTTCTTGCCAATCTGGTTCTCTTCTGGCTTCCGCTTTTTCTGGTTGGTCCCCTTGGGCATCCTCTTCAACTATTTCCTTTTCCGTGTCCGTAATTATTTCAGTTTCCGTTGTTTCGTCTGTCTGTTGTTCCATTTCACTATCTATGATTACTTCTATTTCTTGTCCTTGTTCACCTTCTTCCTTCTCCGTGTCTTCTGCCCTCTTCTTTGATTTACCTCTGGTATTAGGCATTTTTATTCTCCCACAGTTGCCTGCTCTGGTTAAGTAATATTTTTATAATTATAGTTTTACTTAACTTAAGCCCCACGTTGGGCGCCAATTTGTTATCTCACCGGGTATGCCTCTCTTCTATTATGTTAATATTTTTCAATTTCTTATATATCTGGGGTTGCTGGATATAGTAATATCGTTAATTATGATTATCTTATCTCTCTATTTAAGATACAAGTGTTAGTGTGAATGTAACTTAAATATGTAGTGTGTTATTCTAAAATTTTGCTCAGCCCTAGTCTGCCTTGCAGAGAATTATTGAAATTTCGTATTTAACTCTCTTCTCTTTGGTGTCGGAGAATTCCGCAACAAGCGCTGCAGTTCCGGAACAAACGAAATTTATAGGTTAACCCACCGTGTACGGTGACTAGTTATTATACACTTAGTCTGTTAATTCTAATTCCCAATTCATTAACTAATACCCAAATAATACGATCATGAAATTATACAAGGTTTCTTTATTAATTCAACTTGTTAACATTCAATAAGATTGGTTTTACTTGATATATAAGAAAGGCTATATGTTGCGTTAATCGATTATTGTTCGGTCCAATATTTTATTTTAAATTCAGTTATATATTTTGTTTTTTATAATTAATTTAGTTCAGGGTGTGAAGGTTCTTGTAACTGCGGGTACGATTAAAAATACTTAGATAAGAATGCAAGATATTACAAATTTAAAGTGTTGTGGTGTTTAATATTATTTATACAATTGTAAAGACGTACCAGACGTAGAACGAAGCGGCTCTGGAAGGCGGTTGGTTTTTAACCTCGTGAATTGATGCCTCGTGTCGATCAGAAAGGAGATGGTTTTCTTTATTCTTTCCTTCAAGTGGCAATAAAGTAGAATCTTGGTCCTGGTTAAATTCGAAATACAGCTCCCTTGGTTGATTTACGGCCAAACTTGTGATTGTGTTCTTCGGCAAACTCTGGATCCAAATACGTTTTTTCTATCATATGAAGTAAATGGTGATGTCCAATGTGGTTGAATGGTTATGATTTTCAGTTTGGTGTGTAGTATTAGTTCTTTATATTTTATTAATATTTCATTAAATTGTCATTAATTCTTCTTCTGATATTGGACAATCCAAGTCATTCCTTGTGGAATTCAATTACTTATTATCATGAGATGATACCATTATACAATTTGGTTAAATGTTGCTGGCCTAATTAAGACAAATAATTATTCATATATTGTGATTTGTAACTGTATTGAAATAATTTAGAATATGTAAGTTATATTACTCATTTCTCTGGGTTTTAATCTCATCACGTTCAGATCATAAAAAGCAATAATACAAATCAACAAATTATATTAATTTTTGTTGTCCCTAGCAACAAATTTATTTTTATTCTTTTTCAATGTTTTGGTATATAGTGATAATTTCATATATTATTCTTCCATTCCTTATTAAACTTCAATTATATCGGAATATAACTTTATTTATATCTTGTTTACTAATTTCTACATATATTCTGCTGGTTTTTCAATCTTAGTCTGTTTCTTTTCATAATTATTATTTTTCCGATATCAAACGTTATCAATCGATATCATTGCACTATGGCATTATCATGATTTGTTTATATTGAGTTGGTTTATTATATATTATTAATTATCAAATGTTTTTTTCTAACTCCTTGAACTATATTCATTAATTATTATTAACTTCTTTACCTAACCTTTATATTTTGATTTGTTATATAGTGTTATCGGCTGTTAGGCCTTTTATTATATTTGGATCTATCTTTGATTATATCTGGTTAACAACTATAGCCTTTTTACATAAGTTTATAAACATAATCAAACCTTAACTATGTACATTTACACAAATAATTATTCTTTTTATAACTAACAACAACCTTATCTTGATCTATGGATCACATATAAAAAAATTGAGATCAATTAATACTAATTGACTGCTTTCCTCCACCTTTCTACAACAGCAAACAAATAATACATATTGCTTCATTACTTGCTATTACATCAACAAGTAAGTTTCATAAGCTAACACAAACTTTAACATAACATTGATGGTAACAACATAACATCATTCAATTCAGAATCATTACTTTCGATTAACTAGTAATGTATATTATTGACTCATTTTCATCTAATTTCACTGTCATTTACTGTAACATTTTCGATATTGGTTTCTTTTTTACAATTCTTATCAGTATATTTGATTTATTTACTTTTCACTGAACATTGAGTTCTTACTATTGTCTATTTTACAGGTTTATTTGTTATTGTTATCACTACCTTGCATCCTTATTCATTTTTACATAATTATAAATGTGTTTATTTGACCTTTGTACTAGTATGGGAGTTAAATATTTATTTACTTATTATATTTCTAATATTTCTATTTATGTAACGTTGAGGACCGCATTTCTGTTGCGTTACATATGCTCCCTCTCCTAACGAAGTTTAATTTACCTGAATATAATTTAGGTCAAGTAAACTTGTATTTTTCACATGCCTTTTCTTCATATCAACATTAATGGTTAACGATGGGATTCTCAATGTAACTTTGTTAGACTAGTATTCATAATTCTTTACTTAATGACATTTCATTATTCCTATTATCATTCTTTGTCATATATAATTTTCTTTAAACAGTATTTGTCGATAGTTGGTTCCAATATTCAATGATACTTTAGGTTCACTTCTCTTCTACTTCTAGTTACTGCAATCACTGTATTTCTCCATTATTCTTCTGTCAGCTATTTTCCTTCTGTTTTCTTCGTCCTTCTTTTCTGGAATTTGATGTCATTCTTGCAACGATTTTAATATTCCTTAAATATTTAATTTCCCTAACAATCCCTAATATGTGCGTTGGTACAGTTCAGAGAGGCACTGTTTGGCTTCATACTCTGCTGTCCATACTACACTTCAATATAGTACTGCTGGAATTCATCTACAGTCAGCTATAAAAATATAATAATCTCATAATAATCTTCTTAATTAATTAATAATAAACATTTGGGAATTCTTTACATTGTTGCTTTTATTTTTAATTATTCCTATCTTTTGTACTTCGTGATTCCATTTTATTTTCCTTAAACCTTTTCTGATAATAATTCTGACAGTCATTATTTGTAATTATTTTTGCTCTTCTTTCTTGTTGTGACAATAACGCTAAGTATCATTTCTTCATTTGTTCTTATAATTCCAAGACTTTCTAACTTGTAATTGTTTTGATTATTACTATTACTGAATTTCAGTGTAGTTACAGTCATTAACTCAATCATTGTTTTTCTTATCTTATTTCATTACTTTGTCTGGTTACATTACAACGAATTATGTTGATAAACACTTTTTTTTCTTGTTCCCTTTACTATTATACTAGTCATAATCAATCGTTTATTGTGGTTGTTCATTTCACTTGGCAATGCGGTATGTATTTTAGGTCATATTATTTTTCTTTTACTATTTTGCATAGGTACTTTTGATATAAACAATTTTTATCTTGGGGTTTCATTATTCCTTATTTATAATATTTCTTCGTAGACATGTAGTAATATTTCGGGTTTTCTTCTGTAATCTTGGGGTTTGTTATTAACTCTTCTTAATACCTTCTTCATAACTATATAGGAAGTTGTACTTACTTCCTTTTGAATGCTGTGTTCTCTATTTATATAATATTGTTCAAAAAATTCTTTTTAATTCCAAATGTTTTCTTTTCAAAATTAGTAATAAGTTGTTCTTATTTTAATTTAGGATTTATTGGATTTTCTTCATAATATTTTTTTATGGACTCCTGACTGTATGTTCCCTTAATCTTTTTCGTGATAGGGTTCATTATTTCATAGGTATTATTATTATTATTTTTTGTTATCACATATGGTCCAGTATATAATAATAATTTTTTCGTTATTCCTTCTAGTGTGCTGGGTAACTCCCTGTTTCTTATTAATATTTTCTCGCCAATTTGGTACTTTATTGGTTTTGGATTATTCCTTTCATATTTCTTTTTCTTTATTTCTGCCTTTTCCATTATCCGGTTATAAAATTTGACGTTTTCAAATTGATATTCTGGGTTTGTTGGAAAATTTATGATATCCTGGATTTCCCTAGGTGGAAGTCTTTCAAACATAATATTATAGGGGGTATTTTCAATGGATTGATGGTAAGATATATTGAGAAACTCTTCAGTAAGTGACAAGTATTCGTACCACCTCCTCTGTTGATCATGACAGTAAGTTCGGAGTATTCTGCCAACTTCCCTCAATACGCGTTCTGCAGGATTGCTGCTGGGGTGGTATACTGAAGTCTTATATGTTCTAATGTTGTGTTTTAGAAGATTATTTCTCCATTTGCTTCCCTTGAATTGCGTACCATGATCGGTAATAATGGATGACGGTTTACCAATCTCTATTATGTAATGGCCAATGACTATTTCCAGAATTTTCTTGGTCGTGGCTCTGCTAATAGCGTAAAGTTTAGTATATTTAGAAAAATGATCAAAAATAATAATTATGAATTTATATCTATGGTTCCCTCCACTGCGTGGGAACGGTCCACATATTTCCAGGAATACTTTCTCCAGCTTATGTTTGGATGTAATAGGGATCATTACTCCCTCCTTCTTCTCATTGTTATGTTTAACCATCTGGCAGATGTGACATGCTTGGATTGATTTTTGCACCTTCCTGTTTATATTTTTTATGTACACTTGTTCTTACAGGGCTTTGACGATTTTTATGGCTCCCATGTGTCCAAATCTTTCATGGTAATCCAAGATTAATTTGTTTTCCACAGCTGTGGGAATTACTAATTTCCAGTTTATCTGATTAGGGGTAATTTTAATAAATAATCTATCATCATGTATACAGTAATATTTTGTAATAATTTCATCAGCATTTTGCACCTTCTGGCGTATGTTTACTAATTTGGGATCCGATTTTTGATGTTGATTAATTTCGTTTGTTATTATTTCTAAATCTTTCCTACTCTTAATGATATTGTACACTTTTGCAATTTGTTCCTTTTCTCCCTCGAACGATTGGTCTTGTATGTTTATTCGGGACAGGATATCGGCTGCTATGTTCTTTCTTCCAGGTATATATTCCCAATCGATGCGATATTCTTGCAATGCAAGGACCCATCTAGTTAGCCGACCATGACTAAGCTTACATCGTTTTAGGAATGAAATTGATTTGTGGTCACTCCTTACGGTCACTGGGTATCCAAGTATATAAGTTCTGAACTTATTGCATGCGTAAACTGCACTTAGCAGCTCCTTTTCGGTAACATTATAGTTGCGTTCGCAGTTGTTTAGCACTCTGCTGGCGAAACTAATTACCATGTGATGTCCTTCTTCATCTTCTTGATATAGAGTAGCTCCTAAACTAACATTGCTTGGATCACAATTTAAATAAAAGCGTTTGTTAAAGTCAGGGTGGTACAACATAACAGTCTCTAGAAATTTTTCCTTGATTAATTGCAGAACTTTATCTTGTTCTGGTCCCCATGCCCATTTGTCCTTGGATGATAGTTGTTTTTGGAATTTAGCAGTTATTTCCGAATAATTATCTTGGAATTTGCGGTAATAGTTACAAATTCCAAGAAAGGATTGTAACTGTTTTCTATTCTTTGGAGTAGGGAATTGTTGAATTGCTTCTACTTTTTCTGTTGAAGGTGTGATACCCTCCTCAGACAAATTAAAACCTTGGAACTTTACTTGGTTAGCGATAAATTTAGATTTGTTTAACTTGAGTGTTATATTATTTTCGGACAACTTTCTCAGTACCTGTTCCATCCTCTCGCAATGTTCATCCCAATGTGAAGAAGTTATAAGTAAGTCATCTACGTAGACTGTAGTGAATTGCAGTGTTTCTTGTCCCAATATCTGGTCCATGCATTTTACAAATATAGCAACAGAATTAATTAATCCGAAAGGTAGCCTTTTAAATTGATAGTTCCTTCCGTCAAAAAGGAACGCCATGTATTTTCTACTATTTGGGTGCAACTTGACCTGCCAGTATCCGCATACCGTATCCCAAGTACTAATGTATTTGATGCCGTGGAACTTTTTTAAGATTTCTTCGATTTCGCCCGGGGAAGTCCTATCGTTGATGATCATTTTATTTATTTCCCTAGCGTCCAGGCAAATTCTCACCTTTCCGTTCTTTTTCGGGATTGCCACTATGGGACTGGTATAGGGTGATTGACTGTATTCTATTATGTCATCCTTAATCATACGATTAATTTCTTCCCGAACTTCGTTTTTTATTGAATATGCTATTGGGTAGGATTTTCTACGAAAGTCCACTGGTTCTTTAAAATTTATCACACACTGATAGCCTTTTACTTTACCTGGAGCATTGGAGAATATGTGTTTGTATCTATTATATATTTTAATTAAATTTTCGGCCTGTACCTTACTTACTTGTTGACAAGTTTTTTCTCTTTGGAATTCTCTTCCAACTTACTCTGCCATAATTCGGGATCGTCGTCCTCATATTGAATGACTTCTTGTATTTTATTATTCTTACAAAAATAACGTTTTATGACCTGACATTTGTTGTTAACTGGAACGGTTCTATTAGCATCTACCTATTCGGCTGTCCATAATCCTTCTTCGGATGTTAATGATATTATTCCTTTATGTAAGTCAATTACTGCTGAATGCTGTCGCAATATATCGCATCCAATCAATACATTGAACGGTAATCCCGTTGCGACCAAGAATCCTATTGGTATGGTTATATTATTATTGGTAAGATCGAGCGATACTTGTTTTTTAACTGTTTTATTTTGCCGTCCAGTGGCTCCAATAATTATCACATTATTAACAGGTAAGGTAGGTATAGGCAACTGGCCTTCTCGCTGTATTTTTTCCAGTTCAGTACTATCTATCAACGAGATGTTGGATCCAGTATCTATCATTATTGTGGATTGTATTCCATTTAATTTAGCTGTTACATATATAATTTCATTATTACTATTACTGTGTACATGATTATTATCCTCTTCCAATAAATCTTCTCTAATATATTTTTTAAATAGTGGTTAGTGATTATAGTTATGGTATTATCATTCGTAGGTTTATTTACAATTCGTTGTTCCCCAAGATTACGGTTCAGTGAAGGGTATTCTTCATTTTTCACTGCCTCTATTAGTTTAAATGAGGGCTTCCCCCATCTTCTCTATTTTCCTGTGAGTTCTGAGGTTGATTTTGTAAAGGTTCGGGTCGGTCCTCTGTATTATGTTCCGCCGTCCTATAATTTCTTTCATGTTGATAGTTGTCTTCACGCCGGGATTGATTATAGTAATTGTTATATTGGTGATTCTTTGGGTAATATCGTCGCTGATTGTTTTGAGGTCTGGAATAAATATAATTAACATTGTGTCTATAATTAGTGGGTCATTTGTCCCCATCTCCTCTATTATTACGACTGTCGCGGTAATTATAATGATTATTGCCACGATAATTATAATTCCTGGTATTATTATTCGAGTGATCGTTCTGTGTTCTATTTGCGTTAACGTTCTGAGCTGGTCGATTGTGATCATTATTATGGGAATTTGTTTGTTGCTCGTTACTATTATACTTATGGTATTTATAATTTAATATTCTGTTTCTTTGATACTGAGTTTCGTGCTCATAATTCTCAAGGAATCTGGCCATGGCTGAAATCGTTTTAATTTGGCTACACATACGTGCGTTCTTTATTCCTTCCTCATAATGGTAGGATAGCTGTATCACCAAACATTCTTCGGGAATTCTGGGCTCTAAATTCCGTGCCATGCATACTTTTCCGAGAAAGTATGATGTAGGAGACTGTCCTATGTTCGTTTCGTATCGACCGTTGCTCATATTATTTCTAACCATGTTCTGGGTCGACTCCGACCAATATTTTTCTTTAAATTGCTTTTTGAATTCGGTCATGTCCGGTATATCCGGACGCACCACCGTCCACCAATTATCATATGTATCCTTAAATGTCTCATCAATCATACCACGTATCATACTCCAACGGTTCTCTCTATTTCGTGTGATCAACTCTTCCAACCTCTTTAAAAATTCCATCGGATTACGCTTGTAATTTCAAAAATTAATCGACTCCCGGTTATCGTGGTTAGTTGTATGATTATATTGACATGTCCTATCCCGCCATGAATCTACTTCTTCTTGTAACTGTAGTTCGTGTCTACTAATTCCTCTATTTTATTTTTACTTGTATTAATTTGACCTTCCATATTGTTTAAATTGCCATATACTCTTTCTAGTCGCTCACCCATGTCTGTTTGTATTTGCATAATCCCTTCCTTATTCTCCTCCCGTATCTGATGTACTTCTTGTTTAATTTCCTCGTATTTTCCGACAGTTTCCTGTTGGATTTCTTCGACCATTGTTTTACTCTCAATGTGTATGTCATTAATTTTATTTTGTAGTTCCTCATGAACCTGTATTACTGTTTCGTCAGTTTTTTCTAACTTTTCATTTGTCTCGGCTATTTCTAATTTCCTTTCCTCATTATTTTGGTCTACTTTTTGGTTAATTGTCACATGGATGTTTTCCATTCTTTCGTTAATCTGCCTTACCTTTTCTTCATTTATTTGTAGGATATCTTCCTTCATTTGTCTTAAATCCTCCTCATTCCTGTCAAATCTTTCGTTAATTTGTTTTGAGGTTTCTTTAATTTCCTAATTTGTTTTCCTTGAATTTTCCTTAATTTCCTCATTTATTTTATCGAATTTCTCATCCTGTTTCTTAAATTGTTCCTTTGAGTTTTCCTCCTGTTTCTTAAATTGTTCCTTTGAGTTTTCCTCCTGTTTCTTAAAATTGTCATCCATGGTTTGTTTATTTCTTTCCTTAATGCTATCAATTTTCTCCATCATCATCCTCATCATTTCTTGCCAATCTGGTTCTCTTCTGGCTTCCGCTTTTTCTGGTTGGTCCCCTTGGGCATCCTCTTCAACTATTTCCTTTTCCGTGTCCGTAATTATTTCAGTTTCCGTTGTTTCGTCTGTCTGTTGTTCCATTTCACTATCTATGATTACTTCTATTTCTTGTCCTTGTTCACCTTCTTCCTTCTCCGTGTCTTCTGCCCTCTTCTTTGATTTACCTCTGGTATTAGGCATTTTTATTCTCCCACAGTTGCCTGCTCTGGTTAAGTAATATTTTTATAATTATAGTTTTACTTAACTTAAGCCCCACGTTGGGCGCCAATTTGTTATCTCACCGGGTATGCCTCTCTTCTATTATGTTAATATTTTTCAATTTCTTATATATCTGGGGTTGCTGGATATAGTAATATCGTTAATTATGATTATCTTATCTCTCTATTTAAGATACAAGTGTTAGTGTGAATGTAACTTAAATATGTAGTGTGTTATTCTAAAATTTTGCTCAGCCCTAGTCTGCCTTGCAGAGAATTATTGAAATTTCGTATTTAACTCTCTTCTCTTTGGTGTCGGAGAATTCCGCAACAAGCGCTGCAGTTCCGGAACAAACGAAATTTATAGGTTAACCCACCGTGTACGGTGACTAGTTATTATACACTTAGTCTGTTAATTCTAATTCCCAATTCATTAACTAATACCCAAATAATACGATCATGAAATTATACAAGGTTTCTTTATTAATTCAACTTGTTAACATTCAATAAGATTGGTTTTACTTGATATATAAGAAAGGCTATATGTTGCGTTAATCGATTATTGTTCGGTCCAATATTTTATTTTAAATTCAGTTATATATTTTGTTTTTTATAATTAATTTAGTTCAGGGTGTGAAGGTTCTTGTAACTGCGGGTACGATTAAAAATACTTAGATAAGAATGCAAGATATTACAAATTTAAAGTGTTGTGGTGTTTAATATTATTTATACAATTGTAAAGACGTACCAGACGTAGAACGAAGCGGCTCTGGAAGGCGGTTGGTTTTTAACCTCGTGAATTGATGCCTCGTGTCGATCAGAAAGGAGATGGTTTTCTTTATTCTTTCCTTCAAGTGGCAATAAAGTAGAATCTTGGTCCTGGTTAAATTCGAAATACAGCTCCCTTGGTTGATTTACGGCCAAACTTGTGATTGTGTTCTTCGGCAAACTCTGGATCCAAATACGTTTTTTCTATCATATGAAGTAAATGGTGATGTCCAATGTGGTTGAATGGTTATGATTTTCAGTTTGGTGTGTAGTATTAGTTCTTTATATTTTATTAATATTTCATTAAATTGTCATTAATTCTTCTTCTGATATTGGACAATCCAAGTCATTCCTTGTGGAATTCAATTACTTATTATCATGAGATGATACCATTATACAATTTGGTTAAATGTTGCTGGCCTAATTAAGACAAATAATTATTCATATATTGTGATTTGTAACTGTATTGAAATAATTTAGAATATGTAAGTTATATTACTCATTTCTCTGGGTTTTAATCTCATCACGTTCAGATCATAAAAAGCAATAATACAAATCAACAAATTATATTAATTTTTGTTGTCCCTAGCAACAAATTTATTTTTATTCTTTTTCAATGTTTTGGTATATAGTGATAATTTCATATATTATTCTTCCATTCCTTATTAAACTTCAATTATATCGGAATATAACTTTATTTATATCTTGTTTACTAATTTCTACATATATTCTGCTGGTTTTTCAATCTTAGTCTGTTTCTTTTCATAATTATTATTTTTCCGATATCAAACGTTATCAATCGATATCATTGCACTATGGCATTATCATGATTTGTTTATATTGAGTTGGTTTATTATATATTATTAATTATCAAATGTTTTTTTCTAACTCCTTGAACTATATTCATTAATTATTATTAACTTCTTTACCTAACCTTTATATTTTGATTTGTTATATAGTGTTATCGGCTGTTAGGCCTTTTATTATATTTGGATCTATCTTTGATTATATCTGGTTAACAACTATAGCCTTTTTACATAAGTTTATAAACATAATCAAACCTTAACTATGTACATTTACACAAATAATTATTCTTTTTATAACTAACAACAACCTTATCTTGATCTATGGATCACATATAAAAAAATTGAGATCAATTAATACTAATTGACTGCTTTCCTCCACCTTTCTACAACAGCAAACAAATAATACATATTGCTTCATTACTTGCTATTACATCAACAAGTAAGTTTCATAAGCTAACACAAACTTTAACATAACATTGATGGTAACAACATAACATCATTCAATTCAGAATCATTACTTTCGATTAACTAGTAATGTATATTATTGACTCATTTTCATCTAATTTCACTGTCATTTACTGTAACATTTTCGATATTGGTTTCTTTTTTACAATTCTTATCAGTATATTTGATTTATTTACTTTTCACTGAACATTGAGTTCTTACTATTGTCTATTTTACAGGTTTATTTGTTATTGTTATCACTACCTTGCATCCTTATTCATTTTTACATAATTATAAATGTGTTTATTTGACCTTTGTACTAGTATGGGAGTTAAATATTTATTTACTTATTATATTTCTAATATTTCTATTTATGTAACGTTGAGGACCGCATTTCTGTTGCGTTACATATGCTCCCTCTCCTAACGAAGTTTAATTTACCTGAATATAATTTAGGTCAAGTAAACTTGTATTTTTCACATGCCTTTTCTTCATATCAACATTAATGGTTAACGATGGGATTCTCAATGTAACTTTGTTAGACTAGTATTCATAATTCTTTACTTAATGACATTTCATTATTCCTATTATCATTCTTTGTCATATATAATTTTCTTTAAACAGTATTTGTCGATAGTTGGTTCCAATATTCAATGATACTTTAGGTTCACTTCTCTTCTACTTCTAGTTACTGCAATCACTGTATTTCTCCATTATTCTTCTGTCAGCTATTTTCCTTCTGTTTTCTTCGTCCTTCTTTTCTGGAATTTGATGTCATTCTTGCAACGATTTTAATATTCCTTAAATATTTAATTTCCCTAACAATCCCTAATATGTGCGTTGGTACAGTTCAGAGAGGCACTGTTTGGCTTCATACTCTGCTGTCCATACTACACTTCAATATAGTACTGCTGGAATTCATCTACAGTCAGCTATAAAAATATAATAATCTCATAATAATCTTCTTAATTAATTAATAATAAACATTTGGGAATTCTTTACATTGTTGCTTTTATTTTTAATTATTCCTATCTTTTGTACTTCGTGATTCCATTTTATTTTCCTTAAACCTTTTCTGATAATAATTCTGACAGTCATTATTTGTAATTATTTTTGCTCTTCTTTCTTGTTGTGACAATAACGCTAAGTATCATTTCTTCATTTGTTCTTATAATTCCAAGACTTTCTAACTTGTAATTGTTTTGATTATTACTATTACTGAATTTCAGTGTA
Source organism: Magicicada septendecula (assembly GCA_034769895.1). Classification (NCBI taxonomy): domain Eukaryota; kingdom Metazoa; phylum Arthropoda; class Insecta; order Hemiptera; family Cicadidae; genus Magicicada; species Magicicada septendecula. The sequence continues at coordinate 659,038,202 of CM068368.1, forward strand.
GTTACAGTCATTAACTCAATCATTGTTTTTCTTATCTTATTTCATTACTTTGTCTGGTTACATTACAACGAATTATGTTGATAAACACTTTTTTTTCTTGTTCCCTTTACTATTATACTAGTCATAATCAATCGTTTATTGTGGTTGTTCATTTCACTTGGCAATGCGGTATGTATTTTAGGTCATATTATTTTTCTTTTACTATTTTGCATAGGTACTTTTGATATAAACAATTTTTATCTTGGGGTTTCATTATTCCTTATTTATAATATTTCTTCGTAGACATGTAGTAATATTTCGGGTTTTCTTCTGTAATCTTGGGGTTTGTTATTAACTCTTCTTAATACCTTCTTCATAACTATATAGGAAGTTGTACTTACTTCCTTTTGAATGCTGTGTTCTCTATTTATATAATATTGTTCAAAAAATTCTTTTTAATTCCAAATGTTTTCTTTTCAAAATTAGTAATAAGTTGTTCTTATTTTAATTTAGGATTTATTGGATTTTCTTCATAATATTTTTTTATGGACTCCTGACTGTATGTTCCCTTAATCTTTTTCGTGATAGGGTTCATTATTTCATAGGTATTATTATTATTATTTTTTGTTATCACATATGGTCCAGTATATAATAATAATTTTTTCGTTATTCCTTCTAGTGTGCTGGGTAACTCCCTGTTTCTTATTAATATTTTCTCGCCAATTTGGTACTTTATTGGTTTTGGATTATTCCTTTCATATTTCTTTTTCTTTATTTCTGCCTTTTCCATTATCCGGTTATAAAATTTGACGTTTTCAAATTGATATTCTGGGTTTGTTGGAAAATTTATGATATCCTGGATTTCCCTAGGTGGAAGTCTTTCAAACATAATATTATAGGGGGTATTTTCAATGGATTGATGGTAAGATATATTGAGAAACTCTTCAGTAAGTGACAAGTATTCGTACCACCTCCTCTGTTGATCATGACAGTAAGTTCGGAGTATTCTGCCAACTTCCCTCAATACGCGTTCTGCAGGATTGCTGCTGGGGTGGTATACTGAAGTCTTATATGTTCTAATGTTGTGTTTTAGAAGATTATTTCTCCATTTGCTTCCCTTGAATTGCGTACCATGATCGGTAATAATGGATGACGGTTTACCAATCTCTATTATGTAATGGCCAATGACTATTTCCAGAATTTTCTTGGTCGTGGCTCTGCTAATAGCGTAAAGTTTAGTATATTTAGAAAAATGATCAAAAATAATAATTATGAATTTATATCTATGGTTCCCTCCACTGCGTGGGAACGGTCCACATATTTCCAGGAATACTTTCTCCAGCTTATGTTTGGATGTAATAGGGATCATTACTCCCTCCTTCTTCTCATTGTTATGTTTAACCATCTGGCAGATGTGACATGCTTGGATTGATTTTTGCACCTTCCTGTTTATATTTTTTATGTACACTTGTTCTTACAGGGCTTTGACGATTTTTATGGCTCCCATGTGTCCAAATCTTTCATGGTAATCCAAGATTAATTTGTTTTCCACAGCTGTGGGAATTACTAATTTCCAGTTTATCTGATTAGGGGTAATTTTAATAAATAATCTATCATCATGTATACAGTAATATTTTGTAATAATTTCATCAGCATTTTGCACCTTCTGGCGTATGTTTACTAATTTGGGATCCGATTTTTGATGTTGATTAATTTCGTTTGTTATTATTTCTAAATCTTTCCTACTCTTAATGATATTGTACACTTTTGCAATTTGTTCCTTTTCTCCCTCGAACGATTGGTCTTGTATGTTTATTCGGGACAGGATATCGGCTGCTATGTTCTTTCTTCCAGGTATATATTCCCAATCGATGCGATATTCTTGCAATGCAAGGACCCATCTAGTTAGCCGACCATGACTAAGCTTACATCGTTTTAGGAATGAAATTGATTTGTGGTCACTCCTTACGGTCACTGGGTATCCAAGTATATAAGTTCTGAACTTATTGCATGCGTAAACTGCACTTAGCAGCTCCTTTTCGGTAACATTATAGTTGCGTTCGCAGTTGTTTAGCACTCTGCTGGCGAAACTAATTACCATGTGATGTCCTTCTTCATCTTCTTGATATAGAGTAGCTCCTAAACTAACATTGCTTGGATCACAATTTAAATAAAAGCGTTTGTTAAAGTCAGGGTGGTACAACATAACAGTCTCTAGAAATTTTTCCTTGATTAATTGCAGAACTTTATCTTGTTCTGGTCCCCATGCCCATTTGTCCTTGGATGATAGTTGTTTTTGGAATTTAGCAGTTATTTCCGAATAATTATCTTGGAATTTGCGGTAATAGTTACAAATTCCAAGAAAGGATTGTAACTGTTTTCTATTCTTTGGAGTAGGGAATTGTTGAATTGCTTCTACTTTTTCTGTTGAAGGTGTGATACCCTCCTCAGACAAATTAAAACCTTGGAACTTTACTTGGTTAGCGATAAATTTAGATTTGTTTAACTTGAGTGTTATATTATTTTCGGACAACTTTCTCAGTACCTGTTCCATCCTCTCGCAATGTTCATCCCAATGTGAAGAAGTTATAAGTAAGTCATCTACGTAGACTGTAGTGAATTGCAGTGTTTCTTGTCCCAATATCTGGTCCATGCATTTTACAAATATAGCAACAGAATTAATTAATCCGAAAGGTAGCCTTTTAAATTGATAGTTCCTTCCGTCAAAAAGGAACGCCATGTATTTTCTACTATTTGGGTGCAACTTGACCTGCCAGTATCCGCATACCGTATCCCAAGTACTAATGTATTTGATGCCGTGGAACTTTTTTAAGATTTCTTCGATTTCGCCCGGGGAAGTCCTATCGTTGATGATCATTTTATTTATTTCCCTAGCGTCCAGGCAAATTCTCACCTTTCCGTTCTTTTTCGGGATTGCCACTATGGGACTGGTATAGGGTGATTGACTGTATTCTATTATGTCATCCTTAATCATACGATTAATTTCTTCCCGAACTTCGTTTTTTATTGAATATGCTATTGGGTAGGATTTTCTACGAAAGTCCACTGGTTCTTTAAAATTTATCACACACTGATAGCCTTTTACTTTACCTGGAGCATTGGAGAATATGTGTTTGTATCTATTATATATTTTAATTAAATTTTCGGCCTGTACCTTACTTACTTGTTGACAAGTTTTTTCTCTTTGGAATTCTCTTCCAACTTACTCTGCCATAATTCGGGATCGTCGTCCTCATATTGAATGACTTCTTGTATTTTATTATTCTTACAAAAATAACGTTTTATGACCTGACATTTGTTGTTAACTGGAACGGTTCTATTAGCATCTACCTATTCGGCTGTCCATAATCCTTCTTCGGATGTTAATGATATTATTCCTTTATGTAAGTCAATTACTGCTGAATGCTGTCGCAATATATCGCATCCAATCAATACATTGAACGGTAATCCCGTTGCGACCAAGAATCCTATTGGTATGGTTATATTATTATTGGTAAGATCGAGCGATACTTGTTTTTTAACTGTTTTATTTTGCCGTCCAGTGGCTCCAATAATTATCACATTATTAACAGGTAAGGTAGGTATAGGCAACTGGCCTTCTCGCTGTATTTTTTCCAGTTCAGTACTATCTATCAACGAGATGTTGGATCCAGTATCTATCATTATTGTGGATTGTATTCCATTTAATTTAGCTGTTACATATATAATTTCATTATTACTATTACTGTGTACATGATTATTATCCTCTTCCAATAAATCTTCTCTAATATATTTTTTAAATAGTGGTTAGTGATTATAGTTATGGTATTATCATTCGTAGGTTTATTTACAATTCGTTGTTCCCCAAGATTACGGTTCAGTGAAGGGTATTCTTCATTTTTCACTGCCTCTATTAGTTTAAATGAGGGCTTCCCCCATCTTCTCTATTTTCCTGTGAGTTCTGAGGTTGATTTTGTAAAGGTTCGGGTCGGTCCTCTGTATTATGTTCCGCCGTCCTATAATTTCTTTCATGTTGATAGTTGTCTTCACGCCGGGATTGATTATAGTAATTGTTATATTGGTGATTCTTTGGGTAATATCGTCGCTGATTGTTTTGAGGTCTGGAATAAATATAATTAACATTGTGTCTATAATTAGTGGGTCATTTGTCCCCATCTCCTCTATTATTACGACTGTCGCGGTAATTATAATGATTATTGCCACGATAATTATAATTCCTGGTATTATTATTCGAGTGATCGTTCTGTGTTCTATTTGCGTTAACGTTCTGAGCTGGTCGATTGTGATCATTATTATGGGAATTTGTTTGTTGCTCGTTACTATTATACTTATGGTATTTATAATTTAATATTCTGTTTCTTTGATACTGAGTTTCGTGCTCATAATTCTCAAGGAATCTGGCCATGGCTGAAATCGTTTTAATTTGGCTACACATACGTGCGTTCTTTATTCCTTCCTCATAATGGTAGGATAGCTGTATCACCAAACATTCTTCGGGAATTCTGGGCTCTAAATTCCGTGCCATGCATACTTTTCCGAGAAAGTATGATGTAGGAGACTGTCCTATGTTCGTTTCGTATCGACCGTTGCTCATATTATTTCTAACCATGTTCTGGGTCGACTCCGACCAATATTTTTCTTTAAATTGCTTTTTGAATTCGGTCATGTCCGGTATATCCGGACGCACCACCGTCCACCAATTATCATATGTATCCTTAAATGTCTCATCAATCATACCACGTATCATACTCCAACGGTTCTCTCTATTTCGTGTGATCAACTCTTCCAACCTCTTTAAAAATTCCATCGGATTACGCTTGTAATTTCAAAAATTAATCGACTCCCGGTTATCGTGGTTAGTTGTATGATTATATTGACATGTCCTATCCCGCCATGAATCTACTTCTTCTTGTAACTGTAGTTCGTGTCTACTAATTCCTCTATTTTATTTTTACTTGTATTAATTTGACCTTCCATATTGTTTAAATTGCCATATACTCTTTCTAGTCGCTCACCCATGTCTGTTTGTATTTGCATAATCCCTTCCTTATTCTCCTCCCGTATCTGATGTACTTCTTGTTTAATTTCCTCGTATTTTCCGACAGTTTCCTGTTGGATTTCTTCGACCATTGTTTTACTCTCAATGTGTATGTCATTAATTTTATTTTGTAGTTCCTCATGAACCTGTATTACTGTTTCGTCAGTTTTTTCTAACTTTTCATTTGTCTCGGCTATTTCTAATTTCCTTTCCTCATTATTTTGGTCTACTTTTTGGTTAATTGTCACATGGATGTTTTCCATTCTTTCGTTAATCTGCCTTACCTTTTCTTCATTTATTTGTAGGATATCTTCCTTCATTTGTCTTAAATCCTCCTCATTCCTGTCAAATCTTTCGTTAATTTGTTTTGAGGTTTCTTTAATTTCCTAATTTGTTTTCCTTGAATTTTCCTTAATTTCCTCATTTATTTTATCGAATTTCTCATCCTGTTTCTTAAATTGTTCCTTTGAGTTTTCCTCCTGTTTCTTAAATTGTTCCTTTGAGTTTTCCTCCTGTTTCTTAAAATTGTCATCCATGGTTTGTTTATTTCTTTCCTTAATGCTATCAATTTTCTCCATCATCATCCTCATCATTTCTTGCCAATCTGGTTCTCTTCTGGCTTCCGCTTTTTCTGGTTGGTCCCCTTGGGCATCCTCTTCAACTATTTCCTTTTCCGTGTCCGTAATTATTTCAGTTTCCGTTGTTTCGTCTGTCTGTTGTTCCATTTCACTATCTATGATTACTTCTATTTCTTGTCCTTGTTCACCTTCTTCCTTCTCCGTGTCTTCTGCCCTCTTCTTTGATTTACCTCTGGTATTAGGCATTTTTATTCTCCCACAGTTGCCTGCTCTGGTTAAGTAATATTTTTATAATTATAGTTTTACTTAACTTAAGCCCCACGTTGGGCGCCAATTTGTTATCTCACCGGGTATGCCTCTCTTCTATTATGTTAATATTTTTCAATTTCTTATATATCTGGGGTTGCTGGATATAGTAATATCGTTAATTATGATTATCTTATCTCTCTATTTAAGATACAAGTGTTAGTGTGAATGTAACTTAAATATGTAGTGTGTTATTCTAAAATTTTGCTCAGCCCTAGTCTGCCTTGCAGAGAATTATTGAAATTTCGTATTTAACTCTCTTCTCTTTGGTGTCGGAGAATTCCGCAACAAGCGCTGCAGTTCCGGAACAAACGAAATTTATAGGTTAACCCACCGTGTACGGTGACTAGTTATTATACACTTAGTCTGTTAATTCTAATTCCCAATTCATTAACTAATACCCAAATAATACGATCATGAAATTATACAAGGTTTCTTTATTAATTCAACTTGTTAACATTCAATAAGATTGGTTTTACTTGATATATAAGAAAGGCTATATGTTGCGTTAATCGATTATTGTTCGGTCCAATATTTTATTTTAAATTCAGTTATATATTTTGTTTTTTATAATTAATTTAGTTCAGGGTGTGAAGGTTCTTGTAACTGCGGGTACGATTAAAAATACTTAGATAAGAATGCAAGATATTACAAATTTAAAGTGTTGTGGTGTTTAATATTATTTATACAATTGTAAAGACGTACCAGACGTAGAACGAAGCGGCTCTGGAAGGCGGTTGGTTTTTAACCTCGTGAATTGATGCCTCGTGTCGATCAGAAAGGAGATGGTTTTCTTTATTCTTTCCTTCAAGTGGCAATAAAGTAGAATCTTGGTCCTGGTTAAATTCGAAATACAGCTCCCTTGGTTGATTTACGGCCAAACTTGTGATTGTGTTCTTCGGCAAACTCTGGATCCAAATACGTTTTTTCTATCATATGAAGTAAATGGTGATGTCCAATGTGGTTGAATGGTTATGATTTTCAGTTTGGTGTGTAGTATTAGTTCTTTATATTTTATTAATATTTCATTAAATTGTCATTAATTCTTCTTCTGATATTGGACAATCCAAGTCATTCCTTGTGGAATTCAATTACTTATTATCATGAGATGATACCATTATACAATTTGGTTAAATGTTGCTGGCCTAATTAAGACAAATAATTATTCATATATTGTGATTTGTAACTGTATTGAAATAATTTAGAATATGTAAGTTATATTACTCATTTCTCTGGGTTTTAATCTCATCACGTTCAGATCATAAAAAGCAATAATACAAATCAACAAATTATATTAATTTTTGTTGTCCCTAGCAACAAATTTATTTTTATTCTTTTTCAATGTTTTGGTATATAGTGATAATTTCATATATTATTCTTCCATTCCTTATTAAACTTCAATTATATCGGAATATAACTTTATTTATATCTTGTTTACTAATTTCTACATATATTCTGCTGGTTTTTCAATCTTAGTCTGTTTCTTTTCATAATTATTATTTTTCCGATATCAAACGTTATCAATCGATATCATTGCACTATGGCATTATCATGATTTGTTTATATTGAGTTGGTTTATTATATATTATTAATTATCAAATGTTTTTTTCTAACTCCTTGAACTATATTCATTAATTATTATTAACTTCTTTACCTAACCTTTATATTTTGATTTGTTATATAGTGTTATCGGCTGTTAGGCCTTTTATTATATTTGGATCTATCTTTGATTATATCTGGTTAACAACTATAGCCTTTTTACATAAGTTTATAAACATAATCAAACCTTAACTATGTACATTTACACAAATAATTATTCTTTTTATAACTAACAACAACCTTATCTTGATCTATGGATCACATATAAAAAAATTGAGATCAATTAATACTAATTGACTGCTTTCCTCCACCTTTCTACAACAGTAAACAAATAATACATATTGCTTCATTACTTGCTATTACATCAACAAGTAAGTTTCATAAGCTAACACAAACTTTAACATAACATTGATGGTAACAACATAACATCATTCAATTCAGAATCATTACTTTCGATTAACTAGTAATGTATATTATTGACTCATTTTCATCTAATTTCACTGTCATTTACTGTAACATTTTCGATATTGGTTTCTTTTTTACAATTCTTATCAGTATATTTGATTTATTTACTTTTCACTGAACATTGAGTTCTTACTATTGTCTATTTTACAGGTTTATTTGTTATTGTTATCACTACCTTGCATCCTTATTCATTTTTACATAATTATAAATGTATTTATTTGACCTTTGTACTAGTATGGGAGTTAAATATTTATTTACTTATTATATTTCTATTTATGTAACGTTGAGGACCGCATATATATATATATAATTGCAACAGAACAATATAAGCTATGCTGTTTATATCAGAGCACATGGATGACGAGCATTTTCTTGTTTAAATTTGTTTTGTGTAATATTTTGTCTTTTAGTCGTAAGTTTTGTATTTAGAAATGGACAAGCATGTAGGGTAAACCAAACTATTCATAAAAAGGTGTTCTATATTGTCATGTATTTTTTGTGTGAATTTGTGCGCGTGATAATGTGCGATCGCTATAGCTTCAGTGGTAGTAAACCGATTGACGTGAAACTTTGAAAAGGAATTATTTAGGTAAATAGCTTCAATTTGTGTATACTCTGATGTTCATAACTATTTTAGAAATATGGTTTTTTTAAGTGAAGAAAACTCAGTTGTAACTCTTATCAATGATAGGGTAATAAAATTTGTAGATAATTTCCATGCAGGACTTTTCTAAATTATACAAAGTTTTTCATGAAATTTGTATATCTGTTGGTTCCATCAATCATGTGACTTGGGCTTAGCCTATCAGAATACACTAAATTCAGTGAGATTCATATGTTGTAGAGTTAGGATGGATACAGTCTGTCTGTAGAAGTTGCAAGGGGAAGTTGTGCCCGGTGAAGAGAGTTGTTCTCTTACGAACGTCGAAATATCATATATAAAATAAACCGTGGTAATTCTTAACGAAGTTTCACGTTAAGAACCGAGTGGGTAAAATATTTAGATAAAATTTAAAATATAATACAGTGCTGTTTTCATGTAAGTTAAGATATCCGCTTAGGGAATTTAAAGACACTTCAAGATATCGTGGAAGGTGTACATTAAACGCACCACATTAGTTAATACCCATATTAATCCTGAGATTAGAAATTATAAAGTATAAATTAATAATAACTGTACGAGTGAAATTTATAATCATTGTGAATGAACAATTTATGAAGAAACTAATTAATGTTAGTCAAACATAACAACGAGACTCATTGAAATATCGCCGCTGGAGCCGCCTGACGCTGTTGAAGAGGACGACGAGATGAAGAGGACGCCAGGACGAAGAGAACACCTGGAAGGAGTGACGCTGAAGAAGAGGACACCAGGACGGGAGCAACGAGAGGAGAAGAGGACTTGCAGAAACCAAGTAAAATCGATTTATATTATCGAACAATACAAACAATTATTTCTATTATCAATACATGACAATTTATAATATAATATACATCTTTAAAAACAATATTTGTGTATAATAAATAATTTTTCATCCCCTCCATAATAGACTTGTTTATGATTTTTACACACTCACTATATCCTTATTAGTATAATAAAATTTGATCCATTGCATAAGGATATTTGGTGCTGGCCAACGTTGGGCTCGATTTTTTTTGCATTAGTTTGAAAAAAGAAATATTTATTTGAGTGTGTAGAGACTAAATTCATTGAACTATTTGTTGGTGTCGTTCTGTGTTATCAGGGAGTATAGATAAAAGTTTGAATACTCTCTCTTATCAGATAGTGGAACAATAGTAGTAATTATCTATATGGAGATTGAATTATTATTTGTATTTGTGTTAGATTAAGCTGGTTTACATTTGATTGAGATACTGGACGAGAATAATAAATAACAAACGGACATTATTAGTAATAATAAGTATTAAAAATATTGCCGTTACTATAAATAAAAACTATAATATTTATTAAAGTTAGATAATAAATAATCAATATGGCCGAATCACTAGAATTACAGAATACGTTAGCAGCATTTTTGGCCAATATGCAGAAAATGTCTGACGACAATAAAACAATTAAAGAAGAAATTAAATCTAGTAAGGACGAAACTGAAGCAAATAATGCAAAAACTCTCAGAAGAAGCAGGAAAACAAAATAAATCACTGCATGATGAGAATAAAAAAATTTATACAGCCGTTCATGACCAGGCTAAACAAAATAAACAACTGTTTAGAGTCAACCGAAAAACGTATAGGCGAAAAGGTAGAAATAATTCGCAGCAATATTGAGACTGCTTTAGAAGTGAACAATTCTCGCATCAGTGAATGTGAAGCTAAAATCACTGGAATAGAGGAAAGAGTAGTTCAACACACATCTATGGTGAGTGAGCTTGTAGCTGAACAAGATCAGGAGATACAAGAATTGAAACAACAGCTGACCCGACTCCAGAGTACCTCGACAACGGTGAACCAGACCACGTTCATCTATAGAACTTTAGAAGAAAACAATTTACAGTTGAAATTCTTCGGCAAAGGACTCCGAAAATCCGCTTCTCTTCCTGAATAACTGCCAGCAAGAAATGGACACAATAGGCGACACCCTGAGTGAGATGGATAAAATAAACTATGTAGTTAGGAGATTAAAGGGTACTGCAGCTGAATGGTTCACGGTAGTACAAGATAAAATAGTTACATATCAAGATCTGGTACAACATTTTAGGGCGAGATACTGGAACAGCAAAATACAGCTGGAGTTTGGTAGGTATTCCAGTTTAAAAGGGTCTAAAGAAAATTATTTAATCCAACTCATATCTCGTGCGAAGTATCTTGAACCAGAATTGGCAGAGTCAGAGATAGTAAATAAATTAGTTCATCATTTCGGACGAGGTATTCAAATCGCCGTAATTACACAAGGTATTAAGTCATTGGAGGAACTACTCCTACTGTTAACCAAATGGGATAATGTTGACAGTCAAAATAATAGTAATAATAATAGTGAACCGGCTCATAAACAATTTCAGCCACAACAACCACAAAAACAACAACAACCATTTAAAAATAAACCTAATTTCCAAAAGTTCAATCAAAGAAATGTATCGGCAATTACCGAAGCAAGTACCAGCGAAGAGCAACCAAAAAACTAGTAGGGTTGCACGGCGTGAGTCCGTGCGATAAATTGAAAAATATAAATAAAACTATGGATAAAATTACAAATAAAACATACCATAATGAACAGTAGTGTTGAAAATCTTATGTAAACGATAATAGTGGTAAGAATGTATACATTGCTTCAGGCCTATATCCTGTTGACATTAGAGATGAATTAATATGTAACAATTGTGTTGATGATGATGTGGAAAATGTTAGAAATAAGAATGATAATGATATTGTTGTGAGAGCGAAAATTAATGGATGTGTCGGAAATGTGTTATTCGATACTGGTGCGCAAATTTCTCTAATCAGCGAAAAATTCATTAACCAAAGTAGACACCAATTTAAAAAAACAGGTCTTACCTGTCAACAATACAGTTGTCACAACAGCCACAGGTGATTCACAAACTATTAATAAGCAAGCACTTATCACAATAAATTCACAAGGGATGGAAATGGAAATACCTGTTCTTATAGTCAAAAATCTAGTGTACGACGTTATAGTAGGCACTGACACATTAAGGAAAATACACGCTACAATTGATTTTACTAATAAAACGCTTGAATGCACAGTTAAAAAGACAAAACATAAAATTAATTTGGGTTATTCTCTTAGTCAGGGAAGTGAATGTGACAATGCGGTTGACCGATATAGTCCCGTCGACTTACAGAAGCCAGCTGTTAATCACTTAGATAAGATAGCAGCTAAGGGTGGTGCGCCTGATAAGGAGATAACGGATGGTAAACGAAAGCATTTAAATAATCTTTTAAATAAATATGAATCGATTTTCAACACACAGCACACAATTACCAACGTTTATGAACATAAAATACAAGTTAGCGACGAGAATAAATTTATAAGAAAAACATATCCGATCCCATTACATTATCAGCAACAGGTTGAAGGCAAAATAAATACACTGTTAGAGAATAATATTATTGAACGGGCAGATAGTAATTTTTTAAACCCGATGGTGGTTGTTAAGAAAAAAAATAACGATATACGCATCTGCTTAGATATGCGAAATCTTAATAATATAACACAAAAATGTTACGATTGTGCTCCCAACGCAGAAAATTTGTTTGTAAAATGTCAAGGAGTAAAATACATGTCACGTCTCGACCTAAAAAGTGGGTTTTCGCAGATTCCTTTAGCCAAAGAATGTCGAAAATTCACAGCCTTTTTATATAAAAATAAATGTTACCAGTTTAAGGTAGTACCTTTTGGTTTGGTTACCAGCCTAGCTGCTATGGTTAAGTGTCTTGAATTGGCAATAGGGCCTGAGGTCGACGATTTTGTGAGTGTGTTTGTTGTTGACATACTTATTATATTGAAGTCGTTCGAGGAACATATGTAGCACCTGGATATCGTTTTCCGCAAGTTAAGAGATGCGAACCTTGCGCTCAACTTAGAAAAATGCGAATTTGGAAAATCACAGATAAAGTTCCTCAGGCATATTATTTCTGCGGATGGTGTTAGTACGGACCCGGAGAAAATTCAGACCATTACGGAATTTGCAAATCCAACAAAAGCGAAAGCTATCAGGGCGTTCCTTGGATTGACTGGATATTTTCGCCGTTTCACACCGGAATATTCAAAAACCATAGAACCGCTGCTGGAATTGTTAAGGAAGAACACCAAGTGGAGATGGGAAGAGCGACATGAGGCAGCTTTCAACGCTGCAAAAGAATTATACAGCAAGAACTTACACGTGTTCCACCCGGAAAAAGAAGGAACGTATGTACTCAACTGTGATGCTTCAGACTACGCGATCGGTGGTGTGATATATCAACGAAATAATAAAGGAGAACATAAGGTAATTGCACATGTAAGTAGATCTTTAAAAGGTGCCGAAAGAAATTATTTTACGTCTGAAAAAGAGATTCTTGCAATTGTTATTGTATCAGTAAACTTAGATATTATCTGGTGAGTCAACACTTTGAAATTCTCTCAGATAATCAGGCTTTATCTTTCATGCTTAATTGTAAACTGGCCAATGCGCGGATATCGCGTTGGATCATGGCGATCCAAGAATATGATTTCAGCATCAACTATTGTACAGCCAGTGAGAATAAAACTGCTGATACTCTAAGTAGATATCCCCCCATCATTGAAGAACAGTACTCCACGACCAGAAGTGAAATTCAAATTCTAGCAGTCAAGTATACATTACCAGATGACTTAAAGAATAGGTTGAAATTGGTTAATCTTGAACAACAGAAGGACGCAAAATTAAGAAAAATTAGTGAAGAAATACAAAGGCAAGACAACCCGAAGTACAGAATCGACAGGGATGTACTGTATAAAATAATCGACGGACAATGGAAGATTATGGTTCCTGATGATCTCGTAGAAGATTTAACGTAGGCTTGTCATGAAAGTCTTGCTCATGCTGCAGCTTATAAATGTTATTTGACGATGAGAGAAGACTTCGTATGGTTGAACATGGCAAGGAAAGTTAAGTCTATTGTGGCATACATGTCACATATGCCAGACAGCTAAATACCCAAATCAACACACCTATGTGGAGATGGGTAACATCATTACCAAGAATAAGAATGATCTACTGTGTATCGATTTTTTAGGTCCGCTACCACGTGCTGCAAGGGGTATGAAGAACCTGGTTGTTTGCACAGATGCATTTTCTAAGAACGTAAGTTTATATGCAGTTGGACGACCTACCACGATGGCAGTATTAAATGTTGTATTAAATAAATACATTCCGAAATATAGTCCGGTGAAGAAAATTCTATCTGACCAGGGTGAGCAATTCACCAACAAGAAATGGCAGTCCGAATTAGAGAAGCACAATATACAGGCAGTGTTGACAGCAATCCGGAGACCGCAAGGTAACCTCGCCGAAAGGGTCAACAGGGAGTTAGGGCGTCTGTTTCGCACTTATTGTAATACCAACCAGAGTAGGTGGCCGGATTATCTCGAGTTTTTCGAGGCGTCCATCAACGGGAATTACAATGACACGACAGGATTTACACCTAACGAACTACAAACCAGGGAAATGCCAAAGCGTGTCTGGGATGGGTGCATCAGGAGGATTGCAACGCAGAATTTGCTTATTCCAAATTTGGTTAAAAAGATAGAGGCAAGGAGACGCATTAAAAAGTGTGCCGAAGAACGGACGGAGAAATTTAATGCGGATCACAAACTGGTAATGTTCAAAACTGGCGAGAAGGTACTCTTGCGTGCTTTAAATGTTGGCCACAGGGAAGATAATATGGCAGCAAATTCTTTAGATTATACTACGGTCCATATATTTTATCGGAACAAGTGGGTAAAAATACATACATTGTCACTAACCCAAATACAAACAGGGTGATAGGGAAGTTCCATGCATCATCCTTAAGAAAATATTACGCTAAAGATAATTAAAATTAGAATGATAGGATATAGGTGGAATGACTGGTAGGAAATTGTAGAAAAATATGTGTAGAGTAAGAATAATTGTGATAATGTTGGAAAAAATGCTTTAGGTGAACTGGGGATACATATAAGATAACAAGACGGCAGACATGGACATCCTTATCAGTGTTCAGGAATGTTTGGTGATAGCAGCCATGTGCGGTTGTTTGTTTACAATTAGTGCTGTCAAAGTGACAGTTGGGGAAATGTTGTTTGATAGAAGATATTCAGATATTTTGATTTTTGAACTTATGTTATTATTTGGATGATTATGATTATTGGGAGGAAGTTATGTCAATTTAGGTTAGGAAGAAAAAAAAATGTTTGTATTCCATATAAAAATTTTTTTTTACATGTGGTGGGGTTAATCCTGCAACAGAACACAGGATGATAAGCTATGCTGTTTATATCAGAGCACATGGATGACAAGCATTTTCTTGTGTTAATTTGTTTTATGTAATATTTTGTCTTTTAGTCATAAGTTTTGTATTTAGAAATGGATAAGCATGTAGGGTATACCAAGCTATTCATAAAAAGGTGTTCTATATTGTCATGTATTTTTGTGTGAATTTGTGCGCGTGTGATAATGTGCGATCACTATAGCTTCAGTGGTAGTAAACCGATTGACGTGAAACTTTGACAAGGAATTATTTAGGTAAATAGCTTCAATTTGTGTATACTCTGATGTTCATAACTATTTTAGAAATATGGTTTTTTTAAGTGAAGAAAACTCAGTTGTAACTCTTATCAATGATAGGGTAATAAAATTCGTAGATAATTTCCATGCAGGACTTTGCTAAATTATACAAAGTTTTTCATGAAATTTGTATATCTGTTGGTTCCATCAATCATGTGACTTGGGCTTAGCCTATCAGAAGACACTAAATTCAGTGAGAAGATTCTTATGTTGTAGAGTTAGGATAGACACTGTCTGTCTGTAGAAGTTGCAAGGGGAAGTTGTGCCCGGTGAAGAGAGTTGTTCTCTTATGAACGTCGAAATATCATATATAAAATAAACCGTGGTAATTCTTAACGAAGTTTCACGTTAAGAACCGAGTGGGTAAAATATTTAGATAAAATTTAAAATATAATACAGTGCTGTTTTCATGTAAGTTAAGATATCCGCTCAGGGAATTTAAAGACACTTCAAGATATCGTGGAAGGTGTACATTAAACGCACCACATTAGTTAATACCCATATTAATCCTGAGATTAAGAAATTATAAAGTATAAATTAATAATAACTGTACGAGTGAAATTTATAATCATTGTGAATGAACAATTTATGAAGAAAC
This sequence comes from Magicicada septendecula, assembly GCA_034769895.1. Classification (NCBI taxonomy): domain Eukaryota; kingdom Metazoa; phylum Arthropoda; class Insecta; order Hemiptera; family Cicadidae; genus Magicicada; species Magicicada septendecula. Next base: position 659,054,051 of record CM068368.1, read on the forward strand.
TATCAATTTACGAGACTCATTGAAATATCGCCGCTGGAGCCGCCTGATGCTGTTGAAGAGGACGCCAGGACGAAGAGGACACCTGGAAGGAGTGACGCTGAAGAAGAGGATGCCAGGACGGGAGCGACGAGAGGAGAGGAGGACTTGCAGAAACCAAGTAAAATCGATTTATATTATCGAACAATACAAACAATTATTTCTATTATCAATACATGACAATTTATAATATAATATACGTACATCTTCAAAAACAATATTTGTGTATAATGTATTAGAAGTAAGCATGTCAGAGATTGCAAGCTTGGCTCAGACAAAAATATGGACAGGTGTTTCGACCTGAATCGACTTGTCCACACACACACACACAGATGTAACTGAGAGTGTGTACAATAGTATTTTGAATGTGTGTGACGTAGGTCTATGCAGGCGAGTTTGCCACCCCAGTATGAATAATTATGTAATTATTGTTTTTCCATAATTATTCATAAACTATAAATAAGGAGTAAAATCCAAACACAATAAAATGTAATAAAATTAACTACATACTGTGTACGAAAACCACGTGAAAGGGACACACCGTACGAGTGTAGTGCGAATTAACTGTGTACAGATCGCAAGGGTTAAGTTACAATGTCCAAAAATACAGTGAACATGTGTAGTGAAAATAGTTATAAAATGGGTATAAGAGTATACTCACAGGATTCTGCAATTCGCAGAAATATAAGAAATAGCGAAATTGACGAGGAGTGGAGGAACAAAGCCCATAGACAATTTCAGACATGTCGATTTCATACAACTGCAGGTGTTAACCAAGACGTGGGTATAAATAGGACACACATGCTACAGTTGTATCTTTTTTGATCACCCACAGTTGCGACTGGAGCTTCTGTCCGTCCGCACGGCGTATTTATTTTTTTGTAAATAGTTTCATTCTTCCAGTTACATACAACTATGTAACTAAGTGGTAAATACAATCACTTTTAAATAGTAACAGAATTACACGAGAAGAAAATCCATATAAGATGATCAACTGATGTCCGAAACAGCACGAGAAGAAGTAACATGAAGTTCCGGAGAGCGAGAGAGCTGACGACTTAGTTCCAGAGAGCGAGACGACACTGGAGTCTAGAGGCGACTACGCTGGACAAGAGGAATGGTAGTGAAGTCTGGAAACGACGCTGGACAAGAGAAGCGGATCTGGACAAGAGGAATTGATGCTTGAGTTCGAGACGATGACGATTACAGATGGATCGATTGCGATTGAGTATGATTGACAACAATAAGGTGAAAAACAACTCATTTATCTCTTAGTCGAACAATTAACTCAAAGACAATTAAAGACATTCTTGTTTTACTTTAAAGTTAAGAACCAATGTTTCTTGTAAATATAGAGTTAAAATGGTAGATATTATTGAAGTAAGATTAACGTAAACAAGAGCTCAAATTAGTATTGAAATGAAAAGAATGCAAAGAATTTAAGTAAAAATTAGAGTTTTATAAATCAGTACTGAAAAAGAAAGATAAATTCAGTAGGTATTAATATTTTGAATTTCGTTACAATATCTAAAAAGATATTTAAGCATTGATATTTAGAAGCACACTAATTGATTGAGTAGTCAGGAAATGATATTTTTAATATTGTAATTATTAGAATAGAATATTTAGTCAGTAAGGATGTATACAGCGTAAGCCTTACGGCATAGTAACAAAGCAATAATGAATATTTTTAATTCGAATCAAGTGCCTTGCGCACAATTTCATTATCTTAATATAAATAAAAGTCATTGTATTTATGTAGCTATGTATATATGTATGTTCCACATCTCCTCCTAAACCACTGGACCGATTTCAACCAAACTTGGCACAAATATTTTAGACAACGGGAGAATCAACATAGGACAGGTGTTTTTTTGATACGATCCTTTGGGGGGGGGGGGTCCTTTGGGGTCTTAAAAAGAAACTATTAGATCTGGTTACCTTGGCAACCCAATAGAATACATTCTGGTTGCCGTAGCATCGGTGGAAGCCTCCTGCATAGGGAATAGCGCGGGAGTCGTCCGACGGGCCTTCCCAGGAGTCCGTCCACGGAACCCGGGGAGTCTTAGGTCGGATCTTGCGAAAAACGGCCGGGCCAGAGTCCCTGCGCCTCACCCGGCATGTCGACGGCTTTCCTGGGCTTCGGAGAACCTTCCGTACCCCGGGGAGGTCTCTGACCAAGTCCTAGCGCGGGAATTCGACCAGCCTGGATGCTGGAAAAAGCAAGCAATGTCCCGGCATACGTAGAAGCCTCCCGCATATGGAATAGCTCGGGAGTCGTCCGACGGGCCTTCCCAGGACTCCGTCCACGGAACCCGGGGAGTCTTAGGTCAGATCTCGCGAAAAACGGCCATGCCAGAGTCCCTGTGCCTCGCCCGGCATGTCGACAGCTTTCCTGGGCTTCAGAGAACCTTCCGTACCCCGGGGAGGTCTCTGACCAAGTCCTAGCGCTGGAGTTCGACCGGCCTGGATGCCGGAAAAAGCAGGCGGTATCCCGGCATTGGTGGAAGCCTCCCGTGTAGGGAATAGCGCGGGAGTCATCCGACGGGCCTTCCCCGGAGTCCGTCCACGGAACCCTGCGAGTCTTAGGTCGGATTCCACGAAAGACGGCCGGGCCAGAGTCCACGGTTCTTATAAATAAAGATATTAGGTGCCTATGAGCCTATGAATAAATTATGAACCCGAGCAACGCTGGGTAAATCAGCTAGTTACTAAATAAATTTGAAATACCGTTACAAGTTACATAGAGTTATTATTACAGATATACCTGATATCTCCTTTAAACTGTGTCACATTAGTTGTTGCAGATAAGTTATCGCTACAAAGTGAGGGTCATCCCAATTTAGCATTACATAAAAATTTAGGAAAACTAATCTATCTATATATATATATATTGTAACGTAACGGAAATACGGTCCTCGACGTTACATAAATCAAATTATAAGATTTAGAATAGAGAAGAAAATTTATTAATTACCCACACTTGTAGAAGGTCATAAACCCAACCCATGATTGTTTAAATAAAATAAGAATACAAGGTAAAAAGATAAGCAAGTGATAATGTTAATAATAATAAACCTCAAGGTTCAGTGAGAGGTAAATAACAGACATTGACACATATTGTAAAAACTAATTTTGACTATTTCATAATAATTGATGTTTTAAAGTAGATGAGAATGAGTAAATGGTGTATGACTTAAGTTACTCAAAGGTACTTGTTATTAATTGTATCATGTTATATTGTTATCATGATAGTGATGTTATATGTTGTGTTCGCAAGTGAAAGTTTTCTGTTAATAGAATACCAGGTAATTACGTATTATGTGTTATTAATTTACCATTATAGAGCTGTTGTTGAACTCAGTAATTGATTACTAATTAATTTCATTTTATGTGTTATCCATAGATCACGATAAAGCTTTTGTTAGATTTTATAGAGTTAATTATTTGTATACATGTACTTAGATAATAATATATATATTTTTTTTTTTTAATGAAACTGGTCTAAAAGACCAACCATCAATTTACATCTAATGTTTGTTATAATTTAAGTTACTTATACAGTCGCCCACTGGTGTACTATATATTACTTTCTAGATTTCTGCACACACTGCACTACACTAATTCAAAAGTTTTAGTTCTCTTCAGCCTTCTCACTGTATTGGTGTTGTCAAGCAGTTGAATAGCTTCTACATTGATATGCTGGTGTAGTCTAGATTCGTGCTTTGCAGCAAACCTTTTAATTTCACTGGCGACATCAGGGATCCTAAGGTCTCGATGTAGATCACTATTTCTGATGTACCATGGAGCACTTACCATGTTCCGTAGCACTCTATTCTGGAAGGTTTGAATACATCTAATGTTCGTTTCTTTCGCACAACCCCACAGTTGAATTCCATAAAGCCAAATTGGTTTCAGAATTTGGTTATATATCAGAATTTTGTTGTGTATTGACAACTGAGAATTTCGTCCCAAGAGCCAATACAGTTGTCTATATGTGAGACCAAGCTCCGTCCTTTTTTTTCTGGTGTGCTCCTTCCATCGTAGCTTTGTATCTAGGGTCATCCCCAAATATTTGGCAGTGTCTGCATATGGTACCACAGCACCATTTAAGGTAACTGGAAGACTGTTCTCTATTCTTTTGTTTGTAAAATTGATATGGACAGATTTCAGTTCATTAAGCTTAATTTTCCATCTCCTAGTCCACTGCTGTATCTGATCACTAGCATCTTGAAGCATATTGGTAGCTTCACCTAAGGTCGAACCAATCGCCATTATAGCTGTGTCATCAGCGAAAGTAGCAACAGTCACATTCTCTGGCTGTGGCAGATCACATGTAAACAACAAGTAGAGGATGGGCCCCAAAACACTCCCTTGGGGCACACCTGCCCTTACTTCTCTTAGCTCAGAATAGTCATCTTCCTGTTTGACTCTAAATAATCTTTCCGATATATATGATTTTAACACGTCAGCATATTGTTTTGGTAGCATTTTATTAAGTTTATGTATTAAACCTTTATGCCAAACTTTATCAAAGGCCTGAGCCACATCGAAGAAGATTGTCGAGCAGATTAGCTTTTTTTCTAGTGCTTTCTCTATTGTGTCTGTTATTCTATGTACTTGGTCTATTGTGGAATGTTTTTGTCTGAACCCGAATTGATGATTTGGTATCAGCTTTTCTCTCTCTATTACGCGATTTAGCCTTTCCAACAGAAGTTTTTCAAAAAGCTTTGATATAGTTGGCAACAGTGATATGGGCCGATATGATTTGGCCTCATTTGGCGGTTTGCCTGGTTTACGTAGCATAATAACTTCTGCCACCTTCCAGACACTAGGAACATGCTTTAGCCTAAGTGCCGCATTGAATAAATATGTAAGCATAACAATCCCTTTCTTAGGTAACTGCTTTAAGATCTCACCTGTAATGAGGTCAAAGCCAGGTGATTTTCGGGGGTTCAAGTTTATCTTGATCTCCTTAGCTACCTCTTTTGGGGTGACCAGTTGAATGTCCTTCTCTTCATGATTTGTATCTTCATCTAACTCTGTATCAGACTGGGTATTGTTTGGCTTAAAAATGTCAGCTAGATGTTCAACAAACGCTTCAGCTTTTTCTTTATTATCTCTAGCCCATGTACCGTCGCTTTTTCTAATAGGTGGTACTTGAGTGATCGACCTTTTAAGCTTCCTCGTTGCTTTCCACAACGAGTACTCTGTATCTGCATCTGCTGTTAGATTTTCCAAATAGGAAGCTATTGATGCTTCTTTTAACTTCTGTATTACACGCTTTAGTTGTTGCGATTTGTTGTTAAGTACAGTTTTATCATTTGGGTCACGAGTCTGTTGCCATTTTCTTCTAGCTCGCCTCTTTTCTTTGACAAGTTCTCTGATCTCTCTAGGATAGTTGTTACCAACAATTCCATGGGTGATTTCTCTCGTGTTGTTCCAGGCTGTAGTTTGAATATTATAATTAAACTTCTCGGCTTCTATTTCTAATTGCTGCTTAGTTCTCAACTGAACATTTAGTTGTATCTTACCTTCAAGTTCTAATTTGAAGCTTTCCCAATCAGTAGTTTTGTTAACTAGGCTTGGTTTGTTTACTTTTTTTATTATCCTTTCACTCAGCGTCAGGATTACTGCTGAATGATCAGAGTCAAGATCAAAATTCTCCTCGATATCAATAAAGTTCTGCGAGACCCTCCTTGATATGAAGAAATCTAATAGATCTGGAATTTTATTAGGATCTGTAGGCCAGTAAGTAGGTTTGCCTGTACTGTGGAAGCTACAACCTGTTTCTTGTATTGCTTTATTAAGCTCGCTACCTTTAGTTGTTGTTAATCTGGATCCCCAATCTACATGTTTGGCATTGTAGTCTCCGCCTACAAGGCTAGGTGTAATATAAATTTCTTGTAATCTAACTCCTTTAGGTTGTGTCTTGGAGGACAGTATATTGCACCAACGATTAGTTTTTGCTTGGTGGATTTGATTCCAACTACAGTGAGTTGGATTTCTGCAGTCTGAAGGTGACACTCCTCATAGTGGTTAATCCTATTCTTAATAATAATAGCACTTCCTCCTTTGGCTTTACTATCCGGATGAATTGTTTGATATACCTGGTATCCATTTATTTTTAAGCATGACTGATTTGTTAAGTGTGTCTCTGATACTAGACATATATCAATGTCTTGTGCCTTGAGGAATAATTCTATTTCTTGCTTTCTGTTCTGGATACTGTTGGCATTCCAGGTAGCTATCCTTAGGTCTTTCTAGTCCATTGATTAGTTCTCTGTGGGATTGTGCCCGGATTTCTGGCTTCTAAACTATCTAGTCTATCCATGACTATTTTCATCATGTCCATCATATTCTGCATCATTTGCACCATTGATGAATCATCATTTTGAACTAAAGTCTTGTTAGCTTTAACTGCTTGAGCAAAGGACATTTCACTATTGATTTTATTAGCTGTGAAAGTTCTTGGTTGAGGTTTTTTAGGTCGTCTCTCACTTATTAAATTATTGCGTCTTATTTGAAGTTCACGTGCAACCAAACAACCCCTGTAGCTAGATAATAAGATGATTATAATTGTAAACTTGGCCAAAAAGGCTATAATTGTTAACGAGATACAAAAGAGTTTAATACAACCATGTCATAAATAGATAAAAGATGCTATAATATTGCAGATAGTAACAAGTTAAATTCAGAAGTAGATCAAGGTATAATGATAGGCCTAACAACCAGTAACATTATATAGTAAGTCAGATCAGAAAGGTTAGGTAAAGAAATTAGTAACAAATACTAAATAAAATCTAATGAGTTAGGAGAAGTTAATAATAATTGATAATAACAAATAAATAAACTCAAATTAAATAAATTCGTATAATGCCATAGTGCAATGATACCGACAGATAATGTTTAGTAACAGAAAAATAATATTTGTTAAAATAAACAGACTAAGAGGAAAAGACCGCAAAATATATAAGAATTAGTAAACAAACCATAAATAAAATTATATTCGGATATAATGGAAATTTAGAAAGGGATTATTTTGATGAGTGGAAGAACATTGTATGAAATGATTATAATATAACATAATATCGAATAAGAATAAAAAAGATGGTTGCTAGGGACGACAAAGTAGATAGAATTTGTTGATTTGATTATTGGAAATATTTACATGAACGAAGACGGTTTAGTTAAAAGACGCTCAGAAAAGATTTGATTTAATTTAAATACAAAGTCCATAGAAATTTAAATAAAATGAATAATAAATCGCAATAGTTTGGTCAACTACCATTTAACCATATTATATAATTGGACAATCTAAAAACGATACACGAAAGTAACGAAAAATAAAGGAAGAACTCTGATTGCAAAATTCCAGATAATGAACAAATGTTAACTTAATCAATTAACAAAACCAGAGAAATAACTACCTGCATAAAGTGATATAATCCTATAACGTAAACGAAACGAAAATAAACACCAAAATTATATCGGAACTTCAGTTTACACAATTCAATAGAAAAACGTAATTGGAATCGAAAGTCGTCGAAGCACGTAACCACAAACTCGGACATTGGTGAATAAAAGGAGCGGTATTTCTGCATCATCCCAGGACCAGGAATTAAACTTTATTTCAACTTGGAGCGAAGACTGACGAGAGCAGATTCATCTTCATGCTGTTATTGACCGAACAAGACGAATAGATTATCTGTACATGGCCTTATCGAGTCACGATGCCGAGCGGACGGTAAACTACAATTATTTTAAATATTATTTAATAAAAACTTAACTCTATATTGTAATACCTTGTATTCCTATTTATGCATTTTCTGATCTTACTAACAGTTGAAAGAACCTTCACGGCCTGTATTTAAAGAAATATAAAATCATAATTAAAAATAATATAAAACCTTGAATCCGATCGATAATCGATTACTTCTGACTTATAGCCTTTTGTATCTAACGTAAAAGAAACAACTTTGTTGGGCAAGAAATATTAAATATTAATAAAGAATCCTTTCAGAATTCCGATATCTTCTCATTTATATAAGATTTAGTGTAGTGTGAACAAGATATAAGATAAGTAAAGAATGTAATTAATAATCACCGTACGCGGTGGGTTAACCTACAAATTTCCGTTGTCTGGGAACCACAGCGCTATTCGTGGACTGCTTAGGTATTAAAGAGAGGAGAATACAATGAAAATTTCTTCTCTTCTCTCCAACGCAGAATAGGCTTGAGCAAAAAATTCGAATTACACCCTATACACATAATTTTCACCCACAATAACATAATTATAATAAATAGAGAGGAAAGGAGATATACGTAACATTATTATAACACATATTAAAATAAGATACATAATAAATTGGCACTAAACGGGGAGAGATCTAACGAGGAGACAACCGGTAAGTTATAAATTGACGAACCCAACAGTGGGGCTTAATTAGGAAAGCTCATCTAAGAGTATAATAAAAGTAACACCCATACACGTAAGAAAGGACGAGATACGAGTTATATTATAATATATATATACTTTAAATCCTCATCGATGTCTTGAATTTTTTTGTATAATTAGATAAGTATTTGTAACTTATATGTAAGTACGCTTAGTGTCTTGAATCTTCTTGACTTGGTGCCTTCATGGTCATGCACATTTGTATATTATTGTACATGTATTTTGATGTCTGAAAGACAGGTAATGAGTATAGCTTCAGTTTGTTGTAGTGTATGAAGTAGTATCAGAAAATTACCAGAATAGGCCTTAAAAAATTATCTTCCTTTTTCCATCCCCTTCAAAACAGTCTCTTTGAGAGCATATTCGTCAATTCCAGTGCCTCTTCCGGCTTTCATAAGTGTCGATGACATCTTTTTCCTGGAGGCTAGAGAGTATGGAGTGTGTGGGATGACTGCCATGTTGTTCTCAGTGAACAATGTCTTTGATATCAAGAACATGCTGATCATGCATTTTGTTTTGCTTCTGACCTACCATGCCGTCTTCACTCTCAGTGACTGCAGACACTTCCACCGTGATTACTGTTGTCTGTTGTCTTGTCTCTGGATCATAGCTATAAAAGCAACTTTCGTCTATGGTTATGATCCTAGAGATGGAAGTAGGATCATTGTTAGCGTGTCACAGTACACATAAATGCCCCACTGCTTGATCACATGGCAAGAACCAAGGGACAAACTTTGCAGTAACACAATGTATGCCTAAATTTTCAATTAAAATTTCTTGACAGATCCCATAACCAGTTCCAACAATGTCACTCAATTCTTGGATGAGTTTTTTCCCCATTTTTAGGTATTTTTATTGTGGAAGCATGTCCTGAACAACCATGTCTTCAAGTGATATTCTGTTGGCCTTAAACGAGAATGCCACTTAAAAACCTGTGTTTAACGTAATGAATGTTCTTCAAAAGCCTCGAAAAGCATTTCAAAAGTCTCAGTAGCCGATTTATGAAGTTTCACACAAAATTTGATGCAGGCCCAATGTTCGAATTTATTGGCCATTGTAGGGAGTGTAGTGACACGAGGTTATAAAATGTTTTCTCTAGTCTGACCATGAGCATGCAATACAGTGAAACTCAACACACTGGCTTGGGAGCCAGTTTAGTATACTTGCAGTGTATAGTTGCTACAAGTACAGCCCGGTAACTTTCCAATACCATCTTGTATACAATTAAATTTTGTGTAGATGTGAATTTGTCTCTGTTGTTTTTTTTTAAATTGTGATACATTTTTTATGTCCAAACATTTAATTTGTTTTATTTAATTTCAAGGAGAATTAGATCCAGAACGTATTGGTTCAGGTATTCAGTATGGTGATTCTGCATCTCGGAGACTGAAACAGGAAAAAAATCGCCGACAGGCAGACTGCTTCTGCAGAATGTAAGATAAAACAACTTCAGTTATATATTAGATCTGTCTTCAGATATTACTTTCCAGTTATAGTTTGATACTTTAGACCCTAAGGACTAGATTACATATAAATTGTTCATTGATATATATATATATATATGAAACTTGTGTATGAAACCCTGAATTGAAATCTGTGCAAAACTTGGCAGATTTTGAAATGTTAAACAGATAAGTATTATATAATTTCAAAACTCTTCATATTTTGCTTTATTTAATGTGTGAACAAAATCGGTAATTTGAAGTGCATACGTAAGTTTCATACATAGAATGTAAGTTTTTAAGTAGGGACAGAAAACAGTTGTTACTTGTGAAGAAAGTTTCGGTCTTAATATAAAAATCATTTAGTTATGAACGTGACTGTTGAAAAACAGTATGGAATGAGCTACTTAACATGCACATAACTAGAAAAACATTTATAATTTCTTAAAATTTGTTGAAACTCACAAAACACATTGCGTGCGTGCGTGCGTGCGTGCGTGCGTGCGTGTGTGTGTGTGTGTGTGTGTGTGTGTGTGTGCAGTAATGTATGTATAACAATACATTTGCATGATACATGACTGTAGTCATACATGTCCACAAAGTTATGCATCAATAATATGTAATTGGTAGTTTTGTACAAATAATGGGATTGCTTTGATGGAAATAATTCCATACTGTTTACTGTAATTCCTATAATTGAAGTTTAATATTAGTAGATAGTTCAAGATGTAACAGGATTAAATGTAAACGTATCTTCGAGTAAAGGTTTCACACTCATATGCAGATGGTTTCTGTTTTTTTTTTCTTTTTTTTTTACAATATTTTTTGGAATATATGTTTGTGAAACCACTAATACACAATACCCTAACCATACAAATCATTTATATAAGAAATGTACATATGCCTTTCATATGGTTTTAAAGTTGTTTAAAGTATTGTTGGAGATACGTATTTTGTTAAAAATATAAATTATATTTTTTTATTAAAGAGCTTAAATCTGGATCATATAGTTTTTTAAAATATTCTTGTTACTTACCATAGGTTAAGCTTAAGTAGTATTATTTAGCAAACTTATTTTTAATATCACATATTTATTTGTTAGTATATGAATCTTGTGGGAAGTTTGTGTATTTTCTTTGTTTTATTTCATATAGTAGTTTAGATGGGAAAACAATTAATGGGTTTCAGAATTGTAAAGAAATTGATTAGAAGTTCCGTTGATATTTGGTACTGATAATCACTATCAGTCAAACTTGTAAAGAGGTAATTCTTTTAAACATGCACTTTTTTTAGAAATGAGATGTAGCTACTTATTTACCAAAAAAATGTAGTGCATATGTTTAGGCTACTATTTTATTTTTCTGTTAATGGCTGTATGCGGATAGCAAAAAAGTAAGTGTTGACAATTAATTAAGCACAAATAGGTTGTAAATTACTGTTAAAATAGGAGTGTAGTATGTAACGTATATGCACAGTTTACATACATCTCAGATAAATAGTAGATAACTACTTGTTTTGATTAATTGTTGGAAGATTTGTTTTGAATTAATGCTTTGTTACATATTATAATATATCCACTGATTTAATAAAATTATATATACAGGGAGATGTCATTATATACGCTTCCACTATTCACAGTTTCAAAACCACCACACACACAGTATCTGATGTAAACACCACACATAACTTTAAGCTTTATTCATCACAAATATTGTGAAAATTCTAATCAGATTCTGAAATTGATGATTCTGATAGAGATATCTTGTGTCTTGTGACCCTACAAATCTTCTGACAAATGTAATGTACAGTTGTGTGTGCCTGGATATTTTGATTTACAACATATCCCCATAGCTTATGCGTATTTTTTGATTTTTTATGTCAAAACATGTAAATTTAATCAAGTTTTATGTTAATGTAAACATAAAACATATTGTAAGAATTAGCTAATATAGAGTAAAATATAATTTCTAAGTGCATTTATTTTTATACTATTTTGAATGTTCATCACTTCTTTGTTCACTACTATAATAATTATTAGTATTGTTGGTACTTTCACTGTGAACTTACTTGTCGTACTTTCTCATACGTCGTTTCAGAATGGTGTTCTCCTTCTTCAGTGAGTTTGGATACGGAATGTGCAAACTGTCGGTAGTTTTATGTATAACGGTTTTAGTTAACAGGTTGTGTGTGGGTGGAGGTGGAGGGGATTGGCGCTGGAGTTTGAATTGTTTAGGCGTTGTTTATTACTGTGTCAAATAGTGTGTTTGATTTGAATTGTAATTGATCATTGAGTATGTTGTTGGGTTGTATGAGAAAATACAACAAGTAAGTTCACAGTGAAAGTACCAACAATACTAATATTTATTTTTAGTTCTGAAGAATACAAAAAAAATGTGGTGAAAGGTTGTTTTCAAGACATACATACAATCAGAACACTGCAACATAAATGAAATCTGCATAAATCATTCTTAAACTTGATATATCATGTGCACTGTTTTATTAAAAATTAAAGACATTACAGTTGTTTGAAGAATTGCTAAAAACAGTGGTCTGTCACAGAATAACAGTAGTAGAAGGATAATGTGGCATTGAAAGCGTTAATGATTGTGGGGTAATAATATATTGCATACAGAATGAGGTATTGTTACCTTAGTTTTATGTAACAAGAAAATATCAGAAGAATTTTTAATTTGTATTTATTTCAGTATTATATTTTTTATATTTATTTTTTCGTTTATACAATATGTTTGATTCGTCTTAGTATGTGATAAAATTAAAAGTGTTTTTAAGTAACGAATGTTAAGAGAGGTTAATAGAATTTATTAACTGTAGGCTGTGATATGTTTAAAAAATCTACTTTTTTGTTAGTATATATTAGTATATTGTATTGTGAATAATGTGTACTTATTTATATTTTTTAAATTTTTGTATTTTATTTACAAACACTGTTATTATAAAGTTTCATTACCTTCTGTTGTACCAATATAAAATATAATGTTAATGTGTGGTAGTATAATGCTATTATACACCACAGTATATTATCCTTACTTTGTGTACTAAGTTTTTAGAGGATTTGGAAGTTTATATTTTTTTTCAGGCAGATTTGTATAAAAGCAGAAAAACTGTTATCACGCATGTGAACTAATTATTTTGTTGTTTATGTAGTGGCTTACATAATGGATAAAAGATGGTTTTTAGAAATTATGTGGTTGTGTAGATATAGAGTTATTTTTCACTTTCAGTCAGTTTGTTACAGTTAGTCATCATTGACTAATCATCAATAATTTCTTACTCTAATGTGAGTTAAGTGTTAGGTTCATTTATACATTTTGTCTTAAACATTTTTTAGTAATTTCTCCACTTTTTCTTTTGCACTTAAATGACAAATGTGCTGTTTTGTCATTACCCCCATCACTGTTTATGTTGTACAAATGGATTTATTGTTTTGAGCATCTATCTGATTTCATTAGAGCCAAAAGGGGCACAGGTTGCTTAATTTCTTTTATCAAATTTGGAATTGCCAAATCTCTGTGGTTGTCATACCTAGCATACTACAGGGCAACAATGCTTTTACATAGTATTTTGTTTTGGCATATTTGTATTATGTTTGTATTGGTTTTACATTCACAACCTTGACTTCAGTGCCATATATCCAGCTTGTTTTTAAATTATTTGTACAACTTTATTTTGTTCTCTACTTTAATGGAGTTTTGGTTCCCAGAAGCTAATGGTTTTTTCTGTATTTTATATTAATCTCCTCTCTTTTTTTAATTTTTTGTAATGTAGTTTGGCATCATTAAGCACTTAAGCCGTATTGACACTTAGCCTTTCTTGTTAGTAAAATTCACACATTCGTTTTATTTTCATTTAATTGTATTCTTCACTAGTGGGTGCTATCTGTCAAATCAATTACAGAACAGATTCATCTCTGAATGGTTCTTCTACAGTATAAATTATTCTTTGTACATCCTCAATGATAGAATGATTTTTCTTGTATCCAAAACAGTGATTTGGAGTAGCGTTAATAGCAGTAAGATTGGCCAATAGAATGTACATTTATTAGTTGATTTACCAGGATGTAAGATACTTTTTTTATGTCAAGTACAGTGAGTTACAAGTAATAAAAAGAGTATTAATTACATACAAAACAGTTATAATTTAATTGTGTAATAAGAATGTGTTTTACAATGAAGACTATACCCGTGTATGATGTATGTGTGTTGGTAAATAATAAGTAAACAATTTTTTTGACATACACTGTATTGCAGAAGCTTTGTAGATGCACAAGAAATGTCCGAAATCACATCTACATAGCTGCTGTACTTAGTACACGTGTTATGAACTAATAATTAATTTATAATCCAAATTAAGTTTAACTTGTGTGAATGATGTCTATTATTCTACCAACACCACTTACTGACTTATGTGATTGATTTATGTCTATTTGTAAATTTAGAATTATGTGAGAATTACAGATATGACTGACTGTTAAAAAACACTGTGTTTTTAAGACTTTTTATTCTAAGTTTTACCACCCGTGCAATAAATGATTTGATTGTCCAAACAGTTCTGTAAACTGGTGATGTATGGTGTACAGATGTACTACACACACCAGACATCTGGTAAATCTGCTTGGTATGTACTAGATATAAATCAATAATAACAGGAAAAATATTTTTGAACATGAAAAAATGTCTATAAAAAATACTTAATCCAAAACACGTATTATAAAAAATGTATAAATATTTTTCAACAAGGTTTTAATAATGATTTAAGTTTACTCAAAAATGGTGAAGTTAAATTCTTTGTTTAAAGAATTTTTGTGCTGATAAGTTATTTCATAATTTTCATTGAGCAGTATTTTTATTTTTTTTTATTGTAATTTAGTGATTCCTAGTCGTGATGTAATCTGTGGTCAGTAATATTTATTTATTTTTGGTATTATATTTATTTGTAAAGATTGTAATTTTAAATGAAATTGCACAAGGATAGGAGGCAACATTTGTATTAGATAATATACCTTATTTGCTAATGCTTCATTGTACACAAAACCAACACAGATTTTAATTATGCACATCATGTGTAACAGTTTTCTCTTTCAAACGGATTCCATATTGAAACAACCAAGATATAAGTATAACATATTCCTTATTGGCAGCACTTCAGGATCAGAATATGATGTTCAACTATTTATACATAATTAACTGTAGCTTACTTTTGTGTACAGTTAAATTTTTCGTTCTATAATGTACAGGGATAAGTCAAAAATAACGGGAAATTTTCCTTTCTTCACAATTAGATTGATGGTAGCACTCACTGCTTTGGTCTGTGTGTGTGTGTGTGTGTGTGTGCGCGCGTGCTCGTGCATGCACATGGTGACTATTCATTGGAAGTATTGTTTCATTAATAGCAGTTTGATATATGCTTAAAAATTAAACTGAGTGCTCTGTTGTGTATCTGCACCCTGGAAAAAATACGAGCAGTGATATATTTTATAAACATAGGGGAGGTGAAACCTGAAAAAATTAATTGTAGAATTCATCTCCAACTTGGAAAGAATTGTTTGTATGGTTGCAAAATCTTCAAGTGGAAAGACAGATTTAAAAAATGGCCAGACGTCTTTATTGATGAACAGTGGAAAGTTACAGTGGAAAGCCTTCCACTTCAGAGAACAATGACAGTATCAGAGCTGATAAAAAGTGCATGCGAAAACTACAGTGAACTACTACAATTACTAAAGCCACAAAGTCAAAAATTGTAGTGAACTTTAAAAAAGTGTGATTTGGCTTCAGGGAAACATTCAACATCATGCAGCCAACAAGATCTTGGTTCTAAGCTGCTGAACCGCCAACCATACAATCATGAGTTGGCTCAAAGTGGTGTTAATCCTTTTGGTCTATTAAAAGAAGCACTGCAATGTTTGTTCAGGTGAAGTGGTGGAAAATTGGCTGCACAGAAGACCAAAGAGCCTCTCCGGAAGGAATTTAAAACGTGTTAAGAGATTGACCAAGTGCATAGAAGTAGGAAGGAATTATGTAGAAAAAAATAACACAAATGTTATTTGTGTAAGTGCAAATCAAATAATGATATTTAAAAATGTTTCTTTATTTTTTGGCTTACCTGCGTAAAATACTAATTTGAGGTAAGGGTTATTCTTAATGAACTGGTGAAAATTATGTATATTTTACTTTTTTGAAATAAATTGTTGAAGCTACTCTCATACTTTCCTCATCATTTTTGTACTTTCCAAACTGTTTTCATTACATACTGTTCTGTTCCATAGTCTAATGCTTGTAACATTCTTTGCCAACTGTTGTCTCATCTGCTTTCATCAGGGAATTGTTGAAGATTTTCTGACAATAGTGACAACAATGTAAAGAATGTTACAAACATTATAAGATGGAACAGAACAGTGTGTAATAAAAAAATTTGGGCAAGTACAAAAATGTTGAAGATATGAGAATGGAAATATCAGTGAGGAGAACAGAGTTACAATCACTTGGGGGGCATTCTAATTAAATAGTGGTCCAGCTAGCAAGAGATTAGGAATAGAATACACATAGTGAAGGAATACTGTGTTGCAAAATGAACTTGGACCTGAGAAAGAGGACTGAGGTACTGGAAATGTGGATTGAGAGATGCATTCAAGAATGTGATATGTAAATAAAGTAAGCAGTGGAGAGGTACTTCAAAGAATTGAGGAATGTAGAACACTTCTACGAGGAAAAAGAAAATCTATGTTGAACATATCTTGAGAACAAATGGGAAACCAACAGTGAACAGTGGGAGGAGAAGATTCTAGCTCCTAGATAACATTTCAGTGTGAATGCCATATAAACAGATAAAGACTCAAGGATATAAGAATATACTACATAAACGGACAAGGCAGTGTGTCTGGGATCTGCCAAACAACAGACTACTATATGACAATGATATACACGCAATCAAATGTAACAAAATAAGAAGTCCTTTATATAATTTTCATATTCAGTTATACATTATTTAATTAATTATACGCAAAAAATATAATTCTTAATGACATCACATAGAATTACAAGTTCCAGTTGCGACCCGAGTTATATAGTAATAGATAATGGTCTTCCAAGTAAAACTAATTATAATGTCTGTAGACATTCCCTAAATCTTTATTCAGTCAACAGATGTCTGTTTTTTAAATAATGTCACAGTCTTCTTATCTACTGTTACAAATTTTCTTTTGTACAGAGGTTGTTTAGTGGGCAAAATTTACTTTTATTGTAACTAATGATAAGTACAACTTTGTGTGATTTTTGGATGTGCAGTTGTACTCTACATATTGAGATGAGTGGTCATGACTTAGGTTATTCAGAATTTCTATAATAAATTATAAGTCATATAGAAATGCAAAAACAGTTCCTTCCCCTTTCTCATTATGCCATATTTCATTAAGGCCTCATAAATAAATTAACACTATTTGGAATTTCAAATTTTAACACTATGCTCAACAAAATTTCAAATTTTATTCCAAACTCATTGTTTTGAAAAGGCACAGACTATGTTCCTTTAATATGTGATTATATATGATACTTTAAACTGTACAATGAATTTAGTGATTTAAAAACTCAAAAAAATTTTTGGCATTATTGTGCCTGCTTTGAGAGTTACGCACTTCAGTTGGTTAAAACAGGATTATGTAGTATAAAACACAACAGTTTAGCATTAATGATTTAAACGTTATATACGATACTAAATAAACAAGGAGGTAGAGTTATTGTATCATTGTTATTTAATGGTTCATGTTTTTATATAATTGTATATACATTTTGTTAACAATTATAATGTATGGATTTTTTATTACAATTAATGTCATTGTTAAACAGTTCAAGTGAATTGTACATACACAGTAAATATTTGTATATTTCAATTTGGTTTTGTTCATTTTACTGTACTTGTTGCTTACATTGCCTCATGGAAGCAAATTATGAATTTACATAGTTTTCTATATAAATGCCTAGAATAAGACATTTGTAAAAAAAAAAAAAAAAAAAAAAAAAAAAAAAAGCTTTGTAAAATATGAATACTGCAGACACTTAATAAAATAAGGCTTGCTGATATGTCTGTAAGATTGCGGGATCAAATAAATGAGTAAATTTTAATATTTCCAGTTTAACCTGAATTACCTCATAATACAAAACTATTTTAATTCCTTACCATTCTTAATAATATTGTTAAGAATGGTAATATTATATTCTTAATGATATATTATATCATCTTTAATATTCTTAATCATTTTCTTTTCAATTACCTTCTTATCCTTCATTGCTAGTTGTCTAGGATTAGACTTGCAATCTGTTCTGCCTTCAAATGTCCCATCATTTCTCCCATGGTTTTCTTAAACTTTTTTTACTATGCATTGTTTATCGTGACTGAGAAACCAGCTACCCGGCCATTTCTGAATAGGTCTCTTCCAGTGTTCTCATGTGAGTAAACATTTCAGTTCCTTTGTGTAATATCATTCCTTACTCTCTATCCAGTCTTCTAAAGAGTTTCTACTTCTGAGACTCTTCACTTTTTGTTTTTGTTGTGGGGCACATGTAATGCCACAGAGTTAACCCCTCATAATGATAGTAATGTATGATGTATTTGGTACTTTGTAATTCATCTAATTTGACACATACATTTTGGTACTATCATTTATGTGAATGTAGTATCTAGTTTATAACTATTTGTATTTATAATGAAAATGTTGTAAAACAATAGAGCAAAGTGATATATAGGGATGTGCTTCGGAGGGTACAGAAGATAGAATATGTATATAAAAGTTGTTATAATTTCAAACAAAATTTTTATTGGAGATTATATTCTGTATTTTCTGTAATTTAAAAATGCAAAACATATTTGTACAAACAACACGTGAGGACATGAATCTTATAGTAAATCTGAATAATTTAGAACAGATTGATAAAACTGGTTCTCCAAAATTCCATATTCTGCACTTTCAAATATAAACCCAGTACATATTATCTTGTTAAGCAATAATGTACAGGCAGATTGTTTATGTAAATAACTGTGATGAATTAAATATTGAATGATCGTGTCTGCAAATAGATATACTAACATGGACAGGTGCCGTCTTTCTTCTACAGTATACATTCTGGGATAAAAACCGAGATTTATTTAGATATTATATACACTGCCTTTTATTTTAGGTTTCTGTATTAGTAAATGTAACCGTATTTCTTGTTCATCATACAGGATGTTATTTTTTTTAATGTGTCAATTTGTTGTAGAGTTAAGCTGTGAATGTTGGCAACTTTACAAGATTAGAGATGAAAACATTATAAAATGAACATTTTTACATTCATTTGTTTGTAAGGCTTTTGTTTACTTTGCTTATTTACTTACCTGTGTTTAATGTATTGTTCCATGTAAACAAATAAGTGAGAAAAACTTATTACATCTTTTGATGATTATTACTAATATGTAATGCACTGTTTCCAACTACAGAACACTAATTTTTATATTATATTTTTTTCTTATCTTTGCTTGAGCTAACTTTCACTTATTGCAAACCTCATTAGAGACATCGATGACGAGAACTGTTAGTTTTGGTGCTGGAAGTAATGCCATTGTTTGAAGTGGTTATCAGATCTTTCTTGTGTGTGTCCAATGTGTTATGTGTTCAAAGAGTATATACTGTTATGATGGTCTCACAGATCATCGTATGGTACAGTAGAAACAAAATACAGACACCAATGAAGTAACTAATTACCACCTTTAATTAGTCACAAATATCAATTTGAAATCAATTAGATACTCTCATACAGTAATTTAAGTTAAAATTGTCCACACACAACAATAATGTCAACTGTTAGATTTCCACACTAATTATAACACAATAATCACTTTTCACTAATCTGCAACAATCATTTTATTAATACTCTACATCACCAGGTATAACTACTAAGCTGGCCGTAGACACTTATGTAGATTCCGCAGATGTTTGAGAATAATTTTCCATACTTCTGGCTGCGTGCCAACATAATTTGCATAGTTACAAAAGCTCGAACATTCTGGAAGCTACTTGAGTACATAGCCTTGACCGAGACACTGCACCTCCTCGGCTAGCCAAGAAACATATAAAACAACACTCTTCTCATCTTTTCAAGAGCATTATGTAATTGTCGTAGCACTGCCCCCTCCATAAGCCTCATAAGCAGTGCGTGTCTAGGTGAGGGTACCCCTTCCTTCGGTGGCATCAGCAACGATGGTTGGGATATGTGCGTGTCAGCTGCGCGACGGGCGAGGGTGCGCTCTTGTCCCAGTAGCGCATAGCGAACGGGAGCCAGAGTGGCCAGTCCCTGGTTGGTAACTATGTCGGACCACTCACACCATTTCTTGATGTCCTTTTAAAACACAGTTGACCTCTAGTAGCTTCGGGCTCGGCCTACTCGTTCTCCCATCATGGCGGACTGGCGTCTGTTGAGTCGGTGGAGTTCTGTGTTGGTTCAAGTAAAATGGGGAGCAACGGCATCCTGCCTCCACTATGCCCAGTAGATAGTGTTCCCCTGCCGTGCTGGAAGGTGGAGGAAAAGTCATAGACCTTCCAAGGGAGATCTTTGGATCGAATCCGGAGGTTGGGCCCATGACCATTCTGGGCCTCGAGGGTCATGTTCATCAGCAACATACTCAAAAATGGTACCATGGGATCGTGAACCAGCCCAGTCGAGGATCCTCTACCCCTGGTGTTCACATGTTGAGGAAAGGTTTCATGGGGGTTGTGGTTTTACATGCTGAGAGTAGATTTAGACACCCGAAAATCTTTCTGGAAGGGTAGAGTATCGAGCTGCAACCCATAAGGTTCTGTTGTGCTCTACAATTCCAAACCTCCGGGTTCTCCACTGTCAAGCTGTTCGTCCTGAACTGGCAAACCGTCTCTGTAGTAATACTTGGTCAACCAAATAGGTGGATGACCTTGAATTTCCACTGTCCTTGTTGAATGCGATAAACAGCATCGTTGATTCTCTTGTTCACATTATAAACCCAGTTAATTTGAAGTGTAGGTGAGCGACCACGACAGCGCTTTGAGTTGTACAACCAAACCTGATCTTCGAAACCTGGACTATTGCTGCGAATGTCATACCCAATTTTCATTTTATCACTACCTGTCTTCAGCTGTCCTCTTATCAAGTGATTCATTTCTCGAGTTGCTTTTCTAATTGCGAGGTATAGTTCTGTTGTTGTTGGAACTGAGTCTCAGGTAATCTGAACATCAAGTCTTCAGGAAGACGAATATCCCGCCCAAACACCAATTTTGCTGGAGTCATGCCGGTTGTGTCATGTATTGATGACCTATACACCATTAGGAATAATGGTATACACTGGTCCCAGTCTGTTTGATTCTTGTCAGCAGCTTTCGATAGATGCTTCTCAAGTGTTCTCATGAATCTCAACCATTCCGTCGAGATCTGAGGATGGAGAGGCATTGTCCTGGTCTTTCGAATTCTGAGTAGACAGCACATTTCTTTAAACACTCCTGACTCAAAATTCCTCCCTTGATCCATGTGGATTTCCATAGGGACTCCATAACGGCAACAGAAGTTGTGAACTGATGCCTTTGTCACAGTGATAACCTCCTGATTTGGAACTGCATAAGCTTCCACCCAGATTGAAGATGACCTCCAGACACTCCATTATGCATCTCGTTCTAAGTAGACTGCACTTTACTTAGGAGAACTATCAGCTGCATGACCACATCTCATCCATCAGCGCTTTCCCAAGACTTTTTCAGCAATCCATTCTCAAAGGTTAGAGATGTGCCCAGTAGCCCTTCATCACTTCAGAACCATGGCAGACATCTTTCCAGTCTGGGTGGTGACCTTCTTCATTTTGCTGTCAAAATCGGTCCATTGTCTTCATCAGTCATCTGTTCTTGTCAAAAATCTTGTATCGTCCAGCCCTCTGTCAGGTAACCTACATTGATGGCTTGAACATGTTCACTTGCATTCTGTTCTTCCTTTCTGTGGTAGTGTGAGCACCCTTCCAAACATGGTCTTCAGGATAAGCCATCTGCATTACCATGCAGGTGGCCCCACCGATGTTATACCTTGAAGTCGTACTCTTGCAGGTGTTCGAGCCACTTTGCCAATTGCCCTTCTGGATTTCTGAATCTCAAGATCCATGCAAGTGCGGCATGGTCAGTGTGTAGTGAAAATTCTCTCCCATAGAGATATGTATGGAAGTGCTCCAAAGCTTGGACGATAGCCAACAACTCTTTCCCTGTAACGCAATAATTTCTTTCTAATTTAGAAAGCCTCTTGCTGTAATACGCTATTACTCTTTCTTCACCATTTTGCACTTGAGACAAAACTGCTCCTAGACCAGTGTTGCTTCCATCTGTGTCTATGATCTACTTCCCTTCAGAAGCTGGGAAAGCAAGAATTGACTGCAAACATAATGCAATTCTTAAAGTCCTGAATGCTTGATCACACTCTTTTGACCATTGGAAGGCTCGTTTATTTTCTGTTAGCTCATGTAGTGGTTTAGCAATAGTAGTTTAGCTAAGCCTTTTACAAAATATCTTTAATATGAGCATAACTTCAGGAAACTCTGAATTGGCCAGTCTCTGACTGTGTCTACTTTATTGGGATCTGTACTAACACCCGCTGCTGAGACCAGACAGCCCAGGTACAGTACTTTCTTCTGGAATAAGAACACTTCTTCGGGCTTAGCTTCAGTTGGGTACTGTGAAGCTATTTAGCACCTCCCTACGGTTTTCCAAATGACCTTTGAAAGTCCTGATAACTATGATATCATCTAAATAAGCAAGGCAAGTTTTCCATGTCAGGCCTAGAAGGAACAGATCCATCAGTCTTTCAAACATTGCTGGTGCATTACAGAGTCGAACTAGCATGACTTTAAACTGGAAGAGGCCACTTGGGGTTGAGAAAGCTGTCTTTTCCTTGTCTTATTGATGAAGACCCACTTGCCAATATCATCTCTTCATGTCGAATATCGAAAATTGTGTACAAACCCGACACCTTATCCTGTCAAGCGGCTGTCTGCTGCTCATTAGCGATAGTGATAGGGCTGCCACCATATGCAATGAATGCCAATCGGTCCACAGCCATCATCCCCGATTTTGACAGCACCATGGAACAGACTATCAACACTTTTCTTACAACACATGCAATGCTCTTTACCCCCTACGACAGACTGACTGGTGAACACAATCACCTGCTGGAGCAGCCAATGACATACTATTTAAGTTCCCATAATGCAGAAACACTGCCCCAAGCCCAGATACCATTCCCAACAGTGTTCTTAAGACTCTCCCCGACAGCACTGGAGGCCTTAGCCAACCTATATACTTCCAGTTTACAACTTGGATTCATCCCATGCGTTTGGAAGCATGCTCATGTCCTTATGTTTCCCAGACCCCTCAAATCAGCCATGCAAACCTCATTTGGCTGCCCTATTTTGCTAACCACCACAATCTCCAGGCTCTTCAAGAAAATCCTCATCAGGATTCACCCCCACCTACAAGCACAGAATATCCTACCCAATACGCAGGCCCTGGGTACAACATCTATGACCAACTGGTCAGGGTGATCAGAGCCATCCAAGACATCTTTGCCTGGAAACACTCAACCATCTTAGCTATTCTTGCCATTAGTAAAGCCTTCAACTCTGTCAGGTACAGTGGCCTCAAATTCAAAACCCTCGGATGTCACTTCCCCCCAAACATGATGAAATAGCTCTTTCAGTTTTTGGATGGCTGCACTTCACAAGTCCAAGCCCACCAGCATATCTCAGGACCTTTTCAACAAAATATCAGTTCTCCAAGAGCTCTGCTATTAGCCCATTACTTTGTATCATATTCACCAAAGATGAAGACACCCCCTCCCCCAACTGTGATGCAACCCCATTCCCATTACCAGACAATTATGCCCCCTCCCCCACTAATGAGTCCTCTGCTGTTTCCTTGACGCCTTATTGATGCTCAGTTCCAACTTCAGCGACCGACACTACTCGTACATGCAGCCCTATCACTTCCATTTGGCACTAAGTCAGTATTAAAATCCCATAATTCAACTGGCTGTCCTTCCACACTACACACACATACACTACTACTCTCCTTTATCTTCTTGGTGCCTCCACATTCTTCTGCACTGACTCTCGTCTTCTACAATACCTCTCACCATATCAGCTGAAGTGGGCAAGTCCCCAGAACAGCTTTGCCCAGTTGGGTAAGCCTCAAATAACAAAATAAAAGAAGCCTGGAGCTACAGATTTCTCGTATATCTCAAAGCTTTTTCAAACAGAATTATCACTGATGCACACCACTATAGAAAAATTATTCCGATTAGCACTTTCAAGTTTCACAGTTCATTGTCAGATCGGACATCTTAATTAAATACTTCCAAGCTTTTTTTTTAAGAAATTTAAATCAGTGATTGTTAACGTATTTTTTAAATAATTTAATTAAAAAGATACAATGAATATTTGGGAAAATCTTAATATTTACAAACACAATAACAATAATTTACTAATTAAAGAACAAACTCAAATAAAAACAAAACAAAATGATATTTAATAGTTGTAAACAAAAACTATAAATTTATTAAAATAAATAAAATGGAAACATTACATATTTCAAATATAACAATAAAAACAGATGACTAAGTAATAAGCAGGAAAAAAATAATTAAATTAATCTAAGTATAATTAAATTATTTGTTATTTTATATTAAAATCGAAACAGTTCAATAATTTTTTAGTTTCTATATTGAAATCAATTTATTTCTATTATTTGTTAATTCATTTACAAAGCTATGAAAATGCTGATATATTCAGTAAAATGTACATCAGATCAGTTGAAACAATAAAAATACAATACAACTACTTGCAGAAGTAATTATATTTGATTATATATATATATATATATATATATATAATATTTTCAATTTAAATATATATCTCTTATGATGTTTACCAAATTCTTAATGCCAATCTTCAATCTAATACCACTATAACCAAAAGATCTACTTTTAAACTCATGTTCTCTGGTATCCAAGTTACGTTTCAATACAGATTAAAATTAATTTACCTTTTTTATCTGTCATGTGACTTCTTATGTATTTATTTAAATAACGCGTTTCGAGACTCAAGGCCTCATCTTCAGATTTCAGTCCCGTGTGGACATCGTTAACACATTAAAATAAAACACACTACACAAGTTAACCGATGTCTGGGTGCGCACCCTTTGCTGGCTCACGACGCACTGCCTGCAATTCCTCTTCGGTCTTGTCACAACGCCCCACCATCGATTGCTGTCTATTCCTGCTTAATATAAATTTATCAACAACCATATCGTATAGCTGATGCGATTTAAAATTCAGCTGATCATTTAACAAGTTATTAGGATTGCACTTAAACGCCCGGTATATTTCAAATTCTTCAGCTGCGTTCATGTATCATCCCTTATTGCAGAGATGCAATGGCTTGCAGTTGGTGTCAAAGTCGGTATAATTATGGTTATGCACCATCAAGTGTTCGGCATATTTTGATTTACAGGCATTTAAGTTATTTTTAGGTAGATGTTCTTTAAACCTCTGTCTAAATGCCCTGCCGGTCTGACTGATGCAGACCATATCGCAATCATTACAAACCATTTTGTAAACACCCGTTCTTTTTTCTTTGAACTGTTGTGTTTTAGGCTGTAATAATTTTTGAACATTATTTGTGGTGCGGAACGATACTAGGATGTTATGCTTCCGAAATACGATTTTTAAAATCATAGGTATATTATTGGTGTACTCAGTTGTAATAAACGTAACTTTATTATTTTTGTTACGTTCTTCTTTTTATGTTTACGTAATAACCGTTCGACCATTGAGCTTCGGTACCCATTCACTTCCGCTATATATTTAATTGTATTTAATTCATCTATATAATCATCGTGCTCGAGAGGTATACTTGTCAACCGGCGTAAGAGGCTATTGAAAGCGGCCATTTTTTTAGTATACGGGTGATAAGATTTGGCGTGTATAACGGAATCAATTGCTGTAGTGTTTCTGTATATCTTGTAATGAAATCTATTGTTATGTTTTATTACAGTTAAATCTAAGAAATTTATTTCATTATTTGTTTCTACTTCTGCTGTGAATTGTAGTTTTGTATTGATACTATTCATAAAAGACTTTAGACTATCTATTTGTCTCATTGTCCCATTGAAAATAACAAAGGTATCATCTACATATCGTTTGTAAAAAATAATCTGGTTATTGAATTTATTGGTTACCGAAAGCAAATATGTATTTTCAGAATGATTAAGGTATATGTCAGACAAGAGTCCAGATAAAGGTGAACCCATAGCGAGTCCCTCTTCTTGAATAAAAAATCGATTATCATATGAAAAATAGTTCTGTTTTAAAATGACACCAAGAATATATAGTAGTTCATTTATTTCTTGAGGACCTAAACTACCAGATTTTTCTAAGTTGTTTTTCAGAATCTCAACCGTGGCTTGAACCGGTACATTTGTGTATAGGTTATTCACATCAAAAGACACTAATTTATATTGAGTTTTGATATTAATATCTCTTGTTAGGTCCACTAACTCTGAACTATTTTTAATACTGTGATTATTTTCTAATGTTATATTGTTTTTTATTATCTCAGCTTATTTCTTGGCTGCTTTGTATCCTGGTGCTGTAGTGTAATTTATAAGAGGTCTTATTGGTGTGTCTTCTTTATGGATTTTAGGTAGACCGGTAAAATGAGGTGCTTGTGCAGCCATTGGTTTCAGGTACCGACGTGTGGTATCATTAAAGAGATGTGTGCATTTATTGATTGCATTATTAAGACTTTTCACAAATTTGGAAGTGGGATCTACATCAATAGGTTTTATATTATTGTTGTGGATGAAGTCATAAACTTTCTGCTGGTATACCTCTCTTGATATAATAACTAATGTGTTACCTTTGTCCGCTTTAGTAACTATAGCATTATTATCCTCAACTTTCTTTCTAATTTGTTTAATAACTCTTAAATCATTTAAATAGGCCGATTTTAAATTAAAACGTCGTGAATGATTCTCGCTGTGTATACTAAGGGCCTTATTTAGTTTACTGTTAATCAAAACTCTTAGTTCGTTTTGTGAATTTACGTTGGGCATGCTGAAGCAGCGATAAAAACAGTGCCCAATGTAAATTCACAAAACGAACTAAGAGTTTTGATTAACAGTAAACTAAATAAGGCCCTTAGTATACACAGCGAGAATCATTCATGACCTTTTAATTTAAAATCGGCCTATTTAAATGATTTAAGAGTTATTAAACAAATTAGAAAGAAAGTTGAGGATAATAATGCTATAGTTACTAAAGCGGACAAAGGTAACACATTAGTTATTATATCAAGAGAGGTATACCAGCAGAAAGTTTATGACTTCATCCACAACAATAATATAAAACCTATTGATGTAGATCCCACTTCCAAATTTGTGAAAAGTCTTAATAATGCAATCAATAAATGCACACATCTCTTTAATGATACCACACGTCGGTACCTGAAACCAATGGCTGCACAAGCACCTCATTTTACCGGTCTACCTAAAATCCATAAAGAAGACACACCAATAAGACCTCTTATAAATTACACTACAGCACCAGGATACAAAGCAGCCAAGAAATAAGCTGAGATAATAAAAAACAATATAACATTAGAAAATAATCACAGTATTAAAAATAGTTCAGAGTTAGTGGACCTAACAAGAGATATTAATATCAAAACTCAATATAAATTAGTGTCTTTTGATGTGAATAACCTATACACAAATGTACCGGTTCAAGCCACGGTTGAGATTCTGAAAAACAACTTAGAAAAATC
Organism: Magicicada septendecula; assembly: GCA_034769895.1. Classification (NCBI taxonomy): domain Eukaryota; kingdom Metazoa; phylum Arthropoda; class Insecta; order Hemiptera; family Cicadidae; genus Magicicada; species Magicicada septendecula. Next base: position 659,081,855 of record CM068368.1, read on the forward strand.
TGGTAGTTTAGGTCCTCAAGAAATAAATGAACTACTATATATTCTTGGTGTCATTTTAAAACAGAACTATTTTTCATTTGATAATCGATTTTTTATTCAAGAAGAGGGCAAACGATATGTAGATGATACCTTTGTTATTTTCAATGGGACAAATAGATAGTCTAAAGTCTTTTATGAATAGTATCAATACAAAACTACAATTCACAGCAGAAGTAGAAACAAATAATGAAATAAATTTCTTAGATTTAACTCTAATAAAACATAACAATAGATTTCGTTACAAGAAATACAGAAAACCTGCAGCAACTGATTCCTTTATACATGCCAAATCTTATCACCCGTATACTAAAAAAATGGCCGCTTTCAATAGCCTCTTACACCGGTTGACAAGTATACCTCTCGAGCACGATGATTATATAGATGAATTAAATACAATTAAATATATAGCGGAAGAGAATGGGTACCGAAGCTCAATGGTCGAACGGTTATTACGTAAACATAAAAAGAAGAACGTAATCAGTACACGTAACAAAAATAATAAAGTTAAGTTTATTACAACTGAGTACACCAATAATATACCTATGATTTTAAAAATCGTATTTCGGAAGCATAACATCCTAGTATCGTTCCGCACCACAAATAATGTTCAAAAATTATTACAGCCTAAAACACAACAGTTCAAAGAAAAAAGAATGGGTGTTTACAAAATGGTTTGTAATGATTGCGATATGGTCTGTATCAGTCAGACCGGCAGGGCATTTAGACAGAGGTTTAAAGAACATCTACCTAAAAATAACTTAAATGCCTGTAAATCAAAATATGCCGAACACTTAATGGTGCATAACCATAATTATACCAACTTTGACACCAACTGCAAGCCATTGCATCTCTGCAATAAGGGGCGATACATGAACGCAACCGAAGAATTTGAAATATACCGGGCGTTTAAGTGCAATGCTAATAACATGTTAAATGATCAGCTGAATTTTAAATCGCATCAGCTATACGATATGGTTGTTGACAAATTTATATTAAGCAGGAATAGACAGCAATCGATGGTGGGGCGTTGTGACAAGACCGTAGAGGAAATGCAGGCAGCGCATCGTGAGCCAGCAAAGGGTGCGCACCCAGACATCGGTTAACTTGTGTAGTGTGTTTTATTTTAATGTGTTAACGACGTCCACACGGGACTGAAATCTGAAGATGAGGCCTTGAGTCTCGAAACGCGTTATTTAAATAAATACATAAGAAGTCACACGACAGATAAAAAAGGTAAATTAATTTTAATCTGTAAAAGATCTACATATCATCTTTCTAATTCCCATTCTTAAATTGTAATTTTTATTAACCTATTAAATTGTAATTAGCCTTATTAACCTGTTTTAACATGGTATTGTGTGTTCAGTTCAATACCTTGTAAATGTGAAGTCAGTGTCAATTCTTCTCCTTCCTTTAGTTTATCAAATGCCTCAATAAATGCAGTCCACTCTAAACCCCTTTCACTTTTAATTATATTACAGTTATACAGTAAATTCACAAAGTCATGACTATCTATAAAATGCTTAGCATAAATCGAATAGGCTGCCCAATTTTTTTATCTCTCCTGTACTATCGAACAAATCTAAACTTTTCTAATCAAATCCACAACACATGTATCTTGTCTAGTTCCTGACAACCAGTTCCTATAAATTATTCATGGGAACAGTATTTTGGAACTGGGGACTGAAAATGAACTTTAGAAAAACAGAATATCCCACAAATGATCCTGATGATCTGTACATACATTGAGGGGGGGAAAAATCAAGAAGATGAATAATTTTGTTACTTGGCATGTTGAACTCGGTGTTATGAAGCAGAAACATTATTAACAGAACAAAGTATCTGTTATATAAATCAACTATAGAAAGTATAGTGCTGTGTGGGGCAGGGTTGTGAACAATGACCAGGCAACATTGAGCTAGATTAACTCCAATGGAAACAAATTTTTGGAAAAGAAAGCTGATAGTCCCAGATGAGAAAGGATTAGGAATAGTGAGATAAGAAGACTGCTAGAGGCTTAAAAAACTGTACAGCGAGATTCAATAAATGATACTAAGATGGTATGGCCATGTAAGAAGAATGGAGGATGGAAGATTACCTAAGGCAGCTTAGAACTGGGAGATTGCATGGATTAGAAAAGGACAACCTTTGACTACATGGATCCATAATATAGAACAGGCAATGGAAACGTTTGGCCTAACAGATTAGGATTTAGTCGACAGACACAGATGGAGTTTTCAGATCAGACGCTTCATCTAAAGTGGGTCTAAGTATATGTGTTAAAGTTTTAACTCAGTATTGAGTGCGAAAAACCTCAGTATTGAGGATTATTCTCAAATTAAAAAAAAATTACTCTGCTATTGTCATCTGACGTATTGCAATAAATTTCATTTCATCACACATTTCTGAAATAGTGTTTAAAATATTTCCTGTAATATGCTGCAATAAAAGACTGTCATGGAATACGAGGCTCATTTTTTAAGTAAGAACTGTTTGTGCATCTTGATCACACAGACTGATGACAGCGTTAGTGGTAAGGACATATGAGGTTGGCAGATCCCCTACTGTACAGCCACTAAGTTTCAAGTGTCTGTGTGTGTTAGTTGTTTGGTTATGCAGCATTGTTCACCACCGTGTTGGTCGATAAACCTGCCGATTGTGAAGTGCATGCTGTTATTAGATTTTTAAATGTTTGTCCCGCTGAAATTCATTGGCAACTCATAGAAGTGTATGGGGACAATGCCATGAATGATGAAAGTGTACTTAAGTGGTGTAGGTTATTCAATGAAGGAAGAGCCAATGTCCACGACAAAGACTGGTCTGGACGGCATATTGTCATTATTGAAGATTTGATAAAAAAGTCCACAACTGTATTCGTGAAAACAGGCGATTCACTATTGATGAGTTGCACCTGTCACTTCTTCATATATCATGATCTGTCCTTTACAACATTGTTACTGGGAAGCTTCACTACAAAATGATTTGTGCACAGTTGGTAGCAAAATTGCTGGCAGAAAAGCACAAGAAAAAGTGTATGGCCCGTTCTTTGACATTTTTGAAATGGTATCACAATGAGTTTTTTGACAGGATGGCAATGAGTTTTTGAACTATATTGTGACTGGAGATGAAACCTGGATCTGTCACTATATACTAGAGACCAAATGACAATCCTCTGAGTGGCATCATTCCCAATCACTGTCGAAGCCACAAAAATTTAAGCAGACTCCATCGGCCTGAAAAATCATGGCTACAGTCTTCTCGGATCAGAAAGGCATTCTTTTGGTTGACTTCCTCGCAGAAGGATTGACAATAAATGTGGGAGTGTATTGTGAAACACTTACTAAGCTTTGGCGGACCTTCAAAATGGCCACCATGGACTCCTTTCAAGTGGCGCCTGCTTCCTTCATGACAGTGCTCAGCCATACACTGTGGCAGGGACAACAGTGCTATTGGACCAATTTTGATGGGATAAGCTTGATCATCCGCTTTATAGATCCTGATCTTGCACCTTCGGACTTTCATCTTTTACCAAAGCTGAATGATTTTTTAGGAGGGAAGTGAATGGTGATGATGATGAGTTGAAGCAAATTGTCACTGCTTGGCTGAACAGCAGGTGGGAGATTTCTTTGATGACGGTATAAATAAACTAGTGCCACGTCTGAACAAGTGCTTGGATCTTAATGATGACTATGTAGAAGAGTAGAGTAATGTTGCAGTTTATGTTTACATTTATAATTTCATTTATCAATAAGTTTTCTTGGGTATGGAGCAAAACGGTTCTTACTTGGCCCTCATACATAAATACCAATTAATTAGGTTCCCAACCTAGTGTAGTTGTGTGGTGTTTTTAGCAGTACTTTTGGATGTCTGTACTAATGACGTGAACTGAATAAAGATAGCAAAAGTACAGTTAACAATACAACAGTCAATATGAATACCATTCTTCCCCTGTCAAGTTATTATATATTTGCAAAATGTCATAAGCAAAATCCTTGTTCCTTTAATTCTCTTATGATGTAATCAAAGTCTTGACCTCTTATAAAAAACAGTTAAGCTTTAAAAGTTATCATCATTCTTCTTATTATATTTTCTAAAGCCACCACATGACTTTGTCAGTGTTTGTGCTATGCTAAATTGAATCACTTGTCAACATTACACTTATGTTTTGTGGCAACAAATAAATTGCTTGCTCATGTGGTTTTGAAACAGAATTATTTTTGTGTTGTTAAAATTATTGTTACAACTTTGGACCACGGCCAAACAGCCCGGAAGCAAATAATTTTAACAACACTGAGTTCGGCTGTGTAAGCCTCCGACAAAACTTAGAATTATTTTTAGTTCTTAAGTGAAAATTTATAAAGAGTGGTATTCATTCTCTTCACTCTACAATGTAATGGACTCAGTATGTTAAGTTATATTTTAAATTATTAATTTAAGCAAATACATTGTGTTAACCTTGTAGTACTGATCATTGATACATCAGTATATGTACGGTATTATATAATACTTAACTTTATTCCTGTATACTCTCCAGGAATCTCCATATTGTTCCCAGCACCGTCTGTTATCTCTTTTAGCTCTACATTTAATTAGATATGTAACAATTATAGGGTCTAAGAATGGTACCCAGTGACTGAGCCCACAAGGAATAATATAAGCCCAATTAATCAGAATTTCTCCAAAATAGTTTGGATGACGAACCCATCCCCACCAGCCATCACATAGTATATCCTTCTTTGTGGACGTCTTAATCTTCTGTAGATCTGAAAACAGCACAAGTTTGACACAATTATGGGAAGTTACTTTGGGGAATGTAGTTTTTAGAAAGTATATATTGTGGTATATAATGCACATTAGTAGTAGCTTAATCTATTCATTACCATTCCTTTTAAGACCAAATATTTGTGTGAGTAATAATAATTATCTCCAATACCAATTATAATTTTATTTTATGTATTTTACATCTGATTTAGGCCAATGCAGAAGAGGCAAAAATTATCTTAGCATGGTAATATGAAAACTGTTGAATGGTTTAATACAAAACGTTTTGTTACAGTGAAAATGTAGTTAGTCACTTGATTTTATCACCAGGGTCATATGAAGTTAATGGAATTTTAAAAGCATAATAATTTATTTACTTGCTAGCACTTTTTGGTAAACCTTAATCCTCTCCTAACTACAAGCACTCCCTCCCTACTTTTAAATCTAGCCTCTGTTGAGGAGTAGCAAGCAGTTATATATCTAGCTTATAGTTACATTTCTTTTTGAGTCTTTTTACTTCCATGTTCCATGAGGAAATGGAAGTATGGTCATGCCAAAAAAAATCGTGTTCAAGATAATGGCAGATTCTGATTGTACTACCATCAAAACATGAAAAAAAGTCATTTTTCAAAAAGTATCTGTGTGTGTGTGTGTGTGTGCGTGCGTGCGTGCGTGTGTGTGTGTGTGTGTGTGTGTGTAGAATTTTTTCTATGTCAAACGATAACAGCCGCAAATTTAAACAGAATCAAATAATTTTTTGCATACAGCCCTGAATTGTAGAGGACTCAAGGCCTATTGATTTTGGTGAAGATCGGTTAAGGGAAAGGGGTAGTTTACCTGCAATGTTTTACGTTTTAACAAGAGTAATGTGCTTAATTTTGATAAATAAAGTATCCTGAAAAAAAGGTCATAATAATCCACTGTAGAAAGGTAGATGAAATATCTATAAATGAAAAGGGTAGTTGAACGGGGGTAGGAGGTAATTTTTTTTATAAATTAAAATGGTTGTTGATGATGGAGTAAGTAAATTTTTATAAGTTTTATATGTGTACTACGTTATTGACAACAAAGAAGTAGTTTGTATGGAAACATTTCATTTAACTTTAACAAAATTCTATATTTTTACTTCCATGTTCCTTAAGGAAATGGAAGTATGGTGATGGCAAAAAAAATCGTGTTCGAAATTATTGCAGATTCTGATTGTACTACACTCAAAACATCAAAAAAAGTCGTTTTTCAAAAAGTGTCTGTGTGTGTGTCTGTCTTCTGTAGATTTTTTTCTATGGCAAACGATAACAGCCGTAAATTCAAACAGAATCAAATAATTTTTTGCATACAGCCCTGATCTGTAGAGTACTCACGACCTATTGTTTTTGGTGAAGATCGGTTGAGGGAAAGGGGTAGTTTACCTGCAACGGTTTTTTTTTATCAAGGGTAATTTTTTTTTTTGGCAAACGATAACAGCCGCAAATTCAAACAGAATTAAATAATGTTTCGCATACAACCCTGAATTGTAGAGTTCTCAAGACCTATTGATTTTGATGAAGATCGGTTAAGGGAAAGGGGTAGTTTACCTGCAACGTTTTATGTTTTAACAAGGGTATTTTTTTGGCAAACGATAACAGCCGCAAATTCAAACAGAATCAAAAGATTATTTGCATACAGCCCTAAATTGTAGAGTTCTCAAGACCTATTGTTTTTGGTGAAGACCGGTTAAGGGAAAGGGGTAGTTTACCTGCAACGTTTTTTTAACAAGGGTATTTTCTATGGCAAACAATAACAGCCGCAAATTCAAACAGAATCAAATAATTCTTTGCACACCATCCTGATTTGTAGAGTACTCAAGACCTATTGTTTTTGGTGAAGATCGGTTAAGGGGAAGGGGTAGTTTACCTGCAACGTTTTTTATCAAGGGTAATTTTCTATGGCAAACGATAACAGCCACAAATTCAAACAGAATCAAATAATATTCTGCATACGTCCCTAAATTGTAGAGATCTCAAGGACTTTCGATTTTGGTGAAGATCGGTTAAGGGGAAGGGGTAGTTTACCTGCAACCTTTTACATTTTAGCAACAGTAAAGTACTTGAAAATTAATTTAAACTTTTTGAAACAATGGTAATTGTTAAAAATAAAATAATTTTGTTGCCAGGCAATAAAATTATAATTTTTTAATTTTAATGTAAATTATGTATGAGTTAATATACATGTATAAAATAATATATCGTTCGTTGCAGGCAAGCATATCTCAGTTATGTAATGTTTATGTTTCCATTTTATTATTATGACTACCGCAATAAAAAGGCAGGGAAGACACACACACCAAATTCGCGTTATTTCTGGCCTCACTCATGTTTATTTTCTTACATTTGCACGCTTTTTAAATGGTAAGTGCCGAAACCCATACCAACATAACGCGTGCAAGCCGAAAAAGTGTCCAGTGTGGATAGCGATTTGCTTCCTGTGGATCGCTGGGCAGTGTAACTGCACGTGTTTACAGAGGAACGATTCATAGACAGACTTGTCGTCTTTAGGGAATGAACCCTCTGCAAGATACTGAGGGTCCATGAGTGACTTCGGAGCGCTCCTTCTTTTTCGCGTGTTTGTTCTGTGAAACATACACTGTAGATTCGCAGCTTGATGGGAACGCTGCAACTAGGAACACTGTAGCAACGCTCAATAGGAAATGTTGAAAATTTTTGTCCATGGTGTACCCTCATACACACTAAACCTGCTCTGATGTTTTAATTACGGACATCATAATATTAAAACTTTGGAAACTTGAGCACTACTTAATGGAGATCAAACATTAACTTATACAAGCCATTAATTTTATGCAATTTTTTATATATATTGTACAACGTTATCGGCAACAAAGTAGTAGTTTTTGTTAAAATTCCTTCCCGGGATGTTTGGCCGTAGTCCAATGTTTTCTACAAAACCAGGCGTTTCGGCAATGCCATCGACTTCCATCATCAGTGAAAATCGAGTGCGATAACGTGAGGTGGTATACGTTAGCGACCACAGTACTGAGGTTAAGGCTGAAGCAGTAAGTAGAAAGAAGTAGTTTCTATGGTAATATTTCATTTCGAAAATGATTTTAAATGTAAATCTTAGAACATGGAAGTCATGTATGGTTCTCCATACCGATATTTTCATTTTAATTTAAATCATGTGTGAGTGAAAACATATCGTTCCTGGCAGGCAAGTATATCTCAGTTATGTAATGTTTACATTCCCAAAGTTTTATTATTCTCATTACTGCAATAAAAAAGCAGGCAGGACACACACAATTCGCGTTATTTCTGGCCTCACTCATTTTTATTTTCTTACGTTTGCATGCTTTCCATAACCCACATCAACACAACGTGTGCAAGCCAAAAAGGTGTCCAGCATGGACACCGATTTGCTTCCTGTGGATCGCTCACCAGTGTAACTGCACGTGTTTACAGAGGAACGGTTCATAGACAGACTTTTTGTCTTTAGGGAGTGAACCCTCTGCAAGATGCTCAGCATCCATGAGAGACTTCGGAGCGATCCTTCTTTTCCGCGTGTTTGTTCTATGAAACGTACACTGTAGATTCTCAGCTTTACTCTGAGCAACGCTCCATAGGGAATGTTGAATTTTTTTTTTCCACGGTGTACCCTCATACACACTAAAACCTGCTCTGATGTTTTGATTACGGACATAATAATATTAAAACTTTGGAAACTTGAGCACTACTTAATGGAGATCAAACATTAACTTTACAAGCTATTAATTTTATGCATATTTTTAATCAATAAATGTTTTAATAAATTAATACAATCTGTGTACTTATTTCTGTTATAATATAAGAATTACAAACTAATATGTTCATGTGTGTATGTATGAAAAATATATAAATATTGTTCTCCTCTGGAAAATTGTTTGCCCCTCCTAGAAAATGTTTTGACCTCCCTGATGACTAGTTATTTACTAGCCTTTGTGGAATATAGCCTTATGACATGGATCAGAGTGGTGGGTGTTAAATAGAAGACACAAACGTATTAAGGAAGAAATGTTTTGCTGAGAAATTTATAATTATAGGGGTAAACAGAATCGTCGTTTTGGAATTCAGAAGGCGAATGGAAAGAAAGAAAGAAATACTCGATTTTAAAAAAGAAAAATGACTAGTTTGTATTAACACGGAAGACTTTGATAACACTATAGACATCATTCACCCTCGGCCGATAACTTGCAGCGAGAGCCTAAATTCATTACAGGAATCAGATCGCAGCTCCCTTTGGCCAGCTCTTCATTCGACCTACAAACATTTTATTCAAAAGTACAGTCCTTCCTCACGAAGGTTGAGGATAGTCTTCACCCACCTGACATGGGGGTACCATTTTAGCTGGTACATCATTTCTTCAGAACTCAAGCATCCACTTAGTTAATATTTAAATGATTTTAAATATAAATTTTATGACATGGAAGTCATGTATGGTTCTCCATACCGATTTTTTAGTAAATTGGTATACTCAGCCATATCAATAACAAGATTATTGGAATGCAATAATCAAAATATTGTTGTGAGTAAACTAATAATATGAGAAAACAGGATGAAAAAGTTTATTTGATTCAGCTCATGAAAATTGGGCATGTTATGAAGTTGAGAATATTTTCCTCAAATATGAGATGTTGCTATAAAATAGGCAGACTAGTGTTTACTTTTTTATTCAATCCTATTACATAATGGAAATATCCCCTTCAATCCCTATATGGCTCCATGCAAATTGTTCTCTGTTGGAAGCAATGATGCGGGCATCTTCTGATATAAAATTTGCATGTAAAATCTGTTGAGCTGTTTCTTTATTGAACAGTATCATCAATTTTTTTGGTGTAACTGCCGGGCCTGCAGAGTCTGAAATGCAGAAGGGTCAGAGGACTAGTGAGGGGGGGGGCACACAACATTTCACTTAATTTTTTTAAAGAACCACTTAATTAACCACTGAATTCAAGTAAAACTAAATTTCCCCGATTGTATTTAACACCAAAAAAATAAATTTATTCTTTTGCCAGTAATGGCAAAATAACTGTTGTAAGCATAGTAATGGATACTACATAAGATATTAACAGAAAAGATCAATTGGGTCATATAATCAGATAGGTGTCAATTTCTGAAGATGAAGCAGGATGATCCACCAACTTAAAAATGAATGAAATCAGTTTACGACTTATAGAAGTGACTGATCAAAAAAGTGGCCTAGACTTATAAGAAGAGCTTTTAAACACCCTTGGGGAGGAAGGATTAATGTTATAAAAATACTGTGAACAGGGCTATGACGGAGCTGCAAATATGTCTGGGATTTACCAGGGCATAAAATCTTGAACAGAGAAAAAACAGGCAACAGCAAAATATATTTACTGCACTGCCCACAATTTAAACTCAGTTTTAAATGGTGCTGTATCATATATTTAAGAAAACTATTTTTTCCGATGTAGTTGAAAAATCATGTTTTCTTTAGCCAGATATTAAAAGATGGGAGTTAAAAGTTCAACTTGTTACACTGTAAAAACACACTGGCCATCAACAGTTGATTCTTTAAAAGGATTATGATATAGTCCTTTAAATATGTTGACATCATGAATGCACTGACCAAATAGTCTGAAGTTTGCCCAAATCAGACGAGACAACCGAAGCTAGTTCATTGAAAATAACAATTGGAGAACTTTAATTTGTATTTAAAATTGTCTTCAAAGTACTCCAAAGACTTGACATATACCCTTCTAAAGAAACTGTTCTGCTAAAGAATGCACAAAAGGAGCTAACCTATCTGAGAAACAATTATGATACCACAATTGGCACAGCTACAGCCATTGCTCAAAAGTGGGGCATTCAAACTGATTTCATCGACAAAAGGACAAGCAAGTTATTTTTTTAATATATATTGGTGACTTAAAGATATTGTTATTATGTCTTTTAAATGCTAGAAAATTTTAAATTACATACAAAGGTTTTGTAAAATATATAAAAACACTTGGTAAGTTTCACAAATTTTTTTTTTAATTAACTCTGACAGCTGTTTCGACTAACTTAAGCCATTGTCAAAGAGCGAGTGAATGAAATTACTGAACACAGGATGTTAGAGTAGTGTAGGTGGTAAACATCTGTTTAGGGCGTATCTGGAACATCTGTGTTGTGATGGCGAGGGGGGGAGTGTGTGCATGAGACAAGGGAAGGTCTGGTGTCTTTAAAAACTAAATACAATCATGAATGCAAAATATAAAATTAACTGAACTAAATATAAACTGAATGCAAAATTTAAAATAATGATGAACATTCAAAATAATATAAAATAAACTAAACTAAATAACAGATTTTAATAAAGGGGATACACAAAATTCAGTCTGTTCATTGGTTAAATTTTTGTTATTTTTTATTGCTTTTTTAATTTCTAACAAATCCATTTTTTTACCTTTTTGTATGTTGTGGAGTAGTGTTATGTTTTTTGTGTCTATGAAGTGATTGTGTTGTAAGCAATGATCTGCAAAACCTGTATTAGATGTATTGGTTAAAATCGCCTTCTTATGTTCAGAAATGCGATGTTTCAGAGCACGGCCACATTGTCCGATATAAATAGCATCGCATTCTGCACAGTGTATTTCATAAACTCCATTTTTCTCAAGTGTATTAATAATAAAGAAAAATCTAATACACTTGAGAAAAATGGAGTTTATGAAATACACTGTGCAGAATGCGATGCTATTTATATCGGACAATGTGGCCGTGCTCTGAAACATCGCATTTCTGAACATAAGAAGGCGATTTTAACCAATACATCTAATACAGGTTTTGCAGATAATTGCTTACAACACAATCACTTCATAGACACAAAAAACATAACACTACTCCACAACATACAAAAAGGTAAAAAAATGGATTTGTTAGAAATTTTAGAAATTAAAAAAGCAATAAAAAATAACAAAAATTTAACCAATGAACAGACTGAATTTTGTGTATCCCCTTTATTAAAATCTGTTATTTAGTTTAGTTTATTTTATATTATTTTGAATGTTCATCATTATTTCAAATTTTGCATTCAGTTTATATTTAGTTCAGTTAATTTTATATTTTGCATTCATGATTGTATTTAGTTTTTAAAGACACCAGACCTTCCCTTGTCTCATGCACACACTCCCCCCCTCGCCATCACAACACAGATGTTCCAGATACGCCTTAAACAGATGTTTACCACCTACACTACTCTAACATCCTGTGTTCAGTAATTTCATTCACTCGCTCTTTGACAATGGCTTAAGTTAGTCGAAACAGCTGTCAGAGTTAATTAAAAAAATTTGTGAAACTTACCAAGTGTTTTTATATATTTTACAAAACCTTTGTATTAATATGTTTCACCAAGTGCCCAACGAGTCATCAATTAATATCGTTTAAATTACATGTTTATATCACACTGTACTGTGTGACGTTTTGAAATACAAAAATCCTACTTTTGTAAAATGAAATGCTTATATCAGAATATTTTTCTTTAATTCCAATGTCAATATTAATCCAATGATAAAATTCCTGGAATTTAAAAGCTATAAGCAGATGACAGAAAGTTTGATAGGTAAAATAGATTTTTCGTTTGTTTAATAGAGATTAGTCAATAAAGTGTGAATATAAAACTTAATATAATCATTCACTGCCTCCATGAATTTAATAAAATTTGTGTTTTTTGTTTTAAGATAAATTTAGGTTCAATAACTCAAAATTATAATTGGTTACTAGTGACATGTCTGATTATCAGTATTTTTTTTTTACATTGATCAAAGACATAAAAGTTACTAAATAACAAATCAAACTATTAATTGAAACAAAAGTTATACACTACAGTCCCATTTAACTGAATTTGATGGGACCCATAAGGCTTCGGTTAAACCGGAAAATATGTATTTTCATATCTCAGACCGGATAGTTGTGTTGTTCACGGGGTCACGGCGCACGGGCGAGCAAGGCCTACAATAGCAAGGCACATTACAGTAGGCCTATTACTAACGAATGCATCACAACACTCTACAGGTATTAATTTATAAATAGAGTACGCTAAAAATGCAGTGAAATAATACATATTTTATTTTACATGAATGAGACATTTTGGAAAAGTACAGTAGTCGTAACAAACATAAAAAATTGTAGTGAAATACAATAGTAGAGTGAAAAATTTATACAGCACTCTATGTAGGAAATAAAAACGTACGCACATGAATAATAAAACATGAAAGAATTATGGTGGAATACAGTACAGTAAAACAAAATTTAATGTAGCGAAAATGTGCGGCATAGAATGAATAAAAATATGAAATTTCTAAAAACATTCCTGCACGATGGAATGCAAAATTAAATCGAGGAAGTAAAAAAATGTGATATTTTCTTTTGCTTCATATGAGAAGAACGTTTCTTTGCAGCTCGATCTCTAAGGCGTTTAATGAGAAGCAGCTCAGCAGGAGATGTTTCCTCTTGTTGTTCAAGGTACACCATGAGGTCTTCAAACATCCTAGTTGCTTCTGAATGGTTTGGCCCTTTCTTTTCTTGAAGGGATGGACCATCATCATCATCGGAGCTGAGCTCACCTGCCTGGTGACTTGAACATGCGGCAACAATGTCATCTTCACTAAGAATTGGATGTGGTTCTTCATCACCTTGTATCCATTCCGCTATATCATTTATTTGAATCTCCGATCCGCCTACCAGACTATTTAGCTGTGATGCGAAGTTCTCGTCACTACACTCCACGGGAACATCAGGTTCATTTTCATTCTGCGACACTGTTGTAGGCACGTTGGGCCAGAGTTTCCTCCAAGTTTTGTTTAGAGCAACTGCCGTTTCCTCCTCCCATGCTGCAGCTGTCATGTAGATCACGGCCTTGATCGTTATTTGTTTCAACGTGGATATGATGTCATTAGGCTCTTCATCTTCATCATTATCAATGATTTTACTGAGCAGTTTCCTCCTGTATAGTCTCTTCAAAGTTTCGATCGCACCTTGATCCATCGGCTGTATAAGAGCTGTGACGTTTGCAGGTAAAAACTGCACTCGTATGTCACCATATTTCAACTCATCTGCTCCCGGGTGGGTGGGAGCGTTGTCTAAGAGGAGAATGGCTTTTAGAGGCAACCCTTCCTTTGTCAAAAATATTTTTACTGCTGGAACAAAGTGGTGAAAAAACCAGTCCTTAAAGATATTTGATGACATCCAGGCGGATTTTTCAGACGCAATAATGTAGAGGCAATGCACTACGCTTGACATTCTTTAAAGCCCTTGGGTTGGTTGACTTCCCTATCAAAACAAGTGGCAGTTTATGGGTGCCTGAAGCGTTGCTACAAACCAGTAACGTAACTCTTTCTTTATTTTTCTTATGACCACGAGCTGCCTCGTCTAGTTTTGATGCCAATGTTTTTGTAGGCAACATTTTGTAGTTCAGCCCAGTTACTTCTTACTTCTTCCTACAGGCGTCCAGCTTCAACTGTAGCCGATAGCCCGATGTCAGCCCAGTTTCATCAGCATTGTATATCCGAGCAGGACTTAATTTTTCATCCTTAACAATTTTTTCAAACTTCTTAAACTCTTCAGCATCAAGAACAGCGCCTGAAAGACTTTCCCCAGTTATCGTCAGCTGCCTCACCCCGTGTCGATCTTTCCACCTACTGAGCCATCCAATACTGGCAGTGAAGCTTGGATCTCCACCCAACTTTTGGTTTAAACTCAATGCCTTTTCCTTAAGTATCGGTCCGGATATAGGCACGCCGCGCTCACGTTGTTGTTCAAACCACATTAAAAGTGCCTCGTCTAAGGATTCATTTTTAGGTTTCTTTATAGTGGACCGATTCCCTAAAGAGTCTTGACTAACCATTTTAGCATAAAAATCTTCAATTTGACTTCTGTTTTTTTTCCAGTCACAAACTGTTGCTGCCCCAACTCCATGTTCAATAGAAATGTTTTTTACTGACTCACCCTTGTCCAGACGATTAATAGCCTCCAGTTTTTTTTGCATTGTCACAACTCGTTTTCTCTTTTCTGCCATAATCACTGCAGATCACTAAACAATATTGACACACTAAACATAACGCGACAAACAATACACTACTAATGTACAAAAATTATCATGAGCCAACCACATCAGACAGAATTCAAAACATAATTGACAGGTGTCCTTGGACAGCAACAATAGTGTTAGTAGGCTTGCTAAAAATAGACGCTGGTGGGGGGGGCTGAGTCAGTGGACAGTCAACTCTACGAGTTCTCGTGCGGTGCCGGCCGAATGTTTGTGTACAGTCCCTGTATGAAAGCAGTATAAAATATGGTAATACAAAAGTATTTTCGGTGATTCGGTTGACCCGGAAATTCGGTTAAACGGGACTGTACTGTATTTTGTTAATGGATTCAAACACTTTTTGCTATAGTCTATTTCTTGATGCATATATTATTTATTTAATATTTATAATTTCTTTACCTCAGAATATTTTTCCCTTTTTCGGAGCATGTTTCAGGAATCCTATTGTTCCCATCCTCAGTCATCTGAATTTTGTATCTTGTTGAGTACTTGTGTTTCAGTTGGTTGTTGCTGTGGTTTCCTGTACGCTTTTGGTGTTTTAAATTTGTATTATTATGTGTGGTTGTGGTGTATATATTAGTTTTTTGAGTATTATCAATTTGCGTATTTTGAAAATTTTGTCACGTTTTGTGTTTGTATATTTATAAATTTTCCCATATGTTCATTATTGTGCCTTTCTGTGGTATGTGTTTTATTAATTGAGTACACACCATGCAAGAAAGAACAGTTATTCTGTTTACATTATATAATTTAAGTAGTTGCCACACCTATAAGGAGGAATTGGTATTCAAGAGGGAACGAAGTAAGTAAGGGTAGTAGGGGAGGGCACAAAGGATTTCTATAGGGAGGCCCGCCAAAAAAGAGTTCTGCCACTGTTATTGCCTGTTAGATGTGCAGGGACAGCCAGAATGCGGATTGACTTCAATCACTTGTAACTTGTTCCCTTCCCTCTTAAAATTTTTTAAACCACTCTAAAAACTGCATATGCAATAGACATTTATCACTATAAATTTCAACAAATGGTCAGTTTGTGTAGCACATTTTCCAAGTTTTATGAAGAATTTCATGTTGGTGCATTCCCACATTAATGCTTAAAATTATTCTAACAGAAATTCAGATACACAGTTTGCTTGGAACAAATGCTACTGCTGATCTGGTTGCATGTGCTTGAAAATTTACTGGTAGGTGGGTGGGAGAGAACAGGTTAATGAACCATGATGCTTACTGTTGCCAACATGACAGGTAAGTAGCAAAAAAAAAGTTCAGTTATTTTATAGCCACACCTCATTTTCACCTTAGAAAACTTGTTATTCTGGGACATTTCTAATTCACAAAAGAAATAGCAGATTTTAGATTTAATCGACTCAATTTAAACAACATAAATAATATAAAATTCAAAAAACAAGTAAGTTTGTGCATATTTTTAAATAACATATTTTATGAGTTTTTTATTTTTACTAATTTTTGAAATGATTTATCTAATAAATATTGACTGTAGTAAAACTTACATGCCACTGAAGAATTACTAGGATCCACTCTGAATACATGTTTCTGAGTGTTACTCTGATGGTAGATTATGTATCCAACAATGAACAGCACTACTGAGATAAACAGAATGAGTGGAGATGCTTCAGTTCTGCAACATTTGATTCATGACATACTAACTATACTTTGCTTGATTAATTTTTTATCTTTGCTAGAGAATATTGTTTTAAAAAGGACTATTCAGTGTATGTATTTTTAAAACAATTTTAAATTTTTAAAAATTCACGGATACCATACACAAATGGGGGGAGGGATCACATCCCTACAAGGTGTTGCTATTAAAAATTAGAAACAAGACTCTTTAGCAAGCCAGGAGTGTCGAATTATTTTGTCTATAGATGAGAGAATCTTGCCTTGAAGCTTCCCACATCAACAGTGGCATTTTTTGGATGGTGGACCAATTACTTTGTATTTAGGCACTGTGTGAAGAAGAGATATTTTAGCTGGTTTTTTAGATCATGCCAAGATTTAAAATTGAGCAACGAATTAATCTGAAATTTTATGTTTCACTGAAGAAATTGCTAATAGAATGTTTCTGTTTGTTGAGTGTGATGACGTGACATGTACATTAGTTATAAGTGTCATAAAAGTTTTAGTGAGGGTTAAGAAGTCAGCAACAGCCAGGTTACAATGTTGACAACAAGCAAAACCATAAAAAAAAATCAATCAAATGGGTACCTGAGGTCCATGTGCTCACTGAGCTGCTTACACTGAAGTGTTACCAAAGCTTTGAGAATTGGCAAGAAAGAAAGGACCAGATCTGTGAAAGAAAAAGGTTGGAATCTGCATAAAGACAATATAACAGTTCAAGGACTTTTCCCTAAATCAGCTTTTGGCTTAAAACAAGTCCTCGTCCTTCAGCACCCTCCTTATTCACCAGATCTAGTTCCTTTGATTTCTGCCTGTTCCAAAGCATGTTAAAGTGCATTTATTTTGAATTGTAGAGGACAGAAAAATAAAAATAGTGCTATTAAAATTCATGATATCTGATGACATGATGGAAATATACACATACAGTGGTATGTAGATAGGGAAGGCAAGTGTGCTGAAGGAGATAGCACACTCGCGAATGTGCTTGTGTATGTATGTGTGTCATTAAATATTATGTAAAGTTAGTTTCAGTTAATTTTTCTCTCTCTAGAACACATGTTTGTTAAAGGATGTAAACTGTAGTTCATTTTTTAATGTCTTCATTTTTAACATATTAAAAAAATATATACATACAGTATATATAACACAACATGAAAAATACATTTTTTAATTAATTAGTTAATTTATTTATAAACTAAGGTTTTTTGTTATAAACAGTATTTTTCTTCTCAAGCACCCTTCATTATCGCTTTTATTGAACTGAATCAAGTCACTAACATGACTCATACAAGATAGCCAGTTTTATCAACCAATAAGAAATAATGATATCAAAATGTTGCCTCTAATCTTTTAAGGGCGCCAAAATAACATCTACATGCAGGTTATGTTGTGAAATATAACATACTGCAGCCTGTGCACAATTGAAATCTAATTTCATTATACGCCTTACTTGTGGAAGTGAAGTAACAAATTTGAACATAAATCCATGTCCTCTTAAGTACATATATAAGAGGTCATAGAATGCATTCTGAAAACTGATGGCAGCCTAGAAAAATTTCACTCAGTTCAAAATTAGTAAACAACATGTAGTCTCTTTCACTAAATGCAACGTTTTTATATTATCTTAGTTAAATTATAAAAATTTTATATTATCATTATCATGCTAATTAAAGATCCATACTTGCTATAGAAAGTGTATCTTGTGATACTAGTATACAAAAATCCCCAAACATAATATCCCATAATTAGCTGGTATCCAGATGACTCCTTGTCAACTTCAAATGTAGTTAAAAAATTGTTCTGCCAGGTCAAGAAATCCACAGCAATAGTCATTTGTGAAATACAGACAGTAAGTAGTGTTGGAGATGGAGTGCCTTCTTCAAGAGCTCTTATGACCAGCAGTACATTATGCACGAGCTGTAATCAACTTATTGATAAGCGTAATTTTAAATTTATATTTTAATGAAATTGAAGTACAGTATATATGTTAAGTTCAGTTGCTTATAAAATGTGTTTAATTTATTGTTACCTGCTTATAAATGTGTTTCTAGTTACTACATAATTAATTTATGTAATTTTGTTTATACATATAACTTATACATTTGTAATGAGCTCTTATTTGTACATAGTATGTTTCTCTCCTGAGATCAGCTTTATTCACAGCATTTCTATTTTAGTTTAAAATTGTTACTAGCCATTTTATTACCTGTCACCTGTTTTATTTTACTGGTTTTATTATTCATGTAAGCAGAGTTACTTAACTGCCATTTGCCTTTTTATGAAAGATCATTACTGAGGATAGCATTGAGATCGCATAATGAGTGTGATGCACACACAACTTTATTGTGTAATAATTAATGTGAATATATTAGATTAATTGGACTCCTAATATTTTGAGAACCAAATTACCATTTAAAATCAGATTGTATAATGATTTAAGAAATTTTATTTGTAGTTATAATTTCAATGTTTTACAAAAGTGTTGTAAGGAGGCATGAGATTATTTTACAGTGGTTGACTTTTAAATCTGATTTATAAGATTAGAAATAAATATTTGTTATGACAAATAAAATTGACATGTTATAAAATTGGTTAGTTACTTGAAAGTTTAAAGTAATACTCTCTCATATTAACATATACAACCATAAACAAATATATTGTGTATACATTGTCTATTGTTTATAGTCATTATTTTCAAAAAGGAAACTTACACATGACACAGTACACATTCCATGGGATGAAGACTTTACATCATATTTTCCAAGCCTTGGACTTATTTCTAAACCCATAAAGAAGTCATACACTGGGTTTCCAGTTACAGATGGATTTGGATCCACTGGATTTGTTTTTCCTTTGTAATACATTAAACATGACATAAATAGACCAAAAATGATTGAGGATGTCATGTATGACATAGACTTGTCAGGAAAAACAGTTACTTTATAACCCCATATGTGAAGCAGAGCAATAATGGAGAGTGTTGCAACTGCATTGAACCATGCTGTAACATTAACACAGTTGACATTAGAAAATGTGAAGCAGTATAAATTTATATCTATACATACCGGTATATGATGATGAAGATTTACATTGTTAATTGTACCTTTATGTTATTTTCAGATATTTCTTTGTTCTTTATCATTTCTATTAAGATGCCATGACACAGGAATTGACCCACAGTTTCTACGAATGAGAAGAATTTTCAACATGGCCCAAGCACGCATCATAGGTGGTCTGACAATTAAGTTCACGAACTCGCCACCGTTTAGTGCTGAGGGCTGCACTATACAAGCAGCTCTGTAAGATTTCATAACCTTGGTATTTCAGTGTCTCACAGCAGTGTTCATACTGATACGAGACGGATTTGTGGTGAGTGACGTGAATTGTTGTGTGTGTGTACACTGTTGTGAAAATGTCAGCTGGAATTAGAGCAATGAACAAAAATCAAATTTATGGTGAAATTGGGCAAGAGTGGGAGTGAAATATCGGAAATGTTAGTGCAGGTGTACAGTGAAAATGCCATGAAGAAAACAGCAGCGTACAAATGGATTAAATGGTTTTCTGAGGGGAGTTAACAAGTGATTGATGAAGGAAGGGTAAGGCGGCCAGTAACTTGCCAAACAGATGAAAACATTGCCAAAATTCATCAAATTGTTCGTGCAACCATCGACTGACCATGAGAGCCATAGCAGAACAAGTGAACATTGAGAGGGAAACTGTGTGGAAAGTTTTAACTGAATACCTTAGTATGCAAAGGTGTGTGCCAAAATGATCCCAAAGAAGCTCACCAACGAACAAAAGCAAAAGAGGGTTAAACTGTGCACAGACCCTTTGGAGAGACAAGATGATGTTTTGGGCCAAATAATCACAGGTGATGAAACCTGGATCTTCGTGTATGTCTAAGTATTGCATGAAGTATATTGTGTTATAATTAGTGTGGAACTCTATTAGTTGACATTATTATTGTGTAGACAAATCTAACTGGAATAATTATTATTCTACAAGTTGATTACAAATTGTTATTTGTGATTAATTAAAGCTGGTTAGTAGTGACTTCATTGGTGTCTTGTACTTTCTTTTCAGTGAGACCGTCATAACAGTGGATCAGAAGTGCAACAGAACCGTTAACATTGAAAACAGTGGAGACTTTGTACAAGACTAGTGTAATTTGTAATTAATCAATAAACAGTGGATGCCAGTCAGACGATAGAAAATTTCCAGGCGCTGCTGTTGCAAACAGAGGAACAACAATGGCAGGAGGCAGAAGAAGTAGAAAAACGACAGGATGAGAAACCCAGACAGGAAGCAGGTGACATCAAAGCGTTGATACAGGAACAAAAGCAGATGCACGAATATACTGCTGTAGATTTGAGTCTATTGCAAGGTGAGCTTAATAAACAAGTTACTAGAATATCGGAGGTACAAGAATCAACGACATTAAAAATAGCTAAAGTAGAAAAATCTGTCTCGAGTGTGGAAAACGTATCTCAACCAAAATAGGAGACTCGGTTGCAAAGATGAAAGAGAAGATTAAGAGTGAAGTAGAGCAGTTAATGAAAATACAGCCATGTGTTTTGAAACAAATTGCTGAACAGCCTACACCAATAGTAAAGACATGGAAAATAAGGCAACAGAGAAAGTCACATTGCCTGCAGCTGGGGCAGTTCATGTCAAGGCTCCATTCTTTGATGGAAGCACTCACTGGTTGACATATCTTTGTACATAGCTGCTGCTAGTACAAATAATACAAATTGGACGGAGAAAGACAAGGCAGTTTCACTTGGTGATTTTTTAAAGGAATTGCAACAGAGCTACTACAGAAAGTGCCACCTGACAGCCAGAACATCTATGGCGAATTGGGTCTTAAAAGGCTGATGGGATCTTTGAACACAGAATCTATCAAAAGCCGATGCATACAAACTGCTATTTATCATGACTCCAACCTCCAGGCAAAGTGCACCTTAATAAAGACACTGACTGACTGTGTTTTGTGTATTTGTGAGCCTCATACCTTAATGAAGAATTTTAACATCTTGGTGCAGTGCTACAGTCAAACTATTACTCTGCTATGGAGATGATAAGAGCCTTCTGGTCACATTGATCTAGCCAATTGGATGTGTCAGAGGAACATCAGGTGGTCAGTGAGATGTTCTTATCCTGTCAGAAGTGTAACAGACTGCATTGGGAGGTTGCTCGAGCAGCTTGGGGTATGTGCTGTTTTTCTGCTGTCGGAGAAGATCCAACAGCACCTGTGGTTAGTAAAGGACACAAGGAATCCACTTTCCTCATGCGGGGTACAGAGCGCCGTGTTCTTGCAGAAAATTATATATTGGCAGCAGGCCCGTATTTTGGATGTATAACGCCCCTGTGCAGTCATTAATTTTATGCCCCCTATTCCCTGAGCTAAACTTCAGTGTCGCTATTCGTTTACAGACTATGGACAATAAATTGTTTAATTACTTACTTCAATTTTAAACTGTATTATAGACAGTATTTAAACTTAACTGAATACACAATATATGAAACAAAGGTGCAAATTAAACATTTATACATTATTCTGAAGACGATATATGGTTAACACATAGAAAATAATCACTACAGTTTAATAACCTCAATTAAAAATATCACTGAAACATCCAATTTGGTCAGTCAAACGTATATGGTAGAAACACTGCAATTTGATACTAACCATTTTGTGAAACTTACCGAACTTAGAGAAATGACTTTCTTCTGACTTTTGCATTTGCAAATGCATTTATCACTTCCTCAAAATCCAGACTGACAGTGATGTCTGATTCTATGGCGAGCACTCCAAGACTGACCACTCGTTCTTGATTCTGTGCTGTCCGTAGATAGTTCTTGATTCGTTTTAAAACTGAAAATGACCTTTCAGCAGAACAGTTTGTTGCTGGAGTACAGTTGTAGATCTTGATTGCAGTGTACACATTTGGGTAGACATCACTAATTTTCTTCGAAGCCAACATTCTGCAGAGAAATGGAAGAGACGATAATTTGTTACCATCTTCTGTCTTCATAGACAACAGATAGCTTTTCAAATGGATGCATTCTTCACCAAAGCTGCTTTCTATGTCGGAATCATAAATGGCTCGAAGTTTCTCTGCAGCATCATAAATTTGAGGAGCTTCTAGTTTGGTGATATTTGAGAGAAATGAAAATATTAAATTATATTCTTTGTAGACATTAACTCTCTTCTGTAACTCAGTCTGGAGAGTTTGTATGATCTTGGAATATGAAATTTCCATTCGTCTCCAGAACTTGTCATGTTCCAAGTCATCTGATTCACCTGATTCTAGTGCTTCTTCAGGACTTTCTGGTTCCGCTTCTGATTCAGATGATTCATCAAAAAATTGCCTACGTTTAATTTGACGTTTTGGTCTTGAAATCTCAACAGCTGAAGAAGAAGGAACTGATTCCAGACTCCTGATCTGATTAAGTTTCTTTTCAGCTGAATCTCTGTGATTGGGGAAACAGGTCTGAAGCTCAGTTAAATACACTGTAAGAGAGTCGTACATTTCAATAACAGTGGAAATGTCCATTTCCTGAGCTTGCAATTTTTTCATGACTTTGCCAAATTGTTGAAGAATACAACCCCACACTGATGTCATGAATGCTACCTCAATGCTATTTAATTTCCTAAGAAGACCCTCAGCTTGACATCTACCTTTACCCGTTTCATTTTCTGAAATAGTTCTTAATGCAGAAACCACTGCTTTCCAATCTGCATCCAAGCTCTTGCAAGCATCCTCACGTGCACACCATCGAGTTGTTGACAGTGATTTCAATGTCATGGTTACAGAATCAAAAAATGTTTCCAAGATATTCCATCTCCCTATAGAATCTGCGAAGTAATTATATAAACTTTGCAATAACTCAAAAAACCGTACTGCAGCAATACAGCATTTCACTGCTTGTGAACCAACTAGATTCAATGAGTGAGCTGCACATGGAATGAAGAAAACAAGAGAATTTCTTTCCTTGAGTCTTGCTTGCAAGCCAGAATATATTCCAGACATGTTGGCCACATTGTCATATGATTGACCTCTACAGTTATCAACTTTCAGACCATGTTGTTCCAAAGAATTCATTAGTGCTTCAAAAAGCTTTTCTCCAGTATGGCCTGTATTTTTCATAAAACACAGAAATCTTTCAACTGAGAGCCCACAATCAGTTACATATCTAACAACTACACTTAACTGGTCATTATGAGATAAATCTGGCGTAGAATCTACTATGACTGAAAAATATTTAGAAGAAATAACTTCATTGCCTATTTTTTCACTCACTGACTTTCCCATAAGATGTATTAATTCTTCATAAGTTGCTGGTGACAAGTATGATGTAGATCCTTTTCCAGGATTACCGAACCGTGCAATATGGTCAGCCAGAAAAGAATCGTACTCTGCAATTAATTCCAAGCACATCATGAAATTTCCATTTTTCACAGAGCCAGACTTCTCTTCGGCTCCACGAAATGCTAAACCCCTAGAAGCTAGTTTTTTAACTACAGAAACAACTCTTTCTAGTACATTTCTCCAATATGTAACTTCATGTTCATGCTGGCTGAGCAATCTTTGTCAATTCTGTTCATCTCATTTCCTCTACTTTTCAATTTTAACAAGCAGTCTCTGTGAGAAGCAGAATTTTCATGTTCGGCTATTCTTATGCCAGCATGGCTCCAATCATTGAAACCAGATGTTGCAAACTGAGATGTACCACCGAATAATTTGCATGGGGCACAGAACAGTGATCCTTGGCTGGGAGAATAAACAAGATGTTCACGGTTCATAATTTCCCCATTTACTAAAATCCTATGGAATAGTTTCTTGCTGCAAAACCGTTGTGTTCCATCAGCATATCGCCGCGAAGACTGTGAAAAGTAAGCGTCTTTGTTTTGATTAATACCATTTTTTATCAAGTAATCCCGAGTGTGGTCAGTGTTTTCCCAATAGAATGGATCATTACTAGGAATAGACACTGCAAAATCCACTTCTGTAGAGAGCGTAGCTTGTTCCTGTACTTCGAGATTTTCGACTTCCACATTGTCTTTACTGTTTTCCACTATAATTTCACCCGAATTTTCAGGCCTACACTGTTCACTTTTGTTTTCACCACTGAAATATGAGTCCAGTCGAGGTATTTTCTGCAAAATTTTACTCTCCCTCTGTCTTTTTTCCTCAGCTTTCTTGCGATATGCAGCACCACTTAACCTTGTTATATTCAAATACCTTTTAAATATATATAATACAAAAATTCAAAAATACAGTTTCCACCTACCTGCTAAGTTTCTTATATTCGGGTCCAGAATTCGATCACATGTACGTCAGATGCAAACCTGTGTTAAAGGTTATCGAAATAACTAACTCGACACATTTTGAAGAGAACTTACGATTTTTAATTAATCAGAATCATATTTAAATTTTGTTCAAAACTTTTGCTCATTGTTTTACAGATTAAGTTACAATTTTCTTTGTTCGGTTAGCCTCTGCTACATACTACTTATTCTAACGTCTTACCTTAGTGATCACAATTTAATACGAATATATATAGACAGAGCCCAGCCTGCAACTCCGCACACTCTCACATACCTAGAATTTAATATTTTAAAAGCCCCAGACCATTTTAATAACCCACAGACCTTACACTTTTGTTATAATGAAACCCGCCGGCAACGTGGTTTTCGCGCGCACTCATTGTTCTTTTAGATTTCTTGTTTTTAGTGTCCGAAAATTATCTGAATATGTTCTACACCTTTAATTGACCGCAGTCACCTAATTTGTTACTGTTATTTCACTGTTGCTTCAAATAAAAACTGATAAGAGTTAGCAGAGCGCACTCGGCGCTGTGTCGGCCGACACGATCAACGACTAACTGCGCTGTAATGTAACAGGTACTTTCTACTTTCTGCCGGGAATCAGTGTTTCACTGCCCCTATGCTTTCGTCGCTCCGGCCTCATTTGTTGGGAAGTAACCACTTTATATATGGATTAAAGCTGGTATGTGTGTGTGTCCAGAGGCCGATATTGGACTTGGTTCCGCTGACGTCATTGGAAAGGCCGGTCTCTTGGCAGTGTTTCCGGGAGATCTTGAAGAAGACGACGAATATTTTTTTACACTCTGGCCATCTTGGTTTTTCAACCTCGCTTGGGTATGCGCGAGTAGTGACGTGTGTGCACTGCCACACCAGTACAGATTTCTACGAATTTTGTGGAGATGCAAATTCCTCTGCCGTGTCACACCACTGAAATTGCGCATCGCCTTTGTTCCAAACGCTGTTTCTCAACTCTGGTCTATTACTCTGACAAATACGTTGCACAATAATACCGTTTTACAAATTTATTATACCAGTCCGCCCGAAAACGAAATAAGTAAAAATATATATATATACCCCAAACCGTTAAAAATAAAAACACCCAAAAATGACCCGCTACAACCTAGATCACCCATCCATACCGTCCCTAAGCTATTATATCCTAACAGAAAAACCTATAGAAATACTATTTTGTAGAACATTTAAAACTGAATAATTCACTGTCAACAGTTAAAATACTCGGTGTATCGTATAAAATGCCTTGATTTTGAAAGTTAATAACAAGTTGGAACCACGTGGAACGATGAAACGCCAACTTAACTCTGAACTAATAACAACATACACACCAAAGAATATGCACACTACTGCATCCGCGTAGGTGTACGAGCCACGAGCGTCTAGCCAGAGTAATTTCAATATAGGTGCTGCCATCTCGAAGAGAAGTGGTGCACTAATAGTACCATACTACTTTAATGCCAGAGCCAGAACGCTAATCTACTTCGGGCTTTATAATGATATGGAGCAATGTTTTTTTTAACCAGCTATATTTTGCCGCCCTGTGCATCTGCACATGTTGCACATGCCTAAATACGGCCCTGATTGGCAGCATCAACACTTGCTTGGTGAACACAAGCGACACTGGTACCTGGGCCATATGCAGAAGTCTGCTATAGCGCTAATCTATATATGCTATCTAATTAAGACCATACAATCTTGTTTGGAGAGACCCAGGTCCTGTCCTCAACTCCTCGCCGGTACTTTGCTCGATTGCAGAGGAAGGCAGTTGAAATATACAAGCACAGTGACTGCAGTATTATAAGAAATAGGAGTCTATATTACTTAATAAATACTGAATATCAGCGTTAAAGCAGTGTGAAATAAGCAAGCCAATCAAAAAAGGAGAGCGATGTGATTGGCCAAAAAAATCACCAACCAGCGCCGTAAAGAAGTGTATAAATATAAGTGCCTCAACGTGACAGAACAGTCTTTGAATTCATTCGCAGGTGGTTGTAATCTGTGTTCCTGCATCATGAAGTTGTCCATCATCGGAAGTAAAACGGACATTCAAGACCATATCCTAACAGCCCAGAAAATTTGATAGTTAATGTCAGATCTTTTTTCAGTCTCAATGGCCTTTCTAATGATCCATGTCTGTAATAGTCCCATGGCATGGTGTGGAGTTTGATTACATCGAAATAAATATTATGTTCATTCTTGGTCATAGTCAAGGCTAATGCATACATTTTCAGGCATTTTTGCACAATAACCCTGCATCCTTTGGTGCACTGGTTTATGTGGCAGTTTGATTGGTTGATGTAGGAGTGGTTGCAGTCGTCACAAGGTATCTCATACTGTCTTTTATGAGAAAAGGTATTCTTTGTTCTTTTATGGTCATTCTCTCTTTTGGACTTCTTAGAATCAATCTAAACAATCTTAGTTTAATATTTTGAAGTCAATATATATATATATATATATATATATAGATAGGTGTATGTGTGTGTGTATATATATATATATATATATATATATATATATATATATATTTTCAATCACTTTCTGCTACAGTCCTTTTCTTGATGTATATAATACATTTAATATTTATAAATAAATTTACCTCAAGATATACCTTTTTTTTCCCCTTATTGAGAACATGTTTCGGGTACCATCTTGTACCCATCCTCAGCCTTCCGGTTTTTGTGTCTGGTGAAGTACATATGTGTTGGTTGACTATTATTATTGTGGCTTCCTGTTGGCTTCTGGTACTTAAATTGGTTTTATTGTGTGTGATTGTGGTGTATGTGTTAGCTTTTGTGTATTTTCGATGTTGAGTGCTTTGAATATTGTGTCATGTTTTGTATTGAATTGTATTTGTTCAGGTATTAGTTTGTTTTGTGTTTTATGTTTGTATATTTATAAATTTTCCCAAATGTTCATTATGGTGCCTTTGTGTGGTATATGTTTTATTAGTGTCACATTGGTTATGTCTGGGAATTCATGTCCTGTGTTTGTTGCATGTGTGGCTAAATTGGATTTATATATTTCTGGTTTTTTGTATACGTTTAGGTGTTCAAAATAACGTTTTTTCAGCTGTTTTTTGTTTGTCCTATGTAACATTTATTGCAATCTTGGCATTCAATTTATATATACCGTTAGTTGTTGTATTATCTTTGTTGTGTGGGCTATTTAGTTTTTGTAAATTATTTTTATTAGTTTTGTATGCTACTTTTATATCTGTGTTTTTAAATAGTTTTGTTAGTTTTGTCATTTTATTATTTATGTATGTGAATGTGGCCCATTTGTTGTTGTTATTATTTATGTGTTGTTCATTTTGATTAATTCTTAATTGTTCAGTTTTTATTTTATATTTGATTTTATTTTCTATTTTGTTTACAGTATTTTTATTGTATCCATTTTCATAACCAATTTGGTATAGTCTATTTCTTTCTTTGTCAGTTTCTTGTTTGTTTAGGGGAATTTTGTACATTCTGTTAAATAGCGAATAGAATGCTGCCATTTTATGTTGTGGTGGGTGGTCAGAATGGTTAGGTATAATGATGTTAGTAGAAGTTGGTTTTCTATATATTGCATATTGTATGTGGTTGTTGTATCTTGTGATGGTTATGTCTAAATAGTTGATTTTGTTATGTTTTTCTTTTTCTTCTGTGAATTGTATTTTAGGATGTATGTTATTGATTTGTTTCAGAGAACATTGATCAATGCAGAGAACATACTGCAAATTTATTTATAAATATTAAATGTATATATAGGCCTATATATACTATAATATATATAGTATTTAAAATTTATATTTATATTACCTCAAGATGTTATTTTTCCTTATTTGGAACATGTTTCGAGAGCTGCCGTGCTCTCATCCTCAGCCTTCGCGATCTTGCGTCTGGTGAAGTATTTGTGTGTTGGCTGGATGCTATTAAGGTTTCTTGTTGGTCTCTGGTATTTTAAAGTTGTATTATTGTGTGTGATTGTGGTATATGTATTTGTATTTTGTGTATTTTCGATGTTGAGTGCTTTGAATATTGTGTCATGTTTTGTATTGATTTGTATTTGTTCAGGTATTAGTTTGTTTTGTGTTTTATGTTTGTATATTTGTAAATTTTCCCAAATGTTCATTATGGTGTCTTTGCGTGGTATATGTTTTATTAGTGTCACATTGGTTATGTCTGGGAATTCATGTCCTGTGTTTATTGCATGTGTGGCTAAATTGGATTTATATATTTCTGGTGTTTGTATGCATTTAGGTGTTCAAAATAACGTTTTTTTCAGCTGTTTTTTTGTTTGTCCTATGTAACATTTATTGCAATCTTGGCATTCAATTTTGTATATACCGTTAGTTGTTGTATTATCTTTGTTGTGTGGGCTATTTAGTTTTTGTAAATTATTTTTATTAGTCTCGTATGCTATTTTTATATCTGTGTTTTTAAATAGTTTTGTTAGCTTTGTCATTTTATTATTTATGTATGTGAATGTAGCCCATTTGTTGTTGTTGTTATTATTTATGTGTTGTTCATTTTGATTAATTCTTAATTGTTCAGTTTTTATTTTTAGATCCATGTTTTTCGGTATCCAAGCCACTTATAGTATATAATTAGTAAAATAGTTTACCTTTTTTTGTCCGTCTGGTGGCCTTTTCTCTATATTTCAATCAACGCGTTTCAGGGCATATGCCCTATCATCAGGATATCCCTTGTTAAAGGTCGTCGATGGTTAAAATATTAAAAACACTGCACACACAATTCTACACACAACAATAAATATAATACAAACATAAAAACACATAAAATGCCCAGATTTTAGACACACACGATATCGGTGGTGCGCACCACGACATGCTATAGTCGACTGCAGTGTTCACGTTGTTATATGTCGTGCACTATGGACCTTGTTCTGTATTCTTATCGCTGTGTCGTATAATAGATTGGACTGGAAATACAGCTGATCGTTAAGGATGACTTCTTCTGTTTTTTTATTTTTGTACGCTTTATATATTTCGTATTCTTCGATAGCATTCATATAATTACCTTTTTTGCATATGTGGAGGGGTTGAAAGTTCGTTGTGAAATCAGTATAACTATGGTTGTTGTCCATCAGATGGCGCGCGTAATTTGACACTGTTTTACTAAATTCTTTTCTAGGTAAATGTTCTTTGAATCGTCTTTTGATGGACAACAACCATAGTTATACTGATTTCACAACGAACTTTCAACCCCTCCACATATGCAAAAAAGGTAATTATATGAATGCTATCGAAGAATACGAAATATATAAAGCGTACAAAAATAAAAAAACAGAAGAAGTCATCCTTAACGATCAGCTGTATTTCCAGTCCAATCTATTATACGACACAGCGATAAGAATACAGAACAAGGTCCATAGTGCACGACATATAACAACGTGAACACTGCAGTCGACTATAGCATGTCGTGGTGCGCACCACCGATATCGTGTGTGTCTAAAATCTGGGCATTTTATGTGTTTTTATGTTTGTATTATATTTATTGTTGTGTGTAGAATTGTGTGTGCAGTGTTTTTAATATTTTAACCATCGACGACCTTTAACAAGGGATATCCTGATGATGGGGCATATGCCCTGAAACGCGTTGATTGAAATATAGAGAAAAGGCCACCAGACGGACAAAAAAAGGTAAACTATTTTACTAATTATATCAGTTTTTATTTTATATTGATTTTATTTTCTATTTTGTTTACAGTAATTTTATTGTATTCATTTTCATAACCAGTTTGGTATATTATATTTCTTTCTTTGTCAGTTTCTTGTTTGTTTAGGGGAATTTTGTACGTTCTGTTAAATAGCAAATAGAATACTGCCATTTTATGTTGTGGTGGGTGGTCAGAATGGTTTAAGTATAATGATGTTGGTAGAAGTTGGTTTTCTGTATATTGCATATTGTATGTGGTTGTTGTTTCTTGTGATGGTTATGTCTAAATAGTTGATTTTGTTGTTTTTCTTTTTCTTCTGTGAATTGTATTTTTGGATGTATGTTATTGATGTGTTTTAGTATATTCTCTGCATTTGTGTTTTTGTTATTTGATACACATAGCCCATCATCTACATATCTTATCCATATGCCATTTGGATCAAATGATTTTATAATATTTTGTATTTTGTTGTCTATGTGTTGTAGGAATATTTCTGCTATTATGCTTGATAATGGTGATCCCATTGCTAAACCTTCTAGCTGTTGATAAATTTTGCTATTAAATTCAAAGTAATTTTGTTTTAGTATTAGTTGGAGGCTATTTTTATTTCTGTTATATATTGTTTAGAAAGTGATTGAATATTGTAACGCAACAGAAATGCGGTCCTCAACGTTACATAAATAGAAATATTAGAAATATAATAAGTAAATAAATATTTAACTCCCATACTAGTACAAAGGTCAAATAAATACATTTATAATTATGTAAAAATGAATAAGGATGCAAGGTAGTGATAACAATAAAAAATAAACCTGTAAAATAGACAATAGTAAGAACTCAGTGTTCAGTGAAAAGTAAATAAATCAAATATACTGATAAGAATTGTAAAAAAGAAACCAATATCGAAAATGTTAAAGTAAATGACAGTGAAATTAGATAAAAATGAGTCAATAATATACATTACTAGTTAATCGAAAGTAATGATTCTGAATTGAATGATGTTATGTTGTTACCATGAATGTTATGTTAAAGTTTGTGTTAGCTTATGAAACTTACTTGTTGATGTAATAGCAAGTAATGAAGCAATATGTATTATTTGTTTACTGTTGTAGAAAGGTGGAGGAAAGCAGTCAATTAGTATTAATTGATCTCAGTTTTCTTATATGTGATCCTTAGATCAAGATAAGGTTGTTGTTAGTTATAAAAAGAATAATTATTTGTGTAAATGTACATAGTTAAGGTTTGATTATGTTTATAAACTTATGTAAAAAGGCTATAGTTGTTAACCAGATATAATCAAAGATAAATCCAAATATAATAAAAGGCCTAACAGCCGATAACACTATATAACAAATCAAAATATAAAGGTTAGGTAAAGAAGTTAATAATAATTAATGAATATAGTTCAAGGAGTTAGAAAAAAACATTTGATAATTAATAATATATAATAAACCAACTCAATATAAACAAATCATGATAATGCCATAGTGCAATGATATCGATTGATAACGTTTGATATCGGAAAAATAATAATTATGAAAAGAAACAGACTAAGATTGAAAAACCAGCAGAATATATGTAGAAATTAGTAAACAAGATATAAATAAAGTTATATTCCGATATAATGGAAGTTTAATAAGGAATGGAAGAATAATATATGAAATTATCACTATATAACAAAACATTGAAAAAGAATAAAAATAAATGTGTTGCTAGGGACAACAAAAATTAATATAATTTGTTGATTTGTATTATTGCAATTTATGATCTGAACGTGATGAGATTAAAACCCAGAGAAATGAGTAATATAACTTACATATTCTAAATTATTTCAATACAGTTACAAATCACAATATATGAATAATTATTTGTCTTAATTAGGCCAGCAACATTTAACCAAATTGTATAATGGTATCATCTCATGATAATAAGTAATTGAATTCGACAAGGAATGACTTGGATTGTCCAATATCAGAAGAAGAATTAATGACAATTTAATGAAATATTAATAAAATATAAAGAACTAATACTACACACCAAACTGAAAATCATAACCATTCAACCACATTGGACATCGCCATTTACTTCATACGATAGAAAAAACGTATTTGGATCCAGAGTTTGCTGAAGAACACAATCACAAGTTTGGCCGTAAATCAACCAAGGGAGCTGTATTTCGAATTTAACCAGGACCAAGATTCCACTTTATTGCCACTTGAAGGAAAGAATAAAGAAAACCATCTCCTTTCTGATCGACACGAGGCATCAATTCACGAGGTTAAAAACCAACCGCCTTCCAGAGCCGCTTCGTTCTACGTCTGGTACGTCTTTACAATTGTATAAATAATATTAAACACCACAACACTTTAAATTTGTAATATCTTGCATTCTTATCTAAGTATTTTTAATCGTACCCGCAGTTACAAGAACCTTCACACCCTGAACTAAATTAATTATAAAAAACAAAATATATAACTGAATTTAAAATAAACTATTGGACCGAACAATAATCGATTAACACAACATATAGCTTTTCTTATATATCAAGTAAAACCAATCTTATTGAATGTTAACAAGTTGAATTAATAAAGAAACCTTGTATAATTTCATGATCTTATTATTTGGGTATTAGTTAATGCATTGGGAATTAGAATTAACAGACTAAGTGTATAATAACTAGTCACCGTACACAGTGGGTTAACCTATAAATTTCGTTTGTTCTGGAACTGCAGCGCTTGTTGCGGAATTCTCCGACACCAAAGAGAAGAGAGTTAAATACGAAATTTCAATAATTCTCTGCAAGGCAGACTTGGGCTGAACGAAATTTTAGAATAACACACTACATATTTAAGTTACATTCATACTAACACTTGTATCTTAAATAGAGAGATAAGATAATCATAATTAACGATATTACTATATCCAGCAACCCCAGATATATAAGAAATTGAAAAATATTAACATAATAGAAGAGAGGATAGACAGAGAGGCGTACCCGGTGAGATAACAATATATATATATATATATATATATTTTGCAACGGTACATATTTGCATATTCTCCCACGGTAATTTATTTGTACATATAAAAATAATTTGTACATAGTGTGACGACACCATGCATATAAGAACTGTTAAGATAAAGAAACCATAGTTAACTATTACTAGTGTAAATGATAAATGAAAGGAAACTTACAAATAAGTGTGTATTAAGCAGAGTATTCTGGTTCCATGCTAAAACAAAACAATGGATGAAGAAAAAGAAATGTAATATCGTAATTATGATGAAAATTAGAAGAGAACTTAATAACGTGATAAGCTCAATAGATATGGTAAGTGAGAGGTATAAACAAATCTAACGACGAAACAGCTAATTAAAATAAAGACATGCAATAAGCAACAAGACAGTGAAGACCACATTAATTACAAAATAACATAAATGCATGAAGAACTGAAAATAAAAATAACAAAAGAACTAAACTAAAAACATGTTAATAACCAGGTAAAAAATAAAAAATACTCCATAAATTAATAATAATTAAAGAGAAAAGATCAGACAGTAGGTAAAGTTATAGAAAATGCAATGCAATGGTATAAATAAGAGTAAAAAATATGTGCATTAGTCTAAGGAAAAATTGTAAAAACTTATATTATAAGGGAGTGAAGTGATAAGTGTACAAAGAAGGAAATAGTGATGATCAAAGATCGTGTTATAAACCAGTGGGGAAAGGAGAAAGTGAAGTAATGGTCTTATGTATAAACTAATACATATTAAGAACCAGTAAATAGAAGTAGTATGTGTTTAAAGGGTTCTGTATACCCAGGATTTATTATGTTATAATTAGTTGTTTAAAGGGTTTTGTATACCCATAGGATGTTATCTTATAATTAGTTGTTAAAAGGGCTCTATATACCCAGGATTTTATTATGTTAGAATTACTTGTTAAAAGATTTGTTAATTTTTCAAGAACAGTAGTTGTAAAAGCTGTTCAGAAATGTCAATGTCAGGTACATGGTGAAACGTCATATTATGTAAAAAATCATTGTAAAGGAATGGCAAAATGCTAAGCCTATAGGCCAAAAGAGATGAGCTGTACTTAAACAACACTAAAATATCCAGAATAGTCCTAACCAAACCAAATAAAATTAAACAGAAGCCTGACCTTAATGAAACAGAGAAGGTATTGGTAAAATTATATGTCAAAACCCACAATAGCAATAACCAGATGGATAGAGAAAGTATTAGTAGCACATCAGGCAAGCCATTGAGCTGACAAGTTGCCAATATTATTGTTATTATAAGAAACGTATGCATAGGTATTTATAACTGTAATGTTATAATGTAGAAGTATTAGACATTATTGTTAGTAATAAGAACAACCAACCCTATTAGAACATATTAAAGTAGAAAAAACAAACAATAAGAAATGTTGAGAAAAATAGGTCAAAGCCTAAAAAACTCAAAATTATAAAGGTGATAAAACATTTAATGATGGGCCGAAATGGGCCACATTCGGTATCAAAATACTTCTATTTTCCCAAACAACAACATCGTATAATCCAAATTTAAATTAATCTAGAAAAAAATAGGGAATAATTTGAGGTGACAGAAATAAATTTCAAATAATTATG
This sequence comes from Magicicada septendecula, assembly GCA_034769895.1. Taxonomy (NCBI): domain Eukaryota; kingdom Metazoa; phylum Arthropoda; class Insecta; order Hemiptera; family Cicadidae; genus Magicicada; species Magicicada septendecula. Next base: position 659,117,003 of record CM068368.1, read on the forward strand.
GTCACGTGACCAGGGTCAAGAAAAAATGGACCAATCAGAGATCACAAAAGCTAGGTCTCCTTTGTTAGCTAAACGGATTTTTTGAATTACGCTATTGTTAACTAGTGAACAGAATAGGTCAACTGCATGTAGCAGAGAGTCACATTTTGATAAAAAAGTAAAAATAAAATACCAGGAGATGTAAAAAATGCAACAGGAATTCCAGGAGAACCATTCAGAATAACCCTGGAAAACATAATAACAGAAGAAACGAAATTTGAATGAAAAAAGGACGATCTATTTAAACTAACGCTTCCCAAGTTCGACAAACATGACATCAAGTTGGTGAGAATCTTGGTTATTTAATAACGAACCAACCACATCACTACACAACACGATATTCACTAAAACACAGTTAATCCAGACACTTGTGAACCTTAACAAAACCTTATTCAGGGACATTATTGACATTAAATTCTTAAAACAATATTTAATTTGTAGATACTAGGTGAGACATAAGCATAGCCAGCCAGCTGGAGGAAGTCCGCCATCTTGGAGTGGGGGGCAACCATTTTGTTGAAAGTTAATCAACCTAAGAATTATAACATTTTTAACACAGTATTATTTTATGTCTTGTTATTTATTAAGAGTTGTAATTAACCATATTGGAATGCATTGTATTTTGTCCTAAAGCGTTTTCCGATCTTTATTAACAGCTAAAAGAATCCATTACCTGACATTAAAAATAATATTGTACTGAATTTTAAACGTTGTTTGTTCAAATCGAGTTTAGTGAGCGAGTCGACTCGGACCATATCCGATCGACTCACGAACCGATCAACTGATCCAAGTTTTAAAACAATACCAAATAAATCAATTTGTTAACAGAACCAGTATTTTATTTTTGTAGAGTGGATTAAGATTTAATAATTTCAGATAGACAAGGAAGAGTAGAACCACGACAAGAGTGAAGAATTCCGAGAATTTTGGAGATGAAGCCGGCTAACCTAGAAGACCGATTCAAATCAGGAATCGATTGTGAAAAAACAACACAATCGGATTCACTTTAAAAAGATTAACTAATTTTGGCGACAATTCAAACCGTACGGCTACGAACACCACTCTCGTATCAGTGAAGTTGACGACTGGGTATCACCGAGGCACTTTTACTAAATAAAATAAACAAAATAAAGAATTAAATATTTAAATAATAATAATAATAAATAATTTTATATTTCCAAAATAACAGGAAGAGAAAACCTATCTCTCGTCTCTTCTCCTTTACAAATTGGCTTCCATCGCGGTGCTTAAGAGAGGGCAACTCACGCCATTATCACCAAAGAATACTTATTATACTTCCTTTACAAATTGGCGACCAACGTTTTGGGCTGAAATCAGGGAAAAATTATAAATAACTGTGACCTAATTATACAGGTGACCTAATTTTAGCTGGCAGCTGTTAGAAGAAACGGAAAATGCAGAGAAGAGCTACGTCTAAGAAACGCGCGGTGGAGGCCGAAAAAGAAGTCAGTATGGAAGAGAAGGAGGCAACATCAGTGGAGGAAACGGAACAACAGGCAATGGACCAAGAAGAGGCCCAAGTATACAAGATCTAATGGATTTTATAGCCGAACAGTCAAAGCAACATAATGAAACTTCAAGAAACAAAATGAAAACAAAAAACAGATGAACGAAAAGTTTGACAGAATCAGAGAAGGTAATAAACAAAATAATGAGAATTTGAAACAGACAAATGAGAAGATAGACAGTATGAAGGAAGAAATTAACAAAAACTCAAGGAAACAGAATGAGACCTTGAGTGAGAATCTAATAAACAGATGAATGAAAAATTGGACAGTACCAATAAAAAGTTAGAAACTTTAAGGTAAGCTATAAAGGAAAATAATGAACAAATGAAGAATGAGTTCAGGCAAATAAATGAGGAAAATTTTAAACAAATTAACGAAAAGATCGAAACTTCTAACACAGAATTGAGAGAAACAATTAATGAGAGAATCGAACAGGTTGATAAGGCAATTAACCAAAAGATGGATAAGAACAATGATGAACAAAAACAAGAAATAGCCGACATGAATAAAAAGTTGGGACAAGCCATTACGCAAAATAAGGTAGAATTAGATGTCAAGATAGGCCAGGTAGAAGAGAGTAACCGTGCTCAGGTGGAATCGATACAAATAGATTTTGGAAACAAATGTCGGGACCTTGGTACAACCGTAAGTGAAATGCAGGGACAGGGGCAACGCAACCAGGAGAGGATCGAGAGCCTCCAGCGAACAGTCGATAACCAACCAACCACAATTTCACACATCCAACCCATGGACAACTGGGAGGCTATCAACTTCAAAGCTTATAGAAGAAACCAGATGGAATTCTTGGAATGGGTCAATGAACAGCTGATGAGAAATGGGGAAAACAGGTGGTCAGTGATCCGGAGTTACCTAGATGAACACTTCAAGGAAATTAGCGATAACTGGTGGACGGCTTCGAGACCGACCTCCGGAATTATAAAGAATTTAAGGCGGCATTCAAAGCAAGATACTGGTCGGAGGCCACACAGAACATCATGAGAGATAACATCTGCCACGGGAGGTATGATGCTAGCAGAGGGACCACGCTCACCGCATAGTTTCTTGGAAAGGTGTGCTTGGCGAGAAACCTTGAGCCAAAAATCCTGGAGGAAAGCCTTGTCACCAAGTTAGCCTACCACTACGAGGACGGAGTGTCCAGAGCATGAACAGGGGTGCAGATTAAGACAGTACAAGCCATGTCAGCGTTGTTAGAAGTATACGAGCGCGAAGGGTACTATAGGAGGAGTCAGCAGAGGAAAGACCGGTATGAAAACAGGAATGCGCAAAACAACGACAACCACTATAACAACGGAAACAATCGGCCAAACTACAACAACTGAGTAACTAATAATAATAATGAGACGTACTACCGACCAAACGCTACCGGCCCAGGAAATAACGGAGGCAACCAAAACAATAGACCAAATATTCCGAACAACCAGTATAACCGGCCATACAACCCGAACTACCGCCAATAAATAAACTACACAAACGAATCCTCAACACAAAAAGTAAAACACATCTGACCAACAGCACACAACCCAGTAAATACATAACACTTACATACTACAATTCCAATACACATAAAATTGCAAACACATTTAGGAAACAAAATTATAAAGTAGCCTACAGAACCAACAACACCATTAGAAAACACATAAACAATACTAACAAAGACATTGACACATACAGCAAAACAGGGGTTTATAAATTAAATTGTAATGATTGCCAACAATTCTACATCGGCCAGACGGGAAGATCTTTTTCTTCCAGGTTTTCTGAACATTTAAAAGCCCTCACCACAAACTACATACATTCCACATTTGCCACACATTTACATAACGAAAACCACAGTTACACAAACATAGAACACAACATGGAAATATTACACTACTTACCTAAAAGTAGAAAACTGAACACAGCTGAACAATTTGAAATATACAGGCATCACACACTACAACCAAACAACATATTAAATGAACAGGTACATTACAAATCACATACACTATTTGACACACTGATCCACACACATAATTCAAACCTCAGCGCCAATCCCTTCCCACCATCAACCCCCACCACACACTCCATTCCGTAACGGTTATTCTGTAATCGACAGTTAGTATTAAACCCACTGAAGAAGAGAAACAACATCTCGAAACGTTTGGGAAGTGACAACAGTAAGTTCATAAGTGAAAGTTTATATATATTATTAAATTAATAAAGTGAACGAAGAGGATGCAACAACAAGATAATTTTGTCATTATGTTCGATCATTACACACGATTCACAAAACTCTACCCACTCAACAGGGCAATGACGCAGAATATCCTGAACATCATTTTACAGCATTACATATGTGAGGTAGGAACACCTAAGTCCATCATTACTGATCATGGGACGCAGTTCAAGGGGAGCAGGTGGAAGGACACTGCTAGAGAATGGAGTAAAGACGTATAAAACATCAGTGTACCACCCGAACAGTAACCCGGCAGAACGAGTTCTAAGGGAAGTAGGGAGAATTCTACAAACATATTGCTTTAATCAGCAGCAAAGGTGGACAGAGTACTTACCAGCTGTGGAAGATTTTATAAATTTGTGACACCACCAATTTATCGAGACGACCCCGTATACAGCAATGTTCCAGAGACCACCACCCAGAGAGATCACAGATTTAGTCCAGTTCCCTAGTGGAGATGAGTATAAATTTGACAGCATAAAGTCTTATGGTAGGATATTAGAACGGACTGAGAAAATAAAAAGGAAATACAAGCGGTTACAGCCAAAGCCAGTGCGGTACCAAGTTGGAGACAAGATATTACTGAAGAACCGAGAGTTACCCAGCACGATGGAAGGTACAGCGAAAAAGTTATTATTACTGTACACCGGACCGTATACTGTAAGCAAGGACAACGGTAATAATACCTATGAAATTTTGGATTCCAATACACTGAAAAGGAAGGGTACGTACAACCAGTCATCCATGTAGCGATATTATTAAACAATTGAGAACAGAATCACTGAAATAATAACTAGTACAAAATAGTATGAAATGAAAAAAAAAAAGAAACCATACACAAATAACAAAAAAGGGAGTACGAATAACACCCATCACCAAAATAATATAACGGAGAGCTAAAAGGCATGAACAAAGGAAATAAATAAAAATAGATAAGTATTAAATGATTGAATTAATAGTAGCACGAATAATCCCAGAATAGTTTTATAGTCGTACTTAGACTACTTTTAGATTTTTTTACTTGAAATGAGTTGTCTGTAGAAGGATTCCAGCAACCATTGACCTGAGCAGACGATACGTTCCTCTGGACTCAGAAGGTGAAGGATGGACAGCGGTGAAATGGAGCCAGAAGTGCCCACCCGCACTGTACCAACTCACATGATTAGGAAAATTATATATTCAAGGGATGAAACGAGGAAAGAAAAGGTTATATTAAACAGAGATTAGAGAGAAAAAAATAATATATAAGAAATCGAAGGGAGAAGCTCGAGTAAATAAAATGAGAAGTAAATAAAATGAATGATTATTTTATCAACATCTAAACGACATCTGAAATAATCAATTTTAGTGATGGGGCAATATGTGAAGATACATATCATCACCATGCATATAAGAAGTGTTAAGATAAAGAAACCATAGTTAACTAGTATTAGTGTAAATGATAAATGAGAGGAAACTTACAAATAAGTGTGTATTAAGCAGAGTATTCTGGTTCCATGCTAAAACAAAACAATGGATGAAGAAAAAGAAATGTAATATCGTAATTATGATGAAAATTAGAAGAAGAGAACTTAATAACGTGATAAACCCAATAGATATGGTAAGTGAGAGGTATAAACAAATCTAACGATGAAACAACTAATTAAAATAAAGACATGCAATAAGCAACAAGACAGTGAAGACCACATTAATTACAAAATAACATAAATGCATGAAGAACTGAAAATAAAAATAACAAAAGAAACTAAACTAAAAACATGTTAATAACCAGGTAAAAAATAAATAAAAAATACTCCATAAATTAATAATAATTAAAGAGAAAAGATCAGACAGTAGGTAAAGTTATAGAAAATGCAATGCAATGGTATAAATAAGAGTAAAAAATATGTGCATTAGTCTAAGGAAAAATTGTAAAAACTTATATTATAAGGGAGTGAAGTGATAAGTGTACAAAGAAGGAAATAGTGATGATCAAAGATCATGTTATAAACCAGTGGGGAAGGGAGAAAGTGAAGTAATGGTTTTATGTATAAACTAATACATATTAAGAACCAGTAAATAGAAGTAGTATGTGTTTAAAGGGTTTTGTATACCCAGGATTTATTATGTTATAATTAGTTGTTTAAAGGGTTTTGTATACCCATGGGATGTTATGTTATAATTAGTTGTTAAAAGGGCTCTATATACCCAGGATTTTATTATGTTAGAATTACTTGTTAAAAGATTTGTTAATTTTTCAAGAACAGTACTGTAGTTGTAAAAGCTGTTCAGAAATGTCAATGTCAGGTACATGGTGAAACATCATATTATGTAAAAAATCATTGTAAAGGAATGGCAAATTGCTAAGCCTATAGGCCAAAAGAGATGAGCTGAACTTAAACAACACTAAAATATCCAGAATAGTCCTAACCAAACCAAATAAAATTAAACAGAAGCCTGACCTTAATGAAACAGGGAAGGTATTGGTAAAATTATGTCAAAACCCACAATAGCAATAACCAAATGGATAGAGAAAGTATTAGTAGCACATCAGGCAAACCATTGAGCTGACATGTTGCCAATATAATTGTTATTATAAGAAACTTATGCATAGGTATTGTATCAATCCTTTGCCGACGAGTTATTATGTCACTCGTTGGATGCGTCTTTATAACAGGAACGAAAAGCCCCACTGTTGGGATCGTCACTTTGTAATGTTGCGATTTACCGGTATGGTTAATTATTATTGATGTTAAATTATTTAATAGTGTGCAGCGAGCCGTTTTATACCTTGTCTCAATACTTACTAGTCGACCGTATTTCTCGTCGCTCAGTTCAAATTTTTCCGCCTCGCCACCTGATTGGCTCTCGCTGTTTGGCCGAGTCGACTTCGTTCACTGCAGTAATTTTATTTGTTATTTTTCAAATTCCTATGTTACCTTTGCTAAAATAATCAAACATACAACGATTTTATCGGTACGAAGATTTATTCAACACTTTCTTTGAATCATCAGGTCAGTTACAGTTAAAATGAAATATATATTTTTTATAATTCCAGCATTTACAAATTGCTCGGTTGGCAGCGTCTGGTTAGCTCAGTTCATACGCAAAAGGCCATCATGGCGTACAGGTTAACGTTTAAACAAAATAATAATTTTCTCAGGGAATAAGTTCTTTGGACTACAGAAGTTGGATTACAGACTAATAAATGCACAAAATTATAATATTCCTTATATCTAATACACAATAGTTGATATTTTAAAACAAGACAAGTAAGTTTATTGGCAATGAGAAATAGTGCACGCTTGGTTAAATTCTTGTTAGCAAGTTATGTTTTTAAAATTATTTTAATATAAGATCAAAATTCAGTAATTGATATATTTTATCAAAAGTGATTTTATAATCAAGTTCAGTTCAAAAGTTAATTTTGTGATCTGTGAAGTGAAAATAATATATTGGGTAATTGAAAGTTTATTTTTGGGGTGAAGTATTTAATTTATACTCATCGATTCCTGGTCATAGCTTCTCTTGCGATCCTCTTCTTCTTCTTCTTCTTCTTCTTCTGGAACACGTCTAAGAGTCCTTTCTTCTTTGGATTAGCTGAAATTCCTGTCCAAATGGTTGAAATCCAATGTCCAGCTTCCGTCAGTTCTGGTAGACGATCTTCTTCCTCAGGTTGAGTTAGGTCCCTTCAGTTCTTCCTCCAGAATTGGTCGGGTATTAATTAGATTTACTTCCTTCCAAGTTTTGGCCAGAGTATTTGTTATAAATGTTTTAATTGCTGGTCATCTCATCAATGGTTGTTTAACATAGTCTTCTTACACTTCTTATTTCCAAATTTTGGACAATTTAAAGTTTTTTTTAAATTAATTTGGATTCGAGGGCTTCATAGATCCACCCTCTATGCTGGTCAATAATGAAGTAATTAGAATTCATCGGCCACTTTATGTAACAACCATGAGTTGCCATAGTTACCTTTCAAATTATACTAGTTCTCATTGGTCAACATCTTATAACATTGTTATAATCTGACGTTTTATTTATGTTCAAATATGTAAAAATCCTTTAAATTATGATAATTTCCTTATGCTAGTATTACTATTAATTATACTAACACCATTGTTCTGCTTTTTTACTAAAGATTATTTTGATATCCCTCATGGTTACTTTTGATTAGTTATTAACATTTTTATTATTTTCTTATTGATATTTCTCTTGTAATTATTTTTAAACTGGATAATATTTATACATTTTTATATCTAATACACTTACTTAAACATTTTATATACTCTAATTGACCCTTGGTTATTGTTTTCTTTTTAAACTTATAAAATTCTCTCCTTCATGCTAGGCCTAAAGCATAGGTTTCACAATACTCCCATTCAACAATCCTTATAATTCATAAACTTTATTTATTGGTTCATTGAACATCTCTTTTTTTTATAGAAACAGATAAACAAAAAACATTGGTGCTCTTAACAACACACCTTTTATTATTAAAATATTTCTAAGCAGGTTCAATCCTGAAATTAAACTTCTAACTATTTTTGGTTTCTTACTACTATCTCCTCCATCTTCTAAGTTAATTAATTCTATAGTTTTTTACAATAACGAGCTCTTATAATAGTAATTTTTTAATAGTACCTTACACAATATCACTCACTTACAAATTCCTTCACTAAAATATAGTAATTATCTTGTTGATTCATCCTCTTCGTTCACTTGTTTAAATATTATTATATATATTGTAATTACTCCCTCTCGCGTCACCTAATTAGGTCCCACGTTATGAGCGTTACTTTGTTACTACACCTATGCCCATGTGTTTTGAATTATTTTAATTATTTAAATATCTGAGATATTTGGAGTTGTGGGATATATTGATGTAATTAATTAATATTAACTTAGCTCTCTAAGAAATATCAGTGTTAGTGTACCTGAAACTTAAACAATTAATGCGTTATTCTACAATTTCATCCAACCCTATTATACCTTGAAGAGAATTATGTCTAATTTTGTATTTTTACGCTCTCTCTTTGGTGTCAGATAATTCCGCTATAAGCGCTGTAGTATCGGCTCAACGAAACTTATAGGTTATTTCAATGTTTATGTTATCCAATTATTCTATACTTATTCAGTTACTTTTTTATTCCCAGCTCATTAAATCATACTCCAAATAACAAGATTTTGCAATTATATAAAGGTTCTTTATTTGTTTACTTCCTTAACATTGAATAAGATATGTTCTAACTAACATATGCTTGGGCTATAGATTGCATGAATCGATTGTTGATTATTCCGATCCTTTATTTAAATTTAGTTATATAGTGTGTTTTAATTTGTAATTAATTTAATTCAGGGTGTGAAGGTTCTTGTAACTGTGGGGAAGATTAAAAATACATAGATAAGAATGCAAGATTTACAAATTTGAAGTGTTGTGTAGTTAGTATGATTAATATAATAATAATTTACCAGACTAGAACGAAGCAAATCGTGTAGGCGGTTGATTGATAAATTTACTGTTCTGGACAATTATGCCGTACGATTTTCTTTCTTCGGTTTAATAAAATGGAATTCTTGTCCTGTCCACTTCGGAATTACAGCTCTCTGGATTGGTTTACAGCCCGATTGATGCTTCTTCTGCAACTCCAGGATCCAAATACGTTCTTCTCTCGGTTGAAGCAATTAGTGTTGTTCCGTGTAATTGAAAGGTTATAACTTCTGGTGTAGTGAATATTATTAATTGTGATACTGTTAATTCTTTCTATTTGGTTTAATATATCATCAATTCCCTTCGGATATGGGACAGTTCAAGTTCTTCCTTGTAGAATCCAGTTATTTATTCTCTATTGTGATTTCATACTGTAGTGTTATTTGGTTAAACTGTACTGGTGATAGTCATAAATATTGTCATTAGGATTTTGTGTTTTATAATCGTGTCTGATAATTTAAAATATTCCGATTAAATAGATAATTCTTGGTGTTTTTAATCTCATCACATTCAGATCATCAAAAGCAATTATTGTCAAATCAACAACTTCCTCTTTTTCTGTCGTCCCTAGCAACACATGACTTCTTCCTTCCACATGTTTTGAATATAGTGTTTATTTCATATATTTTTTGTCTATTCCTTATCAATTTGCTATCCTATCGGAATGTAACTTTACCGATAGTTGGTTTATTATTTTCTACACATATTCTGCTGGTTTTTTGATATAAGCCGTTTTTTTTCTTTTTTTATATTTAATCCACTTTCGATATTAAATGTTATTAATCGATATCATGGCATTATGGTATTATCATAATTTGTATAAATTTTATTATATATCATTATTAATTTAATGTTTTTTCTAGCTCTTCAAATTGTATTCATTAATTATTATTAATTGATGTACCTAACCTTTATGTTATGAGTGGTTATATAGTGGTTTTGGCTGTTAGGCCTTTTATTGTAAACGGATCTACCTGTGTTTATAACTGGTACACATCTATAGCCCCTTTTACATAAATTCATACATATAATCAAATCTTAACTATTAACATTTACATAAACAATTATTTTTTCCATATCTAATAACAATTTTATCTTGACCTATGGATCACATATAAGAAAATTCAAATCTATTAACGTTAATTAGCTGCTTCACACTTCATTCTACAACAGTCATTGAATAATACATCTTGTTTCATTATCTTTCATTAACTCAACACATATTTGGTATAACATAACATAAACTTTATCATAATATTTGTTGTCACAAAATAATATCTTTTAACTTAAAATTCTTATTTGCTATTACTGTAAAGTAAATTATTGTTTCATTTTTTGTTTGCCTTTCACTAAACATATATCATCAATTATTACCCAACTTACAGGTTCGGTTATTCTTGTTAATATTACCTTGCATCCTTATTTACCTTTATCTATAATTATAAATGTAATTATTAGATCTTTGTTCTATCATGGGGTTAGATATTGACTTGTTTATTATTTGATTAACCTTGTTTTTATGTAACATGAATGCTAGCATTTCTGTTGCGTTACATATGCTCCCCCTCCTAAAAAAGTTTAGTTTACCTGAATGAAGTTTAGGTCAAATAAACTTGTCTTTTCCACATGCCTTTTCTTCATTTCATTGTTAACGGTTGACGATGGGATTTTCAATGTAACTTCATTAGACTAGTATTAATACTTTTTTTTATTTAATAACATTTCATCATTCTTATTAACATTCTTGATCATTTTTAATTTCTGTAAACATTATTTGTTGATAGTTGGCTACAATATTCAATGATACATTAGTTTCACATCTCTTCTACTTATAATTACTATAATCACTGTATTTCTCAATTATTCTTCTGTCAACTCATTTCTTTCTGTTTCTTCGTCTTACTCTTTTGGAAACTGAAGTTATTCTTGCAACTATTCTAATATTCCTTAAATATTTAATTTCCCTAACAATCCCTAATACATGCGTTGGTACAGTTCAGAGAGGCACTGTTTGGCTTCATACTCTGCTGCCCACACCACATCTTAATATAGTACTGCTGGAATTCATCTATAGTCAGCTATAAAATATAATAATAATCTCCTAATAATCTCTTTAATTATTTAATAATAAATATTTGGGAAAAAATTTTTTTCTTTGTTGCCTTTATATTTCTTCATTACTATCCTTCATATTTTGTGATTCCATTTTCGTTCCTTAAACATTCTTTGATATTAAATTTGACAGTTATCATTTGTAATCATTTTTGTTTTCATTTTTGTTATGATTGTAATGCTAAGTATCTTCTTCATTTGTTTTTTCTCTGATCTCAATATTTTCTAAATAGTTGTTGTGTGATGATCATTATAACTGTATTTCTGACTAAATACATTCCTTAGCCCAACTATTCCTCTTCTTATCGTATTTCATTATTTTGGGTGTTTATTTTTCAATGAATTATGTTCATAAATACTCTTTCTTTCTTGTCTTCTTTAACATTACATTGGTTACATTCAATCGTTTACTGAAGTTGTTTCCTTCATTTGGCAATTTAGTATGTATTTTAGGTCATATGATTTTTTTTCTTTCTTTATTTTGCATAGGTAGATTTGAGGTAAAAACTTTTATCTTGGGGTTTCATTATTTATCATTCACACTATTTCTTTATAAACATTTAATAATAATTCTCGCTTTCTTCTGTAATCTTGGGGTTTGTTTATTCAATGTTCTTAATACCTTCTTCATAACTATATATTTTAATTCAGACTTACTTCATTTTGAATGACACATTTTTTTTTCTATTTATTTTATTGTTCAAAAAATTCTCTTTTATTTACAAGTATTTTTTCTTCAAAATCGATAATAAGTGGTTCTTATTGTATTTTAGAATTTAGTGGTAGTATTCAACTCAAATTCTTTTTAAATTCCAAGTATTTTCTGTTCAAGACTGGTAATAAGTTGTTCTTATTATATTTTAGAATTTATTCATTATATTTCTTTATGGACTCTTGGTTGTACGTTCCCTTAATCCTTTTCGTGATAGGGTTCATTATTTCATACGTATTGTTATTATTATTTTTTGTTATCACATATGGCCCAGTATATAATAATAATAATTTTTTAGTTATTCCCTCTAGAGTGCTTGGTAGCTCCCTGTTGCTTATTAATATTTTCTCACCCACTTGGTACTTAATTGGTTTTGGATTATTCTTTTCATATTTTCTTTTCTTCATTTCCGCCTTTTCCATAACTCGATTATAAAATTTAACTGTTTCAAATTGATATTCTGGGTTATTTGGAAAGTTTATAATATCCTGGATTTCTCTAGGTGGAAGCCTTTCAAACATAACAGTATAAGGGGTATTTTCAATGGACTGATGGTAAGATATATTTAAAAACTCTTCAGTTAGTGACAAGTATTCGTACCACCTTCTCTGTTGGTCATGACAGTAAGTTCGGAGTATTCTGCCAACTTCCCTCAATACACGTTCTGCCGGATTACTGCTGGGGTGGTATACTGAAGTCTTATATGTTCTAATGTTGTGTTTTAAAAGATTATTTCTCCATTTATAGCCCTTGAATTGCGTACCATGATCGGTGATAATAGATGACGGTTTACCAACCTCTGTTATGTAATGTCCGATGATTATTTCCAGAATTTTCTTGGTCGTGGCTCTGCTAATAGTGTAGAGTTTAGTGTATTTGGAAAAGTGATCAAAAATAATTATTATGAATTTATATCTGTGGTTTCCTCCACTGCGTGGGAATGGCCCACATATATCTAGAAATACTTTCTCCAGCTTATATTTGGATGTTATAGGGATCATGACTCCCTTCTTCTTCTCATTATTATGTTTAACCATCTGGCAGATGTGACATGCCTGTATGGATTTTTGTACTTTTCTGGTTATATTTTTTATGTACACTTGTTCTTCCAGGGCTTTGACGATTTTCATGGCTCCCATGTGTCCATATCGTTCATGGTAATCCAATATCAATTTGTTTTCCACAGCAGTGGGAATTACTAGTTTCCAGTTTATTTGTTTAGGGGTGACCTTAATAAATAATCGATCATCATGTATACAGTAATATTTAGTAATAACTTCATCAGCATTTTGTATCTTCTGGCGTATGTTTATTAATTTGGGATCCGATTTTTGGTATTGATTAATTTCATTTATAATAATCTCCAAATCCCTCCGACTCTTAATGACATGGTACACCTTCGCAATATCTTCCTTTTCTCCTTCGAATGATTGATCTTGTATGTTTATTCGGGACAAGATATCGGCTGCTATATTCTTTCTTCCAGGTATATATTCCCAATCAATGCAATACTCTTGCAATGCAAGTACCCATCTAGTTAGCCGGCCATGACTAAGTTTACATCTTTTTAGAAATGAAATTGATTTATGGTCACTTCTTACGGTCACTGGGTATCCGAGTATATAAGTTCTAAATTTATTGCATGCGTACACTACGCTTAGCAGCTCCTTCTCGGTAACGTTGTAATTGCATTCGCAGCTGTTAAGCACCCTGCTGGCGAAGCTGATTACCATATGATGTCCTTCTTTATCTTCTTGATATAGGGTAGCTCCTAAGCTAACATTGCTCGCATCACAATTTAAATAAAAGCGTTTGTTAAAATCAGGGTGGTACAACATAACTGTTTCTAAAAATTTCTTCTTGATTAATTGCAGAATTTTATCTTGTTCTGGTCCCCATGCCCACTTGTCTTTGGATGATAATTGTTTCTGAAACTTGGCAGTTACTTCTGAATAGTTATCTTGGAATTTTCGGTAATAGTTACAAATTCCAAGAAAGGATTGTAGCTGTTTTCTATTTTTTGGAGTAGGGAACAGTTGAATTCCTTCTACTTTTTCTGTTGAAGGTGTTATACCCTCCTCAGACAAATTAAAACCTAAAAACTTTACTTGATTGGCGATAAATTTAGATTTATTCAGCTTGAGTGTTATGTTGTTTTCAGATAATTTTCTTAGTACCTGTTCCACCCGCTCGCAATGTTCATCCCAATGTGAAGAAGTTATAAGTAAATCATCTACATAGACCGTAGTGAACTGCAGTGTTTCTTGTCCCAATACTTGGTCCATACATTTCACAAATATTGCAACCGAATTAATTAGTCCGAAAGGTAGCCTTTTAAATTGATAGTTCCTTCCGTCAAAAAGGAACGCCATGTATTTTCTACTATCTGGGTGTAGTTCGACCTGCCAGTACCCGCATACCGTATCCCAAGTGCTGATGTATTTAATACCGTGGAATTTCTTTAAAATTTCTTCTATTTCGCCTGGTGAAGTCCTATCATTGATGATCATTTTATTTATTTCCCTAGCGTCCAGGCAAATTCTCACCTTTCCGTTCTTTTTCGGGACTGCCACTATGGGACTGGTATATGGTGATTGACTATATTCTATTATGTCATCTTGAATCATACGATTAATCTCGTTCCGGACCTCGTTTTTTATGGAATAAGCAATTGGGCATGACTTTCTGCGAAAGTTCACTGGTTCTTTAAAATTTATTACACACTGATATCCTTTTACTTTACCTGGAGCATTGGAGAATACATGTTTGTATTTATTATATATTTGAATTAAATTTTCGGCCTGTATCTCACTTATTTGTCTATAAGTTTTTTCCCTTTGGAATTCTCGGATCTCTTCTAACTTACTCTGCCACAGTTCGGGATCATCGTCCTCATATCGAATGACTTCTGGTATTTTATTTTTCTTACAAAAATAGCTTTTTATGGCTAGACATCTGGTGTTAACTGGAACGGTTCTATTAGTGTCAATTAATTCGGCTGTCCATAATCCTTCTTCGGATGTTAAAGATATTATACCCTTATGCAAGTCAATTACTGCGGAATGCTGGCGCAATACATCGCATCCAATCAATACATTGAACGGTAGTCCCATTGCGACCAAGAATCCTATTGGTAGGGTCATATTATTATTGGTAAGATCGAGCGATACTTGTTTTTTAACGGTTTTATTTTGTCTCCCAGTGGCTCCAATAATTATCACATTATTAACAGGTAAGGTCGGTATGGGTAACTGGACTTCTCGCTGGATTTTTTCAAGTTCAGTACTGTCTATCAACGATATGTTAGATCCAGTATCTATCATTATGGTAGATTTTACCCCATTTAATTTTGCCGTTACATATATGATTTCGTTATTACTATTACTGTTTACATGTTTCTTATCCTCTTCCAATAAATCTTCCCTGATATTCTTTAAATAGTGGTTATTAATTATGGTTATTGAACGATTACTCTTAATTTTGTTTATAAGTCGTTGTTCCCCAAGATTACGGTTCAGTGAAGGGTATTCATTAATTTTCACTGCCTCTATTAGTTTAAATGAGGGCTTACCCCCTCTTCTCTATTTTCATTTTGATTACTGTGTTGATTTTGTACGGTTTCAGTGCGATCCTCTGTATTAGGTTCTGCTATCCTATAATTTCCTTCAGGTGGATAGTTGACTTCACGCCGGGACTGGTCATAATGGTTGTCATATCGGTGACTCCTTGGGTAATACCGTCGCTGATTACCTTGAGGCCTGGAGTAGATATAATTGACGTTATGCCTATAATTATTGGGTCGTCTGTCCCCATCTCCTCTATTATTGCGACTATCGCGATAATTATAATTATTATTGCCACGATAATTATAGTTCCTGGAATTATTATTCGCGTGCTCATTTTGGTTTCTATTGGCATTAACGTTCTGCGCAAGTCGATTGTGATCATTATTATGAGAATTGGTTGGTGGCGCGTTATTATTATACTTCTGATATTTATAATTTAACATTCTATTTCTTTGGTATTGGTTCTTGTGCTCATAATTCTCCAAGAATTTGGCCATGGCTGGAATCGTTTTGATTTGACTACACATACGTGCATTTTTTATCCCTTCCTCATAATGGTAGGATAGTTGTATCACCAAACATTCTTCGGGAATTCTGGGCTCTAAGTTCCGCGCCATACATACTTTTCCTAGAAAGTATGAAGTAGGAGACTGGCCTATGTTTGTTTCGTATCGACCGTTACTCAAATTATTCCTAATCATGTTCTGGGTCGATTCAGACCAATACTTCTCTTTAAACTGTTTTTTGAACTCAGTCATGTCCAGTATATCCGGGCGCACCGCTGTCCACCAATTATCATAAGTATCTTTAAACGTTTCATCAATCATACTGCGTATAATACTCCAGCGATTTTCTCTATTTCTTGCGATCACCTCTTCCAGTCTCTTTAAAAATTCCATAGGATTGCGCTTGTAATTACGAAAATTAATCGATTCACGGTTCTCGTGGTTATTTGTATGACTATGTTGGCACGTCCTATCCCGCCATGAATCTACTTCTTCTTGTAATTGTAATTCACGTCTACTAATTTCCTCTATTTTATTTTTACTGGTATTAATTTGACCTTCCATACTGTTTAAATTACCATAGACTCTTTCGAGTCGTTCACCCATGTCTGTCTGTATTTGCGTAATCCCTTCCTTATTCTCTTCCCGTACCTGATGTACTTCATTTTTAATTTGCTCATATTTTCCGACAGTTTCCTTTTGGATTTCTTCGACCAATGTTTCACTCTCAATTTTTATGTCATTAATTTTATTTTGTAGTTCTTCACGAACCTGTACTATTGTTTCGTTAGTTTTTTCTAACCCTTCATTTGTTTTGGCTATTTCTAATTTTCTTTCCTCATTATTTTGGTCCACCTTCTGGTTAATTGTCACATGAAGATTCTCAATTTTTTCATTAATCTGCCTCAAATTCTCTTCATGTATTTGTAGGATGTCGTCCTTCATTTGTTTTACACCCTCATCATTCCTATCTAACCTTTCGTGAATTTGGTTTAATCTTTCGTTCATTTGTTTTGAGGTTTCCTTAATTTCCTCATTTGTTTTATCTAATTTTTCCTCCAGTCTCTTTGAGTTTTCCTTATTTTCCTCATTTGTTTTATCTAATTTTTCCTCCAGTCTCTTTGAGTTTTCCTTATTTTCCTCATTTGTTTTCCTAAAATTCTCATTAGTGAGTCTGCTATCTTCCTTAATACTACTCATTAACTCCATTAATTTTTCCCAATTTAGTCCTTCTCTGACTCCCGCTCTATCTATTTAGTCCCCTTGGGCATCTTCTTCAATTACTTCCTTTTCCTTGTCCGCAATTATTTCAGTTTCCGCTATTTCGTCTGTCTGTTGTTCCATTTCACTATCCATTATTAGTTCTATTTCCTGTTCTTGTTCATCTATTTCCTTCTCCATTTCTCCTGCCCTAATCCTTGATCTACCTCTGGTATGCATGTTTATTCTCCCACAGTTGCCTGCTCTGGTTAAGTAATATTAATATAGTTATAGTTACTTAACTTAAGCCCTACACTGGTTGAGCGCCAATTTGTAATTACTCCCTCTCGCGTCACCTAATTAGGTCCCACGTTATGAGCGTTACTTTGTTACTACACCTATGCCCATGTGTTTTGAATTATTTTAATTATTTAAATATCTGAGATATTTGGAGTTGTGGGATATATTGATGTAATTAATTAATATTAACTTAGCTCTCTAAGAAATATCAGTGTTAGTGTACCTGAAACTTAAACAATTAATGCGTTATTCTACAATTTCATCCAACCCTATTATACCTTGAAGAGAATTATGTCTAATTTTGTATTTTTACGCTCTCTCTTTGGTGTCAGATAATTCCGCTATAAGCGCTGTAGTATCGGCTCAACGAAACTTATAGGTTATTTCAATGTTTATGTTATCCAATTATTCTATACTTATTCAGTTACTTTTTTATTCCCAGCTCATTAAATCATACTCCAAATAACAAGATTTTGCAATTATATAAAGGTTCTTTATTTGTTTACTTCCTTAACATTGAATAAGATATGTTCTAACTAACATATGCTTGGGCTATAGATTGCATGAATCGATTGTTGATTATTCCGATCCTTTATTTAAATTTAGTTATATAGTGTGTTTTAATTTGTAATTAATTTAATTCAGGGTGTGAAGGTTCTTGTAACTGTGGGGAAGATTAAAAATACATAGATAAGAATGCAAGATTTACAAATTTGAAGTGTTGTGTAGTTAGTATGATTAATATAATAATAATTTACCAGACTAGAACGAAGCAAATCGTGTAGGCGGTTGATTGATAAATTTACTGTTCTGGACAATTATGCCGTACGATTTTCTTTCTTCGGTTTAATAAAATGGAATTCTTGTCCTGTCCACTTCGGAATTACAGCTCTCTGGATTGGTTTACAGCCCGATTGATGCTTCTTCTGCAACTCCAGGATCCAAATACGTTCTTCTCTCGGTTGAAGCAATTAGTGTTGTTCCGTGTAATTGAAAGGTTATAACTTCTGGTGTAGTGAATATTATTAATTGTGATACTGTTAATTCTTTCTATTTGGTTTAATATATCATCAATTCCCTTCGGATATGGGACAGTTCAAGTTCTTCCTTGTAGAATCCAGTTATTTATTCTCTATTGTGATTTCATACTGTAGTGTTATTTGGTTAAACTGTACTGGTGATAGTCATAAATATTGTCATTAGGATTTTGTGTTTTATAATCGTGTCTGATAATTTAAAATATTCCGATTAAATAGATAATTCTTGGTGTTTTTAATCTCATCACATTCAGATCATCAAAAGCAATTATTGTCAAATCAACAACTTCCTCTTTTTCTGTCGTCCCTAGCAACACATGACTTCTTCCTTCCACATGTTTTGAATATAGTGTTTATTTCATATATTTTTTGTCTATTCCTTATCAATTTGCTATCCTATCGGAATGTAACTTTACCGATAGTTGGTTTATTATTTTCTACACATATTCTGCTGGTTTTTTGATATAAGCCGTTTTTTTTCTTTTTTTATATTTAATCCACTTTCGATATTAAATGTTATTAATCGATATCATGGCATTATGGTATTATCATAATTTGTATAAATTTTATTATATATCATTATTAATTTAATGTTTTTTCTAGCTCTTCAAATTGTATTCATTAATTATTATTAATTGATGTACCTAACCTTTATGTTATGAGTGGTTATATAGTGGTTTTGGCTGTTAGGCCTTTTATTGTAAACGGATCTACCTGTGTTTATAACTGGTACACATCTATAGCCCCTTTTACATAAATTCATACATATAATCAAATCTTAACTATTAACATTTACATAAACAATTATTTTTTCCATATCTAATAACAATTTTATCTTGACCTATGGATCACATATAAGAAAATTCAAATCTATTAACGTTAATTAGCTGCTTCACACTTCATTCTACAACAGTCATTGAATAATACATCTTGTTTCATTATCTTTCATTAACTCAACACATATTTGGTATAACATAACATAAACTTTATCATAATATTTGTTGTCACAAAATAATATCTTTTAACTCAAAATTCTTATTTGCTATTACTATAAAGTAAATTATTGTTTCATTTTTTGTTTGCCTTTCACTAAACATATATCATCAATTATTATCTAACTTACAGGTTCGGTTATTCTTGTTAATATTACCTTGCATCCTTATTTACCTTTATCTATAATTATAAATATAATTATTAGATCTTTGTTCTATCATGGGGTTAGATATTGACTTGTTTATTATTCTGTTAACCTTGTTTTTATGTAACATGAATGCTAGCATTTCTGTTGCTTTACATATAAACTTTCACATCTGAACTTAGTTTGGTTATCACTTTCCCATACGTTTCAAGGTGATGTGCCTCTTCCTCAGTGGGAGTATTTACTAGTATTTACTCCCACTGAGGAAGAGGCACATCACCTTGAAACGTATGGGAAAGTGATAACCAAAGTAAGTTCATATGTGAAAGTTTATATATATAATAAAATATAGTGTCTTCTTCTCCTATCTTCCACTCAAATAACTTAACTTTTACCTTATTTTTGTAATTCTTACTTACTATCACTTACATTAATAATGGTACAATTAGTTCCATACTTTTTATATAACATTCTATTAAAGATTGTTTCGCTATGTTACTATAGTCTGCTTCTTATTATATTGTACACTACATGCACCTACACTGCACTTTTCCTTACATATGAGGTTTCTTTCTTTATCATCACTATCACTTGATATTTCACACATGGTTTGTGTATTTAAGTTTGTATCACTGTGTGGTTATTTGTAATTAATATTTGTTTTATTTTCATTCCACATTGGCCACTTTTGATATTATTTATTGTTTTATTCAGCTCAATTATAACTTACTTGTTTTTGACTAGTTTATTATTTACTAGGGTATTATTTATTTCTAGCTTCCTATCTTACATTTAGAACTTCATGTTTCTTTGCTTTTCATTTAACATATATAATATCTCTAGTTTATTTTTTTTTTATAGTTTATATATTTGACATTTTATTTATGCCCTATTTGTTTTAGTGCATTTACTTTACATATTATTTGTTAGGTACATCTTGGGGTTACGATGATCGTGGTCATACTTTGTGTTACTTTTGTTTCTCGTTCCTTCCTTCTTGTCTCTATTTTCTTGTTTTCTTCAATCATCTTGTTTTCTCCAATCTATTGGGTCAAGTTATAGTCCGTTTCTTAGTCAATTGTTATTTCGTAGTTGGGTCATTAATCTTCAAATTATAAGTTTTTTAACATTTCTTCCTACCTTCAGCTTTCTCTTTTATTAATCATTAGGGATATTTTGCGCTATCTTATGTCACGTTACAGTATTTAAAACTGTAATGTTATATATAATGTAGAAGTATCAGACATTATTGTTAGTAATAAGAACAACCCTATTAGAACATATTAAAGTAGAAAAAAACAAACAATAAGAAATGTTAAGAAAAATAGGTCAAAGCCTAAAAAACTCAAAATTATAAAGGTGATAAAACATTTAATGATAGGCCGAAATGGGCCACATTCGGTATCAAAATACTTCTATTTTCCCAAACAACAACATCGTATAATCCAAATTTAAATTAATCTAGAAAAAAATAGGGAATAATTTGAGGTGACAGAAATAAATTTCAAATAATTATGGTCACGTGACCAGGGTCAAGAAAAAATGGACCAATCAGAGATCACAAAAGCTAGGTCTCCTTTGTTAGCTAAACGGATTTTTTGAATTACTCTGTTGTTAACTAGCGAACAGAATAGGTCAACTGCGTGTAGCAGAGAGTCACATTTTGATAAAAAAGTAAAAATAAAATACCAGGAGATGTAAAAAATGCAATAGGAATTCCAGGAGAACCATTCAGAATAACCCTGGAAAACATAATAACAGAAGAAACGAAATTTGAATGAAAAAAGGACGATCTATTTAAACTAACGCTTCCCAAGTTCGACAAACATGACATCAAGGTGATGAGAATCTTGGTTATTTAATAACGAACCAACCACATCACTACACAACACGATATTCACCAAAACACAGTTAATCCAGACACTTGTGAACCTTAACAAAACCTTATTCAGGGACATTACTGACATTAAATTCTTAAAACAATATTTAATTTGAAGATACTAGGTGAGACATATAGCATAGCCAGCCAGCTGGAGGAAGTCCGCCATCTTGGAGTGGAGGGCCAACCATTTTGTTGAAAGTTAATCAACCTAAGAATTATAACATTTTTAACACAATATTATTTTATGTCTTGTTATTTATTAAGAGTTGTAATTAACCATATTGTAATGCATTGTATTTTGTCCTAAAGCGTTTTCCGATCTTTATTAACAGCTAAAAGAATCCATTACCTGATATTAAAAATAATATTGTACTGAATTTTATGAATTTTAAACATTGTTTGTTCAAATCGAATTTAGTGAGCGAGTCGACTCGGACCATATCCGATCGACTCACGAACCGATCAACTGATCCAAGTTTTAAAACAATACCAAATAAATCAATTTGTTAACAGAACCAGCATTTAATTTTTGTAGAGTGGATTAAGATTTAATAATTTCAGATAGACGAGGAAGAGTAGAACCACGACAAGAGTGAAGAATTCCGAGAATTTTGGAGACGAAGCCGGCTAACCTAGAAGACCGATTCAAATCAGGAATCGATTGAGAAAAAACAACACAATTGGATTCACTTTAAAAAGATTAATTAATTTTGGCAACAATTCAAACCGTACGGCTACGAACACCACTCTCGTATCAGTGAAGTCGTTGACGACTGGGTATCACCGAGGCACTTTTACTAAATAAAATAAACAAAATAAAGAATTAAATATTTAAATAATAATAATAATAAATAATTTTATATTTCCAAAATAACAGGAAGAGAAAACCCATCTCTCGTCTCTTCTCCTTTACAAATTGGCTTCCATCGCGGGGCTTAAGAGAGGGCAACTTATGCCATCATCACCAAAGAATATTTATTATACTTCCTTTACAATAGTTTTAAATGATGCATACAGAAACAGACAAGAACAGACAATTCCTAACTTTTTTTACTTGGTTACCGAGGGGTGACGAACTGCGTGTGTGTGTGTGTTGCATCACCTGATCAAGGGAGGAGAAGAATAGTTTCTTTGTGTACCAGTGTATTTAATATGTGGTAGTGTGCCACACCAGGCACAAAACAGGCAGAAAATACCATTAATTAAAGATCTATATTTGATAAGAAATACACACACTGACGTTACATACAGCAAAGTGAATGATTTTGGTTTGGGACGTGGAAAATGACGCATGTGTAGATACAATTTGAAGGTAAAGGGTAAACATATAACCAAACTAGAAACAAATTAATTATTTACTCCGTTAATTAAAATGTGACGAGCAAATAATTAATGTCTAAATAGAGACAAAAATCTCACAAATCGCATGATTTCATTAGTTCGCATATGAACATTAATTATGGATGCGAAAACATGAAAAAAGTGATGTGTGAAAACCAGTGCGCTGACATAAAGGTGTACATGTTTGAGATGGTCGTAGACAATCTGCAACCCGTAGACTTCCCTCCAGTATAAAATCCCGTTCAATTCTGAACAACAAAACAGACTCTAATAATTAGTTCAGGTGGACACTATGTCAGTTTGCTAAGCAACATAAAAACAGATTCCAATAGTAATTCACAGGGTCGCTATGTCCAATTGCTCAGCGACACAAAACCAACCACAGTCATTCTAAGACGGTCACACTCTGTTCAATGGACAACCGACCACAGACTCCAGCACTATCGAGACAAGTATAATAATGGTATAAAGAAAAGAAGAAATAAATAATTGTACATATTGTAATTACAAAATTTTCAATAATTAATAGAATTTAAGTGTAATTTTAATTTCTGTTTTCAAGTAATTTTTCTAGTTAGTTAAAAATGGGTGCACAATAAGTAATGTTTATTGAAATAAAGTAAATATTGTTTTTAGAATAAATATTTAATTGATATCAGATTTGCAACATTGAAAATAATTACTTGAAATTTATTTTGTAATGTCAGATTCCAAGTATTTAAAACAATTTTATAATTGTTTTTATATATGTGTTTTATGTTTGTCATTTACATGTCCATATCTATCTATATTTTATTGTTTGCATGTTGTTTATACGGTATGTAATTTATGATATGTATTCTACAACTAAAACGTGTAAAACAGCTTCTCGCAAAAGGCAATTTTTAATACATATTTCTTTTTAAATTTTAAAGTATTTGTTTTTTTTTTGTATAAGTCAATGTTTCATTAACATTTATTCCACAAAATCTTTCTCCTCTCTTCTCACATCAAATTTATTTTGCAACAAAAGGGACTTAATGTAACGAAAACAGAAATTCCACAACCTAGCTGGTACGTTATTTGGTAGTTACGTTGAGTAATATTTCAGACACAAAATATAAAAATTATAATGTTACAATATATATAAAGTTTTCTAAGATGCCCATTTTTGTACCTTTTGCTATTGTTCATACGAGTTTCAACTTTTTATATCACACAATGAGTATTCTATGTTTGTAGTGGATGATGCAAGATTCCTCTTAAATATTGTTGGCTTAAGGAAGTTTTTCTTATTTTCAGAGTATTGATAAATAATTGATCATTCCATTTTGATTACACATACTTCACTACATTGTACTAGAAACAGAGGTGGTTTAAGCCTGGGTGACCTGAAAGTCACAAGGATGGGGGGGGGATCACCAAAATTTAAGAAAAACAATTTAAATTTTTAAGTTTTTGTACTTTTATAATTTTTATCACTGTATACCACTACCACAATATTTTAAAGGTATTCAGCCATGTAATATTTTGAGAAAAACAGTTTACCTAGCTCAATGGAGCCTTAGTTCCCTTTTAAGTATTCTCCTTGGGATATAACACATTTATCCCAGTATCTTCCTATTTCTCAAATAGTCAGCGAAATCCTCCTTCAGAATCACCATCAGCTCCTTGTCAAAATCTCCTGAATCTAGTCCTCCATCTACAATCTTTTAGTAGCGATTTTAGCTTTGGAAAAGCCAGATTTAGAGGAAGCCAAATCAAATCTGTATGGTGGTTGAGGAATGCCCATGTGATGGAATATTTCACCAAGAAATCCTGTACCATGCACAAAGAATGTTAAGGTGCATTGTCATGATGAAGGTGTCATTCACCACTTGTACACTTCTAACAGAAGAAAACGAAGTACAGGGCCCGAATCCTTACTTATCCTGAAGAAGGAAGAAACCCACAAAAAACCAAAAACTCAGGGTTGCCACTCATATCTTGTAGCGTCACCAAATTATCCAAATGTACAAGCTACTAATAATACATAAAACTAGGAATATAACAAAATCAGGACAATCCAAAAAATTACTTGTAAAGGAGGTATGACAATTAAAAATAAATGATAACAAGTGAATAATTAAAAACCATTAAGTTTATAAAGTAAAAGAGGTGTAAACTAACTCAACCACTATGAATAAAGAATAGAGTATCTACAGAATAAATAGAGTAGAAAATGGAACTCCAAATTGAAGAAAATTAAGTATTAAAATAACAAACAAGACGTACTAATTGACAGGACAATAACAATAACTGAGACTTAAATTCAAAGTGACCCAAACAAGATTAGGAGAGTGAAGAAATAACAAATGATTATGAACCACATGATAATGTATAATAAAAGAGTGTATCTTAACTTCAACCATAACATTTATGTAACCCACTGAATATCAGAGAGAACTGATTAGTAAATAAAAATGTACTTACAACATAAGTTAGAAATACTAGCTTTGTTAATAATGAACAGAATTATGCATTGTGAGATGTCTAAATGTTTAGAAGGACAAATGCCAGATGATGGTAAAGTTATATTAGTGTTCACAGGTAGCATAAAGAATGAATATCCATTGTAAACTATTTTTATAGATTTTAGTAAAAAGTTTGGCATCAGTTGTGTATTCTCAAACCCAAAAACCCATGCTTCTGGCAAAATTAAATAATTTTGTGAACGCGAGGGTGAGGATTTAAAGAAGGAATATCATGAATTTCAACCAATCAAAACTCTTATAACGAGCATTCCCCCCGGTGGCACAGGTAGGAACAGCAAGGTGACGCTTGACTTTACAGACAGTCCTTCATGAGTTTTAACGCCATATGGATGACAAAATCCATGCACAAATAATTCACCAGTTACCCATAATTCAGTGCGGTACCGAACGTAAACACGGGGCGTCCTAACCTTCAAGAAGTGAAGGAAATCGACTTGGAGTAACAGTGTAGTGAAGAGTGGTGTAATGATAAAGCAATGAATGCTAATTAAAAGTGAATAGTGAATATAACCATTTTAGAAAAGGAATTAAGGAAGTATAGTGATTTATAAAAAAAGTACTTAAATAATTTATCACATTAGATGACTATACTATTCGAACTAGTTGAACATATGTAACTATTGTCAACACTATACAACCAGCAAACATTATTAATAGGCCTATAGTAACTTTACCTTTTTATTATATGCACG
This sequence comes from Magicicada septendecula, assembly GCA_034769895.1. NCBI lineage: Eukaryota > Metazoa > Arthropoda > Insecta > Hemiptera > Cicadidae > Magicicada > Magicicada septendecula. The sequence continues at coordinate 659,143,276 of CM068368.1, forward strand.
TTAATTGTAAATTGAGGCTAAAAATGGGTGAACTCTTAGTCACATGCTAACCTCCAAATTTTACGTCAATGTTCCGACGGACTTTATTGTATTAGATTAAGAATTTATTATTATTAAATGTAATCGCTCTCCTATTACGAGGTTTTATATTAGTAACAGACATTTTTCGTTCTGTATCTTGCAGTTAAAAGAACCTAATTGTACATAAATAACTTAGATAATTTTGTCAACAAAATGGTTTATGAATCGTGTTACCAACCCTGAGACATGAGTTTCAACAAAGTAACTTACTGGTGTAAATTATGAATAATTGAATTAATTGTTTGAACAAAGGATTAATAATCCAAGAATACTATGAATAAATCGCCTTTTAACAACATTGATGGAGTATGAAGTTAGTTTATTCAGTCAATAAGCTTTTAATGGTTTGAGTTCAGGTTATGTTTACCTATGAAGTCAGTTGGTAGCAACCATTGCCCGCCAAAGTGAAGCAGTTCAAATATTTTATTACTTATCACTGACCATAACTTAATGAACAGTGTTGTCACCAATGATGAATCCACAATCGAAGTAACTACTTATTTTTATCAACGACATAATTAATTATAACCACAACAGAATTATTTATCACAACAACATTGAGTGACGATTACTGCGGGTGGTGTTCACCATAAGACAATTGAACTTAATGCAACTCAACCCATTAGTGTCGTTTAATCAATTTATTCAATTCGTCAGGCGATGCATGCATTATTGACAACATAAACAACAATAACAATATTTAATTACGAAGAATCATAAAATATAAGAGGGAGAATCCCGTTTAGTAACAATCTGTAAAGGTAGTATGTGAGAAACTGTTTTACTGTCCTCACTAAAAACAGCAAAATAATCAATTATCAAAACAATACCCTTATAGAAGGACCACCTAATTCCAGGAACATTTAAGCAAACCCATGAAGCACAGGTTAGGCCATGGTGGGGTGACAAAGGAAGACTTAACACATGTTCATATTATTAATTTTTTACTTTTAATAATATAATTTCTCAAGTTTCTCATAATACAAACTCAGTATCTTCAATAATTTGACAAAATTAATATCCAACACCCCTTACAAATTTTGGACTGCCTTCAAAACATTTGTTAGGCCCCTATGACACTATGCACCTGATTTCAATCTTATGTGAAACTAGTTGCAGTGTAGTAAAATCAGGCTGCAACTGCTCTGTAATCAGTTGCAGAGTAAACCTGTCATCTATAATCTATAGTACTATTAATAGTACTATTATAAAGAGGTAAACTTCGTTTTTTTTTCTGTTGTCTTGGATAATCTTTGAAATTGCTGATACAATAAAAAAAATTGTATCTTTCACCACCATGTTCCTTGAAGTTTGATGATAATTTTAGACACAACCAACAACTTTAATAATTTTCAAGAACAGAACCTTAAAACAGTCCCATGCCATGACTGTTAATTTGGTGTAGTGAACTTTTTGGTACATGACAAACTTTCATTCTAACAAGAAAACGAAGTACAGGGCCCGAATCCTTACTTATCCTGAAGAAGGAAGAAACCCACAAAAAACCAAAAACTCAGGGTTGCCACTCATATCTGTAAAGACAGTATGTGAGAAACTTGTTTTACTGTCCTCACTAAAAACAACAAAATAATCAATTATCAAAACAATACCTTTATAGAAGGACCACCTAATTCCAGAACGTTTAAGCAAACCCATGTAGCACAGGTTAGGCCATGGCCTGTTAAGGAAGACTTAACAAATGTTCATATTATTAACTTTTTACTTTTAATAATATAATTTCTCAAGTTTCTCATAATACAAACTCAGTATCTTCAATAATTTGACAAAATTAATATCCATCAACACCCCTTACAAATTTTGGACTCCCTTCAAAACATTTGTTAGGCCCCTATTACACTATGCAACTGATTTGTACAAAATTTTAAATTTTATTTTGGTTTTTGCTTCAGTAAAATCGTTTTTTTTTTGTTTTCTAGATATTGGTAGTTTTGTAAAAAATTATATACATTATTTCGGTGCCATGTCATGAAATTCGTGGTCCACAGAATGTGCATGCAAGTGAGTTACATGCAGTCAGTTGCATAGTGTAATAGGCTAATTTGAATCAATGCACAATATCAAGCTCATGATACTAATAATTGCACGAGCAGTTACATGGCTTGCAACTGTCTTGCAATCAACTGCAGACCATGCAACCGATTACAATTAGTGTTATAGGTCTCATTTAAATCAACACCCCACAACGTTTTATGCACCAGTTACCTAGTGTACAGTGGCGTAGCTAGGCTTTTTGGCGCCCAGGGCAAGAAGATCGTCGGCCGCCTCACCTTCACAATTAAAAAGGGGACAAAAGAGCAAAAATGAAGGCCATCTAGTGAACAAAGTACAGTACTTAATAAATGCAAATGTGTAGATTTTTGTATGAAAGCACGTCCAGGAAATGTCTTAAGAATATTTTAAAGTCAAAATTAAGAAATTACATATTACAATATTACTGGTATTCAGTTTGTATATATTTATTAGAAAAACAATGTAGACTATAAAAAATGTATAACATAAAAATGTTCTAATAAACATGCAAATTCCTTGTAGGTCTAAAGCGCATTGTCAAAATATCCTAAAACAAACATAAAGTTGAACAAAGAGCTACATTAAAAGTAATAAAGTAAATCATTTACAAAATCGTCTTCTATTAATAAACACTTAATATTTAATACATATTTAAAATCTTGGATTTCGATTTCGTCGCCAACAACAAGATGAACAGTGCTACCAGCGGCAACCTCTGAAGAAGCTTTTTAAAAGTGAAAACTGGTTCAGGTTGTAAGGTAAAGCTTTTATGTTTTTACCCATAAAAAGTTTTGTGTTCCGAGTCGTAGTGAAATAATTATATTTACAAATTTAAAACGTGACATTTTAAAATGTAACTTTCCTGGTCTTAATCTCTGCAAAGTCGGTTATTAGATCACTATAATCTAAAGACAAAGCAATGTCGTTTTCAATTGAAAGTATCGCTAGATTTCATAACCTGTCTTGAGATATTGCTGATTGTAGGTACAATTTAATCAATTTAAGTTAACTAAACAATCTTTCACAGGAAGACATAGACACTGGTAAAGTAAGAAACATTTTTAAAGCTCTTGCTAGCATTTTATAGGCTTCTAATCCCACTGAAGAAATGTATTGTAGCAGTCCCTGAGGTGTAAAGGCTATTTGTTCTCCGTTAGCTTTTGCTCTTTTTAATACAAGTATGACGTCTTTCAAGCCACTGAATCACTGAACAGTTCTTCACTGTTTAGGTCATGTGGATACAGTTTTGAAAACACTGTGCACTTAATATTGATTTGGAAAAACTGTTCCTTAAAATGTATATCCCCATCATTATGAATGTCTCAAATTTACAGAGGTACCCAAAGTGTTTTTCTAATTCTTTTATGTTAGAGAAATGGCTTGAAATTTCAACTGACAGTTTGTCCAAAATTTCTATTAGAGAACATCGCATTTCTTGCCGAACGGTTAATGGGTTAATGCAGAATCATCTGCATACTCCCCTGGCATAGTGCGCTTCCTTCTTATCCTTTTTGTGATACTGACTCCCCATTCATAAAATACCTGCTCTGCCTTAGAAATGACACTGTCACAATTCCTCCAAACATTTAATTTGTCCGTTAGCTTGTCCAGAAGTGTCAATGCTTGAATGAAGCTTATTCCTTTGGTCTACAAGATTTTCTGGGTTTTGTCCATAGAAGAAAGAATATCTGTCCAGAAAAAGAACAAGGTCACAAAATAAAAGTTTTTTATCGCACTAATTATTAATGCTACATCTTCCCTTGTATCAATTGTTTCAGTCTGTGTATTCCTCAGTTTCTCCAGTGCAGTGATCATTTCATCCAGCTGAGTGGATATTGCTTTCACCGCATCTGCATTTGAACTCCACCTGGTATCACAATGTCCTTTTAGAGTAATATTTACGAAGTCTTTAAAGAACATCCATTTATGAGTGTAACAGGAAAAGAAGATGAATAGACGTTCTACTATTCCAAAAAATGTCACTGCCTGAACCTTTACAAGAGGTGCGTGAACTCCAACCAAGTTAAGTGAATGGTTGTCACAGGGAACAAACACAGCTAATGGATTCAAATATAATATTCTCCTCTGAACTTCTGAAAGGATACCAGCCATTGTTGCTTGATTGTCATACAACTGATCTCTGCAATCGCTAAGATTCAATCCATCTCTCTCAAATTTACTTGTGATAACTTGTGTGATCCCCTCAATGTTTTCACTTCTAAAGGAATAAAATCTATGAATGATTCTTTTATATCAACAGAATTGTGTTTAATTTCAACAAATCTTATAATCTGAGACTTTTGTTCTACATATGCAGCATCTGGTGTTGTGTCAAATATAATACCGGTACTAAAGTACTTCGCCTTCTTACATGCAGTATTAATATATTTGCGCATTCTTTCTCTTAACAGGCTTATTATTTTATTTTGAATAGTTGGCGAAAGATATGATATACACCTAGATTTACAAGAAACTGAATCCAAATGAGATCTCATGTGTAGCATGACAGATAATCCACATTGTTCTGAATGAAAAAATGATCATAAATAAATTAAAAATAAAATTAAATCAAAGAAAACTACATTAAAAATTAATTAAGGACCACAGTAAAGTGCAATCATAGTCTGAAGAAAGAATATCAATTAAAACCAACTATACAATATATGATGAGTGATAAAAAATAAAACAAAAAGGTAAGATAAAGTAAGGAAATACCAAGGTAGGATAGGAGTAAGTAAGGAAATACCCAGAAGAAACCGACATCCAGAATAAAAGGACTGCTATTGGAAGAAACCAGATAGGATAGGAGTAAGTAAGGAAATACCCAGAAGAAACCGGAATCCATAATAAAAGGGCTGCTATTGGAAGAAATCAGGTAGGATAGGAGTAAGGAAATACCCAGAAGAAACTGAAATCCATAATAAAAGGACTGCTATTGGAAGAAACCAGGTAGGATAGGAGTAAGTAAGGAAATACCCAGAAGAAACCGACATCCAGAATAAAAGGACTGCTATTGGAAGAAACCAGGTAGGATAGGAGTGAGTAGGGAAATACCCAGAAGAAACCGAAATCCATAATAAAAGGGCTGCTATTTGAAGAAATCAGGTAGGATAGGAGTAAGTAAGGAAATACCCAGAAGAAACTGAAATCCATAATAAAAGGACTGCTATTGGAAGAAACCAGGTAGGATAGGAGTAAGTAAGGAAATACCCAGAAGAAACCGACATCCAGAATAAAAGGACTGCTATTGGAAGAAACCAGGTAGGATAGGAGTGAGTAGGGAAATACACAGAAGAAACCGAAATCCATAATAAAAGGACTGCTATTGGAAGAAACCAGCTAGGATAGGAGTAAGTAAGGAAATACCCAGAAGAAACCGAAATCCATAATAAAAGGACTGCTATTGGAAGAAACCAAGAAACAAAAATATAAAACCCCAAAAGAGATTAACGGCCCCTAAAAAAGTATAACACCTAAAATAAAAACTAATGTAAAGTACATATAAGGAAAAGTGTCTAGAAGTATAATTAAAAAAGTACCAGTGCAAGTTATTTTATTATGTTAAATAGACTTCATGTGTCAGTGTTTAAATTCTTAAACTAAGTACATTTGTGCCTTTACACAACTTTAAAGTTTTTGGTATTGAATTATTCAGAAGTAATATTTTGTAGAACATTATTATGAAAATAGACTAAAAATGTTTCTAAGTAAGTGCCACTCTTTATCTCACAACATTCATTGAAATGACAAAAGATAAACTAAGAGCAGGCAATAAATAGTGAAGTGACAAAAAAATACATCCATAAAATAAAACAAAAACAGCCAAGACTGCACAAAAATTAGTTTTAAGAAATAATTTAAATAATGAAAGGACAGATGTGTTTTGTTTATATTAAGTTCAATGAACTCAAGGCTGAAATGTCTGAGTTTGAGTACAATTCTTTTGTTATAAAATATTTGTTATGGGTTAATAGTATTAATCAATGCTAAATGTTAATGTAGTTAAGTAAGGGAATTTTAATGAAGATTGTATAAGAATAGAATGTCAGAAGGGGTATAAGCAAGCTGTAATAGTCATAAAACATTATATGTGAACAAAAGTAAAATCTGGGCAAATGGTAAATCTCAACAACCTTATAATTGATAAATAAGTTAAGTAAATTAAGTAAATTGATGAAATTTATATAATGTAAATCAATCACAGTGTATTCTAACAGTACAAATACTTTATAAAGATATTGAAGAAATGTATAAAAGATTATTAGAAAAAATGCAAGTGTAATAACACTGGAACCTAAGGGGAAGATTTAAATTAAAGATAATATTTAAATTAGTTGACCAGATAACAATATTACAAGGAATTAAGGAAAAATAAACATTTTATTTCAATCAGGGATCTTGTTAAATAATAATTATAACATAGTAAAGATTGTAAACCATTTAATGTGACAGGAAGTAAAATTTAAGGCCTACATTTAAAAATACTGTAAATAGGGCATTTTGAGATAGAAAACATTGTAAAAGTATCATATTTGGTATTAAATCATGCAGAATTAACTAAAGAAAGAGATTATGTGTTAGGTATTTAATAAAATTAAATAATAGTAAAAATGTATTCAGTCATATAATGTAAAAGTCAATTATGTAAGCAGAAATGCCAGAGATTTAAAACAATGTCATTTTAATATTAGTTTGGCCAGGATGTTTCGGATGAAGAAGAAAAAAACAGTTGATTGTTATACGTGGAGTAGGACACATCAGAGAGAGCTCCCGGAATTAATTCACATATAACGAGAGCAGAAAAAGATGGTAGACATCAATCAAACCTACCAAATTTAAACTAGCGAATTGTGAAAAAACTTAAGTGAACACTAAATTCAGTGACATAAACCAGGTTAACTGTTAATGAAAACCACTACTGAACAATAAAAAGTGCAATAACGATTTTAAAACATTAAACGCTAAATCCGAGTTTATCGAGACGAAATTTGCCATTATGAACTAAAGTGAAATAAGAACACTATTCAATACTGATTATCGAGACGAATAACTGACCACTGATCCAGGACAACTACACTATCACCAGAGGAATTAATCACTACTGCTGGGACGAGGAAAACTTGGAGCAGAACATTTATTTGAAGAGGATTCTGTTGTGCCGAAGCCGACTACATATGCAGAACGAAGGCGGCCATTTTGACTTCCCATAATTCTCTGTAGCCATGGCCAGACTTCGACATTCGCGTGGGTTCGCATAAACTTTTATAATCATTCACTTGTATATATTAACTAATAACTTGTATTTTTAGACAATTAAGCTTTTTACTGTAAGTGTTATACTTTTCAGACTTTGCCCTTTCTCTGACTATTATAAAATAACAGCTCAAAGAACCTGTGACTTGATATTAATAATTTGTATAATAAATTCACTCGCCCTGAGAACGAGTCGATAATTTTGTTGATTAATTAATCGATTCAAAATCGATTATTTTATATTCTATCAATAAAAATCATTTAATGTTATAATTGTTGCTTCTATTTATTTTAAATAATATAATTAGAAGAATCTTAATTAATATTTGATACATGGACTACAAGAAAAGCAGAAATTAACAACTTTAAAGGAGGACACACTTAGTATAACGAAAGATCGCTAATCGATTGTTACAGGAGACAATCTATTTAACGCAGAAACATAATTCTGGTTATACTCAGTGATTAAACTGATAACAACAATAATTAAAAGAAATAAAAATACACCCATATAATTTAAATAATTAATTAAATATTTAAATAAATAAAAAAAGACAAAAAATAATATTTTTAAAAATAAACAAAATTTTTATTTTGTTACACATGACAGGGCCAAATTTAACCAATTATTTTAACAAAGCCAAAAAGGATTTTGATCATTAGTAATTGACTCTCGATGTCTTCTCAGTGCTAGATTTTGTTGTGCAAGAGGTCTTGCTATGGCAATGACCCGTTTCCTGAAGTAGATCATCAATAAGTCCCTCTCTGATCAAGGAAAGTTCCAATTCCTTCCATTCAAAAAATGCAGAGCGATAAGCAGGACTATTTTCATGATCCTGAATACTTTCGCCGTGACGAAAACCCATTTTCACTATTGAAATGGCTTCTTTGATATTTTTTTTGTGTGGAATAAACTGCAAAAAAATCAAAACAGGGTTTTTTTAGTTGTAGAGAAATGCATCGCAGTGCGATTTACCTTTTCGCATTTTGCAAGGTTTTATCAAACCAATACTTGTTTAAGGATCGTCCAGCTTCATCTTAAGGAAAATGGCTGTCCTTGTTCTGCAATGAACATGTTTCTCTAGTCACCATTAATATCGGAAGGATTGAGATACCTCGCTTGGCTCCCATATCTTGTAGAACAGCATTAGGAACATGGTCTACATTGTTGCTAGTAATGTACATTAATGTAATCCTTCATCGCCTGTAATTTCAAGACTGCACGGTGCAACATCATCCATAGTACTAGAACCAACTGAATCTTGTAACTGTACTTTGACACTTTCACAGTTTGAAGTACTCACATCATTAACTTTACTGTATTTGTCTACAACCTTGTCACTAACAAAAGATACTCATCAATAACTTCGCTGAACCGAGAAGAATTGCATATACGTAGCCCACAACTTTTTTATACGTTTGCAAATAATATATTCGTCTTGATATGAATATACAAGCAGTTAAGATTGTCTATACAAAGCTAATACTGTATGATTATCAGTTCTCCTTTCCAGCACAACAACTCACTACAAATTTGTTATCATAATGAACCATAATTACGATGCTTGAGCATAAATAAACTAATACTGTTTATCACACAAGATTTATGACAAGAGACAAGCTGGTTAGTTATGCTTCTCTTATAAAATGAAATATCAAAGAAACACGTTTTTTGTAGTTTTATAAACTGAAAACAATTGTTTCAAGTCTATGCTCACTTTGCCACTCTTCTGGCTATGCTACCCGAGGCGGCTACCCCCTTGCCCCTCCCCAGCTACGCCTCTGCTGGTGTCATAGAGGCATTAGTCTGCAAAAAAACTTTACTATTGTTATCAATTATCTATATTTGTTATATAGAACTATTAGATATTGGTCTACAGAAATCTATGGAAACAAATATAAACTTAAAAGCTAGGACTACATTATTTGTCATTTAGGTATTATGGTTATAAATATAATGCTAAAGCTAAATGCAATAGTTTGCAGTTTTTTTGTATCTTTATGAGTATGTGATTTCTGCTTTACAATGTTTTACTAAAAGAAATAGAGTTGATCAGGTTTGTTATAACGTTTGTGATAAAAAAAAAATCAAACATTGAAGTTTATCTAATAATAAATCTTGTTGTTGCATCCTCTTCGTTCACTTTATTAATTTAATAATATATATAAAACTTTCACTAATGAACTTACTGTTGTCACTTCCCAAATGTTTCGAGATGTTGTTTCTCTTCTTCAGTGGGTGTAATACTGACTGTCGATTACAGAATAATCGTTACGGAAAAATGGTGTGTGTGGTGGGGGTTGATGGTGGGAAGGGATTGGCGCTGAGGTTCGAATTGTGTGTGTGGATCAGTGTATCGAATAGTGTATGTGATTTGTAATGTATTTGTTCATTTAATATGTTGTTTGGTTGTAGTGTGTGATATCTGTATATTTCAAATTGTTCAGCTGTGTTTAGTTTTCTACTTTTAGGTAAGTAGTGTAATATTTCCATGTTGTATTCTATGTTTGTGTAACTGTGGTTTTCGTTATGTAAATGTGTGGCAAATGTGGAATGTATGTAGTTTGTGGTAATTTACGGAAAAATGGTGTGTGTGGTGGGGGTTGATGGTGGGAAGGGATTGGCGCTGAGGTTCGAATTGTGTGTGTGGATCAGTGTATCGAATAGTGTATGTGATTTGTAATGTATTTGTTCATTTAATATGTTGTTTGGTTGTAGTGTGTGATATCTGTATATTTCAAATTGTTCAGCTGTGTTTAGTTTTCTACTTTTAGGTAAGTAGTGTAATATTTCCATGTTGTGTTCTATGTTTGTGTAACTGTGGTTTTCGTTATGTAAATGTGTGGCAAATGTGGAATGTATGTAGTTAAATGTGGAACATTTAAAAGCCCTCACCACAAACTACATACATTCCACATTTGCCACACATTTACATAACGAAAACCACAGTTACACAAACATAGAACACAAAATGGAAATATTATACTACTTACCTAAAAGTAGAAAACTAAACACAGCTGAACAATTTGAAATATACAGATATCACACACTACAACCAAACAACATATTAAATGAACAAATACATTACAAATCACATACACTATTCGATACACTGATCCACACACACAATTCGAACCTCAGCGGCAATCCCTTCCCACCATCAACCCCCACCACACACACCATTTTTCCGTAACGGTTATTCTGTAATCGACAGTCAGTATTACACCCACTGAAGCAGAGAAACAACATCTCGAAACGTTTGGGAAGTGACAACAGTAAGTTCATTAGTGAAAGTTTTATATATATAATAATAAATGTTTTTTTATTCAAAGTAGTGAATGAGTTCAGCAGCTCAGGGAGCTTATTAATTGGTCAGGGAACTTAGTATTAAAAAATTACTAATTTTAAGTTCTTTATTTGAACAATGTTACATTACAGTTTATGCAGCAGATAAATAAATGAAAATTATAACAGAAACATTTTTTCATAGTTTATCTACGCAGATATCAAATACTAAAATTAAAATATGTGTAGGAAAAACTGTTCTTTTCAAATAAATTTTAAAAAAACTTTAAAGTTTAAAATTGCTATTGTCAATGTGATCATATTGTTACGAGGAAAACAAAATACAAGACACCAATTAAGTCACTAAACACCAGCTTTAATTATCACAAACGGTTTGTAATTAACAACACAGTCTCTTACAACAAATAAATTAAAATTTGTTCACACACAATAAAAAAATGTCAACTGATATAAAACACAATTGTATTACAATCGTCCTGCACAATTATAAAACACATAACATTTCTCCACAATACTACAAACTGCACTCCAATAATTCGCAACTCAAACTCAACTGAACGTCTCTGAGTACTTGTATTTGTACCCCGCTGAGGTTCCAGAATATTCGCTAACTGTGCGTCAAGAATACTACTAGAAAACACCAGAACATAATTGGTTGCTGCTTTACACACAGCAGGCGCGGAGCGGTGAGCCTGGAACAATCTCGCAACGCATGTCGAGAATCACGTATGCAAACAATATTGTAGCCGGATTCCACTGCATCGTTCGAGAAACACATAGATTGTTCTGTACTGTCGTAACAATGTGAAATGGTAATGTTTTTATTGGAGGGGTGGCATGAAGAGGAAGTGTGACAGGAAGCCACCTTACCCAGGTGAAAATTTTTAGCTGACCCACTTCTGACTAAAAATATTGCTTAAACACACAAGAAATAAGGGAGGTAATAATCAAAATAGCAATGCCAAGGGTTAGTAACATTAAGACAATGCATAAAATAGAACAAGAAATAAAAGAAAAATGTATAAATAACATAACACTATTATACAATACAGTTTCCAATTCCAATAAAATATGGATCTCAATAACAGTCATTGACCATAATATAAATAAGACATCAAAAACATTAAATAAATACAACATGAAAACTATAAACAAAACAAACACATCATTACATATCACCTCTGAATAGAAGCAGTATATATGAAACAATATCGCTGACAGATTAATTCGTGTGTGTGTGTGTGGGTGTATTGTGGAATGTAATTGTGAAATGGGGCATGAAAGTGAATGCCTCAGGAGAATAATATTGATACTATCCAAACATCATATTTGTTCTTTAAACCACTTACTAATGTCACATCTATGTCAGCACTTCTGGCAGAAAAAATTCCTTGCCAGCCCTGGTAAAACAACAAATTAATTTCTTGGATTTCGTTGTCCATGACATGTCTGTTTCTTAACTAGATATAATTATTTCACTACGACTCGGAACACAAAACTTTTTATGGGTAAAAACGTAAAAGCTTTTACCTTACAACCTGAACCAGTTTTCACTTTTAAAAATTCTTCAGAGGTTCAAAGAACCTTCAGTTTGTAAAGGTAAAGCTTTTATGTTTTTACCCATAAAAAGTTTTGTGTTCCGAGTCGTAGTGAAATAATTATATTTAACAGATTAATAACAAACAAGCAGCAAGCCAAAATCATTATAAAACTTATTTCACCCATAAAAATTGCAGAATATTAAAAATTTTCATTTTGACATTCACAATGTGCATGCATGTGTGTATGAGCATGTGCAAATGTGGTTACAGGTTTGCAAAACGAAACCACTATATTTCAGTAAACACACATAATATACATAAAATCTCACCTCCACATCTGTACTCCAAAACACCATCCCTAGAAGGAATTCGATACAGTTTGCCAATAGGTAAGGAAGATAAACATATCTGGAGTATATAAAAGAAAAAAACAACTAAGGTGTCTATAGTACTGAAGTAACTATTCAGATCTTTTGGAATATCCAGTTTCCAGGGTGTACATATGTTCTGGAAAAGATTATCACAATCTATTAATATAACCTTACCCAAGGATATAACAAGACTTTATACAGACTTGTTTTAGTGTTGAGTGTTTATAATCATAATTAATTGCACATTAATGTGTACACACACACACACACACATACACATAGTAGTGTGACTATACCCTAACACTTTGTATGGTGATATGTAGGAATCCAGCTGTCAAATTCTATTTTAGCCAATTACAACACGGGCTTCAAGAAGAGGATTTGATATAAAATCTGGAAAGGGAATTGATGAATGTGAAGTGATGTGTTAGGACTGAAGTGATGTGTTAGGACTTTATAAGTTTATAGAAAAGGAGAGAGAGGTGGGTTTCATAAAAAAAAGGGCTCTCTAAAATTAAATCTTGAAAATACACTGTATTGTAAAGATACATACACTGTGTGTCAAAGAAGGGATTACAAAGTATTGTAGCCTACAAATAAATATAATAATAACAGATAAAGAAGAGAAAATCCAAGCTTATTGTTTTATAACAAATAGCAAAGTTGATAATGATTTTTCAGTGACATCACTGAATAAAACTAGCATTCGTATTCTGATATTTTAAAAAGTGTTAGTTGATAAAAATCTTTACAAATTTAAGCATGTCAAAATAATGTAAATTAACTTATGCATGTTAAAAAATTGTTCTTAATTTTCATTTCATAACAAATTATAGGAAAGAAATTGCCATTTTTGCCAAAAAAAAATTGAGAAAAATGCTCACCGATTCTGACCACAACTTTATTATTTTTACTAACACAGCCAGAAATAGACTTCATTTGAAAGACCATGTAAAGAAACTTAATCCAAGTTATGAGCACCGTTTTCAATTAGACATTTTGTTTTTGAGCTTTTAAAAGTCAAAAATATTTTTTAGGATAAAATAACTGAAGCATCATCTTTAAACAGTCATGTCTCATGAAGTGTTTATCCTACAGAAATATAAAGATAAACAAATTGTTTTTATCATAAAATAAACTTTATTTTGTATATCTACCTTTGTTTAGCTAAATTTAATATTTTTGTGGTTATTTATTATCTTTCTAATTGATGAAATCACTAAAATCATGTGATATTCAAAGTATAATAGTACCAAAAGCATATCAGAATAGCTTGGATAATCATGAAAATTTTAACACATTGAGAATAATGTAGATTAATTATATGCAAGGAGGTATTTTTAAAATGCTTAGTTTATACCAAATTACAACAGAAATATTGCCAGATTTTCCAAAGAAAATTTTAAAGATAATTTTATGACCATAAGGGTTTAGGTCATAAGGGCTTTTTCTTCAATTCATAGTTTTAGAGTTATTGAGAGTCAAAATTATTTTTGGCAAATAATAATCACCTTTTGTAAACTATCTTATCTCCCAAAGTACTGGGCCTAAGGGGAATAAGAAAGAATAAAGTGTTTTGAGTAAAGTGAAGTTTACTTTGAATTCCTACAGTTTTTGATAACATCAATATTTTTCGAGTTACATTAATAAATGACATGAGGTAATGATTTTATGGGGGGGGGGGATTCATAATTTTTAACTTGGTATAACTTGAAACCATTAGCTGTCATTAAAGAGGGCATGCCAATTTCTTTTCTTAGAATTCAAAAGATCTTTCAATTACAGGAGTTCTTTATTTTTTTATTTTTCACCCTCAGAGAAGAGGTGGAAACCACCCTGAGGGAGAGCATCCAAACTCTTTCGACGAGTGAAAGTTTCGTTTATTTTCCATTAGCTCATGTAGTGGTTTAGCAATAGTAATGAAGCCTTTTACAACATGTCTGTAATATGAGCATAACCCCAGGAAACTCCGAACTTCGTGTTTACCCTTCGGAACTGGCCAGTCTCTTATGGTGTCTACTTTAGTGGGAACCATACTAACACCCGCTGCCGAAACTATATGGCCCGAATACCAATCCCGAGTACTATTCGAGTTCGAATTCGACTGCCGAGTACTATCTGGTACTTCCTTGTGGAATAGACAACACTTCTTTGGGCTCAGCTTCAATTGTGCACTGTGAATTCTAGTTAGAACCTCCTTAAGGTTTCCCAAATGGTGTTTGAAAGTCTTTCTGATGACTATGACATCGTCTAAATAAACAAGGCAAGATTTCCATGTAAGGCCTCAGAGGACCAGATCCATCAATCTTTCCAATGTTGCCGGTGCATTACAGAGTCAAAGTGGCATGATGTTACATTATAATAGGCCACTTGGCATCGAGAAGGCTGTCTTTCCTTGTCTTCTTGATGAAGACCCACTTGCCAGTATCTACCCTTCAGGTCCAATGTGAAAAACCAGTGAACCACTGATTGTATCATCAACACGAGACAGTGGATAGCAATATTTCTTTGTTACATCATTCAACCTCTGGTAGTCTATGCAGAAACATAATCCACCATCCTTCTTCGCTACAAGCACTACCGGAGAAGACCGGTTTTTGAAGGTTGTTGATGAGAACCAAACAGATTGGGACCAACATATGCCACTATTCCTCATGGCGTATAGGACATGACACAACCTCCATGACTCCAGCAAAATTGGTGTTTGGGCGGGAGATTTGTCTTCCTGGGAACTTGATGTTCGGATCACCTGAGACTCGGTCCCAAGAGCCACAGAACTATTCCTCGCAATTAGAAAACCAACTATGAGAAATGAATTGCTTGATAAGAGGATGGCTGAAGATAGCCAGTGATAAAATGAAAAGTCGGCATGACATTCACAGCAATAGTGTGGGTTTCCAAGAAGAAGATCAGGTTTGGTTGTTCAACCCAAAGCGTCATCGTGGTCGCTATAACCAACAGATATTGTATGTGTTGTTTTGTGTTGTCGGGTGTTACACTTACTACTTACTAATACTTTTAATACTTACTAATTGCTGGTTTCTCTGTGACGATGTTGTCCTGCAAACACAACTTATGCTAATATGTGTATGTGGGCGCCACTTGGATATTTGTTCCAAGAAATTATTATTATTAAAAATTGATTTTTTAGTTGTTAAATTAATTATATAAAAAAATGTGAACAAGACAGTTTGAATTGTAAATAACGTATGTTTAATGATCTTTCTTTTCATAAAAAATCGTCTGAAGGACTAACACTCAAATTAGACAAAATTGCAGAGTTACAAAAAAGTTATTGACAAGTTTTTTATTAATCATCGGCTGATAAAAATTTTATTGCTCAGTTGAATAGCATGAATTTAATGTATGAAAAAACTTTATACTCAGGACGTGACTCCTTTGAACTATCAAGACAAATCAGTGGGATGCTTTACAAAAATTGTGTGATTTGAAGGTGTTTGACATGTGTAGTACAACTGTCTGACAATGATACCAGGTAAAAATGATTTTAACTTTTGAACAACTCACGTTCCGGTGGGTATTTCCTTCACTGGACACTGTTCTTGGGGACGATTTCAATCTTGCCTCTTCGTGTTTACGTTCCTCACGCACTGGTAATTATTTATAAGTCAAATTACGGTTTTAAAACTCCGCACGATTGAAATAAAATTCGTATTGTTTCTATGCTTTGAATTCTGGCGGCAGCGAACAGCTGACTGCGTGGTTTCTCTATTCTGCCGTCTCAGCGCTAGTTCCAAACTCAATGTAGAAGGCTCGTGTCAGTAAATTGTTTTGGGAATTTTGTGAAAGTTGGTTTGTCTTAGCAAATACCAGCAAAATTGATTTTCTCTATTAAAATCGGTCCTTTTCAGGGCCGCTGGATATCTGGCTGTGTGCGTTTCTATTTAAATATGGCGTGTTGCTGCTCTATTCAACAACACGTTAGCGATTAGCGATATACTCCTTATATAGGTTAAGTCAGTCTTTTGTCATGTACAGGAAAAAGCCTTTCTGTGTTCTCGGGTTGAATTCTTGTTCTTCGACTTCGCCTTGGACGAGATGATCGGATTCGTAGGTGATGTGTCTCTTGTGGATTCAAAGCATAAAGTGTTTTTTGTGTCATATTTCGTCTTCCTTTTATACTCTGTAAGGCTCATTGTTTTAATTTTTAAACATGGACTTCCGGTATTTTTGAGTAAAATTTTCTTCTGGAACGTTTGAGAATGTGCAAATAGAACACCATAGAACAAATTTGACTTCCGTAGAAGCTTTAGAACAAAAACTTCTTATTCTTCGTACTAAAGGATATTACTGAAATTATTCTGGTATTTGTCAAACAATTTTACAGAACTACTTACAATCTGCATGCCATTATTATTTTTGGATTCTCTGCTTTCAACTGAATAAAATGATACCAGTCACGATTGGTTTTGAACAAATTAAATCTAATAAATTAACATAAAATACAACTCTTACCTTGTAGTGTTTGCACAAAATTCTAATTTTCTAATTATTAAAATGTTATGAAGTTGCTTGGTTCTTGCTATAACATTAATACATAACATAATTATCTTTTCATAACAAAATAAACAAATATTAAAACATATAACATATAAATAAGTTCATTTTTGTGTAGGCATTACATATGGCCTAGGTTTTTTGTCACTGGTTCTTTACAATAATTTGTCTTTTTCGGTATTATATATGGGATTTTTTGGGTATTCACTTAGAGTTTGTCATATTGTTTATCTTTGGGAATACCTAGTTTATCCTAATACATTTTATTTTTACTGTAATATTACTTAGCATCTTACTGTTTTGCACAGATGAGTTATTTTCTTGGTGTGACAATTTTCACTTTTATATTTAAAAATTCTCTATGAATTAAGCTTGTCTTCAATTGAGCAAGTATGTTTCCATTGTACATTATAGGAGTGTACCTTTTTCCTTTATTTTTTCTAATATTCTACAATTATTCTGTCAAATATGACTATTTTTGTGATTGTTCTTTGGTCTCAGCCTGGTATGGTATAGGTAAATAGTTTCACAACTTGACTGTTAAAGTGTTTTAGGTGGTCATATATATAAGTATAGTTACTTTATATTGTATTTCAACTTTAGAATACAATTTTGTTGCATTTTGACAACATTAAATTCATAAATATTACAATTTTATATGTTCATCACATGTTTTCAGTTTAACACTGTTTTTGATTATTTTAATTGACTTCTAATCAATTTACAGCTTTCTCTATTTAAAATAATTTGTTTGTCTTTGTCTAATTGACATTTACATATAGTTTTTATATTAATTCTATAATAATTAATTTTCACATAAAATCTGAGTGATTGGTCTCAACTCCAAAACCTTGGTTTTTTGTCATAACATTTATATATTTTTTTAAATTTAACTTACATTCTTTTTAATGATGTGTTCAAATCATTTAATACATTTATTTTATTTTATTATAAAGTATAACAATAGATCTTGTCTAGATTTTTTATACCCTATTCAGAGTTACATTTCTTAATATGTAATGACCTCATTTTGGTCATTTCTGAGATTATCTGTTTCTCTTATAGTACATTATCAGTTTTACACTGTTCTTCACTTAAACAATATATGGGGTTTGAGTCTTGGTCATAGTCTTTGTCGTTTTTTCATGTTAATGATATTAATTATCGGACAATATTACAAAATTTTTTGGATTACTTGGGTTCGATACTGTTCATCTCACTTTCCTCTTATGATAATTTACTTTGCAATTAATTTCCTTTATGGAACGTTCTGTGATGTTACATATGCCTCTCCGTTAAAATTGATAATTTGGGAAAAACCTTTCTTCAGTTTTGATGAAATTATCATTTCTATATTAACCTTTTATTAGCTTCCTTATATTTCATTCTTTTATCTTATAATTAGATTCCTGTACTACTCCTTTAATATATTAATCCGTCTCATTATCCATGTCTCAATCTTTACCATATCTCCTTTTCCTTTCCTTTACCTTGATGTTAATTATTTAATCTTTGATATAACTCCCTAACAATTCCCTAACTTTTATAGCGGGTTCGGAGTCAGAGGGGCCCCATTGGCAATCCAATCTCCGCCGTTCCCTAACTATAACCACTGAAATCAGCGGAAACACATCTCTGTCCAGAAAATATATAAGACGTACTTATAATTGCACTTTTGCAACAAATAATAATAATAAAAATATATAATATTCAAAGATCATAGGCTCCTACACATAAATTCCCTTTCTTAATCTCTTCTGATTATTTCTCAATTATATTAATATACCGTTCTCTGCAGGTAAAATTATCTTTTAAAATCATTCGATGTCAATAGCTATATTTATAAATTCATCATTACCTCCTTATGTAACACACTGTTCCCTTTTTTTTTCATTTATCATTTCCTTTTAGTTTCAAATACATGACAGTATTTCTCCTCCTTAGTAATATCAATTGTTATTTGATTGTGTTGACTTATCTATTAATACAATTACAAATAAATAAAATTATTGGTTATTCCACTTACCTCTAAACTGTTCTTCTTTGTCAGGGTTACTTCACACGAACGTCGAGATGCAAGAGCGATTTAAGGTTATTTCAATAACTGACGCAACTCGCATTTTGTGAAGAGAAACTAAAATTTTATTCTATGCTCTAAGTGGTTTTCAAGTTTTTATCTCAAATCATGTTATCAATTCTCCTTCAACAATTAACACAAAACATTCTTTCGATATTCTATTATTGAAACAATCTGATAGAAATAAATTTTAAAATAGACATCTTATATTAAATAAAGTAGCCCAGCCTGCTCGCACTCACATTCATTCCATTTTACCCCCCCATTTATTTAATTTAGCCAATCATTAAAATTTTTTGAGTGAATGCGTTTACGTGTTGCAGCGGCATCTCCCCTGACCTCGTGGTGCGTCCCGCACAAAGTCCTCTCTCTTAGTTGTCCGAAAGTTATGAGTTCATATTTTGTTTTCTTCTTTAATTAAATCAGATCCACACGTTTGATTTTGAACTTGTTTCACCACTACACTGTTCTTTTACTTAATGTTTGAAAATTTTACTAATGGACCACGTTTGGTCCTCTCTCTTGGTGCATAATTTCCTCCATTGTGCACATTAGGTTGTGGTGTACGTCTGCTGTCTTCCTGGTCCTTAATATTCTGAAAAACATCCAATATTTTTTCTAACTCATTTATGTCACTTACCTCTCTTGTCACTAACGTGATCTGTACCTCTCTCGGTAAATGTTTGCTGATGTTGCGTACAAACGACTGGAATGGCAACGGTGGTTCTAAGTATTTTGCTTCATTAAACAGTCTCATCGTATAGACTGTAATATTACGGTTGTTTCTCCCAAAGTTCCCTGTTCCCATTATTTGACTGCGCAGTATCTCCTGCTCCTCTTCCGACCAGTATTTATTACGAAAGGCTGTTTCAAAATTTTCATACCTCTCCCACTCATTTCTATGTGTCTCCGCCCATATCTCCGAATTACCGGAGCATTATTTTAAAAGCATTTTAAAATTTTTATAAGTTTAACCTCCCAACTACTACCATTAAATTTGTTAAATTCGCGTACTCGATTTAAAAATTGCATAGGATGTACTCTACGGTTTTCACTACAAAAGGTTTCGAGCTCAATCTCGTTATTTACATCTCTTGTAATTAATATACGTTCAGTAACATTACTTAATTTTTGGTTTATCACTAAACTTAACTCATCTTTCACATTACTAATGCTCTGTTCAATTGAATATAATTTTTTATCATTACTACATTCAGATTGCATGCTATTTTTTGTTATTACATTAATTGATTCATTTAATGCTTGTATTTCTGTCTTACAGGTATTCTCAATTTCATTTATTTTCATGTCTGTATTATTTTTATGCTCATCAATATTTTGATACATTTTTTCCATCTTAACCGCTACACTATTAAACTCATATTCGTTTTCAGTATTACATTTATTTATTTTAAATTCTATTTCATTATTATATTCATTTACTGAACTTATTAATTTTTCATTATTCTCATTCATTTGTTTAGCAATTCTTTCTGACATACGACTATCTATCTCATTAATCTTAGTGTCTAAGTTTGTTATTGAACTATCTACTTTATTATTCAACTCATTAAGTCTACTGACAAATTCTTCATTATTGTTTTCAAAACGCTTATTGATCTCACTGATATGGTTTTTTAACTCACTGAAATTGCTTTCGCACTTTATTTTTTGTTCATGTATTTCGCTTTTCAACTCATCAAATTTATCATTGAAATTATTATTTTGCATGTCAAAGCGATTATTTATGACATCAAATTTGTTATTCTGTACTTCAAATTTAATACTTTGTTGCTCCAAAATTAATTGCAACATATTCATAACTTTCTCATTACTATCTACCTCTTGTTTATTTTGGATAGGTGTTGACGGACTTTCTGTTTTATCGTCAGTGAAGCTGACTTCATCATTATTTTTATTTTCCCTACTTAATTTTGGGGTTGCTTGAATCCCCGAATCATCTGTACAATATGTTTCATCTGTACTACTTTTACACAAAGTTTTGTCGTCTTGACCTACATTCGGAGTTGAATGTACTTCAAGGCTACTCATAACAGCTGATTCATTAAATTCAGCCATTTCACTTACCGTACTTTCATTATTTTCTGACATTTTTGAATTATAAATTTATCACATTTATTTTATTATACTGTATTTTAACACTTCTTATTTTAATACCTTAGGTATTCATTAGGTCTTAGTTACATATAACCTAATTTTTCGTATTTTTTACGTATTCTTCACTCAACCCCCAAATCACACTTGCATCTGTTGTAGGTGTGGAATTTTAATACAATTCAGTCAATAAAATTCGTCCCTTTCATGGCGCCATTGTTATCTTCATCATTATTATACACGGCACGGCAATCTATCAGGATACAATATAAAATTGTATACAAGGGTGTGCCGTGTATTTTACGCCATTTTGGCCTCCGATGGAGGTAACACTTTCTGTTACCCCCAACACTTATCGCTACCTACGGTGGCACATGCCACCACCATACTAGCCACTTAATAACTAAACTAACCCGTCTACCTTTGCAGTTTCTGCACTCCCTAAGTATAGCACTTCTATTAACACCACACAACCCCCCAAAATTACCCCCATGTCTTGCATGACAACAAGTTTCTATTTTATTCTACACACTTCTTCATGTCCCATCTCTCACTGGTTCTACAAACTTTACAATTATACTTGGTCATCTCTTTACACTAAATAAAATACAGCTACTGATATAAATTTAAATGCATAAACAATCTGAACTATACAACAGTAAAATTTTTTACACTTAGGAGGCTAATTCTTCTTATCATTAATAGTGAGTCTGTGATCGCCGAAAATGGGGTTTTGCTGCGCCTCGACTGGAATCAGGCAGATACACTACGTGAATTCACGTCCCCTTTTTAATCCCTTTATCTCCCATTTATTCAAACCTGCCGTCTCCCTCACTCCAAGCCCAGGAGCCACAAAACTCAAGTTTTTCAGATTACACTGGAACTGCGGTCAGTGGCTAAATTTGGTTTCGCCACTGACACTAAAATTTTAATTTGCATGCGCTGCCTTTCATATATATATATATATATATATATATATACATAGCCTCCATTATTTACAAACACTCTGCGGCAGTGCAGGTACGTGACAGGTATACCTAACCGCTGCACCATGAGTGTATAAAAAAAATAATTTATGTCACGTACCTTTAGGGGTCCCCCTCCCCATTCAAATGTGGTGTAAATTTCAAATTTTGACCAATTTCGGTGGAGCCAGACCATCGTTGTTTCACCACCCGAAGGAAGCTCTGCCAACCATGGCCCACCTCCAATTGCCGAAAACCACGGCCAGGACTGGTAAGGTCGTGACTGCCCGAAAATGGGGGAGGATCCCTTCTGAAAACATAAAACATTCAATTAAAATTCATACCTACATTGATAAATTGTTAAAACTCCTGTGGTGACCAATACAACTTCAAATTTGTAGCATTGTGCGTCCCAACTATCTCCCTCGTCTCTCTGTTCTGTAACACATATGAATTCTTCATTTTAACTTCTATTACCTCGTACAGCCCCTCGTAGAGTAAGAAAAACTTCTTGATCTCTTTATCCTGAGCACTCGATAAATCATGTCGCCGTACTAATACCAGCTGTCCAATCTCGTACTGCGTCCACTTACCCTTCATATCATGCCTCCGTTTTCTCTTCTCCCCCTTCATTAATAAATTTTCATTCGCCAGCCTAAGTTTTACATCACGATCAATAATATTGGTTTCTGGTGGATACTCAAATAGTTGCTCCAAAATCCTCGGTGGACGCGTTCCTCGTATTAACTCGTAAGGTGTGAACCCCGTCGACTCGTGGGTGGTGCAGTTTAGCCAGTCTTCGATCTTCTGAACATATAGCAGCCACTCGGTGTGTTTTGCGTGACAGTAGGCTCTTAAGATCCGGCCTATTTCTCTCATGACTCTCTCTGCCTGGTTGGATTGTGGATGATATACGGCAGTGTGCTTTGGGATGATTCCTTCCCATCCTAGAGTCTGGCGCCATTGGCCACTGATGAACTGCGGTCCATGGTCGGATAGTATTACCTTCGGCTTCCCCACGTTGATCATGTAGTCGCGTGTGATCTTTTCGCTCAGCACCTTACTCGTCGCTCACAATCTCACTTCATTGTTCCTTGAACGACAATTTTTACTTCACATAGGGACTGACCGTGCAGAGGGAAAATATAATATTAGAAATTTTTAATAAAATGAAAACCCTTCCCTTTAGCCCCGTTACAATTGTTCAATAAATTATTTAATTAAATTATGTATTTTCCTTCTTTCCTTCTCTAAGTATGGGTAAGTTGGTAAATATACGTTGACTTTGCTATTGGAAATAAATTTATATTTTACATATATATTTTTGCCTTTGGTTGAAGGTGTCCTTCTCGTATTTTTATTTATTAATAATCTCTCCTTCTATAAGTACAGGTAAGTTGGTAAATATACGTTGACTTGGCTATTGGAAATAAATTTATATTTTATATATATATTGTAACGTACTACTTTGTGAGGGTATGAGGTACTAGCGAAACGTCCACCTTTAGTCAAGCCCCACTATTGGGTTCGCCAAATCTCTAACGTACTACTTAATGTGAGGCGTCCACCCAGGGCCGTATTTAGGCATGTGCAACATGTGCAGGTGCACAGGGCGGCAAAATTTTGAGGGCGGCAAAATATACCTGGTTAAAAAAAAACATCGCTTCATATCATTATAAAGGCCGAAGTAGATTAGCGTTCTGGCTCTGGCATTAACCCTTTGAACAGTAATCACGTATATACACGTTTTTTGTCAGACGGGCCAAAATCAGTAATCACGTATATTTACGTTTTCAACTTTTGCTTCGTTAGTATTGCCGT
This sequence comes from Magicicada septendecula, assembly GCA_034769895.1. Lineage (NCBI taxonomy): Eukaryota > Metazoa > Arthropoda > Insecta > Hemiptera > Cicadidae > Magicicada > Magicicada septendecula. The sequence goes on from CM068368.1 coordinate 659,167,356, forward strand.
CATACGTCGTTTATTAGAATGGTATTCGTGCTGCCCTCTAGCGGATAGTTTCTGAAACATTTGGTATTCATTCCTTCTTAGGCTGATGTAATTTACGTGGCTGTGGTGAATAATTTTACACGTGCTCTGCAGCTTTGTGTTTGGAGGTTACGTTCTGCGTTGTGTACGAAAGTGTAAAGGTGTGAGCAGTGTTTTCGTTTATAAATAACGTTTATTATTCGTATTATTTAAATTATAGGACGTAAAATTTGGATTTAGTGTTGAGTATAGAGTTAGTAATCTGATAAACTATCTTTGCAAAATGTCTAAATGTGTGCATATTCTTTGGTGTGTATGTTGTTATTAATTCAGAGTTAAGTTGGCGTTTCATCGTTCCACGTGGTTCCAACTTGTTATTAACTTTCAAAATCAAGGCATTTTATACGATACGCCGAGTATTTTAACTGTTGAGAGTGAATTATTCAGTTTTAAATGTTCTACAAAACAGTATTTCTATAGGTTTTTCCGTTAAGATATAATAGCTTAGGGACGGTATGGATGGGCGATCTAGGTTAAGTGGTGCTGCATATCGCAAGAAAGCTGAGGAAAAAAGACAGAGGGAGAGTAAAATTTTGCAGAAAATACCTCTACTGGACTCATATTTCAGTGGTGAAAACAAAAGTGAACAGTGTAGGCCTGAAAATTCGGGTGAAATTATAGTGGAAAACAGTAAAGACAATGTGGAAGTCGAAAATCTCGAAGTACAGGAACAAGCTACACTCTCTACAGAAGTGGATTTTGCAGTGTCTATTCCTAGTAATGATCCATTCTATTGAGAAAACACTGATCACACTCGGGATTATTTGATAAAAAATGGTATTAATCAAAACAAAGACGCTGACTTTTCACAGTCCTCGCGGCGATATGATGATGGAACACAACGGTTTTGCAGCAAGAAACTATTCCATAGGATTTTAGTAAATGGGGAAATTATGAACCTTGAATATCTTGTTTATTCTCCCAGCCAAGGATCACTGTTCTGTGCCCCATGCAAATTATTCGGTGGTACATCTCAGTTTGCAACATCTGGTTTCAATGATTGGAGCCATGCTGGCATAAGAATAGCCGAACATGAAAATTCTGCTTCTCACAGAGACTGCTTGTTAAAACTGAAAAGTAGAGGAAATGAGATGAACAGAATTGACAAAAGATTGCTCAGCCAGCATGAACATGAAGTTACATATTGGAGAAATGTACTAAAAAGAGTTGTTTCTGTAGTTAAAAAACTAGCTTCTAGGGGTTTAGCATTTCGTGGAGACGAAGAGAAGTTTGGCTCTGTGAAAAATGGAAATTTCATGATGTGTTTAGAATTAATTGCGGAGTACGATTCTTTTCTGGCTGACCATATTGCACGGTTCGGTAATCCTGGAAAAGGATCTACATCATACTTGTCACCAGCAACTTATGAAGAATTAATACATCTTATGGGAAAGTCAGTGAGTGAAAAAATAGGCAATGAAGTTATTTCTTCTAAATATTTTTCAGGCATAGTAGATTCTACGCCAGATTTATCTCATAATGACCAGTTAAGTGTAGTTGTTAGATATGTAACTGATTGTGGGCTCTCAGTTGAAAGATTTCTGTGTTTTATGAAAAATACAGGCCATACTGGAGAAAAGCTTTTTGAAGCACTAATGAATTCTTTAGAACAACATGGTCTGAAAGTTGATAACTGTAGAGGTCAATCATATGACAATGCGGCCAACATGTCTGGAATATATTCTGGCTTGCAAGCAAGACTCAAGGAAAAAATCCTCTTGTTTTCTTCATTCCATGTGCAGCTCACTCACTGAATCTAGTTGGTTCATAAGCAGTGAAATGCTGTATTGCTGCAGTACGGTTTTTTGAGTTATTGCAAAGTTTATATAATTACTTCGCAGATTCTACAGGGAGATGGAATATCTTGGAAACATTTTTTGATTCTGTAACCATGACATTGAAATCACTGTCAACAACTCGATGGTGTGCACGTGAGGATGCTTGCAAGAGCTTGGATGCAGATTGGAAAGCAGTGGTTTTGCATTAAGAACTATTTCAGAAAATGAAACGGGTAAAGGTAGATGTCAAGCTGATGGTCTTCTTAGGAAATTAAATAGCATTGAGGTAGCATTCATGACATCAGTGTGGGGTTCTATTCTTCAACAATTTGGCAAAGTCATGAAAAAATTGCAAGCTCAGGAAATGGACATTTCCACTGTTATTGAAATGTACGACTCTCTTACAGTGTATTTAACTGAGCTTCAGACCTGTTTCCCCAATCACAGAGATTCAGCTGAAAAGAAACTTAATCAGATCAGGAGTCTGGAATCAGTTCCTTCTTCTTCAGCTGTTGAGATTTCAAGACCAAAACGTCAAATTAAACGTAGGCGATTTTTTGATGAATCATCTGAATCAGAAGCGGAACCAGAAAGTCCTGAAGAAGAACTAGGATCAGATGACTTGCAACATGACAAGATCTGGAGACGAATGGAAATTTCATATTCCAAGATCATACAAACTCTCCAGACTGAGTTACAGAAGAGAGTCAATGTCTACAAAGAATATAATTTAATATTTTCATTTCTCTCAAATATCACCAAACTAGAAGCTCCTCAAATTTATGATGCTGCAGAGAAACTTCGAGCCATTTATGATTCCGACATAGAAAGCAGCTTTGGTGAAGAATGCATCCATTTGAAAAGCTATCTGTTATCTATGAAGACAGAAGATGGTAACAAAATATCGTCTCTTCCATTTCTCTGCAGAATGTTTGCTTCGAAGAAAATTAGTGATGTCTACCCAAATGTGTACACTGCACTCAAGATCTACAACTGTACTCCAGCAACAAACTGTTCTGCTGAAAGGTCATTTTCAGTTTTAAAACGAATCAAGAACTATCTACGGACAGCACAGAATCAAGAACGACTGGTCAGTCTTGGAGTGCTCGCCATAGAATCAGACTTCACTGTCAGTCTGGATTTTGAGGAAGTGATAAATGCATTTGAAAACGCAAAAGTCAGAAGAAAGTCATTTCTCTAAGTTTGGTAAGTTTCACAAAATGGTTAGTATCAAATTGCAGTGTTTCTACCATATACGTTTGACTGACCAAATTGGATGTTTCAGTGATATTTTTAACTGAGGTTATTAAACTATAGTGATTATTTTCTATGTGTTTACCATATATCGTCTTCAGAATAATGTATAAATGTTTAACTTGCACCTTTGTTTCATATATTGTGTATTCAGTTAAGTTTAAATACTGTCTATAATACAGTTTAAAATTGAAGTAAGTAATTAAACAATTTATTGTCCATAGTCTGTAAACGAATAGCGACACTGAAGTTTAGTTCAGGGAATAGGGGGCATAAAATTAATGACTGCACAGGGGCGTTATACATCCAAAATACGGGCCTGCGTCCACCACTTACAAGTGGATTGCAATTTCAGGTTTCGTTAATTCAGTCCCACAGTTGTACGCCAAATCTATAACGTAAACTCAGTGAGGTATAGTAGAGTTATTTTATATGCCCCACGTAGTATGCGTCACTTTTGAATTATACTAACTGACGTTTTAAAAAGTATAAATAAAGGATTTTATTTATTATTTTGTTTTACTCAACTGAAGAGAAATCGAGAGTGTGTGATTTGGGGTCAAGGAGGGAAGTTGTTTAGCCTTATGCAGAAGAGAGAGTAAGTATCATTACTTCCACTCAGTTTAGACGATTTCTTCTGTTTGTTGTGCTGAAATTTATTACAACTACCCACTACAATAAATTATAACACTTTATTATTCAAGATTAATTTTCAATAATATTGCTTTATTTATTATTGATTTTTATCTCCTGCCACCAAAATATAGGTATCACAATTAATCTTATCTTCAATAAAACATCATCTCGACTTTACAGAGTAAACATAGAGTTGTCTAAGGAGCAAAACATATATGGTGTTATTTACCCAATTTTTACGCTATAATAAAAAACATCAATTAATACATAATTCTTAATAATTCCCCAGGGGTCAGGGTAAGTTCTTTTAGTTACGAGAGTGTCAGAAATGGATAATTACTACGCTTTACAAATACCGAAAAATTAATAAATAATTTTGTTTATTTTTCATGTAGTATGTAGTTCCAGGAATTGCCGTAAGAGAGCAGCGTGTATTTGTTTACTTTAAAAAACACATGATCAAATGATTATTTTTTGTTCTATATTACCATACAGAATGAGTTTTCTTCTTGAATTATTACGAAAAAATGTTTATATTACCTCGCTCCGTATGATTCTTACTGGATTGAAGTTTTTTTCTGTGATGAGGTCCGTCTTGCGTGATAATTTCCTTTTCGTCTGGAGTATTTTCCAATTATCAACGAGAACTAGGCCGAACCATGTTGGATCCTCAGAAGGTTTTCATTCACTGTTTATTAATGAATATAACAATTTAATTTGGATTAATCAGGTATAATTAGATAGTGGTCATGCTGTTTGTTAATCTTGCGTTAATTTCAACTCCTCCAACGTTCCAAAAAAGGTTATTTTTTATAATTGTAGTCGCACCGTTTCTTCAACTCTACGGTTTTTTGTTCAAAATTATTTCTTAACAATACTTGTTATTTTCCATCACTCTTAGTAACACATAGTATTTTTATTATGCAGGCATTTTGTAATTATTATAAATTTATATTTTATTTATGGAAAAATAATTCCTTTCCATTCCGGTTTCTATACCCATTTAATTTACATAATAAGTTTTGGTTAATTTTCTTATGACATTGTATATAAGTATTTTATCATTTTATTATCTTTAAATAAATTTATATATTATTTATTTAGTCTCGAATAGTATTCATACACGGCACTACTTCCTGTTGCCATTTCCCTCATAGTATTATTTTCATTTATTATTATCTTTTGGTAATTAAATTTTTATGTCCTTTAAAACTAACCCTGGGTTTTCTTATAATCTAACACAATTATTTGAAAAAATATAATATTAACTTATGTATAACAAGTGGTTGTCCATACACTATAAATTACAATAAATAAATAAAACCACAAAATCAATTAGCAGTATTACATCCCACTCTCACAGTTTTACAATTTCCCAACATACAGCACAGTTTGGCAATACGCTACTTTCACTTTTGTTTTTCACCCCAATGGGTACACTAGAACTCACTTTGCACTGTATACCACTCGAATTGTTTATCATATTGAGTGATATAATTTAATTTTGAGCGAGCCATAGGTTACCCATTTCTGACATTGATGTTATTATGATTTAGTTTATTGGGACAGGGTTATGTAACGTTATATATATTTTTGCCTTTGGTGGAAGGTGTCCTTCTTGTATTTTTATTTAGTAATAATCTTCTCCATTTCTAAGTACGGGTAAGTTGGTAAATATACGTTGACTTGTATTTTTATTCATGGTACCTTCTCAACGACGCTTGATTATATGTACCCTTTATTTTGTTATTGACAGTGTCTGTTACCTCGTATGTATTGTTTTCTTTTTTTTGTAATTGTAAAAGGTCCTGTATATAAAAGTAATAATTTTTTTGTTATGTCTTGTATAGTACTGGGCAATTCTCTATTCCGGACTAATACCTTTTCTCCTACCTTATACTTAATAGCCTTTGGTTGGGATTGAATATATTTCTTCCGTTGTTGTTCTGTTTTTTCTAATATTCTATTATAAAATTTGGTTTCTTCAAATTGGTATTCAGGTTCGTTGGGAAAACTAAAATCTCCTTTATCTCCTGGGGTGGGGGTCTTTCGAACATAACTGTGTACGGTGACTCCTCAATTGTATTATGATAGGATAAATTGAGAAAGTCCTCTGTTGACGTTAAGTATTCGTGCCATCTCTTCTGTTCATCATGGCAGTAGGTCCTCAACAACCGTCCTACTTCCCTCAACACTCTCTCGGCTAGATTACTATTTGGGTGATACACGGATGTCTTATACGTCTTTATTCCGTGTCCTATAAGATTCTCCTTCCATAATTTCCCCTTAAATTGGGTACCGTGGTCTGTAATTATAGAATATGGTCTGCCTACCTCCATTATATACCATTCTATTATAATTTCTATAATTTTCTTTGTCGTAGCCCTAGTTATCGGATAAAGCTTAGTATATTTGCTGAAATGGTCAAAAACAATTATGATGAATTTACATCTGCGCCTTCCACCGCTGCGTGGAAATGGTCCACAGATATCGAGAAATACCTTTTATAGTTTTTCGGTGGATGTTATGGGTATCATGACCCCTTCCTTTCTCTCGTTATTACATTTTACCTTCTGACAAATATCACATGACTGTATCGCCTGTTGCACTTTTTTATTCATCCCTTTGATGTATACCTGTTCTTCCAATGCTTTCCTTACCTTGAGGGCACCCATGTGTCTGTATCTATCGTGATAATCAATAATTAGTGGCCTCTCTATCCCTGGTGGAATTACTAACTTCCAATTCTCTTGGTGTGGGGTATTCCTTATAAACAAAGTATCGTCGTGTATACAGTAATATTTATTTATAACTTCATCGCCTTCCAGTACCCTTTTCCTAATATTTCCTAATTTTGGGTCGGCCTCTTTTTGTGCCTTCACCTCTTTTAAAATATTTTTTAAATCCTCCCTGCTTTTAATGATATGATATACCTTCACTATTTGTTCCTTTTCGCCGTCAAATGTCTGGGTTTGTAAATTGATGCGGGATAGGACGTCGGCTGCTATGTTTTGCTTGCCTGGTATATATTCCCACGTGATATTATATTCCTGTAGGGCCAAAACCCATCTCGTCAGCCTTCCATGATTTAACTTACAATGTTTTAAAAACGAGATTGATTTGTGATCACTCCTAACCGTGATGGGGTATCCTAATATATACGTTTGAAATTTACAGCATGCAAAAACTACACTCAATAACTCTTTTTCAGTGGTATTGTAGTTTCGTTCGCAACTGTTCAGCACGCGGCTGGCGAAGCTAATCACTAAATGGTTTCCATCCTGATCTTCCTGATATAAGGCTGCACCTAAACTTACATTACTGGCATCGCAATTTAGATAAAATGGCTTCGTAAAGTCGGGGTGATGTAACATAACTGCTTCTAAAAATTTCTCCTTTATCAGATTGAGCACTCCATCTTGCTCTGGTCCCCAAGTCCATTTGTCTTTAGCTGATAACTGCTTTTGAAACCTTGCAGTTAGTTCTGAATAATTGGACCGAAACTTCCTGTAATAGTTACAGATTCCTAAAAATGATTGAAGCTGTTTCCTGTTTTTTGGGGTGGGGAACTTCTGTATTGCCTCTACTTTCTCTTTGGATGGAGTAATCCCTTGCTCGGTTAGATTAAAACCTAAAACTTTTACCTCGTTTGCAATAAACTGGGACTTATCTAATTTGAGGGTAATATTATTCTAGGATAGCTTCTCTAACACCTGTTCAACCCTATTGCAATGGTCATCCCAATTAGCTGAAGTTACCAGTAAATCGTCGACGTATACTGTCGTAAATTTCAGCACTTCCTGTCCCAATATCCTGTCCATTATTTTTACAAATACCGCCACTGAATTTATCAAACCAAAAGGTAATCGTTTAAACTGATAGTTTCTGCCTTCAAATATGAATGCCATATATTTCCTACTATCTGGGTGGAGTTCTACCTGCCAGTAGCCTCATACTGTATCCCATGAACTTGTATACCTTGTCCCGTGAAACTTTTTTAGTATCTCTTCTATCTCTCCAGGGGATGTGCGGTCGTTAACAATCATCTTGTTAATCTCCTAGCATCGAGGCATATACGCACCTGTCCATTCTTTTTCGGCACAGCTATGATTGGGCTAGTATAGGGCGAATTACTATATTCAATTATGTCGTCCTCTATCATCCTGTTCAGTTCCTCCCTAACCTCGTTTTTTAGTGAGTAAGCAATCGGATATGATTTTTTGTTAAATTCTACAGGGGTTTTAAATTTGATGGTGCATTGATAATTTCTGACTTTGCCTGGAGCGTTTGAAAAGATATGTCGGTAATTATTATACACAGTAATCAATCGTTCAGCCTGTGCTTCGCTAATCTGACCCCTTGCTTTCGTCCTTTGGAATTCCCTTATTTCTTCCAATTTCTCTAACCATAATTCTGGGTTATCCTCCTGATATAAGGGCATGTTTAGTGGTCGATCGGCACAATAATAATGATTTACAATGGCTTGATAATGTGCATTACTTGTACTATTTCCTTGGGTATCAACTTATTGGTCCAAATTCCCTCATTCGTCTTGACAGTTATTACCTTACTGTCTAAATTTATTATCGCTTTATATGGCCTAAGTATATCACAGCCTATTAGGATACTCATGGGTAAATTGTTCGCTACTAATAGTCCTATTGGCAACGTTACACCATTACTGGTCATCTCTAATGACACCTGTTTCTTTATAGATTTATTCTGCCTTCCTGTCGCTCCGACTAGTATAATGTTGTTTATAGGCAGAGTGGGTATGGGTAGATTACTATTCTGTTTAATTCTCTCTAACTCCACACTGTCTATCAACGATACGTTTGATCCTGTATCAATTAGTAATGTTGCATCTATACCATTTATATCTGCCTTAATTTGTACTATCCTATTATTCCCTTTATTATGATTTTCAACTATATTATCCCTCTCTTCTAACAATTCCTCCCTAATATCTCTGAGATAATTATTTGTTCTCATTGTCATTGTCCTGTCTATTTTTCCGTCCAGTTACCCCATAATATTGGATCAGTGAAGGGCTGTCTTCCTTTTTCACTGCCGCGTCTAGTTTAAATGAGCACCTGTCTCATTTGCCCGGTCTCCTGGAACATTGGGTTGCTGACTTGTTTGTGGTTCCTGTCTAACCTCTGGGTTACCACTAATAGGTCGGCTATTTGTTGTATTACTTTGGTTACCTTGCGTCTGCTGTGGGTAATACACGTAAGTCGGTAAATTGGGTTGGTATGGTCGTTGACTATTGGCCATCGTATAGTTTACCTGGGGTCTGTACTCCTGATTCCTTCTATCACCTCCTCCTTGATTACCTCCGTTCCGATAATTATTTCCCTGACTATAATTATTCCCTCTACAATTATTGCCGCGATAACTATTTCCTTGATTATAATTTCTATGGTAATTATTTTCGGGGTAATTATTTCGGTTTGGTCCCGGATGGTTACAGTTATTCGGACCTTGATTATTATTATTGCGGCTATTTAGTGGGGTGTTATTGTTATGGTTATTCGGGTTAAAATTATTACAATTTCCGCTTCCATTCCGATTTGGCCTGTTGTTACCATTATAATAGTCTACCTTACGACTGGGGGGTTGGTAGTCGTGAAATTTTCCCGCAGACTTGCAGTTCTCTAATAGCTTAGCTAGGTCCGTAATTTTACTAAGTTGCTGGTATAATTGGGCATCTTTAATACCGTAGCTATAGTGTCCAGCTAACTGTCTCACCAAACATTCTTCCGGGATTGGCGGTATTAATTTTCGTGCCAAACATATCTTTCCCAGGAAATATGATGTTGGGGATTGTCCCTTGGACGCATCGTATTTCCCGTAAAATATGTCCATTCTCACTTTGTTTTGCGCTGTTTCTGACCAATATTTTTCTTTGAATTGGCGTTTGAATTCGTTTAAGTTTGTTATTTCGGGTCGTACCACTATCCACCAATTATCCCTTGTATTTCGGAATGTTTCGTCTAACATTTCCCTTATTCTATCCCATCTTGTTTCCCTATTCCTTTCAATGAACTCTTCCATCCTCTCCAAAAATTCCATAGGGTTCCGGCAATAATTTTGGAAGTTAATTACCTCCTATTTTCGCTATGACACGTATGGGTATTTAATATCGGTGTGTCCCTCAGCGCTTCTAATCTCTCCTGCAGGTTTTTCTCCCTCTGATCTATTTCCTGTATATTGTTTCTATTGGTTTTTATCTGCTCGTCCAATCTATTAGCTATGTCATACGTTCTTTGTATTCTCTCGCTAACGTCTTTCCGGACTTCTCCTACCTCCTGCATAATTTCGTCTTGGTTTTGCCTTACCTTATTATCTAGAGTTCGAACATCTTGTTTCGTCTCTATGGTTCGCTCCTCTATGGTTTCAAAACGGGTATTATTTCCTTCCTGCAATCTTTCTAACTGTTTTGCCATTGTCTCGACCCTCCTGTCACTGTCGATTTTACTATCATCGATTTTTTGGTTTACCGTCTCATAATTTGCACTAACTTCCTTTTTCAGGGACTCTATACTTTTTTTATTTTCCTCCTGAAATAGCTCCAGCTTTTTTCCATTGTCATTGATCTTATCGGTTATATACTCCCTTAAAGATTCTATTTTTTTGTCTAATTCCTCCTTATCTTCCTGTCTATCTTTTCTCAGGGATTCTATACTTCCTTTTATTTCCGCCCTATCTTCCTGTCTATTTTTATTATTATCCTCCTTCAGGGATTCTATATTTTTGTTGTTTTCCTCCTTCAGGGATTCTATTAACGTCTCCGTTTTCTCATTACTGTTATTAGTATTTTTGTTCATTGTTTCTTCCATTCTTTGGAACATCACCATTATTACATTCATGTCGATGCTCCCTGTTGCTTTTTCTGGTTCGGGTTTCTCTGTTTGGTCTCCCATTTGTATGGGTCTTTCTCCCGCTTGTTCCTCTGATTCATCTCCCGTTTGTATGGGTTTTTCAATTTCTAGTGTGGGTGGTTCTATTTCTATTTCCTCGACTTGGACTGCCTCCCCGTCTTCCACACTTAATTCGGGTTCTACATTTTTCTTCACCTTTTTTCCTTTTGGTAGTGGCATCTTGATTTGTTGATAGCTGCCGGACTTGTTCCTTTCCTTTCAAGCCCCACGTTGGGCGCCAATTTATAACCAACAGATATTGTATGTGTTGTTTTGTGTTGTCGGGTGTTACACTCCGCGCACTTTTAATACTTACTAATTGCTGGTTTCTCTGCGACGATGTTGTCCTGCAAACACAACTTATGCTAATATGCGTATGTGGGCGCCACTTGGATATTTGTTCCAAGAAATTATTATTATTAAAAATTGATTTTTTAGTTGTTAAATTAATTATATAAAAAAATGTGAACAAGACAGTTTGAATTGTAAATAACGTATGTTTAATGATCTTTCTTTTCATAAAAAATCGTCTGAAGGACTAACACTCAAATTAAACAAAATTGCAGAGTTACAAAAAAGTTATTGACAAGTTTTTTATTAATTATCGGCTAATAAAAATTTTATTGCTCAGTTGAATAGCATGAATTTAATGTATGAAAAAACTTTATACTCAGGACGTGACTCCTTTGAACTATCAAGACAAATCAGTGGGATGCTTTACAAAAATTGTGTGATTTGAAGGTGTTTGACATGTGTAGTACAACTGTGTGACATGATACCAGGTAAAAATGATTTTAACTTTCGAACAACTCACGTTCCGGTGGGTATTTCCTTCACTGGACACTGTTCTTGGGGACGATTTCAATTTTGCCTCTTCGTGTTTACGTTCCTCACGCACTGGTATTATTTATATGTCAAATTACGGTTTTAAAACTCCGCACGATTGAAATAAAATTCGTATTGTTTCTATGCTTTGAATTCTGGTGGTGGCGAACAGCTGACTGCGTGGTTTCTCTATTATGCCGTCTCAGCGCTAGTTCCAAACTCAATGTAGAAGGCTCGTGCCAGTAAATTGTTTTGGGAATTTTGTCAAAGTCGGTTTGTCTTAGCAAATACCAGCCAAATTGATTTTCTCTATTAAAATCGGTCCTTTTCAGGGCCGCTGGATATCTGGCTGTATGCGTTTCTATTTAAATATGGTGTGTTGCTGCTCTATTCAACAACACGTTAGCGATTAGCGATATACTCCTTATATAGGTTAAGTCAGTCTTTTGTCATGTACGGGAAAAAGCCTTTCTGTGTTCTCGGGTTGAATTCTTGTTCTTCGACTTCGCCTTGGATGAGATGATCGGATTCGTAGGTGATGTGTCTCTTGTGGATTCAAAGCATAAAGCGTTTTTTGTGTCAAATTTCATCTTCCTTTTATACTCTGTAAGGCTCATTGTTTTAATTTTTAAACATGGACTTCCGGTATTTTTGAGTAAAATTTTCTTCTGGAACATTTGAGAATGTGCAAATAGAACATCATAGAACAAATTTGACTTCCGTAGAAGCTTTAGAACAAAAAATTCTTATTCTTCTTACTAAAGGATATTACTGAAATTATTCTGGTATTTGTCAAACAATTTTACAGAACTACTTACAATCTGCATGCCATTATTATTTTTGGATTCTCTGCTTTCAACTGAATAAAATGATACCATTCACGATTGGTTTTGAACAAATTAAATCTAATAAATTAACATAAAATACAACTCTTACCTTGTAGTGTTTGCACAAAATTCTAATTTTCTAATTATTAAAATGTTATGAAGTTGCTTGGTTCTTGCTATAACATTAATACATAACATAATTATCTTTTCATAACAAAATAAACAAATATTAAAACATATAACATATAAATAAGTTCATTTTTGTGTAGGCATTACATATGGCCTAGGTTTTTTGTCACTGGTTCTTTACAACAATTTGTCTTTTTCGGTATTATATATGGAATTTTTTGGGTATTCACTTAGAGTTTGTCATATTGTTTATCTTTGGGAATACCTAGTTTATCCTAATACATTTTATTTTTACTGTAATATTACTTAGCATCTTACTGTTTTGCACAGATGAGTTATTTTCTTGGTGTGACAATTTTCACTTTTATATTTAAAAATTCTCTATGAATTAAGCTTGTCTTCAATTGAGCAAGTATGTTTCCATTGTACATTATAGGAGTGTACCTTTTTCCTTTATTTTTTCTAATATTCTACAATTATTCTGTCAAATATGACTATTTTTGTGATTGTTTTTTGGTCTCAGCCTGGTATGGTATAGGTAAATAGTTTCACAACTTGACTGTTAAAGTGTTTTAGGTGGTCATATATATAAGTATAGTTACTTTATATTGTATTTCAACTTTAGAATACAATTTTGTTGCATTTTGACAACATTAAATTCATAAATATTACAATTTTATATGTTCATCACATGTTTTCAGTTTAACACTGTTTTTGATTATTTTAATTGACTTCTAATCAATTTACAGCTTTCTCTATTTAAAATAATTTGTTTGTCTTTGTCTAATTGACATTTACATATAGTTTTTATATTAATTCTATAATAATTAATTTTCACATAAAATCTGAGTGATTGGTCTCAACTCCAAAACCTTGGTTTTTTGTCATAACATTTATATATTTTTTTAAATTTAACTTACATTCTTTTTAATGATGTGTTCAAATCATTTAATACATTTATTTTATTTAATTATAAAGTATAACAATAGATCTTGTCTAGATTTTTTATACCCTATTCAGAGTTACATTTCTTAATATGTAATGACCTCATTTTGGTCATTTCTGAGATTATCTGTTTCTCTTATAGTACATTATCAGTTTTACACTGTTCTTCACTTAAACAATATATGGGGTTTGAGTCTTGGTCATAGTCTTTGTCGTTTTTTCGTGTTAATGATATTAATTATCGGACAATATTACAAAATTTTTTGGATTACTTGGGTTTGATACTGTTCATCTCACTTTCCTCTTATGATAATTTACTTTGCAATTAATTTCCTTTATGGAACGTTCTGTGACGTTACATCGCTCACCTTCAGACTAACTGGGAAGGACCTTACCTCTGAAAAAGAGAATTAACGATGTTGTTCACAGTTCAAATTCAACAGGAAGGACAGCGAAAGTTCAAGGTCGTTTACCTATCGCCTGGCTAAGTATTACTTCAGAGACGTTTTGCCAGTTCGGGGCGAACAGGCTTAAGATGGGGGCAGTGTAACAGAGAACATTCTGCTACTATGGAGAACATTGTTCTACGTGTTTATTGCTTAGCCCGGCACGTGCGTGTTTCTGCCACGGCCACGCTGAAATATCCTCTAGAATTTTTGAGTGCTTGTTAAGGATGCATATTATGGAACCCTACAGACTACAAATAGCCAACACTTCCTGCTTGGAAGTCAGTTTATCTTGGGCGACTTATCAAGTGATATTAAGAGGTTGTGTTATAGTTAGTGCAGAATTCTTTGTAGGTGACATTATTATTGCGTGTGGACAAATTTAAGTTGTATTATTGCATGAGTTGATTACGAATTGTTATTTGTGACTAATTACAGCTGGTAAATTAGTGACTTGGTTGGTGTCTGTATTTTGTTTCCCACTGTACCAGACGACGATCAGTTAGACCCTCGTAACAATATATTATTTCTTAACACAATTTCTGATTTTTATTATAAGTAAGGTTATGATGTCATTATAAAATGATATTGCAACCCTTATCATTGTTATTACTGCTTGTTGTTATTGTACTAATACCTTACAAAAAACATATTTCATCTTGTTATTTGAATTAGCAGTCTTTGTAATACCAACCGGGTCATGGGTTACGACCTGAAAATGGTGGAAACACTGAAAGGCCTCGTCCAGAACATGACAAGTAGCAGTTCAGCAAGTAAATACAACAAAGTTGAAATAACATATTATATATATTATATAATTTATCATATATTACTGATTAAACTGTATGTACAAAGTAGCAATCTGTTAAACTTCACTAAGCTGCTAATCATTTGATGGAAATTAATGTTAGCTAATACAAAAATCATGTGGAAGACAATAACATATATGCATTTAATATAAACAAAGATATTTATTAAAATAAAAGTTAAATTTTTTTATTATATTAATATTAATGAGGATGAAATCCTGAAAGCAATTACATGGTTGTAAAATAAATGTGTAATGCTGAAATTATAAGTATAATTTGTAAAATACACTTCCAATTTAATAGCATATGCACTAAGAAACATTTTGATATTATTCATTTAGAAAGAAAAATATTCTGACGTGCTTACCTGAGTGCATCCCATCATTAACAAAAAGCCTGTAAAAGGCAGTAAAACCAGATATACAATATAATCACTATCAAATTCTCGTTTTAAATTCCTTTGTTTTTCAGTATCTTTGGCCTAGAAACAAACAACATTTTATTTATAAGCCCCCTTATATCCGTCACTACAATCTAGCATACAAACATAATATATTATACTGGAGAACAAAAGCTTTATAGGAAATGAGGACCCAGTAGTAATGTTGGACAACAGAATCTATTTTGTTAGTTAGAAATTTCAAAAATTTAAGACAGTCATCTGAAATATATAAACTAAATTATATAACTTGGGTGGCTCAGTAGACCAGTGGGTATGGCACCTGGCTACTAATCTAGAGGTCCTGGGTTCAATTCCCAGGCCTGCACCATAAAATCAAGGTGCGTTTTTCAGCCCCCAGGTCGACTCAGCCTGTTGAAAATGAGTACCTGGGATAACATCCTGTGGCGGCTGAAGCATAGTGCTGGCCACACTGCCTTCCTTGTATGCCGTAAGGCTCACATTAGGCAGCCTACCCTGCCTTCTCCTAAGCTACTTTGGTGGTATACATGGGAGCCATTATTATTATTATTATTATTATTATTATTATATAACTTTAACAAGACCCATTTTATTTTTTGGTAACATTAAAAACATTTCTGAGGCTTTCATGGCCGGCGTCAACAAAGTTGGAATCACCATATGCTGGATTGTTAGGCCATGGTCCATCGAATTACAACCTAGCAAAAGGTTATTCCAACTTCATTAAAAACATTAACATTAAAGCATAAGACGTTCACTCTTGAGAATTATTCGACAGAAAAATAATAAGGAACAAATGGTCCCATAAATGAAGAGGGACATAGAGAATAATATAATTCTCCAAAATTGAAATTTTATAGTTTTCATAAATTCTTGGATTTTGTTGGCCATGATGTGACCGTTGATTAACTAATTATAAGTATTAGTAATAGTAAATAGAACCAATAAAAAACTTAGTGATCCGAGTCAGTAGTATTATACTTAAAATTAGTTTTCATAAATTGTAAGAGTCCAGATAAGTTAGCTGGTTGGGAACATGGAAAGAATTTTAAAAAATGAACTGCAGATCAGTGGTGTATCTAGAATTTTGCTTTAATGGAGGGGGGGTCAGCTTCATACGAAACAAAAAACAAGTTAAGACTAATCAACATTACTATATTTAAAGTGGTTGAAAAACATGTGATAACATCCTGAAATCAGTCCCTTTAAAGTAAACAATAATAACACTTGGATATTGTTGTTCATGATGTTGATTAGCTAATTATAAGTATAACACTATACCGACTCAGAACACAAAGATTTTATTGGTTAAAACGTAAAATTTTTACCTTATAGCCTGAACCAGTTTTTGCTTATTATAAGTTTTGTCAGAGGCTGCCACTGGGAGTGCTGTCCGTCTTGTTCTGGGTGATGGCGCCATCTTTTGAAAGATTGATGTTGTGTGTGTGGGGTGTGATGTGTTCAAATAGTATGTGTGATTTGAATTGTGTCTGTTCTGTCTGTAAACACCTGGTGTTTACAAACTAAATTGCTCAGATTGCAACAAATTCTATACAGGCTAGACAGGATGTTGCTTCAAACAGAGATGCATTGAACACACAAAAGCATTACACTCCACTACCGAGTCCACCTTTGCAAACCACCTCATTGAAGAAAACCACACATACACAAAAAGCAACAGCAACATGAATATTCTACATGTACACACACATGAGGCCGAAAACTAGACACTCTTGAACAACTAGAAATTTACAAACATACAAAACCACATAAAAACAACCTCCTAAATGAACAGACACAATTCAAATCACACATATTATTTGAACACATCACACCCCACACACACAACATCGATCTTTCAAAAGATGGCGCCATCACCCAGAACAAGACGGACAGTGCTCCTAATGGCAGCCTCTGACAAAACCTATAATAAGCGAAAACTGGTTCAGGCTATAAGGTAAAAATTTTACATTTTTACCAATAAAAAACTTTGTGTCCCAAGTCGGTAGTGTTATACTTATAATTAGATAATAAAACAATTAACACTCGTTATTGAAACATTGTTCAAAGATACTTATTGACTGAATTGATTTTGCCTAGATTTTGTATTTAAAACGTATACCGTAATGTTGTGTAATAAACGTGTTTGTATGTTTAAAAAAGAGCTACTACTATATTAGCATACAGAGCCAGAAAAAATAAAATAAAACATATAAAAATTAATAGGTTACTAAATTTGCCAGCTTTTTCAATCCACCCTCGGGGGGAGGGGGTCCCATTTGTCCTCCTCCCTGTAAATATGCCCCTGCTGCTGATGTAAATTCTTAGTGCCATGTTGGATTGTCCATGATGATTGAAGGAGATACCAAGGACATATTTGTATTCAGAATGTGATGTGGCTCTTGAGGATTATGGGAGTAGACTAGTGGATGTTCATAGGGTGGGAGCCAGCAGAACACTCAAACTGGTACTTGGGAGTATTATTCATAGACCAAAAGGAGTGAGAGTACAAGGCAGAGTCTACAGGACGTAGATGAGGATTTTAGGAGCCTGTATAAGAAATTAAATAGAACTCTGTAATGTCAAAAGTAAATTGAGACAAGTTTAGTTAAAGTCAAAAGCATGTTGTGGGCTGCAGTGCTGGACGTTGGTGATGAGGAGAAAGGAAAATTGGAGACAAGTTATGGAAAAGGTCAACACCCAGTGAAGGACTAATGGCCAGGATAAGAGAAAGGTATACAAAAAAAAATATTGATGTAAATATATATCTAATGAAAAAAAAAAGGTTTTTCTAGAAATCAGTTTTTATTGAAATGTGTGCACTTCATTCTGACTACTTTTATTCAATTTCAAGACGATCAATTTTCACTTTGAATTTTAATTTAGATTATCAGAATTATTATGACATGTAAAAAAATTCTTATGATTGTCACCCATATCTGTGAAACCCTTTTGATACCATGTAAACATAAAATTAACAAAAGGGTTTGTTAACAATACCGTCACAAACAACCTGCAGTTTACATTAGAAACAGAAAAGGAAAATAAAATAAATTTCCTAGATTTAACTTTAACGAAAATATACAACAAAATCAGCTTCAGCATTTATAGAAAACCAACAACCACGGATCATGCTATCCATGCCTCATCTTATCACCTGTATTCTCACAAAATGGCATTTTTCAATAGCATGATACATAGATTAATGTCGGTGCCCCTCTCCGCAGAAGACTACAAAAACGAAGTTAACATTATTAGATACATTGCGACCGTCAACGGATACAATAGCAATATAATAGATAAAATAATACAC
Organism: Magicicada septendecula; assembly: GCA_034769895.1. Taxonomy (NCBI): domain Eukaryota; kingdom Metazoa; phylum Arthropoda; class Insecta; order Hemiptera; family Cicadidae; genus Magicicada; species Magicicada septendecula. The sequence continues at coordinate 659,185,740 of CM068368.1, forward strand.
AAGAACAAAACAGAACAGCACATAATGACATGCCTAAAGAAAAAGGAAAATATGTAGCAATAGAATATGGCGAATTATTACATCACACGCTTAAAAATCAATTGAAAAAAAAAACATTGTACTGGCTTCTAAGGCAACTAATAAGTTTGAGAACAAACTGAACTTTCAAAATAAGAGTAGACCATCTGATGAATATGATGGCACTGGAGTATACAAACTTAATTGTTCTGATTGCTCACAGTTCTATATAGGACAAACTGGTCGTTCATTCAAAGTGCAATACAAAGAACACATTCCAAGATCTAAATCAAATGTAAAAAGATCCACTTTCGCTGAACATCTAAGCATAAAGGATCATAACATTAAAAGTATTAAAGAAAATCTGGACATAATAGATAAATGTAAAAATCACTAAAGTTGGACACCCTTGAACGGTTTGAAATATATAAAGCCACAAAAGAAAATTACGATCTCGTTTTGAATGAGAAATCAAAACATAAAAATAATATTTTATTTAATAGAATTAATGATATAGAGCGAGAACTCAGCTGTAACAGATTGATAGGAAGGATCGAAGGTCAAGTTGGAGTCGACTAATTTTGCCATGCATCACAGTCCTGTACAGGTCCGCAACGTTCGCAAACGTGTGTTTCGCTCCCTATTTATTTTGAATGTTTTGAGTGTTTAAATGTTTTTGTCCCTTCGTGTGTGTCGTTTTATCGTTTGACAAGATGTGTGAACATCAATAAATGTAGTTTCAACACTATTCTAAGGATCTGATGATGACATAACAATGTCAAAACTCGAGTTATCCTAAATTTGGATTTATAAGAAGTGTGACGAAAGGTAATTAACCTATTTTTATAAAATTAACATTGTAATGGATGATAATAAGGATTATAATGTTTCCAAACTAATCAGTATAAGAGGAAAAGGAATAAGACTAAAGGATAAGCTGTAGGTGTACGCTGAGTGGCATTCATGTATTGTGTTTAATGTGGCTTCATTTTATTATTAAACCAAATCTTTACCCACGTTGCAAGTGTACACATCACTGGTAACTGAGTTGCTTCCCTTTATTCTACGTATACACATACATGTGCATGTGTATGTGTGTGTGTGTGTGTGTGTGTGTGTGTGTGTGTCTGCGTCTGTGTGTACAGGAGAGAGAGAAATTTCCTTAGCTCATTGGGTTTATAGCATTGTTGGCTTTTCAGATGTCACTGCGTTCATTCCATTCCTTTCTGTTTTTCTGTATGTTTTGACATTCACTTTAATGTCTTTCTCAAGTGTGTGTGTGTGTGTGTGCGTTTTCTGTGTATTTCTAGGTGTATACAGATATTTACATAACTGGCATGTGTTACAATGTTGTCTTCAACATGTAGCAGACAAGTAGGATCTGGAATTAAGAAATAGCCACTCACTCTTGAGGAGCAGACCAGGTTGTCAAAATATACAGAAAACAATGCAGTCATAGCTGAGAAATTAAAAGCAAAGAAGAAACATGCATGTACTTGTTTTAATTTAGTACAGTTATTCTTGATATATTAAACTATTAGTATCACTTATGGTAGATACACAAAACAAAACATATTCACTTATTTGAGAAATTTTTTATAGTAATTTCTCTTATACTAATTTTGTATGTTACCTACTGCAATAATTGTGTAGGGTTGTTTAAATTTTTTTAACATAGGTAACCAATTCAGAAAGAGACCGATATTACTTGCTACAGTCATATCAACATTTTGTTAACAACTCAGTGCACTAAAAAATAAGTGGACACCAATGTACACTGTTATGCTTGATCCACTATTAAACAATTAAACTTCATTATTACAACAATGTGCCCTGCACTAAAAATAAATCTATGTGACAGATGGAAGTAATTATCCATGATGCTTCAAATTCAAGTTCCATACAATGCTATCCAGTTGACCAATCAATCAGTCCTAATTACACTCACAAACTAAGTAACTGTCTGTGATCACAGGTCCTAATTATGCTTGGGCAAGAAAGTTATAAAAAATATATTACAAGAAACTTCTCATTATATTATTAAGAGTCTCTAGAATATAATGTTACAGAACATTCTATAGGTTTTTCGGCTATCCCAGCAGAACCAGCTGTAATGTTGTGTATGTACATGATTCTCAACATGCGTTAATGAGACTGTTTTAGACTTTGCCGGCCGCGCGCACTGTGCTCAAGGCCACGAGCAATTACACTCTAGTGTAGTGTTGACACGTATTATGGATTATTCTGGAATATCAGCGTGATATAAATATAAGTATTCAGCGACACTTAGTTTCAGTTTAAATGGTGACTTATTCAAGTTAGGTTCAAGTTTACTTTGGGCGATTACTCTGTGCATTCAAGTGGTTATTAGTGAAAAGTGATGATTGTGTGCAACTCTATTAGTTGACATTATTATTGAATAGTCGACAAATTAACTTGAATTATTGTATGAGTATAATCTTGTTGAATAACGTACTGATTATAAACTGTTAATTGTGATAATTAAAGCTGATTTTTAGTGACTTTATTGGTGTCTTGTATTTTGTTTTCCACTGTACCAATCAGTGAGACCATCGTAACAATATTTTGAGAAACTTCTGGAACACAATTTGAGAAATTTCTGGAAACTTTATCAGTTTACATTTATTTCTTATAGTCTATATTTAATAATATAAATAATATAATTTAATAGGTTTTTAAATACAAATATAAATTACCATAAAATAATTTCTAGACTAGTCTCAAACTCTCTGATATACGTTATTATTATACTCTGTCAAACCACAATTATTATTATACTCTGTGACAATTATTATAACCACGTTGATATACTCTCTCAAACCATAATTATTATTATATACCTTAATACGTTAATTATGTTGCAAATGAATAATTAATCATTCTTAATCATTAGTGTTTAAATTAATATTATGAAGGCGTGATGTTGGAAGGTTTTATCACACGTAACAATATTACATTTTATAACTTCAATAACCGCCACAACTTGGTATGCAGTATGCTCATCAGCAGCCGATTCACTGCATGCCAAAATATTTGTGTTTTTGTTGAATATTATTGCTGAGCGATATTCATAGAATACATTTTGATTTCATTATTGTGATAAATTTTGGTGAATAATTCAATTTTTTGTGTTTCCAATATTAGGCTTTTGAAACTTGAGTCGCATTTTCTATACACTTGTACTTGTTAAGGGATAACGTTAATTTTTTAGCATAATGTTTTTTTTTTATGCATGTGTATTGTTAGATTTGTACTTATTGTAAATGAGTATAAATGCTCAATTAGTCTCAGCAATATTCTGAGTTGTCTGTTTAATAATATTTATTTATAAATGAGAACACACTTCTTTAGCTGCTCTGAATCATTCAATTTTTATTCCTTAATTCTCGTTTTATAATAATTTTCTTTTCTTCTATTAATTAATAACAAATTTTCCTTTTTTAAAGTTACTGCTCCATCTAGCTCTCGGATACATGAAACAATTTTTTATCTCAGGGTTATAACCAAATTAACAATCGTCTTCAGTAATATTGACTGAATAAAGTATTTACCTTATTTTGTTTGTCCGTCTGGTAGCTTTATTTCTATCTTCGTTACTACGACGCGTTTCGGGATATATGTCCCATCCTCAGGTATTGTCACTCAGCAGAGGTCACCATTCAATTAAAATATCAAAACAAAAACTTATAACATAATTTACACATATTCAACACTAAAATGTTTAAACTTTGGAGCACGCACAAAGCCAAGATGCGCATCCTGGACTATAACGGTCGACTGCTGAACCTATGTTATCGCTCGCCGCGCACTGTGGACTTTGTATTTGTATAGCCGTATCGTATAGCGAATTTGACTGAAACTGTAACTGTTCATTTAGGAGGATTTCTTTTGTGCTTTTGTCCTTAAATGCCTTATATATTTCAAACTCCTCGACAGCACTCATGTATCTCCCTTTCTTGCATATGTGTAGGGGTTGAAAATTACTTGCAAAGTCCGTATAACTATGATTATTGTCAACCAGATGACGTGCATAATTTGATGTTATTCTGCTAGGATCTTTTTTGGGCAGGTGTTCTTTAAAGTGTTTTTTAAACGCTCTACCCATTTGTCCAATGTAGAAACAACAACAGTCGCTGCACACAACCTTATAAACACCTGTCCTGTCTTCAACTGCTTTTGGAGGGTTTTGTCGAAGTATCTTACCAACGTTGTTACTGGTCCAGAACCCCATCCTAATGTTTACGTCTCTAAACACGCTGTATAAAATTTTTGGTAGGGTGTTACCATAGTATGATGTTATGTACATAGTCTCATTTTCACTACCTTCACGTATTTCTTTGTTACTTTCCTTCTTTCGATGTTTTCTAATTAGATTGTGTACAATTGAGTACTGTAACCGTTGGCCCTAGCTATATATATATATAATTGTGTTAAGTTCTTCGTGAAAGTCTTCCTTTTCCATTGGTATGGACAGTAGTCTATGCACGAAACTGTTATATGCCGCCATTTTTTGGGAGAAAGGGTGATGCGACTCAACGTTTATTGTGGTATCTGTGGTAGTTGGCTTCCGGTATATCTGGTATCGGAAGTTGCTATTTAGTCTTGTGACTGTCAAGTCGAGAAAGTTAAGTTTGTTGTTTTCCTCCGTTTCAAGGGTGAACTGTATGTTCTTATTAACGCTATTCATGTATTTTTTCATGTTTTCTATCTGCCGCAATGTACCGTTAAAAATTACAAAAGTGTCATCAACGTAGCGCGTATACGACACTAATCTGTTGGAGAACTTATTTTTGTTACTGAGCAAAAATAAAATGACACTTTTATTATCAAAACGCTACATTGATAACACTTTTGTAATTTTTAACGGTACATTGCGGCAGATAGAAAACATGAAAAAATACATGAATAGCGTTAATAAGAACATACAGTTCACCCTTGAAACGGAGGAAAACAACAAACTTAACTTTCTCGACTTGACAGTCACAAGACTAAATAGCAACTTCCGATACCAGATATACCGGAAGCCAACTACCACAGATATCACAATAAACGCTGAGTCGCATCACCCTTTCTCCCCAAAAATGGAGGCATATAACAGTTTCGTGCAAAGACTACTGTCCATACCAATGGAAAAGGAAGACTTTCACGAAGAACTTAACACAATTAAATATATAGCTAGGGCCAACGGTTACAGTAGCTCAATTGTACACAATCAATTAGAAAACATCAAAAGAAGGAAAGTAACAAAGAAATACATGAAGGTAGTGAAAATGAGACTATGTACATAACATCATACTATGGTAACACCCTACCAAAAATTTTATGCAGCGCGTTTAGAGACGTAAACATTAGGATGGGGTTCTGGACCAGTAACAAAGTTGGTAAGATACTTCGACAAAACCCCCCAAAAGCAGTTGAAGACAGGACAGGTGTTTATAAGGTTGTGTGCAGCGACTGTTGTTGTTTCTACATTGGACAAACGGGTAGAGCATTTAAAAACGCTTTAAAGAACACCTGCCCAAAAAAGATCCTAGCAGAATAACATCAAATTATGCATATCATCTGGTTGACAATAATCATAGTTATACGGACTTTGCAAGTAATTTTCAACCCCTACACATATGCAAGAAAGGGAGATACATGAGTGCTGTCGAAGAGTTTGAAATATATAAGGCATTTAAGGACAAAAACACAAAAGAAATCCTCCTAAATGAACAGTTACAGTTTCAGTCAATTTGCTATACGATACAGCTATACAAATACAGACAAAGTCCACAGTGCGCGGCGAGCGATAACATAGGTTCAGCAGTTGACCGTTGTAGTCCGGGATGCGCATCTTGGCTTTGTGCATGCTCCAAAGTTTAAACATTTTAGTGTTGAATATGTGTAAATTATGTTATAAGTTTTTGTTTTGATATTTTAATTGAATGATGACCTCTGCTGAGTGACAATACCTGAGGATGGGACATATGTCCCGAAACGCGTCGTAGTAACGAAGATAGAAATAAAGCCACCAGACGGACAAACAAAATAAGGTAAATACTTTATTCAGTCAATATATAAATAAGTGGCTTGGACACCGGTAAACATGAGTATAAAAGTCTTCAGTAAAATTATAAATTCATACAAGTTTTACATTAATAACATACATGAAGAAAAAAAAATTTAATGTGTAGTAATTAAATTGTTGTTTGTGTATGATTGTTTGGATGTGAGTTCTTGTGATTATACAAAAAGAAATCAATTCAGATAATTTTACAAACTTAATATTACACATTACAAATATAAACTAATAAAACAATTAAAATAATTAATAATTAGACATTAGTAATACAATTGACAAGAGAAAATATAATTGTTTATTATATAGCTCATAGTTCATGAATTCTCAACATGGCATGCTGCTGTGCCCTTTCAGTAACAGTTAAATAAAGCAAGGGACGCCATGTTCCTTGAGTTGTATACACACTACTGAATGTTTAATAAAAAGTATATGAGTTCTACACTTTTGTTTGTTCAAAATAAGTTTGTGTCACTCACATTGTATATCATAGATTATGTTTATAAATGTAGTCGCACTAAATGTGTTCGTTATTTAGTTTGTATTGAAGTGTTGTGTAAAACGTTGATAGTTGTCAAGATGGCTTTAGTATTAAAACGGTCTCACCAAATTCAAAAATGTAGTACTCCATTTTAGGATATTATTTTCAGCTTTCCTTCTTCAGGTTGGTCGAATATATATTGTTCGTAAGTTTACTGATATATCCTATAACTTTACTTGTCTTTTTACTATAATTTTCTTCTCTAATGTTTGGATTGGCAACTGATTTAGTTTGTTATTTTTGCATTGAACGCCCACACTAGAAAAAAAACCTTTCTTCCTTGTAAAACCAGTTTTAGATTCATTTATAAGAGCTCTTGGTTTCTTTGGTGTATTTTTCGGTCTCAGGGCTGTTTTATCCGCTTCCAGTAAATATAAGTTTTTAATATAACCTTACTTTTCCTGATTATTTTTACATAATCCCTTTTATGTTTTTATTTCACTTAATTTTATATTGTCACTCACACTAATGAAGTTGATTTTATTGTTATATGGTCACTTTATATAAAATACATGCCATTCTCACCTTTTGGCCATACTAGGTTCATAACACTTTATATTTTTATCATTGTTTACACTGTGTCATTTGCACTGTTTCATTATTATTATTTATCACTTTTCTATTCACTTATCTCACCTTGTATGTTTTTCAAATAAACACAATTATAAAAATAACTACCTTGTCTTTAGCATAACACTACATATATGCTATTTACAAATCCAGTCTTAGGTTAAAGACCTAGCTTGACTTTTAGGCTTGTGTTATACAAATGATTTTGCTTAACTCTAAATACATTTTTTATTTACATACTACAACATTATTATTTACAATATTATAATAAAATATACAAAATCACTTCCCTAATCTATTGGGTAATTAGCTTGTCAAAGTCACAGTTCAGTCTAGTCCTTTATTATGTCTGTTTGTAAAGTTATTTACTATGTTTGTTTACAAAGCTAATTCCTGTTTTTAATTTATTCATGCATCTGTAAAATACTTATTTTTTAAATATCACTATTGTCTGACGACTCGGAACACTAAGTTTTTTATAAGTAAAATCGTAAAGATTTACCTTACAGCCTAAACCGGCTTTCACCTTTAGAAGGCTTCATCAGAGGCTGCCCTGATGAAGCCTTCTAAAGGTGAAAGCCAGTTTAGACTGTAAGGTAAATCTTTACGATTTTACTTATAAAAAACTTAGTGTTCCGAGTCGTCAAACAATAGTGATACTTAGTTAAGTAACGGACACGTCATGGACAACGAAATCCAAGAACTTATTTTTTATTCATGGTTTATTGTTTTAGTTATTATAATTCTTCCTTATATAATTATTTTTGGTTGTTCTCATTTGATTACTCATTCTTTATTGCATTCCTCATTCAGTTACATAGTATTTATCTATTTGATTAGTTTTACTATAAATTTTGATGATTAAATTGAGTTTCCTTTTTTGTATTGTCTTGTGATGCTACAGTATATATAGGGTTTTCCCACCTTTTCATTATAATAATGACTTTGTATAGTACGTGTTTTACTAGTGTTATATTATTAATGTATTTTATACAAAATTAATTGTGTGTGTGTGTTTTATACAGTAAAGAGGGTTAGAAATCTGACACCCATTCTTGAACAGTGAAATGTTCCGAGCCAAAACGATCAGTTAATCTAATTTAATATCAATTCTATTCTATATATATACATATACATCAAGAAACAGACTGTAGCAAAAAGTGTTTGAATGTGTGTGTGTGTGTGTGTGTGTGTGTGTGTGTGTGTGTGTGTGTGTGTGTGTACGTATGAGTACTTTCTATTTGTAAGCCAAACATGTTCAGTGTATGATTATTGTCACTTCAATTCACACAATAAAAAAAGACTGCAGGTTACAAAAATCCTTACCACAGAAACATGTTTCTTCCTTTGATCAACACTTCTTTCCATATTTTGTTCCATTTACATGTAATATAACACGAGTATAAAACAATACAACTGCATAATGTCATAAATGCAGACACTTAGACTCTCTGCTTTAGTTTCTTATCTGTTATATTTATAATGATAAGCAAATATACAGAAATAACATATTGATATTAGAAAACTGAATACTACCATTCAGCCTAAGATATAAGATTTTAATAGCATGCAAAAACTTATTTAAAAAAGAAATTTTTTAGGTGATGTGGAATACATTATAGTGAAGAGAATTGCACTATAAATATAGTAAAGAGTTGGATATATTATGGAATGAAGGAACATTTGAAGGCTATCTCTTTCTTCTCTCTAAGAGGACATAACTTCAAAAAATGTTTACACCAAGAAATTTTGTATTAACAATACAGGTTTAACATACTGTATTTGAAAATATTCATTCCCACATAACTAGACTAATATTTAATTCATCTTATATGACTATATGTTTTTTATTTTGCACATTTATTTTTAATTATCTGCCTGTAAGGATTTAACCCCCAAAACCTCCTTTGGTGTGCCACTGCTTAAATAATTACAAGGCTTAATTAATCACTTTTATTCAACTTGCTAGTAATTTAACAATTCATTCTCCATTAATCCATTGTGCGGTATTGTCAGGAAATAATACAATCACTAGTGTCATCAAGCTTAAAAGTTGCAGTCTATTTAATCTTCTTGTCATATAATACTACTACGCTGCAACCACACTACACAAAGAGCAACATAATTGCCAAATACTTTGGTTCCAAAGTAGCTATATCTGCATGCATATAGGTCACAGTCAAAATCATTGTTGACACAGGAATAACCTTTCAGTAACAAGTTACTAATCTAGTTATATAGCAAGTTATATACTTGACACCAATGGACTAAATTTTAGGATTAAATTCTGGGAATATAAGAGTTATTCACAGTCTTTACAAAGTTTAAGTCACTGCAGTTACTGTGGAGAACACAAAAGAAAGATCAGTTAAGAATAGAATAAGACAAGGATGTTTGTAGGGTACAAACTAAACTACCTATTAACATTTTAAAAAGGAAAATTCTGTATTTTAACCTAAGCTAAGTAAAAGTAAGTTAAAAATGGCAATATTGAGATTAACAGGTCATATTTCTCTCTTCCTGGAGAGAGAAGAGGAGTTGAGGATTATACTCAAAGAAATGTTAATACTAAAAAGAACGTTAAAAGGTATTTGAACTAAAACTCAACAAATATAATTAAATCACTACCAACTCAGAACACAATGTTTTTTATAGGTAAAAATGTAAAAGTTTTACTTTATAGCCTGAAGCAGTTTTCTCTTTTAAAAGCTTCTTCAGAGGCTGCTGCTGGGAGCACTGTCCATCTTGTTCTTGGCGACGGTATCGACTTTTGAAGGATCGATGTTGTGTGTATGGGTGTGATATGTTTGAATAATGCATGTGATTTGAATTGTGTCTGTTCGTTTAGGATGTTGTTTTTATGTGTTTTCGTATGTTTGTATATTTCCAATTGTTCAAGAGTTTCTAGTTTTTGGCCTTTTGTGTGTATGTGTAGAATGTCCATGTACACATACACACAAAAGGCCGAAAACTAGACACTTTTGAACAATTGGAAATATACAAACAAACGAAAACACATAAAAACAACATCCTAAACGAACAGACACAATTCAAATCATACGCATTATTTGAACATATCCCCACACACACAACATTGATCCTTCAAAAGTCAATGCCATCGCCAAGAACAAGATGGACAGCGCTCCAGTGGCAGCCTTCGACGAAGCTTATAATAAGCGAAAACTGGTTCAGGCTATAAAGTAAACCTTTTACGTTTTTACCAATAAAAAACTTTGTGTTCCAAGTCGGTAGTGATTTAATTATATTTAGTTAACTAACAGACTCGTCATGGACAATGAAATCCAAGAATTTAAAACTCAACAGACTGAAATCAGTGTAAAAAATATAAAAAATTTACAGCCTGTGCAACAGACATAAGATTAAAAGGAAACAAACCTTATTTTATTGTATAGTGAAGGAAAAATGAGTGGAGCTAAGGACTAAAGCAAGAAAGATTTCTGCATTTCTGCTGTCCAGCAGAACTTAAATTCAGGAGATATGTTTAACTTTGCCTTATGTATTATTTATTTTCTACTTACTTCAGTAAGTTAAAATGCAGTTATATTCTGGATTTAAAAAAATTTGTTTAATTTGATACAGTTTAAGTTTGTTCACACAGTTGGTATGCGGCTATCCTAAGAAGCTGCAGGGGTTATCCATGTCAGTTGATTTTATTGTTCTACAGTTGTTCAATAAAATAGAAGCTTGTGTGAATTACTTTCTAAACAAGAGATCAGTTAATCTAATTTAATATCAATTCTATTGCTGTCTAATAAAATATGTAATTATTATTATTTATTGATTGAAAGTTAATGCAGTTATAATAACTTAAATATTTGTGTCTGTAGTATATTACTTTAGGGTTATTAATGCTTTTTTCAATGCATGTATAATCTTAAACTTCAATGCTTAATTACTACAAAAATTGTATATTTATATATCAAGAGAAAGTTAATGTGAATATAAAAGTTAGAACATGCTATTACATAAAGCATGCAACAACATATATATTTACTCATTTCAACTTGTGTTATCAACTTTGGAATTACACAATTACTGAATACTGTATGCAATCTATCTATTGACACTTCAAATTGTCTATAACTATACACTGATGAAAAAATTTAATATGTTATTATTGGTTTATAGATAAAAGTGTCATTGTAAGTCAATTATATCAGTAGCCAGTAAAGCAAAAATAACCTTGAATAGAAGATTGCATCATTTCAGATTTTCTGCACTTGATATCTGTTATGGTACTTAAAAACTAAATCTGTAATTGCAGTGCCTTAAGTAGTCTGAATACAAGCAAGTACTGATAAAATTTTGTCTACCACAGGAGTTACATAAATTATTTGTTGACTCAATATATAATCAGTGACAATAATTTTCATCTTGTCTAAAGTACTATAGGCTTAAATAACCTTATCGTCTCGTTAAAGAACTGTATCATTATATAGTTCAAAGGTCCAGAAAGCACACACATTTCCACTACTCACTTTCAATCACCGTTCTGAAGTAAATTATTATATTTCTACTACTTTCTCAAACTTGCAACCTCTACCTTTGATACTCATCTGGCACCTCTAGCTCATTGTTATTTCTGTGTGTGTGTGTGTGTGTGTGTGTGTGTGTGTGTGTGTGTGTGTGTGTGTGTGTGTGTTGTCTGATATTGTTTAATTGTTATTTAGTGTAGGTTTTTATCTGCTTAATTTAGATCTGGTTTCATCTGTTTAGCTGGGTTTTATCTGTTATAAAAATAACAGGTAATAAAAAACTTCTCTCATTTGATATTACAAATATCTTCAGCAACATTCAGATAACACACTATAAAACAGGTTAATTACCTACCGTCACGCTTTTTGAAATCTGAAAACAGGATTACTCGAGTTTCGACACATTAAGTGTCATCTTCAGATCCTCGATGAATATAAGTTAAAAATACATTTGTTGATGTATGCACATCCCGTCAGATAATAAAAACAACACAAACATAACAACAAAAATACTTAAATAATTTAACACATATTAAAACACGAGACAAAACAGAATGAAAACACGATACACGCGGCCGACGTGGACCTGCACAGGAACACGTTATGCGCGATAAAATCAATCGATACCGATTTGACCTTTGATAAATTTTATCGATCTGACACAGCTAGTTTCTCGTTCGATATCGTTCACTCTATTAAATAGAATATTATTTTTATGGATCGATTTTTCATTTAAGATGCGATTGTAATTAGCTTTAGTGGCCTTATATATTTCAAACCTTTCAAGAGTGTCCAGTTTAAGAGATTTCCTGCATTTATGTAATATATCCAAATTCTCACTAATACTTTTTATGTTATGATCTTGTGAACTTAAATGTTCAGCAAATGTGGATCTTCCTATATTTGATTTAGAGCTTGGGAGGTGTTCTTTATAACGCAATTTGAACGAACGACCCGTTTGTCCTATGTAGAAATTTGAACAATCCGAACAATTAAGCCTGTATACACCTGTACCATCGTATTCATCGAAAGACTTAATTTGATTTTTAAACTTAAGTTTGTTCTCGAGTTTATTATTTGCTTTTGAAGCCAATACTATATTTTGTTTTTTCAATTGGTTTTTTAAAGTGTAATGTAACATTTTGCCATACTCTATTGCGATATATTTTACTTTTTCTTTAGGCATGTCAATATTTATTAGTCTATTTTGTTTCTTATTTATTATTTTATCTATTATGTTACATTTATAACCATTGGCTATTGCTATGTGTTTAATAATTTCGACTTCATTTTTATGGTCTTCTGTGGAGAGGGGCAATGATAACAATCTATGTACCATACTATTAAAAAAATGCCATTTTGTGTGAATAAGGGTGGTAAGACGAGGCATGAATAGCATGATCAGTGGTTGTCGGTTTCCTGTAAATATTATAGTTAATTTTATTATCAATTTTTGTTAAAGACAAATCTAAGAAATTTATTTTATTATTCTTTTCTGTTTCTAATGTAAATTGCAAATTTTTTGTTATGCTATTCAAATACTTATTAAGCGTCTCTAATTGTCTGCAATTACCATTGTAAACCACTATCGTGTCATCCACATATCGACGATAAAATAAAAAAGCGTGACGGTAGGTAATTAACCTGTTTTATAGTCTTAAAACGCTTTTGGAGGCAAATACAATGTTTAAAATAACACACGTTATAAACATCATTGAAAACATGCTAAAAAATGAAAAAAGCAAACACATACCACAAATATGAAATTTTAAAAATAACAATAAATGAACAAAACTATTTTACTTATAATGACACCATTTACAAAATGAATGTTGGTGTTAAAATGTGTTTTCCTATAAGTGAAATACTATCAGAAACATCCTCCAGAAATTAAACAAACAATTCAACAAACTGGGCAAATATAACAACAATGGCATTAGTTCAGATGTTGATGATGGATTAGACCCAACAGACACCAACACAAACTCCAACATCTTGTAAGAATTATACAAAAATAGAAAGCAAATGGAAATTAAAAAACTGAGAAATCAATTACTTACATTTAACATTAAAAATAGTCAATAATAAAATCAACTATAATAGGTTATACACAGAAAATCCACATTATGTAATCTAGCATTATGGAGGTATGGAATTCTAAAAAAATACACCAATATAATTTAAGTAAAATAACAAAACTTCTAAACAAATATAACATAAAAAGTGCATACAAAACTAACAGATCACCACAAATCAGATAACAGACCACCTATGTACATGTAAATGTGAAATAGGAAGAAAGCCTTTTTTAAGTGATCAATACATAAAAGCAATCTGGCAATGCTGTCAACACAAACTGTTTCCTGATATAGAATATGTTTAACTCTTTAAAACTCCTAATCCGTGGGTGAATTTCATCTGGTAAACCCTCTTTCTGGACTGGCTTTGTTGTAATATTTCTATATTTATATGTTTGACATTTTGGCCCCCAAAATCTGGGATCTTCTTCAGAAGCTGAAAACCATATAATATATTACAATAAAATTATAAAACACAATATTGTTAAAATAACAAAAATTACTATTAAAGTACATATCATTATAATGAAAATTATACATACATTAGAATTGACACGTTGACATTAAAGTAATGTAAAATAAAGCTTTGAAAGCCCCTGTTGACAGGCTTCACAACCCTGTGTTGTTAAGGCTTTCAACAGGTAAAAAAGCTTTATTGTAATTTTCACTGCTAAATTTTAATTATAAGTTGTTTATGTTTGTTTAAATTGTGAAGATGTAAGGTTCTCGGAGTTCAAAATATCAAGCACAAAAACGTTACAATGCAGCAGTCCAGGAAGGGATTTCACCAAATTTTAAACTCATAAAATTGGTAGCAAATGTGAAAAAAGTGACTATCTTAGAAAACCTTTACACACACACACACACACACACACACACACACACACACACACACACACACACACACACACACACACACACACACACACACACACACACACACACACACACACACACACACACACACACACACACACACACACACACACACACACACACACACACACACACACACAGACAGAGCAACAAAAGAGCCAAGACAATGATTGCCAGGCACTGATAAAGGGGATACCACTGGTCTTTCAAAACACTTTGCAGAATTATAGATAGTTTTTTTTATGAAATCTGATTTAAATTAATATAATTTTACATATAATCTTCTTTAATGCATACAGTGTTAATAAAAAATGAAATTGTAGAATGTTTTCCTGGTAATTTAAATAGTTTTTAAATAATTAAATTCTCTTTTCTACCTACCTAATAGAAGCACATATTACGACAATATGTTGCAATATTTTTAATTTGAATAGTATATATACATACATATTTATTTCAATACTACCTTCAACCCGACAGAATTCAGGCTGGTCAGTAACACAGTAACAAACATATCAGTATGGAAGTCATACCTACACCCCTCCACCAAAAAGGCACAATTGAGAATACATTTTGTACATTTTTTTGAAAATATGTATATTTGTTACATCATATAAACTTTTTAACATGGTTTTCCTTGGACAGTTTCTGTGATTTCTCCACTTGGTACAGCTTACATGTGTGTGAAACTGTGAGAAATTATCTGATCTTATATCATAACCTCTAAAAGCTCTTAAACTCTTGATAGTTTGATAGTGCTATTATTCCTAAGAAAAGCTTTTCAGATCCAAGATGTTAAACAAACAACTTAAGTTGACTATATACAAAAGTCTTACGACTGCTAGTAACATAAACGAATGGGAAGCCTGGACATTAACCAGCACATACGAGCAACATCTAAGAATATTTTAATGAAAATTCTTGCAAAAAATCTTTAGAGCTCTACAAAAAGAAGATGGCTATTGGAGGATTCTAATGAATCATGAGCTGGACCAACTGATTCAGGGTGCCAACGTAGTCTGGTTTATTAAGAGTAAGAGGCTTGAGTGGCTGGAGCACGTAAAGCGAATGGATGACAGAAGAATGGCTAAGAGAATTGCAGATTGGAGACTGGTAGGAAGAAGAATTAGAGGCAGACCCAGAAAAAGATGGTTGGATGATGTGGAGGATGATTTGAGATATATGAATGTGAGGGGATGGAGACAGATGTGTAATTAGAGGGCAGAATAGTAGAAAGTCATTGAGCAGGCTAAAACCCACTCTGGGTTGTAATGCCAGGAAAAAGAAGGAATGAATTAAGAAATAATTAATACGGCCATTTTGTGTAACACATTAATTCATTTTGTTGCTATTTGGTATTTACAGTAAACAGAATACCTTTGTTTACAGAGAAAGAACACAATAATGTTTTACTTCTTCTTCTTCTTCTTCTTCTTCTTCTTCAGGTGCCAGCTCCAGAAGATACTAGAGCTCATCACTGTGATTCTAACTTTTGATGTTGCTGCCAGGTCATTTGAGAAACAACCAAACCACTCATGCAGATTAGGTAACCATAATTTCTGTCTTCTTCCTACACCCCCTTCATTAATTTTTCCCTGCAATAAGACTTCAGCATAGAACACCTTGGCCCATGCATTATATGACTGGGATATAATAAATTCCTCTTTTTAATGGTCTGAACATCTTCCATTTCTTTCCCATTCTCCTCAAAACTTCACCATCTGCGACTTTATCCTTTATTGTAATTTTTAAAATCATCTGTAGGGCCTTATCTCAAATGCTTGAAGTCTATCAGTTGTTGCTGGCAACACATTGTGCCGGTGTAAATCCGGCCGTTAAAAAACAAAAAAAATTTTAGTTAAAGTCGGATTTTAATTGTAAAAGTGAGCGAGGGCGGGCGACCTTTGTTCGCTGCAGTTATGGTTGCGCGCGCAGCTCGTGCTGAAGGGTCGCCTAGCTCCGCTGCTGACGGCCAGTTGAACTCACTGCCCTCACGGAGAAATACACTGGTCTGTCTGTCTCTTTCTTCGAACATTACGACGCAGTTTGTATCCGTCTTCATGCTGTGCTAAAGCGTAATCGACCCCCGGTAAGAATTTTATTATTTTGTCTTTATAAGTAATTATACATGTATGGATAA
Source organism: Magicicada septendecula (assembly GCA_034769895.1). NCBI lineage: Eukaryota > Metazoa > Arthropoda > Insecta > Hemiptera > Cicadidae > Magicicada > Magicicada septendecula. The sequence goes on from CM068368.1 coordinate 659,202,541, forward strand.
TTAATAACTATATGCAACCGTATAAAATACGTAATTATGTGTGTGCGGCCCGACAAGTTTTATATTAAGAGAAACTCATTATTCACTGATTTACGTAACGCTCAGTATATAGCCCATGCTCTTTTTATTATTTTCTGTAATAGTGTGAGAAGTTTGCAAGGTCACTGTAATGATAAAGGTGTACAACATTAAAATATTAAGGACTAAAACTTAGTGCATAGTCAGGGTATGAGCTGTCCATGCATGCAATAGGCTGTCGGGAGCTTATTTAATTAACTGTACAGTAGAGAGTTTCTTTGTGTGAACTTCCTCAGATGAAATTTTATTAATGTTAAAACATTCTTAATGCTGTGAGTGCCTTGCAGTTGAATTTTTTTGGTCACATAACGATTATCACTTACCACGTGGCGCATAACCTGTTGAATTATGTCGAAGCAGGTAGACCTAGTGCTGATCACTTTATATTAAGCCACATTAAATAAGGTCGGTTCATTATTCAAATTTATTTATTCCATGGCTGATTTCTCTGCTCTTTCAGCTGGTTGCAAAAACTTTATTAATAAAAATTGTGCTTTTATTGAGAGTTAGTTGGCGGCCCGTTTGGAGGTTTATTACCTTAACTCGGGTGTACATTTTTAGTGAACTGTTCTCTAATTTATTTGAATGAACAGGGTTCTTGAACTAAGCCGGATTCCTGGCTTGCTGATGGCTGTACACCTGCCTAAGCTGTGAACCATGAACAAGATCTTGTACGAAGAGGGAGCTGGAGACTGATTCTCAATGTAACACTTGCCAGCTGTGATAAGGTGATATGCACTCTATTATTTTCTTATCAAATATCATTGCATCCATGGGCCCACGTGTGCAGACACTCTGCTAGATTGGGAAGCTGCTGTTCATGACTCAGAACTTTACTAGTTAAATTCAAGTACACCTTTTTTTTTATAATTAAATTACATAACGTTAAGTGCACTGCCTGTAAGTGGGTGATGCACTGGGGGAGCGTGCCAGAGATATTTTCACACTTGTACATTGTACAGTTTGCTCATCTTGTCATGTTAGTTTTACAAAATGTATTGAACAGGTTAGTATCTCTGTTCCGGCTGGAACAGAGATGAATATATTTTAACTTCACGATGGGTTTCACATTTAAGGGCTGGGGGTTTTCCTGGGTTTTTCTTTTGGACGTTTTCTGGGGTTTAAAAAGGGGACTTAGTTTTCTCTGACTCATGCTGGTGCAACATCAGACAGGTTGGAGGCTGGTCAAATTTTGTCAACTGCATGCTGGCGCGCTGCCACAGATGCTAGAGCACCACCACATTATTGTATTTTTTTATTTTTATTATATGTATATAGCCATTCGGGGTTAATGGAAATAATTTGCTATTTTTTTTGGAAATATATTAGTTGATTTTGCTCCTTGCACAAGGGCTAGACTGATTGTTTTTCTTAACTGGCAAACACATATTGATTGACTTTCACTGGTAGTATCTGCTGTTTAACTTTCTGTAACTATAAAACATGTACTCATTATTTTTGGTAAAACATATATTGTCAAAATTTTCTGAAATTGTAAAGCCCCGAGTGATTAATTTCTGATTGTTAAAGTACATAAGGATTTTTGATTCCTTCGGAATTTGTGAAGTAAAATAACCGTTTAGAATTCTATAATCATTGTGTGAAATCAGGTGATGTAGTTCTGTCAATTTTTATTTAATACTGTGAAAGGAACTTAAGGTTCATACACTCATGATGGGTTATTGATCAGTGGAATGCTATGCAAATGGGCGGTCCGGTTTTATTTATGAGTTATGAGTTTCCTCATCCTTTTCTGGGGTTTTGGCCTTTATGCAATTCTGCAAAAACGGGGCGTTGAGGGGTGAATATTTTATTACAGCTGGTTCTGAGTATTGTGGTTGCACTGCCTGCTAGGCTGGTGCATTCAAGGGGCATTGGTGCTAGAATTAATGTAATAGTGAGTTTGTGTACCTTATGTTCTGTGTGTGTTGTTATGTTTGTCCATGTCTAGCTAGCCACGAGATGGGAGAGAATTTTATAATTATATATACATGTAGTCACTGAGTTTATCTACACTTGTTGTGCTTATATTTATACACACTTGTTATGCTTTATATTTATACATACTTGTTATTATGCACACATGCTGTTCTAATTTAATACTGTTAAATCTGGGCACAAAATAAAATTGTTATTGGTCTATTACAGCTGAGTTTCATTGCAAGTCCCGTCATACTGGACCCGGCACAATTTTTGCTTCTCTAGGCTCCAGCCTAGTCCTAATTGACTTGTGGCTTCTCTTTCAAAAAAAAAGGGTTAAAATTAAAGAAGTTGTTTTATATTCAAAAAAAAAATACATAAAAGGAAAGAGGGGTTACAAATGGTAGCGGAGAGCGTGGTTCATTCTAGGCTTGAACCCTTGGGTCCGGGTGTGTGACGGGGCTTGCAGACTCGGAAGTATTAATGCGATTGTTGTGACATAGTTTTGATATATGTCCGTGTAGGCTAGTTGGAGGTAGCATAACTTGTGAGTCGGGTCGCACTACTGAGGCGGTTATTTGTGTTTGGAAAATGTAATGGTTGTACGGCCGGGGAGTCGCAAGCGTGGTCTGGAAGATGGAATGTTGATCCGGGATCGGAGTTTAGCGTGTTATATTGACGGGATGCGGTATGGCCCGATCGGAAATCGGTACCGGCACAGACTTGTGTCCGGTTAATGTCGAAGTATTAATTCCCAGATTATGACTTTCAGTTGTTAGTTGGTTGTTGTGAGTTATGTGTTGGTACGGCGTGTGTGTCGAGTTGCTGTTTGATGTTATGTGTGTTTAGTATTGTTGCTTGTCTCTTGTCTCCTTCCGTCGTGGATGTGAATGGTTCAGAATAGGCCAGGTCTCCGCAGCACTAGAGAACCCGGGGGTCTTCTTGATGGAAGAACAGTACTCAAGTTTTTCCTGGTTTAGTGATTTTCGTTTTGATGTTGTTTGTGGTTTGTAGGATAAGTGTTTAGAGCATTGGCGGCATGAGTGGGATAAATCCTGATTTATTTCTTAAGCACGAGTTGGAGTTCGAGATTAAGTCCCGGCGTGGGAGGCCCCAAGGGGATGTTGCTTCTTTGAGGAAACAGTTAAGAGACGCCCTCGCGTCCGGAGGGACGACGTCGCTTGTAAAGGTCACTGATGTGACGGCCGAGCTCGAGTTGTGCCAGAAGTGGGGAGAGTTATGGGAGGTGATGGAGGATTTGGAGTCGGCCCCTTCCAGCCTCAGGGCAAGACAGAGAGTGCGTCAGCGAGCGGAACATCTGCAACATAGACTGGAGAACCTGTCAGCACAAACTACAATCGCTGAAGTCAGCGCCACGCTGAAGCTGATTGCGGAACAGGTGGCTAAAGCATTGCGGAACTTCGAGCCCGGGAAGTCTCCGCTTTCCGTGAGCTCTCCCCAGCCTCCTGAAATGGACATAGCGCAGACGTCGAACCCTGCAGCTCCATTGCCGACGCTTTCGGGAGGATCGCGCGTCTCTTATAATAACTTACATAACCCCCTGTCCTCAATTATTCAGGAGCTTCCGGTTGTAGACGGACTGGACGTGGACCAGTTGATGATCTTTTTTCGAATTTTGTTTCAGCTGTCCGACTTCCCGGGGATGTCGGATAGCACTCTACTTGAACTCGTGTATCCCTATTGTCGGGGGTCTGTGGCTGAGCGGGTCGCGCGGACTATACGAGATGGTGGCAGTGTGGCGTCTTTCCATCGGGGGGTGTTGGACGCATGCGTGCCCGGCCTTTTGCGAAAGCAGCTGCAGGACAAACATTGTTATCGGGTGGAAGCACACGGGGAGAATTTGGCGAAGTTTGTACAGAGTATCCGTGATGCTGTCCGGATTTTAGGGTTGGGACTTATAACCTCTTCTTTTGAGTTATAACGGAGGGATCCCAAAATAATTGGTTCTGCCAATTATTTCAGGCTGCCTTATTCGAGACGAGCTGAAATTTAAATCAGAACAACACACAGTAAGACATACAAGGAATCAGGGAAGGTGAAACTGTTGATTTATATACTCAGAATATGTGTGTAACAAGAAGACTGGCTTTATTAAACATTTGAAATATAACATTTACTCCAAAGAACAGATCCCATGACGTTATTAATTAAATTAGTAAAATTAAGTAAAATGCTTTATTTAGAATATGGGATCACAACAAATTTATCTAGCTATACCCCCGGATCCGGGTAACCATTGGTATTTAGTCTCTAATCTTTTAATTATATTTAATTCAAAATTTTATCTTGCAAGACTTTTACCTTTTTGCTTTATATATATTCCATTAGAAGAATGGTATTAATAACACTACGTTACGTTAATATCTAAACTGTTACAATTGAATGATATTGAATAGTTACAATTAAATTCTCAAATTTAAGCTTTTAGAACCTTATAAAATCAATCGTCTCTGAAAGTCTCTTAAATAGAGTATTGTGTTACAAAAATATTATCATTATTCCTCGATAGACGTGCTATCGAGTCACCTCTATTTTTGGATGTAGTAATCGCCTCCATGTGGTTCCGTCTTGGGAGTCCTAAAACGTCGTCCTCGTCTTGGTCTGGTCTCTGTTGTTCATGGCTTAATACGTCTGCAGGATAGGTAGAGTCTTCTATGCCGATACTCGTTGATTCTCAGATGTCTCGAACTGCATCATCGGTAGGGTATACTAGAGTTCTCATTTAGATGGTCCATGACCACAGGTCAGATGTTGAAAAGATTTGTCCATCGGTGAAGATTGCAGTCATCGTTTTTTCTTTATTAACACTCGTCGTTTGTAGTTACATCTTTCTTCTTGTTACAAAGTTTTTGGAATTTTCTTTTTGTTAACGTTACATGTTACACTTTTTGTAACAGTTAGTAAAATACAAAATAATAATTAATTAATCCACACTAACAACAAATTGCATAACTTTTGAACAGAGCATTTTGCTCGTGCGTCTGCACTCCTGGAAGTCGTCATCGCAAGAGAGCGATTTTTCGTCCGCTACCCTTGTACATGACAAGAGAGAGTGGGGTGTTTATTCCGCGAGCATATATAGTTCCTGTTTCTCTTTAAATAAACCTTTTTATTTATACAGACTATCGCTAGATAAAAATACATCATTTAAATTAATTGTTTTAGTTACTATCTGTGTCTACAGATACTTTAATTATTAACATTAGTTTACTCTATTATTTTTTAATTACAGTAGACACGGAAAACATGTCGAGTCCGGTATCAACAGGTAGGCGCTTGATAGCAAGCAAAGGGTTAGATACGAACATAATAATTATTTACAATATGCCTTTTCTTTATGGATACTTTGCCCTTATTAATTACTTCTTCCATTCACACTTAGTACCTACATGTTTTCATTATTATTATTGTGAGATTTAAATGGTTAATTGTACGCAACCTTAATTAATAAACAATTTTTTTTTTTCTGTAAATGTCACAATTTAAATCGTCACATACTCCGCCTCCTTACCAACACAGACTCCTAAAATTTTGGTCAGCTATGTACCGAGAGTATGCTTGGGGAGTTCCATATAAAATTACTATTATTATTATTGTTAATTATTATTCTCTTTTATTATTATTATTGCACGGTTTATTGGTTTTAAATTCTCTTTAAATGATCTTAATTCTCATTTAAATGTTCCTCCTCCGTGAAATTCCCTTTTTCTCACTAAATACAGTACTTACTCATAATACTAATTTCCCTAATTTCAGCAACTCACAATATCGTGGCCCGACTGACATCAGCTTACTCTAACTCTACACGTTAGCTTTCAGCATTCAAAAAATGATCTCTTGGCTCTCTTGGCTCATCATTATCCTTTTCAGTCGGCGCCGTTGTGACTCATTACCTAACATGTATAATCATTTCTGGATTATATAGCATAAACTTATTTCTAATGTAATCTAAAGAGGATCCCATACTCCACTTTAGATCACTGTTTTGAGAGAAGCGGAATTTCACGAAGATACTTTTCATTTAACTCTTTAACAATTACTAGACAACTTTGCGGAAGGGGAGACACTTTACACAATGCATTGTAATCCACTCGCGGTGGCATTCATTGTTTAGGGAGAGCAACCTTTAATACAATTGAGAGGGTGGCTGCTTAATACAATACTGAACACGCTTCCTTTTCTCTACCTTGCCACAACTGGGGTGTTTACACTACGCAACGTAACTTTTATTATTATTATTCATTTCTTTTTACTTATTTCACTAATACACTTTTATAATTATAATTCTACTAACGTGTTATAATAATTTACGATATTATTAAACTTTTTATTTTAAATAACTTATTATTTATTATTAGTACTTTGGTCTGATTTAAGAGACAGTTTCTTTTTATTTCGAACTAGTTTATTTACTTAGGGAAACATCATTCCATTAAATTAATTAGTACACTTGTTTTAATTCGATTTAATTTTCAACAAAGGGGAGATACATGTTTACTAGGCACAAGACGACACACAGGAAAGGACACGCTTCTTATAACAATAGAGCTATCAAAGAGGGTGAAGTAATTGTTTCATTCCGCGATGGGGGAGGCTCACAATGACAACATACACACTAACAGGAACACACAAGAATTCAACCGGTCCGGTATTGTTTACAAACAGACGTGTTGTTGAATGAACTTTTGACAAGCTCCTACATGTTTTGTTTACATGTGATTATATGTTACTCTTACTTTACACATATCATATTTACTAATAAAATTATCTATACTATATTACTATAATATTAATTATTATTTTATCTTATTTAAATTTCTGACACATATTAAAATACACGAGTAAATAAATCAACAGCTTATGAATAGGGACACAATTACTGTTTAGCAACACAAGTCACAAATTTTTTTTTTTTTTATTAGTAGCAAAATTTAAACAAATTAGCAGAGTGGCGCACCTTATAACCTCTTCTTTTGAGTTATAACGGAGGGAACCCAAAATAATTGGTTCTGCCAATTATTTCAGGCTGCCTTATTCGAGACGAGCTGAAATTTAAATCAGAACAACACACAGTAAGACATACAAGGAATCAGGGAAGGTGAAACTGTTGATTTATATACTCAGAATATGTGTGTAACAAGAAGACTGGCTTTATTAAACATTTGAAATATAACATTTACTCCAAAGAACAGATCCCATGACGTTATTAATTAAATTAGTAAAATTAAGTAAAATGCTTTATTTAGAATATGGGATCACAACAAATTTATCTAGCTATACCCCCGGATCCGGGTAACCATTGGTATTTAGTCTCTAATCTTTTAATTATATTTAATTCAAAATTTTATCTTGCAAGACTTTTACCTTTTTGCTTTATATATATTCCATTAGAAGAATGGTATTAATAACACTACGTTACGTTAATATCTAAACTGTTACAATTGAATGATATTGAATAGTTACAATTAAATTCTCAAATTTAAGCTTTTAGAACCTTATAAAATCAATCGTCTCTGAAAGTCTCTTAAATAGAGTATTGTGTTACAAAAATATTATCATTATTCCTCGATAGACGTGCTATCGAGTCACCTCTATTTTTGGATGTAGTAATCGCCTCCATGTGGTTCCGTCTTGGGAGTCCTAAAACGTCGTCCTCGTCTTGGTCTGGTCTCTGTTGTTCATGGCTTAATACGTCTGCAGGATAGGTAGAGTCTTCTATGCCGATACTCGTTGATTCTCAGATGTCTCGAACTGCATCATCGGTAGGGTATACTAGAGTTCTCATTTAGATGGTCCATGACCACAGGTCAGATGTTGAAAAGATTTGTCCATCGGTGAAGATTGCAGTCATCGTTTTTTCTTTATTAACACTCGTCGTTTGTAGTTACATCTTTCTTCTTGTTACAAAGTTTTTGGAATTTTCTTTTTGTTAACGTTACATGTTACACTTTTTGTAACAGTTAGTAAAATACAAAATAATAATTAATTAATCCACACTAACAACAAATTGCATAACTTTTGAACAGAGCATTTTGCTCGTGCGTCTGCACTCCTGGAAGTCGTCATCGCAAGAGAGCGATTTTTCGTCCGCTACCCTTGTACATGACAAGAGAGAGTGGGGTGTTTATTCCGCGAGCATATATAGTTCCTGTTTCTCTTTAAATAAACCTTTTTATTTATACAGACTATCGCTAGATAAAAATACATCATTTAAATTAATTGTTTTAGTTACTATCTGTGTCTACAGATACTTTAATTATTAACATTAGTTTACTCTATTATTTTTTAATTACAGTAGACACGGAAAACATGTCGAGTCCGGTATCAACAGGTAGGCGCTTGATAGCAAGCAAAGGGTTAGATACGAACATAATAATTATTTACAATATGCCTTTTCTTTATGGATACTTTGCCCTTATTAATTACTTCTTCCATTCACACTTAGTACCTACATGTTTTCATTATTATTATTGTGAGATTTAAATGGTTAATTGTACACAACCTTAATTAATTAAAATTTTTTTTTTCTGTAAATGTCACAATTTAAATCGTCACAGACTGACCGAGAATGAGGTAGTGCAGATGATCTTCGAGGGGGTTACTCCCCAGGAGAGATCTCGTTTAACTTTTGCCGAACGACCGCGGAATTATGAAGATCTCGAGAAGCTGTGCGCGTTATCCCGGGCTATACAATCATAGATGAATCCCGTGGGCCAGTAAGGGCCAGTCTTGGCGAACCCCGAGTGGTAGAACGACGGGTCGTTCAGTCCCAACCGCGGCCAGAGAGAAATAATGGTGATCGAAGTGGACAAGTGAGAGGTGTTGTGTGCTTTCGCTGTCGCAGACAGGGGCATGTTGCCCGTGATTGTCCGGAGGGTGGTATGCGTCCGGCGCTTCCCCCGAGGGTCCGGTATCCAAAAAACTAAATTACCAGGGGGGGACAAATCGGAGGTTGTCTTCCCCTCGTTACAAGACTTGTCAGTATTCAAGTGCCTCCAGGCAGAGGATAGGTCCTGACTCTTCTAAGGTCAAGGTCCTTGCTACCGTCCCGCAAAAGGCTTCTGTATGCCCCTTCCTGTCGCTCGAGGTAAAGAAGGGTCAACTCAGAGCGCTAGTTGACTCCGGGTCAGCCTGATCTATCATCTCATCTCGAGTATGCGCGGACCTTGAAAAACAGGGCTTAATAAAAGGGTCGAGTCGGTCGTCTGTGGTATGCTGGACTGCTTCTAGGGAAATTCTGCCCATCTCCCGGGTGGTTTCCTTCAAGTTCAAGATTGATGGCTTTTCTTGGGTGTGGCCTTTTCTGGTTTCTCCGGCTCTGGGAGTTGACTGTATTGTGGGTGCCGATTTCATCGCTAAAAGTGGTCTCGTGTTGGACATCCATGGGCACCAGTGCTATTTTAAATTTAATCGGGGTGTTGTTATTCCATTTCTTGGATACCAGGGAGCTAAGGGAGGTATCCAAGAGGTCGCTTGTCCCGATTCTGCACGAGATCATCTCACTCCCGCACAGCAGAGAGCTTTAGACCGGTTGTGTGAGGAATTTCCCTCTGTCTTAACTCCTAAGTTGGGACTCACACATTTATTAGAATATAAAATTCGTTTAACAGACACTAAGATAGTGAGGTCGCACCCATATAAGTTCGCCCCTCCGAAAATGGCCGTTCTGAGGGAGAAGGTTCAAGAGCTTTTAGAGCAAGGGGTAATTGAACCTTCCAATTCCAGCTATGCCAGTCCAGCGTTCCTGGTACCCAAGCCTGGGGGTAAGCACCGTATGGTAATCGATTACCGGAAGTTAAATGCTAATATTGAAGTGGATTCGGTTCCCCTTCCGGATCTCCACTCAGCTTTTGATTGGTTTAGTGAGGCCAAGTACTTCACCGTGATTGATCTCAACGCGGCATATCACCAGATACCCTTATCCAAGGAAAGTAGACCGTACACGGCGTTTTGTGTCCCGTGGAATTTATATCAGTATACGCGGGTTCCCATGGGTCTGGCGGTGGGCGCCCAAACGCTCACGCGTCTGCTTGACCTAGTGTTTCAAGATGTGAAATTTAAGTTTATTTTCAACTATTTGGATGACTTGCTGGTCTACAGCAAAACCTATGATGAACATCTGTGCCATCTTAGGGAGGTGATGAGTAGGTTGAGAAGCGCGGGCCTCACGGTCAATCCGGAGAAAGTGCGAATCGCCCAGGAGAGCATCTCTTTTCTGGGGCATCTGGTGTCGCACCAAGGCGTTACAGTGGACCCTGAAAGGACCCAGGGTATCCGGGATTTTCCACCGCCAAAGGATGCCAAAGGCATCGCCCGGTTCGTGGGGATGGTTAACTTTTATCGGCGGTTTATCCCCAATGCAGCGGAGATAGCTGCACCCCTGAATGAATTGAGAAAGAAGGGGGCTAAGTTTGTATGGGGCAAAAGCCAGCAGAAGGCTTTTGAAACGCTAAAGGAAGCTATTATTTCCCCGCCGGTGCTGCGGATGCCGGATTTTTCTCAACCGTTTATTTTACAGACGGACGCGAGTTCGGTGGCGCTCGGGGCGGTTCTGTCCCAAGTCGTTGATGGTGCTAGGCAGCCTGTGGCCTTTATTTCACGAACATTGACCCAGCAAGAAAAAAAGTCATCAGTCTATGAGTTAGAGTGTTTAGCCGTGGTATACGCTCTAGATAAGTTCAGGCGTTTTCTGGAACACGCTGAGTTCCTGCTCGAGACCGACAATCAGGCTCTCTCTTGGCTTCTTGCTCACCCCCGGCAGCTGGGTAAAATTGGTAGATGGGTGGTTAAAATCTCATCCTTCAAGTTCAAGGTGCAACAGATTAGGGGAACTCAAAATGTGGTTGCAGATGCTTTGTCACGCATGTTTTCCCAACCCAGTGAAGTCCAATCTGAGCAACCCTGTTCTGTTCTACTAGACTTTCCGTTAGCCTTCACTGATGTGTTACCCCATCAGTTGAATGATGAAGAGCTGGGTCCTGTCATCCAGAAAATAAAAGAGGGTAATGCGCAGGCCCCGTACTTCTTGTCCAAGGGCGTCCTGTGTTGTCGAGAAAGAAAGGGACGTGCCCCGAAGATCGTGCTGCCTAGCAAGTTAGTGCCCATGGTCTTCAGCTATTATCACCATTCCCCAGTAGGAGGCCACAAGGGGATTTCGAAGACCATTTCCAGTATTAGGAAGAACTTCATCTGGAAGGGCATGGATAGGGACATAGCAACTCGGGTGAAGGCATGTCATCTGTGTGGCTTAAGCAAGCCTGCTCAAAACACTAAGTTGGGGTTGTTGTCATCCGACGTGGCGAGCAGACCGATGGAGAAGCTATTCATCGACTACGTGGGACCCTTCCCGCGTAGCAAGTCAGGTAACGCTTACCTACTTGTCTGTGTGGATGCTTTTTCGAAGTTTGCCTGGCTACTGCCCTTACGGCAGGCAACAGCTCGTTTGACCATAAGCGCGCTTCAGAACCACGTTTTTCAGCATTTCGGTCTTCCGACCATCATTGTCTCCGACAATGGACCACAGTTCATTTCGAGTGAGTTCCGGCGGATGTGTTTCGCCAGCGGTATCAAACATGTAACCACTTCCCCGTATTACCCACAGCCGTCCCATGCGGAGAGGTTCAATAGGAATCTTCGGTCCGCACTCATTGCCTATCACGCGGAGCAACAGACCACCTGGGACCAGAACTTGAAGTGGTTGCAGCTAGCTTTTAACACGGCCCTGCATGACAGTCATAAGGCCGTACCCTTTGAGATTATGTTTGGATTCTCGCCCGCACTCCCGTTGACAAACTTGTGGAATATTGACGATCTTCTACCACGGGAGCCCGATAATAGAACTGCGGAGAGATGGAGGGAGGCTCGGAAGAATTTGCTGCGAGCGCACGAGCGGGTCCGTCGACGATATAATCAGGGGCGAATTCCGAACCCCTTTCAGACCGGCGACTGGGGCTACTGCCAGAGCCATCCGATCAGCTCAGCCGCGGACAAAAGGGCCGCTAAATTGTGCTATCCTTGGTCGGGACCATACCGTATCCTAGGGTTTACGTCTCCGGTGACGGCGCGATTGGAAGAGCAGGGTAGTAATCCTAGGGAGATTACTGCACACGTTTCCAAATTAAAATTATTTAAAAAAGGGTAAACGGGCTGAGAGAAAAAGGGGGGGGAACGGTGACGGTCTCGGTGCGAGTGGGCGATGTTGTCGTTTTGAGAGGGTGTGCTCCGGGGGCGGTATTGAGAATGTATGGTAGCGGGTAGGTGTTTCCCACAGTCCCAGTGGGGGTCGTCTACTTCAGGGATGCGCCCCTGCCTGCGCGAGCCTTGGCTTTCTCCAATAGTCCTTATGTCCGGAGGGAGCCATGTCCTTACCTTCAGTCCCAGCCCATGACCGTAATCATCCTTGACCATCCACCCTCCGATTTTCCTAACCTTACCTAGAGGAAAAAAAAAAAAAAAAAAAAGGAGTTAGCGAGAGAAGTGGAGCAGTAGGGGGGCAGGGGTCTGTTGTGCTCCTCTTCCCCCCTGTTGCTGCACCACATGCCCTTGGAGCACACTTGTAAAACTCGTATATATATGTTGAAAAGCTGCCATCGTCACAGTTGACATGGCTTTCCGTCAGGTCCCCAGTCGGGACCATCGCATCATGGTGACTGTCATCGCCCCTTTTCCCCTTGGCCGCGCAGTAAAGGTATTGTGTAAAATGGGGGTAGTATTACAGAATTACCCCGTAGGTATATGGGGCAGATGCCCTGTTTAGGTGGCTATCGTGTTCTGGCTTGGGTGGACAAGCCTCAGGAGGTCGGAACTCAGGGAGCTCCCGAACTTTTCTTTTGTCTTTCTTCTCTGTCCCCCTTTGCTGTGGGCTGGCCCTGATCAGGTCAGCGTGCAGCTACCGCACACTTACACTCTACACGTCTTCTTTCGTCTCTTTCGTTTTCCCTTCTGAGCCTCTGTTCTCCTGGGAGCAAAGGCCGCCGGGCCAACTTACCCACGATGTCCACCAGAGTATTTAAGAAAGGGGGTACACTGCAGGGTACCTTCCCGAGTTTGTAAGTGGGGCAACCGTGTTGCCCTTTCGGGGTGGGGGTGTGCCGGTGTAAATCCGGCCGTTAAAAAACAAAAAAAATTTTAGTTAAAGTCGGATTTTAATTGTAAAAGTGAGCGAGGGCGGGCGACCTTTGTTCGCTGCAGTTATGGTTGCGCGCGCAGCTCGTGCTGAAGGGTCGCCTAGCTCCGCTGCTGACGGCCAGTTGAACTCACTGCCCTCACGGAGAAATACACTGGTCTGTCTGTCTCTTTCTTCGAACATTACGACGCAGTTTGTATCCGTCTTCATGCTGTGCTAAAGCGTAATCGACCCCCGGTAAGAATTTTATTATTTTGTCTTTATAAGTAATTATACATGTATGGATAATTAATAACTATATGCAACCGTATAAAATACGTAATTATGTGTGTGCGGCCCGACAAGTTTTATATTAAGAGAAACTCATTATTCACTGATTTACGTAACGCTCAGTATATAGCCCATGCTCTTTTTATTATTTTCTGTAATAGTGTGAGAAGTTTGCAAGGTCACTGTAATGATAAAGGTGTACAACATTAAAATATTAAGGACTAAAACTTAGTGCATAGTCAGGGTATGAGCTGTCCATGCATGCAATAGGCTGTCGGGAGCTTATTTAATTAACTGTACAGTAGAGAGTTTCTTTGTGTGAACTTCCTCAGATGAAATTTTATTAATGTTAAAACATTCTTAATGCTGTGAGTGCCTTGCAGTTGAATTTTTTTGGTCACATAACGATTATCACTTACCACGTGGCGCATAACCTGTTGAATTATGTCGAAGCAGGTAGACCTAGTGCTGATCACTTTATATTAAGCCACATTAAATAAGGTCGGTTCATTATTCAAATTTATTTATTCCATGGCTGATTTCTCTGCTCTTTCAGCTGGTTGCAAAAACTTTATTAATAAAAATTGTGCTTTTATTGAGAGTTAGTTGGCGGCCCGTTTGGAGGTTTATTACCTTAACTCGGGTGTACATTTTTAGTGAACTGTTCTCTAATTTATTTGAATGAACAGGGTTCTTGAACTAAGCCGGATTCCTGGCTTGCTGATGGCTGTACACCTGCCTAAGCTGTGAACCATGAACAAGATCTTGTACGAAGAGGGAGCTGGAGACTGATTCTCAATGTAACACTTGCCAGCTGTGATAAGGTGATATGCACTCTATTATTTTCTTATCAAATATCATTGCATCCATGGGCCCACGTGTGCAGACACTCTGCTAGATTGGGAAGCTGCTGTTCATGACTCAGAACTTTACTAGTTAAATTCAAGTACACCTTTTTTTTTTATAATTAAATTACATAACGTTAAGTGCACTGCCTGTAAGTGGGTGATGCACTGGGGGAGCGTGCTAGAGATATTTTCACACTTGTACATTGTACAGTTTGCTCATCTTGTCATGTTAGTTTTACAAAATGTATTGAACAGGTTAGTATCTCTGTTCCGGCTGGAACAGAGATGAATATATTTTAACTTCACGATGGGTTTCACATTTAAGGGCTGGGTGTTTTCCTGGGTTTTTCTTTTGGACGTTTTCTGGGGTTTAAAAAGGGGACTTAGTTTTCTCTGACTCATGCTGGTGCAACATCAGACAGGTTGGAGGCTGGTCAAATTTTGTCAACTGCATGCTGGCGCGCTGCCACAGATGCTAGAGCACCACCACATTATTGTATTTTTTTATTTTTATTATATGTATATAGCCATTCGGGGTTAATGGAAATAATTTGCTATTTTTTTTGGAAATATATTAGTTGATTTTGCTCCTTGCACAAGGGCTAGACTGATTGTTTTTCTTAACTGGCAAACACATATTGATTGACTTTCACTGGTAGTATCTGCTGTTTAACTTTCTGTAACTATAAAACATGTACTCATTATTTTTGGTAAAACATATATTGTCAAAATTTTCTGAAATTGTAAAGCCCCGAGTGATTAATTTCTGATTGTTAAAGTACATAAGGATTTTTGATTCCTTCGGAATTTGTGAAGTAAAATAACCGTTTAGAATTCTATAATCATTGTGTGAAATCAGGTGATGTAGTTCTGTCAATTTTTATTTAATACTGTGAAAGGAACTTAAGGTTCATACACTCATGATGGGTTATTGATCAGTGGAATGCTATGCAAATGGGCGGTCCGGTTTTATGTATGAGTTATGAGTTTCCTCATCCTTTTCTGGGGTTTTGGCCTTTATGCAATTCTGCAAAAACGGGGCGTTGAGGGGTGAATATTTTATTACAGCTGGTTCTGAGTATTGTGGTTGCACTGCCTGCTAGGCTGGTGCATTCAAGGGGCATTGGTGCTAGAATTAATGTAATAGTGAGTTTGTGTACCTTATGTTCTGTGTGTGTTGTTATGTTTGTCCGTGTCTAGCTAGCCACGAGATGGGAGAGAATTTTATAATTATATATACATGTAGTCACTGAGTTTATCTACACTTGTTGTGCTTATATTTATACACACTTGTTATGCTTTATATTTATACATACTTGTTATTATGCACACATGCTGTTCTAATTTAATACTGTTAAATCTGGGCACAAAATAAAATTGTTATTGGTTTATTACAGCTGAGTTTCATTGCAAGTCCCGTCATACTGGACCCGGCACAATTTTTGCTTCTCTAGGCTCCAGCCTAGTCCTAATTGACTTGTGGCTTCTCTTTCAAAAAAAAAAGGGTTAAAATTAAAGAAGTTGTTTTATATTCAAAAAAAAAAATACATAAAAGGAAAGAGGGGTTACAACATCACCAAACAAATTTCCAATCCTAGTTCAAGTATTGGCCCCTGTTGCATGATCAACACTCTCGAGTATTTCTAGAGTTAGTATTTCTCTTGCGAAGTGCATCTGGTATAAGGAATCGGATATATGTTTTTTAAAAGAAGAAGTGGACTGTATAAATTTGAGTTAACTAGCCGTTTATTGAACAAATTACATAATAAAGCGCATGGCCCATGCAATTACGTGTGGCGTACATTGCCAAGATAAATAACGATAGAAGAATGAAAATTGTATAAAGAAGTTATGTAAATAATTAAATTTCACATCACCGTGGCTAGGAAATAGAAAAAGAGTATTGAGCGAATGAAGGCTGAGGTTTAACTAACTTCAGTCGCAGCTCGCAGTTAGCGAACTGTACTTTAAGCGGATGACGTAATTGCATGGGCTGATTGCGCGCGGGTATAATGAACACATACAAAGATTTAACATACTGCCCGCCCAAAATCGGGCGATTTTGACATAGGTTACAGTATGAAAAGTATGTGCAAGTATACATTAACAAGTTACAAACCTGAAATGTGTGATAATACATAGTATAATGAATATTGGCGCATCGATAGATGGCCCATTAGATAGCATAAATACAATATTGATCAATACTCATCGAATAATATATAATAATAAAATACAAATGCTAGAACATCTGATGACACATAATAATAATAATAATAATGACAATATACCCAAATTCAATAACAATTATACATGGCAATGAATAACACATAGTAAGTAGCACTACACAATAACTAATAGAAATCCAAAAAAATTCAGTAATAATAGCACAACAATAAGTGCATAATAAGCAATATTACATAATGATACAATGGCAATATATACAAAAAATTCATGATAATAATAGCACAATAGAAATATACCCAAAAAATTCATGATAATAATAACACTGCACCAAACAGTACACAATAACTGACATCACACTGATGAAAAAACACTTAAAATATTTACTAATGCACATATAAATAGCGTACATTAATTTGGTATAAATATAAATATATAAATAAGTACATTTAACATTGTACTTACAGTAGTACGTAGAGCATGTGCTCATCCGGAAATGTCCCGGGCATGAAGCACTGAAAAACAAATTAGTCTGCTGCCACGGGAAGTGGACACAGTTTGTGGATAGGCCTATGCAGGATGCCGTTTGTGTTGTGGACATCTGCAACGCGTACTAATGAATCCTGACCTACATAGATTTGGGTGACAATACCACGTTTCCACTGCAGGGGTGGGGTATTGTCTTCTAAAATGAGGACACGTTGTCCTGGAGACAAATTTTTTGAATGTTTGCGCCATTTATTTTGTTGTTGCAGCTTATGCAAATAATCTCTTGACCATCTCTTCCATATAGAGTGGGTGAATCTCTGCAGAAGCTGCCACTTCCCCAAGCGACCCATTTTTATATCCAAATAGTTGGATTCCGGGAGCGAAGTAAGTGGAGAACCAACTAAGAAATGTGCTGGAGTCAAAGGCTCGGGATCCCCAGAGTCATTTGAAATGGCGAACAAGGGACGCGAATTCAAACATGACTCTATTTGAGTCAAAACAGTGTAATGCTCTTCAAAGTTGAGAAGCGTCCTGCCGATAACGCGCCATAAATGAAATTTAACGCTTTTGACTCCGCTCTCCCATAGACCACCGAAATGAGGTGCTGACGGAGGTATGAAAGACCACTTGACTCCCTGTGAACTGGCGAAGTCCTGAGTAGTTTGTTAAAATTCGTCTTGTTGAAAATGTTTGTACAAATCATGTAATATAGTGCCAGCACGACGGAAATTTGTACCGTTGTCGGAAAATATTTGTGAAGGGATGCCCCTGCGAGCTATGAAGCGTTTTAAAGCAGCTATAAAGGCGTCTGCAGTCAAATCTGATACCAATTCAAGGTGAATTACCTTAGTGGCCATGCTAATGAAGAGTGAAATGTAAGCCTTTGTGAATGATTTGGATCGCTGCCCGCCCTGACGTAGAAATATGGGACCGGCATAGTCGATGGCACATTGTGAAAATGGTTTAGAAGGAGTGACTCTGGAAGAGGGTAATTGTCCTAAAAGTTGGCTTGAGCCAATTACGCGAAATCGAAAACAAGTGATACATTTGTGTATCACGGAGTGTATGTATGATTTGTCATTGATGATCCAATACCTTTGATGTAGAGAGCACTGCGTTAATTATACTCCAGCATGGAGTAGTCGAATATGCTCGTTTTCTATAATTAGTCTAGTGAGATGAGACTGCGGGTGAAGTATGATCTGGTGTTTACTATTATAGTTGAGCTGAGACTGTTGAAGGTGTCCGCCCACGCGTAATATCCCCGTGTTGTCTATAAAGGGATTAAGCGAAAAAGTTTTACTAGTATTAGGTACGGGGTGTTGTGCCTGAAGTTCTTTAATTTCGATATTGAAATGCGATAGCTGGGATTGACGTATAAAAATCAAAAGTATGCTGTGTAACTCCTGTGAAGTTAAAAAGGAAGTGTTTCTATTAGCGACGGGAGACTGAGCGTTCTGAATGAATTGTAGGCAGTAAGCAAACACACGAATAAGTCTTGAAAGCGAGGAATAATTTTCAATGTAATTAGGAGTGGATGAAGTAGTAACCAGAGCGAGTTGACCTTGTTTACGTTTTTCTTTATCCAGATCTGGATGAGTGCAGGAAGAGTTGAATTCGAAAGGACTGGTGGGCCATGATGATGGCTCCTTTGACAACCAGTATGGGCCATGCCACCATTGCGGGTGGTGGTGCAAAAAACGGGGTAAACACCCGCGGGATAGAATGTCTGCGGGATTGTCATGCGAAGCAACATGATACCAGGTGCCCTTTGCAGTGAGCTGCTGTATCTCCGCGACGCGGTTGGCAACAAATACCTTCCACTTGGACGACTGTTGGTGAATCCAGTGTAAGGCAATCGTAGAGTCAGAATAAAAATACAACTTGCTGAAATTGTAGGTCACAGCGTTGACAACCTTATAAACCAACTGAGCCAATAATAGACAGGCGCAAAGTTCAAGTCGAGGTAAAGATATCTGCTTTAAAGGGGCGACTCTAGATTTGGAACACAATAAATGAGATGATATACTGCGGTCAGAATATACTGTACGCACATAAATACAGCATGCGTAACCCTTTACTGACGCGTCGGCAAACCCATGTAATGGAAATGAAATGATTGGAAAATTACATGAATCCTTTATAGCTCTTGGGATCTTAAAACGAGTGTCTGAAATTAATTGAGCGTTAAGCTCTGCCCATTGAATTGATAATGAGTAAGACAGCGGGTCATCCCAATTGGTACCCGATGACCATAACGTTTGCATAAAGTGCTTACACCAAAATGTAATAGGGCCAGTGAGCCCTAATGGGTCATAAATTCCAGCGACGATGGATAATACCCTTCTTTTATTAAACACATCGATTTTAAGACCTCTTTGGAAATTGTATATGAAGTTGTCAGCTGAACGTCCCTCTGAATACCTAAAGTGCGGACGGTTTGGTCTTTGTTGAAGTCAAGGGATGAGTTGGTATGTGAAGATATGATTTTCGGGTCATTAGAAGACCATTTATGCAGAGTGAAGCCGTACCGGCTTAATAAACCAGAAATGTTGAAGCCAGAGTTTAATCGGGCTAAAACGTGTGAGCTATCAGATCCGGTGATGAGATCGTCGACGTAAAAATCGTTTGCAATGACAGAGCAGGCTAAGGGGTGTTGAGTACTATTTTCCTGTGAGATTTGTTTTAAACATTTAGTGGCCAAAAATGAAGTGCTTGCAGTCCCATATGTGACTGTTCTCAAAGCATAGTGTTTAAGTTCCTTGTGGGGAGCGTCACGCCAGACAATTCTTTGCAAGTTAGAATCCCTTGGGGACACCAAGATTTGGCGATACATTTTCTCGATGTTGGCAATGAGTGTGTATCGATGCGTTCTAAATCTGGCCATGATGGAGAAAAGATCCTGCTGGACCGTAGGACCAACCATGAGTGTGTCGTTTAAAGATAAATCATTTGATGTTTTGGCTGAGCCATCGAAAACAACACGAAGTTTGGTGGTTGTGCTAGTGGACTTGACGACAGCATGGTGTGGTAAGTAAAAAAGATTCGACTTATTGATTGATAAATTATATGAATTGAGTGGAGACATATGACCCAGGTTTAAATATTCCTGCATAAAATTACTATAGTCTTTGTACAACGACTGGTTTTGCCTGAATTTGAGTTCGAGTGTCTGAAATCTGTGAACTGCTCCGGGGAGTGAATCGCCGAGATGCCCTGCCTTACGAGGTAGTGACACAACAAATCTACCACTAGTGTTTCGAAAGGTGTTTGTGAGGAAGTGATTTTCACACTCCGAGTCCTCAGCTGAGGGAGTACGGAAAGAAACATCCTCCAACTGCCAGAAGTTCCTCAACTGTGAAGAGATGGGATTATTGTCGTCACGAGCCATAAACGACGAAACCGGTTTTGTCATGTCTACGTTAAAGGGTAAATTTCTGGCGAGGATAAAACCTAGTTTTGTTTCCTGTATTATCGGAAAGTGCGGACTGCGAATGAATTTAGTCGGCTCAATCAATTGCAAAAAATACTGT
Organism: Magicicada septendecula; assembly: GCA_034769895.1. NCBI lineage: Eukaryota > Metazoa > Arthropoda > Insecta > Hemiptera > Cicadidae > Magicicada > Magicicada septendecula. Next base: position 659,223,009 of record CM068368.1, read on the forward strand.
GCCCCGAGTAATATGTCGATCTGTGACGAAAAATTAAGTTGCGGGTCAGCTAAAAATTTGTTTTTTGGAATGTTTAATGATGACATATTAAAGGATTCTGTAGGGAGGTTATTTATAATTCTGGGCAGAACAGTGCAGTGTACATTCATACTGAAATCCCTGTAGCGTGAGTTTAGGCGCACCTCAGTACTGAAATTGGCTTGGCATAGAGAATTATTTATGCCCGTGATAGGCAGTTCGGACTTGTTTAATTTTAAGCCCATGCGGCATGCGAAGCCCATGGTACAAAAGTTTGCCTGTGAACCTGAATCCAACAGGATTCTTACCGGGTGTTTGTTACCGGCACGATCGGTTGTGGTTAAACCTTTATGATCAAATCTTTATATTGATCATAAATCCAAAGCCCCACAATACCTTTTTCATTTTGATGAAGTTTGTTGTATACTAGAGAACCCCCAACACACATTCAAAGTAATATTATGTTTGTGTGTTATCTTTTTGATTGAATAAATTATGGTTGTGTTAATAATTTATATCAAAGTTGTGGATTGGAATTATAAGCTGATTCCTTAATTTATTATAATTCCTTCTGCTACTGTATTATATTTTTATTTGTGAAAAATTATTTGTGAATTCGCTAATAAACAAGATGTTGTCTGTGACATGAATATTTTAATCAGAATGATCACAGTTGCACACCACTATATAAAAAGTGGTGTGCAACTGTGATCATTCTGATTGTGATTTCAACCACTAACACAAATTTCTTCATTAAATGAATATTTTATTTGAATTATATGTGTGTAATTATATGAATAAGAAAACAGATGTAAATTTTAATTTAGATAGTAAATGCATTAGCAAATCTAAAATAAAGGGAGGGTTTTATGCCTTCTATATTGCAGTAACATAACATTCAAATTGTTCAAATTATGTCTGTAAAATCAAGCAAAAAATAATCTCACTTCTGTGATATTTTGACAATAAAGTGCTTCCCCTGGGAATGTATTTAGTTTTACTCTCAACATTGAAATGTGGCTGATCTACCAAGGGAACTAAAAGCCCTTATATAAAAATTATTTCAATATATTAATCTAACATTGTGAAATTATTAATACAAATCATATTAAAATAAAAAGTGTAGTTGTTAACTTGATTCAACTAACCAATTGCAATAGTTTTTGCAATAAGATAAATGCAAATTTCCTCATGGGCATTAACAAAACATTAAAAAACTTGTTTTTGAAATTCAGCTTATAACACTTTAATATTATGCTTGTGATTAAGTGCATGTTACGATATCTCTCTCTTACTTTTTTTTTTGTTTATTTATATAGGTGTTTGTTACATAACATTTTAAAATATATGAAATGGTGAATGCTCATGTGTTTCTTTATACATGAAAATAAACATGCACTATCTGAGTGATAACATGAAAAGTGGATCACACATTTATTACTTGAAAGAAAAATGTGAGAGAATATTAGTAAATAAAAGTTATATTATTTTCATAATTTCCACCATCATCCAACTCAATAACAATGATTTAAAACTATAATCAGGCAAATTAAAATATTATATCACAATTAATTGTGTAGATTCAAAAGAGTAACACACTTCTTTAATGTCAAGGAATTTACAATATAGTTAAATAGGTATACCCAAATTACAAAAAATAAAGATAAAATATATTTGAAACAAAATACCAGCATATATCTGGAAGTGAATATATTAGTGTGATATGTGTTGCAGATAAGTAATAATAGTGTTTATACATAAACAAGAAAGCAAATAAGTGTATAGTAAGTATAAGTATAGTATATAATATTTATACTTACTTCACTGTTATCCTCAACCCATCAGAATTTCAGGCTGTAAAGCAGAATTATACATCTTTACATGCATAGCAGAAAGTGGTGAGGTTGTTAAACAAGTTACAGTACAAGGGGTAGGGAACAGAATAATATAGGGATTTACATATTGCTAGACAAGTAACAGAATAAACTCATATTTATTGTCTAAAGTCACATACTTGAGACATGTACATAACTTTGGCTTATACAAGTGATTCTTGAGGTCATGCTATAGGCTGAATGATAGGCTGTATTCATTTTGTGTTCCCATTACTGCAGATTAAATGGGATTACTACAGATCAAATTGAATCTGCATTAAACTTGATATATTTTGTTCCCTCACCAACATATCTAATAAAAGTTGAATGCTCTCAGTCTGTTTCATGATTTTAAAAAACTGCAAAGTTTTTTTCAGAATTTATTAATGAATATACATTTTACTTTAAATGGAGAAGTCCTTGTAATATACTACTATCATACATTTGGGTAACATACAATTTTAGTTTTAAAAATTTACATTATCTTAAATAATAAGAACCACTTCTTTCATAAAAAATGTTTTATTACACTTTTTAGTAGCTACAATTTATACTCCAATCAATATTATTCATCCAAAATTTTTGTATTTCAAAAGATATAAGGAATCACATAATATTTGACTTTATTTCTGTATTTTTCCCAAGCAGAGCCATATTTTTTCCAGCATCTTCTGTTATCTCGTTTAGCTCGTTGTAAAAGCAACCAAGTAATAATTACTGGATCAAAAAGTGGCACCCAGTGATAGAAACCACAAGGAATGGCATATGCCCAATTCATTAGGATATCACCAAAGTAATTAGGATGCCGCACCCATCCCCACCAGCCTCCACATAATAAATCCTTTCCAGTAGATGTTGAAACTTTATCTAAACCTGTCAAACAGGAAGATTTATTTAATTGATCATATACATTTGGAGCACTACAATTGCAATAATTGTAAAATATTTTAGTGTAAAGTTCTAATTTGTCTGGACAGAACACAGATGCACATATTAAGAAAAGAATGCATTTTATAGGAAAATTGTTGTTCTTGAATAACAAATCAAATTATATAGCTCCACTCCAACACAAATACACAATCATACAAACATATGAACTTTTTATAATTTACAATCTAGAAAAGTCTACACTACCATACACCTTTCAGAGCACGCAAAGTCTTTAAAAGTTGGCCATGTACTTTATAACTTGTTATTAACTTTATATCTGCTTATATACTTGTATAAATCTACATTAATTTTCTATTAACCCAAGATTTTATTGCAAATTAAAGAATTTGTATTTCATTTCTCTCTCTCTCTCTCTCTCTCTCTCTCTCTCTCTCTCTCTCTCTCTCTCTCTCTCTCTCTCTCTCTCTCTCTCTCTCTCTCTCTCTCTCTCTCTCTCTCTCTCACACACACACACACACACACACACACACACACACACACACACACACACACTCTCTCTCCTTCTTCTTCTCCACTATTCTCTTTTATCCTTGCTTGTATTTCCCTCCTCAGAAGGACAATACACTGTGCTTATGTGTTCAATTATGTTGTTCCATCTCGACCTCAGCCTTCCCATTTTCCTTTTTTCTTGTAGTTGCCAATTGACATATATTTTTGTAACTTGGCGCTCTTCAACTCTTAGGATGTGCCCACATACCATAATATCTGACGAAGCTTGTAATAAGCGAAAATTAGTTCAGGCTACAAGGTAAAAGTTTTATATTTTTACCAATAAAAATTAGTGTTCTGAGTCAATAGTGATATATTTATAATTTAATAATAATAATAATAATAATTTTTTTAGAGGGAGAAAAATGCTTTATGCACCATCAGAGGAGACTTGTGCTTCCTCAGGTGTGTAGGACTCTCACCCACTAAAAAACCCACCTCTCATTCAGGTATTAATAATAATAATAATAATAATAATAATAATAATAATAATAATAATAATAACTGACTATACTTACTTGCTACAGCAGGATTGTGAGGATCCATTCGGAATGTATGCTTTTCAGCATTACTTTTATGATAAATTGTGTAACCAGTAAAAAAAACTATCACAGCAATGCATAAGGTAAATGGTGATGCTGCAGTTCTGAAAATGTATTTCTGTTTTATTTAGAGCATTAATGATTAAGCGTTTACATTAATTGATTTTCATATTTTTACACCTACTAGTTGATACATAAAGCATTATAGATTTTTATAAACTAAAATGCATTAAGAAAAGTGGTGTAATTCTTTTTTCTTGGCCCCCACAGGAATCCTTTGCAGGCCCCCTTCTACCTGTACTTATTACATGCCATTGTTACCTCTTGAATACCAATCCCTCTCCATCTTCATAGGCTTGGCAACTACTAAAATTATATAACGTGAACAGAATAACTATTTTTTATTGTACAATGTGTACTCAGTTAATAAAATATAAATTTTGTTTCAATTAATCCTTTGATTTGTCATTTATTATTGTTTATATCTTTGATAAATGTAAAAACAATACTGATAGACATGTTACTAGTAACCAGTTATAATTTTGTCACTTATATGCCTCCTGAAAAAACACAAATTTTATTAAATTTAAATTCATGAAGACAGTGAATGTTTATATTGTACACTTCATTAACTAATCTCATATTTTTAAACAAACTAAAAATTTATTTCACTTTTAAAACTTTCTGTTACCTTCTTATAGCTATATAATTTTCGTATTAACTTTTATAATTTTAATAAACTGTAGCAATAATTTTAGTATAAGACTAAAATTGACACAGGAAATAAAAAAAAGACATTATTCTGATATAAAGACATCTTATTTTACAAAAATTGGCTTTTTGTATTTCAAAATGTTACTTGAAATTCAATTCTTAACTGGCCTTGGTGCATTCGTAACTGGAATCACTTCTCTATTGTGCAGTTAACCAAATAATGTATACTCTCCAAAAACATCATTAGGTACTGGTAAAATAACACTAAGAATATAAATGTATTTGAATTTGGTGTTAAATACATATGGGAAAATTTGGCATTACTTCAGTTCAGTGGTTTATATCCATCCGTAAAAAGTTAAAAGAAATGTTTGCACAGGTCCCTCTAGTCTGTAGCCCCCCCCCCCACGGCCCAGCTGTCTCACAACTAATTAAGAGGGCCAGAATAAGACAATATTCAGTATTAAAAAGATATCACAGGCCATGCACTCACTTAACAAGCCAGTTGGCGTACTTAATTAATATATCTGCATAACTAGTAACTAATTTAACCATATTTAGAAACATGCCAATTCTTTGTCTTTAAATTAAAGTCAAGTTTTATAAACGTTTTTACAAATGTCTCAACTTAGTCTTTGTCTAACATTCTGTAACTATGTAATACAGTAAATACATACTGTAAATAAATTACAGTACTATAATTTTTATTTCTGTAAATAAATTTGTAATTAGTTGAAAACAATTTAGTGCAACAATACAAGCATGTGCTGTAATGTGCATTTATTAAATAAAATAAATATTTAGATTAATTTTAGTAATATGTAATAGACAAGCAAGTGTGAAGTTGAAAGATGAATTAGACGCAGGAATGAACATGCATGATCACGCGATTATTGTTACACAGTAATAAATAGTGTGTGTACGTGGAGCCTGTTCAAGCCTGAAAGTTTGAAACCTCACCCCAAATAGATACTAAATTATAGTTTTATTTAATTATAAGCAAACCATAAATGTTAGAAAGATTGCAAAGACCTATAAATATGCGTAAAAATCATGCAAATGTGCAGTGCGAAAACAGTGTGATTATGACGTTCAGTGCGATTTTAAGAGCATAGTAATTACACTAATTATGCAAACACTATGGTAATTACGTATAATTTGTGTAATTAAATCAGACAATATTAGATCACTTTGAAATCCGCATCAGACATTGCAATTGGCAAAAATGTGCGAATATGTGAAATTGGACGATAGTGGGGGAACTGATGCCATGGACAGTTTCTGACATGCAGAATCCTGAGCCGACAGGTGTGGTTTTCTTGTTGAATATAAATACGGGCCCAGGAGAGCCAAATTTTACTCTCAATCAGTTTTCAGAAGCAGCGGGACACTATGTCCGTTAGCGACACGATTTTTTTAAAATAAACTGTGAAGTCGGATGGACAATATGTTCATCTGAGTATCAAACAGTAACTCTTAGTTTGATTATTTTAAATATAATTATCGAACATACACCACCAGTCTACAACCACAAATGTTCAGCACTCTAGACAACTGGTGAGGTCACATCAAGCAGAGGAACGATATGCAGAGCAATCATGGCGTCTGCTAGGACAACAGCAGCTGATGCAGAGCGACATATCTTTCTACAGCAACCAGAGAGGACCAGAAGGAATGAGTAACTAAAGGACGACAAGTGGAACCGGAGAACATGCAGGGAAATTCATGAGAAGAGGACCTACCAATCACCGGAGGACAGGGGTACAATCTACAGAATTGAGGTGACAAATAACCAATTTATAATTAATAAATGAAAGAATAAAGACATTGAAAAGACATTTTAAAATTTAAAAATAAAGAAAATTTGTGTCAAATGTAGATAGAGATAATAGAATATAAATTTAGTAAGAATTTTCTTTGATGATGAACAATTAATTTAAAGTTAATTTAAATCATTGCTTGGATGATTGACGATTAATGTAATAAATTTAAATTTTTATTTAAAGCGTGTAAAGTAATCAGTGAGTAATATTACACGCAATGTATAAAGTAATGTAGTTGGAAGTATGAAGAAGACTGACAATTCTATTAGTCAATTTAAAATTTTATAAAGCATTAAGATGTATGCAATGCATAGAGTAATGTAATAAAGAAAAAAACATATAAAGCAAAGAAAACAAGACTGCAAATAAAGCACACAGTCAGACTGAGCGGTCAAGAAATTTTAGAGTAACAAATAAATGTTTAACATAGATTTTTGTTAATATAGTATGTAAGATTTATTTTATAATGAATGTACTGCAAACAAAGAAACGTTTAAACAAATGATAATGAATATTTTATTCTTGGATTTCGTTGTCCATGACGTGTCCGTTACTTAACTAAATACAACTATTACATTAACGACTCGGAACACAAAGATTTTTGTAAATAAAAACTTAAAGTTTTACCTTACAACCTGAACCAGTTTTCACCTTTAAAAGGCTTCTTCAGAGGTTCTGAACCTCTGAAAACTTTATGTTTTTACTTATAAAAAACTTTGTGTTCCGAGTCGTTAATGTAATAGAATATTTTATGGAAAAGTAAATGCTATTTTTATAACACTTATAATTTCTTTTGAATAAATTAATGAAAACATGTTACAATTTAAAAATGACTACTCTTATTAAGACTACACCCAAACTCCAATTATACATATTACTCCAATTATACTCCAATTATACAATTATACAATTGTACATACAGGTTATCAGTAATGTTGTATGAGTTATACCACTACACAATTTAGATAACATTTAATTAATACATTGGGTCGTTGTATTAGTTATAAAAAGTTTGAGTTACAGAGTGAGAAAATTAAATGCTATCAAACTGATTTCAGGTAGGCGTTACACCAAACATACTTGCTCAAAAAAGCATATCTTGGAGCACTCGTATATAAGAATCCCCAAAGGCTGTATCCCATAGCAAGCATGTATCCTGTCCCTTCTTGTTGGATTTCAAATGTTGTCAAAAAGTACTTTTCTAAAATTAAATAATCAACAGCAACAAACAATTGTATTCCACATAGAACTAATACTGTAAGATAATAGTCTTCCCAAATCTGAGCTTCAAATACCCTAGCTATCAGCAGCACATTATGCACAATCTGTAAATAAAAAATATGATTTAACAAGTAAACAATCTGATTTACATGTGTCTTACACACACATGCATAACAACCAACAACAACTTACTACTGATGTAACACGATTCTTTACATATGGTATTTTAGAAAATTCTCAGATTCAGATTCTTTACACTGTGCACTATGCTGCAGTTACTTGAAAACTCGCAAATATGTCAAAATGCGCAATACCAATTACAAAATACTGTGTTTTCTAATGATTTTCAAGACGTACTTTTTTTGACACTGTTATTTGTCTTCCAGTACACTGCAGACAATCATTTTAATCAGTTTACTGATAATATGCACTTATCTACTGATTTATTTTAATTACTGGTACTTGCATTTTGTCAGTCACTAAGAGTCACATTTTCAATGTCTAAAAAAAATTAACCAGATTAAATATCATAGAGGGTGCCTTGGCTCTGCTCTTAGATTTACCAATGAGATTTTAAGCGTACATATAAAAGTAAACATGTGTGTGCATGCGTGTGCGTATGCACGCGTGCGTGTGTGTGGTACAAAACAGAACTAGAATGTGATGGTGGTAATAATGTTCATTACTACGTTTTACATTATATTAATAAATAATAAATATTAAATAAATGTCCCTGTGTGACTTTTAATTGTAGTTATAAATTAAGTGTACTTCTGTATTCAAACTCTGCTTGAATATATTAGTACTTACAACCTGAGCACTGCTCATTTGTAACAGAGAAAATTTTACATCCAGGCTTCCAAATCTTGGGTTGATTTCTCTACCTACCCAAAAATCATATAGTAAATCATCTCTTACACCTATGTTTGGATATGTTGGATTTCTTCCTTTATAGAAGAGAAGAAGAGAGAGGAGTAGACCAAATATGGCTGATGCTGTGACATATGAAATATCTTTGTCTGGGAAAACAGTCACTGTATAGCCTAAGGCATGCAGAATAACAATGACTGAGAGTGACCCAGCAATATTGAACCAAGCTGTAATAAATAAAATGAGCAATGTATTTAATATCACATAAAAATTCTTAAAATACATAAATTTGATGTAAGACAATTGCAAACAGTATATAGAAAATAATTGTTTAATAGCATTGTGCCAAGTGTTCTAATAATACTACTAAGTGTTCTTGATGAAAATCAAAAGTAAAAATTTATTTCCGTTAATTTAAGAAATTGTGTGTATGTGTGTATGGGGGGTAGGACATTGTATTGGAAGAGTTTTAACAATTATATGAGTTTACGAACTTCTAACTTAAATTTATTGGAAAAAATTTATTTAGTGGAAAAACTTACCACCACATCTGTATTCAAGTATACCAATTTTAGAAGGCATTTTATAAAGTTTACCAACAGGTAAGGCAGAAAATAATGCTTGGAGTCCAAAAAATCCAAAGATGACACCAGTGTCTACAACATTTATGTAACTTTCTAAATCCAACGGAATATCAAGTTTCCATGGAGAACACACATTCTGCAATGATTATGATATAATGTGATTGGGTTGTGTCAAATTTCACACATTTGTTATGCATTGTATTAATTAAAATAATCTAGCCTATATAAATATATATTATATAATTGTAGTATTAGATTATATTATTATATTAATTATAAAAATTATAATAAAAAAATATATATATAAATTTTATTTGGTGAAAATTAATCAAAATAAAATCTGTATTCTTACTATAACAATTCTTAGTGTATAAAAATTATCTTTAAATTAGAAAACCTATTACTTAACCATTATAATAATCATTCTTTTTTGGCACTTCAAAGTATACTGGTACTTCACATAACCAAAGTAAGCAAGTAGAAAGAGCTTTCAAGTAATATAAATCTGAAATAGTCTGATCTAATGAAATCCAAAATTGAGTTGCTTATGAAATGGAAATTATAAGAATCTCCTCTTTTTTCTTCATGAAGTTTCTCATTAAGACACCACTGCAGCTAATACACTTCTGCAGCCTTTCATTAAGACATTTCCATCTCTGCACCCAATTGATTGAAGTGTACCTCCTTAGTTTCCCTTTCCTCCCTCAAAAATAATTCTCTCCTCTACTATACTAGTCATACAATTGATATGACAATTCAGTTCTCAAGCAACAGTACTTTATTCTAAAGACACTTTTCTTTGGTCATCGCTTATGCCTTGTCATTGCTCACACTACTACTTTCTCTCCTAGCAGCAATATCAAAGCCTTTATTTGTTATTGAATGAGTAAAGCAAGTTCTTCAACCATTTGGCATTTGTCTATCTGTTTGGGATGTCTTGTGATAACTTTTAAATGCACCAATCAGATTTCACAGAACTTAGCAAATTTTTGTTCACATTTGTGCTATTGGGATATCAAATTGAATATAATTTGAACCAAAATCGGAAAATAGTTTTGAGTTTTAGAAATTTTGAAAAAATTGTAAAGATCCATGATAAGGATTAGGCTAGACAGAATTTTAACCAAAACCCAAATGTAATGTTTACTCTGACAATGTATTTAACTTTAGTTAGAGGCACTACAGGCCTAAAGTAGAATTCAACTTTTTTTTAAATCTAATAGCCTATGTAGGACAGTACCGGCAATAGAGCATTTACGAGAATGACTGAAATCCACAACACCACAAAATTTATGGTTTGTATATAGAATAATTTACTTTGATACTTAACATATTATTTGTAATTTCTTCCAATATAGTGAGTAATTCCTATTTATTGTATATTCTTCCTCATATATCCTGTATCTGCTCATGTTCTGATTAAACATTTTGAAATTGTCCAGTTCCTGTAGGTACTAAACTAATAATGTTCATTAATAGGCTGTTTTCATTTGTAGCCAAATGCACACATAAGTTTTACTCGAAATTTTAGAATAGTAATAATAGTATTTTTTTTTCAAATGCTACAGATTCACCACAAAAGAGAGGATGGTAATGGAGATGATGATGGGGGAGGGGGGCTTACGCCCAAGGGTGTAGTTGAGATTATGCTATATGGCAAGGACGAATGGGACCACATTTCTGCATTTATTCAGTGGGTCCTACTAGAAAAGAAAATATAGGTCCCAATTTGCACCCAACAGGGAGTAGAAGATGAGGAACAATTAGAAGGAGCCCATTAAGGTCACAAGGCTTCTCCATCCTGAAGTAATATGCTAAGTGGTTCCAGAATGGATATGAATGCCTGAATTAGAGGTAGCCTTTTAGTGGGTGAGAATCCCATGCACCAGAGGACAGACGGTTTCCTCTGACGGTGCATAAAATCATTTCCCCCTTGTTAAAAAAAAAGATTATTATTATATTTTAGTGCACTTTTATGGAGAAAAATTGGTTGAACTCATGACTGAAATATAGAGGGGGACAGGGTTATTGTTTGCAGTGCATGGTAATTTTTAATGCATGAGTAATGCAATATTAGGACTTACAAGTTATAGCCAGAATTCAGAAATAAATATCGGTATGGAGAACTATACATGACTTCCATGTTCTAAGATTTATATTTAAAATCATATTCGAAATGAAATATTTCTATAGAAACTACTTCTTTCTATTGCTTCAGCCTTAAACACAGTACTGTGGTCACTAACGTATACCACCTCACGTTTTCGCACTCGATTTTCACTGATGATGGCAGTCGATGGCATTGCCGAAACGTCTGGTTTTGCAGAAAACATTGGACTACGGCTAAACACCCCAGGAAGGAATTTTAACAAAAAACTACTTCTTTGTTGCCGATAACGTAGTACACATTTAAACATTCTCCCCTCCCTCTTCAACTATAATTTTCGTTAATAGAAAATTACCCCCACCCCGTTCAACTAGCCTCTTCATTTATAGATATTTCATCTACGTTTCTACAGTGGATTATTATGAGCTTCTTATCAGGATACTTTATTTATAAAAATTAAGAACTTTACTCTTGTTAAATCATAAAATGTTTCAGGAAAACTACCGCTTTCTCTTAACCGATCGTCTCCAAAATCAATAGACCTTCAGTCCTCTAAAATTCAGGGATGCATGCAAAAAAATATTTGATTCTGTTAGAATGTGCGTCAGTTATCGTTCGTCATGGAAACATTTCTCTTGTTACAACATAAAATGTTGCAGGTAAACTACCCCTTTCCCTTAACCGATCTTCACCAAAATCAACAGATCTTGAGTTCTCTTTAGTCCAAAAAGGTATGCAAAAACGTAGTTGATTCTGTTTGAATTTACAGCAGTTATCGTTCGTCATAAAAAAATCCCCTTTTTAATACATAAAACGTTGCTGATAAACTACCCCTTTCCCTTAACAGATCTTCAACAAAATCAACATACCTTGAGTTCTCTTTAGTTCAAAAAGGTATGCAAAAATGTAGTTGATTCTGTTTGAATTTACGGCAGTTATCGTTCGTCATATAAAAAATTACACTTGCTAAAACATGAAATGTTGCAGGTAAACTACCCCTTTCCCTTAACCGATCTTCACCAACACCAATAGATATTGAGAACTCTACAATATGTATGCTGTATGCAAAACATCATTTGATTCTGTTTGAATTGCGACTGTTATCGTTTGCCATAGAAGAAAATTACCTTTGATAAAACACTGTTGCAGGTAAACTACCCCTTTCCCTTAACCGATCTTCACCAAAAACAATAGGTCTTGAGTACTCTACAAATCAGTGCTGTATGCAAAAAATTATTTGATTCTGTTTGAATTTGCGGCTGTTATCGTTTGCCATAGAAAATACCCTTGTTAAAACATAAAACGTTGCAGGTAAACTACCTCTTTCCCTTAACCGATCTTTACCAAAAACAATACGTCTTGAGAACGCTACAATTCTGGGCTGTATGCAAAAGAGTAGTTGATTCTGTTTGAATTTGCGGCTGTTATCGTTTGCCATATAAAAAAATTACCCTTGTTTAAAAAAAAACTGTTGCAGGTAAACTACCCCTTTCCCTTAACTGATCTTCACCAAAAACAATAGGTCTTGAGTACTCTACAAATCAGGACTGTATGCAAAGAATTATTTGATTCTGTTTGAATTTGCGGCTGTTATCGTTTGCCATAGAAAAAATCTACAGACAGACACAGCCACACACACAGACACTTTTCAAAAATATCGGTATGGAGAACCATACATGACTTCCATATTCTAAGATTTATATTTAAAATCATTTTCAGCCAAACAGCCAGGCTGTGTCTTACCTGCCTTTTTATTGCTGTATTAAATGAAAAATATTATATTACATTAAAATGAAAAAATTATAATTTTATTGCCTGGCAACAAAATTATTTTATTTTTAACAATTACCATTGTTTCAAAAAGTTTAAATAAATTTTCAAGTACTTTACTCTTGTTAAAACGTAAAAGGTTGCAGGTAAACTACCCCTTCCCCTTAACCGATCTTCACCAAAATCGAAAGTCATTGAGACCACTACAATTCAGGGACGTATGCAAACAATTATTTGATTCTGTTTGAATTTGCGGCTGTTATCGTTTGCCATAGAAAATACGCTTGAAAAAAAAAACGTTGCACGTAAACTACCCCTTCCCCTTAACCGATCTTCACCAAAAACAATACGTCTTGAGTACTCTACAAATCAGGGCTGTATGCAAACCATTATTTGATTCTGTTTGAATTTGCGGCTGTTATCGTTTGCCATAGAAAATACCCTTGTTAAAAAAACGTTGCAGGTAAACTACCCCTTTCCCTCAACCGATCTTAACCAAAAACAATAGGTCTTGAGAACTCTACAATTTAGGGCTGTATGCAAATAATCTTTTGATTCTGTTTGAATTTGCGGCTGTTATCGTTTGCCATAGGAAATACCCTTGTTAAAACATAAAACGTTACAGGTAAACTACCCCTTTCCCTTAACCGATCTTCACCAAAAACAATAGGTCTTGAGTACTCTACAAATCAGGACTGTATGCAAAACATTATTTGATTCTGTTTGAATTTGCGGCTGTTATCGTTTGCCATAGAAAATACCCTTGTTAAAAAAACGTTGCAGGTAAACTACCCCTTTCCCTCAACCGAACTTCACCAAAAACTATAGGTCTTGAGAACTCTACAATTTAGGGCTGTATGCAAATAATCTTTTGATTCTGTTTGAATTTGCGGCTGTTATCGTTTGCCATAGGAAATACCCTTGTTAAAACATAAAACGTTACAGGTAAACTACCCCTTTCCCTTAACCGATCTTCACCAAAATCAACAGATCTTGAGAACTCTACAATTCAGGGCTGTATGCGAAACATTATTTGATTCTGTTTGAATTTGCGGCTGTTATCGTTTGCCAAACAAACAAAATTACCCTTGCTAAAAAAAAACCGTTGCAGGTAAACTACCCCTTTCCCTCAACCGATCTTCACCAAAAACAATAGGTCGCGAGTACTCTGCAAATCAGGGCGGAATGCAAAACATTATTCGATTCTGTTTGAATTTGCGGCTGTTATCGTTTGCCATAGAAAATACCCTTGTAAAAAAACGTTGCAGGTAAACTACCCCTTTCCCTCAACCGATCTTCACCAAAAACAATAAGTCTTGAGAACACTGGAATTTAGGGCTGTATGCAAATAATCTTTTGATTCTGTTTGAATTTGCGACTGTTATCGTTTGCCATAGGAAATACCCTTGTTAAAACATAAAACGTTACAGGTAAACTACCCCTTTCCCTTAACCGATCTTCACCAAAAACAATAGGTCTTGAGTACTCTACAAATCAGGGCTGTATGCAAAACATTATTTGATTCTGTTTGAATTTGCGGCTGTTATCATTTGCCATAGAAAATACCCTTGTTAAAAAAACGTTGCAGGTAAACTACCCCTTTCCCTGAACCGAACTTCACCAAAAACAATAGGTCTTGAGAACTCTACAATTTAGGGCTGTATGCAAATAATCTTTTGATTCTGTTTGAATTTGCGGCTGTTATCGTTTGCCATAGGAAATACCCTTGTTAAAACATAAAACGTTACAGGTAAACTACCCCTTTCCCTTAACCGATATTCACCAACATCAACAGATCTTGAGAACTCTACAATTCAGGGCTGCATGCGAAACATTATTTGATTCTGTTTGAATTTGCGGCTGTTATCGTTTGCCAAACAAACAAAATTACCCTTGCTAAAAAAAAACCGTTGCCGGTAAACTACCCCTTTCCCTCAACCGATCTTCACCACAAACAATAGGTCGCGAGGACTCTGCAAATCAGGGCTGTATGCAAAAAATTATTTGATTCTGTTTGAATTTGCGGCAGTTATCGTTTGCCATAGAAAACAAATCTACACACACACACACACACACACACACACACACACACACACACACACACACACACACACACACACACACACACACACACACACACACACACACACACACACACACACACACACACACAGACACTTTTCGGAAAACGACTTTTTTTCATGTTTTGAGTGTAGTAGAATCAGAATCTGCAATAATCTCGAACACGATTTTTTTTGCCATCACCATACTTCCATTCCTTAAGGAATATGGAAGTAAAAAAACGATGCAGGTAAACTACCCCTTTCCCTTAACCGATCTTCTCCGAAAACAATAGGTCTTGAGTACTCTACAAATCAGGGCTGTATGCAAAAAATTATTTGATTCTGTTTGAATTTGCGGCTGTTATCGTTTGCCATAGAAAATACCCTTGTTAAAACATAAAACGTAGCCGGTAAACTACCCCTTTCCCTTAACCTATATTCACCAAAAACAATAGGTCGTGAGTACTCTACAAATCAGGGCTGTATGCAAATAATCTTTTGATTCTGTTTGAATTTGCGGCTGTTATCGTTTGCCATATAAAATACCCTTGTTAAAACATAAAACGTTGCCGGTAAACTACCCCTTTCCCTTAACCGATCTTCACCAAAAACAATAGGTCTTGAGAACTCTACAATTCAGGGCTGTATGCGAAACATTATTTGATTCTGTTTGATTTTGCGGTTGTTATCGTTTGCCAAAAAAAAAAAAATCGGTATTGAGAACCATACATGACTTCCATGTTCTAAGATTTACATTTAAAATCATTTTCGAAATGAAATATTACTATAGAAACTACTTCTTTCTACTTACTGCTTCAGCCTTAACCTCAGTACTGTGGTCGCTAACGTATACCACCTCACGTTATCGCACTCGATTTTCACTGATGATGGAAGTCGATGGCATTGCCGAAACGCCTGGTTTTGTAGAACATTGGACTACGGCCATACATCCCGGGAAGGAATTTTAACAAAAACTATTTCTTTGTTGCCGATAACGTAGTACACACATATATAAAAAATATGCATAAAATTGATGGCTTTTATAAGTTAAGGATTGATCTCCATTAAGTAGTGCTCAAGTTTCCAAAGTTTTAATATTATGATGTCCGTAATTAAAACATCAGAGCAGGTTTAGTGTGTATCAGGGTACACCGTGGACAAAAATTTTCAACATTTTCTATTGAGCGGTGCTTAGAGTAAAGCTGTGAATCTACAGTGTACGTTTCACAGAACAAACACGCGGGAAAGAAGAAGCGAATGAACCCTCTTGCAGAGGGTTCATTCCCTAAAGACGAAAAGTCTGTCTATGAATCGTTCCTCTGTAAACACGTGCAGTTACACTGCCCAGCGATCCACAGGAAGCAAATCGCTATCCACGCTGGACACTTTTTCGGCTTGCACGCGTTATGTTGGTGAGGGATTTGGCACTTTCCATTTAAAAAGCGTGTAAATGTAAGAAAATAAACATGGGTTAGGCCGGAAATAACGCGAATTTTGTGTGTGTGTGCGTGTGTGTGTGTTCCCTGGCTTTTTATTGCAGTAATCATAATAATAAAATGGAAACGTCAACATTACATAATTGAGATATGCGTCCTGCCACGGACGATATATTTTCTCTCATACATGATTTATATTAAAATGAAAAAATTATAATTTTATTGCCTGGCAACAAAATTATTTTATTTTTAACAATTACCATTGTTTGAAAAAGTTTAAATGAATTTTCATGTACTTTCCTGTTGTTAAAACGTAAAAGGTTGCTGGTAAACTACCCCTTCCCCTTAACCGATCTTCACCAAAATCAAAAGGCCTTGAGATCTCTACAATTCAGTGATGTATGCAAAAAATTATTTGATTTTGTTTGAATTTGCTGCTGTTATCGTTCGTCATAGAAAAAATACCCTTCTTAAAACATAAAACGTTGCAGGTAAACTACCCCTTTCCCTTAACCGATCTTCAACAAAATCAACAGACCTTGAGTTCTTTATAATTCGAAAAGGTATGCAGAAGAGTAGTTGATTCTGTTTTAATGTACGGGAGTTATCGTTCGTAAAAAAAAATTACCCTTGATAAAACATAAAATGTTGCTGGTAAACAACCCTATTCCCTTAACCGATCTTCACCAAAACCAACAGGTCTTGAGAACTTTACATTTCAGGGCTGTATGCAAAATATTATATGATTCTGTTTGAATTTGCGGCTGTTATCGTTTGCCATATAAAATACCCTTGATAAAACAAAAAACGTGTCTGGTAAACTACCTCTTTTGCTTAACCGATCTTCACCAAAAACAATAAGTCTTTAGTACTCAACAAAACAGGGCTGTATGCAAAAACGTATTTGATTCTGTTTGTATTTGCGGCTCTTATCGTTTGCCGTAGAAAATACCCTTTTAAAACATGAAACGTTGCTGGTAAACTACCCCTTTCCCTTAACCGATCTTCACCAACACCAATAAGTTATGAGAACTCTACAATACAAAACATCATTCAATTCTGTATGCAAAACATCATTTGATTCTGTTTGAATTTGCGGCTGTTATCGTTTACCATAGAAAAAAATTACCCTTGATAAAAAACCGTTGCAGGTAAACTACCCCTTTCCCTTAACTGATCTTCACCAGAAACGACAGGTCTTGAGAACTCTACAATTTAGGGTTGTATGCAAAATATTATATGATTTTGTGAGAATTTGCGGCTGTTATCGTTTGCCATAAAAAATACCCTTGATAAAACAAAAAACGTGGCAGGTAAACTACCCCTTTCCCTTAAACGATCTTCACCAAAAACAATGGGTCTTTAGTACTCAAGAAGTCAGTGCTGTATGCAAAAACGTATTTGATTCTGTTTGAATTTGCGGCTCTTATCGTTTGCCATAGAAAATACCCTTAAAAACATAAAACGTTGCCGGTAAACTACCCCTTTCCCTTAACCGATCTTCACCAAAAACGAAAGGTCTTGAGAACTCTACAATTCAGTTCAGTATGCAAACCATTATTTGATTATGTTTGAATTTGCGGCTGTTATCGTTTGCCATAGAAAATACCCTTGTTAAAACATAAAACGGTCCTGGTAAACTACCCCTTTCCCTTAACCGATCTTCACCAAAAACAATAGGTCTTGAGAACTCTACAATTCAGGGCTGTATGCGAAACATTATTTGATTCTGTTTGAATTTGCGGCTGTATCGTTTGCCAAACAAACAAAATTACTCTTGATAAAAAAAAACCGTTGCCGGTAAACTACCCCTTTCCCTCAACCGATCTTCACCAAAAACAGTAGGTCGCGAGTACTCTACAAATCAGGGCTGTATGCAAAAAATTATTTGATTCTGTATGAATTTGCGGCTGTTATGGTTTGCCATAGAAAAAAATCTACAGACACACAGACAGACACACACACACAGACACTTTTCGAAAAACGACTTTTTTTCATGTTTTGAGTGTAGTACAATCAGAATCTGCAATAATCTCGAACACGATTTTTTTGCCATCAACTTACTTCCATTTCCTTAAGGAACATGGATGTAAAATTACACTTGATAAAAAAACGATGCAGGTAAACTACCCCTTTCCCTTAACCGATCTTCTCCGAAAACAATAGGTCTTGAGTACTCTACAAATTAGGGCTGCATGCAAAAAATTATTTGATTCTGTTTGAATTTGCGGCAGTTATCGTTTGCCATAGAAAAAAAATCTATAGACACACAGACACTTTTCGGAAAACGACTTTTTTTCATGTTTTGAGTGTAGTAGAATCAGAATCTGCAATAATCTCGAACACGATTTTTTTTTCCATCACCATACTTCCATTCCTTAAGGAATATGGAAGTAAAATGACTTTTTTCATGTTTTGAGTATAGTACAATCAGAATCTGCAATAATCTCGAACACGATTTTTTTGCCATCACCATACTTCCATTTCCTTAAGGAACATGGAAGTAAAAAAAAGGTATGGAGAACCATACATAACTTCCATGTTTTAAGATTTATATTTAAAACCATTTTCGAAATGATATATTACCATAGAAACTACTTCTTTCTACTTACTGCTTCAGCCTTAACCACAGTACCTACTGTGGTCACTAACGTATACCACCTCACGTTATCGCACTCGATTTTCACTGATGATGGAAGTCGATGGCATTGCCGAAACGTCTGGTTTTGTAGAAAACATTGGACTACGGCCAAACATCCCAGGAAGGAATTTTAACAATAACTATTTCTTTGTTGCCGATAACGTTGTACACATATATATAAATATATGAAAAAAATTAATGGCTTGTATAAATTAATGTTTGATCTCCATTAAGTAGTGCTCAAGTTTCCGAAGTTTTAATATTATGATGTCCGTAATGAAAACATCAGAGCAGGTTTAGTATGTATGAGGGTACACCGTGGACAACAATTTTCAACATTTTCTATTGAGCGTTGCTTAGAGTAAAGCTGCGAATCTACAGTGTACGTATCACAGAACGAACACGCGGAAAAGAAGGAGTGCTCCGAAGTCACTCATAGACCCTCAGCATCTTGCAGAGGGTTCATTCCGATCTTCACCAAAATCAAAAGGCCTTGAGATCACTACAATTCAGGGATGTGTGCAAAAAATTATTTGATTCTGTTTGAATATGCGGCAGTTACCGTTCGTGATAGAAAAAATTACCCTTGTTAAAACATAAAATGTTGCAGGTAAACTAGCCTATTCCCTTAACCGATCTTCACAAAAACCAAAGGTCTTGAGAACTCTACAATTCAGGGCTGTATGCAAAACATTATTTGATTCGGTTTGAATTTGCGGCTGTTATCGTTTGCCAAAAAAAATATCGGTATGGAGAACCATACATGACTTCCATGTTCTAAGATTTATATTTAAAATCATATTTGAAATGGAATATTTCCATAGAAACCACGTCTTTCTACTTATTGCTTCAGCATTAACCACAGTACTGTGGTCACTAACGTATACCACCTCACGTTTTCGCACTCGATTTTCACCGATGATGGCAGTCAATGGCACTGCCGAAAAGTCTGGTTATGCAGAAAACATTGGACTACGGCTAAAGAGCCCGGGAAGCAATTTTAACAAAAAACTACTTCCTTGTTGCCGATAACGTAGTACACATATAAAAAATTCTCCCCTCCACCATCAACTATAATTTTTAATAATAGAAAATTACCCCCACCCCGTTCACCTAACCTCTTCATTTATAGATATTTCATCTTCGTTTCTACAGTGGATTACTATGAGCTTCTTATCAGGATACTTTATTTATAAAAATTAAGTACTTTACTCTTGTTAAATCATAAAATGTTTCAGGTAAACTACCCCTTTCCCTTAACCGATCTTCAACAAAATCAACAGACCTTGAGTTCTTTATAATTCAAAAAGGTATGCAGAAGAGTAGTTGATTCTGTTTTAATGTACGGCAGTTATCGTTCGTAAAAAAAAATTACCCTTGATAAAACATAAAATGTTGCTGGTAAACAACCCTATTCCCTTAACCGATCTTCACCAAAACCAACAGGTCTTGAGAACTTTATATTTCAGGGCTGTATGCAAAATATTATATGATTCTGTTTGAATTTGCGGCTGTTATCGTTTGCCATATAAAATACCCTTGATAAAACAAAAAACGTGTCTGGTAAACTACCCCTTTTGCTTAACCGATCTTCACCAAAAACAATAGGTCTTTAGTACTCAACAAAACAGGACTGTATGCAAAAACGTATTTGATTCTGTTTGTATTTGCGGCTCTTATTGTTTGCCGTAGAAAATACCCTTTTAAAACATAAAACGTTGCAGGTAAACTACCCCTTTCCCTTAACCGATCTTCACCAACACCAATAAGTTATGAGAACTCTACAATACAGGGCTGTATGCAAAACATCATTTGATTCTGTTTGAATTTGCGGCTGTTATCGTTTACCATAGAAAATATCGCTATGGAGAACCATACATGACTTCCATATTCTAAGATTTATATTTAAAATCATTTTCAGCCAAACGGCCAGGGAAGGAATTTTAACAAAAAAATACTTCTTTCTTGCCAATAATGTAGTACACATATAAAAAATATTATCCCCTCCCCCTTCAACTATAATTTTGATTTATAGAAAATTACCCCCAGCCCGTTCAACTAGCCTCTTCATTTATAGATATTTCATCTACGTTTCTACAGTGGATTATTAAGATCTTATCAGGATACTTTATCAAAATTAAGTACTTTACTCATGTTACAACAAAAAATGTTTCAGGTAAACTGCCCTTTCCCCGTAACCGATCTTCACCAAAATCAACAGACACTGAGTTCTCTATAGCTCAGGCACATATGTAAAAAATTATTTGATTCTGTTTGAATGTACGGCAGTTATGGTTCGTCATATAAAAAATTACCCATGTTAAAACATAAAACATGAGATTTATAAAACATATCTAAGATTTATATTTAAAATCATTTTTGAAATAAAATATTTTCATAGAACCTACTAGCGCTGGGGAAATCTGAGGAGACAATCAGAGTTGGGCCTACCTGTCACTCTGCTGCATTTGGTGGAAAGCCCTGTCACTGTCGTCAAAGTATCAGCCTTGACAGGGTCCTCTTTTTCTGCAAAATGGGAGAGGCTTGAGATGGAGTGAGTGACATGGTCCCCACCTCAATGAAGAACCCATTGTTTTATAAAAATATATTTAAATTTTGAAAACTGAAAATTCTTTTCTTGTTGTAAATATTTATATTTTATAATCAAAATGACTTTATCAAAAAACAAACATTATTTTTTTATAATAAGTATTTACATATGTTTCTTAATATGCTTACTTTTTCTTCAATGTTGATGATCATTTCCAAACATTCTGACAAAATTGTATCTACAGAACAGTTAACATTCCCCAGGTTTCCATTTCTGCTAATTTCTCATTACACCTTCCACTGACGTATTATTAACCATTTCATAAACTATCGTATAATCTTTTCAGATTTTGTGGTACAAAATCTGAAAATTTCAGATTGCCTGGCAACAAAATTATTTTATTTTCAACAATTACCATTGTTTGAAAAAGTTTAAATGAATTTTCAAGTACTTTTACTCTTGTTAAAACGTAAAAGGTTGCAGGTAAACTACCCCTTCCCCTTAACTGATCTTCACCAAAATCTAAAGGCCTTGAGTCCTCTACAATTCACTGAAGTACGCAAAAAATTATTTGATTCTGTTTGAATTTGCGGCAGTTATCGTTTGTCATAGAAAATACGCTTGATAAAAAACGTTGCAGGTAAACTACCCCTTCCCCTCAACCGATCTTCACCAAAAACAATAGGTCTTGAGAACTCTACAATTCAGGGCTGTATGCGAAACATTCTTTGATTCTGTTTGAATTTGCGGCAGTTATCGTTTGCCATAGAAAATACGCTTGATAAAAAACGTTGCAGGTAAACTACCCCTTCCCCTCAACCGATCTTCACCAAAAACAACAGGTCTTGAGTACTCTACAAATCAGGGCTGTATGCAGAAAATTATTTGATTCTGTTTGAATTTGCGGCTGTTATCGTTTGCCATAGAAAATAACCTTGTTAAAAAAACCTTGTAGGTAAACTACCCCTTTCCCTTAACCGATCTTCACCAAAAACAATAGGTCTTGAGAACTCTACAATTTAGGGCAGTATGCAAATAATCTTTTGATTCTGTTTGAATTTGCGGCTGTTATCGTTTGCCATAGGAAATACCCTTGTTAAAACATAAAACGTTACTGGTAAACTACCCCTTTCCCTTAACCGATCTTCACCAAAAAAAATAGGTCTTGAGAACTCTACAATTCAGGGCTGTATGCGAAACATTACTTGATTCTGTTTGAATTTGCGGCTGTTATCGTTTGCCAAAAAAAAAAAAATTTCCCTTGATAAAAAAAAACCGTTGCTGGTAAACTACCCCTTTCCCTCAACCGATCTTCACCAAAAACAATAGGTCGCGAGTCCTCTACAAATCAGGGCTGTATGCAAAAAATTATTTGATTCTGTTTGAATTTTCGGCAGTTATCGTTTGCCATAGAAAAAAAATCTACAGACAGACACACAGACAGACACACACACACAGACACTTTTCGGAAAACGACTTTTTTTCATGATTTGAGTGTAGTACAATCAGAATCTGCAATAATCTCGAACACGATTTTTTTTGCCATCACCATACTTCCATTCCTTAAGGAATATGGAAGTAAATCACCATACTTCCATTCCTTAAGGAATATGGAAGTAAAAATTACCCTTGATAAAAAACCGTTGCAGGTAAACTACCCCTTTCCCTTAACCGATCTTCACCAAAAACGACAGGTCTTGAGAACTCTACAATTTAGGGTTGTATGCAAAATATTATATGATTTTGTGAGAATTTGCGGCTGTTATCGTTTGCCATAAAAAATACCCTTGATAAAACAAAAAACGTGGCAGGTAAACTACCCCTTTCCCTTAAACGATCTTCACCAAAAACAATGGGTCTTTAGTACTCAAGAAGTCAGTGCTGTATGCAAAAACGTATTTGATTCTGTTTGAATTTGCGGCTCTTATCGTTTGCCATAGAAAATACCCTTAAAAACATAAAACGTTGCCGGTAAACTACCCCTTTCCCTTAACCGATCTTCACCAAAAACGAAAGGTCTTGAGAACTCTACAATTCAGTTCAGTATGCAAACCATTATTTGATTATGTTTGAATTTGCGGCTGTTATCGTTTGCCATAGAAAATACCCTTGTTAAAACATAAAACGGTCCTGGTAAACTACCCCTTTCCCTTAACCGATCTTCACCAAAAACAATAGGTCTTGAGAACTCTACAATTCAGGGCTGTATGCGAAACATTATTTGATTCTGTTTGAATTTGCGGCTGTATCGTTTGCCAAACAAACAAAATTACTCTTGATAAAAAAAAACCGTTGCCGGTAAACTACCCCTTTCCCTCAACCGATCTTCACCAAAAACAGTAGGTCGCGAGTACTCTACAAATCAGGGCTGTATGCAAAAAATTATTTGATTCTGTATGAATTTGCGGCTGTTATGGTTTGCCATAGAAAAAAATCTATAGACACACAGACAGACAGACACACAGACACTTTTCGAAAAACGACTTTTTTTCATGTTTTGAGTGTAGTACAATCAGAATCTGCAATAATCTCGAACACGATTTTTTTGCCATCAACTTACTTCCATTTCCTTAAGGAACATGGATGTAAAATTACACTTGATAAAAAACGATGCAGGTAAACTACCCCTTTCCCTTAACCGATCTTCTCCGAAAACAATAGGTCTTGAGTACTCTACAAATTAGGGCTGCATGCAAAAAATTATTTGATTCTGTTTGAATTTGCGGCAGTTATCGTTTGCCATAGAAAAAAAATCTATAGACACACAGACAGACACACAGACAGACAGACACACACACAGACACTTTTCGGAAAACGACTTTTTTTCATGTTTTGAGTGTAGTAGAATCAGAATCTGCAATAATCTCGAACACGATTTTTTTTGCCATCACCATACTTCCATTCCTTAAGGAATATGGAAGTAAAATGACTTTTTTCATGTTTTGAGTATAGTACAATCAGAATCTGCAATAATCTCGAACACGATTTTTTTGCCATCACCATACTTCCATTTCCTTAAGGAACATGGAAGTAAAAAAAAGGTATGGAGAACCATACATAACTTCCATGTTTTAAGATTTATATTTAAAACCATTTTCGAAATGATATATTACCATAGAAACTACTTCTTTCTACTTACTGCTTCAGCCTTAACCACAGTACCTACTGTGGTCACTAACGTATACCACCTCACGTTATCGCACTCGATTTTCACTGATGATGGAAGTCGATGGCATTGCCGAAACGTCTGGTTTTGTAGAAAACATTGGACTACGGCCAAACATCCCAGGAAGGAATTTTAACAATAACTATTTCTTTGTTGCCGATAACGTTGTACACATATATATAAATATATGCATAAAATTAATGGCTTGTATAAATTAATGTTTGATCTCCATTAAGTAGTGCTCAAGTTTCCGAAGTTTTAATATTATGATGTCCGTAATGAAAACATCAGAGCAGGTTTAGTATGTATGAGGGTACACCGTGGACAACAATTTTCAACATTTTCTATTGAGCGTTGCTTAGAGTAAAGCTGCGAATCTACAGTGTACGTATCACAGAACGAACACGCGGAAAAGAAGGAGTGCTCCGAAGTCACTCATAGACCCTCAGCATCTTGCAGAGGGTTCATTCCGATCTTCATAAAAATCAAAAGGCCTTGAGATCACTACAATTCAGGGATGTGTGCAAAAAATTATTTGATTCTGTTTGAATATGCGGCAGTTACCGTTCGTGATAGAAAAAATTACCCTTGTTAAAACATAAAATGTTGCAGGTAAACTAGCCTATTCCCTTAACCGATCTTCACAAAAACCAAAGGTCTTGAGAACTCTACAATTCAGGGCTGTATGCAAAACATTATTTGATTCGGTTTGAATTTGCGGCTGTTATCGTTTGCCAAAAAAAATATCGGTATGGAGAACCATACATGACTTCCATGTTCTAAGATTTATATTTAAAATCATATTTGAAATGGAATATTTCCATAGAAACCACGTCTTTCTACTTATTGCTTCAGCATTAACCACAGTACTGTGGTCACTAACGTATACCACCTCACGTTTTCGCACTCGATTTTCACCGATGATGGCAGTCAATGGCACTGCCGAAAAGTCTGGTTATGCAGAAAACATTGGACTACGGCTAAAGAGCCCGGGAAGCAATTTTTAAACAAAAAACTACTTCCTTGTTGCCGATAACGTAGTACACATATAAAAAATTCTCCCCTCCACCATCAACTATAATTTTTAATAATAGAAAATTACCCCCACCCCGTTCACCTAACCTCTTCATTTATAGATATTTCATCTTCGTTTCTACAGTGGATTACTATGAGCTTCTTATCAGGATACTTTATTTATAAAAATTAAGTACTTTACTCTTGTTAAAACATAAAATGTTTCAGGTAAACTACCCCTTTCTCTTAACCGATCTTCTCCAAAATCAAGAGACCTTCCGTCCTCTACCATTCAGGGAAGCATGCAAAAAAATATTTGATTCTGTTTGAATGTGTGGCAGTTATCGTTCGTCATGGAAACATTTCTCTTGTTACAACATAAAATGTTGCAGGTAAACTACCCCTTTCCCTAAACTGATCTTCACCAAAATCAATAGAATTTGAGCTCTCTACAACTCAGGAAAGGGTGCAAAAAATTATTTGATTCTCATTGAATTTTCGGCAGTTATCGTTCGTCATAAAAAATTACCCTTTTTAAAACATAAAACGTTGCTGGTAAACTACCCCTCCCCCTTAACCGATCTTCACCAAAAACAATAGGTCTTGAGTACTCTACAAATCAGGGCAGTATGCAAAACATTATTTGATTCTGTTTGAATTTGCGGCTGTTATCGTTTGCCATAGAAAATACCCTTGTTAAAAAAACGTTGCTGGTAAACTACCCCTTTCCCTCAACCGATCTTCACCAAAAACAATAGGTCTTGAGAACTCTACAATCTAGGGCTGTATGCAAATAATCTTTTGATTCTGTTTGAATTTTCGGCTGTTATCGTTTGCCATAGGAAATACCCTTGTTAAAACATAAAACGTTACAGGTAAATTACCCCTTTCCCTTAACCGATGTTCACCAAAATCAACAGATCTTGATAGCTCTACAATTCAGGGCTGTATGCGAAACATTATTTGATTCTGTTTGAATTTGCGGCTGTTATCGTTTGCCAAACAAACAAAATTACCCTTGCTAAAAAAAAACGTTGCAGGTAAACTACCCCTTTCCCTCAACCGATCTTCACCACAAACAATAGGTCGCGAGTACTCTGCAAATCAGGGCTGTATGCAAAAAATTATTTGATTCTGTTTGAATTTGCGGCAGTTATCGTTTGCCATAGAAAACTAATCTACACACACACACACACACACACACACACACACACACACACACACACACACACACACACACACACACACACACACACACACACACACACACACGCGCGCGCACACGCACACACACACGCACGCACGCACACACACACACACACACAGACACACACAGACACTTTTCGGAAAACGACTTTTTTTCATGTTTTGAGTGTAGTAGAATCAGAATCTGCAATAATCTCGAACACGATTTTTTTTGCCATCACCATACTTCCATTCCTTAAGGAATATGGAAGTAAAATGACTTTTTTCATGTTTTGAGTATAGTACAATCAGAATCTGCAATAATCTCGAACACGATTTTTTTGCCATCACCATACTTCCATTTCCTTAAGGAACATGGAAGTAAAAAAAAGGTATGGAGAACCATACATAACTTCCATGTTTTAAGATTTATATTTAAAACCATTTTCGAAATGATATATTACCATATAAACTACTTCTTTCTACTTACTGCTTCAGCCTTAACCACAGTACCTACTGTGGTCACTAACGTATACCACCTCACGTTATCGCACTCGATTTTCACTGATGATGGAAGTCGATGGCATTGCCGAAACGTCTGGTTTTGTAGAAAACATTGGACTACGGCCAAACATCCCAGGAAGGAATTTTAACAATAACTATTTCTTTGTTGCCGATAACGTTGTACACATATATATAAATATATGCATAAAATTAATGGCTTGTATAAATTAATGTTTGATCTCCATTAAGTAGTGCTCAAGTTTCCGAAGTTTTAATATTATGATGTCCGTAATGAAAACATCAGAGCAGGTTTAGTATGTATGAGGGTACACCGTGGACAACAATTTTCAACATTTTCTATTGAGCGTTGCTTAGAGTAAAGCTGCGAATCTACAGTGTACGTATCACAGAACGAACACGCGGAAAAGAAGGAGTGCTCCGAAGTCACTCATAGACCCTCAGCATCTTGCAGAGGGTTCATTCCGATCTTCACCAAAATCAAAAGGCCTTGAGATCACTACAATTCAGGGATGTGTGCAAAAAATTATTTGATTCTGTTTGAATATGCGGCAGTTACCGTTCGTGATAGAAAAAATTACCCTTGTTAAAACATAAAATGTTGCAGGTAAACTAGCCTATTCCCTTAACCGATCTTCACAAAAACCAAAGGTCTTGAGAACTCTACAATTCAGGGCTGTATGCAAAACATTATTTGATTCGGTTTGAATTTGCGGCTGTTATCGTTTGCCAAAAAAAATATCGGTATGGAGAACCATACATGACTTCCATGTTCTAAGATTTATATTTAAAATCATATTTGAAATGGAATATTTCCATAGAAACCACGTCTTTCTACTTATTGCTTCAGCATTAACCACAGTACTGTGGTCACTAACGTATACCACCTCACGTTTTCGCACTCGATTTTCACCGATGATGGCAGTCAATGGCACTGCCGAAAAGTCTGGTTATGCAGAAAACATTGGACTACGGCTAAAGAGCCCGGGAAGCAATTTTAACAAAAAACTACTTCCTTGTTGCCGATAACGTAGTACACATATAAAAAATTCTCCCCTCCACCATCAACTATAATTTTTAATAATAGAAAATTACCCCCACCCCGTTCACCTAACCTCTTCATTTATAGATATTTCATCTTCGTTTCTACAGTGGATTACTATGAGCTTCTTATCAGGATACTTTATTTATAAAAATTAAGTACTTTACTCTTGTTAAATCATAAAATGTTTCAGGTAAACTACCCCTTTCTCTTAACCGATCTTCTCCAAAATCAAGAGACCTTCCGTCCTCTACAATTCAGGGAAGCATGCAAAAAAATATTTGATTCTGTTTGAATGTGCGGCAGTTATCGTTCGTCATGGAAACATTTCTCTTGTTACAACATAAAATGTTGCAGGTAAACTACCCCTTTCCCTAAACTGATCTTCACCAAAATCAATAGAATTTGAGCTCTCTACAACTCAGGAAAGGGTGCAAAAAATTATTTGATTCTCATTGAATTTTCGGCAGTTATCGTTCGTCATAAAAAATTACCCTTTTTAAAACATAAAACGTTGCTGGTAAACTACCCCTCCCCCTTAACCGATCTTCACCAAAAACAATAGGTCTTGAGTACTCTACAAATCAGGGCAGTATGCAAAACATTATTTGATTCTGTTTGAATTTGCGGCTGTTATCGTTTTCCATAGAAAATACCCTTGTTAAAAAAACGTTGCTGGTAAACTACCCCTTTCCCTCAACCGATCTTCACCAAAAACAACAGATCTTGATAGCTCTACAATTCAGGGCTGTATGCGAAACATTATTTGATTCTGTTTGAATTTGCGGCTGTTATCGTTTGCCAAACAAACAAAATTACCCTTGCTAAAAAAAAACGTTGCAGGTAAACTACCCCTTTCCCTCAACCGATCTTCACCAAAATCAACAGATCTTGATAGCTCTACAATTCAGGGCTGTATGCGAAACATTATTTGATTCTGTTTGAATTTGCGGCTGTTATCGTTTGCCAAACAAACAAAATTACCCTTGCTAAAAAAAAACGTTGCTGGTAAACTACCCCTTTCCCTCAACCGATCTTCACCACAAACAATAGGTCGCGAGTACTCTGCAAATCAGGGCTGTATGCAAAAAATTATTTGATTCTGTTTGAATTTGCGGCAGTTATCGTTTGCCATAGAAAACTAATCTACACACACACACACACACACACACACACACACACACACACACACACACACACACACACACACACACACACACACACACACGCACACACACACACACACACACACACACACACACACACACACACACAGACACTTTTCGGAAAACGACTTTTTTTCATGTTTTGAGTGTAGTAGAATCAGAATCTGCAATAATCTCGAACACGATTTTTTTTGCCATCACCATACTTCCATTCCTTAAGGAATATGGAAGTAAAATGACTTTTTTCATGTTTTGAGTATAGTACAATCAGAATCTGCAATAATCTCGAACACGATTTTTTTGCCATCACCATACTTCCATTTCCTTAAGGAACATGGAAGTAAAAAAAAGGTATGGAGAACCATACATAACTTCCATGTTTTAAGATTTATATTTAAAACCATTTTCGAAATGATATATTACCATAGAAACTACTTCTTTCTACTTACTGCTTCAGCCTTAACCACAGTACCTACTGTGGTCACTAACGTATACCACCTCACGTTATCGCACTCGATTTTCACTGATGATGAAGTCGATGGCATTGCCGAAACGTCTGGTTTTGTAGAAAACATTGGACTACGGCCAAACATCCCAGGAAGGAATTTTAACAATAACTATTTCTTTGTTGCCGATAACGTTGTACACATATATATAAATATATGCATAAAATTAATGGCTTGTATAAATTAATGTTTGATCTCCATTAAGTAGTGCTCAAGTTTCCGAAGTTTTAATATTATGATGTCCGTAATGAAAACATCAGAGCAGGTTTAGTATGTATGAGGGTACACCGTGGACAACAATTTTCAACATTTTCTATTGAGCGTTGCTTAGAGTAAAGCTGCGAATCTACAGTGTACGTATCACAGAACGAACACGCGGAAAAGAAGGAGTGCTCCGAAGTCACTCATAGACCCTCAGCATCTTGCAGAGGGTTCATTCCGATCTTCACCAAAATCAAAAGGCCTTGAGATCACTACAATTCAGGGATGTGTGAAAATATTATTTGATTCTGTTTGAATATGCGGCAGTTACCGTTCGTGATAGAAAAAATTACCCTTGTTAAAACATAAAATGTTGCAGGTAAACTAGCCTATTCCCTTAACCGATCTTCACAAAAACCAAAGGTCTTGAGAACTCTACAATTCAGGGCTGTATGCAAAACATTATTTGATTCGGTTTGAATTTGCGGCTGTTATCGTTTGCCAAAAAAAATATCGGTATGGAGAACCATACATGACTTCCATGTTCTAAGATTTATATTTAAAATCATATTTGAAATGGAATATTTCCATAGAAACCACGTCTTTCTACTTATTGCTTCAGCATTAACCACAGTACTGTGGTCACTAACGTATACCACCTCACGTTTTCGCACTCGATTTTCACCGATGATGGCAGTCAATGGCACTGCCGAAAAGTCTGGTTATGCAGAAAACATTGGACTACGGCTAAAGAGCCCGGGAAGCAATTTTAACAAAAAACTACTTCCTTGTTGCCGATAACGTAGTACACATATAAAAAATTCTCCCCTCCACCATCAACTATAATTTTTAATAATAGAAAATTACCCCCACCCCGTTCACCTAACCTCTTCATTTATAGATATTTCATCTTCGTTTCTACAGTGGATTACTATGAGCTTCTTATCAGGATACTTTATTTATAAAAATTAAGTACTTTACTCTTGTTAAATCATAAAATGTTTCAGGTAAACTACCCCTTTCTCTTAACCGATCTTCTCCAAAATCAAGAGACCTTCCGTCCTCTACAATTCAGGGAAGCATGCAAAAAAATATTTGATTCTGTTTGAATGTGCGGCAGTTATCGTTCGTCATGGAAACATTTCTCTTGTTACAACATAAAATGTTGCAGGTAAACTACCCCTTTCCCTAAACTGATCTTCACCAAAATCAATAGAATTTGAGCTCTCTACAACTCAGGAAAGGGTGCAAAAAATTATTTGATTCTCATTGAATTTTCGGCAGTTATCGTTCGTCATAAAAAATTACCCTTTTTAAAACATAAAACGTTGCTGGTAAACTACCCCTCCCCCTTAACCGATCTTCACCAAAAACAATAGGTCTTGAGTACTCTACAAATCAGGGCAGTATGCAAAACATTATTTGATTCTGTTTGAATTTGCGGCTGTTATCGTTTTCCATAGAAAATACCCTTGTTAAAAAAACGTTGCTGGTAAACTACCCCTTTCCCTCAACCGATCTTCACCAAAAACAACAGATCTTGATAGCTCTACAATTCAGGGCTGTATGCGAAACATTATTTGATTCTGTTTGAATTTGCGGCTGTTATCGTTTGCCAAACAAACAAAATTACCCTTGCTAAAAAAAAACGTTGCAGGTAAACTACCCCTTTCCCTCAACCGATCTTCACCAAAGTCAACAGATCTTGATAGCTCTACAATTCAGGGCTGTATGCGAAACATTATTTGATTCTGTTTGAATTTGCGGCTGTTATCGTTTGCCAAACAAACAAAATTACCCTTGCTAAAAAAAAACGTTGCTGGTAAACTACCCCTTTCCCTCAACCGATCTTCACCACAAACAATAGGTCGCGAGTACTCTGCAAATCAGGGCTGTATGCAAAAAATTATTTGATTCTGTTTGAATTTGCGGCAGTTATCGTTTGCCATAGAAAACTAATCTACACACACACACACACACACACACACACACACACACACACACACACACACACACACACACACACACACACACACACACACACACACACACACACACACACACACACACACACACACACACACACACACACACACACACACACACACACACACACACACACACACACACACACACACACACACACACACGCACGCACGCACGCACGCACGCACGCACGCACGCACGCACACACACACACACACACACACACACACACACAGACACTTTTCGGAAAACGACTTTTTTTCATGTTTTGAGTGTAGTAGAATCAGAATCTGCAATAATCTCGAACACGATTTTTTTTGCCATCACCATACTTCCATTCCTTAAGGAATATGGAAGTAAAATGACTTTTTTCATGTTTTGAGTATAGTACAATGAGAATCTGCAATAATCTCGAACACGATTTTTTTGCCATCACCATACTTCCATTTCCTTAAGGAACATGGAAGTAAAAAAAAGGTATGGAGAACCATACATAACTTCCATGTTTTAAGATTTATATTTAAAACCATTTTCGAAATGATATATTACCATAGAAACTACTTCTTTCTACTTACTGCTTCAGCCTTAACCACAGTACCTACTGTGGTCACTAACGTATACCACCTCACGTTATCGCACTCGATTTTCACTGATGATGAAGTCGATGGCATTGCCGAAACGTCTGGTTTTGTAGAAAACATTGGACTACGGCCAAACATCCCAGGAAGGAATTTTAACAATAACTATTTCTTTGTTGCCGATAACGTTGTACACATATATATAAATATATGCATAAAATTAATGGCTTGTATAAATTAATGTTTGATCTCCATTAAGTAGTGCTCAAGTTTCCGAAGTTTTAATATTATGATGTCCGTAATGAAAACATCAGAGCAGGTTTACTATGTATGAGGGTACACCGTGGACAACAATTTTCAACATTTTCTATTGAGCGTTGCTTAGAGTAAAGCTGCGAATCTACAGTGTACGTATCACAGAACGAACACGCGGAAAAGAAGGAGTGCTCCGAAGTCACTCATAGACCCTCAGCATCTTGCAGAGGGTTCATTCCGATCTTCACCAAAATCAAAAGGCCTTGAGATCACTACAATTCAGGGATGTGTGAAAAAATTATTTGATTCTGTTTGAATATGCGGCAGTTACCGTTCGTGATAGAAAAAATTACCCTTGTTAAAACATAAAATGTTGCAGGTAAACTAGCCTATTCCCTTAACCGATCTTCACAAAAACCAAAGGTCTTGAGAACTCTACAATTCAGGGCTGTATGCAAAACATTATTTGATTCGGTTTGAATTTGCGGCTGTTATCGTTTGCCAAAAAAAATATCGGTATGGAGAACCATACATGACTTCCATGTTCTAAGATTTATATTTAAAATCATATTTGAAATGGAATATTTCCATAGAAACCACGTCTTTCTACTTATTGCTTCAGCATTAACCACAGTACTGTGGTCACTAACGTATACCACCTCACGTTTTCGCACTCGATTTTCACCGATGATGGCAGTCAATGGCACTGCCGAAAAGTCTGGTTATGCAGAAAACATTGGACTACGGCTAAAGAGCCCGGGAAGCAATTTTAACAAAAAACTACTTCCTTGTTGCCGATAACGTAGTACACATATAAAAAATTCTCCCCTCCACCATCAACTATAATTTTTAATAATAGAAAATTACCCCCACCCCGTTCACCTAACCTCTTCATTTATAGATATTTCATCTTCGTTTCTACAGTGGATTACTATGAGCTTCTTATCAGGATACTTTATTTATAAAAATTAAGTACTTTACTCTTGTTAAATCATAAAATGTTTCAGGTAAACTACCCCTTTCTCTTAACCGATCTTCACCAAAACCAACAGGTCTTGAGAACTTTACATTTCAGGGCTGTATGCAAAATATTATATGATTCTGTTTGAATTTGCGGCTGTTATCGTTTGCCATATAAAATATCCTTGATAAAACAAAAAACGTGTCTGGTAAACTACCCCTTTTGCTTAACCGATCTTCACCAAAAACAATAAGTCTTTAGTACTCAACAAAACAGGGCTGTATGCAAAAACGTATTTGATTCTGTTTGTATTTGCGGCTCTTATCGTTTGCCGTAGAAAATACCCTTTTAAAACATAAAACGTTGCAGGTAAACTACCCCTTTCCCTTAACCGATCTTCACCAACACCAATAAGTTATGAGAACTCTACAATACAGGGCTCTATGCAAAACATCATTTGATTCTGTTTGAATTTCCGGCTGTTATCGTTTGCCATAAAAAATACCCTTGATAAAACAAAAAACGTGGCCGGTAAACTACCCCTTTCCCTTAAACGATCTTCACCAAAAACAATAGGTCTTTAGTACTCAAGAAGTCAGTGCTGTATGCAAAAACGTATTTGATTCTGTTTGAATATGCGGCTGTTATCGTTTGCCATAGAAAATACCCTTAAAAACATAAAACGTTGCCGGTAAACTACCCCTTTCCCTTAACCGATCTTCACCAAAAACGAAAGGTCTTGAGAACTCTACAATTCAGTTCAGTATGCAAACCATTATTTGATTATATTTGAATTTGCGGCTGTTATCGTTTGCCATAGAAAATACCCTTGTTAAAACATAAAACGGTCCTGGTAAACTACCCCTTTCCCTTAACCGATCTTCACCAAAAACAATAGGTCTTGAGAACTCTACAATTCAGGGCTGTATGCGAAACATTATTTGATTCTGTTTGAATTTGCGGCTGTTATCGTTTGCCAAACAAACAAAATTACTCTTGATAAAAAAAAACCGTTGCCGGTAAACTACCCCTTTCCCTCAACCGATCTTCACCAAAAACAGTAGGTCGCGAGTACTCTACAAATCAGGGCTGTATGCAAAAAATTATTTGATTCTGTTTGAATTTGCGGCTGTTATCGTTTGCCATAGAAAAAAATCTACAGACACACACACAGACAGACACACACACAGACTCTTTTCGAAAAACGACTTTATTTCATGTTTTGTGTGTAGTACAATCAGAATCTGCAATAATCTCGAACACGATTTTTTTGCCATCACCATACTTCCATTTCCTTAAGGAACATGGAAGTAAAATTACACTTGATAAAAAATCGGTATGGAGAACCATACATGACTTCCATATTCTAAGATTTATATTTAAAATCATTTTCAGCCAAACAGCCAGGCTGTGTCTTACCTGCCTTTTTATTGCTGTATTAAATGAAAAATATTATATTACATTAAAATGAAAAAATTATAATTGTATTGCCTGGCAACAAAATTATTTTATTTTTAACAATTACCTTTGTTTCAAAAAGTTTAAATAAATTTTCAAGTACTTTACTCTTGTTAAAACGTAAAAGGTTGCAGGTAAACTACCCCTTCCCCTTAACCGATCTTCACCAAAATCGAAAGTCATTGAGACCTCTATAATTCAGGGACGTATGCAAAATATTGTTTGATTCTGTTTGAATTTACGGCTGTTATCGTTTGCCATAGAAAATACCCTTGTTAAAAAAACGTTGCAGGTAAACTACCCCTTTCCCTTAACCGATCTTCACCAAAAACAACAGGTCTTGAGAACTCTACAATTTAGGGCTGTATGCAAATAATCTTTTGATTCTGTTTGAATTTTCGGCTTTTATCGTTTGCCATAGGAAATACCCTTGTTAAAACATAAAACGTTACCGGTAAACTACCCCTTTCCCTTAACCGATCTTCACCAAAATCAACAGATCTTGAGAACTCCACAATGCAGGGCTGTATGCGAAACATTATTTGATTCTGTTTGAATTTGCGGCTGTTATCGTTTGCCAAACAAACAAAATTACCCTTGCTAAAAAAAACCGTTGCTGGTAAACTATCCCTTTCCCTCAACCGATCTTCACCAAAAACAATAGGTCGCGAGCCCTCTGCAAATCAGGGCTGTATTCAAAAAATTATTTGATTCTGTATGAATTTGCGGCAGTTATCGTTTGCCATAGAAAAAAAATCTACAGACACACACCAGACAGACAGACAGACAGACAGACACACACACACACACTTTTCGGAAAACGACTTTTTTTCATGTTTTGAGTGTAGTAGAATCAGAATCTGCAATAATCTCGAACACGATTTTTTTTGCCATCACCATACGTCCATTCCTTAAGGAATATGGAAGTAAACAAGTGGAGTGTCCAAGTTGCAACATCTATATACTCACGGAATTAGGAAGAATATTATGTCAATGGACAGAATAGAAACATATAGCTTATATAGTGTTGCCACATAATGAGATTATCACAGAACAGATAACCAAAACAGACAATAATTACTGTTTTAATAAGACACCTCACATATAAGATGATCCTAGATTTTTGAAGGTGTTTTATAGGAATAAACAGTACATAACTGAGAAAAAAATACATAAATGAAAAAATTATAATTTTATTGCCTGGCAACAAAATTATTTTATTTTTAACAATTACCATTGTTTCAAAAAGTTAAAAAAAATTTTAAGTACTTTACTCTTGTTAAAACGTAAAAGGTTGCTGGTAAACTACCCCTTCCCCTTAACCGATCTTCACCAAAATCGAAAGTCCTTGAGACCTCTATAATTCAGGGACGTATGCAAAATATTGTTTGATTCTGTTTGAATTTGCGGCTGTTATCGTTTGCCTTATAAAATACGCTTGATAAAAAAAGTTGCAGGTAAACTACCCCTTCCCCTCAACCGATCTTTACCAAAAACAATAGGTCTTGAGTACTCTACAAATCAGGGCGGTATGCAGAAAATTATTTGATTCTGTTTGAATTTGCGGCTGTTATCGTTTGCCATAGAAAATACCCTTGTTAAAAAAACGTTGTTGGTAAACTACCCCTTTTCCTTAACCGATCTTCACCAAAAACAACAGGTCTTGAGAACTCTACAATTCAGGGCTGTATGCAAATAAAATTTTGTTACTGTTTGAATTTGCGGCTGTTATCGTTTGCCATAGGAAATACCCTTGTTAAAACATAAAACGTTACAGGTAAACTACCCCTTTCCCTTAACCGATCTTCACCAAAAACAATAGGTCTTGAGAACTCTAAAATTCAGTGCTGTATGCGAAAAATTGTTTGTTTCTGTTTGAATTTGCGGCTGTTATCGTTTGCCAAAAAAAAAAATTTCCCTTGATAAAAAAAACCGTTGCTGGTAAACTACCCCTTTCCCTCAACCGATCTTTACCAAAAACAACAATTCGTGAGTACTCTACAAATCAGGGCTGTATGCAAAAAATTATTTGATTCTGTTTGAATTTGCGGCAGTTATCGTTTGCCATAGAAAAAAAATCTACAGACAGACACACACACAGACACACAGACACACACACACACACACACACACACACACACACACACACACACACTTTTCGGGAAAACGACTTTTTTTCATGTTTTGAGTGTAGTAGAATCTGAATCTGCAATTATCTCGAACACGATTTTTTTTGCCATCACCATACGTCCATTCCTTAAGGAATATGGAAGTAAACAAGTGGAGTGTCCAAGTTGCAACATCTATATACTCACAGAATTAGGAAGAATATTATGTCAATGGACAGAATAGAAACATATAGCTTATATAGTGTGGCCACATAATGAGATTATCACAGAACAGATAACCAAAACAGACAATAATTACTGTTTTAATAAGACACCTCACATATAAGATGATCCTAGATTTTTGAAGGTGTTTTATAGGAATAAACAGTACATAACTGAGAAAAAAATACATACATTAAAAAATTATAATTTTATTGCCTGGCAACAAAATTATTTTATTTTTAACAATTACCATTGTTTCAAAAAGTTAAAAAAAATTTTTAAGTACTTTACTCTTGTTAAAACGTAAAAGGTTGCAGGTAAACTACCCCTTCCCCTTAACCGATCTTCACCAAAATCGAAAGTCCTTGAGACCTCTATAATTCAGGGACGTATGCAAAATATTGTTTGATTCTGTTTGAATTTGCGGCTGTTATCGTTTGCCATATAAAATACGCTTGATAAAAAACGTTGCAGGTAAACTACCCCTTCCCCTCAACCGATCTTTACCAAAAACAATAGGTCTTGAGTACTCTACAAATCAGGGCTGTATGCAAAAACGTATTTGATTCTGTTTGTATTTGCGGCTCTTATCGTTTGCCGTAGAAAATACCCTTTTAAAACATAAAACGTTGCCGGTAAACTACCCCTTTCCCTTAACCGATCTTCACCAACACCAATAAGTTATGAGAACTCTACAATACA
The DNA here is from genome assembly GCA_034769895.1 of Magicicada septendecula. Lineage (NCBI taxonomy): Eukaryota > Metazoa > Arthropoda > Insecta > Hemiptera > Cicadidae > Magicicada > Magicicada septendecula. The sequence continues at coordinate 659,261,735 of CM068368.1, forward strand.
GGGCTGTATGCAAAACATCATTTGATTCTGTTTGAATTTGCGGCTGTTATCGTTTACCATAGAAAAAAATTACCCTTGATAAAAAACCGTTGCAGGTAAACTACCCCTTTCCCTTAACCGATCTTCACCAAAAACGACAGGTCTTGAGAACTCTACAATTTAGGGTTGTATGCAAAATATTATATGATTTTGTGAGAATTTGCGGCTGTTATCGTTTGCCATAAAAAATACCCTTGATAAAACAAAAAACGTGGCAGGTAAACTACCCCTTTCCCTTAAACGATCTTCACCAAAAACAATGGGTCTTTAGTACTCAAGAAGTCAGTGCTGTATGCAAAAACGTATTTGATTCTGTTTGAATTTGCGGCTCTTATCGTTTGCCATAGAAAATACCCTTAAAAACATAAAACGTTGCCGGTAAACTACCCCTTTCCCTTAACCGTTCTTCACCAAAAACGAAAGGTCTTGAGAACTCTACAATTCAGTTCAGTATGCAAACCATTATTTGATTATGTTTGAATTTGCGGCTGTTATCGTTTGCCATAGAAAATACCCTTGTTAAAACATAAAACGGTCCTGGTAAACTACCCCTTTCCCTTAACCGATCTTCACCAAAAACAATAGGTCTTGAGAACTCTACAATTCAGGGCTGTATGCGAAACATTATTTGATTCTGTTTGAATTTGCGGCTGTATCGTTTGCCAAACAAACAAAATTACTCTTGATAAAAAAAAACCGTTGCCGGTAAACTACCCCTTTCCCTCAACCGATCTTCACCAAAAACAGTAGGTCGCGAGTACTCTACAAATCAGGGCTGTATGCAAAAAATTATTTGATTCTGTATGAATTTGCGGCTGTTATGGTTTGCCATAGAAAAAAATCTACAGACACACACACACACAGACACTTTTCGAAAAACGACTTTTTTTCATGTTTTGAGTGTAGTACAATCAGAATCTGCAATAATCTCGAACACGATTTTTTTGCCATCAACTTACTTCCATTTCCTTAAGGAACATGGATGTAAAATTACACTTGATAAAAAAACGATGCCGGTAAACTACCCCTTTCCCTTAACCGATCTTCTCCGAAAACAATAGGTCTTGAGTACTCTACAAATTAGGGCTGCATGCAAAAAATTATTTGATTCTGTTTGAATTTGCGGCAGTTATCGTTTGCCAAAAAAAAAAATCTATAGACGCACAGCCAGACAGACAGACACACAGACAGACACACAGACAGACAGACACACACACAGACACTTTTCGGAAAACGACTTTTTTTCATGTTTTGAGTGTAGTAGAATCAGAATCTGCAATAATCTCGAACACGATTTTTTTTGCCATCACCATACTTCCATTCCTTAAGGAATATGGAAGTAAAATGACTTTTTTCATGTTTTGAGTATAGTACAATCAGAATCTGCAATAATCTCGAACACGATTTTTTTGCCATCACCATACTTCCATTTCCTTAAGGAACATGGAAGTAAAAAAAAGGTATGGAGAACCATACATAACTTCCATGTTTTAAGATTTATATTTAAAACCATTTTCGAAATGATATATTACCATAGAAACTACTTCTTTCTACTTACTGCTTCAGCCTTAACCACAGTACCTACTGTGGTCACTAACGTATACCACCTCACGTTATCGCACTCGATTTTCACTGATGATGGAAGTCGATGGCATTGCCGAAACGTCTGGTTTTGTAGAAAACATTGGACTACGGCCAAACATCCCAGGAAGGAATTTTAACAATAACTATTTCTTTGTTGCCGATAACGTTGTACACATATATATAAATATATGCATAAAATTAATGGCTTGTATAAATTAATGTTTGATCTCCATTAAGTAGTGCTCAAGTTTCCGAAGTTTTAATATTATGATGTCCGTAATGAAAACATCAGAGCAGGTTTAGTGTGTATGAGGGTACACCGTGGACAAAAATTTTCAACATTTCCTATTGAGCGTTGCTTACAGTAAAGCTGCGAATCTACAGTGTACGTATCACAGAACGAACACGCGGAAAAGAAGGAGTGCTCCGAAGTCACTCATAGACCCTCAGCATCTTGCAGAGGGTTCATTCCGATCTTCATAAAAATCAAAAGGCCTTGAGATCACTACAATTCAGGGATGTGTGCAAAAAATTATTTGATTCTGTTTGAATATGCGGCAGTTACCGTTCGTGATAGAAAAAATTACCCTTGTTAAAACATAAAATGTTGCAGGTAAACTAGCCTATTCCCTTAACCGATCTTCACAAAAACCAAAGGTCTTGAGAACTCTACAATTCAGGGCTGTATGCAAAACATTATTTGATTCGGTTTGAATTTGCGGCTGTTATCGTTTGCCAAAAAAAATATCGGTATGGAGAACCATACATGACTTCCATGTTCTAAGATTTATATTTAAAATCATATTTGAAATGGAATATTTCCATAGAAACCACGTCTTTCTACTTATTGCTTCAGCATTAACCACAGTACTGTGGTCACTAACGTATACCACCTCACGTTTTCGCACTCGATTTTCACCGATGATGGCAGTCAATGGCACTGCCGAAAAGTCTGGTTATGCAGAAAACATTGGACTACGGCTAAAGAGCCCGGGAAGCAATTTTAACAAAAAACTACTTCCTTGTTGCCGATAACGTAGTACACATATAAAAAATTCTCCCCTCCACCATCAACTATAATTTTTAATAATAGAAAATTACCCCCACCCCGTTCACCTAACCTCTTCATTTATAGATATTTCATCTTCTTTTCTACAGTGGATTACTATGAGCTTCTTATCAGGATACTTTATTTATAAAAATTAAGTACTTTACTCTTGTTAAATCATAAAATGTTTCAGGTAAACTACCCCTTTCTCTTAACCGATCTTCTCCAAAATCAAGAGACCTTCCGTCCTCTACAATTCAGGGAAGCATGCAAAAAAATATTTGATTCTGTTTGAATGTGCGGCAGTTATCGTTCGTCATGGAAACATTTCTCTTGTTACAACATAAAATGTTGCAGGTAAACTACCCCTTTCCCTAAACTGATCTTCACCAAAATCAATAGAACTTGAGCTCTCTACAACTCAGGAAAGGGTGCAAAAAATTATTTGATTCTCATTGAATTTTCGGCAGTTATCGTTCGTCATAAAAAATTACCCTTTTTAAAACATAAAACGTTGCTGGTAAACTACCCCTTCCCCTTAACCGATCTTCACCAAAAACAATAGGTCTTGAGTACTCTACAATTCAGGGCTGTATGCAAAACATTATTTGATTAGAAAATACCCTTGTTAAAAAAACGTTGCTGGTAAACTACCCCTTTCCCTCAACCGATCTTCACCAAAAACAATAGGTCTTGAGAACTCTACAATTTAGGGCTGTATGCAAATAATCTTTTGATTCTGTTTGAATTTTCGGCTGTTATCGTTTGCCATAGGAAATACCCTTGTTAAAACATAAAACGTTACAGGTAAACTACCCCTTTCCCTTAACCGATCTTCACCAAAATCAACAGATCTTGATAACTCTACAATTCAAGGCTGTATGCGAAACGTTATTTGATTCAGTTTGAATTTGCGGCTGTTATCGTTTGCCAAACAAACAAAATTACCCTTGCTAAAAAAAAACCGTTGCCGGTAAACTACCCCTTTCCCTCAACCGATCTTCACCACAAACAATAGGTCGCGAGTACTCTACAAATCAGGGCTGTATGCAAAAAATTATTTGATTCTGTTTGAATTTGCGGCAGTTATCGTTTGCCATAGAAAACAAATCTACACACACACACACACACACACACACACACACACACACACACACACACACACACACACACACACACACACACACACACACACATACACACACACACACACACACACACACACACACACACACATTTCGGAAAACGACTTTTTTTCATGATTTGAGTGTAGTAGAATCAGAATCTGCAATAATCTCGAACACGATTTTTTTTGCCATCACCATACTTCCATTCCTTAAGGAATATGGAAGTAAAAAACGATGCAGGTAAACTACCCCTTTCCCTTAACCGATCTTCTCCGAAAACAATAGGTCTTGAGTACTCTACAAATCAGGGCTGTATGCAAAAAATTATTTGATTCTGTTTGAATTTGCGGCTGTTATCGTTTGCCATAGAAAATACCCTTGTTAAAACATAAAACGTAGCAGGTAAACTACCCCTTTCCCTTAACCTATATTCACCAAAAACAATAGGTCTTGAGTACTCTACAAATCAGGGCTGTATGCAAATAATCTTTTGATTCTGTTTGAATTTTCGGCTGTTATCGTTTGCCATATAAATACCCTTGTTAAAACATAAAACGTTGCCGGTAAACTACCCCTTTCCCTTAACCGATCTTCACCAAAAACAATAGGTCTTGAGAACTCTACAATTCAGGGCTGTATGCGAAACATTATTTGTTTCTGTTTGATTTTGCGGCTGTTATCGTTTGCCAAAAAAAAAAAATCGGTATTGAGAACCATACATGACTTCCATGTTCTAAGATTTACATTTAAAATCATTTTCGAAATGAAATATTACCATAGAAACTACTTCTTTCTACTTACTGCTTCAGCCTTAACCTCAGTACTGTGGTCGCTAACGTATACCACCTCACGTTATCGCACTCGATTTTCACTGATGATGGAAGTCGATGGCATTGCCGAAACGCCTGGTTTTGTAGAAAACATTGGACTACGGCCATACATCCCGGGAAGGAATTTTAACAAAAACTATTTCTTTGTTGCCGATAACGTAGTACACACATATATAAAAAATATGCATAAAATTGATGGCTTTTATAAGTTAAGGATTGATCTCCATTAAGTAGTGCTCAAGTTTCCAAAGTTTTAATATTATGATGTCCGTAATTAAAACATCAGAGCAGGTTTAGTGTGTATCAGGGTACACCGTGGACAAAAGTTTTCAACATTTTCTATTGAGCGGTGCTTAGAGTAAAGCTGTGAATCTACAGTGTACGTTTCACAGAACAAACACGCGGGAAAGAAGAAGCGAATGAACCCTGTTGCAGAGGGTTCATTCCCTAAAGACGAAAAGTCTGTCTATGAATCGTTCCTCTGTAAACACGTGCAGTTACACTGCCCAGCGATCCACAGGAAGCAAATCGCTATCCACGCTGGACACTTTTTCGGCTTGCACGCGTTATGTTGGTGAGGGTTTTGGCACTTTCCATTTAAAAAGCGTGTAAATGTAAGAAAATAAACATGAGTGAGGCCGGAAATAACGCGAATTTTGTGTGCGTGTGCGTGTGTGTGTGTTCCCTGGTTTTTTATTGCAGTAATCATAATAATAAAATGGAAACGTAAACATTACATAATTGAGATATGCGTTCCTGCCACGAACGATATATTTTCTCTCATACATGATTTATATTAAAATGAAAAAATTATAATTTTATTGCCTGGCAACAAAATTATTTTATTTTTAACAATTACCATTGTTTGAAAAAGTTTAAATGAATTTTCATGTACTTTCCTGTTGTTAAAACGTAAAAGGTTGCTGGTAAACTACCCCTTCCCCTTAACCGATCTTCACCAAAATCAAAAGGCCTTGAGATCTCTACAATTCAGTGATGTATGCAAAAAATTATTTGATTTTGTTTGAATTTGCTGCTGTTATCGTTCGTCATAGAAAAAATACCGTTGTTAAAACATAAAACGTTGCAGGTAAACTACCCCTTTCCCTTAACCGATCTTCAACAATATCAACAGACCTTGAGTTCTGTATAATTCAAAAAGGTATGCAGAAGAGTAGGTGATTCTGTTTTAACGTACGGCAGTTATCGTTCGTAAAAAAAAAATTACCCTTGATAAAACATAAAATGTTGCTGGTAAACAACCCTATTCCCTTAACCGATCTTCACCAAAACCAACAGGTCTTGAGAACTTTACATTTCAGGGCTGTATGCAAAATATTATATGATTCTGTTTGAATTTGCGGCTGTTATCGTTTGCCATATAAAATATCCTTGATAAAACAAAAAACGTGTCTGGTAAACTACCCCTTTTGCTTAACCGATCTTCACCAAAAACAATAAGTCTTTAGTACTCAACAAAACAGGGCTGTATGCAAAAACGTATTTGATTCTGTTTGTATTTGCGGCTCTTATCGTTTGCCGTAGAAAATACCCTTTTAAAACATAAAACGTTGCAGGTAAACTACCCCTTTCCCTTAACCGATCTTCACCAACACCAATAAGTTATGAGAACTCTACAATACAGGGCTGTATGCAAAACATCATTTGATTCTGTTTGAATTTCCGGCTGTTATCGTTTGCCATAAAAAATACCCTTGATAAAACAAAAAACGTGGCCGGTAAACTACCCCTTTCCCTTAAACGATCTTCACCAAAAACAATAGGTCTTTAGTACTCAAGAAGTCAGTGCTGTATGCAAAAACGTATTTGATTCTGTTTGAATATGCGGCTGTTATCGTTTGCCATAGAAAATACCCTTAAAAACATAAAACGTTGCCGGTAAACTACCCCTTTCCCTTAACCGATCTTCACCAAAAACGAAAGGTCTTGAGAACTCTACAATTCAGTTCAGTATGCAAACCATTATTTGATTATATTTGAATTTGCGGCTGTTATCGTTTGCCATAGAAAATACCCTTGTTAAAACATAAAACGGTCCTGGTAAACTACCCCTTTCCCTTAACCGATCTTCACCAAAAACAATAGGTCTTGAGAACTCTACAATTCAGGGCTGTATGCGAAACATTATTTGATTCTGTTTGAATTTGCGGCTGTTATCGTTTGCCAAACAAACAAAATTACTCTTGATAAAAAAAAACCGTTGCCGGTAAACTACCCCTTTCCCTCAACCGATCTTCACCAAAAACAGTAGGTCGCGAGTACTCTACAAATCAGGGCTGTATGCAAAAAATTATTTGATTCTGTTTGAATTTGCGGCTGTTATCGTTTGCCATAGAAAAAAAATCTACAGACACACACACAGACAGACACACACACAGACTCTTTTCGAAAAACGACTTTATTTCATGTTTTGTGTGTAGTACAATCAGAATCTGCAATAATCTCGAACACGATTTTTTTGCCATCACCATACTTCCATTTCCTTAAGGAACATGGAAGTAAAATTACACTTGATAAAAAATCGGTATGGAGAACCATACATGACTTCCATATTCTAAGATTTATATTTAAAATCATTTTCAGCCAAACAGCCAGGCTGTGTCTTACCTGCCTTTTTATTGCTGTATTAAATGAAAAATATTATATTACATTAAAATGAAAAAATTATAATTGTATTGCCTGGCAACAAAATTATTTTATTTTTAACAATTACCTTTGTTTCAAAAAGTTTAAATAAATTTTCAAGTACTTTACTCTTGTTAAAACGTAAAAGGTTGCAGGTAAACTACCCCTTCCCCTTAACCGATCTTCACCAAAATCGAAAGTCATTGAGACCTCTATAATTCAGGGACGTATGCAAAATATTGTTTGATTCTGTTTGAATTTGCGGCTGTTATCGTTTGCCATAGAAAATACCCTTGTTAAAAAAACGTTGCAGGTAAACTACCCCTTTCCCTTAACCGATCTTCACCAAAAACAACAGGTCTTGAGAACTCTACAATTTAGGGCTGTATGCAAATAATCTTTTGATTCTGTTTGAATTTGCGGCTGTTATCGTTTGCCAAACAAACAAAATTACCCTTGCTAAAAAAAACCGTTGCTGGTAAACTATCCCTTTCCCTCAACCGATCTTCACCAAAAACAATAGGTCGCGAGCCCTCTGCAAATCAGGGCTGTATTCAAAAAATTATTTGATTCTGTATGAATTTGCGGCAGTTATCGTTTGCCATAGAAAAAAAATCTACAGACACACACACCAGACAGACAGACAGACAGACAGACACACACACACACACTTTTCGGAAAACGACTTTTTTTCATGTTTTGAGTGTAGTAGAATCAGAATCTGCAATAATCTCGAACACGATTTTTTTTGCCATCACCATACGTCCATTCCTTAAGGAATATGGAAGTAAACAAGTGGAGTGTCCAAGTTGCAACATCTATATACTCACGGAATTAGGAAGAATATTATGTCAATGGACAGAATAGAAACATATAGCTTATATAGTGTGGCCACATAATGAGATTATCACAGAACAGATAACCAAAACAGACAATAATTACTGTTTTAATAAGACACCTCACATATAAGATGATCCTAGATTTTTGAAGGTGTTTTATAGGAATAAACAGTACATAACTGAGAAAAAAATACATAAATGAAAAAATTATAATTTTATTGCCTGGCAACAAAATTATTTTATTTTTAACAATTACCATTGTTTCAAAAAGTTAAAAAAAATTTTTAAGTACTTTACTCTTGTTAAAACGTAAAAGGTTGCTGGTAAACTACCCCTTCCCCTTAACCGATCTTCACCAAAATCGAAAGTCCTTGAGACCTCTATAATTCAGGGACGTATGCAAAATATTGTTTGATTCTGTTTGAATTTGCGGCTGTTATCGTTTGCCATATAAAATACGCTTGATAAAAAAAGTTGCAGGTAAACTACCCCTTCCCCTCAACCGATCTTTACCAAAAACAACAGGTCTTGAGTACTCTACAAATCAGGGCGGTATGCAGAAAATTATTTGATTCTGTTTGAATTTGCGGCTGTTATCGTTTGCCATAGAAAATACTCTTGTTAAAAAAACGTTGTTGGTAAACTACCCCTTTTCCTTAACCGATCTTCACCAAAAACAACAGGTCTTGAGAACTCTACAATTCAGGGCTGTATGCAAATAAAATTTTGTTACTGTTTGAATTTGCGGCTGTTATCGTTTGCCATAGGAAATATCCTTGTTAAAACATAAAACGTTACAGGTAAACTACCCCTTTCCCTCAACCGATCTTCACCAAAAACAATAGGTCTTGAGAACTCTAAAATTCAGTGCTGTATGCGAAAAATTGTTTGTTTCTGTTTGAATTTGCGGCTGTTATCGTTTGCCAAAAAAAAAAAATTTCCCTTGATAAAAAAAACCGTTGCTGGTAAACTACCCCTTTCCCTCAACCGATCTTTACCAAAAACAACAATTCGTGAGTACTCTACAAATCAGGGCTGTATGCAAAAAATTATTTGATTCTGTTTGAATTTGCGGCAGTTATCGTTTGCCATAGAAAAAAAATCTACAGACAGACACACACACAGACACACAGACACACACACACACACACACACACTTTTTCGGAAAACGACTTTTTTTCATGTTTTGAGTGTAGTAGAATCTGAATCTGCAATTATCTCGAACACGATTTTTTTTGCCATCACCATACTTCCATTCCTTAAGGAATATGGAAGTAAATACAGACACACAGACAGACAGACACACACACAGAGACACTTTTCGGAAAACAACTTTTTTTCATGTTTTGAGTGTAGTAGAATCAGAATCTGCAATAATCTCGAACACGATTTTTTTTGCCATCACCATACTTCCATTCCTTAAGGAATATGGAAGTAAAAAACGATGCAGGTAAACTACCCCTTTCCCTTAACCGATCTTCTCCGAAAACAGTAGGTCTTGAGTACTCTACAAATCAGGGCTGTATGCAAAAAATTATTTGATTCTGTTTAAATTTGCGGCTGTTATCGTTTGCCATAGAAAATACCTTTGTTGAAACATAAAACGTAGCAGGTAAACTACCCCTTTCCCTTAACCTATATTCACCAAAAACAATAGGTCTTGAGTACTCTACAAATCAGGGCTGTATGCAAATAATCTTTTGATTCTGTTTGAATTTGCGGCTGTTATCGTTTGCCATATAAAATACCCTTGTTAAAACATAAAACGTTGCCGGTAAACTACCCCTTTCCCTTAACCGATCTTCACCAAATACAATAGGTCTTGAGAACTCTACAATTCAGGGCTGTATGCGAAACATTATTTGATTCTGTTTGATTTTGCGGCTGTTATCGTTTGCCAAAAAAAAAAAATCGGTATTGAGAACCATATATGACTTCCATGTTCTAAGATTTACATTTAAAATCATTTTCGAAATGAAATATTACCATAGAAACTACTTCTTTCTACTTACTGCTTCAGCCTTAACCTCAGTACTGTGGTCGCTAACGTATACCACCTCACGTTATCGCACTCGATTTTCACTGATGATGGAAGTCGATGGCATTGCCGAAACGCCTGGTTTTGTAGAAAACATTGGACTACGGCCATACATCCCGGGAAGGAATTTTAACAAAAACTATTTCTTTGTTGCCGATAACGTAGTACACACATATATAAAAAATATGCATAAAATTGATGGCTTTTATAAGTTAAGGATTGATCTCCATTAAGTAGTGCTCAAGTTTCCAAAGTTTTAATATTATGATGTCCGTAATTAAAACATCAGAGCAGGTTTAGTGTGTATCAGGGTACACCGTGGACAAAAGTTTTCAACATTTTCTATTGAGCGGTGCTTAGAGTAAAGCTGTGAATCTACAGTGTACGTTTCACAGAACAAACACGCGGGAAAGAAGAAGCGAATGAACCCTGTTGCAGAGGGTTCATTCCCTAAAGACGAAAAGTCTGTCTATGAATCGTTCCTCTGTAAACACGTGCAGTTACACTGCCCAGCGATCCACAGGAAGCAAATCGCTATCCACGCTGGACACTTTTTCGGCTTGCACGCGTTATGTTGGTGAGGGTTTTGGCACTTTCCATTTAAAAAGCGTGTAAATGTAAGAAAATAAACATGAGTGAGGCCGGAAATAACGCGAATTTTGTGTGTGTGTGTGCGTGTGTGTGTGTTCCCTGGTTTTTTATTGCAGTAATCATAATAATAAAATGGAAACGTAAACATTACATAATTGAGATATGCGTTCCTGCCATGAACGATATATTTTCTCTCATACATGATTTATATTAAAATGAAAAAATTATAATTTTATTGCCTGGCAACAAAATTATTTTATTTTTAACAATTACCATTGTTTGAAAAAGTTTAAATGAATTTTCATGTACTTTCCTGTTGTTAAAACGTAAAAGGTTACTGGTAACCCGTTCCCCTTAACCGATCTTCACCAAAATCAAAAGGCCTTGAGATCTCTACAATTCAGTGATGTATGCAAAAAATTATTTGATTTTGTTTGAATTTGCTGCTGTTATCGTTCGTCATAGAAAAAATACCGTTGTTAAAATATAAAACGTTGCAGGTAAACTACCCCTTTCCCTTAACCGATCTTCAACAAAATCATCAGACCTTGAGTTGTGTATAATTCAAAAAGGTATGCAGAAGAGTAGTTGATTCTGTTTTAATGTACGGCAGTTATCGTTCGTAAAAAAAAAATTACCCTTGATAAAACATAAAATGTTGCTGGTAAACAACCCTATTCCCTTAACCGATCTTCACCAAAACCAATAGGTCTTGAGAACTTTACATTTCAGGGCTGTATGCAAAATATTATATGATTCTGTTTGAATTTGCGGCTGTTATCGTTTGCCATATAAAATACCCTTGATCAAACAAAAAACGTGTCTGGTAAACTACCCCTTTTGCTTAACCGATCTTCACCAAAAACAATAGGTCTTTAGTACTCAACAAAACAGGGCTGTATGCAAAAACGTATTTGATTCTGTTTGTATTTGCGGCTCTTATCGTTTGCCGTAGAAAATACCCTTTTAAAACATCAAACGTTGCAGGTAAACTACCCCTTTCCCTTAACCGATCTTCACCAACACCAATAAGTTATGAGAACTCTACAATACAGGGCTGTATGCAAAACATCATTTGATTCTGTTTGAATTTGCGGCTGTTATCGTTTACCATAGAAAAAAATTACCCTTGATAAAAAACCGTTGCCGGTAAACTACCCCTTTCCCTTAACCGATCTTCACCAAAAACGACAGGTCTTGAGAACTCTACAATTTAAGGTTGTATGCAAAATATTATATGATTTTGTGAGAATTTGCGGCTGTTATCGTTTGCCATAGAAAATACCCTTGATAAAACAAAAAACGTGGCAGGTAAACTACCCCTTTCCCTTAAACGATCTTCACCAAAAACAATAGGTCTTTAGTACTCAAGACGTCAGGGCTGTATGCAAAAACGTATTTGATTCTGTTTGAATATGCGGCTCTTATCGTTTGCCATAAAAAATACCCTTAAAAACATAAAACGTTGCTGGTAAACTACCCCTTTCCCTTAACCGATCTTCACCAAAAACAAAAGGTCTTGAGAACTCTACAATTCAGTTCAGTATGCAAACCATTATTTGATTATGTTTGAATCTGCGGCTGTTATCGTTTGCCATAAAAAATACCCTTGTTAAAACATAAAACGGTCCCGGTAAACTACCCCTTTCCCTTAACCGATCTTCACCAAAAACAATAGGTCTTGAGAACACTACAGTTCAGGGCTGTATGCGAAACATTATTTGATTCTGTTTGAATTTGCGGCTGTTATCGTTTGCCAAACAAACAAAATTACCCTTGATAAAAAAAAACCGTTGCCGGTAAACTACCCCTTTCCCTCAACCGATCTTCACCAAAAACAACAAGTCGCGAGTACTCTACAAATCAGGGCCGTATGCAAAAAATTATTTGATTCTGTTTGAATTTGCGGCTGTTATCGTTTGCCATAGAAAAAAATCTACAGGCACACACACAGACACTTTTCGAAAAACGACTTTTTTTCATGTTTTGAGTGTAGTACAATCAGAATCTGCAATACTCTCGAACACGATTTTTTTGCCATCACCATACTTTCATTTCCTTAAGGAACATGGAAGTAAAATTACTCTTGATAAATATCGGTATGGAGAACCATACATGACTTCCATATTCTAAGATTTATATTTAAAATCATTTTCAGCCAAACAGCCAGGCTGTGTCTTACCTGCCTTTTTATTGCTGTATTAAATGAAAAATATTATATTACATTAAAATGAGAAAATTATAATTTTATTGCCTGGCAACAAAATTATATTATTTTTAACAATTACCATTGTTTCAAAAAGTTTAAATAAATTTTCAAGTACTTTAGTCTTGTTAAAACGTAAAAGGTTGCAGGTAAACTACACCTTCCCCTTAACCGATCTTCACCAAAATCGAAAGTCATTGAGACCTCTACAATTCAGGGACGTATGCAGAACATTATTTGATTCTGTTTGAATTTGCGGCTATTATCGTTTACCATTGAAAAAATTACCCTTGATAAAAAAACGTTGCTGGTAAACTACCCCTTCCCCTTAACCGATCTTCACCAAAAACAATAGGTCTTAAGTACTCTACAAATCAGGACTGTATGCAAAACATTATTTGATTCTGTTTGAATTCGCGGCTGTTATCGTTTGCCATAGAAAATACCCTTGTTAAAAAAACGTTGCAGGTAAACTACCCCTTTCCCTCAACCGATCTTCACCAAAAACAATAGGTCTTGAGAACTCTACAATTTAGGGCTGTATGCAAATAATCTTTTGATTCTGTTTGAATTTTCGGCTGTTATCGTTTGCCATAGGAAATACCCTTGTTAAAACATAAAACGCTACAGGTAAACTACCCCTTTCCCTTAACCGATCTTCACCAAAATCAACAGATCTTGTGAACTCTGCAATCTAGGGCTGTATGCGAAACATTATTTGATTCTGTTTGAATTTGCGGCTGTTATCGTTTGCCAAACAAACAAAATTACCCTTGCTAAAAAAAAAACCGTTGCTGGTAAACTACCCCTTTCCCTCAACCGATCTTCACCACAAATAATAGGTCGCGAGTACTCTGTAAATCAGGGCTGTATGCAAATAATTATTTGATTCTGTTTGAATTTGCGGCAGTTATCGTTTGCCATAGAAAACAAATCTACACACACACACACACACACACACACACACACACACACACACACACACACACACACACACACACACACACACACACACACACACACACACACACACACACACACACAGACAGGCAGACAGACACACACACAGACACTTTTCGGAAAACGACTTTTTTTCATGTTTTGAGTGTAGTAGAATCTGAATCTGCAATAATCTCGAACACGATTTTTTTGCCATCACCATACTTCCATTCCTTAAGGAATATGGAAGTAAATACAGACACACAGACACACAGACAGACAGACAGACAGACAGACACACAGACAGACAGACACACACACAGACACTTTTCGGAAAACGACTTTTTTTCATGTTTTGAGTGTAGTAGAATCAGAATCTGCAATAATCTCGAACACGATTTTTTTGCCATCACCATACTTCCATTCCTTAAGGAATATGGAAGTAAAAAACGATGCAGGTAAACTACCCCTTTCCCTTAACCGATCTTCTCCGAAAACAATAGGTCTTGGGTACTCTACAAATCAGGGCTGTATGCAAAAAATTATTTGATTCTGTTTGAATTTGCGGCTGTTATCGTTTGCCATAGAAAATACCCTTGTTGAAACATAAAACGTAGCAGGTAAACTACCCCTTTCCCTTAACCTATATTCACCAAAAACAATAGGTCTTGAGAACTCTACAATTCAGGGCTGTATGCGAAACATTATTTGATTCTGTTTGATTTTGCGGCTGTTATCGTTTGCCAAAAAAAAAAATCGGTATTGAGAACCATACATGACTTCCATGTTCTAAGATTTACATTTAAAATCATTTTCGAAATGAAATATTACCATAGAAACTACTTCTTTCTACTTACTGCTTCAGCCTTAACCACAGTACTGTGGTCACTAACGTATACCACCTCACGTTATCGCACTCGATTTTCACTGATGATGGAAGTCGATGGCATTGCCGAAACGTCTGGTTTTGTAGAATACATTGGACTACGGCCATACATCCCGGGAAGGAATTTTAACAAAAACTATTTCTTTGTTGCCGATAACGTAGTACACACATATATAAAAAATATGCATAAAATTGATGGCTTTTATAAGTTAAGGATTGATCTCCATTAAGTAGTGCTCAAGTTTCCAAAGTTTTAATATTATGATGTCCGTAATTAAAACATCAGAGCAGGTTTAGTGTGTATCAGGGTACACCGTGGACAAAAATTTTCAACATTTTCTATTGAGCGTTGCTTAGAGTAAAGCTGTGAATCTACAGCGTACGTTTCACAGAACAAACACGCGGGAAAGAAGAAGCGAATGAACCCTGTTGCAGAGGGTTCATTCCCTAAAGACGAAAAGTCTGTCTATGAATCGTTCCTCTGTAAACACGTGCAGTTACACTGCCCAGCGTTCCACAGGAAGCAAATCGCTATCCACGCTGGACACTTTTTCGGCTTGCACGCGTTATGTTGGTGAGGGTTTTGGCACTTTCCATTTAAAAAGCGTGTAAATGTAAGAAAATAAACATGAGTGAGGCCGGAAATAACGCGAATTTTGTGTGTGTGTGCGTGTGTGTGTGTTCCCTGGTTTTTTATTGCAGTAATCATAATAATAAAATGGAAACGTAAACATTACATAATTGAGATATGCGTTCCTGCCACGAACGATATATTTTCTCTCATACATGATTTATATTAAAATGAAAAAATTATAATTTTATTGCCTGGCAACAAAATTATTTTATTTTTAACAATTACCATTGTTTGAAAAAGTTTAAATGAATTTTCATGTACTTTCCTGTTGTTAAAACGTAAAAGGTTGCTGGTAAACTACCCCTTCCCCTTAACCGATCTTCACCAAAATCAAAAGGCCTTGAGATCTCTACAATTCAGTGATGTATGCAAAAAATTATTTGATTTTGTTTGAATTTGCTGCTGTTATCGTTCGTCATAGAAAAAATACCGTTGTTAAAACATAAAACGTTGCAGGTAAACTACCCCTTTCCCTTAACCGATCTTCAACAAAATCAACAGACCTTGAGTTCTGTATAATTCAAAAAGGTATGCAGAAGAGTAGTTGATTCTGTTTTAATGTACGGCAGTTATCGTTCGTAAAAAAAAATTACCCTTGATAAAACATAAAATGTTGCAGGTAAACAACCCTATTCCCTTAACCGGTCTTCACCAAAACCAACAGGTCTTGAGAACTTTACATTTCAGGGCTGTATGCAAAATATTATATGATTCTGTTTGAATTTTCGGCTGTTATCGTTTGCCATATAAAATACCCTTGATAAAACAAAAAACGTGTCTGGTAAACTACCCCTTTTGCTTAACCGATCTTCACCAAAAACAATAGGTCTTTAGTACTCAACGAAAACAGGGCTGTATGCAAAAACGTATTTGATTCTGTTTGTATTTGCGGCTCTTATCGTTTGCCGTAGAAAATACCCTTTAAAAACATAAAACTTTGCAGGTAAACTACCCCTTTCCCTTAACCGATCTTCACCAACACCAATAAGTTATGAGAACTCTACAATACAGGGCTGTATGCAAAACATCATTTGATTCTGTTTGAATTTGCGGCTGTTATCGTTTACCATAGAAAAAAATTACCCTTGATAAAAACCGTTGCCGGTAAACTACCCCTTTCCCTTAACCGATCTTCACCAAAAACGACAGATCTTGAGAACTCTACAACTTAAGGTTGTATGCAAAATATTATATGATTTTGTGAGAATTTGCGGCTGTTATCGTTTGCCATAGAAAATACCCTTAATAAAACAAAAAACGTGGCAGGTAAACTACCCCTTTCCCTTAAACGATCTTCACCAAAAACGATAGGTCTTTAGTACTCAAGACGTCAGGGCTTTATGCAAAAACGTATTTGATTCTGTTTGAATTTGCGGCTCTTATCGTTTGCCATAGAAAATACCCTTACAAACATAAAACGTTGCCGGTAAACTACCCCTTTCCCTTAACCGATCTTCACCAAAAACAAAAGGTCTTGAGAACTCTACAATTCAGTTCAGTATGCAAACCATTATTTGATTATGTTTGAATCTGCGGCTGTTATCGTTTGCCATAAAAAATACCCTTGTTAAAACATAAAACGGTCCCGGTAAACTACCCCTTTCCCTTAACCGATCTTCACCAAAAACAATAGGTCTTGAGAACACTACAATTCAGGGCTGTATGCGAAACATTATTTGATTCTGTTTGAATTTGCGGCTGTTATCGTTTGCCAAACAAACAAAATTACCCTTGATAAAAAAAAACCGTTGCCGGTAAACTACCCCTTTCCCTCAACCGATCTTCACCAAAAACAACAGGTCGCGAGTACTCTACGAATCAGGGCCGTATGCAAAAAATTATTCGATTCTGTTTGAATTTGCGGCTGTTATCGTTTGCCATAGAAAAAAATCTACAGACACACACACAGACACTTTTCGAAAAACGACTTTTTTACTTCCATATTCCTTAAGGAATGGAAGTATGGTGATGGCAAAAAAAATCGTGTTCGAGATTATTGCAGATTCTGATTCTACTACACTCAAAACATGAAAAAAAGTCGTTTTCCGAAAAGTGTCTGTGTGTCTGTCTGTCTGTCTTTCTGTCTGTGTGTCTGTGTGTCTGTAGATTTTTTTTTTTTGGCAAACGATAACTGCCGCAAATTCAAACAGAATCAAATAATTTTTTGCATACAGCCCGGTTTTGCAGAGTTCTCGCGACCTATTGTTTTTGGTGAAGATCGGTTGAGGGAAAGGGGTAGTTTACCTGCAACGGTTTTTTTTTAGCAAGGGAAATTTTGTTTGTTTGGCAAACGATAACAGCCGCAAATTCAAACAGAATCAAATAATGTTTCGCATACAGCCCTGAATTGTAGAGTTCTCAAGACCTATTGTTTTTGGTGAAGATCGGTTAAGGGAAAGGGGTAGTTTACCTGTAACGTTTTATGTTTTAACAAGGGTATTTCCTATGGCAAACGATAACAGCCGCAAATTCAAACAGAATGAAAAGATTATTTGCATACAGCCCTAAATTGTAGAGTTCTCAAGACCTTTTGTTTTTGGTGAAGATCGGTTAAGGGAAAGGGGTAGTTTACCTACAACGTTTTTTTAACAAGGGTATTTTCTATGGCAAACGATAACAGCCGCAAATTCAAACAGAATCAAATAATTTTCTGCATACAGTCCTGATTTGTAGTGTACTCAAGACCTATTGTTTTTGGTGAAGATCGGTTGAGGGGAAGGGGTAGTTTACCAGCAACGTTTTTTATCATGCGTATTTTCTATGGCAAACGACAACTGCCGCAAATTCAAACAGAATCAAATAATTTTTTGCATACAGCCCTGATTTGTAGAGTACTCGCGACCTATTGTTTTTGGTGAAGATCGGTTGAGGGGAAGGGGTAGTTTACCTGCAACGGTTTTTTTTATCAAGGGAAATTTTTTTTTTTTGGCAAACGATAACAGCCGCAAATTCAAACAGAATCAAATAATGTTTCGCATACAGCCCTGAATTGTAGATTTCTCAAGACCTATTGTTTTTGGTGAAGATCGGTTGAGGGAAAGGGGTAGTTTACCTGCAACGTTTTTTTAACACGGGTATTTTCTATGGCAAACGATAACAGCCGCAAATTCAAACAGAATCAAATAATGTTTTGCATACAGCCCTGATTTGTAGAGTACTCAAGACCTATTGTTTTTGGTGAATATCGGTTAAGGGGAAGGGGTAGTTTACCTGCAACGTTTTTTTATCAAGCGTATTTTCTATGGCAAACGATAACAGCCGCAAATTCAAACAGAATGAAATAATTTTTTGCATACGTCCCTGAATTGTAGAGGTCTCAATGACTTTCGATTTTGGTGAAGATCGGTTAAGGGGAAGGGGTAGTTTACCTGCAACCTTTTACGTTTTAACAAGAGTAAAGTACTTGAAAATTTATTTAAACTTTTTGAAACAATGGTAATTGTTAAAAATTAAATAATTTTGTTGCCAGGCAATAAAATTATAATTTTTTCATTTTAATGTAATATAATATTTTTCATGTAATACAGCAATAAAAAGGCAGGTAAGACACAGCCTGGTTGTTTGGCTGAAAATGATTTTAAATATAAATCTTAGAATATGGAAGTCATGTATGGTTCTCCATACCGATATTTTCATTTTGAGTGTAGTACAATCAGAATCTGGAATAATCTCGAACACGATTTTTTTGCCATCACCATACTTTCATTTCCTTAAGGAACATGGAAGTAAAATTACTCTTGATAAATATCGGTATGGAGAACCATACATGACTTCCATATTCTAAGATTTATATTTAAAATCATTTTCAGCCAAACAGCCAGGCTGTGTCTTACCTGCCTTTTTATTGCTGTATTAAATGAAAAATATTATATTACATTAAAATGAAAAAATTATAATTTTATTGCCTGGCAACAAAATTATTTTATTTTTAACAATTACCATTGTTTCAAAAAGTTTAAATAAATTTTCAAGTACTTTACTCTTGTTAAAACGTAAAAGGTTGCAGGTAAACTACCCCTTCCCCTTAACCGATCTTCACAAAAATCGAAAGTCATTGAGACCTCTAAAATTCAGGAACGTATGCAAAACATTATTTGATTCTGTTTGAATTTGCGGCTATTATCGTTTACCATTGAAAAAATTACCCTTGATAAAAAAACGTTGCTGGTAAACTACCCCTTCCCCTTAACCGATCTTCACCAAAAACAATAGGTGTTGAGTACTCTACAAATCAGGGCTGTATGCAAAACATTATTTGATTCTGTTTGAATTTGCGGCTGTTATCGTTTGCCATAGGAAATACCCTTGTTAAAACATAAAACGTAACGGGTAAACTACCCCTTTCCCTTAACCGATCTTCACCAAAATCAACAGATCTTGAGAACTCTACAATTCAGGGCTGTATGCGAAACATTATTTGATTCTGTTTGAATTTGCGGCTGTTATCGTTTGCCAAACAAACAAAATTATCCTTGCTAAAAAAAAAAAGTTGCAGGTAAACTACCCCTTTCCCTCAACCGATCTTCACCACAAACAATAGGTCGCGAGTACTCTGTAAATCAGGGCTGTATGCAAATAATTATTTGATTCTGTTTGAGTTTGCGGCAGTTATCGTTTGCCATAGAAAACAAATCTACAGACACACAGACACACAGACAGACAGACAGACAGACAGACAGACAGACAGACACACACACAGACACTTTTCGGAAAACGACTTTTTTTCATGTTTTGAGTGTAGTAGAATCTGAATCTGCAATAATCTCGAACACGATTTTTTTGCCATCACCATACTTCCATTCCTTAAGGAATATGGAAGTAAATACAGACACATAGACAGACAGACACACACACAGACACTTTTCGGAAAACGACTTTTTTTCATGTTTTGAGTGTAGTAGAATCAGAATCTGCAATAATCTCGAACACGATTTTTTTTGCCATCACCATACTTCCATTCCTTAAGGAATATGGAAGTAAAAAACGATGCAGGTAAACTACCCCTTTCCCTTAACCGATCTTCTCCGAAAACAATAGGTCTTGAGTACTCTACAAATCAGGGCTGTATGCAAAAAATTATTTGATTCTGTTTGAATTTGCG
Organism: Magicicada septendecula; assembly: GCA_034769895.1. Classification (NCBI taxonomy): domain Eukaryota; kingdom Metazoa; phylum Arthropoda; class Insecta; order Hemiptera; family Cicadidae; genus Magicicada; species Magicicada septendecula. The sequence continues at coordinate 659,282,243 of CM068368.1, forward strand.
GCTGTTATCGTTTGCCATAGAAAATACCCTTGTTGAAACATAAAACGTAGCTGGTAAACTACCCCTTTCCCTTAACCTATATTCACCAAAAACAATAGGTCTTGAGTACTCTACAAATCAGGGCTGTATGCAAATAATCTTTTGATTCTGTTTGAATTTGCGGCTGTTATCGTTTGCCATATAAAATACCCTTGTTAAAACATAAAACGTTGCCGGTAAACTACCCCTTTCCCTTAACCGATCTTCACCAAATACAATAGGTCTTGAGAACTCTACAATTCAGGGCTGTATGCGAAACATTATTTGATTCTGTTTGATTTTGCGGCTGTTATCGTTTGCCAAAAAAAAAAATCGGTATTGAGAACCATACATGACTTCCATGTTCTAAGATTTACATTTAAAATCATTTTCGAAATGAAATATTACCATAGAAACTACTTCTTTCTACTTACTGCTTCAGCCTTAACCTCAGTACTGTGGTCGCTAACGTATACCACCTCACGTTATCGCACTCGATTTTCACTGATGATGGAAGTCGATGGCATTGCCGAAACGCCTGGTTTTGTAGAAAACATTGGACTACGGCCATACATCCCGGGAAGGAATTTTAACAAAAACTATTTCTTTGTTGCCGATAACGTAGTACACACATATATAAAAAATATGCATAAAATTGATGGCTTTTATAAGTTAAGGATTGATCTCCATTAAGTAGTGCTCAAGTTTCCAAAGTTTTAATATTATGATGTCCGTAATTAAAACATCAGAGCAGGTTTAGTGTGTATCAGGGTACACCGTGGACAAAAGTTTTCAACATTTTCTATTGAGCGGTGCTTAGAGTAAAGCTGTGAATCTACAGTGTACGTTTCACAGAACAAACACGCGGGAAAGAAGAAGCGAATGAACCCTGTTGCAGAGGGTTCATTCCCTAAAGACGAAAAGTCTGTCTATGAATCGTTCCTCTGTAAACACGTGCAGTTACACTGCCCAGCGATCCACAGGAAGCAAATCGCTATCCACGCTGGACACTTTTTCGGCTTGCACGCGTTATGTTGGTGAGGGTTTTGGCACTTTCCATTTAAAAAGCGTGTAAATGTAAGAAAATAAACATGAGTGAGGCCGGAAATAACGCGAATTTTGTGTGTGTGTGTTCCCTGGTTTTTTATTGCAGAAATCATAATAATAAAATGGAAACGTAAACATTACATAATTGAGATATGCGTTCCTGCCATGAACGATATATTTTCTCTCATACATGATTTATATTAAAATGAAAAAATTATAATTTTATTGCCTGGCAACAAAATTATTTTATTTTTAACAATTACCATTGTTTGAAAAAGTTTAAATGAATTTTCATGTACTTTCCTGTTGTTAAAACGTAAAAGGTTGCTGGTAAACTACCCGTTCCCCTTAACCGATCTTCACCAAAATCAAAAGGCCTTGAGATCTCTACAATTCAGTGATGTATGCAAAAAATTATTTGATTTTGTTTGAATTTGCTGCTGTTATCGTTCGTCATAGAAAAAATACCGTTGTTAAAATATAAAACGTTGCAGGTAAACTATCCCCTTCCCTTAACCGATCTTCAACAAAATCATCAGACCTTGAGTTGTGTAACATTCAAATAGGTATGCAGAAGAGTAGTTGATTCTGTTTTAATGTACGGCAGTTATCGTTCGTAAAAAAAAAATTACCCTTGATAAAACATAAAATGTTGCTGGTAAACAACCCTATTCCCTTAACCGATCTTCACCAAAACCAATAGGTCTTGAGAACTTTACATTTCAGGGCTGTATGCAAAATATTATATGATTCTGTTTGAATTTGCGGCTGTTATCGTTTGCCATATAAAATACCCTTGATCAAACAAAAAACGTGTCTGGTAAACTACCCCTTTTGCTTAACCGATCTTCACCAAAAACAATAGGTCTTTAGTACTCAACAAAACAGGGCTGTATGCAAAAACGTATTTGATTCTGTTTGTATTTGCGGCTCTTATCGTTTGCCGTAGAAAATACCCTTTTAAAACATAAAACGTTGCAGGTAAACTACCCCTTTCCCTTAACCGATCTTCACCAACACCAATAAGTTATGAGAACTCTACAATACAGGGCTGTATGCAAAACATCATTTGATTCTGTTTGAATTTGCGGCTGTTATCGTTTACCATAGAAAAAAATTACCCTTGATAAAAAACCGTTGCCGGTAAACTACCCCTTTCCCTTAACCGATCTTCACCAAAAACGACAGGTCTTGAGAACTCTACAATTTAAGGTTGTATGCAAAATATTATATGATTTTGTGAGAATTTGCGGCTGTTATCGTTTGCCATAGAAAATACCCTTGATAAAACAAAAAACGTGGCAGGTAAACTACCCCTTTCCCTTAAACGATCTTCACCAAAAACAATAGGTCTTTAGTACTCAAGACGTCAGGGCTGTATGCAAAAACGTATTTGATTCTGTTTGAATATGCGGCTCTTATCGTTTGCCATAAAAAATACCCTTAAAAACATAAAACGTTGCTGGTAAACTACCCCTTTCCCTTAACCGATCTTCACCAAAAACAAAAGGTCTTGAGAACTCTACAATTCAGTTCAGTATGCAAACCATTATTTGATTATGTTTGAATCTGCGGCTGTTATCGTTTGCCATAAAAAATACCCTTGTTAAAACATAAAACGTAACGGGTAAACTACCCCTTTCCCTTAACCGATCTTCACCAAAATCAACAGATCTTGAGAACTCTACAATTCAGGGCTGTATGCGAAACATTATTTGATTCTGTTTGAATTTGCGGCTGTTATCGTTTGCCAAACAAACAAAATTATCCTTGCTAAAAAAAAACCGTTGCAGGTAAACTACCCCTTTCCCTCAACCGATCTTCACCACAAACAATAGGTCGCGAGTACTCTGTAAATCAGGGCTGTATGCAAATAATTATTTGATTCTGTTTGAGTTTGCGGCAGTTATCGTTTGCCATAGAAAACAAATCTACAGACACACAGACACACACACAGACAGACAGACAGACAGACAGACAGACAGACAGACACACACACAGACACTTTTCGGAAAACGACTTTTTTTCATGTTTTGAGTGTAGTAGAATCTGAATCTGCAATAATCTCGAACACGATTTTTTTGCCATCACCATACTTCCATTCCTTAAGGAATATGGAAGTAAATACAGACACACAGACAGACAGACACACACACAGAGACACTTTTCGGAAAACAACTTTTTTTCATGTTTTGAGTGTAGTAGAATCAGAATCTGCAATAATCTCGAACACGATTTTTTTTGCCATCACCATACTTCCATTCCTTAAGGAATATGGAAGTAAAAAACGATGCAGGTAAACTACCCCTTTCCCTTAACCGATCTTCTCCGAAAACAGTAGGTCTTGAGTACTCTACAAATCAGGGCTGTATGCAAAAAATTATTTGATTCTGTTTAAATTTCCGGCTGTTATCGTTTGCCATAGAAAATACCTTTGTTGAAACATAAAACGTAGCAGGTAAACTACCCCTTTCCCTTAACCTATATTCACCAAAAACAATAGGTCTTGAGTACTCTACAAATCAGGGCTGTATGCAAATAATCTTTTGATTCTGTTTGAATTTGCGGCTGTTATCGTTTGCCATATAAAATACCCTTGTTAAAACATAAAACGTTGCCGGTAAACTACCCCTTTCCCTTAACCGATCTTCACCAAATACAATAGGTCTTGAGAACTCTACAATTCAGGGCTGTATGCGAAACATTATTTGATTCTGTTTGATTTTGCGGCTGTTATCGTTTGCCAAAAAAAAAAAATCGGTATTGAGAACCATATATGACTTCCATGTTCTAAGATTTACATTTAAAATCATTTTCGAAATGAAATATTACCATAGAAACTACTTCTTTCTACTTACTGCTTCAGCCTTAACCTCAGTACTGTGGTCGCTAACGTATACCACCTCACGTTATCGCACTCGATTTTCACTGATGATGGAAGTCGATGGCATTGCCGAAACGCCTGGTTTTGTAGAAAACATTGGACTACGGCCATACATCCCGGGAAGGAATTTTAACAAAAACTATTTCTTTGTTGCCGATAACGTAGTACACACATATATAAAAAATATGCATAAAATTGATGGCTTTTATAAGTTAAGGATTGATCTCCATTAAGTAGTGCTCAAGTTTCCAAAGTTTTAATATTATGATGTCCGTAATTAAAACATCAGAGCAGGTTTAGTGTGTATCAGGGTACACCGTGGACAAAAGTTTTCAACATTTTCTATTGAGCGGTGCTTAGAGTAAAGCTGTGAATCTACAGTGTACGTTTCACAGAACAAACACGCGGGAAAGAAGAAGCGAATGAACCCTGTTGCAGAGGGTTCATTCCCTAAAGACGAAAAGTCTGTCTATGAATCGTTCCTCTGTAAACACGTGCAGTTACACTGCCCAGCGATCCACAGGAAGCAAATCGCTATCCACGCTGGACACTTTTTCGGCTTGCACGCGTTATGTTGGTGAGGGTTTTGGCACTTTCCATTTAAAAAGCGTGTAAATGTAAGAAAATAAACATGAGTGAGGCCGGAAATAACGCGAATTTTGTGTGTATGTGCGTGTGTGTGTGTTCCCTGGTTTTTTATTGCAGAAATCATAATAATAAAATGGAAACGTAAACATTACATAATTGAGATATGCGTTCCTGCCATGAACGATATATTTTCTCTCATACATGATTTATATTAAAATGAAAAAATTATAATTTTATTGCCTGGCAACAAAATTATTTTATTTTTAACAATTACCATTGTTTGAAAAAGTTTAAATGAATTTTCATGTACTTTCCTGTTGTTAAAACGTAAAAGGTTGCTGGTAAACTACCCGTTCCCCTTAACCGATCTTCACCAAAATCAAAAGGCCTTGAGATCTCTACAATTCAGTGATGTATGCAAAAAATTATTTGATTTTGTTTGAATTTGCTGCTGTTATCGTTCGTCATAGAAAAAATACCGTTGTTAAAATATAAAACGTTGCAGGTAAACTACCCCTTTCCCTTAACCGATCTTCAACAAAATCATCAGACCTTGAGTTGTGTATAATTCAAAAAGGTATGCAGAAGAGTAGTTGATTCTGTTTTAATGTACGGCAGTTATCGTTCGTAAAAAAAAAATTACCCTTGATAAAACATAAAATGTTGCTGGTAAACAACCCTATTCCCTTAACCGATCTTCACCAAAACCAATAGGTCTTGAGAACTTTACATTTCAGGGCTGTATGCAAAATATTATATGATTCTGTTTGAATTTGCGGCTGTTATCGTTTGCCATATAAAATACCCTTGATCAAACAAAAAACGTGTCTGGTAAACTACCCCTTTTGCTTAACCGATCTTCACCAAAAACAATAGATCTTTAGTACTCAACAAAACAGGGCTGTATGCAAAAACGTATTTGATTCTGTTTGTATTTGCGGCTCTTATCGTTTGCCGTAGAAAATACCCTTTTAAAACATAAAACGTTGCAGGTAAACTACCCCTTTCCCTTAACCGATCTTCACCAACACCAATAAGTTATGAGAACTCTACAATACAGGGCTGTATGCAAAACATCATTTGATTCTGTTTGAATTTGCGGCTGTTATCGTTTACCATAGAAAAAAATTACCCTTGATAAAAAACCGTTGCCGGTAAACTACCCCTTTCCCTTAACCGATCTTCACCAAAAACGACAGGTCTTGAGAACTCTACAATTTAAGGTTGTATGCAAAATATTATATGATTTTGTGAGAATTTGCGGCTGTTATCGTTTGCCATAGAAAATACCCTTGATAAAACAAAAAACGTGGCAGGTAAACTACCCCTTTCCCTTAAACGATCTTCACCAAAAACAATAGGTCTTTAGTACTCAAGACGTCAGGGCTGTATGCAAAAACGTATTTGATTCTGTTTGAATATGCGGCTCTTATCGTTTGCCATAAAAAATACCCTTAAAAACATAAAACGTTGCTGGTAAACTACCCCTTTCCCTTAACCGATCTTCACCAAAAACAAAAGGTCTTGAGAACTCTACAATTCAGTTCAGTATGCAAACCATTATTTGATTATGTTTGAATCTGCGGCTGTTATCGTTTGCCATAAAAAATACCCTTGTTAAAAGATAAAACGGTCCCGGTAAACTACCCCTTTCCCTTAACCGATCTTCACCAAAAACAATAGGTCTTGAGAACACTACAGTTCAGGGCTTTATGCGAAACATTATTTGATTCTGTTTGAATTTGCGGCTGTTATCGTTTGCCAAACAAACAAAATTACCCTTGATAAAAAAAAAACCGTTGCCGGTAAACTACCCCTTTCCCTCAATCGATCTTCACCAAAAACAACAAGTCGCGAGTACTCTACAAATCAGGGCCGTATGCAAAAAATTATTTGATTCTGTTTGAATTTGCGGCTGTTATCGTTTGCCATAGAAAAAAATCTACAGGCACACACACAGACACTTTTCGAAAAACGACTTTTTTTCATGTTTTGAGTGTAGTACAATCAGAATCTGCAATACTCTCGAACACGATTTTTTTGCCATCACCATACTTTCATTTCCTTAAGGAACATGGAAGTAAAATTACTCTTGATAAATATCGGTATGGAGAACCATACATGACTTCCATATTCTAAGATTTATATTTAAAATCATTTTCAGCCAAACAGCCAGGCTGTGTCTTACCTGCCTTTTTATTGCTGTATTAAATGAAAAATATTATATTACATTAAAATGAGAAAATTATAATTTTATTGCCTGGCAACAAAATTATATTATTTTTAACAATTACCATTGTTTCAAAAAGTTTAAATAAATTTTCAAGTACTTTAGTCTTGTTAAAACGTAAAAGGTAGCAGGTAAACTACACCTTCCCCTTAACCGATCTTCACCAAAATCGAAAGTCATTGAGACCTCTACAATTCAGGGACGTATGCAGAACATTATTTGATTCTGTTTGAATTTGCGGCTATTATCGTTTACCATTGAAAAAATTACCCTTGATAAAAAAACGTTGCTGGTAAACTACCCCTTCCCCTTAACCGATCTTCACCAAAAACAATAGGTCTTAAGTACTCTACAAATCAGGACTGTATGCAAAACATTATTTGATTCTGTTTGAATTCGCGGCTGTTATCGTTTGCCATAGAAAATACCCTTGTTAAAAAAACGTTGCAGGTAAACTACCCCTTTCCCTCAACCGATCTTCACCAAAAACAATAGGTCTTGAGAACTCTACAATTTAGGGCTGTATGCAAATAATCATTTGATTCTGTTTGAATTTTCGGCTGTTATCGTTTGCCATAGGAAATACCCTTGTTAAAACATAAAACGCTACAGGTAAACTACCCCTTTCCCTTAACCGATCTTCACCAAAATCAACAGATCTTGTGAACTCTACAATCCAGGGCTGTATGCGAAACATTATTTGATTCTGTTTGAATTTGCGGCTGTTATCGTTTGCCAAACAAACAAAATTACCCTTGCTAAAAAAAAATCGTTGCTGGTAAACTACCCCTTTCCCTCAACCGATCTTCACCACAAACAATAGGTCGCGAGTACTCTGTAAATCAGGGCTGTATGCAAATAATTATTTGATTCTGTTTGAATTTGCGGCAGTTATCGTTTGCCATAGAAAACAAATCTACACACACACACACACACACACACACACACACACACACACACACACACACACACACACACACACACACACACACACACACACACACACACACACACACACACACACACACACACACACACACACACACACACACACACACACACACACACACACACACACACAGAGAGAGAGAGAGAGACAGACAGACAGACAGACAGGCAGGCAGACACACACACAGACACTTTTCGGAAAACGAATTTTTTTCATGTTTTGAGTGTAGTAGAATCTGAATCTGCAATAATCTCGAACACGATTTTTTTGCCATCACCATACTTCCATTCCTTAAGGAATATGGAAGTAAATACAGACACACAGACACACAGACAGACAGACACACAGACAGACAGACACACACACAGACACTTTTCGGAAAACGACTTTTTTTCATGTTTTGAGTGTAGTAGAATCAGAATCTGCAATAATCTCAAACACGATTTTTTTTGCCATCACCATACTTCCATTCCTTAAGGAATATGGAAGTAAAAAACGATGCAGGTAAACTACCCCTTTCCCTTAACCGATCTTCTCCGAAAACAATAGGTCTTGAGTACTCTACAAATCAGGGCTGTATGCAAAAAATTATTTGATTCTGTTTGAATTTGCGGCTGTTATCGTTTGCCATAGAAAATACCCTTGTTGAAACATAAAACGTAGCAGGTAAACTACCCCTTTCCCTTAACCTATATTCACCAAAAACAATAGGTCTTGAGAACTCTACAATTCAGGGCTGTATGCGAAACATTATTTGATTCTGTTTGATTTTGCGGCTGTTATCGTTTGCCAAAAAAAAAAATCGGTATTGAGAACCATACATGACTTCCATGTTCTAAGATTTACATTTAAAACCATTTTCGAAATGAAATATTACCATAGAAACTACTTCTTTCTACTTACTGCTTCAGCCTTAACCACAGTACTGTGGTCACTAACGTATACCACCTCACGTTATCGCACTCGATTTTCACTGATGATGGAAGTCGATGGCATTGCCGAAACGTCTGGTTTTGTAGAATACATTGGACTACGGCCATACATCCCGGGAAGGAATTTTAACAAAAACTATTTCTTTGTTGCCGATAACGTAGTACACACATATATAAAAAATATGCATAAAATTGATGGCTTTTATAAGTTAAGGATTGATCTCCATTAAGTAGTGCTCAAGTTTCCAAAGTTTTAATATTATGATGTCCGTAATTAAAACATCAGAGCAGGTTTAGTGTGTATCAGGGTACACCGTGGACAAAAATTTTCAACATTTTCTATTGAGCGTTGCTTAGAGTAAAGCTGTGAATCTACAGCGTACGTTTCACAGAACAAACACGCGGGAAAGAAGAAGCGAATGAACCCTCTTGCAGAGGGTTCATTCCCTAAAGACGAAAAGTCTGTCTATGAATCGTTCCTCTGTAAACACGTGCAGTTACACTGCCCAGCGTTCCACAGGAAGCAAATCGCTATCCACGCTGGACACTTTTTCGGCTTGCACGCGTTATGTTGGTGAGGGTTTTGGCACTTTCCATTTAAAAAGCGTGTAAATGTAAGAAAATAAACATGAGTGAGGCCGGAAATAACGCGAATTTTGTGTGTGTGTGCGTGTGTGTGTGTTCCCTGGTTTTTTATTGCAGTAATCATAATAATAAAATGGAAACGTAAACATTACATAATTGAGATATGCGTTCCTGCCACGAACGATATATTTTCTCTCATACATGATTTATATTAAAATGAAAAAATTATAATTTTATTGCCTGGCAACAAAATTATTTTATTTTTAACAATTACCATTGTTTGAAAAAGTTTAAATGAATTTTCATGTACTTTCCTGTTGTTAAAACGTAAAAGGTTGCTGGTAAACTACCCCTTCCCCTTAACCGATCTTCACCAAAATCAAAAGGCCTTGAGATCTCTACAATTCAGTGACGTATGCAAAAAATTATTTGATTTTGTTTGAATTTGCTGCTGTTATCGTTCGTCATAGAAAAAATACCGTTGTTAAAACATAAAACGTTGCAGGTAAACTACCCCTTTCCCTTAACCGATCTTCAACAAAATCAACAGACCTTGAGTTCTGTATAATTCAAAAAGGTATGCAGAAGAGTAGTTGATTCTGTTTTAATGTACGGCAGTTATCGTTCGTAAAAAAAAATTACCCTTGATAAAACATAAAATGTTGCAGGTAAACAACCCTATTTCCTTAACCGGTCTTCACCAAAACCAACAGGTCTTGAGAACTTTACATTTCAGGGCTGTATGCAAAATATTATATGATTCTGTTTGAATTTTCGGCTGTTATCGTTTGCCATATAAAATACCCTTGATAAAACAAAAAACGTGTCTGGTAAACTACCCCTTTTGCTTAACCGATCTTCACCAAAAACAATAGGTCTTTAGTACTCAACAAAACAGGGCTGTATGCAAAAACGTATTTGATTCTGTTTGTATTTGCGGCTCTTATCGTTTGCCGTAGAAAATACCCTTTAAAAACATAAAACGTTGCAGGTAAACTACCCCTTTCCCTTAACCGATCTTCACCAACACCAATAAGTTATGAGAACTCTACAATACAGGGCTGTATGCAAAACATCATTTGATTCTGTTTGAATTTGCGGCTGTTATCGTTTACCATAGAAAAAAATTACCCTTGATAAAAAACCGTTGCCGGTAAGCTACCCCTTTCCCTTAACCGATCTTCACCAAAAACGACAGATCTTGAGAACTCTACAACTTAAGGTTGTATGCAAAATATTATATGATTTTGTGAGAATTTGCGGCTGTTATCGTTTGCCATAGAAAATACCCTTAATAAAACAAAAAACGTGGCAGGTAAACTACCCCTTTCCCTTAAACGATCTTCACCAAAAACGATAGGTCTTTAGTACTCAAGACGTCAGGGCTTTATGCAAAAACGTATTTGATTCTGTTTGAATTTGCGGCTCTTATCGTTTGCCGTAGAAAATACCCTTTAAAAACATAAAACGTTGCAGGTAAACTACCCCTTTCCCTTAACCGATCTTCACCAACACCAATAAGTTATGAGAACTCTACAATACAGGGCTGTATGCAAAACATCATTTGATTCTGTTTGAATTTGCGGCTGTTATCGTTTACCATAGAAAAAAATTACCCTTGATAAAAAACCGTTGCCGGTAAGCTACCCCTTTCCCTTAACCGATCTTCACCAAAAACGACAGATCTTGAGAACTCTACAACTTAAGGTTGTATGCAAAATATTATATGATTTTGTGAGAATTTGCGGCTGTTATCGTTTGCCATAGAAAATACCCTTACAAACATAAAACGTTGCCGGTAAGCTACCCCTTTCCCTTAACCGATCTTCACCAAAAACGACAGATCTTGAGAACTCTACAACTTAAGGTTGTATGCAAAATATTATATGATTTTGTGAGAATTTGCGGCTGTTATCGTTTGCCATAGAAAATACCCTTAATAAAACAAAAAACGTGGCAGGTAAACTACCCCTTTCCCTTAAACGATCTTCACCAAAAACGATAGGTCTTTAGTACTCAAGACGTCAGGACTTTATGCAAAAACGTATTTGATTCTGTTTGAATTTGCGGCTCTTATCGTTTGCCGTAGAAAATACCCTTTAAAAACATAAAACGTTGCAGGTAAACTACCCCTTTCCCTTAACCGATCTTCACCAACACCAATAAGTTATGAGAACTCTACAATACAGGGCTGTATGCAAAACATCATTTGATTCTGTTTGAATTTGCGGCTGTTATCGTTTACCATAGAAAAAAATTACCCTTGATAAAAAACCGTTGCCGGTAAGCTACCCCTTTCCCTTAACCGATCTTCACCAAAAACGACAGATCTTGAGAACTCTACAACTTAAGGTTGTATGCAAAATATTATATGATTTTGTGAGAATTTGCGGCTGTTATCGTTTGCCATAGAAAATACCCTTACAAACATAAAACGTTGCCGGTAAACTACCCCTTTCCCTTAACCGATCTTCACCAAAAACAAAAGGTCTTGAGAACTCTACAATTCAGTTCAGTATGCAAACCATTATTTGATTATGTTTGAATCTGCGGCTGTTATCGTTTGCCATAAAAAATACCCTTGTTAAAACATAAAACGGTCCCGGTAAACTACCCCTTTCCCTTAACCGATCTTCACCAAAAACAATAGGTCTTGAGAACACTACAATTCAGGGCTGTATGCGAAACATTATTTGATTCTGTTTGAATTTGCGGCTGTTATCGTTTGCCATAGAAAATACCCTTGTTAAAAAAACGTTGCAGGTAAACTACCCCTTTCCCTCAACCGATCTTCACCAAAAACAATAGGTCTTGAGAAATCTACAATTCAGGGCTGTATGCGAAACATTATTTGATTCTGTTTGAATTTGCGGCTATCGTTTGCCAAAAAAAAAAAATTTCCCTTGATAAAAAAAAACCGTAGCAGGTAAACTACCCCTTCCCCTCAACCGATCTTCACCAAAAACAATAGGTCGCGAGTACTCTACAAACCAGGGCTGTATGCAAAAAATTATTTGATTCTGTTTGAATTTGCGGCAGTTGTCGTTTGCCATAGAAAATACGCATGATAAAAAACGTTGCTGGTAAACTACCCCTTCCCCTCAACCGATCTTCACCAAAAACAATAGGTCTTGAGTACTCTACAAATCAGGGCTGTATGCAGAAAATTATTTGATTCTGTTTGAATTTGCGGCTGTTATCGTTTGCCATAGAAAATACCCTTGTTAAAAAAACGTTGTAGGTAAACTACCCCTTTCCCTTAACCGATCTTCACCAAAAACAAAAGGTATTGAGAACTCTACAATTTAGGGCTGTATGCAAATAATCTTTTCATTCTGTTTGAATTTGCGGCTGTTATCGTTTGCCATAGGAAATACCCTTGTTAAAACATAAAACGTTACAGGTAAACTACCCCTTTCCCTTAACCGATCTTCACCAAAAACAATAGGTCTTGAGAACTCTACAATTCAGGGCTGTGTGCGAAACATTATTTGATTCTGTTTGAATTTGCGGCTGTTATCGTTTGCCAAACAAACAAAATTACCCTTGCTAAAAAAAAACCGTTGCAGGTAAACTACCCCTTTCCCTCAACCGATCTTCACCAAAAACAATAGGTCGCGAGAACTCTGCAAAACCGGGCTGTATGCAAAAAATTATTTGATTCTGTTTGAATTTGCGGCAGTTATCGTTTGCCATAGAAAAAAAATCTACAGACAGACAGACAGACAGACACACAGACAGACAGACACACAGACAGACAGACACACAGACAGACACACAGACACTTTTCGGAAAACGACTTTTTTTCATGTTTTGAGTGTAGTAGAATAAGAATCTGCAATAATCTCGAACACGATTTTTTTTGCCATCACCATACTTCCATTCCTTAAGGAATATGGAAGTAAAAATCTACAGACACACACACACAGACACTTTTCGAAAAACGACTTTTTTACTTCCATATTCCTTAAGGAATGGAAGTATGGTGATGGCAAAAAAAATCGTGTTCGAGATTATTGCAGATTCTGATTCTACTACACTCAAAACATGAAAAAAAGTCGTTTTCCGAAAAGTGTCTGTGTGTCTGTCTGTCTGTCTGTCTGTCTGTGTGTCTGTGTGTCTGTGTGTCTGTCTGTCTGTAGATTTTTTTTCTATGGCAAACGATAACTGCCGCAAATTCAAACAGAATCAAATAATTTTTTGCATACAGTCCGGTTTTGCAGAGTTCTCGCGACCTATTGTTTTTGGTGAAGATCGGTTGAGGGAAAGGGGTAGTTTACCTGCAACGGTTTTTTTTATCAATGGAAAATTTTTTTTTTGCAAACGATAACAGCCGCAAATTCGAACAGAATCAAATAATGTTTCGCATACAGTCCTGAATTGTAGAGTTCTCAAGACCTATTGTTTTTGGTGAAGATCGGTTAAGGGAAAGGGGTAGTTTACCTGTAACGTTTTATGTTTTAACAAGGGTATTTCCTATGGCAAACGATAACAGCCGCAAATTCAAACAGAATGAAAAGATTATTTGCATACAGCCCTAAATTGTAGAGTTCTCAAGACCTTTTGTTTTTGGTGAAGATCGGTTAAGGGAAAGGGGTAGTTTACCTACAACGTTTTTTTAACAAGGGTATTTTCTATGGCAAACGATAACAGCCGCAAATTCAAACAGAATCAAATAATTTTCTGCATACAGCCCTGATTTGTAGAGTACTCAAGACCTGTTGTTTTTGGTGAAGATCGGTTGAGGGGAAGGGGTAGTTTACCAGCAACGTTTTTTATCATGCGTATTTTCTATGGCAAACGACAACTGCCGCAAATTCAAACAGAATCAAATAATTTTTTGCATACAGCCCTGATTTGTAGAGTACTCGCGACCTATTGTTTTTGGTGAAGATCGGTTGAGGGGAAGGGGTAGTTTACCTGCAACGGTTTTTTTTATCAAGGGAAATTTTTTTTTTTTGGCAAACGATAACAGCCGCAAATTCAAACAGAATCAAATAATGTTTCGCATACAGCCCTGAATTGTAGATTTCTCAAGACCTATTGTTTTTGGTGAAGATCGGTTGAGGGAAAGGGGTAGTTTACCTGCAACGTTTTTTTAACAAGGGTATTTTCTATGGCAAACGATAACAGCCGCAAATTCAAACAGAATCAAATAATGTTTTGCATACAGCCCTGATTTGTAGAGTACTCAAGACCTATTGTTTTTGGTGAATATCGGTTAAGGGGAAGGGGTAGTTTACCTGCAACGTTTTTTTATCAAGCGTATTTTCTATGGCAAACGATAACAACCGCAAATTCAAACAGAATGAAATAATTTTTTGCATACGTCCCTGAATTGTAGAGGTCTCAATGACTTTCGATTTTGGTGAAGATCGGTTAAGGGGAAGGGGTAGTTTACCTGCAACCTTTTACGTTTTAACAAGAGTAAAGTACTTGAAAATTTATTTAAACTTTTTGAAACAATGGTAATTGTTAAAAATTAAATAATTTTGTTGCCAGGCAATAAAATTATAATTTTTTCATTTTAATGTAATATAATATTTTTCATTTAATACAGCAATAAAAAGGCAGGTAAGACACAGCCTGGTTGTTTGGCTGAAAATGATTTTAAATATAAATCTTAGAATATGGAAGTCATGTATGGTTCTCCATACCGATATTTTCATTTTGAGTGTAGTACAATCAGAATCTGCAATAATCTCGAACACGATTTTTTTGCCATCACCATACTTTCATTTCCTTAAGGAACATGGAAGTAAAATTACTCTTGATAAATATCGGTATGGAGAACCATACATGACTTCCATATTCTAAGATTTATATTTAAAATCATTTTCAGCCAAACAGCCAGGCTGTGTCTTACCTGCCTTTTTATTGCTGTATTAAATGAAAAATATTATATTACATTAAAATGAAAAAATTATAATTTTATTGCCTGGCAACAAAATTATTTTATTTTTAACAATTACCATTGTTTCAAAAAGTTTAAATAAATTTTCAAGTACTTTACTCTTGTTAAAACGTAAAAGGTTGCAGGTAAACTACCCCTTCCCCTTAACCGATCTTCACAAAAATCGAAAGTCATTGAGACCTCTAAAATTCAGGGACGTATGCAAAACATTATTTGATTCTGTTTGAATTTGCGGCTATTATCGTTTACCATTGAAAAAATTACCCTTGATAAAAAAACGTTGCTGGTAAAATACCCCTTCCCCTTAACCGATCTTCACCAAAAACAATAGGTGTTGAGTACTCTACAAATCAGGGCTGTATGCAAAACATTATTTGATTCTGTTTGAATTTGCGGCTGTTATCGTTTGCCATAGGAAATACCCTTGTTAAAACATAAAACGTAACGGGTAAACTACCCCTTTCCCTTAACCGATCTTCACCAAAATCAACAGATCTTGAGAACTCTACAATTCAGGGCTGTATGCGAAACATTATTTGATTCTGTTTGAATTTGCGGCTGTTATCGTTTGCCAAACAAACAAAATTATCCTTGGTAAAAAAAAACCGTTGCCGGTAAACTACCCCTTTCCCTCAACCGATCTTCACCACAAACAATAGGTCGCGAGTACTCTGTAAATCAGGGCTGTATGCAAATAATTATTTGATTCTGTTTGAGTTTGCGGCAGTTATCGTTTGCCATAGAAAACAAATCTACAGACACACAGACACACACACAGACAGACAGACAGACAGACAGACACACACACAGACACTTTTCGGAAAACCACTTTTTTTCATGTTTTGAGTGTAGTAGAATCTGAATCTGCAATAATCTCGAACACGATTTTTTTGCCATCACCATACTTCCATTCCTTAAGGAATATGGAAGTAAATACAGACACACAGACAGACAGACACACACACAGACACTTTTCGGAAAACGACTTTTTTCATGTTTTGAGTGTAGTAGAATCAGAATCTGCAATAATCTCGAACACGATTTTTTTTGCCATCACCATACTTCCATTCCTTAAGGAATATGGAAGTAAAAAACGATGCAGGTAAACTACCCCTTTCCCTTAACCGATCTTCTCCGAAAACAATAGGTCTTGAGTACTCTACAAATCAGGGCTGTATGCAAAAAATTATTTGATTCTGTTTGAATTTGCGGCTGTTATCGTTTGCCATAGAAAATACCCTTGTTGAAACATAAAACGTAGCAGGTAAACTACCCCTTTCCCTTAACCTATATTCACCAAAAACAATAGGTCTTGAGTACTCTACAAATCAGGGCTGTATGCAAATAATCTTTTGATTCTGTTTGAATTTGCGGCTGTTATCGTTTGCCATATAAAATACCCTTGTTAAAACATAAAACGTTGCCGGTAAACTACCCCTTTCCCTTAACCGATCTTCACCAAAAACAATAGGTCTTGAGAACTCTACAATTCAGGGCTGTATGCGAAACAGTATTTGATTCTGTTTGATTTTGCGGCTGTTATCGTTTGCCAAAAAAAAAAAATCGGTATTGAGAACCATACATGACTTCCATGTTCTAAGATTTACATTTAAAATCATTTTCGAAATGAAATATTACCATAGAAACTACTTCTTTCTACTTACTGCTTCAGCCTTAACCTCAGTACTGTGGTCGCTAACGTATACCACCTCACGTTATCGCACTCGATTTTCACTGATGATGCAAGTCGATGGCATTGCCGAAACGCCTGGTTTTGTAGAAAACATTGGACTACGGCCATACATCCCGGGAAGGAATTTTAACAAAAACTATTTCTTTGTTGCCGATAACGTAGTACACACATATATAAAAAATATGCATAAAATTGATGGCTTTTATAAGTTAAGGATTGATCTCCATTAAGTAGTGCTCAAGTTTCCAAAGTTTTAATATTATGATGTCCGTAATTAAAACATCAGAGCAGGTTTAGTGTGTATCAGGGTACACCGTGGACAAAAATTTTCAACATTTTCTATTGAGCGTTGCTTAGAGTAAAGCTGTGAATCTACAGTGTACGTTTCACAGAACAAACACGCGGGAAAGAAGAAGCGAATGAAGCCTCTTGCAGAGGGTTCATTCCCTAAAGACGAAAAGTCTGTCTATGAATCGTTCCTCTGTAAACACGTGCAGTTACACTGCCCAGCGATCCACAGGAAGCAAATCGCTATCCACGCTGGACACTTTTTCGGCTTGCACGCGTTATGTTGGTGAGGGTTTTGGCACTTTCCATTTAAAAAGCGTGTAAATGTAAGAAAATAAACATGAGTGAGGCCGGAAATAACGCGAATTTTGTGTGTGTGTGCGTGTGTGTGTGTTCCCTGGTTTTTTATTGCAGTAATCATAATAATAAAATGGAAACGTAAACATTACATAATTGAGATATGCGTTCCTGCCACGAACGATATATTTTCTCTCATACATGATTTATATTAAAATGAAAAAATTATAATTTTATTGCCTGGCAACAAAATTATTTTATTTTTAACAATTACCATTGTTTGAAAAAGTTTAAATGAATTTTCATGTACTTTCCTGTTGTTAAAACGTAAAAGGTTGCTGGTAAACTACCCCTTCCCCTTAACCGATCTTCACCAAAATCAAAAGGCCTTGAGATCTCTACAATTCAGTGATGTATGCAAAAAAATATTTGATTTTGTTTGAATTTGCTGCTGTTATCGTTCGTCATAGAAAAAATACCGTTGTTAAAACATAAAACGTTGCAGGTAAACTACCCCTTTCCCTTAACCGATCTTCAACAAAATCAACAGACCTTGAGTTCTGTATAAATCAAAAAGGTATGCAGAAGGGTAGTTGATTCTGTTTTAATGTACGGCAGTTATCGTTCGTAAAAAAAAATTACCCTTGATAAAACATAAAATGTTGCTGGTAAACAACCCTATTCCCTTAACCGATCTTCACCAAAACCAACAGGTCTTGAGAACTTTACATTTCAGGGCTGTATGCAAAATATTATATGATTCTGTTTGAATTTTCGGCTGTTATCGTTTGCCATATAAAATACCCTTGATAAAACAAAAAACGTGTCTGGTAAACTACCCCTTTTGCTTAACCGATCTTCACCAAAAACAATAGGTCTTTAGTACTCAACAAAACAGGGCTGTATGCAAAAACGTATTTGATTCTGTTTGTATTTGCGGCTCTTATCGTTTGCCGTAGAAAATACCCTTTTAAAACATAAAACGTTGCCGGTAAACTACCCCTTTCCCTTAACCGATCTTCACCAAAAACAATAGGTCTTGAGTACTCTACAAATCAGGGCTGTATGCAAAACATTATTTGATTAGAAAATACCCTTGTTAAAAAAACGTTGCTGGTAAACTACCCCTTTCCCTCAACCGATCTTCACCAAAAACAATAGGTCTTGAGAACTCGATTTTCACTGATGTGGAAGTCGATGGCATTGCCGAAACGTCTGGTTTTGTAGAAAACATTGGACTATGGCCAAATATCGGCAACAAAAAGGAAAAGAAGGAGCGCTCCGAAGTCACTCATGGACCCTCAGCATCTTGCAGAGGGTTCATTCCCTAAAGACGAAAAGTCTGTCTATGAATCGTTCCTCTGTAAACACGTGCAGTTACACTGCCCAACGATCCACAGGAAGCAAATCGCTATCCACGCTGGACACTTTTTCGGCTTGCATGCGTTATGTTGGTATGGGTTCGGCACTTTCCATTTAAAAAGCGTGCAAATGTAAGAAAATAAACGTGAATGAGGCCAGAAATAACGCGAATTGTGTGTGTGTGTGTGTGTGTGTGTGTGTGTGTGTGTGTGTGTGTGTGTGTGTCTTCCCTGCCTTTTTATTGCGGTAGTGATAATAATAAAATGGAAACGTAAACAGTACATAACTGAGATATGCTTGCCTGCCACGCACGATATATTTTCTCTTATACATGACTAGCAGAATACCCGTGCTTCGCTACTGAGTTTCACGTTGTACGTAATGAAAATGTTAGTTTAATTAATAAAGTTTAATTAAAGTAGGCTTCTTAAAAATAAATAGCTGTTGCCCACAACTTCGTTCGCGTGGTCTTCAATTTAATGCGATAATATATTTAGAACAGAATCTATTCTATTGGGTTGCCATAGTAACCAGATCGAATAGTTTTTTAAGACCGCAAAGGACCCCCCAGAGGATCGTATCGAAAAAACACCTGTCCTATGTTGGTTCTCCCGTTGCGTAAAATATTTGTGCCAAGTTTGGTTGAAATCGGTCCAATGGTTTAGGTGGAGACGTGGAAGACCCCAAAGGACCCCCAAAGGATCGTATCGAAAAAAAAACACTTGTCCTATGTTGGTTCTCCCTTTGCGTAAAATATTTGTGCCAAGTTTGGTTGAAATCAGTCCAGTGGTTTAAGAGGCGATGTGGAAGACCCCAAAGAACCCCCAAAAGGATCCCATCGAAAAAACACCTATCCTATGTTGGTTCTCCCATTGCGTAAAATATTTGTTCCAAGTTTGGTTGAAATCGGTACAGTGGTTTAGCAGGAGATGTGGAAGAAACCTTCGCGGACGTGCGCACAACTCACCGAAGTTTCATCGCAATCGGATGAGTGGTATAGGAACGCATACGGGACAAACAAAGAAACATTCATTTTTATATATAAGATGTAAACTATACCACTTACTTGACATAAACCGTGATAGCTAAGCTAATGTACAACATATATGTATTAATTATACACATATGTGTTCCTCGATAGACACTCTATCTATTGGCGAAAACTTGAATAAATCCGTTCAGTACTTCCTGAGATTAGCGATTTCAAACACAGAGAGAAAACGGCCCGACTTTACTTTATACTATGTACAGATTTACATTAAAATGAAAAAATTATAATTTTATGCCTGGCAACAAAATTATTTTATTTTTAACAATTACCATTGTTCCAAAAGTTTAAATGAATTTTCAAGTACTTTACTCTTGTTAAAACGTAAAAGGTTGCAGGTAAACTACCCCTTCCCCTTAACCGATCTTCACCAAAATCAAAAGGCCTTGAGCCCTCTATAATTCAGGGACGTATGCAAAAAATTATTTGATTCTGTTTGATTTTGCGGCTGTTATCGTTTGCCATAGAAAATACGCTTGATAAAAAAACGTTGCAGGTAAACTACCCCTTCCCCTTAACCGATCTTCACCAAAAACAATAGGTCTTGAGAACTCTACAATTTAGGGCTGTATGCAAATAATCTTTTGATTCTGTTTGAATTTGCGGCTGTTATCGTTTGCCAAACAAAAAAATTGCCCTTGATAAAAAAAACCGTTGCAGGTAAACTACCCCTTTCCCTCAACCGATCTTCACCAAAAACAATATGTCGTGAGTACTCTACAAATCAGGCCTGTATGCAAACAATTATTTGATTCTGTTTGAATTTGCGGCAGTTATCGTTTGCCATAGAAAAAAAATCTATAGACAGACAGACACACACACACAGACACACACACAGACACACACAGAGACACTTTTCGAAAAATGACTTTTTTTCATGTTTTAAGTGTAGTACAATCATATACTGCAATAATCTCGAACACGTTTTTTTTTGCCATCACCATACTTCCATTTCCTTAAGGAACATGGAAGTAAACATATCCATACTTCCATTCCTTAAGGAATATGGAAGTAAAATTACCCTTGATAAAAAACCGTTGCAGGTAAACTACCTCTTTCCCTTAACCGATCTTCACCAAAAACGACAGGTCTTGAGAACTCTACAATTTAGGGTTGTATGCAAAATATTATATGATTTTGTGAGAATTTGCGGCTGTTATCGTTTGCCATAAAAAATACCCTTGATAAAACAAAAAACGTGGCAGGTAAACTACCCCTTTCCCTTAAACGATCTTCACCAAAAACAATAGGTCTTTAGTACTCAAGAAGTCAGTGCTGTATGCAAAAACGTATTTGATTCTGTTTGAATTTGCGGCTTTTATCGTTTGCCATAGAAAATACCCTTAAAACATAAAACGTTGCCGGTAAACTACCCCTTTCCCTTAACCGATCTTCACCAAAAACGAAAGGTCTTGAGAACTCTACAATTCAGTTCAGTATGCAAACCATTATTTGATTATGTTTGAATCTGCGGCTGTTATCGTTTGCCATAGAAAATACACTTGTTAAAACATAAAACGGTCCTGGTAAACTACCCCTTTCCCTTAACCGATCTTCACCATAAACAATAGTTCTTGAGAACTCTACAATTCAGGGCTGTATGCGAAACATTATTTGATTCTGTTTGAATTTGCGGCTGTTATCGTTTGCCAAACAAACAAAATTACTCTTGATAAAAAAAACCGTTGCCGGTAAACTACCCCTTTCCCTCAACCGATCTTCACCAAAAACAGTAGGTCGCGAGTACTCTACAAATCAGGGCTGTATGCAAAAAATTATTTGATTCTGTTTGAATTTGCGGCTGTTATCGTTTGCCATAGAAAAAAATCTACAGACACACACACAGACAGACACACACACAGACACTTTTCGAAAAACGACTTTTTTTCACGTTTGAGTGTAGTAGAATCAGAATCTGCAATAATCTCGAACACGATTTTTTTGCCATCACCATACTTCCATTTCCTTAAGGAACATGGAAGTAAAATTACTCTTGATAAAAAAACGATGCTGGTAAACTACCCCTTTCCCTTAACCTATATTCACCAAAAACAATAGGTCTTGAGTACTCTACAAATCAGGGCTGTATGCAAATAATCTTTTGATTCTGTTTGAATTTGCGGCTGTTATCGTTTGCCATATAAAATACCCTTGTTAAAACATAAAACGTTGCCGGTAAACTACCCCTTTCCCTTAACCGATCTTCACCAAAAACAATAGGTCTTGAGAACTCTACAAATCAGGGCTGTATGCAAATAATCTTTTGATTCTGTTTGAATTTGCGGCTGTTATCGTTTGCCAAAAAAAAAAAAATCGGTATTGAGAACCATACATGACTTCCATGTTCTAAGATTTACATTTAAAATCATTTTCGAAATGAAATATTACCATAGAAACTACTTCTTTCTACTTACTGCTTCAGCCTTAACTTCAGTACTGTGGTCGCTAACGTATACCACCTCACGTTATCGCACTCGATTTTCACTGATGATGGAAGTCGATGGCATTGCCGAAACGCCTGGTTTTGTAGAAAACATTGGACTACGGCCATACATCCCGGGAAGGAATTTTAACAAAAACTATTTCTTTGTTGCCGATAACGTAGTACACACATATATAAAAAATATGCATAAAATTGATGGCTTTTATAAGTTAAGGATTGATCTCCATTAAGTAGTGCTCAAGTTTCCAAAGTTTTAATATTATGATGTCCGTAATTAAAACATCAGAGCAGGTTTAGTGTGTATCAGGGTACACCGTGGACAAAAATTTTCAACATTTTCTATTGAGCGTTGCTTAGAGTAAAGCTGTGAATCTACAGTGTACGTTTCACAGAACAAACACGCGGGAAAGAAGAAGCGAATGAACCCTCTTGCAGAGGGTTCATTCCCTAAAGACGAAAAGTCTGTCTATGAATCGTTCCTCTGTAAACACGTGCAGTTACACTGCCCAGCGATCCACAGGAAGCAAATCGCTATCCACGCTGGACACTTTTTCGGCTTGCACGCGTTATGTTGGTGAGGGTTTTGGCACTTTCCATTTAAAAAGCGTGTAAATGTAAGAAAATAAACATGAGTGAGGCCGGAAATAACGCGAATTTTGTGTGTGTGTGTGCGTGTGTGTGTGTTCCCTGGCTTTTTATTGCAGTAATCATAATAATAAAATGGAAACGTAAACATTACATAATTGAGATATGCGTTCCTGCCACGAACGATATATTTTCTCTCATACATGATTTATATTAAAATGAAAAAATTATAATTTTATTGCCTGGCAACAAAATTATTTTATTTTTAACAATTACCATTGTTTGAAAAAGTTTAAATGAATTTTCATGTACTTTCCTGTTGTTAAAACGTAAAAGGTTGCTGGTAAACTACCCCTTCCCATTAACCGTTCTTCACCAAAATCAAAAGGCCTTGAGATCTTTACAATTCAGTGATGTATGCAAAAAATTATTTGATTTTGTTTGAATATGCGGCAGTTTTCGTTTGTCATAGAAAAAATTACCCTTGTTAAAACATAAAACGTTGCCGGTAAACTACCCCTTTCCCTTAACCGATCTTCACCAAAAACAATGTGTCTTGAAAACTCTACAATTCAGAGTTGCATGCAAAACATTATTTGATTCGGTTTGAATTTACGGCTGTTATCGTTTGCAAAAAAAAAAAATACCCTTGATAAAAAAACGCTGCAGGTGAACTACCCCTTTCCCTTAACCGATCTTCTCCGAAAACAAATATGTCTTGAGTACTCTACAAATCAGGGCTGTATGCAAAAAATTATTTGATTTTGTTTGAATTTGCAGCTGTTATCGTTTGCCATAGAAAATACCCTTGTTAAAACATAAAACGTTGCCGGTAAACTACCCCTTTCCCTTAACCGATCTTCACCAAAAACAATGTGTCTTGAAAACTCTACAGTTCAGAGTTGCATGCAAAAAATTATTTGATTCTGTTTGAATTTGCGGCTGTTATCATTTGCCAAAAAAAAATTACCCTTGATAAAAAAAAAACCGTTGCCGGTAAACTACCCCTTTCCTTCAACCGATCTTCACCAAAAACAGTAGTTCGTGAGTACTCTACAAATCAGGGCTGTATGCAAAAAATTATTTGATTCTGTTTGAATTTGCGGCTGTTATCGTTTGCCATAGAAAAAAAATCTAGAGATAGACACACAGACAGACACACATACAGACACTTTTCGAAAAACGACTTTTTTCATGTTTTAAGTGTAGTACAATCAGAATCTGCAATAATCTCGAACACGATTTTTTTTTGCTATCAGCATTCTTCCATTTCCTTAAGGAACATGGAAGTAAAGAAAATTGATTCACATTACAAATGATTAACCTTTAGTTGTTTTAGTTTTCTAGTACATATATATTCTAATAGAAATGAAATTAACTTGGAAATTGGAAATATACAAACACACAAAAACACATAAAAATGACATCCTAAACGAACAGACACAATTCAAATCACATGCATTATTCGAACATATCACACGTCACACACACACAACATCATTCCTTCAAAATCCAACGCTGTCGCCAAGAACAAGATGGACAGCGCTCCCAGTGGCAGCCTCCAACAAAGCTGGAGGAGCTTATAATAAATAAATTATAATAAATTCAGGCTATAAGGTAAAACTTTTACGTTTTTACTAATAAAAAACTTTGTGTTCTGAGTTGGTAGTGGTATAATTATATTTAGATAATGATTCATCTAGGCACACCTGTAATCAATTTTTTGTGGAGATTGTTGTAAAATATTTAAGCTCTGTTGCTCAACTTGCTTCAACCACTATTGCTTGTGATAGTACTGAATATTGTGCTAAGACTTACAACAACAAGGACAAGATGATGATGTTAATGACTTTCCATGTTTTGTTCTTTTATTGTTACTAATTCCTGTACCTAGTAGATATAACTTCCTGTATATTGTTCCAGTTACTATTAACTTTAATCAGTTACAGCCTATAAAAATTAAATGTGGGAGGGGGAGGTTATATAAGAAAATAAAATATTTTATTATTTATGCCTTACAAAATATACGAAATATGGGCCTACATTTTGTCTTTAGTTGATTTTTAAACAATGCTAACACACATTTGATAACACAAAATAGAATGTCATAACTAATAGATGTATTAGTTTTCAAAGTCTTTAGATACAAAATTGTAAAAGCAATTGAATATACCACATAACAGTCTTCTGTCTTTCTAGGAAATTATATTTTCTACAATCTTCAAATCAAAATTAATTATGTTGTGGATTAGGTTCTTATTCACTAATATTATTGTTAAGAATTAAGACAATCTTTATTCATTGCGTTTTTTAAAAATGTTTTCTTTTTAAGAGTAGAAAATATTTTGATTTTCCATTAGACATGGGAGTTATACACTTTTGCTAAATTTTCACTTAAACCGTTGTCAGACTGCTACAAAAGTGTGTTAGGCTGCTTACAAAATTTTTGAAATCTTTCCTTCAATAATTTACTTCCAGTTCAGTCTTCAACTTATTCTCAATTTATCTATTATATTAACATTTCTTGGGGTACTTCAAAGTATACTGGTACTTCACATAACCTAAGAAAGCAAGTAGAAAGGACTTTCAATTAATATGAAACTGAAGTAGTCTAACCTAATGAAATACAGAGTTAAGTTGTTTATGAAATAAAAATTATAAGAATCTCCTATTTTTCATCCATGTGTTGAAGTCTCTCATTATGACACTTGATTTCCATCTCTGCAGCCAATTAATTGAAGTACCTCCTTCTTATGTTTTCCTTTCCTCCATCATAAATAACTCTTTCCTCTACTATAATAGTCATTCAATTGCTATGACAACTAAGTTCTCAAGCAACAGTAAATATTAAGTATTGATGAAGAAAAATTACAGTACTAAGGGTAATAAGGGAAGTTATCTGTCTTAACTAAAGCTGCACTTCAAATGATTTGCAACACATGAAAGTTTTCCTTTTACCTAAAAAATTATTGTGCCATATACTTCCTTTGCAATCATGGAATTTTTGTTTTCAGGATTTATTTTTCTTCAGTCATTGTCATTGCTCTTTGTTTTTTTTTGCTCTATTTGGTCTGTAGAATTTCTAATATATATTATGTTATGTTTTCTATATATTATGTTATAGATAATGTTGAATTCCTGAATTTTGTTGTCCATGACGTGTCTGTTGATTAACTAATTATAAGAATAATACTACTGACGCAGAACACTAAGTTTTTTATTGGTAAAAATGTAAAATTTTTACCTTGTAGCCTGAACCAGTTTTCGCTTATTACAAGCTTTGTCAGAGGCTGCCATTAGGAGCACTGTCCATCTTGTTCTTGGTGACAGCACTGTTGTTCGAAAGATTGATGTTATGTGGTGCAGTGTAATATTTTTAATAGTGTGTGTGATTTTTATTGTGCCTGTTGGCTTAGGATGTCGTTTTTATGTGTTTTTGTGTATTTGCATATTTCTAGTTGTTCAAGAGTGTCTAGTTTTTGGTCTTTTGTGTGTACGTGTAGAATATGTTACTGTTTATGTTTGTGTAGGGGCTGATGGTCGGATTTGTTTCAGGTAGGGCTTTTGTTTAAAGATCACTATAATATTGACGACTCGGAACACTAAGTTTTTTATAAGTAAAAACGTAAAGTTTTACCTTACAGCCTAAACCGGCTTTCACCTATAGAAGGCTTCATCAGAGGCTGTCGTTAGTAGCGCTGTTCGTCTTGTTGTTGGTGGCGAGATAGTTTTTCGAAAGATCGAAGCTGTGTGTGTGTGGTGAGATGTGTTCGAATAATGCGTGCGATTTGAATTGTGTCTGTTCGTTTAGGATGTCGTTTTTATTTGTTTTTGTGTGTTTGTATATTTCTAATTGTTCTAGAGTGTCTAGTTTTCGGCCTTTTGTGTGTACGTGTAGTATGTTCATGTTATTGTCGATGTTTTTATATGTGTGGTTTGCTTCAATGAGGTGGTTTGCGAAGGTAGATTCTGTAGTGGTGTGGAGTGGTTTTGTGTGTTCAATGTATCTCTGTTTGAAGCTACGTCCTGTCTGGCCTATGTAGAATTTATTGCAATTTGAACAATTTAGCTTATATACACTGGGTAGATCGAATTTGTTTTGTGCTTTGGGCATGCGTTTTGATAGTGTGCGTTCTGTTTTGTTAGTAGTTTTGTAAGCGATTCTGTATCCTGCTTTTTTGAATTTGTGGGCAATTTTTTCTGTTTGTTTGTTGATGTATGTTAGTGTTATGAATTTGTTGTTTTCTGTCTTTGTCTGTTGTTTGTTTTGTGTAGGAGTTTACTGACTATTGTTCTGTCATAACCGTTAGATTCTGCTAGATATTTTATCGTGTTTAGTTCGTCTTTGTAGTCTATTTCATCTAAGGGGATGTTGTTAAGTCTATGTATCATGGTTCTAAAAGCAGCTAGTTTGTGTTGTATTGGGTGATTGGAGGTGTTGATTGGGTGATCTTTAGTTAAGTAACGGACACGTCATGGACAACGAAATCCAAGGCTTTTGTTTATTTGTCATTATGTGTTTAGCTTTGTTGATTAATTGTTTTATTGTGTTTTGATATGTGTCAGTGGGGTCATGTTTTAGTTCTGTAATGCTGTTCTGTTTCATGAAGTTTTGTACTTTATTGTGTAGGTCGTCAGTGGAAATGATTACAGTCGTGTTGCCTTTGTCTGCTTTTACAAATGTGATGTTGTGTTTATGTGCCTTTTCTCTCAGTTTGATGGCTGTGTGTATTTATGAGGTGTGGCTCTTGTTGTTTAATGCCTCATGTGCTCCTATTATATTATTTACATTATGTCTTACTGTGTCTTGATGTTCTAGAGCTGTGTTTTGTTTTGTTTCAGTGTCAACTATGAGTTTTGTTAGTGTTTTTGTTTTGTTTTTAATGTATGTTGTGTTTCAGGCTATTATCAAGCAATGGCTTGTAACAAAAATAAAACACATACACATCCCCTATAATGCCACACTAGCCTCTTTTGACATTAAAAATCTATACACAAACACTCCTATATCCGAAACAATCACCATCCTACAAAACAAACTCAGACAGAACAACACACCAGAAGAACTAGTCACAGAAATAACAGAGACTCTTAACATAATCACAAAACAAAACTACTTCACATATAATAGTAAATTTCACACACAGTATGACGGACTACCCATATCCAGCATATTAGCAGAAGTCTTTCTACAACACTTAGAAAAAACAAGAATCCTCACAAACAATGACAGACACTCACATAAAATACTATATTGGCACAGATATGTTGAGGACATCATAATTCTATATAAGGGAAACAAAAGACAGTGCGAACAGCTACTAACACACATAAACAAAATACACAAAAACATAACCTTCACTGCTGAATACGAGTACAACAATAGCATAAACTTCCTAGACCTCACCACCACAAAACGTCAACACAGACGCAAACTCAATATATACAGAAAACCCACTACAACACTAATACACAACTCCTCCAATCACCCAATAAAACACAAACTAGCTGCCTTCAGAACCATGGTACACAGACTAAACAACAGCCCACTAGATGAAAAAGACTACAAAGACAAATTAAACACAATAAAATATCTAGCAGAAACCAATGGATACAACAGAACAATAATCAATAAACTCCTACACAAAACAAACGACAGACAAAGACAGAAAACAATAAGTTCATAGCGCTAAGTTACATCAATCACCACACTGAAAAAATAACCATAAATTATAAAAAAGCAGGATACAGAATCGCATACAAAACTACAAACAAAACAGAACACACACTATCAAAAAACACACACAAAAAACAAAACAAATTTGATTTACCTGGTGCTTACAAAAAAAAACTGCTTAGAATGTAATAAATTCTACATAGGCCGGACAGGACGTTGGTTCAAAACCACCTATTTGAAGCAAACCACACATACACAAACATAAACAGAAATATGGATATTCTACACGTACACACAAAAGGGCAAAAACTGGACACTCTTGAACAACTAGAATTATACAAACACACAAAAACACATAAAAACGACATCCTAAATGAACAGACTCAAGACACATAGTACTCGAACATATCACACCGCACATACAAAAACATCGATCTTTCAAACGATGGCGCCATTACCAAGAACTAGATGGACATTGATCCTAGTGGCAGCCTTTGATGAAGCTTATAATAAGCAAAAACTGATTCAGGCTATAAGGTAAAAATTTTACATTTTTACCAATAAAAAACTTAGCGATCTGAGTCACTCGTATTATACTTATACAGTAATTAGTTTGTTTGTCATGGACAACAAAATTCAGGAATTCAACATTATCTTTTGCCTTGCTTGACATTAGGTAAATAATATATTTACATATGGAAATATCTTGTGAAATAAATAAAACCAAAATAAAAACTATGTATCTTACATAGTTGATTGTAACCTCTTTGCAAGTAACAGTTTTATGACAATTTTCTTCCAATCTTCAAAAGGTTCGATTAATTTTCTTGATTCTCAAAAACAATGTTTATTGTATGGATGATATTATACTCAATGCTAATTACTAATATTTGATTATTCTACTAATACATTACATGTGTGAGAAGAGCTCAAAATATCGGTATGGAGAACCATACATGACTTCCATGTTCTAAGATTTATATTTAAAATCATATTCGAAATGAAATATTTCCATAGAAACTACGTCTTTCTACTTATTGCTTCAGCATTAACCACAGTACTGTGGTCACTAACGTATACCACCTCACGCTTTCGCACTCGATTTTCACTGATGATGGCAGTCGATGGCACTGCAGAAAAGTCTGGTTTTACAGAAAACATTGGACTACGGCTAAACAACCCAGGAAGCAATTTTAACAAAAAACTACTTCTTTGTTGCCGATAAAGTAGTACACATAAAAAATTCTCCCCTCCATCTTCAACTATAATTTTTAATAATAGAAAATTACCCCTACCCCATTCACCTAACCTCTTCATTTATAGATATTTCATCTACGTTTCTACAGTGGATTATTATGAGTTTCTTATCAGCATACTTTATTTATAAAAATAAAGTAATTTAATCTTGTTAAATCATAAAATGTTTCAGGTAAACTACCCCTCTCTCTTAACCGATCTTCTCCAAAATCAATAGACCTTCAGTCCTCTACAATTCAGGGATGCATGCAAAAAAATATTTGATTCTGTTTGAATGTGCGGCAGTTATCGTTCGTCATGTAAACATTTCTCTTGTTACAACTTAAAATGTTGCAGGTAAACTACCCCTTTCCCTTAACCGATCTTCACCAAAATCAAAAGACCTTGAGTTCTCTTTAGTCCAAAAAGGTATGCAAAAACGTAGTTGATTCTGTTTGAATTTACGGCAGTTATCGTTCGTCATATAAAAAATTAACCTTGTTAAAACATAAAATATTGCAGGTAAACTACCCCTTTCCCTTAACCGATCTTCACCAACATCAAGAGGTATTGAGAAATCTACAATACAGGGCTGTATGCAAAACATCATTTGATTCTGTTTGAATTTGCGGCTGTTATCGTTTGCCATAGAAAATACCCTTTTCAAACATAAAACGTTGCCAGTAAACTACCCCTTCCCCTTAACCAATCTTCACCAAAAACAACAAGCCTTGAGAGCTCTATAATTCAGGGCAGTATGCAGAAAATTATTTGATTATGTTTGAATTTGCGGTTGTTATCGTTTGCCATAAAAATACCCTTGTTAAAACATAAAATGTTGCAGGTAAACTACCCCTTTCCCTTAACCGATCTTTACCAAAATCAATAGGTCTTGAGAACTCTACAATTTTGGGCTGCATGCAAAATATTATTTAATTGTGTTTGAATTTGCGGCTGTTATCGTATGCCAAACAAACAAAATTACCGTTGATAAAAAAAAACCGTTGCCGGTAAACTACCCCTTTCCCTCAACCGATCTTCACCAAAAACAATAGGTCGCGAGTACTCTACAAATCAGGGCTGCATGCAAAAAATTATTTGATTCTGTTTGAATTTGCGGCTGTTATCGTTTGCCATAGAAAAAAAAATCTACAGACACACACACAGACAGACACACAGACAGACAGACAGACACACACACAGACACTTTTCGAAAAACCACTTTTTTTCATGTTTTGAGTGTAGTACAATCAGAATCTGCAATAATCTCGAACACGATTTTTTTGCCATCACCATACTTCCATTTCCTTAAGGAACATGGAAGTAAAATTACTCTTGATAAAAAAACGATGCAGGTAAACTTTCTCTTAACCGATCTTCTCCGAAAACAATAGGTCTTGAGTACTCTACAAATAGGGCTGTATGCAAAAAATTATTTGATTCTGTTTGAATTTGCGGCTGTTATCGTTTGCCATAGAAAATACCCTTGTTAAAACATAAAACGTAGCAGGTAAACTACCCCTTTCCCTGAACCTATATTCACCAAAAACAATAGGTCTTGAGTACTCTACAAATCAGGGCTGTATGCAAAAAAATATTTGATTATGTTTGAATTTGCGGCTGTTATCGTTTGACATAGAAAAATAACTACAGGCAGACAGACACACACACACACACACACACACACACACACACACACACACACACACACACACACACATTTCGAAAAACGACTTTTTTTCATGTTTTGAGTGTAGTACAATCAGAATCTGCAATAATCTCGAACTCGATTTTTTTTTGCCATCACCATACTTCCATTTCCTTAAGGAACATGGAAGTAAAAACAATAAGTGTAAGTATAAAATACATAACCATACAACCATACATGACTTCCATGTTCTAAGATTTATATTTAAAATCGTATTCGAAATGAAATATTTCCATAGAAACTACGTCTTTCTATTTATTGCTTCAGCATTAACCACAGTTCTGTGGTCACTAACGTATACCAGCTCACGTTCTCGCACTCGATTTTCACTGATGATGGCATCACCATACTTCCATTTCCTTAAGGAACATGGAATTAAAAATTGAATTATAGGTACCATTAATAAAATATCGGTATGGAGAACCATACATGACTTCCATGTTCTAAGATTTATATTTAAAATCATATTTTAAATATGATTTTATTGAAATGAAATATTTCCATAGAAACTACGTCTTTCTACTTATTGCTTCAGCATTAACCACAGTACTGTGGTCACTAACGTATACCACCTCACGTTTTCGCACTCGATTTTCACTGATGATGGCAGTCGATGCCACTGCCGAAAAATCTGGTTTTGCATAAAACATTGGACTACGGCTAAACAACCCGGGAAGCAATTTTAACAAAAAACTACTTCTTTGTTGCCGATAACGTAGTACACATATAAAATATTCTCCCCTCCACCTTCAACTATAATTTTTAATAATAGAAAATTACCCCCACCCCGTTCACCAAACCTCTTCATTTATAGATATTTCATCTACGTTTCTACAGTGGATTATTATGAGCTTCTTATAAGGATACTTTATTTATATTTTACTCTTGTTAAATCATAAAATGTTTCAGGTAAACTACCCCTTTCTCTTAACCGATCTTCTCCAAAGTCAATAGACCTTCAGTCCCCTACAATTCAGGGATGATGCAAGAAAATATTTGATTCTGTTTGAATTTACTGCAGTTATCGTTCGTCATGTAAACATTTCTCTTGTTACAACTTAAAATGTTGTTGGTAAACTACCCCTTTCCCTTAACCGATCTTCACCAACACCAACAGGTATTGAGAACTCAATACAGGGCTGTATGCAAAATATTATTTGATTATGTTTGAATTTGCGGCTGTTATTGTTTGCCATAAAAAATACCCATGTTAAAACAAAAAACGTGGCAGGTAATCTACCCCTTTCCCTTATCCGATCTTCACGAAAAACAATAATTCCTGGGTACTCTACAAATCAGGCCTGTATGTAAAAACGTATTTGATTCTGTTTGCATTTGCGGCTCTTATCGTTTGCCATAGAAAATTCCCTTTTCAAACATAAAACGTTGCCGGTATACTACCGCTTCCCCTTAACCGATCTTCACCAAAAATAATAGGTCTTCTTAAGTACTCTACAAAGCAGGACTGCATGCAGAAAATTATTTGATTTTGTTTGAATTTGCGGCTGTTATCGTTTGCCATGGAAAATAATTACCCTTGATTTAAAAAAAAACGTTGCTGGTAAACTACCCCTTCCCCTTAACCGATCTTCACCAAATCCAACAGGTGTTGAGAACTCTATAATTCAGGGCTGTGTGCAAAAGAGTAGTTGATACTGTCTGAATTTGAGGCTGTTATCGTTAGCCATAGAAAAAAATTACACTTGTTTAAAAAAAACCGTTGCCGGTAAACTACCCCTTTCCCTTAACCGATCTTCACTAAAATCTCTAGGTCTTGAGAACTCTACAAATCAGGGCTACATGCAAAAAATATTTGTTTCTGTTTGAATTTGCGACTCTTATCGTTTGCCATAAAAAATACCCTTTTAAAACATAAAATGTTGCTGGTAAACTACCCCTTACCCTTAACCGATCTTCACCTAAAACAATAGGTCTTGAGTACTGTACAGATCAGGGCTGTATGCAAAACATTATTTGATTCTGTTTGAATTTGCGGCTCTTTTCGTTTGCCACAGAAAATACCCTTTTAAAACATAAAACGTAGCAGGTATACTACCCTTTTCTCTTAACCTATCTTCACCAAAAACAATAGGTCTTGAGAACTGTACAATTGACGGCTGTATGCAAAAGAGTAGTTGATTCTGTTTGAATTTGCGGCTGTTATCGTTTGCCATAGAAAACAATTACCCTTCATTAAAAAAACCCGTTGCAGGTAAACTACCCCTTTCCCTCAACCGATCTTCACCAAAAACAATATGTTGTGAGTATTCTACAAATCAGTACTGTATGCAAAAGTGATTTGATTCAGTTTGAACTTGCGGCTGTTATCGTTTGCCATAGAAAAAAATCTACAGACACACAGACACTTTTCGAAAAACGACCTTTTTTCATGTTTTGAGTGTAGTACAATCAGAATCTGCAATAATCTCGAACACGATTTTTTTTTGCCATCACCATATTTCCATTTCCTTAAGGAACATGGAAGTAAAATTACCCTTGATAAAAAACCGTTGCCGGTAAACTACCCCTTTCCCTTTACCGATCTTCACCAAAAACCGTAGGTCTTGAGATCTCTATAAGTCAGGGCTGCATGCAAAAGAGTAGTTGATTCTGTTTGAATTTGCGGCAGTTATCGTTCGTCATAAAAAAATTACCCTTTTTAAAACATAAAACGTTGCTGATAAACTACCCCTTCCTTTAACCGATCTTCAACAAAATCAAGAGACCTTGAGTTCTCGTTAGTTCAAAAAGGTATGCAAAAACCTAGTTGATTCTGTTCGAATATACGGCAGTTATCGTTCGTCATATAAAAAATTACCCTAGTTAAAACATAAAATGTTGCTGGTAAACTACCCCTTTCCCTTAACTGATCTTCACCAACACCAATAGGTATTGAGAACTCTAAAATACAGGGCTGTATGCAAAAGAGTAGTTGATTCTGTTTGAATTTGAGGCTGCTTTCGTTTGCCATAGAAAAATATCGGTATGGAGAACCATACATGACTTCCATATTCTAAGATTTATATTTAAAATCATTTTCGAAATGAAATATTACCATAGAAACTACTTCTTTCTACTTAGGGGACGTCCATTAATTACGTGAGGGTTTTTTTTTAAATTTGGACCCCCTCCCCCCGTTGGTGAGATTTGGTGAGATGTGGAGGGACCCCCCTCCCCCTCACGTGAGGTTTACCCTATAATTTTTAAATAATTAAATTTATTTGATATGTTCATGTTTTTGCTTCATACCATTAAAAATACCTAAAGCATATCTTCTATGTACTATATTTTTTCTGTGAAATTAGAGGTGAAAATGATAACTACGTTTAAGGTGCACTATAACGAGTTTAATTAAATTAATTGTCTTGAAAGCTGCCAAATGGCTCTCTACATATCGTGGTTTTGCATTAAATGTCATTGAACCTTTACTTACTTTGCAGATGAAAGAACATTGTTTGTACCTTCCTTTGAACCGTATGATTACGTAGCTTTTCAATCTCTTGATTTATATGATCACTAAGAGAATTCTTGTCGGTGAACTTCAGCTTAGCTTCCTTCCACAAACGATTAACTTCTTGCTGGCACGTTTGTTTTGACTTGTCTGCATGCCGCTTAACATACGCATTGTAAAAGTTTTGATACAAATTCATGTTGAACATAATAACATCGGCTTTATATGCGTTGCAGAATATCACGACTGACTCACTGACTGACACGCAGTGATTTCGACCGGCGCGGCAGGGAACTCCCCGAATGAAATCTGACACTTGTGCGGCTCTTTGTTTCAAATCGGGGAATCCTGGGCATGCACACGTGTATTAAGCATTCAGTTCAGTTCAGAGAGGCCATAAAGATTGGTGGGCACTTTAATATTGTCTATGCTCGGGATTAATTTTATAAAACAAAATGTTATCCGTTATAATAATGTATATTCTCTGAATTAAAAAGTTTACGTGAGATTTTCATTGGCCCCCCTCCCTTTAAATGAGATTTGGTGAGATTTTGCCTGACCCCTCCCCCCCCATTTTGAGCTCACGTATTTAATGGACGACCCCTTCAGCCTTAACCACAGTACTGTGGTCACTAACGTATACCACCTCACGTTATCGCACTCGATTTTCACTGATGATGGAAGTCGATGGCATTGCCGAAACGCCTGGTTTTGTAGAAAACATTGGACTACGGCCAAATATCCCGGGAAGGAATTTTAACAAAAACTACTTCTTTGTTGCCGATAACGTTGTACACATATATATAAAAATTATGCATAAAATTAATGGCTTGTATAAGTCAATTATTGATCTCCACTAAGTAGTGCTCAAGTTTCCAAAGTTTTAATATTATGATGTCCGTAATTAAAACATCAGAGCAGGTTTTGTGTGTATGAGGGTACACCGTGGACAAAAATTTTCAACATATCCTATTGAGCGTTGATAGAGTAAAGCTGCGAATCTACAGTGTACGTTTCACAGAACAAACACGCGGAAAAGGAGGAGCGCTCCGAAGTCACTCATGGACCCTCAGCATCTTGCAGAGGGTTCATTCCCTAAAGACGAAAAGTCTGTCTATGAATCGTTCCTCTGTAAACACGTGCAGTTACACTGCCCAGCGATCTACAGGAAGCAAATCGCTAACCACGCTGGACACTTTTTCGGCTTGCACGCGTTATGTTGGTATGGGTTTCGGCACTTTCCATTTAAAAAGCGTGGAAATTAACATGAATGAGGCCAGAAATAACGAGAATTTTGTGTGTGTGTGTGTGTCTTCCATGCCTTTTTATTGCGGTAGTCATAATAATAAAATGGAAACGTAAACATTACATAACTGAGATATGCTTGCCTGCCACGAACGATATATTTTCTCTCGTACATGATTTACATTAAAATGAAAAAATTATAATTTTATTACCTGGCAACAAAATTATTTAATTAATAACAATTACCATTGTTTGAAAAAATTTAAATGCATTTTCAAGTACTTTACTGTTGTTAAAACGTAGAAGGTTGCAGGTAAACTACCCCTTCCCCTTAACCGATCATCACCAAAATCAAAAGGCCTTGAGTTCTCTACAATTCAGTGATTAATGCAAAAAATTATTTGATTCTGTTTGAATATGCAGTAGTTATCTGTCGTCATAGTAAAAATTACCCTTGTTAAAACATAAAACGTTGCAGGTAAACTACCCCTTTCCCTTAACCGATCTTCACCAAAAACAATAGGTCTTGAAAACTCTACAATTCAGAGTTACATGCAAAACATTATTTGATTCTGTTTGAATTTGCGGCTGTTATCGTTAGCCATAGAAAATACCCTTGTTAAAACATAAAACGTTGCTGGTAAACTACCCCTTTCCCTTAACCGATCTTCACCAAAAACAACAGGTCTTGAGAACTCTACAATTTAGGGGTGTATGCAAAAAATTATTTGATTCTGTTTGAAGTTGCGGCTGTTATCGTTTGCCATAGAAAATACCCTTGTTAAAACATAAAACGTTGCTGGTAAACTACCCCTTACCCTTAACCGATCTTCACCAAAATCAATAGGTCTTGAGAACTATACAATTTAGGGCTGCATGCAAATAATCATTTGATTCTGTTTGAATATGGGGCTCTTATCGTTTGCCATAGAAAATACCCTTTTAAAACATAAAACGTAGCTGGTAAACTACCCCTTTCCCTTAACCGATCTTTAACAAAATCAACATGTCTTGTGAACTCAACAATTCAGGGATGTATGCAAAAGAGTAGTTGATTCTGTTTGAATTTGCGGCTGTTATCGTTTGCCATAAAAACAATTACCCTTGATTAAAAAAAAACCGTTGCCGGTAAACTACCCCTTTCCCTCAACCGATCTTCACCAAAAACAACAGGTCGTGAGTACAAATCAATACAAATCAGGGCTGTATGCAAAAAATGATTTGATTCAGTTTGAATTTGCGGCTGTTATCGTTTGCCATAGAAAAAAAATCTACAGACAGACAGACAGACACACACACAGACATACACACAGACACTTTTCGAAAAACTACTTTTTTCATATTTTGAGTGTAGTACAATCAGAATCTGCAATTATCTCGAACACAATTTTTTTTGCCATCACCATACTTCCATTTCCTTAAGGAACATGGAATTAAAAATTAAATTATAGGTACCATTAATAAAATATCGGTATGGATTTTAAATATGATTTTATTGAAATGAAATATTTCCATAGAAACTACGTATTTCTACTTATTTCTATGGTGGTCACTAACGTATACCACCTCACGTTTTCGCACTCGATTTTCACTGATAATGGCAGTCGATGCCACTGCCGAAAAGTCTGGTTTTACAGAAAACATTGGACTACGGCTAAACAGCCCGGGAAGCAATTTTAACAAAAAACTACTTCTTTGTTGCCGATAACGTAGTACACGTATAAAAAATTCTCCCCTCCACCTTCAACTATAATTTTTAATAATAGAAAATTATCCCCACCCCGTTCACCTAACCTCTTCATTTATAGATATTTCATCTACGTTTCTACAGTGGATTATTATGAGCTTCTTATCAGGATACTTTATTTATAAAAATTATGTACATTACTCTTGTTAAATCATAAAATGTTTCCGGTAAACTACCCCTTTCTCTTAACCGATCTTCTCCAAAATCAATAGACCTTCAGTCCCCTACAATTCAGGGATGATGCAAAAAAATATTTGATTCTGTTTGAATGTGCGGCATTTATCGTTCGTCATGTAAACATTTCTCTTGTTACAACTTAAAATGTTGCAGGTAATCTACCCCTTTCCCTTAACCGATCTTTACCAAAATCAACAGACATTGAGTTCTCATTAGTTCAAATCGGTATGCAAAAACGTAGTTTTTTCTGTTTTAATATACGGCAGTCATCGTTCGTCATATAAAAAATTAATCTTGTTAAAACATAAAATGTTGAAGGTAAACTACCCTATTCCCTTAACCGATCTTCACCAACGCCAAAAGATATTGAGGACTCTACAATATGTATGCTGTATGCAAAACATCATTTGATTCTGTTTGAATTGCGACTGTTATCGTTTGCCATAGAAGAAAATTACCCTTGATAAAATATCGTTGCTGGTAAACTACCCCTTTCCCTTACCGATCTTCACCAAAAACAATAGGTCTTGAGAACTCTACATTTGACGGCTGTATGCAAATAATCATTTGATTCTGTTTTAATTTGCGGCTGTTATCGTTTGCCATAGAAAATACCCTTGTTAAAACATAAAACGTTGCTGGTAAACTAGCAAAAAATTTTCGAAATGAAATATTACCATAGAAACTACTTCTTTCTACTTACTTCTTCAGCCTTAACCACAGTACTGTGGTCACTAACGTATACCACCTCACGTTATCGCACTCGATTTTCACTGATGATGGAAGTCGATGGCATTGCCGAAACGTCTGGTTTTGTAGAATACATTGGACTACGGCCATACATCCCGGGAAGGAATTTTAACAAAAACTATTTCTTTGTTGCCGATAACGTAGTACACATATATATAAAAAATATACATAAAATTGATGGCTTTTATAAGTTAAGGATTGATCTCCATTAAGTAGTGCTCAAGTTTCCAAAGTTTTAATATTATGATGTCCGTAATTAAAACATCAGAGCAGGTTTAGTGTGTATGAGGGTACACCGTGGACAAAAATTTTCAACATTTCCTATTGAGCGTTGCTTACAGTAAAGCTGCGAATCTACAGTGTACGTTTCACAGAACAAACACGTGGGAAAGAAGGAGCGAATGAACCATCTTGCAGAGGGTTCATTCCCTAAAGACGAAAAGTCTGTTTATGAATCGTTCCTCTGTAAACACGTGCAGTTACACTGCCCAGCGATCCACAGGAAGCAAATCGCTATCCACACTGGACACTTTTTCGGCTTGCACGCGTTATGTTGGTGTGGGTTTCGGCACTTTCCATTTAAAAAGCGTGCAAATGTAAGAAAATAAACATGAGTGAGGCCAGAAATAACGCGAATTTTGTGTGTGTGTGTGTGTTCCCTGGCTTTTTATTGCAGTAATCATAATAATAAAATGGAAACGTAAAAATTACATAATTGAGATATGCTTGCCTGCCACTAACGATATATTTTCACTCATACATGATTTACACTAAAATGAAAAAATTATAATTTTATTGCCTGGCAACAAAATTATTTTATTTTTAACAATTACCATTGTTTGAAAAAGTTTAAATGCATTTTCAAGTACTTTACTGTTGTTAAAACGTAAAAGGTTGCAGGTAAACTACCCCTTCCCCATACCCGATCTTCACCAAAATCAAAAGTCCTTCAGATCTCTACAATTCAGGGACGTATGCAAACAATTATTAGATTCTGTTTGAATTTGCGGCTGTCATCGTTTGCCATAGAAAATTATCCTTGATAAAATAATGTTGCTGGTAAACTACCCCTTTACCTTAACCGATCTTCACCAAAAACAAGAGGTCTTGAGTACTCTACAAATCAGTGCTGTAAGCAAAATATTATTTGATTGTGTTTGAACTTGCGGCTGTTATCGTTTGCCATAGAAAATACCCTTGTTAAAAAATAAAACGTTGCCGGTAAACTACCCCTTTCCCTCAACCGATCTTCACCAAAAACAATAGGTCTTGAGAACTCTACAATTTAGGGCTGTATGAAAATAATCTTTTGATTCTGTTTGAATTTGCGGCAGTTATCGTTTGCCATAGAAAATACCCTTGTTAAAACATAAAATGTTGCTGGTAAACTACCCCTTTCCCTTAACCGATCTTCACCAAAACAATAGGTCTTGATAACTCTACAATTCAGGGCTGTATGCGAAACATTATTTGATTCTGTTTGAATTTGCGGCTGTTATCTTTACCAACAAAAAATTTCCGTTGATAAAAAAAACCGTTTCTGGTAAACTACCCCTTTCCCTTAACCGATCTTCACCAAAAACAAAAAGTCTTGAGTACTCTACAAATCAGGGCTGTATGCAAAATATTATTTGATTCTGTTTGAATTTGCGGCTGTTATCGTTTGCCATAAGAAATACCCTTGTTAGAACATAAAATTTTGCAGGTAAACTACCCCTTTCCCTTCACCGATATTCAACAAAATCAACAGACCTTGAGTTATTTATAATTCAGAAAGGTATGCAGAAGAGTAGTTGATTCTGTTTTAATGTACGGCAGTTATCAATCGTCAAAAAAAATTTACCCTTGTTAAAACATAAAATGTTGCTTGTAAACTACCATATTCCCTTAATCGATCTTCACCAAAACCAACTGGTCTTGAGAACTCTACAATTAAGGGCTGTAGGCAAAATATTAGT
The DNA here is from genome assembly GCA_034769895.1 of Magicicada septendecula. Classification (NCBI taxonomy): domain Eukaryota; kingdom Metazoa; phylum Arthropoda; class Insecta; order Hemiptera; family Cicadidae; genus Magicicada; species Magicicada septendecula. The sequence goes on from CM068368.1 coordinate 659,323,055, forward strand.
TCATTGTGTTTGAATTTGCGGCTGTTACTGTTTGCCATAGAAACAAATTACCCTTGATTCAAAAAAATGTTGCCGGTAAACTACCCTTTTCCCTTAACCGATCTTCACCAAAAACAATAGGTCTTGAGTACTCTACAAATCAGGGCTGTATGCAAAAATTATTTGATTCAGTTTGAATTTGCGGCTGTCATCGTTTGCCATAGAAAAAAATCTACACACACACACACACACACACACACACACACACACACACACACACACACACACACACACACACACACACACACACACACACACACACACACACACACTTTTCGAAAAACGACTTTTTTCATATTTTGAGTGTAGTACAATCAGAATCTGCAATTATCTGGAACACGATTTTTTTTGCCATCACCATACTTCCATTTCCTTAAGGAACATGGAATTAAAAATTAAATTATAGGTACCATTAATAAAATATCGGTATGGAGAACCATACATGACTTCCATGTTCTAAGATTTATATTTAAAATCATATTTTAAATATGATTTTATTGAAATGAAATATTTCCATAGAAACTACGTATTTCTACTTATTGCTTCAGCATTAACCACAGTAATGTGGTCACTAACGTATACCACCTCACGTTTTCGCACTCGATTTTCACTGATAATGGCAGTCGATGCCACTGCCGAAAAGTCTGGTTTTACAGAAAACATTGGACTACGGCTAAACAGCCCGGGAAGCAATTTTAACAAAAAATTACTTCTTTGTTGCCGGTAACGTAGTACACGTATAAAAAATTCTCCCCTCCACCTTCAACTATAATTTTTAATAATAGAAAATTATCCCCACCCCGTTCACCTAACCTCTTCATTTATAGATATTTCATCTACGTTTCTACAGTGGATTATTATGAGCTTCTTATCAGGATACTTTATTTATAAAAATTAAGTACTTTACTCTTGTTAATCATAAAATGTTTCCGGTAAACTACCCCTTTCTCTTAACCGATCTTCTCCAAAATCAGTAGACCTTCAGTCCCCTACAATTCAGGGATGATGCAAAAAAATATTTGATTCTGTTTGAATGTGCGGCAATTATCATTCGTCATGTAAACATTTCTCTTGTTACAAATTAAAATGTTGCTGGTAAACTACCCCTTTCCCTTAACCGATATTTACCAACACCAATAGGTATTGAGAACCCTACAATACAGGGCTGTATGAAAAAAATTATTTGATTCTATTTAAATTTGCGGCTGTTATCGTTTGCCACAGAAAAAAATTACCCTTGATAAAAAACCGTTGCCGGTAAACTACCCCTTTCCCTTAACCGATATTCACCAAAAACAATAGGTCTTGAGTACTCTACAAATCAGGGCTGTATGCAAAAAATTATTTGATTCTGTTTGAATTTGCGGCTGTTATCGTTTGCCATAGCAAACAAAATACCCTTGATAAAAACATAAAATTTTGCCGGTAAACTACCCCTTTCCCTTAACCGATCTTGAACAAAATCAACAGACCTTGAGTTCTCTTTAGTTCAAAAAGGTATGCAGAAAAGTAGTTGATTCTGTTCTAATGTACGGCAGTTATCGTTCGTCATAAAAAAATTTACCCTTGTTAAAACATAATATGTTGCTGGTAAACTACCCTATTCCCTTAATCTATCTTCAACAAAACCAACTGGTCTTGAGAAATTTACAATTCAGGGCTGTATGCAAAATATTATTTGATTGTGTTTGAATTTGCGGCTGTTATCGTTTGCCATAGAAAAAAAATCTACAGGCAGACAGACAGACAGACACACAGACACGCAGACAGACACACACACAGACACTTTTCGAAAAATGAATTTTTTTCATGTTTTGAGTGTAGTACAATCGGAATCTGCAATAATCTCGAACACCATTTTGTTTTGCCATCACCATACTTGCATTTCCTTAAGGAACATGGAAGTAAAAACAATAAGTGTAAGTATAAAATACATCACCATACAACCATACATGACTTCCATGTTCTAAGATTTATATTTAAAATCATACTCGTAATGAAATATTTGCATAGAAACTACGTATTTCTACTTATTGCTTCAGCATTAACCACAGTACTGTGGTCACTAACGTATACCAGCTCACGCTTTCGCACTCCATTTTCACTGATGATGGCAGTCGATGCCACTGCCGAAAAGTCTGGTTTTGCATAAAACATTGGACTACGGCTAAACAACCCGGGAAGCAATTTTAACAAAAAACTACTTCTGTGTTGCCGATAACGTAGTACACATATAAAATATTCTCCACTCCAGCTTCAACTATAATTTTTAATAATAGAAAATTACCCCCACCCCGTTCACCAAACCCCTTAATTTATAGATATTTCATCTACGTTTGTACAGTGGATTATTATGAGCTTCATATCAGGATACATTATTTATAAAAATTAAGTAATTTTCTCTTGTTAAATCATAAAATGTTTCAGGTAAACTACCCCATTCTCTTAACCGATCTTCTCCAAAATCAATAGACCTTCAGTGCCCTACAATTCAGGGATGCATGCAAAAAAATATTTGATTCTGTTTGAATGTGCGGCAGTTATCGTTCGTCATGTAAACATTTCTCTTGTTACAACTTAAAATGTTGCAGGTAAACTACCCCTTTCCCTTAACCGATCTTCACCAAAATTAACAGACCTTGAGTTCTCTTTAGTTCAAAAAGGTATGCAAAAACGTAGTTGATTCTGTTTGAATTTATGGCAGTTATCGTTCGTCATATAAAAAATTAACCTTGTTAAAACATAAGATGTTGCAAGTAAACTACCCCTTTCCCGTAACCGATCTTCACCAAAAACAATAGGTCTTGAGAACTCTACAAATCGGGGCTGCATGCAAAAATTTATTTGATTATGTTTGAGTTTGCGGCTGTTAACGTTTGCCATAGAAAAAAATACCCTTGTTAAAACATAAAACGTTGCAGGTAAACTACCCTTTCCCTTAACCGAACTTCTCCAAAATCAATACACCTTCAGTCCTCTACAATTTAGGGATGCATGCAAAAAAATATTTGATTCTGTTTGAATGTGCGGCAGTTATCGTTCGTCATGGAAACATTTCTCTTGTTACAACTTAAAATGTTGCAGGTAAACTACCCCATTCCCTTAACCGATCTTCACCAAAATCAACAGACCTTGAGCTCTCTACAATCAGGCAAGTGTGCAAAAAACTATTTGATTCTCTTTGAATTTTCGGCAGTTATCGTTCGTCATAAAGAAAATTACTCTTTTTAAAACATAAATCTTTGGTGATAAACTACCCCTTTCCCTTAACCGATCTTCAACAAAATCAACAGACGTTGAGTTGTCTTTAGTTCAAAAAGTTATGCAAAAACGTAGTTGATTCTGTTTCAATTTACGGCAGTTATCGTTCGTCATATAAAATATAACCCTTGTTAAAAGATAAAATGTTGCAGGTAAACTACCCCTTTCCCTTAACCGATGTTTACCAACACCAACAGGTATTGAGAACTCTACAATATAGGGCTGTATGCAAAAAATTAATTGATTCTATTTGAATTTGCGGCTGTTATCGTTTGCCATAGAAAAAAATTACCCTTGATAAAACAACGTTTCAGGTAAACTACCCCTTTCCCTTAACCGATCTTCACCAACACCAATAGGTATTGAGAACTCTACAATACAGGGCTGTATGCAAAAACGTATTTGATTCTGGTTGAATTTGCGGCTGTTATCGTTTGCCATAAATAATACCCTTGTTAGAACATAAAATGTTGCAGGTAAACTACCCCTTTCCCTTTACCGATCTTCACCAAAAACAATAGGTCGTGAGAACTCTAGAATTCTGGGCTGTGTGCAAAAGTGTAGTTGATTCTGTTTGAATTTGCGGCTGTTATCGTTTGGCATATAAAAAATTACCCATTTTAAAACATAAAACTTTTGTGATAAACTACCCTTTGAGTACTGAGAACAAAATCAACAGACCTTGAGAACTCTACAAATTAGAGCTGTATGCAAAAAATTATTTGATCCTCTTTGAATTTGCGGCTGTTATCGTTTGCCATAAAAAATACCCTTGTTAAAACATAAAACGCTGCTGGTAAACTACCCCTTTCCCTTAACCGATCTTCACCAAAATGAACAAACTTTGAGAGCTCTACAATGTAGGGCTGTATGCAAATAATCATTTGATTCTGTTTGAATTTGCGGTTGTTATCGTTTGCCATAAAAAATACCCTTATTAGAACATAAAACGTTGCCGGTAAACGGTAAAATTTCCATAGAAACTACGTCTTTCTACGTCTTGCTTCAGCATTAACCACAGTACTGTGGTCACTAACGTATACCACCTCACGTTTTCGCACTCGATTTTCACCGATGATGGCAGTCGATGGCACTGCCGAAAAGTCTGGTTTTGCAGAAAACATTGAACTACGGCTAAAGAGCCCGGGAAGTAATTTTAACAAAAAAACTACTTCTTTGTTGCCGATAACGTAGTACACATATAAAATATTCTCCCCTCCAGCTTCAACTATAATTTTTAATAATAGAAAATTACCCCCACCCCGTTCACCAAATCTCTTCATTTATAGATACTTCATCTACGTTTCTATAGTGGATTATTATGAGCTTCTTATCAGGATATTTTATTTATAAAAATTAAGTATTTTACTCTTGTTATATCATAAAATGTTTCTGGTAAACTACCCCTTTCTCTTAACCGATCTTCTCCAAGTTCAATAGACCTTAAGTCCCCTACAACACAGGGATGCATGCAAATAAAAATTTGATTCTGTTTGAATGTGCGGCAGTTATCGTTCGTCATGTAAACATTTCTCTTGTTACAACTTAAAATGTTGCAGGTAAATTACCCCTTTCCCTTAACCGATCTTCACCAAAATCGACAGACCTTGAGTTCTCTTTATTTCAAAATGGTATGCAAAAAAGGTAGTTGATTCTGTTTGAATTTACAGCAGTTATCGTGCGTCATATAAAAAATTAACCTTGTTAAAACACAAAATGTTGCAGGTAATCTACCCCTTTCCCTTAACCGATCTTTACCAAAATCAACAGACATTGAGTTCTCATTAGTTCAAATCGGTATGCAAAAACGTAGTTTTTTCTGTTTTAATATACGGCAGTCATCGTTCGTCATATAAAAAATTAATCTTGTTAAAACATAAAATGTTGAAGGTAAACTACCCTATAACCCTTAACCGATCTTCACCAACGCCAAAAGATATTGAGGACTCTACAATATGTATGCTGTATGCAAAACATCATTTGATTCTGTTTGAATTGCGACTGTTATCGTTTGCCATAGAAGAAAATTACCCTTGATAAAATATCGTTGCTGGTAAACTACCCCTTTCCCTTACCGATCTTCACCAAAAACAATAGGTCTTGAGAACTCTACATTTGACGGCTGTATGCAAATAATCATTTGATTCTGTTTTAATTTGCGGCTGTTATCGTTTGCCATAGAAAATACCCTTGTTAAAACATAAAACGTTGCTGGTAAACTAGCAAAAAATTTTCGAAATGAAATATTACCATAGAAACTACTTCTTTCTACTTACTTCTTCAGCCTTAACCACAGTACTGTGGTCACTAACGTATACCACCTCACGTTATCGCACTCGATTTTCACTGATGATGGAAGTCGATGGCATTGCCGAAACGTCTGGTTTTGTAGAATACATTGGACTACGGCCATACATCCCGGGAAGGAATTTTAACAAAAACTATTTCTTTGTTGCCGATAACGTAGTACACATATATATAAAAAATATACATAAAATTGATGGCTTTTATAAGTTAAGGATTGATCTCCATTAAGTAGTGCTCAAGTTTCCAAAGTTTTAATATTATGATGTCCGTAATTAAAACATCAGAGCAGGTTTAGTGTGTATGAGGGTACACCGTGGACAAAAATTTTCAACATTTCCTATTGAGCGTTGCTTACAGTAAAGCTGCGAATCTACAGTGTACGTTTCACAGAACAAACACGTGGGAAAGAAGGAGCGAATGAACCATCTTGCAGAGGGTTCATTCCCTAAAGACGAAAAGTCTGTTTATGAATCGTTCCTCTGTAAACACGTGCAGTTACACTGCCCAGCGATCCACAGGAAGCAAATCGCTATCCACACTGGACACTTTTTCGGCTTGCACGCGTTATGTTGGTGTGGGTTTCGGCACTTTCCATTTAAAAAGCGTGCAAATGTAAGAAAATAAACATGAGTGAGGCCAGAAATAACGCGAATTTTGTGTGTGTGTGTGTGTTCCCTGGCTTTTTATTGCAGTAATCATAATAATAAAATGGAAACGTAAAAATTACATAATTGAGATATGCTTGCCTGCCACTAACGATATATTTTCACTCATACATGATTTACACTAAAATGAAAAAATTATAATTTTATTGCCTGGCAACAAAATTATTTTATTTTTAACAATTACCATTGTTTGAAAAAGTTTAAATGCATTTTCAAGTACTTTACTGTTGTTAAAACGTAAAAGGTTGCAGGTAAACTACCCCTTCCCCATACCCGATCTTCACCAAAATCAAAAGTCCTTCAGATCTCTACAATTCAGGGACGTATGCAAACAATTATTAGATTCTGTTTGAATTTGCGGCTGTCATCGTTTGCCATAGAAAATTATCCTTGATAAAATAATGTTGCTGGTAAACTGCCCCTTTACCTTAACCGATCTTCACCAAAAACAAGAGGTCTTGAGTACTCTACAAATCAGTGCTGTAAGCAAAATATTATTTGATTGTGTTTGAACTTGCGGCTGTTATCGTTTGCCATAGAAAATACCCTTGTTAAAACATAAAACGTTGCCGGTAAACTACCCCTTTCCCTCAACCGATCTTCACCAAAAACAATAGGTCTTGAGAACTCTACAATTTAGGGCTGTATGAAAATAATCTTTTGATTCTGTTTGAATTTGCGGCAGTTATCGTTTGCCATAGAAAATACCCTTGTTAAAACATAAAATGTTGCTGGTAAACTACCCCTTTCCCTTAACCGATCTTCACCAAAACAATAGGTCTTGATAACTCTACAATTCAGGGCTGTATGCGAAACATTATTTGATTCTGTTTGAATTTGCGGCTGTTATCTTTACCAACAAAAAATTTCCGTTGATAAAAAAAACCGTTTCTGGTAAACTACCCCTTTCCCTTAACCGATCTTCACCAAAAACAAAAAGTCTTGAGTACTCTACAAATCAGGGCTGTATGCAAAATATTATTTGATTCTGTTTGAATTTGCGGCTGTTATCGTTTGCCATAGGAAATACCCTTGTTAGAACATAAAATGTTGCAGGTAAACTACCCCTTTCCCTTCACCGATATTCAACAAAATCAACAGACCTTGAGTTATTTATAATTCAGAAAGGTATGCAGAAGAGTAGTTGATTCTGTTTTAATGTACGGCAGTTATCAATCGTCAAAAAAAATTTACCCTTGTTAAAACATAAAATGTTGCTTGTAAACTACCATATTCCCTTAATCGATCTTCACCAAAACCAACTGGTCTTGAGAACTCTACAATTAAGGGCTGTAGGCAAAATATTAGTTCATTGTGTTTGAATTTGCGGCTGTTATTGTTTGCCATAGAAACAAATTACCCTTGATTCAAAAAAATGTTGCCGGTAAACTACCCTTTTCCCTTAACCGATCTTCACCAAAAACAATAGGTCTTGAGTACTCTACAAATCAGGGCTGTATGCAAAAATTATTTGATTCAGTTTGAATTTGCGGCTGTCATCGTTTGCCATAGAAAAAAATCTACACACACACACACACACACACACTTTTCGAAAAACGACTTTTTTCATATTTTGAGTGTAGTACAATCAGAATCTGCAATTATCTGGAACACGATTTTTTTTGCCATCACCATACTTCCATTTCCTTAAGGAACATGGAATTAAAAATTAAATTATAGGTACCATTAATAAAATATCGGTATGGAGAACCATACATGACTTCCATGTTCTAAGATTTATATTTAAAATCATATTTTAAATATGATTTTATTGAAATGAAATATTTCCATAGAAACTACGTATTTCTACTTATTGCTTCAGCATTAACCACAGTAATGTGGTCACTAACGTATACCACCTCACGTTTTCGCACTCGATTTTCACTGATAATGGCAGTCGATGCCACTGCCGAAAAGTCTGGTTTTACAGAAAACATTGGACTACGGCTAAACAGCCCGGGAAGCAATTTTAACAAAAAATTACTTCTTTGTTGCCGATAACGTAGTACACGTATAAAAAATTCTCCCCTCCACCTTCAACTATAATTTTTAATAATAGAAAATTATCCCCACCCCGTTCACCTAACCTCTTCATTTATAGATATTTCATCTACGTTTCTACAGTGGATTATTATGAGCTTCTTATCAGGATACTTTATTTATAAAAATTAAGTACTTTACTCTTGTTAATCATAAAATGTTTCCGGTAAACTACCCCTTTCTCTTAACCGATCTTCTCCAAAATCAGTAGACCTTCAGTCCCCTACAATTCAGGGATGATGCAAAAAAATATTTGATTCTGTTTGAATGTGCGGCAATTATCATTCGTCATGTAAACATTTCTCTTGTTACAAATTAAAATGTTGCTGGTAAACTACCCCTTTCCCTTAACCGATATTTACCAACACCAATAGGTATTGAGAACCCTACAATACAGGGCTGTATGAAAAAAATTATTTGATTCTATTTAAATTTGCGGCTGTTATCGTTTGCCACAGAAAAAAATTACCCTTGATAAAAAACCGTTGCCGGTAAACTACCCCTTTCCCTTAACCGATATTCACCAAAAACAATAGGTCTTGAGTACTCTACAAATCAGGGCTGTATGCAAAAAATTATTTGATTCTGTTTGAATTTGCGGCTGTTATCGTTTGCCATAGCAAACAAAATACCCTTGATAAAAACATAAAATTTTGCCGGTAAACTACCCCTTTCCCTTAACCGATCTTGAACAAAATCAACAGACCTTGAGTTCTCTTTAGTTCAAAAAGGTATGCAGAAAAGTAGTTGATCCTGTTCTAATGTACGGCAGTTATCGTTCGTCATAAAAAAATTTACCCTTGTTAAAACATAATATGTTGCTGGTAAACTACCCTATTCCCTTAATCTATCTTCAACAAAACCAACTGGTCTTGAGAAATCTACAATTCAGGGCTGTATGCAAAATATTATTTGATTGTGTTTGAATTTGCGGCTGTTATCGTTTGCCATAGAAAAAAAATCTACAGGCAGACAGACAGACAGACACACAGACACGCAGACAGACACACACACAGACACTTTTCGAAAAATGAATTTTTTTCATGTTTTGAGTGTAGTACAATCGGAATCTGCAATAATCTCGAACACCATTTTGTTTTGCCATCACCATACTTGCATTTCCTTAAGGAACATGGAAGTAAAAACAATAAGTGTAAGTATAAAATACATCACCATACAACCATACATGACTTCCATGTTCTAAGATTTATATTTAAAATCATATTCGAAATGAAATATTTGCATAGAAACTACGTATTTCTACTTATTGCTTCAGCATTAACCACAGTACTGTGGTCACTAACGTATACCAGCTCACGCTTTCGCACTCCATTTTCACTGATGATGGCAGTCGATGCCACTGCCGAAAAGTCTGGTTTTGCATAAAACATTGGACTACGGCTAAACAACCCGGGAAGCAATTTTAACAAAAAACTACTTCTGTGTTGCCGATAACGTAGTACACATATAAAATATTCTCCACTCCAGCTTCAACTATAATTTTTAATAATAGAAAATTACCCCCACCCAGTTCACCAAACCCCTTAATTTATAGATATTTCATCTACGTTTGTACAGTGGATTATTATGAGCTTCATATCAGGATACATTATTTATAAAAATTAAGTAATTTTCTCTTGTTAAATCATAAAATGTTTCAGGTAAACTACCCCATTCTCTTAACCGATCTTCTCCAAAATCAATAGACCTTCAGTGCCCTACAATTCAGGGATGCATGCAAAAAAATATTTGATTCTGTTTGAATGTGCGGCAGTTATCGTTCGTCATGTAAACATTTCTCTTGTTACAACTTAAAATGTTGCAGGTAAACTACCCCTTTCCCTTAACCGATCTTCACCAAAATTAACAGACCTTGAGTTCTCTTTAGTTCAAAAAGGTATGCAAAAACGTAGTTGATTCTGTTTGAATTTATGGCAGTTATCGTTCGTCATATAAAAAATTAACCTTGTTAAAACATAAGATGTTGCAAGTAAACTACCCCTTTCCCGTAACCGATCTTCACCAAAAACAATAGGTCTTGAGAACTCTACAAATCGGGGCTGCATGCAAAAATTTATTTGATTATGTTTGAGTTTGCGGCTGTTAACGTTTGCCATAGAAAAAAATACCCTTGTTAAAACATAAAACGTTGCAGGTAAACTACCCTTTCCCTTAACCGAACTTCTCCAAAATCAATACACCTTCAGTCCTCTACAATTTAGGGATGCATGCAAAAAAATATTTGATTCTGTTTGAATGTGCGGCAGTTATCGTTCGTCATGGAAACATTTCTCTTGTTACAACTTAAAATGTTGCAGGTAAACTACCCCATTCCCTTAACCGATCTTCACCAAAATCAACAGACCTTGAGCTCTCTACAATCAGGCAAGTGTGCAAAAAACTATTTGATTCTCTTTGAATTTTCGGCAGTTATCGTTCGTCATAAAGAAAATTACTCTTTTTAAAACATAAATCTTTGGTGATAAACTACCCCTTTCCCTTAACCGATCTTCAACAAAATCAACAGACGTTGAGTTGTCTTTAGTTCAAAAAGTTATGCAAAAACGTAGTTGATTCTGTTTCAATTTACGGCAGTTATCGTTCGTCATATAAAATATAACCCTTGTTAAAAGATAAAATGTTGCAGGTAAACTACCCCTTTCCCTTAACCGATGTTTACCAACACCAACAGGTATTGAGAACTCTACAATATAGGGCTGTATGCAAAAAATTAATTGATTCTATTTGAATTTGCGGCTGTTATCGTTTGCCATAGAAAAAAATTACCCTTGATAAAACAACGTTTCAGGTAAACTACCCCTTTCCCTTAACCGATCTTCACCAACACCAATAGGTATTGAGAACTCTACAATACAGGGCTGTATGCAAAAACGTATTTGATTCTGGTTGAATTTGCGGCTGTTATCGTTTGCCATAAATAATACCCTTGTTAGAACATAAAATGTTGCAGGTAAACTACCCCTTTCCCTTTACCGATCTTCACCAAAAACAATAGGTCGTGAGAACTCTAGAATTCTGTGCTGTGTGCAAAAGTGTAGTTGATTCTGTTTGAATTTGCGGCTGTTATCGTTTGGCATATAAAAAATTACCCATTTTAAAACATAAAACTTTTGTGATAAACTACCCTTTGAGTACTGAGAACAAAATCAACAGACCTTAAGAACTCTACAAATTAGAGCTGTATGCAAAAAATTATTTGATCCTCTTTGTATTTGCGGCTGTTATCGTTTGCCATAAAAAATACCCTTGTTAAAACATAAAACGCTGCTGGTAAACTACCCCTTTCCCTTAACCGATCTTCACCAAAATGAACAAACTTTGAGAGCTCTACAATGTAGGGCTGTATGCAAATAATCATTTGATTCTGTTTGAATTTGCGGTTGTTATCGTTTGCCATAAAAAATACCCTTATTAGAACATAAAACGTTGCCGGTAAACGGTAAAATTTCCATAGAAACTACGTCTTTCTACGTCTTGCTTCAGCATTAACCACAGTACTGTGGTCACTAACGTATACCACCTCACGTTTTCGCACTCGATTTTCACCGATGATGGCAGTCGATGGCACTGCCGAAAAGTCTGGTTTTGCAGAAAACATTGAACTACGGCTAAAGAGCCCGGGAAGTAATTTTAACAAAAAAACTACTTCTTTGTTGCCGATAACGTAGTACACATATAAAATATTCTCCCCTCCAGCTTCAACTATAATTTTTAATAATAGAAAATTACCCCCACCCCGTTCACCAAACCTCTTCATTTATAGATACTTCATCTACGTTTCTATAGTGGATTATTATGAGCTTCTTATCAGGATATTTTATTTATAAAAATTAAGTATTTTACTCTTGTTATATCATAAAATGTTTCTGGTAAACTACCCCTTTCTCTTAACCGATCTTCTCCAAGTTCAATAGACCTTAAGTCCCCTACAACACAGGGATGCATGCAAATAAAAATTTGATTCTGTTTGAATGTGCGGCAGTTATCGTTCGTCATGTAAACATTTCTCTTGTTACAACTTAAAATGTTGCAGGTAAACTACCCCTTTCCCTTAACCGATCTTCACCAAAATCGACAGACCTTGAGTTCTCTTTATTTCAAAATGGTATGCAAAAAAGGTAGTTGATTCTGTTTGAATTTACAGCAGTTATCGTGCGTCATATAAAAAATTAACCTTGTTAAAACACAAAATGTTGCTGGTAAACTACCCCTTTCCCTTAACCGATCTTCACCAACACCAACAGGTATTGAGAACTCTGCAAAACATCATTTGATTCTGTTTGAATTTGCGGCTGTTATCGGATGCCATAGAAAAATATCGGTATGGAGAACCATACATGACTTCCATGTTCTTAGATTTATATTTAAAATCATATTCGAAGTGAAATATTTCCATAGAAACTACGTCTTTCTACTTATTGCTTCAGCATTAACCACAGTACTGTGGTCACTAACGTATACCACCTCACGTTTTCGCACTCGATTTTCACCGATGATGGCAGTCGATGGCACTGCCGAAAAGTCTGGTTTTGCAGAAAACATTGAACTACGGCTAATGAGCCCGGGAAGCAATTTTAACAAAAAACTACTTCTTTGTTGCCGATAACGTAGTACACATATAAAAAATTCTGCCCTCCACTTTCAACTATAATATTTAATAATAGAAAATTACCTCCACCCCGTTCACCTAACCTCTTCATTTATAGATATTTCATCTACGTTTCTACAGTTGATTACTATGAGCTTCTTATCAGGATACGTTATTTATAAAAATTAAGTACTTTACTCTTCTTAAATCATAAAATGTTTCAGGTAAACTACCCCTTTCTCTTAACCGAACTTCTCCAAAATCAACAGACCTTCCGTCCTCTACAGTTCAGGGAATCATGCAAAAAAATATTAGATTCAATTTGAATGTGCGGCAGTTATCGTTCGTCATGGAAACATTTCTCTTGTTACAACATAAAATGTTGCAGGTAAACTACCCATTTCCCTTAACTGATCTTCACCAAAATCAATAGACCTTGAGCTCTCTGCAACTCAGGAAAGAGTGCAAAAAATTATTTGATTGTCATTGAATTTTCGGCAGTTATCGTTTGTCATAAAAAAATTACCCTTTTTAAAACATAAAACGTTGCTGATAAACTACCCCTTCCCTTAACCGATCTTCAACAAAATCCACAGACCTTGAGTTCTCTTTAGTTCAAAAATGTATGCAAAAACCTAGTTGATTCTGTTTGAATTTACGGCAGTTATCGTTCGTCATATAAAAAATAACTCTTGTTAAAACATAAAATGTTGCTGGTAAACTACCCCTTTCCCTTAACCGATCATCACCAACACCAATAGGTATTGAGAACTCAACAATACAAAGCTATATGTAAAACATCATTTGATTCTGTTTGAATTTGCGGCTGTTATCGTTTACTATGGAAAAAAATTAGCCTTAAAAAAAAAGTTGCTGGTAAACTACCCCTTTCCCTTAACCGATCTTCACCAAAAACGACAGGTCTTGGGTACTCTACAATTCAGTCTTGTATGCAAACAATTATTTGATTCTGTTTGAATTTGCGGCTGTTTTCGTTTGCCATAGAAAACACCCTTGATAAAACATAAAACGTTGCTGGTAAACTACCCTATTCCATTAACCGATCTTCACCAATAACAATAGGTCTTGAGAACTCTACAATTCAGGGCTGTATGCAAAACATTAGTTGATTCTCTTTGAATTTACGGCAGTTATCGTTCGTCACAGAAAAAATACCCTTGTTAAAACATAAAACGTTGCTGGTAAACTACCCCTTTCCCTTAACCTATCTTCACCAAAATGAACAGACCTTGAAAGTCCTACAATGTAGGGCTGTATGCAAATAATCATTTGATTCTGTTTGAATTTGCGGTTGTTATCGTTTGCCATAGAAAATACCCTTATTAGAACATAAAACGTTGCCGGTAAACTACCCCTTTCCCTTAACCGATCTTCAACAAAATCAACAGACCTTGAGAACTCTACAATCTATGGTTGTATGCAAATAATCATTTGATTCTGTTTGAATTTGCGATTGTTACCGTTCATCATAAAAAATTACCCTTTTTTAAAACATAAATCTTTGGTGATAAACTACCCCTTTCCCTAAACAGAACTTCAACAAAATATACAGACCTTGAGTTCTCTTTTGTTCAAAAATGTATGCAAAAGCAGAGTTGATTCTGTTTGAATTTACGGCAGTTATCGTTCGTGATATAAAAAATAACCCTTCTTAAAAGATAAAATGTTGCTGGTAAACTACCCCTTCCCCGTAATCGATCTTCACCAACACCAATAGGTATTGAGAAATCTACAATACAGGGCTGTATGCAAAAACGAACTTGATTCTGTTTGAATTTGCGGCTCTTATTGTTTGCCATAGAAAATACCCTTGTTAGAACATAAAACGTTGCTGGTAAACTACCCCTTTCCCTTAACCGATCTTCAACAAAATCAACAGACCTTGAGATCTGTATAATTCGAAAGGGTATGCAGAAGTGTAGTTGATTCTGTTTTAATGTACGGCAGTTACGGTTCGTCACAACAAAAATTTGCCCTTGTTAAAACATAAAATGTTGCTGGTAAACTACCCCTTTCTCTTAACCGATCTATACCAAAATCAATAGGTCTTGGGATCTCTATAATTCAGGGTAGTATGCAAAATATTATTTGTTTGTGTTTGAATTTGCGGCTGTTATTGTTTGCCATAAAAACAAATTACCCTTGATTAAAAAAAAAACGTTGCTGGTAAACTACCCTTTTCCCTTAACCGATCTTCACCAAAAACAACAGGTCTTGAGTACTCTACAAATCAGGGCTGTATGCAAACAATTATTTGATTCTGTTTGAATTTGCGGCTGTTATCGTTTGCCAAAGAAAAAAATTCTACAGGTAGACAGACAGAAAGATAGACAGACAGACAACCAGACCCTTTTCGAAAAACGACTTTCTTTATGTTTTGAGTGTAGTACAATCAGAATCTGCAATAATCTCGAATACAATTTTTTTTGCCATCACCATACTTCCATTTCCTTAAGGAACATGGAAGTAAAAACAATAAGCGTAAGTGTAAAATACATCACCATACAACCATACATGACTTCCATGTTCTAAGATTTATATTTAAAATCCTATTCGAAGTGAAATATTCCCATAGAAACTACGTCTTTCTACTTATTGCTTCAGCAATAACCACAGTACTGTGGTCACTAACGTATACCACCTCACGTTTTCGCACTCGATTTTCACCGATGATGGCAGTCGATGGCACTGCCGAAAAGTCTGGTTTTGCAGAAAACATTGAACTACGGCTAAAGAGCCCGGGAAGCAATTTTAACAAAAAACTACTTCTTTGTTGCCGATAAAGTAGTACACATATAAAATATTCTCCCCTCCAGCTTCAACTATAATTTTTAATAATAGAAAATTACCCCCACCCCGTTCACCAAACCCCTTAATTTATAGATATTTCATCTACGTTTGTACAGTGGATTATTATGAGCTTCTTATCAGGATACTTTATTTATAAAAATTAAGTATTTTACTCTTGTTATATCATAAAATGTTTCTGGTAAACTACCCCTTTCTCATAACCGATCTTCTCCAAGTTCAATAGACCTTAAGTCCCCTACAACACAGGGATGCATGCAAATAAAAATTTGATTCTGTTTGAATGTGCGGCAGTTATCGTTCGTCATGTAAACATTTCTCTTGTTACAACTTAAAATGTTGCAGGTAAACTACCCCTTTCCCTTCACCGATCTTCACCAAAATCAACAGACCTTGAGTTCTCTTTATTTCAAAATGGTATGCAAAAAAGGTAGTTGATACTGTTTGAATTTACAGCAGTTATCGTTCGTCATATACAAAATTAACCTTGTTAAAACACAAAATGTTGCTGGTAAACTACCCCTTTCCCTTAATCGATCTTCACCAACACCAACAGGTATTGAGAACTCTGCAAAACATCATTTGATTCTGTTTGAATTTGCGGCTGTTATCGGATGCCATAGAAAAATATCGGTATGGAGAACCATACATGACTTCCATGTTCTAAGATTTATATTTAAAATCATATTCGAAGTGAAATATTTCCATAGAAACTACGTCTTTCTACTTATTGCTTCAGCATTAACCACAGTACTGTGGTCACTAACGTATACCACCTCACGTTTTCGCACTCGAATTTCACCGATGATGGCAGTCGAAGGCACTGCCGAAAAGTCTGGTTTTGCAGAAAACTTTGAACTACGGCTAAAGAGCCCGGGAAGCAATTTTAACAAAAAACTACTTCTGTTGCCGATAACGTAGTACACATATAAAAAACTCTGCCCTCCACTTTCAACTATAATTTTTAATAATAGAAAATTACCTCCACCCCGTTTTCCTGACCTCTTCATTTATAGATATTTCATCTACGTTTCTACAGTGGATTACTATGAGCTTCTTATCAGGATACGTTATTTATAAAAATTAAGTACTTTACTCTTGTTAAATCATAAAATCTTTCCGGTAAACTACCCCTTTCCCTTAACTGATCTTCACCAAAATCTGTAGACCTAGAGCTCTCTGCAACTCAGGAAAGAGTGCAAAAAATTATTTGATTCTCATTGAATTTTCGGCAGTTATCGTTCATCATAAAAAAATTACCCTTTTTAAAACATAAAACGTTGCTGATAATCTACCCCTTCCCTTAACCGATCTTCAACAAAATCAACAGACCTTGAGTTCTCTGTAGTTCAAAAAGGTATGCAAAAACCTAGTTGATTCTGTTTGAATTTAAAGGAGTTATCGTTCGTCATATAAAAAATAACCCTTTTTAAAACATAAAATGTTGCTGGTAAGCTACCCCTTTCCCTTAACCGATCTTCACCAACACCAATAGGTATTGAGAACTCAACAATATAAAGCTGTATGCAAAACATCATTTGATTCTGTTTGAATTTGCGGCTGTTATAGTTTACTATGGAAAAAATTACCCTTAAAAAAATGTTGCTGGTAAACTACCCCTTTCCCTTAACCGATCATCACCAAAAACGACAGGTCTTGGGTACTCTACAATTCAGGCTTGTATGCAAACAATTATTTGATTCTGTTTGAATTTGCGGCTGTTATCGTTTGCCATAGAAAACACCCTTGATAAAACATGAAACGTTGCTGGTAAACTACCCTATTCCATTAACCGATCTTCACCAATAACAATAGGTCTTGAGAACTCTACAATTCAGGGCTGTATGCAAAACATTAGTTGATTCTCTTTGAATTTACAGCAGTTATCGTTCGTCACAGAAAAAATACCCTTGTTAAAACATAAAACGTTGCTGGTAAACTACCCCTTTCCCTTAACCTATCTTCACCAAAATGAACAGACCTTGAAAGCTCTACAATGTAGGGCTGTATGCAAATAACATTTGATTTTGTTTGAATTTGCGGTTGTAATCGTTTGCCATAGAAAATACCCTTATTAGAACATAAAACGTTGCTGGTAAACTACCCTATTACATTAACCGATCTTCACCAATAACAATAGGTCTTGAGAACTCAAGAAATCAGGGCTGTATGCAAAAACGTATTTGATTATGTTTGTATTTGCGGCTGTTATCGTTTGCCAAACAAACAAAATTACCCTTGATAAAAAAAAAAATCGTTGCCGGTAAACTACCCCTTTCCCTCAACCGATCTTCACCAAAAACAAAAGGTCGCGAGTACTGTACAAATCAGGGGTGTATGCCAAAAATTATTTGATTCTGTTTGAATTTGCGGCTGTTATCGTTTGCCATAGAAAATACCTTTGTTAAAACGTAAAACGTTGCTGGTAAACTACCCCTTTCCCTTAACCGATCTTTACCAAAATCAACAGATCTTGAGAACCCTACAATTCAGGGCTGTATGCGAAACATATTTGATTATGTTTGTATTTGCGGCTGTTATCGTTTGCCAAACAAACAAAACTACCCTTGATAAAAAAAAATCGTTGCCGGTAAACTACCCCTTTCCCTCAACCGATCTTCACCAAACACAAAAGGTCGCGAGTACTCTACAAATCAGTGGTGTATGACAAAAATTATTTGATTCTGTTTGAATTTGCGGCTGTTATCGTTTGCCATAGAAAAAAATCTACACACACACACACACACACACATTTCGAAAAATGGCTTTTTTTCATGTTTTGAGTGTAGTACAATCATATTCTGCAATAATCTCGAACACGATTTTTTTTGCCATCACCATACTTCCATTTCCTTAAGGAACATCAAGTAAAAAGTAAAATTACCCTTGATAAAAAACCGTTGCAGGTAAACTATCCCATCCCCTTAACCGATCGTCACCAAAAACAATAGGTCTTGAGTACTCTACAAATCAGGGCTGCATGCAAAAATGTATTCGATTATGTTTGAGTTTGCGGCTGTTATCGTTTGCCATAGAAAATACCCTTGTTAGAACATAAAACGTTGCAGGTAAACTACCCCTTTCCCTTAACCGATCTTCAACAAAATCAACATACCTTGACTTCTGCATAATTCAAAATGGTATGCAGAAGAGTAGTTGATTCTGTTTTAATGTACGGCAGTTATCGTTCGTCATAAGAAAATTTACCCTTGTTAAAACATAAAATGTTGCTGGTAAACTATCCCTTTCCCTTAACCGATCTTTACCAAAATCAATAGGTCTTGAGAACTCTACAATTCAGGTCTGTATGCAAAATATTGTTTGATTGTGTTTGAATTTACGGCTGTTATTGTTTTGCCATTGAAACAAATTACCCTTGATTAAAAAAAAAAAGTTGCCAGTAAACTACCCTTTTCCCTTAACCGAGCTTCACCAAAAACAATAGGTCTTGAGTACTCTACAAATTAGGGCTGTATGCAAAAAATTATTTGATTCTGTTTGAATTTGCGGCTGTTATCGTTTGCCATAGAAAACAATCTACAGGCAGAAGACAGACAGACACACACACAGACACTTTTTGAAAAACGAATTTTTTTCATGTTTTGCGTGTAGTACAATCAGAATCTGCAATAATCTAGAACACGAATTTTTTTGCCATCACCATACTTCCATTTCCTTAAGGAACATGGAAGTAAAAACAATAAGTGTACGGTAAGTATAAAATACATCACCATACAACAATACATGACTTCCATGTTCTAAGATTTATATTTAAAATCATATTCGAAATGAAATATTTCCATAGAAACTACGTCTTTCTACTTATTGCTTCAGCATTAACCACAGTGCTGTGGTCACTAACGTATACCAGCTCACGTTTTCGCAAACGATTTTCACTGATGATGGCAGTCGATGCCACTGTGCCGCGTTTTGGAAAACGCGGCGATCTTCCGATATCTATATTGTGCTTTATTAAAGAAATTACGTATTTGTCGACGCGAAAGAAGTTGTCCTTTGCTACGGTCAATTGGACTTTGTCATTGTGAATTACCCCTCCACCGCTCGCCTCGCGCGCGCCCTATTGCTGTTGCATACGGTTTTGTTTAAGAGCCAGTTAGTTCAGTTCCAAATACGACGCTCGGCGCTTCACATTCTGGTCTCCGGCTGGCAGAGTAGATTGAACAGTTTTCGTCTCCCAGCTTCTTCTATGAATAAGTAGAAAGCTACGTGACCTCCGGTAAGTCCATTAAAATAGGTATTTTAATTATATATAAAAACAAATTGGTTTGATTTAATATTAAAATGGATGCGTTGAGATATATATTGCAGTGTACCCTTAGCGCATGGCGAGTTTCAGGTTATAATTTGTTTTATGTATGCTTTATCTCAACCCTGGTTAATTGACTGTAACGTTAAGGATATAATTATGTTTTATATTAATCCAGTAATGCTTCTACTAAATTAACTAAACTAAGATGGGGCGTAAGTCAGTAATTTTCTGATATCTGTATATGTCACGAACTTGTTAAAAGTTGCCAATTCCTGTAAGTGCGTCATGAAAACTTTTGCATAAAGGTTAATTAAAATTATCATCATTATGGAGTGACTATATTTAGACATATTCTATAGTAACATATTTAATGAAGTTATTTTTGAAGTGATTTACCACATTCAATGGGATTCTTGACTTAGGCAATTTTTTCGAGTTTATAAACCGGACAGTCCATGCTATGTCAGTGGGTAAATGTGGTAGTGTGTGTGTTTCATGAACCTATGAGTAATCCCAGATATAATTGTGCAGGGTTTCCGAGGTAGCCGGGAATCTGCCCCGCTCTGGACGGATGGCCGAACAACTGCCTCCGACGATGTAGTTCTAAAATCTTCGTCAGCTATGTCAGCCGGAAGGATGGACTGGACACACACTACTGAGCCCTCAACATACACCCTTCAAACCAGGTGAAATTTAACCATTTTTAACCTAAATCTTGTGGCCGCAGTACTCGGTGAGACTTTCATAAACGTTCCAGTGTGGACAGTTATTGCCGGACAATGGGTGGAATATTTTAATTGCATTTTGTAAGGCTTACGCCACCTGAATTAATATCATGTATAACGAGTTCTGAGAGTGAAACTCGGCCGGGGTCACGCACCGCCCGGGTCGAGGGGAGTTCGGTAGATAGAGTTGAATCTCATTCAATTTCTGTTTTAAGCATGTTGGGATATTTATGTTAACGATTTTCCTCCATCTGGACACGTGTGTTATTATTCATTCATATCTGGGGGTGGTTTTAAACCGTGGGCGACTCCCGTTGGAGACGTCCACTGCAAGTCTGTCTGTGTCAGATCTTGCTAGATCCCGTCCGATGCCTGACCCTGCCGGTAGTCAAGTTTTGTAACACTGTGAGCTGACTTAATACTTTTATGACTTATATTCTGTATTACAAATTCTGTTCCACTGTTTAGCTAATTTGCACACTTTAAAATTACCATTGTCACAGTTTGTATTTACCATAAAAAAAAATCTTGTAACGATAATTGTAATTGCTCACTATAACAATTAGTTAACCATAAGAACACCCAAGATTAATCAATGTCAGTTATGAATACTCATGGTGGTCAAGTTCCACTATTTTTTTTTTATTCTGTTTTGAAGGTAAAAAGAAACATAAAATGCAGTTAGGCAACCGGACATCCATGTTGACCTTGTGATGCTACTTTTCATAATAGTAATTGATGGAATTTAATTTGAATTGATTATTAAATATCGGCATGGGATTTGTGCGCGGGCCGCATGGCTTACAGAGAACATTCAGTTAACACTTATCTTGTTAAAACTTGGGGGCATGTCTGCTCCACTCCTGGGATATTTAATTGAAGTTTCGGGGAGGGGGTTTTAGTCACCTATTAATTAAACAGTAAAGGGGGCCGGACACTTGGTCAGAATAAGGGGGTTATGGGTGTTGAACAAGACTATTATATGCGCTGATAACCAGGGTGAACATGTGATGGGTTATTTAAATATACGTTTGTTGATGTTAATTATATGTGTGTGTTGTTTTACATAATTGTTACTTGTCATATTGATTATTCCTGTGTATATTTCTGTATATTTATGCCTTGTTATAAAAAGTGATTACTTGCAAGCCGAAACTATGTGCCATTTTATAATTGTATTATTTTATAACTATAATTTGTCATTTATGTAACATTCCGCGATTTGTTGGTCAATGATGGTTCAGCTATTAATACTCATGCAATACTTAGTGCTGTTAACAGTTATTATTCCTTGTTCAACTTTGGCAGGGCACATATTAATGAAATTATATTTAACGATCAAAAGACTTATTTGTCTTGCCTTTAGAAGCTCATATGTTGTACTAGCCAAGAACAATAAATTGTTGTGGTTATCTTAAGTTCAGTGTTTCATTAGCAAGTCCCATCATACTGGACCCAGCCCAATTTTAGCTTCTCTAGGCTCTTGCCTAGTTCTAAATAACTTGTAACCTCTCTTTCAAAACCAGCAAGCAAGGAGATAGAAATTTAAAAAGAAATAAAATAAATACTAAAAGCATAGAGAGGTTACACCACTGCCGAAAAGTCTGGTTTTGCATAAAACATTAGACTATGGCTAAACAACCCGGGAAGCAATTTTAACAAAAAACTACTTCTTTGTTGCCGATAACGTAGTACACATATAAAATATTCTCCACTCCACCTTTAACTATAATTTTTAATAATAGAAAATTACCCCCACCCTGTATACCAAACCTCTTCATTTATAGATATTTCGTCTACGTTTCTACAGTAGATTATTATGAGCTTCTTATCAGGATACTTTATTTATAAAAATTAATTACTTTACTCTTGGTAAATCATAAAACGTTTCTGGTAAACTACCCCTTTTTCTTAACCGATCTTCTCCAAAATCAATAGACCTTCAGTCTCCTACAATTCAGGGATGCATCAAAAAAATATTTGATTCTGTTTGAATGTGCGGCATTTATCGTTCGTCATGTAAACATTTCTCTTGTTACAACTTAAAATGTTGCCGGTAAACTACCCCTTTCCCTTAACCGATCTTCACCAAAATCAACAGACCTTGAGTTCTCTTTAGTTTAAATAGGTGTGTAAAAACGTAGTTGATTCTGTTTGAATTTACGGCAGTTATCGTTCGTCATATAAAAAATTAACCTTGTTAAAACATAAAATGTTGCCGGTAAACTACCCCTTTCCCTTGACCGATCTTCACCAACACCAACAGGTATTGAGAACTCTACAATACAGGGCTGTATGCAAAACATCATTTGATTCTGTTTGAATTTGCGGCTGTTATCGGATGCCATAGAAAAAAAATTACCGTTGATTAAAAACCGTTGCAGGTAAACTACCCTTTTCCCTTAACCGATCTTCAACAAAATCAACAGACCTTGAGTTCTGCATAATTCAAAAAGGTATGCAGATGAGTATTTGATTCTGTTCTAATATACGGCAGTTATCGTTAGTCATAAAAAAATTACCCTTGTTAAAACATAAAATGTTGAAGGTAAACTACCCTATTCCCTTAACCGATCTTCACCAACACCAATAGATATTGAGAACTCTACAATATGTATGCTGTATGCAAAACATCACGTTTTAATGTATGGCAGTTATCGTTCGTCATAAAAAAATTACCTTTGTTAAAAGATAAAATGTTGCTGGTAAACTACCCTATTCCCTCAACCGATCTTCACCAAAACCAACAGGACTCGAGAACTCTACAATTCAGGGCTGTATGCAAAACTTTATTTGATTCTGTTTGAATTTGCGGCTATTATCGTTTACCATTGAAAATATTGGTATGGAGAACCATACATGACTTCCATATTCTAAGATTTATATTTAAAATCATTTTCGAAATGAAATATTACCATAGAAACTACTTCTTTTTACTTACTGCTTCAGCCTTAACCACAGTACTGTGGTCACTAACGTATACCACCTCACGTTATCGCACTCGGTTTTCACTGATGATGGAAGTCGATGGCATTGCCGAAATGTCTGGTTTTGTAGAAAACATTGGACTACGGCCAAATATTCCGGGAAGGAATTTTAACAAAAACTACTTCTTTGTTGCCGATAACGTTGTACACATATATATAAGTGGCGAAGTTACATGGAGGCAATTGAGGCAATGCCTACCCTAACAAATTCTGTAGAATAAAAATTATAAATACGTATGAACTACATAACGTAAAGATTATACATTGTTACTGTGACTGTCAAATTTATTAAACCGAAACGTGCTTTATTGAGCGACCGCTAGATGGTGACAGGTGAGATTCGGCATAGTTCGTTTAAAGCGAATGAGGCAACCTGAACTTGCCTCAGCGTTTTTTGTATACATCGTATGTAAGCAATGTAGTGGTGTGATAGGGAAGTGTAGGGAGGGGGGATTGTCCCGCGCTGTACACATAGAGCGTTGAGGCATGCCTCACTTCTGTGGTCCAAACAGTTAAGTTAAAGCGCCTGTGTTGTTTCTAAGTGTTTATTTTATGCGGTTATTAAAAGTGTCACTGTTATTCCGCTGAACTAACAGATGATCAAGATTGTTATTTGAATTATTTGTAACATTAAACATATATATAGAAACTAACCAAGTTTAAAAATTTGAAGTTCAATCAGTTGTATTATTGTGTATGACTAATACAAGGATTGTTCAATAGACACACGTATAGAGCTGTAAAGCATTTTTTATTCAACGATTTTAAAAGAAGTCTCCAATAACATTAAGACATGAGTTAATTACAATTACCATTGTTTCAAAAAGTTTAAATAAATTTGCAAGTACTTTACTCTTGTTAAAACGTAAAAGGTTGCAGGTAAACTACCCCTTCCCCTCAACCGATCTTCACCAAAAACAATAGATCGCGAGTACTCTACAAATCAGGGCTGTATGCAAAAAATTATTTGATTCTGTTTGAATTTGCGGCAGTTATCGTTTGCCATAGAAAATACGCTTGATAAAAAACGTTGCAGGTAAACTACCCCTTCCCCTCAACTGATCTTCACCACAAACAATAGGTCTTGAGTACTCTACAAATCAGGGCTGTATGCAGAAAATTATTTGATTCTGTTTGAATTTGCGGCTGTTATCGTTTGCCATAGAAAATACCCTTGTTAAAAAAACGTTGTAGGTAAACTACCCCTTTCCCTTAACCGATCTTCACCAAAAACAATAGGTCTTGAGAACTCTACAATTTAGGGCTGTATGCAAATAATCTTTTGATTCTGTTTGAATTTGCGGCTGTTATCGTTTGCCATAGGAAATACCCTTGTTAAAACATAAAACGTTACAAGTAAACTACCCCTTTCCCTTAACCGATCTTCACCAAAAACAAAAGGTCTTGAGAACTCTACAATTCAGGGCTGTATACGAAACATTATTTAAGTCTGTTTGAATTTGCGGCTGTTATCGTTTGCCAAAAAAAAAATTTCCCTTGATAAAAAAAACCGTGCAGGTAAACTACCCCTTCCCCGCAACTGATCTTTACCAAAAACAATAGGTCGCGAGTACTCTATAAATCAGGGCTGTATGCAGAAAATTATTTGAATCTGTTTGAATTTGCGGCTGTTATCGTTTGCCATAGAAAATACCTTTGTTTAAAAAACGTTGTAGGTAAACTACCCCTTTCCCTTAACCGATCTTCACCAAAAACAATAGGTCTTGAGAACTCTACAATTTAGGGCTGTATGCAAATAATCTTTTGATTCTGTTTGAATTTGCGGCTGTTATCGTTTGCCATAGGAAATACCCTTGTTAAAACATAAAACGTTACAAGTAAACTACCCCTTTCCCTTAACCGATCTTCACCAAAAACAAAAGGTCTTGAGAACTCTACAATTCAGGGCTGTATACGAAACATTATTTGATTCTGTTTGAATTTGCGGCTGTTATCGTTTGCCAACAAAAAAAAATTTCCCTTGATAAAAAAAAACCGTTGCAGGTTAACTACCCCTTTCCCTCAACCGATCTTCACCAAAAACAATAGGTCGCGAGTCCTCTACAAGTCAGGGCTGTATGCAAAAAATTATTTGATTCTGTTTGAATTTGCGGCAGTTATCGTTTGCCATAGAAAAAAATCTACAGACAGACACACAGACACACACACAGACACTTTTCGGAAAACGACTTTTTTTCATGTTTTGAGTGTAGTAGAATCAGAATCTGCAATAATCTCGAACACGATTTTTTTTGCCATCACCATACTTCCATTCCTTAAGGAAATATGGAAGTAAAAATTACCCTTGATAAAAAACCGTTGCCGGTAAACTACCCCTTTCCCTTAACCGATCTTCACCAAAAACAATAGGTCTTGAGTACTCTACAAATCAGGCCTGCATGCAAAAAATTATTTGATTCTGTTTGAATTTACGGCTGTTATCGTTTCCCATAGAAAATACCCTTGTTAAAACATAAAACGTTGCCGGTAAACTACCCCTTTCCCTTAACCGATCTTCACCAAAAACAATAGGTCTCGAGATCTCTACAATTTAGGGCTGTATGCAAATAATCGTTTGATTCTGTTTGATTTTGCGGCTGTTATCTTTTGCCATAGAAAAAAAATCTACAGACAGACACACAGAAAGACAGACAGACACACACACAGACACTTTTTGAAAATTGACTTTTTTCATGTTTTGAGTGTAGTACAATCAGAATCTGCAATAATCTCGAACACAATTTTTTTTGCCATCACCATACTTCCATTTCTTTAAGGAACACTGGAAAAAGTAAAAAAAATTGGGAATTGTGTATAAATTTGTCAAAAAAATGTTCACTTTTCTTACTTCCATAAATAACAGATAGATAACATCCGCAAATTCAAACATAATAAAATAATTTTTTGCATACAGCCCTGATTTGTAGAGTACTCAAGACCTATTGTTTTTGGTAAAGATCGGTTAAGGGAAAAGATAGTTTACCTGCAACGTTTTTATGTTTTAACAAGGGTATTTTCTATGGCAAACCATAAAAGACGCAAAT
Organism: Magicicada septendecula; assembly: GCA_034769895.1. Taxonomy (NCBI): domain Eukaryota; kingdom Metazoa; phylum Arthropoda; class Insecta; order Hemiptera; family Cicadidae; genus Magicicada; species Magicicada septendecula. The sequence goes on from CM068368.1 coordinate 659,349,831, forward strand.
TTAAACAGAATCAAATAATTGTTTGCATACAGTCCTGAATTGTAGAGTTCTCAGGACCTATTGTTTTTGGTGAAGATCGGTTAAGGGAAAGGGGTAGTTTACCTGCAACGTTTTATGTTTTAAAAGGGTATTTTCTTTGGCAAACGATAATAGTCACAAATTCAAACAAAATCAAATAATTGTTTGCATACACCTCTGATTTGTAGGGTACTCAAAACATATAGTTTTTGGTGAAGATCGGTTAACGGGAAAGGATAGTTTACCTGCAACATTTTTCTTATCAAGGGTAATTTTTGTCTATGGCAAACGATAACAGCCGCAAATTCAAACAGAATCAAATAATGTTTTGCATGCCGCCCTGGATTGTAGAGTTCTCAAGACCTGCTGGTTTTGGTGTAGATCGGTTAAGGGAATAGGCTAGTTTACCTGCAACATTTTATGTTTTAACAAGGGTAATTTTTTCTATTACGAACGATAACTGCCGTAAATTCAAACCGAATCAACTACTCTTTTGCATACCTTTTTGAGTTATACAGAACTCAAGGTCTATTGATTTTGTTGAAGATTGGTTAAGGGAAAGGGGTAGTTTACCTGCAACGTTTTATATTTTAACAAAGGTATTTACTATGGAAAACGATAAGAGCCGCAAATTCAAACAGAATCAAATAATGTTTTGAATACAGCCCTGAATTGTACAGTACTGAAGGTCTATTGATTTTGGTGAAGATCGGTTTAGAGAAAGGGGTAGTTTACCAGCAACTTTTTATGTTTTAACAAGGGTAATTTTTTCTATGACGAACGATAACTTCCGTAAATTCAAACATAATCAAATAAGTTTTTGAATACGTCCATAAATTATAGAGAAATCAAGGCCTGTTGATTTTGGTGAAGATCGGTTAAGGGAAAGGGGTAGTTTACCTGCAACATTTTATGTAGTAACAAGAGAAATTTTCCATGACGAACGATAACTGCCGTAAATAAAAACAGAATCAAATAATTTTTTACATATGTGCCTGCATTGTAGAGGACTCAAGGCCTATTGATTTTGGTAAAGATCGGTTATTTCGTAAACGATTTTAAATATAAATCTTAGAACATGGAAGTCATGTATGGGTCAATCTCCATACAGATATTTGTGTTTTGGCTTGTTTTTTGCATAACTAAATTTAATTGATGAGATTAAAAGTGAATGAAATGAGCACATTTGTCTTTATTTCTTATTTATTTAATTATTTTTGAATGTCACTGGTAGCACATTTATAAGTTTATGCAATTAGTTTAGCAGGCGAATTTGAAAACAATTTATTCAGCTCACGTTTGATGTACTTTTTAAAACCATCAGCTTATTTATCAGTGACTACTAAGAAATTCCTGAATCTCTCACATATATTTTTATTGTGAAAGTATCTAACTATAGTAAGTATTTGACATTGGTTTGTAATATCTGGCGTTTTACCGCACTGAGTTGCTAAAAAGTTTTGTTTATTTGATTTTTAATTTTCTTGTCTTCATTGTCTATAATTTCGTTTTACAACAGTGTTAGATATACCTTTTAACACAGTTCCACTGTTAAAGTGCTTTTTAAAATTGCATCCAATTCTGATGAAAAATCAATTAGTTGGATTTCTTTTTTATTGTGTTAAATTCGTTAAATTCTTAAAGCTAATTTTAGCTTTCCACAAAACCTTATATAGTTAATTATTCTTTTTAATATATACCTATTTTTAGTTATGTGTGGTAGTCTTCATAATATTTTGCCTGTAGACTGAATCTAACAGAATGGCTACATTTGTTGATTCTAATAACGCTAATTCAGTATAGCAGTTTAAGTGATAGAAATACTGTGCTTTCTTGCTCTCTGATTTCAGTGTTGTGTACCAGTAAATCTTCACAATGGCCAAGTTTTGTACATTTCATCACAATGAAAAAGACACATGGAACACAAAACACATGCTGATAAAATCCTTTATAAACACCTACTTTCAAAGTAGTGTTTCAGAGTAGCAATTAAGAAGGCAAGTTTTTCAAGCATAGTCACTATACAGGAACAGTTTTCACCAGCAAGTGTGCTGCTGTAGTGATCTATGTTCCCTCCATGACAGTTTCAACTTGGTAGTGTGAGGCTGTATCAGTGTTTCTACATGTGCTGTGTACTGTATAGCTAATGAAGTACAAATTGTACTAAGAAAAATCAAAAAATTGTGAAGGATTCTTTTGATAACATTCCAGGGTAAGTGTTCATTTATTAACTGTTACTAATTATTTAGCATTATTGTCATAAAAGTGAAATAAAAATTGTCACTTATAAATGACATTGCCTGATGTACAAGTAGGCCTACAGTAGTTTCAAAATCAATGCCCTTTATAAATGACTATGTCCAATTCATAGAGCTTTGTTTACAATATGCTAAAAGCATGTTTTCTGTGCAAAATGACTTAAAACATAGTAATAATGTTAAAGGTCTTTGTGTGTGTTGTAGCACAACAGAATTTTCACCTTAAGACTTAACTTAATACAACATTAAAAAAGAAAAAAAAAAGAAGAAACTATCAGTAGTGAGTGATAAATAAATGGTTGAAAATGAATTAAATAAGCTGATCATTATAGTCAATAAAATGTTAAAAAATAAACTCAATAACAAAGAAAACTCTTGGTCCAAATAAAAGAAACCATCTATATAAAACCCCAGTACATCATCTGTATACCCAGTAGGATAAGGAGCAGTAAATGAAAAAAGTAAATTCTTGGATTTCGTTGTCCATGACGTGTCCGTTACTTAACTAAATATCACTATAGTATTGACGACTCGGAACACTAAGTTTTTTATAAGTAAAAACGTAAAGTTGTACCTTACAGCCTAAACCGGCTTTCACCTATAGAAGGCTTCATCAGAGGCTGTCGTACGCTACCTACGACAGCCTCTAATGAAGCCTTCTATAGGTGAAAGCCGGTTTAGGCTGTAAGGTAAAACTTTACGTTTTTACTTATAAAAAACTTAGTGTTCCGAGTCGTCAATACTATAGTGATATTTAGAAAAAAGTAAATGAAAAAGTAATAAGGGGCAAATTATTAAATTAAGGATCAGAAGATCCCAAATACAAAAATAATCACCCATTCATATGGAGCAGTAAGGAAAAAATAATAAGGTACAACTTATTGAATTAATGACATCAGAGTACCTGAATAACAAAAGTGATAACCTACTCATAGAATAGAATAAAAATTGAGGAAGTGACTATTCCAAGCTTCATACAAGGAATGCCAAATAAAGAAAGGCTATTCCCAAAATATTATGAAGAACAACAACAAACGTTAACCCAGTAACCCAAGTTACAGGATACATTACCAATGAAAGATTGTAAAGTAAATTTAAAGGTAACTTAAAAATAGATAGTGTAAATCAGAATAATGACTACCATTAGAGCAGGTAATAAAAATGTTTAGACAATAAGAATGAAGGACTACCATTAGTGTAGAGTATTAAAAGTGAAATACTTTAATAAACCACTATAAGAGTGAAAGACTACCATTAAGTGTAGAAAATAAAAAGCGTTTTATAATAATAAACATAAAATTGAAAGACAGATAATAACTGCATATATTATTAATTAAAATTTATAAGAGTGTTTAAATAGAATATAAGGAGTAAAATAGATAGAAAACCATGAACTTACCATAGATGTAAGGGAATAAGTTAAATACAGAAGGATTGTTTAGGATTAAATAATATGATTAAAAATGATAGATATAAGATGTTTTTATTATGATTAAATGATATATAGAAAATGATAGATATAAAATGTTTTTATTATAATTAAATGATATAAAAAATAATAGATATAAGATGTTTTTATTATAACTCAATTATATATATGAAAATAATAGATATAAGATGTTATGTTATACTTAAATAATGTTCACTAATTTCAAAGTTTTGTTAAGGCAGGGAAGGCAAGGAGATAATATTAAGATATTTTTGAATGGTAAACCATATAAATAATAATATAACAAAATAGTTAAAAAAAAAAACCCAATAGCAAAGCAAAACTATATTTTAGACCAAAATCAATCCAAAAGGATGAACTCAATAAAACTGTATATAACTAGCAGAAATTAGTTAATATAAAATAAAGATATGTAAATGTAATCAGCACAGAAATAAATAATAGTAAATGCAATGACCAGAAGATAAAATTAACTTTATTGGAAATAGGTAATATAAGGCCTAACAAGGGACTCAGTACAAATAAAATGTGAAATAATCAGTATTTGAATGTTCTAACAACAAATTGTTAATAACCAAGAATAATGATGAAAGAAGTAAAATTATTTAAAGAAAATGTTAACTCAAAATGAATTGTAAACCATTTAATTTATAATTATGTGAAAAATAATAAGGCCTATAAGAAATATCAAAAAATGTCACATTTAAGCTTATTTGAAACCAAATTAGGTCAAGTTATATATTGAATTATGTAAAATTAGAACAAGAATATTGCTAGGTAGTTAAATTTTCATAAAATTAACAAATAAGTAAGTTATAGCCATAAGTAAGAAAAAATATCATATATTTTTTTAATATCAGATCTAAGCCAAGGCGGCCGCTGTTTCCAGACAATGGGAAGGAGAATAAGATATTTTGGAAATTACCACATTAAGACGACGATTTAAGTCATCAGTTAATTGTTAAACGTGAATGCATACGGATCAGAAAGTACCGACAGAAGATCCAAAAATTATAAATGATTTGGAAAAAATGAAGTGTAACATCAAAAAAACATTACAGAGGTTATCAACTGAAAGTTAACACCAAATAACTTACTTATATCCGAACAAAAACAAATAAGAGTAATAATACGATCCAACACAAGAGCACAAGGAACCAACCGCCATATTGAAATATTAACTCAACACCAATTCCAATAGAACAACGAACTCAAACAGATTTTGGAACACGTAACACTACACGAATAATCCAGCACAAAACAACATCGCCGAGGAGAAGAGAACACTACAACTAAGTATCCAGAGGGACCACATCACCGCAGAGTACGAGATCCACCATTATATTTGAGGGAGAAGACAAAACATCGGAGTCAGCGTGGGTAGCAGAGATCCGAAGCTGATGGCCGCCATACTTTTATTTGCATAGCGAGACGTACACAGCCTCCCGGAACCAGTGACGACGTGGTGTCATACACTACTGCTTGGTTCGAAATTTTATTTATTCAATGACATTATTTTCTGAATATATGTTACTTTTATGGAATAGTATTTAAGTTTGAATTAATTGTAAGTACTGTATCTTGTGACTTGCCCTTCTCTGACCATTTCGACAGTTCAAAGAACTCAATAAATTAATTTTTGTAATTTCATATATTTGTGTAGTGACACAATCGACCTGTGAGTTGAGTCATAGCCGCAACCATTTGTCGATGTGTCGATTGGCGCACAACTTTCAAAATAAATATCAGAATTGTTTTAAATACTCGTGTCTATTATTATTTGAATTATAAAAATTAGTTTTTTCCCTTCCTAACATAATTTAGAAGGATTACGAAAAAATCAAGAAGAAGAAGAAGAAGAGCTGAGATAGAAGAGAGTATACTTCGACCCAGTTGACATAATCAGATTAACACAAGCGAACAAATATTTCGTCGCTAAGGCATACACCATAATTAATTCACAATTGAAGTAATTAAAAATATAAATAATAATAATTAATTAATTATTTAATTAAATAAACAAAAAAAAATTAATAAATCATTATAAAAATTAAAAATATTTTTAAAATAAATATACAATTTAAAATTAATTTTCACCAACACAAAATTATTATTTGTAATATTAAGATATATTACTGTGTGTGTGTGTGTGTGTGTGTGTGTGTGTGTGTGTGTGTGTGTGTGTGTGTGTGTGTGTGTGTGTGTGTGTGTGTGTGAGAGAGAGAGAGAGAGAGAGAGAGAGAGAGAGAGAGAGAGAGAGAGAGAGAGAGAGAGAGAGAGAGAGAGAGAGAGAGAGAGAGAAGTAAAAAGTACTTTTGCCTAACAAATAACCTAGAACATTGTATTTCGTTACTTCCATTATTCAGTATTCTTTTGTTTTATAACAAATTCTTTTTTTTTTAGATGCCAAAGAAGGTATACAAGTCCAGAGCTGCAAAAATTTTAGATATGTTGCCACCTGACTTAAGTGATGTGGATATTTCTTCAGATTCAGATTTAGAATCGGGTGTGAAAAGAAATTATCTATCTGATCAAGAAAGCTCATCTGCTCCATCACTAGGAGAATTAGAGAATATTATAAATAAAGATTTCTTGGAATTTGGTATAGATGAAATATTTAAACTCCAGATAATAACATAACTTTTGAAACTTCTGAAGGTAATTATAATCTCCTTGACATTACAGTAGAATAGTGTACTCCTCAAGTCAGTATGACATATGAACAACTCCCTACACAAGATGTTAAGAAACATGACTCAAACATTATGCAGAAACGTAAAAGATTGAAGACAAAACACCATGTATTGAGTGCTGCAGGAGATTCTTCCACTCCTAGAAGCAGCAGTCCAGTACTGGAGTCTCACACAAAGAAAATAAAATCTATTCAATTTAGTTGGACGGATTCACCCTTTAAAGGAGAAGCAGATATACCTGGTAATAGATTTAGTCTCCCAGACAAAATTTCTATGCCACTTGAATATTTCAAAAATTCTTTGACGATGAATTGATTAAATTAATAGTCGAAAATACCAACCCTTACTCTGTTCAAACAACTTGTGCCAAACCATTCATAACAGATTACAATGGATTTTTCGATTTCATAGCAATTTTACTTATTATAGGAGTTGTCCAAATTCCCTCTTACTGTGATTATTGGAATACAAGTTTGAGATATGACAAAGTTGCAAATAGAATGTCATTAAAGAGATTTCAACAGTTTCGGAGACATATACATTTTGTAGGCAGCACTTTTGTAAGACCAATCAGATGACCGATATTTCAAGATCCGTCCCTTGTTAGATAGAGTCCATAATAACTGAAAAACTAGTGAAGAAAGTAGATTTTCAATTGACAGAATGATGATCCCCTACAAGGGAGAGCAAGCTTGTAGTCATCGGGGATACTTGAAGAACAAACCCAAAAAATGGGGTTTCAAAATGTTTGTAAGGTTAGGGGTGTCTGGTATTGTATATGATTTTCAAATGTACGCTGGAAAAAATACATTCCCTACAACCGGGTATAAATGTTTACACAGTGAGGCATTTGGTTTGGGAGGAAAAGTGGTTCTTGCATTATCTAGAAGTATAAAAAGCCCAGCGTATATATATATATATATATATTACATTTAATATTTATATTTTAATTTACCTCAAGATGTTATTTTTCCTTATTTGGAACATGTTTCGGGTAGCATCTTGTACCCATCCTCAGCCTTCCGGTTTTTTTTGTCTAGCGAAGTACATATTTGTTGTTGGTTGACTATTATTATTGTGGCTTCCTGTTGGTAAATTTTGTTATAAATATTAAATGTATTATATACATCAAGAAACGGACTGTAGCAGAAAGTGACTAAATATATATATATATATTACTATAATATTTATGACTAAATTTACCTCAAGATGTTCTTTTTTTCCTTTAGGAACATGTTTCGGGAGATCTTGTTCTCCCATCTTCAGCCTTCGCCATCTTGTTTCTGGTGAAGTATTTGTGTGTTGGCTTCTGGATGTTATTGAGGTAGTTTGTTGGTCTTTGGTCCTTTAAAGTTGCATTATTGTGTGTGGTTGTGGTATCTGTTTTTGTATTTTGTGTATTTTCGATGTTGAGTGCTTTGAATATTGTGTCATGTTTTGTATTGATTTGTATTTGTTCTGGTATTAATTTGTTTTGTGTTTTATGTTTGTAAATCTGTAAATTTTCCCAAATGTTCATTATGGTGCCTTTATGTGGTATATGTTTTATTAGTGTTACATTGGTTATGTCTGGGAATTCATGTCCTGTGTTTATTGCATGTTCATAACATGTTCCTAAAGGAAAAAAAGAATATCTTGAGGTAAATTTAGTCATAAATATTATAGTATTATATACATCAAGAAACGGACTGTAGCAGAAAGTGATTGAAATATATATATACACGCACTTCTTTCTATGCGTTATTGTTATGTCGTGTAGTGTGTGAGTACCCACCTGCTGTCTGATCTTGCAGATTCTTCCGACTAGGGCGTGTGGATTTTGGATTTGAAGTTCTCAAGCTAGTAATCTCAAATTATTACAACAACACACAAAATAAGTTACTTTTAAGGGGGAGAGTTTTGTGAGACTGGTAGGCTTTATCGTACAACAATAAAACACTGTTATATGGGGCAATAAAACGTTGTTTATTACACCAACAACACACAAGAATAGAATGGTTATTATTATCTTATGAATTTCTTACAGTTTAAACAATGAATCAATGTTTTTCGATTTGTCAATAGTTGAAACAAACTGAACTCGTCTTTGGCGAGTTAATTGCAATTTAAATTTTACTTTATTAATTGATTTGAATTTAATTAAATTTATTTAATTAAATTGAATCTAAGTGTTCATGAAACAAAATATAAAACTCTGAAATTAATTAGAATAATTAATTAAAATAAATTAGACGTGACAGTATAGTTCACGTTATTTCATTTCTAGTGATTCTACTTCTGATCTACTGCAGTATGATCTAAGATTAGATTGTCAGTTAAGATTTGTATAGCGCTTTTATACTACTTCTATTTCTTAACTATAACTTACTAAAGCCTTAAACTGCTATACAGATTATCACAACGAATTTACTTTTTAATTACTAGAGTCTTTGCTTTTTGTTTGGCACCTGAATTATTTGAATTACAATGTTTTAATTGAAAAATAGAAAATTTGATCTGAAAAATAAATAAGTGGATTTTGCTTTCCTGTTACTGAAGAGGATGTCGTTCCGATTTGTCCCTTGTCGATTCGAGTCCTTGGTTAGAGAAAGTAATCTGCTTAGAACTGCTGGATTCGGTCGTGGAGTTCAAAATTCGGCAACACTCTGCTTCCTTGCTGTTTATGAATATTTTAACGTCTGCTGCTGTCTGCTGGAACTGCTTCCTGTCCCTCGTCGATTCGCACGTTGCACGTCAGCGTGTGTGTGTGTGTGTGCTTCGTTCGGGTGATCGCTCTGCTCGTCAGCTGTTCACCAATAATTTAGACGGCCTCTCTGCTGTATTCTTGAAGTCTGGTCTTGAAGTCTGGTGGATCTCTTGCGTGCTTATGACTATCTGGTAGTACACAATAAGCTTGGTTGATGTACTGAAGAGTATCTCGCCTTTACGCAACAATTACGAGCTATACAGATGATCTGTACTTAGTGTGTTCGTAATTGCGTGTGTGTTGACCACGTAGAGTCTTCTTGTTGATCTTCACCACTTTGGATACTAGACGATCGAAGGACTACGTCTTAACTTCGTGAGTACTGACAGAAGAGTGAGTTTTCAACCAAGAAACACCGCACTAGCCGGGGCTCGCGTGAAATGATTTCATTGGCTGCCACACTCTCCCTACCACATAAAATTTTGAATTCCCTTGGTCCGTGAGAATGAAGTTAGATTCCCACAGACGGAGAATAGAATATTATTATCTAATATAATTATTCGGCGGAATCAATTTCCCGCTGCGGATATCCTGTGCTTATTTAATTTTGTAATAACTTGGTTGCAAATCAAGTTGTGTGAAATCTAAAATATACAATCTGTCAGAAATTATTATCTTTATAACATAGTAAAATCTCTTTTAATCGTTGTTTAAGACCTGAAGATGTCAGTAATGACGAAAAGCTTTGTCTAAATAATAAAAACAATTATAGCAGTTTAGCAATTCTATAAAAGAAAAGTAAAATCTCTTTACTGTAACTCTATTTTTACAGAAGTTACTCAATTATTTTAATTAACTCTTTCATTTGTTAATTATATTGCATCAAATTTGCACACGTTATTATTAATATCTCGGCACACATTTTGGCTATATTGGATTTCGCCTTTATTTATTAGTTTCCGAGATATTAATAATTAACAGTTTGGGTGTGGTCGCTTCCTTGTACAGCGAACTGATTATATAATGACCACGTGCGCGTTGCTTTTCAAAGCATTATTTTCAATGCTCTACATTCAAATGGAGTTTTGACTGTTACTTTTATTTAAATATGCTTTCAGTATGCGGTAAACATATAACTCCAAATAGTTAATATTTGGTGCCGTTATATATTCCCACACCCGCTTTAAAAAAAAAATGAATGTAATAATTACAGTTATTTTTTTTTCTTAATCATTACACACATATTCTGTAAGCATTATTCTTATTACCTATACATTGTATTACTTATTCTGAAGACACGTACACAAGTGTTAATGTTATTGCATTATATACAATTTAACTCTAAATACATGTATTAAAATATTATATTTGCAACTTATTGTGTATTAATGTTTTTAAAACGGCTAGTACCTTTGTTTGTAAACAGTGGCACACGCACAAAGAATTTGCTGACAGTATTTACAATCGTTATCGCCGGGCGCGCGTAGCTAATTGCTTGACCTAGTTTCAAATGTCGGTCAGGTAGTTGTTATCGCGTGACGTAACTATTTCCTGCTGTGAGCTCGTTCAGTTGTACCCGCCTATTATTTATCGCGATAGAAAAATCTTATTATTATTAATACACAAGTTATCTATAATTATTATTAATAATATTTTAAATCACAAGTTATATATTTTAAATTTAATTATTATAATACAATTATTATTAACTCTAAAGTGCATCCAGTATATCGTATGCATTTTTATGGGTGGCTCGACAATATTCCGCTATGTACTCGTCGAATTCGTACGCGTCCCCGGATATGATTTCTACGTCTTCCCACGCTGACTGTGTGGGAACGTCGTCGTCACTTTCCTGTTCCTCCGGACGTACATTTGTCGGTGCCCATTGTTGCATTGAGTTGACGGCCAACCACGTTTCCTTGCCTTCCGGTTGAAATACTTTGTCAACTGGCGTACAAATTTCTGTATAAAAATCACTTTTCTTAAATCTAGCATTTTTCTTATTTTTACCTACTTTATTGCGATAGGTTTTAGCATGATTTATGGCGCTTCCCCCCTGGAGGCGCCCGTTTCCAAGTTTTTTGGAAACTTACGATTCTTTCTCCTCTCGTTGGGGTCTTTATTACTTGGAGTATCGCTGTCTTGCTCTATTGTATCAGTTCTAGCTATCTCAACCGTTTGCATAGCTCTAATCGGGGCCCCATCGTTACCCTTATATTGCCCTTTCGATCTAGCAATATTTTGTTTGCCTTTGTATTCAAAGGTCTTATCTGGGGGTTTTGACGATGTTTGGGTGGAGTAGAACTAGTACTCGGTCTCTGATCAGATTGCTGGTATTGTTCTCGCGTATTCTGCCCTTCATTATTTCGGCGAAAATCGGGATTATACCGCCACCCACCAAAATCAAAAACCGTCTCACTTTGGGACACTAGAATGAGGAGTTCGTCTATCGTGCGAATACCCTGCGTAAATACAGCTACTCTAATGTTATGATTAAAATGGTAGGCAAGCTTCGTGACTATGTCAATCTCCGCAAATGCTGGGGTTAAATGCTTCGCGCGTTCGACCTGCTGGATTATATAATTTTCGGCGGTAATACCCATTTTCTTATCAAATCGGCCATATTCCAGTTCATTGCGCAGAAGTCGTTGGGTATGCGAGTTCCAGTACCGGCTTTCAAATTTTTGTTTGAACTCCGCGTATGTGGACACTCTATCGCGTACAATGTTATACCACTTACGCGGCGAATCACGCATCGCGTTAACCACCCACTGTATTTTGTCTTGATCTTCTAGTCGGGAACCTACTCTAGCCATTTCACTCTCACACGCTAATAAAAATTCAATGGGGTTTTCGTTATTTTCCCCCGTAAAATACACGCGATTTTTCTCGTCGACAGGACCTTGTACCAAAATATTTGGAGCAGACCTCCTTCGTACCTCCTGTCGTACTTTCAAAATCTCGTCGTTTAACGTTTGTAAAACACTCTCTTTATTAGAGTCAATGTTAGATCGCGTCTCTACAATTGAAGCGTCTAATTTATCTACTCGTCGTTGCGTTTCGGTCACGTCCGCGTGAATCTTTACCTCTAGGGATTCCACCTTTTTGGAAACGTCTAGGGTTTGCTTCTCGCAACGGCTTATGTGATCCTTGAACCGGCCTTCCATACGTGTTACTTGTTCAATAAACGATTTTTGCATAGTGGTCTCAAAAACCTTAAACCGTTCATTGATTTTAGTATCGACCGTATTTACTCTTTCACCGATCTCTGCGACTCTCGCGGTTAGCTCTTTATTACTCTCCGCGATTTTTGCATTGCTTTCCGCGATTTCGGTGACTTTAGCGGTCAACTCGTTTACGCTTTCGTCTATTTTCGCAGTTAATTCTTTACTACTTTCTTTATTACTTTGCTTAATCTCGGCGTTTATGTCAGCATTACTTTGATCTAATTTCTCGGTTAGACTAACTCTCTGCGCTTCGATTTTAGAAGTTAATTCTGCTATACTGAGCTCAGCTTTGGCTGCACTCTGTTCAAATTTCGCGTCTATTTTAGCGGTCAAATCCGCGTTAGCTTGTTCCGCTTTAGCCGCGTTTTGTTTCATTTCTTGTAATAACTGTTTAAGCATTTTATCAGTTTCCATTTTAAATACACAGCAATTTCAAATATAAACAATTTAAAATACACAGAACAGTTTCAAATACACACAATAACTTTACTGTTGTACACACACCAGTCACAAAACTCTTTGGGGATTGTTTAGTTGGACGCCAGCTGTTTTACGAGTTAAAACAGCAAAGTTTGTTTTAAAGTAAAAATTAAATTTGAATTGAATTTAATTAATTTTCTCGAGCCCCACGAGATTGGAGCGCCATTTATAACTACACGCACTTCTTTCTATGCGTTATTGTTATGTCGTGTAGTGCGTGAGTACCCACCTGCTGTCTGATCTTGCAGATTCTTCCGACTAGGGCGTGTGGATTTTGGATTTGAAGTTCTCAAGCTAGTAATCTCAAATTATTACAACAACACACAAAATAAGTTACTTTTAAGGGGGAGAGTTTTGTGAGACTGGTAGGCTTTATCGTACAACAATAAAACACTGTTATATGGGGCAATAAAACGTTGTTTATTACACCAACAACACACAAGAATAGAATGGTTATTATTATCTTATGAATTTCTTACAGTTTAAACAATGAATCAATGTTTTTCGATTTGTCAATAGTTGAAACAAACTGAACTCGTCTTTGGCGAGTTAATTGCAATTTAAATTTTACTTTATTAATTGATTTGAATTTAATTAAATTTATTTAATTAAATTGAATCTAAGTGTTCATGAAACAAAATATAAAACTCTGAAATTAATTAGAATAATTAATTAAAATAAATTAGACGTGACAGTATAGTTCACGTTATTTCATTTCTAGTGATTCTACTTCTGATCTACTGCAGTATGATCTAAGATTAGATTGTCAGTTAAGATTTGTATAGCGCTTTTATACTACTTCTATTTCTTAACTATAACTTACTAAAGCCTTAAACTGCTATACAGATTATCACAACGAATTTACTTTTTAATTACTAGAGTCTTTGCTTTTTGTTTGGCACCTGAATTATTTGAATTACAATGTTTTAATTGAAAAATAGAAAATTTGATCTGAAAAATAAATAAGTGGATTTTGCTTTCCTGTTACTGAAGAGGATGTCGTTCCGATTTGTCCCTCGTCGATTCGAGTCCTTGGTTAGAGAAAGTAATCTGCTTAGAACTGCTGGATCGGTCGTGGAGTTCAAAATTCGGCAACACTCTGCTTCCTTGCTGTTTATGAATATTTTAACGTCTGCTGCTGTCTGCTGGAACTGCTTCCTGTCCCTCGTCGATTCGCACGTTGCACGTCAGCGTGTGTGTGTGTGCTTCGTTCGGGTGATCGCTCTGTTCGTCAGCTGTTCACCAATAATTTAGACGGCCTCTCTGCTGTATTCTTGAAGTCTGGTCTTGAAGTCTGGTGGATCTCTTGCGTGCTTATGACTATCTGGTAGTACACAATAAGCTTGGTTGATGTACTGAAGAGTATCTCGCCTTTACGCAACAATTACGAGCTATACAGATGATCTGTACTTAGTGTGTTCGTAATTGCGTGTGTGTTGACCACGTAGAGTCTTCTTGTTGATCTTCACCACTTTGGATACTAGACGATCGAAGGACTACGTCTTAACTTCGTGAGTACTGACAGAAGAGTGAGTTTTCAACCAAGAAACACCGCACTAGCCGGGGCTCGCGTGAAATGATTTCATTGGCTGCCACACTCTCCCTACCACATAAAATTTTGAATTCCCTTGGTCCGTGAGAATGAAGTTAGATTCCCACAGACGGAGAATAGAATATTATTATCTAATATAATTATTCGGCGGAACCAATTTCCCGCTGCGGATATCCTGTGCTTATTTAATTTTGCAATAACTTGGTTGCAAATCAAGTTGTGTGAAATCTAAAATATACAATCTGTCAGAAATTATTATCTTTATAACATAGTAAAATCTCTTTACTGTAACTCTTTCATTTGTTAATTATATTGCATCAAATTTGCACACGTTATTATTAATATCTCGGCACACATTTTGGCTATATTGGATTTCGCCTTTATTTATTAGTTTCCGAGATATTAATAATTAACAGTTTGGGTGTGGTCGCTTCCTTGTACAGCGAACTGATTATATAATGACCACGTGTGCGTTGCTTTTCAAAGCATTATTTTCAATGCTCTACATTCAAATGGAGTTTTGACTGTTACTTTTATTTAAATATGCTTTCAGTATGCGGTAAACATATAACTCCAAATAGTTAATATTTGGTGCCGTTATAATATATATATATATATATATATATATATATACACTGATATATAAAGACCCGACTGCATAATCGAGAGTTGTACGAAAGGTTTAAAGATCTTCCGATCGTGCAACTCATACAAATTAACAGATTGCGTAGGGCTGGTCATGTGCAGAGAATGGCGGAGGATAGAATCCCAAAAAGAGTTATGAATTATTTGCCGATGGGAAGGAGAAGGAAAGGAAGACCGCGTACAAGATGGCTGGACCAGGTTGGTAAGGAGGCAGTGAGGCTGGGTGCAGCAAACTGGTGGACATTGGCCGGGAGTAGAGACCAGTGGGGAAGATTTCTTTTGGAGGCCAGGGCCCGGACTGGGCTGTATCGCCGAGGATGTATGTATGTATATATAAAAAGCCCAGCTTGTAAAGCAATATATTTTGATAATTTTTTGCCTCTCCGCACCTCATTAGTTATTTACAAGGGCACTTGGGTATTTATTCTTTGGGAACTCTGAGGAAAAACAGAACTGCACAATGCAATTTGAAATTTTTATGAAATAAAAGAGGAAGTTTCAGTCAGATGCCTGATAATGAAAAGAAAGTAAATATTGTCCAATGGATGGACAACAAATCAGTTCTTTTATGCAGCTCTTATTTAGGTGTTGATCCAGTGTCATCCATTTTACATTATGACATGACTGTTGGTACAAAAGTAAACGTATCATGCCCACAAATAGTACACCATTATGACACACACATGAGTGGTGTGGATATGAGTGACATGTTACTTGCTTTGTACAGAACAAAATATATGTCGAGGAAATGGTATCTTCCTATATTTGTTCAAATGATAGATATCAGTGTAAATGGGAAATGAACCTGCTAGAACAAGATAAGGATATTACCTTGAAAGAATTTTATATGACTATAGCAGATACCCTTATCAAGAAAGGGAAACAACCAGGACGGACATCAGCAAGTTTGAAACCTAAAAAAATTGTACATCCCGTGAATAATTGACCTCCAAAGGATGTTAGAGAAGACAATTATTGTCATGTTCCAGACTTTACAGTTCAAGGCCGTTGTCGCCACTGCAAAGAAGGCAAAACAACAGTAATCTGTTCTAAATGTTATGTAAGACTTTGTTTTGTTCCTAAACGAAACTGTTTTGGATTATTTCATTCGTCAAAAACTACATGAATCTTGTATGATATTGTAATTTTTAATCTGTAATGTCAATTTTTGTGTAACTGTAAAAAATAATAATTAATTTTCGAACAAAACAAACCAGTATTTTACTTTACAAACTGGTGTTATTATAATGAATACTTATTATATTATTTTCTTTCTTTTAATTATTGTCTTTTATGATAATTTAAAATGTATCTTCATTTTTGGCTAAAGAATAGATACAAACATTGTGCACACATTTAAGTCATTAGGTTTTTAATTTAATTTCTAATAAATTCATTACACAAATAAAAGGTTGAAACAAAATATTTTTCTGTTTTCTTGGTATCCTAAACAGGCACAATCATTTAAAAGTGACAACAAAAAACCTATGCAGATTACTGTAATTTGGCAGTGTCCATTATAAGTGATATCTCAAAAATCCACTTTAAAAAATAAAAAACTACATTTGTGTGAGTGCTTAGTATAAAGCAACATGTAATGAGTTAAAAATTTCAATAAAATAATTTTTTTTAATATTTTTTTACTACTTGCCAAATTAAGGGTTAACCATATCAATTTTTCATATATTTCTTTAAAAATGGTTAGTAAATCTGTGTTTCTATTTTATCTTGTTGGATAAGGCTGTACACAGGTACAGGTCATCCTAGTTCCTCAATTTTGAATTTTGATTTCTTGTGCAACAAACAAGTATTTTAAAATTAACTTTTAAAAATGACTGTTGTCTGTCATCTTTGCCACAAAAAACTATCAAAGTATTTTGTAAATACAAAAAATAAATAATAATAATTACCCTTAATTATTAATAATTAGAAATAATGTTACAAAGAGTTAGCAAGAGACATACGCTGCAGGACACATCAGCCAAACGTATTGAATGCACACTGTGAAACAAAAGGCGGTGTCTGTTTATGCCTTTGTGTTACATAATGTGCAGTTCGGAAACATTTGGCTAGGTCCAGTTTTCTGTTATATGTTATATGAAGCTTATCTGTTGTGAGACAACAGCAATGTTCCAGCACTCAGTGGAGGGTAGTACATTTAAAACAGTGTGGTATTATTAGAATAGTTGTTGGCTTAGGGATTATGTATGATATAACAGTGTGGGAAATACTAATTTGAAAAAAGTAATTTTAATCATTTAAGACTTAATAGTTATGTTTTCTAATGAAAATGGCTGGGAGGTTGGAGCCCTTGAGCCCCTAGGCAGCAGCCATTCATGCAGTTAACATCATGTTATTGTGTTATGAGAAAATATTAAGCTGATTAAGGCCTTATCTTTCTCCTCTATAAAATGTGCATTAAACTGTTTATAATAACAGGCCTCTGTTATAGACCCCTTTCTGTACTACCAAAGTGGATTAGTGAGGCAGCATGAGTTGTATTAAAATGATTGTCTTGTATGAATAAAATTCTTAATTGGAATATAGAAACATACCTTAGTGCATCCCATTTCTAACAAATATCCAAAAATAGGAGTTAAGACTAAATATAGCACTATACTCAAGTTATGACCAAATTCCAACTTGCTTCTGTATTTTGTGCTAGATGTATACTCATCTTTGCTTTTGTCTTCTGATTTGTTAGGCTGTGAAAACAATTTTAGATTTAGTAAATATATATCAGTAGTACCTAGGTCTAATTACAAGTGAATATCACTTTATAAATAGATATAATCAATATACATAATATGGTGTCATGTAACACATCTGTTACCTAATATACTTAAAACTAAAATCATCAGTGCCATAACTCTTTTTTTTGCTCCCCTGCAGAAATCCTTTGCCCCCCTTACTACCCTTACTTAATTCATGCCATTGCTCCCACTTAAATATTAACCCCTCATTATACCTGTGGCAATTACTAACATTGTATAACATAAACAGAATACACTTTCCTCATGGCTGTTTAAAATCTTTTCTTATAGGCCTAGGCCAGTTTGATCGGTCAGTTCTATAATCCCAGAAAGCTTTAAGTTGGTGGGCCTTCCTACTTCATTTACAGTAATTGAAATGTATCTGATTATTTGTTTTAGTATTCTATTAACCCCTTGTGTAGTATCTATTATTAGAGAGAAAATCTGAGCAGATTCAATCTATTTTAAAATAATATTTTCAAATTTTTTAGATAAAATCTGAATGAGTTCATTTTGAATTTTGGGTCACTATTTACTGTCACTGTGTTCAGTGTTTTATCACTATTCTTTAGACCACTGACTATATCTTGTAACAATGGATTGTATTTACTTAAAATATTGATAATTGCCAAAACGTTTCTGCTATTGGGCAGGCCTGTCTTTTCTTTGTAGCCTCTAAAGGCTAAATTTGAAGCTGCCAATTTCAAAGTAGTGTTTACAGTGTGATCCAGTACTTTGACACATTTATTAGTTTCCTTTTGTAGCTCATAGAGAATAACAATGCAACAAGGCCCAGCCGGTGGCTTAGGTGCATTACTTACTGGAATTGCCACCCTACTGTGGTACTGATAAAATAATTAAATTTGTTTTTATTGTTAAATGCATATGGGGAAATTTGGTTTTACCTAATGGTTTAAACCCATTCTTAAGAAATTAAGGAAAATATTTGGGCAGGCCTCTCTTAATTGTGGCCCCAGCAGTTACGCCACTAGAAATCAGTTTTATATTGTAATGAAAAAGTAATAAATTTTTGTACATTGTCAGAAAAGACAAAAATTAATTAAAAAATAGAATATTTTTTTACAATCTAAATTTTATGATAAAATTTACTGTCCTCTCATGCCCTTTTAACATAACTTTTTTGGACTATAAGACAATTTGTAAAATTGGATTTTACAACACATTTTGTATCAGGAAATAAATAAACAATTCTCCTACCTCACACTCGCTCTTTCTCACTATCACTTACTCACTAACAGTGATGTTAAATGTTCCAAATGAATTACGGTGGAAGAGAGTTTATTTTGTATGACATTAACTTATGTGCTGTACTGTGGGTTTCACTCAAGTTGAGTCAATCCAATCCAATCCAATTGGGCAATACAACAATCTGCTGAGATAGACAGACCTACATACGGCACACACAAAACAACTCCCCTTCTTGATACTCAGCTTGCCAATGCCAGTAAATGTTGATTAGCTTCTCTGTGGTGACAGTGTGGTATGAACTGTAACATGGCTAAAGGACACAACAGGCCATGGCCCTAGTACTTGAGGGAAAATCTTAATGACGATGATTATAAAACAATTTGTGTTTCTAATATTACTATAATGATGAAGTAATATTAATTAATATTAAAAATATATGTTTCTAATATTACTATAATGATGAAATACTATTAATTAATATTAAAAATATCATATTTTTAATATAATGTTAATTAGGTGACAAATCCAGGACTTAATTAAAATGAAAAAGTCGTAAAGTCAGTTCTGGGAAGTTAGTGTTTATGACCATAAAGTTCAGTTCTGATTATTGTCTAGCAATTAACTAGATTATTATTTAATGAGTTAGTAATTAACCAATTTCTTGCCACTACAATGTTCCGTATATTAAATTCTTGAAAATTTCAAATTCATAAAAATATTGATATCATGGATAATGATGTCGTAGTATTCTAAAATGATATATTAAAAATGATAGACAATCCATCACAAGCTATTCCAAAAGAAACTTATTACTGTAACACCCTTTTTGGTCAAATGGTCAAGGTAAACACAATTTCTATAGAAACCTACAGAAAAACTTATTCATTACTTAAATAAACAAATGATTATGCATCATGTCTATCAATTAAAACAAGAAAAGTATACAGGATTGTTATTCAAGATCTCCACTATTCTATACTCATAAAGATATAAGGAAGAACTAACAATGAATGACCTCATAGTCAGAAATACCATGAATATTAAGCACAGAATCACAAAAGATCTGCTCACATTGTTTTATGGGAGGGGGCGGTAATTATTATTTATCACACAATCAAAGTGCCACCTACCCTGAAATTAAAGAAAATCCAAGCTCCTGTAATTCATATCAGTGTAAAAACAGTACTCATTCGATCTAGCCCAGTATAGTCTTCTTAGGGAAGCAATCAGCACAGACAAATATAAAATCTTATTAAATGCCTAAGTTAAAAAAATGTATCACTAGAGGAAACTTGAATGCAAACCATATGAACTGGGGCTCCAACATTACAAAGCCTATAACAGGCAGGAATCTCCTAAGAACCATTAAAACCAATGGGTTTTCTCATCTCGCCAGTGTTGACCCAACATTCTGGCAAACAGGTACCAACAAGATACCTGACCAAATTTACTTCTTTGTCCCAATGGCATACCATCCGATATGCCCATGTCACATCTTTCCTGGATATTTCAACAGGCCTACCACTTGCCATAGCTCAGAACTAATGACATCAACAGATCAAACACAAATATACATAACATATTTGATCTAATTGCTAAACATAACAGATCTTTAGGTAATTAAAAAAAAAAGTGAATTGGAATTCCTTCCAAACAATAAAAGACAAATTAAACATATCTATGATATTAAACCTGCCAGAAGATTTTGACAATGCCACCTCATGAACTATTAAGATTTAACTTGCCATTACACTTGATGAAGTCATCATAAGATCATCACAACATCATTCCCCCTGTATATCAGGAAACTTTTATCAGAGAAGAGAAGAACAGAAAAACAAGGCAAATGGGTTGTTTGTCAAAAGTTAACCATTCAATCTGGAAAGTCGCAAAAAAAAAAATTAAGAGACTGATACCTCATATCTTACCATTATGAAAATCAGATTGTAAGTCAACAAAACTGATCACAAAAACCTATAATCTTTAGAAAAAAACTGCCTCAAATGTTAAATAGTAGGATGAATAAACACTGGTACCAAAAACACTCATATTGAATCATGTTTGTAATTACTTACCTTGCCCAATGCATCTATCAATAAAAATGTTTTCACTGGCAGAAAACAAAAAAGAAATTGGCAACTGTAAAAATCATAAAGCTGCCAGCTCCAATCTAATCACAGATGAGATACTTAAAATCTGCTAAAAAAAGCTTAGTTATACTAACCACAATATATAGTAGTATTTTATGTTTAATGTACTTTCCCCATATATGAATGTTCATACAGATTTTGAAGGTGCCCAAACTTGGCAAACCACTTAATCTTGTAAATTCATAACAACTAATAAATCAGTTGCCCATCACGTCTAAAGTCTTCTAAAAATTCTTATTGAAGAGTCTTTCAAAAGGATATAAATCTTGATGAAATAATGTCACTTTATCAATTTGACTTTCCTACAAAACACCCAGTCATACAATAGAT
Source organism: Magicicada septendecula (assembly GCA_034769895.1). NCBI lineage: Eukaryota > Metazoa > Arthropoda > Insecta > Hemiptera > Cicadidae > Magicicada > Magicicada septendecula. The sequence goes on from CM068368.1 coordinate 659,371,285, forward strand.
GCACAGAATTTTAACATGGTAATCAAGAGGCTTGAAGAAAAACATCTCTGCACAGCTGTCTTTCTTGACATTGAAAAGGTGTTTGTTACACACAGGACTTATGTATAAATTGAAGAATTATCTCTCCACCATTAAACCTTCCTATTAAATACTATCTGAATGACCATTTGTTCCCAGTTAATTTAACATTTCCTCTCGCCGCAAGGCAGCATCTTACCCCTTTCTTATATGCAAACATTACAGTACCAATAATATCCCTCAACCAGACAACACAATTACTGCAACGTTTGCCAATGGTATGGTATTTCTAGCCAAAACATTGACTTCCAAGTGGCTGCAGAATATCTACATCACCATTTAAGTCTAATTGAAAGACGATGTGATACATAATGAATAAACAACAACCAAATGAAGTCAGAAAAATACACCTTCACAACTAATTACTCTCAGTTCCCAGTTGTAAAAAGAAAAGACATTCTGCTCCCAATGAAAAGTGAGATTGCCTAGAGCTAATCTTAAATTTAAAATTTTACCTGGAAGACACGCATTATAGCCATGCAATTACAGATGAAACATAACCCCCAACAACTTTACTGGCTTCTTGGATGAAAACCTAATTGTCTGTTGAGAACAAATTACTCTATACAAAGCCATTATCGGACCTGTCTGGTTATACAAAATCCAGCTATGGAGTTACATGTATCAATCAGACATTAAGATCATCCAGAGGGTCAAATCAAATATTCTACCAATTCTTATGGATACCCTTGGTATGTCAGGAATAGGACTATCACATGTAAATCCCAGTTGACAAGAAAATTAAAAGGCTAAGATACTTCTACTTAGCGAGCTCCACTTACATGAAAATGACCATGTATCATCATCAATCAGCAGTCTAAACAATCCATCTGAAGCCTCAAGAAAAGAAAACAATAGAAGCAGTAGCCTTCAGACCTGATTATCTAATCTTCTATACCATTAAGCACTGTTAACTAAGGGAATGGCCTCGCTAGATGGCTTTTTCCATCATATTGTATAACACTTTCGATAGATATACTTATTGCTGCTTCAGAGTAGATTGTGAATATAAAAAAATATTACCATTACAACACTTACGATTTTAATGTGTTAGCCCCACGTTTTTGGAAGCCATTTGCAACACTTTTAACGAGTTTAATGTGCGACAAATCTTTACATAACACTACAACACATTACATTCGTGTGTTGATATGATGATAGGTGTAATCGTAATAATAATAACACTATGTAATCTGGTTAAAAATCATTTCAATATTTGTTAATAAAATTTCTTATTTGTGTTACGAATCAAAATCATTATTATTTGCACGTCTAATTATTACACATAATTAATACTCTTATATTACACATAGACATGTTATACAACATTGTATTCTAATACATCGTTATAATTTTTATATTGCTCTCAGCTAGCTCATTTGTATTATACTGATTAGATTATCTAATCTCCTTTTAAATTACTGCATACGCATTGCTTTCTAATAAAATTATCTTATGACTTTATCAATTTAAATACCAAAAATTATAGATTTCAAATTATATCTTCTACGTTACAGATAAAAAATTATCGTTAAACATTCTTTAAATATTACATTAATTATTATACAAACAAATATTTACAGTTATACAATTTATTAATTCATTTTGAATTGAATTATCTCTGTTTTTCTTTGTTAATTATTGTCTTTTGATTAAGTCTCGGTTTTCAAGTGCATGGTTGTTTGTCACCTTATTATTGTGGTACATCAGCAGCGTGTCCTCTTCGGTCCTTAATACTGGATGCTCCTTTGTCGTCCTGGATTCCTGGAGTCCTGGTCCTTCGTCTGTCGGATTCTCGTACTCTGGATTACTGCATGCACTTGGCTGCTCCCTCGTCTCCCGTCATGGCCTCAGGTTGCAAGTGCTCACACGAACTGATGAGTAGTTGTGAAGTTCCTGACTGCTGCTGTGTTTGAGATGTAACTGTTGTTGTCTCTATGCAGAGTTTCTGGCTGCCATAGTAGTCGATAAAGAAAAGAGTTGTACTTGTCAAGCAGAGCCTCCGGCCGCTACGATGGTTGATTTAGGAAGAGAATGATGTTAGTGCGTCTCCTGTATTTATACCCAGGGCGCCAAAATTATGTCTCGACAATTATCTGCATGTCTGAGATTGTCAAGAGTGTCACTTTTTACCCAAGATTCTTGTCACACTTAATTCCCTCGTCTTCGCGAATTGCGAAGTCTTTTGCACGTTACCCGATATTCATTCTGTCGGTAATTTATATGTGTTCATCATGCACAAACCATTTTTCTTTATCTTAATTAACATAAGTACTATTTATTTTTATTCTTCTATAATTACACTTTTTAATAGTTTTTCACTTTTTTTATACACACATTCGTTTAATTTTTATACACATTTTGGTGTATTTGGTTTTAAGCTATTATGCACACAAGTAATTGATAGCATTCCTTAAGGGTTGATGCTTTTCAGGAATGGATAGGTCGCACACACACACACACACACACACACGTAACATATGTGTGTACACAGAGACAGAGCAGCTGGCGTGTTTCACCTGTGTTTGGTCGTTCATATTACAAGCGGAACTATTATTATTAACAAAGTGAATTATTTATTTATTCTAATTAATTATTTTAATTACTTTGTGCAATGCACAGTAACCTATACATTTCTACTGTTGCATTATTTCCCTGCTTAACAAAACAAATTTAATAACAGGTTTATTAAATTTTTTGCCTTTTTACATTAGACAAATAATTAAACAATCTTACATTTTTTTTTATAAAACACATTTATTTACATTATGCTCAAATAATAATGATGAATAAATTATTCAATTTACCCTTATGCATGGCAGGCTGAACAATTACTCCCCCTCCCAATGCATGTTGAGATGTTGCGTTCGTAGTATCGCTTTAACATACGTTCCGCTTTAACTTCGTCACAGTGACCTAGTTATTTATTCACAGAATTTTCTTAAGAGTTTTATGTCATATTTCACTTCTTTCACTTTTATGTCTGTTTACATACACAATGAAAGTCTGTTTGCCAATTTGTCTTAGCAAAGTGTAAGGTCCATTGTATAATCGGATGAATTTTTTTGCAGTATTATCAACATGCTTTCCCACTGGGTTGGTCTTTAACAATATCTTCTCTTCAACATTAAACTTCTGCAACTTGTGAGTTCTGTTGAATCGTTCTATTCTCTTATTACCCTTTTCCATTATTCTTCGTTTCGCATGTGCAATCTTAATGCTTAATGGTATTGGTAAGTTCTGATTAGCAGGTTCCTGAACATACCTTTTCCAAAACCTGTTGGGCTGACAATCTTGTTCAATCTCTATTGGTGTGTAGCTCGTAGCTTCGCTGTAATTCTCATTAATAGCTTTCTCAAAGAATGGTAGATACTCTGCCCATTTATTATGTTGGTTATGGCAGTAGATTCGTAGGTATTTACCCAACTCTTTGTTCACTCTCTTGGCCAAATTTCCCTGTGGATGTCAGTATCTTACAAATAATTTCTTTTTACATTAGGGCGTTGAGTGCGGTGTGTCATTTGATTTACACCCTCCTCTGTTAACCAATTCTTCTCATATGTCGACCGGACATAATGTATTGTTTATTGTGCACCTCTGTGTGTGTACCCTTATTCATTGTTGTCGAGAAGTCAGTTGTACAGCTATTTCCGTTTTGCACCCTCTTGTTATTGTCCGCTAGTACCAAGTTGAGTAAGCGGTCATATATCGGTGAGAATTTTCTCTTAACAGACAGCCACAAATACCCCCTCTCTTTCTCTTGACGAACTTCTCTCTCACGCTGCTCGCTCCTCTTCTGTTGACTAATGCATTCCTTAGTAGATTGTGTGTGACCTACATAAACAGCTGATAGCTTCTTCGTGCATCGCCTCAGTGTAGAATAATAATCACTGTTGTAATTATGGTTATAATTATAATTATTGTGATTATCGTTCGGTTGATAATTGTGTTGTTTACTCTCGTCGCGAGTGATGTGGTTCAATTGTGTTACACGTATTACTTCTTTAATTGTTTTAATACTGCGTGTGTCAACAGCAAATTGGATATTCTTGATAATGAGGTGCAATTGTTGAGATTTTATTTTATACTCTTCTTTAGTATTAATTATTTCCTTAGAATCGTCACTATTATTATTAACGTTTGTTCTTGCTTATTTTTGATTACAATAGTTTGTTCATACGGTGTTATTTTGATTGTATTTTCTAGTGCATTTATGCACTTATTTGTGTCTACAATTTTATCTCTAACAATGTAGTATGATCTCTTATAGCTTGTTTTAATTCCTGTCTAAATTCACCTATCTTATCTTGTTTTAATTCATTTATACTTCCCATTTCTTTATTTAGTTTATCATTTATATTTTCTGTTTATTTGACATTCTCTTGTTTTAATTCATTTATACTTTCTTTTATACTTCTTTCAATTTTTCTGTTTGTTTTATAATTAACTCGTCCATATGGTTTCGCATCATATTTTGAAATGCTTCCATATCAAAACTTCCTGGTACTGCCATGTTGAATTATTTTAAATAATTATTATTGGTGATTCTCCGTTCTACTATATTTGATTTATTAGTTTGATTATTATTGTTACTGTTATTATTATATTACCATTACGATTACACTTGATTTACAATTTACCTGTTGAGCGCCAGTTGTGTTATTATACTACACAACAATTTGAAATATCATTCAGATAATATTTTATATAATATTAGTTATTACAGACAATATATATTTGCATTTAACACACGTTTTTTTAGAGCATACATTTTACTTTAAAATCTTTTAAAATTGTTAAATACCATCGTCAGGCCACACGTTCTTGGGCGACATTTACAACACTACACGATTTTAATGTGTTAGCCCCACGTTTTTGGAAGCCATTTGCAACACTTTTAACGAGTTTAATGTGCGACAAATCTTTACATAACGCTACAACACATTACATTCGTGTGTTGATATGATGATAGGTGTAATCGTAATAATAATAACACTATGTAATCTGGTTAAAAATCATTTCAATATTTATTAATAAAATTTCTTATTTGTGTTACGAACCAAATCATTATTATTTGCACGTCTAATTATTACACATAATTAATACTCTTATATTACACATAGACATGTTATACAACATTATATTCTAATACATCGTTATAATTTTTATATTGCTCTCAGCTAGCTCATTTGTATTATACTGATTAGATTATCTAATCTCCTTTTAACTTACTGCATACGCATTGCTTTCTAATAAAATTATCTAATGACTTTATCAATTTAAATACCAAAAATTATAGATTTCAAATTATATCTTCTACGTTACAGATAAAAAATTATCGTTAAACATTCTTTAAATATTACATTAATTATTATACAAACAAATATTTACAGTTATACAATTTATTAATTCATTTTGAATTGAATTATCTCTGTTTTTCTTTGTTAATTATTGTCTTTTGATTAAGTCTCGGTTTTCAAGTGCATGGTTGTTTGTCACCTTATTATTGTGGTACATCAGCAGCGTGTCCTCTTCGGTCCTTAATACTGGATGCTTCTTTGTCGTCCTGGATTCCTGGAGTCCTGGTCCTTCGTCTGTCGGATTCTCGTACTCTGGATTACTGCATGCACTTGGCTGCTCCCTCGTCTCCCGTCATGGCCTCAGGTTGCAAGTGCTCACACGAACTGATGAGTAGTTGTGAAGTTCCTGACTGCTGCTGTGTTTGAGATGTAACTGTTGTTATCTCTATGCAGAGTTTCTGGCTGCCATAGTAGTCGATAAAGAAAAGAGTTGTACTTGTCAAGCAGAGCCTCCGGCCGCTACGATGGTTGATTTAGGAAGAGAATGATGTTAGTGCGTCTCCTGTATTTATACCCAGGGCGCCAAAATCATGTCTCGACAATATTCTGCATGTCTGAGATTGTCAAGAGTGTCACTTTTTACCCAAGATTCTTGTCACACTTAATTCCCTCGTCTTCGCGAATTGCGAAGTCTTTTGCACGTTACCCGATATTCATTCTGTCGGTAATTTATATGTGTTCATCATGCACAAACCATTTTTCTTTATCTTAATTAACATAAGTACTATTTATTTTTATTCTTCTATAATTACACTTTTTAATAGTTTTTCACTTTTTTTATACACACATTCGTTTAATTTTTATACACATTTTGGTGTATTTGGTTTTAAGCTATTATGCACACAAGTAATTGATAGCATTCCTTAAGGGTTGATGCTTTTCAGGAATGGATAGGTCGCACACACACACACACACACACGTAACATATGTGTGTACACAGAGACAGACCAGCTGGCGTGTTTCACCTGTTCCAACCTGCACGTTTGGTTGTTCATATTGCAAGCTGAACTGTTATTAATAACAAAGTGAATTATTTATTTATTCTAATTAATTATTTTAATTACTTTGTCCAATGCACAGTAACCTATACATTTGTACTGTTGCAATATGTATGTGGCTTTGAAGTTCAGTTCTGATTAATGTTTAGTTAATTTCTTATGACCACAAAGCTTTGTTTCTTAATTTTTTAAATTTCATATTTTTACAAAAATGATATGGTGTATGGAAATTAAATATCTGTTTTAAAGGGGGGGGGGTTGACCTCCTGTCCACTACAGCACTGATTATAAAGTGTTCCACTACTGTTCACTCATTTTTAAACACTACTGGTTACTAAAATATAAATATAATAGATACAAATTAAATTATTTTATAGATTTTAATACAATAACACAAAATTCATTGACAATATTTATGATGTGCACACACACACACACACACACACACACACACACACACACACAAATTTTATTGTACATAATCACTCATATCTATGTCGTAGTAGTAGTAGTAGTAGTAGTTGTTGTTGTTGTTTTTGTCAGTTGATTTTCTTAATTCAGATTAAATAATTATTTAATTTTATCTGTAATTTATCATGCTTACACTTGAAACATTTCTCTGTTTAACTGTTCTTCTAATGTCTTTCTCCATCGATGCTAACATATGAAAACTTGCACATGAAAATAAAGCAGTGACTGTTAAATGCAACTGTCAATTGAAACACACACTCAATGATATATCTTACCTACCTCTTATCTGTTTGGTTTAGATAAGCTGTAAATAAGTAAAAGTCATAAGGTAGAGACTGAGAAAAATTTTCCCACAAAATAAAAACATGAAATGAAATATTATAATACATATCTCCATACTATGAATTCCAAAAAATTTGTATTACCAGAATAAATTAAATGATTCTTGGATATCCAGAGTATTACAATTTATAAAAAATTCCATATCATTTCAACTAAATAAATAACACTTAACTAAAATGTTAAGCTTCTGTGAATGGTTGTTCTTGAATAATCAAGACAACTAAATAAATAAATTTTAGCTAAGTACAAAAGCTAAATTTAGTTCATATTAACAATAACACTGCCACAGCATTTTCCATATAAATGAAAAACACTACAAAAAGTGGCTCACCACTTCACATGAAGAGTAAAGATGCCTCTCATCACTTTCCCTGTGCTACTTAATACGCATAAACTTTCTAATGGTAGAAGATGTTCTGTACATATGTATAGTCAAAGCAATATTAAAAGTCAATAAAGTGAGGTTCCATAGACAGTATTAGCAAATTGGCAATCCCTTTAAAACATTAAAATATCTGCAATACCTAAGGACTGTGATTTTTAATAATTGCATACCTCTATATTTGCCTATGGATCAGTGGTCAGGCCATTCACAGAAGCTAACGTGGATAAAGCCTCAGACAGATGTTACATTTAAACCTAATGGGTAGAAAAAGAAGTGAGTTGATTAGAAACGCAACAAAAGTTAGGTTTGCTGAGCACAGCAGAGTAATACTTAGGCAGCAAAGCAATGGATAGAATAAATATTATTCACACTGAAGACTTTGGGGACACCAAATGAGATGGGAAAATGACTACAAAGCATGTGGATCTAGATGGATGATGTGCTACTGATAAAAGGAAATGTAAAAGAAAAAAGATGACCTATATCGAATAATGGTTGGAACAAGGCTTTAAAGGCAGCTAAATAAATTACTGTAAGTTACATATTTATATTGCAATATAAAATCAATTTATATTCATTGTAAAAGCAATGAAAATATAGCTCTACTTTTAATTATTTATTTATACATTCTTGTGAACAGTGGTCATCACACCAGTTGTTAGTGACAAAATATTATGTAGTTAGTAAAAACAAAATGAATTAAAAATTGTGAATACAAAATCAATATTCATAATAAATTACAACAATTCACAAGCAATCTGTACTATTGTTGTAAGAAGAGTGTAGGAGTCTTCAGTTTAGTGTGTGTGATAAGTATTTGCAAAAATTGATATTTCGATTCAGTCATTTGCCCATGACTGAAGCTTTTTAAGCACTGTTGGGTACAAAGAAGTAGTTCACAGTTACACATAATGATAAACAGTAAATGCCAGTATTCTGGTTTTGAACAATTGTATTTTAGCATTATTGAAATACGAGTTCCTTAAATTAAGTAAGGAGTCTAATCATTTAGCAGTCAATATAGCAATACTGTAAGGTTGAATCATTGCATAATGATTAACACAGATTGTTAGATAAATAGCTAATTGATATTGAGTATTAATATTTATTGTTTATAACAATATTGTCTCATGACTGCTACAGTATATACGAAAGGTCATCCTGAGATTTTATTGAGTGAAGCTCCTGCATCTGTCACTGAAGAATGATTTGTACAGTGAAAATGTTCATTGAATCTTTAGTGAAAATCTTCAGTATCTCTTTCTTCATTGGAAAGCTTTTTTAGAAAACTGACATAGTCTTTTGTAACCAGGATTTTTATTAACACTCATCTGGGCTTGTAAAACGCAATTTTAGCAACACTGTGCGTTTCCAAATATAATGTTATTGAAATTTCCTCTATGAGAGAAAGTGAATGTTGCAAGGAATTATTTTGAGCTTCCAAATTTGTTATAATACCAGGTAATTTGGAGAAGCAGTTATGGACGTACTGTATCTTTTCTTGGATGCCATTCCCAGAAAAACATTCTTGGGCTGTGGCTATGCTCGCTGAATCTTCTGCATTTAAGGAATATAAAACTGTTCATTGAAATGTTCCGCTTAGTATGGCACAGTCTTTAACTGTGAACTCCATCGAGTTAAAACTGGCTGAGGAGGTAAAGACAAAGTTGGAAACAGTTCATACAATTTTGGAATTTTGGTACTTTTACAAACACTTTCTTCATGCTGGAAACAAGAAGAAAACATGCTTCTAACAATTTCAGCAACACAATGTAAATCATGAGCAAGGGATGTCAGGTGAACTAATTTAGGGTAAAGAACTTTTAATCCAGCTGCTGCTTTATATGGAGCACCATCGCTGAGAAATAAGAATACATTGTAATACCTTACCCCTTCTGGCCACAAGAAAGCTAACGAGTCATTGAAAAGTTTTGCAATAGTAGGATTATTTACTCGGTGAAGTATTTGTATATTATGAAGAAACGATCTGCTGCCTGCTTTCATAGCACCAACTACAGCACTACACACGCAATGTCCTGATGTATCTGTGGATTCATCTATAGAAATCCATAATTTTTTGTGCTCCAGTGTGCCCTGAATATTACAAATTATGTCTTGAAAACACTGTAGCATATAGTTTCTGCACAATTTAGATTCGTCCAGCATCCTTCTGTTAGTGTATTTTTCTAAAAAATGCTGAATCTGCACATTAATCAATTTCGACAATGGAATGTCAGAACTCACTAATGCTAAACGCAAGTTTTCAGAAAATGTATCACTTGAACTCGATTGTTCATCTGCATTCCTTGTAATCAGTTGCTGATTTAACTTAGCTTTATTCTTAACTCTGTCTTTATGTCGTGTTGTATTAATATGCTGCACAACATCATATATTTTCTTTGCTGAAACACTCTTTTCACACACCAAGCAAAATAACACTTTGCTGTCATCACTAAAAATATTATACTTCCAAACTCGCTTAAATATTTATGTAACAATGTCGATTGTTGTGGCAGGCATTGTTCAACTCAACTACAGCACCGACCACATTCAGCTTATTGTAATGAAGTACGAGACACGACTGACGCATTGCAACTGGATGAGTTAACATTTTGAAGAATCAGGGGTTCACCAACCACGTGACAAGATACCGATCCCCGATTGGACTGATTAATTGCAGAAGCAGTTTGGCAGGGAATCCCAAGATTTTCTTCTAATTTTAAATGTGCAGTGTTATTTCACAATATCTTGGGATCCCCCGTTTTGCATTCAAATTCTAGCTTTGGTTTTTTACGCATTTGACTGAAGCTGATTTTATTATTAGCTGATAAAAAAGGAATTAGTGATAATGACGGTAAAGAGTGAAATATGCACTTTTAATATGACAGTTTAGACAAAAATATGCAAGCAACATCTTTTTCCCCGGAATAAGCACTTATAAACATCATCAGACCTAGTTAAAATTGCTTGTCAGGATGTGTATTACAAAGTATAACATTTTTGTTTATATATAGAAACATTGTAAAAATAAGCACTTTGCTTAGAAATCTGGGCTCTTTGAGTTATATGCAAATAACGTGTGGAAAATTGTGCATTTACTACCACCGATGGTTTGAGCATGACATCAAGTCTATCATTATTGCAAAAAACCGATAAACAGTGATTTGTAAAAGAGGTGATGCTATAGAGACCAAATTGAACATATTAAAAACAGCATATTTCTATATATGAATGTTGAATTACTGCAGACTATAAATACCTCCCACAATTTTGAATGAGGAACAGATAATAAGTTACAGAGACACTATGTTGGTATGTCTAAGGACTGAGAATCAGGATCATTATCATCTTCATTGTCAACATCCAGGAGCTGCGCGTGCGTACACACACACACACACACAATAATAGCTTGGCAATGGTAACTGAACAAATCCACCAGTGACAAATGAACAATTATTTTTTTAAACAAAGAAAGACCTCATAAAGAACTGTAGTATGAGCTAACTAATAAAGGGAAATAGTGTAAATATTTGCAGTGAAATAAGTAATATGTAATTTTTATTTGTTATTAAAAATAATTTTTCTATTTCATTTAAAATGTGTGCACAATTGTAAATAATAACTCTTTTTACTTCAGGTAATTATTATTTTATTAAAATATTAATAGTAAACCTTAAATTTATTTAAGAAATATAATACTACTTTTATACTTTGCTATGATTTAAAATTTTAATAATGATTCAAAGAGGATACTCTTTTCAGACACCCAAGCCATTTCAATAATTTTATAATTGTTTTTTTGATATATGATTTATGTTTTGATATTTATAAGTTATTACTGTGTGTTCTATATGAGGTATAATATGTTGTCCTTGTATCTTTTTATAAAAGAAAATATTCTTTTTTATAATTGTTAATACTTAATTAATTTTTATAAAGTAATAATTAAATAAATAAATGATTTATTTTCAATATTATTATTTGTAATTTTATGCCATCAACATCTCACTTCTCTGTAATTAAAAAATTTTATTGTCCATCAATTATACTTAATGTAACAACAGACAAAATTCTACGACTTAGCTGATGGTTCAAGCACAACAGAGTTATGTTGTGTATAAACACAAAGTTGTAGTCATAGCGTTACGCCATTACACAACGTTATACATGTTTCTTGGCTATCCCAGCAGTAACGTGTGTGACACTTAACATGCGTCAACAAACAAGGCTGTTCCAGAACATACAGGTCGGCATACTGTGTTCAAGGCCACAATCAATTACACTCTAGTATTTTCGAGTAGTGTTGATGCGTATTACGGATTATTCTGGAACACTTGTGCTATCTATTTAAACAATGACAGCTGCTGCTAAGAGTTCAGTTTAAGTGGCGATTTATTCAATTTAGGTTCAAAGTATTGTGGTGAAGTGTGATTATTGTGTGGGACTCTATTAGTTGACATTATTATTGCGTGTGGACAAATTTAACTTGGATTATTATACAAGCTGATTATAAACTGTATTGGTGATTAATTAAAGCCGGTGATTACTGACTTCATTGGTGTCTTTTATTTTGTTTCCACTGTATCATACAACGATCAAGGAGACTGTCATAACAATAGTAATATTACTTATAACACTGCAATAGTTTGTTCTACAAGATTCTATAATATGGGCCCAGAATGATGTCGGTGGTACTAGTAAGTGACACACAAGGTGATACACAGATTTCTAAGTAATGCACAAGTGACACATGGTTGTGAATGACGTCATTACCAACTATACACAAACAGTAGTATGTGTGTTTGATACCATATTTGTGGATCAATATTATATTTGCGTGTTATCTTTTCGTTTGTATAAAGTATGGTTGTGTCAGTAATCGATATCACAGTTGTGGATCAAAATTGTATTTTCTCTGTTATATTTTTATTTGTGAAAAATTATTTGTGATACTGGTAAATAAATAAGGTGTCATCAGTGATATGAATGTTTTTATTTCAATCGCTGACCTAGAAGACAACAAAATTGGCAATGATGATAGGACTAATTCTGTTAACTTTATAAATTAGTGACCAAATTACATTATAATTTACTAATTGTGCAGTGTGAGTGAAAACATGGAAAGAGCATGACAATCATCTAGCTGAAGAAGCAACTGGAAGAAAATGGGCTTCCCACAACGGGAACAAAGCCTGACCTGGAAACGCATTTAGACCAGGCTATGCAAGAGACATGTGGGAACCCAGACAAATTAGTCATAACTGTCACAGAAATGCAGGTAAGTGACATGTTAACAAAATAATGGCTGTCAATTCACTTTCCATCAATTAAATTAAAAATTAAATTAAACCTCCGCTCAACAGTCCGTTAAGGACCAAGGCGTACCGCACGGCTTTTGTGTTAGTGTGACGGTGTATGGCTAGTACTACGCGCCACCAGCCGCTAGTTGCAGTATTCACAGCCAGGAGGCGGCGCTGTTATCTCAGCGCCTACTCAGTTTGCCTCACGACGCTGAGTGCACGCTGTACGGAACCTCCGCCGGGAATTGAACCCGGGACCACGAGCGCATCAATCGCCTGCGTTAGCCACTAGACCGCCTGGAGGCTCTCACTTTCCATCAATGGCAGCAATTACTAGCACATGGGGCATTGAACATTGAACAACTCCCATCTACAACCCAAGGGCAAACCCAACAGAGCAGAAAAATCAAGAGCTGAAGAGAATGTTCAGAATCCACCTAGTAGACACGGAGCATAAAACCTGGGACTAACATCTACGCTAGTCAATGTTTGCTCTACACCAGAAAGTCAGCACAATCACAGGCTATTCACCGCCTGAACTGTTTCTGGGCTGACAATTGTATAGAAACAGTGATTGGGGGCTCAGCCAAACTACAGAAGAAGGTCATGCAAATCCAGAAGCATGGCTGAAAAGACATGAACCAGACACTGATAAGAAAAGAAATGATGCAAAGCTATGGACCCTTGAGGAAGCCAAGAAGCAGGGCATTGAGGAGGAGAAGATATTAAATCCAGGGGACAGTGTTGCGAAGGAATCACACTCTCAGCAACAATGCAGATGGATACCATGCAAGATTAGCCCAGAAGTGGGTGGGATCTCGAGAGGTAGACCAGCGGCTGGGAAATGGTGTGTATTCCCTAAGGAATTTTCCTCCAGTAAAAGTCCATGCAGCTGAGTTGAAGGTGGTAAAACAACCTCTACAACCTGACTACACAAGGGCCAGTACAAAGATAGAAAAGAACAAATCCAGTGGTGACTCTCCAGACATCGAAGAGCCACAATAGAAACTTTGGCCAAGAATACAAAATTTTATAAATACTAAATAGATTTGTAAATTTGTAATATTTGTGAACTTTGCAGATTTTGTATATGAATGTGGTTGTTTTAAGGGGGGGGGGGGAATTGTATACTGGAGAACCCTAACCCACATTCAGAGTAACATTATGAATATTGTATGATATATTAAGTGATATTGTGATTGGTATTCTTAAAACTATTTGTCATATTATTAAAACTATTAGAATAATATATAGGTTAAGTACGCAGGTTTGTTATTCATGTGTATGAAAATTATCCACTATTGATGCACACTATTTGTAGAGAAACACTTATAGAATACACTAGAATGTTCTGTATCAATATACTATACATTGATAGATTAACACAGTTTGTTATACAAGATTCTAAAATATGTGCATAGGACGACATCGGTAGTACTACTAAGTGTTGATACACAAGTGACACATGGCTGTGATGACATTATTACCAATTACACACAAACAGTAGTAGATGGAGAAACGATCAGTCTTAATTGAGAGTTTGACTAGTGGGTTATATGAGGTTCAGTTGAAAAGTTTATGGAGCGACATCTATAGCTCAGTGGTAGAACTAAAATCTTCCGTGTGCTGCAAGATGTATATTTCGCGTGAACACCTGTTAATTTTCAGATATATCTGCCAATTTATTCACTTTTACCAGCTGTTTGAAATTTTCCTGTCATGCGTGTTTTTAAAATCCACAAAATCAAACATCATGTTGTGATGAATTCTCTGTTCAAAACTTTTTAGCATAAATGGAAAAACAAAATTGTAAATGTGTTAGGAGATGTTGCACTTTCAGAAACAATGGTAAGTGGGGCACACTCGAGTTTAAACGTGGTCATACAAGCACTGAAGACTATCCCAGCAGTGGATGTCCAAAAAGTGCAACAAAAAATGGCATTATTGAAACATTTCATAGGGTGTTGGAAGACAGCAGATTGAGGAGTGGATGACGTTGTTGGAATCATAGGCATTTCATATGAACGTGTGCATCATGCTTTAACTCAAGAATTGGTGTGAAAAGCCTTGTGCAAGATGGCTGCTGCATATGGAGTTGTTGCATTTTTAGGGCGTCCAGTGCAACCAGGTTTAAACTCAAGTGTCTACTTACAAACCGTTGGTTTTCAAATTGCAGCATGTCCTGACACATTTACAATTTCGTTTTGAATTTCTGTTGGTGTTAAACAATTTTTAACAAAGAATCACACCACGATGTTTGATTTTGTCCGTTTATCAAAACACGCATGACACGTCAATTTTAAACAGCTTCTAAACAATGAATAAATTGATAGATAGATTTGGAAATTAACAGGAGTTCACATAAAATACAAATCTTGCAGCACATGAAAACTTTTAGTTTTACCGCTAAGCTAAAGTTGTCACTCCGTGAACTTTTCAACTGACCCTCGGAAAGTTGGTGCGTGTGTTTGATACCATATTTGTGGATCAATATTATATTTGTGTGTTATCTTTTTGTTTGTATAAATTATGGTTGTGTTAGTAATATCACAGTTGTGGAGCAAAGTTGTATTTGTGTGTTATATTTCTTTTGGTGAAAAATTGTTTGAGATATCAGTAAGTAAACAAGGTGTCGACAGTGATATTAGTGTTTTTATTTCAAGCACTGACCTAGAAGACAAAAACTGTATACTCTATCATTAAGATACTACACACATCTAACAATGATTTGAACTCCTAAAATTAGAGTACAGAGAGAAGACAGACTGAAAAAAATTATTATCTTGGGTAAGAGTTTTAAGGAGAGTGTAATTAGTGGTAATTGTGCATGAGTAATGTCTTAAGCATGTGAGCTTTAATAAAGATTTGTATCATCTGTTTCCATCTGAAACAAAATAAGTTACCTTTGGACACAATTGTCTTAAAAATACCACTTTCCTTCTCCTATTTATCATACCAATCTCAAGCTTATACAGCGTAGATGTCACATGTCATCTTACCATTTTTCTATCCATGCACCTGTCCTCAACTGTTCTTTTGATCCATTTTGTGATCGTCAGGCAAACATAATCTAGCACCTGATTCTATTGGACACATCCAATGTTGTCCATTTTAAGTCAGATTCAACTGTACGCAGCTGACTCAGGAGGGAAGTGAAATGGAGCACTTTAAATCAACTAGCTAGACTTGCTCCTTTGTAATTAATATACTGAGCCTTTAATATTATTAAAAGGCATATGAAGGTAGCCTTCAGATGCAAAAATGTTCATAATCATGGCATCTCTCTGACCATGCCCAAAGTGTTTATGTGGTTTTGATCTGTTACTCCATGTTTCTGCCTTCTTAATAATGGCTAGGATAATGAGCAGCTGTTTAGAATCGGGGTAATTAATTGTACACATAAGAATATTCATCTCTTCCTTCACTTAAATAATTCATAGTAGTTCATACAGTAGTGTTCTAACTACTACATCATGAAAAGCATAGTATACAACCACATAGAAGCAGAAAAATATTGGCATTCAACACGCTGGAACTAGAACAGCGTGCAGTGTGCTAAGCTCAGAACCCCATAGACATCTGATCTGGACTGGTATTTCATATTGAACTTAACTTACATTACATAAAACAAATATACAAAAATATTATGAATAAAATTTTATACCTAATACATACATACTAGATGTATTAGTATTTCATTTTCTTCTAGTAATTTTCTTTTAGTAGTATATATATATTTAATTTTCTAAAAGCATTAAATAATATTATTATACAAAATTAATCTATATAAAGATAAAAATAATACAATTACAACAACAACAACAACAACAATAATAATAATAGAGGACATTATAATAATATTATACGTAATATAATGAGTGGAAATATTTTATACAAAATTCTTTACTCAAGGAAAAATTTGGTTTTTGAATTTCGGAATTTAAAAAATTTTAAATTACACTGTAATTACAGTGTAATTTTTTCATAAACTTAGTGTACATAATTGTTGAAATTGCTACTATTAGCCAGGCTGTTAGGCCGTGGTCCATGGTTGTTGTTGTCAAACGTTTCAGCCTCACCATTGGAGGCCATCATCAGTGTCTGAAACGATTGGCACTGAATTGGCCAATTAACCCCAGTGATAAGGTAGAGACTATTAAAAAATTATGTAGATAGAATGTAAAAATTATTTTTTACTTTTTAGAGCTTTATATAAAATAATTTCAGATGTTTAAAGTGCTTTTCTCCATTTTGAAGTTAGTTTAATTTGTTTTCAAATTTTTTTTTATTTTTCAAATTTTAGTATTACTTTAATAATTTTGGTCATATAATTGGTTAAATTATTATATTTTAAATAAAAATTTTACCTAGTAAGACCAGTTACAAATTAAATTTAAAACTAGTAAGATTTTAAATTATGGGCAGATGATCAAAAGATGCATCACATATGAGAAAATATGGGGCTAAGGAATCTGAAAAAAAGAAAAAATCATCTATTAAAAAGTGCTCAGCGAAATGTTAATTCATGTTCTGAAGATACCTCTACTGTTCAACAAGCTAGGTTGTCACAAACAAGAGATTATATGCTTTCTAGATTATCTAAAAAGTTGCCTGCTGAAAAAGTTGACCCTGCCTCATTATATCTGTGAACCTTTCAGTAACGAATGAAGCAATCAGCAACAAATCAATATATGTGAGTCTAGACTCATGATTGAATGACTCATGAGTCAGTTGAACAGTGCAATATCGCCTTCATTTGATTCGCCAACATCTGGATGATGAGCTTCCTCATGAACAAAAGAAAAGGTTGATGACAGAATGGAAACATAATCAGAAAGCAAGACAAAACGAAACTGAGGAGCAAAGAACAAAATGCTTAAAAAGAAATTTGACAGCACCGACTGATGAGTTAAATAAATATGTAAGTCGATTAGCATATTGATTTTATGTGGTTCATTTCATCAAGCTGATGAATGGTACAACATAGTGGTAAACAATGTACTGACATAACAGCTGTTGCTTGTGTAGCTTTTTCCTTATTAGATCCAAATACTTGGACTATAAGTGACATAGATTACATAGTTATAGTATGTGATATTTATTTTAGAGAATGCATGTTGATATATCTAATGATGATAAAATTGATGAAGATTAAAGTAACAAAGGTTTTCCAAATTTCAAAAATGGTTTAATCGCGTTTATCATTTTTTTTTTTTGATCACAAGTATTGCATTTTTACTGCTAATTCACTTTCAGCAGCTGTGGGATATAGAGTACAGAGAGATAACAGATACTTTTGGTTGCTTGATTCATATGCTAGAAGGCCAAAGGGTCACATAGAGAAAAAAGAGGTGTATTGTGGTATATGAGTTTTGTCAGTATTGAAGAATGCCATACTGTTTTACATCGCATTTTGAGAATAACAAAAGCTAGTGATACAAACATAACCCCAGTAATGCAATAATCCCAGTCTATTATTAAATTTTCAAAGCACAAGTGTAAGTATAAAATACAATATTCTCCTGGTACTGGCTTAGTACTGGCCCAATACAGTACCAATTTTAAATAATACGGGACCACCAGAGTAACATGCCTTTTCAAACAAAAAAGGTTTATTACAATCAATCCAGCTATTCTTGAGTAATCAAGAAACATACATAAAAAAAACATAGGGACGAATATAGAACCTCCTTCTTTTGAAGTTGATTAATAAAGATTGTGTTGTAGGTATATGTCTTGTTTGTCTGTCACTACAAACAAATTGAGAAATGCTTATCATGTTTTGAAAACAATTTTAAATTACAATATCTTATTTTAACTTTTTTATTAAAGTACAATTTTATGATCCTCCTCCTCCTCCTCCTCCTCCTCCTTAACCCAGTGGTTGGTGGGCTTGCAATTTCTTCCTTTCCATGGACAGCCTCTTGATCACTTCTTCCCTTCTTCTTTAACACTATCCACATATTCCTGCCTGGGCCTTCCCCTCCTAACATGCCCCTCGATCAGGATGGTGAACCAGCTTGAGTGGCATAGCAGGTGACCTACCATATGATTTCTCCTTTCCAAAGTGGATCCAGTCCACATCCTTTTTACACCCACACTCCTCAAAACCTCATAATTAGGTACAGTATATATTTAGAGATTAATACGAAGTTAGGAAAGATTGATTTAAGTACTTTTTTAGCTCATTAGCACAGTAATAAACAATAATATCACAGCTTTTTAACAGAATTGGCATAAGATAATTCAAAATATGTAACACTTTGTTTAATAATCTTTATCAGTAAATATTTATCACAAAAAAAGTTTATCAGTACAGGTGGCTACTCAAGTTTTGAAGCAGGTTATAAAGTTATTTTCCTATAAAACATCATTATAAAAATATTTGCTATTTAATTATCTTTTATTTATTATTTGTAAAAACAATTTAAAACAAAACTTTAAGTAATATACAGTATTAAAACTTTACTAAAATTTCAGAAGACATTGGGAATCATGTAATATTTAACTTTATTTCGGTATTTCACCCAAGCATCTCCATATTGATCCCAACATCGTCTGTTGTCTCTTTTTGTTCTACATATAACCAGATAGGTGATGACTACAGGATCTAAAAATGGGACCCAGTGTGTCAAAATACATGGAATGGCATAAGACCAATTAATCAGAACTTCACCAACATAATTTGGATGCCGAACCCATCCCCACCAGCCACCACAAAGGACACTTCTTCCTGTAGATGTTGGAATTGTTTCCAGATCTAAAAATGACAGTAAAAATAATAATTGAGAATGCTGATATAGACAACATGTATTAGTAACTGACAAACCTGATTTCATAACATGAACTTGTAAATTTAAAAATAACTTATGATGAATGAAACAATACAATATCTGAAAAAAAAGAAAAAAATCAACTCTCTCTTGTGATTTTTTTTTCAAATTACATACATTTACAAAAAACATTAAATTTGTATGAAATAAATTTAAAAATCATTAAAATGACAATTTTCAACTTAAGTATTTATTAATGTGAATTCAATTCTTATATTATTACAGTAATGGGTAGCAAATTAAGTGTGTTACATATGTGCAAGTATATTATATACTTTTTGACTGCTTAAGCTATACTTAACAAAGAGAGAACACAAAAAATAAAAATAAAAGAATATAACAAAATTTTAGTGTGAAAATGTACTGAGAAAATGTTAAAAAGTGAATGAAAATGTGAAAATTCCTTGATTTTATTAAAAGACTAAATTTTATTGAAATTTAAAGAACCATTTTCTGAGGTAGCTTAATCAATAATATTATTTATGTTTTATCTAAAATTATGAATAGTCAAGACATATAAGGTGACACAAATTGTCATCAATCAGATATCACATTTTATAATATATTCATACTAATGTGTATGGGGATGACCTCTATATTGAACAAATATATTTAATGTAATACAACTTAATTTCTAACAGTTGTTTTTACAGTGTGCGTGTGTGCACGCGTGTGTGTGTGTGTGTGTGTGTGTTATTGCAGAAAAGTTATTTTAATTGGCATGTATAAAAACTGTACTGCCTGACGCATATTCCACTAACTCAGTTTGTGCATTATCAAAGACTTTATTATATACAAATAGTTATTTGTATAATAAAAAATCCATTGTTTGCTCAGTCTCTGGTTTTGGAAATTGATTCTAAAAAACACACATCAGACTTTTTTTATACTTATAACTTTTACATATACGAGTGGTGTTTGATAAGTCCGAGCAAAAATAAAGAAGAGGCAATATTGGGGGAAAAATCTTTTTTATTTCTCAACATAATCTCCTTTCAACACTACACACTTAGTCCAATGATGCTCAAGCATTTCGATCCCATCCTTATAGTATAATTTATCGAAGTTTCCAAAATACGCTGATTTTCAGCAATAACTTCATCATTTTGTGTACATCTCTTTCCAGCAAGCCACTTCTTCAAATTTGGAAACAGATACTAGTCCAATAGTCCGAAGGTGTTAAGTCTGGCAAATAGGGGGGGGGGAAGAATTTCATAGCGTAATTCAAACAGATTTTCGTGTCACAATCACAGGAGAATGAGCTGGTGCATTGTCTCGGTGGAAAAGAACCTTCTTTTTCATCAAACGTGGTTGTTTTTTTTCTTTATTTCATCATTTAGACGATCCAGTAGAGATGCATAATATTGCCCAGTTATCGTTTTACCCTTCTTCAGAAAGTCAATTAAGATTATGCCTTGAGCATCTCAAAAGACAGTGGCCATCACCTTACCTGTTGATGGAATGGTTTTTGCTTTTTTTTGAGCACGTTCTCCTACTGCAACTCACTGTTTTGACTGTTCCTTGGTTTCAGGTTGGTAGTGATGTATCCATGTTTCATCAATTGTTATGAAACGCCACACAAATTCTTCTTGATTGTGTTGAAACAGCTCCAAACTGTGTTTAGAAATGTTTATTCATTCACGTTTTTGATCGTTTGTGAGTAAACGCAGCACCCATCTTGTGGACAGTTTTCGTATATGCAAATGTTCGTGTAAAATGTGATGCAACCGTTCATTTGAGATGCCTATTGTCTTAGCAAATTTCATGCACTTTCAATCTTCTGTCCTTCATCGCCATATCATGAATTTTTTCTATATTTTCTGCAGTTGTAATCTCAACAGGCTGTCCAGAACGTTCAGCGTCGTTTGTGCTCATGTAACCACTACGAAAATAACCAAACCATTTGTAAACTGTTCTAGTCGATGGAGCTGACTCACCATATTATTTATCCTGCTTGGATTTAGTTTCCTGTGCGGTTTTGCCTTTCAAAAAGTAATGTTTCATCACCACACGAAATTCTCTTTCATCCATTTTTTGCAAATCACAATACTTCATCAATTCAAACGATTGGCAACAATAGAATTATGGACGCATGTTACTGAAATGTGGTGTACGCTCCTAGCAGAGACATGGGAAACTAAGAATGATGTCATTTATATACTGCAAGCACCATCTCCTGACTTTGCAAGGACTTATCAAACACCACTCGTAATATGAGGATTGTTCAATAGAAACACGTTTAGAGGCTGTAAAGCACTTTTTATTCATTGATTTAAATAGAAGTCTCCATTAACGTTAAGGCATGAGTCCCACTGTTGCACTAATCTGTAGATTCCCTGCTGGTAAAATTCTTGTGGCTGTTTGCGGAACCATTCGCTAACAGCAAACTCTACCTCAGCATCCTATTTGAACTGCCTTCCTTTTAACGATTTCTTTAGTGGGCCAAAAACATGATAATCACACGGGGACAAGTCGGGACTGTAAGGTGGATGTTGTAAGACTTCCCACTTCATACGACCAAGCAGATCTTGATTTATCTGGGCTACATGGGGTTGAGCATTATCATGAAGAAGAATGACACCATTTGTGAGCTTCCCAGGGCATTTATTCTTGATGCTGACCCGTAAACATTTTAAGCTGTCTGCATATCGCTCAGTGTTGAAGAGCAACTAAGACACACACACAAGACTTGGGCCAGGTTAATGCAAACTAAAAACAAAACAAACAAAAAACAAAACAATGGACATCCTCTCTTACATGCCAATCATGAAAAGGAGGCCTAAAACTTAACTTCATTGTGTTGCTAATAAAATCTATGCTATTTGAATAAAACTGGTGTTCATCAGGCTACAACATACACATATCCCAGGGTGCTGAGGTGCACCTATCTGTTGACCTTACCACTGAAAGCTTTTACAGAAACATTACTACCAATGTCAGGGTCTAAAAACTTACCGCAGTTCCTATGTTAGCCTATATTGGGAAGCAGCTTGATAATTTTGAATTCCAATTAAGTTTGACTTAGCTGAAGTTTGAACCAGCTTCAGCTACCAAGTCAAAGTAAAAAATATGGGTTAACAATGTGTTGGCAAAAAAAAACTCCTATAAAAGACTGTATTTTGAGATTCTAAATGTGGTAAATTATACAAAGGTTTTCTTATATAAATCTTTATTTCTCAGATGTTTTATACCATTTTATTCCACCTTTATTCCCAAAAAGTTTTCCTCAGTTCTACAAAAACTTTCTGAAAGAATACCCAGATCCAAACACTCACTCAGATAAATAGAGAGCCAAACAATTGCTCCCAGACATTCAGGATAAACCTAGGATATTTATCCACACTGGCCACCTTTCTTTCTCAACTGAAACTTTCAGGTTTTATACGTTCTCAGGTTCCACTTTCTAATTAAAAGAACCAATGCAATTGTATCCATAAACTGCATAAAAATCACCTCCCCCTTGCAGTCATTTAGAACAGCAAGTTATACACAGTCATAGACCAGGTTCATCCTAAGTATTATGCAAAGTATTACTACCATAAAGTTGATGCTCTATTGCCAAATTAAGTAAAAAACAGTAGAATGAAACAAGCATTTGCATTTCAAAACTTTAAAGATTTGTGTTGTTCATAGTTTTAACTGTTCTTAATCAGGAACTTTCTTGTGACATCTTGAATGAATGTGAATAATTTGGTTTTGTATAAAATACTTAAAATAAAATACCTTCTAGACAAGATAACAAAAAGTATTTATCTTAAATTTGTATAAATACAAATAGAAGCATATTATTGTACTTAAAAACTAAACTGAGTAGGCTTAGAGGAGTGTTTGAGATCAGTTGCCTGTTTTGAGTGATTTATTTTAAACTTGTAATTGTTGTAGTCCACAAAGGTGATGATAAATTGTCTACAGGTATTCATGGGATAAGTCTTTTCTAATATATGTTAATATAACTTACAAGTTAAGGGTAGAAGTTTTTAAAATCTTACACATATTTTTATAATTTCACACACACACACACACACACACACACAATTTGTTTATTAAATTTAAATTTGTTAATTCTGTTAAACATTACTCACGTGCTACAGAAGGGTGTTTGGGATTCATACGGAATATGTGCTTCTGGGTGTTGCTCCCATGATAAATTATATATCCAGTAACAAATACTCCTATTGTAATAGCCAATGTAAATGTTGATCCTTCAACTCTGGTACAAAGAAAACTCCAGTTTAAAAAACATACTATACTAACATAGGCAAAATATCACTAGCTGCTTTTATATTTCATGAACAGATTGAAAAGGCATAAATAATAAAGCAATATATATGAACAATACGTGCGTTCACTCTCTGTCTGTCTGTCTCTCTCTCTCTCTCTCTCTCTCTCTCTCTCTCTCTCTCTCTCTCTCTCTCCCTCTCTCTCCCTCCTCTCCCTCCCTCCCTCCCTCTCTCCCTCCCTCCCTCCCTCTCTCCCTCCCTCCCTCTCTCTCCCCCTCTCCCCTCTCTCTCTCTCTCTCTCTCTCTCTCTCTCTCTCTCTCTCTCTCTCTCTCTCTCTCTCTCTCTCTCTCTCTCTCTCTCTCATAGAGACTTCTATGATATACAAATTAAGAATTTGTATATCATTGTTATAAACAATTTTTATTGAAGCTAAAGAACATAATCTACACGTGTAAAAGATGAAAAATACGATAATGGGTAACTATGTATTCGAATAATCTGAAAAGTCATACTTGCTGTAATAAATGTATCTTGTAATGCTGGTGTACAAAAATGCCCAAAGATAGTATCCCATTATTAATTGATATCCTGACGATTCC
This sequence comes from Magicicada septendecula, assembly GCA_034769895.1. NCBI lineage: Eukaryota > Metazoa > Arthropoda > Insecta > Hemiptera > Cicadidae > Magicicada > Magicicada septendecula. Next base: position 659,395,872 of record CM068368.1, read on the forward strand.
TTCTGAACTTCAAACGACATCAAAAAATTGTCCTGAAAGATTATAAAATCTATGGCAACAGTCATTTGTAACACGCAGACAACAAGAAGTGTTGGAGTCAAGTCCCCATCATTGTATGCTTTTGCAACCAACAATGAATTGTGTACTAACTGAAAGCCATAAATGATCAATAACTTTAATTGGTAAAAAATTCAGTTTTACTAAGCATTAAATAATTTATAACATTAGAAGTCCAAAAAAATTATTTTAACATATATTGTCAATTATTCTACAGAAACAAATATGTGACATGAATTACTGTTCTTAGTTTAAAAACAATGAAAACAAAATATCGCGATAATATAACGAGAATCTTCATTTATCATTTGTTTTATTCATTCTGATTTTATGTAAACACAGAGATACTCTGTCTGATTAGGGTGAGATAAAATTTGGTGACTATAAACTTTATTTTAATGACAATAAAGAATTTAAATATAATAATTTTTCAACTCCTTGCTGTCAGTGTCATTTTCTAACACTGCAGAAGCTTCTTTACTGTTATCAGAAAAGTCTGTTTTTGGATAGGTTTGTACTGCCTGTACAAACTGTCTGTACTGCTTTGGGCATATTGTTTCTAACTCTGTATTAAAAAACTTCATGAAAGCCCAACCACTTGTAGATGATGTCATAGTCAAACCAATTTCAAGGCATAGGTACCGATTACAAGACAATTTATCACATTATCAATAGTTGTTTCCATCCCACTCCTACAGTATGGCATGCGTCTGCTTACAAATAAATATTTTATAGTAAAAAAGTCTTCCTAAAAATGTTACTATCTCACACACACACACACACACAGTCCTTCTTTCAAATAAGTACATTTTCATACTTACACATGAAATTGTGCACATTTCAAGAAATGAAAATTTTATATCAAAATTTCCAATTCTTGGATTGATTTCTAGACCCATGAAAAAGTCATATACTGGTTTCCCAAGGCAATTTGGATTTGGGTATCCAGGATTTTTTCCTTTATAATACAGTAAAAGTGACATAACCAGGCCAACAATAGATGATGTTGTCATATAAGAGAGGTTTTTGTCAGGGAAAACTGTTACTGTATATCCCCAAATGTGAAGCAGCCCAATTATAGTAAAAGTTACTAATGCATTGAACCAGGCTGTAACAATAACACAATTAACATTTGATAGATTTCTAATAACATACAAATTAAATAACTTGCAAACATCGGATTTAAAATCAGCACACTGAGGTCATGATAATCCAGATAATGAATTTAAGAAACGGAATCTTAAATTTACTTACAAAACGTATTTGTTATTTAACAACAAATACTACAAGGTGTGATAAAAAAGTATCCAGATGCCAACTGTCAATGCCAAAGTGACTTGTGTTTACTTTACAGTATACTAAATACTCAGTATAAGTTTTATAATAACACCTGATCTGGTTTGTTTACAAATGTTGTGTTTGTCTGTTAATCTCATTTGTTGCATTTAGAAAAAATTGTCATAAACAATTTATTAGAGAATTTGTATCAGATTTTGTCAAAAAATTGGTTACATTAAAGATACATTTGAAAAGTTACAAAAAGTTTATAAGGAAGATTATGTAAATTGTACACAGGTTTATGAGTGGTTTAAGCGTAGAGGAAGGCCTTTAATCAGTAAGACTGACCACAATGTTGAGATTGCATGTGCTGCTGTGCAAGAAAACCACTGATTCACCATTCATGAGCTAGCAGATTATTTAAATATTAGTTTTGGATCAGTTTAGTCTATTCTTACTGATGAGTTGGGAACAAGACATGTTTATGCAAAGTTTGTGCTAAAAGTGCTCACAGCTAAAAAAAAAAAGATATGTTAGTCGCTCAAGACCTGCTTGAATGTGCTAAAAATGATGATAACTTCATTAAAACAATCATAGTGGGTGATGAATCATAGTGCTATGAATATGAACCAGAAACTAAGGCCCAATCTTCAGTGTGGAACATGTCATATCTCCAAAAGACCAAGAACAGCAAAACAGAGCCAAAGCAAAGTCAAGACCATATTCACAGTTTTCTTTTATCACAAAGAAATTGTTCATCATGAATATGCTCAAGCAGGCAAAACAGTAATCCAGGATTACTATATTTTTGTTTTGAGGCAGCTGAGGGATGCAGTTCGATGAAAAAGGCCACAGTTGCATCAGAGTGGTGAATGGTGGCTTCAACACAACAATGTCCACATGCTATTTAGCATTTTCTTGCTAAACACAGTATTCCACAGCTTCAACATCCTCCATATTCGCCAGATATGGCTCCCTGTGACTTTTTTCTCTTTCCGAGGATAAAAAATCAATTGAAAGGGAGATCGTTTCAAGACGTACAAGAGATAAAAAAATGTGATGAGAGAATTTAAGGCTCTTACAGAAGATGACTTGAAGACATGCTTTAACCAGTTGGAAAAGCGCTGGAAGAAGTGTGTGGCTGCAGAAGGGGATCATTTTCAAGGAGATAAATTTACAAATCTGTAACTTTTGTATAATCTTGTAAATAAAATCAATCCTGATACTTTTTTATCACACCTCACATTTCCGTGTTTAAAATATAACTTCTCAGATCTAAAACATACAATGTAGATGAATTTGATGAAAAATATTTTTTTTTTATGTTTTTGTAATACTCTAGATATTAAAAAAAAAGAAGTATAGTGATAGCAAATATTTTAAAAGTTAAAAAAGTACTTATTATTTTTAAAATGTTCTATTATTTGTTTTACACTTCCTTAAGTCAGAACAGGATTAGTCAAACTGTATAAAAGCTTTATTTTCAAGATAAAAGGTTGCATGAAGTTCAAGCCCAGTTTAAGGCAGTTCAATTGACTCTAGAAAACTGTCCCCATCTCAGTTATCCTCAACTGTACAAAACGTTGAAGTAAAACACTAGATAAAATATATGTTTCAATTGTCCTATAGGTACTTTATCAAATGAGTAATGTATGAGGAATTGCTCAAATTTGTTTTTGTGTGTCTGTACTAAATGTATTTTAGATGTCAACCAGGTGTAGCTCAAAGCCTGTGTGATCTAGGCAGCTGCCCAGACCACTTTGGCACCAAACTGAACTACACAAAAATAAAACAATTTTTTTCATATTTTTTAAATTCAGATACTAAATACAAAATTATAAAGATATGTATGAAATAACATGCATTCTTGAATAATATTAAGCAAACAAGCCTTAAAGTTCAAAATTGAATTTTATGATGTGAAAATATAAAATAGTAACATTTTTTAGAGGGTTGGAATACAGAGGGAGTGTGAAAAGCCACCTTGCCTGGGTTAAATTGGAATAATTTCATACGTCATGATCTAGCAAACAATGATGTTATCTTTATTTGGATTACGTATGACTTCAGATTGTCATGCCCTCACTGTACATGTTTATTTTTAAATTATAAGAAAACATTACTGAGCAAAACATTCAAATTGGTTATTACAATAATTTATACTGTATACTTAATACATAATAATTTTAATTGTTTTGATACTAAACACTGTTGCTTATACTCCATGTATAATAAAAGTTTTTCAAATTTGTTTTTCTGTTAGTTTATTTAAAATGGGAATGCATAAAATTATTTTTATTGAAAACTTCTACTTTTAATAACACCACATATTTACACACACATGCACACACATGTAAATGTCTGTATATTTTAGTATCTAATCAGAGCCAAGCAATTCATTGACAGGTAATCGTATCTGCATTTCTCTTTAATTGATTGCTGCCACAGTATAAATTTAACAAATTATTTTTTATAAAAAGAACTGTATAGAATTTCTTTAGATTATCATTATGCAGAGAAAATGTTAATGTAATTCTCAAAAAGCACATACTAGAAAAAGGCACAATAATCAATTAAGTGGAGTATACTGGTACCTTTTAATAGATCACTGATAATTTGAACATAAAGAGTGAATGTATATGTATGTATGTATATTGTATACAAAAGTACATGCAAATGACATCTTTGCAGAATTTTGTAACTATATCCAAGTGCAACTACTCAGACGTTATCTTAAAATTTTTATTGATATTCATGATATCATGTCACTTAGGGCACATTTTCACGACACACCACATTTTCAAACATCAGTTTTTCACTTGAGCTATGCATAAAATGTTTTTTGTAGCATAGCTTGAAATACATGAATATGATAAACCACTGTTAATGATCAAGTGTAAGTAATGGTTAAATGTGCACATTCTTACAATAACACAACTAGTCTAAAAAATATACACAAATATAAGCTTTAACCAGCTACAAGGTCATTCTAATATCAAAGACACTTCTAACCACTCCTTTAATCTGAGTGTGTCTACTTTAGTTACAATACAATGTTATCTAAAAAAAAAATTAATATAGGATCCACTACAACATTTATTGTTGTAGTTAAATTATTATATCAATAAATTATTATTGATATACTATTTATCGATAAACTATAACCCATGTGGGCTCATCCAAAACAAGATCACAGTGAATATAATGTTATTGAAGATACTAGGGATATCTTATCCTCATATGTTAGCAGTCTGATCTCACAAGTGATTTCATTTCAGTAAAAAATGCTTCTCTTCATCTTCGAGTACAAGTGAGTTTTGACATTAAAGTTAAGTTTTAAAATTGGCATTAAATTTTGTCAAATATAGTTAATGGTTTCCACCTGTTCTGAGATATATCTGAAATTATTGTTTAGTGAAAGCCATTCCAAACTTATATATTTTCAACCTCTATTTCACCATTTTATATATTCTCATTCTTGTTTCAACATTTGCATTTTTTAAATATGTTATGTACATAATATAGACATGAAAAAGCTATTTTCTTTATCATTAAAGTTTTTCTGTTAATAAATTAATTACCTTAATTATCCGCCGTGTGATTTCCTATGCTTCGTCTATGACGCGTTTCGGAGCATATACTCCATCATCAGATATTAAAAGTTAAAACAGTCACTCATACGAGATCGTTAAAAAGTTAAAATGTCAAGATATGCATATGAACCGTACGCGGATTTGGGTGCGCACCCGTTCAAGTTCATTCTGCTACTGAGCGGTTGCTACCTTATCGTAGCCCCAGCGAGCAGACTCAAGGCAGTATCGTACAATCGGTTGGATACAAAGTTCAGGTGGTCATTTAGCACGATATCGCGACTCATTGGGTTTGCATATGCACTGTAAATTTCAAATTCCTCCAAGGCATTCATGAAACGGCCCTTATTACACACATGTAACGGTATTAAATTGGAATTAAAATCTGTGTATTTAGTATAGTCACATAATTATGATTGTGTGAAGTTAGGTGTCGGGCGTAATTTGATTTGATGTTGTCAATATTTCTTATTTTCTTGGGTAAATGTTCTCGAAATCGTTTAAGGAAACCTCTCCCAGTCTGTCCAATGTAGAAGCACTCGCAATCATTACATGTTAACTTATATATGCCAGTTTTTTCTTCTGGAGGCGTGTGTTTTTTCGGTTTGAGAATATCCAGTAACTTATTATTAGTCCTGAATGAAATAGTGAAACTATTATTATTCAATATAGAACACAAGACCTTAGGCATAAAGCTAGTGTAATTAGTAGATATAAAAATTTTTTGCGTGTTGCTGTTTATTCGGGGTTTAAGCATTCTTTTTTCATGTTTTCTCAACAATTTGTCAATGGTTAAACTATTGTAACCATTGGCAACCGCGATATATTTTATGACATTTAGCTCATCACGGAAGTCATTATCATCCAAAGGAATCGTTAATAATCTATGAATGAAACTATTGTACGCTGCCATTTTATGTGAAAGAGGATGATGAGAGTCTGCGTGTATTGTGGTGTCAGTGGTAGTCGGTTTCCTATAAATGTTGAACTTTAGTTTATTCATCTGTCGAGTGATGGTTAAATCTAGAAAGTTTATCTTGTTATCAACCTCTGTTTCAAGAGTAAACTGGATGTTTCTATTTATTGTATTTAGACAGTTTTTAAATAATTCGATTTGTCTTATAGTACCATCAAAGATTAAAAACGTATCTTCTACATAACGTGCATAAAATATTATTTTATTTGCATATATATTATTGTTCAACAAGTGAGTATTCTCATAATAATTTAAATAAATATCGGCCAGTAGGCCGGAAAGGGGTGAGCCCATTGCTAGGCCATCATTTTGAATGTAAAAAGAACCATTAAAAGTGAAATAGTTTTGTTTCAAAATAACCTCGAGTAAATTAATTAACTCATTTATTGTCTGTGTGTTCATGCAACTATTGTCAGATAAATTGTTCCTCAAAATCTTTAATGTATCTATGATTGGGATGTTCGTGTATAAATTAGTTATGTCGAACGACGCCAATTTGTGGTTAGGTTGCAGTTCAACAGATTTAATATCATTAATAAAATCTTTGTTGTTCTTAATACCATGATTATTACGTAATTGTAAATTATCTTTTACCAACCGAACTAGTGCTTTTGCAGTTTTGAAGCCAGGAGCAGTGGTAAAGTTCACGAGCGGTCTGATAGGTATGTTTTGTTTATGAATTTTAGGTAGTCCTGTGAATATCGGGGCTTTAGCACTGATGGGCTTTAAGTAACGTCGTGTGCTTTCATTGAATAAATTGGTACATTTATTAATACAATTGTTAAGTTCCCTGACGTACAAATCAGTGGGGTCAGAGTTTAATATATTAATGTTATTGTTAGAAATAAAATTTATGACTGTATGAATCAGTGTCCATGATGACTCAATGTAACTAGAATATAAGGTAGGCCACTCCGGCCAATTACGCTCCCATTGGTTGCTTCGCTGTGACGTGACTGGTGGAAGAAATACGCGCGAGTCTTGATTTACCATGCAATCTTACCTGAGACAATGTACTACTTAGCATCTCTCTGCTGTTTACACGAAATATTAACAATAATTGTAATGAGCTATTCATATAGAAAAAGGATTAAACAACAAGATTAAATGGTTTGCGCAAAAAATAATGGTAAAATTTATTTCTACATTTAATAGAAAAGTAAGCAAGTCTGTCCACATATAACATTGACAAAATGGCACAAGATGTAAAATTAAGTCGGAAAGGAAGCGATATTATATATATATATATAATTTTTTATTATTCGTTAATTTTATATTAATAGAATTATTTCGATTGTTATCAATTTACTTAGAAACCTCTGATGATACAGATATTTTTCAGTGAAACGTGCGTCAGGTGTTAAAAAGAATATACGAAATTATACTACTTGCAGAAGAAACAAATTGAAAACATCACAAATTTTATATATATATATATATATATAATATGCCTGCGTGGGTGGGTGCGCGTACGTGCACACGCGTGCGCGCATGAGTGCGTGTATAAACATTTCTATGTAGTATAATATATTTGAAACAAGCTTCCAATTATTATAATTATAATCAATATCATAATCATTTTCTTTATCTACATTTTCATTGTTACTAGTTTCAGTTAAAAACTGAAGCTAGTACGTTTAGTTGTAAACATAAATACTTTTATCAACGAAATGAAAATGGTTATTTAGTTGATACATACCTTCATAGGTGACTTAAATTTTTGAAGACGAAGCTACCCAGAGCCGACTCTTTGTTGCTGCATACTTTTCAAGTGACTTGAGTTTGAGCTGTTTGTTCAGATGGCGGATTCTGATGAATGTTCTTGTCCTGACGTACAGACAAATGACTTTCTCGTCCACCTCTGGAAATTTAGATTTGAGTAAGGTGGCCAAATAAGAGATAACTTTCACTTGTTTTGATACTGTACGTCCGTGGAAAGAAGTAAAAACTATCTCAAACTGAATCAGTTTTTGTAACCACTCGTCTGACGGATGGGTAAGCCCCCCCTTTGATATAATCGATATCCAGTCATGACTATGTTCCCCGGAAAGACACAATGTTTCGCTTCTCACACCTAGACTTTCATCAATGAAGCGGCACTTGAATGCGATGTACCCGGCCAGATATTTTAAGGCATCTTGAGGAACATCGTTGTCACTTGCAGACGGGGCCAAGTCCTCTGTTTTTAACAATTCTGCTTCGTCGGTGTCATTATTCGGAGAACTTGGTATTAACGTATGTTCAACTATGTCTATGCATAGTTCATTGGTAACAAACTGGATGAAATCCTCGTCAGAGTCATTTGATTCCATAACTTCGGTGGAATGAATGCTACCATCCTCAGCCACAGACGCACTTCCAGATATCGTCCGTGCTACCCGTTAAAAGTAAGAGCCGAATTCTGTTGCGCACTTCAAAGGGAGTGGGATTATTATAAAAGACGGCTAATCCCCGAATTCGTGAAAAAAAGTTTTCAAGGCAATCTTGATTGAATCTAGCGGTCAAAATGTACATCACCCCATGAATCATTGTCATTTGTTCATAAAGGCCGAACAATGAATTTAAAGATATAACGAAACCTTTCTGAAAAGGTAGTAAACTTTTTTTACTTGCTACTCGCATGTTAGTTATTACTTCCAAAAACCTTTTTAAAGTATTTTCTTGGCTCCTTAAATTCATGCCGTACCCAATTCTGAGGGGCGTTTTCTGGTCTTTTGGAAGTCTTGAGTTTAAAACAGCAAATGCATCGTTTACCAGTTCGATGAAGCTGCTTTCGCGCTCTTTATTTGCAACATACTTCAGCGCCTTTGCTGTACGATTAGAAAACAACTGTGCAGCAAATCTTACATTTTGACGAGATCGACCAGTTACGTTAAGGTGTATCTGACTAATATTGGGTAAAATCGTCAATTCTCCTTTCTGTTGCTGTAACAGATTTTTGATTGTATCTTTTTTAAGCTCAGTGCCGTCGCAAAGTAACAACCCATGGTCTAGAAAATGATTTCTAAGCAGCTTCAAAAGATGAGGTACGTCACAGAAAACCCACACCTTATCGTTTGTAGTCGGGTTAATGAAGACATTTTTTTCTGTGTTTACATCTAATTCCTTCCAGACTTTTGAATTCTTTCCCCCCATATCACACGTCACAGCCGCTACATGAATATTACTGCTCTCAACGGCACTGATAAAGCTTTTAAGCAATACATCTGTCATGGTCACATCAAAATCATAATAAATGGGTTGCTTCCACTTGGCAAACAGACCTCTAATTCATCAGAATCCGCCATCTGAACAAACAGCTCAAACTCAAGTCACTTGAAAAGTATGCAGCAACAAAGAGTCGGCTCTGGGTAGCTTCGTCTTCAAAAATTTAAGTCACCTATGAAGGTATGTATCAACTAAATAACCATTTTCATTTCGTTGGTAAAAGTATTTATGTTTACAACTAAACGTACTAGCTTCAGTTTTTAACTGAAACTAGTAACAATGAAATAACAATGAAATGTAGATAAAGAAAATGATTATGATATTGATTATAATTATAATAATTGGAAGCTTGTTTCAAATATATTATACTACATAGAAATGTTTATACACGCACTCATGCGCGCATGCGTGTGCACGTACGCGCACCCACCCACGCAGGCATATTATATATATATATATATAAAATTTGTGATGTTTTCAATTTGTTTCTTCTGCAAGTAGTATAATTTCGTATATTCTTTTTAACACCTGACACACGTTTCACTGAAAAATATCAGTATCACCAGAGGTTTCTAAGTAAATTAATAACAATCGAAATAATTCTATTAATATAAAATTAACGAATAATAAAAAATGATATATATATATATATATATATAATATCGCCTCCTTTCTGACTTAATTTTACATCTTGTGCCATTTTGTCAATGTTATATGTGGACAGACTTGCTTACTTTTCTATTAAATGTAGAAATAAATTTTACCATTATTTTTTGCCGCAAACCATTTAATCTTGTTGTTTAATCCTTTTTCTATATGAATAGCTCATTACAATTATTGTTAATATTTCGTGTAAACAGCAGAGAGATGCTAAGTAGGACATTGTCTCAGGTAAGATTGCATGGTAAATCAAGACTCGCGCGTATTTCTTCCACCAGTCCACGTCACGCGGCAAAAACAGCTGATCGCTAGGTTAGCGCGGGAAGCCGGAATGGCCCCCCCCCTGATGATGACTAGCGCATTTCCTTTATCTGCCTTAACGATAAGGGCATTGTTATCGATTAATTTTGTTTTCATGCGTTTTAAAGTTTTATATTCACTAGAGTACCTAGACTGACCACGTGAAACAAGAGGTAGACTATTGTTTAATTTAATGGCTCTATTGAATTTATTATTTATAAGTACGCGTGCCACCTGTAAATAATGTAGTCCCACCTTCTACAGATTAAAAAAAATTATGTATGTTAAAGGGTGGCCTCTCAAGTTTGCACACGTATTCTCTCCACACCTGTTGCATTCTGTTTATATATATATAATATAACGAGACACAAAACACAGTTGCCTCCACCTCAGACAATTATAGTATACAATATTTATACAGTACTTACCACAATTGTACATTCACTTGGAACTAATGAAAAACACTCCCAGTTCATACAGTCAACTATGGACTATAATATTTTTTCAAAGAATGTTTTTCCCTTTAGCTAAATTTGCTAAAAATTAAATATTATAATTTTTGAATGTATATTACCATAAAATTTAAGGAGGTTATTCACTGGCATGATTCTGTGCTCATCATTAATCAGCAGTATACAATATCTTACTGCATGTGAAAAACCTAATTTCTCTACTTAGAGGAGGCACCATAACCATAAACTGATGTTTTGTGCGCCCAGTCACTCCAACCTGTACTTATTCTGTAATTTTCCACCATTCTTGAAACAGCAACAGTCAAATAGTAAAACACGTGATATGCTGGTGCTTAGATCTGCATGCAGATTGAAAGGAGTTACAATGATTAGGGGTTCCTTTTGGATTTACAGATGTGAAACCAATTTTTAACTGAAATGTTAACTACATTGGCCATGAATTCATTTTATCTGAGAATAAATATAACTACAAAAACATACACAGATGAACACTTAAATTCATATATTAACTTCTTTTCTAGAGTTTGATAAACTCCCTTACCACCACATCTGTATGGACGAACACCAATCCTACAAGGAATATGATAAAGTTTACCAACTGGTAAGGCAGACAATGATGCTTGTAAAATATAGAATGTGAGTACAACGGCAATATCAGCAGGATTAAAATAACTGTCCCAATCGAGAGGAACATCAAATTTCCAAGGTGAACACATGTTCTGCAAAGAATAAGGATAATTAAAATTATTGTCATTTATGTTACTTTATTCTAATGTGTCCAATCAAAATAAATTAATAATGTCAATGTAATGTTTAGTAGTTTAAATCTGGGTAGTGTGTGTGTGTGTGTGTGTGTGTGTGTGTGTGTGTGTGTGTGTGTGTGTGTGTGTGTATTATATATTAATAATATTAATGTTAATGATAATATTAACAATAAAATAATACTTTAGATTTTACATAGAGTAATGGCATAAATTATTATAAATAAATGCATTATACTTCTGATGATGACAGTAATTTAAAACTGTATAAGCAAAAGACATTGTTGTAAAGACAATAAAATATATACTTGTTTTAAAAATATAAAGCAGTGTTTCTCAACCTATGGGGTGTGACCTACTACTGGGTCCCAACCAAACTGTTGGTGGGTATGAAGTCAAGCTCAAAAATGTATTTACTATGTCTTAAAAACCTGTAGTAAATTAGTCTTTTGAATTACATATTTAATTTTCTAGAATTAAGTATGTATAATTTGTTTAAGTGTAAAAGAGCACTTAAAGAACTCGATCTTAGCAGAGATATGATTATAAACTGGGTGCACACAGCTACAAGGAATTCTGCTGGGGCCCACAATTATGGGTCCCATGAAGTGTAATATTCTTCAAGGTGGATCCTTTATTTAAAAATATTAAGAACCACTGATATAAAGTATTATTTTATTATCTATTTGAATAACGAGAATAATGTGAATGAATATGAATGTGTGTGTGGACGCACGCTAGAGGGGGGGAGTAGTAGTATTCAATTGTAATATTCACTTGAACTAGTTTCTGCTTGCCTTTCCTAAAAATTTTGTTAAAGTGAACCACACAAATCTAACTGTGCATAGCACTTTGGGATTATATGTAGCCTAATCCCATCTACCAGCTGTCTTGCTGGCAGTCAAGGAATAGGTCCATGAGTAATTCGATTTTTTTGTCATAACACTAACATTTTTGTAGCGTGTTTTACGTGTGAATTTATTTCTAAAATATTTTCCAGCCATTCATTAATTTAATAAATTATACAGAAACTTCAAATATGCAGACAATCAATGCTGTAGATGCTGTTCTACACACTCACACAACATAAAATTTAATTTATTTTCTGCAAGTTATTACAGATTTCAATAAGAGAAGTCAATTAATTTCAGTAATATTTTGAGCAGTTTATCATAAACTGATGGCATTTGTTACATATACTAAAGTAAAATGTGATTAACATTATTATTTTTTTAATAACTAGTTCTAATTTTATTAAATAAGCAAAAATGGAAAATCATAAACTACTATATTACTAATGTTTATACACATAACTGTAAATGCTTACAGCTTTTCTGCAGTTTCTGTAGAATGTCTGTTAGTGGTATAACAATAAGGAAAATGTGAATAATAATAATAACAATAATAATGATAATATTATTATTATTATTATTATTATTAGTAGTAGTAGTAGTAGTAGTAGTAGTAATAGCAGCAGCAGCAGCAGCAGCATCCAGCAATAACAGCTATAAAAAATTAATCCAGGTGGTAATAGCAAATTATCTGCCTGCAAGTTGAGGAATCTGGACAGGATATAAGGTGCTTGTAATTTAAAGTGTACCTTCATATTCCTTCAATTTATATTTTACATAATATTTTAACCAAACAGAATAAAGAAAACCCTATATAGGACAATGTCCATTAATATTCAACTTAAATAAATACAAAATATGCATTTAAATCATGATGATTAATCTTGAATACATGTCCAGTTTTACTTACCCGAGTACATCCCATCATTAACATAAATCCAAGAAGTGGTGTCAAAATTATGTAATGTATATAGTCATTTGCAAATTCCGGTTTTAATTTTACTTTCTCTGTGGCATTATTTTTTCCACTTAAATTTTCTTCTTCCTGTGGGTAAATATAAACTCATTGGTGGCAGCTTTTACATCAAAATACCATTAGAACTATATATTATTATATTAGAACTACACCAAACTATAAAAACATTTCAATATGCTTGCAACTTTGAAGCATTACATATTGAATTTGTGCAGTTTTACTACTAGGCTTTCTATTCTATATCTAGACAGACTCACACTCATTCACAAATCTATAATTGTTCACATTTAATATAGTTATAGTTAATGGTTAATATAAATTGTCTACTTGCACGGCCTGAGTTATGAAGTTATGAATTTAATAACATTTTCAATCTTGTATTAGATTATTTTTTAGAAATTTCTTGACAACAGCGGTCAGGATAAAATTAACATTTTATAAATGTTTTTATAGAAATTTACCGTTTTTAATTCACTTTTCCTCTGTTTTACAGAGTCAGTTCTGTTGTCCATTGTTGCTGATGTTGCAGTGTGCACTCTGTATTACCAATCAACTCAAGTGCATATTACATAAATGCAGTCTTATATATTACACTATCTCTATTACTTCTTTCTTATCTGTTTTATTTGTGAAGATAAGCAAAATTGTAGAAAATGAATACAAAAATCAGTTTACATATGTATTTGAAAAAAAAGTCTGGACTTCTTTACATTATTAAAGTGTAACTGAAGTGTCACAATATGAAGAATTACTAAAGTGCATTAAATTAATGAACCATAGTTAAATTAATCATGAGAAATTGCCTATTCTACAATGGGAGAAACCTAATTTTATCTGTATGTAGCATGCATGAACACTGCCACACTCTACTTTCACAGGTCCATTATCTCAAAGTACTTGTACTTGAAGAAATGTAAACAAATAATATAATTTGTCCACTTAAAAAGATGCATAATAATAATTTCCTATGACAAATTTTGTATAAAATATTATTGTCTCACTTTATTGCACAAAATCTCTTGTAAAAAAGGTTTGTTATTCATTTGTGGCCATAATTGGGGAAGGCAGAAGTCAAATAAGCCTGGAATTGTCACAACTATGGAATGAACGAACTTTTATAGAGCAGGACAATTTAACAAAATAAAGCCTATCTTAAAATGAGCATTTACCTTCCCTCAAAATTTGTTTTATCTAACTTACATCAATTTGTTAATCTTCTTCTTCTCCTCAATCCACAAGCTGGTGAGCTTGCAATTTCATCACTTCTGTAGACAGTCTCTTAACCACTATGTACCCTCTTCCTTCTTTTATCTCATTAATGTACCGTTGGGGCTTCTCCCACCACTAGGCCCATCAGGATGGTGAATGGTATAACAGCATATTGCTTCTCCTTTCCACAGTGGTTCCTATCAGCATCCTTCTTTCTTCACCCATTCTCTTCAAAACCTCATTTTTAGGTACTCTTTCCATACACGATATTCTTAACGCCCTCCTCCAACACTACATATCAAAAGCTTCAAGGTAGCTCCTGTCCAGTTTCCTCAAAGCCCAGGTTTCTGAGCCACATGTACACATGCTCCAAATGAAACTCTTTATAAATTTCTTCCTGGTTTCCATGGCCATGTTTCTGGATGCCCGAAGAAATCTTTTCTTGAAAATGCTTCTCTTCTTGGTGCAAGTTTACTTTTTACATCACTAATGCATCTCCTATTTGATGTAATGCAGCTACTTTTGTTAATATATTTATGAAATTATAGAAAGAAGATTTTTTTAATTTTAAACTTATGACTTCATAGATTACCTTGTTGTAGACAAGAGAACCCCCAACCCACGTTTAAAGTAATATTATGAATGGTGCATAAGATATTGTGATTGCTATTCTTAAAATTATTTGTTATTAAAATAGTCGTATGTTATGTGGTTAAGTAAATATTCATATATATTTACATTATCCACAATTTATAGCTATTGATGCACAGTATTTACAGAATACACTAGAATGTTCTGTATCAATGTACTATACATTTATAGTTATGTAGTGTGTTCTACAATGTTCTAGTTTGTGCACATCGAACAGTCTACACTAATCTTGCCTGTAACATTGGTTGGTGGATGACGTCACTACCAGTTATAAAAGACTGTAAAATAAAGTCAGTCAGTCAGTCTTTATTCTGAGTTCAGTGGATTATGTTATATACATAGTTAGTTTATACCACATTTGTGGATCAGTATTATATTTGTGTGTTATCTTCTTGTTTGTATTAATTATGGTTGTGTTCATAATGAATATCACAGTTGTTAAAATTGAAATTCTATTTTCTGTGTTTCTCTATTTTTATTTGTGATAACAATAAATAAAGAACGTGTCGACAGTGATACTAGTGTTTTATTTTGATCACTGCCTAGAAGGTGACAAAATTGGTGACTGAGACAGGATGAGTTCCATTAACATTATAAATTAGTAACCAAATTATGTTATAATTTAGTAATTGTGCAGCAGTAAGGGTGAAAAGATGAAAAGAGTACATTTGAAGAACATGACAACCATTCAGCTGAAGAAGTAATTAGGAGAAAAACAGTTTTCCACAACAGGAACTAAGGCTGACCTGGAGATGTGTCTAGAATAGACTATTAGGAATCACTAATGAATCAAATGAACCTACCCCAGGAAATTTATACTCAGTAGTTCACTCTCTTTGAGGTCACTGCTTGAAATAAATAAATTGCAATTCCATACCCGCTGAATAAAAGTCCTGTCATAAAAGTGAGTATATGCTTGCATGTATGCATACCTTATGTTTATAAATGCATATAAACAGACCTTTTACTTTACTATGATGATTACATTACTTTTAATTTGATACATGAACAAATATATGCAAGTGTACATACACATACATTCCTTGTTACCATATTTGCTTTAAAATCAACAGATCAGTAATCTAAAATCATCTGTGTTAATGGATGAAAATCTTAACCAAAATTATTTACACGATCAACATGTGCTAAAAAGAGAGCTCATCTGATGTGACTGACTTCATGTGTGTTGATTTTGATGGAAGGGGAGTGTCCATTGATTTTAGCACTTGCAGGCATTAGCTTACACAAATTTCTCGTGACAAATTTCTCTAAATGCAGCACTTTACATTATTCCAATTATGAGCTTAATGTTTCACAGTGAAATTCGGTTTTCATTTTGGTTGGAATACATTTCCTTTCCTTGCATGCATGTTTTTCATCTTGATTGTGACTCGCATTGTTTTACTCATTTTTAAAGTTGTTTCCTTTAAAAAAGCTGTTCTTTAAGTATTCTTCAAGTTTTTTTAAAATCTGTTCTTATGTATTAACATCATAATTAAAAATGGTTATTTGAGGATTTATAACTTAATCTATATCATGGCCAGTTAAGTTTCACTTATCTTTTCAATTTGTTTTCTCTCTCAGATTCTTTTGTGTGTGTCACTTTGCAAACTGTTCTAGATCCACTTACTACGACATTAGTATATATGGGAAACAAAGAATAGAGTAAAATTCAGAAGTCCTAAATTAAGTGCAAAATAGGTAATTTATTTAACTTTCAGATGTTAGTTTCCTATTTTACAATATATTCTCTTCAGTCCCGGTGTTCATGCCAGTGGACAAAATCAAAATTTCAGTAATGAGACTACTCTATTTAGTCACTAGATAACATTTTTACAGCTACTTTTCTAATTGTGACAAAGATAGCACCATAGGAGTTGTCCACATTTGTGACAATTTTATTTAATAACAAGTAAAATAATTTTCAAACATATTCTTTATTATTATATAAAACAGTTATTCAAATACAAATAAGTCACAAAATAGGAGAGGTATTTGTAATTAATTAAAACTGACAACAAAACAAAAAAATAGCATACAAATTGAAAATATTAAATTGAAACTGTTAAAACCCCAAGTTCAAAACATTGTCTTTCTTTCAACACTTAATTCTAAAACCAACAGAAAAATGTAGTTCTTATGGAATTTCAGGAAATGGTTTCTGTCATTCAGAACACAGATGAAGATATCACAACCTACACACCTCGCCCTGGTTTCCCCTTCCACCCTGCAGCGCTGTACATTCTTGATGTCCAATGCCTCTGGCAGATGAAGAGTACCTTTATTCCTCCTCTCTTTTAGAGGAAGAGGAACTTTTCCTGGTTGGCCAGCTGTTTTATTCTGGTGGCTCCTCATCCTCACTCAACTTTCACTGTTACCCTGATCAGAAAACTGTAAGCAAGTTCCATTTTGAAATAGTGGAGGCCTATTATTTCCTTTGTGGGTGTTTGGAGATGAGACCAGTTGTGTTTGTACAAAAGCTGTGCCGAGGCAATTTTAAATTTAAATTCCCCGGCCATATTTCGCGCCAACATGGCTGGGTAAATTTTGGACTGTGTGTTGTTGGGAGTCAAGACCGGCTTTCACCGGTATTCCGCGAAGTGTGGGGCGACATATTCAGGCTGGCTGTGCCCTCGCTTGTCAACACTAGTGGTGATGCAATAATGCAGGCCGTTTAAACCTTGCAGTTAACCGTACTCAGCTGATCCCAGTTTGACAATTTATAACAAGTTTTTCTGTACCGTCCTGAGTTCATGGAACACGTGATCTGGCCTCATTTTTCTTCTATCCGCTGATGTGGTGAATTGGTCCGACAGCTTGGAAACAGTCTTCTAGAACTATCATGTGCGAGTAAAAAGTATAGTGTCTCAGGGTCCCCGCCCCAGTTGGGAGAAAGGTTCGTAGATGGCGACTACAACACCTGTCACCTCTGCAGAGCTGTACGCTAACATGCTCCCCAATGCCGTCGGACCCAGGAATACTCAGGAATGCTCAACTAATATCACGAGCGACAACTTCATGTGAAGGAATGAGCCCGAACTCTGCTACCGACCAGGACCACACCAGCATTCATTATCACAGGACTCAGTAATTCTTACAAATGGAGGTGGGAGAATTCCAGTTTTCAAAATCTCACACAACAACACTATACTGATTTAAAGAAGAAAGGGATATATTGTAAAAGCACTCTCTCGTCGTTCTTACTAGTTATGTGTAAAAGTGTCAGAGTGTAATGGGTGTAATGTGTCTTATCAATCCGTCGTCGCTTTGGAACGTAACTTATGCTGATTGTGTCCGTTGCGAACGTATGAATAACCAGGTATCGAAGTCCTTACCTGTTGTTCACTAGGGGTGTGAAAATCCCGGGTGGCCCCAAATTGTTTAATCAAAACAATTAAAAAATTTGATGATGATATGGCAAGCGTGGCTCAGGCGGTGTGGAGAATTCAATTTATTCCCGCCTCGACTTGACCTTCTTAATCGGGCCAGTAGTTCGTTGAGTTGGCTACGTGAGCGCTTGCCGTCAATACTAGTTGTTTACTAAAATGTACACAAATTATAATACACCTTCCTAATGTAATTAAAACACAGTGGTTACACTCAGTACTGGTTTATTATTTGATGATTACTAATTATTCAGTTTAATACAAATTATATTTTGTTTTGTAATTCATTTGCACCGGTAAATAATATGAGACAATTTCTCTAGGATTTGACAAATCGATTTTGAATGTAACAGACAGACAATGATGGCGTCTGTTGAAGTTGTACACAAATATTTTCGTTCAAACATTTGGATTCTTGTGATTACGTTCAAAGGATTATTAATGATTACAACAATAAAAATACACTACCTTACATTATTTATACTTAAATAATATAATGTGTAGCTATAACTTGTTCTTGGAGTGTAGTAAAAGTGTTTCAAAATATCGTAAATTAACAACAGGTTAACTTCACAAGTTGACAAATTTTCAGTGTCTTAGTTTTTTATTTAATCTTTGAAAGAAATTATGTGCAGTTTAGTGAGAGTTCAGATTACTGTGAGAAATATTTAAAGTGAGTTTATTCGGAAATTTGGGTAATTTAAATGATACTTAACACATCAGTAGACTGGGTGTACTCAGTTGGTCTGGTAAAAAGGAATTGGGCTGCAATCATATTCAATTTTCAAATGTCTAGGGCATCTGGCATCTTTTTCAAATTAATCGGAGCAATTTATTCATTTCTTTTTTATTTATTTGGTCTTCGACATCAGTTAAATGGTTTCAGTCATCGTCTGCTTCCTTCTTGTTCATTTTGTGGTAATTTTGTTTACTATTTTGACGTTTTAAATTAGAATTTTGATCGTTCAAGATTTGGCTTCTATTCTGCAAGAGCGTCACATTACAAGTAAAAAAATCTAGCGGAAAATTCGTAACCAACGTCTGTTGTCATGGTTACAAATTAATTCTGATTGGTTAATCTGGTCTTATAACCATTGTTATCAAATTTGAATTTTTATTCAAAATAGCTGTATACCATCTGATTGCTTTTATTCTTCTGTCTTCTTCCCTACATATTAAATATTATCACTACTGTTATTATTTCCTTTCAAAGATTATTTTGATGCCCCATAAGGTTGGGTTCTATAAGGTATTAACGTTTGTACAATTATGTTAATATTTGTTAATTACACTTCTTTTTTAATTTAAGTCCTTATTCTAACATTTTTCTTTTAATATGATTTACAAATTATCCTTGGTTTGTTATTCGCCTTGGATTTGTAATTTCTTTGTTGATTACATACAATTTGTATTTATTTGTTTTTTACAGTTAGGCATTTCATAGGCCTAAGTAGCCATTGATTATATTTATTTATTTTATACCAATTATATCTCATTTTACTCTGAAGTGTTTTGTTTTGTTTTGTTATTATAATTGCTTCGTTTATTGGTTACTGTGTTTTGAATTTGTTTTTTGTACTGATTATGTGTCAATATTATTTTCTACATCTTGGCTTGTCAATTATTTCCTAACTGATTTTCTAGTGTTTATTATTTCTGTATTGATTTCCCTTCTTATTTATTTAACTTGCCATTGTCAACAATATGGCTATTGTTTACTATTTTTTATTACATAAAATATAACAACTAGGCCTATGGACTGTATACTTCCTTCAGCCATATCCTATTCATAAATTTAAATGAACAATCTTTACCAGTTATTAGGTAATGTTGGTTTACAATACATTTCATTCTTTTACTAGTATTTTGGGTGAGAAACATCATCACTCCTTTTAAACATAATTAATCTATTATCCCTTATAACATGGGGTGTTTATTGATTGCTTTCTTAATTTCTTATTTCTTTACTAATCTCTCTCTCCAATCCATGGTAACACTAACTGTTTACCTTACATGGGCTTTCTCCCCTGAATAACATCGTATCCTTCATTTATATCTAATCTAAATACTAATTTTAATTACTGTTAACAATACAATTCTTATAAGTTCACTATTAAATCATTTAGTGTTTTATCATTGATTTACTAAGTCTTTTCTTATCTATGACTATTTTTTATCATACTATCATTTACAATATCCTTTTTTATTCATCACCTTCACTTTTAACTAATTAGTATTTATCGCTGATTTACTCATTATTTTGGGGTTTTTACACTTTCACTATTGGCACTTCTTAAACTTTTTATTTTAAGTGTTTATTAGTGGGTAATCCCTATCATTACTTTTCTTTGTCACTTAGTTATTTTTATTTCTCACTATCTCACTATCTCTCTCTTTCTTTACAAATATTATTTATACTTAATAAGTTCATGTCTTTCTAGATTTCTTACTTACATATACTTCTAATTCTTGGGTTAGTGTATTTTTATTTATCGGGTTTTAATTAATTATTAATTATTTAATTATTAATTACATTTGCCACTTAGTCAATACTAATATTTATTTTTTATATTGGTTATTTACTGGTTTCGTTTCCTTTATGATATTTGATTGTATCATTTCTCCCTTCCCTATTCTATACTATTTGTCTGTGTTTTATCATCTTGTTTCACTTTATTTCCTTTATAGTTGGTTTGTTCCTTTTTTATTTTCATTTTCCTTCTCCTTCACTTCCATCTTGTTTCATTTTATTTTGGTTTTTTATCTGGCCAATCTCTGAGGTTGGGTCAAAGTCATTTGTCTGTCAGTCTAGTCTGTAATTTTATTTAATAATCACTTTTGGTTTACCATTCTTCCTCTTTCTTTCTTAATTACATTTTATATTTTTATTCTCTTCATTATTTATTAATTAAAATATATTACTTTTTAGCATTTCTTACATACTTATAGATATCAAATATGATCTGAATTTGGTGATGTTATATAATATGTTACATCACAAAATGTTCCATAACAATAATGAACACCAGAAAGGTGAATAATACTAAAAGAACTATAATTGAGTAACCAGAAAGAATGTAACAGTCAAAATAATAAACCAATAAAGAAGAAAAGAAGAGGAGGAATTCAAGTAAACAGTGATGAATCCACAACATGTACTAAATGACACTACAACATAAATAAACTGAATGACAAGGACAAAATGACAAGACAAGTTTCCCACATAAACTGTCAAGTGAGCCCAATAAGAACATTTGATTAATAAAATCAAGCAGAATAAATTAAATAACAACTGACTTGAATAATATTGTACTATGTATTATGAATAAATAACAGCACATTAGCTGATCTAAGTAGAACAATTATATAAAAAAGACAAATATAAGGTACTATACTAGAAATAGTCACAAACTGTAAAAGATAAGGTGAAAGCCAAATATGTATTATTGTGAATTAAGAATAACTATAAATGTAAGCACTATATGTGTTTAGGTAACTTCATAAGTAAGTAAAATGGGTACAAAAGATAATAATAGTCAGGGAACAAAACATTGTAATATAATGATAACAGACACTGAATGACCAATTTAAGTCAATGAAATAAGAGTTAAATAGAAACCCTACTAAGCATAATGCAGTAGAATCATGACTATGATGAAAAGAAGGTAAAGTACCACCACATGGGTGATATTATACAAATAAGAGATGAGAAGGACACGTTAAAATATAAATAGTAAAATATGAAAGTTTATGTTAGTAAATCAACATATGTAAACAAATAATTAATATTGTTCAGCTGAATGCAGCACTTATATATAATAAGGTATTCTTTTTAATCAATTAATCATGTTCAAAGTAGAAATTAAGAATAATCAAACAAACATTAGAAAAAAGTTAATAGTCGGATTTGCCATTTTTAGCAGACGACGCATGTAAACAATGTCCTAGTAAGTTTAAGTTAATGAAATGTTAATGAAAACTGTGACTAAACTGGCATCAAGCCATATCAAAATAAAGATAAATAAATAAGCTGTACAATGATAGTAATAGAACCCGAAATGGAATTGTAATAGTCAAGATATTAACGTTAGCATCATAAAATTGGGGAATTACGATTGAATACGACGAATAATATCAACATTGAAAACAGACGCCAAAATACAAATATGTAATGCCTATTAATAGAATTACGTCATCATGACATAATTTCGCACCAATCACGAACGATGTTAGTAAGACTTCGAGCGCTCAACGCGGCTTGATGGAAAAACTATATAAGCGAGGATCGTTGTAAACAAAGAAGCATTTTGTCTAAATTCACTCAACCAGCAACAACAAATCTAGACCAAATAATCATCAAAATTTTATAAATCAACGATAAAGAAGAAGTGTGATTCAATCTGTGCATCAACAGTAGTAGTGAACTTTAACCAGTAGTGCGTGTGATCGAATGAGGTTAAGTATCAACATAACCAAAAAGCAGTAGCTTATTTAAGAAGAAGATTAACCCGTTCCAGTGCGTATATTAGTGAAGTGTAAAAACGATCACAGAATAAGATCGTTAAAGTGTTCATAAATTAATCATTACGATTAATCAACAGGTAGTACAGTGCTCATAATTACTTGTTTACATTTTTAGCCAATAACAGTATAAAATAATACACAATTGTAATGACGCAAAAAACAATAAGACTATAAGTAACTAACACTGTATCAAAGTTATTTAGAGGAATTAACAGATTCCGACTTAAGATTTCATATGTTAACGTTTTTATAACTAAACTCAAGTTTATTCAGAACAAACGAACTTTTCGTTTATGAACTTTCGATTAGGCCTACTAAAGGTGTCTAACCTAACCATACGATATATCATAATAGCATTTTGAAATAAAGTGGTGTTCTATTCTGTAGCTTCAAAGAAGTCACCCTTGAGATAAATAACTATAATAAATAATTTATCAATCATAATTAGAGTTTTCATTGTTAACTAAACTGAGCTAGACAAGGTAAAGAAACCGGACGATTTGTGATCCGTTAGGTTTTATCTAATGAATGTATTTAATTGAAATTATTCCATAACGAATAATAAATAACAGTATTGTATAGTAACAACCTTTGTCAACAATTATTTCAACTAGTAGGCCTACTTAATCAGTATTACTAATTACTGAGGTGCATTTGATAGTAACCAAACAAACAGAAATTTAATGCATGATCTCGATCTAACCATTTGATCATTTATTGATTAATTAAATATCAGAATCAACTATCAATTTATTCAGAAGAATTCTTTGTATGGGACATTTCTCTCGAAAACCCATATGGCGCCCAATAAAAATTAAAAGTGTTTATAAAAAGCTTTTACAGCATTAATATACTGCTCAATCAAAAGCTTGACAGTTTATTAACCATCTGCGACCAACTGAACGACTAGTACTACATCACAGGTGCCGTACGTGAAAGTTTGATTTATGTATAATAACCTTGTAAAGACAATACACTGACATACACAGATGACACTTTTAACTAGGAGAGTGAACTAACATCAAGAGATGTACGCAATTGTGTACATTCATCAACGGATCTACAACTAAATATTTACTCATAAATAAATAACAAACCTATTAAAATCGAATTAAATAATTAAATTAATTAAAACAAACAAACGTAATTAAAATTACATAAATTAACACCGTATACACGTTGAGTTACAAATTGGCGACCAACGTTAGAGGCTAGAATTAGGTGAAATCTAATTCAAAATAAACAAAAAACAATATTTTAAACAACCTAACTTCTAGTGGCAGCTACAATACGAACAAACGGAAAATGCACCGGAGAGCCACGTCGAAGAAACGCGCGGCGGAAGCCGAAAAAAATTAGATATGGACGACAAGGAGGCGACACCAGTCGAAGATATCAAGGCGATATTAACTCCCGTGGAACCTACCAAAACCGCATGACCAGAGGAACAACCCGAGAGACCCACACAAACAGGGGAAGTCAACTTACAGGAAATAATGAAGGCAATAATGGAAACCAACAAGAATATCAAATCGTTAAAGGAAGATAGTCAGAAGAATATCGAGTCATTAAAGGAGGATAATCGAGATCTGAATAAGAAAATCGACGACAACAGCAAGAAAATGGAGGAGAAAATCGACGACATCAGCAAGAGAATAGAGGACAACAACGCGAAGATAAACACGAAAATAGACGGAGAAATAACAGTAGTTAGAAGAGAGATCGCGGAAGTACACGAGAGGTGTGAACAGTACAACCAAGAGTTACAGCAAACTAGAGAAGAGGTCGATGGACGGATAAACAGCCTCAAAGAAGTTAACGAAGTCAGAATAGAACCTCTGAAGAGGATGAATCAAGAAGAAATAAAATGGGTACGAACGGACGTAGGGGAGAAATGCGAGGAAATAGACATGTCAGTAAACAACGTACGAAGCCTGACCATCGATAATAAAGAGAAGATTGAAGAGTTACGACAACGGAAGATCCTGCAGATACGAGAGGAACTCGAAACAATTCGTAACCGACCAGCACCGGGTCAATTCATGCAAAACGCGGACAATCGCGACAACATAAATTTCAAAAATTACAAAAAGAATCCAATCGAATTTCTAGAAAGAGTAGAAGGGAACTTGGCCAGAATTCGAGAGAATAGATGGACCATGATACACAGTTTAATCGACGAGTATTTTAAAAAAATACACAACTGGTGGACGGCAACCCGACACGAGATTCAAAATTATGAGGAGTTCAAGACGCTCTTCAGGGCTAAGTATTGGTCAGAGTCCACTCAAAATATTGTACGAGACGACATATGTAACGGCAAGTACGACCCCAGTCGAGGGACGACACCAACCGCTTACTTCCTCGGTAAAGTATGCTTGGCGAGGAACCTCGAACCTAAAATACCGGAAGAATGCCTGGTGACAAAATTATCGTATCACTACGAGGAGGGAATAGCGCGAGCACGGCAGTGGGGACAGATTAAAACCATCCAATCCATGGCGGCGCTACTCGAGAACCATGAGCAGGAGGCTTACTACAGAAGAAGTCGTAGGAGGAACGATTATTACCTGGATAGGAATAATAACCAAGGTGGTAATAACAACCCAAATTACCGGAATAACTACAACCACAATGTCAACAGAAACAGCGAAACCAATCACCGACCCAACAATGCAGGTAACAACTACGCTGACAATAATAATAATAACGTGAGACGGCCTCCATATAATAATTATAACCAAAACCGACCACACAACCAAGGCGGGAATAATCAGCCCCAACCATACAGAAGGGTTAATTATGTCTATGCCAATAATGATTATGGGAGGAGGCGATATTACCAGAGACGCCGGAGCTTTAACGGATATGATGATAGGGTGTACCATCACAATGACAGGAGAAATTCAAGGGGCGAACTATGGAGGAGCCGAAGTAATGAAGACGACAGGAGGAGAAACTCCGACGAATTCAACCATCACCATGGAGGGCGACCCGAAATAAACGGGATGATTCAAGCAAACACGCCGGACAGACAGGAGGAAGAGAATGAACTCTCTTTAAACGAGCCGCGGCAGTGAGAAACCGAGACCCCTCACTGAACCAGTCTATTGGGTACAATTACGAACACGACGAACAAAACTTAGACAAGACAATAACTATTATACGGAGTCATTATTTGAAGAATGTCAGACAGGAACTACATGAAGAAGAGGAGGTCGGCAACGTCCAATGTAACAATGAAATAGCATATGTGACTGCTGAAATAAACGGGGTGACCACCACATTGATGACTGACACGGGTGCGAACGTTTCTTTAATTGATAGCACTGAGATCAACAGAATACAAGGAGAATGAAAATCGGTAATACCAACTTTACCGATTAACAACATAATATTAGTGGGAGCCACTGGGCGACAAAATAAGACCGTCAAGAAACAGGTCAGTGTAGAAGTGACTAGTCATGGGGTCAAAATTCCTATGATATTTTTAGTAGCCAATGGCTTACCTTTTTGTAGTTTAATCGGCTGTGATATTCTGAGAAAATACTCAGCAATTATTGACATGAGCAGGGCGAGAGGAACTCTGAGATCACGAGATTTGGAATGGACGGCTGAGTTAATTGGAAGCAAAGAAGCCCATCAGGACCGCACCATTTTCCACGTTAGGGAATTTAAAAGTTCTAGGAATCAGACACCCAAGGGGGAGACCAATTATCAAGAAAACAATAACAGTTTATGGAACGAGAAGATCGAAGAAATCCGCCAATTGAAGTCGACAAAGAGAGCAACCCACCAAACCCAGATCAAATTGAAATGTTAATAAACATATACAACAGATATAGACATGTAGTCTCAGACACCCTGGGTAAGGTCAAGAATTACCAATGTGAACTAAAATTTAGAGAACGGGTAAATTTTAATAGGAAATCCTACCATATTGCATATTCTTTAAAAGAGGCAGTCAGGACCGAAATCAACCGACTATTAAAAGATGACATCATTGAGTGCAGTCAGTCACCTTATACCAGCCCTATTGTAGCTATCCGGAAGAAGAACGGGAAAGTAAGACTTTGTTTGGATGCTAGGGAGATCAATAAAACTTTAATTAATGACAGAACATCTCCAGGGAACATAGAAGAGATTTTGAAGAAGTTTCATGGCACGCAGTTTATTAGTTCCTGGGACTCGGTTTGCGGGTACTGGCAGGTGGAGCTACACCCAAACAGCCGAAAATATATGGCCTTTATATTTGAAGGGCGCAATTACCAATTCAAGCGATTGCCCTTCGGATTAGTGAACTCTGTAGCGGTGTTTATTAAATGTATGGACCAGGTATTAGGTCAAGAAGCGCACCAGTTCACTACCATATATGTAGACGATCTACTCATAACTACTACTAATTGGGAGGATCATTGTTGCAGAATAGAACATGTATTAAATAAGCTGTCAGAAAACAACATTACATTAAAACTAGAGAAATCGCAATTTATAGCTAAGGAAGTACAGTTTTTAGGTTTCCATTTATCAGAGCATGGAATAACCTCCTCTAGAGACAAGGTAGAATCAATCCAACAATTCCCCACACCGAGAAACAAAAAGCATTTACAATCTTTTTTAGGTCTATGTAACTATTACCGTAAATTCCAGAGTAATTATTCAGAATTAACCACTAAATTATCACCACAATTATCTTCAAAAGACAAATGGACGTGGGGACCAAATCAAGACACAGTATTTCAATTGATTAACGACAAGTTTCTGGAGACTGTAATGCTGCATCACCCAGATTTCAATAAGCCGTTCTACTTGAATTGTGATACAAGCGACATCAGTTTAGGATCTGCACTGTACCAAGAGGACGAAGAAGGGAACCACCTGGTTATAAGCTTCGCCAGTAGAACACTGAACAATTGCGAGCGAAATTACAATGTGACAGAAAAAGAACTGTTAAGCAAAGTGTTTGCCTGCGGAAAATTCCGGACCTATATTTTGGGATATTCAATAACTGTGCAGACTGACCACAAGTCCATATCATTCCTGAAGAACTGTAAATTAAGCCACGGTAGATTGACAAGATGGACCCTCGCCTTACAGGAATATAACATCAGTTGGGAGTACATTCCAGGCAAGAAGAATATAGCAGCAGATGTATTGTCACGTATAAATATAACCAATCAAACCTATGAAGGAGAGAAGGAAACGATTGCAAAAGTCTATCACATCATTAAGGGTTGATCGGACTTGGAAGAAATAGTCAAAGGAATCGAACAACACCAGAAGCAAGACACCAAGTTACTGCAAATTCAACAGAGATTAGGTACACAGGACAATAGGATAATACCTTACTATTGTATACACCACAATCTTTTATTTATCAAGACAAGACATTCGAATTATACAAATAGCTAAAATTGTCGTTCATTAAAGCATTCAACTTTGACATTGTTTATCTGTATTACAGAGTTCCCTTCCTTTAGGAATTGGGTATTTAATTGATTAACTGATGTTAATTCAAGTCGCTATTAGCGTTCTGTCATATCTATATTACTATACAATCATAATATAATAGTTGTGGGTATTTGATACTTGCGTAACTGGTCGTTCGTAGGTTTTACACTTTTTTCTTAAATTTTTTAATTAATTAAAATTCTTTAATTAATTAAATAAACTTTCATAACTTCACTACACTCACTCCTATGCGCATGTACTCCGAATTATTTTCACTTAAAAATATGCTGCACTATTTCTTCAGTAGACATAACCTCCACTCATGGTTTGAGGTTAACCTATGTTTACATCTGGTCGCTGTCAAACGCACGTTTTTTTCTGGAGAAACAGCGTGCATGTAGTTCGCTTCGTTGCTGGTAAAAGACTGTTTTTGCTTCCTCTGTCGGAATGATGCATCTCGTATTTTTTATAGGATCTGATTGGTCAATATATTTTAATTCGTCAATTTTCGGCGGACTTCGTCAAAACAGACGCTTACAAACGCGTCACCTTTTGGGGTCGAGATTAAGAATTTTTGGTCGACATACCCACGCGGAAGGGTTCAGCATCATACAATTATTTTTATAAGTCCAATATCTTACTTATAACTGCAATGATGTCATTTTAATTACCCTCATTGTTTCTAACTTTTTATGATGATTAATTTGAATCCCCTCATCATATATTTCGGATTCGGGGTTGCTGAAATCGCACTTGGTATATACACTTAGTGTCCATTAAGCTATTATTTATTATTAATACATTGTTTTTATTCCATTTTCGATGGTAATAACGTATTCTTAATTTACTGTACAATTTTCCCTTAAAACTATGCCTTAATATTACTACTATGTCCGTTTTCATAGATTCAAACCTAGGTCTATGACTATACATATTTGTTTTTCTTATATTTTAATAATAATAACATTTAACTAATTTCTAACATGACCTATTTACACATTGATGGGTTTAGTCACTATTGACAGTGTTCTTTTTCCCTACATTATTAGTTTATTGCCTTAACTATTGTTTGTTAAGTAGGCTTGTCATACTTCATGGAGTTACCTTACTGTATGCTTGGTACTCTACACATATTATTCTGATTGTTATTCAAATGATAATTAAAATGGTCTCAATGATATTGTTATCAAGGTGCTGCAGTTTATTCTGCATTTGAATTTGTTATCACCTTGGTTTAGTAGTTATCATCATTGCTTGCAGCTAGTTGTTACTATAGTTTTGTTGTTATTATTGTTATTTTGATTATTTAGATAGTTATCTTGGTTGAATTTATTCATCTGAACAGTATTCTGTCCTACTTCAAGTTGTTAGTTGAGTTACTACCTTTGTATAGTAAGTTTATAACATAATTTAGTTGCATCATGCATCTTTGTTATTACAAGCCTATAGTTATATTGGATTACATTAATATAGCTTTTATATTTAGTTATTATACTATATGTTGTGTACTACACGTTCCTTATATTATCTAGTTACTTCCTAGCTCAATACATTCTGGTTTGATATTATTTTGGCTTTGTTTTTCTTAAGTTTTATTGAAAACTGGTTGCCCAGATTAGGTTATGTTGCATGTTTGGTAAGCAGTAATGTGTTGCTGCTGGCTGTGTATTTCTGTATTAACCTGGTTGATTGGCTTTCATTCAATGTTTGACATTGGTTATTGGTTATTATTATTGTACCTTTGGTTTACTCTTTTATTGTCTTAATTATTGTTAATTAGTGGGTTTTTTACTAACATCAATCCCACTGTACAATTGGTCATTTATATTTTGGAACCTAGTCTTCTTTTTTTTTTTATATCTACACATCATTTAGCTAAAATAAACTTATCCTATTCTTATTCAGTTTGTTGGTGACTCTTCATTTACAGTATTTAGTCCTTATTGATTACAGTTTATTTTACATGGACAAGGAATGTATTCATCAAATGACTTGTGGTCAGTGTTGACTTTACCATACAGCTTAGGGATTCATATCATGTAATTAATTAACATTTCTTCTTTCTTCTTAGTACAATTATTCCTTTATAATAATTGGGGTTAGTAACCCCGGTGTGTCCGCTACTGTTCAAGTCCCGCGATGTAAACCAATTTGTAAGTAAACCGATACGTACGGTCTAAATTCCCACTGTTGTATTTGTCAATTGTGTTGTATATTTAGTATGATTAATATAATATAACTTTACCAGTCTCTAACGAAGCAAATCACGTTGGCAGTTGATCGCTAAATTCGTTGTTCTGGTCAATTATGAAGCACAGTTTTCTTTCTTCAGTTTAATAAAAGTAATTCTTGTCCTGTCCACTTCGGAATACAGCTTCTGAATTGTTTTACGGCCCGATTGATGTTTCTTCTACACCGCCAGGATCCAAATAGGTTCTTCCTTCGGTTGAAGCAGTTAGTGTTGTTCCGTGTATTTGCAAGGTTATAATTTCTGGTGTTGTGACAATTATGAGTTGTGTTATTGTTAACTCTTTATATTTGATTAACTTTTCATCAATTCCCTTCGGACATGGGACAGTCCAAGTTTCTTCTTGTAGAATTTGGTTATTTGTTCTCGATTATTATTTCATAATATATCGTTATTTTATTAATCTGTGTTAGTGATAGATGTAAGTATTATCATTAGAATTTTATCTTCTTTATAATCGTATCTCTTGATTTCAAATATTACGATTCAATATATTCTTCTTGGGTTTTTTAAATCATCACGTTCAGTTTTTACCAAAAGCAATTCTTGTTATTTTTAAAATCAACAACATTCTTCTTAAATTTTTCCATAGCAACCTATATTAATTTCCGCTTCCACATGTTTGGACTATATAGTGTTTCTTTCATATATTTTTTTGTCTATTCTTTGTCAATTTGCTGTCCTATCGGAATGTAAATTTACCGATAGCTGGTTTATCATTTTATACACATCTTCTACTGGTTTTTTGATATAATTCCGTTTTTTTTTCTTTTTTATTATATTTAATCCACCTTCGATATTATTTTTTACCAATCGATATTATGGCATTATGGCATTATTATAATTTGTATAAATTTTATTAAATATTATTATTAACTTAATGTTTTTTCTTCTTTCTAGCTCTTCATAGTGTATTTATTAATTATTATTAATTGATGTATCTAACCTTTAAGTTATAAGTGTTTATTTAGTATTTTTGGCTGTTAGGCCTTTTATTGTAAATTGATCTACCTGTGGTTATGTCTGTTAGGCATCTATAGTCCCTTTTATATAAATTCGTACATACAATCAAAACTTAATTATTAACATTTGTATAAACAATTATTTTTCTACATCTAATAACAAATTTATCTTGATCTCTCGATCACATATAACAAAATTCGAACTTATGAACATTGGTTAACTGCCTCACACTTCATTCTATGACAGTCATTGAATAACACTATTTGTTTCATTATTTTTCATGAACTCAACACATATTTGATATAACATCACATAAACTTTATCATAACATTTTTGTCATAATATAATACTTTTTTAATACAAAATTCTTATCTGTTATTATCATGAATTAAGTCATTGTTTCATTTTTCTGTTTTGTTTTTTATTAAACATATATCATTAGCTATTATTTATTTTACAGGTTCGTTTATTCTATTCAACACTACCTTGCATTCTTATTTATTTTGTCTATGACTATAATTGTCATAATTGGGTCTCTGTTCTATTATGGGATTATGTATCAATTTATTTATCAATCTGTGAATCTTCTTTTATGTAGCATAAATGCTATCATTTTTGTTGCGCTACATATGCTTCCCCTCCTAAAAAAGTTTAGTTTACCTGAATGAAGTTTAGGTCAAATAAACTTGCCTTTTTCACATGCCTTTTCTTAATTTCATTGTTAATGGTTGACGATGGTCTTCTCAATGTAACTTCATTAGACTAGTACTAGTACCTTTTTTATTTAATAACATTTCATCATTTTATTTAACATTCTTGATTCTTGATATATTTTTTTTTTCTGTACACATTATTTGTTGGTAACTGGCTACACTATTCACTGATACATTAGTTTTACATCTCTCCTATTTATAATTACTATAGTTACTGCATTTTTCATTATTCTTCTGTCAACTCGCTTCTTTCTGTTTTCTTCGTCCTATTCCTTTGGAAACTGAATTTATTTTTGCAACTATTCTAATATTCCTTAAATATTTAATTTCCCTAACAATCCCTAACACATGCGTTGGTACAGTTCAGAGAGGCACTGTTTGGCTTCATACTCTGCTGCCCACACTACATCTTAATATAGTACTGCTGGAATTCATCTACAGTCAGCTATAAAATATAATAATAATCTCCTAATAATCTCTTTAATCATTTAATAATAAATATTTGGGAAAAGATTTTTTCTTTGTTGCATTTATATTTTTTCATTACTATTCTTCATATTTCGTAGTTCCATTTTAATTCCTTAAACATTTGTTAATATTGACTTTGACAGTTATCGATTGTAATCATTTTTGTTTTCATTTTTGTTGAGATTGTAATGTTAAGTATCTTCTTCGTTTTTTTTTTTTTCTGATCTCAATATTTTTTAATCAGTTGTTGTGTTTTGATCATTATAATTGTATTTCTTACTAAATATATTCCGTATACTTAATTATTCTTCCTCTTATCGTATTTCACTATTTTGGCTGTTTATTTTTTAATGAATTATGTTCATAAATACTCTTTCCTTCTTGTCTTCTTTAACATTATATTAGTTACATTCAATTGTTTACTGAGATTGTTCCATCATGTGGCAATGTAGTATGTATTTTAGGTCATATGATTTTTTTTTTCTTCTTTATTTTGGATAAGTAGGTTTGAGGTAATAACTTTTATCTTGGGGTTCATTCTTCATTATTCACACTATTTCTTTATAAACATTTAATAATAATTCTCATTTTATTGTGTAATCTTGGGGTTTGTTATTCATTATACACATTATTTCTTTATACACATAATAATAATAATTATCGTTTTCTTCTGTAATCTTGGGGTTTGTTATTCATTATACACATTATTTCTTTATACACATAATAATAATAATTATCATTTTCTTCTGTAATCTTGGGGTTTGTTATTCATTATACACATTATTTCTTTATAAACATTTAACAATAATTCTTGTTTTCTTCAAAATCGATAATACGTTGTTCTTATTGTATTTCAAAATTTAGTGGTAGTATTCAACTCAAATTATTTTTAAATTCCAAGTATTTTTCTTCAAGATTGATAATAAGTTGTCCTTACTTCATTTTAGAATTTATTCATTATATTTCTTTTTGGATTTAGTAAAAAAATTTTTTTTTTCTTACTAAATTCGTTTTATCTATAATAGTTATTTCAAATAATTTTTTGTAAGTTGGTCTTACTGTCTTTTAGAATTTTGCTGATATATATATGATTTCGTTATTACTATTACTGTTTACATGTTTCTGATCCTCTTCTAACAAATCTTTCCTGATATTCTTTAAATAGTGGTTATTAATTATGGTTATTTTATGATTACACTTAATTTTATTTATTAATCGTTGTTCCCCAAGATTACGGTTCAGTGACGGGTATTCATTAATTTTCACTGCCTCTATTAGTTTAAATGAGGGCTTACTCCCTCTTCTCTATTTTCATTCTGATTACTGTGTTGGTTTTGTACTGGTTCCGTGCGATCCTCCATATTATGTTCTGCTATTCTATAATTTCCATCATGTGGGTAGTTGTCTTCATGCCGAGATTGGTCATAATGGTTGTCATATCGGTGACTTCTTGGGTAGTATCGTCGCTGATTACCTTGAGGTCTGGAGTAAATATAATTGACGTTATGTCTATAATTATTGGGTCGTCTGTCCCCATCTTCTCTATTATTGCGACTATCACGATAATTGTAATTGTTATTGCCGCGATAATTATAGTTTCTGGAATTATTATTCGTGTTTTCATTTTGTGTTCTATTAGTATTAACGTTATGCGCAGGTCGATTGCGATCGTTATTATGAGAATTGGCTGGTAGCGCGTTATTATCATACTTCTGATATTTATGAATTAGCATTCTATTTCTTTGGTATTGATTCTCGTGCTCATAATTCTCCAAGAATTTGGCTATGGCTGGAATCGTTTTGATTTGACTACACATACGCGCATTTTTTATCCCTTCCTCGTAATGATAGGATAGTTGTATTACCAAACATTCTTCGGGAATTCGGGGCTCTAAGTTCCGCGCCATACATACTTTTCCTAAAAAGTATGAAGTAGGGGACTGGCCCACATTTGTTTCGTATCGACCGTTACTCAAATTATTCCTAATCATGTTCTGGGTCGATTCCGACCAATACTTCTCCTTAAATTGTTTTTTGAACTTAGTCATGTCCAGTATATCCGGGCGCACCGCTGTCCACCAATTATCATAAGTATCTTTAAACGTTTCATCAATCATGCTTCGTATAATACTCCAGCGACTCTCTCTATTTCTTATGATCACTTCTTCCAATCTCTTTAAAAATTCCATAGGATTGCGCTTATAATTACGAAAATTAATCGATTCTCTGTTCTCATGGTTATTTGTATGACTATTTTGGCATGTCCTATCCCGCCATGAATCTACTTCCTCCTGTAATTGTAATTCACGCCTACTAATCTCTTCTATTTTATTTTTATTGGTATTGATTTGACCTTCCATATTATTTAAATTGCCATAGACCCTTTCGAGTCGTTCGCCCATGTCTGTCTGTATTTGCTTAATACCTTCCTTATTCTCTTCCCGTGCCTGATGTACTTCGTTTTTAATTTGCTCACATTTTTCGACAGTTTCCTGTTGGATTTCTTCGACCAACGTTTTATTCTCAATTTTTGTGTCATTAATTTTATTCTGTAATTCCTCACGAACCTGTACTATTGTTTCGTTAGTTTTTTCTAACTCTTCATTTGTTTTGGCTATTTCTAATTTTCTTTCCTCATTATTTTGGTCCACCTTCTGGTTAATTGTCACATGAAGATTTTCAATTTTTTCATTAATTTGCTTTAAATTTTCTTCATGTATTTGTAAGATGTCTTCCTTCATTTGTTTTAAACCCTCATCATTCCTATCTAACCTTTCATGAATTTGGTTTAATCTTTCGTTCATTTGTTTTGAGGTTTCTCTAATTTCCTCATTTGTTTTGTCGAATTTCTCATCCTGTTTCCTAAATTGTTCCTTTGAGTCTTCCTTAATTTCCTCCTTTGTTTTATCTAATTTTTCCTCCAGTCTCTTTGAGTTTTCATTAATACTACTCATTAACTCCATTAATTTTTCCCAATTTAGTCCTTCTCTGGTTCCTGCTTTATTTATTTGGTCCCCTTGGGCAACTTCTTCGATTACTTCCCTTTCCTTGTCTGCCATTATTTCAGTTTCCGTTATTTCGTCTGCCTGTTGTTCCATTTCACTATCTGTTATTAGTTCTATTTCCTGTTCTTGTTCATCTATTTCCTTCTCCGTTTCTCCTGCCCTAATCCTTGATCTACCTCTGGTATGCATGTTTACTCTCCCACAGTTGCCTGCTCTGGTTAAGTAATGTTATTGTTATTATAGTTACTTAACTCAAGCCCCACGTTGGGCGCCAATTTGTTAGTAACCCCGGTGTGTCCGCTACTGTTCAAGTCCCGCGATGTAAACCAATTTGTAAGTAAACCGATACGTACGGTCTAAATTCCCACTGTTGTATTTGTCAATTGTGTTGTAAATTTAGTATGATTAATATAATATAACTTTACCAGTCTCTAACGAAGCAAATCACGTTGGCAGTTGATCGCTAAATTCGTTGTTCTGGTCAATTATGAAGCACAGTTTTCTTTCTTCAGTTTAATAAAAGTAATTCTTGTCCTGTCCACTTCGGAATACAGCTTCTGAATTGTTTTACGGCCCGATTGATGTTTCTTCTACACCGCCAGGATCCAAATAGGTTCTTCCTTCGGTTGAAGCAGTTAGTGTTGTTCCGTGTATTTGCAAGGTTATAATTTCTGGTGTTGTGACAATTATGAGTTGTGTTATTGTTAACTCTTTATATTTGATTAACTTTTCATCAATTCCCTTCGGACATGGGACAGTCCAAGTTTCTTCTTGTAGAATTTGGTTATTTGTTCTCGATTATTATTTCATAATATATCGTTATTTTATTAATCTGTGTTAGTGATAGATGTAAGTATTATCATTAGAATTTTATCTTCTTTATAATCGTATCTCTTGATTTCAAATATTACGATTCAATATATTCTTCTTGGGTTTTTTAAATCATCACGTTCAGTTTTTACCAAAAGCAATTCTTGTTATTTTTAAAATCAACAACATTCTTCTTAAATTTTTCCATAGCAACCTATATTAATTTCCGCTTCCACATGTTTGGACTATATAGTGTTTCTTTCATATATTTTTTTGTCTATTCTTTGTCAATTTGCTGTCCTATCGGAATGTAAATTTACCGATAGCTGGTTTATCATTTTATACACATCTTCTACTGGTTTTTTGATATAATTCCGTTTTTTTTTTCTTTTTTATTATATTTAATCCACCTTCGATATTATTTTTTACCAATCGATATTATGGCATTATGGCATTATTATAATTTGTATAAATTTTATTAAATATTATTATTAACTTAATGTTTTTTCTTCTTTCTAGCTCTTCATAGTGTATTTATTAATTATTATTAATTGATGTATCTAACCTTTAAGTTATAAGTGTTTATTTAGTATTTTTGGCTGTTAGGCCTTTTATTGTAAATTGATCTACCTGTGGTTATGTCTGTTAGGCATCTATAGTCCCTTTTATATAAATTCGTACATACAATCAAAACTTAATTATTAACATTTGTATAAACAATTATTTTTCTACATCTAATAACAAATTTATCTTGATCTCTCGATCACATATAACAAAATTCGAACTTATGAACATTGGTTAACTGCCTCACACTTCATTCTATGACAGTCATTGAATAACACTATTTGTTTCATTATTTTTCATGAACTCAACACATATTTGATATAATATCACATAAACTTTATCATAACATTTTTGTCATAATATAATACTTTTTTAATACAAAATTCTTATCTGTTATTATCATGAATTAAGTCATTGTTTCATTTTTCTGTTTTGTTTTTTATTAAACATATATCATTAGCTATTATTTATTTTACAGGTTCGTTTATTCTATTCAACACTACCTTGCATTCTTATTTATTTTGTCTATGACTATAATTGTCATAATTGGGTCTCTGTTCTATTATGGGATTATGTATCAATTTATTTATCAATCTGTGAATCTTCTTTTATGTAGCATAAATGCTATCATTTTTGTTGCGCTACATTATTCCTTTATAGGTTTATGTTAGTTTGTTATCTTCCATTTTCTTTCCCTTTTTCCATGTGTCTGGTCTGGATATCTTCCTTCTTCTTTCTTCACTGATCTCTTTCTCACTCTTATTTATTTTATACATGACGTTGTTTTCACTTGTCTCCTTCGCATTGTTTCTTCTTTCTTCTTTCTTGAGGTCGTTATCATTGTGTTCTTCTCCCTGACTCTTCATTCTTCTTTTGGTTCCGTGTTTCTTCCCACTGATTCATTGTTCTTCTTTTGTTTCCTTGTTCTTCTCACTGATCTATTGGGTAAGGTATGTCAGTCGTCTCGTCTTTATTCTTCTTTTCTTCTTTATTGGTACATTTGCTAGTAATTACTCTTTCATGATACGTCACTTATTTTAACATATGGTACTTTCTCCTTCTGCATCCATGGTGGTATTCTTGACCTTTTATGTATTCTTAACAGTAGTGGCTTTCAAATTAATTTTCGGTACGTTGGTGGATGTAGTGTTATATGTACCGTTACAATATGCAGAGAAAACCCAACCATTGCTGGAGTTAACAAGGAAAAATCACAAATGGAAGTGGGAGAAGAAACATCAAGATGCCTTCGACCAAGTCAAGAAGTTATTCATGGAAAACATAATGATTCATCATCCACTGCGAGATGGAAGATTCGTTATCTACACAGACGCTAGTGACTACGCGTGTGGAAGTGTACTGTATCAACAAGATGCTACAGGAGAACACCGTGTCATTGCATATGCCAGTAGAGTATTCAAAGGGGCAGAGAAGCAGTACTCTACATCTGAGAAGGAGATACTTGCTATAGTATACGCTCTGAAACAGTTTCGATATTATATTTACGGAACGCATTTCGAAATACATACGGACCATCAAGCGTTATCATTTCTATTAAAATGTAAAGTAACCAACGCTCGATTGTTACGATGGATCCTAGCATTCGGTGAGTATTCCTTTACTATAAAATATTGTAAAGGGAAAGATAATGTTATAGCCGATACTTTGAGTAGATACGTCACAGAAAAGTGTGAAGAGGTCTATGAAAAGAACCATAATGAGTTACAACTGTTACCTATTAAATTTACTGTTGATAATGATATTAAATACATGTTGAAAACCTAGCTCAACAACAAGACTTAGATGATGCTACGAGAGAATTTAAGCTACGAGATCACCTACCAGACGATTACAAGGTACAAAATGGAGTCTTATATAAACTAATGAGGCAAGATTGGAAAGTGGTATTAACAAATGATATGTTGCATAAATTAATTCGACCAACACACGAAAGTTTAGCACATGCTGCTGCACTTAAATGTTACTTAAGCCTACATGAAGATTTCACCATCAATAATATGTTCAGGAAGATTAAAAACGAAAGTAAGAAATGTTATGAGTGTCAAACA
Organism: Magicicada septendecula; assembly: GCA_034769895.1. Classification (NCBI taxonomy): domain Eukaryota; kingdom Metazoa; phylum Arthropoda; class Insecta; order Hemiptera; family Cicadidae; genus Magicicada; species Magicicada septendecula. The sequence goes on from CM068368.1 coordinate 659,435,062, forward strand.
GCAAAAGGACCGAATCTACATACCTATGTGGAAATGCAGAGTATCCAAAAGGACCAGAAAGGAGAGCTAATTGCAGTGGATTCCCTTGGACCACTTCCGAGATCAAGTCGGGGAGTGAAACACATACTTGTTTGTATAGATGTATTTTCCAAAGCCGTCCATCTGTATCCAATTATGCGACCCACTACTAAAGTTGTTTTGAAAATACTCTTGCACAAATACATTCCTGCATATGGTAAAATGAAGAAGGTACTTAGCGACCAAGGAGTACAGTTCCAAAGCGAAGTATGGGAGAGAACCCTTCGTGAAAATGGAATTCAACCTGTACTCACATCGGTACGACACCCACAGGGAAATCTTGCGGAAAGAGTAAATAAAGAGTTAGGTAAATATCTACGAATCTACTGTCACGATAAACACAACAAATGGGCAGAGTATTTACCTTTCTTTGAGAAAGCAGTAAATGAAAATTATAGCGAAGCAACAAGTTATACGCCAATCGAGCTAGATGGAGACAAAAAACCTGTTAGATTCTGGACCAAATATGTAAGCAAGCCAGAGAATCAAAATGTACCTATTCCATTAAGTGTAAAGGTGGAGTATGCTAAACAACGCATCATAGAACAAGGTAACAAGAGGATAGAAAAGTACAATAGAACGCATAAATTACAATGATTTGACATAGGAGAACAAATTCTGTTGAAAGCTAATCATGTAGGAAAACGCAGTGACAACACACCAAAGAAATTCTTCCGGCTGTACAACGGACCTTATACGTCGAAACAACGCGTGGGAAGACACAGGTTCATCGTATACGATGAGAGGAAAGAAAAGGACATCGGCAAATATCATGCGACGTCATTCAAGAAATCCTACGTATGAATGAACAATGCCACTGAAACCGTCCAAGGTCAACGCACCGATCAGCTGTTATGAGGGAGGGGTGAAGCTTGCATTCCACCAACAGCGAGAGTTACTGACTTACTCATTATTATGTGTTGTTTAACTGATGTAAACTTAAGATAAGCGAATATAATATGATTGTATTTGTCTAGAACAAATAGACAAAAATTTAATAAATAAATATTTATTAAATTTTTTTTCTCAAAGAGAGGAATAATGCAACGATACGATGCAACTCCATACGCTGTATTAGGCATTAATTTGAATAAATATAAAATTTGTAGAATTATTAAAAGTTAAGGGTAAATGGACAGGTCTGAGATTGTAAAAATATTTCATTGTTAGATTAGGGGAGAAATTAACCTGTTCCGACAAGCAGAGAACACCTGCTCAATTGTATGTGTGTTACGCATGTATCTGACCACGCCAGGCCAGGAGGAATGGAAAACTAACTCTGGACAACGCTGGACCCCGCCAATAAGTCGTAAGATCATCAGAACTCGAGGTGACATGCATAATGCATTTTTTAAATGATTTTTAAATGAGCTCACAAAGACTATATCAAATGACAATAAATTAAAACAAAGAAAAAATTTATAATTAGATATAATATTTAGAAATGTAGATAAATGTTTAGTCGTAAGAATGAGCGATCGCATATAAAGAAATAATAAAAAAAAGAAAGAATTAAAGTTGATAGAGAAGATTTTGTTTATCAAAATAAATAGTTAAATTGATTTGATATTTGCATTATAGAAAAGAATAATTTAAATGTGACTATAAAACAAATGCCAGTTTAAAAGTAATTAATAAATTTAAATTTAATTTTAAACATTGGTATAGACTGAGCGAGTTGAGGTCAGATCTTAATTAAAAGAATGAAATTCAAATTATATTTTAATTTTATATTTTTTAGTAAATCAAATTATTAACATGTCTAGATTAAGATTATTAACATGTCTAGGTGTAAGAGGGTTTTTTAAATATGTGTAACATTGCATAGTAGAAGAGATAAACATTTAATAATGAGCAATATCGTGACCGAAGATTATTAATGATGTTTATTATTTATAGGATTGAGTAAACAATAAATATGAATTTTAAATACTCATAAATATAATACTCTTATTATAATTACACCTGAACCCCAATTTATACACGATATTTTTATTGTTGTAATTTTGTCGCCTGTCAACATGTGGCACGACACGCTTACATTTAATAACATTGTATCGTTGTAAGTAAATGGCGCTCCAAGATCGTGGGGCTCCACAAATTTAAATTATTTAAATAAATAATTTGTTACGTTAAAAATGTCGCCCATGAACGTGGGACACGAAACGCCTATATTTAATAATTAATGTATGCTCTATGATTACCAGTGTTTGATGAGTTATATGATATAACTAATATTATGTTTTAATTAATTTCGTATGTTAGTATTTTAAAATTGTTGTGTGTATTGTATTGTAATAACGCAACTGGCGCCCACCCAAATAAACAGGTGTAATTGTAACAGGAGTAAATAAAAATAAATAAATAATAATTCAACAATAAATAAATAAAAGCTTGCATACGGTTCACTAATAATAAATTATAAATAAATATTTTAATAATACTTCACTATGGCAGCACCCGAAGGCTTGAATCTAGGAGCATTTAAACATTCCATACTAGCCATGATGGACGAATTAGTCATAAAACAAGCCGAAAAATTTAAAGAAGAGTTGAAAGAGGAGAATGCCAAAAAATAAAAAAATAGATGAAATAAATACCAAACAAACAGAAAGTTTAGAAAATAAATTAGAGCAACAGGCCGAAAATTTTAAACAGGACACTATAAAAATAACAGAAAGTAGAAGAGTTAACAGAAAAAATTGTTGACACCAACCTACGTAGGCCTATTGATACGTATTGAGACTTAAGTTTTCAGGTGGTAAATGGGAGAACAGTATGGAATTCCTAGCTAGAGTGGAGAAAGCGATAGAACAGATTGGCAGTGCAATAAATGACGACGAGAAGATAGACTTCATCACGCGATATCTTAAAGATTCAGCCAGTCAATGGTATTCTATTATTAGAGATAACGTCAGTACATATCAGCAGTTTCGTGAGGCATTCGAAAACAGATACTGGAACGTGCATACCCAACGACAGGTGAGGGATCAACTCGAGTATGGAAAATTCAACGCACAAGGACAACAGAGTATTGAACAGTACGCAATTGCGCAAATTGAACGCGTAAAACATATAAAACCAAAATTTTCTTAATATGAGATAGTGTCTAAGTTCTCCTACCGTTTCCATAGAGATATCCAGTTAGCTGTATATACGCAGGGTGTCAAAACGATCGAACAATTCTTAATACTTGTCACTCAATCACAAAATATTAACAAGAGTAACACTTCACCACACAATCAACAAACGCGGATTAATTATCACAATAATTACGAACGTAGTGATAAAGCACGAGAACGTGATGATACGCAAAACCGTGATAATTATAGGCGAAATTTCACACCGCCAGCGCACAGTGTAAAGCAACACACAGCTGTGAATAACACACGAAACGTACAGAAGGGACCACACTCGGAGAGAAACGTGCGTGATACAAATTGGAAGAAAAGATTTAGTAAAACATATGATCGCTCCGTATCCACAATGCAGAGCAAGAGAGAGAGTGCAGAGGGAGAAATCAAAGCGTAACTGCGACAAAGCTCTGTTCAACCATCCTGTTCCCATGACACAAAACAATGACCGAAAAACAGGACGTACGGGTACACAATAAACAATATACAGGGTGATTCGGAACTGCACTCTAATCTCTCGGTAAATTACTCTATAGCTGAAAATAAGGAAAAAAGTTGGTATAAATAAAAGTCCAAAAACGCTTCGTTAGCGAGTTACGACTAGCGAAAGATTTCGCTAATATGCAGCCATATTTAATTTTACCGGTCTAAAAGTTCGATGCAAATTTCTTTGTTCTATACGTTTCTTGACCTGGAAAGTTGAATAAAACAGGTCGCAGAACTGTAACTCTAATAGTTTTTAAGTTATCTGACGTAAAACACAAAAAATTGAACTCTAAAAATACACTTTGTTACGTTTGGAGTAAAATAACTTTATTAAATGGCTAATAAATGCATTACATTTTCAAATTTAATTCTGAGTTAATTGGTGTGATTAAAGCCAATAAAAAATAAATACAAGTCCAAGAAATCTTAATTTTATTGAATGAAAAACAAAACAGAAATGATTAAATTATGTGAAAGTAACCTTACATTCAAAGTAATTGTTCGATGTGGCCACCATTCTGTTGAATGCAGCATTTAGCACGACGAATCCAAGCTTTTCTAACTTTGCTTAGTGTGTCAGGACTATTTTTTTAGAGTTGCTCCAGCTTCAATGATTCGATTCCTTAGCTCTTCCTGAGTGTTAATGTGTGTTGAATATACCAAAATCTTCATCGATCTCCAAAGGTTAAAATCTAATGGCGTGAGATCCGGAGATCGTGCAGGCCATTTTACGGGTCCTGCTCGACCAATCCAGTGGTTACCATAGGTATTATTTAAGTAACGTGTTACAGAACGACTGAAGTGAACTGGCGATCCATCATGCATAAACAACATCCCTGCTCTGTATTGAAGAGGAACATCTTCCAAAAGTTCTTGCAGATTTGTTTGTAAAAAATTCAGGTACTTTTCTCCATTGAGCCGTGGAGGTAAGAAACACGGCCCAATGACATTGTCAGCAAGAATTCAACACCACACATTAAATGAAAGTGTGTGTTGGAAATGCGTTACGGCAACTTCATGTGTGTTTTCCTCTGCCCTAATATGGGTGTTACGGAAATTTGCAACTCCATTCCTAGTAAAGTATGATTCATCTGTAACTAAAATCCGTTTAAGGAAATTGCGATCAACTGATTTTTGTCTTACTAACCATTGGCAAAATTCTTTTCGATTATTGTAATCTTGCGGTAGTAAATCTTGCACTGATGTGACATGAAATGAGTACAATTGTTGCTCTCGCAAAATTCGCCATACGGATGTTTGAAAAATATTAAAGCGACAAGACAGTCTTCTAGTACTTGTTGTTGGAGACGTGTGAACTGCATCAAGTATTTCTTCTTCTACATTCAAGTTTCTAACAAATCGTTGTCGGCCAGTATCTGTACGTCTTGTTATTAGCGTACCTGTTCCTCTGAGACGTCTTTCAACTGTTTCAAAAGTTTTACAGCATGGTATTCTTCTAAGAGGATATTTCTCGCGGTATTCTCGAACAGCAGCTGTGCTATTACAATCTACTTTTCCGTAAATTAATAACATATCTGTAAATTCTTCGAAAGTAAATAAATTTGTTGTGTCACCCATATTTACAATTTAACTAAATACCGATCTGTTATTAATACGTTGATAACTTGTAAACTCGTAGAGCAACACACAACTAATGAGATACTTCACAAAGACTTTCAAATGGGAGTATGTAAACTGCGCGCTTTATTATTGGTCATTAATAACAACAAAGGATTAGGCCGCTAGAGGATATGTTTACATACAGTTTATTGCAATAAGTTGTTATTTAGAAGCTCATTGTTGCGATTGCCAACTTATGAAATCGAAGAATATTATTAAGAATTAAATTAAATTAAATTAAAATCTCTATAAGTTTTATTTGAAACTGTAATGCATTTATTAGCCATTTAGTAAAGTTATTTTACTCCAAACGGAACAATGTGTATTTTTAGAGTTCAATTTTTTGTGTTTTACGTCAGATAACTTAAAAACTATTAGAGTTACAGTTCTGCGACCTGTTTTATTCAACTTTCCAGGTAAAAAAACGTATAGAACAAAGAAATTTGCATCGAACTTTCAGACCGGTAAAATTAAATATGGCTGCATATTAGCGAAATCTTTCGCTAGTCGTAACTCGCTAACGAAGCGTTTTTGGACTTTTGTTTATACCAACTTTTTTCCTTATTTTCAGCTATAGAGTAATTTACCGAGAGATTAGAGTGCAGTTCCGAATCACCCTGTATATCCGTGCGATGTGAGAAATGAGTTATTAGACACCGACAGAAGGGTGACACCGAATCAACCAGAAATAATTTGTCCGATAATTAATGTACGAATTAATGGATGTAGAATTAAAATGTTAATCGATACAGGTAGCCAATTAACTGTACTAAGTAATAAGTGGGTACAACAAAATAAAAAATATTTTAAACAAACGGATATTTTACCTGTCAGTAATATAAATGTTATTACAGCCATGAATAAGAGAGAAAAGGTTAGACAGCAAGCTTACGTAACGTTAAATTGTAAGGACTTAGAAATAACATATCCTATGATCATAATGAATAAACTTATTTATGATGGAATTATTGGAATGAATTTATTAAATACTTTAAGTGCAAGGATTGATATCAATAACAATAAGATGTTATGTAATTGTAAGAATGTTCTATATGAATTAATTATGAATGAAGATGAAGAAAATGGTGAGGTAAGTGAAAATCCTATTGTCGTATCCAAGCCATGTATACGATATGCACCTACTCAGCATGCTAATTCAGCCGAAGAAGGAATGTCATCTCAGGAAGAAGCGAAGTTATTTAAATTAATAGAAGAGTATAATGAAATATTCAGCGATGTACCGACGCAGACCACAGTCTACGAACACGCTATTATGATATCAGACCCTACAAAATGTGTCATACGAACGTATCCAATACCCAGGAAGTACGAGGGAGAAGTTGAACTGGAAATACGACGGATGATAGAAAATGACGTCATTGAGTGCTCGAACAGCAACTTTCTTAATCCTCTAGTTGTAGTAAAGAAGAAAAGTGGAGAAGTTCATTTATGCCTGGACATGAGGAGTTTGAATAGCGTCGTTCTACGTGAATTCGATTGTGCACCACCTGCGGACGAGTTATTTGCCAAGTGTGAAGGAGCACTTTATTTGATTAAGTTGGATTTACGGTCAAGTTTTTGCCAAATTCCAAATAGAAGAGAAGATAGAAAATACACCGCCTTCCTATATAAAAATAAATGCTATCAACACAAGGTAGTTCCCTTTGGTTTGAGCACGAGTTTGGCTGCAATTGTAAAATGTCTGGAGAAAGCATTGGGACCAGAAGTGGAGCCTTACTCCATGGTGTTTGTGGATGATATCCTGGTAGTATCAAAAACACTTGACGAACACACTGAACATCTTAACACTATATTCCACAAGTTTAGGGAAGCCCAAATATCCCTTAACCTAGACAAGTGTGAATTCATAAAATCCTGAATCCAATTCCTAGGTCATATTATTTCATCCTCAGGTATTCAACCCGATCCCATAAAGATATCCAGTATTACCGATTTCCCTACACCGAAGAACATTAAAGGGTTACGAGCATTTTTGGGACTCACAGGATATTATAGAAGATTCTCACAACTATATGCAGAGAAAACCCAACCATTGCTGGAGTTAACAAGGAAAAATCACAAATGAAAGTGGGAGAAGAAACATCAAGATGCCTTCGACCAAGTCAAGAAGTTATTCATGGAAAACATAATGCTTCATCATCCATTTCGAGATGGAAGATTCGTTATCTACACAGACGCTAGTGACTACGCGTGTGGAAGTGTACTGTATCAACAAGATGCTACAGGAGAACACCGTGTCATTGCATATGCCAGTAGAGTATTCAAAGGGGCAGAGAAGCAGTACTCTACATCTAAGAAGGAGATACTTGCTATAGTATACGCTCTGAAACAGTTTCGATATTATATTTACGGAACGCATTTCGAAATACATACGGACCATCAAGCGTTATCATTTCTATTAAAATGTAAAGTAACCAACGCTCGATTGTTACGATGGATCCTAGCATTCGGTGAGTATTCCTTTACTATAAAATATTGTAAAGGGAAAGATAATGTTATAGCCGATACTTTGAGTAGATACGTCACAGAAAAGTGTGAAGAGGTCTATGAAAAGAACCATAATGAGTTACAACTGTTACCTATTAAATTTACTGTTGATAATGATATTAAATACATGTTGAAAACCTAGCTCAACAACAAGACTTAGATGATGCTACGAGAGAATTTAAGCTACGAGATCACCTACCAGACGATTACAAGGTACAAAATGGAGTCTTATATAAACTAATGAGGCAAGATTGGAAAGTGGTATTAACAAATGATATGTTGCATAAATTAATTCGACCAACACACGAAAGTTTAGCACATGCTGCTGCACTTAAATGTTACTTAAGCCTACGTGAAGATTTCACCATCAATAATATGTTCAGGAAGATTAAAAACGAAAGTAAGAAATGTTATGAGTGTCAAACAGCAAAAGGACCGAATCTACATACCTATGTGGAAATCCAGAGTATCCAAAAGGACCAGAAAGGAGAGCTAATTGCAGTGGATTCCCTTGGACCACTTCCGAGATCAAGTCAGGGAGTGAAACACATACTTGTTTGTATAGATGTATTTTCCAAAGATGTCCATCTGTATCCAATTATGCGACCCACTACTAAAATTGTTTTGAAAATACTCTTGCAGAAATACATTCCTGCATATGGTAAAATGAAGAAGGTACTTAGCGACCAAGGAGTACAGTTCCAAAGCGAAGTATGGGAGAGAACCCTTCGTGAAATGGAATTCAACCTGTACTCACATCGGTACGACACCCACAGGGAAATCTTGCGGAAAGAGTATATAAAGAGTTAGGTAAATATATACAAATCTAGTGTCACGATGAACACAACAAATGGGCAGAGTATTTACCTTTCTTTGAGAAAGCAGTAAATAAAAATTATAGCGAAGCAACAAGTTATACGCCAATCGAGCTAGATGGAGAAAAAAACCTGTTAGATTCTGGACCAAATATGTAAGCAAGCCAGAGAATCAAAATGTACCTACTCCATTAAGTGTAAAGGTGGAGTATGCGAAACAACGCATCATAGAACAAGGTAACAAGAGGATAGAAAAGTACAATAGAACGCACAAATTACAATGATTTGACATAGGAGAACAAATTCTGTTGAAAGCTAATCATGTAGGAAAACGCAGTGACAACACACCAAAGAAATTCTTCCGGCTGTACAACGGACCTTATACGTTGAAACAACGCGTGGGAAGACACAGGTTCATCGTATACGATGAGAGGAAAGAAAAGGACATCGGCAAATATCATGCGACGTCATTCAAGAAATCCTACGTATGAATGAACAATGCCACTGAAACCGTCCAAGGTCAACGCACCGATCAGCTGTTATGAGGGAGGGGTGAATCTTGCATTCCACCAACAGCTAGAGTTACTGACTTACTCATTATTATGTGTTGTTTAACTGATGTAAACTTAAGATAAGCGAATATAATATGATTGTATTTGTCTAGAACAAATAGACAAAAATTTAATAAATAAATATTTATTAAATTTTTTTTCTCAAAGAGAGAAATAATGCAACGATACGATGCAACTCCATACGCTGTATTAGGCATTAATTTGAATAAATATAAAATTTGTAGAATTATTAAAAATTAAGGGTAAATGGACAGGTCTGAGATTGTAAAAATATTTCATTGTTAGATTAGGGGAGAAATTAACTTGTTCCGACAAGCAGAGAACACCTGCTCAATTGTATGTGTGTTACGCATGTATCTTGTGTGTGTTAGTGATGCATGTACAGAAAGGAATCTCAGCAACCCGCCCCAAGTAATTAATAAAATAATTATTTTAATTCACTGTGCGAAAACTAATTAGTGTAGAAACAAACCAAAGGCACCAAAGTGTGTGTAAATTTATAGTTATCCCCAGTGAAAAAATGACGTTAATAAGACACGCTACGCGAAGTCAGTGCGAAATAAACGTGCCAAAAAATACGCAAATTACCCTATGACGCTCAAATTAATACAGTGAGTGCTTAATCAAATTAGCTATGATAGGTGCTATCTCGATTCCGCGGAAAACATTGCGATTTGCTAATAAATGCAATTAGATGAAAAGGTTTGGGAGTGGGGGCTATCAGGCTTTATGCGGGTATCGACAGGACGATTTTGAAGCCAACTGGTGCGGAATTTCGAGAGGGTATAAATTGAGGGTTCGACCGAAAACCCTTCTCTTCATTTCAGGAGACAGTTGCAGTCGGACATGCTGTCCGTCGGCAGAACAGTTTTATTTTTATTTTTATTGCAAGTATCATTAACGAAAGAATAAAACGTTCGGTAATTATGTGACAATATTCCGGAAAACGTAAGTACTGGGATCGTTTAAGTCTACCAAGAGTATCTACGGAGAAGCTACCAGCGCGACGAGGAATGCTGGACGTTAGGCGATGTTTAAGATCTACCTTGCAGCAGATAACAACTGTCAGAAGCGGACCACACACTGCTGGAGAACGAAGCTGGACTCTAGACGTATCCAGGACCACACACTGCTGGAGAACGACGCTGGACTCTAGACGTATCCAGGACCACGCCAGGCCAGGAGGAATGGAAAACTAACTCTGGACAACGCTGGACCCCGCCAATAAGTCGTAAGATCATCAGAACTCGAGGTGACATGCATAATGCATTTTTTAAATGATTTTTAAATGAGCTCACAAAGACTATATCAAATGACAATAAATTAAAACAAAGAAAAAATTTATAATTAGATATAATATTTAGAAATGTAGATAAATGTTTAGTCGTAAGAATGAGCGATCGCATATAAAGAAATAATAAAAAAAAGAAAGAATTAAAGTTGATAGAGTAGATTTTGTTTATCAAAATAAATAGTTAAATTGATTTGATATTTGCATTATAGAAAAGAATAATTTAAATGTGACTATAAAACAAATGCCAGTTTGAAAGTAATTAATAAATTTAAATTTAATTTTAAACATTGGTATAGACTGAGCGAGTTGAGGTCAGATCTGAATTAAAAGAATTAAATTCAAATTATATTTTAATTTTATATTTTATTAGTAAATCAAATTATTAACATGTCTAGGTGTAAGAGGGTTTTTTAAATATGTGTAACATTGCATAGTAGAAGAGATAAACATTTAATAATGAGCAATATCGTGACCGAAGATTATTAATGATGTTTATTATTTATAAGATTGAGTAAACAATAAATATGAATTTTAAATACTCATAAATATAATACTCTTATTATAATTACACCTGAACCCCAATTTATACACGATATTTTTATTGTTGTAATTTTGTCGCCTGTCAACATGTGGCACGACACGCTTACATTTAATAACATTGTATCGTTGTAAGTAAATGGCGCTCCAAGATCGTGGGGCTCCACAAATTTAAATTATATTAAATAAATAATTTGTTACGTTAAAAATGTCGCCCATGAACTTGGGACCCGAAACGCCTATATTTAATAATTAATGTATGCTCTATGATTACCAGTGTTTGATGAGTTATATGATATAACTAATAATATGTTTTAATTAATTTTGTATGTTAGTATTTTAAAATTGTTGTGTGTATTGTATTGTAACAACGCAACTGGCGCCCACCCAAATAAACAGGTGTAATTGTAACAGGAGTAAATAAAAATAAATAAATAATAATTCAACAATAAATAAATAAAAGCTTGCATACGGTTCACTAATAATAAATTATAAATAAATATTTTAATAATACTTCACTATGGCAGCACCCGAAGGCTTGAATCTAGGAGCATTTAAACATTCCATACTAGCCATGATGGACGAATTAGTCATAAAACAATCCGAAAAATTTAAAGAAGAGTTGAAAGAGGAGAATGCCAAAAAATAAAAAAATAGATGAAATAAATACCAAACAAACAGAAAGTTTAGAAAATAAATTAGAGCAACAGGCCGAAAATTTTAAACAGGACACTATAAAAATAACAGAAAGTAGAAGAGTTAACAGAAAAAATTGTTGACACCAACCTACGTAGGCCTATTGATACGTATTGAGACTTAAGTTTTCAGGTGGTAAATGGGAGAACAGTATGGAATTCCTAGCTAGAGTGGAGAAAGAGATAGAGCAGATTGGCAGTGCAATAAATGACGACGAGAAGATAGACTTCATCACGCGATATCTTAAAGATTCAGCCAGTCAATGGTATTCTATTATTAGAGATAACGTCAGTACATATCAGCAGTTTCGTGAGGCATTCGAAAACAGATACTGGAACGTGCATACCCAACGACAGGTGAGGGATCAACTCGAGTATGGAAAATTCAACGCACAAGGACAACAGAGTATTGAACAGTACGCAATTGCGCAAATTGAACGCGTAAAACATATAAAACCAAAATTTTCTTAATATGAGATAGTGTCTAAGTTCTCCTACCGTTTCCATAGAGATATCCAGTTAGCTGTATATACGCAGGGTGTCAAAACGATCGAACAATTCTTAATACTTGTCACTCAATCACAAAATATTAACAAGAGTAACACTTCACCACACAATCAACAAACGCGGATTAATTATCACAATAATTACGAACGTAGTGATAAAGCACGAGAACGTGATGATACGCAAAACCGTGATAATTATAGGCGAAATTTCACACCGCCAGCGCACAGTGTAAAGCAACACAGCTGTGAATAACACACGAAACGTACAGAAGGGACCACACTCGGAGAGAAACGTGCGTGATACAAATTGGAAGAAAAGATTTAGTAAAACATATGATCGCTCCGTATCCACAATGCAGAGCAAGAGAGAGAGTGCAGAGGGAGAAATCAAAGCGTTACTGCGACAAAGCTCTGTTCAACCATCCTGTTCCCATGACACAAAACAATGACCGAAAAACAGGACGTACGGGTACACAATAAACAATATACAGGATGATTCGGAACTGCACTGTAATCTCTCGGTAAATTACTCTATAGCTGAAAATAAGGAAAAAAGTTGGTATAAACAAAAGTCCAAAAACGCTTCGTTAGCGAGTTACGACTAGCGAAAGATTTCGCTAATATGCAGCCATATTTAATTTTACCGGTCTAAAAGTTCGATGCAAATTTCTTTGTTCTATACGTTTCTTGACCTGGAAAGTTGAATAAAACAGGTCGCAGAACTGTAACTCTAATAGTTTTTAAGTTAGCTGACGTAAAACACAAAAAATTGAACTCTAAAAATACACTTTGTTACGTTTGGAGTAAAATAACTTTATTAAATGGCTAATAAATGCATTAGATTTTCAAATTTAATTCTGAGTTAATTGGTGTGATTAAAGCCAATAAAAAATAAATACAAGTCCAAGAAATCTTAATTTTATTGAATGAAAAACAAAACAGAAATGATTAAATTATGTGAAAGTAACCTTACATTCAAAGTAATTGTTCGATGTGGCCACCATTCTGTTGAATGCAGCATTTAGCACGACGAATCCAAGCTTTTCTAACTTTGCTTAGTGTGTCAGGACTATTTTTTTAGAGTTGCTCCAGCTTCAATGATTCGATTCCTTAACTCTTCCTGAGTGTTAATGTGTGTTGAATATACCAAAATCTTCATCGATCTCCAAAGGTTAAAATCTAATGGCGTGAGATCCGGAGATCGTGCAGGCCATTTTACGGGTCCTGCTCGACCAATCCAGTGGTTACCATAGGTATTATTTAAGTAACGTGTTACAGAACGACTGAAGTGAACTGGCAATCCATCATGCATAAACCACATCCCTGCTCTGTATTGAAGAGGAACATCTTCCAAAAGTTCTTGCAGATTTGTTTGTAAAAAATTCAGGTACTTTTCTCCATTGAGCCGTGGAGGTAAGAAACACGGCCCAATGACATTGTCAGCAAGAATTCAACACCACACATTAAATGAAAGTGTGTGTTGGAAATGCGTTACGGCAACTTCATGTGTGTTTTCCTCTGCCCAAATATGGGTGTTACGGAAATTTGCAACTCCATTCCTAGTAAAGTATGATTCATCTGTAACTAGAATCCGTTTAAGGAAATTGCGATCAACTGATTTTTGTCTTACTAACCATTGGCAAAATTCTTTTCGATTATTGTAATCTTGCGGTAGTAAATCTTGCACTGATGTGACATGAAATGAGTACAATTGTTGCTCTCGCTAAATTCGCCATACGGATGTTTGAAAAATATTAAAGCGACAAGACAGTCTTCTAGTACTTGTTGTTGGAGACGTGTGAACTGCATCAAGTATTTCTTCTTCTACATTCAAGTTACTAACAAATCGTTGTCGGCCAGTATCTGTACGTCTTGTTATTAGCGTACCTGTTCCTCTGAGACGTCTTTCAACTGTTTCAAAAGTTTTACAGCATGGTATTCTTCTAAGAGGATATTTCTTGCGGTATTCTCGAACAGCAGCTGTGCTATTACAATCTACTTTTCCGTAAATTAATAACATATCTGTAAATTCTTCGAAAGTAAATAAATTTGTAGTGTCACCCATATTTACAGTTTAACTAAATAACGATCTGTTATTAATACGTTGATAACTTGTAAACTCGTAGAGCAACACACAACTAATGAGATACTTCACAAAGACTTTCAAATGGGAGTATGTAAACTGCGCGCTTTATTATTGGTCATTAATAACAACAAAGGATTAGGCCGCTAGAGGATATGTTTACATACAGTTTATTGCAATAAGTTGTTATTTAGAAGCTCATTGTTGCGATTGCCAACTTATGAAATCGAAGAATATTATTAAGAATTAAATTAAATTAAATTAAAATCTCTATAAGTTTTATTTGAAACTGTAATGCATTTATTAGCCATTTAGTAAAGTTATTTTACTCCAAACGTAACAATGTATATTTTTAGAGTTCAATTTTTTGTGTTTTACGTCAGATAACTTAAAAACTATTAGAGTTACAGTTCTGCGACCTGTTTTATTCAACTTTCCAGGTCAAAAAACGTATAGAACAAAGAAATTTGCATCGAACTTTCAGACCGGTAAAATTAAATATGGCTGCATATTAGCGAAATCTTTCGCTAGTCGTAACTCGCTAACGAAGCGTTTTTGGACTTTTGTTTATACCAACTTTTTTCCTTATTTTCAGCTATAGAGTAATTTACCGAGAGATTAGAGTGCAGTTCCGAATCACCCTGTATATCCGTGCGATGTGAGAAATGAGTTATTAGACACCGACAGAAGGGTGACACCGAATCAACCAGAAATAATTTGTCCGATAATTAATGTACGAATTAATGGATGTAGAATTAAAATGTTAATCGATACAGGTAGCCAATTAACTGTACTAAGTAATAAGTGGGTACAACAAAATAAAAAATATTTTAAACAAACGGATATTTTACCTGTCAGTAATATAAATGTTATTACAGCCATGAATAAGAGAGAAAAGATTAGACAGCAAGCTTACGTAACGTTAAATTGTAAGGACTTAGAAATAACATATCCTATGATCATAATGAATAAACTTATTTATGATGGAATTATTGGAATGGATTTATTAAATACTTTAAGTGCAAGGATTGATATCAATAACAATAAGATGTTATGTAATTGTAAGAATGTTCTATATGAATTAATTATGAATGAAGATGAAGAAAATGGTGAGGTAAGTGAAAATCCTATTGTCGTATCCAAGCCATGTATACGATATGCACCTACTCAGCATGCTAATTCAGCCGAAGAAGGAATGTCATCTCAGGAAGAAGCGAAGTTATTTAAATTAATAGAAGAGTATAATGAAATATTCAGCGATCTACCGACGCAGACCACAGTCTACGAACACGCTATTATGATATCAGACCCTATAAAATGTGTCATACGAACGTATCCAATACCCAGGAAGTACGAGGGAGAAGTTGAACTGGAAATACGACGGATGATAGAAAATGACGTCATTGAGTGCTCGAACAGCAACTTTCTTAATCCTCTAGTTGTAGTAAAGAAGAAAAGTGGAGAAGTACATTTATGCCTGGACATGAGGAGTTTGAATAGCGTCGTTCTACGTGAATTCGATTGTGCACCACCTGCGGACGAGTTATTTGCCAAGTGTGAAGGAGCACTTTATTTGATTAAGTTGGATTTACGGTCAAGTTTTTGCCAAATTCCAATTAGAAGAGAAGATAGAAAATACACCGCCTTCCTATATAAAAATAAATGCTATCAACACAAGGTAGTTCCCTTTGGTTTGAGCACGAGTTTGGCTGCAATTGTAAAATGTCTGGAGAAAGCATTGGGACCAGAAGTGGAGCCTTACTCCATGGTGTTTGTGGATGATATCCTGGTAGTATCAAAAACACTTGACGAACACACTGAACATCTTAACACTATATTCCACAAGTTTAGGGAAGCCCAAATATCCCTTAACCTAGACAAGTGTGAATTCATAAAATCCTGAATCCAATTCCTAGGTCATATTATTTCATCCTCAGGTATTCAAGCCGATCCCATAAAGATATCCAGTATTACCGATTTCCCTACACCGAAGAACATTAAAGGGTTACGAGCATTTTTGGGACTCACAGGATATTATAGAAGATTCTCACAACTATATGCAGAGAAAACCCAACCATTGCTGGAGTTAACAAGGAAAAATCACAAATGAAAGTGGGAGAAGAAACATCAAGATGCCTTCGACCAAGTCAAGAAGTTATTCATGGAAAACCTAATGCTTCATCATCCATTGCGAGATGGAAGATTCGTTATCTACACAGACGCTAGTGACTACGCGTGTGGAAGTGTACTGTATCAACAAGATGCTACAGGAGAACACCGTGTCATTGCATATGCCAGTAGAGTATTCAAAGGGGCAGAGAAGCAGTACTCTACATCTAAGAAGGAGATACTTGCTATAGTATACGCTCTGAAACAGTTTCGATATTATATTTACGGAACGCATTTCGAAATACATACGGACCATTAAGCGTTATCATTTCTATTAAAATGTAAAGTAACCAACGCTCGATTGTTACGATGGATCCTAGCATTCGGTGAGTATTCCTTTACTATAAAATATTGTAAAGGGAAAGATAATGTTATAGCCGATACTTTGAGTAGATACGTCACAGAAAAGTGTGAAGAAGTCTATGAAAAGAACCATAATGAGTTACAACTGTTACCTCTTAAATTTACTGTTGATAATGATATTAAATACATGTTGAAAACCTAGCTTAACAACAAGACTTAGATGATGCTACGAGAGAATTTAAGCTACGAGATCACCTACCAGACGATTACAAGGTACAAAATGGAGTCTTATATAAACTAATGAGGCAAGATTGGAAAGTGGTATTAACAAATGATATGTTGCATAAATTAATTCGACCAACACACGAAAGTTTAGCACATGCTGCTGCACTTAAATGTTACTTAAGCCTACGTGAAGATTTCACCATCAATAATATGTTCAGGAAGATTAAAAACGAAAGTAAGAAATGTTATGAGTGTCAAACAGCAAAAGGACCGAATCTACATACCTATGTGGAAATGCAGAGTATCCAAAAGGACCAGAAAGGAGAGCTAATTGCAGTGGATTCCCTTGGACCACTTCCGAGATCAAGTCGGGGAGTGAAACACATACTTGTTTGTATAGATGTATTTTCCAAAGCCGTCCATCTGTATCCAATTATGCGACCCACTACTAAAATTGTTTTGAAAATACTCTTGCAGAAATACATTCCTGCATATGGTAAAATGAAGAAGGTACTTAGCGACCAAGGAGTACAGTTCCAAAGCGAAGTATGGGAGAGAACCCTTCGTGAAATGGAATTCAACCTGTACTCACATCGGTACGACACCCACAGGGAAATCTTGCGGAAAGAGTATATAAAGAGTTAGGTAAATATATACAAATCTAGTGTCACGATGAACACAACAAATGGCCAGAGTATTTACCTTTCTTTGAGAAAGCAGTAAATAAAAATTATAGCGAAGCAACAAGTTATACGCCAATCGAGCTAGATGGAGACAAAAAACCTGTTAGATTCTGGACCAAATATGTAAGCAAGCCAGAGAATTCAAATGTACCTACTCCATTAAGTGTAAAGGTGGAGTATGCTAAACAACGCATCATAGAACAAGGTAACAAGAGGATAGAAAAGTACAATAGAACGCACAAATTTCAATGATTTGACATAGGAAAACAAATTCTGTTGAAAGCTAATCATGTAGGAAAACGCAGTGACAACACACCAAAGAAATTCTTCCGGCTGTACAACGGACCTTATACGTTGAAACAACGCGTGGGAAGACACAGGTTCATCGTATACGATGAGAGGAAAGAAAAGGACATAGGCAAATATCATGCGACGTCATTCAAGAAATCCTACGTATGAATGAACAATGCCACTGAAACCGTCCAAGGTCAACGCACCGATCAGCTGTTATGAGGGAGGGGTGAATCTTGCATTCCACCAACAGCGAGAGTTACTGACTTACTCATTATTATGTGTTGTTTAACTGATGTAAACTTAAGATAAGCGAATATAATATGATTGTATTTGTCTAGAACAAATAGACAAAAATTTAATAAATAAATATTTATTAATTTTTTTTTTCTTAAAGAGAGGAATAATGCAACGATACGATGCAACTCCATACGCTGTATTAGGCATTAATTTGAATAAATATAAAATTTGTAGAATTATTAAAAGGTAAGGGTAAATGGACAGGTCTGAGACTGTAAAAATATTTCATTGTTAGATTAGGGGAGAAATTAACCTGTTCCGACAAACAGAGAACACCTGCTCAATTGTATGTGTGTTACGCATGTGTCTTGTGTGTGTTAGTGATGCATGTACAGAAAGGAATCTCAGCAACCCGCCCCAAGTAATTAATAAAATAATTATTTTAATTCACTGTGCGAAAACTAATTAGTGTAGAAACAAACCAAAGGCACCAAAGTGTGTGTAAATTTTAATGTTATCCCGAGTAAAAAAATTACGTTAATAGGACACGCTACGCGAAGTCAGTGCGAAATAAACATGCCAAAAAATACGCAAATTACCCTATGACGCTCAAATTAATACAGTGAGTGTTTAATCAAATTAGCTATGACTGGTGCTATCTCGATTCCGCGCAAAACATTGCGATTTGCTAATAAATGCAAATAGATGAAAAGGTTTGGGAGAGGGGGCTATCAGGCTTTATGCCGGTATCGACAGGACGATTTTGAAGCCAACTGGTGCGGAATCTCGAGAGGAAATAAATTGAGGGTTCGACCGAAAACCCTTCTCTTCATTTCAAGAGACAGTTGCAGTCGGACATGCTGTCCGTCGGCAGAACAGTTTTATTTTGATTTTTATTGCAAGTGTCATTAACGAAAGAATAAAACGTTCGGTAATTATGTGACAATATTCCGGAAAACGTAAGTACTGGGATCGTTTAAGTCTACCAAGAGTATCTACGGAGAAGCTACCAGAGCGACGAGGGATGCTGGACGTTAGGCGATGTTTAAGATCTACCTTGCAACAGATAACAACTGTCAGAAGCGGACCACACACTGCTGGAGAAAGAAGCTGGACTCTAGACGTATCCAGGACCACACACTGCTGGAGAACGACGCTGGACTCTAGACGTATCCAGGACCACGCCAGGCCAGGAGGAATGGAAAACTAATTCTGGACAACGCTGGACCCCGCCAATAAGTCGTAAGATCATCAGAACTCGAGGTGACTTGCATAATGCATTTTAAATGATTTTTAAAAGAGCTCACAAAGACTATATCAAATGACAATAAATTAAAACAAAGAAAAAACTTATTATTATATATAATATTTAGAAATGTAGATAAATGTTTAGTCGTAAGAATGAGCGATTTGCGCAATTGCGTACTGTTCAATACTCTGTTGTCCTTGTGCGTTGAATTTTCCATACTCGAGTTGATCCCTCACTTGTCGTTGGGTATGCACGTTCCAGTATCTGTTTTCGAATGCCTCACGAAACTGCTGATATGTACTGACGTTATCTCTAATAATAGAATACCATTGACTGGCTGAATCTTTAAGATATCGCGTGATGAAGTGTATCTTCTCGTCGTCATTTATTGCACTGCCAATCTTCTCTATGTCCTTCTCCACTCTAGCTAGGAATTCCATACTGTTCTCCCATTTACCACCTGAAAACTTAAGTCTCAATACGTATCAATAGGCCTACGTATGTTGGTGTCAACAATTTTTTCTGTTAACTCTTCTAGCTTTCTGTTATTTTTAAAGTGTCCTGTTTAAAATTTTCGGCCTGTTGCTCTAATTTATTTTCTAAACTTTCTGTTTGTTTGGTATTTATTTCATCTATTTTTTTATTTGTTTGGCATTCTCCTCTTTCAACTCTTCTTTAAATTTTTCGGCTTGTTTTATGACTAATTCGTCCATCATGGCTAGTATCGAATGTTTAAATGCTCCTAGATTCAAGCCTTCGGGTGCTGCCATAGTGAAGTATTATTAAAATATTTATTTATAATTTAAATTTATTAATTACTTTTAAACTGGCATTTGTTTTATAGTCACATTTAAATTATTCTTTTCTATAATGCAAATATCAAATCAATTTAACTATTTATTTTGATAAACAAAATCTACGCTATCAACTTTAATTCTTTCTTTTTTTTATTATTTCTTTATATGCGATCGCTCATTCTTACGACTAAACATTTATCTACATTTCTAAATATTATATCTAATTATAAATTTTTTCTTTGTTTTAATTTATTGTCATTTGATATAGTCTTTGTGAGCTCTTTTAAAAATCATTTAAAAATTCATTATGCATGTCACCTCGAGTTCTGATGATCTTACGACTTATTGGCGGGGTCCAGCGTTGTCCAGAGTTAGTTTTCCATTCCTCCTGGCCTGGCGTGGTCCTGGATACGTCTAGAGTCCAGCGTCGTTCTCCAGCAGTGTGTGGTCCTGGATACGTCTAGAGTCCAGCTTCGTTCTCCAGCAGTGTGTGGTCCGCTTCTGACAGTTGTTATCTGCTGCAAGGTAGATCTTAAACATTGCCTTACGTTCAGCATCCCTCGTCGCTCTGGTAGTTTCTCCGTAGATACTCTTGGTAGACTTAAACGATCCCAGTACTTACGTTTTCCGGAATATTGTCACATAATTACCGAACGTTTTATTCTTTCGTTAATGACACTTGCAATAAAAATAAAAATAAAACTGTTCTGCCGACGGACAGCATGTCCGACTGCAACTGTCTCCTGAAATGAAGAGAAGGGTTTTCGGTCGAACCCTCAATTTATACCCTCTCGAGATTCCGCACCAGTTGGCTCCACAATCTTCCTGTCGATACCCGCATTACGCCTGATAGCCCCCTCTCCCAAACCTTTTCATCTATTTGCATTTATTAGCAAATCGCAATGTTTTGCGCGGAATCGAGATAGCACCAGTCATAGCTAATTTGATTAAACACTCACTGTATTAATTTGAGCGTCATAGGGTAATTTGCGTATTTTTTGGCACGTTTATTTCGCACTGACTTCGCGTAGCGTGTCCTATTAACGTAATTTTTTTACTCGGGATAACATTAAAATTTACACACACTTTGGTGCCTTTGGTTTGTTTCTACACTAATTAGTTTTCGCACAGTGAATTAAAATAATTATTTTATTAATTACTTGGGGCGGGTTGCTGAGATTCCTGTCTGTACATGCATCACTAACACACACAAGATACATGCGTAACACACATACAATTGAGCAGGTGTTCTCTGCTTGTCGGAACAGGTTAATTTCTCCCCTAATCTAACAATGAAATATTTTTACAATCTCAGACCTGTCCATTTACCCTTAACTTTTAATAATTCTACAAATTTTATATTTATTCAAATTAATGCCTAATACAGCGTATGGAGTTGCATCGTATCGTTGCATTATTCCTCTCTTTGAGAAAAAAAATTTAATAAATATTTATTAATTAAATTTTTGTCTATTTGTTCTAGACAAATACAATCATATTATATTCGCTTATCTTAAGTTTACATCAGTTAAACAACACATAATAATGAGTAAGTCAGTAACTCTCGCTGTTGGTGGAATGCAAGATTCACCCCTCCCTCATAACAGCTGCTCGGTGCGTTCACCTTGGACGGTTTCAGTGGCATTGTTCATTCATACGTAGGATTTCTTGAATGACGTCGCATGATATTTGCCGATGTCCTTTTCTTTCCTCTCATCGTATACGATGAACCTGTGTCTTCCCACGCGTTGTTTCAACGTATAAGGTCCGTTGTACAGCCGGAAGAATTTCTTTGGTGTGTTGTCACTGCGTTTTCCTACATGATTAGCTTTCAACAGAATTTGTTCTCCTATGTCAAATCATTGTAATTTATGCGTTCTATTGTACTTTTCTATCCTCTTGTTACCTTGTTCTATGATGCGTTGTTTAGCATACTCCACCTTTACACTTAATGGAATAGGTACATTTTGATTCTCTGGCTTGCTTACATATTTGGTCCAGAATCTAACAGGTTTTTTGTCTCCATCTAGCTCGATTGGCGTATAACTTGTTGCTTTGCTATAATTTTTATTTACTGCTTTCTCAAAGAAAGGTAAATACTCTGCCCATTTGTTGTGTTTATCGTGACAGTAGATTCGTAGATATTTACCTATCTCTTTATTTACTCGTTCCGCAAGATTTCCCTGTGGATGTCGTACCGATGTGAGTACAGGTTGAATTCCATTTTCACGAAGGGTTCTCTCCCATACTTCGCTTTGGAACTGTACTCCTTGGTCGCTAAGTACCTTCTTCATTTTACCATATGCAGGAATGTATTTCTGCAAGAGTATTTTTAAAACAACTTTAGTAGTGGGTCGCATAATTGGATACAGATGGACGGCTTTGGAAAATACATCTATACAAACAAGTATGTGTTTCACTCCCCGACTTGATCTCGGAAGTGGTCCAAGGAAATCCACTGCAATTAGCTCTCCTTTCTGGTCGTTTTGGATACTCTGCATTTCCACATAGGTATGTAGATTCGGTCCTTTTGCTGTTTGACACTCATAACATTTCTTACTTTCGTTTTTAATCTTCCTGAACATATTATTGTTGGTGAAATCTTCACGTAGGCTTAAGTAACATTTAAGTGCAGCAGCATGTGCTAAACTTTCGTGTGTTGGTCGAATTAATTTATGCAACATATCATTTGTTAATACCACTTTCCAATCTTGCCTCATTAGTTTATATAAGACTCCATTTTGTACCTTGTATGGTCTGGTAAGTGACCTCGTAGCTTAAATTCTCTCGTAGCATCATCTAAGTCTTGTTGTTGAGCTAGGTTCTTCAACATGTATTTAATATCACTATCAACAGTAAATTTAATAGGTAACAGTTGTAACTCATTATGGTTCTTTTCATAGACCTCTTCACACTTTTCTGTGACGTATCTACTCAAAGTATCGGCTATAACATTATCTTTCCCTTTACAATATTTTATAGTAAAGGAATACTCACCGAATGCTAGGATCCATCGTAACAATCGAGCGTTGGTTACTTTACATTTTAATAGAAATGATAACGCTTGATGGTCCGTATGTATTTCGAAATGCGTTCCGTAGATATAATATCGAAACTGTTTCAGAGCGTATACTATAGCAAGTATCTCCTTCTTAGATGTAGAGTACTGCTTCTCTGCCCCTTTGAATACTCTACTGGCATATGCAATGACACGGTGTTCTCCTGTAGCATCTTGTTTATACAGTACACTTTCAAACGCGTAGTCACTAGCGTCTGTGTAGATAACGAAAGTTCCATCTCGCAGTGGATGATGAAGCATTAGGTTTTCCATGAATAACTTCTTGACTTGGTCGAAGGCATCTTGATGTTTCTTCTCCCACTTTCATTTGTGATTTTTCCTTGTTAACTCCAGCAATGGTTGGGTTTTCTCTGCATATAGTTGTGAGAATCTTCTATAATATCCTGTGAGTCCCAAAAATGCTCGTAACCCTTTAATGTTCTTCGGTGTAGGGAAATCGGTAATACTGAATATCTTTATGGGATCGGCTTGAATACCTGAGGATGAAATAATATGACCTAGGAATTGGATTCAGGATTTTATGAATTCACACTTGTCTAGGTTAAGGGATATTTGGGCTTCCCTAAACTTGTGGAATATAGTGTTAAGATGTTCAGTGTGTTCGTCAAGTGTTTTTGATACTACCAGGATATCATCCACAAACACCATGGAGTAAGGCTCCACTTCTGGTCCCAATGCTTTCTCCAGACATTTTACAATTGCAGACAAACTCATGCTCAAACCAAAGGGAGCTACCTTGTGTTGATAGCATTTATTTTTATATAGGAAGGCGGTGTATTTTCTATCTTCTCTTCTAATTGGAATTTGGCAAAAACTTGACCGTAAATCCAACTTAATCAATTAAAGTGCTCCTTCACACTTGGCAAATAACTCGTCCGCAGGTGGTGCACAATCGAATTCACGTAGAACGACGCTATTCAAACTCCTCATGTCCAGGCATAAACGTACTTCTCCACTTTTCTTTTTTACTACAACTAGAGGATTAAGAAAGTTGCTGTTCGACCACTCAATGACGTCATTTTCTATCATCCGTCGTATTTCCAGTTCAACTTCTCCCTCGTACTTCCTAGGTATTGGATACGTTCGTATGACACATTTTGTAGGGTCTGATATCATAATAGCGTGTTCGTAGACTGTGGTCTGGGTCGGTAGATCGCTGAATATTTCATTATACTCTTCTATTAATTTAAATAACTTCGCTTCTTCCTGAGATGACATTCCTTCTTCGGCTGAATTAGCATGCTGAGTAGGTGCATATCGTATACATGGCTTGGATACGACAATAGGATTTTCACTTACCTCACCATTTTCTTCATCTTCATTCATAATTAATTCATATAGAACATTCTTATAATTACATAACATCTTATTGTTATTTATATCAATCCTTGCACTTAAAGTATTCAATAAATCAATTCCAATAATTCCATCTCAAATAAGTTTACTCATTATGATCATAGGATATGTTATTTCTAAGTCCTTACAATTTAACGTTACGTAAGCTTGCTGTCTAACCTTTTCTCTCTTATTCATGGCTGTAATAACATTTATATTACTGACAGGTAAAATATCCGTTTGTTTAAAATATTTTTTATTTTGTTGTACCCACTTATTACTTAGTACAGTTAATTGGCTACCTGTATCGACTACATTTTAATTCTACATCCATTAATTCGTACATTAATTATCGGACAATTTATTTCTGGTTGATTCGGTGTCACCCTTCTGTCGGTGTCTAATAACTCATTTCTCACATCGCACGGATACACAGGGTGATTCGGAACTGCACTCTAATCTCTCGGTAAATTACTCTATAGCTGAAAATAAGGAAAAAAGTTGGTATAAACAAAAGTCCAAAAACGCTTCGTTAGCGAGTTACGACTAGCGAAAGATTTCGCTAATATGCAGCCATATTTAATTTTACCGGTCTGAAAGTTCGATGCAAATTTCTTTGTTCTATACGTTTTTTGACCTGGAAAGTTGAATAAAACAGGTCGCAGAACTGTAACTCTAATAGTTTTTAAGTTATCTGACGTAAAACACAAAAAATTGAACTCTAAAAATACACTTTGTTACGTTTGGAGTAAAATAACTTTATTAAATGGCTAATAAATGCATTACAGTTTCAAATAAAACTTATAGAGAATTTAATTTAATTTAATTTAATTCTTAATAATATTCTTCGATTTCATAAGTTGGCAATCGCAACAATGAGCTTCTAAATAACAACTTATTGCAATAAACTGTATGTAAACATATTCTCTAGCGGCCTAATCCTTTGTTGTTATTAATGACCAATAATAAAGCGCGCTGTTTTACATACTCCCATTTGAAAGTCTTTGTGAAGTATCTCATTAGTTGTGTGTTGCTCTACGAGTTTACAATTTATCAACGTATTAATAACAGATCGTTATTTAGTTAAACTATAAATATGGGTGACACTACAAATTTATTTACTTTCGAAGAATTTACAGATATGTTATTAATTTACGGAAAAGTAGATTGTAATAGCGCAGCTGCTGTTTGAGAATACCGCGAGAAATATCCTCATAGAAGAATACCATGCTGTAAAACTTTTGAAACAGTTGAAAGACGTCTCATAGAAACAGGTACGCTAATAAGAAGACGTACAGATACTGGCCGACAACGATTTGTTAGAAACTTGAATGTAGAAGAAGAAATACTTGATGCAGTTCACACGTCTCCAACAACAAGTACTAGAAGAATGTCTTGTCGCTTTAATATTTTTCAAACATCCGTATGGCGAATTTTGCGAGAGCAACAATTGTACTCATTTCATGTCACATCAGTGCAAGATTTACTACCGCAAGATTACAATAATCGAAAAGAATTTTGCCAATGGTTAGTAAGACAAAAATCAGTTGATCGCAATTTCCTTAAACGGATTCTAGTTACAGATGAATCATACTTTACTAGGAATGGAATTGCAAATTTCCGTAACACCCATATTTGGGCAGAGGAAAACACACATGAAGTTGCCGTAACGCATTTCCAACACACATTTTCATTTAATGTGTGGTGTTGAATTCTTGCTGACAATGTCATTGGACCGTGTTTCTTACCTCCACGGCTCAATGGAGAAAAGTACCTTAATTTTTTACTAACAAATCTGCAAGAACTTTTGGAAGATGTTCCTCTTCAATACAGAGCAGGGGTGTGGTTTATGCATGATGGATCGCCAGTTCACTTCAGTCGTTCTGTAACACGTTACTTAAATAATACCTATGGTAACCACTGGATTGGTCGAGCAGGACCCGTAAAATGGCCTGCACGATCTCCGGATCTCACGCCATTAGATTTTAACCTTTGGAGATCGATGAAGATTTTGGTACATTCAACACACATTAATACTCAGGAAGAGCTAAGGAATGGAATCATTGAAGTTGGAACAACCCTAAAAAAATAGTCCTGACACACTAAGCAAAGTTAGAAAAGCTTGGATTCGTCGTGCTAAATGCTGCATTCAACTGAATGGTGGCCACATCGAACAATTACTTAGAATGTAAGGTTACTTTCACATAATTTAATCATTTCTGTTTTGTTTTTCATTCAACAAAATTAAGATTTCTTGGACTTGTATTTATTTTTTATTGGCTTTAATCACACCAATTAACTCAGAATTAAATTTGAAACTGTAATGCATTTATTAGCCATTTAATAAAGTTATTTACGTGAGGCATTCGAAAACAGATACTGGAACGTGCATACCCAACGACAGGTGAGGGATCAACTCGAGTATGGAAAATTCAACGCACAAGGACAACAGGGTATTGAACAGTACGCAATTGCGCAAATTGAACGCGTAAAACATTTAAAACCAAAATTTTCTTAATATGAGATAGTGTCTAAGTTCTCCTACCGTTTCCATAGAGATAACCAGTTAGCTGTATATACGCAGGGTGTCATAACGATCGAACAATTCTTAATACTTGTCACTCAATCACAAAATACTAACAAGAGTAACACTTCACCACACAATCAACAAACACGGATTAATTATCACAATAATTACGAACGTAGTGATAAAGCACGAGAACGTGATGATACGCAAAACCGTGATAATTATAGGCGAAATTTCACACCGCCAGCGCACAGTGTAAAGCAACACACAGCTGTGAATAACACACGAAACGTACAGAAGGGACCACACTCGGAGAGAAACGTGCGTGATACAAATTGGAAGAAAAGATTTAGTAAAACATATGATCGCTCCGTATCCACAATGCAGAGCAAGAGAGAGAGTGCAGAGGGAGAAATCAAAGCGTAACCGCGACAAAGCTCAGTTCAACCATCCTGTTCCCATGACACAAAACAATGACCGAAAAACAGGACGTACGGGTACACAATAAACAATATACAGGATGATTCGGAACTGCATTCTAATCTCTCGGTAAATTACTCTATAGCTGAAAATAAGGAAAAAAGTTGGTATAAACAAAAGTCCAAAAACGCTTCGTTAGCGAGTTACGACTAGCAAAAGATTTCGCTAATATGCAGCCATATTTAATTTTACCGGTCTAAAAGTTCGATGCAAATTTCTTTGTTCTATACGTTTTTTGACCTGGAAAGTTGAATAAAACAGGTCGCAGAACTGTAACTCTAATAGTTTTTAAGTTATCTGACGTAAAACACAAAAAATTGAACTCTAAAAATACACTTTGTTACGTTTGGAGTAAAATAACTTTATTAAATGGCTAATAAATGCATTACAGTTTCAAATTTAATTCTGAGTTAATTGGTGTGATTAAAGCCAATAAAAAATAAATACAAGTCCAAGAAATCTTAATTTTATTGAATGAAAAACAAAACAGAAATGATTAAATTATGTGAAAGTAACCTTACATTCAAAGTAATTGTTCGATGTGGCCACCATTCTGTTGAATGCAGCATTTAGCACGACGAATCCAAGCTTTTCTAACTTTGCTTAGTGTGTCAGGACTATTTTTTTAAAGTTGCTCCAGCTTCAATGATTCGATTCCTTAACTCTTCCTGAGTATTAATGTGTGTTGAATATACCAAAATCTTCATCGATCCCCAAAGGTTAAAATCTAATGTCGTGAGATGCGAAGATCGTGCAGGTCATTTTACGGGTCCTGCTCGACCAATCCAGTGGTTACCATAGGTATTATTTAAGTAACGTGTTACAGAACGACTGAAGTGAACTGGCGATCCATCATGCATAAACCACATCCCTGCTCTGTATTGAAGAGGAACATCTTCCAAAAGTTCTTGCAGATTTGTTTGTAAAAAATTCAGGTACTTTTCTCCATTGAGCCGTGGAGGTAAGAAACACGGCCCAATGACATTGTCAGCAAGAATTCAACACCACACATTAAATGAAAATGTGTGTTGGAAATGCGTTACGGCAACTTCATGTGTGTTTTCCTCTGCCCAAATATGGGTGTTACGGAAATTTGCAATTCCATTCCTAGTAAAGTATGATTCATCTGTAACTAGAATCCGTTTAAGGAAATTGCGATCAACTGATTTTTGTCTTACTAACCATTGGCAAAATTCTTTTCGATTATTGTAATCTTGCGGTAGTAAATCTTGCACTGATGTGACATGAAATGAGTACAATTGTTGCTCTCGCAAAATTCGCCATACGGATGTTTGAAAAATATTAAAGCGACAAGACATTCTTCTAGTACTTGTTGTTGGAGACGTTTGAACTGCATCAAGTATTTCTTCTTCTACATTCAAGTTTCTAACAAATCGTTGTCGGCCAGTATCTGTACGTCTTGTTATTAGCGTAGCTGTTTCTCTGAGACGTCTTACAACTGTTTCAAAAGTTTTACAGCATGGTATTCTTCTATGAGGATATTTCTCGCGGTATTCTCGAACAGGAGCTGTGCTATTACAATCTACTTTCCGTACATTAATAACATATCTGTAAATTCTTCGAAAGTAAATAAATTTGTAGTGTCACCCATATTTACAGTTTAACTAAATAACGATCTGTTATTAATACGTTGATAACTTGTAAACTCGTAGAGCAACACACAACTAATGAGATACTTCACAAAGACTTTCAAATGGGAGTATGTAAACTGCGCGCTTTATTATTGGTCATTAATAACAACAAAGGATTAGGCCGCTAGAGGATATGTTTACATACAGTTTATTGCAATAAGTTTATATTTAGAAGCTCATTGTTGCGATTGCCAACTTATGAAATCGAAGAATATTATTAAGAATTAAATTAAATTAAATTAAATTCTCTATAAGTTTTATTTGAAACTGTAATGCATATTAGCCATTTAATAAAGTTATTTTACTCCAAACGTAACAAAGTGTATTTTTAGAGTTCAATTTTTTGTGTTTTACGTCAAATAACTTAAAAACTATTAGAGTTACAGTTCTGCGACCTGTTTTATTCAACTTTCCAGGTCAAAAAACGTATAGAACAAAGAATTTGCATCGAACTTTCAGACCGGTAAAATTAAATATGGCTGCATATTAGCGAAATCTTTCGCTAGTCGTAACTCGCTAACGAATCGTTTTTGGACTTTTGTTTATACCAACTTTTTTCCTTATTTTCAGCTATAGAGTAATTTACCGAGAGATTAGAGTGCAGTTCCGAATCACCCTGTATATCCGTGCGATGTGAGAAATGAGTTATTAGACACCGACAGAAGGGTGACACCGAATCAACCAGAAATAAATTGTCCGATAATTAATGTACGAATTAATGGATGTAGAATTAAAATGTTAATCGATACAGGTAGCCAATTAACTGTACTAAGTAATAAGTGGGTACAACAAAATAAAAAATATTTTAAACAAACGGATATTTTACCTGTCAGTAATATAAATGTTATTACAGCCATGAATAAGAGAGAAAAGGTTAGACAGCAAGTTTACGTAACTTTAAATTGTAAGGACTTAGAAATAACATATCCTATGATCATAATGAGTAAACTTATTTGTGATGGAATTATTGGAATGGATTTATTAAATACTTTAAGTGCAAGGATTGATATCAATAACAATAAGATGTAATGTAATTATAAGAATGTTCTATATGAATTAATTATGAATGAAGATGAAGAAAATGGTGAGGTAAGTGAAAATCCTATTGTCGTATCCAAGCCATGTATACGATATGCACCTACTCAGCATGCTAATTCAGCCGAAGAAGGAATGTCATCTCAGGAAGAAGCGAAGTTATTTAAATTAATAGAAGAGAATAATGAAATATTCAGCGATGTACCGACGCAGACCACAGTCTACGAACACGCTATTATGATATCAGACCCTACAAAATGTGTCATACGAACGTATCCAATACCCAGGAAGTACGAGGGAGAAGTTGAACTGGAAATACGACGGATGATAGTAAATGACGTCATTGAGTGGTCGAACAGCAACTTTCTTAATCCTCTAGTTGTAGTAAAGAAGAAAAGTGGAGAAGTACGTTTATGCCTGGACATGAGGAGTTTGAATAGCGTCGTTCTACGTGAATTCGATTGTGCACCACCTGCGGACGAGTTATTTGCCAAGTGTGAAGGAGGACGTTATTTGATTAAGTTGGATTTACGGTCAAGTTTTTGGCAAATTCCAATTAGAAGAGAAGATAGAAAATAAACCGCCTGCCTATATAAAAATAAATGCTATCAACACAAGGTAGTTCCCTTTGGATTGAGCACGTGTTTGGCTGCAATTGTAAAATGTCTGGGGAAAACATTGGGACCAGAAGTGGAACCTTACACCATGGTGTCTGTGGATGATATGCTGGTAGTATCAAAAACACTTGACGAACACATTGAACATCTTAACACTATATTCCACAAGTTTAGGGAAGCCCATATATCCCTTAACCTAGACAAGTGTGAATTCATAAAATCCTCAATTAAATTCCTAGGTCATATTATTTCATCCTCAGGTATTCAACCCGATCCCATAAAGATATCCAGTATTACCGATTTCCCTACACCGAAGAACATTAAAGGGTTACGAGCATTTTTGGGACTCACAGGATATTATAGAAGATTCTCACATCTATATGCAGAGAAAACCCAACAATTGCTGGAGTTAACAAGGAAAAATCACAAATGAAAGTGGGAGAAGAAACATCAAGATGCCTTCGACCAAGTCAAGAAGTTATTCATGGAAAACATAATGCTTCACCATCCACTGCGAGATGGAAGATTCGTTATCTACACAGACGCTAGTGACTACGCGTGTGGAAGTGTACTGTATCAACAAGATGCTACAGGAGAACACCGTGTCATTGCATATGCCAGTAGAGTATTCAAAGGGGCAGAGAAGCAGTACTCTACATCTAAGAAGGAGATACTTGCTATAGTATACGCTCTGAAACAGTTTCGATATTATATTTACGGAACGCATTTCGAAATACATACGGACCATCAAGCGTTATCATTTCTATTAAAATGTAAAGTAACCAACGCTCGATTGTTAAGATGGATCCTAGCATTCGGTGAGCATTCCTTTACTATAAAATATTGTAAAGGGAAAGATAATGTTATAGCCGATACTTTGAGTAGATACGTCACAGAAAAGTGTGAAGAGGTCTATGAAAAGAACCATAATGAGTTACAACTGTTACCTATTAAATTTACTGTTGATAGTGATATTAAATACATGTTGAAGAACCTAGCTCAACAACAAGACTTAGATGATGCTACGAGAGAATTTAAGCTACGAGGTCACCTACCAGACCATACAAGGTACAAAATGGAGTCTTATATAAACTAATGAGGCAAGATTGGAAAGTGGTATTAACAAATGATATGTTGCATAAATTAATTCGACCAACACACGAAAGTTTAGCACATGCTGCTGCACTTAAATGTTACTTAAGCCTACGTGAAGATTTCACCAACAATAATATGTTCAGGAAGATTAAAAACGAAAGTAAGAAATGTTATGAGTGTCAAACAGCAAAAGGACCGAATCTACATACCTATGTGGAAATGCAGAGTATCCAAAAGGACCAGAAAGGAGAGCTAATTGCATTGGATTTTCTTGGACCTCTTCCGAGATCAAGTCGGGGAGTGAAACACATACTTGTTTGTATAGATGTATTTTCCAAAGCCGTCCATCTGTATCCAATTATGCGACCCACTACTAAAGTTGTTTTGAAAATACTCTTGCAGAAATACATTCCTGCATATGGTAAAATGAAGAAGGTACTTAGCGACCAAGGAGTACAGTTCCAAAGCGAAGTATGGGAGAGAACCCTTCGTGAAAATGGAATTCAACCTGTACTCACACCAGTACGACACCCACAGGGAAATCTTGCGGAAAGAGTAAATAAAGAGTTAGGTAAATATCTACGAATCTACTGTCACGATAAACACAACAAATGGGCAGAGTATTTACCTTTCTTTGAGAAAGCAGTAAATAAAAATTATAGCGAAGCAACAAGTTATACGCCAATCGAGCTAGATGGAGACAAAAAACCTGTTAGATTCTGGACCAAATATGTAAGCAAGCCAGAAAATCAAAATGTACCTATTCCATTAAGTGTAAAGGTGGAGTATGCTAAACAACGCATCATAGAACAAGGTAACAAGAGGATAGAAAAGTACAATAGAACGCATAAATTACAATGATTTGACATAGGAGAACAAATTCTGTTAAAAGCTAATCATGTAGGAAAACGCAGTGACAACACACCAAAGAAATTCTTCCGGCTGTACAACGGACCTTATACGTTGAAACAACGCGTGGGAAGACACACGTTCATCGTATACGATGAGAGAAAAGAAAAGGACATCGGCAAATATCATGCGACGTCATTCAAGAAATCCTACGTATGAATGAACAATGCCACTGAAACCGTCCAAGGTCAACGCACCGATCAGCTGTTATGAGGGAGGGGTGAAGCTTGCATTCCACCAACAGCGAGAGTTACTGACTTACTCATTATTATGTGTTGTTTAACTGATGTAAACTTAAGATAAGCGAATATAATATGATTGTATTTGTCTAGAATAAATAGACAAAAATTTAATAAATAAATATTTATTAAATTTTTTTTCTCAAAGAGAGGAATAATGCAACGATACGATGCAACTCCATACGCTGTATTAGGCATTAATTTGAATAAATATAAAATTTGTAGAATTATTATAAGTTAAGGGTAAATGGACAGGTCTGAGATTGTAAAAATATTTCATTGTTAGATTAGGGGAGAAATTAACCCGTTCCGAGAAGCAGAGAACACCTGCTCAATTGTATGTGTGTTACGCATGTATCTTGTGTGTGTTAGTGATGCATGTACAGACAGGAATCTCAGCAACCCGCCTCAAGTAATTAATAAAATAATTATTTTAATTCACTGTGCGAAAACTAATTAGTGTAGAAACAAACCAAAGGCACCAAAGTGTGTGTAAATTTATAGTTATCCCCAGTGAAAAAATGACGTTATTAGTACACGCTACGCGAAGTCAGTGCGAAATAAACGTGCCAAAAAATACGCAAATTACCCTATGACGCTCAAATTAATACAGTGAGTGCTTAATCAAATGAGCTATGATAGGTGCTATCTCGATTCCGCGCAAAACATTGCGATTTGCTGATAAATGCAAATAGATGAAAAGGTTTGCGAGTGGGGGCTATCAGGCTTTATGCGGGTATCGACAGGACGATTTTGAAGCCAACTGGTGCGGAATCTCGAGAGGGTA
The DNA here is from genome assembly GCA_034769895.1 of Magicicada septendecula. Classification (NCBI taxonomy): domain Eukaryota; kingdom Metazoa; phylum Arthropoda; class Insecta; order Hemiptera; family Cicadidae; genus Magicicada; species Magicicada septendecula. The sequence continues at coordinate 659,469,102 of CM068368.1, forward strand.
TAAATTGAGGGTTCGACCGAAAACCCTTCTCTTCATTTCAAGACACAGTTGCAGTCGGACATGCTGTCCGTCGGCAGAACAGTTTTATTTTTGTTTTTATTGCAAGTGTCATTAACGAAAGAATAAAACGTTCGGTAGTTATGTGACAATATGTGCCGTTCTAATATAGAGCGGCAAATCTTCAGTAATTAACAGCAGGAATAAACGTTAAACGCAGTACTAATTTGAAGCGCGGTAATTGGTGCTGCACTCTTGTAGCGAAGATAAGGCACTAATTCTGAGCTTACCAAGTGCCTGAGCGGTGCTGGTCTCTGGTGCCAGCCGCTGTAGGCAAACGAGGTTGCCGGAAAGAATTCTGTTTAACTTCGTCTTGCATCAACCATCGTCAAGTTTGGCCGCCTTGTTCTTCTCCGGTAAGATGAAGAAAATTTCGTCAACCATCGTTCCCACTATGTCAGGCTAGATCTGAAATCGACTGCGGGTCCTCCGAACAAGTCGAGGAAAAGCCCAACAACATGACCTGAACATTAACACCTAGAACTTTCTCACTTCATCTACCGGAGGAATAGCCAGGACGCCACACCAACACCTGTAATGTAGGCCACGAGATTGCCACCTCACCCCCATGGACAAAAATCAGGTGATCTCAAACCATTATATTCTTTTATACGTAGAGATGCACTCAAAAGACCAAGTGAACCAGTTCTATCAATCAACCACAACACTTTCAAGTTTTTAAACATTTAATTGGATCCCCAATTAACGGGACAGTATAGTGTGTGAACTGGGTGTGAAATCAATTGTAAATTTTATTAATTTGTTGTAAAATTGTCAGCTCAGAGGCTGGCATGTATCGTAGGCAGTTCTACATTCAAACGTATAATTCCCTCTTATATCAGTATATGTGTTTCATTACAGCTTTTAAGTCATTCATTCAATTTGTAATTTCTTGGGTTCAATTTAGTGTTCATTTTATATATAAGTGGGGGAAAATAAGGGTTCTAACGCACAAAGGAATGCCGCCTTTCCCACGGTCCAAGATTTTTTCCCACGCTCTCCCCACCACCGCTGGACTCGCAGCATCCCAATGGACCACAGCATCCGCGAATTTCCGCGAATAAATTTTTTTATTTTTTAATTTGATTTTTTATTTTTTTAATTAAATTGATTTGCATATCAAGGGGTGGGTGGGGGGTGGGATGAGGTTCAATGGACCACCAGCATCCGTGAATATAATTTTTTATTTTTTTTTAATAAAGCTGATTTGCATATCAGGGGTGGTGGTGGGTGGGAGGTTCCAACTTGATGCATTATAGTGTATATTAAAATATATGATCAGAGTTACCAACCTTTGCATGAGTTCAAATTTGCCGTGTGTTATAATGTATATTAAATCTATATGATCAGGTTTACCAACCTTTGTATTATTATTATTATAGTGTATAGATATTTTATATGAGCAGGTTTGCCAACATTTTCTGCGGCGGGAGGAGGGAAATTCAAATATGTGTTATATAGTGTATATATTAAAATATATGATCAGGGTTACCAATCTTACATTATTGTGTATAGAGCAGATCTGCAAACATTTTTTTTTTCTTTTCTGTGGTGGGAAATTCAAACTATATGATCATGATTGTTAGTCTCTCTCTCTATCTCTCTCTCTCTCTCTCTCTCTCTCTCTCTCTTACATTTGAATGTAAGTAAAACTATCTCTCTCTCTCTCTCTCGTTGTCAAAACGTTATGTTCAAACCATTTCTCCTCTCTCACATTTGAATGTAAGTAAAACTCTCTCTCTCTCTCTCTCTCTCTCTCTCTCACTCTCTCTTGTTGTCAAACGTTATGTTCAAACCGTTTCTCCTCTCCCTCTCTCTCTCTCACTATGTACATGAGTAGAGTAGTCGGTGTGTGATGGTTAAATAATTTTAGCTCTCTCTCTCTCTCTCTCGTTGTCAAAACGTTATGTTCAAACCGTTTCTCCTCTCTGTGGTCATTACCGTGCATGTATATGACTTTAGAAAGTTTATATATATTCGACAAATATTAACTGTGTACGTACTTACAACGCCCCCCCTCTCTCTCTCTCTCTCTCTCTCTCTCTCTCTCTCTCTCTCTCTCTCTCTCTCTCTCTCTCTCTCTCTCTCTCGTCGTCGTCAAAACGTTGACTTCATTTTTCATTGTATTAAATAATTAACAAATATTAACTATGTGTGCGTGTGTGTTGTCAACTACTTACATGCGTGTTCTTTTTGTAGAGCAGGTTTCAACTGTGCAAGGTTTCATACCGTTTCTCCTCTCTCTCTCTCTTACCGTATACATTGAGTAGTCGGTGTGATGAGTAAATCATTTTAGCTCTCTCTCTCTCTCTCTCTCTCTCTCTCTCTCTCTCTCTCTCTCACTCGTTGTCAAACGCCGTCTTCATTTTTCAATGTATTAAATAATTAATTAATAGTTTTATAATGCAGTCAGTGTGATTGATCCTTGTTAGGGAGGTCTGTATATGATTTTAGAAATATATATATATTTGGTAAATATTAACTATGTATGTGTGTTGTTGTCAATGAACTACTTACATGTGTACCTGTGCGTGTGCTGTTACAGATGACAAATCCATACGTTAACGGCTTAACAAACTCTAGCAATCGTCAATACGCTCTTCTTCATGTGGTACAATACTTCTGTTTAATGGTTGCAGTTTACAAAATAATTACACACATAGGTTCAGTGGTGTATAGCGAAATAAATTAAAATTATACACACATGTTGTTACAGATGAAAACGGTGGTTGAAATTCATACAAATCTTCTGATGTAACAGTTCCCACAAGTAATACAGTTCACAAAAAAATAAAATTAATTGTACACATGTTCAGAGGTGTATAGTGAAATAAAATAAAGCCATAATTTGTTTAAATGATTAAATATATTATCAATATTTTAAAATTCACAATATAAAATTGATTTTTTTTTTGAAAAGTTTATATATAATTGTGTCGTACTTGTAGGAGAAGCAACCTGCAACATAACAATACAATCAACATAAAAATCATGTTAAATATCACACACACACACGCGCGCGCGCGCGCGCGCACACACACAACGAGCGCACACATCGTAAACATACATACACACACACACACACACAACGAGCGCACACGTTTGGGTTGTGTTTAAACTTTGTACTCGTTTATCAGCTGTACGCGGTGTACCGCCGCAATGCGGCACGCGCGGATGACGTCACGCGCTTATCAAACGCTGCAGCCGGTCCTCACCGCCGGCTACAGGCAAGTTTAGTTTAGTTTCTAACAAGGCTCCGAGCGCATCTCTCGTTAAACACTTCTCTTCCAGCCGCGGCTTCTGGATATTTTTTAATATGCATTCATAAGATTCTATTTAATTCAATTTACCTGCGTCCATCTACAATGGACCACGATTTCATGCAAAATTAATTTTCGGGCGTTATTGCCCCAAATGCATCCGCACGTGCCGATCATAACTAATAATTAAAATTGTCAATAAACGCATGTTTAATATTCGCAATACAGTCCACTTCTTTCTAATGCAATCCAGCCTTTCCTGCTTAGCGTCTTTGGAATAACTCGCGATTATTCAAGAGCTTCCAAACCGCAACATTTTTGGTCCCACCGGGCAGGATTTCATATTTTTGGCCCAAAAACGAAAACGTTTTTGGTCACCACGGGACGGATTGCTCATGTTTGGGTCCACAAGCGACAGCATTTCTTTATACGCATCATTTCTGGACCAACCGATCTGAATTTAATCACGCCCTACGGGCATCATTCTCGTCCTGAGCGACACCATTGTTGTGAATCACGTCGCAGTCATCTCGACAAGATTCGGCCAAGCAGTAGACCAGAGACGACGGGACAAAGCAGGACAGCATTTGAGAGGTCATCAAAAAAGATTCCACAGCTTTAATTCATGGAGGGTACAACATGAGGCGTCATCTGACCAACAGAGACAGGAGGTGTAACAGCTCCAAACGGGATCGAAGCCAGCTTCATCACGAATGGATCGACGGCCTCGTGACTATAAACTTTACTTATATTTGATGTTTAATAATATTTCACTTTAGTGGTTACTTCTTAACACATTTATATAAACAAACATCGTCATTACACAATACAAATTAATAAATGGTTGGCAGCTCATTATCAGTTAAAACTTTAAAGATAAAGATATACTTTGTTACCATTTAGATTCATAATTTTAATAATTTAATTGCCAACAAAGCTTGATTAGTTAGAGAGAGTAAGTTTATGTTCTAAACAACGATCGCTAGCTACCGAAACGTATTCAAATTCATTCAAAATTAAGTTTGTGGTTCACATGCTCTATGCTCAATTTATTTCTAAATATTTTTCCTTTTTTCTCTTAAATTGTAATAATGGCCGATGTAAGGGCTCTAATAAAAAAACGAGGCATAATTAAAGCCTCAATATCCCGAGTAAATACTTTCGCGGATAACTTCGATTTGTTAACCAGCGATCCTCATGGGCTGAAAATAAAACTGCGTCATTTGATGGAATTATCCACCAAATATGATGAGATACAGTCACAAATCGAAGCTGAGGAAGCGGACGTTGCTTTAACGAGTGATAGAGTACAAACTGAGGACGATCTCTGTAATATAGAATGTAAATTGCAACACCTGCTGGAGCAAGCTGAGCATATGAACCAAAAACCAGTAATTAATGCTGAAAGTAAACAGTCTAAAACACCCCCCATTCAATTGGAACCAATAAAATTACCACGGTTTGCGGGTAGTATTGTTGAGTGGCAACATTATTACCATATTTTTCTCGAATTAATTCACGTCAGAACAGATCTGACGGATATACAGAAACTTCACTATTTGCACTCGTCATTACATGGCGAGGCTCTTAACGTAATAAAATCGTTGCCAATCACTCATGAGAATTACGCGGTGGCTATCGATCTGTTGAGGAATAGATATGACAGTAAGCTAATTGTTTCCGCCCATCACATATGGAATGTCCTGGACGTACCATTAGTTCAACAAGAATCCCAAGTTAGCATATCGCAATTTATTGATCAAATCTCTGCCAATATAAACGCTTTAAATAATCTCAAACTGCCAGTCAACACGTTCGAAATTATTGTCGTAAATTATTTAGCCAAAAAACTTGATAATTACACTTTACGTTTGTGGAAAGAGAGTTTGTCGGAGCATAAGTTCCCTGATTTTAATAATTTTATAAATTTTCTAAATTCACGAAGAAAATTACTGCAAAATCTCGATAACGCGACTAGCCCAACGAGCAGGTTGAATAAAAGCGATAAGTCTCCTTATCGCAAGGCAGTTAAACAGATAAGCACTCCAAAGGGCGCATTCCACTCACATATTAGAAACAATTTATGCAGGCTGTGTAACGGTGGTCATAGACTTAGCGACTGCCTACAATTTACATCGCTGTCTATCCCTGACAGAAAAGACGTGTTAATAAAAAACAAACTTTGCCTAAACTGCCTCCGTTCGGGACACGAAAGCTCAAAATGTCCCTCAAAATTCTCATGGAAAAAATGTTCTAGGCGTCACCACACCACGATTCATGTCCCTAACAGGGACGCAACTTCTGTTAACAACCAATGTTCACTGAAATCACAGACCAATAAATCGGTATTGTTATCTACCGCCGTCTGTATGACCTCCAATAAGGTCGGCAAAAAATTTCCCGTTAGGATATTACTGGATTCCGGTTCTCAAGCGAACTTTTGCACAATGGATTTCGCCCGCAGAATGGGCCTCCAATTGGTTAAATCGCAACTGCCCATCACGGGTATAAACAACTCGCTTTCCCAGGCTGACTTCAGTACTAATGTAAGGCTACATTCACGCTATAAACCCTTCACGTTAAACGTACATTGTGCCGTATTACCCAGTATAACTAATAATTTACCGGCGGAGTCGTTCAATCTTGCCTCTTTGAATTTACCCAAGCGCATATTCTTGGCGGATCCTCACCTACATTGCTCGGCGCAAGTCGATATATTAATCGGCGCTCAATATTTTCTCCAACTAATTGAACCTATGAAATTTACACGCGGACCACACTTTCCTATAATACAGGAAACCAAATTAGGATTTATTTTGGCCGGTGACTTACCCTTCAACGTCGATATAACTAAAACAGTTTCTTCCTTTATGGTCTGTAAGGATGATAATCAGATTTCCTCGCAACTAAAAGAATTTTGGAAGTTGGAGGAGATCTCTAGACGCGAAGCCCGAACTGAGGACTCGCCGTGTGAAAAACATTTCGTGGAAACCACTAGCCGTAACCGCGATGGGAGATTCGTGGTATCCCTGCCTCGCAGATATGATAAATTTCATTTGGGAGATTCTCTCCGCGGAGCCATCCGCAGATTCCAATCGTTAGAGTTCAAGTTCAAGCAGAACCCTATCCTTTATAAGGATTATAGCGAGTTCATGAGTGACTATCTGAAACTTGGCCACATGTCGCCGCTTAATGAATACGATCTGTCGCTTGACAGGTCAGAGATCTTTTATCTGCCCCATCACGCAGTCTTCAAGGACTCTAGCTTAACCACTAAATTGCGCGTGGTATTTGACGCCTCCGCTAAAACCACAAATAATTTGTCCCTTAACGATACTTTAATGGTCGGTCCTACGATCCAGCAGGATCTGTTTTCGATAATGGTTCGGTTCCGTACCCACCGATACGTACTTATTGCGGACATAGAAAAGATGTATCGCCAGATCATTGTTAATCCCAAGGATTCAAACCTGCAACGCATCGTTTGGCGTGATGCGCCGCACAAGGAATTGCGACATTACGCGTTAAGGACGGTTACATACGGCACTGCTAGTGCCTCCTTCCTTGCTACACGTTGTCTGGCTCAGATAGCCTACGAAAATGAACCCGACTACCCTACAACTGCTAAGGTCATAGCAAATGACTTTTACGTAGACGATCTCATAACGGGTTCGGATGATCCGAACGGCTTAGCTGAAATGAAATGCGAGATCGTGAAGTTGTTGAGTAGGTATGGTTTTACGTTGCATAAGTGGTTCTCTAACCACCATAAGATTATGACCCTTTGCGCCCAAGTAACCCGTGACTTCAGCAAAGGTCAAAACGTGCGTACATTGGGAATCCAATGGAACGTTGAAAGGGATAACTTTTTATACACCGTTAGGAGTGATAATAATTTAACCGTGTTCAACAAGAGAAGCGTGTTGTCGATCATCGCCGGGATCTATGATCCATTAGGTTTGATCGCTCCCATCACATTTTACTGCAAGCATTTCGTGCAACAGTTGTGGTTGACGGGCACAGATTGGGACGCACCCCTATCTGGGTCATTAGCCAATCAATGGTTGGAATTATACGCTCAATTAGTCTCCGACACTCATTTTGAGATTACGAGGTCGGTTAAGAGTTCGAACAATTACCCAATTAGTTCATTACAGCTGCACGGATTCGCCGACGCTTCGGCTAAAGGTTACGAGTGTTGCATTTATGTGCGGGCGGTCTATTCGAACGGCGCCATATCATCAAACTTATTGTGTGCTAAATCTAGGGTCGCTCCGCTGAAACAGATAACGCTACCACGACTTGAGCTTTGTGCTTGTTTATTGTTGGCGCAATTAACGTCCAAAGTTTTAAACGCCATCAATTACAATGTTGACGGAATATATCTTTATTCGGACTCCATGATAGCGTTGTTCTGGATACATCAGCAATCTTCCCGTTGGAAGGTATTTGTGGCCAACCGTGTCGCGGAAATACAGCGTCTTGTTAGCAGCAGGGGTACTTGGCGTCATGTAGTATCAAATGACAACCCTGCCGACATCTTATCGCGCGGTTGCCTCCCTCGTAGCTTGCACTGTCATACTCAATGGTGGCATAGTCCCTCCTGGCTAGCGCATGAGTCAGCTTCATGGCCGGTCAGCGCGTTCGACATTAATATTCCCTGTACTTTTCCCGACCTTGAGGAGGAACGTCGCAAGCAGGTTCAAACCTCACTAATTGTCGCATCCTCAACACATAGTTATGTTGAAAATTATTCATCACTTACGAGGCTTATTCGCGTCTTCGCATATTGCCGTCGATTTTTTCGCAATTCTAGGCTCGCGGCTGTTGATAGAGACACGTCCTTTTTGTCGTCTCAGGAATTGTCAGACACGCTCTTGATTTTTGTCCGGCAATCTCAGCAGTTGCATTTCGGCATAGAAGTTATGGAACTTGAGGCACGCCGGTGCCTTCCTCGCAGTAGTAAAATTCTTGCTCTCAACCCATTCCTGGATGAATCGGGCATTTTAAGAGTGGGAGGCCGCTTGCAATTCTCCCCACTTAGCTATGAGAGTAAACACCAAATAATTTTGCACCCGCACACTCATCTCACGAGATTAATAATTGAACACGAACACATCCGTTTGTTGCACCCAGGAGTGCAATCAACTCAAGCTTCGCTTAGGCGAAAGTATTGGATCATACACGACAAATCCTATATCCGCTCAGCGATACATAAGTGTGTCACTTGTTTTCGTTTCCGGGCTAAAGGCGCGAATCAACTACTAGGTCAGTTACCCCCTTCAAGGGTCACGCCTTCTAGGGCATTCTCACAGTCGGCCGTGGACTACGCCGGTCCTGTACTTTTGCGCCATGGCGGGCAGCGCTCTAAGTCCACGACCAAGGCATACATCGCGCTATTTATATGCATGTGTACTAGGGCCATCCATTTAGAATTGGTGTCGGATCTCACTTCCAACGCCTTTATAGCGGCTTTAAAAACGTTCGTCTCGCGCAGAGGTATTCCCGCGCAGATATTTTCGGATAATGGCACGAATTTTCGTCGTTCCAACCACACTTTGCATGACTGGTACAAATTTCTAACCTCCAAGGAAGGTGAGCAATCTTCTCTGGAGTTTTGCGGTCTCCACGGTATCAAATGGTCCTTTATTCCCCCTTCAGCCCCTCATTTCGGTGGTTTGTGGGAAAGTGGTGTAAGGAATGTTAAATTTCATTTACGTCGCGTAATAGGCGGTACGATCTTGAATTTTGAGGAATATTCTACTCTTCTTTCTCAAATTGAGGCTTGCCTTAATTCACGCCCGTTATGCGCGGTGTCCGACGATGCTAGAGACCCTGAACCCTTAACACCTGCTCATTTTTTGGTCGGTGCTCCACTGACGGCACTACCGGAACCCGACTATACCCAAAGCAATAATAGTCATTTGGGCAGATGGCTTCTGCTCCAAAAATTTACGCAGACCATCTGGAAACGGTGGTCTAGGGATTATCTGCACCAGTTGCAGCAGCGCAATTAATGGCGCACCCCGTTAAGGAATTTGAATGTCGGTCAACTTGTCCTCATTTTGGATGACAATTCCCCCCCTCTAGAATGGAAGCGTGGGGTAATTACCAATGTTTTTCCGGGTCAAGATTCCTTAGTACGCGTCGCAGAAGTTCGCACCGCGCTAGGTATCTTACGCCGACCCATCCACAAATTATGCCCCCTTCCGGTGGCAACAAGCTAATCGTATGCGTGCCATACGAGGTGTGTGTGTGTGTGTGTGTGTGTGTGCGTGTCACATTGCATGGACCACGCCCAGGTCATTCCGCGGGCGAGCATACAAGCAAATTGTATCATAAACATTGTAATATTGTTTACGTGCCGCTAGCTATTACTGCAACAGTGACTGTGTTTCATATGTACTATCAATTATTTATGGATGTTGTGCATTGTCAATATGTTTATATAATTCAAATTCTGCGAACTACAAGTGTTACTTATAGTGTCAATCATTCCACGTATGTATTGTATTTTCTAATGGACATTATGATAACATTATGTACGTGTACATTATTATGTTTCTATTATTTCTATTACTATATATGAAGCAGCGATCAAGATGATTTCTCTTATATAATTTAAGGTTGTTATTTACGTTTGTCAAGGTTTAAATGTATGTATTTCTTATCCACATGTTATGCTTCAAGAGAGATCATGTTTAGTTATGTAAAGGCTCGTTTTTATCATGATTTTTTATTTTTTTGTACCTTTTCTAGCACAGAAATTGTTTTGTTTTGACTTAAGCTTTGTGCTAGCTTAATGAATTTTGTTTTCTACAAATTTTATGTATAAGCCTTTAAGTATATTATGTATTGTCTATATATATACATTGATAATGTTTGTAAGATACTGTTCCCAGTTAACGTTTAATGTACAAAATCGTCCCGATTTTGGCGGGCAGTATGTTTAAACTTTGTACTTGTTTATCAGCTGTACGCGGTGTACCGCCGCAATGCGGCACGCGCGGATGACGTCACGCGCTTATCAAACGCTGCAGCCGGTCCTCACCGCCGGCTACAGGCAAGTTTAGTTTAGTTTCTAACAAGGCTCCGAGCGCATCTCTCGTTAAGCACTTCTCTTCCAGCCGCGGCTTCTGGATATTTTTTAATATGCATTCATAAGATTCTATTTAATTCAATTTACCTGCGTCCATCTACAATGGACCACGATTTCATGCAAAATTAATTTTCGGGCGTTATTGCCCCAAATGCATCCGCATGTGCCGATCATAACTAATAATTAAAATTGTCAATAAACGCATGTTTAATATTCGCAATACAGTCCACTTCTTTCTAATGCAATCCAGCCTTTCCTGCTTAGCGTCTTTGGAATAACTCGCGATTATTCAAGAGCTTCCAAACCGCAACAGGTTGAATCATGTACATGTTAGGTCCAATTACGTTTGTTACATGTTGTGTCGCACTGACCTCCATACAAAAACAGATAACAGATTTAAATAATTTCATGCCTACATATACAACCTATGTACACAAACTATATATATCTTCTGTTGGGTTGTACACACACGCGCGCGCGCGCGCGCACACACACACAACGAGCGCACACGTTTGGGTTGAATCATGTACACGTTAGGCCCAATTACGTTTGTTACACGTTGTGTGTCGCACTGACCTCCATACAAAAACAGATAACAGATTTAAATAATAATAATTTCAGGCTTGCAACACACACACACGCAACGCGCGCGCGCGCACACACACACACACACAGACACACACACGCACACAACGAGCGCACACGTTGGGTTGAAGCATGTACACGTTAGGCCCAATTACGTTTGTTACATGTTGTGTCGCACTGACCTCCATACAAAAAACAGGTAACAGATTTAAATATGCTATAGTCATTGTAAGACGTTACAATCCTTGAAGTGTTTAATAAGTAAATTGTATGTATATATCACTGAATAATAATAATATAATCGTTCTAGTGTTAACGTTTGCTGCAACAGGTAACGCAGTTTACAAATAATTACATATAGGTTCAGAGGCGTATAGTGAAATAAATTAAAATTATACACACATGTCGTTACAGATGAAAAATAGAAATTAATTTCCTCATAAGTTAATGTCCTTTCAAATATTATTCATCAAAACTTTTGTAACCCCTCTTTAACTTAGGCAGTAAAAAAAAGATTTTTTTTTTTTTTTTGGTAAAGAGGGGCCACAAGTTAATTAGAACTAGGCTAAAGCCTAGAAAAGCCAAAAATGCGCTGGATCCAGTGAGACGGGACTTGCAATGAAAACTCATCAATTAAACAATTAATAAATCCCTTTTATTATTCTATCTCACCTGGTTAACACATTAATAATAAAATAAATAAACCCAACAGTCATAATCTATAATTCCCTTAAATTGTCAATTAAATAAAGTATACTCTCTCAACAAGGCCACCTGAAAATATTTATTAACACCAATAAAATAATTTGATATCTCTCTTTACAAATGAATTGAAATTTAAAACCATTACTATCCTTGAAATAAAGTTTCCAGTAAAATATTAATAATACAGTATATAAAATTTATTTTATATGTTCTCTTTAGAATGCTCCATTGAACTTAATGGAGATAAATGGTATAGGTTCCTTGCTAATATTAATTATAATAATAAATTCTCAAACAAATTAAATAAATTTTAAAGGGTGACAATTCATATACTTGTTATTAAAGTTAAATAAATAAATTATTTTCTTAAAGAAATAATCAGCAAAGATTAATTGAGATAGAATACCAGTTATAAAAAATGAAAAGGACATAGACATAATTCCATGTATCAACTTTCTTTTATAAAAAGACAAACAAACCCTATATCTAAAGTCCCCACCAAAAATACAGCTAAATGCACAATACATATAACCCCCAAAATGCACACACAAATATACAAAACATCACATGTTCCACAATACAAATACACTATACAATACCATACAATACAATATATAAGGATCTCTTGCCACGCCCTTTTTTTTTATATTACCCCTATGATGTATATATATATATATAATTACTTCTTTTATAAATATCCCTGTTAGGATTACAATTTACTTGGTTGATTACACATCCGTGTATTAGATAATGCTTAAGCCTTCAGTAGTCCCCAGGACATAATGAATTTCAAAATTTTGGCTAAGTGCCTAATACTGTTATACAATTCTGCCCCACTGGGCTCTATTACTGTGAGAAATAAAAAATATTTAAAACAGTGAACACCCCCCAGTTATCATAAATAATTTAAAGAATTTATATATACAGAAACATTCCTAAGTAGTGAAAATAGAAATATGTCATAATATTATAACCCTATGAAAAATACTTTTGGCCCAGAGACCGACATGTTAATTGCCAGTTGATGCAGAATTTAACCTGTCTCAACAACAAGTTCAATGCTGTATGAACATGCATCTATTCAGGATGAAACGTGTGAAAAATGCACCTACCTACCCCAGAAATTTCTATACAATAAGAATTAAACTGATTTTAAAATTTAGAATATATATATATAAAATGAACCCTAAATGGAACTCGATAAATTACCAATAGAAAGAATGACTTAAAATCTGTAAAGAAACACATATACTGAAATAAGAGGAAATTATACGTTGAATGTTGAACAGTTTAAGACACAGGCCAGTCTCTGAGCTGACAATTTTACAAGAAATTTAATAAAATTTACAATTAATTTTACACCCAGTTCACACACTAAACTGTCCCATCAATTGGGGATCCAATTAAATGTTTAAAAACTTGAAAGTGTTGTAGTTGATAGAGAGAACTGGTCACTGGGTATTATTGAGTGCTGACTCTATGTGTACATTATATATTGGTTTTGTATCACCTGATTTTGTCCATGGGGGTGTTAAGGTGGCAATCTCGTGGTCTACATTATAGGTGTTGGTGTGGCTTTCTGGCAATTCCTCCGGTAGTGAAGAGGAGAGTTTCAAGATGTTACTAGTTCAGGCCATGTTGTAGGGTCTTGTAGTTCTCGACTGTTCGGTGGACCCTGATACACAACATTATATATATCAGCCAGAGTACAAAAACACACTGCCCCGAGAAGTTTGCACACCCCCCAAAATACATCTATAAGTTAACATAGCTTTAGAGCTACTTAAATGTAACTTGACAAATTTATATGGCCAACATGCCCTATTTGACAATCTTTAGAACAGTAAATCTTCATAATAATAACTTCACCCAATGCGGGTTACCATGTTTGTAATTTGACAATTAATTATGGCTTTGTACCATTTCATAAACTTTATACATAGTGTGAATATGTAGTTACCACGTGGTTGAGAGATTAATTCAAATTACATAGTCTTTACTATAGTAATTAATACGAATTGGTGATTATATTACTTTCAAAACGTGCCTCAGTCAGTTTCCAGATATTAATAAAGTTTTACTATTAATTGTAGTAAAACTTGTATGCCATCTAACCCAACTACGCATTGTGCAATAACTTAGGTACGTAACATGAATCTGGTTACCTCCATGTTAGATATACTTTAAACTTAGATTTTTGTATTTAATTTACTTAACCTTTTAGTGCCGATGTTCGGTCACGTGAATGGAATATAGTTTTATAAAGTTTTAAAAATTTTACCATCAAATTGTGTATTGCACAACCGCCACGCCCCTTTCAAAAGTTACTAAGAAATTACTTAGGCTTATTAAAAACAGTTTTCTCTAGTGAAATATTATATTCTATTAATATGAAAGTATAAACGACACTTACCGTAGCCGTGTACAGAACTTAGCCTATCATAGTTGGAAGAAGTTAGACCAATTTCTCTTCATCTCCCGGAGTAAATACGCCACGAGGCAACCACATAGAATTCCAGCCAGCGACAAGTATAGAAACGCAGTTTCTGCTACAATTCGCCCGTCATCAGTATCTAGCACAAGAGTGCAGCACCGAACAAACGCAGTCTAGATTCATTCGGTAGGGCTTATCTTCACGGAAAGAGTGCAGCACGAATTAAACAACTATAATTCCGTACTGCCTATACCTACAGGCCGTATATTTAGTGGTTTTGCGCCGTCTCTCCACTAGAGTTCGGCACACCCTCCAATAATTAATTACTGAATGCTCGCCGAATCTGCCCGACTCGGCACACTTTGTAAATTAGAATCTGCACTACATTCAAACACACGCACACACAGTGATAAAAATTGTTTATTAAAAGTAGTTTGTTACCTTAACGAGGTACTATTTCCACCTGCGCTGTTTGGTTCCTCATGCCTCGAAACACGAGATGTAGGTCGCTGGGGTTTATATGACGGAGCTCTTCATCTGTAAAGACGCCAGCATATCTCTTAGGTAGATATACACGATAGCGGTGCTCACCATCTTCCAACGTTACAAGCACAGACTTCCCATATCTCGTGTCCACATGCACCATGTTAACGATCGGATACTGCTTGTTCACTGTTAATTCTGCATACCGTTTGTACTCAATAGCAGAAACTGCATTGAATTTTGTGATAAATGACATTATTAGAAGTGAAGACGTCTGTATCAAACGAGGTGGAACCAAACAATGTCAGAATATTCGCTACAAAGAAGACTAGTGAAAGTAATGGTGGTGGTGTGGCCATCAGGGAAGTTCACTTTCATCGCCTGAAGCTTTGAATGTACATACACACAGGCAGAATTAGCGCTGTTACAAAATATATATATTAGGAAAGTCCAGATATGGTATGTTTGTAGGGCAGCCAATGTCATCAAGATTTATTATATGATGATGAATTATTTTCGATTCTAAAAAACGTTTTTTCTCAAGACTCTTCACAAACACATATTTATATATGTTCGTTACGTTGTTAACACTAAAACAAGATTGTCGTACGGTGTCTCTCCTTCACTCCATCTGAGGCCATGATAGTTTGTCGTTAACCAGCAGTTGGTTCTAGTGTATTTCGAATTCGTAACGACTGTAGCAGGCGGGGCGAAAATCCAATGTCTGCTTGCAAAACGTGTTATGTCCATAACCGACAACTCCTTTACTATATAATTGCTGTTGTCATCATAAAAGCAGTGAAAGTCAATTATTACAGCAGCGTTTTCCATTATACTATAAAAAGAAACCATACATTACAAACTAATATGTATAAACACAAATATCGTTACAATAATAATAATACGCAAACTTACGTTTACTGCCGTCCGAATTGAAGTGTGGAGTGACAATAACTAACGGTAGAAAACAAAAGTGTCTGTGGATATCACAGTGGGAATTTGTTGTTTTGTTTTTAACAGGTGGTGGGGGCGGTGTAACATGGAATTTTAGCAGGCGGGAAGAGCAGAGTCGTTGACAATTAATTTGTCACGTATCCGAAAATGACTGTACGCGAATGTATCACGGCCATTGTCTAGTATATAGGGCTTATCAGCCCACGTACCTGCTGAAGGTTGGCCATGATCTTCAAGAGAGAGAGAGAATGAATACCGAAAACAAAAGGAACTGTTATTCTCTCTCTCTCACATTTTAATGTAAGTAAAACTATCCCTCTCTCTCTCTCTCGTTGTCAAACCGTTTCTCCTCTCCCTCTCTCTCTCTCTCTCTCTCTCTCACTATGTACATGAGTAGAGTAGTCGGTGTGTGATGGTTAAATAATTTTAGCTCACAGTCTCTCTCTCTCTCTCTCTCTCTCTCTCTCTCTCTCTCTCTCTCTCGTTGTCAAACGTTATGTTCAAACCGTCGAGAAATATTAACTGTGTACGTACTTACAAACGCCCTCTCTCTCTCTCTCTCTCTCTCTCTCTCTCTCTCTCTCTCTCTCTCTCTCTCTCTCACTCGTTGCCAAAACGCCGTCTTCATTTTCAGTGTATTATCGTAAACAATGAAATAATAATATTTCGTCATTATATGATGATGGATTATTTTCGAGAGCGGAGTCGTTGGCAATTAATTTGTCACGTATCCGAAAATGACCGTACGCAAGTGTATCACGACCATTGTCTAGTATATAGCGCTTATCATCATAAGGTGACAACGCTTGCTTTCAAAGCGTGTAGGTCCGTCTTCATACAAGTCAGATGTTTGAATACTATACATCAGACCGTCTCTATCTGTCATTAGCAATCTAACGTTACGGCCGTACTTGTCGATAGCATAACGATAATGAAAGTCGTACATTATTGTTTGCTAACGTCAAGCACCGTGAAGCCGACATACACGGGACGGGAAAGAACGATGGATTTTTTTTTTACGGAGTGAGAGCCCCACCAGATCGTTCGTATAACGAACAAGAAAACATAATAGAAGAAATAAAAACTGCACAGTATGTTTCTTTGATTGCGGGACGTACAAGCGTATTACAACTGAACGCTTAGATTTAGGTACTGTTCTGTTGGTTAAGAAACATTACGTTACGAGTTGTATGGCTTTATATTAAATAATTAAATTTAATCGTCTTGTCGTCAGAACACATTAGTGGAGAATAATGACAGCACATCTGTGTGCGCGAGGCTGCTTCTACATTACAGTTCCTTGGTGATGTTTCAGCTTCATAGCACACTGAAGTGATAATCTCAGTCTGTCAAATTGTTTCCTTTCTACAGACCTGTTATACTACGTATAACTGAAAAAAATGTAGCCTGTGTGTCCAAAATAATTCACCTATAGCCTACGTAATTTCAAGTTCAACTTTACAATTTGAATCTTGTCGTTTGTCATCTACAAACAGCGTCCATACAGTTCCATGCGCACTTTGTGCTTTGTTCCATCCACATTCATAATACGAGGTTAAAGATTCACCAGTGCAACAAAGTTGTGTTAATAATGAACGCAAGAATCAGATTTTTGTATACGTTCTAGGTGAAAAACTACTGGGGTGTCTCTGACTTTAGTTGGAAATAAATAACATTACAGATATTGATATGGTACTATAAGTAGCCTATACGTGAATACTATACATCAGACTGTCTGTATCTGTCATTAGCAATCTAACGTTACGACCGTAGTTGACGGCAGCATAACGATAATGAAAGTCATACATTATCGTTTTGCTAACGTTTGTATTTTGTCTAAGCTATGTTAACTTCACACACACACACACACACACACACACACACACACACACACACACACACACACACACACACGGAAATGGAGGAAGAACTAGCATAGGAAATACAATTAAGTGTAACGATAAAAGAAGTGATTGGAAAGCCAACTGTGGGTGTCGAGACAAAACTCTTGCTTGTTCCTGAGTTGATAGAAGCGCCTGAGGGCAAAGTGGCTGAAGATGAAGTTACGCAAGAGGTTGTTGACGAGAACCAAACAAACTTGGATCAGCCAGTAGTGTTTAGGTCATCAGTACATGACGCAACGGGAGTGATAGGTCCAATTAGGTTTGTTACACGTTATGTCGCACTGACCTGATATTTATAGATGACCTCCATACAAATACAACAGCATAAAAATCATGTTATATATCAATTATCACATACACACGTTAGGTTAAAATGCAGTCCACTTACGTTTCACGTTAGGTTAAAATGCAGTCCACTTACGTTTCACGTTAGGTTAAAATGCAGTCTACTTACGTTTCACGTTAGGTTAAAATGCAGTCCACGTACGTTTCACGTTAGGTTAAAATGCAAACACACACACACACAACCACACGTGTATGTTATTTACATTATTATTTAGATTTAATATTTAAATTATTATTTAAATAACATACACACGTGTGTGTGTGTGTGTGTGTTTGCATTTTAACCTAACGTGAAACGTACGTGGACTGCATTTTAACCTAACGTGAAACGTAAGTAGACTGCATTTTAACCTAACGTGAACGTAAGTGGACTGCATTTTAACCTAACGTGTGTATGTGATAATTGTATTTAACATGATTTTTATGCTGTTGCATTTGTATGGAGGTCATCTATAAATATCAGGTCAGTGCGACACAACGTGTAACAAACCTAATTGGACCTATCACTCCCGTTGCGTCATGTACTGATGACCTAAACACTACTGGCTGATCCAAGTTTGTTTGGTTCTCGTCAACAACCTCTTGCGTAACTTCATCTTCAGCCACTTTGCCCTAAGGCGCTTCTATCAACTCAGGAACAAGCAAGAGTTTTGTCTCGACACCCACAGTTGGCTTTCCAATCACTTCTTTTATCGTTACACTTAATTGTATTTCCTATGCTAGTTCTTCCTCCATTTCCGTGTGTGTGTGTGTGTGTGTGTGTGTGTGTGTGTGTGTGTGAAGTTAACATAGCTTAGACAAAATACAAACGTTAGCAAAACGATAATGTATGACTTTCATTATCGTTATGCTGCCGTCAAGTACGGTCGTAACGTTAGATTGCTAATGACAGATACAGACAGTCTGATGTATAGTATTCACGTATAGGCTACTCATAGTACCATATCAATATCTGTAATGTTATTTATTTCCAACTAAAGTCAGAGACACCCCAGTAGTTTTTACCTAGAACGTATACAAAAATCTGATTCTTGCGTTCATAATTAACACAACTTTGTTGCACTGGTGAATCTTTAACCTCGTATTATGAATGTGGATGGAACAAAGCACAAAGAGCGCATGGAACTGTATGGACGCTGTTTGTAGATGACAAACGACAAGATTCAAATTGTAAAGTTGAACTTGAAATTACGTAGGCTATAGGTGAATTATTTTGGACACACAGGCTACATTTTTTTCAGTTATACGTAGTATAACAGGTCTGTAGAAAGGAAACAATTTGACAGACTGAGATTATCACTTCAGTGTGCTATGAAGCTGAAACATCACCAAGGAACTGTAATGTAGAAGCAGCCTCGCGCACACAGATGTGCTGTCATTATTCTCCACTAATGTGTTCTGACGACAAGACGATTAAATTTAATTATTTAATATAAAGCCATACAACTCGTAACGTAATGTTTCTTAACCAACAGAACAGTACCTAAATCTAAGCGTTTAGTTGTAATACGCTTGTACGTCCCGCAATCAAAGAAACATACTGTGCAGTTTTTATTTCTTCTATTATGTTTTCTTGTTCGTTATACGAACGATCTGGTGGGGCTCTCACTCCGTAAAAAAAAAATCCATCGTTCTTTCCCGTCCCGTGTATGTCGGCTTCACGGTGCTTGACGTTAGCAAACAATAACGTACGACTTTCATTATCGTTATGCTGTCGACAAGTACGGCCGTAACGTTAGATTGCTAATGACAGATAGAGACGGTCTGATGTATAGTATTCAAACATCTGACTTGTATGAAGACAGACCTACACGCTTTGAAAGCAAGCGTTGTCACCTTATGATGATAAGCGCTATATACTAGACAATGGTCGTGATACACTTGCGTACGGTCATTATCGGATACGTGACAAATTAATTGCCAACGACTCCGCTCTCGAAAATAATCCATCATCATATAATAAATCTTGATGACATTGGCTGTCCTAAAAACATACCATATCTATTTCACGGGACGTTATGTCTTGCAGCATTGTTAATTTCGTTTAGCAAAACTTGTATACGGACGCAGACGATACCTATTTCTGTATGAAAGTAAGCCATGTGTCAAATTATAAAGTGAAAGTAGAATGCATCGATTTAGACTCCTGTTTCAGTTCGCAAATACACAATGGTTTATTTTTTAATTTATTTCGTTATAAACCTCTGAACATACATGCAATTATTTGTATAGTAATCAGAAATGTGTGTGTGAGAGAGAGAGAGAGAGAGACAATTTAATAGTTTGAATTTCCTACCACAACGCCACAACGGTAAACTATATTTTTAAGTCGCGGGTTGTTTCTTGTAATCACGAAAATTATTATTTAAAACTGATAATTGTTTTATTAAAATCTTACAATGACGAAATATTATTATTTCATTGTTTACGATAATACACTGAAAATGAAGACGGCGTTTTGGCAACGAGTGAGAGAGAGAGAGAGAGAGAGAGAGAGAGAGAGAGAGAGAGAGAGAGAGAGAGGGCGTTTGTAAGTACGTACACAGTTAATATTTCTCGACGGTTTGAACATAACGTTTGACAACGAGAGAGAGAGAGAGAGAGAGAGAGAGAGAGAGAGAGAGAGAGAGAGAGAGAGAGAGAGAGAGAGAGACTGTGAGCTAAAATTATTTAACCATCACACACCGACTACTCTACTCATGTACATAGTGAGAGAGAGAGAGAGAGAGAGAGAGGGAGAGGAGAAACGGTTTGACAACGAGAGAGAGAGAGAGGGATAGTTTTACTTACATTCAAATGTGAGAGAGAGAGAATAACAGTTCCTTTTGTTTTCGGTATTCATTCTCTCTCTCTCTTGAAGATCATGGCCAACCTTCAGGAGGTACGTGGGCTGATAAGCCCTATATACTAGACAATGGCCGTGATACATTCGCGTACAGTCATTTTCGGATACGTGACAAATTAATTGCCAACGACTCTGCTCTTCCCGCCTGCTAAAATTCCATGTTACACCGCCCCCACCACCTGTTAAAAACAAAACAACAAATTCCCACTGTGATATCCTCAGACACTTTTGTTTTCTACCGTTAGTTATTGTCACTCCACACTTCAATTCGGACGGCAGTAAACGTAAGTTTGCGTATTATTATTATTGTAACGATATTTGTGTTTATACATATTAGTTTGTAATGTATGGTTTCTTTTTATAGTATAATGGAAAACGCTGCTGTAATAATTGACTTTCACTGCTTTTATGATGACAACGGCAATTATATAGTAAAGGAGTTGTCGGTTATGGACATAACACGTTTTGCAAGCAGACATTGGATTTTCGCCCCGCCTGCTACAGTCGTTACGAATTCGAAATACACTAGAACCAACTGCTGGTTAACGACAAACTATCATGGCCTCAGATGGAGTGAAGGAGAGACACCGTACGACAATCTTGTTTCAGTGTTAACAACGTATACGAACATATATAAATATGTGTTTGTGAAGGGTCTTGAGTAAAAACGTTTTTTAGAATCGAAAATAATTCATCATCATATAATAAATCTTGATGACATTAGCTGCCCTAAAAACATACCATATCTGGACTTTCCTAATATATATATTTTGTAACAGCGCTAATTCTGCCTGTGTGTATGTACATGCAAAGCTTCAGGCGATGAAAGTGAACTTTCCTGATGGCCACACCACCACCATTACTTTCACTAGTCTTCTTTGTAGCGAATATTCTGACATTGTTTGGTTCCACCTCGTTTGATACAGACGTCTTCACTTCTAATAATGTCATTTATCACAAAATTCAATGCAGTTTCTGCTATTGAGTACAAACGGTGTGCAGAATTAACAGTGAACAAGCAGTATCCGATCGTTAACATGGTGCATGTGGACACGAGATATGGGAAGTCTGTGCTTGTAACGTTGGAAGATGGTGAGCACCGCTATCGTGTATATCTACCTAAGAGATATGCTGGCGTCTTTACAGATGAAGAGCTCCGTCATATAAACCCCAGCGACCTACATCTCGTGTTTCGAGGCATGAGGAACCAAACAGCGCAGGTGGAAATAGTACCTCGTTAAGGTAACAAACTACTTTTAATAAACAATTTTTGTCACTGTGTGTGCGTGTGTTTGAATGTAGTGCAGATTCTAATTTACAAAGTTTTGATGAATAATATTTGAAAGGACATTAACTTATGAGGAAATTAATTTCTATTTTTCATCTGTAACGACATGTGTGTATAATTTTATTTTATTTCACTATACGCCTCTGAACCTATATGTAATTATTTGTAAACTGCGTTACCTGTTGCAGCAAACGTTAACACTAGAACGATTATATTATTATTATTCAGTGATATATACATACAATTTACTTATTAAACACTTCAAGGATTGTAACGTCTTACAATGACTATAGCATATTTAAATCTGTTATCTGTTTTTTGTATGGAGGTCAGTGCGACACAACATGTAACAAACGTAATTGGGCCTAACGTGTACATGCTTCAACCCAACGTGTGCGCTCGTTGTGTGCGTGTGTGTGTCTGTGTGTGTGTGTGTGTGCGCGCGCGTTGCGTGTGTGTGTGTTGCAAGCCTGAAATTATTATTATTTAAATCTGTTATCTGTTTTTGTATGGAGGTCAGTGCGACACACAACGTGTAACAAACGTAATTGGGCCTAACGTGTACATGATTCAACCCAAACGTGTGCGCTCGTTGTGTGTGTGTGTGTGTGTGTATGTATGTTTACGTTGTGTGCGCTCGTTGTGTGTGTGCGCGCGCGCGCGTGTGTGTACAACCCAACGGAGGATATATATAGTTTGTGTACATAGGTTGTATATTGTAGGCATGAAATTATTTAAATCTGTTATCTGTTTTTGTATGGAGGTCAGTGCGACACAACATGTAACAAACGTAATTGGACCTAACATGTACATGATTCAACCCAAACGTGTGCGCTCGTTGTGTGCGTGTGTGTGGTTACGTTGCGTGTGCGTGTGTGCGTGTGTGTGTGTGTGTGTGATATTTAACATGATTTTTATGTTGATTGTATTGTTATGTTGCAGGTTGCTTCTCCTAAAAGTACGACACAACTATATATAAACTTTTCGAAAAAATATCAATTTTATAATGTATTTATTTATTTATGAATTGTGAATTTATAAACTTTTCAAAAAAAAAAATCAATTTTATATTGTGAATTTTAAAATATTGATAATATATTTAATCATTTAAACAAATTATGGCTTTATTTTATTTCACTATACACCTCTGAACATGTGTACAATTAATTTTATTTTTTTGTGAACTGTATTACTTGTGGGAACTGTTACATCAGAAGATTTGTATGAATTTCAACCACCGTTTTCATCTGTAACAACATGTGTGTATAATTTTAATTTATTTCGCTATACACCACTGAACCTATGTGTGTAATTATTTTATAAACTGCAACCATTAAACAGAAGTATTGTACCACATGAAGAAGAGCGTATTGACGATTGCTAGAGTTTGTTAAGCCGTTAACGTATGGATTTGTCATCTGTAACAGCACACGCACAGGTACACATGTAAGTAGTTCATTGACAACAACACACATACATAGTTAATATTTACCAAATATATATATATATATATATTTCTAAAATCATATACAGACCTCCCTAACAAGGATCAATCACACTGACTGCATTATAAAACTATTAATTAATTATTTAATACATTGAAAAATGAAGACGGCGTTTGACAACGAGTGAGAGAGAGAGAGAGAGAGAGAGAGAGAGAGAGAGAGAGAGAGCTAAAATGATTTACTCATCACACCGACTACTCAATGTACACGGTAAGAGAGAGAGGAGAAACGGTATGAAACCTTGCACAGTTGAAACCTGCTCTACAAAAAGAACACGCATGTAAGTAGTTGACAACACACACGCACACATAGTTAATATTTGTTAATTATTTAATACAATGAAAAATGAAGTCAACGTTTTGACGACGAGTGAGAGAGAGAGAGAGAGGGCGTTGTAAGTACGTACACAGTTAATATTTGTCGAATATATATAAACTTTCTAAAGTCATATACATGCACGGTAATGACCACAGAGAGGAGAAACGGTTTGAACATAACGTTTTGACAACGAGAGAGAGAGAGAGAGAGCTAAAATTATTTAACCATCACACACCGACTACTCTACTCATGTACATAGTGAGAGAGAGAGAGGGAGAGGAGAAACGGTTTGAACATAACGTTTGACAACAAGAGAGAGTGAGAGAGAGAGAGAGAGAGAGAGAGAGAGAGAGAGAGAGAGAGAGAGAGAGAGAGAGAGTTTTACTTACATTCAAATGTGAGAGAGGAGAAACGGTTTGAACATAACGTTTTGACAACGAGAGAGAGAGAGAGATAGTTTTACTTACATTCAAATGTAAGAGAGAGAGAGGGAGAGAGAGAGAGAGAGAGAGAGAGAGAGAGAGAGAGTAACAATCATGACCATATAGTTTGAATTTCCCACCACAGAAAAGAAAAAAAAAATGTTTGCAGATCTGCTCTATACACAATAATGTAAGATTGGTAACCCTGATCATATATTTTAATATATACACTATATAACACATATTTGAATTTCCCTCCTCCCGCCGCAGAAAATGTTGGCAAACCTGCTCATATAAAATATCTATACACTATAATAATAATAATACAAAGGTTGGTAAACCTGATCATATAGATTTAATATACATTATAACACACGGCAAATTTGAACTCATGCAAAGGTTGGTAACTCTGATCATATATTTTAATATACACTATAATGCATCAAGTTGGAACCTCCCACCCACCACCACCCCCTGATATGCAAATCAGCTTTATTAAAAAAAAATAAAAAATTATATTCACGGATGCTGGTGGTCCATTGAACCTCATCCCACCCCCCACCCACCCCTTGATATGCAAATCAATTTAATAAAAAAAATAAAAAATCAAATAAAAAAATAAAAAAATTTATTCGCGGAAATTCGCGGATGCTGTGGTCCATTGGGATGCTGCGGGTCCAGCGGTGGTGGGGAGAGCGTGGGAAAAAATCTTGGACCGTGGGAAAGGCGGCATTCCTTTGTGCGTTAGAACCCTTATTTTCCCCCTACTTATATATATTTTCTAAATTTTAAATTCAGTTTGGTCATATGGTATAGAAATTTCTGGGGTAGTTAGGTGGATTTTCACAAGTTTTATCCTGAATGGGTGCATGTCCATACAGTATTAAACGTGTTGTTCAGACAGGTTAAATTATGCACCGACTGGCAAACGAACATGTCGGTCTCTGGGCCCAAAGTACTTTTTAAAAGGGTTATAAAATTCATGACATATTTCTATTTTCACAACTTACCAATGTTTCTATATATATGTATTCTATTAATTAATTATGATAACTGGGGGGGGGTTCATTGTTTTCTAAATTTTTATTTCTCACAGTATAAGAGCCCAGTGGGCAGAATTTTATAACTGTATTAGGCACTTGGCCAAATTTTGGATTTTATTATGTCCTGGGGACTACTGGAGTTGCATAAGCATTATCTAAAACACATGTCATGTGTTATGAACCAATTAAGTTTTGTAATCCTAACATGGATGTCCGTAAAAGAATTATTAATATACCTCATGGGGGTAAGAAAAGGGCGTGGCAAGAGATTTTTGTATAATTGTATTGTATTGTGGAACATGTGATGTTTTGTATATTTGTGTGTGTATTTTGGGGGGTTATATGTATTGTACATTTAGGTGTATTTTTGGAGGGGAGTTTAGATATAGGGTTTTTAGAAAAGAAAGATGAAACATAGGATTATATATATCCTTTTAATTTTAATAACAAGTATTTATTCTATCTCAATTAATTTTTGCTGAATATTTTCTTCTAAGGAAGTAATTTATTTTAATTAACTTTAATAACAAGTATATGGATTGGTCACTATTTAATTTTAATGAATTTGTTTGAGAATTTGTTATTCTAATTTGTATTATCAAGAAGTCTATAAAAATTATCTCCATTAAGTTCAATGGATCATTTTAAAGAGAACATAGAAAATAAATTTTATATTATTAATATTTTACAGGAAACTTTATTTAAAGAATAGTAATGATTTTAAATTTTAATTCATTTTTAAAGAGAGATAGCAAATATATTTTATATGTGTTAATAAATATTTTCAGGTGACCTTGGTGAAAGAGTATAAATTATTTTAATTATAAATTTAAGGGAATAATAGATTCTGACTGTTGTGTTTATTGATTTTGTTATTCATATTGTTTTCAAATGGAGATAGAATAATAAAAGGGATTTTATTAATTGTTTAATTTATGAGTTTTCATTTCAAGTCCCGTCTCACTGGATCCAGCACATTTTTGGCTTCTCTAGGCTTTGGTCTAGTTCTAATTAACTTGTGGCCCCTCTTTAAAAAAAAAAAAAAAAAAAAATCTTTTTTTTTAACTGCCTAAGTTAAAGAGGGGTTACAAATATTCCGGAAAACGTAAGTACTGGGATCGATTATGTCTACCAAGAGTATCTACGGAGAAGCTACCAGAGCGACGAGGGATGCTGGACGTTAGGCGATGTTTAAGATCTACCTTGCAGCAGATAACAACTGTCAGAAGCGGACCACACACTGCTGGAGAACGAAGCTGGACTCTAGACGTATCCAGGACCACACACTGCTGGAGAACGACGCTGGACTCTAGACGTATCCAGGACCACGCCAGGCCAGGAGGAATGGAAAACTAATTCTGGACAACGCTGAACCCCGCCAATAAGTCGTAAGATCATCAGAACTCGAGGTGACATGCATAATGCATTTTAAATGATTTTTAAAAGAGCTCACAAAGACAATTTTTTGTCTCAAATGACAATAAATTAAAACAAAGAAAAAGTTTATAATTAGATATAATATTTAGAAATGTAGATAAATGTTTAGTCATAAGAATGAGCGATCGCATATAAAGAAATAATAAAAAAAAAAGAATTAAAGTTAATAGAGTAGATTTTGTTTATGAAAATAAATAGTTAAATTGATTTGATATTTGCATTATAGAAAAGAATAATTTAAATGTGACTATAAAACAAATGCCAGTTTAAAAGTAATTAATAAATTTAAATTTAATTTTAAACATTGGTATAGACTGAGGGAGTTGAGGTCAGATCTGAATTAAAAGAATTAAATTCAAATTATATTTTAATTTTATATTTTATTAGTAAATCAAATTATTAACATGTCTAGATTAAGATTATTAACATGTCTAGGTGTAAGAGGGTTTTTTAAATATGTGTAACATTGCATAGTAGAAGAGATAAACATTTAATAATGAGCAATATCGTGACCGAAGATTATTAATGATGTTTATTATTTATAAGATTGAGTAAACAATAAATATGAATTTTAAATACTCATAAATATAATACTCTTATTATAATTACACCTGAACCCCAATTTATACACGATATTTTTATTGTTGTAATTTTGTCGCCTGTCAACATGTGGCACGACACGCTTACATTTAATAACATTGTATCGTTGTAAGTAAATGGCGCTCCAAGATCGTGGGGCTCCACAAATTTAAATTATATTAAATAAATAATTTGTTACGTTAAAAATGTCGCCCATGAACGTGGGACCCGAAACGCCTACATTTAATACTTAATGTATGCTCCATGATTACCAGTGTTTGATGAGTTATATGATATAACTAATATTATGTTTTAATTAATTTTGTATGTTAGTATTTTAAAATTGTTGTGTGTATTGTATTGTAATAACGCAACTGGCTCCCACACAAATAAACAGGTGTAATTGTAACAGGAGTAAATAACAATAAATAAATAATAATTCAACAATAAATAAATAAAAGCTTGCATACGGTTCACTAATAATAAATTATAAATAAATATTTTAATAATACTTCACTATGGCAGCACCCGAAGGCTTGAATCTAGGAGCATTTAAACATTCGATACTAGCCATGATGGACGAATTAGTCATAAAACAAGCCGAAAAATTTAAAGAAGAGTTGAAAGAGGAGAATGCCAAACAAATAAAAAAATAGATGAAATAAATACAAAACAAACAGATAGTTTAGAAAATAACTTAGAGTAACATGCCGAAAATTTTAAACAGGACACTATAAAAATAACAGAAAGTAGAAGAGTTAACAGAAAAAATTGTTGACACCAACCTACGTAGGCCTATTGATACGTATTGAGACTTAAGTTCTCAGGTGGTAAATGGGAGAACAGTATGGAATTCCTAGCTAGAATGGAGAAGGAGATAGAGCAGATTGGCAGTGCAATAAATGACGACGAGAAGATAGACGTCATCACGCGATATCTTAAAGATTCAGCCAGTCAATGGTATTCTATTATTAGAGATAACGTCAGTACATATCAGCAGTTTCGTGAGGCAATCGAAAACAGATACTGGAACGTGCATACCCAACGACAGGTGAGGGATCAACTCGAGTATGGAAAATTCAACGCACAAGGACAACAGAGTATTAAACAGTACGCAATTGCGCAAATTGAAAGCGTAAAACCTTTAAAACCAAAATTTTCTAAATATGAGATAGTGTCTAAGTTGTCTTACCGTTTTCATAGAGTATACGCAGGGTGTCAAAACGATCGAACAATTCTTAATACTTGTCACTCAATCACAAAATATTAACAAGAGTAACACTTCACCTCACAATCAACAAACGCGGATTAATTATCACAATAATTACGAACGTAGTGATAAAGCACGAGAACGTGATGATACGCAAAACCGTGATAATTATAGGCGAAATTTCACACCGCCAGCGCACAGTGTAAAGCAACACACAGCTGTGAATAACACACGAAACGTACAGAAGGAACCACACTCGGAGAGAAACGTGCGTGATACAAATTGGAAGAAAAGATTTAGTAAAACATATGATCGCTCCGTATCCACAATGCAGAGCAAAAGAGAGAGTGCAGAGGGAGAAATCAAAGCGTAACCGCGACAAAGCTCTGTTCAACCATCCTGTTCCCATGACACAAAACAATGACCGAAAAACAGGACGTACGGGTACACAATAAACAATATACAGGGTGATTCGGAACTGCACTCTAATCTCTCGGTAAATTACTCTATAGCTGACAATAAGGAAAAAAGTTGGTATAAACAAAAGTCCAAAAACGCTTCGTTAGCGAGTTACGACTAGCGAAAGATTTCGCTAATATGCAGCCATATTTAATTTTACTGGTCTGAAAGTTCGATGCAAATTTCTTTGTTCTATACGTTTTTTGACCTGGAAAGCTGAATAAAACAGGTCGTAGAACTGTAACTCTAATAGTTTTTAAGTTATCTGAGGTAAAACACAAAAAATTGAACTCTAAAAATACACTTTGTTACGTTTGGAGTAAAATAACTTATTAAATGGCTAATAAATGCATTACAGTTTCAAATTTAATTCTGAGTTAATTGGTGTGATTAAAGCCAATAAAAAATAAATACAAGTCCAAGAAATCTTAATTTTATTGATGGAAAAAAAACAGAAATGTTTAAGTTATGTGAAAGTAACCTTACATTCAAAGTAATTGTTCGATGTGGCCACCATTCTGTTGAATGCAGCATTTAGCACGACGAATCCAAGCTTTCCTAACTTTGCTTAGTGTGTCAGGACTATTTTTTTAGAGTTGCTCCAGCTTCAATGATTCGATTCCTTAGCTCTTCCTGAGTGTTAATGTGTGTTGAATATACCAAAATCTTCATCGATCCCCAAAGGTTAAAATCTAATGGCGTGAGATCCGGAGATCGTGCAGGCCATTTTACGGGTCCTGCTCGACCAATCCAGTGGTTACCATAGGTATTATTTAAGTAACGTGTTACAGAACGACTGAAGTGAACTGGCGATCCATCATGCATAAACCACATCCCTGCTCTGTATTGAAGAGGAACATCTTCCAAAAGTTCTTGCAGATTTGTTTGTAAAAAATTCAGGTACTTTTCTCCATTGAGCCGTGGAGGTAAGAAACACGGCCCATTGACATTGTCAGCAAGAATTCAACACCACACATTAAATGAAAATGTGTGTTGGAAATGCGTTACGGCAACTTCATGTGGGTTTTCCTCTGCCCAAATATGGTTGTTACGGAAATTTGCAACTCCATTCCTAGTAAAGTATGATTCATCTGTAACTAGAATCCGTTTAAGGAAATTGCGATCAACTGATTTTTGTCTTACTAACCATTGGCAAAATTCTTTTCGATTATTGTAATCTTGCGGTAGTAAATATTGCACTGATGTGACATGAAATGAGTACAATTGTTGCTCTCGCAAAATTCGCCATACGGATGTTTGAGAAATATTAAAGCGACAAGACAGTCTTCTAGTACTTGTTGTTGGAGACGTGTGAACTGCATCAAGTATTTCTTCTTCTACATTCAAGTTTCTAACAAATCGTTGTCGGCCAGTATCTGTACGTCTTGTTATTAGCGTACCTGTTTCTCTGAGACGTCTTTAAACTGTTTCAAAAGTTTTACAGCATGGTATTCTTCTATGAGGATATTTCTCGCGGTATTCTCGAACAGCAGCTGTGCTATTACAATCTAATTTTCCGTAAATTAATAACATATCTGTAAATTCTTCGAAAGTAAATAAATTTGTAGTGTCACCCATATTTACAGTTTAACTAAATAACGATCTATTATTAATACGTTGATAACTTGTAAACTCAACGTGTATTTTTAGAGTTCAATTTTTTGTGTTTTACGTCAGGTAACTTAAAAACTATTAGAGTTACAGTTCTGCGACCTGTTTTATTCAACTTTCCAGGTAAAAAAACGTATAGAACAAAGGAATTTGCATCGAACTTTCAGACCGGTAAAATTAAATATGGCTGCATATTAGCGAAATCTTTCGCTAGTCGTAACTCGCTAACGAAGCGTTTTTGGACTTTTGTTTATACCAACTTTTTTCCTTATTTTCAGCTATAGAGTAATTTACCGAGAGATTAGAGTGCAGTTCCGAATCACCCTGTATATCCGTGCGATGTGAGAAATGAGTTATTAGACACCGACAGAAGGGTGACACCGAATCAACCAGAAATAATTTGTCCGATAATTAATGTACGAATTAATGGATGTAGAATTAAAATGTTAATCGATACAGGTAGCCAATTAACTGTACTAAGTAATAAGTGGGTACAACAAAATAAAAAATATTTTAAACAAACGGATATTTTACCTGTCAGTAATATAAATGTTATTACAGCCATGAATAAGAGAGAAAAGGTTAGACAGCAAGCTTACGTAACGTTAAATTGTAAGGACTTAGAAATAACATATCCTATGATCATAATGAATAAACTTATTTATGATGGAATTATTGGAATGGATTTATTAAATACTTTAAGTGCAAGGATTGATATCAATAACAATAAGATGTTATGTAATTATAAGAATGTTCTATATGAATCAATTATGAATGAAGATGAAGAAAATGGTGAGGTAAGTGAAATCCTATTGTCGTATCCAAGCCATGTATACGATATGCAACTACTCAGCATGCTAATTCAGCCGAAGAAGGAATGTCATCGCAGCAAGAAGCAAAGTTATTTAAATTAATAGAAGAGTATAATGAATTATTCAGCGATGTACCGACTCAGACCACAGTCTACGAACACGCTATTATGATATCGGACCCTATAAAATTTGTCATACTAACGTATCCAATACCCAGGAAGTACGAGGGAGAAGTTGAACTGGAAATACGACGGATGATAGAAAATGACGTCATTGAGTGTTCGAACAGCAACTTTCTTAATCCTCTAGTTGTAGTAAAGAAGAAAAGTGGAGAAGTACGTTTATGGCTGGACATGAGGGGTTTGAATAGTGTCGTTCTACGTGAATTCGATTGTGCACCACCTGCGGACGAGTTATTTGCCAAGTGTGAAGGAGCACGTTATTTGATTAAGTTGGATTTACGGTCAAGTTTTTGGCAAATTCCAATTAGAAGAGAAGATAGAAAATACACCGCCTTCCTATATAAAAATAAATGCTATCAACACAAGGTAGTTCCCTTTGGTTTGAGCACGAGTTTGGCTGCAATTGTAAAATGTCTAGAGAAAGCATTGGGACCAGAAGTGGAGCCTTACACCATGGTGTTTGTGGATGATATCCTGGAAGCCCATATATCCCTTAACCTAGACAAGTGTGAATTCATAAAATCCTCAATCCAATTCCTAGGTCATATTATTTCATCCTCGGGTATTCAACCCGATCCCATAAAGATATCCAGTATTACCGATTTCCCTACACCGAAGAACATTAAAGGTTTACGAGCATTTTTGGCACTCACAGGATATTATAGAAGATTCTCACAACAATATGCAGAGAAAACCCAACCATTGCTGGAGTTAACAAGGAAAAATTACAAATGGAAGGGGGAGAAGAAACATCAAGATGCCTTCGACCAAGTCAAGAAGTTATTCATGGAAAACATAATGCTTCATCATCCACTCCGAGATGGAATATATCTACACAGACGCTAGTGACTACGCGTGTGGAAGTGTACTGTATCAACAAGATGCTACAGGAGAACACCGTGTCATTGCACATGCCAGTAGAGTATTCAAAGGGGCAGAGAAGCAGTACTCTACATCTAAAAAGGAGATACTTGCTATAGTATACGCTCTGAAACAGTTTCGATATTATATTTACGGAACGCATTTCGAAATACATACGGACCATCAAGCTTTATCATTTCTATTAAAATGTAAAGTAACCAACGCTCGATTGTTACGATGGATCCTAGCATTCGGTGAGTATTCCTTTACTATAAAATATTGTAAAAGGAAAGATAATGTTATAGCCGATACTTTGAGTAGATACATCACAGAAAAGTGTGAAGAGGTCTATGGAAAGAACCATAATGAGTTACAACTGTTACCTATTAAATTTACTGTTGATAGTGATATTAAATACATATTGAAGAACCTAGCTCAACAACAAGACTTAGATGATGCTACGAGAGAATTTAAGCTACGAGATCACCTACCAGACCAATACAAGGTACAAAATGGAGTCTTATATAAACTAATGAGGCAAGATTGGAAAGTGGTATTAACAAATGATATGTTGCATAAATTAATTCGACCAACACACGAAAATTTAGCACATGCTGCTGCACTTAAATGTTACTTAAGCCTACGTGAAGATTTCACCATCAATAATATGTTCAGGAAGATTAAAAACGAAAGAAAGAAATGTTATGAGTGTCAAACAGCAAAAGGACCGAATCTACATACCTATGTGGAAATGCAGAGTATCCAAAAGGACCAGAAAGGAGAGCTAATTGCAGTGGATTTCCTTGGACCACTTCCGAGATCAAGTCGGGGAGTGAAACACATACTTGTTTGTATAGATGTATTTTCCAAAGCCGTCCATCTGTATCCAATTATGCGACCCACTACTAAAGTTGTTTTGAAAATACTCTTGCACAAATACATTCCTGCATATGGTAAAACGAAGAAGGTACTTAGCGACCAAGGAGTACAGTTCCAAAGCGAAGTATGGGAGAGAACCCTTCGTGAAAATGGAATTCAACCTGTACTCACATCGGTACGACACCCACAGGGAAATCTTGCGGAAGAGTAAATAAAGAGATATGTAAATATCTGTGAATCTATTGTCACGAAAAACACAACAAATGGGCAGAGTATTTGCCTTTCTTTGAGAAAGCAATAAATAAAAATTATAGCAAAGCAACAAGTTATACGCCAATCGAGCTAGATGGAGACATAAAACCTGTTAGATTCTGGACCAAATATGTAAGCAAGCCAGAGAATCAAAATGTACCTATTCCATTAAGTTTAAAGGTGGAGTATGGTAAAAAACGCATCATAGAACAAGGTAACAAGAGGATAGAAAAGTACAATAGAACGCATAAATTACAATGATTTGACATAGGAGAACAAATTCTGTTGAGAGCTAATCATGTAGGAAACGCAGTGACAACACAGCAAAGAAATTCTTCCGGCTGTACAACGGACCTTATACGTTGAAACAACGCGTGGGAAGACACACGTTCATCGTATACGATGAGAGGAAAGAAAAGGACATCGGCAAATATCATGCGACGTCATTCAAGAAATTCTACTTATGAATGAACAATGTCACTGAAACCGTCCAAGTTCAACGCACCGATCAGCTGTTATGAGGGAGGGGTGAATCTTGCATTCCACCAACAGCGAGAGTTACTGACCTACTCATTATTATGTGTTGTTTAACTGATGTAAACTTAAGTTAAGCGAATATAATATGAATGTATTTGTCTAGAACAAATAGACAAAAATTTAATAAATAAATATTTATTAAATTTTTTTCTCAAACAGAGGAATAATGCAACGATACGATGCAACTCCATACGCTGTATTAGGCATTAATTTGAATAAATATAAAATTTGTAGAATTATTAAAAGTTAAGGGTAAATGGACAGGTCTGAGATTGTAAAAATATTTCATTGTTAGATTAGGGGAGAAATTAACCTGTTCCGACAAGCAGAGAACACCTGCTCAATTGTATGTGTGTTACGCATGTATCTTGTGTGTGTTAGTGATGCATGTACAGACAGGAATCTCAGCAACCCGCCCCAAGTAATTAATAAAATAATTATTTGAATTCACTGTGCGAAAACTAATTAGTGTAGAAACAAACCAAAGGCACCAAAGTGTGTGTAAATTTTAATGTTATCCCGAGTAAAAAAATTACGTTAATAGGACACGCTACGCGAAGTCAGTGCGAAATAAACGTGGCAAAAAATACGCAAATTACCCTATGACGCTCAAATTAATACAGTGAGTGCTTAATCAAATTAGCTATGACTGGTGCTATCTCGATCCCGCGCAAAACATTGCGATTTGCTAATAAATGCAAATAGATGAAAAGGTTTGGGAGTGGGGGCTATCAGGCGTTATGCGGGTATCGACAGGACGATTGTGGAGCCAACTGGTGCGGAATCTCGAGAGGGTATAAATTGAGGGTTCGACCGAAAACCCTTCTCTTCATTTCAAGACACAGTTGCAGTCGGACATGCTGTCCGTCGGCAGAACAGTTTTATTTTGATTTTTATTACAATTCTCATTAACGAAAGAATAAAACGTTCGGTAATTATGTGACAATATTCCGGAAAACGTAAGTACCGGGATCGTTTAAGTCTACCAAGAGTATCAACGGAGGAGCTACCAGAGCGACGAGGGATGCTGGACGTTAGACGATGTTTAAGATCTACCTTGCAGCAGATAACAACTCTCAGAAGCAGACCACACACTGCTGGAGAACGACGCTGGACTCTACACGTATCCAGGACCACACACTGCTGAAGAACGACGCTGGACTCTAGATGTAGCTAGGACCACACACTGCTGGAGAACGACGCTGGACTCTAGACGTATCCAGGACGACGCCAGGAGGAATGGAAAACTAACTCTGGACAACGCTGGACCCCGCCAATAAGTCGTAAGATCATCAGAACTCGAAGTGACATGCATAATGCATTTTTAAATGATTTTTAAAAGAGCTCACAAAGACTATATTAAAAGACAATAAATTAAAACAAAGACAAAATTTATAATTAGAAATAATATTTAGAAATGTAGATAAATGTTTAGTTGTAAGAATGAGCGATCGCATATAAAGAAATAATAAAAAAAAGAAAATTAAATTTGACAGAGTAAATTTTGTTTATGAAAATAAATAGTTAAATTGATTTGATATTTGCATTATAGAAAAGAATAATTTAAATGTGAATATAAAACAAATGCTAGTCTAAAAGTAATTAATAAATTTAAATTTAATTTTAAACATTGGTATAGACTGAGCGAGTTGAGGTCAGATCTGAATTAAAAGAATTAAATTCAAATTATATTTTAATTTTATATTTTATTAGTAAATCAAATTATTAACATGTCTAGATTAAGACTATTAACATGTCTAGGTGTAAGAGGGTTTTTTAAATATGTGTATCATTGCATAGTAGAAGAGATAAACATTTAATAACGAGCAATATCGTGACCGAAGATTATTAATGATGTTTATTATTTATAAGATTGAGTAAACAATAAATATGAATTTTAAATACTCATAAATATAATACTCTTATTATAATTACACCTGAACCCCAATTTATACACGATATTTTTATTGTTGTAATTTTGTCGCCTGTCAACATGTGGCACGACACGCTTACATTTAATAACATTGTATCGTTGTAAGTAAATGGCGCTCCAAGATCGTGGGCCTCCACAAATTTAAATTATATTAAATAAATAATTTGTTACTTTAAAAATGTCGCCCATGAACGTGGGACCCGAAACACCTACATTTAATACTTAATGTATGCTCTATGATTACCAGTGTTTGATGAGTTATATGATATAACTAATTTTATGTTTTAATTAATTTTGTATGTTAGTATTTTAAAATTGTTGTGTGTATTGTATTGTAATAACGCAACTGGCGCCCACCCAAATAAACAGGTGTAATTGTAACAGGAGTAAATAAATAATAATTCAACAATAATTAAATAAAAGCTTGCATACGGTTCACTAATAATAAATTATAAATAAATATTTTAATAATACTTCACTATGGCAGCACCCGAAGGCTTGAATCTAGGAGCATTTAAACATTCGATACTAGCCATGATGGAAGAATTAGTCAAAAAACAAGCCGAAAAATTTAAAGAAGAGTTGAAAGAGGAGAATGCCAAACAAATAAAAAATAAATGAAATAAATACAAAACAAACAGATAGTTTAGAAAATAAATTAGAGTAACAGGCCGAAAATTTTAAACAGGACACTATAAAAATAACAGAAAGTAGAAGAGTTATCAGAAAAAATTGTTGACACCAACCTACGTAGGCCTATTGATACGTATTGAGACTTAAGTTCTCAGGTGGTAAATGGGAGAACAGTATGGAATTCCTAGCTAGAATGGAGAAGGAGATAGAGCAGATTGGCAGTGCAATAAATGACGACGAGAAGATAGACGTCATCACGCGATATCTTAAAGATTCAGCCAGTCAATGGTATTCTATTATTAGAGATAACGTCAGTACATATCAGCAGTTTCGTGAGGCAATCGAAAACAGATACTGGAACGTGCATACCCAACGACAGGTGAGGGATCAACTCGAGTATAGAAAATTCAACGCACAAAGACAACAGAGTATTGAACAGTACGCAATTGCGCAAATTGAACGCGTAAAACCTTTAAAACCAAAATTTTCTAAATATGAGATAGTGTCTAAGTTGTCTTACCGTTTCCATAGAGATATCCAGTTAGCTGTATATACGCAGGGTGTCAAAACGATCGAACAATTCTTAATACTTGTCACTCAATCACAAAATATTAACAAGAGTAACAATTCACCTCACAATCAACAAACGCGGATTAATTATCACAATAATTACGAACGTAGTGATAAAGCACGAGAACGTGATGATACGCAAAACCGTGATAATTATAGGCGAAATTTCACACCGCCAGCGCACAGTGTAAAGCAACACACAGCTGCGAATAACACACGAAACGTACAGAAGGAACCACACTCGGAGAGAAACGTGCGTGATACAAATTGGAAGAAAAGATTTAGTAAAACATATGATCGCTCCGTATCCACAATGCAGAGCAAGAGAGAGAGTGCAGAGGGGAGAAATCAAAGCGTAACCGCGACAAAGCTCTGTTCAACCATCCTGTTCCCATGACACAAAACAATGACCGAAAAACAGGACGTACGGGTACACAATAAACAATATACAGGGTGATTCGGAACTGCACTCTAATCTCTCGGTAAATTACTCTATAGCTGAAAATAAGGAAAAAAGTTGGTATAAACAAAAGTCCAAAAACGCTTCGTTAGCGAGTTACGACTAGCGAAAGATTTCGCTAATATGCAGCCATATTTAATTTTACCGGTCTAAAAGTTCGATGCAAATTTCTTTGTTCTATACGTTTTTTGACCTGGAAAGTTGAATAAAACAGGTCGCAGAACTGTAACTCTAATAGTTTTTAAGTTATCTGAGGTAAAACACAAAAAATTGAACTCTAAAAATACACTTTTTTACGTTTGGAGTAAAATAACTTATTAAATGGCTAATAAATGCATTACAGTTTCAAATTTAATTCTGAGTTAATTGGTGTGATTAAAGCCAATAAAAAATAAATACAAGTCCAAGAAATCTTAATTTTATTGAATGAAAAACAAAACAGAAATGATTAAATTATGTGAAAGTAACCTTACATTCAAAGTAATTTTTCGATGTGGCCACCATTCTGTTGAATGCAGCATTTAGCACGACGAATCCAAGCTTTTCTAACTTTGCTTAGTGTGTCAGGACTATTTTTTTAGAGTTTCTCCAGCTTCAATGATTCGATTCCTTAGCTCTTCCTGGGTGTTAATGTGTGTTGAATATACCAAAATCTTCATCGATCTCCAAAGGTTAAAATATAATGGCGTGAGATCCGGAGATCGTGCAGGCCATTTTACGGGTCCTGCTCGACCAATCCAGTGGTTACCATAGGTATTATTTAAGTAACGTGTTACAGAACGACTGAAGTGAACTGGCGATCCATCATGCATAAACCACATCCCTGCTCTGTATTGAAGAGGAACATCTTCCAAAAGTTCTTGCAGATTTGTTTGTAAAAAATTCAGGTACTTTTCTCCATTGAGCCGTGGAGGTAAGAAACACGGCCCATTGACATTGTCAGCAAGAATTCAACACCACACATTAAATGAAAATGTGTGTTGGAAATGCGTTACGGCAACTTCATGTGGGTTTTCCTCTGCCCAAATATGGTTGTTACGGAAATTTGCAACTCCATTCCTAGTAAAGTATGATTCATCTGTAACTAGAATCCGTTTAAGGAAATTGCGATCAACTGATTTTTGTCTTACTAACCATTGGCAAAATTCTTTTCGATTATTGTAATCTTGCGGTAGTAAATCTTGCACTGATGTGACATGAAATGAGTACAATTGTTGCTCTCGCAAAATTCGCCATACGGATGTTTGAGAAATATTAAAGCGACAAGACAGTCTTCTAGTACTTATTGTTGGAGACGTGTGAACTGCATCAAGTATTTCTTCTTCTACATTCAAGTTTCTAACAAATCGTTGTCGGCCAGTATCTGTACGTCTTGTTATTAGCGTACCTGTTTCTATGAGACGTCTTTCAACTGTTTCAAAAGTTTTACAGCATGGTATTCTTCTATGAGGATATTTCTCGCGGTATTCTCGATACAGCAGCTTTGCTATTACAATCTACTTTTCCGTAAATTAATAACATATCTGTAAATTCTTCGAAAGTAAATAAATTTGTAGTGTCACCCATATTTACTTCTTCTTCTTCTTCTTTCTATGGCACTACAGCCCTTGTTGGGCCCTGGCCTCCTTCAATTTTTCCCCCCATTCTCCTCTGTCAGCAGCCATCCTCCTCCAGGAACGCACTTTTAATATCTCTCTTGCATCCTCATCCACCGCATCCTCCCATCTTCTCCTTGGTCTTCCCACTGGTCTTTTTCCATGGATTCTGGTATACAATAGTTTTTGTGGTATCCTTTCTTCTCCCATCCTGGCTACATGACCAGCCCACCTTAGACGCTGTACCGTGTTAACGGTTTGTTATGTACCGTGTTAACGGTGGTTCTTTATACATTTGATACAATTCATAGTTATATCTTATTCTCCAGCCATGTACGTCATTAACTGGTCCCAGGATTCTTCGTAATATTTTTCTTTCAAAGGTATCGAGAGTGTTTGCTGCCTTGGAGTTCAGGATACACGTTTCGCAACCATATGTTAGGATGGGTCTTATTATTGATTTGTATATCCTTAGTTTCGTGTTTCTGTGAATGTCTTTGGATCTGAAGATACTTGATGTGGCGAAATACGCTTTATTGGCTTGGACTATCCGGTTTCGGATTTCGGCTTCTTCTGTGCCGTTTTTTTCTAATATGGTTCCCAAGTATTTAAAGTTGTCCACCTTTTCGATATTGTCGATTGTTCCGTAGTTTCTTTGTCTTCTAGTCTGCACTAATATTTTTGTTTTATCTATGTTGATTTTGAGGCCTATATTGCTAGCATTTTCTTTGAGTTCAGAATACGTTTCCTCTGCTGCATTTTTTGTCCTACACATTATATTGATGTCGTCCGCATAGGCTACTAATTGGACCGATTTGTTTGTCAGTACGTTGTTTCTTCCTACTGACAGTTTTCTGATCACATATTCTAAAGCTAGATTAAACAAGGTCGGGGCCAGCCCATCTCCCTGTTTTAACCCTCGATTGATTACAAATCCTTCTGTTTTGTGTCCTTGTATTCGTACCTGAGCTTCTGTATTAGTCATTGTCAAGTTTATCATCCTTACCAGTTTCACTGGTATGTCGAATTCGTATAAAATATTAGATAGTTTATCCCTATCTATCGAATCATAGGCTTGTCTAAAATCAACAAAAATATTATAGACGTCTATATCTTGTTCCCACGCTTTACTCAGAACTTGTCTGACTGTATATATTTGATCTATGGTGGATCTTCCTTTTCTGAAACCGGACTGGTATTCGCCGATAATCTCTTCAGCATATGGCTGTAATCTTTTATTGATGATGTATGTAAAAATTTTATATCCGGAGCATAGTAGAGAGATTCCTCTGTAGTTCTGGCATGATAGCTTGTCCCCTTTTTTATGTATAGGACATATGATGGTTTTCCTCCAATCGTCAGGGATTTGTTCTGTACTCCATATAGTGAGTATTAAGGCAGGCAATTGTTCCACGAGTTTTTCCCCCCCCCCACTTAAGTAGTTCAGAGGGAATTTCGTCAATTCCTGGAGCTTTGTTATTTTTCTGTGCTTTAATTGCCTCTTGTATTTCCTGCATTGATGGTGGCGGTTCGTCATCGTGTTCATTTCCTCTTCTAGGCTCTTGTCTATTTCTGTCCTTTGTTTCGTCCGTTAGGACCCTTTTGAAGTATGTTTTCCACGTTATCTTAATTTCTTCTATGTCACTGATTATTTCTCCATTTTGATTTTTGCATATATTTGTATTTGGTTTATATCCTTGTTTTAAATTTTTAATAAATTTATATGCATCTCGTGAGTTATTTTCTATAAAGTCTTTTTCCATTTTCAGTATTTTGTTATTCTCGAACTTTCTCTTTTTCTGTCTGCACGTCTTATCTGCCAGCTTCCTTTTTATTCTGAACTCTTCTTTTCTTTCTCGTGTCCGTCTTGTCATATATAATCTGTGTGCTTTGTTTCTTTCTCCAATTGCCCTTTTGCACTCTTCATCAAACCATTGGTCCATTTCATTTCCTTTGTCTATTCCCAATATTTCTTTTGCCGCTGTTTTTGTAGTGTTTTTAATGTTTTCCCAGTATGATTCTAATGTTGGGTTTTCCTTCTCTTGAAGTTTTTCGCTAATTTCCTTTTCAAGTTTATCCCGGATGTCTTGGTCTTTCAGTTTATCTATGTTTAATCTTTCTTTTCTCTCTGTTTTACTGCTTTTGTTCTGGTTAATTTTGCACCTGAAGGTAGTTTGCACTAGCATATGATCTGAGTTACAGCATGCCCCTCTTCTGCTTCTTACATTTAATATACTTGTTGCTGCCCTTTTGTCTATCAGAACGTGGTCTATCTGATTTCCTGTTTCTCCGTCTGGAGATATCCACGTTATTGTATGTATATCGCGGCGGGGGAAGTATGTTGAGCTAATGACCATATTTTTACTAGTCGCAAAGTCTATTAGAAGGTTTCCGTTCTCATTGGATTCGTCATGCAGGCTGTGTTTTCCAGTTGTTCTTATGTATTCTTCTTCTTTCCCGATTTTGGCGTTCATGTCTCCTATAATCATTTTTATGTCATTTCTAGGTGCTGAGTCATATACTTGTTCTAACTTTTGATAAAATTCTGTCTTTAAAATCTCATCTTGGTCTTCTGTGGGACAGTGCACATTTATTATTGTAAGATTAAAGAAATGAGTTTTTATTCTGATTTTGCACATCCTTTCATTGATTGGTGTAAAATCCTTTATATGTTGTTTTATTTTGTTATCTATAATAAAGGCTACTCCAAATTCTCTTGTTCCACTATTTTTTCCACTTTGGAGTATAGTGTGCCTCTTCGTGTCTCTTATTCCTTGTCCTAACCACCTTGTCTCTTGTATTGCGGCAATTCTAATTTTATATCTTTCGAGTTCATCACAGAGTTCTCTTTGTGCTCCGGGTCTGTTCAATGTTCTGACGTTCCATGTTCCTAAAGAGTATTCCATATTCCTTTGCCGTAGTCGTTGCCATTGTTTCCGTCCAATCCGAGGCTTTCTTGAAGGTTCCGTGGTGTGGTATTTTTTCCGGGGGTAGGTTACCGGCCTACCGCCCAACCCCCAACCTGGAGGACCAGGGTTTTTTCTGTTAGGGTTCCCTTCCCTTAGCCGATGGGTCCCAGTTTTCTGGCGCCGGGAACTCGCCATTCACCCTCTCTCGTCTGCTACATTACGTACTCAGGGGCCACGCAACTTTCGTCTTCGAGAACGTGAGAGTAGGATTTGTGGGTAGAGCTGAGTTCCCTTCCGGGAACCTCTGACTCTCTCGTCAGAAACAGTCGGCGTTTCTCAGAGTTTTAGTGTTGCATAGTAATCGGCATCCTATACAACCTCCGAGACCTGTAACCCACCTTCAGCCCCCCACCCATATTTACAGTTTAACTAAATAACGATCTGTTATTAATACGTTGATAACTTGTAAACTCGTAGAGCAACACACAACTAATGAGATACTTCACAAAGACTTTCAAATGGGAGTATGTAAACTGCGCGCTTTATTATTGGTCATTAATAACAACAAAGGATTAGGCCGCTAGAGGATATGTTTACATACAGTTTATTGCAATAAGTTGTTATTTAGAAGCTCATTGTTGCGATTGCCAACTTATGAAATCGAAGAATATTATTAAGAATTAAATTAAATTAAATTAAAATCTCTATAAGTTTTATTTGAAACTGTAATGCATTTATTAGCCATTTAATAAAGTTATTTTACTCCAAACGTAACAAAGTGTATTTTTAGAGTTCAATTTTTTGTGTTTTACGTCAGATAACTTAAAAACTATTAGAGTTACAGTTCTGCGACCTGTTTTATTCAACTTTCCAGGTAAAAAAACGTATAGAACAAAGAAATTTGCATCGAACTTTCAGACCGGTAAAATTAAATATGGCTGCATATTAGCGAAATCTTTCGCTAGTCGTAACTCGCTAACGAAGCGTTTTTGGACTTTTGTTTATACCAACTTTTTTCCTTATTTTCAGCTATAGAGTAATTTACCGAGAGATTAGAGTGCAGTTCCGAATCACCCTGTATATCCGTGCGATGTGAGAAATGAGTTATTAGACACCGACAGAAGGGTGACACCGAATCAACCAGAAATAAATTGTCCGATAATTAATGTACGAATTAATGGATGTAGAATTAAAATGTTAATCGATACAGGTAGCCAATTAACTGTACTAAGTTATAAGTGGGTACAACAAAATAAAAAATATTTTAAACAAACGGCTATTTTACCTGTCAGTAATATAAATGTTATTACAGCCATGAATAAGAGAGAAAAGGTTAGACAGCAAGCTTACGTAACTTTAAATTGTAAGGACTTAGAAATAACATAGCCTATGATCATTATGAATAAACTTATTTGTGATGAAATTATTGGAATGGATTTATTAAATACTTTGAGTGCAAGGATTGATATCAATAACAATAAGATGTTATGTAATTATAAGAATGTTCTATATGAATTAATTATGAATGAAGATGAAGAAAATGGTGAGGTAAGTGAAAATCCTATTGTCGTATCCAAGCCATGTATACGATATGCACCTACTCAGCATGCTAATTCAGCCGAAGAAGGAATGTCATCTCAGGAAGAAGCGAAGTTATTTAAATTAATAGAAGAGTATAATGAATAATTCAGCGATGTACCGACGCAGACCACAGTCTACGAACACGCTATTATGATATCAGACACTACAAAATTTGTCATACGAACGTATCCAATACCCAGGAAGTACGAGGGAGAAGTTGAACTGGAAATACGACGGATGATAGAAAATGACGTCATTGAGTGTTCGAACAGCAACTTTCTTAATCCTCTAGTTGTGAAACCCCCCTTTTATTTTTCTAAGTTTTGTAATTTTTTTTTTGAATTTTTTTTAATTTTATTTTTATTAAGTTTTTTTTTTTTTTAAAGGGGAGAGACATCATATTTAGAACTAGGTAAAAAAACCTAGAGGAAGCAAAAGTGTGCAAGGCCCAAATACAATTACAGACATGTCCCCCCAGGTGAATGACAGGACTTGCAAATGAAAAACTCTTTTAACCAACAAGCGTGTGCTTTATTCAACCTGCAAGATTTTACATACATGACAAGTTCGTGATTGTGTGAGCACACCATTAAAGGCAGAATTATATATATATATGTATATCCATTAATTCATAATGTCACAAAGTAAGTGAGTTGATATTAAACTAATTGCAAAAATTTCTGCCTGATTATGTATGAGTCAAAGTTAGTAATAATCTCATTCATAAAGCAATACTAATCCATCAGTGTTGTATAATATGAAATAGGCTAGCCTGTTGTCTCAGTAAGCACATTTATGGTTATTCTCTTTTTTAAATCCGTTACATATT
The DNA here is from genome assembly GCA_034769895.1 of Magicicada septendecula. Taxonomy (NCBI): domain Eukaryota; kingdom Metazoa; phylum Arthropoda; class Insecta; order Hemiptera; family Cicadidae; genus Magicicada; species Magicicada septendecula. Next base: position 659,513,678 of record CM068368.1, read on the forward strand.
CCCCCCAAAAAATATATATATAGTAAAATTACACACACAAACACATATACGACATGAATAACAAAACATCCCTCATTTCAACACTAACCTCCTCATAAACCCATTCCAACTACAGTAAATGAAGGAACCCTAATATGTATGGATAGGTACAAATATAAATGACAACGTAAATGGAATATCTCAGCTCCTAAGCATAGATTTGCCAGCATATTCACAAGCATAGTTCACACCAGAGAATGTAAGTGACCGCCCCGAAACTCAACCAGCCAAACGACCCCTTACCTTAATCATTAAGCGTTAAGTATGTGTGTGAAAGAAAATCGTTTCTCATCTACAGCATCAGACAACCCCCGCTACGTTATTAAAACTCAGCCATGACCAGATGACATGATAGCACGAGATAATTAACTCCCTAATGGTCTTAATTAGATGAAAGTTAGATCTTACAGCAAACTGCGGATGTGTGTGTATGTGTGTAACTTCTTACACATTATACAGTTATAAGATACTTCATTAGGTGTACTGTGGTAATGTTCACACATGCAATAACATAATTGAACACGAGAGTTTGTGCTAGAGTATAATGTTCAGAACTTCACGAGTGAGCTTCTGGCGGCTTCTGTGCATTCACATGTTGTAGAGAGAGAGAGAAATAGATAATCAGAATTTTCCCACCTGGATTGTCCGGTGTACTTAGTTCGTATAGGCGCGGATCAGTGATGTCACAGTCGTGTCACAAGTCCCTGGTGCAGCTTAGCGTTGGAAAAGTCCTCGACTGACGGCATTGTGGCTATAAGATCGTCTCTGCCATTAGGGTGGACAGATGTTCGTCCACCCCTGACACCCATCTCGCCCTTGGTCGAGCACCTGGAACAACACTTTATCTAGCCTATCATAGTGATAGGTTCGGAAGTCCTGGATAGAAGTTTGCCGCCAGCCGAGACCAGATGAACAGGTTGGAGGATCAAGCAGAAATGAGGCCGATACAACGTTTCGGTCCAGCCAAGTAACCTCCGAATGCAGGAATGTACAGACACAGCTGGCTGGCAGCGCCAGCTGTATTGCGTAGCTGCACAACCGTTTGTGTGTATAACCGACCGGCAACAAACTATCGTAACAGTGTGGCAGTGCGTGACGTCAGCGGCGCTCGTTTTTAAAATAATAGTAATACGTTGCCGAAGCCAGTTCGGCACACCCTCACCCCAAAAGGGCAACATGGTTGACCCAAAACAAACAAGTCCTCAAGCACGACGGCTGCGGGAAACCTGGAAAATCTCGGATTCTAAATCGCTCTTGGTGAGTTCAGTAACACAGGAAAACGAAAAGGCAGAAGGAAGAGGTGTGAGTTAGTGAGTGTGTGTCTGAAAGAGAAGATGTAAGTGTGAGTCCTGCATGCTCGCCGGGCCCTGGTCCGCATGCAGATATAAGAGACAGAAAAGAACAGGAGAAAGAGAAGAATCGCAGGATCCCGCTTTGAGTACTGACCACCAAGGCCTCCCAATTCCAATAACTGAGATCCAGGAACCCCAAATAGTATTCCCCCCTTTTTTATGGGCCTAACTGTCATCCCTAACTCATGCCCTATGGCAAAACTTTAGCTTCGAAATATGAGTGGTTACTCTTTCAACATCCCCTCCGGGATCACCCAATTTCACTGTGACGGGCGACACAAACCGAAGAATGCGGTATGGTCCCGACCAACGATAACATAGTTTAGCGGCCCTCCTATTTATGGCTGAGCTGATCGGATGGCTCTGACAGTAGACCAAGTCGCCAATCTTAAATGGGTTCGGAATTCGCCCCTGATTGTAGCGACTACGGACGCGTTCGTGCGCACGAAGCAAATTCCTCCGGACCTCCCGCCATCTGTCCACAGTCGTGACCTCAGGATCGTTCGGCAGAAGATCATCAATGTGCCACAAATTGTCCAACGGCAAACTCGGCGAGAACCCAAACATGACTTCAAAGGGTACGGCCTTGTGACTCTCGTGTAGGGCCGTGTTAAATGCCAATTGCAACCACTTTAAATTTTGGTCCCAACAATCCTGTTGTTCAGCATGATAGGCGATAAGCGCTGAACGGAGATTCCGGTTAAATCTCTCCGCGTGGGACGGTTGAGGGTAGTACGGGGAAGTGGTCACATGTTTGATGCCGTTAGCGAAACACATTCGCCGGAAATCTTTTGAAATGAACTGTGGTCCATTGTCAGAGACAATGGTGGACGGAAAACCGAAATGCTGAAAGACATGGGTCTGTAGCATAAGGATAGTTGAGCGAGTGTTTGCCTGTCGTAAGGGCAGTAGCCAGACAAACTTGGAAAAAGCATCCACGCAAACAAGTAGGTAAGCATTACCTGACTTGCTACGAGGGAAAGGTCCCACGTAGTCTATGAATAACTTCTCCATGGGTTTGCTCGCCACATCAGCTGACAATAGACCCAATTTAGTGTTTTGAGCAGGCTTACTCAAGCCACAGAGATGACATGCTTTCACACGAGCCGCGATGTCCCTGTCCATGCCCTTCCAGATGAAATGCCTCCTAATACTGGAAATGGTCTTCGAAATTCCCTTATGGCCACCTATTGGGGAATCATGATAGTAGCTGAAGACCATTGGCACGAGCTTGCTAGGCAGCTCAACCTTCGGGGCACGTCCTTTTCGTTCTAGGCAGCACAGGACGCCCTTGGACAGAAAATATGGTACCTGCACGTTACCCTCTTTTAGGTGTTGGATGATAGGACCCAACTCTTCATCATTTAACTGATGGGGTAACACATCAGTAAAAGCCAAAGGAAAATCCAGCAGAACGGAACAGGTTTGCTCAGAATTGGCCTCGCTGGGTTGGGAGAACATACGTGACAAGGCGTCTGCAACAACATTTTGTGTTCCCCTGATGTGTTGCACTTTGAATTTAAAGGATGAGATCTTGACCACCCAACGCCCTATTTTACCCAGCTGCCGGGGATGAGCGAGAAGCCAGGAGAGAGCCTGATTATCGGTCTCCAACAGGAACTCAGCGTGTTCCAAGAAACGCCTGAACTTATCTAGAGCGTACACAACAGCAAGACACTCTAGTTCATACACTGAAGACTTCCTCTCTTGTTGGGTCAAGGTCCGGGATATAAATGCCACCGGCTGCCTAGCACCATCGACTTCCTGGGACAGAACCGCCCCGAGCGCAACAGAACTCGCGTCCGTTTGCAAAATGAATTTTTTTGAAAAATCAGGCATCCTCAACACAGGGGGAGAGACGATCGCCTCCTTGAGGGTATCAAAGGCCCGCTGTTGCCTCTCTCCCCATACAAATTTGGTACCCCTTTTCCTGAGTTCGTTTAAAGGTACAGCAATCTCCGCGGCATTAGGGATAAATCTACGGTAAAAATTGACCATGCCAACAAATCTGGCAACACCTTTCGCATCCCTAGGGGGAGGAAAATCCCGGATGCCTTGTGTCCTCTCCGGGTCGACCGTCACACCCCCGTATGAGACGAGATGCCCTAAAAACGAAATACTCCTTTGTGCAAACTTTACCTTGTCTGGATTGATAGTGAGGCCAGCACTCCTCAATCGGCACATCACCTCTCTCAGGTGACCCAGATGCTCCTCGAACGTTTTACTGTAGACCAAGAGGTCATCAAGATAATTAAAGATGAATTTAAATTTTACGTCATGGAATACAGTGTCAAGTAGTCGCGTGAGGGTTTGAGCCCCCACTGCCAGACCCATAGGTACCCTAGTATATTGATAAAGATTCCATGGCACACAGAATGCCGTATAAGGGCGGCTTTCCTTAGACAGAGGAATCTGATGATAAGCGGCATTGAGGTCAAAGATGGTGAAGTACCTGGCCCCACTAAACCAATCGAACGCGGAATGTAAATCGGGAAGAGGAACTGAATCCACCTCAATATTAGCATTGAGTTTGCGATAGTCAATGACCATACGCTGTTTACCTCCAGGCTTGGGCACCAGAAATGCTGGACTTGCATAACTAGAGTTGGAAGGTTCAATGACCCCTTGTTTAAGCAACTCTTGAACCTTCTCTCTTAGGACATCCATCTTTGGAGGGGCGAATTTGTATGGGTGTGAGCGGACTACGGCGGAGTCCGTTAAACGGATCTTATATTCCAAAAGATGTGTGAGCCCCAGGTTGGGAGTTAATACAGTGGGGAACTGCTCACACAAATGATCTAAAGCATGCCTCTGGGACGGGGTGAGATGGTCTCTTTCTGAATCGGGACACACAACCTCTTGGACACCTCCCTTAGCTCCCTGGTACCCAAGGAAAGGAATGACAACCTCCCGATTGAATTTAAAATAACAGTGGTGCGCTTGAAGATCTAAAACGAGACCACTCTTGGAGATGAAATCGGCACCCACAATGCAGTCGACTCCCAGAGCCGGAGAAACCAAAAATCGCCACACCCATGAAAAACACTCGATTTTAATACTCAGGGAAACCACCCGGGAGATGGGCAGAATTTCCCGCGATGCAGTCCAGCATACCACGGAAGACCGATGCGACCCTAATAGTAAGCCCTGTTGTTCAAGGTCCTCACATACTCTAGATGAAATTATGGATCGGGCTGATCCAGAGTCAACCAAGGCTCTGAGCTGACCCTTTTTCAACTCGACCAACAGGAAGGGGCATACTGAACTGTAGTTGGGGACAGTTCGCAGGACCTTGGAGCCGGATGACCCGGGATTAGCTATCCGCCTGGGGTTAAGTGAAACCGGAAGAGAACAGCCTAACGGGGAAGACCACTCCCGACTTATCTTCCCCGAGAATTTACGTTTTTTGAAAGGTTACCTTTTCGGGAAGTCCCTTGACGCTGTCTAGCATCGTTACAATAGCGCGCGACGTGACCGGATCTATGACACCTAGAACAGAATAATTCTCGTACTTCACAGCTCTGAACCGGCGCAGGCCTAGGACCCCAAGACCCGGGCTGCCCGACTCGTCGCTCGAAATTAGGGCGTTCTGAACGCCTCCTAGCCTCGCGGGCTCTAATATCGTCATTACCCTGTATAGTGGTCGACTCGGCGCACAGCCGGTCTAAATCAATAAAACTTTGGGGACGGGCAGCGAATGTCAAACGTGACCGTTCCTCCGGCGTCACGCCCTGCAAAATAGTATGAATGACATCAGACTCTGACAACCCCAGCCTCAGGATCCGGGCCGCGTCTTTAACACTGGAAATGAAATGAGCAAGGGACTTTCCGCTTGCTTGAACTCTATAGAAATGTTTGTGTCGTAACCGGTCGTGTAACCTTCCCGGTACGAAAGCGTCCAGGACTTCCCGATGGAAATGGTCTATGCCACCACCATCCCTAAGGGTACTTGTCACGCGCTCAGCCATAGATCCCCGACAGTACGGGTAAATGAGCTCAAGCAAAGTCCGCTCCGATAGCCCAGGGAAATCGGCCAACTGAAAAAATACGCGCAAGAATCTCAAAAGCGCCTCCTGAGGAGGATCCAGACCATCGACAACTGGGAGACGCTGAATGACATCCGACAGTGGGTTAGGAAGCTTGTGATAGCTTGCGGTGGCCATATCGGAAAAGGCAGGAACATGCACAGGGGGTTCCACCCTGGCTGCCGTCTCAACAGAAGAAGAAGAAGAACCGGAATTCGGATCTACGTGGCGACGCTGGCCGAGAGAAAACTCCCGCAATGCCATCGCCACTTGCTCCCTAAGAGTGACAACATTTTTCTCTAATTCCGAGGTGGTAGCCTGTGATTCAGCATTCTGTAAACGGCATAGAACGTGTTGTAAACGTTGGCGCACCCTCTGTCTAGCCGTAGAGGTGGGTGCCGCCGACTGCAGGCCTTCGGCCAAATCGAGCAGTTCTACAAATTTTTCCGAGCACAGCTCCACCTCGGCGGTGACATCCGTAAGTAATACTCTCCCACTCGGTGCCTCACCGGAGGCAAGAGCCTCACGGAGTTGCTTCCTTAATGAAACAACAGTCTCCTGCGGCTTCCGTCCCCGGAACCGGACCTCCCACTCGAGCTCATCTTTTACAAACAAATCCACATTTACCGAAATGGACATGACCGCGCAATCCACACACACACACCACGTAAAAGCAAGAATTAAAGAGAACGACAGGAAGAACTTGATCATACAAGTGGCTCCAGAATGCTCTAGCGATACGACGAGATGGGTGTCATAAAAGCAGAGAAACAGCCATGCAAAATGCCCAGAAGAGAACACAACACAAAACAACTAAACTAACTCACTAAATACAACACACAAAGTACACATAAAATTCGATATAATCGAAAATATAAACTATCACATCCATGCCCTTGGTCGGACCATAACCGCATTCAAAATACACGATACCGCAACGCAACGCCCTCAATAAACAATTACCATATAACTGGGATGCTACCAAACACGTTGTCTAATCCAAGAGACAAGTCATAATCAAACTCAACAAGTACCGACGGCCCTCATCATGTCCAGACTCCGTATGAGCTCCAGGGTATGTGCAAGTGCAACCAATCCGCACACATTCATTAAAAAAAATTAATCACATTCTTATAACCCCTTTTCAAAATTCATCTTACACTCAACATCACAAAATAATCACTTAAACACTAACACATATTAAATTATTTTAAACTTCATTAACCCCTTATTCATTTTATAAAATGTGCTCTTTTTTCTGGTTGTTCATTCTGTTAATTTATTACACTACCATTAAGTTTTCTTACAACACTTGGATTCTAATCAAAAATAATTTGAAATAATTTGCAAGTCCTAACACCAGCTGACATGTCTGTAGCCACACTAAGTTTCATTTAAGAAAATAAATATAAGTCCCCAGATTCTAAAATTTCTCAAGTTCAACAGAGAAAAATAAGGCAGAAATAATACCTACTATCCACCCAGGATCATAACAACCACGCTCTGAACTACCATTTGAAACCCCCCTTTTATTTTTCTAAGTTTTGTAATTTTTTTTTTTGAATTTTATTTAATTTTATTTTTATTAAGTTTTTTTTTTTTAAAAGGGGAGAGACATCATATTTAGAACTAGGTAAAAAAACCTAGAGGAAGCAAAAGTGTGCAAGGCCCAAATACAATTACAGACATGTCCCCCCAGGTGAATGACAGGACTTGCAAATGAAAAACTCTTTTAACCAACAAGCGTGTGCTTTATTCAACCTGCAAGATTTTACATACATGACAAGTTCGTGATTGTGTGAGCACACCATTAAAGGCAGAATTATATATATATATGTATATCCATTAATTCATAATGTCACAAAGTAAGTGAGTTGATATTAAACTAATTGCAAAAATTTCTGCCTGATTATGTATGAGTCAAAGTTAGTAATAATCTCATTCATAAAGCAATACTAATCCATCAGTGTTGTATAATATCAAATAGGCTAGCCTGTTGTCTCAGTAAGCACATTTATGGTTATTCTCTTTTTTAAATCCGTTACATATTCCCCCCAAAAAATATATATATAGTAAAATTACACACACAAACACATATACGACATGAATAACAAAACATCCCTCATTTCAACACTAACCTCCTCATAAACCCATTCCAACTACAGTAAATGAAGGAACCCTAATATGTATGGATAGGTACAAATATAAATGACAACGTAAATGGAATATCTCAGCTCCTAAGCATAGATTTGCCAGCATATTCACAAGCATAGTTCACACCAGAGAATGTAAGTGACCGCCCCGAAACTCAACCAGCCAAACGACCCCTTACCTTAATCATTAAGCGTTAAGTATGTGTGTGAAAGAAAATCGTTTCTCATCTACAGCATCAGACAACCCCCGCTACGTTATTAAAACTCAGCCATGACCAGATGACATGATAGCACGAGATAATTAACTCCCTAATGGTCTTAATTAGATGAAAGTTAGATCTTACAGCAAACTGCGGATGTGTGTGTATGTGTGTAACTTCTTACACATTATACAGTTATAAGATACTTCATTAGGTGTACTGTGGTAATGTTCACACATGCAATAACATAATTGAACACGAGAGTTTGTGCTAGAGTATAATGTTCAGAACTTCACGAGTGAGCTTCTGGCGGCTTCTGTGCATTCACATGTTGTAGAGAGAGAGAGAAATAGATAATCAGAATTTTCCCACCTGGATTGTCCGGTGTACTTAGTTCGTATAGGCGCGGATCAGTGATGTCACAGTCGTGTCACAAGTCCCTGGTGCAGCTTAGCGTTGGAAAAGTCCTCGACTGACGGCATTGTGGCTATAAGATCGTCTCTGCCATTAGGGTGGACAGATGTTCGTCCACCCCTGACACCCATCTCGCCCTTGGTCGAGCACCTGGAACAACACTTTATCTAGCCTATCATAGTGATAGGTTCGGAAGTCCTGGATAGAAGTTTGCCGCCAGCCGAGACCAGATGAACAGGTTGGAGGATCAAGCAGAAATGAGGCCGATACAACGTTTCGGTCCAGCCAAGTAACCTCCGAATGCAGGAATGTACAGACACAGCTGGCTGGCAGCGCCAGCTGTATTGCGTAGCTGCACAACCGTTTGTGTGTATAACCGACCGGCAACAAACTATCGTAACAGTGTGGCAGTGCGTGACGTCAGCGGCGCTCGTTTTTAAAATAATAGTAATACGTTGCCGAAGCCAGTTCGGCACACCCTCACCCCAAAAGGGCAACATGGTTGACCCAAAACAAACAAGTCCTCAAGCACGACGGCTGCGGGAAACCTGGAAAATCTCGGATTCTAAATCGCTCTTGGTGAGTTCAGTAACACAGGAAAACGAAAAGGCAGAAGGAAGAGGTGTGAGTTAGTGAGTGTGTGTCTGAAAGAGAAGATGTAAGTGTGAGTCCTGCATGCTCGCCGGGCCCTGGTCCGCATGCAGATATAAGAGACAGAAAAGAACAGGAGAAAGAGAAGAATCGCAGGATCCCGCTTTGAGTACTGACCACCAAGGCCTCCCAATTCCAATAACTGAGATCCAGGAACCCCAAATAGTATTCCCCCCTTTTTTATGGGCCTAACTGTCATCCCTAACTCATGCCCTATGGCAAAACTTTAGCTTCGAAATATGAGTGGTTACTCTTTCAACATCCCCTCCGGGATCACCCAATTTCACTGTGACGGGCGACACAAACCGAAGAATGCGGTATGGTCCCGACCAACGATAACATAGTTTAGCGGCCCTCCTATTTATGGCTGAGCTGATCGGATGGCTCTGACAGTAGACCAAGTCGCCAATCTTAAATGGGTTCGGAATTCGCCCCTGATTGTAGCGACTACGGACGCGTTCGTGCGCACGAAGCAAATTCCTCCGGACCTCCCGCCATCTGTCCACAGTCGTGACCTCAGGATCGTTCGGCAGAAGATCATCAATGTGCCACAAATTGTCCAACGGCAAACTCGGTGAGAACCCAAACATGACTTCAAAGGGTACGGCCTTGTGACTCTCGTGTAGGGCCGTGTTAAATGCCAATTGCAACCACTTTAAATTTTGGTCCCAACAATCCTGTTGTTCAGCATGATAGGCGATAAGCGCTGAACGGAGATTCCGGTTAAATCTCTCCGCGTGGGACGGTTGAGGGTAGTACGGGGAAGTGGTCACATGTTTGATGCCGTTAGCGAAACACATTCGCCGGAAATCTTTTGAAATGAACTGTGGTCCATTGTCAGAGACAATGGTGGACGGAAAACCGAAATGCTGAAAGACATGGGTCTGTAGCATAAGGATAGTTGAGCGAGTGTTTGCCTGTCGTAAGGGCAGTAGCCAGACAAACTTGGAAAAAGCATCCACGCAAACAAGTAGGTAAGCATTACCTGACTTGCTACGAGGGAAAGGTCCCACGTAGTCTATGAATAACTTCTCCATGGGTTTGCTCGCCACATCAGCTGACAATAGACCCAATTTAGTGTTTTGAGCAGGCTTACTCAAGCCACAGAGATGACATGCTTTCACACGAGCCGCGATGTCCCTGTCCATGCCCTTCCAGATGAAATGCCTCCTAATACTGGAAATGGTCTTCGAAATTCCCTTATGGCCACCTATTGGGGAATCATGATAGTAGCTGAAGACCATTGGCACGAGCTTGCTAGGCAGCTCAACCTTCGGGGCACGTCCTTTTCGTTCTAGGCAGCACAGGACGCCCTTGGACAGAAAATATGGTACCTGCACGTTACCCTCTTTTAGGTGTTGGATGATAGGACCCAACTCTTCATCATTTAACTGATGGGGTAACACATCAGTAAAAGCCAAAGGAAAATCCAGCAGAACGGAACAGGTTTGCTCAGAATTGGCCTCGCTGGGTTGGGAGAACATACGTGACAAGGCGTCTGCAACAACATTTTGTGTTCCCCTGATGTGTTGCACTTTGAATTTAAAGGATGAGATCTTGACCACCCAACGCCCTATTTTACCCAGCTGCCGGGGATGAGCGAGAAGCCAGGAGAGAGCCTGATTATCGGTCTCCAACAGGAACTCAGCGTGTTCCAAGAAACGCCTGAACTTATCTAGAGCGTACACAACAGCAAGACACTCTAGTTCATACACTGAAGACTTCCTCTCTTGTTGGGTCAAGGTCCGGGATATAAATGCCACCGGCTGCCTAGCACCATCGACTTCCTGGGACAGAACCGCCCCGAGCGCAACAGAACTCGCGTCCGTTTGCAAAATGAATTTTTTTGAAAAATCAGGCATCCTCAACACAGGGGGAGAGACGATCGCCTCCTTGAGGGTATCAAAGGCCCGCTGTTGCCTCTCTCCCCATACAAATTTGGTACCCCTTTTCCTGAGTTCGTTTAAAGGTACAGCAATCTCCGCGGCATTAGGGATAAATCTACGGTAAAAATTGACCATGCCAACAAATCTGGCAACACCTTTCGCATCCCTAGGGGGAGGAAAATCCCGGATGCCTTGTGTCCTCTCCGGGTCGACCGTCACACCCCCGTATGAGACGAGATGCCCTAAAAACGAAATACTCCTTTGTGCAAACTTTACCTTGTCTGGATTGATAGTGAGGCCAGCACTCCTCAATCGGCACATCACCTCTCTCAGGTGACCCAGATGCTCCTCGAACGTTTTACTGTAGACCAAGAGGTCATCAAGATAATTAAAGATGAATTTAAATTTTACGTCATGGAATACAGTGTCAAGTAGTCGCGTGAGGGTTTGAGCCCCCACTGCCAGACCCATAGGTACCCTAGTATATTGATAAAGATTCCATGGCACACAGAATGCCGTATAAGGGCGGCTTTCCTTAGACAGAGGAATCTGATGATAAGCGGCATTGAGGTCAAAGATGGTGAAGTACCTGGCCCCACTAAACCAATCGAACGCGGAATGTAAATCGGGAAGAGGAACTGAATCCACCTCAATATTAGCATTGAGTTTGCGATAGTCAATGACCATACGCTGTTTACCTCCAGGCTTGGGCACCAGAAATGCTGGACTTGCATAACTAGAGTTGGAAGGTTCAATGACCCCTTGTTTAAGCAACTCTTGAACCTTCTCTCTTAGGACATCCATCTTTGGAGGGGCGAATTTGTATGGGTGTGAGCGGACTACGGCGGAGTCCGTTAAACGGATCTTATATTCCAAAAGATGTGTGAGCCCCAGGTTGGGAGTTAATACAGTGGGGAACTGCTCACACAAATGATCTAAAGCATGCCTCTGGGACGGGGTGAGATGGTCTCTTTCTGAATCGGGACACACAACCTCTTGGACACCTCCCTTAGCTCCCTGGTACCCAAGGAAAGGAATGACAACCTCCCGATTGAATTTAAAATAACAGTGGTGCGCTTGAAGATCTAAAACGAGACCACTCTTGGAGATGAAATCGGCACCCACAATGCAGTCGACTCCCAGAGCCGGAGAAACCAAAAATCGCCACACCCATGAAAAACACTCGATTTTAATACTCAGGGAAACCACCCGGGAGATGGGCAGAATTTCCCGCGATGCAGTCCAGCATACCACGGAAGACCGATGCGACCCTAATAGTAAGCCCTGTTGTTCAAGGTCCTCACATACTCTAGATGAAATTATGGATCGGGCTGATCCAGAGTCAACCAAGGCTCTGAGCTGACCCTTTTTCAACTCGACCAACAGGAAGGGGCATACTGAACTGTAGTTGGGGACAGTTCGCAGGACCTTGGAGCCGGATGACCCGGGATTAGCTATCCGCCTGGGGTTAAGTGAAACCGGAAGAGAACAGCCTAACGGGGAAGACCACTCCCGACTTATCTTCCCCGAGAATTTACGTTTTTTGAAAGGTTACCTTTTCGGGAAGTCCCTTGACGCTGTCTAGCATCGTTACAATAGCGCGCGACGTGACCGGATCTATGACACCTAGAACAGAATAATTCTCGTACTTCACAGCTCTGAACCGGCGCAGGCCTAGGACCCCAAGACCCGGGCTGCCCGACTCGTCGCTCGAAATTAGGGCGTTCTGAACGCCTCCTAGCCTCGCGGGCTCTAATATCGTCATTACCCTGTATAGTGGTCGACTCGGCGCACAGCCGGTCTAAATCAATAAAACTTTGGGGACGGGCAGCGAATGTCAAACGTGACCGTTCCTCCGGCGTCACGCCCTGCAAAATAGTATGAATGACATCAGACTCTGACAACCCCAGCCTCAGGATCCGGGCCGCGTCTTTAACACTGGAAATGAAATGAGCAAGGGACTCTCCGCTTGCTTGAACTCTATAGAAATGTTTGTGTCGTAACCGGTCGTGTAACCTTCCCGGTACGAAAGCGTCCAGGACTTCCCGATGGAAATGGTCTATGCCACCACCATCCCTAAGGGTACTTGTCACGCGCTCAGCCATAGATCCCCGACAGTACGGGTAAATGAGCTCAAGCAAAGTCCGCTCCGACAGCCCAGGGAAATCGGCCAACTGAAAAAATACGCGCAAGAATCTCAAAAGCGCCTCCTGAGGAGGATCCAGACCATCGACAACTGGGAGACGCTGAATGACATCCGACAGTGGGTTAGGAAGCTTGTGATAGCTTGCGGTGGCCATATCGGAAAAGGCAGGAACATGCACAGGGGGTTCCACCCTGGCTGCCGTCTCAACAGAAGAAGAAGAAGAACCGGAATTCGGATCTACGTGGCGACGCTGGCCGAGAGAAAACTCCCGCAATGCCATCGCCACTTGCTCCCTAAGAGTGACAACATTTTTCTCTAATTCCGAGGTGGTAGCCTGTGATTCAGCATTCTGTAAACGGCATAGAACGTGTTGTAAACGTTGGCGCACCCTCTGTCTAGCCGTAGAGGTGGGTGCCGCCGACTGCAGGCCTTCGGCCAAATCGAGCAGTTCTACAAATTTTTCCGAGCACAGCTCCACCTCGGCGGTGACATCCGTAAGTAATACTCTCCCACTCGGTGCCTCACCGGAGGCAAGAGCCTCACGGAGTTGCTTCCTTAATGAAACAACAGTCTCCTGCGGCTTCCGTCCCCGGAACCGGACCTCCCACTCGAGCTCATCTTTTACAAACAAATCCACATTTACCGAAATGGACATGACCGCGCAATCCACACACACACACCACGTAAAAGCAAGAATTAAAGAGAACGACAGGAAGAACTTGATCATACAAGTGGCTCCAGAATGCTCTAGCGATACGACGAGATGGGTGTCATAAAAGCAGAGAAACAGCCATGCAAAATGCCCAGAAGAGAACACAACACAAAACAACTAAACTAACTCACTAAATACAACACACAAAGTACACATAAAATTCGATATAATCGAAAATATAAACTATCACATCCATGCCCTTGGTCGGACCATAACCGCATTCAAAATACACGATACCGCAACGCAACGCCCTCAATAAACAATTACCATATAACTGGGATGCTACCAAACACGTTGTCTAATCCAAGAGACAAGTCATAATCAAACTCAACAAGTACCGACGGCCCTCATCATGTCCAGACTCCGTATGAGCTCCAGGGTATGTGCAAGTGCAACCAATCCGCACACATTCATTAAAAAAAATTAATCACATTCTTATAACCCCTTTTCAAAATTCATCTTACACTCAACATCACAAAATAATCACTTAAACACTAACACATATTAAATTATTTTAAACTTCATTAACCCCTTATTCATTTTATAAAATGTGCTCTTTTTTCTGGTTGTTCATTCTGTTAATTTATTACACTACCATTAAGTTTTCTTACAACACTTGGATTCTAATCAAAAATAATTTGAAATAATTTGCAAGTCCTAACACCAGCTGACATGTCTGTAGCCACACTAAGTTTCATTTAAGAAAATAAATATAAGTCCCCAGATTCTAAAATTTCTCAAGTTCAACAGAGAAAAATAAGGCAGAAATAATACTTACTATCCACCCAGAATCATAACAACCACGCTCTGAACTACCATTTGAAACCCCCCTTTTATTTTTCTAAGTTTTGTAATTTTTTTTTTTGAATTTTATTTAATTTTATTTTTATTAAGTTTTTTTTTTTTTAAAAGGGGAGAGACATCATATTTAGAACTAGGTAAAAAAACCTAGAGGAAGCAAAAGTGTGCAAGGCCCAAATACAATTACAGACATGTCCCCCCAGGTGAATGACAGGACTTGCAAATGAAAAACTCTTTTAACCAACAAGCGTGTGCTTTATTCAACCTGCAAGATTTTACATACATGACAAGTTCGTGATTGTGTGAGCACACCATTAAAGGCAGAATTATATATATATATATGTATATCCATTAATTCATAATGTCACAAAGTAAGTGAGTTGATATTAAACTAATTGCAAAAATTTCTGCCTGATTATGTATGAGTCAAAGTTAGTAATAATCTCATTCATAAAGCAATACTAATCCATCAGTGTTGTATAATATCAAATAGGCTAGCCTGTTGTCTCAGTAAGCACATTTATGGTTATTCTCTTTTTTAAATCCGTTACATATTCCCCCCAAAAAATATATATATAGTAAAATTACACACACAAACACATATACGACATGAATAACAAAACATCCCTCATTTCAACACTAACCTCCTCATAAACCCATTCCAACTACAGTAAATGAAGGAACCCTAATATGTATGGATAGGTACAAATATAAATGACAACGTAAATGGAATATCTCAGCTCCTAAGCATAGATTTGCCAGCATGTTCACAAGCATAGTTCACACCAGAGAATGTAAGTGACCGCCCCGAAACTCAACCAGCCAAACGACCCCTTACCTTAATCATTAAGCGTTAAGTATGTGTGTGAAAGAAAATCGTTTCTCATCTACAGCATCAGACAACCCCCGCTACGTTATTAAAACTCAGCCATGACCAGATGACATGATAGCACGAGATAATTAACTCCCTAATGGTCTTAATTAGATGAAAGTTAGATCTTACAGCAAACTGCGGATGTGTGTGTATGTGTGTAACTTCTTACACATTATACAGTTATAAGATACTTCATTAGGTGTACTGTGGTAATGTTCACACATGCAATAACATAATTGAACACGAGAGTTTGTGCTAGAGTATAATGTTCAGAACTTCACGAGTGAGCTTCTGGCGGCTTCTGTGCATTCACATGTTGTAGAGAGAGAGAGAAATAGATAATCAGAATTTTCCCACCTGGATTGTCCGGTGTACTTAGTTCGTATAGGCGCGGATCAGTGATGTCACAGTCGTGTCACAAGTCCCTGGTGCAGCTTAGCGTTGGAAAAGTCCTCGACTGACGGCATTGTGGCTATAAGATCGTCTCTGCCATTAGGGTGGACAGATGTTCGTCCACCCCTGACACCCATCTCGCCCTTGGTCGAGCACCTGGAACAACACTTTATCTAGCCTATCATAGTGATAGGTTCGGAAGTCCTGGATAGAAGTTTGCCGCCAGCCGAGACCAGATGAACAGGTTGGAGGATCAAGCAGAAATGAGGCCGATACAACGTTTCGGTCCAGCCAAGTAACCTCCGAATGCAGGAATGTACAGACACAGCTGGCTGGCAGCGCCAGCTGTATTGCGTAGCTGCACAACCGTTTGTGTGTATAACCGACCGGCAACAAACTATCGTAACAGTGTGGCAGTGCGTGACGTCAGCGGCGCTCGTTTTTAAAATAATAGTAATACGTTGCCGAAGCCAGTTCGGCACACCCTCACCCCAAAAGGGCAACATGGTTGACCCAAAACAAACAAGTCCTCAAGCACGACGGCTGCGGGAAACCTGGAAAATCTCGGATTCTAAATCGCTCTTGGTGAGTTCAGTAACACAGGAAAACGAAAAGGCAGAAGGAAGAGGTGTGAGTTAGTGAGTGTGTGTCTGAAAGAGAAGATGTAAGTGTGAGTCCTGCATGCTCGCCGGGCCCTGGTCCGCATGCAGATATAAGAGACAGAAAAGAACAGGAGAAAGAGAAGAATCGCAGGATCCCGCTTTGAGTACTGACCACCAAGGCCTCCCAATTCCAATAACTGAGATCCAGGAACCCCAAATAGTATTCCCCCCTTTTTTATGGGCCTAACTGTCATCCCTAACTCATGCCCTATGGCAAAACTTTAGCTTCGAAATATGAGTGGTTACTCTTTCAACATCCCCTCCGGGATCACCCAATTTCACTGTGACGGGCGACACAAACCGAAGAATGCGGTATGGTCCCGACCAACGATAACATAGTTTAGCGGCCCTCCTATTTATGGCTGAGCTGATCGGATGGCTCTGACAGTAGACCAAGTCGCCAATCTTAAATGGGTTCGGAATTCGCCCCTGATTGTAGCGACTACGGACGCGTTCGTGCGCACGAAGCAAATTCCTCCGGACCTCCCGCCATCTGTCCACAGTCGTGACCTCAGGATCGTTCGGCAGAAGATCATCAATGTGCCACAAATTGTCCAACGGCAAACTCGGCGAGAACCCAAACATGACTTCAAAGGGTACGGCCTTGTGACTCTCGTGTAGGGCCGTGTTAAATGCCAATTGCAACCACTTTAAATTTTGGTCCCAACAATCCTGTTGTTCAGCATGATAGGCGATAAGCGCTGAACGGAGATTCCGGTTAAATCTCTCCGCGTGGGACGGTTGAGGGTAGTACGGGGAAGTGGTCACATGTTTGATGCCGTTAGCGAAACACATTCGCCGGAAATCTTTTGAAATGAACTGTGGTCCATTGTCAGAGACAATGGTGGACGGAAAACCGAAATGCTGAAAGACATGGGTCTGTAGCATAAGGATAGTTGAGCGAGTGTTTGCCTGTCGTAAGGGCAGTAGCCAGACAAACTTGGAAAAAGCATCCACGCAAACAAGTAGGTAAGCATTACCTGACTTGCTACGAGGGAAAGGTCCCACGTAGTCTATGAATAACTTCTCCATGGGTTTGCTCGCCACATCAGATGACAATAGACCCAATTTAGTGTTTTGAGCAGGCTTACTCAAGCCACAGAGATGACATGCTTTCACACGAGCCGCGATGTCCCTGTCCATGCCCTTCCAGATGAAATGCCTCCTAATACTGGAAATGGTCTTCGAAATTCCCTTATGGCCACCTATTGGGGAATCATGATAGTAGCTGAAGACCATTGGCACGAGCTTGCTAGGCAGCACAACCTTCGGGGCACGTCCTTTTCGTTCTCGGCAGCACAGGACGCCCTTGGACAGAAAATATGGTACCTGCACGTTACCCTCTTTTAGGTGTTGGATGATAGGACCCAACTCTTCATCATTTAACTGATGGGGTAACACATCAGTAAAAGCCAAAGGAAAATCCAGCAGAACGGAACAGGTTTGCTCAGAATTGGCCTCGCTGGGTTGGGAGAACATACGTGACAAGGCGTCTGCAACAACATTTTGTGTTCCCCTGATGTGTTGCACTTTGAATTTAAAGGATGAGATCTTGACCACCCAACGCCCTATTTTACCCAGCTGCCGGGGATGAGCGAGAAGCCAGGAGAGAGCCTGATTATCGGTCTCCAACAGGAACTCAGCGTGTTCCAAGAAACGCCTGAACTTATCTAGAGCGTACACAACAGCAAGACACTCTAGTTCATACACTGAAGACTTCCTCTCTTGTTGGGTCAAGGTCCGGGATATAAATGCCACCGGCTGCCTAGCACCATCGACTTCCTGGGACAGAACCGCCCCGAGCGCAACAGAACTCGCGTCCGTTTGCAAAATGAATTTTTTTGAAAAATCAGGCATTCTCAACACAGGGGGAGAGACGATCGCCTCCTTGAGGGTATCAAAGGCCCGCTGTTGCCTCTCTCCCCATACAAATTTGGTACCCCTTTTCCTGAGTTCGTTTAAAGGTACAGCAATCTCCGCGGCATTAGGGATAAATCTACGGTAAAAATTGACCATGCCAACAAATCTGGCAACACCTTTCGCATCCCTAGGGGGAGGAAAATCCCGGATGCCTTGTGTCCTCTCCGGGTCGACCGTCACACCCCCGTATGAGACGAGATGCCCTAAAAACGAAATACTCCTTTGTGCAAACTTTACCTTGTCTGGATTGATAGTGAGGCCAGCACTCCTCAATCGGCACATCACCTCTCTCAGGTGACCCAGATGCTCCTCGAACGTTTTACTGTAGACCAAGAGGTCATCAAGATAATTAAAGATGAATTTAAATTTTACGTCATGGAATACAGTGTCAAGTAGTCGCGTGAGGGTTTGAGCCCCCACTGCCAGACCCATGGGTACCCTAGTATATTGATAAAGATTCCATGGCACACAGAATGCCGTATAAGGGCGGCTTTCCTTAGACAGAGGAATCTGATGATAAGCGGCATTGAGGTCAAAGATGGTGAAGTACCTGGCCCCACTAAACCAATCGAACGCGGAATGTAAATCGGGAAGAGGAACTGAATCCACCTCAATATTAGCATTGAGTTTGCGATAGTCAATGACCATACGCTGTTTACCTCCAGGCTTGGGCACCAGAAATGCTGGACTTGCATAACTAGAGTTGGAAGGTTCAATGACCCCTTGTTTAAGCAACTCTTGAACCTTCTCTCTTAGGACATCCATCTTTGGAGGGGCGAATTTGTATGGGTGTGAGCGGACTACGGCGGAGTCCGTTAAACGGATCTTATATTCCAAAAGATGTGTGAGCCCCAGGTTGGGAGTTAATACAGTGGGGAACTGCTCACACAAATGATCTAAAGCATGCCTCTGGGACGGAGTGAGATGGTCTCTTTCTGAATCGGGACACACAACCTCTTGGACACCTCCCTTAGCTCCCTGGTACCCAAGGAAAGGAATGACAACCTCCCGATTGAATTTAAAATAACAGTGGTGCGCTTGAAGATCTAAAACGAGACCACTCTTGGAGATGAAATCGGCACCCACAATGCAGTCGACTCCCAGAGCCGGAGAAACCAAAAATCGCCACACCCATGAAAAACACTCGATTTTAATACTCAGGGAAACCACCCGGGAGATGGGCAGAATTTCCCGCGATGCAGTCCAGCATACCACGGAAGACCGATGCGACCCTAATAGTAAGCCCTGTTGTTCAAGGTCCTCACATACTCTAGATGAAATTATGGATCGGGCTGATCCAGAGTCAACCAAGGCTCTGAGCTGACCCTTTTTCAACTCGACCAACAGGAAGGGGCATACTGAACTGTAGTTGGGGACAGTTCGCAGGACCTTGGAGCCGGATGACCCGGGATTAGCTATCCGCCTGGGGTTAAGTGAAACCGGAAGAGAACAGCCTAACGGGGAAGACCACTCCCGACTTATCTTCCCCGAGAATTTACGTTTTTTGAAAGGTTACCTTTTCGGGAAGTCCCTTGACGCTGTCTAGCATCGTTACAATAGCGCGCGACGTGACCGGATCTATGACACCTAGAACAGAATAATTCTCGTACTTCACAGCTCTGAACCGGCGCAGGCCTAGGACCCCAAGACCCGGGCTGCCCGACTCGTCGCTCGAAATTAGGGCGTTCTGAACGCCTCCTAGCCTCGCGGGCTCTAATATCGTCATTACCCTGTATAGTGGTCGACTCGGCGCACAGCCGGTCTAAATCAATAAAACTTTGGGGACGGGCAGCGAATGTCAAACGTGACCGTTCCTCCGGCGTCACGCCCTGCAAAATAGTATGAATGACATCAGACTCTGACAACCCCAGCCTCAGGATCCGGGCCGCGTCTTTAACACTGGAAATGAAATGAGCAAGGGACTCTCCGCTTGCTTGAACTCTATAGAAATGTTTGTGTCGTAACCGGTCGTGTAACCTTCCCGGTACGAAAGCGTCCAGGACTTCCCGATGGAAATGGTCTATGCCACCACCATCCCTAAGGGTACTTGTCACGCGCTCAGCCATAGATCCCCGACAGTACGGGTAAATGAGCTCAAGCAAAGTCCGCTCCGACAGCCCAGGGAAATCGGCCAACTGAAAAAATACGCGCAAGAATCTCAAAAGCGCCTCCTGAGGAGGATCCAGACCATCGACAACTGGGAGACGCTGAATGACATCCGACAGTGGGTTAGGAAGCTTGTGATAGCTTGCGGTGGCCATATCGGAAAAGGCAGGAACATGCACAGGGGGTTCCACCCTGGCTGCCGTCTCAACAGAAGAAGAAGAAGAACCGGAATTCGGATCTACGTGGCGACGCTGGCCGAGAGAAAACTCCCGCAATGCCATCGCCACTTGCTCCCTAAGAGTGACAACATTTTTCTCTAATTCCGAGGTGGTAGCCTGTGATTCAGCATTCTGTAAACGGCATAGAACGTGTTGTAAACGTTGGCGCACCCTCTGTCTAGCCGTAGAGGTGGGTGCCGCCGACTGCAGGCCTTCGGCCAAATCGAGCAGTTCTACAAATTTTTCCGAGCACAGCTCCACCTCGGCGGTGACATCCGTAAGTAATACTCTCCCACTCGGTGCCTCACCGGAGGCAAGAGCCTCACGGAGTTGCTTCCTTAATGAAACAACAGTCTCCTGCGGCTTCCGTCCCCGGAACCGGACCTCCCACTCGAGCTCATCTTTTACAAACAAATCCACATTTACCGAAATGGACATGACCGCGCAATCCACACACACACACCACGTAAAAGCAAGAATTAAAGAGAACGACAGGAAGAACTTGATCATACAAGTGGCTCCAGAATGCTCTAGCGATACGACGAGATGGGTGTCATAAAAGCAGAGAAACAGCCATGCAAAATGCCCAGAAGAGAACACAACACAAAACAACTAAACTAACTCACTAAATACAACACACAAAGTACACATAAAATTCGATATAATCGAAAATATAAACTATCACATCCATGCCCTTGGTCGGACCATAACCGCATTCAAAATACACGATACCGCAACGCAACGCCCTCAATAAACAATTACCATATAACTGGGATGCTACCAAACACGTTGTCTAATCCAAGAGACAAGTCATAATCAAACTCAACAAGTACCGACGGCCCTCATCATGTCCAGACTCCGTATGAGCTCCAGGGTATGTGCAAGTGCAACCAATCCGCACACATTCATTAAAAAAAAATTAATCACATTCTTATAACCCCTTTTCAAAATTCATCTTACACTCAACATCACAAAATAATCACTTAAACACTAACACATATTAAATTATTTTAAACTTCATTAACCCCTTATTCATTTTATAAAATGTGCTCTTTTTTCTGGTTGTTCATTCTGTTAATTTATTACACTACCATTAAGTTTTCTTACAACACTTGGATTCTAATCAAAAATAATTTGAAATAATTTGCAAGTCCTAACACCAGCTGACATGTCTGTAGCCACACTAAGTTTCATTTAAGAAAATAAATATAAGTCCCCAGATTCTAAAATTTCTCAAGTTCAACAGAGAAAAATAAGGCAGAACTAATACCTACTATCCACCCAGAATCATAACAACCACGCTCTGAACTACCATTTGAAACCCCCCTTTTATTTTTCTAAGTTTTGTAATTTTTTTTTGAATTTTATTTAATTTTATTTTTATTAAGTTTTTTTTTTTTAAAAGGGGAGAGACATCATATTTAGAACTAGGTAAAAAAACCTAGAGGAAGCAAAAGTGTGCAAGGCCCAAATACAATTACAGACATGTCCCCCCAGGTGAATGACAGGACTTGCAAATGAAAAACTCTTTTAACCAACAAGCGTGTGCTTTATTCAACCTGCAAGATTTTACATACATGACAAGTTCGTGATTGTGTGAGCACACCATTAAAGGCAGAATTATATATATATATGTATATCCATTAATTCATAATGTCACAAAGTAAGTGAGTTGATATTAAACTAATTGCAAAAATTTCTGCCTGATTATGTATGAGTCAAAGTTAGTAATAATCTCATTCATAAAGCAATACTAATCCATCAGTGTTGTATAATATCAAATAGGCTAGCCTGTTGTCTCAGTAAGCACATTTATGGTTATTCTCTTTTTTAAATCCGTTATATATTCCCCCCAAAAAATATATATATAGTAAAATTACACACACAAACACATATACGACATGAATAACAAAACATCCCTCATTTCAACACTAACCTCCTCATAAACCCATTCCAACTACAGTAAATGAAGGAACCCTAATATGTATGGATAGGTACAAATATAAATGACAACGTAAATGGAATATCTCAGCTCCTAAGCATAGATTTGCCAGCATATTCACAAGCATAGTTCACACCAGAGAATGTAAGTGACCGCCCCGAAACTCAACCAGCCAAACGACCCCTTACCTTAATCATTAAGCGTTAAGTATGTGTGTGAAAGAAAATCGTTTCTCATCTACAGCATCAGACAACCCCCGCTACGTTATTAAAACTCAGCCATGACCAGATGACATGATAGCACGAGATAATTAACTCCCTAATGGTCTTAATTAGATGAAAGTTAGATCTTACAGCAAACTGCGGATGTGTGTGTATGTGTGTAACTTCTTACACATTATACAGTTATAAGATACTTCATTAGGTGTACTGTGGTAATGTTCACACATGCAATAACATAATTGAACACGAGAGTTTGTGCTAGAGTATAATGTTCAGAACTTCACGAGTGAGCTTCTGGCGGCTTCTGTGCATTCACATGTTGTAGAGAGAGAGAGAAATAGATAATCAGAATTTTCCCACCTGGATTGTCCGGTGTACTTAGTTCGTATAGGCGCGGATCAGTGATGTCACAGTCGTGTCACAAGTCCCTGGTGCAGCTTAGCGTTGGAAAAGTCCTCGACTGACGGCATTGTGGCTATAAGATCGTCTCTGCCATTAGGGTGGACAGATGTTCGTCCACCCCTGACACCCATCTCGCCCTTGGTCGAGCACCTGGAACAACACTTTATCTAGCCTATCATAGTGATAGGTTCGGAAGTCCTGGATAGAAGTTTGCCGCCAGCCGAGACCAGATGAACAGGTTGGAGGATCAAGCAGAAATGAGGCCGATACAACGTTTCGGTCCAGCCAAGTAACCTCCGAATGCAGGAATGTACAGACACAGCTGGCTGGCAGCGCCAGCTGTATTGCGTAGCTGCAAAACCGTTTGTGTGTATAACCGACCGGCAACAAACTATCGTAACAGTGTGGCAGTGCGTGACGTCAGCGGCGCTCGTTTTTAAAATAATAGTAATACGTTGCCGAAGCCAGTTCGGCACAGTCGTAGTAAAGAAGAAAAGTGGAGAAGTACGTTTATGCCTGGACATGAGGAGTTTGAATAGCGTCGTTCTACGTGAATTCGATTGTGCACCAACTGCGAACGAGTTATTTGCCAAGTGTGAAGGAGCACGTTATTTGATTAAGTTGGATTTACGGTCAAGTTTTTGGCAAATTCCAATTAGAAGAGAAGATAGAAAATACACCGCCTTCCTATATAAAAATAAATGATATCAACACAAGGAAGTTCCCTTTGGTTTGAGCACGAGTTTGGCTGCAATTGTAAAATTTCTGGAGAAAGCATTGGGACCAGAAGTGGAGCCTTACACCATGGTGTTTGTGGATGACATCCTGGAAGCCCATATATCCCTTAACCTAGACAAGTGTGAATTCATAAAATCCTCAATCCAATTCCTAGGCCATATTATTTCATCCTCAGGTATTCAACCCGATCCCATAAAGATATCCAGTATTACCGATTTCCCTATACCGAAGAACATTAAAGGGTTACGAGCATTTTTGGGACTCACAGGATATTATAGAAGATTCTCACAACTATATGCAGAGAAAACCCAACAATTGCTGGAGTTAACAAGGAAAAATCACAAATGGAAGTGGGAGAAGAAACATCAAGATGCCTTCGACCAAGTCAAGAAGTTATTCATGGAAAACATAATGCTTCATCATCCACTCCGAGATGGAAGATATCTACACAGACGGTAGTGACTACGCGTGTGGAAGTGTACTGTATCAACTAGATGCTACAGGAGAACACCGTGCCATTGCATAAGCCAGTAGAGTATTGAAAGGGGCAGAGAAGCAGTACTCTACATCTAAGAAGGAGATATTTGCTATAGTATACGCTCTGAAACAATTTCAATATTATATTTACGGAACGCATTTCGAAATACATACGGACCATCAAGCGTTATCATTTCTATTAAAATGTAAAATAACCAACGCTCGATTGTTACGATGGATCCTAGCATTCGGTGAGTATTCCTTTACTATAAAATATTGTAAAGGGAAAGATAATGTTATAGCCGATACTTTGAGTAGATACGTCACAGAAAAGTGTGAAGAGGTCTATGAAAAGAACCATAATGAGTTACAACTGTTACCTATTAAATTTACTGTTGATAGTGATATTAAATACATGTTGAAGAACCTAGCTCAACAACAAGACTTAGATGATGCTACGAGAGAATTTAAGCTACGAGATCACCTACCAGACCAATACAAGGTACAAAATGGAGTCTTATATAAACTAATGAGGCAAGATTGGAAAGTGGTATTAACAAATGATATGTTGCATAAATTAATTCGACCAACACACGAAAGTTTAGCACATGCTGCTGCACTTAAATGTTACTTAAGCCTACGTGAAGATTTCACCATCAATAATATGTTCAGGAAGATTAAAAACGAAAGTAAGAAATGTTATGAGTGTCAAACAGCAAAAGGACCGAATCTACATACCTATGTGGAAATGCAGAGTATCCAAAAGGACCAGAAAGGAGAGCTAATTGCATTGGATTTCCTTGGACCACTTCCGAGATCAAGTCGGGGAGTGAAACACATACTTGTTTGTATAGATGTATTTTCCAAAGCCGTCCATCTGTATCCAATTATGCGACCCACTACTAAAGTTGTTTTGAAAATACTCTTGCACAAATACATTCCTGCATATGGTAAAATGAAGAAGGTACTTAGCGACCAAGGAGTACAGTTCCAAAGCGAAGTATGGGAGAGAACCCTTCGTGAAAATGGAATTCAACCTGTAATCACATCGGTACGACACCCACAGGGAAATCTTGCGGAAATAGTAAATAAAGAGATATGTAAATATCTATGAATCTCCTGTCACGAAAAACACAACAAATGGGCAGAGTATTTACCTTTCTTTGAGAAAGCAATAAATAAAAATTATAGCGAAGCAACAAGTTATACGCCAATCGAGCTAGATGGAAACAAAAAACCTGTCAGATTCTGGACCAAATATGTAAGCAAGCCAGAGAATCAAAATGTACCTATTCCATTAAGTGTAAAGGTGGAGTATGGTAAAAAACGCATCATAGAACAAGGTAACAAGAGGATAGAAAAGTACAATAGAACGCATAAATTACAATGATTTGACATAGGAGAACAAATTCTGTTGAAAGCTAATCATGTAGGAAACGCAGTGACAACACAGCAAAGAAATTCTTCCGGCTGTACAACGGACCTTATACGTTGAAACAACGCGTGGGAAGACACACGTTCATCGTATACGATGAGAGGAAAGAAAAGGACATCGGCAAATATCATGCGACGTCATTCAAGAAATTCTACTTATGAATGAACAATGTCACTGAAACCGTCCAAGTTCAACGCACCGATCAGCTGTTATGAGGGAGGGGTGAATCTTGCATTCCACCAACAGCGAGAGTTACTGACCTACTCATTATTATGTGTTGTTTAACTGATGTAAACTTAAGTTAAGCGAATATAATATGAATGTATTTGTCTAGAACAAATAAACAAAAATTTAATAAATAAATATTTATTAAATTTTTTTCTCAAACAGAGGAATAATGCAACGATACGATGCAACTCCATACGCTGTATTAGGCATTAATTTGAATAAATATAAAATTTGTAGAATTATTAAAAGTTAAGGGTAAATGGACAGGTCTGAGATTGTAAAAATATTTCATTGTTAGATTAGGGGAGAAATTAACCTGTTCCGACAAGCAGAGAACACCTGCTCAATTGTATGTGTGTTACGCATGTATCTTGTGTGTGTTAGTGATGCATGTACAGACAGGAATCTCAGCAACCCGCCCCAAGTAATTAATAAAATAATTATTTTAATTCACTGTGCGAAAACTAATTAGTGTAGAAACAAACCAAAGGCACCAAAGTGTGTGTAAATTGTAATGTTATCCCGAGTAAAAAAATTACGTTAATAGGACACGCTACGCGAAGTCAGTGCGAAATAAACGTGGCAAAAAATACGCAAATTACCCTATGACGCTCAAATTAATACAGTGCGTGCTTAATCAAATTAGCTATGACTGGTGCTATCTCGATCCCGCGCAAAACATTGCGATTTGCTAATAAATGCAAATAGATGAAAAGGTTTGGGAGTGGGGGCTATCAGGCGTTATGCGGGTATCGACAGGACGATTGTGGAGCCAACTGGTGCGGAATCTCGAGAGGGTATAAATTGAGGGTTCGACCGAAAACCCTTCTCTTCATTTCAAGACACAGTTGCAGTCGGACATGCTGTCCGTCGGCAGAACAGTTTTATTTTGATTTTTATTACAATTCTCATTAACGAAAGAATAAAACGTTCGGTAATTATGTGACAATATTCCGGAAAACGTAAGTACCGGGATCGTTTAAGTCTACCAAGAGTATCTACGGAGAAGCTACCAGAGCGACGAGGGATGCTGGACGTTAGACGATGTTTAAGATCTACCTTGCAGCAGATAACAAGTCTCAGAAGCAGACCACACACTGCTGGAGAACGACGCTGGACTCTACACGTATCCAGGACCACACACTGCTGAAGAACGACGCTGGACTCTAGATGTAGCTAGGACCACACACTGCTGGAGAACGACGCTGGACTCTAGACGTATCCAGGACGACGCCAGGAGGAATGGAAAACTAACTCTGGACAACGCTGGACCCCGCCAATAAGTCGTAAGATCATCAGAACTCGAAGTGACATGCATAATGCATTTTTAAATGATTTTTAAAAGAGCTCACAAAGACTATATTAAAAGACAATAAATTAAAACAAAGACAAAATTTATAATTAGAAATAATATTTAGAAATGTAGATAAATGTTTAGTTGTAAGAATGAGCGATCGCATATAAGGAAATAATAAAAAAAAAGAAAATTAAATTTGAGAGTGTAGATTTTGTTTATGAAAATAAATAGTTAAATTGATTTGATATTTGCATTATAGAAAAGAATAATTTAAATGTGAATATAAAACAAATGCTAGTCTAAAAGTAATTAATAAATTTAAATTTAATTTTAAACATTGGTATAGACTGAGCGAGTTGAGGTCAGATCTGAATTAAAAGAATTAAATTCAAATTATATTTTAATTTTATATTTTATTAGTAAATCAAATTATTAACATGTCTAGGTGTAAGAGGGTTTTTTAAATATGTGTAACATTGCATAGTAGAAGAGATAAACATTCAATAATGAGCAATATCGTGACCGAAGATTATTAATGATGTTTATTATTTATAAGATTGAGTAAACAATAAATATGAATTTTAAATACTCATAAATATAATACTCTTATTATAATTACACCTGAACCCCAATTTATACACGATATTTTTATTGTTGTAATTTTGTCGCCTGTCAACATGTGGCACGACACGCTTACATTTAATAACATTGTATCGTTGTAAGTAAATGGCGCTCCAAGATCGTGGGGCTCCACAAATTTAAATTATATTAAATAAATAATTTGTTACTTTAAAAATGTCGCCCATGAACGTGGGACCCGAAACGCCTACATTTAATACTCAATGTATGCTCTATGATTACCAGTGTTTGATGAGTTATATGATATAACTAATATTATGTTTTAATTAATTTTGTATGTTAGTATTTTAAAATTGTTGTGTGTATTGTATTGTAATAACGCAACTGGCGCCCACCCAAATAAACAGGTGTAATTGTAACAGTAGTAAATAAATAATAATTCAACAATAATTAAATAAAAGCTTGCATACGGTTCATTAATAATAAATTATAAATAAATATTTTAATAATACTTCACTATGGCAGCACCCGAAGGTTTGAATCTAGGAGCATTTAAACATTTGATACTAGCCATGATGGAAGAATTAGTCATAAAACAAGCCGAAAAATTTAAAGAAGAGTTGAAAGAGGAGAATGCCAAACAAATAAAAAAATAGATGAAATAAATACAAAACAAACAGATAGTTTAGAAAATAAATTAGAGTAACAGGCCGAAAATTTTAAACAGGACACTATAAAAATAACAGAAAGTAGAAGAGTTAACAGAAAAAATTGTTGACACCAACCTACGTAGGCCTATTGATACGTATTGAGACTTAAGTTCTCAGGTGGTAAATGGGAGAACAGTATGGAATTCCTAGCTAGAATGGAGAAGGAGATAGAGCAGATTGGCAGTGCAATAAATGACGACGAGAAGATAGACGTCATCACGCGATATCTTAAAGATTCAGCCAGTCAATGGTATTCTATTATTAGAGATAACGTCAGTACATATCAGCAGTTTCGTGATGCAATCGAAAACAGATACTGGAACGTGCATACCCAACGACAGGTGAGGGATCAACTCGAGTATGGAAAATTCAACGCACAAGGACAACAGAGTATTGAACAGTACGCAATTGCGCAAATTGAACGCGTAAAACCTTTAAAACCAAAATTTTCTAAATATGAGATAGTGTCTAAGTTGTCTTACCGTTTCCATAGAGATATCCAGTTAGCTGTATATACGCAGGGTGTCAAAACGATCGAACAATTCTTAATACTTGTCACTCAATCACAAAATATTAACAAGAGTAACACTTCACCTCACAATCAACAAACGCGGATTAATTATCACAATAATTACGAACGTAGTGATAAAGCACGAGAACGTGATGATACGCAAAACCGTGATAATTATAGGCGAAATTTCACACCGCCAGCGCACAGTGTAAAGCAACACACAGCTGCGAATAACACACGAAACGTACAGAAGGAACCACACTCGGAGAGAAACGTGCGTGATACAAATTGGAAGAAAAGATTTAGTAAAACATATGATCGCTCCGTATCCACAATGCAGAGCAAGAGAGAGAGTGCAGAGGGAGAAATCAAAGCGTAACCGCGACAAAGCTCTGTTCAACCATCCTGTTCTCATGACACAAAACAATGACCGAAAAACAGGACGTACGGGTACACAATAAACAATATACAGGGTGATTCGGAACTGCACTCTAATCTCTCGGTAAATTACTCTATAGCTGAAAATAAGGAAAAGTTGGTATAAACAAAAGTCCAAAAACGCTTCGTTAGCGAGTTACGACTATTGAAAGATTTAGCTAATATGCAGCCATATTTAATTTTACCGGTCTGAAAGTTCGATGCAAATTTCTTTGTTCTATACGTTTTTTGACCTGGAATGCTGAATAAATCAGTTCGCAGAACTGTAACTCTAATAGTTTTTAAATTAGCTGACGTAAAACACAAAAAATTGAACTCTAAAAATACACTTTGTTACTTTTGGAGTAAAATAACTTTATTAAATGGCTAATAAATGCATCACAGTTTCAAATTTAATTCTGAGTTAATTGGTGTGATTAAAGCCAATAAAAAATAAATACAAGTCCAAGAAATCTTAATTTTATTGAATGAAAAACAAAACAGAAATGATTAAATTATGTGAAAGTAACCTTACATTCAAAGTAATTGTTCGATGTGGCCACCATTCTGTTGAATGCAGCATTTAGCACGACGAATCCAAGCTTTTCTAACTTTGCTTAGTGTGTCAGGACTATTTTTTTAGTGTTGCTCCAGCTTCAATGATTCGATTCCTTAGCTCTTCCTGAGTGTTAATGTGTGTTGAATATACCAAAATCTTCATCGAGCCCCAAAGGTTAAAATCTAATGGCGTGAGATCCGGAGATCGTGCAGGCCATTTTACGGGTCCTGCTCGACCAATCCAGTGGTTACCATAGGTATTATTTAAGTAACGTGTTACAGAACGTCTGAAGTGAACTGGCGATCCATCATGCATAAACCACATCCCTGCTCTGTATTGAAGAGGAACATCTTCCAAACGTTCTTGCAGATTTGTTTGTAAAAAATTCAGGTACTTTTCTCCATTGAGCCGTGGAGGTAAGAAACACGGCCCATTGACATTGTCAGCAAGAATTCAACACCACACATTAAATGAAAATGTGTGTTGGAAATGCGTTACGGCAACTTCATGTGTGTTTTCCTCTGCCCAAATATGGTTGTTACGGAAATTTGCAACTCCATTCCTAGTAAAGTATGATTCATCTGTAACTAGAATCCGTTTAAGGAAATTGCGATCAACTGATTTTTGTCTTACTAACCATTGGCAAAATTCTTTTCGATTATTGTAATCTTGCGGTAGTAAATCTTGCACTGATGTGACATGAAATGAGTACAATTGTTGCTCTCGCAAAATTCGCCATACGGATGTTTGAGAAATATTAAAGCGACAAGACAGTCTTCTAGTACTTATTGTTGGAGACGTGTGAACTGCATCAAGTATTTCTTCTTCTACATTCAAGTTTCTAACAAATCGTTGTCGGCCAGTATCTGTACGTCTTGTTATTAGCGTACCTGTTTCTATGAGACGTCTTTCAACTGTTTCAAAAGTTTTACAGCATGGTATTCTTCTATGAGGATATTTCTCGCGGTATTCTCGATACAGCAGCTGTGCTATTACAATCTACTTTTCCGTAAATTAATAACATATCTGTAAATTCTTCGAAAGTAAATAAATTTGTAGTGTCACCCATATTTACAGTTTAACTAAATAACGATCTGTTATTAATACGTTGATAACTTGTAAACTCGTAGAGCAACACACAACTGATGAGATACTTCACAAAAGTAGTATAAAAGGGAGTATGTAAACTGCGCACTTTATTATTGGTCATTAATAACATCAAAGGATTAGGCCGCTAGAGGATATGTTTACATACAGTTTATTGCAATAAGTTGTTATTTAGAAGCTCATTGTTGCGATTGCCAACTTATGAAATTGCAGAAAAAATTAAGAATTAAATTAAATTAAATTAAATTCTCTACAAGTTTTATTTGAAACTGTAATGCATTTATTAACCATTTAATAAAGTTATTTTACTCCAAACGTAACAAAGTGTATTTTTAGAGTTCAATTTTTTGTGTTTTACGTCAGATAACTTAAAAACTATTAGAGTTACAGTTCTGCGACCTGTTTTATTCAACTTTCCAGGTAAAAAAACGTATAGAACAAAGAAATCTGCATCGAACTTTCAGACCGGTAAAATTAAATATGGCTGCATATTAGCGAAATCTTTCGCTAGTCGTAACTCGCTAACGAAGCGTTTTTGGACTTTTGTTTATACCAACTTTTTTCCTTATTTTCAGCTATAGAGTAATTTACCGAGAGATTAGAGTGCAGTTCCGAATCACCCTGTATATCCGTGCGATGTGAGGAATGAGTTATTAGACACCGACAGAAGGGTGACACCGAATCAACCAGAAATAAATTGTCCGATAATTAATGTACGAATTAATGAATGTAGAATTAAAATGTTAATCGATACAGGTAGCCAATTAACTGTACTAAGTTATAAGTGGGTACAACAAAATAAAAAATATTTTAAACAAACGGCTATTTTACCTGTCAGTAATATAAATGTTATTACAGCCATGAATAAGAGAGAAAAGGTTAGACAGCAAGCTTACGTAACTTTAAATTGTAAAGACTTAGAAATAACATAGCCTATGATCATAATGAATAAACTTATTTGTGATGAAATTATTGGAATGGATTTATTAAATACTTTGGGTGCAAGGATTGATATCAATAACAATAAGATGTTATGTAATTATAAGAATGTTCTATATGAATTAATTATGAATGAAGATGAAGAAAATGGTGAGGTAAGTGAAAATCCTATTGTCGTATCCAAGCCATGTATACGGTATGCACCTACTCAGCATGCTAATTCAGCCGAAGAAGGAATGTCATCTCAGGAAGAAGCGAAGTTATTTAAATTGATAGAAGAGTATAATGAATAATTCAGCGATGTACCGACGCAGACCACAGTACGAACACTCTATTATGATATCAGACACTACAAAATTTGTCATACGAACGTATCCAATACCCAGGAAGTACGAGGGAGAAGTTGAACTGGAAATACGACGGATGATAGAAAATGACGTCATTGAGTGGTCGAACAGCAACTTTCTTAATCCTCTAGTTGTAGTAAAGAAGAAAAGTGGAGAAGTACGTTTATGCCTGGACATGAGGAGTTTGAATAGCGTCGTTCTACGTGAATTCGATTGTGCACCAACTGCGAACGAGTTATTTGCCAAGTGTGAAGGCGCACGTTATTTGATTAAGTTGGATTTACGGTCAAGTTTTTGGCAAATTCCAATTACAAGAGAAGATAGAAAATACACCGCCTTCCTATATAAAAATAAATGATATCAACACAAGGTAGTTCCCTTTGGTTTGAGCACGAGTTTGGCTGCAATTGTAAAATGTCTGGGGAAAGCATTGGGACCAGACGTGGAGCCTTACACCATGGTGTTTGTGGATGACATCCTGGAAGCCCATATATCCCTTAACCTAGACAAGTGTGAATTCATAAAATCCTCAATCCAATTCCCAGGTCATATTATTTCATCCTCAGGTATTCAACCCGATCCCATAAAGATATCCAGTATTACCGATTTCCCTATACCGAAGAACATTAAAAGGTTACGAGCATTTTTGGACTCACAGGATACTATAGAAGATTCTCACAACTATATGCAGAGAAAACCCAACCATTGCTGGAGTTAACAAGGAAAAATCACAAATGGAAGTGGGAGAATAAACATCAAGATGCCTTCGACCAAGTCAAGAAGTTATTCATGGAAAACATAATGCTTCATCATCCACTGCGAGATGGAAGATATCTACACAGACGCTAGTGACTACGCGTGTGGAAGTGTACTGTATCAACAAGATGCTACAGGAGAACACCGTGCCATTGCCTAAGCCAGTAGAGTATTGAAAGGGTCAGAGAAGCAGTACTCTACATCTAAGAAGGAGATACTTGCTATAGTATACGCTCTGAAACAATTTCAATATTATATTTACGGAACGCATTTCGAAATACATACGGACCATCAAGCGTTATCATTTCTATTAAAATGTAAAGTAACCAACGCTCGATTGTTACGATGGGTCCTAGCATTCCGTGAGTATTCCTTTACTATAAAATATTGTAAAGGGAAAGATAATGTTATAGCCGATACTTTGAGTAGATACGTCACAGAAAAGTGTGAAGAGGTCTATGAAAAGAACCATAATGAGTTACAACTGTTACCTATTAAATTTACTGTTGATAGTGATATTAAATACATGTTGAAGAACCTAGCTCAACAACAAGACTTAGATGATGCTACGAGAGAATTTAAGCTACGAGATCACCTACCAGACAAATACAAGGTACAAAATGGAGTCTTATATAAACTAATGAGGCAAGATTGGAAAGTGGTATTAACAAATGATATGTTGCATAAATTAATTCGACCAACACACGAAAGTTTAGCACATGCTGCTGCACTTAAATGTTACTTAAGCCTACGTGAAGATTTCACCATCAATAATATGTTCAGGAAGATTAAAAACGAAAGTAAGAAATGTTATGAGTGTCAAACAGCAAAAGGACCGAATCTACATACCTATGTGGAAATGCAGAGTATCCAAAAGGACCAGAAAGGAGAGCTAATTGCATTGGATTTCCTTGGACCACTTTCGAGATCAAGTCGGGGAGTGAAACACATACTTGTTTGTATAGATGTATTTTCCAAAGCCGTCCATCTGTATCCAATTATGCGACCCACTACTAAAGTTGTTTTGAAAATACTCTTGCACAAATACATTCCTGCATATGGTAAAATGAAGAAGGTACTTAGCGACCAAGGAGTACAGTTCCAAAGCGAAGTATGGGAGAGAACCCTTCGTGAAAATGGAATTCAACCTGTACTCACATCGGTACGACACCCACAGGGAAATCTTGCGGAAATAGTAAATAAAGAGATATGTAAATATCTATGAATCTACTGTCACGAAAAACACAACAAATGGGCAGAGTATTTACCTTTCTTTGAGAAAGCAATAAATTAAAATTATAGCGAAGCAACAAGTTATACGCCAATCGAGCTAGATGGAGACAAAAAACCTGTTAGATTCTGGACCAAATATGTAAGCAAGCCAGAGAATCAAAATGTACCTATTCCATTAAGTGTAAAGGTGGAGTATGGTAAAAAACGCATCATAGAACAAGGTAACAAGAGGATAGAAAAGTACAATAGAACGCATAAATTACAATGATTTGACATAGGAGAACAAATTCTGTTGAAAGCTAATCATGTAGGAAACGCAGTGACAACACAGCAAAGAAATTCTTCCGGCTGTACAACGGACCTTATACGTTGAAACAACGCGTGGGAAGACACACGTTCATCGTATACGATGAGAGGAAAGAAAAGGACATCGGCAAATATCATGCGACGTCATTCAAGAAATTCTACTTATGAATAAACAATGTCACTGAAACCGTCCAAGTTCAACGCACCGATCAGCTGTTATGAGGGAGGGGTGAATCTTGCATTCCACCAACAGCGAGAGTTACTGACCTACTCATTATTATGTGTTGTTTAACTGATGTAAACTTAAGTTAAGCGAATATAATATTAATGTATTTGTCTAGAACAAATAGACAAAAATTTAATAAATAAATATTTATTAAATTTTTTTCTCAAACAGAGGAATAATGCAACGATACGATGCAACTCCATACGCTGTATTAGGCATTAATTTGAATAAATATAAAATTTGTAGAATTATTAAAAGTTAAGGGTAAATGGACAGGTCTGAGATTGTAAAAATATTTCATTGTTAGATTAGGGGAGAAATTAACCTGTTCCGACAAGCAGAGAACACCTGCTCAATTGTATGTGTGTTACGCATGTATCTTGTGTGTGTTAGTGATGCATGTACAGACAGGAATCTCAGCAACCCGCCCCAAGTAATTAATAAAATAATTATTTTAATTCACTGTGCGAAAACTAATTAGTGTAGAAACAAACCAAAGGCACCAAAGTGTGTGTAAATTTTAATGTTATCCCGAGTAAAAAAATTACGTTAATAGGACACGCTACGCGAAGTCAGTGCGAAATAAACGTGGCAAAAAATACGCAAATTACCCTATGACGCTCAAATTAATACAGTGAGTGCTTAATCAAATTAGCTATGACTGGTGCTATCTCGATTCCGCGCAAAACATTGCGATTTGCTAATAAATGCAAATAGATGAAAAGGTTTGGGAGTGGGGGCTATCAGGCGTTATGCGGGTATCGACAGGACGATTGTGGAGTCAACTGGTGCGGAATCTCGAGAGGGTATAAATTGAGGGTTCGACCGAAAACCCTTCTCTTCATTTCAAGACACAGTTGCAGTCGGACATGCTGTCCGTCGGCAGAACAGTTTTATTTTGATTTTTATTACAATTCTCATTAACGAAAGAATAAAACGTTCGGTAATTATGTGACAATATTCCGGAAAACGTAAGTACCGGGATCGTTTAAGTCTACCAAGAGTATCTACGGAGAAGCTACCAGAGCGACGAGGGATGCTGGAGGTTAGACGATGTTTAAGATCTACCTTGCAGCAGATAACAAGTCTCAGAAGCAGACCACACACTGCTGGAGAACGACGCTGGACTCTACACGTATCCAGGACCACACACTGCTGAAGAACGACGCTGGACTCTAGATGTAGCTAGGACCACACACTGCTAGAGAACGACGCTGGACTCTAGACGTATCCAGGACGACGCCAGGAGGAATGGAAAACTAACTCTGGACAACGCTGGACCCCGCCAATAAGTCGTAAGATCATCAGAACTCGAAGTGACATGCATAATGCATTTTTAAATGATTTTTAAAAGAGCTCACAAAGACTATATTAAAAGACAATAAATTAAAACAAAGACAAAATTTATAATTAGAAATAATATTTAGAAATGTAGATAAATGTTTAGTTGTAAGAATGAGCGATCGCATATAAAGAAATAATAAAATAAAAGAAAATTAAATTTGAGAGAGTAGATTTTGTTTATGAAAATAAATAGTTAAATTGATTTGATATTTGCATTATAGAAAAGAATAATTTAAATGTGAATATAAAACAAATGCTAGTCTAAAAGTAATTAATAAATTTAAATTTAATTTTAAATATTGGTATAGACTGAGCGAGTTGAGGTCAGATCTGAATTAAAAGAATTAAATTCAAATTATATTTTAATTTTATATTTTATTAGTAAATCAAATTATTAACATGTCTAGATTAAGACTATTAACATGTCTAGGTGTAAGAGGGTTTTTTAAATATGTGTATCATTGCATAGTAGAAGAGATAAACATTTAATAACGAGCAATATCGTGACCGAAGATTATTAATGATGTTTATTATTTATAAGATTGAGTAAACAATAAATATGAATTTTAAATACTCATAAATATAATACTCTTATTATAATTACACCTGAACCCCAATTTATACACGATATTTTTATTGTTGTAATTTTGTCGCCTGTCAACATGTGGCACGACACGCTTACATTTAATAACATTGTATCGTTGTAAGTAAATGGCGCTCCAAGATCGTGGGGCTCCACAAATTTAAATTATATTAAATAAATAATTTGTTACTTTAAAAATGCCGCCCATGAACGTCGGACCCGAAACGCCTACATTTAATACTTAATGTATGCTCTATGATTACCAGTGTTTGATGAGTTATATGATATAACTAATTTTATGTTTTAATTAATTTTGTATGTTAGTATTTTAAAATTGTTGTGTGTATTGTATTGTAATAACGCAACTGGCGCCCACCCAAATAAACAGGTGTAATTGTAACAAGAGTAAATAAATAATAATTCAACAATAATTAAATAAAAGCTTGCATACGGTTCACTAATAATAAATTATAAATAAATATTTTAATAATACTTCACTATGGCAGCACCCGAAGGCTTGAATCTAGGAGCATTTAAACATTCGATACTAGCCATGATGGAAGAATTAGTCATAAAACAAGCCGAAAAATTTAAAGAAGAGTTGAAAGAGGAGAATGCCAAACAAATAAAAAAATAGATGAAATAAATACAAAACAAACAGATAGTTTAGAAAATAAATTAGAGTAACAGGCCGAAAATTTTAAACAGGACACTATAAAAATAACAGAAAGTAGAAGAGTTAACAGAAAAAATTGTTGACACCAACCTACGTAGGCCTATTGATACGTATTGAGACTTAAGTTCTCAGGTGGTAAATGGGAGAACAGTATGGAATTCCTAGCTAGAATGGAGAAGGAGATAGAGCAGATTGGCAGTGCAATAAATGACGACGAGAAGATAGACGTCATCACGCGATATCTTAAAGATTCAGCCAGTCAATGGTATTCTATTATTAGAGATAACGTCAGTACATATCAGCAGTTTCGTGAGGCAATCGAAAACAGATACTGGAACGTGCATACCCAACGACAGGTGAGGGATCAACTCGAGTATGGAAAATTCAACGCACAAGGACAACAGAGTATTGAACAGTACGCAATTGCGCAAATTGAACGCGTAAAACCTTTAAAACCAAAATTTTCTAAATATGAGATAGTGTCTAAGTTGTCTTACCGTTTCAATAGAGATATCCAGTTAGCTGTATATACGCAGGGTGTCAAAACGATCGAACAATTCTTAATACTTGTCACTCAATCACAAAATATTAACAAGAGTAACACTTCACCTCACAATCAACAAACGCGGATTAATTATCACAATAATTACGAACGTAGTGATAAAGCACGAGAACGTGATGATACGCAAAACCGTGATAATTATAGGCGAAATTTCACACCGCCAGCGCACAGTGTAAAGCAACACACAGCTGCGAATAACACACGAAACGTACAGAAGGAACCACACTCGGAGAGAAACGTGCGTGATACAAATTGGAAGAAAAGATTTAGTAAAACATATGATCGCTCCGTATCCACAATGCAGAGCAAGAGAGAGAGTGCAGAGGGAGGAATCAAAGCGTAACCGCGACAAAGCTCTGTTCAAACATCCTGTTCTCATGACACAAAACAATGACCGAAAAACAGGACGTACGGGTACACAATAAACAATATACAGGGTGATTCGGAACTGCACTCTAATCTCTCGGTAAATTACTCTATAGCTGAAAATAAGGAAAAAAGTTGGTATAAACAAAAGTCCAAAAACGCTTCGTTAGCGAGTTACGACTATTGAAAGATTTAGCTAATATGCAGCCATATTTAATTTTACCGGTCTGAAAGTTCGATGCAAATTTCTTTGTTCTATACGTTTTTTGACCTGGAATGCTGAATTAAACAGTTCGCAGAACTGTAACTCTAATAGTTTTTAAATTAGCTGACGCAAAACACAAAAAATTGAACTCTAAAAATACACTTTGTTACTTTTGGAGTAAAATAACTTTATTAAATGGCTAATAAATGCATCACAGTTTCAAATTTAATTCTGAGTTAATTGGTGGGTGTGATTAAAGCCAATAAAAAATAAATACAAGTCCAAGAAATCTTAATTTTATTGAATGAAAAAAAAACAGATACTGGAACTAAGTTAAGTGAAAGTAACCTTACATTCAAAGTAATTGTTCGATGTGGCCACCATTCTGTTGAATGCAGCATTTAGCACGACGAATCCAAGCTTTTCTAACTTTGCTTAGTGTGTCAGGACTATTTTTTTAGAGTTGCTCCAGCTTCAATGATTCGATTCCTTAGCTCTTCCTGAGTGTTAATGTGTGTTGAATATACCAAAATCTTCATCGATCCCCAAAGGTTAAAATCTAATGGCGTGAGATCCGGAGATCGTGCAGGCCATTTTACGGGTCCTGCTCGACCAATCCAGTGGTTACCATAGGTATTATTTAAGTAACGTGTTACAGAACGACTGAAGTGAACTGGCGATCCATCATGCATAAACCACATCCCTGCTCTGTATTGAAGAGGAACATCTTCCAAAAGTTCTTGCAGATTTGTTTGTAAAAAATTCAGGTACTTTTCTCCATTGAGCCGTGGAGGTAAGAAACACGGCCCAATGACATTGTCAGCAAGAATTCAACACCACACATTAAATGAAAATGTGTGTTGGAAATGCGTTACAGCAACTTCATGTGTGTTTTCCTCTGCCCAAATATGGGTGTTACGGAAATTTGCAACTCCATTCCTAGTAAAGTATGATTCATCTGTAACTAGAATCCGTTTAAGGAAATTGCGATCAATTGATTTTTGTCTTACTAACCATTGGCAAAATTCTTTTCGATTATTGTAATCTTGCGGTAGTAAATCTTGCACTGATGTGACATGAAATGAGTACAATTGTTGCTCTCGCAAAATTCGCCATACGGATGTTTGAGAAATATTAAAGCGACAAGACAGTCTTCTAGTACTTATTGTTGGAGACGTGTGAACTGCATCAAGTATTTCTTCTTCTACATTCAAGTTTCTAACAAATCGTTGTCGGCCAGTATCTGTACGTCTTGTTATTAGCGTACCTGTTTCTCTGAGACGTCTTTCAACTGTTTCAAAAGATTTACAGCATGGTATTCTTCTATGAGGATATTTCTCGCGGTATTCTCGAACAGCAGCTGTGCTATTACAATCTACTTTTCCGTAAATTAATAACATATCTGTAAATTCTTCGAAAGTAAATAAATTTGTAGTGTCACCCATATTTACAGTTTAACTAAATAACGATCTGTTATTAATACGTTGATAAATTGTAAACTCGTAGAGCAACACACAACTGATGAGATACTTCACAAAAGTAGTATAAAAGGGAGTATGTAAACTGCGCACTTTATTATTGGTCATTAATAACATCAAAGGATTAGGCCGCTAGAGGATATGTTTACATTCAGTTTATTGCAATAAGTTGTTATTTAGAAGCTCATTGTTGCGATTGCCAACTTATGAAATTGCAGAAAAAATTAAGAATTAAATTAAATTAAATTAAATCCTCTACAAGTTTTATTTGAAACTGTAATGCATATTAACCATTTAATAAAGTTATTTTACTCCAAACGTAACAAAGTGTATTTTTAGAGTTCAATTTTTTGTGTTTTACGTCAGATAACTTAAAAACTATTAGAGTTACAGTTCTGCGACCTGTTTTATTCAACTTTCCAGGTAAAAAAACGTATAGAACAAAGAAATTTGCATCGAACTTACAGACCGGTAAAATTAAATATGGCTGCATATTAGCGAAATCTTTCGCTAGTCGTAACTCGCTAACGAAGCGTTTTTGGACTTTTGTTTATACCAACTTTTTTCCTTATTTTCAGCTATAGAGTAATTTACCGAGAGATTAGAGTGCAGTTCCGAATCGCCCTGTATATCCGTGCGATGTGAGGAATGAGTTATTAGACACCGACAGAAGGGTGACACCGAATCAACCAGAAATAAATTGTCCGATAATTAATGTACGAATTAATGGATGTAGAATTAAAATGTTAATTGATACAGGTAGCCAATTAACTGTACTAAGTAATAAGTGGGTACAACAAAATAAAAAATATTTTAAACAAACGGCTATTTTACCTGTCAGTAATATAAATGTTATTACAGCCATGAATAAGAGAGAAAAGTTAGACAGCAAGCTTACGTAACTTTAAATTGTAAGGACTTAGAAATAACATAGCCTATGATCATAATGAATAAACTTATTTGTGATGAAATTATTGGAATGGATTTAATAAATACTTTAAGTGCAAGGATTGATATCAATAACAATAAGATGTTATGTAATTATAAGAATGTTCTATATGAATTAATTATGAATGAAGATGAAGAAAATGGTGAGGTAAGTGAAAATCCTATTGTCGTATCCAAGCCATGTATACGATATGCACCTACTCAGCATGCTAATTCAGCCGAAGAAGGAATGTCATCTAAGGAAGAAGCGAAGTTATTTAAATTAATAGAAGAGTATAATGAATAATTCAGCGATGTACCGACGCAGACCACAGTCTACGAACACGCTATTATGATATCAGACACTACAAAATTTGTCATACGAACGTATCCAATACCCAGGAAGTACGAGGGAGAAGTTGAACTGGAAATACGACGGATGATAGAAAATGACGTCATTGAGTGGTCGAACAGCAACTTTCTTAATCCTCTAGTTGTAGTAAAGAAGAAAAGTGGAGAAGTACGTTTATGCCTGGACATGAGGAGTTTGAATAGCGTCGTTCTACGTGAATTCGATTGTGCAACACCTGCGGACGAGTTATTTGCCAAGTGTGAAGGAGCACGTTATTTGATTAAGTTGGATTTACGGTCAAGTTTTTGGCAAATTCCAATTAGAAGAAAAGATAGAAAATACACAGCCTTCCTATATAAAAATAAATGATATCAACACAAGGTAGTTCCCTTTGGTTTGAGCACGAGTTTGGCTGCAATTGTAAAATGTCTGGAGAAAGCATTGGACCAGAAGTGGAGCCTTACACCATGGTGTTTGTGGATGACATCCTGGAATCCCATATATCCCTTAACCTAGAGAAGTGTGAATTCATAAAATCCTCAATCCAATTCCTAGGTCATATTATTTCATCCTCAGGTATTCAACCCGATCCCATAAAGATATCCAGTATTACCGATTTCCCTATACCGAAGAACATTAAAAGGTTACGAGCATTTTTGGGACTCACAGGATATTATAGAAGATTCTCACAACTATATGCAGAGAAAACCCAACCATTGCTGGAGTTAACAAGGAAAAATCACAAATGGAAGTGGGAGAATAAACATCAAGATGCCTTCGACCAAGTCAAGAAGTTATTCATGGAAAACATAATGCTTCATCATCCACTGCGAGATGAAAGATATCTACACAGACGCTAGTGACTACGCGTGTGGAAGTGCACTGTATCAACAAGATGCTACAGGAGAACACCGTGTCATTGCATATGCCAGTAGAGTATTCAAAGGGGCAGAGAAGCAGTACTCTACATCTAAGAAGGAGATACTTGCTATAGTATACGCTCTGAAACAGTTTCGATATTATATTTACGGAACGCATTTCAAAATACATACGGACCATCTAGCGTTATCATTTCTATTAAAATGTAAAGTAACCAACGCTCGATTGTTACGATGCATCCTAGCATTCGGTGAGTATTCCTTTACTATAAAATATTGTAAAGGGGAAGATAATGTTATAGCCGATACTTTGAGTAGATACGTCACAGAAAAGTGTGAAGAGGTCTATGAAAAGAACCATAATGAGTTACAACTGTTACCTATTAAATTTACTGTTGATAGTGATATTAAATACATATTGAAGAACCTAGCTCAACAACAAGAAGTAGATGATGCTACGAGAGAATTTAAGCTACGAGATCACCTACCAGACCAATACAAGGTACAAAATGGAGTCTTATATAAACTAATGAGGCAAGATTGGAAAGTGGTATTAACAAATGATATGTTGCATAAATTAATTCGACCAACACACGAACGTTTAGCACATGCTGCTGCACTTAAGTGTTACTTAAGCCTACGTGAAGATTTCACCATCAATAATATGTTCAGGAAGATTAAAAACGAAAGTAAGAAATGTTATGAGTGTCAAACAGCAAAAGGACCGAATCTACATACCTATGTGGAAATGCAGAGTATCCAAAAGGACCAGAAAAGAGAGCCAATTGCAGTGGATTTCCTTGGACCACTTCCGAGATCAAGTCGGGGTGTGAAACACATACTTATTTGTATAGATGTATTTTCCAAAGCCGTCCATCTGTATCCAATTATGCGACCAACTACTAAAGTTGTTTTGAAAATACTCTTGCACAAACACATTCCTGCATATGGTAAAATGAAGAAGGTACTTAGCGACCAAGGAGTACAGTTCCAAAGCGAAGTATGGGAGAGAACTCTTCGTGAAAATGGAATTCAACCTGTACTCACATCGGTACGACACCCACAGGGGAATCTTGCGGAAAGAGTAAATAAAGAGTTAGGTAAATATCTACGAATCTACTGTCACGACAAACACAACAAATGGGCAGAGTATTTACCTTTCTTTGAGAAAGCAGTAAATAAAAATTATAGCGAAGAAACAAGTTATACGCCAATCGAGCTAGATGGAGACAAAAAACCTGTTAGATTCTGGACCAAATATGTAAGCAATCCAGAGAATCAAAATGTACCTATTCCATTAAGTGTAAAGGTGGAGTATGCTAAACAACGCGTCATAGAACAAGGTAACAAGAGGATAGAAAAGTACAATAGAACGCATAAATTACAATGATTTGACATAGGAGAACAAATTCTGTTGAAAGCTAATCATGTAGGAAACGCAGTGACAACACAGCAAAGAAATTCTTCCGGCTGTACAACGGACCTTATACGTTGAAACAACGCGTGGGAAGACACACGTTCATCGTATACGATGAGAGAAAAGAAAAGGACATCGGCAAATATCATGCGACGTCATTCAAGAAATTCTACGTATGAATGAAGAATGCCACTGAAACCGTCCAAGTTCAACGCACCGATCAGCTGTTATGAGTGAGGGGTGAATCTTGCATTCCACCAACAGCGAGAGTTACTGACCTACTCATTATTATGTGTTGTTTAACTGATGTAAACTTGAGTTAAGCGAATATAATATTAATGTATTTGTCTAGAACAAATAGACAAAAATTTAATAAATAAATATTTATTAAATTTTTTTCTCAAACAGAGGAATAATGCAACGATACGATGCAACTCCATACGCTGTATTAGGAATTAATTTGAATAAATATAAAATTTGTAGAATTATTAAAAGTTAAGGGTAAATGGACAGGTCTGAGATTGTAAAAATATTTCATTGTTAGATTAGGGGAGAAATTAACCTGTTCCGACAAGCAGAGAACACCTGC
Source organism: Magicicada septendecula (assembly GCA_034769895.1). Taxonomy (NCBI): domain Eukaryota; kingdom Metazoa; phylum Arthropoda; class Insecta; order Hemiptera; family Cicadidae; genus Magicicada; species Magicicada septendecula. The sequence continues at coordinate 659,558,037 of CM068368.1, forward strand.
TCAATTGTATGTGTGTTACGCATGTATCTTGTGTGTGTTAGTGATGCATGTACAGACAGGAATCTCAGCAACCCGCCCCAAGTAATTAATAAAATAATTATATGAATTCACTGTGCGAAAACTAATTAGTGTAGAAACAAACCAAAGGCACCAAAGTGTGTGTAAATTTTAATGTTATCCCGAGTAAAAAAATTACGTTAATAGGACACGCTACGCGAAGTCAGTGCGAAATAAACGTGGCAAAAAATACGCAAATTACCCTATGACGCTCAAATTAATACAGTGAGTGCTTAATCAAATTAGCTATGACTGGTGCTATCTCGATTCCGCGCAAAACATTGCGATTTGCTAATAAATGCAAATAGATGAAAAGGTTTGGGAGTGGGGGCTATCAGGCGTTATGCGGGTATCGACAGGACGATTGTGGAGCCAACTGGTGCGGAATCTCGAGAGGGTATAAATTGAGGGTTCGACCGAAAACCCTTCTCTTCATTTCAAGACACAGTTGCAGTCGGACATGCTGTCCGTCGGCAGAACAGTTTTATTTTGATTTTTATTACAATTCTCATTAACGAAAGAATAAAACGTTCGGTAATTATGTGACAATATTCCGGAAAACGTAAGTACCGGGATCGTTTAAGTCTACCAAGAGTATCTACGGAGAAGCTACCAGAGCGACGAGGGATGCTGGACGTTAGACGATGTTTAAGATCTACCTTGCAGCAGATAACAAGTCTCAGAAGCAGACCACACACTGCTGGAGAACGACGCTGGACTCTACACGTATCCAGGACCACACACTGCTGAAGAACAACGCTGGACTCTAGATGTAGCTAGGACCACACACTGCTGGAGAACGACGCTGGACTCTAGACGTATCCAGGACGACGCCAGGAGGAATGGAAAACTAACTCTGGACAACACTGGACCCCGCCAATAAGTCGTAAGATCATCAGAACTCGAAGTGACATGCATAATGCATTTTTAAATGATTTTTAAAAGAGCTCACAAAGACTATATTAAAAGACAATAAATTAAAACAAAGACAAAATTTATAATTAGAAATAATATTTAGAAATGTAGATAAATGTTTAGTTGTAAGAATGAGCGATCGCATATAAAGAAATAATAAAATAAAAGAAAATTAAATTTGAGAGAGTAGATTTTGTTTATGAAAATAAATAGTTAAATTGATTTGATATTTGCATTATAGAAAAGAATAATTTAAATGTGAATATAAAACAAATGCTAGTCTAAAAGTAATTAATAAATTTAAATTTAATTTTAAATATTGGTATAGACTGAGCGAGTTGAGGTCAGATCTGAATTAAAAGAATTAAATTCAAATTATATTTTAATTTTATATTTTATTAGTAAATCAAATTATTAACATGTCTAGATTAAGACTATTAACATGTCTAGGTGTAAGAGGGTTTTTTAAATATGTGTATCATTGCATAGTAGAAGAGATAAACATTTAATAACGAGCAATATCGTGACCGAAGATTATTAATGATGTTTATTATTTATAAGATTGAGTAAACAATAAATATGAATTTTAAATACTCATAAATATAATACTCTTATTATAATTACACCTGAACCCCAATTTATACACGATATTTTTATTGTTGTAATTTTGTCGCCTGTCAACATGTGGCACGACACGCTTACATTTAATAACATTGTATCGTTGTAAGTAAATGGCGCTCCAAGATCGTGGGGCTCCACAAATTTAAATTATATTAAATAAATAATTTGTTACTTTAAAAATGCCGCCCATGAACGTCGGACCCGAAACGCCTACATTTAATACTTAATGTATGCTCTATGATTACCAGTGTTTGATGAGTTATATGATATAACTAATTTTATGTTTTAATTAATTTTGTATGTTAGTATTTTAAAATTGTTGTGTGTATTGTATTGTAATAACGCAACTGGCGCCCACCCAAATAAACAGGTGTAATTGTAACAAGAGTAAATAAATAATAATTCAACAATAATTAAATAAAAGCTTGCATACGGTTCACTAATAATAAATTATAAATAAATATTTTAATAATACTTCACTATGGCAGCACCCGAAGGCTTGAATCTAGGAGCATTTAAACATTCGATACTAGCCATGATGGAAGAATTAGTCATAAAACAAGCCGAAAAATTTAAAGAAGAGTTGAAAGAGGAGAATGCCAAACAAATAAAAAAATAGATGAAATAAATACAAAACAAACAGATAGTTTAGAAAATAAATTAGAGTAACAGTGCCGAAAATTTTAAACAGGACACTATAAAAATAACAACAAGTAGAAGAGTTAACAGAAAAAATTGTTGACACCAACCTACGTAGGCCTATTGATACGTATTGAGACTTAAGTTCTCAGGTGGTAAATGGGAGAACAGTATGGAATTCCTAGCTAGAATGGAGAAGGAGATAGAGCAGATTGGCAGTGCAATAAATGACGACGAGAAGATAGACGTCATCACGCGATATCTTAAAGATTCAGCCAGTCAATGGTATTCTATTATTAGAGATAACGTCAGTACATATCAGCAGTTTCGTGAGGCAATCGAAAACAGATACTGGAACGTGCATACCCAACGACAGGTGAGGGATCAACTCGAGTATGGAAAATTCAACGCACAAGGACAACAGAGTATTGAACAGTACGCAATTGCGCAAATTGAACGCGTAAAACCTTTAAAACCAAAATTTTCTAAATATGAGATAGTGTCTAAGTTGTCTTACCGTTTCAATAGAGATATCCAGTTAGCTGTATATACGCAGGGTGTCAAAACGATCGAACAATTCTTAATACTTGTCACTCAATCACAAAATATTAACAAGAGTAACACTTCACCTCACAATCAACAAACGCGGATTAATTATCACAATAATTACGAACGTAGTGATAAAGCACGAGAACGTGATGATACGCAAAACCGTGATAATTATAGGCGAAATTTCACACCGCCAGCGCACAGTGTAAAGCAACACACAGCTGCGAATAACACACGAAACGTACAGAAGGAACCACACTCGGAGAGAAACGTGCGTGATACAAATTGGAAGAAAAGATTTAGTAAAACATATGATCGCTCCGTATCCACAATGCAGAGCAAGAGAGAGAGTGCAGAGGGAGGAATCAAAGCGTAACCGCGACAAAGCTCTGTTCAAACATCCTGTTCTCATGACACAAAACAATGACCGAAAAACAGGACGTACGGGTACACAATAAACAATATACAGGGTGATTCGGAACTGCACTCTAATCTCTCGGTAAATTACTCTATAGCTGAAAATAAGGAAAAAAGTTGGTATAAACAAAAGTCCAAAAACGCTTCGTTAGCGAGTTACGACTATTGAAAGATTTAGCTAATATGCAGCCATATTTAATTTTACCGGTCTGAAAGTTCGATGCAAATTTCTTTGTTCTATACGTTTTTTGACCTGGAATGCTGAATAAAACAGTTCGCAGAACTGTAACTCTAATAGTTTTTAAATTAGCTGACGCAAAACACAAAAAATTGAACTCTAAAAATACACTTTGTTACTTTTGGAGTAAAATAACTTTATTAAATGGCTAATAAATGCATCACAGTTTCAAATTTAATTCTGAGTTAATTGGTGGGTGTGATTAAAGCCAATAAAAAATAAATACAAGTCCAAGAAATCTTAATTTTATTGAATGAAAAAAAAACAGATACTGGAACTAAGTTAAGTGAAAGTAACCTTACATTCAAAGTAATTGTTCGATGTGGCCACCATTCTGTTGAATGCAGCATTTAGCACGACGAATCCAAGCTTTTCTAACTTTGCTTAGTGTGTCAGGACTATTTTTTTAGAGTTGCTCCAGCTTCAATGATTCGATTCCTTAGCTCTTCCTGAGTGTTAATGTGTGTTGAATATACCAAAATCTTCATCGATCCCCAAAGGTTAAAATCTAATGGCGTGAGATCCGGAGATCGTGCAGGCCATTTTACGGGTCCTGCTCGACCAATCCAGTGGTTACCATAGGTATTATTTAAGTAACGTGTTACAGAACGACTGAAGTGAACTGGCGATCCATCATGCATAAACCACATCCCTGCTCTGTATTGAAGAGGAACATCTTCCAAAAGTTCTTGCAGATTTGTTTGTAAAAAATTCAGGTACTTTTCTCCATTGAGCCGTGGAGGTAAGAAACACGGCCCAATGACATTGTCAGCAAGAATTCAACACCACACATTAAATGAAAATGTGTGTTGGAAATGCGTTACAGCAACTTCATGTGTGTTTTCCTCTGCCCAAATATGGGTGTTACGGAAATTTGCAACTCCATTCCTAGTAAAGTATGATTCATCTGTAACTAGAATCCGTTTAAGGAAATTGCGATCAATTGATTTTTGTCTTACTAACCATTGGCAAAATTCTTTTCGATTATTGTAATCTTGCGGTAGTAAATCTTGCACTGATGTGACATGAAATGAGTACAATTGTTGCTCTCGCAAAATTCGCCATACGGATGTTTGAGAAATATTAAAGCGACAAGACAGTCTTCTAGTACTTATTGTTGGAGACGTGTGAACTGCATCAAGTATTTCTTCTTCTACATTCAAGTTTCTAACAAATCGTTGTCGGCCAGTATCTGTACGTCTTGTTATTAGCGTACCTGTTTCTCTGAGACGTCTTTCAACTGTTTCAAAAGATTTACAGCATGGTATTCTTCTATGAGGATATTTCTCGCGGTATTCTCGAACAGCAGCTGTGCTATTACAATCTACTTTTCCGTAAATTAATAACATATCTGTAAATTCTTCGAAAGTAAATAAATTTGTAGTGTCACCCATATTTACAGTTTAACTAAATAACGATCTGTTATTAATACGTTGATAAATTGTAAACTCGTAGAGCAACACACAACTGATGAGATACTTCACAAAAGTAGTATAAAAGGGAGTATGTAAACTGCGCACTTTATTATTGGTCATTAATAACATCAAAGGATTAGGCCGCTAGAGGATATGTTTACATTCAGTTTATTGCAATAAGTTGTTATTTAGAAGCTCATTGTTGCGATTGCCAACTTATGAAATTGCAGAAAAAATTAAGAATTAAATTAAATTAAATTAAATCCTCTACAAGTTTTATTTGAAACTGTAATGCATATTAACCATTTAATAAAGTTATTTTACTCCAAACGTAACAAAGTGTATTTTTAGAGTTCAATTTTTTGTGTTTTACGTCAGATAACTTAAAAACTATTAGAGTTACAGTTCTGCGACCTGTTTTATTCAACTTTCCAGGTAAAAAAACGTATAGAACAAAGAAATTTGCATCGAACTTACAGACCGGTAAAATTAAATATGGCTGCATATTAGCGAAATCTTTCGCTAGTCGTAACTCGCTAACGAAGCGTTTTTGGACTTTTGTTTATACCAACTTTTTTCCTTATTTTCAGCTATAGAGTAATTTACCGAGAGATTAGAGTGCAGTTCCGAATCGCCCTGTATATCCGTGCGATGTGAGGAATGAGTTATTAGACACCGACAGAAGGGTGACACCGAATCAACCAGAAATAAATTGTCCGATAATTAATGTACGAATTAATGGATGTAGAATTAAAATGTTAATTGATACAGGTAGCCAATTAACTGTACTAAGTAATAAGTGGGTACAACAAAATAAAAAATATTTTAAACAAACGGCTATTTTACCTGTCAGTAATATAAATGTTATTACAGCCATGAATAAGAGAGAAAAGTTAGACAGCAAGCTTACGTAACTTTAAATTGTAAGGACTTAGAAATAACATAGCCTATGATCATAATGAATAAACTTATTTGTGATGAAATTATTGGAATGGATTTAATAAATACTTTAAGTGCAAGGATTGATATCAATAACAATAAGATGTTATGTAATTATAAGAATGTTCTATATGAATTAATTATGAATGAAGATGAAGAAAATGGTGAGGTAAGTGAAAATCCTATTGTCGTATCCAAGCCATGTATACGATATGCACCTACTCAGCATGCTAATTCAGCCGAAGAAGGAATGTCATCTAAGGAAGAAGCGAAGTTATTTAAATTAATAGAAGAGTATAATGAATAATTCAGCGATGTACCGACGCAGACCACAGTCTACGAACACGCTATTATGATATCAGACACTACAAAATTTGTCATACGAACGTATCCAATACCCAGGAAGTACGAGGGAGAAGTTGAACTGGAAATACGACGGATGATAGAAAATGACGTCATTGAGTGGTCGAACAGCAACTTTCTTAATCCTCTAGTTGTAGTAAAGAAGAAAAGTGGAGAAGTACGTTTATGCCTGGACATGAGGAGTTTGAATAGCGTCGTTCTACGTGAATTCGATTGTGCAACACCTGCGGACGAGTTATTTGCCAAGTGTGAAGGAGCACGTTATTTGATTAAGTTGGATTTACGGTCAAGTTTTTGGCAAATTCCAATTAGAAGAAAAGATAGAAAATACACAGCCTTCCTATATAAAAATAAATGATATCAACACAAGGTAGTTCCCTTTGGTTTGAGCACGAGTTTGGCTGCAATTGTAAAATGTCTGGAGAAAGCATTGGACCAGAAGTGGAGCCTTACACCATGGTGTTTGTGGATGACATCCTGGAATCCCATATATCCCTTAACCTAGAGAAGTGTGAATTCATAAAATCCTCAATCCAATTCCTAGGTCATATTATTTCATCCTCAGGTATTCAACCCGATCCCATAAAGATATCCAGTATTACCGATTTCCCTATACCGAAGAACATTAAAAGGTTACGAGCATTTTTGGGACTCACAGGATATTATAGAAGATTCTCACAACTATATGCAGAGAAAACCCAACCATTGCTGGAGTTAACAAGGAAAAATCACAAATGGAAGTGGGAGAATAAACATCAAGATGCCTTCGACCAAGTCAAGAAGTTATTCATGGAAAACATAATGCTTCATCATCCACTGCGAGATGAAAGATATCTACACAGACGCTAGTGACTACGCGTGTGGAAGTGCACTGTATCAACAAGATGCTACAGGAGAACACCGTGTCATTGCATATGCCAGTAGAGTATTCAAAGGGGCAGAGAAGCAGTACTCTACATCTAAGAAGGAGATACTTGCTATAGTATACGCTCTGAAACAGTTTCGATATTATATTTACGGAACGCATTTCAAAATACATACGGACCATCTAGCGTTATCATTTCTATTAAAATGTAAAGTAACCAACGCTCGATTGTTACGATGCATCCTAGCATTCGGTGAGTATTCCTTTACTATAAAATATTGTAAAGGGGAAGATAATGTTATAGCCGATACTTTGAGTAGATACGTCACAGAAAAGTGTGAAGAGGTCTATGAAAAGAACCATAATGAGTTACAACTGTTACCTATTAAATTTACTGTTGATAGTGATATTAAATACATATTGAAGAACCTAGCTCAACAACAAGAAGTAGATGATGCTACGAGAGAATTTAAGCTACGAGATCACCTACCAGACCAATACAAGGTACAAAATGGAGTCTTATATAAACTAATGAGGCAAGATTGGAAAGTGGTATTAACAAATGATATGTTGCATAAATTAATTCGACCAACACACGAACGTTTAGCACATGCTGCTGCACTTAAGTGTTACTTAAGCCTACGTGAAGATTTCACCATCAATAATATGTTCAGGAAGATTAAAAACGAAAGTAAGAAATGTTATGAGTGTCAAACAGCAAAAGGACCGAATCTACATACCTATGTGGAAATGCAGAGTATCCAAAAGGACCAGAAAAGAGAGCCAATTGCAGTGGATTTCCTTGGACCACTTCCGAGATCAAGTCGGGGAGTGAAACACATACTTGTTTGTATAGATGTATTTTCCAAAGCCGTCCATCTGTATCCAATTATGCGACCAACTACTAAAGTTGTTTTGAAAATACTCTTGCACAAACACATTCCTGCATATGGTAAAATGAAGAAGGTACTTAGCGACCAAGGAGTACAGTTCCAAAGCGAAGTATGGGAGAGAACTCTTCGTGAAAATGGAATTCAACCTGTACTCACATCGGTACGACACCCACAGGGGAATCTTGCGGAAAGAGTAAATAAAGAGTTAGGTAAATATCTACGAATCTACTGTCACGACAAACACAACAAATGGGCAGAGTATTTACCTTTCTTTGAGAAAGCAGTAAATAAAAATTATAGCGAAGAAACAAGTTATACGCCAATCGAGCTAGATGGAGACAAAAAACCTGTTAGATTCTGGACCAAATATGTAAGCAATCCAGAGAATCAAAATGTACCTATTCCATTAAGTGTAAAGGTGGAGTATGCTAAACAACGCGTCATAGAACAAGGTAACAAGAGGATAGAAAAGTACAATAGAACGCATAAATTACAATGATTTGACATAGGAGAACAAATTCTGTTGAAAGCTAATCATGTAGGAAACGCAGTGACAACACAGCAAAGAAATTCTTCCGGCTGTACAACGGACCTTATACGTTGAAACAACGCGTGGGAAGACACACGTTCATCGTATACGATGAGAGAAAAGAAAAGGACATCGGCAAATATCATGCGACGTCATTCAAGAAATTCTACGTATGAATGAAGAATGCCACTGAAACCGTCCAAGTTCAACGCACCGATCAGCTGTTATGAGTGAGGGGTGAATCTTGCATTCCACCAACAGCGAGAGTTACTGACCTACTCATTATTATGTGTTGTTTAACTGATGTAAACTTAAGTTAAGCGAATATAATATGAATGTATTTGTCTAGAACAAATAGACAAAAATTTAATAAATAAATATTTATTAAATTTTTTTCTCAAACAGAGGAATAATGCAACGATACGATGCAACTCCATACGCTGTATTAGACATTAATTTGAATAAATATAAAATTTGTAGAATTAATAAAAGTTAAGGGTAAATGGACAGGTCTGAGATTGTAAAAATATTTCATTGTTAGATTAGGGGAGAAATTAACCTGTTCCGACAAGCAGAGAACACATAAGAATGAGCGATCGCATATAAAGAAATAATTAAAAAAAAGAAAATTAAAGTTGAGAAAGTAGATTTTGTTTATGAAAATAAATAGTTAAATTGATTTGATATTTGCATTATAGAAAAGAATAATTTAAATGTGAATATGAAACAAATGCTAGTCTAAAAGTAATTAATAAATTTAAATTTAATTTTAAACATTGGTATAGACTGAGCGAGTTGAGGTCAGATCTGAATTAAAAGAATTAAATTCAAAATATATTTTAATTTTATATTTTATTAGTAAATCAAATTATTAAAATGTCTAGATTAAGACTATTAACATGTCTAGGTGTAAGAGGGTTTTTTAAATATGTGTAACATTGCATAGTAGAAGAGATAAACATTCAATAATGAGCAATATCGTGACCGAAGATTATTAATGATGTTTATTATTTATAAGATTGAGTAAACAATAAATATGAATTTTAAATACTCATAAATATAATACTCTTATTATAATTACACCTGAACCCCAATTTATACACGATATTTTTATTGTTGTAATTTTGTCGCCTGTCAACATGTGGCACGAAACGCTTACATTTAATAACATTGTATCGTTGTAAGTAAATGGCGCTCCAAGATCGTGGGGCTCCACAAATTTAAATTATATTAAATAAATAATTTGTTACGTTAAAAATGTCGCCCATGAACGTGGGACCCGAAACGCCTACATTTAATACTTAATGTATGCTCTATGATTACCAGTGTTTGATGAGTTATATGATATAACTAATATTATGTTTTAATTAATTTTGTATGTTAGTATTTTAAAATTGTTGTGTGTATTGTATTGTAATAACGCAACTGGCGCCCACCCAAATAAACAGGTGTAATTGTAACAAGAGTAAATAAATAATAATTCAACAATAAATAAAGAAAAGCTTGCATACGGTTCACTAATAATAAATTATAAATAAATATTTTAATAATACTTCACTATGGCAGCACCCAAAGGCTTGAATCTAGGAGCATTTAAACATTCGATACTAGTCATGATGGACGAATTAGTCATAAAACAAGCCGAAAAATTTAAAGAAGAGTTGAAAGAGGAGAATGCCAAACAAATAAAAAAATAGATGAAATAAATAAAAAACAAACAGAAAGTTTAGAAAATAAATTAGAGCAACAGTGCCGAAAATTTTAAACAGGACACTATAAAAATAACAGAAAGTAGAAGAGTTAACAGAAAAAATTGTTGACACCAACCTACGTAGGCCTATTGATACGTATTGAGACTTAAGTTCTCAGGTGGTAAATGGGAGAACAGTATGGAATTCCTAGCTAGAATGGAGAAGGAGATAGAGCAGATTGGCAGTGCAATAAATGACGACGAGAAGATAGACTTCATCACGCGATATCTTAAAGATTCAGCCAGTCAATGGTATTCTATTATTAGAGATAACGTCAGTACATATCAGCAGTTTCGTGAGGCATTCGAAAACAGATACTGGAACTAAGTTATGTGAAAGTAACCTTACATTCAAAGTAATTGTTCGATGTGGCCACCATTCTGTTGAATGCAACATTTAGCACGACGAATCCAAGCTTTTCTAACTTTGCTTAGTGTGTCAGGACTATTTTTTTAGAGTTGCTCCAGCTTCAATGATTCGATTCCTTAGCTCTTCCTGAGTGTTAATGTGTGTTGAATATACCAAAATCTTCACCGATCCCCAAAGGTTAAAATCTAATGGCGTGAGATCCGGAGATCGTGCAGGCCATTTTACGGGTCCTGCTCGACCAATCCAGTGGTTACCATAGGTATTATTTAAGTAACGTGTTACAGAACGACTGAAGTGAACTGGCGATCCATCATGCATAAACCACATCCCTGCTCTGTATTGAAGAGGAACATCTTCCAAAAGTTCTTGCAGATTTGTTTGTAAAAAATTCAGGTACTTTTCTCCATTGAGCCGTGGAGGTAAGAAACACGGCCCAATGACATTGTCAGCAAGAATTCAACACCACACATTAAATGAATATGTGTGTTGGAAATGCGTTACGGCAACTTCATGTGTGTTTTCCTCTGCCCAAATATGGGTGTTACGGAAATTTGCGACTCCATTCCTAGTAAAGTACGATTCATCTGTAACTAGAATCCGTTTAAGGAAATTGCGATCAACTGATTTTTGTCTTACTAACCATTGGCAAAATTCTTTTCGATTATTGTAATCTTGCGGTAGTAAATCTTGCACTGATGTGACATGAAATGAGTACAATTGTTGCTCTCGCAAAATTCGCCATACGGATGTTTGAGAAATATTAAAGCGACAAGACAGTCTTCTAGTACTTATTGTTGGAGACGTGTGAACTGCATCAAGTATTTCTTCTTCTACATTCAAGTTTCTAACAAATCGTTGTCGGCCAGTATCTGTACGTCTTGTTATTAGCGTACCTGTTTCTCTGAGAGGTCTTTCAACTGTTTCAAAAGTTTTACAGCATGGTATTCTTCTATGAGGATATTTCTCGCGGTATTCTCGAACAGCAGCTGTGCTATTACAATCTACTTTTCCGTAAATTAATAACATATCTGTAAATTCTTCGAAAGTAAATAAATTTGTAGTGTCACCCATTTTTACAGTTTAACTAAATAACGATCTGTTATTAATACGTTGACAACTTGTAAACTCGTAGAGCAACACACAACTGATGAGATACTTCACAAAAGTAGTATAAAGGTGAGTGTTCGAAAACACTTCCGGGTTGCGATCGAAAACACTACCGTTGTTGCGTGCTTAACGCTATCGAAATTATCTTGATTTAATTTTAGCAAGCTTAAGGAAGCTGGTAGGAAGTCAGAAAGTGTTTTGCATCAATTAGTGGAGTGTAAATTATGATTAAGTAACGTTTATTGAAATCATTCAGAAGCGCAGGCCCACGCAATTACGTCTTAGATCATAGCCAATATATAAGATGTGGTGTAAGTTAGCAGGCTACGTAATGTGTAGCATTGAAATTAGATCAAATAAGAAGAACATAGAAAATTTAGGTTGCCGCGGCTAGCGAGAAAAGTAAGGGTGCAAACGCACAGTTCAAAGATTGAGTGATGACTGATTAGTCGTAGCGGGGCGACCACGTGGAACACCGCTACGGTGAGGTAAGTGCGCTAGGCAGATTGCGCGTGAGCAAGTATAATGTACAATGCATTAACATACTGCCCGCCTCAAAATCGGCGATTTTGACATAGTTTACAGTAAGAAAAAAGAACAAGTTATTTAGCGCATACAAGTTTACATGAATATTGGCAAAAATACAAATATAATATAAACGAGTACATCATTAATATAATTAAATACATCATTAATCAATGCTCTATAAGTAATATGTAACAATAATCCAAAGGCTTGAATATGCGATAAACCATTAACAATAATAACAATAATGCATGGGAATAAGGACATCGTGGGTGGCCTTGCACAAACATTAAAGAAATACAACCAATTTAAAAATAACAGCGTGAATCTTAGCGTGTAGTAAGCAGTATTGCGCAACAATACAAGGTAATATACCTGGAAAATTCACTATGACAATATACAGTAGAAGTATGCCACAAATATGGATAATAATGTACAATAAAAATACCCAAAAAATTTAGTATAATAATACAATAAAAATACCCAAAAAATTTAGTATAATAATGCAATAAAAATACCCAAAAAATTTAGTATAATAATACAATAAAAATACCCAAAAAATTTAGTATAATAATATACACTGCACCACACCGTTCACCATAATTGACATCACACTAAGAAAAAGAAAAACGTTTAAATGTTCACCAATGCACCGCTACATGGCGTCCATTAATGATAAAATAAATACAAGTCCATAAATGGTATACCTTACATAAGTTACATAATATAAGTTACATAAACAACATAGTACAACATAGTAGTCAGTAAAATGTGCATGGTAGAGCATGTGCTCGACCGGCAATGTCCCGGGCATGAAACACCGAGGCGCAATCAGTCTGATGCCACCGGAAGTGGGCACAGCTTATGAATGGGTCTACGCAGAATGCCGTTAGCAGTGCGGACGTCCGCGACACGTACCAACGAATCCTGCCCAAGATATGTCTGAGTGACAATACCGCGCTTCCAAAGCAATGGTGAAGCATTGTCATCCAGAATAAGGACCAATTGTCCTACCGATAAATTTTTAGACTGCTTTTTCCACTTGTTTCGCTGGTGCAACTGGTGCAGATAGTCTCTAGACCAACTCTTCCAAATGGAACGAGTAAACCCTTGCAAAAGCTGCCATCTCCCCAGGCGACTCATATTTGTATCCGAATAATCGGGTTCCGGTCGCGCGGTATGGTGGGGAGCCAACCAAAAAGTGAGCTGGAGTCAACGGCACGGGATCCCCAGCATCATTTGACATGGATAACAAGGGACCGGCTTGACTTGGCTTGGCTTGACTTAGTCCCACGTGGACTGGCGAAGTCTTGATCGGACCTTTGAAACTCGTCCTGCTGCAAGAGTTTGTAAAAGATTTGGACCGCTGCCCGCCCTGACGTAACAACATAGGACCGACGTAATCGACGGCGCTTTGCGAAAATGACTTGGAGGGAGTGACTCTGGGAACGAGTAATTGACCTAATAGTTGGCGTGAACCAGTAAGGACCATGCCACCGTTGCTGGTGGCCGTGTAACAAACGGGGTTAACAACCGCGGGATAGGATGTCCGCGGGATTGTAATGCGAGGCGACGTGATACCACTTGCCCTTTGCAGAGAGCTGCTGTATCTCCGCGACGCGGTTGGCGGCTGGCGATTGGCGGTTGGCGCGCGGTAATTAATGCGAGTATCATTAATGTCGTCACGAGCTATGAACGAGGAGACCGGTTTGGTCATGTCCACGTTGAAAGGTAGATTCCCGGCGAGTATAAACCCTAACTTAGTTTCCTGAATTGTCGGAAAATGTGGACTTCGAACGAATTTAGTCGGCTCAATTAACTGTAAAAAGTATTGTGCCCCAAGTAATATGTCAATTGGTGACGAATCATTAAATTGCGGGTCAGCTAAAAATATCCCTCTAGGAATTTTCAAGGAAGCGATGTCAAAGGATTCGGTTGGAAGATTGTTTGTGATTCGGGGCAGAACAGCGCAGTGGACATTTAAGGTGAAGTCCTTATAACGTGAGTTTAAGCGCACGCGCATGCTAAAATTGGCCTGACATGATGAGTTATTTATACCCGCGATAGGCCGCTCGGATTTGTTTAGTTTTAGGCCCATGCGGCGGGCGAAACCCATAGTACAAAAATTAGCCTGCGACCCTGAATCCAGCAGGATTCTCACCGGGCGCCTTTTACCATGTTGATCGATAGTAGTGCATACGGCGGTGGACAATAAAATTGATTTATTCGTCTGTAGCTTCAGGAAACATTGCTTATTGTTCCTGTTGCTAGACTGATTTATCAAAGCATGGAGCATAGTGTGGTGCCTTTTTCGCGCATGCCTTGCATGAAAATTTGGAAGGACAACACGAGCTGTTATGGCCCGAGCGAGTACAATTCAGGCATAGTTGATTATGTATTAACACTTCTTTACGTTGTATAGGCTGTAGGGCGATAAATTGCGGGCATTCAAGTAGTTTGTGACTACCACGACACAGCTGACAAGATTTATTGTTTGGTGGAGTGTGCACTAGTGACCCAGTGAACTCCGCGCGCTTAGTTGATTTGCGATTAAGTAATGTGTATTGAAATCATTCAGAAGCGCAGGCCCACGCAATTACGTCTTAGATCATAGCCAAAATATAAGATGTGGCGTAAGTTAGCAGGCTACGTAATGTGTAGCATTGAAATTAGATCAAATAAGAAGAACATAGAAAATTTAGGTTGCCGCGGCTAGCGAGAAAAGTAAGGGTGCAAACGCACAGTTCAAAGATTGAGTGATGACTGATTAGTCGTAGCGGGGCGACCACGTGGAACACCGCTACGGTGACGTAAGTGCGCTAGGTAGATTGCGCGTGAGCAAGTACAATGTACAATTAACAACCGGGTTCCAGTTCATGACGTCATAGAGGCACTGGCAGCTGGTGTCCGAGCTGTCCATGTGACGTCACTGTTGTGTGTGTGTGTGTGTGTGTGTGTGTGTGTGTGTGTGTGTGTGTGTGTGTGTGTGTGTGTGTGTGTGTGTGTGTGTGTGTGTGTGTGTGTGTGTGTGAAACTCTTCCGTGTTCCAGTTCATGACGTCACACAGAGGCCCTAGTCGCTGCGTCCGCATGGCTAAAACCTGTTTCAAGACGTCACGGAGGCCGTGGTTTCTGCATGTCCGCAATTTGGTAGCCGAAAACAATGTGTAGCGGATGGGGGTACCCGGAATTCGGTGGTTGCGGAGGGCCTGGACGCACAGAGGCGATGTCATCGGGTACCGTTACGCGAAATTTTGGGGGCATCGGGTACCGTTACGGGAAATTTTGGGAGCATCGGGTACCGTTCCCGAAATGTTTAAATCAACGGATGGGGGTACCCGAAAGGTGGGTACGCCCTAACCGGGTTCCAGTTCATGACATCACACAGAGGCCCTGGCAGCTGGTGTCCGAATGTTAAAACACTTCCCCGACCGGTCTGGTTTATTTTGATGTAACAAAATAATCGTTCTCTCTCTGTAGCGTATGGGAGGTACCCGAAATTTTTAATGTCAGAATTTTGGTACCCTAAATGTTTAAATCAACGGATGGGGTTACCCGAAATTTTTGGTGTTCAAAATTTTAACACAGAAATGTACGACCACACGTATGACGCATGTGTTCGACTGTAACAATGGTATGTCATTGGATATTAAATTGTACATAAAAATAAGTTATGGCCCCTCCAGGATTTGAACCCGGGACCTCCGGTACACCAAACCGGCGTGCATCCACTACACCAAGGGGCCGTTATCGCTTAACTGTAATTATTTCTGTACTTATACTTCTCGTCTCTTACTTGTGACCATGAGGTGGACGAGTGATATCTACTGTCGTCCTATGTGTAAAATCATAAAAGCACAATATAAGTTTATTTATTATTAAATAAATAAACATTTCGTTATACTTTTATTTTTTTACCTCTCATCCTCTTCCTAGCAGCCTGAGGGAGGCGAATGAGAGCCTGCTACACTTTTTTTAACGTGGTTTCCCCAACTTTACAGATTCGTAAAGCAGGCCTACTCCACGTTATCTATCGCTGTACTATTGACTAATACAGTGGTAGATAATAATAAAGATACACTATGCAATGCTAAGCCAATGTGTAAAAGCAGTACATATTTTTTTATTTACTTTTTTTATTTATTTTTTTAATCGGGTGAATATGTTGTTCATACATGATGCGTATTCACATTTGCTGTACCGTAATGAGTAATTTTCACACCCATACTGGTTCTTGACGAGTTTACAGGTATATCTACCGTGCCAGTGACCCGTCTCGAACTACCAGGACTACGTTTATGAGTATTTCTACCGCGACAGTGACGTAGTCAAGGTTAGCACACAGGCACACACTACGGTACCTAATTCTACGTTTATGGACATTTCTGCCACGTAGCATTCACACCAACACCATGATGAAAACATGTTCACAACCGACTATATTTTATATCGTTGCCGCAACCATTCTGCATAAAACAAAGCTTTGCGCAATGCACAGTGTAAGGGGGGAGTGGTAACGGGTTGACGATGAGGAACAGGACATTGTATGATGGGTACAAAGAATCTAGGAACTACAGGTGCTTGAATATCGTTTAAGTCAATCACGTCACCATGGTGATACAACTGTCGTAAGAAATTTGCCTTCTCAAACCCTTTTGTATAGACAACAGGATAATCTGAAAAAATGTCTGCAACGATGCGTACCATATTCTTGTACGGTACATTACCATCGTTCCATCGTATCCTGTGATAATGTGTTTCCAACCAGTCATTGATTTTTCGGAATTTCTGGTGCAGTCGTGCACTTTTGTATGGTGGAGCGAACAACACGATAACAAAACGTCCGGTTGTTATGTCAACTGTAACGAACTCTTTGATTACATATTCATTTTTGTCACCGCGAAACGCTTCAAACTCGGCAATAACCGTAATATTAAAGTTCATTTTTCCGAGTGACACATGTCCGCATCGAATACGTTAATTTTTTGAAATTCCCCCTCTACTTTTCCTTCCAACACCAGTTCATCGTAAAGACGATCAAATGTTAGCTGTTGGTCGTGACGACTGCTTTCCAATCGAAAAAACGAGGGGAAAAAGAAGGATGGTGGTACATAACACCCCTTGGCTACTACTTGATTAATGTACGATTTGAAGTGATCTTGATCATTAAACAAGCGAATAAGATATTTCTTTTGTACGGTTAATAAATAACCAAAACGCATCTACTCGGGTTCTGTGAAAACAAATGTTTCGTTCTTACTACCGTTAATCCGAACAAACGTTTTCCCAAAATGATGACTGATCATCACACTCTTTTTATTTTCACGGTTTTCACCTTCTTCGTATAATAACATACTGGATAGTAACTGTTTACGAAAGATCATCAAGTAATTCCATTCAGAAAAATCAAGTAATATACGTTTCTTTTTCCCGTTTGTAAACAAAACACCCGGTTCATAGTTGAGTTCTTTAAACAGTCCGACGGTAACGAACTTAGAGTACGAGTTGATCGGATATGCAAGAGACAAGTAAACGTTATACTCACAATGGCTGCTGCTGCTGCTGCTGCTGTCACAGTCACCTTCCATCGTTGAGACGGACTGAGCTTGTTACAAGCTAGAGATCGCTAATACCTATCTTTATAAACTGGTAGAGGGGAGAACAAGTTTTTTATGACAAACGATGAACAGTATTCGACAACGCTGTGTACTGTACTATCCTATCGTGAATAATCAAAGCGTAAGCGGTGGTTTTATCTGGGAAATTTTTACTGGATTCAAATTCTAAACGCACATCAACGGCAGACGACTTGTTGGTTCTTCTTGTCTGGAACAATCGATGACAAACAACGGTGCTTTCGTTATAAATTCATTAGGTGTCAAAAGAGGCGTTCTGTTGCGACGGTCGTAGTATGATGTTTGGAAACGAGTATACATGTCGTAGAACAGTGCGTAACGTTTTTTATCGATGTCTTGGTTCAGGTTATCGTACGGATAGTATTTATCGTTCAGAAATAGCTTGACATTTGTTAAATTGCAGTGATCAAATTCCGACGCGTTTTTCGCTATATTATTCTTCCTATTCGTCTGAAATATCAGTATCACATACCGTGGTTTTTCCAACTGTGACGATGTCTTCAAGGTCCACGAATGTCGATTTGTCCTCGGTAGAACGGGATACTCGTGCAATTCCCAACTGCGGAACGGCATCACCAGTTCATGATCCTCCTCGATGTGCTCCAATAGTGATATTCGGTACTTGTTTGACACGCGCACATAGGGCATCTTCCAGTGTACTTTGTTTATTACGAGATTACCGTTTGCAGTTGCACCCGATTCTTTTAGCACCATTGCGTTCTGATCGGTAGAGGTACGCAACAGAATCAATTCTTGCTTAACGTTCAGCATGATGCGTCTATAGTCTTATATATATTGTATATATTATATAGTATAGTCTTCGTAGACTTCTTGTATCTGAGGATAGGGCTTGCGTTTCCTTTCTATGTGGTGTTATGGATACGGGTGCATGTCGATGCTGATCTGCATACCACACATTTGAAGAGTGCACACTACATTGTTCAAGGTCAGCGAAAGTAAGAGGTCTACTTATTAGAGCTAAACGGGAGCGTTCTTCAGGAGATAAGCCTACCAATATAGTATCGACCAATTGTTTTTCAGTCCAGTCGACTTGCAGTAGACGTGAAGATTCTCTGATGTCTGCGATATAGTGGGCCAGTCTTTCTTGAGCTCTTTGTACTCGAAGTACGGTATTTCTTTTTATCTCCTCATATATTCCAGTGGGAATAAAATATTTGATTATATTTGTATGAAGTTCTTCTACCGGAAGATTCGAGTTTAATGATTCGAGCACACGATCTCGTAAAGGTGGTTTACATTTGGGTAAGATGACCTGCAGTATTTGCCAATCGCTCAATTGTTGTAGATCTTTTATTTGCAGTAGATATCTGATAAAAGTCAATAGAGTCGTGATGCTTAAGCCATCGGTGTAAGGAATATCATTAATTATTTTCTCTACTGGGTGGGAAATCTTTCCGTAGAGGTCAACATTAAAACATACGTTAGGTGTACTTTTCGTAAGATTGGTGTTTGCATTGGGATTTGTAATCGCATATTTACTAGTGCGAGTATGCTGAACATTTGGCGGTGGGGGTTCTGACATAGTGTGGGTATTTAATTCTCTACTAGGTAATTGTTCATGACTCTGTGGTATCTTTGATACGGTGGGTGATTCGGGGTTCGAGGTGGAGAGAGGGTGTTCTAAAGTAGGGGATTGAACTGGGGAGATATATAATTTTTGTAAGTAGTGCTCAATTTCCTCCATTCTCGATGAGTCTGATTTTCGTCGTAAGTCGTTGATAATTATAGGTAATTGGCTTAATGCCTCCTCCGCAAATTTCTGCACATCGGGGGGGTTTATGGTGACGTCGGGCCAGCTTAATAAATTATTTAACCGGCGGGTTAAATGTTCTATACGTTGCGTAACGCGCAAAAATTCCGTAGGTGATTTCTTGTCCTCAAGGTTCTGAGATAATACTATCAATTCCCTATATTTCGCATAACAGGTTTCTCGTTCTCCGTCATAATCGAGTTCACGCAATTTATCTAACTGCGAGTGTGTATCTGATCCGGTTTGGCGTAATGATTTTCGTAACTCCGACACGGTTACATTTACGTGTTTTAGGCCTCGTAAAAGCGCCTCGTAGCATAGCTCATCTTTTAATAACAGATCAGGATTAAATTCTGCCATTTTTGTAACGTGAGCGGCTATAACTAATTATTCTACTATTTGCATTAATTGTTATACAACGCTTCCTTTTTCTTTTACACAAAAATATAAAACTATAAATCAATCGTGTTCTTACTCCTTTTTCTTTTTTTTTTTTACAAATAAACACTTAAAATGTTATGACAACCTTTATCGTTTTACTTTGAGAGAGAGAGAGAGAAATTTCACACATGCATGAATATGCGTACGACAAAAGATTCCCCCTTCGGTTACTAACACATGAACAGACACGCTTCTTATAACAATAGACCACACAAGGAGGGTGACTTATTTTCAACTCAACTAAACAATGACAATTTTAAACAAACGGCGGCAGGAAACTACACGTCCGAGATTGTCGAGAATGTGGCACGTTTATGAATGGGACTTTTAACAAGTACCGACATGGTTTGTTTACATGGGATTATATGCTAATATTACGTTACACATATTATATTTACTAATAAAGTTATTTATACTATATTACTATAACATTAATTACTATTTTTATCTTATTAAAACTCTGACACATATTGAAATACATGAGTGTATAGATCAACAGCTTTTGTGCGTGGGATATCGGGACGCAATTACTTCTTTCTTTTCTCTTACGCAAAATTAGCAAATACGCAAAAATAGCAAAAATAAGCAAAGCAGCAGAGTGGCGCAAATTATAACCTCTTCTCTTGAGTTATAACAGAGGGAACCAGTAATAATTGGATGTGCCAATTATACCGGCTGCCTTCGTTGTGAAGCACTGAAAATAATCACAACAAATAAACAATTTATATAGCAGGATATTAGGAAGGGGAGACTGTTGATTTATGCACTCATTTTACTCGGTACTTAGATGACATCTCTTTATTACATTTGGTGATTAAGTTCTCTATTGAAAGTTCTCAAACAATATAGTTTACTATATGATTAAATATATAAATTACTACTTTACAAAGGGGCCTCAAAATATGATGTACATCTTATTGATTAATTCCACGGATCCGGGATTAAATATATTAAATAAATTATGGTCACCTTGCCATGTACAATATTGAAACTCTAACCATTTGAAGAATGGTTTTTATTAATCTTCTAAAACAACAAAACTTTTAGTTTAAACTTTACCTTTTTGCTATAACTAGCGTTATTAGATTTTATACTACATGTTACCTAAAATGTCATGTTTCTAAAGTCTTTAATGTTATTACATTTAAACATAAGTTTTAAAGTCTTTAATGTGATAATTTAAATTGTCTTTTGGGGTTTATAATTTTGTAACTCTTAACCATGGAAGACAAGCCTCCATGTCACCTGTGTTTTTCCTGAAGTTGCTGCAGAATTAGTTCTTCGGTCCTCCTGATGTTTCTTGAAGTTCAGTCGTTACCTTATCATACTGTGATGGTGAAGTTCTTGAAGTATGTGAAATCTTTCCTGGTGTGGTACATTCAACTCCGGCGACTGTAGTTACTCTTAATAATTCTTGTAGTTAGAATACATAGATATAATGTTTGTTTCACTGTTACACACTTCACATGATGATAGATTAGTTTACTATCACCTTCTTGGTTGTAATAATGTATTATTTACATAGTCCGTTATTTTATAATATAGAGAGATGTCATCACCACACAAATTACTTATTTAAAATAGTCATAGTATCAACCCTTTCACATTTTTATTTATATACGTAGCGAAACAACGCTTTACGCTGCTTACGGCGTGAGCGCTCCATTACAAGTCGCAGAAAATAGTTAAGGGGAGCGTAGTAATCTCAAGACAATTACTAGGCAACATTAAAGTAGTTCCGTGTTTCTAATTTTAATTAAAGGACTACGGTTGATTAAATAATTAAATCGTGATATTCTTAGTTGCAGAAGTTATCAAAATACGTAACAATGGTCTTAATTAATTATTTAAATAATAACAAATTTACAATAATACTTAGTTTATTTAGGGGTCAGAAAACAAGTTAATTCTGGTCAGTTCTTGTTTATGCAGGATAAATTAATAAGCTTTACCCTTTCTGTACAATTCCATTCCCTTTTAATTTTATTATTAGACTTATATTAAATATTATTATTATTAAATGATTGCCATAAGATTTAGTTTACAATGTGAGATTTTATTAATAATTTAAAATTTCTTCGCTTATATATTATCAACTTAATTAATTAACATATTTTTATTAATGAAATCGTCACAGTTTGTCCGAAATACAATCCCATATTTTCAGATGCAGTCGTATCGTGATAACTTCACCGCGAAAATCGACTAAATCACCGTCCTGATCAACGAGAGACAAAATTATGTTGTCAACGCGTTGTAAGTTTACCGGTAAGTATATTACGTTTGTCGGTGTTTCAACTATTTTGAAACCTGGTGCCACGGTCGGATAAAACGAATGCAACGTTTGCTGGTCCTGGCCGTCCTTGTACGCACCCTGTACGATATTACTCCGTACGTGAACGGTATTAACTTTGATTATGTCGACGGGTACGTTCGACCCGTGTGTTATATACGCTTCCAGCTGCTGATTCTCCTTGAATCCTAACATACTTGCAATGGTATTCGGTGTATGCGAAAAGTCGATGACATGCTTACAGTAAATTTCACACTTTAATTTGTTGTTGTTTGGACGTAAACTGATTGTTCTCTCGCCTAACTGTTTCTACAGATACGTTTCGATATCACTGATTTCATAGGTGCCGGTAGGCAACTTGATGACGGACCACTGATCCTTGGAAATTTTTACTGGAAATTCATTATTTTTTCCTTCAGTAACGTTTGGTATTGAATTATACGATGTAAAATCCAATAGACCGAAGTACCATTCACCGTATAACTCGAGAGGTGGGAAAAGTTACACACGAGATTCGCAGCGTCGGTACCCGTCACGGTGACCGTTAGCGACGACATGCTGAAGTTTAGGGATCAGAAGATGATAAAAAGTCTAAACATAAATGACCGCAGATGACCGTGTTAGGAGGTTGCTTCCGTTCATAGTTGTAACGAACGTCGGCTGTATCACCAAAATATCGCATCAGCTCGAAAGGTGGACGTAAATTACCGAACCCGTCAAAATAGTGTACTCGATTTCCACGCTTCTTGTAACATACCCAGTGGGTTCCCGGTCCGCTCTCGTCGTCCAAATTTACGATGACGCTTTCGTTCTTCCACAGCGCTGTATCCGGTAATACGTTGCGCATGTAAACACCTCTAAAATACGGTATGTTTAGCTTTTTTGCGTATACACGTAATTCATCTTCGGACAAAGGGCGGAGCGGTTTGTGAATTAGTTTTTTCGGTACGGACGTAGATACAATCAGGACGCAGTTCTCTTCATCTTCCTAGCGGTTCGGACAGTTCTCTTCCTCCTCTTATTCATCCCACCACCAGCACCACGACCACGACTACTCACATTTTTTTATTTTTACGACGTCGGCCGCTTCCTATTGCTGATTTTGCTTTCATGGCCGCTGCAACTGCTGTCGCATAAGCTCGTTCGCTGATACCCGAATCCAAAGCATTTACCCGTCCCCACGCTTTTTCCGCTAGTTTACGATCTGCAATACGTCTACTTTCGTTGTCTTTGTATTGAGCGTAAGCGATGTCGTGTTCGCGACAGGCTTCGTCTAGTTGATTGATTCAACGATCACCACGCGCTAATCTTTCTTCGAGTTTCGTGCCCGGTCCACAGAATCTGTAACCCGGCAGATGTAATTCGACAGGAAGTGCGTCCACCGCGCGATTGATTACTGACAAAACAACGGACGGTACAACGTTTTTAAGCACGTTTCCGACGCCCCACCCCTTTTCCCTCTTAACGTTGTTGTACATCGTAAACCGATCTCCAGTCTTTCTGTTCTGTGTTTTTATCGTATTCATTTATTAACCTTTTTATTTCCTTAGTGTCGAGTGTCCACTTGTCTTCTGAACTACGTGGCTTAGACAATTTCAATAAGTAGTTGTCCAGTTGATACTGAAATGTTTTAGCGACTTTATACATCTCGCTCTTTACGTATCGTCTCACGTCATTTAATTGTTGTAAGTTAACAGCATTGCTCTCCGCAAAACCATCCGCTACGTCTGTTATTCTCTTTTCCGCTGCTTTGAAAACACCATCTTCACCCAAGTTAACGGTGTTCTGCAACATGTATTTTACGTTAACCGCGTCATCTGCAAAAATCGGTGAACTCACTCCCGACAACCAGCTCTGTCCAAACAAATAGCTGTTCGATACTTTTTTAATGACGTTCGAGTCAACGTACTTTTTGTTGACTGCATCGGTCGCTTGTTCCGGACTTCGAACGTTGATTACCCATCGATCTCGTGCATCGATGACCTCACCGCTCTCTTGACTCGAGTGTTGTATACAGTTGTCATCAACGTAATACTTGTTGACTACGTCTTTAACGTCTACAGGAGTATCAACATTTTTCAATCTACACCCTTTAACGTCCACGCTTTTACGTTCATCATCGAGTAGCAGACAATGTGTTTGCATATAAGTCAGGGATACAGCATCCTTTGCTGCATCAGGTTCGTTCAGATTGCGGATCTTTTTGTTTTCAACATCTATATGCCCATCATTCGTAATCTGAAATCCTACAGTATCGCGTAATTGTCTTTTTGTTTCTCGTCGCACGCTCACGGCGCTTTGATGTCTCCCGAACTTGTCCACAACCATTGTACGACTGCACGCTACAAATGATGTGCTAACCGTTTTAAGTAACGACACTGTGGTCACCATCGCGTGTGTAATACAATCGGATCGTCACCCTCTTTCCAACGAAACATTTCTATACTGCAAAATGAACATCGATCCCTGTCAATTTCATTTGTGTAATGAAAGCCTGCGGCAACCATAGCGGTCGGACTGATGAAATGCACAGGCCATGATGTAAAGGTTTTCAGTCTCTCGTTTTCGACTTCAAAGTCAGGTGTCAAATCTAACAAACACCAAACAACAGAACCAAATATTAACCATTTGGGGTTATATGTTTACCGCATATTTAAATAAATAATAACAGTCAAAACTCCAGTTGAATGTAGAGCATTGAAAATAATGCTTTGAAAGCAACGCACACATGGTCATTATGTAATCAGTTCGCTGTACAAGGAAGCGACCACACCCAAACTGTTAATTATTAATATCTCGGAAACTAATAAATAAAGGCGAAATCCAACATAGCCAAAATGTTTACCGAAATATTAATAATGACGTGTGCAAATTTTACGCGATATAATTAACAAATGAAAGAGTTAATTAAATATAATTGAATAACTTCTGTAAAAATAGAGTTACAGTAATGAGATTTTAGTATGTTATAAAGATAATAAATTCTGACAGATTGTATATTTTAGATTTCACACAACTTGGTTTGCTACCAAGTTATTGCAAAAGTAAATAAGCACAGGATATCCGGAGCGACAAATTGGTTTCGCTCATAGTAATATTAGAAATAATATCAATTCTCCGTCTGTGGGAACCTAACTTTATTCTCACGGACAAAGGGAATTCAAAATTTATGTAGTAGGGAGAGTGTGCCAGCCAATGAAATCACTTGACGCGAGCCCCGGCCAGCGAGGTGTTTTCACGCTGAAAGATCACTCTTTTGCCAGTACTCACGAAGTTAAGACGTAGTCCTTCGATCGTCTAGTAACCAAAGTGGTGAAGATCAACAAGAAGACTCTACGTGGTCAACACACACACAATTACGAACACACTAAGTACAGATCATCTGTATAGCTCGTAATTGTTGCGTAAAGGCGAGATACTCTTCAGTACACCAACCAAGCTTATTGTGTACTATCAGTTAGTCATAAGCACGCAAGAGATCCACCAGACTTCAAGACCAGACTTCAAGAATACAGCAGAGAGGCCGTCTAAATCATTGGTGAACAGCTGACGAGCAGAGCAACCACCCGAACGAAGCACACACACACACGCTGACGTGCAACGTGCGAATCGACGAGGGACAGGAAGCAGTTCCAGCAGACAGCAGCAGACGTTAAAAATATTCACAAACAGCAAGGAAGCAGAGTGTTGCCGAATTTTGAACTCTACGACCGAATCCAGCAGTTCTAAGCAGATTACTTTCTCTAACCAAGGACTCGAATCGACGAGGGACAAATCGGGACGACATCCTCTTCAGTAACAGGAAAGCAAAATCCACTTATTTATTTTTCAGATCAAATTTTCTATTTTTCAATTAAAACATTGTAATTCAAATAATTCAGGTGCCAAACAAAAAGCAAAGACTCTAGTAATTAAAAAGTAAATTCGTTGTGATAATCTGTATAGCAGTTTAAGTCATTAGTAAGTTATAGTTAAGAAATAGAAGTATTATAAAAGCGCTATACAAATCTTAACTGACAATCTAATTATTAGATCATACTG
This sequence comes from Magicicada septendecula, assembly GCA_034769895.1. NCBI lineage: Eukaryota > Metazoa > Arthropoda > Insecta > Hemiptera > Cicadidae > Magicicada > Magicicada septendecula. Next base: position 659,584,410 of record CM068368.1, read on the forward strand.
CAGTATATCAGAAGTCGAATCACTAGAAATGAAATAACGTGAACTAGACTGTCACGTCAAATTCATTTTAATTAATTATTCTAATTAATTTCAGAGTTTTATATTTTGTTTCATGAACATTTAAATTCAATTTAATTAAAGAAATTTAATTAGATTAAATCAATTAATAAATTAAAATTTAAATTGCAATTAACTCGGCAAAGAACGAGTTCAGTCTCTTTCAACTATTGACCAATCGAAAAACATTGATTCATTGTTTAGACTGTAAGAAATTCATAATATAATAACCATTCTATTCTTGTGTGTTGTTGGTGTAATAAACAACGTTTTATTACCCCATATAACAGTGTTTTATTGTTGTACGATAAAGCCTACCAGTCTCACAAAACTCTCCCCCTTTAAAGTAAACTATTTTGTGTGTTGTTGTAATAAATTTGAGATTACTAGCTTGCGAACTTCAAATCCAAAATCCACACGCCCTAGTCGGAAGAATCTGCAAGATCAGATAGCAGGTAGGTACTCAAATACAACACGACATTACAATAACGCATAGAAGTAGAGTTATAAATGCTTTGCCCGGAACGTGGGGCAAGATAAAATTAAATTAAATTAATTAAAATCAATTTAAATTTAATTTTCACGTGTAAAACAAACTTTGCTGTTTTACTTCTTAAAACAGCTGGCGTCCAACTAAACAATCCCCAAAGAGTTTTGTGACTGGTGTTCGTACAGCAGTAAAATTATTGTGTGTATTTGAAACTGTTCTGTGTATTTTAAATTGTTTTATATTTGAAATTGTTGCGTATTTAAAATGGATATGGATAAAATACTTAAACAAATGCAGCAAATGAACGCGGAAATGACCGCTAATATCAATGCGAAGTTTGAGAAAACAAATGCCGAATTAACCGCTAATATGAACGCGAAGTTTGAACAAATAACAGCCAATGCTGAAATGAATATCGCGGAATTAAAATCTAATATCAAAACACAAAGAGGTAGTCTAACCGAAGCATTAGAACACAGTAACGCCGACATAAACGCCGAGATTAAGCAAAGCAATAAACAAACGACCGCGAAAATAGACGAAAGCGTAAACGAGTTGACCGCTAAAGTCGTGGAAATCGGTGAGAGTAATAAACAATTAACGGAGAAAGTCGCTGAGATCGGTGAAAGAGTAAATACGGTCGATACCAAAATCAATGAACGGTTTAAGGTTTTTGAGACCACTATGCAAAAATCGTTTATTGAACAAGTAACACGTATGGAGGGCCGGTTCAAAGACCACATAACCCGCTGCGAGAAACAGACCCTAGAGGTTTCCAAAAAAATGGAATCTCTAGAGGTAAAGATTCACGCGGACGTGACCGAAACGCAACGACGAGTAGATAAATTAGACTCTTCAATTGTAGAAACGCGATCTAACATTGACTCTAATAAAGAGTGTCTTACAAACGTTAAACGACGAGATTTTGAAAGTGCGACAGGAGGTACGGAGGAGATCTGCTCCTAATATTTTGGTACAAGGTCCTGTCGACGAGAAAAATCGCGTGTATTTTACGGGGGAAAATAACGAAAACCCCATTGAATTTTTATTAGCGTGTGAGAGTGAAATGGCTAGAGTAGGTTCCCGACTAGAAGATCAAGACAAAATACAGTGGGTGGTTAACGCGATGCGTGATTCGGCGCGTAAGTGGTATAACATTGTACGCGATAGTGTCCACATACGCGGAGTTCAAACAAAAATTTGCAAGCCGGTACTGGAACTCACATACCCAAAGACTTCTGCGCAATGAACTGGAATATGGCAGATTTGATAAGAAAATGGGTATTACCGCCGAAAATTATATAATCCAGCAGGTCGAACGCGCGAAGCATTTAACCCCAGCATTTGCGGAGATTGACATAGTCACGAAGCTTGCCTACCATTTTAATCATAACATTAGAGTAGCTGTATTTACGCAGGGTATTCGCACGGTAGACGAACTCCTCATTCTAGTGTCCCAAAGTGAGACGGTTTTTGATTTTGGTGGGTGGCGTTATAATCCCGATTTTCGCCGAAATAATGAAGGGCAGAATACGCGAGAACAATACCAGCAACCTGACCAGAGACCGAGTACTAGTTCTACTCCACCCCAAACATCGTCAAAACCCCCAGATAAGACCTTTGAATACAAAGGCAAACAAAATATTGCTAGATCGAAAGGGCAATATAAGGGTAACGACGGGGCCCCGATTAGAGCTATGCAAACGGTTGAGATAGCTAGAACTGATACAATAGAGCAAGACAGCGATACTCCAAGTAATAAAGACCCCAACGAGAGGAGAAAGAATCGTAAGTTTCCAAAAAACTTGGAAACGGGCGCCTCCAGGGCGGAAGCGCCATAAATCATGCTAAAACGTATCCCAATAAAGTAGGTAAAAATGAGAAAAATGTTAGATTTAAGAAAAGTGATTTTTCTACAGAAATTTGTACGCCAGTTGACAAAGTATTTCAACCGGAAGGGAAGGAACCGTGGTTGGCCGTCAACACAATGCAACAATGGGCACCGACAATTGTACGTCCGGTAGAGCAGGAAAGTGACGACGACGTTCCCACACAGGCAGCGTGGGAAGACGTAGACGACGAATCCGGTGACGAAAATGACCGATGGTTAACGAAATACTGTAGGACCGTTCGTAAAAATGGGTACGAAATATTACAGTTAAAAGATAATGTAATTGTATTATAATAATTAAAATTAAAATAAATAATTTGTGTTTTATAATATTATTAATAATAATTATAGATAACTTGTGTATTAATAATTATGTTTTTCTATCGCGGTAAATAATAGGCGTGTACAACTGAACTAAACGCGCAGCAGGAAATAGTTACGTCACGCGATAACTACCTGACCGACATTTGAAAGTAGGTCAAGCAATTAGTTACGCGCGGCGGGCGATAACGGTTGTAAATAAACTGTCAGCAAATTCCTTTGCACACGCGCTACTGTTTACAAACAAAGATATCAGCCGTTCTAAAAACATTAATACACAAATGATTGCAAATGTAATATTATTAATAAGTGTATTTAGAATTAAGTTGTATGTAATGAAATAACATTAACACACATGTATGTTTTTCTTTTGAATAAGTAGTACAATGTATAGATAATAAGTATAGTGATTACAGAATATGTGTGTAATGATTAAAAAAAAAAAATATCTGTAATTATTACATTCATTTTTTTTTTAAAGCGGGTGTGGGAATATATAACAGCACCAAATATTAACCATTTGGGGTTATATGTTTACCGCATACTGAAAGCATATTTAAATAAATAATAACAGTCAAAACTCCAGTTGAATGTAGAGCATTGAAAATAATGCTTTGAAAGCAACGCACACATGGTCATTATGTAATCAGTTCGCTGTACAAGGAAGCGACCACACCCAAACTGTTAATTATTAATATCTCGGAAACTAATAAATAAAGGCGAAATCCAACATAGCCAAAATGTTTACCGAAATATTAATAATGACGTGTGCAAATTTTACGCGATATAATTAACAAATGAAAGAGTTAATTAAATATAATTGAATAACTTCTGTAAAAATAGAGTTACAGTAATGAGATTTTAGTATGTTATAAAGATAATAAATTCTGACAGATTGTATATTTTAGATTTCACACAACTTGGTTTGCAACCAAGTTATTGCAAAAGTAAATAAGCACAGGATATCCGGAGCGACAAATTGGTTTCGCTCATAGTAATATTAGAAATAATATCAATTCTCCGTCTGTGGGAACCTAACTTCATTCTCACGGACCAAGGGAATTCAAAATTTATGTAGTAGGGAGAGTGTGCCAGCCAATGAAATCACTTGACGCGAGCCCCGGCCAGCGAGGTGTTTTCACGCTGAAAGATCACTCTTTTGCCAGTACTCACGAAGTTAAGACGTAGTCCTTCGATCGTCTAGTAACCAAAGTGGTGAAGATCAACAAGAAGACTCTACGTGGTCAACACACACACAATTACGAACACACTAAGTACAGATCATCTGTATAGCTCGTAATTGTTGCGTAAAGGCGAGATACTCTTCAGTACATCAACCAAGCTTATTGTGTACTACCAGTTAGTCATAAGCACGCAAGAGATCCACCAGACTTCAAGACCAGACTTCAAGAATACAGCAGAGAGGCCGTCTAAATCATTGGTGAACAGCTGACGAGCAGAGCAACCACCCGAACGAAGCACACACACACACGCTGACGTGCAACGTGCGAATCGACGAGGGACAGGAAGCAGTTCCAGCAGACAGCAGCAGACGTTAAAAATATTCACAAACAGCAAGGAAGCAGAGTGTTGCCGAATTTTGAACTCTACGACCGAATCCAGCAGTTCTAAGCAGATTACTTTCTCTAACCAAGGACTCGAATCGACGAGGGACAAATCGGGACGACATCCTCTTCAGTAACAGGAAAGCAAAATCCACTTATTTATTTTTCAGATCAAATTTTCTATTTTTCAATTAAAACATTGTAATTCAAATAATTCAGGTGCCAAACAAAAAGCAAAGACTTTAGTAATTAATAAGTAAATTCGTTGTGATAATCTGTATAGCAGTTTAAGTCATTAGTAAGTTATAGTTAAGAAATAGAAGTATTATAAAAGCGCTATACAAATCTTAACTGACAATCTAATTATTAGATCATACTGCAGTATATCAGAAGTCGAATCACTAGAAATGAAATAACGTGAACTAGACTGTCACGTCAAATTCATTTTAATTAATTATTCTAATTAATTTCAGAGTTTTATATTTTGTTTCATGAACATTTAAATTCAATTTAATTAAAGAAATTTAATTAGATTAAATCAATTAATAAATTAAAATTTAAATTGCAATTAACTCGGCAAAGAACGAGTTCAGTCTCTTTCAACTATTGACCAATCGAAAAACATTGATTCATTGTTTAGACTGTAAGAAATTCATAATATAATAACCATTCTATTCTTGTGTGTTGTTGGTGTAATAAACAACGTTTTATTACCCCATATAACAGTGTTTTATTGTTGTACGATAAAGCCTACCAGTCTCACAAAACTCTCCCCCTTTAAAGTAAACTATTTTGTGTGTTGTTGTAATAAATTTGAGATTACTAGCTTGCGAACTTCAAATCCAAAATCCACACGCCCTAGTCGGAAGAATCTGCAAGATCAGACAGCAGGTAGGTACTCAAATACAACACGACACTACAATAACGCATAGAAGTAGAGTTATAAATGCTTTGCCCGGAACGTGGGGCAAGATCAAATTAAATTAAATTAATTAAAATCAATTTAAATTTAATTTTCACGTGTAAAACAAACTTTGCTGTTTTACTTCTTAAAACAGCTGGCGTCCAACTAAACAATCCCCAAAGAGTTTTGTGACTGGTGTTCGTACAGCAGTAAAATTATTGTGTGTATTTGAAACTGTTCTGTGTATTTTAAATTGTTTTATATTTGAAATTGTTGCGTATTTAAAATGGATATGGATAAAATACTTAAACAAATGCAGCAAATGAACGCGGAAATGACCGCTAATATCAATGCGAAGTTTGAGAAAACAAATGCCGAATTAACCGCTAATATGAACGCGAAGTTTGAACAAATAACAGCCAATGCTGAAATGAATATCGCGGAATTAAAATCTAATATCAAAACACAAAGAGGTAGTCTAACCGAAGCATTAGAACACAGTAACGCCGACATAAACGCCGAGATTAAGCAAAGCAATAAACAAACGACCGCGAAAATAGACGAAAGCGTAAACGAGTTGACCGCTAAAGTCGTGGAAATCGGTGAGAGTAATAAACAATTAACGGAGAAAGTCGCTGAGATCGGTGAAAGAGTAAATACGGTCGATACCAAAATCAATGAACGGTTTAAGGTTTTTGAGACCACTATGCAAAAATCGTTTATTGAACAAGTAACACGTATGGAGGGCCGGTTCAAAGACCACATAACCCGCTGCGAGAAACAGACCCTAGAGGTTTCCAAAAAAATGGAATCTCTAGAGGTAAAGATTCACGCGGACGTGACCGAAACGCAACGACGAGTAGATAAATTAGACTCTTCAATTGTAGAAACGCGATCTAACATTGACTCTAATAAAGAGAGTGTCTTACAAACGTTAAACGACGAGATTTTGAAAGTGCGACAGGAGGTACGGAGGAGATCTGCTCCTAATATTTTGGTACAAGGTCCTGTCGACGAGAAAAATCGCGTGTATTTTACGGGGGAAAATAACGAAAACCCCATTGAAATTTTATTAGCGTGTGAGAGTGAAATGGCTAGAGTAGGTTCCCGACTAGAAGATCAAGACAAAATACAGTGGGTGGTTAACGCGATGCGTGATTCGGCGCGTAAGTGGTATAACATTGTACGCGATAGTGTCCACATACGCGGAGTTCAAACAAAAATTTGCAAGCCGGTACTGGAACTCACATACCCAAAGACTTCTGCGCAATGAACTGGAATATGGCAGATTTGATAAGAAAATGGGTATTACCGCCGAAAATTATATAATCCAGCAGGTCGAACGCGCGAAGCATTTAACCCCAGCATTTGCGGAGATTGACATAGTCACGAAGCTTGCCTACCATTTTAATCATAACATTAGAGTAGCTGTATTTACGCAGGGTATTCGCACGGTAGACGAACTCCTCATTCTAGTGTCCCAAAGTGAGACGGTTTTTGATTTTGGTGGGTGGCGTTATAATCCCGATTTTCGCCGAAATAATGAAGGGCAGAATACGCGAGAACAATACCAGCAACCTGACCAGAGACCGAGTACTAGTTCTACTCCACCCCAAACATCGTCAAAACCCCCAGATAAGACCTTTGAATACAAAGGCAAACAAAATATTGCTAGATCGAAAGGGCAATATAAGGGTAACGACGGGGTCCCGATTAGAGCTATGCAAACGGTTGAGATAGCTAGAACTGATACAATAGAGCAAGACAGCGATACTCCAAGTAATAAAGACCCCAACGAGAGGAGAAAGAATCGTAAGTTTCCAAAAAACTTGGAAACGGGCGCCTCCAGGGCGGAAGCGCCATAAATCATGCTAAAACGTATCGCAATAAAGTAGGTAAAAATGAGAAAAATGTTAGATTTAAGAAAAGTGATTTTTCTACAGAAATTTGTACGCCAGTTGACAAAGTATTTCAACCGGAAGGGAAGGAACCGTGATTGGCCGTCAACACAATGCAACAATGGGCACCGACAATTGTACGTCCGGTAGAGCAGGAAAGTGACGACGACGTTCCCACACAGGCAGCGTGGGAAGACGTAGACGACGAATCCGGTGACGAAAATGACCGATGGTTAACGAAATACTGTAGGACCGTTCGTAAAAATGGGTACGAAATATTACAGTTAAAAGATAATGTAATTGTATTATAATAATTAAAATTAAAATAAATAATTTGTGTTTTATAATATTATTAATAATAATTATAGATAACTTGTGTATTAATAATTATGTTTTTCTATCGCGGTAAATAATAGGCGTGTACAACTGAACTAAACGCGCAGCAGGAAATAGTTACGTCACGCGATAACTACCTGACCGACATTTGAAAGTAGGTCAAGCAATTAGTTACGCGCGGCGGGCGATAACGGTTGTAAATAAACTGTCAGCAAATTCCTTTGCACACGCGCCACTGTTTACAAACAAAGATATCAGCCGTTCTAAAAACATTAATACACAAATGATTGCAAATGTAATATTATTAATAAGTGTATTTAGAATTAAGTTGTATGTAATGAAATAACATTAACACACATGTATGTTTTTCTTTTGAATAAGTAGTACAATGTATAGATAATAAGTATAGTGATTACAGAATATGTGTGTAATGATTAAAAAAAAAATATATCTGTAATTATTACATTCATTTTTTTTTTAAAGCGGGTGTGGGAATATATAACAGCACCAAATATTAACCATTTGGGGTTATATGTTTACCGCATACTGAAAGCATATTTAAATAAATAATAACAGTCAAAACTCCAGTTGAATGTAGAGCACTGAAAATAATGCTTTGAAAGCAACGCACACATGGTCATTATGTAATCAGTTCGCTGTACAAGGAAGCGACCACACCCAAACTGTTAATTATTAATATCTCGGAAACTAATAAATAAAGGCGAAATCCAACATAGCCAAAATGTTTACCGAAATATTAATAATGACGTGTGCAAATTTTACGCGATATAATTAACAAATGAAAGAGTTAATTAAATATAATTGAATAACTTCTGTAAAAATAGAGTTACAGTAATGAGATTTTAGTATGTTATAAAGATAATAAATTCTGACAGATTGTATATTTTAGATTTCACACAACTTGGTTTGCAACCAAGTTATTGCAAAAGTAAATAAGCACAGGATATCCGGAGCGACAAATTGGTTTCGCTCATAGTAATATTAGAAATAATATCAATTCTCCGTCTGTGGGAACCTAACTTCATTCTCACGGACCAAGGGAATTCAAAATTTATGTAGTAGGGAGAGTGTGCCAGCCAATGAAATCACTTGACGCGAGCCCCGGCCAGCGAGGTGTTTTCACGCTGAAAGATCACTCTTTTGCCAGTACTCACGAAGTTAAGACGTAGTCCTTCGATCGTCTAGTAACCAAAGTGGTGAAGATCAACAAGAAGACTCTACGTGGTCAACACACACACAATTACGAACACACTAAGTACAGATCATCTGTATAGCTCGTAATTGTTGCGTAAAGGCGAGATACTCTTCAGTACATCAACCAAGCTTATTGTGTACTACCAGTTAGTCATAAGCACGCAAGAGATCCACCAGACTTCAAGACCAGACTTCAAGAATACAGCAGAGAGGCCGTCTAAATCATTGGTGAACAGCTGACGAGCAGAGCAACCACCCGAACGAAGCACACACACACACGCTGACGTGCAACGTGCGAATCGACGAGGGACAGGAAGCAGTTCCAGCAGACAGCAGCAGACGTTAAAAATATTCACAAACAGCAAGGAAGCAGAGTGTTGCCGAATTTTGAACTCTACGACCGAATCCAGCAGTTCTAAGCAGATTACTTTCTCTAACCAAGGACTCGAATCGACGAGGGACAAATCGGGACGACATCCTCTTCAGTAACAGGAAAGCAAAATCCACTTATTTATTTTTCAGATCAAATTTTCTATTTTTCAATTAAAACATTGTAATTCAAATAATTCAGGTGCCAAACAAAAAGCAAAGACTTTAGTAATTAATAAGTAAATTCGTTGTGATAATCTGTATAGCAGTTTAAGTCATTAGTAAGTTATAGTTAAGAAATAGAAGTATTATAAAAGCGCTATACAAATCTTAACTGACAATCTAATTATTAGATCATACTGCAGTATATCAGAAGTCGAATCACTAGAAATGAAATAACGTGAACTAGACTGTCACGTCAAATTCATTTTAATTAATTATTCTAATTAATTTCAGAGTTTTATATTTTGTTTCATGAACATTTAAATTCAATTTAATTAAAGAAATTTAATTAGATTAAATCAATTAATAAATTAAAATTTAAATTGCAATTAACTCGGCAAAGAACGAGTTCAGTCTCTTTCAACTATTGACCAATCGAAAAACATTGATTCATTGTTTAGACTGTAAGAAATTCATAATATAATAACCATTCTATTCTTGTGTGTTGTTGGTGTAATAAACAACGTTTTATTACCCCATATAACAGTGTTTTATTGTTGTACGATAAAGCCTACCAGTCTCACAAAACTCTCCCCCTTTAAAGTAAACTATTTTGTGTGTTGTTGTAATAAATTTGAGATTACTAGCTTGCGAACTTCAAATCCAAAATCCACACGCCCTAGTCGGAAGAATCTGCAAGATCAGACAGCAGGTAGGTACTCAAATACAACACGACACTACAATAACGCATAGAAGTAGAGTTATAAATGCTTTGCCCGGAACGTGGGGCAAGATAAAATTAAATTAAATTAATTAAAATCAATTTAAATTTAATTTTCACGTGTAAAACAAACTTTGCTGTTTTACTTCTTAAAACAGCTGGCGTCCAACTAAACAATCCCCAAAGAGTTTTGTGACTGGTGTTCGTACAGCAGTAAAATTATTGTGTGTATTTGAAACTGTTCTGTGTATTTTAAATTGTTTTATATTTGAAATTGTTGCGTATTTAAAATGGATATGGATAAAATACTTAAACAAATGCAGCAAATGAACGCGGAAATGACCGCTAATATCAATGCGAAGTTTGAGAAAACAAATGCCGAATTAACCGCTAATATGAACGCGAAGTTTGAACAAATAACAGCCAATGCTGAAATGAATATCGCGGAATTAAAATCTAATATCAAAACACAAAGAGGTAGTCTAACCGAAGCATTAGAACACAGTAACGCCGACATAAACGCCGAGATTAAGCAAAGCAATAAACAAACGACCGCGAAAATAGACGAAAGCGTAAACGAGTTGACCGCTAAAGTCGTGGAAATCGGTGAGAGTAATAAACAATTAACGGAGAAAGTCGCTGAGATCGGTGAAAGAGTAAATACGGTCGATACCAAAATCAATGAACGGTTTAAGGTTTTTGAGACCACTATGCAAAAATCGTTTATTGAACAAGTAACACGTATGGAGGGCCGGTTCAAAGACCACATAACCCGCTGCGAGAAACAGACCCTAGAGGTTTCCAAAAAAATGGAATCTCTAGAGGTAAAGATTCACGCGGACGTGACCGAAACGCAACGACGAGTAGATAAATTAGACTCTTCAATTGTAGAAACGCGATCTAACATTGACTCTAATAAAGAGAGTGTCTTACAAACGTTAAACGACGAGATTTTGAAAGTGCGACAGGAGGTACGGAGGAGATCTGCTCCTAATATTTTGGTACAAGGTCCTGTCGACGAGAAAAATCGCGTGTATTTTACGGGGGAAAATAACGAAAACCCCATTGAATTTTTATTAGCGTGTGAGAGTGAAATGGCTAGAGTAGGTTCCCGACTAGAAGATCAAGACAAAATACAGTGGGTGGTTAACGCGATGCGTGATTCGGCGCGTAAGTGGTATAACATTGTACGCGATAGAGTGTCCACATACGCGGAGTTCAAACAAAAATTTGCAAGCCGGTACTGGAACTCACATACCCAAAGACTTCTGCGCAATGAACTGGAATATGGCAGATTTGATAAGAAAATGGGTATTACCGCCGAAAATTATATAATCCAGCAGGTCGAACGCGCGAAGCATTTAACCCCAGCATTTGCGGAGATTGACATAGTCACGAAGCTTGCCTACCATTTTAATCATAACATTAGAGTAGCTGTATTTACGCAGGGTATTCGCACGGTAGACGAACTCCTCATTCTAGTGTCCCAAAGTGAGACGGTTTTTGATTTTGGTGGGTGGCGTTATAATCCCGATTTTCGCCGAAATAATGAAGGGCAGAATACGCGAGAACAATACCAGCAACCTGACCAGAGACCGAGTACTAGTTCTACTCCACCCCAAACATCGTCAAAACCCCCAGATAAGACCTTTGAATACAAAGGCAAACAAAATATTGCTAGATCGAAAGGGCAATATAAGGGTAACGACGGGGCCCCGATTAGAGCTATGCAAACGGTTGAGATAGCTAGAACTGATACAATAGAGCAAGACAGCGATACTCCAAGTAATAAAGACCCCAACGAGAGGAGAAAGAATCGTAAGTTTCCAAAAAACTTGGAAACGGGCGCCTCCAGGGCGGAAGCGCCATAAATCATGCTAAAACGTATCGCAATAAAGTAGGTAAAAATGAGAAAAATGTTAGATTTAAGAAAAGTGATTTTTCTACAGAAATTTGTACGCCAGTTGACAAAGTATTTCAACCGGAAGGGAAGGAACCGTGGTTGGCCGTCAACACAATGCAACAATGGGCACCGACAATTGTACGTCCGGTAGAGCAGGAAAGTGACGACGACGTTCCCACACAGGCAGCGTGGGAAGACGTAGACGACGAATCCGGTGACGAAAATGACCGATGGTTAACGAAATACTGTAGGACCGTTCGTAAAAATGGGTACGAAATATTACAGTTAAAAGATAATGTAATTGTATTATAATAATTAAAATTAAAATAAATAATTTGTGTTTTATAATATTATTAATAATAATTATAGATAACTTGTGTATTAATAATTATGTTTTTCTATCGCGGTAAATAATAGGCGTGTACAACTGAACTAAACGCGCAGCAGGAAATAGTTACGTCACGCGATAACTACCTGACCGACATTTGAAAGTAGGTCAAGCAATTAATTACGCGCGGCGGGCGATAACGGTTGTAAATAAACTGTCAGCAAATTCCTTTGCACACGCGCCACTGTTTACAAACAAAGATATCAGCCGTTCTAAAAACATTAATACACAAATGATTGCAAATGTAATATTATTAATAAGTGTATTTAGAATTAAGTTGTATGTAATGAAATAACATTAACACACATGTATGTTTTTCTTTTGAATAAGTAGTACAATGTATAGATAATAAGTATAGTGATTACAGAATATGTGTGTAATGATTAAAAAAAAAAAATATCTGTAATTATTACATTCATTTTTTTTTTAAAGCGGGTGTGGGAATATATAACAGCACCAAATATTAACCATTTGGGGTTATATGTTTACCGCATACTGAAAGCATATTTAAATAAATAATAACAGTCAAAACTCCAGTTGAATGTAGAGCACTGAAAATAATGCTTTGAAAGCAACGCACACATGGTCATTATGTAATCAGTTCGCTGTACAAGGAAGCGACCACACCCAAACTGTTAATTATTAATATCTCGGAAACTAATAAATAAAGGCGAAATCCAACATAGCCAAAATGTTTACCGAAATATTAATAATGACGTGTGCAAATTTTACGCGATATAATTAACAAATGAAAGAGTTAATTAAATATAATTGAATAACTTCTGTAAAAATAGAGTTACAGTAATGAGATTTTAGTATGTTATAAAGATAATAAATTCTGACAGATTGTATATTTTAGATTTCACACAACTTGGTTTGCAACCAAGTTATTGCAAAAGTAAATAAGCACAGGATATCCGGAGCGACAAATTGGTTTCGCTCATAGTAATATTAGAAATAATATCAATTCTCCGTCTGTGGGAACCTAACTTCATTCTCACGGACCAAGGGAATTCAAAATTTATGTAGTAGGGAGAGTGTGCCAGCCAATGAAATCACTTGACGCGAGCCCCGGCCAGCGAGGTGTTTTCACGCTGAAAGATCACTCTTTTGCCAGTACTCACGAAGTTAAGACGTAGTCCTTCGATCGTCTAGTAACCAAAGTGGTGAAGATCAACAAGAAGACTCTACGTGGTCAACACACACACAATTACGAACACACTAAGTACAGATCATCTGTATAGCTCGTAATTGTTGCGTAAAGGCGAGATACTCTTCAGTACATCAACCAAGCTTATTGTGTACTACCAGTTAGTCATAAGCACGCAAGAGATCCACCAGACTTCAAGACCAGACTTCAAGAATACAGCAGAGAGGCCGTCTAAATCATTGGTGAACAGCTGACGAGCAGAGCAACCACCCGAACGAAGCACACACACACACGCTGACGTGCAACGTGCGAATCGACGAGGGACAGGAAGCAGTTCCAGCAGACAGCAGCAGACGTTAAAAATATTCACAAACAGCAAGGAAGCAGAGTGTTGCCGAATTTTGAACTCTACGACCGAATCCAGCAGTTCTAAGCAGATTACTTTCTCTAACCAAGGACTCGAATCGACGAGGGACAAATCGGGACGACATCCTCTTCAGTAACAGGAAAGCAAAATCCACTTATTTATTTTTCAGATCAAATTTTCTATTTTTCAATTAAAACATTGTAATTCAAATAATTCAGGTGCCAAACAAAAAGCAAAGACTTTAGTAATTAAAAAGTAAATTCGTTGTGATAATCTGTATAGCAGTTTAAGTCATTAGTAAGTTATAGTTAAGAAATAGAAGTATTATAAAAGCGCTATACAAATCTTAACTGACAATCTAATTATTAGATCATACTGCAGTATATCAGAAGTCGAATCACTAGAAATGAAATAACGTGAACTAGACTGTCACGTCAAATTCATTTTAATTAATTATTCTAATTAATTTCAGAGTTTTATATTTTGTTTCATGAACATTTAAATTCAATTTAATTAAAGAAATTTAATTAGATTAAATCAATTAATAAATTAAAATTTAAATTGCAATTAACTCGGCAAAGAACGAGTTCAGTCTCTTTCAACTATTGACCAATCGAAAAACATTGATTCATTGTTTAGACTGTAAGAAATTCATAATATAATAACCATTCTATTCTTGTGTGTTGTTGGTGTAATAAACAACGTTTTATTACCCCATATAACAGTGTTTTATTGTTGTACGATAAAGCCTACCAGTCTCACAAAACTCTCCCCCTTTAAAGTAAACTATTTTGTGTGTTGTTGTAATAAATTTGAGATTACTAGCTTGCGAACTTCAAATCCAAAATCCACACGCCCTAGTCGGAAGAATCTGCAAGATCAGACAGCAGGTAGGTACTCAAATACAACACGACACTACAATAACGCATAGAAGTAGAGTTATAAATGCTTTGCCCGGAACGTGGGGCAAGATCAAATTAAATTAAATTAATTAAAATCAATTTAAATTTAATTTTCACGTGTAAAACAAACTTTGCTGTTTTACTTCTTAAAACAGCTGGCGTCCAACTAAACAATCCCCAAAGAGTTTTGTGACTGGTGTTCGTACAGCAGTAAAATTATTGTGTGTATTTGAAACTGTTCTGTGTATTTTAAATTGTTTTATATTTGAAATTGTTGCGTATTTAAAATGGATATGGATAAAATACTTAAACAAATGCAGCAAATGAACGCGGAAATGACCGCTAATATCAATGCGAAGTTTGAGAAAACAAATGCCGAATTAACCGCTAATATGAACGCGAAGTTTGAACAAATAACAGCCAATGCTGAAATGAATATCGCGGAATTAAAATCTAATATCAAAACACAAAGAGGTAGTCTAACCGAAGCATTAGAACACAGTAACGCCGACATAAACGCCGAGATTAAGCAAAGCAATAAACAAACGACCGCGAAAATAGACGAAAGCGTAAACGAGTTGACCGCTAAAGTCGTGGAA
The DNA here is from genome assembly GCA_034769895.1 of Magicicada septendecula. Classification (NCBI taxonomy): domain Eukaryota; kingdom Metazoa; phylum Arthropoda; class Insecta; order Hemiptera; family Cicadidae; genus Magicicada; species Magicicada septendecula. The sequence goes on from CM068368.1 coordinate 659,599,648, forward strand.
ATCGGTGAGAGTAATAAACAATTAACGGAGAAAGTCGCTGAGATCGGTGAAAGAGTAAATACGGTCGATACCAAAATCAATGAACGGTTTAAGGTTTTTGAGACCACTATGCAAAAATCGTTTATTGAACAAGTAACACGTATGGAGGGCCGGTTCAAAGACCACATAACCCGCTGCGAGAAACAGACCCTAGAGGTTTCCAAAAAAATGGAATCTCTAGAGGTAAAGATTCACGCGGACGTGACCGAAACGCAACGACGAGTAGATAAATTAGACTCTTCAATTGTAGAAACGCGATCTAACATTGACTCTAATAAAGAGAGTGTCTTACAAACGTTAAACGACGAGATTTTGAAAGTGCGACAGGAGGTACGGAGGAGATCTGCTCCTAATATTTTGGTACAAGGTCCTGTCGACGAGAAAAATCGCGTGTATTTTACGGGGGAAAATAACGAAAACCCCATTGAATTTTTATTAGCGTGTGAGAGTGAAATGGCTAGAGTAGGTTCCCGACTAGAAGATCAAGACAAAATACAGTGGGTGGTTAACGCGATGCGTGATTCGGCGCGTAAGTGGTATAACATTGTACGCGATAGAGTGTCCACATACGCGGAGTTCAAACAAAAATTTGCAAGCCGGTACTGGAACTCACATACCCAAAGACTTCTGCGCAATGAACTGGAATATGGCAGATTTGATAAGAAAATGGGTATTACCGCCGAAAATTATATAATCCAGCAGGTCGAACGCGCGAAGCATTTAACCCCAGCATTTGCGGAGATTGACATAGTCACGAAGCTTGCCTACCATTTTAATCATAACATTAGAGTAGCTGTATTTACGCAGGGTATTCGCACGGTAGACGAACTCCTCATTCTAGTGTCCCAAAGTGAGACGGTTTTTGATTTTGGTGGGTGGCGTTATAATCCCGATTTTCGCCGAAATAATGAAGGGCAGAATACGCGAGAACAATACCAGCAACCTGACCAGAGACCGAGTACTAGTTCTACTCCACCCCAAACATCGTCAAAACCCCCAGATAAGACCTTTGAATACAAAGGCAAACAAAATATTGCTAGATCGAAAGGGCAATATAAGGGTAACGACGGGGCCCCGATTAGAGCTATGCAAACGGTTGAGATAGCTAGAACTGATACAATAGAGCAAGACAGCGATACTCCAAGTAATAAAGACCCCAACGAGAGGAGAAAGAATCGTAAGTTTCCAAAAAACTTGGAAACGGGCGCCTCCAGGGCGGAAGCGCCATAAATCATGCTAAAACGTATCGCAATAAAGTAGGTAAAAATGAGAAAAATGTTAGATTTAAGAAAAGTGATTTTTCTACAGAAATTTGTACGCCAGTTGACAAAGTATTTCAACCGGAAGGGAAGGAACCGTGGTTGGCCGTCAACACAATGCAACAATGGGCACCGACAATTGTACGTCCGGTAGAGCAGGAAAGTGACGACGACGTTCCCACACAGGCAGCGTGGGAAGACGTAGACGACGAATCCGGTGACGAAAATGACCGATGGTTAACGAAATACTGTAGGACCGTTCGTAAAAATGGGTACGAAATATTACAGTTAAAAGATAATGTAATTGTATTATAATAATTAAAATTAAAATAAATAATTTGTGTTTTATAATATTATTAATAATAATTATAGATAACTTGTGTATTAATAATTATGTTTTTCTATCGCGGTAAATAATAGGCGTGTACAACTGAACTAAACGCGCAGCAGGAAATAGTTACGTCACGCGATAACTACCTGACCGACATTTGAAAGTAGGTCAAGCAATTAGTTACGCGCGGCGGGCGATAACGGTTGTAAATAAACTGTCAGCAAATTCCTTTGCACACGCGCCACTGTTTACAAACAAAGATATCAGCCGTTCTAAAAACATTAATACACAAATGATTGCAAATGTAATATTATTAATAAGTGTATTTAGAATTAAGTTGTATGTAATGAAATAACATTAACACACATGTATGTTTTTCTTTTGAATAAGTAGTACAATGTATAGATAATAAGTATAGTGATTACAGAATATGTGTGTAATGATTAAAAAAAAAAAATATCTGTAATTATTACATTCATTTTTTTTTTAAAGCGGGTGTGGGAATATATAACAGCACCAAATATTAACCATTTGGGGTTATATGTTTACCGCATACTGAAAGCATATTTAAATAAATAATAACAGTCAAAACTCCAGTTGAATGTAGAGCACTGAAAATAATGCTTTGAAAGCAACGCACACATGGTCATTATGTAATCAGTTCGCTGTACAAGGAAGCGACCACACCCAAACTGTTAATTATTAATATCTCGGAAACTAATAAATAAAGGCGAAATCCAACATAGCCAAAATGTTTACCGAAATATTAATAATGACGTGTGCAAATTTTACGCGATATAATTAACAAATGAAAGAGTTAATTAAATATAATTGAATAACTTCTGTAAAAATAGAGTTACAGTAATGAGATTTTAGTATGTTATAAAGATAATAAATTCTGACAGATTGTATATTTTAGATTTCACACAACTTGGTTTGCAACCAAGTTATTGCAAAAGTAAATAAGCACAGGATATCCGGAGCGACAAATTGGTTTCGCTCATAGTAATATTAGAAATAATATCAATTCTCCGTCTGTGGGAACCTAACTTCATTCTCACGGACCAAGGGAATTCAAAATTTATGTAGTAGGGAGAGTGTGCCAGCCAATGAAATCACTTGACGCGAGCCCCGGCCAGCGAGGTGTTTTCACGCTGAAAGATCACTCTTTTGCCAGTACTCACGAAGTTAAGACGTAGTCCTTCGATCGTCTAGTAACCAAAGTGGTGAAGATCAACAAGAAGACTCTACGTGGTCAACACACACACAATTACGAACACACTAAGTACAGATCATCTGTATAGCTCGTAATTGTTGCGTAAAGGCGAGATACTCTTCAGTACATCAACCAAGCTTATTGTGTACTACCAGTTAGTCATAAGCACGCAAGAGATCCACCAGACTTCAAGACCAGACTTCAAGAATACAGCAGAGAGGCCATCTAAATCATTGGTGAACAGCTGACGAGCAGAGCAACCACCCGAACGAAGCACACACACACACGCTGACGTGCAACGTGCGAATCGACGAGGGACAGGAAGCAGTTCCAGCAGACAGCAGCAGACGTTAAAAATATTCACAAACAGCAAGGAAGCAGAGTGTTGCCGAATTTTGAACTCTACGACCGAATCCAGCAGTTCTAAGCAGATTACTTTCTCTAACCAAGGACTCGAATCGACGAGGGACAAATCGGGACGACATCCTCTTCAGTAACAGGAAAGCAAAATCCACTTATTTATTTTTCAGATCAAATTTTCTATTTTTCAATTAAAACATTGTAATTCAAATAATTCAGGTGCCAAACAAAAAGCAAAGACCCTAGTAATTAAAAAGTAAATTCGTTGTGATAATCTGTATAGCAGTTTAAGTCATTAGTAAGTTATAGTTAAGAAATAGAAGTATTATAAAAGCGCTATACAAATCTTAACTGACAATCTAATTATTAGATCATACTGCAGTATATCAGAAGTCGAATCACTAGAAATGAAATAACGTGAACTAGACTGTCACGTCAAATTCATTTTAATTAATTATTCTAATTAATTTCAGAGTTTTATATTTTGTTTCATGAACATTTAAATTCAATTTAATTAAAGAAATTTAATTAGATTAAATCAATTAATAAATTAAAATTTAAATTGCAATTAACTCGGCAAAGAACGAGTTCAGTCTCTTTCAACTATTGACCAATCGAAAAACATTGATTCATTGTTTAGACTGTAAGAAATTCATAATATAATAACCATTCTATTCTTGTGTGTTGTTGGTGTAATAAACAACGTTTTATTACCCCATATAACAGTGTTTTATTGTTGTACGATAAAGCCTACCAGTCTCACAAAACTCTCCCCCTTTAAAGTAAACTATTTTGTGTGTTGTTGTAATAAATTTGAGATTACTAGCTTGCGAACTTCAAATCCAAAATCCACACGCCCTAGTCGGAAGAATCTGCAAGATCAGACAGCAGGTAGGTACTCAAATACAACACGACACTACAATAACGCATAGAAGTAGAGTTATAAATGCTTTGCCCGGAACGTGGGGCAAGATCAAATTAAATTAAATTAATTAAAATCAATTTAAATTTAATTTTCACGTGTAAAACAAACTTTGCTGTTTTACTTCTTAAAACAGCTGGCGTCCAACTAAACAATCCCCAAAGAGTTTTGTGACTGGTGTTCGTACAGCAGTAAAATTATTGTGTGTATTTGAAACTGTTCTGTGTATTTTAAATTGTTTTATATTTGAAATTGTTGCGTATTTAAAATGGATATGGATAAAATACTTAAACAAATGCAGCAAATGAACGCGGAAATGACCGCTAATATCAATGCGAAGTTTGAGAAAACAAATGCCGAATTAACCGCTAATATGAACGCGAAGTTTGAACAAATAACAGCCAATGCTGAAATGAATATCGCGGAATTAAAATCTAATATCAAAACACAAAGAGGTAGTCTAACCGAAGCATTAGAACACAGTAACGCCGACATAAACGCCGAGATTAAGCAAAGCAATAAACAAACGACCGCGAAAATAGACGAAAGCGTAAACGAGTTGACCGCTAAAGTCGTGGAAATCGGTGAGAGTAATAAACAATTAACGGAGAAAGTCGCTGAGATCGGTGAAAGAGTAAATACGGTCGATACCAAAATCAATGAACGGTTTAAGGTTTTTGAGACCACTATGCAAAAATCGTTTATTGAACAAGTAACACGTATGGAGGGCCGGTTCAAAGACCACATAACCCGCTGCGAGAAACAGACCCTAGAGGTTTCCAAAAAAATGGAATCTCTAGAGGTAAAGATTCACGCGGACGTGACCGAAACGCAACGACGAGTAGATAAATTAGACTCTTCAATTGTAGAAACGCGATCTAACATTGACTCTAATAAAGAGAGTGTCTTACAAACGTTAAACGACGAGATTTTGAAAGTGCGACAGGAGGTACGGAGGAGATCTGCTCCTAATATTTTGGTACAAGGTCCTGTCGACGAGAAAAATCGCGTGTATTTTACGGGGGAAAATAACGAAAACCCCATTGAATTTTTATTAGCGTGTGAGAGTGAAATGGCTAGAGTAGGTTCCCGACTAGAAGATCAAGACAAAATACAGTGGGTGGTTAACGCGATGCGTGATTCGGCGCGTAAGTGGTATAACATTGTACGCGATAGTGTCCACATACGCGGAGTTCAAACAAAAATTTGCAAGCCGGTACTGGAACTCACATACCCAAAGACTTCTGCGCAATGAACTGGAATATGGCAGATTTGATAAGAAAATGGGTATTACCGCCGAAAATTATATAATCCAGCAGGTCGAACGCGCGAAGCATTTAACCCCAGCATTTGCGGAGATTGACATAGTCACGAAGCTTGCCTACCATTTTAATCATAACATTAGAGTAGCTGTATTTACGCAGGGTATTCGCACGGTAGACGAACTCCTCATTCTAGTGTCCCAAAGTGAGACGGTTTTTGATTTTGGTGGGTGGCGTTATAATCCCGATTTTCGCCGAAATAATGAAGGGCAGAATACGCGAGAACAATACCAGCAACCTGACCAGAGACCGAGTACTAGTTCTACTCCACCCCAAACATCGTCAAAACCCCCAGATAAGACCTTTGAATACAAAGGCAAACAAAATATTGCTAGATCGAAAGGGCAATATAAGGGTAACGACGGGGCCCCGATTAGAGCTATGCAAACGGTTGAGATAGCTAGAACTGATACAATAGAGCAAGACAGCGATACTCCAAGTAATAAAGACCCCAACGAGAGGAGAAAGAATCGTAAGTTTCCAAAAAACTTGGAAACGGGCGCCTCCAGGGCGGAAGCGCCATAAATCATGCTAAAACGTATCGCAATAAAGTAGGTAAAAATGAGAAAAATGTTAGATTTAAGAAAAGTGATTTTTCTACAGAAATTTGTACGCCAGTTGACAAAGTATTTCAACCGGAAGGGAAGGAACCGTGGTTGGCCGTCAACACAATGCAACAATGGGCACCGACAATTGTACGTCCGGTAGAGCAGGAAAGTGACGACGACGTTCCCACACAGGCAGCGTGGGAAGACGTAGACGACGAATCCGGTGACGAAAATGACCGATGGTTAACGAAATACTGTAGGACCGTTCGTAAAAATGGGTACGAAATATTACAGTTAAAAGATAATGTAATTGTATTATAATAATTAAAATTAAAATAAATAATTTGTGTTTTATAATATTATTAATAATAATTATAGATAACTTGTGTATTAATAATTATGTTTTTCTATCGCGGTAAATAATAGGCGTGTACAACTGAACTAAACGCGCAGCAGGAAATAGTTACGTCACGCGATAACTACCTGACCGACATTTGAAAGTAGGTCAAGCAATTAGTTACGCGCGGCGGGCGATAACGGTTGTAAATAAACTGTCAGCAAATTCCTTTGCACACGCGCCACTGTTTACAAACAAAGATATCAGCCGTTCTAAAAACATTAATACACAAATGATTGCAAATGTAATATTATTAATAAGTGTATTTAGAATTAAGTTGTATGTAATGAAATAACATTAACACACATGTATGTTTTTCTTTTGAATAAGTAGTACAATGTATAGATAATAAGTATAGTGATTACAGAATATGTGTGTAATGATTAAAAAAAAAAAATATCTGTAATTATTACATTCATTTTTTTTTTAAAGCGGGTGTGGGAATATATAACAGCACCAAATATTAACCATTTGGGGTTATATGTTTACCGCATACTGAAAGCATATTTAAATAAATAATAACAGTCAAAACTCCAGTTGAATGTAGAGCATTGAAAATAATGCTTTGAAAGCAACGCACACATGGTCATTATGTAATCAGTTCGCTGTACAAGGAAGCGACCACACCCAAACTGTTAATTATTAATATCTCGGAAACTAATAAATAAAGGCGAAATCCAACATAGCCAAAATGTTTACCGAAATATTAATAATGACGTGTGCAAATTTTACGCGATATAATTAACAAATGAAAGAGTTAATTAAATATAATTGAATAACTTCTGTAAAAATAGAGTTACAGTAATGAGATTTTAGTATGTTATAAAGATAATAAATTCTGACAGATTGTATATTTTAGATTTCACACAACTTGGTTTGCAACCAAGTTATTGCAAAAGTAAATAAGCACAGGATATCCGGAGCGACAAATTGGTTTCGCTCATAGTAATATTAGAAATAATATCAATTCTCCGTCTGTGGGAACCTAACTTCATTCTCACGGACCAAGGGAATTCAAAATTTATGTAGTAGGGAGAGTGTGCCAGCCAATGAAATCACTTGACGCGAGCCCCGGCCAGCGAGGTGTTTTCACGCTGAAAGATCACTCTTTTGCCAGTACTCACGAAGTTAAGACGTAGTCCTTCGATCGTCTAGTAACCAAAGTGGTGAAGATCAACAAGAAGACTCTACGTGGTCAACACACACACAATTACGAACACACTAAGTACAGATCATCTGTATAGCTCGTAATTGTTGCGTAAAGGCGAGATACTCTTCAGTACATCAACCAAGCTTATTGTGTACTACCAGTTAGTCATAAGCACGCAAGAGATCCACCAGACTTCAAGACCAGACTTCAAGAATACAGCAGAGAGGCCGTCTAAATCATTGGTGACAGCTGACGAGCAGAGCAACCACCCGAACGAAGCACACACACACACGCTGACGTGCAACGTGCGAATCGACGAGGGACAGGAAGCAGTTCCAGCAGACAGCAGCAGACGTTAAAAATATTCACAAACAGCAAGGAAGCAGAGTGTTGCCGAATTTTGAACTCTACGACCGAATCCAGCAGTTCTAAGCAGATTACTTTCTCTAACCAAGGACTCGAATCGACGAGGGACAAATCGGGACGACATCCTCTTCAGTAACAGGAAAGCAAAATCCACTTATTTATTTTTCAGATCAAATTTTCTATTTTTCAATTAAAACATTGTAATTCAAATAATTCAGGTGCCAAACAAAAAGCAAAGACTCTAGTAATTAAAAAGTAAATTCGTTGTGATAATCTGTATAGCAGTTTAAGTCATTAGTAAGTTATAGTTAAGAAATAGAAGTATTATAAAAGCGCTATACAAATCTTAACTGACAATCTAATTATTAGATCATACTGCAGTATATCAGAAGTCGAATCACTAGAAATGAAATAACGTGAACTAGACTGTCACGTCAAATTCATTTTAATTAATTATTCTAATTAATTTCAGAGTTTTATATTTTGTTTCATGAACATTTAAATTCAATTTAATTAAAGAAATTTAATTAGATTAAATCAATTAATAAATTAAAATTTAAATTGCAATTAACTCGGCAAAGAACGAGTTCAGTCTCTTTCAACTATTGACCAATCGAAAAACATTGATTCATTGTTTAGACTGTAAGAAATTCATAATATAATAACCATTCTATTCTTGTGTGTTGTTGGTGTAATAAACAACGTTTTATTACCCCATATAACAGTGTTTTATTGTTGTACGATAAAGCCTACCAGTCTCACAAAACTCTCCCCCTTTAAAGTAAACTATTTTGTGTGTTGTTGTAATAAATTTGAGATTACTAGCTTGCGAACTTCAAATCCAAAATCCACACGCCCTAGTCGGAAGAATCTGCAAGATCAGACAGCAGGTAGGTACTCAAATACAACACGACACTACAATAACGCATAGAAGTAGAGTTATAAATGCTTTGCCCGGAACGTGGGGCAAGATCAAATTAAATTAAATTAATTAAAATCAATTTAAATTTAATTTTCACGTGTAAAACAAACTTTGCTGTTTTACTTCTTAAAACAGCTGGCGTCCAACTAAACAATCCCCAAAGAGTTTTGTGACTGGTGTTCGTACAGCAGTAAAATTATTGTGTGTATTTGAAACTGTTCTGTGTATTTTAAATTGTTTTATATTTGAAATTGTTGCGTATTTAAAATGGATATGGATAAAATACTTAAACAAATGCAGCAAATGAACGCGGAAATGACCGCTAATATCAATGCGAAGTTTGAGAAAACAAATGCCGAATTAACCGCTAATATGAACGCGAAGTTTGAACAAATAACAGCCAATGCTGAAATGAATATCGCGGAATTAAAATCTAATATCAAAACACAAAGAGGTAGTCTAACCGAAGCATTAGAACACAGTAACGCCGACATAAACGCCGAGATTAAGCAAAGCAATAAACAAACGACCGCGAAAATAGACGAAAGCGTAAACGAGTTGACCGCTAAAGTCGTGGAAATCGGTGAGAGTAATAAACAATTAACGGAGAAAGTCGCTGAGATCGGTGAAAGAGTAAATACGGTCGATACCAAAATCAATGAACGGTTTAAGGTTTTTGAGACCACTATGCAAAAATCGTTTATTGAACAAGTAACACGTATGGAGGGCCGGTTCAAAGACCACATAACCCGCTGCGAGAAACAGACCCTAGAGGTTTCCAAAAAAATGGAATCTCTAGAGGTAAAGATTCACGCGGACGTGACCGAAACGCAACGACGAGTAGATAAATTAGACTCTTCAATTGTAGAAACGCGATCTAACATTGACTCTAATAAAGAGAGTGTCTTACAAACGTTAAACGACGAGATTTTGAAAGTGCGACAGGAGGTACGGAGGAGATCTGCTCCTAATATTTTGGTACAAGGTCCTGTCGACGAGAAAAATCGCGTGTATTTTACGGGGGAAAATAACGAAAACCCCATTGAATTTTTATTAGCGTGTGAGAGTGAAATGGCTAGAGTAGGTTCCCGACTAGAAGATCAAGACAAAATACAGTGGGTGGTTAACGCGATGCGTGATTCGGCGCGTAAGTGGTATAACATTGTACGCGATAGAGTGTCCACATACGCGGAGTTCAAACAAAAATTTGCAAGCCGGTACTGGAACTCACATACCCAAAGACTTCTGCGCAATGAACTGGAATATGGCAGATTTGATAAGAAAATGGGTATTACCGCCGAAAATTATATAATCCAGCAGGTCGAACGCGCGAAGCATTTAACCCCAGCATTTGCGGAGATTGACATAGTCACGAAGCTTGCCTACCATTTTAATCATAACATTAGAGTAGCTGTATTTACGCAGGGTATTCGCACGGTAGACGAACTCCTCATTCTAGTGTCCCAAAGTGAGACGGTTTTTGATTTTGGTGGGTGGCGTTATAATCCCGATTTTCGCCGAAATAATGAAGGGCAGAATACGCGAGAACAATACCAGCAACCTGACCAGAGACCGAGTACTAGTTCTACTCCACCCCAAACATCGTCAAAACCCCCAGATAAGACCTTTGAATACAAAGGCAAACAAAATATTGCTAGATCGAAAGGGCAATATAAGGGTAACGACGGGGCCCCGATTAGAGCTATGCAAACGGTTGAGATAGCTAGAACTGATACAATAGACCAAGACAGCGATACTCCAAGTAATAAAGACCCCAACGAGAGGAGAAAGAATCGTAAGTTTCCAAAAAACTTGGAAACGGGCGCCTCCAGGGCGGAAGCGCCATAAATCATGCTAAAACGTATCGCAATAAAGTAGGTAAAAATGAGAAAAATGTTAGATTTAAGAAAAGTGATTTTTCTACAGAAATTTGTACGCCAGTTGACAAAGTATTTCAACCGGAAGGGAAGGAACCGTGGTTGGCCGTCAACACAATGCAACAATGGGCACCGACAATTGTACGTCCGGTAGAGCAGGAAAGTGACGACGACGTTCCCACACAGGCAGCGTGGGAAGACGTAGACGACGAATCCGGTGACGAAAATGACCGATGGTTAACGAAATACTGTAGGACCGTTCGTAAAAATGGGTACGAAATATTACAGTTAAAAGATAATGTAATTGTATTATAATAATTAAAATTAAAATAAATAATTTGTGTTTTATAATATTATTAATAATAATTATAGATAACTTGTGTATTAATAATTATGTTTTTCTATCGCGGTAAATAATAGGCGTGTACAACTGAACTAAACGCGCAGCAGGAAATAGTTACGTCACGCGATAACTACCTGACCGACATTTGAAAGTAGGTCAAGCAATTAGTTACGCGCGGCGGGCGATAACGGTTGTAAATAAACTGTCAGCAAATTCCTTTGCACACGCGCCACTGTTTACAAACAAAGATATCAGCCGTTCTAAAAACATTAATACACAAATGATTGCAAATGTAATATTATTAATAAGTGTATTTAGAATTAAGTTGTATGTAATGAAATAACATTAACACACATGTATGTTTTTCTTTTGAATAAGTAGTACAATGTATAGATAATAAGTATAGTGATTACAGAATATGTGTGTAATGATTAAAAAAAAAAATATCTGTAATTATTACATTCATTTTTTTTTTAAAGCGGGTGTGGGAATATATAACAGCACCAAATATTAACCATTTGGGGTTATATGTTTACCGCATACTGAAAGCATATTTAAATAAATAATAACAGTCAAAACTCCAGTTGAATGTAGAGCACTGAAAATAATGCTTTGAAAGCAACGCACACATGGTCATTATGTAATCAGTTCGCTGTACAAGGAAGCGACCACACCCAAACTGTTAATTATTAATATCTCGGAAACTAATAAATAAAGGCGAAATCCAACATAGCCAAAATGTTTACCGAAATATTAATAATGACGTGTGCAAATTTTACGCGATATAATTAACAAATGAAAGAGTTAATTAAATATAATTGAATAACTTCTGTAAAAATAGAGTTACAGTAATGAGATTTTAGTATGTTATAAAGATAATAAATTCTGACAGATTGTATATTTTAGATTTCACACAACTTGGTTTGCAACCAAGTTATTGCAAAAGTAAATAAGCACAGGATATCCGGAGCGACAAATTGGTTTCGCTCATAGTAATATTAGAAATAATATCAATTCTCCGTCTGTGGGAACCTAACTTCATTCTCACGGACCAACGGAATTCAAAATTTATGTAGTAGGGAGAGTGTGCCAGCCAATGAAATCACTTGACGCGAGCCCCGGCCAGCGAGGTGTTTTCACGCTGAAAGATCACTCTTTTGCCAGTACTCACGAAGTTAAGACGTAGTCCTTCGATCGTCTAGTAACCAAAGTGGTGAAGATCAACAAGAAGACTCTACGTGGTCAACACACACACAATTACGAACACACTAAGTACAGATCATCTGTATAGCTCGTAATTGTTGCGTAAAGGCGAGATACTCTTCAGTACATCAACCAAGCTTATTGTGTACTACCAGTTAGTCATAAGCACGCAAGAGATCCACCAGACTTCAAGACCAGACTTCAAGAATACAGCAGAGAGGCCGTCTAAATCATTGGTGAACAGCTGACGAGCAGAGCAACCACCCGAACGAAGCACACACACACACGCTGACGTGCAACGTGCGAATCGACGAGGGACAGGAAGCAGTTCCAGCAGACAGCAGCAGACGTTAAAAATATTCACAAACAGCAAGGAAGCAGAGTGTTGCCGAATTTTGAACTCTACGACCGAATCCAGCAGTTCTAAGCAGATTACTTTCTCTAACCAAGGACTCGAATCGACGAGGGACAAATCGGGACGACATCCTCTTCAGTAACAGGAAAGCAAAATCCACTTATTTATTTTTCAGATCAAATTTTCTATTTTTCAATTAAAACATTGTAATTCAAATAATTCAGGTGCCAAACAAAAAGCAAAGACTCTAGTAATTAAAAAGTAAATTCGTTGTGATAATCTGTATAGCAGTTTAAGTCATTAGTAAGTTATAGTTAAGAAATAGAAGTATTATAAAAGCGCTATACAAATCTTAACTGACAATCTAATTATTAGATCATACTGCAGTATATCAGAAGTCGAATCACTAGAAATGAAATAACGTGAACTAGACTGTCACGTCAAATTCATTTTAATTAATTATTCTAATTAATTTCAGAGTTTTATATTTTGTTTCATGAACATTTAAATTCAATTTAATTAAAGAAATTTAATTAGATTAAATCAATTAATAAATTAAAATTTAAATTGCAATTAACTCGGCAAAGAACGAGTTCAGTCTCTTTCAACTATTGACCAATCGAAAAACATTGATTCATTGTTTAGACTGTAAGAAATTCATAATATAATAACCATTCTATTCTTGTGTGTTGTTGGTGTAATAAACAACGTTTTATTACCCCATATAACAGTGTTTTATTGTTGTACGATAAAGCCTACCAGTCTCACAAAACTCTCCCCCTTTAAAGTAAACTATTTTGTGTGTTGTTGTAATAAATTTGAGATTACTAGCTTGCGAACTTCAAATCCAAAATCCACACGCCCTAGTCGGAAGAATCTGCAAGATCAGACAGCAGGTAGGTACTCACACACAACACAACATAACAATAACGCATAGAAGTAGAGTTATAAATCCGCACATGTTGACAGTGTTGACGTCAATGAGTTGTTACACCGACGTTCATAAAATTTATACGATAATGTTGGCTTCACGTAATTGCTTTACAACGGAGATGATTTCGTTGTCGTGTCCGGTGTGACCGGCGCGTTTTGAACTTACCAGCAGTCTCAACCGTTCAGCCAGTTCGTTGGGATCGTTCCAGTGTACGTAATCGATACCACGTCCGCTGCGCGGTGGGAACAATCGGGCGATTATCTCTCTGTACTTTACACCTTTGTTTGTATTTATTTTAGCACCGGGTAAATGATAATGTTTATGTGCGTTAGTGTCCGACAGTATAGATTTGTACGCTGCTAAATCGTTTTCATCGTAGACGCTCTTGTTGGGTTCTTTCATAAACATAAGTTCGTAGAGACCCGGTGTACCCCTGTATCGTTTTCCAGCTATGTAGAAGCTGTCGTCTTGATTGATCTCTAACACCGAATTGCCCACCATCCATTTGTCTGCAACGTTACGGACACCGTACGTATGATCCATCTTTTTTTCTCGATCATCAGATAAAGCGAGTAGTAAGTATTTCCTCGCGAGCGGACCTTCGACAGACTATTCAACGTATTCTTGTGCTTCGTGTCGACCTTCGGGTGTTGCTAAAAACTTTTCAAGAGTCACGTTCGGTGTTTCGACATCAGGAGTTTGTACCAACACTTCCGTTCTAAGAAATCGAGATTGTGATGGTGGTGGTGTCATCTCGACAGCTGTCTTCGTATCTTCATCTTCAACTTTTTTTTTTATTTTATCACCGGAGACATTCAACTTTTCCTAAATCTGGGTTAACGGTTCCAAAAGAGGTTTGTACGTTCTCGTTAACGCTTCATCGCTCTCTCTGAGGTCATGTTTTCACGCACGATACTTTTGCCTTATGTTGTCGCTAATTGCATCAATTTCTTGTGTCAATTGCTTGTCATCCATCTTGATACTGACGACTTTCTCGCACAAACTATTCTATTTATGTATAAAACGATCGAAACCCACTCTGTATCTGCCCGCGTTTATCGGTGAGTCCTTGTTGATGACTAAAAATCCGTAACGATCCTTCCACGCTTCGGCGCACATCGCTTTGAACTCTTCGTATTTCATGTCTGTGTTAACGTGATCGTTGTAAACGTGGTGTAAATTGAGATCATCTTGTCTGAACAAAACTAAGAAATTGGTATTATCACGCACCAGTTGCTTTGCCACCAGACTGTACGTCTGACAAAGGTACAGAGTGTCCACACCGCTATGCCGTCCCATAGCGAAATATTTTCGTATGTTATGAAACCCCCCTTTTATTTTATAAGTTTTTTTTGTGTATTTTTTTTTTAATTTTTATTTTATTTTATTTTTTATTAAGTTTTTTTTTTGTAAAGGGGAGAGACATAATATAGGGTGGTGAACCTAGAGGAAGCATAAGTGTACAAAGGCCCAAGTTACAATTACAGACATGTCCCCCCAGGTGAATGACAGGACTTGCAAATGAAAAAAAGTCTATTAACAAACAAGCATGTACTTTATTAAGCCTGCAACTCTTACATGACATGACAAGTATAAGTTCAACAATGAGCAAAATTAACGGCAGGATTATATATACCTATTAATATTCTTAATGGCATAAAATGTGAGTGAATTTAAGGTTAACATAAATTGCATAAATCCTGCCACGTTATGTTCAAGTTAATTGTTGCAAGAATATTATTCACAAAATAGAAAATTACTAATCCTTGAGTGTTGTATAAAAAGAATTTAAATAGGCTAGCCTTTTAGTAACTCAGTAAGCACATTTATGATATTGTAATTTATAACATACTCCCCAACAAAATATATAAAGATTACACACACAAGCACATACACAACATAAATGACACAACATCCCTCATTTCTGTACAAAACCCCTCATAAAACCCATTTCAACTAGAATAAATAAATGCACAACTATATATATATATATATAAAATTAACAAGATAGTTAGATAAATCTCAGTTACGGAGTATTAATATGTCAAGGTAATTAGCACCAAAAAATTTAAGTGCCCCAACCAAACCAGAGACTCAAAATAATAATCAACCACCACTTTAATCATAATAAGCAATATGCGTATGTGATAATGAAAATGCTTTCAACACTAAAGACAATAGACAGCCCCCTTGGTGACCGGAATTCTGCCATGACCGCATGATATGAAAGCACAAAATAACTAACTCTCGAATAGCTTTAATTTGATAAAAGGTAGAACTTAGAGCAGACTCCGGATATGTGTGTGTGTGTAATTTTCTTACACATTATAAGCAGATATAATAGATTTCATTAGGTTTAACTATGTAAGGTTCACACATGTATTCACAGAACTGAACATGAGAGTTTGTGCAAAAGTTTAACGGTTAAAACTTCATGAGTGTGCTTCTGGGAGCTTCCGTGAATTCACAGTGTAGTTGAGATAGAATTAAATAATTAGAATGGTCAAACCTGGATCGTCCGGTGCACTTAAGCAATACTTTGGCTGATCAGTAATGTCTCGGTTGCACTAAGAAGTCCTGGGGCAGCGTAGCGTCATAAGTGTGTCTGAAAGGGTAGATCTCGACTGACGGCATATCATGGCTAAAGGCTCGTCTCTGCCAGGAGGGTGGACAGTTGGTCGTCAACACCCGACACCCATCTCGCCCTTGTTCGAGCACCTGTGACATGCAATGAGTTGTATTGGGTGTCATAAGGAAATGATCTCACCACATACGCCATCAGTATTAAATTGTTAACACAACGTTAATGTTTCAACAGCCACTACACACACATCACCACTAATTCGTATTAATCTGGACTGAACACCCAGCTCTGACTTGTTTCACTCAACCACTAATTACGTTTTAAGTATTTTATTGAGAACGTTATTCACATAATTATTAATGACACAAAAAAAAGCTGAGTGCAAGATGTGCATTATCATTTTCCTCACTGGAATTAATTTGACCCGCAACATTCACACTCATAATAAGTCAATCTTTAATTTGCATAAACGCCCAACTTGAAAACTGATATACATGCACACACACACAGGGTATATTTTATAATTAAAGCTGAAACACAGACAAAACATATTTTGGGGTTAAAATATTCTTTTAGAATCCGTTAACTTGTACATACCTGGAGCAGAACTTTATTCAGCCACTCATAGAGAAAAGCGACGAAGTCCTGAACTGATGAGCGCCGTCAGCCAAGAGCAGATGATCTGGTTGAGGGTTCAAATGGAAATGAGGAAGATTCGAAGTGTCTGTCTAACCACGAAACCTAGTGGAGCAGGAATACACAAAAACAGCTGGACGCGCCAACTGAATATCATCGCTGCACAACAAACACTGCGTAGCTCACGACGACGAAATGCAGCGGCCGCGCGTGACGTCAAAGCCCGCTCGTATTAAAAACACATCGCCTACATGCCGAACCCAGTACGGCACAGTTATTCTGCCGTTCACATACCACATCATCGAACAACATGATTGAATTAGGTACAATTTCGTGCGGAGGTGGTACTTCATCGTTTTCACTGTATGTGAAGTACGTCATTCCTTCGTCAGCGAGAGCATTAAAAACGTCTTCCAACTCTGAAATCGCAGTCCGTTTGAATCGAATAACATGTTAAAGGCAACGTTTGACTTCCCGCTACATGACCCGCCGCACACGATACATCGAACTGTGTTTGGAAACAGTGGACTGTGTTTATTATATGCAACTTCACCGTTGTACTTAGCAGAGTCTACGTTCTTAACGTGACACGTTCTACGTTATTAACTTTAACGATTGTTGTTCAATCTTCATCTTAACTCGTTTACGTTCGGTTAAATAATATGGTAATGTTATTATATCAGATCTTTTTTATGTATCCACGAATCGTGTTTACCGTCAAAGCCGAGCCAGCGCACTCGCACGCGATCACCTTTACGTTGTAATATTTTCTCAACGAGATACACATCACCAACGCTGGTTTTACTCAATTCTTGTTCATAAAACCCACCTTCCACAACGTCACCCGTGTGATCTTTCAACAAGTACGTAACCGGTACGGTTGGGTGAACTCTGTGCACTGTATATATCTCGTTCGTCCAGTTTGGTGTATAACCTTTAGCGAATGTGATTTTGTATTTACTGATACGCACTCGATCGCCTATTTTAAACTTATGTTTCTTGCTCACTTTCCGCGGTACGGTATTTTTTCTTATTCGTTCCAACACAATTCGCTCGTTGCTCTTGTCGACTTGTCGCGGCTTCATCTCTATAGTTCTATGCACTCTGTCGTTGTATTCCATCACCAGTTTAGGCAAAAGCGACAACCACCGATATGCCCTTGCTCGCTGAACGCGCGGTACATGTTCGTTTTCAACGTACGATTAAATCGCTCTACGATGGACGCTTTCTTCTCGCTATACGTTGAATAGTGTTTGACGTTGAATCTCTTTAGTAAAGCTTGTACGGTAGTGTTAAAGTACTCTTTCCCCTTATCCGTTTGCAGGTATTTCATTTTATTTTGTACAATTATTGGTTCGAGAGCCTGTGCTACTTCAACACCCGATTTAGTTTTTAAGGGAATCGCATATGCATACTTGCTAAATGCGTTTATTACTGTCATTAGATATTTGTACCCCTTGTTCAACTTGGCATGCGGTATCATTTCCACCAAATCCGCTTGGTACAGATCGTGTAACCCCTTCACCTCCACCGCACGTCTGGGAAAGTTCCTTCTCACCGGTCTGTGCAATTCCTTTGCAATAGTTTTGCGTACGTTTTCCATATCGCCACCCGAATCGCGAATCGCAAAATTTTGGTACGAGATATACCGTTACGTTTTCACTGAACCTCACCGACTTCATCGTCGCTACTGACAGTGTGTTGCTCCTGCAAGCGAGTCTTATATCAACGTATATCGAACGCATAATTTATAACGGATTTTCTCGCTTGCTGAATTATCTCGCGTCTGGGTTGACAGAGTTTATAATGACCGTACGCCAGTGTTGTTTCACCGTCATCCATGACATATCGTTTGTCATCGTACGGTGACAGCGATAATTTTGTAAGCTTTCTTGTGTATATGTTATGTTTTTCGCTTTGGATAGTCTGCGCCGTAGTATAAGTTTGAGAAGTGGTCTTTACATATTGCTTATAAAGTTGATGTTTCAACTGTGTAGCTATCGCGGAACGTGGCACACCTTTCGCTACCTTTTTCTCTTTATCGTTTGCCGTAACGAATGAATAACATTTTGCGCGCAACCCGACAAATTCAAGTATCGGTATTCCATTTGTTTCGTCTTTAAACGTACCCAACTTTTTCTTGTTTGTTTCACTATAGCACGGATGTGTCCTAGGGTACTCCGACGTGTCAAAGAGTTCGAGATGCTCCTCCATGTCTTTGTACACATCGTCGGTGCGAATGTCGTACAACAGAGAGTCAGTGTCCGTCATACATAGACGTGCACGTGACCCGTACGTATTCATCGTGAATCCGTAATGGAACCGATACATGATCAGCTTACTAATATCCAATACACTGAACCCAACGTACAAAGGTCGGTTCAGTGTAATGGACGTTTTATTCATCGTGAGACCTAGCAGGTCCTCGTTATAGATGAAAAAATGTTGTAGCCTGGGGTTAGCGGTTAGTTTGTGAAGTTTCTTCTCGTTTGGAACTAACTTGAAATCGATTCGCTTCCGTACGTTTTCCAACGATTTTCCGTACGGCGCGTTATTCATTAACTTAAAAAAGTCTTTTTCAAAGGTGTTTCTGGTTTCCTTTCGTCGCTCCGTCTTAAAATCGATGAAAGGTTTCAACCATACGCACTGTGTGAATGCTAACACACGGTGAATCGCTTTCAACTCCATTCTTAGTTCGAGGTAGAGTTTCAATGTTCTGTAATGAACAATGTATTTTGTCTTGTCCTCGAGGGACGTTATCAGTTTCTCTACCTTACCGTTACTACACACAAAGTCTTTTAACAGCTTCATGCGATAGCAGTACGGTGAAAGCATACTGTCCGTAATAGTACGCTTTTCGAGTGCTAAAGGGTAGTCACTGTGTAAGTCGTGTAGGTAATGTGGATACCCCAGATCGACTTCCAGGATATAACCGGTGTCACCATCGTCACGTAACGCGTGCACGTTCAACGTATCGATCTGTGTACGTTCCAACCATCGAAAACCGGACAGTGGTAAAGGCTGTGTCATAGCCGTTCCGTACAGGTTGGTACAATCGAGGTACAGTAAAAAATTGTGCGGCTTGCTTGCGTCATAATCGGGAATGTACGGGTTGTTGGCCTTGGCGTACCGATTAGAAATTGCTGCTAAACCGCCTCGTATACCTTTTTCGATGTACAGGTGTACGTCTATATCGCGGAGTAACTCTAACCTGACCCCTGTCATTTTCAACATCGCGTTCCACGCTAAACCGGCGGTGGTAAAAACGTTACACGGATCGAGTTCGTAGTACTGCAAGCTCATGTTTCGAAAGTTTTCAAATACATCAGCAAGCAGTAGTACATCCGTTTTTAAATAAAGGTCATGATAATCACCGAACGTTTGCATGTCGAAAGCCGACCAAACCGCTCGAGCGTGCGCGTAATCTTCTTCGTTTATATCCGACTCTGTCAACCCGCTGTAAAAATGTTCGCGGTCCGGTAACTACCTCTCGTCAAATTTTGAATTGTCCGTAACGTATTCGTAAGGGTACACACCTTTACGCAACAGTAAATCAACATTACGCGTGTAAAATTGTTTAAGGATTTTAAATTTATCCGCGGATAAGTTGGAGACGAGTTTTTCAAGTGACGCGTTCATGATCCGCAGAGAATCGAGAAACCGGAGCTGGCCGAGTGTAACGTTCGCTTGTAGTAGCGATACACGTTATTTCATCTTCCTTGTACTTTCCGAAACCTTGCATCAAATGATGCGAGTCATAGCCACTTAAATTATGGAAAAAAACCGGAACGTGTGTTGGTATTTTGTAATTTATATTACACGCATTGTGAGCAGCGCCTAAATAGTTTCCCGTTATGTGGCAATGGTTTCGAACCGTGTCATCCGTTAACGCCTTCTTGCACAGATGACAGTGCGTAGCGTTTCGGAATGACCGTTCATCGGCCGCTGTCATTTCGATCGGTTTATTAAACTTTCTATCGAGTCGTTGAACGTCGGCTAAAAGCACACGAAGGAACGTTTCCTTGACGGCGTTTCCCATCCAGTCAACTATTACATAGCAGAAACTGGCTGGCATATTATGTGCCACGTTTTTACCGGTGGTCGGAACAATAAACGATTCGAAGTCAGCGTATACCGTATAAGGTACGCGGTGACAAAGTGAAAAGTTTTTAAAATACATCCACTTTTCGTTCTCATCAGGAAGTTTTACTTTCTGTACTCCGTGCTGAGAACAGTTGCGTTCGTGTTCTTCAACTCGTTTTCGCGCCGCGTTATTATCTTTATTGTCCGAAAATCTGTGTAGACAGTAGATGCAGTAAAACGAGGTGCCCTTTCGTTTTGTCAACGACCAAAGCATACGCGAAAGGTTCCGTATGAGGCAGTAGTGTGTAGTGTTCGCGTCGGACGTAGCAGTAGGTTTACATGGTACTTTCTACCGCTATGTTCAGTGATACGTAAAGGATATACCTCGCCTTCATAGCCAAAAACGTTAACGGATATGTTTTCGTTTAATTTTTCGAACCGTTTTATCTTATTGAGTGCGACGGGATAAGGAATGTCCTTCATGTTTATTTCTTCTTCGTACGGAAGGTAATGGCTAACGCGATGGGGGTTACACACGATCGGGTGTATACCGGCGAGCACAGACCACAAGAAACACTTTTCATTGTCTATATTTTTTATATTGATAATTCCTTTCTTACTGTTTGATAATTTCGATGGTGTAGGTAGAAAGCTCGACCCCACAAGAGGATTGTATTTTGTAATATTTAATTCCACCGACTCGACACCGTTTTCGACCCACCCGCTTCTGTCACGAGTGAATTTGTCAACGGATTCCATTATTTTCTCGCTAGCTATCGAATACTGTTCATCGATATCGACATACAGTGACTTAAGTTCTGTACGTGATCTAAATACCGCATTACAATAAATATTTTCTGTGTTTATTAATTTTTTAAAAGATACACGAACTGCTAAATACCACTTTATATAATTATTTAATGCTACGGCTTCGCTACAAATCTTATCAACAACCGTGTGTTTGTAATCTAATAATACTGTTTGTGTGTTTAGTGTATTGTCAAGTATCATAAATTTTATAGTAATTACATTACCATTGATAGCAATGTGTTCGCTGCTGCTACTGCTGGCCATTGTGAAAGGACTGAGGCCGGCTTCGCGTCGTCGGTTACCTATATAGACAGTTCGGTGACCGGTAACGCTGTCGCCACGCTCCGCTCGCTAGGAGCAGCTGCGCGGGGTGGGGTGCGGGCAGCCGGTGACCGAGAGGTAGGCGAGGTGCGGGGTTGTCGTGACCGATGCGGTGTGTGCTGGGGGTGCGGGGTAGAGGTGTGGGGTGGGGTGTGCGGGCTAGAATGTCATCGTCCGGTCGTGACCGATGACGCGCGTTGCGATAGGGCTGGGTGGGGTGGGGAGTGCGGTGTAGGAAGCCGACGTCCGTGACCGTTGCGGTGAGGGGTAAAGGTGTGGGATGGTGGTGCGGGGTAGGGAGTTAGGTTGCAGCCGGTGTCCGTGACCGAGAGGTAGGCGAGGTGCGGGGTACAGGATGCCGGCAACCTTGACCGAAGCGCGCTCGTTGAGTCGCCTCCCGCGGGATGTATGGTGCGGGGTACGGGGGGCTGGGTTGTACGACCGGTCGTGACCGAAAGCAGGAAACGTCGAACACCAAGCAGATGTGCGAGGTGGTGGCCTGAGGCGACGCGGGGTTGACGTGCGGGGTAGGAAGCAAAGTTGTAGCCATGACCGTTGCGGTGCGGAGTGGTGGTGTGGGGTGGAGGTGCGGGTAGGATGTCATCGTCCGGTCGTGACCGAAAGCAGATGGTGGTCCGAGACGACGCGGGGTGGGGTGCGGGGTAGGAAGCTAGGTTGTCGCCGACGGACTCGATTGCGGTTGTTACGGTGCGGGGTGGGGGTAAACCCGGTCGTTGCGGAGCGACAGACAAAGTAATTGAACAAAATATGTAGGCGAGGTGCGGGGTGGTGGTGAGGCTCTGGGTGCGGTGTTGGGGTGCGGAGTAGGATGTCATCGTCCGGTCGTGACCGAAAGCAGTTGGTGGCCTGTGACGACGCGGGGTGGGCTAGGAAGCAAAATTATAGCCGTTACCGTTGCGGTGGAGGTGCGTGGTGCGGGGTAGGGTGTCGTCGTCCGGTCGTGACCGAAGGAGATGACGCTTTAGAAGGAAGGAACGTGGTCGGGGGAAACAGAATAAATACGCCAGTGTTTCCCTGTGCAGTCATCAGTACTCGCCATGGAAGGAATCGTTGCGAACGCGAAGACAGTTGAAAATTTTTTACCAAAAAGAGACTTGTCAAGTCTTTCTTTAGGAGTAAAGTATCATATAATTCACATGAAATTTGTGAAAACGAAATTCGGGGATTCAGTTGTGGTAGATTTGGAAGATACCGGAGCCTGTCCTCAGCCGGAGGAGAAACTGTTCTATGTATACCTACCTAAAAGATGATGTGACGTATTTACAGAGGAGCAATTGAAAGCTCTGAAGCCTTGTGTGCTATCACTATGCGTAACCTCACACACTCCGCTGGCGAACGAGAAAGTGAGCGTGCAGTTGGATATTGATTATGTGAGTATGATATTTCAGTACCATTAATAATTGCTTATACAGAAGTGGTTATGTATTAATTTTTTTCTCTTTTTTTCCAGACCAAATAAACGAGAACAGGATTGATTTATTATAATAATAATTGTAATAATAACATTAATAGTAAAATGTTTTTAAATGTTGAAGTAGACTTCTCTATTTTTTTTTGTCGTTTTTTAATGTTAACTGTTCATTTTCAGAGAAAGAACAAGGTGTTGCTTGGATCTAATATTGTAGAAAAACTTTTAAACAGAGAAATAAATGGTAATAATAGATTATATTGTCAATGCGACATGATTAAATTCGATTATAATTTTAGAAATAATCGTAAGACACTGAGTAGATGGATATCAATACGAAACGAAAAGAATATTTACAAAATGAAAGTATTTATTCGTAATGAGTTTTTCAAACTCTTCAAAACATCAATTAGTTATTGTAACAACCATAATATTGAATATTTTCAATTAAAAAATTTGCTAATTGCTAAAACAAAGCTGGTTAATCAGATGTACTATATGATGTATAATTTTACTGGTACAGCGTATACCTCGCTGGTAAAAAAATATGAGTGATCAAGGCATGACTCTAGCGGATGTCCGCTTCGTAACCGTTGTCGTGTCTGTTGTTATCTAAGATATCAAAATGACTTTAATTCAGAATACATGTTTTTTTTAATACCACACTAACTATCATTTGATGTGTCTACATTCTTTTGTATTTGATCAAGTATTATTAATTGTAGAAAATTATATTCTGTTTTTAATTATTAAAAATTGTATGTGGTTTATAACCTAAAAAGTTGAGATAAACAATCATTAACGTGTTAATTAAATTTTTATGTGTAATTAAATTTTTAAAAGATTTCTCTCATTTTTCTACAGAAACCTTGTTTCGATGTTATGTGTTTGTGCGAATGCGAGGGAGATGTATGTCGTTCACCACCATATGGTGACCACTGTAACATTCTGAGTGCTTGTGAGTGGAGAGAATTTACACTCTGAAGAACAATTGTTTTAAAAAATTATTTTGACGAAAAAAAATGTAATTGGTTAAGGCATAATTCCACTGGATGTGCGCTTTATAAGCGTTGTTACCTCTGTTATTATCTAAAATACTAAAAAAAGAGTTGAATTCAAGGTTTTGGTGTACCATTTTACACATGTAGTTAACACCATAGTAATTATCATTTGATGTGTGTCTACATTTAGTATGTTATTATTAACATATTACACATCAACATTGTAATATTGTATGTTATTAATTACTATTATTATTATTGTTAGACATATAAGGCTTGTTTTGGTTGTAGTAAATGTAATTATTATTTTGTTAATTATGTGTGTGTGTGTGTGTGTGTGTGTGTGTGTGTGTGTGTGTGTGTGTGTGTGTGTGTGTGTGTGTGTGTGTGTGTGTGTGTAGAGAGAGAGAGAGAGAGAGAGAACCTTCAAGGCTGCAAAAGAGAGAGAAGGCGAGAGAGAAAAAAGATTATTTTGTATAATTATGTAAATATATATATATATAGATAAAGTGTTTATTTTGTTTAGTTATGTATATAGAGAGAGCTCGTATGTTTTGCTCAATTATAATTGTCTTGTGAATATAGAACGTGTGTGTGTAGAGAGAGAAAAAAAATTATAGCTTATGATTTGATTGTAAAAGCTTTCGATATTATTAAAACTTATATATAAACCATAACCTATGTTATTTTCATTATTATTATGCCCTTTATACAAAACAGTAATTCCTATCATACTTGAATAAGCTCTAGCTAAGCAAAAGCAGTTGAGATGTATGTCTCTTTCATGGAATATAGCAGCGAAGAAACCGGTTTTTATAGTAGAGAAAGAGAGCGCTACACCTTACAATTCTGAACGACAGCTTGCCTGAGGTAGTTCAACGTCTACCTCACACACACACACACACACACACACACACACACACACACAGCTTTATAAAACACGGACGCCAGCTATCAGTTCCTCTTTGAATACATTAACTGAACGTGGAAGTGTTTCACACACACACACACACACACACACACACACCGCGTGTACCAGCTTAGATGCTATTTGACTGGTTTACAGGCGAATCGTCACAGGAGTAAATATATTTATTCAGTTAACAATTTTAGTAACGCATAATAAGAATATATGTTTTCTAACACTATTCAAATCGATGCATCTGTTTTATATTAACACAATATAAACATTATAATATTACAATATCCGGTTTTGAGTACCGGAGGAATCGCGTCGGGATATCATTAATCACCAAATTTTGGAACCCGTCAGGTACCTATTGCCCCAAATTTTTACCGATCAATTTCGCGTAACGGTACCCCCTCAACCGTCCAGAGTTTAGACATACAGGACTTGTTTAGGGTGTACCCCCCATCCGTTGATTTAAACATTTCGGGTGTTAAATTTCGGAAACCAAAAATTTCGGGTAACCCCATCCGTCGATTAAAACATTTCGGGTACTAAATTTCAGACACCAAAAATTTCGGGTACCCCATCCGTTGTTTTAAACATTGCGGGTAACGGTACCCGATGCCCCCCCCAAATTTCGCGTAACAGTACCCGATGACATCGCCTCTGTGCGTCCGGGCCCTCGACAACCGCCGAATTCCGGGTACCCCCATCCGCTACACATTGTTTTCGACTACCAAATTTTGGACATGCAGAAACCACGGCCTCCGTGACGCCATGAAACAGGTTTTAACCATGCGGACGCCAGCGACTTGGGCCTCTGTGTGATGTCATAACTGAAACACGGAAGTGTTTCAGTCACACATACACACACATACACACACACATACACACACACACACACACACAAACCAGTGACGTCACATGGACAGCTCGGATACCAGCTGCCAGTGCCTCTATGACGTCATGAACTGGAACCCGGTAGTGTTTTCGTTCGCAACCCGGAAGTGTTTTCGAACACTCACTTTTATACTACTCACAAAGACTTTCAAATGGGAGTATGTAAACTGCGCACTTTATTATTGGTCATTAATAACAACAAAGGATTAGGCCGCTAGAGGGTATGTTTACATACAGTTTATTGCAATAAGTTGTTATTTAGAAGTTCATTGTTGCGATTGCCAACTTATGAAATCGAAGAAAAAATTAAGAATTAAATTAAATTCTCTATAAGTTTTATTTGAAACTGTAATGCATTTATTAGCCATTTAAAAAAGTTATTTTACTCCAACCGTAACAAAGTGTATTTTTAGAGTTCAATTTTTTGTGTTTTACGTCAGATAACTTAAAAAATATTAGATTTACAGTTCTGCGACCTGTTTTATTCAACTTTCCAGGTCAAAAAACGTATAGAACAAAGAAATTTGCATCGAACTTTCAGACCGGTAAAATTAAATATGGCTGCATATTAGCAAAATTTTCGCTAGTCGTAACTCGCTAACGAAGCGTTTTTGGACTTTTGTTTATACCAACTTTTTTCCTTATTTTCAGCTATAGAGTAATTTACCGAGAGATTAGAGTGCAGTTCCGAATCACCCTGTATATCCGTGCGATGTGAGAAATGAGTTATTAGACACCGACAGAAGGGTGACACCGAATCAACCAGAAATAAATTGTCCTATAATTAATGTACGAATTAATGGATGTAGAATTAAAATGTTAATCGATACAGGTAGCCAATTAACTGTACTAAATAATAAGTGGGTACAACAAAATAAAAAATATTTTAAACAAACGGCTATTTTACCTGTCAGTAATATAAATGTTAATACAGCCATGAATAAGAGATAAAAGGTTAGACAGCAAGCTTATGTAACTTTAAATTGTAAGGACTTAGAAATAACATATCCTATGATCATAATGAATAAACTTAATTGTGATGGAATTATTGGAATGGATTTATTAAATACTTTAATTGCAAGGATTGATATAAATAAAAATAAGATGATATGTAATTATAAGAATGTTCTATATGAATTAATTATGAATGAAGGTGAAGAAAATGGTGAGGTAAGTGAAAATCCTATTGTTGTATCCAAGCCATGTATACGATATGCACCTACTCAGCATGCTAATTCAGCCGAAGAAGGAATGTCATCTCAGGAAGAAGCGAAGTTATTTAAATTAATAGAAGAGTATAATGAAGTGTGCTGAGTCACGAAGACTCGGCGAGTTTTCAGTTATTTTACTATCGGAGAGGGAGCTGCTATCTAGCGGTAAGACGGCGCGAAACAAATGAATATACGACTTGGAGTTATTGGCAGTACAGAATTTAAGGCAGTAATTAGTGCTGCCCCCTACCCGTGGATAGGAAAAACTACTAGTTTAGACAACGGCGGTCGGGGGTCGGCACCTGCCGCCAGTCCGCGATATGAAAGCGTCAGGTGCTGCTTTCTGGCGAAGTCTACGGTAGGTAAACTAGGAAGGAGCGAATGCTTCTCTTAAAGTTCGTCTGACAAAATACCTCGTGGGTGACGGTAGCCATTTTCCTCCGGTAGAGAAGAAAATCTCAACATTGCTGTTCTTCAAACTATGTCTAGATAAATTCTCTTCACGACTGCGGTAAGTCTCTCAAATTACTTTTATATTAATTAACAACTATATTCGTTGGAGGATACTGTTTTTTTAGTAAGCCTGAGTAAGCAGCTGTCCACCACCTGTTCCATCGTGCGTTGTGCAATATACAGTTTGATGTAAAGTTTTTAAAATCTAATAAAACTATATTGATTTAAGTGTCAGAATTTCGGCACTAAAAAGTAAAGTACATTGACCACAAAATAATTAAGTTTAAAAGCGATTTAACACCGATGTAAGGAGATACGTGTTACATCAATGTAGGTTATTTTAACAATACGTAGTTGATTTAAGTGGTATAAAGTTTTGCTACAATTAACAGTAAAGCTTTATATATATATATCTGGCAACTTACTCAGGCACGTTTTGAAAGTAAATGATGTCCAGTTCATATTATTTTCTGTAGTAAAAACTAGGTAATTGAAACAAATCTTAACCACGTGGTAACTACATATTCACGCTAAGTATAAAGTTATGAGATGGTACAAAGCCATAATTAATTGTCATATTCCAAACAAGGTAACTCACATTAGGTGATGTTAATACTGGGAAGAATTATTGTTATAAAGTATTTTCAAATAAGGCATGTTGGCCATATAATTTTATCAAGTTTAATTAAATAGCTCAATAACTATGTTGACTTAATATATGTATTTTGGAGGGTGTGCAAACCTTAGTGGGGCATTCGTGTTGTGGTCTCTGACTAAAAATATAATGTGTAATCAGGGTCCATCGATGTAGACGAGAAAGAAGACCTACTACCAGCTGAACGATGAACACCATAAGCTCCTCGCTACCGGAGGCATTTGGACCACCACCCTAACACCTAATAATGTCAGCCACGAGATCGCCACTTTCCTAAAAAACCCTTCATGGACTAAATCAGGTGACAACAAACCAATTGTTATTTACACATAGAGTCAACAATCAATCATACCCAGTGACCAGTTATATACATCTGACAACTACTACATTTCAAGTTTTTAAACATTCATTTAGATCCCCAATTGAGGGGACAGTTTAGTGTGTGGACTGGGTGTTAAATTAATTGTAAATTTCAATGTATTTCTGGTAAAATTGTCAGCCAGAGACTGGCATGCATTCCACAAGTCACATTCAGCATAGATTTTCCATTTATTTCATTATAGGGGTTTCTTTACAGATTTTAAGTCATTCTGGCTATTAGTAATTATCATGTTCAATTCTGTGGTATACATATATATTTTCTTAATTAAAAATCAGTTTAATTTATTTTGTATAAAAAAAATTACTGGTGAGGGAGGTGCATTTTCAACAAGTTTCAACCAAGCAGTGCCTGTCGATACAGTTTTGAACTTGTTTGTCGAGACAAGTTGAAGGCTGAATCATCAGGATGTTAATGTGTCCGTCTCTGAGCCAAGTGTATTTTTTTCATAGGGTTATAATATTATGCAATAATTCTATTTTTATTAATTGGCCCTGTTTCCGTATATATAAATTCTTTATATAATTTATGATAACTGGGGGGCGTTCATTATTTTCAATATTTTTAATTTCTCACTGTAATTAGCCACTTAGCCACTTAGGCACTTAGTTTTCAATTTTATTATGTCCTGGGGACTACTGAATGCTTAAACATTATCTTGTACACCTGATGTGCAATCAACCCACACCATGAGGGTAATATTATAATAAAAGTAAATTTCTAATCCTAACAGGGATAATTATAATGAAACAGTAAGAATTTATATACACCATGAGGGTAATATAAAAAGGGCGTGGCAAGACACCTTTATGTATATTTTATTGTATACTATTGTATAATGTATTTGTGTCGTGGAACATGTTATGTATGTATATTTGTGTGTACATTTTGGGGGTTATAAGTGTTATGCATTTAGTGTATTTTTGGTGGGGACTTTGGATATAGGGTTTTTTTATTTGTGCAATGTCTTTTTATAAAAGAAAGTTAATACATGAACTCATGTAGTTATATCCTTTTCATTTTTTTTTTTATAACAGGTATTCTATCTCAATTAATCATTGCTGATCATTTCTTTAAGGAAATATTTTACTTTATTTAACTTTATAACAAGTATATGAGTTGTCACCCTTTGAATAATATTTAATTTGTTTGAGTAATCATTATTTTTATAATTAATATTAGCAAGGAATCAATACCCTTTATCTTCATTAAGTTATATGAAGCATTCTAACAGGAACATATAAAATAAATTTTATATTTTATTAATATTTTAATGGAAGCTTTATTTCAAGGTTAGTTATAGTTTTAAATTTCAATTCATTGGTAGAGTGACATAGCAAATTATTTTCTTGGTTTCAATAATTATTTTCAGGTGGCCTTGTTGAGTAAGTATGCTTTATTTAATTAACTAATTAAGGGGAATTATAGATTACTGTTGGGTTTATTTATTTTATTATTAATTGTGCAATGAGATAGAATAATAAAAAGGATTTGTTAATTGTTTAATTCTTGAGTTTTGATTGCAAGTCCCGTCTCACTGGATCCAGCGCATTTTTGGCTTCTCTAGGCCTAAGCCTAGTTATAATTAACTTGTGGCCCCTCTTTACAAAAAAAAAATTCTCAAAAAAAATTTTCGAAAAAAAATAATCTTTTTTTTTTAACTGCTTAAGTTAAAGTGGGTTTTTATTTGGTAGCAGAGCGTGGTTACGATTGGGGTCAACCCGTGGATCCTGTGGGTGTGACGGGGCTTGCAAACTTAGGAAACATTTTGGAACTTCCATAATGTTAAGTTCAAATAGAACTTAGAAAAATTTTAAAAGGCCCTATATCTAAAGTGGAAAATATTTTTGTTAGCTTTAAGGTTTTGAGATAAATGTATATGTACTTGCCCGCCTTGATTAGTGAATAGTGCCACGTGGTGAGAAATTTTAGAAGGGGAAATCCCTGGGGAAAGGGGACTTATCGCAGTTCGGTGCTTGGTTGTTTGGAGTATTACCTTGCCCATATTGGGGAGGTGTTGTTTTTTGAATTATGCGGTATGGCCCGATCGGCAGTCGGTCGGTTTCTTCCGATAAATGGTAGCCGAAGTAACATAAGAAATTGTTAAAATAAATTTTCGTGGTCGGTGTTTTGTTTTCGTGTTGTGTGTGTCGCGTTCCTTTTGTCTGGTAATCGAGTGTGAGCAGTTCAGGTAGTGAGCTAGTTCTCGCATCGGTAGGTGGACCCGCAGTCTACTCTTTGGAAGATATAGTACGTGAGTTTTTCTTATTCCAATCTTATTATTGTCATTATGTTTGAAGGTGTCAGGTATTTGTAGGGTGTTGTGTTTTGTTGATTGTGTATTTACGAATTGTGTAATTCTGGCGGCGCAATGCTTTTTCGGAAATTGCTCCACCCTCTCACAGGAGTTCTCCAGAAACTTTCGGTGGTAGATGCATTTAAGGAGGACCAGCTGCTGGTTTCCTTGGACCTTGTCCTGCAGTTGGCAGACTATCCGGGTATATCCGATGGGGAGGTCTTGTCCCTTATATACCCGTATTGCCGGGGTTCGTTGGCAGAGAAGGTCACCAACACTTGGCGTCGGGGCGGCACGGTCGACACTTTTCATGGGGAAGTGTTGGATTACTTCATATATCCTCAACGACCTTCCCAGCTGAAGTGGGATTTATTCTATCGTTTTCAGGCCAACGGAGAGGCGTTGGGGGATTACGTGCAGGACATACGAAAAGCTGCCCGGGTATTAAGATTAGGGTTGCCCGACACCGAAGTCCTAGATGTAATTATGGAAGGACTGAATCCCCAAGACAGATCCCGTTTAATATTTGCTGGACGTCCACGTTGTTTCGCGGAGATGGCCCGGTTTTGTGTTGTTTCAAATACTGTCCGACCAGAGCTCGCAGTAATTATTCCGGTAAATCCATTTCTGAACATGGTGGATCCAGAGCCGATAACATCATCATCGCCTACGCCGGAAGATGAGAAGTCGCTTGATGGTGGAGCTTTACCATCGTCAGTAGAATTTAATTTAGACATTGCACATGGACCTGGACAGTTGGATTCCAGGTTGGGTAATGTTGAGGAAGTTGTAGTTGCTGAGAGTGGTGAAGAAGAGGACTCGAAGGAGGAGGCAGAAGAGTGGTCTGCACATGCTACGCAGGGGAGTATAAGTGTAAGTGTTTCGGAGGCTGCAGGTGTTTCTGAGGTTGCGGATGGACTAGGGGATGTCCAGTCTGCAAGTGTGGTAGAAGTAGATGAGGTAGAAGTTGGGGAGAAACTGGGTGGCAGCGTTGTAGAGTTTGTGAGTGAGAATGATGTAGTGTGTGAAGATGTGCAGACGCTTTCTGTAAGTAGTGTTGAGGATTCCGAGGAGTGGAAGGAAGTTTCAGGAGGACCAGGTGAGCAACTAGAGGAGGAAGATGTGCAGTGTCATGATGGTGATTTGGATTATGTAGAGGAGAAAAAGGAAGAGGTGGAAGAACGAGAACCAGGGGAAATTGTAGAAGAGAAGAAGGTAGAAGCAGAGGAGTTAGAGGTTGAGGATAATCCAAATCGGGGTAAACGTAGAAAGGTAAGTTACCTTGATTCTAGTTTAGAAGAAATAAATCAGTACTGCTCAACACAAGATAGTTTCTCAGAGAGTGACGTCCAAAAGGAACGGGTTCCTAAAGTTCGTCATAAAAAGGTGAGACAAAGCGGTTGACGGGTAGCGGGTAGATGTTCCCCACAGTCCCAGTGGTGTACATCTACTTCAGGGTTGCGCCCCTGCCTCCGCGAGCCTCGGTTTTCTCCACCCATCCTTATTTTCGGAGGGAACCATGTCCTTCACCTTATTCCTAGCTGTTGAACTTTCAATGACCCTTGCCCTTTTCATCTTCCCAATTTTCCTACCCCTCCCCTTAGAAAACAAATAAAAACCAAAACACAAGTAAAAATTAGAAAGGAAAAAGTATTAAAAAAAAAAAAAATTATAAAAGGAAAAAAAAAATATCCGAGAGGAGTTAGGAGAGAAGTTAGTCGGAAGAGTTGTGACTACGTGGGTGTAGGGATGTTAGCATCAGATTGTTAGTATCGTTCTCATGTTTCTTTGTTGTAGTTGTCGTTGATTTTTGTAGAGTCCTGGCCATGCCGCATTCCCTAGTTGATTTCTGTGGTAGATAATTTTGATTAAGTGTAGGTTATTCGACGTTGCCGTACCGCAGCAAACCCCCCCTCGCTAGTTATCCAGAATTGAAGACCAAGTAAAGGGATTGATGTTCGCGTGCCCTCTATGCGGTTTTCTCTGTCCGGCTAATAGGGGCCGTCCGCCCTAGTATAGGGATGTTTTTTTTTAACGACCAGTTAGATATGTCAAGGATTTGTGATGCCTTGTTTTAGCATATGGCTGGTCAGTCCATATGTGGACAGAAGTGTTATGGGCGCTCACATATCAAGGTATTAGTTACCTTGTTTTGGTCTTCGGACGCGTATGTGAGTGGCAGCAGGAGGAGTAGGTGGTGGTCACCAGAGAGGGTGACGTATTGGGGCGGTCCTGTGGGGTTGGCCTGGCGGAGAGGGTCGCGTGAGGATGGTTGCATTGGCGTTGAGATTTCCAATCCAGTAAGAAAAAGGGGGGGTAGTTGTTGTCCTGAGTAGGTATGAAGTTGGGTCTCAGTTGGTGGGCAAGCCTCAGTAGGTCGGAAGATCTATAAGTGCAAGCGTCCTTCTTTAGTCTTTTGCTGTCTTCTCTTGTGCTGTGTACGGACCCTGATCAGGTCAGCAGGCAGCACCCGCACACTTACATAATACATATCTTTTTTCGTCTCTTTCGTTTTCCTTCTGGGAATCTGTTCTCCTGAGAGCAAGCTCTGCTGAGCCAACTCAACCACGACGTCCACCGGTTTGTTTTGGGGAGAGGTTCACTGCAGGGTACTCTCCTGGCCTTTAACGTTGGGGCAACTATGTTGCCCTTTTGGGGTGAGGGTGTGCTGAGTCACGAAGACTCGGCGAGTTTTCAGTTATTTTACTATCGGAGAGGGGGCTGCTATCTAGCGGTAAGACGGCGCGAAACAAATGAATATACGACTTGGAGTTATTGGCAGTACAGAATTTAAGGCAGTAATTAGTGCTGCCCCCTACCCGTGGATAGGAAAAATTACTAGTTTAGACAACGGCGGTCGGGGGTCGGCACCTGCCGCCAGTCCGCGATATGAAAGCGTCAGGTGCTGCTTTCTGGCGAAGTCTACGGTAGGTAAACTAGGAAGGAGCGAATGCTTCTCTTAAAGTTCGTCTGACAAAATACCTCGTGGGTGACGGTAGCCATTTTCCTCCGGTAGAGAAGAAAATCTCAACATTGCTGTTCTTCAAACTATGTCTAGATAAATTCTCTTCACGACTGCGGTAAGTCTCTCAAATTACTTTTATATTAATTAACAACTATATTCGTTGGAGGATACTGTTTTTTTAGTAAGCCTGAGTAAGCAGCTGTCCACCACCTGTTCCATCGTGCGTTGTGCAATATACAGTTTGATGTAAAGTTTTTAAAATCTAATAAAACTATATTTATTTAAGTGTCAGAATTTCGGCACTAAAAAGTAAAGTACATTGACCACAAAATAATTAAGTTTAAAAGCGATTTAACACCGATGTAAGGAGATACGTGTTACATCAATGTAGGTTATTTTAACAATACGTAGTTGATTTAAGTGGTATAAAGTTTTGCTACAATTAACAGTAAAGCTTTATATATATATATCTGGCAACTTACTCAGGCACGTTTTGAAAGTAAATGATGTCCAGTTCATATTATTTTCTGTAGTAAAAACTAGGTAATTGAAACAAATCTTAACCACGTGGTAACTACATATTCACGCTAAGTATAAAGTTATGAGATGGTACAAAGCCATAATTAATTGTCATATTCCAAACAAGGTAACTCACATTAGGTGATGTTAATACTGGGAAGAATTATTGTTATAAAGTATTTTCAAATAAGGCATGTTGGCCATATAATTTTATCAAGTTTAATTAAATAGCTCAATAACTATGTTGACTTAATATATGTATTTTGGAGGGTGTGCAAACCTTAGTGGGGCATTCGTGTTGTGGTCTCTGACTAAAAATATAATGTGTAATCAGGGTCCATCGATGTAGACGAGAAAGAAGACCTACTACCAGCTGAACGATGAACACCATAAGCTCCTCGCTACCGGAGGCATTTGGACCACCACCCTAACACCTAATAATGTCAGCCACGAGATCGCCACTTTCCTAAAAAACCCTTCATGGACTAAATCAGGTGACAACAAACCAATTGTTATTTACACATAGAGTCAACAATCAATCATACCCAGTGACCAGTTATATACATCTGACAACTACTACATTTCAAGTTTTTAAACATTCATTTAGATCCCCAATTGAGGGGACAGTTTAGTGTGTGGACTGGGTGTTAAATTAATTGTAAATTTCAATGTATTTCTGGTAAAATTGTCAGCCAGAGACTGGCATGCATTCCACAAGTCACATTCAGCATAGATTTTCCATTTATTTCATTATAGGGGTTTCTTTACAGATTTTAAGTCATTCTGGCTATTAGTAAATATCATGTTCAATTCTGTGGTATACATATATATTTTCTTAATTAAAAATCAGTTTAATTTATTTTGTATAAAATAAATTACTGGTGAGGGAGGTGCATTTTCATCAAGTTTCAACCAAGCAGTGCCTGTCGATACAGTTTTGAACTTGTTTGTCGAGACAAGTTGAAGGCTGAATCATCAGGATGTTAATGTGTCCGTCTCTGAGCCAAGTGTATTTTTTTCATAGGGTTATAATATTATGCAATAATTCTATTTTTATTAATTGGCCCTGTTTCCGTATATATAAATTCTTTATATAATTTATGATAACTGGGGGGCGTTCATTATTTTCAATATTTTTAATTTCTCACTGTAATTAGCCACTTAGCCACTTAGGCACTTAGTTTTCAATTTTATTATGTCCTGGGGACTACTGAATGCTTAAACATTATCTTGTACACCTGATGTGCAATCAACCCACACCATGAGGGTAATATTATAATAAAAGTAAATTTCTAATCCTAACAGGGATAATTATAATGAAACAGTAAGAATTTATATACACCATGAGGGTAATATAAAAAGGGCGTGGCAAGACACCTTTATGTATATTTTATTGTATACTATTGTATAATGTATTTGTGTCGTGGAACATGTTATGTATGTATATTTGTGTGTACATTTTGGGGGTTATAAGTGTTATGCATTTAGTGTATTTTTGGTGGGGACTTTGGATATAGGGTTTTTTTATTTGTGCAATGTCTTTTTATAAAAGAAAGTTAATACATGAACTCATGTAGTTATATCCTTTTCAATTTTTTTTTTATAACAGGTATTCTATCTCAATTAATCATTGCTGATCATCTCTTTAAGGAAATAATTTACTTTATTTAACTTTATAACAAGTATATGAGTTGTCACCCTTTGAATAATATTTAATTTGTTTGAGTAATCATTATTTTTATAATTAATATTAGCAAGGAATCAATACCCTTTATCTTCATTAAGTTATGTGAAGCATTCTAACAGGAACATATAAAATAAATTTTATATTTTATTAATATTTTAATGGAAGCTTTATTTCAAGGTTAGTTATAGTTTTAAATTTCAATTCATTGGTAGAGTGACATAGCAAATTATTTTCTTGGTTTCAATAATTATTTTCAGGTGGCCTTGTTGAGAAAGAATGCTTTATTTAATTAACTAATTAAGGGGAATTATAGATTACTGTTGGGTTTATTTATTTTATTATTAATTGTGCAATGAGATAGAATAATAAAAAGGATTTGTTAATTGTTTAATTCTTGAGTTTTGATTGCAAGTCCCGTCTCACTGGATCCAGCGCATTTTTGGCTTCTCTAGGCCTAATCCTAGTTATAATTAACTTGTGGCCCCTCTTTACAAAAAAAAAAAAAAAATTCTCAAAAAAAAATAATCTTTTTTTAAAGTGGGGTTTCAGAAGTATTCAGCGATGTACCGACGCAGACCACAGTCTAAGCTTACGTAACGTTAAATTGTAAGGACTTAGAAATAACATATCCTATGATCATAATGAATAAACTTATTTATGATGGAATTATTGGAATGGATTTATTAAATACTTTAAGTGCAAGGATTGATATCAATAACAATAAGATGTTATGTAATTGTAAGAATGTTCTATATGAATTAATTATGAATGAAGATGAAGAAAATGGTGAGGTAAGTGAAAATCCTATTGTCGTATCCAAGCCATGTATACGATATGCACCTACTCAGCATGCTAATTCAGCCGAAGAAGGAATGTCATCTCAGGAAGAAGCGAAGTTATTTAAATTAATAGAAGAGTATAATGAAATATTCAGCGATCTACCGACGCAGACCACAGTCTACGAACACGCTATTATGATATCAGACCCTACAAAATGTGTCATACGAACGTATCCAATACCCAGGAAGTACGAGGGAGAAGTTGAACTGGAAATACGACGGATGATAGAAAATGAGTCGTCATTTAGTAGTCGAACAGCAACTTTCTTAATCCTCTAGTTGTAGTAAAGAAGAAAAGTGGAGAAGTACGTTTATGCCTGGACATGAGGAGTTTGAATAGCGTCGTTCTACGTGAATTCGATTGTGCACCACCTGCGGACGAGTTACTTGCCAAGTGTGAAGGAGCACGTTATTTGATTAAGTTGGATTTACGGTCAAGTTTTTGGCAAATTCCAATTAGAAGAGAAGATAGAAAATACACCGCCTTCCTATATAAAAATAAATGATATCAACACAAGGTAGTTCCCTTTGGTTTGAGCACGAGTTTGGCTGCAATTGCAAAATGTCTGGAGAAAGCAGTGGGACCAGAAGTGGAGCCTTACACCATGGTGTTTGTGGAAGATATCCTGGAAGCCCATATATCCCTTAACCTAGACAAGTGTGAATTCATAAAATCCTCAATCCAATTCCTAGGTCATATTATTTCATCCTCAGGTATTCAACCCGATCCCATAAAGATATCCAGTATTTCCGATTTCCCTACACCGAAGAACATTAAAGGGTTACGAGCATTTTTGGGACTCACAGGATATTATAGAAGATTCTCACAACTATATGCAGAGAAAACCCAACCATTGCTGGAGTTAACAAGGAAAAGTCACAAATGGAATTGGGAGAAGAAACATCAAGATGCCTTCGACCAAGTCAAGAAGTTATTCATGGAAAATATAATGCATCATCATCCACTGCGAGATGGAAGATATCTACACAGACGCTAGTGACTACGCATGTGGAAGTGTACTGTATCAACAAGATGCTACAGGAGAACACCGTGCCATTGCATAAGCCAGTAGAGTATTGAAAGGGGCAGAGAAGCAGTACTCTACATCTAATAAGGAGATACTTGCTATAGTATACGCTCTGAAACAATTTCAATATTATATTTACGGAACGCATTTCGAAATACATACGGACCATCAAGCGTTATCATTTCTATTAAAATGTAAAGTAACCAACGCTCGATTGTTACGATGGATCCTAGCATTCGGTGAGTATTCCATTACTATAAAATATTGTAAAGGGAAAGATAATGTTATAGCCGATACTTTGAGTAGATACGTCACAGAAAAGTGTGAAGAGGTCTATGAAAAGAACCATAATGAGTTACAACTGTTACCTATTAAATTTACTGTTGATAGTGATATTAAATACATGTTGAAGAACCTAGCTCAACAACAAGACTTAGATGATGCTACGAGAGAATTTAAGCTACGAGACCACCTACCAGACCAATACAAGGTACAAAATGGAGTCTTATATAAACTAATGAGGCAAGATTGGAAAGTGGTATTAACAAATGATATGTTGCATAAATTAATTCGACCAACACACGAAAGTTTAGCACATGCTGCTGCACTTAAATGTTACTTAAGCCTACGTGAAGATTTCACCATCAATAATATGTTCAGGAAGATTAAAAACGAAAGTAAGGAATGTTATGAGTGTCAAACAGCAAAAGGACCGAATCTACATACCTATGTGGAAATGCAGAGTATCCAAAAGGACCAGAAAGGAGAGCTAATTGCAGTGGATTTCCTTGGACCACTTCCGAGATCAAGTCGGGGAGTGAAACACATACTTGTTTGTATAGATGTATTTTCCAAAGCCGTCCATCTGTATCCAATTATGCGACCCACTACTAACGTTGTTTTGAAAATACTCTTGCAGAAATACATTCCTGCATATGGTAAAATGAAGAAGGTACTTAGCGACCAAGGAGTACAGTTCCAAAGCGAAGTATGGGAGAGAACCCTTCGTGAAAATGGAATTCAACCTGTACTCACATCGGTACGACACCCACAGGGAAATCTTGCGGAAAGAGTAAACAAAGATTTAGGTAAATATCTACGAATCTACTGTCACGATAAACACAACAAATGGGCAGAGTATTTACTTTCTTTGAGAAAGCAATAAATAAAAATTATAGCTAAGCAACAAGTTATACGCCAATCGAGCTAGATGGAGACAAAAAACCTGTCAGATTCTGGACCAAATATGTAAGCAATCCAGAGAATCAAAATGTACCTATTCCATTAAGTGTAAATGTGGAGTATGCTAAACAACGCATCATAGAACAAGGTAACAAGAGGATAGAAAAGTACAATAGAACGCATAAATTACAATGATTTGACATAGGAGAACAAATTCTGTTGAAAGCTAATCATGTAGGGAAACGCAGTGACAACACAGCAAAGAAATTATTCCGGCTGTACAACGGACCTTATACGTTGAAACAACGCGTGGGAAGACACACGTTCCTCGTATACGATGAGAGGAAAGAAAAGCACATCGGCAAATATCATGCGACGTCATTCAAGAAATTCTACGTATGAATGAACAATGCCACTGAAACCGTCCAAGATCAACGCACCGATCAGCTGTTATGAGGGAGGGGTGAATCTTGCATTCCACCAACAGCGAGAGTTACAGACCTACTCATTATTATGTGTTGTTTAACTGATGTAAACTTAAGTTAAGCGAATATAATATGATTGTATTTGTCTAGAACAAATAGACAAAAATTTAATAAATAAATATTTATTAAATTTTTTTTTCTCAAACAGAGGAATAATGCAACGATACGATGCAACTCCATACGCTGTATTAGGTATTAATTTGAATAAATATAAAATTTGTAGAATTATAATAAGTTAAGGGTAAATGGACAGGTCTGAGATTGTAAAAATATTTCATTGTTAGATTAGTGGAGAAATTAACCTGTTCCGACAAGCAGAGAACACCTGCTCAATTGTATGTGTGTTACGCATGTATCTTGTGTGAGTTAGTGATGCATGTACAGACAGGAATCTCAGCAACCCGCCCCAAGTAATTAATAAAATAATTATTTTAATTCACTGTGCGAAAACTAATTAGTGTAGAAACAAACCAAAGGCACCAAAGTGTGTGTAAATTTTATAGTTATCCCCAGTGAAAAAATGACGTTAATAGGACACGCTACGCGAAGTCAGTGCGAATAAACGTGGCAAAAAATACGCAAATTACCCTATGACGCTCAAATTAATACAGTGAGTGCTTAATCAAATTAGCTATGATTGGTGCTATCTCGATTCCGCGCAAAACATTGCGATTTGCTAATAAATGCAAAGAGATGAAAAGGTTTGGGAGTGGGGGTTATCAGGCTTTATGCGGGTATCGACAGGACGATTTTGAAGCCAACTGGTGCGGAATTTCGAAAGGGTATAAATTAAGGGTTCGACCGAAAACCCTTCTCTTCATTTCAAGACACAGTTGCAGTCGAACATGCTGTCCGTCGGCAGAACAGTTTTATTTTGATATTTATTACAAGTCTCATTAACGAAAGAATAAAACGTTCAGTAATTATGAGACAATATTCCGGAAAACGTAAGTACCGGGATCGTTTAAGTCTACCAAGAGTATCTACGGAGAAGCTACCAGAGCGACGAGGGATGCTGGACGTTAGGCGATGTTTAAGATCTACCTTGCAGCAGATAACAACTCTCACAAGCAGACCACACACTGCTGGAGAACGAAGCTGGACTCTAGACGTATCCAGGACCACACACTGCTGGAGAACGACGCTGGACTCTAGATGTTGCCAGCACCACACACTGCTGGAGAACGACGCTGGACTCTAGACGTATCCAGGACCACGCCAGGCCAGGAGGAATGGAAAACTAACTCTGGACAACGCTGGACCCCGCCAATAAGTCGTAAGATCATCAAAACTCGAGGTGACGTGCATAATGCATTTTAAATGATTTTTAAAAGAGCTCACAACGTCTATATCAAAAGACAATACATTAAAACAAAGAAAAAATTTATAATTAGAAATAATATTTAGAAATGTAGATAAATGTTTAGTCGTAAGAATGAGCGATCGCATATAAAGAAATAATAAAAAACAGAAAGAATTAAAGTTGAGAGAGTAGATTTTGTTTATGAAAATAAATAGTTAAATTGATTGATATTTGCATTATAGAAAAGAATAATTCAAATGTGAATATAAAACATATGCCAGTCTAAAAGTAATTAATAAATTTAAATTTAATTTTAAACATTGGTATAGACTGAGCGAGTTGAGGTCAGATCTGAATTAAAAGAATTAAATTCAAATTATATTTTAATTTTATATTTTATTAGTAAATCAAATTATTAACATGTCTAGATTAAGATTATTAACATGTCTAGATGTAAGAGGGGTTTTTAAATATGTGTAACATTGCATAGTAGAAGAGATAAACATTTAATAATGAGCAATATCGTGATCGAAGATTATTAATGGTGTTTATTATTTATAAGATTGAGTAAACAATAAATATGAATTTTAAATACTCATAAATATAATACTCTTATTATAATTACACCTGAACCCCAATTTATACACGATATTTTTATTGTTGTAATTTTGTCGCCTGTCAACATGTGGCACGACACGCTTACATTTAATAACATTGTATCATTGTAAGGAAATGGCGCTCCAAGATCGTGGGGCTCCACAAATTTAAATTATATTAAATAAATAATTTGTTACGTTTATATATATATATATATTGCGACAATATAAGCATATGCTGTAATGTGCATGTATTAAATAAAATAAATATTTAAATTAATTTTAGTAATATGTATTAGACAAGCAGGTGTGAAATTGGAAGCTGAATTATAAACAGGAATCAATAGGAACATCACGCGGCGATTGCCGCTGAGACCGTGTACACAAGTAAATTGTGTGTGTGCGTGAAGCCTGTTCAAGCCTGAAAGTTTGCAATCTCACCCCAAATAGATGTTAAATTAAAGTTTTATTTAATTATAAGCAAACCGTAAATATTAGAAAGAGTGTAAAGACTTCTAAAAATGCATAAAAATCAGGCACGTGTGCAGTGCGAATTCTATGTAATTATGATGTTCAGTGCGAATTCTGTGCGATTTTTAGAGCATAGTAATTACACCAATGATGCGATCATTATGATAATTACGTATAATATGTGTAATTAAATTAGACAATGTTATATCACCGTGAAATCCGCATTAGACATTGCAATTGGCAAAAATGTGCGAATATGTGAAATTGGACGAGAGTGGGGGAACAGACGCCGTGGACAGCTTCTGACCT
Source organism: Magicicada septendecula (assembly GCA_034769895.1). NCBI lineage: Eukaryota > Metazoa > Arthropoda > Insecta > Hemiptera > Cicadidae > Magicicada > Magicicada septendecula. The sequence goes on from CM068368.1 coordinate 659,642,244, forward strand.
GCAGAATTCTGTGACGACAGTTGTGGTTTTTTTGGTGAATATAAATACGAGCCCAGGAGAGCCAAATTTACTCTTCAAACAGTCTTCAGTCGCTGCGGTACGCTATGCTTTCAGCGACGCGAATTTTTAATATTCTTCAATCAGTTTTCAATTACAGCGGTACGCTATGTCCGTCAGATACGCGAAATTTTAATTACTTCAGACATAGTTAAAAGCTATGTCCAATATCGACAAGATCTTTTGTTTATAAACTGTAAAGTATAATGGACAATATGTTAGTTCAAGTAATAAAATAAAAAAAGAACAGTAACTACAATTATCGGACGTCTACAAACAGTCTAAAACTACAAAAATCAACACTCTAGACAGATGGCTAGAGAACATCAAGCAGAGGAACGATACGCAGAGCAAGAGAGGCGGTTTATATAACAACAGCAGCCGATTCAGAGCAACACATCATTCCATTCTACAGCCAGCCGATGGGAACATGAAGGACGAGTGACTTGAGGACGACCAGTGGAACCGGAAAACGCAAGAGGACATCCAGTAGGAGAGGACTGGACACTGGATGACAGATCTCTGGAGGACATGGGACAATCTGCAGAATTGAGGTGATGAAAAACCAATTTATAATAATTATAAAAGAATAAAGACATTGAAAGACATTAAAAAAAGTTTGTAAATTAAAGAAAAATTATGTAGATAGAGATAAGAGAATGTAATTTAACTGTAGTAAGAATTTTCGTTAATGATATTTTCTTTAATGATGACCAGTTAATTTGAAGATAATTTAAATCCTTGCTTGGAGAATTAACAATTAATTTAATAATTTAAATTTTTCATTGAAAGCATATAAAGTAAAGTAATTGGAAATATAGGAGAAGACTAACGATTCAATTAGTTTCCTTAAAATGATTATAAAGCCGTAAGATGTATGTCAAGTATAGAATAATAATGTAAATAAGAACTAATTTATAAAGCACACATTCAGACTGAGGAGTCGAGAATTTATAGTATAACGAAGAAATGTTTAACATAGAAATGCTAATATAAGACATAAGAGATAAAATCTATTTTATGATGAGTGTACGACAACAAAGAAACATAGAAACAATAGATAATGAATATTTTATGGCAAAGTAAATATTATTATTATATTATTATTTTTATTTTATTTTTTTTGCTTGAATAAAGAAATGAAAATATATTACGATTCCTAAAAGGACTACTCTTATTATGATTACACCTGAACTCAAATTTATACATACACGGTATCAGTAATGTTGTATGAATGTAAACACAGCACAAAAGGTAACGTTGTATAAATTTTGGCGCTCCAAAATCGTGAGGCTCCACAAATTTAAATTACATTATATAATTTGTTACGTTGTATAAATTTTGGCGCTCCAAAATCGTGCGGCTCCACAAAATAAATTATATTAAATAATTTGTGTCGTTGTATAAATTTTGGCGCCCAACGTGGGGCTCAATACGCCTACATTTAATAAATAAATGTATGATCTATGGTTATATGTGTGCATAGGATTTTATGTATAATAATTGATGTTTATTAATGAATATTTTTATGTATTGTTTATTTTGTTGTGTGTATTGTATTGTAATAACGCAACTGGCACCCACCCCAACAAACAGGTGTAATATTGTAATATGAGTAGATAAAAATAAATAAATAATAATAATAAACAATAAATAAATAAAAGCTCACATACGGTTCACCAATAATAAATGATAAATAAATATTTTAATAATAATTCACCATGGCAGCACCAGAAAGTCTGAACATGGAAGCACTACAAACCATGATGCTTGCTTGGGTAGATGAAATAAGCACAAAACAGACAGAAAAGTTGAATGCGAAAATAGACGAACTAAAAGAATTAAATAAAAACCAAACAGAAAGTTTAGAAAATAAACTAGAACAACAGACTGAAAATTTTAAACAGGACACCATAAAAATAACGAAGAAAGTAAAAGAATTAACAGAAAAGTTTGGTGATACCAACTCACATATTGACACTATCGCAGAAAATGTATGTGAAATAATTGTTAAACAAACGGAACAAATATGTGAAACGATGATATGGGAAGAAAACATAAATAATTGAGAATACGAAAGAAAATACGTTCGTAATTAATAATAATAATTCTAAACAAATAATTAACATTAAAGGAGAGAGCAAAATAAAAATTCAGCAGTCATACCTAAAGCGATCAAAAAATTAAAAATTGTAATTTTCCTTCTCGACCAGTCTGTTCACACGCAGCTGTGGCAACGACTCCAAGAAAAGGCTACAAACAAAGTTAGTTGGGAAAGGCGACAACCAACGCCAATATCAGACAATGGAAGTGTGTCCAGCACGATGTAACAAAAGGAACGACGACTCAAGTTGACAGGAGAAGACCAACTGAGAATTATGACACCAAAACAAACCGAACAATGTACTTGGGATCATTCACACGTTTACGCAGAATCGAAGCGAGGATACATTTAGGGGTTTAGTTAAGAAACGAGATCACAACAAGACGAGGAAGGTTACAAAAGATTGAAGAAGCGAAGCACTCTATAGGAACGATGCGAGCAACAAATTGTGAATAGGAACATCGAGGTTGCACAGCGGGATGTAACGTTTAAGTGACATGCTGAGATTTACAACGAGAAAGCGTGGTGGCTGCAGCAGCTGACACTTGACGGAAAATGGTTAATTGCCAGAACGCGGGGTTACAAACATGAACAGTACTCCAGGATGTTAGGGCAATCCTTGCATAAACTCTAGACAATAAGTTGACTGACAGGCGCGCAATGTCTTGCATTTCTCCGAACGATAGTAACGCCTGAACAGCCGATTCAAAGGACATATCCAACCACCTATCAGAATAGAGTATTTTTCGAAGAGAGCGAAGGAGAAGCCAGTTTCCATAGTAACCAGGAGAAGAACAAATCAGAGGGTAGAAGACTAGAAGACTTCGAAATGGTGTGAAAAGATTTCGAGAGAGGGTAGTTGTTTAGCGTATCATGGTGATCTTAGGCGTGGACAAGATGGAGACCAAATTCTAGTAGGGAGACGATGATAAAAACTAAGTGTCCGCCACGGGACAGCGGCAGTCTTATAATAATTTTTGCTCACTCTTATAATAAAATTTAGGCAGTCATACAGAAAAATTCGTCAGTCACATAGAAATTTTCGCGCAGTTTAGAAAGACACATAACTCTCGTGATCAGCCTTACAATGTTGCGGACAGTTTCATAATTTCATTAAGTGCAATAACAGTATCGAGAACAATCACGTGAACTTTCGAACAGTGAATCAGTAAAGCGATCAGTCGCGAAATCTTCAAGTACGCGGAATGGAGAACGATAACGTACACAGTATGTTTAGAAGTGAACTTTGTTGAACTTAGAAATTTTAGAATCGTTTCGCGACCTATGAAAATATAACGAACAACTATTTACGATGTGCATGAAAGACACAGTAATGTTCATAATCTTCAATAATCGAGGCACATTTATCTAAAAGAACTATTCTATAACCACATCTTATTACTTAGTGGGCACACACAAAGAACTACGTTGAATACTTGAGTAAGCATTTATAACACAAACACAAAGTCCACACAACTGATTAATAATGGTTGTACGCGGGAACGAGTCGAATTGTGCAGACAAGCCGTGAATAAACATAACACACCTACACTATTCTGTTGACGACGCGTGTGCATAAGTGAATAGCCAGTGAAAGTGATCTCATCATCATCATCATCCAATGGAGCACCGTCTTCAAAAAATCGTCATCACCTGGAATCTAGCACCGATGGAGTATAATGGATAAACACTTGTCAAGTAATAATTTATGATTTTAGTAGCATAATTAAACTACTGTCCTGTCTCTTTCAAAGAATCTCTACCCTGAGTAATTATAGTAAAAGTTATTAAAGGAAGGTTGCATTTAAGATAGAATCATGGTCAATTAAAGCTAATCCATCTGGGTGAATGAACGCATTAAATAAAGTAAATATTATATGATTTTATTGTATGTATATTTCATATATGTTATATGTATTTCAGATAGCGATTAAGAAGGAAATTATGATATATTGTATGTTATAATTAATATGTTATAATTATTATAATTATAATTATAATTATAATTATCATAATTAAAATTATGATATAATATTTTGATATGTATATGTTCGATGTTTTGATGTATTTACAGGTACCAGGAATATATATATATATATATATATAATTGTTATTGAATACAATTGTTTAAACGTATAATAAATTAGTACGTAAGCAGATCAAATAATGCGTTCATCATTATCAGAAACCCTAATGTATAATCTACAAATCAATTAAATATTATAATGACATAAATTCTTGTGCATTGAGTGAACACCCTTGAGAGTTCTAGAATCTTATATTAGCATAAGATTGCACTGTAGATTGGAGGTTTATGAAGGATACCATTCGCTACTTTATACGTAATTAAGGTAATTAATTAATTGATTCATAGAATAATTAATTGCATTGTTGTAAATGGCGACTAACGCATGGCTCGATCTATATTATTGATTGATCAATAAACATAAATAACCATATTAATCATAAAGTAAGCAACCTGAGTAATTAAAAAGATTTGCATTTTAATTACATTGTTGTAAATGACGCTTCCAACGTGGGGCATAACAAATTAAAAGTACTACTGTTGTAAATGGCGCCCAACCGCACGGCTTAATACGCGATAGAGTTATCACGTATAAGTTCGGGTAAAGAGCAGGCAGTAGTATAGATTAATTTAAAGTAAGATAGAGATAATTAGTAGGGTGATAATCCTAGTTTGAATGATCACTCGTAGTAGGGCTAAAATGGCTAGCAATTTGGACAGTGTAGAATTCGAGATTAATAATCAGTTAGGTATACCTAATACCGAGGAGGACAACACACATAGCGATCCAGACAGCGTTGTAGAGACTCCAGACGACAGGGCACGGGGACCGACGCCTAGACCCCAAGAAGTGAGCCTACAAACACTAATGGCATTAATTAGCGAAAATATTGATAAACAAAACGAAAATAATAGAATAATCAACGAAAAAATTGATTATATATAATTTAACTTAATTTCCGTCCAGTGACGTCAAGCGTAATTTGTATTTGGTTACGCGTTTCAGGCCATGTGGCCTATCCTCAGACCATCACTCCAAGAGGAGCTCGTTAAAAAATAAAAAATCCACAATAAAACAAACACATAATAAATAAATACAAAAATATATTAAAACATATAAAGGCGTTCTATTACACGAACACGGTGCACCGCGTGTAGCATGCCTGAACTGCGTCAATCAGGCATTGCGATTGACGCAGTTCAGGCATGCTACACGCGGTGCACCGTGTTCGTGTAATAGAACGCCTTTATATGTTTTAATATATTTTTGTATTTATTTATTATGTGTTTGTTTTATTGTGGATTTTTTATTTTTTAACGAGCTCCTCTTGGAGTGATGGTCTGAGGATGGGCCACATGGGCTGAAACGCGTAACCAAATACAAATTACGCTTGACGTCACTGGACGGAAATTAAGGTAAATTATATATAATTATCATACAGTGACCTGGACCGCTTTAAATATGTTTAAATTGAAAAAATTGATAAACAAAGTGAAGATAGTAGAGTAATAAGCGAGAAGCTAGAAAAACAGAGCGAGAAACTCGACCAATACAAAGAAGAAGTGAAGCAACAGGTATCTGAGCAAATAGCGCAGATGCGTTCGGAATTACGCGAATACCAACATACCTGGGAGGAGAAGTTTAACGAGATGCAAAAGAAACAAGATGACTCAGTAAAAGAGTTGAAAGAAGACGCAAATTAGAAGTATGAAGAAATGCGGGAGGCACGTGAAACAGACCGCCAAGAATGGAAAGGGGCCATCCAGAGCAATCAGACAAGCATTAAAAGGATTAACAGCAAAATAGAAGCGCACATCAAAGACAGTAACAAGAAACACGAAGAGCTGGCAGCCGAAGTACACGAAACTATACGACAGAAGCAGCAGGAGCAGGGCCACACAAACAACGTCATGAAACAAAGACTTGAAGAAGTTGATAACAAACAACGTTCGACAGAACAGAAATTGGACTAAACGTCTAAAGAAAAAACTACACGCATAGAAGAACTAAAGTGCCACATAGCAAAAATGAAAGAAACACAAGAGCGACTGTAAAGGCAATTAATTGAAGGTGAGTCAATGGACCGGAAGCAGAATCAATTGACCGAACCACCACGACCTTAAGTATAATGGGACCGATAGGTATCCCATGGAATTCCTGAAGGAACTACCGGAACTACAAGAGACGTATTACCCTAATGACAATATTAAATGGATTGGTAGGCACCTGGAGATTGACGCCGGTATTTGGTGGCGGGTCATCAGGAATCAGATAGCTACTTTTGAAGAGTTCAGGGAAACCTTTACACAAAAATACTGGGGGCAAGAACGTCAAGACGAGTTTAGAGACCACCTCGAATATGGGAGATTCGATTGGCACGGCCAAGTTAGTGCCATTCAATATATCGAGCGTATTCTCTTAGAAAGCAGACAGTTGACGCCCACGATAACAGATAGACAATTGATTAGAAAGATCGCGCGTCATTTTGGTAGAGACGTACAATTGGCAGTTATTACGAGAGGAATCACCACAATTCCTAATTTTGAGTCATTGATCGTTGAATACACACAGATTCGACCACGCAATAATAAAGAGTTTTCTGTACGCAGCGACAGCAGAAAGTGAAAGTCGGCGAGAAAGAGGCGACAATAGACCTAAACGGGACTGGGGTGAGAAAGTAACCGCCCGAACACAATACAACCGGAATGCAGGGGGACAGTCTGTCAACACTATTAGTTTTGTGAACAAAGGTGCATCTACGTCGAAGGCCGACGAACCCAAAATGCAGCACCAGGAAGAGAAAAAAAAATCACACGACCTAGTAAATAAGATAGTCAATTTACCGGAAGTACCAACGATGTACATATCCTTCTACCTGATTTAAGAAATGATCTATTGTACGATGATGAAGAGGAAATAGTTCAGCGTGTATTAAAATGTCCCGAAGTAATTATAAAATTTAATAACGATATAACTGTACTAGCTCTAATTGACACTGGAAGTTTAATCAACGGTATGTCAGAATCATGGTATAATCAAAATAAGAAGGGCATAGAACCGTACGAAATATTGCCTATGACCAACACTCTTGTAATTAGCGCAATAGGAAACAAATGAAAATTAATTAAGAAACAAATATTATGCGATATAGAAATAGATGGAGTTAGGAGTGAATGTGTGTTTTTAATTATACCGGATCTTGTTAAACCATGTATTTTAGGGATGAGTTTTCTACAGGAAACCGGATGCCGTATTGATATAGGAAGAAGAATAATCGAGCTGAAAGGAAAAGCTGACGAAGCAGAGTATGCGATACCAATCATGCATATGGCGGTGATAAGCAGAGAATAAGATGAAGAAATCATGCGGAGTATTGACGAAAAGGTGGAAAGTATTGACTGTGGAGATGAAAATGTATTGACACGATTAAAGGAAATTTTAGTAAGGAACAGGAGTTTATTCAGGGAGTGCCCCGGAAGAATCGACGGATACGCACACGAATTCCAAGTAACAGATAGGACACCGTATTTCCAGAGAGGATGGCCAGTCCCACTTGCATACAAGGGGAAATTTCAGGAAGGAATAAGTCGTATGTTACGTTATGGGGTGATTGAACGTTGCAACAGCCCATTCGTAAACCCACTCGTGACGGTGATAAGAAGGATGGAAGGGTCCGATTGTGTCTGGATGCGAGGAAAGTAAACAGTGTGACGATCCCGGACTACGAGGGAGCCTCACCGATAAGTGATATATTAGCAAGATGCAGCGAGATGAAATACTTGTCCACAGTCGATCTGACCAGTAGCTTCTGGCAGGTACCATTAAAGCCAGAATGTCGAGATTTCACAGCCTTTATGTATGAGGGCAAGTGCTACCGCTTTACGGTCACACCATTTTGAATAAGTACCAGTTCGGCGGCGTTAACGAGAGGATTAGACATGGTATTAGAAGAAGAGGTCAAGAGAAATACTATCATTTATGTGGATGATTGTCTATGTTATTCTAACAGTCTAGAAACACACTTAGCACACTTAGAGTTATTATTAGATAATTTAAGAAAAGCAAATTTAACGATAAATTTAGAAAAATCGCAATTCTTCAGACAAGAAATCTCTTACCTAGGATATCGCCTGACAACGCAGGGAATCCAGGCGAAGGAGGATAAGATCAGTGCTATTATGAAGTTTCCTACTCCTAAAAATCAAAAACAACTGAAGGGTTTCTTGGGACACACCAACTTTTATAACCGTTTCACGGATAAATATGCTGAAACAACGCAACCGCTGCTTGAATTATTAAAAAAGGGATATAAATTCATTTGGACACCGGAGCTGAATAATTGTTTTCACCAAGTCAAGGAGTTATTTATTGAAACTGTTATTTTAAAATTTCCTCGAGTCAATCAAAGGTATTATATGCAATGTGACGCCAGTAATTTTGCATACGGTGGTCAATTGTACCAGTTAGATGAAGAAGGGAGAATCGGAGTTATCGCGTTTACAAGTAGAACATTTAAAGGCGCTGAGAGAAATTACTTCACAACAGAAAAAGAACTACTAAATATCGTACGACGTTTAGAGAAATTTCGCATTTATATTTTGGGACAACCTTTGACCGTTATCACTGATAACAAGGCACTGACCTTCATGCACAAGTGTCATTTAAACAATTCCCGCATAACAAGATGGATCTTAAGCATACAAGAATATAAATTTGACATTGTACATTGCAAAGGTAAGGACAACGTTGTTGCCGATATTCTAAGTAGAAATCCAACAGACGCCACACCAGAAGAAGTCAACGAGGATATATGCGAATACTTGGTCAACCATATAACGATTAAAATTGACAAGGAGGTGAGCAGAATCATCAAAGACATCGGAAAATACCAACTCACTAATATTAAGTTTAAATCCATTATTAATAAAGTTAATGAAGGAAGCGTAGGTAAGGAATTAAGTGAATTTTATAAATACGTTAATGGTAAATTATATAGACGACGCAAGAACGAGTGGAAGCTGTATATACCTGATAGTGTATCTGGAAAATTAATTGCCGAAATACACAATATGTACGGACACTTGGGATCGAAAAAATGCATGGAAATGTTACAAGAACATTTCGCTATTGACAAGATGCTAAAGAAAGTGGAAGTTCATATAAAAACATGTGACATATGTCAAAAATGTAAGGACACCAGTAACAGGATTTTGTTCGGTGGAACAAAGGCGTTTGTACCGTTAGGGAGGGGTGAGCTTGTAAGTGCTGATTATTACGGACCCTTACCCACGGCAACGGGCGGAGTTAAATACCTGTTTGTAGTCATCGACAATTTCACAAAATACGTAAGATTGTTTACACTCCGAAGGGCCACGACGACAACAACATTGAGGAGAATGAAACAATACTGCGAAGAAGTTGGGTTTCCAAAAGCAGTACTTACCGACAACGGAACTCAGTTTACTTCCAAGAAATGGGTAAATGAACTGAAGCAATTGAACATTCAACCAAAATATACAGCTATAAGAAACCCGTGTGCCAATTTAGCTGAGAGAGTCAACAGACAACTTGGTAATTTATTTCGAATCTTTGTGCATGACCAGCATACCAAATGGTCACGATATGTCAAAATAATTGAAAGCTGCATCAACGAGGTTTATCATGACACCATTGAGGTAACACCTTATGAAGCGCACCTCGGCAGGAAACCAACAAGAGCATGGAAGAAATACTTAGACCAAGATATTGTGGGAGTTGAAGAAACGGATCACAGCAAAATATTCGTAAAAATAAAGAAAAAAAAGAGAAAAACAAGCGAAGTTAATTAAGGAAAATAAAGTAATTACTAAATTTGAGATCGTGGAGAAAGTTTTAATAAGAACATATTATCAATCCGACGCAATTCAAAAGAAAATTGACAAATTCTATGAATTATATAGTGGGCCGTATAGAATACACCGGATCCTTGGAGACGCTACTTACCAGCTCGTCGACTGCGAAGATGAAAACAAGGTTCGAGGAAAATTTAATATAAGACAAATTAAGAAGTACCACGAACGGAAGGATGGTGTGTAATCTACAGGGAGAAGATAAAAGGATATCTTGTTGTGTTAGCTGTTTGAGTTGAGTCACATACGCTAGGGTTGATGACGCGTGAATCTCATTCAGGCTAGCCAACCATTAAAACACGATATGTATTGTAAAATTAAATTTAAAGATTTATGTAATTCCTTAAGAATAACACATGTGAATAAAAGACTAACGATACGTTTAGTGATACACGTGAGTGAACAATTTGATTAACGTTGTTTGTATGGAATGCAGTGAATGAAAAGACATTTTCATTATAAAACTCTAATTAAATGAATGGCAATAAATTGTCACAGATGAAATAAATAAAAGAAAGGATGTGAATGATCAGTGTAGATCAGTAATTCTAATGTAAAGTAAACCAAATTGACAGAATTATGTATAATAAATAGATTAAAATTTGAACTGATGTTAGGTTAAGATAACTTAGTGATTACTTTAAGAATATGTGTACATGTCTAGTTAATAGGATCGATTGTGGTATAGATTAAAGGTAACAACACAACGATCATGACTGTTATTAACCAAATTATCAATGTATTTATGCAATGAAGGTAACTAGAGGAATACTTGGACTACTTAGGCAAGGATTTTCTTTATTACTGTACGTGAAGCGTAGTCTTCAGATAATTAAGTTTTATGTTAGTTCATTTATTGGAGCATTAAGAAGTAATGTCAAATTGTTTTGTAGTTAGTTGGAACATTTATTGAATATTTATAATTTGTTTATAATAAGATGTAAACACGTTTACACAATTAACACATACGTGCGTTCATGTTAGATACGTTCAACCAATCCAGATGGATGGCAATAAATTCAAATACTTGATCTAAACCAAAAGGGGGTATACCAAATGCAACACACATCACGGAAGTACGTCATCAAGCTATTCTTCTCACAAACGAAGATGGGCACGGCGAACACAGGGCGCAGAATCTGGATTCAATTGTTCCCTGAGGTCACGTCATTAAATCCACATTGGGGACGCTATAGCGATCAAAAAATTAAAAAATTGTAATTTTCCTTCTCGACCAGTCTGTTCACACGCAGCTGTGGCAACGACTCCAAGAAAAGGCTACAAACAAAGTTAGTTGGGAAAGGCGACAACCAACGCCAATATCAAACAATGGAAGTGTGTCCAGCACGATGTAACAAAAGGAACGACGACTCAAGTTGACAGTAGAAGACCAACTGAGAATTATGACACCAAAACAAACCGAACAATGTACTTGGGATCATTCACACGTTTACGCAGAATCGAAGCGAGGATACATTTAGGGGTTTAGTTAAGAAATGAGATCACAACAAGACGAGGAAGGTTACAAAAGATTGAAGAAGCGAAGCACTCTATAGGAACGATGCGAGCAACAAATTGTGAATAGGAACATCGAGGTTGCACAGCGGGATGTAACGTTTAAGTGACATGCTGAGATTTACAACGAAAAAGCGTGGTGGCTGCAGCAGCTGACACTTGACGGAAAATGGTTAATTGCCAGAACGCGGGGTTACAAACATGAACAATACTCCAGGATGTTAGGGCAACCCTAGCTTAAAACTCTAGACAATAAGTTGACTGACAGGCGCGCAATGTCTTGCATTTCTCCGAACGAGAGTAACGCCTGAACAGCCGATTCAAAGGACATATCCAACCACCTATCAGAATAGAGTATTTTACAAAGAGAGCGAAGGAGAAGCCAGTTTCCATAGTAACAAGGAGACGAACAAATCAGAGGGTAGAAGAATAGAAGACTTCGAAATGGTGGGAAAAGATTTCGAGAGAGGGTAGTTGTTCAGCCTATCATGGTGATCTTAGGCGTGGACAAGCTGGAGACCAAATTCTAGTAGGGAGACGTTGATAAAAACTAAGTGTCCGCCACGGGACAGCGGCAGTCTTATAATAATTTTTGCTCAGTCTTATAATAAAATTTAGGCAGTCATACAGAAAAATTCGTCAGTCACATAGAAATTTTCGCGCAGTTTAGAAAGACACATAACTCTCGTGATCAGCCTTACAATGTTGTGGACAGTTTCATAATTTTATTAAGTGCAATAACAGTATCGAGAACAATCACGTGAACTTTCGAACAGTGAATCAGTAAAGCGATCAGTCGCGAAATCTTCAAGTACGCGGAATGGAGAACGATAACGTACACGGTATGTTTAGAAGTGAACTTTGTTGAACTTAGAAATTTTAAAATCGTTTCGCGACCTAGTGAAAACATAACGAACAACTATTTACGATGTGCATGAAAGACACAGTAATGTTCATAATCTTCATTAATCGAGGCACATTTATCTAAAAGAACTATTCTATAACCACATATTATTACTTAGTGGGCACATACAAAGAACTACGTTGAATACTTGAGTAAGCATTTATAATACTATAACGTCTCCTACGTTATAATATCGGGAACCTGTGGTTAATTGCCTCAGGGCAATTACACAGGCTGACATAGTCTTAACCAACTTCTAATTAAACAAAAGATAAGCATTTAGGAGTATATATTTAATATCGGGTCCTATAATTGAGGAACATTGACAGCGGTTTCTGCAGATTTATTCACTCAGTTTTGTTGTTTTGTACCATGACATCTCTTTATTACATAATAACATTAATTGCTCTACTTAAAGTTCTCGACATATATGGTTCAACAGTTTACAGTTTACAAGATGATTATATATTTTATTCTTTCAGAAGGGCCCTCAAAATAAAGATGTACATCGGTTTAACCTTTCCACGGATCCGGGATTGAATATAGTATGTTAATAATGGTCACCTCCCAATATACTATCTTGAAATTGTGCCATTAGAAGAATGGAGTTTATTTACCTTTTAAAACAATAATGCTTTACAGTTTAAACTTTTACTCTTTTACTACAAATAGTTTTATCAGATTACAGACTACATCTTACATATAATGTCTGTTCTTAAAAGTCTTAAAGCTAGTTAAATTGTCGTTTGTTGGTTACAATTTTATTATCTCATAACCACGGAAGACAAGCCTCCATGTCACCTGTGGTATCCTGTAGTTGATGCAGATTCAGCTCCTCGGTCCTCGGTGTGTTTCCTGAAGGTTTGTCGTTATCTTAGTATCCGGTGACGGTGAAGTTCCTGACGTGTGTTAGATCGTTCTGGGTCTGGTACTCTCCTCTTAGATGACTGGTAGTAATATTTCGTTGTTAGAATAATTAATGCAAAAGTTTGTTTCACTGGTATTCACTTTACATGATTATTTATTAGTTGAATTTCACCTTAGGGTCCTAGTACTGTATTAATTACATAATTTTCTTATTTAAGATTTGGTAGAGATGTCATCGGCGCACAATTTAGTTATTCTTTTACTAGCTTTCAACATATTTATCTCTGCGTCGCAATCCAACTATTTAACGATACATTTCGGTTAAGAATGTACAGAGTGCATATATATATATATATATATATATATATATATTTTAACTGAGATTATTCACTTGGAAAACCAAAATATTGTCATCGGTGCACATTACCGCTGTGCGCAGCTTACGGCGTGAGCGCTCCATTACAAGTGGGGTTTGGTTATTGGGGCAGGTAAAGTAACTTCGCGTCGTTTACGCTTCACCATAAAAGTAGTTCCACATTCCGCTTAATATCTATTCGTTTATTCCCTGACATATTTAATTATACTACGGTATCCTTTACTTCGTAATTAGTTATTGTATACCTTTATGTTTTTTATATCGAGTTGTAATTTCCTACTTTTATTAGTTTTATTTACGGGTTATTCTGCGTGTTGATGCCGGTTTCCGCATGTCAGCGCATGGTTAATAATTAAAGGGTGTTTCCTTACCTTGATACTCGCATTCCTCTTGGTTTTAAGCTCTTTATTTATTATTTTTCTGTATTACCTTAGGGATTTAAAATTTGTTTAAATGTGCGATTTTAATTTAAAAATAAATCTCTCACCTTCTTAATTATTTTATTTATTTATTTATTTTTTTTTAAAATAAAATCGTCACATACTCCTCCACTTAAAGAAGACACAGGTGTGTGAACGGATGTGTTTTCTACGGGGAAATTGGTCAGAACTAAACTGGGAGTATGCTTGGCATTTCTGTGTGAAATTCCTCTTAGTTTTTTAACAATCTCCTCAAAAGGTACATTAATCACTCTCAACTTACTTTTTACTATTATCAAGATATACAACGCCTTACAAACTAATGCTTAAAATACGTAAAATTCAAACTTCCTGAAATATATAAAACACACAAAATTCTTCTTAATACTATTACTTACGACTACTATTACCGGTTTTTTCTTTAGTTTTGCTTTACTCTTGTTATAGAATTACTCTTCACAGAGCGTGTTTCGCATCACAGTATGGATGTGTTTCCTTTTTTATTCGAAGGTTCTGATGAATCGTAGTTGACGAATCATTTTAGTAAACTACTTGTTAAGTAATCATTATTTAATTGTTACTTATTTTCGGTGTCAGCTGACTTCTTACTTTTCTCATTTCTCGATGAACAGGATCTAAGGTTGATCAGGCCTCATTCCTATTTATACGATTAGGTATTTAAATAGTGACTCAATTACTATGTAGCAAATATACTTTTTAATACCTTCTTTTTTATTTGTTTTCTTGCTCACTAGCATTTCTTCTTTCGTGATAATACTTTATCTGGGAAATATGACTTCTACGTACATATTTTTGCGTTGTGGGTTCATACAGTGCTACTGTTACAGGAGTTAAGTATCTGTAAATTTTGTAAGGGCCACACAATCGGTATGATAGTTTGGAGGTGGTCTTATCAATCGCACTACTCGTCGGGTGTGTTCTGTACATCACTAAGTCTCCGACTTGATACTTTACTACTTTATTATTCCGCTCGTGATATTTTCGAGATTTTCTTAAGTTAGCTCTTAAATTAGCGCGAGCTTCGTTCCAGATTTTCTTTATATTTTTACCACTAATTTCGTGGGGTAGTAACTCATGTATTTTCCACTTTGTGGACAATGGGTGGTTAGGTTTATATTTATACAGTAATTCAAAGGGTGTCGATTTATGTCCTTCATGATAGGCTGAATTGAAGGCAAATTGTATCCAGGATAGATTCTGGTCCCAAGATGTATGGTCGTTTGCATGGTAGGCTATTAAAGCAGATTTTAGGTTACGCAAATATGTTTCAGCTATATTACCTTGTGGACGATACTCTGTAATGGTAATGTGGTCTATACCTAGTTTGAAACACATGTCCTTGAATTCTTTTGACTTAAACTGTGGTCCGTTATCTGACACTAGATGTACTGGTGTACCGAAATCTTTAAATAATCTATCTTGCAATATCTTCACGGTTGTCGATGCTAACGCTCGCCGCATGGGATACATCCAGACAAATTTGGTGAATGAGTCTACACAAATGAGTAGCATGGTATTTCCTGATTTAGAACGTGGGTAGGGGCCCGAAAAGTCTAAGTAAATTTTAGAAAAAGGGGTAGTGGGAGTTTCCGAGATTAATTGACCTATGTGGCTGTTTCTCGCTGGCTTGCTTAGTGCACACAATTTACACTGTTTTACGAATCTAGCTATCTCGCTGTTCATATTTTCCCAATGACATTCTTTTCGAATGCGATGTACCGTTTTGTTTATTCCCATATGTGCTCCAATGGTAGAGGAGTGGTAGTATTCCATCAGCATAGGTTTAATAATATCAGGGGCAATTATTCTCAAGGATTTTCCATTAGCTATTCTATAACATAATACTCTCTTACTCAATATATATTTTTCTGACTTATTTCCTTTATCTAGCTGTTCTATTATTGTCTTTAGATGCGGGTCTTGTTGTTGATACTGAGCTATATTAGTAAATGCAAGGGGGAATTCAGTAATTAACGTATTAATAATTGGTGTTTCTCTACTCTCCTTACTTTCGGATGTTTTATTAGGCGGCTGGAACATGCGGGACAGTGTATCGGCAACTACATTTTGGGTACCCCGAATATGTTGTACTTTAAATTTGTAACAATTTAACCTCAATACCCATCTTCCAATACGACCTAACTGTTTCGGGTGATTTAATAACCAAGATAAGGCTTGATTATCCGTTTCTAACAGGAATTCTTTATGTTCTAAAAAGGGTTTGAATTTCTCAAATGCGAATACTATAGCCAAACATTCTAATTCGTATGCGGAGTATTTCTTTTCCTGGTCGGTCAGAGTTCGTGAAGCATAACTGATCGGTAATCTAGAATTATCTACTTCCTGATATATTACTGCACCTAGGGCTACACTTGAACTGTCTGTCCGCACTACGAACGGTTTAGTAAAATCAGCTAATTGTAATACTGGAGGTGATATTATGCTTTCTTTCAGTTTGCTGAATGCAGCTTGGTGTTGTTGGGTCCATTCAAATTTCGCTCCCTTTTTTCTTAAAGCGTTCAGCGGTGCTCCTATATCGGCTAGATGAGGGATATACTTGTGGAAATAATTTATCATTCCCAAAAATCGGGTTATTCCTTTCGCATCTCGCGGTGGTAAAAATTCTCTGATCGCTCGGGTTCGTTCGGGGTCTATGCTTACCTTTCCGTCGGCCTTTACTATGTGACCTAAAAATGAAAATTGTGTAACAGCAAAATTTACTTTACTGGGGTTTACTGTTAATCCGGTTTTTTTTTAATCGGGATAGTACTTCACGTAGATGGTTAAGATGTTGGTCCATTGATTCGCTGTAGATAACTATGTCATCTAGGTAGTGATACACGTATTTAAATTTTATATCGTGGAATATTTTCTCTAACAATCGGCTACATACAGAACTTCCTTGGGATATGTCGAAGGGTACTCTAGTAAATTGGTACAGGTTGAATGGGACGGCGAATGCGGTTAGACGTTTGAATTCTTCCGATAGTGGTATCTGATGAAATGCCTGATTTAGGTCCATTATGGTGAAAACTTTTGCTTTTGTAAAGTAATGGAAAGCACTGTGGATGTCGGGAAGTGGTATGGACTCGAATTCTATCCTTTTATTTAATTGCCTATAGTCCACAACTAGTCTATGTTTATCGTGGCCTTTAGGTACTAAAAACGCAGGTGATGAATAAGGTGAAGTGGAAGGTTCTATGACTTCTTGTTCTAATAATTTATTGATTTGATTTCTCATTATTTCCATTTTTCGTGGCGATAATTTGTATGGGTGTAAACGTATCACTTTCTTGTCACTCAAGTTGATCTTGTACTCTATCAGGTTAGTTAATCCTAACTTCGGTGTGAGGACGGTGGAAAATTCTTTTATTAGTTTCTGTATTTTCTGTCTATCTTTACTTTATAGATGAGCTAATTCGGACTCATGGTGTTCTAAGTGTGTTGCAGCTGTTTCAGTATTTTTACTGTTAATTGTTCCATAATCAAAATTATATTTTTGAGTACGATCGAATCCAAAATAATACCGTGAATGTCAAGAATTATACCTGTTTTACTGATAAAGTCAGCTCCTAATATTAAATCGGGTCCTAATTCGTCGCATACCAACATTGGAAAATACCACGTTAAATTTTTAATTTTTAGTTTAATCGTGATGCTGAGTTTTATAATTAAGTTTTGTTTGTTAGCTGTAGCGCATTTGATGTTCACAGTTTGACTGCGTTTAACTAGGTTGTGTTCAGCTAAAGTATCGGCTAGCTGTTGACTGATTAAGCTCCGAGTTGATCCGGAATCAATTAATCCAAGTGTGGATGTAACACCAAGGTCTACTTGTATATACGGTAACTGACACTTATTGAACTTGCATTTTGTATTGCATTACATTTATCGATAAACTTCTTAACATAGGGGTCTGATTTTCTTTTGTTATTTTTTTTGTTTAATTCGTTGTATTTTCGGGTTTTACCTGTTTTCACGATGCTGCGGAAGACACAGGATTTCGGATCTCCCTGCCTTACATGTTTTTTGAATAAGCGGGTGGTTGGTAATGCTGTTTCTGTTTACAGTACCTACTGATGTGTCCAAATTTCCCGCAATTATAACATCTTCTTTCTCTACTAGCGGTATCACTGGTATTCTGTTGAGGTCGTGGGTTATTCGATTTACCTTGGTTGTGAAAGGTTGCAGGAATTCGAAAGGGTCGTCTTTCACGCTGTGTTCTTGCATCTGTGACCAGGGGTTGTGTTTCATTCCTACGTTGTACCTGGGGGAGTAACGCACGTCTGTTCTGATCCGAATACCATACGTTGGACGAGTGAATACTGCTTTGTTCTAATTCTGCGAATGTGTTTGGCCTATTTATTAGTGCTAAACGAGATCTGTCTTCCGGGGATAATCCTACTAAGATTGTATCTATTAACTGTTTTTCGCTCCAGTTTACTTGCAGTAATCGGGAAGATTCTCTTATGTCAGTAATATAGTGGGCGAGTCTCTCATTTGCTCCTTGTACTCGAAGTACGGTGTTCCGTTTGAGCTCCTCATAAATTCCAGTTGGAATGAAATGTTTTATTAGGGTAGTATGAAGTTCTTCTACTGGAAGTTGTGAGCTTAATGACTCCAGTACACGCTCTTTTAATGGTGGTTTACATTTGGGTAGAAGGACTTGTAATATTTGCCAATCGTTTAGTTGCTGTAACTCTTTTATTTGTAGCATGTATTTTATGAAGTTTAATAGTTTGGTGATACTCAATCCATCGGTGTATGGAATTTCTGTTACAATTTTTTCTACCGGATGAGTGATCTTTCCGTAGAGGTCCGCACTAAAGTTTACGTGAGGTATTGTTCTAGGAGGTCCCGATTCTGGATTTGTCATTTTAGGGGGTACTAACGCATACTTATTGGTGAGATTATGGAGGGCACTGGGAAGTGGGGCATCCGATATCGTTAGGGTATTCACGTCTCTATTTGGTAGCTGATCCTGACTCAGTTCTATTCTTGATACAGGGGGTGATTCGAGATTCGCGGTAGTGGGCGGGTGTTCTAAGGTAGGAGATTGAACTGGGGAGATATATAATTTCTTTAGAGATTGTTCGATTTCCTCCATTCTAAATGAGTCGGACATCCTTCGCAATTGTCTTATTATTGTGGGTAATTGCTGTAGTGCTTCATCAGCAAATTTCTGCACATCGGGTGGGATTACAGTAACGTTGGGCCAGTTTAATAAATTCTTCATCCGACGGGTCAAATGCTCTATTCTCTGTGTGGTACGCAAGATTACAGCAGGTGATTTCTCGTCGTGGAGTGTTTGAGATATTAACGTCAATTCCCTATACTTCGCATAACATGTTTCTCTTTCGCTATCATAATCTAGTTCGCTTAATCTACCTAACTGCGCGGGTGTATCTGACCTACTTTCGCGTAACGTTTTGCGTAATTCTGCGACCGTTACATTAGCGTGAGGTAAACCGCGTAAAAGGGATTCGTAGCACAGTTCGTCTTTTAATAATAAATCAGGGTTAAATTGAGCCATTTTCCCTTGATGTTAAGTCTTATAAGTACTTACTCTACTAATACTAAACTCTATACTACTCTCTTTTGGTTTAGTAAAATAAACAATTTTTTAAATAGCTGAGAAATATTTACATAGATAATACGAGAATTGAATATCGTCACAGAGAGACAAAGAGAAATTTCACACAGACATAATTTAATTTTAAACATATGGTGGAAATACATTGTTACTGGGCACTGCATGTTGAACACTTTGTATAACTAAATCCTTAAATTTTTTAGTGACCGTCAATCAGTGAATGTTTTAGTGGATGGTTAGTGAGGATCGGTCAGTAATACAACTTTAGTTATTTTGCGTCGACGTTTCGACAATATTTATTGTCATCTTCAGGACCTGTGTACGAAATACAATAGAAATATCAAACATAACGAAACAATTAAATATTTGGGTGAACGTGTTGGTGATGTGAGTGTGTGCGTGCGTATGTATGTATCATTTTTTATGTGAAGACTTATGATAGTTTGTTTACATCTTCAAATTATCTTTAAGAAAGCGAGCAAATTATAGTATGACTATAAATAATAGTATGAGCATAAAAAATGATACATACATACGCACGCACACACTCACATCACCAACACGTTCACCCAAATATTTAATTGTTTCGTTATGTTTGATATTTCTATTGTATTTCGTACACAGGTCCTGAAGATGACAATAAATATTGTCGAAACGTCGACGCAAAATAACTAAAGTTGTATTATTGACCGATCCTCACTAACCATCCACTAAAACATTCAGTTTGTATAACAATAGAGGGGGCAGTCTATTGTCTAACTCAACGTGGCAGAGGGTGACAAAGGACAGTTTCATACAGGCGTGAACAAGATATTTACCGGTCTGGGTTTGTTGTCAAATCGACACGTTGATGAATGAATTTTCGGACAGGCACAGACATGGGCTTATTACATTTATAATCTATAAATATCCTTACATATATTATATTATGATTCTCTTATATAATTACGCGATCTAATGATTCTAAAGCACTCTATACTAATTAATGAGGTTACTTCTCGTCATACTATTTCTTATCTTAATTAATTAAGAATTTTATTATTTATTTCTTTGCGCGCGAGTTACACCTTTTTTTTCCTGGCGTATTTTACTTGAACCAAATTAAAGTAAATTGGTTTAGCTATTTTAGCTACCGTGTTAAAGTAACAGAGTGAATAAATCTAAAAACAGAGCAGAAACATTATTTTAACAAAGCAGAGTCGCGCATTTTATACCTGCCACTACGTACACAATTATCTCATAAGATAGCAGAGTGGCGCATTTTATAACGTCTACTACGTTATAATATCGGGAACCTGTGGTTAATTGCCTCAGGGCAATTACACAGGCTGACATAGTCTTAACCAACTTCTAATTAAACAAAAGATAAGCATTTAGGAGTATATATTTAATATCGGGTCCTATAATTGAGGAACTTTGACAGCGGTTTCTGCAGATTTATTCACTCAGTTTTGTTGTTTTGTACCATGACATCTCTTTATTACATAATAACATTAATTGCTCTACTTAAAGTTCTCGACATATATGGTTCAACAGTTTACAGTTTACAAGATGATTATATATTTTATTCTTTCAGAAGGGCCCTCAAAATAAAGATGTACATCGGTTTAACATTTCCACGGATCCGGGATTGAATATAGTATGTTAATAATGGTCACCTCCCAATATACTATCTTGAAATTGTGCCATTAGAAGAATGGAGTTTATTTACCTTTTAAAACAATAATGCTTTACAGTTTAAACTTTTACTCTTTTACTACAAATAGTTTTATCAGATTACAGACTACATCTTACATATAATGTCTGTTCTTAAAAGTCTTAAAGCTAGTTAAATTGTCGTTTGTTGGTTACAATTTTAGTATCTCATAACCACGGAAGACAAGCCTCCATGTCACCTGTGGTATCCTGTAGTTGATGCAGATTCAGCTCCTCGGTCCTCGGTGTGTTTCCTGAAGGTTTGTCGTTATCTTAGTATCCGGTGACGGTGAAGTTCCTGACGTGTGTTAGATCGTTCTGGGTCTGGTACTCTCCTCTTAGATGACTGGTAGTAATATTTCGTTGTTAGAATAATTAATGCAAAAGTTTGTTTCACTGGTATTCACTTTACATGATTATTTATTAGTAGAATTTCACCTTAGGGTCCTAGTACTGTATCAATTACATAATTTTCTTATTTAAGATTTGGTAGAGATGTCATCGGCGCACAATTTAGTTATTTTTTACTAGCTTTCAACATATTTATCTCTGCGTCGCGATCCAACTATTTAACGATACATTTCGGTTAAGAATGTACAGAGTGCATATATATATATATATATTTTAACTGAGATTATTCACTTGGAAAACCAAAATTTTGTCATCGGTGCACATTACCGCTGTGCGCAGCTTACGGCGTGAGCGCTCCATTACAAGTGGGGTTTGGTTATTGGGGCAGGTAAAGTAACTTCGCGTCGTTTACGCTTCACCATAAAAGTAGTTCCACATTCCGCTTAATATCTATTCGTTTATTCCCTGACATATTTAATTATACTACGGTATCCTTTACTTCGTAATTAGTTATTGTATACCTTTATGTTTTTTATATCGAGTTGTAATTTCCTACTTTTATTAGTTTTATTTACGGGTTATTCTGCGTGTTGATGCCGGTTTCCGCATGTCAGCGCATGGTTAATAATTAAAGGGTGTTTCCTTACCTTGATACTCGCATTCCTCTTGGTTTTAAGCTCTTTATTTATTATTTTTCTGTATTACCTTAGGGATTTAAAATTTGTTTAAATGTGCGATTTTAATTTAAAAATAAATCTCTCACCTTCTTAATTATTTTATTTATTTATTTTTTTTTTTTTAAATAAAATCGTCACATACTCCTCCACTTAAAGAAGACACAGGTGTGTGAACGGATGTGTTTTCTACGGGGAAATTGGTCAGAACTAAACTGGGAGTATGCTTGGCATTTCTGTGTGAAATTCCTCTTAGTTTTTTAACAATCTGCTCAAAAGGTACATTAATCACTCTCAACTTACTTTTTACTATTATCAAGATATACAACGCCTTACAAACTAATGCTTAAAATACGTAAAATTCAAACTTCCTGAAATATATAAAACACACAAAATTCTTCTTAATACTATTACTTACGACTACTACTACCGGTTTTTTCTTTAGTTTTGCTTTACTCTTGTTATAGAGTTACTCTTCACAGAGCGTGTTTCGCATCACAGTATGGACGTGTTTCCTTTTTTATTCGAAGGTTCTGATGAATCGTAGTTGACGAATCATTTTAGTAAACTACTTGTTAAGTAATCATTATTTAATTGTTACTTATTTTCGGTGTCAGCTGACTTCTTACTTTTCTCATTTCTCGATGAACAGGATCTAAGGTTGATCAGGCCTCATTCCTATTTATACGATTAGGTATTTAAATAGTGACTCAATTACTATGTAGCAAATATACCTTTTAATACCTTCTTTTTTATTTGTTTTCTTGCTTACTAGCATTTCTTCTCTCGTGATAATACTTTATCTGGGAAATATGACTTCTACGTACATATTTTTGCGTTGTGGGTTCATACAGTGCTACTGTTACAGGAGTTAAGTATCTGTAAATTTTGTAAGGGCCACACAATCGGTATGATAGTTTGGAGGTGGTCTTATCAATCGCACTACTCGTCGGGTGTGTTCTGTACATCACTAAGTCTCCGACTTGATACTTTACTACTTTATTATTCCGCTCGTGATATTTTCGAGATTTTCTTAAGTTAGCTCTTAAATTAGCGCGAGCTTCGTTCCAGATTTTCTTTATATTTTTACCACTAATTTCGTGGGGTCGTAACTCATGTATTTTCCACTTTGTGGACAATGGGTGGTTACGTTTATATTTATACAGTAATTCAAAATGGTGTCGATTTATGTCCTTCATGATAGGCTGAATTGAAGGCAAATTGTATCCAGGATAGATTCTGGTCCCAAGATGTATGGTCGTTTGCATGGTAGGCTATTAAAGCAGATTTTAGGTTACGCAAATATGTTTCAGCTATATTACCTTGTGGACGATACTCTGTAATGGTAATGTGGTCTATACCTAGTTTGAAACACATGTCCTTGAATTCTTTTGACTTAAACTGTGATCCGTTATCTGACACTAGATGTACTGGTGTACCGAAATCTTTAAATAATCTATCTTGCAATATCTTCACGGTTGTCGATGCTAACGCTCGCCGCATGGGATACATCCAGACAAATTTGGTGAATGAGTCTACACAAATGAGTAGCATGGTATTTCCTGATTTAGAACGTGGGTAGGGGCCCGAAAAGTCTAAGTAAATTTTAGAAAAAGGGGTAGTGGGAGTTTCCGAGATTAATTGACCTATGTGGCTGTTTCTCGCTGGCTTGCTTAGTGCACACAATTTACACTGTTTTACGAATCTATCTATCTCACTGTTCATATTTTCCCAATGACATTCTTTTCGAATGCGATGTACCGTTTTGTTTATTCCCATATGTGCTCCAATGGTAGAGGAGTGGTAGTATTCCATCAGCATAGGTTTAATAATATCAGGGGCAATTATTCTCAAGGATTTTCCATTAGCTATTCTATAACATAATACTCTCTTACTCAATATATATTTTTCTGACTTATTTCCTTTATCTAGCTGTTCTATTATTGTCTTTAGATGCGGGTCTTGTTGTTGATACTGAGCTATATTAGTAAATGCAAGGGGGAATTCAGTAATTAACGTATTAATAATTGGTGTTTCTCTACTCTCCTTACTTTCGGATGTTTTATTAGGCGGCTGGAACATGCGGGACAGTGTATCGGCAACTACATTTTGGGTACCCCGAATATGTTGTACTTTAAATTTGTAACAATTTAACCTCAATACCCATCTTCCAATACGACCTAACTGTTTCGGGTGATTTAATAACCAAGATAAGGCTTGATTATCCGTTTCTAACAGGAATTCTTTATGTTCTAAAAAGGGTTTGAATTTCTCAAATGCGAATACTATAGCCAAACATTCTAATTCGTATGCGGAGTATTTCTTTTCCTGGTCGGTCAGAGTTCGTGAAGCATAACTGATCGGTAATCTAGAATTATCTACTTCCTGATATATTACTGCACCTAGGGCTACACTTGAACTGTCTGTCCGCACTACGAACGGTTTAGTAAAATCAGCTAATTGTAATACTGGAGGTGATATTATGCTTTCTTTCAGTTTGTTGAATGCAGCTTGGTGTTGTTGGGTCCATTCAAATTTCGCTCCCTTTTTTCTTAAAGCGTTCAGCGGTGCTCCTATATCGGCTAGATGAGGGATATACTTGTGGAAATAATTTATCATTCCCAAAAATCGGGCTATTCCTTTCGCATCTCGCGGTGGTAAAAATTCTCTGATCGCTCGGGTTCGTTCGGGGTCTATGCTTACCTTTCCGTCGGCCTTTACTATGTGACCTAAAAATGAAAATTGTGTAACAGCAAAATTTACTTTACTGGGGTTTACTGTTAATCCGGCTTTCTTTAATCGGGATAGTACTTCACGTAGATGGTTAAGATGTTGGTCCATTGATTCGCTGTAGATAACTATGTCATCTAGGTAGTGATACACGTATTTAAATTTTATATCGTGGAATATTTTCTCTAACAATCGGCTACATACAGAACTTCCTTGGGATATGCCGAAGGGTACTCTAGTAAATTGGTACAGGTTGAATGGGACGGCGAATGCGGTTAGACGTTTGAATTCTTCCGATAGTGGTATCTGATGAAATGCCTGATTTAGGTCCATTATGGTGAAAACTTTTGCTTTTGTAAAGTAATGGAAAGCACTGTGGATGTCGGGAAGTGGTATGGACTCGAATTCTATCCTTTTATTTAATTGCCTATAGTCCACAACTAGTCTATGTTTATCGTGGCCTTTAGGTACTAAAAACGCAGGTGATGAATAAGGTGAAGTGGAAGGTTCTATGACTTCTTGTTCTAATAATTTATTGATTTGATTTCTCATTATTTCCATTTTTCGTGGCGATAATTTGTATGGGTGTAAACGTATCACTTTCTTGTCACTCAAGTTGATCTTGTACTCTATCAGGTTAGTTAATCCTAACTTCGGTGTGAGGACGGTGGAAAATTCTTTTATTAGTTTCTGTATTTTCTGTCTATCTTTACTTTATAGATGAGCTAATTCGGACTCATGGTGTTCTAAGTGTGTTGCAGCTGTTTCAGTATTTTTACTGTTAATTGTTCCATAATCAAAATTATATTTTTGAGTACGATCGAATCCAAAATAATACCGTGAATGTCAAGAATTATACCTGTTTTACTGATAAAGTCAGCTCCTAATATTAAATCGGGTCCTAATTCGTCGCATACCAACATTGGAAAATACCACGTTAAATTTTTAATTTTTAGTTTAATCGTGATGCTGAGTTTTATAATTAAGTTTTGTTTGTTAGCTGTAGCGCATTTGATGTTCACAGTTTGACTGCGTTTAACTAGGTTGTGTTCAGCTAAAGTATCGGCTAGCTGTTGACTGATTAAGCTCCGAGTTGATCCGGAATCAATTAATCCAAGTGTGGATGTAACACCAAGGTCTACTTGTATATACGGTAACTGACACTTATTGAACTTGCATTTTGTATTGCATTACATTTATCGATAAACTTCTTAACATAGGGGTCTGATTTTCTTTTGTTATTTTTTTTGTTTAATTCGTTGTATTTTCGGGTTTTACCTGTTTTCACGATGCTGCGGAAGACACAGGATTTCGGATCTCCCTGCCTTACATGTTTTTTGAATAAGCGGGTGGTTGGTAATGCTGTTTCTGTTTACAGTACCTACTGATGTGTCCAAATTTCCCGCAATTATAACATCTTCTTTCTCTACTAGCGGTATCACTGGTATTCTGTTGAGGTCGTGGGTTATTCGATTTACCTTGGTTGTGAAAGGTTGCAGGAATTCGAAAGGGTCGTCTTTCACGCTGTGTTCTTGCATCTGTGACCAGGGGTTGTGTTTCATTCCTACGTTGTACCTGGGGGAGTAACGCACGTCTGTTCTGATCCGAATACCATACGTTGGACGAGTGAATACTGCTTTGTTCTAATTCTGCGAATGTGTTTGGCCTATTTATTAGTGCTAAACGAGATCTGTCTTCCGGGGATAATCCTACTAAGATTGTATCTATTAACTGTTTTTCGCTCCAGTTTACTTGCAGTAATCGGGAAGATTCTCTTATGTCAGTAATATAGTGGGCGAGTCTCTCATTTGCTCCTTGTACTCGAAGTACGGTGTTCCGTTTGAGCTCCTCATAAATTCCAGTTGGAATGAAATGTTTTATTAGGGTAGTATGAAGTTCTTCTACTGGAAGTTGTGAGCTTAATGACTCCAGTACACGCTCTTTTAATGGTGGTTTACATTTGGGTAGAAGGACTTGTAATATTTGCCAATCGTTTAGTTGCTGTAACTCTTTTATTTGTAGCATGTATTTTATGAAGTTTAATAGTTTGGTGATACTCAATCCATCGGTGTATGGAATTTCTGTTACAATTTTTTCTACCGGATGAGTGATCTTTCCGTAGAGGTCCGCACTAAAGTTTACGTGAGGTATTGTTCTAGGAGGTCCCGATTCTGGATTTGTCATTTTAGGGGGTACTAACGCATACTTATTGGTGAGATTATGGAGGGCACTGGGAAGTGGGGCATCCGATATCGTTAGGGTATTCACGTCTCTATTTGGTAGCTGATCCTGACTCAGTTCTATTCTTGATACAGGGGGTGATTCGAGATTCGCGGTAGTGGGCGGGTGTTCTAAGGTAGGAGATTGAACTGGGGAGATATATAATTTCTTTAGAGATTGTTCGATTTCCTCCATTCTAAATGAGTCGGACATCCTTCGCAATTGTCTTATTATTGTGGGTAATTGCTGTAGTGCTTCATCAGCAAATTTCTGCACATCGGGTGGGATTACAGTAACGTTGGGCCAGTTTAATAAATTCTTCATCCGACGGGTCAAATGCTCTATTCTCTGTGTGGTACGCAAGATTACAGCAGGTGATTTCTCGTCGTGGAGTGTTTGAGATATTAACGTCAATTCCCTATACTTCGCATAACATGTTTCTCTTTCGCTATCATAATCTAGTTCGCTTAATCTACCTAACTGCGCGGGTGTATCTGACCTACTTTCGCGTAACGTTTTGCGTAATTCTGCGATCGTTACATTAGCGTGAGGTAAACCGCGTAAAAGGGATTCGTAGCACAGTTCGTCTTTTAATAATAAATCAGGGTTAAATTGAGCCATTTTCCCTTGATGTTAAGTCTTATAAGTACTTACTCTACTAATACTAAACTCTATACTACTCTCTTTTGGTTTAGTAAAATAAACAATTTTTTAAATAGCTGAGAAATATTTACATAGATAATACGAGAATTGAATATCGTCACAGAGAGACAAAGAGGGATTTCACACAGACATAATTTAATTTTAAACATATGGTGGAAATACGTTGTTACTGGGCACTGCATGTTGAACACTTTGTATAAAAATAGAGGGGGGCAGTCTATTGTCTAACTCAACGTGGCAGAGGGTGACAAAGGACAGTTTCATACAGGCGTGAACAAGATATTTACCGGTCTGGGTTTGTTGTCAAATCGACACGTTGATGAATGAATTTTCGGACAGGCACAGACATGGGCTTATTACATTTATAATCTATAAATATCCTTACATATATTATATTATGATTCTCTTATATAATTACGCGATCTAATGATTCTAAAGCACTCTATACTAATTAATGAGGTTACTTCTCGTCATACTATTTCTTATCTTAATTAATTAAGAATTTTATTATATATTTCTTTGCGCGCGAGTTACACCTTTTTTTCCTGGCGTATTTTACTTGAACCAAATTAAAGTAAATTGGTTCAGCTATTTTAGCTACCGTGTTAAAGTAACAGAGTGAATAAATCTAAAAACAGAGCAGAAACATTATTTTAACAAAGCAGAGTCGCGCATTTTATATCTGCCACTACGTACACAATTATCTTATAAGATAGCAGAGTGGCGCATTTTATAACGTCTCCTACGTTATAATATCGGGAACCTGTGGTTAATTGCCTCAGGGCAATTACACAGGCTGACATAGTCTTAACCAACTTCTAATTAAACAAAAGATAAGCATTTAGGAGTATATATTTAATATCGGGTCCTATAATTGAGGAACATTGACAGCGGTTTCTGCAGATTTATTCACTCAGTTTTGTTGTTTTGTACCATGACATCTCTTTATTACATAATAACATTAATTGCTCTACTTAAAGTTCTCGACATACATGGTTCAACAGTTTACAGTTTACAAGATGATTATATATTTTATTCTTTCAGAAGGGCCCTCAAAATAAAGATGTACATCGGTTTAACCTTTCCACGGATCCGGGATTGAATATAGTATGTTAATAATGGTCACCTCCCAATATACTATCTTGAAATTGTGCCATTAGAAGAATGGAGTTTATTTACCTTTTAAAACAATAATGCTTTACAGTTTAAACTTTTACTCTTTTACTACAAATAGTTTTATCAGATTACAGACTACATCTTACATATAATGTCTGTTCTTAAAAGTCTTAAAGCTAGTTAAATTGTCGTTTGTTGGTTACAATTTTAGTATCTCATAACCACGGAAGACAAGCCTCCATGTCACCTGTGGTATCCTGTAGTTGATGCAGATTCAGCTCCTCGGTCCTCGGTGTGTTTCCTGAAGGTTTGTCGTTATCTTAGTATCCGGTGACGGTGAAGTTCCTGACGTGTGTTAGATCGTTCTGGGTCTGGTACTCTCCTCTTAGATGACTGGTAGTAATATTTCGTTGTTAGAATAATTAATGCAAAAGTTTGTTTCACTGGTATTCACTTTACATGATTATTTATTAGTTGAATTTCACCTTAGGGTCCTAGTACTGTATTAATTACATAATTTTCTTATTTAAGATTTGGTAGAGATGTCATCGGCGCACAATTTAGTTATTCTTTTACTAGCTTTCAACATATTTATCTCTGCGTCGCGATCCAACTATTTAACGATACATTTCGGTTAAGAATGTACAGAGTGCATATATATATATTGTAAGTATCCGCGGTGTGTCCGCTACTATTCAGTCCCCGCGATGGAAACCAATTTGTAGGTAAACCGATACGTACGGTCTAAATTCCCATGTTGTATTTGTCAATTGTGTTGTATTAATTTAATTGTATAAATTCTCGGAAATATTTGGAGTTGAGGAATATATGGATGTACTTAATTAATGTTAACTTAATTCTTTAATAATTATCAGTGTTAGTGTGCCTAGAACTTAAATAACTTAAGATTTATTCTACAATTTCATCCAACCCTATTATGCCTTGAAGAGAGTTCTGTCTAATTTTATAATTTTACGCTCCCTCTTTGGTGTCAGATAATTCCGCTATAAGCGCTGTAGTATCGGCTCAACGAAACTTATAGGTTATTCGATGTTTATATTAACCATTTATTCTCTACTTATTCAGTTACTTTTGTTCCAGTTCACTAAACCATACTCCAAATAACAAGGTGTGACAAATATATAAAGGTTCTTTATTTTTGTATTCAATTCACATTAACTAAGATATATTCTAATTAATATATGTTGGGACTATAGATTCAGGTATCGATTGTTGATTATTTAATCCTTTGTTTATATTTGGTTATATATTATATTTGATTCGTATTTTATTTATTTCAGGGTGTGAAGGTTCTTGTAACTGTGGGGAAGACTAAAAATACATAATAAGAATGCAAGATTTACAAAAATTATGTGTTGTGTATTTAGTATGATTAATATAATATAACTTTACCAGTCTCTAACGAAGCAAATCACGTAGGCGGTTGATCGCTGAATTCGTTGTTCTGGTCAATTATGAAGTACAGTTTTCTTTCTTCAGTTTAATAAAAGTAATTCTTGTCCTGTCCACTTCGGAATACAGCTTCTGACTTGTTTTACAGCCCGATGGATGTTTCTTCTACACCGCCAGGATCCAAATAGGTTCTTCCTTCGGTTGAAGCAGTTAGTGTTGTTCCGTGTATTTGCAGGGTTATAATTTCTGGTGTTGTGAATATTATGAGTTGTGTTACTAGTATTTCTTTATATTGATTAATTTTTCATTAATTCCCTTCGGACATGGGACAGTCCAAGTTTCTTCTTGTAGAATTTGGTTATTTGTTCTCGATTATTATTTCATAATGTATCGTCATTTTATTAATCTGTGTTAGTGATAGATGTAAGTATTATCATTAGAATTTTGTCTTTTTTATAATCGTATCTGTTGATTTCGAATATTACGATTCAATATATTCTTCTTGGGTTTTTTAAATCATCACCTTCAGTTTTATCTAAAGCAATCCTTGTTGTTTTATAAATCAACAACCTTCTTCTTAATTTTTTCCCTAGCAACCTATATTAATTTCCGCTTCCACATGTTTTGACTATATAGTGTTTCTTTCATATATTTTTTTGTCTATTCTTTGTCAATTTGCTGCCCTATCGGAATGTAATTTTACCGATAGCTGGTTTATTATTTTATACACATCTTCTACTGGTTTTTTGATATAATTCCGTTTTTTCCTTTTTTATTATATTTAATCCACCTTCGATATTATTTTTTACCAATCGATATTATGGCATTATGGTATTATTATAATTTGTATAAATTTTATTAAATATTATTATTAACTTAATGTTTTTTCTTCTTTCTAGCTCTTCATAGTGCATTTATTAATTATTATTAATTGATGCATCTAACCTTTAAGTTATAAGTGTTTATTTAGTATTTTTGGCTGTTAGGCCTTTTATTGTAAATTGATCTACCTGTGGTTATGTCTGTTATGCATCTATAGTCCCTTTTATATAAATTCGTACATACAATCAAAACTTAATTATTAACATTTGTATAAACAATTATTTTTCTACATCTAATAACAAATTTATCTTGATCTCTTGATCACATACAACAAAATTCGAACTTATGAACATTGGTTAACTGCCTCACACTTCATTCTATGACAGTCATTGAATAACACTATTTGTTTCATTATTTTTCATGAACTCAACACATATTTGATATAACATCACATACACTTTATCATAACATTTTTGTCATAATATAATACTTTTTTAACACAAAATTCTTATCTGTTATTACCATAAATTAAGTCATTGTTTCATTTTTCTGTTTTGTTTTTTATTAAACATATATCATTAGCTATTATTTATTTTACAGGTTCGTTTATTCTATTCAACACTACCTTGCATTCTTATTTAATTTTGTCTATGACTATAATTGTCATAATTGTACTATTATGGGATTAAGTATCAATTTATTTATCAATCTGTGAATCTTCTTTTATGTAACATAAATGCTATCATTTTTGTTGCGTCACATATGCTTCCCCTCCTAAAAAAGTTTAGTTTACCTGAA
The DNA here is from genome assembly GCA_034769895.1 of Magicicada septendecula. Taxonomy (NCBI): domain Eukaryota; kingdom Metazoa; phylum Arthropoda; class Insecta; order Hemiptera; family Cicadidae; genus Magicicada; species Magicicada septendecula. Next base: position 659,674,494 of record CM068368.1, read on the forward strand.
TGAAGTTTAGGTCAAATAAACTTGCCCTTTTCACATGCCTTTTCTTAATTTCATTGTTAATGGTTGACGATGGTCTTCTCAATGTAACTTCATTAGACTAGTACTAGTACCTTTTTTATTTAATAACATTTCATCATTTTATTTAACATTCTTGATTCTTGATATATTTTTTTTTTTCTGTACACATTATTTGTTGGTAACTGGCTACACTATTCACTGATACATTAGTTTTACATCTCTCCTATTTATAATTACTATAATTACTGCATTTTTTTCAATTATTCTTCTGTCAACACGCTTCTTTCTGTTTTCTTCGTCCTATTCCTTTGGAAACTGAATTTATTTTTGCAACTATTCTAATATTCCTTAAATATTTAATTTCCCTAACAATCCCTAACACATGCGTTGGTACAGTTCAGAGAGGCACTGTTAGGCTTCATACTCTGCTGCCCACACTACATCTTAATATAGTACTGCTGGAATTCATCTACAGTCAGCTATAAAATATAATAATAATCTCCTAATAATCTCTTTAATCATTTAATAATAAATATTTGGGAAAAGATTTTTTCTTTGTTGCATTTATATTTTTTCATTACTATTCTTCATATTTCGTAGTTCCATTTTAATTCCTTAAACATTCGTTAATATTGACTTTGACAGTTATCAATTGTAATCATTTTTGTTTTCATTTTTGTTGAGATTGTAATGTTAAGTATCTTCTTCGTTTGTTTTTTTTTTCCTCTGATCTCAATATTTTTTAATCAGTTGTTGTGTGTTGATCATTATAATTGTATTTCTTACTAAATATATTCCTTATACTTAATTATTCTTCTTCTTATCGTATTTCACTATTTTGACTGTTTATTTTTTAATGAATTATGTTCATAAATACTCTTTCCTTCTTGTCTTCTTTAACATTATATTAGTTACATTCAATCGTTTACTGAGATTGTTCCATCATGTGGCAATGTAGTATGTATTTTAGGTCATATGATTTTTTTTTTCTTCTTTATTTTGGATAAGTAGGTTTGAGGTAATAACTTTTATCTTGGGGTTCATTCTTCATTATTCACACTATTTCTTTATAAACATTTAATAATAATTCTCATTTTATTCTGTAATCTTGGGGTTTGTTATTCGTTATTCATATTATTTCTTTATACACATAATAATAATAATTATCGTTTTCTTCTGTAATCTTGGGGTTTGTGATTCACACTATTTCTTTATAAACATTTAACAATAATTCTTGTTTTCTTCAAAATCGATAATACGTTGTTCTTATTGTATTTCAGAATTTAGTGGTAGTATTCAACTCAAATTATTTTTAAATTCCAAGAATTTTTCTTCAAGATTGGTAATAAGTTATTCTTATTATTTTTTTTTTTTTTTTTTTAGAATTTATTCATTTATATAAATTCTTTTTCTTTTTTGTTAATCCAGAAGTTGTTCAAATATAAGGTAGTAAGTTGTCCTTACTTCATTTTAGAATTTATTCATTATATTTCTTTATGGACTCTTGGTTGTACGTTCCCTTAATCCTTTTCGTGATAGGGTTCATTATTTCATACGTATTGTTATTATTATTTTTTGTTATCACATAGGGCCCAGTATATAATAATAATAATTTTTTAGTTATTCCTTCTAGAGTACTTGGTAGCTCCCTGTTTCTTATTAATATTTTCTCACCCACTTGGTACTTAATTGGTTTTGGGTTATTCTTTTCATATTTTCTTCTCTTCATTTCCGTCTTTTCCATAACTCGGTTATAAAATTTAATTGTTTCAAATTGATATTCTGGATTATTTGGAAAGTTTATAATATCTTGGATTTCTCTAGGTGGAAGCCTTTCAAACATAACAGTATATGGGGTATTTTCAATAGACTGGTGGTAAGATATATTTAAAAATTCTTCGGTTACTGACAAGTATTCGTACCACCTTCTCTGTTGGTCATGACAGTAAGTTCGTAGTATTCTGCCAACTTCCCTCAATACACGTTCTGCCGGATTACTGCTGGGGTGATAAACTGAAGTCTTATATGTTCTAATGTTGTGTTTTAACAGATTATTTCTCCATTTATAGCCCTTAAATTGCGTACCATGATCAGTGATAATAGATGACGGTTTGCCAACCTCTGTTATGTACCGTCCGATGACTATTTCCAGAATTTTCTTGGTAGTGGCTCTGCTAATAGCATAAAGTTTAGTGTATTTGGAAAAATGATCAAAAATAATTATTATGAATTTGTATCTGTGATTTCCTCCACTGCGTGGGAAAGGCCCACATATATCTAGAAATACCTTCTCCAGCTTATATTTGGATGTTATTGGGATCATGACTCCCTCCTTCTTCTCATTATTATGTTTAACCATCTGACAGATGTGACATGTCTGTATAGATTTTTGTACCTTTCTGGTCAAATTTTTTATGTACATTTGTTCTTCTAGGGCTTTGACTATTTTCATGGCTCCCATGTGTCCATATCGTTCATGGTAATCCAATATTAATTTGTTTTCCACAGCTGTGGGAATTACTAGTTTCCAGTTTATTTGTTTAGGAGTAACCTTAATAAATAATCGGTCATCATGTATACAGTAATATTTAGTAATAACTTCATCAGCATTTTGTATCTTCTGGCGTATGTTTATTAATTTGTGATCCGATTTTTGGTGTTGACTAATTTCGTTGACAATCATCTCCAGATCCTTCCGACTCTTAATGACATGGTACACCTTCGCGATCTCTTCCTTTTCTCCTTCAAATGATTGATCTTGTATGTTTATTCGGGACAAGATATCGGCTGCTATATTCTTTCTTCCAGGTATATATTCCCAATCAATGCAATACTCTTGCAAGGCAAGGACCCATCTAGTTAGCCGGCCGTGACTAAGTTTACATCTTTTTAGAAAGGAAATTGATTTATGGTCACTTCTTACGGTCACTGGGTACCCGAGTATATAGGTTCTAAATTTATTGCATGCGTACACTACGCTTAGCAGCTCTTTCTCGGTAACGTTGTAATTGCGTTCGCAGCTGTTAAGCACTCTGCTGGCGAAGCTGATTACCATATGATGTCCTTCTTTATCTTCTTGATATAGGGTAGCCCCTAAGCTAACATTGCTTGCATCACAATTTAAATAAAAACGTTTGTTAAAATCAGGGTGGTACAACATAACTGTTTCTAAAAATTTCTTCTTGATCAAATGCAGAATTTTATCTTGTTCTGGTCCCCATGCCCACTTGTCTTTAGATGATAATTGTTTCTGAAACTTGGCAGTCACTTCTGAATAGTTATCTTGGAATTTACGGTAATAGTTGCAAATTTCAAGAAAAGATTGTAGCTGTTTTCTATTTTTTGGAGTAGGGAACATTTGGATTGCTTCTACTTTTTCTGTTGAAGGTGTGATACCCTCCTCAGACAAATTGAAACCTAAAAACTTTACTTGATTGGCGATAAATTTAGATTTATTTAGCTTAAGTGTTATGTTGTTCTCAGATAATTTTCTTAGTACCTGTTCCACCCGCTCGCAATGTTCATCCCAATGTGAAGAAGTTATAAGTAAATCATCTACATAGACCGTAGTGAACTGCAGTGTTTCTTGTCCCAATACCTTGTCCATACATTTCACAAATATTGCAACCGAATTAATTAGTCCGAAAGGTAGCCTTTTAAAATGATAGTTCCTTCCGTCAAAAAGGAACGCCATGTATTTTCTACTGTCTGGGTGTAGTTCGACCGGCCAGTACCCACATACCGTATCCCAAGTGCTAATGTATTTAATACCGTGGAATTTCTTTAAAATTTCTTCTATTTCGCCTGGTGAAGTCCTATCATTGACGATCATTTTATTTATTTCCCTAGCGTCCAGGCAAATTCTCACCTTTCCGTTCTTTTTCGGGACTGCTACTATGGGACTGGTATATGGTGATTGACTATATTCTATTATGTCATCTTGCATCATACGGTTAATCTCGTTCCGGACCTCGTTTTTTATAGAGTAAGCAATTGGGTATGACTTTCTGCGAAAGTTCACCGGTTCTTTAAAATTTATTATACATTGATATCCTTTTACTTTACCTGGAGCATTGGAGAACACATGTCTGTATTTATTATATATTTGAATTAAATTTTCGGCCTGTACCTTACTTATTTGTTTATAAGTTTTTTCCCTTTGGAATTCTCGAATCTCTTCCAACTTACTCTGCCATAGGTTAGGATCATCGTCTTCATATTGAATGATCTCTGGTAATTTATTCTTCTTACAGAAATAGCTTTTTATGGCTCCACATTTGATGTTAACTGGACCGGTTTGATTAGTGTTGATTAATTTGGCTGTCCATAATCCTTCTTCGGATGTTAAAGATATTGTACCTTTATGCAAGTCAATTATTGCGGAATGCTGGCGCAACACATCGCATCCAATCAATACATTAAATGGTAGTCCCGTTGCGACCAAGAATCCTATTGGTAGGGTCATATTGTTATTGGTAAGATCGAGTGATACTTGTTTTTTGACTGTTTTATTTTGTCTCCCAGTGGCTCCGATAATTATCACATTATTGACAGGTAAAGTCGGTATGGGTAACTGGACTTCTCGCTGGATTCTTTCAAGTTCAATATTGTCTATCAATGATATGTTAGATCCAGTGTCTATCATAATGGTAGATTTTACCCCATTTAAATTTGCTGATATATATATGATTTCGTTATTACTATTACTGTTTACATGTTTCTGATCCTCTTCTAACAAATTTTCCCTGATATTCTTTAAATAGTGGTTATTAATTATGGTTATTTTATGATTACACTTAATTTTATTTATTAATCGTTGTTCCCCAAGATTACGGTTCAGTGACGGGTATTCATTAATTTTCACTGCCTCTATTAGTTTAAATGAGGGCTTATTCCCTCTTCTCTATTTTCATTCTGATTACTGTGTTGGCTTTGTACTGTTTCCGTGCGATCCTCCGTATTATGTTCTGCTATCCTATAATTTCCATCATGTGGGTAGTTGTCTTCATGCCGAGATTGGTCATAATGGTTGTCATATCGGTGACTCCTTGGGTAGTATCGTCGCTGATTACCTTGAGGTCTGGAGTAAATATAATTGACGTTATGTCTATAATTATTGGGTCGTCTGTACCCATCTCCTCTATTATTGCGACTATCACGATAATTGTAATTGTTATTGCCGCGATAATTATAGTTTCTGGAATTATTATTCGTGTTTTCATTTTGTGTTCTATTAGTATTAACGTTATGCGCAGGTCGATTGCGATCGTTATTATGAGAATTGGCTGGTGGCGCGTTATTATCATACTTCTGATATTTATGATTTAGCATTCTATTTCTTTGGTATTGGTTCTCGTGCTCATAATTCTCCAAGAATTTGGCCATGGCTGGAATCGTTTTGATTTGACTACACATACGCGCATTTTTTATCCCTTCCTCGTAATGATAGGATAGTTGTATTACCAAACATTCTTCGGGAATTCGGGGCTCTAAGTTCCGCGCCATACATACTTTTCCTAAAAAGTATGAAGTAGGGGACTGGCCTACATTCGTTTCGTATCGACCGTTACTCAAATTATTCCTAATCATGTTCTGGGTCGATTCCGACCAATACTTCTCCTCAAATTGTTTTTTGAACTCAGTCATGTCCAGTATATCCGGGCGCACCGCTGTCCACCAATTATCATAAGTATCTTTAAACGTTTCATCAATCATGCTTCGTATAATACTCCAGCGACTCTCTCTATTTCTTATGATCACTTCTTCCAATCTCTTTAAAAATTCCATAGGATTGCGCTTGTAATTACGAAAATTAATCGATTCTCGGTTCTCATGGTTATTTGTGTGACTATTTTGGCATGTCCTATCCCGCCATGAATCTACTTCCTCCTGTAATTGTAATTCACGCCTACTAATCTCTTCTATTTTATTTTTATTGGTATTGATTTGACCTTCCATATTATTTAAATTGCCATAGACCCTTTCGAGTCGTTCGCCCATGTCTGTCTGTATTTGCTTAATACCTTCCTTATTCTCTTCCCGTACCTGATGTACTTCGTTTTTAATTTGCTCACATTTTTCGACAGTTTCCTGTTGGATTTCTTCAATCAATGTTTTACTCTTCATTTTTGTGTCATTAATTTTATTCTGTAATTCTTCACGAACCTGTACTATTGTTTCGTTAGTTTTTTCTAACCCTTCATTTGACTTGGCTATTTCTAATTTTCTTTCCTCATTATATTGGTCCACCTTCTGGTTAATTGTCACATGAAGATTCTCAATTTTTTCATTGATCTGCCTTAAATTCTCTTCATGTATTTGTAGGATGTCTTCCTTCATTTGTTTTGAGGTTTCATTAATTTCCTCATTTGTTTTATCTAATTTTTCCTCCTGTTTCCTAAATTGTTCCCTTGAGTCTTCCTTAATTTCCTCTTTCATTTTCCTTAGATTTTCGTTAGTTAGTCTATTCTGTTCTGCCATAAAATTCATCAATTCCTGCCAACTTGGTATTTCTCTGACTCCCACTTTATCTACTTGGTCCCCTTGGGCCTCTTCTCCAACTGGTTCCCTTTCCTTGTCCATAATAATTTCAGTTTCCACTATTTCGTCTGTCTGTTGTTCCATTCCACTATCCGTTATTAGTTCTATTTCCTGTTCTTGTTCATCTATTTCCTTCTCCGTTTCTCCTGCCCTAATCCTTGATCTACCTCTGGTATGCATGTTTACTCTCCCACAGTTGCCTGCTCTGGTTAAGTAATATTAATATGGTTACAGTTACTTAACTTAAGCCCTACACAAGTTGAGCGCCAATTTGTAAGTATCCGCGGTGTGTCCGCTACTATTCAGTCCCCGCGATGGAAACCAATTTGTAGGTAAACCGATACGTACGGTCTAAATTCCCATGTTGTATTTGTCAATTGTGTTGTATTAATTTAATTGTATAAATTCTCGGAAATATTTGGAGTTGTGGAATATATGGATGTACTTAATTAATGTTAACTTAATTCTTTAATAATTATCAGTGTTAGTGTGCCTAGAACTTAAATAACTTAAGATTTATTCTACAATTTCATCCAACCCTATTATGCCTTGAAGAGAGTTCTGTCTAATTTTATAATTTTACGCTCCCTCTTTGGTGTCAGATAATTCCGCTATAAGCGCTGTAGTATCGGCTCAACGAAACTTATAGGTTATTCGATGTTTATATTAACCATTTATTCTCTACTTATTCAGTTACTTTTGTTCCAGTTCACTAAACCATACTCCAAATAACAAGGCGTGACAAATATATAAAGGTTCTTTATTTTTGTATTCAATTCACATTAACTAAGATATATTCTAATTAATATATGTTGGGACTATAGATTCAGGTATCGATTGTTGATTATTTAATCCTTTGTTTATATTTGGTTATATATTATATTTGATTCGTATTTTATTTATTTCAGGGTGTGAAGGTTCTTGTAACTGTGGGGAAGACTAAAAATACATAATAAGAATGCAAGATTTACAAAAATTATGTGTTGTGTATTTAGTATGATTAATATAATATAACTTTACCAGTCTCTAACGAAGCAAATCACGTAGGCGGTTGATCGCTGAATTCGTTGTTCTGGTCAATTATGAAGTACAGTTTTCTTTCTTCAGTTTAATAAAAGTAATTCTTGTCCTGTCCACTTCGGAATACAGCTTCTGACTTGTTTTACAGCCCGATGGATGTTTCTTCTACACCGCCAGGATCCAAATAGGTTCTTCCTTCGGTTGAAGCAGTTAGTGTTGTTCCGTGTATTTGCAGGGTTATAATTTCTGGTGTTGTGAATATTATGAGTTGTGTTACTATTATTTCTTTATATTGATTAATTTTTCATTAATTCCCTTCGGACATGGGACAGTCCAAGTTTCTTCTTGTAGAATTTGGTTATTTGTTCTCGATTATTATTTCATAATGTATCGTCATTTTATTAATCTGTGTTAGTGATAGATGTAAGTATTATCATTAGAATTTTGTCTTTTTTATAATCGTATCTGTTGATTTCGAATATTACGATTCAATATATTCTTCTTGGGTTTTTTAAATCATCACCTTCAGTTTTATCTAAAGCAATCCTTGTTGTTTTATAAATCAACAACCTTCTTCTTAATTTTTTCCCTAGCAACCTATATTAATTTCCGCTTCCACATGTTTTGACTATATAGTGTTTCTTTCATATATTTTTTTGTCTATTCTTTGTCAATTTGCTGTCCTATCGGAATGTAATTTTACCGATAGCTGGTTTATTATTTTATACACATCTTCTACTGGTTTTTTGATATAATTCCGTTTTTTCCTTTTTTATTATATTTAATCCACCTTCGATATTATTTTTTACCAATCGATATTATGGCATTATGGTATTATTATAATTTGTATAAATTTTATTAAATATTATTATTAACTTAATGTTTTTTCTTCTTTCTAGCTCTTCATAGTGCATTTATTAATTATTATTAATTGATGCATCTAACCTTTAAGTTATAAGTGTTTATTTAGTATTTTTGGCTGTTAGGCCTTTTATTGTAAATTGATCTACCTGTGGTTATGTCTGTTATGCATCTATAGTCCCTTTTATATAAATTCGTACATACAATCAAAACTTAATTATTAACATTTGTATAAACAATTATTTTTCTACATCTAATAACAAATTTATCTTGATCTCTTGATCACATACAACAAAATTCGAACTTATGAACATTGGTTAACTGCCTCACACTTCATTCTATGACAGTCATTGAATAACACTATTTGTTTCATTATTTTTCATGAACTCAACACATATTTGATATAACATCACATACACTTTATCATAACATTTTTGTCATAATATAATACTTTTTTAACACAAAATTCTTATCTGTTATTACCATAAATTAAGTCATTGTTTCATTTTTCTGTTTTGTTTTTATTAAACATATATCATTAGCTATTATTTATTTTACAGGTTCGTTTATTCTATTCAACACTACCTTGCATTCTTATTTAATTTTGTCTATGACTATAATTGTCATAATTGGGTCTCTGTACTATTATGGGATTAAGTATCAATTTATTTATCAATCTGTGAATCTTCTTTTATGTAACATAAATGCTATCATTTTTGTTGCGTCACAATATATATATATATATATATATATATTTTAACTGAGATTATTCACTTGGAAAACCAAAATATTGTCATCGGTGCACATTACCGCTGTGCGCAGCTTACGGCGTGAGCGCTCCATTACAAGTGGGGTTTGGTTATTGGGGCAGGTAAAGTAACTTCGCGTCGTTTACGCTTCACCATAAAAGTAGTTCCACATTCCGCTTAATATCTATTCGTTTATTCCCTGACATATTTAATTATACTACGGTATCCTTTACTTCGTAATTAGTTATTGTATACCTTTATGTTTTTTATATCGAGTTGTAATTTCCTACTTTTATTAGTTTTATTTACGGGTTATTCTGCGTGTTGATGCCGGTTTCCGCATGTCAGCGCATGGTTAATAATTAAAGAGTGTTTCCTTACCTTGATACTCGCATTCCTCTTGGTTTTAAGCTCTTTATTTATTATTTTTCTGTATTACCTTAGGGATTTAAACTTTGTTTAAATGTGCGATTTTAATTTAAAAATAAATCTCTCTCCTTCTTAATTATTTTATTTATTTATTTATTTTTTTTTTTAAATAAAATCGTCACATACTCCTCCACTTAAAGAAGACACAGGTGTGTGAACGGATGTGTTTTCTACGGGGAAATTGGTCAGAACTAAACTGGGAGTATGCTTGGCATTTCTGTGTGAAATTCCTCTTAGTTTTTTAACAATCTCCTCAAAAGGTACATTAATCACTCTCAACTTACTTTTTACTATTATCAAGATATACAACGCCTTACAAACTAATGCTTAAAATACGTAAAATTCAAACTTCCTGAAGTATATAAAACACACAAAATTCTTCTTAATACTATTACTTACGACTACTACTACCGGTTTTTTCTTTAGTTTTGCTTTACTCTTGTTATAGAGTTACTCTTCACAGAGCGTGTTTCGCATCACAGTATGGATGTGTTTCCTTTTTTATTCGAAGGTTCTGATGAATCGTAGTTGACAAATCATTTTAGTAAACTACTTGTTAAGTAATCATTATTTAATTATTACTTATTTTCGGTGTCAGCTGACTTCTTACTTTTCTCATTTCTCGATGAACAGGATCTAAGGTTGATCAGGCCTCATTCCTATTTATACGATTAGGTATTTAAATAGTGACTCAATTACTATGTAGCAAATATACCTTTTAATACCTTCTTTTTTATTTGTTTTCTTGCTCACTAGCATTTCTTCTTTCGTGATAATACTTTATCTGGGAAATATGACTTCTACGTACATATTTTTGCGTTGTGGGTTCATACAGTGCTACTGTTACAGGAGTTAAGTATCTGTAAATTTTGTAAGGGCCACACAATCGGTATGATAGTTTGGAGGTGGTCTTATCAATCGCACTACTCGTCGGGTGTGTTCTGTACATCACTAAGTCTCCGACTTGATACTTTACTACTTTATTATTCCGCTCGTGATATTTTCGAGATTTTCTTAAGTTAGCTCTTAAATTAGCGCGAGCTTCGTTCCAGATTTTCTTTATATTTTTACCACTAATTTCGTGGGGTAGTAACTCATGTATTTTCCACTTTGTGGACAATGGGTGGTTAGGTTTATATTTATACAGTAATTCAAAGGGTGTCGATTTATGTCCTTCATGATAGGCTGAATTGAAGGCAAATTGTATCCAGGATAGATTCTGGTCCCAAGATGTATGGTCGTTTGCATGGTAGGCTATTAAAGCAGATTTTAGGTTACGCAAATATGTTTCAGCTATATTACCTTGTGGACGATACTCTGTAATGGTAATGTGGTCTATACCTAGTTTGAAACACATGTCCTTGAATTCTTTTGACTTAAACTGTGATCCGTTATCTGACACTAGATGTACTGGTGTACCGAAATCTTTAAATAATCTATCTTGCAATATCTTCACGGTTGTCGATGCTAACGCTCGCCGCATGGGATACATCCAGACAAATTTGGTGAATGAGTCTACACAAATGAGTAGCATGGTATTTCCTGATTTAGAACGTGGGTAGGGGCCCGAAAAGTCTAAGTAAATTTTAGAAAAAGGGGTAGTGGGAGTTTCCGAGATTAATTGACCTATGTGGCTGTTTCTCGCTGGCTTGCTTAGTGCACACAATTTACACTGTTTTACGAATCTAGCTATCTCGCTGTTCATATTTTCCCAATGACATTCTTTTCGAATGCGATGTACCGTTTTGTTTATTCCCATATGTGCTCCAATGGTAGAGGAGTGGTAGTATTCCATCAGCATAGGTTTAATAATATCAGGGGCAATTATTCTCAAGGATTTTCCACTAGCTATTCTATAACATAATACTCTCTTACTCAATATATATTTTTCTGACTTATTTCCTTTATCTAGCTGTTCTATTATTGTCTTTAGATGCGGGTCTTGTTGTTGATACTGAGCTATATTAGTAAATGCAAGGGGGAATTGAGTAATTAACGTATTAATAATTGGTGTTTCTCTACTCTCCTTACTTTCGGATGTTTTATTAGGCGGCTGGAACATGCGGGACAGTGTATCGGCAACTACATTTTGGGTACCCCGAATATGTTGTACTTTAAATTTGTAACAATTTAACCTCAATACCCATCTTCCAATACGACCTAACTGTTTCGGGTGATTTAATAACCAAGATAAGGCTTGATTATCCGTTTCTAACAGGAATTCTTTATGTTCTAAAAAGGGTTTGAATTTCTCAAATGCGAATACTATAGCCAAACATTCTAATTCGTATGCGGAGTATTTCTTTTCCTGGTCGGTCAGAGTTCGTGAAGCATAACTGATCGGTAATCTAGAATTATCTACTTCCTGATATATTACTGCACCTAGGGCTACACTTGAACTGTCTGTCCGCACTACGAACGGTTTAGTAAAATCAGCTAATTGTAATACTGGAGGTGATATTATGCTTTCTTTCAGTTTGTTGAATGCAGCTTGGTGTTGTTGGGTCCATTCAAATTTCGCTCCCTTTTTTCTTAAAGCGTTCAGCGGTGCTCCTATATCGGCTAGATGAGGGATATACTTGTGGAAATAATTTATCATTCCCAAAAATCGGGCTATTCCTTTCGCATCTCGCGGTGGTAAAAATTCTCTGATCGCTCGGGTTCGTTCGGGGTCTATGCTTACCTTTCCGTCGGCCTTTACTATGTGACCTAAAAATGAAAATTGTGTAACAGCAAAATTTACTTTACTGGGGTTTACTGTTAATCCGGCTTTCTTTAATCGGGATAGTACTTCACGTAGATGGTTAAGATGTTGGTCCATTGATTCGCTGTAGATAACTATGTCATCTAGGTAGTGATACACGTATTTAAATTTTATATCGTGGAATATTTTCTCTAACAATCGGCTACATACAGAACTTCCTTGGGATATGCCGAAGGGTACTCTAGTAAATTGGTACAGGTTGAATGGGACGGCGAATGCGGTTAGACGTTTGAATTCTTCCGATAGTGGTATCTGATGAAATGCCTGATTTAGGTCCATTATGGTGAAAACTTTTGCTTTTGTAAAGTAATGGAAAGCACTGTGGATGTCGGGAAGTGGTATGGACTCGAATTCTATCCTTTTATTTAATTGCCTATAGTCCACAACTAGTCTATGTTTATCGTGGCCTTTAGGTACTAAAAACGCAGGTGATGAATAAGGTGAAGTGGAAGGTTCTATGACTTCTTGTTCTAATAATTTATTGATTTGATTTCTCATTATTTCCATTTTTCGTGGCGATAATTTGTATGGGTGTAAACGTATCACTTTCTTGTCACTCAAGTTGATCTTGTACTCTATCAGGTTAGTTAATCCTAACTTCGGTGTGAGAACGGTGGAAAATTCTTTTATTAGTTTCTGTATTTTCTGTCTATCTTTACTTTATAGATGAGCTAATTCGGACTCATGGTGTTCTAAGTGTGTTGCAGCTGTTTCAGTATTTTTACTGTTAATTGTTTCATAATCAAAATTATATTTTTGAGTACGATCGAATCCAAAATAATACCGTGAATGTCAAGAATTATACCTGTTTTACTGATAAAGTCAGCTCCTAATATTAAATCGGGTCCTAATTCGTCGCATACCAACATTGGAAAATACCACGTTAAATTTTTAATTTTTAGTTTAATCGTGATGCTGAGTTTTATAATTAAGTTTTGTTTGTTAGCTGTAGCACATTTGATGTTCACAGTTTGACTGCGTTTAACTAGGTTGTGTTCAGCTAAAGTATCGGCTAGCTGTTGACTGATTAAGCTCCGAGTTGATCCGGAATCAATTAATCCAAGTGTGGATGTAACACCAAGGTCTACTTGTATATACGGTAACTGACACTTATTGAACTTGCATTTTGTATTGCATTACATTTATCGATAAACTTCTTAACATAGGGGTCTGATTTTCTTTTGTTATTTTTTTTGTTTAATTCGTTGTATTTTCGGGTTTTACCTGTTTTCACGATGCTGCGGAAGACACAGGATTTCGGATCTCCCTGCCTTACATGTTTTTTGAATAAGCGGGTGGTTGGTAATGCTGTTTCTGTTTACAGTACCTACTGATGTGTCCAAATTTCCCGCAATTATAACATCTTCTTTCTCTACTAGCGGTATCACTGGTATTCTGTTGAGGTCGTGGGTTATTCGATTTACCTTGGTTGTGAAAGGTTGCAGGAATTCGAAAGGGTCGTCTTTCACGCTGTGTTCTTGCATCTGTGACCAGGGGTTGTGTTTCATTCCTACGTTGTACCTGGGGGAGTAACGCACGTCTGTTCTGATCCGAATACCATACGTTGGACGAGTGAATACTGCTTTGTTCTAATTCTGCGAATGTGTTTGGCCTATTTATTAGTGCTAAACGAGATCTGTCTTCCGGGGATAATCCTACTAAGATTGTATCTATTAACTGTTTTTCGCTCCAGTTTACTTGCAGTAATCGGGAAGATTCTCTTATGTCAGTAATATAGTGGGCGAGTCTCTCATTTGCTCCTTGTACTCGAAGTACGGTGTTCCGTTTGAGCTCCTCATAAATTCCAGTTGGAATGAAATGTTTTATTAGGGTAGTATGAAGTTCTTCTACTGGAAGTTGTGAGCTTAATGACTCCAGTACACGCTCTTTTAATGGTGGTTTACATTTGGGTAGAAGGACTTGTAATATTTGCCAATCGTTTAGTTGCTGTAACTCTTTTATTTGTAGCATGTATTTTATGAAGTTTAATAGTTTGGTGATACTCAATCCATCGGTGTATGGAATTTCTGTTACCATTTTTTCTACCGGATGAGTGATCTTTCCGTAGAGGTCCGCACTAAAGTTTACGTGAGGTATTGTTCTAGGAGGTCCCGATTCTGGATTTGTCATTTTAGGGGGTACTAACGCCTACTTATTGGTGAGATTATGGAGGGCACTGGGAAGTGGGGCATCCGATATCGTTAGGGTATTCACGTCTCTATTTGGTAGCTGATCCTGACTCAGTTCTATTCTTGATACAGGGGGTGATTCGAGATTCGCGGTAGTGGGCGGGTGTTCTAAGGTAGGAGATTGAACTGGGGAGATATATAATTTCTTTAGAGATTGTTCGATTTCCTCCATTCTAAATGAGTCGGACATCCTTCGCAATTGTCTTATTATTGTGGGTAATTGCTGTAGTGCTTCATCAGCAAATTTCTGCACATCGGGTGGGATTACAGTAACGTTGGGCCAGTTTAATAATTTCTTCATCCGACGGGTCAAATGCTCTATTCTCTGTGTGGTACGCAAGATTACAGCAGGTGATTTCTCGTCGTGGAGTGTTTGAGATATTAACGTCAATTCCCTATACTTCGCATAACATGTTTCTCTTTCGCTATCATAATCTAGTTCGCTTAATCTACCTAACTGCGCGGGTGTATCTGACCTACTTTCGCTTAACGTTTTGCGTAATTCTGCGACCGTTACATTAGCGTGAGGTAAACCGCGTAAAAGGGATTCGTAGCACAGTTCGTCTTTTAATAATAAATCAGGGTTAAATTGAGCCATTTTCCCTTGATGTTAAGTCTTATAAGTACTTACTCTACTAATACTAAACTCTATACTACTCTCTTTTGGTTTAGTAAAATAAACAATTTTTTAAATAGCTGAGAAATATTTACATAGATAATACGAGAATTGAATATCGTCACAGAGAGACAAAGAGGGATTTCACACAGACATAATTTAATTTTAAACATATGGTGGAAATACGTTGTTACTGGGCACTGCATGTTGAACACTTTGTATAAAAATAGAGGGGGGCAGTCTATTGTCTAACTCAACGTGGCAGAGGGTGACAAAGGACAGTTTCATACAGGCGTGAACAAGATATTTACCGGTCTGGGTTTGTTGTCAAATCGACACGTTGATGAATGAATTTTCGGACAGGCACAGACATGGGCTTATTACATTTATAATCTATAAATATCCTTACATATATTATATTATGATTCTCTTATATAATTACGCGATCTAATGGTTCTAAAGCACTCTATACTAATTAATGAGGTTACTTCTCGTCATACTATTTCTTATCTTAATTAATTAAGAATTTTATTATTTATTTCTTTGCGCGCGAGTTACACCTTTTTTTCCTGGCGTATTTTACTTGAACCAAATTAAAGTAAATTGGTTTAGCTATTTTAGCTACCGTGTTAAAGTAACAGAGTGAATAAATCTAAAAACAGAGCAGAAACATTATTTTAACAAAGCAGAGTCGCGCATTTTATATCTGCCACTACGTACACAATTATCTTATAAGATAGCAGAGTGGCGCATTTTATAACGTCTCCTACGTTATAATATCGGGAACCTGTGGTTAATTGCCTCAGGGCAATTACACAGGCTGACATAGTCTTAACCAACTTCTAATTAAACAAAAGATAAGCATTTAGGAGTATATATTTAATATCGGGTCCTATAATTGAGGAACATTGACAGCGGTTTCTGCAGATTTATTCACTCAGTTTTGTTGTTTTGTACCATGACATCTCTTTATTACATAATAACATTAATTGCTCTACTTAAAGTTCTCGACATACATGGTTCAACAGTTTACAGTTTACAAGATGATTATATATTTTATTCTTTCAGAAGGGCCCTCAAAATAAAGATGTACATCGGTTTAACCTTTCCACGGATCCGGGATTGAATATAGTATGTTAATAATGGTCACCTCCCAATATACTATCTTGAAATTGTGCCATTAGAAGAATGGAGTTTATTTACCTTTTAAAACAATAATGCTTTACAGTTTAAACTTTTACTCTTTTACTACAAATAGTTTTATCAGATTACAGACTACATCTTACATATAATGTCTGTTCTTAAAAGTCTTAAAGCTAGTTAAATTGTCGTTTGTTGGTTACAATTTTAGTATCTCATAACCACGGAAGACAAGCCTCCATGTCACCTGTGGTATCCTGTAGTTGATGCAGATTCAGCTCCTCGGTCCTCGGTGTGTTTCCTGAAGGTTTGTCGTTATCTTAGTATCCGGTGACGGTGAAGTTCCTGACGTGTGTTAGATCGTTCTGGGTCTGGTACTCTCCTCTTAGATGACTGGTAGTAATATTTCGTTGTTAGAATAATTAATGCAAAAGTTTGTTTCACTGGTATTCACTTTACATGATTATTTATTAGTTGAATTTCACCTTAGGGTCCTAGTACTGTATTAATTACATAATTTTCTTATTTAAGATTTGGTAGAGATGTCATCGGCGCACAATTTAGTTATTCTTTTACTAGCTTTCAACATATTTATCTCTGCGTCGCGATCCAACTATTTAACGATACATTTCGGTTAAGAATGTACAGAGTGCATATCTATATATATATATATATATATATATATATATGTATATATATTAACTGAGATTATTCACTTGGAAAAAAAAACCAAAATATTGTCATCGGTGCACATTACCGCTGTGCGCAGCTTACGGCGTGAGCGCTCCATTACAAGTGGGGTTTGGTTATTGGGGCAGGTAAAGTAACTTCGCGTCGTTTACGCTTCACCATACAAGTAGTTCCACATTCCGCTTAATATCTATTCGTTTATTCCCTGACATATTTAATTATACTACGGTATCCTTTACTTCGTAATTAGTTATTGTATACCTTTATGTTTTTTATATCGAGTTGTAATTTCCTACTTTTATTAGTTTTATTTACGGGTTATTCTGCGTGTTGATGCCGGTTTCCGCATGTCAGCGCATGGTTAATAATTAAAGGGTTTTTCCTTACCTTGATACTCGCATTTCTCTTGGTTATAAGCTCTTTATTTATTATTTTTCTGTATTACCTTAGGGATTTAAAATTTGTTTAAATGTGCGATTTTAATTTAAAAATAAATCTCTCTCCTTCTTAATTATTTTATTTATTTATTTTATTTTTTTTAAATAAAATCGTCACATACTCCTCCACTTAAAGAAGACACAGGTGTGTGAACGGATGTTTTCTACGGGGAAATTGGTCAGAACTAAACTGGGAGTATGCTTGACATTTCTGTGTGAAATTCCTCTTAGTTTTTTAACAATCTGCTCAAAAGGTACATTAATCACTCTCAACTTACTTTTTACTATTATCAAGATATACAACGCCTTACAAACTAATGCTTAAAATACGTAAAATTCAAACTTCCTGAAATATATAAAACACACAAAATTCTTCTTAATACTATTACTTACGACTACTACTACCGGTTTTTTCTTTAGTTTTGCTTTACTCTTGTTATAGAGTTACTCTTCACAGAGCGTGTTTCGCATCACAGTATGGATGTGTTTCCTTTTTTATTCGAAGGTTCTGATGAATCGTAGTTGACGAATCATTTTAGTAAACTACTTGTTAAGTAATCATTATTTAATTGTTACTTATTTTCGGTGTCAGCTGACTTCTTACTTTTCTCATTTCTCGATGAACAGGATCTAAGGTTGATCAGGCCTCATTCCTATTTATACGATTAGGTATTTAAATAGTGACTCAATTACTATGTAGCAAATATACCTTTTAATACCTTCTTTTTTATTTGTTTTCTTGCTCACTAGCATTTCTTCTTTCGTGATAATACTTTATCTGGGAAATATGACTTCTACGTACATATTTTTGCGTTGTGGGTTCATACAGTGCTACTGTTACAGGAGTTAAGTGTCTGTAAATTTTGTAAGGGCCACACAATCGGTATGATAGTTTGGAGGTGGTCTTATCAATCGCACTACTCGTCGGGTGTGTTCTGTACATCACTAAGTCTCCGACTTGATACTTTACTACTATATTATTCCGCTCGTGATATTTTCGAGATTTTCTTAAGTTAGCTCTTAAATTAGCGCGAGCTTCGTTCCAGATTTTCTTTATATTTTTACCACTAATTTCGTGGGGTAGTAACTCATGTATTTTCCACTTTGTGGACAATGGGTGGTTAGGTTTATATTTATACAGTAATTCAAAGGGTGTCGATTTATGTCCTTCATGATAGGCTGAATTGAAGGCAAATTGTATCCAGGATAGATTCTGGTCCCAAGATGTATGGTCGTTTGCATGGTAGGCTATTAAAGCAGATTTTAGGTTACGCAAATATGTTTCAGCTATATTACCTTGTGGACGATACTCTGTAATGGTAATGTGGTCTATACCTAGTTTGAAACACATGTCCTTGAATTTTTTTTTAACTTAAACTGTGGTCCGTTATCTGACACTAGATGTACTGGTGTACCGAAATCTTTAAATAATCTATCTTGCAATATCTTCACGGTTGTCGATGCTAACGCTCGCCGCATGGGATACATCCAGACAAATTTGGTGAATGAGTCTACACAAATGAGTAGCATGGTATTTCCTGATTTAGAACGTGGGTAGGGGCCCGAAAAGTCTAAGTAAATTTTAGAAAAAGGGGTAGTGGGAGTTTCCGAGATTAATTGACCTATGTGGCTGTTTCTCGCTGGCTTGCTTAGTGCACACAATTTACACTGTTTTACGAATCTAGCTATCTCGCTGTTCATATTTTCCCAATGACATTCTTTTCGAATGCGATGTACCGTTTTGTTTATTCCCATATGTGCTCCAATGGTAGAGGAGTGGTAATATTCCATCAGCATAGGTTTAATAATATCAGGGGCAATTATTCTCAAGGATTTTCCATTAGCTATTCTATAACATAATACTCTCTTACTCAATATATTTTTTTCTGACTTATTTCCTTTATCTAGCTGTTCTATTATTGTCTTTAGATGCGGGTCTTGTTGTTGATACTGAGCTATATTAGTAAATGCAAGGGGGAATTGAGTAATTAACGTATTAATAATTGGTGTTTCTCTACTCTCCTTACTTTCGGATGTTTTATTAGGCGGCTGGAACATGCGGGACAGTGTATCGGCAACTACATTTTGGGTACCCCGAATATGTTGTACTTTAAATTTGTAACAATTTAACCTCAATACCCATCTTCCAATACGACCTAACTGTTTCGGGTGATTTAATAACCAAGATAAGGCTTGATTATCCGTTTCTAACAGGAATTCTTTATGTTCTAAAAAGGGTTTGAATTTCTCAAATGTGAATACTATAGCCAAACATTCTAATTCGTATGCGGAGTATTTCTTTTCCTGGTCGGTCAGAGTTCGTGAAGCATAACTGATCGGTAATCTAGAATTATCTACTTCCTGATATATTACTGCACCTAGGGCTACACTTGAACTGTCTGTCCGCACTACGAACGGTTTAGTAAAATCAGCTAATTGTAATACTGGAGGTGATATTATGCTTTCTTTCAGTTTGTTGAATGCAGCTTGGTGTTGTTGGGTCCATTCAAATTTCGCTCCCTTTTTTCTTAAAGCGTTCAGCGGTGCTCCTATATCGGCTAGATGAGGGATATACTTGTGGAAATAATTTATCATTCCCAAAAATCGGGCTATTCCTTTCGCATCTCGCGGTGGTAAAAATTCTCTGATCGCTCGGGTTCGTTCGGGGTCTATGCTTACCTTTCCGTCGGCCTTTACTATGTGACCTAAAAATGAAAATTGTGTAACAGCAAAATTTACTTTACTGGGGTTTACTGTTAATCCGGCTTTCTTTAATCGGGATAGTACTTCACGTAGATGGTTAAGATGTTGGTCCATTGATTCGCTGTAGATAACTATGTCATCTAGGTAGTGATACACGTATTTAAATTTTATATCGTGGAATATTTTCTCTAACAATCGGCTACATACAGAACTTCCTTGGGATATGCCGAAGGGTACTCTAGTAAATTGGTACAGGTTGAATGGGACGGCGAATGCGGTTAGACGTTTGAATTCTTCCGATAGTGGTATCTGATGAAATGCCTGATTTAGGTCCATTATGGTGAAAACTTTTGCTTTTGTAAAGTAATGGAAAGCACTGTGGATGTCGGGAAAAGCACTGTGGATGTCGGGAAGTGGTATGGACTCGAATTCTATCCTTTTATTTAATTGCCTATAGTCCACAACTAGTCTATGTTTATCGTGGCCTTTAGGTACTAAAAACGCAGGTGATGAATAAGGTGAAGTGGAAGGTTCTATGACTTCTTGTTCTAATAATTTATTGATTTGATTTCTCATTATTTCCATTTTTCGTTGCGATAATTTGTATGGGTGTAAACGTATCACTTTCTTGTCACTCAAGTTGATCTTGTACTCTATCAGGTTAGTTAATCCTAACTTCGGTGTGAGAACGGTGGAAAATTCTTTTATTAGTTTCTGTATTTTCTGTCTATCTTTACTTTATAGATGAGCTAATTCGGACTCATGGTGTTCTAAGTGTGTTGCAGCTGTTTCAGTATTTTTACTGTTAATTGTTTCATAATCAAAATTATATTTTTGAGTACGATCGAATCCAAAATAATACCGTGAATGTCAAGAATTATACCTGTTTTACTGATAAAGTCAGCTCCTAATATTAAATCGGGTCCTAATTCGTCGCATACCAACATTGGAAAATACCACGTTAAATTTTTAATTTTTAGTTTAATCGTGATGCTGAGTTTTATAATTAAGTTTTGTTTGTTAGCTGTAGTGCATTTGATGTTCACAGTTTGACTGCGTTTAACTAGGTTGTGTTCAGCTAAAGTATCGGCTAGCTGTTGACTGATTAAGCTCCGAGTTGATCCGGAATCAATTAATCCAAGTGTGGATGTAACACCAAGGTCTACTTGTATATACGGTAACTGACACTTATTGAACTTGCATTTTGTATTGCATTACATTTATCGATAAACTTCTTAACATAGGGGTCTGATTTTCTTTTGTTATTTTTTTTGTTTAATTCGTTGTATTTTCGGGTTTTACCTGTTTTCACGATGCTGCGGAAGACACAGGATTTCGGATCTCCCTGCCTTACATGTTTTTTGAATAAGCGGGTGGTTGGTAATGCTGTTTCTGTTTACAGTACCTACTGATGTGTCCAATTTTCCCGCAATTATAACATCTTCTTTCTCTACTAGCGGTATCACTGGTATTCTGTTGAGGTCGTGGGTTATTCGATTTACCTTGGTTGTGAAAGGTTGCAGGAATTCGAAAGGGTCGTCTTTCACGCTGTGTTCTTGCATCTGTGACCAGGGGTTGTGTTTCATTCCTACGTTGTACCTGGGGGAGTAACGCACGTCTGTTCTGATCCGAATACCATACGTTGGACGAGTGAATACTGCTTTGTTCTAATTCTGCGAATGTGTTTGGCCTATTTATTAGTGCTAAACGAGATCTGTCTTCCGGGGATAATCCTACTAAGATTGTATCTATTAACTGTTTTTCGCTCCAGTTTACTTGCAGTAATCGGGAAGATTCTCTTATGTCAGTAATATAGTGGGCGAGTCTCTCATGTGCTCCTTGTACTCGAAGTACGGTGTTTCGTTTGAGCTCCTCATAAATTCCAGTTGGAATGAAATGTTTTATTAGGGTAGTATGAAGTTCTTCTACTGGAAGTTGTGAGCTTAATGACTCCAGTACACGCTCTTTTAATGGTGGTTTACATTTGGGTAGAAGGACTTGTAATATTTGCCAATCGTTTAGTTGCTGTAACTCTTTTATTTGTAGCATGTATTTTATGAAGTTTAATAGTTTGGTGATACTCAATCCATCGGTGTATGGAATTTCTGTTACAATTTTTTCTACCGGATGAGTGATCTTTCCGTAGAGGTCCGCACTAAAGTTTACGTGAGGTATTGTTCTAGGAGGTCACGATTCTGGATTTGTCATTTTAGGGGGTACTAACGCATACTTATTGGTGAGATTATGGAGGGCACTGGGAAGTGGGGCATCCGATATCGTTAGGGTATTCACGTCTCTATTTGGTAGCTGATCCTGACTCAGTTCTATTCTTGATACAGGGGGTGATTCGAGATTCGCGTTAGTGGGTGGGTGTTCTAAGGTAGGAGATTGAACTGGGGAGATATATAATTTCTTTAGAGATTGTTCGATTTCCTCCATTCTAAATGAGTCGGACATCCTTCGCAATTGTCTTATTATTGTGGGTAATTGCTGTAGTGCTTCATCAGCAAATTTCTGCACATCGGGTGGGATTACAGTAACGTTGGGCCAGTTTAATAAATTCTTCATCCGACGGGTCAAATGCTCTATTTTCTGTGTGGTACGCAAGATTACAGCAGGTGATTTCTCGTCGTGGAGTGTTTGAGATATTAACGTCAATTCCCTATACTTCGCATAACATGTTTCTCTTTCGCTATCATAATCTAGTTCGCTTAATCTACCTAACTGCGCGGGTGTATCTGACCTACTTTCGCGTAACGTTTTGCGTAATTCTGCGACCGTTACATTAGCGTGAGGTAAACCGCGTAAAAGGGATTCGTAGCACAGTTCGTCTTTTAATAATAAATCAGGGTTAAATTGAGCCATTTTCCCTTGATGTTAAGTCTTATAAGTACTTACTCTACTAATACTAAACTCTATACTACTCTCTTTTGGTTTAGTAAAATAAACAATTTTTTAAATAGCTGAGAAATATTTACATAGATAATACGAGAATTGAATATCGTCACAGAGAGACAAAGAGGGATTTCACACAGACATAATTTAATTTTAAACATATGGTGGAAATACGTTGTTACTGGGCACTGCATGTTGAACACTTTGTATAAAAATAGAGGGGGGCAGTCTATTGTCTAACTCAACGTGGCAGAGGGTGACAAAGGACAGTTTCATACAGGCGTGAACAAGATATTTACCGGTCTGGGTTTGTTGTCAAATCGACACGTTGATGAATGAATTTTCGGACAGGCACAGACATGGGCTTATTACATTTATAATCTATAAATATCCTTACATATATTATATTATGATTCTCTTATATAATTACGCGATCTAATGATTCTAAAGCACTCTATACTAATTAATGAGGTTACTTCTCGTCATACTATTTCTTATCTTAATTAATTAAGAATTTTATTATTTATTTCTTTGCGCGCGAGTTACACCTTTTTTTTCCTGGCGTATTTTACTTGAACCAAATTAAAGTAAATTGGTTTAGCTATTTTAGCTACCGTGTTAAAGTAACAGAGTGAATAAATCTAAAAACAGAGCAGAAACATTATTTTAACAAAGCAGAGTCGCGCATTTTATATCTGCCACTACGTACACAATTATCTTATAAGATAGCAGAGTGGCGCATTTTATAACGTCTCCTACGTTATAATATCGGGAACCTGTGGTTAATTGCCTCAGGGCAATTACACAGGCTGACATAGTCTTAACCAACTTCTAATTAAACAAAAGATAAGCATTTAGGAGTATATATTTAATATCGGGTCCTATAATTGAGGAACATTGATAGCGGTTTCTGCAGATTTATTCACTCAGTTTTGTTGTTTTGTACCATGACATCTCTTTATTACATAATAACATTAATTGCTCTACTTAAAGTTCTCGACATATATGGTTCAACAGTTTACAGTTTACAAGATGATTATATATTTTATTCTTTCAGAAGGGCCCTCAAAATAAAGATGTACATCGGTTTAACCTTTCCACGGATCCGGGATTGAATATAGTATGTTAATAATGGTCACCTCCCAATATACTATCTTGAAATTGTGCCATTAGAAGAATGGAGTTTATTTACCTTTTAAAACAATAATGCTTTACAGTTTAAACTTTTACTCCTTTACTACAAATAGTTTTATCAGATTACAGACTACATCTTACATATAATGTCTGTTCTTAAAAGTCTTAAAGCTAGTTAAATTGTCGTTTGTTGGTTACAATTTTAGTATCTCATAACCACGGAAGACAAGCCTCCATGTCACCTGTGGTATCCTGTAGTTGATGCAGATTCAGCTCCTCGGTCCTCGGTGTGTTTCCTGAAGGTTTGTCGTTATCTTAGTATCCGGTGACGGTGAAGTTCCTGACGTGTGTTAGATCGTTCTGGGTCTGGTACTCTCCTCTTAGATGACTGGTAGTAATATTTCGTTGTTAGAATAATTAATGCAAAAGTTTGTTTCACTGGTATTCACTTTACATGATTATTTATTAGTTGAATTTCACCTTAGGGTCCTAGTACTGTATTAATTACATAATTTTCTTATTTAAGATTTTGTAGAGATGTCATCGGCGCACAATTTAGTTATTCTTTTACTAGCTTTCAACATATTTATCTCTGCGTCGCGATCCAACTATTTAACGATACATTTCGGTTAAGAATGTACAGAGTGCATATCTATATATATATATATATATATATATATATATATATATTAACTGAGATTATTCACTTGGAAAAAAAAACCAAAATATTGTCATCGGTGCACATTACCGCTGTGCGCAGCTTACGGCGTGAGCGCTCCATTACAAGTGGGGTTTGGTTATTGGGGCAGGTAAAGTAACTTCGCGTCGTTTACGCTTCACCATAAAAGTAGTTCCACATTACGCTTAATATCTATTCGTTTATTCCCTGACATATTTAATTATACTACGGTATCCTTTACTTCGTAATTAGTTATTGTATACCTTTATGTTTTTTATATCGAGTTGTAATTTCCTACTTTTATTAGTTTTATTTACGGGTTATTCTGCGTGTTGATGCCGGTTTCCGCATGTCAGCGCATGGTTAATAATTAAAGGGTGTTTCCTTACCTTGATACTCGCATTCCTCTTGGTTTTAAGCTCTTTATTTATTATTTTTCTGTATTACCTTAGGGATTTAAAATTTGTTTAAATGTGCGATTTTAATTTAAAAATAAATCTCTCTCCTTCTTAATTATTTTATTTATTTATTTATTTTTTTTTTAAATAAAATCGTCACATACTCCTCCACTTAAAGAAGACACAGGAGTGTGAACGGATGTGTTTTCTACGGGGAAATTGGTCAGAACTAAACTGGGAGTATGCTTGGCATTTCTGTGTGAAATTCCTCTTAGTTTTTTAACAATCTCCTCAAAAGGTACATTAATCACTCTCAACTTACTTTTTACTATTATCAAGATATACAACGCCTTACAAACTAATGCTTAAAATACGTAAAATTCAAACTTCCTGAAGTATATAAAACACACAAAATTCTTCTTAATACTATTACTTACGACTACTACTACCGGTTTTTTCTTTAGTTTTGCTTTACTCTTGTTATAGAGTTACTCTTCACAGAGCGTGTTTCGCATCACAGTATGGAAGTGTTTCCTTTTTTATTCGAAGGTTCTGATGAATCGTAGTTGACGAATCATTTTAGTAAACTACTTGTTAAGTAATCATTATTTAATTGTTACTTATTTTCGGTGTCAGCTGACTTCTTACTTTTCTCATTTCTCGATGAACAGGATCTAAGGTTGATCAGGCCTCATTCCTATTTATACGATTAGGTATTTAAATAGTGACTCAATTACTATGTAGCAAATATACTTTTTAATACCTTCTTTTTTATTTGTTTTCTTGCTCACTAGCATTTCTTCTTTCGTGATAATACTTTATCTGGGAAATATGACTTCTACGTACATATTTTTGCGTTGTGGGTTCATACAGTGCTACTGTTACAGGAGTTAAGTATCTGTAAATTTTGTAAGGGCCACACAATCGGTATGATAGTTTGGAGGTGGTCTTATCAATCGCACTACTCGTCGGGTGTGTTCTGTACATCACTAAGTCTCCGACTTGATACTTTACTACTTTATTATTCCGCTCGTGATATTTTCGAGATTTTCTTAAGTTAGCTCTTAAATTAGCGCGAGCTTCGTTCCAGATTTTCTTTATATTTTTACCACTAATTTCGTGGGGTAGTAACTCATGTATTTTCCACTTTGTGGACAATGGGTGGTTAGGTTTATATTTATACAGTAATTCAAAGGGTGTCGATTTATGTCCTTCATGATAGGCTGAATTGAAGGCAAATTGTATCCAGGATAGATTCTGGTCCCAAGATGTATGGTCGTTTGCATGGTAGGCTATTAAAGCAGATTTTAGGTTACGCAAATATGTTTCAGCTATATTACCTTGTGGACGATACTCTGTAATGGTAATGTGGTCTATACCTAGTTTGAAACACATGTCCTTGAATTCTTTTGACTTAAACTGTGGTCCGTTATCTGACACTAGATGTACTGGTGTACCGAAATCTTTAAATAATCTATCTTGCAATATCTTCACGGTTGTCGATGCTAACGCTCGCCGCATGGGATACATCCAGACAAATTTGGTGAATGAGTCTACACAAATGAGTAGCATGGTATTTCCTGATTTAGAACGTGGGTAGGGGCCCGAAAAGTCTAAGTAAATTTTAGAAAAAGGGGTAGTGGGAGTTTCCGAGATTAATTGACCTATGTGGCTGTTTCTCGCTGGCTTGCTTAGTGCACACAATTTACACTGTTTTACGAATCTAGCTATCTCGCTGTTCATATTTTCCCAATGACATTCTTTTCGAATGCGATGTACCGTTTTGTTTATTCCCATATGTACTCCAATGGTAGAGGAGTGGTAGTATTCCATCAGCATAGGTTTAATAATATCAGGGGCAATTATTCTCAAGGATTTTCCATTAGCTATTCCATAACATAATACTCTCTTACTCAATATATATTTTTCTGACTTATTTCCTTTATCTAGCTGTTCTATTATTGTCTTTAGATGCGGGTCTTGTTGTTGATACTGAGCTATATTAGTAAATGCAAGAGGGAATTCAGTAATTAACGTATTAATAATTGGTGTTTCTCTACTCTCCTTACTTTCGGATGTTTTATTAGGCGGCTGGAACATGCGGGACAGTGTATCGGCAACTACATTTTGGGTACCCCGAATATGTTGTACTTTAAATTTGTAACAATTTAACCTCAATACCCATCTTCCAATACGACCTAACTGTTTCGGGTGATTTAATAACCAAGATAAGGCTTGATTATCCGTTTCTAACAGGAATTCTTTATGTTCTAAAAAGGGTTTGAATTTCTCAAATGTGAATACTATAGCCAAACATTCTAATTCGTATGCGGAGTATTTCTTTTCCTGGTCGGTCAGAGTTCGTGAAGCATAACTGATCGGTAATCTAGAATTATCTACTTCCTGATATATTACTGCACCTAGGGCTACACTTGAACTGTCTGTCCGCACTACGAACGGTTTAGTAAAATCAGCTAATTGTAATACTGGAGGTGATATTATGCTTTCTTTCAGTTTGTTGAATGCAGCTTGGTGTTGTTGGGTCCATTCAAATTTCGCTCCCTTTTTTCTTAAAGCGTTCAGCGGTGCTCCTATATCGGCTAGATGAGGGATATACTTGTGGAAATAATTTATCATTCCCAAAAATCGGGCTATTCCTTTCGCATCTCGCGGTGGTAAAAATTCTCTGATCGCTCGGGTTCGTTCGGGGTCTATGCTTACCTTTCCGTCGGCCTTTACTATGTGACCTAAAAATGAAAATTGTGTAACAGCAAAATTTACTTTACTGGGGTTTACTGTTAATCCGGCTTTCTTTAATCGGGATAGTACTTCACGTAGATGGTTAAGATGTTGGTCCATTGATTCGCTGTAGATAACTATGTCATCTAGGTAGTGATACACGTATTTAAATTTTATATCGTGGAATATTTTCTCTAACAATCGGCTACATACAGAACTTCCTTGGGATATGCCGAAGGGTACTCTAGTAAATTGGTACAGGTTGAATGGGACGGCGAATGCGGTTAGACGTTTGAATTCTTCCGATAGTGGTATCTGATGAAATGCCTGATTTAGGTCCATTATGGTGAAAACTTTTGCTTTTGTAAAGTAATGGAAAGCACTGTGGATGTCGGGAAGTGGTATGGACTCGAATTCTATCCTTTTATTTAATTGCCTATAGTCCACAACTAGTCTATGTTTATCGTGGCCTTTAGGTACTAAAAACGCAGGTGATGAATAAGGTGAAGTGGAAGGTTCTATGACTTCTTGTTCTAATAATTTATTGATTTGATTTCTCATTATTTCCATTTTTCGTGGCGATAATTTGTATGGGTGTAAACGTATCACTTTCTTGTCACTCAAGTTGATCTTGTACTCTATCAGGTTAGTTAATCCTAACTTCGGTGTGAGGACGGTGGAAAATTCTTTTATTAGTTTCTGTATTTTCTGTCTATCTTTACTTTATAGATGAGCTAATTCGGACTCATGGTGTTCTAAGTGTGTTGCAGCTGTTTCAGTATTTTTACTGTTAATTGTTTCATAATCAAAATTATATTTTTGAGTACGATCGAATCCAAAATAATACCGTGAATGTCAAGAATTATACCTGTTTTACTGATAAAGTCAGCTCCTAATATTAAATCGGGTCCTAATTCGTCGCATACCAACATTGGAAAATACCACGTTAAATTTTTAATTTTTAGTTTAATCGTGATGCTGAGTTTTATAATTAAGTTTTGTTTGTTAGCTGTAGCGCATTTGATGTTCACAGTTTGACTGCGTTTAACTAGGTTGTGTTCAGCTAAAGTATCGGCTAGCTGTTGACTGATTAAGCTCCGAGTTGATCCGGAATCAATTAATCCAAGTGTGGATGTAACACCAAGGTCTACTTGTATATACGGTAACTGACACTTATTGAACTTGCATTTTGTATTGCATTACATTTATCGATAAACTTCTTAACATAGGGGTCTGATTTTCTTTTGTTATTTTTTTTGTTTAATTCGTTGTATTTTCGGGTTTTACCTGTTTTCACGATGCTGCGGAAGACACAGGATTTCGGATCTCCCTGCCTTACATGTTTTTTGAATAAGCGGGTGGTTGGTAATGCTGTTTCTGTTTACAGTACCTACTGATGTGTCCAAAGTTCCCGCAATTATAACATCTTCTTTCTCTACTAGCGGTATCACTGGTATTCTGTTGAGGTCGTGGGTTATTCGATTTACCTTGGTTGTGAAAGGTTGCAGGAATTCGAAAGGGTCGTCTTTCACGCTGTGTTCTTGCATCTGTGACCAGGCGTTGTGTTTCATTCCTACGTTGTACCTGGGGGAGTAACGCACGTCTGTTCTGATCCGAATACCATACGTTGGACGAGTGAATACTGCTTTGTTCTAATTCTGCGAATGTGTTTGGCCTATTTATTAGTGCTAAACGAGATCTGTCTTCCGGGGATAATCCTACTAAGATTGTATCTATTAACTGTTTTTCGCTCCAGTTTACTTGCAGTAATCGGGAAGATTCTCTTATGTCAGTAATATAGTGGGCGAGTCTCTCATGTGCTCCTTGTACTC
The DNA here is from genome assembly GCA_034769895.1 of Magicicada septendecula. Classification (NCBI taxonomy): domain Eukaryota; kingdom Metazoa; phylum Arthropoda; class Insecta; order Hemiptera; family Cicadidae; genus Magicicada; species Magicicada septendecula. The sequence continues at coordinate 659,704,327 of CM068368.1, forward strand.
GAAGTACGGTGTTTCGTTTGAGCTCCTCATAAATTCCAGTTGGAATGAAATGTTTTATTAGGGTAGTATGAAGTTCTTCTACTGGAAGTTGTGAGCTTAATGACTCCAGTACACGCTCTTTTAATGGTGGTTTACATTTGGGTAGAAGGACTTGTAATATTTGCCAATCGTTTAGTTGCTGTAACTCTTTTATTTGTAGCATGTATTTTATGAAGTTTAATAGTTCGGTGATACTCAATCCATCGGTGTATGGAATTTCTGTTACAATTTTTTCTACCGGATGAGTGATCTTTCCGTAGAGGTCCGCACTAAAGTTTACGTGAGGTATTGTTCTAGGAGGTCCCGATTCTGGATTTGTCATTTTAGGGGGTACTAACGCATACTTATTGGTGAGATTATGGAGGGCACTGGGAAGTGGGGCATCCGATATCGTTAGGGTATTCACGTCTCTATTTGGTAGCTGATCCTGACTCAGTTCTATTATTGATACAGGGGGTGATTCGAGATTCGCGGTAGTGGGCGGGTGTTCTAAGGTAGGAGATTGAACTGGGGAGATATATAATTTCTTTAGAGATTGTTCGATTTCCTCCATTCTAAATGAGTCGGACATCCTTCGCAATTGTCTTATTATTGTGGGTAATTGGTGCAGTGCTTCGTCAGCAAATTTCTGCACATCGGGTGGGATTACAGTAACGTTGGGCCAGTTTAATAAATTCTTCATCCGACGGGTCAAATGCTCTATTCTCTGTGTGGTACGCAAGATTACAGCAGGTGATTTCTCGTCGTGGAGTGTTTGAGATATTAACGTCAATTCCCTATACTTCGCACAACATGTTTCTCTTTCGCTATCATAATCTAGTTCGCTTAATCTACCTAACTGCGCGGGTGTATCTGACCTACTTTCGCGTAACGTTTTGCGTAATTCTGCGACCGTTACATTAGCGTGAGGTAAACCGCGTAAAAGGGATTCGTAGCACAGTTCGTCTTTTAATAATAAATCAGGGTTAAATTGAGCCATTTTTCCTTGATGTTAAGTCTTATAAGTACTTACTCTACTAATACTAAACTCTATACTACTCTCTTTTGGTTTAGTAAAATAAACAATTTTTTAAATAGCTGAGAAATATTTACATAGATAATACGAGAATTGAATATCGTCACAGAGAGACAAAGAGGGATTTCACACAGACATAATTTAATTTTAAACATATGGTGGAAATACGTTGTTACTGGGCACTGCATGTTGAACACTTTGTATAAAAATAGAGGGGTGCAGTCTATTGTCTAACTCAACGTGGCAGAGGGTGACAAAGGACAGTTTCATACAGGCGTGAACAAGATATTTACCGGTCTGGGTTTGTTGTCAAATCGACACGTTGATGAATGAATTTTCGGACAGGCACAGACATGGGCTTATTACATTTATAATCTATAAATATCCTTACATATATTATATTATGATTCTCTTATATAATTACGCGATCTAATGATTCTAAAGCACTCTATACTAATTAATGAGGTTACTTCTCGTCATACTATTTCTTATCTTAATTAATTAAGAATTTTATTATTTATTTCTTTGCGCGCGAGTTACACCTTTTTTTTCCTGGCGTATTTTACTTGAACCAAATTAAAGTAAATTGGTTTAGCTATTTTAGCTACCGTGTTAAAGTAACAGAGTGAATAAATCTAAAAACAGAGCAGAAACATTATTTTAACAAAGCAGAGTCGCGCATTTTATATCTGCCACTACGTACACAATTATCTTATAAGATAGCAGAGTGGCGCATTTTATAACGTCTCCTACGTTATAATATCGGGAACCTGTGGTTAATTGCCTCAGGGCAATTACACAGGCTGACATAGTCTTAACCAACTTCTAATTAAACAAAAGATAAGCATTTAGGAGTATATATTTAATATCGGATCCTATAATTGAGGAACATTGATAGCGGTTTCTGCAGATTTATTCACTCAGTTTTGTTGTTTTGTACCATGACATCTCTTTATTACATAATAACATTAATTGCTCTACTTAAAGTTCTCGACATATATGGTTCAACAGTTTACAGTTTACAAGATGATTATATATTTTATTCTTTCAGAAGGGCCCTCAAAATAAAGATGTACATCGGTTTAACCTTTCCACGGATCCGGGATTGAATATAGTATGTTAATAATGGTCACCTCCCAATATACTATCTTGAAATTGTGCCATTAGAAGAATGGAGTTTATTTACCTTTTAAAATAATAATGCTTTACAGTTTAAACTTTTACTCTTTTACTACAAATAGTTTTATCAGATTACAGACTACATCTTACATATAATGTCTGTTCTTAAAAGTCTTCAAGCTAGTTAAATTGTCGTTTGTTGGTTACAATTTTAGTATCTCATAACCACGGAAGACAAGCCTCCATGTCACCTGTGGTATCCTGTAGTTGATGCAGATTCAGCTCCTCGGTCCTCGGTGTGTTTCCTGAAGGTTTGTCGTTATCTTAGTATCCGGTGACGGTGAAGTTCCTGACGTGTGTTAGATCGTTCTGGGTCTGGTACTCTCCTCTTAGATGACTGGTAGTAATATTTCGTTGTTAGAATAATTAATGCAAAAGTTTGTTTCACTGGTATTCACTTTACATGATTATTTATTAGTTGAATTTCACCTTAGGGTCCTAGTACTGTATTAATTACATAATTTTCTTATTTAAGATTTGGTAGAGATATCATCGGCGCACAATTTAGTTATTCTTTTACTAGCTTTCAACATATTTATCTCTTCGTCGCGATCCAACTATTTAACGATACATTTCGGTTAAGAATGTACAGAGTGCATATATATATATATATATTTTAACTGAGATTATTCACTTGGAAAAACCAATATATTGTCATCGGTGCACATTACCGCTGTGCGCAGCTTACGGCGTGAGCGCTCCATTACAAGTGGGGTTTGGTTATTGGGGTAGGTAAAGTAACTTCGCGTCGTTTACGCTTCACCATAAAAGTAGTTCCACATTCCGCTTAATATTTATTCGTTTATTCCCTGACATATTTAATTATACTACGGTATCCTTTACTTCGTAATTAATTATTGTATACCTTGTAACTAGACGATTATATTCGGTTACAAACATAACTTCAGTCTTGTACAAAAGTAAAAAAAATTTAATTTAATTTTAAAAATTTTCAAAAAAAAATTTAATGTTTCGTTTTAATGTTCAATAATTTAAATAATAATTCTTGTAATGAGGTTTCGTTGAAATTTTAAAGTTCTTTAATTTATTTGTGTCAATAACTTTGCTTCTGATTCACTGTAAATAAATCTGGAGTTAATAAGATTGTCTCACTTCACTAATCGATTGGCGATTTTCTTCTTTCTCAAGTATATTACTCCCCTTAAGTATGGTCGCCTTTCTGTTAGTCCTGTGGTTAATTAAAACTCTTATATTAACGTGTGAAATAAAATTAAAACCAGATAGTTGAATTATTATTATTTATTGACAATTATTTGTTAGAATATCGATTTAAAATCGATTATTAGATAAAGCTCGACTCTCTCACAGGGGTAATCGATTATCAATACAGGTTATATTATATAAATATTTTTGAATGGTTCTTTGAACGGTTATAATTATAATAGTCAGAGAAGGGCAAGTATAGAAAGTATAACATTCACAAAATAAATCTTAATAATTAATAATTACAAAATTAGTTTATTATATATAATGTTTATAAAATTGAAAAGTAAAACCAATGCCGTGACGACAGATCTCATTCCTGGTGGACGCTTTGCATGATGGGATTTCTCAAAATGGCTGCTTGTTCGCTGTTCAGTAAAACTGGAATCGGCGTAGTGAAATTTTCTTAAAATAAAGATGGCTTTACAACTGCTTCCTTGTGTCCGCAATATTGAAGAATGTCTATTGGGTTGTTATAGGTGTCCTGGTTAAGTGTTCTGTCTTCACTGACTTTAAATGTTTTGTATTAGGTGTGTTCACTTTGTTTACGTGTCTGTCGAAAAATGTGAAGTTCGTTTGGTTATGTTATATTTCGTGTCTTATAGTTTTATTAGTTTATTTCACTTATATTCTGTTCCGTATTAATTGTTTTCACTGTTTGTGGTGGTTGTGTTCATTGATTTTAAGTTTAACATACAAATTTCTGTAACTCTCGATTTTTCACTGCATGATAGGCTTAATTTGTATACGCCATTAAAGTATTCGCTATATAGGTTCTTAGCGCGAGCTTAAATCAACCGTTCGCTTCGAATGTTAATTAAGAACTGTTTTACTTCCTTCGTCTTCAGAAATATCTTGCCAAGTTAATATTAGAAAAGTATTGTTTCAATTATTATTAACTTCCTATGCATGTGATTACAGTACATTATATTCAGAATATATTTTGGTTATTGATTACTTTCATGAATTAGTAAATACATAATCGGTTTCCTTAACTCCTTCTGCTTAATTTGACATACAATAGTCCATCTTTATAAAGTTTTTTGTCAAAATTGCTATATTTCTGTCCTTTTGGAAATATAGGCTCAATATCTGCTTCCTGTTCTTGTCCAAAATTTTAGCCATCTTATGTGTTATAAATATGATTATAATAAATCTCAGATTGATATAAATCTTTATCTTTCCTTAATTTCTTACAAATTTATTAATTGATCATTCTTTTAGTCATAATTCATGAATTTACTATTCCTCCTCTGAAATTGTTAGATTTTACATTTGCAAATTTTTTAATAATTTTATACCTATTTTTATATTATTATTTTAAAGTATAGTTTTAGTTATAGTAGTTGGTGATTGAGTCACCTTATATAAATCTCATTTAGGTGTTAAAAAGAATATACAATATTATCTACTTGCAGAAGAAACAAATTGAAAACATCACAAATTATATAATTACTGCAAGAAACATTGAGTTACTTATATAGAAAATGATATATATATATATATATATATAATAATTGTGACAGTACAAACAGATACGGTACTGTGCATTGCAAAAATAAATATATAATTAATACAAATAAATAAAGCTATGGAATAGACATGATTCAGATTGCAAGCTGGATTGTTTAAAAAAATAGGGAACACACAAGTCATGCATGTACACTAGCGTGGAACGAAAATGGCCTTTTTTTATTTTATTTTTTTTTTTTAGTTTTGTAATAGTGGGGAAAAGTTGCCTTTTAGGTTCAAAAAGAAGAAAAAAAAATTTGGTTGCTATACTACAACATCTTGAGGTGCCGCAAAGAGCTTAAATTTTGTAAAAAATTAAAAAAATTGAAAAATTATAAACTTTGATAAATTGTTTTTTATGGTTTTCTCGTACATATAATGTCACAAAAGACAGTTGTAAATACATATATAAGCATTAGAATTGGAAAAAATTATTAATTAAAAAATATAATAATAATAAAAAAATATATTTAATGTCAAAAAGTTTGTATTTTTGCTAATTTTGAAACTTTTGCGAACATTTCGGTTGTTACAAATAGTAGTAAATAAGGTTGAAATAAAAGCTCGTCAAATCAATTATATATTTTTTTTATTAGAGCACACGTAAAAAAATATAATACACTTTTAAAGACATTGAAAGTTCATTTTTTATGATTCAAAAAACCCTTAATAATTACAAATGTTACAGCTGCAAAATGTTTGTTTCTACTTCATTGACACATTAAACTGTTTTTTTGCATCAAATTTTGGCATGTTCTCACGTGAGTCAATTTTTGCTCTTATATATCCTTCTCTTGCGATTGAACCACAGACATTTTGAGCCGATTAGCTCACCAGTTTCACAGCTCTTTCCACTGCTTGCGTGTGACAAGGAAGCCGGGGAAAGTCGATAAGCGGGTCCACTTTACTATTTGGTTGAGCTTCAGATGTCTTCCGTATAAAGTCTTTGAGAGAGTCAATGGAAACATGTTTTACCGAGGGGGGTTCAGTTACGTCATTTTCAGCCCATGAGATCATGTCGATGTAATCCTTTGCGTCAAAGTTTATCTTTGGAACTTTAACCTTCCTGACTCTGCCTCTACTTTCTGTTCTTGCTTTTAAAACACGTCATAAACCAAGTTCTCTTACATTTTTGCGCTCATCACATAGCATGGACAAAAGGAGATTTTCTCCAGCAGCAAAGTACCTATTTCTTTGAATAACCGGGTCTAGAACGTTCTTGAAATCATCAGAGAGATAGCGTGAATATGAGATAAGCTTAAACAGATGTTTGGAACCATAAGTACATGAAGGTTTTAACTTAATGTTAAACCACACAGGTGCATACACTTTCACAATGTACTCAGCCAGAGTCTTAAGGTTTTCAGTTGGATTTTCAGTTGCCACATACAATCTAAGTATACGGTTTGCTAATGTAAGCCACCTGGAGTGAGCAAGTTTTCCAGGGTTTCTTAAAGATAAATCTAGTGAGCAATTTCCACTTGATACAGCGATACACATATCCAATAAATGCTTCTGATCTGTACATAAATCATTTATGTTCTCCAAAAGAGGAAGGTTATTTTCAATTGGCAAGAAAGTAACCATAGGAAGATTAGCACAGTTTTCCAGCTGCTGACCTATTTCGCCTTTAAAGTCATTGGGTCCCTTCGTTTTACCATCTAAATGACAAAAAAGATGTTGCAAAGGTAGTTCATTTCCTGTTTTTATCTTTCTATTCATATTAAAACGCCTATTTGAAACTTTTTATTGCATAATCGAGACACGTAAAATTTTTTGAAAAAGTTACAAAAAGTGTGTTTTTATAAAACTTTACCGCTCTTGCGGCACCTCAAGACATAATCCAAAAAGTTAAAAAAAATTGTATGTCTTTTTTGATATAAAAACTGCTTTTTTGACAGTATTTGAAATAAAAAAAAATTGTTTGACAACTTCTTAAAAAAACTTAAAAATGTAGCGAAAATTGCAATTTTATGAAAATTTATCGTCCTTGCGGCACCTCAAGACGTGCTCCAATATTTTTCATATCTTTTTTTTATCTTATCTACACCAAAAGGCAACTTTTCCTCACTATTACAAATTAAAAATCAAAACTTGATTTTTTTGTTCCACCCTAATGTACACGCACCTCTGGCTACCTGTCGCTAACGTTGTGTACACGTGAATTTGATTTGTGCGTGTGAAGCCTGTCCGTGCATGGACGGTAACAACGCTTATTCAAATGATGTTAAATTTTAAGTAGTATTTTAATTATAAGATCAATAGATACGATAATGTAAAATAAAAGACACCAAAATGTGGAGGTTATAAAAATGCACAACGGGTTAAAAAACCATTTGAAAGTGACATAAAATAAAACTACTGTGATTTACAAAGTGAATAACTCCAAATGATTATAATACAAAAGTGTAAGTTACGTTTAATAAACATGTGAAAATTAGCAATCGATTGAGTATCGCGTAGTGTAAAACAAACTTCGCAATTCGTGAAGATAAGCAAAATAAGAGAATTGAACGAGAGTGGGGGAAAAGACGCTTTTGTCAAACTCTAACAGGACCAATATTGTTCAAACAGGAGTTTTGCACGATGTGGCTATAAATACCAGGTCGCGCTAATAAAATTCCTTCTTCTATATTCAACAGTTGCCGTAGGAGGCTATGTCAGTCAACTACGCGATGGTAAATCGTCAGTAAGCGTCAACTGACGACTTGTGAGGCAGAACAGAAGTTTGATGGACACCCCTACAACCCATGATGTGAGCAGAGCTAACAACAACTAAGAAAGACAAGCAGTGGAAGCCTAGAAGAGGGCATGAAAGACTGGAGCAAGGACTAGAAGAGGACCTAAGGACACGAAGGACTGGAAGAGTACCGGAGGAGGACACACTGAAGTTGCAACATCAAACGAGGTGATAACAGACCATAATAATAAATAGACAATTGAAAAACAATATTGAAACTAGAATGAAAGACATTCCAGCTGTTGGTGACAGAATTTAATTTGTACAGGAACAATATTAAATTGTACATATAATGTAAAGTCTTATTGTAATTTAGAATAATGTCCCATGTTGAGAAAGTAATATTGGAATAACGTAAATGCTATGAGAGAGCAAGGCTTGATTTTTAAATTGAAGTAAAGTAGAATAATTAATAGAGTCTTTAATTGCTAAAAGAGTAATGCATATGTTATAAATTTAAAAGAGAATTAAATCCAAGTAAAAATTAAATAAATAATTTAAACAAAAGTAAATTCATGGTAAATTGATAAGCAATTGCAAAAGATGTCCACACTAAATGAGTAAGCCGAGAGCAGAAATAGATAATTAAGAGTAGATAATAAGATTTGTGTATAAACTGTTTAGACATAAATTGTTCACATAAATCACATACATAAGATCGCACAAGCGATGAATAATGAATATTTTTTGTATTGTCGAAATAAGTAAAGATGTTGATAATGAAACTATGTAAACATTTAAAAACTTTATAACATTGTCTTGTTATTACAATTACACCCAAACCAAACAAGTAAAAGTTGTTATGTTATATAACTTGTCGCTCCAAAAGCTTGGGGCTTCCCAAATTAAATAAATTTGGGGTTGTTATGTTACTATATATATATATTACAACGTCACAAATTATTTAATATAATTTATTTTGTGGAGCCCCACGATTTTGGAGCGCCAAAATTTATACGTTACCTTTTGTGCTGTGTTTACATTCATACAACATTACTGATACCGTGTATGTATAAATTTGAGTTCAGGTGTAATCATAATAAGAGTAGTCCTTTTAGGAATCGTAATATATTTTCATTTCTTTATTCAAGCAAAAAAAAATAAATAAAAATAATAATATAATAATAATATTTACTTCGCTATAAAATATTCATTATCTATTGTTTCAATGTTTCTTTGTCGTCGTACACTCATCATAAAATAGATTTTATATCTTATGTCTTATATTAGCAATTCTATGTTAAACATTTCTTCGTTATACTATAAATTCTCGACTACTCAGTCTGAATGTGTGCTTTATAAATTTGTTCTTATTTACATTATTATTCTATACTTGACATACATCTTACGGCTTTATAATCAATTTTAAAGAAACTAATTGAATCGTTAGTCTTCTACTATATTTCCAATTACTTTACTTTATATGCTTTCAATGAAAAATTTTAATTATTAAATTAATTATTAATTCTCCAAGCAAGGATTTAAATTATCTTTAAATTAACTGGTCATTATTAAAGAAAATATCATTAACGAAAATTCTTACTACAGTTAAATTACATTCTCTCATCTCTATCTACATAATTTTTCTTTAATTTACAAATTTTTTATTAATGTCTTTCAATGTCTTTATTCTTTTATAATTATTATAAATTGGTTTTTCATCACCTCAATTCTGCAGATTGTCCCATGTCCTCCAGTGATCTGTCATCCAGTGTCCAGTCCTCTCCTACTGGATGTCCTCTTGCGTTTTCCGGTTCCACTGGTCATCCTCCAGTCACTCGTCCTTCATGTTCCCATCGGCTGGCTGTAGAATGGAATGACGTGTTGCTCTGAATCGGCTGCTGTTGTTATATAAACCGCCTCTCTTGCTCTGCGTATCGTTCCTCTGCTTGATGTTCTCTAGCCATCTGTCTAGAGTGTTGATTTTTGTAGTTGTAGACTGTTTGTAGACGTCCGATAATTGTAGTTACTGTTCTTTTTTTATTTTATTACTTGAACTAACATATTGTCCATTATACGTTACAGTTTATAAACAAAAGATCTTGTCGATATTGGACATAGTGTCTAACTATGTCTGAAGTAATTAAAATTTCGCGTATCTGACGGACATAACGTACCGCTGCAATTGAAAACTGATTGAAGAATATTAAAAATTCGCGTCGCTGACGGACATAGTGTACCGCAGCGACTGAAGACTGTTTGAAGAGTAAATTTTGCTCTCCTGGGCTCGTATTTATATTTACCAAAAAAAACCACACCTGTCGTCACAGAATTCTGCAGGTCAGAAGCTGTCCACGGCGTCTATTCCCCCACTCTCGTCCAATTTCACATATTCGCACATTTTTGCCAATTGCAATGTCTAATGCGGATTTCACGGTGATCTAATATTGTCTAATTTAATTACACATATTATACGTAATTATCAAATGATCGCATCATTAGTGTAATTACTATGCTCTAAAAATCGCACAGAATTCGCACTGAACATCATAATTACATAGAATTCGCACCGCACACGTGTCTGATTTTTATGCATTTTTAGAAGTCTTTACACTCTTTCTAATATTTACGGTTTGCTTATAATAAAATAAAACTTTAATTTAGCATCTATTTGGGGTGAGATTGCAAACTTTCAGGCTTGAACAGGCTTCATGCACACACACTATTTACTTGTGTACACGGTCTCAGTGGCAATCGCGTGATGTTCCTGTTGATTCCTGTTTATAATTCAGCTTCCAATTTCACACCTGCTTGTCTATTACATATTACTAAAATTAATATAAATATTTATTTTATTTAATACATGCACATTACAGCATATGCTTGTGTTGTTGCATTATTCCTCTGCTTGGTAAAAAAAAATGTTAATACATTTATTTATTAAAATTTTTTTTCTATCATTAGAATTACATTTTTATATTTCATATTACTTATTTTTATTTTTATTTATACACTACAATCAATAATAATGAATATTAATAATTGTTCAATTTCCCTTAGTTGGAGGGTAGAGCAAGTAATGTTCCCATCTCCCCCCACAAGTGTTGCTAACAATGCGTAAGCATAGCTACTCTTTCCATTGTTCTTCTTTAATCTGGTTCCATTGACCTATTTATTTTTTTTATGTGTAGAACTTCCTAAATGAATTTGCATGGTACTTGCATTGGTAAACATTCTGCATCTTAACATATTATGCCATTCTTCAATCTGGAATTTTACATTACCTTAATCATACATTCCTACCATTCTTTACTCTTTTCTTACATGAACATTCTTTACATATCTTATATTACTTATATAATACATTAACTTTCATTACCCTTTATTACATTTCTTTAACATTACCTTTCTGATCGCTCATAATTTTCTTCATTCTTACCATTACTTTCTGAAATACACTTCCGTAACAGAATACTCTTTTAGCTTTGTAGTGTGTTACATGATCGGTTACAGATGAACTGCCTTAGAAAACATATCGATATTTTACTCGTAGTCCTAAATTCTAAGTAGTCTCTGCCCTTTGACTTTTCACTATCGCTTTCTTCTGTGTCCTTGCATTTCCATTAAGGTATGAAGTTTTAGCTTGATCAGCCGTTCCGACAATTATATATTTATTTTTCATTTCTAACCCTTTCTTCATATTATTAACAACATCGATAATAACATTCCTTACATTTCTTAACATATTTTTAACACATTAACTTTCCTTACCATTTCTTATTTTTATTTAGCATAACATTCTTTATTATTTACTTCCTTAACATTTTCTTTTCAATTATAACATTTTCTTAAATATACTTTCTAACCTTTTCACACATATTATTTCTTATTATTTAGCTCCTATTCTTATTAATAATCAGCAATATTATTTTTCATTTAAAAATAATTATTCATTCCAATAGAGCATTGAGTGCGGTGTCGTTTCATTTCCACCAGTTAACAATACATCGTCTGTCGTCTACAGGAAATTCATTGTTTCTTTGTAGCTTAACCCGCCATGTAACATTTCCATCTTGCATTCCTTTATTGTGCGTACTTACCGTGTGAACGTTTGTTTTGACCGTGTCACTCACCTGTTCATAGGGTACAAATTTCATCCTGCCTCTCGGCCACACAGAATCTCCCCTCAGTTTCACTTTACAAACGCTTCGCTCTCTCTCATTAGTTTGGATTATTGACCCTACCTGAACAGCTGTGCGCGTCTTCTCTCTCTCTCTTTGTATTTTTTATAATTGTGCTTACAATTATTGTTATTATAAGTACCACTCGTTCGGTACTTACAGTGTTTTTTCTCGCCGTAAATGTGGTGCCTTAAGTGTTTCACATGTGTTTTTATCTTATGTGATTTACTATTGTGTGTGTAACTTGCAATTTAGACATTCCGATCAATAAGGTATACAACAATGTAATTAAAATGCAAACCTTTTTAATTACTCAGGTTGCTTACTTTATGATTAATATGGTTATTTATGTTTATTGATCAATCAATAATATAGATCGAGCCATGCGTTAGTCACCATTTACAACAATGCAATTAATTATTCTATGAATCAATTAATTAATTACCTTAATTACGTATAAAGTAGCGAATGGTATCCTTCATAAACCTCGCGATTGGATGTCATTTACTACAGTGGTGTTGGTTGCACCGTATATATATTTAGTGTGATTTACGTTTTAATGTGATTTACGTTTGTGGATTCCCACGTTCTTTGCGAGCCATTTACTACAGTGCAATCTTATGCTAATATAAGATTCTAGAATTCTCAAGGGTGTTCACTCAATGCACAAGAATTTATGTCATTATATTAGTTAATTGATTTGTAGATTATACATTAAGGTTTCTGATAATGATGAACGCATTATTTGATCTGCTTACGTACTTTGTATTCAATAACAAATATATATATATATTATAACGGAACTTTATAGATACAAGTGTAGATATATGTTGATTTGTAATGGTGTAGTAGTGTGAGTGTAGATACGCACTGGTATCTACGGTAATGTTGTTTTTTACAAAATGTCGTAATTGTAACTATTATGGTTATTAGTGTGATTGTATTGTTTAATGGGTGCGTATTAATAGTCCACTTTTTGATTTAAAATGTTTCGCGCACTCTGTCATATACCTCCCTCACTTACTACACGTGGATATTTCAGTCCTGTTCAGTGACGGTTCCGCTGAAATACATACACTTTACATACAAATAAATATTCAGGTTGAATATTCAATATAGTTGTCACACACAATATAAATGAAATAATATCTAAATAATACTCTGAACTATTAGATCTATTTAAATTCTTCCGCCACCTTTGGTAGAACTGATTAAAAATAAATGAACTAATTTAGAATTGAAATGATACTCTTTTTCACTGGTAATAAAAGTGGAGGTTTATTAACAATTCGATATATTATAAAATCTTTGAACAATGAACAATTAATAGCTAACAACCTTTTAGATAATAATTACAATTAAAAATTCAAAATAAGACTCTGTTCAGACTCAAGGCTGGTAAGCCTGTTAGTTGTACAATAAGTTAATTTCAAGAGGTTATGTTCTCTTGTATCAGTGAATTACCATATTCGTAAGGTTCTTTTAGGTAACATGATACCAGGTACAAGATGTAATATTAATAACGATATAAAATGAACAATAATTAATAATAAACAAACAAATATAAAAATCGAAAATTAATACCATATATCTGATAGTTATGGTACTATCGTACGCGGGAATGCGCACGCAACTTTTAGTACTAGTCTGACAATTACCAAGCTCGTTGGCTTGTACAGTTACAATGTATCACTTTATTTTAATAATTCGTTTGATAATTATCTATTTGCAAGAGAAAAATTTCTTAAAAAAAACTCTTGTTATTATTTCCATCTGGTTTGGATTTTACTTGAGAACAGACCGGTAACAGTGAAACTGGCAAGTTACCGTTACGATTCTAAGGTTATGTTATAATGGGTATTGTTATAATGGTTAACTATTTCTTAATATTTATTATTTCTTAATCTAAATATAAACACATTATTCGTAATATATTGATGTGTTATTATCAGGATTACATTTATTCTTTCGTATTAAAGTTAATAATGTTTACTTTAAAACATCGAAAAGTCAAGAAAACAATTTTAGTCAAATGAGTGACTATTGTAATTACTCATATTTAATAGTAAATGCTTCTAACATAATTTTTTAATAATGATAAATAATTAAAATATTTTTCCAGTATTTTAATAATTGTGAATTAATATTTCTTTTAATTCTGATAATTCAATCATCGTTTTTGATACTTCGCCTTTTCTGACTTGCGTAGTATCAAAGTTATTTGTTACGAAATTATTATTTCAGTTTCAATATTATTTAAATAAAAATTGTACTCCCTGATTTTTATCTTTCACAACACTCGCAAGTACGATTGATATTATACACTAATCGTACTAGTTTAAATAAATAACTCCGCACCTTTCACTCGTAAATATTGGTGTAGTGTTAAGGTTATGTATGTTGATTTACTTAATGTCAGTGCCGCGCACAAATTCAAAATTAAAACTTTTTCATGTTGGCGAGCGGCGTGGCCTCTCCGTCGAAAGACTGATCGTGAACTGTAATGCTTCTACTAAGCGTCTCCTTCTCGTCTGCCGAAATTCATTCATTTGATTGGCTGAAAAAACTATACTCTCTGACCCAAAAGCCTTTGTTTTCTTAAAACATTTAATTTTTTAACAAATTCGATTTTGAGGTTGAGGCTTTGTGACGTCAGCACTGGTACAAAAATTTAATTGAAAAGTTTAAAATTACAATAACTTTCTTAATCTATGTCCTATCGTTAAATGGTTGATGTCAGTGAATTGCGGACATCCTACGCTTTAATTTAAGTCTAAGAATGATTATTTTCCGTCCATCACTTCTATCACTATAACAATTTTATTAATTATTTCTGGTGTATCTTATATTTATAAGTCTATTACACCAAATTTCACTTATTTATATTAAAACACTTTTTAAATAAACACTCTGAGTCCATATCTCAATTGGTTTGATTCAAAATTTGGGAATAGTTGTTCCCTAAATAATATCTCGCTATGGCGTCATTAGGCGTCCATATTTGATTTTTCATAAATGTGCTTAAAACTAATTTTTCTTATTTAAAACAGTAATATTGCGATCTAATAATACTAGTAATGTCTATTTACATAATTTTACACTAGAATATTTGTACATGACTGTGTTTAATCTACTATTTACATTGTTTTGGTCCCCTCCTATTTTTCTTATACAATTGTTACCTTATTTTTGGTTTTTTCTATATAAATGATATTATGTACTAGTTGTAATTAGTGTACACACATTGTACCTAATTCATTATACATAATGGTTAGCTTTTGGCTAGTTCAGAACCCTTCAATTTTTCAGTAATGGGTCTGTTTATGTTGTGTCATATCATAGTAGTCATTTATTTTTGTTAATACAATAACTAAGTTGTTATTGTTACCCTTGGTTTGGGTTTCCAAAGTAGTATTAGACATTATTCTAACTCTTGATAATGTTTTCATTTACTTTTAAACAAGTTTACACGTTATATTTTTCATACATAACTTGCTCCTCATGGTTTGTTTACATCTGGATGCTTTCATTATAGTCATTTGGTTTTTAATTATTTGTATATAAAATGATTGTTTTTATGGTCATAGTCTGTTCTCAAAGTAGCATTGGGATTCCCTCTTACTACTGGTAACAACTTTAACAATCTGTGTTCAATCTTTGATACAGTATTTTTCTTAACTAGTTGGTCATACAATGGTTCAGCTTACTCCTGGTTATATGTACATAGTTAGTTAGTTTACAATATTTTGGTTACCATACTGTCATTATTATGTTCAGAATCTGTTCTCAAGGTAGTACCAGATATTTATCTCACTACTGGTAATACTTTTATTAACATTGGTATTTGTTTTGATGTTGTATTTTGTCTAACTAAATTGTCATACTTGTTCCATCTCTACTATCTCTGTGTCATCATATTTGCTTTGTTTTATTTGCATTGTGCTGCAATATAATACATTGTCTCTTAGGATTTATTATTATTTATAACAAATTCTTGATTGATGTCATAGTTGATGATCATTTATTTATATTAACATGTATGATTTTCTGTTTCATAGGTGTCTTCCTATGGGGTTATGTAACAAAGTACCACATGTTTTAATGCAGTATTTTTCTACTACTAACATGACTTCAATATGGTATCTTACTATAATATTTTAATTATTCTGTTACACATGTTTATACAACTCCTTCTTATACAATAACACAAATCTTTTTGTATTAGTAACAATATTTTTCTGGTCATTGGTTGAAATCAATTCCTGTCACTTTGTTTGATACATAACAAAGGTTTTTTTTATTTATTATCAGTTCTCTATGAACAATAACATAATTGTTCTATTTTATTCTATTCTGGTGGTCTTATGATTATCTGTACTGATCACAACATTTATTAAACTAGTCACACTCATTGTCTGTGTTTATTTGACTATTTTAATTCTTGCTGTTTCATTATGAAATTAACATATTTTCTTACACTATAAACTTCATCACTGTGATTGTTTGTGTGGTTTATTCAGTTGAAATTAGTTAACTATTCACAGGTTTCACATCTATATTAAGTACACACTGTAATTGTTTGTGGTTCCTTAAATGTTAAACACTGGTTTTCTTCTCATATTTGATAATCATCATTTCTTTTGTCACTTACATAGTCTTTAGTACACGTGGTTTATGTTGAGTCCTTGCAGGATCTACCCATCTTCTTCTCTCTTCATGGTATTCTTCCTGGTCCTTCTTCTTTCTTCTTCTTCTTCAATATTTTCACTGTAGTCGCTTTCTTTATTTGTTTCTCTCGCTGTTGGAGTTTGTTGGTCCTTATTTTGTTGGTTCCCCTCACTGTTGGATCCTATTGGGTCTGGTTACTGATATTTTGTTTTGGCTCATGGCATTTTCTTTCTTCATTCTGTATTTGATGTTGCTATGTTAATATTATCTTTTTCATCGTTGGATTTTTATATTAATATATTTGTAGATACACACTTTTATACACTTAGGTTTATTTATCTAGACATACTTCCATGCTTTTCTCTTATTTGACGTTATATTAGCTTATATATATATGTAACTACCATATTTGGTAACGTTACAATATATATTCCTGGTACCTGTAAATACATCAAAACATCGAACATATACATATCAAAATATAATTTCCTTCTTAATCGCTATCTGAAATACATATAACATATATGAAATATACATACAATAAAATCAAATAATATTTACTTTATTTAATGCGTTCATTCACCCAGATGGATTAGCTTTAATTGACCATGATTCTATCTTAAATGCAATCTTCCTTTAATAACTTTTACTATAATTACTCAGGGTAGAGATTCTTTGAAAGAGACAGGACAGTAGTTTAATTATGCTACTAAAATCATAAATTATTACTTGACAAGTGTTTATCCATTATACTCCATCGGTGCTAGATTCCAGGTGATGACGATTTTTTGAAGACGGTGCTCCATTGGATGATGATGATGAGATCACTTTCACTGGCTATTCACTTATGCACACGCGTCGTCAACAGAATAGTGTAGGTGTGTTATGTTTATTCACGGCTTGTCTGCGCAATTCGACTCGTTCCCACATACAACCATCATTAATCAGTTGTGTGGACTTTGTGTTTGTGTTGTAACGATTTTATTTAAAAAAAAATAAATAAAAATAAATAAATAAAATAAATAAGAAGGAGAGAGATTTATTTTTAAATTAAATCGCACATTTAAACAAAGTTTAAATCTCTAAGGTAATACAGAAATAATAATAAATAAAGAGCTTAAAACCAAGAGGAATGCGAGTATCAAGGTAAGGAAACACCCTTTAATTATTAACCATGCGTTGACATGCGGAAACCGGCATCAAAACGCAGAATAACCCGTAAATAAAACTAATAAAAGTAGGAAATTACAACTCGATATAAAAAACATAAAGGTTGTAGCATGACAGATAATCCACTAAGTAATAATTCCATTCTGATCATAAATAAATTTAAATTACATAAACTCGAAAGAAAATTCAAAGGAAAAATAATTAAATATCGAAGGAAAATAACACCATAAAGGGAAAAGTAAAATTAAATCATAAAAACGCAACAAAAATGTATCAAGAATATTAAATCCGAAGAAACTAAAATAAAATCAGGATAATACCCAGGTAGGATAGGAGCAGGTAATAAAGAAGATACCCCAAACCAACCAATGGACACAAAATAAAACCAAATTACCTTGGAAAACCCAAGAAGGAAGAAGTGAAGAAAAGAAGATGTAGGGTGGGAGAACTACGAGGAATACCCATGAAAAACCTAATACTAACAATAACAAACCCCGAAACAAATTTTAATATCACCCAAGAAAGTATAACACCCCAAAACCTCATAGAAATGTAAAATAATTATAAACAAAAGTGTTTAGTAGTGTAAATAGAAGTGCACCAACTAAAGTTATTATATAATAAAATAAACAAATCTTCACAGTCCATTATAACTAAAAGTTTGGTCTTAGAATATTGTAAAACTCAAATATAAATAAGACCCAACAGTGTAAGTGAACCAGTGCAAGTGATTTAAATATAATAAACTTCAAGTAAAGGTGTAAATGACACTTTAACTATGTACACTAAATAACTTTAATGTTTTATATAAATACAGAGATGACATATCATGAAGTACTATTATGAAAATATTTCTAATGTTTCATAGAAGAGGCCACCTGTTATCAAAAAACATTCTTGGAATTCGTTGTCCATGACGTGTCCGTTACTTAACTAAATATCACTTAACAGAAAACCAACTACAACTGACACACTAATACACAACACCTCCAATCACCCAATACAACACAAACTAGCTGCTTTTAGAACCATGATACATAGACTTAACAACATCCCCTTAGATGAAATAGACTACAAAGACGAACTAAACACGATAAAATATCTAGCAGAATCTAACGGTTATGACAGAACAATAGTCAGTAAACTCCTACACAAAACACAAAACAAACAACAGACAAAGACAGAAAACAACAAATTCATAACACTAACATACATCAACAAACAAACAGAAAAAATTGCCCACAAATTCAAAAATATGGAAGTAAAAAGCAGGATACAGAGTCGCTTACAAAACTACTAACAAAACAGAACACACACTATCAAAACGCATGCCCAAAGCACAAAACAAATTCGATCTACCCGGTGTATATAAACTAAATTGTTCAAATTGCAGTAAATTCTACATAGGCCAGACAAGGACGTAGCTTCAAACAGAGATACATTGAACACACAAAAGCACTCCACAATACTACAGAATCTACCTTCGCAAACCACCTCATTGAAGCAAACCACACATATAAAAACATCGACAATAACATGAACATACTACACGTACACACAAAAGGCCGAAAACTAGACACTCTAGAACAATTAGAAATATACAAACACACAAAAACAAATAAAAACGACATCCTAAACGAACAGACACAATTCAAATCGCACGCATTATTCGAACACATCTCACCACACACACACAGCTTCAATCTTTCGAAACACTATCTCGTCGCCAACAACAAGACGAGCAGCGCTACTAACGACAGCCTCTGATGAAGCCTTCTATAGGTGAAAGCCGGTTTAGGCTGTAAGGTAAAACTTTACGTTTTTACTTATAAAAACTTAGTGTTCCGAGTCGTCAATATTATAGTGTATAGTGTCGTCAGTATTATATTATATTATAGTCGGCCCCACCAACCCTACGGGCGAGACAGAGGGCACGACAACGTCTACAACATCTGCATCACAGACTGCAGTACTTGGCAACTCAACCTGGAACTGCTGAGATCAGGACGGCAGTCGCGTCGCTGACGGACCAGGTGGCGGCGGCACTACAGGGGCCTCTGCCAAGTCACCCTCAACCTCCTGCGGTAACTCCCCGGCCTCCAGTGTTGGAAGCAGAGCAGAGATAAGAACAAGCTGCGCCCTTGCCTGCTTTCTCAGGGATGGCTGCGGCGTCCTATCATAAACTACCCAACCCACTGACGGATATCATCCAGGAGCTGCCGGTAGTCGACAGGTTGGATGTGGACAATTTATTACCTTTTTCCAAAACACTCTTTCAATTGTCAGATTCCCCGGAATGTCCGACCAGATCCTCCTCGAGCTCGTATATCCTTACTGCCCCGGGTACATGGCTGAGCGGGTCACTCATACACTGCAATGTGGCGGCAATGTTGGGTTATTCCATCGGGATGTGTTGGACTCGTTCGTGCCCCGTCGGCTATTAGAACACTTACGCCATTTCTACCGGGTACAATGCAATGGCGAAAGCTTAGCCAGTTTCGTCCATAGCATCCGAGGTGCGGCGTGGATCTTAGGGTTGGGATTGTCAGAGGAGGAGATTGTTCAAATAATCTTGGAGGGTGTGACGCCCCAAGAGAGGTCACGCTTGGTCTTTGCGGAGCGTCCACGTTATTTTGCCGATCTAGATAAATTGTGTGTGATGTCCCGGGCCATACAAGTTAATGATGAATCAAGAGGTCCCAGGGTTACGTGTAACCCCGATCTTCTAATGGGTGAGCGACGCGCTGGACAATCCCAAACTCGAGCTGTGCGGTCTGCCGGTGGCAGGGGCGGTTCTTCAAGAAGTATGATTTGTTTCAAATGTAATAAACCGGGGCATATCAGCCGGAATTGCCCCGAAGGTCGTACGTGTCCAACGCCTTCCCCAAAAGGGCCCTACCCACCCACCCCCCAACCAGGGGAAGATAAGTTAGAGGTTATCTTCCCCTCTCAGTCGTGGGTCTTCTAAAGTACGTGCCTCCAGGCAGGCGGTAGGTCCCAACTCTTCGGGCACCAAGGTCCTCCAAACCATCTCTAAGGCCACCTCTGTATGCCCCTTCTTGCTATTGAAGTTGAAAAGGAGTCAGCTCAGAGCATTAGTTGACTCCGGATCAGCAAGATCCATCATTTCGTCTAGAGTGGGCGAGGACCTTGAAAACCAGGGTTTGATTAAAGGGTCTGATCGTTCTTCAGTAGTGTGCTGGACGGCATCCCGGGAAATTCTGCCCATCTCCAGGGTAGTCTCCTTCAAATTTAAAATCGAGGGATTTTCTTGGGTGTGGAGCTTTTTGGTTTCTCCGGCTCTGGGATTCGATTGCATAGTGGGTGCCGATTTCATTAATAAGAGTGGTCTCGTGCTGGACATCAAAGTAACCAGTAGTGTTACTTTAAATTCAATCGGGGAGTTGTAATTCCTTTCCTTGGATATGAGGGAACGAGAGGATATCCAAGAGATAGAGTGCCCCGACACATATAGAGACCATCTCAATCCGTCCCAGCAGTCCGCCTTACATCAGTTGTGTGAGCAGTTCCCTAGAGTATTAACTCCTACCCTTGGGCTCACACATCTCTTGGAGTATAAGATCCGTCCAAGGTAGTACGCTCCCACCCTTACAAGTTTCCCCTCCGAAAATGAGTGTTCTGAGGGAGAGGGTTCAAGAATTGTTAGAGCAAGGGGTAATTGAACCTTTTAGTTCCAGCTATGCCAGTCCAGCGTTCCTGGTACCCAAGCCTGGAGGTAAGCACTGGATGGTGGTTGATTATCGGAAGCTAAACGCCAATATTGAAGTTGATTCTGTCCCCCTTCCAGATCTGCATTCGGCGTTTGACTGGTTCAGTGAGGCGAGTTATTTTACTATCTTTGACCTCAATTCTGCATATCATCAAATTCCGTTGGCGAAAGAAAGTAGGCCCTACACGGCAGTCTGTGTTCCGTGGAACCTATATCAATATACAAGGGTTCCCATGGGTTTGGCGGTAGGGGCCCAAACCCTCACTCGTCTACTTGACACCGTTTTCCATGATGTCAAGTTTAAATTTGTCTTTAATTATCTAGATGATTTGCTTGTATATAGCAAGAACTATGAGGAACATACGGGTCATCTGCATTTGGTGATGTGCAGTTTGAGGAGTGCCAGCCTCAATGTTAACCCGGAGAAAGTCAAGTTTGCCCAGACCCAAATTTCTTTTCTGGGTCATCTCATTCACATAAGGGTGTCACTGTGGACCCAGAGAGAACACAGGGCATCAGGGATTTTCCCCCACCTAAAGATGCCAAGGGCATCGCAAGATTTGTGGGGATGGTAAACTTTTATCGTCGATTCATCCCGAATGCTGCAGAAATCGCAACCCCACTAAATGAATTAAGGAAAAAGGGGGCTAGATTTGTATGGGGGAAAAACAACAGAAAGCCTTTGATACCTTTAAGTTGTCTCCACTGGTGTTGAGGATGCCCGACTTTTCGAAACAATTTGTCCTACAGACGGACGCGAGTTCGGTGGCGCTCGGAGCTGTTCTGTCCCAAGTCGTTGATGGTGCTAGGCAGCCAGTGGCTTTCATATCGAGGACCTTGACTCAATAAGAAAAGAAGTCATCTGTTTACGAACTGGAGTGTTTGGCTGTGGTATACGCTCTAGATAAGTTCAGGCGTTTCTTGGAACATGCTGAGTTCCTAATTGAGACCGACAATCAGGCTCTCTCTTGGCTTCTTGCTCATCCCCGGCAACTGGGTAAAATTGGAAGATGGGTAGTGAAAATTTCATCATTCAAATTCAAGGTGCAACACATTAGGGGAACTCAAAATGTGGTTGCTGACGCTTTGTCCCGTATGTTTTCCCAACCCAGTGAAGTTTAAACTGAGCAATCCTGTGCTTTATTATTAGACTTTCCACTTGCCTTTACTGATGTGTTACCCTATCAGTTAGATGATGAAGAGTTGGGTCCGATCATCCATAATTTAAAAGAGAGGGTAACGTACAGGCGCCGTATTTCTTGTCCAAGGGCGTCCTCTGTTGCAAGGAAAGAAGAGGATGTGTCCCTAAAATTGTGCTGCCTAGCAAGTTGGTGCCCATGGTCTTCAGCTATTATCACAATTCCCCGGTAGGTGGACATAAGGGGATTTCAAAGACCATTTCCAGTATTAGGAAGCATTTTATCTGGAAGGGCATGGATAGGGATATCACGGTTAGAGTGAAGGCGTGTCATCTTTGCGGGTTAAGCAAGCCTGCCCAAAACACAAATTTAGGTTTCTTGTCATCGGACGTGGCGAGCAAACCAATGGAGAAGTTATTCATCGACTGCGTGGGACCTCTCCCACGTAGCAAGTCAGGTAATTCTTTCCTACTTGTTTGTGTGGATGTTTTTTCTAAGTTTGTCTGGCTATTGCCCTTACGGCAGGCAAACGCTCGATTAACCATTCTCGCGCTTCAGAACCATATATTTCAGCATTTCGGACTTCTGGCCATCATTGTCTCTGACAATGGCCCACAATTCATTTCGGCCGAATTCCGGCGAATGTGTTTCGCCAACGGGATCTAACATATAACCACTTCCCCTTACTACCCTCAGCCGTCCCACGAGGAAAGATTCAATAGAAATCTTAGATCTGCTCTGATTGCTTATCACGCAGAGCAAGAGAATTGTTGGGACCAGAATCATAAGTGGTTACAGTTAGCATTCAACATGGCCCTCCATGATAGTCACAAGCCCGTTCCCTTTGAGGTGATGTTTGAATTCTCGCCCACACTTCCATTGGCCAACTTGTGCAAAATTGAAGATCTTCTGCCGAGTAATCCTGACATTAGGACGGCAGACAGGTGGAAAGAGGCCCGGAAAAATTTTCTGCGTGCACATGAGCGTGTCCGACTTCGTTATAATCAGGGGCGAACTCCTAATCCCTTCAAAGTTAGGGATCTGGTCTACTGCCAAAGCCACCCGATCAACTCAGCCGTGGACAAAAGAGCCGCCAAACTTGTCTTGTTATTGGTGTCGATTTGGCTCTTGGGGTCTCAGTTTGTGAGGCCTTGGGAGGTCAGAGCTCTAGTGGACGTCCACGATTCTCCTCTTTCTTCTTCTGTCTCTTCTCTATGTATGCCGACCCTGATCAAGTCGGCATACAGTGACTGCACACTTATACACACACACCCACGTATACTGGCACTCTTACAGAACAATTCTTCCTCCCTCTTGTTTCGTTTTCCCTCTGAGCCTCTGTCTTCCTAAGTGCGGTATTTTCCTGAGATTCCCCAAGGCAGCCAAGAGATCTGTTTGTAATGATAGGCTAGCCAAGGGGCTACGGTTTGATTCGATTTTGGGGCAACCATGTTGCCCTTTTGGGGTGAGGGTGTGCCGAAGCAATTTTAAATTTAAATTCCCCGCCATATTTCGGGCCGACATGGCTGGCTAAATTTCGGACTGTGTGTTGTTGGGAGACAAGAGCGGCTTTCACCGGTATTCCGCGACAGCGCGGGGAGACGTAGTCAGGCTGGCTGTGGCCTCGCTGGTCAACACTAGTGGCGACGTGATAATGCAAGTCGTTTTAAGCCTTGCAGTTAACCGTACTCAGCTGATCGCGATTCAACAATTTATAACAAGTTTTTCTGTACCGTCCTGAGTTCATGGAACGCGTGATCTGGCCTTCTTCTATCCGCTGATGTGGTGAATTGGTCCGACGGCTTGGAAACAATCTTCTAGAACTATTATGTGCGAGTAAAAAGTAAAGTGTCTCAGGGTCCCTGCCCCAGTCGGGAGAAAGGTTCGTAGATGGCGACTACAACGTCTGTCACCTCTGCAGAGCTGTACGCTAACATGCTCTCCAACGCCGTCGGACCCAGGAATGCTCAACTAATATCACGAGCGACAACTTCAGGTGAAGGAATGAGCCCGAACTCCGCTACCGACCAGGACCACACCAACATCCATTATCACAGGACTCAGTAATTCTTACAAACGCAGGTGGGAGAATTCCAGTTTTCTAAATTTCACACAACACTATACTGATTTCAAAGAACAAAGGGACATATATATATATATACATATATATATATTGCAATAGAACATTGCAGTAAAGGAAATTGTAGCTAGGATTACATGCTGTTATAGCACGTTTATGACGTTGTAGACAAGATAAAAATTGATTTTTGTTTGAGTATGTAAATTAGATGTAAGTATTGAAATAAAAATTGCGTAAAAGACTATTATGTATCAAAATGCCCATAAATGTATTTGTGATCATGTCATGTGCGAGTTAAATGTGCGAGTGCGCGTGTCATTCGTATTTTTATGAATAACTCCATTATAAATGAACGTACCGAACGGAGATTTGGGCAGCGCAAGCATCTTAAATAGCGATATATTTTCTGGGTCTCGGAGACTTGTTACGTACTATATTAATAGGGATTTGGTTAGTAAGAAAGCAACATCTATAAATTCCTTATCTGTTAGAAGTCAGAAAATTCATAGATAAAATCTATACCTGCTTCTGCAGAAATCTGCAAATCTTTTCAAGAAGTCGTCTATCAGTTTTATCCCATCAATCACGTGATAGCTGTTTCGACCAATCAGCGTCCCCAATTTGCATTAAGATTGGGTCTCCGCCGACGAATATCGAATCAGTTCCATCCTGCAGCTCGATTACTACGGACGTGCTCTCTGTGCGAGTTTTCCGCTCTGGGCTGTGCGGTTGTGCGTCGCAGAGACGAACCGCTCGGTATCTCAGTTCCGAGCTACCTTCCGGACCTCCTGCCTCGTGGCCCTGCCCAAGTAGGGCGTGTGCTCTATAGCAGGCCAATTCCCGGCTGTGCTAGCCTACACTAGCGCAGTATACACCGAAGGCGTTTCCACGAATCACCTGGACGTATACGGTACCTTCCCAGCCCAGCCACTAGAGGATTGTCTGGGAACCTCGCCGCACGTGCATAAAATTTGCGTGCAAGCCGCCTGAAAGTTTCGTCTAAGGAGCGGACACCAAGTCCTCTCCTTAGAAGGCGTGATGAGAAGCGACGGGGGACTTCGGCCGCTAGCCGAAGACCCCTGTCGAGGACGCTCTGCAACTTCTTTTTATGCATTGCGGCGAGGTAACCCCAGACCGGGCAGGCGTAGGTAATGACCGGCAGCAGATACGCGCCGACGATCATCCTGCCCAATTTCCTGGTCATGGCTGAGCTGATCAGGAGTGGAAACAGTAAGCTCAGACGAGCGGATGCTCGCTTATGAACTGTCTGAGCGTGGATACGCCAGGTGAGCCGACGGTCGAGGTGTAATCCGAGGTACTTGACCTCTCTGGACCAGCGCAAATACGTTCTGCCGATACGTAACTGCCTAACAGGGTTCTTCCGTCGCTTCGAGAATTCCACGGCTACACTCTTGGTAGCGTTGAGTTGCACTCTCCAATTTTCAGTCCAGTCCCCGAGCGTGTCGAGCTGGCGCTGCAGTCGTAAGACGGCTCTTTCTACATGAAGTAAATACGGCCGTGTCGTCCGCAAAGAGGGCCACCTGGACTCCAGGCTGTCTCGGCACGTCGTTGACGTAGAGCGAGAACAGAAGGGGGCCAAGAACACTACCTTGAGGGACGCCGGCTGTGTTACGTCTCTCGGAAGAGACTGAATCTCCAACTCTCACGCAGAAGGTCCTCTCCGTCAGAAAGCTAGCAACCAGATGGAGTAGCAGTCCGGGAGCTGGACTTCCCTAAGCTTGAATAATAGGGCATCATGCCATACGCTGTCGAAGGCTTTTTCAACATCTAAGAAACAGCCAACGGTCCGTTCTCTCCGACACCCGGCTTCCGTGATGCTTTCCACCAATCTCATCAGTTGATGAGTGGTCGAATGCCCAACACGAAAGCCGAACTGTTCGGGGACCAGCACGTCAAAGTTGGTTAGATGTTCTCGTACACGACGCTGCACGAGGCGCTCAAAAACCTTGGACGTAGCGGAGAGTAGGCCGATAGGCCAGAGGTTGTCGGGGCGGGAAGCATCATTTCCCTGCTTCGGGATCACGATGACCATCGACTTTCGCCATTTCTTGGGAAAGTAGGCCAGTCTGAGACACGCGTTGAACAAATCAGTCAAGAATTGAACTCCAGGCTCGGGAAGAAGTCGTAGAGCGGTGTTCGTAACACCGTCCGGGCCTGGAGCCTTTCTTGGCTGAAGTTCAGCGAGCTGATCTGAGGCCTCTTCCAAAGTTCGGGCTCCACCGTGATCGGAAGAGATAGAAAGTCTTCCACAGCCATCTCGACTTGTTCGTCGAAGTCCCAGTCCATGGGCGGGTTGGGAGCGAACTGTCGCTCGAAACACAAGCCCAAGTACTCGGCCTTCTCCTGCGGGCGACCCAGGAGTCGTCCGAACGGTCTAACAATGGCGGGGAGTGGAGGTCGTCGCCTCCGTCCTGTCAATGCGGTAGATATTCTGTACGGGTGACTTTGCGGGTCCACATCCCCCGTTCGGGCCACAGCGAGTTCCCAACAGCTACGTCGAAACGCCTTCAGACTGCCACGCAGTCGTCCGGTGAGCCGATTGTATGCTGCCTTATCGGCTGGATCACGGGTCCTCTGCCAACGTTTCAGGAAGTAATTCCTCTCGCGAGCGAGAAGAGAGACTTCCTCAGAGATGCGTTGGTAGTCAGGCGTGAAACCAGCTCGCGTACGTGAAGACACGCCTATAGCTGAGATGATTGCCTCTTCGATTCCCGCTACTGCTTCGTATAGGAGGAGAACGGAATCGAGTGGGGCCGCTGGCGGCAATCTACGGCACAAGGCCGGGCCGTAGCTGTCCCAATCGATAACCTTCTTCTGGTCAGAACGTGCATAGGCGTGCTGGGTAGCGACGTGGACCAAGATAGGGTTGTGGTCGGATGTCAGCTCCGTAAGTGAGAATACCTCGACCGGACAGACAATTCCTTGGGTCACCGCGATATCCAGAACATCGGGAGCCGCGTTAGGTAGTGTCGGAAAGAACGTGGGCTGTTCTGGACCAAATACCATCGCCCGGCGCGATTCAACAAAACTGAGCAAGCGCCTCCCGTTCGGAGTAGTCAAGCGACTATTCCAAACGCGATGCTTGCAATTCAGATCGCCGGCCAAAATTACCCTTCGGTGGGAATCGAAGATGACGTCCAGGTCGCCGACAAGGAGTTCAGCTTGTGGGGGCTTGTATGCTGAAACGACGAGGACGCCACCAAGAGCTCCGTGGACCTCAATGGCGGTGGCCTCTAGGTTGGTTAGCTGCGGCAAAACGACACGATGATGACCTATGGAGGTCCTCACCGCGATCGCCATGCCGCCTCCTCGTCGGCCAACTCGGTCATCCCGGTAGACCACGTAATTTGGTAATCGAAACCGGTTCGCCGGGGTCAGGTGAGTTTCCGTGAGGAAAAGTACGTCGGGTTTGAACCGAACCAGGAATTCTAGAAGGTCGGAATGCTTGGAACCGATTGAGTTAGCATTCCAGGCTATGAGTGAGAGATCTCGTCTAAGGGCTCGGTTCATAGAAGACCTATGACTTCGCAGGCTTCCACCAAGAGCATGAATCTCTCAGTTGGGTCAGCAGTTTCCAGGCGGTCTCGGATGGACCTGAAGGTGGATGCGACTTTCTTGAGGTCGTAGCCAGACAGAAAGTCTCGGACGAACTGTGCGTCATCGGATATGACGGACTGGGCTGTTTGCCTGGAAACTGAGGCCGCGTAAGAGCGACCAGGTTTTACGGCAGATCGGGTCGTGGTGGAAGCCACAGGACCAGGGGCAGACGGTTTTGAATGAGCGACAGGAAAAGTACGCTGTTGCGCTTCGTCGGACTTGCACCGGGAAGCAGGACTTTTCTTGGGCTGTGGGCAGGCAGGAGCTCGGGGCCGAGCATCCGGTGTGGTTATCCCTTTAGTGTTGTTTTTAATTTTGCCTGCTCGCGGAAATCGCGGAGGTGGCGAGGCTACCTCTGGTTCAGAGGCGGGAGTTGGTGGTTCCACGGAGGTGGATGGTTGATTCTCCATCTCCATAACCGAGATGTCGGCTACAGGGCTTGTCTCTGCTACGGAAGGCGACGCGGTACGTTTTTGTGCCTTTGTAGGGGCTGGATGTGGAGCCGGAGGGCGCGCGCCGTGCCGGTTGTGCCTTTGGTTGCGGCCTAGCCTGTGTTTTAGGCTGCCTCTGTGATTGGGGCTGCAACACTGGCTGCCTTGGCTTCGGGAGGGGCCCCTGCGGCTTTGCTTCCGCAGGAGTTCCGCCCTGTAGACCGGGCAGTTATTATTTGCTGCATGGCCTTGGCCACAATTGATGCAGCGAAAATTGGACTTGTCTGCCACAGTGCAGGCCTGCGTGGAATGTCCCAAGGAACAACGTAAACAGGCCGGGGCACTGCGACAGACGTCGGTATGATGGCCGAACCTCTGGCACCGGTGGCACTGCGCGAGCTTGCCCGGGGGACGACTGGATTCCACCCTGACGCGGAAGCCAAACAGCCGCGTTAGTTGGAATATCTTGTCTGCGGCCTCGCCCTTCTCGAGCTGGAGACGGACGAGTGGGAGAGGGACTCGGGTTTCTGAGTTGGTGAACAGGCGAAAAATTGCCTGCACCGGGTACCCGAGTTCTTGGCGTTCCAAAAGGATCTCCTGGGGATCAGTGTGCGCGTCAAGCCCACGCAGAATTACTGACAAAGGCTTGACTCGCTCAGGAGAAAAGGTGTGATATTGCAGGTTGTGAGCCTGCAGAAAGGCCTCGACCAAGCGATGGTCCTCGAGCCGACGGACGACAACCTTGACCGTGTCACCACCAAGCAGCTTGAGGTCACGTTTGTAGGCCGACAGGCCGTGGGCCGCGATCAGCCGCCTGTATACGGCGGCGACATTGGACACCCCGTGGACGAACAAGGGCGGCGCGGGACCAAGAGCGGTAGCAGCCGGAGATGTTACCGAAGCAGTCGTAACCGCAGCCTGTTGGCTCTGAGAAGGTCCGATGTCCGAGAGGAAGCGGATCCGGTAGTGGTTCCTCTTCGGCTTCTTAGCCGGACGTCTACGCCGACCAACGGTCGCGAATTCGTCCGACTCGTCCGCTGGGAGAGGGGGTAGTGGGTTAGGGAGAAGATCGTCCGTCTCCATCGCTCGAGGCGATTCAGGTGAGTCGCCCGCGTGGGGCAAGGCAGAGATGAGCGACTTGGCACTCGAGCCGTTGCCCGTAGTGGGCATGCTGGCCAAGTGTGGCTGCCGGGCAGAGACTGCTAGGCAGTCACTGCCAGACGCCAGGGATCTTGGGTCCGGCCGAAGCCGGGTTACCCAGGCGACTTTCCTGCACTCACGACGATACGGGAGGAGCTGGGCTAACGACCAGCTTCGTTAGATACCAGTCCTTACCAAGACTGGTGTCCACTGGTCCCTTTACCCCGGCGATATCCAAGCTCGCTTACCATTGGTGGGGGCTCGCAAGGATCGTCCGGAGCAGCGCTACCTAACAGCCGCGAGCAGGTTAGGGATTATGCACTGATGTACGGCACTCACCAAGAGCCCAGAGCAGTCCTCTTCTTTCCTGTCCGGTAAGATGGTTTCCGGCGCAGGTGGTCCTAATAAGGGCAACTTCGGCCAGCTGCTTCTTCTACCAGCTACTCGATTCACCGGCAGCAGCTGGCTCCTGGGTCTTCTTTCCTCGAAGAAGAAAGGCGGTATTCCTCGTCCAACGGCGAGGTAGGCGGTAGCAGCAAGGCTGTAGCGACATCCAGAGCAGAGCTGAAGAGAAGAGTCCTGTTCAGTCCAAGATCTGGAAGCGAAGTACCATGTGAGTAAAGTGTGCGAGTTTTTCGTACAGAAACGTGCTTATGTAAGAGTGATCAAGGACAATTTAGCGACGAGTTACCCGTTTGCTAATACCTTGACTGGGTACGAACTCAATATTACGTAGTTCAATAAAATAAACTATTTAAAATTTTAAACACTGCTAGTCTCGCGTGAGTGAAGATTTCCGCATAGGGAAGGTTTATCCATCCGGGATATTCCTGTGTTATCGCGAGGACACCTCAAGACGCGGGAAGGTGCACGCTTAAAGCACCAAAAACAAATAATATTAAATTACAGCCCAATTTCTGTGCCCTGAGATAAGAGTAGACTGGTTATCGGTGTATCGGCGTGCGTGCGTACTTGAGGAGTGTCAGCGAAGCGGCAGTGTGCAGAAAGGAGGGGACGAGAGAGGAGCAGATTGCGGCGAATCACAGGACAGTAGAGGGAAAGTGGGGGTTCGAAAACACTTCCGGGTTGCGAACGAAAACACTACCGGTTTCCAGTTCATGACGTCATAGAGGCACTGGCAGCTGGTGTCCGAGCAGTCCATGTGACGTCACAGTTGTGTGTGTGTGTGTGTGTGTGTGTGTGTGTGTGTGTGTGTGTGTGTGTGTGTGTGTGTGTGTGTGTGTGTGTGTGTGTGAAACACTTCCGTGTTCCAGTTCATGACGTCACACAGAGGCCCAAGTCGCTGGCGTCCGCATGGCTAAAACCTGTTTCAAGACGTCACGGAGGCCGTGGTTTCTGCATGTCCGCAATTTGGTAGCCGAAAACAATGTGTAGCGGATGGGGGTACCCGGAATTCGGTGGTTGCCGAAGGCCCGGACGCACAGAGGCGATGTCATCGGGTACCGTTACGCGAAATTTTGTGGGCATCGGGTACCGTTACCCGAAATGTTTAAATCAACGGATGAGGGTACCCGAAAGGTGGGTACGCCCTAACCGGGTTCCAGTTCATGACATCACACAGAGGCCCTGGCAGCTGGTGTCCGAATGTTAAAACACTTTTTGCGTTCTGGTTTATTTTGATGTAACAAAATAATCGTTCTCTCTCTGTGTAGCGTATGGGGGGTACCCGAAATTTTTAATGTCAGAATTTTGGGACCCTAAATGATTAAAACAACGGATGGGGGTACCCGAAATTTGTGGGTACGCCCACATGACGCATGTATAAAACACTGGTTATGACGAAACAGGAGGCTGGGTTCGTCACAGTGGATATGATAGCTGGTTCGACGACGACGTAGAGGGCGTGATGTCTGAAATTTGACACCCGAAATGTTTAAAACAACGGATGGGGGTACCCGAAATTTTTGGTGTCTGAAATTTAGTACCCGAAATGTTTAAATCAACGGATGGGGTTACCCGAAATTTTTGGTGTCCGAAATTTTAACACCGAAATGTACGACCACATGACGCATGTGTTCGACTGTAACAATGGTATATTGGATATTAATTTGTACATAAAAATAAATTAAGGCCCCTCCGGGATTTGAACCCGGGACCTCCGGTACACCAAACCGGCGTGCATCCACTACACCAAGGGGCCGTTATCGCTTAACTGTAATTATTTCTGTACTTATACTTCTCGTCTCTTACTTGTAACCATGAGGTGGACGAGTGATATATACTGTCGTCCTACGTGTAAAATCATAAAAGCACAATATAAGTTTATTTATTATTAAATAAAAAAACATTTCGTTATACTTTTATTTTTTTACCTCTCATCCTTTTCCTAGCAGCCTGAGGGAGGCGAATGAGAGCCTGCTACGCTTTTTTTAAAGTGTTTCCCCAACTTCACAGATTCGTAAAGCAGGCCTACTCCACGTTATCTATCACTGTACTATTGACTAGTACAGTGGTAGATAATAATAAAGATACACTATGCAATGCTAAGCCAATGTGTAAAAGCAGTACATATTTTTTATTTACTTTTTTATTTATTTTTTTAATTTTTTTAATCGGGTGAATATGTTGTTCATACATGATGCGTATTCACATTTGCTGTACCGTAATGAGTACTTTTCACACCCATACTGGTTCTTGACGAGTTTACAGGTATATCTACCGTGACAGTGACCCGTCTCGAACTACCAGGACTACGTTTATGAGTATTTCTACCGCGACAGTGACGTAGTCAAGGTTAGCACACACTACGGTACCTAATTCTACGTTTATGGACAGTTCTGCCACGTAGCATTTACACCAACACCATGATGAAAACATGTTCACAAGCGACTATATTTTATATCGTTGCCGCAACCATTCTGCATAAAACAAAGCTTTGCGCAATGCACAGTGTAAGGGGGGACTGGTAACGGGTTGACGATGCGGAACCGGACATTGTATGATGGGTACAAAGGATCTAGGAACTACAGGTGCTTGAATATCGTTTAAGTCAATCACGTCACCATGGTGATACAACTGTCGTAAGAAATTTGCCTTCTCAAACCCTTTTGTATAGACAACAGGATAATCTGAAAAAATGTCTGCAACGATGCGTACCATATTCTTGTACGGTACAT
This sequence comes from Magicicada septendecula, assembly GCA_034769895.1. Taxonomy (NCBI): domain Eukaryota; kingdom Metazoa; phylum Arthropoda; class Insecta; order Hemiptera; family Cicadidae; genus Magicicada; species Magicicada septendecula. The sequence goes on from CM068368.1 coordinate 659,737,270, forward strand.
TACCATCGTTCCATCGTATCCTGTGATAATGTGTTTCCAACCAGTCATTGATTTTTCGGAATTTCTGGTGCAGTCGTGCACTTTCGTATGGTGGAGCGAACAACACGATAACAAAACGTCCGGTTGTTATGTCAACTGTAACGAACTCTTTGATTACATATTCATTTTTGTCACCGCGAAACGCTTCAAACTCGGCAATAACCGTCCTATTCAAGTTCATTTTTCCGAGTGACACATGCCCGCATCGAGTACGTCAATTTTTTGAAATTCCCCTCTACTTTTCCTTCCAACACCAGTTCATCGTAAAGACGATCAAATGTTAGCTGTTGGTGGTGACGACTGCTTTCCAATCGAAGAAACGAGGGGAAAAAGAAGGATGGTGGTACATAACACCCCTTGGCTACTACTTGATTAATGTACGATTTGAAGTGATCTTGATCATAAAACAAGCGAATAAGATATTTCTTTAGTACGGTTAATAAATAACCAAAACGCATCCACTCGGGTTCTGTGAAAACAAATGTTTCGTTCTTACTACCGTTAATCCGAACAAACGTTTTCCCAAAGTGATGACTGATCATCACACTCTTCTTCTTTTCACGGTTTTCACCTTCTTCGTACAATAACATACTGGATAGTAACTGTTCACGAAAGATCATCAAGTAATTCCACTCAGAAAAATCAAGTAATATACGTTTCTTTTTCCCGTTTGTAAACAAAACACCCGGTTCATAGTTGAGTTCTTTAAACAGTCCGACGGTAACGAACTTAGAGTACGAGTTGATCGGATATGCAAGAGACAAGTAAACGTTATACTCACAATGGCTGCTGCTGCTGCTGCTGTCACAGTCACCTTCCATCGTTGAAATGGACTGAGGTTGTTGCAAGGTAGACATCGCTAATACCTATCTTTTTAAACTGGTAGAGGGGAGAACAAGTTTTTTTATGACAAACGATGAACAGTATTCGACAACGCTGTGTACTGTACTATCCTATCGTGTATAATCAAAGCGTAAGCGGTGGTTTTATCTGGGAAATTTTTACTGGATTCAAATTCTAAACGCACATCAACGGCAGACGACTTGATTGGTTCTTCTTGTCTGGAACAATCGATGAAAAACAACGGTGCTTTCGTTACAAATTCATTAGGTGTCAAAAGAGGCGTTCTGTTGCGACGGTCGTAGTATGATGTTTGGAAACGTGTATACATGTCGTAGAACAGTGTGTAAAGTTTTTTATCGATGTCCTGGTTCAGGTTATCGTACGGATAGTATTTATCGTTCAGAAAAAGCTTGACATTCGTTAAATTGCAGTGATCAAATTCCGACGCGTATTTCGCTATATTGTTCTTCCTATCCGTCTGAAATATTAATATTACATACCGAGGTTTTTCTTCGACGATGTCTTCAAGGTCCACGAATGTCGATTTGTCGTCGGTAGAACGGGATACTCGTGCAATTCCCAACTGCGGAACGGCATCACTAGTTCATGATCCTCCTCGGTGTGCTCCAATAGCGGTATTCGGTACTTGTTTGACACGCGCACATAGGGCATCTTCCAGTGTACTTTGTTTATTACGAGATTACCGTTTGCAGTTGCACCCGATTCTTTTAGCACCATTGCGTTCTGATCGGTAGAGGCACGCAACAGAATCAATTCTTGCTTAACGTTCAGCATGATGCGTGTATAGTCTTCGTTGAAACCGAGTAGCATTTCCAACGGAAGACAAAACGTAAAATCACCGGTACTCACGTGTACTATCAACGACTCGTCGGTTGTCGTCACCCATCCTGCATTGATTAGATGCTTTCTTTCATGTTCATTGCTCGATAGTAACACTTTCACAGTGCTCGTAATTCCAACGTTTTTCGTACGATCTACTTCCACACCGCACACTTCGTAACGGGTCTCCTCAAACAAGAAAGCCATTGCATTGTTGATTAATTTCACGTTCAACGCTGTGTCGATAGCGTTAACCTTGGTCAATGTTCCTTCGATGTACAGAAAACTCTCCGCCGGTAAAGTGAAAACATCCTGTTGTTGGATGGGTATACGTATTTCATCGTTGTTACCGTATCGGGTGGAAGCATACGGTGCGTGCGTAAGATATTCGAACTCAACGATTCTGTTATCGAAAGCCGCTCCTTGTTCGATAGCTACAATTTCACCCGACATTATTTTAATCGTATAATTTGAATCCAAGTGAAAGTAAGAAACGCTTGTTCCTTGATGTCAATCGCTTCAACCTTGAACACCGACTACCATGTTTCTTTCGTACACACTCCCTTTTTACAGGTGACGTTTGTCCGAAATACAATCCCATATTTTCAGATGCAGTCGTATCGTGATAACTTCACCGCGAAAATCGACTAAATCCCCGTCCTGATCAATGAGAGACATAATGATGTTGTCAACGCGTTGTACGTTTACCGGTAAGTATATTACGTTTGTCGGTGTTTCAACTATTTTGAAACCTGGTGCCACAGTTGGATAAAACGAATGCAACGTGTGCTGGTCCTGGCCGTCCTTGTACGCACCCCGTACGATATTACTCCGTACGTGAACGGTGTTAACTTTGATTATGTCGACGGGTATTCGACTCGTGTGTTTTATACGCTTCCAGCTGTTGATTCTCCTTGAATCCTAACATACTTGCAATGGTATTCGGTGTATGCGAAAAGTCGATGACATGCTTACAGTAAATTTCACACTTTAATGTGTTGTTGTTTGGACGTAAACTGATTGTTTTCTCGCCTAACTGTTTCTGCAGATACGTTTCGATATCACTGATTTCGTAGGTGCCTTTTTTGCGTATACACGTAATTCATCTTCGGACAACGGGCGGAGCGGTATTTTTTCGGTACGGACGTAGATACAATCCGGACGCAATTCTCTTCTTTTTCCTAGCGGTTCGGACAGTTCTCTTCCTCCTCTTCTTCATCCCACCACCAGCACCACGACCACGACTACTCACATTCTTTTTATTTTTACGACGTCGACAGCTTCCTATTGCTGATTTTGCTTTCATGGCCGCTGCAACTGCTGTCGCATAAGCTCGTTCGCTGATACCCGAATCTAAAGCCTTTACCCGTCCCCACGCTTTTTCCGCGAGTTTACGATCTGCAATACGTCTACTTTCGTTGTCTTTGTATTGAGCGTAAGCGATGTCGTGTTCGCGACAGGCTTCGTCTAATTGGTTGATTCCGCGATCACCACGCGCTAATCTTTCTTCGAGTTTCGTGCCCGGTCCACAGAATCTGTAACCCGGCAGATGTAATTCGACAGGTAGTGCGTCCACCGCGCGATTGATTACTGACGAAACAACGGACGGTACAACGTTTTTAAGCACGTTTCCGACGCCCCACCCCTTTTTACTCTTAACGTTGTTGCACATCGTAAACCGATCTCCAGTCTTTCTCTTCTGTGTTTTTATCGTATTCATCTATTAACCTTTTTATTTCCTTCGTGTCGAGTGTCCACTCGTCTTCTGAACTACGTGGCTTAGACAATTTCAATAAGTAGTTGTCCAGTTGATACTGAAATGTTTTAACGACTTTATACATCTCGCTCTTTACGAATCGTCTCACGTCATTTAATTGTTGTAAGTTAACAGCATCGCTTCCCGCAAAACCATCCGCTACGTCTGTTATTCTCTTTTCCGCTGCTTTGAAAACACCATCTTCGCTCAAGCTAACGGTGTTCTGCAACACGTATTTTAAGTTAACCGCGTCATCAGAAAAAATCGGTGAACTCACTCCCGACAACCAGCTCTGCCCAAACAAATAGCTGTTCGATACTTTTTTAATGGCGTTCGAGTCTACGTAGTTTTTGTTGACCGCATCGGTCGCTTGTTCCGGACTTCGAACGTTGATTACCCATCGATCTCGTGCATCGATGGCCTCACCTCTCTCTTGACTCGAGTGTTGTATACAGTTGTCATCAACGTAATATTTGTTGACTACGTCTTTAACGTCTACAGGAGTATCAACATTTTTCAGTCTACACCCTTTAACGTCCACGCTTTTACGTTCATCATCGAGTAGCAGACAATGTGTTTGCATATAAGTCAGGGATACAGCATCCTTTGCTGCATCAGGTTCGTTCAGATTGCGGATCTTTTGTTTTCAACATCTATATGCCCATCATTCGTAATCTTAAATCCTACAGTATCGCGTAATTGTCTTTTTGTTTCTCGTCGCACGCTCACGGCGCTTTGATGTCTCCCGAACTTGTCCACAACCATCGTACGACTGCACGCTACAAAAGATGTGCTAACCGTCTTAAGTAACGACACTGCGGTGACCATCGCGTGTGTAACACAATCGGATCGTCACCCTCTTTCCAACGAAATATTCCTATACCGCAAAATGAACACCGAACCCTGTCCAGTTCATTTGTGTAATGAAAGCCTGCAGCAACCATAGCGGTCGGACTGATGAAATACACAGGCCATGATGTAAAGGTTTTCAGTCTCTCGTTTTCGACTTCAAAGTCAGGTGTCAAATCTAATCCGCACATGTCGACAGTGTTGACAACAATGAGTTGTTACACCGACGTTCACAAAATTTATACGATAATGTTGGCTTCACGTAATTCCTCCACAACGGAGATGATTTCGTTGTCGTGTCCGGTGTGACCGGCGCGATTTGAACTTACCAGCAGTCTCAACCATTCAACCAGTTCGTTGTTGGGATCGTGCCAGTGTACGTAATCGATACCACTTCCGCTGCGCGGTGGGAACAATCGAGCGATTATCTCTCTGTACTTTACACCTTCGTTTGTATTTATTTTAGCACCGGGTAAATGATAATGTTTATGAGCGTTAGTGTCCGACAGTATAGATTTGTACGCTGCTAAATCGTTTTCATCGTAGACGCTCTTGTTGGGTTCTTTCATAAACATAAGTTCGTAGAGACCCGGTGTACCCCTGTATCGTTTTCCAGCTATGTAGAAGCTGTCGTCTTGATTAATCTCCAACACCGAATCGCCCACCATCCATTTGTCTGCAGCATTACGGACACCGTACGTATGATCCATCTTTTTTTCTCGATCATCAGATAAAGCGAGTAGTAAGTATTTCCTCGCGAGCGGACCTTCGACAGACTGTTCAACGTATTCTTGTGCTTCGTGTCGACCTTCGGGTGTTGCTAAAAACTCTTCAAGAGTCACGTTTGGTGTTTCAACATCAGGTGTTTGTGCCAACACTTCCGTTCTAAGGAATCGAGGTTGTGATGGTGGTGGTATCATCTCAACAGCTGTCTTCGTATCTTCATTTTGAACTTTCATTTTTTTAATTTGATCACCGGAGACAGTCAACTTTTCCGAAATCTGGGTTAACGGTTCCAAAAGAGGTTTGTACGTTCTCGTTAACGCTTCATCGCTCTTTCTGAGGTCATGTTTTAACGCACGATACTTTTGACTTATGTTGTCGCTAATTGCATCGATTTCTTGTGTCAATTGCTTGTCATCCATCTTGACACTGATGACTTTCTCGCACAAACTATTCTATTTATGTATAAAACGATCGAAACCCACTCTGTATCTGCCCGCGTTTATCGGTGAGTCCTTGTTGATGACTAAGAATCCGTAACGATCCTTCCACGCTTCGGCGCACATCGCTTTGAACTCTTCGTATTTCATGTCTGTGTTAACGTGATCGTTGTAAACGTGGTGTAAATTGAGATCATCTTGTCTGAACAAAACCAAGAAATTGGTATTATCACGCACCAGTTGCTTTGGCACCAGACTGTACGTCTGACAAAGGTACAAAGTGTCCACGCCGCTATGCCGCCCCATAGCGAAATATTTTCGTATGTTATTCTGTCGTTCGCATACCACATCGTCGAACAACATGATTGAATTAGGTAAAATTTCGTGCGGAGGCGGTACTTCATCGTTTTCACTGTATGTGATGTACGTCATTCCTTCGTCAGCGAGTGCATTAAAAACGTCTTCCAACATACGGTATTTCGGTTGAAATAACGATTTCGAGAACACGTACAGGTTCTGAAATCGCAGTCCGTTTGGATCGAATAACATGTTAAAGGCAACGTTTGACTTCCCGCTGCACGATCCTCCGCACACGATGCATCGAACTGTGTTTGGAAACAGTGGACTGTGTTTATTATATACAACTTCACCGTTGTACTTAGCAGAGTCTACGTTCTTAACATTTAACTTTAACGATTGTTGTTCAATCTTCATCTTAACTCGTTTACGTTCGGTTAAATACTGTGGTAATGTTATTATATCAGATCTTTTTTATGTATCCACGAATCGTGTTTACCGTCAAAGCCGAGCCAGCGCACTCGCACGCGATCACCTTTACGTTGTAATATTTTCTCAACGAGATACACATCACCAACGCTGGTTTTACTCAATTCTTGTTCATAAAACCCACCTTCCACAACGTCACCCGTGTGATCTTTCAACAAGTACGTAACCGGTACGGTTGGCTGAACTCTGTGCACTGTATATATCTCGTTCGTCCAGTTTGGCGTATAACCTTTAGCGAATGTGATTTTGTATTTACTGATACGCACTCGATCGCCTATTTTAAACTTATGTTTCTTGCTCACTTTCCGCGGTACGGTATTTTTTCTTATTCGTTCCAACACAATTCGCTCGCTGCTCTTGTCGACTTGTCGCGGCTTCATCTCTATAGTTCTATGCACTCTGTCGTTGTATTCCATCACCAGTTTAGGCAAAAGCGACAACCACCGATAATGTCCTTGCTCGCTGAACGCGCGGTACATGTTCGTTTTCAACGTACGATTAAATCGCTCTACGATGGACGCTTTCTTCTCGCTATACGTTGAATAGTGTTTGACGTTGAATCTCTTTAGTAAAGCTTGTACGGTAGTGTTAAAGTACTCTTTCCCCTTATCCGTTTGCAGGTATTTCATTTTATTTTGTACAATTATTGGTTCGAGAGCCTGTGCTACTTCAACACCCGATTTAGTTTTTAAGGGAATCGCATATGCATACTTGCTAAATGCGTTTATTACTGTCATTAGATGTTTGTACCCCTTGTTCAACTTGGCATGCGGTATCATTTCCACCAAATCCGCTTGGTACAGATCGTGTAACCCCTTCACCTCCACCGCACGTCTGGGAAAGTTCCTTATCACCGGTCTGTGCAATTCCTTTGCAATAATTTTGCGTACGTTTCCCATATCGCCACTCGAATCGCGAATCGCAAAATTTGGTACGAGATATACCATTACGTTTTCACTGAACCTCACCGACTTCATCGTCGCTACTGACAGTGTGTTGCTCCTGCAAGCGAGTCTTATATCAACGTATATCGAACGCATAATTTATAACGGATTTTCTCGCTTGCTGAATTATCTCGCGTCTGGGTTGACAGAGTTTATAATGACCGTACGCCAGTGTTGTTTCACCGTCATCCAAGACATATCGTTTGTCATCGTACGGTGACAGCGATAATTTTGTAAGCTTTCTTGTGTATATGTTTATGTTTTCCGCTTTGGATAGTCTGCGCCGTAGTATAAGTTTGAGAAGTGGTCTTTACACATTGTTTATAAAATAAAGTTGATGTTTCAACTGTGTAGCTATCGCAGAACGTGGCACACCTTTCGCTACCTTTTTCTCTTTATCGTTTGCCGTAACGAATGAATAACATTTTGCGCGCAACCCGACAAATTCAAGTATCGGTATTGCATTTGTTTCGTCTTTAAAAGTACCCAACTTTTTCTTGTTTGTTTCACTATAGCACGGATGTGCCTTAGGGTACTCCGACGTGTCAAAGAGTTCGAGATGCTCCTCCATGTCTTTGTACACATCGTCGGTGCGAATGTCGTACAACAGAGAGTCAGTGTCTGTCATACATAGACGTGCACGTGACCCGTACGTATTCATCGTGAATCCGTAATGGAACCGATACATAATCAGCTTACTAATATCCAATACACTGAACCCAACGTACAAAGGTCGGTTCAGTGTAATGGATGTTTTTTTCATCGTGAGACCTACCAGGTCCTCGTTATAGATGAAAAAATGTAGCCTAGGGTTAGCGGTTAGTTTGTGAAGTTTCTTCTCGTTTGGAACTAACTTGAAATCGATTCGCTTCCGTACGTTTTCCAACGATTTTCCGTACGGTGCGTTATTCACTAACTTAAAAAAGACTTTTTCAAAGGTGTTTCTGGCTTCCTTTCGTCGCTCCGTATTAAAATCGATGAAAGGTTTCAACCATACGCACTGTGTGAATGCTAACACACTGTGAATCGCTTTCAACTCCATTCCTAGTTCGAGGTAGAGTTTCAATGTTCTGTAATGAACAATGTATTTTGTCTTGTCCTCGAGGGACGTTATCAGTTTCTCTACCTTACCGTTACTACACACAAAGTCTTTTAACAGCTTCATGCGATAGCAGTACGGTGAAAGCATACTGTCCGTAATAGTACACTTTTCGGGTGCTAAAGGGTAGTCACTGTGTAAGTCGTGTAGGTAATGTGGATACCCCAGATCGACTTCCAGGATATAACCGGTGTCATCATCGTCACGTAACGCGTGCACGTTCAACGTATCGATCTCTGTACGTTCCAACCATCGAAAACCGGACAGTGGTAAAGGCTGTGTCATAGCCGTTCCGTACAGGTTGGTACAATCGAGGTAGAGTAAATAGTTATGCGGCTTGCTTGCGTCATAATCGGGAATGTACGGGTTGTTGGCCTTGGCGTACCGATTAGAAATTGCTGCTAAGCCGCCACGGATACCTCTTTCGATGTACAGGTGTACGTCTATATCGCGGAGTAACTCTAACCTAACTTCTGTCATTTTCAGCATCGCGTTCCACGCTACACCGGCGGTGGTAAAAACGTTACACGGATCGAGTTCGTAGTACTGCAGGCTCATGTTTCGAAAGTTTTCAAATACATCTGCAAGCAGTATTACATCCGTTTTTAAATAAAGGTCATGATAATCACCGAACGTTTGCATGTCGAAAGCCGACCAAACCGCTCGAGCGTGCGCGTAATCTTCTTCGTTTATATCCGACTCTGTCAACCCGTTGTAAAAATGTTCGCGGTCCGGTAACTGCCTCTCGTCAAATTTTGAATCGTCCGTAACGTATTCGTAAGGGTACACGCCTTTACGCAACAGTAAATTAACATTACGCGTGTAAAATTGATTAAGGATTTTAAATTTATCCGCGGATAAGTTGGAGACGAGTTTTTCAACTGACGCGTTCATGAACCGCAGAGAATCGAGAAACCGGAGCTGACCGAGTGCAACGGAGATGTAACGTTCGCTTGTAGTAGCGATACACGTTATTTCATCTTCCTTGTACTTTCCGAAACCTTGCATCAAATGATGCGAGTCATAGCCACTTAAATTATGGAAAAAAACCGGAACGTGTGTTGGTATTTTGTAATTTATATTACACGCATTGTGAGCAGCGCCTAAATAGTTACCCGTTATGTGGCAATGGTTTCGAACCGTGTCGTCTGTAAACGGCTTCTTGCACAGATGACAGTGTGTGGCGTTTCGGAATGACCGTTCATCGGCCGCTGTCATTTGGATCGGTTTATTAAACTTTCTATCGAGTCGTTGAACGTCGGCTAAAAGCACACGAAGGAACGTGTCCACCACGTCTTTACCGCGGTATATTACAGGTTCCTTGACGGCGTTTCCCATCCAGTCAACTATCACATAGCAGAAACTGGCTGGTATATGATGTGCCACGTTTTTTACCGGTGGTCGGAACAATAAACGATTCGAAGTCAACGTATACCGTATAAGGTACGCGGTGACAAAGTGAAAAATTTTTAAAATACATCCACTTTTCGTCCTCGTCAGGAAGTTTTACTTTCTGTACTCCGTGCTGAGAACAGTTGCGTTCGTGTTCTTCAACTCGTTTTCGCGCCGCGTTAGTATCTTTATTGTCCGAAAATCTGTGTAGACAGTAGTTGCAGTACACTGATACGGCGCGATGTTTTGTCAACGACGAAAGCATATGCGAAAGGTTCCGTATGAGGCAGTAGTGAGTAGTGTTCGCGTCGGACAGTAGCAGTAGGTTTACGTGGTGCTTTCTACCGCGATGTTCAGTGATACGTAAAGGATATACCTCGCCTTCGTAGCCAAAAACCTTAATAGATATGTTTTCGTTTAATTTTTCAAAACGTTTTATCTTATTGACTGCAACGGGATAAGGTATGTCATTCATGTTTATTTCTTCTTCGTACGGTAGGTAGGTAGGTAGTGGCTAACGCGATGCGGGTTACACGCGATCGGGTCTATACAGGCGAGCACAGACCACAAGAAACACTTTTCATCTTCTAAATTTTTCACATTAATAATTCCTTTCTTACTGTTTGACAATTTCGATGGTGTAGGTAGAAAGCTCGACCCCACAAGAGGATTGTATTTTGTAATATTTAATTCCACCGACTCGACACCGTTTTCGACCCACCCGCTTCCGTCACGCGTGAATTTGTCAACGGATTCCATTATTTTCTCGCTAGCTATCGAATACTGTTCATCGATATCGTCATACTGTGACTTAAGTTCTGTACGTGATCTGAATACCGCATTACAATAAATATTTTCGGTGTTTATTAATTTTTTAAAAGATACACGAACTGCTAAATACCATTTTATATAATTATTTAATGCTACGGCTTCGCTACAAATCTTATCAACAACCGTTGATTGTTATCTAATAATACTGTTTGTGTGTTTAGTGTATTGTCAAGTATCATAAATTTTATAGTAATTACATTACCATTGATAGCACGGTGTTCGCTGCTGCTGCTGGCCATTGTGAATTTCCGTCAACGACTGAGGCCGGCTTCGCGTCGTCGGTTCCCTATATAGACAGTTCGGTGACCGGTAACGCTGCCGCCGCGCTCCGCTCGCGAGGAGCAGCGGCGCGGTGTGGGGTGCGGGGTTGTCGTGACCGATGCGGTGTGTGCTGGAGGTGCGGCCTAGAGGTGTGGGGTGGGGGGTGCGGGCTAGGATGTCATCGTCCGGTCGTGACCGATGACGCGCGTTGCGGAGGGTTGGGTGGGGTGGGGAGTGCGGTGTAGGAAGCCGACGTCCGTGACCGATGCGGTGCGGGGTAGGGAGCTAGGTTGTAGCCGGTGTCCGTGATCGAGAGGTAGGCGAGGTGCGGGGTACAGGATGCCGGCAACCTTGACCGAAGCGCGCTCGTTGAGTCGCCTCCCGCGGGATGTAGGGTGCGGGGTACGGGGCTGGGTTGTACGACCGGTCGTGACCGAAAGCAGGAAACGTCGAACACCAAGCAGATGTGCGAGGTGTTGGCCTGAGACGACGTGGGGTGGACGTGCGGGGTAGGAAGCAAAGTTGTAGCCATGACCGTTGCAGTGCGGAGTGGTGGTGTGGGGTGGAGGTGCGGGTAGGATGTCATCGTCCGGTCGTGACCGAAAGCAGATGGTGGTCCGAGACGACGCGGGGTGGGGTAGGAAGCTAGGTTGTCGCCGACGGACTCGATTGCGGTTGGTGTGGTGCGGATGGTGGGGAGGGTAAACCCGGTCGTTGCGGAGCGACAGACAAAGTAAATGAACAAAATATGTAGGCGAGGTGTGGGGTGGTGGTGAGGCTCTGGGTGCGGTGTGGGGGGTGCGGGGTAGGATGTCATCGTCCGGTCATGACCGAAAGCAGATGGTGGCCCGAGACGACGCAGGGTGGGGTAGGAAGCAAAATATAGCCGTTACCGTTGCGTTGGTGGTGCGGGGTGCGGGGTAGGGTGTCGTCGTCCGGTCGTGACCGAAGGAGATGACGCTTTTGAAGGAAGGAACGTGGTCGGGGGAAACAGAATAAATACGCCAGTGTTTCCCTGTGCAGTCATCAGTACTCACCATGGAAGGAATCGTTGCGACGCGAAGACAGTTGAAAATTTTTTACCAAAAAGAGACTTGTCAAGTCTTTCTTTATGAGTAAAGTATCATATAATTCACATGAAATTTGTGAAAACGAAATTCGGGGAGTCAGTTGTGGTAGATTTGGAAGATACCGGAGCCTGTCCTCAGCCGGAGGACAAACTGTTCTATGTATACCTACCTAAAAGATGGTGTGACGTATTTACAGAGGAGCAATTGAAAGCTGTGAAGCCTTGTGTGCTATCACTACGCGTAACCTCACAGACTCCACTGGCGAACGAGAAAGTGGGCATGCAGTTGGATATTGATTATGTGAGTATGATACGTATTTCAGTACCACTAATAATTACTTATACAGAAGTGGTTATGTATTAATTATTTTCTCTTTTTTTTCAGACCAAATAAACGAGAACAGGATTGATTTATTATAATAATAATAGTAATAATAACATTAATAGTAAAATGTTTTTAAATGTTGAAGTAGACTTCTCTATTCTTTTTTGTCGTTTTTTAATGTTAACTGTTCATTTTCAGAGAAAGAACAAGGTGTTGCTTGGATCTAATATTGTAGAAAAACTTTTAAACAGAGAAATAAATGGTAATAATAGATTATATTGTCAATGCAACATGATTGAATTCGATTATAATTTTAGAAATAATCGTAAGACACTGAGTAGATGGATATCAATACGAAACGAAAAGAATATTTACAAAATGAAAGTATTTATTCGTAATGAGTTTTTCAAACTCTTCAAAACATCAATTAGTTATTGTAACAACCATAATATTGAATATCTTCAAATAAAAGATTTGCTAATTGCTAAAACAAAGCTGGTTAATCAGATGTACTATATGATGTATAATTTTACTGGTACAGCGTATACCTCGCTGGTAAAAAAATATGAGTGGTCAAGGCATGACTCTAGCGGATGTCCGCTTCGTAACCGTTGTCGTGTCTGTTGTTATCTAAGATATCAAAATGACTTTAATTCAGAATACATGTTTTTTCTAATACCACACTATCATTTGATGTGTCTACATTCTTTTGTATTTGATCAAGTATTATTAATTGTAGGAAATTATATTGTTTTTAATTATTAAAAAATGTATGTGGTTTATAACATAAAAAGTTGAGATAAACAATCATTAAAGTGTTAATTAAATTTTTATGTGTAATTAAATTTTTAAAAGATTTCTCTCATAGTTACAGAAACCTTGTTTCGATGTTATGTGTTTGTGCGAATGTGAGGGAGATGTATGTCGTTCACCACCATATGGTGACCACTGTAACATTCTGAGTGCTTGTGAGTGGAGAGAATTTACACTCTAAAGAACAATTGTTTTAAAAAATTATTTTGACGAAAAAAAATGTAATTGGTTAAGGCATAATTCCACTGGATGTGCGCTTTATAAGCGTTGTTATCTCTGTTATTATCTAAAATACTAAAAAGAGTTGAATTCAAGGTTTTGGTGTACCATTTTACACATGTAGTTAACACCATAGTAATTATCATTTGATGTGTGTCTACATTTAGTATGTTATTATTAACATATTACACATCAACATTGTAATATTGTATGTTATTAATTATTATTATTATTATTGTTAGACATATAAGGCTTGTTTTGGTTGTACTAAATGTAATTATTATTTTGTTAATTGTGTGTGTGTGTGTGTGTATAGAGAGAGAGAGAGAGAGAGAGAGAGAGAGAGAGAGAGAGAGAGAGAGAGAGAGAGAGAGAGAGAGAGAGAGAGAGAGAGAGAGAGAGAGAGAGAGAGAGAGAGAGAGAGAGAGAGAGAGAGAGAGAGAGAGAGAGAGAGAGAACCTTCAAGGCTGCAAAAGAGAAAGAAAGCGAGAGAGAGAAAAAGATTATTTTGTATAATTATGTAAATATATATATATAAAGTGTTTATTTTGTTTAGTTATGTATATAGAGAGAGCGCGTATGTTTTGCTCAATTATAATTGTCTTGTGAATATAGAACGTGTGTGTGTAGAGAGAGAAAAAAAATTATAGCTTATGATTTGATTGTAAAAGCTTTCGATATTATTAAAACTTATATATAAACCATAACCTATGTTATTTTTATTATTATACCCCTTATACAAAACAGTAATTCCTATCATACTTGAATAAGCGCTAGCTAAGCAAAAGTAGTTGAGATGTATGTCTCTCTCATGGAATGTAGCAGCAAAGAAACCGGTTTTTATAGTAGCGCTACACCTTACAATTCTGAACGACAGCTTGCCTGAGGCAGTTCAACGTCTACCTCACACACACACACACACACACACACACACACACACACACACACACACACACACACACACACACACACAGCTTTATAAAACACGGACGCCAGCTATCAGTTCCTCTTTGAATACATTAATTTCACACACACACACACACATACACACACACACACACACACACACACACCGCGTGTACCAGCTTAGATGCTGTTTGACTGGTTTACAGGCGAATCATCACATATTTATTCAGTTAACAATTTTAGTAACACATAATAATAATATGTTTTCTAAACAGTATTCAAATCGATGCATCTGTTTTATATTAACACAATATAAACATTATAATAATACAATATCCGGTTTTGAGTACCGGAGGAACCGCGTTGGGATGTCATTAATCACCTAATTTCGGAACCCGTCAGGTACCTATTGCCCCAAATTTTAACCGATCAATTTCGCGTAACGGTACCCCCTCCCCCATCCAGAGTTTAGACATACAGGACTTGTTTTAGGGTGTACCCCCATCCGTTGATTTAAAAATTTTGGGTGTTAAAATTCGGACACCAAAAATTTCGGGTAACCCCATCCGTTGATTTAAACATTTCGGTTGTCAAATATTGGACATAAAAAATTTCGGGTACCCCCATCCGTTGTTTTAATCATTTCGGGTGTCAAATTTCAGACATCACGCCCTCTACGTAGTCGTCGAACCAGCTATCATATCCACTGTGACAGAACCCAGCCTGCTGTTTCGTCATAACCAGCGTTTTATACATGCGTCATGTTGGCTTACCCACAAATTTCGGGTACCCCCATCCGTTGTTTTAATCATTTAGGGTACCAAAATTCTGACATTAAAAATTTCGGGTACCTCCCATATGCTACAGAGAGAGAACGATTATTTTGTTACATCAAAATAAACTAGAACGCGGAAGTGTTTTAACATTCGGACACCAGCTGCCAGGGCCTCTGTGTGATGTCATGAACTGGAACCCGGTTAGGGCGTACCCACCTTTCGGGTACCCCCATCCGTTGATTTAAACATTTCGGGTAACGGTACCCGATGCCCACAAAATTTTGCGTAACGGTACCCGATGACATCGCCTCTGTGCGTCAGGGCCCTCGGCAACCACCGAATTCCGGGTACCCCCATCCGGTACACATTGTTTTCGGCTACCAAATTTTGGACATGCAGAAACCACGGCCTCCGTGACGTCTTGAAACAGGTTTTAGCCATGCAGACGCCTGCGACTTGGGCCTCTGTGTGACGTCATGAACTGGAACACGGAAGTGTTTCAGTCACACATACACACACAAAACAGTGACATCACATGGACAGCTCGGACACCAGCTGCCAGTGCCTCTATGACGTCATGAACTGGAACCCGGTAGTGTTTTCATTCACAACCCGGAAGTGTTTTCGAACCCCCACTTTCCCTCTACTCAGGACCAGCAGCGAGACGAATCAACATACATGGAATCACGTTCAAGTAACAAATTGACATTTTTTCCAAAACAGATCAGTCTGATATTCAGAGACAATTTTTGAAGTAAAATAAATATTTTTGTGAATTACAACCATTTAAAAATTTTGTTTTAAAATATACAACCTTGCTCCAGATAACTGACTATATTGTTCAATTATTACTATGCCTAATATATGTTTTGTCGCAAAGTAAATGGCGCTCGCAACGATGGATCAGTAAAAGTGCAAGAAATATATTAAATATAACCTGTTACATAGTACAGTATTAAATTGCAATACACAACGTTTTTGGCACGACAAAATAGTATGTTATAAAAATATTTTGTAGTGTTTTGATATATTACAATTGTCTTCAGAGTGTGTATCATTTAAATATTGCATATACTCAGAAAGACTAAAGTTTAGGTTAGAATTGTAAATTAGTATTGGAACGTTATCTGGAGTGAATTATCTTATTTGTGCATGTATAGGTTAAGGATTTATGTAGACATTGTGTTATATGATTTCTGACTGTTTACTGTGCGTTGCGATTAAAATTTAGATTAGGGACATTAAATGTAGACGTAAGGAATATTTGTGGCGTACGTAAATTTGGTCTTTAAGATAAACTTTGTTTATTGTGTTTTGTTATCGTGTTCAAAATGGCGGAAGGTTTATCAGCCGATTTACAATCTACACTAAATGCAACCTTAGCTAATATTCAATCTGTACGAGGTGATAATAAGCAGTTACGTGATGAAATCAATAAAAATAATAAAGCATTACAAGACGACAATAAACAGCTACGTGAAAATTTAAAATCCGTGCATGAAGATAATAAAATATTAAACGAAAACTTGAAGTCTGTAAGAGACGAAGCTAAAAATCAAAATAAAAAAATCTTCGCGGCCATTCACGAGCAAGCTAAACAGAATAAAATCATAGTTGAAGCGGCCAAAAGCAAAATCACGGAAAAAGTTGAATCTATCCGCATGGAGTTTGAGTCCGCAATAGAATTAAACAACACACGCGTAACAGAATGTGAGACGCGTATGATTGCGGTAGAGGAATGTATGCGAGAACAGACGGCCGCAGTAAATGAATCCATAAACACACATGAAAAAAAATTAGAAGTGTTAGAACAGAAAATAAAACAAATACAACAGACTACTCCAATTGCAAACCAGTCACTTACGTATACAAAACACAGGACGACATTAACACGTACATGAAATTTTATGGCCTCGAGCATGAAAATCCCATACAGTTCCTTAAGAGTAGGGGGAAAATGCTGGTCCTGACCAAAGTACCGTTATTCCCCCACCACCACCCCATGCCGCCTTTTGCGTGCCTAGATCAAAGAGATGCCGCCATTCCCATGGTCCAAGATTTTTTCCCACGCTCTCCCCACCACCAATGGACCCACAGCATCCGCGAATAAAATTTTTTATTATTTTTAATTTGATTTTTTTATTTTTTTAATTAAATTGATTTGCATATCAAGGGTGGGTGGGGGGTGGGGTGGAGTTCATTGGACCACACGCATCCGCGAATATAATTTTTTATTTTTTAATAAAGCTGATTTGCATATCAGGGGTGGTTGGTGGGTGGTGGGTCAATTCTCTCTTTGAATGTAAATAACTATCTCTCTCCCTCCTTCTCTCGCTCTCGCACACACACATTAAGTAGATTACTGTTGCATCTCACTCTCTCTCTGTGTGTTTATGTAACGGGTCTCGCTCGCTCGCTCTCTCTCTCTCTCTCTCTCTCTCTCTCTCTCTCTCTCTCTCTCTCTCTCATATTCGAATGTAAGTAACTATCTGTCAATTAACTGTAAGTAACTTCTGCAGTGTCCAGATTAACAACCGTGCTCTCGTTCTTCCAAGGCGGTCTGTGTGGTAAAGTGTTATGCATAAAAACTCCTTTGAAATAAGGTATTTTCAAAAGTTTTGTGTACACATACAAATCGCTGTCGGACAATGTACACACTGCTCACACACACATTTACTATATTACTGTTGTGTATGTCTCTCGCTCTCTAGCTGCAGACATTGATAGGAATTCCCTTATTCAAATCGATTACGGTGTCACTGTACACAAACTTAAATATGGTTTACAGACCATTGTAATTTTAAAAATTCATTTTTGCATTAATTAAATATATATCGTAAACAATGATATAAAATAAATACAATATGAAATAATAATATTTCGTCATTGTAAGGTTTTAATAAAAACAATTATCAGTTTAAATAATAATTTTCGTAATTGCAAGATACAACCTGTGTACACGTAAACTTAAAATATAGTTTACCACTGTGGTGGGAACGTTAACGACTTCACAATAAATGTTAGCCTATTGTGTGTGTGCTATGTAAATTGTTTGTACATTGTAACATGACCAGGTGTTACATAACCTAGACATATGCCCTTAGATTTAATAAATACTTAACAGTAATGTAAATAGATAATATAATGATAAGAGTAGCAAAGAAGAGAGGAACCATGGAAGAAGAAAGAAGAAGAAGTCCACAAGAAGCAGTAAACCTAAACACTGCTTGACACTACAACCATACTATAACTGACACAAACTAATGGACAAATTAAATTCACTTTAAGCTGTCAAGCGAGCCAGGGAATAACTTAAATGGAATTTGACATGTTAATAAAAAACAATTAAATAAGAATCCGAATAATGTGATATCAGCATCAGCATTTGGCTGAGAATTAATCAACTATGACTAGTAACTATTAATGCCAAGAACTAAGATTAGCTATGGCCACAATATAAGATTGAAGCTGTATTACAGTCTCAAATGTACTTATGACAAGAAAAAATGTTTGTAAGAGGGAACCTTATATAAATAAGCTACCTCATCAAGGTACCGAAATGTGAACTAATAAATATTATTAAGGCTTAAATCCGATACAAACGGTATGCCTCAGCAATGCCTAAAACAAACAATCATCAGTAAGGTGATTAGTAGAAAGTACTAGAAGTGTAAATCACATACACTGAACAATCTTTATACCCAAACATAGCGATAAGCATTAGTAATATGATATACAATTAATAGTTCAATTGTTAATTAATAGCATAGAGCAAAATAATGTGAAACAAGATGTTATAGCGAGTAAGTATAGTTAATAGCAATGTATAAGTTAAGGTTTAATCATAATATTCAGTAAATAAATATCAGGATGGATATAATAGTGTTCTAACATAAACGTTTAAGTGAAAAAACGCGATGTGGAACACAAACAATATTAATAAGAGAGTGTAATCGTCGGCTTTGATTAGCAGACGACAGCGCGAAGCCAAGTACCTGAACATTGTTTATTAAAAAATGTCAGTGAAAGTGTAAATAAACCAGTGTCAAACTATATCAAATTGAAGAGGAAAAAATATCCTTTAATTTGATAGTGATACGACCCCGATCGCAACTATAATAAGTGCGTGACAGGCGTTAGCATCATTTGCACAAAATGAATAAGAAATCGGTTTATCAACACTAACAACAACGACGGCTGTCAATCATTCTGGTGACGAGTCGGTTAAAAACCGTTAGTGACAGTTGGAAAGACGATACGTCACTTTCGTAACGCCTGGCTAAGCCAATCAGAAAATAGCTTAATAAGTAAAACAATCGCCTAAGGCTGATCAAACCATAGGGTATATAAAGAAGAGCGGCTTATTACCGTTAGACACTGTTTACATTCATCCGGAGCGGCAGGTGCGCTCGTCTCATCAAAATTTCTACTAACTGATAGCTTCATTGTAATAGTGCATCGATGGAATCTTTTCGGCAACAACAAAAAGTAACTACAAGATATTCTACAAAGAACCAGTGCATCTAAGTGCAATATTATTTTATTTAGTGCGGGAAAATAACGAACAGAAGAAATAATTAAATAATATCATATAAGGTCCTTTTTAGTCAGAAGCGAGCCAATATTCTCTGTTCATGTGCGTGTGTAGTGAATAACAATGGTCATTACAATCCGACCATTGATGTGTTTAATTGAATTTTAATCGAAAGATTAAAAACACAAAGGTAACAGGGTGACAATTTATTCTATTACACCGAGTGCAATAACCTATATGTTTTGATAAACAAATCTGTACTGACGCATAACACTGAAACATTTTCTGTATTACACCATGTCTGAATTTATTTAATGGATTTGTCAATCCTATTTAAGTTGGATGTTAGTCATAAGTGATCTCACCATATAACTTTGTAAATCATGAATCAAGCGTGACGAACGCCTAACCTATAAAATAGGTTTTATTTTTATATTGGTAAACTAAAAGGCATTACTAGTCGATATTATATCAGAAAATAATTAGCTATTGTGTAGGCATGGGCATTCTTTTTTGTGTTTCAAAGAACTTACGCCTGAGATATAAATAATATTAATGTTTAAAGTAAAGAGTATCTGGACTTAACCAGAATTATTGTGTATGCTCTGAGCCAGTTGTATAGGGTATGTAACAAAATACTTGCAATTGTACATCAATGTATTCTTTTAATTATGTTTGTTTGAATTCACTATCAAGGGTACAAATAAAACCCCATTATTAGCAGCATAACTTGACTTAATTTATTTCTAAAAAAGAGATAAATAATTCATTCAGAAGAATCAAAACAACCTTCAGTTGCGATTAAATATTGTTGAATTGCATTGCCATAAGGGTAATAAACACGATTTTAACTTTTTTAGGATTATTATTTGATTCTATTAATGGGTTTTCCACGGGATTTTCCCGAAATAAACCTGTGTGGTGCCCATTATTAAACAAGGTAACCTAACCTTGTAGATAAAGTGAGTTGGTTTTGTAAACCGTCTTGGCAGCTTATTGATTTATTGAACTTCTGAACTTCCAGAAAACACGAACAGGTACGTGAAAGTGTATTTTATTAATTCTATTGTCCAGACGTTACTAGACTTTACGTACTTAGACGACTATCAACCTGGAGGAGGAGTTTCGCTGCTAGTATCAACACGACGGTCACCCCCATCAAGCGACCAGCTAGTACACTTTATTTTTAAATTTTATTTTAAATTTCAAATAATATTAACGCAATTATTTTATTTTTTATCTAAGGGAATTCTTTTCAGACAATTATAATTTTGCAATTGTAAACACACTTTTAATAACATCTAATGCTACATTTTAATTACTTTATAAAATTAGTAACTTTCAATTTTCAAACACTACGACCTTTAATATTTCAAATAATATTTTAAATATAAACACTAAATTAAATCACTTATATACTCGTTTCGTTACAAATTGGCGACCAGCAACGTGAGGCTGAAAAAAAAAAATATTAAATAAAAATATTTTTTTTATATTGATAATCAGCCCGGTAGACACAAAAGAACAAACATGCCACACACACATCAATACGACACAAGATACAAGGACAGCCGAGTAGGAGAGGTACAACCAGATACAGAGACATATGAGACACAACCCACACACGAGATGGAAGTCATTACCATTAATAACATAAAAACTCGACCAGAAGAAACATCCCAAGCGGAACCGGAAGTGGAAGTAATAGTCGGCGAACGACCAGACAAGCCGTCCGAAGAGGCAAGATGGGATAACATGATGAGAATGATGATGGAACAATTCGGACAGGTCAATAATAATTTCACGAAAATTAATGAAAATTCAAAAAGGGGCATGGAATCAATCCACCAAAAAATAGATGACGGCCAGAAAAATATCGAATCATTAAGAGAAGATCTCCATAAAAAATTAGACGATACCAATAGATCCATGGACGCGTTGAACCGCAAAATAGACGACAGCAACAGGGC
Organism: Magicicada septendecula; assembly: GCA_034769895.1. Classification (NCBI taxonomy): domain Eukaryota; kingdom Metazoa; phylum Arthropoda; class Insecta; order Hemiptera; family Cicadidae; genus Magicicada; species Magicicada septendecula. The sequence goes on from CM068368.1 coordinate 659,758,685, forward strand.
CTTAAGGGAAGAGTTGAATACCACACCAAATGAAATTAGCCAGAAGATGGAGGAAGGTAACGAAAAAATTAATACCCGGGTAGACGTGGAGATAGCGGTCGTGAGAGAAGAAATTCTAGAAGTGAACAAAAAATGTGATCAGCATGACCAGGATTTAAAACGAACGAGAGAAGAGGTCGACGGGAGGATCGACAACATAGAGGAGGTGACTGAAGCCCGGATAGAATCCTTGAAAAGAATGAGTCAAGATGAAATTAAGCGTGTGAGGAACGACGTAGGTGAGCGATGTGAGGAGATAAGTGCATCAGTAGACACGGTAAGAACTTTAACCGTCGCTAACCGGGAAAAAATTGAGGAATTAAGACAACGAGAAATCGTGCAAATGCGGGAGGAAATTGAAGTCATTCGCAACCGCCCTATCCAAGGTCAGTATATACAACCGACTGACAACCGTGACGCTATTAATTTCAAAAACTACCGGAAAAACCCGATTGAATTTTTAGCACGTGTCGATGAAACTGAGAAACCAGGTGGAATATAATAAGAAGCCTGATTGACGAATATTTCAAGGAGATTTATGATAATTGGTGGACTGCCACGCGCCATGAAGTCAACAATTATGACGAATTCAAAACCCAATTCCGCGCGAAATACTGGTCAGAGGCCACACAAAATATAGTGCGCGATCACATATGCCACGGTAAATATGATGCAGGCAGAGGGGGGACAATGACATCCTATTTCTTAGGTCAGGTGTGTTTAGCACGCAACTTAGAACCAAAAATACCAGAGGAATGCCTCGTTACTAAGCTTTCGTACCACTTTGAAGAGGGTGTCGCTAAGGCACGCCAGTGGGGACAAATTAAAACCATACAAGCTATGTCAGCATTACTCGAAAATCAAGAACACGAAGGGTATTACCGAAGAAGTCGCCGGAGGAATGACAATTTCAATGATAGGGGCGGTAACCTAAACAATAATAATCATAATTTCAGAAATTACAGAGGTAATTTTAATAATAATAATAATAATAACCCAAATCAAAATTACAATAACAACAATAATAATGACAATAACAGTAGGCCTAATAACCAAGGTAGTAACCATAATAATAATAATGGTAGCTATAATAATAATAATAATAGGCGACAAAATTACAATAATAACCCAAACCGACCACAAAACCAAGGCGGGAATAATCCACCGCAACAATATCGTAGAGCTAATTATGTGCAGGCTAACTACGACCCTGGTAGAAGGCGGTACTACCAGCGACGAAACAGTTTTAGTGGAGATAGAGGAAATGTAAGAGGAGGACGGTGGAGGAGTAACAGCGTTGAGGGCGACAGCCGCAACAGCGACTACCGGCCACAAGTGCACTTCGTTCCTGACCATGAACCAAACCATCATGGAGGACGGCCGACAACTGACGATAGAAATCAGGTAGATACTCAGGACAGGCGCCATGAAGAGAACACCAGCTCTTTAAACGCCTCGCGGCAGTGAGAAACTATAACAACATAGACCCCTCGCTGAACCACTCTATTGGGTATGATTACGGCACAAGTCCAAATAAAATTACAATATTATACAACCACTACCTTAAAAATATAAGACAAGAATTATTAGAAGAGGAAGTAACTAATCACCATCAGTGCACCCACGATATCTGTACGTGATATCTATACCACGATATCGTGGTACTACCAGCGACGAAACAGTTTTAGTGGAGATAGAGGAAATGTAAGAGGAGGACGGTGGAGGAGTAACAGCGTTGAGGGCGACAGCCGCAACAGCGACTACCGGCCACAAGTGCACTTCGTTCCTGACCATGAACCAAACCATCATGGAGGACGGCCGACAACTGACGATAGAAATCAGGTAGATACTCAGGACAGGCGCCATGAAGAGAACACCAGCTCTTTAAACGCCTCGCGGCAGTGAGAAACTATAACAACATAGACCCCTCGCTGAACCACTCTATTGGGTATGATTACGGCACAAGTCCAAATAAAATTACAATATTATACAACCACTACCTTAAAAATATAAGACAAGAATTATTAGAAGAGGAAGTAACTAATCACCATCAGTGCACCCACGATATCGTGTACGTGAAGGCAAAAATTAATGAAGTGGCCGCCACCTTAATGATCGACACAGGAGCTAACGTTTCCCTAATGGATAGCACCGAGCTCAACCGTATTCAGGAGGAAAGCAGAGCTGTCATACCAACTTTGCCTGTTGGAGCTACGGGACGCCAAAATAAATCGGTGAAGAAACAGGTTAGTTTAGAAGTAACCAGTCGAGGAGGTAAGATACCAATGATATTTTTAATAGCAACGGGATTGCCATTTCGCAGTTTAATCGGCTGCGACATTTTACGAAGATACTCGGCTATAATTGATTTAAGTATAGACAAGTTAACTTTAAAAATGTCTGATACAGTGTGGACGGCAGACATTGTTGGAAACAAGGAATTTCCCCCAGAACGAACTGTTTACCACCTCCAAAGAATGACCAACCCTAGATACCAAACGTCCAGGCATGAACTGGAATACACTAACAATAACGACAGCTTGTGGGAGGAAAAGATTAGGGAGATAAGACAGTTCCAGTCAACCAACAGAACACACTCACCAAGTCCAGACCAACTTGAAAGGTTAATAAACATATATGACCAGTATAGACACGTATATTCAGATCTCCCGGGAAAGGTTAAGAATTACCAATGTGTATTAAATTTCAATGAGCCGGTCAACTTCAACCGCAAGTCTTACCCCATCGCATACTCTCTTAAAGAGGCGGTTCGCACCGAAATCAACCAGTTGTTAAAAGACGATATCATAGAGTACAGCCAGTCACCTTATACCAGCCCTATTGTTGCAATTAAAAAGAAAAATGGGAAGGTGAGACTCTGTTTGGATGCGAGAGAAATAAACAAACATTTAGTTAATAACCGGACATCTCCGGGTGAAATCGAGGAGATTTTGAAAAAGTTCCATGGGGTACAATTCATAAGCTCATGGGATACGGTCTGCGGATACTGGCAAGTGGAGCTGCATCCCAACAGCCGGAAATACGTTGCATTTATATTCGAGGGACACAACTATCACTTTAAAAGGTTGCCCTTCGGGTTAATAAATTCGGTGGCAATATTTATACAATGTATGGACCAAGTATTAGGTCAGGAAGCACTTAAGTTCACTACCGTCTACGTGGACGACCTGTTAATTACATCTACAAACTGGGAGGAGCATTGTCAGAGGGTAGACCATGTACTAAACAAACTGTCAGAGAACCATATCACCTTAAAACTAGAAAAATCCCAACTTATTGCTAAAGAGGTGCAATTTTTAGGATTCCAACTGACCGAGTTGGGAATAACTCCATCCACAGAAAAAATCGAAGCCATACAAAAGTTCCCCACTCCCCGAAATAAGAAACAACTACAATCATTTTTAGGGTTATGCAATTATTATCGTAAGTTTCAGAACAATTATTCGGAGCTAACAACCAGATTGTCTCCACAATTGTCCTCAAAAGATAAATGGACATGGGGGCCAGCTCAGGAAGTTATAGTCCAACAAATCAAAACCAAATTTTTAGAGACAGTGATATTACATCACCCAGACTTCGATAAACCTTTCTACCTTAATTATGACGCAAGTGACATCAGTTTAGGCTCTACCCTATACCAGGAAGACGAAGATGGAAACCATCTTGTGGTAAGCTTCGCGAGCCGAACTCTGAATAAGTGCGAAAGAAATTACAATGTAACGGAAAAGGAGCTCTTAAGCGTAGTATTTGCATGCGGGAAATTCCGCACCTACATACTGGGATATTCTGTTACTGTTCGGACGGATCACAAGTCCATATCCTTTTTAAAGAACTGCAAGCTGAGCCATGGTCGTTTAGCAAGGTGGACCTTAGTCTTACAGGAGTACATCAGTTGGGAGTATGTCCCAGGAAAAAGGAACATAGCAGCCGACATACTGTCACGAGTGAACATCACCAACCAAACTTACGAAGGTGAGAAAGAAACAATAGCCAAGGTTTACAACATCTTGAAGAGCCGTACAGAGTTAGAAGGTGTTATCAAGGAGGTAGAATTACACCAAAAACAAGACAATAAATTAGCACAAATTTTCCAAAGATTGGATAGTCAAGATGAACGAATAACCCCTTATTACTGTGTATTTAATAATGTATTATTTGTTAAAACTAAATGTCACTATAATGTCTGGAAATTAGTAATACCTAAAACAACAGAGAAGGACATCATAACGGACTACCATGTTCGTTATGGGCACATGGGTGCTGTTAAAGTGATAAAGGCGTTGGAGGAGCACATGTACATAAAGGACATAAACAGAAGGGTGAGGAGATATATTAAAACTTGTCAGATATGCCAGATGGTGAAATGCACCAACGAAAGGAAGGAGGGGCAGATGATTCCCATAACCTCTTCGGCCAAACTAGAGAAAGTTTTTGTGGACATCTGTGGTCCATTTCCCAGAAGTGGAGGTCGACGACAGTACAAATATTTGTTAATCATTTTCGACCATTATACTAAGTATGTAAAACTGTACCCAATGAATCGCGCAACCACCAACAAGATACTCAACATAATAACACTGAATTACATACCTGAAGTGGGCTGTCCGAAGACCATAATAATGGACCATGGTACCCAATTCAAAGGACGGAGATGGAAGGACACACTGCTGGAACATGGAGTAAAAACATATAAAACTGCAGTGTACCATCCCAGCAGCAATCCATCAGAAAGAGTGTTAAGAGAGGTTGGACGGATTCTTAGGACCTATTGTTCCAGTCAACAAAGAAAATGGAGTGGATACATCCCAGCTACAGAAGATTTTATTAATTTAGCATACCACCAGTCAATTGACACCACTCCATATAATGCCATGTTCGAGAAGCCTCCACCCAGAGAGATTAGTGACATAATTAAGTTTCCTCAGAGCCCAGAGTATCAATTTAATAGGATCCAATACCACGACAAGATCATGGAGAAATTGGAACAACGCAAAAGAAAATATAAACAGCAAGCGCCAACCCGAGTAATAAAGTATAACGTAGGAGATCAGGTGCTACTGAAAAATAGGGAGTTGCCCAGCACAATGGAGGGCATCACAAAGAAACTACTAGTACTATACATCGGCCCGTATACTATAACAAAGGACCATGAAAATAATACATATGAACTTACTGATATAATGAATAAAAAGGTCAAAGGTACCTACAACCAAACGTCGTTGAAGAAATACTATAATTAAGGAAATCTATTATGAGAGGTTATTACAGGGTGCCAAATACCACAAACATGTAGTACTAGAGACAGATATGAAAAAGGATACCTGTGAAACGTAATTGTCCCAAACAATGAACCCAATAGAGTGGAAAAGCACAATGTAACCCCAAATATGTAGACCATAAATGTGATTATTGTTAAAAAACAGATAAATTATAGTGGTATACAACAGTTACCACCGGCATATTTAGTGTATAAGAAATTTTAAAAGTAACTACCATAAACGGATTCAATTAGTGATTAGAAGGATCATGTATTATGCCCAAGATATTGAAAGTGACTAATTGCCTATAACAAACCTATTTGCCATATTGTGTTATAAAAAGTGTGTAGTATTAGTATATAGGCCAAACTATTCATTACCTATTAAATAAGAGCCAGATTTATCATACTAAATGGTAAAAGAAAAATGTGTATAGTAAACCCAATAATTTAATGAGAAGAAAGATATCTATTATATCATATAGAACCAAAGGTAGAATATAACAAAAATATACCTAGGATAATGACGTAAAATTACTCTAATACTCCTATGTTAGATTAATTTAAAGAAGAAATACTACTACCTTATAACTAAAATTACTATGCTATATTATTGTTGTGGAATGAAGAGAAAGAAAAATGTTATTTAATTACCAAATATTGTATGTAACAAGAATCTAAATGTCAAATATTGTATACCTCTCATAAAACTAAGATATTATATAAAATCATCCAGAATAAGTGTAAATTATCAGACACTTGAAGGGGTAGAGAGGCAGAATAACAAAGAGAGTTAATTATAAAGATGGCTATTATTATTGTGGAATGAAGAGAAAGAAAAATGTTATTTAATTACCAAATATTGTATGTGACAAGATATGTCAGAGAACATCTAACAAAAACAATTAGTATATGGATACTGTAAACCCTGATAATTCAGGATAAGTGTAAATTATTGACGAGAGAAAAACTTGTAAACTATTGTAAGAATGAAATATTGTAAACTCTATATGTAAGAAACAACTGCATAATTATATGATGATCAATGTAAGTGTGTAATTTTAAGAATACTCAAGTAAACCAAAACAAATTGTCAACTAGTATAAAAGGGTAACAATACGGCTAATAAAAAGCATGGCCGAGAATGTCAAGTCTGAAAAGAAATAATTACCTGTGAAAAAGAAGTATGTTAGAAAGTATAAAAGAAGGAAATGTGATACAAATGAAACCTCTAATACCTTGAATATTATATTGAATATGTTATATTATTGAAAAATGAATGATATGTTATATATTATGTGTTGTGATAGTGCAACTATTGCTATGTGCAATTTTTATTTTGTCTCAGACAGAGATGAGGATGCCTCTGATTCTGGGTATGTGTAATTAGGAACGGCGGAGAATGTATGCCACAGTGAGCCACTCTGATTCCGAACCCACTACAAATGTTAGGGAATTATGTAGTAATGTATCAAGGACTATTAATAAAGAATCTGTGAGGTAAAAAATGAAAGAACCATTGAGATTATCACAAAAATAAAGATATGTAATGAGAAAGAAAAATGTATTATTATAAGACAGGAAATTGTTAATTTAAGTAGTGAAATCTATTGTAATTAAATAACTTAAAATGTGAGAAACTTGAAAAAATACTAGTAAGCTAAGAATTATATCACTAGCCAAGAACTCAAACTAGTGTAACACACTAATAGTATGTTAAAGGTCAATGTAAAGAGTACAAGAAAAAAAGCAGTAGTAATATACTAAAAACTGAAATGAAATGATAATTTTATCAAAAATTAAAATTTTCTCTCAAATTATCAATTTTGAGGGGGGATATATGTAACATGACCAGGTGTTACATAACCTAGACATATGCCCTTAGATTTAATAAATACATAACAGTAATGTAAATAGATAATATAATGATAAGAGTAGCAAAGAAGAGAGGAACCATGGAAGAAGAAAGAAGAAGAAGTCCACAAGAAGCAGTAAACCTAAACACTGCTTGACACTACAACCATACTATAACTGACACAAACTAATGGACAAATTAAATTCACTTTAAGCTGTCAAGCGAGCCAGGGAATAACTTAAATGGAATTTGACATGTTAATAAAAAACAATTAAATAAGAATCCGAATAATGTGATATCAGCATCAGCATTTGGCTGAGAATTAATCAACTATGACTAGTAACTATTAATGCCAAGAACTAAGATTAGCTATGGCCACAATATAAGATTGAAGCTGTATTACAGTCTCAAATGTACTTATGACAAGAAAAAATGTTTGTAAGAGGGAACCTTATATAAATAAGCTACCTCATCAAGGTACCGAAATGTGAACTAATAAACATTATTAAGGCTTAAATCTGATACAAACGGTATGCCTCAGCAATGCCTAAAACAAACAATCATCAGTAAGGTGATTAGTAGAAAGTGCTAGAAGTGTAAATCACATACACTGAACAATCTTTATACCCAAACATAGCGATAAGCATTAGTAATATGATATACAATTAATAGTTCAATTGTTAATTAATAGCATAGAGCAAAATAATGTGAAACAAGATGTCATAGCGAGTAAGTATAGTTAATAGCAATGTATAAGTTAAGGTTTAATCATAATATTCAGTAAATAAATATCAGGACGGATATAATAGTGTTCTAACATAAACGTTTAAGTGAAAAAACGCGATGTGGAACACAAACAATATTAATAAGAGAGTGTAATCGTCAGCTTTGATTAGCAGACGATAGCGCGAAGCCAAGTACCTGAACATTGTTTATTAAAAAATGTCAGTGAAAGTGTAAATAAGCCAGTGTCAAACTATATCAAATTGAAGAGGAAAAAATATCCTTTAATTTGATAGTGATACGACCCCGATCGCAACTATAATAAGTGCTTGACAGGCGTTAGCATCATTTGCACAAAATGAATAAGAAATCGGTTTATCAACACTAACAACAATGATGGCTGTCAATCATTCTGGTGACGAGTCGGTTAAAAACCGTTAGTGACAGTTGGAAAGACGATACGTCACTTTCGTAACGCCTGGCTAAGCCAATCAGAAAATAGCTTAATAAGTAAAACAATCGCCTAAGGCTGATCAAACCATAGGGTATATAAAGAAGAGCGGCTTATTACCGTTAGACACTTTTTACATTCATCCAGAGCGGCAGGTGCGCTCGTCTCATCAAAATTTCTACTAACTGATAGTTTCATTGTAATAGTGCATCGATGGAATCTTATCGGCAACAACAAAAAGTAACTACAAGATATTCTACAAAGAACCAGTGCATCTAAGTGCAGTATTATTTTATTTAGTGCGGGAAAATAACGAACAGAAGAAATAATTAAATAATATCATATAAGGTCCTTTTTAGTCAGAAGCGGGCCAATATTCTCTGTTCATGTGCCTGTGTAGTGAATAACAATGGTCATTACAATCCGACCATTGATGTGTTTAATTGAATTTTAATCGAAAGATTAAAAACACAAAGGTAACAGGGTGACAATTAATTCTATTACACCGAGTGCAATAACCTATATGTTTTGATAAACAAATCTGTACTGACGCATAACACTGAAACATTTTCTGTATTACACCATGTCTGAATTATTTAATGGATTTGTCAATCCTATTTAAGTTGGATGTTAGTCATAAGTGATCTCACCATATAACTTTGTAAATCATGAATCAAGCGTGACGAACGCCTAACCTATAAAACAGGTTTTATTTTTATATTGGTAAACTAAAAGGCATTACTAGTCGATATTATATCAGAAAATAATTAGCTATTGTGTAGGCATGGGCATTCTTTTTTGTGTTTCAAAGAACTTACGCCTGAGATATAAATAATATTAATGTTTAAAGTAAAGAGTATCTGGACTTAACCAGAATTATTGTGTATGCTCTGAGCCAGTTGTATAGGGTATGTAACAAAATACTTGCAATTGTACATCAATGTATTCTTTTAATTATGTTTGTTTGAATTCACTATCAAGGGTACAAATAAAACCCCATTATTAGCAGCATAACTTGACTTAATTTATTTCTAAACAACAGATAAATAATTCATTCAGAAGAATCAAAACAACCTTCAGTTGCGATTAAATATTGTTGAATTGCATTGCCATAAGGGCAATAAACACGATTTTAACTTTTTTAGGATTATTATTTGATTCTATTAATGGGTTTTCCACGGGATTTTCCCGAAATAAACCTATGTGGCGCCCATTATTAAACAAGGTAACCTAACCTTGTAGATAAAGTGAGTTGGTTTTGTAAACCGTCTTGGCAGCTTATTGATTTATTGAACTTCTGAACTTCCAGAAAACACGAACAGGTACGTGAAAGTGTATTTTATTAATTCTATTGTCCAGACGTTACTAGACTTTACGTACTTAGACGACTATCAACCTGGAGGAGGAGTTTCGCTGCTAGTATCAACACGACGGTCACCCCCATCAAGCGACCAGCTAGTACACTTTATTTTTAAATTTTATTTTAAATTTCAAATAATATTAACGCAATTATTTTATTTTTTATCTAAGGGAATTCTTTTCAGACAATTATAATTTTGCAATTGTAAACACACTTTTAATAACATCTAATGCTACATTTTAATTACTTTATAAAATTAGTAACTTTCAATTTTCAAACACTACGACCTTTAATATTTCAAATAATATTTTAAATATAAACACTAAATTAAATCACTTATATACTCGTTTCGTTACAACATCAATGAATAATATAATCGTGCTAGTTTTAATGTAATGCGTATTGCTGCTGCTGCTGCTGCTGCTGCTGCAAAAGTCGGTAGAAATTCCCGCATTCAAATAGTTGACAGCACCAATAAGGTATGATTTGAATCTTTCGGTGTAGCATTTCACACAATTTAATGTACTTTACAAATAATTGCTTACATGTTCAGAGGTTTATAACGAAATAAATTAAAATAAACCATAATTTGTTTTAAATATATATTTACACCACTGTACACAAACTTAAAATATAGTTTACAAACCGTTGTAATACAATTATTCAAAAATACATTTTACATTGATCAAATATATATATATATATCACAACAAACATTGTTATATAAATTAAATGATTAAATATATATTTACACCACTGTACACAGACTTAAAATATAGTTTACAAACCGTTGTAATACAATTATTCAAAAATACATTTTACATTGATTAAATATATATATCACAACAAACATTGTTATATAAAATAAATACAATATTAATAATAATAATTTTTAAATAATAATAATTTCACGCCTGTAGATACAGTCCACATGAAAGTTTATCTGTAACATAACAATACAGTCGATATTAGAATCACTGATACGATAAATATTCAATTATCACACGCACACACACAGTCAGTGGAAAGAAAGAATCAAATGCGTTAAGTAAGTAAACTTTTTCAAGTATGTGTCATTTTTCATAAAGTTAATGTACTTTCAAATAATTTCTAATCAAACCAAATATTATTCACCGGAACTTTGTAAATACTACTTAGAATCAATGATACATTTATCACATAAAGTTAATGTACTTTCAAATAATTTCTAATCGAACCAAATATTATTCAACGAAACTTTGTAAAAAAATACTAATTAGAATCTATGATACATTTATCACGTACATACAAATTCAATTATTAAAGTGTTAAGTACAGGGAGTTGAAACTACACACACACACACACACACATACACACACACACACACACACATCAATAAATTGTTTGTTAACACGATTGCTACTTACGACGTTAGGACACAATCTCCACCTGCGTTGTTTGATTCCTCGTCCCTCGATACACTAAATGTAGTTCTTTGGGTTTGATATGAGCTCCTCATTCGTGAAGACACCTGCATACCTCTTGGGAAGATAGACACGATACTGGTGGTCGCCATCCTCCAACGTAGCAAGCACAGAGTTCCCATATTTTGTGTCCACATTTGTTAAGACCATGATGGGATATTTTTTATTCACTGTCAATTCTGAACATCGCTTGTACTCGATAGCACTTACAGCATTAAACTTTACAAGAAACGACATTATTAGAAGAGAGAGAAAGACGCTAGTGAACACGTCTGTATCAAACGAGAGAGAACCAAACAATGACAGAATATTCGACACAAAAGGACAGTACAAAGTGATAGTGGTGGTGGTAACGTCGTCATCAGAAAAGTCTGTGTCTCACTTTCATTTACGGCTTTGCATGTATGAACATGTCCCCCCAGACGAAATTAGAGACATCAAAAATATAACACTGTCATTAGGAAAGTCCACATTCCACTTTCATAAGGAAATAGTCACCGCTTACAGCTATGCATGTATGTACATGTCCACAACAGAATTAGAGATATAAATGTCATCATTCGCTGTGACCTACTTTCTAAATTTGTTACATTAAAAATGTTTGTTTAAAGCAAAAATCATGAATCATCCATTCCCGAATAGCATGCACTTTATAGCTGGCACATCGGTCAGAAGAATTGAAATGTCTAAGACATTCTGTTCCGTGAAATAGATACGGTATGTTTTTAGGACAACCAAAGTCATCGAGATTGATGATATTATTGTGTATTATCTTTGATTGTAAAAAACGTTTTTTCTCAAAACCCTTCACAAACACATATTTATATATACGTGTATGTGATGTTAACAATGAAACAAGATTGTCGTACGGTGTCTCTCCTTCGCTCCATCTACGTCTATGATAATTTGACGTTAACCAATGGTTTGTCCTAGTGTATTTTGGATTCGTATTGGATGTAGCAGGCGGAGTGAAAATCCAATGTCTACCAGCAAATCTCAGAACGTCCATGATTGACAGTTCCTTCACAATATATTTTCTGTTGTCATCAAAAAAGCACTGGAAGTCAATTATAACTGCAGTGTTATCCATAATACTGTAAGACAAAGAAACCACACATTACAAACTCTATATATATTATGTTTAAACACACAAATATCGTTGCGATATTAATATGCGAACTTACGTTTACAGACGTCTGGACTGAAGCGTCGAGAGACATCAACTGACGAAAGAAACAAGTGTTGGGGGGTACTATACATGGAGACGAATTTTTTTAGCAGGTGGGGAGGTGTCGTCGTCGTCATCGTTCTCCATATTAATGCGACATATTCGATAATGACCGTACGCAAGTGTATCATGACCATTGTCTAGTATATAGCGCTTATCATCATACGGCGACAACGCTTGCTTATTTACGCGCATCGTGTACAGCGTATGATGATCGCTACGTAAACAAAGCGCACTGGCAGAAAACTGACAATGATCAGTGAGACACTTGCGATACATATCGTGTCGTAGACTCCTCTTAATCGCAACTCGAGGTACACCTTTACATACACGTTTTTGACACTCTTTGGTAGGATCTTCGTGGGCCACAAGGAACGAATAACATTTCGCTCGGAGACCCACGAATTCTCTAATAGGACGACCACACGTTTCATCCTTGAACAGTCCGACAACCTTTTTGTTTTTAAGGCTATAACAAGGATGAGACGTAGGGTAATCCGATGTGTCAAAAACGTGTAGGTCCTTCTTCATGTCTGCATACAAGTCAGATGTTTGAATACTATACATCAGACTGTCTGTATCTGTCATTAGCAATCTAACGTTACGGCCGTACTTGCCGACAGCGTAACGATAATGAAAGTCGTACATTATCGTTTTGCTAACGTCAAGCACCGTGAAGCCGACATACACGGGATGGGAAAGAACGATGGATTTTTTACGTAGTGAGAGCCCCACCAGATCGTTCGTATAACGAATCATACGTTTCAGCCTAGGTGTGGAAACTAGTTTTTGAAGCCGTCGTTCATCTGAGACTAGTTCAAAGTCTATATGTTTCCGTACGTTCTCCAGCGACTTGCCATATACGGCGTTGTTCATCAGTTTGAAAAGGTCTTTTTCAAAGCTGTTGACGGCTGCTTGCCTCTTGCGGGTGAAATCGATAAACGGTTTCAACCAAGTGCTTTGCTTAAAACACAACACCCTATGAGTCGCTTTCAGCTCTAAACCAAGACTTAAATACAATTTCAAATTTCGATAATGGAGAACGTAATTTTGTTTGTCCTCCAAAGTCGTTAACAACTTCTCTACGGATGACATTGTTGACCCTGATTCGTTATACGATGATCTGTATATACTCTCGTGTAAACGTTTGGAAAAGATGGAAAGGATATCAGGTGTTATGCGCTGGCGCACAGGTGCAAGCGGGTAGTCGGAATGCAGGTCGTGTAGGGTATCAGGATAGTGTAGGTCGACCTCAAGGATGTACCCGATGTCAGAATCATCACTCACATTACGTACGTCCAAAGACTCGATTTCGTTACGATCGAGCCATCGGAAGTCTGCGTAAGGGAGTGGTTGCGACATGGCTGCACCGTATAGATTGTTACAGTCCGTATACAGAATGAAGGAGGTCGGTTTTGAAACATCGTACTGATCTGGGATCAGAGGGTTGTTAGCGATGGCGTGACGGTTGGATGTCATAGCAACGCCTCCGCTGACCCCAGACTCTACAAACAGATGTTGATTTATATCTATCAACAGCTCTAATTCGACCGCTGTCATTTTTAGCATCGCGTTCCAAGCGAGTCCGGGAAGCGAGTAAAAATGACACGGGTCCAAGCAGTAATCGCGTAAGGCCATGTCTCGAAAACTTTCAAAGACATCGGCCAGCAGCATTACGTCTGTCAACAAATACAGATCATGGTAATCTCCAAACGTACGCAGATTGAATGCACTCCACACGTTTTGTGCGTGCTCATAATCTGCGTCCGAAATAGACGAACAAAATGGCAAACGGTGGCATTAGTGAACGCAACATTGTCATCATCGGACATAATTAATTGTACGTTATGTTGTACTACCTTCATCACATCCTCGATGTCTTTCATCAACCACGAGAAGAAAGTGTCTACAATGTTTTCACCACGATATACTTTAACCTCTCTCCAGAGACTGTGAGCGTGATCAACGATAGCATAGGAGAAACCTGACGGAATATGCATCGCTTCGTATGATGTGGATGATACAGGAGGAGAAGGTATTTTCTGGCGGACACCACTGCTATCAACTGAGTAGAAGTCACCTAAAACTTTCACTGTTGTCGGGATGTCGTTACCTGGTGAACACGATTGAAGGGGGTGATAAGGGACTCGAAGTCGGCGTAGACGGTAAAGGGTACTTTGAGACAGTGTGCATAATTTTTAAATGACAAACTTCTCCTCCTCTGTGGGCATTTTGGTTTTCTGTTCACCATAAGGTGTACAGTAGGAGAGATGTTCGGACAGACCATGTTCTGTGGAGAAACGATGCAGGCAGTAGTCGCAGTAAAATAATTTACGATTGACTTTTGTTAGGGAAAATAACAATTTATTAATGCTACTGATAAGACAGTAGTGTTTTCGGCTATTTGTATCAGACAGAAGTAAAAGATTAACATGATGTAATCTGTCCTTATTGGGGGTAATTCTTAACGGATAAACCTCATTTTTTGATTCGTTTCTGATATTGTCTTCTATATCATAGCCGAAAACGTTTATAGAAATGTTGGGATTCTGTGTTTCAAATTTAGAAATTGAGTTTATGAAAGAGGTGTATTTTGAAACAAATTCTTTATGCTTTTGTTGAGGGTGTATGTGAGCTAGAACAGACCATAGAAAACACATTTCATCTTGGGAGTTCTTGATGTTGACTACTGCCTTGGTGAGTGCAAGTTTTCGCGGGGTAGGAATGTAGGAGGACGCTGCTAGAGGCCAGTACCGTCCAACAATCAGTTCCAGCTTCAGTATAGCGTCCACCGACCATCCGCTCCCGTCACGGGTAAAATTGGATATGCTATTCGTGATTTTGTCGTATGATTCGTCTAGTAGACAGTTCAACTCATCGTTGTCGTCCGTGAGCAACGTACGACGTCCGTGGAAGACGGCGTCTTTGGTTACCTCTTTTTCTTCGCTGCTGTCACCATCTAACACAGTTTTAGTGAAACGTATCCTGCACACAATATGCCATTTGGTACTACGTAAACGTGCTTGTTCTGCCAGAATATCCTTGCACAATAAAGGTCGCACCTCAGTCATTATCGATAATATATCTTGATCTCCCGTGTCCGTGTACACGGGCAGGTAATTAAATGTTGTGAGGGATCCTCTAATACTGGTGTTTCGTACGATATAAAATGGTGTCATAACTGAAACAATAGAAACATGTGTATTAGCTAATAGGAATAACACACACACACACACACACACACACACACACACACACACACACACACACACACACACACACAAATTCATGTTTGTGGTAAATAAATAGATAGTACACGTTAGTAATACGTTAGTTTACTGCAAACTGTGAAGATGGCAGCTACTCCCGATTTTAGTATTGAAAGTGAAAGAAGAAAATCGTTCAAGTATTGGGAAGTGACGTTTGTCAGCCCCGACGAGTTAGCGTTTGCCGGGTTTTACCGCTATCCACTAAATTATGATGTTTGTGGACATAGTATGTCATTCATAGTCGATAGAGTTAAATGCTTTTGTTGCGGAATTGAATTAGTTCATTGGAGAGAAGGTGACATACCTATGGTGGAACATGAAAAATTTTCTCCGTCATGTCAATTTCTAAACGATGTCAAGAGACAATTCATTGGAGAGAAGGTGACAAACCTATGCCGGAACATGAAAAATTTTCTCCGTCATATCAATTTCTAAACAACGTCAAGAGACTATCTTGTACATGTTAGACAGAGTTGGATCATATGTTAATTCATATTAAACAAGTTTGGTTTGCTACATAATTATAGAGAGAGACAATTTCTTAACTGTACCAATTGGTATTTAAATTTTTACCTTGTTGAGGCTGTTCCTGTTCCTGCTGATGTTGTTGTTGTTGTTGTTCCGGATTCTGCTGAAGGTCAGACATGATGATATTCAGATGAGAGAGTGAATACTGAAAAACAAAGAAACTGTTATAACGCTGGTATTATGTTAGTGTATCTTAAACGCTTTATATCACACAAAGTAAATTAGAATATCAATTTGTAACATACAATTTGTAGTGCAGTAGTGTTCAGCAACATGAACAAGTGGTAAGTAAGACGCTGTTGCGAAGTTCACAGGTTATATATAGTGCGAGCGTCGATGTGTGTGCAACTGTACTAAAAAAGCTGTTATGCGCATGTGCAAATAATTCAAATGCACATACGTAGATGACTGAAAAAGAGATGATTTACATAATAAATGTACGCTTAGACCAACGAAATGATCTTTAACATATCTGTGTTTCTTGATTATGAAAGAACATTCGTCTATCTCCTCATAATACATATCGTTATACAACAGAAGAGCACGAACCGTGTAGTACATTGCTGTAACGTTAACGGTAAGGTATACATGGTTTTGATATTGAAAAACATTCGTCTACCTCTACGTAATACATAACGTACAGAAGAGTACCGAGAATCGGTTTGTAACTTTTGGTTAACGTTTCTTCCTCTTCACAGATCCCGTGTTTTACTGTGCATAGAAGCAATGGTATGAAACCTAATCAAGTGAATGACACCAATAAACATATAGTGTTGGAATGAATAAGGAAGAACACAACGTCTAAAATCAATTCAGTGAAACCGTTCAAATTTAAAGTTGGTGACCGTGTTCGTATAAGTAAGCACAAAATGGCGTTCGTCAAAGGTTATACACCAAATTGGACTAACAAAAAAATATTCACTGTGGATAAAGTACAATCCACTACCATCCCCATCACTTATCTGCTAAAAGATCATCTGAACAAAGTGTTGAAAGGTGGTTTTTACGAGCACGAGATTAGTAAGTCCAAAGTCGGTGACGTATACCTAATGGAAAAGGTGTTACAGCGCAAAGGTGATAGAGTGCGTGTTCGTTGGCTCGGTTTCGATGGTAAACACGATGCATGGATACATAAGAAAGATCTAATATATAAAAAGATGACAGCACGTGCTGAAAACAGTATGCTTTATGTATTCATGAAGATGAAGATTGTACAGCAAGCAAAACAAATTACCGATAAAGGATATGGACTTTTTGACTGGTGACGAATGCAGGGCTGAACGTAAACATGGTCCACTATTACCGAACAGTATTCACTGTATTGTTACGGTGCCAAGTTCTTGTGGGAAATCCAATGTGCTATTCAACCTACTGTTTGATGCCAACGGTCTACGTTTCCGCAATGTATACGTGTTTTCAAAATCATTATTTCAACCAAAATACAGAATGGTAGAAACAGTGATGAAATCACTCGCTGATGAAGGTTTAGATTAACACGCATACAGCGAGAACGAAGAAGTTCCACTACCGAGTGAAATCACTGGTCTCGACTCTGTTATCATATTCGATGACGTATCGTGTGAAAGACAAAACAATATTCGAAAGTATTTTGCTATGGGGAGACATAGCAGTGTGGACACATTCTGTCTATGTCAGACATATAGTCAGATACCGAAACAATTGATGCGTGACAACGCTAACTTGTTGATATTGTTCAAACAAGATGATCTAAATTTACGACATGTATACAAGATCACGTCAACATGGATATGAAATATGATGCTTTCAAAGACGTCTGCACGGAAGCGTGGAAGGATCGTTTTGGATTTCTAGTCATAGACAAAGACTCGTCAATAAATGAAGGTAGATATAGAATCGGCTTTGATCTTTGAATTGTTTCCAGCGAAGTATAAAAGTGGTTGCACTGTAGTAATGTAATCAGTCCTCTTGCTAACACGCGATGGCGATGAATAAGGAGGAATGACTTAAGTATGATATAGATACGATAAGCGACAACATAAGGAAAAAATATCATGCATTACAACACGGTATCAGAGAAAGCGATGAGAAGTTCAGAAAAAATTACAGACCGATTCTGGAACCGTTAGAAGCTATTTCACGAAAGTTAAGTGGTGATATGATGCAGGAGGATGAGGAGGAGGAGGAGGAGAAGCAGCAGATAAAACAAGAAGAGCCTACACAACACGTAATAACTGAAAACGAAAGTGGCATACAGAGTCATAACGCTTCTCATTTCAGTGACAATAGCGCATGGAACCCTAACGCTTCACATTTCAGTGACGATTCATTAGCAAACAAATATATGCGTTTATGCGAATCGGCTGACTGTAAACGGATTATAGATCGTATGTATGGTGTTCGATACGAGGCCGGTAAATGGATGATAGGTGATTCAAATGTGAAAATCGATGATAACGACAACTTTCATGTCAAAGGAAAAATTTACGAGGGTATGCCCGGTCTGTACGAACTTTTGCTTATGAAACTACCGAAAAAATACAATAAGGACGATATGAGGAAATACAAGTCCATACTACTAGCAACCAATGGATACAAACAAAAATATAAACACAATACGCGAATAAACAGTAACAGTGGCGTCAAGTACCGACTAGTAATATCTAAATTGTTTGCATCAAGTGCACGAAAACGTACAGGGAGTGGCTATATGGAGATGAAGCCGAACACTGCAATCGATTACGTGCATTGGGATGATCCTAACGAGTTGGTTAATCGATTGAGAATGTTAATGGCTTCTCAAAGTAGTGGCCATACTGGTCATAGGAATGAAATCGTTTCGATATTGGAAGAATTACGTGAAGTCGGCATTATCATATAAAAGCAGACGCACCGTTCTATGACCACCAGTTCTTCATAAATATGAGTGTAGACAAGTTTGGTAGACACGACAGCACTGTAAGAGTGTGAAAAGAAACTCATCGAAGTCTGCATAAGGATATCGGTTTAGGAGTGACTAACGACGGTCACTTTGATGTGAAAAACAAAAAGATACGCAACTTGGGTGATCCTGAAGAGCTGCACGATGTTGTTTCTTTACAGCACGTAAAGGATGCATGCTTACAGTACAAGAACGATGCTACCGTAGACGCAAAAGATCATCGAATAATAATGCTAAACGATCCGCTTAAATCAAGAGATGCAGCCACAAAACGATACGTAGACGCAAAGAGTTTGAGAAAAGATCGTGCAGGTAACGTAATCGTTGATAACTGTCGGCTAACACACGTGCAAGCGCCAGTCGCCAGCAAAGAGGCTGTGAATTTGGAATTTTTATACGACAACACAATCAGTTTGCAAAGCAATGCTTTCTACGCTGGCGAAAGAAAAATTACGAATATAGCGGACGGAGTAGCTGACACAGACGCAGTCACTATACGACAAATGCACGAATTAAAACTACATATAAAGACTGAATTGTAGAAGGTCACTCAGGTATTTCACGCTCATATAATCAATCTAATAAAGTTTGTCTATAAATATCAAAACAGCGCGACACAGCGTTCAGTCCTGTCTGAATATATTGAAGAGGTGGGACATTTAATAGACGTTCTCGATACGGAAACGGAAATCAAGGATTGGAGATCTGTTTACAAGAATGCACGTACTTCGTAAGAAAAGAATGGGGCGTGGTGTAATTGGAAAAATACTTAAAAACACTGTGCCCGCTATCATTTCGTCAGTACCTACTTTAATTAATCGAGTGGTGGACGCATTACCAGTAGAATTACACCTACCCGGCTATCGGTTCTGTGGACCCGGAACAAAACTCGAAGAGAGATTGGCACGCGGCGAGCGCGGAATCAACGAGCTGGACGAAGCCTGTCGCGAACACGATATCGCCTACGCAAGGTACAAAGACAACAGTCGAAGACGTATAGCTGATCGCGTTCTTGCCGACAAAGCGTGGGAACGAGTGAAAGGTTGGAATTCTGGTGTTAGTGAAAGCAAAATCAGCAGTGGGTGGAGGGAGCTCGCGTAGTGGTTGCAGAAAAAAGAAGAAGGGTTCAGGAATTAAACGTCAATCCGCGGGCAAACGCAAAACGACCTGCAAACGTAACAACACCAAACGCAAAACAGTCTCAAGGCATAAACATAACAATAAAAAAATAGCGTTAGGTCTATACCTACGTCCTTACAGACAAAAAAACTAATTTGCATACCAGTGCGTGCATTGTCTGACAGTGATTTGTATATGTACGCAAAACTTTTGAAAATACCTTATTTCAGAGGAGTTTTTATGCGTAACACTTTACCGCACAGACCGCCTTGGAAGAATGAGAGTGCGGTTGTTAATCTGGACAGTGCAGAAGGACCTGGTACGCACTGGGTTTGCTACAAGAAGCGAAACAATCGAGTTTACTACTATGACGCGTATGGTAATATGCGGTCACCTCTTGAGCTGACACAGTATTTTGGAACCGACACTGACATTTACTACAATTACGAGCGTGAACAGCCGCCACACACAGTCATCTGTGGGCATTTATGTTTGGACTTCTTAACGCATGAGTGAGCGACAAGATGTCTTCGCTGTCAGTCACCTTAACAGGTACAAATGCTGCCGCTCTTGTATGTGACTTTTTCCCGCCTCTCAAACTAACAAACGGCGAATGGTATGTAGGTCTATTGGACTTTACTACATACAACAGTATACTGAACGTGGTTGAGGGAAAAAATGTGTTTCCAGTACTACGGGACGGAACAACGTGGGACTTGATAACTTTACCTACGGGTGCTTATGAAATCGGTGACATAGAAGCCTTCCTCAAAAAGCAGTTAGGAGACTCAAAGATTGGTCTACGTCCTAACAACAATACACTGAAATGTGAACTGACTTGTGCACTGGATATTGACTTTCAACAAACAGTGTGCGGTATCGGTGATATGTTGGGTTTCAAGGAAAAGCGTCTGCTTGAAGCGAATAAAACTCACACGTCTGACGCCACAGTTAACATTATAAAAGTGAACAGTATACTGATAAGGTGTAATATAGCACAAGGATCATACAAGAACGGTAAAAACGAGCACACGCTGCACTCATTCTATCCGTCAGTCGAACCAGGATTCAAAATAATTGAATCACCTACAAACGTCATATACCTACCTGTGAATGTGAGTCGTTTGGACAACATAACATTATCTTTACACGACCAGGACGGTGACATAATAGATTTTCGTGGAGACATCACTGTGCGTTTACATCTAAAACGACTATAGACATGGGCTTGTACTTTGTTTCTTCGCCACCGCTGCTGCCACAGTCGTCAGAAATAAAAGAAGAAGAAGAAAGATCAGTTAGGAAATGCATCAGTACTCGTTCGAAACTGAAACGATTAACATCGGTTAACCGTCGTTTCCTGATTTCACTGGGTTTTGTTGTTGTTGTAAACAAGTAACATGGCGAGTGGAATATTATCTGTGGAGCAGCAACCGTTCTTTGAAGACAGTATCACGCAGTTTTCATTTCACTCACACGCGCCGTACGCAACAACAAGATATGGAAACAATGATGAAATACGTGTGCCAATACAACAACAGGACATCTTTACACTGCCGTCAGAAAGTTTCCTCTACATCGAAGGCAAGTTGGTTAAAAACCCTAGTGTGGCTGCAGATACTGCGCTGAATGTGGAACTGGTGAACAATGCTATAGCATTTCTCTTTGAAGAGATTCGTTACGAGTTGGCCGGAGTGGTAGTGGACCATACCAGAAACGTCGGCATTATGTCAACTATTAAAAATTTTCTATCACTCAACAACAACGCACGTGACGCAATGGAAAACGCGGGTTGGGTGGCACCGACTGCGAACGTATTAAAAGTGAATGATGACGGTGAATTCAACTTTTGTATTCCACTGAAAATGCTAATGGGATTCGCAGAAGACTATACACGCATCGTGCTGAACGTGAAACAAGAACTTATACTCCTACGCACATCTACCGACATAAACGCTATGGTTTTAGCAAGCGGACAAACGGCTGCTAATTGTGTTCTTGAACTAGAAAAAGTTTACTGGAAAATGCCTTATGTACGTGTAGCTAATGCATACAGATTACCACTGTTACGACTCATAGAGAAAGACCACCCGATAACTATGCCTTTTAGGGCCTGGGAGTTGCACGAGTATCCTGCCTTACCACAGACTAAAAGGCAGAATTGGATTGTCAAGACCTCGAGTCAGCTAGAAAAACCACGCTTTGTTGTGTTAGCGTTTCAGACAGCAAGAAAGAATGTACTGACAGCACACGCCGATGAATTCGATCACTGTAACGTAACCAATGCGAGACTGTTTCTAAACGACAAGTATTATCCTTATGATAATTTAAACTTGGATATTGGGAAAGACTGTTTTGCATTATTGTACAATATGTACGCCAGTTTTCAAAGTTCGTATTACCACCGTTTAGACGTTAGCCCACTACTGACACCAGAATTATTCAAATCAAAAGCCCCGCTGTTTGTATTCGATTGTAGCAAACAAGACGATACGCTTAAGTCTTCAGCGGTTGATGTAGGTTTAGAATTTGAATCGTCAATGAATTTTCCTACGCAGACGACTGCCTACTGTATGATACTACATGATTCGCTTGTAGAATATACGCCATTGTCCAACACAGTACATAGACGTGTTTAAGTCTTATTTTATACATATTTTGTAAATACTAGTTTTAAATATATATATTTTCATATTTGTAACATTATAATATTGGAGCTGTGTATGTATTTTAATTGTAAAACTAGTTTAGATATATTTTAGTACTTGTAACAATATAATCTTGGAACTGTTTTTTTTTTTTTTTTTTTTTTTTTTTTTTTTAACTAGTTTAGATATATTTTCATACTTGTAACAATATAATAGTTTAGATATATTTTCATACTTGTAACAATATAATCTTGGAGCTGTGTATGTATTTTAATTGTAAAAACTAGTTTAATATAATCTTGGAGCTGTGTATGTATTTTAATAAATGTATATAGTACACACTTTATTATTATTTGTATAACCCACCCCATAATGTATATAGATTTTTTTACTTACTTGCAACAAACTAGCGAGCATTGTCTACACACGTACCCTTAAATGACAGACTTGTATGCACACTGAAGGCTCGCACGCTTAAAATTCAGCTATACCTAAAATATATCTTCAATTAGAAGTGTAATATAAAAAGTACGGTAAGAATATATTTCAGAAATTGTAATTTGATCACACACACACACACACACACACACACACACACACACACACACACACATACACACACACACACACACACACACACTTATTTGAATGAGTCATGTATTAAATTCAATAAATAATGCACTTGATAATGTTTTAATGTGAATAATGTTTACGTTTAAATAAAATCTGTACATACAATAAAATTATGTAGTGTAATATAAAAAGCACGACAAGAATAAATTTCAGAATTTTGTAACAGATATAGTAATTTGATCACACACACATACATACTTATTTGAACGAGTCATGTATTAAATTCAATAAATAATGCACTTGATAATGTTTTAATGCGAATAATTTTTTTACGTTTAAATAAAATCTGTACATACAATAAAATTATGTTCACTTATTAACGTATTCAAAATGTTTCATGTACACTTACCAAACTAGCGTACGTTGTCTACACACCCTTAAAAATGACAGACGTTGTGTATATTGAAGCTCACACGCTTAAATTCAGCTATACCTAAAATATATATCTTCAATTAGAAGTGTAATATAAAAGTACGGTAAGAATATATTTCAGAAAATTGTAACAGACATAGTAATTTGATCATACACACACGCACACACACATGTATTAAATTCAATAAATAATGCGCTTGATAATGTTTTAATGCAAATAATTTTTACGTTTAAATAAAATCTGTACATACAATAAAATTATTTTCACTTATTAACGTATTCAAAATGTTTCATGTACACTTACCAAACTAGCATGTGTTGTCTACACACCCTTAATGATGAACGTTGTGTATACTGAAGACTCGTAAGACGTACAATAATAATACAAAACAGTCTTTCAACTATTAAAAATGCTGTTGTACGTAGTGATAAATTTCACGTTGTATCAGACACATGCAGACAGTCGAATAAGAAATTGCAGCTGATTTTCTTCGTGTATATATTGTACTCTGGTAGTGGGGGCAGCTTGTGTCCGTTTCGGGAGTAAATACTTTCTAATCCATAAGTAATCCGACTTACTGTCACCGCTGCTAATGACTGTCATGTGTCAAATTAGAAAGTAGGACGCACCGATTTAGACGATGTAATCACGGTTAATGATCCTAAATACTTTCTAATCCATAAGTAATCCGACTTACTGTCACCGCTGCTAATGACTGTCATGTGTCAAATTAGAAAGTAGGATGCACCGATTTAGACAATGTAATCACGGTTAATGACCCTTGGTTTAAGTTAGTGAATAATAACTATATCTAATTCTGTATCGTTGTGTGTATATGTGATCGTAGTATGATTTTATTTCTTGACACAACCCTTTATCTTGAAATATGATTTTTAGTCGGACGTTGTAAATAATTTTTTAAAATATCACTTACCTGCAAAGGATATACCCTTGCGTACGAGCAGATAACAATATGTAATTTCGTGTATAGTAATCAGAAATGTGTGAGAGAGAGAGAGTGAGAGACATACACAACAGTAATATAGTAAATGTGTGTGAGCAGTGCGTACATTGTCCGACAGCGATTTGAGCGATTTGTATGTGTACACAAAACTTTTGAAAATACCTTATTTCAAAGTAGTTTTTATGCGTAACACTTTACCACACAGACCGCCTTGGAAGAACGAGAGCGCGGTTGTTAATCTAAACTGATAATTGTTTATTAAAATCTTACAATGACGAAATATTATTATTTCATATTGTATTTATTTTATATCATTGTTTACGATATATATTTAATTAATGCAAAATGAATTTTTAAAATTACAATGGTCTGTAAACCATATTTAAGTTTGTGTACAGTGACACCGTAATCGATTTGAATAAGGGAATTCCTGTCAACGTCTGCAGCTAGAGAGCGAGAGACATACACAACAGTAATATAGTAAATGTGTGTGTGAGCAGTGCGTACATTGTCCGACAGCGATTTGTATGTGTACACAAAACTTTTGAAAATACCTTATTTCAAAGGAGTTTCTATGCGTAACACTTTACCACACAGACCGCCTTGGAAGAACGAGAGCACGGTTGTTAATCTGGACACTGCAGAAGTTACTTACAGTTAATTGACAGATAGTTACTTACATTCGAATGTGTGAGAGAGAGAGAGAGTGAGAGAGAGAGAGAGAGAGAGAGAGAGAGAGAGAGAGAGAGAGAGAGAGAGAGAGAGAGAGAGGGAGGGAGAGAGATAGTTATTTACATTCAAAGAGAGAATTGACCCACCACCCACCAACCATCCCTGATATGCAAATCAGCTTTATTAAAAAATAAAAAATTATTCGCGGATGCGTGTGGTCCATTGAACCCCACCCCACCCCCCACCATCCCCTTGATATGCAAATCAATTTAATAAAAAAAATAAAATTAAAAAAAATAAAAAATTTTATTCGCGGATGCTGCGGGTCCATTGGTGGTGGGGAGAGCGTGGGAAAAAATCTTGGACCCCGGGAACGGCGGCATCTCTTTGATCTAGGCGCGCGAAAGGCGGCATGGGGTGGTGGTGGGGGAATAACGGTACTTTGGTCAGGACCAGCATTTTCCCCCTACTATTAAGCAATGCCAGCGTAATATGGAGCACGTCGTGGACAACCTTAGCGATGTTGACAAAATAAACTGGGTGGTGCATCAGTTAAAGGGCACAGCGGCTGAATGGTTTTCGATCGTCCAAGATAAAATTGTGATATATGAAGATCTGGTTAACCTCTTTAAAGCAAGGTATTGGAACGACGAAATCCAGCGGAAAGTACGCGTACAGCTGGAGTTTGGTTTATTTAGTGTTTGTTAAAATTAATTAATTTATATTTATTTATGTAGGGGGTTCACGTGCTCCAATTAAAAAACCGCCACTGGCTGAATGTGAACATACTGGCTGCCTTCATCTATGCCGCGTGTAAATGGAATCTGTTGTTTTCCAATTGCTGGGCCGAAATATTCTCCCGCGACGTATCTGTTGTTCTCACTGGCTCTGGTGATTATCCTCTGCCATCCTGCTAGTAATTAATATGTGATTTCCGACTTTCGATGAACTAAAGTTTTAAAACTGCACAACCAGACTTTTTAACATCTGGCTGTGACACAGTCCGAGTTCTAAGAGCCACGAGAATCCGGATGCAAGCGCCACAGCTAACCAATTATTCGCCGCTCTCGGCTATTTGAATTTTTGTCGTCGTAACATAATCGTCTCAAACGGATGCATTATTTACTGTTCTTTATGACGCATCATCCTGTTTTGTGTGTGGTTCACATTATTGTTGAGTGACGGGCATAAATATAATATGACGTGTTATGCCGTATATGGTCACAAAATGATGTTAGATATGCGATTGGTTGTTGACATCGTCACACAGTTAATGTCTTAGGCCAGAATAAATATGAATCACCGTTGCTGCAGACCGCCCTTCAACTGGTTACATTCACTTTTACAACACTTTATATATTTGTTTCACAATATTATTGAATAAAATTACACCTACTCAGGATTGCCCCATTACAAGACCAGAAAGTTATATTTTAGAACATCTCGTTTTAAATATTTATTAAATATTAATTGTTTAATAATAGAAGATGGAACCATTAACCTGAAATGGTAAGTGATTTATTTTATTACATTTAATGTAGTTCTTTGTTTAACTGTATGTTGCTTTAGGATATTGTTTTGACGATGCGATTTAGACCTACAAGGAATTTGCATGTTTATTAGAACATTTTTATGTTATAAATTTTTTATATTACTACATTTGCTACTAATAATTGTATACAAAAGAATACCGGTAATATTAAACTTATGTAGTTCCTTAATTTTAACGTAACAAATATTCTCAAGACGTTTTCTGGACGTGCTTTCATATAAAAATCTACATATTTGCATTTATTAAGTATTTTGTTTAATGGATGGGCCTTCATTATTGCTCTTTTGTCCCCTTTTAATTGTGAAGGCAAGGCGGCCGACAATCTTCTTGCCCTGGGCACCAAAAAGCCTAACTACGCCACTGTCACCATGTTTATCCCACAACAAAGCAAATAAAACAGCATATACAAAAATATTTGAACAAAAGAGTAAGCTACAGAGTATAGCTTGTCTGTGGGGTAGAGATCTCTGATAATCTGACTGAGGAACCCCTCACTTCATCCCTACCAATCAGTAGACACAACAACTCTACCTAACTCAACTCTTATAAGCACTGTGCTTACCCAAAACAATTTCATATTATATAATCCATTTGCTGAGTAGGTTAATTTTTAATATTTTATGCCTCTACATGATCGTTTCATTATCGAAAGACTATAATAGGCTAGTGTTTATTGCAGTGTGGACGGATAAATACAGAGTGCGGCAGAAAAACTTCCCACATTTCGCCGAGTCATTGCACCGGCACTGGTGGAGTGGGGGGTTCGTGGTGTTGGTTTCCAGTAGCGTGTGCCTTACCGTTTCAGTTGCCATCATGGCGTGGATTGATATACATCGTGCGTTTGTTGTTGAGTCATTTATCCGAAATAACGAATCTGTGATCGCCACGCAGAGAGCTTTTCGAATACATTTCGAGCTTAATCGCGGCGATGCTGTTCCGGACAGAAAAACCATACTGTTATGGGTTGAAAATTTTCGGTCTACAGGGTCAGCATTAAAACGGAAACCATCTGGAAGACCATGTTTATAAACCATAAACCGTGTCTATGGTCCATACTTTTTTGAGGAAGAAGGCCAAACGGTTACAGTGAAATCCGCTCGGTATGTGCAAATGTTACAACACTTTTTGCAACCAAAACTCGCCGCACTTGGAAATCGGAATATGTGGTTTCAACAGGATGGGGCCACTGCCCACACAGCCAGAAACTCGATGGCTGTTTTGAGAGAACTGTTTCCCGGGCGCTTGGTCTCATTACATGGTGACATTCGGTGGCCCGCACGATCACCCGATCTCATCCCTTGCGATTTTTTTCTTTGGGGCCATCTGAAGGCTAATGTTTACCGACATCGACCACAAACCATTGATGAACTGAAGGCTGCTATACGCCAAGAAATTGCAGCGATACAAATGTATGTTCGATATTTTATGATTTTATTTTAAGCTTCTAAAATAATAAAAAGTTTTCTTTGGCCAATTTAGTTTCATTGTATACAAAAAGTTGCATTTTATTTTGTTAGTCTGTTTTCTATGTTAAACTATTCGTTCTTTTAACCTGTAGGCTTAGATGATGACAGTTTAGTAAACTTCACTGTCACTCACAGGGGCAAAGTTCGAAAAGTGACCAGGTACATCCGTCTTACCTCCCTAGACAGTACTACCCTATGTGGAGGCTCATTGATTTCATGGCTGAGTGCATGCTACCTCACTACCAAATAAAAATCATTATAAAATACAATTATCACTTTACATTTTTTGTAATTTATGAATTGATACAGAACACTTACAACCTTTAAAACGAGCCCAAGTGTGATTTATTCTGATTATTTGATAATGAGTAAAAGATGTTTTACAAAGTTGATAACTTCTAACTTTACACATGTATTAAAAAAACATTCCATTCTAAAACGTGTCCATATTTTGTTGTAGTCGGATGACGTGTTGTTATGTACTTCTGTTTTAAATTTGAGGGGTTTGTCTAGAATTGATTTAAAAAAAAACAGCATTTTTTTATTCCAACGCAATTGACAAAAAAATTTGTGATTACCACCATTCAATGCACAATGAAATAAGGTAAAAATTGGTGTAATTTGATTTAAGATTAGTGTAACCGTTAACTTGGAATTAAACTTGAGTGCACATAGTTCTGCGCCAACAGTAGGTACCTTGGAGCAATATTCCTGTGCCCTGAGCATTTTTATATAAATTTAAAAACTAATTTAAAAAAAATTATTTATCTCCCATGTATATATACCCCGTGAAAGCTTAACTTGTCCTCTTTCATATGATGTGTCCAATAACATTTTAAATTTATTCCACTGCAGGCATCCAAATTATACCATTTTCAAAAGCTTAAATTTTTTCACAGCAATATTTCCGCATATCAGTATCTGACGTAAGTATTATTAAGGAAATCATATATTTCATCACTGGTAAATTCATAAATTAATTATATTGCAGTATAATTTATGGTTTGTATGAGTCCATTATAATAAACCATGAAACTAACACAACAAAATACCACAGTCATAACAAAATGGCTTTGCTCGAAACACATGTTTATAAATGTAAACTTTGTTCTGCCCTCTACAGTTGTATTGCAGACTAAAACATCACTGTTCATACCAATACTATGGCTGTATAAGTGCCATCTAGTTCAATATTGTCAACGACAATTACAGAACACTTATGAACAGTTGAGAGTGTCCTTTCACCCGTTTCTCGGCTAGCCGAGCAAGTACAGCGTCTCAGTCAAGGCCACACCTGAGTATCTTCCAGACTGTCCGAGAGCACTTGTAACTACACAAATTATGCTGGCACACTGCCAAAAGAATGCAAAATTATTCTGTATCTCTGCGGGACCTATTTAAGCAACAGCGGCTAGCTTAGAATTCAGTTACAGTGGGAGATTTCTTGAGTGCGAATCAAGTTGTTGTGAATCAAGTGATTGTGATTATTGCATTATAATTAATGTGGAACTGTTGACATTATTATTGTGTGTGGACAAATTTAACTTGAATTACTGTATGAGAGTATCTTGTTGATCACCAATTAATTGTTATTTGTGACTCATTAAAGCTGGCAATTAGTGATTTCAGTGGTGTCTGTATTTTGTTTCCACTGTGCCATACGATGATCAGTGAGACTGTCGTAACAATGTAAATGCCACTCAACTCATGGTCGAGTTATGCCTGCCCTTAGGCCTCAACGTGTTAAAATTCTAAACAGCGATTTCATCTGGCGCCAGAACTGGGTATAGGACTTTCAACCATGGAAATCAGATGATCATAAAAAAAAACTTGGTGTACATGATTATTGGTCAGAAAAAAACTGATAACAGTCAACTGGTTAAGATTGAATCTTTATGCGTCTGGAAGAGCAAGATGAGAAATGCCAGCAAGAAGCAGTAAAATGACAGGACAAAAAACATAAGCAAAAAAATGAAAAAAAGATTTACTTAACCATGAAGCAAAAGACATTAAAGCATTTGTACTAGATGATGCCACTGCAAAATGTCGATCGATTGGGGAGACGGCTTATTCAGAAGCATCAGAGGACTTGCAGGTGGATTGTTCTCCTTATGTTTATTGATGGTACAAAAAATAGTGAATTACCAGTGTCAAGTATAGGGATGGTATTAGAATAGCTCACATGAAGCATAGCTCCAGTTTGAAGATGATAAGTCAATGACCTACATTAATAAAAATACGTCATGTTATATGCTGATGGACCCAAAATCACAGTATCATCATAATAGACAAATAAAAAGAGAATTCAAGAAAAACAATTTAATATGCTGCATAAGATTTGTGAAAACATGATTAATAGTAATGCATTTGTCGAAGGTAAACCAGCAGCAATTATAGCTGATACAGGCACATCAGTGTCCACTGTGTGCCCTCATTTCGTCAACCACTGCCAACCCAATTTAGCTCTTGTACCTTACTGTGACTAGAAGCCCCAACATCAAAGTGGAAATGCTGATGTACGGATACGTTCTGAATTTAACAATCAAATGCTTGTTACAAACATTGTCATAAAGCAATTTTTGGCACAGACATTAAGAGTGTCTACAGTTGTGTGGATTAAGAGAGAATGTCCTGTGGATTGACCAAGAAAAGATAAAAGTTCTGAATTACTGAAATGACAGGATCAGCCAACAATTTAGCAAAACAAATCTTCAACCAAGTGAAGGTGGCCGAAGAAGGAGTCAACAGATGTAGAGAATAATAAAGCCTTGGTATTGGATGACAAAATGGAAGATAAACTGGTAGATGAAGTACCAATTTTTTTTTGGTGACAGACAAGGTTATAGGCAAATCAACTATGTTTGTCGCAGAAAGGCTCTTGGTTGTTCCTGAGTTAAAGGAGGAGAAGCCACTGGAGACCTGAAAGAAAGAGAGCTTTCTATAACCAGTTGTATAAAACACTGATGAGTTCTGAAGTAGATGACATTTGCCATAGGATCAGAAGAAGCTGCTGAAGGAGATAGTATGCAAGTGGAAAGAGGACTTCTAAGAGTCAAACTTAAAGGAACAGGACTCGCCAGTCTTATGCCGTGAGTGCCTTGTTTGTCATTTGGTTGGTGGGGTGTGTACAAGGTTGGTTTCCACTAACTACACAATTCTTCTTGAGGTGTCTTTAAGAAAGCTGTAAGTTCTTCTCGAACATATAATTAGCCAGCAGCCTGTCAAGCTCAGTTTGGATATGCAATATCAGTGTGTTATTGGTGCTGTTGTTAGAGTTACTTGTAGTTTACTGTAAAGCAACTACTCTATGTCACAGTAGTATGTAATACAGTGACATTTACTGTTTTTTACATTACTGTGTTGGATACACAGGCCAAAAAAAAGTTTTTAATAACTTTTTAAATAGACGTGCTGAATCTGTACTTAAGTTTTTTTCTATCACCCACAGTTTTATCACAATATGATCTAGTTATAATCATTTAAATATAGTCTTTATATGTCCATTGGTTTGTACTTTCTTTCCCTATTCTCTTTAAAGCTTCTGATGTAGCTTTTTCTCAGGTGTGATGCATGTTGAATTTCTTGGTGAAGTGACCAACCGTAATCACCCATCATGTTGATGTTCCATCGGCCCTGATAACGTTTTTCCATCACCTTGATGGAAACGCTCTCCTTGCTCTTCACTTACATCGTCCAAGTTTTCAAGGAAAAAGTCAAGATGGCTCTTCAAAAAGTATATTTTTAGGCTCATCAGACATCCCAACTTTTTGAATTTGTTCAGCAAGTTGGTTATGATAGATGCATAGTTTAGGTCTTTTTATTGCCCAAGAACTTGGTCACAACTTGTTTAAATGAGATCCAAGTCTCCTTTTCATTTTTGATTCAAAGTTGGTATCAAACATAATTTTGCAGATGTCAGGCCCAAAGAAGACTCCTTTCAGTTTGGCTTGTGATAAATGAGGAAACTTCTCATACAGATACTTAAAACATTCTCCATCTTCAGACAAGGCTTTTACAAATTGTTTCATCATACCTAGTTTGATATGAAGAGGTGGCAGAATTTTTTTTTGGATCCACTAGGTTTTGTTGCAAAATGTTCTTCTCTCTAGGCTGTAAGGTTTTTCTTGCACGCCAATCTTTTATGGACCAGTGTTGATCACTTGCTCTACTATTCCATTCATATAAAAAACATGGGAATTTTGTAAATCCACTTTACTGACCAAGGAGCATACATAAAACTTTCAGATCCCCACATATCATCCGACTACGAGCAGAATAGTTTATTTTATTTAGAACTACATCTAGGTTTTAATAACTTCCCTTCATATGCATTGAATGAGCAACAGGTAATGAAGCATACGTGCTCCCATTGTTTAAAAGAACAGCCTTTAAGCTGGTTTTTGAAGAGTCTACAAAAAGCCTCCATTCCTCATTTTTGTATTCAATTCCAAATTCACTCATTAGATCAGCAATATCTGAGCAGTACACCAATCGTTTTCTTGCTTAAAAAATTATGCGAATTGCTGCTCTCTTGTCCTATTCCAACAAGTTTTTTTCTTTTAATTTAGAGCCAAGCAGTTCAGCTTTCTCCTTAGGCCCAAATCCCTCACCCAGTCATTCAACTCGATTTGCGTAAACAACTGAGGTTAGGACAACATCATCAATAGTTTTGTTGATGTCAGGTACTCTGGTACCTGAGGGACAGGAAGATCCAGACCATGGCCTACTGGCCGAATAGCGGACGGAAGGTTTGGTAGAAAATTACTTTTTTATTTTTGGAGTTATACCCAGTAACATCAATGCTACAAAAGTAACAATCATCAGAATGGTTTCTTGGCTCCCTCAATATCATATGAACAGCAAATTTAAAGGACTTTTTTCATTTTCTAAGATCCTCGACACATACATAACATACGTTGTGTGGCGCCCAAGACTTATCCTGATCACCAAGTTTCGTTCCAAAATATGAAAAGTACACTTTTTTAACAAACTCTGTAATATTCTTTGATGTTTTTGAACAGTTCCTACAGCCACGACTAGCCATACTTAATCACATGCGTAAACAAATGGAAAAGTGAGGTTAGACTAACAGCAACAAAACAAACAGCTCACTCAGTGAAGAAGAACAAAGAAAGAGCAATAGGAAGTTTTCAATGTTCCATTTGCTGCCACTGCCAGTTGAATTTCGCTCACTTTTACTTTTTCTTTACTATATAAAATTCGAGTATACTTTATACGAATGTTGATTTTTTCAAACATCGACTATTCGTCTGTGACAAAATGGTGGGCGATACAACTTTCTTATTGTCATTTTCAGTTTCAGCGCACTGAAAAACTTAAAAATGAGGCAAAATCATTTAAACAGTTTTTTCATCATTGGCCTGTATAATATTTAGCTTGAAGAATTGTTGTACATAACTGCCTTTGTTTATTCCTGCCAGCAATTAAATTTCTAATTATGGATTTCATGTAGTGTTAATTATTCTGTTTCCACTGTTCAAACATGACGATCCATGCGACTGTATAACATATGCACATTTCTTTGTTTCTACTTCCAAATTAACATTAAAATATCATAAACAAATTATCAGGTATTAGTAAAGTATTATTTATTTTACTTGTATAAATATCTTTATTAAACATTAGATGTATAAAAATCAGAAGATGTATAAAAATCTAAGTTTTATGTAAATATTGAAAGGACTATAAAGTTCTTGCAAGATATACATGTATGATATAAATATACTTTCAGAGAGCGCTAACTCAAATTTTAATCTGTAAACCTACAAGAAAGTACATATACTCTAAATTTGTACATTATTACACAATTTTGAATTGTCTGATAAAAAAGTAATGCTCATTCCCCCCCACCTTACACACAGACACATAAACATTCACACAAACAATACACATTTTAATATTACTTTATAGCCTACATGTTTTGAAAGTGTAAAACACATGGCAATGATAAAAATATTTTGTATAGTTTCATATTACACTCTGCCCAAGCACACACACACACACTTTTTGCTACAGTCCATTTCTTGATGTATATATTATATTTAATTTTTATAATGAATTTACCTCAAGATGTACCCATCCACAATCACACACAATAAAACCAATTTAAAGTACCAGAAGCCAACAGGAAGCCACAATAACAACCAACCAACACACATGTACTTCACCAGACACAAAATCCGGAAGGCTGAGGATGGGTACAAAATGGTACCCGAAACATGTTCCTAATAAGGAAAGAAATATCTTGAGGTAAATTCATTATAAAAATTAAATATAATATATGTATCTATTATCAAATTGTAATTATAATATACATATATTATCAAAACCAATATATATATATATATAAACGCAACAAAAATGTTTATATGTATGACTTGTGTACATATCTATAGGCAAATGCAGATTCTGCCTTGTTTTTAAATAAAATCAGCATCATTACAAAAGCTTGAAAAAAGTTACATGATACGGATGTATTTACACAAAGGCCCATTTAACAAAACTTTGTTTCTCACTAAATTTAGTATTAACACACCACTCTTATTATTTGGAGCCATCACATATTACGGTAATAAAATATCTTACATTACCACAATGATTAGGTGGAATCAATAACTGGACGTTTATATGGGCGAGTATGTGCACAATTTTTTAGAATTTTAACTAAATATGCTAGTTGAGAAATATATCATAAATTTAATTAAATAATCATAACGCTTTGGGGACAAGCATCCAATATATCTGTTTTCATCACAGCAGCCCTAAGCATGATATATCAGAATTATTTACAGTTGCCAATATTATTACAGAAATCAATTCTTGAGCCTATGAATCAGTCAGAAGTAAAATAAATATTATTACTTTATAGTCCAATTTTTATAGCAGTGACATGATACTATATCGGCAGTATTTATATAGTGCCATTTCTAGGTTATGCTGTGTTTGCAAAGATAATGGTTTTTATTTTGGTTTACACGGATTTTCTATTAACAAACATATCATTACACTTATTTAGTATACTTTTGTTTTACTGAAAAAAATGCAAATTTTTCTGTACAGAAACATAAAATTTAGGTAAACTTCACAGCTGCATATTAACATTGTTTTAGAGATTTTTATTATTTTTAATATAAGATTTTGATTTTAGCCCTTCGGTAGGAACATGTTTTAATTTTGCACTTAAAGGAACACCCTGCCCCACAGGCATATACAATACATACATTATGAGGAACACCCTGCCTCCTAGGCAGGTACTCATATTTTCATAAAAATGCCAAAATAACTACTTAAGAAAATAAAATATACCATTTCTTCTTTTCCAATTTACTTCATTGTAATAATTTCACATTGATATGTATTTTTTTGCAGACTTGGTATATGTTTGGTACTATACACCTCCCAGTGGAACATCTGCCTGACCCCCCCCTTATAAGGAACATATGCCTAATAAGCATGCAAAACTACGTACGGTTAGAGGATCATATGCCTGGAAGGCATGAAATCAGACGTACATTTAGAGGAATACATGCCTGACAGACAGGGTAACTTTTAGAAAGAGGTAACTTACGGTCAAACGGAGGAGAGCTACGAGATGACGACACTTTCGCTGTCACACACAACAACTGATTGAGGAATTCTAGGAGGGGGACTTGTCCAGCAGCACGCAGGAGGCTTCTAGCAGCAAAAAGGTGTAAAGCAATTACGGCAGAGAATTTTTTTTTCGTAAACGGCACTGTAGCGGGCGTCAACTGTCAAGAGTGATGCATGGTATAGCCAAACGGCCGCCGTTAGACAATGATTTAAGAAGGACAACGCCTTGGCACATAACAGATGTTGGACATGGATGAACGACATAAGCGCAAGTGGCGACAATAACAAAGAAACAAAAGACGGTGTCAGTTCATCACAACTACCGACAAAGAGTGTACTAAGGGGACGCCAACATTTTCGACATACACGTGTGAGTTAGCGGCTGCACATGGACATAACATTTTCCACAAAAGCAGTCTAAGAGCGGATGCAGTTAAGTACAAAGGAACTTATATATAGCTGCACAGCGGGAAACTTGCTTACTGGCACGACATACGGAGCATCTTGTAAGGCTGCAGAACAGATGTTAGTTCCTGGAAGATGACCACCATCAGCGTGTGAACGTAACAAGGGAAGTCGAGGACAATACGGCGATTCGACACACCCGGGTTATGGTACACACATGTGCGGAAAGGAAATCGCTTAGAAAGGACACTTGGGAACGTAAGACAATCACATAACAGACAACCGTGTAATTAGGTCCGTCGTCATACGGGGAGGTGGTGTGGACAGCAAGACTTTTAGAGAGGGGTCTTGGCTGACCTATCAAGAGCAAGGAATTCGGCAAAGGCGGGTGTAAAGAAGACGTCAACATGGAGACAAGGGTGAAGAGCGAATGGGAAGTAGACCAGAGACCCCAGCCAGAGTATCCAGGAGGAGCCTTCGCAGAATCTGATGCGAGAAACCAATCATGACAGTGATTGTGGTAAGGGTATGACATCCGTGGAGGGAGTCGTGTTGCTGAAGTAATAAAATAAGGTGTTCGCAGAGAAGAAGAGTTCAGTCGATTTCCAATTTTCAAACAATTTAAGTCAGTCTATAAAAATCAGTCAGTCAGTCTATTTTAATCTCAGTTCGGTCGATTTGGAGAGTTCAGTCTCAGTTCGGTCGTATTCTAATTTTTGTCAGTCAATTCTATTTCGGTATAAACCAGCCAAAGTCTTTCAGATGGACGGTAGCAAAGTGTATTGATACGAGCAGAGAGATTGTTCGGGAGTGTATCAGAGACTATGTAAAACTGTAGAACTAAACCGTGACCAAATACTATGACAACGTCGAGTTAAGTACGATCAGACTTTGTGATCATAAAAATCTCGTTTTTATGAATCTAATGCGAGTGATAAGGTATTGACAATATCACATTACCGTGACATAAGTGACATGAAACAATATAGTAAGATTGTGCCACGTTCTTAACTCACTAAAATGCAATTAAAACCAATTATATTTGCATTGTGAATACAGTATAAATGGTACAATCGCTCTAGTTAAACGCAGCATAAACTATTGCACGCGTACATCAAAAGTGACAAAGAACCTACACGCAAAGTGTTTTAGACGATGAAGTCATATTCGAGTTAACGCAATTAGTCATTATCGTTCATGCGAGTATCCGGATAAAATGTGGGACAAATAGTGTCGTGACGAAGTGTCAAGTGTAATTTAATTGGCGTATCTTCAGCCTGGATTTCTTCGTAGGATGAGAGGTACGACGCAGTTAATCACCGCAATTTGGATACAAACAACAAGTAAATTATTATCATTCATGTAACATTAGATTAGGTCGCCACTGTCCTGCCACTCAAAAAGAACTCGCCACTGAGTAGAATATACATTTATTTAATTGTTGAATATACATATATTTAATTGCTCAAAAGTAACGCAAATTGAGAAATATGAATCCATAGAGTAGGATATATTGAAATTTATATGGTCATTAATTAATTAGTCTTTATTGATTTCGTAGATGTTCATAACGTAGAGATAATATAACAGCATTGTGTATTTGATATGTTGTCTAGAAACGCTAATTTTATTCAGTATTTAAATGATATTGAAAACATATAATAAATTTGTATCGTTTATAAAAATTAAATTTGTATTGTTTACGAAAATTAATAGTGTCTGAGTCAGATGATTGTTATTCACCCAAAACACCTGTTTACATATGGTGCTCCAGCACGCGGGGCGTATTATGGCTCAGTGATATCAGAGTGTATCATCAGATATGGCATGCCCGTCCTGGAGCAGTAAACAAGATCTGTAATAAAAACTTACATTTATGGAAACTCCTTTGAATAACTTTAACTAATTTATGCAAGTAGAGACAAACATAAAATATATTACAGTTGCATATGGTGTCCCAACACGTGACACGAGGAAGCAAATTCT
Source organism: Magicicada septendecula (assembly GCA_034769895.1). Lineage (NCBI taxonomy): Eukaryota > Metazoa > Arthropoda > Insecta > Hemiptera > Cicadidae > Magicicada > Magicicada septendecula. The sequence goes on from CM068368.1 coordinate 659,797,229, forward strand.
AGTAGATAATTGTAACCAAGAGTAAATTTTATACAATTAAAAATTCAATTAGATTATGCAATTAATAAATTTGCATAATACATGTATATTTGTACATGATGCCCAAACGCGGGACAATAAGTAAAATTTATTTAATTAATTAATTTATGCAATTATTAAATCTGCATAAATATTACATTCGTATATGGCTCCCAAAGAACGTGGGGCATAACAAACTACATATACAGCCGTATATGGCGTCCAACTACAGGGCTAAATACACATAAGTACGACAAAGTTCGTACCGACAGCACTATCATAAATACAGATAAAAATTTATATAATTAATGGAATAATTAATTTATGCAAATAAATCTGCATAAATATACATTTGTAAAGGTAAACCATACATGCCTGGCAGGCATATGTTCCTACCGAAGGGTTAGTCTCTAGTTGTAATGATGTTTACAGACACTTAATTATTTAAAAATGAAAGTATATTGGTGTGAGGCGTGGACAAGTACATGTTATAAACTTCGCTTGTGTTACAAATATAGTGTTTATTTTTTCATATACTTAGTACAATAGTGGGTGCACTGCCTATAGTATTTTGGAGAGCCAGAGACATCACGTATATCATATTTGTAAAAGGATAAAGAAAATTTATAGCCGTGCAAAAATAGCAGAAACCACCCCGAGTCTTTTTGCACATACTAGTGAAAATAATGCTGGTCGCTAAAGTGTTTTAAAAATAAGAAATACACAATAGCTGGACCAGAACTATAGATAGTGGTGTGTTTGATACTACTGTTAGCCTACTGATAGATAGATAGATACTACTGTTTGCCTCAGTACAATTAAATTACGGGCCTATTATTTTTTAAGGAATAAAATTACAATTTTTAAGGAATAAAATTACAAACACAGTGTAACAAAATGTAAAAACTAAGGTACTGAACAGATTCAAACTGTACTTGCAACTTTTATGAGACTGTTATGACCAGGATACTTCATGCTCACTCACCAATTAGAAGAAACTATTCATACAAGTTTCATTAGTACTCTTTCATTTACAAGCATGTAAGTACCAAATGATAAAGCATGTATAGAACAATTTATGACTCCAACCATCAATAATCCAAACAGTTACACAAACAGGTATTTTAATGGTATATCCACACTAAAACAATTTAATTTATTTTAAATACATATAAGTTCTGTACCATACTTTATTTATGTAAATAAATGTGATGTAATCACAAATCCATTTTGATGTTTAATGGTTTTTACTGTACTGTTATACTCCTTTACATTCCACAAGTCAAACAAACTGATGATTTGGAAGTACTCGTAATAATTAGTTTGGATTATTGATTCTCTACAGTATACTATATACTTATGCTTTGTAAACTGACATATCAAAATAATGTTACTCTATTTTGGAAAGGCATACATGTAGTTATGTGCTTACCACACCAAGCCTGTACATACATACAAATACACACATAAACATATACATTTTATATTTGAATATAAATAAAACTAGTCTTCTAAAAGATAATTTATAATTGGATACTCTTTCCTTTACATGTCTGGGCTTCATAACAAAACCAATTAATTGCCAATGAAAGCCTTATTGTGATAGTGCCAATATCCACTTGTAGACTTTGCTATGCATTATAAATTTAACTTGTTTTACTAAGACAACTAAAACACAATTTGCCTCCCATACACACCCTAATTTAAAAACAAACTGTGACATTTCACCATAATCATAATCTTTCATTCATTCTTTCAAGGATATTTTTATTTATGTTCTACATATTCACTCTTTCCCATGCAATCACGTGAACATATACACACTGTTGATTATAAAACTGAAATTAAATCTCACATTGTATAGATAATTTTTACACAAACTACACACATTCTCGTCAACTATATTAATTCACCAATATAACTATTTCAGAAAAAATTGTATACAGTGAATTAAAACAAACTTAAACAATATTCAAAACAGACATCACACGATTAAGACAATTTATCTGAAATAGTAATATCTGAATATTTTTCTGAAACTTAAGTACATGAGATTTATAGTAATTTAAAATAAGCAAAACTGTAAAGACTGAAAAAAGTGTGTATATAAATAAATTAATATGACATGCGTTTGTTTGCTCTGCATTGGATACTACAAAGAGAATCTACAAAGGTCAGTCTTTGAACAATTCGCTAATAGCATTTACCAATCAGAAGATCTGTTCTAGAGAATAACTAATAAAAATCTGATCAATAATAAATATACTAGTGTTACTGATAATAATGATGACTTATCACATTTTGTGTTTCTCAATAATTTCCTCCAGTCCTAAAAAAGTTTCATTTATCTACATTTATGTATCTCAAGCTTATAGTGGCTGGGTCACATTTTATTTAGGTGACAACACAAATAACTTCTCTTTGGTTTAACTACACCTATGTCATTAGGACTGCTGTAACTGAAAAAATATCATTTTAGTGTTTTCACCAAGTAACTGATAAACAACAGAAACAAACTTTGTTTCACATGTAACTTCCATTCATATGAACTACTTTGTGTCATGCGCTGACTGAATATGCAAACTTCCCTAATACAATACTAATTATATAACTAATGACAAATTAAATAATTATTGTACTATACTATTCTAACTTATCTACAATGAATGATGCAATGAACCTTTGTACAAAAATCAAAGTACAGTAAACCCTCGATTTAACGGACTTCCGATTTAACATTTAACAGACAGAATTTGAAAAAAAAAGCATGATGTTTTTAGGCTTTTGAAACGTATAATGTGCATAAACTGCAGACTCTCCTGTTCTGGCGATATTGCTTGGCTATCGCAGCATTCTTTCGTTTCTTTTCTTCTTGTTTTGAAACACGCAAATTTTCTCATCTTCAATTGTATTTGATGAGAACGGAGTATTCATCAAGAATTCATTTAATTCTTCATGATCCCTGTCTTTGCGTTGTCGCTGACGCAGGCGTCGCACATGTTCAGTGGAAGGCATCACGACGACTAACACTGAACAATATACACTGATCAATATAATATCTTATTTCACTGTGAAATATTCGTCCACCGGCTAATACAGCAAGCATTACACTGGCACGTAATTTTTCATTTCCCGTAATCTTTATTGTTACAGATTTGGTTCCCTTTTGGTCCACCATAAATATATGCAAATAAAAAATACGGGCGTTTCATCGGCATTTCCCATGTTTTCAAGTGAATAATTATGCTTCTTGCGTAAATGAATGACAAATCGCTGGTACTGTAGGAGTTTTTCTTCGTAGTCACTCGGTAGTTTTAGCGCGAGTGATGTACGCCATTTAAGCGCAAATCCATTTCGCCGCATCATTTGTCTTATACACCCGAAGCTGGCTTTGAAACCGGAGACTTTTAATTCTTCTGCGATTTCTAAAGCTTTTAATATTAAAACATGTCTAGTGACAGGGAGTCCTTGCCTTCTTAAAAGCCGTACGTATTAACAGACGCTGGACTCTACTGCTACAAAACGCCCAACTTGAGGTCCCGCGAATGCTCGTCGTGCAGTATTTGGACTTAAAAGTCGTTCCTTCTGTTTTCTCCATCGTCGAATACAGGATTCATCAATATCGAATTCCCTTGCGGCTTCGCGATTGCATGTTTTTTCTACATTTTGTATCACAATTAATTTATAATTCGCATCGTACGGGTTACGTTTAATTTGATTTGACTGCGTGCCTTTAGTCTCCACAATATCACTCATACCGCAAACGCACTACAAAAACGCCGAATGAAAACAAAGTACAGATAAGCGATGTTGTCGCTGTTACAATAGAAAACCGCACTGGCAGTTTACCCGTTATTTAGAAACATGTTACTCACACCCCCTCTACTCATCCTTTGTCTTGCTGCCTACAGAAGGGTGCGAGCACGCGCGCATGCGCACGCACTTACACTTTATCTTCCTATTCTTTCTTCAGTTTGCTGTTAAAACATTCGGTTGTAGTCATAAATCGTAACGCCAGAGTTAACTACAGCTGGGCAAACTGCTGTTGCTTAGGCAGTAAACAACTCATAGATACCAAAAGCGTTCGTCCCGCCAGAAATCAGGTATAACTTCGAATTTCGTTAGCGCGCGAATGCAAACCGCAGGCCAAATTAGCGACCATGTTTTTAGGAGAAAAAGTGCAGCTTGTATTCGGAACAATACGGTATTTGCATGATATTAATAGTATTAAAATTTCAAGTGTTATAGGCCTATTTGATTTAAATATATCCTCAAAAAACAAAATTTGCGATTTTACGGACACCCCTCAGCCCCAATTAGTCCGTTAAATCGAGGGTTTACTGTATTAAATATACAAGAATGTGCTCTCACACACCCAAGCACATCAAAATTTTATTTTAAGAATAAATAAAACATCCCACTGCAAGCAACTGGTGCCAAATTATCTGATGTACCATACATGGTTGCCTTTGTACTCAACATGGCTTTCTTTTTTTTGTATAAATTTAAGTTTTATTGTATAATGTAACAAGTAGAGTATTCTACAAGACAAAACATTACAGGTGGTGTAATGTTTGGACAACCAAATTGTAACGGTACAGAATGGGTGATAAAGAATTTTAAGAAATATTAATTCAACTATTGTACAACCTTTGGGGAACCTCTGTTTAACCAAGAGACATGCAAGTTTATTATGAAACATCAGACTGTTTATGTCTAGCGTCAATCCGGCTAGACGTGGTACGCTTGTGCTGCCCGTGAATTACAGAAAAATATGTAATTACCACAAGCCAGCTTCATCAGGAGCAGGGCTGCCCAGAGGGGGGGGGGCAAAATGGGCAGATGCCCCGGGCCACAAAAAACTCAACTCAAAAGGGGGCCACATTTGAAAAAAAAAACATTATTTCGGTACTAAAAATACTATTTGCGTAACAGGATGCATGATCGAGACTCGTGAACAATAACAGAAACAGAGCGCCAGGCTCTGTCTCTGATAGTGATGAGTCATTCCCCTCCCTTTTCGCCAACACCCCCTCCCTTTCTGCCAACACTCTAAAGTTCACTGCCTACCTGATTTCGACATTCAATATTCTGTTGTTCGGTCAGACAGTCATTGCAGTGTTGGTATTGATAGTTTTCAGACTCTATGTAGGTCGTAGTGACACTGTTACAGTTTATAAATAAAGTTTTTTGTAGTGTGCAGCTGCGTAATTTGTTATTACAATTTGTACTAGGTAAGTAATTAATTAGCCATTGGATTCTATATCTGTTGCCTTAAAAAAAAAACATCCCTTTGGTTAAGTATTTATTATTCACTAGCTGTGCCCGCGATTGATACTTGATACTCATTGTTTATACTATTTAACACACTTTTATCGTTTACGTACTTTATTTTGGAGTTTCTTACACTGCCAAATTTGCTATCGCGTGTTTGATTCCTAGCGCGATTTTGGCTTTCCGTATTAACAATTAACGCAATACTTATGATCTATTTTACATTATTTTTATTCTTATTACAGTAATTACTTATACTATATTATATGATATTTACATAATTGTTATTTGTCCGTCTGGCTGTTAACTTAGGGTTTTTCATCATGTCTAATGTCGAAGTATTTGTTTTCTGTGTTTATTTAGTTACTTTCGGTACCTCATTCTGTAACCTAACTTCTGTCTATATCTGTGTATTTACATCGACGCGCTGAAAATACACTCTGATCTTTTCCACCTAATGAGCTTATTTGTCAACCGATTTAAATGAAACAAACACTAAATGTTAGCCCAAGCTTATCTCAATACAGCACTGAAAACCACACCCAAATTCGTTCTGCCATTCTGGAGATTAGCGTGCACAGACAGAAAACAGACAACGATTGAATTATATGTATAGATTTATTTTTATTTTATTATTTATTGTGTGAAATCTTTAAGATTTATACAATCGTCATACACGTTTTACATAATTAATAACAAAAATAACAAAAGAAAGTGCCAAATATGTACTGTTTCAGGTCAATAAAATAGAAGTTAAAAATTAAACGATCGTTTCAATCTGGTGCGGCAAGAAGAAAGGAAAAAAGAGAAAAGTTAATGCGTAAGGAAAGAGGAAAACGCACCCTTCATAGTTTCTTAAAAGGGAATTCCGGCCAACCCGAGTCTTCAAGCAACTCAAACTGTACATTGACTAGTGAGGGAGGAAATCCAGTAAAAAAAGTTTCTAACGAAGACAGTCGTACAAACTATGACAATAACGTAAACGATAAAATCGCTGAGGTTGTTTCAGTGTTTCCACAAAAATCTTCTAATAATGACTTCGAAAGCACTAGTGTACATCGTGTCAATAATGATTTATGTGAAGGAACTCATGAAGGCTTTAAGAACTTTATATCTAATGATCCTGCAAAATGGAACTGTCTAGATACAAAACAGAGGGAATTGATTGTTTTAAAAGGACCACCTCCTATTCCTGAGAGCTTGCCGCGAGATATGTCAGGCAGGCCACTTCCTCGAAGAATTTTTTTTAAACACCAGACTAATGGCGAGAGTGTAAAAAGGGATTGGCTTGTTTGGAGCGAAGAAGCAGCTTCCCTTTTTTGTTTTCCATGTACACTTTTTAAATGTGACGATCAAGTTCAAATGTTAAAATCACAGTTATGTTAAGGTGGAGTTAATGACAAATGGAAAAAACTGTATGAAAAAGTTAAAAGCCATGAAGGTAATGTTTGTCACTTGAGAAGCTACATTAAATGGAAAGACCTTTGTGTTTCACTACAAGACATGGAAGGCATCGATGCAGCGTTACAAAACATTAAGCAGGAAGAGGAAAATTTTGAAAGCTGTAGTTGATGTTCTTTTTTTAGCGAAAATAAATTTGCCATTAAGAGGAACCCGTTCCACAATCGACTATTATGACAGTGGTCTTTTCCTAGCAACCCTCCAGTTAGTGGGAAGATACAATGTTGAAGTTGGTCAGCACCTAGAAAATATTAGTAATAGCAGAGAATCAGGTAAAAGACTTCAGGCTCACTATCTGTCCTGGCGAAGTCAAAATGAATTCTTAAAAGTGTGTGCTGATGAAGTTGTAAATTCAATACTTGAGGAAATAAGATCAGCTCACTACAATAGCATCATCGTAGATGGGACACCAGATGTGTCTCACGAAGAACAGCTAGTATTTATCATTCGATATGTTCTGTGTCAAGATGGAGAGTGGAAAGTTTATGAACGATTTATTAAAATGAATGCCTTTGAAAAGAAAACAGAAGCAGCAATAACAGATCAAGTCAAAAGTGTCTTAAACGACTTTCAGTTGGATTTGTCTTTATGTAGAGGTCAAGGCTATGACAATGCCTCTAATATGTCTGGCAAGTTTAAAGGCATTAAAACGAGAATTTTGGAAGAAAATCTACAAGCATATTTCACACCTTAAATTTGTGTGGGACTCATGCAATGGAAACTAGCATTGAGATTAGATCCTACTTTGGAAATGTTAAAAAGCTGTATAACATATTTTCAGCAAGCCCTGCAAGATGGAAAATTCTTCAAAACAAAGCTGGCATATCTCTTCATTCTACTTCAAAGCAAGATGGAGTGCAAGAATAGAATCAATTAGCCCTCTAGCAAAGAACTATAATAATGTATTGTCGGCACTTAATGGATTGGAAGATCTTAAACTACCAGCTGAAAACCAAGCTGATGTTAATGGCTTAATTGAGTGGATGAGTTCTTACGAATTTGTAATTTTTACCACAGTCTGGTACAAACTGCTCAAGTGTATTGACATTAGAAATAAGATTTTACAAAGTTCCAAACTTTGCCTTCCTGAAGCAACTAAACACACAAGAGGGCTCATAGTTGATATTCAGTTGATAAGAGATTCATGGGTTCGACTTCTTGAAGAATCAAAAAATGTAGCTGTGGAACTTAAAATTGATCACCAGCTAAAAGTGACCAGGTTCCGAAAGAAAAAAAGATTTCATGACGAAACAGGTGTTGAAGTTGAAAAGTACGTTTTTAAGTCACCTGATGAGAGACTTCAGTGCAAGTTCTCAACCCAGCCCTTGATATTCTTTTGGTCCAACTAAGTGACTTGACTGAAAGAATGTCACACTGTTCAAGATTGTTTTCACCAATATTAACTCCACCATTTAATGAAGAACAAGACCACTGTGCAAGTACAGCAGAAGATGATCATCCCACAACATCAACACATTATGTTTTCAGTGAAAAACAAATACAAGATCAAGCTGAAGAACTGTCCACTGCTTATCCTTCAGACTTACAAAAAGATGACCTGAATGATGAACTTTCTTTTTTTTACAAAATTCGCGAAGAGTCAAAGTTTTGTGTAAGTGGTCATATTTCATCATCACTAGAACTTATAAACTTGATATACAAAAAAGGATTGGAGACTGTATTTCCTCAAATTTGCACGGCTCTTCGTCTTCTCATAGTGGCCCCAGTGACTGTAGCATCTGGTGAGAGAGCATTTAGTAAGCTCTCATTGATCAAAAACCGCTTGCGGTCAACCACAACAGAAGACAGACTTAATCACCTAATGTTGTTAAGTATCGAGCATGAACTCGCACACAGACTGTCTTTTGAAAAAGTAATCAATGACTTTGCTGCAATGAAGGCTAGGAAAAAGATTGTTTAATTTACTGGCATGTGCAACCTTAAGTGAGTGTGTGTGTGTTTTACTTTTCTTGCTTTTAAATTCAGTTTTATAACAAAATATAAAATGTTTAACGTATTATAACAGATAAGTGTTTTAAAGAGCAGCGCTATTGAGTTAGGCCATTATTATTCACTTCCAAGAACTATCAAATTACAGTAATGATTTACCTTATTGAAGCCGTCCAGCGACTTCAAATTGTAAATTTATGACGCGTTTCGAGTCATATGACCCTTCATCAGATATTATCACTCACAAGGAGATCATCAAATATTAAAATTCACAAAACACACATATGTACAATAATAAAACCTATACAAGCGTCCGACACAGTGCACTGCGTGTGGCCCACTGGACTCTGAGCAAACGCGTGTCACGCCATGTTATCTCATAATCGATTGTAGCGCGGTGTCATACAGCGGGTTTGATTTGAAATTTAATTTATCGTTAAGTATGCCATCATGAGTAACTGGGTTATTATGTCCACTATAAATTTCAAATTCTTCCCATGCATCCATATAACGACCCTTATTACAATAATGTAAGGGTATTAAATTCGTGTACGAATGGTTGCATGTAATTAAATGTCTTGTGAAATTAGATTTTATATTATCTATAGAAACACCTTTATTGATGAAATTATGTGGAGTCTGTTCCCGAAACCTTTTAATAAAAGGTCTCCCCGTTTGACCAATATAGAAACATTCACAATCATTACAAATCAATTTATATACACCCGTCCTTGACTCTAGTTGTGTGTGAACAGCCTGGCGAACCGAATTCCAAAGGCTATTATTGGTTTTAAAAATGGTGGTGAAACCAAGCCTATTAAAAACAATCACCACCATTTTTAAAACCAATAATAGCCTTTGGAATTCGGTTTGCCAGGCTGTTCACACACAACTAGAGTCAACGACGGGTGTATATAAATTGATTTGTAATGATTGTGAATGTTTCTATATTGGTCAAACGGGGAGACCTTTTATTAAAAGGTTTCGGGAACAGACTCCACATAATTTCATCAATAAAGGTGTTTGTATAGATAATATAAAATCTAATTTCACAAGACATTTAATTACATGCAACCATTCGTACACGAATTTAATACCCTTACATTATTGTAATAAGGGTCGTTATATGGATGCATGGGAAGAATTTGAAATTTATAGTGGACATAATAACCCAGTTACTCATGATGGCATACTTAACGATAAATTAAATTTCAAATCAAACTTGTAATAAGGGTCGTTATATGGATGCATGGGAAGAATTTGAAATTTATAGTGGACATAATAACCCAGTTACTCATGATGGCATACTTAACGATAAATTAAATTTCAAATCAAACCCGCTGTATGACACCGCGCTAGAATCGATTATGAGACAACACACGGCGTGACACGCATTTGCTCAGAGTCCAGTGGGCCACACGCAGTGCACTGTGTCGGATGCTTGTATAGGTTTTATTATTGTACATGTGATTTGTGAATTTTAATATTTGATGATCTCCTTGTGAGTGATAATATCTGATGAAGGGTCATATGACTCGAAACGCATCATAAATTTACAATTTGAAGTCACTGGACGGTTTCAATAAGGTAAATCATTACTATATAAAGTGACTTGGACCGTATAAATAATGTTTAATATATCAAATTACAATTTAAACATTATTGTTTTGGTTTGAAACAGTTTCTTCTTTTAAATACTGTATTTGTGGTATTAAAATTTGTTTTGAAACTTTTATCATGTTTTTAAATTTATCCTAAAACAGCAAGCTTCATTATTCCATTAGTCAAAACTAAGTAAAGGTTTAATGAATAGACCCCTTGATAGTCAATACTGGGAGGACTGCAAGGCCCGAACAGTCCCTTCGAAGAGACTTGGATAATGGACTGACTAAAGTGGTCCTATGCGGTCAAAAAAGTGAAAAAAAATATATATATATATATATATATACTGTATATATTGTAACGTTAAGATGTTGTCGTCTTGTAAAAAATGTGTGTAGACGTGTAGATGGTATTGTCTGTTAGTGCGTTCGTCTCGCACTGGGGTCGTTACATCTATTTTGCACTAACGATGTCCGTAGCGTTGCTGTAATTACCAGTACAACACGGCAGTAACCTTACCTGTTCTTATATAGGGGTGTGTTAATCCCGGGTGGTGCCAAATTGTTTATTAAAACAATTAAACTTATTAATCTATCTCTTAATAGGGTGTTCTCAGCTATGACGGTCGGGGCGTTCAAATAATTCCCGCTCGTTCAGCCTTCTGAATCTAGTAGGTAGTTGTACGAATTGTTGAGCGCTGATTGTCAAATCTAGCTTTCGTAAACAAACACAAGTAATACAATGCACTCCCTATGAAATAATGACAAAGGTTACTCCCTGTACTAGCTATTTTAATGTTTGATAAGTAAAATTTTCAATTTGACAATTAAATTATAATGGTTGATTAACAAATTTGCACCGACTTTTTACATGAAACACTTTCTGCTCAGGCTGACGAAATCGATTCCGGAACGAGGTATTTACTCCAGCATGGCCGCTGAGGTGTTTAGCTATTATAATAATTTTCGTTCCAAAATCGGGGATTCTTTTGATTACAAGGCAAAGAATTCCTATGATTACAATAAAAGTACTTTACCTTCCTCTAAGTGTACATAAATAATAAGGTGTGTGGTTACAATGTTCTGTAGTGTCGTTAAATGTGTTTCGAAAGTTCGTATTCATATAACAGGTTATAATTTATGTTAACAAATTCTCAGTGTGTTTATTTTTCTTAATTAATCTTTGAAAGAGAATATTCGGATTATAGTGAGAGATCAAATTACTTTGTGTAAAATTTAAAGTGATTTTATTTTTGGAAATAAGGTAATTCAAGGGTACTTAACACATCAGATGACTTGGTGTTATCGTTCATTGAGTCATAAGAGGATTGGGCTGCAATAGTTTCTATTTTCATTAATCTTTGGACTTAAGTAGGTCTGGCGTCCTTTTCATATAGGATGTGGTCATATTTTTCTTTTATTTTCCTGGTAATGTGGTCCTTGGTCTTTAGTTGACTGCTCCAATGGTTCGTCTGCTTCTTATTCAATCATGGTTTTGACTTTTGTTCACTGTTTTTACCTTTTTTGATTAAAAATAGGTCTTTCAAAATTCGGCTTCTGTTCTGCACGAGTGACGATATTCAACAGTAATTTTTGCCACCAACGTTCGTTTCTATGGTTACCGATTAATTCTGATTGGCTAAATTGGCTATAAACCCATTGTTATCAAAATTTGAATTCTTTTCAAAATCCTAGTATATCTTCTGATTGCTGTTATTCCTCTATCTTCCTTCCTAAGCATTAAATATTGTCACTATAGTATGTATTTCCTTTCATAGATTAATTTGATATCCCACAAGTTTGGGTTATTTCAGGTTTTGTTTTTACAATTATTTTAATACTTGTTAATTACATTTCTTTTTGAATTCAAATACTTATTATAATATTTTGTCTCAAAAATGATTTACAATTTATCCTTGGTGAGTCATTCACCTCGGATTTGCTAATTTCTTTGTTAATTTGTTGTTGTTTGTTTTTGACAGTTAGGCATTTTCATAGGCCTAAGTAGCCATTATGGTATTTGACTTATTTCGTTCAAATTACATTTCATTTTAGCATAATGGGCTTTATTTTGTTATTATGATTGGTTGTGTTATTTATTGTTGTGTTTTGGGTCTGTTTATGTGTTATTATTATGTCACTATTATATTATACATCATGAATTGCTAATTCTTTACTATCTGGTTTCCTCGTTTTCTAAGTCTTACATTTCTTAACTTTCTTACTTGTTTAATTTGCCAATAACAATGTGGCTATTATTTACTATTTTTTGATCACATTAAATACATCTAGGCCTATGGTCGGTATAATTCTTCCAGCCATATCCTATTCATAAACTTGCTTAAATAATTATTTAACTATTATTTGATGTTTGTTTACAGTTCATCTCATTTTATATCATTTTTTGGGTGATAAACAACATCATTTTTTATGAACTTACTTTAATAATGATCTCTTATAACTTGGGTGTTTATTGATTTGTTTTAACTCCTTCATTTTTAAACAATCTTTACTTCCCTCCATGTTAACACTATCTGTTTTCTCTTTCAGGGTATTCTCCCTTTTAATTATAACTGCATTCAATTAAGTTTAACAATAACATTCTTTCTTAACTAATACTGTCTTCATCACTTTTCAGTGTTCATTATACCTTAATTAACTGTTTACCCTTACTACTATTCTTCACTTTTAATCATTTAGTGTTTCCTTTGGATTTATTAAGTGTTTATGCTTTTATCATTCACTATTTTTCACTATATTAACATTCTTTATTTTACACTATTCTCATTTAATCATCACCTTCACTTTTAAATTATTTATAGTTTATTATAATTTATTCAGTGTTTTTCCTTCATCACTATACTTTGGGGTTTTTACACTTTCATTTTGCACTTCACAAATGTTTTTGTTTATTAAGTGTTTCTAAATGGGTAATCCCCCTAATTACTATCTCACTACCGTACTATCTCTTTCATTACAAATATCATTAATAATATTAACAATTTTATGTCTTTATATTTTATCATTACATCTAACTCTAATTTGTGGGTTAATTTGCTTTTTTTATATTTAACATCGTTTAATTCGGTTTCTTTCAATTGTCATTTACTTTTTTATCCATTAATTGATAATGATATTTACTTTTTTACATAGGTTAATTATTGGTCTTTTTTCCAATATTACATTTGAGTGTATCATTTCTCCTGCTCATATTCTTTATTACTTGTTTGTGTCTTATCATTTGTTTTCATTTTTATTTATTTCCCTTTATCTTGGGTTTGTTTCTTTTTCATTTCCCTCTTTCTTTTGTTTTCATTGTATTTGTTTAATACCTTGGTTTTTCCACCTTCTCCTTTGAGTTCATTTTAATATTGTTGCATTGAGTCATTCAATTCCTTTAATTTGTTTCATTTTTGTTTGGTTTCGGTTTTCCCCTTCTTCATTTGGTTTGGTTAATCACTTTCTTCTTCATTTGGTTTTATTCTCGCTTGTTTTTTGTGGTTCCCTTCTTCTTTTATTTCCTTTTGTTGGGTCAATCACTTGGGTTAGGTCATGTCGTCGTTTGTCGTGTCATTGTCTTTTTATTTTCTTTATATTAAACATTTTATTTTATATGAAGTATTATTTTATATTCAGTATCATCTTTTTCATCACTGGTATTGGGGTGGCTTATTTGTGTTGTAACTATATATATATATATATATATATATGTCATTGTAAAGGAGAGGGCCACAAATCCAAACTTTGCCCCGGGCCACCAAAAGTCTCTGGGCGGCCCTGATCAGGAGGCAACAGCTGCAGGAGTGGTTGGCCCAGTTTAAATCAGCCAATCAGAGGAGGTGCTATACAACACACATACGTTGGCGGGCAGCCTGACCAACGCCCAACATCTACACAGTTGGAGAGCAGTCATCAAACAGTTCAAATCAACTCATCATAGTGAACAAACGTTACAACAGTGGCCTCGGAAATTTCGGTAGGTCGAAGCGGAAATGGTATCCCAGACCTACCGAAACGTATTGAAACATCAACGAAGAATACGATAAAGAAACAGTGAGCATGATATAAGATGAAATTTTAAATTAAAGTAATTAGAACAGGGTAAGTGTGATTTAAGTGAAAGTGCACGGGAAGATGGCAGAACAAGTGGAATAGCGAGAAAAGTTAAGTACAGTGCATGCATTGGCCAGCAAGTTTTTGAATTTTTAAACAGTAAACCGCTTAGTAAAAGGGGGGTAAAAAGTATATACATAAATCTGTAAAGAGTGAGAGTGTATGTGAGGGAAAAGGGGAGCAATCATTAAAGTACTGGTTTCTAGCTACAAAGTAGTTGTTAAAAGAATTTTTGGTTAAATAAGTTTATGTTTCTAATTGTTAAGAAAGAGTAAAAGAGAAAGAAGGGATATTGCGTTGTGAATAAAATAAGATTTGGTTTAATATAAAAAATGTGTTAGAGTAAGTTATTACGTCATAACAATTTCCTATTCTGTGTCTGAAAACCTCGTCTAACGTTCCGGGGAATTTTCTGAGTTTCAGGGTGGTCACATAGCGGGATTATTAAAGTTTTTACAAGGGAAAGAGTGTAAAGGTTTCGATATTGAGCCATAAAACATTGTGGCAGCCCTGAAGTTTCTTTTTGGTGTTTAAAAGGTAAGTAACAAGATTATGACGGTAAGTAATATTCTGGCAGCAGTGAGTTTTATTATTATTATTTTGTATAAAGGTAAAAGGTTTAGACCGTTACAAGTGGCGCCGCTGCCAGGATATTCGTATAAATATTATATGAATTAGACCTGTTTTGAACCACAGAAAATAGGATTTGGGTAACGGCGTATGTGTGAAATTATTGTATACGTTAAACGTATATTTTATGGTTATGTTTGGGTAGCGTAGCGTATGAAATTATTGTGTTTACGTTTATATATTGATTACAATTTTATGTGTGGGGTATTTTGATTTATCGAGTAATAGAAGGGTTGTAGTGGGTATTTGAAGTTGAGGTGAATAATTACTGAGTCAAGTAGAGGGTAGTATATACAAATTTCTTGAACATGGCTGAGATACAGGAGGCCACCGTAGGTACATCAAAGGAAGATATGATGAATCGTTTGCTAATGATGTTTAATAGGATGCATAAATGTCTTGATGAAAGGGAGAAACTGATGGATAAGGGTTTTAATGAGATTAATAAACGTTTGGATAAACAAAGCGCGATGTTAGATGACATGATTAATGATAAGAAAGAAC
The DNA here is from genome assembly GCA_034769895.1 of Magicicada septendecula. NCBI lineage: Eukaryota > Metazoa > Arthropoda > Insecta > Hemiptera > Cicadidae > Magicicada > Magicicada septendecula. Next base: position 659,812,780 of record CM068368.1, read on the forward strand.
AAAATGAAAGGTAGAAACCAGATACAGATAAATTAAAAGAAAATAAAGAAAGCGAACCAAACCAGGTAAGTGGTTCTGATAGTGGAGGTAATAATGACGATACTTTTACAAACAACAGTGTTAGTTTAAGTACAGTGGAGATAAAAAACGACAAGGTAGGTGATGTTAATACAAGTGATAATCAGAAAGCTGATCGTTTAAATGCAAATCAGGTGACAGTAGACAAAGTGAGTAATAATGTTAATTACGATGAGGAAAGAATTAACAAGAGTAAAATAACGGTGAATAACAATAACAAAGTAGTTGATAATGAGGTATTGATGCATGATATGGTAAATAGTAGGAATAATGATGAGAGAAGAAAATTATTTGTCGTTAGTAACGGAGTAGCATTTAGTGTTTATGAGTTAGAAAGGGGGTAAGAAGATAGTTTAAATGTAGAGTGTGAAGCAGAGACTTCACAAGTGTTCTTGGAGGACGAGAGTTCCTTTATAGTTTTTGTAGAAGACAAAAGGTCTTCAAAATGTCCTGTGGTTATTAGTGTATCTGGTAAGGCCAGATGGTGTTATAATAATGTGATATTGCCCTCTGTGGGGAGTGAGAATGTGAAATTGGGCTGGGAAAGTGATCATAGAGAGAGAGAGAGAGAGAGAGAGAGAGAGAGAGAGAGAGAGAGAGAGAGAGAGAGAGAGAGAGAGAGAGAGATTTAAGTTGAACAGAGGTTATAAAGGGTTAGTTAATAAGTTAAATAAGGAGAGAATTATTATAAATAATAGAGACTTACCTGGTGTAGTAGCAAACGATTATATTGAGGTTAATGATAATATACACTTACCTGTTGTGAGTAGCGTACTAGTAGCAAATGATGGCTATAATGATGAAAATGTAAACTATTTAATTGTGACAAATGATACTGACGGAGACTTAACCATACGCGATGTAGACATACCATATGATAGAATAATAATGGGGGGATAACCCTGGGAATCATTATTATAGTAAAAAGGATAACAAAGATTTAAATGGTTATTACATAAATGGTAATAATCCGATGTATGAAAATAAAACTGAAATGTGCTATGTGAAAACCAGACTAATTTTCGATGATGGCGGTTAGATAAACAGTGAATGAACATTTAATTATTTGAGTTAATGGTAATTACTTGGCTTATTTAGGTAATAAAGTGTGGTAACTAATAACTGGATATGGCGAAAATTTGTAAATAAATGTGTATTGGTGTTAAATGTATTGTAGTAAGGTTATGTTGATATTCGGGTAGTGCATCAGCTGATATGCTGTTGACATGGACATTGTAGTTTGTATGACTAATGTTTACAGTCAGCTGGAGTTGACAACAACAACAATGTTTTAAATGAAGTAACTTAGTGTTTTGATTGTAAGGTAGTTAAATGTGAGAGGACTTTATTAATGTAGAATCATTTTGAATAACGTAATCAAAGTAACTTCAACTATTTTGAATAATGCAATTGAAGTTAAATTCATTTGGATTGGAAATTGGATTGGAATTGTAAAATAAATGGTAATGTAATGACTAAGGTATTTATTTAAATAGAAAATTGAGATTAAAATTGTAATGTTTATAACTTTTATTTAAATCTAAAGGAGAAATATTGGTGTTACCTGTAATATGTATTATACAGTAGGATTGGTATGATTTATTTGTATTTTATGTAATAAATTCGTAATTTTGGTGGGTAATAGTGTTTTGTGAACATTATACAATTTGTATGGGATTTATATGTATTAACATTGTATGTGTGAGCATTATGTAACTGCGTATGAATATAGAACAACTGTATTAGTATATCAGCAAATTAAAAAAGTCAACCAGTACTTTGCTAACAATGAACCAGTACGACTAAGAGGAAACAAATCAGTCGGGGATATGGGATAGTGAAACGCCCGTTGTTGATATTTTAATTGAATGTTTCAGAGTCAGGTGATACTGTGGGGCGTACCTGTTCTGCCCGGTGCGTCAGGGCAGAAACGTCTAGTGTCTGTCCGGCTTTGTGGTGTTGGGATCTCGAGCGAGAAGTCCAGTAAGGTCGGATAGGGGCAGCCACAGTCACCGGACTACGGGGGTAAGTACCCATGATTTTAGTAAGAATTTAAGGGGGGTTGCGCGCTATATCCTCGCTGATCCTCTAGGGTTAGGCAATGAGTTTTTATGCTTTGGCATAAAACCTCTCATTGGGGGGGGGTATTGTAATGGTACAGAATGGGTGATAAAGAATTTTAAGAAATATTAATTCAACTATTGTATAACCTTTGGGGAACCTCTGTTTAACCAAGAGACATGTAAGTTTATTATAAAACATCAGACTGTTTATGTCTAGCGTCAATTCGGCTAGACGTGTTACACAACCGTCTGCAGCTTGTGCTGTCCGTGAATTACAGAAAAATACGTAATTACCACAAGCCAGTTTCATCAGGAGGCAACAGCTGCAGGATTGGTTGGCCCAGTTTAAATCAGCTAATCAGAGGAGGCGCTATACAACACACATACGTTGGCGGGCAGCCTGACCAATGCCCAACGTCTACACAGTTGGAGAGCAGTCATCAAACAGTTCAAATCAACTCATCATAGTGAACAAAAGATACAACAGTGGCCTCGGAAATTTCGGTAGGTCGAAGCGGAAATGGTATCCTAGACCTACCGAAACGTATTGAAACATCAACGAAGAATACGATAAGAAACTGTGAGCGTGATATAAGATGAAATTTTAAATTAAAGTAATTAGAACAGGGTAAGTGTGATTTAAGTGAAAGTGCACGGGAAGATGGCAGAACAAGTGGAATAGCGAGAAAAGTTAAGTACAGTGCATGCATTGGCCAGCAAGTTTTTGAATTTTTAGACAGTAAAGCGCTTAGTAAAAGGGGGGTAAAAAGTATATATACATAAATCTGTAAAGAGTGAGAGAGTGTATGTGAGGGAAAAGGGGAGCAATCATTAAAGTACTGGTTTCTAGCTAAAAAGTAGTTGTTAAAAGAATTTTTGGTTAAATAAGTTTATGTTTCTAATTGTTAAGGAAGAGTAAAAGAGAAAGAAGGGATATTGCGTTGTGAATAAAATAAGATTTGGTTTAATATAAAAAAATGTGTTAGAGTAAGTTATTACGTCATAACAATTTCCTATTCTGTGCTGAAAACCTCGTCTACGTTCCGGGGAATTTTCTGAGTTTAAGGGTGGTCAGATAGTGGGATTATTAAAGTTATTATAAGGGAAAGAGTGTAAAGGTTTCGATATTGAGCCATAAAATATCGTGGCGGCCCTCAAGTTTCATTTTGGTGTTTAAAACTTAAGTAACGAGATTATGACGGTAAGTAATTTTCTGGCAGCAGTGAGTTTTATTATTATTATTATTTTGTAAAAAGGTAAAAGGTTTAGACCGTTACAAAATATAGTAGTTGATATCATCTTTTAGCAGTTCATCATGCGGTGCAAGTGCAAGTGGAAAAGAAAAAAAAGCTGTAAATTGTCTAAGAGATAAATGAAAACATACATTCTTTATGTAAAACTGTTCATACGTGTGGCAAGCTTTCTAGAGAGGTGGTCTGTGTACCAAACCCGCCAAAGAATTACACCTACCTACTAGTATAGTATTACAAAGTGTCTACAGAGGAGAGAGGGGAGACAATGTGATAACAGTTTCCTGTCTTACACACTACCTCTACCCCTGTCACACACGAGTCTAATGTTCTCATCAGCATTGTTGTAGCTGATGTTCAAGCTATGAAATATTGTACAAGACTGTTGTGCTCATGTGCAAATTGACTGCAAACTTTGTTAGCCTCATAATAAGGCGTTTCTCCACCGACTGTTCAAAATTTATCATCAGGTCTATAACAAACTATGTACTGCACATATAAGCTTTATAATAAACACAAAATAAGACAGGCTCAGCACCTTTAAAATGGAATTATTACCTAATTTGGCTGTAGAAAATTATAACACAATAGACTGCAGAAAAATAAAGGACGAAAAAAGAAGCATAGTGATAAGACAGAAGATTTCGAATATTAAACTACATAATACATGTAATAAAATTAATTTTTCACAACAGACTTCTGCACAAAATGATCATACTGTTACTGTTGTACACGCAACTCTCTACTAATAAACAAAACTCATATTAGAAACTACAATGTCTAAACAATAAAAACAGTTTGTCTTAGGCAAGGCTAATCATAAACTGTCACTTGCAACTACAAGACAACCTACCGTTTGCTGTGATGCTTGCTAATCAGTAACAGTAAAATTCAAATGCTACAGAAGTGAAGATACTTTCTATGATTTACTTCTGTGTACATAATGTACATGTCAATTAAGTGATTGTATCCAATTCAGATCGCCATATAAATTCAGCAGTCATTCAACAAGCCAAAGTATGTACACTGCTGTGACATTTTTAAAGGGCATGACATAGAATGTAAACACAAAACATAATGATCGATGTATTGATCACATGAAACTGGCTTGTAAGAACATTTTAGAATTTACATAATAGGTTTTATCTTCAGAGAAGACCACAATATGTGTATCCTCATAATTAATTAGTTTTGTGACAGAAGAAAATGAAATTTCTACCATTTTAAAAACTAAAAAAAAACTGCCTTTTGGGGGAACAAACTATAAAAGTAAGTTAATTTTACTTATATAATACATACAAGCAATCTTGGAAATGGCTAATTCAATTTACAAATTTTCAACATGTTTTAAAGATAAGCCTATAGCAAAACCAAACAAAATATAGGTTTCTGCACACAAAAAAACCTTGCAACAGTGCTTATTTCTTAAACCAGTCACCATAAAGTAACGTGACTGTACTGATAATTGACTGCAAGCAATCACGAATAAAAAACGGCTGTCTGTTTTGTTAATACAGATTGTAGACCAAAAATGTAAACACCTTAAACTCACACATACAATAAACATTTTTCTCTGAAATAAACATTTTTTTTTTTGAAGCACAATAATGAAGAACATGAATTACTACGCCACGATATACAGTGTGAAAGTGTTTTTTTACTGGAGACATCTTTTTACTAAAAATCAATACTGAATAAATGGATGTGTCAATGTTACAGTGGTTCACAAATATAAAGAAGTAAACATCTTTTTTTTTAACTATACTGACTCATAAAAAGTACTTAGTGGGTACTCTCAGTGCATTTTATGACATAAGCAGTGAATAACAAGCCCTTGAGTTTCATATTCAAATCATCAATCTGTTTTCATTCTGATAGAATCATACTCAACATTTTTGATATCCCACGCAAAGCTGATCAGTAAAAATAATAAAACAATCTTCTCAAAAGACTACAATATGCACACATACACACAAAATGTCTCATATTTACATTAAATAACAGGCACTCTATTATAATTATAGTTGTGTTAAAAATATATTTTGACATTACCATGTACAGACATTAAATAAATTGTCATGAAAATTACTTTGTACAGACTTTTATAAAAATACAAATTCTTTGAATACAGTAGTGACTAAAACTGTACAGTGTTCAGACCATTGCAAAAGCTTATAATAATTCTAATGCTACATACAGAATGGATTAAAAACAATCTTAAATGGCTTTATGATAATTCTATCATGGGTACGACAAAACTATAAAAAATGTTCTGAAAAAAAAGGATGAGATCAGGCCATGAGTTGTCAGAAATCAACATTCCTATATTGTTAACTGCAAATTACTATACCATACAGCATGGTGTACACTACACTGTCATGCTTGACACATTACCTGCAACAAATTACAATTTTAATCATTAATACAGTAATTCAAAAATTTGTGTTAATGTATGTGTTATTTTATATGTTAAATGTAAAAAAGATGAGACAGGCTGGATCAGAAAATGCAAATATGTGGCTAATTCAAATATGAATAATGGTTATGTAAAATAATCACCAATTAAAACAAACATCATACGCCATTGCAATAAGGAGCTCACTGGAACATTACCATTGTCGCTAGATTAGTCTAGACATAAAAGAGAATCTTTGTTCAAAGATCTACTGCAGGAGCTGACAAACTGCAGTCTACAGCCACATGATTAGCAAAAATAATCACCAATCAAAAACCACAATATGAACTGGTAATAATATACATAGAAAACTTGGCATGGATGAACAAACCAACAACCACTGAAGATGATTAGTGCACAATGACCATGGACTTGCATAAAATAGTTTCAAACAGATGTTATGAGTATACTTTACTAATCAAATTAAACAGCAATGTGAGGCTAAGTATAAATACTAATAAGTTAACTATATACAGTATGTTCCCTGATGGTTTCAAGAAATTTCCCTGACATGTGGAAAAGTTCAGAAAGATTGCACAGATTTTTAAAATTATTTTTTATTAACCAGGCCTAAAATATATTTATATTAAATGTAAGATATAAAACACAGAGTATTATTAAACATGGAAACATATACTTAAGATTTAAATATCAAAAAGTAAACATTGTTTTGATTATATAAAACAAAACTGTCTTATTTAACATAGACAGGAAAACTTCACTTCACTTTCAGTATGCAGAGAAACAAACTAATATGTAATTATTATTTACAGAAACACTAGTTATTGTTTACTTACAGAATCTTCTAAGCCCCTAATTTTCAAACTGATTTCTTCTTCTATTTGCTGTTTCATTTTGAGAAACTTTTCTCTGTTCTTGTAACTTTTTAATTTCATTTTTTATTTGTAGAAGGTCTGGGCCATTGTTTTCTTGGTATTTCTTATTTTCTTTTACTTTCTCTTGATACTGTTCAACTGTTCATATTTTTTCCTGGCAGACCATACAGTAGTAAGCATCTTTTGAGTGATTTTAACATTTTTGAAGCCACCATAATTCTTAAGAGCATCATATATAATGCCTTGAGCAACAATATTATCCTCTTTTTCACTTTCTGTTAACATGCATTTGTTTACTGAAAATCCTGACTCAACAGAGGCAATTACCATGTGAAACAATTAGACCCAATTTAACAACTTCCTACAGTTCATAATACTTGGGATTTTTGTATAAAAAATATGAATACAAATCGTCCAATCTAATTTCAGTTTTCTCTTTGTCACTGATGACTCATTAAAAAAATCAAAAGTGTCTTTTAATACACCACTAGCCTCATTACAGAGCACAGAATACCGCTGTTTAGTTTTTTCAGCAACCACTTCAGTAATCCTGTTTTTCTCATCCAGAACTTCAAGTAAAACACTGATTCTCTTCTTTCCAATACTTGACCGATTACTTACAATTACAGGCTCAAATGACGCCAGACCTCTTACATACATACATCCTCGGCGCTACAGCCCAGTCCGGGCCCTGGCCTCCAAAAGAAATCTCCCCACTGGTCTCTACTCCCGGCCAATGTCCACCAGTTTGCTGCACCCAGCCTCACTGCCTCCTTACCAACCTGGTCCAGCCATCTTGTATGCGGTCTTCCTTTCCTTCTCCTTCCCATCGGCAAATAATTCATAACTCTTTTTGGGATTCTATCCTCCGCCATTCTCTGCACATGACCAGCCCAACGCAATCTGTTAATTTGTACGAGTTGCACGATCGGAAGATCTTTAAACCTTTCATACAACTCTCGATTATGCAGTCGCCTCCAAATGCCGTTTTCCTTCACAGGGCCATAGATTCTCCTCAGTACCCTCCTCTCAAAAACGGATAGTTTCTGCTCATCTAGTTTTTTTTAGCACCCAGCATTCCGAGCCATACATCAGGACTGGTCTGATCAAGGTCTTGTATAGGGTGGCTTTTGTATCTTTACTTATTAATTTTGACGTAAAATGTTTCACCAGTCCGTACTAACACCTATTAGCAGATAATATCCGTTTTTCAATGTCTCTAGAGGAGTCATTTCCAGAGTCCACATATGACCCGAGATATGGAAAACCCTGAACCTTTTCAAATTCATAATCATTAATGCGCAGGGACAGGGCACGAGTGTTGGCACCTACAACCATATATTTGGTTTTTCTTTGGTTTATAACCAAGCCCATAGCCTTAGCGGACAACTCCAGTTCCTGAAAGGCTTCCTTTAAGCCCGATTCAGACCTACTTATGACGTCAATGTCATCGGCATAGGCCAGAAGCTGTACCTCCTTGTGAAATATGTGTCTGCTAGTTTGAATTCCTGAATCCCTTATGACCTTTTCTAGAGATATGTTGAACAGACACGCTAAGGCATCTCCTTGTTTCAGCCCATTCAATGTTTTTAAGGAGTTAGATAGATTTGATTGTATTCTGATTTGGCACTTAGAATTGGACATAACTACTCCAACCATACGCACCAACTTAGATGGTATATTCAACTCCTTCATAGCTCTATATAGCATTTCAGACCTCTTACAGCTTTGTATTTTAATGGAATTCTTTCATTGATTTTTTCAATAGTCTTAATAAGAAATGTTAGCCATTCCTTCTTAAATTTTGTAATATCTAGGTCAATCACGGCTTTAACCTCTTTTAACAATTTAGCTGTTTCAAGTCCTATATCAATTTTCTTGGTTTCTATTAAATTCTCAGTCATTCAGGTAAATGAAAACAAGTTTACTTCCAGTATCTGCTGACTCTAAGCAATGAGATTTGACACGAGCCATTAAACCTCTCATCAAATCAAGTAAATCTGAATACACATATGGCCCAAAAGTGGCGATGATCTTTGAAATCTCCTATCAAGCATGGCTCGCACTCACAAGATGCCACTTTTAAAACTGCCAATTTACACTTAAAAATTATTCTTGATGTGAGTTTTAATTGACTTACATGGATTGCTATTGACAGGTTTTACGCTGTTAACATACTTGATGATATCATCAATGATCTTTAAAGCTCTATCAATATACTGAACATTTATAATAGCCATCTTGTGGAACAGTATTTCAGTGAAAAACATGAGTTTCCTGTAAGTGCATGAACTCTGCACAAACATACGAAGAAAGGAGGGACACTGTATTACTGCCAACCTAGTGACAAAATAAAGCAGCGACACCTGACAAAAGACAGGGAAATTCAAATATGTTCAAACCTACCAAACATAAAATGTAATACAATAACATAATGTATGTATATTACTTTAAAAAATAAAGTTTGTTTCCCAGTTTATAACCCTTTTTCTATAAAACTTTCCACAATGTATAAAACTATAAACAATTACGGTATTTTTTTATGGTTTATGAAATTTCCCTGACTTTTCAGCAATTATATTATATTGTTTTCCCAGACTTTTAGCAAATTTACAAGTCCTTCCCTGACAGACAGCGAATTTCCCTGACTTTCCAGGTCTATGGGAACCCTGTAAAAGTCAGTTAATGTACAATTATTATCTACAATACAATTGTCCTGCTCAATCACTACAATAAATGAGTTCTCTAATTATAAGGTAAATAAATAAAGTGGCTGAGAAAACCAGTAACTACACACTCCGGAATAGGTCATTTTCTACTGAACAGAAAAAAAAAACTTTAATTCATTCTGGTTAATTGCTGTTCAAAATTGTTCCGATAATGAACATCTTTTATTATAACAAATCGTCAGTGTAACAACTTTCATAGTGAGACATAAAGCTTACGACTACTTAATTTGTGCTGTAGTTAAAATTTAGGAATTTCTGTCATTTATATAAACAAACAAAACTTAACAGTTAACAGAATCTATATGGCCCGCACAGAGAATGATGGTTTTGTAACTCTTTTACATTGTTGGATACACTTCTGATTGCTGTTCGTAATATGTGTTCGTACTGCTGATATATGGTACAAATATGGCTGTCTCTAGTGTCCACTGGCCATGGTACAACACATACGACTGTTTATATGTAACATGGAGTGGTTGAGTGAACAAAATGAAAATCTAATGGATGAGTATACAGTGCGAGAATGCTAAAAAATATAAAAGGTGACAGGTTATCCACAACACAGCTTGTCATTCAGCCACAAAGCACATTTTTGCACTTGAGATTTCAGGTCAAACTGTAAGAATTCTTCACACAGATCTTAAATTTCACCCATAAAATGATTTTACACGAGTCAAGTGTGACAGACTGGGTATTTTGTAGAACACTGTGAGAGGACATTGCTGAAAATCATGTTGTTTCCTGTGATAAAGCATATTTTTGCATTGCTGGATGTGTAAATAAGCAAAATGTTTTGTTATTTATCTGAAATTAACCAACAAACGTCACCAACTACTTTATAGCAGACAAGGTACTGTGTGGTGTGCTGTACTCGAATACTCTATAAGGAGGACAACCATACTGTGGCAATACCTTCTCATCAATATGTAACAATGTTGTATAACATTTTACCCACAGGGAAGTCAAGGATCAGAGCACCTCAGATGTTTCTCTTTTGATTTCTTGATGTATTAAATTTAAGATATCTCAAGCCATTTTTTAAAAAATCTCCACCATTTTTTAAAAAGTTTACTTTAACAGTTAAAAATACATTTTTCACATAAAAATTATATATATATATATACACATATATATATGTCTAATATTTCCGGCAGTAAGCACTGTAAATTTTGAAATTGGTTTCATTCACAATCACAAGTTACTTTGAATAATATTTGCTATCAAAAAAAGTATTTGTATGATGGAATTATTATTTTTTTTTTGCTGCATGTTTCATTTCTCTAATTTGCTGAAGTAAATAATAATATTTATATGGCAAAGTATATATATGTTTGAGTAGTGTAAAATTTAATAAGTATAAACAATGTTTCTACCTATAATACACAAAATTATACTAATGTTAACACAGAAAATATCAAGTATTACAACTACTCATACACAGCTTCAGCAATTTATTGGTACAGTTAGGGTGGATATTATGACTTAACCCTTACGTCTTCTCTTTATTCGTATATATTATAGTGTCGCAGATTACCCGTATCAATCCTTTCTAGACCCCACTGTTGTGAGTGCCAGTTTATATTATATCTTATCTCAATATGGGAAGGTATAATAATGTTTAAATATACCCCAGTTTCTCCCTATTATATATTTGTGTTGTTGTGGTGAAATTTATGTATAGAGTGTGTAATTCTAATTTTTTCGTTCAAGCCTATCCCGCGTTGAAGAGAAGAGAAGGAATTTTTATTGGTTTCTCATTCTCTTTAATACCAAAGCAGTCCACGAATAGCGCTGTGGTTACCAGACAGCTGAAACTTGTAGGTTAGTCCACCGCGTACAATAATTCTAAGTTACACTCTCTACTTATATTATGTCTTGTTCACACTACGCTAAATATTATATAAATGAGAAGATATCGTTAAACTCTGAAAGGATTCTTTATTAAGATTTTAATATTTCTTGCCAACAAATTTTGTTTTCTTTACGGAGATACAAATCGATATAGTATTAGAAATAATCGATTATCGATCGGATTCAGGGTTATATATTATTTTAGTTATGATTTTGGTATTTCTTTAAACACAGGGAGTGAAGGTTCTTTCAACTGTTAGTAAGATCAGAAAATGCATAAATAGGATTACAAGGTATTACAATATAGTATTAAGTTCATATTAAATATTATTTAAAATAATTGTAGGGTTTACCGTCCTCTGTACATCGTGACTTGGTAAGGCAGTGTACAGCTAACCTCGTCTTAATGTTTGGTCAGGAACGACTGCAGATGAATCAATGCTCGTCAATCTTCGCTCCAAGTTGAAATAAAAATTGATTTCTTGGTCCTAGGATGATGCAGAAATGCCGCTCCTTTTGTTCACCAATGTCCCGAGTTTTGTGGTTACGTGTTTCAACGGATTTCGTGTCCAACTACGCTTTTTCTATTGAATTGTGGAAACTGATGTTCAAGTATAATTTGTGTTTTATTTTCGTTCTTTATGTTATTGGATTATATAACTCTATTCAGGTAGTTATTTCTCTGTTTTGGTTGATTAATTAAGTTAATGTTTGCTCATTATATCGAGTTTTACTATTAGAGTTCTTCACTTAGATTTTCTGACAATTTTCATATACAGTTTTTTGATTACGCGGTATACAAGACGGTTGAACGTTAGTGAACCATACTATGGTGATTTATTATTTAATTTGTTTCCCAATTGTGTTGTTTTAATTCAATTTAATCAATTCTTTTTCTGAGTACATCCAAACTAAACCATCTTCGTTCATGGGTAATTATTCAATAATCGGATCAACAAATTTTATATCTCTCGTCGTCCTTGACAACCATCATGTCTATTCTTATTGGATATTATATTATACTATAACCATTATAATACAATGTTCTTACACCCATCAAAATAATCCTTTACTAATTTTCCATTATATCCTATTATAATTTTACATATTGTTTGTTACTAAATTTTATATATATTGCTGTCGTTTTCTCTTAATCTACTTACTCCAACAAGTATTATTTTTCTGTTACAAAACATTACCTATCGGTATCATTGCACTATTGCATTATGAGATTTTATTAAAAATGAATTTATTTATTTGTTATTAGCAATTATTATTTACTTCTCCTAACTCATTAAATTCTATTTAGTATTTTTTACAAATTTATTTGCCCAACCTTTCTGATCAAACTTAATATACAATGTTACTGGTTTTTAGGCCTATCATTACACTTTTATCTACTTCTGATTTTAATTAGTTACCACCTGCATTATTATAGAATCCTTCATTTGTTTATGATATAATTATACTAAACCCTTTTGTATCTCGTTAACAATTATAGCCTTTCTGGCCAAGTTTACAATTATAATCAGCCTACTATCTAATTACAAGTATACAAACATTTAACTATATAAAGTCTAACAAAATCTCTATAATGATATATTGATAACACATAAAATGAAATTAATTGGTAATCAATTAATGAGTTTAACAACAGCTCTATAATGGTATATTGATAACACATAATAATTATTTAATTGGTATTCTATTAAAAGAATTACTCCACTTGCTACACACAAAAAACAACATAACTATCATGATAATAATACAACATGATACAACGTAATAACAGGTACATTTTTATGAACTAAGTCATGTAATGATTACTCATTCTCCTCCCCTTTAAAACATCAATTATTATAAAACAGTCTAAATTAGTTTTTTACATCATTTGTTAATGTCTATTGTTTACACCTTTCACTGAACTTTGAGGTTTGTATTTATTAACATTATTAATTTTTTTCTTTCTACCTTGTATTCTTATTGGGGATAATTCATTTATTCAATTATGGGTTGGGTTTCTGACCTTTTACGATTATGGACAATTATTATTTTTATTTTATTTTTTAAAACTTATAAATTGATTTATATAACGTAGGGGACCATATTTTTGTTACGTTACAATATATAACTTTGTATTTGACAAATGTTCTTCAAAATTCAAGGCACAGATTCAATGGCCTGTTCACTGAGGAGATGAAAGTCCTCTCAGCATTTCTAAACAGAAAACGGTGATATGACGAATTATTTAATGAATTTTTGGAATAACATATTGTTACGACAGTCTCGCTGTCACCGTATGGTACAGTGGAAGACGAAATACAAGACACCAATGAAATCATTAATAACCAGCTTTAATTATCATAATTAATAAATTGTAATCAATAAGATAGCCTGTTACAACATATCACGTAAAATTTATCCACACACAATAATAATGTAGAATTTCGCACTAATTATAACACAACACTTCGCTACAATACTTCTAAAAACACTCAATCCGCGCTAAGGAAAATCGCTCACGTAACTGTTTCGCAAAGCCAGTCTCTGTCCCTTATATATGTAGAACTTTCCACCCTTACTTAATTCCTGACGCTAATGCGTATTTCAAGTGTGCTCTTGAAGAATCTGGAACATACTTAACGCGGCCTTGACTGAGGTAACACCTACCACACTGTGCACGGGGTGGAGAATGTTCTAGGCTGTTCGATAGGGTTCTCGTTACACCCCCCCCCCCAGCCTGTTCGTCCCAAACTGTTAAACCGTCTCTGAAGTAACACTTGGTCAGATGATGTATGTAGTTGGTCTACTTGTGAAGGACAATTCTGCGGCTCTTCGAATTCAGTCTCTTGTGATCCGAACATCAAGTTCCCAGAAATACAAGTGTTACGCTCAACCACTAGTTTTGCTGGAATCACTCCCGTTGTGTCATGTACTGATGACCTATACACCATTAGTTGGTCCATGTCTGTTTGGTTCTTGTCAACAACCCCTTGCTAACATCATCTTCAGCAACTTTTCAACTTTTCGCCCGAGCGCTTCCATTAACTCAGGAACAAACAAGGGCTTTTCCTTGGGACCCATAGATGGCTTTCCAATCACTTCTTTCCCGTTACACATATTTGTACTTCCTCTGTTAGTTCTTCCATTTCCGCCTGCAATAGGAAGGGTTCCTCTTGAACAGATCTATTGACTTCTTCTTTGGCTAATATCACTTGCTTAATCGCATGGTTGGCAGACCCTGTCATTTTAGCCATACAAAGCTTTATCTTCTCATGGCCAACCTTCAGGACGTCCTCTATTAAGTCCACAATGAACCCGTAGGCAATCATAATGTTCGTGCCAAGAAATCACTTCATCAACAATGTCTTCAACAAGCATTAGGTGGCTGAAATTAAAGAGACCAAGGCATACACGTACATCTACTTGACGGGGTCTCTAGTCACAACTGTATTGAACAAGAGCTAAATTGAGGCTGTGGGTTGCTGATTAAGTCAGGGTGCACAATGGACACTGTAGCGGCCACGTCAACTGTAAATGATGTTGGTTTACCTTCTTTGTTGTAGGAGTGGTTTATATTTTCATCATTTTCTCTTTCTTGAGACAGAGTAAACATATCTTCATGGAATTTTCAGCTAGGTTTTTGGATTTATCCACCACTTTGAAACAAATTTATGCAGCAATCAAAAACACTGAGAAAAAGTACAAAATAATTATTAGAATTTGTACACAACCAAATTCTTCTTTTAGGTCAACACTCTATAACCAATTGTTATGAGAAAAATATGCTTCTTTCATGACTTTTTGTTGCACTGGTTACAGGCATAGTTACAGTCATATTGTGTCCATGGCACTGTTTTCTACTTGCTTAAACAAACACAGACACAAAGGGGGTGTTGTGTCCTAAAAAAAGGTACATTAATTACCAATTTATTCAAAAACATGTGAAAAATGAACTTTTAACTGTTTAAATTAACATATTGTTAAAAACAGCTCAAGAGATTTTTTAAAAATCAGTCATAAATGAAATTACATACATCAAGAAATCGAACAAAAGCAAAAAATATACGGTGTCTGACCTTCAATTTAAACAGGGTTCAGGGCCCGCGTATACCACTAAAGCTCAATGGATGTAATGAGAGAGTTCTTTCCTGGGGGTCTCATTTCTTCTCATGGCGTTGTTCCATAAGAGGTTTTGATTTTCTCGATGATTAAGCCTGTAAAAAGTTAAATTGCTTACTGAATACAATGATGACATCCATTACAAAACTACAAGAATGGTATGTCAAATTGTACGAAGCTTTAAAATTGTGCTAAACAAGTTTGTGAGAAAAAATGAATGATATAGTATACACCTTATTCTGGTATGAAACAGCTATAAGGATTATGATTTGTGCTACTTATCAACATGGCTCCCATCTTTTCAGACACAACAGTACAAATGTTTAACAGTTACTAAACACCTGTGTTGGCTAATTCTGCTAGCTTTTGTACAAAATGCCACCTTAGATGAAACTGGATTATTGTAATGATGAAAACATAGATTATATGGTAAGAATAAACCAATTCAAATTTAAAATTACCAAAAACCATTAATTTACATAAAAATACAAGTCGGATTACCCCATACTTAAATGTAAATATTTATCACTAATTATAAATCATATTGTGCATGTGCACATGCATACACACTCTCAGTAAGAAAACATTTGTGTGTGTGTGTATATCAAAAGTTGCTGGACAACTAAGTTTCTCACATCACTTGTATTTTTTTTTTTCTTTAAAGGAGTAAAAATTTCCTTACACACAAAGGAGACCTATTCTCACATGGCTTATGGACAGAAATACTAAAGTATGATGAAAAGTTTATTCTAAAAAAAAGCTACAGTATAAGTATTATACAACTATGAAAATGGGTACTTACCAGTTTCTAATATATACGTGGCACTAGATAATATTTTACTTTCTGTGTGTACCTATCCCATGATGAACCATACCGCAGTCTACATCTTTCATTATCCCTGCGTACTCTATGTATAAGTGATAATCCTGAACAAACTGGCGCAACAAATGGCACCCAATGAGAGAAACCACAGGGGATGACCCATGCCCAGTACATGAGGATGTCGCCCACATAGTTTGGATGACGTACCCATCCCCACAGCCCTCCACACAAAAGTTTCTTTCCTAGTACTGTTGGCATTTTTTCTATGTCTATAATTAAAATAAACAGCTATGTTATTGAAATGCATATTTCAGTTACATTTATATACTTATTTGAACGTCATGTACATCTTTTTAGGATTTTTAAGTCTCTTATATAAAGATTTACTTTGATAGGAAAATGTCCACATACAAAACCACAACATCTAATTTCCATAAAAAAATATTCATGTTAAATGCGGTACCCAAGTCACTTGTACGAATTAATAACTAAATTTACCGTATTTTGTCCGCTTTGTGACTTCTTATAATTTTTCTATTATGCATTTCAGAGCTTAGGCTCCATCATCAGATATATATTGTAACTAGCAAAATACCCGTGCTTCGCTACGGAGTTTCACGTTGTATGTAATGAAAATCTTATTTAATTAATAAAGTTCAATTAAAGTAGGTTTCTTATAAATAAATAATTAAAACCTCTTATGTATTTTATTTAAAATAAACATTAAACATTTTTGTTATATGAAGTTGTGTTGAGTATGAAAACATTTCAGATTTTTCTTCAATTTATGAACTTGTAATGAAGAACTAATCATCGGATCATTAAAGAACTTCTTTGTACACAAAGTTTTTAGTTTTTCCTTCTGGCTGAAGAATAACCAGACTATCAGGAGTGCTAACTCTTAAACAGGCAACGTACAACTGGCCATGAGAGAAAGTCTTCCCTCAGATCTACACCAGCCATTTTCAAAGACTGTCCTTGAGCTTTGTTGATTGTCATTGCAAAACAGACTTTGATGGGAAATTGTAGTCTTTTAAACTGAAAATGGTAGTCTGACGGGATCAAAGGAATGCGAGGTATGAAAACTGTTCTTCCAGGACCACAGCCAGTGAATATAGTTGCCTCAACAACGTTCTTATGTAAAGATTTTACCTGCAGTCTGGTACCGTTGCAAAGTTTCGGTGGTATTAAGTTCCGCAGCAGCATAATGGGAGCCCCAACTTTTAGGTGAAGGTTATGTGGGGGTATTCCTGGAGGGTTGAGCGTGTGGAGGAACTCTACCTGATAATGCACAGCGTCTTCTACCTCTACTACGGAATCTACCAACTGATATTTTACAACATCGGCTGGAAGTTTTTCTCACAATAAGTTGTTAATGATTGCTGTTGTCTCATTTCTTGGGGTTAGAATAGCTCTTTCTTTGAGCCAAGACGAGTCACTTATATTCATTAAGTCTGGGTATATTTTATCTGTCAAAGTCTTAAGGTCTTTTACAACTTCACATAGGTTGTTTGGAATGTTAACTTTTCCATCTTCCTCTTTTAACTTTCTATCGCCAATCTGTAACAGTAAGCTTGAAAACTCTTCCGCTTTAAAATCACCTTTAAGATGCACCCGCATGTTTACTCTTAAGGAACGAACTTGAACTTTGGGCCAGAGGTAAGATGACTTCAGGCAGGCTTTAACTTCATCTGCTCGTGTTCCCCGAGGCACAACAGGTAAAGTCTGTCTAAAGTCTCCGGCCAGTAGGACAGTAAAGCCCCGATTATCCGCGAGTGCCGCGAAAAATTTTTTTAATTACGAACCTCAAAAAAACAAATTTTAATCCAAGCCAACAACAGGGAAAATACAATAGGCCCTACAGTGCGAAGGTTGAAAATTTCTGACAGGTTTATTATGCATCGTAATCCTATAGGCCTTCTCGGAATTTTGTTTTGGCTCTTGCTCTTTGGTTTTGGTCAAGTTCACTAACCTTCCCCCTCTACGTACATATTCTCTCGGTCTGCCAGTGGTGTCAGTTGTCAGTAAGCGTGCTTAGTGATCAGTTCGTTAGTTCCTGAAATTAATAATGGCTGAAAAACGAAAGAAGGTTGTATTAACGATTGCACAAAAACTTGAAATGATTTCTAAAATAGAAAATGGCGCTTCAAGGAAGTAGATGTGTTTGAATTACGGGATCAGGGAAACAACAGTGCGAGATGTTTTAAAGCAAAAAGACAAACTGTTAGCCTTTGCATCAGTGTCGGACAGTGCTTCTGGGATGAAAAAACGAAAAACAATGAAGAAATCCACCTATAATGAACTTGACTCGGCATTAGCGGAATGGTTAGCTCAGGTGCGAAGTGAGGGCACCCCCGTGTCTGGTCCTACCATTGCAGCTAAAGCAAAAATCTTTTTTGATTTGTTAGGCCTGGAAGGAAATTTTGATGTGTCGTCGGTTGGTTACATCTTTTTAAGAAACGTCATGGAATTAGAGAGATTGGTCTACACGGAGAGAAGCTGAGTGGTGATCAACAAGCAGCTGATGATTTTCAACGTGATTTTGAAGAGTTTGTGTTGTCTGAACATCTGTCATATGAACAAATTTATAACGCTGATGAATCAGGGCTTTTTTGGAAGTGTCTTTCCACTCGTACTTTAGCATTTGAAAGTGAACATCAAGCGGCAGGTCACAAAAGTAGCAAGGAAAGAATTATTATCTTGCCATGCAGCAACACTGCGGGTAGTCACAAACTTAGGCTTCTTGTAATCGGTAAATCTAAGAAACCGAGGTCTTTTAAGGGGATAAGGGCAGAAAATTTACCAGTTGATTATTTCAACCAAAAAAAAGGTTGGATGAACCAGCAGATTTTTCAAGAATGGTTTGAAAACATTTTTGTGCCTCAAGTACGTAAACATCTTGACTCAAAAAATTTGCCAAAGAAGGCTGTTTTGTTAATAAAATTGACAACGCGCCTTCACACCCAGCTACATGTGTGCTTAAATCTTCTGACGGGCAAATCTTCGCAACGTTTTTGCCCCCAAATGTTACTGCGCTGATACAACCTATGGACCAGGGAGTCATTGCAACCATGAAGAGAACATACAGAACAAAGTTGTTACTGTCAAAAATCGAAGAAGGCTGCGATCTCAAAGAATTTTGGAAGAATTATACAATTTTGGATAGCATTTACGATATTGCGTCTGCATGGGATTACATCAAACCATCAACCCTTGTTAAATCATGGAGAAAACTCTTTCCGAGTATCGAAACAAATGTCAACCAAAACATTTGTGAAGAAGAGAATGAAGTCATGCCGACCGCTACACTTGTTGACCTAGTGACATCCGTTCCGGGAGGTGAGAATGTCAACGAAGAGAACATAGAAGAGTGGCTGGAATGCGACGCAAGTGAGCCGGGGTTTGAACGACTGACTGACGTAGAGATAACGAACAAAGCAATGGGAGTGAACGAGAACGAAGAAGAACAAAGTAAAAGTGAAGAAGACGAGGTGCCTGGGCGGATGACACACGAAACTGCTTTGCAGCACATAGACGGATTGCTTCAATATTTAGAGGAACAAGACGACGATGCACATCTGGCAAAAAAACTCATGTTAAGGAAAGTACAATCTAGAATAAAGAAAAGGTGTTTCCAAAGCAAGAAGCAAAAACGAGTGACTGATTTTTTTAAAAAGGCGTAACTGAACACTTTTTGTTAACAGTGCAGTATTGTTTTTTGTTTACTGTTCTTTATTTTAGTGATTTAGACGTAGAGCAAAGGTTTCTGCTGTACTGTACATATTTTAAAAGTTTTACATATTATGTTTTTTGTACAATAAAGCATAGTTTTTATGCTGAAATATATTTTTTCATGTTTACACCTCATTTTTAGTCTTTTTTTGGGTTATCCGCGATTTTCACTATCCGCGGTGCCCTTGCCACCCAATTCCACGGATAATCGGGGTTTTACTGTACTGTTATTCCACCCATCAGGTTTTTACTGCTACGAATGTCCTGTAAAGTTCTGTCTAGGGCTTCTATCCCTCGTTTGTGAGCCATGGTGCATTCATCCCAAACTATCAACTTGCACTCTTTCAAGACCTTGGCTGTGTCACTTTGTTTTGACATGTTGCAGAATGGAGTCTGGGAGATGTTTAAATTCAGAGGCAGTTTAAAGGCAGAGTGAGTTGTTTTACTTCCATTCAGCAATGTAGCTGCTACAGGGTTCCCAGCCAGAAAGTCAAACTAATTTCCCTGACCAAAATATTGTATTTCCCTGACAAAAATTTGGAATTTGCGCAATTTTTAACAGCCTCCTCCACCCCTATTAGCTGTCCAACACACACCTGTACACAATATTTATTACTCAAATAGGAAATACAACATTCTGAACAGTAAAGTACATACAATTTAATAATGATCTGCCAGATAATAATAAATGTTAATACATTTTATTTATACATGAATAATGAAAGATTACTATTAAAATTACTAATGAACACAATGTTGGTAATAATGTAAAAAAAACAAAATGCAGCACAACAACAAAATTACACACAATTTTTTCTGGTTTCAAGTAGGTGTATTTTATCTTCAATTCTGGCTTCACATTCTTGTGACTGCATTCTTTTAATTTTTTTTCGTTTTCCAACTTTCTTATTTCATCACTTATTCTTCGTTTCTCAGCTTTTTTTCTGTCCTCTTCTTTGACCTTCAGGCGTGTCTTCTCCAAGTAATCCTGGTATTTCTTATGAGCACATCTCACCGATAACAACATTCTATGATTAATTGGTACGCATCTGACACCTCCATAGTACAAAATGGAATCATACACTTGTCTTTGTGCAATAATTGACTCCTCATGCATGTTTTCTACCAACATTGATTTATTTATAGAAAAGCCACTCTCCACTGCAGCATTTCCATGAGACAGTATAAGACAAAGCTTTATTACTTGCCAAAGTTCACTATACTGTTTGTTTTCTGCTAAAATGTCTAAACCCATACTATCATCAGATATTGAGATATATTGTTTGAATTTAGTTTCCAAAGCTTCCTTTGATTCACAACACAGAGACATGAATTGTGCTTTAGCCCTATCGGCCACATTTTCAGTTATTCTGTTAGCTTCATGCAACGCTTCCAAGGCATATTCCATTCGGGTCTGACCAAGACGTGGTTGCTGATATATTATATGTGGGTTCAAACTCGTAAGACATTTCACTAATCTGTACTTTAAAGGACTCTTATCCAACAGTTTTGTCACAACTGCCACTAATATTTTCTGACGTTCGTGTTTAAAACCAAGAAGTTCTCTCTCTGACAATTTTAGTTCTTTAAGTACCTTTTTCGTACTAAATCCAACATCAACTTTACCTATCTCAATTAAGTTTGTTGGGTCCTGTAGATCAAGCAAAATCACACTCCTAATATCAATGGCATTTGCCATTTTACTACGCTTGACAAAGCGATTCATCAAACTTCTTAATAGTTCATTCAGATGGGAGTACAAAAATGGAGCAACCGGTTTGTTACTTTGAAATCGCCTGAGAAAAGGCTCACATTCCAAAGAAATGGTTTTGAAAAATGCTAGTTTGCATTTTATTAAAGGGTCTTGGATTTGTTCTTTAATATTTTTACAGGACTTACTTTCTGGCAACTTAGCATTTGCAACATATGCCTTGATATGGTGAAATACTTCTAAGGCTCGTTCCAGACAATGAACATTTTCAAGCCATCGTACTGTACAATACTTCAGTGGGAACACTGTACTACCAGTCACTGCAGTGAACTGGGCCCGGCGAGCTGGTGAGTCTTTGAATAAATAATACATGTTACGCAGGAATGAGTTAAACTCCCAATTTACAGTCATTAAACCTGTTTTAACAGCTCCATTGATGACATGCAAACCACACACTCCCAGGTTCAATAACTTTTTCCCATCAGGATTTTCCTGTCTCCATTTCCACTTCAAGCTTCCTGAGAAAGCTCAAGTTCACATTAGGCCCATCCATTGAGACCTGCAACAAGTTTTTTTCTTTGAAGAGGTTGAAGTCCATGATTAAATTTCTGCAGCAGATCTTGGGCAGTAGCACGACCCAGAAAAACACTGTTCCAATATCTATAAACCACTTTATGAGTGTTGATATCAAAAAATCTGACAATGAGATCCATTTGTCCTTGTTGTGTTACCTTATTGAGTGACTCATCAAAAGAAACTACATAATCCTCACAAGTTTTCAAATTGTTTGTTAATAACTCACTGAAATGTGGTGCAATACCATGATTAATCACGTAGGAACACTTACTTTCACCAAAGTTGAATTTCGATGCAATTGCACTATCTGGGAACATAAGTATAAATGTATCACGTATATCTGCACATGAACTCCTCTTGTATTTACTAGCAACAACTTTTAACGCCCATAAAATTTCTGCTTTGGCTACTTCATCTTTATTAAAATAAGAAGTAGCACAGTGTACCGACTTTCCACTTTCTATCCCTGCCTCAGTCTTTACTGTTTCTGTTGAACTAACACACGGTTTGACAGCGGCATTATCAAGAGATCCATGTCCAATGTCTACACTTCTTGTTTCTGTTGAACTAGTAGCTACACTTCTTAATTCTGTTGAACTAGCGCTAGGTTTGACAAAAAATGATGACAATGATGGCTGTCTTGATTTAATATTCTGAAGCTGAGTGTGCTTTGGTCCAGTTCCATGTGAATGAATTGCCCATATTGCTGAGTTTAAACTTCTTTCTGCACACATTACAGTAGGCTTCAAATTTATTGTCCGGTACATCACTGAGCCAATCTACAAACTCTGGATTAAGGGTTGAATCCAGCCACTGATAGTTGAAAGTTGTTTTTCTTGCCATCTTATCTAATGCATAGGCCTAATCTGAAACAAAAGAAAAGCATGTTAATTGTACACAAAAACTATATCAAAGCACAAATACATTTATCTCAGCAATGTAAAGATACCTTGTTAAGATAAAAATATACTTGTACAGCTTGGTAGGGCCAGAGCCGCCACACACTGTTCAGCATTTCAACAAACTCATCTTGTTTTAATGCTGCCATAGCCCGAAACATGTACAATTTTAATTTTTTTAAATAAAATTCAACTTACCTCATTAATTGATCACTTTTCCTCGCTTCAAAGGATTCACAGGTTGCAGTTTGTCATCAGTATGAATTACCTGACACATAACAAATCTGAGTCAACTTCCCTGACACACGCCAATTTTTAAAAGACTTCCCTGACAATTTTGTAATTCCCTGACAATCCCCGACTTCCCCGGTCGCTGGGAACCCTGTGCTATACCTGAAGAAGCCACAGAGATGGCAATCTTTCTGTCTTTCCTAACGCTGGCAAGAAGTAGGTTTAGTAGGAACATTTTTCCAGTGCCACCAGGTGCGTCGAGAAAAAACAGCTGACAGAGTCCATCATCAATGTTGGCAATGAGCTCATTGTAAGCGTTCTTCTGATCCGCATTAAGTTTAGGAAAGTTCTCAGCAACCATATCAGAAAGCTGAACTGTACTGTAGGAGAGCTCTTTCAGGTACTCGCGATTGACTGTAATAATGTTTGTGTCTTGAGTTGGTGGAGGTAAACCGAAGTCTTGGAGAGATTAGTTTGACATAGAAAAGATCATATTTTCAAGACAGAGTAAGCATTTATTATAAACTGTGTCCTTGCAAAGTTCAATCTCTAAACCATGACTTTCAATCTAAATCTGCCTTCTTATGTCCTCTGCTAGACTTTCTTTGTGTTTTTCCCAATGTGCTAAGGGATCTGCAACTTGGCAAAACACCAATATTACAGCAAACAGCTCTCGGATCTTGTGAGGCGAATCTGAAATGGAAGCTTCTTGCAGGGTTAGGTCCCATTGCATGTCGTCTTCCAACAACCCTAATGCTCTACAGGCAGACTGGTACGTAGGATGAACTATACCAGATACCTTTTTAAGATCCTTGAAACACGTTGGTCCTCGAATCTCGTGTAGCAGGAGACGCAGATAGAAACACTCGACATTGTTGTTAGGATGTACAGTATATACCTTCCCAAATACATGATCTTTTTTTACTCCTGGATGTCCTGGAACGCCTTTTCCTTGCTTTCTTCTGCAAAACTGATTATTTTTCCAGACATAGTATGTTGGGACCTCACAGTAAAGAAGGCCTCTGGCAAAGGAATCGGTTTTGCAGAGTTCGAAAAATGCTGTTGTGGTTTTTGGTGGATGTTGGATTTTGTCCAGAAGGTTGTCGGAAGTGAAAAATACCCTCTGGCTGTTCTCAAGGTGAACTGCTAACTGCACTACCGGTGGGAACCTTTCATGAATAGGAAAACAGAAAATACGCCAAGCCGCTTCGGAAGTGCTGATGTAGCGACCTGATTCTTACTTAGAAACTTCATCCCACTCATTCTCCAACCTAAACACTGCCTGATCACTGCCTTTGTTCACATATTTACAAATATACTTTATCGACTTGACGGAGTTGCACACTTCAACATGTATGTGGGCTAAGAAAGAGCAGGAAAGAACAGGATTGTACGGTACCACCCATTGGTTGTCAAGATCAACTCCTTTAATGTTGACCGAGAAACCACCATCGGCAGGAGACCGTCGGCGATACTGGGGGTAACCGTCATCCACAGTTTGAGTTTGTGTTGCTAAAGGCCGCGGATATCTCTTGGTGCATTGGCCGTTTACCATGCAGGGCGAGTTTCTGTTAACATTTCCACAAGGGCCATGAATCATTGTGGACTTAACAATGTCATGAAGGGCAGGATCGACTTCAGGATCAGGGATCTCTGCACTTATCACACTGTCGATTTGATGGGGCATGATCCTATCCTGCAGCCAGAGCAGTATGTGCACGTGCAGTAAACCTCTTTTTTGCCATTCCACAGTTAACATGTAACACCTTGTTGGACTGAAAACATTGCCTTTTGTCAAGACATGCATCATTTTCTTTACTTTGAGGTGAAATATTCTGGCAATAATATCGTGTCTGTCTTAGAGGCTTTTGTCGTGCACTTAATGCTTCTTGTATTTCGGTCCATATAGGGTTACATGTAAATGTGATGAACAGATCAGGACGGCCGTACTTGCGTACATATGTCATGGCGTCCTGAGTCCGCTCGTGCATGTAACGGGGTCCACCTGTAAAGCTGGAAGGTAAAACAACCATTTTGCCTATATTATTGGCTTGCCCATCATTTTTGCACATGGAGTCCCGCAGATGCACATAGTTTTCGGTCTGCAGCTTACTCTGATTGTTCCTTACGAAGTTGAGTCTTTCTGTCTCAATTTTGGCGTATATGTCAACCAAAAATTGATTCAGGAGACTGCGATAAAATAACAAATAATTTTGCTGGCCATCTCTCTCCATTATGCGGAATGAGTAAAATTCTGAAGCTGAAACAGTTTTTTTAGAGGGGCTTTAGTGTTTGGGTCGCACTGTGGAATGGCAATGGAGTAACCATCTTCCCCACGACAGAACATAAGTGGATACTGCAAAGCGTCATAAGGTCGATGAGTTTCATTTATGCGCTGTAACTTAGAGTCACTGCTGTGGAGAATGATGTCCCTCTTTGCAAACTCCTGGCCTACGATCACTAAAGCCACCTCGCTTGTTGTGGGTGCATTGAACTGACCCCTATGTCCATCTACGGGCTTTCTGTCTGCATGGATTACTACTTTGAACTCCTGGCCTTCTGGAACACTTTCCAATGCTGTTTTGAAATCGTTTATGTAAGAATTGTGATTGTGAAGCACTTTTTGAAGTTTGGCAACTAACCAAGGCTTTACGTTTGGAAAATTGTTACATCTAGTGTTTGTCTCCTTTTCGTCATCTCCAAGGAAATATATTTGTAAAAATGAGGGATTGTTTGGAGGTGAAGACAACAAACTCCCTACCCTGTGGTAGACTTGACCTTGTACTTTAAAAGTTGGCGTGAAGTTCCCTTCTTTTATTTCTTTGGCTCCGAAAGATGTCATTTGGAAACAACCATTATATTTTCTTATGTTTACCAAAAAGTGTTCAGACTCTGGATGTTCACTGGTGAGAAGGCTATGGAGAGGTTCTGGTAGTTCTTTAATGAGATGAAGGTGGACTTTTCCGTTGCTACAACATAACCCAGGACATTCCTCTTTCCACTTTTTAGCATTACACCATTTACACTGTATAAAATCACCAATAGATAAAATCTTGTCATTGTTGTAGTCAGTATTACAGTCATATTTAAAGCCAGACAAAGATTTTATCTTCCAGGGAATAAGTGACCCCTTTTCATTGTATTTTCTCACCGCTTTGCATACACCACCTTTGATATCATAACCTAAATCTTTATTTATAAGAATCGTGGACTCTGACCCCGTCTTTCGTGGGATCCGACCTAAGACTCCCCGGGTTCCGTGGACGGACTCCGGGGAAGGCCCGTCGGACGACTCCCGTGCTATTTCCTACGCGGGAGACTTCCACCGATCCTATGGTAACCAGAATCTATTCTATTGGGTTGCCATAGTAACCAGATCTAATAGTTTTTTAAGACCCAAAGGACCCCCCAGAGGATCGTAACAAAAAAAAACACCTGTCCTATGTTGGTTCTCCCGTTGCGTACAATATTTGTGCCAAGTTTGGTTGAAATCGGTCCAGTGGTTTAGGAGGAGATGTGGAAGACCCCAAAGGACCCCCCAAAGGATCGTATCGAAAAAACACTTGTCCTATGTTGGTTCTCCCGTTGCGTAAAATATTTGTGCCAAGTTTGGTTGAAATTGGTCCAGTGGTTTAGGAGGAGATGTGGAAGACCCCAAAGGACCCCCGAAGGATCGTATCGAAAAAACACATATCATATGTTGGTTCTCCCGTTGCATAAAATATTTGTGCCAAGTTTGGTTGAAATCAGTCCAGTGGTTTAGGAGGAGATGTAGAAGACCCCAAAGAACCCCCCCCAAAGGACCCCATCGAAAAAACACCTATCCTATGTTGGTTCTCCCGTTGCGTAAAATATTTGTGCCAAGTTTGGTTGAAATCGGTCCAGTGGTTTAGGAGGATATGTGGAAGACCCCATCGAAAAAACACCTATCCTATGTTGGTTCTCCCTTTGCGTAAAATATTTGTGCCAAGTTTGGTTGAAATCGGTCCCGTGGTTTAGGAGATGTGTTAGACCCCAAAGAACCCCCCAAAGGACCCCATCGAAAAAACACCTATCCTATGTTGGTTCTCCCGTTGCGTAAAATATTTGTGCCAAGTTTGGTTGAAATCGGTCCAGTGGTTTAGGAGGAGATGTGGAAGACCCCATCGAAAAAAACACCTATCCTATGTTGGTTCTCCCTTTGCATAAAATATTTGTGCCAAGTTTGGTTGAAATTGGTCCCGTGGTTTAGGAGGAGATGTGTTAGACCCCAAAGAACCCCCCAAAGGACCCCATCGAAAAAACACCTATCCTATGTTGGTTCTCCCGTTGCGTAAAATATTTGTGCCAAGTTTGGTTGAAATCGGTCCAGTGGTTTAGGAGGAGATGTGGAAGACCCCAAAGAACCCCCCAAAAGACCCCATCGGAAAAACACCTATCCTATGTTAGTTCTCCCGTTGCGTAAAATATTTGTGCCAAGTTTGGTTGAAATCGGTCCAGTGGTTTAGGAGGAGATGTGGAACATACATACATAGATACATACATACCTAGTACCGGGGGGTTTTTTGCCCCTTAGGAGTGAAAGTTTTTAAAACCGTTTATTAGTGAGCACCTAAGACCTATGATGAAGCTATGTTCAAAGTTTCATTGATATCCATTCAGTGGTTTCAGAGATATTGTGATCAGTGAGTCAGTCATTGGTATTTGGCTTATATAGGATGTTACACAAGATCACGACCACCAGGGTTCCAAACAAACCATAACCAACAATAACAAATCATAAGAAATGTTACACTCAAACTTTAATGTTAATCACAAAGATAAGTAGAAGGTAACTTAAAAGGAATAAGGAATACATCTTTAACAAACTGATGAAGATTATTAAAGAAATAATGACAATGACTTAGACGAAACGTAATTAAATGACAATAACCCAACAGATTAGGTAAAAATGAGAAACCCAAAGACAGAGAGAAGTAACTATAAATGGAGTAAAGAAGAACACTACAAAGCCCAACTGGATACAAAAACAGAAAGAAGAATGAGAATGCCCTACACGAAACAAAAGAAGAATTAAGACAAGATGAATGGATCATAACAAGAAAGCCCAGAGTAAAGAACAGAGGAATAATGAAGCCTGATGACCTAATATAAATAACTATGCTGACAAAGAAAGCTAATAAAATAAATGAATGATATAATGAATAAAAGTCAGGAGAGTGAAGTAAAGGTAGTCAAAGTATAAATTAACTGTGTATCTGGAAGAATAACAAAAATGAATCATATAGACCAGCCTTGTAACTAGAGCAAATGTAGGGATATAACTTATAGAATGATGTTAATGAATACTGTTTAAGAATGGGTAATAGAGACAAAAAAGTGTCTAATAAACCTAAAGTGATAAATAACATTAGTAATACTATAATAATGTGAAATAAAAGACACTGAAATCATAATAAAATAAACACATTGTTGTCAAACCAAGATAGGACCCATAACCTCACTACATGTCAATAAGGCACCTCAAATAAAAGAATTAAATGACTAAATGATAAGTAATCCAATTTCTGTTGGAGGGTAATGAACCTAAATGTTAAAGGGGTAGTACCAACACAGAATCAATGTATAGAAGAAGTAGCATTATATTATAATTAGAATAAATTCAAACAATAAATCAGACTTTCTGAAGTTACATAACAAATCTTGCAAAAACTTTAACAATAAGGTATAAAAGAGGTGAGACATTTGTGTCAATAGAACCAGCAAGGTTCACAGTCACTTATATAATGTAAAACAATTGTAAGTAGCTTAAAAATATAACAAGATAATAGAAAATAGACATACAGTAAGCCCTCGATTTAATGGACTAATTGGGGCTGAGGGGTGTCCTTAAATCGAAAGTCCGTTAAATCGCAAATTTTGTTTTTTGAGGATATATTTAAATCAAATAGGCCTATAACACTTGAAATTTTAATACTATTAATATCATGCAAATACCGTATTGTTCCGAATACAACCCACACTTTTCTCCTAAAAACATGGTCGCTAATTTGGCCTGCAGCTTGCATTCGCACGCTAACGAAATTCGAAGTTATAACTGACTTCTGGCGGGACGAACGCTTTTGGTATCTATGAGTTGTTTACTGCCTAAGCAACAGCAGTTTGCCCGGCTGTAGTTCACTCTGGCGTTACGATTTATGACTACAACCGAATGTTTTAACAGCAAACTGAAGAAAGAATAGGAAGATAAAGTGTAAGTGCGTGCGCATGCACGCACCCTTCTGTAGGCAGCAAGACAAAGGATGAGTAGAGGGGGTGTGAGTAACATGTTTCTACATAACGGGTAAACTGCCAGTTGGGTTTTCTATTGTAACAGCAACAACATCGCTTATCTGTACTTTGTTTTCATTCGGCGTTTTTGTAGTGCGTTTGCGGTATGAGTGATATTGTGGAGACTAAAGGCACGCAGTCAAATCAAATTAAATGTAACCCGTACGACGCGAATTATAAATTAATTGTGATACAAAATGTAGAAAAAACATGCAATCACAAAGCCGCAAGGAAATTCGATATTGATGAATCCTGTATTCGACGATGGAGAAAACAGAAGGAACGACTTTTCAATGCAAATACTGCGCGACGAGCATTCGCGGGACCTCAAGTTGGACGTTTTGTAGCAGTAGAGTCCAGCGTCTGTGAATACATATGGCTTTTAAGAAGGCAAGGACTCCCTGTCACTAGACATGTTTTAAAATTAAAAGCTTTAGAAATCGCAGAAGAATTAAAAGTCTCCGGTTTCAAAGCCAGCTTCGGGTGAATGATGCGGCGAAATGGATTTGCGCTTAAATGACGTACATCACTCGCGCTAAAACTACCGAGTGACTGCGAAGAAAAACTCCTACAGTATCAGTGATTTGTCCATCATTTACGCAAGAAGCATAATTATTCACTTGAACACATGGGAAATGCTGATGAAACGCTTGTATTTTTTATTTTTTATTTACGTATATTTACGGTGGACCAAAAGGGAACCAAATCTGTAACAATAAAGATTACGGGAAATGAAAAATTACGTGCCAGTGTAATGCTTGCTGTATTAGCCGATGGACGAATATTTCACAGTGAAATAAGATATTATATTGATCAGTGTATTTGTTCAGTGTTAGTCATCGTGATGTCTTCCACTGAACGTGTGCGACGCCTGCGTCAACGATTACGCAAAGACAGGGATCGTGAAGAATTAAATGAATTCTTGATAAATACTCCGTTCTCATCAAATACAATTGAAGATGAGAAAATTTGCGTGTTTCAAAACAAGAAGAAAAGAAACGAAAGAATGCTGCGATAGCCAAGCAATATCGCCAGAACAGGAGAGTCTGCAGTTTATGCACATTATACGTTTCAAAAGCCTAAAAACATTATCATGCTTTTTTTTTTTTTTTTTTTTTTTTTTTTTTTTTTTTTTTTTTTTTTTTTTTTTTTTTTAATCGTTTTGTCTGTCAAATTCTGTCCGTTAAATCCGAAGTCCGTTAAACCGAGGTCCGTTAAATCGAGGGTTTACTGTACTTGTATCTTGAGACCAGATGCAAGAAGTTTTATTGTATTAACAGAGAAAGGTGATATACTATTACCAATCAAATGTTGGTAACACCTTAATATAATTACTATCACTATTTTGTAAAGGAGAATGATCACTAAAATTAAAAATAATTAAGAGTTATGAGAAAAGATGTAACACCATATAGTACCTGTACTATAGGTGAGCCCAAAGGATATAATTCAGGGAATAATTGTGTCAAAACCACCAAAGTTAACAACTAAAAGTTGTAATAGTTAATTTAGAGAACCAAAGTAACAGTATTCAGAAGTAATCCAATCGTAATGAACAGACCACTGTTAAAACTAACTTGGGGGGAAATAGGCCTAAAGGAGCCCAGAGACTGATACTAAACATCAAGTTATACAGAGTATCAGACTAAACCAACAGTAGTAAACTCATAAGATAGACAAGACACCAAGTAATGGTTAAAATGTAACCAATATAAACAATGTATTATAAGATTAAAGCAGAATAAAAATTAAGGCCTAGGTGTGCCAAACACTAAGTATGTCATTAACAAAAATACACCAAAAAAGGGTATTAATTAAGTCAGCCAATGATAACCAGAAGTTGAAGGGAAACTTTAAGAATTAGTGTGAAATGTAACTAACTCTTAAAATACCTTCAATGAATAATACCATCTAAATCTAAACCATAATGCTA
This sequence comes from Magicicada septendecula, assembly GCA_034769895.1. Lineage (NCBI taxonomy): Eukaryota > Metazoa > Arthropoda > Insecta > Hemiptera > Cicadidae > Magicicada > Magicicada septendecula. Next base: position 659,844,378 of record CM068368.1, read on the forward strand.
TCTGTACAGCAGGGTTTATACTCAATTTTAGAGTTATTATCACACATAACTGATTTATAATCTAACTAAGAAGCAGAAAGAGACTAAATAGTCATAAATAAAACTAGTAGTGAAGTTAAATTGTAAATACTATAAAGTAAGATAGTTTTAAATGAAAAATTGTAATAGGCATAAGTTGTGAAAATAAGTAATTATCAAACATAAACAGAATTATGGCTTGAGGGGTATCTAATTGATCTAGAGAACAATTGTAAACGATTGAGATGATTCAATTAGAACTCCCAAGTACCATAAGAAAGTTAAATGTATTTTTAATATTTGTGTAAATTGGAAGGAAATATTTTCGTACTCTTGACCCCAAAAACCGACGCCGACGGAAGCCGCCAGTGAGGTGTCATCGAGCTTCCCACCAATCAAATTATCTATAGCGAGTCTTGGCCAACAAAGGGACGCCAAGCTAAGCGTCAGTCTTATTGTACGATCAACTCAGGAAACAAGACGAGAGTTCTCAACGCCAGAAAAGTAAATGAACCTTACCTGTGCGTGTAGTAAATGTCATAGTAAGAGTTAATACGAATCAAAATGTCTAAACAGCATTAATAAAGTGATATAACGAAGTAATAAAGAATAGGTGAAAGTGTGAATACGATTGCCAGTGTACAATCCTGGCAATCGCGGTATTATAAATAAAAAGGGACTATAGTGATTTAATATCATTATTGTAGACTTAAGAAGTGAACATAACCTGAAACTGTATAGGATTAAGAATAAATAAATGAACTTTGAAGAGGCATTAAACCTCATAAAGTCAAGTAACAAGTAACTAGGGATAAGAATTAATGGAATTTACTCGCTCTAATTATAAAACGAGTGCTCACTAATTACATAAGGACAGTATGTTTTGCTGAATCGAATAGGTTAAGTCAGTGTACCACCATTTCATAACCTGTTGATATGTTATTAGAAATAAGAAATTTACCTGAGGAAGTATATCCAAAATAGTAGTCTAGCGATAGTTGGATCTACTGAAGATGTTATAACTTTAGTAAAATTGAATTGTCTTTGTCAATTGACCATTTAGATTTTAATGAACTTCACTGGCATTATATTAGACATGCCAGGTCTACCCTAAAGTTGACGCAAGCTGTCTGTTTAAGTTTTTATCAATGAAATGAGATTTTAGTTATCCGAGGTGACCACTCTCCTATTAAACAATAATAATTATCTTGTAAGCTAAAAGAACCCATGTTGATTAAATTTATTGTAAACAAACATTGTGGAGTGTTGTATACACATACATAGATTGACCACCCTGAGATGTTAATAAGAGTTTGATAAAAAATGAAAAAGTAATTGTGAAGTCTAACCTTCTTATGTTAAGGGTTCAATGATATTAATGCACAGATTTCAACAAGAAATAAATTATGTTTAACTAAATAATTAGAGTTGGCCCGATTACTTCACGTAGATAGGCATTTACAGGCTTGGCAGACGACATGCAACGGTTGGCAATACAAACGGCGCCACGAACGATTTTGAATTAATCTTGTTTTTAGATAAGCTGATACGCTCTACCTGATAACAAGAACGTCACTCAAAGTAAGTACCATTATTCTAAATTGTTTTGATTACAGTTAGAACCAACGCAGCCGAAATATATCTACTAGTGAAGAAGAACCAACCTCTGTCCTATACTCAACATTCGACGAACGATGAACAGTTTAAACCATTAATAATAGTCTTGAACACTTTAACTCGACGACTTCATAATAATAAATAAAACAAAAACCAATCATAAATAATTAAAATAAATAAACTAAATCAATTTAATACTCGTACCGATCTAGTTACGTAACAATATTAAAATAAAACTATCACTCTTACCGAGGTCGTCACATGATATAAAATGTCAAAAATGTTTGCATACAAACAGCGCGCGGAAGTATTTTTGACATTTTATATCATGTGACGACCTCGGTAAGAGTGATAGTTTTATTTTAATATATATCTGATAATGGAGCATAAGCTCTGAAACTCGTATTAGAAAAATTATAAGAAATCACAAGGCGGACAAAATAAGGTAAATTTAGTTATTAAGTCCATAAAATAATATCATGGCTTGTAATGTTCTGCTGTATACAACAAATGGCACCCAATTATAAAACAAATTTCCTATAAATGAACCTAATCTGTCATTTATCAGGAACAACTGAAAATATAATGAATTTACTTTCAATCTGAAGGATTAGCTTCCATCATAAATTCTATTTCCTTTAAATACAAAACAGAAACATCACTATATTAATACTAAATGTCATTGTGAACGCAATAAAAATGAATTTTGTATAAAGTTTACTAATCAAGTACATTTGAATTGAAATTGTATTACCGTATTGTTCCGAATACAAGCTGCACTTTTTCTCCTAAAAACATGGTCGCTAATTTGGCCTGCAGCTTGGATTCGTGCATTAACAAAATTCGAAGTTATACCTGACTTCTGGCGGGACGAATGCTTTTGGTATCTATGAGTTGTTTACTGCCTAAGCAACAGCAGTTTGCCTGGCTGTTGTTAACTCTGGCATTATGATTTATGACTGCAACCGTATGTTTTAACATAAAACTGAATAAAGAATATGAAGAAAATTGTACGTGCGTGCACATCCTTCTGTAGGCGGCAAGACAAAGGATGAGTAGAGGGGGTGTGAGTAACATGCTTCTAAATACCGGGTAAACTCCCAGTGTGGTTTTCTGTTGTAACAGCAACAACATCGCTTACTGTACTTTTTCATTCGGCGTTTTTGTAGTGCGTTTGCGGTATGAGTGATATTATGGAGACTAAAGGCACGCAGTCAAATCAACGTAATACGTACGATGCGAATTAATTGTGATACAATATGCAGAAAAAACATCCAATCGCAGTGCCGCAAGAAAATTCGATATTGATAATTCCTGTATTCGACGATGGAGAAAACAGAAGGAACGGCTTTTAAATGCAAATACTGCACGACAAACATTCACGGACTTCAAGTTGGGCGTTTTGTTGCAGTAGAATCCAGCGTCTGAGAATACGTACAGCTTATAAGAAGGGCAAGGACTCGCTGTCACTAGACATGTTTTAAAATTAAAAGCTTTACAAATCGCAGAAGAATTAAAAGTCTCCGGTTTCAAAGCCAGCTTCGGGTTGATAAGACGAATGATGCAGAGAAATGGATTTGCGCTTAGACGACGTACATCACTCACTCAAAAACTATCGAGTGACTACGAAGACTCCTACAATATCAGCGGTTTGTCATTAATTTATGCAAGGAGCATAATTATTCACTTGAACACATGGGAAATGCCGATGAAATGCCCGTATTTTTTTATATGACCTCTAACTTTACAGTGGACCAAAATGGAACCAAATCTGTAACAGTAAAGACTACGGGAAATGAAAAATTACGTGTCACTGTTAATGCTTGCTGCATTAGCCGATGGACGAAAACTTCCACCTTACGTAATATTAAAACGGAAAACCATGCCAAAAAAGAATTTACTATCGGCTGTAATTTTTCGCTGTCACGAAAAAGGTTGGACGACAAACGATCTTATGGTAGATTTGTTAAAATGTGTATGGAATAAACAGCCAGGAGCATTATTAAAATGACGGGGTTTGTTAGTGCTAGACTCATTTCATGGTCACACTACAGATGAAATAAAAAAGCTTCTTTATGAAGAAATGAACATTGATATCGCCGTTATTCCTGGAGGAATGACAAGTCAGTTGCAGGTGATGGATGTTGTAGTAAATAAACCTTTTAAAGATAACCTGCGGCGTTTATATAATAATTGGTTGGTGGAGAGAAAGCATCCTTTGATTCCTACAGGAAAAATAAAAAAAAAAAAATCTTGGCAACTGGATCAAGAGTGTGTGGGAAAGCATCCCACCAGAATTTTTAATTTGTCGTTTCAAAAAGTGCTGCATATTGAACTGCATGGATGGAATGGAAGACGATGTCATTTATGAAAAGGACGAAGCGACCGTCTCAGGGACAAGTGACAGTTAAATTGAAGACAGTGACAGTGACAATGATTAAGTACGGTAATATTTTAAAGTGCACGAAATATAAACTACTGTACACTACTATAAAATAACTTAACAATAAAAAAGTATAATTTTTATAAACCGTTAGTAAATAATAATAACTATGTAACAATAATGTACTTTTACATGCTATTTCTTTCTTCATCTTATTAAAATTTAGTAATTTTTATTCAAACGGTGACTTTACATTGCAAATTTTTAACCTTTAACCTACGGTAATTTTTGGGGTGTGGCTTGTATTCGGAACAGTACGGTCTATATTTGTCCATATTACCGTATTTTCTCGCATAATTAACGCCCCCGCATAATTTACGCATCCCATTTCTGGGGGGTTCAAAGTGGGGAAAAAAGAAATATTCGCGTATTTGACGCACCCACTTTCTCGATGATTTCATCACGCAGTTCCGGATGCGTTTCGAAATAAAGATGTCAAGTAGTAGCTTTCCTATTGCGCAACCTAGCATTTCAAACCCTCGTGCAACTTCCTGTTATTACTCACTGCGGTATTCAGTCCGGTGAGTGAATCAGCGAAGACGTGATTAGTGACGATTTATTCCAGTCTGGTAGAAACTCATTTTACGAGTATTTCGGGTACACGGATGTTTTGTGATCTCAAAGTCGTTCATTAATCCACAATGAGCAAGTATTCGAGTAATACTGCGTCATATAAACTTGCGGTGATCGCTTACGCCGAAACACACGGGAATAGGGCAGCAGGCCGCAAATATTCTGTGTCCGAGTGTAACGTGCGGTACTGGCGAAAACAGAAAATTGCCCTTCAAGAGACCAACAAGTCTCGTAAAGCATTTCGCGGTCCAAAAAGTGGCAAGTTTCCGCAAGTAGAGGAGGATCTTCTGAAATATGTGATTTCGTTACGCAATGATGGATATGCCGTTTCTTACGAAATGCTGTATTTTAAAGGACGAGAAATAGCTGCAGCACATGGGATCAGTGTCTCGAATTTTAAGGTTAGCCGAGGCTGGGTGATTAAATTTATGAAGAGAAATGGACTCTCTCTTCGAAGAAGAACATCCTTATGTCAAAGAATGCCGAATGATTTCGACCAAAAAGTCATTGATTTTCATCGCTTCATGATTAGGAAACGGAAAGCGAAGAAATATTTGCTTTCCCAGATAGGAAACGCAGATCAGACGCCCATCAGTTTCGATATGCCACAAAGTCGAACAATCGATACGAAAGGAACATCGAGTGTTATTGTGCGCACTACTGGAAGTGAAAAACAAAGGTGTACAGTAATGCTTGCTGTAACAGCTGATGGCAGAAAGCTTGCACCGTACGTTGTCCTGAAGCGAAAAACAATGCCGAGAGTAAAATTTCCACGTGGGATCCACGTTCGTGTCCAAGAAAAAGGGTGGATGGACACGTCACTCGTAGAAGACTGGATACGAACGGTTTGGGGAAATAGAGCGGGGTCTCTCCTTCGGTGCCCGGCTCTTCTCGTGTTGGACAGTTTTCGTGGCCATCTGACGGAAAACACTAAAAAATTATTGGAAACCATGAAAACCGATTTGGCTGTGATTCCTGGTGGACTGACATCAGTACTTCAACCCTTGGATGTTTCAATAAATAAACCATTCAAGGACAATGTGCGAAAACTCTATCAGTGCTGGATGGCAGAAAATGTGCACGAACTTACTCCAACAGGCAAAATTCGGAAACCATCTGTGGAACTCCTTTGTGAGTGGATATTGCGCGCTTGGGACATGATATCTTCGAAGGTGATTGAAAAGAGCTTCAAAAAGACGGGAATCTCGAATGCGTTAGACGGGACTGAAGATGACTTCTTATGGAGAGATGTGAGCAGTGATAGCAGCACCAATTCTTCCTGCAGTTCCAGTGGCGACGACCAACTCGGTAGCCTATAAAAGGTAAGATTATTTTTCTTCCTTTTTAGCAGGTATGTCATTATTACTTACGTCGTTAGTACTTTCGTTAATTCATATTTATTTTGCTTCAGGTCGTACTATCAGCTCGTGACGGGAAGAATATTTTCCGGTGTCCGTACTTGAAACTGTGTGTCCTGTCAAATATATCATATGTACAATTTAAATATGGTTAAACAATGTATGTACAATACGCATGCGCGTATTATTATTGTTATAACGGATGTATGTATTCTATGAAGGTTAGTTCTAGTGAATAAAGTCTTTTCTAATCAACGTGTTGTCTAACTGTATTTGGCAATATAATTCCAATATTAAATAATATCTCTCACATGTCCAACTTGCCTAATGTACTCTATTTGATTGTTCAGAAGAAAACTCAACCATAATTTTATGCCAAATGACGATTAACTTCAATGAGTTGAACTGATTTTGTGTATAATATATTTAATGTATCTTTTAAATGTCAATAAATTTCAAATGAAATTTGGGTATACAGTACAACCTGTCACATCCGGTCCTGTGATATCCGGACGTATCTCCAAACTACGTAATTTTTCAATTTTGGTTAGTGAAATGGTTAGGGATGGAAAAGTGAAAGTTGCAGCTGGAATGTTGTTTACGCGCCTAGTCTATTCCGAGCGGGGCTGTGGCCTTGACTCAGTCAATGGCTCTTTCCCGGAAACCCATTCCTTTATTCTCAACCTCGGTTGCCGTCTGCCTGCCACTTGCTACCCGCAGTCTGTGTTTGCGTGTCTTTTTAAAGAGTACAGTGTACAAATACAAATGCTAAACCAATAGAAACGTCTAAAAAAACACGTTCTTCTGTGTATCTTCTGTAATTGTTAATTATATTAATTGAGATTTTGGCTACTTATAGAGCTTTTATTACTGAACACAATGCAGTTTTCAGAATTGCCGTATATGTATTGGTTTTGAAGTTATCGCAGGTTGAACTGCAAAAATGAATTGAGTAAAATTCACGTCTGATCCGACCGACCGCGTGCTCCACTGTGACAAAGAGTGAGATAGTTGCGTATTATACGCTCTCTGTCTAGCTTACGGCACACAGCCTGTCCCTTTCATAAAATGCTCAAATATGACGACATATTATGAATCGTTATATATACCCCTCCTCGGTATAAAAAATTGATTATTTATTAGTTTGCTCTATCTTATTATTAACATCATTAACTCCAACTTGCCTAATGTACTCTATTTGATTGTTCAGAAGAAAACTCAACCGTAATTTTACGCCAAATGACGATAACTTCAATGAGTTGAACTGATTTTGTGTATAATACAGTACAGTATATTTAATGTATCTTTTAAAAGTCAATAAATTTCAAATGAAATTTGGGTATATCTGAAATCCTCGAATAATTTACGCACCCGAAATTTTCGCCGGTATTTTTCGTCAAAAAAGTGCGTTAATTATGCGAGAAAATACGGTAGTATACATTTGAATAAACTGCACTGCAACTAATTTGTAATCAAAATATTTTGGATTGTAGTTGCAAGAGAGAACATGGTTTTTTAGTAAAGTTTCCTCAGTTTTATGTCACATGGGATCATCGTGTCATACATAGAAACAGAATAACTGACACCAGATGAAGGTCATAATTACAACTTTAATTACAGTTAATATTAAACAAAGATCACTCCGAATTGCACTATAATATCGCCCGGTTTAAACTGAAACCGGATCTGCTTCTAAATCCAGTATTTGTATTTTGCCTGTGAGGCATCTGCTGGTGAAGAGCTGAGTAACATCTGCAAAGGGCGTCTCGAATGATCTAGAACAGTGATTTCCAACTGGTAGTCTACAGGCCTCATGCAGCTCTCGACAATGTTTTATGTGGCCACAACCCTACCTTAGGAAACCAATTTAATGCTTACCTAATTTACTTTAACAAGTACATGAATAATACAATATTACTTTAACTGAGAATGGTCTTTGAAGACAAACCTATGAAAAATTTGATTCGCCGATTCAGCAGATTTCACTTCATTTGTTTAATCAAATTTGTAGTTGCTCTAATTCTTTTTTATTTTCATCATGTTACAAGATCCCATCTACTTCCTTCCATGCCTCAGCTAAAGAGATGCGCTTGCCCTATGTTTGGGTCTTGATTTGTAATCAGATGTAACTGATATTCAAAGTTATGTTCAAGTGTTTTCAGCTCGATGTGAACATTCCTGCTATGGTCACTGCAGCAGATCGACTCAAGTTATCACAATGAACAGTTTATGTAAATATAAAGGGTTTAATATCTTTTTTTGTATCCTCACGACATTCTTATGTTCGCAATAAACCTGTAGGGATTCGAAATGTTGGTGCCAAGAATCGCTTCATTGAAAATGTCTGCAACAAGCATTTGATGACTAAACTAAAGGAGATCCAGGCATAAGCATACATCAACCTTTCCTAACAGTAACTTTGACAAGGCTTGCAGTTGCAGTTTGTATGACAAAAGAGCTCTGTTGAGGCTGGAGGTGACTGACAATATCAGGACGCACAAAGGACACCGTAGTGCCTGTGTCAACTGTAAATGCACCAGGTCTGATTTTAATGAATCCTTTGAGAATCAGGTTACCTGTGGTCTTATGAAGTATGAACACCGTGTATAGTTCCATACCTTTACATCTCCAATTGGTGTATTCATACCCTTCTCTCCCAATTTTTCGTTTGCCAACAATCTTCTTGAAGATGGGCAGTTTACCACAAATGTAACATTTGGGTCTTTTTTTTCCTTGATTTGAAAAATCATTGTGGCTACTGACTTTAAACGGTTTTTCTTGAATCGTCTCTTTATCCTGTCTGTTATGATGGTATTATGATATTGGATCCATTTGATTACAACGTGATGGCATATGTGTAATAACATAGGTTGCCAACTTGGCAGCTTCAAAATGGAGAGCTTGTACAAGAGTCTGAGCTATTCTGGTGCTGAGCCATTCTTAACATCTGTTATTATTCATTATATCTGATACCGTCAATAAACATAATGAGAGCAATCCATGTCCAGAAGTTCTCCAATGTTTCTAGATAAGCCAACCTCGCCAACTGTTCAATATTTGCTTGAAATTCTTGGAGGCTTTCCTTCGAACACTGTCGTCTTATTTTAAGTTGAATATTGCACACATCACACGGATGCTGATCACCGAACTGTAATTCCAGAGCTTTTGTTAATTTGGTGTAGGTGTTCTCACTATTATCGGTGTAGGTGGGGCCCTTTTACTGTGAAATGAGTAAAAGGCCATTTTCTTCTTCTGACCATTTATTTAAACAAGCAGCAGCTTTAAACTGGTGAAGATAAGTGGCCCAGTAAGTGCTTCAATCAAACTATAGGGCCTTGGAGTGAACTGGCTCCATAACAATAAATTTTTCATTCCTCTCATTTCTTGAAAACTCTTCAGTGTTAATTAATAGCATTGCCTTGTCAACTCTTTCTTTCATTAATTTTTCAACATCAATTTTAATTTGTTTGATTGCATTTGTAATAGAATTTTCCATACTTGTTTTAATAGTTGACACAGATTTTTCTATTTCAGATTTGTCTATCAATTTGTTTGTTCAGCTCACCTCTCCAACAGACTGAATTTGGCTGTGGTATCTTCTTGTATACACACCTTAAATATTTTCTGCTTCACGGTCAAATTCTTCTTTTTGTGACATCTCTGTTGATTCATTTTCATGCTTACGCTTCCTGGCCTGTAATTTTACTCCTTACTCTGCTTATTGTTGGTGTTTCTCATCTCATCTCTTCCATTCAGACATATAAAGATTCTATCATAGCCACTTGTTGACTTCTTTCATTTTTTCTAATCACTAATCATGTACACTCCTCTACACACTGTCATCTGTTTCCACTGTAAATGTCCAATCCCATTTCTGACACCAATATTACAATAGTCACATAGATTGTAATATTGTACAGTGGTAACAGAATACAACTTATACCAGATATAGTCATTAATTACAATTAATAATAAACAAAGACATTCTTAAATAATTCATCAAGTTACAATTTGTCCAACACACAATAATAAATGTCACCTTATTACAGTTTCACACTAAGTAACACTAAACCACAAGTCAGAATAGTAATCACTCTGAACCGCACTGGTAATACTGCCAGGTCCAAACTGAAACTGACTCTGCTTCTAACGCGTGCTATTTCACATTCGTAAGTAACAGAACATTTGTGGTATTTACGTTTAATCATACTGATACTGTCCCACATGTAGCCAATAGATTGATTAATGTATCTTTTTTTTCTACTGATTATGCTAATATTACATATAATTACAGGAATGCTCTTTGTGTTACAATTACTTACTTGCTAATGCAGGGTTCAAAGGATCTGTTCTCAAAAGATGTTTTTGTGAATTACTTCGAACAAAGATAATGTAACCAATTAGAAACAAAACTACTGCCACGCCCAAAATATATAAAGGCACTTCCTTCCTGTTAAAACAAATAAAGAAAATTAATCAAAATATACATGACTATACTTAATAAATAAGAACTAATCAAAACTATCTTTTAATTCAATACTAATTTAAATAAAAGCTGACATATTGCATTAACAATCTGCACACATGATAGTACGAGAATATAATATTAAACATTTAACCACACCATATAAAGCTAAACAGGAAATTTAACTTCATCACATAACTACTAATATAGATTATAAAAATGCATACTTTGTAAACAACAAGTATCTTGGTATAGTTGTTAACGCGAAAGGATAAAGTAAGTAGCCCATTGCAATCATATATCCAACACCTTCTTGTGACATTTCAAAAGTACAAAAATAACGTGCTTCAAATAAATAGTAATCGAGTATATAAATCATTTGTAAACCAACGACCACCAAAAGCGTGATATGTTCAAACTTGCTTTCTTCATAGGATTTTATTACCACCAGCACATTATGGATAAGCTGAAAAAAGAAAAGTAAGAGATATGCTGAATAATGAGAGAAAATATTTTATATAAAAAAAATAATTTCTACATTTTTAATTATAAATTCAAATAGGTTTGTATGCAGTTATCTTGGAAATATAACTACAGTAACATTCCATACAATTAATGTTATGCATACAAACATGAAATTTACTTAAGCTTACTTAAAACATGAGATTAACATTTAATATGCATACTTAAAAATGATATTTCATATACTATATTCATATATGACATTACAAGAACTGAATAAATCATTTGCAGTGTCACTGATTTTATCGAAGTAAACTTTAAGCAATGCAATTTCGCATTCCAGGAAATTTACATATGAAATAGAGTTAAGAAATATAGAAATTATTATATCAAAAACAACAGAGAAATTTGGAATAGCAATTGAAAGTTTTGGTCCTGTAGAATAATGACAATATACCATATAGTCCTAACCCTGATTGTAGATCTGTTAATACTGTTGTATTGTAGTTAACTAGTGTTGGCTACGGACAATGCTGAGTGGACTATACAATAAATTTATGTGCACATGTGTATGTATTATGTAAACAACTGTACGTATTACTCTAGTTCTAAACTGTACATGCTGCAAAAGAAATTGGATGACCACTATTCAAATACAGCAATGTGTAATAGAATTTTGATCAGACAAGGTGGCTAACAAATAGTCATCAACTCTCCTTAACACCATTTGTGCATCCAAACTGTCATATCTAACCAAAGTTCTGTACCTACTAAATCAAATAATCTTCCTATTTTTAGTAAGTAGAATGTCTTTGTTTTAATAGAGGTTTGAAACATCTGAACGTATTGTTACGCCATTGCAGAATATTCTACGCATTTCTTGGCTATTCCAGTGGGAGATGAAGGACAATTACATGACACTCGTCACGCATCCACGAGACTATTCCAGACCATACCAGTCCGTGTGTACTGTGTTCAAGCCTGCAATCAATTACACTCTAGTGTTTTCTAGTAGTTGACATGTATTATGGATTATTCTGGAATCTCAGTGAGGTATAAATATAAGCATTCAGCGCACTTAGTTTCAGTTTGAGTGGCGATTTATTCCAGTGAGGTTCGAAGTATTGTGGCGAAGTGTTATGGGTTTTATAATTGTGCGGGACTTTATTAGTTGACAGTATTATTGTGGGTGGACAGATTAATTTGAATTGTTGTACGAGTACAATCTTGTTGAATAACTTGTTGATTATAAACTGTACTTGTGATAATTAAAGCTGGTTATTAGTGACTTCATTGGTGTCTTGCATTTTGTTTTCCACTGTACCAAATGGCGATCAAGGAGACTGTTGTAATAGTATTAAAATAGTTGGATTAATGTATACATGTTAAAAAGTTTAAAAGTATTAAAACATGTCAACATACGCACAGATGTCCATAAATGTGTTTTCTATCTGTCATAAGTTTATCAGAACATGATAAAAAAAGCACACATAGCTTGGGGAGTGGAGTGCAGCCTCCAGAATGAATGCTTACAACATAAGTGGCCCTGTGAGGCTATGAACATAGAAAGCCCTGATCTTGAACACGTAATACTTCAGTATGTAACAAACTGAAGCTTAAAGAAATCCATTAAAAAATGTACATACAACTGATAAATAAATACATTATTAAGTTGATCATTTGTTTTCTAAAAATAAGAGACTGAAATGCTTAGTTTCCTCAAGTCTCCTGATTTAATAAAAAAAAATTCATGAATTCTATTTCACATCTTAATTCTAATATAACAGCCTTCTGCAGAACTACGAAATACTTACAAAATTACAATTTTTATAAAATTATATTATATTTAGCTTAATTTTAAAAGTTCACTTTAAAATATTGAATATTCTTATAATGACTTACACAACAAGCATAAAATATATGAAGAAGTGCAAATTGTATATTAAGAGGGCCAATTCTTGGACTAATTTCTCTTCCAGCCCAGAAGTCATAAAATAGATTTCCATCAGTAAAGGAATTTGGAAATTTTGACTTCCTTCCTTTAAATAAGAGGGCAAATGACAAAAGTAATCCACACACAGAAGCTGTTACTGCAAATGGTATAAGTCTGTCAAGTATACTTGTTACGTTGTATCCATAGTAATACAATCCAGCAACAACTGCTAATGTTATAAGTCCATTTAACCAACCTACAATAAACAGAAAGTTAACATTTCATTAAACATAGTATTCCTTAACACTTAAATAAAATATAACAAAACAATTAAGACTAATAAAACTCCTTTTAAAGAATACTCCAACAATAGGTCATTCATTCTGTAACAAATCCTCACGCAAAGGCCTCTGTTACACCAGGAAACAGGGAAAAAGTTGTGGGGCATTGGTTTAAATGAGACCGATTACACTTACTGTAATCGGTTTCAAGTATTGTGGCAAATTGATAATTAGTGCGGAACTCTAGTAGTTGACATTATTATTGCGTGTGGACAAATTTAATTTGAATTATTGTACGAGTATAATCTGTTGAATAAACCTGTTGATTACAAATTATTATTTATGAATAATTAAAGCTGAGTATTAGTGACATCATTGGTGTCTGTACTTTGTTTCCACTGTATATGACGATCAGTGAGACCGTCATAACAATGTTATTGTTTCTAATATATTTAAACAGTTTTTTATAAGTAAATTTATTTAAAAAGTTTTAACAAGTGCCGTGCAAGACCACAGTAACTATTATTATATCCAAACTGTGCATTTGATAACCAATACCAAGCACTACACAACACAATGCCCAGGTTATACAAACATTTTATATCTTGAAGAAAACATAAAAGTACCAAGTTAGAAACTTGCTAATTGAATAGAAATTAAATTAACTTGTTTGTCATAATGTCATTCCCTTATACTAGACACCTACTGTAATAACAAAGATTTTTTCTACCAGGTTAAAATTTTCATGAACTGTAATTCAAATGAATCATAATCAAACGTAACATAAATTTTTTTATTTGTATGCAGATAACAGAAAAAATGAAATATTGTGTTGCCTTATTGATGCATTAAGCTATAAATAAAAATAAAAATGATCCATTTATGTTGATAAACAAAGGAAACACGACCAGTTATGTTTTACAGTTCAATACACTATTGAATCTGCAGTTTACTGCTTACATATTACTTACAGCTTTATAATAAGTTTAAGTATTATAATGCTTTAACTTTAATTTTTGGATAAGTAAATTTTCAAGTTGCGTATGAGTTACAAGTTGACTGTACACACATCAAGAAGCATAGTGGAACATACTATAACTCGCAGTGCTAATGCTGCTACTCTTCACATAAAATTTTAATGGAATCAAGTAATACATAACTCAAGCATACTGTTTATAATTTCATTTTGCAGTCTTAGATGAACCTTTAAAACCTGTTGCATTTTTTCTTTCAAAATTGAATCCAGTTCTGATGAAAGTCCATTAATTCCACAAAACTCCACCATTGTGAATCCTCTTTTTCGTTGTGCTCCTCTTAAACCTGGTCCCAGCTTTCCACAATACAATTAATTATTTTGTTTAATACATACCTATTTTTAGCTACCAGCTCATTATGATTCACATTTCGATGTCCATTGAATCTAATTGAACTGAATATGTTTTGAACCTAATAAAGCTAATTTAGTACAGCATTTTAAATGATGTTCAGTAACTTAAAGATTCCTTGCTGTCTGGTTTAAATGTCCATAAAACCTAACAGTGACCACGTTTTGTCCACTCTGTCACAGTAAAAAAGAATGAATAGAAAACACAACAAACGGTTAATGTATCACCTCCAGAAAATCAGTTATTGTAAATTTCTTTAGAAAAATGCCAAGTAAAAACTAGGTGTTCCTCCCTTGTATTGATAGGTTAAATTTGGCATAGGTGTAGGTCTTCCCAGTTCTTAATTTTTCTTCTAAAGAGAGTGTCTTAAAATCAATGTTTAAAAGGATTGTTCATACTATTCTTCATCATTTTTGGCACAATATTTTGAAAATATAGAAATATACATAATGTAAAAGCAAATAAAGAGAAACATTGTAAACAAAACTCAAGGTGCAACACACTGACAATACGAACTGAAGTACACTTTCAAATGGCCGTTGTGTCACAGTTGTCACATTCCAAAACCATTCAGCTAGGTTTGTTTTTACTAATGCATATTAAATGGTAGCTGTGGACTCATCTGTTGTGAGCCTCCAGTGTCACTCTGCACTCAGAAGACAGTGTAATATATCAAAGGAGCATGCTATTATTACAATGGTTGTATGTCTAAGCCTACATACACATTACACTATACAGTGTTACATAGTTGTACAATCTAATACTACAAAAAAACATTAATTTGATAAACTTTTGGATAGTTATTTCCTAATGAAAGTTACTGGGAGGCCCAAGCCCTTAAGCAGCAGCCACTAATGATGTGAAGACAAATGTATTTCAAAACAAAACAAAAAAGTAAATTCCTTAGTCGTGTTCAATTTTCTTGTCATGTTTATTTATGAAATACAGTTTATCTGTACTAATTAATTAATTTACAGTGACTAAATACAATATACAGAATGTGTCATTAGGAATGTGACATACTTCAGGAATGTATTCTACAGGCTGAAATAAGGAACAAATTTCATATAAACACAGGTCTGAAAAATGCTTCATTTTCAATTTATGGCTTGAAAAACATTCACCTTGAAATCTGCTCCAAGACTAAAGAATTGTGTTAAAAACTGTATTACAAATTTAAATTAAATATTGACAATTTAAACAAGTAAATTCACATCAAACCTAAACAAAAGCATTTATGACAACAATTTTTTGAGATTTACAAAACTTCTCTATAAAACTACTAAAGACACACTTCTGGAACCCTCTTTTTTCAATTTTTCAGGCCAAAAGCCACATGAAATAATCAAATTTACCCTTTAAGTTTCAAAAATTTCAGTAGAGCTTAATGCAGCCTTGGAGCAGGAATCAACGTGAAATTTTTTGCAAGACAAATTCAAACGAAGCATTTATGCAAAATGTCTTCTTTATTTCAGCCTGCAGAATGCATTCTTGGTCCCATTCCTCATGGAACACCATGTATAATGGCTTTGTATGATTAGATATTCACTGTGTAGAAAATAATTTCAGCAAACAACTTTTAAAAATATGTACTGTTCGATATACAATACGTGATAGACAAATAAAACTGTCTTACCATTGCATATAAACTCAAGATTTCCATACTTTGTAGGTACAGTCACTTTTTTTCCTACAGGTACAATAGATAAAACTGTCTGAAATACCAGTAAACAAAGATACATAGCCACTGCTCTCTTCTCAAAATACACATTCCAATCGTATGGGATAATGATTTCCAATGGTGAACAATGTTTCTGTAACATTTCAAAATATTTTAATTAACATAATATCATAAGTAACTATTAAAGTATTTAAAGACATGTTCTTATACTGACTACATGCAACTCCACAGTATAGTCATTAATTTTCAGTTACGTTATAATTTAGTTAACATAACTGAAACTTTTTTCTAAAATGTATAGTTCACACTGTATTTCTCTTTTGCTATGTTTAAATCATCATATGGATACAACTGTAATGCTACTAAAAACTATATGTGATGGACATATAATATACCAGTATATTTATTGGTATATGGGACCTATAGTTCAATGCTGGCTCTAACCGCTAAGAAGAGAGAAGCGAGTGATTGTAACAAAAGCCAGGTATTATTTTGCTTGTGACAGGAATTGACTCCCAAGACATATGATGTAGAATGGCACACACACCCGCACGTACATGGATAGAGAAGAGGAGGAGACGAAGGCTGTCTCTTTCCTTAAAACAAGAACTGATAATGGTTCTGGTTTCTTGATCCTTGCAGGTACAAGGTTTTCAGTGGCATTAACACATTTGTGTTTTTGAAATTTCATATTGACCCAACTGTAAGATGACCTTCCTTTTAAATTTTTGATTGGGAAAATGTATAGTAACCTTAGACTCATGTACAAACAATCGAATTCGTAATCAGTATTACTGATACAAAAAGAATAAGTGAGCTCTCAATTTACTGTTACATGTGTTTTCATTAGATTACAGCTGCTATGTGTTACACATTTTTGTTAGGTTACACTTTTCTATAAATAACACTATTAATTCATCTTTTAACATTGAGATGCCATACCACGTTAAAATATCTGGAAACAGTTTAATACGTTCATCATTGGATAAACTGACTGTAACACAGCTACAATGAAAATGGTAAAACATAAACCACACGGGTACAAACATAAACAATTGTGACATGCATTAAGTTTTTGGCTTGCCTAAAGGTGAAAATTGCACTGGTGGATATTCAAAATACATAAACTGAAAACTTCAAAAAGATGAAATAGTTTACATGTCAGGAAGTGTTCTACATAATACTGATCTTGAAAAAATGTCCCTTTTCGCTTTGTTTTTAAATCTTCAAAAGCCTGTAACTCAAAAACTATTTGTCCTATAAAGCTAAAACTTGCGCCATTCTCTTCAGAATTACAAGGGCTTTAATTTGATATATCACTCATATATACTAGATTAATTTTAAAATCTGTAGAAAAAAAAAACAAAAACTTTTTTTTTTAACTCAAAATCGAAAATTTGAATTTTTTTGAAAAAAAATATATGTTTAATGTGCATAATATAAGAATGCACATACCAAATTTTATGATGGTATCTCAATGGGATCATGTCAAAAAGAAAAGTTTTGTGGAAGCTCAGTCACCCATTAATGGCTCATGAATGCTGTCGGGTATGGTAAATAACTTAAAACTGCAGTATGTATAATGACTTTTAGCAAAGTAAATTTTATTGTTTAAAATATGACATATACAGTGTATCTCCACTTCAGTTGGAAAAAAACTTTGCATAAAAATATAAGGCTTTATTTTTTAATAGTTCAAAGTTTTTGAAAATAAATTTTTCAGTTTGTGTGTGAATATTTTTTATATAACTGATTTTTTAGAAAGTTGAGATATGTAGAAGGCACATCTATAAGAAGGTTTTGTGTGTGTGTGTAAGAAGAGAGGAGGGAGGAAGCAGTGAGTCACACAAACAAGTTGCAACTTGTTCAAGTATGAGTAAGCCTCATCCTTTGTCAGTTTTGTTTGAGCAGTCTAGTAGTGAATACATTATTGTGTTGTCTTCTTTTGCAATCAGTTTTTGTTTTTTTTTAAGTGTAGTGTGTTAGCAGTGAATATAGTTTGGTGTTTTCTTTTGCAACTTGTTTTAAGTGTAGTGTTTTTAATTTGATGGACTTCGGATTTAATGGACAGAAAAAAAAAATCGCCGAAACCAAAACATCGAAGCATGATGTTTTTAGGCTTTTGAAACGTATAATGTGCATAAATTGCAGACTCTCCTGTTCTGGCAATATTGCTTGGCTTTCGCAGCATTCTTTCGTTTCTTTTCTTCTTGTTTCTTGTTTTAAAACACGCGAATTTTCTCATCTTCAGTTGTATTTGATGAGAACGCGTTGTCGTTGACGCAGGCATCGCACACATTCAGTGGAAGACATCACAACTAACACTGAACAATATACACTGATATGCATCTTATTTCACTGTGACCAAATTTATTTATTACTAACATCACCTGGAGCGTTACATTTTTCGATGACGTTACACATTTTGCATCACGCATTTTGTGGAAAACATTATCATATTTTCTATATAACTATATAAAAAATATTTACTATATAACAAATATATTTACTATATAACAAACATTATCATGTTAAAAACGACAGAGACCGAAGATTTCTAGACTGTGGGGAATCGAAAGTGTGGAAAAGATATAGTGTTAACATCACCTGGAGCGTTACATTTTTCGATGATGTTACACATTTTGCATCACGCATTTTGTGGAATGACCCCCAGCCTAAAAACATTATCATGTTAAAAAAAAATTATGAGACAAAAAAAGTATGATTAAGTTTTTGAAGTCCATGGTTGTGATTTAAATTTGGCGGTAGTTCATAACCATAGCAACGCATTTTCACTCTTGAATATTCGGCTATCTTCATGATAATTCGTATGCACGTGTGGTTCACGTTCTTACAGTGTCGCATCAATTTATTCAGAGAACCCAGCGTGTACACTACATGTGTTCCTATAGTACGAACCTTGCACGTGTTAAATAGAGTGTTAACGAGTTAATACTTGCGTTGTTACAGCAAGGTCCATTACTTTAGTAGTGAATTACAGCATAAGTATGTCTGGTGTTAAGAAAAAGCGTGTGAACTTGAGTATAAAGCAAAAGCTTGAACTAATAAGTAAACTTGAAGGTGGTGTGTCTGTTGCACATGTTTGTGAACTGTACGGCGTAAAAAAACAAACCGTTTCAGACATTCGAAAGAATAAAGATAAACTTATTCAGTTTTCGCTAAAGTACAGTGTTGATAGTTCGAAGAATGAGGGAGAAAGAAAACACATTAAATTATCCAAACACAAACAATTAGAGGATGCTGTGTACAAATGGTTTATTCAACAACGTTCTAGTGTCATTGTTGTTCGTAGTGTGGAGTTGCGGGCTGCTGCTGATAAACTGGTGAAACATATGGGCATCTAGTTTCAGGCGAGTGATGGGTGGCTTTGGCGTTTTCGTAAACGGCATGGCATCACAAATAGATCAACATGTGGTGAAGCACTGAGTGCAGACACTGAACAAGTTGAGCCTTATAAAGGAAACGATCAAATCTGAGGGTCTCATTTTGCCTCAGGTCTACAATGCTGATGAGACTGGTCTCCACTTTCGTGCTGTACCTGAAAATACTCTGGCACACAAACATGAAACTAGCACACCAGGCCGTAAACTCAACAAGGAGCGGATTTCTGCCCTACTGTGTGCGAATGCTGATGGTTCGCATCGACTTACTCCAGTCATAGTCGGAAACGCAAAGAAACCTCGTGCGATAAAGAACATAATGAACCAGTTGCCAGTCATTTATGAAAGTTCCAAAAATGCTTGGTTTACCTTCAGTATTTTTTCAGATTGGTTTTTTAATCATTTTGTGCCAGAAGTGCGACGTTTTCAAGAAGAGGCTGAAAATTCCATCGCATGCAGTGAAAGCCATCTTACTACTGGACAATGCACCGGCCCATCGCAACTCCGAGAAATTAGCAACGACGGAAAAATAAAATGGGTCTTCCTCACTCCGAACACCACTTCAATTTTACAGCCAATGGACCAAGGAGTCATTGTTGCCTGCAAAAGGTTGTACAAGAAGTTTCTTGAAGAGGTGATGGTTGTCTTGGAGGACGAACAAGACCGTGGAAATGAAACGAGAGGAGCTAGAACGCTACAAGATCTGCATGGATACAACATCAAGTCCGCCATCTTTAATTTTCCTGCCGCATGGAAGGAGATGAAGGAAACAACATTGGCTAATGGGTGGACACAGTTACTGAATGGGACTAAACCGGAGTACGATTTCAGAGGATTTGAAACATCCGATTTCTGCGAAACCGTAAAGAAGGCTGGTGAAGAAGTAAACGAGAATGACATAGAACAGTGGCTAAACTTGGGCGAGGGTGATCCATGCTACCAAATCCTGAGTCAGGAAGAGATCGCGGAATCTGTTCTACACGACAATCAAGAAGATGGAGATGATGACGATGAAGAAACATCTGTTACAGGAGGTCCTAAATTATCAGCGATAAGAAACAGCATAGATGAAATTATCGCGTACATAGGGGATCTTCAGATCCGGAAGTGTGTGCTTATTATGATCATTTTAGACAGTTTAGATCTTTAATAATAAAGAAGCAACATTCTGGTGGAAAACAACTGACTTGATGCTTTTATCCAGCATAAATAAAGGTGTGTACATAACATATATTTGCATGATATTAATAGTATTACAATTTCAAGTGTTATAGGCCTATTTGATTTAAATATATCCTCAAAAAACAAAATTTGCGATTTAACAGACACCCCTCAGCCCCAATTAGCCCGTTAAATCGAGGGTTTACTGTAATTTTAATATTTTTCGTTCAAAGTTAGTGTTTAGGTACCGGTACCTAAAATAGACAAGAAGTGGTCTATTTTTTGTTGCAACCCATTTAAAAGAAATTCTCACTGGATTAAAAAAGATCTTGGGAGTGTAAGTTCTTGGACGATAGACTTGAAACAATATGATATTAAAGAAAGTATGAAAATTTGTATAGCATGTAGAGTGAAATTGGGCAATGAAAGGAAACCTGTGCAGAACGAAACCCCAGAAAAGCAAGACAATTCAAAACCAGGTACTAGTAAACAAAATGGAGATGAGGCAGAATTTATGGATGTTGAAGAAGGCTTCAATCAATTAAATGCCTCTTTGACTTCCATAGGAGAGTTACCAGTAGTAAAAAAGAAATGTGCCAGTTCAAACAAGTATTGTAAACAAAAAATTGAAAAAATAGAGTCCAAATAGATGAAACATTTTTTTTTGGGAAAGGCAACACACACCAAAAGGTATGTGATTGGGAAGATGCTGAATCTGAAATTATTGACCAATTCAAGGAAAAGTTTAAAATTTCAAATAAAAATGAGAAGTTTCTTATATTAACATCTTTACCTAGAAGTTGGTCATGCACTAAAATTGAAAGCGAATTTGGTGTTACCAACTACATGGCAAGAAAGTCAAAAAAGTTAGTGGAAGAAAAAGGAATACTGTCAACTCCAGATCCCAAGCATGGTAAACCACTTCCTCAAGAGACAGCCGTTTTGGTGAAAGAATTTTACTACAGTGACGAAATCAGTAGACAGTAATCAGTAGTAGATAAGAGCGTTGCATTTATACACTTAACTTACAAACTTTCAGACTTTAAAACAGTTAGTGTGCATTTGATTATCAAATCTGATTATTACTGGCACATTTTAAATTGTAAATGGATTTACTTAAAAGGGAGAGATGTCTTTCAACTCAAGTTCTGTGTATATAGTGTAAAATAACGATGCAATGTAGTTGTAGCGCAGTTGATTTTTAGTGAAATACGATTATTTTTTAAAGTGCCAAAGTAGAGAGAAATTATTTAAATAGAACACAACCTATTTTTAAAACGTTTTTCTCCACTCGCTGTGGTGTGTCTGTCCGGGTGGAATCTTGCAATTGATTTTTAACTACCTTCCAGACTAGCTAGAGCTTTGAAATTTGGCACACTTATGTATCTCCGATGACAATACAATAATCCATTGAAAAAATTGTGAAAATTTAAATTTTTGCACACTTATGTATCTCAGATGACAATACAATAATCCATTGATGAAAATGTAAAATCAATTTTAATAAAAAAATCAAGAAAATTGTCAATTTAGCAAAATTATGAAAATTTGAAATTGTGCACACTTTGGCATTTTGAAACCACTTTCAACAAAGTATCAATCTACTCACTGAAAACACAATTCAAAATGTAATATAAAACTTCACACATCAAAACAATAACAGTAAACAATATTTCTGCAGTAGTACACATGTTCTTCAGCTGTTTAACAAGTGTACCAACATTGGAAAGAAACATTATAGAGGTATAAATAAGCGTGAATGTATAAAAGACACTATTTACATTTTGCGTTACTATGGAAACAAAAATCAACGCTATATTGAGTCAAACAAAAAAATATTAAAAATACATATAGTTATCCGATTTTCATGATTTTTATACCATTTTATTCAGAAAAGTGTAAAGAAAAATATAAAATAAAAACGCAATTTGCTAGCATATAAAAACAAAAGTGTATGCTAGTGTAATATTAACGTATTCTGAAAGATGCCTAACTCGCGTGTTCGTGCACTTGTGTGGTTACAAAGGACAGTTGTGCTTTAAGTACTTCTTTGTAAGAGCCGCTCTGTAATGATGGAGACAGCGACTCAAAAGAGTCGACAATTGGAGAAGCGACAACACTATCGGCTCAAGCGTTGAAACGGCTGAAGTTAAATTAAAGCGACTTGTAAATCGTAAAAAACGCGTGTCACAAGCTCGTGCTATTGAAACCGACGACAAACACGCTTATCGTCTTGCTAAAGATCGATAACGCAAATCGCAAGCTCGTGCTATTGAAACTAAAGACCAACGCGCTTATCGTCTTGCTAAAGATCGAGAATACACTTCTCAAGCTCGTGCGATGGAAAATGAGATCTCGACGCGAAAGAGAGAGTATACACCTCTCAACCACGACTCTATGAGACAGAACAAAAGCGTAAGGATATACAGCAATGTCGTCGCGATGCTCGTGCTGAGCGTGCTGCTGATGCGCAAGAGTTCCATAAGGAAATCAACAACTTCTGCGACAGGACATGCGATATCTGCACAAAGCAGTGTTACGCTAATCAAGTGGTAAAATATCATATGATTGCTGCCAAATCATATCTATCTCCGGAACTCACGAACAAAAATGTATTGGAAGTTTGCCATCGATGTCATTGTCATTTGAAAAACAATCGCAAGACTAAACACATCCATCAAAGGCATACTGGAATAATATGGAGCCCGGTGACATTCCAAGTGAAATTAAAGTTCTCGCTCAGTTTGAGCAAAAACTCTTGTCTCGCATGATACCTTATGTTAAAATAGACAAATTCGACGGCAGATATGGCCAATACGGATTCAAAGGCCAGGCCACGCTGTTCGCACTTGACATTTTTGAGGTAAGCGAGAAGCTGCCTTCTATGTTGCCTCGCGACAGTGATAATGCGGGAATGGTTGTAGTCACAGAGACTCGAAAATTTAAATATCTCTCGTGAATACACAATTGTCACGTGTATGCTGCGCTTAGCTGGCTCTTGGCAAACAATCCGCTTTATAAGGGCGTGACAATCAACGAATTTGCAAGACTCGACCAACAAGACATGATTCACGTTGTTCCAGCTGAGCCACAACAGAAGCAAGCTTATTGCAATGAGGCTCATAGCAACGATAATCAGGCTCATACCAATGATGATCAGTTGCAAAGTGCATATATGCCAATTTGTGATGCTTCAAGGATTGTTCGCGCTTCCTGGCATCAGGGTCGGAGTGACATTTTCAATTCCAGTTACGCTGGTTCGCAGTGCTTTGCAATGGTCACAGCAAATATTATTAGAGCCACCATTCTTCCTCCTGGTCGTTGGACCACTAATACCTTGAACCAGAATATGATTGAAGCGGATGGTTTTTGTGCCGCTAATTCACTTTGAGACTGAAACAAGAGGTGGGGAGGCGTTTCCAATACCTCCTGATGGCTACCTGCAACTACGCAATCTGGACGTAGTCAAGAACGATATTCAAATGTTTGACAATTCGTTCGAGCTTGTTTATGATGACAACTGGCTATGCCAGGGCAGCTTGATGGATCGCATGAATGATGGAATCATCGGCCGAACTCTGCAAAATGCTATTAGTCATTTGTTTGCAGAACATCAAGCTGGTGTTCTTGTTGTTGCGTCAAAGTCATTAGGCCTCATGCACTTCAATGACAAGTATTACTTTACCGACTCACATGCTTGCGGCATCAAAGGTGCAAGCGCACGATGTGGTGATGGTAAAGCATGCATCATTGAATGCGACACGATTGAGAAATTTGTTCGCATTTGTCGACGCACCGTTCACTCAAAAAATGAACCTTTTGTGATTTACTTCATCGACGTGCATGTGAAGGGCGTTGTCGTTCAGATGGATGAATGTTTGCGACAACATCAGCATGATATACCACAAGCAACTCATGATGATCTCGTGGTTGATGTGCATCCTATGGTTGATACACATCCCACACCCGAAAAGCATATTCATGTTCAGACATCAGTCATGGCTCCTATCGATGTCGCTCAGCCAGATGTTGACGAAGTATTAGATGATGCATTTGTTGATGGCGAAAATTTAAACGAAATTAAACGTAAGACGAAGGATAATATTGTTAACATAAATCACGAATTAAGAGCAGAAGAGTATTCGTGGTGGATGCTTTTTCCGTATGGAAACAATGGTTTGAAGGAGAACCGTGAAGTGATTATTACGCCATTAGATTACTTTCAATCGAGAATCCTTGGTCGCGATACACGGTTCCAGCGCAATGACTATCTCTTCTATGTGCTTTCGATGAACGAATATCTCAAAATTCAGTCCACTATTTCTGCTTGCTGCAAGAAGGTAAGAGGACAAGAGGGAGCTGTCGAAGATCGCAGGTACGTTTCCCAGTTGGGGGAGTAGACAATGATGTCGCCCAGATAGACGAGGCAGCACTCCCGTAATAGTCCCGTGAGAACATCCTGCATCAGCTGTTGGAAGGTGCTAGGCGCGTTCTTCAGCCCAAAGCACATCACCCGGAAATGGTAGCGACCTCCGTCGGGCACCGAGAATGCTGTATACTTCTTTGCTTCTTCCTCCAGTGGGATTTGCCACTAGCCGCTCTTCAGATCTAGGGTCGAGAAGACTTTGGCCCCGCTGAGGTCCTTGATTGTTTCGTATATCACCGGCAGTGGTGAGTCCACATCCTCGGTCTGATCGTTCAGCCTCCAGAAGTCCACGCAGAACCGGGGTGTGCTGTCCTTCTTCACAATCACCACCGGAGAGCTGTACGGCGAGGTGGCCGGTTCAATGATACGCTCCCTTAGCATCTCTTCTACCTGTTCCTGGATGGTGTGTTTCTTCTCGTCGGAGTACCTGTACATTGGGAGCCGGAATGGCTGGCTACCTTCTTTCAGCCGGATCTCGTGCTTGGCCGCAGATGTGGTGCGGAGCGGGCCACGGGAGAACAAACTGCGATGACGGTGTAACATTTCCAGAAGCCGTTTACGGTGTTGGCCACCTGCTGACGTTTGAAGGCTAGCTTCCTCAATGTCCTCTTCCTCGGGCTCCACGCGGTCATTTCAGAAGACCGTCTGTCGGTTGTGGCAACAGCGATTCATTACGTCTGCTCTCCGGTACCAGCGACACGGCGCGTGACACCTGAAGAATACGAGGCAAGCCAATCTGAGATCAGCAGCTGCCGAGATATGACCAACTACGTGTTCAGAGCGAGCCAACCAGCGATCCTGGTTTGTGCATAAAACCCGGGCCGGCAGAAAATTTTGCGCACACTCATCGCCACGCCATCGGACGCACTTCATCTCCTCTCCTCTCTCGGACAACATAGGCGCGGAGTCAGCCGGAAGGAACGGCCGAAGAATAGAACCGGCGTTCTTGCGACTTCGCCCTCCAGTTCCGCGCCAGCGATGGATTTCGCTGGGCCAGCAGCCGACTCTACAACCGATGCCGGGAGAAGAGGAGGACTGCAGTACGCCACGATCAGCGGGCGCAGCCGCCAAACATCTCAGCACGGCACTACCAACATCAGCCGTCTCGCCACACGGTCCTTTTTAGGGCCACCAAAAACACTAGTGTACGATCAGCGCCATTTGTCATGCGGCAAGCCTTTTGTCCAGTGACAAGTGGCGCCCAACGTGGGGCGACGATCATCTTGTGGATGCAAGATCCAGCCACACCAGTGAGCTACCAACCGGCACACCAATCAACATGGTGCCCAACAGACACCTCTACAAGATCCG
This sequence comes from Magicicada septendecula, assembly GCA_034769895.1. Taxonomy (NCBI): domain Eukaryota; kingdom Metazoa; phylum Arthropoda; class Insecta; order Hemiptera; family Cicadidae; genus Magicicada; species Magicicada septendecula. The sequence goes on from CM068368.1 coordinate 659,870,893, forward strand.
GAGAAGAGCAGTAGGCTGGCTACCAGAGAGCATTCAAGACCCAGGGGAGTTGTGGCAACACCGATTCATTACGTGTGCTCTCCGGTACCAGAACACGGTGCGTGACACCTGAAGAATACGAGGCGAGCCAATCCGGGATCAGCAGCTGCCGAGGCGTGACCAACTACGTGTTTGGAGCGAGCCAATCAGCGATCCCGGTTAGTGCATAAAACCCGGGCCAGCAGAAAATTTTGCGCACACTTCATCGCCACACCATCGGACGCACTTCATCTCCTCTCCTCTCTCGGATGACATCGGCGCGGAGTAACTGGAAGGAATGGCCAAAGAATAGAACCGGCGTTCTTGCGTCTTCGCCCTCCAGTTCCGCGCCAGCGATGGATTTCGCTGGGCCGGCAGCCGACTCTACAACCGATGCCGGAAGAAGAGGAGGACTGCAGTATGCCACGATCAGCGGGCGCAGCCTCCGAACATCTCAGCGCGGCACGACAAACATCAGCTTTCTCGCCACCTGGTCCTTTTTAGGGCCACCAAAAACACTAGAGTGTACGATTGGCGCCATTTGTCACGCGGCAAGCCTTTTGTCCGGTGACAACATATGAATATAATTATACTATGTACTACAGAAATAAACAAATATTCATACTAATAAGCTGGGCGTGCTTGTTTACTTACTTTTACATAAAGATTTAAACCTTGTATGAATATTTGATACTTCTTCAATGTTTTGCAGAGTTGACCTATTTTTGATTTTATAAACATTATTGTTGTAAATGCGTAGTACAAAATGGTACAAGTACGTTTAAGGCCATTTCAGAAAGTGTTGGAAATTCTGTTATAATCCCGAGCCAAAATTCACTTGACGATTTTTTGGAAAACTCAAGTTTTAAACCTGTATGGCTCAATAACTCTGCAAATTCTTCTTGAGCATTTAATGGTAAATGAAGAACATTAATCATTTCAATTGAGTATGGTTTATGAACCCAATTTTCTTTTTCAACGTCAAAATTTGAAGAAAAGTATTTCTAAAGTTGTGTCTTAAGAAATTTTAGATTATTTGGAAAAGTTATTTTCAAATATAAAAGCATCTATAGTTGTAAACATTTCTAAACATCCATTTTCCACTCTATTTTTTCATAATTTCACTTTTTTAACAAAACTTTTAATTTAACTTTTGATACAAATAAAAAATTCTCACCCATCTGTACAGACACCAACGCAACTACTCCATTGTAAACCCGCATTTGTGAAAAATTCATCAAGTTTAAGATAAATGTCTTCCCCTCTTGCGCTTGCGCCCAATGGATGATAAAACAATAATTCTTCATGTATACCTCCTTAATACGCATATCTTACATGAACTAACAATTGTGCCAAGTTAAAAATATCAGTTGTTTCATCCAACTGAATTGCAAACTTTGGACTGTACTTAAGCCTAGTAATATGCTGCTGAAATTGGTCATTACTAATTTCAGAAATTCTTGTAGAAAAGTATCATTCGATAAAGAAATTTTATGGATTTCATATCCAAATTTCCAACATTTTTATTGCAGCAGGCGTGTAGAGCTTTTTATTTTTTGCAATTAAATACGAAGATTCGTAAGATGCAAGTAAATACTTTTCGTTGACAGCAATAAATTTTTCAAAACACTTTTTCTGTATTTGAGGATTTTAGAAGTTGTTCAAAGTATTCCTTTGGTTTACTGGCGTACGTTGCATGCTTTGTACTAAGATGTCGTTTTAGTTTGGATGGTTTCATGCTCTCAGCAATCAAAACTTCATTACAAATTAAGAAAAATATAGGTTGTGCCACATCATTACGATTAACATAAGAAAATCCCAATGCCAAAAACGAATCATATATATTGAAATCTAAATAACTATATAAATAACACCAAGCGAAATAACTAGAGAATTAGGCTAGGTACGAATTAGGTGTTTTCACACACACACAGATAAAGACCTAAGCAACAATATTCTGTGGTCAGATCTTTGAAAACACGTTTGCAAATACCTGTAATCAAACGATTTGCAAACAAAGGAAGTACAATTTTATCCAGTAATTCTGTGCCGTCTCAGACCTGTTTGCTCGACCTGTCCGATATTGTTTGAAATGGAAAACGCATGATTTATTTGGAACAACCAATCAGAATCCTGCATTTGGAACAGACGCCAACTCTGACGGAGGGTAGCGAGCCACTCTTCGTTCGGATCTTCAATGCGCTAGACGTGTGTAAATTACTTGCTTAATTTCACAAACCCGCAAAGTTTCATTTAAGGAAAAAGTTCGAGAAGTAGTCCGCAGTTGCAGAGGAACTAGTACAGTTTGACAACTCTCACTGTGTAACACCACATTAATTAATTAATTAATTAATAATCAATTGTGAAGTGACTGGTGCAACAGAGAGCTACAGCATCTGTAATTGCCCAGATCATCGTTCAACAGGATTGGTCAATATCATTTCTTCTGTGCTGAACCATCAAAAGGAGGATCTCTACGGATTCCTATCTACGGTCGACGCATCAAACAGTAAGAAATAGGTTCATTGATCAATGAAATAAATAATAAATAAATAATAAACAATTTTAAAAGACACTAAGAATTTCACACTTTGTATTTAATTAGTAAGATTAGTTATAACATAGTATAGGAGTGTTGAATGGAAAGTGAGGTGTAGTATTGAACGTGCAAATTATTGCAGACCTGTTCTTTAGCACTGGTTCGGGAGATATAAATTTTCTTAATTAAACCAGATAAGAGCAATAGGTCGTTTGGACGTTTTAATCTTCACTTTTCACGCACACTCATTAATTATAAGAGTTACGGTAGCAATAAGTCCTACAATTAGCATTTTTAAAGAAGTTAACAAAATAATTAAAACGGTAATTAAACAAACTTCAACAAAAAAATTTAAAGTGTTATTTGTAACGATTCCCCTTGAATTCCACATTCACTGAACAAATGCTGAGAAAGTGTGTCTCTATGCTCTGAGCTAAACTGAAACCGTGTCATTTGTATCTGGGATTTGTTCTGGCGCCCACGTAAAGAAATATCACGGGTAAGTAACGTTTTATCTATCATTAAATATATTATATAAGTGTGTTAGATAAAAAAGTAGCGTTGTAATATATATATATATATATATATATATATATATATATATAGCAATAGAACATTGCAGTAAAGGAAATGGTAGCTAGGACTACATGCTGTTATAGCAGGTTTATGACGTTGTAGACAAGATAAAAATTGATTTTTGTTTGAGTATGTAAATTAGATGCAAGTATTGAAATAAGTATTGGGTAAAAGACTGTTATGTATCAAAATGCCCATAAATGTATTTGTGATCATGTCATGTGCGAGTGCGCGTGTAATTCGTATTTTTATGAATAACTCCATTATAAATGAACGCACCGAACGGAGATTTGGGCAGCGCTAGCATCTTAAATAGAGCTATATTTTCTGGGTGTCAGAGATTCGTTACGTAATATATTAATAGGGATTTGGTTAGTAAAAAGCAATTTCTATAAATTCCTTATCTTTTAGAAGTCAGAAAATTTATAGATAAAATCTATACCTGCTTCTGCAGAAATCTGCAAATCTTTTCAAGAAGTTGTCTATCAGTTTTATCCATCAATCATATGATAGTTGTTTCGACCAATCAGCGGCCCCGATTTGCAGTAAGATTGGGTCTCCGCCGATGAATATGTAGTTAGTTCCATCCTGCAGCTCGAATATTACGGACGTGCTCTCTGGGCGAGTTTTTCGTACAGAAACGTGCTTATGTAAGAGTGTTAAAGGACAATTTAGCGACGAATTACCCGTTTGCTAATACCTTTAAAACCTAATAAAACATATTTGAGGCATTCATAGAGAATTGGGTTGACCACAGCCACGGCCATGCGCCCGAACGAGATGCAACAGAATTTAACATGTCAGAAACCTGTGGATGAAGGCACCCATAGGTGACGGTGGCAGGTCAAAGCACCCCCAAACCTTTAAATAATTTAAAAAAAACAACCCATATAGATCTATAAATATAACCAAGAAAATCCCCAACAAGGTGCGCCGGCACCCATGCAAGCATAATTAACACCCATACAAATCAGTAACATTCAGTTCCGCACACTATTGCAATAAGAGAAAAATTTAACATCAAATACGGGCGACGCATGACCCTGTCTGGATTTACACTTACTCTGGGGGCGTAAGCGTCTGTAAAATAAATCTGACAAAATTTATAACCATTAAATGTCCCGCTGGACTTGTGCACAAACAAAACCTTTAACTGGAGCTGTTCCAGAAATGATATCACATGTTCTACATTGTAGCGGCCAAAAATATTTCTGAAAGGCTTAAATGTCACCTGGTTATAGTCCGTCACAAAACCTGAGGTAATTGTAGCGTGCTGTCCATGTCCTCCTCCCGGCGGCTAACACGGAGAGTCACTAGTTTAATGGCATAGGTGGCGGAAGATCGGCCACCAGCTGGAGCGAATCAGGAGATCGACTTCCTCAGGAACCTGGAGAGTCACGTAGCGATTATCTAAGCATAGTAGATAATACAATACAAAATCCAAACTCAAAGCCGCCGGGAGAATGCAAGGTCAGTTGAGGCCAGCTGCTAGACGAGAACTGCCCAGAGCAGCTACCGAAAAAACGTTACGTCGCGCTCACCACAGAGCGCGCGCGGATCGGCATAGCAAGCGTATTGATAACGGAGCAGGCACCGCTAAGCTAATTAATTAACGGATACGGCAATGCCCGTCACATCGTTAACAAGAAAACAGCCGAATTCTGGGTACGAACTCAATATTAGTTCAGAAAATAAACTATTTAAAAATTTAAACAGTGCTAGTCTCGCGTGAGTGAAGATTTCCGCATAGGAAAGGTTTATCCATCCGGGATACTCCTGCGTTATCGCGAGGACACCTCAAGACGCGGGAAGGTGCACGCTTAAAGCACCAAAATAAATAATATTAAATTACAACCCAATTTCTGTGCCCTGAGATAAGAGTAGACTGGTTATCGGTGTATCGGCGTGCCTGCGTACAAGAGGAGTGCCAGCGAAGCGGGAGTATGCAGAAAGGAGGAGACGAGAGAGGAGCAGATTGCGGCGAATCACAGGACCAGCAGTGAGACGAATCAACTTACTTGGAATCACGTTCAAGTAACAAGTTGACATTTTTTTTCCAAAACATATCAGTCTGATATTCAGAGACATATATAAAAACAAAAAAATATTTTTGTGAATTATAAACCATTTAAAATTTTTTGTTAAAATATACAACCTTGCTCCAGATAACTGGCTATATTGTTCAATTATTACTATGCCTAATATATGTTTTGTCGCATAGTAAATGGCGCCCAACATGGGGCAGTAAAAGTGCAAGAAATATATTAAATATAACCTGTTACATAGTATTAAATTGCAATACCCAACGTTTTTGGCACGACAAAATAGTATGTTATAAAAAAAATTTTGTAGCATTTTGCTATACAGTAAAACCTCTCTAATTCGGATTATATGGGGCGAAGCCTAGTCCGAATTAGAGAAAAATCCGAATTATAGAATATTTTATAGAAATTCATACTACAGTATAGGTAAAGTGCTGTAAAAATAAATATTAAAACTACCTAAATATTAATGGAAATTTAAATTGATTGTACTTACAAAATGGATAACTAAATTCACATAAACAATCTTTCACCATCAATGTTTTCAAGTTAAGTTCGCACGCAAAAAGTTTATAAGTAATGCACACCTGCAATTATTAATGTACGTAAATATTAATGGAAATTTAATTTTATTGTGAAATATTCGTCCATCGGCTAATACAACAAGCACAAGTATATAGTGGCACGTAATTTTTCATTTCCCGTAATCTACTTTTACAGATTTGGTTCCCTTTTGGTCCACCGTAAATATACGTAAATAAAAAATAAAAATACGGGCGTTTCATCGGCACTTCCCATGTGTTCAAGTGAATAATTATACTTCTTGCATAAATGAATGACAAACCGCTGATACTGTAGGAGTTTTTCTTCGTAGTCACTCGGTAGTTTTAGCGCGAGTGATGTACGTCATTTAAGCGCAAATCCATTTCGCCGCATCATTCGTCTTATACACCCGAAGCTGGCTTTGAAACCAGAGACTTTTAATTCTGCGATTTCTAAAGCTTTTAATTTTAAAACATGTCTAATGACAGGGAGTCCTTGCCTTCTTAAAAGCCGTACGTATTCACAGATGCTGGACTCTACTGCTACAAAACGCCCAACTTGAGGTCCCGCGAATGCTCGTCGCGCAGTATTTACATGTAAAAGTCGTTCCTTCTGTTTTCTCCATTGTCGAATACAGGATTCATCAATATCGAATTTCCTTGCGGCTTCGCGATTGCACCTTTTTTCTACATTTTGAATCACAATTAATTTATAATTCGCATCGTACGGGTTACGTTTAATTTGATTTGACCGCGTACCTTTAGTCTCCACAATATCACTCATACCGCAAATGCACTACAAAAACGCCGAATGAAAACAAAGTACAGATAAGCGATGTTGTCGCTGTTACAATAGAAAACAACACTGTCAGGTTACCCGTTATTTAGAAACATGTTACTCACACCCCCTCTACTCATCCTTTGTCTTGCTGCCTACAGAAGGGTGCGAGCACGCCCACGTGTGCACGCACTTACACTTTATCTTCCTATTCTTTCTTCAGTTTGCTGTTAAAACATTCGGTTGTAGTCATAAATCATAATGCCAGAGTTAACTACAGCCAGGCAAACTGCTGTTGCTTAGGCAGTAAACAACTCATAGATACCAAAAGCGTTCGTCCCACCAGAAGTCAGTTATAACTTCGAATTTCGTTAGCGTGCGAATGCAAGCTGCAGGCCAAATTAGCGACCATGTTTTTAGGAGAAAAAGTGTGGCTTGTATTCGGAACAATACAGTATTTGCATGATATTAATAGTATTAAAATTTCAAGTGTTATAGGCCTATTTGATTTAAATATATCCTCAAAAAACAAAATTTGCGATTTAACAGACTTTCGATTTTACGGACACCCCTCAGCCCCAATTAGTCCGTTAAATCGAGGGTTTACAGTATTTACCTCTAGCACTCATATTGTAATACAGTACTGTAAATTAATACTAAACAGTGTTTGAAGAAAATGCGGTTTGAAAAGCTGTACGCAACTAAGAAATAACTTCAGTACAATAGAACGCACACGAATACAATAACAATGACGCACACACTACCAAAGCAGCAGTTGAAACTGGACTAAACTGGGGGTGCGTATCGCACATTTTGCCAACATAACACTTTAATAATTCCCTAAAGGCAAACGTTTCACAAAGAATTCACAAAATTAATTTTTTTTGTGAATTATAATTTTTTTTTTAGGGAGTCCGAATTATCGTAAATTCCGAATTAGAGAAGTCCGAATTAGAGACGTTTCACTGTATTACAATTGTCTTCAGAGTGTGTATCATTTAAATACTGCATATACTCAGAAAGACTAAAGTTTAGGATAGAATCGTAAATTAGTATTGGAACGTTATCTGGAGTGAATTATCTTATTTGTGCATGTACAGTAGACTCTCGGCTATCCGACTCCCGCGTATTCGACCTCCGGCCTATCCGACTCGCTACTCAAAAAAAAAAGAAGTATTTTGAGTACGGTACATATGCAGTATTTCCAATCAAAAAAGCTTTGTTCTTGCCTGCAAATGTTACATCTATATGTCAGCCAATGGATAAGGGAGTGCTCCAAGCTTTGAAAAAGAAATATCGACGTAGGCTACTAAGCTATATCATCGTGACAATTGATAATACAGAAGTTGCGACGGCACTACAGTCAGTAGACATGCTTGACGTCATCAGATGGGTGTCCGAGGCATGGGATGAAATTCCATCTTTAACACTTGTGCGATCATGGAAAATTTTGCTGGATCACAGAGCCAGTGATACGTGGGAAGAGGTAGAACAGCAATGTGATGTGGAAAATGCAACATAACACTGCGCTTGTATCGCTGTTAGAAAAAGTTCCCGGATGTGAGGAAGCTTCATTGGAAGACATCACAGAATGGTTGGCAAAGGACGAAATCGAAGAAATTGCAGACGAAGATATTGTAGCGATGGTATTAAATGAACAGCCGATTGAAGAGGAACAAGGTGATGAACCCTCCGATCGTATAACCCACTCCGAAGGCCTGAAGGCGATCGAGACGGCAGTGGAATACATTGGCCAGCAAGAAGAAGCAACACCAGCAGACATCATATTGTTACGACGGTCTACTCGATCGTCGTAGGTACAGTGGAAACAAAATAAGTACAAGACACCAATTAAGTCACTAATCACACCTTTAATTGTTACAGTAAAACAGTTCGTAATTAACAACACAGTCTACAGTAAATCAAATGAAAATTGTACACACACAATAAAATGTCCACAAATATTAAAACTCAATTTTATTACAATTATACCGTCTGATTATAAAACGCAACACTTCAATAATAACTACTTAAACGTACACAGTAATAACTCGAACCGCTCTGGAACCGCACTATCAAATATCTCGCATTGAACTGAAAAACTAAGGCCGCTACCCGATGTATTTATAGTCACACTCACACACCAGAAGCTTCCAAACTGCGTCTTATCTCTCGTGAACTATGTAATTACTACGCCCTTGACAGAGTCTGAGCGCCCGAGCGAAGCCCGGCACAGTCGAGAAAATTCTCGCAAAATGCGTCTAGTAGCACGTACACCACACGCTTACATCGAGATCCTTCTGGCATATTCAATAAACGCGTACATTGTTCTGTGCTGTCGTAGCAATATGTTTACGTAAGTGGAAGGATATAGCGGCGAGGAAAGAAGCAGGTCTCAATTACAGACTTTTTCAAACCTTAGACAATGTACGTTTCACTTGTTCTTTCATTATACAGTACGTAGTTTTAGGTTATTATAATTTGATTTATATTAACAACTAATTTGGTTGAAAGCTTTCGTATAAATTAAAACTCATAGTAAAACTCATTCAACTTATTGTTAACTACACATTTTGTTTCGTCCTTCAAATAAAGGTTTTGTGAAAGATACTGTAGTTGCGAATTCTTATTTCATTTCTTTCTAATTCATTTATTACTGTACGTCATTTATAAGGACAAACTGATATGACGTACGCATCCAAATATCAACAAGTACATTCAACGCAATAGGGTGGCGGTCATTGACCTTACAGAGGCTGGTATGCCTACGGCTCCGGTGTATCCGACTTTTTTGCTACCCGACCCGGCCGACCGCCACATTAGGTCGGATAGTTGAGAGTCTACTGTATAGGTTAAGGATTTATGTAGACATTGTGTTATGATTTCTGACTGTTTACTGTGCGTTGCGATTAAAATTTAGATTAGGGACATTAAACGTAGACGTAAGGAATATTTGTGGCGTACGTAAATTAGGTCATTAAGATAAACTTTGTTCTTGTGTTTGTTATCATGTTCAAAATGGCGGAAGGTCTATCAGCCGATTTACAAGGTACACTAAACACAGACTTAGCTAATATTCAATCTGTACGTGATGAAAGCGATAAAAATAATAAAATATTAAACGAAAACTTAAAAACTGTAAGAGACGAAGCTAAAAATCAAAATAAAAAAATCTTCGCGGCCATTCACGAGCAAGCTAAACAGAATAAAGTCATAGTTGAAGCGGCTGAAAGCAAAATCACAGAAAAAGTTGAATCTATCCACGTGGAGTTTGAGTCCGCAATAGCATTAAACAACACATGCGTAACAGAATGTGAGACGCGGGTGATTGCGGTAGAAGAATGTATGCGAGAGCAGACGGCCGCAGTAAATGAATCCATAAACACACATGAAAACAAATTAGAGGTGTTAGAACAGAAAATAAAACAAATACAACAGACTACTCCAATCGCAAACCAGGTCACTTACATATACAAAACACAGGATGACATTAACACGTACATGAAATTTTATGGCCTCGAGCATGAAAATCCCATACAGTTCCTTAAGCAATGCCAGCGTAATATGGAGCACGTCGCTGACAACCTTAACGATGTTGACGAAATAAACTGGGTGGTGCGTCAGTTAAAGGGCACAGCGGCTGAATGGTTTTCGATCGTCTAAGATAAAATTGTGGTATATGAAGATCTGGTTAACCACTTTAAAGCAAGGTATTGGAACGACGAAATCCAGCGGAAAGTACGCGTACAGCTGGAGTTTGGTAAGTATACTCCAGGTAAGGGAAGTAAGGAGAAATACTTGATCCAGCTTGTAGCCAAGGCGAAACACCTGGAGCCGGTAATATCAGAAGCTGAAATTGTCAGCAAGCTAGCACATCATTTCAACAGGGGAATACAAGTGGCTGTAATTACACAAGGAATCAAAACATTAGAAGACCTGCTGTTGTTAATAACAAAATGGAAGAATGTAGACGGGAATCCCAAAACATACAATACACACACAAAGATAAACATCAATAATACACCAAAACAAAATGAATATAGAAATAAGCAATGGAAAAAGGCGGATCACGAACAAAATTCACCCAAATTGGGTAGTCATAAAGTCGCGACTATAACCAAAGATAACACAGATAATGATAACGGTCCAAAAAACGCATAAGGTTGCACGGTGTGAGACCGTGCAAAACAAATAAAAATAATAATAAACAAAGTACCAATCAGAATCAGAAATTCAATGAAAACATAGAAAATAATAACATGAGTAGAACCTACTGTGTATATGGTGTATACCCTAATGATGTACGAAATGAACTTATAAGTGACAGTAATGACGATGTAACTAATATGCCTAGGGATAGTGATAAGTTAGATAGTAAATGTAATGTATTAAAAGCTAGGATAAATAACTGTAAGGGAAATGTTTTAATAGACAGTGGTGCTCAGATCTCATTGATCAGTGAAAATTTTATTAACAAGAACATAGTAGAGTTTAAGAAAGTACCAATATTACCGATTAATAATACAACTATTAAGACAGCCACAAACGAAGTTCAAAAAGTAAATAAGCAAGCGTACATAACCATTTCATTGCAAGATATGGAGCTTGAAACACAGTATTAATTGTTAAGGATTTAATTTACAATGTCATCATAGGAACAGACACTTTAAAATAAATAAATGCCATCATTGATTTTAGTAAAAATGAATTAGTATGTACGGTTAATGATAATCAATATAAGATAGTATTAGGAAATAATAACGTGGATAAGCAATCTGAAGCGAGGTACATTCGCATAACCAAGCTGGTGGCTAAGGTGGTTGTAAACAATAACAAAGATAATATGAATAATACAGAGCAATTAACCTCGAGTCAACGGAACAAATTAAACCAGCTGATAAAGAGACGTACAGAGACATTTCAAAACACCCACACTACTACACATGTATACACGCACGACATCCAAGTTACGGATGAAAATAAATTCGTGCGTAAGACGTATCCTATTCCACTGCACTATCAGAAACTGGTGGATGAGGAAATCGGTAAGATGGTGGACGAGAACATCATCGAACGGTCCAACAGCAATTTCCTTAACCCAATGGTGATCGTAAAAAAGAAAAATAACCAGATTAGGATATGTCTCGATATGCGTAATCTAAACAGTATCACAAAAAAATGTTTTGACTGCGCTCCAAATGCAGAAAACCTATTTACAAATGCCACGGTGTCCAATATATCTCGGTTGGATTTAAAGTGTTTTTTGGCAAATCCCATTAGCTCAAGATAGCAGAAAGTTCATGGCATTTTTATATAGAAATAAATGCTACCTGTTCAAGGTAGTGCCCTTTGGTCTGGTAACCAGCTTCACTGCAATGGTGAAATGCCTGGAATTAGCGTTGGGTCCTGAGGTGGAAGACTTTGTGAGTGTTTTCATCGATGACATATTAGTCATATCTAAATCGTTTGAGGAACATTTGAAGCAGCTGGATATTGTTTTCAGTAAACTCCGTCAGGCCAACTTGGTACTTAACTATGAGAAATGCGAATTCGGTAAGTCCGAAATAAAATTTTTAGGGCATATTATATCGGCGCAGGGTGTAAGTACGGACCCTGAAAAGATAGAATCCATCACAGGATTTCCTACGCCTAAAAAAACGAAGGACATTAGGAGCGTTCCTAGGACTTACAGGGCATTACTGTCGGTTCGCAACTGCGTATGCGAAGACAATAGAACCAATGTTGGAATTACTTCGAAAAAACACCAAATGGCGATGGGAGGCAAGACATGAAGAGGCGTTTAATGCAGTGAAGGCCTTATTTAAAGAGAATCTACACGTGTTTCACCCTGAGAAGGAAGGAACATATGTTCTAAACTGTGATGCTTCGGATTATGCCGTTGGTAGAATTTTATATCAAAGAAATAAGAATGGTGAACTTAAAGTCATCGCCCATGTAAATCAGTCATTAAAAGGCGCTCAGCGAAACTATTTTACTGCCGAAAAAGAAATTTTAGCTATAGTATATTGTGTTAGTAAGTTTAGGTATTATTTAGTAGGTAAGCATTTTGAAATTTTATCGGATAACCAAGCTTTGTCATTTTTATTAAAGTGTACACTTGCAAATGCCCGAATGTCACGATGGATAATGGCTATGCAGGAATATGATTTTAGCATTAAGTACTGCAAAGCTAGTGACAACAAGTTGGCGGATACTTTGAGTCGTTATCCACCTGTGCATCAGGAAACTCATTCGGCAGATAAGAATGAAATACAAATCTTGGCGATAAAGTATGCTTTACCAAATGAAATTAAAATTCATTTTATGTATAGTCTCCAGACCGCTATTAGAAACAAATTTAAATAATTTACCTTATATTCAATCCGCTAAGTGAGCTCCTGTTATTTATGTTTTTACAACATGTTTCGGGGATAAATCCCCATCCTCAAGTAAAATGTTTATTCACCCTAATGCATAGGGGGTCATCGAAAATGTTAACGCACATAAAATGTAACACATAAAACTAGATAAAAACACATAAAACACGTACAACACACAAGCGCGTGATATGTGACCCAGTACTCGATCGGAAGCCGACCAGTGCACTGGGTCACATATCACGTGCTTGTGTGTTGTACGTGTTTTTATCTAGTTTTATGTGTTACATTTTATGTGCGTTAACATTTTCGACGACCCCTATGCATTAGGGTGCATAAACATTTTACCTGAGGATGGGGATTTATCCCCGAAACATGTTGTAAAAACATATAAATAACAGAAGATCGCTTAGCAGATTGAATATAAGGTAAATTATTTAAATTTGAAATTAAAACTTATTTAAGGAACATAAATGTTTGAACAACAGCGTGACGATGTCAATAAACTAATAATGTCCCTAGTTCTGGGCGTCATTTGTCAATAAACTTACTACTCTACACATTTTATTTAAAATTATGTATGGATAATTATTACCATAATATGGTACATATGTGTACTTACCGATTTCAATCACTGCAGGGCTCGTACTTTTCTTTTTACTATGCTTTTTACCTAAGGGGCCAGGATTCATTAACAGCGAGATTTTTGATACAAAGAAGGTGACACAAATGATAACACTGTTTTTATATTGAAGGTAACTATCAAATTTTAATTTCCCAAATAGATTTTGCATATACAACCATGTGCTCAAAATGGCGTCATACAGTGTTATAAAAAACAAAATGGTGGCTATTTTAATTTACTCTATTAATTCTTACGATTCTCATTTTGTCTCCAATCAAGGTTATTATGTACTTTTATCTTTAGCTGCAGCTCTAATTACTTATTATGCTTAAATCTCATCTACACACAAACCAATGCCCTCGGCATATATGTTCATGGCCATGTGCTCACTCACACACTCTCACACACATTCGCCCTATTACAAGTACATTTGTTCAGTTGCTTTATTTTTGATTAATGAGCTCATTAAAATAATAAAGAAATGATAAAAGTGGACTTCTCTTAGTTGTGGTCTGCGCTGCTCCCTCGTTGGTGTTGGTTGGTTCCAAGGTGTATGGCCGGTGTTCGCCTCATGTTTTGTTGTTTTTACTTAAAGATATTTACACTGATTCTATATGTTCTGTTCTAACTGTTATTACACTTGAGCATCTATCGCTCCACCATAACAATTTTACTTGAGGAGCTAGTTGTTTTTAAGCTTTTAATTTGAAACTGATCAGACAGCGATACATCGCTGTTGACCCTTTGAAGAACTACGTTGAATTGAGACAGAGGCAAATGTAAATTTGCGCTTGTGTGTGTGTATTTTACGTCATCAAGCTTTGTCATACAGGACAACGCCTCGTTGCATGCGTTGTAGTCAGTGCGTCATTGTTTTTTGTTATGACGGAACAGCGTTATTGTCCAATCACAATGCATACTTAAAGTCATTCGTCACAAACACCGCCATGTCTTTGACCGGCTCTCGCACGTCCAACGGCGACCTTGGCATGGTACTCTTATTGAATCTGAGTTGTTCCTTCGTATATAGGGACAATGGACCTAACCATTCGGTATTGTAATGATTAAACAATAAGACATTGAAAAAATACCTTTAGATCCCATAATTATAGTATTGGGTCATTATGTACTGTTACAAACCCCCTCAATGAAAGATTTTGTGTCGAGACACAAAAACTTTCATTGACTCATTCACACCTTCCTAAAAGGATCAGTCTAGATATGTCACCACAACCCCCTGTAATGTTACTATATAAAATTTGTCATCACTTACCCTTGGTCCAATGATGCTGATCGCACCCTCTGACCTTACTGGACTTCTCCTGAGAGATCCCTACACCATAAGGCCATGAGGCACTCTACGCTCCTGTTCTGACGCTCCAGCCAGCCCAGGACCGCGGTCACAACACCACAAAACTCTGAAACATTGAATACAAAAATTTAAAATAGTGGTCTAGTACACTTCCATATCTACAACTGATATGTTTCCTTTTAGATGCATTGGTTTGTGTTCGGGGCATTGGTTTGTTCTAATTTAAAAAGTTCAACATATACTGATTTTTTTACTACCACCAAACTCAATCTCTTCCTTGTGAGAGAAAAAACTATATATATATATATATATATATATACCTACAAATAACACAATACATAAACAATTCTCTAATATTCCCCAAAACACCTTCACCTAATTATTTCTACAAATTCAACCTACAACTACTATGGCAGACAAGTTTATTATTCAAATTTTATTACTCAACTTATAATCATTTATCTATTTTGTAACTGGTATCATACTATATTTTGCTCAACTTCATTTGTACCTTTAGACTTTCAACCTTTAAAAGCTACTATTCTTTGACACTTGTTATCGTCATTACCCCTGTAACGACCTCCTAACCACACACACTATTGTACCATCAACATAATAAAAACATCATAAAACATTAGACATTACACATTAACATTGTTACATTTACATTACATTAAACAATTTACATGTACATGACTTGTACCAAAACTTTATCAGATCATTACTATCAACAATTCTCTATTAACTTTTATTATTTAACATTCATCATATGAGATTCTATAAAACAATTTCCAATTTTATCCTTACCTTTCTGTTACAATTACCTTCCTACCATGAATTTTCCTTTTCTAACCCTTCTATCCTTACTCGTTTGGGTGACTCTCTACTATTCACTATTTTCTCTCTCTTATTTTGGCAGTCAATCTAACCTTACTACCCCTTTTTACTAACCGCTTCTAACCATTAACACATTATGACACCAATATCTCTATAATAACCCCCTTCACAAATCCCATTTAAAACCTCTGGCACCGCTCATCTTTTGTACTAGTATGTGTGTTCCCTATCTATGCTCATTCCCTTATTGGTTCCTGACCCTTTCAGACAACCCTTTCCGGCACACAACGGTCCCTTCCTGTCCCAACACCTTTCGTTGCAGACTCCCTACACCAATACCCTTATTACAAAATATCACCATCAACAAATATATATATATACCATTCACATTACTCACCTCTCTATAATCACTAACTACTGTGTCCCTAAAATATCTAACACCTCTTTATATATCTTACATGTATCTCAACACTCTATTTTCACTAACTCCCAATAACTCTATTTAACACTATTTTCCAATGCCCTTATTTATCACTATTTCCCAAACTCTTTACAACATTTCACCTTAACATATCACTAGAAAATTCATCACTTATCTACTAATAACAATACCTCTCAATATCCAAATATATTATATGCGTAATCATTTACTAACCCTTTAGAATCTAAATTCCATAATATCATTTCAAAATCATTATTAAACTTCCTTCAATTATTTAAAATTCTACAATACATGTTTACATAAAAAAATACATAAAATACACAACAGCAAAATTACACAAATACATTGACGTTAATATACACAAAAATATACAATCCACATTACCAATTAATCATTTACCATAATCAGTCATAAACAGTCCATCCTGAAAAACACTGTTCACATAATTAAATGTTCATAAACACAATTAGAATAATTAGCCTCCATCGTCAAATAATAGTCTTATCTTACGTATACATAACTCATTTTTAATTAAGTACATTATATCATCTTTTGTAATATAATAACTATTTAAATTTATTTTGTCCATTATACCATAGTAATACTCTGCAGGATTACTCCACATTACTATATCATAAAACTTGTCAACATTCGGTATGGTCCAGTCACCCTTAGTGTAATTAGTCATAATCAGGTATTTTATCAAGTCATTATTGTTATCAACATCACCTCCTACTACTTTAGTTTCAATACAAGGTCAGTTTTTATTATTTTTATCACTTCTCTCTCCACCTAACCTTTCAATAAGCTCTTCATAATCTCTACATATCTTAAAAATCTCTACTTCTCTTTTTCTCTCACAATACCTCTCACTTTTAAAACATCTCTCTCTTTCACACCAAGCTACATTCTCTCTCTACATTTGCATAGGGCACTACAACTTTATTCTCGCACCACCTATCAGGTGCATAAAAAATCCAGGGACAACTATTTGCAGACCTTTTGTCTCCAAAATCTACATCGAAGGCACTCTTGTCCTTCCTAAAAACATGTATATCACCCCCAAATACACCACTAAGGGAAAATCTAACCCCTGCAATTCTTTTACAATTATGCTCTCTCTACACACTCTCTTCAACCCTTCAAGACACACTATCATTCCATCATTATTATATTCTATTCCCCATAAAATTTCATTATCACTACTCCTGTTTACACAATCATTTTCCAATATCATACTTTTATTTATATTATCATAATTTTCTACCCCACTTACCTTGTCTTTGTTTCTATCTAATTTGTCTATTTCTCTACTCTTATTTTCTAACTGTATCTCATTAATTCTCTTGTTTAATTTCTCCTCTACTTGATCTAATTTTACGTTTTTCAAATCGTTTTGTTTCTTGAGCTCATTCTCGAAACTGTCTAACTTCACATTAAATGTACTATTCATTTGATTGAATTTGTCTTCAAATTTACTATTCTGTTGTTCAAATTTGTCACTAATTAACGTGAATAAATCTTCTAACAAGATTTTGTTTTCAACTGCTTTAGGTGTTGAGCTAGCATGTTTTTCTAATAAAATGGATTCCGTGTCTGTATTGTCCATTTCCAGACTATTATTATTTTCTGCCATCGTTAATTTAACTATTTAAATGACTATTTATTTTTATTCGTACTTAATTATGCAATTACTAGTTACTTTGCTTCGTCAACATAACCTCTCGTGCACTAGGTTATGTCCCGTCTTATATCACCTTCTCTGTTTCTAAATCTGGCCTGTTTTATATAAAGTAATTTTATATAATGTCCACAGTTCAGGCGCCATTTGTCAATAAACTTATAATGTCCCTGTTCGGGCGCCATTTGTCAATAAACTAATAATGTCCCTAGTTCTGGGCGTCATTTGTCAATAAACTTACTACTCTACACATTTTATTTAAAATTATGTATGGATAATTATTACCATAATATGGTACATATGTGTACTTACCGATTTCAATCACTGCAGGGCTCGTACTTTTCTTTTTACTATGCTTTTTACCGAAGGGGCCAGGATTCATTAACAGCGATATTTTTGATACAAAGAAGGTGACACAAATGATAACACTGTTTTTATATTGAAGGTAACTATCAAATTTTAATTTCCCAAATAGATTTTGCATATACAACCATGTACTCAAAATGGCGTCATACAGTGTTATAAAAAACAAAATGGTGGCTATTTTAATTTACTCTATTAATTCTTACGATTCTCATTTTGTCTCCAATCAAGGTTATTATGTACTTTTATCTTTAGCTGCAGCTCTAATTACTTATTATGCTTAAATCTCATCTACACACAAACCAATGCCCTCGGCATATATGTTCATGGCCATGTGCTCACTCACACACTCTCACACACATTCGCCCTATTACAAGTACATTTGTTCAGTTGCTTTATTTTTGATTAATGAGCTCATTAAAATAATAAAGAAATGATAAAAGTGGACTTCTCTTAGTTGTGGTCTGCGCTGCTCCCTCGGTGTTGGTTGGTTCCAAGGTGTATGGCCGGTGTTCGCCTCATGTTTTGTTGTTTTTACTTAAAGATGTTTACACTGATTCTACATGTTCTGTTCTAACTGTTATTACACTTGAGCATCTATCGCTCCACCATAACAATTTTACTTGAGGAGCTAGTTGTTTTTAAGCTTTTAATTTGAAACTGATCAGACAGCGATACATCGCTGTTGACCCTTTGAAGAACTACGTTGAATTGAGACAGAGGCAAATGTAAATTTGCGCTTTGTAATGGGTCAAATTAGGTTTTTTATTTTTTATTAATCTTGGTTTTGATTTTGTTTAAATGTATTAAAAGAAGATAGTACAGCTTGTGTGTGTGTATTTTACGTCATCAAGCTTTGTCATACAGGACAACGCCTCGTTGCATGCGTTGTAGTCAGTGCGTCATTGTTTTTTGTTATGACGGAACAGCGTTATTGTCCAATCACAATGCATACTTAAAGTCATACGTCACAAACACCGCCATGTCTTTGACCGGCTCTCGCACATCCAACGGCGACCTTGGCATGGTACTCTTATTGAATCTGCGTTGTTCCTTCGTATATAGGGACAATGGACCTAACCATTCTGTATTTTAATAATTAAACAATAAGACATTGAAAAAATACCTTTAGATCCCATAATTATAGTATTGGGTCATTATGTACTGTTACAACGACAAAATTAGAAAAATGATAAATGACATACAGATTACAGAAAGTCCAAAGTTCCAGATTGTTAACAATATTTTGTACAAGCTGATTGACGGACAATGGAAAATTATGGTTCCTGACCATCTCATAGAGGACCTAACATGGGCATGCCATGAAAGTCTGGCCCATGCGGGTGCTTACAAATGCTACCTCACAAGGCGGGAAGATTTTATATGGACAAACATGGCCAGAAAAGTTAAATCAGTACTTCGTACCTGCCACACCTGCCAGATAGCCAAACATCCTAACCAACAAACATACGTGGAGATGGGAAACATCGTTATGCATGGAAAAAATGAGTTACTATGCATCAATTTCCTTGGACCATTACCACGTGCGGCAAGGGGGATGCGAAATCTGGTGGTGTGTACGGATGCCTTCACTAAGAATGTTAGTCTTTATGCGGTGGGTAGACCCACAACAGATGCGGTACTGAGGATAATTTTGGAAAAGTACATCCCAAAATATGGTCATGTAAAGAAGATCCTGTCTGATCAGGGTACGCAATTCCAGAATAAAAAACGGAAAGCCGAATTAGAGAAGAGGATCATTCAAGCAGTCCTAACAGCCATTCGTAGACCCCAAGGGAATCTCGCTGAGAGGGTGAATAGAGAACTTGGTCATTTATTCAGGACTTATTGTAATAATAACCAAAGCAAGTGGCCAGATTATCTGGAGTTTTTCGAGAACGCCATAAATGGGTGTTACAATACCACGACTGGATATACGCCATCAGAACTGCAGTCAGATGTCCAACCAAAACGTGTCTGGAGTGATTATATAAAAAGGGTAGCCACTCAAAATTTGCTGACGCCAAGTGAAGTTAAGCGTTTGGATGCAAAGGAGAGGATAAGGAAATTTGCCGAACAGCGGTCAGAAAAGTTTAATGCTGATCATAAGCTGCAATCGTTCAGAGTAGGCGCGTTAATTTTACTAAAAGCTTTAAATGTAAGTAGCAGTATTGATAATACCACAGCTAAGTTCAATAGACTTTACAATGGTCCATTTATGTTAACTGAACAGGTGGGAAAACAAACCTACATTGTTACAAATCAAAATGCTAACAAGACTATTGGCAAATTCCATGCGTCGTCATTACGCAAGTACTATATCAAAAACGAACGTTCACGTATATCTGGGTATATTAAAGAATGAGTGTCATAAGGTAATTGTTAAAGTAAGTAAATTGTGTAAATTCATGTTTGTTTGAACCATGTGGGTAAATATGTAGAGAAGTGTGCGGCTGGACAGTAGGTATTATGACGTCATGAACTGTTCATACTAGCTTATCTCTCTACCCCTTGATAACAGATTATCAACCTCGTGCTTATGTTTATTTATATTGGAACTGACAGATGTCAAAATTTATTGAAGAAAATATTTTAGTTTAACAAGGAGTATTTATTTATTTATTTAGAGTTTGATTATATGTTTAAAAAAGAAAGGAAATAGTACTGTATTATTTTATGGTTAAAAAAAAATTGTGTTTTTTTATCCGAGGAGGGGATATTCCTGCAATAGAACATTGCAGTAAAGGAAATGGTAGCTAGGACTACATGCTGTTATAGCAGGTTTATGACGTTGTAGACAAGATAAAAATTGATTTTTGTTTGAGTATGTAAATTAGATGTAAGTATTGATATAAAAATTGGGTAAAAGACTATTATGTATCAGTTTTATCCATCAATCACATGACAGCTGTTTCGACCAATCAGCGGCCCTATTTGCAGTAAGATTGGGTCTCCGCCGATGAATATGTAGTTAGTTCCATCCTGCAGCTCGAATATTACGGACGTGCTCTCTGGGCGAGTTTTTCGTACAGAAACGTGCTTATGTAAGAGTGTTCCAAGGACAATTTAGCGACGAACTACCTGTTTGCTAATATCTTGACTGGGTACGAACTCAATATTAGTTCAGAAAAATAAACTATTTAAAAATTTAAACAGTGCTAGTCTCGCATGAGTGAAGATTTCCGCATAGGAAAGGTTTATCCATCCGGGATACTCCTGCGTTATCGCGAGGACACCTCAAGACGCGGGAAGGTGCATGCTTAAAGCACCCAAAATAAATAATATTAAATTACAACCCAATTTCTGTGCCCTGAGATAAGAGTAGACTGGTTATCGGTGTATCGGCGTGCGTGCGTGCAAGAGGAGTGCCAGTGAAGCGGGAGTATGCAGAAAGGAGGAGACGAGAGAGGAGCAGATTGCGGCGAATCACAGGACCAGCAGTGAGACGAATCAACATACTTGGAATCACGTTCAAGTAACAAGTTGACATTTTTTTTCCAAAACAGATCAGTCTGATATTCAGAGACATATATAAAAACAAAAAAATATTTTTGTGAATTACAAACCATTTAAAATTTTTTGTTAAAATATACAACCTTGCTCCAGATAACTGACTATATTGTTCAATTATTACTATGCCTAATATATGTTTTGTTGCTATATATATATAAAACTCAAAATCTGAGGATTTATGAGTACTGAATACAAATCCACACCGTTACAGCGATTGCCACCAAATTTTGCACAGGTAACCTTTGACACAAGGCGAAAAATACTGTCTAACTTGGAATTTGATATTTTCGCACAATTTAGGCCCTTTTAATTATGCCTTTTCATTGACACGTATAAAGATGTCAACAACACCATGGAGACCAGAATTAATCACCATAGTAACAAATAAAAAAAAAAAACAAATGATATTTAGTGGCATCGGAACTGTACCTTTATCCGTTCCTGCAGTTTTTAATATGCGATTGTATCGATATATTTTGTAATTTTGTATACAGATACGTCTATATTGTAACATCACAAGATGTCACCTAACCTAAGTGTATGTTATCAGATTTCATAAAAACAGAATAACCATGTAAATAGGTATAGAATAGTCAAAATAAACAAGAAAGAAGAAACCAAGAGAGAAGAATAAAGCAGAAGTGCCATGTGAAACAGTAACCCAATAGCTGTTTGACACTACAACTAGACTGAGACTAAAACGAACTAATGGACAGAATAAATGTAAATTCAACTGTCAATTCAGTAAATGGTTAATGTAAACCGAATGTCATTTATAAACAAAAAACAAACGAATGAGCAATTAAATACTGTGAAAGCAAAATCAGCATTTTTCTGATAATAAATGTGACAATGAACAGTAGATAATGAATGCCAAAACCGATGTTAACAATGGCTATATTGTAGGAACTAAGATGTATTTCTGCATCAAATATACCTGTCAGAAAAGAGAGCTATTTATATAAGAGAATCTTATACAAATAAGATGTCTCCATAATTTACCGAATTGAGAACCAATAGGCATTATTAAGGCCAAATTTCAGTGTAGGCGATACACTTAACAAACTTAGACCAAACATTAGTCAATAAAATGACTATCAATAATTATCACCAGTGCAAACTAAAATGCACAAGAACTATGGTTATGCATTGACATAACGAAAAATGTTATTAAAACGATAGATTTAGCCATAATTTTAATTGTAAATAGTAGCTTAAAACAAACTAACGGTGAACGAAATGTCATAGTCAGTAGGATCATTTATTACTATGTATAGAATTAAGGTGTACAAGTAAAGTTCAGTGAAAAAAAACGTCAGTACAGTATTAATGGTGTCCGCACATAAACATTTGATTAATAAAATGTTATGTGGATACGAGCAAGGTTAACCAAAAGTGTAAAATCGGCGACTCATAAAGAGCAGACGACAGTAAGAATAGTGTACCCGAACATTGATTTTCTAACAATGTCGGTTAAAGTGAAAGTAATTCGAGATCGAGTGATATCAATTTAAAGGAAACAAAACAATCTTTAATTTGATAATAATATCAACTCAATCGTGACGGTATTAAGCGTATTACAACTGTTAGCATCATTTTATAAATGTACATCAGGAATCTGAGTACAAATAATAATAACAATGACAACAGAAGCGACCTGTCAATCATCTCAACATTTGACAGTTAGAAAAACCGTTATCAACCGCCAAAAAGTGATACGTCATCCTCGTCTCACCTGTCTGGACCAATAAGAAAATTAGTTATTAAATAATAATTTTACCTAAGCCCGATCCAAGAGAAGGGTATATAAAGACAAACCAGCGAATTTTGGAGGAAGACCTTTACTAACTAGCGAGCAGAACAGACGTACGCTCGTCTCCGCTACGTTTTTCTTTATAACACATAGCGTCAGTTACCTTGTACTCCGGAACCAATAGTTAACGACAAGAAATTTTTTACTTCAAGTTCATCATCAACCAACGACAGTGTTTAAGTGCAGTTTATTTTAATTTGTGCGGGAATGACGAACAGAAAATAATTTATTGTCATTATTCACGATCCATTTTAATCAGAAGAGGATCGCATTATTCTGTTCTTGTGCGAATTAGTGCCGAAACAAAGTAATCACTATAATCCGATTACTTAAGTGATAAAAGGTTTTAATTAAATAATTAAAACTCTGAAGGTAAAAGTGCAATTATTATTAATCTTGATCTGAGTGCAATAACTTGTATTTTTGCTACCATAACCTGTACTGACGCAAAACACAAAAACAGTATTTAAGATTACACCACGTTTCGATTTATTATTCAAATTTTGTTATTAGTAAGTAAGCTATATGTTAGTTGTAAGGGCTCTCAATTGATAAAGATTGTCATTAAAAAAGCAAGCGTTGATGAAACGCACGATCTTTCAATAGATCGTTTTTTTTTTCAATTACTTGGTAAAAGTAACCTAAAACTTTGTTGATCAATTGTATCATTGGATACTGTGTAGGCATAATTGTTTTCTTTCGTGTCTCAAAGAATTCACAACTGAGATAATAATAATAACAATAATAGTAATAATAACATTAATAATTGTAATAATTTTATATTAAAATAAATAATATCTGGACTTAACCAGATTTATAATTCATGTTCTGAGCAAGCC
The DNA here is from genome assembly GCA_034769895.1 of Magicicada septendecula. Taxonomy (NCBI): domain Eukaryota; kingdom Metazoa; phylum Arthropoda; class Insecta; order Hemiptera; family Cicadidae; genus Magicicada; species Magicicada septendecula. The sequence goes on from CM068368.1 coordinate 659,895,190, forward strand.
GTATGAGGCATATAATAACTAACTTTTATTGTACAACTTTGTATGTTTACATTATGTGTATTTTTTTTTTAATTCACTATAAGGGTGCAAATAAACCCATTATTAACAGCATCACCTGATTTGATTTATTTTTTTGAATAATTAAATAGTTTCATTTAATAAACTTAAACAACCTTCTGTTGTGTTTGACATATTGGAATAGCATTGCCAAAAAGTGGTACTCAACTATTTTAAATTTTCTTTTCATCTAATAATTTTTATGTATGGGTTTTACACGGGATTTTCCTTGAATAAATCCGTGTGGCGCCCACTAATTTAATAAACAAGGTGACATAACCTTGCAACCAAAGGGAGTTGATGAATGTAAGCTGAGTTGACAGTTTAGTGAACTTCAAGTAAACGCAATCAGGTACGTAAAAGTATATGTTTGTTTATAATATTGTCCAGACTTTACGGGACTTGACTTACTCAGACTACCTGTAATCAGAAGAAGTTTCTACTACCAGTTTCAACCAGACGAGATCTACTATCAAGCAATCAACTGCCATACTTCATGTTTTAATTTAAGTTAATCTAACATTTAAATATAGTCAACTTCATTATTTTTTGTTTAATACAAGGGGATTCTTTTAAAAAGAAACAAGTGTATTTAAACCATTGTAAACACTGTGAGTAACTTGAATGTTGTATGGGAAAATACTTTACTACATTGGTCACCTTCAAGTAGAAATAACCATTCTCAACATTGAGTTATCTCAAAGGAACACTTCACCCATAGATGAATTTTGTTTTAATGAGACTTTTAATATTTTAACCACGAATTTAAATTTAAACAACAACTACTCTTTTATTTTGTTTCAAGTTAACTTAACCGTAACGTAAATTTGATTATAATAATAAACTATAAAACCCCTAATCGCGGTTTGGTTATAAATTGGTGCACCAACTAGTGTGGCTTAAAAAATATTAAATAAATATATTTTTTATATTTTATATTAGCCCGGTAGACACGAAAAAATTAACATGCCGCACACCCATCAGTACGATACAAGATATAAGGACAGTAGGGTAGGAGAGATGCAACGGGATGTAGATACATACGAAGAGCAACCCACAGACGAGATGGAAGTTATTACAATCAATAATGTCGAAACTAGTACCGACGAAGTGCCTCGTGTAGAACCGGAGATGGAAATGATTGTCAGCGACCAACCAGGCAGACCATCCGAAGAGACGAGATGGGATCACATGATGAGAATGATGATGGAACAATTCGGACAGGTTAAGGAAGATAGTCGAACTTTAAGGAAAGAAAATCAAAGGAATATCGAGGTATTAAGTAAAAATATAGAGTCGATAAAGGAGGACCTAAATAAAAGGATTGACGATACTCGTAAATCTATAGACGCGCTGAACGATAAAATCGACAATAACAGCCAGGCCATTAGAGAAGAATTGAACACCACCTTAATGAAAATTAGCCAAAAAATGGATGACATGAATAACTGGAAGTGGAGAGAAGAACGGAAGGTATCCGAAGAGAACAACATGGAACAAATGAGTCCAGAGCCGGAGAATAATGAAGAAGGAAAGGACGATGACAACTCAGAGATAGGAGAAGTATCAAATGATGAATCCATGGAAGAATTAAGTATACAATTCAAAGACACTGATAAACAAACTGAGGATAAAGAAGACTCGAAAGCATTGGTGCCTGAGGATACACACCATTGGAATGAAGAGAACATTCAGCATAAAGAAACTATCATTAAAAATGTAAAAAACAAGATAATTAAGAAGACAGGAGAGAAAGAGACAAAGATAAAAAGAATAATACGCTCTAAGAAAACAAGGATTACAAAGGAAATATTAGAAATGACTAGGAGTGGATTAATTAACTTCGTAGACAACCCAATTATTCGTCATAGAGCAAGGACCAATGGTAAGAAGTATAAACAAGACTTCATAAAAATATTAAAAATAAATCACCATAAAACTGTGGGTAAAAAATTAAATGAGAATCCGATTAAATTAAATATACCACCAAATAAAATACACCAAACAAAATCAATCGATTCCTTAATGAATAACCAATCATTAAACCATTTAATTAGTGACCCAGATGACGGAACGATTAAGACCACGTTACATGCCGTTAACTATGTTATGAAGGAGAAGATTATAAACAACAAGGTATTTAAAGTGAATACTCTTAGAAGGAAGAGGCTTCACAGGGAGAAGGAAAATGATCAAGAACGACTGGACCAGCTTATTGAAAGGTACGCCCAAAGAATAAGGGAAATGCGGAAGAAGAGGGACCAAGCGATGGGAGAGTCCAACCAGGAGAACAAAGGTCAACCCGGATTAGAAGATGGGCCAGACATCAATAATAGCCAAGGCCCAGAGTACAATGAACACAGGAATACCAAAGATGAGGAGAGGAAGAAGGCAAGGAAACGGGGAGCCAATGACTATCTGGTAGCCGCCAAGTGGAAGAACCGCATGATAGGAATAGAGTGGAAGAGCACAAATAACCCCATGAATATCGACGAGTAAGCAATGATTAATATTAAGGAGGGATAATATGCAATAGGAAGCAACATTCCTCACCCATACGTTTATGTTATAAAAAAGTAAATATATATATTGGAAAAAACCACTACTATAAACAAACTCATTTGTTGTTAAACTACCAAAAATGTTGAAGGTAACTAATTAGCTATAACTAGTCAATCCGCCTTATCAAGTTACAAAGGTGTATAGATTTAAGATGTAAACCAAACCATTTGTTAATGATGAAAATGTACCAGACCTATTACCCCAGGGGATAGAATATTAGATAAGGTCAATCAAATGATTTAATAAGAAAATACAATTACTGTACTATACCTAGAGAAAAATATGTATCCAGATGAATATTCTATATGACCTAATGTTTATAAAATGATTATAGTATACCTCTCATAAAACTCAAATGTTAAATTAAAATCGTCCAGAATAAAGGTTCACCCAACTAACCTTTGAAGGAGTAGAGAGGCAGTATAACAAAGTGTGTAAAATAAAAAGAAGGACATTATTATGGAATGTAAGGAAAGAAAAAATAATATTTGTGAAACAAACCATGAAAACCCCAAGAATGTCTATGAAATAGATATTAGTATATTGTTAAATGAAATTGTAATTACAGCATAGTATATAGTGTATAAAATCATCCAGAATAAGTGAAAACCACCATCACTTGAAGGAGTAGAGAAGAAAAATAACAAAGAGTATTAATTGTAAGACTAACTATTGTTATAATGAAATGAAAGGAAAGAACAATGTTTGTCAATTATCAAATATGATACATCATAAGAATATGTCAGAGAACATCAGAAAAAAAAGAAAAAACCATTTTAGTATACAAACAATGTAAGCCTGATAATTCAGGAGGAATATAACTCGTTAAGAAAGATTTAATGAACCATGGTGAAAACAGAAATATATTGTAAACTCTAGACAGAACAAACAAATGCATAAGTACTATAAGCATCAAAACAAGTGTATAATCTTAAAAATATTTAAATGAACCACAACAAATTGTTAACTAGTACATAAGTAACTATATAGCTGATAAAAGCATAGCTAAAAAACATCAAGTCTAAAAGAAGTAATTACCTGTAAGAAAGAAAGTATGTTAGCAAGTATAAAGATAGAAATGTGATCTAAATGAAAACCTCTGATACCTTGTATATTATAGTGAATATATTATATTATTGAATATGAATGATATGTGATATTTTTTTGAGTTGTGATAGTGCAACTATTGCCAGGTGCAATGTTTATTTTTACTCAGACAGAGAAGAGTAATGCCTCTGAATCTGAGAATGTGTAGGGAGGAACGGCAGAGGTTGTTAGCCATAGTGAGCCACCCTGATTCCAAAACCTCTACTACAGTTAGGGAATTATATTGTTTTATTATATCAAGGAATATTATGAAAGAATCTGTGAGGTATAAATTATAATAACCACCCAAATGATCACGAATGCAAAGATATGTAGTGAGGAAGTAGAATGTAAATAAAACAGGGAATAATTAACTTGAGAAACAAGATCAATTATAGTTAAATGATTTAGAGAGTAAGCAGCTTGAAATTACTAGTAAATTAAGAATTGTACCATTGTATAAAAAGCCAACCTAGAGTAATACACCAATAATATGTTTAAAAAATCTAGGAATACAAGAGAAAATTTTATTGAAGTATACTAAGAAACTGACATGAATTGATAATTTTACAAAATATAAATTTTTCAAATGATCAATTTTAAAATATATCCTGTAATTGTCTTAAACGATTATACAATTTATGTTTATACGTATTTCTGATGATGCAATAAGTAATGAAATATATTAAATACTCCTACTAAAGATGTCTGCAACACCATGGAGACAAGAATTGATTACCATAGTAACAAGTTAATAAACAAAAGCTATTTAGCAGCATCGGAATGGTACATTTATCCATTCCTGCAGTACATTTTCGATGTTTTATATGCGACTGTATCGATATATTACAATGTGGAAAAGAAGAAGTGTACTAATTGTAAATTGTGCTATTATTTAATGCAAAGCGAAAATACGTGTTGTTTTCATTTGTGAGGTTAGGTGACAATGGTTTTTGGTTTTTAGTTTACTGCTGAAATAAATAAAAGCTATGATTGAGGAAAACATAACGTTTGATGTGTTATACAGTGCTTCTAACACAGTAACACTTAAAATAAAGAATTTAGTGTTCTTGATTTAAGAGGTACTTTATAAATATCTCCAAAGGCTTTATAAACAGCTACTTTTAAATCTCCAAAGCTAATGCACCGACATAATAATTTAGTACAAGTTAAAATAGTACACGTGCTGAAAACAGCTTTGGAGAGAATTTGACTAATGAGTACAAAATTATTATACGAGCTGACAGAACGCCATATAGACATGGACAATAAAAATTATATTAAAATACTTATTATAAGTCAAATATTTGCGTGCGAAGCCGTGGGTAACAGCTAGTATAATACACAGTGAAGAAACTTATATTAATCCCTGAACAAAACTTGAGGCAGTAAGGGAAGTATATTTTTGACGATTATGAATTGTTACATAGCATGTTATGATGCAGAATAATCTGAAACAAAATTAAAATGGACATTAAACTGGTAAACTTCCTTTAAAAAAATGTATGAAGTGTGACATGGTCACTGGTAATCATAAGAACAGGACGTTCAGCTACCTACTTCATAATTCTTACTCCAGCTTGCTACCAATCACTTCCCCTTTCTTCATTTTGTTTGCCAATATATTTTGGCACTCCTCTTCTGTTAGATCTTAATGTTCCGCAGTATTAGCATTTTCATTTTGAATCAATTTTTGACCAAGCCTATGCTAGAAAAGAAGTTATTAGCATATAGTATTCTTGCTTCCTTTGGGTTGACTACATACAAAAGCTTAAGTACAACTGACTAGGAGTGAAATAGATTTTCAATAACAGTTCCTTTCCCTGTGTAAACATTTATGTTACAAATACATCCATCTGGAGTCCACAGTTTGTATAATTTAATCCCATACTTATGTGATTTGTCAGGTATGTACTGGCAAAAATGCAACCTCCCCCTGTAAGGAACCATACTCTCATCTATAACTAAATGTCTTCCAGGTTTTAGGGATTTCATTGAAATTTTTTGATAATTTACAAAGCAAGTTTCTAATTTTGTACAGTTTATTTGTTATTTCCGCCTGTTCATTATTTGCAAAGTGTATAAAACCAGTAAGAAACCTATCTCGTGACATAACTGATGAAATGAATTCGTTATGAAAAATTGGGTCTTTTGACCAATAATTGCTGACAAAGGGTGCTGATATTAAACTCATTGCAAGCGCAATGCCAAAAAACTTGCAAATTTCATCTCGGCTTGTTTCGCAACAAATGTTTAATCTAGATTTGGCAGAATCCCCTTTTTTAGTTGCTGGAAAGCATAAGTGTTAGTTTCTTGGACTATTAAATTCAGTATTTCATTGTCAATGCATTTCAGAAATTTCCAAGGGACTCTTATCAATATTGCTGTTCATATTAAGAATGGGGGTTTCTGTAAACAAAACAAAGGCGCAAGTCTGAGCAGTGATGGTAGACCAATTACTTGTACTTACATAATTGCTGCTACTTCGAGGAGTTCCTGATCCATTCATCCACTCATATTGGGTGTTACATCCACAGAAGCACACGACTGAGTTTCAGTCATTTCACTGTCGTTCAAAATTGCATCACTATTTTCACTTTCCCAACTACCATTGGTAATTTCACCTTGTGGATAAGACACCTGATATTTTTTGTCCTTATCAGAATCATCACTACCATAGATACCAGGTAAACTTTCTAAACAGTCGTCTTCAAAATACTGCACTGACGGTTTATTACATTTTGTGTGAAGGTTTTCTGATCGACACTCTACAGCACTTATTGCACTATCATTGTTATTTTATAAAACTCTGAGTCATGTTTCTTCAATGTATTGTATGTTTTCTTAAAGCTGAATGTTTCTTACTTCATCAACTTGTTCAAGTTCTTGACACTCTCTGTAAGCTTCTCAGCGGTTAACTCTAACATTAGTTTAAAACGAGTTGACATTTTAAATGTTTATAATAAGAAATGCTAACGAAAAACACAGTTTTAATATCACATGAGACGTGAGTCTAGCTTTGTACACGCAACTATATAGTAACACAGCTGGACAAAGACTGTTGCATTGGTGAGTAAGAAGTAAAGTGGGGGAAATTTACACGGGAATCAACATCTCACAGCAGGCAGTACATATCCCTGGTGATATGTGCCGCTGAGGTTATGTCACATTTGCTTTGTATGTTACATATGTATGTTAAGATATGTATATAAAAACATACTTCATAAAATTCTGTATTGAAAGGGGGCTTTTTCCAGAGTTTTTTTAGACAAAATTGCGATTAAAGACACTCGTTTTCACAGTCCATACGGAGGTTAAGTTTACACAAATGTCTGCATAACAGATGTCAATGTGCGTTACATATCCATGGGGGCTAGTAACAAAGTCGTGTTAAGCATTTGATGAGGTGCTAAGATGTCAGTGAATACAGACCTTAGATGTACTTTTAAAGAAACAAAAAATATAATGCAGGGATGATTATATCAAAATCTTGCTACAATGTCAAATAAAAACTAGAAAAATAAACTCAGAGCAATAAAATATACAAAGGTTAATGATGTCAACGTGTAGTATAAACACTAAACTTAATATTACTAATGTCTCATGGGAAAATAAAATTTCTAACGTTAACTTTGTTTTTTTTATTTTTAAATAATAACCAACAAAAGCCATACTATTGATAACCTGCCCCTTTGAATCAAAAGAAAATTATGACCTATATGATTTTTCCACGGTATACAATTTTGTACTGTAGCACCAGTTGTTGCAACCAATATACCAAAGGATTACTGAGTTTATCAAACATTACAGTTGAATAACAAAGATTGTTTTTTACCATCCCTTTTCCAGGATACATCAACCCTTCTTATATAAGCATTGTAGTCTCTTAAATACATCTGACTTGGTTATTACCTGCTCAGTATTATTTATCTTCTTGCTAGTTTTTCATTTTTTTGCAACACTTTTGGTAGACAAATAAAACCTGATTTGTCTGAGACTTTTTTCCTACATCTACATATAAATAACATGTCTTTCCATTAACATATTTTTTCTCCAAAATTAAACTTTCCTTTTATATGAAGAGGGACACCTTATATATTTGCCAGAATACAAATATCTATCCAGTTTTGTGGTTGTAAAAGTTGTCCACAAAGCTACAGTAGTAATTATTAAAAAAAACTCCAAATACTAAAAGCTTAACTACAATTATATATGCACCCCCTTTCCCTCTGATTAGTTGTTTAGGTAACTTCACACATTTGTATACAAAAAAAAAAGTTCATACAATAATGAGTCTCAGCACCACAAAGCATCCAAAGTTTTTCACAGCTCATGATGTTTTGGGGGGTATATACTCTAACTATATAAATCTGGCTCTTTGTGGTATAGGCCTAAAATGTTTTCATCTATTGAAAATTGTTTCTCTGGTGTAAAAGGTTTTGCTTATCTTCAAGTGCTCCACAACTGGATTAAATCTGGCACAAGGGTCACAGTTGAGTTGGCCTAGAGACGGAAGCTCACAGATGTTGACCATATGGAAAAATTGCAATAAAGCCTGGAATCTGTTACATGTAAACATTTTGACGAACCAATGAATGAACTGACTTGAGAGGATCCATCAGTAACTAAGTATAGTTAGTTTTTCGTTTAGCCACATATTCAAGTAAAACAGCCATGAAGCCTTACATTTCTAACAATGTGATTGGTTTCCATACCTTATTTCCACTATGGTCTTTTAGCCTCTGGATGTTTTCTGTGTCAAATCTTTCAGCAAACCTGTTTGTATACTTGACAAACATTTCTATGACACTGGCTGTAAAGCACAATCTAAAATATGACATGGGTGGTGATGAGTCACAGAGAGGATAATGCTTTATACCTGGTAATTCATACCACATGAAACTGTTACGAGCAGTGTCCTGGTCTTCAATTACATCTTGCCAGGCATATTCTGATTCACTGGAGAACAATTCCCTATTCAGAGAAGCTACTGCCTGAAACAGACAGCCCCCAGGCCATGAAGAAGCAGGTTTCGATACTCTGTAACATAGCTTTCATCATGTCTCACTACCAGGAACACTTAAATTATTACCTAGTCTTCTTGATGTAGATGGCACCCCAAGATCAATATCATAATCAGTTTTGTTTTCTATATCAGACACAACACAGTGATTGTAAATTCCACTCATCAGCCAACAAAATTCCTTTATAATTTTTAATATATTCTTATATTCTTATACAATTTAATTTGAACTCAGTCTTTTTTACAATCTAATTACAAAATCTCAATATTTAAGAACTTTTCAATTAACTTATTGTATAATGAGCAGCTTTTTAAGCTAACAGGCACGATTACTCTAAAGTTGTGTGTAAATTAAAATAATCAACATGTGATTTAAAATTTCCAGTATTTAAAATCTTCTTCTTATTCACCTAATATTATTCACAACACATGTGTACATCGTAAATCTATACTTGGTAACTAATATTCATCAGAATACTCTGCCACATCCTTTCAATTTTATAAATGTAACAAACGATACAAAAATTATTAAAAAAAAACAATTTTTTCTCATGAAAAGAAATTTTTATATAAAGTGAGTGTAATAAATCTGTACTTACTTTAGTGCAGGCTATTAGCATTGCAAAGCAAGCTATAGGAAGAAGAAAGGTGAAAAAGAGAGTACCCGGAATACCTCCAAATTCTCTCTTATATTGTGTATTCACTAGAGAACGAGGCAGCAGTTGTTTACTGTAGTCATATGTCAACGGTACGTTATTCGCCTTCAAAATTTTTTCAACATCCTTCTCTACTTCTTCTTTCAGCTTATTACCAATCTAATCATGAATACATCCTAATTAGTAAAATACATGTCTTTGAATCATTATATTATAGTAGTAATAGTCATAATACTATTAAAAATTCAGGTGATAAAAATTAACAAACTTTTGTTACAATAATTAGAATCATGTAGGTAAGATACATTAAATGTTGTAGCCAACAAAGTTTGCCAAAGGAAGTCGTTTTACTGATAAAGTTTAAGATCTATCAAGTCCACTGTCACAAACACCAAATGTTTCAACTTACAACATAGATGAAGTCATGTCGCCTAACATTTTCAATACCTGGGTTAACAGACCACCAATTATATCATCAATCAATCCTTGTGAAATCTTAAACATATGTTGAATGGAAGTGGTATTCCATTACCTGCATTACACAAAAATAATCTTATTATGTATCTTTAAAATCTCAAATAATTATGAAACATAATTATATTTATGTATATAATTCATGGTACTGATATTCGTATAATTATTTCTATGTATTCATGGCACTGAGTTAGTGAGTATGAAATTACACATTAGTATTTATGTAATTTGTTATTATCACTATATCCTGTAATCTGTATAACATAAAACAGCTGTCTGATAAGAATTAAAGTATAAATAACACTGAATATTCAGTCAAGAACGGCAAGTCCTTTAAAATGGACTTCTGAAGAATAGCATTCAGTGGTGAGGTTCTTTTTTATGAAGGTGTAAAACCACCAGAAATTTACTCCTGGATGCTTAAAAAATATGGTAAAAGTAGTATAAATTCTTATAACTGTGATCAGTTAAAAAATGGCTGAGAAAGCGTTATTAATATTGTAACACAACAAAATGTTATATAACCTAGACGTGTACCAAAAGAATAAATAAGTACACTGAAATAATAAAAGTGAATAATTTATGATGAAAGTAGCAAAGAAGAGAAGGACCAACAAAGAAGAAAGAAGAAGGAGGATCCCAAGAAGCAGTGAGGAATACACTGCATGACCCTACAACAAATACTATGACCGACTCTAACTAATGGACAAGCCAAGTTCACTATAAGCTGTCAAACAAGCCAGTCAATGACATAAATGTAAGGTCATGTATTAATAAAAATAATTAGAGAATGACGAGAATAATATAATATCAGTAACAGCATTTGGCTGAAAATAAATGAACCATGACCAGTAAATAACAAAGCCTATGACTAGACTAGCTACGGCCACAATGTAAATTTAAAACTAGCATTGCAAACCCCAAATGTAATATTAAGAAGTAAGAATACTTACCAAAAGGAAACCTTATATGAATAAGTAATTTCCTCATTATACAAAATGTAACTAATGACCATTATTAAGGCATAAACCGATGTTAAAGGTATGCCTAGACTATGCATAAACAAACGTTTGTCAGTGAATTAGTAAGGAGAAAGGACTCCTAGTGTACATAAAATTTACTGAACAATCAATATAACCAAATGTAATAGTGAATATCACCACTCAATTATTAATGAGTAACATTAAATTGAGTGGGCCAAACAAAATGTAAATAGAAAATAAGGATTCTTAATAATAATGTATCACCATAGTTAAGCTAAGATTTAATAGTTGTACAGCAAGAAATAGCTATTAAGTATAACGACAAATGTGTTAGTGTTCCAACAGACATTGTAAAGAAAACGCGATGTGAAACGCTAAATATAAATAGATAGGTAATAATCGTATTTGGCATCACTAGCAGACGACAGTGAGGAACCATGTTTCTGAACATTATTTATTAGCAGTGTCAAAGAAAATGCGATTAAAACCAGTGTTAAGTCACATCAAATTAAAGCTCATAAACTATTCTTTAATTTGATAGTAATAAACTCGCGATCGCAACTATAATAAGTGCGTAGTGTGCGTTAGCATCATTTGTTATTATAAAGTGAGAAATTGGTTGAGTAACACTAACAACACACTCAACTGTCAATCACGTTCGCCAAACGACGGTTAGAAAACAATGCGTCATTTTTGTAACGGCTGTCAGAGCCAATCAGAAAATAGCTTATTAAACGATCTCATCGCCTAAGCCCTGTGAAGCAAGGGGGTATATAATCAAAAACAGAGCGAATTCGTTACACTTTTGATCATCATCTCGAGCGAGAAGGTGTCGCTCGTCACCGTAATATTCATTAATAACTCTACATACACTTTTGATCATCATCTCGAGCGAGAAGGTGTCGCTCGTCACCACAAAATTTTTAATAACTTAACGTATAATTGTAAATAGTGAATCCCTTTAACAGTTTCTTCAAGACAGATAACTACACAACAATTTATTAACAGGAAGTGCATCGATGTGAAGTAAATATTTTTATTTTTTGTGCGCGATATTTAGAACGAGAGAAAGATTAATAATCAGTATTTAACTTAGCCTGAATTTAGTCAGAAGAGGGCCATTAATCTCCGTTCTTAGTTCGTGTGAAGTGCAATTAACCAGGGTCAATATAATCCGACCACTGGAGTGTTTTAATCAATTTTAATCTATAAGATTAAAATAAAAAAAGGTAACACTGTGACAATTCATTTTATTAATCTGTGTGCACTTGTAATTCTTCAACACAAAATTGTACTGACGCAAAAACAACAAAACTTTCTATCTGATACACTGTGATCAAATTTATTTAGCGGATTTGTCAATCCCATGTAAGATTTGTATTAGTCTTAAGTGATAAAAATATTTGTTAGTAAGTAAGTCAGCGTGACCAACGCTAACCTGAAAATAGGTACGAATTTTAAAAAAGAGGCCGAATTAGTAAATATTGTCGTTAACGTCTGTCTAGGCATAAAGTAGTTCTTTCTTGTATTTAAAAGAGCCTACGCATGAGATATAAAATAATATATAATTAAAAGTTAATCAGGTAATAACCATAAGAGTTGATTTGTTCTATCTGAGCTAGTTCGTATTGCAATTTTATATTAATGTACCCATTATATTTGTAATTGTTTGAATTTATTTTCAAGGGTAAAATAAAACCCGTTTGTTATCAGCATAAACCTGGATTCTATTTATTTCAAATAGTGAATTAATAATTAACTGTGAATACAAAGATAATTCTGAATAGAGATTGTATTTTGTTAGATTTGAATTGCAGTAAAACCAATAAGCATTAACACGAATTTTAAAGAAAACTTATCAAAGATTAAATCTCATTAATTGGTTTTTCATGGGGATTTGCCCGAAATAAACCCATGTGGCGCCCTTATCAAACAAGGAGTGATCTAACCTTGTCAATAAAGCAAGCTGGTATCAAATACCTTTTGGCAGCTTATTAATTATTGTAAGTGAACTTCAGAACTTCTAGTATCACGATCAGGTACGTGAAAGTATATTATTATAAATTTTTTGTTGTCCAGACGAGACTTAACTTTACGTACTCTGACAACAATTAACCTAGGAGAGGAGTTCCGCTGCCAGATCGACGCTACGGCTACATTCATCAGTCGACCAGCGATTAACGCTTTATTCACTATATTTATCAACCGTTACTAATCAAACAGTATTTATTAATTATTACTGCAATTATTTTAGAAAAGAGTTCGTTTTTAAATGATAACTTATTATTCATTGTAATCGATTTATAACTTAATTTTAAATTAAAATCAAAATACACATTTAAATTTTTTAAACAGAGAGAATCTAGTATAAATCGTTACAATATGCTGCATTCAGAATGACCAACTGAGGTTTCAAGTGTGTCTCTAGAATCTCACCGATGAACTTAATCAAAAAGAGACTGGCGAGTTACAACAGAAGAGATTGCTGATAATTGGAATGCATGAAATGGTACAGTTTGTTCAATAATTCATAATAAACCAAACTACCATAAAATATATGCAAGGTGGGTTCTAAGACAGCTAACAGAAAAACATAAAACTCGACTTTGTGCATGTACATAACTTACACATTATTTGACAAAAAAGGTGACAAATTTTTGGCAATAATTACAACTTGTATAATACCTGGATTCATCACTACTAGCAAGAATCCATGCAACAAAGCATGGGGTGGAGCATCTCGGTTCTCAGTTCGGTTGGAAAAAATTGAAGACTCTATCATCAATAATATCCGTAATGCACAAAACTATCATAAAACATGTGCCAGGTGGGTCTGAATACAGCTTACAGTAAATCACAAAACAACTAGACTTCGTGTGTGTGTAGGAAATTTAAAGAACATTATCTGACAGAAGGAAATGAATTTTTAGTGCAAACTGTGGCTTGTGATGAAACCTGGATTTATCATTATGGCCCACAATCCAAATGACAAAGCACAGAGTGGAAGCATCCTACTACTACAGTACAAAAATTTCAAGAATTTACCACCAGCCAGTAAAGTGCTACTAACAATCTTTTGAGATTCTAAAGGCACTACTTACTGCAAAGTTTTGAAAAGACAATGTACTATCAACAGTGACTATTACAGAGATATGCTTGAAAGTAAAGTGAAGCCTGCTGTACTGAATGAAAGGCATTGTTTGCAGAGAAAAGGCGTGCTTTCTCTAAAGGATAATGCTCACTCAAATGTGCAAAACTAGTTCAGACTTAAAGACAACGAATTCTTTGCTGCATGCATAAAAAAAAAGTTGTAAATGGCAGACCAGATGTATAAGTGTAGCAGATTGTGTCAAAAAGTCGGTAAAAAATTAAATTAACTGAATAAATTATAAACAAACAATACAGGTTTTCTCTTTACTTACAGAATCACTCTCATAAAATAAAATGTTATGTTATTTTTTTAGTGAATTTATAGGCATAAAACATTACTTCACTAAATGAGCAGAAGAGTTACCAAGCTTTAACTTCAATTCAGCTTCAAACTGCATTCTATAAGTATATTAAAGAAAAACAGTGGTATTTTCCATGCTTATTAATTTAATTTGTGTTAAAATTTTGAAAACTCTTGGATTAGTATACAAGTGTAAAACTCACAATTTCGAATGAAATCAACAAATGTGTGTCATTTTTTAGTTTTTTTTTCTTAAATATAATTCCTATATTAGGTCTAATACATTTTTAAACCAGCAATATCTAGAAGAGTAGTTTAAAAAGAGACAGAGTGAGGAGTATTACATGGCTACGACTGTTCACAAGACCCTGTGTCACATGGCGTACCACAAATTTAAAACAGTTGTATTTATTACTCCGACTGTTGCGATCAGATAAAGTGTTTTACATGTTTTTTTTTTAAGGATAAATTTTTATGTCACGCAGTGACAAAATACTTCATTACAAAAGGTGTAATGGCAACAGAAATAATAGAAATATGTTGGACTCCATTTCAGGTAACTCTTCCCTATTATTTTAAACAGTGAACAAATGGGCTGTTGAATTGAAACATGGCCATTTGCCCCTTTGTGATAATGTTCATATTGCCACAAAACTGATACAATTGACAAAAACATAAAAAAATGACCCACAATGTCATGATAAATGATTGATCCCTAAAACTGTGAGCTTGCTGATATAGCAAACATCTCAATAGATCATATCACACACGAACATTTGCATATGAAAAAGCTTTCAGCATGATGGGTACCACATATGCTATCAGTTGATCACAAATGCATTTTAATAAACATTCTCAATAGTGCTTGGACATGGTTAAACACCATCTAACCAAGTTTCTGCGATGATTTGTCACTGCTGACAAAAAGCATGGATTCACAACTACACAGAGACAAAACAACAGTCCAGACAATGGGTGGAAATACCCCAAAGACAAAAAGTGTTCCATCACTCAGAAAAGCGGTGGTGTCTCCAGAAAATGGGGTCAGGGTCTGGTCCTTATAAACTATTTAGAAAAAAGTAAAACAATCATACGAAGTACCGTGCAGCATTACCGAAGTAATTGAATAAGCATATAAAAATAAAACATCCATACTTTGCAAAAGGTGTTTTTTCATAAAGATTGGTTGGTGCATATGCCCAGACTTCACCAATTGTAGCCACAAAGCTTCATGAATTGCATTACAAATTACTGCCATGTATACCATACTTGCCAGATTTAGCACCCAGTGGCTTTTTCCTATTCCCGTAGAAATGGCTTGCTAGAAACAAAATTCATTTCAATTCAGAGATAATCATTGAGACAAATGCAGACATACTTTATTTGATCACAACACTCAAACTAGTAAATACTATCGTTTCAAACATGGTACACTATCTGAAGGATCACACCTGCAACTAATCATAGCCATTTGATACTCTGTGTCTGGCGCTATCTCTGCATAAAACTTTTCAAGCTACCCTTGTTATATTTTTTGTTTATTGCAAAGTAATGTTCTAAAACTGTGGTTCAAGACTACTTCTTGGGCATTAAATACAAAATTAATAAAAAATTAATAATTAGAAGTCTAATTTATATCAATGTCATACCCTATACCAAAATTTGAAGAGTCTGAACCTGAGGACAAAGTTACATACAGTTCATGGCTGTTCACAGACAAAACACAACTTGTTAATTCACCATTAGATTTGACGAATATTGGTCAAAATTTGTTGTATTAAAACATATATTGTTTGTACAAAATAACTTGAATTAAACAACTGTATTATTTTATGATTTTCAATGGAAAATCTTGAAAAACTCATACCAAATTTATTTATTACCAAATCACAAACATCATCATCATCATCTGTCCAGGATGAGGCAGGTTCCCTGTTCCGGCTTCACCATCTCCATCTTGGTCTTGTAGCGGGTCATTTTGGGTATTTTTTATTTTAACCGTATGGGGCATTTATATACTTTTACTCCTTTCAATTTGGTCGGACTTGTAAAAAAGGAGTTATGAAAATTATTGTGTAACGAAATTCATTCCATTGTGTAACAGAACAGTGTTAAGCAACAGTTTGAAACAAAAGCATAGGCGCAGTTTGTTGTTGAGCAATGCGGCTGAAGAATTTGCCCCCTTCAAAATTCTAAGAACTTTGCAAGTGTGTCGACGCACAGGCGCGAATACCCATGCAAGCGCGCTCAAAAGGACGCTCTGACTAAAAACTCAAGATGGCCAGAGTGTAAAAAATATTCATCATCTTCTCCAGGATTAACAGGAAATACGGCCAAGAGACCGACTACTATCAATGACGTCAGCAGAGCCAAAGCCCATATTGTACTTTGGTAACCGGAATATAATTCCCCTATTACATATATAAAATGGTTACCTAACAGCAAATGAGCAATGAGCGACGAAAACTTAGTGGCAGTGAACAACAATTCCCGCCAGAGAAAGGAAGATGTACCTGTTACGTTCTCGGTGACAGCGCAGTCGACTAACAACCTACGCCACGCGTGGCTGCTATCAGTTTTGTGCCCGGGCAAAGTTTCATATTTTTTTCATAAGTCGGCCGACAAAATAATTATGGGAGTCTCCAAAACACAGATTATAGTGCATCTAGTGACGATGAATAATTTTTGAGCTTGATTACATGCTACCAGCTTATAAAAATCCGGAGTATGAAAGACTGTAATAAACGCAACACGTGGTCGGGGAGTACGACGCCACATACGTAATGTTATCTAATAAAGACTTATCGTTTATTTTACATAAAAATGGGTTTTTGTATTAATACGGGGTGTTAAGAATGTGAGTAGTGAATGAGCAGGCTGGGCTATTTTAAAGTACGTAAGTAGTAGAAGTTAAGCATAGTACGTAAGCTGTAGGAGTTACACAATTTTTAAAACATGTAAACCTATAAATATGAAATTGGAAATTTTATAAATGGAAAACTGATAGATTCAATATTTCTGATTAATAAACAAAAATGAGTTCTCTTCCAGAAAATTGAGAGTTAGTTTCTTTCAAAACCTTAGTTCGTTTTATGTGCTGTCATAGTTCGTCGAACGAAATGGGGTTGCCTCCACTACACGATCCGGCCAGATCCAAGTCGTAAGGTAAGTGGAAGTTGTTAACTTAATTTGAATAAATAAAATAGAACAAAAAGAAAATAAAAGTTACAATGGTGCCGCGTGAATAGGATGTAATATAACAAAAAAGTTATTACACTGGCCTACATGTGACAGTACATTGAACGGAGTACGGTTGCGAAAGCAAATCGATTTTGTAAAATATCAGTTTTGAAATAAAATCACTAATTGACAGTTGTTACGTTAGAAAAAATAGACAAAGTAAAAATGTCCGAGAAGACAGAAAAAAGTAGTATAATAAATGCAATTGCGAGTGAAAGTGGCCTTGAGTCGCAATCGCTGGATGAAAGTGGTATGTTAAGGGGGGAGACGGGTGCTGTTACAGAAACAGCTGTCGACAGTAATGTAATAGCTCATTCCACTCCGATTGCGTCTCAACCACAAGTAAACGAAACAGATGTTGACTCTGGGATTCAGTTGACCCCCGTTTCAACTAAACAAAATAAACAATCAGAGGAAACTGATATAATGAGTTTCTTACGAAAAATGGACAATAAATTAGACCAATTAACTAATGATTTTAATGAACAGAAAATAAAATGCGAACAGCAAAATATTCAAAACGAGATCAATTTTAAAGAAATTAAAGACCAGAATATGCAATTGCAGCAAAATATAAATGTTAAATTTAATGAGTTGATAAATAATATACAAGACAAGAATGTATGTCTTGAAAATGCCGACGAAATGACAAGAAATAGTTTGAATAAAGCAGAATCAAGTATGAGTAATACAAATGAAAGTTGTAATGACAATGTTGTATTAGGTAATGAATTAATAAATAATAATGATGTTGATAATAATGAGAATAACAATGTAGTCGAAAAGTTGGTATCAGAGAGTACTAATGAAATTGTAGAATGTGATTATGAGATGTTAATGTGTGTTAATGAGTTAGAGAGAGAGTGGAGAGAGAGCTATATTACAGGTATGAAACAGGGGGTAAATTGTTTACGAGGTAGAATGGGGGGTGAAGGATATATTGTATATATTGTGTAGACAAGTGTGCTACAAATAATTGTTTTTTGAAGTTTTTTGTTTTTCCTGGAGAAGTCAGGAAAGGTTTAATTGAATTTATACCCTCTGTCTGTAATACTTTTGAGAGTGTGATTTGGGGTTATGAAGAGAGAGATGTAAACAGAGAATTGTGTATTAATAAAGTCACAGAATTATATAACTTAAATAGAAAGTATGATGAATGGAAGGAAAGTTTAGAAGTACATGTGAATGATAACGACTACAATGATTTAATAAAAATGATTAACCCAATAGTTAATGAATTTAATGATGGAGACTTGACAAAAATACATAATGTAGACTGGTTTAACGAGTATTTGAATAAGTTGATTGAAGTTAGTTTTTCTGGTTACAACACACAAAACAGTCATTTGTATGATGATAAAATTGAACGATGTTATGTAGAACCAAGGTTGATTTGGAACGATGGAGGTTAAACTATTAAAACAATAAAAGACAATATAAACATTGTGTTTAATGGTTCTTTGACATGGCAGAATGGGACAATGAAGTGCGGAAAAAACTGAACAATTAATAGCAGTGAATTCATTTGTGTGTATTATGAAACGTTAGGTAAATAATGTGTATATGTATTAGAAAATGTTGTGATAATAATAATATCAATATGTTGCAATTTAAATAAATACCAGAATTAATTTTGAAAACAGTAATTGACTAATGGCGATTGTTTCGATAACTGCATAAGTTATACTTTCAGTAATTAATGTAATTAAAACAATTTGATATGCTTAAATATTTTGATTGCTTATTTAAATATTAATTAATTAATTTTTATGAATTTAATTTATTTTCCGAGGTGAATTTTGCAATTAAATGAATTGTTGGATGTAAACTGATATTTTTGTGGTAAATGTTACAGAGATGAGGTGGAAGTATGGTGATTATGTTTTATGTGGGTATCATGTTGAATGGATGGTACAGGTAAATGAGGTTTTAATTCAGTAATAAGATGTTTATTTGAAATAATTGTTTTTAATAAATATAATTAAAAATTTTAATAATAACTGAAGGATATATAATTATTAATAATAAATTTTGAAAAATTTCAAGAAAGTTAAACGATAAAAGGTTATGAATGGGTTAAATGGTTGTTGATGAAAACATTATGATAATGTATATAAAATTTCAATTGTTAATTAATTAATTAGCTATTAAGTGGCTATTGTGGGGGTGGCCTGTGCTCTCGCAAATAGCGAAATGGGTTGGGGGTAACAGTGAGTGTTACCTCCATCGGAGGCCAAAATGGCGATAAATGTGCGGCACACCTTATCCGTGTAAAGTAAAAATTTTACACACATTACTAAATGACCGTGTCGCACATAATGGTATTGGTGTATAACAGGCAGTGAAATGAAAGTTTAGATTTCCTCGACTTTTCGGGCGGTTACTGTCTTACCAGCACTAACCGTGGTTTTGGCTAGCGGCCAGCTATGGTCATACCAAGTCCCTTGACCATAGCTGACTTGAAATTGGTATAGATTTGAAATTCATTGGGGGGTGACAATTAGAGGAAATCTCCCGGAACTATGGAACAGCAGCTGCCACTCTGCCCGCTTTGGGGTAGCAAGACAGGTGGTAGAACCGTTTTAAGGGTGTATCATTTTATAACAAGAACATGATGATGTTCACTATGTTTAAAACTTAATAGCGGAAGCAGAGACACGGAGAGGTAAACCCTGCTCCAAAATATACAGTCTCTGTGGAAGCGAATGGGCGCCACAGTCCACCATAATCTGAAATAGTGTGTGTGGCTGGGAGGTGACTCAAACGAGTCACGAACTTAAATTTTATAACATAAAGAAATTTTTTGCTCATTCAAAGTTTGATCCAATAAAAAATGTTTGCACTCTGCTCAAATAACTAGATGCTCATATTTTCAATACAAGTTGTCCATACTATAATTTTAAATGTATTATTTTATTGTTGTATGTTAGGTATAGGCATTGATAAGAATATGTGTTTTCATGATATGTGTATGCTTCAAAGTAAGCCAATAATTAGACGCATGGCAGGCAATCAACATAATAGAAGTATTGATAATGTATTACATGTAATTGTTCAATTTTGAAAGGTATTCATGGTGTTTTAATTATGTTAGGATATCAGCTGATCAGCAATAACATGTCACTGGTGTGTTAGTTATAAATGTTTTAAGTAATTGATGTTCAATGTAATGTTTGATGTATTACAGATGTTTTGAAGTAATGATAAAAATAGTTTGCTACAATGAGAAATAGAGTAACGATTTGTGAAATCTAATAAAAGATAGTTTTTTGGGTGATAAATATTTTGTGGGACATGTAGATCTGTCCAAGCTAAAATCAAAGTTGAATTTGAAATAGTAGAGATGAATATGATTGTTTTGATGTAATAGCATTTTGTGAAGTATTGATGTGACACAGTGGTAATGGAGAATTTATGTAGATTTTGAATGATGTATTTATGTTTATAATTAATGAGGCTATTTTGTTGTATTTGTAGTAAGGTTATGAGATTGAGATGTTTTGGGGATGGCAATTTTGTATTAGGGGGTAGTGTCATGTAGGAGTTCGCAACAAAATATGTTGGGACGGGAATTGGTATAGATTTTAGTGGGGAAGGGGCCGCCTTAGGTAGAATCCAGGCCACCAAATAAGGGAATTGAGTTTTTGAGTAGGAGAAACACGTATCCTATGTACAAAGGGTTAGAGAGTATTTTTATATATATAGAGAGAAGGTGGCGATTTGTGTTTAATGATAAGCTGGGTTTAGTGTGTTTTGGGGTAGATGTTTTGATAGAGATGGGTGTCATGATAATTGAAGTGATGAATGTTAGAGTCAGGGGAGTAAAGATTATATATGTATACAGATCTAATACAGTAAATGAGAATAAATAATTTCCATCACCCACAGTAAAGGATGGCGAGGTTGTTAAATGAAATGTAGAATTAAACTGTTAACTAAAGAGAGAGTGATTTATGATAAAGATATAAAATTTTCATTTTGTAAAGCCAGTGACAGAATTGTGATAAAATTTGAAAATAATATAAAATTAAGGTGTTTATTTTCATAATTTAATTTTCATAATAATTTAAATGTCAATTTGTTTATTATTTATATTGATATTTTGTTCATTTTAAATATTTTTTTTTATTATGTTTTGTGCTTTGAGTTAGATTGTTACAGATGTTTAATGTAGGTGCAGAAAGTATACATAACATAGGTAGGTCAAGGGTTTTGGACTTGACCTAGTTACGATCAGCTGATGAGGTCATACACCTACTAAGCTTGTATAGTAGGAAGTCAATTTTAATTTGTTTGTTTAATTAATACAAACCAATATTTAAATAATTTTGCATATGAGGGAAACATTTAAAATAAATTTAAATTTGTTTTTGAATTTTAAAATTTTTGAAAATTTTAATTTTTTTTGAAAAAAAAAAAAAAAAAAAAAGATTTTTCGCCTGCCAGCGAATGAATATTTTAGATAATGATTCTTTTATTATGTGTGCATTAACCATGTTTATCTTATTGTATTGCATTGTATTGGTAGACTATAAGTGGTTCTCATGTTAGAGTAAGGATGTGTTTATATTATTAGAAATGTCTAGGTTAAGTCATTTGAAACAAAAATTAGGAAAACCAGGAAGAGAATTTTTTGGGAAAAGATTTTTTTTTTTTGAATTTTTTAAATTTATAATAGATTTTAAAAGAAATTTTTTTATTGTACTATGCGTATGTCAACATGAAATGTGAGTGTGTGTGAGCCCAGTATCTGCTAAAAACAGCCCAGCTTGCATAAAAGGGGAAACATATCGGCGGAGGAGCTGGAATAATTTTAGCCAGGGATCGAGGATTTTTGGGGGTAGCATGTTAAAAGGCGAGGAGGTGCGCTGTGGTACGAGTCTGTTTGATTTCTCGGTGTTGGGATCTCTTATGGAGAAGTCCAGTGATCTCGTTCAGATGAGTCCATAGTCGCTGAGCCAGGGGGGGTCGTGTACCCATGAGATTAAGAACCAGGGGGTTGTTGGCACCAGTTCCTCACCGGTCCTCTTCGGGGTTTATCGATGAGATTTCTTCTGTCGTGGACAGCAGACTTCTCATCGAGGGGGTATTGTAGCGGGTCATTTTGGGTATTTTTTATTTTAACCGTATGGGGCATTTATATACTTTTACTCCTTTCAATTTGGTCGGACTTGTAAAAAAGGAGTTATGAAAATTATTGTGTAACAAAATTCATTCCATTGTGTAACAGAACAGTGTTAAGCAACAGTTTGAAACAAAAGCATAGGCGCAGTTTGTTGTTGAGCAATGCGGCTGAAGAATTTGCCCCCTTCAAAATTCTAAGAACTTTGCAAGTGTGTCGACGCACAGGCGCGAATACCCATGCAAGCGCGCTCAAAAGGACGCTCTGACTAAAAACTCAAGATGGCCAGAGTGTAAAAAATATTCATCATCTTCTCCAGGATTAACAGGAAATACGGCCAAGAGACCGCCTACTATCAATGACGTCAGCAGAGCCAAAGCCCATATTGTACTTTGGTAACCGGAATATAATTCCCCTATTACATATATAAAATGGTTACCTAACAGCAAATGAGCAATGAGCGACGAAAACTTAGTGGCAGTGAACAACAATTCCCGCCAGAGAAAGGAAGATGTACCTGTTACGTTCTCGGTGACAGCGCAGTCGACTAACAACCTACGCCACGCGTGGCTGCTATCAGTTTTGTGCCCGGGCAAAGTTTCATATTTTTTTCAAAAGTCGGCCGACAAAATAATTATGGGAGTCTCCAAAACACAGATTATAGTGCATCTAGTGACGATGAATAATTTTTGAACTTGATTACATGCTACCAGCTTATAAAAATCCGGAGTATGAAAGACTGTAATAAACGCAACACGTGGTCGGGGAGTACGACGCCACATACGTAATGTTATCTAATAAAGACTTATCGTTTATTTTACATAAAAATGGGTTTTTGTATTAATACGGGGTGTTAAGAATGTGAGTAGTGAATGAGCAGGCTGGGCTATTTTAAAGTACGTAAGTAGTAGAAGTTAAGCATAGTACGTAAGCTGTAGGAGTTACACAATTTTTAAAACATGTAAACCTATAAATATGAAATTGGAAATTTTATAAATGGAAAACTGATAGATTCAATATTTCTGATTAATAAACAAAAATGAGTTCTCTTCCAGAAAATTGAGAGTTAGTTTCTTTCAAAACCTTAGTTCGTTTTATGTGCTGTCATAGTTCGTCGAACGAAATGGGGTTGCCTCCACTACACGATCCGGCCAGATCCAAGTCGTAAGGTAAGTGGAAGTTGTTAACTTAATTTGAATAAATAAAATAGAACAAAAAGAAAATAAAAGTTACAGTCTGCCAACATTTCTTCTTCCGGTTGGCGTAAAATTCAGGATTTTTCTTGGTATTCTTTCTGGAGACATGCGCATAACATGCTCTTTCCATCTTTTTTTATAGTTTTTCGCTAGTTACGTTACTCGTTGTACTTTTAATCTGTCTATAATCTTTCTTTCTTGGTGCCCATTATTCGGACCCGTGTAATAGCATGGGGACTGCCATCACCTTATAGAATTTTATTTGTGGTCTTTCCTTTGAGTGTTCTCCGTAATGTCCCACATATTCTTTGGAAGAAGTTGTTTGTTTTATTAAGAATATCTTTGTCTTCTTCATATGTAATATCACATCCTAGGTAACTGCAATGTGATACTTGTTCTAAAATTTTATTTTCAATTACAATTTTTGTCCGAATCGACTCTTTTCCTAGGAATCCCATGGTCTTAGTTTTTTCTATTGAAATGTTCAAATTATAACCTCTTGATAACAGATTTAGTTTGTGGATAGCCAGTTGTAATTTATCCTCACCTTGATGAAGCAATGAAGTGACTGAGATATAAAATTGGAATATGGTTTTGACCTACAAAATAAATGAAGAAACTAACACAAAGAAAACTATCTGGACCCAGACAAAAACAATTTCACTTTTTTTCAAATGTTTCCTAACTGCTATTATTTAAAAATTATAAGTGTTCATGTAAATGCTATAAGCAAAATATTATGTTGACATGTATAAGTACATACTCAATTTCACTTCAGGTTTCCTGCATTGGATCAATTACCTAAAAAATGTCAAATAAATTTAGAGATTTAAACACGTACACGCACACTGTCTCTATCCATTTGAAGAAATAAGTCACACAAGATAAGGTCAGATGAATATGGAGGATGAGTCAAAGGTATCATGCCAATTTTCATCAAGAATGGTTAACACTGTGTGCTGTGTGGGCAAGTGCATTGCCATGATGGAAGAACCAGTCACATGTTGCCATAAATTGGGATTCGCAAATCATGATGCAACCTTTTAAAAATTCCAAACAAATTTTCTGATTCACTGTTTGGACATCGGGTATTAATTCATGAATTGACATTTACCCTCATTTGAAACGGGGCAATTCATAAACTTGTGTTTTACTCATGGCAGCTTCATTGTAGGCTGTTTTTTAGCATAACAACCGTTTCTGCTTTCTTTCTCAAGAGGAAACAAAATTTGACAGCCACATGTTATTCGTGTGAATCAGCCATGACATATGCAAAAAATTTAACAACTGCTAAAAAAAATTACTTGTGGAAAAAATCTTGGAGCCACCCACAACCTCCCACAATAATTCTGACTGGCAGACTAACTCAGAAGGGTCCCACACACACTCACCTATCAGCAGAAGCCCTTACTACAAATGCCCTGCATCCATAAGACAATTCCAGTTTTTCAAAGGTACCACAAACCCAGTTTTTTGTCTTATGGCATCACACTCATATATCTTTGTATTTATCCTTATGCTTTTAATTATTACTTAACTTTAATAATACTGGTACTTATTATTTACTTTGTCTGAAATAATAAATCTACTATTTGTCCAGCTAACTGTGCAAGAGAAAGAGGGGGGACTGTTTGAAAGAACATCACAAACTTCATATTTTTCTTAAATTCATAAATTTCTTAAATGTTCACAAGCCTTGTCATTTTAAGAATACAAAC
The DNA here is from genome assembly GCA_034769895.1 of Magicicada septendecula. Lineage (NCBI taxonomy): Eukaryota > Metazoa > Arthropoda > Insecta > Hemiptera > Cicadidae > Magicicada > Magicicada septendecula. The sequence goes on from CM068368.1 coordinate 659,920,758, forward strand.
AAGTTACATTATCCTTTCAACATATTCAAAGTATATGTTGCAAGAACACTATACCACAAAGAAGACCAAAGAGATCTTCCTTAATGCACACAAGTTCTAGAGATCCCAAAATTATGAAGTACCATTTCCAGAAATGTTAATATTATTAGGTTACTAGACAAATCACAAGGAATTCAAACCTTTTAAGATATAAATAATTCCAGATTACAAAAATGTTTTAGAAACTGCTAGTGCAGAAAAATGGTAATCTTCAGAAAATACTAGTGTGTGTGTGACCTAGTATCTTCTCCAACTGGTAATTTGTCCTAAAAGTAGAATAATATTTTAAATTGAGTATAATGAAAAAACCCCGAGCCAACATAATGAAACAAAGAGAAATAGTTAAATAATGATAGCACGACTTACAAATTTCATATTCACAAGACCCTGTTTATTCAAACTGGAGCACTGACATTTCTGATTTATTACCAGCAATATAAAATTAAAACATGGACAAAGTATTAATGAACTGGGTATTCTGGATAGGCCAAGAATAATAAAATACTTGCTCTACAACACTAGAAACACTAGAACATAGAGAGCCACTTTTCTCGAAACGCTTCACAAAAAAATTTAAAGCTTCACAAAAATATCGTAACTCTAACGTTACTACACTTGTTCAAGAATGTAGTACTGCTTATTCTGAAGAATTAATTATGCATTAGGCAATTTTATTTTATAAGAAAAAGTTATTAGGGCTGCTATAGTTTATAAAGAACTAGCAGAATACCCGTGCTTCGCTACGGAGTTTCACGTTGTACGTAATGAAAATGTTAGTTTAATTAATAAAGTTCAATTAAAGTAGGTTTCTTAAAAATAAATAGCTGTTGCCCACGACTTCATTCGCGTGGTATTCAATTTAATGCGATAATATATTTAGAACAGAATCTATTCTATTGGGTTGCCATAGTAACCAGATCTAATAGTTTTTTAAGACCCCAAAGGACCCCCCAGAGGATCGTATCGAAAAAAACACCTGTCCTATGTTGGTTCTCCCGTTGCGTAAAATATTTGTGCCAAGTTTGGTTGAAATCGGTCCAATGGTTTAGGAGGAGATGTGGAAGACCCCAAAGGATCGTATCAAAAAAAACACTTGTCCTATGTTGGTTCTCCCTTTGCGTAAAATATTTGTGCCAAGTTTGGTTGAAATCGGTCCAGTGGTTTAGGAGATGTGGAAGACCCCAAAGGACCCCCCGAAGGATCATATCGAAAAAACACATATCCTATGTTGGTTCTCCCGTTGCGTAAAATATTTGTGCCAAGTTTGGTTGAAATCGGTCCAGTGGTTTAGGAGATGTGGAAGACCCCAAAGAACCCCCCAAAGGACCCCATCGAAAAAAATTCAGAAACCTTCGCGGGCTTGCGCACAACAACTCACCGAAGTTTCATCGCAATTGGATGAATGGTATAGGAACGCATACAGGACAAACAAAGAAACATTCATTTTTATATATAAGAGATAGTACATGATCCTACACATATGAGTATACAAAACATATATTCCAACTTTTCTTTTATTGTCAATATGCACTACAAACTTGTACTAAATTTAATTAATCAAGTATTAGGCAAGTGTCAGATATTTGGAACTTTTAATTATTAATTACTTAACTACTTGATTTTCTTAACACTGTTAGTCATATCCACAGACAGCAACTCTTGTAGAAAAATTGTATTCATTTTCTGAGAAGAGAACAAAAGTAATAGATAGATATGCAACTATTAAAACTTTGACTACTGCTGGAAAGAAGTTTTCCATGCTAAGACTTATTTTTGTTCATGCTGTATATCTAACAGTATAAAATATAGGGAGTTGATTGTACAAAAATCTGTAAATTAATCTTCATTCTTACAAAATTGGGCTTAGCCTATATCTATGAACAAAATAAGGTACAACTCTAACCAAAACCTCTTTATATATACCTAACACACGATTCTACATACACACAACTCAAAATGTTGGCTAAAACCTAAACTACGGTAGTTCCATATACATAAATCTGCATCCTACAAGTTCCATTTTTCTCATTACTGTCAGTTTAGTCAGTTCCTGTGCAGTCACAATTACACAAAAAGTTCTGTATGTATTAAAAGAAATGTACTGAAACCAGTATTATGCTGTAAGGATTAAAAACTATGAAGAATTATGAACAATTATCACTACCTTATGCCTACATATATTACCAAGTCTTCTTTTACTATAGAAAAGGCTAAAACACTCACATCTCTGTTTACTGTTCTTGAAGATCGGCGTAACACAGATGAACTTGATGTCACAGTTGATGATGTTACAGAGGACGATGTTGATATTATTTTGGATCCACTTGTCCCTTCTGGTTCCACAGATGATTTCTGGATATCTCCTTGTGTTATCTTTTCTGTAACTAAAAAATATTTATTTACTACATAAACTTCCATATGTATATAACTGAATATACTTCACACACACACATCTGCGCGCGCATGCACGCAAGTCATGTCAAATCATCACAGCAATCTTACCTCACCATCTTGGATTTTGATGAAATTTGGTACAGAGGTTGTTTCCATACAGAAAAAGAAAAACACAAATTTTTATGATAATACTCGTATGTTGAACAGTTTTGAAGTTTTCAGTATATCAGTTTTCAAAAATTGTGCAAAAATGTGGGATGACAAATTTTGAAATTGAGATTGAGCTCATATAATTAAGCCAGAGGAGTGGGATAGGTATCTTTTTTTTTGAGTATTTTTCATTAGCCTTCTTCTGATATACAACACAATAGGGAATAAAAGGAAGTTTTTCTTCACATCCAAAATCAAAATTATGATTTTAAATTTTTCAAAAAGCGCACTTTCAAAAATTTTAAGAACAATTTGGGCAATATTTTATATTGTTTTTAACTGATCCCCAAAACTTAAAAGTGGGACGGTAATGGGTTCATGATTTATAAAATGTACAAAAGTGTTATTCAGCCTAAAGCAAAGTACAAGGCAGTGGCTACTCTGACATTATTAATGGAAAACTACTACACACTCTTACTATCATTTTTTTTATTACACAAATAAAATACTTCTATGTCACTACATTACATCGCCAGAATTTAAAGATAATCTCACTTCATTTCAGTATAATAAGTAACTTGAATCTGAAAAGCTTCATATTTAAACAGGTTTGTACATGTGTCAACACAGATACAAGTGCTTCCCTCACTCTTGCATTGTGCTTGCATTCAGTCTTCTAGCAGAGTGGCATGTAATAACATGTGTGATTAATTGTATTGTGTTGTTTTATGAAGCTGTAAATATTTGGTGAGGCGAAAAATACAGAGTGGTCTTGGTTTACATTTACGTATTATATATAGAGTTATAGTGAGCAAAAATTAGCTAAATTTATTTTCTTGTGATAATTACTCAAAAAATGTCTGTTTACATAAATTAAAAATTAGGACTGACATAATATCATATGGATAAAAAGTATATGACATTACAGTGTTTTAAGCCTTTAAATAATATTAATCATTGTGTAAAGGACAAAAAGAAGTTGAGAAATGTTACTCAGAGGATGTGTTCTTTCGTTCCCATGATGACAAAATTTTACCACTAATGATAATGTGATGTCTTTATAACATACACACACTTATTGCTTACTAATGGTACCTATAATCTCAATCTTCTATTGTGGTGTATTCATTGTTCATAACCTAAAGATACCATACATATGATTTATAATAAAGTTTTAATTACTCACATTCTTAATTTCGATCCATTTTGGTCACAGACCCGTCAGAACATATACACTGTGCATTAGCGGTCACATTGTTGTAAAACAGTTACTACTGTATTTAAAAAAAAATTCGTAAACATTGATTAATGATCGTGAAACGTACGTTTGTGTCCAAAGTTTCTTGAGACATGATTTTGTTGTGGAGTGTTTATGTTTACATTCAGGTCTCTATATTGTCCATTAAATGGCAGCCTCCATTATTGACACACTGACGAAGGCGTTCCCGAAAGTTTTCCATAGCTCTTCGTGTCATTCCTGGCGGAATGTTAGCATCTTCCTGGGTGATTACCTCCTTAAGAGCTTCCATGGTCCTAGGGCGATGTTTGTACACTTGTGTCTTTAAATATCCCCAAAGGAAATAATCACAAGGCGTCAAATCTGGCGACCTTGGGGGCCAGGCAATCCACTGTGCAAGGAGAGCAGACGCCCAGGAAACAATTCTCTCAGAATTTCTCGAGAACGCCAAGCAGTGTGGGCTGTAGCTCCGTCTTGTTGGAATCAGACTTCTCTTTCATGGTCCTCAATGAATTAGTTAAACTTGGGCCGGAGGAAAGTTTCTTCTAACATGTGACAGTAGCGATTGGAATTAACCGTTACTGCCTGGCCATCTTCTTCAAAAAAGTACGGACCCCACACACCAAATTCAGCAACGCCACACCAAACAGTAACATGAGGGCTGTGAAGTGGTCACTGGTGAAGTTCTCGAGGGTTACGTTCAGCCCAGTACCAAAATTTTTGCTTATTTACAGTGCCTGCCAAGTGGAAGTGAGCCTCGTCAGAAAAAATCACAACAGCTGTAGGGGGAATGTTTTCACACAAAGCTCTGAGAGTTTCAAAATCTCTTATGTTTAGTTCTTGTGTAACCATCATTTTGTAGGGATGCATGTTGAGATTGCTGTGCAGGATTCTTCTTACACTCCGATCAGACAGGCCCAGGGAAGCTGCGTGTTTCACTGCTGAACGCTTTGGAGATTGCAGGACAGAAGCTCTCACACGTGCCACATTGTCTGGCGTTGTTATGGTCCGAGGCCGGCCAGGAGATTTTCTTTTTAATGCTGAACCTGTTGCTCTAAAGTTCGATACCCAAACATGAATTGATTTTCTATTCGGAACAGACTCACGTCGGCCAAGTGCGAACCGAATACGAAATGCACGCTGTGTAGTAATCACAGAACCACCGTTACGAATAAATTCTTCCACAACAAAAGCGCGATGCTCACCAAGCCAAGCCAAGCCATTGCGCTCACTGAAAACGGCGTGTACACCACTAGCGATCGATACCCCCTCCACAGCCGTACCCACTCGTCCAGTGGCCTCTCCAAATGGGGGAGGTCTTTATGCCGGACCCTGTATATTCAGTATTTTCACATATATTAGATCTTATTTCATCATTGCATGTTTTCAATACCGTTAAATGTTGCTTTATTGGACCATATTCACAAGACTGTTGTGTTATGTGTTTAGGTACTGTTGAGTTTGGATTTGAATGTTGAGAATGTCTGGTGTGTTCTATATATCTGTGTTAAAAGGCTCTTAATGTGAAACCTATGTATTGTTGTTGCACCGCACATTATATTCTGTTGAGTTACCTGGCTGACATTTGTACATTCGCGACAACTCTCAAAAATTAGCTAGAACATTTGCAAAATACGACTATCGATCAACATTCAGAACAAACAATAACATCTACAACAATCTTAGAATAAGCAATACAAAAAAAAGCATTTATGAAAAAGCTGGAGTCTACCAACGCCAATGTCAGCCATTCAAAAATTTTGAAAATGTGTTTTTTGAAAAAACTGGAATCAAAATTTTGATTTTAGATTTGAAAAAAATTTCCCCTCTTATGCTCTACTGTGTTGTATGCCAGGAGAAAGCTCATAAAAACATTAAAAAATGAGAAATATACACACACACGCACACGCACAGTCATTAAAACACTAACCACACAGTTATTTCTAACCACTTACCTTCTTTAGTCATCAAGGCAACATTTTTGGCTGGTACCTTTTCCTTCAAAACATCTACTATATTGACAACTGGAGTTTTTTCTTTGCTGAGCCCTCGTTCCAAAAATGGTGAAGCTGACACTCGAGCAGGCGAAGCACGCCTAGGTGGTGGTGGTGGTGATAATGATGGTGATTTCATATTTGCTGGAGGCTTTCTTCTAGATGGTGACGATCTTGTTTTTACAGGGGATCTGTTCCTTGATGGAGATTTTTTTCTCGCAGGAGACTTTGTTCTTGAAGGTGATTTTGATTTTGACGGTGATTTTGTTCTTGAAGGTGATTTTGTTCTTGATGGTGATGTACCACTTCTGCCTGCCTGAGCAGCTGCACGTGATGGTGATTTACGAAGACTTCTATTCATCTTCTGTAACAAATACTGGTATAAGATTTCAGCACTGCCTACTAGAAAATTTTTAAGAAAGAAGATACTATACAGAGTAAATCTATTTTAAAGACCATCTAGGTAACTAACTGATCACTTATGGAGATGAATTTTGGTCATTCGCACTAGTAAGCTGTCAGCAAATCTGAGTCAAAGTATTAAAGTACCTCTACAAACTCATGTAAATGAGCGCGCGCGCGCGCACACACACACACGTGCGTGCCAGGCCTCAACCAAATGTATCTCTTTTTTCATATAAAAAATGTATCCTTTATTTGGTTAGTTCTCTCCAAAATCTGAATAATTGTCTGGTTACTTTTACACAATGAATCAGACACTAGGGTCAATCCATATGAAATCAACCAATGGGTGTTGCGGACATATTTTATTTTATTTTTAATTATACATTTTCTGTTTCTATATATATCTGGGAGTGCAAAACGATTTTTTCTCACATTTTATCACTAACACTTTGGCTTCTAGCGGCCATTTTGTTTAGAAGGATCTGTCATTTTTGGCGTTTTCAAAGGTTAACGGTAAGTTAAATAACTATTTTATTTATTAAGATATCAACTTGAAATAAAAGCCATCTTAATCTATATGAAACCATCTACAATTCATGTTATGACCAAAAATTTGTTAGGTTTTAAGGAAGTAACCTAAAACTTGATTAGAAAATCGTGTTTCGATTAGAATAAACTAACGATTTTAAAACAATTTTTTTCATAGAAGGGATGAAAACACACCTTAAATATTTTTTACCCACAAAGATATACTAGACCACTATAGTTAACTGCATGGAAGTAGTATCGTCAAGGTCACACCGCTTACTTACAGCATTGCCACTACTACTACTACTACTACTACTCTCCACCACTACAGCCCATGGTGAGCCTTGGCCTCCGCTACGACCCGTCTCCACTCATCTCTGTCCACTGCCTTCAGTTTCCAGTTCCTAATGCCCATCTTTCTTAGATCTTCTTCCACATCCTGCTGCCATCTTCTTCGAGACCTTCCTCTTCTTCTTTTGCCCAGTATCGTTCCGCTTAATATAGTTTTGGGCATCCTCGTAACATTCATACGGAATACGTGTCCCAGCCATCTAATTCTAGCTGATTTTATATGTCTCACCAGGTCTTGTCCACTCATTTATTTCACCGTTATTTCGGATCCTATACATATTCCCTTAATTCACCGGTCCAAATATCTGTCTCAAAATTCTTCTTTCAAAAATTCTTAGTGCACTTATATCCTTATTTACGAGAGTCCACGTCTCGGATGCATAAGTACCAACAGGTCTGATCAGTGTTTTATATAACATCAATTTGGTTCTTGGAGTTAGAAGCTTTGATTTCAGTAATGATTGGTTTGCATAGTAGGCTCTATTGCCGGTTATGATTCTATTTACTATTTCGCTGCTCACTCGGTTTTCATTATTCAGAATAACACCTAGGTACTTAAATTCTGTAACTCCTTGGAAACAGTAATGGCCTGTGTGAAGGTCTAGCAGTTCTCTATTTTCCTTCGCAGACACTTTCATGTATTTTGTTTTAGCCTCATTGACTTCCAAACCAATCCTGCTCACTTCCCTCTCTATTTCAATAAAGGTGTCTTTTAATACATTTTTGTTCCTGGCTACCAGCACAATATCATCCGCATATGCTCCTAGTTGCCTCGTCCTTTTGAAGATGTGTCCTCTGAAGTCTATCTTGTTTATAGCATAGTGTAGTGCCAAGTTAAAGAGGGTCGCAGATAATGCATCACCCTGCTTTACTCCAGTACCAACCGTAAAATCTCGGCTTTTGTTTCTTCCCAGAACTACTTTTCCCCTGAAATCGTTCAGACTGAGCAGTACCAGTCTCACAATCTTTTGAGGTACTCCCAATTCTTCCAATGCTATTCGCAACATTATTCGATTTACACTATCGAAGGCTTGCCTGAAATCTATAAACAGTATATGTATGTCAATACCATATTCGAAACATCTTTCGAGTGACTGCCTCATGACGAAAATTTGATCGACTGTGCTCCGGTCGGCTCTAAATCCACTTTGATGTTCACTTAGGATTTCCTCTGCATATACATTTAGCCTATCAAGGAGAATCATGGACAATATCTTATAGACACAGCTTAGCAGTGTTATGCCCCTATAATTGCTGCATACAGTTTTATCTCCTTTTTTAAAAACTGGGCATATTACTCCAGTCTTCCAGTCATTTGGCATTGTCTCTTCCTCCCATACACTACATACTATATCATGAATTTGTGCAGTTAGTGCTCCACCGCCTTTTTTGATCAGTTCAGGGCTAAGCTGATCTTCGCCAGGCGCTTTCCCATTCTTTAGTCGATTAATTGCTCTTCTCACTTCCTCAACTGAGGGAGTTTCTACATATGGTTCTGGACCTATTCTTACATTCTCTTCTACAGTCTCCATTGTGTCAGGCTTATTTAATATTTCTTCAAAATATTCAGCCCATCTGTTGAGGATCAGCCTGTCTTCTGCTATTAGTTTTCCATCTTTGTCTTTGCAGATATTTAGCTTTGGTTGGTAACTTCTGTTTATACTTCTTACCTCATTATACAGGTTTTTTGTTTTCTTCTGTTCTGATAATTCCTCTATTTTGCGCACCTTCTCCTTCATGTATTCTCTTTTTTTCTTCTTACATAAATGGTTTGCCTCGCGTCTGCTAGCTCTATATCGGTCACTATTCTATCTAGTGTTTCTCTCCAACATTTTCCTTCTGTATTCATTCTTTCTTTGTATAGCTTCTCTGCACTCGTCATCAAACCATTCGGACTGTTTTCTCCTTTTCACACCTACTATCTCTCTAGCCACCTCTATAACAGCTTCTTTCATGTTTGCCCACTTTTCTTCAATATTATTGATTTCCTTATCAAGTTTGTTAGCTATCATTAGTTGGTATTGACCACAACACTGACCATCTTTAAGTTTATCGACATCCCATTTCATTCTTTTCTCTCCTTTATCTTTTTGGATCATAGCTAGCTTTTCTCTGACCACTGCTCTCACCAGATAGTGATCAGTATCACAGTTTGGACCTCTCATTGCTCTAGTGTCTACTACAGAGGTTGCATGTCTTTTGCTAACAAGAACATGATCAATTTGATTCATTAGATCAGTCCCAGGGGCTCTCCATGTCCCTAAGTGGATTCTTTTATGATCAAAACTGGTGCTTTTTATGATCATTCCGCACGCTGTAGCGAACTCTGCAAGCATTCTTCCATTGTCACTGGATTCATTGTGCAGGGAGAATTTCCCAGCAACGCCCTTCAGAAAATTCTCTTTTCCAATCTTAGCATTAAAGTCCCCCAGAATGATAACTAAGTCGTATTTTGGGACTGCTCCATACACTCTTGTTAATTTTCCACAAAATTCCTCCTTCTCTTCATCTGATTTATCCTCAGTTGGTGCATGTACTGATATGAGTGTTATATTTCTGAAATGGCCTTTCATTCTTAGCTTGCATATTCTATCAGATATTGGTTCAATTCCAATTACCCTGTCAGATATTTTCTTGTTCATTATGAACCCAGTCCCAAACTGACCTGTTCTTGCTGTAGGTCCACTGTAAATGAACTTGAAATCTCTTTTCTCGATCACTCCTTGTCCTTGCCATCTAATCTCTTGTAAGGCAAAAATATCCAAATGAAATCTGTTCATTTCATCAGCAACTTCCCTCATCTTTCCTGGTTGCAGCATGGTCTGTACGTTCCACGTTCCAATGATCAATTTATGCTTCCATTTGTCATCTTTTTTTCTTATCTTAATCCGATGATTCGTGATGTGTGCTTCTCCTAATACTGTCCAACCCCGGAGATCCGAATGGGGGACTGTTTTACTTCCGGATATATTTTGAGCATTAGGATCATTCATGATGTTTTCCTTCAACTTCTTCTTTCCCACTGACAAGTCGTTGGGTTTCTCTACAGTTATATTTTATGGTGTGGGTCGTAAGCTCCACGACCAACCCCCATCCTGGAGGACCAGGGACACTTCTGTCGGGGTTACCATACCTTAGCTGGTCTGTTCCAGCGTAGCGTTGCCACTAAGCAACAGTTTCCCTTTCTTCCGAAAAATGCTACACTAGTAAGTAGGCCTACTTAATGTACAGAATATAACAAAGTGATTTTTAAATTAAATATTTACTTTGTTGTTATCAATAAGGCTTCCATTAAAATCATTTTTTGTGCTTTAATCTGTTGAACATTCTAAAATCAATGACAACAGAAGACTGAAAAAACAACGATACATTTTGAAGGTTCATAGATGCCTACTGCAGAAATTTTATAGATAAAATTTAATGTTATTTAAAATAAAAAACATTTTAAAATCTTACGAGTATCACACAGTTGTTCTGGTTTTGTAAGATAGTGTAATGTAAGGTTAACTTGCGTTTTACTGTATTTTTTTAAGTAAAATTTTGTAGGGAGAAAGTTCCTAATACATACATTAGAATACATTGTCAATAATTCTTAATAATAATTACATCACGATTAATACATTGTTAATAATTAATTAACAATGAATTTCCGTAACTTATACATAACGTTCAATGCGATACACGTCAGCTATAGTTTGTTTGAAGGAATTTTCATACGCATCCTGTGTCTTAAGCTTGCCCCATTTAATTATTGAAGAGACACCGCTCTATTCGTGACTCTGAAAAATATTCTATTTTTATTTCCTGCACTGCTTATTAATAATTAAGTAAAATAATTAGAACTATACTATAAGACGTTACATGCACAGGTAGCATAAAAATAATCGTATGTATAAACGTGAAACGAGTTGGATGTCTTAAGAAAATAAGGATAATTTTATAAACAACAAATACAAATGCCTCATGAAATAAATTTAAAATTCCTTATTCATATATTAATATATTATAAATCTTTAAATATAGAAATTAAATTTATAATTCTATATTTTATGAATTGTCCTTACAAATTTTATAATTAAAATTTTCCTTATTTTATAAACTATAGAATTCCTTATGAGTATTATAAATAATAGTCAGTACTGTAACTGAAATGGGATTGGCTTTTGCCACAACAGCGACAAATTTGTTTACAGAAATTTACTCAGTCCTATTTATCTTTGTGCAACGGAAGAAAGGTAGTAGCGCGGCCAGTAAACATACACATTTTTGAGGGGAGTGTAAAATGACAAAGGCATTCATAAAAGTGTCAGACAGCAATATTTACCGAAAAGACATGCCGACAGGGTATACGCAATTTGCATACCAAATGTGTACATATACTTAACAGAACTTCCGAACCATATGGCTTAGGAACGACCATGCAGAGAACAAAAACATATTCATTTACAACAGGGAAAAGACCGTGAGTATGAAAAAATTAAAGTGACAACAGCAGGCAAGGTCAGCGTTCTCAGACAACTGTCAGTCTGTAGGATAACCACCCATGAAGAAAACAGTAAAACTTTAAATAAGTAAGTTCACTGTACTGTAACCCCTCTTTCCTTTTTATGCTTTATAAAAAAACCTTTTTTTTTATTTATTTTTTTTTTTTGAAAGAGAGGCCACAAGTTATTTAAAACTAGGCAAGAGCCTAGAAAAGCCAAAAATGCGCTGGGTCCAGTATGACGGGACTTGCAATTAAACTCGGTTGTTAATCAACAATAACAATTTTTATTGTTGCCCCATAATTCATTACATGCACAAGTATAACAATCAGCAATAACTAGCAATATAAATGATAAATAAATAGTGTCAACATGTTCCTTAAATTGTATAAATAGACAACATATATCAGGCAACATCCCATAAATTATATAAATCCCCCCCCCCCCAGATAACACTTAACATTAACATCACATATTGAAACATAAAGACACATAGACCCATAATAGTATCACAATAACTCATGTTCGACCTGGCAGACAGGCATTATTTCTATAAAGCCCCGAAAACAGCAATCACAAATATTTAGCTTCCAGCCACAATTGGAATTAATCCTTTAAGACCACAACCCATTTACTCCATTGAAATGAAACCCAAAAATTTTTTTAAAAACCGAAAGGATGATAATGACTAATAAATGCAAGAAGACAGTGGCCGGGCAGCCCATATGAATTGATAACATCTAATAAATTGCCCATTATAAGCATATGAAAATCTTTAAGTTTCTTGAACTGTATACAAGTGGTAAAAACGCTTATCACCTAAGTTTAAACAATCGGCATAATTTTCCAAAATGTTAATTCTTGTGTTACAAATACAGCTGTATCCATGTATCAGGCATTTGTTCTTTAATGAAAATGATTTAATTCAACAGACAGATCCAGCAAGCAAGTCAGAACCTAAGTTACAATAATCAGTAGCATCAGTATGCTTTTACAATGTCAAAATTATTAGTATATGCCCACAAAATATAAAATTTCTTTTTTCTTAAGGTCAGACATCTGTGTATAATTAATTTTACAATAACAGCATGTGTGGAATCCTAGCAGATGTGGAAGCGCACCAGCATGTGCCAGACTATATGAGACAGGTATCAGACCTGCCTAAAACTGTATCAACGTGTGCCTAACTTGAGAAAAAAAAACTATGTCCATTTTACACCCGAAAACAGCCTGAAAAACAGAACCCCCCAGCCTTTGAATGTTAAACCAAAATAAGAATAAAATATGAACCCCGTCCTGAACCAGCCGGAACAGAACTAATAAACACATGACTTAAATTTAGAGTGAAAGTATAATGGCTCTAAGGCCTTTGTACATAAAAGAAAATATATAAAGGAGTAAAAAAAACTCTGGCACACTCCCCCAGTGCAGCACACAATTACAATCATAGTACGTTAGTGTTATGGAGTAATATTATAATAGTATAATAGTTCAAAAATGTTCATAATGAATGTCCAGTTGACACACCCCTGATCGGACTATCTAACGGCGTAAGCACATGGTTTAAAAAGGAAAACGATTTGTAACACAGATGAGCTGCGGGCCAGGCCAACGAAAAATAATAAGAGTTTATATCACCTTAATAGCATGAGTAGTATGCATCCTACAGCTGGTCATCAAGCTCCCTCCTCAGAACAGATGAGTGTTGGATGGTTCATGGCTGGTGAAGGTACACCAGCCGAGGCCAAGTCTCCGACTGGGAACGAGAACCCTGAGAATTCACAAAGGATTAAAAATACTGTTCACTAAAATATACACCCTAGTTCAAGGTAATAACCTCAGAACGGGCCTCCCGACCAACACAAGATAAATGTATCAAGTTTCGGGGTTTTTTTTTTTTTGAAAATTGCCTGAGGAGTAATTAAGTCTACGAGGTGATAATGAACTCACCAAATAAAAAATAATAATATTAAAAGGTGTATAGTAAAAAGTCACTTGCACTAGATCTAACCAGTGCCGACATAATCAAACAGGTTGGCCACGCCACGTGGCAACACAATTATCGTAATTTGTCAGAAAATGACCACATTAAAGGCACTTGCAGTTACACACAATCGAAAGATTAATAGTGTTTCATCTAAGGGTGGTCTCACAATTTATTTTTAACTGCCATAATTAATTAAAAAGAACACTCTTGCAGTCCAGTGCGTGTACATACATAACCCACAATTCAACTCTGTCTATACGTACTGGCTTTAGCTATAAGTTTATATAATAATTTAACAAATGATTACAGTGACTGTTGTACAATAATTAAAAGAAATACTGGCTGTATATACTGAACATCAAATAAATTTCTTACAACACACACACTCGTCCGATCGCCTCACGTACATTTTCCTCTCGCATTCGGCTGAATATATTTAAGTTTAATTATTTTCTTATTATCCAATTATTTTCTAGCATACTACAAATCACTCACCGGGAAGTCTCGAAAATTTAGCTTGCCATCAGGTTGAGAAGAAACTACGCAATTATTGCCTGTCCGTGGTCGGGAGCCTGTAGATTCTATGATAGCCTGTGTCGAACTGAATTGTCCTGTTACAATGCAACAACCAGCAAAATTCGACACGAGACGGCGCGCGCAGTCTCAACAGTGCCATTCCAATCTCACTGTTCCGACGTTAATACTCGATATTATTATTATTATTATTGGAAAACGAAAGTTTTATGCCTTCGATTGCCGGGTTACGCACACACCGGCACAGTACGGAAAACACAAAATAACTGACCTAATGGTACTTCGTAAAGTTAGGGTGTGTATTGCTAAAAGCTTTAGATTCCAACACAAGAAAAACCAGCGCAGTATAAATCGTAGATTCAGAGAACTGCAAATCGTAACAAAAGAAGCCAAAGGAAGAGAAGAAACGCAAAGCTAGAAATTCTGTAGATATTTATGCGACAACAAAAAATATGTTGCCGACTCGCACAAATTTTTATAGCTCAAATACTGGCGCCCAGAATTTAACTGAGTAATATTACCCACAACTAATTATTCCTGATAAAAAAAATTCATTTACGCGATACGCATAAATAAATTTGAAACGAGCAATATAAGGTGGATGTATGAAATTTGCTTTCGTAACACTGCTAAAACGCTACACACTGTACTAGCCGGCAACAACGCTGGGCGAGGGTCGTGGAGGTGACACAGGAGAAGCAGTGAAAGTGAGTGACCTTGATGGTACTACTTCCATGCAGTTAACTCTAGATGCTATTAAAATTTGAGATCATTTACATCCATCCTTTAGGTTTTACGAGCCTTCAAATATTGAGATTTGGCTAAAATTGCTGATTTTCAAATTGGTATATCTCAAAAGGGACTGAACAAAAAAATCTGAAATTTTCTCAAAATATTCTTCTAGTAACTAGTAATCAACATATAAAATTTCATCATTGTGTTTTAACTACAAATTGTATTAATAATTTTTGAAAAATTTAAATTTTCGCAGCAGGTAAAAATCAATAGTTAGCAATCTAAAAATGATATTGGCCTACTAAATTTTAATATTAGAATTAGATGTATAAATACCTAAACAAAGACTAAAGTAATATATTACAATGGTACAAGTTGCAAATTTAATGTAATTTAAATTTGTGGAGCCCCAAGTTCTTTGGGACGCCAAACTTGGGACAATCTGCAGAATTGAGGTGACGAAAAACCAAATTGTAATTATAAAAGAGTAGACATTGAAAGACAGTAATAAAAAAAAAATTAAATTAAAGAAAAATTATGTAGATAGAGATAAGAGAATGTAATTTACTTGTAATCAGAATTTTCTTTAATGATGAACAGTCAATTTAAAGATAATTTAAATCCTTGCTTGGAGACTTAACAATTGATTTAATAATTTAAATTTTTCATTGAAAGCATATAAAGTAAAGTAATTGGAAATATTCAATTAGTTCGTTAAAATGATTATAAAGCCGTAAAAGGTATGTAAAGTATAGAATAATAATGTAAATATTAACAGATTTATAAAGCACACATTCAGACTGAGTAGTCGAGAATTTATAATTTGACAATATGTTTTACATAGAATTGCTAATATGAGACATAAGATATAAAATATATTTTTATGATGAATGTACGGCAACCAAAGAAACATTGAAACAATAGATAATGAATATCTTATGGCAAAGTAAATATTATTATTATATTATTTTATTTTGTTTGTTTGAATAAATAAATGAAAACATATTACGATTCCTAAAAGGACTACTATTATTATAATTACACCTGAACTCCAATTTATGCATACAAGGTATCGTATAAAGTTTGGCGTCCCAAAGAACTTGGGGCTCCATAAATTTAAATTACATTAAATTTGCAACTTGTACCATTGTAATATATTACGTTAGTCTTTGTTAACAGTTTAGGTATTTATACATCTAATTCTAATATTAAAATTTAGTAGGCCAATATCATTTTTAGATTGCAAACTATTGATTTTTACATGCTGCGTAAATTAAAATTTTTCAAAATATAACTTTTTAATACAATTTGTAATTAAAGCACAATGATGAAATTTTGTATGTTGATTACTAGTTACTAGAAGAATATTTTGAGAAAATTTCAGATTTTTTTGTTCAGTCCCTTTTGAGATATACCAATTTGAAAATCAGCAATTTTAGCCAAATCTCAATATTTGAAGGCCCATAAAACCTAAAGGATGGACGTAAATGACCTCAAATTTTAATAGCATCTAGTGGTCTATTATATCTTTGTGGGTAAAAAATATTTAAGGTGTGTTTTCATCCCTTCTATGAAAAAAATTGTTTTAAAATCGTTAATTTATTCTAATCAAAACACGATTTTCTAATCAAGTTTTAGGTTACTTCCTTAAAACCTAACAAATTTTTGGTCATAACATGAATTGTAGATGGTTTCATATAGATTAAGATGGTTTTTATTTCAAGTTGATATCTTAATAAATACAATAGTTATTTAACTTACCGTTAACCTTTGAAAAAACCATAAATGACAGATCCTTCTAAAAAACTGTCCGCTAGAAGCCAAAGTGTTAGTGATAAAAATGTGAAAAAAAATCGTTTTGTACTCCCAGATATACATAGAAACAGAAAATGTATAATTAAAAATAAAATAAAATATGTCAGAAACAAATTATTTTATTATTGGTTGATTTCATATGGATTGACCCACTATTGTACATAACTCCGTATGAATTCTTCCTTTACATTACACTTATTCATCCTAGAAATCCAGCAATGAAGTACTATACCCATACTCAAGTTCAAATCACTATATTGTAATAAACTATAAACAATTATTTAATATATGTGTTTACTGTTGTGTCTTGGAAGCTCTTGAATGTTCTTGAGTTATTCCTAGAACGCTAATTGGAGAGGGCTGGTATTAAAGAAATTTGAAGTGGACTGTATGTTTTTTATGTAATGATAGTTTATTAAAAATTATTGAAATTTGATGCGATTGCTGACACGTGCAGAAGTTGACTCGGCATGATGCCCGTTAAATTTTTTAGAAATAAAAGTCGAAAGACATAATAAATAAGGCAGGAATCGCCCAAGTAGAGTCAGTGCATGTTGCACATACCAAATAATTTAGTAATGAAAGCCAGTAGACGCAACTGGAAATGTTACGAGTGATCAGCTCGGAGTATTGAGAATAACTAATGTAAATTTCGCTACAGGCAGCCCAGCAGGGAACCGGCTGTAGTGAATAGATAAGAAAAAGCGTGACGTCATCTGCACGTGGCGCATTGCAGTATTTAAATTACAGAGTTTACAAGTTCAAAGTTTGAACATACTGCCCGCACAAAATCGAGACGATTTTGAAATTTAAGTTATGTGAAACGTAAATCACAAATTATATCAAATGTATACAAAGAAAACACATAAGATACTTGAAAGCCTTATACATTAAATAAATTGACCTTTTGCTTAAAGTAAATAGTTTCTGACACAAGAAATCTGTAAGTAACAAAATTAATTAAGCTATCAGAAACAAACTCAAAGGTAAAACAAAACAATTTCTGTACTGAAAAGATACAAACTAAAGCTCATGTTAAAAATAAAAGTGCTTATATAACTAACATAATCTTTTTTGAAGCATTAACATATGTTTAGTAAATACATACATTTAATCTTTAACAGAAAATAAGTGACAACCTTTAATTTATATAAAGAAAACATCCTCAAAACCTGACTCAATATAGTAATACAATGATAACGACATAATAGCTGATACAATAATAGTAGACTAACACTTTAAAGATACATAACCATGGTAAATACCATAGAGAAAGAACATAATAATGTACATGCATAGTATTGATATAATGATATCAAATTCAATGATACATAGCAGTAAGATAGACATATCCGAAAGGATGTAAAAATGCATAATATGAGTATACATAATACATAACGATTGACATAATAATTAATAGTACATAATAGCATAATAATAATCACAAAAAATTCAATAACATAATAATAATACATAGGAATACAATAATAAAAACTTAATAATAATATAATACAACCAACAAATAGAAAACATGATAAATTGTTCAAAACAATGATGCATGATAATGCGAATTAGTCTGAGTCCACCGGAAGGGGACATAATTTATGGATGGGTCGATGTAGGATACCCTGTGCGGTGCGAACTTCAGCAACGCGCACTATTGAGTCCTGACCCGCAAAAACATTTGTGATTACCCCGCGCTTCCACTGAAGGGGGGAGGGGAATTATCATCTAGAATGAGGACGAGCTGTCCAACAGTAAATTTCTTGACGTAATGCGCCATTTGTTGCGCTGTTGCAACTGGTGCAAGTAATCTTTTGACCATCGTTTCCAGATGGATTGTATGAATCTTTGGAGCAACTGCCATCTGCCCAAACGACTAATACTGACTTGGGTATAGTCGGGTTCCGGGAGAGCCGTAAGCGGAGAACCGACCAGGAAATGAGCGGGAGTTAACGGTTCTGGGTCCCTAAAGTCATTGGATATAGCGAATAAAGGGCGTGAGTTAAGGCAGGACTCTATTTGAGTTAAAATGGTAGAATACTCCTCGAAATTCAGAATGGTACAGCCAATCACGCGACACAAATGAAATTTGACACTTTTTACCCCGCTTTCCCACAGATCACCGAAATGAGGGGCTGAGGGTGGAATAAAGGACCACTTGATGCCCTGGGAGCTGGTAAACTCCTGAGTTGTTTGCTCAAATCCTTTAGATTTCAAAAGTCTGTACAATTCTTGTAGTGTACTTGTAGTGTTGAATTTTTCGGGGGATTGTTGCTTCAATATCATGCATGCAAATTATATCTTTTTATTGCATTATTACTTGTTACTTATTATTGAATTCTTTGTGATCATTATTCTGTTATTATGTGAGACAAATTAATGTGTCTACCTGATTATTGTGCATCATGCCATGTTATTATGTGTTGTGTAATTTCATTGTCAGTTTTCTATGACTATATAAATCGAATCATTATGTATTTTGTAATTATCACATGAATTTGGTATGTTAACCATATTGTTACTATTAATTGTCCAGGTGTCATTGCTCTATGTTGGAGATGTCAATTGTTATGTTGTTGTTCTATTAGCATGTAAATTCAATTACTATATATTATTAATCTTAAGGGGATGTTACACTGAAAAGGGTCGTTTTTTAAAATATGCATTATATAGGGTTGTACTAATTTTTTTTATGTAAGGAATAGTGTAAAAAAAATACAAAAATATGAAACTTGACTTTTTTAAATTTTATCATAGGTAAAAAAATTAAAACGTCGGTTTTTCGGCAAATTTGCAGAGGTATTTTTAAATTGATATTCCTTAAAAAGTACTTGATGGATTTTTTCATGTTTGTGTTATTTTAAAGAGTATGTTGACTTTTTGATATTTAGGTAGATTTATGGTGGTACAATGTGTAGTTTTTGTATGAGTCAACTTTAAATTTTGTTTTTTTTACCAAAAATTTGGCTTTTTTTTACCAATTTTTATTGGCTTCTAGGATACTTACAAATATAAATCTACCTAAATATGAAGAAAAACATCTGTAGAATAAGTGGTAAAAATTTCAGTCTTGTAGTACAAGTGGTTATTTAGAAATATCAATTTTTGTCTCAAAAAACACGGAAACTCAAACTTTCGGGAAACTGCGATTGAAGTTATGCTTGTCTAGTACACTGCATTGACACAGAAATAACTGGGTAATTAAAGTTTAAAATGCTTATATATCACATAGGTCCTTTAATTCCCTCTATAAATATAATACAATTCAGGGCCTACATTTACCAGCAAAAACTTCACAGTGAAATTTAAAAAAAAAAAAAATTGGCCAAAATAAAAAAGTTCAAGTCCTGTTCTTCACAACATTAAAATTCTCCAGCACCGTAAGTTCGGCCTTCTTTTTCTTTCTTCTTCCAGAAGTTGTGCTTGCCTCAGTTTTCTTCTATATTCTGTAAACTTCGTCTTTTTACGGATCTGAGCAAGTTTCAATCTCTTCGAATCAAAAGCCTTCGCAGTCTTTGCCGTAAGATTTTCGGGGCTCACACCCAGTGCTTTTTGTAGATCAGAGTTTGCCTGTGCCAGTATTGTATTGGCACACTGCTTCACACACTCCCATTTCTAGTGTTTGTCTTGAAGAGAAAGAAGTTTTTGGACACTTCGACCAAATGATGCCATGGAGCGCCTCATTGGCGTTTTGCGTTTTTCCTGACACGCATCTATCAAGCAAAGTGTCGCTGGCCAACCACTGGTACAGTGGCAGTATTTTTGCAACAACTTCTTCAGTCAAGGGTGTTTTGATTTTTTGTCTGTGTGGTTCAGGCCTAATTTTTTTAGCAATGGCTCTATTGTAAAAACACCACGACTCTGTTCCTGTTGGGCATTTTTGGTGATTTGGTTTCTCGTCAGTTGAAGAGCAATGTGTCAATGTGGCGAAAATAGCTGTTTTCATTTTATTTATATCTCCCAGATTACTTTGTATTCCATTTCTGTAGTAATTAGTCAACTTGTTTATAGTTGTTCCCTTCAAACTTCCATAGGCTTTCCCACCCAGAGGATGGCCTTTGCCGGTGTTTTTGGCAACAATTTTCCTCAAACCTGAACCAAGACGCTTTGCAACGTGGTTCAAACACTCAACCTTTTCAATTTTTTGGTCCTTGTAGAGATTCAAGTCAGTTAGGTGGGCAAAGGTTTTTGAATCACCATTAGACACTAATGTAGTGTATCGAAATCCATTTTTTTCTGATCGCTTCCAAATGCGCTCCGCTGCTTCCATTTCCATGGCTGGAGAAGATCCATCGTAGTTTTTTTGGCAGTTAGGCTTATGCTTTCTGTACCATACTCTAAACTTGGCGGTGCCTTTTCCAAGTTTTTTTCCTTTTTATCGCAAGCTAGGCAGTATTTGGATAATACTTCATAGTCGATTACTAATCCGGTAACTACATCAATGCAGCAACCGACTCCGTTCTTCGATGTGAATCCCCGTTTCTGCCAAGTTCCGTCAACTTACGGATATGTCGATTGGGTCAGGTTCATCAAGAGAGGTATTATTTAGAATGCTGTAAGCTTTGCAGACTTCTTTTCTAGCTTTTTGTAATGATTCCGTTGCAGTTTTGACATATTGCTTATACATAGTATTCATATGCTGACTATAACTAGTAATGTTCATAGGCTTCATATTCAAGCTCATGCTGAAAGACTCCATACCTCTGTGTCCTTTTCCCATGCTAGAAAAGCTCTGAACCTTTCTACGATTCACATCATACGAAGGTCGTGTAGAGTCATCTTCACTTAGCCTAACTCGGTCAGAAGTGTCGAACGATTTGTGGAAATCACAGTCTTTAACCTGAACATCGAAGAAGTTGGCATAGCCTTTAGATGGCATCTGACTAACCTGTAAGGTACTAACACACACAGGACATGAAAAACCTAAAAACTTTACAAGCCTATTTGCATCTACAAAAACATACTTAGGTGCATCGTCATCAACGTCCACTACAAACCTATAACTGTCATAAAGGGCAAAGCCAGTAGCCTTTTCAAAGGCCTACTTGTGCCTACTTCATTACCATCATTAGTAACTTCTAGTAAGTTAGTGCTAAAAGAAGTACTAGGAATGTCTGTCTCTCTCTACTAGGCCTAACCTCACTTTCATTTTCACTATCACCAATGTCCATTTCAACTGATAAAAAATCTGTAGGAAGTATTTCATACCTTCTGGAAATGTTGATTTTGTTTCGCATAGCAATATTTTTCTTGCTTTTCTTCACTCTTCCCATTTTTGAAAAGTATTAGAAAAAGAAACACTGAACAACAACAAGCAGCTTTCCAAAATTACACTATGACAGCTGACAGTAGTGAGCAGAACAACAAAATAAATCAGCTGTTTTTGTTTTGTCAAAAAAACACTGTCACACACACACACATATATATATATATATATATATATATATATATTTGTTCTTTCTGAAATGAATAACTATTCAGAAATAACAACGATGTAGTGTACTTATTTACTGATCCTCAAAGTAACCGCTGCAGCACGAAAACTACCAGTCGCGAAAGAGTGCGCTTTCTCAGAAAAACAATTTTTTCTGGTAAAAATACAGGTGAAACATGACTTATATTGTATTTTTCTTGTGCAGGAAGGCATGTAGAACAAAATTAGCAAAAAAAAAATTTCAAAAATGTTGTCATTTTTGGCCATTTTCAGTGTAACATCCCCTTAAGGCATAAATTACAAAATCGCCCCGATTTTGTGCGGGCAGTATGTTCAAACTTTGAACTTGTAAACTCTGTAATTTAAATACTGCAATGCGCCACGTGCAGATGACGTCACGCTTTTTCTTATCTATTCACTACAGCCGGTTCCCTGTTGGGCTGCCTGTAGCGAAATTTAAGTTAGTTATTCTCAATACTCCGAGCTGATCACTCGTAACATTTCCAGTCGCGTCTACTGGCTTTCATTACTAAATTATTTGGTATGTGCAACATGCACTGACTCTACTTGGGCGATTCCTGCCTTATTTATTATGTCTTTCGACTTTTATTTCTAAAAAATTTAACGGGCATCATGCCGAGTCAACTTCTGCACGTGTCAGCAATCGCATCAAATTTCAATAATTTTTAATAAACTATCATTACATAAAAAACATACAGTCCACTTCAAATTTCTTTAATACCAGCCCTCTCCAATTAGCGTTCTAGGAATAACTCAAGAACATTCAAGAGCTTCCAAGACATTTTTTTTTTTTTTTTTTTTTTTTTTTTTTTTTTTTTTTTTTTTTTTTGCCTATTCTAAGTTTAAAACTGAGTATTCATAACAAAATGTACTTCTATGACATGACACCTAAGAGACAACCAAGCAAGATGATCTTGGTTAATATGGTACAATCAGCTGAACATAATTTGCTTCGATATGAAATTACAGAAGAATATTTGAGCAAACATTTACTCATAGGATAAAGGCTAATAATCTTAGGAACTCAGGATACTTTCCAATATCTCAGGACTGATGCAGATTAACAAAGACATTCACTCTGTACACATACGTTAACTAGACTCTGTAATTGACAGCCATCTGCTACATTGTTCTATTATGATTTTCTGCCTACCCTATACTGTACACCATCTTTGTCAATTAAAGCCTTCTGTTCAGATGTTACAAGATTATTATCTGATATACAATTATACATGTATTCTACTTTTCCATACAACGCATGGTATTTGACAGCTAATAAAAACATAAAAACTTACTAAAGTAATATTTCACTTAGCAAAGTTAGATTCAGTTATGTACACGATAATTAATTTCAAAATGGAAACTCAACTCGGTAAATGCCTTATTTATACTAACAATTGGCATACAAAACATCTGCAAACAATGAACAACACACAACTGCAAACAACAATGAACAAACCAAAATGGTTACTTTCCCGATAACCGTACCCACACTCATTTTAGATATTTCAATTATGCGATTACTGGGATCAATATGTAGTGAATATCACATATAATTTTTTTTACATAATAGAAATCATGAAAATTTATTTGTGTAAGTTATAAAATAACTTGTAAACAATTGCAATCATTTTTTGCTGCTGTATTTTTTACAAAAAAATGTTTCTAGCAATACTATTGCTCTGATGTGTGCCTGACACCAAAAGCTGACACTACTAGTTAACATCCACAAACTAAAAGTACACACAGAAACCAATATGACTTTAAAACAATACTCGCTTTTTGTGAAAACCACGTACAGTAGATTCTCTCTCGTCCGGCCTCGGTTGGATCAGCCGTCGGATGGTTCGGCCAGCCATACGGTGAGTCACACAGTCTAGACAAGCCTCCAGTGACAGGCCCCAACTTGTTAAACGGAAAATATATGTACAGTAGCTCAATTGACTCACGGTTTTGTTCATGTGCTGATGTATGTCTTATGTTGTGAGTTCTGTGTATATAGTCTGTATAAATATATCTGTATATATAGTAATACTGTATGTATCTGTGTAAATAAAAACGTTTTCCGATATGAGTGCAAAACGAAAACACACGTTCGTGACTATGGACCAAAAATTACAAGTCCTTCAGCGTCTCGATAAGGGTGAATCGGTCCAGCGTATTTGCCAAGAGTTTAATGTACGCAAGAGCACTGTTAATGACTGGCGCCGAAACAGAAAATCGATTGAGACTTTCTGCACTCAAATTGAAACTGAAAAAGTGCTTTCGACGCGATGCACTTTAATAAAAAAACCAAATAACGAATTAGTAGACGATGCTTTGTGGTTATGGTTTATGCAGAAACGCCAAAGAGGCACTCCGATAAGTGGACCAATTTTAAAAGAAAAAGCAGTTATCCTACACTCAAAACTTCAAGATCCCAGTACATTCTCGGCAAGTGAAGGATGGCTAACACGCTGGAAAAAGCGTCATGGAGTTCATTTCATTGGCGTTTGTGGTGAAAAATTGTCGGCGAACCCATCAGCAGCTAGCGATTTTTCAAAAAAACTGTCTCACATAATTGCTAGTGAAAATCTTAGTCCAGAACAAGTCTATAATATTGACGAGATGGGGTTGAATTTTAAACTCTTGCCCAAGAAAACGTTTGCTATGGCTAAGAAAACTTCAGCCCCAGGATTTAAAGCCAGGGTCATTCCATATCAAATCAACCAATGAAGAATTTAATTTGAAACTTCATGTCTCAGATATCGGTAATTTTTTGTATATTTGTTGTACTTATAAAGTACTTCAAAAATACAAAGTTTCAAATTTTTTTGTTGGGTAGTTTTTTTTAAAGATTTTTTTAAAACTGCACAAAACGCCATTTTTCACATTGTTTTGAAACAGAAAACTGTGTATAATTAAGGAACCGTTAGACCTAGAAAGCTCGTTTATAGCTCATTTTAAAGGTCTTTGTAAGGGCTTTAATTTGATATGTAACACAACCAAATGAGACATTGACTAGAAATATGCAAAGTTTGAAAGTGGAGAAATGATAGGGTTTTTTTTAACAAAAATTTAAAGGCATCAGTGTGGAGGTCGTATTCACGTAAATTTGCATTACAATACCAACAGTTACATTTTATGTCATTTTTAGTTTGCCTTAGTACCATAATGATAAATTACAAACAATTACTAAGACTTGCCTAAAAAAATTTTGATGAAATTAATCACAGTTTTAAAAGTTTATGACACCATTGATTTATTTTTCTATGCCACGCACGCTAGAACGCCATGTTCTCGAGCGCGCCGAGCGGCCGGTAGATCAACCAAAAAGTACCGGTGTCCGAGAAAATCTCGAAAAAGTACCGGTGTTGAAAAAAATCTCGAAAACGTACCAGCAAAGAATCTATAGTAATAGAGTTAAAACGTAGAGACGTTATGGCGAGGCCGCTTCTATAGGCAGAGCGGCAGGAGAAATCCAAACACGAATGCGAGAGTGAAATGTATACAACAACAAAGTTGTGTAAAAGTGATCGTAATGCGCACACATCGATAACGACGCAAATTCTCTCACTCAGATCAGTTGTGTTTCATTCTCTGCCCAAGTTAGTTGTGAGTTGTGGTACAATATAGGTATAATATATAGTGTTAAATTGTAGTTTTTTTTTTTTTTTTTTAAGAAATGTACTCTTAATTTTCATTATAGCTGTTGGTGTAGTACGTGTTTATTCCGATTGTGAACGTGACCTAGTGAAAATACAACAAAAAAGTTGTGTAAGCGATCGTAATGCGCACATATCGATAACGACGCAAATTCTCTCACTCAGATCAGTTGTGTTTCATTCTCTGCCCAAGTTAGTTGTGAGTTGTGGTACAATATAGGTATAATATATAGTGTTAAATTGTACTGTTTTTTTTTTTTTTAAGAAATGTACTCTTAATTTTCATTATAGCTGTTGGTGTAGTGCGTGTTTATTCCGATTGTGAACGTGACCTAGTGAAAATTTTTTGGAAAACTTCTATTTTGAAAGTATTTACATTTTGGGTTCATTTTATATTTGTGCTCATTTATTTACAACGGCTGACAATGATAAACTAAAAAAATTAGCCAACTGGGCTGTGTTTTCAGTAAAATGCTGTAATCCTTTGAAGGAGACACACCATTTTAAGTCCCGCAACCTGCGGAATGTAACTAACTGGATGTGTACTTTAGGCCTCGAAGGTGTTGAGGAAGGAATGAAGGTTTGTGATGGTTGCAGGCTTAAAATTTGCAAACGGTACAAAAATAATTCAAATTCAAATGATGATAAATTGACAGGGGATAATAGTCAGGAAGATTGTAGCTATACAGATCCCACCTCATCATTAGACTATTTGAATAAATCACTGGAATTGGTAGGCGAGTCCCCAATAAAGAAAAAAAAACTGAAAACAGACTCATATGCTAGACAAAAATTTGATAAAGTTAAACTATCTCTTGAAAAGAATTTTGTCAGTACTAAAATTGCCAAGCCTGAAACTAAAGAAATTCAGGCTGAAAAAGATGAATCAGAAATAATAACACAGTTGAAAAAAAAGTTCTTGACTACAACAAAGGGAAGTGAAAAAATGATGATACTTTCGGTTTTGCCACAAAGCTGGAGCCGAAGTAGAATTACAAATGAATTTGGTGTCAGTGATTATATGGCAAGAGCAGTGAAAAAATTAGTTAAAGAAAAAGGTGTCCTTTCAACTCCTAATCCCAAACCAGGTAAAACCCTAGACACAACAACAGTAGAGATAGTTATTGATTTTTACAATTGTGATGACATAAGTAGAGTGATGCCTGGTAAGAAAGATGTTGTCACAGTGCGTAGAGGCAAAGAGGACAAACTTCATCTTCAAAAAAGATTAATTTTACTCAATTTGAATGAAGCATATACAATTTTTAAGGAAGAAAACCCAGCCCACCAAATAGGTTTTTCAAAATTTTGTGATTTGCGTCCAAAAAATTGCATTTTGGCCGGAAAGAGTGGCACCCATACAGTATGTGTCTGTCTAATGCATCAGAATGTAAAATTGATGATGAATGGATAAAAAATGCACAGCTTTGTACTGGATGGAGATGAAGTGGCATTAAAAAACTACCAAACCTGCCTGTACAAAATTGTGTGCAACCCGGCATCTCCTATCTGTTATCTGAACACATGCAAAGAGTGTCCCGGGATAGAACCTTTGAAAGCTTTACTGCGCCAGAAGTTTGAAGATTAGATGATAGATAGTGTAACAATTAAAAAGTGGATGTCTGTAGATAGATGTACATTAGAGACTGTTGTAAAAGAAAAGGATGAATTCATAGAAGATTTCAGTGAAGCTATTTTAAAGTTAAAGACACACTCTTTTTTAGCAAACATGCAAAAAGAGTTTTACCGTGAAACAAAACTAACTTAGAGGAAGGTGAAGTGGTTGTAACCTGTGATTTTTCAGAAAATTATTCATTTGTCCTCCAAGATGAGGTTCAATCTTACCATTGGACCAATAGCCAGGCAACACTCCATCCCTTTGTTGTCTACTATAGAGGAGAAGACAGTAAAATACAGCACTTAAATTACGTTTTTATATCAGAGTGCCTTACCCACAACACTGTTGCATTCAATCTCCTTCAGACGCACCTGATTAATGCCCTAAAAGAAGACATCCCAGGGATTAAAATAATTGATTACTTCTCAGATGGTTATGCAGGACAATATAAAAACCGTAAGAATTTCCAGAACATTTGTTTGCACAAAAAAGACTTTGGCATTGATGCTGAGTGGCATTTCTTTGCCACATCACATGGTAAAAGTGCCTGTGATGGTCTAGGGGGGACTGTTAAAAGATTAGCTATGAAAGCAAGTTTACAGCGACCGTATGACCAGCAAATAATGACACCGCATCAATTATATGAATTTGCAGCAACCAACATACCAGGCATCAAGTTTAAATACTGTACAATGGAAGAACACAATGAAAATGAAGAAAGGTTAGCAACACGTTTTGATAAAACAAAAACTATAAAAGGGACCCATAATTTACATGCAGTTAACCCTATTTCTGACACACAAATGGCAACAAAATTGTTTTCTTCAAGTACTGAAAGAAAGCTACAAGCACCAGTTATAACAGATAGTGTAACAGCTGAATTAGAAGAAATTGAATCAGGTTTTGTAACTGTCATGTATGATAACTTCTGGTGGCTTGCATGCATCCTAGGGAAAAACAACGAGACAAATGAAGTTAAAGTGAGCTTTTTACATCCCCGAGGACCTGCAGTATCATTTTTCTATCCTCAACCACGGTTGGATATTTTGGATGTGTCAACAGACACCCTTCTGAAAAAGGTTGAACCTAGAACCGCTACAGGAAGAACGTATACTTTAACCACAGAAGAAATGGCAGACTCATCTCACTTACTTGAACAACAGTTGAAGAAAATGTGAACAACTTATTATTAACTTATGTGTGAACTCTAAATGATTAATATTCAAAAGCACTATTTTAATTTACAAACATGATTTGTTCTTATAAGACTGCACTGTGTAGTGTATATATAGACTAGAATCTTCTACAGATATGTTTTAATTCGTAAAATATACAACTAATAAATGAGTTTTTTTGTTGCTTAAAATCATTTCACTGCAAGATCAATATGGGACACTTTATTCAAGAGAATTTGTAGGTGAGTCTTAGTAATTGTTTGTAATTTATCATTATGGTACTAAGGCAAACTAAAAATGACATAAAATGTAACTGTTGGTATTGTAATGCAAATTTACGTGAATACGACCTCCACACTGATGCCTTTAAATTTTTGTTAAAAAAAACCCTATCATTTCTCCACTTTCAAACTTTGCATATTTCTAGTCAATGTCTCATTTGGTTGTGTTACATATCAAATTAAAGCCCTTACAAAGACCTTTAAAATGAGCTATAAACGAGCTTTCTAGGTCTAACGGTTCCTTAATTATACACAGTTTTCTGTTTCAAAACAATGTGAAAAATGGCGTTTTGTGCAGTTTTTAAAAAATCTTTAAAAAAAACTACCCAACAAAAAAATTTGAAACTTTGTATTTTTGAAGTACTTTATAAGTACAACAAATATACAAAAAATTACCAATATTTGAGACACTGAGGTTCAGACCCCTGGTTGATTTGATATGGAATGACCCGCCAGTAAAGAGAGAATCACGGTGGCTTTGTGTTCAAATGCCTCAAGGTCCCACAAGCTGCCTTTGTTCATAATCGGAAAATCAGCAAAACCCAGAGCTTTTAAGAATTTAAACATGTCATCCCTTCCAGTGTACTACAGAGCACAAAAATCAGCCTGGATGGATTCGTATCTGTTTAAGGAGTGGTTCGAAAGCGAGTTGGTTCCTAAAGTGAAACATCATTTGACGAGTTTGAAGTTACCAGTTAAAGCACTTTTAGTACTAGACAATGCACCTACCCATCCGCAAGAACTTGAATGTGAAGGTTACAGTGATATAAAATTATTATTCCTGTCACCTAACGTCACAAGTCTTACACAACCAATGGACCAAGGGGTCATAGAGTCTTTTAAGAGAAGGTACCGCAGAAAGCTTCTTTCGGAAATTCTAGGTAAACTGAACAATGAAAGCAGTACAGGTCTCATTCCGGCCTTAAAGACAATCAACATGAAAGACGTGATCTATAAGGTAGCTAAGGCATACGATGAAATGCCATCATCTACATTTACAAAGTCTTGGAGAAAAGCATGGCCAAATTGTTTTCTTCTCATTGAAAAGAATAAAGAGGACAACCCTAAAGCAGATGAATCAAATCCTCAGGGTTTTGAACCAGATGACAACAAATCTCTGTTAAAAGATATACGATTGCCTCACTCTGATGATCTTGTACAAGATGTTGCAGAATGGATTGCTGGTCAAGATGAGGAGCTTCAAAATGAGATCTTAAAGGGAGGAGGCGAAGGAGGAGGAGGAGGAGGAGGAGGGGGAGGAGAGGAGGACATGAGCCACGCTGAGGGAAGAGCAGCCCTGGAATTAGCAACGACGTACATCGAGCAACAAACAGAGGCAACTGCAGTTGATGTTATGTTCATCAAGAAATGGTGTGATTTCGCAATCAACAAACCAGTTGAACAAAAAAAGCAGAAGATAACTGATTTTTTTTTTTATTTTTACTTCCGAGTTTTATGTTCTGTAGTGACACTTTTAATGTTCATGTGTTTTTCATATTCTATAAAGAGTTGTGTTATTTTTGGCAAATATGTACAGTAATATCTGTGTGAGTTGTAGTAATTTTCCTTGTTTGTTTTTACTTCCATGTTCCATAAGGAAATGGAAGTATGGTCATGGCAAAAAAAATCGTGTTCGAGACAATGGCAGATTCTGATTGTACTACCCTCAAAACAAGAAAAAAAGTCATTTTTCGAAAAGTGTGCATGTGTGTGTGTGTGTGTCTGTCTGTCTATGTGTAGAATTTTTCTATGGCAAATGATAACTGCCGCAAATTCAAACAGAATCAAATAATTTTTTGCATAAAGTTCTGAATTGTAGAGGACTCGAGGCCTATTGATTCTGGTGAAGATCAGTTAAGGGGAAGGGGTAGTTTACCTGCAACCTTTTATGTTTTAACAAGAGTAAGTGCTTAATTTTGATAAATAAAGTATCCTTAAAAGGTCATAATAATCCACTGTAGAAATGTAGATGAAATATCTATAAATGAAAAGGGTAGTTGAAGGGGAAGGGATAATTTTCTATAAATTAAAATGGTAGTTGATGAGGGAGGAGATAATTTTTTATAAGTTTTATACGTGTACTACGTTACTGACAACAAAGAAATGGAAACATTTTATTTCACTTTAACAAAATTCTATATTTTTTTAGGAATTATCGAACCGAATACAAGTAAATGATTGGAACTGTATGAGTACCCGCAATACATTTTGATGTTTTTAATATGCGACTGTATCGATATATTACGGTGTGAAAAAGAAGAAGTGTACTAATTGTAAATTGCCCTATTTCTTAATGTAAAGCAAAAATACGTGTTGTTTTCATTTGGTAGTTAGGTAATAATGGTTTTGGGTTTTTAGTTTACTGCTAAAATAAAAAATAAAAGCTGTGGTTGAGAAAACATAACATTAAACGTGTAATA
The DNA here is from genome assembly GCA_034769895.1 of Magicicada septendecula. NCBI lineage: Eukaryota > Metazoa > Arthropoda > Insecta > Hemiptera > Cicadidae > Magicicada > Magicicada septendecula. The sequence goes on from CM068368.1 coordinate 659,952,007, forward strand.
CAATGTGTATAACAGAGTAACACTTAAAATAAAGAACCTAACGTTTTTAAGTTTACAAATTGGAAAAAACAACAGCAAATATTAAATGAAAAATACAAATATTTATGGTTAATGAAAAAACACTGTATTAAGGAATGACAACATATATGCTCTACATATTGTACATAATGGATGTTTGTTTTTTGTTAGTCACAAAACGAGTAGCCTACTTGTCGGAAAACGAATTTTACCAAAAAAACGAGTTCTGCCACAAAAAAGTGACATGTAGGCCTATAATAATAGGCAAGGGGTTGACCCTTGGGCCACTCCCGCCTTACATCGAGTTGGGTTTTTCGTGGTTTTAGAAAAAAAAATAGTTTTACATTACACACGTATTGGTTTCCATGTATAATTTCAGTTTTCATGTTAACCTACCATAATCAATTTTTGGTGTCACAGCCACGACCCGGTGATAAATTACTACTACAGTCATTTTCCATTAAAAATTACAAACGAAATCAATTGCAATCACCAGCCAACTATTTTGCAACATACAAAATTAAAATTTGTATAATTCTTTCACTACATAAAATTATGTGCGATATTCACTACATATCGAAGGCAGTACAAAATGATTTTGGGTCATTCCATCGGATATCATCCAATGGTGGTTGCTTGACCATTTTGAAAAAAATTTATTTTTTTATATGTTGTTCCTACATACAAACTAGTAACAAAATGATGTTTGAAAAAAAATTTTATGTCTTCAATTGTCGCCAGTGGCCATTTTTCCAACATGGCCGACACTCAATTTCTTCAAAATTGTCTTTTGCGGAAAGTTATATATCTCTTGACCTATACGAGGTAGACCTGTAAAATAAAAACCATGTTGTAGGTACTGACATGGGCTATCTTTCTGTATAATAACCTTCATGATGTGTGCTTTAGAAAGTAGGTAAATTTAATCTTAAAACTTAGTAAAAAAAATCGCTTAAATTGTCATTTTTGGGATTTTATTTAGGTATGAAGGGGATATTTCTAGAAGTTAAAATTGTTATCACTAATAACTGTATCTCTATAGAATTTATATACAAAAAATGAAACCTCAGATGATTACCCTTTCCATTATATAAAATGTTAAAGTTTGAAAATTTTCAAAAAAGCCAAAGTTTAGAGCCTAATATCTCTGGTGGGGGGCCTCCTAAAAATCTGAAAATCAAGTCATCTTAGATACCTATCAAACAAAACTAGTTTCATGTTTTAGACTTTTGCAGTATAACAACTATAAATTTTTAAAAATTGTGAAAAAAAAAGTTGTTTAAAATGCATGCTGATAACCAGTTGTTATAAGCAGCACGAAAGGTATAAAAAAACTGTCAAGTTCTTATCACTTTTCATTTTTTTGTTGCCTATAAAAACAAATAATGACATTAAAAGATTTTTAAGTTTCAGTGTAAATATTTTAAGTAGCCTAATTTCAAAATTATGTTATTATTTAAACGAAAAGTCAGTTACTATTAAAAAAAATAATTAAATATAATTTTTTCAATTGTAGACTGATTATTCTATCTAAGAATATTTTCTTTTATGTTCAGAAACATTAGCATTAGTCTCTCATGCATTCACTGGACAGCCACTTGACTCATGTTGTTACAGCTTGTTTACTGACATGTCTTAACCTGAAAGTTCCAATACAGTACTCTGCAATGCTCTTCTTCTCAGTTTATTGTTCACTGTGGCTGAGTGATGTTTCATCATACTGATCTTTTAGTAGTGCTAAGTGATTATGTGGGTTGACCCTAAATGTTTTATTAAATATAATTATGATATTTTTTAACTGTACAGTTTAATACTGTAGTGTTTTGTGTATAAATTAGTGATGTTATAATTTTGATAAAATGGAGTGTAGTGTTGGTTTATTGACTAAGGAAACCTGTCACAAAGAAACCTATGGTAAAGTAAGTAAAGACTTGATTAATTTTAATGAGCTTGATGGGGAAAGCCAAGAACTACTTTCACTTAGGTTAAATTCAGATGACATTAATACTTTGCGTGAATACCATAAAAAAAAGTTTTTGCTCAAATTTAACCACCTTTTTGGAACCACCAGTTGTGATCCACTTGATTATCACAAAACTTTAAAGAAAAAGGGATCAAAAGGTTGTACAGAAATTAAGTTGGAACATGTCAATAAAACTAAAACCCAAGAAATAAAACTTATACCAGGAAAATCTCTTTGTCCAACATGCTATAAAAAATTGTTTTGCTGCTATTCAGAGAGCAGCAACGCCACTGAGGACAAGGATGAGGATGGAGATTGTTTTATCCCCCCTCACGACACACTAAAAAATCTTGACGATTTATGTTCAGCATTGGATATTTCTCCTGCATCAAAAATTACTAAAGTTAGTACGGAAAAAAGGAAAACTGCTGTGGCTTCCAAAACAGATAGAATAGCCAAAGCCATGAAACGCAAACTTGAAGACTTGTTTGAGGAAACTACAGTTACAGAAGTACAAGAAGGAAGCAGTAGTATGTCTAATTCTCTTTGTGAGCAATATAGTGACCTTATTGAAAAATTGAAAGACAAATGTAGTCTGACATCAAGTAATCAAATAAAAGCTAATGCAATGAGTGTAATGCCTTCAAACTGGTCAAGGTCTAAACTATGTCAGGAGTTAAAAGTTTCAGATTATCTCGTTCGAAAAACCAAAGAGCTAATGAAACAGCAGGGTATATTACCAATTTTTCGCAAGAGAAAAGAGTATCAGCAGATAAGTGAACAGTAGCGATGGTTAGAGATTTTTATGAGTTAGAGGAAAATAGTAGAATCCTACCTGGAAAAAAAGACTGTCTCTGTGAGATTAGACGGAAGGAAAGTACAAAAACAAACAAGACTTGTACTATGTAATTTAAAGGAAATTTACTTGCATTTTAAAAATACATATCCAGACGTAAAGATTGGTTTGTCAAAATTCTGTTCCTTAAGGCCTAAGTGGTGTAAAATTGCAGGTTCAGCTGGTACACATTCAGTTTGCGTGTGCATATATCACCAGAATATTAAATTAATGCTAGAGGGTGCCAATATGAATGTGGATTATAAAGACTTATTAACTCTACTGCTTGTGACATATAAAACTATGACTGTATATTAGGTAACTGCAAAGGCTGTGGGAGTGCTGAAATGTTGAAAACAATGCTGGAAGAAGAGTTTTCTGAGGTGGAGGAAGAAATATCTTTTAAGTTATGGACCAGTACAGATAGATCAAATTTAATTGAAGTAGTCCAATCTGCTGATGAATTCATAGAAAGTCTTTTGGAAAAACTAATCCAATTGAAAAAACACCATTACATAGCTAACGTGCAAGCTTTGTATTTGAGAGAAAAGAAAGAAAACCTAACAGAATCTGAATGTATTGTACTGGCGGATTTTGCTGAAAATTATTCATTTGTGGTACAGGACGAGTCCCAAGGGTTTCACTGGATGAAATCTCAGTCGACTGTCCACCCATTTGTAGTTTATTTTAAAGATGGTGATAAAGTCATGTCGTAAAGCCTCTGTGTCACTAGTGACTATTTGAAACATGATACTGTTGCTGTTCATGTTTTTCAAAAGCATTTATTAGCAAAAATCAAAGATGAAGTAGTACCTCAGGTTAAAAAAGTTGTGTATTTTAGTGATGGGGCATCAAGCCAATACAAAAATAGGAAAAACTTTGCAAATCTATGTCATCACAAGAAAGACTTTGGTCTTGATGTCTCGATGCAGAGTGGCACTTTTTTGCCATCGCACATGGCAAAAATGCATGTGATGAGGTCAGAGCGACCACTTAAAAGAGAGACTACAAGAGCTAGTTTGCAGAGGCCATATAAAGAACAGATTATGATAATTCAACAATTTTTTGAATTTTGTGATGAGCATATTCAGGGGATAAAATACATATTGGTGAAAAAAGAAGAAATAGAACAAGGTGAGAAAAATTTGAGAAAAAAGATTTGATAACTGTTGTGCGATACGTGACACAAGAGAAAGGCATCGTCTAGTTCCCATAGATGAAAACACAGTGCGATGCTATCTGACGTCCAAGTCAAGCGAGTATGAAGACATTTCAATAACCGCTGCACCATACATAGACATTTCTGAACTGAAGCAGAAAGATTTAGTTGTATGTGTATATGATCGTGAATGGTATGCAGCTGAAATCGAAGCTGTCAACACTGAACACAATGATGTATTTGTCGTATTTTTTATGCCACCCGGACCACGAACATCCTTCAGAAAAATTTCAGAAAAGTGTTGGGTACCCATTGGAAATGTTTTATTGAAATTTACACCACTTCAACTAAGTAGGTCTAGTGGTAGAAACACTTACCAAATCACAGAAAAATTGTGTAATGAGATCAGCATTGTTCATGAGATCCAGGAAAACACACAACATAAGTATAATAAAATAATTTTAAAACATTCTTTGAAGTTTTATATCAACGCTTAAAATATTTTTGATATTATTTGTTTTTTTATGTCATAAGAGAGTAAAATGTCATAAGAATTTGACAGTTCTGCTGCTTCTAACAACTGGTTATCAGCGTGCATTTTAAACATGTTTTTCACGATTTTTAAAAATTTATAGTTGTCATACTGCAAAAGTCTAAAACATGAAACTAGTTTGGTTTGATAGGTATCTAAGATGACTTGATTTTCAGAAATTTTACAGATTTTTAGGAGGTCCCCCACCAGAGACATTAGGCTCTAAACTTTGGCTTTTTTGAAAATTTTCAAACTTTAACATTTTATATAATGGAAAGGGTAATCATCAGAAGTTTCATTTTTTTAATATAAATTCTATAGAGATACAGTTATGAGTGATAACAATTTTAACTTCTAGAAATATCCCCTTCATACCTTAAAAAAATCCAAAAATGACAATTTAAGCGATTTTTTTACTAAGTTTTAAGATTTAATTTACCTACTTTCTAAAGCACACATCACGAAGGTTATTATACAGAAAGATAGCCCATGTCAGTACCTACAACATGGTTTTTATTTTACAGGTCTACCTCTTATAGGTCAAGAGATATATAACTTTCCGCAAAAGAATTTTGAAGAAATTGAGTGTTGGCCATGTTGGAAAAATGGCTGCTGGCGACAAACGAAGACATAAAACATTTTTTCAAACATAATTTTGTTACTTGTTTGTATGTAGGAACAACATATAAAAAAATAAATTTTTTTCTAAATGGTGGAGCAACCAGTTTATTTATTTTTGGATGATTTCCGATGGAATGACCCTTTTATATATAATCTGAGAACATGGAAGTCATGTATGGTTCTCCATACCGATTTTTTTACTTGCTACCATGGAGTAAGGGTGAGTAATTATAATTATTAGTAATTTATATATACTGTATTGGGTCATTTATTGTATGGATCATTCATTAAAGAGTGTTATTTCATCACTATAGCGTATTTTCGGTTCGTCCGGCCATTTTGAAATCCAGCCTAGGGTCTGGCCCCGAGGTGGCCGGACGAGAGGGAGTCTACTGTAATAAAACAACTAAAAGTAAGGCAGCCCTGTTATTATACATGTCTCCCTGTTATAATACAAGTACCCAAAAATGTTAACAAAACTACTTATTATTAACAAGATTCGCTGTTGATGATATTTCCACAAGTACAGCACTAATAAAATAAGCTCACTTTAAATGAACATGTAACTAAACCCCACTAACAAAAGTTTCTGTTTAGTACATTTTTCACTAACAAACGTTTCTATTAACTAAATATTATTCACTAACAAAATTTAAATAATAACCAAAATAAAATAAAAGGATGCACCAGCTTACAAACTAACATTGACTATTCGTAACTAAACCAAATAGCTCATAAAAGTTATGTAATTCTATTTTAAGACAGCATCACACAGTGAAAAATCGGTATGGAGAACCATGCATGACTTCCATGTCCTAAAATTTATATTTAAAATCATTTAAATATTAATTAAATAAGTGGACGCTTGAAGAAATTACGTTATCAACTAAAATGGTACCACCATGTCAGGTGGATTAAGACTACCCTCAACCTTCATGAGGAAGGACTGTACTTTTGGATAAAATGTCTGTCAGGTCAAACGAAGAGCTAGCTAAAGGTAGCTGCGATCTGATTCCTGTAATGAAATTGGACTCTGGCTGCGAGGGGCCAAGGGATGTCTATAGTGTTATCAGTCTTTCCTGTCAATACTATACTAGTCATTTTTCTTTTTTAAAATCGAGTCTTGATTTCTTTCTTTCCATTTGTCTTCTGATTTCCTGAACGACTGAATTCTGTTGACCCGTATAATTATAAATTTCTCAGCAAAACATTTCTTCCTTAATACGTTTGTGTCTCCTGTTTAACACCCACCATTCTGATCCATGTCATAACGCTATATTCACACAATCTAATAAATAACTAGCCATCAGGGAGGTCAAAATATTTTCAAGGAGGGGCAAACAATTTTCCAAAGGAGAAAAATATTTATATATTTTTCATACATACACACATGCACATATTAGTTTATAATTCTCATATCATAATAGAAATAAGTACACAGATTGTATTAATTGCTTTAATTCAACAACACTGCCCAGTGATCCACAGGAAGCAAATCGATATCCATCTTTTCGGCTTACACGCATTGTGTTGGTATGGGTTTCGGCACTTTCCATTTAAAAAGCGTGCAAACATAAGAAAATAAACATGAGTGAGGCCAGAAATAACGTGAATTTTCCATGGTGTGTGTGTGTCCTGGCGACATTTTTATTGCGGTAATCAAATAATAAAACTTTGGAAAAGTAAAAATTACATAATTGAGATATGCTTGCCTGCCAGGAACGATATATTTTCACTCATTACGTGATTTAAATTAAAATGAAAAATATAGAATTTTGTTAAAGTGAAATGAAATGTTTCCATAGAAACTACTTCTTTGTTGTCAACAATATAGTACACATATAAAACTTATAAAAATTTACCTCCTCCATCATCAACTACCATTTTAATTTATAAAAAAAATTACCTCCTACCCCCTTCAACTACCCTTTTCATTTATAGATATTTCACTACCTTTCTACAGTGGATTATTATGACCTTCTTTTCAGGATACTTTATTTATCAAAATTAAGCACTTTACTCTTGTTAAAACGAAAAAACGTTGCAGGTAAACTACCCCTTTCCCTTAACCGATCTTCACCAAAAACAATAGGCCTTGAGTCCTCTACAATTCAGGGCTGTATGCAAAATACCAAAATTAGTTGATTCTGTTTGAATTTGCGGCTGTTATCGTTTGCCATAGAAAAAATTCTACACAGACACTTTTCGAAAAATTATTTTTTTTATGTTTTGATGGTAGTACAATCTCGATGGCCGTTATCTCGAACACAATTTTTTTCGCCATGACCATACTTCCATTTCCTTATGGAACATGGAAGTAAAATGGGAAAACTATAGCAACACTAAAATCCACATGATAATTTGACAGAATATAAAGCTAAAATCAAATGCAAATGCTGACATAACAATTATAAGTGTTACAAAATATCAGAAATGTAAATTTATTCTTTAAACAAATACTACTTGTGTGTGGGCGTGTGTGTGCATATAAGGCCTACATGCATATTATTACAAAGTTTCCAATGCCAATTTTGGATTTTAAACACACACACACACATATTATACTGTACATATTATACCAACATGCTAACTCAAACGACTGAAATATTCTTATTACGCTAAAGTGATAAAAGTATGATCATCTCTCATTACTAACGGCGATCACTGTCACTTGTTCAACTTCAAACTTATCTTCATTTCTATATAAATGAATTATTATGAAGAACACACTGAATTCCATAAACATCCAAACACTTTACGCTATTAACTATTTTCGTCATATTTATATTAACAGAATTCTATAACCCTCCTAATTCTTAGTTACCAGTGCTTTACTGTTTACCAACAAGCTATTATACTGCACTATAGCGGCATTCAATTCAAAAATGGAGGGAACATTAAAACGACGTTCATCAACAAATTACGTACAATTTTATAGATAATTACCATTATTTCTTACGAACATGACAGGGAACACACGGATCATATAAAATACTACACAATAATTTCAAAGTCTGAGGCAAATATTAAGAACATTACATTATAAATGGTAGCTATTAACGGTTCAAATTGTTAAGCTTACTACGGTACTAAACAATCACATTATCACATCCCACTGAAAAATACACTAAATTTAAATGTCCGTTAATAAAAACTACTGATTATTCACGAATTAAATACCTAAAAATGAAATATTAAAACAATTCCCTCACCTTCTCACTACATAAAAAAACTCAAGCCACGCTACACCACACACTAACCGACGCCGATACAAACCACATACAAACTTCTTAAATAATCTACACTCTGATTGGCTATTTGTAGTTAGCAGTGGCAACCCAACGGTACGTATTAACTATTTTAAACGGCACAGGTTTAAACGTAATTATAACGTATTCACAGATATCCCGTATGGATATTTATGAACACTAGGGGGCCAACAATATTTTCATGGGATTTTCATTTCTAAAAATGTTTAATACTGTATTAATTTTCGAGCAAAAACGATCCGGGTTTTGAAACAAACTCAAAGAAGATCCGTAGTTTCTTGCTAATTTAAATACTGTATTATAATTACAAACAAAAATTCTAACACAAGAATTTTTATTGTCCTTGTTAATTTTTATTGTCCATATTTTAATTAGGAAATACTTGCAAAAATAAATTATATATAATTATTACATGCCTGCTAGAGTGAGATAGTTTAGTAATCACAAAGTATACGGTCCATGGAAGTACAACGCAGAAGAGAAATGTGAATTCTCTTTGACGTGCACGTTAGCAACCACGGAGTGTATACGAACCGTTACACATTTTAGGAGCAATTATTGTAATTTTTTTTTCTTTATAGATACGCAGGATATGCGGCGTTATCATGATAAATTAAATAGGATCATCTAAGGGGGCTATTTACGTGGACACTCGTGACGATGCGTTTCAACCAGTTTAACTATCGGCATACTAAGATTTATTAAAATGTGTGCAATTATTTGCAACAAATTGTTCACATAATAACCCGCGTGTCAACTTAACCCACACACTTCTTTTAACCTTGCAACAATTGTTTTCATTTGCTTCATAATTCTGTAAATGCTATGCTTAATTTTTCGTTATTTAAACTAATAAATAACGTCCAACGCGATTCCTGACTTTTAGATTCGATTCTAAAATTCTTATGCTATAAAGGTTGAATATGATACATATAGTTATGGTGGTTACTACGTAAAAATTATAAAGAAGTGAACGTCGATGCAGTTTGCGATTTAGCTCACATTGAATTTGTTAAAACTAAGATAACCCTGATAAAAATTTGTTCTTGTGAGTTACTGAGACAGAGGTTGGGTACAAAATGGCATTACTGTGTAGAAAGTAAGTACAGTTATTGAAGTATAATTTGTTCAGATAAAATTCTAAGTCTACGTATCGTGATTTCAAAACGTTTACTACTTGTGAAAAGAAGAGCCCTATATAAAGTTTATTGGGTTCAGTATTGTGTCTAAGCAATTGAAATTCCGCTGACTTCACTCAAAAATTAACTATTTATGATGTAGTAGAATGTGGCCCGAGTCAGAACCCCCGTATTTAGATATGCAATGGGCAAACTATCTTCTCGAGGAGTCTGTGTAACAGTAGTCGTCCTTTCGCTGATTTGACAGTAGTCAAATTATCTTGCTGATAATTTGAATTTTTTATTTACAATTAATAAAAGTTGTAGGAGTCATTGGTTGAGAACAAAAATAAAAACACGATACCTAGTGTAACAGTTTGACTTTTATTTTAATTACTTAGAATTTCAGCAGTCATTTTGGAAAAGATGTCTTTTTCAGAAGACAGAAATTTTTGCATTGTCTCAGAGTTACAAAAGTATAAACAAAAAAAAGCACTATTTTGCATGTCCATTCAAACATTTGATGAAACGTGGGCACCAGACCTTTCTATCCTTTTTGAGCCTATAAATTTGTGTTTTTTAAAAATAAGATATAGTAGTTTTCTACGGGTAAAGAAGGCTCACAATCAGTATCACCTGAAAGCTTATATAGTTTCGTTATTAAGAATATCATTATGTGTTTTATTGTTTAACAATTATTGTTTCACCTGCTATAAAATATGGCATCAGCGACCCAAAGTTGTGCCTTTTGGGATCAAAATATTTGGTGTTCATAAAAATAAAACGTAATTTAATGCTTAAAATGGTAACAGTCTTCCTATTAGGATTACTGTAACTCATTTTAAAGTTTATAAGTATAACATTATTATATATGGTACCCAGACTTGACTTTGGCTTGAAGATGCAGAAACATTCGTATGTGAATAATATGCTATACAGTTTTGTATTCTCAACATATGATGTTTGGAAAGTTAATAGCGAGCTGAGTATGTGCATGTCCAATACCGTTCTTTCAGTACATGTATGACTTAAGGACAACTGGTATTAAGGATACATTCCTGTTTTTTGTATTTTATTTATTTATTTTTTTTTAACTTAAGTGAAAATATTACACTTTCAGAACATGTCTTTGTCAAGATATGTGTTTATGATGTATTAAACACCATGTATTTCTAACACACTAGACCAAACTACACAGGCCACACAAAAGTATATGCATAGTTGTACAACCTAACATATTAGAGTAACTTAATCAGTGACATCATGTCTGGAAATAAAACACACACACAAAACCATAAGTAAGCAGCACTGGTATCACAGAGTTTTAAACCAGGTGAGAAAACTAGAAGTGCTTTCAAAATGCCACATCAGCTGATTTAAGAAACTACACAATCTTTTTAAGAATCAAACAATTGGGTCACCTCTTCTAGGGACTAAAACAACTTTAGCCTTTTCTTAGAGCCAAAACATCATCGCTGGCCCTTCAAGGATCAAAACAAAAGCTCACAGAAAACAACTCAAACATATTTCACCTCTGAAAATATCAAAAAAAATTTTGTAACTGCAATGTAATGGTCATGATTGACATCACACTAGCTGCAGTGGAACTGACATAATAACTTGCTCGCTGCACAGATGATCAATATATTAATGCATATGAAAACAGCACTTATCTAATAAAAAACAAATACAACTACATTGTGGATTTTATTGTTTAATCTGTGTGTGTGTGTGTGTGTGCACGCGTGTGCGTGGTCATGCACCTTGCATGTATGCATATAATTATAACTTTAAAGTATTGTCAAGATATACTGGAGACATACTTTGAGGAGTATGCTGTATGCTTATTGCCAGCAATTTGATCTGTTGTTTATGAAATATTTATTCACAAAGATGTTCAAACCAAATGCAGATTTATAGTATCACTTTCAATATACTGGACAGGATTTCATATGAAGAAGCAGAGTACACAGCTCAAAATAAGGAAAACCTATGACATAAAGAAATTCCTCTGATATAACACAAGCCAAAGAAAATCTATCCAGTCATTGTCATTACCAACAAACTGAATTCTCATAGGTACCACCAAAAAAACGCTGGCAAAGACATTATACTTAATAGTTACACCCTCAAAAATCCTAGTAGAAGAAATCGTCAGGTGTGTAGAATCATCTATATCCCACATGGACGACAAGAAGAGTAGTAAGGTAAGGCTAGAAGTATCGAGGATTCTCAAAAAAAGTACAGTCACTCAAATGTACACATTTACACAGTCACTAAAAAGGCTACAACAGAATGTAAATCATATCTGTAATATATGACTGTGTAATATATTGGCAGCTCCCCAGTCATGTGTCCTAAAGAATACCACTTAAATATAAAGAGTGTGTTAAACAGTGAAGATTACAAGACCACGTCATGTAATAAATCCAAGATACTGTTATAACAGTGATTATTAACAAATAAAGTTAAAAAGAAAAATCACTTCATGAGAATAGTTATCAAGAATCCCAGGTATCTGGATTCCTAAGGCTGCTTTTATACTCGCTACATGCTTTACTAAGAGGGGGCAACCTAGGATAAGATGGTGGGGTGTTGTGCGGGAAGATCTCTGAAGAATGGTTACAAGGGGTTTTGCTGAGGTGGTAATGGTTTGGAGACATTGGAGAAGACTGGTTTAGAACCCAGGGCTCACGGTAGGCTGTAGTGCTAAAGAAGAAGAAAACATGCTTCACTATATTTGCTGTGCAGGTGTATGTACCAACATTATTCAAATAGGACTGTTAGGTGTTGCTCTATGCAAGCAGTATTTTTATCTCCTTGCGTAGGGGACAGACGTGTGGCTGCTATACGTGTCGCGCATCAATAACAGGCAGATAACCCCAAGTAAAATAGTTGCTTTTATGCTTGTAGCAGTTCAGTTGCAGCCTAGAGTTCAAGTTAAATGTATGGTGACATTGGTACATTGGCCTCATAAAATCCAGAAATGAGGACTATAAAAATCAAGCAACAAAGCATGGAAGGATATCTACAAAACATTTACTAAAGTTTTGAAGGGACAGAAGGCAAATTATTGTGGAGAACAATTTGTGGCTTAATGCGAAGCAATAAGGTCACAGAAGATGATGCTGACCAATCTTTTTTTAGTTTCCCTGCTTCTTCATGTTTACTTAATGGCAATCAAAAGCTTATATTTCAACAGATAATGTTGCAGCAAATAAAAAGTGACAGTGCTATACTAGTAACTCCATTTTCTCTTTTCTCAAATTTCACAGGTTTGCCACATCCTCAATATTCACAGTACCATCGTCATACATATTAACCCAACCTAATCAAAACAGATCATTCTCAGATCTCTCATTGCCAGACAATCTTATCAGTCTGTGTCACCTATTTGTCCTGATGACCCAATCAATCAGCTCTCTGAGAGTCAGGAAATATAGTGTAAAGAGTGATGTGCAAAAAGTAAATAATTCACAAAAGACAGCAGTTATTTACCTGCTGTTTACAAATACATCTTCAATTTGAAGACACATTGTATTGTGTTTCATCTTCAGTGTTTGTGAAATGATTATATATGACTTTCGCTATTGTGATATACAAACATTTCATTATTAAATATTTCGTAAAATTGTGTATTTGGTCAAGTTTTAATATCCTTGTGCAATTAATGATTACTCCTAATCTGAGTGTTGACTAAAGTCAAGCAAGATATATTTTTATAATTCTTTAAAAAAAAAGAAATCAATATAATTAAAATTGTAGTAGGCTATGCATGAAATTTGGCAGTAACACTAAAAACATTCTGCAAATTTAATTCTTGTGTAAAATACATTTGCAGCAAAGCTATACAGAACCTGTCAGCTGTGATAATGGGTCATTCCATGTCAAGTCACCCAGGTCATGACACCCACCTCCTCAGATTTTGATGAAACTTGACACAATTGATTCTATTACTATCCTGATAACACCTGCAACATTTTTTTTCTCTATCATTTATAGTTTTTTTAATTAATTTTTTAGTTTTTTTAATTTGGCGCTATCCGAAGCCTCGGAAATCACGCTTTTAACGTGCACTCACAACTTTAAAAATATTTTTCTTGAAAACTATTCAAGATAACATCATGAAATTTTGCAGGAAGTTTGTGTGTTATACCTAAAAGCAGAGAAAAATGCTCTTATTAACCTATTTCAATCCCTCAAAAAACTAAAAATATTTAATTATAATTTTTTAGAAATTTAAGAAACGGGTGTTTTGTTTTACAAAAACCACAATGTCTAGAGTCTCAGACATGATAGAATGCTCAAATTTGTTTTAAAATACTCTTAAATATATAGGCTATTAGATAATTAAACAATATAGTTGGCTTTTTAACATGTATAATTACAATACAATATAAAGAACTATATAGGCCTATCTAAAAAAACTATACTGCTTTTAAATAGGTAGTCCGTGGGAAAGTTAAAATTTAGTTTGCTTTTTATTTTTTATAACTTTTACAAACTTATAAACATTAGGGGAAAGTCTTACAGTACCTACTGCATAAAAACAACTCAAAGATATACTAGTAAGTTTGAAATATAATAATACATTAAACACAATTTATTGTTCAAAATACACATTCAATATTGTTGAGTTGTTTGTCTTTTTAATACATGTTAATGCTGATTGAAATACTTTTTCCACTTCATCCAACAGCTTTCAGATTTTTTCACACAATCTTTTTTGAAATAATACATTCTTCCGGTGCCACTTGATTGAGGTGCGTCTACTATACTGATGATGTGTTCCAAAGGCACTATGCACGAATCTTCTCTTTGAGGCCAATAAAAAGATGCAGGTGGTCCTGAAGGGTGGAGAAAAAGAATTTCCGAATCTTCTTCTTTACTGAAGATAGTTTTTACTAGTCCAAAATACCAGTTACCATCATAATTTGCAGCCACATAATTATTTGAGGATGGCTGAACACAAATCCAATCAGAAGAAGTTTGATAAGAAAAGATTAGTGCAGGGTTAAGACTATCAGTAGTCCTTCTAATTTCAAGATTGTTTGTCTGAAGTGGTTTGAAATTATGAAAACTTCTAACCAGGAATAGTCCGGGTTGTTGAAAATCGTTTTTCTAGTTCCAGTCGTAGTGAATCAGCATCTTTTTTGTCAATAAAGTGAAAGTGAATGTTTTCAATGTTCTTTTCACAATAGTTGTAGACAGCACTTGCTGTCATAATTTGATCTTCATCTGGTAGCTGGAGGCTTGCTTTCCTTAAAATTCTTTTTACCGTTCCTCCTAGACCATCACATATTGATTTCCCATGACTTGTAGCAAAAAACGAGTGTTCAGCTGTCATATTGAAGTCTTTCAAATGCTCAGACAGGTTCTTAAAACTATTCATATTTTTATATTGACCACATCAGTGAAATAATGAACTGTGTCTATTTCTGGATGATTTATTGCCAGCCATTTTGTAATTTCCCTTTGGACATAGTTAACAAAACTTGTGTCATGCTCAAGATCGTCACTTATAAAACAATGGTTAGAAATCAAAACATTCTCTTTGTTTCTTAAAAAAATTCCTACTGGATGAAGAGTACAACCCCCTCTATTCCAATGATAACTTTGGATTTCATTTTGAATGACATATGAATAATTTTCACTAAAATCCATTACTACAATTGCTGTATTGGGTGGTGGGTTTTCTTTCAATCTCTTAAAAGCTGATGACTGCGATTTAGCGACAGATGAATGGGGTATTAGCTTTTCTAGTGATTTGCTCAATAAAGAAATATAGTCCTCTACGCTAATAGATTGTTTTACCATCTCTGCTCTGTCGGTATTCACCCATTGGCTTATTACAGTTTCTTCTTCTAAATCATAATCTTCACTTAATTTTTCAGTCAAATAATCGATTAATGCAGTGTTTGCAGGACAGTTATCACAATGGCGCAGCATGCAGTTGGAATTTTCTATGTTGCACACAAGCATCTTAATTAGGTCTTTATGTGATTCTTCAATTTTGGCAGCATCCAGTAACAGTTTTACATTTTGGTGGATGCAGCAAACACATACAGTGTGTGTGTCTGCAGAACCAGCAAGGATACACCATTTAGGTCTCAAACAAAATTTTGAAAACCCTACTTTCACATCTGGATATTCCCATTTAAAACAAGAATAGAGTTCTCTCAAAGTTACAAAGGATAAGTCTTTTTTGCATGTAAACATTTTTTTTAACACTTACTTTGTCTTTAGCCCCAGGTAACACTCTTGAACTTTCATCATTTTGATAAAAGTCTGTTACAAGTTTAATTGTATTTTCAGAAAGTGTTTTACCTTTTTTGGGATCAGGAATTGCCAAAATACCCTTTTCACGTTTCAGCTTTCTTGCTTGTCGCACAATGTATTCACTCACATTGAATTCCTTCATCACTTTTTCTTTGCTCCAAGATTCTGGAGCCAAAGTCAAAATCTGGATTTTTTGAGACCTCCCAACAGATAAAATCTTTTCTTTCAAAAGACAAATCATTACATCAAAATCCTGTGCCTTTTTAACCATACTTGTATCTTCTTCCTCGTCATCTGAACTTGGAACATCATAATCTAGTGCTTTTGAAATTTTTCTTTTCACAGCCTTAGTTACATTATCAACTTTTCTTTTATAATACGACCCCTTACTACGTGATGACAAGGTGTGAAGTTTTATTGGTGTTAAACCTAAATCATCTAGAGCAGTGTTTGTTTGTGAGAGGGATACATTTCTTGATTATAATGAATCTAATTCAGTCATGAGTTCATCATCTGTTTCATTCTCGCTGACTTTTATTTTTATTTTTTCTTCACAAAAGTTACGGCATGTTGAACAAAGCTTTTGCCCAGGTTTTATGTAAATATTTTTTGCTATCAATTTTTTGAAAAACTTAAACTTACATTTCTCAACGATTTTTTAATACAATTTTTGTGTTTTTTTAACGGGTCTACACAGATTGTTTGATACTTTTCAAATACGTTTAAAAAGTGAAGAGATGAGAACAGATATTTTTAAATTCACACAAATTAATTCCAGATCTAAGGCGAATCAAATCTTTTTCTTTGTCACTTAATTCAGAAACACATTGTAACTTTTTTGAAGGTATGTAGTTTGGAAACAGTCAGATTTTTTAAATAGTCCAATGCTACAGGCTTGAATATCTGCCATGCTGTTTTGCATACTTGACAGCATGTTATGAAAAAATTTTTAAGTATTATTCTTCATATAATACTTCCAAAATATTTTAGTCATTGAAGCAAAACATTTATAAAAAAATAATAGTGATATATTATTTTTAGTAATTAGCAAAAAAAGGGAGTACTTATTAGAGGGTTTTAAACTGTAAACAAACTGCCAGTACTTACAGATTCAACTGAATTATTGTTAAAAAAAAAACATCCATGCCCTACTTGTACACTCAAATTTACCTTTTCTTCAAAACACAAAGTAAACAAAATAAGTTTATATTCACACGAATTTAAATTATCTTCAAAACCCACAGTAATTTTTAAAAAGTTTATATTATTACTGCCTCAATAACACTTAACTTAAAAACATTAATTTAAACAATCTTTAACTAGGAAACAATTAGTCACTGTAGGTATGTCCTCACTTAATGAAAGATAGGAACAACTGCACTAATTCAACTGTAGAGAGGAGCATGTCACCACAGGAAAAGAGCCTGTTGAGACAGGCTTGGTGAGTCATGTAAATTATCAGCAGCACAGCTGAGCTGCTGATAATTCACCAAATCAGAGTACTGAGATTAAAATCTGAGTACTGAGCTTTTAAAATTACTTTTAGTTACCCTCATTATTACATTTCAAACTTACTAGTATATCTTTGAGTTGTTTTTATGCAGTAGGTACTGTAAGACTTTCCCCTAATGTTTATAAGTTTGTAAAAGTTATAAAAAATAAAAAGCAAACTAAATTTTAACTTTCCCATGGACTACCTATTTAAAAGCAGTATAGTTTTTTTAGATAGGCCTATATAGTTCTTTATATTGTATTGTAATTATACATGTTAAAAAGCCAACTATATTTTTTAATTATCTAATAGCCTATATATTTAAGAGTATTTTAAAACAAATTTGAGCATTCTATCATGTCTGAGACTCTAGATATTGTGGTTTTTATAAAATAAAACACCCGTTTCTTAAATTTCTAAAAAATTATATTTAAATATTTTTAGTTTTTTGAGGGATTGAAATAGGTTAATAAGAGCATTTTTCTCTGCACACACAAACTTCCTGCAAAATTTCATGATATCTTGAATAGTTTTCAAGAAAAATATTTTTAAATTTGTGAGTGCATGTTAAAGGCGCGATTTCCGAGGCTTCGGATAGCGCCAAATTAAAAAAACTAAAAAATTAATAAAAAAAACTATAAATGATAGAGCAAAAAATGTTGCAGGTGTTATCAGGATAGTAATAGAATAAATGGTGCCAAGTTTCATCAAAATCTGAGGAGGTGGGTGTCAAATTAATTTTTTATTGGGTGATTTGACATGGAATGACCCTAGTATGTATGATGTGTATTCTGAAGATATAGTGTTCACTGTGCAAGTTTTGTGAAAACCTAGAAGCTGACTAACACTTGCGAATGGCAGTATCACACCAAATCATGTACAGTAGAACTCCATTTATCAGAATCGATATTAGGAATTTAAAACAAATGCAATTTCTAAAAAAAAAAAGTTTATTCAAACTGCAGTTGCCGTACTAACAAAAACATCGTAAGTAAATGAAATTCGTATAAGTCTGCATTAGCCATGCGTCATAGTTTACGTACTGATCAGTACAATGTTTCGTTGCCTACTGTTCGCGTTCTTAAAGTAGAGTGTCAAGGACGCACCCATCCCCCGCCAGGTCACTCACCTCTCTCACATTTACAGTTAACCAATGTATTGCTGTCTGTCTGTGGTGTGTCGTGCGTTCTGTTTATACAGCACATTATTTTGCCAAGTTGTTTACATTTTGTGTTCGCGTAGTGTGTATATAAAATGTCTTCTAAAAGGAAGCATGTCATACTGTCGATGACGGACAAAGTGAAAATAATTGAACAATTAAAAAAAGGAGTGTCTGGCAAATAATTAGCCAAAACTTATAATGTAGGTGCAGCCACAATTTCTGATATAAAAAGAAATAGTTATTCGATTTTGAACTTTGTTTCTAATTTGGAAAGTGAAGATGGAATGTTGTCCAGAAAAGTGATGAGAACGGCTGAAAATAAACACCTAGAAGATGCAGTTTTTAAATGGTTTTTGCACCAACGGTCACTTGGAAATCCCCTCTCTGGGCCCCGTGTTTGTGGAAAAGCAAAAATGTTTGCTGAAAAGATGGGTGGTTTATCCGTATTTAAAGCTAGTAACGGTTGGCTATGTAATTTTAAGGCTAGGCATGGTATTCGGGTTAGATTTGAGTGGAGAAAATCTTTCTGCAGATAACAATGCAGCAAATAAGTTCATTGTTGAATTTAAAATCATAACTAAAAACTACGATCCTGAATTCGTGTACAATGCCGATTAAACGGGACTTAATTGGAAAGCATTGTCCCGTAAAACTTTGGCTTCAAAGAGAGAAGCTAGTGCTCGTGGTTACAAAATTAGTAAAGAATGTGTGACAGTGCTTACTTGTTCCAATTCAATGGGCAGTCATCGACTCCCATTGATTTTAATAGGAAAATCAAAAAATCCTAGGGCTTTCAAAAACATTAGAAAGCTCCCGATCATACACAAAAGTCAACCAAAAGCGTGGATGATAGCAGCGTTGTTCTCAGAGTGGTTCGAGGAAACGTTTATTCCGGAGGTAAAAAAATATCAAAAGGAAGTGGAAAGAAAGGGAAATGTGTTGCTTCTTATTAATAACGCACCAACACATCCTTCAGTGGATCTGTTGGAAAGAAGAAACGGACGTTTTAAAGTGCTCTTCCTGCCAGCAAATGTAACGAGTTTGTTGCAACCGATGGATCAAGCCATAATAGAGTGTATGAAACGACATTACAAAAGGCAACTTTTACATAAGCTGCTGTTAGCAGATGAAGATGAAGAAGGTACAGTAGCATACCATAAGAAAATTGATTTAAAGGACTGTTGTTATATTATAGCCGATTCGTGGAATTTGATAAAAACCGTAACATTAAAGAGGGCATGGAATAAATTTAATGGAATTCCGACAAAACAAATCCAGGAAGAAAAAGAAGAGACAATGAACAAGAAGAAAGAGAAAAAAGAGCAAAAGAAAGTGTCGAAGAAAATGAAGCTGTACAACTGAAGACATCCAGAAAATCATTGTACAAATTCCTGGCTGTTCCGAGTGTGACGTGGATGACATAAACAGTGGTTGCAGTGCGATTCACCGGACCCTGGATATCAAATTTTGGATGATGATGAAATTATCCAAAGTGTAAACGATAAATCTCAGCAGGTGGACGAAGATGATGACAACGTTGCTTCAGTTGAACCGGAAAAGGAACTTACGGCGAGTGAGGCATTCCCTTGTTTTGAGACTGCATTAAAGTGGATGGAATGCCAGTCTGAATGCGATCATATTAGACTGAGAGCTGATGGTAAAAATTCCAGCCAATAAGTAAACAGAAGAAAATGTTTTGAAAATGGTAGTTCACACAGCGAGAATGGAAAAAATCATTTTGTGCCTGGGCGGAAGTTGTTCAATAATTTTTTCTACCCCACCCCCGCAAAATTTTTTGCACAGCAATTCAGCCAATAAAGTAACAACTTAAAATTACTGCGAAAACTTAGTGTTTATATAGTTGAGTAAAAAAATATTTTTGTGCCTCATTAAATCTTGTTGGAATGTTTTGGCACAATTGTTTTTTTATTTGTTTTTTTGAGCTGTTACTATACCCATCGAGTAACAGCTTCAAATCATGATTAAATTCAAGTTTATACTATCTTTTAATGAAATATGCATTTGTGCCACGTCTAAGCCTCTCAGAAGTACCTGGCACAAAGCTTTGTATTCCTAAAAATTGCATGGAATTCCCATCCGCCTAGGTTCTCCTCGCAGGTATATTTCCAGCTGGTAATTTTAGAAAACTATTGTTGTTCGTCCAATTAGTGATTACGAATGCTATGCTATGCCATTGTACTGTATTTCTGAATACTCTATTTTTCAATATACCACTAAAATAAGATAGAGAGTGACGCAATAACATGCAATTTCTAGTATCATATATTACATGAGTATTTGGGAATAAAATGGTAAACACTATGGGAATGGGAATAATTATGACTATTTACAAAAAGTAATAATGATTTATTACAGCATTTTACAAAACATACATATATAATATAATTAAATTGGTCTTTAACGCACTTATAATTAAATGAGTTGAACTATACAGAAAATTGTAATATTATTAATTTAGTTCATTTTTTCATGCGTTAATTACTACTTTTTTAATTTTTACCCAACATCATTATAATCATCACTATCATTATCAACTTCATTAAATTCTATATCTTCGTCTGTCTCTACCAGGACAATGTCTTCAACTAAAAGAGGTGTGGGCTCACCTTCGAACCAAAGTGGTTCGATTTTGTCGTCATCGACAATCCAACCGCATTGTTCTGGTAACAGTTTGACGCAATTTACTTCTGTAGCATTTTGCCACATTGACGTTACATAAATTGTACGTAAGATCTTTTGTTTCAGTGATCTCCAGCATGGAGGAATTAGGGTTGAATCAAAGCTTTTCACTTTTTTTTTTTCAAAATATTCCGCGACCGACGTTGATGAAAATCGACTTTGAAAAATTAACAATCTGGCATCGTTTACGCTCTTACAATTTATGCCGTAAAATTTGGATGTAAATTCTTGTAATATTTCCATGTTCTTCATATTATCAATTTGTTCAATTTTGTTTAAACAAGCAAATACATGTTGAACTTGCAGATTTTTTTCTAATTCTTTAAATGGCTTTACCTTTCCTTTCCTATAAAAACTAGCGGTGTAATCACACCCTGTGTATGCGTGAAAACCGGGCAAAGCACGACACAAAAGATCAAGTGTTTCAGCTAATTTTGTACAATTTATAAAATTTATTACGTTAGGCTTTGATCCTATCGTGCTTAAATATATTTCTAATGTAGGTAATTTATGTATATTTCCAAGTACAATAACAAGGATGTCGGTGTCAGACGCTTTAATCATGACCTTTTTATTATTTTCCAGTTTACTCAAATGATAAATGATTCGGGTATCAGCTTCTTCATGGTGACAATCGTAATTTTGTTCAACTGTTTTTAAAACAGTATTATCCATAATTCGATATAAGAAACATTGATCTCTATTTGTAATATAAACTTTTTTATTGCGCAAAAATGGTACCACATTATTATAACACCAATATTCTGATAAAAAAGAAATTAATGCTTCTTTGAATTTAATGTTTTTTAAAGCCTTATAAAAATCATTGGGCCTCTTTTGTGATGGTCCAAGTATTGTATAAGGAGTACTAATTTCATTACGATTGAGCCTTTCTATTTCCTTAATCGAGGGGATGAAATATTGATAAAAAATTATATGAATTTCGGATGCGGTTGTATTACAAATTTTTGACAATATTACTTCTGCTATTTTATCAAACGTTTGAGGAACTGATGGACCTAAATGGTATAAAAAGTAAAACCCATCAATTATATCAACATCTATTCGAGTTGGTGGTAAATTCTCGTTAGAAGAGCGTAATATTTTTGTAAGCGCTGATTTATCTGTTTTGTGCATTTCCCCAGTACATTGGCATAAAGCAGGTGGTGCTGGTGATAATGGATATGATAAACATTGCGCCATATCAATTTTTTCTTCTAAGGCAATTGCCAGCAACCGGCCAAAAATATCACGCTCCATTTTAATTAAGACGTTTTTACTACCATCAGTAATTTTTTGCATTTTTCTCAGACATTCCGACGCAAAATTCTTATGACATTCTTTTTTATTGATGCTTCAAATCTATCGCGATCATTATTGCAAGCTATTATAAAATTTTCGTTCTGTTCTTCGCCTAATTTATATACATTCAGTAGAAAACAAGCAGTCTCCTTAGACGCAGCCCGACCGGTGACAATATTAAATAAACTATTATTATCTATTCTTTCATCAAATGGATTTATATTTTTATTTATCTTATCGATTGTTTTCTAAGCATTTTTGGTCTTTATTTATTCTATGCGGGTCTAATTCTTTGACGGTATCATTTGCTTCGGTTATTTTCAAGTTTTGTAAGACTGTGGATATAATTTTTGTTCGTATGCTATGACTCAACGCCCAACGTTGCCTGGCGGTAATGGAATTGGTGAAATGGCTTATACCTGTTAGAGAATTAGCTGCATCGGCATTGATTGTTTGTTCTAGAGTTAAATCAACTGGTGCCCGAGAAAAGTTATTTTTTGTCCTTTTTACTGCAAACGCCCCATTTTAAAATTCTTCTAATAATGGCGAATTATTTTTCTTTAAATACATTAAATTACTAATATAATGAACAGTCCATCTCGCATAGTTTGGCTGATTCATAGCAAAAAATAAATTTGTGAATTCATACAAACTCAGTATATACAACTCAAAGTCACTATTTCTAATACTACGTGAAAGCGAAAAAAATAAATTTACAAAGTATATATACTGCATATAAAACTGTGCAGTTTTACCGTGCACTCCAGGCAAAGTTAACTCCGCATGATTCAAATAGTCATTTATGACGATATCTAACGATGGACATACATCTATAGGCTGATTATTTTCAACTGGATTATTAAGAATATCTTTTAAATCTTCTAAGAAAATATCACGATCTATTTCATATTCTGATAAAAATTCTTAATGTGTAATGTTTGAAGTGCAGCTGATAACAGTGGATGTAGTCGTTTGCATCTATTAAAATGTTTCCCATCAATGAAGCCATTCCTAGAACCCTCAGCTATAGCTTCGGATTGCACAAGTATATCAACAATCCCCGAAGAATCTATATATTTCCCAAGGGCTTTAAAAAACGCCATTTGTATATGGAATGCTCCAAGATTAATAAAAAAGCATCAAATTTCAGTTTTTCTGTGAGTTGTATCTGCATTGCCATTTTCGCAATTGCCAAATCATAAGTTACGATTATATTTTCTTGACGACATTCCTCAGCGATTTTTAATGCATGCATCATCGTTTCGTGAACTATTGTATAAGAAGTGGGGGAGGAATTAATCTGGGGCAAATAATCAACAATTTGACGTTTACTATGATCAATTGTTATTTGTTATTAAAGCCTAGCCACATCGGAGTGGAAGGTATTTGGGACACAGATAAAGCCCATATCAGATTTTTTTTATCAGAGTAAACTTTATTAATATGACAGTCTTGAAGAATCTCTAACATTTCTTTATATGGCATCAGATTTGTTTTAGCGGAAGGTTTATTATAATATGGGCAGTACATCACGTGTAAGATGTTCAAGTTTTCGTCGTTTTTTGGCGCTTTGTCGCTGTAATTATCACTAACACGACTTGTTGATGGAAGACTTGGTGCTTCAACAGATTCGATATCATATGAATTTTGAGACTCGCGTCGCAGTAAAATTACGTTTTCATCATCATTTTGAGTAAATTGGTAAATAATGCCTACAGTATCATGCAAAGTATCTTTACCTGATAAAGTTTCAACGAAACGGTCGTAGTTATCATAAGCTACATGTGTACTTAAATTACCAGTGAGACTGATCCCAGAGGGAATTAATCGGTTTTCATCTACAGAAGTATAAGTTAATTCTGTTTCTAACTCTTCAGCTAGTGTATAATTAATCGAATGTCCGTATCTATTTAATGTAGTTAGTACTTTTCTGCTGCTCGTTAAAGATTTCATTGCTAAGCCTAGTGTTAAATGCTTAGCAGGTTTAATACGACCTTTAGTGATAATATAAATAATATCAGAACATAATGATTTCATTTTTATAAAATCATCAACAGAAGCTTTCCGTCTGGTATCGGGTCCCTGAACTAAATTACACATAAATTCAAATAGTAATTCAGGAATCTGGCAATCCCCCTCAATTATATCATTTACATTTATAGTTTCCGAAGAATTTTGTTTTTTAATGGACTTAACGGAATTCCGTAGTTCGTATGCGATATTTTCAAATTTACATTTTTCGGCACTTCGTTGTACTCCACATTGATATATAAGTTTATCTACATCTAATCCTTTCTTAAAAACTAATTTTTTTAAACTATGTGTTGGAGAAGAAGAAATCGTAATTTCGTCTCCATATGTGTATAATAACTTGTCTTGCAATTTATTTTCAGTATAATTTTTTAAGTCTTCTTCTGTACTAACATGATTAATTTCTAAAAACAACATTTTATACCGTTCATACAAGTCACTTAAAAATAATACTTTGTCATTTTTTAAAATTTCAAAATCAAAAAATTGACGAAAAGTGTCAAAAGTAGTTTTATGATATTGCCTAATAATGTGCCAATTATTTTCCGGTTTTTCATTTTCAATCCATTTTTCATATTTTTTAATGAAATTTACCTTACAATTTTGGTGGTAATCGTAACAGGTGGAGTTGCTTAACTTTTCTAATAATGCTTCATCGACGATTACTTGTGCAAATTCTCTCGTTTTATCTACTACTTCCAGCGAAGAACACACAGATGTCCTGGTTACTTTCTTGCCTACTCTTTTGCTTGATTGCCCACAGAAGATGCATATTTTCTTTGGGCCAGAAGATGATTCTGAATGCATTGTATCACCTTCAATATACTCTTCCTTAATCGCCAGTGATTTTTCTTCAGTCTAAACAAACAAATTCAAAAACTTTTGTTATTTAACGTTTCATCCAGGGCTCATAAAGTAAATGTACACGATTACTATAAAAAAGAAAATTCTTAAAATACATATATATGTGTATATATATATATATATATATATAGGCTATGTATATACTGTATATAAAAATTTACTAACCAGGCTAGGCTCTCCAACATTGGTACTACTTATATCCATTTGTGATTTGCTTAGTGTTTCACCTTCATCACGACTCTGTTCTTCATTTTCGACAATTGAGTCGGAAGTGCTTGGCAAGATCTAAAAATTATTTAATATTTATATACATTATTAAAAATAAAATGCTTTAGTGATATAAAAATTTAATATGACAATGAGTGACAAGAATTTTAATTTTAATATAATAATTAAATAATTTATAATAATAAGAATATTAATCCAGAAAGGAATATACTTCCTGAAGCAGATAGGGGGTGAATTTAACATGGAGATTTCCGGATTAAAACGGAGATTTCTTCAGAGGGAGAGAACACATACGAACAAAAATAGTGATGGGGCATAAGACTCTAGAACAAGTAAGCCACTTTAATTATTTAGGGTGCGATGTGACGTATGGCTACAGCAAAAATATACAAACTAAGATTAATAGATTTAGCCATGTATGTGGAACTATTAGCAGATACATTAAAAATAAAACTAGGAAAGCGACTCAAATTAAACTCTATAAAACAGTTGCAGTTCCTACACTTCTTTATGGAAGTGAAACCTAGGTAACAAAAAAAAGAAGAAAGTCGTATTCAAGCAAAGGAGATGAAATTCCTCAGAAGAGTCAAGAGTTGCATTAGACAAGACAGATTAAGAAACCATGATATACAAGGGGAGCTAAGCATTTTTAGCTTAAATGATAGGATTAGAAATAATAGGAGAAGGTAGACTGAGCACCTAGAAATAACGGGAAGTGAGAGACTTCCCTTAAAAGTCAGAAATTATAAATGTCAATGTAGAAGAGATAGAAGACAGCCACGGAAAAGATGGGTACCGTACCAGGCAAATTAGCCTAATACCTGAAGTGAAGAAGAAGAATATTAATAATTTATACTCTATTTAAATATGTATAGTATATGTGTGTATATGTATACTAATATAACATAATATAGTCGGACCGGTCAAATATGTACCATTACATGGGAAAACTTGGGTTGCATTAGAGTTCCATGTTACTTCTTTGCCTGGTCCGACTATAAAAACTATTTTTAATTGTACTTACATTGTCATTTCGAAACGTCTCTTCAAATTCTTCCTTATATTTTCGCTTCAAAACTGCGAATTTCCTAAAACAGTCTAAATGATATGCAGCATCATTTGTTGAATTAGGAAATTCAATGTCCCAGTATTTAAACTTTTTTTGTGCACGAAATCTCTTCATCCGCCTACACTTTTCAAAATTAGCTTCATTAAAGTCTATTAAATTATTAATAAGACCACACAAAAAACACGCTTTCATTTGTATAATTGTTTAGCACTCTTTGCTTTGAAAAAATACTCAAAATATCGTTTGACACTCCTACTGTACACGTGTACGCCGCACACTGGTCTATACATCTATACGGTATTCTC
The DNA here is from genome assembly GCA_034769895.1 of Magicicada septendecula. Taxonomy (NCBI): domain Eukaryota; kingdom Metazoa; phylum Arthropoda; class Insecta; order Hemiptera; family Cicadidae; genus Magicicada; species Magicicada septendecula. The sequence goes on from CM068368.1 coordinate 659,978,954, forward strand.
TGTATAATTGTTTGTTTTGGTAGTCGCTCATACTCTTTCGAGGCATGCGACTAAAAAGAAATAAAAATAATAATAATAATAATAGTTTTCTAAAATTACCAGCTGGAAATATACCTGCAAGGAGAACCTAGGCGGATGGGAATTCCATGTTATTTTTAGAAATACAAAGCTTTGTGCCAGGTACTTCTGACAGGCTTAGACGTGGCACAAATGCATATTTCATTAAAAGAAAGTATAAACTTGAATTTAATCATGATTTGAAGCTGTTACTCGATGGGTATAGTAACAGCTCAAAAAAACAAATAAAAAAACAATTGTGCCAAAACATTCCAACAAGATTTAATGAGGCACAAAAATATTTTTTTAATCAACTATATAAACACTAAGTTTTCGCAGTAATTTTAAGTTGTTACTTTATTGGCTGAATTGCTGTGCAAAAAATTTTGCGGGGGTGGGGTAGAAAAAATTAAGGAAAGCAATCCTAGCTGCAAAACGTAAATCCTGGAAAGAATTTGTTGGTTCAATCAACATGAACAGTCCTAGTATGAGGTGTGGAAGAAGTTTCGGGCTATTGAAGGGGAGACTGGCAAAAAGATTGAGCAAATCAAGTCGGCATCGGGTGAATGGCTTGAAGAGGATAAGGACAAGGCAGAGGCTTTCAGCATGTTCTATAAGGAAAAGCTGGAAGCAAAACTCCGTGGCCAAAAACAATCACCCCTGAAGAAATGCAACTCACCATCAGGTTCGAACTGCTATGGCTGTCCGATGACCCGGCCAACAAACCCTTTACGATGACAGAACTAAAAGCGGAAATAGCCAGACTCCATAGTGCAGCGCCGGGAACGGACGGCATTCACAATAAAATGCTTATGCATTGCTGTGCGCAACTGCTCGACAAAATCCTTCAACTCTTCAATACTATCTGGCATACAGGAAACATCCCTCAAGTATGGAAAAGCGCTCTCATCATACTCCTCCGAAAACCAGGAAAAGCAAAAACAGAAATAAGCTCCTATTGCCCGGTCGCGCTTACATCATGCCTAGGAAAACTTCTGGAACGACTAGTGAACACGTTTGATGTGGAGACTATAAACCAATAATCTATTAAGAAACACACAATTTGGTTTCAGAAAGCAAAGGAGCACAAATGATGTGCTGCTGATCTTGACAAACAAAATCTATGAGGGCTTCCAAAATCAGAAATCAACAATAATAGTCCTACTAGATTTCGAGTCTGCTTTTGACAAAACTCCTCATTCCACCATCCTACTGCAGCGTACGAGGCTGGGAATAAGGGGCAGAATGTTGAAGTTTTTGGCAAACTTTTAGCAAAATCGTTTGATCAAGACCTCAGTGAATGGGTTGGAGTCGAGCTGCACTAAAGTCGAAAACGGCATAGTTCAGGGTGCTGTAATTAGCCCTACTCTGTTCAATATCGCACTTTATGATATAAACAAAGTGCTACCACCTGAAGTACTTTGTCTAATATTCGCAGATGATGTAACGCTCTTTACTACAGACAAAGATCCAGAAAAAGCAAATGAACGGATGCAACTTGCTTTAAATCAAGTTGCCAAGTGGTGTGCAAAATGGTCCTTAAAGATATCGTCAACAAAAACAGAATGCGCATTTTTCTCAAGACGCAACATCCATGCAAGCTTCATCCCGCGCCTTACAATTGACAACAGGGCCCTGCGACTGAACGAATGCCCCAAATTACTTGGAGTCCACTTGGATAAAAAACTTCGCTGGAAAGATCACGTAGAACATGTCATGGAACAATGCAGTAAACGACTAAATGCTATAAAAACTGTAGCCAGTCGAGAATTGGGGGGGGGGGACACTGTATCCTTGAGAACATTTTATTTGTCCTTTGTCAGATCCAAAATGACCTACTGCTGTGAGATATGGGGCTCTACTGCAGCTACACATATTAACAAGCTACAGCTCATCCAATCAGCAGCTTTAAGAATTTGCCTTAATTGCCCCAAGTCTACCCCCATTACAGCTATGGAAATAGAGCTCGGCATTGAACCAATAGACTTGTATATTAAAAAGCAAATATGGAACAAACATCTCAAAAACCAACCCTTCCACCAACCCATCCAATCTACTCGATGGCAGCCATGACCATTACGCAAGCATTCAGTAAAAGAGTGGATCTTCTCTCACGAGACATGCCCAACGAGACCCCAGAGCCCATTGCTGCATACTTCAATGAACCACCTTGGGGATGATAGAAGCGGAAGTTAAACTTGACTTACCAATTAAAATGACCAAGGCTGATCACCCAGAAGCTCTTCGAAGGAAAACACTGGAAATGCTCAATACCCAGTATCACAGCTTTGTGAAAATATATACTGATGGATCCGTGGACAGTGGCAAAAGTAAATCAGGAGCAGGATACTATAACCAAAAGACCGGCGAGTGCTTCTACGTCCCAGCAAATACAGCATCAAGTATGGATGCCAAGCTATTGCCGCTGGACGCGGCCCTGATGAGCTGTCTATGGATTGAAGACAGAGAAATATGTATTCTCACAGACTCAAAATCAGCCATGGAAGCTCTGACACAGACAGGCCCAGGTGACTATTACGTCCGCATCAGGGAATTGAGGGTGCTTCTATCGTCTCTAAAGATCAAAGGAAAACACAATGTATTCCAATGGACACCGGCCCATTGCGGGGTGGATCGAAACGAAAAAGCGGACCAGATAGCAATAGAAGCTGCAAACATGGGACCAGTCCAACACCCCCAATACTCGCTGGCAAGATGCAAGAAAGCTGCGGCTGCTCGGATACGAAAGGAATGTACAGAGCGCTGGTGTGCAGGAGTGACAGGGAGACAACTTTTTCAACTCCAGAAAGAACCTGCAGACCCTTCCTTAAACCGTGACGTGGCAAGAGCCACGGCTACTTTCACAGCAAGGGCCAGAATTGGCCACATTGTCACCAGACATTACCTGCACCGATTCAACTTGAGAAATTCCCCAACCTGTGAGAGCTGCCAGACAGAGGAGGAAACTCTTGAGCACATTCTGCTCGGATGCTCCATACAGAATCCAGCCAGGGAGACCCTGAGGGCCGTGGTGGGAGAGAATGGTGGCCTGGACCGGATTCTCAGGAACAAGCGCTTTTGGGCACTGATGCTGCGGTATACCATGGACATCGAACCATCGGGGTCACTTGACCCTGGAAGTCCACTCCAAGAAGTAAGAAATAAAGTTGTAAGAGACTGTGTTGTTAATTACGAACTGTTTAACTGTGAAAATTAAAGCTGGTGATTAGTGACTTAATTGGAGTCTTGTATTTTGTTTTCCACTGTACGTACGATGATCAAGTAGGTCGTCGTAACAGTGGTGTCAGAAGTGGGATAGAACGGTTAACAGTGTAAACAGTGGACACTTTGTACAAGATGAGTGTATTTCGTAATTAATCGGAAAACAATGGATGCCAGTCAGATGATGGAAAATTTACAGGCGCTGCTGTTACAGACGGAGAAACGACAGGATGAGAAAAGCAGGCAGGAGGCGGAAGAAGCAGAAAAACGACAGGATGAAAAACGCAGGCAGGAAAGAGAAGAGACAGAGGAACGACGACAACAGGAGGCAGAGGAACGGAAGCGTGAAACAGAAGACATCAAAGCATTAATACAGGAGCAGAAACTGATTCAAGAATATAGTACTGCAGAATTGAGTCTCCTACGAGGTGAGCTTAATAAACAAGTTACTAAAATATCAGAGGTACAAGAATCAATGACATTAAATATAGCTGAAGTAAAAAAATCTGTCTCGAGTATTGAAGAATCAATGTCTAATAAAATAGCTGCAGTAGAAAAATCTGTCACGAGTGTGAAAAAAGCTATTTCAACAAAAATAAAAGACTCGATTACAAATATAAAAGATCAGATTAAAAATGAAGTCGAGCAGTGCCTGAAGTTACAACCAAAACAACTTTGTGAACAGACTGTACCAATGATAAAGACAGAAAAAGACGCAGAAAATAAGTTAATATAGAAAGTCACTTTGCCTGCAGTAGGGACAGTTCATGTCAAAGCTCCAACCTTTGACGGAAGCAGTCACTGGGCAACGTAACTCTGCCAATTTGAAGCTGCTGCATGCGCAAATAATTGGACAGAGAAAGACAAGGCAGTCTCACTCGTTCTTGCATTAAAAGGACCTGCGGCAGAATTACTACAGAAAGTGCCACCTAACAGCCAGAAAATCTATGCCGAGTTGATAAAAGCTCTAGAATTACGCTACGGTGATAAACATTTGCGAGGTGTGTACTACGCTCAGTTGAGAACAAGATGACAACGTTCCGGGGAAAGTCTTCAAGAGTTTGAAGCAAGTATTGACAGATTGATTAGATTGGCCTATCCTGAAGCACCAGAAGATTTTCGAATAAGGTTTGTGGTGCAGACATTTATTGATGGCATCGGAGATTGTGAACTTTAGCAAGTGTTACGAATGGCAAGGCACCGAAATAGCTCAGAAGCTCTTATTCATGCCCTAGAGTTTGAAGCTGCCAAGTCAGTGTCCCGCTACATTAATGGGTTTGTGCCATCACATTGCGGTCAGAAGATCCCTGTATCACATTGTCGTTACGATGGGTGCAGAAAAACAATGTTGTCGGATAAACATTGATAAAGTTCAAGAGAGTCGCAACGATTTGAACGATGGGAAAAAGACAGAAGACCGAAGTGGAAACTGTGGAAAACGTGGTCATCTACAGGTAGACTGTTGGGAGAAGAAGATACTGAGAGAAGAGAGTGATTGCACCAATTGGAGAAGTAAAGCCTCGAACAGCACACAGTTTCCACGCTACATAAGACCAGTGGAAATTTGATTGTTAATGGGTTTGTGGAAGGTAAACCAACATCATTTACAGTTGACACGGGCGCAACAGTGTCCATTGTGCCCCCTGATTTAGTCAGCAACTGCCAGCCTCTAATTAGGTCTTGTACAATACAGACTGTAACTGGAAGCCCCGTCATGGTGCTAGGAAAGGTAGACGTACGTGTACGCCTGGGTCTTCTCGAGTTTAGCCACCAGATGCTCGTTGCAGACATTGTCGATGAAGTAATTCTTTGCACGGACATTATGAATGCCTACGGATTTGTTGTGGATTTAAGAGAGAATGTCCTGAAGGTTGGTCAAGAGAAGATAAACCTTTGTGTGGCTAAAATAACAGGGTCTACCAACCATTCGATTAAGCAAGTGACATTGGCCGAAGCAAAAGTCAACAGGTCTGGTCAAGAGGAACCCTCCCTATTGCAAGCGGAAATGGAGGAAGAACTAGCCTACGATGTACAAATAAGTGTAACGACAAAAGAATTAATTGGAAAGCCAACTATGGATGTCGAGACAAAACTCTTGCCTGTTCCTAAGCTGATAGAAGCGCCCGAGGGAAAAGTGGCTGAAGATGAGGTTACGCAAGAGGTTGTTGACGAGAACCAAACAGACTTGGATCAGCCAGTGGTGTTTAGGTCACCAGTACATGACGCAACGGGAGTGATTCCAGCAAACCTAGTGGTTGAGCGGAAGACTCGCATTCGTGGGAACGTCATGTTCGGATCACACGAGACTGAATTCGAAGAACTGGAAAATTATCTTTCGCAAGGACGTCCACCTAGATCGCCTGGTTGAGTATTACTTCAGAGATGGTTTGCCAGTTCGGGAGGAACAAGCTTAAGGAGGAGGTAGTGTTACGACATTACAGAACAATCTACATGTTTGTCGAATGTGCCAGAAGAATCTCGCTCTAATGTGTGTAGCATACGTGACTCTCGATGCATCCGTGAGAGTTTTCTGGAAGCCGCCAGCCGCGCAGACTGTGTCAAGGCCGCAATTAATTATGCCGTACACACTGGTGCTCATATACAGTTTAGAATCTTCTGGTCTGTGAGCATTGTATAAATACTAGGCGGCAGCGGCCGTAGTTTTCAGTATAGTTGCGATATATTTACAGTGCAGTTCGAGTTATTATCGGGCGATATTACTGTGTACGTTCAAGTGGTTATTAGTGAAGTGTTGCGTTTTATAATCGGCGGAATAATTGTAATACTTATTACAGTGGAGGAATGTAAAAAATAATTCGTATAATAAAATGTTTAAAATAAAATAAAATGACAATGACGCGACAAACGACGACATGACCTAACCCAAGTGATTGACCAAACAAAAAGAACCAAAAGAAGAAGGGAAAAGACGAAACCAAATAAGAAGGAAACCAATTGAAGGAAGAGAATGACTCCATACAACCAAATGAAACAAAACCAAATAAGAAGGAAACCAATTGAAGGAAGAGAATGACTCTATACAACCAAATTAAACAAAACCAAATAAGAAGGGGAAGACCGAAATAAAATGAAACAAAATAAGATGAAAGGGAAGAAGAAGGAAAAGGAACATGAAACAAACCGAGTATAAAGGAAATAAAGTTAAATCAAATCATAAGACACAAACAAATAATATATGATATGAAAAGGAGAAATGGTACACTCAAATGTAATATTGGAAACAAAACCAATAACTAACCAATGTAAAAAACAAGTATTATTATCAATTAAATGATAAATGTAACTGATATTTGATAAAACCAAATAAAGTAATGTTAAAAAATAAAAGTACACTAACCCACGAATTAGAGTTAGATGTAATGATGAACTCGATAGAAATATAAACTTATTAATAGTATAAATTATATTTGTAAAGAAAGAGATAGTGAGGTAGTGAGAAAGTAAATATTAATAAATAATAAAGAGAAAGTAATTATAGGGATTACCCATTTAGAAACACTTAAAATAAAAACATTTAAGAAGTGCAAAAGTGAAAGTGTAAAACCCCAAAATAATTATGAAATAAAGTGATAAATAAAAAATGCTTAATAAATAAGTTATAATAAACACTAAATGATTAATGGTGAACCATATTAATAATTAAGAGTGTTGTTAATGATAGTATTAGAGGTAAACACTAAATAAGATGTAATGGACACTGAAGAGTGATGATGACAGTATTATTAAAAAAAGAATCTTATTGTTAAAGAAATTAAGTTTAATTATGTACAATACTATTTAAAAGGGAGAAATGAAGGGTAAACAGATAGTGTTACCATGGATTGAAGGTAGAGATTAGTTAAAAAATAAGAAGTTAAAAACGAAATCAATAAACACCCCATGTTATAAGGGGTAATTATTTAAGTAAGTTTAAAAAGTGTGATGATGTTGATCACCCAAACAATAATAAAGAATGAAATGAATTGTCAACAAACTTTACCTAATAACTGTTAAAAAATTGTTTAATTAAAGTTATGCATAGGATATGGCTGGAGGAATTGTACAGACCATAAGCCTAAATGTTATGTTTTATGTGATAAAGAATAATAAGTAGTAGACATATTGTTAACAAGGGCAAAATAGATAAATAAGAAGTTGAAACAATACAGTTTTAATTACACTAGAAAATCAGTTAAGAAATAATTAACAAGCCATGATGTATAAAATAATAGAAACATAAAGATAGGATAAAAACAGATCCAAAACACACCAACAAATAAACCAATCAATTATAATAACAAAACAAAACACATTATGTGATGTTATTAATTATTGCAAAATAAATAAAGTCCCTAGTTCTGGGCGACAAATGTGATGTTATGTTTTTAAAATAATTATAAAATTATGATTATTTTCCACCTACCTTAATTTCGGTCCAAGATCCCAGCACGAACTGTGAATGCAAGCATGATTCTAAGGTTACCACAATAACGTACTCAAGGCACATTTGTGTACAGAACTGATATTTATTTTATTGCTTAAAATCGCTTTCAGATCACCAAAACATTATTTCTTTCCCTCTTACACAATAAATACCAAAACAAAAACTTCGTTAAGCATTAATAATTAAATCTTATATAGATAAAATTAAAATATAGACACCTTATATTAGGGAAAGCAGCCCAACCTGCTCATACACACATTCATTCCATTACAAAAACCCCCTTGTTATTTATTTAAAACATTATTGAATACTTGCTGTAGTGGCGTCTCCCCGACCGCGTGGCGCGTCCGAAACAAAGTTCACTTTTAGGTTTCCAAAAAAGTTAATGATTTCGTTTTGTCTTCCTCTTTAAATGCTGCACTCACTTTCACATAGTTCTACCACTAATTCTCTTTTAATTGATGATTAAAAATTTATTGAAGAGCCACTGTTTGTGCGCTTACCTGGCCAGGCTTAGCTTTGGCGGGGAACTGCGAGGAGTATTCGCCAAGTACCCCACTACCAAGGTTTTTTGGACAAGCAGGATATTACTGCCTCCTTGGGTGAAAACGTTCGTCAAGGTATAGGTAACCTGTGTTATTCATATATGTCAGGCGTCGACGAAATTACACTGCCATTGATTACGTCACTAAGATAGACGGGATCTTAATTATGCTTCCGCCCGCTTCTGAATGCATGGCACACAAAATTCACAATCAAGCCATGTTGTTTTAGCTTCTCGGCGTCGTTTGCGTGCCCCGCTGGTGTTTGCGCGTCTGTGTGTGTCACACGGCACCGAAATTCTTAGAATTGTATTGCGTTGTCTCATACCTGCCGCATTCCATCGTACAACTACACCTCACACCACTGTTCCTTTGTTTGCCGAAACTTTTACTTAACACGTGATTGGCCACACAGATGAAGAGCAAATTTATAATTTTTTAATAAAATAAAAACCCCTCTCCTTTTAAAAGCCCCATTACAATACCCCCCCCCCCAATGAGAGATCTTCTGTTGGAACAGAAGAAATCTCATTGCTAAACCCCTAAGAGGATTGGTGAGGATATGGTGCCAACAACCCCCCATTAATTGTTAACGCTTCATGGGTAAACAACCCCCCTAGGTCGGCGGCTATGGCTGCACCTGAACGAGATTACTGGACTTCTCTATCCGAGATCCCAACACCATAAAATCGAACAGACACGCACCACCGCGCACCTAACCTTCCAACATGCCACCCCCCAAAATCCAAACCCTTGGCCTTATACCATGCCAGATCCCCAACCGATATGTTCCCCCTTGTCATGCACACTGGGCTGCCTTTAGCAAGTACTGGGCGCGTACACACACTCATGATTACTCTCTAAACAAACTCATCATTTAAAATATTTTAAGCTCCTTTTTCAAATTAAAATTAGCAAATACATTAAATTCCAATATTTAAATTTGGTTAAAATTTCATTGAAGTGCAAAATTATCATTATTTTCATCAAGACAAAAAAACTTTTATATAGATCTATCCACTCTGTTAATTCTCCACAATACTACTAACAATCATGAAAGCACAAATTGAACACCTTATTAAAACATTAATTCACTTATCCTAACGTTTGGTTGCATATATATATACTAAACAATGTAATTCAATAAACACTAGCAATACCTATCAACAATAGTATACTTGAAATTCAAAATATCCTATATGACAGGTGTAAAAATACATTTTTTTTCCATCAAATTTAAATTTACCAAAATCTCCCTTTTCAATTTTCAGAAAACAAAAATATTTAATTCAATTAAAAAAACAAAATGGCATCAATCAATTACTAGAAACAGGTCTTGCCTCTAACATCAACCATCAGCTGATCTTTCTGGGTCCAGTCAACGACCTTGACATACATATGTTATACAGAGCTACATCATAAAGTACATAAAACATCTTTTAAAATTCCTACCTTCAAACATAATGCAACATAATAAAATAAGACATTGAAAATTAACATGGTTATTATTACAATAAACAATAAAATTCACATTTAAATTGACCAAAAATTACACATTTTATAGCTTTATATCATTCTCAAATTCTATTTAAATCTGTCACTTGTTTCAATTATTTTTATATTTTGACTATGACTTTGTCTCTTTAACCGTTTCATTCTCAATTAGCTTGGGTGACTTAATTATTCATAATACTTTTGATTTACCAACTGGGCATTTATATCTTTATAATCTTCCCCACTCCTGACTCTAATACTCACTAACAGCTTTAACTAATATGACACCCATCTATCAAAACATCTACCAACCATTCTCTACTCCTAACTTACTACTCAACTCATTTCGCATCATTCTACTCTTATAACAAAAATACTCTCTACCCCTTTGTACTCAGGATGTGTGTTCCCTTCCCATTGCTCACTCCCTTATGTTGGTTCCTGGACTCCCTCTAGGTAACCCTTTCCGGCGCTAATCGGTTCCCTTCCCGCCACAACGCTTTTCGTTGAGGACTCCTTATCACACCACCCCCCTTACAAAATGCCCAACCAACTAATTACTCTCCCATTACATCACTTTCATCTACAAAATATCTCCACTTATTTATTATCTCAATACATCAGTCATTACTCTACATTTTTACCCATAGCTACTGTGTCACTATTACATCTCAAATTCTACATTACTTTTATTACTTTTATTCACAACAATCTTACTTTGTTCAACTCCCCTTTTAATCTTAACTTGGACTGATCTAAATGTCCTAACAAAATAATAATCACCCAAATTCTATCCTTTATCACCTTTTGCAAACCACTTAAAATTCTTAACTCCCTCAAACTATTTCCATCATTTAAATTAAAATCTTTTAACACATTGAAAATCTATTATTCAATCATTAATTATATTCAAACAGTTAACGGCCTTGAAAAGTTTTGTAAATTATTTGTAAGTGATATACTACATATATAACTCCAGCAATCAACTGATTTTCTTGGCAAGGTGAATGACCTTTCTATAGATATGTAAACAGCAATATTATGTATAGGGTTTTGTGAATCCCGGGTGGCACCAAATTGTTTATTGTAAACAATTAAACTTATTAAATAATGTGTTAAAAAGGTGTTCTCAGCGATGACGGCAGTGGCGTTCAAATTTATTCCCGCCTGTTCGACCTCCTGAATCGAGCAGGTAGTTTGTCGAATTGCAGCGTGAGCGCTGGCCGTCAAATCTAGTTCTCGTTAACAAACACAAATTATACAATACACTCCCTATAAAATAAAAACAATGTTTACACTCTGTACTAGTTACTTTAATTATTGCTTTGTAATATTTCAGTCTGACAAGAAAATTATACTTGCTTGATAATAAATTTGCACCGACATTAGTTATGAAACAATTTTTCTCAGGTTGACGAAATCGATTTTGTAACGAGTTATTCAAGCCAGTATGGCTGTTGTTTTGGTCAGTTTACAATTGTACTCGTTCAAAATCTGGAGTTCTTTTGATTACAAGAAAAGGATTCCTTATGATTACAATAAAAAGTACATTTACCTTACATCATTTGTACTTGAATAATAAGGTGTTTGGTTATAATGTGTTCTGTAGTGTAGTTAAGTGTGTTTCTATAGTTCATATTTGATCAACAGGTTATATTCTAAGTTAACAAATTTTCAGTGTTTTATTTTTCTTAATTAATCTTTGAAAGAGAATATACGGTTTATAGTGAGAGTTCTTTACTATGAGAAATATTAAAAGTGAGTTTATTCCTGGAATTCGGGTAATTCAATTATACTTATTGAATCAGACGATTTGGTATTAACAGTCGTCAGTCACAAAGTTAATTGGGCTGCATTAGTCTTCATTTTCAATAATCTTGGGGCTTAAGTATGTCTTGCATCCTTTTCATGTTAGATGTAGAAGATTTTTTCATTTAATTCTCGTGTAGAATGGTCCTCGGCATCAGTTAATCATCATGGTCCTTCGTCTTCTTCTTATTGGTACATATTTTTGAATTTTGATTACTTTTATACGTTAAAAAATGAAAATTTAAGTCGTTCAAAATTTGGCGTCTAATCTTGACGAGCGTCACTTTCAGAGTATTATAAATTAACGGAAAAATTCGTAACCAACGTGTGTTGTCATGGTTACATGCTAATTCTGATTGGTTAATCTTGGTTTATTACCATTGTTATCAAATTTGAATTATTATTCAAAATAGCTGTATATCTTCTGATTGCTTATATTCTTCGGTCTTCCTCCCTACATATTAAATATTATCACTACTGTTATTATTTCCTTTCAAAGATTGTTTTGATACCAAATAAGGTTGGGTTCTATAATATATTAACTTTTGTATAATTATGTTAACATTTGTTAATTACATTTCTTTTTTAATTTAAGTCCTTATTCTAACATCTTGCTTTTAATATTATTTACAAATCATCCTTGGTTAATTACTCGCCTCGGATTTGTTAATTTCTTTGTTAATTTGTTACAATTTGTATTTGTTTGTTTTTTGACAGTTAGGCATTTCCTAGGCCTAAGTAGCCATTGCTTATATTTACTTATTTCCTACAAATTCCATTTCATTTTAATCTAGTGAGTTTTGTTTTGTTATTCTAATTGGATGTGTTATTTGTTGATGTGTTCTGGATCTGTTTTTTGTGTTATTTGCATGTTTTATATCATTTTACACATCATGGATAGCTTATTATTTATCAACTGATTTTCTCGTTTTCTATTATTTAACTTGCCACTGCTAACAATATGGCTATTACTTATTATAAAATATAACATCTAGGCCTATGGTCTGTACAATTCCTCCAGCCATATCCTATTCATAAATTTGATTAAACAATTATTTAACAATTATTATGTAGTGTTAGTTTACAATTCATTTCCTTTTATACTATTTTTGGGTGTTAGACAACATCACACCTTTTTAATTAACTTAAATAATTATCCCTTTAACATGGGGTGTTCATTGATTTTGTTTTTAACTTCTTATTTTTTTACATAATCTTTACTTCCACTCCATGATAACACTATCTGTTTACTCTTTCATGGAATTCTCCCTTTTAACTACAATTGTATTCAATTAAACTTAACAATAAGATTCTTTTTTAATTAATACTGTTATCATCTTCAGTGTTCATTACTTCTTAATTAATTGTTTACATCTAATACTATTCTTAACAACATTCTTAATTACTAATATAGTTCACCATTAATCATTTAGTGTTTCTTATTGATTTACTAAGTGTTTTTTCTATCCTTCACTATTTTTCATAATACTGTCATTTACACTATTCTTATTTACTCATTACCTTCACTTTTAAATTATCTGTTGTTTGTTATAATTTATTTAGTGTCTTTTCTTTATCACTTTACTTCGGGGTTTTTACACTTCCACTTTTGCACTCCTTAAATGTTTTTATTTTAAGTGTTTCTAAATGGGTAATCCCTGTAATTACTTTCTCTTTCTTATTTACTAAAGTTTAATTTCTCACTACCTTACTATCTCTTTCATTACAAATATCATTAATAATATTAATAAGTTTATGTCTCTATTGATTTCATCATTACATCTAACTCTATTTTGTGGGTTAGTGTATTTTTATTTCTAATAGTATTTAATTGTGTTTCATCACATATCAGTTACTTTTATCAATTAATTGATAATAATATTTATTATTTACTTAGGTTAGTTATTGGTTTCGTTTCCAATATTATATTTGAGTGTACCATTTCTCCTGTTTGTATTCTATATTACTTGTTTGTGCCTTATCACTTGATTTCATTTTATTTCCCTTTATCGTTGGTTTGTTTATTTTTCCTTTTTTCTCCTTCTTCACTTTCAGTGTATTTCATTTATATCTTGGTTTTCCACCTTCTTCCTTTGGTTTTATTTTATTATCTTGTATGGACTTATCCACTTTCTTATTTGGTTTGTTTCTTCCCTTCTTCATTTGGTTTGGTCAATCACTTTCTTATGTGTTTTCGTCTTTTCCCTTCTACATTTGTTTCCTTTTTGTTTGGTCAATCACTTGGGTTAGGTCATGTCGTCGTTTGTCGTGTCATCGTCATTTTATTTTCTTTATATTAAACATTTTATCTTATATGAATTACTTTTTTTTTATTCAGATTCATCTTTTTTGTCCCTGGTATTGGGGTGGCTTATTTGTGTTGTAACAATATATATATATTGTAGCATGACAGATAATCCACATAAATCAATTACTAAATGATCATTAATAAAACTCAAATATATGGAATATCCAAATGAGAGTCAATTAAAAAGCACTATGAATTATTATAATCACAAGAAAAGTAAACATAAAGAAAAAATCTGCAAATACTATAATTATACTAACAAATTAAAAACCCAGAAAACTAAAATGTGAATAACAATATTACCCAGGTAGGATAGAAGCAGGCAATGAAGATACCCAGACAAAGAAAACAGACCAGAGGAAACAAAAGAATCTACAGCGAAATGGTACTGAAGAACGAAGAAAGAAGAAATATAGAATGAACTAAAATACTGAAGAATAAGAAACCAGTGAAGATCCACTAGAATAAAGGAAATGAAACGACCAATACCAAACAGAAACCCCATAGGGAGAAAACCCAAAAACCCCAAAAATAAATGAATGTCCCAAGAGAAAGTATAACACCCCAAAAAACCATATAAAAATGTAAAACTGATAAAAACCAAAAGTGTTTAGAGTATTAAGTAACAGTGCACCCAAAAAAGTTATTGTGTAGTTTATATAGACAAACCTTAACAGTTCCACCATGGTTAAATATTTCATATTGTAAAACTAGAAAAGGACTAGTAATAATATCAATAAATAACCAGGGACAAGTGTAAGTTATTAAATTATAATCAATAAACTTTGAAAAGGTACATGAGTTACCGTGCCAGTAAATAACTTTAAGTGTTTTTGAACAGTATCATATTTGATATGAAGGAATAATATTTCTAATAAAATGCCACTGTTTATAAGAACATTCCATAGAATGGATAATATAAACAGCGAGCTTGTGTTATACATAAAGTGACGGGGAATACATCCTTAAAATTGGGAAGTACAGATAAGACTGTAAATAAATAGTTTTAAGAAAGTGTTAACCATTTAATGGAACCCATATGTTATGTTCCTATTTCCAATATTAACTAGATAAATAAGATTTAGAATTAAGCAGTATTATAGTTATAAAATATTATTTTTGTTATTAATTTAAATTAGGAATGCCATATCTAAATGTAGATACCATTCCTACATTATAAAATGTTTTTTATTATGTTACTATGTGTAATCAGTACACAAAAAAGGTATGATTCAAAGTACCAGTTTTAATAGTAGATATGTGTTATATTTTAATTATACAATCAATAATCAATGTTATAATAGTCAAGGAACAAATTGTTAATAAATTATATAAGAATATAAAATTAGAGAAGGGTACAAACTAACTATATTAGTAAAAATTTTGCAAATAGCAACAGATCCAATCTAGGCCATATAATAAATTTAGACTACAGAATAATTAACAAATCTAGTACTATAAACCAGTTAAACTGATAATATTTATGTAAAATAAACCCAACATATAGTAATACCATGTAAATAATACTTTATAAAGATATGGTCAGCAGATAAGTAATATTACTTATTTATCTAGTAAAACTACCAATAAAAATAGAATGGACTAACTGACATTATCAGAGGAGGAGTCATAGACAAATGAATTATATTTAAAAACAATCATTAATAAACTAAATTGCAAGAAATTAAGTAAGAATAGACAATTATATCAATTTCAGATTTAATAGAATAATTATTATATCAGGAAAAATGGCTATTATTTGCTTAGAGAACAGGAAATACAATATTAAGCCTACTCTCCAAAATGTAAGAAATATACATTTTTGAATGAAAACTTTGTAAGACTATATTAATTAGTATCAAAATAAGCAGAATAGAATAAAGAAACCGAATATGTATTTAGTATTTCATACAGTTAATTAGTAACGTAAATTATTTTCCGAGTATAATGTATTCGAATCAAATGTATTGGAAGCTAAGATAATTTGAAACAATGTATAATATATATTAAATTGGCTAAGATTTTCAGGAGACGAAGGAAATGAGAACAGTTCATTATTATCCGTTGACGAGTGTACTTAACGAGATTATTTGCTCGAAATAACCTATAATGGCGAACTATCAGTAAACCGAGTTCGGTAAAATTTTCATAAAATTTTATTTTGAGTTATATTTTAATTGTGAACCGGTGAAATTAAACTATGAACAGTGTATCACCAATAAACAGAACCACATACGCCTAATTAATTGAAATAACACCAATACCACACAATTTACAGACGAACAATCAAGGTTAAACCCGACACATATAGACCAAGTGAGATAGACACAATAACAACAATTTACACCAAGTGAACTATTAAACCATACACCAGTGACACTCAGTTAACTCCACAACTATTATACACATTTGCTGTGACCATTTAAACGGAGAAAAGGCATCTTTATTTAAACAAATCCTTCGTCAAGGTTAGATGCTCCACTACGCATGCACCAGTCGACCATTTTGATTCATCGCTGTTCTCACTCCAGCTGTAGAGAAACGAATTTCTTCTGCTTTATGGTTTGAATAAATATTATATAAACTTTTATTTTTTAATTATAACATTGTATTGTTTAATATTAAGGCATTTATCGTTGTAAGTGTTATACTTTCCTTTCCATACTCTTCTCTGGCTATTCTTAAATAACCGTTCAAAGAACTATATTTTTATATACTACCAATGTAAACTTTTATATCGACCGGCCCTGAGTGAGTCGATACTGCTTTGTAACATCGATTCTTATCGATCAAATTAACTAATTTATTAATAAACGTTCTCTTAAGTAATTTGGATTTAATTTTTCTTTAAAAAAGCTTAACAAATAAATTAATCAAGAATACTGACTAACCGAAAGGCGGTACATACGAAACAACGAACGCTTCAAGAAGAAGAAGAAGAAGAGAGCCGTTTTTCGACTAGATTTTGAGTTAACCAGATTGTCATTAAATAAATTTACAGAAAGTGATACTATTACACTAATAAACATAATACCATTCCATTTCGAAATACAGACAATAAACAAGATTATTTTTTAAATATTAGGGTTAAATTTTACCCAAAAAATATTTTTTCAGAAAATTTTTTTTTTGAAATAAAAATTATTTTTTTATTTTCAAATTTTTTTAACAGCAGTCACACAGATTTTATTTTGTAACCACAAGAATATTGTTACAAAATTGGCGTCCAACTAAAGGGCTGTAATTAAGGATTGAAAGGCTGTAATTACTTGCCCAATTTCTAATTCAGCTTGGCAGCGGTTATCCAGCCAGAGAACCAGGAAAGATGCAACGTCGTGCCACATCAAAGAAGAGAGCGGCGGAGGCCGAAAAAGAACTTAATATGGATGATAAGGAGGCGACCCCAGTGGAGGACGTAGAAACATTATTACATCCAATGGAACCAAAACCACCAACACAACCAAAGGAACAACCGGAAATGCCCACACAAACAGGGGAAATCGATGTCCGGGAGGAACGAATAGAACAACCCGAGAAACCATCACGAGCAGAGAATAGTAACATGCAAGAAATGTTCAGGATAATGATGGAGAAGGTGGAAGAAATCAAATCCAGTAATAAGAAAACGGAAGAAAATAACAAGAAGATGGAGGAAAATTTAAGCAAGAAAATGGATGACAACAACCGGTCAACCAAGGAAGAATTAAGCAAGAAAATGGATTCCACCAAGGAAGAAAATAGTAAGGAAAGGAAAGAAGACCAACAGTCCTTGAAGGACAATTTGAATGAAATAAATAAGAACATAGAATCCACGAAGGAAGAATTAAGGAAGGATATTGAAGAGAACAGTAAGAAGATGGAAGAAGAAATGGGGAAAAGGTTAGAAGAATTGAAGGAGGACAACCAATCCACAAAGGAAGAATTGGGACGTAAGATCGAAAGGACCAATAAGAAAATTGAGGAAACCAGTAAGAAGGTGGAAAAGAAAATGGAAGAAAATAAGAAGAATTTGGAAGAAAAGATGGAAGAAACCAGCAAGAAAAAAGAAGATGACAACCAACAATTAAGGGAAGAATTAAGAGAAAATAATAAGAAAATGGAAGAGATGATGGGGGAAAGGTTGGAAGAGTTAAGAGAGGATAACCAACTATTACGGGAAGAATTACGGGAAGTTAACCAGGAGAATCTATACAAGTTAGACGAACGAATGGAACTATTAAGAAAGGAAATGAACAAAGAACTTAAAGATAATAAGGAATCTATGAATGAAAGGCTGGACGGAGAAACAATAACTATAAATCAACAGATAAGAGAAGCTGATGAAAGATGTCGGCTGACTGAAGGGGAGGTACAAGAGTTCAAGGAAGTGTTCAACACCAAGGTCACAAATCTTGAAGAATCTAGTCGCAAGCAGGCAGAAGAAAACCGAAAGGAAAGCCAGGAAGAACTCAGTAAAGTACGAACTCAAATTACGGAAAGATGTGACGGAATGGAGGTAGTGATGACTAACATCACTGGTCAAGTGCGGCAGAGCCAGGAGGAAATGGAAGCAATTCGGAACCGACCAAACAGCTTCACAAATATCCTCATCAATGAAAACAGGGAATGGCTTAACTTCCGCCAATATAAAAAGAAGCCGATGGAGTTCTTGGCCCGTATTGAGGAATATATGGCCAAACATAGAAATAATAGATGGTCAAATAATCGAGAGCTATTGGACGAATCATTCCGTGAAATGACGGAAAACTGGTGGATGGCGAACAGGAGCGAGATAAATGATTACCAGCAGTTTAAAAATTTGTTCAAGGCCAAGTATTGGTCAGAGACCACCCAGAATTTACTAAGGGACAACATCTGCCATGGCCGATACAAAAAACCCAGTTTGGCAATACCATGACCGCGTACTTCCTTGGGAAGGTGTGCCTGGCCAAGCACCTGGAACCGGCCATACCAGAGGAATGCCTGGTGAATAACCTTTCCTACCATTATGACGAAGAGGTCATAAGAGCACGAAGAGGTAGCCAGATAAAGACCATCCAGGCAATGACAGAGCTATTAGAAAATTATGAGAACGAAGAATATTACAGGCAAAGTAGAAGAAGAAATGAGCGGCTATAATTTCGAAATAATCCGTCCTCGAACACTAGTAATCAACAGAACAACAGTGGGTACCAAGGGAACCGGTATAATCCAAATTACCATAATCAGCACCCTACCAACGGTAATAATAACAACAATAACCACGGTAATGTAAATCCGAACATTAACCGAAATAATAACGGATTCCCCAGTAATAGAAATAATTATTACCCAAATAATAATGCAAATAGCCAGAGAAACCCCAACCATACCAATAACACCGAGCGGTTTTATAATAACAACAGGGGTTACCAAGGTAATAACAATAACAACAACAACAGGTTCTCCCGACCCCGGGTAAATTTTATACGTGCAGAATGAAACAGCCAACGCAGGTATAACCATCAATGGTGGAACAGTTTCCACGAGTACGAAGATCGACGCAGAAGCCGAGAACGGGACAATTCCAGATATAATACGCCAAGGCGAAGTACCAGCCTAGATGACCCAGAGCGGCATACAAATAGGGAACAAACATACGAACAGCGAACGGAACGGCTGGAACCTACTCAAGGTTTCCCAACTGACGCCTCTGTTGGTCCAATAAATAATCAGGATGAGGAGAATTTAAACGGGAGGAGGCAGTAATAAATGATAAGGACCTTTTGCTGCTTCTGTCGCCTGGGTATTTAAGAGAATTGCCAAGAGCAAATAATTACAACAAAATTACTATCATTCGGTGTAACTATCTAAAAAACATTCGAAATGAACTACTGGAGGAGGACGACACTCGCCTCCATAGTATAAACAACGAAATAATTTATATTAATGCAGAAATCGAAGGAACATTCGCACAGCTAATGATCGATACAGGTGCGAATGTGTCTATAATTAACTCAACAGAATTGGAGAGGATCCAAGAGAAATGTGGTAAGTTATTGCCGACTTTACCTATCAATAACATAGTGTTAATCGGTGCCACTGGTCGCCAAAACAAAACAATAAGAAAGCAAGTGTCGTTGAATGTGATTAGTAAGGGTATAGCAATAAACATGGTCTTCCTAATTGCGGCAGGATTATCCTTCAATATATTAGTGGGATGTGATGTGCTGAGAAGGAACTCTGCTATCATAGATTTACGATCAGAGAAAGTATCGCTGTTTACCGGAGATCTGACCTGGACGGCCGATTTAGTCGGTAGCGAGATAACACTTCCCAGCAGTATCCACCAGCAAATACGTAGCATTAACTATACGAACAATAACACCATTTCTAACCCAATACTATACGATAACACGGACGAAGATTTATGGTCCCAAAAAATACAGGAGATAAGGGATTTCCGGAGCGGAATTACTAAAGAGAAATTGCCCATTACTCAAGCAAATCAGTTGATAAGGATTTATGAGAAGTACCGCTCAGTATTTTCAGATGAGACAGGCAAGGTAAGAAATTATCAATGTACCCTTAAGTTTAGAGATACAGTGGAATTTAATAGAAAATCCTACCCTATTGCGCATTCACGAAAGGAGGCTGTGAGAGCGGAAATAAACCGAATGATTAATAGCGATATTATAGAACATAGCCAATCCCCATACACCAGCCCTATTGTCGCTATTCCCAAGAAAAACGGCCAAGTCCGGCTTTGCTTGGATGCACGGGAAATAAATAAAAAAATCATTAATGATAGTACATCGCCCGGTGAGATTGAGGAAATCCTGAAACGTTTCCACGGTACCAAGTAGGGATACGGTGTGCGGTTACTGGCAGGTAGAATTACACCCACGGAGTCGCCAATATCTGGCTTTCATATTCGAGAGACGCAATTACCAATTCAAAAGATTGCCCTTCGGATTGGTAAACTCAGTTGCCATCTTTGTGACCTGCATGGACCAGATATTGGGACAGGAAGCACTTCAGTTTACCACAGTGTATGTAGATGATCTACTAATAACATCCGAAATGTGGGAGGAACACTGCTATGTGTGGAACACGTGCTTGAGAAATTATCTGTCAGTAACGTCACGCTGAAGTTAGAAAAATCCAAGTTTATTGCCAGAGAAGTGCAATTTTTAGGGTTTAACTTACACGATCAAGGAATCTCACCGTTGGCAGAAAAGGTGGAAGCAATCCAGAAATTCCCGGCACCCAAAAACAGGAAGCAATTACAGTCGTTCCTGGGACTCTGTAATTATTATAGAAAGTTCCAGGAACAATATTCGGAATTGACCGCATAATTCCAACCTCAATTGTCGTCAAAGAATAAATGGGTATGGAGTAGAGAACAGGATATGATTTTCCAACAAATTAAAGACAAATTTCTGGCAACAATAATACTTTGCCACCCAAACTTTAAATTACCATTTTTCATGAATTGCGATGCCAGCAACATCAGTCTGGGAACGACACTGTATCAAGAAGACGAAAAGGGTCAACACCAAGTAATTAGCTTCGCGAGCAGATCTTTGAACCAGTGCGAGAAGAATTACACGGTGACTGAAAAAGAATTACTGAGTAGTATTTGCTTGCGGTAAGTTCCGCACTTACATTTTGGGATACCCTGTTACAGTCCGAACAGACCATAAATCTATTTCGTTCTTGAAAAGCTGCAAATTGAACCATGGCAGGCTAACGAGGTGGATACTTGCCCTTCAAGAATACCATCTAAAATGGGAATACATCCCAGGTAAAAAGAATGTCGTAGCTGATGTGTTATCCCGGGTCAATGTGGAAGAACAAACCTTCGAAGGGGAGAAGGAAAGCGTGCTAAAAATCTACCATCTTCTTAGCACCAGAGCCGATTTAACAACAATATTGACCAATATGAGCACCCACCAACAAGCGGACCCGAAATTGAGAAACCTCAAAACTCGGTTAGAAGAGGGAGACGAAACCGTTGCTCAATATTACCAAGTAAATAAACAGATATTGTTCGTTAAAACATCCCTGAAGGAGGAGACCTGGAAGGTGGTTATTCCAACACAGATCGAAAAGGAATTGATAGTAAACTACCACATACGTTACGGGCATATGGGCGTCCTCAAGGTAATAAAAGCTCTGGAGGAGAGCTGCCAGATAAAAAACATAAATAGAAAGGTCCGAATGTATATAAAAAGTTGTAAAATCTGTCAACTTGTAAAAACAAATAATGAGAAGAAGGAAGGTGTGATGATTCCTATCACCTCCCAAGCAAAATTGGAGAAGGTATTCCTAGACATTTGCGGACCATTTCCCCGTAGTGGAGGTCGACACCAATATCGATACTTAACCATCATAATGGACCACTTCACAAAGTATGTTAAGCTATACCCTACTAATCGAGCGACTACCCGGAAAATTCTGGGGATATTAACGGAACAGTATATCCCAAACCTGGGGAAACCATCTTCGATCATCACTGATCATGGAACCCAGTTTAAGGGTAGAAAATGGCGAGATACCTTATTGTCAATGGGCATTCGTACATACAAGACCTCGGTCTACCATCCGAGCAGTAATCTGGCAGAGCGGGTGTTACGAGAAGTGGGGAGGATCCTAAGAACTTATTGTCACCATCAACAAAAAAGGTGGCAAGACTATCTAGAAGCCACGGAGGAATTCCTCAACTTGGCATACCATCCAGCTATAGGGATAACCCCATACTCCGCTATGTACGAAAAACTACCCCCACGAGAGATCGCAGATATCCTCGAGTTCCCCAGCAACAGTATGTATAAATTTTACAAAGCTAAATTCTACAACAAGGTGGCAGAAGACCAGGTAAAACGGCAAAATAAGTATCAAAAGGCTAGTGGTAAATTAATAATTTATGAAAAGGGAGAAAAAATTTTATTAAAAAATCGTGAACTACCCAGCACACTGGAAGGAATAACGAAGAAGTTATTGCTGTTATACACCGGACCGTATGTAATATCCAATGTAAAAAACAATAATACTTATGAAATAAAGGAAATAGATTCAGAAAGGATAAAGGGTGTATATAACCAGGCTTCCATGAAAAAATATTATGAGTAATTGGATGTAAAGAAGATGGAATTTTGTGTTTAAATATATAATTTAAAAAATTCAAAAACCAAGTAAGGACAACTTACTACCAAATATTTATGGAACGACTTTTAGAATAAAAGGAAAAAGAATTTGGAATAAAAAATAAAAAAATTCTAAAACAAAGTAAGGACAACTTACTACCTAATATTTGAACCAACTTTTAGAAATGAACAAGAAGAATAAGAATTTGGAAAAAAAAATATAAAAAATTCCAAAACGAAGTAAGTACAACTTACTACCAAATATTTGAAACAACTTTTGAATTACTGAAATAAAAAGAAGAAGAATTTGGCATAAATTGTCAAAATTCAAAAACAATGTAAACACTACTTACTACCCGAATATTTATGAAACTATTTGTGAAGAAACTAAAGGGAAAGAATTTAGTAAAATACAAACAAATTTAAAAAGCCAAATAAGTACAACTTACTACCAAACATCTATGAAGCTCAAATCATGGAATATAAAAGAAAAGAAAAAAAAATTTTGAAGAATAACCACAACATTCAAAAGGAAGAGTAAGTTCACATTACAAACAAGTATATATGGAACCAATTCTGAAAAATTTTCGAGAATCAAGAAATGGCAATAAAAACCACTGATACAATTAAAATGAATAAACTTATTGTGAAGTAAAATAAATAAGACTTTTAAGCAAAATAAGCAGAGACAATAACCACATGGAATTAATAATTAAAGAGTGCATTTGGATAAAAAGCAAGAGCAGAATAAAATTTTGAGAAAGAAGGAAAAAACTATGTATAAATAAATCCATAAGAAAAGTATGATCATAAAATAAATGTCAATTATAAGAAGGACAATTAAAAGAGTAATTGCAAGAACATAATACTAGTGGAACGATTCATAAGAATTAAGAAAAAAAGCAAAAATATAATACCAAGTACATGTTACCAATGACCAGAAGGAGATTGTAATAACAGTCAAAATATGACAGAGAGTTAAAATAAATAAAAACTTTACACTGAATAACAAGTGATAATTATATTAAACCAGCTTCCAACCATAAGGAGAAATAAGATGCCAACAGAGCTAACCATTGAGAAAAATAACTGAGATAGAAATTAACTAAGATAGAAATATTAATAGATCTGTTCATATACGAAGTGAAGTATCCAAAGATATTTAATTTTTTTTTATAGTCATAAGGTAGACTATTCTTATATAATTTTTATTAATAACTGTCTGTAGATAAGTCCAGCAGTATTATTATGTATTGATCAGAGATGATGTGCCTCTGTAATCAATAAATGACGTAGTATGGCCAGCAGAGAAGTGTAGCCTACAGAGCCCCTCTGAACTGCCCCAGCTAACGTGTTAGGGAATTTTAGGGAATAAATATCCCAAGGATAAAGAACCAAGTTAAGGAAAAAATGGAAAATAAAAAATAACGATCCTCAGATGACTATTACTATCAAGAAAAATCCAGTTAATAATGAAATATAAATAAGCTCAAAAATAAAGAAAAAAAATTTTTTTTTAAATATGAAGGCAGTACAGAAATATAATTTAGAATTAAATATCATAAGCAATTATTTCAGACAAACTAAGTATGATCTGAACTAATCACTTCTGGAAGAGAGCAATCTGTAGCATGACAGATAATCCACATAAATCAATTACTAAATGATCATTAATAAAACTCAAATATATGGAATATCCAAATGAGAGTCAATTAAAAAGCACTATGAATTATTATAATCACAAGAAAAGTAAACATAACAAAAAAATCTGCAAATACTATAATTATACTAACAAATTAAAAACCCAGAAAACTAAAATGTGAATAACAATATTACCCAGGTAGGATAGAAGCAGGCAATGAAGATACCCAGACAAAGAAAACAGACCAGAGGAAACAAAAGAATCTACAGCGAAATGGTACTGAAGAACGAAGAAAGAAGAAATATAGAATGAACTAAAATACTGAAGAATAAGAAACCAGTGAAGATCCACTAGAATAAAGGAAATGAAACGACCAATACCAAACAGAAACCCCATAGGGAGAAAACCCAAAAACCCCAAAAATAAATGAATGTCCCAAGAGAAAGTATAACACCCCAAAAAACCATATAAAAATGTAAAACTGATAAAAACCAAAAGTGTTTAGAGTATTAAGTAACAGTGCACCCAAAAAAGTTATTGTGTAGTTTATATAGACAAACCTTAACAGTTCCACCATGGTTAAATATTTCATATTGTAAAACTAGAAAAGGACTAGTAATAATATCAATAAATAACCAGGGACAAGTGTAAGTTATTAAATTATAATCAATAAACTTTGAAAAGGTACATGAGTTACCGTGCCAGTAAATAACTTTAAGTGTTTTTGAACAGTATCATATTTGATATGAAGGAATAATATTTCTAATAAAATGCCACTGTTTATAAGAACATTCCATAGAATGGATAATATAAACAGCGAGCTTGTGTTATACATAAAGTGACGGGGAATACATCCTTAAAATTGGGAAGTACAGATAAGACTGTAAATAAATAGTTTTAAGAAAGTGTTAACCATTTAATGGAACCCATATGTTATGTTCCTATTTCCAATATTAACTAGATAAATAAGATTTAGAATTAAGCAGTATTATAGTTATAAAATATTATTTTTGTTATTAATTTAAATTAGGAATGCCATATCTAAATGTAGATACCATTCCTACATTATAAAATGTTTTTTATTATGTTACTATGTGTAATCAGTACACAAAAAAGGTATGATTCAAAGTACCAGTTTTAATAGTAGATATGTGTTATATTTTAATTATACAATCAATAATCAATGTTATAATAGTCAAGGAACAAATTGTTAATAAATTATATAAGAATATAAAATTAGAGAAGGGTACAAACTAACTATATTAGTAAAAATTTTGCAAATAGCAACAGATCCAATCTAGGCCATATAATAAATTTAGACTACAGAATAATTAACAAATCTAGTACTATAAACCAGTTAAACTGATAATATTTATGTAAAATAAACCCAACATATAGTAATACCATGTAAATAATACTTTATAAAGATATGGTCAGCAGATAAGTAATATTACTTATTTATCTAGTAAAACTACCAATAAAAATAGAATGGACTAACTGACATTATCAGAGGAGGAGTCATAGACAAATGAATTATATTTAAAAACAATCATTAATAAACTAAATTGCAAGAAATTAAGTAAGAATAGACAATTATATCAATTTCAGATTTAATAGAATAATTATTATATCAGGAAAAATGGCTATTATTTGCTTAGAGAACAGGAAATACAATATTAAGCCTACTCTCCAAAATGTAAGAAATATACATTTTTGAATGAAAACTTTGTAAGACTATATTAATTAGTATCAAAATAAGCAGAATAGAATAAAGAAACCGAATATGTATTTAGTATTTCATACAGTTAATTAGTAACGAAATTATTTTCCGAGTATAATGTATTCGAATCAAATGTATCGGAAGCTATGATAATTTGAAACAATGTATAATATATATTAAATTGGCTAAGATTTTCAGGAGACGAAGGAAATGAGAACAGTTCATTATTATCCGTTGACGAGTGTACTTAACGAGATTATTTGCTCGAAATAACCTATAATGGCGAACTATCAGTAAACCGAGTTCGGTAAAATTTTCATAAAATTTTATTTTGAGTTGTATTTTAATTGTGAACCGGTGAAATTAAACTATGAACAGTGTATCACCAATAAACAGAACCACATACGCCTAATTAATTGAAATAACACCAATACCACACAATTTACAGACGAACAATCAAGGTTAAACCCGACACATATAGACCAAGTGAGATAGACACAATAACAACAATTTACACCAAGTGAACTATTAAACCATACACTAGTGACACTCAATTAACTCCACAACTATTATACACATTTGCTGAGACCATTTAAACGGAGAAAAGGCATCTTTATTTAAACAAATCCTTCGTCAAGGTTAGATGCTCCACTACGCATGCGCCAGTCGGCCATTTTGATTCATCGCTGTTCTCACTCCAGCTGTAGAGAAACGAATTTCTTCTGCTTTTTGGTTTGAATAAATATTATATAAACTTTTATTTTTTAATTATAACATTGTATTGTTTAATATTAAGGCATTTATCGTTGTAAGTGTTATACTTTCCTGTCCATACTCTTCTCTGGCTATTCTTAAATAACCATTCAAAGAACTATATTTTTATATACTACCAATGTAAACTTTTATATCGACCGGCCCTGAGTGAGTCGATACTGCTTTGTAACATCGATTATTATCGATCAAATTAACTAATTTATTAATAAACGTTCTCTTAAGTAATTTGGATTTAATTTTTCTTTAAAAAAGCTTAACAAATAAATTAATCAAGAATACTGACTAACCGAAAGGCGGTACATACGAAACAACGAACGCTTCAAGAAGAAGAAGAAGAAGAAGAAGAGAGCCGTTTTTCAACTAGATTTTGAGTTAACCAGTTTGTCATTAAATAAATTTACAGAAAGTGATACTATTACACTAATAAACATAATACCATTCCATTTCGAAATACAGACAATAAACACGATTATTTTTTAAATATTAGGGTTAAATTTTACCCAAAAAATATTTTTTCAGAAATTTTTTTTTTGAAATAAAAATTATTTTTTTATTTTCAAATTTTTTTAACAGCAGTCACACAGATTTTATTTTGTAACCACAAGAATATTGTTACAATATATATATATTTAATATTTATAATGAATTTACCTCAAGATATTTTTTTCCTTATTAGGAACATGTTTCGAGAGCTCCCGTGCTCTCATCATTAGCCTTTGCGATTTTGCGTCTGGTGGCATCAGCCTATATAATATAAATATATTATATTTTCACACTAGTTTTGTTTAATTTTTTAAAATAATTAATAAATAATATTTGTTGTTGCAAGAATACGTTTGGCTATTTTTTATATATTAACACTGTTTTAACAGTATAAACTGTCATCTTCAGAATCTATGTACAAAAATTGTAAATATAAACTGACTTATATATATTATGTAACGAAGAAACGGGTGCGTACCTGTTAAAATGTTGTTTACACTTGTTTATTATGTGTATAAGTGTAAATGTGGTGTGTTTGCCTCACACCGGTCGTTACAATAATAGTAGTCACTACTGAAGTCTGTAGCGTTGTCCAAATTACCAGTACAACCTACCTGTTAATTCATAGGGGTTGCGAATCCCGGGTGGCGCCAAATTGTTTATATTAAAACAATTAAAATTGTGAAATTACAAGTTGATAAGTGTTATTAGCGTTGACAGCTGGAGCGTTCAAATGGTTCCCGCTGCTGTACAGGTTGCCGTATTGTCCACTCGTGACGAGCGCTAGTTGGTTACTGATTAAAAATTGCTAACACACATATTCTACAACGTCCTATGAAATAAAACGATGGTATTACTCTGTACTGTAATTTTAATACAAATTCAGTCATTAATTAATATGACAAAAGGATTATAAATGGTTTGATAACAAATTGCTCCGGCTTAGAACATGAGACGCCAATATTTCAAGGTTGGCAAATCGGTTTTTAAAACAAATTATTTCGATGCCGTTATGGCTACTGTTTACATACAATGTATTAATCTGTTCAAAATCTGGGCTCCTTTGGATTATAAAATAAGACATAACACATAAGACATAAGACATTTAATGTTAGTTACATTAAAAAAGTACACTACCATACCTTATACGTACTTAAATAACATCAAGTGTTTTTACAAATTGTTCGGTAGTGTCGTATTCTTTGTTACAAAGTTCGCACACTAATGCGAGGTTATATTTTGATTAACAAAATGTTTTTACGTAAGATGATTATGCATTAAACCTTTGAAAGAAAATTAAATTTGTTTAATAGTGAGAAATTTTGATTGTTTGAGAAATATTTAAAGTAATTTGGTTTCTGGGAGAAAGGAATTTATTGGATACTTATCAGTTCAGACAGTGTTGATATGTTGTCATCTGGGGTAGTGGAAATTCTGCAATTTTAGGCTGGTTTTAGGCTTCGGGCATCTTCTTCTATCTCGTCTTGGGATTCTGCTAATTAATTTATTGTTATTTCGTTCCAGGACATCGTTTAATCTTGGTAGTTCTGCATCTATTCGTCTTTGGTTCCTTGTTGTTAACTTCCGAACGTCTTTTTAACTATTTAATGGAAAATTTCAATCATCACAATTTTGCGTGCCGCTTACCCACGCGTCATTTCTTCAAGTCTCCTAGATTTAACGGAAAATTGTATTCAACGGCCCGTTACTATGGTAACAGTAATCCTTTGATTGGTTAAGACCTCTTTGTTAAGACCTCTTAAGCATTGTTAAGAGATTTGAATTTTTATTCAAATTTATTATGTATTTTCTTAATGATTTTATTCCTTTATCGTTCCTTTGGGGTAATAAATAATATCACTATTGTATTTCTTTCCTTTCAAAGTTTAAAATGATACCTCATAAGGTCATATTCTATTATACATTAACCTTAGTCTAAATATTTGACATTTGATAAATTACGTATCTCTCTTAAATTAAACTTTTATAATAACATTTCTCTTTTAAAATGATTTACATATAATTACTGGCCATTTACTGGTCTTAGATTAGTAAATTTCCTTGTGAATTTGTTACAATTGACATTTGTGTGTGTCTGACAGTTAGACGTTTTCATAGCTAAAAGGTAGCCATTATGGTATTTTATTTATTTCTTTTAAATTACATTTTAATTCAGCCTGATGGGCTTCATTTTGTTATCATGTTTGTTCGTGTTGTGTGTTGATTCTGTTTGTGTTTTAATTACTATTCAATACAGTTTTCATTATACATATTTTAAAATATAACAATTAGGCTTATGGACTGCAAGTTCCTTTCAGCCATATCCTCTTCATAACATTGAAACAAACAATTCTTTATAAGTTATTAGTTACTGTTGGTTTTAACATTAATTTCATTCTTTTGCTACTATTTTGAGTGATAAACATCATCACTTCTTGCAAACTTATTAAAGTTATTTCCCCTTTTAACATGGGGTGTTCTATTCATTGTATACTTACTGTAATTTCAAAACAAAACCTTATTTCAATATTACTATCTCCTCCATTCCATGTTAACATAATTGTTTTTATCTGGGCTTTCTCCCTGAATAATATCACATGTTTTACTTATCTTTATTTGAAATATTATTTTTAATTCTTCTTAATTATATGAATGTTCACAAGATCACTCAAATCATTGATTGTTTATCAATGCTTTATAAAGTGTTTTCTTATTTATTATTACATCTTTATTACTTAAAATATCTATTTCCACGTATCACCTTCACCTTTAATTAACAGAGGTTTATCACTGATACACTCTCACTATTTTTAGGGTATTTACACTTTCACTATTGCACTTTATTTTGGTTCACTGTTTGTATGAAGTGTTACTTAGTGGGTAATCCCTATACTTATTTCTCCTATTATTTCTCACTATTTCTTTACAACATAATTCTTATTATTAATGACATTTGGTTATTTATCTTTCATTAAATCTAACCTTAATAATTGTGTTAGTGTACTTTTCGACACTACGTTACTTTATAATTGTCTTTTGTTTTAAAATAGGTATATAAGTTATTTCAATTACAACAATACTATTTGTTTCATGAGTGGATAATTATTTGGGGTATATTTACAGTATTCTGTCTTTGAGTCTACCATTTCTCCCCTTTATATGTGGTGTTAGTTTCTCCGTACACTGATCCCCTGGATTTTCTCTCTGTTTTCTCTGGTCATTCCGTCTAGTTTATCGATGACGGTGTATACCTTCTCCACACGATTGTTTACATCTATCTGTATTTCTTGGTGCCTCTCCTCCAGTTCTTTAACCACCTCCTGTTTGTTCTTCTGGCATCCTTCGGTAACGACTTGGTAGAATTCGGTCGCTCTCAGTCTACCTTCCTCCTCGACGTTGCTTATTTTATTGTTCAATTGTTCCCGGACTTGTATCACTGTTTCGTTGGTCTCCGTTACCGTTTGCCTGATCTCCTCTCAACATTTGACTAGTTGTCGCTTCCATTCCTCCTTGGTTTTCTCACTTTCTTCCTCGATTTTCCGTTGGAGAATATCATTATTATTTTCCATCTTTTTATTTACTATTTCCAGATCCTTCTTGATCTGTTTCTTCAGCTCTTCGCTCTTCTTTTCCAATGCCTCCTGATTTCCATGTCTCACCTTCATTTGCTTCTTCAATTATTCACTGTTTTGGTCCAGTTTTTTATTCATTCCCATTCGTAATAATTCCAATTTTTTATTCAAGTCTTCCTTGTCCTGTCTTCTCTCTTCCTTGTCCGACTCTAATTTTTTATTCAAATCTTCCTTGTCTGACTCTAATTTTTTATTCATTTGTTCGAATTGTTCCATCATTATCTTGAACATCTCCTGCGTGCTCAGGTCTTCTTTCTGATTGGGTTTAGTAGGTTGGTCCTCTGTCATTACTTCCATTTCCTGTTCTGGTTGGGGTGGATTTGGGTTTTCCAGTTGGTCCTCCTGTGGATGTTCTTCCAACAATTCTCCAATCGTTTCCTCAACTTCTATTTCCTCAACTTCTTCCATTTCTTCTTGGTTTTCTTCTTGGTTTAATGCTTCCTTACCTTTGAGCCTCGTAACCATACCGTGTCTATTCATAACCGCCGCTAGTTATCCTTTCTAGCCTCACGTTGCTGGTCGCCAATATGTAACGAAGAAACGGGTGCGTACCTGTTAAAATGTTGTTTACACTTGTTTATTATGTGTATAAGTGTAAATGTGGTGTGTTTGCCTCACACCGGTCGTTACAATAATAGTAGTCACTACTGAAGTCTGTAGCGTTGTCCAAATTACCAGTACAACCTACCTGTTAATTCATAGGGGTTGCGAATCCCGGGTGGCGCCAAATTGTTTATATTAAAACAATTAAAATTGTGAAATTACAAGTTGATAAGTGTTATTAGCGTTGACAGCTGGAGCGTTCAAATGGTTCCCGCTGCTGTACAGGTTGCCGTATTGTCCACTCGTGACGAGCGCTAGTTGGTTACTGATTAAAAATTGCTAACACACCACGTGTTAGCTTAACACCACCATGTGTAGATTAAAAATTCTACAACGTCCTATGAAATAAAACGATGGTATAACTCTGTACTATAATTTTAATACAAATTCAGTCATTAATTAATATGACAAAAGGATTATAAATGGTTTGATAACAAATTGCTCCGGCTTAGAACATGAGACGCCAATATTTCAAGGTTGGCAAATCGGTTTTTAAAACAAATTATTTCGATGCCGTTATGGCTACTGTTTACATACAATGTATTAATCTGTTCAAAATCTGGGGTCCTTTGGATTATAAAATAAGACATAACAGTTGGTTACATTAAAAAAGTACACTACCATACCTTATACGTACTTAAATAACATCAAGTGTTTTTACAAATTGTTCGGTAGTGTCGTATTCTTTGTTACAAAGTTCGCACACTAATGCGAGGTTATATTTTGATTAACAAAATGTTTTTACGTAAGTTGATTATGCATTAAACCTTTGAAAGAAAATTAAATTTGTTTAATAGTGAGAAATTTTGATTGTTTGAGAAATATTTAAAGTAATTTGGTTTCTGGGAGAAAGGAATTTATTGGATACTTATCAGTTCAGACAGTGTTGATATGTTGTCATCTGGGGTAGTGGAAATTCTGCAATTTTAGGCTGGTTTTAGGCTTCGGGCATCTTCTTCTATCTCGTCTTGGGATTCTGCTAATTAATTTATTGTTATTTCGTTCCAGGACATCGTTTAATCTTGGTAGTTCTGCATCTATTCGTCTTTGGTTCCTTGTTGTTAACGTCCGAACGTCTTTTTAACTATTTAATGGAAAATTTCAATCATCACAATTTTGCGTGTCGCTTACCCACGCGTCATTTCTTCAAGTCTCCTAGATTTAACGGAAAATTGGTATTCAACGGCCCGTTACTATGGTAACAGTAATCCTTTGATTGGTTAAGACCTCTTAAGCATTGTTAAGAGATTTGAATTTTTATTCAAATTTATTATGTATTTTCTTAATGATTTTATTCCTTTATCGTTCCTTTGGGGTAATAAATAATATCACTATTGTATTTCTTTCCTTTCAAAGTTTAAAATGATACCTCATAAGGTCATATTCTATTATACATTAACCTTAGTCTAAATATTTGACATTTGATAAATTACGTATCTCTCTTAAATTAAACTTTTATAATAACATTTCTCTTTTAAAATGATTTACATATAATTACTGGCCATTTACTGGTCTTAGATTAGTAAATTTCCTTGTGAATTTGTTACAATTGACATTTGTGTGTGTCTGACAGTTAGACGTTTTCATAGCTAAAAGGTAGCCATTATGGTATTTTATTTATTTCTTTTAAATTACATTTTAATTCAGCCTGATGGGCTTCATTTTGTTATCATGTTTGTTCGTGTTGTGTGTTGATTCTGTTTGTGTTTTAATTACTATTCAATACAGTTTTCATTATACATATTTTAAAATATAACAATTAGGCTTATGGACTGCAAGTTCCTTTCAGCCATATCCTCTTCATAACATTGAAACAAACAATTCTTTATAAGTTATTAGTTACTGTTGGTTTTAACATTAATTTCATTCTTTTGCTACTATTTTGAGTGATAAACATCATCACTTCTTGCAAACTTATTAAAGTTATTTCCCCTTTTAACATGGGGTGTTCTATTCATTGTATACTTACTGTAATTTCAAAACAAAACCTTATTTCAATATTACTATCTCCTCCATTCCATGTTAACATAATTGTTTTTATCTGGGCTTTCTCCCTGAATAATATCACATGTTTTACTTATCTTTATTTGAAATATTATTTTTAATTCTTCTTAATTATATGAATGTTCACAAGATCACTCAAATCATTGATTGTTTATCAATGCTTTATAAAGTGTTTTCTTATTTATTATTACATCTTTATTACTTAAAATATCTATTTCCACGTATCACCTTCACCTTTAATTAACAGAGGTTTATCACTGATACACTCTCACTATTTTTAGGGTATTTACACTTTCACTATTGCACTTTATTTTGGTTCACTGTTTGTATGAAGTGTTACTTAGCGGGTAATCCCTATACTTATTTCTCCTATTATTTCTCACTATTTCTTTACAACATAATTCTTATTATTAATGACATTTGGTTATTTATCTTTCATTAAATCTAACCTTAATAATTGTGTTAGTGTACTTTTCGACACTACGTTACTTTATAATTGTCTTTTGTTTTAAAATAGGTATATAAGTTATTTCAATTACAACAATACTATTTGTTTCATGAGTGGATAATTATTTGGGGTTTATTTACAGTATTCTGTCTTTGAGTCTACCATTTCTCCCCTTTATATGTGGTGTTAGTTTCTCCTTGGGTTCAACCTGTCTCCTCTTCATTCTTCCTCCTCTTCCTCTTCTTCAACTTCAATTGTCTTCATCTTGGTTCGGTTCTCCTCTTCTCATCTGGTTTAATTTCTATTTAGTCGTAGGAATTTGTTCGCTTCCTTTGATTCTTCTTTAGTTCTGGTTTCTTATCTTCTTTTGTTAGTCCCTAATTGTTTGGTCAATCACCTTTTGTCTCTGTGTATGTTTCGTGGTTCCCTTCTTTGTGTTTCTGTTGTTGGGTCAATCACTTGGGTTGGGTAATATCGTCGTTCGTCGTGTCAATAATATTTATATTTTATTTATTTTTAAACATTTTATTTTATATGAAGTATTTTTACATTAAGAATTATCTTTTTTATCCCTGGTACTGGGGTGGCTTATTTGTGTTGTAACAATTATAATAACTTATATTTAATATTATAAGATGACTACCCCTTCGGTGTCGCCTCTTATTATTTTGTAAATGGTTTGAATTAAAATTGTTGACTTTGATTATTATTTTTATTTATTTTTTTTTTTTTATCTTGAATGGTTTAATTGTGGTTTGATTCGTAGCTTTTTTATAATTCGACATTCTTCGGTTGATGAGACGAATCGGCTAAGTTGACCTCTCACTGAAAGTAGATTTAATTTACTAGTGGTGTAGTTACTTGGAGTGAAATCCTGTTAATTAAGCAGAGTTGAGATGGTAATTTAAATTTTAAATAATTTAAACTATCTCAATTGGCGCTACCAATAGTACCAACTGTTGCGAGCTGTCCACCTAACCTGTAATTGTCTAGTCTAGTCTACTGAAATAATTTTGTTAACTCCTTTTATTGGGTAAAAAGTTGTTTATTGATTGATAATGCTCATGAATTTACTTTAAAAAATAATTAAAGTTGACATTTTTGTCCTTTTTTACAATAATAATTGGCTTTATGAAAATCTTTTATCTCAGGGTTGGTTATTCTGACTCTTTGTCTTCATAACATAAAACGTTATTTTTTGGTTAAAAGTTTATCTAAAGTGTAGGTCCTTTTAGACTGCAAGATACAAAAAACAACACTGAATCTTTATACTACTATAATCACCGAGTAGTAGGAGAGTGATTACATTAATAAATACATCTTAACTAATAACATAAAAATTTACAGACACATTGCGTGAACATTGGAGGTTAATTTGGCGTACTGAACTGTGGTCAGTGAACCTTAAAATTAATAATATTTTTTCAACAACATTTAAAATTATTAGTTTAATAAAGTTATGAAACTCTTCAGTGTTCATAGAAGATTCTCTTATTCTTCATGTTGGATGAATTTGATTAGGTAAACAAATAACTCTGGTAAGCATGTTTGGCTTATTATTAAATTCTTTTAACTAGGAACAAATTGATTAATGCAATACTGTTTAACTCTTTCTTAAAGTTCATTATAAATTATTTTATTTTATTATCTATGATCATTAAAGTTTATCATGTCTGTGGGCAATTACTAAATTTATAATTAGCTTTCGTCACACTTCTTAAATTGTTAATATATTAATTGAAATAATAAGGTTCATTGCACCGTTAATGTTCCTATGAAAATGTTCCCTTCATTACTTTTGATGAAGTCTATTAAATAAGTGAATAACTTTTATAAATAAAATCAACTGTCACTAACTCCTTTAGCAATTAATGAATTAATTAAATTGATAAGGTCCCATATTCCTTAGGTTTTCGTATTTAACTATCTTTTGATTTATTTGATAAGTCTTATTAATTATACTCAATAAAAATTTTTTATTGAGGCAAGTCTTAATTGCTCTAAGTATAGTTTAATTGTCATATACCCTGGTTCACTGAAACTGAAATAATCATACTCTGTTGATATTATTTCACCATAACTTGATGGGCTGAATTGCTGAATACAGCCTTATATAAGCAGGCAAGGTGGCCTGTCATATAATATTGCCAAAAATTTCAGATGAGTCAGACAAAGCCAAGATGTCTCTACATAGTTCTGGAATATTGTGTCATGCTGCTTATAATGCAGAACTTAACAAGTGTCAGATAGGCTGCTACACATTATCTATATCACATTGTGTTGTCACAAAGCTAATATCATTTACGAGTATGTAAAGTATGAATGTGTACTTCACATGTAAAAAATGGCTAACACATTTTGTTTTGAGCAAAAAAAAACTGAAGCCAGGACTGAATAGTTGGTGTAGATCAGAAGACAGAAACCGTTTTCTTGACACTGAAACTTTGAATGAGGTAAATGTGTAAACTTATTGTTATAGTGTTCCACAAGCAATATGTAGCCAGCTGAAACTTTCCTCACACCATCTACTTTTTCAAAAGAAATGTTTTCCAAATCCAGAATATCATTTTCTGGTTTGTTGAACACCAGATACATTTCCTTGTTTATATTTTAGATTTTAACCAGTAGAGGATAAGTTGAGAATATTCATTTTTCCCTACTGATGTGTGTGTATGTGTGTTAGAAAATTGTCACAGTCACTTGAGTAATTAAGATATATACACATACGTATAATATTTATAAGTATTAAGTTATAATATGTATGTATTTAAATTTTAAAAGTGATATATTGTTATATAATTTCTGTTACAGCATTTCTGGGGTATACAGGTTAACAAAAACAGCATTTCGTAGTAACGTCTTTGCAAACCAGTAAGTAGAATTAACTCTTAAACGCAGCTATTTTGTATTACATTTAATATTATGTGTTGTCCAATGCAACTTACCTCTTACATTCTATTGATTAAATATATAATAAATATGTGTATACTATAAGGTTTTATTTTAAATATATTACACGTTTTAAACAAAATTGTTCAGTGTTCACAAAATTATACACATACAAAGTTTATTTGATAAATAAATTAACAAGGATGCATTTTTTGATATGTATAATATGTACCATATTTCAGTAGGTTATGTATAGTTATGTGAATTCAATTTTTAAGCAGTTTCTTTCAAAACAAACGTTTGATGACAGTACAAGCTATGAAAATACATATTGTAATGTTAAAAATATATATTTTGAGTGTTATAAAGTGATATTTTTTTTATTAAATGAACAGTGTAAGGAAAACATTGATAAGTGTGTGTGTGTGTGTGTGTGTGTGTGTGTGTGTGCGTGTGTGTGTGTGTGTGTGCTGATGTATAGCATTTGCTCTTTCTTGCAACCACTACACCAAGCTGCATTCCTGTTTGATGCATCTACAGCTGTTAGTTGTAAGTTACACAAAATAAATTTATTAAGAACTTAGCTTGCTGCAGATGTACAATCTGGATTGGGTTGAGATAATCCAAATTATTTCTAAGTTGGGCCAGTTTTTATAAATTTGTAAGGGAATCTTTTAGTATAAACAATACACTGTTTCTGTCATTACTTTCTTTTTCATTTAAAAGGACAAGATGTGTAGTAATGAGAGTTAGTCAGGCAAAGCCACCAACTACTGAGTCATATGAAGAAAAAAATTCTAGACTAAAACGTCCGCTATCTCCCCATCTTCTTATTTACAAGTTTCAGCTTACCTCTATGTTGTCAATTACACACCGCATGACTGGACTTGCCCTAGCTACTTATGCTGTTGCCTTTGCTGCAGGTAAGTTTTTGTTGCAATTTTTTACTTTTATGTCTATAGAGTCACCTTAACCTTTTTTCTGTTGGAGTTACTCTTTTCATTTTTAATTAAGGGATATTTGTAAACAGTTTTAGTAAACAATAATTTGTATGGGCATATAAATAATTCTTCACTTCTGCTCATCATATGTGCTGTTGGATATTAAAATACATAGTTATTACGTTATTAAGTTAAAAGTCTCTGAAGTTGCATTGACAGGCCAAGCATTTGCCAGGATTAAATAAAATTATGAGACATAATTTATTGAATCTCTATCCTTATAATTGCAAAGGTCTCTTGCTACTAAACAATAGCTTAGTCTTGTATGAAACCATGTGATTCTTTCTTTACTTTGTAAGTGAAGATATGTTAATAGTGGTATTATGGTTGTTTCTTTAACATTCATATTTGTATTTTCTTTAACATTCGTATTTGTATTTTTAAATAGTTTCAGTATGTCCACAAGATATACCTGCAATAGCTCAGAGTATACAGGCTTGGCATCTACCAGCAGCAGTGATCTTTTCAACAAAACTTGTCCTGTCTTATCCTGTAGCTTTTCACTTGTGCAATGGCATTAGGCACTTGGTAAGTATATCTTTCTCCATGGTTTTTTGTTTCCTTTAATATTTATAAAATTAACAAGGTTTCTTGTTATCTCAAAATACACATTGTATATAGTAATTACCTTCTTTGTACATATTTTTATGACACTGTCTTGATGTATAATATTTTGACTATTACGTATTATTCATATTACTGTAACTGCTAACCTGAAACTCTTCGACCATAATAAGACAAAAACAGAGTCGAATGAATCTGAGCTTCGTCAAGCGGCCTTACACACTGTACAAAAACATTTTCCCGCTGAGCAGTGGATACGAATCTACACAGACGGATCCTCTATACCATCTACAGGGGCAACAGGGGCTGGGTTCTACAGCTCTCTATTTGAAGGCCACCTCGCTGTAGGAGGCCGGCTAAGCAACTATGACGGAGAGGTAGCAGCCATAAAGGCAGCATCTATTGAGCTTGCCAAGATCTCACCACCTAACAAAGCCGTCTTCCTCATAGATTCGACTGCAGCAATTCAAAACGTGACCTCAAATGGTGATACAAACTGCTCCCTGACAATTGAGTGTAGGCGAGAACTGCAGAACCTTGTACAATTAGGCTGGCAGATTGAACTGCAATGGGTACCCAACCATGTCAACATCATGGGAAATGAAAAAGCCGACATCCTCGCCAAAATGGGCGCAGCACTACCTCAGCCGGAGACCCCCAGCTCATATGCATCTGCGAAAGCAAGAATAAACTCCTCAATAAGCCTATGGCTAAAAGAAAAACAATTAAGAGCCTGTGTGGGAAAAAGATGGGCAACATTGGTTACGGACGGCCCCATCAACAGAACTCTACCCCGAGCAACTAGTGTTGCTCTTTTTAGAACTACAACCGGTCATGACTACCTGGCCTCCCACCTGCACCGCATTGGCGTGTTGTCGTCTCATGAATGTGTTCTCTGTGGATACGCTTCCATGAATGCGGATCACCTGATTGCATGTCCAGCCTTGATCTCAGACACGCAAGTCCAAGACGAAGATGGTACGGCAAGGCTCTCACGTCTCTACTGGTCAGCGCGCCGCCTAATGGCCCAACAGCCAAGGGTGGGCGTTGGCTAGTAAGTAAGTATATTACTGTAACTGAGAAAATAAATGCTAATAATTCATTTGTGTAGAAAAATGATTTGTGATGGTGATAAATATCTTTACAGTCTATTTTGTAAGAAGACTTAATTCCTTAAAACTATAATTTAAGTCTGCATGCACCAAGATTAGTTTAGTTGTGTAGTTTTTCCTTTAAGGTTTGTTAAATTTATCAATCTTTTACTACAAATCCAGTTTTAATTATTATAATACTAATGTAGATAATTTCCTCTACAAAATTTGTATGAAATAATATGTGCAATTTTTTAAGACGTTGAAGCAGGACATTTGGTATAGAAAAACAAATGTCATTAAAAATTGTTGTTAATTTTTGGTACCAAAAGTGATACCACTGGTTTTATGTCTAAAGTAATTTTAGTATATCAATAAATAAAAATATCACAGAAGTAGCGAAAACAGCCACTAAAAAATTTCTTGTGTCATAGTATTGTTACGTAATGTGGAAAAAGTGTTGCACCATTACAAAACATTCTACGTGTGTCTCGGCTGTTCCAGTGGAATCCGGCTGTAATGTGCGTGTGCATACATATTGCTACTACTTTGAGATGAGGGACAATGATGTGACACTTGACATGCGTCCGCGGAGACTGCTCCAGATTTCACCAATCCGCGCACGCTGTGTGCAAGGCCGCAGTCAATTACATGCTGGTGTTTTCTAGTAGTGTTCTTGACGCGTAGTATGGAATATTCTGGTATTTCAGTGGGGTATAAATACAAGTACTAGACTTAAGAGAGAACGTCCTGAAGGTTGGCCAAGAGAAGATAAAGCTTTGCATGGATAAAATGTTAGGGTCTGCCAACCA
Organism: Magicicada septendecula; assembly: GCA_034769895.1. Lineage (NCBI taxonomy): Eukaryota > Metazoa > Arthropoda > Insecta > Hemiptera > Cicadidae > Magicicada > Magicicada septendecula. The sequence goes on from CM068368.1 coordinate 660,019,600, forward strand.
TTCAGTCAAGCAAGTGGCATTGGCCGAAGAAGAAGTCAACAGGTCTGGTCAAGAGGAACCTTTCCTATTCCAGGAAGAAATAGAAGAACTAGCAGAAGATGAACAAATAAGTGTAACGACAAAATAAGTGATTGGAAAGGCAACTATGGATGTCAAGGAAAACCCCTTGTGTGTTCCTGAGTTATTAGAAGCACCCGGGGGATAAGTTCCTGAAGATGAAGTTACGCAAGAGGTTGTTGACAAGAACCAAACAGACGTGGACCAGCAAATGGAGTGTAGGCCATCAGTACATGATGCAACTGGAGTGATTCCCCACAGCAAAACTAGCAGTTGAGCGGAAGACTCGTATTCCTAGGAACTTGATGTTCGGATCACATGAGACTGAATTTGAAGAACTGGAGAATTATCCTTCGCAAGGTCGTCCACCTAGATCACCTAGCCAAGTATTACTTCAGAGACAGTTTGCCAGTTCGGGACAAAGAGGCTTAAGGAGGGGGGAGTGTTACATAATGTGGAAAAAGTGTTGCACCATTACAAAACATTCTACATGTTTCTCGGGTATTCCAGTGGAATCCGGCTGTATTGCTGCTACTTTGAGATGAAGGACAATTATGTGACACTTGTCACACGTCCACGGAGACTGATCCAGATTTCACCAGTCCGTGCACGCTGTTGGTGTTTTCTAGTAGCGTTCTTGATGCAGAGTATGGAATATTCTGGTATTTTGGAGGGGTATAAATACAAGTACTTAGCGATGCTTAGTTTCCAGTTGAGTTACGGTATATTCCATTGCGGTTCGAAGTATTGTGGCAGAGTGTTATGTGTTTTATAATTGTGTGGGGCAATTGTAATACAATTGTGTAAATCGAATTTAATGTAAATGAAATGATTGATGTAATTTAATTTAACTTATTGAATGTTTTAATGTTTATTTACTTAATCATCTGTTTTGACAATTATAGTGGAAATATGTTAACATTTAATTTATTTTAATAAATTTATAATGTTAAATAAATCATTTTGTTTTGTTTTTACTTGAGTTTGTTCTTTAATTAAATTGTAATGTTGTATTAAGTATGTTTTGGAATATTATAATTATGTCTATCTAAGAAAAACAATATGTAATTATTTTTCTGATGTCACATAAACTGTCTTAACTCTATCACACACACACACACACACACACACACACACACACACACACACACACACACATACACACACACACACACACACACACACACATTAATTGATCTTGTCTTCGATTTTTCTCTATTGTCTGTATGCAGGTCTCGATGATGACAATATATATTGTTGAAATGACGGCACAATGATGCATTATATGTTTGGGACAGTTTGTTTCATTAAAAAAAAAAATAATAATAAATAAAAATGTAAAACATTATTATGAGAAAAATCAGTAGCAATTACATTATTGAAAAAGAATATTACAGTTCTAATTCAGTAGTTGTGATCTTCTTCAGCGTTATCATGTTTCATTGAGCAGTATTATCATATAGAGATTGTAGGCTATCTATATCCATTATTTAGTTAATTGAATTATAATATGAATGAATAATATCCATTATTCACTAATTGTGAATTATAAAAATAGCCTGTCTAAAGAATTGTTACAACAAAAGCGCATAACAACAGACTGAATCAAGGCAGAGGAACTGAGAGTCATGAAAATACTGTAAAGTGCAAACTAGATACATTTGCAATGAATTCTTTCATTAAAGTATTTACTTTGTAAATTGTCCAACATGTTGCACTTCAGTATAGTAAATATACTAAAGCTTTGTACTAGAAGCATTCCACAAAGAATTTCCAACATAAATACCCAGACAGCGTGGGTTACAGTATGATAAAAGATAATTAACACAATTCAGTATGACAACTGGAATGTGTTGAGAATTTGTTAGTATCATTGTTAACAGAGACAGATATAATGCTACACCTATAAAAATATGTAGGGAGGTTGGTCATGTAATATTCTTATGAACGTTTAGACAATTATTCTTAAAGCTTAGAAAATGTTGCAAACTGAGAGATTGAATGAAACATGTAACTTTGAAATTGTTGCAGGTTTGGGATTTAGGAAAAGCGCTTACCATTAAAGAAGTATATACTACAGGTTATGTTATGGTTGCAGTTTCTTCAGTACTTGCTGTTGTTTTTGCTTCACTTTAATTGTATAATGGAAAGACAATAGAGCAAAAACACAAAATGTGTATGAGTATATTATGTTTTTTTTTTTTAGTATAAGTATGTATAATATATTTTTTTAGAGTATGTCATAATTAAATAGTTATAAACTGATCATATGTATTTGTGTACAAAAGTATTTATTAAATAAAAAATATCTGTTAACAGCAAAATAATATGAATATCATTTAGTGGATACAATAATTTAATAAATTATTAATGATTGTAAAGGTATATTAATGTGTACTTCGAGTATTAGATTATTACGTTCTTTGCTGTGATAGTAAACAATATGACAGCAGTGATTAATTATTAAATGGAGATAACAAAATTGTATGAATGCAAGTGTGCACATGCACTGAACCACTGATGTGTTGTTCTAATTTTGTGTAGTTTCATTTAAAGTTTCAGTTGTAAGCATTCTAAGGAAACTTAATGCTTTAGTAAATGTAATATTGTATATATCTTCCACATTGTTTTTTAATTCCCTGTATAATATCTAGTTATGTAGAATAAAATTTTTAATGTTAGTAATTCTAATTCACTTACATAATGAAAACCCAGTAGTATCACTAGCTGAAGTGAAACCCCATAACATGCAGCATTTTTAAATAGTTATAGCAATGTAGACATGTTTGAATTATACAACACTTAAGGCGAACCACAGGAACCCACATGCCAGGAATGCCATGCAAGAATGTGTGCATGTGGGCGGTACCATGGCCCCCACAAGGGGGGGGGGGGGCAGCATATGCTGTGGCATAGGGGCCCGGCCAGTAGAAAAAAATTCAAAGTCAACAACATTTATAGACCATGTATTTAAAATGTGACCGATTCAAGTAAGTTTGTGGTCAAAAATTGTTTTAGAGATTATTTTCTTTTATATATAAAGAACAATCTAAATAAACTACGTCAATAATGATAAAGCAACAAATATAGTAAATTGGTGCTTATAGTATAAGCACAAAGGACAATGTTATTTTAAGACCAGCAAAACAGGAGAGATGACTGCCAATGAGATTGTTTCCACTTTATATAGCCTTAATATCCACTACAAGACTGTCGCTCTCAGGGTCACGATAAGGGTGCAAATATGCAGGTAGCAATTAAATTAGTACAAAAGAGAATGCTTGAAAAGAACAAATCCGCAATATTTTCACCATGTGGGTTTTAATGCTGCAAAATTAAGTGCAGCTGTGATGACAATTTTTAGGAAATATTCCAAGTCTTTACTCATTTTTCTGTAGCAGCCCTGCATGTTGGGAAGTTTTGAAAAAGCACATTCCTTTATCACTACAGAGCCTCTCTGAAACAAGGTGGAGTGAGAGGATCCAAGCTGTCAAACCGATAGTTAACACTACCCAGGAGTACTAAAATTGTTGGATATATTTTTAGCAGAGATGTCTTCTAGCCTAACTCCATCTGCCTACAACATCGTATTAGGTCTTAAGAAATATTTCAGTTTCACAGGGGGCTTAATGTTGGCATCTTTTTGGTTCAAAGTACTTTCATGTATTGATAAAAAAAAAATGTTATTCAAAGCAAAGGAATCACACTCAATGATGGAATATCTGTAATAGAAGATTTGCTGACAGAATCGCAACTGTTGTGTGATAATCCTTACAACATGATTGAAGAAGAAAATTAGTTGCAAAAGAATAATAAAAGTTCCTCATGAACCTCCCCAAAAGGTGGAAGAAAAGTATGGATCAATCCAATAGTGATTTTTCAGTAAACAAAGATCAAGAAAATAAATTTAAAACCTCAGTCATGCACCCAGTGATAGACTCTCGTCACCAAGTTTAAAAAGGACTTGGGGATCTCTTTAAAGAAATATTACACTTGAATAACATTTATAAAACAGTGTTTTGATCTGCAAAGAATCCATTAAGCCTACTCCCATCTACTTATGACAAAAACCTTGAAGCTATATTTGTTCTTGCCCTTAGGCTTTTCTGTACTATTCCAGTTACAGTTTTGTCTGCTGAAAGATCTTTCAGCAGGTTAGCGAATTCACTGAAAACTTGGCAGAGAAGCACTAGCTCCCAAGAAAGTCTTAATAATCCGGCAATTTTAGCTATTGAAAATGAATTGGCTAAGCGTATTGATTTTTCACATGTGCTACCAGTTTGCTCAAATGAAAGCAAGAAAAAACTTTGCACTACTCAAGCCACCTTAGAACCTAAGCCTCTGTCTTTCACTTATGACTGGTTATGATCTCAGACATATTATTGTTTTTTGTTTATTTTTATAACAGTTGCAGGTCTATCACTTATGTAGTGATAAATAAGAATTGTGTTTATTTTTTGTCCTATAAAAGTTAATTTTAGTAGATGGTTGAGGTAAAAAATGAAGTATTTATTTGATTTGATTAGGAACTTAAAATTTGAAACGTATATTTTAAGTGCTCTAAGTAGTTTGTTAATTCTGTTTTACTTTATTGCGATACGTCTAAAATTTTCTATCTAATAAAAAGTCTTGTAACCTATTTAGCATTTTTATTATTAGCCTGTTTACATAAAAATGCTTTTAGACAAATAAGTAATATGTCATGAGAACTTCGGCTTGCCGATCTGTAAGGCCGTGGTCCAAGCTTGTTCGGTGCATACGTTTCAGGCATGGCTTCAACAGCCATCTTCAATGCAGAAGGCTGCAACACACTGACCAAGGTTTTGCAGTCAGCGACCACTAAACGCTGTCAGGCCAACAGAGTGATAATCATTTTCTGTCGTCGGTGAGTGCACTGTCGTCAGTGAGTGCGTATTTCCCTCACCTACATATGGAGTCTGTCCAGATTCAGAAACATGCATCTATTGCGATGAATCAGTGGGGCGAGTCCCTTTCAGTGAGTGCTCTTTGGACGCGAGTTGTGACGAACCAATAAGAATTTGTCTTTATTCTGCTTGGCTGGTGGTGTCACAACAGCTTCGTGCAGACGCGAAAGCTTATAAATAGGGGTGCCCTACTCACAGCCACAAGCTTTAACCACAGTTCAGTGGTCACTGACTGAAACCTGGATCAGTGTGTTGCAGCCTTCTGCACTAAAGATGGCCGTCGAAGGCACAGCTAAAACATTTGTACCGAACAAGCTTGGACCATGGCCTTACAGCCCAGCAAGCCAAAGTTCTCATAACATTGAAGCCGGGTGTGAAAGCCTCAGACAGAACACAAGTAATATGTGTGTCTAATAAGAAAAAGACTTTAAAATAAGAGGGATTTTGAATGGCGAAGGGGGGCCCGGAAGGTGGTCTGGCATAGGGAAAGATGTGGGGGGCCATGGGCAATACTTCTGGCATTTGAGTGATATGCAGAGTGTAATGTGGCGTGTGTTGGTCAATTTATTGTGTCAGCACATTCTTGGTGCTTTGAAAGTGAAATTTGTTTTTAATTTTAAAATGGAAAGTCATCAAATGTTGTATTTAATGAGAGAATTTATAGACATTAGAGATAAAGTATATGCCTGAGGAAGGTAAAATCACCAGAATACAGTAATAAATTAACAACAATTCAGCATCTGAAAAATTGAGTAATCTGATTTAGCCAACTTTTCCCAATGCTGACAAAGAATTTATAATATATTTGCATATATGAGGGTAGATCAAATTTAAACGGGAATTTCAATATTAATTGTATTAAATCTACTTGAAATACAATGTTAACATATCATTTTCCTACTTAACCTTCTGATTTAGAAACTCATTTTTCCCAATGAATTTTTTTTTTCTTTTTAACTCCTTCCTCAATGAAAGAAGGGGGACATGTTTGCTGGCAGTTGTGCAAGAACCCTCTTACAGTTGTGCAACAATCATCATCAAGTTGCTGTCCTTCCAACACTTTAAGCAGTCAAAACAATAATTTGAGACTGTAAGCAGGGTGTTCAGAAAAAATTTTCACCTTCTCATGTGTTAGTGCAGCAGTCCTACGTTGTCATAGACGGATAACTGTTCTTCTTTCATGAAGAAAATCTACCAACAGAACACCCTCAGAGACTAAAATATCGGTATGGAGAACCATACATGACTTCCATATTCTAAGATTTATATTTAAAATCATTTTCGAAATGAAATATTACCATAGAAACTACTTCTTTCTACTTACTGCTTCAGCTTTAACCACAGTACTGTGGTCACTAACGTATACCACCTCACGTTATCGCACTCGATTTTCACTGATGATGGAAGTCGACGGCATTGCCGAAACGTCTGGTTTTATAGAAAACATTGGACTACGGCCAAATATCCCGGGAAGGAATTTTAACAAAAACTACTTCTTTGTTGCCGATAACGTTGTACACATATATATAAAATATATGCATAAAATTAATGGCTTGTATAAGTTAATGATTGATCTCCATCAAGTAGTGCTCAAGTTTCCAAAGTTTTAATATTATGATGTCCGTAATTAAAACATCAGAGCAGGTTTAGTGTGAATGAGGGTACACTGTGGAAAAAAATGTTCAACATTTCCTATTGAGCGTTGCTTAGAGTAAAGCTGCGAATCTACAGTGTATGTTTCACAGAACAAACACGCGAAAAAGAAGGAGCGCTCCGAAGTCACTCATGGACCCTCAGCATCTTGCAGAGGGTTCATTCCCTAAAGACGAAAAGTCTGTCTATGAATCGTTCCTCTGTAAATACGTGCAGTTACATTGCCCAGCGATCCACAGGAAGCAAATTGATGTCCATTTTTTCAGCTTGCACGCGTTATGTTGGTGTGGGTTTCGGCACTTTCCATTTAAAAAGCGTGCAAATGTAAGAAAATAAACATGAGCGAGGCCAGAAATAACGTGAATTGTGTGTGTGTGTGTCTTACCTGCCTTTTTATTGCTGTAGGCATAATAATAAAATGGAAACGTAAACATTACATAACTGAGATATGCTTACCTGCCACGAACGATATATTATTTTATACATGGAGGAGTTCAGTGACATACACACATACAGAAGAATTATATATATAAAGATATTAATTCATACATAATTTACATTAAAATGAAAAAATTATAATTTTATTGCCTGGCAACAAAATTATTTTATTTTTAACAATTACCATTGTTTCAAAAAGTTTAAATGAATTTTCAAGTACTTTACTGTTGTTAAAACGTAAAAGGTTGCAGGTAAACTACCCCTTCCCCTTAACCGATCTTCACCAAAAACAATATGTCTTGAGCACTCTACAAATCAACGGGGTAGGCAAAAAATTATTTAATTTTGTTTGAATTTGCGACTCTTATCGTTTGCCATAGAAAATACCCTTTTAAAACATAAAACGTTGCAGGTAAACTACCCCTTTCCCTTAACCGATCTTCACCAAAAACAATAGGTCCTGAGAACTCTACAATTCAGGGCTGTATGCAAAACAGTATTTGATTCTGTTTGAATTTGCGGCTGTTATCATTTGCCATAGAAAATGCCCTTGTTAAAAAAACGTTGCAGGTAAACTACCCCTTTCCCTTAACCGATCTTCACCAAAAACAATAGGTCTTGAGAACTCTACAATTTAGGGCTGTATGCAAATAATCTTTTGATTCTGTTTGAATTTGCGGCTGTTATCGTTTGCCATAGGAAATACCCTTGTTAAAACATAAAACGTTACAGGTAAACTACCCCTTTCCCTTAACCGATCTTCACCAAAAACAATAGGTCTTGAGAACTCTACAATTCAGGGCTGTATGCGAAACATTATTTAATTCTGTTTGAATTTGCGGCTGTTATCGTTTGCCAAAAAAAAAAATTTCCCTTGATAAAAAAAAAACCGTTGCAGGTAAACTACCCCTTTCCCTCAACCGATCTTCACCAAAAACAATAGGTCGTGAGTACTCTACAAATCAGGGCTGTATGCAAAAAATTATTTGATTCTGTTTGAATTTGCGGCAGTTATCGTTTGCCATAGAAAAAAAATCTACACACAGACAGACAGACACACACACAGACACTTTTCGGAAAACGACTTTTTTTCATGTTTTGAGTGTAGTACAATCAGAATCTGCAATAATCTCGAACACGATTTTTTTTGCCATCACCATACTTCCATTTCCTTAAGGAATATGGAAGTAAAAAACAGTTGCAAACACTTTTCCAACTGACAAGTGTGTGTTATCCTTAGTAGGCACTTTTCCATGGTCATCATTGTTGGGGTATGTTTCCACAGATTTTCTTCCAGTTAAAAATTTGTTATGCTAATGAAACACTTGAGTATTTGAAAGGTTTGTTCCCTGAATTGTGCTTGGAGCCTCCAAAAATGTTGGCAGGTTTGACATCTCCTTTGGTGAGAAATTTTATGTGTTGCATAATGGACAAACATACCCCTTCCTCACTCATTGTGTTACTGATGAAATCTGACCTTGCCCAAATTTCAGGAGAGGGGCTGACTTCAGAGATTTCCACCACTATTTGCTCAAGGACACTCCGTGGTCTATTCACTTCAGCAGCTGCTGGATAAAAATTACAGTTTATATTTGATTCACCGTTGTGTTTATTTTCAAATTAATATGGTCACATTTGGATTCCTAGTCTACAGCAGAAATGTGCTTAAACAAATTTCTAACATTTGTACAGGAAACTGCGTATTTTTTCATGTTTATTAACTTTTTGTGTGCAATATGGGACAACAGTTATGCATTGCCCATGCTCCTTACTTTTAGTGGTGGTGAGTATACGTGTGTGGAGCACTCAATAGTTCTCAGAATTCACGGCAGAATATATAAAATGACTATTATTAGCTCTATATTCAATGTTTTTTTTCAAAAGTACAGTGTGTGATTTATTTAATGGAGCTAATGAGAGTCATAATTGGCTCAGATACCATAAACTTCTGATAAGAGACACTCTGATCATGCACCACAGGAGTTAATTATAAAACTAGAAAGAACTCAGAATTTATGAGCATACTATAAAAACACTCTAGTTAGTTAATTTTTAATAAAAATGTATACACAAAATTTAACAATAGAGAAATTTTCCCTATCTCTAAATAATCTAATTTGCCTAAGTACCTGAAGTGAAATAAGAGGGCAGTATGGGAAGTTCTCGGCCTCGACCACAGGCGGCAGCACTATTGTGAATTTTTTTTTCTTATGTTGGTATTACATCTATTGTTAGCACATGTGTGCAATTTCTGGTCATTCTACCAAATAATTTGTATTATACAGCCGTTTGAAGCAGAAGTGTTGTCCACATTCCATAAAATAGAGAAAATTGAGTATCGTGCAGTCATAAAGTTCTATGTGAAAGAAGGTTTTTAACACCAAGTGAAATTTATTCAAGGTTCATTAAAGTGTATGGGGATTCTTCTCCTTCATTTTCAACAGTTAAAAAAATTGACTGCCTAATTTAAACGTAGTCGTACCAGCCTGGAAGCCAATCTACGTGAAGGGCGTCGGCAACGACTCTGGAAACCATCGAAAAAGTGTATAGTATGGTTTTAGACGAATTAAAGTGCACAAAATTACTGAGGCTATAGGCATTTCAAAAGAACGCATCAGACATATTTTACATGAAGAATTGTAAATGAGAAAGCTTTGTGCTAAGGTAGGTGCCATGCTTGCTCACAGCAGATCAAAAATGCATGCACATTAAAATATCTAAACAGTACTTGGAGCATTTTAATAAGAACAAAGAAGATTTTGTGCATCGGTTTATTACGATGGATCAACCACTACCCACAGAGTCCAAACAACAGTCAAAGCAGTGGACAGAAGCTAGTTGTTCAGCGCCAAAGAAGTCAAAGTTGATTCCATCAGCAGGAAAAGTTTTGGGATGCTAAAGGTGTTTTGTACAGTGATTACCTTGAAAAGGATGCAACAGTAACAGGGAATATTATTCCAACCTTTTATCGAAACTAGACGAAAAAATATGTGAATGCAGAAGAAAAAAAATCATTTTTCACCAAGACAATACACCTGCCCACAAAAGTGTTTTGCCAATGGGAAAATTAAAGAGATCTCCGCTATTAATTGTTGGAGCATCCTTCCTATTCCCCAGATTTGCCTCCCTCAGACTTCCATCTTTTCCTAAAACTCAAACTCTTTCTCGCTAGTCAGCATTTTTCATCGGATCAAGAGGTGATTTCAGCTGTAGTGGGGTATTTTGCAGACCTTACAAAATACCACTACAAGGACGGGATAGTGGCATTGGAACATTGCTGAAATAAATGTGTTATGCTAAACGGAGAATGTGTTAAAAATAAAAATGTTGAAATTATACATTTTTTTTCATTGTTATGCCAAGAACTTTTCAGACCGCCCTCGTACACATCCAAATACTGGACAAATAAACATTTTATAAAGGGAAAACAAGCATAAGACATATCATGATGCATACATTATAAAAACTCCACTGAGTTTTAGTTGAAATGTTTATTACTACAATTTCTGGAGTTATTTTGTAAGCAGCAATTTGATGTATTGAATGTCGTCAGTAGTACATGGTCGCTCATCTGTAACGGTTTGGGTATAGTAAGAAAGGCCTCATAAAAACAAAAGCCCACAGTTGCCATCTGCATTTGTAAAGCCAGTGTGCAGAAACCACAAATTCTGATTTCTTGTAATAGCAGTCCCCTCCCCCATGTCCATCAGGAAACCCACTGAACAGATTGGAATGTGGTAGGATGGGATGTGAAATAACTTATAATCCCAATATAAACAAGCATTTTGTATTATATATTTTTTTTTCTCATCAAATAATTAACATTGAAATTTTCTTTTTTTATTTTTACAATTTATATTTAATGGTGTATGCTTACTTTTACAAACTTTGCTCTTTAATTCATTAATGATTTTAACTTTGATTGTTGATTCAGATGCTCTTTTCAACTGGTTAATGAATTTAGAAAGATAATTAAATATATTGTGGACTTGTCTTCAGTGCATCCCATGAACCCACGTACTGTTTTTTTAGAGAGTTCATAAAATGCATAAAAACTGTTACCCCAGAAAAATACCAATAGAATTTGGCATTTTAATTCAAGACAAAATTTCATTTTTTTAAATAACTTTGCAACATAAGTCAAAGGAAATCAGTGCCTTGAATGATTATCCCCTTTGATGTAACTGGTACTTACAAACACTCCATAACCTGGAAACTAATTTCTTCCCTTCCTCTAGTTAAAATTTGGAGCTTCCTTTTACATTCAGTAACTATAAAAATATTGTAACTATATAAATTTTGACAAATTTACCATACGCTTACTTACCCTGATTCTGACGAACTTTTTCCACACTTACCTTATTAACAAAACAGAAGACTCCAAATTATTCAAGGTCGCCACCAACATTTGGAAAAGGAAATGTGGAAACCTTTTTACACTTTACCCTTTAAAGAATTTAGTTAAATTAATCCCCTTACTTCAGAATCTCACAGGCTCGTTTAGGCGAGATTTCGGCACAGAAAATAGGTTAGGTTCTGGCATAATAATTACTCTTAACACATGTTATGATGCTAACGAATCTTATTTATTATCCTCTTAATGAACAACTAATTTCTTTTTCTTTTCAAAATAATACAAACTACTCTACTTCAAAGCATTATTTAGTCATCTTTTACTACAAACCAGTACTTCGGTTTTTTATTTCTCTTTATACTTTCACACACCCTCTCACTCTCTTTACATATCTTTTTGTACCCCCTCTTTGTAGAGCTCTTTAATCTTTTGCTATATAAACTTTTGCCAATTGATCTTTTTACTGTACTTATCTGAATTCGATAACCATAGTTACACCACATGTCGTTTTACACTTTTCGTTAAGCCACTCACTACAATCAAATCAAACTGTTATATACTCGTCACTGCATTTTAAACACTGTTATTACATTTTAATACACTCCTTGGTAGACCGATTTTAATATTTTCGGCCTACCGAAAATACATCCGAGGCTCCGACTCAATTACGTCTGCTCAGTGTGATTGTGGGCTGCCAACTACCTCGAGTTGGGGTTAGCAACTGTATACTATCTGGCCCTTCTATTTATCGGCCACGTGGTTCCACTGGATCCCCACTTCATCCCTTGCCTTTACACATAGAAGATTCTGGACGTCGGAAATGCGTTATAACATTGCAAGCACGTGGCTCTTTCATGATCCCAGTGTGACGTCCGACAAATTAATAAAATTCCTCGCCTTACATGGTTAGGTCTATTTGGCTTGAGATGGCAATGCACGCATGGTCACACTACCCAGACTTTCTAAATACGTATTTTACCAATGGTTACATACATTGGGAATTACTGAATAATATTAAAAAATGGTTCTGCCCTTTTTGTCCCGTTACAATATGAACAAAATTAATTACAGTGGACCCTCACTACTTTGTCACGGACTCAAACTTTTTTTCTTTTTCTTTATTAACAAGTGAGAAACAAATACTCTCTAAGTATAGCCGAGGTAAGCCAGAAATCTGCTCATTGTGGCCGGGGTTCTAATAGTAGCCAGGAGAATGGATTGCGGAAGGTATTGATTCCGACAACTGGGTATTTTGTACTTGTGTACACGGAACAATAAGTGTTGTGTTGTTTGTTGAAGCGTAATAGGTTTCCAAAAACCAAGGCATCATTGAATGTTTTAAGAGGTGGTAGACAAAGAGCTTTTTACAAAATTTGGCACTTTGTGACAACGATGTGGACATTGAACAATTTTGGAAGACATACACTATAAAGGATGATATTGCAGCTGATGCCTGGCAAAGTATTCTAGAAAAAACTCTAAAATCTCCCTGGAATAAGTTATGGCCATCTGAATTACAACCAGCATCTACATAACCAAAAAGTCTTGACCCCACATCAGAATTGTTAAGATATCTGCCAATTCCTACCAGCATTTAAAAGTTTGAATGAAAACGACGTCAAAAATTGGTGTGAAATAGACTTGAATAGACTTGCTGGATGAAATTGTTACATATATATCCACAGAAGCTAATGATGAAGAAGATGACCAGCCAATAAAACCTGCAATCTCTCATAAGGAGGGCATTCAATCCTTGACTATAACAATCAAGTGCTATGAAGGCCAAGATGAATAAAACTGCCTAAAATAACTTGACTGAGCCAAATACATAATTTGGCTCTTGAAAAGTAAGGTCGACAGAAAAAAAAAGAAGAAAATGCTAGATGTTTTTTACATTCATTAAACAAATTTTTTTTTGCAATTACAGTACTTAACTTGCGTTTAAAAATTTCAAGCAATAATATGTTCGAGCATAACATCAGTACTGTACATTGATAATGTTGTAATAAAACATTTTATATTATGTTTAATGGGTTTGTTTCTTACTCCCTGACTAATTCGTCTATTTCACTAATTCGTCACCCCTTCGGCCCGTAGGTGACGAATTAGTGAGGTTGTACTGTACATCGTGCTGAAGAAAAGATTTCATAGATACATAATTTAAAATCACAGTATTTGAATACTGATTGTTTTGACACCATTACTAATCAGTACGTGTTAATTACTTACACATTTCACTGGAGATAATACAGTGGAACTTGGTTATTACGGCCTCCGCTGTTACGTCAACTCGGAGGTAGCGTTATTTTGTCACAAGTCCGGTCAAACTGATATCTTTAACATTATAAAAATTCCCGGTTTTAACGTCACTAAATATTGTACTACTCTGTTATAGCGTCAAAAATTTCTCAGATATTTTACTCTAAATTTCATATAAACGTATATATGTGCGCGCGCGCTACGCCCATGGCTACAGACATACATTGTATGCAAGCGATAAGCACTGTAATAGGACCGCCGGCACCAGCCGGTGTCTGGCGACTGACATGTCTCCCCACCACTCTCACCGAGTCAGTAGCACTGCGCGTCTCGAGGCTATTGTTCACGCCACGCTGTTACAGTATTTACTGTACAGTATTGTTTACACGTAATCTCGTCTCTGTTTTTGGTTGTTATTGTTTCTGTATCTGCTCGTACTGTGACAGTTTCTTTTGTGTGTTTTATAACTTAAGTTTCGGTAGCCACTGTTTATAGAATTTTATACGTAGGTCTACATTTTTATACAGTAATCATGGCAAGTTCTAGTACAAAAAAGAAAGGTTCTGTCTATTCAAGAGAAAGTACGTGTAATTAGATCATATGAAAGCGGACGTAAAATAGCTGATGTATGCCGTGAGTTTGGTTTAGTGAATTCTACTGTAGGTTCAATTTTAAAAAACAAGGTCAAAATTTTAAAAAAATTTGAGGAAGATGGAGAATAAATTTAAAAAATTAGGAAATGCGAACATGGTGATGTGGATGCAGCAATATTGAAATGGTTCAAACAGTGTCGATGTTCAGATATTCCTGTGAGTGGACCAATTCTGAAAGAGAAAGCTACAGAATTCGGAAAATTGTTTGGTATTGATTTTACATGCTCCAACGGATGGCTAGATCGATTTAAGGCCCGACACTCGATTTCCTTTGCAAAAATTTGTGGTGAGGCAAAATGCGTAGACCTGAACGTTACAGGCGATTGGGTGCGTAACACTTGGCCAGAAATTAGACGATCATATAAAGATGAAGACATCTTTAATGGAGATGAAGCCGGAATTTTTTATAAATTAACTCCAGATAAGACTTTAAAATTTAAAAATGAAAAGTGCGTTGGTGGGAAGCTCTCTAAACAAAGAGTTACAGTTTTTGTTTGTGCGAACATGACGGGAACCGGAAAAAGGAAACTTTTAGTTATCGGGAAAAGTTTGCATCCTAGATGTTTTAAAAACATCAAAAAACTTCCTGTAAGTTACACTGCCAACAAAAAAGCGTGGATGACTTCTAGTATTTTTGAAGATGAACTAAGAAAGTGGGATAAAGAACTGTCATCGAAAAACAGAAAAATTCTACTTCTAGTTGACAACTGTGCAGCCCATCCAAAGTTAAATTTGACAAACATTAATCTGGTCTTCTTACCGGCCAACTGTACGAGTGTCCTGCAACCTATGGACCAAGGCATCATTAGAAGCCTAAAGTGTCACTACCGCAAGCAACTTAAAAAAAAAATTATTTTCTGTATGGACACGGCGCAACCTGCCAGAATTTCACTCTTAGATGCAATACAATTCCTAGACGACTCTTGGAAGAGTGTAACACAGAAGACGATAGCAAAATGCTTTAGTAAAGCACAACTCGTACATGAAAATTTACCTGATGATGACGAAGACGACGACTTGCCGCTCTCGGAGTAAGAAATTCGACGTAAATGAATTTGGAAATGAACTTGATTCCTATGCATCAGTGGATGACTAAGTAGAAACATTCCAAGTGTTGAGTGACGCAGAAATTATCGCGGAAGTAAAAAACATAGAAGCAGAAAATAGTGTTGAAGAAGATGCTGAGCAAGAGGAGGATGCCGACATCGTTTGTCAGACAGTACAGGAAGCAGTGAGAGCCGCCGAAACTCTTTCACGATTTTACTGCTTTAGAGAGACGTCTGACTACACGTATAATGCAGCGCAGCATCTCCACAGCACAACAGAAAGAATTTATTTTTCAGAAAGGAGCGTTCAAAAGAAAATTACGGATTACTTTCGACAGTAAGCCTAAATGTAAGTTACATGTACTTTCTTTTTGATCTTTTAAAATATTCTTCATGCTGTTTTGTAACGGGGCTAAAGGGAAGGGTTTTCATTTTATTAAAAAATTATAATATTATATTTTCCCTCTGCATGGTCAGTCCCTATGTGAAGTAAAATTGTCGTCCAAGGAACAATGAAGTGAGATTGTGAACGGTGAGTTGGCAATGGAATGCGATGCCTAGTCTAAACACACGGCGGTAATTAAGCATTGAGGCACGTACAAAGACGCGCAACATGACCATGCGCGCGTAAAGACGCACATCAGACTCCAAAGGGACGCCACGAAAAATGGCGAGAGACGAAAACTTTGTTCCATGGGGTTCGTTGCTGACTCTTAGAGGCCACGCCTTCCACAGCCTCAATATTTTCGCCAGTCAGCATCGTCGACGCCAGTGCCCAATGCAAAACCATGCTACCTAAACGGTAACGAAAAGCTGTGTGATCGCAGTGGCCGTGTATGTGCCCGGAAACAGTCAACCAGAGGTGGGGATCTAGTTACCCGCCGTTTCACCAGTCGACGAAAGAACTTCTCCCGGCCGGGACCTCCTACAAAGTTCGCGAACTATAGAAAGTTGACAAAATGTCCACAAAGTGTATAAAAACGTAAATTAGAGCAGTCCATCAGCTCGAAGTGTATACCGTGGAGACCGGAAAGTGAAAAATGTGAAAAAAACTTTCGAACAAATCTGTAGTGCAGCGCGTGGTTATCAGAGGCACCAAGAGTTAGGCAATCAACGAGCTATTTCCCTATTTAATTAATTTTACTAATTCAACGAGCGCTCTAAAATTATGGGTATGTAAAATTTTTTGTGAATGGAATGAATGGGCAAACTGGGTCGTCTTCCTAGACTGTAAGTAAATTTTGTTCTTACGTAAGATGTCTATCATGTTAAAAATTTATAACAATGTACTTCAAAAGTTAAAAATCATGTGGAGAGATTAATATTTTTTATATGTTATACATGGAAGGTAGTGGGACGAAGAGATGTTTAGTAATCGCAAAATAAAATATTATCTGCTAAATGATATACTTTGTTAAATAAAATCATTTCAAACACCTTATTTCATTTGCTGTACTGTTAAGTTCGCCGTATGAACGGGGTTCATCCACACTTAGAGATCAGGCCAGATCAAGAATCAAAAGGTAAGTGGAAGTTGCAATTTAATTCATTAATAAAATTAAATAAAGTTACAATGGTGCCGTGACTGCAGGATGTAATGTAATAAAAAGTTATATTACACCGGCCTATATTTTGACAGTACAGAGAATGAAATACGGTTGTGAAAGCAAAATTTTATTTACGTAAAATGTACGTAATTATGGTATAAGGTTTATTTTATGTATGTTGTAGTATAATGTTTTGAAAGGAGATTAATCAATTGTAGTTAACACGTAAGTAAAAATAAGTTATAAATCCGTTAAAAATGTTTGAGCATACTGAACAAAGCAATGTAACGAACGTAGATATGAGTGAAAGTGACCTTGAACCACAGTCACTGAATGTAAGTGAGATGTGGACAGCTGATCCGAGCGCTGTTACAGAAACAGCTGTTGGCGGCAACGTAATCATTCATTCTACCCCAATTGCTGCTCAAATGCAACTAAGTGAAACAGCTGTTGATTCTGGGATTCAATTAACCCCAGTTTTAACAAATATAAATAAACAATCCGATGAAATGGATATAATGAGTTTTTTACGAAAAATTTATAGCAAGTTTGATAGTAGCTTAAACGAACTGAGAGGTGAGTTGGAAAGTCGTTTTAAAGCAAATGATATTAATTTTATCATTGTGCTGTTGGAGCAGAATATAAGTTTAAAGTTTGATTTTATGAGTAATGAATTATGTAAACGTATTGATGAACGTTTCCAGATAGAAATAAAACAAACACAAGATGATGTAGATAACGTTACAGGAAATACCAGTAAGTGTAGTGGGAATGTAATTGATGAAGTAACTGAGAACAAGGTGAGTACCGATAACCATAATAATGAGTTAATAACTGATAACGAGATAATTAAAATGTATTAGAAAGTAAAGTGAACGATAAGAGTGGAGATACAGTTTTAGTGGAATTAGAGAGTAGTAATAAGAGAGTGGTTAAAGAGAGGTTGTGTTTACAAAGGGCAAATTTTTCCCGTGGTTTAAATGGAGCAAAGACTCCGATAATGAGTTATGAGGACAGAGTTTCCTCCAGTAATAATGTGAGAGACAAAGTGTCTCGAAGTAGGTCCCTTTTTATGTATCATGAGTTCCCTGAAAGAATCAGGATGGGTTATGATAATGTTATGTTGCCTTTTGTGTGGAGTGATAGAAACGAAGTGAGATGGTGTCAGGATGAGTGGTTTTGTGAGAGAGTGGTAGAATTGTTCGCATTTAGAGAAAGAGAGATAATATTATTTGATGTTGTTAGAAGTTATGAAGAGTTACTAGAGAAAATAAAGAGAGAGAGAGTTAGTAATATTGTTGACTTACCTTGTTATGCAGAAAGAAATAATAATAACGATAGTTATATTGAATGCTTACCTGAGCTTAGACGCGGAGTATTAGTAGTAAGTGATTTTGAAATTGAGAGATTAAAATACTCATGGGTGATAGGTAATAATACAGACGGTGACACGACTAAAATCAATGATGTAGACAGGTTTTATGATTTTATAATAAAGTGGGATAATCCAATAAATTACCATGTGGATTTTACGGAACAAGTTGAAATATTAGAGTATTATTATAATAATAATAAATGGAGTGTAAATAAAATTGAAAAATGTTATGTGAAACCCAGACTAATTTTTGATGATGGAGGCTGAACATAAACTTACTAATGGACATTTTAAATATTTTGATTTATGTTTCTGACCTGGCTGATTTTGGAAATGAAGTGTGGAAAACTGAACAATTAATGGTGAAGAATTGTAAATAATTGATAGTGAAATTAATTGTGTGTATTGTAAAATGTTAGGTAAACAAGGTGTGTATGTAGTAGAAATTGTTGTGATAATAATAATAATATTTTTGCAATCTAAATAAAAAAAAAAAAAAAAAAAAAAAAAAAAAAAAATTTGAAGAGGATAACAAATGAATTGTAATTATTGTAATTGGTGAAAATGATGATTAGAAGTTCATAATTGGCTTGTAATAATAAAATGTAACGGGATGAAAGGTTTATGGAGTTTGAAACTAAACCTAAAATTGAAATGTTTGTAATTTTATTCAGATGCCGATTAAATGTTTATTTTAATGGAGTGAGAGAGTGAATCCTTTTTATTAAACGGTCAATTATATTATTAAATGTAATTAAAGATTCAATCGTTAGTTGATGATAGCCTATGTAAGTAGGAATAGATTAATTTGAGTGACTAAGTAAATATTTTGTTGTACTCACTATATTATGTTAATGAAGGTCAAAGTTAAGAACGAAATGTATGATGTTAAAACGCATAACCAAGACTAGAAATTTCATGCAATGTAAATTGTAAATTTTAAATGTAGCTATATCATAAACTAAGATATCTTTTACTTGTGATTCCCCAACTTTTCGGGTGGTCACGGCCTCACCGAACCCTGACCGTGGAATTGGTTTAGCTTTGACAGCTATGGTCGGGGCTCATTGCGTCTCGTTCTGCCTTAACTGGCCATAGCTGTTATCGTTGTAAAGGTGAATTTAGAAATTGACGGGGGGGTAATTCAGGGGAATCACCAAATTATGGAACAGTGGCTATCACTCTGTTTGCGTAGGAGCAGTAAAAAAAAGGTGATAGACCCGCATTAGGGGTGTATAACTATATAATTTATAGATATTACGGTATCTAAATGCTTTTTATAATGTAAGGCTGAAGCAAGGACAAGGAGATGACAAAATTCCTCCAAAACTTCAGTCCTTGTGGACGCCACAGTCCAGGGGGGTCATAGTGTGTGTGGAAGGGGGGTTACTCAGGGGGAGTAACGATTTAAAAAATTTTTTTTTGAAACTTAACGATAGCTGATAAGCTAAATGAATGATTTTATGTTTGTTCAGAAGGAATTGATGCAACCATGTTTCGCTCCATATGATAATTTTATACTAAGTAATTTATCAGGTCTTATTGTATTATTATTTTACTATGTTAGAAAGTAAGTATTATAAACATATGTCATATATTTTATATTATATAATTTTGAAGGGTATCTAGGGTAAGGTCATCAACCTGACCCAGAGAGATCAGCTGATGATTGGGGTTAGATATGTAATATATGCCTCATAATTGATTTGTAGTTTTTTTTTTATTTTTATATAAGTAAAGGAGGGAGTAATAAATTTTAATAACATGATAATTCTTTTTGGAAAAAAAATCACAGTAAAGAAGTTTATTTTAAATTGTGAGGTTCACTATCAGTGGAAGAGAGGTCAGCTGATTCACGATGTATATCTTATGTTATCCTTGTAATCAAGCGTAGCTATTTTGAATTTACGGTAGAAATAGGTTGTTTATTATAATAAATTTGTTATGGTATTGTTTATTATATTATATCATTTATTTGTTTATTATAAGTGTGAGTAATGTCAGAAGAATAAAGTAAATGCATTTGAAAGATTTTGGATAATTTTGGAAGATTTTAAAATTTGCAATGAATTAAGGAATGGAAAGAAATAAAGTAGACTAACGTGGAAATGGGTTTTGATCATGGACCCAGATTGTTTTTACTAGTGGAATAAAATTTAATTAATGGAATTTAATTTGAAATAATATCAGAAAAAATTTTGTTGTTTGGAAAGGGAGAATTACTTCATGTAGAAGCAATTATAGAATGCTTGTGAAGTTTATTTTAATGTAAATGGACGTAATATGTAATCGATAATGAAATGTGTATGCACCCAGTATTTTGCTAAAGGCAACCCAGTGTGCATGGTAAGGGGAAACATATCGGTTGAGGATCTGGCATGGTATAAGACCAGGGGTTTGGATATTGGGGCGGTATGTTAGAGGGTTAGGTGCGCTGTGGTGCATGTCTGTGCGATTTTATGGTGTTGGGATCTCGTATAGAGAAGTCCAGTAATCTCGTTCAGGTGCAGCCATAGTCGCCGAGCTAGGGGGATAGTTTACCCATGATGTGTTAGAGCTAATGGGGGGTTGTTGGCACCATATCCTCACCGATCCTCTTAGGGGTTTAGCAATGAGATGTCTTCTGTTTCGGCAGAAGATCTCTCATTGGGGGGTATTGTAACTGGGCTAAAGGGAAGGGTTTTCATTTTATTAAAAAATTATAATATTATATTTTCCCTCTGCACGGTCAGTCCCTATGTGAAGTAAAATTGTCGTCCAAGGAACAATGAAGTGAGATTGTGAACGGTGAGTTGGCAATGGAATGCGATGCCTAGTCTAAACACATGGCGGTAATTAAGCATTGAGGCACGTACAAAGACACGCAACATGACCATGCGTGCGTAAAGACGCACATCAGACTCCAAAGGGACGCCACGAAAAATGGCGAGAGACGAAAACTTTGTTCCATGCGGTTCGTTGCTGACTCTTAGAGGCCACGCCTTCCACAGCCTCAATATTTTCGCCAGTCAGCATCGTCGACGCCAGTGCCCAATGCAAAACCATGCTACCTAAACGGTAACGAAAAGCTGTGTGATCGCAGTGGCCGTGTATGTGCCCGGAAACAGTCAACCAGAGGTGGGGATCTAGTTACCCGCCGTTTCACCAGTCGACGAAAGAACTTCTCCTGGCCGGGACCTCCTACAAAGTTCGCGAACTATAGAAAGTTGACAAAATGTCCACAAAGTGTATAAAAACGTAAATTAGAGCAGTCCATCAGCTCGAAGTGTATACCGTGGAGACCGGAAAGTGAAAAATGTGAAAAAAACTTTCGAACAAATCTGTAGTGCAGCGCGTGGTTATCAGAGGCACCAAGAGTTAGGCAATCAACGAGCTATTTCCCTATTTAATTAATTTTACTAATTCAACGAGCGCTCTAAAATTATGGGTATGTAAAATTTTTTGTGAACGGAATGAATGGGCAAACTGGGTCGTCTTCCTAGACTGTAAGTAAATTTTGTTCTTACGTAAGATGTCTATCATGTTAAAAATTTATAACAATGTACTTCAAAAGTTAAAAATCATGTGGAGAGATTAATATTTTTTATATGTTATACATGGAAGGTAGTGGGACGAAGAGATGTTTAGTAATCGCAAAATAAAATATCTGCTAAATGATATACTTTGTTAAATAAAATCATTTCAAACACCTTATTTCATTTGCTGTACTGTTAAGTTCGCCGTACAAACGGGGTTCGTCCACACTTAGAGATCAGGCCAGATCAAGAATCAAAAGGTAAGTGGAAGTTGCAATTTAATTCATTAATAAAATTAAATAAAGTTACAGTTTGTATAAATGAAATGCAGTTTGTAAACTTTAGAATAAATATCACGAATAATGTTAATAATGCAAAGATCTTTTTTTTTTATTTCTCCTTCCTTACTAGTGATTAAAAAGGGTCTTTTATAACGACTCTTTTATAACGTCACTCGGACGTAACGTCATTATTTTTTTGGTCCCTTCAATGACGTTATAACCAAGTTCCACTGTATACTGTACTTACCTAATTGTAAGTCAACTCTGAATTTAAGACAACTCAATGATGTATTTGGAAGGTTTTCAAACTAAAAAAAGTCAGTATAAAAAAAAGAAATTATTTTACCAAAAATAAACACTCTGTTATTTATCATTGTTTCGAGTAAAAATTGTATGCATATTTATGAATATGCAAATTTATGAAAATAGTAATTAAAAATAATAGTCAAACTTGCATAACGTTGAATACCCCCACCACAATTATACATTCAGTTTGTAATAATATTAACAAATACAAAAACAGTGAAACTTTACTGTTCATTCACTGTCACTGTCAACACTATTACTATTCTCTGTATCTCCATCACTTCCCTCCTATAAAATGCAATCTTCAGACATCCATAGTAGTGGATAAACAATTTTTTTAAATTCTTGTACCATAAATTCAGATTTTACTCAATAGAAAAGTTTGATTTTAATCAAATCCTTGCAGTTTGATGTTTGACGCCAATATGTAAACATGTAATCCTTACTAAATATTAATAGCAATTGCCAAAAGCGTATATAAATGTATATTCTCGTACTGTATACATATCATAACTGATGATATACAAACGTTGGTAACGGTTAACGGTTGTTCCGTTGGGAAATTACAGATTGTAATGAATAACGACTATTATTATGGGCTCTGAACATTTAAAATTTTTGGATTTCGTTGTCCATGATGTGTCCCTTACTTAACTAAATATAATTAATTCACTACTGACTCAGAACAAAGTTTTTTATGGGTAAAAACGTGAAAGTTTTACGGTATAGCCTGAACTGGTTTTCGCTTTCACGTTTTTACCCATAAATAACTTTGTGTTCCGAACATTTAAAGTGCACAGCCATGTACAAATTAATGGGATTGAAAGGGTTTTTCCTAAAAATTACTTTGATTTTAAATACATTAACAATAAGTTTACTTACTTATAACACAGACCTGCAAAGAAATCCTTTTCAAAATTGTTTTAGTTTTGTTCACTGATTTTTATGTAATTTTTAATGCTGATTTGAAAAATGACATCCAGTTTTTCCTACCATGTAAGGTTGTTTCGCAAAAAGGTTATTGATTTTGGAAAAATTAACACAAAACAATTGTATGATATTTGTGTTTTAATTTTACCGCTTAACAAATGCAAAAATCACACAACTATCATAGATCAAATCATCAATTAAGTGGCCAATATTGTTATACAACTCTTTTTACTCCCTCCTTTGTGTGAGTAAATAGCCCAATCTGTTAAACAACTAGATCCTTCTGTTTTTAATTTAATTTAATTATCGATTATTGTTTAAAGGGTCTCGCTTGTATTAATTATTATTATTAATTGAGAAAGTCTGTTGTTATTATTAATGATTTGGTTTACTGATTTATCCAATTCAATTCAACCTATTGTGGAATCCAATATAGATAAATCGATTCACTTACTCTTGTCGTCGTTTAATCAATGTTTATATTTTTTTTTTAATGAGAAAATGTTTACTTGTAGATCCGTCGATGAATGTAACTTATGCGTAGATCTCTTGAAGTTGGTATTCTCTTCTGTTAAAAGTGTCGTCCATGTAGGTCAGAGTATTGTCTAGACAAACAAGTCCTTGGTTGATCAGTATATTATTACTGTAAACGTTTTTACAACACTTTTAATATTTACTTGGACGCCATATGGGTTTTTCAACAGAAATGTCCCATAGAAAAATGCTTCTGATTTATTAATTGTGAGCATTGACCTTTAATGATTCTATCATTGATCAGTTATTTAAATTGAGATCATTCATTAAGTTTTACTTGATTGTTCACTGTTAAATGCACCTCAGTGATATGTGATACTGATTGCTAATTATTAATTAAAATAATTATTAACAAATGTTGCTGTATAATACTGATTTTTTATTATTCCCTATTGAATTAGATTAACAAATACATTAAAAAATAACAATCTACGGATCACAATTCGTCCGGTTTAATTACTGGCCTAGCTCAGTTTCGTGTACAATGAAAACTCTTATTTCTTATTAACAAATTATTTATTTTAATTAATTACCTCAAGGGTGGCTTCTTTTAAGCTACAGAATAGAACATTATTTTCTTTCAAAAAACACTAATATAATATCATATGTTAGGTTAGACACCTTTGATAATTTTCAGTTAAATAACGACAAGTTCGTTTGTTCAAACTCAAAATGAGTTTAGTTATAAAAATATTAATACATATAATCTTACTTCGGGATGTGTTAATCCCTCTAAATAATTTCGATACAATGTTATCTACATATAGTCTTATTGTTTTGCGTCAGTACAATTGTGTATTAAGTTCTACTGTCATCTGATAAAAATGTAAACAAATAAATTTTGTCACTGTACTACCTGTGTATTAATCGTATCGATTAATTTATAAACACATTAACGATCAGATTATAATGATTGTTAAATCACTTCACTTAATACGCACTGGAACGAGTAAAATTTGCTTCTTACTAAATAGATAGGCTATCGCCGTTTGAGGTTATGTTTATGACTCTCGTTCAGATACACGCACTGCTAGTTAAAGTACACTACTAACTTTCGATGCACACAGGTGAAATTATACTTCTTCTCAGTGACTGATTTCCTAAATTACGATGATTATTTTAATCTGGACTGTTGTTGCTGGTTGAGTGATACTGACAAAATGCCTCGTGTTTACGCCGCTTCTCAGTTATATAGTTCTTCATCATCCCGCTTAGAGAGTATTCGGTCTTACTAAAATCGTCCGTGATTGGTGCGAAATTATGTCATGATGAGGTAATGCTATTAATAGACATTACATATCTGTATTTCGCACGCTGTTGTCATTTTTGTTTGTATTGTATGTACTTCTTCAAATCTCGCCAAATTTATGATGCTAACGTTAATTTCTTGACTATTACAATTCCATTTCGGATTCTATTACTATCAAATTATAGCTTATTTCATTATCTTTAATTTGATGTGGCTTGAGGCCAGTTTAAATATAGTTTTCATTAACAATTCATTAATTTACTGTCCTAAGACATTGCTTACTAGTGTCGTCTGCTAACAATGCAAATTCGACTATTTACTTTTCTTTAATATTTGATTAATTATGCTCGTTTCCTATTTCGAACATTATAAAATGATTAAAATGAATACCTTATTATATCTAATTGCTGCCTACAGCTGAACCATATTAATTATTGGTCTAATTAAGTTGATACATTAACTTGAACTTTCCTAATTCACTATTTATATTTTTATATGTCCTTCTCATTTCTTAAATGTATAATATCACCCAAGTGGTGGTACTTTACACTTGATTCATTATGGTTCTGATTCTATTATTTTATGCTAATTAGGGGTTCTATTTCCCTATCATTTCATTGACATAAACTTGGTCATTCAGGGTCTGGGTATAATTCTATTACAATGTTTATTCCCTGATTATTATTATCTTTTATATACACATTATTCACTTAGGAAGTTACCTACATACATACAGTGCTTCCCTTTATAATTACTCTTAATTTATACTACCACATATTTGTTTTTTATTCTATCTTTTACAATTTTGTGGCTACATCTAGCATAGTACATGGTATTTGTTATTTCTATATAATGGTTCTACTTATATCAGCCAATATGCTGTTATTTATTACCACGCTATTAAAGTCAGTGGTTAATTTGTTTATTCTGTATGACTTTACTCATCAATGTTTTTATCTGGCTTATTTGTGAAACTTGGCTTGTCAATTTGTCATAGTCAGTCAGTTTATTTAAGTTGTGGTGTCATTCGGTCCATGTAGTGGATTCATCACTGCTTCCTGGGAATCCTTCTCTTCTTTTCTTCTTTGCTGGTCCATTATCTTCACTGTTACATTCATTTTATTTACTCATTTATTATTCTAGTGGTATATTTCACCCTTCTGGTGTTCATTATGGTTATGGAACATTTTGTGATGTTACAATATGTATAAGTCCTTATAATCAATGGTAGCCAGTGAGTTCTGAGGAAGGGAAGGCTAGAAGACACTAACCTGAGCCGTGCTGTCATAGCACCCCACCCCACCCAACAGTCGTTATTTCACTCTTACGTATAGTAGAACTATATACATTTTACAGCATACACGTTTTATTAGAAATATTGTAACGATACATGTCCTCACCGTACATGAAAGAACTATGATAAGATAAGAAAACAATCAATGACTAGTACTAGTATACCTAATAAATAAAAAGATATATAAATAAGTGTGTATTAAGCATAACATTCAGTCCACAAACTACACCAAAACAGTGAATGAAGAAAAAATAAATGATAAAGAATGAAAAAATAGTAATTATGAAGAAAGTTAGGAAAAAAAACAGTAACGTGATAAACCCAATGAACCTAATAGATATGGTAAGTGAGAGGACAAACAAACCAACGGTAAAACTCGATAGAGTAAAATCAAGATATAATGAGTAAGCAACAAGACAATGAAATAAACTAGCAACTATACCAGAGTGAGTTGAAGACCACAGTAACTACAGAGTAACATAAATGTGTAGTGAAACTAAAATAAACCCAACGAAAGAGACTTAAACTAAAAACCTGATAACCACCAGGGACAATATAAATAAAAATATTAAAAAAATAAAAAACAATAATAATAAAAGAGCTAGGATCAGACAGTAGTTAAACTGATAGAAAAATACAATGCAATAGAATAAATAAGATTAGAAATATGTGTATTAGTTTAAGGAAAAAGTGTAAAAACATATATTAAGGGGGAGTGAAATGATAAGTGTCAAAAAAGGAAAACAGTGATGATCAGAGATCATGTAATAAACCAGTGGGGAGTGAGAAAGTGAATTAGTGGTCTTGCATATAAACTAATTCATATGAAGAACCAGTAGATGGAATCAATAATTGTTAAAAAGTTTTATATACATGGTGAAGCCATAATTTTGTTATGTTATAATTATTTGTTCAAATGTTTATTAATTGTCAAGAACAGTAGTTGAAAACTGTTAAAAAGTGTTAATATCATGTACAGAGTAAAATATTATATTATGTAAAAATTATTGTGAAAAAATGGCAAAATACTAAGCCTATAGGCCAAAAGAAATGAACTAACTTTAAAACAGAAATAAAATATCTGATATAGTCCTAACCAGACCAAATACTACTAAGTAGAAGCCTGACCTTAATGAAACAGGGAAGGTACTGATAAAATTATATGTAAAAACCCATAATTGTAATAAGCAGATGGATAGGGAAAGTAATAATAGCACATACGACAAGCCATTGAACTGACGTGTTGTCAATATTATTGCTGTTATAAAGATAACATTAATAGGTATTTAAAACTGTGATGTTATATGTAATGAAGAGTTATCAACAATTATTGTTAGTAGTAAGGACAACCCTATTAGAACATATTAAAATAGTAAAGAAGGCAATAGGAAATGTTAAGAAAAAAAACTTAAATTTATAAAGGTGCTAAAATACGTGATACTGGGCCAAAATGGGCCACATAAGGTATCAAAATACTTCAATTTTACTAAACAATAACACCGTATAAATCAAATTTAACTTAATCTACAATAAACAGGGAGTAATTTGAGGTGACATATAAAATTCAGAGATTTCGAATAATTAACATCACGTGACCAGGGGTCAGGAAATAAGGACCAATCAGAGCTCAAAAAAGCTTGGTCATAGTCGTTGACTAAACAGAAAAATTCATTTACTCTATTGTTAACTTTCAAACCGAACAGATCAACTTCATGTAGCAGAGAGTCACATTTTTTTATGAATAGCCAAAAGTAAATATAAAGAGACGCAAAAAACGAAATAAGAAAATAAGGAAAACCATTAAAAATTACACGAGAAAACAGTACTAATAGAAGAAACTGAAAATCGAATGAAAAAATGATGATCTACTCAAACTAACACATCCCAAGTATAGAAAGCGTAACGTCGAGTTGGTGAGATTTTGGTAACCTAATAACGAAATAACCACACCATTACACAACACGAGCTTCACCAAAAACACTGTTAAACCAGACACTTTGTGAATTTTCACAAAACTTTATTCAACAACATTGTGGACATTAAATTATTAAAACACTATTTAATTTAAAGAAATTAGTCGAAGCAGATTTTTGGGCCACTCAGTTGCTGGCCGACGGCCATTATGAATGACGATTCCGCCATTTTTGATTGACTTTTGGGACAGAACCGAGAGTAGTAATACATTTGAGCTCAAACATTATTTTAATTTTATTAGTTATTAAGAATGTTGTTTAACAAATTGTAATGTATTGTATTTTATCCTGAAGCATTTTCTGATCTTTCCTAACAGCTCAAAGAATCCACTACCTGATAAAAGAAATAATATTGTAATTGATTTTAAACATTTTTTTGTTCGAGTCGAGTTGGGTGAGCGAGTCGATACGGCCAATATCCCGTTCGATTCATGAGCCGATAAACACCCAGGTTTTAAACATTATCAAATAAACCAATTTGTTAACTGAAAAAGCACTTTATTTTTTTGAGAGTGAGTTAAGATAAAGGATTTTCAGGTGACAAGGAAGAAGAGAAATACGAGAGTGAAGAACATTGAGAAATTAGGAGACAAAACCAGATAACCTACAAGACTGAGTCGAATCAGTAATCGATTGTGGAAAAACAACACAATCTATTCCACTTTTAAAGATCAATTATTTTGGCAACATTTCAAAACAGTACGGACGCGAACACCGCTCTAATAACAGTAAACTCTTTGACGACCTGTCATTGCTTGATCACTCATTTAATTAAAGTAACTAAATAAAAAAATAAAATAAAATAAAAATAATATCAAATAATAACAATAATTCAATAAATAATAAATTTATTTCAAACTAATAAATTTTAAAGAAGATAAGAGCACGCTCACATAAACGGAGCTTAACATATTGGCGCACCAACTTGTGGGGCATAATAAATAATAAACAAAAGAAAAGAAAGATTAGTATCACATTTTGGTGCTTATCAATATACACGTATCTTTAATAAGATAAACAGAAGATTAACTCATTTTTGTTCTTTTGTTTTACAAATTATTTAAATATCCTTGTTCCTCTCTTACAGTTACAGAATTTTATGATTCCATCAACTCTTAAAAACCTCAATTAATTTTAGTGTGTTTGTATGCACTGCACTGATGATTTTAGAATTTGAGTGAACTTCACTGCTTGTAGGAAATGTTTACTGCCCAAGACTTTAACAGTAACAGCAGTACGGTTTGAAGAATGGTGGAAAAAAGCAGGTATGACTTGAAGAATAGAGAAAAAGATATTAACAGATTTTATTTTAGAACAACTCCGTTGCAAAACTAAATTTAAATGGTGTGCATAGCAATGAAACAGCTTGTAGTGCAAGTTCTCAAACTATGCTTGTAAGCCATTCAGTTCCCCTGACATGACACTAGCACCATCGAAAGTGTGAGCAATTAATTTATTTTGTATGTTACATTTTTCAAGAGTCTTACACAAAACACTATGTAAGCCATTAGCTGTTCTGTCCTATTATTATTATTATATCCTAAAAAGCACTCTTGAATTTCTACTGCTACTGTTAGTCTACTAACCTTGCGACTCTGGAACACTGTGTTTTTTCAGATATGACAGTGGTTTCATCAAGCATGCAAGCAAAGAAAGATGTTTGGTTGATTCTAGTTTCAATAAAATATTTTACTCATCATGAAAGCATTCAATGAGCTTGTTTTGGACAATCGTCTACAATAACCCAAGTTTTTCCAGTATTGTTTAAATCTGGATTCCTGCTCAGTACAATCTGAAAAAAAGCTTTAATGTTTTATGGTTAATGGACTCTTTAGATTCATTATAATCCCTGAAAGCAAGTTCTTGCTCATGTAATAAACTAGTAACATATACTGTATTCGAATTTTAAAAGTATCCCTATTGTCTTTAACTTCCTTGTTATATTTTATTTCTTGTAATCAACTATGCTCATATAAAAGTTAAGATAGGCTACTTTTAACGCCCGTTTCAATAGGCTGTATAATGATAAAATGAATTTCAATGTTTTTGCATGGCTAACCAATGTCCATGACAAATTCGTTAAATCGTCCAAGCCTTGAGCAGACCATATATACTTTTTTTTTAAGTACTTTAGGTGCTTAAAATTAAGCACAGCGAACAGAATAACTTCAACTTTACTCCACTACCGCATAGCCATTTATGTTGATCATACCATGATGACTGAAAAGTTATTGATTAGTTTTTGTGCCTTTAAAGAAATAAAATTTTTGGGGTAGGTTGACCACGTTTCAGTATTTCATTTCTCTCAAAATCACTCATCTGGGAAAATGTTTTTTCCAGCACATTGGAATAATGCCTTTGTTCGATAATGCAATATCATTTCACTTTCCTGTGCTAAATCCATTTTTTCCTCGTAGTAGAGATCAAAAACACACGCCAAGAAGGGATTAATAAAAATAATAATAATGCATGTGCATAAGCAACTTACTGAGACTGCATAAAACTAACAGAAACCACATTAAACCGTGTCGAGAGGTTAACTCACTCTTTGCCTCCCAAGCATGGTTACAGACGCACTAGCATTCCCCCCACCGCCACCTGCTAGGCATAGGTCTCATGTATGAGTACTATGGCAGCTACTCAGATCCCTGCCTCTGTCTGCTGCTATTCTGCGTTATTATTGATAACACATGATTAAAAGGTTTGTTCTATATAATCAGATAATTTAAAATGCCAAATTGTGATTAGATTGATTACAGGTTCATTTACAATTAAAAAATTGAGCCTGTTACTAGTTGTTTATTTTTTAATATTTTTCTATATCTTACTGGGGAGGCTTAGTCTCCCTTGCCTTCCCTGATGAGCCACTGCTGCTTATAACAATGTTTTCTTTTTCCTTCAAAACTTTCTTTTTACTTTTCCTCTTGTGAACTTGCAGAGGATCATCCCTTTTCAGCATCCAGCAATAGTCTGCTATCATGTAGATGTTCGACTTTCCTTGATATCGCCTTTCCATTTCCTTTATATCTGGGTGTAATCTTTCACCCTGCTCCATGCTGACTACACCAAAGATTTTCAGGAAAGTAGTCAAGATGTGAATGTAGGAAATGGACTTTTAGGCTCACTTTACATTGCAAGATCTTGAACTTTTCAAACGTTTCCAACATATCTTCTACGGTATGTTTGTAGTTTGGGTTCTTTTTGTTTCCCAGTAAGCTGGTTACTATAAGTCTGAAAGCTTTCTAGGCTTGTTTTTCATTTTCCTCTATTTTTGCATCAAAAATTTCATTGGGCCCAAGAAACCCTCCTTCAACTTTGTTTCAGATAAACCTGGAAACTGGTTGCAAAGATATTTAAAAAATTCCTCTTCTTTTGGTAATGCTTTAACACCTAAACTTTCCTTCTTGATGTTTTTGATTCCAGGCTCTAATACTTTTCTAATTGGCCATTCTTCCTTTGTATAATGTTTTCTGCCACAGCTATCCAATTCACAAAGAAAACAAGGGAATTTGGTATATTCAATCTGTTGACAGAGTAGCATGGCCATTATCTTTAAGTCATTACAAATTGTCCATCCATGATCTGGATAGGAAAGTTTAGTAAGGATCAAATCAAAATTTTCATAGTATTTTTTTTTTTTAATGAACTGAATGTCCAACAGGCACAGAAGCATACTTACTTCCGTTGTGTAAGAGTATTGATTTGCTTTTCAACAAATCAAAAAAGTCTCCAATCAACAGTTTTGTATTCAACGTTTCAAAACTCTACCCCCTCTACCCAAGAAACTTATCATGAATTTTGGCACATCTTTGCAGTAGACAAGTTCACTCTCTTGAGTAAAAAAAAAAACAAAACAAACTACTTTCCCCTGCTCCGAAACCAATAAAAGAAAGTACCAGGAGCCAACAAATATTTTCCTACAATCTGGAACCTAATACTTCTGCCAGATCCTTAAGAAGATCTAAGTCTCTAACTAATTCATTCAACTCAGACTATGAACAGTTTTCGGTCATTGCTGCTGGGTATTACTCCCACTACCATCATCACTACCACACATTTGGGGTATTGTTTCTAAATCTTCACAAAATTAATCTAGAAGGAAAGGAACAGATATACCAGGTCTATTGGGGAACAGGGCATATGGCTGACTTTATGTTATGGTAAAAATCTCATTTTTGTTCTTCAGGATGAAACCTTGTACATTACATGAACAAAAGTAGCATTCAGCATTAAGGTTCTTAGATGGTACTGAATACTTGCTTCTGCACATGTGTGACTGCCATACAAGTACGGAGCAAACAAAGTGAGGTATTCAGAAAACGCCTATGCCAGTGAGAAGCTACGATGACAGATACGGACCACACATAAAGGAATAAATGAAAAATTTATAAATAGTCAATAAAAAAAAATCACACAGTTACATTTATTCTCCTGTTATGCAGATATATAATACCAATGATAATAACAAATCATAATACTCATGAGTTGGTAAATTACAATATCGTGTTGTAACCTATAGAGCAGTTGATAGGCTATACAATAACTTTTTGTTTTGTGATTTCAGAGATGTTGTACCTAATTGAAATGATTTTAACTTCATGGCACACGTCATATAAATTATAGAACTATACTATACTTGATTCAGAAGTCATATAACACAGTGGGGTAGATAGAGAAATACACTGCGTATGTGGGTTTTTCACTCATAAATACTGTGTGACTTGAAAATTTAGTCATTCACAAGTTTATGGGATTATAATTTTTAATCTCTTGTAATGTAACAATCATTATTCTCCATCATTACACTCATTTTAAAATTATTTTGGCTATAAACAAAGCTGTAAAAACACCATACTTCCATTTCCTTATGGAACATGGAAGTAAAATCTAAACACAACACATTTTACATTTCAAAAATTTATTGAAATATAAGATGTACCTCGTCGTATTAGTGTTGTTAATTGGCATAAAGTATAGCTTTTATTTCGATTTGTAGCTCAGACACTAAGGCGACAGAATACTTATTTTGTATTTATACTATTCACATTTATGAAAAAAATATATTGTAACATTATGTACTTTTTTCAAATCCCCCCACGTGACTTCTACTTACCTCGTGCGATCTTTTTACGCACTAGCCCTTATTACACTTTACCCTGACTTACCAAAACAGAAGACTCCGACAGGTCGCCACCAATATCTTTGAAGGACAGATATGGAAACCTTAATACACTTTCCTCTTTTAGAATTTAATTACTTACCAGGTTCATTAGGCGAAATTTTCTATACAGGACAGGTGATGATAATTAGGCGTAATAATTGACTTAACGCATGGTTACGCTATTAACCCATTTTATTTATATTCATTTTAAATGTTAATTACTCTCTGTTTGTAACTCTTAACAGTTCATCAAATTCTTTGCACTATCAAACTCTCTTATAATATGTCAAACATTTAAGAAAACAAAAATTTACTAAATCAACTAAGCGGTATACCTTTTATTTTTATTTGACAAACCAGTATTTGCTCACACTTTCATTCTTTACAGATCTTTTACCCCAACCCTTATTTTAGAGATCTCTTTATTATTGTTATATTTGAATTTTGCATTTAAACGTCCAAATGAACTATTTCTGTAGTTTAGTCATTAACTTATAAATGGTACTTAGCCATTTTGTAGATGTCTCCCTACTGTTGCACCACCACTGTACTCACTGTTTATTTAACATTCCGAAATTAGGTTTTAAAACAGTTTAAACTGCAATACTGCTGTATATGGTTCCAAATACATATTTCACTACTGTTACACCTTAATTATGTCACAATTTAGTCGGCTCGCGAGCACTGATATATGGAACCGCGCGTTAGCGCATCTGCATGGTTCTGAATTTAGACACCGACTGCATATTTGAGCATGTTTTTAACGAACCGCGGGTTAACACATCCGTGCGGTTCTGGAGTTGGATGGAGACTGTAGGCATCCAAAAATGGCGAAGCGTCTCTCTGCAGCCAGCAACTCGCTACATGATTGGCCGGTAGCGTCTCGCGGCTTTCTCGTCATCTCGTATAAGGCAGTAAGGAATTCCTGTACGTGACTTTCATGTTGTGAAAAGGCGGCACACTCGCGCGGTCGTACTCATTCCATGGCGTTAATAGCTTTTGTGCCTCGTACGGCTTGGTACCAGACTGACCACAGGGTGTTCAAAAAAGTCAAGCTTTTGTGATCAAAAATGTTGCCCAACCGAGTTGGCCCCAGATTGTTAAAATTATTATAAAAACTAAAAAAATAAACCCTCTTTTATTTTGCCCCGTTACAATACACCCCAAATGAGAGGTTTTCTGTCGAAACAGAAAAACTCTCATTGGCTAAAAACCTAAGAGGACCAGCAAGGATATGGCGCCACAACCCCCCTAATTCCTTATTAAAATCATGGGTAACTTACCCCCCTTAGTCCGGTGACTGCGGCCCCACCTGCATTACCTTACTGGACTTCCCTTGTTGAGATCCCAACACCATAAAGTCAGACAGGCATGCCACCACAGTATCACCTGACTCTGTAACAATTAAACAAAAACATCAATAAGTGGCCTTTCACCATACCATATCCCCAGCTGATTTGGTTTCCTCTTAGTCGTACTGGTTTGTCTTTAGCAAAGTACTGGTTTCCTACTCTAACTTCTAATACACAAATACATTGTTTAAGATACATCCTTAATCCAACATAAGACATTTTATTTATACCACTTATATCACCATACTCCTGACCATTATAATTTCAACTTTAAAATGATTTACCAATTCAAGTTTGAATTCAAGTACACTATATCATCTTACTTTTTCATTTCAACATCTCAATTTACCATTGTTAATGCAAATGACTACTGCTACCGTTAACTAATACAGAACATAATTAATAAAAAATACAAAGTTACAACAGATACATGGATAGTCAAAACAACCTCCTCCAATACTTCATTATTATCGCACCATTACAATAATCATCAATTTTATCTTATTTCTTATTCAATAAGAACTTATATATTAACAATTTAAAAACCTCCTTCCACACACACTATTGCCCCCCCTGGACTGTAGCGCCCAGTTGCTTCCACAAGAACTGAAGTTTTTTAGGGTGTCCGCGCTGCTTACACCGTTCTTGCTTCGGCATTATAA
Source organism: Magicicada septendecula (assembly GCA_034769895.1). Lineage (NCBI taxonomy): Eukaryota > Metazoa > Arthropoda > Insecta > Hemiptera > Cicadidae > Magicicada > Magicicada septendecula. The sequence goes on from CM068368.1 coordinate 660,055,164, forward strand.
AACATTCGGCATTACTGATATCCGAGGACACCAGTAATCCTACTAAAATTTACTTACATGCCCTTATACGGTCTACCATCCCATTCGATGGATAGCCGCTGTTCCATAGTTATGGTGATTCCCCTGATTCACCCCCCAGTTAATTTCTAAATTCACCTTTACAACGATAACAAGCTATGGCCAGACTTAGGTAGCGCGTAACGTAATGTGCCCTGACCATAGCGGGTCAAAGCTGAGCCAATTCCATGGTCAGGGTTCGGTGAGGCCGTGACCGCCCGAAAGTGGGGAATCACATTTAAAATATATATTACATTTGTTTCACATATATACCTAATTACATAATAAACGTTCAAAATTAACAGTATCCATATTACATTAAGACAAACATTCCAACTCTGAATTTGCATAAAGTTTACTAACATTACACAACTTTTAATTTCAATTTCTATTGATTAAACATTTTAATTGTCTATCATTTATTATCCATTTCAAATCAAAAATAAATTATTCAAATTTATTACATATATTTCCATCTTTTAAATTAATTGCCCATCTCAAATTAATTACTTACTTTGATTGCATTACTTAAACCATTTTACATTAATTAAATCCTCTCACATAAATTTTAATTACCTCCTCATCAAAACACTAAGTTACTTCAATTACATTATTCAAAACAATTTTAATTCATTTAATTTCAACTTGCATTTATGTACTTTCATAATAAAATTCATTTTTCATTTTTTATAACCTTCAAATCAAAACTTTTAAATTTACTACCAAAATGTCTATCTTTCAAACATTTTACGTTAATTTCATTTTCATTATAAATATTCACGACTACACACTGTTAATTATTCACTTCAAACAAAATATTACCGTCATGAACTCAAACAAACCTGCAGATTGACTACATTGAATACAATGTACATAACCTTAACAAAATATATTTAACATCACTACAAAGTTATCTACAATTTACATTATTATCTGTTATAGTTTACCACAAATCATTTCATAATTCAGTCCATTTCAAAACCCACTACACTCACATAATTAAATGTTTCTTAATAACAATTTAACCACCATCATCGAAAATTAATCTTCTTTTACATGAATACAATGCATTCTTTATTAAGTACATTATATTACCACAATGAATATAACAACCATTCCCTTTCTCAAATTGTTCCATTAAACCAGAATAATAACCCCCTGGATTACTCCATATTATTCGATCATAAAATCTGTCTACATTGATAATTTTAGTCCTGTCTCTGTCAGTATTTATTGTTAAACCCAGATAAGTTACATCATCATCACAATTATCTCCTACTACAAGTACACTGGTTCTACTCCAAGGTAAGTGCTTTTTATCAAGAATACTATTTTCATTTATTACTTCTGTACTCATTATTCTCCAAGGTAAGTCTTTATTAATAATTCTCTCACTATTTATTCGCTCTATCAACTCTCCATAACCTCTTTTTAACTTGAACAACTCTAACTCTTTCTCCCTCTCAAAATTGCTTACACAACCACATCTTACTTTCTCTCTCTCATTCCTCACAAAGGGCAACACAACATTATTATAACACATCCTGGCTTTTCCAGGGGAATCATAATACACAGGGGACTTATTTGTAGACCTATCATCTACCAAATACACTTTCTCGCTAAACACACGTGAAGCTTCTACTTCACCCATTACACCAGGGAAATCTGCCCTTTGTCCACACTCTACCTTTAAACTCTCTCTTTATTCTTTCTCTAACTCATCAACACTCACTAACACTCCACTACTAACCCCAACTAACCTTCCGCTCTCACAATCACTAATATTACTTAATGTATCACCTCTTTTTCAACTACATCATTGTTATCACTCTTTATTTCACCATTAAACTCGTTACTATAATTACCACTTACCTTGTTAATTATTTCTTCGTTATTCATATTTTCATTCGCACTTAACCTGTCAACCTTATTATTCATAATTACCTCCCCATTATAATTACTTGTTTTAAAATCATCACTTATTTTGACCACATTACTCACCTTGTTCTCCGTTACTTTATTATTTTCAATATTCATCCCAAGCTTATCTGTCTCTTCTACTCTCCTTTCTCTTTCTGATGTCATTTACATCGTCTTGTATTTGTTTCTCCCAAGTACTCAAATGTTCGTCTATCTTATTCAGATGTTTATTAATATTATCTTGAAACTTAACATTTTGTTGTTTCATATCATAAAATTTAATATCAATACTCTTTTGTGAATCGCTCAAACACTTATCAAATTTTTCGTCAATATTATTAATGTCACCCCTTAATTGATTAAACTTGCTTTCGAATTTATTACTTTGTTCATCAAATTTATTATTCTGTACATCAAATTTATTCAACAATTGTATCATATCCATTACCTTATCATTACTATCAGATTGATTATTTTTATTAGTCGAAGTTGGGGTTAACTGAATTCCCAATAGTATCTGACTCGTTTAATTTACTATTTAGAACTACATTCGGAGTCGAATGAACCTCCAGTCCGCTCATAACGGCTGACTCGTTCATTGACTGAATTTCTGACTCATTTATGCCAGTTACATTTACCTCAATTTCTGTATTTTCTTCCATCTTTTACAAATTTACTTATTTTCAGTTAAATGATTAATTACTTATTTATTATATAAACAAAATCTCATAACTTTTACTCACAGTATTTTACGTCTTAATCTCTAATCACAAATCCCGTGATTTTTATTATTACAAAAACCGCCTGTTATCACCACCTGTTTCGTACTTCAAATCAGGCCTAAACCCATATGAATAATTCATCTGAGATCCTGGCAGGGATCGCCATTTGTAACAATATGTACTTTTTTCAAATCCCCCCCACGTGACTTCTACTTACCTCGTGCGATCTTTTTACGCACTAGCCCTTATTACACTTTACCCTGACTTACCAAAACAGAAGACTCCAACAGGTTGCCACCAATATCTTTGAAGGACAGATATGGAAACCTTAATACACTTTCCCCTTTTAGAATTTAATTACTTACCAGGTTCATTAGGCGAAATTTTCTATACAGGACAGGTGATGATAATTAGGTGTAATAATTGACTTAACGCATGGTTATGCTATTAACCCATTTTATTTATATTCATTTTAAATGTTAATTACTCTCTGTTTGTAACTCTTAACAGTTCATCAAATTCTTTGCATTATCAAACTCTCTATAATATTATATGTCAAACATTTAAGAAAACAAAAACTTACTAAATCAACTAAGCGGTATACCTTTTATTTTTATTTGACAAACCAGTATTTGCTCACACTTTCATTCTTTACAGATCTTTTACCCCCACCCTTATTTTAGATCTCTTCATTATTGTTATATTTGAATTTTGCCTTTAAACGTCCAAATGAACTATTTCTGTAGTTTAGTCATTAACTTATAAATGGTACTTAGCCATTTTGTAGATGTCTCCCCGCTGTTGCACCACCACTGTATTCACTGTTTATTTAACGTTCCGAAATTAGGTTTTAAAACGGTTTAAACTGCAATACTGCTGTATATGGTTCCAAATACATATTTCACTACTGTTTCACCTTAATTATGTCACAATTTAGTCGGCTCGCGAGCACTGATATATGGAACCGCGCGTTAGCGCATCTGCGCGGTTCTGAATTTAGACACCGACTGCATATTTGAGCATGTTTTTAACGAACCGCGCGTTAACACATCCGCGCGGTTCTGGAGTTGGATGGAGACTGTAGGCGTCCAAAAATGGCGAAGCGTCTCTCTGCGGCCAGCAACTCGCTACGTGATTGGCCGGTAGCGTCTCGCAGCTTTCTCGTCATCTCGTATAAGGCAGTAAGGAATTCCTGTACATGACGTTCACGTTGTGAAAAGGCGGCACACTCGCGCGCTTGGTCACATTCCATGGCACTAATAGCTTTTGTGCCTCGTACGGCTTGGTACCAGACTGACCACAGGGTGTTCAAAAAAGTCAAGCTTTTGTGATCAAAAATGTTGCCTAACCAAGTTGGCCCCAGATTGTTAAAATTATTATAAAAACTAAAAAAATAAACCCTCTTTTATTTTTTATCAATTACTATACCTAGAAAGTAAAAAGATACTGTCAAGATAAGAGTAGTTTGTAAGAGATAAAAATATTAAGTCATTACTTTTTAGTGACATACATGAACACTATTCTGTACCGAATTAACAAGAACCACCCAGCAGTAATTTATTAATTTGCAAAAATTACGAATTATTATGATTTAATAAATTATGTTTAATAATTTATTTAAAAACATGTAAATTATTTTAATACTTTATAATAAATTTTAACATAAATATATTATTTGTCATACATAATAATTTGTATTATTGTAATTATTAAAATATTTAATAACAAATACATTTATCTTGTTTATAATGTAGCTATAAAGATTCAATGTTCAGCAATGCTAAGTGCAACATTATGATAGACTTTATAAACTTAAAAAAAAGGTGTACTTCGTAAACTATAAAAAAGTGCCCCAACTAACCTCTAACAGTATGCTAAAACCTCTAGTAAGTATTTGAACACAGAGAGAACAAATAAAATACTGGTTTAAAAGTAGGCGTCACAAGTAACCGGTATTTGTAATGTAGCAGTTATGATGCGGTAACAGATACTAGGAACGCGTACTTTGTAACCGCTCCTGCAGTTACTATTATCAGTAACCATTACAGCGGTAAGGGGTATATGGAACAGTTACTTTTGTAACTGCTACTTGTATTTACTGGTTTAGCAGGCCTCTAGTGTAAGGGGAAAGTGATTTATGAAGGGAAGAGGGAGGCAGACAAGCTTCAACAGCCTAGCGATGTGGTTTAAACTGGTTTTCATAAGTTTTACTATTGTGCTCAATCTGCTTTTCACTAATTTTGAGGCATATGTTTTAATTTTATATTTCTATTCCCTTGCCAAGTATTTATATATATCAAATAACTATTTAATATACATAAATACATGTACAATGTTTGTATACATAATTATACTGTACTTTCTAATTTATCAAATACGTCAAAATTAGATAATTATTTGTGTAAAAACTATAAAAGACTACCATGAAACAAGTCAACAATACCAGTTTTTCAACAATATTACTATGTATATCTTTTTTTTTCAGGACTATTAAACTATTCTTATGTTTTTTAATTTTTCGGTTCATGAATCTAGACAATCCGTTCACCTCTGGGCAAGCTAAACAAATGATATATATATATCACAGCTGTCATTCTCTATGTGATTTACGTTTCACCATTAACATAGGTTTTTACAGCTGTATTTTTGCTTAATGATCTGGCAAACTGATTCCTGATATTTCAACATGATGTTATATCTCAACAATAAAACGAGAAGTAATAACGTTACTTAACAAAAACTATAGCCTACCACAAACATTATGTATGTACAGCAACTATAATCTAATGGTAATACACTTAACAGTATTCACAGTATGTTCATTTCATAACATCAGTATTATTAATTATGCGAACATAAAACAACTTTATATTTTATTTTAACATAACACAAATTGGAAACAATGGCTGCGTTAAAATCAGGTAAAAAATTCAAATGTTACAGTATTAATTCAAATATATGTAATGAATAATAACTTACACATGACTAGTATTAATGAGAAAAAATGATCTGTAGACGTACAATGTACATATATTTGTAGTTATTTAAATTATTTTTATTATATCTCAAAACTGTACAAGTATACATTTCTAATATAATACGTAACCCTTACATGAAATTTATCTCCATATTCTAAAGACAGAAAAAAAAACAATTTCCAGTATGTATTTCATCAATTCATATAAACAATAAACATGTTAACATTTATGTTATATTAAAGTCACAAAATGTTACAAAAATGTAAAATAACAATGACATGATTGCACACATAAACACATGTTCACTAAGTGTTTATTAAAATATGTTTATAATAAATTAATAATAAATTACCACAATAAAATATATTTTGATAATGTTCTACTGGTATATAAATTTACTAAAAACAATATATCATGGTTATTACTTTCAAGAGGAAAAAGTTATTGTGTTAATGCTGGGGAAGTTTCACTGTTTGCAACAGTTGATCATTTTTTTTTAGAATTGTACTGCTACTGTTTGTTCAACGAAAAGTGTGAAATAAATTAAATCATTATAGTAAATTAACATAACTATGTTATGGTGATGTTGTGAGTTGGGTATGTCTTGCTTTCTGGAGAATCAATGGCAAGTGATCACTACAAATCAACATTTTTAACAGTTATGTCATTTATAGATTGTTGATACTATTGTCTGCCAGGCTATTAGGCCGTGGTCTACTACTGTTAACACAGCTTATAACAGACGTTTTGGCCCCACCATTGCAGGCTATCTTCAGTGTCTCAGACGATTGAGTAACTGGCAGAGAACAGTGTTGAGTAACAGTGTTGATGCCGGTCAGAAATTCATTTATAGACTAGCAGGTACCACAAGAAAGTGAAACTTTATGGTATGACAGTACAACTTAGTACACAGGTGATGGCTGACATAGCTCACTGAATTAACATTATATAAAACAAAATAAAACCAAGATACAGAACATTTTTTAAGTAAATAACCTGTTAGGAATGTATAACTCCATTTTACAAACAATATTATTTTACACACAAGCTCCATCCAATTTAGCCCACAAACTTGAGGTTACAATGTAAAATTGTTCAGTTTCATGAAATTGTGAATTACCTGGTATTTAGTAATTATCAGCTGTATGCCCTGGGCTAATTTTAACTATACGTATATAACTATGTTAATTTTTATAACAATGTGCGTTTTCTCAAAGAATGTACACAAAAAATATACACAAGTATGTACATAATGTACACACAGAGGTATATATTACATTGTCATACACTGGCACTAAAAATGATTATTTCTTAACATAAATGCCCATCCATTAATTACTGCTTAAACTTATTCATTTCAGCTGTTACCTAAAGTTCAAAAGAATTCACTGCACTTCATACTTGGTCACCATGTTCACGAAATATGACTTTCTTGTAATACTTAAGTTCTTCAATACTCAACATAATATCTGACATTGCTCTATGATTACACAGTTCCTTCTTTTTGTCTGGACAGTTTTCATACTCCTTTGGAAACCACCTCCTAGGAAATGAAGTACCAAATTTATCACCTTAACTCGATAAAAAATATCAATTACATAACTTCCTTAACACAATCACATATTTACACTTTGCACACTTTCATTACAGATATTGTAACATGACATAAGATAGTGAAAATACACTGATGATTAATAATAAACAAAAAAGCTGAAGATAAGAAGAAATGCTAAAAAACTTAGAACTCAAAGATTAATGACCAAATCACGAAATGACAAATGACTAAGAAACTGACGATGACTTGACTCAATAGATTGGATAACAACAAGAAAAATAAAATGTAACAAGAAGGAAGGAACAAGAAACCAAATGTAATCAAGAATATAATAACGAACATTGTAATCCCCAAATTATGACTAAAAGATGTATGTAAACCAATGCACTAAAATAGTTAGGGCATAAATAAGATGTAACCATGTTAACAATAACGAGTAAGATAGTGATATTATGTATATTATATGAAAGAAGAAGAAAAATGTACCTATAAATATAAGGTAGGAAATTAAAAATAACCATACCCAATTAATAGTGATAAACATAATCAAAGCAAATAAAAGATACTTTGAGCCAAATAAAGGCAATAATTAATAACAAAAAGTGATCAATGTGAATTGAAAATAAACTAATTATTCATGACCAATAATCACACAGTGATATTAAAATAATTAGACAAACAGTGTGAGTAATATTAAGTGAGTGAGATAAAAAGTATATAAATTATAAGTAAGTGGTAACATACTATGTATAGCATATTATAAAAAGTGAAAGTGATAATAAATAAAGAAACCTTCTATGAAGGGAAAAGTGCAGTGGGTGTACAGAATAAAGTATTTTAAAAGCAGACTGTAATAAAATAGCTAAACAACCTTTGATAAACTTTATGTTAGCAAGTAAGACTACACTGATTGTGCTATTATTAATTTAAGTGATAGTAAGTAAGAATTATAAAAATAAGGTAAAAATTAAGTTATTAGAATGAATAGTAAAATAAGAAAGACAGACACTGTATTTGAGTGAAGGAATTAGTAAGTGAGGTATATTGTGTAAGGTACAGTTTAAAAGTAGTATTATAAGAGTTTCGTTATTGTTAAAAAAACCATAGAATGTAGTAACTTATAAGATAAGCAAGATAGTAGTAAAAAACAGAAAATTAGTTAGAAGTTTAATTTCAGGCTTGAACCTGGCGAGGAATATTTTATGATAAGGGGTGTGGTTGGAATCACCAATGTTTTATTATCTGTTTCTATAAAAAATTGTTTAATGTACCAATATATAAAGTTAATGAGTTACAAAGAATGTTAAATAGTAGTATGGGGAAGTCTAGGCTCTAGGCCTAACATTTAGTGAAGGAACTTTGTAAATTTAAAAGGAAAACGATAACCCAGTATCAATCAGAGTATATCAAATGTTTAAGCAGTTAAGTAAGTATACCTAGTACAAAAATGTATAAATAATATCCAGTTTTAAAATAACTACATAAGAAATACAAATAAGAAAATAAGGAAAATGTATTAACTATTCAAAAGTAATCATGAGGGATATCAAAATAATCCTTAACAAAAAAGAAGAACAATGGTGTTCATATAATTGATGTAACTACTAATATAAGAAGGAAATCTTAATTTGAAGATATTTTATAGATTTAAACCAAAATAAAACGTTAGAATATAACAATGTCATAAGATACTGACCAATGAGAATTAGGTAACCATAGCAACTGAGATTTATTATGAAGGAAGAAGGGGATCGACCTAACTCAACCTGAGGACTTCGAACGACTACAGAGACTGGTGGAAGCCGAACTTTAATTGAAGCTATTGAACGAGAATTAAGAAACCATCCAAAGAAGAGAAGACGACTAGAGGATTCCTGAAGAAGAAGACGAACATCGGAGAAGCCACGTCAAGAACTCGATGAGTATAAACTAACAATTTCACTTAAAAATAAATTCCAATTATCCATAATAATGAGATAAAAAGGATAAAAAGTTTTCACTTCACTGATCACAATTTTGACTCAATAACTGAATCTAATTAATATATCACTATTAATAAAACATAAATAAGCAATAAACTTTGATATCGAATTATAATAAATTTTAAAAAACATAACTTGCTGACAAAAATGTAACCAAACACTATTCTAATTCTCATTGCCAATAACTTACTTTGTATGTATTAGTGTATTAACCATTGTGTATCTAGTTTTAAGGAGTGTTATAATTTTGTGCATTTTTAGCCGATAATCCAACTTCTGTAGTCAAAAGGACTTAAAACACCCTGAGAGACCAAATAATAATTGTAAACAAAACATTATTCGCCATGCTGGCGTAGTTACGAACTACTGAGCGATACCAACTGAGCAATTTGTAAAAGCCGGTATCAACATAAACATATGTACTATTCATTAAATGTAATTGAAAGGATAATATAAAGAAGGGTTTAATAAATTTTAATGTTCTTCAACGCTGTATGTTTGATTCATATAAAATAACGTAATATAAAGAAATACTAAACTGAAAACGCCAACATACCACAGTTAGCGAAGTCGACACTGCAAGACAGCGTGAGCCAACCGTAAGATTCGAATTGAACAACGAGAGATACGGTTAGCCCGTAAGTATTAAGAAAAAGTATAATCCGTCTCGCTACATACGATTAACCCTTCACAGAGGTATTTAACAGATTAATACTCACAATTACCCACAATTACACTCTTATACTACGAATGCAACGAGTGACATAAAACGCTCGTCACACACATAAACGTCTGTCACAAAGACGATTACCAAGGGTGAAAGACATCGTGATAAAACACCACACGAAAAAGTTTTATTACAAAGTGACGCATCCAACGTGTGGCAGAATAAAACAACACGCCATACATAAATATACCACTCAAAAAATTATTTATTACAAAGTGGCGCCCAACGTGGGGCGGAATAAAACAACACGCCATACATAAATATACCACTCAAAAAATTATTTATTACAAAGTGGCGCACCAACTAGTAGGGCTAGAATAATTAAAAAATTATACCATTAAATCCTACAGATTCTAGCGGCGGCTGCAGAAAATGGAACCGGCAAAATACGGCACAAGGCACCAGACTAAGCTGCACGAGAAGGAGGCGGAAAAGGAAGCAGAGACATTAGAAAAAGAGATCGAGAAAGACGTCAGAATGGAAGAAAGGGAAATAACTTCGGTGGAAGATGTAGAAGAATTATTAACTCCTGTGGAAACAGATAAACCCACACAGCAGGAGGAAACCAGAGGAGGCATGGACTTACTACAATTATGGGAATTAATTAATAACAATTTCAAGAAACAGGATGAGAAATTGGACAGAACTAAAGAGGAAATGAAGGAGGACAACAAAAAATTATTAAAACAAAATAACGAAGAATTAAATAAGAAATTTGAATCTATAAATGACAATTTTAAGAAACAGGAGGAGAAAATAGATGAAAAACTAGACAAGAAGTTTGAGTCATTAAATGAAACCTTGACGCAGAAAATGAAGGAGGAGAATAAATTGATAAGTGAAAAAATAGAGAGAAGTAATGAGAAAACCAGCGAAACCTTGAGACAAATGAAGGAAGATATCGAAACGCTGAATGATAAAATTGAGTATAACCAAGATACATTACAACAACAATTGACGGAGTACAGGGAAGAATTGAAACAAACTGTAATGGAGACTGAAGAGAAGATAGAGAAAACCAGTGAAGTGGTGTTACAAGTCCGGGAAGAAATCTTGATCAAGATAAATGAAGTTGAAGGTGAAGGTAAAAGGAGGGTTGAAAGACTTCAGCAAGAAATAACTCACAAATTAGAACAAATGCAAACAAGGGTTGAAGAGAAGTACAGCCAATTGGATGCATCCGTGAGTGAAGTTAAGGACACCACAACAGCCTAAGAAGGAAGAATAGCAGAATTCAGAGTAAGAGAGTTACGCGTCCAAGAAGAAATAAATGCACTTAAGGACCGACCACTAATAGGTTCACACATCTCATGCAGTGAGAATAGGGAGGCAATCAATTTCAAGAACTACAAGCGAAACCCAATTGAGTTCATTGAACGGGTAGAAGAGAATCTAGCTAGAACCAGGGAGACACGGTGGACGGTGATCAAGGGTATGATTGATGAAATGTTTAAAGAGGTCCGACAATTGGTGAACGGCTGTACGACCAGACATACACAATTTTAACGAATTCAAAAAACTGTTTAAAGACAAATACTGGTCGGAGGCGACGCAGCATGTAGTTAGGAACAATATCAGTAACGGCCGATTCGACCCTTACCTGGGACAATCTCCAACGGCTTATTTCTTAGGTAAAGTCAGTGTGGCAAGAAACTTAGAACCTAACATCCCAGAAGAGTGTTTGGTGACTCAACTAGCGTACCACTATGATGGGGAAATTACCAAAAGCAGATTGAGTGGGAGAATAAAAACAATTCAAGAAATGGCTGCTTTGTTAGGGGAGTACGAATGAGAGAAGCATTACGTACTAAACAGACAAAAGAACACCCCAAATTACAGGAAGTATGATGCAAGAAACCATCCAAATGGGCCACAAGGAAACAATGCACCGGGTAATCATCCGCAAACAACCCCAATAATTTCAGAAATTCAACAACAATAATAACAATAATTACCCCAGAAATAATAACCAAAATTATTACAACAATAATAATAATCAGAATAATCCCTATAACAGAGAAAACAATCAAAATGGTGGTAATTACAACAGGCCCAACCACCAATATAACAATAACAATCATCAAGGGCAGAATCAAACATACAGGCGACGGGTAAATTACGTTAATGCTGAAAATAGAAACGACGGAAGACGGGGTTACAGAGGACCTAGGAGCAGAAGTGCGGAAGAAAATAGGAGAAGCCGGGAGCGAGTAACATTTAATGACCACTCGGTTGAAAGGATGCAAACAACTGAAAATAACCACCCCAGTCGACAAGAGGACCGCGCCGAAGGTAACGCCCAACATTTAAATGAACTGCAGCAGTGAGAATCCAACAGGACCCGTCACTGATCCGATCTATTGGGTTATTAACCAAACTGACTGACCAGACTAATGACCAAATCATAACGATAATTCAAAACCATTATCTGAAGAACATCCGTGAAGAATTGATGGAAGAAAATACCACATTAATTAAACACCCTGACAATGAAATCGCATATGTTATTGCCAATCTATATAGAATATCAGTAAAATTCATGATTGACACGGGCGCCAATGTGTCCTTAATTGACGTCAATATGTATAACAAAATTCAAAAAGAAAGTAAGGTCAGCTTACCCACGTTACCAGTAAGTAACATTATTTTGATTGGAGCCACTGGAAGGCAAAATAAAACCATTAAGAAACAAGTGTCTTTAGAAGTAATGAGTAATAATGAAACATTGTCAATGATATTCTTAATCGCTCATAATTTACCATTTGAAATTCTAATTGGTTGCGACATCTTAAGAAAGTATTCTGCAATTATCGACATGAGACTATCCAAAGTAACTATGAGATATGAAAATAAAGAATGGATGGCAGAATTAACTGGGAGCAAGGGGATCGTCCCAATTAGCACAGGATATAATATAAGAACAATCCGTAATTCACCAGACAGAAGGTGGGAAGAGAAACCAGAAGATCAGATAAATAGTGACCTTCTATGGAATCAGAAGTTAGAAGATATCCGACACTTTCGAGGTACTCAGGACGGGAATCCCTTAACAACTCAAGAGGTAGAAAAATTAATAATGATCTACAACAAATACCGCCATGTATTTTCCGACCAACCAGGAAAGGTAAGGGGGTATCAATGGGAGTTGAAGTTCAAGGAGGTGGCAAACTTCAATAAAAAAAAATATCCGATTGCAATGCGGCAAAGGATGCAGTACGTATGGAAATCAATAAAATGCTGGAAGAGGACATAATTGAGTACAGTTGTTCGCAGTACACCAGTCCTATAGTGGCTGTTACCAAGAAAGATGGGAGGGTAAGCCTATGTCTCGACGCTACAGAAATAAACAAGATCTTAATTAACGACAGGACATCTCCTGGAGAAATTGAGATCCTCAAAAAGTTTCACGGTACCCAGTTTATCAGTACCTGGGATACAGTTTGCGGGTACTGGCAAGTAGAATTGCACCCAGCCAGTAGAAAGTGTGTAGCGTTTATATTTGAAGGTAGGAACTACCAGTTCAAACGATTACCTTTTGGGCTGGTAAATTCAGTAGCGATATTTGTCCGCTGCATGGACCAGATATTGGGTCCTGAAACCATGAATTATACAACTGTGTACGTTGATGATTTGCTGATCACTTCATCCAACTGGGAAGAGCATTGTACAAGAGTAGAACGGGTACTGGAGAAGTTATCCGTAAACAATGTGACATTGAAGTTAGAAAAGTCGAAGCTAATAGCAGAAGAAGTCCAGTTCCTTGGATTCAATCTATCATGACAAGGAATAACACCATCAACCGACAAGATAGATGCTATTCAACGTTTCCCTACCCCTAAAAATAAGAAACAGTTACAGTCGTTCCTGGGCATCTGTAACTACTACAGAAAATTTCAGCAAAATTACTCTGAGCTGACAACCAAACTGTCACCACAACTATCATCTAAAACCAAGTGGATGTGGGGTCCAGAACAAGAAACGATTTTCAAAACCATTAAGGAACACTTCATCGACACAATTATGCTAAACCACCCTGACTTCAATAGACCCTTTTTCATGAACTGCGACGCAAGCGACATTAGCTTGGGATCAGTACTCTATCAGGAGGACAATGATGGAAACCACCAAGTAGTAAGTTTCGCCAGCAGAACGTTAAATCAGTGCGAACATAATCATGTAACCGAGAAACAGCCGTTAAGCGTAGTATTTTCTTGTGGCAAATTTCGAACTTATATCCTTGGATATCCTATCACTGTGCGCACCGACCATAAATCTATATCCATTTTTAAAGAACTGTAAGCTCAGCCATGGTCGATTAACCAGATGGATACTTGCTCTCCAAGAATACCACATCAATTGGGAGTATATCCCCGGTAGTAAAAACACAGCAGCTGATGTGCTATCCCGCATTAACACCGAACAGCAAACATTCGATGGAGAGAAGGAGACAATAGTGAAGGTGTTTAATATTATGAAAAGCAAGTCTGACTTAGAAGCTATACTGAAGAGGGTAAAACAACACCAAAAGGAGGATAATAAATTGTACCAGATCCAAGAGCGGCTGAACCAACAAGAGGAAAGAGCCACCCAATTCTATTGTTCACATGAAGATACATTGTTTATCAAAACCAAGCCCAACCAAAATTCGTGGAAGTTAATAATGCCTAAGGGATATGAAGCTGAAATTATAATGGAATACCACCTCAGATATGGACATATGGGAGCACTAAAAGTGATCAAAGCACTAGAGGAGCATACCTACCTAAAGGACATTAACAGAAGAGTAAGGAAGGTCATAAAAAGCTGTCACATATGCCAACTAGTCAAGTGCAATAACGACAAGAAGGAAGGAGTAATGCAACCAATAACTTCTGCCAACAAACTGGAACGAGTTTTCTTAGACATATGTGGACCCATGCCACACAGTGGAGGAAGAAAACAGTATAAGTTTATAGTTATCATCATGGACCATTACACCAAGTTTGTAAAATTATACCCCATCAACCGTGCTACCACAAATAAGGTACTGAACATTATAACACAGAGATACATACCAGAATTGGGGAGTCCAACAAATATTATCACTGATCATGGTACCCAATTCCGAGGGAAAAAATGGAAGGAGACATTGATGGATCTGGGCGTCCGAACATAACAAAACTTCTATTTACCACCCGAACAGCAATCCAGCTGAAAGAGTGCTCCGTGAAGTTGGGAGGATTCTTCGAACGTACTGCCACGATCAGCAACGTAAGTGGAGTGAATACATAGAAGCCACAGAAAGTTTCATAAATCTTGCTTACCACGAATCCATTAGAGATACCCCTTATACCATCATGTACGGAAAACCACCACCTCGAGCAATAGAAGAACTTGTTAATTTCCCCACCAATCCTGAATACCAGTTCGATAATGCAAGATTCTACAGCAAGATAGCAGAACAAATAGAAAAGAAGAAGGAAAAATATCACAAAATATCCAACCTAAAGCAATACGATATCAAGAAGGAGAAAAAGTGTTAATACGGAACAGAGAGTTACTTAGTTCTAGAGAAGGAATCACAAAGAAATTATTATTACTGTACAACGGCCCCTATATCATTGTCAAATATAACCACAATAACACCTATGTCGTAAGTGAGATAACGACCAAGAGAATCAAAGGGACTTACAACCAGTCTTCTTCGAAGAAATATTATGAGGCGGTGTCAGAGAGTTAAAAGAATTTGGAGAGTAAACATTATCCAAATTCAAAAATCAAAGTAAGTACAACTTACAACCAAGTGTGAAACAATGTAATTTTGAATAAGAAAAAAAATATATATATAATGAAATACCATAAAAAACTGACATAAAATAATAAAATATAAAACAAACAATGATGACGCTACATAACATCATTAATTAACCCTATTACAGAAGGGAATAATAAAGAATTAACGTTTCACCAAAATAAAAGACAAAACAATCAAATAAAAAATGACAATGACATATTAAATGGACAATCAATGATGAAAAGTATAAGTAAGCCAGAAATCAGCTACAATGTTAATATTGATTATAAATGAGAAAGAAAGTGATAACCAATAAAGTAACTATCATATGAAGTAAATTGATGAAACAATGCAAAATATCTATTAAACATCGCCATAAGCATAGAAAAGGAATCCAAAAAGTCACTGAGAGGAAAAGGTCATGAGATGAATAAAAGAGAGAATAATTAATCCCAAGAGTGTTTTATTATATTGATATTATATGAGTCGAAAATAGACGACTATTATTATGATTATTATTAATATTATTATTTGATGATTTTATGTTGAGATACGTCCAACAATTATTTTATGTTATTGAGCAGATAGGCATGACTTCTGAACTCAAAATGTGTATAAATGGATAGCAGAGTAATAGAGCCACACGGGCCCTCTGGCTAGTACCAATTTATATGAATAGGAGAGAAGAAAATTTTAGGGAGATAGAACATACAAGGGATAACACTCGTAATGAAGGAGTAAAGAAGGAGAATAATACCAGGTACCATATCAAGAACAATGACTTAATAAAAATAAAATAAAGAAGAAAGTAGCGATTGATGAATTCCTTAATAATAACAACCTGATTTAATGAACTATATTGATGATTTCAAAAAAGATAATCTTTATTTTCGAAATAATCAATTTTGGTGGCGATGCATTATGTAACATGACATAAGATAGTGAAAATACACTGATGATTAATAATAAACAAAAAAGCTGAAGATAAGAAGAAATGCTAAAAAACTTAGAACTCAAAGATTAATGACCAAATCACGAAATGACAAATGACTAAGAAACTGACGATGACTTGACCCAATAGATTGGATAACAACAAGAAAAATAAAATGTAACAAGAAGGAAGGAACAAGAAACCAAATGTAATCAAGAATATAATAACGAACATTGTAATCCCCAAATTATGACTAAAAGATGTATGTAAACCAATGCACTAAAATAGTTAGGGCATAAATAAGATGTAACCATGTTAACAATAACGAGTAAGATAGTGATATTATATATATTATATGAAAGAAGAAGAAAAATGTACCTATAAATATAAGGTAGGAAATTAAAAATAACCATACCCAATTAATAGTGATAAACATAATCAAAGCAAATAAAAGATACTTTGAGCCAAATAAAGGCAATAATTAATAACAAAAAGTGATCAATGTGAATTGAAAATAAACTAATTATTCATGATCAATAATCACACAGTGATATTAAAATAATTAGACAAACAGTGTGAGTAATATTAAGTGAGTGAGATAAAAAGTATATAAATATAAGTAAGTGGTAACATACTATGTATAGCATATTATAAAAAGTGAAAGTGATAATAAATAAAGAAACCTTCTATGAAGGGAAAAGTGCAGTGGGTGTACAGAATAAAGTATTTTAAAAGCAGACTGTAATAAAATAGCTAAACAACCTTTGATAAACTTTATGTTAGCAAGTAAGACTACACTGATTGTGCTATTATTAATTTAAGTGATAGTAAGTAAGAATTATAAAAATAAGGTAAAAATTAAGTTATTAGAATGAATAGTAAAATAAGAAAGACAGACACTGTATTTGAGTGAAGGAATTAGTAAGTGAGGTATATTGTGTAAGGTACAGTTTAAAAGTAGTATTATAAAAGTTTCGTTATTGTTCAAAAAACCATAGAATGTAGTAACTTATAAGATAAGCAAGATAGTAGTAAAAAACAGAAAATTAGTTAGAAGTTTAATTTCAGGCTTGAACCTGGCAAGGAATATTTTATGATAAGGGGTGTGGTTAGAATCACCAATGTTTTATTATCTGTTTCTATAAAAAATTGTTTAATGTACCAATATATAAAGTTAATGAGTTACAAAGAATGTTAAATAGTAGTATGGGGAAGTCTAGGCTCTAGGCCTAACATTTAGTGAAGGAACTTTGTAAATTTAAAAGGAAAACGATAACCCAGTATCAATCAGAGTATATCAAATGTTTAAGCAGTTAAGTAAGTATACCTAGTACAAAAATGTATAAATAATATCCAGTTTTAAAATAACTACATAAGAAATACAAATAAGAAAATAAGGAAAATGTATTAACTATTCAAAAGTAATCATGAGGGATATCAAAATAATCCTTAACAAAAAAGAAGAACAATGGTGTTCATATAATTGATGTAACTACTAATATAAGAAGGAAATCTTAATTTGAAGATATTTTATAGATTTAAACCAAAATAAAACGTTAGAATATAACAATGTCATAAGATACTGACCAATGAGAATTAGCATAATTTAATAGGTAACCATAGCAACTGAGATTTATTACCAAAAAACTGTTGGAATTATAATTAATTCATTATTGACTGACGCGGAGGGCGGATGTATGAACCTCTCGATCCGAAATCAACTATAAAAACTTAAATTTTTAATAAATCAAGAAGGAAGAAGTATTGTAGAAGCATTCCATACTACATCTGATGAAATGAACCAGTATTAAAAGATTTAAACCATAGAAATCACAGAAAAATTAAGAATACTTCGAAGGAACGTAACGGACGAACTATCCTGAAGGAAGAAGGGGATCGACCTAACTCAACCTGAGGACTTCGAACGACTACAGAGACTGGTGGAAGCCGAACTTTAATTGAAGCCATTGAACGAGAATTAAGAAACCATCCAAAGAAGAGAAGACGACTAGAGGATTCCTGAAGAAGAAGACGAACATCGGAGAAGCCACGTCAAGAACTCGATGAGTATAAACTAACAATTTCACTTAAAAATAAATTCCAATTATCCATAATAACGAGATAAAAAGTTTTCACTTCACTGATCACAATTTTGACTCAATAACTGAATCTAATTAATATATCACTATTAATAAAACATAATTAAGCAATAAACTTTGATATCGAATTATAATAAATTTTAAAAAACATAACTTGCTGACAAAAATTTAACCAAACACTATTCTAATTCTCATTGCCAATAACTTACTTTGTATGTATTAGTGTATTAACCATTGTGTATCTAGTTTTAAGGAGTGTTATAATTTTGTGCATTTTTAGCCGATAATCCAACTTCTGTAGTCAAAAGGACTTAAAACACCCTGAGAGAGCAAATAATAATTGTAAACAAAACATTATTCGCCATGCTGGCGTAGTTACGAACTACTGAGCGATACCAACTGAGCAATTTGTAAAAGCCGGTATCAACATAAACATATGTACTATTCATTAAATGTAATTGAAAGGATAATATAAAGAAGGGTTTAATAAATTTTAATGTTCTTCAACACTGTATGTTTGATTCATATAAAATAACGTAATATAAAGAAATACTAAACTGAAAACGCCAACATACCACAGTTAGCGAAGTCGACACTGCAAGACAGCGTGGGCCAATCAGGTGACGAGGCAGTAAGATTCGAATTAAACAACGAGAGATACGGTTAGCCCGTAAGTATTAAGAAAAAGTATAATCCGTCTCGCTACATACGATTAACCCTTCACAGAGGTATTTAACAGATTAATACTCACAATTACCCACAATTACACTCTTATACTACGAATGCAACGAGTGACATAAAACGCTCGTCACACACATAAACGTCTGTCACAAAGACGATTACCAAGGGTGAAAGACATCGTGATAAAACACCACACGAAAGAGTTTTATTACAAAGTGACGCATCCAATGTGTGGCAGAATAAAACAACACGCCATACATAAATATACCACTCAAAAAATTATTTATTACAATATGCACTTTCATACTTTCATATTTGCATCTTTTTTTATTTGGGCTACATAATAACGTGTCAACACTGCTTATATGATCAAACTATCCACACACACACACACACACACACACACACACACACACACACACACACACACACACACACACACACACAGAGTACCATGTACTGGGTTGTTTTATTTATGTAACAGTAATAATAATGACTGCGATAGTTCAATCAACACAAGTGCATATAAAAAGACACTACTGTTTATTGACAAAATTATGGCCATTTAAATTATAAATTCAATTTTTATCATGTATACAAAGCATTCTTAATCTCACACACATAGCGAGTTATTGTTTAAAAGACACAATAATAATTATTATTATTTTAAGAGCATTTTAATTTCATATAACACAAGACTGTTCAACTAGTTTTGAGTTTACAAAATCAAGATGGCTGACATCACTCATTTTTACACAAGCTAATATTTGTTTCTAATTAAATTACATAATTAGAAAGAAGTTCGAAATTAAAGCTACCCTGAAGTTTTTAAAATGTGTTGGAGGATGGACTTAAGAATATCGTGTACAAAGTCTGCCTAATGATTTTTAAAATGTTCTGGAGGTAGTGGTGGGAACAAAAACGCACAACTGTTTGAAAAAACAGTTCTCTGAAAAAAAAACGAACGAACTGTTCTTTTCCGCGGAGACAAACCGTTTCTCCATTTTAAAAATGAACGGAGAAACAGTACTGACAACGCAACTGTTCACAGAGTTCACTGTTGTTGTTCCGTTTTCTGTTCACAGTAAACCATTTGTTTTCGTTGCCACTTTCGTTGAGCTGTTTGGCGTAAACTGTTTTTTTGAACCGTTTGTTGAACTGTTGTTAGGAGGAAACTGTTCGTTTATATTGCAACGTGTGGTTGACTTAGGTCTGATTATTGTACTGTGCTCATTCTGTTTTCCGTTCGTAGTAAACCGTTCGTTTTTGTTGGCACTTTCGTTGAGCCGTTTGGCGTAAACTTGTTAACTTTTATTCTTTTTGCATAATATATCTATTTATAATCATATGGTATATGTAGATACTTACCGTATGATTCACTCCACATCTGGTTTGAGCACGTGGCTCCATAACCAACATTAATTTTATCACTAGGGTCCAGGATTCTTTCTAAGCGAGATCAGAGACAGTGTGGGATCTCGAAATAATCCCTCTAACAACGAGTGTGGTGACATAAAACTTTTATTTAATAATTCTGAATTTGCATTATTTACACTTACAAAAACCCAAGATGTCGTCTTATACAACCAAAGACAAAATGGCGTCTATATATACTTCCGCCCATACTAATTACTCATTACTTTCAATTACTTCTTTCTTATATTTAATTTTATTACAAAACCATTTTAAAATCGGCTTCAGCTTGAATAAAATTGATCTATTAAGTTTCCGATCATTGTATGGCACAAACCAGTGACTCAAATTTTTGTTATGAATGCCGGCACATCCACGCTTCCATGCTCACACACACACACACACACACACACACACACACACACACACACACACACACACACACACACACACACACACACACACACACACACACACACACACACACACACACACGTTGACAAAGGTACATTTTTAATTTATCATAATTTTTTGAGCTCAGAAGAATATTAAAGTGTATTGATAATTTTGACTTCCCTGAGGGTGTAGGATTGCAGTTGTCGTCAGGCACTCCACATTGGCTGGCAGATGTTCGGCCGAATGTTCCTTGTTGCTTTTCTCTTTTATCACTGACGCTAATTTACATATTTGAACTGTTATTTACTGATTGATGTTTAAATTTTCACTTTGTTACATTTTGACTACATTTTATCACTCCAAGACACTTTTGCTGGCAATAATCTGCCGGCGAATATTTAAAGTGCTAACGCTCTGAGTGTATATTGCAGACTGAGAGCGAACAACTAGTGCAATGTACCCATGTGGAAGGGTTATCCCGTCATCACTCTATTGTTTAAAGTGGATGACGCCATTGTTCTGCATCATAGTCGTTACGTTTTCTATATTATTCATGACGTTTCAACATAGTTCGCAACTGGCTTTGCCCAAATATGTGCCGAAAATCACGTAGGCCACCGACCTTGGAGTTGAGTTGTACTGACCAACTGCGTCGTGTGTAATTCATTGGGGAAAGTTAACCTAACCATTTTAAATATATGAAAATACAATAAAATTATTCTCCCGTACCAATAAATCCTTAGACGGACTTATGTACCATCACAAACTGTTTTTTTTTAACCGTTTGTTAGGACTAAACTGTTCGTTTTTAATGCACCGTGCGTTGACTTAGGTTTGATTATTGTACTGTCCTCGTTCTGTTTGACGCAAAATTATATATGTGTGTGTATGTGTGTGTGTGTGTGTGTGTGTGTGTGCTTATATTTATTATGTGTTTGATGTTTATTTAGGTTATAGCTAAAATTAGACGGCGTAAGGTAGATATTCTTTTAGTATAAGTAAAACTGTTTATTAACATGGCAAACAGATTACGAAGCGACTTGTGGAATTATTTTCACAAAGCAGATAATGATATGGCTGTTTGCACAGTTTGTAAACAAAAAATTTCATATAAATCTACGATAACCAATTTAAAAGGGCATTTAAAAAGAAAACATATTTCAGTTTATTCAGATTTGTCCTCATAAGTTAAAAAGTTAGTAAAATATTACGTCCTTTAAAAGTTAGTAAAAGTTAAAAAGTAAGTCTTTTGTCCTTAAAAATATTATTCAGATATTCCCCATAAGTTTTGATGAAACAATTTAAAAAAAAAGGACCTTTAAGATGTAGGTTAAATAAGATAAATATTGACTTAATGCCAGTATTTAAGTTTCATAACCATCCATTTAAGAAAATACTAAAATGAACAGTTATTGTTCATAACTGTGCTCAAAACAAAATATTTAACAATATAATGATAAAAACAGTCAATGTAAATAGCAACAGTTCATTAATTCAACCTGTTTTTTTCCAACTGTTTTTTAAAACAGTTTTTTTTTTTTCAACAAACAGTTTGTTTTCGTTTTGCAGAAACAACAGAAACGCCCACCACTATCTGGAGGAGGGACTTAAGAATATCGTGGACAAAGTCTGCCTAATGATGAGTGTTTGAAGAGAGTGGATGAATGAAGCATGATTAAAACCACTGTGGAAAGGAGAAGCAGTTTGGTTGGTCACCTGATACACCATTCAAACTGGTTCACCACTCTGATCAAGTGAATGACTGAGCCCAGGAATAGATGGATGAGATTAAAGGAAGAAAAAGTATGCGGTGATTAAGAGACTGCCTTCAGAAGGGAAGGAATTGCCAGACCACCAACTTCTGGATAGAGGACAACAAGAAGAGAAATTAAATGTGATTGTTCACTGCACTATAGTCACTGAATGTGTTTATTTTTGTATATTATACTGTTTGAGCTGCACTGTGATAATTTGTGTTTCGCTCATTCGGCACTTTTAAATATGTTGTGTTCTATAACCTTGGTATTGTTACGACATTACAGAACAATCTACGTCTTTCTCTAATGTTCCAGAGGAATCTGGCTATAATGTTACGTGCGTATGTGATGTCAACATGCGCTCGCGAGACTTTGCCAGACTGTGCCAGAAGCCGCGCGCACTGTGTTAAGGCTGCAATCAATTACGTCGTAGTGTAGAGCTAATATGTAGTATGTGGAATAATCTAGATTTTCGGCAGGGTATAAATACAAGTACTCAGGGACGCTCAGTTCAGTTATTGTCGGGCGAATACAGTGATTACACAGAGCGTTTAAGTGAAGATTTACACAGTGTGGTTTTGAAGTATTGTGGTGAAGTATTACGTGTTTTATAATTGTGCGAGACAATTGTAACACAATTGTGTTTTATATCAGTTGACATTTTTTATTGCATGTGAACAATTTTTATTGATTTGTTCTAAGAGACTGTGTAACTCTATGATTTTATGAGCAAATAAATCTTGTCATAAGTTTCTAAGATTTAGACTTTTTCTTACCTTCGGGTTCACCACCAGGGTCTTATAGACGAAACTGTTGCAGAGTGAATATTTAGAGGTGAGTTGTGAAATAATTACGCTAACACATGTTATGCTAGGAATTACGCTGCTTTATTTCTATTTAGTTAAATTCATTATTTACTCTCTGTTGAACAGTGGTTTACCAAAAAAATCACTTAATTACTTAACACATGGAAATTATATTAAAAAGTTACTACAGTTACTTTTACGTCATCCCCTTATAACACCAAAATTATTCTAAAAGAATTTACAATTAATTGATTGCTACCAACTATAACTCAGTAATTAATGTTATGAAACCAGTACTTTAACTTTGTATGTACATACTCTCTCTCTCTCTCTCTCTCTCTCTCTCTCTCTCTCTCTCTCTCTCTCTCTCTCTCTCTCTCTCTCTCTCTCACGCTTCTATTGTATATAGTGTAACGATACAATTAAGCCAAATCCCGTACCAGTGATAAAAAAGATAATTCTTGATATAAAAATACTTCATATAAAATAAAATGTTTAAAAAATGATTAAAATGTAAATACTTTGACACGACGTACAACGATATTACCCAACCCAAGTGATTGAGCCAACAACCTAAACATAAAGAAGGGAACCGCGTAACATACTTAAGAAAAATATGAACACAGAACTAAGGGAGAGAACAGATCCCTACAATTAAACAGAATTTAAACCAGAAGAGAAGAAGAGGAGAACCGAACCAAGATGAAGAATGAAGATGAAGATTATTGAAGACGAAGAAGAGGAAGAATGAAGAGGAGACAGATTAAACCCAAGGGGAAACTAACCCACATATTAAAAGGAAAGATAGTATGCTTAAAGAGAGAATACGGTCAATAAACCTTGAATAATTATGTATTAATGAAACCAATGTTATTATTATCATTAATTTAACCTATGTACCCATTTTAAAGACAATACAATTGTAAAATATAATGATGTAGAAAAGTACACTAACCCAGTCAGAAAGGTTAGATTTAAAAAACACAACTAACCTAATATTGTTAATAGTAAATATCATACTAAAACAAAATAGTGAGAAATGGTAAAGTATAGGGATTACCCATTAAATAACACTAATTACAAAACAGTGAACCAAAGTGAAGTGCTTTAGTGAAGTGTAAATACCCTAAAAAGTAGTTAAAGTGTATGTGAAACATTCAAAATAGAATGATAAGTAAGCAGACACTCTGTGAAACATTGATAAACGACCAATGATTGGAGTGATATTATAATTAGTAATATATCTAGAAGTAATTAGAAATAGTAGTCCAAATTAATATTAAGGAAGCTTGTAATATTATTCAGGGAGAAAGCCCAGACAAATAACTTGTGTTAACATGGCATGATAGAATAGAATTAAAGTTTTGTTATTAAAATTAAGATCGCAAAGAATACAACACCCCATGTTGAAAGGGGAATTAACCTTCATAATTTTATGAAAAGTGACAAGGTTTATCACTTTAGTTTGTAACTCAAGAAAGAAATCAATGTTAGTACTAGTAATAACTAATGATCTGTAAAGAATAGTTAGTTCAATGTTAAAGGAGGAATATGGCTGAAAGGAACCTACAGTCCATAAACCTAATTATGATATTTTAAAGGAAGAGCAATGAAAATATATGTTGAATAGTAGTTAAAACACAAACAAATAAGTGAAGCCCATCAGGCTGAATTCAGAATGTAATTTAAAAGTAAATACACTAAAAAACAATCATGGCTGATTTTGACTAGGAAGACATTTAACTGCCAAAGACATTCAAATATAAATTGTATCAATTTCACAAGAAATCTTACTAATCTAAGACCAGTGAATGGCCAGTAATTATATACCAATCCTTTTAAAACAAAAATATTATTGTAATAGTTTAATTTAAGAAAGATATGTTATTTATTAAATGTCAAATAATTAGACTATAGTTAATGTATAACAGAATATGACCTTATGAGGTATCATTGTAAACTTTGAAAGGAAAGAAAGATAATAGTGATGTCATTTATTATCCCAAAGGAATTATAAAGGAATAAAATCACTAGGAAAATACTTAGTAAATTTGAATAAAAATTCAAATATTTTAACAATGTCTTAAAGGAGTAATTAACCAATCATCGAATTATGGTTACTATGACAACGAGACGTTGAGGGCTTATTTTCCATTAAATTATATAGACTCTGAAAAAACGAAGCGTGGGTAAGCGACGCGCAAAATTGGAACGATTAAAATTTTGATTTAAACAGTTATAAAAAGTCGAATCAGTGAACCAAGATGACCCAAGATGAATAGACGTCGATCTATACAGAATTCATGATGTCCAGGAACGAAATTAACTAAATTAATAAGAGAAAAACCCCAGACCAGATTGAAGAAGATGTTGGAAGCTTTAAACCAGCCCAAATTCGAAAAATATACGCCTATCCTGATGACGACACAGACAACGTGAGATGAACTGATAAGTACCGAATAAATTCCTTATTCCCAAAACCCTAACTTATTTAAATTATTTTACAAAATGATAAAATTTCTCACTATTCAAAAAGTAATATTTTCTTTCAAAGGTAAATGCATAGTTTACTTACTTTAAAAAACATTCTATTAAACTAAATAACCTTATTTGAGAGCACAATTTTTGTAACAGAAATACGACACTACCGAACAAATTGTAGAAACACATTATAATTTCTAAGCACGTATAAGGTATGGTAGTGTACTTTTTTCATGTAATCAACGTTTATGTCTATTTTCATGATCCAAAGAACCCCAGATTTTAAAACTGGTAATATTTTGTATGTAACTTAATGCCGTATCGGCAACGATAAGGTTTTGAAATCAATTTTGCCAACTCTGAGATATTTTGTGTTTCAAGCTCTAAGCCGGAGCCGAATGTTATAACATTATTTGTAATTCATTGTCTTATTTATTGATAACCAAATTTGTATTAAAAGACACAGTACAAAACATTATTCTCTTGTTATTTCATAGGATTTTTGAAAAATATATGTGTGTTAGCGAAGTTTTAAGCAGCAGCCAACTAGCGCTCATCACGAGTGGCCGAGTCGACAACCTGTTTAGCAGCGGGAACAATTCGAACGCCACAGCTGTCTATGCTATCATCACGTATTATCTGAGAAATTAAATATTTTAATTGTTTTAACAGAAACAATTTGGCGCCACCCGGGAATAACGATCCCTATGAATTAACAGGTAGGTTGTACTGTTAACATTGACAACGCTACGGACTCCAGTAGTGACGTCGATTTATGTAACGATCAGTGTGAGGCAAACATACTACATTTCACACCAATACACAATATAAATAAGTGTGATACATTTTGACAGGTACGACCTCGTTGTCTCGTTACATATTGACGAACCCAACGAGGGGCTTTAAGGAAGTACACACACCCTGTTATTATACGTTACAATAGGTAATTTTGTTATGTATTCTACCAGTTGCAACTATAAAATTTAAGAGTTTTGGCCAATTAATTATTGCTTGTACTTAACCATTCCGTGTGTGTCTCTGGGAGTTGCACAATTACTGTCTGTTCAACCTTCCGGTTCACTCTGCGTTTAGTTTTTGAGTACACTATTTAATTTGCTTCATTTTGTGACCGTCCATCACCACTGTTTAAATTATACTGATACTAGTTATTTAGTCGACCGACTGTATAATTGCTCGCACAGTTGTTACTGCAACCGTGTGCTCATTTACTGACCCGCGCGGCTCTGTAGTTTCTCGTCGACTGATCCAACGATGACTGCAGCTGTTGCCTCCTGATGAAACTGGTGGAAATTACGGATTTTTCCATAATTCACAGACAGCACAAACTGTAGGTGGTTATGTAATGCGTCTAGACTAACTGTCTAGACATTAGCAGACTGGTCTCTCATAACACTGTATGCATCTTTGTTAAAGCAGGGGTTCCCCAAAGGTTGTACATTATTTGAATTGGATCTGACTGGAATTATTATTTATTAAAATTATTTTTTATCACCCCAATATGTACCGTTACAATACCCCTCCAAAGAGATGTTTTATGCCGAAGCATAAAAACTCTCATTGCCTAAAACCTAAGAGGATCAGTGAGGATATAGCGCTGCAACCCCCCTTAAATCTTTACTCAAATCATGGGTTATTTACCCCCCTAGTCCGGTGACTGTGGCTGGACCTATCCGACTTTACTGGACTTCCCTCTCGAGATCCCAACAACATAAAATCAGACAGGCACGTCACCACAGTATGACCTGACTCTGAAACATTCAATCCAAATATCACTAAAGGGCATTTCACTCTACCATATCCTCAACTGATTTGGTTCCCCTTAGTTGTACTGGTTTGTCGTTAACAAAGTACTGGTTCAATTTTGTTTTCCAAATAACTGAAATTAATTACCTCAACTTAATTTAATTACATAATTTACAACAGTTGCAATTACATCATAATAAAATTCATTTCCAATCAAAACGTTCCAATTGACTACCAAGATTTCTATCTTGTAAACATTTTACATTAATTTCAAACAATCCTTGTAACGGTACAGAATTGTGTGCTAAGAAATAATAATTTAAATCAGGCTGAATTCAAAGCAGTCAATGTTCACCTTTGGGGTACCCCGTCTTAATCAACTATACATGCAACAATATTGCAAACACCATGTCTGTGTTTTGCTTTGAGTCAACTAGTCTAGACGTATTATGCAACCGCTGGCAACTCATGCGGCCGTGAATTACTGAAAACGTCCGTTACAACAGGCAGTAAAGAATACCAGAATTCCCGGGCTGAACGCTTGGACATACCGGCCAATCATTGACGGCAAAATCGAAAATGCATACTTTGGCGCGCGCTGCTTGGCCACCACCTAACGTCAGTTGTTGACTAACAGCAGAGTTAGATAGCAGTCATCGGCAGCCTACCTTTATACTGGGTAGACGTAATTCAACCGTAGCCTCGGGCGTTTCCGATAGGCCGAAAATGCTATAATCGGCCTATCCAGTAAAGTGTTGTAAGAAGAATGAAGCAGTACGAAAAAATAAAAAACAGGCTAAAACAAGCATTTAGTGACAGTGGTGATAATATAACAGTTTTAACAAGATTAACTTAGTGGTATTATTAAAACAGCGTCTCAACAGGCAGTGCTACGAATCGGACCATGTGCAGTTAAGTAAAAGCAAAAGAACATAATTAAATGGCCAAAACAAAATCAAATTTTATATCAATTTCTATTTTTTTATAAAAATGTCCATGTGTGAGAGAGAGAGAGAGAGAGAGAGAGAGAGAGAGAGAGAGAGAGAGAGAGAGAGAGAGAGAGAGAGAGAGAGAGAGTTGATAACAACAATATTTTATTTTGATAAAGTAATTGACATTATTGAAATTTTATAATGTAATTGAAGTAATTTAAATTATTGCAAATCACGTAATTTAATTAATTTGAGGTAATTAATTTAAATTAATGGAAAGATGGATTTAAATGAATTTAAAATGTGGTAAAAGTTGGATTTTGGGTGATTTTTTAATAAAACGGTAATTGATTTCAGTAAACGGGTGTTAGAGTTAGGTAATGAAATTAAACCGGTCAGAGTTAGTTTTGCACGGGTATTAGACAACATAAGAATTTCTGGAGGTACAGTGAGATAAACATGGGTCAGTAGGGGGGACACAGAAGGGAGAGTGATTGTGTGTAGAGAGAAAGGGAGTGATGAAAGTGGAGAGTAAATAGGTGAGACCAGGGTACATATATTTTGTAGTGAGGGTGGTGTGGTAAGGAGTCCTCAACACAAGGCATTGTGGCGGGAGAGGTTTGGTGGAGTTACCTGGGAGAGGCCAGGAACTAATAAGGGAATGAGTAAAAGGGAAGGGATCACACATCCTATGTACAAAAAGGGTATCGGGTGCTTTGTTATGAGAGGAGAATGATTTAAGTAGAGTTAGAGAAATGGTGGAGAGAAATATTATTGAGAGAACGGTGTCACCCTATTTCAAATCCGTTAGTTGTTGATATAAAGAAGGAGGTGACAGTGGGGTTAGGTTTAATACCCGTAGATAAAACAGATTATTATTCTTCAAAGGGAGTCACTCGTTTATTGATAAATGAGAATATGAAATAAAATAAAAAATTCTGAGTAGAAATTATAATGTAACAGTTGGAAAATTTAATTAAAAACATTGAAATTAAAATTGTATTATGTTTTCATGTTCTCTGTATAAGGTTATGCTGTTATGATAAGATATCAGCTGATACACTGTGTTAAGTGTATATTATATTTTGTGTAACCAATTTATAGTTGTAATTGATTTTGTAATAGTAATAAATTTTATTTGAATAATTGTCAGTATGTAATTATGAATGTTGATAATGAAAATTAAATTCATGCAAATTAAATTCATTTAAAAGATAGAAATATATATATATATGGGTGGTAGACCGAATAGGGGGCATATCAATAAGTTTATTAGTAGGGGTACTGGTACCCTGAAGGTTATGTAACGCCAAAGCAAGGATGGGGGTGAAAGAAAAGAAAAAAGTGTTCACCCCTTCCGCCTCAATCCTTGTGGAGGCAACTGGGCACTACAGTCCAGGGGGGGCATAGTGTGTGTGGAAGAAGGTTTTTAAATTGTTAATAAATAAGTTCCTATTGAAAAAGAAATAAAATAAAATTGATGATTATTGTAATGGTGCTGGGAATAGTGAAGTAGTGGAGTAGATTGTTTGATTAATTGAAGTTATTTTGGAGTTTAAATTTTTTTAATTTGTTTGTTGTGGCTAACTTAAAAGGTAAATGTGTATTGTATAAGTTACAGAAGTAAAAATAAATAGTGTTTATTTAAGTAGATCACTGAGATAAAACCAGTATTTTGCGAAAGACAAACCAGTACGACTAAGGGGAACCAAATCAGTTGAGGATATGGTATAGTGAAAGGCCAGTTATTGATGTTTTAATGAATTGTTTCAGAGTCTGGTGATTCAGCGGCCGCAATCACCAGACTAGGGGGGTAAGTTACCCATGATTTTAATACGGATTTACGGGGGGTCAATGGCGCCATATCCTTGCTGGTCCTCTTAGAGTTTTTAGGCAATGAGAGTTTTTCTGTTTCGACAGAAAACCTCTCATTGGGGGGGGGGGTATTGTTAACGGAACAAAGCAAGAGCGTTTTTAATTTTATAATTTTTATTTTAACTATTTGTATGTAACTTTTTGAAACACCCTATGGTTGAAACCGTACGAGGCAGAGTCAGGTACAAAAGAAATTATAACGTTGGATTGTGTGTGCGAGCGCACGTGTGTGCCGTCTTTTGCGACATGTGCTCAGAGGACACAAAAGGGCATGGGAAAGTATGTAATCTCCGACCCAAAATTCATAACGGAAGTAAGGCTAATTATTCCCGCTCGCTGCATTTCAACCAATCACAGAATGAGGTGAATATGCGCGTCCAACGCCTAATGCTTGGCAGCCATGCAACCAAGCATGCACGAGGTTCGCAGTTGTTTACCACTCGTCTACCAGCATAGTCGGTAGCTCAGCAACAGTATCAGTGAAATAGTGACGGGAGGCCGGTGCGTGTGAGTACGCCCCAAAATTATTTTTTTCGAACGAGACTGCGAAGAAAGTAAAATGAATTTACGAAATACAGAAACTTAAAAAAAAAACAGTGATAGATGTTGTGTGGAAGGGACAGTGTAAGTGAACGTGAAGATGGCAGAACAATTGGAATGGCAAGGAGAAGGTTAAGTACTGTGAATATGTTGGCCAACAAAGTCTTAAATATTTAAATAATTGAAAATTCAGAGAAAAAGGGGGGTGAAAGAGAAATGTAAGAGCGTGAGTGTGTGTGTGTGTGTGAGGAAATTTGAAAAAAGACTTCAAAACTAAAAGTACGGTACTGGTTTGTTAGGTAGAATAAAACTTTTTAACTTTTATATGATAGAGGTAAGAATAAATAAGAGATAACGTAATAAATAAGAAACAAATAATATTTCATAAAGAAAAGAGAAAGGAAGAAAGTATTTGAAATAAAAGAGTTGGTTTAAATAGCATAAAAATGTGTTAATCTAATTATTACGTTATACCCGTAACCTGAGTTCTGCATCGAGAATTCGTCTAAACGAAACCTGTTGAATCTTCTGATCTAAGGGCATTACATGATCAAAATTAAGTAAGTGTAAGTATTTTGGTTTTGATGTATATCCTTAAAACATCGTGGCGACCTTGTTAGCGAGTTTGCAATCTTCTGGGGAGTTTTTATATAAAAGGTAAGTTTAACGGAATCTGGGTAAGTGAATTATGGGGCGTTTTAGAGGTAGAAAGTTTGTGCCTCTACAATTTGTATAACAAACCAGATGATGAAGTGATTGAAGTGGACCTTAAAATAAATGAAAATTTTATAGCGGAAAAATGGAAGAGCCCGATGATAGCGAGATACGTGACAAGGACAGAAATAAATCTGAACACAACGATAATCCGAATAACAAGGACAGATGAAGTAAGTGACTACGGATAAACTGAATACAAATACATTGAGAAAAAGGGATGGATTTTTACGATACTGACCAACGCAAACCAATTAAGAAGAAAAGGAATATATCTAAATAAAAATAATAATATACTATAAATAATGAAAATGAAAAATCTTAAGGGTAGAATCACAGAACGAACAGCTACGAGAAAGACACATAACAACCATTGCATAAGATAAATTCCAAGAGCCAGTCAACTATATATTAACATCTTACCTGTATAAATAAAGAAGGAGAGACATTGAGTACAATATTGGAGACAAAGTGCTATTAAAGAACAGATTATTTTTATTAAAGACAGAGCTATTATTAACCATAGTCTGACGTTTGTAGATCAGTACTACCACCCTGAGATAATTTTTTATAAGAACAAATTTCCAATGTTAAGTAAATTTGAACCGAAAATGGTTTGTGATATTTTCAATAATTAAAGAAGTGTTAACAAGGAATAAATTCTAATTTTTATGACAAATCAGAATCAGTTAGTTTATTTCAATAGACTAGAGCATTACAGGATAGGTGAACGTCTCTCATTGGATGGCACGACAGACAGCGGCAATTTGAATTACGGTAAGTCAATCTAAAAATTAGATTGCCACATCGACCCTGCGAAGTCAGCCAGACTCACTCCAAGTAAGTGATCATTTCTTACAAAACTATATGTACTTTCAGTGAGGAATCCACGTCACTGATTCGCCTAGTCGACGGAAGAAAAATACATTGAGCTAAATTATCAACATTTTAAATACCTTCTTTAAACAACGTCAAGAGATATTCACCGGATTTAATTAAACAATTGAATTTACAAAATTAAATTAAAATAAATTAAAACTTCAAATCAAAAAGTTATTAAACCAAAACCTTCCACATAAATTTTAAACGAACGTAAACGATTTTAAACACGTACGTATCCAGTCCTTCTACAAAGTGACGCCAACAACGTGGGGCTTATAATAACACCCCATAATACAGACCCGTTACAGTATGTATCAGATGTAAGTATACAGAAAGGTTATGTTGTTATGCGGACATTGTATTTTATGTAAGCAGCTACAGGGTTTTTGAAATTAATATAAAATGTAGAAGATAGAAATCTTGCTAATCAATTTGGCTATGATGTAATTGAAGTTGTTGTAAATTAGTTAACTGAATTAAGTTGAGGTAATTAATTTCAGTTATTTTAAAAAAAGAATCGAACCAGTACAGTCATACCTCGCTTAACGCGAGTGATACGTTCCTCGGCGATTCGCGTAAAACGAAAATTGCGCTAAGGGGGGTTTCCTATTTTTTACCTCGCTGGTTTAGTTTTTATTGCTTTTATATGATTTTCCTTGTCAAAATGTGTTACAAACATAATAAAATACGTATGTATGTACAAAGGTTTTGATAAATAAATACAGTATTCATAATACGAAATCTCAAAAAAGGCATTTTAATTTAAAAGATATACATACGTACATACAAACGAATACAGTGGAACTTGGTTATTACGGCCTCGGCTGTTACGTCAACTCGGGTGTAGCGTTATTTTGTCATAAGTCCGGTCAAACTGATATCTTTAACATTATAAAAATTCCCAGTTTTAACGTCACTAAATATTGTACTACTCGCTGGTTTAGTTTTTATTGCTTTTATATGATTTTCCTTGTCAAAATATGTTATAAACATAATAAAATACGCATGTATGTACAAAGGTTTTGATAAATAAATACAGTATTCATAATACGAAATCTCAAAAAAGGCATTTTAATTTAAAAGATATACATACGTACATACAAACGAATACAGTGGAACTTGGTTATTACGGCCTCGGCTGTTACGTCAACTCGGGTGTAGCGTTATTTTGTCATAAGTCCGGTCAAACTGATATCTTTAAATTTTTTTTTTTATATTGTTTAAATTAGCAGCCATCCTTACTATTTCTTTTATGAATCTGCTAACTGCTATAATTTTTTATTGTTCGACTAAGCTTTTCGTCATTACTGACATCTTCAGGTCTTAAACAATATGACGGTAAACAAGATATCATAAACAGTATCAGGTCCTGTTACTGATATCTTTAACATTATAAAAATTCCCGGTTTTAACATCACTAAATATTGTACTACTCTGTTATAGCGTCAAAAATTTCTCAGATATTTTACTCTAAATTTCATATAAACGTATATATGTGCGCGCTACGCCCATGGCTACATACGTACATTGTATGCAAGCGATAAGCACTGTAACAGGACCGCCGGTGTCTGGCGACTGACATGTCTCCCCACCACTCTCACCGGGTCAGTAGCACTGCACGTCTCGAGGCTATTGTTCACGCCACGCTGTTACAGTATTTACTGTACAGTATTGTTTACACATAGTCTCGTCTCTGTTTTTGGTTGTTATTGTTTCTGTATCTGCTCGTACTGTGACAGTTTCTTTTGTGTGTTTTATAACTTAAGTTTCGGTAGCCACTGTTTATAGAATTTTATACGTAGGTCTACATTTTTATACAGTAATCATGGCAAGTTCTAGTACAAAAAGAAAGGTTCTGTCTATTCAAGAGAAAGTACGTGTAATTAGATCATATGAAAGCGGACATAAAATAGCTGATATATGCCGTGAGTTTGGTTTAGTTGTAATGGGGCAAAAAGGGGGTTTTTGTTTTTTTATTAAATTTATTTAAATCTATTCTGTCAGCATTGCAAGTCCCCTGCAAATTAATGTCGTATTCAAACAAAGAACAGTAACATAAACTTTTTGAATGGAGTGTAGTCGAAGAATGCCAGACTGTTTTGGTAAATCAAGTGTTTGTCACGTACAGTGTACTCACACATACGGACACGAGCGCAGATGCGATGCTTACAGCCTCAACCCACGCCACGAAAAAATGGCGAGGCTGAACAATTATCTCACCATGTGCTTTGGAGCTGAAGGAAGCCGATTAGAGGCTCCACCTACCTGAGTCTCCTGTATCGTCGCAGTGTAATATCGTCAACTACTTGGGCACATTGAAAATCCACACTACATGTACGGTGACGAACAGTTCATAACTCGAAGGCTGTGCGTTTCCGGTGAAGTAACAGAGTTTTAGTGGACAGCTGTGTACAGAGTTGCCGCCCAGTCGACTACCTATACAGACCACGCGTGGTCATCTAAATCTATCGCTCGAGCTTTTTAGGGTCGGCCAACCAACCAAATGTGTATCAGAGATGTGCAAAACAGTGTAAAAGTCTAAATTAATATGGAACGCGGTTAAACAAGTGAGAATTTATAAAAAATAAACGAACAACCTTTGGGACATAGTGAGAGAAACATTACAGGACGCGCCACGTGGTCAGCGGAGACGACGCTGCAGCATGTAATCGTATGAAATCAAACCTATTCTTATTTTATATAAAAGGGGGTAATCTGTATGCGTGTGTGAGTGTGGCAAGCTGGGTTGTCTTCATATAATTTAATAAATTTTACGTTAAGGTGTGAACTAGTTATTAGAATGTTTATCATGTTAAAATAATGTTTTGTACTTTCAAAGAAAGAGTAACCAAATCAACAGGAATACGTTTTTAGACGAAAATGAACACTAAGTAAATTTAGAAGAAAAGTAAACCAAATGTTTAAAATTGAATAATAAACAGACCTGATTAATATAGTCAAAGAGCGTGTTTATTACATAGCGAACCCATTAACCTCTCTTACAGACTGTGAGTTCGTGTAAAAGAAACCTGGACCCAGAAAAGGTAAGTGTTATGTGAATAAATAAAGATGTTGAGAATAGCGTTATATGTCTTTTATTAATGATGAAACAGTTCATAGTGAATTCTACTGTAGGTTCAATTTAAAAAGCAAGGACAAAATTTTAAAAAAAATTTAAGGAAGATGGAGAAAAAATTAAAAAAATTAGGAAATGCGAACATGGTGACGTGGATGCAACATTATTGAAATGGTTCAAACAGTGTCGATGTTCAGATATTCCTGTGAGTGGACCAATTCTGAAAGAGAAAGCTACAGAATTCGGAAAATTGTTTGGTATTGATTTTACGTGCTCCAATGGATGGCTAAATCGATTTAAGGCCCGACACTCGATTTCCTTTGCAAAAATTTGTGGTGAGGCGAAATGCGTAGATCTGAACGTTACAGGCGATTGGGTGCGTAACACTTGGCCAGAAATTAGACGATCATATAAAGATGAAGACATCTTTAATGGAGATGAAGCCGGAATTTTTTATTAATTAACTCCAGATAAGACTTTCAAATTTAAAAATGAAAAGTGCGTTAGTGGGAAGCTCTCTAAACAAAGAGTTACAGTTTTTGTTTGTGCGAACATGACGGGAACCGAAAAAAGGAAACTTTTAGTTATCGGGAAAAGTTTGCATTCTAGATGTTTTAAAAACATCAAAAAACTTCCTGTAAGTTACACTGCCAACAAAAAAGCGTGGATGACTTCTAGTATTTTTGAAGATGAACTAAGAAAGTGGGATAAAGAACTGTCATCGAAAAATAGAAAAATTCTACTTCTAGTTGACAACTGTGCAGCCCATCCAAAGTTAAATTTGACAAACATAGTAAGGAGATCATCAATGAACAAAAGCAAAGGAGGGTTGAACTGTGCACAGACCTGTTGGAGAGGCAAGACAATGTTTTGAACCAAATAAACACAGGTGATGAAACCTGGATCTTTGCGTACAACCCTGAAACAATGCAACAAAGTGCCGAATGGAAGTCATCTGATTCTCCATGACCAAAAAAGTTCCATTAATCAAAATAAAAAATAAAAACATTGATAACCGTTTTTGATACCCGAGGAATTGTTCACTATGAATTTGTACCTCCAGGACAAACAGTTAACCAAGTGTACAATTTGGGAATGCTGCAAAGGTTGGATGAAAAGTGAGACGTAAACAACCAGAACTTTTTCCAACTCAGGGCTCGTCAAGTAAGCATGGAGGAGTATTGTTGAGGAGGCTAAAGCCCACCAAAGGCTGTAACGTCAGATAAGAAGAAGAACTCATGGCTCGTGTATCAAGACAATGCACCCGCGCACACACCACTGTCTGTACAGAAGTTTTTGGCTAGAAAACAAATAACTTTGGGAGACCACCCACCATACTCACCTGACCTTGCCCCAATGACTTCTTTCTTTACCCGAAGATCAAAGAAGTTTTGAAATGAAGACATTGAGGACATTAATTCTAATACGACGGTAGCTCTGAAAGCCATTCCAGAAAAAGAATTCCAAAATTGCTTCGAAGGATGGAGTAGGCGCTGACATCGGTGTATAGCTTCCCAAGGGGAGTCTTTGAAGATGACCACAGTGGTATGTAGCATATTGTCTAGGATGAGTTCATGAACTTCAGTGTCAGACTTCGTATGCATCATGTTTTGGGATAAGAAGGGAATGCTTGCTTGCTCATGTTTTGCTTGCTGAATTCTTGGCACAGAGCATAACATTAAATGGTACTGTGAAACTTTGAAGAAAGTGCATCATGTAATCCACAAGTGAAGCATGCTCAGTACCAGAATTGTGTTTCTTCATAATAATGCTCTGGCCACACACTGCTGTCTATACCCAAGAGTTAATCATACAATTTGGCTGGAAGCAAATGGATCATTCCCCTTATACCTTAGAGCTAGTGCCAAATTCCTGCATTTGAAACAACCTCTGCTGTTCAGTGATGTTATGGCATCTAAACGCATGTGCAAGGCTCCAAATTTTAGATTGTGAGGTAGTTATCATTTTTTAATCAACACGTATTCACAGTAACATGTAAACAAAGTTAAATATATTTGTAATGTTCAAAGTTTTTATTAAATTAGCTAACCTTTTAATTGTAATACTAAATTTAAAAATGTAGTTATAAAATCACATTAAGTAATCTCTTGAACTTGGTGTGCTCTGTGATATTGTAGTGCATCTAAAATTCGAATACAGAAATAAAACCCAGCTTTAGGGAGCTGTAACTTAAAAGAGA
The DNA here is from genome assembly GCA_034769895.1 of Magicicada septendecula. NCBI lineage: Eukaryota > Metazoa > Arthropoda > Insecta > Hemiptera > Cicadidae > Magicicada > Magicicada septendecula. The sequence continues at coordinate 660,093,425 of CM068368.1, forward strand.
GTTGGTTTAATTTCAGTGATAAAGTGTGGTCATTACCCCGTCACTTACTCCATTCAGGAAGTCCAATTCTTCTAGGTCCTCAAAATAACTGTTTACTTCCGCTTTCAGCTCATCATCTGAGGAAAATCACTTCCCCCCCAAAAATTTTTGGAGGTATGGGAATAGATGAAAGTCAGATGGCGCTAAATCAGGTGAATAAGGCGGATGGTGCAACAGACCATACTTCAACTCTGCGATTATTGCCATAGACTCAACGCATATGTGAGGGCGTGCATTATCCTGATGGAAAATGATCTTCTTCTTTGCTAAACCTGGTCTTTTTTCTTGAATTTTTACATTTAATTGGCCCAAAAGATTAGCATAATACTCTCCATTTATCGTTTGCTTCTTTTCAAGGGAATCTAGTAACAATACCCCCTTAGCATCCCAGAAAAATGGATCCATACACTTTCCAGCCGACAAAATTGATTTTACCGTTTTTGGAAGCGGCGAATCACTATGCACTATGAATCACTATGTTGTTTCGACTCTTGTTTTGTTTCTAGAGTGAAGTAATGGAATCAAGTTTCATCAGTTGTTACAAGTATATGAATAAAATCTTTCGGATTTTTCTTAAAACGGTCCAAACATTCCTGAGAAGCTTGCATTCTCATGCGTTTTTGGTCACTTGTCAATAAACGCGGCACCCATCTTGCAGACAGCGTTTTCATACCTAATCCCTCAGTAAGAATGTGATGTACCCTTTCATCTGAGATGCCCACAGGCTTAACAATTTCAGACACCTTCAAACGGCGATCTTCCAAAACAATATCGTGCACGTTATTGATGATTTCTGGTGTAGTGGCACTCCTCGGACGCCCAGTACACGGGTCTTGGACGACCAAGTTTAAATTCAGTAGCCTATTTTTTCACTGCAGTATATGAAGGTTGCCCAACACATTCTTCATCTCATTAAAAATTTCTATTGGCGTTAAACCTTTCTTAACAAAAAATTTGATGTTCAGTTTCCTCCATTTTCAGCGTTGCTGTGAGATAACCTTATTTATACAGCTGTTTCTCCGCAACAATGACTTGACCTGACTTGACGCTTCACAGCTGTTCATGGAGCGAACGTGGCGCCATGATGCGGTAAAAAACAGAAACACCACACATTCATTTATATGGTAGGCCGCAAACTTTTCAAATTGCCCTCGTAACTATATAATAAGGCATATCATAAAATGTGCAAACACATACAAATCTGAAATATGCTTTATACATGGGAAAGAAAGGGGACATTGTGTATGAAGATATGTTGATGAAATACAACTATTTCAAATATGCTCAGTTATATATAAAAGTGATGAAAATGGAAAAGCTGCGTATTGAGAAAACTATGATGAATTAAGGTTTATCGGATATATTATGAGTAATATGTACCAACCCGCAGACTTGGGAAAGTTAATAAAAAAATTTAACTGATTAAAGTTAAAGTTAATGCGTGCAAAAGTAACTGATTAAAGTTAAAGTTAAAATGAAATTACCAGATTAAAAGTTAAGAATTTATGTTTTCTTTTTTTTTGTTTTATTGAGCAAGCTGCTTTGGCTGTTGAAATAATTAAAATCATGTTAAATAAATCCACAAATTAAGTTTTTTAACAAAAATTAATTAATATTTCCGTTGCAGAAAAAAATGACAAAATATTTAGAAGCAGAATTATCACTGTTGCACACCACTATATAAAAATTATTCCGATTAGCGCTTTCAAGCTTCACAGCTCATCGTCAGATCGGGAATGAACAAATAACCTGAAAACAACCCTTCATCCCCACCCCACCCCACCCTGCTCACACACAACAAGCTATAATTCAAATGTCCCTTTCCCACCCTCTGAGCCTTGTCCCTCCATCTGGACAGTTAAACATATTTTTCTAGCAAATTCGACATAAAACCTTTCATTGAGGGGGTTTTGTGACAGTACGAAACTCTTGATGTCAGAATTATGGTATGAGCGGTAGCGAATTATTGTATTTTATTGTTTTACACACACATACAGGGATAGGACGATTTCCCTTTGTAAAAGAGACAACGACGCAGATTTCAGCAGAGCGAAACGATTCCAAGGTCAGGAGTGGACGTGTGGAGTCGGGCATACACAATGGCGTTATATGTGCACACTGACTTTCAATATCCATTTCTCATTGGTCCATAAAGCGGGATGTCATTAAAAGATAAAGATAACCTAACAACAGTGACATGACAACAGGGCGTGAGCCAATTTGAAACAAAAGACAATGATGTGGATGCGCTAACACATACGCAAAATATGTGTTTGCATCTCCCCAGTCAGCATCAGACCATTAAGGCGTCAACACGCTGTGAAAATCGCCGGCAGTTTTTGCCAGCGAAAGTGTTTCTTGATCAAATTAACAATGTGTTAACATGTAATAATAACTCTTAGACAGAAGTCACAAAGTAACTATTCAAAATGCAAATTAAAATCAGTGCAACCAAGGAGACCTCTGGGACGTTCGGCCGAACACCTGCCTGACCATGATTGCAATATAAGGACAGCGGAGACTTTACAACGCATATACAGGAAAGTCCAACTATTTATTTATTCCAGTCTTTATTATTAAAGTTGAGCTCATATTATCAAAATTCAAATGTATGTGTAAAATCAATGTTGGCGAAATGAGTGGGTGTGTGTGTGTATAGACCGTACCGGTACATATAAATAATGTTTTTATGAGACGTTGGTTTGTGTCATGTTAAACATAAGAATTGATCAATCCCAAGATGATATTGGCAGTTGCAGTCAAATTTAAATTCATTATAAATTTCACAATAAGATTAATACATGAATAATGGAGAATAATAGAATTGTAATATAGCGGAATATGTGGCCGCAATTTTGTTAATTGAGTATAAGGATTCCATTTTGTTTTTATTGATTTTTATGTCGATCTTGATTTTCCATGTTATTAAAAGGCAACTATATATATAATACGCTGTCTGATTTCATTATTCCGCACAATCGTCCTGTCTCTGACAATCGCTTAATCGAATCCTGGGACCCGTACATAAAAATTTTGAATCACGAAGTTGGCACTACAAGATGGCCGCCGAACTAGTATGTTATACACGATAATTATGGTAACGAAAGGTAAACACCAAAACACACAATTACAACACCTAATTGTTTTAAAGATAACAGGTGGGGTGGGGTGGGGATGAAGGGTTGTTTTCAGGTTATTTGTTCATTCCCGATCTGACGATGAGCTGTGAAGCTTGAAAGCGCTAATCGGAATAATTTTTATATAGTGGTGTGCAACAGTGATAATTCTGCTTGTGATTTTAACCACTAACACAACTTTCTTCATTAAAATATTTAGCACAAAAAACTCAATCATTAATAATTTAATAATTAAAAATCATACATGATTTTATTTTAATCATTAAATTATATTAGCACTGTTTTTAATTGCAGCAGGTAGTTAAATATTGTTTGTCTATTGCCTTTTCAGTTCACAGTACTGACTACTGATATTGTACTGTGCCTGCAGTGGGATGTAGTATTAAATGACTTAATAGAACAGACAATAATTAGGCTACTCTGTTGGTTACTTTTATAATTTACAAGTTGAATTGAAAAAATAATTGGGAGCTGGACATACTACAGACGGATTTGACGTTGTGCAGGCAAAGACGTTCTAATATTTTAGATTATCTAACAGAAAGTAGAATTTTACAATCTAAATTCTTTTAGTTAAGGTGAATTCTGAAATCTAATGAATTTTCGATAAAATAAATTTTACCTCTGGTTTTCTTCAAAATGAGAGTATTTAACACGCATTTTTGACTTTTATGTACTTCCAAAAATTTTCTATTAATTTTTAATTGTTGTAATTGAAGACATGAGTGGATGAAGGTGGTATGTCGGTAATTCATAATTTTACAGAAACGAGCTCCAAAGTTTCTATGATTCTTTTTAAAATATTTAGTTCTTAGTTTAGTTATGAGATCTAATCTCTAGATTAGTAGTTTTGCGAAGATTTAATGGGACAGAATGCATATATGGACATAACACCTTCATTCATGTAAAAAAATCAAAATTAAAGAAAATGTTACATATCACCTTCATCCACTCATGTCTTCAATTGTTAACAATAAATTGTCTGTTTCTAAGCAATTGAACGAAACTAATGAATTTATTCATTTTCATTCAAATTGTTAACGATTACAGATGTATTCCGTTGGTGTCTCTCCAAACAAATCCATCTTGTGGAATGTTTACCAATTTTGAAATACTCTAGGTATACGGGGTTTTTTGTTTTGATTCCTTCCATTAGGGCATGGGCATCACACTCACACACACCCGTTTGGCGGACACACGGCCTGCGTTGCAGTCTGTGTGTTGGGGGTCAGTGCAAGTGCACGCGGCATGCATCGACTCCAACACGTACTCTAGTATGCACAAGTACGTGTTGCCCACGTGTACAGACTCACACTGCACCGCTTGAGCCGACATGTCCCGCGTTCCAGTCTGTGCATTGTGGTTCAGTGCGAGCACACGTGGCTTGCATTGACTCCAGCATGCACACTGGCAAGCGCTCGCGGTGCACACTCATGCTTTGTTGTTTTGATCGTGGCGCTCAGAGTAGTAAAACTTTCCAACCTGAGTATTTTCACATTGGGCAAATACAACCAGTGTTGAATTTATTGCAGAGACTAAACATCAAAACATATTACTATGCAGTCACATATCCTCAAACGAATGTATGAATGAGTAGCAGAGTTTTAACTGTGAAGTAATGAGTGCCTAGGGCTGTTATAATGTAAAAAGTAGTGTAGACATAGCAGACATGAAAAGTAGAATAGTTTGTGCTAATTATACTAAATCTATACACATTTTGATCATCTTTCATTAAACTGGCTATGTAATGATTATACTCAATGTGGTCGACCAAACGTGAATAGGTGCACCCCTACTGACGCATATACAGTGCAAAGGATTGTTAACCGATGACAACCTAAGAGTGATATTTTATGATCTGATGTTGAAGCATACGCTTTGAAACGCGTCATCTATATACTAAAAAGAAGTCACAAGGTGGATTGAAAAAGGTTACTTTGTCTGAGTATACTCGTTCATTATTTTCAAGTACGTTATCAGTAGCCACCTCCAATAAAAATGCATGGTTTTTACCACTGTAGCTTTACACCTTTCTCCTCTCACTCTCTGTCTGTGTCTGTCCCTCTCTCTCTCTCCTCTCCCCAAAACCACCATCTCTGACACTAATTATGGAAAGCTGAAATGTACTTCGTTGGAAAGAGTGAGGATAGGGTACATACGAGGTGAACTCAGAATCCATGCTGTTTTGAATGTAAAGATGCCGTAAGATGTGACAAAAGGCATTTGTGAAGTGAATGCCAGTGGGACGTATTAGTTAAGCGTCTCCATGAAGCCTAAAAAGAGGAACATTAAAAGATTCTTCGGGTAACCTTCCAAACCGAAAAATCAAAATCGCCTAAGCTCTAAATCTACTTAATACAGTACTCTTTATTGCTTTGTACATTTGGTAAGCGCTGTAGAGCAGACTCTACTTTTCCACATTCCATTTGTCTTAGGTTAGAACACAGATCACTGACTAAATAAAGCAAAAGAGAGGAGATATCAAATTCTGGTCGTAAAAAATGTAAAGAATATTTTGTTTTTGCATGACTTACAATGGTGTGGTGTCAGAAGAAAAACTTGACACTTCAGTTTTTGGTTAATTAAAAATAACGATTTATTAAGAATGTTTTGATAGAGAAATCTATCGACTTGCATCGACTGAAAAAATTAATTGACCAAAAATTTTAATTGACAGGTTCCTTAAAAAAGAAAGAGAAAGAAAAAGTGAACACAGCAGCAGAACTTCCGAGAATTTCTTTACAAACACTCACACAAAATTGCTGAAATGAGAAACAATTAATGGCGATAGTTAATTAAAGTCGGACAGCGACTCGGTGTCATTCAGATTAATCAACAACTACGCACTATGCAGTGAGGTCTGCTAACTTATAGTAGTTAACGACATACTCTGTACGCTAATGTTGATTTAAAAAATCAACGAAAGACACAAATGCCATGCAAGTTTTGAATGGGTCAACGGTCTCACGGCCAGTTAAAATATCAATTTTCTTTGAAACTCGATACAGGCTGTAAATAAATAAGTAAAAATCGATGCCTACAATTCCAACAATACAATAAAGTAGTAGTAGTAGCATACTACTACCTTTTCACATCGTAATATATTGACACAATCGCATATTAAAAGCATCAAAAATGTACTGCGGAAACAGTTAAAGATCCGATGCCCCTAAATAGCATTTGTTTATTTAACTGTTACTTTGGTAATTAATTCTAGTCTCCATGGTGTTGTTGACATCTTTATACAGTCAACAAAAGGGCATAATTAAAAGGGCCTAAATCGTGCAAATGGGGCAGAATATCAAATTCCAAGTTAAACACTGTTTGTCGCTTTGTGTTAAAGGTTATCTGTGCAAAATTTGGTGGCAATCGGTGTAACGGTGTGGATTTCTATTCAATACAAATAAATCCTCAGACTTTGAGTTTTATATGTAGGCCTATATAGATTAATCTGCTTACTTTTATGTGTGTCCTCAAATTAGACACTACAGTCAGCAAAGTTTAATATATTTGACCTTGGGCACACACATCAAGCACTTAAAAGTTAAATTAAGACTGTCTACTTTCTCAGTATGTTCATAAAATCTAGAAATTTGTAGCCAATGTGACGATGCCATATTAATACAAAAATAATAAATGATACGGATAATAATTCGTGAAAAGACAAAAAACCGGTTATGTAACAAAAAACTACTCTATTTACAAAACAATCAACACAAAACTGTAGAAACACAACAATAATAATTACCACTACGGTGACTGCACAAATATAAAAATGACAACAAGTGCATGAGAACGGACAGTGAATGATAAATTGGTGGAATTGAAAATCTGTTTAAATTAACCTCCTTTGTGACATCTGGGTAGTAGGAGAAGTGAAATTTGGTGTTCTTTGAACTAGCCAATCAGTGCTAAATATTTATGACGTGCTCGCCTAGCAGCTGATAAATGTTGCTGGTTCCTGTCACCAAATGAACACTTGCAATATTCAGCACATGTAAAGCAATTTTGTTTTAGATCTCAGCCTGTTATTAAAACGTACATTAGCAACAATGTATTCCCACTATTTCAGATCTCAAAACAGAAGTTATTTGTTATCTACTTCTCTGGGGTAGTCATGTGAATAATTCAGACAGAAAACCATGATTGCCACCCAGACATTGACAACAAAGAGACAAAGGAGACCTAACAGTGTCATGGGGGAAAACCAGTCCATTGTCTGCCAAAGGATTAGGAATACTTAGAACACACTTTCTCCAACACTGACTTCAACAACTATTTTGGCTACTGTACCACTTGGGAAGCAAAAAAAAATTGTGAATTTTTTTAATCATTAACAAAAAATTTAACGATTAATTTAATCATTAATCCCAAGACTGCAAAGCCGGAGGGAAGTGATAAATACAGAGAATATGTAAGGACCTTAAATGAGTCTAGAATCTCCAGGAGCATTATTAAACTTTCAAGTACCAAGTCAGTTGCGTAATGACTTCCTGTATAAGCTAGGCTAGTATAGTATTCTCTAATATTATAAGAAATAATATTTGTTATACTCGAGCCATTCAGTAAGCGACTGTTATTTTGCTGTGATGTTCCCAACTTTACATGGGAAGCTTTACACTTACTGAGGGCTGCATGGTACAAAACTGACCACGTGTTTATCTGGGTAAGAACATGGTAACAATACTATTACCAAGCCATTACTATGGTGACATGAATGAATTCCAGTAATGTGAGTGATAGAAATTTTTACACGTGATTTTACTCCCCCTACACACTTATCAAACATCAGAGTCACTTACTAAATAGCTCAAATATAGTTCAAGAAGCATTATTAAATGATATAACAAGCAATGATCTGAGGATACTTGATTTTGTGTTGATTTTATAAATATTGTTTATTACTTTTTGTTGTAAACAAAATAATATACTTACTAAATTACTGTAATTGTATAAACTGTAATTATTAAAGAAATGTAGGGAATGTTTATTACAATTGTTCAATTGTGTGTCTGACTATTTGTGTTCAATAGATTACTGTAAACTCACTCATCATTGTAAAACAAAATGTAACCTCAGTTTCCTTTAGTCATAGAGTTTATTACATACCTGCAAAGCTCTTTAATACTTGATACATCGATAATTCGATAATGTAGGTGGCTTTCAAACTCAGGCAGATGTTTTCGCATAAACAAACGATCCATATACACTGTATTGCCCGCTAAAGGACACTCACCTGCACAAAAAAATTTAATATATTTAATAAAACAACAAAAAATGTTAAATGTTATTTTTGTTACTGTACACCATATATCTACAGTTCAAATGAAGTCTGATCCAAAATTTAAATTGACATTTCAAGATCCGTTTACCCTCAAAATCTTGAAACTGTGTGTGTGTGTGTGTGTGTGTGTGTGTGTGTGTGTGTGTGTGTGTGTGTGTGTGAAAATATAAGATCCTAAAAATTATCTGAAATACAAGAGAACTGTATTCAGTTTTATCTGGTTGACTGTACAATACCAATGTAAAATCTATATGTTATACTGTGGAAATTCAAAAATTAAATAATCTTTACCACTTTTATCAACTGCATATATTTGTTCATATAGTTGTTTTATCTGCTGTACTCTATCAACTTTGCTGCATTCAAAATTAATGAAGGATCAAAGACAGTTCTCACTCTATTGTAACTCAACCGTTTGTCAATTTATCTATTGTCTGTTTGCAGTGTGACTCATGATAACTCCTAAATGCGTCAACTGATTTTTGTAAAATTTGGCATGTGCATCCACACCAAATATCCCACAGATCAATACTGATTTTAAGATTTATCCCTCCAAATATAGGGGGTAAGAGGCAAAAATCTGAGGACTTAAAATTTTGTGAAAAAGTCACAAAAATCATGTGGGGGTATAAATTAAAGAGAATGTAACCACAACATAATAGTGTTCAGTTTTGGAAGTTTTATGATTTTGGATACCTGAGTCCAAAAAATATAACAAAGCTTGTAAAACTCACAAAATCCACAAGGGGCATTAAAAAATTAGACAATTTTAACCATAATCTGATTATAGTATTCAGTTTAAAAATTATTTTAATTTACGAAAACAGGGGTCTAACACGGTATCAAAAAAAGAAAAAAAAAACTATGCTGGGTATCAGACTAAAGGGAATTTGGCCCAACTCCGAATGTACCATTTACACTAAACGTTTACCAAAATGGAAATCAAAATTTTGAAAAAATTGTAAAAAGTGTGTGGAGCATCATATTATAAGAAATTTTGCTATTTTCCTAATAACCATACCCACACTGATTTTCGATTATTGGCATCTATATGTAGTGAATATCACAACATTTTTGTTAGACACACCCCGAGCCTAAAATGCTTAAAATTGCAAAAAAATCGTTTTTTCTATTTTTAACCAACTTCTACCATTTAAAAAAATCTTAAAAAATTTAAGGTAGTAAATTTTGCATAATCTCTGGAAGAAGTGTGGTAGTAGCAACTCTTTGGGGGTTCGAGTAATTAAGGTTTAAAAAAAATATTTGGGCCAAAAAGTAACTTTTTTTTAGTCATAAGAAACTGAAAAAAATCAACGTTATTTGTCTTCAAGCATCTAGGTACAATTAAAATTTCTGCCCAATCCGAGATAAAGATACAGAGAAAAAATGTTTTTGAAAAATCAATTTTTAAGGTTGTGATGATAAGCGACACCCTAGAGGGCTAAAAATTTAGGAAAAGGTGTTTTTCGAAATAAGAATTAAGACACCAAAATTTCAGGGCATGTTCCCAGAGAGGGAATTTTGAGTATCTTATCTGGCTAGAGCCTCTGTTAACAATTGCAAACATTTTTCATTGTCATAATTTTCATGAAAAATGTTTTAGCAATAATATATGCCTGTGACACCAAAAGTTGACGTTGGTAGATAGAAAACAATATGCCTTTAAAACAATACTAACTTTTTTTGAAAACCATGTAAAAAAACTAACTCCAAGTAAGGTGGGGTGATAAACATGTGTCCCTTTTTTGCATTTCACATAAAATTCTCTTGCAGTGAAGTTTTCAATATTTTACTGAATAACATAAAAGAATAATGTTCATCTAATGAATAACAAATCTTGTTTTCATTTGTTAATATGCTGTTTTTTTGTCTTAATCTTACCATTCAAAAATACTTGTAGTTCATACTTTACATTTTCTGTTGTTTTGTTAAAAAAGTTTACATTCTCTATTATAAATGTTACTCTGTTATAAGCATTGTATGTACACATTAGACATTAAATTTTTCCTAAGCATGGCTTTTGTTACTTTAACTGAAAACTAAAAACCAAAAAACATTACCTAACCTTACAAATGGAAACATTACATATTTTCACTTTACATTAAGAAACAGAATAATTTAGAATTAGTACACTTTTTCTTCACATTGTGGTATATTGATACTATCACACATTAAGAACACTGAAATTGTAGCGTGGGTATGGATATTGGGAAAGTACCAAAATTTATTAAATACGAACTTGGTATCTTTAATAATTTGACAAAATTAACATTTGGTTTGCCCCTTGCAAATTTTGGACCACCTTCAAAAAAATCTCCAAGCTATGATTGCAAAAATTACATGTTACATATTGAATGATTTAGAGTATGGAGTAAACGTAACATTAAAAAAATTGTTTATGGTGTTCAACACGATTAAAAATAATTTATTTAATATTTACAATTTCTTTACCTCAAGATATTTTTCCCTTATTTGGAACATGTTTCAGGATACTTATTGTTCCCATCCTCAGCCATCATAGTTTTGGATCTAGTTACATATTTGTGTTCCGGTTGGTTGTTGCTATGGTTTCTTGTTGTTTTTGGTATTTTAATTTGGTATTTTGTGTGTGGGTGTGGTGTATATATTTATTTTTTGGGTGTATGCAACTAGATCCAAAACTATGATGGCTGAGGATGGGAACAATAAGTGTCCCGAAACATGTTCCAAATTAGGGAAACAACATCTTGAAGTAAAGAAATTATAAATGTTAAATAAATTATATATGCATCAAGAAACTGACTGTAGCAAAAAGTGTTTGAATTGAAAACAATTGAATAAGCAAAGCGAGTTCTTCACTGTTTGGAATTTGTCTGTCTGTCTACCTATCTGTAGTACGCCTCACAATAACTTTTGATTCATCAACAGAATTAGTAAACTCGGCATGCATGCCCAATACTTTTACCTCACAGGAGACTCATGTTTTTGAGATTAATCCCCAAAAAATAGGGGGTGGGAAGTAAAAGTGTTAAGCATCAAAATTTTGACAAAAGATTGAAAAAATTAAAATAGAGTACCAAATTAAATATGATTTTAACAAAACCCTGAATACAGCCTTCAGCCTTCTGAACTTCATAATTTTAGAATACCAGGGACTAAAAATACCATAATCAAAAATATGGAAAAAAATGGAAAAAATCCATGCCAGTTATCAGAAGGGAATTTTAGCTCAAATTAGAATGTGTTGCTTGGTCTGAACATTTCTTAACTTTAGGGGCACCAAAAAATCGATGTGGGTAATCAAGTTATGAATTTTATTCAAATAAAAATTAAGTACCTTTTGTTAAATCAACAAATTACTATAGTAACATGCATACACTTAAAACCTAAAACATAATTATTTGTCTTAAGGCATTATGGTTATACACTTCACTAAAAACAAAAAAAAGCAGTTTTCGGCCTTTTGACGGAAAATGTCTTATACCACGGGTCCGGTGTGGGGGGGGGGGAACTATGCGGAAGTCAATGTTATGATTTTGTGTATACCAGACAAAGTTTAATATCTTTAAAACTACAAAGTATAATGCATATTTAAATAAGCAATAAACGATTCTAAAGAGCAAGGATGTCAAGATACGATTCAAACAAAAGAACATCAGCGATATTAAGATCACAAGATGGCCACCAAGTTGGAGTGGAAAATCACCGGTTTACTGTGTGGAAAAATTAGTATAGCTCAGGAACATGTATGTTATAACGTTACAAAAAGTAGCCCATCTATAAAGAAGAAATTACCATTCAATAGAAAAATGAGTTACAACATAGAAGGAATAAAGAAAATCAAAGTATGAAAGAATTAATGAACAAGAATATTAAAATATAGCACAATAATGACATAAAAACTAGACAAAGACTGAGATGGACGATGACAAAACCCAATTGATTGGCAGAGGGAATGATAAAAATAAATAACTTTATGACCATAACACAACCCCTTTTCAAACAATAATAATATAGTAGATGTAATAATGAAAGTACAAAGCTATAGCCAAAAGTATGAGTAGTTCCATGTAAAATTACCAATACATAAATGTAAATTGAGTAATGTTAAATAATAATGTTATTAGAATATGAAGGGAATAAATCCCTTATATAATAAATACCCAATGTTAATGATAAGGTGAGTTGTGTGGTTAGATCAAAGTGAAGAAAAGAAAGAAAAACAGTGAATAATAATACTAAAGTGCATAACCGAACCAAGAAAATTATACTAACTGAAAGTCAGCAGTAGTAATAATGTGTAAAATGAACAATAAGTAATGCTTGAGTAAAAAATTATGAATGTATACTGTTAAAAAAACTAAGGCATAATAGGCCTATCCAAGTGGAATAAGTAGAATTAATGGTCATGTTTTAAAATAAGAAAATAATAGTTAAGTAATAGTTATAGTTATCTGTTTGTATTAAAAAGAATATATCTAAGGGTAAAAAAGCATGTTTAATGAATAATAGTTAATGAGAGTAGGAAGGTAGGCAATGTATTAAAAAATAGCAGGTGCATAGCATGTTAGAAGGAATAGTATTGTAATGGGGCAATTTTGAAGGATATATTTTTTATTTCGTTTAATAATAATATTGGGACTGATCTGTTTGGACACCCTTTACGGCCACTAAGACATGCTTTGTTGGACACCCTGTATACAATTCCGTACCAGTCCGTGCTTAGTACAAACGATAACAACAATGGAATGCGGCTGTAAGTTTGTGCCCATGGGCTGCGGCAGTAATCTTGACACCAAAGTCGATTGACAGAAATGGACAACACATGAGCACATCAGCCAATCACAGCGCGGGCTGGCGGATGTGGCGGTTACCGACGCTCATCATGGCATCAGTCAGTCGGAAAATAACATCTCTAAGTGCCGAGATGTTATCTCATCGCAAGCAGTGGTGCGTCCGCCGGCTGGGCACAAGTTTTCATCTCACCTGCATAGCAAAATGTGAATCTAGCAGTGGTGTTGTTGCGAGGCGGCGGCGGCCGTTTGAACATAATGGGCTGGTGAGCCGAAAATTCATTAACAGTGTAAATATATTCAAACATGTACACAGTGCGGCACGTGGCCGGGGAGACGCGGTGAGTAAATAGACGACCAGATAATTATTAACCATTTTAATGTACAGAGCTCTAAATATTATATAAAGGGAATAATTTAAATATCGACTGAATGAATGTGTGTGTAAGCAAATACTGGGCTGTCTTTAAAAAAAAATATCTATATAATACAAGTAAACTTTACGCTAAGGTAAAAGATTATTTACGATATCACTTCACCGAAATAATTGTTTGTATTTTTTTTCTATTTTGTGTATTTCTCGAAGAAAAAGGAAGATAACAGTAAACCTATTTGTTTCGTAATATAACAACAAGTTAGTTGTAGTTATTTCGTCGTTACCACTTCCTAGGGTTCTGTGCTGAAAAATTCGTCTAACGTTCCCGGGCTTCTTCTGAATTGGGGGTAGTCAGATTGCAAAATTATCCCTTTTGTTTTATTAAGGAAGAGTGTAAAGGTTTCGATGTATAGCCTAAAACATCGTGGCGACTCTGGACTTGATTGAAATTTAAAAAAAGGTAAGTAAGCGAAAAAGATCGCAAGTAAGGTTCTGGCAGTATTTTATTTTATTTATTTATTTCGATTAAGTTGGTTTAGCAACAACTGACGACTCGCTGCCAGGATCCTGGTATAACTTTATACGAGGTAGACCTATTTTAAGCACAGAAAGTAGGAATTGGTAACGACGTATGTATGAAATTATCGTATATAATTACGTTAAATTGGGTTATGTTTTGGTAGCGTACCGGTTAACTGCTTGTGAAATTATTGTATTTACTTTTCCATTTGGATAACTAGTTTATGGGTGGAATATTTGGATTGTGTATGTATAATTATTGTATTATATAAAGGGAATTATAAATAATTTTTTGAACATGGCCGAGGTACAAGATAATGATATTGGTTTCGCGTGGAATGAATGGGAAGGCGAATTCAGAGGGATTGTGGATAAGATGATGGACGAGGAGTGGGGTAATTTGGACGATAATTTTAGACAGATGGAAGAACAAGAAGAGGGAATATTTGCAGAAATTAAAAAACATAGCGAGATGACAAATAATAAAGGTAAGATAGTTGAAGCGATAGTGGTAGAAAATAAGACAGTGAATAGGCCTAAAGATAGGGATGATAGTATAATGGGGGCAGAAAGTGGTGAAGAGACAAACCAATTTAACAAGAAGAAAGTCGATCAGGTGGCAGATAATGAGGTAAGTAATGATACGAGTGAATCTGATTATAAGACGCATATGATGAAATATTTATGTAGCACGCTGTGCATTTTAAATAATAAAGTTGATAAACTTATTGAGAAAATGGGAGAGTGGCGAACAGATACAGGTGAATCAAAACAGGTAAATGTTTGTGGTGGTAGTAATATAACGAAAAATAATGAAGGAATAGCAAACAAGGTAAGTGGTGGTATTAATATAAGTAATTATATTGGTGAAATAATGTTAAATAAGAATAATGGTTATATAGTTGAAAATGGGGTATCTAAGAATGATACGATAAGTGATAGCAGTGATAATGAGAGTTTAAAGTCAGTTGAGGTTAATGATGGGGTACTAGTGAGTATTGATGAGCTTGAGAGAGGGTACGAAGAGAGTTTAATGGGATATGGGGGGCAGAGGGCAAATTTCCCTTGTGGTATATGTGAAGTAAAGGCTTCACAAGTGTTGTATGAGGACAAAGGTTCCTTATTAGTTTATTTGGGAGACAAAAGGTCTGCAAATAATAGTCCCTTTATGTATTATGGTTTCCCTGGTAAGGCCAGGATGTGTTGTAATAATGTTGTGTTGCCCTCTGCGTGGAATGAGAGAGTAAAAAGGGGTTGGGAAAGGTATGAAGAGAGAGAGAGAGTGGTAGAAATATTTAAGGTGAATATAGATTATGAAGAGTTAATACAGAGTTTAAATAGTGAGAGAGTTGGTAGGATTAAAAACTTACCTTGTGAAGTAATTAGCACTGTAGAAAATGATGATTATTTTGACGATATTGAGAATAAACACTTACCTGGTGATAAAATTGGAGTTCTAGTAGCAGATGTTGGCTATGATAAAGAGATAATAACGTATTTAATGGTGAAAACAAAAAATACTAACGGAGACTGGACAAAATTAACTAATGTTGACAAGGTTTATGAAATAATAAAAAGGAATAATCCTATACATTATAATGGTATAATGAATGATATAAATTTAATGGGTTATTACAGTAATAATAAGAATGTGATGTATGTGGATAAAAACGATTTGTGTTATAAATATATCAGATATTTATATGATGACGGTGGGTAAATAAAAAACTCAGTGAATGAACATTTTAAATATTTTAGTTTATGGTTATGACCTTGGCTAGATTATGAAATGAGGTGTGGTAAACAGAAAAATTAATGACATGAGATTGTAAATAAATTTATAGTGAAATTAATTGTGTTTGTATTATAACAAGTGTTTGATGTAAACAATGTGTATGTGGTAGAAATTGTTTTAATAATAATAATAATAATATTTTGGTAGACTAAATAAATAACAAGGATAATTATGAAGGTAATAAATGAATTGTAATTGTTTTGGAGTAAAGTAATTAAACTAACTTGTGTTTTAATAATTGATGGAATTAAAATAATTGGAGATGTTAAATATTTTTGATTGATTTAAAATGTTAAATAAAGAGATGTTGATGATGAATTTAAATGATTTTAGGAGATTGGAGTTTGATAATAAATAAATAAATGTGAAATGTATTTAGTTTGTGGAGTAACATGGTTGTTAAAATGTTTCAGAAGATACATGGAGTTATGTACATTATTTGGTGTTTATATTTTTGTGTCTATGACAGTATGTGAGTGATGTACTGTAAGTATGAATTTTATAATGCAATTTAAGTAAAGTAAAATAATTAAATGTTTGAATATAAATTTTTCAATGTGTTTAAAAGGTTCAATGTGCTTAAGAGATTTTAAGTAAGTGATAAAATTAATTTGAAATAGTTATGAATTTTCAATGGGTTGTAAAAGATAGAATTTGGGTGATAGTAATTGTTTAAGTAGGGCATGTGAGTCAATCAAAGGTAGTTTCAAATGGGTGTTAGAGAGAATAAGAGTCTGGGGAATAAAAGTAAGACAGAAATTGGGTATTAGTAGGGACACAGTAGCAATGGGGATATTTTGTAGATGAAAGTGATGTGATTGAGGAGTAATTAGATGATGGTGGAATTTTGTAAGGGGGTGGTGTGATAAGGAGTCCTCAACGACAGGCGTTGTGGCGGGTAGTAGAGGGTTTTAGTAGAGTGCTTTGCCGATATTTGGTGGATAGGCAAACGGTTATGAATGGAATTGCGGAGGGAGGGAACACACATCCTAAGTACAAAGAGGGTAAAGAGTATTTTGTTATAAAGTTAAAATGATGTGAATGGAGTTAGAGAATTATTGGTAAATGTTTTGAGAGATGGGTGTCATACTAGATAAAATCTGTTGGTGAGTGTTAGAGTCAGAAGGGGGTTACGGTTATATTTAATCACCCATTTGTAAATCGAATTATGATGAATAACTAAGAGTCACCCAACTAATTGAGAATGAAAATGTTAGAGAGAAAGTCAGAGTTCAAATGTAATAATAAATAAAACCAGTAAAAGATTTTAATAGAATTTGAAAACAAATTGAAACTGTAAAATGTGTAAATTTTGGTCAACTTAAATGTGAATTTTATTGTTTATTACAAGGTAATGATAACAATGTTATTTTTGAATGTTCTGTGTTTATTATGTGGTATTATGTTTGAAGGTAAACACTTACAAACATGTTTCATGTATTTTATGGTGTAGCTTTGTGTAGGATATATATGTCAAGGTCATTCACCTGACCTAGAGAGATCAGCTGATGGACTGTATCAAGGTCCAGATGACCAATTCCTATGTTCTTGGAATAATTCATGTAAATTCAAGTTGTATTATTTTTTTGGATAATTTTCTTTGATTGTCAGAATAGTGGTTTAATAAAATATATTATATTTTATTGGAAAAAAAAATTGTTGGAAATGCCGAATGTGTTTTCATGTTTAGGATGTTTGTTGATTATGTGTATCGCTGAAGTATCAATTGATTTATATTTTCATAGTATAGGTTGTAAACCAATGTAATTTAGTGAGTAGGTAATGGAATGTATGATTTAATAAGGTGTTCAGTTTATTTTGTTTTTTATGATTGCTAGCAGAGGTTTGAGAAAAAATGATGAATTCAAATAAAAGGTTTTAAGATTTTGAGATTAAATACAAAGAAAGGAGTCAATTAATGGATCCTTGATATTGGACTTAGAGTCATTTTTGTACAAAAGTTAAATGATTAAAATTTAATTTTTTATTTTTTTGTTTTTTGATTTGGAAAAAAACATAGCGTCAATTGGAGAAAAGAAATAAAAAGTTGAAAGATAAAACATTTTATAAATTTTAAATATGGAATCTGTTTATCATAGAATAATCTGAGTATATGTATGCACCCAGTACTTGCTAAAGGCAACCCAGTATGCATGTAAGGGGGAACATATCGGTTGAGGATCTGGTATGGTATAAGGCCAGGGTTTTGATTTTGGGGTGGAATGTTAGAAGGTTAGGTGTACTATGGTGCGTATCTGTCTGATTTTATGGTGTTGGGATCTCGGATAGAGAAGTCCAGTAATCTCGTTCAGGTGCAGCCATAGTCGCCGAGCTAGAGGGGTAGTTTACCCATGATGTATTAAGAATTAATGGGGGTTGTTGGCACCATATCCTCACCGATCCTCTTAGGGGTAGCAATGAGAGTTCTTCTGTTGCTACAGAAGACCTCTCATTGGGGGGGTATTGTAACAGGGCAATTTTGAAGGATATATTTTTTATTTCGTTTAATAATAATATTGGGACTGATCTGTTTGGACACCCTTTACGGCCACTAAGACATGCTTTGTTGGACACTCTGTATACAATTCCGTACCAGTCTGTGCTTAGTACAAACGATAACAATGGAATGCGGCTGTAAGTTTGCGCCCGTGGGCCACGGCAGTAATCTTGACACCAAAGTCGATTGACGGAAATGGACAACACGTGAGCGCATCAGCCAATCACAGCGCGGGCTGGCGGATGTGGCGGTTACCGACGCTGATCGTGGCATCAGTCAGTCGGAAAATAACATCTCTAAGTGCCAGACGCGAGCAGTGGTGCGTCCGCCGGCTGGGCACAAGTTTTCATCTCACCTGCATAGCAAAATGTGAATCTAGCAGTGGTGTTGTTGCGAGGCGGTGGCGGCCGTTTGAACATAACGGGCTGGCGAGCCGAAAATTCATTAACAGTGTAAATATATTCAAACATGTATACAGTGCGGCATGTGGCCGGGGAGACGCCGTGAGTAAATAGACGACCAGATAATTATTAACCATTTTAATGTACAGAGCTCTAAATATTATATAAAGGGTATAATTTAAATATCGAATGAATGAATGTGTGTGTAAGCAAATACTGGGCTGTCTTTAAAAAATATATCTATATAATACAAGTAAACTTTAAGCTAAAGTAAAAGATTATTTACTATATCACTTCACCGAAATAATTGTTTGTATTTTTTTTCTATTTTGTGTATTTCTCGAAGAAAAAGGAAGATAACAGTAAACCTATTTGTTTCGTAATATAACAACAAGTTAGTTGTAGTTATTTCGTCGTTACCACTTCCTAGGGTTCTATGCTGAAAAATTCGTCTAACGTTCCCGGGCTTCTTCTGAATTGGGGGGTAGTCAGATTGCAAAATTATCCCTTTTGTTTTATTAAGGAAGAGTGTAAAGGTTTCGATGTATAGCCTAAAACGTCGTGGCGACTCTGGACTTCTGATTGAAATTTAAAAAAAGGTAAGTAAGCGACAAAGATCGCAGGTAAGGTTCTGGCAGTATTTTATTTTATTTATTTATTTCGATTTAGTTTGTTTATCAACAGTATTATGTTTTGAAAATGATTATGAATCATTAAATGTTACATGTTAATTTATTGTAGTTATGTTTAAAATAGTTGAGTTTCATGAAACTCAAGAAATATGTTATAATAATTGTATAAAGAAAGCCAGGTGATCTAGGCATAAGGAGCCTATAGTGAAAAAACAGTAATTTGTAAAATTTGATATTATAGCAGTAATAAGTAAGGACAAAATGTAGGTAATACTATTAGAACTGATAATATAAATTTAAGGACACATAATGTATATCAAAAGAACCAGTTATAAAATAATTAATATAAACACAAAATTGTTAAAATAGTAACTTAGTAAATACTGAACAGAAACTATTCATGTTTGGTTTCTAATTAAATTATACAAGAAATGCAATGCAATAATGTTATTATCTTAGGAATTCAAAGTAGTATAAGAAAATTATACTAATTTAAAAATATGTCAATTTTGTAAAAATTCAGTAGCAAAATCTAACAATGTAAACAATATTTTCAACCAATAGGAGTATGAGGCTGGCTGCCTTGACAACCAAACATTAACAGAAAAAGTCGTTAGTCCATTATTAGATTCAGAGAAGAGCAGAGTAAACAATTCATGCAGCTCAAATAATAATATAAAAGTAATAAATCAACAAAAAATGAAATTGTAATGAACCAAAATGAGATGAGGAATAATAATAGTATGACAAGAAGAAATTTAATAACCAGAATTATTTGAATTTGAAAAAAAAATACACTTAATAAATTATAAAAGAAAACGAACTCAGAGAGATAAAATCAGATGTAAAGGAATGTAATAAGCATAATTTAACTTAAAAAACTAAAATGAAAAAAGACTAATCTACACTGTGACACTTTTTTTAATCATTAATAAACTTTATATAAACACTCACTTAAGGAATAAACTAGGGACAATCAGTTTATATCTTTATTCACTTTTTAATTTATGGTGATCAAATTATTGGACATTGGAATCGTCTTTTAAAACGAACTAATAACCTATTCACCAAATTGATCCAACACATGTAATATAACCTAAGAAGTAATTTATTAAGAAACTGTTAACGGGGCAAAACCCAGGGGTTTTTGAGCCTCCAGGTGGTCTAGTGGCTAACGCGCGCGTTTGATGCGCTCGTGGTTCCGGGTTCAATTCCCGGCGGAGACTCCATACGGCGAGCACTCAGCGTCGTGAGGCAAACTGAGTAGGCGCTGAGATAACAGTGCCGCCTCTTGGCCGTGAATACCGCAACTAGCGGCTGGTGGCGCGTAGTACTAGCCATACACCGTCGCACTAACACAAAAGCCGCGCGGTACGCCTTGGTCCTTAACGGACTGTGGAGCGGAGGTTTATTTATTAATAACCTATTCACCAAATTGATCCAACACATGTAATATAACCTAAGAAGTAATTTATTAAGAAACTGTATAATATTCAAGTATGTTTTATGTGAAGTTTTGTACTTTCTAAAGATCTTTTGTTCATTTTCCTGTAATCACAAGAACCCAACAAACTTAGAAATAACCACAGAAAACATAGCATTGTATTCAACCAAACCCTGAACACTGTGAAGAGTTGCCAACCGCTGAGCAAATAAAAAACAAGAGCTGGAGCAAACAATATATTATAAAAATATTTCATTATGTTTAAAAGGAAAGTAATAAAAAACCACTAAAGAAATAATACCGTATTGACTATTATCAATTGTGTCTTTAATTTATGTTAATATTACTGACAATTTATTCATTAGTATAGCCAAGGTGGAAATTTTTTTACCAAAAATAGAGGTTGGTAACCCTTATTTTTTGGAAATAAAACAATTTGGCGCCTTAAATCGGTAAACTAAAATAAATAATAATAATTTAAATCATTAAAATAAAAGAAGAAACAATTGGTGAGTTGGAATTATATAACAGATTTATAAATACTTGTGACAGATAAATCACGGCTAGTTACAAAATTGGCACACAGAGAAAGATTTTATTACAAAATTGGCACACGTGAGCCATTTCGCACACAGAGAAAAAATTATGTTACAAAATTGGCACACCAACTAGGGAGGCTAGGATCGGAAAAAAAAATAACTTAATATTCTAGCGGCGATTACAGAAATGCACACAAGAGGCAGGTTAAAAAAGAGGACAGAGAACCCAGAAACAGAAAAAGATAGGCGAGAGCACGAAGAAGAAACAGTCAAAGACAGTGAAATGGAAAAACAGGGAGGAAGCCAGAGGAGGCCTGGATTTGCAAATAATGGAACAAATGCTAAAGCGATTGAGTGAAGATTTAATGAAACAAATGAACGAAAAATTTGACCGGAATGATGAGAGTTTAAAACAAATTAAAGAAGATAATAAACAAACAAATGAGAAGATAGACGGTATGAAGGAAGATTTGAGACAAATAAATGAAAGTACTAATGAGAGTTTGAGACAGATCAAGGAAGATAATAAACAAATGAACGAAAATTTGGAAGAGAAAATTGACGAGAAAATGGGAGCTTTAAACGAGAAGATAGACGAAAATAACGAACAAATAAATAATAAAATAGAGGATCAAATGACCGAAATCCGTAGAGAAATGAAGGATCAAATGGAGGAAAATACGACAAGCATTAAACAACAAATTGCAGAGGTAAATAAGAAATGGGAAGAGATGAGTCAAGAAATACAACAAGACAAGGAAGACGTCCAAGGGCGAATTAACAATATAGAAGAAAACAACTTCAGTAGAATGGAGTCGATACGGAGGAGACCCAGGAAGAGATAGCGCAAATACAAGCAAAATGCGGTGAGAGATGCGAAAAACTAGATGCATCCGTGAACGAAGTATGGGGTCAAGCTATCTACAATAAGGAAAGGATAGAGGAGGTACAGAAAAGAGAGATCCCGAAAATACAGGAAGAACTCGAGAGAATGCGGGATAGACCAGCCCACATTTCGGGTATACATAACCTAGATAATCGAGAAGGGATTAACTTCAAAGTGTATCAGAAGAACCCAATGGAATTTCTTGAGAGTGGAGGAAAAAATAGAAGGAAATCGGAAGAATAGATGGACGGCAATCCGGAGCATGCTGGACTAATGCTTCAAGGATATATATGACAATTGGTGGACAGCAAGTAGGCATTATATTCAAAATTATCCGGAATTCAAAACGCTCTTTAAAATAAAATATTGGTCCGAATCTACTCAAAATATAGTGAGAGATGATATTTGCCATGGGAAGTATGATGCGAATCGAGGAATAAAACCAACCGCATATTTCCTAAGTAAGGTGTGCTTAGCCAGAAACCTAGAACCCAAAATCCCCGAAGAATGCCTCCTATCGAAATTGGCACAACATTATGAAGAGGTGATTACACAAGCATGATTGGGTAGTCAGATTAAGACTATACCAGCCATGGCCGCTTTATTAGAAGATTACGAACGGGAGAGTTATTACAGAAGAAATCGTCAACGTAATGATCAAAATATGGGAAGGAATACTAACTATATGAATAACAATAATAATAATAACTACAACCATCATTGTCCAAATAACTATAACACTAATTATAATAGTCCACGACCTAATAATAATAATTATTATTATTATCAGCAGAATAACGAGGAAAAGAACCAAAATCAAACATACCGACGACGGGTAAACTATGTAAGAGCCAATAATAGGGATTATGGAAGGCGTTATTATAATGGGCGGAGGAGTTTCTACAGAAATAAAGATCAAAACTACCAAAACGAAAATAACCAATACTCCAGGAATGGTAATCGAAGGAGTAGGAGCAGTGAAGATGACCAAAGGAACAGGAATAATGAAACTTTTAATAACCACCAAATAGAAAGACCGGAGGTGACTGACAATAACAGGCCGAGTCAACGGGATGAACGGACTGAAGAAACGAGTCAACTTTTAAACGAGCGGCAGCAGTGAGAAACAACCAAGACCCCTCACTGAACCAATCCGTTGGGTACAGACTAAGACTGAATGACTAGACGACTGACAATACCATAATTATTATCCAAAACTTTTATTTAGAAAATATCCGAAAAGAATTATTAGAAGAGGAGTCCACCAGCACCACCAAGTACAATAATGAAATCGCATATATCAGAGCTGAAGTGAATGGAATAGCAACAAACCCATGATAGATACCGGCGCTAATGTGTCTTTGATCAACGGTACGGAATACAACAAAATTCAAAAAGAAAGTAAGCTCACCTTAACGACTCTATCTGTAAACAATATAATTTTGATTGGAGCAACAGGAAGGCAAAACAAAACGATAAAGAAACAAGTGTTATTGGAAGTAACCAGCAATGGCGTAACCATCCCTATGATCTTTCTGGTAGCGAATGGTTTACCTTTTAATAACTAATGAAGAAATTGAATGAAACACTGATCCATATTTTGCAGAGTTGTTCAAATCATATTATTTGGAAGGCATAAACAAACTGGAATATTGCTGAGCAAAGTGTATCGAGCTAAAAGAGCAGTACATTGAAAAATAAAATGAAGTTTGCCCAGAAACATTATGTTTTCATTGTTTTTGCATGGACTTATCAGACATACCTCGTATATAGTAGTGTATTTAATAGTATTACTACCAACTAAAGTGCTTTCATTCTATAGATATGAATGGTCAGATAAGGAAATTTGTGCTGAAAGTGTAGAAGTTGAATGCACAGAAAATGTGCCTTTCCAGTCATAAAAAACCTTCAAATCAGCTTTTATGAATACGTCTGAAGTCATAAGATTACAAAGTTAGTTTTAATAAGTTACAGTTCACTTAGTTTTTTTTTTAAGTTAAGTGACTGAATAACAAAATGTTTCAACATTTGTTACAAGATTCGGTAAAAATAGTTTTACTGTTAATTGAGGAATAAGAAAAAGTAACCGAAACACGACATATGCGAGTGACAGTTTAGAAAACCAAACATTAAAGGAGAATTTGCAACATTGTATTCGGGTTTGATAGATGACAAAACAAAATTTTAGAAATATTTCAATATGTCAATTGAACAATTCAGTACCTTGCTATAGAAATAGAGGCCTATTTAAGAAAAAAGAATGAAAGTTTTAGAGAAGCAATAACGCCAAAAGAGAAACTGTCCGTTTTTCTCAGGTACGTTACATGACTTTTTTTTAATTATCTTCAATTATTTTAGCAAATTTTTTTAAAAAGCCTTACACTTTTATTTTTTTGGTTTGATTGAAGGCTAACATATGCCAAGTTTAAAGTTAAGTACCATGAAATTTTACAAAATAATTCAGTTTTGCTCAATTATTCTTGTATATATTTTTTATATTATTATTAATTAAAAAAAAACAAAATAAATTAATTTGTATATATGATGATAATAGTTTATACTATCAAAACAGTATTATTCCTTTATAAGTAACTCATTGAGTTTCCTGCAGGTCTCGTATGTAATATCTTCAAATAAATATACTGCAAATAGGTTCACCAAACGCACGTTTCACAGAAATTATTCTGTATCTTCAGAGGTTTGTAAACCTCTACGAAGCAGTATTAGATTCAAAAAATAATTGAAATGTTATCCTGTATTCAATAACTATGGAGATTAACATAAAAATATTGGTAACTAGTATTACTTTGTAAAGTTCCAGTTATAGAATATTTAATCTAAGTACAGTGATACAAAATTTTTAAAATGGAACATATTACTAAAGATGAAGACTTTTTGGGGTACAGATATATTTAATTTTCTATTGCAATTTACAAATATAATTTTTAAATTCTAAGAAAAATGTATTAAAAAAATAAAAGACAAGTACTTTAAAATATTTTATTTTACAAAGCACTTACAAATTAATACAAAAGAACTCTGAAAATTATTACTCAAGTTTTAAACAAAATTTTATAACATTACATTTTTAATAATGTATTATCTGGTTCAGTATAAAAAATTTAAAAAAATGAAACTACATGTAATATTTGTAGTGATTTAAATTCATAAATATTCTAAATTGAGAAATTTTCTGTAAAGTTAAGGGACACTTGGTGATAAATTTGAATAAAAACTTGCGCAAGAATCAGAAGGTGTTGCAGTAGTTGGATAGGACTGGCTGCAGTTAGATTGAGTGATTGTTACTGTAGTTGAAACCTGATTCATTATATGTTGCATTTCTAATTTAGAAACAACTGCAAATACTTTCTGCTTAGCAAGATTCTGGTAGTATGGTGACTTCATTGTGGTCCCTATGGCCACAATCCCTGAGAAAAACGCATCTACAGGATTTCTTTTTTCCGGTTTCTTGTCTTTATTTTCTAGAACGTATGTCACTAGGACTGCTGAAGCATACTCTTGACTTCTTGAAAGCTACTTTTATAAGTCTGTTGCATTATTTTTCACTGTACTAGTTGTAGCACATTCATTGATTTTTCTACAAGTCAGTGGTCGTGTTGAAGTAATTTTTCCTGATTGTCGTTAATTTCAGACAGTCTGATTACAGTAAAAGTTGCTCTTCCTGAAGGTGATAATGCAGAAAAGATATGTGTTCTTCAAATTTCTATTTCCTAGCCTTTTTTGGTGACTGGCTCCTTTAAGTTTCGCTTCGTCTCTTCTGTATGAGTCTTGTAAATTCACTCATGCCTTTTTGCAGTCAGGTGCTAGAAAAAATGCAACAAAACATACTTGCATTACCAAGTTAAATTAAGATTTATAAAAATTATTAAATCTTAATTTTTTCCATATCTACAAAATTAAAAATACAGTGTTAGTAGTTTCATTACAAGATTTTCTGACAACTTACAACACGTTTTGATAACAGTATATTAATCCCTACAATTTTTTCCATTCATGGTTCCTGGTTTATAACAATTGGTAACTCACTTCAAACAATAGCTTTCAACTATCATTTAGATCATTCTACTGTTCACAAAATTGTGCAGGATACTTGCGACACAGTCATAACAAATTTACAGTCTAAAGTTGTGCAGATTTTCAAAAGAAGTTTGGCAAAAAATTGCATCTGATTTTTCGATAATTTGGAATTGTCCACATTGTTTCAGGGTGCTTGATGGTAAACATGTAAATATAATTATGCCACCAAATACTGGGTCTCTTTATTTTGATTAAAGAAAATATTTCAATTGTACTTATTGCTTTGGTTGGTACTTGTTATAACTTTATAGCAGTACAAATTGATTTCTACAGAAAAGATTACAATGGAAGTATATCTGCAAAATCAAATTTACGAAAAGCTTTGGAAAATAATACAATAAATGTTGCTGACGGCATTTCACTTCTAGGTACTAATGAAAAGTTGTCTTACATCATTGTAGGGGATGAAGCATTTCCTTTCAACCTTATTTATTAAGACCATATCCTAGAAACCAAATACCTGGTGATAATTTGAAACATAATTTTAACTATAGACTTTCTCGGGATGGATAAGTGGAAATGATTTCAGTATTCTGTCCCAAAAATTCAGGATGTAAATGCAAACAGAATAATCTTATCAACCTGTATACTACATAATTTTATTAAAAAGTGTGGAGGGAATTACGGAAAAAGAAATGAATTTGATTGCAAATTTTCTAACAATCTTTTACCATTATCCCATCAAGGAGAAAATGCAATAAAAACATCTTCAGATTAGGCATAAGTTTAAATTTGTTTTTTCTTTACCTAAAGGAAAGGTTGATTGGGTAAAATAAGCTTAATTGAAGCTTTTATACGTAACAAATTTTAGCTTAGTCTAAAATTATCTCCAGCTATTTAATTTAGCATAACATAACTTTTGTACTTTCTCATGTATGTTATGTACTCATGTTTTACTTCCATGTTCTGAAAGGAAATGGCAGTATGGTGATCACAAAAAAAATCGTATTCGAGATAATGGCTGATTCTGATACTCTCAAAACATGATGAAAAGTAATTTCCCAAAAAGTCTCTGTGTGTAGAATTTTTTCTATGGCAAATGATAACTGCTGCAAATTCAAAAAGAATCACATATTTTTTGCATGTATGCCCAAGTTGTAGAGGACTCAAGGCCTACTGATTTTGGTGAAGATTGGTTAAGGAGAAGGGATAGTTTACCTGCAACGTTTTACGTTTTAACAAGAGTAAAGTACTTAATTTTGATAAATAAAGTATCCTGAAATAGGGTCATCCACTGCAGAAAGGTAGATGAAATATCTATAAATGAAAAGGGTAGTTGAAGAGGGAGGGGATAATTTTTTGTATTGATGTTAAATTTATTTGACCAAAAACTTATATCATTCCATACTATGTCACCACGGATACATACACAAAATAATTTTTTGTTTTTATACATTCACAGATAACAAACGCTGGGGGTATTCGCTTTCTTTTGCATTGTTTAAATAAAAGATAATTTAATCAAATTAATTCTTTATTTTTAAAATATTAACAACTAGGTATAATTTGTATTTTGATTATCTTTCTCAGCGTTTTTACCAAAAGCGTCCTAATATATTTGGTTTCGTTCTGAGTGTAGGCGTACATTTTAAAAGTAATTGTATAATTAATTAGAATGTGGAAGTCATGTATGGTTCTCCATTCTGATTTTTACAACTTATGTTACTATTTTGGAAAAATTGTGATATTTCAAAAATATATTATATTTAGTACTTTACACAATATTTTGTGTTATACATTACCTACGTTTTTGACACAGTATTGTATCGTATTTTTGTAGTGATTATATTTGTCTTGATTGTTCATCATCTTTGTTCACAGAACTACACTTTATATAATAATGAAACTTTCAACTTGTGAACTTACTTGTCTTTTCTTGTCGAACGCGCTTCGGCGTGGTGTTCGCCTTCGTCAGCGTTCGACAAGAAAAGACAAGTAAGTTCACAAGTTGAAAGTTTCATTATTATATAAAGTGATTATATATTAGGCCTACTTACATTTTATATTATCACAAATAGTCATATTATTTGTATTGTTAATTACAGTTAGTGTAATTTATTTTACATTATTACACAATATACTACAAGAATTCTATTTAAATTTATGATAAATTAAACATTAAGTTATGTTAATACATAAATAATAATTTCAGCAATAAATAAACCTACGTTACTTTAAACAATAAATGAATCATACATACCAGAATTTTTTGCAATCCTCTCCCAAATTTTACCTTTGTGCAAATTGTTATTATATTTGCTGTTTGATAAATCACAAAGCTCATTATGTTTTTGAACATATTCATTAAGTTGTTCCTAAATCATATTTTACAATGTATAATTATACAATTCACAATATTATTAAATACACAGAAACAATGCATGTACAGTAAACAAAACTAGTATACTGGTTCATATCACAACAATGGCAAGTGACCGTGATGTATCGTGTAGCTAGCTTATTCACTGTGATCAGCAGTGACAGGCCTCAACTGGCAAAATATTCTTTTCTGCCAATTAGAAGTGTCATTTCTGTCTTTTTCTGTATGTGTCTGTGCCTGGCTAATGTGCATATGGATATACAAAAACATTAACGAATATTTTGTTGTGTCTTTTACAGTGCCATGCTGTATAATGTGAATCGGCCCTTAATATATAATGAATATTTACTCAGTTGAAATTTGTCTTTTTTGCTTTTTGAATTTGTAGAGGAATATTACAATTGTGTTTATTATTTGGTTAATTTAATTATTGTTTTTGTGTTTTACATTACATGAATAATTATGCCACTGAATTGTATCATTAAATGATGTGTGATTTTTTTATTTTATGCTCTTGTTCTTCTTGATTACCTGTTTCTGCTACACTGGTAAACTACTACTTGGATGGATACACACAAATTTACTTGGATTTTTATTTCTTCAGTCCAGGTAGGAAGTAGGATTAATGTGTCTTTCATTTAAAACCACATGTTATTACACTGTTAGTGACAGAAACATCTAGTAAACAAGTGGTCTTTGGAATCCTAATAAGAAGGCCAATAACCTCATTCTTTTTTTAAAGTAGATATGTGTTACAACAGACCTTTTATAAAGACAACCCTATAAATTGTGGCCCATTTAATGGCTTATTAGGGTACGACAAGCATTTAGCTTTGCTGTTACAAAAAGAGTTGTCATAACAGAATAATAACAGAGAAACTCCATGTCGCAATAACAAAAAATTAGTGATATGTTTCAACTGTGATATTATCTTTTATTAAAAACTCAATCCAAAAAAGCCAATAAATTTGCTTTGTCAAATAAAAACTAAAACTTGGTTATTATATGAATTCTTAGGATTCAAAACTATAACTGATATTTCCCTGCTTACAGTATCACTAATTAGTATCTGTCATCAATATGTACATGAAAACTCAGGCAAAATATACATGATAAGAATTTCAAGTTTTATGTACATACACACACACTCAAGGTCACTAAATTTGATAATTTTTATTTTTATTAGCAAAATTTAATGTATGCATTTCAATGGCTCCAGAAGTAATTTTAAAACTGTACATTCTTAACTATGTACTCTAACTCTACAACTGATTCAAAAACTTACGTATGGCAATTTGATGTTCTTTTAAAAATTTGACCAATATTGTATCAGCTGCTTGTTCTGATGTTGTGCTTTTTAAACACTCCTCAATAAGACCACTCTGAAAAGTAATTTATATATTCATTTACATAGTCACATGAAAACGAGTGCAACTTTTGTTTATATCAATTTGGTCTCAGACAATGTATAAACAAAGCCCCAAAGACAATAATAAAAATACTGACAAAACTTGTGTTTATGTTTGGACTAGTACTGTCTTCCTGTAAATGTCACATCAACTAAAAACCAGTTCTGTCAGAACTGAACACACACACACACACACACACACACATATTCATGGCAAAGTATTTTCTGTTACTGTCTTTGATTTAGAAAACAAATGACTTCAATTATTGTTTCTTCTGAATAGTGAGTAACAGAATGCAGCCAGGAACTGAATGAAAACATCTTGATATCTCCAGAAATAGTGTGTGTTTTGTGAAAGGAGATCAAAAGCACTATTGCTACACTCCCTTAAATTCCTGGCATATTGGGAAAGCCCTTATACTGTGAATATGAAATAGAGGAGAGAGGTTTAAGTATAAGGTTTGATAAAAAATTCATGCAATTTAGTTTATTTAATAAACTGTACCTTGATTAATGAACACTTACATTGCCCCTTTCAAAGTACACTATGTTGGATAAAACACGATTATGCCAACATTTTTTCAGTCTTCAAAACATTTCTAAATTACACTATTAGTTATAGCCTCTATCTCATTCAGCGATTTATATATATATATATATTGTAACGTCCTGCTTTATAGAGGCATTCACCACTTACGAGTTTTTTGCAATTACGGGTTTCGTTAATTCAGCCCCACGTTGGAGTCGTCAATTTGTAACGTCCTGCTTTTATGTGAGGCACTTTAGCGAAACGTACACCTTTAGTCAAGCCCCAAATGTTGGGTTCGCCAATTTGTAACGTCCTTACTTTTATGTGAGGCACTTTAGCGAAACGTACACCTTTAGTCAAGCCCCAAATGTTGGGTTCGCCAATTCTGTAACGTCCTGCTTTATTCGTGAGGTGTGCACTTGCGAATGTGTTATTATATGCCTCACGCAGTATGCGTCACTTTTGAATTATACTAACTGACGGTTTAAAAGGTATAAATAAAGGTTTTTGTTTTACTCAATCTAAAAGAAATCGAGAGTGTGTATTAGAGGTCAAGGAAGTAATTTGTCCAGCCTCATGCAGAAGAGAGAGTAAGTATCATTATTGCCCCTCAGTGGTGACGACTTCTTCTGTATGTTGTACTGAAATTTTCATTAACTACCCACTACAATAAATTATAACACGTTATAATTCAATCTTAATTTTCAATAATATGGCTTTATTGATTATTGACTTTTGTCTCCAGCCACCAAAGTATAGGTATCACAATTAATCTTTTTAAAAAGAAAACATCCTCTCGACTTTACCGAGTAAACATAGATCTGTCTAAAGAACGAAACATATATGTTGTTATTTAACCAATATTACGCTATAATAAAATACATCAGTTATTACATAATTCTTATTAATTCCCCAGGGTTCAGGGTGAATTCTTTGTGTTATGAGAGTGTCAGAAATGGCTAATTGCTACGCTTTACAAATATCAAAAATTAATAAATAATTTTGTTTATTTTTCACATGTTAAGTAGTTTCCGGAATTGCCGTTAGAGAGCAGCATGTATTAGTTTACTTTTGAAAGAAACATATGATAAAATGAATATTTTTGTTCTATTTCACTGTTAAAAAACGAGTTTTCTTCTGTATTTATTACGAAAAATGTTTATATTACCTCGCTCCGTGTTGTCCTTACTGTATTGAAGTTTTATTCTGTGATGAGGTACGTCTTGCGTTATTATTTCCTTTTCGTTTAGATGATTTTCTGATTGTCTACTAAAAGTAGGCCGAACTATATTGGATCCTCAGAATGGTTTCATCCACTGGTTTTTAACGTATATCACCATTTAATTTGAATTCCTCAGGTATGATGAGTTAGTACTTTGTTTATTACTCTTGCGTGAATTTCGCCTCCTCCAACGTCCAAAAAAGGTTATTTTTTTATAATTTTTGTCGCATCGTTTCTTCAACAACTCTGGTTCAGTTCAAAAATTTTATATCTTATTAACAATACTTGTTATTTTTCATCACTCTTAGTAACACATAGTATTTTTATTATGTAGGCAGTTTGTGATTATTATAAATTTATATTTTATTTATGGAAAAATAATTCCCTTCCATTCCGGTTTATTTACTAATTTAATTCATATAATATGTTTTGGTTAATTGTTTTATGACATTTTATATAAATATTTTATCATTTTATTATCATTAAATAAATTTATATTTTATTTATTTAGTCTCGAATAGTGTTCATACCCGGTACTACTTCCTGTTGTCATTTCCTTCATAGGATTATTTTAATTTTATATTATCTTTGGTAGTTAAAATTTTTATGTCTTTTAAAATTAACCCTGGGTTTTCTTACAATCTAACATAATTATTTGAAACAATATAATATTAACTTGGGTATAACAAATTGTGGTTCATACAATATGAATTACAATAAATAAATAAAATCACAAAAATCAATTAGTATTATTACATACTACTTCCATAGTTTTATCCTATCCAAAACATACAGCACAGTTTAGTAATACATTAGTTTCACTTTGGTTTTTCACCTCAATGGGTACACTAGAACTCACTTCGCACTATATACCACTCGAATTGTTTATTATGTTGAGTGATATAATTAAATTTTGAGCGAGCTTTAGTTCTACCCATTTCTGACTTTTATTCTCATGACTTACTTTATTGGGACCGGGTTATGTACCGTTACATAAAGCCCCCCCACTAGAACAAATTTATTTTAGTTCAACTCGTTGATAGAAATAAATTGTTAATTGGTTCAAATCTCCTAATGGTCTTGACTTTGTTTTCATAATAATGTTTCATTGCCGACTGATTATAAACTCTGGTAATTCAGACTTGTGGTAATTGTCGTTTTCTTACTTAACTCTCTCTCTTGGAGGCAAATTCATCAATTATTTCTCGGGGTTAGTGGTACTTCCACATTTTATTTGATAAGGACTGGTCACACTAATCACATTAAACTTGTTTTAACACTCATTTCTATTTACTTTTATATATTCGCTTTATCAATTAAGCTTCTGTCTGCTACCTTCCTTCTATTTTCTTCATTTATACTTCTGGAATCTAATATCAATCTATACAGCTATTTTATAATTATTATCCCTTAAATATTCAATTTCCCTAACATTTTTCCCTATCCTGTGCGGTGGTTCCAGTCGGGTGGCCACTCTGGGTCCATACACCGCTGTCCATCCTTACACCTTCTGAGACCAGGGGAACATCATCCCTGCTCATAAAAATTATTGCCGGAACATTTCTACGGTCAATACATAAAAAATAAAAAAATTATAAGTAGTAGTCAATTATCGACTAGTACCAAACACTTTTGGGATTCTTCATACTGTAGCTGTTTGTATTTATTTATATATTTCTTCTTCTCCTTGATTTCTTCTTTTTTATCATTAATTAATAGCATATAACATCATTGATAGGCCTTATGTTAAAATTCTTCTGACTTTACTTCTTGTGACATATTTCTCCGTATCATTTCTTCTTATAAAATCTTCAATTCCGAGAAATTCTACTTTTTGTTGTATTAATTATCATCCTCCTTCAGTTTCATTGGAGTCATTAAATTATTCGTTATTCTTCTTATCTGAGCACATTACCATCAATTGTTTATTTATTTATTCTTCTTTTGTTACCATCAAAATATTATTTTTCCTATTAGTCCATTTTAAATCAGTTCTTTATAAATATTATTTAATCTGTTCTTACATTTTCTTAGTGGTTTGTCTCTTCTCTTTAAATTATATTGTTCGAAATAAGATGAGTAAGTTGTCCTTACTGGCTTTTTGAATTTTGGGGTTCTTATTCTCTTCACTTTAAATTATGTTGTTCGAAATAAGTTGAGTAAGTTGTCCTTACGTGCTTTTTTGAATTTTGGAGTTTTTATTCTCTTCACTTTAAATTATGTTGTTCGAAATAAGTTGAGTAAGTTGTCCTTACGTCTTTTAGAATTTTGGGGTTTTTTTATTTACAATGGGTTGCTTGGTCCTGTATCCATAAAATCCGTCCCTTTTTTCTGGTTTGTTTGGAGTCTGTTTAACCGTGGTCCATTATTTCAGGTACTCCATGCTCTCGGATTGCTGGGGTGTTCGTAATTAATTCTCTCCTTGATAATCTTCTTACCATCCGGCTCTCCCACTTTGCTGCTATAAAACTTTCACTTAAGTACCGGTCTTCCGTTATAATTCGTTCCTTTTTAACTAACAAGTATTGTACCTCCTCTATCATAACATAGTTGCTCATTTTTAATCTCATTTCATTCCCTTTTACCTCTGAATTATTTGCCCAATATTTGCATGTTGTCTTCCATCTTGATAATCTGACTAATATCTTCTGATGCACTTCAATCATCGACACATTTAACTGGGATGTAAACTTAATTAACTCCCTTTGTTCGTTAATTGGAAGGTTGAATACATTAATTAATCCACCTGTAATCATCTCCCATTCTTCCTTGGTATTTATTATTTTCTTTCTACTTGTTTTTATTATTTCCTTGGTCTTCTTTTCCACGGTTTGAACATCCTTTTTGTTGTGGCTATTTTTATTTTCAGATGGCATTACACCTTGGTATTCTGTAATTTCTATTTTCAGTTTTTATTTTGTATTTGATTTTATTTTCTATTTTGATCATAGTATTTTTATTGTATCCGTTTGCATAACCAAATTGCATAAAAACAATTAAGAATTAATCAAACTGAACAACACATAAATAATAACAACAACAAAAAATGGGCCACATTCACATATATAAATAATAAAATGACAAAACTAACAAAACTATTTAAAAACACATATATAAAAATAGCATACAAAACTAATAAAAATAAATTACAAAATCTAAATAGCTCACACAACAAAGATAATACAACAACCAACGGTATATACAAAATTGAATGCCAAGATTGCAATAAATGTTATATAGGACAAACAAAAAAACAGCTGAAAAAACGTTATTTTGAACACCTAAATGCATACAAAAAACCAAATATATATAAATCCAATTTAGCCACACATGCAATAAACACAGGACATGAATTCCCAGACATAACCAATGTAACACTAATAAAACATATACCACACAAAGGCACCATAATGAACATATGGGAAATTTTACAGAATTACAAACATAAAACACAAAACAAATTAATACCAGAACAAATACAAATCAATACAAAACATGACACAATATTCAAAGCACTCAACATCGAAAATACACAAAATACAAAAACAGATACCACAACCACACACAATAATGCAACTTTGAAGGACCAAAGACCAACAAACCACCTTAATAACATCCAGAAGCCAACACACAAATACTGCACCAGAAACAAGATGGCGAAGGCTGAAGATGGGAGAACAAGATCTCCCGAAACATGTTCCTAAAGGAAAAAATATATCTTGAGGTAAATTAGTTATAAGTATTATAGTATTATATACATCAAGAAACGGACTGTAGCAGAAAGTGATTGAAATATATATATATACTGTTAATGATTTTGAGGTTCGGTCATTAATCATGAAAACTCGGTTTTGCGACGTTTCGAGATTTATTCTTCTCATAATCATGCCTACAACATTAAAATATAGTCTTACTACAATTATATTATTTGTAAGTGTGTATAGGTGTGTGTAAAGTCATACATTACAATAACTATTTACTTACATTAACTGTGAGGTGAGCTACAGCAACCACATTACACTAAACACTTATCACTGTTCCATACTTATACACATATAACACATTACATTTGTATAGTGTTAGCGTTATGAAGTTATCTGACAGACTGCCAGCGATATAAAATTTTAATAGTACCTTAACTAGTAAGTTGTTCAGTATTCCTATAACCTGTAAACCATTGTCCATTTTTAAAAAGAGTGAATAAGATTAGAATAGCACTTGCTAAGACTTTGTACGTCCGTTTTCTTGTTAACTGAAAGGTGTTTATTCTTCTCTATTGTTAGCATTTCTAAGAATTGCCGTTTAAAGTGATTACTTTCTGCATGAATTACTTTAGCTTTATGAAACTGAAACGAGTGACCGTGTGTACGGGCGTGTTGTGTTAGGGCCGTGGGATCAGGTCTGTTAGTATTTACTTTCTGGCAGCTATATTTATGTTGATAAATACGTCTTTTGAAATACTGTTCAGAACAACCGTAATATTTTTTTCCACAGTTTTCTTCACACGGTATTTCATATATTATGTTGGATCTTAGTTCTATTTCATCCCTGTCTTTAGTATGCGTAAAACATTTATTATTGATAGTGTTAACATTTTTGAAAGCTATTTTTGTATTGTAGTTGTCTTGATTAGAAACCATACAAACACTAGAACAACTACTCAGACAAAACAACACACCTGAAACACACATACAAGAAATCATCACACTTACCAAAATAATAACTGAACAAAATTACTTTACATACAATAACAAAATATACACACAAACAGAAGGACTCCCGATGGGATCCCCCATATCAGGAATACTAGCAGAAATATATATACACAACATTGAACAGAACCACATAATAAACAACAACAAATACACTAACAAAATTATATACTGGCACAGGTATGTAGATGATATATTACTCTTATTCAAAGGCAACACAAGACAAGTTGAAAACTTCCACAAATACATAAACACTATACACCACAAATTAAAATTTACACTGGAAACTGAACAAAACAATAGTATAAATTTTCTAGACCTAACAATTAACAAAACTAACAATACACACACGTACAAAATATACAGGAAACCAACCACAACCGACATGGTTATACACAACACATCTAACCACCCAACACAACATAAACATGCGGCCTTCAACCATATGCTCCATAGACTAACTAAAATACCCTTAAATAAACAAGATTACACCGACGAACTCAACACAATAAAATACATAGCAATCAAAAACGGTTATAACCCCAATTTAATAAACAAACTACACAAACGCATCAAAAACAAAAACAACAAAACACTAAATACCATCAACACACAACACAATAAATACATCACACTCACATACCACAACTCATACACACACAAAATCGCCAATACATTCAGAAAACACAAATACAAAATAGCATTCAGAACAACCAATACCATCAAAAAACACATCAGTAATACAAACACAGACATAGACAAATATAACAAAACAGGTGTTTACAAATTAAATTGTAATGACTGCAATAGTTTCTACATAGGCCAGACGGGGAGATCTTTTTCATCCCGTTATTCTGAACATTTAAAAGCTTTAACCAACAACAATATACACTCCGCATTTGCCACACACATACACACAGAAAACCACAGTTACACCAACATAGACACTAATCTTGAAATTTTACATTACATACCCAAAGGTCGAAAACTCAACACAACTGAACAATACGAAATATATAAACACCACACAACACAACCAAACAACATATCAACGATCAATTACAATATAAATCACATACACTTTTTGACACAGTTATACAGAAAACAAACAGTAAGTTGAATCCCCGTGCCAATCCCCTTCCTCCACACACCACCCCCACTTCATCTTCCACACAACCGTTACAAAATGCTGGCAGTCTGTTACCAAAGCTGAAGAAGGCAGATACGTAAGCCGAAACGTGTCCAATAAAATCAGTAAGTTTTCACATGAAAAAGTTCATTTTTAGTTAAGTATTAGTTAAGTGTTTTGTATTGTGATTAGCATTAGTGAGGATCTTGGAAAGTCTGTCTGATAATGATTTGACATATGGAAGGGAAAAATATTTTTTAGTTGTAGTAGTGTTATCTTGATTACTGGATGTTGTATTCTGTCCTACAGGTGTATTACCATTTATTTGGTTATTAGTCGCATCTAAGTTATTTATTTGGGTTTTAGTGTTTTCTACCATGTTATGATTATGTCTGTAACTTTCTCGCAATATTTTGCAAATTATCTTGTGGGGGTACCCATTTGTTAGTAATAAGTCTACTAGTCTATTATCAATTTCTTTTTTGTAGATGTCTGTTGTAAGTCTGTGTGCACGATTTATCAGATTTTTAGCAACATTAATTTTGTAGTGGTATGGACAATGACTCGTCCAGTCATTGTCCATACCACTACAAAATAACTCCGATACCAACAAAGATAATAACTCCGAAGGAAGATAAGAGGAGGAAGAAAGTCCGAAGATATGGGAAGATTTGAAAGGAATTCGAAAATTGATAACAATGTGTTTATGTTCAGCTCACCCAATGAGAGCAATGATGTAACCATGGAAACGACCGTTTAACAAGGTAATTACCATTAAATACATTTAGTTGGAAAGTG
Source organism: Magicicada septendecula (assembly GCA_034769895.1). NCBI lineage: Eukaryota > Metazoa > Arthropoda > Insecta > Hemiptera > Cicadidae > Magicicada > Magicicada septendecula. The sequence goes on from CM068368.1 coordinate 660,131,962, forward strand.
ACGCTATCGCAAGCCAGATGCGAATTTTCTGTACAACACATTTTAATATTTAAAACATCTTAAAAGTAAAACCAAGTATAGAAATTGATCGTAAAGAAGTCTGATGGATGCGGAATACCATTTCCAGAGGGAGAAGACGTTTAATTCAAGACGAAATTTCTAAATAAACAACTTGGAAAAAGATGCCGAAGCTTGAATAAAGAACACAGGAATAATATTGATGCCATAATCCTTCCTTCTCGACATCCCGAGTAATTCCGTACTGCAATGCTGTTAAGTATCAGTTAAATTATTTCAACTTCCAAAAATAAACGCACTTTGAATATTTCTCAATGTATGTTGAATACCACTGAATCATTTTTATTCTCTTGCAAGGATTGAATCGAAATATTAAATCACTGCAAATTTGTTAACTATAGAACTAACCTCATATTTATGTACGACTTTTAAACTTCTTGTATGACACTCAAACAAACCAATTACCACTACACATTATCCTACTTAAGGAAAAAACATTGTAAGGTTGTGTATTTTTAATATTGTAACTGCATCTGAACCTTTTAACGTGATCCAAACAACCCACAAACATCGACCGAAATATTTGTTGATCGGCGAAATAAAAAGCCATACTGTTTATTTGTATTCAAAAGTCGATTGTTTAACCCTGTAAAGAGTCTTATAAAGAATTATCCGGTGCAGAATTGTATATGAAAAATTAAGTACAACTTGTGTCTATAAAATATTAACTTCAAATTAATAATAAATTTATACTGTGTGTGTTAAATCATGTCTTATTTCCATTAGCAAAGTGCATGTTTAAAAATATAATGTATAGCGAAGGTTTCCAATGCGACGTCTAGCGCTCAAGTAGCGAATCCTGCAACTGCTATCTCGATTGACACAAAATTGAGAAAAGGCGGGACGGATTGAATTCGTCGCATCGTTCAAATAGAAAAGTGATAAGGAAATAATTTTAATTGTTTTATATAAACAATTTGGCGCCACCCGGAGATTATCCACTACGTTTGAACCTCAGATCAGGAACCACGATACCTGGTCCCCAGTACGTTCGCTACGGGCCCAAACATTGTGAATTACATCGCCATGCGAGGACGCAGTGGTAAGAAACACAGACACATTTTTACACTCAGACACACTGTTATATTTTACAGAGGTATACTATACGAACGAAGATACGAGACACGAGTTTGGTTATAAATTGGCGACCAACCGGTGGAGCTTGAAAAAAGGAAGATACGAAGTTCTAGCGGCGGTCACGAAAGGAAATCAAGATGCACACGAGAGGTTTATCGAAAAAGTTGGCGAAGGAGAAGGAAATGGAAGAAAATAGAGGGGAAGAACAGGAACATCGACTGAAGAAGTGGAGACAACAATAACCACAACAGAACCGAACCAAGACGAAGAAATGGAACCACAGGCTGGAGATAGGGAGGAAGCCAGAGGAGGAATGGATTTACAAAAATTATGGGAGTTGATTAATGGGAAGTTAAACAAGAATGAAGAGAGTTTGAAGGAGAGTTTAAAACAAATTAATGAAAAAATAATTAGTACCAATGAAAGTACTAAGGAAGAGTTGAGGCAAACCATGAACCAGAATAATGAAACATTACAACACCAATTGATGGAATACTGGCTACAAACTAAACAGCATATAACTGAAACAAATGAAAAATTAGAGGAGACGTTGGAGAAGCTAGAGAAGACCAACGAAAATGTTTCTGAAATCCGTCAGGAAGTGCTCAATAAAATGAACCATCTTGAAGGAGAAAATAAAAGGAAAATTGAGGAAGGTCAGGAAGAAACAATCAGAAGATGTACCCAGATGGACCAGGACATACATCAAGTCCGGGAAGAAAACCAGAAGGAGGTAGCAGCTGTACGAACAGACTTGGGGGAACGAATGGAAAGAGTTTACAGCAATTTAAATAAAATAGATAGCAAGGTAGATAAAAATAAACAAAGGATTGACGATATGCACAGAATAGAAGAGTCATTACGGGAAGAAGTGGACGCCTGGCGTGACCGACCATGTAACAATAATCATATCATGAACACGGACAACAGAGATACTATTAACTTCCGTTAATTATAAAAGGAACCCTATTGAGTTCTTGAAGAGGGTGGAAGAGTTAATCATCAAAAATCGAGAGACCCGGTGGACAACAATAAGGGGAATGCTGGACGAAATGTTCAAGGAGACTTACGACAACTGGTGGATTGCCACCCGACCAGACATACAAAGCATTCAAGAGTTTAAGACTCAGTTCAAGGCTAAATACTGGTCTGAATCAACTCAGAACATGGTCCGCAATAACCTGAGCAATGGAAGGTATGAAAATCAAAATGGACAATCTCTTACCTCCTACTTCTTGGGAAAAATCTGCATGGCCAGGAATTTGGAACCACGTATACCAGAAGAGTGTCTGGTAATACAGTTATCTTACCACTACGACGACGCCATCCAAAAAGCACGGATGTACAGCCAGGTAAAGACCATCCAAGATATGGCTAGCTTATTGGAAAGCCATGAGCACGAGTGGCAGTACAGAAAAAATAGAGTGTCCAGTTTCAGGAATAATAGAATAAACGATGGACAAGTATCACCAAATCAACAGGGAAATAATAAGCCACCGGTAAACAACCCTAACAATTACCAAGGGAACCCACGGGGCAATAACGCGCCCAGAAATTTTAACAGAAATGGAAACAATCATAATAACAACTTCAGGAACAACTACAGGGGTAACTACCCATCAAATGGTTACAACAACAATTATCGCCCTGGAAACAATAACAATAACTATAACAATAATCAAGGATACCGGCCACAAGTAAATTACATGAGGGGACAAAGACAACGGAGTCCAGGAAGAAACTATCCCCCATCTGACTATCGACGAACGTACTCTAACCAAGTACCAGATACAAGAACCCACCCCTTCGAAGAAAATCACAGGAACAGCGTAGAGGACAGGAACAATCGACAGGAGCCGAACGCTAACCAAAACAAGAATAACAATGAGAATTCTGGTGTTGCATTACCGCATAATCAAGCGAGTAACGACGGAGAACCTCGAGTATATCGGATAAACCATATTTTGGCAGAGGACCGTCAAGAACCTAATAATGATCCCGTCAATGAGAATGAAAGGGAAGATCCAAACGACTACGTCGCAAGGTTATGGCCCCAACATGTAGTGAGGTGGTAATGCCATAAAAATAATAAAGACACTATCACACAAGAAAGGGGACTGATTTCATGATAACCTACCTAAGTAATTTAAAATAAAAAGAAAATAATAATACAAGCAGATAAGGTTGCTGATAAATAATAATGAAAAAATATATATAAAAAATGAATTTCAAAATTCAAAAAAGTTATGGAAGGACAGCTTACACAGATATTTCGAGAATATTTTAGACCAATCATAAAAATGGAGAAATAAAATTACTAAGAATCCACATAAAGTAAGAAACACTAACTTACTATAATATTTGAGTAAAAATTAATAATAAGGGAGTGAAGTTACAAAACATTCCTAACAGAATAAGATTAAGTTACAATAATCTTTAGCCAAAATATGAGACACAAAAAAGCAAAACATACTATAAAGGAATAAGCTACAAATATTCCTAACTAGTAAGAAACACTAACTTACTATGATATTTAAAAAGTTATGAAACAAAAAAATAATATCAAACAAAATGATCAACTTCCACTACTATTTAGAAAGAAATGGGAAGTAAGATTAAGAAAACCAATGATCAAAAACGAAACAAATAAAATAAACATTCTAAGAATTGTAATATGAATTGAGATGAAACAAAAAGTAATGAAAAATGAATAAAAATGTGAATTGTATCAATAAAAAACAATGCTTCAAGTAATATCAAGTAGTATCTATGAAGAAAGATGAAAAAATATATGACCCGAACTGAGCAATAATGAAATATGAAGGTAAAAGATTCCCAACAAATGTTATGATTATTATTATTATGTTGTCACGAGATGACTGTATTTAAGATTCATTAATTGAGATTGACTGTTGAATAAGTCCAGCAATCATTTTACTGAGCAGGGATGATGTTCCCCTGATCTCAGAATAAGAGTAGTTTTGAACGACGGAGTTAGGTAAGCCAATAGAGTCCATCCGAATCGATTGCAGCTACAAAGTAAAGTTAGTTAGGGAAAATAAGATTTATAGGGAATAATTTATAATAAAAAATCAATAAGCCAGTTCGTAATAAGAAAAAATGATGAAGAAAAGAATCAGAAGAAAGGAAATAAAAGATACAGAATTAAGCATAAAAAATTGAGTGAGAAGCAGGAAAGTTTAAGAAGAAAATGATACAATACAATTGATAATTTCGTCAAACTTAGAATCACGTTTTATAAAATGATCAATTTTGGTGGGAAAGCATTATATAACATCACCAAAGTTCAGATAAATTTTGATAACAATAAGTATGTATAAAAAATGCTAAATGATATTATGTCCGAATAAATAAATTATGTGGATAGTAAAAAATAAATAAAAGGTAATTAACATGGAAGGAGGAGGAGTAATAAACCGAAAGTGATTAATAAAGAAACTCAAATAATAGACTGACAGACAAACGACATTGACCCAACCCCAGAGATTGGCCAGTTAAGAAACCAAAATAAAGAAAATAAGACGAATGAAGGAGAAGAAGAATGAAAACCAAGAGAGAACAAACCCATGAGGAAGAAAACAAAATGAAACGCATCAAGAAAACTAGACAAGAAAAAAATAGAGAAGGGAGAAGTACTGTAATCCAAATTAATAAAGAAAAGAAAATCGGTTAAGAACCAAAACTATTAATGAATGTTAGTATTGATAAAATGACAATTATAAACAGTCAGTAATATGAAACAATGTATAAAAGTACACTACCCAAAAGAGTTAGGGATATATGTAATTTGTTAACTAAGAAAGATACAATATTAATAATTTTATATAGATAGTGGGTAGAGAAAGAGAATAAAATGATGAGAAATAAATGGAAGTTGAATTAGAGAAAGTGATTTATCCTAGAGCGATATAATACTAAAAAAACACTAAGTAAATTATAATGAACACTAAATAATTTAAGAAAGTGCAAGTGAAAAATAAATACAAATATTGTCTATCATAAAAATAGTAAGAGGAGAATAGGCTAAGGGAAAGACTTAGTAAAATAACTCATGTTTTAGTTTTAAGAGTGAACAATAACATTTAACAAAGTTACAATGAATAGTATTTAGGATAGAACATTGATTCAGTAAATAATGAACACTAAGTAGTGATATTCACTGTGATGACTAGGAAATAGTATTGTTATAACTTAAAAAAGTATTGTAAAAGTTTAAAGGTGTGATTCACAAGGAAAAGTAATCAGACGGTGTTAACATGGAAGGGAGAGCAAAAAGCATTAGAAAATAAGTCTGTATTAACATTAAGTAAATACTCATGTTATAAGGGGAGTTAAATAAAAAAAAAGTTCAATAGAGGTGAGATTGTTTAGCACCAGAACAACAAATAAGAAATAATGAATTGTATAAACTGTTATTTATGAATTGGATATGGCTGTAAGAGTCATACAGACCATAGACCTAGATGTTATATGTTATATTGGAAATTAATAGCAAATAATTAGCAAGTAAGATGGAATAACACAGTTGTTACTAACAAAGACTAAATTAAAACACATCCAGAGACATTAAACCCAATTATAAATGAAAAATAACAATTTAGGACTAAATGAAATATATTGTGTATGAAGCCATAAAAATCCAGTAATGGCTACTTAAAGGTGAAACAGGCCTAACAGTCAAACATAAACAATTGCTGATTGTATAAAAATCACCAGATAATGGACAAATCCAAGGTGACTAATTCACCAAGTATGAATGGTAGTTATTACTAAAAACCAAATATTAAATTAAGGAATTATATAAACAAAGAAATGTAATTAGTAAGTATAAAATTAATTGTAAACTTAGAAACTTGATAAAACCCAATATTGTGGGGTACCAAAATAATCTTTGTGAGAAAATATAAATGACAGTGCATTTAGATAATAACTCCGAAGGAAGATAAGAGGAGGAAGAAAGTCCGAAGATATGGGAAGATTTGAAAGGAATTCGAAAATTGATAACAATGTGTTTATGTTCAGCTCACCCAATGAGAGCAATGATGTAACCATGGAAACGACCGTTTAACGAGGTAATTACCATTAAATACATTTAGTTGGAAAGTGACGCTATCGCAAGCCAGATGCGAATTTTCTGTACAACACATTTTAATATTTAAAACATCTTAAAAGTAAAACCAAGTATAGAAATTGATCGTAAAGAAGTCTGATGGATGCGGAATACCATTTCCAGAGGGAGAAGACGTTTAATTCAAGACGAAATTTCTAAATAAACAACTTGGAAAAAGATGCCGAAGCTTGAATAAAGAACACAGGAATAATATTGATGCCATAATCCTTCCTTCTCGACATCCCGAGTAATTCCGTACTGCAATGCTGTTAAGTATCAGTTAAATTATTTCAACTTCCAAAAATAAACGCACTTTGAATATTTCTCAATGTATGTTGAATACCACTGAATCATTTTTATTCTCTTGCAAGGATTGAATCGAAATATTAAATCACTGCAAATTTGTTAACTATAGAACTAACCTCATATTTATGTACGACTTTTAAACTTCTTGTATGACACTCAAACAAACCAATTACCACTACACATTATCCTACTTAAGGAAAAAACATTGTAAGGTTGTGTATTTTTAATATTGTAACTGCATCTGAACCTTTTAACGTGATCCAAACAACCCACAAACATCGACCGAAATATTTGTTGATCGGCGAAATAAAACGCCATACTGTTTATTTGTATTCAAAAGTCGATTGTTTAACCCTGTAAAGAGTCTTATAAAGAATTATCCGGTGCAGAATTGTATATGAAAAATTAAGTACAACTTGTGTCTATAAAATATTAACTTCAAATTAATAATAAATTTATACTGTGTGTGTTAAATCATGTCTTATTTCCATTAGCAAAGTGCATGTTTAAAAATATAATGTATAGCGAAGGTTTCCAATGCGACGTCTAGCGCTCAAGTAGCGAATCCTGCAACTGCTATCTCGATTGACACAAAATTGAGAAAAGGCGGGACGGATTGAATTCGTCGCCTCGTTCAAATAGAAAAGTGATAAGGAAATAATTTTAATTGTTTTATATAAACAATTTGGCACCACCCGGAGATTATCCACTACGTTTGAACCTCAGATCAGGAACCACGATACCTGGTCCCCAGTACGTTCGCTACGGGCCCAAACATTGTGAATTACATCGCCATGCGAGGACGCAGTGGTAAGAAACACAGACACATTTTTACACTCAGACACACTGTTATATTTTACAGAGGTATACTATACGAACGAAGAGACGAGACACGAGTTTGGTTATAAATTGGCGACCAACCGGTGGAGCTTGAAAAAAGGAAGATACGAAGTTCTAGCGGCGGTCACGAAAGGAAATCAAGATGCACACGAGAGGTTTATCGAAAAAGTTGGCGAAGGAGAAGGAAATGGAAGAAAATAGAGGGGAAGAACAGGAACATCGACTGAAGAAGTGGAGACAACAATAACCACAACAGAACCGAACCAAGACGAAGAAATGGAACCACAGGCTGGAGATAGGGAGGAAGCCAGAGGAGGAATGGATTTACAAAAATTATGGGAGTTGATTAATGGGAAGTTAAACAAGAATGAAGAGAGTTTGAAGGAGAGTTTAAAACAAATTAATGAAAAAATAATTAGTACCAATGAAAGTACTAAGGAAGAGTTGAGGCAAACCATGAACCAGAATAATGAAACATTACAACACCAATTGATGGAATACTGGCTACAAACTAAACAGCATATAACTGAAACAAATGAAAAATTAGAGGAGACGTTGGAGAAGCTAGAGAAGACCAACGAAAATGTTTCTGAAATCCGTCAGGAAGTGCTCAATAAAATGAACCGTCTTGAAGGAGAAAATAAAAGGAAAATTGAGGAAGGTCAGGAAGAAACAATCAGAAGATGTACCCAGATGGACCAGGACATACATCAAGTCCGGGAAGAAAACCAGAAGGAGGTAGCAGCTGTACGAACAGACTTGGGGGAACGAATGGAAAGAGTTTACAGCAATTTAAATAAAATAGATAGCAAGGTAGATAAAAATAAACAAAGGATTGACGATATGCACAGAATAGAAGAGTCATTACGGGAAGAAGTGGACGCCTGGCGTGACCGACCATGTAACAATAATCATATCATGAACACGGACAACAGAGATACTATTAACTTCCGTTAATTATAAAAGGAACCCTATTGAGTTCTTGAAGAGGGTGGAAGAGTTAATCATCAAAAATCGAGAGACCCGGTGGACAACAATAAGGGGAATGCTGGACGAAATGTTCAAGGAGACTTACGACAACTGGTGGATTGCCACCCGACCAGACATACAAAGCATTCAAGAGTTTAAGACTCAGTTCAAGGCTAAATACTGGTCTGAATCAACTCAGAACATGGTCCGCAATAACCTGAGCAATGGAAGGTATGAAAATCAAAATGGACAATCTCTTACCTCCTACTTCTTGGGAAAAATCTGCATGGCCAGGAATTTGGAACCACGTATACCAGAAGAGTGTCTGGTAATACAGTTATCTTACCACTACGACGACGCCATCCAAAAAGCACGGATGTACAGCCAGGTAAAGACCATCCAAGATATGGCTAGCTTATTGGAAAGCCATGAGCACGAGTGGCAGTACAGAAAAAATAGAGTGTCCAGTTTCAGGAATAATAGAATAAACGATGGACAAGTATCACCAAATCAACAGGGAAATAATAAGCCACCGGTAAACAACCCTAACAATTACCAAGGGAACCCACGGGGCAATAACGCGCCCAGAAATTTTAACAGAAATGGAAACAATCATAATAACAACTTCAGGAACAACTACAGGGGTAACTACCCATCAAATGGTTACAACAACAATTATCGCCCTGGAAACAATAACAATAACTATAACAATAATCAAGGATACCGGCCACAAGTAAATTACATGAGGGGACAAAGACAACGGAGTCCAGGAAGAAACTATCCCCCATCTGACTATCGACGAACGTACTCTAACCAAGTACCAGATACAAAAACCCACCCCTTCGAAGAAAATCACAGGAACAGCGTAGAGGACAGGAACAATCGACAGGAGCCGAACGCTAACCAAAACAAGAATAACAATGAGAATTCTGGTGTTGCATTACCGCATAATCAAGCGAGTAACGACGGAGAACCTCGAGTATATCGGATAAACCATATTTTGGCAGAGGACCGTCAAGAACCTAATAATGATCCCGTCAATGAGAATGAAAGGGAAGATCCAAACGACTACGTCGCAAGGTTATGGCCCCAACATGTAGTGAGGTGGTAATGCCATAAAAATAATAAAGACACTATCACACAAGAAAGGGGACTGATTTCATGATAACCTACCTAAGTAATTTAAAATAAAAAGAAAATAATAATACAAGCAGATAAGGTTGCTGATAAATAATAATGAAAAAATATATATAAAAAATGAATTTCAAAATTCAAAAAAGTTATGGAAGGACAGCTTACACAGATATTTCGAGAATATTTTAGACCAATCATAAAAATGGAGAAATAAAATTACTAAGAATCCACATAAAGTAAGAAACACTAACTTACTATAATATTTGAGTAAAAATTAATAATAAGGGAGTGAAGTTACAAAACATTCCTAACAGAATAAGATTAAGTTACAATAATCTTTAGCCAAAATATGAGACAAAAAAAGCAAAACATACTATAAAGGAATAAGCTACAAATATTCCTAACTAGTAAGAAACACTAACTTACTATGATATTTAAAAAGTTATGAAACAAAAAAATAATATCAAACAAAATGATCAACTTCCACTACTATTTAGAAAGAAATGGGAAGTAAGATTAAGAAAACCAATGATCAAAAACGAAACAAATAAAATAAACATTCTAAGAATTGTAATATGAATTGAGATGAAACAAAAAGTAATGAAAAATGAATAAAAATGTGAATTGTATCAATAAAAAACAATGCTTCAAGTAATATCAAGTAGTATCTATGAAGAAAGATGAAAAAATATATGACCCGAACTGAGCAATAATGAAATATGAAGGTAAAAGATTCCCAACAAATGTTATGATTATTATTATTATGTTGTCACGAGATGACTGTATTTAAGATTCATTAATTGAGATTGACTGTTGAATAAGTCCAGCAATCATTTTACTGAGCAGGGATGATGTTCCCCTGATCTCAGAATAAGAGTAGTTTTGAACGACGGAGTTAGGTAAGCCAATAGAGCCCATCCGAATCGATTGCAGCTACAAAGTAAAGTTAGTTAGGGAAAATAAGATTTATAGGGAATAATTTATAATAAAAAATCAATAAGCCAGTTCGTAATAAGAAAAAATGATGAAGAAAAGAATCAGAAGAAAGGAAATAAAAGATACAGAATTAAGCATAAAAAATTGAGTGAGAAACAGAAAAGTTTAAGAAAAAAATGATACAATACAATTGATAATTTCGTCAAACTTAGAATCACGTTTTATAAAATGATCAATTTTGGTGGGAAAGCATTATATAACATCACCAAAGTTCAGATAAATTTTGATAACAATAAGTATGTATAAAAAATGCTAAATGATATTATGTCTGAATAAATAAATTATGTGGATAGTAAAAAATAAATAAAAGGTAATTAACATGGAAGGAGGAGGAGTAATAAACCGAAAGTGATTAATAAAGAAACTCAAATAATAGACTGACAGACAAACGACATTGACCCAACCCCAGAGATTGGCCAGTTAAGAAACCAAAATAAAGAAAATAAGACGAATGAAGGAGAAGAAGAATGAAAACCAAGAGAGAACAAACCCATGAGGAAGAAAACAAAATGAAACGCATCAAGAAAACTAGACAAGAAAAAAAATAGAGAAGGGAGAAGTACTGTAATCCAAATTAATAAAGAAAATAAAATCGGTTAAGAACCAAAACTATTAATGAATGTTAGTACTGATAAAATGACAATTATAAACAGTCAGTAATATGAAACAATGTATAAAAGTACACTACCCAAAAGAGTTAGGGATATATGTAATTTGTTAACTAAGAAAGATACAATATTAATAATTTTATATAGATAGTGGGTAGAGAAAGAGAATAAAATGATGAGAAATAAATGGAAGTTGAATTAGAGAAAGTGATTTATCCTAGAGCGATATAATACTAAAAAAACACTAAGTAAATTATAATGAACACTAAATAATTTAAGAAAGTGCAAGTGAAAAATAAATACAAATATTGTCTATCATAAAAATAGTAAGAGGAGAATAGGCTAAGGGAAAGACTTAGTAAAATAACTCATGTTTTAGTTTTAAGAGTGAACAATAACATTTAACAAAGTTACAATGAATAGTATTTAGGATAGAACATTGATTCAGTAAATAATGAACACTAAGTAGTGATATTCACTGTGATGACTAGGAAATAGTATTGTTATAACTTAAAAAAGTATTGTAAAAGTTTAAAGGTGTGATTCACAAGGAAAAGTAATCAGACGGTGTTAACATGGAAGGGAGAGCAAAAAGCATTAGAAAATAAGTCTGTATTAACATTAAGTAAATACTCATGTTATAAGGGGAGTTAAATAAAAAAAAAGTTCAATAGAGGTGAGATTGTTTAGCACCAGAACAACAAATAAGAAATAATGAATTGTATAAACTGTTATTTATGAATTGGATATGGCTGTAAGAGTCATACAGACCATAGACCTAGATGTTATATGTTATATTGGAAATTAATAGCAAATAATTAGCAAGTAAGATGGGATAACACAGTTGTTACTAACAAAGACTAAATTAAAACACATCCAGAGACATTAAACCCAATTATAAATGAAAAATAACAATTTAGGACTAAATGAAATATATTGTGTATGAAGCCATAAAAATCCAGTAATGGCTACTTAAAGGTGAAACAGGCCTAACGGTCAAACATAAACAATTGCTGATTGTATAAAAATCACCAGGTAATGGACAAATCCAAGGTGACTAATTCACCAAGTATGAATGGTAGTTATTACTAAAAACCAAATATTAAATTAAGGAATTATATAAACAAAGAAATGTAATTAGTAAGTATAAAATTAATTGTAAACTTAGAAACTTGATAAAACCCAATATTGTGGGGTACCAAAATAATCTTTGTGAGAAAATATAAATGACAGTGCATTTAGATAATAACTCCGAAGGAAGATAAGAGGAGGAAGAAAGTCCGAAGATATGGGAAGATTTGAAAGGAATTCGAAAATTGATAACAATGTGTTTATGTTCAGCTCACCCAATGAGAGCAATGATGTAACCATGGAAACGACCGTTTAACGAGGTAATTACCATTAAATACATTTAGTTGGAAAGTGACGCTATCGCAAGCCAGATGCGAATTTTCTGTACAACACATTTTAATATTTAAAACATCTTAAAAGTAAAACCAAGTATAGAAATTGATCGTAAAGAAGTCTGATGGATGCGGAATACCATTTCCAGAGGGAGAAGACGTTTAATTCAAGACGAAATTTCTAAATAAACAACTTGGAAAAAGATGCCGAAGCTTGAATAAAGAACACAGGAATAATATTGATGCCATAATCCTTCCTTCTCGACATCCCGAGTAATTCCGTACTGCAATGCTGTTAAGTATCAGTTAAATTATTTCAACTTCCAAAAATAAACGCACTTTGAATATTTCTCAATGTATGTTGAATACCACTGAATCATTTTTATTCTCTTGCAAGGATTGAATCGAAATATTAAATCACTGCAAATTTGTTAACTATAGAACTAACCTCATATTTATGTACGACTTTTAAACTTCTTGTATGACACTCAAACAAACCAATTACCACTACACATTATCCTACTTAAGGAAAAAACATTGTAAGGTTGTGTATTTTTAATATTGTAACTGCATCTGAACCTTTTAACGTGATCCAAACAACCCACAAACATCGACCGAAATATTTGTTGATCGGCGAAATAAAACGCCATACTGTTTATTTGTATTCAAAAGTCGATTGTTTAACCCTGTAAAGAGTCTTATAAAGAATTATCCGGTGCAGAATTGTATATGAAAAATTAAGTACAACTTGTGTCTATAAAATATTAACTTCAAATTAATAATAAATTTATACTGTGTGTGTTAAATCATGTCTTATTTCCATTAGCAAAGTGCATGTTTAAAAATATAATGTATAGCGAAGGTTTCCAATGCGACGTCTAGCGCTCAAGTAGCGAATCCTGCAACTGCTATCTCGATTGACACAAAATTGAGAAAAGGCGGGACGGATTGAATTCGTCGCCTCGTTCAAATAGAAAAGTGATAAGGAAATAATTTTAATTGTTTTATATAAACAATTTGGCACCACCCGGAGATTATCCACTACGTTTGAACCTCAGATCAGGAACCACGATACCTGGTCCCCAGTACGTTCGCTACGGGCCCAAACATTGTGAATTACATCGCCATGCGAGGACGCAGTGGTAAGAAACACAGACACATTTTTACACTCAGACACACTGTTATATTTTACAGAGGTATACTATACGAACGAAGAGACGAGACACGAGTTTGGTTATAAATTGGCGACCAACCGGTGGAGCTTGAAAAAAGGAAGATACGAAGTTCTAGCGGCGGTCACGAAAGGAAATCAAGATGCACACGAGAGGTTTATCGAAAAAGTTGGCGAAGGAGAAGGAAATGGAAGAAAATAGAGGGGAAGAACAGGAACATCGACTGAAGAAGTGGAGACAACAATAACCACAACAGAACCGAACCAAGACGAAGAAATGGAACCACAGGCTGGAGATAGGGAGGAAGCCAGAGGAGGAATGGATTTACAAAAATTATGGGAGTTGATTAATGGGAAGTTAAACAAGAATGAAGAGAGTTTGAAGGAGAGTTTAAAACAAATTAATGAAAAAATAATTAGTACCAATGAAAGTACTAAGGAAGAGTTGAGGCAAACCATGAACCAGAATAATGAAACATTACAACACCAATTGATGGAATACTGGCTACAAACTAAACAGCATATAACTGAAACAAATGAAAAATTAGAGGAGACGTTGGAGAAGCTAGAGAAGACCAACGAAAATGTTTCTGAAATCCGTCAGGAAGTGCTCAATAAAATGAACCGTCTTGAAGGAGAAAATAAAAGGAAAATTGAGGAAGGTCAGGAAGAAACAATCAGAAGATGTACCCAGATGGACCAGGACATACATCAAGTCCGGGAAGAAAACCAGAAGGAGGTAGCAGCTGTACGAACAGACTTGGGGGAACGAATGGAAAGAGTTTACAGCAATTTAAATAAAATAGATAGCAAGGTAGATAAAAATAAACAAAGGATTGACGATATGCACAGAATAGAAGAGTCATTACGGGAAGAAGTGGACGCCTGGCGTGACCGACCATGTAACAATAATCATATCATGAACACGGACAACAGAGATACTATTAACTTCCGTTAATTATAAAAGGAACCCTATTGAGTTCTTGAAGAGGGTGGAAGAGTTAATCATCAAAAATCGAGAGACCCGGTGGACAACAATAAGGGGAATGCTGGACGAAATGTTCAAGGAGACTTACGACAACTGGTGGATTGCCACCCGACCAGACATACAAAGCATTCAAGAGTTTAAGACTCAGTTCAAGGCTAAATACTGGTCTGAATCAACTCAGAACATGGTCCGCAATAACCTGAGCAATGGAAGGTATGAAAATCAAAATGGACAATCTCTTACCTCCTACTTCTTGGGAAAAATCTGCATGGCCAGGAATTTGGAACCACGTATACCAGAAGAGTGTCTGGTAATACAGTTATCTTACCACTACGACGACGCCATCCAAAAAGCACGGATGTACAGCCAGGTAAAGACCATCCAAGATATGGCTAGCTTATTGGAAAGCCATGAGCACGAGTGGCAGTACAGAAAAAATAGAGTGTCCAGTTTCAGGAATAATAGAATAAACGATGGACAAGTATCACCAAATCAACAGGGAAATAATAAGCCACCGGTAAACAACCCTAACAATTACCAAGGGAACCCACGGGGCAATAACGCGCCCAGAAATTTTAACAGAAATGGAAACAATCATAATAACAACTTCAGGAACAACTACAGGGGTAACTACCCATCAAATGGTTACAACAACAATTATCGCCCTGGAAACAATAACAATAACTATAACAATAATCAAGGATACCGGCCACAAGTAAATTACATGAGGGGACAAAGACAACGGAGTCCAGGAAGAAACTATCCCCCATCTGACTATCGACGAACGTACTCTAACCAAGTACCAGATACAAAAACCCACCCCTTCGAAGAAAATCACAGGAACAGCGTAGAGGACAGGAACAATCGACAGGAGCCGAACGCTAACCAAAACAAGAATAACAATGAGAATTCTGGTGTTGCATTACCGCATAATCAAGCGAGTAACGACGGAGAACCTCGAGTATATCGGATAAACCATATTTTGGCAGAGGACCGTCAAGAACCTAATAATGATCCCGTCAATGAGAATGAAAGGGAAGATCCAAACGACTACGTCGCAAGGTTATGGCCCCAACATGTAGTGAGGTGGTAATGCCATAAAAATAATAAAGACACTATCACACAAGAAAGGGGACTGATTTCATGATAACCTACCTAAGTAATTTAAAATAAAAAGAAAATAATAATACAAGCAGATAAGGTTGCTGATAAATAATAATGAAAAAATATATATAAAAAATGAATTTCAAAATTCAAAAAAGTTATGGAAGGACAGCTTACACAGATATTTCGAGAATATTTTAGACCAATCATAAAAATGGAGAAATAAAATTACTAAGAATCCACATAAAGTAAGAAACACTAACTTACTATAATATTTGAGTAAAAATTAATAATAAGGGAGTGAAGTTACAAAACATTCCTAACAGAATAAGATTAAGTTACAATAATCTTTAGCCAAAATATGAGACAAAAAAAGCAAAACATACTATAAAGGAATAAGCTACAAATATTCCTAACTAGTAAGAAACACTAACTTACTATGATATTTAAAAAGTTATGAAACAAAAAAATAATATCAAACAAAATGATCAACTTCCACTACTATTTAGAAAGAAATGGGAAGTAAGATTAAGAAAACCAATGATCAAAAACGAAACAAATAAAATAAACATTCTAAGAATTGTAATATGAATTGAGATGAAACAAAAAGTAATGAAAAATGAATAAAAATGTGAATTGTATCAATAAAAAACAATGCTTCAAGTAATATCAAGTAGTATCTATGAAGAAAGATGAAAAAATATATGACCCGAACTGAGCAATAATGAAATATGAAGGTAAAAGATTCCCAACAAATGTTATGATTATTATTATTATGTTGTCACGAGATGACTGTATTTAAGATTCATTAATTGAGATTGACTGTTGAATAAGTCCAGCAATCATTTTACTGAGCAGGGATGATGTTCCCCTGATCTCAGAATAAGAGTAGTTTTGAACGACGGAGTTAGGTAAGCCAATAGAGCCCATCCGAATCGATTGCAGCTACAAAGTAAAGTTAGTTAGGGAAAATAAGATTTATAGGGAATAATTTATAATAAAAAATCAATAAGCCAGTTCGTAATAAGAAAAAATGATGAAGAAAAGAATCAGAAGAAAGGAAATAAAAGATACAGAATTAAGCATAAAAAATTGAGTGAGAAGCAGAAAAGTTTAAGAAAAAAATGATACAATACAATTGATAATTTCGTCAAACTTAGAATCACGTTTTATAAAATGATCAATTTTGGTGGGAAAGCATTATATAACATCACCAAAGTTCAGATAAATTTTGATAACAATAAGTATGTATAAAAAATGCTAAATGATATTATGTCTGAATAAATAAATTATGTGGATAGTAAAAAATAAATAAAAGGTAATTAACATGGAAGGAGGAGGAGTAATAAACCGAAAGTGATTAATAAAGAAACTCAAATAATAGACTGACAGACAAACGACATTGACCCAACCCCAGAGATTGGCCAGTTAAGAAACCAAAATAAAGAAAATAAGACGAATGAAGGAGAAGAAGAATGAAAACCAAGAGAGAACAAACCCATGAGGAAGAAAACAAAATGAAACGCATCAAGAAAACTAGACAAGAAAAAAAATAGAGAAGGGAGAAGTACTGTAATCCAAATTAATAAAGAAAATAAAATCGGTTAAGAACCAAAACTATTAATGAATGTTAGTACTGATAAAATGACAATTATAAACAGTCAGTAATATGAAACAATGTATAAAAGTACACTACCCAAAAGAGTTAGGGATATATGTAATTTGTTAACTAAGAAAGATACAATATTAATAATTTTATATAGATAGTGGGTAGAGAAAGAGAATAAAATGATGAGAAATAAATGGAAGTTGAATTAGAGAAAGTGATTTATCCTAGAGCGATATAATACTAAAAAAACACTAAGTAAATTATAATGAACACTAAATAATTTAAGAAAGTGCAAGTGAAAAATAAATACAAATATTGTCTATCATAAAAATAGTAAGAGGAGAATAGGCTAAGGGAAAGACTTAGTAAAATAACTCATGTTTTAGTTTTAAGAGTGAACAATAACATTTAACAAAGTTACAATGAATAGTATTTAGGATAGAACATTGATTCAGTAAATAATGAACACTAAGTAGTGATATTCACTGTGATGACTAGGAAATAGTATTGTTATAACTTAAAAAAGTATTGTAAAAGTTTAAAGGTGTGATTCACAAGGAAAAGTAATCAGACGGTGTTAACATGGAAGGGAGAGCAAAAAGCATTAGAAAATAAGTCTGTATTAACATTAAGTAAATACTCATGTTATAAGGGGAGTTTAATAAAAAAAAAGTTCAATAGAGGTGAGATTGTTTAGCACCAGAACAACAAATAAGAAATAATGAATTGTATAAACTGTTATTTATGAATTGGATATGGCTGTAAGAGTCATACAGACCATAGACCTAGATGTTATATGTTATATTGGAAATTAATAGCAAATAATTAGCAAGTAAGATGGGATAACACAGTTGTTACTAACAAAGACTAAATTAAAACACATCCAGAGACATTAAACCCAATTATAAATGAAAAATAACAATTTAGGACTAAATGAAATATATTGTGTATGAAGCCATAAAAATCCAGTAATGGCTACTTAAAGGTGAAACAGGCCTAACGGTCAAACATAAACAATTGCTGATTGTATAAAAATCACCAGGTAATGGACAAATCCAAGGTGACTAATTCACCAAGTATGAATGGTAGTTATTACTAAAAACCAAATATTAAATTAAGGAATTATATAAACAAAGAAATGTAATTAGTAAGTATAAAATTAATTGTAAACTTAGAAACTTGATAAAACCCAATATTGTGGGGTACCAAAATAATCTTTGTGAGAAAATATAAATGACAGTGCATTTAGATAATAACTCCGAAGGAAGATAAGAGGAGGAAGAAAGTCCGAAGATATGGGAAGATTTGAAAGGAATTCGAAAATTGATAACAATGTGTTTATGTTCAGCTCACCCAATGAGAGCAATGATGTAACCATGGAAACGACCGTTTAACGAGGTAATTACCATTAAATACATTTAGTTGGAAAGTGACGCTATCGCAAGCCAGATGCGAATTTTCTGTACAACACATTTTAATATTTAAAACATCTTAAAAGTAAAACCAAGTATAGAAATTGATCGTAAAGAAGTCTGATGGATGCGGAATACCATTTCCAGAGGGAGAAGACGTTTAATTCAAGACGAAATTTCTAAATAAACAACTTGGAAAAAGATGCCGAAGCTTGAATAAAGAACACAGGAATAATATTGATGCCATAATCCTTCCTTCTCGACATCCCGAGTAATTCCGTACTGCAATGCTGTTAAGTATCAGTTAAATTATTTCAACTTCCAAAAATAAACGCACTTTGAATATTTCTCAATGTATGTTGAATACCACTGAATCATTTTTATTCTCTTGCAAGGATTGAATCGAAATATTAAATCACTGCAAATTTGTTAACTATAGAACTAACCTCATATTTATGTACGACTTTTAAACTTCTTGTATGACACTCAAACAAACCAATTACCACTACACATTATCCTACTTAAGGAAAAAACATTGTAAGGTTGTGTATTTTTAATATTGTAACTGCATCTGAACCTTTTAACGTGATCCAAACAACCCACAAACATCGACCGAAATATTTGTTGATCGGCGAAATAAAACGCCATACTGTTTATTTGTATTCAAAAGTCGATTGTTTAACCCTGTAAAGAGTCTTATAAAGAATTATCCGGTGCAGAATTGTATATGAAAAATTAAGTACAACTTGTGTCTATAAAATATTAACTTCAAATTAATAATAAATTTATACTGTGTGTGTTAAATCATGTCTTATTTCCATTAGCAAAGTGCATGTTTAAAAATATAATGTATAGCGAAGGTTTCCAATGCGACGTCTAGCGCTCAAGTAGCGAATCCTGCAACTGCTATCTCGATTGACACAAAATTGAGAAAAGGCGGGACGGATTGAATTCGTCGCCTCGTTCAAATAGAAAAGTGATAAGGAAATAATTTTAATTGTTTTATATAAACAATTTGGCACCACCCGGAGATTATCCACTACGTTTGAACCTCAGATCAGGAACCACGATACCTGGTCCCCAGTACGTTCGCTACGGGCCCAAACATTGTGAATTACATCGCCATGCGAGGACGCAGTGGTAAGAAACACAGACACATTTTTACACTCAGACACACTGTTATATTTTACAGAGGTATACTATACGAACGAAGAGACGAGACACGAGTTTGGTTATAAATTGGCGACCAACCGGTGGAGCTTGAAAAAAGGAAGATACGAAGTTCTAGCGGCGGTCACGAAAGGAAATCAAGATGCACACGAGAGGTTTATCGAAAAAGTTGGCGAAGGAGAAGGAAATGGAAGAAAATAGAGGGGAAGAACAGGAACATCGACTGAAGAAGTGGAGACAACAATAACCACAACAGAACCGAACCAAGACGAAGAAATGGAACCACAGGCTGGAGATAGGGAGGAAGCCAGAGGAGGAATGGATTTACAAAAATTATGGGAGTTGATTAATGGGAAGTTAAACAAGAATGAAGAGAGTTTGAAGGAGAGTTTAAAACAAATTAATGAAAAAATAATTAGTACCAATGAAAGTACTAAGGAAGAGTTGAGGCAAACCATGAACCAGAATAATGAAACATTACAACACCAATTGATGGAATACTGGCTACAAACTAAACAGCATATAACTGAAACAAATGAAAAATTAGAGGAGACGTTGGAGAAGCTAGAGAAGACCAACGAAAATGTTTCTGAAATCCGTCAGGAAGTGCTCAATAAAATGAACCGTCTTGAAGGAGAAAATAAAAGGAAAATTGAGGAAGGTCAGGAAGAAACAATCAGAAGATGTACCCAGATGGACCAGGACATACATCAAGTCCGGGAAGAAAACCAGAAGGAGGTAGCAGCTGTACGAACAGACTTGGGGGAACGAATGGAAAGAGTTTACAGCAATTTAAATAAAATAGATAGCAAGGTAGATAAAAATAAACAAAGGATTGACGATATGCACAGAATAGAAGAGTCATTACGGGAAGAAGTGGACGCCTGGCGTGACCGACCATGTAACAATAATCATATCATGAACACGGACAACAGAGATACTATTAACTTCCGTTAATTATAAAAGGAACCCTATTGAGTTCTTGAAGAGGGTGGAAGAGTTAATCATCAAAAATCGAGAGACCCGGTGGACAACAATAAGGGGAATGCTGGACGAAATGTTCAAGGAGACTTACGACAACTGGTGGATTGCCACCCGACCAGACATACAAAGCATTCAAGAGTTTAAGACTCAGTTCAAGGCTAAATACTGGTCTGAATCAACTCAGAACATGGTCCGCAATAACCTGAGCAATGGAAGGTATGAAAATCAAAATGGACAATCTCTTACCTCCTACTTCTTGGGAAAAATCTGCATGGCCAGGAATTTGGAACCACGTATACCAGAAGAGTGTCTGGTAATACAGTTATCTTACCACTACGACGACGCCATCCAAAAAGCACGGATGTACAGCCAGGTAAAGACCATCCAAGATATGGCTAGCTTATTGGAAAGCCATGAGCACGAGTGGCAGTACAGAAAAAATAGAGTGTCCAGTTTCAGGAATAATAGAATAAACGATGGACAAGTATCACCAAATCAACAGGGAAATAATAAGCCACCGGTAAACAACCCTAACAATTACCAAGGGAACCCACGGGGCAATAACGCGCCCAGAAATTTTAACAGAAATGGAAACAATCATAATAACAACTTCAGGAACAACTACAGGGGTAACTACCCATCAAATGGTTACAACAACAATTATCGCCCTGGAAACAATAACAATAACTATAACAATAATCAAGGATACCGGCCACAAGTAAATTACATGAGGGGACAAAGACAACGGAGTCCAGGAAGAAACTATCCCCCATCTGACTATCGACGAACGTACTCTAACCAAGTACCAGATACAAGAACCCACCCCTTCGAAGAAAATCACAGGAACAGCGTAGAGGACAGGAACAATCGACAGGAGCCGAACGCTAACCAAAACAAGAATAACAATGAGAATTCTGGTGTTGCATTACCGCATAATCAAGCGAGTAACGACGGAGAACCTCGAGTATATCGGATAAACCATATTTTGGCAGAGGACCGTCAAGAACCTAATAATGATCCCGTCAATGAGAATGAAAGGGAAGATCCAAACGACTACGTCGCAAGGTTATGGCCCCAACATGTAGTGAGGTGGTAATGCCATAAAAATAATAAAGACACTATCACACAAGAAAGGGGACTGATTTCATGATAACCTACCTAAGTAATTTAAAATAAAAAGAAAATAATAATACAAGCAGATAAGGTTGCTGATAAATAATAATGAAAAAATATATATAAAAAATGAATTTCAAAATTCAAAAAAGTTATGGAAGGACAGCTTACACAGATATTTCGAGAATATTTTAGACCAATCATAAAAATGGAGAAATAAAATTACTAAGAATCCACATAAAGTAAGAAACACTAACTTACTATAATATTTGAGTAAAAATTAATAATAAGGGAGTGAAGTTACAAAACATTCCTAACAGAATAAGATTAAGTTACAATAATCTTTAGCCAAAATATGAGACACAAAAAAGCAAAACATACTATAAAGGAATAAGCTACAAATATTCCTAACTAGTAAGAAACACTAACTTACTATGATATTTAAAAAGTTATGAAACAAAAAAATAATATCAAACAAAATGATCAACTTCCACTACTATTTAGAAAGAAATGGGAAGTAAGATTAAGAAAACCAATGATCAAAAACGAAACAAATAAAATAAACATTCTAAGAATTGTAATATGAATTGAGATGAAACAAAAAGTAATGAAAAATGAATAAAAATGTGAATTGTATCAATAAAAAACAATGCTTCAAGTAATATCAAGTAGTATCTATGAAGAAAGATGAAAAAATATATGACCCGAACTGAGCAATAATGAAATATGAAGGTAAAAGATTCCCAACAAATGTTATGATTATTATTATTATGTTGTCACGAGATGACTGTATTTAAGATTCATTAATTGAGATTGACTGTTGAATAAGTCCAGCAATCATTTTACTGAGCAGGGATGATGTTCCCCTGATCTCAGAATAAGAGTAGTTTTGAACGACGGAGTTAGGTAAGCCAATAGAGTCCATCCGAATCGATTGCAGCTACAAAGTAAAGTTAGTTAGGGAAAATAAGATTTATAGGGAATAATTTATAATAAAAAATCAATAAGCCAGTTCGTAATAAGAAAAAATGATGAAGAAAAGAATCAGAAGAAAGGAAATAAAAGATACAGAATTAAGCATAAAAAATTGAGTGAGAAGCAGGAAAGTTTAAGAAGAAAATGATACAATACAATTGATAATTTCGTCAAACTTAGAATCACGTTTTATAAAATGATCAATTTTGGTGGGAAAGCATTATATAACATCACCAAAGTTCAGATAAATTTTGATAACAATAAGTATGTATAAAAAATGCTAAATGATATTATGTCCGAATAAATAAATTATGTGGATAGTAAAAAATAAATAAAAGGTAATTAACATGGAAGGAGGAGGAGTAATAAACCGAAAGTGATTAATAAAGAAACTCAAATAATAGACTGACAGACAAACGACATTGACCCAACCCCAGAGATTGGCCAGTTAAGAAACCAAAATAAAGAAAATAAGACGAATGAAGGAGAAGAAGAATGAAAACCAAGAGAGAACAAACCCATGAGGAAGAAAACAAAATGAAACGCATCAAGAAAACTAGACAAGAAAAAAATAGAGAAGGGAGAAGTACTGTAATCCAAATTAATAAAGAAAAGAAAATCGGTTAAGAACCAAAACTATTAATGAATGTTAGTATTGATAAAATGACAATTATAAACAGTCAGTAATATGAAACAATGTATAAAAGTACACTACCCAAAAGAGTTAGGGATATATGTAATTTGTTAACTAAGAAAGATACAATATTAATAATTTTATATAGATAGTGGGTAGAGAAAGAGAATAAAATGATGAGAAATAAATGGAAGTTGAATTAGAGAAAGTGATTTATCCTAGAGCGATATAATACTAAAAAAACACTAAGTAAATTATAATGAACACTAAATAATTTAAGAAAGTGCAAGTGAAAAATAAATACAAATATTGTCTATCATAAAAATAGTAAGAGGAGAATAGGCTAAGGGAAAGACTTAGTAAAATAACTCATGTTTTAGTTTTAAGAGTGAACAATAACATTTAACAAAGTTACAATGAATAGTATTTAGGATAGAACATTGATTCAGTAAATAATGAACACTAAGTAGTGATATTCACTGTGATGACTAGGAAATAGTATTGTTATAACTTAAAAAAGTATTGTAAAAGTTTAAAGGTGTGATTCACAAGGAAAAGTAATCAGACGGTGTTAACATGGAAGGGAGAGCAAAAAGCATTAGAAAATAAGTCTGTATTAACATTAAGTAAATACTCATGTTATAAGGGGAGTTAAATAAAAAAAAAGTTCAATAGAGGTGAGATTGTTTAGCACCAGAACAACAAATAAGAAATAATGAATTGTATAAACTGTTATTTATGAATTGGATATGGCTGTAAGAGTCATACAGACCATAGACCTAGATGTTATATGTTATATTGGAAATTAATAGCAAATAATTAGCAAGTAAGATGGAATAACACAGTTGTTACTAACAAAGACTAAATTAAAACACATCCAGAGACATTAAACCCAATTATAAATGAAAAATAACAATTTAGGACTAAATGAAATATATTGTGTATGAAGCCATAAAAATCCAGTAATGGCTACTTAAAGGTGAAACAGGCCTAACAGTCAAACATAAACAATTGCTGATTGTATAAAAATCACCAGATAATGGACAAATCCAAGGTGACTAATTCACCAAGTATGAATGGTAGTTATTACTAAAAACCAAATATTAAATTAAGGAATTATATAAACAAAGAAATGTAATTAGTAAGTATAAAATTAATTGTAAACTTAGAAACTTGATAAAACCCAATATTGTGGGGTACCAAAATAATCTTTGTGAGAAAATATAAATGACAGTGCATTTAGATAATAACTCCGAAGGAAGATAAGAGGAGGAAGAAAGTCCGAAGATATGGGAAGATTTGAAAGGAATTCGAAAATTGATAACAATGTGTTTATGTTCAGCTCACCCAATGAGAGCAATGATGTAACCATGGAAACGACCGTTTAACGAGGTAATTACCATTAAATACATTTAGTTGGAAAGTGACGCTATCGCAAGCCAGATGCGAATTTTCTGTACAACACATTTTAATATTTAAAACATCTTAAAAGTAAAACCAAGTATAGAAATTGATCGTAAAGAAGTCTGATGGATGCGGAATACCATTTCCAGAGGGAGAAGACGTTTAATTCAAGACGAAATTTCTAAATAAACAACTTGGAAAAAGATGCCGAAGCTTGAATAAAGAACACAGGAATAATATTGATGCCATAATCCTTCCTTCTCGACATCCCGAGTAATTCCGTACTGCAATGCTGTTAAGTATCAGTTAAATTATTTCAACTTCCAAAAATAAACGCACTTTGAATATTTCTCAATGTATGTTGAATACCACTGAATCATTTTTATTCTCTTGCAAGGATTGAATCGAAATATTAAATCACTGCAAATTTGTTAACTATAGAACTAACCTCATATTTATGTACGACTTTTAAACTTCTTGTATGACACTCAAACAAACCAATTACCACTACACATTATCCTACTTAAGGAAAAAACATTGTAAGGTTGTGTATTTTTAATATTGTAACTGCATCTGAACCTTTTAACGTGATCCAAACAACCCACAAACATCGACCGAAATATTTGTTGATCGGCGAAATAAAACGCCATACTGTTTATTTGTATTCAAAAGTCGATTGTTTAACCCTGTAAAGAGTCTTATAAAGAATTATCCGGTGCAGAATTGTATATGAAAAATTAAGTACAACTTGTGTCTATAAAATATTAACTTCAAATTAATAATAAATTTATACTGTGTGTGTTAAATCATGTCTTATTTCCATTAGCAAAGTGCATGTTTAAAAATATAATGTATAGCGAAGGTTTCCAATGCGACGTCTAGCGCTCAAGTAGCGAATCCTGCAACTGCTATCTCGATTGACACAAAATTGAGAAAAGGCGGGACGGATTGAATTCGTCGCCTCGTTCAAATAGAAAAGTGATAAGGAAATAATTTTAATTGTTTTATATAAACAATTTGGCACCACCCGGAGATTATCCACTACGTTTGAACCTCAGATCAGGAACCACGATACCTGGTCCCCAGTACGTTCGCTACGGGCCCAAACATTGTGAATTACATCGCCATGCGAGGACGCAGTGGTAAGAAACACAGACACATTTTTACACTCAGACACACTGTTATATTTTACAGAGGTATACTATACGAACGAAGAGACGAGACACGAGTTTGGTTATAAATTGGCGACCAACCGGTGGAGCTTGAAAAAAGGAAGATACGAAGTTCTAGCGGCGGTCACGAAAGGAAATCAAGATGCACACGAGAGGTTTATCGAAAAAGTTGGCGAAGGAGAAGGAAATGGAAGAAAATAGAGGGGAAGAACAGGAACATCGACTGAAGAAGTGGAGACAACAATAACCACAACAGAACCGAACCAAGACGAAGAAATGGAACCACAGGCTGGAGATAGGGAGGAAGCCAGAGGAGGAATGGATTTACAAAAATTATGGGAGTTGATTAATGGGAAGTTAAACAAGAATGAAGAGAGTTTGAAGGAGAGTTTAAAACAAATTAATGAAAAAATAATTAGTACCAATGAAAGTACTAAGGAAGAGTTGAGGCAAACCATGAACCAGAATAATGAAACATTACAACACCAATTGATGGAATACTGGCTACAAACTAAACAGCATATAACTGAAACAAATGAAAAATTAGAGGAGACGTTGGAGAAGCTAGAGAAGACCAACGAAAATGTTTCTGAAATCCGTCAGGAAGTGCTCAATAAAATGAACCGTCTTGAAGGAGAAAATAAAAGGAAAATTGAGGAAGGTCAGGAAGAAACAATCAGAAGATGTACCCAGATGGACCAGGACATACATCAAGTCCGGGAAGAAAACCAGAAGGAGGTAGCAGCTGTACGAACAGACTTGGGGGAACGAATGGAAAGAGTTTACAGCAATTTAAATAAAATAGATAGCAAGGTAGATAAAAATAAACAAAGGATTGACGATATGCACAGAATAGAAGAGTCATTACGGGAAGAAGTGGACGCCTGGCGTGACCGACCATGTAACAATAATCATATCATGAACACGGACAACAGAGATACTATTAACTTCCGTTAATTATAAAAGGAACCCTATTGAGTTCTTGAAGAGGGTGGAAGAGTTAATCATCAAAAATCGAGAGACCCGGTGGACAACAATAAGGGGAATGCTGGACGAAATGTTCAAGGAGACTTACGACAACTGGTGGATTGCCACCCGACCAGACATACAAAGCATTCAAGAGTTTAAGACTCAGTTCAAGGCTAAATACTGGTCTGAATCAACTCAGAACATGGTCCGCAATAACCTGAGCAATGGAAGGTATGAAAATCAAAATGGACAATCTCTTACCTCCTACTTCTTGGGAAAAATCTGCATGGCCAGGAATTTGGAACCACGTATACCAGAAGAGTGTCTGGTAATACAGTTATCTTACCACTACGACGACGCCATCCAAAAAGCACGGATGTACAGCCAGGTAAAGACCATCCAAGATATGGCTAGCTTATTGGAAAGCCATGAGCACGAGTGGCAGTACAGAAAAAATAGAGTGTCCAGTTTCAGGAATAATAGAATAAACGATGGACAAGTATCACCAAATCAACAGGGAAATAATAAGCCACCGGTAAACAACCCTAACAATTACCAAGGGAACCCACGGGGCAATAACGCGCCCAGAAATTTTAACAGAAATGGAAACAATCATAATAACAACTTCAGGAACAACTACAGGGGTAACTACCCATCAAATGGTTACAACAACAATTATCGCCCTGGAAACAATAACAATAACTATAACAATAATCAAGGATACCGGCCACAAGTAAATTACATGAGGGGACAAAGACAACGGAGTCCAGGAAGAAACTATCCCCCATCTGACTATCGACGAACGTACTCTAACCAAGTACCAGATACAAAAACCCACCCCTTCGAAGAAAATCACAGGAACAGCGTAGAGGACAGGAACAATCGACAGGAGCCGAACGCTAACCAAAACAAGAATAACAATGAGAATTCTGGTGTTGCATTACCGCATAATCAAGCGAGTAACGACGGAGAACCTCGAGTATATCGGATAAACCATATTTTGGCAGAGGACCGTCAAGAACCTAATAATGATCCCGTCAATGAGAATGAAAGGGAAGATCCAAACGACTACGTCGCAAGGTTATGGCCCCAACATGTAGTGAGGTGGTAATGCCATAAAAATAATAAAGACACTATCACACAAGAAAGGGGACTGATTTCATGATAACCTACCTAAGTAATTTAAAATAAAAAGAAAATAATAATACAAGCAGATAAGGTTGCTGATAAATAATAATGAAAAAATATATATAAAAAATGAATTTCAAAATTCAAAAAAGTTATGGAAGGACAGCTTACACAGATATTTCGAGAATATTTTAGACCAATCATAAAAATGGAGAAATAAAATTACTAAGAATCCACATAAAGTAAGAAACACTAACTTACTATAATATTTGAGTAAAAATTAATAATAAGGGAGTGAAGTTACAAAACATTCCTAACAGAATAAGATTAAGTTACAATAATCTTTAGCCAAAATATGAGACAAAAAAAGCAAAACATACTATAAAGGAATAAGCTACAAATATTCCTAACTAGTAAGAAACACTAACTTACTATGATATTTAAAAAGTTATGAAACAAAAAAATAATATCAAACAAAATGATCAACTTCCACTACTATTTAGAAAGAAATGGGAAGTAAGATTAAGAAAACCAATGATCAAAAACGAAACAAATAAAATAAACATTCTAAGAATTGTAATATGAATTGAGATGAAACAAAAAGTAATGAAAAATGAATAAAAATGTGAATTGTATCAATAAAAAACAATGCTTCAAGTAATATCAAGTAGTATCTATGAAGAAAGATGAAAAAATATATGACCCGAACTGAGCAATAATGAAATATGAAGGTAAAAGATTCCCAACAAATGTTATGATTATTATTATTATGTTGTCACGAGATGACTGTATTTAAGATTCATTAATTGAGATTGACTGTTGAATAAGTCCAGCAATCATTTTACTGAGCAGGGATGATGTTCCCCTGATCTCAGAATAAGAGTAGTTTTGAACGACGGAGTTAGGTAAGCCAATAGAGCCCATCCGAATCGATTGCAGCTACAAAGTAAAGTTAGTTAGGGAAAATAAGATTTATAGGGAATAATTTATAATAAAAAATCAATAAGCCAGTTCGTAATAAGAAAAAATGATGAAGAAAAGAATCAGAAGAAAGGAAATAAAAGATACAGAATTAAGCATAAAAAATTGAGTGAGAAACAGAAAAGTTTAAGAAAAAAATGATACAATACAATTGATAATTTCGTCAAACTTAGAATCACGTTTTATAAAATGATCAATTTTGGTGGGAAAGCATTATATAACATCACCAAAGTTCAGATAAATTTTGATAACAATAAGTATGTATAAAAAATGCTAAATGATATTATGTCTGAATAAATAAATTATGTGGATAGTAAAAAATAAATAAAAGGTAATTAACATGGAAGGAGGAGGAGTAATAAACCGAAAGTGATTAATAAAGAAACTCAAATAATAGACTGACAGACAAACGACATTGACCCAACCCCAGAGATTGGCCAGTTAAGAAACCAAAATAAAGAAAATAAGACGAATGAAGGAGAAGAAGAATGAAAACCAAGAGAGAACAAACCCATGAGGAAGAAAACAAAATGAAACGCATCAAGAAAACTAGACAAGAAAAAAAATAGAGAAGGGAGAAGTACTGTAATCCAAATTAATAAAGAAAATAAAATCGGTTAAGAACCAAAACTATTAATGAATGTTAGTACTGATAAAATGACAATTATAAACAGTCAGTAATATGAAACAATGTATAAAAGTACACTACCCAAAAGAGTTAGGGATATATGTAATTTGTTAACTAAGAAAGATACAATATTAATAATTTTATATAGATAGTGGGTAGAGAAAGAGAATAAAATGATGAGAAATAAATGGAAGTTGAATTAGAGAAAGTGATTTATCCTAGAGCGATATAATACTAAAAAAACACTAAGTAAATTATAATGAACACTAAATAATTTAAGAAAGTGCAAGTGAAAAATAAATACAAATATTGTCTATCATAAAAATAGTAAGAGGAGAATAGGCTAAGGGAAAGACTTAGTAAAATAACTCATGTTTTAGTTTTAAGAGTGAACAATAACATTTAACAAAGTTACAATGAATAGTATTTAGGATAGAACATTGATTCAGTAAATAATGAACACTAAGTAGTGATATTCACTGTGATGACTAGGAAATAGTATTGTTATAACTTAAAAAAGTATTGTAAAAGTTTAAAGGTGTGATTCACAAGGAAAAGTAATCAGACGGTGTTAACATGGAAGGGAGAGCAAAAAGCATTAGAAAATAAGTCTGTATTAACATTAAGTAAATACTCATGTTATAAGGGGAGTTAAATAAAAAAAAAGTTCAATAGAGGTGAGATTGTTTAGCACCAGAACAACAAATAAGAAATAATGAATTGTATAAACTGTTATTTATGAATTGGATATGGCTGTAAGAGTCATACAGACCATAGACCTAGATGTTATATGTTATATTGGAAATTAATAGCAAATAATTAGCAAGTAAGATGGGATAACACAGTTGTTACTAACAAAGACTAAATTAAAACACATCCAGAGACATTAAACCCAATTATAAATGAAAAATAACAATTTAGGACTAAATGAAATATATTGTGTATGAAGCCATAAAAATCCAGTAATGGCTACTTAAAGGTGAAACAGGCCTAACGGTCAAACATAAACAATTGCTGATTGTATAAAAATCACCAGGTAATGGACAAATCCAAGGTGACTAATTCACCAAGTATGAATGGTAGTTATTACTAAAAACCAAATATTAAATTAAGGAATTATATAAACAAAGAAATGTAATTAGTAAGTATAAAATTAATTGTAAACTTAGAAACTTGATAAAACCCAATATTGTGGGGTACCAAAATAATCTTTGTGAGAAAATATAAATGACAGTGCATTTAGATAATAACTCCGAAGGAAGATAAGAGGAGGAAGAAAGTCCGAAGATATGGGAAGATTTGAAAGGAATTCGAAAATTGATAACAATGTGTTTATGTTCAGCTCACCCAATGAGAGCAATGATGTAACCATGGAAACGACCGTTTAACGAGGTAATTACCATTAAATACATTTAGTTGGAAAGTGACGCTATCGCAAGCCAGATGCGAATTTTCTGTACAACACATTTTAATATTTAAAACATCTTAAAAGTAAAACCAAGTATAGAAATTGATCGTAAAGAAGTCTGATGGATGCGGAATACCATTTCCAGAGGGAGAAGACGTTTAATTCAAGACGAAATTTCTAAATAAACAACTTGGAAAAAGATGCCGAAGCTTGAATAAAGAACACAGGAATAATATTGATGCCATAATCCTTCCTTCTCGACATCCCGAGTAATTCCGTACTGCAATGCTGTTAAGTATCAGTTAAATTATTTCAACTTCCAAAAATAAACGCACTTTGAATATTTCTCAATGTATGTTGAATACCACTGAATCATTTTTATTCTCTTGCAAGGATTGAATCGAAATATTAAATCACTGCAAATTTGTTAACTATAGAACTAACCTCATATTTATGTACGACTTTTAAACTTCTTGTATGACACTCAAACAAACCAATTACCACTACACATTATCCTACTTAAGGAAAAAACATTGTAAGGTTGTGTATTTTTAATATTGTAACTGCATCTGAACCTTTTAACGTGATCCAAACAACCCACAAACATCGACCGAAATATTTGTTGATCGGCGAAATAAAACGCCATACTGTTTATTTGTATTCAAAAGTCGATTGTTTAACCCTGTAAAGAGTCTTATAAAGAATTATCCGGTGCAGAATTGTATATGAAAAATTAAGTACAACTTGTGTCTATAAAATATTAACTTCAAATTAATAATAAATTTATACTGTGTGTGTTAAATCATGTCTTATTTCCATTAGCAAAGTGCATGTTTAAAAATATAATGTATAGCGAAGGTTTCCAATGCGACGTCTAGCGCTCAAGTAGCGAATCCTGCAACTGCTATCTCGATTGACACAAAATTGAGAAAAGGCGGGACGGATTGAATTCGTCGCCTCGTTCAAATAGAAAAGTGATAAGGAAATAATTTTAATTGTTTTATATAAACAATTTGGCACCACCCGGAGATTATCCACTACGTTTGAACCTCAGATCAGGAACCACGATACCTGGTCCCCAGTACGTTCGCTACGGGCCCAAACATTGTGAATTACATCGCCATGCGAGGACGCAGTGGTAAGAAACACAGACACATTTTTACACTCAGACACACTGTTATATTTTACAGAGGTATACTATACGAACGAAGAGACGAGACACGAGT
Source organism: Magicicada septendecula (assembly GCA_034769895.1). Taxonomy (NCBI): domain Eukaryota; kingdom Metazoa; phylum Arthropoda; class Insecta; order Hemiptera; family Cicadidae; genus Magicicada; species Magicicada septendecula. The sequence continues at coordinate 660,164,580 of CM068368.1, forward strand.
TTGGTTATAAATTGGCGACCAACCGGTGGAGCTTGAAAAAAGGAAGATACGAAGTTCTAGCGGCGGTCACGAAAGGAAATCAAGATGCACACGAGAGGTTTATCGAAAAAGTTGGCGAAGGAGAAGGAAATGGAAGAAAATAGAGGGGAAGAACAGGAACATCGACTGAAGAAGTGGAGACAACAATAACCACAACAGAACCGAACCAAGACGAAGAAATGGAACCACAGGCTGGAGATAGGGAGGAAGCCAGAGGAGGAATGGATTTACAAAAATTATGGGAGTTGATTAATGGGAAGTTAAACAAGAATGAAGAGAGTTTGAAGGAGAGTTTAAAACAAATTAATGAAAAAATAATTAGTACCAATGAAAGTACTAAGGAAGAGTTGAGGCAAACCATGAACCAGAATAATGAAACATTACAACACCAATTGATGGAATACTGGCTACAAACTAAACAGCATATAACTGAAACAAATGAAAAATTAGAGGAGACGTTGGAGAAGCTAGAGAAGACCAACGAAAATGTTTCTGAAATCCGTCAGGAAGTGCTCAATAAAATGAACCGTCTTGAAGGAGAAAATAAAAGGAAAATTGAGGAAGGTCAGGAAGAAACAATCAGAAGATGTACCCAGATGGACCAGGACATACATCAAGTCCGGGAAGAAAACCAGAAGGAGGTAGCAGCTGTACGAACAGACTTGGGGGAACGAATGGAAAGAGTTTACAGCAATTTAAATAAAATAGATAGCAAGGTAGATAAAAATAAACAAAGGATTGACGATATGCACAGAATAGAAGAGTCATTACGGGAAGAAGTGGACGCCTGGCGTGACCGACCATGTAACAATAATCATATCATGAACACGGACAACAGAGATACTATTAACTTCCGTTAATTATAAAAGGAACCCTATTGAGTTCTTGAAGAGGGTGGAAGAGTTAATCATCAAAAATCGAGAGACCCGGTGGACAACAATAAGGGGAATGCTGGACGAAATGTTCAAGGAGACTTACGACAACTGGTGGATTGCCACCCGACCAGACATACAAAGCATTCAAGAGTTTAAGACTCAGTTCAAGGCTAAATACTGGTCTGAATCAACTCAGAACATGGTCCGCAATAACCTGAGCAATGGAAGGTATGAAAATCAAAATGGACAATCTCTTACCTCCTACTTCTTGGGAAAAATCTGCATGGCCAGGAATTTGGAACCACGTATACCAGAAGAGTGTCTGGTAATACAGTTATCTTACCACTACGACGACGCCATCCAAAAAGCACGGATGTACAGCCAGGTAAAGACCATCCAAGATATGGCTAGCTTATTGGAAAGCCATGAGCACGAGTGGCAGTACAGAAAAAATAGAGTGTCCAGTTTCAGGAATAATAGAATAAACGATGGACAAGTATCACCAAATCAACAGGGAAATAATAAGCCACCGGTAAACAACCCTAACAATTACCAAGGGAACCCACGGGGCAATAACGCGCCCAGAAATTTTAACAGAAATGGAAACAATCATAATAACAACTTCAGGAACAACTACAGGGGTAACTACCCATCAAATGGTTACAACAACAATTATCGCCCTGGAAACAATAACAATAACTATAACAATAATCAAGGATACCGGCCACAAGTAAATTACATGAGGGGACAAAGACAACGGAGTCCAGGAAGAAACTATCCCCCATCTGACTATCGACGAACGTACTCTAACCAAGTACCAGATACAAAAACCCACCCCTTCGAAGAAAATCACAGGAACAGCGTAGAGGACAGGAACAATCGACAGGAGCCGAACGCTAACCAAAACAAGAATAACAATGAGAATTCTGGTGTTGCATTACCGCATAATCAAGCGAGTAACGACGGAGAACCTCGAGTATATCGGATAAACCATATTTTGGCAGAGGACCGTCAAGAACCTAATAATGATCCCGTCAATGAGAATGAAAGGGAAGATCCAAACGACTACGTCGCAAGGTTATGGCCCCAACATGTAGTGAGGTGGTAATGCCATAAAAATAATAAAGACACTATCACACAAGAAAGGGGACTGATTTCATGATAACCTACCTAAGTAATTTAAAATAAAAAGAAAATAATAATACAAGCAGATAAGGTTGCTGATAAATAATAATGAAAAAATATATATAAAAAATGAATTTCAAAATTCAAAAAAGTTATGGAAGGACAGCTTACACAGATATTTCGAGAATATTTTAGACCAATCATAAAAATGGAGAAATAAAATTACTAAGAATCCACATAAAGTAAGAAACACTAACTTACTATAATATTTGAGTAAAAATTAATAATAAGGGAGTGAAGTTACAAAACATTCCTAACAGAATAAGATTAAGTTACAATAATCTTTAGCCAAAATATGAGACAAAAAAAGCAAAACATACTATAAAGGAATAAGCTACAAATATTCCTAACTAGTAAGAAACACTAACTTACTATGATATTTAAAAAGTTATGAAACAAAAAAATAATATCAAACAAAATGATCAACTTCCACTACTATTTAGAAAGAAATGGGAAGTAAGATTAAGAAAACCAATGATCAAAAACGAAACAAATAAAATAAACATTCTAAGAATTGTAATATGAATTGAGATGAAACAAAAAGTAATGAAAAATGAATAAAAATGTGAATTGTATCAATAAAAAACAATGCTTCAAGTAATATCAAGTAGTATCTATGAAGAAAGATGAAAAAATATATGACCCGAACTGAGCAATAATGAAATATGAAGGTAAAAGATTCCCAACAAATGTTATGATTATTATTATTATGTTGTCACGAGATGACTGTATTTAAGATTCATTAATTGAGATTGACTGTTGAATAAGTCCAGCAATCATTTTACTGAGCAGGGATGATGTTCCCCTGATCTCAGAATAAGAGTAGTTTTGAACGACGGAGTTAGGTAAGCCAATAGAGCCCATCCGAATCGATTGCAGCTACAAAGTAAAGTTAGTTAGGGAAAATAAGATTTATAGGGAATAATTTATAATAAAAAATCAATAAGCCAGTTCGTAATAAGAAAAAATGATGAAGAAAAGAATCAGAAGAAAGGAAATAAAAGATACAGAATTAAGCATAAAAAATTGAGTGAGAAGCAGAAAAGTTTAAGAAAAAAATGATACAATACAATTGATAATTTCGTCAAACTTAGAATCACGTTTTATAAAATGATCAATTTTGGTGGGAAAGCATTATATAACATCACCAAAGTTCAGATAAATTTTGATAACAATAAGTATGTATAAAAAATGCTAAATGATATTATGTCTGAATAAATAAATTATGTGGATAGTAAAAAATAAATAAAAGGTAATTAACATGGAAGGAGGAGGAGTAATAAACCGAAAGTGATTAATAAAGAAACTCAAATAATAGACTGACAGACAAACGACATTGACCCAACCCCAGAGATTGGCCAGTTAAGAAACCAAAATAAAGAAAATAAGACGAATGAAGGAGAAGAAGAATGAAAACCAAGAGAGAACAAACCCATGAGGAAGAAAACAAAATGAAACGCATCAAGAAAACTAGACAAGAAAAAAAATAGAGAAGGGAGAAGTACTGTAATCCAAATTAATAAAGAAAATAAAATCGGTTAAGAACCAAAACTATTAATGAATGTTAGTACTGATAAAATGACAATTATAAACAGTCAGTAATATGAAACAATGTATAAAAGTACACTACCCAAAAGAGTTAGGGATATATGTAATTTGTTAACTAAGAAAGATACAATATTAATAATTTTATATAGATAGTGGGTAGAGAAAGAGAATAAAATGATGAGAAATAAATGGAAGTTGAATTAGAGAAAGTGATTTATCCTAGAGCGATATAATACTAAAAAAACACTAAGTAAATTATAATGAACACTAAATAATTTAAGAAAGTGCAAGTGAAAAATAAATACAAATATTGTCTATCATAAAAATAGTAAGAGGAGAATAGGCTAAGGGAAAGACTTAGTAAAATAACTCATGTTTTAGTTTTAAGAGTGAACAATAACATTTAACAAAGTTACAATGAATAGTATTTAGGATAGAACATTGATTCAGTAAATAATGAACACTAAGTAGTGATATTCACTGTGATGACTAGGAAATAGTATTGTTATAACTTAAAAAAGTATTGTAAAAGTTTAAAGGTGTGATTCACAAGGAAAAGTAATCAGACGGTGTTAACATGGAAGGGAGAGCAAAAAGCATTAGAAAATAAGTCTGTATTAACATTAAGTAAATACTCATGTTATAAGGGGAGTTTAATAAAAAAAAAGTTCAATAGAGGTGAGATTGTTTAGCACCAGAACAACAAATAAGAAATAATGAATTGTATAAACTGTTATTTATGAATTGGATATGGCTGTAAGAGTCATACAGACCATAGACCTAGATGTTATATGTTATATTGGAAATTAATAGCAAATAATTAGCAAGTAAGATGGGATAACACAGTTGTTACTAACAAAGACTAAATTAAAACACATCCAGAGACATTAAACCCAATTATAAATGAAAAATAACAATTTAGGACTAAATGAAATATATTGTGTATGAAGCCATAAAAATCCAGTAATGGCTACTTAAAGGTGAAACAGGCCTAACGGTCAAACATAAACAATTGCTGATTGTATAAAAATCACCAGGTAATGGACAAATCCAAGGTGACTAATTCACCAAGTATGAATGGTAGTTATTACTAAAAACCAAATATTAAATTAAGGAATTATATAAACAAAGAAATGTAATTAGTAAGTATAAAATTAATTGTAAACTTAGAAACTTGATAAAACCCAATATTGTGGGGTACCAAAATAATCTTTGTGAGAAAATATAAATGACAGTGCATTTAGATAATAACTCCGAAGGAAGATAAGAGGAGGAAGAAAGTCCGAAGATATGGGAAGATTTGAAAGGAATTCGAAAATTGATAACAATGTGTTTATGTTCAGCTCACCCAATGAGAGCAATGATGTAACCATGGAAACGACCGTTTAACGAGGTAATTACCATTAAATACATTTAGTTGGAAAGTGACGCTATCGCAAGCCAGATGCGAATTTTCTGTACAACACATTTTAATATTTAAAACATCTTAAAAGTAAAACCAAGTATAGAAATTGATCGTAAAGAAGTCTGATGGATGCGGAATACCATTTCCAGAGGGAGAAGACGTTTAATTCAAGACGAAATTTCTAAATAAACAACTTGGAAAAAGATGCCGAAGCTTGAATAAAGAACACAGGAATAATATTGATGCCATAATCCTTCCTTCTCGACATCCCGAGTAATTCCGTACTGCAATGCTGTTAAGTATCAGTTAAATTATTTCAACTTCCAAAAATAAACGCACTTTGAATATTTCTCAATGTATGTTGAATACCACTGAATCATTTTTATTCTCTTGCAAGGATTGAATCGAAATATTAAATCACTGCAAATTTGTTAACTATAGAACTAACCTCATATTTATGTACGACTTTTAAACTTCTTGTATGACACTCAAACAAACCAATTACCACTACACATTATCCTACTTAAGGAAAAAACATTGTAAGGTTGTGTATTTTTAATATTGTAACTGCATCTGAACCTTTTAACGTGATCCAAACAACCCACAAACATCGACCGAAATATTTGTTGATCGGCGAAATAAAACGCCATACTGTTTATTTGTATTCAAAAGTCGATTGTTTAACCCTGTAAAGAGTCTTATAAAGAATTATCCGGTGCAGAATTGTATATGAAAAATTAAGTACAACTTGTGTCTATAAAATATTAACTTCAAATTAATAATAAATTTATACTGTGTGTGTTAAATCATGTCTTATTTCCATTAGCAAAGTGCATGTTTAAAAATATAATGTATAGCGAAGGTTTCCAATGCGACGTCTAGCGCTCAAGTAGCGAATCCTGCAACTGCTATCTCGATTGACACAAAATTGAGAAAAGGCGGGACGGATTGAATTCGTCGCCTCGTTCAAATAGAAAAGTGATAAGGAAATAATTTTAATTGTTTTATATAAACAATTTGGCACCACCCGGAGATTATCCACTACGTTTGAACCTCAGATCAGGAACCACGATACCTGGTCCCCAGTACGTTCGCTACGGGCCCAAACATTGTGAATTACATCGCCATGCGAGGACGCAGTGGTAAGAAACACAGACACATTTTTACACTCAGACACACTGTTATATTTTACAGAGGTATACTATACGAACGAAGAGACGAGACACGAGTTTGGTTATAAATTGGCGACCAACCGGTGGAGCTTGAAAAAAGGAAGATACGAAGTTCTAGCGGCGGTCACGAAAGGAAATCAAGATGCACACGAGAGGTTTATCGAAAAAGTTGGCGAAGGAGAAGGAAATGGAAGAAAATAGAGGGGAAGAACAGGAACATCGACTGAAGAAGTGGAGACAACAATAACCACAACAGAACCGAACCAAGACGAAGAAATGGAACCACAGGCTGGAGATAGGGAGGAAGCCAGAGGAGGAATGGATTTACAAAAATTATGGGAGTTGATTAATGGGAAGTTAAACAAGAATGAAGAGAGTTTGAAGGAGAGTTTAAAACAAATTAATGAAAAAATAATTAGTACCAATGAAAGTACTAAGGAAGAGTTGAGGCAAACCATGAACCAGAATAATGAAACATTACAACACCAATTGATGGAATACTGGCTACAAACTAAACAGCATATAACTGAAACAAATGAAAAATTAGAGGAGACGTTGGAGAAGCTAGAGAAGACCAACGAAAATGTTTCTGAAATCCGTCAGGAAGTGCTCAATAAAATGAACCGTCTTGAAGGAGAAAATAAAAGGAAAATTGAGGAAGGTCAGGAAGAAACAATCAGAAGATGTACCCAGATGGACCAGGACATACATCAAGTCCGGGAAGAAAACCAGAAGGAGGTAGCAGCTGTACGAACAGACTTGGGGGAACGAATGGAAAGAGTTTACAGCAATTTAAATAAAATAGATAGCAAGGTAGATAAAAATAAACAAAGGATTGACGATATGCACAGAATAGAAGAGTCATTACGGGAAGAAGTGGACGCCTGGCGTGACCGACCATGTAACAATAATCATATCATGAACACGGACAACAGAGATACTATTAACTTCCGTTAATTATAAAAGGAACCCTATTGAGTTCTTGAAGAGGGTGGAAGAGTTAATCATCAAAAATCGAGAGACCCGGTGGACAACAATAAGGGGAATGCTGGACGAAATGTTCAAGGAGACTTACGACAACTGGTGGATTGCCACCCGACCAGACATACAAAGCATTCAAGAGTTTAAGACTCAGTTCAAGGCTAAATACTGGTCTGAATCAACTCAGAACATGGTCCGCAATAACCTGAGCAATGGAAGGTATGAAAATCAAAATGGACAATCTCTTACCTCCTACTTCTTGGGAAAAATCTGCATGGCCAGGAATTTGGAACCACGTATACCAGAAGAGTGTCTGGTAATACAGTTATCTTACCACTACGACGACGCCATCCAAAAAGCACGGATGTACAGCCAGGTAAAGACCATCCAAGATATGGCTAGCTTATTGGAAAGCCATGAGCACGAGTGGCAGTACAGAAAAAATAGAGTGTCCAGTTTCAGGAATAATAGAATAAACGATGGACAAGTATCACCAAATCAACAGGGAAATAATAAGCCACCGGTAAACAACCCTAACAATTACCAAGGGAACCCACGGGGCAATAACGCGCCCAGAAATTTTAACAGAAATGGAAACAATCATAATAACAACTTCAGGAACAACTACAGGGGTAACTACCCATCAAATGGTTACAACAACAATTATCGCCCTGGAAACAATAACAATAACTATAACAATAATCAAGGATACCGGCCACAAGTAAATTACATGAGGGGACAAAGACAACGGAGTCCAGGAAGAAACTATCCCCCATCTGACTATCGACGAACGTACTCTAACCAAGTACCAGATACAAAAACCAACCCCTTCGAAGAAAATCACAGGAACAGCGTAGAGGACAGGAACAATCGACAGGAGCCGAACGCTAACCAAAACAAGAATAACAATGAGAATTCTGGTGTTGCATTACCGCATAATCAAGCGAGTAACGACGGAGAACCTCGAGTATATCGGATAAACCATATTTTGGCAGAGGACCGTCAAGAACCTAATAATGATCCCGTCAATGAGAATGAAAGGGAAGATCCAAACGACTACGTCGCAAGGTTATGGCCCCAACATGTAGTGAGGTGGTAATGCCATAAAAATAATAAAGACACTATCACACAAGAAAGGGGACTGATTTCATGATAACCTACCTAAGTAATTTAAAATAAAAAGAAAATAATAATACAAGCAGATAAGGTTGCTGATAAATAATAATGAAAAAATATATATAAAAAATGAATTTCAAAATTCAAAAAAGTTATGGAAGGACAGCTTACACAGATATTTCGAGAATATTTTAGACCAATCATAAAAATGGAGAAATAAAATTACTAAGAATCCACATAAAGTAAGAAACACTAACTTACTATAATATTTGAGTAAAAATTAATAATAAGGGAGTGAAGTTACAAAACATTCCTAACAGAATAAGATTAAGTTACAATAATCTTTAGCCAAAATATGAGACAAAAAAAGCAAAACATACTATAAAGGAATAAGCTACAAATATTCCTAACTAGTAAGAAACACTAACTTACTATGATATTTAAAAAGTTATGAAACAAAAAAATAATATCAAACAAAATGATCAACTTCCACTACTATTTAGAAAGAAATGGGAAGTAAGATTAAGAAAACCAATGATAAAAAACGAAACAAATAAAATAAACATTCTAAGAATTGTAATATGAATTGAGATGAAACAAAAAGTAATGAAAAATGAATAAAAATGTGAATTGTATCAATAAAAAACAATGCTTCAAGTAATATCAAGTAGTATCTATGAAGAAAGATGAAAAAATATATGACCCGAACTGAGCAATAATGAAATATGAAGGTAAAAGATTCCCAACAAATGTTATGATTATTATTATTATGTTGTCACGAGATGACTGTATTTAAGATTCATTAATTGAGATTGACTGTTGAATAAGTCCAGCAATCATTTTACTGAGCAGGGATGATGTTCCCCTGATCTCAGAATAAGAGTAGTTTTGAACGACGGAGTTAGGTAAGCCAATAGAGCCCATCCGAATCGATTGCAGCTACAAAGTAAAGTTAGTTAGGGAAAATAAGATTTATAGGGAATAATTTATAATAAAAAATCAATAAGCCAGTTCGTAATAAGAAAAAATGATGAAGAAAAGAATCAGAAGAAAGGAAATAAAAGATACAGAATTAAGCATAAAAAATTGAGTGAGAAGCAGAAAAGTTTAAGAAAAAAATGATACAATACAATTGATAATTTCGTCAAACTTAGAATCACGTTTTATAAAATGATCAATTTTGGTGGGAAAGCATTATATAACATCACCAAAGTTCAGATAAATTTTGATAACAATAAGTATGTATAAAAAATGCTAAATGATATTATGTCTGAATAAATAAATTATGTGGATAGTAAAAAATAAATAAAAGGTAATTAACATGGAAGGAGGAGGAGTAATAAACCGAAAGTGATTAATAAAGAAACTCAAATAATAGACTGACAGACAAACGACATTGACCCAACCCCAGAGATTGGCCAGTTAAGAAACCAAAATAAAGAAAATAAGACGAATGAAGGAGAAGAAGAATGAAAACCAAGAGAGAACAAACCCATGAGGAAGAAAACAAAATGAAACGCATCAAGAAAACTAGACAAGAAAAAAAATAGAGAAGGGAGAAGTACTGTAATCCAAATTAATAAAGAAAATAAAATCGGTTAAGAACCAAAACTATTAATGAATGTTAGTACTGATAAAATGACAATTATAAACAGTCAGTAATATGAAACAATGTATAAAAGTACACTACCCAAAAGAGTTAGGGATATATGTAATTTGTTAACTAAGAAAGATACAATATTAATAATTTTATATAGATAGTGGGTAGAGAAAGAGAATAAAATGATGAGAAATAAATGGAAGTTGAATTAGAGAAAGTGATTTATCCTAGAGCGATATAATACTAAAAAAACACTAAGTAAATTATAATGAACACTAAATAATTTAAGAAAGTGCAAGTGAAAAATAAATACAAATATTGTCTATCATAAAAATAGTAAGAGGAGAATAGGCTAAGGGAAAGACTTAGTAAAATAACTCATGTTTTAGTTTTAAGAGTGAACAATAACATTTAACAAAGTTACAATGAATAGTATTTAGGATAGAACATTGATTCAGTAAATAATGAACACTAAGTAGTGATATTCACTGTGATGACTAGGAAATAGTATTGTTATAACTTAAAAAAGTATTGTAAAAGTTTAAAGGTGTGATTCACAAGGAAAAGTAATCAGACGGTGTTAACATGGAAGGGAGAGCAAAAAGCATTAGAAAATAAGTCTGTATTAACATTAAGTAAATACTCATGTTATAAGGGGAGTTTAATAAAAAAAAAGTTCAATAGAGGTGAGATTGTTTAGCACCAGAACAACAAATAAGAAATAATGAATTGTATAAACTGTTATTTATGAATTGGATATGGCTGTAAGAGTCATACAGACCATAGACCTAGATGTTATATGTTATATTGGAAATTAATAGCAAATAATTAGCAAGTAAGATGGGATAACACAGTTGTTACTAACAAAGACTAAATTAAAACACATCCAGAGACATTAAACCCAATTATAAATGAAAAATAACAATTTAGGACTAAATGAAATATATTGTGTATGAAGCCATAAAAATCCAGTAATGGCTACTTAAAGGTGAAACAGGCCTAACGGTCAAACATAAACAATTGCCGATTGTATAAAAATCACCAGGTAATGGACAAATCCAAGGTGACTAATTCACCAAGTATGAATGGTAGTTATTACTAAAAACCAAATATTAAATTAAGGAATTATATAAACAAAGAAATGTAATTAGTAAGTATAAAATTAATTGTAAACTTAGAAACTTGATAAAACCCAATATTGTGGGGTACCAAAATAATCTTTGTGAGAAAATATAAATGACAGTGCATTTAGATAATAACTCCGAAGGAAGATAAGAGGAGGAAGAAAGTCCGAAGATATGGGAAGATTTGAAAGGAATTCGAAAATTGATAACAATGTGTTTATGTTCAGCTCACCCAATGAGAGCAATGATGTAACCATGGAAACGACCGTTTAACGAGGTAATTACCATTAAATACATTTAGTTGGAAAGTGACGCTATCGCAAGCCAGATGCGAATTTTCTGTACAACACATTTTAATATTTAAAACATCTTAAAAGTAAAACCAAGTATAGAAATTGATCGTAAAGAAGTCTGATGGATGCGGAATACCATTTCCAGAGGGAGAAGACGTTTAATTCAAGACCAAATTTCTAAATAAACAACTTGGAAAAAGATGCCGAAGCTTGAATAAAGAACACAGGAATAATATTGATGCCATAATCCTTCCTTCTCGACATCCCGAGTAATTCCGTACTGCAATGCTGTTAAGTATCAGTTAAATTATTTCAACTTCCAAAAATAAACGCACTTTGAATATTTCTCAATGTATGTTGAATACCACTGAATCATTTTTATTCTCTTGCAAGGATTGAATCGAAATATTAAATCACTGCAAATTTGTTAACTATAGAACTAACCTCATATTTATGTACGACTTTTAAACTTCTTGTATGACACTCAAACAAACCAATTACCACTACACATTATCCTACTTAAGGAAAAAACATTGTAAGGTTGTGTATTTTTAATATTGTAACTGCATCTGAACCTTTTAACGTGATCCAAACAACCCACAAACATCGACCGAAATATTTGTTGATCGGCGAAATAAAACGCCATACTGTTTATTTGTATTCAAAAGTCGATTGTTTAACCCTGTAAAGAGTCTTATAAAGAATTATCCGGTGCAGAATTGTATATGAAAAATTAAGTACAACTTGTGTCTATAAAATATTAACTTCAAATTAATAATAAATTTATACTGTGTGTGTTAAATCATGTCTTATTTCCATTAGCAAAGTGCATGTTTAAAAATATAATGTATAGCGAAGGTTTCCAATGCGACGTCTAGCGCTCAAGTAGCGAATCCTGCAACTGCTATCTCGATTGACACAAAATTGAGAAAAGGCGGGACGGATTGAATTCGTCGCCTCGTTCAAATAGAAAAGTGATAAGGAAATAATTTTAATTGTTTTATATAAACAATTTGGCACCACCCGGAGATTATCCAATACGTTTGAACCTCAGATCAGGAACCACGATACCTGGTCCCCAGTACGTTCGCTACGGGCCCAAACATTGTGAATTACATCGCCATGCGAGGACGCAGTGGTAAGAAACACAGACACATTTTTACATTCAGACACACTGTTATATTTTACAGAGGTATACTATACGAACGAAGAGACGAGACACGAGTTTGGTTATAAATTGGCGACCAACCGGTGGAGCTTGAAAAAAGGAAGATACGAAGTTCTAGCGGCGGTCACGAAAGGAAATCAAGATGCACACGAGAGGTTTATCGAAAAAGTTGGCGAAGGAGAAGGAAATGGAAGAAAATAGAGGGGAAGAACAGGAACATCGACTGAAGAAGTGGAGACAACAATAACCACAACAGAACCGAACCAAGACGAAGAAATGGAACCACAGGCTGGAGATAGGGAGGAAGCCAGAGGAGGAATGGATTTACAAAAATTATGGGAGTTGATTAATGGGAAGTTAAACAAGAATGAAGAGAGTTTGAAGGAGAGTTTAAAACAAATTAATGAAAAAATAATTAGTACCAATGAAAGTACTAAGGAAGAGTTGAGGCAAACCATGAACCAGAATAATGAAACATTACAACACCAATTGATGGAATACTGGCTACAAACTAAACAGCATATAACTGAAACAAATGAAAAATTAGAGGAGACGTTGGAGAAGCTAGAGAAGACCAACGAAAATGTTTCTGAAATCCGTCAGGAAGTGCTCAATAAAATGAACCGTCTTGAAGGAGAAAATAAAAGGAAAATTGAGGAAGGTCAGGAAGAAACAATCAGAAGATGTACCCAGATGGACCAGGACATACATCAAGTCCGGGAAGAAAACCAGAAGGAGGTAGCAGCTGTACGAACAGACTTGGGGGAACGAATGGAAAGAGTTTACAGCAATTTAAATAAAATAGATAGCAAGGTAGATAAAAATAAACAAAGGATTGACGATATGCACAGAATAGAAGAGTCATTACGGGAAGAAGTGGACGCCTGGCGTGACCGACCATGTAACAATAATCATATCATGAACACGGACAACAGAGATACTATTAACTTCCGTTAATTATAAAAGGAACCCTATTGAGTTCTTGAAGAGGGTGGAAGAGTTAATCATCAAAAATCGAGAGACCCGGTGGACAACAATAAGGGGAATGCTGGACGAAATGTTCAAGGAGACTTACGACAACTGGTGGATTGCCACCCGACCAGACATACAAAGCATTCAAGAGTTTAAGACTCAGTTCAAGGCTAAATACTGGTCTGAATCAACTCAGAACATGGTCCGCAATAACCTGAGCAATGGAAGGTATGAAAATCAAAATGGACAATCTCTTACCTCCTACTTCTTGGGAAAAATCTGCATGGCCAGGAATTTGGAACCACGTATACCAGAAGAGTGTCTGGTAATACAGTTATCTTACCACTACGACGACGCCATCCAAAAAGCACGGATGTACAGCCAGGTGAAGACCATCCAAGATATGGCTAGCTTACTGGAAAGCCATGAGCACGAGTGGCAGTACAGAAAAAATAGAGTGTCCAGTTTCAGGAATAATAGAATAAACGATGGACAAGTATCACCAAATCAACAGGGAAATAATAAGCCACCGGTAAACAACCCTAACAATTACCAAGGGAACCCACGGGGCAATAACGCGCCCAGAAATTTTAACAGAAATGGAAACAATCATAATAACAACTTCAGGAACAACTACAGGGGTAACTACCCATCAAATGGTTACAACAACAATTATCGCCCTGGAAACAATAACAATAACTATAACAATAATCAAGGATACCGGCCACAAGTAAATTACATGAGGGGACAAAGACAACGGAGTCCAGGAAGAAACTATCCCCCATCTGACTATCGACGAACGTACTCTAACCAAGTACCAGATACAAAAACCCACCCCTTCGAAGAAAATCACAGGAACAGCGTAGAGGACAGGAACAATCGACAGGAGCCGAACGCTAACCAAAACAAGAATAACAATGAGAATTCTGGTGTTGCATTACCGCATAATCAAGCGAGTAACGACGGAGAACCTCGAGTATATCGGATAAACCATATTTTGGCAGAGGACCGTCAAGAACCTAATAATGATCCCGTCAATGAGAATGAAAGGGAAGATCCAAACGACTACGTCGCAAGGTTATGGCCCCAACATGTAGTGAGGTGGTAATGCCATAAAAATAATAAAGACACTATCACACAAGAAAGGGGACTGATTTCATGATAACCTACCTAAGTAATTTAAAATAAAAAGAAAATAATAATACAAGCAGATAAGGTTGCTGATAAATAATAATGAAAAAATATATATAAAAAATGAATTTCAAAATTCAAAAAAGTTATGGAAGGACAGCTTACACAGATATTTCGAGAATATTTTAGACCAATCATAAAAATGGAGAAATAAAATTACTAAGAATCCACATAAAGTAAGAAACACTAACTTACTATAATATTTGAGTAAAAATTAATAATAAGGGAGTGAAGTTACAAAACATTCCTAACAGAATAAGATTAAGTTACAATAATCTTTAGCCAAAATATGAGACAAAAAAAGCAAAACATACTATAAAGGAATAAGCTACAAATATTCCTAACTAGTAAGAAACACTAACTTACTATGATATTTAAAAAGTTATGAAACAAAAAAATAATATCAAACAAAATGATCAACTTCCACTACTATTTAGAAAGAAATGGGAAGTAAGATTAAGAAAACCAATGATCAAAAACGAAACAAATAAAATAAACATTCTAAGAATTGTAATATGAATTGAGATGAAACAAAAAGTAATGAAAAATGAATAAAAATGTGAATTGTATCAATAAAAAACAATGCTTCAAGTAATATCAAGTAGTATCTATGAAGAAAGATGAAAAAATATATGACCCGAACTGAGCAATAATGAAATATGAAGGTAAAAGATTCCCAACAAATGTTATGATTATTATTATTATGTTGTCACGAGATGACTGTATTTAAGATTCATTAATTGAGATTGACTGTTGAATAAGTCCAGCAATCATTTTACTGAGCAGGGATGATGTTCCCCTGATCTCAGAATAAGAGTAGTTTTGAACGACGGAGTTAGGTAAGCCAATAGAGCCCATCCGAATCGATTGCAGCTACAAAGTAAAGTTAGTTAGGGAAAATAAGATTTATAGGGAATAATTTATAATAAAAAATCAATAAGCCAGTTCGTAATAAGAAAAAATGATGAAGAAAAGAATCAGAAGAAAGGAAATAAAAGATACAGAATTAAGCATAAAAAATTGAGTGAGAAGCAGAAAAGTTTAAGAAAAAAATGATACAATACAATTGATAATTTCGTCAAACTTAGAATCACGTTTTATAAAATGATCAATTTTGGTGGGAAAGCATTATATAACATCACCAAAGTTCAGATAAATTTTGATAACAATAAGTATGTATAAAAAATGCTAAATGATATTATGTCTGAATAAATAAATTATGTGGATAGTAAAAAATAAATAAAAGGTAATTAACATGGAAGGAGGAGGAGTAATAAACCGAAAGTGATTAATAAAGAAACTCAAATAATAGACTGACAGACAAACGACATTGACCCAACCCCAGAGATTGGCCAGTTAAGAAACCAAAATAAAGAAAATAAGACGAATGAAGGAGAAGAAGAATGAAAACCAAGAGAGAACAAACCCATGAGGAAGAAAACAAAATGAAACGCATCAAGAAAACTAGACAAGAAAAAAAATAGAGAAGGGAGAAGTACTGTAATCCAAATTAATAAAGAAAATAAAATCGGTTAAGAACCAAAACTATTAATGAATGTTAGTACTGATAAAATGACAATTATAAACAGTCAGTAATATGAAACAATGTATAAAAGTACACTACCCAAAAGAGTTAGGGATATATGTAATTTGTTAACTAAGAAAGATACAATATTAATAATTTTATATAGATAGTGGGTAGAGAAAGAGAATAAAATGATGAGAAATAAATGGAAGTTGAATTAGAGAAAGTGATTTATCCTAGAGCGATATAATACTAAAAAAACACTAAGTAAATTATAATGAACACTAAATAATTTAAGAAAGTGCAAGTGAAAAATAAATACAAATATTGTCTATCATAAAAATAGTAAGAGGAGAATAGGCTAAGGGAAAGACTTAGTAAAATAACTCATGTTTTAGTTTTAAGAGTGAACAATAACATTTAACAAAGTTACAATGAATAGTATTTAGGATAGAACATTGATTCAGTAAATAATGAACACTAAGTAGTGATATTCACTGTGATGACTAGGAAATAGTATTGTTATAACTTAAAAAAGTATTGTAAAAGTTTAAAGGTGTGATTCACAAGGAAAAGTAATCAGACGGTGTTAACATGGAAGGGAGAGCAAAAAGCATTAGAAAATAAGTCTGTATTAACATTAAGTAAATACTCATGTTATAAGGGGAGTTTAATAAAAAAAAAGTTCAATAGAGGTGAGATTGTTTAGCACCAGAACAACAAATAAGAAATAATGAATTGTATAAACTGTTATTTATGAATTGGATATGGCTGTAAGAGTCATACAGACCATAGACCTAGATGTTATATGTTATATTGGAAATTAATAGCAAATAATTAGCAAGTAAGATGGGATAACACAGTTGTTACTAACAAAGACTAAATTAAAACACATCCAGAGACATTAAACCCAATTATAAATGAAAAATAACAATTTAGGACTAAATGAAATATATTGTGTATGAAGCCATAAAAATCCAGTAATGGCTACTTAAAGGTGAAACAGGCCTAACGGTCAAACATAAACAATTGCCGATTGTATAAAAATCACCAGGTAATGGACAAATCCAAGGTGACTAATTCACCAAGTATGAATGGTAGTTATTACTAAAAACCAAATATTAAATTAAGGAATTATATAAACAAAGAAATGTAATTAGTAAGTATAAAATTAATTGTAAACTTAGAAACTTGATAAAACCCAATATTGTGGGGTACCAAAATAATCTTTGTGAGAAAATATAAATGACAGTGCATTTAGATAATAACTCCGAAGGAAGATAAGAGGAGGAAGAAAGTCCGAAGATATGGGAAGATTTGAAAGGAATTCGAAAATTGATAACAATGTGTTTATGTTCAGCTCACCCAATGAGAGCAATGATGTAACCATGGAAACGACCGTTTAACGAGGTAATTACCATTAAATACATTTAGTTGGAAAGTGACGCTATCGCAAGCCAGATGCGAATTTTCTGTACAACACATTTTAATATTTAAAACATCTTAAAAGTAAAACCAAGTATAGAAATTGATCGTAAAGAAGTCTGATGGATGCGGAATACCATTTCCAGAGGGAGAAGACGTTTAATTCAAGACGAAATTTCTAAATAAACAACTTGGAAAAAGATGCCGAAGCTTGAATAAAGAACACAGGAATAATATTGATGCCATAATCCTTCCTTCTCGACATCCCGAGTAATTCCGTACTGCAATGCTGTTAAGTATCAGTTAAATTATTTCAACTTCCAAAAATAAACGCACTTTGAATATTTCTCAATGTATGTTGAATACCACTGAATCATTTTTATTCTCTTGCAAGGATTGAATCGAAATATTAAATCACTGCAAATTTGTTAACTATAGAACTAACCTCATATTTATGTACGACTTTTAAACTTCTTGTATGACACTCAAACAAACCAATTACCACTACACATTATCCTACTTAAGGAAAAAACATTGTAAGGTTGTGTATTTTTAATATTGTAACTGCATCTGAACCTTTTAACGTGATCCAAACAACCCACAAACATCGACCGAAATATTTGTTGATCGGCGAAATAAAACGCCATACTGTTTATTTGTATTCAAAAGTCGATTGTTTAACCCTGTAAAGAGTCTTATAAAGAATTATCCGGTGCAGAATTGTATATGAAAAATTAAGTACAACTTGTGTCTATAAAATATTAACTTCAAATTAATAATAAATTTATACTGTGTGTGTTAAATCATTGTCTTATTTCCATTAGCAAAGTGCATGTTTAAAAATATAATGTATAGCGAAGGTTTCCAATGCGACGTCTAGCGCTCAAGTAGCGAATCCTGCAACTGCTATCTCGATTGACACAAAATTGAGAAAAGGCGGGACGGATTGAATTCGTCGCCTCGTTCAAATAGAAAAGTGATAAGGAAATAATTTTAATTGTTTTATATAAACAATTTGGCACCACCCGGAGATTATCCACTACGTTTGAACCTCAGATCAGGAACCACGATACCTGGTCCCCAGTACGTTCGCTACGGGCCCAAACATTGTGAATTACATCGCCATGCGAGGACGCAGTGGTAAGAAACACAGACACATTTTTACACTCAGACACACTGTTATATTTTACAGAGGTATACTATACGAACGAAGAGACGAGACACGAGTTTGGTTATAAATTGGCGACCAACCGGTGGAGCTTGAAAAAAGGAAGATACGAAGTTCTAGCGGCGGTCACGAAAGGAAATCAAGATGCACACGAGAGGTTTATCGAAAAAGTTGGCGAAGGAGAAGGAAATGGAAGAAAATAGAGGGGAAGAACAGGAACATCGACTGAAGAAGTGGAGACAACAATAACCACAACAGAACCGAACCAAGACGAAGAAATGGAACCACAGGCTGGAGATAGGGAGGAAGCCAGAGGAGGAATGGATTTACAAAAATTATGGGAGTTGATTAATGGGAAGTTAAACAAGAATGAAGAGAGTTTGAAGGAGAGTTTAAAACAAATTAATGAAAAAATAATTAGTACCAATGAAAGTACTAAGGAAGAGTTGAGGCAAACCATGAACCAGAATAATGAAACATTACAACACCAATTGATGGAATACTGGCTACAAACTAAACAGCATATAACTGAAACAAATGAAAAATTAGAGGAGACGTTGGAGAAGCTAGAGAAGACCAACGAAAATGTTTCTGAAATCCGTCAGGAAGTGCTCAATAAAATGAACCGTCTTGAAGGAGAAAATAAAAGGAAAATTGAGGAAGGTCAGGAAGAAACAATCAGAAGATGTACCCAGATGGACCAGGACATACATCAAGTCCGGGAAGAAAACCAGAAGGAGGTAGCAGCTGTACGAACAGACTTGGGGGAACGAATGGAAAGAGTTTACAGCAATTTAAATAAAATAGATAGCAAGGTAGATAAAAATAAACAAAGGATTGACGATATGCACAGAATAGAAGAGTCATTACGGGAAGAAGTGGACGCCTGGCGTGACCGACCATGTAACAATAATCATATCATGAACACGGACAACAGAGATACTATTAACTTCCGTTAATTATAAAAGGAACCCTATTGAGTTCTTGAAGAGGGTGGAAGAGTTAATCATCAAAAATCGAGAGACCCGGTGGACAACAATAAGGGGAATGCTGGACGAAATGTTCAAGGAGACTTACGACAACTGGTGGATTGCCACCCGACCAGACATACAAAGCATTCAAGAGTTTAAGACTCAGTTCAAGGCTAAATACTGGTCTGAATCAACTCAGAACATGGTCCGCAATAACCTGAGCAATGGAAGGTATGAAAATCAAAATGGACAATCTCTTACCTCCTACTTCTTGGGAAAAATCTGCATGGCCAGGAATTTGGAACCACGTATACCAGAAGAGTGTCTGGTAATACAGTTATCTTACCACTACGACGACGCCATCCAAAAAGCACGGATGTACAGCCAGGTAAAGACCATCCAAGATATGGCTAGCTTACTGGAAAGCCATGAGCACGAGTGGCAGTACAGAAAAAATAGAGTGTCCAGTTTCAGGAATAATAGAATAAACGATGGACAAGTATCACCAAATCAACAGGGAAATAATAAGCCACCGGTAAACAACCCTAACAATTACCAAGGGAACCCACGGGGCAATAACGCGCCCAGAAATTTTAACAGAAATGGAAACAATCATAATAACAACTTCAGGAACAACTACAGGGGTAACTACCCATCAAATGGTTACAACAACAATTATCGCCCTGGAAACAATAACAATAACTATAACAATAATCAAGGATACCGGCCACAAGTAAATTACATGAGGGGACAAAGACAACGGAGTCCAGGAAGAAACTATCCCCCATCTGACTATCGACGAACGTACTCTAACCAAGTACCAGATACAAGAACCCACCCCTTCGAAGAAAATCACAGGAACAGCGTAGAGGACAGGAACAATCGACAGGAGCCGAACGCTAACCAAAACAAGAATAACAATGAGAATTCTGGTGTTGCATTACCGCATAATCAAGCGAGTAACGACGGAGAACCTCGAGTATATCGGATAAACCATATTTTGGCAGAGGACCGTCAAGAACCTAATAATGATCCCGTCAATGAGAATGAAAGGGAAGATCCAAACGACTACGTCGCAAGGTTATGGCCCCAACATGTAGTGAGGTGGTAATGCCATAAAAATAATAAAGACACTATCACACAAGAAAGGGGACTGATTTCATGATAACCTACCTAAGTAATTTAAAATAAAAAGAAAATAATAATACAAGCAGATAAGGTTGCTGATAAATAATAATGAAAAAATATATATAAAAAATGAATTTCAAAATTCAAAAAAGTTATGGAAGGACAGCTTACACAGATATTTCGAGAATATTTTAGACCAATCATAAAAATGGAGAAATAAAATTACTAAGAATCCACATAAAGTAAGAAACACTAACTTACTATAATATTTGAGTAAAAATTAATAATAAGGGAGTGAAGTTACAAAACATTCCTAACAGAATAAGATTAAGTTACAATAATCTTTAGCCAAAATATGAGACAAAAAAAGCAAAACATACTATAAAGGAATAAGCTACAAATATTCCTAACTAGTAAGAAACACTAACTTACTATGATATTTAAAAAGTTATGAAACAAAAAAATAATATCAAACAAAATGATCAACTTCCACTACTATTTAGAAAGAAATGGGAAGTAAGATTAAGAAAACCAATGATAAAAAACGAAACAAATAAAATAAACATTCTAAGAATTGTAATATGAATTGAGATGAAACAAAAAGTAATGAAAAATGAATAAAAATGTGAATTGTATCAATAAAAAACAATGCTTCAAGTAATATCAAGTAGTATCTATGAAGAAAGATGAAAAAATATATGACCCGAACTGAGCAATAATGAAATATGAAGGTAAAAGATTCCCAACAAATGTTATGATTATTATTATTATGTTGTCACGAGATGACTGTATTTAAGATTCATTAATTGAGATTGACTGTTGAATAAGTCCAGCAATCATTTTACTGAGCAGGGATGATGTTCCCCTGATCTCAGAATAAGAGTAGTTTTGAACGACGGAGTTAGGTAAGCCAATAGAGCCCATCCGAATCGATTGCAGCTACAAAGTAAAGTTAGTTAGGGAAAATAAGATTTATAGGGAATAATTTATAATAAAAAATCAATAAGCCAGTTCGTAATAAGAAAAAATTATGAAGAAAAGAATCAGAAGAAAGGAAATAAAAGATACAGAATTAAGCATAAAAAATTGAGTGAGAAGCAGAAAAGTTTAAGAAAAAAATGATACAATACAATTGATAATTTCGTCAAACTTAGAATCACGTTTTATAAAATGATCAATTTTGGTGGGAAAGCATTATATAACATCACCAAAGTTCAGATAAATTTTGATAACAATAAGTATGTATAAAAAATGCTAAATGATATTATGTCTGAATAAATAAATTATGTGGATAGTAAAAAATAAATAAAAGGTAATTAACATGGAAGGAGGAGGAGTAATAAACCGAAAGTGATTAATAAAGAAACTCAAATAATAGACTGACAGACAAACGACATTGACCCAACCCCAGAGATTGGCCAGTTAAGAAACCAAAATAAAGAAAATAAGACGAATGAAGGAGAAGAAGAATGAAAACCAAGAGAGAACAAACCCATGAGGAAGAAAACAAAATGAAACGCATCAAGAAAACTAGACAAGAAAAAAAATAGAGAAGGGAGAAGTACTGTAATCCAAATTAATAAAGAAAATAAAATCGGTTAAGAACCAAAACTATTAATGAATGTTAGTACTGATAAAATGACAATTATAAACAGTCAGTAATATGAAACAATGTATAAAAGTACACTACCCAAAAGAGTTAGGGATATATGTAATTTGTTAACTAAGAAAGATACAATATTAATAATTTTATATAGATAGTGGGTAGAGAAAGAGAATAAAATGATGAGAAATAAATGGAAGTTGAATTAGAGAAAGTGATTTATCCTAGAGCGATATAATACTAAAAAAACACTAAGTAAATTATAATGAACACTAAATAATTTAAGAAAGTGCAAGTGAAAAATAAATACAAATATTGTCTATCATAAAAATAGTAAGAGGAGAATAGGCTAAGGGAAAGACTTAGTAAAATAACTCATGTTTTAGTTTTAAGAGTGAACAATAACATTTAACAAAGTTACAATGAATAGTATTTAGGATAGAACATTGATTCAGTAAATAATGAACACTAAGTAGTGATATTCACTGTGATGACTAGGAAATAGTATTGTTATAACTTAAAAAAGTATTGTAAAAGTTTAAAGGTGTGATTCACAAGGAAAAGTAATCAGACGGTGTTAACATGGAAGGGAGAGCAAAAAGCATTAGAAAATAAGTCTGTATTAACATTAAGTAAATACTCATGTTATAAGGGGAGTTTAATAAAAAAAAAGTTCAATAGAGGTGAGATTGTTTAGCACCAGAACAACAAATAAGAAATAATGAATTGTATAAACTGTTATTTATGAATTGGATATGGCTGTAAGAGTCATACAGACCATAGACCTAGATGTTATATGTTATATTGGAAATTAATAGCAAATAATTAGCAAGTAAGATGGGATAACACAGTTGTTACTAACAAAGACTAAATTAAAACACATCCAGAGACATTAAACCCAATTATAAATGAAAAATAACAATTTAGGACTAAATGAAATATATTGTGTATGAAGCCATAAAAATCCAGTAATGGCTACTTAAAGGTGAAACAGGCCTAACGGTCAAACATAAACAATTGCCGATTGTATAAAAATCACCAGGTAATGGACAAATCCAAGGTGACTAATTCACCAAGTATGAATGGTAGTTATTACTAAAAACCAAATATTAAATTAAGGAATTATATAAACAAAGAAATGTAATTAGTAAGTATAAAATTAATTGTAAACTTAGAAACTTGATAAAACCCAATATTGTGGGGTACCAAAATAATCTTTGTGAGAAAATATAAATGACAGTGCATTTAGATAATAACTCCGAAGGAAGATAAGAGGAGGAAGAAAGTCCGAAGATATGGGAAGATTTGAAAGGAATTCGAAAATTGATAACAATGTGTTTATGTTCAGCTCACCCAATGAGAGCAATGATGTAACCATGGAAACGACCGTTTAACGAGGTAATTACCATTAAATACATTTAGTTGGAAAGTGACGCTATCGCAAGCCAGATGCGAATTTTCTGTACAACACATTTTAATATTTAAAACATCTTAAAAGTAAAACCAAGTATAGAAATTGATCGTAAAGAAGTCTGATGGATGCGGAATACCATTTCCAGAGGGAGAAGACGTTTAATTCAAGACGAAATTTCTAAATAAACAACTTGGAAAAAGATGCCGAAGCTTGAATAAAGAACACAGGAATAATATTGATGCCATAATCCTTCCTTCTCGACATCCCGAGTAATTCCGTACTGCAATGCTGTTAAGTATCAGTTAAATTATTTCAACTTCCAAAAATAAACGCACTTTGAATATTTCTCAATGTATGTTGAATACCACTGAATCATTTTTATTCTCTTGCAAGGATTGAATCGAAATATTAAATCACTGCAAATTTGTTAACTATAGAACTAACCTCATATTTATGTACGACTTTTAAACTTCTTGTATGACACTCAAACAAACCAATTACCACTACACATTATCCTACTTAAGGAAAAAACATTGTAAGGTTGTGTATTTTTAATATTGTAACTGCATCTGAACCTTTTAACATGATCCAAACAACCCACAAACATCGACCGAAATATTTGTTGATCGGCGAAATAAAACGCCATACTGTTTATTTGTATTCAAAAGTCGATTGTTTAACCCTGTAAAGAGTCTTATAAAGAATTATCCGGTGCAGAATTGTATATGAAAAATTAAGTACAACTTGTGTCTATAAAATATTAACTTCAAATTAATAATAAATTTATACTGTGTGTGTTAAATCATTGTCTTATTTCCATTAGCAAAGTGCATGTTTAAAAATATAATGTATAGCGAAGGTTTCCAATGCGACGTCTAGCGCTCAAGTAGCGAATCCTGCAACTGCTATCTCGATTGACACAAAATTGAGAAAAGGCGGGACGGATTGAATTCGTCGCCTCGTTCAAATAGAAAAGTGATAAGGAAATAATTTTAATTGTTTTATATAAACAATTTGGCACCACCCGGAGATTATCCACTACGTTTGAACCTCAGATCAGGAACCACGATACCTGGTCCCCAGTACGTTCGCTACGGGCCCAAACATTGTGAATTACATCGCCATGCGAGGACGCAGTGGTAAGAAACACAGACACATTTTTACACTCAGACACACTGTTATATTTTACAGAGGTATACTATACGAACGAAGAGACGAGACACGAGTTTGGTTATAAATTGGCGACCAACCGGTGGAGCTTGAAAAAAGGAAGATACGAAGTTCTAGCGGCGGTCACGAAAGGAAATCAAGATGCACACGAGAGGTTTATCGAAAAAGTTGGCGAAGGAGAAGGAAATGGAAGAAAATAGAGGGGAAGAACAGGAACATCGACTGAAGAAGTGGAGACAACAATAACCACAACAGAACCGAACCAAGACGAAGAAATGGAACCACAGGCTGGAGATAGGGAGGAAGCCAGAGGAGGAATGGATTTACAAAAATTATGGGAGTTGATTAATGGGAAGTTAAACAAGAATGAAGAGAGTTTGAAGGAGAGTTTAAAACAAATTAATGAAAAAATAATTAGTACCAATGAAAGTACTAAGGAAGAGTTGAGGCAAACCATGAACCAGAATAATGAAACATTACAACACCAATTGATGGAATACTGGCTACAAACTAAACAGCATATAACTGAAACAAATGAAAAATTAGAGGAGACGTTGGAGAAGCTAGAGAAGACCAACGAAAATGTTTCTGAAATCCGTCAGGAAGTGCTCAATAAAATGAACCGTCTTGAAGGAGAAAATAAAAGGAAAATTGAGGAAGGTCAGGAAGAAACAATCAGAAGATGTACCCAGATGGACCAGGACATACATCAAGTCCGGGAAGAAAACCAGAAGGAGGTAGCAGCTGTACGAACAGACTTGGGGGAACGAATGGAAAGAGTTTACAGCAATTTAAATAAAATAGATAGCAAGGTAGATAAAAATAAACAAAGGATTGACGATATGCACAGAATAGAAGAGTCATTACGGGAAGAAGTGGACGCCTGGCGTGACCGACCATGTAACAATAATCATATCATGAACACGGACAACAGAGATACTATTAACTTCCGTTAATTATAAAAGGAACCCTATTGAGTTCTTGAAGAGGGTGGAAGAGTTAATCATCAAAAATCGAGAGACCCGGTGGACAACAATAAGGGGAATGCTGGACGAAATGTTCAAGGAGACTTACGACAACTGGTGGATTGCCACCCGACCAGACATACAAAGCATTCAAGAGTTTAAGACTCAGTTCAAGGCTAAATACTGGTCTGAATCAACTCAGAACATGGTCCGCAATAACCTGAGCAATGGAAGGTATGAAAATCAAAATGGACAATCTCTTACCTCCTACTTCTTGGGAAAAATCTGCATGGCCAGGAATTTGGAACCACGTATACCAGAAGAGTGTCTGGTAATACAGTTATCTTACCACTACGACGACGCCATCCAAAAAGCACGGATGTACAGCCAGGTAAAGACCATCCAAGATATGGCTAGCTTACTGGAAAGCCATGAGCACGAGTGGCAGTACAGAAAAAATAGAGTGTCCAGTTTCAGGAATAATAGAATAAACGATGGACAAGTATCACCAAATCAACAGGGAAATAATAAGCCACCGGTAAACAACCCTAACAATTACCAAGGGAACCCACGGGGCAATAACGCGCCCAGAAATTTTAACAGAAATGGAAACAATCATAATAACAACTTCAGGAACAACTACAGGGGTAACTACCCATCAAATGGTTACAACAACAATTATCGCCCTGGAAACAATAACAATAACTATAACAATAATCAAGGATACCGGCCACAAGTAAATTACATGAGGGGACAAAGACAACGGAGTCCAGGAAGAAACTATCCCCCATCTGACTATCGACGAACGTACTCTAACCAAGTACCAGATACAAGAACCCACCCCTTCGAAGAAAATCACAGGAACAGCGTAGAGGACAGGAACAATCGACAGGAGCCGAACGCTAACCAAAACAAGAATAACAATGAGAATTCTGGTGTTGCATTACCGCATAATCAAGCGAGTAACGACGGAGAACCTCGAGTATATCGGATAAACCATATTTTGGCAGAGGACCGTCAAGAACCTAATAATGATCCCGTCAATGAGAATGAAAGGGAAGATCCAAACGACTACGTCGCAAGGTTATGGCCCCAACATGTAGTGAGGTGGTAATGCCATAAAAATAATAAAGACACTATCACACAAGAAAGGGGACTGATTTCATGATAACCTACCTAAGTAATTTAAAATAAAAAGAAAATAATAATACAAGCAGATAAGGTTGCTGATAAATAATAATGAAAAAATATATATAAAAAATGAATTTCAAAATTCAAAAAAGTTATGGAAGGACAGCTTACACAGATATTTCGAGAATATTTTAGACCAATCATAAAAATGGAGAAATAAAATTACTAAGAATCCACATAAAGTAAGAAACACTAACTTACTATAATATTTGAGTAAAAATTAATAATAAGGGAGTGAAGTTACAAAACATTCCTAACAGAATAAGATTAAGTTACAATAATCTTTAGCCAAAATATGAGACAAAAAAAGCAAAACATACTATAAAGGAATAAGCTACAAATATTCCTAACTAGTAAGAAACACTAACTTACTATGATATTTAAAAAGTTATGAAACAAAAAAATAATATCAAACAAAATGATCAACTTCCACTACTATTTAGAAAGAAATGGGAAGTAAGATTAAGAAAACCAATGATAAAAAACGAAACAAATAAAATAAACATTCTAAGAATTGTAATATGAATTGAGATGAAACAAAAAGTAATGAAAAATGAATAAAAATGTGAATTGTATCAATAAAAAACAATGCTTCAAGTAATATCAAGTAGTATCTATGAAGAAAGATGAAAAAATATATGACCCGAACTGAGCAATAATGAAATATGAAGGTAAAAGATTCCCAACAAATGTTATGATTATTATTATTATGTTGTCACGAGATGACTGTATTTAAGATTCATTAATTGAGATTGACTGTTGAATAAGTCCAGCAATCATTTTACTGAGCAGGGATGATGTTCCCCTGATCTCAGAATAAGAGTAGTTTTGAACGACGGAGTTAGGTAAGCCAATAGAGCCCATCCG
The DNA here is from genome assembly GCA_034769895.1 of Magicicada septendecula. NCBI lineage: Eukaryota > Metazoa > Arthropoda > Insecta > Hemiptera > Cicadidae > Magicicada > Magicicada septendecula. Next base: position 660,192,676 of record CM068368.1, read on the forward strand.
AATCGATTGCAGCTACAAAGTAAAGTTAGTTAGGGAAAATAAGATTTATAGGGAATAATTTATAATAAAAAATCAATAAGCCAGTTCGTAATAAGAAAAAATTATGAAGAAAAGAATCAGAAGAAAGGAAATAAAAGATACAGAATTAAGCATAAAAAATTGAGTGAGAAGCAGAAAAGTTTAAGAAAAAAATGATACAATACAATTGATAATTTCGTCAAACTTAGAATCACGTTTTATAAAATGATCAATTTTGGTGGGAAAGCATTATATAACATCACCAAAGTTCAGATAAATTTTGATAACAATAAGTATGTATAAAAAATGCTAAATGATATTATGTCTGAATAAATAAATTATGTGGATAGTAAAAAATAAATAAAAGGTAATTAACATGGAAGGAGGAGGAGTAATAAACCGAAAGTGATTAATACAGAAACTCAAATAATAGACTGACAGACAAACGACATTGACCCAACCCCAGAGATTGGCCAGTTAAGAAACCAAAATAAAGAAAATAAGACGAATGAAGGAGAAGAAGAATGAAAACCAAGAGAGAACAAACCCATGAGGAAGAAAACAAAATGAAACGCATCAAGAAAACTAGACAAGAAAAAAAATAGAGAAGGGAGAAGTACTGTAATCCAAATTAATAAAGAAAATAAAATCGGTTAAGAACCAAAACTATTAATGAATGTTAGTACTGATAAAATGACAATTATAAACAGTCAGTAATATGAAACAATGTATAAAAGTACACTACCCAAAAGAGTTAGGGATATATGTAATTTGTTAACTAAGAAAGATACAATATTAATAATTTTATATAGATAGTGGGTAGAGAAAGAGAATAAAATGATGAGAAATAAATGGAAGTTGAATTAGAGAAAGTGATTTATCCTAGAGCGATATAATACTAAAAAAACACTAAGTAAATTATAATGAACACTAAATAATTTAAGAAAGTGCAAGTGAAAAATAAATACAAATATTGTCTATCATAAAAATAGTAAGAGGAGAATAGGCTAAGGGAAAGACTTAGTAAAATAACTCATGTTTTAGTTTTAAGAGTGAACAATAACATTTAACAAAGTTACAATGAATAGTATTTAGGATAGAACATTGATTCAGTAAATAATGAACACTAAGTAGTGATATTCACTGTGATGACTAGGAAATAGTATTGTTATAACTTAAAAAAGTATTGTAAAAGTTTAAAGGTGTGATTCACAAGGAAAAGTAATCAGACGGTGTTAACATGGAAGGGAGAGCAAAAAGCATTAGAAAATAAGTCTGTATTAACATTAAGTAAATACTCATGTTATAAGGGGAGTTTAATAAAAAAAAAGTTCAATAGAGGTGAGATTGTTTAGCACCAGAACAACAAATAAGAAATAATGAATTGTATAAACTGTTATTTATGAATTGGATATGGCTGTAAGAGTCATACAGACCATAGACCTAGATGTTATATGTTATATTGGAAATTAATAGCAAATAATTAGCAAGTAAGATGGGATAACACAGTTGTTACTAACAAAGACTAAATTAAAACACATCCAGAGACATTAAACCCAATTATAAATGAAAAATAACAATTTAGGACTAAATGAAATATATTGTGTATGAAGCCATAAAAATCCAGTAATGGCTACTTAAAGGTGAAACAGGCCTAACGGTCAAACATAAACAATTGCTGATTGTATAAAAATCACCAGGTAATGGACAAATCCAAGGTGACTAATTCACCAAGTATGAATGGTAGTTATTACTAAAAACCAAATATTAAATTAAGGAATTATATAAACAAAGAAATGTAATTAGTAAGTATAAAATTAATTGTAAACTTAGAAACTTGATAAAACCCAATATTGTGGGGTACCAAAATAATCTTTGTGAGAAAATATAAATGACAGTGCATTTAGATAATAACTCCGAAGGAAGATAAGAGGAGGAAGAAAGTCCGAAGATATGGGAAGATTTGAAAGGAATTCGAAAATTGATAACAATGTGTTTATGTTCAGCTCACCCAATGAGAGCAATGATGTAACCATGGAAACGACCGTTTAACGAGGTAATTACCATTAAATACATTTAGTTGGAAAGTGACGCTATCGCAAGCCAGATGCGAATTTTCTGTACAACACATTTTAATATTTAAAACATCTTAAAAGTAAAACCAAGTATAGAAATTGATCGTAAAGAAGTCTGATGGATGCGGAATACCATTTCCAGAGGGAGAAGACGTTTAATTCAAGACGAAATTTCTAAATAAACAACTTGGAAAAAGATGCCGAAGCTTGAATAAAGAACACAGGAATAATATTGATGCCATAATCCTTCCTTCTCGACATCCCGAGTAATTCCGTACTGCAATGCTGTTAAGTATCAGTTAAATTATTTCAACTTCCAAAAATAAACGCACTTTGAATATTTCTCAATGTATGTTGAATACCACTGAATCATTTTTATTCTCTTGCAAGGATTGAATCGAAATATTAAATCACTGCAAATTTGTTAACTATAGAACTAACCTCATATTTATGTACGACTTTTAAACTTCTTGTATGACACTCAAACAAACCAATTACCACTACACATTATCCTACTTAAGGAAAAAACATTGTAAGGTTGTGTATTTTTAATATTGTAACTGCATCTGAACCTTTTAACGTGATCCAAACAACCCACAAACATCGACCGAAATATTTGTTGATCGGCGAAATAAAACGCCATACTGTTTATTTGTATTCAAAAGTCGATTGTTTAACCCTGTAAAGAGTCTTATAAAGAATTATCCGGTGCAGAATTGTATATGAAAAATTAAGTACAACTTGTGTCTATAAAATATTAACTTCAAATTAATAATAAATTTATACTGTGTGTGTTAAATCATGTCTTATTTCCATTAGCAAAGTGCATGTTTAAAAATATAATGTATAGCGAAGGTTTCCAATGCGACGTCTAGCGCTCAAGTAGCGAATCCTGCAACTGCTATCTCGATTGACACAAAATTGAGAAAAGGCGGGACGGATTGAATTCGTCGCCTCGTTCAAATAGAAAAGTGATAAGGAAATAATTTTAATTGTTTTATATAAACAATTTGGCACCACCCGGAGATTATCCACTACGTTTGAACCTCAGATCAGGAACCACGATACCTGGTCCCCAGTACGTTCGCTACGGGCCCAAACATTGTGAATTACATCGCCATGCGAGGACGCAGTGGTAAGAAACACAGACACATTTTTACACTCAGACACACTGTTATATTTTACAGAGGTATACTATACGAACGAAGAGACGAGACACGAGTTTGGTTATAAATTGGCGACCAACCGGTGGAGCTTGAAAAAAGGAAGATACGAAGTTCTAGCGGCGGTCACGAAAGGAAATCAAGATGCACACGAGAGGTTTATCGAAAAAGTTGGCGAAGGAGAAGGAAATGGAAGAAAATAGAGGGGAAGAACAGGAACATCGACTGAAGAAGTGGAGACAACAATAACCACAACAGAACCGAACCAAGACGAAGAAATGGAACCACAGGCTGGAGATAGGGAGGAAGCCAGAGGAGGAATGGATTTACAAAAATTATGGGAGTTGATTAATGGGAAGTTAAACAAGAATGAAGAGAGTTTGAAGGAGAGTTTAAAACAAATTAATGAAAAAATAATTAGTACCAATGAAAGTACTAAGGAAGAGTTGAGGCAAACCATGAACCAGAATAATGAAACATTACAACACCAATTGATGGAATATTGGCTACAAACTAAACAGCATATAACTGAAACAAATGAAAAATTAGAGGAGACGTTGGAGAAGCTAGAGAAGACCAACGAAAATGTTTCTGAAATCCGTCAGGAAGTGCTCAATAAAATGAACCGTCTTGAAGGAGAAAATAAAAGGAAAATTGAGGAAGGTCAGGAAGAAACAATCAGAAGATGTACCCAGATGGACCAGGACATACATCAAGTCCGGGAAGAAAACCAGAAGGAGGTAGCAGCTGTACGAACAGACTTGGGGGAACGAATGGAAAGAGTTTACAGCAATTTAAATAAAATAGATAGCAAGGTAGATAAAAATAAACAAAGGATTGACGATATGCACAGAATAGAAGAGTCATTACGGGAAGAAGTGGACGCCTGGCGTGACCGACCATGTAACAATAATCATATCATGAACACGGACAACAGAGATACTATTAACTTCCGTTAATTATAAAAGGAACCCTATTGAGTTCTTGAAGAGGGTGGAAGAGTTAATCATCAAAAATCGAGAGACCCGGTGGACAACAATAAGGGGAATGCTGGACGAAATGTTCAAGGAGACTTACGACAACTGGTGGATTGCCACCCGACCAGACATACAAAGCATTCAAGAGTTTAAGACTCAGTTCAAGGCTAAATACTGGTCTGAATCAACTCAGAACATGGTCCGCAATAACCTGAGCAATGGAAGGTATGAAAATCAAAATGGACAATCTCTTACCTCCTACTTCTTGGGAAAAATCTGCATGGCCAGGAATTTGGAACCACGTATACCAGAAGAGTGTCTGGTAATACAGTTATCTTACCACTACGACGACGCCATCCAAAAAGCACGGATGTACAGCCAGGTAAAGACCATCCAAGATATGGCTAGCTTACTGGAAAGCCATGAGCACGAGTGGCAGTACAGAAAAAATAGAGTGTCCAGTTTCAGGAATAATAGAATAAACGATGGACAAGTATCACCAAATCAACAGGGAAATAATAAGCCACCGGTAAACAACCCTAACAATTACCAAGGGAACCCACGGGGCAATAACGCGCCCAGAAATTTTAACAGAAATGGAAACAATCATAATAACAACTTCAGGAACAACTACAGGGGTAACTACCCATCAAATGGTTACAACAACAATTATCGCCCTGGAAACAATAACAATAACTATAACAATAATCAAGGATACCGGCCACAAGTAAATTACATGAGGGGACAAAGACAACGGAGTCCAGGAAGAAACTATCCCCCATCTGACTATCGACGAACGTACTCTAACCAAGTACCAGATACAAGAACCCACCCCTTCGAAGAAAATCACAGGAACAGCGTAGAGGACAGGAACAATCGACAGGAGCCGAACGCTAACCAAAACAAGAATAACAATGAGAATTCTGGTGTTGCATTACCGCATAATCAAGCGAGTAACGACGGAGAACCTCGAGTATATCGGATAAACCATATTTTGGCAGAGGACCGTCAAGAACCTAATAATGATCCCGTCAATGAGAATGAAAGGGAAGATCCAAACGACTACGTCGCAAGGTTATGGCCCCAACATGTAGTGAGGTGGTAATGCCATAAAAATAATAAAGACACTATCACACAAGAAAGGGGACTGATTTCATGATAACCTACCTAAGTAATTTAAAATAAAAAGAAAATAATAATACAAGCAGATAAGGTTGCTGATAAATAATAATGAAAAAATATATATAAAAAATGAATTTCAAAATTCAAAAAAGTTATGGAAGGACAGCTTACACAGATATTTCGAGAATATTTTAGACCAATCATAAAAATGGAGAAATAAAATTACTAAGAATCCACATAAAGTAAGAAACACTAACTTACTATAATATTTGAGTAAAAATTAATAATAAGGGAGTGAAGTTACAAAACATTCCTAACAGAATAAGATTAAGTTACAATAATCTTTAGCCAAAATATGAGACAAAAAAAGCAAAACATACTATAAAGGAATAAGCTACAAATATTCCTAACTAGTAAGAAACACTAACTTACTATGATATTTAAAAAGTTATGAAACAAAAAAATAATATCAAACAAAATGATCAACTTCCACTACTATTTAGAAAGAAATGGGAAGTAAGATTAAGAAAACCAATGATAAAAAACGAAACAAATAAAATAAACATTCTAAGAATTGTAATATGAATTGAGATGAAACAAAAAGTAATGAAAAATGAATAAAAATGTGAATTGTATCAATAAAAAACAATGCTTCAAGTAATATCAAGTAGTATCTATGAAGAAAGATGAAAAAATATATGACCCGAACTGAGCAATAATGAAATATGAAGGTAAAAGATTCCCAACAAATGTTATGATTATTATTATTATGTTGTCACGAGATGACTGTATTTAAGATTCATTAATTGAGATTGACTGTTGAATAAGTCCAGCAATCATTTTACTGAGCAGGGATGATGTTCCCCTGATCTCAGAATAAGAGTAGTTTTGAACGACGGAGTTAGGTAAGCCAATAGAGCCCATCCGAATCGATTGCAGCTACAAAGTAAAGTTAGTTAGGGAAAATAAGATTTATAGGGAATAATTTATAATAAAAAATCAATAAGCCAGTTCGTAATAAGAAAAAATTATGAAGAAAAGAATCAGAAGAAAGGAAATAAAAGATACAGAATTAAGCATAAAAAATTGAGTGAGAAGCAGAAAAGTTTAAGAAAAAAATGATACAATACAATTGATAATTTCGTCAAACTTAGAATCACGTTTTATAAAATGATCAATTTTGGTGGGAAAGCATTATATAACATCACCAAAGTTCAGATAAATTTTGATAACAATAAGTATGTATAAAAAATGCTAAATGATATTATGTCTGAATAAATAAATTATGTGGATAGTAAAAAATAAATAAAAGGTAATTAACATGGAAGGAGGAGGAGTAATAAACCGAAAGTGATTAATAAAGAAACTCAAATAATAGACTGACAGACAAACGACATTGACCCAACCCCAGAGATTGGCCAGTTAAGAAACCAAAATAAAGAAAATAAGACGAATGAAGGAGAAGAAGAATGAAAACCAAGAGAGAACAAACCCATGAGGAAGAAAACAAAATGAAACGCATCAAGAAAACTAGACAAGAAAAAAAATAGAGAAGGGAGAAGTACTGTAATCCAAATTAATAAAGAAAATAAAATCGGTTAAGAACCAAAACTATTAATGAATGTTAGTACTGATAAAATGACAATTATAAACAGTCAGTAATATGAAACAATGTATAAAAGTACACTACCCAAAAGAGTTAGGGATATATGTAATTTGTTAACTAAGAAAGATACAATATTAATAATTTTATATAGATAGTGGGTAGAGAAAGAGAATAAAATGATGAGAAATAAATGGAAGTTGAATTAGAGAAAGTGATTTATCCTAGAGCGATATAATACTAAAAAAACACTAAGTAAATTATAATGAACACTAAATAATTTAAGAAAGTGCAAGTGAAAAATAAATACAAATATTGTCTATCATAAAAATAGTAAGAGGAGAATAGGCTAAGGGAAAGACTTAGTAAAATAACTCATGTTTTAGTTTTAAGAGTGAACAATAACATTTAACAAAGTTACAATGAATAGTATTTAGGATAGAACATTGATTCAGTAAATAATGAACACTAAGTAGTGATATTCACTGTGATGACTAGGAAATAGTATTGTTATAACTTAAAAAAGTATTGTAAAAGTTTAAAGGTGTGATTCACAAGGAAAAGTAATCAGACGGTGTTAACATGGAAGGGAGAGCAAAAAGCATTAGAAAATAAGTCTGTATTAACATTAAGTAAATACTCATGTTATAAGGGGAGTTTAATAAAAAAAAAGTTCAATAGAGGTGAGATTGTTTAGCACCAGAACATCAAATAAGAAATAATGAATTGTATAAACTGTTATTTATGAATTGGATATGGCTGTAAGAGTCATACAGACCATAGACCTAGATGTTATATGTTATATTGGAAATTAATAGCAAATAATTAGCAAGTAAGATGGGATAACACAGTTGTTACTAACAAAGACTAAATTAAAACACATCCAGAGACATTAAACCCAATTATAAATGAAAAATAACAATTTAGGACTAAATGAAATATATTGTGTATGAAGCCATAAAAATCCAGTAATGGCTACTTAAAGGTGAAACAGGCCTAACGGTCAAACATAAACAATTGCTGATTGTATAAAAATCACCAGGTAATGGACAAATCCAAGGTGACTAATTCACCAAGTATGAATGGTAGTTATTACTAAAAACCAAATATTAAATTAAGGAATTATATAAACAAAGAAATGTAATTAGTAAGTATAAAATTAATTGTAAACTTAGAAACTTGATAAAACCCAATATTGTGGGGTACCAAAATAATCTTTGTGAGAAAATATAAATGACAGTGCATTTAGATAATAACTCCGAAGGAAGATAAGAGGAGGAAGAAAGTCCGAAGATATGGGAAGATTTGAAAGGAATTCGAAAATTGATAACAATGTGTTTATGTTCAGCTCACCCAATGAGAGCAATGATGTAACCATGGAAACAACCGTTTAACGAGGTAATTACCATTAAATACATTTAGTTGGAAAGTGACGCTATCGCAAGCCAGATGCGAATTTTCTGTACAACACATTTTAATATTTAAAACATCTTAAAAGTAAAACCAAGTATAGAAATTTATCGTAAAGAAGTCTGATGGATGCGGAATACCATTTCCAGAGGGAGAAGACGTTTAATTCAAGACGAAATTTCTAAATAAACAACTTGGAAAAAGATGCCGAAGCTTGAATAAAGAACACAGGAATAATATTGATGCCATAATCCTTCCTTCTCGACATCCCGAGTAATTCCGTACTGCAATGCTGTTAAGTATCAGTTAAATTATTTCAACTTCCAAAAATAAACGCACTTTGAATATTTCTCAATGTATGTTGAATACCACTGAATCATTTTTATTCTCTTGCAAGGATTGAATCGAAATATTAAATCACTGCAAATTTGTTAACTATAGAACTAACCTCATATTTATGTACGACTTTTAAACTTCTTGTATGACACTCAAACAAACCAATTACCACTACACATTATCCTACTTAAGGAAAAAACATTGTAAGGTTGTGTATTTTTAATATTGTAACTGCATCTGAACCTTTTAACGTGATCCAAACAACCCACAAACATCGACCGAAATATTTGTTGATCGGCGAAATAAAACGCCATACTGTTTATTTGTATTCAAAAGTCGATTGTTTAACCCTGTAAAGAGTCTTATAAAGAATTATCCGGTGCAGAATTGTATATGAAAAATTAAGTACAACTTGTGTCTATAAAATATTAACTTCAAATTAATAATAAATTTATACTGTGTGTGTTAAATCATGTCTTATTTCCATTAGCAAAGTGCATGTTTAAAAATATAATGTATAGCGAAGGTTTCCAATGCGACGTCTAGCGCTCAAGTAGCGAATCCTGCAACTGCCATCTCGATTGACACAAAATTGAGAAAAGGCGGGACGGATTGAATTCGTCGCCTCGTTCAAATAGAAAAGTGATAAGGAAATAATTTTAATTGTTTTATATAAACAATTTGGCACCACCCGGAGATTATCCACTACGTTTGAACCTCAGATCAGGAACCACGATACCTGGTCCCCAGTACGTTCGCTACGGGCCCAAACATTGTGAATTACATCGCCATGCGAGGACGCAGTGGTAAGAAACACAGACACATTTTTACACTCAGACACACTGTTATATTTTACAGAGGTATACTATACGAACGAAGAGACGAGACACGAGTTTGGTTATAAATTGGCGACCAACCGGTGGAGCTTGAAAAAAGGAAGATACGAAGTTCTAGCGGCGGTCACGAAAGGAAATCAAGATGCACACGAGAGGTTTATCGAAAAAGTTGGCGAAGGAGAAGGAAATGGAAGAAAATAGAGGGGAAGAACAGGAACATCGACTGAAGAAGTGGAGACAACAATAACCACAACAGAACCGAACCAAGACGAAGAAATGGAACCACAGGCTGGAGATAGGGAGGAAGCCAGAGGAGGAATGGATTTACAAAAATTATGGGAGTTGATTAATGGGAAGTTAAACAAGAATGAAGAGAGTTTGAAGGAGAGTTTAAAACAAATTAATGAAAAAATAATTAGTACCAATGAAAGTACTAAGGAAGAGTTGAGGCAAACCATGAACCAGAATAATGAAACATTACAACACCAATTGATGGAATACTGGCTACAAACTAAACAGCATATAACTGAAACAAATGAAAAATTAGAGGAGACGTTGGAGAAGCTAGAGAAGACCAACGAAAATGTTTCTGAAATCCGTCAGGAAGTGCTCAATAAAATGAACCGTCTTGAAGGAGAAAATAAAAGGAAAATTGAGGAAGGTCAGGAAGAAACAATCAGAAGATGTACCCAGATGGACCAGGACATACATCAAGTCCGGGAAGAAAACCAGAAGGAGGTAGCAGCTGTACGAACAGACTTGGGGGAACGAATGGAAAGAGTTTACAGCAATTTAAATAAAATAGATAGCAAGGTAGATAAAAATAAACAAAGGATTGACGATATGCACAGAATAGAAGAGTCATTACGGGAAGAAGTGGACGCCTGGCGTGACCGACCATGTAACAATAATCATATCATGAACACGGACAACAGAGATACTATTAACTTCCGTTAATTATAAAAGGAACCCTATTGAGTTCTTGAAGAGGGTGGAAGAGTTAATCATCAAAAATCGAGAGACCCGGTGGACAACAATAAGGGGAATGCTGGACGAAATGTTCAAGGAGACTTACGACAACTGGTGGATTGCCACCCGACCAGACATACAAAGCATTCAAGAGTTTAAGACTCAGTTCAAGGCTAAATACTGGTCTGAATCAACTCAGAACATGGTCCGCAATAACCTGAGCAATGGAAGGTATGAAAATCAAAATGGACAATCTCTTACCTCCTACTTCTTGGGAAAAATCTGCATGGCCAGGAATTTGGAACCACGTATACCAGAAGAGTGTCTGGTAATACAGTTATCTTACCACTACAACGACGCCATCCAAAAAGCACGGATGTACAGCCAGGTAAAGACCATCCAAGATATGGCTAGCTTACTGGAAAGCCATGAGCACGAGTGGCAGTACAGAAAAAATAGAGTGTCCAGTTTCAGGAATAATAGAATAAACGATGGACAAGTATCACCAAATCAACAGGGAAATAATAAGCCACCGGTAAACAACCCTAACAATTACCAAGGGAACCCACGGGGCAATAACGCGCCCAGAAATTTTAACAGAAATGGAAACAATCATAATAACAACTTCAGGAACAACTACAGGGGTAACTACCCATCAAATGGTTACAACAACAATTATCGCCCTGGAAACAATAACAATAACTATAACAATAATCAAGGATACCGGCCACAAGTAAATTACATGAGGGGACAAAGACAACGGAGTCCAGGAAGAAACTATCCCCCATCTGACTATCGACGAACGTACTCTAACCAAGTACCAGATACAAGAACCCACCCCTTCGAAGAAAATCACAGGAACAGCGTAGAGGACAGGAACAATCGACAGGAGCCGAACGCTAACCAAAACAAGAATAACAATGAGAATTCTGGTGTTGCATTACCGCATAATCAAGCGAGTAACGACGGAGAACCTCGAGTATATCGGATAAACCATATTTTGGCAGAGGACCGTCAAGAACCTAATAATGATGCCGTCAATGAGAATGAAAGGGAAGATCCAAACGACTACGTCGCAAGGTTATGGCCCCAACATGTAGTGAGGTGGTAATGCCATAAAAATAATAAAGACACTATCACACAAGAAAGGGGACTGATTTCATGATAACCTACCTAAGTAATTTAAAATAAAAAGAAAATAATAATACAAGCAGATAAGGTTGCTGATAAATAATAATGAAAAAATATATATAAAAAATGAATTTCAAAATTCAAAAAAGTTATGGAAGGACAGCTTACACAGATATTTCGAGAATATTTTAGACCAATCATAAAAATGGAGAAATAAAATTACTAAGAATCCACATAAAGTAAGAAACACTAACTTACTATAATATTTGAGTAAAAATTAATAATAAGGGAGTGAAGTTACAAAACATTCCTAACAGAATAAGATTAAGTTACAATAATCTTTAGCCAAAATATGAGACAAAAAAAGCAAAACATACTATAAAGGAATAAGCTACAAATATTCCTAACTAGTAAGAAACACTAACTTACTATGATATTTAAAAAGTTATGAAACAAAAAAATAATATCAAACAAAATGATCAACTTCCACTACTATTTAGAAAGAAATGGGAAGTAAGATTAAGAAAACCAATGATAAAAAACGAAACAAATAAAATAAACATTCTAAGAATTGTAATATGAATTGAGATGAAACAAAAAGTAATGAAAAATGAATAAAAATGTGAATTGTATCAATAAAAAACAATGCTTCAAGTAATATCAAGTAGTATCTATGAAGAAAGATGAAAAAATATATGACCCGAACTGAGCAATAATGAAATATGAAGGTAAAAGATTCCCAACAAATGTTATGATTATTATTATTATGTTGTCACGAGATGACTGTATTTAAGATTCATTAATTGAGATTGACTGTTGAATAAGTCCAGCAATCATTTTACTGAGCAGGGATGATGTTCCCCTGATCTCAGAATAAGAGTAGTTTTGAACGACGGAGTTAGGTAAGCCAACAGAGCCCATCCGAATCGATTGCAGCTACAAAGTAAAGTTAGTTAGGGAAAATAAGATTTATAGGGAATAATTTATAATAAAAAATCAATAAGCCAGTTCGTAATAAGAAAAAATGATGAAGAAAAGAATCAGAAGAAAGGAAATAAAAGATACAGAATTAAGCATAAAAAATTGAGTGAGAAGCAGAAAAGTTTAAGAAAAAAATGATACAATACAATTGATAATTTCGTCAAACTTAGAATCACGTTTTATAAAATGATCAATTTTGGTGGGAAAGCATTATATAACATCACCAAAGTTCAGATAAATTTTGATAACAATAAGTATGTATAAAAAATGCTAAATGATATTATGTCTGAATAAATAAATTATGTGGATAGTAAAAAATAAATAAAAGGTAATTAACATGGAAGGAGGAGGAGTAATAAACCGAAAGTGATTAATAAAGAAACTCAAATAATAGACTGACAGACAAACGACATTGACCCAACCCCAGAGATTGGCCAGTTAAGAAACCAAAATAAAGAAAATAAGACGAATGAAGGAGAAGAAGAATGAAAACCAAGAGAGAACAAACCCATGAGGAAGAAAACAAAATGAAACGCATCAAGAAAACTAGACAAGAAAAAAAATAGAGAAGGGAGAAGTACTGTAATCCAAATTAATAAAGAAAATAAAATCGGTTAAGAACCAAAACTATTAATGAATGTTAGTACTGATAAAATGACAATTATAAACAGTCAGTAATATGAAACAATGTATAAAAGTACACTACCCAAAAGAGTTAGGGATATATGTAATTTGTTAACTAAGAAAGATACAATATTAATAATTTTATATAGATAGTGGGTAGAGAAAGAGAATAAAATGATGAGAAATAAATGGAAGTTGAATTAGAGAAAGTGATTTATCCTAGAGCGATATAATACTAAAAAAACACTAAGTAAATTATAATGAACACTAAATAATTTAAGAAAGTGCAAGTGAAAAATAAATACAAATATTGTCTATCATAAAAATAGTAAGAGGAGAATAGGCTAAGGGAAAGACTTAGTAAAATAACTCATGTTTTAGTTTTAAGAGTGAACAATAACATTTAACAAAGTTACAATGAATAGTATTTAGGATAGAACATTGATTCAGTAAATAATGAACACTAAGTAGTGATATTCACTGTGATGACTAGGAAATAGTATTGTTATAACTTAAAAAAGTATTGTAAAAGTTTAAAGGTGTGATTCACAAGGAAAAGTAATCAGACGGTGTTAACATGGAAGGGAGAGCAAAAAGCAATAGAAAATAAGTCTGTATTAACATTAAGTAAATACTCATGTTATAAGGGGAGTTTAATAAAAAAAAAGTTCAATAGAGGTGAGATTGTTTAGCACCAGAACAACAAATAAGAAATAATGAATTGTATAAACTGTTATTTATGAATTGGATATGGCTGTAAGAGTCATACAGACCATAGACCTAGATGTTATATGTTATATTGGAAATTAATAGCAAATAATTAGCAAGTAAGATGGGATAACACAGTTGTTACTAACAAAGACTAAATTAAAACACATCCAGAGACATTAAACCCAATTATAAATGAAAAATAACAATTTAGGACTAAATGAAATATATTGTGTATGAAGCCATAAAAATCCAGTAATGGCTACTTAAAGGTGAAACAGGCCTAACGGTCAAACATAAACAATTGCTGATTGTATAAAAATCACCAGGTAATGGACAAATCCAAGGTGACTAATTCACCAAGTATGAATGGTAGTTATTACTAAAAACCAAATATTAAATTAAGGAATTATATAAACAAAGAAATGTAATTAGTAAGTATAAAATTAATTGTAAACTTAGAAACTTGATAAAACCCAATATTGTGGGGTACCAAAATAATCTTTGTGAGAAAATATAAATGACAGTGCATTTAGATAATAACTCCGAAGGAAGATAAGAGGAGGAAGAAAGTCCGAAGATATGGGAAGATTTGAAAGGAATTCGAAAATTGATAACAATGTGTTTATGTTCAGCTCACCCAATGAGAGCAATGATGTAACCATGGAAACGACCGTTTAACGAGGTAATTACCATTAAATACATTTAGTTGGAAAGTGACGCTATCGCAAGCCAGATGCGAATTTTCTGTACAACACATTTTAATATTTAAAACATCTTAAAAGTAAAACCAAGTATAGAAATTGATCGTAAAGAAGTCTGATGGATGCGGAATACCATTTCCAGAGGGAGAAGACGTTTAATTCAAGACGAAATTTCTAAATAAACAACTTGGAAAAAGATGCCGAAGCTTGAATAAAGAACACAGGAATAATATTGATGCCATAATCCTTCCTTCTCGACATCCCGAGTAATTCCGTACTGCAATGCTGTTAAGTATCAGTTAAATTATTTCAACTTCCAAAAATAAACGCACTTTGAATATTTCTCAATGTATGTTGAATACCACTGAATCATTTTTATTCTCTTGCAAGGATTGAATCGAAATATTAAATCACTGCAAATTTGTTAACTATAGAACTAACCTCATATTTATGTACGACTTTTAAACTTCTTGTATGACACTCAAACAAACCAATTACCACTACACATTATCCTACTTAAGGAAAAAACATTGTAAGGTTGTGTATTTTTAATATTGTAACTGCATCTGAACCTTTTAACGTGATCCAAACAACCCACAAACATCGACCGAAATATTTGTTGATCGGCGAAATAAAACGCCATACTGTTTATTTGTATTCAAAAGTCGATTGTTTAACCCTGTAAAGAGTCTTATAAAGAATTATCCGGTGCAGAATTGTATATGAAAAATTAAGTACAACTTGTGTCTATAAAATATTAACTTCAAATTAATAATAAATTTATACTGTGTGTGTTAAATCATGTCTTATTTCCATTAGCAAAGTGCATGTTTAAAAATATAATGTATAGCGAAGGTTTCCAATGCGACGTCTAGCGCTCAAGTAGCGAATCCTGCAACTGCCATCTCGATTGACACAAAATTGAGAAAAGGCGGGACGGATTGAATTCGTCGCCTCGTTCAAATAGAAAAGTGATAAGGAAATAATTTTAATTGTTTTATATAAACAATTTGGCACCACCCGGAGATTATCCACTACGTTTGAACCTCAGATCAGGAACCACGATACCTGGTCCCCAGTACGTTCGCTACGGGCCCAAACATTGTGAATTACATCGCCATGCGAGGACGCAGTGGTAAGAAACACAGACACATTTTTACACTCAGACACACTGTTATATTTTACAGAGGTATACTATACGAACGAAGAGACGAGACACGAGTTTGGTTATAAATTGGCGACCAACCGGTGGAGCTTGAAAAAAGGAAGATACGAAGTTCTAGCGGCGGTCACGAAAGGAAATCAAGATGCACACGAGAGGTTTATCGAAAAAGTTGGCGAAGGAGAAGGAAATGGAAGAAAATAGAGGGGAAGAACAGGAACATCGACTGAAGAAGTGGAGACAACAATAACCACAACAGAACCGAACCAAGACGAAGAAATGGAACCACAGGCTGGAGATAGGGAGGAAGCCAGAGGAGGAATGGATTTACAAAAATTATGGGAGTTGATTAATGGGAAGTTAAACAAGAATGAAGAGAGTTTGAAGGAGAGTTTAAAACAAATTAATGAAAAAATAATTAGTACCAATGAAAGTACTAAGGAAGAGTTGAGGCAAACCATGAACCAGAATAATGAAACATTACAACACCAATTGATGGAATACTGGCTACAAACTAAACAGCATATAACTGAAACAAATGAAAAATTAGAGGAGACGTTGGAGAAGCTAGAGAAGACCAACGAAAATGTTTCTGAAATCCGTCAGGAAGTGCTCAATAAAATGAACCGTCTTGAAGGAGAAAATAAAAGGAAAATTGAGGAAGGTCAGGAAGAAACAATCAGAAGATGTACCCAGATGGACCAGGACATACATCAAGTCCGGGAAGAAAACCAGAAGGAGGTAGCAGCTGTACGAACAGACTTGGGGGAACGAATGGAAAGAGTTTACAGCAATTTAAATAAAATAGATAGCAAGGTAGATAAAAATAAACAAAGGATTGACGATATGCACAGAATAGAAGAGTCATTACGGGAAGAAGTGGACGCCTGGCGTGACCGACCATGTAACAATAATCATATCATGAACACGGACAACAGAGATACTATTAACTTCCGTTAATTATAAAAGGAACCCTATTGAGTTCTTGAAGAGGGTGGAAGAGTTAATCATCAAAAATCGAGAGACCCGGTGGACAACAATAAGGGGAATGCTGGACGAAATGTTCAAGGAGACTTACGACAACTGGTGGATTGCCACCCGACCAGACATACAAAGCATTCAAGAGTTTAAGACTCAGTTCAAGGCTAAATACTGGTCTGAATCAACTCAGAACATGGTCCGCAATAACCTGAGCAATGGAAGGTATGAAAATCAAAATGGACAATCTCTTACCTCCTACTTCTTGGGAAAAATCTGCATGGCCAGGAATTTGGAACCACGTATACCAGAAGAGTGTCTGGTAATACAGTTATCTTACCACTACAACGACGCCATCCAAAAAGCACGGATGTACAGCCAGGTAAAGACCATCCAAGATATGGCTAGCTTATTGGAAAGCCATGAGCACGAGTGGCAGTACAGAAAAAATAGAGTGTCCAGTTTCAGGAATAATAGAATAAACGATGGACAAGTATCACCAAATCAACAGGGAAATAATAAGCCACCGGTAAACAACCCTAACAATTACCAAGGGAACCCACGGGGCAATAACGCGCCCAGAAATTTTAACAGAAATGGAAACAATCATAATAACAACTTCAGGAACAACTACAGGGGTAACTACCCATCAAATGGTTACAACAACAATTATCGCCCTGGAAACAATAACAATAACTATAACAATAATCAAGGATACCGGCCACAAGTAAATTACATGAGGGGACAAAGACAACGGAGTCCAGGAAGAAACTATCCCCCATCTGACTATCGACGAACGTACTCTAACCAAGTACCAGATACAAGAACCCACCCCTTCGAAGAAAATCACAGGAACAGCGTAGAGGACAGGAACAATCGACAGGAGCCGAACGCTAACCAAAACAAGAATAACAATGAGAATTCTGGTGTTGCATTACCGCATAATCAAGCGAGTAACGACGGAGAACCTCGAGTATATCGGATAAACCATATTTTGGCAGAGGACCGTCAAGAACCTAATAATGATCCCGTCAATGAGAATGAAAGGGAAGATCCAAACGACTACGTCGCAAGGTTATGGCCCCAACATGTAGTGAGGTGGTAATGCCATAAAAATAATAAAGACACTATCACACAAGAAAGGGGACTGATTTCATGATAACCTACCTAAGTAATTTAAAATAAAAAGAAAATAATAATACAAGCAGATAAGGTTGCTGATAAATAATAATGAAAAAATATATATAAAAAATGAATTTCAAAATTCAAAAAAGTTATGGAAGGACAGCTTACACAGATATTTCGAGAATATTTTAGACCAATCATAAAAATGCAGAAATAAAATTACTAAGAATCCACATAAAGTAAGAAACACTAACTTACTATAATATTTGAGTAAAAATTAATAATAAGGGAGTGAAGTTACAAAACATTCCTAACAGAATAAGATTAAGTTACAATAATCTTTAGCCAAAATATGAGACAAAAAAAGCAAAACATACTATAAAGGAATAAGCTACAAATATTCCTAACTAGTAAGAAACACTAACTTACTATGATATTTAAAAAGTTATGAAACAAAAAAATAATATCAAACAAAATGATCAACTTCCACTACTATTTAGAAAGAAATGGGAAGTAAGATCAAAAACGAAGTAAGATCATTGGGAAAACCAATGATCAAAAACGAAACAAATAAAATAAACATTCTAAGAATTGTAATATGAATTGAGATGAAACAAAAAGTAATGAAAAATGAATAAAAATGTGAATTGTATCAATAAAAAACAATGCTTCAAGTAATATCAAGTAGTATCTATGAAGAAAGATGAAAAAATATATGACCCGAACTGAGCAATAATGAAATATGAAGGTAAAAGATTCCCAACAAATGTTATGATTATTATTATTATGTTGTCACGAGATGACTGTATTTAAGATTCATTAATTGAGATTGACTGTTGAATAAGTCCAGCAATCATTTTACTGAGCAGGGATGATGTTCCCCTGATCTCAGAATAAGAGTAGTTTTGAACGACGGAGTTAGGTAAGCCAACAGAGCCCATCCGAATCGATTGCAGCTACAAAGTAAAGTTAGTTAGGGAAAATAAGATTTATAGGGAATAATTTATAATAAAAAATCAATAAGCCAGTTCGTAATAAGAAAAAATGATGAAGAAAAGAATCAGAAGAAAGGAAATAAAAGATACAGAATTAAGCATAAAAAATTGAGTGAGAAGCAGAAAAGTTTAAGAAAAAAATGATACAATACAATTGATAATTTCGTCAAACTTAGAATCACGTTTTATAAATGATCAATTTTGGTGGGAAAGCATTATATAACATCACCAAAGTTCAGATAAATTTTGATAACAATAAGTATGTATAAAAAATGCTAAATGATATTATGTCTGAATAAATAAATTATGTGGATAGTAAAAAATAAATAAAAGGTAATTAACATGGAAGGAGGAGGAGTAATAAACCGAAAGTGATTAATAAAGAAACTCAAATAATAGACTGACAGACAAACGACATTGACCCAACCCCAGAGATTGGCCAGTTAAGAAACCAAAATAAAGAAAATAAGACGAATGAAGGAGAAGAAGAATGAAAACCAAGAGAGAACAAACCCATGAGGAAGAAAACAAAATGAAACGCATCAAGAAAACTAGACAAGAAAAAAAATAGAGAAGGGAGAAGTACTGTAATCCAAATTAATAAAGAAAATAAAATCGGTTAAGAACCAAAACTATTAATGAATGTTAGTACTGATAAAATGACAATTATAAACAGTCAGTAATATGAAACAATGTATAAAAGTACACTACCCAAAAGAGTTAGGGATATATGTAATTTGTTAACTAAGAAAGATACAATATTAATAATTTTATATAGATAGTGGGTAGAGAAAGAGAATAAAATGATGAGAAATAAATGGAAGTTGAATTAGAGAAAGTGATTTATCCTAGAGCGATATAATACTAAAAACACACTAAGTAAATTATAATGAACACTAAATAATTTAAGAAAGTGCAAGTGAAAAATAAATACAAATATTGTCTATCATAAAAATAGTAAGAGGAGAATAGGCTAAGGGAAAGACTTAGTAAAATAACTCATGTTTTAGTTTTAAGAGTGAACAATAACATTTAACAAAGTTACAATGAATAGTATTTAGGATAGAACATTGATTCAGTAAATAATGAACACTAAGTAGTGATATTCACTGTGATGACTAGGAAATAGTATTGTTATAACTTAAAAAAGTATTGTAAAAGTTTAAAGGTGTGATTCACAAGGAAAAGTAATCAGACGGTGTTAACATGGAAGGGAGAGCAAAAAGCATTAGAAAATAAGTCTGTATTAACATTAAGTAAATACTCATGTTATAAGGGGAGTTTAATAAAAAAAAAGTTCAATAGAGGTGAGATTGTTTAGCACCAGAACAACAAATAAGAAATAATGAATTGTATAAACTGTTATTTATGAATTGGATATGGCTGTAAGAGTCATACAGACCATAGACCTAGATGTTATATGTTATATTGGAAATTAATAGCAAATAATTAGCACGTAAGATGGGATAACACAGTTGTTACTAACAAAGACTAAATTAAAACACATCCAGAGACATTAAACCCAATTATAAATGAAAAATAACAATTTAGGACTAAATGAAATATATTGTGTATGAAGCCATAAAAATCCAGTAATGGCTACTTAAAGGTGAAACAGGCCTAACGGTCAAACATAAACAATAGCTGATTGTATAAAAATCACCAGGTAATGGACAAATCCAAGGTGACTAATTCACCAAGTATGAATGGTAGTTATTACTAAAAACCAAATATTAAATTAAGGAATTATATAAACAAAGAAATGTAATTAGTAAGTATAAAATTAATTGTAAACTTAGAAACTTGATAAAACCCAATATTGTGGGATACCAAAATAATCTTTGTGAGAAAATATAAATGACAGTGCATTTAGATAATAACTCCGAAGGAAGATAAGAGGAGGAAGAAAGTCCGAAGATATGGGAAGATTTGAAAGGAATTCGAAAATTGATAACAATGTGTTTATGTTCAGCTCACCCAATGAGAGCAATGATGTAACCATGGAAACGACCGTTTAACGAGGTAATTACCATTAAATACATTTAGTTGGAAAGTGATGCTATCGCAAGCCAGATGCGAATTTTCTGTACAACACATTTTAATATTTAAAACATCTTAAAAGTAAAACCAAGTATAGAAATTGATCGTAAAGAAGTCTGATGGATGCGGAATACCATTTCCAGAGGGAGAAGACGTTTAATTCAAGACAAAATTTCTAAATAAACAACTTGGAAAAAGATGCCGAAGCTTGAATAAAGAACACAGGAATAATATTGATGCCATAATCCTTCCTTCTCGACATCCCGAGTAATTCCGTACTGCAATGCTGTTAAGTATCAGTTAAATTATTTCAACTTCCAAAAATAAACGCACTTTGAATATTTCTCAATGTATGTTGAATACCACTGAATCATTTTTATTCTCTTGCAAGGATTGAATCGAAATATTAAATCACTGTAAATTTGTTAACTATAGAACTAACCTCATATTTATGTACGACTTTTAAACTTCTTGTATGACACTCAAACAAACCAATTACCACTACACATTATCCTACTTAAAAGGAAAAAACATTGTAAGGTTGTGTATTTTTAATATTGTAACTGCATCTGAACCTTTTAACGTGATCCAAACAACCCACAAACATCGACCGAAATATTTGTTGATCGGCGAAATAAAACGCCATACTGTTTATTTGTATTCAAAAGTCGATTGTTTAACCCTGTAAAGAGTCTTATAAAGAATTATCCGGTGCAGAATTGTATATGAAAAATTAAGTACAACTTGTGTCTATAAAATATTAACTTCAAATTAATAATAAATTTATACTGTGTGTGTTAAATCATGCCGTATTTCCATTAGCAAAGTGCATGTTTAAAAATATAATGTATAGTGAAGGTTTCCAATGCGACGTCTAGCGCTCAAGTAGCGAATCCTGCAACTGCTATCTCGATTGACACAAAATTGAGAAAAGGCGGGACGGATTGAATTCGTCGCCTCGTTCAAATAGAAAAGTGATAAGGAAATAATTTTAATTGTTTTATATGAACAATTTGGCGCCACCCGGAGATTATCCACTACGTTTGAACCTCAGATCGGGAACCACGATACCTGGTCCCCAGTACGTTCGCTACGGGCCCAAACATCGTGAATTACATCGCCGTCGAGGACGCAGTGGTAAGAAACACAGACACATTTTTACACTCAGACACACTGTTATATTTTACAGAGGTATACTATACGAACGAAGAGACGAGACACGAGTTTGGTTATAGTATTCATTATAATCATCCACCATCTCTACTCCTAACCTTTCTACAAATTCTTTATACTTTCTATTTACTTTAAAAATCTCTATTACTCTCTTATTCTCTCTCTCTCAATATATTTCTCACCATAACACCAAGTTACACTCTCTCTTTCCAAATATGCAGGGGTCACCAACTCATAATTACTGCACCACCTATGAGGTACACAAAAACACCAAGGAACTCTATTTGTAGACCTTTCGTCTCCCAAATATAAATCTAAGGAACTCTCGTCCTTATTAAAAATACGTGAAGACTTGACTTCACCCCCTACTACAACATCAAAGGAAAATTCTAACCCCTGCACCCCTTTTACAAAAATACTTTCTCTCAGCTCTCTCTCTGACTCAACACACTCAAACACCTCATTATCACTCCCAATATTCTCATTATCATTTTCTAATATCATATCATTCTTACTACCTGTAAACTCATTATTCAAATTATCACTGTTACTCACCTTCTGATTCTCTATTTGGATTAACTTCTCATCCAACTTTTTAATTACTTTGTCACATTGTTTATCTAGATTATCGTTACGTCTTTTAATTTCGGTCTTTAATTCGTCAGACTTTACATTGAAATCACTTTTAATTTGAACATTTTGTGTTTTAATTTCATTGAATTTAACATCAGAATCACTTTTTTGTTCATCCAGCTTTTTGTTAAAATTATCAAATTTTGTTAATAACAACTGCATCAAAGCAACTGTCTCATCTGGTTTATCATCTTTCTTGGTATTCATTTTACTTATTTTAATATTACCCGCATGCATATAACCTTATAACATAACCTCGTGGAAGTTAGGTTATGTTTACGTATTTAAAATTATGTAAAACTATTACTTCAAATAACTTTTCCGCTCTCTCTCCATAGGCTTACCCACATAAAACAAAAGTTTACGTAGTGTCCCTGTTCCAGAAGCCAAATGTTATACTACTTTTTATTGCTGATAATAAAATACAATATAATATCTTTACACTTAGTCAATAATTTCAAAGGTCGGGCGCCATCTTGATATGCAAAAAAGTAAATATAAACCTGAAGTTTACTTACCTTTAAAAGGGCAGGAAT
The DNA here is from genome assembly GCA_034769895.1 of Magicicada septendecula. Classification (NCBI taxonomy): domain Eukaryota; kingdom Metazoa; phylum Arthropoda; class Insecta; order Hemiptera; family Cicadidae; genus Magicicada; species Magicicada septendecula. Next base: position 660,215,975 of record CM068368.1, read on the forward strand.
TCGTTTAAGCGAACTTCTTGAGTAGCGGAAAATGTTATGTGAAATAATAATACTTTGTTAAAATTTTTTACCAAATGATATTACCCAGTTTATTTATGACATTTAATTATATATATTCTCCACCAGGTGGCGACAAATTTACGTTAAATTTCTCTTTTACAAACCCTCCAAAATACCTACACAGTTATTTATATTTTTTAAACTCTCTGAAAACATTAAACATTTGATATGTGTTTTATAGATATATATATATTTTATATTTGCACAACCCAGCACTTTTTAAATAGCATTTTGTTCACGCTCTCTCTCTCTCTCTCTCTCTCTCTCTCTCTCTCTCTCTCTCTCTCTCTCTCTCTCTCTCATTCTCTGGTGCAATTTTTTATTTTATGAGCTCATTTTTTATTTAATGAATAATTTTTTATGGAACTGAATTTACTGAATTGGTCATTTTCTATTTTCTTTGATATGTAAGGGTTATAGCTGATACTTAGCTTCCAGTTTTGAGTCGATGTCATCGCACTACTCGAATCCTGTCATCGTGCAAAATCTGATTCTTCACATTCTCTTAGGGCCCACACTCTCGAATCGTAGTGTCCCCCCTCGAATCACACTTTGGCAGATTTGGCTGCACGTAGAAGTCCGGACCGTTGCCAGATTCTTCACGGTTTCACTTGGCCGATGACACCCACTCAAGCCCAGTTACAACACCAACATTACCATTATTTCATTAATAGTTATTAAACCACTTTTGGTGGTGTAAAATTTACACAAACACTCTTAGTGAATACGCCGGCCGCGTGAAGTGCCGACCGGCCCAATTCACGGTCCAGGCGAAAATGACCCGAGTCTTTGTTAAACATTGCGTAGGTGGGGTAAACTACGTCACGAGTTCTTTGTTCCACAGCCCAGCCCAGTTACATACAATGCGTCTTACATTCCTTGCATCTGACGTAGTCGTGGGCTTGGTTGTTTACTGCTTATCTGTGACAAATAGTTTTTGCGACATTTGTAGCTTTTCAGCGAATTCGACCGAAATCCTGTTAACTCCAAAGTGCGTTGTTTAAAATATTCTACAGTTTATTCACCAGAACTTTACAGGGATTATTAAATAAAATTATTATTATTACAAAATAAATGGTTAGAGAATAAAAATACAATAATTATGGTTTTTAGGACCATAGATTTACAAAAGTATGATAGTACCAAAATTGTACCGTCACACGGTGTAATACACTTCATAGTTGCGTTGAGTACATGGTAATGTATTTGTGTATAATATTATGACGTTTCAATAGATATTGTGACAGCAGCGGTATGCGAACATCTGCTCTCCGGTACCAGCGGTGGACACAGCGAGCCAATCCGGCATCAGCATTCGGAGCGAGCCAATCAGCGATCCCGGTTAGTTAATAAAACCCGGGCCGGCAGAAAATTTTGCACACACTTCATCGCCACGCCATCAGACACACTTCATCTCCTCACCTCTCTCGGACGACATCGGCGCGGAGTCAGCCGGAAGGAACGGCCGAAGAATAGAACCGGCATTCTTGCGTCTTCGCCCTCCAGTTCCGCGCCAGCGATGGATTTCGTTGGGCCGGCAGCCAACTCTACAACCGGTGCCGAAAGAAGAGGAGGACTGCAGTGCGCTACGAACAGTGGGCGCAGCCGCCGAACATCTCAGCGCGGCACGACATCAGCCTTCTCGCCACAGGTCCTTTTTAGGGCCACCAAAAACACTAGAGTGTACGATTGGCGCCATTTGTCATGCGGCAAGCCTTTTGTCCGGTGACAATATATACTCACATAACCTATAGGTCTTGTGAAGACAACTGGATGAAATAGTTCAGCCATATTGTACAACAGAGTAGTGGAAGGGAAGTAGCTAAGAGTCTGGCTATGATTAATCAGAATATGTGATTAGTTGCTCTGATTAATACTGTTGTTCATAGATGGATCTTGGAGAGAATAGAATTGATAGCCGAATGATTATATAAGTGTATCAATAACAAGAAACAAATAAAAAAAACGTGTAAATTTTGTGATAATGGGAATGTAAACTGATTGTAGTTAAAATAGACAATGGAAGCTAAAACACAACCCAACTATCGAATGATAAATATGCTTGTACAGTTCGTTTTTTAAAATTTCATTGTGTTGTAAGAATATGAGGATCGTACTCACAAATGTAAGGTGTGGGGAATAGACTATACTGAATTATATAAATATTATGTAAAACTGAACTCTGATGATGGGAGTAAATGAGTTTATTAAAACCATTGACATTTGAATATGAATTGGTTTCTAACAAGATTGTTCACGTAATGAGTTTGTATTATTATAAGATAAAGGTATCATATTGTAAATGTGTTGTACTAGTTTCTATTAACACTGAATATTAGTATAAGATTGTAATTTTCCCAGTGTTATTGTAATCAGTAGTAAAGTTTGTAATTGTTTGTTATGTAAACCAACACGTTACCCAGAGGACACTTCTAGCAGGGACAAGTTAGTATAAGGATATGGAGAGTTGAAAGACCATTTGCTAAAATTTGTTCACTGTTGTTATAGGATTTGGGAAGCTGTGGAGGCGAGCCTGTACTGACTTGTCAGAACCGAATTGCACCATTCCTCTGTGGCTTTGTGGTGTTGGGATCCTGAGAAGCAAATCACTAAAGTCACATAGGTGCGACCACAGTTACCAGATCAGGGGATAAGTATAGAGTAGGGGGGGTTGTGGGGCCATATCGTTGCAAACCCACCTAGGTTTTTATAAGATAATAAGAGTTTTTATGTCTTTGGACATAAAACCTCTCATTGTGGGGGGGGGGCTTGTAACAGTACATAACTCTTGGGCACAGTAAATTTGAAATCCCACGCCAATAAAAGGCTACAAAATATATTAAGAAGGTATGGGTGCCAGGGTGTGAGTGTAAGTGTGTGTGTGTGTGTGTGTGTGTTTGTGTGTGTATGTGTGTAAAAGAAAGAAAATAATAATATTAAAAAAATATTAATAAATGGTGTAAAAAGAAGGCAATAAATTTACTGAGATGCTTAATGGTTATATTGATTATACTGATAAGTTAAAATGAAAGTGAGGATAAAGTAGTGTGACGATTGGTGCAAATATTGATTCGCAGTCAGGACAGTGTTTCCACAAAAGAAGTAGTTCGCTCTTTATCATACAAACAAAATGATATTGTGAGCAATTGGCGGCCGAAAATTGTGAAAATGGTGCCGTTTCGAGATAACAGATGGAACGAAATCTTTAGTGAAGCCAACAAGAACAAGTGTGGTAACAGAATAATGTTTTGTAAAAGATCACGTTGCATGGTAATGCGGCCGGCCACTTCTCTTCTCTCTTGTCTTGGTCATGGTGTGATAAAGCATAGACACCGCTGCTTAGCGGAGTGAAATTAAGTTTGATAAAGCCTTTAAACATGTGTTGGCATATTTAAATTGATTCAAAACACTCAATTAGTGCCAAATAGTGAGCGGGATAAAAATGTGAGACCTTTGGAAAAGTGGAAAATCTTGTGAAGTTGTAATGTGGACATAAACAGACCATGTGGCGTTCATGAGACAGTTGTGAGTGAAAGACAGAATGCTTGGTGGATATCCCTGGATTTGAAATTTCAAAAGTAATCATTAAAAACTCAAATGCATTTAAAAAAAAAAAGACTGTGCAAGAAACATAAAATTGAGGGGGTGGAAGAAACTTCAAAATTGGACGATTGCAAGGAGAGGTGACGCCATTTTGGGGTAACGCTAGTGAGAGAGAGAGAGAGAGAGAGATGACACCAGACACCATACGCCATCACCCTTTATAATTAACTTTATTATATAGAAACTACAACAACATAACAACAGATATGAGTGGACATAAATTATAACCAATAAGGAATTGCCATCTAAAAAAGTAACAAAACAATACTCAATATGTTCTAAATGTTCCGCGAATGTTCTGGACGCTATTAATATATCATCAACGTATACAGTCAGAAAATCTAAGTCTTTTGGTTGTAATATCCTGTCTAAACACTTAATAAAACTCGCTACACTAGTGTTAAGCACAAATGGCAAACGTTTAAACTGATAACTCTTACCATTGAAGAGAAATGCAGTATACCTCCGACTCTCTGCTGCTAATGGCGCCTGCCAGTATCCTGCGGTTAAATCCAAAGACGTCATGTACTTGACCCCACTGAATTTCTGAAAAATCTCATTAATAGGTTCCGGTGACTCTTGGTCAGGTATTATAATCTGATTTATTTTCCTTGCATCTACGCATAATCTTACCTTTCCGTCCTTCTTTATTACTACCACCAATGGGTTCGAGTAAGGCGATATCGATCTTTCAATTATGTCTCCCTCCATCATTCGATCCAACTCCTCCTGCACTGCTCTCCTCTTTGAAAATGGTACTGGATAACTTCTCTGCATGTAGGGTGAGTGCTCTCGAACCTTCACCTCACATACATAGTCCCTGGCTTTTCCAGGCAACTCCGCAAACACATCTCTATAACGCTCCACCACTGCCCACAACTCCTGTCGTTGGGGATTCCCTACAACTCCACCCTCATTAAAAAATTTATCAGCCCTATTTTCCCATACTCTCTCATCACTCACATGCATCTCTCTCTCCTCATTTTCTATAATCTCATTCTCTCGACATATATTTACTTTATTTTCTATATCCCCATCGCCTACTTGCTTTTGTATCATTTTTACCCCTGTAACTCTAACTTCATCTAACACCCTCTTAAAATTAACCCTGACTGGTTCACCCCCTCAATTAAATTCTACTATCCGTTTATTAAAATCTATTACTGCCCCATTTCTCTCCAAAAAGTCATTTCCCAATATTACATCTAAACTCAGTCCCTTAACTACTAGAAAAGTATTCTCAAATTCAGTTTCATTAAGGAATATATTTAACTGTACTTGTTTAGTAACTCGTTTACTACGTACTCCAGTTACTCCCACTACTGTTACGCCCGCAACTGGTAATGATGGTATATTTTTATTTATTTCTTTTAATTCTCCTATTACATTTTCAGAAACTACTGATATTTCACTCCCTGTGTCAATTAATGTTTTAAAATTCTTACCTTCTATGGTGATGATTACCTCCGTCAATCCGGTTTTGTTTTCTATAACTTTCGTGTCATCTTCCTCCAACAACTCCTTCGTCATGTCCATTTGTATAACATTATTATGATATTCGTCGGTTATCTGGACCCTCTTGTTCTCCGTGAACAATGGTGGGGTCCCCGCTTCCATTGTCGGCCTCAGTTTTCCATTGACGTACCCGCCATGGCTTGGTTATATCCTCCTCTCCCTCTCGTCGCATGTCCACCTCCTCTGTCGTTACCTCTTCCTCGTTGTTGTTGATGATGTTGATTCGGTGCCACATTGCTCTGTTGGCAATCTCGTGCTTTGTTGCATCTGTAACATACTGTTCAGATAGCATAATTCTCATAGTCACAACTTAAACATTTCCATATTCTGCCTCTAAAATTAGGGTTATTATTTCCCCTCATTCCTCTATAAGAGTTTGGTGTTCCCCTATACTGATGATAATTTTCGTTATTAGGTGCCGCCGGTGGATTTGGACGCCTCCCTACTTCGCGTTCCCCAATGTTTTGTAATACATCTAACATATTTTCTAATTCGTTTATATCCACTATCTCTCGTATCATTAAAGTTATCTGTACCTCTCTGGGCAGGTGTTTACTAATATGTCTAACGAATGACCGGAACGGCAACGGCGGTTCTAGGTACTTTGCTTGATTATATATTTTCATGACGTACATGGTTAGGTGGTTGTTTATTCTCCCAAAATTCCCCGTTCCCATTATTTTACTACGTAAAATTTCCTGGTCCTCTTCTGACCAATACTTGTTTCGGAATGCTAACTCGAATTTTTCATAACTACTCCACTCTGTATTATGTACTTCCGCCCATATTTCGGAATTACCCTTAAAACACTTTAAAATTTTTAACAATTTAATCTCCCAACTGCTACTATTAAATCGGTTAAATTCCCTTACCCTATTCAGAAATTGCATCGGGTGTACTCTGCGGTTGTCACAATTAAATTGTTCGAGTTCTATTTCATCTTTTGCTTCGCGAGTATATAACACTCGCTCCGCAACAATATTTAAATTTTGGCTTACGGCCACATGTGATTCATCTTTAATTTCTATGATGTCTCGCTCAATTACTTTTAATTTATTATCATTTATAATTTCATATTGGAGGTTATGTTTACTCATAGCCCCCACACTCTCTTGCACTGATTGTTTACACTTACTATCTGTCTCTACACTCTGTTCTTTAATTTGACTCTAAATTTGATCTGCCATCTGCTCATTTACATTACTGATTTTACTTTCAATATTTAGTGTGATTTCATAAATTTGTTTGTCAATTTTCTCATCTCTTTCATTAATTTTAATGTCTATATTCTTCACTGCATTATCTAATTTGGTATTTAAATCGTTACATTTACTGGCAAATTCTTCGTTAGTATTTTCAAACCGCTTATTAATTTCATTCATATGGTTTTTCAACTCATCAAATTTATTATTGTGTATATCAAATTTGTTATTTACTTCATTGTGTTGTTTCTCTGAACTTTCTTTCATACTACATATCAAACTATACAAATCTTTTAACATACTACTGTCGTCAACTTTTTTATTCGGATTCATTGACATGGGTGTTGAATGAATTTCAATTTCATTCCTTATTTTAGACTCGTCAATATTACTTTCATTTGTTTGAATTCCTGAGTCGCTATTTATTTGACTTTCTGTCTGGCTGTCAGTGAAGCTGACTTCATTGTTAATATTATCATTAGTATTCATCATTTTTATTTATGTAATTCTGACTTATTTACTATACATCTACTTCAATAACACTGTAACATAACCCTATCTGACACTCTCGTCATCTAAGTTTATTTCTACATACCAAAAATTTATTTTCATCTCAAACGACCATTCTGCTCTCCAAGTGGCCTATATTTATATAAATTTATTTATATAAATTGTCCCTACGTTCGGAAGCCAATTGTGGTATAACTTTTACTGATAATTATGAATTTAATTAATTTTAATGTTATTCATTATTTACTATCTAACTTCTTCGGGCGCCATCTTGCCTTTGTGCCAACTGCAAGAATAAATATATGTACTTACCAATTTCGGGCCAGATTCTTTTCGGCGAACACAAGAGATCAGAATGGTTTGTTTGCAATAAATAACTCATTTATTAATGTGTTACCGAATGACATTCCCTTTTATTTTCCTTTCACTCCCACACTGGTACATTTCATTCTTTTAAATCATCTTGAACACATTTGGCCACAAGGCTCAATTAATAAAACAAACTAATTATTTAATCTAGAAATTGTAAAACAACAAATCAAATGAATTTATTAATACGCGCAACCAGCACTTCTATATTAACATACTTTTCACTCACTCACGCACACGCAAATACCCCATACCCTTAAGAGATCTCATTTCTTTCTTTAAAATAACATTATAATGATAAATTTTGGTTTAGCCCTTATTACAATTTTGTTCAAACCCCATTTTGTTACCCAGCTGATGAGTTTTGAAGACGCCGCTTTGTTCTGTGCACTACATCGATCGTTATTTAAATTTCACTGAATTTAAATGTTTTACGAGCAATTTTGCTGTTAGTTAACTCTGACTACGGTTTATAATTCTGTGCTTCACATTTTAAAACTGTTATTTACATTTTTGTTGTTTTGCGGGCCCGCAATTTACGTTCCGGAACAATTGTATATGTCACTCGCGCGAGTGCTTAATTAAGACTGGGCTGAGACGAACGGTACTATTTTGTATAACGGCCGCGACTGTTTTACAAACTTTTCATTGCTTTTAGTCCTTATATTACTACGCCAGTAGTAGTTTCGTCTAACACTCCTACATTCCAAAGCTGGGATTGTCTCTGACGTAAGATCGTCTGATGTTCAGTTACATAATTCTGTTAGTCACTGGTTCTCAAAATAACTGCTTTACTCGCGTCTGGAGTTGACCTTGCCACATTTTCACTTGTTGTCTTACTACGTCTTTATAATTCATGCATAATATTTCCAATCACTCCTGCCACTTTCGTCACCCATAAAATTTACCTTTTCATCAATTTACGTCTCTGTTTCCCCAAAATTATTATTACATCATAAAAATGCTATTTATTTATTAAAATACAAATTTATTTATTTCCCCGGGTGGGCCAAAATGTCCCGTTACACCATGTGAGTCGCTGGTCGAACATAACTCTAATATTTTGATTTGATTAGATCGTTTGATTTCTTTGGTCCAAGTGATAACTTTATATTTCTTGTATGTGTTCTTCTGTTGCGAGAAAAAATTATGTATTCAGATTCTGATTCTGAAAATTTAAAACATGTTTTCCACCCAGTTAGTTAATTTATTGAGTGTTTCCTGAATGTTAGTTATTTTGTGGTCAAGGAATGTTAGCTGATGACAAACAAATCACATACTCTATATTTTGTTTAAAGTAACTTGTTAAACAATACAGTGGCAGAATACAGTGCTGCCATGTGTGCAATATTACCTCACGTTACGCTTTTGGCAGCTTGCAGCAGTCTAACAGTATACCTTTAAGTGTTTGCCAGATTTAAATAGTTGAAATGTTAGTTTTAACTAGTCTGACCAAACTGTCAGAGCCAAATCCAGGATATTTTAGGGAATGCAGAGTTTTTTCAAGAAATTTTTTTAATGGAACTATTACATTACACACATTATTTTATTACAATTATTACTATTAAACTTATTATTATTATTGTTGTTATTAACATTGTTCCACTGCTGTTTTATAAATAATAAATTTGTTTTGTTTTATTATTAGCATGGTGTGTATGTGTGTGTGTGTGTGTGTGTGTGTGTGTGTGTGTGTGTGTGTGTGTGTGTGTGTGTGTGTGTGCGCGTGCACGCCCACGCGTGCGTGCATGTGTCCCCGCTTCTGATGTTGGAGCCACTACCGTTCCGATCTTTTGTGAGGCATGTCAGTAAGCACGCACCTAAAGAAATACAGATCACATTGATGACGCAGGAGGTAAAGAAGATTTTGACATATTTCAGAACATCAGGGACTGAGAAATAAGTAGTCAGCAGAGCAAGAGAGGGGAGCAAATTGTACAGCCGCTGTAGTCTGTCGGAATACCAGGGCAGCAGAGGTATGATGTCGAGGTAATGGGAACAGTTACAGGAGCAGAGAATGGGATTGCCCAGAGTGTACAATCACCAAGTATCCTTTTAGGACCATATGTAGGAGGTGTACATGGGCTAGGAACTGTCATAGGAGTATAACCACATCAGCAGAAGTCGCAAACCAGCTGTTAAGAAGGGAGCCCAACAGTAGAGGAGGACTGAGTGGTAGCGGGACGGGAACTAGAGGCAAGGTGGTTCACCAAGGAATAGGTTTGGACTACCACTTTCAGTTATACACAAGAATTCTCTTTATGAAGGTGGAAGGTGTAGAAGAAGACTGGAAACTGATGATTCCAAAGGAACTAGTGGATAATATTATTTGTGATTGCCACAAACACTACTGACATTTTGGGGCGAGGAAATGGTCGAATGAGTTAAAAGAATCATGTTTATTCAGGAACATGGAAAGAAGGGTAAGAAAGCTGTTGCGAGGGTGTGACTTATGTCAGAACGCCAAGGTATCTAACCGACGACAGGAAGAAGAGCTAAATTTTATAAAAGTATAGAAGCCATTTGACCTAGTGGCCATGGATTCATATGTGCCATTACCAAAGGGAAGAGGGGTGTACTTCATGTATTTGTAATGCTGGACACCTGTATGAAGTTTGTGAAACTATATGGTGTGACGAGAGCGACTAGTAGGGTACTGGGTGAAAAAATAACAAACGATTACATGGTAAAAATAGGAAAGACCAACATAGTGTTGTCTGATCATGAACCCGAATTCATAAGTGGGTAATGGAAACATGCCACTGTTTACCATCCACAATCGAATCAGGCGGAGAGGGTGATGAGAGAGCTCGGGAGGATGTTTAGAACATACTGTCACAATAACCACAGTGAGTGGCTGCTAGTGAACAAAATGGAGAACTGGCTAAATTGTATGACCCACGAGTCAATTGGATTTACTCCGTATGAGCTGGTAAAGGGGAGAGGACTGAGCGCATATTAGAACAACTTTTTGAGTACTCACCTGGAGGGATAAAAGCTTTAGACATCAAATTGAAGTTAGCCAATGGGCATCTATTAATGAAGGGTGAGAGGAGGAAGAGAAGGCACAATGAAAAGGGAAAGGCGGTCAGGTATGAGTGTAGATAGTTAGTATTGGTTAAAAGACATGATCTTTCTAATGCACAAGAAAAAGAAATCAAAAAAATCTGTTTGTTATATGAGGGGCCTTATGAGGTGATCGAAGTAAACATGGATAATGTATATCTACTAAGGAGTCCCGAAACGAGAGAAATAGTCAGCACTTATAATGTAGTAAATCTAAAAGAGTATTGGTCCAATTAAAAAACTGGTCCAGAATAAATAGTGTTAAATTTACTAAGCTTCTAATGCCAAGTTGAATCTAATGGGAACTAATGAGGTATATACATTAAGTGGTTCTGATCTGGTAACGGTCATGTAAGAAATGATGAAGGAAAACAGTCTGGTAATTATACGGTTTGTGTAGCAGACATGCACTAAAAAAAGGGGGTTACGCTTATAAAAATAGTCATGTATTTTTTTTTAACACCAAGTAAATAAATGGCCCCCCCCCTTTTGGGCGGTCATGCCCTCACCAAACCCTGACAGTGGAATTGGCTTATCATTAACAAGTTGTGGTCAGAGCACATTATGATTCGCGCTGCTCAAATATGTGGCCATTGTTTATTTTTGTTGTAAAGGTGATCACGGAAATTGAATCTTTGAAAACAGGGGAGGGGAACCTTTAATATATTTTGGAATTGCGGCTCTGCACCTGAAAAAGGTGGTAGACAATTTAAGTTCATGTTGTAGTTCGCTGATGTTACTAGGTCTTGTAGAGCGCTAACATCAGATCTCTTGTAAGGCTGACACAAGACATCATATCCAGGTATCAGAAAGTATCTGGGTGGGGCCCACCAAGTATACACATATATAGTGCAACAATGCATATATTTGCATATTGTATCAAATGAGGGGCGTCCTTCTTATTTTAAGCCTCACGTTGTATTCGTCAATCTGTAACGAAGTATTCTTGTCGTATCTGTTAGTGTGGTGTGTTCGCCTCACACCGGTCGTTACATTAATTGTCGTTACTACTGCAGTCTGTAGCGTGGTCTCAATTATCAGTACAACCTACCTGTTTATTCATAGGGGTTGTGAATCCCGGGTGGCGCCAAATTGTTTATTTTAAAACAATTAAATTTGTGAATTTATTAGTTATATTGGTGTTGTCAGCGTTGACAGCTGGAGCATTCAAATGATTCCCGCCGCTGTACAACTTGTTGTATTGACCACTTGGCAAGAACGCTAGTTGTTTACTCAGTGGAATTGTTAACACACACATATATTATACAAATCCCTATGAAATAAAACAATGGTAATGCTCTGTACTGTAATTTTAATTATGATTTAGTAATTATTCAATGTGACAAAAGTATTATAAATTATTTTTCAATAAAGTTGCTCCGGCTTAGAACATGAAACACATCTCTAGGTTGGCGAAATTGATTTTGAAATGAGTTATATTAATGCCGAGATGGCGTCTGTTTGTATACAATGTTTCTATCTGTTCAAAATCTGGGGTTCTTTGGATTATAAATAAAACATAAGAGTTGGTTACATTAAAAAAATATACTACCGTACCTTATCCGTACTTAAATGGTATAAAGTGTTTTTACAAATTGTTCGGTAATATCGTAATAGCTGTTACAAAATTCGCACACTAGTGCGAGGTTAATTCTAAGTTAACAATCGTTTTACGTAAGTTTATTATTTTATTCAATCCTTGAAAGAAAATTCATTTTACTTAATAGTGAGAACTTTTGATTGATTTGAGAAATATTTAAAGTGATTTGGTTTCTGGGATTATTGAATTTAGTTGATACTTATCAGTTCAGAAGGTTACGATGTGTCGTCGTTCTGGGTTAATGGAAATTCATCAGTTTTGGTGTGTTTTAGGCTGCTGGCATCTTCTTCTATTTTGTCTTGGGAATTTCTGCTATTTAATTTTGTTTAATTGGTTCCTGGACATCTGTTAATATTTGAAGCTCTTCATCTCCTCGTCATTGGTTCTTGTTGTCAACTTCCAAACGTTTTTTGAACTTTTTAAAGCAAAATTTTGGTCATCTCAATCTTGCGTACCTCTTACTTAAGCGTCATTTTTCCAAGTCTCATAAATTTAATGGAAAATTAGTAACCAACTATGGTAAATTAGTTTCTATGGTAACTGAAATCCTTTGATTGGTTAAGGCCGAGATTAAAAGCATTGTTAAGATATTTGAATTTTTATTCAAATTTATTATATATTTTCTGATTGATTTTATTCTTCTATCTTCCCTTTGGGGTATTAAATATTATCACTATTGTATTTCTTTCCTTTCAAAGATTAAAACAATACCTCATAAGGTCATATTCTATTGTATATTAATTTTTGTCTAATTATGTTGACATTTGGTTATTACATATCTCTTTTACATTAAACTTTTATAGTAACATTTTTCTTTTAAAATGGTTTATATATAATTACTGGCTAGTTACTTGCCTTAGATTTGTACATTTCTTTGTTATTTTGTTACAATTTGTATTTGTGTGTTTCTGACAGTCAGGCATTTTCATAGGCCTAAGTAGCCATTATGGTATTTGACTTATTTCATTTAATTACATTTCATTTCAGCCTGATGGGCATTATTTTGTTATTATAATTGTTTGTGTTGTGTTTTGAGTCTGTTTATGTGTTCTGATTACATGTCAATATTATTTTCTATATCTTAATATTTAAAACATAACAATTAGGCCTATGGACTGCAAGTTTCTTTCACCCATATCCTGTTCATAACATTAAAACGAACAATTCTTTATAAGTTATTAGTTACTGTTGGTTTAACATTCATTTCATTCCTTTGACTATTATTTTGAGTGAGAAACATCATCACTTCTTTCAAACTTATTAAATTTACTTTTCCTTCTAACATTGGGTGTTTTTTAATTATATACTTAAATTCTTATTTCATTACTACTTCTTTTCTCCATTCCATGTTAACACAAACTGTTTTTACATGGGCTTTCTCCCTGAATAACATTACATCCTTTACTTATCTCTATTTTAAATACTATTTCTAACTATCCTCAATTATATAATTTTCCATAAGCTCACTTAAATCATTTATTGGTTCATCAATGATCTACTAAGTGTTTTCTTATTTATTACTACTTTCTTTATTATTTAAAATATCTTTTCCACTTATCACTTTCGCCTTTAATTAATTGGTGTTTATCACTGATACACTCACTATTTTGGGGTATTTACACATACACTATTGCACTTTTTTCACTGTTTATATTAAGTGTTACTTAGTGGATAATCCCTATAATTATTTCTCTTTCTATTTCTCACTTTCTCACTATTTCTTTCATTATAACATTATACATAATATTAATGATATTTTGTTATATATTTTTCACTACATCTAACTTTAATATTTGGGTTAGTGTATTTTTCTTTACTAAGTTATCTTTTACTGTTTTTTGTTTAAAACAGGTATATAAATTATCTCGTTTACAATAACATTTATTTCCATTAGTGGACAATTATGGGGTTTATTTACAATATTCTATATTTGAGTATACCATTTCTCCCTTTTATATGTGGTGTTTGTTATTTCTTGGCTTCACTCCGTTTCCTCTTCATTCTTCCTCTTCTTCTTCTTCTTCTCCTTCATCTTCTTCATTTTCAATTGTCTTCATTTTAATTCGGTTCTCCTCTTCTCGTCTGGTTTAATTTCATTTAGTTATAGGAATTCGTTCACTTCCTTTATTCTTCTTTGGTTCTGGTTTCTTCCCTTAAATTGTTAGTTCCTGTTTGTTTGGTCAATCACTTTTTTTCTTGTTTATTTTTTGTGGTTCCCTTCTTTTGTTTCTAGTTGTTAGGTCAATCACTTGGGTTGGGTAATGTCGTCGTTTGTCGTGTCATAGTTTTTACATTTTATTTATATTTAATCATTTTATTTGATATGAAGTATATTTACATTAAGAATTATCTTTTTTTTATCCCTGGTACTGGGGTTGGCTTACTTGTGTTGTAACAATATTTGCCCAGGGCGGTATGTTTGTAAATATTTAGCATAGAAAAATATATGATGAACAGTTAACAATATTCTGCAGGCTAAGGATTGTCAGATAGCGTACACCTGCCCCGCATGAATACAGCGCTTGTGTGTTTGTGTGTGTGAACGCAAGCTACGGCAGGAAACCAATGGGGTGATGCATACATCTGTAATCAGGTTTTAACCAGATAAGAATAAACTAATTAATACGTTTTAAACCTGTGAACAAAGACTTCCCCCATTATAAAAACACCATTACATTAAGGAAATTTTAACGAATATAGTGATGTAAAAGTATTGCAGAAATTTGCAATAATAATGACGCTAAGTGATTTAATGTTAATTACTAGTGTAACTAAATAGTAATTAATATGTGTGTTATATGTGAGTGACCAGAAAAAATTATGCAAACAATGATATCGCTCATGCTACGAGTATGTTTACGAAATCGCTAAAATGAACCAAAAAGTGATTTGTAATTAACAGGACGCTTTGCACGAAGTGACAATATCTAACAGGTCAAAAACAGTCCTGGACTTGTCAGATTGCCGTTTAGTATAAATACCACCGGGAATTTTGGGGCGGTCTCAGAGAGACTCAAGAAATCTTCACATAACGTCATGCTGCCAGTCTGTCGACTGATCGACATCTCTACCACACACACCAAGACTTATGGAGGAACTCTGGACCATCAAAAACAACAAACCGTAGAGACAGAGAACACAGCATCAGCATCATCAAATTCTCAGGATTCAGGATACACACACACGCACGCAACGGAAATGGCAGCTGTACGCAGGTGATGAATAAACAATTATATTTTGTTTGTGAAAAGAACTTTCAAAAAGAAAATTATACATGAACAGTAAAGATTTAAAGTTTTAAATTTAAATAATAGGCCTAGTTAAAGTAAATAATTTAATTTAATAAGAAAATTTAAAAAATACTAATCTTCCGTTATATGTTAAAAAAATTTGGGTGTGTCAGTAGAATTAAATAATAGGTTGAAAGTAAATGTTATTACTTTATTTTGTTTATAGCAACAAGTAATTTTATTCTTGAGTTTAATATTATTTTGTTTATATATGAGTTGCTGTTATTATTTAAAAAATTGGAGTAAAAGTCAGACACACTGAAATAAAAAGGGTTTAGATAATTTGTTTAACATGTCTGTTTAGGTAGTAGGATTATATAGTTGTTATTTTAATATGTCATGAACAGCAGAGAAGGTAATATGGTACTTTATGTAAACTTATAAAAGAGAATATTTTTTTTATAATTCTAAATTTTAATATTTTTTCATCTTTCGATTAATATTAATAAAGCTTAGTATAATTATTTTGAAACGGTTTTAATTAATTATTTCATGTCAACAACATCTCTCCTCTTTGAAAATTATTTAATTATTGTGCAACTACATATACTTGACGCTACGAGAATAAAAAAAATCCTGTGACCTGGCCAGTTGTTATACTCCTTTTTATTGCTGATAATAAAATACAATATAATATCTTTACACTTAGTCAATAATTTCAAAGGTCGGGCGGCATCTTGATATGCGAAAAAGTAAATATAAACCTGAAGTTTACTTACCTTTAAAAGGGCAGGAATTCGTTTAAGCGAACTTCTTGAGTAGCGGAAAATGTTATGTGAAATAATACTTTGTTAAAATTTTTTACCAAATGATATTACCCAGTTTATTTATGACATTTAATTACATATATTCTCCACCAGGTGGCGACAAAATTACGTTAAATTTCCCTTTTACAAACCCTCCAAAATACCTACACAGTTATTTATATTTTTTAAACTCTCTGAAAACATTAAACATAACATTTGATATGTGTTTTATAGATATATATATATATTTTATATTTGCACAACCCAGCACTTTTTAAATAGTATTTTGTTCATGCTCTCTCTCTCTCTCTCTCTCTCTCTCTCTCTCTCTCTCTCTCTCTCTCTCTCTCTCTCATTCTCTGGTACAAGTTTTTATTTTATGAGCTCATTTTTTATTTAATGAATAATTTTTTATTGAACTGAATTTACTGAATTGGTCATTTTCTATTTTCTTTGATATGTAAGGGTTATAGCTGATACTTAGCTTCCAGTTTTGAGTCGATGTCATCGCACTACTCGAATCCTGTCATCGTGCAAAATCTGATTCTTTACATTGTCTTAGGGCCCACTCTCTCGAATCGTAGTGTCCCCCCTCGAATCACACTTTGGCAGATTTGGCTGCACGTAGAAGTCCGGACCGTTACCAGATTCTTCACGGTTTCACTTGGCCGATGACACCCACTCAAGCCCAGTTACAACACCAACATTACCATTATTTCATTAATAGTTATTAAACCACTTTTGGTGGTGAAAAATTTACACAAACACTCTTAGTGAATACGCCGGCCGCGTGAAGTGCCGACCGGCCCAATTCACGGTCCAGGCGAAAATGACCCAGAGTCTTTGTTAAAAATTGCGTAGGTGGGGCAAAACTACGTCACGAGTTCTTTGTTCCACAGCCCAGCCCAGTTACATACAATGCGTCTTACACTCCTTGCGTCTGACGTAGTCGTAGGCTTGGTTGTTTACTGCTTATCTGTGACAAATAGTTTTTGCGACATTTGTAGCTTTTCAGCGAATTCGACCGAAATCCTGTTAACTCCAAAGTGCGTTGTTTAAAATATTCTACAGTTTATTCACCAGAACTTTACAGGGATTATGAAATAAAATTATTATTATTACAAAATAAATGGTTAGGGAATAAAAATACAATAATTATGGTTTTTAGTACCATAGATTTACAAAAGTATGATAGTATCAGAATTGTACCGTCACACGGTGTAATACACTTCATAGTTGCGTTGAGTACATGGTAATGTATTTGTGTATAATATTATGACGTTTCAATAGATATTGTGACAGCAGCGGTATGCGAACATCTGCTCTCCGGTACCAGCGGTGGACACAGCGAGCCAATCCGGCATCAGCATTCGGAGCGAGCCAATCAGCGATCCCGGTTAGTTAATAAAACCCGGGCCGGCAGAAAATTTTGCACACACTTCATCGCCACGCCATCAGACACACTTCATCTCCTCACCTCTCTCGGACGACATCGGCGCGGAGTCAGCCGGAAGGAACAGCCGAAGAATAGAACCGGCATTCTTGCGTCTTCGCCCTCCAGTTCCGCGCCAGCGATGGATTTCGTTGGGCCGGCAGTCAACTCTACAACCGGTGCCGAAAGAAGAGGAGGACTGCAGTGTGCTACGAACAGCGGGCGCAGCCGCCGAACATCTCAGTGCGGCACGACAACATCAGCCTTCTCGCCACAGGTCCTTTTTAGGGCCACCAAAAACACTAGAGTGTACGATTGGCGCCATTTGTAATGCGGCAAGCCTTTTGTCCGGTGACAATATATACTCACATAACCTATAGGTCTTGTGAAGACAACTGGATGAAATAGTTCACCCATATTGTACAACAGAGTAGTGGAAGGGAAGTAGCTAAGAGTTTGGCTATCATTAATCAGAATATGTGATTAATTGCTCTGATTAATACTGTTGTTCATAGATGGATCTTGGAGAGAATAGAATTGATAGCCGAATGATTATATAAGTGTATCAATAAAAAGAAACAAATAAAAAAAAGTGTAAATTTTGTGATAATGGGAATGTAAACTGATTGTAGTTAAAATAGACAATGGAAGCTAAAATACAACCCAACTATCGAATGATAAATATGCTTGTACAGTTCGTTTTTTAAAATTTCATTGTGTTGTAAGAATATGAGGATCGTACTCACAAATGAATAGACTATACTGGTGTGGGGAATAGACTATACTGAATTATATAAATATTATGTAAAACTGAACTCTGATGATGGGAGTAAATGAGTTTATTAAAACCATTGACATTTGAATATGAATTGGTTTCTAACAGAATTGTTCAAGTAATGAGTTTGTATTATTATAAGATAAAGGTATCATATTGTAAATGTGTTGTACTAGTTTCTATTAACACTGAATATTAGTATAAGATTGTAATTTTCCCAGTGTTATTGTAATCAGTAGTAAAGTTTGTAATTGTTTGTTATGTAAACCATGTAACTTTTTATCTTATTTAATAAAAAGTAAATTTATTCAAATTACAACTCCCACTTACCTTTCCACTTGATCTGGCCGGATCGCATAGTGTGGACTAACCCATTTCGTTCGACGAACTCTGACGATACATATAACGAAATAAGGCATTGAAAGAATTTAACTCTCAATTATATGGAAGAGAAATTAGATTTTTTTATTAATAAGAAATGTTGAATTGATAAAACTTCGTGTTACATGTTGTGCAACTCTTGCACCTTATCGACTATGGCTTACCTTATCCTTTATACAGATACAAACAATTATATATTTCACACATAAACACAGAACAGCCCAGCATTGCACACTCACTACTCCCATTCCATTATAAAACCCAAATTACCCGATTGAATACATGATTTTAAATCACTACCGGCAACGCGTTCTTCTGTGACCTCGTGGCCAGCCCGCGGTAGGTTGAAAACGTCTCGAAAAGGACGAAACTAAATCACAAATTTGGCTATTATTGTTCTACAACTCTCCTCCCATCCTGTCACTGTATTTTGACAATAACTACTTCACTTTCATTATTAAATACTGATGAAATTATATGAGCGTATTTAGCTCACGTGTCGGCGCCGACACAGTCAGTGACGAACTGGACAATGTGCTTTCCTCGAGTCGCGGGAAATGAGCAGTCACGGCCATCCGGTTTTAGTCGCCGTTGGTGATTAATTGCGGTGGCATAACCATTTTATGCATGGATTATAACTGGCATGTGTGTGTGTCCAGAGGCTGATATTGGCATCTGCTCTGCTGATGTCGCTCACAGTAGGCGGAGTTTGACGCTGGTTTTCCGGTAGCCGGTCACTTAGAACTAATAACTTCTCGTCCCAGCGCCATGTTGGTCTCAACTGCGTTGTCACTCACGGCGTCAGTGCCGATCCCCGCCCGGCTGAGTTGCATACGGGCGTCAAAACACATGCACAGAGTTCTTAGAATTTTGGTGGAGGGAAATTCTTCTGCCGTTACACCACTGAAATTGCGTGTCGCTTTTGTTCCAAACTCTGTTTCTCAACCTCGTGCTGTTGCTTGTTAAATAACGTTGCACAATACAATTACAGTTTTTTCAAATTTATTATACCAGTCCGCCCGAAAACGAAATAAGTAACAATATAATAATGCCCCAAATGGTTAAAAATAAAAACACCCAAAAATGACCCGCTACAATACCCCCTCGATGAGAATTCTGCTGTCCATGACAGAAGAAATCTCATCGATAAACCCGAAGAGGACCGGTGAGGAACTGGTGCCAACAACCCCCTGGTTCTTACTCTCATGGGTACACGACCCCCCTGGCTCAGCGACCATGGACTCATCTGAACGAGATCACTGGACTTCTCCGTAAGAGATCCCAACACCGAGAAATCGATCAGACTCGCACCATAGCCCACCTCGCCCTTCAACATACTACCCCCAAAAATACTCAATCCCTGGCTAAAATCATTCCAGCTCCTCCGCCGATATGGATCCCCTTTTTGCAAGCTGGGCTGCCTTTGGCAAATACTGGGCTCACACACTCTAACATTACATATTACCATAACACATAAGAATAAAACTTTCTTTTAAAATTTATCAAAAATTTAAAAAATCCAAAATTCAAAAAATACTCGTTTATCAAAAAATTCTCTTCCTCTTTTTTCTAATTTTTGTTTCAATGACTTAACCTAAACATTTCTACTAATACAAATACATCCTTACTCTAGCATGAGAATCCCTTATAGTCTACCAATATAATGCAATACAATAAAAGCAACATGGTTAATACACACATAATAAAAACTCATTATCTAAAATAGTCATTCGCTGGCAGGCGAAAAATCTAGTTTTTTTTTTTTTTCAAAAAAAATTTAAAATTTCCAAAAATTTTAAAATTCAAAAAAAATTTAAATTTATTCATTAAATTTTTTATTAAATTTATTTATTAAATATTTATTAAAACTATTAACTATTCAAATATTGGTTTGAATTAATTAAACAAACAAATCACAATTGGCTTCCTACTATACACAAGCTTAGTAGGTGTATGAACTCATCAGCTGATCATAACTAGGTCAAGTCCAAAACCCTTGACCTACATATGTTATGTATGATTTCTGAAAACACCTTGAACATTTGTAATATCCTGACTTAAAATACAAACATAATAACAAAATATTCAATATGAACAAAATATTATTACAAATAATCATCAACTTGACATTTAAATTATTTAAAATAAACACTTCTTGACTTTACATTATTTTCACTTCTATCAAAATTCTGTCACTGGTTGAAAAAACAATTGTACATTCTTTATTATAAATTCCTCTCTTTAGTTAACAGTTTAATTCTACATTACTTTGGGTGTTATAAATCATTTATTCTCAATTACTGTATTAGATCTCTATACATATATAAACTTTCTCCCTCTGACTCTAATATTAATCAACTTCCATTCTCATGACACCCATCTCTACCAAAAATATCTACTAATCAGGACACTCTAAACCCCAACTTATCATTTAACACACTTCGCCGCCTTCTCTACATATATAATACTCGCTAACCCTTTGTATATATAGGATACGTGTTTCCTTCCCAAAAACTCCTTTCCCTTATTTGGCCCCCGGATTTTACCTAAGTCGACCCCTACCCCACTAAAATCTATCCCTATCCCGTCCCAACCCTTGTTGCGGACTCCCCAAATACACTACCCCCTAATACAAAATTGCCATCCCCAAAAATCTCAATCTCATTACATTACTACAAATACACAAAATAATCTCATTAATTATAAACATAAATATATATCATTCAAAACTCTACATAAATTCTCCACGACTGTGTCAACATTAATACTTCACCAACTTTTATAACATACATTAACTCAAAAACAATATTACATCATATTCATTATTTCAACTTCACTTGGAATTCAATTCGGACAGGTCTACATGTCCCACAACATTTATCACCCATGAATTATCTTTTATTAATTTGCATAAATTATTGTTATTTTATTTCTCATATTCTTTTTGTCTTTGCTTCAAAATATCTGTAATACGTTAAACATTAATTACTTGTAACATTTACAAACCAATATACCAGTGACATGGTATTATTGATCAGCTGATATCCTAACATATTAAAAACACATTTCATGATTGAACAAATTACATGGAATATACATATTTATTTTTATTTATTCTCACTTCTCACCTCATTGGTTCCCCTTTTTTCTGATTCTGATGCTTATGTTAACCTGCCAGACGATTTACTTATTGGCTTAAACAAATACACACATAATAAAATTACATATTCTTATCAATGCTTATCTAATAGACAACAATAAAATAATACACTTAAAATTATAGCATGAACACCTTATATTACGAGTCTGAGCATATAATTATGTGGACAGAGCACAAGCATTTTTTGATTGAATTAAACTTTGAATAAGCAAAACTTTTACGTCATAAAATTTTAAATTCGTGACTCCTTTACGTCACCTCCCAGCCACACACACTATTTCAGATTATGGAGGACTGTCTCGCCCTTTCGCTTCCACAGAGACTGTACATTTTGGAGCAGGGTTTTACCTCTCCGTGTCTCTGCTTCCGCTGTTAAGTTTTAAATTTGTGAACATCATCATGTTTTTGTTATAAAATCATGCACCCTTAAAAACGGATCTGCCACCTGGCTCTGCTGTTCCTACTCGAACAGAGTGGCAGCCGCTGTTCCCTAGTTCCGGAGATTTCCTCTAATTGTCCCCCCATTAAATTTCAAATTTATACCAATTTCAAGTCAGCTATGGTCAAGGGACTTGATATGACCATAGCTGGCCGCTAGCCAAAACCACGGTTAGTGCTGGTAAGGCAGTAACCGCCCGAAAAGTCGAGGAAATCTAACTCTAATTTCACTGCCTGTTAAACATCAATATTTTTATGTGCGACACGGTCATTTAATATGGTGTGTAAAATTTTTATTTTACACGTATAAGGTGTGCCGCACATTTATCGCCGGCTCGGCCTCCGATGGAGGTAACACTCACTGCTACCCCCAACCCTTTTCGCTACTTGTGAGAGCACAGGCAACCCCCACAATAGCCGCTTAATAACTAACTAATTACTTAATACATGAAATTAATCTTTCTACCAATGCCGTTCAACACTCCATTGTTATTATCACATCATTGAGCACCAAACTACCCCCCAAAGTCATCCCCACTTCTTGTATTGACGAGTTTATATTTTGTTACACATCGTTTCAAAACGTTCCCATATTCCCTGATACTAAAACTTGACAATTATATTTGGTCGCTTAATTCTAAAATTTATTTACATTTTAAATTTATAACTTATAATTTATAACTAAGTGGTCAGTATCCCCGCCTGAAACGGGGGTTTTGCCGAGATGGAATAGGGGATGGGCAGACAACATACGTGAATTCACGTTCCCCTAATCTACCATTAAATCACATTACCTTGCTTTTTTTTTTTTTTTTTTTACTACCTTAATTACAATTTATACAAATCTACTCTCCCTCTCATTCATCCATGCATGCCGTCTGCCCAGTCCCTAGCCCATCTCCACAAAATCCATTTTTCTTAATATACTGGAACTTCTATCATTTGCTAAATTTTTATTTTGCAAATGACAGTGGTGAAATAATACTTGAAACATTGCCTCACTTTATATAATCACTCTAAGGCAGTGCAGGCACGTGACAGGTACCTCAAAATTGTTGTACCCAGAGTGTATAAAAAATTTTAATTCGTCACGTACCTCTTTTGGGGTCCCCCTCCCCGTTCAAATATGTGTGGTTAAATTTCTATTTTGTACCAATTTTGGTGGAGCCGGACCATCGTTGTTTTCACTGCCCGAAGGAAGATCCTGCCAACCATGGCCCGCCTCCGATTTCCGCATTCCACGGCCAGGACTGGTAAGATCGTGGCCGCCCGAAAATGGGGGAGGAGCCCTTCTAAAAACATAAAAGAATAATTAAATAAAATTCATACCTTTACAAATTAACAAAATACTTATGCTGACCAAAATAATTTCAAATTTGTCGCATTGTGCGTACCTACTATCTCCCTGGTTTCTCTATTCTGTAACACATATGAATTTCTCATTTTTATTTCTACTACCTCGTACGGCCCCTCGTACAATAAGAAAAACTTCTTGATCTCCTTGTCTTGTGCACTTGATAAGTCATGTCGTCGTATCAATACCAGCTGTCCAACCTCATACTTCGTCCACTTACCTTTCCTATCATGGCGCTGTTTTCTCCTCTCTCCCTTCGTCAACAAACTCTCATTCGCTAGTCTAAGTTTAACATCGTTGCTAATAGTGTTGGTTTCCGGTGGATATTCAATCAATTGTTCCAAAATCCTCTGTGGGCGCTTTCCTCTTATCAACTCGTAAGGCGTGAACCCCGTCGACTCGTGGGTGGTGCAGTTTAGCCAGTTTTCAATCTTCTGCACATAGAATGGCCACTCGCTATGTTTGGCGTGGCAGTATGTTCGAAAAATTCTTCCCAACTCCCTCATGACTCTCTCCGCCTGATTGGACTGCGGGTGATATACTGCGGTGTGTTTTGGGATGATACCTTCCCATCCAAGAGTCTGGCGCCATGTTCCGCTGATGAACTGCGGCCCATGGTCGGATAATATCACCTTCGGCTTTCCCACGTTGATCATGTAGTCGCGTGTGATCTTCTCGCTCAGCACCTTGCTCGTTGCTCGCTTCACGCTATATAGTCTGACATATTTGGAAAAAGTGTCAAGTACAACAAAAATATGCATCACTCCACCCCTACCTTTCGGCAATGGGCCGTACAAATCTACAGCTACTAAATCGAATGGTTTTTCTACCTTAATATAATTTAGTTCTCCCTCTAACCTATAATTTACAACTTTGGATTTCTGACATAACTCACAAACTCTAAGTATTCTTCGGACTCGTTTCTCCATGTTCTTAAATAAACAAGATTCCTTTAATACATTCACACACTTCCGTGCCCCAAAATGCCCATATCTAAAATGACAGTCCCACACTATTTTCTCTATCAACCCTTCAGGTATGACTAACCTCCAATCTCTCTCTCTCCCCTCTACTTTTTTAAACAAACTCCCTTTAAACACTTGAAAATATTGTTTATACCCAAACTCATCTACATCTGATTCTATACTAGTAATTATTTTATTTAATTTATTATCAGCTCTTTGCATTACATTTATATCTTTTAATTCTTCCCCAAAAAGTTTATCTTCCCGGGATAATCTATAAATTTCTATCTCTTTAATATCTCTCCCTGTTCTATTTCTATCTGTGTCTACTCGTGATAGTGTGTCGGGCACCCTGTTCTCTACACCCTTAATGTATTCCCAAGAAAAATTATACTCTTGAAGAGCTAACACCCACCTGGTTATACGGCTGTGTGTGAGTTTACAAGTATTCAGGAACGACAGCGCTTTATGGTCCGTCCTGATGATAGTTCTGTTACCCAGCAGATACGTTCGGAACTTCCTCACAGCGAACACTATACTGAGGAGCTCCTTTTCGGTGGTAGTGTAATTGCGCTCTGCGGCCAGCAACGTCCGGCTGGCGAAGGCGATGGTTTTATGCTCTTTTGCCTCGTCCTCTTGGTAAAGCTCCGCTCCCAATGCTATGTTACTAGCGTCTGTCTGCAAATAAAATTTGTCATTAAAATTGGGATGGTTCATTAGTATCATGTCTGTGAACTTAATTTTGATGTCATTAAACGTCGCTCTTTCGTTATCGCCCCATCTCCATTGCTTGTTCTTCTGTAACACTGCGCTGAGTCGGGCCGTCGTCTGTGCGTAGTTCCTCTGAAACTTCCTGTAAAAATTACAAAGACCAAGAAAACTTTGCAACTGTTTTATATTTTTGGGCTCTGGGAACTTCAGGATGGATTCTACTTTATCCGGATTGGCACGTATTCCTGTAGGTGTTATGATGAAACCTAAAAAATGTATCTCAGTTTGCAAAAATTTCGATTTGTCCCAATTCACTGTCAAACCTCCCTGATATAACTTCCCCAAAACATATTCCAAATGCTCTACATGCTCTTCAAATGTTCTGGATGCTATTAAAATGTCATCAACGTAAATAGTTAAAAAATCTAAGTTGTGTGGTTGCAAAATTTCGTCAAGACACTTGATAAAGCTAGCTACACTTGTGTTCAAACCGAACGGTAGTCTCTTAAATTGGTAATTCTTTCCATTGAATAAAAAAGCTGTATATTTTCTACTATTTGCTGCCAATGGAACTTGCCAATACCCGGCGGTTAGGTCTAAAGAGGTCATATATTGTACACCGCTAAACTTCTGAAATATTTCTTCAATAGCTTCGGGTGACTCCCTATCTGGAATAATTATTTGATTGATTTTGCGGGCATCTAAACATAACCTAACTCTACCATCTTTTTTAATCACGACTACTAAGGGGTTGGAATATGGTGACACCGATCTCTCAATTATCTCTCCGTCTAACATTTTCTCTAACTCAAGCTGGACCGCTCTTCTCTTCGCATATGGCACCGGATAACTTCTTTGCACATAGGGTGCGTGTTCCCTTACCTTTAACTCGCATTCATAGTTTCTTGCCCTCCCTGGTACATCGGCAAACACTTCTCTAAAATTCTCTACTACCCGCCACAACGATTCACGTTGAGAACTCCCTATCACGCCACCCTCACTACAAAATTTCAGTGCTCTTTCATTCCATAAGTGATCCCCATTCTCCTCATACTCTATCTTACTCTCACTACACACATTCATACTAATTTCCATGTCTTGTTTATCATTCCGATTGTGTATCACCCTTACCCCTGAAATTCTTACCGCATCTAACACCCGTTCAAAATTAATACGGACTGGTTCCCCTTCATTATTTAATTCTAATACCCGTTTATGAAAATCAATCAACGCCTTATGTTTAATCAAAAAATCATTTCCCAGTATCACCTCAAGATTTAGTCCCCGTACAACTAGAAATGTATTATCATACCCTACCCCGTTAATTATCATGTTTAACTGTACTTGTTTCGTGACTCTCTTACTTCTAACTCCCGTAATACCTACAATCGTCACCCCCGCTACTGGTAAAGCTGGAATATTTTTATTTATTTCTTTTAATTCATCTAATACATGTTCAGAAATAACAGAGATTTCGCTACCCGTATCGATTAAAGTTTTAATCTCCTTACCTTCTATGTTGATTTTCACCTCAGTCAGTCCATTCTCCCGTCTCACTGCTTCGAAGTCTTCCTCCTCCAATAATTCCTCAGATAAATCTGTAATCACAATGTTGTTTTGGTATCTATCATCCATTTGGACCCCAGAAACTTCCGGCGACAACGGTCGGGTCCGGTGTTCCATTGTCCCTCTTAGTTTCCCGCAGAGGTGCTCGCCACTGCATGGTTGTATCCTTGCTCGTGCTGGTTTCCTCGCGGTTCATGAGTTTGGCCTCTCTGTGCTCCTCCTGGGCCCTCTCCCCTTCGTTGGTATGCCTGCTGGTTCTGAGCGGGTGGTGGTCCCTGTCGCTGACCCGGTCTCTCTCTCCTGCATCTAAAACAAAAATTTTGTGTCGCATAATTCTCTTGTGAACACGCTGGACAAGTCCACATGGGTCCTCGATTATTTTGTTCTCGTCTAGGGTATGCCGGTCCATTTGTAGGTCCCCTCGGCGGTCCCTGATTACCTCCATTATTTCCATTCTGCTGGTTCTGACGGCGACTCAATTCTTGGTCCCGGATATTCTGAAACACATCTAAAATATTCTCTAGTTCGCTAATATTAGCTACCTCCCTTGTCATCAGTGTTATCTGTACTTCCCTCGGCAAATGCTTGCTGATATGCCTCACAAAGGATCTAAATGGCAATGGCGGTTCTAAGTATTTCGCCTCGTTAAATATTTTCATCACATACCCTGTTATATTATTATTGGGCCCCCCGAAATTCCCTGTTCCCATGATTCTACTTCGTAACCCTTCTTGATCTTCTTCAGACCAATATTTATTTATAAATGCAGACTCAAAATTTTCAAAACACTCCCATTCCGTTTTATGTACCTCGGCCCATATCTCCGAACTACCTTTAAAACATTTTAAAATTTTTAATAATTGGACTTCCCAGTTATTAGTACTGAACTTATTGAACTCTCTCACTCTGCTTATGAACTGCATAGGGTGTACTTTTTTGTTATCACAACTGAATATCTCTAACTCAACTTCACTGCTTACGTCACGAGTCATAATTACTCGCTCGGTAACAGTGTTAACTTGTTGGCTGATGGCCTTGCTCAATTCATTTTTAACATTCATTAATTTAAGGTTATTACCACATTCAAGGTCACTTATTGTATCATGTATGGTCTTAAATTCAATCTTATAATTATGTTCTATTTCTCTTATTCTACTATTATTATTTTCAATCTGGCTCATAGCATAACCAACCTTACATTCAGTATTGGCTTTACACTCACTTATTTGATTCTCAACAATTGTGTTTATGACACTATATTGTTCCGTGATCTGTTTCTCTACTTTATTAGTTATATTATTGGTAATATCAGAAACACGGCACTCTAATTGCTCAGTTAATGACTCTGCCAGGTGTAATTTCATACTTTCACAACGTTCATCAATATGTTTGTCTAATACACTGCTCAAATTATCAAATTGCATATTAATACTCTGCTGCAACTGAATATTCTGTTGTTCACATTTTATTCTCTGTTCATCTAATTTATTGTTCAAATCACTTTTCATCTCGTTTAAAATTATATCATTATCATCAAAACGACTATTCATTACATTAAATTTGGTCTCAAAATTATTATTCATTCTTTCGAATTGACTGAGCATAATGCTCATCATATTTGTTTCCTCTGCTTGTTTACTTTTATTAGTTGAAACGGGGGTCAATTGAATCCCCGAATCAACGTCTATTTCGTTTGGTTGTGGTTGAGACGCAATCGGAGTGGAATGAACTATTACACTACTGCCGCCAGCTGTTTCTGTAACAGCACCCGTCTCCCCCCTCAACATACCACTTTCATCCAGCGATTGCGACTCAAGGCCACTTTCACTCATAATTGAATTTATTATACTACTTTTTTCTGTATTCTCGGACATTTTTACTTTATCTATTTTTTCTTACGTAACAACTGTCAATTAGTAATTTTATTTCAAAACTGATATTTTACCAAATCAATTTGCTTTCATAACCCTACTTCGCTATGCATCGTCAGATGTAGGCCGGTGTTAAAATAACCCCTCTTCAGTTATATTAAATCCTGGTCACGGCACCAATTGTAACTTTTTATCTTATTTAATAAAAAGTAAATTTATTCAAATTACAACTCCCACTTACCTTTCCACTTGATCTGGCCGGATCGCATAGTGTGGACTAACCCATTTCGTTCGACGAACTCTGACGATACATATAACGAAATAAGGCATTGAAAGAATTTAACTCTCAATTATATGGAAGAGAAATTAGATTTTTTTATTAATAAGAAATGTTGAATTGATAAAACTTCGTGTTACATGTTGTGCAACTCTTGCACCTTATCGACTATGGCTTACCTTATCCTTTATACAGATACAAACAATTATATATTTCACACATAAACACAGAACAGCCCAGCATTGCACACTCACTACTCCCATTCCATTATAAAACCCAAATTACCCGATTGAATACATGATTTTAAATCACTACCGGCAACGCGTTCTTCTGTGACCTCGTGGCCAGCCCGCGGTAGGTCGAAAACGTCTCGAAAAGGACGAAACTAAATCACAAATTTGGCTATTATTGTTCTACAACTCTCCTCCCATCCTGTCACTGTATTTTGACAATAACTACTTCACTTTCATTATTAAATACTGATGAAATTATATGAGCGTATTTAGCTCACGTGTCAGCGCCGACACAGTCAGTGACGAACTGGACAATGTGCTTTCCTCGAGTCGCGGGAAATGAGCAGTCACGGCCATCCGGTTTTAGTCGCCGTTGGTGATTAATTGCGGTGGCATAACCATTTTATGCATGGATTATAACTGGCATGTGTGTGTGTCCAGAGGCTGATATTGGCATCTGCTCTGCTGATGTCGCTCACAGTAGGCGGAGTTTGACGCTGGTTTTCCGGTAGCCGGTCACTTAGAACTAATAACTTCTCGTCCCAGCACCATGTTGGTCTCAACTGCGTTGTCACTCACGGCGTCAGTGCCGATCCCCGCCCGGCTGAGTTGCATACGGGCGTCAAAACACATGCACAGAGTTCTTAGAATTTTGGTGGAGGGAAATTCTTCTGCCGTTACACCACTGAAATTGCGTGTCGCTTTTGTTCCAAACTCTGTTTCTCAACCTCGTGCTGTTGCTTGTTAAATAACGTTGCACAATACAATTACAGTTTTTTCAAATTTATTATACCAGTCCGCCCGAAAACGAAATAAGTAACAATATAATAATGCCCCAAATGGTTAAAAATAAAAACACCCAAAAATGACCCGCTACAACCAACACGTTACCCAGAGGACACTTCTAGCAGGGACAAGTTAGTGTAAGGATATGGAGAGTTGAAAGACCATTTGCTAAAATTTGTTCACTGTTGTTATAGGATTTGGGAAGCTGTGGAGGCGAGCCTGTACTGACTTGCCAGAACCGAATTGCACCATTCCTCTGTGGCTTTGTGGTGTTGGGATCCTGAGAAGCAAATCACTAAAGTCACATAGGTGTGACCACAGTTACCAGATCAGGGGGTAAGTATAGAGTAGAGGGGGGGTTGTGGGGCCATATCGTTGCAAACCCACCTAGGTTTTTATAAGATAATAAGAGTTTTTATGTCTTTGGACATAAAACCTCTCATTGTGGGGGGGGGGGGGCTTGTAACAGTACACAACTCTTGGGCATAGTAAATTTGAAATCCCACGCCAATAAAAGGCTACAAAATATATTAAGAAGGTATGGGTGCCAGGGTGTGAGTGTGAGTGTGTGTGTGTGTGTGTGTGTTTGTGTGTAAAAGAAAGAAAATAATATTAAAAAAATATTAATAAATGGTGTAAAAAGAAGGCAATAAATTTACTGAGATGCTTAATGGTTATATTGATTATACTGATAAGTTAAAATGAAAGTGAGGATAAAGTAGTGTGACGATTGGTGCAAATACTGATTCACAGTCAGGACAGTGTTTCCACAAAAGAAGTAGTTCGCTCTTTATCATACAAACAAAATTATATTGTGAGCAATTGGCGGCCAAAAATTGTGAAAATGGTGCTGTTTCGAGATAACAGATGGAACGAAATCTTTAGTGAAGCCAACAAGAACAAGTGTGGTAACAGAATAATGTTTTGTAAAAGATCACATTGCATGGTAATGCGGCCGGCCACTTCTCTTCTCTCTTGTCTCGGTCATGGTGTGATAAAGCATAGACACCGCTGCTTAGCGGAGTGAAATTAAGTTTGATAAAGCCTTTAAACATGTGTTGGCATATTTAAATTGATTCAAAACACTCAATTAGTGCCAAATAGTGAGCGGGATAAAAATGTGAGACCTTTGGAAAAGTGGAAAATCTTGTGAAGTTGTAATGTGGACATAAACAGACCATGTGGCGTTCATGAGACAGTTGTGAGTGAAAGACAGAGTGCTTGGTGGATATCCCTGGATTTGAAATTTCAAAAGTAATCATTAAATACTCAAATGCATTTAAAAAAAAAAAAAGACTGTGCGAGAAACATAAAATTGAGGGGGTGGAAGAAACTTCAAAATTGGACGATTGCAAGGAGAGGTGACGCCATCTTGGGGTAACGCTAGTGAGAGAGAGAGAGAGAGAGACGACACCAGACACCATACGCCATCACCCTTTATAATTAACTTTATTAATATGTAACATTACATTTGGAACAACATAATATCTTACCTGATTTAATGAAGACTTTGGTTAAGAAGCTGACAAGAAGAACAATATCTTCAAAGATGATAGTGAAGAAGAACGACTAACAATTTTAGACTGACTAGTAAGACAACTGACCGTACCCAAATTAATGATTTAGGCTAAGTGATGCAGATATCTTCAACCCCCAACTATGACATGAATTTTCAGTATTGACCAAACAAAGAATTGTAAAGACAAACCGTTTATGAACCAGAACTATAAAGAAACAAATGGTTTCAATTAATGTATCATTATATCCAGATAATCAAAATACAAAGTGAGGGATAATAGGCCCAAACATGTAATAGTATGTAAGAGAAAGATTAGTAAATAATTAAGTTAATTGATGTAACAAAAATATAGATACACATGATTATAGATACATGAACCATACAAATAATTGTCACATATAGAGTTCATAGGGTTGTCCAGTAAGCAACAAATTATAACACGGTCACAATAACATTTACAACAAGAGTAAAACCCAGATAAACAGTAAATGTAACAAGGTTATTAGAACTGTGTGGTGAGGTAGAGCAACAGTGTTCACTTTATTGTAATTTTGTAAGTCAAACATCAGCAAGTATACGGATGTTTAAACCCATATAAATAGTAAATATGACAGAGACAGTGTCAGAATAATGAGTAAATTAGCTGACAAGGGACTAACCAATTAGTATAGAATTTGTTTAGTAAAATGTGCATGTTTTATGTTATAGCACAGTGTTTTATATAATAGTATTTGTGTTGTGTTTTTTGTATGTACCAGGGGATACAGTTAGTTTAAAGGAATGTCAATTTAATGATATTAATTCAATTTTTTTTATGTTGTGTTAATAAATATAACAACAGAGCTGATGTTAAACCATGGTAAATGAATTAACCAAGCAGAATGGACTATACAAAGATGTTTTGTTAAGTGTCAAACACCTATACAGTTTGAGTAGAAAACAACTATTTGTGCAAGGAATTGGTATAATCATAGCCATGTGGACATGAATTTAACTATTAGAATAATATATATTTTGTTTTGTTAAAATAACGCTATATGTTAAACAATTTTTATGAGTGTTAAAAGTTAATTTAATTGTTAGAGATGTTAAAACATGATGATGAAAGTAATACCATTATATAGGCCAGGTGAAACCAACTTTAGTAAATTTTGAACAATTATGTTAGAAATTTTGTAAAGCAAATGTGAAAGGATAGATGTATTTATAGGTAATAATGTATACAAGGAATATAGAAACAAAATAACACATATTAAGTTATTTAAGAAAATTCCAAATAACAAAATTGTAACATCCATAGTTCTTAAGTAAAAATAGGCATGTTTGGTGTCTAAATATAACAAATGTGAAGATCAAAATAATGCTGATAATGGTTTTAAATTCCCATTCAGTATAGAAAAGTTATGTTAATTTAAAGATTTTGAACAAATTTTAGACTTTGAAATAACGAAAGTATGTGACAATGTAGGTCCGTATTAACCAACCAGATTCCAAGTTTACCCTTAGCAACCAGAAATTTCGGATAAATAAAATGAGACTTCTTTGACAACGATCTTAGCAGATAGACGCGTTTTTAAATCGTCTTACATTTTTTGTTATAAAGTGTGAAAAAACTATACAATCAGATAAATACAGTTAGATGTACACTACATGAACTTTTTGCAATAACAGAAGACTACCCATTATATGGATTAGAAGAAATAATAACCAGGAAGAAGATTTGAAGTGGACGAGGGACGAGAAAGAAGATCTGCCGTGTACGTGGGCCCTATCTTCAACCAAGAAGAGTACAAGAAGAGGATTTAGTGACTCTGACATTTCATTATATCGTACTTTAACACACACCTTTGTATACACGTATTTTAAGTAATAATCAAATAAACTACAGACACCATATAACACGAACACTAGAACCAACCACTAATAACACCATATTAGATTAACACTTTTTTAAACACAACGAGAACTTTTAATTTGCATAATAACTATCAAAGCCTGAACTGAACATAACCTTTTTAAAACTGGTAACCACTATACAATTTCTGTGTGCACGTATCACTCTAACGTTGTAATATCCTGTAATTTGTAGCGGGTCATTTTTGGGTGTTTTTATTTTTAACCATTTGGGGCATTATTATATTGTTACTTATTTCGTTTTCGGGCGGACTGGTATAATAAATTTGAAAAAACTGTAATTGTATTGTGCAACGTTATTTAACAAGCAACAGCACGAGGTTGAGAAACAGAGTTTGGAACAAAAGCGACACGCAATTTCAGTGGTGTAACGGCAGAAGAATTTCCCTCCACCAAAATTCTAAGAACTCTGTGCATGTGTTTTGACGCCCGTATGCAACTCAGCCGGGCGGGGATCGGCACTGACGCCGTGAGTGACAACGCAGTTGAGACCAACATGGCGCTGGGACGAGAAGTTATTAGTTCTAAGTGACCGGCTACCGGAAAACCAGCGTCAAACTCCGCCTACTGTGAGCGACATCAGCAGAGCAGATGCCAATATCAGCCTCTGGACACACACACATGCCAGTTATAATCCATGCATAAAATGGTTATGCCACCGCAATTAATCACCAACGGCGACTAAAACCGGATGGCCGTGACTGCTCATTTCCCGCGACTCGAGGAAAGCACATTGTCCAGTTCGTCACTGACTGTGTCGGCGCCGACACGTGAGCTAAATACGCTCATATAATTTCATCAGTATTTAATAATGAAAGTGAAGTAGTTATTGTCAAAATATAGTGACAGGATGGGAGGAGAGTTGTAGAACAATAATAGCCAAATTTGTGATTTAGTTTCGTCCTTTTCGAGACGTTTTCGACCTACCGCGGGCTGGCCACGAGGTCACAGAAGAACGCGTTGCCGGTAGTGATTTAAAATCATGTATTCAATCGGGTAATTTGGGTTTTATAATGGAATGGGAGTAGTGAGTGTGCAATGCTGGGCTGTTCTGTGTTTATGTGTGAAATATATAATTGTTTGTATCTGTATAAAGGATAAGGTAAGCCATAGTCGATAAGGTGCAAGAGTTGCACAACATGTAACACGAAGTTTTATCAATTCAACATTTCTTATTAATAAAAAAATCTAATTTCTCTTCCATATAATTGAGAGTTAAATTCTTTCAATGCCTTATTTCGTTATATGTATCGTCAGAGTTCGTCGAACGAAATGGGTTAGTCCACACTATGCGATCCGGCCAGATCAAGTGGAAAGGTAAGTGGGAGTTGTAATTTGAATAAATTTACTTTTTATTAAATAAGATAAAAAGTTACAATTGGTGCCGTGACCAGGATTTAATATAACTGAAGAGGGGTTATTTTAACACCGGCCTACATCTGACGATGCATAGCGAAGTAGGGTTATGAAAGCAAATTGATTTGGTAAAATATCAGTTTTGAAATAAAATTACTAATTGACAGTTGTTACGTAAGAAAAAATAGATAAAGTAAAAATGTCCGAGAATACAGAAAAAAGTAGTATAATAAATTCAATTATGAGTGAAAGTGGCCTTGAGTCGCAATCGCTGGATGAAAGTGGTATGTTGAGGGGGGAGACGGGTGCTGTTACAGAAACAGCTGGCGGCAGTAGTGTAATAGTTCATTCCACTCCGATTGCGTCTCAACCACAACCAAACGAAATAGACGTTGATTCGGGGATTCAATTGACCCCCGTTTCAACTAATAAAAGTAAACAAGCAGAGGAAACAAATATGATGAGCATTATGCTCAGTCAATTCGAAAGAATGAATAATAATTTTGAGACCAAATTTAATGTAATGAATAGTCGTTTTGATGATAATGATATAATTTTAAACGAGATGAAAAGTGATTTTAACAATAAATTAGATGAACAGAGAATAAAATGTGAACAACAGAATATTCAGTTGCAGCAGAGTATTAATATGCAATTTGATAATTTGAGCAGTGTATTAGACAAACATATTGATGAACGTTGTGAAAGTATGAAATTACACCTGGCAGAGTCATTAACTGAGCAATTAGAGTGCCGTGTTTCTGATATTACCAATAATATAACTAATAAAGTAGAGAAACAGATCACGGAACAATATAGTGTCATAAACACAATTGTTGAGAATCAAATAAGTGAGTGTAAAGCCAATACTGAATGTAAGGTTGGTTATGCTATGAGCCAGATTGAAAATAATAATAGTAGAATAAGAGAAATAGAACATAATTATAAGATTGAATTTAAGACCATACATGATACAATAAGTGACCTTGAATGTGGTAATAACCTTAAATTAATGAATGTTAAAAATGAATTGAGCAAGGCCATCAGCCAACAAGTTAACACTGTTACCGAGCGAGTAATTATGACTCGTGACGTAAGCAGTGAAGTTGAGTTAGAGATATTCAGTTGTGATAACAAAAAAGTACACCCTATGCAGTTCATAAGCAGAGTGAGAGAGTTCAATAAGTTCAGTACTAATAACTGGGAAGTCCAATTATTAAAAATTTTAAAATGTTTTAAAGGTAGTTCGGAGATATGGGCCGAGGTACATAAAACGGAATGGGAGTGTTTTGAAAATTTTGAGTCTGCATTTATAAATAAATATTGGTCTGAAGAAGATCAAGAAGGGTTACGAAGTAGAATCATGGGAACAGGGAATTTCGGGGGGCCCAATAATAATATAACAGGGTATGTGATGAAAATATTTAACGAGGCGAAATACTTAGAACCGCCATTGCCATTTAGATCCTTTGTGAGGCATATCAGCAAGCATTTGCCGAGGGAAGTACAGATAACACTGATGACAAGGGAGGTAGCTAATATTAGCGAACTAGAGAATATTTTAGATGTGTTTCAGAATATCCGGGACCAAGAATTGAGTCGCCGTCAGAACCAGCAGAATGGAAATAATGGAGGTAATCAGGGACCGCCGAGGGGACCTACAAATGGACCGGCATACCCTAGACGAGAACAAAATAATCGAGGACCCATGTGGACTTGTCCAGCGTGTTCACAAGAGAATTATGCGACACAAAATTTTTGTTTTAGATGCAGGAGAGAGAGACCGGGTCAGCGACAGGGACCACCACCCGCTCAGAACCAGCAGGCATACCAACGAAGGGGAGAGGGCCCAGGAGGAGCACAGAGAGGCCAAACTCATGAACCGCGAGGAAACCAGCACGAGCAAGGATACAACCATGCAGTGGCGAGCACCTCTGCGGGAAACTAAGAGGGACAATGGAACACCAGACCCGACCGTTGTCGCCGGAAGTTTCTGGGGTCCAAATGGATGATAGATACCAAAACAACATTGTGATTACAGATTTATCTGAGGAATTATTGGAGGAGGAAGACTTCGAAGCAGTGAGACGGGAGAATGGACTGACTGAGGTGAAAATCAACATAGAAGGTAAGGAGATTAAAACTTTAATCGATACGGGTAGCGAAATCTCTGTTATTTCTGAACATGTATTAGATGAATTAAAAGAAATAAATAAAAATATTCCAGCTTTACCAGTAGCGGGGGTGACGATTGTAGGTATTACGGGAGTTAGAAGTAAGAGAGTCACGAAACAAGTACAGTTAAACATGATAATTAACGGGGTAGGGTATGATAATACATTTCTAGTTGTACGGGGACTAAATCTTGAGGTGATACTGGGAAATGATTTTTTGATTAAACATAAGGCGTTGATTGATTTTCATAAACGGGTATTAGAATTAAATAATGAAGGGGAACCAGTCCGTATTAATTTTGAACGGGTGTTAGATGCGGTAAGAATTTCAGGGGTAAGGGTGATACACAATCGGAATGATAAACAAGACATGGAAATTAGTATGAATGTGTGTAGTGAGAGTAAGATAGAGTATGAGGAGAATGGGGATCACTTATGGAATGAAAGAGCACTGAAATTTTGTAGTGAGGGTGGCGTGATAGGGAGTTCTCAACGTGAATCGTTGTGGCGGGTAGTAGAGAATTTTAGAGAAGTGTTTGCCGATGTACCAGGGAGAGCAAGAAACTATGAATGCGAGTTAAAGGTAAGGGAACACGCACCCTATGTGCAAAGAAGTTATCCGGTGCCATATGCGAAGAGAAGAGCGGTCCAGCTTGAGTTAGAGAAAATGTTAGACGGAGAGATAATTGAGAGATCGGTGTCACCATATTCCAACCCCTTAGTAGTCGTGATTAAAAAAGATGGTAGAGTTAGGTTATGTTTAGATGCCCGCAAAATCAATCAAATAATTATTCCAGATAGGGAGTCACCCGAAGCTATTGAAGAAATATTTCAGAAGTTTAGCGGTGTACAATATATGACCTCTTTAGACCTAACCGCCGGGTATTGGCAAGTTCCATTGGCAGCAAATAGTAGAAAATATACAGCTTTTTTATTCAATGGAAAGAATTACCAATTTAAGAGACTACCGTTCGGTTTGAACACAAGTGTAGCTAGCTTTATCAAGTGTCTTGACGAAATTTTGCAACCACACAACTTAGATTTTTTAACTATTTACGTTGATGACATTTTAATAGCATCCAGAACATTTGAAGAGCATGTAGAGCATTTGGAATATGTTTTGGGGAAGTTATATCAGGGAGGTTTGACAGTGAATTGGGACAAATCGAAATTTTTGCAAACTGAGATACATTTTTTAGGTTTCATCATAACACCTACAGGAATACGTGCCAATCCGGATAAAGTAGAATCCATCCTGAAGTTCCCAGAGCCCAAAAATATAAAACAATTGCAAAGTTTTCTTGGTCTTTGTAATTTTTACAGGAAGTTTCAGAGGAACTACGCACAGACGACGGCCCGACTCAGCGCAGTGTTACAGAAGAACAAGCAATGGAGATGGGGCGATAACGAAAGAGCGACGTTTAATGACATCAAAATTAAGTTCACAGACATGATACTAATGAACCATCCCAATTTTAATGACAAATTTTATTTGCAGACAGACGCTAGTAACATAGCATTGGGAGCGGAGCTTTACCAAGAGGACGAGGCAAAAGAGCATAAAACCATCGCCTTCGCCAGCCGGACGTTGCTGGCCGCAGAGCGCAATTACACTACCACCGAAAAGGAGCTCCTCAGTATAGTGTTCGCTGTGAGGAAGTTCCGAACGTATCTGCTGGGTAACAGAACTATCATCAGGACGGACCATAAAGCGCTGTCGTTCCTGAATACTTGTAAACTCACACACAGCCGTATAACCAGGTGGGTGTTAGCTCTTCAAGAGTATAATTTTTCTTGGGAATACATTAAGGGTGTAGAGAACAGGGTGCCCGACACACTATCACGAGTAGACACAGATAGAAATAGAACAGGGAGAGATATTAAAGAGATAGAAATTTATAGATTATCCCGGGAAGATAAACTTTTTGGGGAAGAATTAAAAGATATAAATGTAATGCAAAGAGCTGATAATAAATTAAATAAAATAATTACTAGTATAGAATCAGATGTAGATGAGTTTGGGTATAAACAATATTTTCAAGTGTTTAAAGGGAGTTTGTTTAAAAAAGTAGAGGGGAGAGAGAGAGATTGGAGGTTAGTCATACCTGAAGGGTTGATAGAGAAAATAGTGTGGGACTGTCATTTTAGATATGGGCATTTTGGGGCACGGAAGTGTGTGAATGTATTAAAGGAATCTTGTTTATTTAAGAACATGGAGAAACGAGTCCGAAGAATACTTAGAGTTTGTGAGTTATGTCAGAAATCCAAAGTTGTAAATTATAGGTTAGAGGGAGAACTAAATTATATTAAGGTAGAAAAACCATTCGATTTAGTAGCTGTAGATTTGTACGGCCCATTGCCGAAAGGTAGGGGTGGAGTGATGCATATTTTTGTTGTACTTGACACTTTTTCCAAATATGTCAGACTATATAGCGTGAAGCGAGCAACGAGCAAGGTGCTGAGCGAGAAGATCACACGCGACTACATGATCAACGTGGGAAAGCCGAAGGTGATATTATCCGACCATGGGCCGCAGTTCATCAGCGGAACATGGCGCCAGACTCTTGGATGGGAAGGTATCATCCCAAAACACACCGCAGTATATCACCCGCAGTCCAATCAGGCGGAGAGAGTCATGAGGGAGTTGGGAAGAATTTTTCGAACATACTGCCACGCCAAACATAGCGAGTGGCCATTCTATGTGCAGAAGATTGAAAACTGGCTAAACTGCACCACCCACGAGTCGACGGGGTTCACGCCTTACGAGTTGATAAGAGGAAAGCGCCCACAGAGGATTTTGGAACAATTGATTGAATATCCACCGGAAACCAACACTATTAGCAACGATGTTAA
Organism: Magicicada septendecula; assembly: GCA_034769895.1. Lineage (NCBI taxonomy): Eukaryota > Metazoa > Arthropoda > Insecta > Hemiptera > Cicadidae > Magicicada > Magicicada septendecula. The sequence continues at coordinate 660,255,701 of CM068368.1, forward strand.
ACTTAGACTAGCGAATGAGTGTTTGTTGACGAAGGGAGAGAGGAGAAAACAGCGCCATGATAGGAAAGGTAAGTGGACGAAGTATGAGGTTGGACAGCTGGTATTGATACGACGACATGACTTATCAAGTGCACAAGACAAGGAGATCAAGAAGTTTTTCTTATTGTACGAGGGGCCGTACGAGGTAGTAGAAATAAAAATGAGAAATTCATATGTGTTACAGAATAGAGAAACCAGGGAGATAGTAGGTACGCACAATGCGACAAATTTGAAATTATTTTGGTCAGCATAAGTATTTTGTTAATTTGTAAAGGTATGAATGTTATTTAATTATTCTTTTATGTTTTTAGAAGGGCTCCTCCCCCATTTTCGGGCGGCCACGATCTTACCAGTCCTGGCCGTGGAATGCGGAAATCGGAGGCGGGCCATGGTTGGCAGGATCTTCCTTCGGGCAGTGAAAACAACGATGGTCCGGCTCCACCAAAATTGGTACAAAATAGAAATTTAACCACACATATTTGAACGGGGAGGGGGACCCCAAAAGAGGTACGTGACGAATTAAAATTTTTTATACACTCTGGGTACAACAATTTTGAGGTACCTGTCACGTGCCTGCACTGCCTTAGAGTGATTATATAAAGTGAGGCAATGTTTCAAGTATTATTTCACCACTGTCATTTTCAAATAAAAATTTAGCAAATGATAGAAGTTCCAGTATATTAAGAAAAATGGATTTTGTGGAGATGGGCTAGGGACTGGGCAGACGGCATGCATGGATGAATGAGAGGGAGAGTAGATTTGTATAAATTGTAATTAAGGTAGTAAAAAAAAAAAAAAAAAAAAAAAAAAAAAAAAAAAAAAAAAAAAAAAAAAAAAAAGCAAGGTAATGTGATTTAATGGTAGATTAGGGGAACGTGAATTCACGTATGTTGTCTGCCCATCCCCTATTCCATCTCGGCAAAACCCCCGTTTCAGGCGGGGATACTGACCACTTAGTTATAAATTATAAGTTATAAATTTAAAATGTAAATAAATTTTAGAATTAAGCGACCAAATATAATTGTCAAGTTTTAGTATCAGGGAATATGGGAACGTTTTGAAACGATGTGTAACAAAATATAAACTCGTTGTCAATACAAGAAGTGGGGATGACTTTGGGGGGTAGTTTGGTGCTCAATGATGTGATAATAACAATGGAGTGTTGAACGGCATTGGTAGAAAGATTAATTTCATGTATTAAGTAATTAGTTAGTTATTAAGCGGCTATTGTGGGGGTTGCCTGTGCTCTCACAAGTAGCGAAAAGGGTTGGGGGTAGCAGTGAGTGTTACCTCCATCGGAGGCCGAGCCGGCGATAAATGTGCGGCACACCTTATACGTGTAAAATAAAAATTTTACACACCATATTAAATGACCGTGTCGCACATAAAAATATTGATGTTTAACAGGCAGTGAAATTAGAGTTAGATTTCCTCGACTTTTCGGGCGGTTACTGCCTTACCAGCACTAACCGTGGTTTTGGCTAGCGGCCAGCTATGGTCATATCAAGTCCCTTGACCATAGCTGACTTGAAATTGGTATAAATTTGAAATTTAATGGGGGGACAATTAGAGGAAATCTCCGGAACTAGGGAACAGCGGCTGCCACTCTGTTCGAGTAGGAACAGCAGAGCCAGGTGGCAGATCCGTTTTTAAGGGTGCATGATTTTATAACAAAAACATGATGATGTTCACAAATTTAAAACTTAACAGCGGAAGCAGAGACACGGAGAGGTAAAACCCTGCTCCAAAATGTACAGTCTCTGTGGAAGCGAAAGGGCGAGACAGTCCTCCATAATCTGAAATAGTGTGTGTGGCTGGGAGGTGACGTAAAGGAGTCACGAATTTAAAATTTTATGACGTAAAAGTTTTGCTTATTCAAAGTTTAATTCAATCAAAAAATGCTTGTGCTCTGTCCACATAATTATATGCTCAGACTCGTAATATAAGGTGTTCATGCTATAATTTTAAGTGTATTATTTTATTGTTGTCTATTAGATAAGCATTGATAAGAATATGTAATTTTATTATGTGTGTATTTGTTTAAGCCAATAAGTAAATCGTCTGGCAGGTTAACATAAGCATCAGAATCAGAAAAAAGGGGAACCAATGAGGTGAGAAGTGAGAATAAATAAAAATAAATATGTATATTCCATGTAATTTGTTCAATCATGAAATGTGTTTTTAATATGTTAGGATATCAGCTGATCAATAATACCATGTCACTGGTATATTGGTTTGTAAATGTTACAAGTAATTAATGTTTAACGTATTACAGATATTTTGAAGCAAAGACAAAAAGAATATGAGAAATAAAATAACAATAATTTATGCAAATTAATAAAAGATAATTCATGGGTGATAAATGTTGTGGGACATGTAGACCTGTCCGAATTGAATTCCAAGTGAAGTTGAAATAATGAATATGATGTAATATTGTTTTTGAGTTAATGTATGTTATAAAAGTTGGTGAAGTATTAATGTTGACACAGTCGTGGAGAATTTATGTAGAGTTTTGAATGATATATATTTATGTTTATAATTAATGAGATTATTTTGTGTATTTGTAGTAATGTAATGAGTTTGAGACTTTTGGGGATGGCAATTTTGTACTAGAGGGTAGTGTAATGTAGGAGTCCGCAACAAGGGTTGGGATGGGAATTGGAATAGATTTTAGTGAGGAGGGGCCGCCTTAGGTAAAATCCGGGGGCCAAATAAGGGAAATGAGTTTTTGGGAAGGAAACACGTATCCTATATATACAAAGGGTTAGCGAGTATTATATATGTAGAGAAGGCGGTGAAGTGTGTTAAATGATAAGTTGGGGTTTAGAGTGTCCTGATTAGTAGATATTTTTGGTAGAGATGGGTGTCATGAGAATGGAAGTTGATGAATATTAGAATCAGAGGGAGAAAGTTTATATATGTATAGAAGTCTAATACGGTAATTGAGAATAAATGATTTACAACACCCAAAGTAATGTAGAATTAAACTGTTAACTAAAGAGAGGAATTTATAATAAAGAATGTACAATTGTTTTTTCAACCAGTGACAGAATTTTGATAGAAGTGAAAATAATGTAAAGTCAAGAAGTGTTTATTTTAAATAATTTAAATGTCAAGTTGATGATTATTTGTAATAATATTTTGTTCATATTGAATATTTTGTTATTATGTTTGTATTTTAAGTCAGGATATTACAAATGTTCAAGGTGTTTTCAGAAATCATACATAACATATGTAGGTCAAGGGTTTTGGACTTGACCTAGTTATGATCAGCTGATGAGTTCATACACCTACTAAGCTTGTGTATAGTAGGAAGCCAATTGTGATTTGTTTGTTTAATTAATTCAAACCAATATTTGAATAGTTTTAATAAATATTTAATAAATAAATTTAATAAAAAATTTAATGAATAAATTTAAATTTTTTTTTAATTTTAAAATTTTTGGAAATTTTAAATTTTTTTTGAAAAAAAAAAAAAAACTAGATTTTTCGCCTGCCAGCGAATGACTATTTTAGATAATGAGTTTTTATTATGTGTGTATTAACCATGTTGCTTTTATTGTATTGCATTATATTGGTAGACTATAAGGGATTCTCATGCTAGAGTAAGGATGTATTTGTATTAGTAGAAATGTTTAGGTTAAGTCATTGAAACAAAAATTAGAAAAAAGAGGAAGAGAATTTTTTGATAAACGAGTATTTTTTGAATTTTGGATTTTTTAAATTTTTGATAAATTTTAAAAGAAAGTTTTATTCTTATGTGTTATGGTAATATGTAATGTTAGAGTGTGTGAGCCCAGTATTTGCCAAAGGCAGCCCAGCTTGCAAAAAGGGGATCCATATCGGCGGAGGAGCTGGAATGATTTTAGCCAGGGATTGAGTATTTTTGGGGGTAGTATGTTGAAGGGCGAGGTGGGCTATGGTGCGAGTCTGATCGATTTCTCGGTGTTGGGATCTCTTACGGAGAAGTCCAGTGATCTCGTTCAGATGAGTCCATGGTCGCTGAGCCAGGGGGGTCGTGTACCCATGAGAGTAAGAACCAGGGGGTTGTTGGCACCAGTTCCTCACCGGTCCTCTTCGGGTTTATCGATGAGATTTCTTCTGTCATGGACAGCAGAATTCTCATCGAGGGGGTATTGTAGCGGGTCATTTTTGGGTGTTTTTATTTTTAACCATTTGGGGCATTATTATATTGTTACTTATTTCGTTTTCGGGCGGACTGGTATAATAAATTTGAAAAAACTGTAATTGTATTGTGCAACGTTATTTAACAAGCAACAGCACGAGGTTGAGAAACAGAGTTTGGAACAAAAGCGACACGCAATTTCAGTGGTGTAACGGCAGAAGAATTTCCCTCCACCAAAATTCTAAGAACTCTGTGCATGTGTTTTGACGCCCGTATGCAACTCAGCCGGGCGGGGATCGGCACTGACGCCGTGAGTGACAACGCAGTTGAGACCAACATGGCGCTGGGACGAGAAGTTATTAGTTCTAAGTGACCGGCTACCGGAAAACCAGCGTCAAACTCCGCCTACTGTGAGCGACATCAGCAGAGCAGATGCCAATATCAGCCTCTGGACACACACACATGCCAGTTATAATCCATGCATAAAATGGTTATGCCACCGCAATTAATCACCAACGGCGACTAAAACCGGATGGCCGTGACTGCTCATTTCCCGCGACTCGAGGAAAGCACATTGTCCAGTTCGTCACTAACTGTGTCGGCGCCGACACGTGAGCTAAATACGCTCATATAATTTCATCAGTATTTAATAATGAAAGTGAAGTAGTTATTGTCAAAATACAGTGACAGGATGGGAGGAGAGTTGTAGAACAATAATAGCCAAATTTGTGATTTAGTTTCGTCCTTTTCGAGACGTTTTCGACCTACCGCGGGCTGGCCACGAGGTCACAGAAGAACGCGTTGCCGGTAGTGATTTAAAATCATGTATTCAATCGGGTAATTTGGGTTTTATAATGGAATGGGAGTAGTGAGTGTGCAATGCTGGGCTGTTCTGTGTTTATGTGTGAAATATATAATTGTTTGTATCTGTATAAAGGATAAGGTAAGCCATAGTCGATAAGGTGCAAGAGTTGCACAACATGTAACACGAAGTTTTATCAATTCAACATTTCTTATTAATAAAAAAATCTAATTTCTCTTCCATATAATTGAGAGTTAAATTCTTTCAATGCCTTATTTCGTTATATGTATCGTCAGAGTTCGTCGAACGAAATGGGTTAGTCCACACTATGCGATCCGGCCAGATCAAGTGGAAAGGTAAGTGGGAGTTGTAATTTGAATAAATTTACTTTTTATTAAATAAGATAAAAAGTTACAAATTGTAAACTTGTATTTTGATTAATAGTATAATATTTTGTATAATTATTATCCCCGAACCATATACGCCCTGAGATAATCAATATATTTTATTTAAAAACGTTAACAAAAAGCATTGTTTTGGTCTGGAAGGAACACTTAAACGTTTGGCTACTGCTGCCAACTGGTAAAGGAAGAATTACAGTTTGCGCTACAATTGCGATTATTCTGTTTAAATTTATTAAAACAGTCAACCAGTGTTTTTTCCGAATAAAGGATTCCACAAGGATATATGTTTGATAGTATTTGTGTGTCGTTATTATTGCTGTAACATTTAGTAAATAGAATTCACAGATTGCAACGGACCCGATAGTTGACATCGTTGAGTGACGTCACGGAAAAGAGGCAGCATAGTGGGAGAAGCGGCAATTTACAAAATTATTCGCCGTTCAACATAACACATTCATATTTACACATCGACGCCTCCAGTGCGAGTTTGTCGCTACATTATTTATATATATTACAAGTTCACACTTCCTAGGGGTGGTGTAATCCAAGTGCACACGACATATATACAAGTAACCTATTCACAGTAACATTGTACGTAACGAAATATTCTCTGGTTACAAATAGACGAACCTGAGGTGAGGCTTTAACACGCCAATCATCGTCATTATACATCTTCAATATATTTTATCGTTACAATATAGAAACTACAACAACAGAACAACAGATGTGAGTGGACATAAATTATAACCAATAAGGAATTGCCATCTAAAAAAGTAACAAAACAATTGGTGTGTGTGTGTGTGTGTGTGTGTGTGAGACAGAGAGAGTGTTTATGCACAGAGAACAAAGAGTTATGCACATAAGTGTTCTGCTCTGAGGACTTTGGGCCCAAAATTAGCTGTATATACAATGTATGATGCTTTAATATTCTAAGAAAAATTTTCATTTTGAAGAAACCATAGTGCTATAGTAAAATATATATATATATATTTTTTTTTTTTGTAATTGTATTGTAACTGTTTTAATTTAGTAATTGTTGTGGTTCAAAGAGTTTTGTATTTGACAGATTTGAAACTTAGAAAATACAATTTGTAGATGCGTTTGCTATTCAAGGTTAATGAGAGTGGATACAATTTCTTAATCATTGTAAGCAATACTTTTGAGTGTAAAGCCATACTGCGCGAGATAGTAATGTGTTGTGTATGTTGTGATTAATAATACAAGAGCAATGATGATAGTTTAAGCTTTTTTTTTAACCCGACCCTGACCTAACCTGTGCTCGTGGATCCGTCTAAATGGCCCTCCGAACGCACCATTTATTAAGTGTGGATGGCGACCTTGGGTGTCTACTTTTTGTACTGCCACAATAAATAAATTATAGTAGGCACTATAAGCTATTAGTTTTACTTACAGCTTTCAGAGTTCAGTTAATTCAAACTGATTTTAACAGAATATTTTTAAAACAAATTATATAGGGAAAAGATATTTTTTAAATATTAGAACGTGTAAGAAATTATTAGAAATTAGAAATTATAATTTTTAAGGACTAGGAGTATACATATAAATGGAAAACAAAAACAATATTTTTGTGGCTTGTAAACAGTAGGATACCTAGAAATATACTGAATTCATGAACTGCTGGCTGCTTTGAGGGGGTTTTATTGTGTGGTTTTCCATTAACATAAAAGTTGACATTAGCAATGTTTGTGACATTTATAATAAATACCAGACCTCATTCCACAGTACTAAAACAAACCAGTAAAAGTGAATGCAAGCACTTCTCCAAAAAGACATTTTTGCATCAACACACAATAACATGGGCACAAAGTGTGCGTAACAAAAATAAGTAATCCAAGAAAGGGAATGGTATGATAGAGAAAGTCATACTGTACCATAAAAATAGCTTCTGGGATATGGTCTATAGTGTCCATGAAAAAAGGGTGTTTCTAAATAAAAGTAGATAGAAGGTTATCAAGGGACGTTTATATGGGCCATGTATTGACTTGTTTAATATGGAGATTATTTGCAATATCTGCCCAACAGAAAAACGACCTCGAGCAGTATAAATGCATTCAACAGGAATGGATGTATATGTTTCATTCGACACTAATGAAAATGTGTATGTGGTTACTATGTGGCTGCCGATAATACTGACGCAAGCAAAAAATATATATCCACCAATGTACATGTAAAATTAAGCCTACCAATTTTAAATAAAACATAATAAAAACCCCCATGAGTGGTGTACACATGGAACTAACAGTAAGAAACAAAGGAAACCAAGCAGGCTGAGGCAGTCGTAAGTATGATGCCATACATTGGATGGCTTAAGAAGTCATCAGTGAGGCACCAAACCAAGCAGTTGGTGAAGTTTAAGCATCACCTATAACCAGAGGGGGAACAAGTGGTGCCGTTGTTTTAGATACTTTGGTCTCTCATCTTTATAAGACTCCTCAAACACAGGTAGGTAATTAGAACTGTGGAAAAGCAACAACTGAAGAAACATGCCATTAATATGTCAACATCTGTAATGCTAAAATAATGAGTATATAGACATATAGGCCAAATAAAGGGGAGTGTTGTAATGGGGCAAATTAAGGGAAGGGTCTATTTTTTTTTCAATTTAATAATTATTTGGGGCTAATCTGTTTGGGCACCATTTGTGGTCACGAAAAATGAATTTATGTAACACCCTGTATTCACCTTGTGCCAGGCGGTACTAGGTACGTGAGTGATAAAACATTGGAATGTGGATGTGTGCGCGTGTGCCACTCTCTATACTCTCCAACTCAAAGTCGATAACGAAAGGAACACGAAAATATAACAAATTATCGTGTGACGTGGTGCCTTTCTAAGCCAATGAGAGAACGAGTTATAGAAGAGACATCCGGTTAGCGGCCCGTGGTGATTTACACAGAGAACGAAGCGCGTCACCCCGGGCAGCCTGTTGCCCCAGTCGACTTACAGTTTCAGACCGCACGCGGTCATCAAAATCTTTGCTTGAGCTAATTAGGGTCGGCCGACCAGCAAATTGTGTTTTAAGAAGCGAAATAATGTAAAAAGGTTTAATAATCTACAGTGAAGTCAAAATTGATAGTGAGAACTTAATTTGAACGGACAAATGAAATAAAATGTGCTGATTGCAACACGTGGTCTTCACGGACACAACCAGAGAAGTAACAGTATATCAATCAAATTAATTATGAGAATTTAAATAAAAGAGCGCTCAATTAAAGATGGTATGTGTGTGAATGAGAGCATGTGCAGATACTGGGCTGTCTTTATAAGTATATATAATATATGTAAATGTTAGGGTAAGGTAGAATATTTACCATATCAAATAGCCTAAATGATTGTTTGTATTTTTTATTTAAAAGAAGAAGAATTGAGCTTAACAGAATATATGTGAAAAGAAAATGAATATTAATTAGGTATAAAAGAGAATGAAAATGTTCAAGTGGCCTAAAGGTTTATTTTGCAAAATTTTCTAATAAAAGTTGATTCACCTGTACAGTAATAATTTTGAGATATAAAAAGAATAAAAAGTAAATTTAAATATTGCAATTGATGAATAAACAACTAATTACTATGGTCAACGAGTGTAATTATTGCTATACACAACCTTGAATCACGTTTATATTTCACAGTTCGTGTGCCATAACCCTGGGCTTGTAAGGTAAGTTTAACATGGTTTATTAATAATTTAAATGTGTCAGAGAAGATAATTGTACAAATGGCGCCCGAACAGGGATTATTTATAAAGTAATTGATAAATCACACCTACAAGTGAATATAAGCGTGATTGAGGAGTGCGTATAAATTACGTACAGGTTATGTGATGTACATACTACAGTTACGTATTACTTATAATATTAAAGAATATTAAGTACATGTAAGATTAAAATTGTTTTTAAGATAAAAAAGTCTCATAAAAAATATAAAAAATGGCAGGAAAGAACGAAAATGATATATGTGAAATTAACGTAATTGTCGGCGATGAGGCCGAAAGTAAATCGATGTATGAAAGTAAAGAAAATATGTCAACTGAATCGGCTAACAAAAGTGACTCAGGAATTCAAACAAGTGAAAGTAATGTAGACGAGTCAAAAATAATGAATGAAGTTGCAATTCATTCAACACCTATTTCAATTAATCAAAACAAAAAAATCCGATGACGATAATATGTTAACATGGTTGTATAATATGATGTACAACAGTTTAGAAAAACAAGATAGCAATTTTAGTGAATTGAAAAGCGAAATCAATGAAATAAAAAATAATTTCAATGTTAAACTTGATGAAGTGAACATTAAAATGAATGATAAACTAAATGAACAGAATGGTAAAATTAAAAATAATTTTAATGAAAAGTTGAATGAGATCAGAGATGAAATTAAACAACAGAATTTTAATTTTAGTAAGCAAGTGGATGAAATAAATACACGTTGTAATAGTATGACAGAACAGATATTAGAATCGATAAGTTACAATTGCAAGGAAAAAATTAACGAAATGAATAAAAGGTTAGACAGTAAAATAAATCAGATAATGAATAAAAAGGTAAGTGACAGTGGTAATATGACGAAAAATAATGAAGTAACTGAGAACAAGGTAAGTAGTAATTATGGTAGTGAATCTAATAATGAAGAAAAAACTGAGAATTATAATGATATGATTAAAAACGTGGTATTAGAGAATAAAGGGGTTAATATTGAGAGTAATAATGAAGATTTTGGTGGAGTAGAATTTAGTAACGAAGTGTTAGTAAGTGGTAATGAAAGTGAGAGAGAGTGTGATGAAAGGTTACGTGGGCAAAGGGCAGATTTTTCCCAAGTATATGGTGAAACAGAGGTTTCACAAGTGTTGTATGAGGGCAGAGTTTCCTCCAGTAGTTGTTTGGAAGATGAGGTGTCTTCAAATAGTCCCTTAATTTGTTGTAATATTCTTGGAAGAGCCAAGAAATATAGTGATTTTGTGTGGCCCTTTGCGTGGTATGAAATAGGTCAGTGGGGTTGTGAGAGGTATTGTGAGGAGAGAGAGAGAGAAAGAGAGAGAGATTTTTGAGATTAATAGAGGTTATGAAATGTTAGTGCAGAGTTTAGATACTGAGAGAGGAGAGAAAATTGACTTACCTTGTGAAATAGAGATGGATGATTATTTTGATGATACGGTTAGAGATGATAAAAACTTACCTTACGATGTGATGAATATAGTGGAGGAATATGATGATGGAATGTACCTTATGTTAAACAAAAATACTGATGGAGACTGGACTGAAATTACCAATGTAGATGGGCTTTATGAAATAATGGGTGACAAATATGTAGTTAATTACTGTGTCAATATAATTAACGAAAATAGTCATTACAATAATAATTATAATGTAATGTGTGTTGAGAAAAACGAGTTGTGTTATAAATACATCAGACTAATATATGATGATGGGGGTTAAATAAAAAATAAGTGAATGGACATTTTAAATATTTTAGTTTATGGTTATGACCTTGCTAACTTATGAAATGAGGTGTGGTAAACAGAAAAAAAAATTAATGACGAAGAATTGTAAATAAATTTATAGTGAAATTAATTGTGTGTTTTGTAAAATGTATTTGATGTAAACAATGTGTGTATGTAGTAGAAATTGATGTTATAATAATAATAATAATAATATTTTGGCAGACTAAATAAATAATGAGAATAATTATGAAGGTGTTAATAATTGAATTGTAATGGTTTTGGAAGAAGGTAGTTAAAGTAATATTGTGTTTAAATAACTGAGTGAATTAAAATAAATTGTAGATTAATTAATTGATTAAATTGATTGAAATAAATTTTGATAATGGATTTAAACGATGTTTCTGAGATTTGAACTTGGTAATAAACAGTAAATGAAGAAATGTAAAATGTGTTTATAGTTGTGGAATCATATTCTTGTTATAATGTTTCAGAAGGTACATATGATTGTATATGATCTGGTGGTGATAAATGTTTATAATTTTGTGTCAATAACAGGAATCATGTGTTTTGAGTGATGTACTGTAAGTATGAAGTTTATAATGCAATTTAAATAAAGTAAAATGTTCAATGTTTGAATAGTAATTTTTAAATGGGTTTAAGAGGTGTTAAGTTAAATGATGAAATTAATTTGAGATAGTTATGAATTTTCAATGGGTAATAAAGGTTAGAATTTGGGTGATAATTATTTCAATAAGGCATTTGAATCAGTCAGAGTTAAGTTTAAATGGGTGTTAAACAGAATAAGATTCTTGGGAATAAAAGTAAGATAGAAACTGAGTATTAGTAGGGACACAGTAGCGATAGGGCATATATGTATGAGAGTGATGTAGTTGGAGAGTAATTAGATGAGGGAGGAATTTTGTAAAGGGGGTGGTGTGATAAGGAGTCCTCACGAAAGGCATTGTGGCGGGAGGTGAACCGTATGTGCATTGGCAGGGTTACCTGGGGGAGACCAGGAACTAATAAGGGGATGAGCATAGGGAGGGAACACACATTTTAAGTACAAGGAGGGTAGAGGATATTTTGTTATAAGGGTAAAATGATTCAAGGTGAGTTAGAGTAGTAAGTTAGTGGAGATAAATGTTTTGAGAGATTGATGTCATCCTAGGTAAATCTGTTAGTGAGTGTTAGAGTCAGAAGGGGGGTAAGATTATATTTTAATGCCTTTTCAGTGAATTAGATTATTGTGAATAATTGGGAATCACCCAAACCAATTGAGGATGAAAATGACTAGTGGAAATTCATAACGGAAATGTAATAATAAAAAGTAACTAAATAAAGAGTTAATAGAGTTTGAAACTAAACCCAAATTTGGTAAGTTTTATTCAGATACAGATGAGATGTATTTTACATTGTATTATTTGTATGTAGTGTGCCTATAGTGAGGTCATTCACTGGTTAGTAAGACATCAGCTGATGAACTGTATAATGGTCAATGTAACCAATTCCTAAGTTGTATTTTCTTTTATAACTTTCTGTTATTGTCAGAATAGCGGTTTAATAAAACATTATTACATTTTATTAAAAAAAAAAAAAATTATTTTGCTTGAAGTACAGATTGTGTTTTGATGTTCAGGATATATTGTTATGTGTATTGCTAATGTATTAACTGATTTATATTGTTCATAGTATGTGTTGTAAACAAATGTAATGATAAGGGAATTTATGATTTAATAAGGTGTTCAGTTTATTTTGTTTTTATGATTGTTAGCAGCTAATTAAGAAGAGTTGTAAATTCATTTAAAAGATTTTGAAATTTTCAGAGTAAATGGAAAGAGATGATCAAATTAGTGGTAATATGAAATTTTGATATTGGACTTAGAGTAATTTCTCTAGGTGAACAAATTTAAATGATTTAATCCGATTTGTCTGATTTATTTTGAGTTGAAACCGTAACGTCAAACAGATAAAATATTGAGAGAAGTAATTGAAGTTAAGCTATAAAATACTGTATTTATGAATTTAAGATCAACAAAGTAGTATATAGATGTGGTATTCAATAAAATCATGAGTATGTGTACACACTCAGTATTTGCTAAAGGCAACCCAGTATGTATGTAAGGGGGAACATATCGGTTGAGGATCTGGTACGGTATAAGGCCAGTTTGGAATTTTATTCAGAATGATACAAGGCAAGGGGTACTATGGTGTGTACCTGTCCGATTTTATGGTGTTGGGATCTCGAACAGAGAAGTCCAGTAATGTCGTTCAGGTGCAGCCATAGTCGCCGAGCTAGGGGGGTAGTTTACCCATGACGTGTTAAGAATTAAAGGGGGGTCGTTGGCGCCATATCCTCACTGATCCTCTTAGGGTTTAGCAATGAGAGTTTTTTTGTTTCGGCAAAAAACCTCTCATTGGGGGTATTGTAACGGGGCAAATTAAGGGAAGGGTCTATTTTTTTTCAATTTAATAGTTATTTGGGGCTAATCTGTTTGGGCACCATTTATGGTCACGAAAACTGAATTTATGTAACACCCTGTATTCACCTTGTGCCAGGCGGTACTAGGTACGTGAGTGATAAAACATTGGAATGTGGATGTGTGCGCGTGTGCCACTCTCTATACTCTCCAACTCAAAGTCGATAACAGAAGGAACACGAAAATATAACAAATTATCGTGTGACGTGGTGCCTTTCTAAGCCAATGAGAGAACGAGTTATAGAAGAGACATCCGGTTAGTGGCCACATGGTGATTTACACAAAGAACGAAGCGTGTACCCCAGGCAGCCTGTTGCCCCAGTCGACTTACAGTTTCAGACCGCGTGCGGTCATCAAAATCTTTGCTCGAGCTAATTAGGGTCGGCCGACCAGCAAATTGTGTGTTTTAAGAAGCGAAATAATGTAAAAAGGTTTAATAATCTACAGTGAAATCAAAACTGATAATGAGAACTTAATTTGAACGGACAAGTGAAATAAAATGTGCTGATTGCAACACGTGGTCTTCACGGACACAACCAGAGAAGTAACCGTATATCAATCAAATTAATTATGAGAATTTAAATAAAAGAGCGCTCAATTAAAGATGGTATGTGTGTGAATGAGAGAATGTGCAGATACTGGGCTGTCTTTATAAGTATATATAATATACGTAAATGTTAGGGTAAGGTAGAATATTTACCATATCAAATAGCCTAAATGATTGTTTGTATTTTTTTATTTAAAAGAAGAATTAAGCTTAACAGAATATATGTGAAAAGAAAATGAATATTAATTAGGTATAAAAGAGAATGAAAACGTTCAAGTGGCCTAAAGGTTTATTTTGTAAAATTTTCTAATAAAAGTTGATTCACCTGAACAGTAATAATTTTGAGATATAAAAAGAATAAAAAGTAAATTTAAATATTGCAATTGATGAATAAACAACTAATTACTATGGTCAATGAGTGTAATTATTGCTATACACAACCTTGAATCACGTTTATATTTCACAGTTCGTGTGCCGTAACTCTGAGCTTGTAAGGTAAGTTTAACATGGTTTATTAATAATTTAAATGTGTCAGAGAAGATAATTGTACAGTGTCACATGTGTATACAAAAGGACTTATTTGGCTTGATTCAGATTATCTGGTTCAGTGTAATGTAATATTTGTTTGTAATACTTCTTTTCACATGGTATAAAAATTTATTGATCATGTAGAAATTTTCATAAACTGATCACAAATTTAAATGTGACTTACATGATTTATTTGTTTTTAATTTTTACTATCGAAGTAATAACAATGTGGGCAACTTTAATTTGCAATATGACAAGATGCACCTTAAAAAAAATGGAAAAATGGGGGGGAATAGAAGATTAGAAAGTTTTGCATTAAAATCATATGCTATTCACATTAAATCCTCTTCTTTAATTTTCTGATTGGCACTCACAGTATACATGAACACATATTTAAAGGGAAAGTAACTAAAATGTTGATCTCAGATTGCAATTTTTGTACACTTGTATCTGAATTATATGATTCAAAGTCTCAACTAACCCTGTGCACATTCTTAATACACAGTGAGTTGTTTTGAAATTACAGTGGAGCAAAAATGTGTTCACTAGTAATTATAATAAAATATTAGCTCAAGGAGAATACCCACATAAAAATACAATATATGCGTATGTAAATTATCTGTAGAAGTGATTAATTGAAATGTAGCCTAATGATCAAAAACTGAGTGTGTTAAACAACTAATAGATAGTGAACAATGTTTATGACAACACACATGTATCATTCTATATAGAACATGGGTATGTCTGTTTATTATAATGACATGAAATTATAACAGTTGACTGATTTCACACCCCACTGTGCATATTACCTATGGTTTTACGTTGATTCAATTTGTCTTATTATTCAATTATGTCTTAAATTTTCTTATATTACTAAGGTCTTTTTCTTTCTGTCATGTGTTTTACTTCCATGTTCCTTAAGGAAATGGAAGTATGGTGTTTATATGTGTACTAAGAGGGCACAACAGCACTTTTATTGCACGCAAATATGAGATGAATGAAGTATATTAAATTGGGGTTATTACATTTAAAACCTCAACACTTCTGGTAATTTTTTTATAAAATGAATGATAGTGTCTATCACTTGAATTATTATCCACACTATCTGTAACAAAATTATTATGAAGACTGTAAATAATACAATTAAAATTGTTGTTACTGAATGTGTCTAATTATACATTAGATTGAAGGGGAATATAAACATTACATATTACCTTTTTGTGCTGGGTTAAACACCAACTGTTCATGTTGATGAGCACCTCTTTAGTCTGGTGAATAACCAATTCTGGAGCACTGGCAATAACAGTCAAGTTGCTATCAGTAATTACACATGCTACCTCCAGTACTCTGCAGTTATCTGGATCTAATCCAGTCATCTATAAAATATTAAATAACGGTTGTTATTAAAAATGTAATATTATAACTATTATACAAAGAAATATTTTTCTCAATACTTATTATTTCTTTAAGGAAAAACCACATTTAAATTCCGACCACTACAAAATCAAAATGTAAATCTTTCTACAATTATAAATCTGTTCAATCAATTACAGTATTAATAATTAAAAATCAGTGATGTTATACATAGGAGACAAAAAACTAAGTTTAGGCAAGTAGAGTTTTTTGTCAATTTTGTTTCAGTCT
Source organism: Magicicada septendecula (assembly GCA_034769895.1). Lineage (NCBI taxonomy): Eukaryota > Metazoa > Arthropoda > Insecta > Hemiptera > Cicadidae > Magicicada > Magicicada septendecula. The sequence continues at coordinate 660,271,725 of CM068368.1, forward strand.
AAATAGTCTGGTTACAATAGCAAGTCATAACAAAGGCATGCAAAAATCAAAGATTTTTTTCTCATCAGATCTGTAAGGCTGATTCACAAGTTGCAAGTATATAAAAATTAACGTAAAACTTGGAGTCAATGAATATACACAAAACTGTAAATGCCAAGTCTTCCCAAGTATAACATTAATCATCCTAAATTATTCCGGCAGTTCACAAAAGACCACATAAACAGTAGATTTTACTGTATTTGCTAGTTACTTGTATTGTGAATGCTCTGTCAGATTATACATGAATTCTTCAACCATTTTTATATATATAACTATAGTCTGCATCATGGAAATAGTCCTATCATGGTCACTCACTGTCACTGCTTCTCCCTGTCTCCTCCCCAATGCAAGCAAAATTAGAGCGGATTTCTGTTAGAAACTTAATTATTCCTTTCAGAAACCTCCGTACTTCACCCTCTGGAAGTGCTCGATTTTAAATTTAAAAAGTGCAACAATGGACGAAAATTTTTAATGGAGTCCAGAGACATTGCTGCCTCTACAGCAAAGTTTTTGAGAACTATGCATATACTGCATACACAGGACAACAGGAATATAATTTATTTGAATGAAACCTGGATATCACAGAATCATACCAATAAATACATCTGGCAAGATTCCAAAGGGAACAGTACGCTGAAAGTACCTACTGGTAGAGGTGGCTGGCTAATTATTGCACATGCTGAATCTGCAAGTACAGGTTTCATAGCAGGTGCCAAACTTTTCTTTCGTGGCAGTAAGCATTTAGTTGAATGTGACTACCACACAGAAATGAATGCTGAAGTTTTTAAGACTCGGTTTGTTGGTATGTTGTGTTACTTGAAAGAAGGCTCTGTCATCGTGATGGATAATGCCAGCTATCATTCTGTACAAATAGATAAGCCACCGTGTTCAAACTGGCATAAAGCAGATATCATTGAGTGGCTGTGTAAGAAGGGCATTCATTTTCAACCCGGCTGAAAATAGGGATGAACTTCTTTCCAAAGAAGAGATCCAAACGGCCAAGAAGACTTACGAATTGGATCAACTAACAAATGAATTGGGACACGCAGTCGTGCACCTCCCCCATATCATTGTCCGTATAATCCGATCAAGCTGATATGGGCCCAAGTTAAACGGTATGTTGCAAAGAAGAATACGACTTTCAGGTTAGCTGATATCGAGCAACTTGCACACAAAGCTCTGGACATTTTAAATGAGACACAAGAAGTGTGTATCATCTATTATTCTTAAGGTTAAAGAAACAACATTTCAACTAACTATAATATCATAAATGATGTTATAAATATAGATGCTGCATGCCTTCGGTGATTAGTAGTTTGAATAATCCCAAAAAATACTTGGCAAACACCAGATTTTAATTCACTTGCGTGTTTATCGTAAGACCTTTCATCTATACTATATTATGATGTAGCATTCCAATTCATTGACCATCCTCACAACAAGAATTTTGCTTTAGGTTTTATGTTACAAGGTAAATTTGTTTCAATAAGGTCTGTTTTCAGCTTGTGCTAAATTAGTCTTGATAATAGATGGCGCTGAGTAGCATATAATTCCTACAAAAGGTATGTTTTTCACAATTTTTTATCATTTGTACAAAAGAATCTTTTCTGTTTTTTTTCTACTTTTTACAGAATATTTCTTTCTACATTATTTCTGTCTTATTGTTTAGCAGTTTAATAGTTAATGATTTCAAATTAGCAGCACTCTCAAAAGTTATGAATGTGTATGCTTTGTTTCCAGGAATTAGTACTGTTAAAACATCCACAAAAAATTGTTTCTCCAACTCATTAATTCCCAAGTTTGGAAGTGTTATGAGACAAACTATGTTAAGGATCTTTCTAATGCCACTGTTATGATATATTCTCAAAAGAATGGAATTATTCTACTCACAATGTTGTTCTAATGATTGTAATTTTCTAATTTATTCCAACCTATGGATTTACTCACACACAGATCCCTTTTTACTGCTAATTTACCTGGAATATAACAAAAAAATGCTCTGGATAATAAATTTTACTCTGTACCTCCACCATGTGAGAAAAGATTATCTGGATGTTGTTTATATAGATGTGACATCAAATAGGGAACTAAAATTCTATCAATAGTTAAAGCTGCCATGTCATAATTCTAAAATCCACTGCTACGGGTGATAAGGCTGTCTCATGGGAACTTTCTCTTCTGCTCATGCTCTGCAAAGACCTGCTTCTGCTCTCTCTGGCCCATCACAGTTTGAAGATAGAGTAAGAGCAAGAGTTAAAAGTATGTTAGAGCAAGTTAATTTTCTTATTGAGTGGTATTGTTTCTTTTGTAGCTAAGAACGCTTACATAATTTGATCCAATAATGTATATACAAAAAAAGTGAACGTTCAAAAATAATTTCAGATATGTCTTTAACCTTATATAATAGTTACAGTAGAGGTAATCACAAAATCAGAAAATGAAATCCCTTGTTCATTGCTTCCCATCTTGCTCTTGAAACTGATTTATCAAGGGTCTTGACTGAAGTATAACGTATGGAAAAGACATAAGGACTAATTTTTGGAGTCTAACAAATGATAAAATAGAAAGCTCATCAATTTGTGTTAAATAAATGGATATTTACAAATGACTACGGATTCATGCTGGTAACACATTACTGTTTGTTAGTGTGGTGGCATCAATGACGATGAGAAGCTAATTTCTAGGAACTGTTCTAAGTATTATAAAATCTCCCTATTCTCAGTAACAATGTATGTTGCAGAAAACACAAGGTGTGATCAGAAAGTGTCGAGACTGAGTAAATTTTAAAAAATGTATATGGGTGTGTGTGTGTGTACAGATACAAGGCATATCTTTAAAAATAAGCTTCTGAATCCACACAAAGCCTCCACCATTCCTGCCATTTCTGGAACCATCTTTGGAAGTCTTGGTTTGTAATCACCTGTAGCTTCTCTTACTCATTTTGTTTTATCTCTTACACATCTTGAAAACATTGACCTACAGTGCCAAGGGGTCTGATATAGGAATAGGAAGAAGTCATATGGATTTAGGTAGGGTGTATATAGAGGTTTTTGGACTACTAGGATGCTGTTTGTCTAAAAACTGTTGCACAACAAGGACCAAGTGCATTACACCATTATTATGAACTGACATATTTTTCTCCATACAGCATCGCGCAACCAGTGAAGAACTCCAATGCAGTGCTCTCTCATGCTTTGTCCCATTGGAGCATACTTATGAGAAACAATACCATTGTAAACATGGTAAAGATCACCATCATTTGTCTATGAACTTGTCGAATTTCTTGAGTCTCTAAGAATCGGGTGTCTTGTACTACAAAATATTGGCTCTCCAGATCATGGCTGCAGTAGTACTTGTTTTATCACCAGTAATTACTGATTTAAAAACATTTTCATCAGATTCAGCACACTCTAGCAAATCAAGGCTGACCTGTTTTCACTGTTCTTTTGCTTGTCTACCCCATTTTTGGAATGAACTTTGCTGTCGTACCCTCTTGCCCAAATCAACAGTCAAAATGGTTTGAACTAGTACACATGAGATGTTGAAATAGTTGCTAAGCTCTCTCATTGTTGGACAACAATTATTTTAATGAAGAAAGTTGTGTTAGTGGTTAAAATCACAAGCAGAATTATCACTGTTGCACACCACTATATAAAAATTATTCCGATTAGCGCTTTCAAGCTTCACAGCATATCCGATCTGACGAGCTGTGAAGCTTGAAAGCGCTAATCGGAATAATTTTTATATAGTGGTGTGCAACAGTGATAATTCTGCTAGCAATTATTTTGTTGAACGTGTTTCCTCACGTTCATCACTTTCAACACTCATTCTTCAATCTTAAAAATTTTTAAACCATTCAATAATATATACGCAAGACATCGTCTTACTTCTGTACGCTGCTAGTAACATTTGGTAAGTTTCTGTGGCAGTTTTTCCATTCTTTGATGCATACCAAAAATATGATGCACAATGTTGTTTTGTATTTTTAATGATAATGAATTCCGGCAAACTTCACTCAACAGGATTGTAACACAGGATTCAGAGAAGCTGGCTAGACATATGACTAGTTGCCCATTGCAACCCTTCATGGTCAACTGATGTACTATTATACTTACTTCCTTATCTCAACTACTTAACTCAACAAAATCAGTATTGATTTTTGTTCACATAATATTGTATTATGACAAAAAAAGAGTTCAAATACTAGCACTATCACAGTTGCTGCCATTAAAAAATACTACTAATGGTACTAATCTTGAAATTTATATATCACATAAAACCAAAGAAAACCATACCTCCATGTCAACCCAAACAATTCTACTATCTCGCAGCTTTTGCATGGTCATAGCTCCTTCTGCACAAAGGCCTAAAAAGAATGTTTTAATATTAGTGTAAACTAATACTCAAATACTTTACTCATAAACTTTATATAATACTCACATTTACATAAAACTGAGTTACATTAATGGCTTCTATAAATAACTTATATACAGACAATTTCGAGAACATTATTTTTCTCAACTGTACAAGATGAGGGTCATTTGTAAAGTAATACTTGTTTTATGATAAAATAAAGTAAGACAAATTCTTAAAAATTTAAAACAAAATTGTAAAAAAATTCTATTTAATTTAAATTAACCTTAAGCAAAATTTCTATATAGTTCTTTCACTTTTAAACATTTGTCATTATGTTCGACAAGTTTCTGTATTTCCGCTTCATATACCTCCACTGCCATTTCAGCCTTGGGCAAGGTCAAGTAGTCAATGTTTTCTGAAAGTATATTATCACTTTCAAACACTTTCCTCACAAAAATTCTTTTGGTCTAGAAAACTGATGATTGTCAATAAGGGCAGCAAGGTCGGACACTTATAATAAATGATTAAAAACTTCTAACTTAAATTTTTCATGCAACTACTTTGTTTCTACACAGTATGAGGTCGTGCATTGTCATGGAGAAGCAAAATGCCACTAGATAACAGCCCCCTCCAGCGATTTTCAATAGCTCGTCACAATTTTTTTTTTTAAGTTTCACAATACGCGTCAGCATTTATTGTGGTTTCATGGGGCATAATTCAACAACGAGTGGACCTTTCCTGCCCCAGAAGACTGTAGCCATAACCTTCCAAGTCGAGACTGTCTGCTTTGTGGTCTAGATGGTGAACGAGAGGGACGGCATTGTTTAGACTGACGTTTACACTTTGGGGTAGCATAATAGCATAAGGAACCCAGACTTCGTCCCCTGTTATGACAGTTTCAGGAATTTGTCTCTGCTCTATGATTAACGATTCAAAAAAGACAACACAGCACCTATACAGTTGTTTTGTGTTCATCATTAAGTCTACACAGAACACACCTTACACAAATTTTTCAGTACTTCAGACGAATGGTGAGAATTTCATGAAAAATGTTGCAAAAAATAAATGCAAAATTTTCAGTTATCTCATTAAGTATGACACACCAATCTGTAACGGCACAGAATTGTGTGCTACCCCAGTTTTAATTTTATTTTAGCAATTCAGTTTTAATCAGTATTTGATTCAGTAATTCAGTAATTAATAAATTGTCAACTTTCACCTGTGAGGAGCCCCAGTACAACATACACTGTTAGTCTAAACAACAGTCTAGACGCATTGCGTAACTGCCCCAGCAGCAGGCTTTTTGTGAATTACAGTAGGCAGTCTATCACCAGAGTTATCATCAGACAGCAGTGGAGAGCAGTGCAGGTATAAGTAAAACTTTATACAGTGGCCTCGGAAATTTCGGTAGGCCAAAGCGAATACAGTAGCCTAGGCCTACCGAATCTTATAAAAAGTGTGCAAAAGAGTAAAATGAAGAAAGAGATCGAGACAATTAATGAATACGTTAATTTGTGCAGTTAGAACAGTTCTGTGTGATGTGGCTAATGTGACAGTGAAATACTAGTGATCGGGTAACAACTGGAACACATGTCAGTTAAGTAACAAATATATATAAAAGTGACTCCGTAACAATCTGATATCAGTAAAAAACTATACAAATTTAGATCTATAAAAGAATTAATGAGAATACTATAAAGGGGGTAAAAGCTATATATTCAATGGGAGAAATCATGATTAAAAGTACTGGTTCCCAGAAAACAATTAGTTGATAAAATTGGTGTTTGAACAAATTCATGTTTTTTAGCTGTAGGCTACTTAATAAAATAAAATCAAGTTTGTTTAGGGATATAAAAATGTGTTAAATTAAGTTATTACGCCATAACCATTTCCTATTCTGTGCTGAAAACCTCGCCTAACGTTCTTTGGGATTTTTCTGATATTTAAGGGTAGTTAGATAGCGGGATTTTTATAAGGGCAAGAGTGCAAAGGTTTCGATATTGAACCATAAAATATCGTGGCGACCTGGGTAATTTAATAAGGTAAGTTTAACGGGGACGATGACGGTAAGTAAAATTCTGGCAGCGGTGAGTATTATGATGAGTGTAGTATAATTAAAAGGGTAAAAGGCGAGTACCTTTACAAATCCTGTTTGATGAATTTGTCAACACGAAACAGAAATCACCTATAACAAGGAAGGATGACCACTTCATTTGTTATCAAGGACGTTCTCCCTCCCTTGGTCAAAACTGCAACACCATCTTCTTACTAATGGTTCATCCATTACATTATTGTATACTTGACTGACCTGACAGTAAATATTGTGTGACCCCATATAAAATTGTGTGAAGAAATCGAATAACAGATCTCACTTACCACCCAACGGCACTATTGATTTTTTGTAAACATTTTGATCATGCACAGTAAAAACACAAAGGTCAGGAATGCAGTTGAAACACACACACACACACACACTAAACATATATGTTGCAGACACTGCTGAACAAGAGTAGACATGAACATGATAACTGTGCATTCTGTATACACAAATGGTATTAATTTCCAAACAGCCCTCATTTGTACTTTTCAATTGTCCAGCACTATATATGATGACTAAAAGATTGAATGTCCAGATATCAGAATGTTGGAAATAAACTTTACATTTGTTGTACAACTGTGACAGATCTCTGTTGATTGGGTACCTACCTCTTATGTATACATAGTTAGGAAAATACTTATGAAGCATGAAAAGGATAAATTGGTTATCTAGAAAAACCCCCTAGTATCTATTTTTAAATTAACCTATCACTTCTTTAGGGCAATGGTCTTGTAATCAAAATTAGCATAAAGTTTTAGAAAAGTCAGCATCCAAGTGAACCAGGGGAAGGATTAGTTCTTAAATTTAGATCAAATTACTTTTAACTCAAAAATTCTTTAGATCAGAAAAATTGTAAATAGTAATTCCTGGGAAAGTAACATACTTTGTAATAAATATTTCATAAGTCGTTAACAGAATCACTATAAAACTAACGTTATAACCATTATTTGTAGTTTGCATGCACATTTGAATATGTCATCACTCTTTGTTTCCTAACCTTGTAACTTAAAAAGGATAATCAGTGTTGTTAATCTCTTTTAGTATATTTTTCAAACACTTCAACCAATTTCTGGAACACTTAAAACTATAATTCCAACAGGAAGTGTATAAAGCTGCTAGCCAAATTAGGTAATAGACTAATGAGAGAAACAGAATTACACACATGGCAGTTGCAAAAATTAAGAATTAGGATCTAGATAGCTCAGTGTATAGACTACTTACTGACTTGGGAAAAGTTCTCTCTTGATATTTTATTTAACTTTGTAATATCGTAATCACGGGTCAATAAAAACTGTAGAACACCGCAGTAAAGTCTCTTGGCCTTTTTTCTGTGTAGTATTTTATGATTTCTGGAAAATTCAGTCCTGGGCAAACAGTACTTCTTACATTTTCCAAAACAAGTTTTTTTTTAGTGAACAATTAATTCAGGTTTTAACTTCACATTTACGATACAAGTTAAACCATTTTCAACTGGCATATTTGCTAAATATCTGTGGAAGGCTTTGAATATGTCACATCCATCCACATCTGTTTGCTTATGTATGATGACACTATGAATTTTATGTCTTAAAAATTTAACCTTTCCAATAAATTTATTTTGTCCCTTTTCCCTGGTGTTTATAATTTCTGCAGCATTATAACATCTATGTTGCTGTATTTATAGTTGTGGTCTACTACACACTGTGAATACTTTGAGATACTGTACAAGTTGCATATAGTTTTATCTCACACACAGTCAGCATCACCATCGCTTGGATCCAAACCTGCTGAGCTTTCTTGGTTCGTGGAGAATTGTGTGTCTTCCACTAAAAAAAATGGAATTTTGTTTCTGGATCATGACCACAGACTCATGTTTCATCACTAGTAATATATCTTAACATATTGTTATGACGGTCTACTGATCGTTGTATGGTAAAGTGGAAAAATAAAACACAAGCCACCAATTAAGTCACTAATCACCAGATTTAATTATCACAATTAAACAGTTAGTAATCAACAAGATAGTCTCTTACAAGTCAAATAAAAAAATGTTTATACACAATAATAATGTCAATTAATAGTCTCGCACAATTATAAAACACCTAACACTTCATCACAATACTTCGAATCGCACTGGAATAAATCGTCACTAAAACTGACCTAAGCATCAATGAGTGATTGTATTTATACCCCACTGAAATTCCAGAATAATCCATACTACGCTTCAGCACTACTAGAAAACACCAGAACATAACTGATTGCGGCCTTGCACACAGTGTGTGCGGACTGGTGAAATCTGGATCAGTCTCGGCTACGGATGCGTGACAAGTCTCACATAATTGTCCTTCATCTCAAAGTAGCAGCAATATGTATGCACACACACGCATTATAGCCGGGCTCCACTGCAATAGTCGAGAAACACATAGCATGTTCTATAATGTCATAACACTGCCCCCTCCTTATCCCTGTTCGTCCCGAACAGGCAAACCATCTCTGAAGTAATACTTGGGCAGGTGATCTACATAGCTGGCCTACTTGCGAAAGATAATTCTCCGGGTCTTCGAATTCAGTCTCGTGTGACCCGAACATCAAGTTCCCAGGAATATGAGTCTTCCGCTCAACCACTAATTTTGTGGGAATCATTCCTGTTGTGTCATGTACTGATGACCTATACGCTATTAGCTACTCCAAGTCTGATTGGTTCTCATCAACAACTTCTTGCGTGACTTCTTCTTCAGCAACGTTTCCCTCGGGTGCTTCCATTAACTCAAGAACAAACAAGTTCTTGTCTCAACACCCATAGTTGGCTTTCCAATTACTCCTTTGTCGTTACACTTATTTGTACTTCCTCTGCTAGTTCTTCCTCCATATCCGCTTGCAATAGAAGGGTTCCTCTTGACCAGGCCTGTTGACTTTTGCTTCGACCAATGTCACTTGCTTAATCGAATGGTTGTAGACCCTGTTATTTTAGCCACGCAAAGGTTTATCTTCTCTTTACCAACCCTCAGGACATTCTCCCTTAAGTTCACAATGAATCCATAGGCATTCATAATGTCCATGCCAAGAATCACTTCATCGACAATGTCTGCAACGAGCATTTGGTGGCTAAACTCGAGAAGACCCAGACGTACACATATGTCTACCTTTCCAAACACCTTGACGGGGCTTCCAGTCACAAGCTGAATTGTACAAGAGCTAATTTGAGGCTGGTGGTTGCTAACTAAGTCGGGGCTCGCAATGGATATACTAATGCACCAGTGTCAACTGTAAATGATGTTGGTTTACCTTCCGCAAATCCATTAACGATCAAGTTTCCACTGGGCTTATGTAACATGGAAACTGTGTGCTGTTCTGGGCTTTACTTCTCCAATTGGTGTGATCACTCTCTTCTCTCAGTATTTTCTTCTCCTAACCTGTAGATGACCACGTTTTCCACAGTTGTAACACTTCGGTCTTCTGTATTCTTCCCATTGTTCAAATCGTTGCGGCGCTCTTGAACTTCTGAACTGTTTGTCTGACAACATTGTTTTTCTGCACCCATCATAACGACAATGTGATACAGGGATCTTCTTACTACAATGTAAGAATGTAGCATAAACCCATTAATGTAGCAGGACGTTGACTTGGCAGTTTCAAACTCTAGGGCGTGAACAAGAGCTTCTGAGCTATTTCGGTGTCTTGCCATTCGTAACACTTGCTGAAGTTCACAGTCTCCGATGCCATCAATAAATGTCTGCACCACCTCATTCAAAAATCTTCTAGCGCTTCAGGATAGGCCAATCTAATCAAGTCTGTTGATACTTGCCTCAAAGTCTTGAACACTCTCCCAGACAACGTTGTCATCTTGGTCTTAACTGAGCGTAGTATATATCTCGCAAATGTTTATCACCATACCGTAATTCTAGAGCTTTTATCAATTTGGGATAGGTGTTCTGGCAATCAGGTGGCACTTTATGTGGTAGTTCTGCCGCAGGTCCTTTTAATGCGAGAACAAGAGAAACTGCCTTGTCTTTCTCTGTCCAATTATTTGCACATGGAGGAGCTTCAAATTAGTGAAGCTACGTTGCCCAGTGACTGCTTCCGTCAAAGGTTGGAGCATTGACATGAACTGTCCCAACTGTAGGAAAGGTGACTTTCTCTATAGTCTCTTCTGTCTTTATCATTGGTACAGCCTGTTCAGAAATTTGTTTTGGTTGTATGTTCATGAACTGCTCAACTTCACTTTTAATTTGTTCTGTTATGTTTGGCATTGAGTTTTCTACTGCATATATTTTATTTGACATGGATTATTCTATGACAGATAGTTTTGTAGACATCTATGCTTCTATGACAGGTATTTTAGTAGACATCGATTCTTCAACACTCAGACAGATTTGTCTACTTCAGCTATTTATTTATTGTAATTGATTCTTGTATCTCTGATATTTTAGTAACTTTGTCGTTGTACGATTTTATGATTTAATAAAACTTACCAAGTTTATAAAAATTTACTCTTTTTCTTACCTTCGGGTTCCATCCAGGATTCTACAGACGAAACAGTTGCAGAGGGATTATTTGGGTTGAGTTGCGAAATCATAAAGCTAACACAGTTTATGCTGACTAAAACAAATTATTTTTCTTTTATTGAATAAAACTGGTATTTCTTTTCCCTTTTTAATGAAAATTACTTAAATTCTGATCTTTTAAAATTAAAGGTACAAAACTAACAAATGAACCATTCTTATGTAACTATCACAAAGTAATATATCTGATTACTCAAACAGTACTTTTCCTTATTTTTTATAATTCCCCTTTTTAACCCCATTTATAGAGCTCTTTAAATGTCAAGTATTTTAAAAGGTGGTTGATTAATTTATTTATAGGTTTAAATGTTTTAAATGGTACTCATCCTTGCTGTAGCCATTGTCCAGCTATCTCACCGCCGCTGCAGATTCGTTGTTTTCACAAGACACTCCGAAATATGTTCTGAACTGTTTAAAACTGATGTTGTTGGAGGTCGGTTCACATTACACTCTTAAACTGATTTTAAAACAATTTAGGTAACATTTTTTCTTGTTTTTAGTCGGCCGACATAACTCACTCAAGCACTTGTTGTTTTTTAAGACCGCGCGGTCTGAAGGATACGAGTTGACTGCTATATATTGCTCGCACGGATTAATGGTTACTAGAACCGTGCGCTCCTTGACTGTCCCATGTGGCTCTGCTATGTACACTTTAACTTTCTAGCAGTGACTGACTACTGTGACCTCCTGATGAAAAACTGGCTTTGTGGCAATTACGTATTACTGTAATTCACAGAGAGACTGAGTTGCCAGCGGTTACGTAATACGTCTAGCCGAGCAGGCTCCAAACATAAACAATTTTCAATGACATTGTATGTAGCTTTGTGAAAGCAGGGGTTCCCAAGAGGTGGTACACTGTATGAACTGACAACATTTTATTAACATTCTCTGCCTCCCAATTCTGTACCGTTACAATACCCCCCCCCCCCAACGAGAGGTTTTATGCCGAAGCATAAAAACTCTCATTGCCTAAAACCTAAGAGGATCAGTGAGGATATAGCGCCGCAACCCCCCGTAAATCCTTACTAAAACCGTGGGTTACTTACCCCCCTAGTCCGGTGGCTGTGGCTGCACCTATCCGACTCTACTGGACTTCCCTCTCGAGATACCAACACCATAAAATCAGACAAGCACATCACCACAGTATCACCCGACTCTGAAACATGCAATTAAAATATCAACAACTGGCGTTTCACTATCCCATATCCCCGACTGATTCGTTTCCTCTTAGTCGTACTGGTTCATTGTTAGCAAAGTACTGGTTAGATTTTTTATAAAGTACTGGTTTTTCATTTAATATGCTAATATACTAATACAGCTGTTCTACATTCATACGCAGTTACATAATGCTCACACATACAATGTTAATACACATAAATCCCATACAAATTGTATAATGTTCACAAAACACTATTACCCACCAAAATTACAAATTTATTACATAAAATACAAATAAATCATAACAATCTTACTGTATAATACATATTACAGGTAACATCAATATTTCTCCTTTAGATTTAAATAAAAGTTATAAACATTACAATTTTAATCTCAATTTTCCATTTAAATAAATACCTTCGTCATTACATTTTAATCAGTTACCATTTATTTTACAATTCCAATCCAATTTCCAATCAAAATGAATTTAACTTCAATTGCATTATTCAAAATAGTTGAAGTTACTTTGATTACGTTATTCAAAATGATTCTACATTAATAAAGTCCTCTCACATCTAACTACCTTACAATCAAAACACTCAGTTACTTCATTATATTGTTCACAAAAAGTTAACTCAATTTAATGACCTCTTGCATTTATTTTATTTCAGAACAAAATTTTTTTATAGCAATTATTCATCAAACTAAAACCTTGTTGTTGTTGTCAACTCCATCATGACTGTAAACATTACTCACACCAAATATCATATAGGCCCTACACACCAACAACAGAACGTAGTATATAATACATTTAACTCCAATACGAATTTATTTACAAATTTTCGTCACATCATGTTATTATTTACCACACCTCATTACATACGTGAGCCAAGTAATTACCAATAACTCAAATAATTAAATGTTCATTCACTGTTTATCTAACTGCCATCATCGAAAATTAGTCTGATGCCCACATTACACATTTCATTTTTATTTACATACATTTTATGATTACCATTTGTGTGATAACCATTTAAATCTTTTTTATCCGTTTTACTATAATAATAATTCCCAGAGTTATCCCCCATTATTATTTTATCATAAGCCAAGTCTACATTATTATTTTTTGTCCAGTCTCCATTAGCATTTATTGTTAAACCCATGTGAGTTACATCATTATCTCAATTATCTGCTACTACCAGTACACTAATTCTCCCAACAGGTAAATGTTTATCATCATCATCACTATAATCATTGTTTACTACTGCACTGTTTACTTCATAAGGTAAATATTTAATATTACTAATTCTCTCTATAAATTCTCTATAACCTTTCTTTACATTAAACAACTCCATCATTCTATTTCTCTCTTTATAATTACTTTCCCAACCCAATTTCACATTTTCACTCCACTCAGAGGGCAATACAGCAAAATTATCTAAACACCATCTGGCCTTACCAGATACACTAAGAACCACAGGACATTTTGAAGACCTTTTGTCTTCTACCAGAACTATCGAGGAACTCTCTTCCTCCACAAACAATTGTGAAGTCTCTGCTTCACACTCTACATCACAGGAAAATTTTACCCTCTGTACCCCCTCTACATTTAGACAATCTCTCCATTCTTCCTCCAATTCATCAATACTTATCACTACTCCATTACTAACGCCAACTAACTTTCTACTCTCAATATCACTAATATTATTCACTGTATTAACCACATTACTCACCTTGTTTACTTGTCCCCTGATTTGCATTTAAAGTATCAGCTTTCTGATTATCATTTGTATTAACATCACCTACCTTGCCGTTTTTTATCTCCACTATACTGGAACTAGCATTATTGTTTGTAAAAGTATCATCATTACTAGCTACACTATCAGAACCACTTACCTGGTTTAGTTTGCTTTCTTTATTTTCTTTTAATTTACATCTACAGTATCTCTTTCCCACTTTTCATCTTGTTTTTTCATTTTATTATTTAATCCCTTGATATCGTTTCTTACTTCATCAAATTTACTTTCTAGTTTAACATCATTCATATCAAAGCGTTTGTTTAATTCATTAAAACTACTTTCACATTTTGTTTTCTGTTCATTTAACTTAATATTTACTTCATTGACACTACTCTATATTTCATTAAATTTAACCTCATTATCACTTTTCATTTCATGAAAATTAGCTTTCATAAAATTAAACAGGTCATCTATTGTTACCTTTTCTACTCTACTGACCGTAGGTGTCGATTCAGCACTCGCTTTGCTCATAACAATCGATTCGGTCAAACTATTTTCTTTATTGATATTCGTTATCAGATTTATTCTCTGTACTGATTTTTGTTAAGTCAGTTATGCTGACTTCATCATTATTATTCTCCATTTTGTATGATATCGTTTACATATACAATTATGCTTTCTAACCTACACAACCGCCCTCATTCCCAAATAATCCTCCTCTGCAACTCAATTAGGTATGGTTTGTATAATTAATAAATTACACACACCGTCCCAGTTTGGGCGCCATTTGTCGTTGTACGATTTTATGATTTAATAAAACTTACCAAGTTTATAAAAATTTACTCTTTTTCTTACCTTCGGGTTCCATCCAGGATTCTACAGACGAAACAGTTGCAGAGGGATTATTTGGGTTGAGTTGCGAAATCATAAAGCTAACACAGTTTATGCTGACTAAAACAAATTACTTTTCTTTTATTGAATAAAACTGGTATTTCTTTTCCCTTTTTAATGAAAATTACTTAAATTCTGATCTTTTAAAATTAAAGGTACAAAACTAACAAATGAATCATTCTTATGTAACTATCACAAGGTAATATATCTGATTACTCAAACAAGTAAGTGCCCTCTGAGTGGAGTGAAGTGATTGTGTTGTAAGCAATGATCTGCAAAACCTGTATTAGATGTATTGACACTTCATAGACACAAAAAACATAACACTACTCCACAACATACAAAAAGGTTAAAAAATGGATTTGTTAGAAATTTTAGAAATTAAAAAAGCAATAAAAAATAACAAAAATTTAACCAATGAACAGACTGAATTTTGTGTATCCCCTTTATTAAAATCTGTTATTTAGTTTAGTTTATTTTATATTATTTTGAATGTTCATCATTATTTTAAATTTTGCATTCAGTTATATTTAGTTCAGTTAATTTTATATTTTGCATTCATGATTGTATTTAGTTTTTAAAGACACCTGACCTTCCCTTGTCTCATGCACACACTACCCCCCTCGCCATCACAACACAGATGTTCCAGATACGCCCTAAACAGATGTTTACCACCTACACTCCTCTAACATCCTGTGTTCAGTAATTTCATTCACTCGCTCTTTGACAATGGCTTAAGTTAGTCGAAACAGCTGTCAGAGCTAATTAAAAAAATTTGTGAAACTTACCAAGTGTTTTTATATATTTTACAAAACCTTTGTATTAATATGTTTCACCAAGTGCCCAACGAGTCATCAATCAACAAATAAAAATTGTTTACACACAACAATAATATCAACTAATAGTCTCGCACAATTATAAAAAACTTAACACTTCGCCACAATACTTAGAACCGCACTGGAATAAATCGCCACTAAAACTGAACTAGGTGTTGCTGAGTGCTTGTATTTATACCCTGTTGAAATTCCAGAATAATCCATACTATGCTTCAGCGCTACTAGAAAACACCAGAACATAATTGATTGTGGCCTTGCACACAGCGTGTGTGGACTGGTGAAATCTGGATCAGTCTCGGCTACAGACGCGTAACAAGTGTCACGTAATTGTCCTTCATCTCAAAGTAGCAGCAATATGTACACACACATACATTATAGCCGGGCTCTGCTGTAATACCCAAGAGACATATAGGATGTTCTGTAATGTCGTAACAATATTTAAACTTCCAGTAAATTCAACATTTATCCGTGGACACACAACACTAAGCAGTTTAGTTATGAAAGTGCATGTAGAAGTACATCAGTTGACTTTTTACGTGTTCATTGTATCATTTCCAGAGCTCTCTTCTGACAAAAGTTTTGTTACAGGTTTATATTTTCATTTGTATATATTTATAAATCCCACAGACTTCATATACTGTGTGTGTATAAATCACCATCGTGTATAACGCACACCCACATTTTATCAACATATTTTGCAGAAATAATGTAATTCGTGTATAAGGCACAACTGTATTTGTGATGAAAATCAGTTGGAAAAATTTATTAGAATGTAGAAAAATATATTGTTTGAATATTAAACTAGGACAAAAGGTGTTTCATACAAAATAATAGAAAAAATGTGCTTACCATTGTAATGGGACATTTAAGCCCACCTAATATTTTGGGGAAACAACATAAATTTTATTTGAATTATAACAACATAGCAAGCAATGAGTGAATTTGCGTCAAGGTCACATCCAAGATTCATGATGAACAGTTATTTTTAGATACATGACCTGTAACCTATGAGATAACGGATCAGGCCATATGACGTCAGAGACCCACCCAGCTTCATATTTTCGCTGGAATGTAGATCGAAAATAATCTTCTCGTCAAACTGAATTAGAAACTCATAAGAACAAAAGGTTGACATCACGTGATTCCCTCACCACTTCAGAAATTGAAACATTAAATTTCGCCACAGTCTGCAATAACAACTCGTACTGAACGGCCGTATAGTCCGCGGACAAATTTCGGGCGCACGCAAAACAAAAATGTAAAATGTAAATCAAAAAAATGGAAACATTAGAACATATTAACAGTTAAATTTCTTTAAAGGAAAAAACAAGTAGAGTCAGTGAACGAAATACCGAGTAATCGACGTAGGGTGCGTGAAGAAAAAGTCGAAAGTGCATATCAAAATGGCCTGACGTCTCCCGGACAGTTAAACAGATAAGTAACAGATGGGGAAAATTAAAATAAAATATGAGCTCAAGGGGAAAATATAAAATATGTTGTATGTGAGAGTGTGTGAGGGGTCTTGCTTAATTATATATTAAACCATGAAGTGCTGGTTTGCGTTCTATAAAATTGATCTTATGTTTAAAATGTATTTATTTCTATTCTAAAGAGAAAAAAAATCATGCATAATAAATGTTCTTATTGTCTGTATAAAAAGTCGTAGCAGAAAAAAGAAGGGGAGGGGGAATATTTTATTTACGGAAAGATTGAAATGATGTTAAAGGGTTTTATTGTTTTTATGTTTTCTTTTGCTGTATAAAAATTCAATTACATAAAAGTATAACCATAGTATGATGGTAATACAGTTGTACTTTCTTGAATAAACAATTCTGTTCTTCTGGTTCGCTGATCCGAACTCTGGTGTACCTTAGGTAAGTACAATTGGCAACAGGGTAAGATGGCGTCCGAAATACGGACAAAAACAGTAAACGAAATTAAAATGAATTAAGTTTTGAATATTTTTAAATAGTACAATTGTCGCTATCCGAACAGGGACTTCAACATAAAATTTTTGTGGAGATTCCAGGCCTACTTGGAAGAACTGAATGGTTGTTTGAGATAACAAAATAAAGTATAAATAAATGTACGTATGATGTTGTTGTGGTAACGTAAAGGAAGTTAATGAAAATATTTTGTTATGTGGTAGTTATATATAGTGTGTATAGTAATTATTTTGTTAGCATTATATAATTCAAATGGATACTAACGAGATTGAAGTTGGAATGAGCGAGTCGGCTGGTGTGGGAGAACCAGGGGTTCATTCAACCCCAGTTAATCAGTCCAAAGAATATAGCTTAACTGAGTCAGCTATAGATGACTCGAGTACTCAATCAACTCCAACCTCAACAAAATGTAACAATCAATTTAATAATGATGTGATGAGCTTTTTATAAAAACAATTTAACAAACTAAATATTAACCTGAATGAACAAAAGAATGAAATTAAGGAGATAAAGAGTAATTTTAATGATAAATTGAAAGCGCAAAATAATGAAATAAATAGTAATCTAAATGAAGAGTTGAAAGAAATTAAGGACAAAATTAAACAACAAAATGTCTATATTAATAAAAGTTTAAAAGAAGTTAGTGAACATGTTAGCGTTATTGTGAAACAAGTACAAGACGAAGTAAACGAAAGTATAAAGAGAAAGGAGGGGGTAGAAAACGGTACAAATAATAAGGTGATGATTTGAATATACAGGATAATTATAATGAAGAAATAATTAACGAGGTAAGTGATAGTTATAAAAATGAGTTGACAAGTAATAGTGGTAAGATAGTTGAAAAAGTAGTATATAATGGTGATACAGTGAAAATTAATAGTGATGATGATAATATAGAGACAGTAGGGGGTAGTAAGAGAGTAATGGGAGTAGGGGGTGGTGAAGGAGTAGAAATCAGTGGTTATAAGTTAGACAGTTATTTTGTGGATATGAGGCAGAGGGTAAATTTTCCCCAGGTTTATTGTGAACCAAGGTGTTTACAAATGTTGTTGTCGAAGGGCGAATGTCCCTTAGTAGAAGACATGGTGTCTTCAAGTTGTTCCCTGAATGTTAGTGTTGTTCCTGTAAGAGCCAGGAGGTGTTTTTATGATTTAGTACCCTCTGCATGGGATGGTAGAGAAAGTGTGAAATGGTGTTATGATGAGAGATATTTTGAGAGAGAGTTGTATTTTGATAGGAAGATAGAGTTGTTTGAGATTAGTAGAAATTATAAAGAATTAGTAGAGAGGTTAGATATAGAGAAAGAGCTGATAATTATATTGAGTACTTACCTTGTGTTGAAACTGATATAGCAGCAGTAGATGATGATAAGGTTGATGATAGTGTAACTTACCTAATGGTGACGAATCATACTAAGGGCGACTTGACTATACTTGATGGTGACAAGTTATATGATCTAATAATATGGAATAATCCTGTTAATTATAATGATATTGTGGAAAAATATGAGCATTTAAATAGTCATTATATTGATAGAGATAATATAATGTATTTAATAAAAAATGATTTGTGTAGACGTAAGACCAGACTATTATTCGATGATGGTGGTTAAACAGTTATTGTTCATGAACATTTAATTATGTGAATAGTGGGGTTTTGAAATGGACTGTATTAGGAAATGATTTGTGGTAAACGATAACGAATAATAATGTGGATTATATATACTTTTGTGTTGATGTTAAATGTAATAATATAGCAAGGTGAAGTATACTCAACTTTGTGAATTTTGTTAAAGTAATTAAATGTGTTTGATGAAATAGTTGAAATAATTTGAAAAGAGATAACAAATGAAATGTTGTATAAGAATGTTGATAATAAAGTTAAAATTTTGAGAATTTAAAGGTGTAGTAAACGATAAATAATTGATGGTTGATTAGTAAAAAGTTCAATAGAAAGTTCAAGTTGTAATGTTTATAATTTTATATGCAAATTTAAAGGTCAATTGTTTATAGTAATGCAATGATGTTAATGGTCAATTTAAGTGTATTATGTTTTATTATGTTGTATTATGTTAGTGTGTAGGAATCTTAAACATGTAGTGTGTGTTATAAATAGATTCCCCACTTTCGGGCGGTCCCGGCCTCACCAGCCCAGACCGTGGTTTTGGATGACAATCAGCTGTGGGCAGACTTATTGTAAACTGACCATGGTTGGTTGCCTATGAAATTGGTGCAATTTAGACATTAACAGGGGGTTTTGATCAGGGGAATCACCATAACTCTGGAACAGCGGCTATCATCGAAGGGGGTGACAGTGCCTTATTAAGGGCGTATGAATCATTATAGTAGGATTACTGGTGTCCTCGGTCATCAGTAATGCCGAATTTTTATATAACGCTGAAGCAAGAATGGTGTAAGCAGCGTTTGCACCCTAATAAAATTCAGTTCTTGTGGACGCAAATGGGCGCTACAGTCCAACATCAGTAAACAATAGTGTGTGGAAAGGAGCTGGCCGTTACAAGCCAGGGGCATAAAATGAAATGTTTATGCAACCGTGCTAATACCGAAACCGGCGAGGGTTGAGAGGTAACTTGCACAATTGTAACTGTGTAAAGGGGGGATATTAGATAATGATGGAGAAGGAGGTTACTAAATTATTAGTAACGAATTAGTGAATATTAAAATGAATTATGTTGATGATGTAGAAGGTATAGTTGATCTGATGAGATAACTAAATGATTTTATATTGAGTTAAGAAGTATTATGATTACTGAAGATGATTAACAATTTTAAGTAGATAATTTGTTTGGATGTAGTTGATTTAAATGTGTTTTATTCTATATAAGAATTTTATTAATGAATATTTTGAAATGTGAATTATATAAGGGAAGGTATTTGTAATGTTGTAATGGGAAATGTTTATTTAAAATCGAGAAATATTTCGAATTTTGGGAATGAGAATTAACCAGAGAAGGGTTCAGAATGTTAGTATGGAAGTTTAAAAAATGTTTTATATCATATTATGTTATGTTAACCAGATAATACAGATATATGTTAGTGGTTAAGAGGAAAAAACCAGTGCTTCTTAATTCAAACCAGCACAGCTAAGGGGGAACAGATCAGTTAGGGATATGGTATTATACAAGGCCACTATTTGATATTTTTGATTTGATGTTTCAGTGTCTGGTGATGCTGTGGCGGCGGTCCTGAGCTGGCCTGTGCATCAGAGCAGGAGCATCAAGTGCCTGTCTGGCCTTGTGGTGTTGGGATCTCGAGAGAGAAGTCCAGTAAGGTCATTCAGGTGCGGTCACAGTCACTGGACCAGGGGGTACGTAAACCATGATTTTTTTATAAAACGTAAAGGAGGTTGTGGCAACATATCCTGACTGATCCCTTTAGAAAGTATGAGAGTGTCAATGAGAGTTTTTATGCTTCGGCATAAAACCTCTCATTGAGGGGGTATTGTAACGGGACATTTAAGCCCACCTAATATTTTGGGGAAAACAACATAAATTTTATTTGAATTATAACAACGTAACAAGCAATGAGTGAATTTGTGTCAAGGTCACAGCCAAGACGCATGATGAACAGTTATTTTTAGATACATGACCTGTAACCTATGAGATAACGGATCAGGCCATATGACATCAGAGACCCACCCAGCTTCATATTTTTGCTGGAATGTAGATCGAAAATAATCTTCTCGTAAAACTGAATTAGAAACTCATAAGAACAAAAGGTTGACATCACGTGATTCCCTCACCACTTCAGAAATTGAAACATTAAATTTCGCCACAGTCTGCAATAACAACTCGTACTGAACGGCCGTATAGTCCGCGGACAAATTTCAGGCGCGCCCAAAACAAACAAAAATGTAAATCAACAAAATGGAAACATTAGAACATATTAACAGTTAAATTTCTTTAAAGGAAAAAACAAGTAGAGTCAGTGAACGAAATACCGAGTAATCGACGTAGGGTGCGTGAAAAAGTCGAAAGTGCATATCAAAATGGCTTGATGTCTCCCGGACAGTTAAACAGATAAGTAACAGATGGGGAAAATTAAAATAAAATATGAGCTCAAGGGGAAAATCTAAAATATGTTGTATGTGAGAGTGTGTGGGGGGGTCTTGCTTAATCTATATATTAATACGTGAAGAGAAAACTTTGTACCCCTTTTTAAGCATATTGCGCGCACGGAGGAGTGCGAGATTTGGCATAGTTAAAGTTTATATGGAGAAGGAGCGCAGAAAGCTAAAATTTATATATAATATGTGTTACAAATACATTAAATTAAATTTAAAAAAATAAAAATAAACATTCATTTGCACTTGAAAATTCATTTAAACTTTTTCAAACAATGGTAATTGTTAAAAATAAAATAATTTTGTTGCCAGGCAATAAAATTATAATTTTTTCATTTTAGTGTACGTTCATACTGCCAATGTCAAACACATAATAGTCTGTCGTTTGTTTACGTTCATACTGCCAATGTCAAACACATAATAGTCTGTGGTCAAACAGTCGCACAGAGTAGAGATTGTCGCCAAAGAATTTTAAAATGTTGCCAACAAATAATTACCGACAGATTGACTGAATGAGCTGTGAATTTTGTGTGATTTCAAATGTTCCTTTTTCAATAGTCTGTGGAGTGTATGTCAAGGCAAAAAAGTGTTTATTTTATATTTTGTATATTAGATATCTGTGTTTTATATATTAATGTGCAGTTGAAAGTGAAATACAGCTTGTTTAATATACACCTGTTGCAAAAGGAAAATTTTGTAGCAGCAATTTGAATTGACTTACTCTCGCCTAATTATTATTGGTGGTTTCAAAAAAGTGAGTACATTTTATTATTTTTAAATTAAACCCTGTCTAATCTTAGTTTCAGTAATTTCATTACGTTTTTTTTTTACATTCAGATATTCGCACCTACTTCCATTATGCCTTGACATAGAACATTGACGGGTCGGAGTGAGAAACAAAGAAGAAGGAATATATATTCGCGTGAAAGTCAAAATGATAATAGACCAAATGCAAATTTAAATAGTGTAAATAGTATACAAAATAATGAAATTATTTTGAGGGATATATTTAAATGCGCACTGAATGTCATTCCACGAAATTTTAATACTTTTGATTGTGGATTAATGCATTTACAATGCAGGTTTTGCAATGCAAAACATTTCGAATCTGAAGTCACTTTAGGTGAAAGGACTGCATTCACTTCATGATGTCATAAGGGTAAAGCAATATTACCGGCCTTAAGTCAAAATGAATACTTTAAATCATTGTATGATGGACTTACTTCAAATGAACCTTCAATAAAAAGAAAGTCAAAAAATTATTTTGAAAACATTCGTAAATACAATTCATCATTTGCTATGGTTAGCTCAGAAGCTAAAATTTTGGATACAGTTATGCGTGGAGTGTATCATTTTAAAATACATGATGTTTTTTATCACAGATCAGGTCCAATGACTGCTGGATATGGTCGCTCACCGTGTTATGCGCAATTATATTTTTATGATGTTGACACTGCTGTCAATTATAGATTATGTGAACACTATAATCAAACATGCAATAACAATATAATGCGCGAAATCTCTCTTGAATTGGAACGCATTAATACTTTCGTTCGGTCATTCATTGCAATGAAAGATCATTGTCAGAGAGTTGAAAATCAAAATAAAGAAATTTGTATGCTCATTAAAGTAAATCGTGATTTAAATCTACACCGTTATAATGATGCAGTTCAAACTGATGTAGCAGTAATATTTAGTACAGTTGATGGTGAGCCACCCTTTGAACAAAATATGGTTTCGTTTTCGAAAGTTAATGGTACCATAAAAAATATCTCTGTTTTGGATTCTTCATTGGACCCTTTAGCGTATCCATTACTTTTTCCAAATGGTGATGCTGGGTGGCATATCAATATTTCTCATAATGTACCAACTACATCTAATTCAAGAGCGCCCAGAAATAAATTAACCATGCTTCAGTATGCAGCCTATCGACTTGCAATTAGAGAAGATTTTAGCACGTTGCACCATTCACAAAAATTATTTCTGCAGTGGATAGTTGATATGTATGTGAGAATAGAGGGCACAAGGTTACACTTCATTCGACAAAATCAAACAAGTCTTAGGTCTGAAGTTTACAACAATTTAACAGATTATTTAGAATTGAACCCCAATGCCAATAATGTTGGCCGTAGAGTAATTTTACCATCTTCATTCAATGGATCTCCAAGAAATATGTATCAGAATTATTTAGATGCAATGTCAATTGTACAACTTTCGGAAAGCCTTCTTTGTTTATTACAATGACTTGCAATCCAAGTTGGCCTGAAGTAGTTAGCAATATTGGTGTAGGTGAGTAAGCTAATTTTCGACCTGATATTGTTGTGCGTGTATTCAAGTCCAAACTGGAAGCATTAATTGAGGGCCTTACACTAAAAAAAACTTCGGTAAAGTTGAAGCACTCATTTATACAATTGAGTTTCAAAAGAGAGGATTGCCTCATGCTCACATTTTACTCTCTTTAAATGAGCAAGATAAAATTGTTAACGCTACCGATATTAATAAAGTTGTATCTGCGGAGATTCCTAACATTCAAACACATCCTACATTACATGAATATGTTGTAAAACACATGATGCATGGTCCATGCGGTGTACTTAATCCAAATTCTGTATGTATGAGAGATGGAAAATGCACAAAAGATTATCCAAAACGATTTAATGAATTTACATGTGAATCATTAAATGGATATCCATTATACAGAAGGCGTGATAATGGTATTAATGCTGAAGTTCGCGGTAGTTGCCTCGACAATCGTTATGTTGTACCATACAATCCGTATTTACTTGCCAAATTTAATTGCCATATAAATGTTGAAGTATGCACTACAGTTAAAAGTGTTAAATACATTTATAAATACGTGTATAAAGGCTATGACAGTGTATCTGTTGAATTAGGTTCAGAGAGAAATGAACCAGGTCAAGAAATACAAATTGATGAAGTTAAAAATTTTTTAAATGGCCGTTATGTCAGATCAACTGAACCTGTATGGCGCATCTATGAATTACCAATGCATTTTCAATCACATGTCATCGTTAGACTTGACATTCATTTACCGCGTAGACAGAATGTTTATTTTTGAGAAGGGCAAGAACGTCAAGCAATTGAAAAAGCAAGACAAACAAAATTATTAGCATTTTTTGAATTGAATCGATCAGATCCATCAGCACATGAATATAAGTATATTGAAATTCCTTTGCATTATGTGTGGGAAGATTCCCGAAAAAATGGAAGAAGAGAAGGCGTGGAGGTGATAAAATCATTACACGCATATATGTAGTATCACCAAAAGACATCGAACTTTTCCATTTACGATTGCTTTTATTACATGCCTGTGGTCCAAAATCATTTGAGGATGTTAGAACATACAATGGAATTATACACACTTCTTTTGTTGAAGCGTCCCATGCTTGCGGCATTGCTTCAAATGATAATGAATGGCGCGAATGTTTAAATGAAGCAAAAGAATTACATTCACCAAAACAAATGCGAAATTTATTTTGTTACATTTGTGCATTAAATGTGCCAGCCAAGGCATTGGCGTTATGGAATGAATTTAAAGTATATCTTAGTGAAGATTTTTTGAGAGATTACAACGAAGAAGTATCCTTTAATACAGGTCTATTAGAAATTGAAGATATTTTGAATCCTCATAATTTGTCATGTCAAGAACTTGGTTTACCAGTTCCCACGTATTCGCAGAGAACAGATGAAGCAAATGCTATTGATCCAATAGAACAAGAGTTTCTGTTTTGTGAGCATTATGAAACTGCAAATATTGAAGAGCGTAATGTAATTGATCGTGTGATTCGTGAAGTTTTGCATCATGATACTGGATCTAATGTTTTTTGTTTAACCGCTCATGCAGGTTGTGGAAAAACATTCACACAAACAGCAATCATTCACAAATTAAATTCGCTTAATCTTAGTTGCATTGCAACAGCGTTCAGTGGCATAGCTTCAACTCTATTACTTGGAGGTAGAACTTTACACAATGTGTTTAAATTGCCTATACCCATTTTGGAAAATTCTGTAGCGAATATTACCGCAAATAGTAGGTATGGACGTTACATAAATTCATCATCATTGATAATTATTGATGAAATTTCTATGTGCCCACTGCAAGTGTTGAAAATCATAGATAGATTATTTCAGGATCTATGCGATGAAAATGATAAACATAAACCATTTGGAGGGAAAACGATACTTCTGTGCGGTGATTTTCGGCAAATCTTACCAGTTGTCCCACACATATCACGTGCAACTTTAATTGAAAATTGTGTCCCGAGTTGGCATAAATTTGTTTATTTTCATAAAGTAACGT
The DNA here is from genome assembly GCA_034769895.1 of Magicicada septendecula. Classification (NCBI taxonomy): domain Eukaryota; kingdom Metazoa; phylum Arthropoda; class Insecta; order Hemiptera; family Cicadidae; genus Magicicada; species Magicicada septendecula. The sequence goes on from CM068368.1 coordinate 660,297,733, forward strand.
TTACTTAAAATATGAGAGCCTTACCAAGTGAAATAGAATTTGTCAAATTCTTGAAAAAAATTGGTAATGATGAAGCCCCACAATTCCCTCAGTTTGGTGAAAATATTATTGAAATACCTCCACAATTAATAGGAGATGAAAATATTATTGAGGTGTATGGAAATATTTCCGAAAACATACTCTCAGATAACATATTGAAGTCAGTTATTTTAGCACCTAAAAATGATGATTGTACTTTTATTAATACTGATATACTTAATCGAATACCAGGTGAACAGAAAACATATCATAGCTACGATAAAATAATTTGTGATGATGACAATGAAATCAATAACTATCCAGTAGAGTTTTTGAATTCTTTGACTATTAGTGGTTTGCCACCATATAAGTTAGTATTGAAAGTTAATTGCATCGTTTTACTGATCTAAAACTTAAATACAAAGGAAGCATTAGTCAATGGAACAAGAATGCGCATCAAGTGTATGCATCGTAATGCTATTGATTGCGAAGTTTTAACTGGAACCACAAGCAATAAGAGAATTTTGATTCCACGTATAAATTTAACATATTCCGGTACTGTTTTACCATTTAACTTTCAAAGAACTCAATTTCCAATTATACCTGCATTTGCGATGACAATAAATAAGTCTCAAGGACTAACATTCGAAAAAATTGGAATTTTATTGAGGCAGCCAGTTTTTACACATGGTCAATTGTACGTCGCAGCAAATAGAGTTCGATCATTCGATGGTTTGAGATTTTATATTTCCGAATATAATGGCCAAGGGCATTTAGCAAATGATGAAAGAGTTTTTACAAAAAACATCGTTTACACAGAAGTTCTGAATCATTAAATTCACTTTCAAACTATTTTAAGTTCAATGGACAACATTTATTTTTTTAACCGCCCGGTTTTTTTGATTTAATGAAAAATATATGAAAAAATACGAGGCACGTATTTTTTATTTCATTTTTTATTTTGTATTAATTTTTTATTTAAATTTTATATAATTCGAAAAAGATAGGCAAAATAACTGTGTAGCCTTGGCGAAACCTGGTCAGTATGGCAATAAAAAAAACCCAAGGAAATGTCAAAAAACGCGTTATTGCTTTTTAAATATGGCTTAGCCAAGCTAAACCTCATTTTTCCTATCTTTCATATTTTTCAAATAACTCGAAAATTAATGCATAGAAAAAAAAATTAAAAAATTATATAAGCTTTGTAGCAGATAATCTTCAAACTGTTTTCGAATTTTGTACCTTACCAAAAATGAAATGTAATCCACTGGAATTCAAAACAATGTATCTTATACTTCTATGAATGTCAAGTTTCATTTTTATTAGCGTTTATTTGATTCAATAATAACATGAAAAAATTAAAACTGACAATGAATTATATCAAAAAATAAATACGAATACAAGCTGTAATTGTGTTTTTTTTTTTCAACTGTTACTAACATTAAATTTTAAATTTCATAGGTATTGCAGGGAATTAAGGCAAACAATACACGCTAATGACGTATTTGTACATGCTCGCAGCTGACGTACTAGAACAAAATTCAAAAAAATTATATGCAATGATTATAGAGGTATACTCTTTGACACAAGAACCTCAATAACGTTCAAACTTAAAAATTTAATGAATTACGGTCGAATTTCGACCACTGGGCGACCACTAGTTATATATTAAACCATGAAGCGCTGGTTTGCGTTCTATAAAATTGATCTTATGTTTAAAATGTATTTATTTCTATTCTAAAGAGAAAAAAAAATCATGCATAATAAATGTTCTTATTGTCTGTATAAAAAGTCGTAGCAGAAAGAAGAAAGGGAGGGGGAATATTTTGTTTATGGAAAGATTAAAATGATGTTAAAGGGTTTTATTGTTTTTATGTTTTCTTTTGCTGTATAAAAATTCAATTAAATAAAAGTATAACCATAGTATGATGGTAATACAGTTGTACTTTCTTGAATAACCAATTCTGTTCTTCCGGTTCACTTATCCGAACTCTGGTGTACCTTAGGTAAGTAAAATTGGCAACAGGGTAAGATGGCGTCCGAAATACGGACGAAAATAGTACAGAAATTAAAATTAATTAAGTTTTGAATATTTTTAAATAGTACACCATGCCTATTTATTTGTAAACACAACACAGAAATATTAAAATCATATAAAATTTGAAACAACTTAAAACTTACGTAAGTCATAGTTATTGTTTACTTTGCTATGTTTTTCACTAGCACATAAAATTTCCATTTATTAACATTCTTCATTAACATTTCTGAAGAAGGCAGAATTGAATTACTCTCCTCTTCTGATAATTCTTATGTGTCCTGTCGAACTGACTGGCACAAATTTCATACCTTTTTCATCAATACTCGTGGCTGCTGGCAAAAGACAAAACACTGGTCTGCATTCCCAATTTGATACGAATCAAAATTGTTTGTATGTCTCATCTGTATAATAAATCGATGAAACTCAACAATTTTATTTTCATACTCTCACTGAGCCAGAGCAGTTCTTCAAATCGAAAGACCATGTCTGCAAATAAACACATCAACCAAAACTGGCACGAAATTGTGAATTGTCTATTTCAAGACATTGTGCTATTTCCTAGCTTCAATCTGTACCATTTCAGTAGTAACAGCAAAAGCTCCACTTTTATAAACTCAACTAAATGCTTTTCTACTTCTGGAAACTTAAAAAGATTTTTACCACAGAAAAAAACACTGATCATGAGCAGTAATACTTAATTTTTCTTTTTGTTTCCACTCCCAAACATACACTCTGCTACATCAAATTTATGTGATGCAACGCAATTGCCATTTTCTTTTGCAAATTTTATTACTAATAATTTAAACTGAACTGTATACAACGAGCAAGATGTTCTTCCATTCATTATGAATGACACACAATACCAGTAATGAAATATTATAGAAACAACAGACTAACAACAACAAATAAGTACAGTAACAGAATGCTACAACAGAGTACCGCTGTAAGTCTACAATGTGAACAAATAACTGTGGAGAAGGGTGAAAACTGCAAACCAAATTACCAGTAAATTTCACTTTACTAATACTAGATCAAGCCTGTCAGTTTTAAGAGACATTTCCAACTCTATCATTCACAATACATGACAAATCTACAACTTAACATATAAATATAATTCGTGTATAATGCACACCCACATATTTTGGAAGAAACTGAGAAAAAAGTGCGCATTATGTATGAGAAAATATGGTATATTGTAATTTTCAACTGTAATTTTTTATTTTCTTGAGCATGATGTTTGTTTTAGGAATACTTTTAAATTAATATATCTTGAAGTCATTTTTTAGTCAGTACATTAAGAAATGTACTGACTAAAAGTATGTGAAAGTATACTGACTTTCAGTGTATGTGAAAAATAACCCATGTGGTACATGGGTTATGATGGTTGATGGATTATTGTGTCTGAATAGTAGAAACAGAATAATTGCCACCAGATGAAGCATTATTTTGAACTTTAATTGTAGTTTAAGTACAACAACAATAAACACTCATATGCAAGAATTCTTCAAGCTTATGATTCTCCAACACATAGTAATGTAACATAGAACAAAGTCAATTATTTAACCGAGTCACACTAAATAATACAAGTCACCAATTACAGATATCCATACACAATAATTTCCAAGTCACAATAACAAGAACTCCAATAACACACACCCAAATCACAGATTCAAACTAACTCCGCTTCTGAATCGTGTATTTATACCCCAGCTGTGCCTTAGTAAGTGACAAAAATGACATGAGTGTTGGTATAATAGTCACCCTAATCTGAAAGGCAAGTTTGGAAAAATCAAGAGTGGTATAATACTACCATTCACAAAACACATGCAAAGCATCACATAGCCACACATCTTATTATCATCTCCATAGAGCACTTCACCCCCACCCTCAACCATTATCAAACCTGCTTTTCTCTTGCAAATTCTCTTCCATGATTATGATTAAATCTGGGAACTCCTTTTCCTCTTCCAGAGTACTTTTTCTCCATCACTCACAAATATCTTTTCTTTGATTCCATTTTGCTTCCTCAGTGTGCTTCCAATCTCCCTCGTATCATCCTCTTCAGTTGTCTGATTCTGCCTCTGAGTCTTCTTGCCACCTCTGAGCTCTTTCATTCCCTCTATGTCCAATATGTCTTCTTTTTATCCTCCTACATACTTGCAGCTAATTTTTTCACTCCAGAAGCCAGCTAATTTCCATAGGCACTTCCTTTAACTCAGAAACAAGCACGAGTATCTCCGTAATAACCACAGATGGTTTTTTTTACCATCGCATAAATTCATACATTAGCAGCAATTCTACTATTTCTGTACCCAACACTAAGGGTTCCAGTTCCACATACCTGCACCTTCTTCGACCATGACCACCATCAACTGAATGTTTGCCTGTTCATATAGTTTCAGCTGTACAAAACGTATCTTCTTGTGGTCAACCTTCAGGACATTCTCTCTTAAATCCACTATAAACATGTAGGCATTCATAATGTCTTAATCAAGAATCACTTTGTCAACAATATCTGCAAAGAGCATTTGGTGCTAAACGTGAGAAAACCCATATGTAAGTGTATGTCAACTTCTCCCCACAATTTGACAAAACTCTTAATTGCAGTCTGTGAGGTGAAGTAATACAACTGAGACTGAAGATGTCTCAGTCCATTAGGGTCCACAATGGACACTGTAAATGCAGCTGGACTGTTCTGGAGCTTCAGTCCACCAACTGGTGCACTCACTCCCTTCTCTATTTTATTCACCCAATAATCTGCTTGAAGATGGCCACATTTTTTGCATTTCTTGCACTTGGTCATCACTTTCCCCAATTGTTCAAATCATTGTGATGCTCTTGACACTTTGAATTGTTTGTCTTGAATCATTTATCTTGCCATTTATAACAGTTGCTATAGTTGACTACCTTAAACGCCATCAGTGAACATCAGCACTGCAAACCAAATTTGAAAATTTCAGTGCTTCAGGATAGACCAGTCCAATCAGTCTGTTGCTATTTGTTTCGAACTATTGGGGACTCTCACCAGACTCTGTCCCTTAGCCTCAGTTGAGCACAGTACATACTCTGCAGATGCTGGTCATCATAATGTAATTCCAGAGCTTTTATTAATTCAGCATACGCATTCAGGTGGCACTTTTACATTGGTTCTTCTAATCTGAAAACCAGTGGACATTGCTTTCTCTTTCTCTGTTTACTGATCTCTGCATGCAGTGGCTTCAAATTGCCAAACAAACGTATCAGTGAGTGCTTCCATCAAAAGTTGGGGCCTTGACATGAACTGGCCCTACTATAGGCAAAACAACTGTTATCTCATTGTTTGTGTCATTTTCTGCCTTTACTGTTGGTACTGCATGTTCAGCAATATGCTTTGAAAACATGACTGTGCTTTCATAAACTCTTTGACTTCACTTTTTAATTTGTTCTCTTATGTTTGCAATTGAGTCTTCTAATGCAAGTATTTTTGTTGCCATTGTTTTTATAAATTTGAGACAAACTTTTCTACTTTGGGTAATCTTATCTCTTACCCATTCAGACCACCATGTAATTCACCCAAGTCACAATGTAGGAGACCAACTCTGCAGTAATGTGCTCTTGCAACTGCTTCACCTCCTGTACCAGTGCTTTTATATCTTCTGTTTCATGCTTCCATTACTCTGTTTCCTGCTTATGTTTCTCGTTCTGCTGTTCCTCAGACTCAAGCAAGAGTGCTTTTTGCTGTTCTTCCACTCTTTGACTTTCATGCTCACATCTTTCTCCTTCTTCTGCTTCCTCCTGGTGTTTCTCATCCTGTTATATCTCTGTTTCCCATCAGCATTTCTCATCCAGTTGTTTTTTCCTGTTTGAATTCCTCTTTTTGGTGTTCTTCAGTTGCAGTAATAACATATGGAAAGCTTCTTTCATCTAACTGATATCCATTTTCGCATATCGATTATCCTTCACACTAAACTCTTCTACGAACTGTCCTCTGTCTCCACTGTTAAAGCTCCTATACTTAATTCTCATGCCAGTGTTATGATGGTCACAGAATTGATATGTTTGAACAATGGAAAAAGAATAATTGACACCAGATGAAATCTCTATTTAGAATTAATAATAATAATGGCTCCCATGTATACCACCGAAGTAGCTCAGGAGTCCTAAGCATTTAGCTGCTTAGTCCTAAGCTATTTAGAACTTTAATTATATAAAAAACACACACACAAACACTCGTATGCAATTCTTCAAGCTTACAACTGTCCAACACACAGTAATTTACCGCACAATAAATGCCACTTATTAAACAGTGTTGCACAAAATAATACAGGTCACTCATTACAGATGGCTGCACATAATTCACAGATCACAATGACAAGAACTCCAAAAATGCATGCCAAATCACAGATCTAAAACTGACTTAACTCTGCTTCTGAATTTTGTATTCATACCCCAGCTGTAGCATAGTATGAGACAAAAATGATATGGATACTGGTACAATAATTGACCATAATCTGCAAGGCATGTCTGTAAGAGTCGAGAAGGTATCCAAGTATTGTGTGAAACAATCACTCACACAATAACACATGCAACGCATAACATAGTCGCACAAATGATTTATTGTCTCTGCATAGCACTATATTGTTGTTGCTGTTCCTTCCACTTTTTGTTCATAAATTTGTCAAACCTTTTTTTTATCTTTTTTCATGTATCCACTGTTCCATCCTATTAATTATGTTTTTATTTCTTTATTGTAACATTCTTTATTCATTGGTATCATATTTTGCCTATACTCTAAGCTGTTAAAAGCTATGTTTCTGTCTGATTGAAAATGGCTGAAGACTTCATGTATCATGGTGTTTGTTGTTGTTGATTTTCTATGTAATACTGTTACAATAAAGAAACAAAAAACAGAAACTGGAAAAAAACAATTGAAAATTACTATATGTGAGGTGTGATAACAAAATAACAAGAATTTCTTAATTTCTGTGTGCTATACATTTTTAATTTTCAATATATTTTTGCTCACAGTGGTACCAAAAGTAGCAAAAGAAAACATCGCTGAGCAAATGGTGGCTGAAATCACTCATGACCCATATTTACTCAAACTGGGTCATAACACATGTTACATCATAACAGATGATGAAACATGGGCGTATGCCTATACCATTGAAACAAAGGCTCAATCACCCCAATGGAAGCTACCTGAAGAGACAAGACCAAAAAAGCATGCCACATAAGATCGAATGTGAAGGTTCTAATTGCTGTTTTCTTTTATTATAATGGCATAGTCTACTACAAATTCTTATTGTCAGACTGTATTGTCATTAAGGAGTATCACCTTGAAGTCTTACATCAATTGCATGAGCCGATCATAACAACAACAAAAAAACAAGAAGAACTGTGGGCAAACAACTCTTGTATTTTGCACCATGATACTGCACTGGTTAATACTTCACAACTAATTCACATGTTTTTGGCAAAAAATAACATCCTTGTAGTGGTGTAGCCACCCTACTCACTTTTTTTGTTTCCAAATAATAAACAGCACAATGAAAAAACAATGTTTTGTGACCACAGAGGAGATAATCCAAGATCACTGAGTGAACTGAAGGCTATACCAAAACAACAATTTGACAAATGTTTTATAGACTGGAAAGAACATTGGCAAACATTTGTATTGCCAAATGTATTGGCTATTCACTGTATTGGATAGGAACTACTTTGAAGAGGACAATATTAATTCTGAAAAATAAATACTTTTATAAAAAACTGAAAATTCTCATTACTTTTTTATCTCACCTCATATATATAATTAAAATGTAAACATACTACTGTAAAATTAAACAGACATGAAAAAGCACGCAGGCTATAATGGGGAGAAGGCGGGTTAGCCACGAGAGAGGAAAATGTCTACTAATGCAGTTGAAAATATTGGCCTACTCTCTGAAATGTGAATAAGACGCACATCTGAGATAAGTAATCTATATTGAGATGGATTAACTTTTTATACCTAATGTGCCGAAGTTACGCTTCTTTAATTAAAGATGAAAGAAAATAGTAAAATTTAAGTTTTTCCTGTAAAAGTACTCAAATTTAAAAACTGATATCACTCATAATGACAGCTGAAGTAAAGCTGTTATACTGCCTTGTCGATTCATAATTATTTTCTTTTTATTATTTTTATAACTTTATTTACCTAATTTTCTATTGTCTATGCATTTTATAATGTTTTCAATTGTTTTATTTTTTAACGTTTTTAATGTATTTATTGTTTTTTACATTTCAGTAGCTACATTTTTAACTACCGTATATTACTAAATACTTTATATTTTAGTACGTTTTACATTTAATTCACTACTTTATTTACTAAGTTACTAAATACTAAAAATTTGGTTGTAGGTAAGTTTTGATTTTCATTACAACATGACCACACAGTAAACACTGATATCTTCTAAGACGAAACAAGCGTCAGACACAACAGGAAGAGAAATATGAAGATTTCACAGTTATAAACTGTTTAATACTGCCATTATTTTGTAAATAGTGACTTGGCATTTTGTGTCTGTTGCAATGTTTCTCCAAAGTGGAGTCTTGACATCAACATTCGTTGTATATTTTGGAACATGTAACAATTGTATACATGTTAGGAGTCACTAAAAAAACTTAGTAATATAATATGTGATCCACATTGCTCTGGCATCTTAATTTGTTTGAATAGGTAACATCAATAACAGCCTCGCACGTGAAGTGTGTGTGTGTGTGTGTGTGTGTGTGTGTGTGTGTGTGTGTGTGTGTGTGTGTGTGTGTGTGTGTGTGTGTGTGTGTGTGTGTGTGTGTGTGTTTAAAAACAAGCAGATGTAAACTATCCATAAATAACAGGAGAGACAATATTAATAGAACAATTAGACAAAAACTTTTTAAGTAATATAGAGCACATTTACATGCAATTACAATTATTTAGGTCAGTTCTTCCACCCCACTAATATTTCCATTACTGTTATCACCGTTACTATCACTGTCACTCAAATCGTCTTCACTGCTGCTATCCCGTCCTATATTAATTTCTAAACGATCTGTTACAGTATCCATTATTTGGTCTGATCTCATGTTTGCTTATTTTCAATTTTTTTGACATGGAACATCTTGATCTCCAATCTGCGGGAGAAATACAATCAAATTCCTTTTTCGTTAAGTTTATGACAGTCTACAGAAAAATGCATGTTTTTACTTTTAACATGCTTCTTCACAGTTGCCCAAATCAGTACGATAGGATTAAGATCCGGGTGATAGGGTGGAAGTCGTAAAACGAATATACATGGTTTGCCAAGACGAATATCCATCTATTTTAAAAGTTTTGTATGTTGGTTTATTTTGTTTAATTAGTGCATAGAACTCAGGTTTTAACATAGATGTACTACAAGGAATGTCATGGTTCTCTAACCAGTTAATCATCTCTGCCTTTTTGTTAATGATGTTAGAGGTGGATTTGTGGTAGTTGTACATTGGTTGGTAATTGTACATTGTGGTAGGGGGCATTGTCTAATACTATTATGCTGTACTTATACAAATGAAATGAAACTAAACGCTTCACTTTTGATTAATACTGTTTTTTGAAAAGTACGCACACAATAATCTCCACAGCGTCTCGGAGAAAACTGAACTTTGTTTCTCTGCTGATGCATCCGCATTACACAACCTGCACCCTTAGCATGAAAACGGTTGCTTCATGTCTAGTAAATCTTACTGTAACAAAGTTTACATCAGTAGACCACACAAGAGCTCTCCAAATGATTCAATTAACACATAAAAGTTCAAACTATGCACAACATACAACAGACTATAATCATGAATACAGCAACATAAATGAAACAATAGAAATTATAAACACCAAGAAAACGGGATACAAAATCAGTTTACTGGAAAGTTTAAATATATTGTAACATGACATAAGATAGCGCAAAATATCACTAATGATTAATAAAAGAAATAGCTGAAGGTAGGAAGAAATGTTAAAAACTGATAACTTGAAGATTAATGACCCAACTACGAAATAACAATTGACAGGAACTGACTATGACTAGACCCAATAGATTGGAGAGAAAACAAGAAGATTGAAGAATACAAGAAAATAGAGACAACAAGGAAGGAACGAGAAACAAAATGTAACCCAAAATATGACCACGATCATTGTAACCCCAAGATGTAACTAACAATTAATATGTAAAGTAAATGCACTAAAACAAATAGGGCATAAATAAGATGTCAAATATATAAAATATAAAAATAAACTAGAGATATCATATATGTTAAATGAAAAGCAAAGAAACATGAAGTTCTAAATGTAAGATAGGAAGCTAGAAATAAATAATACCCTAGTAAATAATGAACTAGTCAAAAACAAGTAAGTTATAATTGAGCTGAATAAAAACAATAAATAATATCAAAAGTGACCAATGTGGAATGAAAATAAAACAAATATTAATTACAAATAACCACACCGTGATACAAAACTAAATAAATAAACAATGTGTGAAATATCAAGTGAAAGTGATGATAAAGAAAGAAACCTCATATGTAAGGAAAGGTGCAGTGTAAGTGCATGTAGTGTACAATATAATAAGAAGCAGACTATAGTAATATAGCGAAAAAATCTTTAATAGAATATTGTATAAAAAAGTATGAACTAATAGTACCATTATTAATTTTAGTGATAATAAGTGAGAATTACAATTATAAGGTAAAAGTTAAGTTATTAGAGTGGAAGATAGGAGAAGCAGACACTATATTTTAGTGAAGGAATTTGTAAGTGAGTGATATTGTGTATAGTACTGTTAAAAATTACTAATATAAGAGTTTCATTATTGTCAAAAAACTATAAAATTAATTAACTTAGAAGATGGGGGAGATAGTAGTAAGAAACCAAAATTAGTTAGAAGTTTAATTTCAGACTTGAACCTGGTAAGAAATATTTTAATAATAAAAAGGTGTGTTGTTGAAAGCACCAATGTTTTTTGTTTATCTGTTTCTATAAAAAAGATGTTCAATGAACCAATGGATAAAGTTTATGAATTATAAGTAATGTTTAATGGGAGTATTGTTATTGAAACCTATGCTTTAGGCCTAGCATGAAGGAGAGAATTTTATAAATTTAAAAAGAAAACAATAACCAAGGGTCAATTACAGTATATAAAATGTTTCAGTAAGTAAGTAAGTAAGTGTATTAGATATAAAAATGTATAAATATTATTCAGTTTAAAAATAATTACAAAAGAAATATCAATAAGAAAATAATAAAAATGTTATTAACTAATCAAAAGTAACCATGAGGGGTATCAAAATAATCTTTAGTAAAAAAGCAGAACAATGGTGTTAATATAATTAATAGTAATACTATCATAAGGAAGTTATCATAATTTAAAGGATTTTTACATATTTGAACATAAATAAAATGTTAGATTATAACAATGTTATAAGAGGTTGACCAATGAGAACTAGTTTAATTTGAAGAGTAACTATGGCAACTGAGGCTTGTTACATAGATGACCGTTGAATTCTAATTACTTCATTATTGACCAGCATAGAGGGTGGATGTATGAAGCCCTCGAATCCAAATTAACTTTAAAAGCTTTAAATTTTTCAAAATTTTATTCAAGAAGTGTAAGAAGACTATTGTAAACAACCATTGCTGAGATGGGCAATAATTAAAAACCATTTATTTAAAAATAATCTGGCAAAACTTGGAAGGAAGTAAAATAAACTCATAAACGACCAATTCTGGAGGAAGATAAAAAATTACCTAACTCGACAAGAAGAAGAAGACCATCTACCAGGACTGATGAAGGCTGAATATTGGATTTCAACCATTTGAACAGGAATCGCAGCTAATCCAAAGAAGACAGGACCCTTAGGCGTGTTCCAGAAGAAGAAGAGGATGGCAAGAGAAGCTACGACCACGAATCGATGAGTATAAGTTAAATACTTCACCACAAAAATAAACTTTCAATTACCCACAGTAAACGAACTATAATATTTTCACTTCACAGATCACAAAATTAACTCTTGAACTGAACTTGATTATAAAATCACTTTCGATAAAATATATCAATCACTGAATTTGGATTTTATACTAAAATTATTTTAAAAACATAACTTGCTAACAAGAAGTTAACCAAGCGTACACTATTTCTCATTGCCAATGACTTACTTTTCCTGTTTTAAAATATCAACTATTGTGTAATTAGATATAAGGAATATTATAATTTTGTGCATTTATTAGTCTGTAATCAAACTTCTGCAGTCCAAAGGACTTATTCCCTGAGAAAATTATTATTTTGTTTAAACGTTAACCTGTACACCATGATGGTTTTTTGCGTATGAACTGAGCTAACCAGACACTGCCAACTGAGCAATTTGTAAACGCTGGAATTATAAAAAAAAATATATATTTCATTTTAACTGTAATTGACCTGATGATTCAAAGAAAGTGTGAATAAATCTTCGTACCGATAAAATCGTTGTATGTTTGATTATTTTAGCAAAGGTAACATAAGAATTTGAAAAATAATAAATAAAAATACTGCAGTGAACGAAGTCGACTCGGCCAAACAGCGAGAGCCAATCAGGTGGCGAGGCGGAAAAATTTGAACAGAGCGACAAGAAATACGGTCGACTAGTAAGTATTGAGATCAGGTATAAAACGGCTCGCTACACACTATTAAATAATTTAACATCAATAATAATTAAAAACACCGGCAACACGTCTATTTACAAAGTGGCACCCAACGTGGTTAATTAAGAAATTATACAATTAAACCGTATAGATTCTAGCGGCGGCTGCAGAAAATGGAACGGGCAAAGCACGACACAAGATACCAGGAGAAGCTACGCGAGAAGGAGGCGGAAAAGGAAGCAGAGATATTAGAAAAGGAGACCGAATAAGACGGCAGAATGGAAGAAAGGGAGGTAACATCAGTGGAAGATATGGAAGAAATATTAACCCCGACCGAACCAACTAAAACGACGAAAGAACCAAACAGGACCATAGAAGAAATGAGATTCGAAAGATTAATGGAAATGTTTCAACAAATGGAAGAACGAAGAAAGGAGGACAAACAGGAAGGCAAGAAAACCAGAAGGGAAGACAAAGAAGAATTAGATAAGAAATTTGAGTCAATAAATGACAATTTTAAGAAACAGGAAGAGAAATTGGACAGAAATGGGGAGAGTAATAAAAAGAATATGGAAACATTAAGACAGGAAATGAAGGAGGAGAATAAACTGATAAGTGAAAAAATAGATAAAAGCAATGAGAAAACCAGCGAAACTTTGAGACAAATGAAAGAAGATATCGAAACACTGAATGATAAAATCGAGTACAACCAAGACACCTTACAACAACAATTGACAGAGTACAGGGAAGAATTTAAACAAACTGTAATGGAGACGGAAGAGAATATAGAGAGAACCAGCGAAGTGGTGTTACAAGTCCGGGAAGAAATCTTAACCAAAGTAAATGAAGCTGAAGGTGAAAGTAAAAGGAGGATTGAAGGACTTCAGCAAGAAACAACTCATAAATTTGAACAAACAGAAACCAGGGTCGAAGAGAAATACAGCCTATTGGATGCATCCGTAAGTGAAGTTAAGGGTACTACGACAGCCCAGGAAGGAAAATTAGAAGAATTCCGAGTGAGAGAGTTGCGCCTCCAAGAAGAAATAAATGCACTGAAGGACAGACCATTACTGAGTTCACATGTCTCATGCGGTGAAAATAGGGAGATAATCAATTTCAAGAACTACAAAAGGAATCCAATCGAATTTATTGAACGGGTGGAAGAGAGTCTGACAAGAACCAGGGAGACACGATGGACGGTTATCAAGGGCATGATGGATGAGATGTTTAAGGAGGTCCACGATAATTGGTGGACGGCAGTACGACCGGACATTCACAATTTTGCCGAGTTTAAGGAACTTTTTAAAAACAAATACTGGTCTGAGGCGATGCAGCACGTGGTACGGAATAATATTAGTAACAGCCGATTCGACCCGTACTTGGGACAATCTCCCACGGCTTATTTCTTAGGTAAGGTCAGTGTGGCGAGAAACTTAGAGCCTAACATCCCAGAAGAATGTTTGGTAACTCAACAAGCTTACCATTACGATGGGGAAATAACTAAAAGTAGACTGAGTGGGAGAATCAAAACGATACAAGATATGGCCACTTTATTAGGGGAGTACGAACGAGAGAAACACTACGTACTAAATAGACAGAAGAACATCCCGAATAACAGAACTTATGACATGAGAAATCACCAAAATGGGCCCCAAGGAAACAATGCACCGGCAAATAACCCGCCGAACAACCCCAATAATTTCCGAACATTCAACAACAATAATAACCAAAATTACCCAAGAAACAACAACCAAAATTATTACAATAATAATAATAATAATAATAATAATAATCATAACAATTCCTATAACACAGGGAATAACCAAAATGGGGGTCACTACAACAGGCCCAACCATCAATATAACAATAACAACCACCAAGGGCAGAATCAAACATACAGGCAACGGGTCAATTACGTCAACGCCGAAAATAGAAATGATGGAAGACGGTGTTACAGAGGACCGAGGAGCAGAAGCGTCGAGAATGAGAGAAGAAGCAGGGAACAAAGGAGAGACACGCCCTTAATAAATCAGCCAAATAATGACCAGAGAACCCATATAGCTCGAATCAACTACATCATGGCTGAGGACAGGGATGACCAAGAGGACTATCGTGGAAACCATGAACCTAATCCCGGTTCCAGGAATGCTGAGGGAAGGAACAGATGGAACGAAGATGACATAGAACCATATGAATATGATCCGTACTGTGACGATCCCATAGAGAGATTTAACACCGCTTATAATCTACGGAATCCACCGGAAAACCATATTGGTGGAGCAGCCCGAACAGTGGCCAATACAGGAAACGGATAAAACTAAGTCAAAATACTATCCACAAAGGGACTGATGTTAGAGATAACCGACACAGCATTGATTTAAGAATGAACCGTTATCCAAATTCTAAAAAAGTAAGAACAGCTTACAAATAAAATTTTTGAAACAATTAATTTATAAATGAAAAAAGAATTTAGAGAATAAATAAGTATCAAAATGCAAAAAATACGAGTAAGAACAACTTACAACCAAGTGAGTGAAACTAATTAAGTGAAACGAGTTAAATTTGGAAAAAAAAATATATATATGATGAAGTATCATAAAAAACAGAAATAAAATACTAACATTTAACAAAAGTGATGACGTTACTTAACATCATTAAATAACCCTATGGTGAAAGGGAATCATAAAGAATTAACATGTTAAAAAAGAACCGACCAGACAGTCAAATAAAGAATGACAATGCCATACTAAACGGACAGTCAATGATGAAAAAGGTATAAGTAAACCAGAAAACAGCTACAATGTTAATATTAATTATAAATGAGAAGAGAAGTGATAACAAACAAAATAACTATTGTAACTTTCTACTTTTATTGTTTAATTAGTTGCATTTATTTTGTGTGTACTATTAATAATTACTTTCACTTTTAAAATCGGACGCCATGTTGTCAGATTGTGCAACATCATACAAGCTTACATTTAGGGCCAGAATTCGGGTAACACGAACCAGGGTTGTGGAATATATTACCTGAAATAATCATACTCAAGATAAAATGTACCAGTGACCTTTTATTTTTAAGATGACTCTAAATACATATTGAAAAACTGACTCTAGCTGTACCAAACACGTACATATTACGCCATGGGGCTTTTAGCAAACATCAAACCCTTAGAACATTTTAACCCTCCAAAATAAACAGTTGTTACCACTATTGTATAATGAACATGATAAACAATACAATAAATAATATCTGCACAACCCAGCACTTGTTAAATGATTTTGTTCACGCTCTCTCTCTCTCTCTCTCTCTCTCTCTCTCTCTCTCTCTCTCTCTCTCTCATTCTCTGGTACAAATTTTTAGTTGTTGTACGAGCTCGTTTTGTGAATTTAAATGCAAAATTTGGTCATTTTAAAATTTTGTAATTATGAATTTACTGTAAGGTATAAATATCGGTCAGCTGATACTCAGCTGCCGGTTTTTTGGGTAGGTCTCACCGTACTGCTGAGATCAGTCCACCGTGCCAAAATCTGTTGTTTTACATCGTCTTCGGGCCCACACAGTAGTGTCCCCCCTCGGATAACACTTTGGCCGATTTAGCCGCACGTAATTGCCGATCCCTTGGCCGATGACACCTACTCAATGATCCGGTTACCGCACCAACATTTCCGATATTTTGAAATAGTTATTTAACCACTTTTGGTGGTGTAAAAGTTAAAATTCACACTTGGTGAACCTTTTGCCGACCGGCTGCGTTCACAATCTCGAAGGAAATGACCCAGAGTCTTTGTTCAGCATTGCGTAGGTGGGGCAAAAACTATGTCATCAGGCTTTTGTTTGTTGTTTACAGTCTCATTATCTCTATCTGTGACATACGTTTTTTGCTGTGTTTGCCGTTTCACAATGAAAGCGATCGAAATCCTGTCAATTCACATCTGTGTTTTATAAAATAATTATATAGTCCACTCACCAAAACTTTACAGGGATTATGAAATATTTAAATAATTATTACCAAATAATTATTACAATGAATAAATACAATAATTATGGTCTTTTGTACCATGTTTTTATAAATTTAGTATTGTACCAGAATTGTACCATCACACTATCATATGAAATAAATTAAAGAAAGAATGCTAAAATGTGTATTGAACATCGCCACAGACATAGAGAAGGAATCCAAATAAATCAATGAGAAGAGAAGGTCATGATATGAAGAAAAAACAGAATAAGTAATCCCAAGAGTGTTTTATTATATTTATAGTATATGAGTCGAAAATAGACGACTATTATTATTATTAGTAGTATTGTTATATGATGATTCTATGTTGAGATACGTCCAACAATCATTTGATTTTATTGAGCAGATAGGCATGACCTCTGAACTCAAAATGTGTATAAATGGATAGCAGAGTAATAGAGCCACACGTGCCCTCTGGCTAGTACCAATTTATATGAATGGAAGAGAAGAAAATTTTAGGGAGATAAAACATACAAGGGATAACACTCATAATAAAAGAATAAAGGAGGAGAACAATATCATCTCCAGTATCATGAACCATGAATTAATAAAGATGAACTAAAGAAGAAAATAACGATGGATGAATTCCATAATAATAACAACTTGATTTAATAAACTGTGTTGATGATTTCAGAAAAACAATCTTTATTTTTGAAATAATCAATTTTGGCGGTGATGCATTATGTAACATGACATAAGATAGCGCAAAATATCACTAATGATTAATAAAAGAAAAAGCTGAAGGTAGGAAGAAATGTTAAAAACTGATAACTTGAAGATTTACTTGACCCAACTACGAAATAACAATTGACAGGAACTGACTATGACTAGACCCAATAGATTGGAGAGAAAACAAGAAGATTGAAGAAAACAAGAAAATAGAGACAACAAGGAAGGAACGAGAAACAAAATGTAACCCAAAATATGACCACGATCATTGTAACCCCAAGATGTAACTAACAATTAATATGTAAAGTAAATGCACTAAAACAAATAGGGCATAAATAAGATGTCAAATATATAAACTATAAAAATAAACTAAGAGATATCATATATGTTAAATGAAAAGCAAAGAAACATGGAAGCTAGAAATAAATAATACCCTAGTAAATAATGAACTAGTCAAAAACAAGTAAGTTATAATTGAGCTGAATAAAAACAATAAATAATATCAAAAGTGACCAATGTGGAATGAAAATAAAACAAATATTAATTACAAATAACCACACCGTGATACAAAACTAAATAAATAAACAGTGTGTGAAATATCAAGTGAAAGTGATGATAAAGAAAGAAACCTCATATGTAAGGAAAGGTGCAGTGTAAGTGCATGTAGTGTACAATATAATAAGAAGCAGACTATAATAATATAGCGAAACAATCTTTAATAGAATATTGTATAAAAAAGTATGAACTAATAGTACCATTATTAATTTTAATGATAATAAGTGAGAATTACAATTATAAGGTAAAAGTTAAATTATTAGGGTGGAAGATAGGAGAAGCAGACACTATATTTTAGTGAAGGAATTTGTAAGTGAGTGATATTGTGTATAGTACTGTTAAAAATTACTAATATAAGAGTTTCATTATTGTCAAAAAACTATAAAATTAATTAATTTAGAAGATGGGGGAGATAGTAGTAAGAAACCAAAATTAGTTAGAAGTTTAATTTCAGACTTGAACCTGGTACGAAATATTTTAATAATAAAAAGGTGTGTTGTTGAAAGCACCAATGTTTTTTGTTTATCTGTTTCTATAAAAAAGATGTTCAATGAAACCAATGAATAAAGTTTATGAATTATAAGTAATGTTGAATGGGAGTATTGTGAAACCTATGCTTTAGGCCTAGCATGAAGGAGAGAATTTTATAAATTTAAAAAGAAAACAATAACCATTTAATACATTCTATTTTATATTTAAGTAAAATATTACAGAAGTATGTAATAGTTTCTACATTGAACAAACAGGCAGAAAATTTTTAGATAGATATAAAGAGCAACTGCCTAGGGGCAACATCAGGAACATCAAATCAAACTTTGCCATGCATATCATTGATCACAACCATGCCTATTCCAATTTTAGAAATAATTTCAAACCACTGCATTTTTGCAAAAAGGGTAAACTCATGGATGCACTGGAAGAGTTTGAAATTTACAGAACCTCTACAACACACAATGATCAGCTTCTGAACGAGAAACTGTCGTTCAAGTCAAATGAACTGTATGATACTGCTATACGCATGCTGAAACAGCACGACAAATAAATACAGGCCGAATAGATTTGTCAGTTGCTCGCGGGGTCGGTAGCGATGCGCATCGCGAGATAACGCGAGTGGGGAAATTCGACTATGTGCGCGACCTTTATATATTTTTTATCTTGTGACATGCTCTACATGAGTGAAAACTGTATCCACCTGATGATGGGACTTTAAGTCCCGAAGCGCATAGTGTATATTGAGGAAAAAACACAAAGAAATTGCAAAGAAGTAACCAAGGTAATTCTAATATTATACATGCCCCATAAGTCATTGTACTGTACAATAATTATCTATTATTTTTATTAAAATATAAGTATATTATTATTATTATTATTACTTAATTTGATATTACTATTCCACTGTTTTATTATTAATATATTATAACATAAAGTGGGTCATAAGACATTTGACAAAAATGCATTTTTTGATAATTTCTAGTAAATAAAAGTATTTTAAGGTCCAGTCATTAAATGGGCAGAAATTTTCAAACATGTCTATCAAAATTTGAAGTTTTATTGTTGAAGTTCAAAATTTATTACCATTATCAGGTCCTGTACATGGTCAATACAGAAATAATTAATACACAAAATATATGTTTGAATATTTAAATAATACTATAATTATTCTAATTAATATAATAATAACATGTGCAATATTTGTTATGCTTTATTTAAACACACACACACACACACACACACACACACAATAAATATATACAGGAGATCCTTGACTTTCAAACATAATGCGTTCCTGAAAACATGTTCGAAAGTCGAATTGTCCAAAAGTCGAGTACTGTACAGTACGCACAGTAGACTGTATTTACTATAGGCATACTGTGCATGTAAGTTAGTAGGATTTGGTTCTATGAACTGTAATGAAATAAGATATTATTCTTGCTTAAATTTACATCATATGACCACTCTTACTACAAAAAATACGTAACACAAAGCAATACACTAAATTAATTATTTCTGTACATTTGTAAAGTTTATAAGCAGTGAATTTTCCAGTGGAGGTTAGTGAGGATCGGTCAAAAATAACACAAATTTTTAATTTGTTTGAGTCAACGTTTCGACAATGTTTATTGTCATCATCAGGACCTGTGTATGAAATACAAAAGAAATGTCAAAATGTTATTAAGGATTTATAAGCAGTGATAGATGAACGTAAGCTTTCATAGCCGGTTTTTACATTATCACAATTTTCTGGGTCGACGCTGTTAATGTTTTTCACCAGACGTTTCGTCCATACTGCCGGTGGAAACGTATAGATGAAACGTCTGGTGAAAAACAGAAAAACATGAACTTGGACCACGGTCTAACAACTCTGAAAATTGTGATAATTTATAAGCAGTGTTTATAAAACAGCCTGCAGCCTATAGCACAATATTATTATATAAAAAATTTAATCACGTTAACACTTTGCATTATTTGTATTACTAAACTAACATTATTTATAAAGAAGCATTATTGTAATACTAAAAAATAACATTTTTAAAATTTATTTAAAATTTTAAACATTTTTATAAAACTTCACTTCTTCACACCTTGTCCAATGTCTGAAAGTCCGAAGCTGTAGTTAAAACTTGAATGAAAGTATCAATTCTGAATGTCCGAAAGAGCAAAATGTGTGTAAGTCGAATTTTCAAAAGTACAGGCAGGGCCGAATCAAGAAAGGCAGAGGCCCCAGGCGAATGTAAAAATAATAATAATAATAACAATAATAATAAACTCACCTATTTGATGTTAAAGCAGGGACGACTGAATGAACGAAGTTTACACATAATTACACAGTTATTAACACTCCACTCTTCCCTTACTAATTATTATTAGTCTTTACTTCTTTAGAGAAGAACTTTTCTGCACTTCGAGGAGGCAAAATCGTGAATTGTGTCTTCAAAATCAATTTCTGCCAAAATGTCATGTTCAATACTCATCAAACTTAAATTATTTAAGCGTGGTTGTGCCATGCAATTTTGTAACTCATCTTTTATTAGCTTCAACTTCGAAAATGAACATTCTCCAGATGCATTGGTCACAAATAAAGTGAGAAAAATTCTCATAGCAATTTCCATATTGGGGAATGCTGTTAAAATATTCTCATTATTCATGTAACTGTACAAGTTATGAATATTAATATTTTTTTCATTATCATCTCCAGCATATTCTTGGAAATATTTTATATTTACTTTTAGATATGCAGCAAAATGGTGACATTCAGATATTAGCTCTGCAGTAATAAAGTCTCCACTATAATAATTTGCAAGGTTTTCGCAATATTTTGAAATTTCTGAACTCTCTAACACATGCAGACTTTCCAAAAAACCAAACCTCTCAAAAATGTCTATGTATGCCTTACTTCGGAGTTCTAGGCTAGAAACGAGGGTGTCTATTATGGGTAGGAATGTCTCTACTCTGAACTTTTCTCTTCCCAGAAGTTCCTCATTACTACATCCACCATCTCCAAATGCAAGAATGGAGCTACGTTTTGTTTGACGCCTTTGTGTATCATGATATTCTTTCACAACTGATTTCGCTTTTGATTTGGACTCATAATCGTCAAAAACCTCTCTTCTCCCTAATAAATACAATTAATGACTTCAGCATCTTAACTGCTACAGACAAATTCACTTTTTCACTTTGCAGTAGTTTACTTACTGGGTTAAATCTACTGAGGATTTCATTCCACAGTATTGTTAGAAAAACTGTTTCAAGTTTATCAAGTTTTTTCTCTAATCCTTGAGCCATAAGACGTGTCTCTAACGACTGATTTGTCACATCATTTCTTATAGACTGAAGACTTAATCTGATTTCATTATATCCCTCACATAAAGCATTTATTGCGTCCGCTTGCGCAGGACCATCTAGTGTCTGAAAGTTGTTTCACCACTTTATGATGAGGTCCTAAATGTGAACGGAGTATCTCCCAGCGGTGTGTTGACGATGAAAAGAAGGTGTAAAGATTTTGTACCACATCAAAGTAAATTGTCACAGTTTAAACACACTTGACAGCATGTACCCGTACTAAGTTAAGTGAGTGTCCAGGACATGGTACATACTCAGCATACTTGTTTAGTTCTTTTATCTTTGCTTGTAATCCTGAACATCGCCCTGACATGTTTGCTGCATTTTCATAAGACTGACCCCTACAATTCAGGATATCTATGTTATTGGTTTCTAAGACGTGTGTCACAACCTCAGTAAGATGTTCTGCATTATGACCATGAATAGGAAATAAACTGCAAAAATCGCTCTTTTGGAACAGCGTCTATCACATATCTTACTATAAAAGTCAGTTGATCAATGCGAGTCACATCCAGAGTGGAATCTATAGAAATAGCATAGTATTTTGCTTTCTGAATTTCCGAGATGATTACTGAAAGAACTTTAGTCCCCATTATTTCTACGAACTCTTCACAAATGGTGGCTGACAAGTATGATGGAATCCCTTTCCCTGCATTGCCATATTTCTTTATGTGTTCGTGTAAGAATGGGTCAAACTGACTTATAAGTTCCAAAATACCCAAATAATTTCCATTTTTTACTGAACCAATTCTTTGGTCAGAACCTCTTAAAGGGAGTCCTCTCGATGCTAAGAATTTAATTACCGCAGTAACTCTTTTCAACACCGCTTTCCAGTATTGTCGCTCATTATTGAATTGGGTGACCAACTGTGTATCTATTCGCCCGAGTGTTTTTGAGCGACTACAATAAGCTACCATGCAGTTTCTATGTTCTTGACTATTTTCATGTTCTGATGCAGCTTTCAGAGCTTGTTTCCAGTCATTAAATCCATCTCCGCTAAATGGAAATTTGGAGTGAGAAAATAATTTACACACAAAACAATAAACTTTTTCCTTCGCAGGTGAATAAATGAGCCATTCTCTTTGTACGATTTCTTTGTTTGGCAATTGTCGCGAGAACATTGCATGAGTAAGGCATCTTTCTTCCATATTATCCCCAGTTTTATATACACGGGCTGATTTATCAAAATTATTTTCTTTATTTTGACAAGCGGAAGGTCCCTTTTCTACCCAATAATCCCGTAAGATGTCATCAGTATGTGGCCAAAGACCGGGGTCTGATGTTGTATAGTGACTGTTTCCTGAAATAATGGTACTTACATAGTTTCCTGAAGCACAGTCTGTCACCTGATCTTGAATATCTTCTTCACTGTACGTTATCAAATCTTTACGTTCTAGTACACGGTTTGTTGCTTCCGCTTGTTTCTGTAAATCTTTTTTCTCTGAATTCGAAGTTGAGGGGCCAGGAATGTGATTTACCGGTACATTATCATATGCAGTATTATCCTTTTTGTTGACAGTATAATTGAAATAATTAATTAGTTTCGGAATTCTCTTAATATTTTCTTCTCATTCTTTGACTTTCTTACGCTTAGCACAACCTTTTCAAAATGACTTTCAAAATGCCTCATTATAAATGATAGTAATTGATACGTTAACTGGGAAGAGTGTTAAATTAGAAAACTTAGGCTAATAGACTCTCACTGACACGATCACTTTGAAAACAAATGAATACTGTCGGATATTGTGTAGCATAAACATAACATCGGTAAGTCAAACGCATTGTTATCGTTCCCCACTCCCTTGTTACTCGATCGGTATTTATACAAAAACAGCAACTGAAATTCTTGGAACTAATAGGTTGGGAATTGAATCAATTTCCAAGAATTTCAGTTGCTGTTTTTGTATATGTACCGATCAAGTAACAAGGGAGTGGGGAACGATAACAATTCAATTGAATGTGTACGAATGTTATTAGTGAGGGTGCTTACAGAAATTAGGGTCATAGTTTAAGAAATGAGTGTATGGTTTCGGCAAGCCTTTGATATAGTATTTCAGAGCGAGCCGCAGGTTAATGCATTGCCCAATACGATAATACTTTATTGGATAACGATTAACATGACTCCGATATTTGAAATCATTAAAATGAAGCAGTGAAACTGATATCTTTGGTAAAAAAAACTTAATATAATTCTTGAATGGCGTGATTGTCGTTTTCAATATTTTGAGGCCCCCTTAGAGACCGAGGCCCCCGGCGGCCGCCAGGTTCGCCCATGCGTTAAATCACCACTGAGTACAGGACCCCCAGTATATATTGTTTCTGTATCACTGGTATACAGATACTCATGATGACAATAAATTTTATTGAAACATCAACACAAATGTTTTAATATTGCATATAATTAATTAATTAATCTCAGAAAACCTTCCTTCATTTATTAATTCACAGTCACTACTAAAATAACGATAAACTCTGGTGTCAAGTGACTTATGGCCCATCTGTATATTGGTGTGTGTGTGTGTGTGTGTGTGTGTGTGTGTGTGTGTGTGTGTGTGTGTGTGAGAGAGAGAGAGAGAGGGGGGGGATTGAAATTCCCTTGCCACTTCTACTAAATTCATTGATTACTGAGTTTCTTCACCAAATTTGGCATTACAACTAATTAGTAGTTTACATTGTTGCAACTGCAGTTGTAAATCATATAATTTTTATGCTACATGGTAAGGCTGCAGATTGTAACAGTCATGCAATTGTTATAGTAACAGTTTGCAAATAATAAAAATTACATGGTAAACTACTGTATTAAATTTAGACTGCATTTATACTGTACATACAAAATGTGCATAAAATTCAAATATAACTGCTGTAATTAATTAAATTTCTATACTAAATGCTTAATGTAACACTGTTGAAGTATACATATTCAAATAGGCCTATTTCACTTGTTACTATGTAATGGGTCCACTAATGTTCAATGACTCCACCAAACACAAAACAAGCACATGTAACAATTACTGTTATTACACTGACAAGTCATTAAATAATTACGGCCTATAATCAAATTATTATAAGTTTTTCACCACAATGCTACATAAACTCATAAATGTAGATTACTATACATTATAACCATACAAACCAATACGAATGTGTTTATAAAATTCCCTTAACTTTACTTACAATTTACTGAAGTTAATAAAATTAATGTAAATGAAGATGCACGGATTCTCATTGTTTCGCATTCTACAAACATCACTCAGATTTTATTATTACTATAATTATTTTAAATGTAACCGAAAGTACAAGCTTCATGTAAAAGTCGATGTGATATATTTCATTAACGTCTATAATAGCACCAACACATAACATGTCGCCTAATCTACAAAATATAAGTTTTATATAATCTGTTATCTACAATGTGCTAATTTGAATTAATCTGGGCAACAATTAATAACTTATCAGTTTTCTACTGGACTATACGTACTATACTGTACTATGAATATGTATTGACTATTGACTATACCTAAACAATATTACTCACGAAACCTATTTAAATATAAAACGAATTTTTCACATAAACAATTTTGTGTATTTAAAATCAAATACTACCTTACCCGTGCAAAGTTACACGTATAAATTCCTAGTTCAAAAACGAATAATTTATACAATTGCTGAATTGTTAAAACATGCAAATTTAGACCTACATGAGTCTAATGAACGACACTCTAATGTTGTCATATTTTTAAACAATCGCTTAAGAAGCATATCCACATCGGCAAACATTATTGATATCAGCTTATTTGCCAAAAATGTAAATGAACTACATTCGACATACCGGACATACCATACAAAGTTAACCTCAATACAACACTTATTAATCTTTGTATTTAAACTACCTTTAAACGCACTGAGCATGTACGTCCTAAAAGGTATAATATAATTTTTTACATGCCTGCATCCCTGAATTAACATTTTCACTAATAAAACACAATTTACTGAAAAAATCCGTTTTATATCACAGCCGAGTATTTTACTCTTCGGTTAATTTTGTATACACGGCAGTACGGCACGGCACTTATAGTACAGTCTAGGGATGCGACATCGATGTCGATGTTTTCAAAACATCGATTTACTGGAGCCGATGTTTTTTTAACATCGATGTTTTGTGCTCGATGTTTTATGTTGTCGATGTTTTTTTTTTAACGAAAAAAGTACCATAATAAAAAAAAATAAGTCAGATAAAGACTCTACCCACTTACCACTATGCTTTGTAACACTTACTACTTACCATTAATCTTAATTTAACACATTGCATAGCTCACAAACTTGCACAGCTGTCGACCTTCATTTCCTACACTATTTTGTATGAAGAACTAGCGAGTACCCGGCATGCGTTGCAATGCCACTCAAAGAAAGAAAGTGTTTGTATATATATAATAGACTTCGTTCGCGTGGTCTTCAATTTAATGCGATAATATATTTAGAACAGAATCTATTCCATTGGGTTGCCATAGTAACCAGATCTAATAAGTTAGTTTTTTAAGACTCCAAAGGACCCCCCAGAGGATCGTATCGAAAAAAACACCTGTCCTATGTTGGTTCTCCCGTTGCGTAAAATATTTGTGCCAAGTTTGGTTGAAATCGGTCCAGTGGTTTAGGAGGAGATGTGGAAGACCCCAAAGAACCCCCAAAAGAACCCCATCGAAAAAACACCTATCCTATGTTGGTTCTCCCTTTGCGTAAAATATTTGTGCCAAGTTTGGTTGAAATCGGTCCAGTGGTTTAGGAGATGTGGAAGACCCCAAAGGACCCCCTGAAGTATCATATCGAAAAAACACATATCCTATGTTGGTTCTCCCGTTGCGTAAAATATTTGTGCCAAGTTTGGTTGAAATCGGTCCAGTGGTTTAGGAGAAGATGTGGAAGACCCCAAAGGACCCCATCGAAAAAACACCTATCCTATGTTGGTTCTCCCTTTGCGTAAAATATTTGTGCCAAGTTTGGTTGAAATCGGTCCAGTGGTTTAGGAGAAGATGTGGAAGACCCCAAAGGACCCCGTCGGAAAAAACACCTATCCTATGTTGGTTCTCCCGTTGCGTAAAATATTTGTGCCAAGTTTGGTTGAAATCGGTCCAGTGGTTTAGGAGGAGATGTGGAAGACCCCAAAGAACCCCCAAAAGAACCCCATCGAAAAAACACCTATCCTATGTTGGTTCTCCCTTTGCGTAAAATATTTGTGCCAAGTTTGGTTGAAATCGGTCCAGTGGTTTAGGAGGAGATGTGGAAGACCCCAAAGGACCCCCCGAAGTATCATATCGAAAAAACACATATCCTATGTTGGTTCTCCCGTTGCGTAAAATATTTGTGCCAAGTTTGGTTGAAATCGGTCCAGTGGTTTAGGAGAAGATGTGGAAGACCCCAAAGGACCCCATCAAAAAACACCTATCCTATGTTGGTTCTCCCTTTGCGTAAAATATTTGTGCCAAGTTTGGTTGAAATCGGTCCAGTGGTTTAGGAGAAGATGTGGAAGACCCCAAAGGACCCCGTCGGAAAAAACACCTATCCTATGTTGGTTCTCCCGTTGCGTAAAATATTTGTGCCAAGTTTGGTTGAAATCGGTCCAGTGGTTTAGGAGAAGATGTGGAAGACCCCAAAGGACCCCCCAAAGAACCCCATCGAAAAAACACCTATCCTATGTTGGTTCTTCCTTTGCGTAAAATATTTGTGCCAAGTTTGGTTGAAATCGGTCCAGTGGTTTAGGAGAAGATGTGGAAGACCCCAAAGGACCCCATCGAAAAAACACCTATCCTATGTTGGTTCTCCCTTTGCGTAAAATATTTGTGCCAAGTTTGGTTGAAATCGGTCCAGTGGTTTAGGAGGAGATGTGGAAGACCCCAAAGGACCCCCCGAAGTATCATATCGAAAAAACACATATCCTATGTTGGTTCTCCCGTTGCGTAAAATATTTGTGCCAAGTTTGGTTGAAATCGGTCCAGTGGTTTAGGAGAAGATGTGGAAGACCCCAAAGGACCCCCAAATGACCCCATCGAAAAACACCTATCCTATGTTGGTTCTCCCTTTGCGTAAAATATTTGTGCCAAGTTTGGTTGAAATCGGTCCAGTGGTTTAGGAGAAGATGTGGAAGACCCCAAAGGACCCCGTCGGAAAAAACACCTATCCTATGTTGGTTCTCCCGTTGCGTAAAATATTTGTGCCAAGTTTGGTTGAAATCGGTCCAGTGGTTTAGGAGAAGATGTGGAAGACCCCAAAGGACCCCATCGAAAAAACACCTATCCTATGTTGGTTCTTCCTTTGCGTAAAATATTTGTGCCAAGTTTGGTTGAAATCGGTCCAGTGGTTTAGGAGGAGATGTGGAAGACCCCAAAGGACCCCCCAATGGACCCCGTCGAAAAAAACACCTATCCTTTGTTGGTTCTCCCGTTGCGTAAAATATTTGTGCCAAGTTTGGTTGAAATCGGTCCAGTGGTTTAGGAGGAGATGTGGAAGACCCCAAAGGACCCCCCAAAGGACCCCATCGAAAAAACACCTACCCTATGTTGGTTCTCCCGTTGCGTAAAATATTTGTGCCAAGTTTGGTTGAAATCGGTCCAGTGGTTTAGGAGGAGATGTGGAAGACCCCAAGAACCCCCCATAGGACCCCATCGAAAAAAATTCATAAACCTTCGCGGGCGTGCGCACAACAACTCACCGAAGTTTCATCGCAATCGGATGAATGGTATAGGAACGCATACGGGACAAAGAAAGAAAGAAACAAACAAACATTCATTTTTATAGATATAGATGGTCGATTTATTTTTTAGTAATTGAGTAATCTTACATGGGCATGAAAAATTAATTCAAAGTTGATATAACATTTACAAACATTATCTGTTAAATTTATATACATTTCACATCAAGGCGGCAACAATGGAATGAAAATAAATGATAACGAATTTAATATCTTTGAAATGTAAACTAAAATACAGTTTACTGGGCTCGTTACAGTATTTTAATACAGAACGGTTTATTATGATTAAGCCACATGAAGCTATATCATATACAGTTTAACACTTTCAACTGCTGTTTGAATACCGTAGGGTAACAAACAAATGTAGTTTAGGGGCACAGTATGGAAAGCTGATGAAATTACGAAGAATTTTACCATAGATTCAAAAGACCGAGTTCGGGTAAGCTTTCTCTACCTGTGTAACGGTACTGGAGTAGAGTACTCTTGATGTTTAATGGTATAGATAAAGATAAATAATGAATACAATTTGTAAAGTGACAAATTTCCCATGCATTTTTATTCCAAAACATCAAAATCTCACTAAATGCGAGTTAGTAGAGCATTTTATCAAAAACTTTATAACATTCCTCTCAAGAAATTTTGGTGCCTGTAGTTGGCATGTGTTATGTCGCCAAGGACAAACACCGAAAGTCCAAAACCATACACGTTGTCGAGTAGCTGTTAACAATGTATTGTGCTTTGTTGACCTCACTGGTCTATTCGGGTAAATTACTTGGATTTCGTTGTCCATGACGTGTCCGTTACTTAACTAAATATCACTATAATATTGACGACTCGGAACACAAAGTTTTTTATAAGTAAAAACGTAAAGTTTTACCTTACAGCCTAAACCGGCTTTCACCTATAGAAGGCTTCATCAGAGGCTCAACAAAATCATAGAGCCTCTGATGAAGCCTTCTATAGGTGAAAGCCGGTTTAGGCTGTAAGGTAAAACTTTACGTTTTTACTTATAAAAAACTTTGTGTTCCGAGTCGTCAATATTATAGTGATATTCGGGTAAATTACATATTAAAAAAAAAATGGTTTAATAAAAGAAAAACTGAGACATTCCTACTGTACTGAATAATCAGCAGACCAGAACTATGAGGTGAAAAAACATTGTGTGTAACCCTGTTGTGATTTTGTATTTTGAATACTGTCCCAATAAAGTGGGTGGCCCAAATAACCAGTAGCCTGATTATTAACTGAAATAAATGTGTGTATGTGTATGTGTGTACACATATATAAATGTGTGTGTGTGTGTGTGTGTGTGTAAGCTTGATAATATTCTACTAGAATAACTTGATAATAAGTGCTTGTTCTTATACATTACCCAGTAACTCTGGCAAATACTCGCTAATTTCAAAAGGCGATGACAATCGTGTGACAGTACAACTCCTGGGCATTCTTTTATTCAATAAATGTAATAAATTTCAACTTGTAGGGAGTAGGGAACCCCTCTTTCTAATCCACATGTGCAAAATTTGTTGTGAAACTTCGTCTGTGTTAGTGTTTGGCGTCAGTCCATCTAGACGGGATTACGAAATAGTCACACTCATGATGTTAATCAGCGTTGCCCAAGTTTGTGTGAACCACAGGACTTGTGTTAATCTCGTCCGAGGACCATATGCCACTTTAAATCAGCCAATGAGATGCAGCTATATAACCTCGCAAACACCCTGCATGTACGCAATCGGCAGGACATACCCGGTAACAACAAGCAGTCAGTTGGAGCTCTGAGTCTGAAGTCTGAAAAGGACGAGTACAAAAATTTTTATTATTTTTTCAGATATACCTTTTTTTAATGCTTCCCTCAAATTCACATAAATTGATGAACAGTGGTCAATCTCAGGATTATCTGCAACAAATTCATCTGTAGGAGTTTGGATGCTAGACAAGTTCTTTATGACTTTGGCCCTATCAATTTTTTTATAGCAATAATTTCTTCTTCAATTTTCTGAGCTATGGGAAAAGTGATAAAAATGCATCATGGAAATTCTGTGATTTGTGCTGACTCTAGCAACTAGCAACCAAGTTTTTGTCATTTGTGACAGCCCAATCAACGAGTAAAATTAAATCCCCCCGGCGAGCTAACATTAATGTTAGAGGTTACTAAACCAGTTTAAAAACATCGATGTTTAAAAACATCGATGCTTTTTGGGCGATGTTTTATTAACATCGATGTTTTAATATTGAACATCGATGTTTTGAAACATCGATGTTTTGTTGTCGATGCCGCATCCCTAGTACAGTCACTGAAGTAGGGTTGTCATAAACCGGTCGGTTAAACCGAATAACCGGTTATTCTGAACGGTTTAACCGGTTAAAATCGGTTATTTTTCCCGTAGGTTTTTAACCGGTTATTTTTTGTTACATCCAATAACCGATAAAAAAACCGGGTCTAAATAGAAAGCGGAAAAAAAATCTTATAGGTAATTTTAATTTAAAGTAAAAATAACCGGCTAAATCGTTCAAAATAACTGGTAGAGGGGTAGAGGTTACTGACTTCGATAAGTTATAATCGAGTTTACCACTTGGTGTAAATCGAGTATCAACTATCAAGATCAAGTAACAACTGGGGTGAGCGTGGGAGTGACTCAGGGGGGGGGGCCATTCCGGCTTCCCGCGCTACCTAGCGATCAGCTGTTGTTGGCGCATGACGTCGACTGGTGGAAGAAATACGCGCGAGTCTTGATTTACCATGCAATCTTACCTGAGACAATGTCCTGCTTAGCATCTCTCTGCTGTTTACACGAAATATTAACAATAATTGTAATGAGCTATTCATATAGAAAAAGGATTAAACAACAAAATTAAATGGTTTGCGACAAAAAATAGTGGAAAAATCTATTTCTACATTTAATAGAAAAGTAAGCAAGTCTGTCCACATATAACATTGACAAAATGGCACAAGATGTAAAATTAAGTCGGAAAGGAGGCGATATTATATATATATATATATATATATATATATATCATTTTCTATTATTCGTTAATTTTATATTAATAGAATTATTTCGATTGTTATTAATTTACTTAGAAACCTTTGATGATACTGATATTTTTCAGTGAAACGTGCATCAGGTGTTAAAAAGAATATACGAAATTATACTACTTGCAGAAGAAACAAATTGAAAACATCACAAATTTTATATATATATATATATATAATATGCCTGCGTGGGTGGGTGCGCGTGCGCGCATGAGTGCGTGTATAAACATTTCTATGTAGTATAATATATTTGAAACAAGCTTCCAATTATTATAATTATAATCAATATCATAATCATTTTCTTTATCTACATTTTCATTGTTATAACGTTAAAAACTGAAGCTAGTACGTTTAGTTGTAAACATAAATACTTTTATCAACGAAATGAAAATGGTTATTTAGTTGATACATACCTTCATAGGTGACTTAAACTTTTGAAGACGAAGCTACTCAGAGCCGACTCTTTGTTGCTGCATACTTTTCAAGTGACTTGAGTTTGAGCTGTTTGTTCAGATGGCGGATTCTGATGAATGTTCTCGTCAAAATGTAAGATTTGCTGCACAGTTGTTTTCTAATCGTACAGCAAAGGCGCTGAAGTATGTTGCAAATAAAGAGCGCGAAAGCAGCTTCATCGAACTGGTAAACAATGCATTTGATGTTTTAAACTCGAGACTTCCAAAAGACCAGAAAACGCCCCTCAGAAGTGGGTACGGCATGAATTTAAGGAGCCAAGAAAATACTTTAAAAAGGTTTTTGGAAGTAATAACTAACATGCGAGTAGCAAGTAAAAAAAGTTTACTACCTTATCAGAAAGGTTTCGTTATATCTTTAAATTCATTATTCGGCCTTTATGAACAAATGACAATGATTCATGGGGTGACGTACATTTTGACCGCTAGATTCAATCAAGATTGCCTTGAAAACTTGTTTTCACGAATTCGGGGATTAGGCGTCTTTTATAATAATCCCACTCCCTTTGAAGTGCGCAACAGAATTCGGCTCTTGCTTTTAACGGGTAGCACGGACGATATACCGTTATCTGGAAGTGCGTCTGTGGCTGAGGATGGTAGCATTCATTCCACCGAAGTTATGGAATCAAATGACTCTGACGAGGATTTCATCCAGTTTGTTACCAATGAACTATGCATAGACATAGTTGAACATACGTTAATACCAAGTTCTCCGAATAATGACACCGACGAAGCAGAATTGTTAAAAATAGAGGACTTGGCCCCGTCTGCAAGTGACAACGATGTTCCTCAAGATGCCTTAAAATATCTGGCCGGGTACATCGCATTCAAGTGCCGCTTCATTGATGAAAGTCTAGGTGTGAGAGGCGAAACATTGTGTCTTTCCGGGGAACATAGTCATGACTGGATATCGATTATATCAAAGGGGGGGCTTACCCATCCGTCAGACGAGTGGTTACAAAAACTGATTCAGTTTGAGATAGTTTTTACTTCTTTCCACGGACGTACAGTATCAAAACAAGTGAAAGTTATCTCTTATTTGGTCACCTTACTCAAATCTAAGTTTCCAGAGGTGGACGAGAAAGTCATTTGTCTGTACGTCAGGACAAGAACATTCATCAGAATCCGCCATCTGAACAAACAGCTCAAACTCAAGTCACTTGAAAAGTATGCAGCAACAAAGAGTTGGCTCTGGGTAGCTTCGTCTTCAAAAATTTAAGTCACCTATGAAGGTATGTATCAACTAAATAACCATTTTCATTTCGTTGATAAAAGTATTTATGTTTACAACTAAACGTACTAGCTTCAGTTTTTAACGTTATAACAATGAAAATGTAGATAAAGAAAATGATTATGATATTGATTATAATTATAATAATTGGAAGCTTGTTTCAAATATATTATACTACATAGAAATGTTTATACACGCACTCATGCGCGCACGCGTGTGCATGTACGCGCACCCACCCACGCAGGCATATTATATATTGCGACAGTACAAATAAGTGATGTACTGAGCATGGAATATAAAAATTTAAATTTACCTAATAAACTGTAAATAATTAATAATATATTAGAAATAAGCATGTCAGGGATTGCAAGCTTGGCTCAGACAAAAATATGAACAGGTGTTTCGACCTGAATCGACGTGCACACACACACAAATGTAACTGAAAGTGTGTACACCAGTATTTTGCTAGTGTGTGTGAACGCAGGTCTCTGCAGGCGAGTTTGCCACCCCAAGATGAATAATTGCACATTTACTGTTTTTCCGTAATTATTCATAAACTATAATTAAGAATTAAAATCCAAAAGCACAATAAAATGTAATAAAATTTACTAAATACTGTGTACGAAAACCACGCGAAAGTGACACACCGTACGAGTGTAACAGTGAAATAACTGTGTACAAATCGAAAGGGTTAAGTTGCAATGTCCAAAATTACAGTGAACATGTGTTGTAAAAATAGTTATAAGATAAGTATAAGAGTATACTTACAGGACTCTGCAATTCGCAGAAATATAAAAAATAGCGAATTTGACAAAGAGTGGGGGAACTGAATCCAGAGACAGTTTCTAACATGTCGATTTCGTACCACTGCAGGTGTCGACCAAGACATAGGTATAAATAGGACACGCAAGCTACAGTGGCTCTTTTCTTAAATCATCCACGGTGCAGCGGGAGCTTCTGCCCGTCAGCACGGCATATTTATTTTTTTTAAATGTTCCAGTTACGTACAACTATGCAACTAAGTTGTAAAGACAATCATTTTAATTAATAACATCAGTACATAAGAAGAAATACATAAGAAGATCCATTAACGTCAGAAACAGCACGAGGAGAGTTCCAGAGAATGATTCGACACTAGACAAGAGAGTGATACGACGCTGGACAAGAGGAGATTTCCAGAGAGAGATACAACGCTGGACAAGAGGAGTGTTCCAGAGAGAGAGAGTGATACGACGCTGGACAAGAGGAGAAGAGAGACAGCCGACGCTGGACAAGAGGAGAAGAGAGACAGCCGACGCTGGAGGCGAGACGAGGACGAATACCGATGGATCAAAAAATGATCGAGTATGATTGACGACAATAAGGTGATAAACAACTTATTTATATCTTAATCATACAAAGAACTCAAAGACAATTAAAGACATTCCTATTTTATTTAAAAGTAAGAGCAATGTTTCTTGTAAAGTAGAATTAAAATCATAGATGTTTTAGAAATACGATTAACGTAACAAGAGCTCAAATTAATATGATATAAAATGATTACAAAGCATTTAAATGAAAACAATTAGTATTTGAGTAAACGGTACTGAGAAACAAAAGATAAATTCAATAACTATTAATATTTTGAGTACATTACAATATAGAAAAAGAGATTTAAATATTGATATTTTGAAACACATTAATTGACTGAGTAGTCTGAAAATGAGATTTTTCTTTTATACAATAATTAGTAGAATAGAATATTTAGTCAGTAAGGATGTATATAGCTTAAGCCTTACGGCATAATAACAAATAATAACGAATGTTTTAAATCGAAGTCAGTGCCATGTGCACATTTTTTAATAGTATCAAATAAATTTTAATTACCGTTTCAAGTTACATAGAGTTCTTATTGCAGATACACCTGAAACCCAATTTAAATGTTATATTGGTACGTAATTTGTCAATCTTGAACGTGAGACCGGTCACGCCTATTTTATGTATATGTAACGTTGCATAAATTTGGCGCTCCAAGATCGTGGGGCTCCACAAATTTAAATTATATTAAATTTGCAATTAACTGAAAAAATTGTTAATACAAACAGACGTATTGACACGATCACAGAAAATGTCTGTGGAATAATTAATAAACAAACGGAGCTAATATGTGAAAAGATAGTATGTGAAGAATTCATACTAATTGAAAATACGTGTGTAATTACTAACGATAATTATATAAAAGTAATTAACATTAAGGAGGAGAAGCAAATAAAGGTTAATAAAACATACCTTATTAATAGCGATATCCCTATTGTGAGTCACACACACACTAGTAAGTCACATAAGGTGAAACACTTAAGGCACTACACTTACGGAGATAAATATCACTGTAGGTATAACAAGAAACGTAGTAAGTTATCTAGATGAAACACTACGCAAAATTGTGGTAAATATGATGTTAGATATACGCACAATAATTATAATAATGATAATTATAACTGTAAGTATGAAAACTACAGAGGTTATCATAAACGACGTATGAAAAAACCGTCGTCAGCTGTTTATATGGGCCTCAAGCAGACTGAACATACGCAATGCATTCATGATGAGAGAATTATGGAATGCGACCGTTACAAGAGAAAGAGAGGCAACATGAAAACGTTGCACTATAAACAGGTGACTGATACGATCCAAACAAACGTTCACAAGGTAAGTACGCACACAAACGAGGGGGTAATACAATGGAAATTTGTCGCGAGGGTGAACACAATGAATTTCCTGTGTACAACAACCTATTGTTATAATGAGGGGTGTCAGTTCTAACGACACACCGAACCGAACTCAATACCCTAAAATAAATAATTATTTTTAAATGAGAAAAATAATATTACTATTAATGATTAATAATAATATAAGAGAGTATAATTAAGAAATGTTATAAGGAATATTATTTGAAAGGGTTAATTAAGAAATGTATTAGTGATGGTAAGGAATGCTATTGTAGAGAAATATTTAAGAAAGTAATGGTAAAAGATGTTATTGTTGTTATTAATATGAAGAAATGGTAAGGAATGTTATTATTGATATGTTATAAATATGAAGAAATGATTAAGATGAGCAATAATTGCCATAATTGTTAGAACGACTGATCAAGCGAACACTTATTGAAGATACAACGACACAGAAGAAAGCGAGAGTGAAAAGTCATAAGGGCAGAGACTACTTAGGATTAAGGACTTTGAGAAAAATATCGTTGTTTTCCAAGACAGTTCCTCTGTAACCGATCATGCGACACACTACAAGCTAAAAGAGTATTCTGTTACGGAAGTGTATTTCAAGAAAGTAGTAGCGATCAGAAAGGTAATGTTAAAGAAACGTAATAAAAGGTAATGAATGTTAATGTAGTGTATAAGTAATGTATTAGATAAAGTAATGTCATGTTAAGAAAAGAGCTAAGGAAGATTAGAAGCGAAGGTAAGAATGTATGAGTGAGACAATGTCAAATTAAGGACCGAATTTACACACATATGTAGGAATGCAGAGTATACAGAAGGAGAACAAAGGAGAGCTAATTGCAGTGGATTTTCTGGGACCATTACCACGATCAAGTCGAGGTGTGAAGCACATATTGGTATGTATCGATGTGTTTTCCAAGGCAGTCCGACTGTACCCAATTATGCGACCCACAACCAAAGTTGTTCTAAAGATACTACTGCAGAAATATATTCCGTTATATGGAAAAATGAAGAAGGTACTCAGTGATCAAGGTGTACAATTCCAAAGTGAAAAATGGGAGAGGACGTTAAGGGAAAATGGAATACAACCAGTACTCACATCCATAAGACATCCTCAAGGAAACCTTGCTGAGAGAGTTAACAAAGAATTAGGTAAATATTTACGAATATATTGCCATGATCAACACAATAAATGGGCAGAATATTTACCATTTCTTGAAAAAGCCATTAATGAAAATTATAGTGAAGCAACAGGATACACTCCAATGGAATTAGAAGAAGATAAGAAGCCAAACAGATTTTGGACTAAGTATATAAACAAACCTAATAACCAAAATGTACCTGTACCAATAAGTGTGAAAATTGGATACGCAAGGCAACGGATAATAGAAAGGGGTAACAAGAGAGTAGAGAGATTTAATCTAACTCACAAGCTACAACAATTCAACGTGGGAGAAAGTATACTACTCAAAGCAAATCCAGTGGGAAAATGGAGTGATAATACGGTGAAGAAATTCTTCAGGCTTTATAATGGACTGTATACGTTAAGACAGCGAGTAGGACAGAACACTTTCATCGTATATGATGAGATACAGAAGAAAGAAATTGGTAAATTCCACGCAACGTCATTTAGGAAGTTCTACACATGAAAACAATGAGGTCAATGAAACCAGTCAGATCAGCTGTTTGTTGAAGCCACCCTACTACAAGGTCACGAGCAGTGAGCGTACGAAGAGGGGGGGTAAGACATTTATATACACTCCAATTAAGGGTGAAATGACGAATATTATTCTTTATTATTTGTTACATTTTTTGCAAATAATAATAATAAATAAATAAATAAAAAATTATAATAAATAAATTTATTAAATTTTTTTTTGTTACCAAGCAGAGGAATAATGCGACAGTACAAATAAGTGATGTACTGAGCATGGAATATAAAAATTTAAATTTACCTAATAAACTGTAAATAATTAATAATTATTAGAAATAAGCATGTCAGGGATTGCAAGCTTGGCTCAGACAAAAATATGAACAGGTGTTTCGACCTGAATCGACGTGCACACACACACAAATGTAACTGAAAGTGTGTACACCAGTATTTTGCTAGTGTGTGTGAACGCAGGTCTCTGCAGGCGAGTTTGCCACCCCAAGATGAATAATTGCACAATTACTGTTTTTCCGTAATTATTCATAAACTATAATTAAGAATTAAAATCCAAAAGCACAATAAAATGTAATAAAATTTACTAAATACTGTGTACGAAAACCACGCGAAAGTGACACACCGTACGAGTGTAATAGTGAAATAACTGTGTACAAATCGAAAGGGTTAAGTTGCAATGTCCAAAATTACAGTGAACATGTGTTGTAAAAATAGTTATAAGATAAGTATAAGAGTATACTTACAGGACTCTGCAATTCGCAGAAATATAAAAAATAGCGAATTTGACAAAGAGTGGGGGAACTGAATCCAGAGACAGTTTCTAACATGTCGATTTCGTACCACTGCAGGTGTCGACCAAGACATGGGTATAAATAGGACACGCAAGCTACAGTGGCTCTTTTTCTTAAATCATCCACGGTGCAGCAGGAGCTTATGCCCGTCAGCACGGCGTATTTATTTTTTTAAATGTTCCAGTTACGTATAACTATGCAACTAAGTTGTAAAGACAATCATTTTAATTAATAACATCAGTACATAAGAAGAAATACATAAGAAGATCCATTAACATCAGAAACAGCACGAGGAGAGTTCCAGAGAATGATTCGACACTAGACAAGAGAGTGATACGACGCTGGACAAGAGGAGAGTTCCAGAGAGAGATACGACGCTGGACAAGAGGAGTGTTCCAGAGAGAGAGAGAGTGATACGACGCTGGACAAGAGGAGAAGAGAGACAGCCGACGCTGGAGGCGAGACGAGGACGAATACCGATGGATCAAAAAATGATCGAGTATGATTGACGACAATAAGGTGATAAACAACTTATTTATATCTTAATCATACAAAGAACTCAAAGACAATTAAAGACATTCCTATTTTATTTAAAAGTAAGAGCAATGTTTCTTGTAAAGTAGAATTAAAATCATAGATGTTTTAGAAATACGATTAACGTAACAAGAGCTCAAATTAATATGATATAAAATGATTACAAAGCATTTAAATGAAAACAATTAGTATTTGAGAAAACAGTACTGAGAAACAAAAGATAAATTCAATAACTATTAATATTTTGAGTACATTACAATATAGAAAAAGAGATTCAAATATTGATATTTTGAAACACATTAATTGACTGAGTAGTCTGAAAATGAGATTTTTCTTTTATACAATAATTAGTAGAATAGAATATTTAGTCAGTAAGGATGTATATAGCTTAAGCCTTACGGCATAATAACAAATAATAACGAATGTTTTAAATCGAAGTCAGTGCCATGTGCACATTTTTTAATAGTATCAAATAAATTTTAATTACCGTTTCAAGTTACATAGAGTTCTTACTGCAGATACACCTGAAACCCAATTTAAATGTTATATTGGTACGTAATTTGTCAATCTTGAACGTGAGACCGGTCACGCCTATTTTATGTATATGTAACGTTGCATAAATTTGGCGCTCCAAAATCGTGGGGCTCCACAAATTTAAATTATATTAAATTTGCAATTTGTTACGTTGCAATATATATATATATATATATATATATATATATATATATATATATATATATATATAATTTGTGATGTTTTCAATTTGTTTCTTCTGCAAGTAGTATAATTTCGTATATTCTTTTTAACACCTGACGCACGTTTCACTGAAAAATATCAGTATCATCAGAGGTTTCTAAGTAAATTAATAACAATCGAAATAATTTTATTAATATAAAATTAACGAATAATAGAAAATTATATATATATATATATATAATATCGCCTCCTTTCCGACTTAATTTTACATCTTGTGCCATTTTGTCAATGTTATATGTGGACAGACTTGCTTACTTTTCTATTAAATGTAGAAATAGATTTTTCCATTATTTTTTGCCGCAAACCATTTAATCTTGTTGTTTAATCCTTTTTCTATACGAATAGCTCATTACAATTATTGTTAATATTTTGTGTAAACAGCAGAGAGATGCTGAGTAGGACATTGTCTCAGGTAAGATTGCATGGTAAATCAAGACTCGCGCGTATTTCTTCCACCAGTCGACGTCAGAGCGAAGCAACCAATGGGAGCGTAATTGGCCGGAGTGGCCTACCTTATTATTCTAGTTACATTGGGAGTGACTGTTCACTGTTCACTAGGCGTGTCAGTTGTTAATAAAAAACGGTTATCCGTTAAATCGGTTATTCAAATAACCGCCAGAATGGGTTTTTTGATTTTTTTTTAGTTTAATTCGTAAAAATAATGTAACTCTTAAGTATTATACAATAAACTGGCAATACATTATACAATAATCCGCTCGGTTATTTTCAAAAAAAGGTAATGACATTAATCAGTCGTACTATTCTGGAAAATTGTCACAGTCCGGAAAATGGTAAATAAATAAAAAAAAACTAAATATCACTATTGTTTGACGACTCGGAACACTAAGTTTTTTATAAGTAAAATCGTAAAGATTTACCTTACAGCCTAAACCGGCTTTCACCTTTAGAAGGCTTCATCAGAGGCTGCCGTAGGTAGCGCTGTCCGTCTTGTTGTTGGCGACGGGATAGTTTTTCGAAAGATCGAAGCTGTGTGTGTGTGGTGAGATGTGTTCGAATAATGCGTGCGATTTGAATTGTGTCTGTTCGTTTAGGATGTCGTTTTTATTTGTTTTTGTATATTTCTAATTGTTCTAGAGTGTCTAGTTTTCGGCCTTTTGTGTGTACGTGTAGAATGTTCAAGACGGACAGCGCTACCTACAGGAGCCTCTGATGAAGCCTTCTAAAGGTGAAAGCCGGTTTAGGCTGTAAGGTAAATCTTTACGATTTTACTTATAAAAAACTTAGTGTTCCGAGTCGTCAAACAATAGTGACATTTAGTTAAGTAACGGACACGTCTACTTACAAAATTACAAAATTTGTAACTCTATTTACAACCTCTATTAACTTTATTTACAAAAAACAAACTCGATTGACTATCGATGATAGTAGACTGTAGGCCTACTCTGTAGACGTCACTCGTCACCGTAAATAGCCAAATATCCAACCAACCAGTGATTCGTTTGATTCGCTAAATAGTGATTTCGTTCAATTTCGGACGGTTATTGGCGTTTTGAACAAGTAGCCGGTTGTAACTGAAGAGAATAAAACGAAAATTACTGGTTAACCGAAAGAAAAAACCGGCTACGGTTATAATCGAGCGGTTATTGACATCCCTAGTAAGTGTACATACAAAGGTTATCAAAATCGGTTATAACCGGTCCGGTTATTGAATAAACCGGTTATTGAGGCTCGGTTAAAACCTGAGCAGTTATAACCGGGCATAAAATAACCGGTTAACCGAAAACCGGTTATTTTCTGAGAGTTGACATCCCTACACTGAAGGAAAAAAATTCAAATTAAGTGGCTTCTACGAGATTTTTTGCATAAGGCTAGATAAAAGGGTGAGAAACAATTTTTAAAAAAAAGTTTACATAAATTCCGTCGCGGTTTTTCGAAAAAGAGGAGGGGGAAGGTACAAAAAATTAGTTTTTTCAATTATCTTGAAAAATAACAAATTTACGAAAAAAGACAAATTACAAAAATTAAAGAGCATTAAATTCTCTACAAAAAAGGTATTTATCATTTTTTTGTCAGGCCAATACTTTGTGAGAAAAATGGAATTGAAATATTAGGAAAAAATTGATTGTCGGAGTCCGCCCCGATGAGCGGGAAGGCTAATTTTTTCTGACATTGCAACATACAAATTTTAATAAAATCCGTTATAGTAGTCGTAGAGTCAAAAATCAAAAAGCATTTTAAACCTAAATGTTTGTACTTTTACTTAAAATGAAAAGAAAATAATTAAATTATTAATAAATACTTAAAATAAAGTAATAACGTTTTTATTTTTTTCAACTAATGCATTAGGCTATGGCCATATTGGTGAGCGTCGAGCGGCAGAGTGGTGAGAGGTAAGCGGCAGAGCGTCAAGACATTTTTTTAAACTCATTGATGTTTGCGGAATTGGCCATACAGAACCTAAGCGGCAGAGGGGCAACACTGAGCGAGTGTTTTGCCGCTCTGACGCAGATTGTGTTTGATATTTAGTTTAGTTGTGAGCGTCAAACAGTAAACATGAGTGACAGAAAGTCATTTATAGAAGGTCTGATTTCTGCTGTTCAGTCACGACCCCTTTTGTGGCAAAGTAATCAAAAAGACTACAAAAACAAAAATGTGACTGATAAATTGTGGGATGAAGTAGGAAAAGAAACCAAGCCAATTTGTACAGGTGAGTTTATTTATTTTATCGACATTATTATATTATTATCATATAAAACATATAAATATAATGTTGTGCAATGGACAGACATTACATATATATATAAATGCAATGTTGTGCAATGGAGAGATATTACATATACAGTAAATGCAATGTTGTGCAATGGACAGATATTATCACATAAACTCTGTACTATACGTCTTGACTAGTTAATTACCATGATCCCAAAAATACTTAG
This sequence comes from Magicicada septendecula, assembly GCA_034769895.1. Taxonomy (NCBI): domain Eukaryota; kingdom Metazoa; phylum Arthropoda; class Insecta; order Hemiptera; family Cicadidae; genus Magicicada; species Magicicada septendecula. The sequence goes on from CM068368.1 coordinate 660,340,352, forward strand.
TAAATTCATCTCTTATTTCAGATGCTGCTTGACTGTAGTTGTTATTAATTCTGTTTCCCCTTTGGCTGGTCGGTCCATTGTTGTCGCTATTCATCATTCTTGTAACTTCAATGTAATCAGCGTCTTTTTCACCATCTCTCTCTCGCACAAAATTGTGCAGAATGCATGCACATTTAACGTAAATACATGCTCTTTCAGGCAACGTTTCTATATCTTTTGCACGGAAGCGCCATTTACTGTATAAAATTCCAAATGCACATTCAACGCATTTCCTTGCAGAAGAGAGTTGATCATTAAAATTTATTTTTCTGAGGAGTTAAACTTCTCCTTGGATATGGACGCATCAAATACGGCTTAAGTGGGTAAGCCTCATCACCTATTAAGACATTGGGTAGGGCTATGGCAGACCCTGGTAACATTTGTGGTGGAGGAACATTGAACTTTCCACTTTCCAAAAGCCGAAAAAGAGTCGATGCAATGAAAGTGCCCCCATCGGTTTGCTTCCCTTTTCCACCTACTTCTATAGCAATAAATTTCTTATCTGCATCTGCTACAGCTTGTAGAATGATGGAATAATAATGTAAATAGTTAAAATATTCTGAACCTGTATTTGGCAGGCATTTGATTTGACACTGCTTGCCGTCAATGCTTCCGAAGCAATTTGGAAATTTCCATCGTTTGTAGCTGTTAATAGCATTTTGCAGGTGTTCTGTCGTTGGCTGAGGCATGAATTCATCTCTTAGTTCATCCCAAATAGCAGTGCACGTCTCCAGCACAATGTCACTTACTGTTGTTTTACCCACTCGAAAAGCAAAAGCTAGAGAACGAAAGGCATATCCAGTTGCAAGATATCTGCAATAGAACATCAATGAAAATAATAGCAAAAAATAAATATAATAAAAATAAATGAAAATAAAAATAAATAAAATGTAGTTTATTAAATGTTACTTAAAACAGGGTTCCATTTCTATTTGTTCCAGGGAAGGAAGCAAAAGAAAAATGGAAAAACTTAAAAGATACCTACAGGAAAAAAAATTCAGAAATTGCCAGTGGTCAAAAGTGGGTCTGCAGCTGAACGAATTACAATTAAATGGCCTTATTTTACATCCATGTCATTTGTTATGGACAAAATTTTTTTATCCATGTTTGGTACGGACTTCCTGTCCGCGGTGAAGGAAATTTGCAAGAACCGGAATTATCCGATGATCGTGACATTTCATTATCCGATGATCGTGAAGTTTCCACTGTTGCAGAAATAACGGATGAAACACGTGAAGAAAGTAGTTCAACCTCAATGTTTCCTGCTAGCCCTGCTTCTAGCATGTCCATTTCGACTCAACTTGGCCGAAAAAGAATTAAAAAGTCAAGTACTAAGCAAACAGATATGAGTAGATTTTTAGAACTGGAAGAACAGCGATAAGCGTTATTAAAGGAAGATACCAATAGAGAAGCTGATAACCCCGACTTGCAGTTTTTTAAGAGTTTACTTCCGTTTACGACTTCATTGACAGAAATAGAAAAGTTGGAGGTACGAACCGAAATTCAACAATTGGTACTTACGAAACTGAAATCTAAACAAATGCAGCTGAACAAGAATAACTTTACTCAAATGAATGAAGATGCTACATTATACTATGAAAACGAGCAAACGAATTCTTTTTTATCATTGTAAATGTTCTCTTTGCTACAAATTTTTTGTAATTGTTAAATACTTTAATATTTGTAAAATATTTAATACAGTTTGTGTTGATATAGTTCTAATTTATATTAAAGAATACGTTTTTTTCAAAATGACTTCTTCAAATTATTTTCCAAGTGTCTATCTTATTTTCAGATTGAAACTTACTTGTAATTAGCTGTGTAGGCTAAACAGCGATTTTTCAGTTGTTTCAATGCAACAACAAGAAAAACATTCTATAACCATGTTTGTTTTGCCTACCTTAACGTTATAACTAGTCGTTCTTCAGGAGAGATCGGTCTTTTCCAGTTTGAGTGCTGTTTCTCAATTTTTCTTTTCACTTTTTCTAGTAGGGAATCGAAGCTTTCCACCGACATACGTAAGTACTGGAAAAATTTGTCCGGAAAATTACGAAGATTACGGTAAAGATGGTGGTATTCTCCATAAATAGAGCGACTTCTATTGACTGGATGAACTCCATATCTTCTTTTATTTTCATCGTATACTAACATAAAACATTTCAAACGATTTTCATGTAGAAGCTCATGTCTAACCGACCTCGGTAACGGCATGTTGATAACTGAACAGAAATTTTAATTACTTTTTATGCCGCTCTAGCGCTTACCAGTATGTTCATAGTGCCGTTTACGAAATGCCGCTTAGGTTTTGCCACTTTGACGCTTGTCGCTTACCACTCTTCTGTATGTCCATAGCCTAAACATATTAACAATTGATTTATTACAAATGTATTTACATTAAAACAAACTTCACAATATGAACTTTACATATATAGGTCTTCGAAAAAAATAATAAAAATTAGTATTGATTTATTGGCATAAAATGAGCGAGTTTTAAAATTTATACTTTTTTTGAGTTCGCAAGTATACATCATTTTCTTAACTTAAAATTCTACAGAAATTTTCAAAATAAATATTTTTTAACAAAATTACGAACAAGTATTGGCCAAAGTATCTTCTATAAGACTGCGGTATAAAGAATTGTTAAAATTTAGTTAAATTTAAATAAATGTAACTTTTATTAATCAATGTAAAGATATGTCCATTGCACGTATTAATATTAATAGTTAAAAACAAAAATTAAAATGTAACTATTGAACGTAAAACTACAGTATTTGACGTTTCTCTTCTACATAGTGAGAATTTATATCTGTGCATGGGCATAAAAAGAACAGACCCTGAAAGTTGAAGAATTTTAGGGAGAGTGAGGACAGCTGGCACATGCGCCATACAGATGCGCGGTGAGCCGACACACAAGCTTGTACGTTGTAAGTGTTAGTGTGTAAACTGTTGCCAGATCAACTGTTATTTTATTTCGGAGCACGTGTAGTGTTTATGTTTTGAAATTATAGCAACTTCTTAATTAATTTTTGAAAATAAAAAGGTTCTACGATACAAGTGATATATATGCTAGTATTTTTATGTCCTTTGAAATAAAAAGCGAGAAAACCCAGAACTTACAGCAGCTGTACAAGTTTTTTCACAGCCAAATCAGTCACATGAAATTATCCTCAAAAGTGGACATATATGTTTATTGAATATTTATAATGCTTCACAAAAAGTCAAAGATATTATTGAATCTAGATATATTTCTTTTACAAAGAAAGTTAAGAAAAGGGCAGTGAATTTGGCAACATTACCACCAACTGCAGATGCCGCAAAATATCATTTTTTCAGAGTATATTTACAGACACAAAAATTGCTTGGCAACGATCTTTTACCTGAAGAATGGGATTGGAGCGTTAAAAATGAAATGTTAACTCCAATACAAATGTCACAGTTACCCGCACCGAAGTCATTTTTGCAAATGATCTTCTGTAATTGTAAAAAAGATTGTGGAAAATTATGCAGTTACAGAAAAAGTGGATTGTACTGTTCATCGGCTTGTGGAAACTGAGAATTTAATTTGTGCACAAATTTTTCAAATATCGCGTATGATGAGGAGAAATAGAAATAGAAGACTTGACTTCTGAATCTTTTCAAGAAATTGGAGCACAAATTTTTCAAATATTGTGTATGATAAGGAGAAATAGAAATAGAAGACTTGACTTCTGAATCTTTTCAAGAAATTGGAGAAGAAATCGATTTTTAAATATATTTATCATTATAAAAATAATTGTTATAATTAAATTTTATAAATAAATAATAAATGTTCTAAAAAGTTATTTTCCACCTTGATAATTGTGAAAAATTCCGAAAAATCGAAGAAAAAACCGATATTTTAATAATTTTGTAAATCATAATAAGTTATACGTAAATAATTTATAATTTGTAGAAATAAGAAATGTGTTTTAAAAGTTATTTTATTCTTGGATTTCGTTGTCCATGACGTGTCCGTTACTTAACTAAATATCACTATAGTATTGACGACTCGGAACACTAAGTTTTTTATAAGTAAAAACGTAAAGTTTTACCTTACAGCCTGTAAGGTATAGGCTGTAAGGTAAAACTTTACGTTTTTACTTATAAAAAACTTAGTGTTCCGAGTCGTCAATACTATAGTGATATTTAGTTATTTTATTGTCAAAATCTTCAATGATTGGAAGAAAAACTATTTTTGAATATATTTATAAAGTGCATTTTTTAATAACATTTTTATTATAATGCGTAATAAATATGTAAAAAAATTATACATATAATATATACATATATGAATAATAATGAGTTTTTAAACTTATATTCCTGAAAAAATTGCATGTCTATTACATAAACATGTATTTTATGTGAAAATCCACCTTGTGAAAAATTTGGCCAAATTTGAATTAATTTTTCTACTAAAATTATCACTCTTTCAAAAAAAATGTTAATAACCTTTTTTATGTAGAATTTTATGCTCTTACTTTTTTATCTTTTGTATTTTTCTCAAAAATTTAATATTTTTTAATATAATCACAAAAAATGAATTTTTTCTACCTTCCCCTTCCCTTTTTTCGAAAACCCGCAACTGAATTTATGTAAACTTTTTTTAAAATTCTTTCTTACCTTTTTATCTAGACCTATGCAAAAAAATCTCGTAGAAGCCACTTAATTTGAAATTTATATTTTTTTTTTGGCTTCAGTGACTGTACCAACTAGTAATTATGGTAATATCAGTAATGTATATTAATCACTCCTCCTTCACACCGCTACTGTAGGAGTAGGGACTGGCGGGAACGTTGGTGGGGGAGCTTGGCAGGCTCGTGACGCTGCGAAAGTTGTTTGTAGACACTTACTGGAAAAAGACCTTAAGTTGCATATACTACTGTACCGAAAAGTATTCTTGAAGAGCAATGGAAAAGTGTTGCTGCCTGTCCATGCAGTGTCCCCAGGTCAGTGAGTTCGCTTTTCCCCACATGGCTACCCAAAATTTCCCCACTTTGACGTAAAAATCCCCGCTGCCACAAATTTATGTGCTTTATGCAATGTGTCACGTGTTATAGAATCTGAGTATATTCTAAATGTCTAAATACTATTTAAAAAATAATTTAAAACTTGTTTAAGTATGATAAAAGAAAATGTTCTCCCCCTGCTGAGGCCAGCCAGCCTCAATACTTTTTGAAATCCTTTTTGCCCTTTGTCCAATATAGGCTTGAGTCAACAGTTACACTATACTTAACAACTTTCCAATAGTTTAAATTACGAAAACAATTTATATTGTCACACCTATTTTTATTTCATATACATACAGCTGCTATGTTTTACCCGAATTGAATCATGTATAGTAAAATCGAAACTGGATGTATTTTGTTTGCTTAGAACGTTTTTCTCATGTAATATTCCATACAGTGTCTCAGTGCTCAATTTATTCTTTATTTGGTTTTCATTAATATTAATTGCACTAAAAATCCTTCCAACACTCTCACTACTATGTGGTAAAGTAAATATATAAGTCACAAAATTATTTAAAGTTGGAAAAGTTTCATTATCCTTGGATTTTGTTGTCCATGACATGACCATTGATTGACTAATTATAAGTACAATACTACTGACTAGTGTTCCAAGTCAGTAGTATTATACTTACGATTAGTTTCAGTATCATTTGTGTTCTTTGTACTTTTTAACTTCCGTCCTTAATAAACTTTCAACTTTACCAGTGTTAATATTTGTATTTCTAAGAACTTTATTTTCCATTTCCTATCTAGATTTACCATACTTTTCTCAAAGGGTGCTGTCGCTGAAGCCAACAACTCTGTCTTTAAATTTTTTCCTATCTAGAAATTCTAGATGTTTAGGCTTTGAACACAGTCACTGTTAAAAGGAAATCAGCTTGGTGTGCACATTTAACACAAAAGTTTAAGCAATTTACTCTAAAATTTTGTATTTCATCCTGTGGGCGATTTAGATTTTTATTTTCCAAAATTCACAGTGCACTTAGCACCTAATAAATATTTTCTAGTTTCATAATATTTCCAGGATTACTATACTGTAGTTTGCTCACATTTGTCTTACTTAATTTGGATCAATGGAAAAAGAAAAGATTGTTCTTTAAAATGTTTCGAATCTGTTATAGAGATATTGAATCTTAGGTTTATCTGATTGAAGTTCTAGGTTCATTTTTGTTAAATGGGCTATCATGCTCCAAGAAAAGAAGATATAAAATATTTACAGGAGTTAACTTTTTATGAATGGATTCTGAGTTGCCATCAATTGAGTATTCACCTTGAAAATATAATAGCAATGCTTGATACTGTTCAACAACTCTTTCAACACATGCCAGCAGAGAAAACCATCTTGTTTGGCAGGACCTTATAAACTTGTGGAGTTTAACTTCTGCAAATTTTTGGAAAGCCTGAATTTCGTTTTGTCTTTTTGGACTATGCAGAAAGTAGGTATATATATTCCTTACTACATCCACTTGTAACATAATTTTCAGTGAATGTTTAGGACTTATCATGGTATTTGTACCATAAGCTGCAAATCCTATTAGATTGGACTTATACGGAATTTGATATTTATTAAAAAAATCGGTTATAATTTATAAAGGCCATCAGCAGTTCCTTATATAATAGGCAAAAGACATTAAAAAAATCATCCCACACATCATGTTTATTCAGACATGTCCTTACAACTACACTACACTTTCGTTTATCCAGAATTGATGGGACTGGACTCTTTCTGGATAAACTAAATTCCGGATAAACCAAACTAATGGTGAAAATGCCGGTATTAGCGATGTTTACCTACCGCTATAAAGAAAAGTTGTGTTTTTTATTTTGGAGACTTTATTCAAACTGTAATAGCCTACTGTACTGTATTTTACAAGTAAATCTTAAGGAAAAACAAAATCTATTTCAGAATATTATACTGTATAAACAAGAAAAAATGTATTTAGCATTAGACATTATACATACATTATATTAAATTCAGTGCAGTACAGTAGTAGTAGTTCTAAAAATTAACAAGTTTAATTTAGTGAGAAAAAACAATAATAAACACACATACATGAATGATCAAAATAATATTGATACTTATTAATAATAATAGCACTGTATTATTTTTACCCTTGCATTTTAGATTAATTACGTCTATGTTAATGAGCTCTGAACGGGTTATGGCTACAAAATTCACAGACAGGTGTAGAAACATCATAAAGAATCAATTTTTAAATTGGTCATTTCTAACATGGAAAATCTGACAACTGCATTATATTTTTGATCAAATCTAATATAGGAAATATTATAGATGTTTTCCAAATTTTTTTACTCAGTAATCCAAATGTTTTCCAAATATTTCAGTAATCCAAATGTTTTCCATTTAAATTACTGAGAAATTTTACCAGTTTCATAGATTCTATTATAGACCCCAAGTAACATCTGAATAAAATTTAGTGGTGCATTTTCATAATTGGCTCATTATATTCATAAGCAATTCCATCTTCACCAGGTGCTTTATTGTCTTTTACCTGTTTTAATACATTTAAATGGCCTTCCAAGGAAAATTAACATTCACCTAATCAATCTGCAAGAAAACGTCTGCATAAAGAATTTTGACATAGATCTGAATGGAGGGCATAAATAAATTCATGAAGTGTTAATGCTGCCAAACTTCCACTAAAATATTAGAATCAGTTAAAAATTGTATATTATGGAATGCATGTACATTCGACCAGAAATCTTACAAATTATGAGTGTTATCAGGTGCATTTGTGATTTTCCTCCAATATTCTCTTCTTTTACAGAGACACACTTGACTACAAAATTTATTTATCTCTATAAACTGATTGTTGATAATAATTGACTTTGTTTTTCAGTACAATTTTAAAATTTAAAAAAATATCAGTATAAATCTCCCTAGCATCTTCATCAGAACAGTCTTGTATGTGAAACTTTTTACTGCTAGTTTTGCATGTACGTGAACTATCATGTTAACACCCTTCAAACACAAGTGTCAAAATCCATTGAGAAGATCTTATGCTTCTCCAAATTACGCGCTTTCTGTTTGTAAGCCTTCTTAGAATCTGAAGAACATATTAACTTTGGCAACAGATCATGCAATTTATTTCTACAGCAATAGTAAATTAAATTTTACAGCAGTGGGAAAGTAATCTGAAAATATTTCATTGCAGAAGCAAAGTCAGAAATACAAGGTGAGAGATTACAACACACAGAAAATAAGTCAATTACATATCAGTCCTATTGCACCATGGTGGTTTCCAATGAACATCACCTGCATTTCTCCCAGTCAATATAATTACGTTATACTTGTGAACAAAATCCAGCAGCTATTAACAATTGGAGCTCAATTCAGAATCCTTTGAGTTTCTGTTGAAGCTCTTCAAAGAATCTTGCTCAGGAAAGTATACTTTGGTAACTTTTGCCTGATACAAAAGTCATCACTAAAATCATCAGTTACAAAGAATTTAAAATCCATTGTGGTTTTTTTTTTATCAATCTTGAATATATAAAAGTCCATTATGATGTTTCTGAACCCCTAAATAACAATTTCAAAAAAACTTCTGGTGAGATTTGAGCTAATCGTATTAGTCACAAAGGATATATAGGAATGTGCAGTACCTACCTTGCATCAATGAAGCCCTACGCATGCTAAATTTTCATGTTGAATAAAGGGATAAACAGGCCCAAAAGAGAAAAACGGTTAAGGGAAACAGGAGTAACCACCTGCATAATTAAAAATAATAATGAAAAGCATGGTTGGCAGAAGATATTGGGGCATGTTTCAGCCACCTCCTTGATTTAACACATGACTTGCTAACGAGTTGACTAAAAGTACTGCTCGGTTGAGTCTTGAATGGGGACTAGCAAAAGATATGAATTGAAACTGGCTCAGCAGTTCCCAACAGAGTGCGCAATCTATATATGCATTTGTGAACAACATAAAATACCAAACGCTCCTATTTTCATTAAGTATTTATGAAGTGCATAAATATCATTATACCACTTGTTACAGTTTAACATGTTGCAGCCAGTTCACTTCACCCTTATCCTCCTAGAAGGTCGTTTTGTATATACTGAAAATTCTTTCCATTGGACAGTTCTAATTTTAAAAAAAATCTACTGAAATGTATGTGTTATTACTAATAATTAATTAATGTTAGGTTTTTTAATTTTTAATTGAAAAAAATTGTCACCACACCAGTGGACCGCTCCGTCCTATAAAGAAAACACTGGGGTACACTGGTGTGCTGTGCCACCTATTTGTTACAGTCACACACGAGTGGTCTACTGGTGTGCCGCACAGGGTGTTTAGAAATGGTGGGAGAAGCGGCATGCCTACATTCCTATGTCAGCATGGTGTCAGTTGCTTTCCTGTTTCAAACCATGTGCATAGACTTTATTTTGTTTACATTTGTTTTGTTCTAATTTTTCTAAATAAAAATGCCTAAACATAAAAGTGTTGGTGTTGGTAGAAATGCAGAAATGATGAAAATATTAGGACTCTTATGATCATCAAGTGATGAGGAACATGATGTGAATACTCTATCAGTTGTTACTTCTAGCCTAAAACGACAAGCAACTACAGGTCATGCGGACTCTATAAGTGTATCAATTTTAACTATTTGATTTATTGCAATATTATTGATTCAAATAGAATAAATATTCTGAATCTCTTGATTTGTGTTTTGTATTCATTTGTCTCTACCGTCAAGCTACCAAGAGAAATTAGAAGCCCCATCTACTGCTTGGGAGTCATTTACCATATATACAAATACATTCATACCCTGCTTAACGCAAGTGATACGTTCCTCGGCGATTCGTGTAAAACGAAAATCGCGCTAAGCGGGGTTTCCTATTTTTTACTGACCAATACCTCGTTGTTTTAGTTTTTATTGCTTTTATATGATTTTCCTTGTCAAAATGTGTTATAAACATAATAAAATACGTATGTACGTACAAAGGTTTTGATAAATAAATATTCATAATACGAAATCTCAAAAAAGGCATTTTAATTTAAAAGATATACATACGTACATACAAACGAATATGTACAAAAATAATTTATACAAACATCTACCTAATTCACTTACAATTGATCACAAAGAAGATCCGGGTTGAGATTCCTCATGTGGTTTCTCAGTCGCAGCCTTTTTGAAAAATGTGTGTAGAGTTGGTTGTGATGCTTTTCGCTTCCTCTCATTTAATAGCATTTAATAGTTGTTGATAACAATCTATTCCATCATTGACAACTTTTTTGACTTTCGCGATTCTCTCCCAATCAACTTCATTTTGCTCTATGAGGTTTAATCCTGTTTGAATTAACATTAAACCTTCCTGCAAAATTTTAGTTGACAAAATTCGCAGTGTTTCTTCAGGAACGATCTCTTCTTTTTCCACTTCATCTTGAGATTGTAGATCCAGAAGTTCTTCGTTTGTCAAAGGCTGCGCGTCGGATTCAATCAATTCCATAATGTCTTGTTTTTCTATGGATTCTTCACTTAGCCTCCCTCTGTTGGCTAGCTGTGTGATGTCATTCACTAAATTTGAAAAACTCTCCCTGTGTTGGCTAGCTGTGTGATGTCATTCACTAAATTTGAAAAACTTTAGTTTCTTAATTTTTGGCCACGTCCGGCCACAGTTTTTTCCAACAACCATTCATGCAATGTTGTGTAACTTCTTTCCATGAAAGATCAATATTTTCAATGGCTTTCATAATGTTAAACGATTTCCACCATTCTTTCATTGACTGCTTGTCTGCTGAATCTGTTTCATGAATTAATTGGCCGAATGTGCGGCACAAATAATACGCTTTAAAAGCAGCAATTGCTCCCTGATCCATAGGCTGCAATAATGAAGTTGTATTGGGAGGAAGAAACACAACATCAACAGGAAAATCAGTTTGGAGGCTTTCCAAGGTAACAGAATGACCGGGCGTGTTATCCAGAACTAACAGGGCTTTATGTTCTAAGTTGTTCTCCTCACAATATTTTTTTACTTGAGGGATGAAATGGTTAAGATACCAATCATTAAACACAGCCATTGCCACCCAAGCCTTCTTGTTTGATGTCCATATGACGGGCAAATTTTCTTTTTTATAAAATTTAATCGCTCGTGGATTTTCCGAGTGGTACACCAAAAGACGTTTTAATTTCAAATCTCCACTTGCATTACCCCCCAATAGAAGTGTAAGCCGATCCTTGGCCGCTTTGAGGCCTGTCGCTCACTTTTAGAAATGAAAGTGCGTCATATAACTTTTTCCAAAACAGCCCTGTCTCATCCACATTGAAAACAAGGTTAGGGGGATAGCTTCGACTGTTCACCAAATCCTTAAATGTGGAAGGATATTTATCAGCTGCTTCCATGTCGGCTCTTGCTGATTCACCTTGAAGTCGAAGGCTGTGAAGGTTTGAGCGACGTTTGAATCTTTAAGCGAACTTGCTTTAAATTCAATGGTCGAAAATTCTTCCTCCTTTTTTTAATGTCGTCAAACAGGGACTTAGCTTTAGCCATGATAACAGCCTGGCTTAAAAGCATTTGCCGCTGGTTCATTGTCTTCAACCCAAACTGACAGTAGGTGTTCCATTTTTTCTATAATAGAGGATCTAGACCGATTCACTTTTGTAGCAGCAATAGATGTACCCGTGGACTGACTGGATAGCAGAATTTTTTCTTTATTTTTTTACAATTGTACGTACGGTTGACTCCGATATGTTAAACTCACGACCGACTTCTGTGGCACCAACACCCGACTCCATACGATTTAAAATTTTCATTTTAACTTCAAGAGTCAACGATTTACATTTAACTGCTAATTTCGACATTTTATCAGCGCACGTTGTTAATCCGTTCTAATTGAATGTTCGAACTGAACTGAAAGGAAAATGTATTCCCAATGTTTAGAAACAATAACGGGGGGGGGGGAAGAGTGAATGGTTTTCCAGGAAATTGGCCGAGACTTAAGTTCAACAAGGATGGATTAACCCAAACTACCATTCCAAGAATGTAAATTAGTACGTATACAGTACAGTAATGTTTATTTGGCTGAGACAAGATAAACAAGAAACGTGAATACATTTCTGGCGAGAATGGAAGATGCATTTTGCAAACTAACGCCTACGTCACACACGTCCGCCTTTTCTACAAACATTGTGCACAGTTTAATCTGAGTTGTGGCATCGGGAACTCAGAAATGGTTAATAAACGTCAGCCACTGCTGTGTGTAGTGAAAATGTGTTGTGTCTATTCAGCATCACCACGGGTCTCCAGCACAGAGATAAAATTTCTCATTCGTCAGAATCCCGCCAACAAGAGTATTCAAGGTCAAATAACATTTATAATGTGTAATGGCACAGCCATGTATGTTTACAAAACGTACTACTGTTTTGGCTGACACTTATATACAGATCTACGTCTGACCTAATGCAACCTATTTATCTGTACAAATCAGCTGTGTTTTTACGTTTCCACCAAACGTGTTGGTAGGCTGACGTGTTCGTACTCCTTAAAAAATAATACAGTAAAAAAAAAAAACGCGTTATAGCGAATTCGCGTTATGTGGGGTCGCGCAAAGCGGGGTATGACTATACTCTACACACACATTCCAACACCTCAAACACCACTAAACCAGTTGCCATACACGCTCAGCCACGACAAAATGATTCAGATAGTAAAAATACCCAGGTATTTTATAGTATGAAGTACTATCAGGTAGTACTTCATACTTATATAAAATTTAATTAGGTCTAGGTTACCAGTTTACTTTTAATCCTTGATACATTACTGAAATAAACTGCAATGTTTATAATTTTGTGGAAGGCACAGATTTTGCCATAAATAAAATCGGCAATATCTACAGACACTGCCATATTACTGCACTCCTATCCCTTTTATGCTTCTTAACTGATTCAGCAGCTTTATTTCCGGGATTGTAATCAGTCTTATTTTCCTTCCTCTTTTTTTTCTTATGGTTTACCACCCTGATAAACTCATTATCTCTTCACAGTAATTCTTCAATTAATATAGCACTTTCTTTTTTATTTTATAATACCATTCTTGCAAAAATCATGGCACTGCATTGTAAACAAGTGTTACAATTACAAAGGGCCTACTATAAAACTATCTTACTTTTAAGAATTCACTCCCAAACCATATTCTCAAAAATAATGATGGAGAAAAAAAACTAAGAATATAATATTCCAATAAAAAATTATTGTTACTCTGTCTATTGTAACTGTTGAATAAAGCAGGAACGATACTGTACTGATTTGAAAACAGAAGTGTTAAGTGGTAGCAGTGACAACACTCTGTATGTGTCTGGTTTCTCTACAACTGACTTCTTCAGTGGAAAGTGATATTAAGGCAGTTAAATTATTCCATACATTATGAAGTGTTACTTTAAATCCAAATTATATACCAAATGTCAAGAAGATAATTACTACTTTTCCAGATATTGTAACATAGTAGTCTATGAGTATGAAAAGCCTCACGTTTGAGCGCCAATTTATAACCATTTCGTTTTAATATCTCTTAATTAGCCACCAATTGCATCAATTTGTAACCAACCAGTATGCCTCTTTTTAAAGTTTTATTATTATTAATGCTTTTGAATATTTTAAAAATCTTGAAGCTTGGGATCGTTGGTTTAGTAATTGTTTAAATAAAATAAGTAGTTTATTCTATGTTTGGGTTCACTGAGTTCGTATTTGATTTTCGACGTTCTCTCTTTGCTAAGACGAAACTATTTATGTTACTCCTCACTGAAAATAGAAGTGATTGGTTATATAGGTACTTACTTGTAGTGGTGTTCTAATAGCAAAGCTGATTTGCATTGATGGTCAGAAAGTTTAAAGTTATTTAAACCCACTTGTTACCACCACCACTGCTGCCAATCGTTGATGCTGTCCATCTAAGCTGTAACGTCTTATCTTAGTCTAATGAAATAATTAGTCAAAACTCTTGGATGGGGTATAAATTATGTTTATTCTCCGAACTTATTTTTGAATTGTGGTTAAATTACAATAATATTACAGTAGAACCTCGCTAATCCGTCACCTGTGGCACTGGGGGTATGGTCGGAACGCAAAAAAGGTCAGATTATCAGAACAATACAAAATGTTTATTATTTCATTAAATGAGACAGTCTAAAATAAAATAAAACTTATAAAGTAGGCTACCAGGTTATATGATTGATTATGTACAATAAATGTGTAACGGGACAGATCAGGGAAGTAAATCATTTTTAACAATTGAAAGAAGTGTTAACTCAACCAGTGTTCACCCTTTGAGGAACCTCTTATAACCCACATGGTTACAATTTTATTATGAAACATCAGTCTGTGTTTGTGTCTGGCGTCAGTTAGTCTAGACAAGTTACATAATCCCCTACAACTCAGGACATCTGTGAATTACAGAGAATGCGAATGTATTCGTCATTCAAACCCAAATAATCATTTCTGCAACAGTTTCATCTATAGAACCCTGGAGGATAACCTAAGGTAAGAAAAGAAGTAAATTGTAATATTTGTGCAATAATAATAAAGTAAATAAAAGTGAATTGTTACAATTGGCGTCCGAACTGGGACGAATTTATTTGCTTAGAAAATTGAATTGTTACAAATGATAATACAGTATGTACAGTCCAGCAATAGTGTAATAAAAAACAAGAAACACATTTTATTGGTGAAAAAAATCGGTAATGTTCTTTTGTTTGGCAGACGACTGTCTAGACTTAGCTGCAATGTTCTTCCATTTCTTGATTCACAAGATATCCATAGGTGTAGAGGACGAGTTCTGTTCGATGTACTGAAGAGCAACATCAAAAGCTTTCTTGGCTTCCGTACGTGACACACGGGCAGGCGGTTCATCATCATCATCAGGGTCTTCATTTACAGTTTCTTCATCAACTTGCAAAATAGCGGCAACGATCTGATCGTCATTTAGTTCATTTGTTTCACAATCTTCATCACATTTAGCAATCCACTCATCGTCATTTGCTTGGATATCATGTTGCAAAGTTTGTAAGTCGTTGACAATTTCCGGCGTGTCTGTGTCTTGCTCATTCCCAGTTTGTTCACTCTCGATCATCACTTCCGGCCAAAGTTTACGCCAAGATTTTTGCAGTGTGTCAGGTTTCATTTCATCCCATGATTCGGCTATTGTGTAAATTGCATCTTTGATACTAAGGGATTTCATAGCTTCAAAAAGGTTACAGCCTTCTCCTGTCTTTTCCAAAATCGAGCGGATGTACTTTCAGCGATAACGCTTTTTCAGCCACTCGATCACTCCTTGATCCATTGGTTGGATAAGGGAAGTTACATTGGGTGGAAGGAATGCAGCTTTTACTTCTCCTTTTATCAATTCTTCTTCAGAAGGGTGTGATGGTTTTTGGGCCTTTAAGTTTTTTCAACAGCAGGCACAAATTTGTCAAAAAACCATGACTTAAAAAGTGTACAGTCCATCCAAGCTGATTTTTGGTTGCGGTAATAAACTGGTAGCGATGATAAATTAATGTTCTTGAACGCCCTTGGCGTTTTGGACTTGCCAATGACAAAAAGCGGAAGCTTGTGAGTACCATTAGCATTGCTGCAAGTAGCAACAGTTAGCCTGTCTTTGGTCCGTGTATCATGGTCTCATTTGATGCAGCAAGTGTTTTTGTCAGTAACATTCTATAGTTTAGGCCAATTTCATCTATATTATAGACTTGGTCAGGTGCTAATTCATTTTCTCCAACAATTTTTTTAAATTTCAAAAAAACTCTTTTGCTGCCTCGTCATCAGGTGATAGTTTTTCACCTGAGATTGCGACATATCTAACGCCATGACGGGTTTTCCATCGATCTAACCAACCTTCACTAGCTGTGAACTCACCTTCAACTTCCAATTTTTTGTGCACAATTAGTGCCTTTTCTTTGACAATAGGCCCAGATAGCGGGGTTCCTTTCCTCCTTTCTTGGCAAAACCATATCCATAACGCGTTCTCTAGCAGTTCCAATTTTGGCTTTTTTAGTGTTTTGCAACTTTTTAGTGCTTTCTCGCCCTCTAACGTCACCGTACAAGATTCAATATCCTTTCTATTTTTCCTCCAGTCCTTTATTGTAGTAACTCCCACATTGAGTTCCTTAACAATTTTTTGGAGTGATTCCCCCTTGTCCAGTCTCTGTAGCACTTTTAATTTTCACTTAAAGGAAGAGTAACGTATTTACGTTTTGCTCCTGACATAATGCAAAAACTACAACAGTATGCACACACAGTATTAAAAGTGTAAAAAAATGTTTGTAAACACTAAAACTGTCATCAATTACTATGTACACCAATTCATACAAGACGAGTAATTAGCACGCACTAGACACTAGATGCCGGCTCACTGAGGCAGCAAAACAACTGACAAGTATATAAACAAGCTGGTGAGTCATCAACAAGTCGGTGCCTGAGCCACGGTCAGACCAACCGGAGCGTCGGACCAGCCGGGGGCCAGACTAGAGAGGTTTTACTGTATCTATCATTCTTTTGGTTCAAGTTTACTGGTAGATTCTTTAAAATTATAATATCTCAGGGTTTGCCATTCTGTTAATGTTTGGTTTAATCGTTTTTAAATACAGTAGGTTCTTTGAGACTGCAAGATACAAACAAAACTAAAGCAATGCACTACTATCATTATTTAGTAGAAGGAGAGTGATAACATTATTAAAATTTCTTAACGAATAACATAAAAAGTAAACATGTGACTTTTGTCGATATTTGAGGTTAACGCTAGTTTCAGTGGAACATTAATCAATCAACTTTAAATTATTAATACCTCTTTAACAACATTAAAATATCCGTACAATACGGTTAGGAATTCCATTTAGTGACAAGATTCATTATCTGCTTCATCAAATTGGATAACACAAAATTTACAGGTATTTGGATATTCCTCACTAATAGGGTTGAACATTATTAAATATTTTGGAACAATCTTAAAGTTAAACACAATACATAATAATTAGTATATGATAGGTCAAAGTTTTTAAAGTTTATCATGAATTGGTTGATGCATCCTATCTCGATATGTCCATCAAGTTAATTGTAGAAATAAAGTTTGGTTACAATTAATTCACTTTTTTTTCTTTTAAATTCGCTTAATAGGTCTGGTTACCCTTAAAACTTGTTAATTGCACATATGATCAAATCTCTTCTCTTACTATTACTACTATTTAATAAAACATTTTAATCCATTAAATACATAAAGTCATTTGTCTTTGTTTCTTAATTCCTTCAATAATAATTATTTTAATTAATAATTTAAGTATTGTTCCAAGCTTGGTTGGATTTAAATTGATATAATATTGTTAATCACCGCTAATATCGTCACTGAAAGTTTTATTACTATTTAAATATTTAGTAATCGTCACTTATACTTGCATTCGATGTCGTTTCTGGTAGTATCACTATTAAAATTCTTTATTTAATTAAATCATATTTAATAACTCTTAATCATTTCACTGCCTATGCGCACGTACTCTGGATTAGAACACTGATATAAAAATACTTTCACTTTGTTTACATTCGACCTAACCTCAACTTCGCTATTTGAGGTTAAGACGCTTTTGATCAGCTGTTGGCTATCAATTCTGCATTGTTGTTTGCGGTGACCTGCGTGGATCCCTCGTCGATTCTCGAGATGAACTGATCAACTCATCTGTGTCAAAATCTGTTTCCTAATAATTAACAATGACCCCTGATTGGTCAGTTTTGCAATTTCCGTGTACTTTCGGTATTATTCGGCAAAATAGACGCGTTCTTGGCATCATCTCGCTGGGTTTGAGATTATCAAAATTCGGTTTATTTATGTAAGCCCAAGGAGTTGTAAATAATTAATTACTTATAATTCAAATTGTTCACTTATAAGTACTCTAATCAACCTTTTGTTACTCCCATTGCTTCTGTCTTTTTAATATGAGTATTTTGGTTACCCACACCATATAACTTTGATAATGATTAACAAAATAAACTTATTATTATTTTTTATTATCTATTTACATATCTTATTTTCCATTTTATCTTATTTATTATGTTCAATTTTGATAAACTTTTATCATTACTACTTCCTTATCAATTATTACCCCTTCTCATTAAAGTTTAAGGTGGTAATTCGTTAAAAATTGTCTATGGTAGTTTAGGACTATCTCAATATTTTTACAATGTCTTTATCACTTTCTTATAATGACATTTCTTACATCTAATGCACTATTATTATTATTATTCCCTTTTGTTCTCTGTGACATCTTATCATTATTGCACAGTAGTATTTTATATAATTACTTAATTATTATTTTATATTCATGTTTACCGGTGTCCAAGCCACTTATTTATATATTGACTGAATAAAGTATTTACCTTATTTTGTTTGTCCATCTGGTGGCTTTATTTCTATCTTCGTTACTACTATGCGTTTCGGGACATATGTCCCATCCTCAGGTATTGTCACTCAGCAGAGGTCGTCATTTAATTAAAATATCAAAACATAAAAACTTATAACATAATTTACACATATTCAACACTAAAATGTTTAAACTTTGGAGCACGCACAAAGCCGAGATGCGCATCCCGGACTACAACGGTCGACTGCTGAGCCTATGTTATTGCTCGCCACACACTGTGGACTTTGTCTGTATTCATATAGCGAATTTGACTGAAACTGTAACTGTTCATTTAGGAGGATTTCTTTTGTGTTTGTGTCCTTAAATGCCTTATATATTTCAAACTCCTCGACAGGACTCATGTATCTCCCTTTCTTGCATATGTGTAGGGGTTGAAAATTAATTGCAAAGTCCGTATAACTATGATTATTGTCAACCAGATGACGTGCATAATTTGATGTTATTCTGCTAGGATCTTTTTTGGGCAGGTGTTCTTTAAAGCGTTTTTTAAACGCTCTACCCGTTTGTCCAATGTAGAAACAACAACAGTCGCTGCACACAACCTTATAAACACCTGTCCTGTCTTCAACTGCTTTTGGGGGGTTTTGTCGAAGTATCTTACCAACGTTGTTACTGGTCCGGAACCCCATCCTAATGTTTACGTCTCTAAACGCGCTGTATAAAATATTTGGTAGGGTGTTACCATAGTACGATGTTATGTACCTAGCCTCATTTTCACTACCTTCACGTATTTGTTTGTTACTTTCCTTCTTTTGATGTTTTCTAATTAGATTGTGTACAATTGAGCTACTGTAACCGTTGGCCCTAGCTATATATTTAATTGTGTTAAGTTCTTCGTGAAAGTCTTCCTTTTCCATTGGTATGGACAGTAGTCTATGCACAAAACTGTTATATGCCACCATTTTTTGGGAGAAAGGGTGATGTGACTCAGCATTTATTGTGATATCTGTGGTAGTTGGCTTCCGGTATATCTGGTATCGGAAGTTGCTATTTAGTCTTGTGACTGTCAAGTCGAGAAAGTTAAGTTTGTTGTTTTTCTCCGTTTCAAGGGTGAACTGTATGTTCTTATTAACGCTATTCATGTATTTTTTCATGTTTTCTATCTGCCGCAATGTACCGTTAAAAATTATAAAAGTGTCATCAACGTAGCGTGTATACGACACTAATCTGTTGGAGAACTTATTTTTGTTACTGAGCAGATATGTGTTCTCATAGTGATTTAGGTATATATCCGCCAGCAGGCTAGATAAGGGAGACCCCATGGCTAGACCTGTTTTTTGGATATAATAATTATTATTGAATGTAAAGTAATTCTGGCTTAATATAATTTCTAATAGCCCGATTATTGCGTTAAATTCTTCCTGGTTACATATTCTGGTATTAATAAGATTTGCTTTAAGGACAGAAAGTGTTTCCTGTATAGGGACATTTGTGTATAAGTCAACAATGTCAAAAGAGGCTATTTTGTAGTTGGGTTGTATTGTAATGCTTTTCATTTTATTAACAAATTCAACGTTATTCTTTATACCGTGATTATTCTCTATTCTCATACTGCTTTTTATTTTCGCCGCAAGTTTTTTGCATACACCGTAATTCAGTGCAGTGGTAAAGTTTACGAGAGGCCTGATCAGTACACTGGGTTTGTGTATTTTCGATAGGCCAATAAATCGAGGCGCCTCCGCGTTAACGGGTTTCAACGAACGGCATGTAGAGACATCAAACAGGTGTGTACATTGGTTGATTTTGCTATTTAAAACTTTGACAAAGTCTGCGGTTGGGTCAATTTGTACCATTGTGATATTATTGTTTTTTATGAATTCATTAACTTTTAACGTGTACTCGTCTTTGTCTATTATGACAATGGTATTACCTTTATCTGCTTTCGTAACTAGGGCATTGTTATCATTCAATTTAGTTTTTAATTGCTTCAGAATTTTATTTTCTTTCACGTATTTCTGATTTATTTTAAGGACACTATTATTATTTGTTACTTTGTTCTCCAAGAGTTTATTTAATTTATTGTTAATTATAGCACAGGTTTTGTTTTGTAGTGCCTGGCTTGGTATTGTTTTTATCGCAGCTTCCGCATTAATAATTTCGCAAGTTATGTGGTCTTTATTGACATAAGGTATATTATAGTTCAACCCTTTGTTAAGAATATCTATTTCGTCAGAGGTAAACTGTATAGGTTTCAAGTTAGAGACACGTGTGTAGAACTTGTGTTTACATATGATGGTGTCCTCTTTTATCTGTTCGTGTTTAAGAGTTCGAAGTTTTATTATTTGTTTCTGATAAACTCGTTTCAGTATGTCGTGTGCGTATTTGTTGATGGTTTGTAATACGTTATCTAGTAAAGCTACATGTACGCTATCGAGCAGCTGTAAATGAGTCCTATATAACTCTCTATTTAAAACTATTTTCTTTTTATACAAATACTTTAGTTCTTCTCTCATCCACATTATTCCAGCATATCTTTTTATTTTCGTACTAAACTCAGATTTTCTGTTTATCTTTATGGAGGCATATTTTGGTATTATATTATTTTTAATGCATTCTTGATTAAACTTTATGTGCAAATTTGTCTTCAGTAACCTTATCTTGATATTTTGGAATTTATACACCGTGTGTGCCAGACTAGCTTCCAATTTTATATTCATGTTTTCTGGTGTCCAAGCCACTTATTTATATATTGACTGAATAAAGTATTTACCTTATTTTGTTTGTCCGTCTGGTGGCTTTATTTCTATCTTCGTTACTACTACGCGTTTCGGGACATATGTCCCATCCTCAGGTATTGTCACTCAGCAGAGGTCGTCATTTAATTAAAATATCAAAACATAAAAACTTAAAGAAGACCATACATCTTTCAACAGGACGGTGCATGGGCTCACACAAGGCATTTAGTGTAGAACTGGCTTTCCGATAACATGGACGTATTCTGGTCTAAGGAATTCTGGCCTCCCAATAGTCCTGATTTAAACTCCCTTGATTATTACATTTGGGGCATTATTGAAAGAGTGTCTAACAAGTCCAGGTACCCCAATGTGCCAACCCTTCAGGCCAGTACTAAGGCAGCATTCGCGGATTTGGACAAGGAGCAGTTGAAGAGAGCGTGACATGCTTCAGAAAAAGCATCGAGGCAGTGATCACAGCAAACGGGGGTTATATTGAATAAATATTTTTGTTTTATATAAATAATAAGTTATTAAATATTATTGTTCTATTATTGTTTTAATAAACTGTTTGATTTGTCCAGATTTAGCTGATGCACCCTGTACTATAGAAAAATTAAGTCAACACACATCTAACATAAAAAATAACTGTATTGTTTTCAAATAAATATATTTATTATATAAATCCATTCAATTATTTTATTACAATATTCAATAAAATATAGGTTCTTCTATATTTGATTTTGTTGGTAACAATGTATTTTATTTATTACTATTTTTTAGGTATACTTTTGCCCACAGCTTCTGCCACAGTATGAAATCCATCTGTCCTGTGAATACAATGAAAACACAAAATTATTTCCAAGAATTCTGCAATCAAGCATTTACGGTTGGACAAAATGTTTAAATTCTAAAGTAACAAGAATTTGAATTATACTCTACTTTTATACTTGTCCCACAACATTATACTTACTGAAGTAATATGTCTAACTCCTGTTTGATGCGTGTTACTCGTGGTGGACCATGGTATACAAAGCTGGTATATAGTTGTATTAAGGAAGCTCCTGCTTTTATTTTATCATAGGCGTCTTGGCCAGTGAAAACTCCTCCAACACCGATTATTGGTATTTTACCTAACAATGAACTGTGTTATTAAAAATACGCATTTATGCCACTGACACAAACACAAGTGATAAAAACTGAAAGAGAAAATAATAAAAATTAAGGAATTTATGTTCTTTTTTTTTTTAAAGAAAACAAGTACCATAACATTTTCTTAATATTATAACCCATCATTACATTAATTTTTAATTTTATTATATATATATATTTTTTTTTTTCAAATACTTTTTGCTACAGTCCGTTTCTTGATGTATATAATATATTTATAATGAAATTCCCTCAAGATATTTTTTCCCCTACATTTTCGATATTGAGTGCTTTGAAAATAGTGTCATGTTTTGTATTGATTTGTATTTGTTGAGGTATTAGTTTATTTTGTGTTTTATGTTTGTATATTTGTAAATTTTCCCAAATGTTCATTATGGTGCCTTTGTGTGGTGTGTGTTTTATTAGTGTCATGTTGGTTATGTCTGGGAATTCATGTCCAGTGTTTATTGCATGTGTGGCCAAATTAGATTTGTATATTTCGAGTTTTTTGTATGAGTTTAGGTGTTCAAAATAACGTTTTTTCAGATGTTTTTTTTTGTTTGTCCTATGTAACATTTATTGCAATCTTGGCATTCAATTTTGTATATACCGTTAGTTGTTGTATTATCTTTGTTGTGTGGGTTTTAATGTCTGTGTTTTTAAACAGTTTTGTTAGCTTTGTTATTTTATTATTTATGTATGTAAAAATAATAACAACAATAAAAAATGGGCCACATTCACATACATAAATAATAAAATGACAAACCTAACAAAACTGTTTAAAAACACAGACATTAAAATAGCATACAAAACTAACAAAAATTATCTACAAAAACTAAATAATCCACACAACAAAGATAATACAACAACCAATGGTATATACAAAATTGGATGCCAAGATTGGAATAAATGTTACATAGGACAAACAAAAAAACAACTGAAAAAACGTTATTTTGAACACCTAAAAGCATACAAAAAACCAGAAATATACAAATCTAATTTGGCCACACATGCAATAAACACTGGACATGAATTCCCAGACATAACCAACATGACACTAATAAAACACACACCACACAAAGGCACCATAATGAACATTTGGGAAAATTTACAAATATAAAACACAAAACAAACTAATACCTGAACAAATACAAATCAATACGAAACATGACACAATTTTCAAAGCACTCAACATCGAAAATACACAAAATACTAATATATACACCACAATCACACACAATAATACCACTTTCAAGTACCAGAGACCAACAAGAAACCACAATAATGACCAGCCAACACACAAGTACTTCATCAGATGCAAAATCACGAAGGCTGAGGATGGGAACACAGTGGTTCCCGAAACATGTTCCTAATAAGGGGAAAAAATATCCTGAGGTAATTTCATTAACAAATATTAAATATAATAATATATATATATTGCAAGGTAACAGGTTCGACCCCATACCAGACTTGCAGAAAAGAATGCACAATTAGTGAAAATTTAATACATTTATTGTTCTTTCTTGTACACTTAGTATTAAAATGTTCTTTACACGTTTTACATACAATTAACTTGTTGTTAAAATTTTTACTTGAAATGTCTTTTGACAAAAGCTTTCTTGCTTTACAAAAATTTATGAATTTATTTAAATGCTCAAACGTCTTCTTTTATTAAACAAATTATTTAAAAATTAATGTTCTTTAATGTGCTCTCTAAAATTTTACAATTTGAGAATAATTTAATTTTTGCTTCCCTGTTTGGTTGTCCTCTCTGTCCTCCCGGTCGACAATCTCGATCCGGCCTCCAGCGATCCGTCGTCTCAGTCCACGTTCCAGCAATCGCCTCCAGGTAGTGCCTTACTTAAGGTCTCCGTATTCCAGTCGCTACGATCAGCAAACGATGCCCAGGAACGGTAGTTGACTATCTCAGACTCTGTGCTAGTTTTCCGTGGACAATCGCCGCTCACTCGACCCTACGGACCCAAGGACGTCCGGAATTAGCGTCATCTGGAATCGCTTCCCACTGCGACCACCTTCGCTGACAAACTTTCAGAGAGACTTCAGAGAGTTATCACAGACTTTCAGAGAGAGAGTTCAGAGAAGACTGCCTCCTCCTTTTATAATGCAGCCGAATGTAAAGCGCTGCGTTGCTGAGTGACATCACCGCTGCTATGCGCGTAGGCGTCGTTTCAATTACTTTAATGTAATTATTATCGGCCACGTGTTCCAACTTCCTCTTCTTGAATGTTCTAGAACACACCTTGTAGCACATGAATATATTTCCTTAACATTCTATTCGTTACGCACATTACACAACACTTCACTCATATGTAAAATTATATTTTCATGGTTCTACATTGACTTATTTTCTAATTTTCTTCTATTAATCCTAATTATTTTATTAATACTATTTATTTTCAAACATTCATTTACTCATTGTGACACTTATAATAGCTGATACACATTATTCTTTGTATTCATCTACTGTATATTGAGACCATTTGTCACGTATATATATATATATGCATTGGACAGCATTCCAATACACGTTTTACCAACTACTTATTCTATGCGTCACCTGTACATCACAATATAAACACACACACACTATTTTTACTACATATTTGCTTGTGATTATGATTTTGCAATGACTAATCTGAGATAACAGTGGTACTGTATTAAGTTCTGTTTCAAACTTAGTAAAATAGCCACAGAAACCTCACAATGTTAGTGGAAGTATTTAGTAATGACACTTTAGGCCAAGTTAAGTGTATGACTAATTTAAACGTATTAAAAAGGGTTAATGATGATAAATGTTTGGAATGGCCATTAACCAGCATTTCATCATTCATTGCTATGATGCATTTCAAATGTTATTGCTATTTGGAATGGTTGTGAAAGATCATACGCAGACCATCAGTGATACCTGTAACATCGTGGGATTATCGTATGACACATATTAGTGTATTTTGTCACAAGACTTGAACATGACAAGAATTACTGCAAAGTTCATGGTACAATGGCTGAATGACAAACAGAAACAGCACTGCATGAATTTCTACAGTGAACTGAAAGAACTGCTTCGAACTGGTTTGGATCTCCTTTCTAAGGTCGTCACAGGTGACGAATGTTGGGGTTTTTTACTATGAAACTAAGCAGCAATCTTCACAGTGGAGGAGTCCATCTTTACATCAGTTAAAAAAAGCCTGTCAAGAGCAACATAAAATTCTTATTGATCTGTATCTTTGACAGTGATGAGACTATTCACAAAGAGTTCATACCTCCTGGTCAAGCAATTAATGGAGAATTCTATTGTGCTCTCCTAAGGCAGCTAAAGAAGTATATGAAAAGGAAATGACCAGCGAAGTGGTGCAGGAATGACTAGGTCTTTTGCCAAAACAATCCGAGGCCACATGCTACTTTCACTGCAGAGGAGTTTTTGGTAAAAAACAACATGATAGTTATTCCTCAACCACCATATTCACCTGACTTGGCTCCATACGACTTGTCTCTATTTCCCAAGATGAAAGTCAAGATGAAGGTGACTGGTGAGATTCAAGCAGAATCAAAGATGGTGCTGAACTTACTCAACAAAAAAAGGCTTTCAGAATGCATTTTGTTTGTGGCAGAAGCACTGAAATCAATGCCTGAACAACCATGAAGGTGATAGTGGTGAATAAGATCCAGATATTATGTGATTGTATTTAGTGTTATAGTTTGGTAACTTTTGGGTTACAACAATATGTTGCCAACTACATACCTTCAGTCAGTTTGTACATTTCTGATATAAATTCTGTGGCCACATTTGCTAAAGGCTCTCCACTCAGGCCACCTAATTCATGAATATATTCTCCCTTAAGGTCATGATTTCTCTCAGTTGTTGTATTAGATATTACTAACCCATCCACTTGACACTGTTGACAGAAACACATTGCAAAGTTCAGAAATCTATGACCAGAGTAATTTACAATGAAAAATAATATGTCTTATTTTACTTAAAATTCTATGTACCAGTCTCTTATCTGAAACATTAAAGTAGATAATATGCACTTTTCAGTGGTATTTAAGTCTTCAAAATTTAAGAATAGCAAGTAACAACTGGTGACATTATATGGTTAGAACAACGAAATCTGTTCACTTGGGAGAATAACAAAGATCACATGTTACAGAAGAGTTACTACTGTATACACTTGTCATCATAAGAGAATAATATACATACACAAACAATTTGTCATTTTTCGTAGTGAATTATTTTTTATTTGGTTATTATGACAAATTCATTAACTGATATAATTTAATAAAAGGTCAGTAATGATATATTATCTTACTTGAGATATGATGTGTATTTATTTTGATAATTACCAATATTTGATGTAAAGACGAGTCAAAGTATTTAAGAAGTAAAGGGAAATTTACTTTAATATATATATTGTAAATAGACGAGTACGTGCGTCTCGTTCGAGCCCTGCAATGTAAGCCAATTTGTTATAAGATCGGGTATGTCTCTCTGTCTCTCCTCTCTTTGATTATGTTAATATAATTCAATTTCTTAGATATCTGGAGTTGTGGGATATAATAATCTAGTTAATTATGATTAACTTATCTCTCTAATTAAAATACCAGTGTTAGTGTGACTGTAACTTAAATAATTAGGGTTTTATTCTAAAAGTTCGCTCAGCCCTAGTATACCTTGCAGAGAATTATTGAAATTTCGTGTTTAATGCTATTCTCTTTGGTGTCAGAGAATTCCGCAACAAGCGCTGCAGTTCCGGAACAAACGAAATTTATAGGTTAATTCACCGTGTACGGTAACTAGTTATTATACACTTAGTCTGTTAATTCTTATTCCCAACTCATCAAATAATACCCCAAATAATAAGATCCTGAAATTATACAAGGTTTCTTTATTACTTCATCTTGTTAACATTAAATAAGATTGGTTTTAACTGACATACGACAGGCTATATGTTGCGTGAATCGATTATTGTTCGGTCCAATATTTTATGTTAGATTCAGTTATATATTTTGTTTTTTATAATTAATTTAGTTCAGGGTGTGAAGGTTCTTGTAACTGCGGGGAAGATTAAAAATACATAGATAAGAATGCAAGATATTACAAATTTAAAGTGTTGTGTTGTTTAATATTATTTATACAATTGTCAATTACCAGACTTCGAACGAAGCAGCTCTGGTAGGCAGTTGGTTTTTAACCTCGTGTCGATCAGAATGGATATGATTTCCTTTATTCTTTTCTTCGGTTCAATAAAGTGGAATCCTTATTCCTGGTTAACTCGGAAATACAGCTCCCTTGGTTTATTTACGGCCAAACTGGTGGTTGTGTTCTTCTGCAAATTCTGGATCCAAATACGTTTCTTCTATCGTATGTTGTAACTAGTGATGTACCATGTATTTAAATGGTTATGATTTTCAGTGTGTTGTGTAGTATTAGTTCTTTACACAGTTGGTTCTTTATATTTGATTAATATTTCATTAATTCTTCTTCCGATATTGGACAATCCAAGTCCTTCCTTGTGGAACTCAATTATTTATTGTTACGGGACGATAGCATTATATAATTTGGTTAAATTTTGCTGGCATAATTCAGACAAATAATTATTAATATATTGTGATAGGTAAATGTATCGAAATAATTTAGAATAGTAGAATTACATTAACCATTTCTTTTGGTTTTAATCTCATCACGTTCAGATCATAAATTGCAATAATCAAAATCAACAAATTATTTTAATTTTTGTTGTCCCTAGCAACAAGTTTATTTTTATTCTTTTTCAATGTTTTGTATATAGTGATTATTTCATATATTATTCTTCCATTCCTTATTAAACTTCCATTATATCGGAATATAACTTTATTTATAGTTTGTTTACTAATTTCTACATATATTCTGCTGGTTTTTTGATCTTAGTCTGTTTCTTTTTATATTTATTATTTTTCCGATATCAAACGTTATCAATCGATATCATTGCACTATGGCATTATCATAATTTGTTTATATTGAGTTGGTTTACTATATATTATTACTTATCAAATATTTTTTCTAACTCCTTGAACTGTATTCATTAATTATTATTAACTTCCGTACCTAACCTTTATGTTTTGAGTTGTTATATAGTGTCATTGGCTGTTAGGCTTTTTATTGTATATGGACCTACCTTTGATTATAACTGGTGAACAACTATAGCCTTTTTACATAAGTTTATACACATAACCAAACCTTAACTATTTACATTTACACAAATAATTATTCTTTTTATAACTAACAACATCTTTATCTTTATCTATGGATCACATATAAGAAAATTGAGATCCATTCACATTAATTAACTGTTTTCCTCCACCCTTCTATAACAGTCATCAAATAATACATTTTGCTTCATTACCTTACTTCAACAAGTAATTTGCATAATCTAACACAAACTTTAACATAACATTCATGGTAACAAAATAACATCATTCAATTCAGAATCATTACTTTCTACTACTGTAATGTAAATTATTGACTCATTTTTATCGAATTTCATTGTCATTTACTTTAACATTTTCTGTATTGGTTTCTTTTTTACAATTCTTATCAGTATATTTGATTGATTTATGTTTCACTGAACATTGATTTCTTACTATTGTCTATTTTACAGGTTTGTTTTTTATTGTTATCCCTACCTTGCATCCTTATTCATTTTTACACAATTACAAATGTATTTATTAGACCTTTGTATTATCATGGGAGTTAAATATTTATTTACTTATTATATTTATAATATTCTATTTATGTAACGTTGAGGACCGCATTTCTGTTGCGTTACAATATATATATATATATCTCCGCAAATGGTATACATTTAAACAACTGATTAAATGAGCTTCTGAATTCAATCAAGAAATTATTATATAAATAACTTTAAATTGTTATACCCAGCTGCTCCTAAAGCAGCAACTAAGCATTTAGGATTAGAGGCAAAAATAGTGAAAACTCTACATGCAGTAATAATGACATTAAAGCCTGCATTTATCTATTTTGTTTCAATGCCTGTAACAGATCCAGAATTGTCTAATAAAATTATACCCCTTGATTTTTACACCCAAAACCTACCGCACAAAGCCCCCCCCAAAAAAAACAACAACAACATAATCAACTGTGCATTTGACAGATGGTATGTTGTTGGTACCTCAGTTAGCTTTTTTAAATTTCCCTTAATATAAATGCCCCAGGTGAACCTGCGAAACACACAAGAGGATTATGGTAGGGGGTGGCTCTAAAATAACATAAGTCATAACACAAATATAACTACACATTTTATTATATAACTTTCACTTCTTTACATTGTAAGTCATACAATTATGCCAAATGTCATATTGTAATTATGTGTCTGTGAGGTGATAACATTGACTTTCTTTGTATTTATTTCTTTGAATTAGGTGCATCTTTAACTTGTGACTATATCACTACTGTTTAATTAATTTTGAATAATTATCCAAAAACAAATATTATTAACTATTTATTGTTAATTCTAATACTGCACCAAAGTGCGTAATTATTTATACAAAACAGATTTTCAAACAAGTTACAAAAAGAAAATGTTACAAATGAAATTTATAGTATGTTAACTACTAAAAATTTAATTTTAATAAAAACAAGCAAACCAAATCAGTGATTTTATAGGGCTTTAAGTTTTACATGTCCCATAAATACTGACACCAACTTTGAAAGTAAACCAACAGTACTGATTAAACCTTGACACCAATTTTTCCTCACTTATTGTTCACTCACAAATTTAATTCTACTCATCTATTTTGGTCTATGCTAAACATGAGAAAACAAAGAAAACAAATTGTACATTTACGCAGTCACTGAAACATTTCAATGCGGACACTAACTTTATTTGCCTCTCTAGAGCTACAGATAATACTTTGACTGAGTCATCTGAATAGTATGGTGTCTCGCTGATGACTTAATAATGACAGCCAACCTCTTGGCTCAATGTTCCACTGCTCATTGAATTAGGAGTGTTGGTGTTACTACGCATGGCTTACTTAATGTAATTTTTATATGTAGTTAAGTGCACTATACTTTAAGGATTTTCAGCATACATGCATATTTGGGTGTGTATGTGTACACTACACTTCTATAGCAACCTCACACACATTTTTATTCATATGCTGTTCTAATATTCCTGAAGTCATTCACTCTCTTCAAGTCACTGCAAATATGTATAAAATAAATAAATCATGATTTCATATGTGCCCCATAAAAGGCCTGTTACAGTGTCTGTAGGCACTTGAACCACCAGTCACTATTCCATGTTACACTTTTACATATATTAATAAAATTCTTTTGCAGTTTGGGGCCAGTCATTGGGAAGAATCTGCTTGTACAACATCGCATCAATACCAGAAATACAACACCCATACGCCAACCTCCTCGATGACATCCGTTAGCTAAGAAAGAGGAAATGTCTTGGTTAGTACAGGATATATTGACAGAGGGAATAACTGATGCTTTGTGAAGTGCTTGATCTTCTCCGGTAGTGGTGCTAGCGAAGAAGGATGGTGGATTACGTTTCTGCGTAGACTACCAGATGTTGAATGACATGACAAAGAAAGATTGCTATCCACTACTTCGCATCGACATAACTTTTTTTATATTTAATTTCATTGAAACTAGTTACAAACTATCTAGCAATTTTGTTCTAATACATAATTTAACAAAAGGTACGTAATTTAACCAACTGATGTTTGCAGGTTAGCCTTGTTTACATCCTCTTTCTCAGGGTCTGTGTGGAAGACCGTCTTCCAGTTTCCACTGCCAATGTGGATATATCCCTGTTGGTAATCCATGACTGCCTGGTTGGTCATGAGCCAGTGGTGGTTCAGTAGAACTTTCTCTTGAAGCCCTGGCACCTCGAGCAGGCTGGTGTTAGTCATCATATCCCCAATCACTATGTCTGCTATGACAGTAGCGGTTGAGTGATAATTTTGGACGTGAAGTGCCAGCTAGACTTTCCGAGGCTCTCTCTTTCTTTCCCCGGGTAGAAGGCTGGATGAAGTTGTAATTGACGGCAGAGCCCAACGCTCTTGTCAGTTTCCGTCCAACCTCTATTTCAATCCAGGGTATACCCGCGGCCAGTTGGCTCATAAGCCCTGGTGGGTTATTTACCAGGGCTTGGTTGTTCCTTCTTCCATCCTCCGTGGTTGTCCGTGTGGCCAACAACACTGCTTGAACTCCCCTACTCGATCCAGGGAGTCTTCAGCAGGGTCATTATGATCCCACAGACTTGTCTTTGGTCCAAGTTTTCTGCTATACCAACTGCCCTCTGTAGAAGTTCCTCTAAAGTTGTAGGTAGTGTGATCCTTAGCATCAGCCAAAGGCATGGTTATAGTTGTTGTATGAGCATGGGTATGCTCATATGTTCATCACTCCATAGGCACAGATGATGAAACAGCTTGGTCTTCCACAGAAGGAAGAGTTCCGCAGATTCCTGTCGCTGTGTCTGTTGGTACAGCTCAGCCAGCAGCTCTGCAACATGTTATGTCCTACAGAAGTGGTGCTGGAAGCGATTGAAAAACTTATGCCAGTTGATCTGCACGCTGGTGTACCGTTCTACCCATGTTGCCGCTTCCTCTTGGTGCTGACATGCTGCATAGTCTGCCCACTGTTCTTGTAAACCTCTGTGAACTCTGTAGCTGTTGCTCCAATTGTTGCAGATAGCGCTCTGGGTCTTCCGTACTTGAGGCCGTGGAACATAACGGTGATCCAGTGGCAGCATGAACTGCAAGGCTGCGACGAATTGCACCAACTTATCTCTGCTTTGTAGCTTGTGTCCAGCTGGTTGTATTTGTTGGGCACCATATAGTGTTTTGGGCTAGCTCCTAGCTTATCAGTGTGGCTGTGTCAGGCATTCGCATAATGATCTGGACTCCACTTTCAGAAGACAAATGAACCAATCGTACTCTATTATCTTTGTGGTCCTCAAAAGGACTATTCGGTGAGGATGCTAGTTGCTGCCATGGTGAGATGTTCTGTGGTTGCTCTCACTGTTGGTTCCGTGCAGCAGTCCTCTTCATTCAGAAGCAGGATATAGAGCCCACTGCTATCCCAGTCGATGGAATTCACTTTGTCTTCTTTCTCTTTCATTTTGTTCTTACCTCCTTCCTTCTCCAGTGAGGCTTAGCTTTCCTTCACATTGTTTGTCTATCGGATTTTTTTTTTTTTTTTTTTTTTTTTTTTTTTTTTTTTTTTTTTTTTTTTTTTTCCCGCTCCTTTTATTTCTCACAGATTGATGTCATCACGGGTGTATCAGAGGGCTGCCGATTACTGATTGTCTAGTTGTGAGCTCTCCCAGTTCCTGTCAGGTGTGTGAATCAATATCAGATGGTTCCCTGTAAATAATCGTGGCTGGCACAGGGAGCAGATGTCTGTCACTGCCGTCACAGTGTTTACTGATGTTTATGAAATCTCTTATCATTCAGTGGTTAACTATGCACTTGTACTCTGAAACTAACTTAATTATGACTTTTGTTGTTATATTATTTTATTCTGTGTAAATACATTCAGTCTGCACAGCTCACGATTGTGAATATTATTTATAATATAGAATATCTGCCGTCAGGTGTGTGAATGGGAAATTTAAATGCCAGTTACTCAGTAACCAAAGCTCTAATTTTGATGAATCAAAAACCAAAATAAATTTGACCTCTTCTCTAAATCTAGTTTGCTAATTAACTTCATTGTAATACAAAATAACTATCAAGTTAAATTTACATTACACAAAAAACAAATCAATATGTTTCACTTAAAATTCTGGAAAATTTAATAGAATTCAATAAACATCTAAAAAATATTGTTTAGTATAATGGTATAAAATGATTTACTGAGCATAAGAAGTAAAGATCAAAATATATATAAAAAAAAATTATTCTGTTTTTTTACAAACAGCTGAGAAATGTATGTTATATATGCTCACGATTGCCAACCATTGGGAACAAGCCAGTAAGTATGTAGTCGGATGTGAGTCCATAATCATAGTAACCAAACTGTATGACCTATCTTGCGCTTGACAACCATAACTTTTAGTATATTGTCTGAGGTGTACATGGATTCAACTTTCTTTCATACCACCGATTACCCAGTGATATGTTTTGAATTATTTGATGTTGGAATAGTTATTCATATCACTGATAGAAATTACAAGTGTAAATTCTATACAAGAAATTCTATATGTTTGTCGTATAGTAGTTTTCTGTTACAAAGTTGTCCCATTACTAATCAATGGCCTATTTATTATTAACAAAAATTATTACTAAGTTATAAAACGCTAAATAAATAAAAAAAAGTCTTATATTCAATGCTAATACTAATGTCAAGGTATAAATACACACAATCTGACTGGATGACTAAAAGGTTTCAGTTACCTTGGGACTTAATACAATCTGTGCAACATCTTTCCGTTCTTCGTGCGAAAGGTCAGGTGCTAATTTCAGTAACAAAGGCGGTTTCAGATGGCAAGTCAAAGAATTTCTTGCAGCAATTAGTTTTTCCAGCAATACCTGCAGCTGTTCCTTCTTCTGATAATCACGTAAACCTGGAGTGTTGGGGCTTAAATCATAATACAATGATAACATACTTAATTATTTACAGAACGCAGGTATCTACTTGAATGTTTGCTTCTTTTAATGATTAATTATAATTTTATAATTCTTTTTGACAGATGAAGACACTCATACGCATATTAGATATTTATAATCAGTGGCGGCTCGTGAAGGAGGGCTCTGGGCGCCGCCCTCCCTGCATAATAAAGCAAAAGAAGAAGTAAAAAATGTTTGAAATTCACACAAATTTTTTCGTTACATAATGAAAAACATAAATGAATAACATTTTTTCCATTACATAATTTCCCCATTTTATTGAGGAAATTAGTAAAACCATAATCACATCGACGCGAAACAACAAGCGCGCCTACTAAAAATTAGTAGGCCGTCCCACCACAACAAGCGTTCTGTGATTGTGGGCGGCTGGTCGCAGAGCCCAACTTCTGTACGCAGCACAGGATGGTTGCCATGGCAACCTGACGTCACTGCTGCTGGCAGAGTGGCTGTTTGCAATGGAATGTGGACTCCGCTATTGAGAGTCCCTGATACGTGCAGTCAGTAGTGCATTTGAACTGTAGAGAGTGCGACGCTACCGGTTTCCGCTCGAGTTTTCGATTACTTGATTGAAAATGAAAGTTTCCGATATTAAAAACTTAATTTTTGTTCTTTATCATTAGAAGAAAAGCTTGAAATAAAAAATAATGCAAGACCAGTGCCCAATTTGAACTTCAGTCAGGTACAAAAAAAGTGCAAAGGAAAAGGAGAATTCACGCACCGTTTTAATAGGAAAGTGTTTGAAAGAACTCTGTGTATATGTGGGTGTGAAGAAAGTAACTCTTTATTTTGTTTTGTGTGTTTGTTATTTGGTGGCGATTACAGTTGGACAAGAGATGGTGTAAGTGACCTTAAGCATCTTATTTTGAAAATTAATAAGCACGGAAACTCTAAAAAGCATAAAAATAACTTCATCAGCTTTCAGCTGCTAGGAAAAACTAACATTTCTGCTAGTCTGAGTACAGCATATGCGGAAAATATTCGCAAACATAATGAAAGTGTGGAGAAAAATCGACAGATTCTTTCTAAAGTGATAGACATTTTAAAAGTTTGTGGTAACTGTAATCTTCCTTTCGTGGTCATAACGAAAAGGAAGGCTATAGTAATAAAGGTGTATTTTTGGAGTTGGTAGATTATACCAGAAAAATTGATGCTGCTTTCAATAGCCATATGGAAGAAGCCCATGTTTTTAAAGGGACCTCCAAGACGGTACAAAATGAGCTTTTGCAGTACATGCTTGATGTGTGCCGAGAACATATTATAAAAGAGATTAAGAAAACCTCATTTTTATCTCTCATGGCGGACGATACAACCGACGTATCTGCGAAAACGCAAACAGTCTCGGTTTTTCGATATGAATTAAATGGTCGAATTCACGAACGCTTTTGGGGCTTTTCGAACCTGGAAAAGCAAGACGCAGATGGATTGTCACAATGTATTTTGCAACAGGTTGATCCGATTTTAGAAAATAATTCAGATAAACTGATTGCGCAGACATACGATGGAGCTGCTGTTATGCACGGACATGAGGGAGGTGTAAATGTTAAAATAAAAGAGAAATATAAAAATGCCCATTATATTTATTGTTACCCCCACCAATTAAATAAATTGCTCGAACAAGCTGCTTCTAATATAACGAGTGTGAGAATTTTTTTTGCCAATTTGAATGGTATTGCCGCCTTTTTCTCCCATTCTCCAGACAGGAGAGCGGCTTTAGAGCATGTATGCGATAAAAAAATACCCCGACCCTCAAAAACTAGATGGAATTTTCAATCGAGGATAATACAAACAGTCTTCACTTACAAAGACGATATTCTGGAATGTTTCAAAAATGTACAGATAGGCGTTCCGAAAATATATAACTCAGAAACGGTAACACTGGCTGCTGGGTTTGTTAACTGGCTTGAAAATAACACTTTCTTGTTTTGGCTAAATTTGTACTCAAAAATAATGCCTCACGTTGATATATTATTTAATCAGTTGCAAGTTCTGCAAACCGATGCAGTGAGAATTCATGCTGCTATTGACGACTTCGAAAAGGCGATAATCAAAATTAGAAATAAGCTACTCTCTGTGATCGATAGACAAGAGGAAAGAATTGAGATGCTCACAGAAGGACCTACGCCTCGAAAAAGGCGACGATTGAATGATGAGAATTTAAATTTATCGGCAAAGGAAGTGTGTGATACAATTGTATTTCAAATAAAAGATCGCTTTGTATTCAAAAACCATCTGTGTGGAGCAAAGATATTTCAGTACGAACGCCTCAATGAACATAAAAAAAAAAAAAGGTCTTCCGGTAGATGATATTAACCAGTTTTGCAGTGCATTTCCAATGATTGATAAAAATTCATTTATGACAGAGCTTGAAGTTTTTTACTCGAGGTCAGAAATAACAGAAGAAAATGTGGCTGGGTGCTTGAAAACATTAAATTTTATAACTTCTTTTGGATTGGACGGTACATTTAAAGAAATCACAAAAGCATTTAAAATTCTTCTAACTATTCCTATGACTACTTCAGAAAGTGAGCGGTGTTTCTCAACTCTGAAGTTAATCAAATCCTACTTAAGAAACACCATGAGTGAAGACAGATTAACTGCTCTGGCTATGTTGTCTATTGAACAGCTGATGATTCGCGAGATACCAGACTTTAACGAACTAGTAATAGAAAAATTCATTTCAGACAAAAACAGAAGATTAGATTTTTCTTTCAAATGATAAACTTACTGATAAACTAATTCTTATAGTATATAGTATGTATAGTGCTCGATATAGTGTTAAAAACCTATTTTATATATTTTTTGTTTACTTATGTGTGTGTGTGTGTGTGTGTGTGTTTGGGTGGATTTCACGATGGACAGTCTTCAACTTCGAACCAAGTGAGTTTTTATACTTGTATAACTTTTATTAACTAACTTTATACTTTTTTAAGTGTACTTTTCAAGTTAAATACAGGGTGGTATAAGGTTAAGAGAGAGATGGTGGTAAATTTTTAAGAGAGCGCCCTCCCTTAAGGTTTACTCACGAGCCGCCACTGTTTATAATCAACACAATTATGTACAAAACATAGTAATTAAATAAAATTCTAGGGACAAAATTCTTACATGCAAAAAAATAAACTGTAGTGATTAGTTAACTGTATGGGTACTGTTGTTTCAATTTCCATTAATGGATATCAATTAGGCAATAACATTTATTATCTGGTCAATATTCTTAGCAAATGATACATGGTGGTAAACTAATGGGTGATACACTTGACTAACACAATTTCTTTATCCAAATGTTCAGAATTAACAGGCAAGCTCTGCTTGAATCTGGTGCCTAGCACAAACTTTAAGCAGGTGTCCCCCGTGAGGGCAGCAAATCCTGTAAGAAACATCTATGTAGTAACTAAAGAGTAAATTTGGCTTTCTTAAAGATCTTATTGTATGTGATCAGGAATAGACACATAATGCTAATAATTTAAAACAATTAATCTTGTGTTTACATTATTTTTCTGTTATGCCTCAATAAAAACAAATTTGTAATGGCGTACGGGCACTGGAGAGTTAAAAAGGATATTTGATGTCAAATACGCTTGTAAATATGAACAAAAATGTGATACCTTTCATTTTGTATAAATGAGTTTTACCAAATATTTAAAAAAAAAACTTAAGATGGGCATTTCAAAATTTTGGGATTACTGTTTTCCAAGTGTGCTCAAATTAGAACAAAACTCCTTGATACCAAGTCAACATTGCCAGATGTCCAAATTTTTACCTAAATCTGGAAAAGACTAATTCTAGCTACAGGAACATCTGTTATAAGATGAAGACATTTTATTAAGAAAATGTATTCATACACAATATTTTGTA
Organism: Magicicada septendecula; assembly: GCA_034769895.1. NCBI lineage: Eukaryota > Metazoa > Arthropoda > Insecta > Hemiptera > Cicadidae > Magicicada > Magicicada septendecula. The sequence goes on from CM068368.1 coordinate 660,378,175, forward strand.
CTTATGCTATCAAAATAATAACCAGAATAAGTTACTGTTCTGGTTGGTGAGAACCTTACCATACTATACTACAGTATACTTTATACTTGAAATTTTTTCTTGTTATTTTTAAATTAAACATTTTTTTAGACAATGAACACATGGAAAAATGAATACTACATACAGCTTTATAAACTAAAAATTTGTTTTAATAAAACATTTTCTATCATTTGTTGACATAAAACTGAAAGTAACCAAGCTCCTCAGACTCCAAAGAGATGGTAAGTTATGACTCACTTCTGTCCAGTATAAACTATGGAGGCACAGTACAGTGACGTGAAGAGAGTTGTGTTATTGAAATTACTCCAGTATATTCTAAAACAATATATTGCAACGAATCACAGGATCATGATAGGCGGGGCAAGTTCATATATTACACAGACAATGGACATTCATATTATTCGTAGATGGTTAAGTTTGGTTGTTATCAATTGTATTTAGTAAGGTTAAGGGTTTAGTTTAGAAAAACTGTACATTATTATTTATGGTGATTCATGTACTGTGTTAGTGGAAATGTGCGCGCATGCGCGAGTGGTAAACGTTTCCCGGGCGGTGCGTGAAGTATTATCGTTGTTTTGACATTAGCTGAACTGAGACATGTGTATCGCTACAATCCCTATACCTGTCGGACTATTGTTTACGTTCATGTATATTATTAGTATGTACGCAGCATGCATGAGATACGAGTAGTCTGATTACCGCTATGCATGCTGTTACAAAGTAAATGCACTCTACTGCATGAAAAGTGCATGGTCACTTTACTAACCATGTGACTTCCATCCACCAATAGAATGCTGACTGGTGGTTGGAAATTTTCTTAAGCCTGTCGTTACACATGCAGTTCTTCTACGCCATCTACCGCGAACGGAACGTGCACTCCTTGTACAAGAATTCTACCGCAAGCAAGGTGTTGTCAAGACTATTCGTCGTTAGTGAAACGGGAAGACTCAGAACTGTGTGTGTAGTACATTTGCACACACCAGTGTTTTAACGCATTGTGCGTAAAATTACAAGCAGTTCTTCACTGCTGCTACCGCGAACGGTACATACAATCCTTGTACAAGACTCTACCGCTTGCAAGGATCTGTTAAGACTTTTCGGGGATAGTAACGCGTGTGACGCATAACAATTGATTTTATATCTTTACACACGATATTAATATTGTAGTATTACGTGTGTAAGAAGTGAGTGTAACTGTATCACTGTGCGAGATTTTCCGCAGTGACAGTATCATTAATTGTTACGCAATAGTTCCATCAAGACGTTTCCGTGCTAGTGCAAGATTTCCTTATAGGGTGGTCTGCTGATCGCGGTAGACCTTGGTATTCGCGAGAACACTTGAAGAAGCCGGAGAGGTATAAGCTCAATATACCGTTATTAGATTAAACTCACTGTCACCTAAGATATTACTTGGTCTTAAACTCTATATAAGTTTTGCGAGTAATAAAATCCGTAGTACCGTTGTGTGTGCGAAGTGTCGGATTCATCGTGGGAATTGCAGGACATCAACCCAGCTGTTGCAGGACATCAGCCCAGCTGTTACAGGACATCAGCCCAGCTGTTATAGGACATCAGCCCAGCTGTTATAGGACACCAGCCCAGCTGTTATAGGACACCAGCCCAGCTGTTATAGGACCAGCCCAGCTGTTACAGGACGCCAGCCCAGCTGTAAACGTTTCTGGTGAAACGTCTGTCATTTGTAAGCCACACCTGACGAACCAACTATACCGCAAAGACCGGCCTTTCTCTTCAACAACATCATCGTGGGAGTCTTCTTATGTAACGTATCACGTCTTGCGTATGAACATTATTTAACATTTTAAAAGAAAGACTCTATATCAAACATTACATTCTGTACATTTCAAATATACCATATAAACTATAACTTGTGTTTGTACAATAAATAATCTTAAACCCTCCAATATAGACTTGTAATTTGAAATACACATACTATCATATCCTATGCGCCAATAGTTTAGTAATTTGTGTTGTCGCATAGAGATATTTTGGCGCCCAACGTGGGGCTCGTAAAATAGCGGAAATTTTACGCTATTATATATTTGTCTATGAATATAAAATTTGTTGGAAAAATCCGACGTATAAATATAATTAACGTAATAATTATATGTGTATTGTTCATATGAAAAGCTGAGGATATAATTTTTCAAGTGTGAATATTCTCTTGTATATCGTATATGAACAGATTTTATCAGTATATTGGAGGTAGATTATTAGTTGTTGTATGTTAGATAAGGTATTTGCATGTTGATATTTTGAACTGCTTTTTCTGTGTGCATATAAACTGGTTACCATATGTTCTAATCTTGTTGTGATAATAATAACTTGCTTTGCGTATAAATCAATAAATTTAAATTTACTAAATTTTAAATTAAATTTAATCATTATGGCGGAGTCACAAGGGATAGAGAATGCTTTAGCGGCCATATTAGCGAAGATGAAAACCATGGAAGAAAAGATGGAGAAAATTTCAGCAGAAAATAAAGAAGAGCGGAAAACTGATAAAGAGGAAAATAAAGCCCGTCAAGAGGAGGTGAAAATGAGTATACAGAAGCTTTCAGCAGAAGCAGAGAAAAGAAGTGCAGAAGCCGAGAAAAGAAGTAAATCGATCCACGACGAAAACAAAAGAATATATGCGGCCGTGCAGGAGCAATCAAAACAAAGCAAACAAATGATAGAAGCGGCAGAAAAGCGTATTAGCGAGACCGTGGAAGCTATGAAAGCTGATATAGAGGCGAATTTGGAAATTAATAAGTCACGACTTAGTGAATGTGAAGCAAAACTCTCGGGTATGGAAGAGCAAGTAGTGCAACACAGATCAACGATAAATGAATTAATGGCTGAACAAGACCTGCGGATTCAAGAGCTGCAACATCAGATGTCACGGGTGCAAACTACCTCGTCACCACTAAACTGTACTACGTATGTATATAAGACTTTGGATGATGTTAATTCACAGAAAAAATTTTATGGACGGGAGAATGAAAACCCCATGGATTTCATTCAAATTTGCCAGCGGGATCTGGAGCAAATTGGTGATACCTTAAGTGAAGCTGATAGAATTAATTTCATAGTGGGGCGACTTAGGGGTACCGCTGCGGAGTGGTTTAGTATCGTCCAGGATAAAATCAACACGTTGGAAGACCTGGTAAGACATTTCAGAGCTAGATACTGGAATGAGGAGATCCAGCGGAAGATACGTACGCAGCTGGAGTTTGGAAAATATTCCAATACCAGAGGTCCTAAAGATGCATATGTGATGCAGTTGATATCCAGAGCTAGGTATCTTGAGCCTAGCTTAACCGAACCTGACATGGTAAGTAAACTTGCGCACCACTTTGGACGCGGGATACAGGTGGCCGTCCTTACGCAAGGAGTTAAGTCGTGGGACGAGCTACTCACATTACTTGCAAAATGGGAAGGTATCGACAACCCGAATATCAATGGTAACAGTAATGAAACACCGCATAAAAGTTTTCAATATCAAAATCAAACCAAGCAAACACAGTCGCAACAACAACAACGACCTAAGATGTCTAATAGAAATACCAATCAAAAATTTAATGCCAATAAAGTAGCAGTAGTAGCGGAAGAGGATTCCGATATAGAACAGTCAAAAAACGTGTAAGGCTGCACGGGGTGAGTCCGTGCAACAAAATAACTAGTACACGTAAAGGTAGGAATGAAGTTTCAAAAGCCCGGTGTAACTATAAAAAGCAGTTCAATAAATCAAATGTGAAAGATGTTAATTATAAGAAAAAATTTGTAGTGTCCGGCCTATATCCTGCCATAATTAGAGATAGTTTAATTTGCAATAACCATAGTAAGGAAAATGAGAAAGGTATTAGTGTTGAAAATGACACTGACCTCATTGTCAACGCGAAAATTAACGGATGTGTCGGCGAAGTTTTATTTGACAGCGGCGCAGAAATCTCGTTAATGGATGAGCGATTCCTAGAGAAGCACAGGAAACATTTTAAAAAAATCCCGATTCTGCCAGCAGCCCACAAAATCATAAAATCAGCGACGGGTGAATCTCAGAGGGTTGACCGTCAAGCTATGATAACAGTATCCATTCAGAGAATGGAAATAGAAGTCTCTGTGCTTATTGTCAAGAAACTTGTGTATAATGTTATTTTGGGAGTGGACACATTAAATAAACTGCACGCGAACATTGATTTTCCAAATAAAATACTAAAATGTACTATAAATAATAGTAAACACGATATCAGGTTAGGACGCAGGAGGGGTAAGACGGGGTCTGATTGTGAACCTATTACTATAACTCGCCCAGCGGTTCAACTTGCCGATAAGATAACACATAATATGCGGACTCACAGCAGGCAGATAACGAGCAATGAGCATGATAAGCTGCAAAGTATGCTTAATAAATTCGAATCTGTGTTTTCAAAGAATCCTACCGTCATGAATGTTTATGAACACAGTATTCAGGTCACTGATGAAAATAAATTTGTACGGAAGACGTACCCCATCCCCCTTCACTATCAACAACAGGTTGATGCCGAAGTTAAGAGTATGCTTCAGAATGGTGTTATTGAACGAACTGATAGCAATTTTTTAAATCCTATGGTTGTTGTTAAAAAGAAAAATAACGACATTCGATTATGTCTCGACATGAGAAATCTAAATTCTATTACAAAAAAATGCTACGACTGTGCTCCGAATGCGGAGAACCTATTCATAAAATGTCAAGGTGTTAAATACATGTCTCGCCTTGATCTTAAAAGTGGATTCTGGCAGATTCCCCTTGCCAAAGAGTCGAGAAGATACACAGCATTTCTTTATCGAAATAAATGCTATCAGTTTAGAGTAGTTCCATTTGGTTTGGTTACCAGTTTAGCGGCCATGGTCAGATGTTTGGAGTTAGCTCTAGGACCCGAGGTGGAGGACTTCGTCAGCATATTTGTTGATGATATTTTGGTCATATCCAAATCATTTGAAGAACATCTTGAACATCTCAAGATTGTATTTCAGAAATTGCAAGCCGCTAACCTGACTCTCAATCTTGAAAAGTGTGAATTCGGGAAATCGCAAATTAAATTTTTGGGACATATTATCTCAGCGGAAGGTATAACAACTGACCCGGAAAAAATACGTGCGATCATGGAGTTCCCGAAACCCACAAAACCCAGGGATATCAGAGCGTTCCTCGGATTGACTGGTTACTTCAGACGTTTTACGCCAGAATATTCTGGGACAATTGAGCCGTTGTTAGAACTGCTTCGTAAGAGTACTAAATGGAGATGGGAGGAGCGTCATCAGCATGCTTTCGACGCGACTAAAAATTTGTATAGTAGGAACCTGCACGTGTTCCATCCTGAGAAAAGGGGCACATATGTCCTGAATTGCGATGCTTCGGATTACGCCATTGGGGGGGTACTCTACCAACGGAATGAGAAGGGTGAAAACAAAATAATTGCGCACAGCAGTAGGTCACTAAAAGGGGCCGAACGTAACTATTTCACATCGGAGAAAGAAATATTGGCTATTGTGTACTGCATTAGTAAATTTCGTTATTACCTGGTTGGACAACACTTCGAAATCCTTTCGGACAACCAGGCCTTATCGTTCATGTTGCGCTGCAAGTTGGCGAACGCTCGCATATCCCGTTGGATCATGGCCATCCAAGAGTACGACTTTACCATTAAGTACTGTAAGGCAAGCGAGAACCAAGCAGCTGACACGTTAAGCCGATATCCTCCAATGGTGGAAGAACGTCATGCGTCTAATAACCAGGAAGTTCAAATTCTAGCTGTCAAATATAAATTAGAAGACAGTCTCAAAAATAGGTTAAGAAATATTGGTATGGAACAACAGCGGGACACAAAATTGAAGCGGATATGTGACGCTATCCGGATACAAGAAAACCCTAAGTACAGAATATATAAAGACGTAGTATATAAAATTATCAATGGCGGATGGAAGATTATGGTACCGGACGCCATGGTGGAAGACCTCACCTGGATGTGTCATGAGAGTCTGGCTCATGCGGGGCCTTATAAATGTTACCTGGCAATGCGGGAGGATTTTGTGTGGCTAAATATGACCAGGAAAATAAAGGCCATACTCCGCTCATGCCACATCTGCCAAACAGCGAAATATCCGAACCAACATACCCAGGTTGAAATGGGTAACATTGTTGTGCGTAATAAAAATGACCTTGTATGCATTGATTTTTTGGGTCCACTTCCTCGGGCGGCACGTGGAATGAAGAACCTTGTGGTTGTTACGGATGCCTTTACCAAACATGTTAGCCTATATGCTATTGGTAGACCTACTACGTCGGCTGTCATAAACATTATGCTAAATAAATACATGCCGAAAAATGGTCCCGTAAGGAAGATACTCTCAGATCAAGGTAAGCAATTTACGAACACCAAGTGGCACTCCGAGCTTGAGAAACACGGGGTCCAGACGGTCTTGACTGCGATCCGGAGACCGCAAGGTAACTTGGCCGAGCGGGTCAACAAGGAGTTGGGACGGTTGTTCCGTACGTACTGTAATACTAACCAGAGTAAGTGGCCGGAATTCCTAGAATTTTTTGAGTATGCCATAAATGGAAATTATAATTCTACTACTGGGTATACTCCGAATGAACTCCAAACCGGAGAAATGCCAGGCCGGGTCTGGGGTAAACACAGTGAAAGGATAGCGACGCATAATATGCCTATACCAGTTGAGATAAAGAAAATCGAAGCTAGAAGACGCATTAAAAAGTGCGCCGAGGAGCGCACGGAAAAATTTAATGCGGAACATAAACTAGTCAAGTTCAAGACTGGAGAGAGTGTGCTGTTACGAGCATTAAATGTTGGAAGAAGGGAGGACAACACAGCCGCGAAGTTTTTTAGGCTGTATAATGGTCCGTATACCCTGTCGGAGCAAGTTGGGAAAAATACCTTTATCTTAACCAACCCAAATACCAACCGTGCGATTGGTAAATTCCATGCGTCCTCATTGAGGAAATATTATACAAAGGATCCGTAAACTCAGAAATAAATGTCAGGATATAGGGGTAAGAATGTGTAGTGATTTAAATATGTCAATTCAGGTTTAAATGTTGTATGTAAGATGGCTCTGTGAATGAACAATAATCTAGTTTTGATAAGGAATGTTGTCTGTGTACCCTATGACCCTGCATTAGATGTCGTTATCTGTGTGTCAAGAACATGTGTGTTTGTTTTGGTTTGAAGGTTACCACGTGTGTTTTGATTTGATGCTTCTGTCAAGTGACAGTTGGAATTGTTAGTATTAATTGAGGGTGTTTATTTGATTTTAGTTCGAGGGTATTATTATTATTTCAGGATTAGGAAGTTGTTTTGGGTATATTAAAAAAAAAAAAAATTTTATTTTTTGTTAGTTAACTAAAAAAAAAAAAAATTTTTTTTTTTTATGCGGGAAGGAGTTAATCCTGCAACGAATCACAGGATCATGATAGGCGGGGCAAGTTCATATATTACACAGACAATGGACATTCATATTATTCGTAGATGGTTAAGTTTGGTTGTTATCAATTGTATTTAGTAAGGTGAAGGGTTTAGTTTAGAAAAACTGTACATTATTATTTATGGTGATTCATGTACTGTGTTAGTGGAAATGTGCGCGCATGCGCGAGTGGTAAACGTTTCCCGGGCGGTGCGTGAAGTATTATCGTTGTTTTGACATTAGCTGAACTGAGACATGTGTATCGCTACAATCCCTATACCTGTCGGACTATTGTTTACGTTCATGTATATTATTAGTATGTACGCAGCATGCATGAGATACGAGTAGTCTGATTACCGCTATGCATGCTGTTACAAAGTAAATGCACTCTACTGCATGAAAAGTGCATGGTCACTTTACTAACCATGTGACTTCCATCCACCAATAGAATGCTGACTGGTGGTTGGAAATTTTCTTAAGCCTGTCGTTACACATGCAGTTCTTCTACGCCATCTACCGCGAACGGAACGTGCACTCCTTGTACAAGAATTCTACCGCTTGCAAGGTGTTGTCAAGACTATTCGTCGTTAGTGAAACGGGAAGACTCAGAACTGTGTGTGTAGTACATTTGCACACACCAGTGTTTTAACGCATTGTGCGTAAAATTACAAGCAGTTCTTCACTGCTGCTACCGCGAACGGTACATACAATCCTTGTACAAGACTCTACCGCTTGCAAGGATCTGTTAAGACTTTTCGGGGATAGTAACGCGTGTGACGCATAACAATTGATTTTATATCTTTACACACGATATTAATATTGTAGTATTACGTGTGTAAGAAGTGAGTGTAACTGTATCACTGTGCGAGATTTTCCGCAGTGACAGTATCATTAATTGTTACGCAATAGTTCCATCAAGACGTTTCCGTGCTAGTGCAAGATTTCCTCATAGGGTGGTCTGCTGATCGCGGTAGACCTTGGTATTCGCGAGAACACTTGAAGAAGCCGGAGAGGTATAAGCTCAATATACCGTTATTAGATTAAACTCACTGTCACCTGAGATATTACTTGGTCTTAAACTCTATATAAGTTTTGCGAGTAATAAAATCCGTAGTACCGTTGTGTGTGCGAAGTGTCGGATTCATCGTGGGAATTGCAGGACATCAACCCAGCTGTTGCAGGACATCAGCCCAGCTGTTATAGGACATCAGCCCAGCTGTTATAGGACACCAGCCCAGCTGTTATAGGACACCAGCCCAGCTGTTATAGGACCAGCCCAGCTGTTACAGGACGCCAGCCCAGCTGTAAACGTTTCTGGTGAAACGTCTGTCATTTGTAAGCTACACCTGACGAACCAACTATACCGCAAAGACCGGCCTTTCTCTTCAACAACATCATCGTGGGAGTCTTCTTATGTAACGTATCACGTCTTGCGTATGAACATTATTTAACATTTTAAAAGAAAGACTCTATATCAAACATTACATTCTGTACATTTCAAATATACCATATAAACTATAACTTGTGTTTGTACAATAAATAATCTTAAACCCTCCAATATAGACTTGTAATTTGAAATACACATACTATCATATCCTATGCGCCAATAGTTTAGTAATTTGTGTTGTCGCAATATATTGTTTTTGTTCATCAGTTAAAACATCTTCTACTTATACTGAATTAAGGTTTCTTGAAACTGATAATGGTACTCAACAGATTTTGAATGCATTTATATGTTTGGCAGAAGTAATTGAATTAAGCATCTATTCATAGCTTGATTTGTCCTGTTACTAATATCACTTACTTGGAGAAAATTATTCCTACTAAATCAAACACAACCTACATACTAATGCAACAACACAATTTCATATTAACATACAATAACATAGACTTAACAATGATGAAGAAAATGGGTTTGTTTTAAATGATGTCCAATCGCAGTCAATGGTGAATGTTCTGCACAGGTGCTAGGAGGTGTGCACACACACCCCACATATTAATTCGACAATCAATTATTTTGAACAATTTGGCAAGGAAGTAAAATTTTAAAAATTATTAGAGTTATCACTACAACAATTGATGTTGCACAGCACATATATTATTACAAGCTATAGCTGTATTCTATCTTAGTGTGGAATACAAATATTACAGTCTTCCTTTCCTGAATGTATCGAGAAACAGTGAGTGATAGTGAGGTGAAAATGATGTCACTCACTACGGACACTACTGACCTGTATGCAATTCCAGCATCACTCGAGCCCTGGTGCAAGCCTCATAATCAATAGTTTATGATTATTAATTTTTGTTTTGTCGTTATTGGTTTTTCTTGTTTTATATACTGCTTATTCACATTCTGTCAGTAATAATAAAAGTAATGACTTTTCTTGAATACAAATTTTTAGTTACTTATATAATTATAAACTTTCCAGCATGTTGTAAAACTTCAGAATGATGTAGCTTGAATGGCATTTTTCCTCATATCTGCTGTATTGTAACATACACTGGGCTTGATACTGTACGTGAGGTAAAGCTTTATGTGTATTTAAATCTGAACAACTATTTAGGTCATGTTCATGTTAGAATACTTGAAGTTTTAGTCTTTGTTTTCCAATTTAGTCACTAAACCAAACCACATAATCAATTTTCCTCAATATACATTCAAGTTTACAGCTTTCAAATACAAGTAGTACCCAACACTGACATAGCAATGAAAACTATTATACTGGTATGATTGATGGAAGTCAATTATATAATGCTCTTGATAATCTGAGACTGCCTTTTCACACGTTTCTCAACTAGCCTACTGTTAGCAGTTGACACGTTACATTCAAGGTAGGATTTTGACTTAGTCTTCAAATTGTTCTTGGAACACTGTCCAGAAAATGGAAGATAATTCTGGAATCCTAGAGGGGTATAAAGCATCCAGTGGCTGGCTTGGTCCAGTTATGCCTGACGATTTTAAAGTATGGTTTGCAGTGATTGTCATGATTTACTGAGTGATTATTGTGTTAACAAGTGTAAAACAATAACAAGGTGACATTTATTGTTGGAGAATTTAACTTGAATGTATAAGTGTGCTTTGTTGATTCATAACTGCTGTTGGTGTCTAATTAACATTTGAAATTAGTTGGTTCATTGGTGTATTCTGTTTCCACTGAACAACATGGCAATTGGTATGACCATTGTAACACTGGAGTCAGAAGTGGCACAGAATCTTCAATAGTGGAAACAGAGAACACTTCATAGAAGAGTAATGTACGTGGTAATTAGTCTGCAAACACAGATACCAGTCAGATCATGGAAGCTTCCAAGAATGCTACTGCAAACAGGCAAACAAGAAGAAGCAGAATGCAGATGGGGTCCAAAAGAAGCAGAACAACAACAGAAAGCCATAATGCTGGAAACAGAAGAGTGGCAAAAACACTCTTACTGCAAACACACTGTTGCTTGAATTGGAGGAATGTCAAAAAGAAAAACGTAAGTAGGAAGTGGAAAACTTGCTATCTTGCATTCTAGCTTTAAAAACACTGATACAGGATCAAAAACAATTGCAAGAGCATACTACAGTAGAGTTGGGTCTCCTACATGGTGAGCTAAACAGGCAAGAGGTGAGACTGTCTACTGTAGGAAAATCTGTTTCAAATATAGAAGAGCAAATTAAAAGTGAAGTCAAGCAGTTAGTGTAAATACACCATTTATAACAAATGGTTGAAGAGATTGTGCCAATCATAAAGACAGAAAAGTGCACAGAAAATAAAGTATTAGAGAACGAGGCTTTGCCTGCAGTTGGGACATTCACATCAAGGCCCCCAACATTTGATGGAAGCACTCACTGGGCGGAGAAAGAGAAAGCAGTTTCACTCGTTCTTGTTTTAAAAGGGACTGCTACAGAGCTACTCAGAACACCTATGCTGAATTGACAAAAGCTCTAAAATAACGATATAGTGATAAACATTTGCAAAAGGTGTACTGCACTCCTTGAGAGGAAAGCAACAGCATTCCATAGAGAGTCTTCAAGAGTTTGAAGCAAGCATTGACAGACTAATTAGACTGTCCTATCCTGAAGCACCAGAGGATTTTCAAAAGAGGTTTGCAATGCAGACATTTACTGATGGTGTCGAAGATAATGATGCTGTGAAAGATAATGTAAGTGTTATGAATGGAAGGACACCAGAATAGTGGCAACACCCTTGTCCATGCTCTACAATTTCAGGCTGCCAAGTTAGCGTATGGTTGGCCAAATCATAAAGTCGACGCATTAGAAGATCGCAATGACACAGACAATGAAGAGGAAGAACAAGGAACAGAGAACCAACAACCGACACCATAGTATAAAGGAAGAAAGGATGGAACACCAAAGTGTTACAGATGTTGGAAACCTGGACATCTACAAAGTGATTGTAGGTCCAGAGTTGAGCAACAAGGAAACAAGTAGTAGTCAGTACAATGGGGCATGTGCTGACTAACTGGAGGAACGAAGCCCCTAGACGATGCACAAGTAAGAAGAAGTAATGGTCTCCAAAACATTTAGTTCATAAAAATCAATAGACGTAATACATCAAGTGGCTGTAACTATCCCACCAAACACAGAAAAAGAACATCATGGTTAGGACTAAGGTACATACTAGGGGGAATCAGTGGTCTATATTTGAACCCCCGGTAGTCAGCACACCCGGCATACTAATTACCAGAAGTTTAGTAAAACCAAGTAAAACCAGACGAAACTGGAAATGTACCTATTAGAGTGGCCAATATTTTGGACCAGGCTGTCACGCCAAGGTAAAATTTCTCCTGTGGCATGGGGAGCCAGAATGATGCAACAAAGACCCTACGCTTCAGACACATCAACATTACCAGAGGAACTTGAGGAATACTTGAGCAGATCTAATGATCTCTCAGTAATGATGTAAAAGAACTTTTACATGAACTTAAAGATGCTTTTGCAGTTCAGGGCCAGTCACTGGGGAGAACCTCTCTTTTAAAAGACTGCATCAATAGAGGGTATAGAACACCAATATGCCAACCTCCTCGATGACTTACATTAGCTAAGAAAGAGGAAATGTCTCCGTTAGTACAGGGCATGTTGCTAAAGGGAATAATCGAGTCTTTGTCAAGTGCTTTGTCTCCTCCAGTAGTGAAGAAGGGTGGTGGGTTACATTTCTGCACAGCAGAACGATGTGGGAAAAAAGATTGCTATCCACTACTTCGCATCAACAATATGCTCGACTTGCTATCTATACAAGAACGGATATTGGCAATATCATAATGAAGATCAGGAAAAGGCAGCTTGCTTGACTCCAAGTGGCGTTATCAAGTTTAAAGTCATGCCACTTGGACACTGTACTGCACCAGCAACGTTTGAAAGACTAATGGATCTAGTCCTCTGAGGCCTGAGATGGAAAACTTGCCTTGTCTATTTAGATGTCACAGTAAAAGGGAAGGCTCTACAAACACTTTAAAAGTCCTCAAGGAGATTCCAACCAGAATTCATGATGCCAACTGAAGCTCAGCTGGAAAAGGTGTTCTTTATTCCAGAAGGAAGTACAGTATTTGGGGCATTTGGTCCCAGCAACTGGTGTTAGTATGAATTCCAAAAAGGTAGACACCGTGACAGACTGGTTTGTTCCAAAGAGTAAACATGTTGTTTGGAGTTCCTGGGGTTATGCTCATATTACAGACATTTTGTAAAAGGATTTGCTAAACCACTACATAAGCTAACAGAAAATAAACAAACATTCCAGAGGTCAAGAGTCAAGACATGAATGTGATCAAGCATTCAGAAAAATTGCATTATGCTTGTACCAATTTCTTGCTTTCTCAGCTTCCAAAGGGAAATATACACGTGGATGAAGCAATACTGGCCTAGGACTAGTTTTGTCTCAAGTGCAAAACGGTGAAGAACGAGTAATAGCATACTACTGCAAGAGATTCTATGCTCTTTCCAAAGCAGAAAGAAATTATTGTTTTACAAGGAGAGAGTTGCTGGCTATCATCTGTGCTTTGGAGCACTTCCACATATATCTATATAGGACGGATTTTTCACTACATACTGGCCATGCCATGCTTGCATGACTCTGAGGTGTAAAACCCTGGAAGGCCAGTTGGTAACATGCCTCGAACGTTTGCAAGAGTATAACTTCAAGGTACAACATCGGCAAGGGTGTCTGCATGGTAATGCAGATGGCTTTTCCAAGGACAGTGCTCCAAAGGCAGCTGAAATTGCCGCATAAAGGAAGAAGAGGACACAAATGAACAAGCTATCACTATAGATTTCTTGGCAGATGGTTGGATGACACAAGATTTCCGACCGTAATAGATGGCTGATGAAGACATTAGAATGATTTTGATGAAAAATCAGGAGGGTCATTACCCTGAATAACAAGATGTCTACTATGGTTCTGAAGTGCTGAAGAGCTACTGGGCACAATTGGAATCTCTAATCTTGGGGAACAGATTGCTGAAAAGGTCTTGGGAAAGTGCAGATAGACAAGATATGGTTATGAAGCTGATATTTCTCTGAAATACAGTGCACTCTGTTTTGAAAGATATGCATGATGGGGGATCTGGAGGTCATCTTGGTATCAACAAAACAATTGACAAAATATAGAAATGAATACTGGCTTCATCTTCGCCACTATGTAGAAGATTGGTGTTGGATCTGTGAAATATGTGCTGCAAGCAAAGGCCCACAAACCAGAAGTGGAGGGAAAATGAGACAGTATAATGTTGAACTGTTATTCAAGAGACTTGCCATAGACATTGCTGGACCTTTCCCAGTTACTGACAATCTTAACCAGTACATCATGGTTATAGGTGACTATTTTACTAAGTGGGTGGAAGGTTACAAAATTTCAAAACAGGGGATTACGACTGAGCCAAAGGCATTAATTCACAATTTTTCCTCCTGTTATGAAGTCCTTATGGAAATCTATATGGACCAAGGGAGGAATTTTGAGTAAGGAGTTTTAAAAGAATTATGTTGCATTCTTGGTATTTGAAAGACACGGACAACACCTCTTCATCATCAACCCGACTGAATTGTTGAGAGATTCAATAGGACACTCGACCAGCATCTACTCAAGGTTGTTAAAGAGAACAAAACAGATATATACCATTATTCCTAATGGCATACAGGTCATCAGTAGGGCCCGGATTTTTATGTAGCAAAAAATGGCAAAATATGTACATAAATATGTAGGAAAAATAAGGAAAATATGTAGCTAAATATGTAATATTTAAGAAATATGTAGTATTAAAATACTTTCACGTCAACAATGTAATTTACATTTTTACGAGAACATAACAGCGCCCTCTTTGAAAGGTTTTGAAAATAATAGGTGCTTCATTTTAAACTTTTTAAAATCACTTTCAAAACATGCAAATATATTTTGAGCAAAGTCAATGTAATCCATAAAATACTAATCAAGTTCGGGGCTGACACTAATCACCAGTTAGATTACCACTTCTGTTACAGAAATTAAGTTAACCCTCAGAATACACAGTATCTGAAAGTTCAACTCTTTGTTGAAGAGTTTACAATAAGACAGCATGCATAAGAAATGAATTACTTTTCAATTGTTTATTGTACTTTAGAAAATTTATGAAAACACATTTTAGAAAACAGAATTAAAAAAGAAATCTTGATATTATAAAATTAACAACAAAATATTTACCTATGGATTTCTGTAGTATAGGACATGAGTATAAAGTAAAAAATTGAGAATTATTAACTATTTAACAAAGTATTTTACTAGGAGAGTTGAAATTACTATAAAATTAAAGGTAGATTTTTGACTTGAAAATCTATATTGTATATATATATATATATATATATATATATATATATATATATTTCAATCACTTTCTGCTACAGTCCGTTTCTTGATGTATATAATACTTTAATATTTATAACTAAATTTACCTCAAGATATACTTTTTTCCTATTAGGAACATGTTTCGAGAGTTCCTGTACTCTCATCTTCAGCCTTCGCCATCTTGTTTCTGGTGAAGTATTTGTGTGTTGGCTTCTGGATGTTATTAAGGTAGTTTATTGGTCTTTGGTCTTTTAAAGTTGCATTATTGTGTGTGGTTGTGGTATCTGTTTTTGTATTTTGTGTATTTTCGATGTTGAGTGCTTTGAATATTGTGTCATGTTTTGTATTGATTTGTATTTGTTCTGGTATTAGTTTGTTTTGTGTTTTATGTTTGTAAATCTGTAAATTTTCCCAAATGTTCATTATGGTGCCTTTGTGTGGTATATGTTTTATTAGTGTTACATTGGTTATGTCTGGGAATTCATGTCCTGTGTTTATTGCATGTGTGGCTAAATTGGATTTATATATATTTGGTTTTTTGTATGCATTTAGGTGTTCAAAATAACGTTTTTTCAGCTGTTTTTTTGTTTGTCCTATATAACATTTATTGCAATCTTGGCATTCAATTTTGTATATACCGTTGGTTGTTGTATTATCTTTGTTGTGTGAGCTATTTAGATTTTGTAATTTATTTTTATTAGTTTTGTATGCTATTTTTATATCTGTGTTTTTAAATAGTTTTGTTAGTTTTGTCATTTTATTATTTATATATGTGAATGTGGCCCATTTTTTGTTGTTGTTATTATTTATGTGTTGTTCAGTTTGATTAATTCTTAATTGTTCAGTTTTTATTTTGTATTTGATTTTATTTTCTATTTTGATCATAGTATTTTTATTGTATCCATTTGCATAACCAATTTGGTATATTATATTTCTTTCTTTGTCAGTTTCTTGTTTGTTTAGGGGTATTTTGTACATTCTGTTAAATAACGAATAAAATGCTGCCATTTTATGTTGTGGTGGGTGGTCAGAATGGTTAGGTATAATGATGTTAGTGGAAGTTGGTTTTCTATATATTGCATATTGTATGTGTTTGTTGTATCTTGTGATGGTTATGTCTAAATAGTTGATTTTGTTATGTTTTTCTTTTTCTTCTGTGAATTGTATTTTGGGATGTATGTTATTGATTTGTTTCAGTATGTTCTCTGCATTTGTGTTTTTGTTATTTGATACATATAGTCCATCATCTACATATCTTATCCATATGCCATCTGGGTCATGTGTTTTTATGATATTTTGTATTTTGGTGTCTATGTGTTGTAGGAATATTTCTGCTATTATGCTTGATAATGGTGATCCCATTGCTAAACCTTCTTTCTGTTGATAAATTTTGCTATTAAATTCAAAGTAATTTTGTTTTAGTATTAGTTGGAGACTATTTTTTATTTCAGTTATATATTGTTTGTTTTCATTTTGTTCTATAAGTTTGTTTATTATTATGTCAATTGTTTCTTCTACTGGGATATTAGTGTACATGTTTGTTATGTCATATGATGTGAAAAATGTATTTTCATTTATATTTATTATTTTTAGTTTGTCTATTAATTCGTATGTATTTTTTATGTTATGATGGTTATTTGTTAGATGGTTAATTTTTAGTTTTTGTGCTATTATTTTTGCTATTTTGTATGTAGGAGCTTTTTTGAAATTGATTAATGGACATATTGGGTTGTTTAATTTGTGTATTTTTATTAGGCTGTTCATTTTAGGTGGTTCTGGATTATTGTTTATATATATGTCTATGTTTTTATTGTTGAAAATGTTTTTTGTTTGTTTAAGATAGTTTTCTGTTGGGTTTTTATCTAGTTGTACGCATTTATTATTGTTGATGAAGTCTTCGGTTTTTTTTATGTAGTCTGCTTTATCAATGATTACTGTTGCTTGACTTTTGTCTGCTTTAGTTATTATTAAATTATTGTTCTTTACTTTATTTTTAATTTCTTTTATTGTTTTATTGTTTTTCTTTTGTTTATCTTTGTTTTTCATTTCGCTAGTGATTATTTTTTTAATTATATGTGTTGCTTCTGTTCTTTTTTCTTCTTGTATATTGTCTTTTATTAGGTTGATGGCAAATTGTTTGTTATCCAAACTGAACAACACATAAATAATAACAACAACAAAAAATGGGCCACATTCACATATATAAATAATAAAATGACAAAACTAACAAAACTATTTAAAAACACAGATATAAAAATAGCATACAAAACTAATAAAAATAAATTACAAAACTAAATAGCTCACACAACAAAGATAATACAACAACCAACGGTATATACAAAATTGAATGCCAAGATTGCAATAAATGTTATATAGGACAAACAAAAAACAGTTGAAAAAACGTTATTTTGAACACCTAAATGCATACAAAAAACCAAATATATATAAATCCAATTTAGCCACACATGCAATAAACACAGGACATGAATTCCCAGACATAACCAATGTAACACTAATAAAACATATACCACACAAAGGCACCATAATGAACATTTGGGAAAATTTACAGATTTACAAACATAAAACACAAAACAAACTAATACCAGAACAAATACAAATCAATACAAAACATGACACAATATTCAAAGCACTCAACATCGAAAATACACAAAATACAAAAACAGATACCACAACCACACACAATAATGCAACTTTAAAAGACCAAAGACCAACAAACTACCTTAATAACATCCAGAAGCCAACATGTACAATTACATATGGATTTAAATAAATATAAATGTATCTGTAAGAAGAAATAACAAGTAACCTATACTTGGGTTTGTTTACATTACTTATATGAGACACGTATGTCGCACACACCATAATTATGGTACTTACCATAATTTGAAAATCTGGTTGTTTCAATCTTGTTATTTTTATTATTACCTAGGGTCCAAGGATTCAACTCAGCGTGATTGCTGACAGAGATAGGCATAGAAATAAGAATACGTTCCTTTGCAAACATTGAACATCGATATTAATTTATTCAGCAATTTTGTTAATTGTGTACACCGGATAAAATTCCAAAATGGCGGCCATTACTTACATTGACTATCTCTCATCATAAAATTCTTTTATATGTTATTAAACGTTAGTTTATCAAATTCTATATACTGATTATGCAGCTGCTTCATATTTAACTGATTCAATGATATTTACTTATAACAAACGCAAACCAACACCCCGGTTGGATGTCGACATTTTTCATGCACGCCCCGCTTTCTCACTCACATTCATACATACAATCTCAATTTACTTTTTGTTTGTGTACACATATCTGCAATTTGGATAAAGAGCTCTTTAAGTAAAATTTTGGTTTTGCACTTTCCTGGTTCGGTAGACTGGAAGTTCTAGAAGTGGATCACATGTTGCTTTCTCAAATGGCGTGGTTACATTTTACTGAATTCACTGACTCTAAGTATAATTTTGACAAACTATTACTTCACACTGTCTTAGTTCTCCTGTAGTTAATACTTATTTACATTTTGATTACATTTTGTTGATTCAAATAAAACACTTTAGCTGACTATTTTAGGCCAGTACAATTTTAATGTGTTATCGCCATGATGATGTTCTGGAGACTGGGCCGAACACTACGCAATTTACGTATGTGTGTGTGAGTACACGTCATTGTTCTTTGTCTTTCGTTACATAAACGCCTTGTTTGTTACGTATTTTAATCACGTCATTGTTGTATTAATGACGTTTGGCGTTGTCGGCCAATGAAACAGAAGCATGTAGCGCCGGTACTGGTTGCTGTAACCATTATAAGTGTTTTTATCTGCACGTACACTGCTGTCCTTGAAATTATTTCGTTGTCTCGGAACTGCGTCGTTGTAGGCAAAAACCAAGGGAAATTGTATAACCCATAGAAATGAATTTAAAAACATCGAAATACCATAATTTACTACCTTGTATACCATACTTTTTATATCAGGTTTTTTGTACTGTCACAAAACCCCCTCAATGAAAGGTTTTGTGTCGAGACACAAAAACTTTCATTGACTCATTCACACCTCTCTAAAAGGATCAGCTCAGATATGGAGCCACAACCCCCTGTAGTGTTACTATAAAAGAAATTCAATCACTTACCCTTGGTCCAATGATGAGGTTCGCACCTTCTGACCTTACTGGACTTCTCCAGAGAGATCCCTACACCATAAGGCCATGAGGCACTTTACGCTCCTGTTCTGACGCACCGGCCAGCTCAGGACCGCGGTCACCACACCATAAAACTCTGAAACATTCAATACAAAATTTTAAAATAGTGGCCTTCTCTATATCCATATCCATAACTGATATGTTTATTCTTAGTACATTGGTTTGCATTTTGGGGCATTGGTTTGCTTAATTATACAAGTTTCAACAATGTATATCAAGAATTAAGATAGAAAATTCCTTCTCTTTTTAACAATCCGGTATCTAGTACACATTTCTGACTCCTGTCAATTATATTCACTCTCTTTATCATATGAAAACAATCGCTCTTAACCTAAACAAACAATACATTTTACTGCTTTAGCAACAACCATTAACCCTAATATTTTACTTCATATAATCTTACAATATCTATATCATGGCAAACAACTTTAAAGCTTTATAATTTCTTTACGATCTTTTCTTATGTTTAACTTTCTTTATAACAGAATCATTTCTAGAGAATGGACAATATTCACAAAATTTTAATATTATAATCGTTACTATCCTGGTAGTAACCTCCTATCCACACACACTATTGTACCATCAACATAATAAAACATAATAGAACATTGTACATTAAACATTAAACACTAACATTGAACAATTCACATTACTTAATTCATATTTACATAACTTGTAGCAAAACTTTATAACAATTTTATTATCAACAATTCTCTATTAACTTTTAATCATTTAACATTCATTTAGATTCTATACAAAAAAAATTTCAAATTTATCACTACCTTTCAGTTACAATTACCTTTCTACCATGAATTTTCCTTTTTCTAACCTTTTTATCCTTATTAGTTTGGGTGACTCTCTATTATTCATTATTCTCTATATCTTATTTTGGCATTGTCAATCTAACCTTACTACCCCCTTTTCTCTACTAACAACCGCTTCTAACCATTAACATAATATGACACCAATATCTCTATAATAACCCCCTTCACAAATCCCATTTAAAACCTCTGGCACCGCTCATTTTGTTTTTTATATAAGGATGTATGTTACTTAACTGGCCATATCCATTCTGAACCCTTTGCCCTCCACCAATATCGGCAAACACTCTAACCCAAAATTGCTCCGCCTGCCACAACGCTGCACGCTGGTCCATTGCCACGTCGCTCGTTGATCACTCCTTAACACCGGATCCTCACAACAAAATATCACCAACAACTATAAAATTATCATCCACATTACTCACCTCTACATATAATCGCTAACCACGGTGTCCCTAAAATATCTAACACCTCTTTATATATTATCAGCATCTCAACACTTTATTTTCCCTAACTCCCATTAACTTTATTTAACTAACTCCAATGCCCTTATTTATCATTATTACCCAAACCTCTTTACAACATTTCACCTTAATATACCACTAGAAAATTCATCACTTATCTACTAACAACAATACCTCTCAATATCCAAATATATTATCATTTACTAACCCTTAGAATCTGACTTCCATAATTTCATTTAAAATCATTATCATAATTAATTATTCTTCAATATTTAAAATTCTACAATGCATGGTTTACATAAAAATAATACATAAAATACACAACAGCAAAAAATACACAAATACGCTGACATTAATACACAAAAAATATACAATCCACATAATCATTAAATCATTTACCAAAACTCAGTCATAAACAGTCCATCCTGAAAAACACTGTTCACATAATTAAATGTTCATAACACAATAAAATAATCAACCTCCATCGTCAAATAGCAATCGAACCTTAAAACTATATACATGGTTTAATATTGAATGTCTTATATTATTACAATCAATATACATACTATTCAAATTTCTATAATTTTCCACAATCTCATATAACTCATGATCAGGTATGGTCATGTCGCCTTTGGTATAGTCTGTTACAGCCAGGTATTTTGTAAAGTTATCTTTCTCATTATCTCCTACTCCTAACCTTTCCATCAACTCTTCATAATCTCTACATATCTTAAAAATTTCTACTTCTCTGTTTCTCTCAATATATCTCTCACTATTAAAATATCTCTCATAATACCTCTCCCAACAACACTTCTCTCTCTCAATATATCTCTCTTTACACCCTCTCTTTAAACCTTCAAAACACACTATCATTCCCTTATTATTATATTCTATTCCCCATAAAATTTCATTATCACTACTCCTGTTTACACCATCATTTTCCAATATCATACTTTTATTTATATTATCATAATTTTCTACCCCACTTACCTTGTCTTTGTTTCTATCTAATTTGTCTATTTCTCTACTCTTATTTTCTAACTGTATTTTGTCTAACTTTGCATGTATCTCATTTAATCTTTTGTCAATATTACAATTTTGTTTCTTAATTTCTTTTTTGATGTCGTTAAATTGTTCATCAAATTGGTTTAATTTACTGTTCAATTGGCCGTTCTGTATTTGCATTAATTGGAAGAGATTTTCCAATGAAACTTTATTCATGGTATGTGTTGAGTTCAACACCAATGACTCTGTGCTTGTATTTTCTATGTTACTGTTTTCGTTATTATCTGCCATTATAAAATGTTAATGACTTGTTGCTCTATATTAGCGTTACCACCTAACCTACAACCGTATTCTCAGTTTCAATGCCCACTCTGCCGTCATTCAGGCTTATTATATAAAATACAACGGGATATATTTTTATAGTCACCAGTTCGGGCGGCAATTGTACATTTACATATGGATTTAAATAAATATAAATGTATCTGTAAGAAGAAATAACAAGTAACCTATACTTGGGTTTGTTTACATTACTTATATGAGACACGTATGTCGCACACACCATAATTATGGTACTTACCATAATTTGAAAATCTGGTTGTTTCAATCTTGTTATTTTTATTATTACCTAGGGTCCAAGGATTCAACTCAGCGTGATTGCTGACAGAGATAGGCATAGAAATAAGAATACGTTCCTTTGCAAACATTGAACATCGATATTAATTTATTCAGCAATTTTGTTAATTGTGTACACCGGATAAAATTCCAAAATGGCGGCCATTACTTACATTGACTATCTCTCATCATAAAATTCTTTTATATGTTATTAAACGTTAGTTTATCAAATTCTATATACTGATTATGCAGCTGCTTCATATTTAACTGATTCAATGATATTTACTTATAACAAACGCAAACCAACACCCCGGTTGGATGTCGACATTTTTCATGCACGCCCCGCTTTCTCACTCACACTCATACGTACAATCTCAATTTACTTTTTGTTTGTGTACACATATCTGCAATTTGGATAAAGAGCTCTTTAAGTAAAATTTTGGTTTTGCACTTTCCTGGTTCGGTAGACTGGAAGTTCTAGAAGTGGATCACATGTTGCTTTCTCAAATGGCGTGGTTACATTTTACTGAATTCACTGACTCTAAGTATAATTTTGACAAACTATTACTTCACACTGTCTTAGTTCTCCTGTAGTTAATACTTATTTACATTTTGATTACATTTTGTTGATTCAAATAAAACACTTTAGGTGACTATTTTAGGCCAGTACAATTTTAACGTGTTATCGCCATGATGATGTTCTGGAGACTGGGCCGAACACTACGCAATTTACGTATGTGTGTGTGAGTACACGTCATTGTTCTTTGTCTTTCGTTACATAAACGCCTTGTTTGTTACGTATTTTAATCACGTCACTGTTGTATTAATGACGTTTGGCGTTGTCGGCCAATGAAACAGAAGCATGTAGCGCCGGTACTGGTTGCTGTAACCATTATAAGTGTTTTTATCTGCACGTACACTGCTATCCTTGAAATTATTTCGTTGTCTCGGAACTGCGTCGTTGTAGGCAAAAACCAAGGGAAATTGTATTACCCATAGAAATGCATTAAAAACATCGAAATACCATAATTTACTACCTTGTATACCATACTCTTTATATCAGGTTTTTTTGTACTGTCACAAACACACAAATACTTCACCAGAAACAAGATGGCGAAGGCTGAAGATGAGGGTACAGGAACTCTCGAAACATGTTCCTAATAGGAAAAAAGTATATCTTGAGCTAAATTTAGTTATAAATATTAAAGTAATATATATTGTAATGCAACAGAAATGCTGGCATCCATGTTACATAAAAATTAGGTTAACAAAATAATAAACAAGTCAATATCTAACCCCATGATAAAACAAAAATCTAATAATTACATTTATAATTATAGATAAAGATAAATAAGGATGCAAGGTAGAATTAACGAGAATAAACAAACCTGTAAGTTAGATAATAGTTGATGATCTATGTTCAGTGAAAAGTAAACAAAAATGAAACAATAATTTACTTTATAGCAATAGCAAGTAAGGATTTTGAGTTAAATGATATTATTTTGTGACAACAAATGTTATGATACAGTTTATGTTATGTTATACCAATTATTTGTTGAGTTAATGAAAGGTAATGAAACAAGATGTATTATTCAATTACTGTTGTAGAATGAAGTGTGAAGCAGCTAGTTAGCGTTAATAGATTTGAATTTTCTTATATGTGATCCATAGGTCAAGATAAAATTGTCATTAGATATGGAAAAAATAATTGTTTATGTAAATGTTAATAGTTAAGATTTGATTATATGTATGAATTTATGTAAAAGGGCTATAGATGTTTAACAGTTATAAACACAGGTAGATCCGTTTACAATAAAAGGCCTAACAGCCAAAACCACTATATAACCACTCATAACATAAAGGTTAGGTACATAAATTAATAATAATTAATGAATACGGTTTGAAGAGCTAGAAAAAAACATTAAATTAGTAATGATATATATAATAAACCATATAAATTTATACAAATTATGATAATGCCATAATGCCATGATATCGATTGATAACGTTTAATATCGAAAAGGTAGTAAATATAAAAGAAACAGGCTCATATCAAAAAACCAGCAGAATATGTGTAGAAAATAATAAACCAACTATCGGTAAAGTTATATTCCGATATGATAGCAAATTGATAAGCAATAGACAAAAAATATATGAAATAAACACTATATACCAAAACATGTGGAAGGAAGAAAAATCATGTGTTGCTATGGACAGTTGTTGATTTTCAATTATAGCTTTTTATCATCTGAATGTGATGAGATTAAAAAATCTAAGAAATATCTCATATATAATCTGAATATTCTAAAATATTTGATACAGTTATCATACTCAAATTACTAAAGATAATATTCTTGAATCTTGCCAGTACAGTTTAACCAAACAAGACTATAGTATGAAATCACAATAGAAAATAAATAACTGGGTTCTACAAGGAAGGACTTGAATTGTCCCATATCCGAAAGGAATTGATGATATATTAAACCAAATAGAAAGAGTTAACTGTATCACAACTAATAATATACACTACACTAGAAGTTATAACCTTTCAAATACACGGAACATCACTAATTGCTTCAACCGAGAGAAGAACGTATTTGGATCCAGGAATTGCAGAAGAAGCATCAATCGGGCTGTAAATCAATCCAGAGAGCTGTATTTCCGAGGTGGACAGGACTAGAATCCCATTTTATTAAACCGAAGAAAGAATATTGTACGGCATAATCGTCCAGAACAGTAAATTTATCAATCAACCGCCTACACGATTTGCTTCGTTCTAGTCTGGTAAATTATTATTATATCAATCATATTAACTACACAACACTTCAAATTTGTAAATCTTGCATTCTTATCTATGTATTTTTAATCTTCCCCACAGTTACAAGAACCTTCACACCCTGAATTAAGTTAATTACAAATTAAAACACACTATATAACTGAATCTAAATAAAGGATCGGACTAATCAATAATCGATTCACGCAATCTATAGCCCACGTGTATGTCAGTTAGAACATATCTTATTCAATGTTAAAGAAGTAAACAAATAAAGAACCTTTATATAGTTGCAAAATCTTGTCATTTGGAGTATGATTTAATGAGTTGGGAATAAAAAAGTAACTGACTAAGTATAGAATAATTGGTTAACATAAACAGTGAAATAACCTCTAAGTTTCGTTGCTCCGGTACTACAGCGCTTATAGCGGAATTCTCCGACACCAAAGAGAGAGCGTAAAAATACAAAATTATACATAATTCTCTTCAAGGTATAATAGGGTTGAACGAAATTACAGAATAACACATTAATTAGTTAAGTTTCAAGTACACTAACACTGATATTTTTTAGAGAGCTAAGTTAATATTAATTAATTACATCAATATATCCCACAACTCCAAATATCTCAGATATTTAAATAATTAAGTAAATTAAAACGACCTAAGAGAGTAAGACAGGGGAACATACCCGTTCATAGCAACGAATAGGCTTACATTGTGTGAAAATAACGAGACGCTCGTACTCGTCCCATTACAAATTAACGAACTCAACAGTGGGGACTTGAACCGTACGTACTCGTCACGATACAAATTGACGCTCATAACGTGGGACCTAATTAGGTGACACGAGAGTAGTAACAAATTGGCGCCCAACGTGGGGCTTAAGTTAAGTAACTATAATTATAATAACATTACTTAACCAGAGCAGGCAACTGTGGGAGAATAAACATGCATACCAGAGGTAGATCAAGGATTAGGGCAGGAGAAACGGAGAAGGAAATAGATGAACAAGAACAGGAAATAGAACTAATAGCAGACAGTAAAATGGAACAACGGACAGACGAAATAGCGGAAACTGAAATTATTATGGACAAGGAAAGGGAACCAGTTGAAGAAGATGCCCAAGGGGACCAAATAGATAAAGCGGGAGCCAGAGAAGCACCAAGTTGGCAGGAGATGATGAAATTTATGGCCGAACAATTTAGGAAACAGGAGGAAAACTCCAGGAAAACAAATGAGGAAATTAAAGAAACCTCAAAACAAATTCACGAAAGGTTAGATAGGAATGATGAGGGTTTAAAACAAATGAAGGAAGACATCTTACAAATACACGAAGAAAATTTAAGGCAAATTAATGAAAAAATTGAAAATCTTCATGTGACAATTAACCAGAAGGTGGACCAAAATAATGAGGAAAGAAAATTAGAAATAGCCAAAACAAATGAAGGGTTAGAAAAAACTAACGAAACAATAGTACAGGTTTGTGAAGAACTACAAAATAAAATTAATGACATAAAAATTGAGAGTAAAACAATGGTCGAAGAAATCCAACAGGAAACTGTCGGAAAATATGAGCAAATTAAAAATGAAGAACATCAGGTACGGGAAGAGAATAAGGAAGGTATTACGCAAATACAGACAGACATGGGCGAACGACTCGAAAGAGTCTATGGCAATTTAAACAGTATGGAAGGTCAAATTAATACCAGTAAAAATAAAATAGAGGAAATTAGTAGACGTGAAATACAATTACAAGAAGAAGTAGATTCATGGCGGGACAGGACATGCCAACATAGTCATACAAATAACCACGAGAACCGGGAGTCGATTAATTTTCGTAATTACAAGCGCAATCCGATGGAATTTTTAAAGAGATTGGAAGAGGTGATCGCACGAAATAGAGAAAATCGCTGGAGTATTATACGCAGTATGATTGATGAAACATTTAAAGATACCTATGATAATTGGTGGACAGCGGTGCGCCCGGATATACTGGACATGACTGAGTTCAAAAAACAATTTAAAGAGAATTATTGGTCTGAATCAACCCAGAACATGATTAGGAATAATTTGAGTAACGGTCGATACGAAACAAACATAGGCCAGTCTCCTACTTCATACTTTCTAGGAAAAGTATGTATGGCACAGAACTTAGAGCCCAGAATTCCCGAAGAATGTTTGGTGATACAACTATCCTACCATTACAAGGAAGGGATAAAAAATGCACGTATGTGTAGTCAAATCAAAATGATTCCAGCCATGGCCAAATTCCTGGAGAATTATGAGCACGAGAACCAATACCAAAGAAATAGGATGTTAAATTATAAATATCAGAAGTATAATAATAACGCGCCACCAACCAATTCTCATAATAATGATCACAATCGACCTGCGCAGAACGTTAATGCCAATAGGACCCAAAATGAGCACACGAATAATAATTCCAGGAACTATAATTATCATGGCAATAATACGTATAATTACCGCGATAGTCGCAATAATAGAGGAGATGGGGACAGACGACCCAATAATTATAGGCATAACGTTAATTATATCTACTCCAGGCCTCAAGGTAATCAGCGACGGTATTACCCAAGGAGTCACCGATATGACAATCATTATGACCAGTCCCGGCGTGAAGACAACTATCCACCTGAAAGAAATTATAGGATAGCGGAACCTAATACGGAGGATCGCACCGAAACTGTTCTAAATCAACACAATAATACAAATGAAAATAGAGAAGAGGGGGTAAGCCCTCATTTAAACTAATAGAGGCAGTGAAAAATAATGAATACCCTTCACTGAACCGTAATCTTGGGGAACAACGACTTGTAAACAAAATTAACAGTAATCATACCATAACTATAATTAATAACCACTATTTAAAGAATATCAGAGAATATTTATTGGAAGAGGATAAGAAACATGTAAACAGTAATAGTAATAACGAAATCATATATGTAACAGCAAAATTAAATGGGGTACAATCTACCATCATGATAGATACTGGATCTAACATATCTTTGATAGACAGTACTGAACTTGAAAAAATACAGCGAGAAGGCCAATTGCCCATACCGACATTACCTGTCAATAATGTGATAATTATCGGAGCCACTGGGAGACAAAATAACAGTTAAAAAACAAGTATCGCTCGATCTTACCAATAATAATATGACCCTACCAATAGGATTCTTGGTCGCAACGGGATTACCGTTCAATGTATTGATTGGATGCGATGTATTGCGCCAACATTCCGCAGTAATTGACTTGCATAAAGGTATAATATCTTTAATATCCGAAGAAGGATTATGGACAGCCGAATTAATTGACACTAATAGAACCGTTCCAGTTAACACCAGATGTCTAGCCATAAAAAGCTACTTTTGTAAGAAAAATAAAATACCAGAAGTCATTCAATATGATGACGATGATCCCGAACTGTGGCGGAGTAAGTTAGAAGAGGTCCGAGAATTCCAAAGGGAAAAAACTTATAGACAAGTAAGTAAGGTACAGGCCGAAAATTTAATTCAAATATATAATAAATACAAACATGTATTCTCCAATGCTCCAGGTAAAGTAAAAGGATATCAGTGTGTGATAAATTTTAAAGAACCAGTGAACTTTCGCAGAAAATCATACCCAATTGCTTATTCCATAAAAAGTGAAGTACGGGACGAGATTAATCGTATGATTCAAGATGACATAATAGAATATAGTCAATCACCATATACCAGTCCCATAGTGGCAGTCCCGAAAAAGAACGGAAGGGTGAGAATTTGCCTGGACGCTAGGGAAATAAATAAAATGATCATCAATGATAGGACTTCACCAGGCAAAATAGAAGAAATTTTAAAGAAATTCCACGGCATTAAATACATCAGTACTTGGGATACGGTATGCGGTTACTGGCAGGTCGAACTACATCCAGATAGTAGAAAATACATGGCGTTCCTTTTTGACGGAAGGAACTATCAATTTAAAAGGCTACCTTTCGGACTAATTAATTCTGTTGCAATATTTGTAAAATGTATGGACCAAGTATTGGGACAAGAAACACTGCAGTTCACTACGGTCTATGTAGATGACCAACTTATAACTTCTTCACATTGGGATGAACATTGCGAGCGGGTGGAACAGGTACTGAGAAAATTATCCGAAAACAACATAACACTCAAGCTGAATAAATCTAAATTTATCGCCAATCAAGTAAAGTTCTTAGGTTTTAATTTGTCTGAGGAGGGTATCACACCTTCAACAGAAAAAGTAGAAGCAATTCAACTGTTCCCTACTCCAAAAAATAGAAAACAGCTACAATCCTTTCTTGGAATTTGTAACTATTACCGAAAATTCCAAGATAACTATTCGGAAGTAACTGCCAAGTTTCAGAAACAATTATCATCCAAAGACAAATGGGCATGGGGACCAGAACAAGATAAAATTCTGCAATTAATCAAGAAGAAATTTTTAGAAACAGTTATGTTGTACCACCCTGATTTTAACAAACGCTTTTATTTAAATTGTGATGCGAGCAATGTTAGCTTAGGAGCTACCCTATATCAAGAAGATAAAGAAGGACATCATATGGTAATCAGCTTCGCCAGCAGAGTGCTTAACAACTGCGAACGCAATTATAACGTTACCATGAAGGAGCTGCTAAGTGTAGTGTACGCATGCAATAAATTTAGAACTTACATACTCGGATACCCAGTGACCGTAAGAAGTGACCATAAATCAATTTCATTTCTAAAAAGATGTAAACTTAGTCATGGC
The DNA here is from genome assembly GCA_034769895.1 of Magicicada septendecula. NCBI lineage: Eukaryota > Metazoa > Arthropoda > Insecta > Hemiptera > Cicadidae > Magicicada > Magicicada septendecula. The sequence goes on from CM068368.1 coordinate 660,408,161, forward strand.
CGGCTAACTAGATGGGTCCTTGCATTGCAAGAGTATTGCATTGATTGGGAATATATACCTGGAAGAAAGAACATAGCAGCCGATATCTTGTCCCGAATAAACATACAAGACCAATCGTTCGAAGGAGAAAAGGAAGAGATTGCAAAAGTGTACCATGTCATTAAGAGTCGGAAGGATTTGGAAATTATTACAAATGAAATTAACCAACACCAAAAATCGGATCCCAAATTAATAAACATACGCCAGAAGATACAAAATGCTGATGAAGTTATTACTAAATATTACTGTATACATGATGATCGATTATTTATTAAGGTCACCCCTAAACAAATAAACTGGAAACTAGTAATTCCCACCGCTGTGGAAAACAAATTGATATTGGATTACCATGAACGATATGGACACATGGGAGCCATGAAAATCGTCAAAGCCCTGGAAGAACAAGTGTACATAAAAAATATAACCAGAAAAGTACAAAAATCTATACAACCATGCCACATCTGCCAGATGGTTAAACATAATAATGAGAAGAAGGAGGGAGTCATGATCCCTATCACATCCAAATATAAGCTGGAGAAGGTATTTCTGGATATATGTGGACCATTCCCACGCAGTGGAGGAAACCATAGATATAAATTCATAATAATTATTTTTGATCACTTTTCCAAATACACTAAACTCTACGCTATTAGCAGAGCCACGACCAAGAAAATTCTGGAAATAGTCATTAGACGTTACATAACAGAGATTGGTAAACCGTCATCTATTATCACCGATCATGGTACGCAATTCAAGGGCTGTAAATGGAGAAATAATCTTTTAAAACACAACATTAGAACATATAAGACTTCAGTATACCACCCCAGCAGTAATCCGGCAGAACGTGTATTGAGGGAAGTTGGCAGAATACTCCGAACTTACTGTCATGACCAACAGAGAAGGTGGTACGAATACTTGTCACTAACCGAAGAGTTCTTAAATATACCTTACCATCAGTCCATTGAAAATACCCCTTATACTGTTATGTTTGAAAGGCTTCCACCTAGAGAAATCCAGGGTATTATAAACTTTCCAAATAACCCAGAATATCAATTTGAAACCGTTAAATTTTATAACCGAGTGATGGAAAAGGCGGAAATGAAGAAAAGAAAATATGAAAAGAATAATCCAAAACCAATTAAGTACCAAGCGGGTGAGAAAATATTAATAAGAAACAGGGAGCTACCAAGCACTCTAGAGGGAATAACTAAAAAATTATTATTATTATATACTGGGCCATATGTGATAACAAAAAATAATAATAACAATACATATGAAATAATGAACCCTATCACGAAAAGGATTAAGGGAACATACAACCAAGAGTCCATAAAGAAATATAATGAATAAATTCTAAAATACAATAAGAACAACTTATTACCAGTCTTGAAGAGAAAATAATTGGAATTTAAAAAGAATTTGAATTTAAATACAACCACTAAATTCTAAAATACAATAAGAACCACTTATTATCGATTTTGAAGAAAAAACACTTGTAAATAAAAGAGAATTTGTTGAACAATAAAATAAATAGAAAAAAAATGTCATTCAAAATGAAGTAAGTCTGAATCAAAATATAGTTATGAAGAAGGTATTAAGAATAATGAATAATGAAACCCCAAGATTACAGAAGAAAGCTAGAATTATTACTAAACATCTACAAAGAAATAGTGTGAATAATGAAACCCCAAGATTACAGAAGAAAGCTAGAATTATTACTAAACGTCTACAAAGAAATAGTGTGAAGAATGAATAATGAAACGTTGAGCTAAGGACTGTATTTAGTCAGAAACACAGTTATAATGATTATCACACAATAACTATTTAGAAAATATTGAGATCAGAAAAACAAATGAAGAAGATACTTAGCATTATAATCACAACAAAAATGAAAAACAAAAATAATTACAAATGATAACTGTCAGATTTAATATCAAAGAATGTTTAAGGAAACTAAAACGGAATCACAAAGTATGGAGGATAGTAATGAAGAAATATAAAAGCAACAAAGAAAAAAATTTTTCCCAAATATTTATTATTAAGTAATTAAAGAGATTATTATATTTTATAGCTGACTGTAGATGAATTCCAGCAGTACTATATTAAGGTGTGGTGTGGGCAGCAGAGTATGAAGCCAAACAGTGAACTCATACCTCTACTCTCTGAACTGTACCAACGCACATATTAGGGATTGTTAGGGAAATTAAATATTTAAGGAATATTAGAATAGTTGCAAGAATGACCTCAGTTTCCAAAAGAGTAGGACGAAGAAAACAGAAAGAAATTAGATGACAGAAGAATAATTGAGAAATACAGTGATTACAGTAATTATAAATAGAAGAGATGTGAACCTAAAGTATCATTGAATATTGTAGCCAACTATCAACAAATACTGTTTACAGAAATTAAAAATGATCAAGAATGTTAATTAAAATGATGAAATGTTATTAAATAAAGAATTATTAATACTAGTCTAATGAAGTTACATTGAGAATCCCATTGTCAACCATTAATATTGAGATGAAGAAAAGGCATGTGAAAAAGACAAGTTTATTTGACCTAAACTTCATTCAGGTAAACTAAACTTTTTTAGGAGGGGGAGCATATGTAACGCAACAGAAATGCTGGCATCCATGTTACATAAAAATTAGGTTAACAAAATAATAAACAAGTCAATATCTAATCCCATGATAAAACAAAAATCTAATAATTACATTTATAATTATAGATAAAGATAAATAAGGATGCAAAGTAGAATTAACGAGAATAAACAAACCTGTAAGTTAGATAATAGTTAATGATCTATGTTCAGTGAAAAGTAAACAAAAATGAAACAATAATTTACTTTATAGCAATAGCAAGTAAGGATTTTGAGTTAAATGATATTATTTTGTGACAACAAATGTTATGATAAAGTTTATGTTATGTTATACCAATTATGTGTTGAGTTAATGAAAGGTAATGAAACAAGATGTATTATTCAATTACTGTTGTAGAATGAAGTGTGAAGCAGCTAGTTAGCGTTAATAAATTTGAATTTTCTTATATGTGATCCATAGGTCAAGATAAAATTGTCATTAGATATGGAAAAAATAATTGTTTATGTAAATGTTAATAGTTAAGATTTGATTATATGTATGAATTTATGTAAAAGGGCTATAGATGTTTACCAGTTATAAACACAGGTAGATCCGTTTACAATAAAAGGCCTAACAGCCAAAACCACTCATAACATAAAGGTTAGGTACATAAATTAATAATAATTAATGAATACGGTTTGAAGAGCTAGAAAAAAAACATTAAATTAGTAATGATATATATAATAAACCATATCAATTTATACAAATTATGATAATGCCATGATATCGATTGATAACGTTTAATATCGAAAAGGTAGTAAATATAAAAGAAACAGGCTCATATCAAAAAACCAGCAGAATATGTGTAGAAAATAATAAACCAACTATCGGTAAAGTTATATTCCGATATGATAGCAAATTGATAAGCAATAGACAAAAAATATATGAAATAAACACTATATACCAAAACATGTGGAAGGAAGAAAAATCATGTGTTGCTATGGACTACAGGAAATGAAGAAGTTGTTGATTTTCAATTATTGCTTTTTATGATCTGAATGTGATGAGATTAAAAAATCTAAGAAATATCTCATATATATACTGAATATTCTAAAATATTTGACACAGTTATCATACTCAAATTACTAAAGATAATATTCTTGAATCTTGCCAGTACAGTTTAACCAAACAAGACTATAGTATGAAATCACAATAGAAAATAAATAACTGGGTTCTACAAGGAAGGACTTGAATTGTCCCATATCCGAAAGGAATTGATGATATATTAAACCAAATAGAAAGAGTTAACTGTATCACAACTAATAATATACACTACACTAGAAGTTATAACCTTTCAAATACACGGAACATCACTAATTGCTTCAACCGAGAGAAGAACGTATTTGGATCCAGGAATTGCAGAAGAAGCATCAATCGGGCTGTAAATCAATCCAGAGAGCTGTATTTCCGAGGTGGACAGGACTAGAATCCCATTTTATTAAACCGAAGAAAGAATATTGTACGGCATAATCGTCCAGAACAGTAAATTTATCAATCAACCGCCTACACGATTTGCTTCGTTCTAGTCTGGTAAATTATTATTATATCAATCATATTAACTACACAACACTTCAAATTTGTAAATCTTGCATTCTTATCTATGTATTTTTAATCTTCCCCACAGTTACAAGAACCTTCACACCCTGAATTAAGTTAATTACAAATTAAAACACACTATATAACTGAATCTAAATAAAGGATCGGACTAATCAATAATCGATTCACGCAATCTATAGCCCACGTGTATGTCAGTTAGAACATATCTTATTCAATGTTAAAGAAGTAAACAAATAAAGAACCTTTATATAGTTGCAAAATCTTGTCATTTGGAGTATGATTTAATGAGTTGGGAATAAAAAAGTAACTGACTAAGTATAGAATAATTGGTTAACATAAACAGTGAAATAACCTCTAAGTTTCGTTGCTCCGGTACTACAGCGCTTATAGCGGAATTCTCCGACACCAAAGAGAGAGCGTAAAAATACAAAATTATACATAATTCTCTTCAAGGTATAATAGGGTTGAACGAAATTACAGAATAACACATTAATTAGTTAAGTTTCAAGTACACTAACACTGATATTTTTTAGAGAGCTAAGTTAATATTAATTAATTACATCAATATATCCCACAACTCCAAATATCTCAGATATTTAAATAATTAAGTAAATTAAAACGACCTAAGAGAGTAAGACAGGGGAACATACCCGTTCATAGCAACGAATAGGCTTACATTGTGTGAAAATAACGAGACGCTCGTACTCGTCCCATTACAAATTAACGAACTCAACAGTGGGGACTTGAACCGTACGTACTCGTCACGATACAAATTGACGTATCATAACGTGGGACCTAATTAGGTGACACGAGAGTAGTAACAAAATATATATATATATATATAACTCTACTATAACTCTGCATAACAATAAAATGTCCACGTAAGTTTTTTTTACCACTGTTTAGTTGCACAATTAATTATTAAATACTTTTCTAAGTTGTCTGTTGACATGGACTGTCTTCGGTCTGAGAGTATGTTTTTATATATAGAAAAGGATCTCTCGACATCACATGTCGTCACCGGCGCATATTTATACAGAGGAATCGTACTTGGAAGAATATTCTGAATCGATTCTACAGTTTCGCCATTACATATGCGATAAATGGTATGTAAAGTTGAGTAACCAGGGTTTCTATTCAGCACAGCATTTAATTTAGTGGAAACTTTGTCACCGACTTCACCCTGCACAGCATTTAACTTGTTAACTGCCTCTTCAACTATTCCTATGGCTTCTTGGAGAGTCAGACCTGCAGTCTCCAGTTTCTTGATACTATCGGGAAGCCAACCGAAATGCGTTTTGATGTACGAAACTGAACATATCACCTTAGAGTTGTTGAATGCAGACAAGGATTCGCTCACTGACAGTGCAGAATCGGGAGATGTTTCCACCACAGACTTCACAGCTTCAAAGTTGTCACTGTAGAAATTTACGGCTTCGATCCAGATTCCCCATCTTGTAATTACGGGTTCTGGAGGCAGAGGTGTGTCAGGTAGCCTTTGTTTGTAGCACTGGATACGGTAAGGAGCTTTCAAGAACACCTTTTCTGTTGCTGATATTAATGTATTTACTTCGGGGAAAAGGTCTCTGACAGTTTCAGCTACTCGATGCAATCCATGAGCCAGGCATGTAACATGTAGTAGGTTGGGGTAAAACACATTTAGAGAATTACCTGCTTTCAACATGTATGCTGCTGCATCTGTATACAACAGCAGTACCTTCTCTTCTTTAACACCATTTGGCCATAACACTTTCAGTCCATCATTAATAAATCGAGCTACTGTTGAATGATTTGTTTGCTCCAGGGGCTTACAGTAAATCAAGTAGGGCTTGGCTGGATTCTCGGAATCTAACTTACCCACAATAAGATTTGCGATGTAATGACCTACAGCGTCCGTTGTCTCATCAACACCTATCCATATATAAGAATCACCGATGTCGGCTCTGATTTTTTCCAAAGTCTCAATATAGCAAACGTTCAAGTAATTTTTTCTGAGTGTAGATTCGTCTGGAATATTACATTTGAAGTATTTCTCTAAGAAAGACTTAAATTGAGGCACTTGAAGTTTGTACCAAGGCACATTAGCAGCAATCATTGCTAAATGTTTGTATAAAACTTTATAAAACTCTTTATAAAACTCACTATTAGATGATGAAGATTGCTGCTGCATCTTTGTAAGTAGTACCTGTTTCGATGAAGAAGATCATTCTTTATTTCTAGTATGTAAATTACTTCGCAAATGTTGTTCCAGTTGAGACTTCATGGAACAGCCAATATTTTTATCACAAACTTGGCAAAATACAGCTTTACCGTCAGTTGTAAAAGCACTGTCAATCTATACCCATGATTTTAACTTAGATGACAAAGATGATGTGGTCAATGCCATTATAAAACAAGGATATTTGTATTTAAAACTCTTAAGAACTTGCGTTGAACAATACCGCACAATACATTATTTAAGACGTCTTTTGTCCAACAACGAGAATCCGCCAAGGCAAGAAACAAGCAAGCGCAGAAGTGTAGGCGAAAGACAAAACACTGACTTGACAATAACTTCAACGCACCACACTGCACACCAGATTGTTATTTACGTGTAGGCTTACACTCCGAGAGCGTCGATAATACTGGCGTCAAAAATCACATTGTGCCCTACAATAGCATAGAGTTATATAGATATTTGTTTGTTTAGGTAGATGGAATCCGTTACGAGAATTGCAAGATCTGCGAAGAGTATTTATTTACTGCGGACAGCACGTTCTTTCCCCACCGAGTCTGCTGAACGTGCAAACAAAACGTAAATAAGGAGTGGGCCGCGCATACCATTCTCATCTAACATCCCGTGCAAAATGCCTTACTTGTCGCTTGAGTTCGTAAAAAATTTTACTTCTTGAAAGTAGAATCTATGCGTGCAATTGCAACAGATGCAATATTTTGCCTTTTCTTGCAATAAATTTAATTGCACCTGATTCTGATTAATTGCACATTTGTGCATCTGAGTGATGTTGTTATAGGCCTAACTATTTTTTGCCATTTCAATTTTCAAATTGAAGTAAAGTATAGTAAAATAGCTAAAATATGTAAGATGGAGTGAAATATGTAATATGAACAAAATATGTAAAATTAAACTCGCGGATAAGACACCTATTGGTATGATTCGCCGATATCTGGCTTTTCCGTGTAAATATGCACTCCGCATTCAAATATGTAATTACATAAAAATCCGGGCCTTAGTCATCAGTATACAACACAGTGGCATGACTCCATCAAATTGGTGTCTGGGCAGAAGATTCAGTTCCCAGGGACTTGATCAGATCACCCGAGACTCAGTTTCAAGAAGCAGAGATGTATTCCTCACAATCAGAAAACCAATTGCGAGAATTGGATCGCTTGATAAGTGGACAGCTGAAGATAGCCAGTGAGAAAATAAAAATGCAGTATGATGTTCGTAGCAATAGTGTGGGTTTCGAAGAAGGAGATCAGGTTTGGTTGTAGAACCCAAAGCTCCATTGTTGTCGCTCCCCGAAATGTCAAACTGGGAAGGGTGGAACTAACTGGTTTTCATACTGTGAAAAAGAGAACCAATGATGTTGTTTATTGGATACAAGGACACCAGAAATTCACGGTTGCCTGGCCAAGTATTACTACAAAGATGGTTTGCCAGTTCAGGCCTGACAGGATTAAGGAGGGAGCAGTTCTATAATGTGAGACAATTATGTAACGGTCTAGATAATTCGAGACTCCCTTTCACATTTCTCAATTAGCCTACTGGTTAGTCAGCTAGCCTATGTCTGCCTTTGAGGTCAGACTTTGACCTAGTCTGTAAATTGTTCCTGCGTGCTGTCCAGAATATGGAAAATAATCCTGGAATTCTAGTGGGGTATAATTATAAGCATCCAGTGGCCAGCTCAGTTGTGTTATACCTGGTGATTTTATAGTATGCTTTGCTGTGATTGTTGCGGTTTATTCAGAAGTGATTGTGTTAACAAGTGCAAAACTGTAATAAGGTGACATTTATTGTTGGACAAATTTAACTTGAGTTACTGTATATTAGTGTTTTGTTGATTTATATAACTAAAGTTTATAATTAGTGACTTCATTGGTGTCAATTATTCTGTTTCCACTAAACAACATGACAGTCAGTGTGACTGTCGTAGCAATATGTAAAGTAGTATAAAAAAGACAGATTTATTATCTAATTTTGATTCACTACAAAAAAGTCAATTATATGTAATTACATCATTACTCAAAAATCAAATTTTCATTATTATATACATGAGTTGTGACGGCAGCGGTATGCGAACATCTGCTCTCCGTTACCAGCGGCCGAGACGTGACCAACTACGTGCTCGGAGCGAGCCATCCGGCATCAGCAGCCGCCGAGACGTGACCAACTTCGTGTTCGGAGCTAGCCAATCAGCGATGCCGGTTAGTTAATAAAACCCGGGCCGGCAGCAAATTTTACGCACTCTTCATCGTCACGCCATCGAACGCACTTCATCTCCTCTCCTCTCTCGGACGACATCGGGGCGGAGTCAGCCGGAAGGAACAGCCGAAGAATAGAACCGCCGCCGTTCTTGCGTCTTCGCACTCCCGTTCCGCGCCAGCGATGGATTTCGCTGGGCCGGCAGCCGACTCTACAACCGGTGCCGAAAGAAGAGGAGGACTGTAGTACGCCACGATCAGCGGGCGCAGCCGCCGAACATCTCAGCGCGGCACGACCAACATCACCGTTCTCGCCACTCGGTCCTTTTTAGGGCCACCAAAAACGATAGTGTGTACGATTGGCGCCAGTTGTCATGCGGCAAGCCTTTTGTCCGGTGACAAGTGGCGCCCAACGTGGGGCAGCGATCATCTTGCGGATGCAAGATCCAGCCACGCCAGCGAGCTACCAGCCGGCACACCAATCAACATGGCGCCCAACAGACACCTCCACAACATCTGGAGAAGAGCAGTAGGCTGGCTACCGGAGAGCATTCAAGACCCGGGGGAGTTGTGACGGCAGCGGTATGCGAACATCTGCTCTCCGTTACCAGCGGCCGAGACGTGACCAACTACGTGCTCGGAGCGAGCCAATCCGGCATCAGCAGCCGCCGAGACGTGACCAACTTCGTGTTCAGAGCTAGCCAATCAGCGATGCCGGTTAGTTAATAAAACCCGGGCCGGCAGCAAATTTTACGCACTCTTCATCGTCACGCCATCGAACGCACTTCATCTCCTCTCCTCTCTCGGACGACATCGGGGCGGAGTCAGCCGGAAGGAACAGCCGAAGAATAGAACCGCCGCCGTTCTTGCGTCTTCGCACTCCCGTTCCGCGCCAGCGATGGATTTCGCTGGGCCGGCAGCCGACTCTACAACCGGTGCCGAAAGAAGAGGACTGTAGTACGCCACGATCAGCGGGCGCAGCCGCCGAACATCTCAGCGCGGCACGACCAACATCACCGTTCTCGCCACTCGGTCCTTTTTAGGGCCACCAGAAACGATAGTGTGTACGATTGGCGCCAGTTGTCATGCGGCAAGCCTTTTGTCCGGTGACAGTATGTATGTCTAGTAAATACTGTAACAGTGGCAAACATTGCACATAGTGTACTGATAATTATCAGACATTGTACATAAACTATTAATTAGATTCAGGAGGTCCACTCCAACATACAAGAACACTGCTGATCACAGTTTCATGTTAAAAAGACATGACCACATTTAAGGTGAATGATCAACTGAACAACAAAATTGATGAGAATGATATTACATCCCATTTACATTATTACAGATTGGTTTACATGATGTTCAGGACAAAGTTTAATTAAAAACCAAGTTTTGTTTCTAAGAAAATTTAAATTTTAGTAGAATGAATGATTTCTTTATTAGTGACACACCACTGTCTGAAAATGAAATTTGGTAATATGGAAATGGGGATAGAGAATCCATCTGTAAAAACTGATTTTGCGTGATTCAGATAATAGAATGTTACTTTTTTAAACTAGATAAATTAATAAAGTTTTAATTAATTAATTAACTAGTCAATTAATAAAGATATTAATTACTCAATCTAAAGGACGTAATAATGGAATTTAAGGTTAAACAACTTTAAACTAATGTTGATATTTACTTTAATTTGACTAAATTTATTATGAGGGTCGTCCAGAAAGTAAAGAATGCTTTGTTATTAAAAAATTAAGAAAAGTGGTAGTATAACAACTTTAATTTTATACTTACAGGAACCATTATACTACTTTTCTACATAGTCTCCATAAAAATTCAAACACTTGTCATAGTGCAGTATGATTTTTTCTATTCCGTCATTGTATACTCCTACCGCACAGTTCTTAACCATTCAGTGACAACTTCTTTCAGCTCATTATCATTTTGAAAATGCCTGCCTCTCCAAAACTCTTTCAACTTAGGGAACCGATGAACATTGCTAGGCACCAAGTCAGGGCTGTATGGTGGATGCTGAAAAACGTTTCAGCCAAAATGTTGAAGCAAAGCTTGAGTTGCTGCAGCTGAGTGTGAGCAAGCATTATCATAAACAAAGTGGATGCCGCTGGATAACATACCGCGCTGTTTGTTTAGAATGGCGCGTCGAAGCTGATGGAGCATCTGACAGTATGCCTCCAAATTAAATTGCTGTCCTCTTGGTATAAAATAAAGCAATAGGACTCCCTTTCAGTCCCAAAACATGGTCGCTATCCAGGGTGGAATAGAAGCGCATGGTGCCCTATGCTGCCACCAGACTGGTGCCTCCCCCCCATTTCATAATTCAACCTTTTTTCCATTATTTACACAGATGAATGGAATACACAATTTCAAAAGTTAACAATTATTTTATTAAACTCTCAAATTACAACAAATATAAGCTAGATAGTGACTACACTGAGCATAGTAATACTTAAGCTTAGAAAATACTAATGAATCCATTTTTTTCTTGATTTTGCCTTAACAAAGTCTTGTATAACTTCTTCTAAATCGAGCAATTCAAGTATCTTGCTTTCAATATTCAACCTTGCTAATGAAGATAATCTCTCACCTCCCATAGTTGAACTCAACATATCTTTAATGCATTTTAATACAGAAAATGATCTTTCAGATTCACAGTTAGCTAATGGAATCGTCAAAAGCAGACAATAAACAACGTATACATTCGGAAATACATCAATCATTTTACAATAAAAAATCCAGTTTATTACTTTGAGGGGACACATTTTTTATGATTTTGGATTGAGGACTTTTTTTACATTTATTATCTTCAAAACGTTTTTATGATTTAGGGCTTGATGGTGCCCCCTCTGACAGCTGAGGTCCTGTCAAGATACCAAGATGGATCGTAACAATTTCGTGAAGTAAGGCTCTTGAAATTTCAGAAAAGAAACTGTGTAAAGTATCTAAGTTGAAATGTCTATCCTCGTGAATATTATCATCAGCTTTTTTCATGAGTTCATCAGTTATTAGAGATGGCCAACCAGAACGTTCGTCACCATGAACATTTTTTTGGCCCTTGTTAAACATAATGTACCATTTCCTAACCGATGCTTCATTCATAACACTCACCATAAATGTCTTTTATTTGTCTGTAAATTTCAATAGGCCTAACCTTTTTTTGCATTCAAAAACCGAATGACTACACACTTCATGGGAGTTTCTATTTTGTCACACATTTTGAATGTGGGCAATAAACGAATGTCTGCACAGCATAGCAAATTGGCTCAGAATGAGTTTTTAGTGGGAGGGAGTTAAGTGTCACAGCAACAATGGCCGGCGACAATGAAGACACCCACCAAGGCCAAGCATTTTTTACTTTCAGGATGACACTCGTATTTAAGTTATCTCTTGGGGAGGAACCTCTAATGGTTTGGAATAGTTCATTACGATTGAAACCCTCTTGCCATTGTGATTCGTACAGAAGATAGACATATTTTGAATCAATCAATAAGTCGAGCAAGTAACTTATAAAAATGATACGAGTATTTTTATAAGATAAAAAAGTATTTTGCATATAATTGCTAAGACACTGAAGGTGTGGGTTACTTTTGTACTGTGTATGGTTACAATGTTTCTTTAATAATAATATTAAGTTACATAAATGTGAAAATTTTGATGTCTGTCTCGATTTGATTCAAACATGGTATTTTCTTCTTAGTGCTGAAAACTGAAACACGGAAGAAAGATTAAATTTATTCTATATCTTTGAAATAATCAACATCATCATCATGAACCGTGGCTCTACAACCCTTGGTAGGTCTTGGCCTGCTCCAAGAGTCGATTCCATTCCTCCCTATTTGAATGCCTTGGCTTTGCAGTTTCTTATGTTCAGCTTTCCGAGGTCCTCCTCTATCCGGTCTTTGAATCTACTTCGGGGTCTTCCCCTTTTTCTACTACCCATTGGTTTCTGGTAGAAAATATGTTTCGTAGGCTCTCCTTCCTCCATTCTCTCTATGTGTCCAACCCACCTTAGCCTGTGTATTTTGATTAGCCTGACAATGTCCGGCTCTTGGTATAGTTCATAATTATAGCACCTGTGCCACATTCCATTCTCTTGTACTCTTTTAAATATTGTTCTTAGAATCATATCTTTGAAATACATATTATAATTTCCAAATATTTCTAAATAAATTTCAAATTACAGAATACACGTTGCTTCATTTTTTTCTACAATCTGCATTCAAAAAATAACAAATTTTTGTATTACACCAGTCTCCCTGGTGTTATTCAGGGAGACTAAGGTTCTGTCTTCTTCCTGCAATTATTATCCTCGCCTTCACAGAGAGCCAGTGGAGATATATATTGGCATTCCAGGCAATGAATCAGCATGGCGAGACCATGTCTTTAAATAGAATATGGCATGGTGTTCTCAATGAATGTATTAGAACACAACCAAGTCAAGGCGCTGTGACTGATTGAGACTTGGGAGCCAAGGTTACATTGGTAATCTTTTGTTACCTGCTGCCTGTTGCTTATATCTCTTAAAGTACTTGGATATTGTTCGGCTAAGATCTCCATACATGTGTTCTCTGTTCCTTTGCGGTTCTGAATAAGATCCCTGGGAGCTGGGATTGAAACGTAAGCTAAAGTTGTTGCTAGTTATCAGCAACCAACCATGGCCTAACAACCTGGTTTCATTTCAACTTAATAATGTTGACACTGGCTGTGTAACCCTACGTAATAAAATAAAAAAGTAAATACTTTAAAAACACATAAATATTATCAACGAATAAATTACAAATACAGACAGCCAACAAAAATAAAACAACACCTACTGCAGACAATTATACGTTACGTTAAAGTACCATGAACTGGAAATCAATGCATCATTATGTAAAGAATTAAACTTTTTACCTTTTTACACACCATAATTTTACTTACCCTGATTCCGTTAAACTTACCTTTTTAATAAAAACCCCCAGAAGATTCTAAACTCGCCACGATGTTTTGAGTTATACATCGAAACCATAATACTTACCCTTAATTAATAACTTAATGCCCTTAGATCAGAAAATTCACAGGTTTTGTTTAGATGAATTCTCAATTAGGAACTCAAGTTATGGGAGTGACAAAAAAAATTAACTTAATACATATTTATGTTGATAATAAATTTTATTTTTATTATACTCAAAAATTTAACTTCATTCTGTTTCTATGATTTTACAGAATATTATAAAAAGTACAACATATAAAAATTCACCATGCTAACCTCTTGTCTGCAAACCAGTACTTTGAATTACGATTATTTATTCTTTCTCCCCTTTTTCCACACACACTCTCTCACGCTCTTTATATTTTGAATACCCCCCGTTTTATTAATTGAGCTCTTGTATTATTTATTTACATTACTTTGCCCCAAAATAGTTACGCTTTCAGTTTCACTTATCTGCACATGTGCTAGCCGCCATTGTTCTTCCTCATTTTTACTTTCGATGCCACTCACTGTTCTAATTCTGTACTCTCACCCCGAACGTCTTAAACTTTCATTTAATCGTTATTTTCTTGCACTGCCACATTTGGCAGTGCAAGTGGTAAATCAACATTGTTAATGTTGATTTACCACTGCATTATACTTTTTATTTAACTTCGGGGAGGCCGTGCGTACTTGGACGCGCCAGCCTCCCGACACTTTTTTCCATTGCCCTGTACTGCCTGATGCAATATGTCTAACTGCTGGAGATGACTGAACGGCGTCAAGCGAAGCGTGGGTACGCTCTGCAGCGCGTCTGGCTGGCCACGTGGCCACAAATTCGAACTCTGATTGGCTGTAAGATTTCATTATTTGCATGACGTAATGAAAATCAGTCCAACACCGTCGCCTCGTGGTAATTTCTATGTCGCAAAAGGTGGCACACACGTGTGCTCATACACATTCCAATGTTGCAATTTACTTTGTACCTTGTACGGCCTGGTACCGAAATGACTACCGGGTGTTCCCAAAAGTCAAGCTTTTGTGATAAAAAATGTTGCTCAGCGTGGGTTGGCTACAAATTGTTACAATTATTATGTATTAAAACCCTCTGCTTTATTTGCCCCGTTACAATTAATAATACTAAGAAATCTAGTTTATAACCGTGTACTGGTAGTAGATTTGTTGATACTGTGGCAGGCTCAGATATCTAACATTATGACTTTAACTGTTAGCGATAAACCATATCAGCTGGCTTTGAATGAGGATAACAAAGACGACCACAGTGAATATTTACCTATACCTGTACAATGCCCTGACATTAAAATTACAGCCAAACAAAATAAATAATGTTAGTACAACGGATGAATTAAACCTGCAACAGGCTAAGGACTTGAATAAATTATTACAAAAACTTCTCAAATATTTAGCAAGCAACCCAGAGTCACAAATGTATACACACATAAGATTGAAATGACAGAGGCGTATCGTTTTGTATGTAGAACTTACCCCATCCCTACAGTGTATCAAAAGGAAGTACATACAGAAATCCAGCAAATGTTAAATAATAACATTATTTAACATTCATAGAGTCACTTTCTTAATCTATTTATTATAGTTAAGAAGATGGAAGATATCCAGCTATGGCTTGATATACAAAATCTGAATAGAACCACGATGAAACTTTATGACTGTGCAGCCAATGCCGAGAGCTTATTTATTAAGTGTCAAGGTTGCACTTAATATATTATATATTATTAAATATATGATACAACTTAACCTTACTGGCAGATTCCTTACTGAACAGTCAAAGCTTCAGAATTTCAGTCATGAGTTCAGATCATAATTGTACAAGACCAGTTCACATAGGTTATTTGAGCTGTTCTCTACAAATCTGGAGAAAACAGATGTTAGTCCATTACACCATGGGTGTATTGAGTTTAACTCATGAAGTTTTGAATCCAATAAAATCCTGAAAGCAACCCTGAGAGACTCTACATCTACATTAGTATGGACACATCATAATAACCATGACTGATGATCGTTAGATCACTGGACTCGAGCGAGACATCATTCATCGTTCTTCAGACTACAGTCAATGTAAGTTCAAATTTTGATAGTATTATTCAATCATATACTCTAGAAATATTCTTACAGACTAAAACTGTGTAAAACAAAATCTCGAAAGAATACTAATTTTCGTTAAATTATGTTGCTCACCAAAATAATTTGGCAATTAAATCAGGAGTGAGAACTTTTAGATTTCAACCACAGTTTAATTAATTAATTTTTAATAAACCATCATTCCACATATTTATCTCAGCAATATTAATTTATGATGCTCATCCATAACATTGCCATATATATTAGTTAATATGATATTTCAATGGAATAAAATGCTCATTTTCTTGTTTCTACACTTTACTGTCATTACACACTTTGTCTTCTTTCATGTTTTGGTTTAATTGATCATCTTCAACTAGTTAATTAAACCAAAACACTTTCTGGTAAAACAGGACAGAATATTAAATAAACTGAGTACTCTCAACACAGTGTAAAAACTAATACAATCAATGTCACATAATATATATGTGTGTGTGTGTGTGTGTGTGTGTGTGTGTGTGTGTGTGTGTGTGTGTGTGTGTAGAAATAGTAACATTGTAACTCATTAATCTTAAAGCTTATATGTAAACTGCAATTACCTTCATAATACTTTATATCATCCATTACGTTTCAGTTCACAAGAACAATAATATTCACCAATGTCACAGGTTCAGTAAAATAGGTTTACAAATATACAGAGGTAAAGTAAAAATTATATATTATCTGTATCTACCTTGGAAAATATAGTTTTAGGTACTGAAAAGAAACTAACCTTGAAATATTAATAACTAGATAATCTGCAACAGGACCAAATTTTTCTATTCCTTTTATATAATCATTAACTGGATCCACAGAATCCCTGTTCTTTCCTAAATTAACTCCTATTATGCCTTTAAAATTACTATCAGAACGCAGAATGTTCAGTCTTTTCAGAACATGATCATGTCCTTCAGAATTAAACCCATATCTGAAACAGATCAATTGAACTTCATATTTAATTATGTTTGATATCTAATTATTTATTTTACATATATTTATTACCAAGTACATATCTTTACTTTTTTAGTCACTTCTACCACTATGTGTGTGTGTGTGTGTGTGTGTGTAAGTCTTTCCGTTCTTAGCTTAATCCTAATGTAAACAAACAGACGTGGTACATCTGAAACGCTATCTGCTGCTTAAATCAGAGGCGTGTCACTCTGACATAAGGAGTACTGACAGGTTATATATAATGTTGATACTGTATAAACACGTGTAAATTGTAATAATTTGTCCTGACCAAAATAAAATTTGAGTGACTTTGTCAGACCAACAGTGCAATATTTTAAAACAGAGTTATTGGCGTTTTTATTCACTATTTGAATATCGCAAGAAAAAAAATAAAGTAGGCCTATATTTAAAGTGAAAATAGAAGCTGTGATAATTACTTACCAGTGTACTGTGTATTATCAGTTGCTGTCAGAGAGTAATGCAATGCCTTCCATATATGTGTCGGAGCTTGAATCATCACTTGAGTCAGCAGTGTTGATGATCAGATTGTCCATGACAGTGTCAGTAATTTGGTCCAATTCCCAAAGCTTGTCTTCTTCTTTGAATACGTGTTGCACACAATGACTCCACTTGTTCACCGTTATCTCATTTACTGCCTTCTCTATCAGCTGTTTTACATCATGCAGCTTATATGTTGTGTTGTGATGGGCAACGTATCCTTTCAACTGGCTCTATATTAATTCAATGGGATTCAGAGTACAGTGGTAAGGAGGAAGCCTTAAAATGGTGTGGCCCGATTTTTCGGCAATATCATTGACTACAAACTTTTTAAATTTATGTTTATTTTGTTTTACTATTTCGAAAAGTTCAGTTTTGACGCAACTTTCTTCAAAACGTATATTTTTTAAGTTTATAAAAAATGTGGCGATTCTCTGTCCTGAACTGCTTGATTGACTTTAAGTAATTTCTTCGCCAAGTTGAAATGTCGTGTCTATCTAAAATTACAGATATTTTTTTTAATAAATTCAAAACCCATAGATTTCAAAAGTCCATGGAGACTGGTACGTTCCATATGAGGTAAATCGGGGTCAATATTAATTTCTAATAATAGTTTTTTAAGGGTTGGAGCTTCATTATGAAAAAAAAGTTATGGACTTTACAATGTATAGCCGTTTTAACGAAGTCATCGCATTTACTCAATACAGTACTCTCGTGTTTTCTTTTCTTTCCTGGCATAACGAGTTTCCCTGTGTTTTTAATCTCACTTCTGATGCTTTGAACACTACTTTCTGAAACACCAGTAAATTCGGAAGTAAGTTTTTCTAAGTCTTTGATAGCAAGAGTCGGGTATTTTTCATTTAGCTTATTAAAAACATTAAACACTATTACTTTTTCACCACTTTTTAGCGGCTTACCCCGTTTGTGTTTCGTAACAAACACACTTGTTGGGCCAGCTGTGCTATCCATCTTAATGTAAAATATTACAAACAACGCTCTAAAATAAAAAGTAATGCTTCACCAGCTTACACTAAACACATGAAATACGTAGCACTGAGACACTCACACTTTACACTCGTACCCTTAACCACTAACTCATAATCGATATTTTCAATCAGCGGTGATAAAGTCCTACTATATACTCATAAAGATGATTAAACGTAATAAAAAACCACTTGTTGCAGTAACACTAAAGACAACAGGTAGGCCAAAGACAACTCTCACATGATTGTACAGACATTCTGCACATGCGCATAACACGTTACTGTGTGTACGGTGTCACTGCCCATGACCATGGCATTTCAGATGAGCCACATGGATTTGTTTACATCAGGATTAAGCTAAGAACAGAAGCAGTATACATGTCTTTCACCAAACTCTGCTTTTAATAATAAAAAAGGCTGTTACCAAGTTCCTTCAGTTCACACACAAACATACACACGCACACACTTTTATAAGGCCAACACTAATAATAATGATAATAATAGTGAAAACGTAGCTTGGTAACATAGAAACCACTTGAATTTCTTATTTTTGGTAACATGTTATTACCAAAAAGCAGACGAGAGCACAGCTGTTATGTGAAACAAAAGTATAACATCGTAAAAAAGTTAAAATAACTTTACAATTGGCGCTACGAACAGGGACGTTTACATACAATTTATGTAAACAGGGTCTACCTTGGAGAGCAGAATCAGTTATTTGAGGTAAATAAATGAGATATGAATAAGATATAAATAGATATACGAGTAAAGGTTATGTTGTAATGTAAAGTACTGGGGAGGTTATTATTTGTTCATGTTTATATTATAAGTAATAATTAAGTATTAATCAATTAATAAAAAATAATTAAAATGGCGAATAATGAAAGCAGTTTTACCGAATCAATCATAATGAGTAATGTGGAAGCAGAATCCACACCAACGGCAACTAGAGTAAGAGAGTTGTCGATGGATGATGTATTTAACTTGATGAAAACAATGTCTGAGAATATAAATAGTAATTTCAATGAAAAGTTCAAAGAACAAGATGTTAAAAGTGAAAGTAGATTCAATGAACAGAATACCAGATTCAATTAACTAAGCACTAATATCAGCGAAATTAATAAACGCTTTGATAATATTGATGAAAAGTGTGAAAGTAATTTTAAAAAGCTAGGGGATAAAATAAATGAAATGGAGGAAAATTTTAATAAACGTTGTGATGAGTTCATGGAGTCACAAAAACTAAGTATTGAGAAAATAGAAGGGAAAATAGATACAGGTAAGTGTAGTGAAAATGAAAATAACAAAGTAACAGACGACAATATAAATAATGATGGTGTCAATACAAGTGACAATTATAATGATGAAATGATAACGCATAATAACAAGGTTATAGTTGACAAGGTAAGTAATGGTGTTAATTATAATGATGATTATGACAGCGAAATAATGGTGAATAATAATAATAACGAAGTAGTTGAAATCGGGGTATCTAAAAGTGATACGGTAAGTAATAGTGGTGATAATGAGAGTAGAGAGCTAGTAATGGGCTAGTAATGGAATAGTAATAAGTACTGATGAGCTGAAGAAAGGGTATGAAGAGTTTTAGTAGATATGGGGGGTGGCGGGCAAAATTTCTCTGGGTTAAATGTGAAGTAAAGGATTCACAAGACTTGTTGGAGAATGACAGTTTCTCTAAGGTTTATTTGGGAGACAAAAGGTCTGCAAATAATTCCCCTGTGTAATATAATGTACCTGGAAAGCCAGATGGTATTGTAATAATGTATTGCCCTCTGCGTGGAATGAGAGAGAGAGAGAGAGAGAGAGAGAGAGAGAGAGAGAGAGAGAGAGAGAGAGAGAGAGAGAGAGAGAGAGAAATGGGGTCGGGAAAGTGAATATAGAGAGAGAAAGGTAGAGATTTTCAAGTTAAATAGGGGCTATGAAGAGTTGTTAGAGAAGTTAAATATTGAAAAAGTAGATAAAATTAAAAATTTACCTTGTGATGAAATTAGTGCAGCAGATGGTGCTGATAATGTTGAAGATACTGATGACTTACCTGGTAATGAGACTGGGGTAACTGGTGTAGTAATAGGTGATTATGATTGCGGGGATATTGTAACTTACCTGGTTGTAAAAAGTAATACAAAGGGAGACTGGACAAAAAATACTAATGTTGACCAGTTTTATGAGATAATAATAACGAATAATCCTATAGATTATTATGGTATAATGAATAACACAGATTTAAAGGGGCATTACATTAAAAATGAGAATATAATGTATGTAAATAAGAATGAAAATTGTTATGTTAAGATCAGATTCGATGATGGCGGTTAGATATATAGTGAATGAACATTTAATTATTTTAGTTTATGGTGTAATTACTTGGCTAACTTATGTAATGAGATGTGGTAAACAATAACATGATATGACGAAAATTGTATTTTGTGTGATCAATTTATAGTTTGATGGAATTAAATGAATTTAAATTGTTCTGAATAAAAGTAAATGAAGTAATTTACAGTGTTTTGAAAAAGATGGAATTAAATTAATTTGTGATGATTTAGTTAATTTAAAGTGTTGTAACAGATGAACTTTGGTAATGAATTTAAATTTTTGGTTGAGATTTGAATTGAATAATCAATGGTAGATGATTAAAATGTTGAATGGAAATGCAGAGTTGAAATAATGATATAACAAGTGGAATCTTTAAGAGAAAATGAATATTAAAGTTGTAATGTTTGTAATTTTTATGCAAATTCAGAGTTGAGATGTTTATGTTAATGTAATAATGGTAATGTTTATTTTGAGTGTTTATTATGTTGTATTATGTTTATCAGATGAAACATAAAGTGTTTAATTGAGTAGGATGTAAGTGTGCATAGGTGTAAAACATGTATTGTATGTTTTAACTGTGATTCCCCAATTTCGGGTGGTCAAGGCCTCACCGAACCCTGACCGTGGATTTGGCTTGTCTTTAGCAAGCTGTGGCCAGGCATAGTGTAACCCGACCATAGCTTGTTATCATTCTAAATTGGAGAACTTAGAAATTTAATGGGGATGGAATCAGGGGAATCTAATATAACTTTGGAACACGGCTATATACCTATAGGAAGGGTAGTAGTATTAGTAAGGTTAGTTGTGTAATATACTAGTAAAACTGAAGTTTGTGTAACACCGAAGCAAGGATGGGGGTGAAATAAAAGAAAAAAATGTTCACCCTTCCGCCTCAGTCCTTGTGGAAGCAACTGGGGGCTACAGTCCAGGGGGGGTAATAGTGAGTGTGGAAGGGGGAGTTTGAAATGTAAAATGAAAAAAATTAAATTGTCTTGTTGATACATCCTCTTCATTAACTTTTTTAAATATTATATATATATATATATACACAACTTTCACTAGTGAATAAACTTACTTTAGGTTTTTTGTCCCAAACGTTTCGACGTGGTGTCCGTCTTCCTCAGTGGGATTTGAAATACAGAATGTCTGTACAAAGTAACCGTTATGGGTTATAGGTGTGTGTGGTGGGGGCTGCTGGTGGGAGGGAATTGGCGCTGGGATTCAAAGTGTGTGAATGAACAAATGTATCAAAAAGTATATGTGATCTATAGTGTAATTGGTCATTTAATATGTTGTTTGGTTGTAGTGTGTGATGTCTGTATAGTGATGTTGGAGTAGAAAACTAAACACAGCAGAACAATATGAAATATACAGACATCACACACTACAACCAAACAACATATTAAATGACCAATTACACCATAGATCACATATACTTTTTGATACACTTGTTCATTCAAACACTTTGAATCCCAGCGCCAATTCCCTCCCACCAGCAACCCCCACCACACACACCTATAACCCATAACGGTTACTTTGTACAGACATTCTGTATTTCAAATCCCACTGAGGAAGACTGACAACCACGTCGAAACGTTTGGGACAAAAAACCTAAAGTAAGTTTATTCACTAGTGAAAGTTGTGTATATATATAATAAAAAATAAAAATAGAGAGAGTGATGATTAAATCACGATATAAGGAGTAATAGTATAGTGTTAAAATACACATCTGGTTGACTGTATGTTTAGTATTGTATAATTTTGATTTTTGTGTTCTTCATGTATAGTATACAGATTGATGATAAAGAAATTAAGAGATAAAAAGAGATATTCAAATAAAAGAGTAATGGGAAGTTGTTATATAAATTCTGATTGGAATCAGGAAAATATTTTGAATTTGGAGTAAGAAATAATAACAAGATGGCCATGTAAAACGTTTTAATTAAACTTTGTATCATGTTAGGTTCAGAATCTATATATTTTAACGTAACGACTCTATCCATGGTTTCCGCCTCTCCAAGAGTGTATTGCAATTACGGGTTTATAGTTAATTCAGCCCCACTGTTGTAAGCGCCAATCTGTAACGTAACGACTACTATGAGGTATTAGCAAAACGTCCGTCTTATCCAAGCCCCAATGTTGGGTTCGCCAATTTTTGTAACGTAACCGCTTGTATAGGTGTGACCTCCGTCTTTTTCAAGACCCACGTTAGTACGTCATTCTGTAACGTGTCGCTTATAATGTGTGCGTAACGTCCGTCTTTTTACAGTCTCGGATCGGTCAGAACACCTCTTAGCAATCGCCACTTATGAATTATAAATACTGAGGTTTAAATAAATTTGATGGTAATGTTACCCAAACGAAGCAGAAATCGAG
The DNA here is from genome assembly GCA_034769895.1 of Magicicada septendecula. Classification (NCBI taxonomy): domain Eukaryota; kingdom Metazoa; phylum Arthropoda; class Insecta; order Hemiptera; family Cicadidae; genus Magicicada; species Magicicada septendecula. The sequence goes on from CM068368.1 coordinate 660,431,068, forward strand.
TGTGTGTGATTTGGGTCAAGATTAAGGAAGTTGTTTAGCCTTATTTGGAAGAGAGAGCGAGTACCGTTGGTTTACCCTCGGAGTAAACGATTTCTTAAATTTTTTTAAAATATTCGCCGTGAATGGGCTCAGCTGATTTTGACAGTAGTCTCCAAATATAGGTTAACCAAACGACACTGTTCCTTAATACTACCTGATGGATAGTTCTCTTCTTATTTTACTGAAATCTACCACAACTACCCGCTACAATAAAGGAAACACATTTTATTATTCAATATAATTTCTTAATAGTATTTATTTATAATATTATTGATTTTTCTCTTCCACCAACATACAAATATTACAATTGATCCTTTCAATAACTAATTCATGACATCGACTTCATTGGGTAAACATGGAATTATCATAAAATCTGGTTTTTACTGATTTTACAATTTTATCTTTTATTTAAACATCAATCAACATATAATTCTTTTATTTATTTCCCCAGGGTTAAGGGTAAGTTCTTTGTGTTATGAGATGGTCAGAAATGGATAATTATATCCTACGCTTTACAAAATAAAACAAACTTCGAAAATTTGTTTATTCTTTTAGTACGTAGTTCCGGATTTGTCCGTAAGAGAGCAGATTATGTTTTATTAAACATGTGATTACACTTTAAAAGTTTCTGTACTGCACGACAATTTGATTTGAGGTTTTCTTGGTTAAATATTAAAAGAAATGTTTATATTACCTCTTTCCTCGAAGTTCTTACTTGTGTGAAGTGGTTTCTCGGGTGGTGTTCTTAGTTGTTTTGTAATTTCATGACCGTCTGTCAGATACCATCTCGTCAAAAACTCGAAACACGGCTTGGCTAGGCCTGATCTTCAAAATGGTTTTTCACTTTTGTTATGGGGTAAAGCAAGTTACATTTGATATTTAAGGTAGTGGTACATAATGTTTATACTTGTAACGTGTCAATTTTGGGTCATTTTATTTTTTACCGTATGGGGTAATTACATTTTATTTATTTCATTTTGTGCGGGTTTTTCTATAAATTTATTGTGCAAGTTTTATTTCCCGGCGAACGTTATGTTCATTACAACAGAACACGTGTTGTGAAGCAGTTGGAAACAAAGCAGAGACGCAGTTTGTGTTGAGTATTTCGCTAAGGAATGCTCACCTCCTTCGAATTTCTCAGAACTCTGTATGTGTGTGGTCGTGTGCCTGTACGCAGTAACACAGGTATGTGCGCGGGGGACACGAAGCAAAACAACCAATGCTATGAAAAAATGGCGCTGGAACGAACAGTTTGTAGTTCCTACTCGCCAACTACAGGAAATGCCGATAAACCCCGCCCACTGCTAGTGACGTCAATATAGCAGATGCAAATATCGTCCCCTGTTATCACGCATATAACTCTTGTATTCCATGCATAGAATGATTGCACCACAGCAAAACAGCTAGGAACGGCGACAAACTCAAACAAGCAGTGGTTACGAACTTCCTGCCGCTCAATCAGAGAAGCGGCCAGTCTTTCGCCATCAGTGTCGGCCGGCACAAGCCCAAGTTAGGCTCCGTAGAAAATTTTATACTTTTACCAGTAAAAGAGCTTAACAACAGTAAAAGTTTATGTGACCGCGGTCAAGAAAAAATATAGAACAGCATCAGACACTTTTTGGACATTTAACACGAAATTAGAAAAGAATGGGTGTGCGCGAAGACCACGTGGCCGGGGCTTATTTCTTCTACTAAAAGTGTAAGGGTTGGGGGGTTTTAAAAGGGTATGGGGTATTGAATAAATTAAAATTAATTTATGTGAGAATGGCAGGCTGGGCTATCTTATTAAAGTATGTAAGTAGTAGAAAGTAAGAACAGTAAGTAAGACGTAATGGTTGCACAACCTATAAAACTGTAAAACCTTTAAAGTATGTAAAACCTATTTTTGGAGAAAAAGTAAAAAATTCAAATCTTTTAATTAATAAAAAAAAAAAAAAAAAATTTCTCTTCCATAAAATTGAGAGTTAAATTCTTTCAAGACCTTATTTCGTTTTATGTACTGTCAGAGTTCGTCGAACGAAATGGGTTCGTCCATACTACGCGATCCGGCCAGATCAAAGATGAAAGGTAAGTGGGAGTTTTAATATAAATAAATCAAATACCCAAAATTAAGAAAGTTACAATCGGTGCCGTGACCAGGCACACCTTTTTCGTGTAAAATAAAATTTACACACTGATAGACGACCGTGTCGCACATACTAGTGATGAATGTAACAGGCAGTGAAATGCAAGTTAGATTTCCCCGACTTTTCGGGCGATTACTGCCTTACCAGCACTAATCGTGGATTTGGCTAGCGGCCAGCTATGGTCATATCAAGTCCCTTGACCATAGCTGACTTGAAATTGGTATATAGTAGAAATTCAATGGGGGGAGACAATTAGGGGAAATCTCCCGGAACTTTGGAACAGCGGCTGCCACTCTGCCCGCTTGGGGGCAGCAAAGCCAGGTGGTAGACCCGCATTAAGGGCGTTTAACTATATAACAAGAATATGTTGATATTCGATAATGTTAAAATGTAATAGCGGAAGCAAAGACACGGAGAGGTAAAACTACTCCAAAATATGCCGTCTTTGTGAAAGCGAAAAGGGCGATACAGTCCTCCATAACTTGTAATAGTGTGTGTGGATCAGGGGGTGGCTCAGAGGAGCCACGAATTTAAATTTTACAACATAAAAAATTTTTTTTTACTAATTCAAATTTGATCTTATAAAAATGCTTGTGCTCTGTAAATAACTATACGCTCAGACATTCAATATAAGGTGTTCATGCTATAATTTTAAATGTATTATTTTATTGTTGTACGTTAGATATAGGTATTGATAGAAATATGTGTCTTCATTATGTGTATACTTTAAACTAAGCCAATAATTAAACGTCTGGCAGGCGGGTAACACAAAATGATCAGAATCAGAAAAAGGGGAAACAAGGAGGTGAGAGATAATGATAAATAAATATATATATATTTCATATAATTTGTTCAAGTATGAGACGTGTTTTAATGGTGTTAGGGAGATCAGCTGATCAGCAATAACAGGTCACTGGTATATTGGTTTGTAAATGTTCTAAGTAATTGATGTTCAAGGTAATGTTTTAATGTATTGCAGACGTTTTAAAGTAATGATAAAAATAATTTGATAAAGTGAGAGATAAAGTAAGAATTTGTGAAATCTAATAAGAGATAGTTTTGGGTGATAAATATTTTATGGGACACGTAGATCTGTCCAAGTTGAAGTCAAAGTTAGAGAAATAGTAGAGATGAAGATAATGTAATGTTGTTTTTGAGTTAATATATGTTATAGAATTTTGAGAAGTATGGATATTGACACAGTAGTAATGGAGAATAATTGTAGAGTTTTGAGTGATATATTGTTGTTTATAATTATTGATGTTATTTTGTTGTAGTTGTAGTAAGGTAATGAGATTGAGATTTTGGGGATGGCAATTTTGTAGTAGGGGGTAGTGTAATGTGGGAGTCCGCAACATGATGATAAGTTGGGACGGGATAGGTACCGATTTAGTGAGGAGGGGCCGCCTTAGGTAGAATCCAGGGGCCAAATAAGGGAAATTGAGTTTTGGGGGGGGGGTAAACACGCATCCTATGTACAAAGGGTTAGAGAGTATTTTTTTGTATATATAGAGAGAAGGTGAAGATTTGAGTTTAATGATAAGTTGGGGTTAGAGTGTCTTGATTAATAGAGATTTTGATAGAGATGGGTGTCATGTGAGTTACAGTTGTTAGTGGTTAGAGTCAAAGGGAGGAAGTTGATATATGTATACAGATCAAGTAGTAAATTAAATGAGAATAAATGATTTAAATCACCCACAGTAATGTAGAATCAGATTGTTAAGCAAAGCGAGAGAGACTTATAATAAAGATATAACATTTTATATTTTTGAAACCAGTGACCAAACTTTGATAAAATTTGGAAATGTAAAATCAAGAGGTGTTTATTTTGAATAATTTAAATGTCAATTTGCTTACTATTTATAATAATATTTTGTTAATTTTAAATATTTTATGTTATTATGTTTTGTGTTTCAAATTAGATTATTCCAGATGTTGAATGTATTTTCAGAAAGCATACATAACAGATGTAGGTCAAGGGTCTTGGACTTGACCTAGTTTCGATCAGCTGATGAGGTCATACGCCCACTAAGCTTGTGTAGTAGGGAGTCAATTTAATTTGTTTATTTTATCAATTCAAACAAATACTAAATAATTTCTACATATAAAGGAAACATTTAAATAAAATTAAATTTTTTTCTTGAATTTTAAAATTTTGGAAATTTTAATTTTTGAAAAAAAAAAAAAAATCTTGATTTTTCGCCTGCCAGCGAATGAATATTTTAAGTATTGATATTTTATTATTTGTGTGTTAACCATGTTTATTTTATTGATTTATTTTGTATTGCATTGTACTGTTAGAATCTAAGTGATTACATGTTAGGTTAAGGATATGTTTTGATTAGGAGAAAGGTCTAAATTAAGTCATTTTAAATAAAACAGAAAAACAAGGAAGAGAATTTTTTTGGTAAAATATATTATTTTGAATTTTTTTAATTTCTATAAATTTTAAAGAATTTGTCAAGGTGTAATATTATGTAATGTGAGTGTGTGTGAGCCCAGTATCTGCTAAAGGCAGCCCAGCTTGCATAAGAGGGGAAACATATCGGTGGAGGATCTGGCATAATTTAAGCCAGGGATTGAGGATGTTTGGGGATAGCATGTTAAAAGGCGAGGTGTGCTGTGGTACTTATCTGTTCGATTTTTCGGTGTTGGGATCTCTTACGGAGAAGTCAGTGATCTCGTTCAGATGCGTCCATAGTCGCCAAGCCAGGGGGGTCGTGTACCCATGAGGAGTAAGAACAAGAGGGGGTTGTTGGCACCAGTTCCTCACCGGTCCTCTTCGGGGTTTATCAATGAGATTTCTTCTGTTATGGACAGCAGAATTCTCATTCAGGGGGTATTGTAACGTGTCAATTTTGGGTCATTTTATTTTTTACCGTATGGGGTAATTACATTTTATTTATTTCATTTTGTGCGGGTTTTTCTATAAATTTATTGTGCAAGTTTTATTTCCCGGCGAACGTTATGTTCATTACAACAGAACACGTGTTGTGAAGCAGTTGGAAACAAAGCAGAGACGCAGTTTGTGTTGAGTAATTCGCTAAGGAATGCTCACCCCCTTCGAATTTCTCAGAACTCTGTATGTGTGTGGTCGTGTGCCTGTACGCAGTAACACAGGTATGTGCGCGGGGGACGCGAAGCGAAACAACCAATGCTATGAAAAAATGGCGCTGGAACGAACAGTTTGTAGTTCCTACTCGCCAACTACAGGAAATGCCGATAAACCCCGCCCACTGCTAGTGACGTCAATATAGCAGATGCAAATATCGTCCCCTGTTATCACGCATATAACTCTTGTATTCCATGCATAGAATGATTGCACCACAGCAAAACAGCTAGGAACGGCGACAAACTCAAACAAGCAGTGGTTACGAACTTCTTGCCGCTCAATCAGAGAAGCGGCCAGTCTTTCGCCATCAGTGTCGGCCGGCACAAGCCCAAGTTAGGCTCTGTAGAAAATTGTATACTTTTACCAGTAAAAGAGCTCAACAACAGTAAAAGTTTATGTGACCGCGGTCAAGAAAAAATATAGAACAGCATCAGACACTTTTTGGACATTTAACACGAAATTAGAAAAGAATGGGTGTGCGCGAAGACCACGTGGCCGGGGCTTATTTCTTCTACTAAAAGTGTAAGGGTTGGGGGGTTTTAAAAGGGTATGGGGTATTGAATAAATTAAAATTAATTTATGTGAGAATGGCAGGCTGGGCTATCTTATTAAAGTATGTAAGTAGTAGAAAGTAAGAACAGTAAGTAAGACGTAATGGTTGCACAACCTATAAAACTGTAATACCTTTAAAGTATGTAAAACCTATTTTTGGAGAAAAAGTAAAAAATTCAAATCTTTTAATTAATAAAAAAAAAAATAATAATTTCTCTTCCATAAAATTGAGAGTTAAATTCTTTCAAGACCTTATTTCGTTTTATGTACTGTCAGAGTTCGTCGAACGAAATGGGTTTTGTCCACACTACGCGATCCGGCCAGATCAAAGATGAAAGGCAAGTGGGAGTTTTAATATGAATAAATCAAATACCCAAAATTAAGAAAGTTACATACTGTTAATTAAATTTTGTGATAATTTTGTACTGTTCAAAAGATTTCTAAAGGTTTTTTAATACAATTTTTGTCTCATAACGTTTTCCAACCGAAAAGTTTTCAATCTCAAATTCGATTAAACAATATATTGTTATTTCGTTACTGTTAGTAACCCATAATTTTTATATCATTTTTTATTGGTGCTGCTATTTACTTTTTAGTATATAGGCCGTTTTTAATTATTATAAATTTATTTTTTATTTACAGAAAAATAATTCTTTTTAATTTTGGTTTCTTTCCCAATTTGATTTACATAATAGTTTTTTGTTTATTTTCTTATAACTTTAGATATGTCTTTAATATTATTATTAACTTTAAATGAATTTATATTATATTTTATTAATCTCTTATAGTATTCTTACACTGCACTATTCTCTTCTGCCATTTTCCTCATACAGTATTATTTTATTTTTTATTATCATCTGATATTTAAATCTTTTATTTTTTAAAAACCCTGGGTTATCTTATATAATAACACAATTATTTTATTAAATATAAAATTAACATAGGTACTAAATTTTGTTGCCTACACAATATAAATCCTACAATCTAAACAAAATACATAATTAGTTAGTAGCATCACAGTCTACTATTATAATCTATAATTCCCACATCTACAGCACAAGTCTGTAAGAAGTTCCCTTCACATTCACTTATTTCCGCACTGGGTACACTATAACTCACTTGTCACTTCAATATCGTTTATAATGTTTAGTGATATAACTTAATTTATAGCTAGTTATAGTTTAACCATTTCTGACATTTATGGTAGTATAAGAGTTATCATTTATTGGGACTGGGTTATGTAACGTTACATAAAGCCCCCCCACTAGAACAAATTTATTTTTGTTTTACTTGTTTACCAAAATAAATTGTTGATTGTTTCAATTTTCATAATATTCCTGGTTTTATTCTTCATAATATCTTCCTTCATTTCCAACTGGTTATATACTGACTGGTAATTCATACTGGTGGTAATTGCTGTTTTCTTACTCAACTCTCTCTCTCTTGGAGGCAAATTCATTAATGATTTATTTCTCTGGGTAGTGGTACTTCCACATTTTACTTGATAAGGACTGGTCACACTAATCATATTAAACTTGTTTTAACACTCATTTCTATTTACTTCTATAAATTAGCTTTATCAATTAAGCTTTTGTCTGCTATCTTCCTTCTATTTTCTTCATCTATACTTCTGGAATCTAATATCAATCTATACAGCTATTTTATAATTATTATCCCTTAAATATTCAATTTCCCTAACAATTTTCCCTATCCTGTGCGGTGGTACCAGTCGGGTGGCCACTCTTGGGTCCATAACTCCGCTGTCCATCCCTTGGGAACATCATCCCTGCTCAGGAAAATTATTGCCGGAACATTTCTACGGTCAATACCTAAAAATAAAAAGATTATAAGTAGTCAATTAGCGACTAATACTAAACACTTTTGGGATTCTTCATACTGTAGCTGTTTGCATTTATTTATATATTTCTTCTTCTTTTCCATTAACTAATAGCATATAACATTATTGATAGGCATTATGTTAAAATCCTTTTGACTTTCCTTCTTGTGACATATTTCTCCGTATCATTTCTTCTTATATAATCTTCAATTCCGAGAAATTCTAATTACTGTTGTATTAATTATCATCCTCCTTCAGTTTCATTGGAGTCATTAAATTATTCTTTATTCTTCTTATTGACTTTCTCAACTGAGCACATTACCATCAATTGTTTTTATTTATTTATTTATTCTTCTGTTTGTTACCACAAAATATTACTTTTTCCTGTTATTTCATTTTAAATCCATTCTTTACAAATATTATTGAATAATCTGTTCTTATTTTTTGTTAAATTAAATGTTTTCAAAATATCTTAAGTAAGTTGTACTTACATAGTTTTTATTAAATCATCTTGTTCCTGAATAATTATTGAGTAAGTTGTCCTTACGTAGTTTTTGAATTTTGGGGTTTTCTTCCGCTATTCAATGGGTTGCTTGGTCGGTTTTCAAAAATTCAGTCCCCTTTTTTTTCTGGTTTGTTATTATTTAGGTTAACCATGGTCCATTAACTCAGGTACTCCATGTTCTCAGATTACTGGGGTGTCCATAATGATTTTTGTCCTTGTTAAATAACTCTCTATCATCTGATATTGTAACTCGTCTGATACAAAGTCTTCATTTAAGTCACGGTATTCGGTCATATTTAGATCCTTTTTAATTGACAAGTATTGTATCTCCTCTAACCTAACGTAATCATTCATATATTCTATCATTCCATTCTCTTTGACCTCTGTATTATTTATACGATGTTCTGTTGGTATACTCCGTCTTGAAAATATAATTGATGTGGTCAGATACTCTTTGATCGTCGATATATTTAAATGATTTTTAAATTTATTTAAGTTTTTTGTTATTATTCTATGGTGGCTTACCTTTGATATTTTTATTGAGTTTTGTCTACAATTTCTAACTTTATTTAACTCCCTTTGTTTATTAATGGGAGGGTTAAATATATTAATTAATCCGCCCTTCCTCATCTCCATTTCTTCTTTTGTATTGACTATTTTCTTTCTCCATATTTACCTTATTTTCTTGATATTCTCTTCCATATTCATACTTACTTTAAAACCTTCGGAAGTGCTGTCTAACGTTTCATCCCAATTATTAAAACCACTGTCCATTTTCTTATTTGTCTCCTCCTTGTATGTATCTGCTTTTTGGATAAGCGTATTAACATTTTCAAACTTCTCCCCGAAAGTTTCCCATATCTCCTTATTTATATTCTCCATTTTACCCTCAAATTGTTTTAAATTTCCTTTGTTTATTTTCTCAATTTGTTTTAAACTGTCCCTCAAGGTTTCATTTTGCTTCCTTGAGTTCTCTTCCTGTTTCTTAAAATTCTCATCTATTATGTCAAATTTTTCGCTAAAGGTTTCATTTTGTTTCCTTGAGTTTTCCTCATTGGTTTGCTTTAAGTTTTCCTCCTGTTTCTTAAAATTTTCATCTATTTTGTCAAATTTTTCTCTCAAGGTTTCATTTTGTTTCCTTGAGTTTTCCTTATTTTCCTCCTCCATTTTGTCTATTTTCTTTTTTGTTTGCTTATTATCTTCCTGAATTTTGTTATTCTCTTCCATTATAATTCTTAACATCTCCTGTATGCTCATGTCTTCTTTTTGGGTGGGTTTATCTGGTTGGTCCCCTTGGGCATCCTCTTCAATTATTTCCGTTTCCGGGTCCACAACTACTTCGGTTTCTTCTTTATCGCCTGTCTGTTGGTCTATTTCACTGTCCGTGACTAATTCTATTTCTTGTTCCTGTCCACCTTCTTCCTTCTCCTTTTCTTCTGCCGTCTTCTTCGATCTGCCTCTGGTATTATGCATTTCTTGTTTTCTCATAACTGCCGACGATAATTAGGTTTTTTGGTATATTAATTTATGAAATATATCCAAATTCTTTTCTAATTACAGCCCTTTTACGTTGAGCGCCAATTTTGTAACGTCTCACTTCGAGTGTGTCTGATCCGTCAGAACACCTCTTAGCAATCGCCACTTATGAATTATAAATACTGAGGTTTAAATAAATTTGATGGTAATGTTACCCAAACGAAGCAGAAATCGAGTGTGTGTGATTTGGGTCAAGATTAAGGAAGTTGTTTAGCCTTATTTGGAAGAGAGAGCGAGTACCGTTGGTTTACCCTCGGAGTAAACGATTTCTTAAATTTTTTTAAAATATTCGCCGTGAATGGGCTCAGCTGATTTTGACAGTAGTCTCCAAATATAGGTTAACCAAACGACACTGTTCCTTAATACTACCTGATGGATATTTCTCTTCTTATTTTACTGAAATCTACAACTACCCACTACAATAAAGGAAACACATTTTATTATTCAATATAATTTCTTAATAGTATTTATTTATAATATTATTGATTTTTCTCTTCCGCCAACATACAAATATTACAATCGATCCTTTCAATAACTAATTCATGACATCGACTTCATTGGGTAAACATGGAATTATCATAAAATCTGGTTTTTACTGATTTTACAATTTTATCTTTTATTTAAACATCAATCAACATATAATTATTTTATTTATTTCCCCAGGGTTAAGGGTAAGTTCTTTGTGTTATGAGATGGTCAGAAATGGATAATTATATCCTACGATTTACAAAATAAAACAATAAACTTCGAAAATTTGTTTATTCTTTTAGTACGTAGTTCCGGATTTATCCGTAAGAGAGCAGATTATGTTTTATTAAATATGTGATTACACTTTAAAAGTTTCTGTACTGCACGACAATTTGATTTGAGGTTTTCTTGGTTAAATATTAAAAGAAATGTTTATATTACCTCTTTCCTCGAAGTTCTTACTTGTGTGAAGCGGTTTCTCGGGTGGTGTTCTTAGTTGTTTTGTAATTTCATGACCGTCTGTCAGATACCATCTCGTCAAAAACTCGAAACGCGGCTTGGCTAGGCCTGATCTTCAAAATGGTTTTTCACTTTTGTTATGGGGTAAAGCAAGTTACATTTGATATTTAAGGTAGTGGTACATAATGTTTATACTGTTAATTAAATTTTGTGATAATTTTGTACTGTTCAAAAGATTTCTAAAGGTTTTTTAATACAATTTTTGTCTCATAAAGTTTTCCAACCGAAAAGTTTTCAATCTCAAATTCGATTAAACAATATATTGTTATTTCGTTACTATTAGTAACCCATAATTTTTATATCATTTTTTATTGGTGCTGCTATTTACTTTTCAGTATATAGGCCGTTTTTAATTATTATAAATTTATTTTTTATTTACAGAAAAATAATTCTTTTTAATTTTGGTTTCTTTCCCAATTTGATTTACATAATAGTTTTTTGTTTATTTTCTTATAACTTTAGATATAAGTCTTTAATATTATTATTAACTTTAAATGAATTTATATTATATTTTATTAATCTCTTATAGTATTCTTACACTGCACTATTCTCTTCTGCCATTTTCCTCATACAGTATTATTTTATTTTTTATTATCATCTGATATTTAAATCTTTTATTTTTTAAAAACCCTGGGTTATCTTATATAATAACACAATTATTTTATTAAATATAAAATTAACATAGGTACTAAATTTTGTTGCCTACACAATATAAATCCTACAATCTAAACAAAATACATAATTAGTTAGTAGCATCACAGTCTACTATTATAATCTATAATTCCCACATCTACAGCACAAGTCTGTAAGAAGTTCCCTTCACATTCACTTATTTCCGCACTGGGTACACTATAACTCACTTGTCACTGTATATCACTTCAATATCGTTTATAATGTTTAGTGATATAACTTAATTTATAGCTAGTTATAGTTTACCCATTTCTGACCTTTATGGTAGTATAAGAGTTATCATTTATTGGGACTGGGTTATGTAACGTTACAATATATATATATATTCAATCACTTTCTGCTACAGTTCGATTCTTGATATATATAAAGTATTTAAAATTTATAATTATATTACCTCAAGAGGTAGGAGAGAACAGGAACTCTCGAAACATGTTCCAAATAAGGAAAAAACATCTTGAGGTAATATAATTATAAATTTTAAATACTATATATATATATATAATAATAATAATATAATAAAAGAATTATTGATAAGGAATTTTCTATTTGTCCTTATCCACTTTGTTTGTTAACATATAAGTTATTAGTTAAGTTAATGTAATGTTGTTCTGTTGATGGCAAGTCACCTGCTGTAAGCGTTAATTTGTAATAAAAATTAATGAGAAATATAATATGTTCTTTTATCTCTAATATATTATGTAATAATTAAATATGTTCGGAAAGAGTAGAGTACAATATTATTGAGTATATTGGATGATTATCTTGTTGCTATTCAGGCCTAGTCTGTATACAACATTGAGAGAGGAGAGTAAGATCCGTAAATAGTTTTTCTCTTCTCTCGTAATTCAACAGCTATATGCAAGCTAGCGCTGTTGTTGATAGTTAGCCGGTTATTATAGGTTAAGTTGTTCTAAGCCTTGTATTCCTCTCGTTTCTCCCTCTATATGCTATAAATTCTTCAAAACACACTAAATCATCAACAAATAATAATAACTCATCAATTTCAGGAAAGATTCTTTATTTTTATATTTTTTTAAAACAGATGTTTTCTCTTGGCACAGATACAACACATTGATCACACTGGAATGAATCGATTAGTTACTGAATTCGGGTTTAGATGTTTTAATTTTAATTATATTGTTATTTTTTCTTAATCTCAGGGTACGATGAGTTCTTGTGACTATTAGGAAGGTCCGAAAATGCAAAATAAGATTACAAGGTATTACAATTTAATCATAAAATCTTATTAATTAATATTTAAACATAAATTGAGTTTTACCGTATGTTGACAAAGTTACTCGTAATGGCCGCGCTCCGACAGACTGGTGCTGGTAGTCGAATGATGGACAAATGTCTGAAATATGTCCGTCTCCAGCTTCTCAAAAAAAGTTTGGTGTTTGTGTCCCAGGATGTAGTGGAAGTTTCAGTTCTTAATCTACGCTAATGTTTGTGTTTCTGGTGGTTACGGGTCCCAATGGATTTTGTGTAGTATTAGTTCTTCGCTTAGTCATAAAAAGTGAGGTTCAGGGCATAATTTTAATTTTTCTTTCTTTTCGTTTTTTAAAATACTTAATTACTTTGATTTCTTCAGGTCTTGGGTTGTCTTCATTTATTTATTATTAAATTTCATTATTACTCATTTGACTGTAGTTACTTAGTAAATTTATTCTTTGGGTTTTTTATTTAATTTTATTGATAGGTTGAATTATACTCTCTGATTGATCACCCTCGGAAGTCAACCAACTGTCTTTTTTGTTAGTTAATAGTTATTAGGATTTACTATAAATTTATTCTTTAGATTTTCCTTCTTTTCCTCGATTCATGACAACTGAACTGTCCTCGTTCATATATAACAATTGAGTGTAATTGAATAAACAAAATTTCTTGCATTTTGTCGTCCTTGACAACCAGTCTTCGTTCTGTTATTGGATAATATTTGTTATCCTAGAGCCATAATTAAAAAATGTTCTTGCACTTACTTAATAAAATACTCCCTTACTAAAGTTACATTACATCATATAAAACTTTCACATAATCATTGTTATTAAATTATATACATTTTGCTATCTTCTCTTCTTGATCTTCTTAGTCTAACAAGTACTATCTTCTCATTACGAAATACTAATTTTGGGACTATTTATTCTATTACATATGTTATGATTTTATTGTATTTTAAGTCACTTATCTTTTTAGTAATTACTACTACTGCTTTCTTTTAATTTATTATATTACATTTAGTGTTTTTACATTTTTTCGTTATTTAACTTTTCTGACCTGACTTCCTGTACAATATATCACTGGCTTATGGCCAATCATTCCATTTTCATTTCATTCTGATTTTAATTTATTATTACTTTTTTTAGTATAGAACCCTTCATCTGTTTACAACATAATTACAATAAACCCTTTGGCATTTTATCACCAATTATTGCCTTCCTGGCCAAGTTTACAAGTATAATCTAGTAATACCTCTATTTTTTATTTAATGTGAGTACCAAAATATTTACTCTTATAAAGTTTAACACCAGTTCTATGGTGACATATTTGTTAACATAAATGAAATTAACATCAATTAATTGATATTCTCTTAAAGCAATTGCTAAGAGAAAAGCACCTGCTACATACAAAAGACAACATAAATACCATGATAACAAAACAACATGATAAAACATAATAACATGCACATTATTATAAAATAAATTACACACCAATGAATTAGTCTACTCTCAGTTAATTAATTAATTAGTCTAAACTGTCTATATTATTTTTCACATTATTTGACACTATGTTTATCGCTCACACTTTTCACTTACCACTTCATAGTTTGTATTTATAAACATTTTAATTTTTTTTCTTTTCCTTGTACTCTTATTTGGTGTTATTTATTTAATACGGGTTTACTTTTCTGACCTTTATTACAACGGACAATTAGTGTTTTTTTTATTTTGCTAATTATAAATTTTTTATGTAACGTAGGGGATCTTAGTTTTGTTACGTTACATATACTCCCTCTCCAAAATAAGTTTATTTTAGCTGAATGTGGTCTGGGTAAAATAAACTTATAATTTTCATGTCTTGGAATATTTTCTTCTTATTCGTAGTAAAATTTTTTTTTTATATATAGGTTATATACCTTTTATTTGGTTAATGGTAATTGACTTGATTTCCTAATGTAACATATTTTACTAATACTCAACTCTCTCTCCTGGAGGAAAATTCACTACTGATATTCTTTCTTGTGGTGGTTGTTGTAGCATGACAGATAATCCACTAAGCAATAATTCCATTATGATCATAAATAAATTTAAATTACATTAACTCAAAAAAAAATTCAAAGGAAAATAATTAAATATCAAAGGAAATTAATTAAATGTCAAAGAAAAATACAACCATAAAGGAAAAAGTAAAATTAAATCATAAAAATGCACCAAAAAAGTATCAAGAAAATTAAATCCGAAGAAACTAAATAAAATCAGGATAATACCCAGGCAGGATAGGAGCAGGTAATAAAGAAGATACCCCGAACCAACCAACGGACAAAATAAAACCAAATTACCTTGGAACACCCAAGAAGGAAGAAGTGAAGAAAAGAAGATGTAGGATGGGAGAACTACGAGGAATACCCATGATAAACCTATTACTAACAATAACAAACCCCGAACCAAATTTTAATGTCACCCAAAGAAAGTATAACACCCCAAAACCTCATGGAAATGTAAAATAATTATAAACAAAAGTGTTTAGTAGTGTGAATAGAAGTGCACCAACTAAAGTTATTATATAATAAAATAAACAAAACTTCACAGTCCATTATAACTAAAGGTTTGGTCTTAGAATATTGTAAAACTCAAATATAAATCAGACCCAACAGTGTAAGTGAACCAGTGCAAGTGATTTAGATATAATAAACTTCAAGTAAAGGTGTAACTGTTACTTTAACTATGTACTATTAAATAACTTTAATATTTTATATAAATACAGAGATAACATGTCATGAAATATTGTTGTGAAAATATTTCTAATGTTTCATAGAAGAGGCCACTTTTTATCAAAAAACATTCTTTGAAATGTAAATGATAAAGAGAGCAGGTGGGGAATAATTACTGTGACAGGGGATTGAAATATAATACACAATATAAACATAAAGAACTGCAATCAATTTAAGTTTAACAAAAAATAAAAATTAAATGGCTAATTATGTTTGTATTTAAAGCCTATGAACTCCACATTTCAAGGTGGTATATAGAATAAGGATTATGATTAAGATAAGAATGTTTATTAATATAACAATGTTCATACAGCCTAAAATGTCTATGTATGTATACTATACTAGTTTATAAAATGTTTATGTATTTTTAAAAATAGTTCAAACTAAAATGTCTAACTTTAAAGACTAGTAATTAATTTTCAATATTGTTTTTGTATTATGAGCATGAATACAATGCTACATGTACCAATAGTTATATAAGATTTTATTTAATATTGTGTTAACTTTAGAAAGTTAGAAGGGGTATAGAAATAACATTATTCGAAAAACAGTATATGTAAAACTATAAAATCTAGGCCAAATAGGAAATTCCAAATAACATTATAATTGAGTAAGGAAGTTAAATAAACCAAGTAAACTAATGAGATTTACATAAGGTGAATCAATCACCAATTACTATAACTGAAACTATACTTTAAAAGAATAATATAAAAAGATGTATAAAATTATTAAAAAATTTGCAAAATGTAATACCTCACAATTTCAGAGGAGGAATAGTAAATTCATGAATTATAACTAAAAGAATGATCAATTGATAAATTTGTAAGAAATTAAGGAAGGATAAAGATTTATATCAATCTGAAATTTATTATAATCATATTTATAACACATAAGATGGCTAAAATTTTGGACAAGAACAGGAAGCAGATATTGAGCCTATATTTCCAAAATGACAGAAATATAGCAATTTTGATAAAAAACTTTATAAAGATGGACTATTGTATGTCAAATTAAGGAGGAGTTAAAGAAACCAATTATGTAATTACTAGTTCACGAAAGTAATCAATAACCAAAATATATTCTGAATATAATGTACTTTAAATCACATGCATAGGAAGTGAATAATAATTGAAACAATACTTTTCTAATATTAACTTGGCAAGATATTTCAGGAGACGAAGGAAGTAAAACAGTTCTTATTTAACATTGAGAGTGAACAGTTGAATTAAGCTCGCGCTAATAACACGGATAGCGAATACGTTAATGGCGTATAACGGTTGAGCCTATCTTACATTAAAACAACCGAGAGTTACGGAAAAATTGAACTTAAACATAAAATCAGTGAATACAATCACCACAAACGGTGAAAACAATTAAAACTGAACGAAATACCAGTGAATTAAAATAACAAAACTATAAAACAAGAAATATAACTTAAACAAACGAACATCACATTTTTCGACATACACGCTACAGAAGTGAACACACCTAATACAAAACATTTAATCAGTGAACACGGAACACTTAACCAGGACACCTCTCACAACACAATAGACATTATCCAATATCGCAGAACCAAGGAAGCAGTTGAGAAGGCAGCTTTATTAGCAGAAAATTCAGCGTCATCATTCTAGTTTTACTGCAAATACGAAGCGTCAGCCATTTTGAAAAATCCCATCATGCAACACCACCTCCACTGATTGAATTCGTCGTTCGCTGTTGGTAAAAGGATTCAACTTTATAAACATTATATATCATTAGTTCATTTTGTAATTATTAATTATTAAGATATATTTGTGAATGTTATACTTTCTATACTTGCCCCTTCTCTGACTATTATAATTATAACCGATCAAAGAACCAGTCGAAATATTTCTATATAATAACCTGTATTAACAATCGATTACCCCTGTGCAAGAGTCGAGTGTTCTATATGTGATAATCGATTTTAAATCGATATTATTAAATTTGTCAATAAAATATATTAATTCTACGCTTTGGTTTAATTTTTATTTTAGAATTTTTATAAATAAAGAGTTAATTCACAACAGGATCAAAGAAAAAGGCGACATTACTCAAGTGGGAGTAATATACTTGAAAAAGAAGAAAGATAGCCGATCGATTAGCGAAATGAGACAATCCGATTAACTCTAAATTTATTTACAGTGAAAAAGAAACGAATTTATTGACATAATTAACACAGATTAAAACAAAATTTTCACACGACACTATTACAAGGATTATTATTTAAATTATTGAACATAAAAACTGACATTAAAAATTTTTTTTTGCAAATTTTTAAAAATAAAACAAAATTTTTTGTTTTGTACACGAACGAAACATTTTTTATTTGTAACCGCATATAGCGTCTAGTTACATTGTTTATCAAACATCACTTGATGAGGACTGGTCACAATAATCAATAAAAACTTGTTTTAACACTCTCATATTTCTATGTACTTCTATAAATGTGCTTTCTCAATTGAGCTTCTGTCTGCTATCTTCCTTCCGTTTTCTTCCTTCATACTTCTGGAATCTAATATCAATCTTCTCAGCTGTTTTATTATCCCTTAAATATTCAATTTCCCTAACATTCCCTAACACGTGAGCTGGGACAGTCCAGAGGGGCACTTTTGGCTACATACTGTGCTGGCCATACTATACTTAAATACAATACTGCTGGAATTCATCTACAGACAGTTATAAAAATAAAAATAATACCATAATAGTCTATTTTTTTTTACTAATAATAAACACTTTTGAGATTCTTCACGCTGTTGCGGTTTACATTTAATTATATATTTCTTTTTTCTTCTTGAGTCCTTCTTATTTTCAGTAGCTAATTTCAGATAACATTATTGACAGGCATTATTTTTAAATCCTTTTGACTTTCCTTCTTGTGACAGATGTTCTTCGTACTATTTCTTCCTTTATCATTTTCAACTCAGAGAAATTCTAAATTGTAGCTGTATTAATTATTATCATTCTTTAGCTTCATTGTAATTATAGTCATTAAATTATCAGTTGTTCTTCTTATTTTACCTTCTTGTCTGAGCACATTACCATTAATTGTTTTTATATATTTTTTTTCTTCTCGTTGTTCCCATTATAATATTATTTTTTCTATTATTTCATTTTAAATCATATTGTTTATAAATAAATTATATAATCTGTTCTTACATTCTCTTGGTGTTTTGTTGTTTATCTTAAATTATATTGTTTTGAAATATCTTAAGTAAGTTGTCCTTACATGCTTTTTGAATTTTGCTGTTTATTATTTCATTTAATAGTTAGTTTAATATATTTTAATTAGTTTCTCATTATTTTCCTTTGATTTGCTTTATTCATTATCCATAAAATCCGTCCCTTTTCTCTAATGGTTAGTTTGCACTTGGTTTATCCGTGGTCAATTATTTCCTCTGTACTGGTTGTTCGGATCCCTCTGGTGTGCAGAACTATTTTTGTCCTTGTGACGTATCTCACTATCATCTGGTTCTTCCATTTTGTTGCTATAAAATTTTCATTTATGCTTAAGTCTACAGTCGTTTTTCGAACTGATTCTGTTCTTGTGAATTCTTCTTCTATATTCTGGTTTAGTTGTTTCAATGACGGTTTCCCATCCTGGTTTATTTCTTTTATCAATGGTTGGTGGTTCTCATCCATTCTCTTATGGATTTTATGTATTTTCCGGCAAAATCTTTCCCTGCATTTTTCGTTATCTTCCAGGAATATTTCCATTATCTTCTTCACTGGTTCATCCATATTGTTTCTTAATTGTTCGA
This sequence comes from Magicicada septendecula, assembly GCA_034769895.1. Classification (NCBI taxonomy): domain Eukaryota; kingdom Metazoa; phylum Arthropoda; class Insecta; order Hemiptera; family Cicadidae; genus Magicicada; species Magicicada septendecula. The sequence continues at coordinate 660,450,222 of CM068368.1, forward strand.
ATGGTTCATACATAACCTCCATAAGTCCTCCATGCTCCTCGGTTAGTTTTGGTTTTTTCGGCTCTTCTAATCTCTCCGGGAATTCAATTGGGGTTCGTTTAGTTTTTCTAAATTGACTTACTTTTCTTGGTTCCGTAATTGGTATATTATGCATTTTAACTAATCCCCCCTTAATCATCTCCAATCCTTCCCGTGTATTCATTAATTTCCTTTGACGTGTTTGTCTCATTTTCATTGTCTTCATTTCATTGTTAACCCGTTCTATTCTTCCGGCTGTTGATTTGTACTTCGCCTAATTTTTCTTGTTTTTCTGCTTGTACCTCCGTTATACTAATTTTGTTATTATTTTCAATGTTATTTACTCGGGTAGTCACCTTCTCCTTGAACACTAGAAGTTCCTCCTTTATTTCGTCGACTCTTTGACTGATTGTTTCGTTAATATTCTTTATCTTTTCATCTGTATTATCGTTAATTTTGTCTATCCTTCCATTTACGATTTCTCTCAATGCTTGCTTTTGTTCATTTATAATTTCCCGCAAATCCTTATTACTGTTTTCAATTTTTTCGTCTATTTGTTTGTTATTTTCCTGAATCTGCCTTAAGCTCTCGTCGTTCCTGTCAAGCTTTTCGTTAATTTGGTTTAATCTTTCATTTATTTGTAGGTTATTCTCATTAGTTTCTTCTTTATTCTTATCAAATTTCTCATTCATTAGTTTGATTAAGTTCTCACTCAAAATTTTGTTTTGTTTCTGTGAGTTTTCTTTTATACTGTCTATTTTATTTTCTAGCTATTCTAAGTTTTCTTCAAATTTTTTATTTAATTCTTCCTTGTTTTTTGGAATCTTCTTTAATACTGTCTATTTTATTTTCTAGCTTTTCTGAGTTTTCTTCAGCTTTTCTAACATTTGTTTGTTTTTCTCGTTAGTTTGTTTATATCCTCCTTCATGCTACTCATTAATTCCATTATTTTTTCCCAATTTAGTCCTCCTCTAGCTTCCTCTTTATCGCCCGCCTGTTGTTCCATTTCGGTGTCTGTAATTATCTCTGCTTCTTCTTCCCGTCTATCTTCTTCCATTTCTTGGTCCTTCACCATCCTTTTAGAAACACCTCTTGTATGCATTCCTGTGCCTCTAATAGTCACCTGCTCAAGTTAAGTAATAGCGATGGAGTCGATGTTTTACTTAACTCAAGCCCTACAAGTTGAGCGCCAATTTATAATATAATAAAAGAATTATTGATACAGAATTTTCTATTTGTCCTTATCCACTTTGTTTGTAAGTTAATGTAATGTTGTTCTGTTGATGGCAAGTCACCTGCTGTAAGCGTTAATTTGTAATAAAAATTAATGAGAAATATAATATGTTCTTTTATCTCTAATATATTATATAATAATTAAATCTGTTTGGAAAGAGTAGAGAACAATATTATTGAGTATATTGGATGATTATCTTGTTACTATTCAGGCCTAGTCTGTACACAACATTGAGAGAGGAGAGTAAGATCCGTAAATAGTTTTTCTCTTCTCTCATAATTCAACAGCTATATGCAAGCTAGCGCTGTGGTTGATAGTCAGCCGGTTATTATAGGTTAAGTTGTTCTAACCCTTGTATTCCTCTCGTTTCTCCCTCTATATGCTATAAATTCTTCAAAACACATTAAATCATCAACAAATAATAATAACTCATCAATTTCAGGAAAGATTCTTTATTTTTATATTTTTTCAAAACAGATGTTTTCTCTTGGCACAGATACAACACATCGATCACACTGGAATGAATCGATTAGTTACTGAATTCGGGTTTAGATGTTTAATTTTAATTGTATTGTTATTTTTTCTTAATCTCAGGGTACGATGAGTTCTTGTGACTATTAGGAAGGTCAGAAAATGCAAAATAAGATTACAAGGTATTACAATTTAATCATAAAATCTTATTAAATTATTCCTCAGGCTTTCACGGCCGGTGTCAGATGAATTGTTCATGATATCCGGGCTGTTTGGCCGTGGTCCATGGTTTATAACAAAACCAAACGTTATAAACTGCCAGTGGAGCTGCCGAAACGTTTGGTTTTGTTATAAAGCATGGACCACGGCCAAACAGCCTGGATATCATGAACAATTCATAAAATCTTATTAATTAATATTTAAACATAAATTGAGTTTTACCGTATGTTGACAAAGTTACTCGTAATGGCCGCGCTCCGATAGACTGGTGCTGATAGTCGAATGATGGACAAATGTCTGAAATATGTCAGTCTCCAGCTTCTCAATAAAAGTTTGGTGTTTGTGTCCCAGGATGTAGTGGAAGTTTCAGTTCTTAAACTTCGCTAATGTTTGCGTTTCTGGTGGTTACGGGTCCCAATGGATTTTGTGTAGTATTAGTTCTTCGCTTAGTCGTAAAAAGTGTGGTTCAGGGCGTAATTTTAATTTTTCTTTCTTTTCGTTTTTTAAAATACTTAATTACTTTGATTTCTTCAGGTCTTGGGTTGTCTTCATTTATTTATTATTAAATTTCATTATTACTCATTTGACTGTAGTTACTTAGTAAATTTATTCTTTGGGTTTTTTATTTAATTTTATTGATAGGTTGAATTATACTCTCTGATTGATCACCCTCGGAAGTCAACCAACTGTCTTTTTTGTTAGTTAATAGTTATTAGGATTTACTATAAATTTAATCTTTAGATTTTCCTTCTTTTTCTCGATTCATGACAACTGAACTGATCTCATTCGAATACACCAATTGAGTGTAATTGAATAAACAAAATTTCTTGCATTTTGTCGTCCTTGACAACCAGTCTTCGTTCTGTTATTGGATAATATTTGTTATCCTAGAGCCATAATTAAAAAATGTTCTTGCACTTACTTAATAAAATACTCCCTTACTAAAGTTACATTACATCATATAAAACTTTCACATAATCATTGTTATTAAATTATATACATTTTGCTATCTTCTCTTCTTGATCTTCTTAGTCTAACAAGTACTATCTTCTCATTACGAAATACTAATTTTGGGACTATTTATTCTATTACATATGTTATGATTTTATTGTATTTTAAGTCACTTATCTTTTTAGTAATTACTACTACTGCTTTCTTTTAATTTATTATATTACATTTAGTGTTTTTACATTTTTTCGTTATTTAACTTTTCTGACCTGACTTCCTGTACAATATATCACTGGCTTATGGCCAATCATTCCATTTTCATTTTATTCTGATTTTAATTTATTATTACTTTTTTTAGTATAGAACCCTTCATCTGTTTACAACATAATTACAATAAATCCTTTGGCATTTTATCACCAATTATTGCCTTCCTGGCCAAGTTTACAATTATAATCTAGTAATACCTCTATTTTTTATTTAATGTGAGTACCAAAATATTTACTCTTATAAAGTTTAACACCAGTTCTATGGTGACATATTCGTTAACATTGTAACAAATTAAATAGATTTTTTAATTTTGTTTGGAAAAAAAATTTTTTTTTTTTATATTTAAATTAATTTAAAATGTATTGTGGTGTTCCGAACTTCTTGTTATTTGTTTTAATCGAATTCTGTCCTTTTTAGTATTTAGAATTCCTTCACCAGTTAATAAGATTGTCTCCAAAAACAATCGATTAGTGAACTTTCCTTATTTGGAGGTTATCTTCCTTCGTGGTTGTGAAATTCTGGTAGTTATCGCTCAATTAAAATTATGTATTATGCTAATTATTATATAGGAATAAACAATATTCAATTTTATGATCTTCAATGAATTTTATTAACAAATATTGATATGATCGATTTTCTATCGATTTATTAATCGACTCTCTCAGGGTATATTTCGATAGTTCGTACAATTATTTAGTATGGGGTTCTTTTAACAGTTATTTTATAGATAGAGAAAAAGGGCAAAGTATGGAAAGTATAACATTACAAAAGTAAAATCTTATTATTTAAAATACATTTATAATATTCAATATATAAGTAATATTAAAGAAATGTTTGAACCGTTCAGTTGAGTTGGCAATGTCGCATTGGATTGTGGGAAGAAAAAGATGGCCGCTTCGAGTTCAGACGTCAGACGAATACACCTAGTTAATTCTGCAATAAAGGCTGCTTCTCCTGTGATTTCTCGTTCCTGCTGTTGCGATTATTCCTTCTTGTGTTGGTGGAGTGTTCCTGGTTAATTGTTAGTGTTCCACTTCGATAAAATGTGTTGTAAAAGTTATGTTCAACTTTAGTCTGTTAGGTCGAGAATTGCACTTTCCGTTTCGTTGTGTGTAATTACTGTTTTAATAGTTTAAATTGTGTATTCACTGTGTTCTGTTCTTGTTTGAAGTTAGTTTAATGTCTGTTGGTGTTCGTTTCACTGAATTTACGTTTAGAATGTATTTTTACAAAACTCGCGTTTTTCGCATCAGGCTAGGCTTATTGGATATGCGCCATTTATGTCTCAGCTATTAGGTTAAAAATTGCTTAAGAGCTCGTGTCAAGTGTACTTCACAATATTTAATAATGAACTCCCTAACTTCCTTCGTCTTGTCCAAAAGTCTTAGCCAAATTAATATTAGCAATCCATTGTTTCAAAATTATTTTACATCCTGTGCATGTGAGAATGTTACATTATATAACTGAATACATCTTTGCTATTATTCAAATTTATTATCTATTAAATACATAATCTTCTTCTTCAGTTCATTCTGCTTGATTTGATACCAAATAAGATAGTTTTATTAAGTTTTTGATCTAAAATGCTATATTTACTTCATTTTGAAAATTGTAAGTTTTAAAATTCACTTCCTGTCCTTTTTCAAAATGTTGCCATTTTACATGTTATATTAATGATTGTATTAAATCTCTGATTGACATTAAAGGTTTATTTTCCCTTAATTTCTTGTAATTTGATTAATTGGTTCTCTTCTTAAATATTATACCTTAATCCCCTCTTTGAATTTTCAGTTTTTACATTTGCATTTTTAACAATAATTCTTGCTATCTTTTTACAAAATCTTTCTTACTTATATTTCCAGTTACATGACTCTATGACTGATTTACCTTATATAAATTCCATCAGTTTAATTGTTTTTCTGTACTCATTTCATCAATTTTGATGCTGTTTAGTTTTAACATTTGGCCTAGATTTCTAACAGTTTTTACATACATAGTTTTTAAATAATACATTTTGTTTATACCCTCTCTGACTTTCTATTTTAATATAACATTAATTAACATTTTCTTATTTTAATAAAAGAACAATTAGTATATAATTTATACTCTTAATTCATAATACATAATTGAAATTAACAATGGTCTTTCAAACTCAGACATTTTATAATTAATTATTATTAGTAATACACAATAAATATTTTATAAATAATGAATGTTATTTAATTCTGACATTTCAGTCTTGATTATCACTAGTAACTTATTCTAAATAAACAAAACATATCTGTCCTTCCATCGTTTACTCTATTTCTTATACTAGGTTCTATTTTCAGTTTTAAACTGTTTTTTGTTTGATTTTGGGGTAATGATACTTTATCACTTCACTTTTTATATAGCCTGCTCTTGCTTTATCTACTGTCATTCTAATGAATGTTTTATATAAAGAGTGGCAGTTATTATTCAGAAACACCTGTATTATCTGTCATGATAATACTTTATTTAATATTATTCATGGACACAATATAAACACTTCAAAGTTGTACTATTTCACAATTTACTCAGTTTGTGAACTGCAATATTGACACATAAGGTTTATTTATTATAACACAAAAACTTGCACTGATCCCCTTTTTATTCTTGGATTTTATTTCTAAATAGTTTTATTAAAATCAAGAAATCTATTTATAGAAGATAATGAAGGTTTGTTTTTTGCATTATATAATTTCACATTGGTTCACTTTCAATTCTACTTTATACACTTTTGGCTTATATTTATTTTACATGGTTTCTAAATTTGGGTATTTGTTATACTTTCATTTGTTATTATTTTTATCACTTTCTTTTGGGGTTTGGGTTTTTTATAAGAGCACTCCTTCTTCTTGTGGATGCTGTCTTGTTCTGGTTTCTTCATTGATTTCTCCTATTCTTCTTGTTCCTTATAAAAGTATTTCCTTTTCTTATTGTGGATGTTGTCATGTTTTGGGTTTCTTCCTTACTTACTCCTATCCTACCTGGGTATTACCTTGTTCTATATTTTTAGTTTTGCTGTTTATTTTTATGATTCATCACTCATTGTAACATTGGTTTTAAATGAAACTTTTACTTTAATCTATGATTGTGCTTTACGGTGGTTCTTAATTAATTTTTTATTTTGCTTTCTCGGATTTAAAATGTTTTTATTTTATTTTTATGATCATTCTACCATTCAGAATTATGGGCATTATCTGTCATGCTACAACATAAATGAAATTAACATCAATTAATTGATATTCTCTTAAAGCAATTGCTTCACACCTGCTACATACAAAAGACAACATGAATACCATGATAACAAAACAACATGATAAAACATAATAACATGCACATTATTATAAAATAAATTACACACCAATGAATTAGTCTACTCTCAGTTAATTAATTAATTAGTCTAAACTGTCTATATTATTTTTCACATTATTTGACACTATGTTTATCGCTCACACTTTTCACTGACCACTTCATAGTTTGTATTTATAAACATTTTTATTTTTTTCTATTACCTTGTACTCTTATTTGGTGTTATTTATTTATTTATTTAATAAGGGTTTACTTTTCTGACCTTTATTACAACGGACAATTAGTGTTTTTTTATTTTGATAATTATAAATTTTTTATGTAACGTAGGGGACCTTAGTTTCGTTACGTTAAATATAATCCCCCTCCAAAATAAGTTTATTTTAGCTAAATGTGGTCTGGGTAAAATAAACTTATAATTTTCATGTCTTGGAATATTTTCTTCTTATTCGTAGTAAAAATTTTTTTTTTATATATAGGTTATATACCTTTTATTTGGTTAATGGTAATTGACTTGATTTCCTAATGTAACATATTTTACTAATACTCAACTCTCTCTCCTGGAGGAAAATTCACTACTGATATTCTTTCTTGTGGTGGTTGTTTATCAAACATCACTTGATGAGGACTGGTCACAATAATCAATAAAAACTTGTTTTAACACTCTCATATTTCTATTGTACAAGTACAGTAGAAGCCCGATATAGCGCGGTCCGATATACCGCGGATTCGGATATAACGCGGTGAAGAGTATGTCACCCGTTATTAGCGAAAATTCTTACTTGTAGAGAGTGAGTAAATTATGAATTGTTTATCGTGACTTCCGTAGCCACATTGGAATGCGTTGCGTTTATTGTAAACAAAGGCTTGTTGTTGGAAACGGCGTTGTAAACAACAGCCAGAATTGCCAGTTCAAGTGTACCTGTAGACATAAACAATTGCCCCGTATTTACAGTCTCTACGTTTCTAAGAATTCATGCCAAGGCAAGCAGCCAACTAAATCCCTTCTCTCTCTCATACTCTTATATTATAAGATCATACTCTGATATTATCTTATCAAAGTGTATAGTCTTTGTCATAAATTCGCATAGTGTAGAGTTTTGTGATGTCGCAGAAAAGAAAAGCATATTCTGTGAGTGATAAACTCAAAATAATTGATCGTGTGAAGAACGGAGAGTCAAAGGCAAGTTTATCACGTGAGTGTGGCATCCCAGAAGGAACAATTAGAGGGTGGATGAAGGAAGAAGATAAACTTAAAAGTTTTGTGAACACAGTTGAAAGTGAAGTGGGGTTGCAAAGAAACAAGACTAAAGTAGGTAAGGATAGTGAACTAGATGAGTGTCTGTACAGGTGGTTTTTAATAAAACGAAGTGAAGGTGTGCCACTGTCAGGACCAGTTATTAGAGCTCAAGCTGTGAAATTCCATAGTGATTTACATGGCAACAGTGACTTTAATGCATCTGATGGGTGGTTTTCGCGATGGAAATCTCGTCATGGTATAAGCCAGATAAGCATTGAAGGGGAAGCACGATCATGTGACAGTGAAGCTGCAGCACTTTTTCCTCAGGCATTAAACAAAGTAATGATCGATAACGATTTAAATAACCACCAAGTGTATAACTGCGATGAAACTGCTCTGTATTTTCGAATGCTTCCTACCAGAACTCTGGATGTGAATAATTCAATAAATAAATCTGGATTAAAAATAAATAAGGATAGAGTTACCCTCCTGTTTGCAACAAATAAATCAGGCAGCCACAAAGTTAAACCTCTCTGTATAGGGAAAAGCCGAAATCCTAGATGCTTTCAACATGTTAACATGACGTCATTACCCATCACATATCGTAATACAAAAAACGCTTGGATGACAAGTGATATTTTCGGTAAATGGTTCCATGAAGAATTTGTTCCATCTGTGAGAAGCCACCTGCAGTCACTCAACCTTGAAGAAAAAGCTGTACTGACCCTTGACCACTGTCCAGCACATCCACCTGCTGATATGCTACAGTCAAGAGATGGGAAAATCGGAGTCATGTTCTTGCCGAAAAACACTACAGCACTGATCCAGCCATTAGATCAAGGCATCATAAAAGCATTTAAAGCGCATTACCGCCGTGAACTTCTGAGTGCTATAGTGAATTCTGATGAGGAAATGGAAATTTACCTTAAGTCAATAAACCTGAAAACAGTTGCGTATTCAATAGGTCTTGCATGGGAAAGTATTAATATGGCTACGATTCAGAATTGCTGGAAGAAATGTTCCTTTGAACAAAACATCGCTGATGGAAATTGCTCTGTTGCCGGATTCACTAATAGTGATGTACAGTCTGCGAGTAGTGCTCTGCATTGCAACTTCACTCTAGATGACTTGAATGGCTGGGCAGAAGTTGACAACGGTGAGCCTGTTACAGAATGTATAGGAGATAAAGATATCAATGCAGTCCGAAATACAAATTGCGAAGAAAAAGAAGACGATGACGATGATGGAAATGAAAATGGGGTGAAAGTGAAAGAAGTTATTCCAAATGTTAGTGAAGTGATAATACACATAAACAAAGTAATTTCGTGGATGGAGAGGCAAAGTGAATCTAATAATGTTCATCTGCTGCACCTCGCGATTATAAAACAATACGCGGAAAAGAAACGCTGTGCATTATCCCGTCAAACAACAATTACGGACTTTTTTAAGACCAACAATTAGGCCTACAGTAGGTCGAGTGAGCAATGTATAAATAGTGTATTTTATATTCCATTGGATTAAAATAGATTAAAATATTGGATTAAAATACAGTTTTCTTATTTTTTATTTCTATATTTGGTGACGTAATTTACGTACAGTATATAGTAGTGCATTATGTTGTAGCCTTTTTCCCGGTCCTCCCTCCCCATCATTTGTCACTGTACAGGTCACCTTCCGATATACCGCGGTTACGCCTATAACGTGGGGGAAAGTATGTCACCCGACAACCGCGCTATATCGGGCTTCTACTGTACTTACCTTTTATAAATTTGAAATAGGTTTTGTTTATTTACTATGCATTTAGGTTCTGTAGACGCCATGTTGTTATCTGCCAACCTAAGATTTCGCTCGCCAGGGTTCGAATCAGCGAACGGGAAAATCAGAACTGGTTATTTGAATCATAACGATCATTTTTTAGTTTACTAAGCAATTAAAATTTTATTGATCATTTTTTGTTTTTATATCCCTTTCAATTCCCATAATTCTTAACAATTTTTTGCATATCAAAATGAAAATTATTCAGACAAAAACTTAATTTTTCTTATATATAACTTTATAGATAAAATAACAACATCTTTAAAACTACCATCAAAATTTAATTAACCCAAACCAGCGCTTCTTATTTTATCATTTTTATTATTTTTTCACGCTCGCATTCATACATATGTCCCGTGCACATTTGAGTTCTCAATTTCATTTAATGGTAAATAGCGTACTCTAAAAGAACATAATTTTGAAGTTAATATACCACTCCGGTTACTGATCTGGCTATACGAAAGAGTCCAATGTTCCGTAGTACCTTCCATCACTCCGCACATATTAGTAGCACCATCTGTTACTTTAATTATTTAATTACTCACTGGATAATCATGTTCCGATTTAAATTATACATTCGGTTTTAAAATCACATTTTGTTTGAGTTGCGGGCCCGCATTTTCGTTCCGGAACTGTTCTTTACAACTGGCCGGTTTTAGAGTGCAATTGCGACTGAGGCGGATTTTACTGTGTTGAGTTCTTTGTTTTCTGCACACTGGGCGAGAAAGAATGTTTCGTACGTGCTTTTCAAGCTGTTCACAGTGTCACACCCATGCGCGCATACGCCCCCCTCGCTGATAGCTTTCACATTCCCAGACTCGTTAATTGCTTTTGCTCAACAGCAACACGTACTTATGGCTTGGTTTGATACCGCACTGACTGCAATGTGTTAAAAAACTGTCCAGCGTTTATGATTCAAATGTTGTTCAGCTTGAGTGGCCATTACATTTTACAATTATTTAAGAAGAAATAAGCCCCAATAGTTTGTCCCGTTACAAAACCCCCTCAATGAGAGGTTTTATGCTGAATCATAAAAACTCTCATTGACACTCTCATACTTCCTAAAGGGATCAGTCGGATATGTCGCCACAACCCCCTGTAGTGTTTATATAAAAAAAATACAATCACTTACCCGTGGTCCAGTGGCTGTGACCGCACCTGAATGACCTTACTGGACTTCTCTCTCGAGATCCCAACACCGCAAGGCCAGTCAGGCACTTTCCGCTCCTGCTCTGACGCACTGGCCAGCTCAGGACCGCTGTCACAGCGTCACCAGACACTGAAACATCAAATCAAAAATATCACACAGTGGCCTTGTATAATACCACATCCCTAACTGATCTGTTTCCCCTTAGCTGTGCGCTGGTTTGCGTTAAGAAGCACTGGTTTTTCTTAATTCTTAACACATGTATATATGAATCTTATCTTGTTGTTGCATCCTCTTCGTTCACTTTATTAATTTAATAATATATATAAACTTTCACTAATGAACTTACTGTTGTCACTTCCCAAACGTTTCGAGATGTTGTTTCTCTTCTTCAGTGGGTGTATACTGATTGTCGATTACAGAATAACCGTTACGGAAAAATGGTGTGTGTGGTGGGGGTTGATGGTGGGAAGGGATTGGCGCTGAGGTTCGAATTGTGTGTGTGTGGATCAGTGTATCGAATAGTGTATGTGATTTATAATGTATTTGTTCATTTAATATGTTGTTTGGTTGTAGTGTGTGATATCTGTATATTTCAAATTGTTCAGCTGTGTTTAGTTTTCTACTTTTAGGTAAGTAGTGTAATATTTCCATGTTGTGTTCAATGTTTGTGTAACTGTGGTTTTCGTTATGTAAATGTGTGGCAAATGTTGAACATTTAAAAGCCCTCACCACAAACTACATACAAACTACATACATTCCACATTTGCCACACATTTACATAACGAAAACCACAGTTACACAAACATAGAACACAACATGGAAATATTACACTACTTACCTAAAAGTAGAAAACTAAACACAGCTGAACAATTTGAAATATACAGATATCACACACTACAACCAAACAACATATTAAATGAACAAATACATTATAAATCACATACACTATTCGATACACTGATCCACACACACAATTCGAACCTCAGCGCCAATCCCTTCCCACCATCAACCCCCACCACACACACCATTTTTCTGTAACGGTTATTCTGTAATCGACAATCAGTATACACCCACTGAAGAAGAGAAACAACATCTCGAAACGTTTGGGAAGTGACAACAGTAAGTTCATTAGTGAAAGTTTATATATATTATTAATATATATGAATCCTTAAACTAACATGATACATTTATAAACTTCCTTAGCATCATTCTGTATACCCTTCTCTTGTTAACTTCTTTTCCCAAAAATCAAAATTATTGCCCTGATTCCCATCAGAATTCAAATAAACATTTCCCATTACAATATTACAAAGACCTTCCATTACCCAAATTACATCTAAAATATTTAAATCCATTGTTAAAATTCTCTTAAACACATTATCAAAATTTAATCAAATACAATTCATCTATATCTCCCTTCTTCTATAATTCTTAAACATTCCCTTTTTTTCTAAAACAATTCAAAATCATTTAACATTTTATAAAATATTATTATTAACAGAAATTCTAGTTATCCAGCGCTGTTAATAATAAGCATCCCCTTTTCTCCTCCACACACACTATTTCCCCCCCTGAACTGTTGCGTTCAGTTGCCTCCACAAGGACTGAGGCGAAAGGAGTGAGCACTTTTTTCTTTTCTCTCATTCCCATCCTTGCTTCAGCGTTACAAAACCTTCAGGGTAAGTACACCTACTTATTATCTTAATATATGCCCCTAAGGTCTACCACCCCTATTTGGGTGAAAATAGCCTGTGTTCAAAAATAATCTTAGATTCCCTTTTTGTTCCCCATTAAATTTTTATGTTGAACCAATTTCAAAGGCAACCAACGATGGTCAGGTTTTACAGTTTCTGCCCACAGCTGGTTGTCATCCAAAACCACGATCTGGGTTGGTAAGGCCGAGATCGCCTGAAATGTAGGGAATTGCAATGGTTTGACACTTAGTGTCGTATATAGTTACATTTGTAACTGCCCCCAAAATCATCAATTTATACATAATTACTAATACATATAAAATCCTCATTATAAAAACTAATATACATTACAAACATTAATAATCATATTATCACTGTTCATAAAGCAGTCTTAAGGCATCACCATAGTATCACTACGTTCTTCTTCCGTTTACAACCACTGAAGGTTGTCACTTTAATAATATAGATATAATTTTCAAAATCTTAAATTTTGTCTTTTATTTTCTCCAAAAAACGGTTGAATTTTTATTTATTTCACATAATAAAATTTTAATATAGACACTTTTGGCAAGTTCCAGCTTTCACTTTTCAACAATACCTTCTCATGACAAGATAATAAGTACAACAATAGATCATCTTACATTTCTAAATTACATAAATTACATTTCTATTCTATAAAGAAAAAAAAATAACTCCTTACTGAGTTAATGATTTCCGTTACACAAATTTTGGGTGTTTTATTCCATAATTCATAAAATAAAACTACTGTTCGTGGAAAATACTGCCAATCACCTTTTTTTTTACCTTTCCACGAAACTAGGGGTCCCCCTCCCCGTTCAACAAGAAAATTAAATTTCTACTTGCACCAACAATTTGTGGAGTAAGACCATCGTTACTTTCACCCCGTTGCTGAGGCTACCGCCAACCATGGTCCGCCTCCAGAATGCCAAAATCCATGATCAGAGGTGGTGAGTCTGTGATTGCCTGAAAATGGGGGAGAGTCCCTTCTGTAAAAATAAACATCAAATTAAAACTCATACATTCTCTAATATAAAAAACCCATTGAAATTCCTAAGATGACCAGTACAATTTTAGATTTGTAGCATTGTGTGTTCCTACTATCTCCCTAGTCTCCCTGTTCTGCAACACATACGAATTTTTGATCTTGATTTCTACTACCTCATATGGTCCTCCGTAAAGCAGGAAGAATTTCTTAATTTCCTTGTCTTGAGCGCTCGATAAGTCGTGCCTCCTTATCAATACTAACTGCCCTATTTCGTATTTTACCCACTTACCTCTTGCGTCGTGTCTACGCTTTCTTTGCTCACCCTTGCTTAATAAGTTCTCATTGGCCAACCGGATTTTAATGCTCACATCCGTTGTCTCGCTCTCAGGTGGGTAATCAAACAGCTGTTCCAAAATCCTTGGGGGGCGTGTTCCCTTTATCAATTCATGAGGTGTATAGCCGGTGGACTCGTGGGTGGTACTGTTCAGCCAAGTCTCTATCTTTCTGACATACAACGGCCACTCGCTGTGTTTAGCGTGACAATAGGCTCTAAAGATCCTGCCTATCTCTCTCATTACGCGCTCAGCCTGGTTGGACTGGGGATGGTACACAGCCGTATGCTTCGTGAGGATTCCTTCCCATCCTAGGGTCTGGCGCCATTTCCCACTGATAAACTGTGGCCCATGGTCTGACAAAATCACCTTTGGCTTACCCACATGAATCATGTAGTCTTTCGTCACCTTCTCACTCAATACCTGGCTGGTAGCTCTCTTTACGCTATAGAATTTTACATACTTTGAAAAAGTGTCAAGCATTACAAAAATATACACTACTCCGCCTCTACCCTTCGGCAATGGTCCAAACAAATCTACAGCAACTAGGTCGAATGGTCTTTCTACCCTTATAAAATTCAACTCACCTTCAACCATATAATTTACTACCTTCGACTTTTGACACAAATCACAACTTCTCAGCAGCTTTCGCACTCGTCTCTCCATATTCCTGAAAATACATGATTCTTTCAACACATTGACACACTTTTTTGCCCCAAAATGACCATATCTTACATGACAATCCCAAATAATTTTCTCTTCCAACCCCGCTGGTATAACTAGCCTCCAGTCATGCTCAGCCCCTACTACTTTCTTAAACAACAACCCTTTGTAAACTTGGAAAATTTGGTTATATTCTGATTCATCTAATTCAGTCTCTCAGCTGTTTATTATTTTACCTGACTTACCATCTGCTCTCTGCATGGTTTTGATATCCTTCAACTGTTCTCCAAAAATCCTATCCTCCCTACTAATCTGAAAAATTTCAATTTCCTTTAAGTCCCTACCTGTTTTGTTGTCCAAAAAATCTACCCTGGAAAGAGTGTCAGGTACCTTGTTCTCTGTCCCCTTGATGTATTCCCAATCGAAATTGTACTCTTGTAAAACAAGCACCCACCTGGTTAAACGGCTATGAGCGAGCTTACAAGTGTTCAGGAAGGATAACGCCTTGTGATCAGTTCGTATTATCGTCTTGTTTCCTAGGATGTAAGTTCTGAACTTACCGACGGCGAACACAATGCTTAGCAGCTCCTTTTCTGTTGTCGTATAGTTCTTTTCCGCCATCAACAATGATCTGCTGACAAAAGCGAGGGTCAGGTGTTCTTGCTCGTCATCTTCTTGGTAAAGTTCCACACCTACTGCTACATTACTGGCGTCCGTCTGTAAGTAAAATACCTTATTAAAATCCGGATGGTTCATCATTATCATGTGACTAAATTTAGTTTTAATTTCCTCGAAAGCTTCACGCTCCATGTCTCCCCATTTCCATTGTCTGTTCTTTTGAAGTACAGCACTTAACCTTGCTGTTACGTGTGCGTAGTTCTTTTGAAACTTGCGGTAAAAGTTACACAGCCCTAAAAAACTCTGAAGTTGCTTTATGTTCCTCGGTTCAGGGAAGCGCATGATAGATTCTACTTTCTCCGGGTTTGCTGAGATTCCCTCGGGTGTGATAATAAATCCTAAAAAGTTAATTTCCGTTTGCAAAAATTTTGACTTGTCCCAATTTATAGTCCTCCTCCTTCCAATTTCGCTAAAACATACCCTAAATGATCTAAATGGTCCTCGAAAGTTCTGGATGCAATCAAAATATCGTCTACATACACTGTTAGGAAATCTAAATCTTTGGGTCTTAAAATTTTGTCTAGACATTTGATGAAGCTAGACACACTGGTATTTAATCCAAATGGTAACCGTCGGAACCAATAATTTTTTCCATTAAACAGAAATGCTGTGTACTTCCTACTTACCTCCGCCAATGGTACTTGCCAATATCCTGCGGTAAGGTCGAGTGACGTCATGTATCTCACCCCACTAAACTTCTGGAATATTTCGTTAATCGACTCTGGTGATTCACGGTCTGGTATCATAATCTGGTTTATTCGCCTCGCATCTAAACATAACCTAACTCTGCCATCTTTTTTGATTACTACAACCAATGGATTCGAGTAGTGCGATACTGACCTCTCTATTATTCCTCCTTCCATCATCTTCTTCAGTTCCTCTTGCACCGCTCGTCTTTTGGAGTAAGGCACAGGATAACTTCGCTGCATGAAAGGTGTGTGTTCCCGTATCTGTAACATACATTCATAATCTCTTGCCCTTCCTGGAACATCGGCAAACACTCCCTTAAACTGCTCTATTACCTGCCACAACGCCGCACGCTGGCCACTCCTTACCACCTCACCTCCACTACAAAATTCATCCGCCCTTATCTCCCACACTGCATCATTAATATTACTCATTTCACTATCAAAATTCTCAATCTACTCACCTTCTCTACATAAATTTATTCTAGTATCTACATTATTCTCATCTACTCGCTTTTGTAGTAACTTTACACCAGTTATTTTAACTTTATCTAATACCCGTTCAAAATTAACTCTTACAGACCGATCACCCCCATCTAATTCTATCACTTTCTCCTTAAAATTTATCACAGCTCTATTCCTCTGTAAAAAATCGTTACCTAATATAATGTCTAGACTCAACCCCTTAACTACCAAAATGTGGTCTCAAAATCTGTATCATTAATTAAAAAACTTAAATGTATCTGTTTCGTTACACGCTTACTGCGTACTCCGGTGACTCCTATTACTGTAACCTCTGCTACTGGTAAAACTGGAATATTCTTATTTACTTCTCTTAATTCTCCTAAAATGTTTTCAGCGATAACGGAAATCTCGCTCCCTGTGTCTACCAGTGTTCTATAATGCTTATTCTCTATTGTTACCTGTATCTCCGTCAGTCTAGCTCTCACCTCCAACGTGGTGTTGTTTTCTTCTTCTAACAAGTCTGTTACTATGTCTGCTTTGATTACGTTGCTTTGGACTTCTTCTACTGGTTGGACCTCATGTGCTTCCCTGAACAGTGGTCGGTTCCTGGTTACCACTGTCCTAGTTTTCCGGCTGTTGTCTGCTGTCGCTGGTGGTGGGTACCTGTCGTCCTCTTGTTGGTCCCTGGTTATGATTCATCGCTCCTGTATCGTTCTGTACTCCTCTACTCTGCTGTTCATGCTGTTTAGGGTCCTCTCTCCTCCTCTGATCTTCTCTCGGTAAACGGCACTTAAAACATTGCTGACAATGTGGGTAATTCTCTCGTTTGCACCTGGAACAACTCCACTCACCTGATTACTGGAAACCAGTCCTAGGCACATTATTATTATTATTTCCACGATAATTATTTCTTTGGCGATTAAACTCTGTGTGGTTATTATTATTGTTATTATGTTGTATGGGTCGCCTGCCCCCTTCGCGATCTCGAATGCTCTGTAATATATTTAGTATTTTTTCTAACTCGTTCAGATTGTCAATCTCTTTCGTCATGAGGGTTACTTGGACTTCCCTCGGTAAATGTTTACTAACATGTCTCACAAACGATTTGAAAGGTATCGGTGGTTCTAGATATTTAGCCTCGTTGTACAGTTTTGTCACGTATATGGTTATGTTGATATTATTTGGTCCTATAAAATTTCCTGTACCCATTATACGGCTTCTCAGGACTTCCTCTTTGTCCTCAGTCCAATATTCACCTTTGAAAGCTCTTTCGAAAGTTTCATAACAGTCCCACTCTAATTGGTGTGCCTCTGCCCATATAACGGAACTTCCCTTCAAACATTTTATTATCTTAGTTAGTTGCACCTCCCAACTACTACTGCTGAAACGATTGTATTCCCGTGTTTGATTTATAACCCGCATGGGATGTACCACCCTGTTTTCATAGCTGAAAGTTTCTAACTTGATTTCATTGTACAGGTCCCTAGTTATTATTACCCTTTCGGTAACATCGGTAAAATTTTTATTAATTTCCCCCCGTAATTCATTCTTCACACTGGTTAAATTATTCTCAATTAAAGTACATTTATCATACATATTATTGTTATTTTGTATAGTTAATTCATCTATCTCTTGGATCTTATTTTGGAATATACTTATTCTACTCTTTGTATTTCTTTCATGTTCTGATATTGTATTATCTATCGTTTCAATGTTTTTGGCTATGTCTACGACATTCGATTCAACTTTCTCTAATTTATTTTGCAAAACATTAGTTTTCAATTCTATTTGCTTGTTTACTTCACAATTGGTCTTAATTTCTATCTGATTTTCTACTGTAGTTAAACATTTCTTTTCTATTTCTCTACTTTGTGACTCTATCTGGTTTTGAACCGTCTCATTTATTATCTCATTAATTTTATCGATTCTGTCATCTAAATTATTTATTTTAATATAGAATTTCTAGCTGTTTCTATTGTTTGTTTCTGAATATCATCACAACGTATCTCCATCTCATTAATTCTTTTATCGAACTTAAAATTTTGTCTTTTGATTTTGTTTGTTATTTCATTGAACTTCTCATCAAATTTGGTATTTATCTGATCGTATTTCAGGTTGGAATCGCTTTTTTGTTCATCCAACTTTACATCAAATTTATCTATCATTACATCAAATTTATTTAACTTCATACTCTGTTCATCAAATTTCTCATCGAATTTATTGAACTTCTCATCAAATTTATGTAACAATAATTGTATCATGGCATTTGTACCGTCTGTTTTCTTTTCAGAGACTGAGTTCAGATGGGTGTTAATTCAACTGTATTTAATTCGACCGATTCGGTGACACTTGTTTCACCGATCTGACTAACTGGTGTTAACTGAACGCCCATCTCACTCGTAAACGTTTTGTCATTTATACTGATATCTATATATTTATCTGCCATTTTGAAAAAGATTTGTTTAAATGTATTTCTTTCGAACTATTGCTTTATATCTCTAACATCACAAAAACATAACATAACCTTCTTACTTACGTACCTTATTTATACATTATTCATTTCAAATAACCATTCTGCTCCTCTCAGTAGGCTGTATTTATATAAATAATTTATATAAAGTCACTGTTCGGAAGCGTCAATTGTACAAGTACTTACCTTTTATAAATTTGAAATAGGTTTTGTTTATTTACTATGCGTTTAGGCTCTGTAGACGCCATGTTGTTATCTGCCAACCTAAGATTTCGCTCACCAGGGTTCGAATCAGCGAACAGGAAAATCAGAACTGGTTATTTGAATCATAACGATCATTTTTTAGTTTACTAAGCAATTAAAATTTTATTGATCATTTTTTGTTTTTATATCCCTTTCAATTCCCATAATTCTTAACAATTTTTTGCATATCAAAATGAAAATTATTCAGACAAAAACTTAATTTTTCTTATATATAACTTTATAGATAAAATAACAACATCTTTAAAACTACCATCAAAATTTAATTAACCCAAACCAGCGCTTCTTATTTTATCATTTTTATTATTTTTTCACGCTCGCATTCATACATATGCCCCATGCCCATTTGAGGTCTCAATTTCATTTAATGGTAAATAGCATACTCTAAAAGAACATAATTTTGAAGTTGATATTCCACTCCGGTTACTGATCTGGCTTTACGAAAGAGTCCAATGTTCCGTAGTACCTTCCATCACTCCGCACATATTAGTCGCACCATCTGTTACTTTAATTATTTAATGACTCAATGGATAATCATGTTCCAATTTAAATTATACATTTGGTTTTAAAATCACTTTTTGTTTGAGTTTCGGGCCCGCATTTTCGTTCTGGAACTGTTCTTTACAACCGGCCGGTTTTAGAGTGTAATTGTGACTGAGGCGGATTTTACTGTGTTGAGTTCTTTGTTTTCTGCACACTGGGCGAGAAAGAATGTTTTGTACGTGCTTTTCAAGCTGTTCACAGTGTCACACCCATGCGCGCGTACGCGCGAATACGCCCCCCTCGCTGATAGCTTTCACATTCCCAGACTCGTTAATTGCTTTTGCTCAACAGCAACACGTACTTACGGCTTGGCTTGATACCGCACTGACTGCAATGTGTTAAAAAACTGTCCAGCGTTTATGATTCAAATGTTGTTCAGCTTGAGTGGCCATTACATTTTACAATTATTTAAGAAGAAATAAGCCCCAATAGTTTGTCCCGTTACACTATGTACTTCTATAAATGTGCTTTCTCAATTGAGCTTCTGTCTGCTATCTTCCTTCCGTTTTCTTCTTTCATACTTCTGGAATCTAATATCAATCTTCTCAGCTGTTTTATTATCCCTTAAATATTCAATTTCCCTAACATGTGAGCTGGGACAGTCCAGAGGGGCACTTTTGGCTACATACTCTGCTGGCCATACTACACTTAAATACAATACTGCTGGAATTCATGTACAGACAG
The DNA here is from genome assembly GCA_034769895.1 of Magicicada septendecula. Taxonomy (NCBI): domain Eukaryota; kingdom Metazoa; phylum Arthropoda; class Insecta; order Hemiptera; family Cicadidae; genus Magicicada; species Magicicada septendecula. The sequence goes on from CM068368.1 coordinate 660,470,396, forward strand.
TTATAAAAATAAAAATAATACCATAATAGTCTATTTTTTTTTACTAATAATAAACACTTTTGAGATTCTTCACGCTGTTGCGGTTTACATTTAATTATATATTTCTTTTTTCTTCTTGAGTCCTTCTTATTTTCAGTAGCTACTTTCAGATAACATTATTGACAGGCATTATTTTTAAATCCTTTTGACTTTCCTTCTTGTGACAGATGTTCTTCGTACTATTTCTTCCTTTATCATTTTCAACTCTGAGAAATTCTAAATTGTAGCTGTATTAATTATTATCATTCTTTAGCTTCATTGTAATTATAGTCATTAAATTATCAGTTGTTCTTCTTATTTTACCTTCTTGTCTGAGCACATTACCATTAATTGTTTTTATATATTTTTCTTCTTCTCGTTGTTCCCATTTAAATATTATTTTTTCTATAATTTCATTTTAAATCATATTGTTTATAAATAAATTATGTAATCTGTTCTTACATACTCTTGGTGTTTTGTTGTTTATCTTAAATTATATTGTTTCGAAATATCTTCAGTAAGTTGTCCTTACATGCTTTTTGAATTTTGCTGTTTATTATTTCATTTAATAGTTAGTTTAATATATTTTAATTAGTTTCTCATTATTTTCCTTTGATTTGCTTTATTCATTATCCATAAAATCCGTCCCTTTTCTCTAATGGTTGGTTTGCACTTGGTTTATCCATGGTCGATTATTTCCTCTGTACTGGTTGTTCGGATCCCTCTGGTGTGCAGAACTATTTCTGTCCTTGTGACGTATCTCACTATCATCTGGTTCTTCCATTTTGTTGCTATAAAATTTTCATTTAAGCTAAAGTCTACAGTCATTTTTCAAACTGATTCTGTTCTTGTTAATTCTTCTTCCATTTTCTGGTTTAGTTGTTTCAATGACGGTTTCCCATCCTCGTTTATTTCTTTTATCAATGGTTGGTGGTTCTCATCAAATCTCTTATGGATTTTATGTATTTTCCGGCAAAATCTTTCCCTGCATTTTTCGTTATCTTCCAGGAATATTTCCATTATCTTCTTCACTGGTTCATCCATATTGTTTCTTAATTGTTCGAATGGTTCATACATAACCTCCATAAGTCCTCCATGCTCCTCGGTTAGTTTTGGCTTTTTCGGCTCTTCTAATCTCTCCGGGAATTCAATTGGGGTTCGTTTAGAGTTTCTAAATTGACTTACTTTTCTTGGTTCCGTAATTGGTATATTATGCATTTTAACTAATCCCCCCTTAATCATCTCCAATCCTTCCCGTGTATTCATTAATTTCCTTTGACGTGTTTGTCTCATTTTCATTGTCTTCATTTCATTGTTAACCCGTTCTATTCTTCCGGCTATGTTGATTTGTACTTCGCCTAATTTTTCTTGTTTTTCTGCTTGTACCTCCGTTATACTAATTTTGTTATTATTTTCAATGTTATTTACTCGGGTAGTCACCTTCTCCTTGAACACTAGAAGTTCCTCCTTTGTTTCGTCGACTCTTTGACTGATTGTTTCGTTAATATTCTTTATCTTCTCATCTGTATTATCGTTAATTTTGTCTATCCTTCCATTTACGATTTCTCTCAACGCTTGGTTTTGTTCATTTATAATTTGCCACAAATCCTTATTACTGTTTTCAATCTTTTCGTCTATTTGTTTGTTATTTTCCTGAATCTGCCTTAAGCTCCCGTCGTTCCTGTCAAGCCTTTCGTTAATTTGGTTTAATCTTTCATTTATTTGTTGGTTATTCTCATTAGTTTCTTCTTTATTCTTATCAAATTTCTCATTCATTAGTTTGATTAAGTTCTCACTCAAAATTTCGTTTTGTTTCTGTGAGTTTTCTTTTATACTGTCTATTTTATTTTCTAGCTTTTCTGAGTTTTCTTCAAATTTTTTATTTAATTCTTCCTTTTTTTTTTTGAATCTTCTTTAATACTGTCTATTTTATTTTCTAGCTTTTCTGAGTTTTCTTCAAGCTTTCCTAACATTTGTTTGTTTTTCTTGTTAGTTTGTTTATTATCCTCCTTCATGCTACTCATTAATTCCATTAATTTTTCCCAATTTAGTCCTCCTCTAGCTTCCTCTTTATCGCCCGCCTGTTGTTCCATTTCGGTGTCTGTAATTATCTCTGCTTCTTCTTCCCGTCTATCTTCTTCCGTTTCTTGGTCCTTCACCATCCTTTTAGAAACACCTCTTGTATGCATTCCTGTCCCTCTAATAATCGCCTGCTCAAGTTAAGTAATAGCGATGGAGTCGATGTTTTACTTAACTCAAGCCCTACAAGTTGAGCACCAATTTATAATATAATAAAAGAATTATTGATATAGAATTTTCTATTTGTCCTTATCCACTTTGTTTGTTAACATATAAGTTATTAGTAAGTTAATGTAATGTTGTTCTGTTGATGGCAAGTCACCTGCTGTAAGCGTTAATTTGTAATAAAAATTAATGAGAAATATAATATGTTCTTTTATCTCTAATATATTATGTAATAATTAAATCTGTTCAGAAAGAGTAGAGTACAATATTATTGAGTATATTGGATGGTTATCTTGTTACTATTCAGGCCTAGTCCGTACACAACATTGAGAGAGGAGAGTAAGATCCGTAAATAGTTTTTCTCTTCTCTCGTAATTCAACAACGCAAGCTAGCGCTGTGGTTGATAGTCAGCCGGTTATTATAGGTTAAGTTGTTCTAAGCCTTGTATTCCTCTCGTTTCTCCCACTATATGCTATAAATTCTTCAAAACACCCTAAATCATCAACAAATAATAATAACTCATCAACTTCAGGAAAGATTCTTTATTTTTATATTTTTTCAAAACAGATGTTTTCTCTTGGCACAGATACAACACATCGATCACACTGGAATGAATCGATTAGTTACTGAATTCGGGTTTAGATGTTTTAATTTTAATTATATTGTTATTTTTTCTTAATCTCAGGGTACAATGAGTTCTTGTGACTATTAGGAAGGTCAGAAAATGCAAAATAAGATTACAAGGTATTACAATTTAATCATAAAATCTTATTAATTAATATTTAAACATAAATTGAGTTTTACCGTATGTTGACAAAGTTACTCGTAATGGCCGCGCTCCGACAGACTGGTGCTGGTAGTCGAATGATGGACAAATGTCTGAAATATGTCCGTCTCCAGCTTCTCAAAAAAAGTTTGGTGTTTGTGTCCCAGGATGTAGTGGAAGTTTCAGTTCTTAATCTTCGCTAATGTTTGTGTTTCTGGTGGTTACGGGTCCCAATGGATTTTGTGTAGTATTAGTTCTTCCCTTAGTCGTAAAAAGTGAGGTTCAGGGCGTAATTTTAATTTTTCTTTCTTTTCGTTTTTTAAAATACTTAATTACTTTGATTTCTTCAGGTCTTGGGTTGTCTTCATTTATTTATTATTAAATTTCATTATTACTCATTTGACTGTAGTTACTTAGTAAATTTATTCTTTGGGTTTTTTATTTAATTTTATTGATAGGTTGAATTATACTCTCTGATTGATCACCCTCGGAAGTCAACCAACTGTCTTTTTTGTTAGTTAATAGTTATTAGGATTTACTATAAATTTATTCTTTAGATTTTCCTTCTTTTCCTCGATTCATGACAACTGAACTGTCCTCGTTCATATATAACAATTGAGTGTAATTGAATAAACAAAATTTCTTGCATTTTGTCGTCCTTGACAACCAGTCTTCGTTCTGTTATTGGATAATATTTGTTATCCTAGAGCCATAATTAAAAAATGTTCTTGCACTTACTTAATAAAATACTCCCTTACTAAAGTTACATTACATCATATAAAACTTTCACATAATCATTGTTATTAAATTATATACTGTGAAGCTACTTTTTACACAAAATATATAAATACAAAATACAAATACCTAAGGGATTCACTGTTGACTCAAACTTCATAATAATTTCTTCAGGCGCCATCTTTATTGCCAACTGTAAAGGAAAACATTACCAAGGTTCGAATCAGCGAACTAGGAGAACAGAATGTGGTTGCTGAAATAATAACAATCATTTATGTTCATCAATAATTAAACGTTATTATTACTTTATTATTATTCATATTTCATATTAATAAAATCATACAGACAAAATTTGAATTAATAATTGACAAAAACGTGAATAATAGTTGTTAATTACCTTGAATCTCTTTTAATTTACTTACTCGCATTACAATAACAGATTCTTGAACTACATTTATTAAGAATTATAATGGGAACGCAAACCAGCCTTCTTATTACTATAAACTATAGTAAAACTATATTCTCACACACACACACACACACACACAACACACACACACAAAGCTACTTTAGAGATCTCATTTTAAATATTTTATACTTTATGGTTATGAAATCAAAATTGATTTCCCCATTCCGCCAGTAATTTTGAAAAACCCTTATTAAAATCTCATTGATACATGGCTACTTAGCTGAATTTGAAGCCGATTATTATTCCTGAAGCCGTCACATGGTTTTACGTGCGCACTTTACTTCACTTCATGATTATCGAACTGTTAGATTATAATGAAACTGTTAATTACACTTTTAATACGAAATTTGGATTTTAGTTCATGTTTTAAAATATAGTATTCACATTTTATGGTTTTGCGGGCCCGCACTTACTGCCGAAACTTTTTATAGATACCACTCGCGAGTGGTGATGAGATGAGACTGGGGAGATTTACAGGTGCTATTTTGTGAAGCGGCTGTTGTTCGCCCAACTCTCATTGGTTTATATTTTGTATTCGTTCGCCAGTGGACTGTTTTTTGGCTTGTTGACGAAACTGGTGACACACATCGTTATATAAGTTGCTGACGCAACACATCGCCTGACACGGTTATGTAATTTGTTGACAGATTTTGTTACATAACGTGTTTACGTTTTCGTGTTCGTCATTGTCCTTGAATAGCCCTTGGCACAGTTTGCCGGTTATTAAAACTGTTTATATGAATATTGTCTAATAACTTTGTCTTCAACGCCTCAAGCAGTGTTGCCGTTGTTGGGATCGCTTCCACATAACAAATTTACCTCTCGGTCATAAAATTTTTCTATCACTCAACAAGTTAATTATTATTTATGAAAAAATACAAATTCTGTTATTACCCCAGGTATGCCCAAAAATGCCCCGCTACAATACCCCCTCAATGAGATATTTTATGCCGAAGCATAAAAAATCTCATTGGCACATTCATACTTGCTAAAGGGATCAGCCAGGATATGTCGCCACAACCCCCTGTATGGTTTACAAAAAAAAAATATAATCAACTCACCCTTGGTCCGGTGACTGTGACCGCATCTGCATGACAATACTGGACTTCTCTCTCGAGATCCCAACACCGTAGAGTCAGACAGATACTCAACGCCCCTGCTCTGACGCGCAGGCCAGCTCAGGTCCGCCGCCACAGCACCACCAAACACTGAAACAACAAATCAAAATATTAAATAGTGGCCTTATACAACACCATATCCCCAACTGATCTGTTTCCCCCTAGCGGTGCTGGTTTGCGCTAAGAAGCACTGGTTTTGTTTTCCTTTACTTATTCCTAACATATCAAAACATCTAATATAACATAATATAACATAAGAAAACATCTTAAAATAAACAATTTATATTTAAAATGTTACACACTTTATATCATTAAATTGGCATATAAAATCAAAAAATTACTTTTAAACTTGATTTACTCTTATTAATTCGTTTCTCAAAATTACAAATTTTTTTTTTTTTTTTTTTCTTCGTTTTACCCATCATTTTCATTTATCATTTTCTTTCATTAATCTGGGTGATTCTACGTTACTCATTATAATTCATATTATCAACTTGGCATTTACTCATAATCTTACCCCTTTTATTACTCTAACGCTCCCTTACAAAATCTTTAACTAGTATGACACCCCTCTATCAAAATCTACTAACCCTTCTCTACCTCTAACTACTTACTATTTTAACTCCAATTCGCCACCTTCTACTCTTATATAAAAAAAAATACTCTCTAACCCTTTGTACATAGGATACGTGTTTCCCCCCCCAAAAAACTCAATTCCCGTTCTCTGGCCCCTGGATTTTTACCTAAGGCGGCCCCTTCCCACTAAAACTATACCAAATCCCGTCCCAACCCTTATGTTGCGGACTCCCACATTACACTACCACTACTACAAAATTGCCATCCCCAAAATCACAATCTCTTAACCTCACTACAATTACAACAAAATAACATCAAAATAAACAATATATCGCTCAAAACTCTACATGAATTCTCCAATTCTACTGTGTCTCCACTTATACTTCTCAAAATTCTATAACATTACATTAACTCAAAACAACATTACATTATTTTCATCTCTACTATTTCTTTGACTTTGGCTTCAATTTGGACAGATTTGTATGTCCCACAAAATTCAACTTGAACTGATTCAAACATTTTATTCAAACAATTACTATCACCCATTTCTATCTTTTGCAACCCATTGAAAATTTCACCTATCACAACTATTTTCCATTTTATTTTAAAATCTATAAACACATTGAAAACATATTATTATATTTTTATAATCCTTATTCCTAACATACTAATGCAATTAACACAATAAGACATAATAAACACAATATAAGAAGTATTTAGTGCATCTATTTTTTAAATTCAAACAAAAGTATTGAGTAGCAAATCATCATTATTAATTAAAATATAGCGAAATTTTATTATGTTATCCCCTTGGATAACCTCCCAGCCACACACACTATTTCAAATCATGTAAGACTGTGGCGCCTTTTCGCTTCCACAGAGACTGTATATTTTGGAGCAGGGCTTTTACCTCTCCGTGTCTCTGCTTCCGCTATTAAGTTTTAAAATTAGTGAACATCATCATGTTCTCGTTAAATAATCACACACCCTTAATACGGATCTACCACCTGGCTCTGCTGTTCCTCCTCGAACAGAGTGGCAGCCGCTGTTCCATAGTTTGGTGATTCCCCTATTTTCACCCCCCATTAATTTCTATTTTAGACCAATTTCAAGCCAGCTATGGTCAAGGGACTTGGTATGACCATAGCCAACCGCTCGCCAAAACCACGATTAGTGCTGGTAAGGCAGTAATCGCCCGAAAAGTCGGGGAAATCAACTCTTCCTTCAGGCATGTCTACATCATTATTATTATGCACGACACGGCAATTATCAGGGTACAATATAAAATTGTACAAAAGGTGTGCCGTGCATATTCGCCATGTTGGCCTCCGATGGAGGTAACACTCTCGGTTACCCCCAACACTTTCCGCTATCTACTGGGGCACATGCCACCCCAGCAACAGCAACTTACTAACTAATTAATTAATTAAAATCTTGTACACATTATAATTCTATTATAATCTGTTCATCAATAATCATCTAATTCATTCATACCTTTATACCATTTGACTTTCTTAAAATTTTATAATAAATAAATTTTCATAATTACTATTATTAATTAATATATATATCATTCTCAATTATTATTATTAAAAAAAATTTTTAATCATTATTTTTATTTAGCACAATTATTTCAAAATATCTCATTACTGAATTAACATATCAATCACTCCTGTCAACCTTTTTGTTATACATTATTCATATTGTAAAATTTCAATACTTACAGCCCATTTCTCAAAACATATACAACATACCACAATACTCTCACCTCACCACTGAAACATTTCACAAAATATTAGTTTACCTCAAACAATTCAGCCATCTATTATCAAATTCCAAATCTAGTAAAAATGATTTAAATTCCTTAAAAAAAAAATTAATTATACAATATTGAAATAGTCAAACAAAATATTTAACATGTATTAAATTGTTTAATTAAATTCATTATTAACAATACAAAATTCATTACCATAAACTATTATTATTCAATTACTGTTTCTCAATATTAATGTTATTACTTATTTAACTGGCAAAATATTATTATTATTATTACCACAATTACACACATTTATTTATTTAACATTCCACATATACACAATCAAAGTTACTACATTATTATTTACAAATTTCAAATTTACAAAATATTCGTCAACAACTGTTCAAGTGTATCTCACTTCATGTCCAAATCAGCAAGGTCATTACCAGAATTTACAGTATCTAACAAGGTCTATACACTGATATTCTAGTTCAGCCACCATCGTCATATATATATCTAGTGTATTTGTAACATTCATCAGTATTATCCACACACAAGTTATGATAATCATTACTATCATAATAATCTATCAACTCTATTTCATCCATTGTACCACTATAAATCTTGTTACCATAAGTTAGGATTGTCCAGTCTGTATCAGTGTTATTTGTTAATGTCAGGTAAATCGTTTTCTCGTTTTTGTATTCCTCAACTACTACGTCAGGTAAATCATTATAGTCAGGTAAGATATTATCAAAATTATTCTCTGTCTCTCTTTCAACAGGTACGTATTTCACATGATTCATCATCACCCCTTCTAGTATTTTTCTCAATTCATCATACTTTCTTTCTAACTTATATAGTTCTATTTTACTCTCAATACATAACTCTCTTTCCTCATAGCACCACATCACACTCTCACAATTATTACGGACAGAGGGTACAACATTATACAACATTAATTCATTTAACAATAAGGGTCTCTTGCCCTGAAAAAACAACATTAAATCATCATCATCATTATAAACAATAAGGGGAAAATTTGCCCTCTGTCCCCATTCAATTACTACATTATTCTTCCACTCTCTCTCTACTTCATAAACACTCATTAACATTTCATTATCGCATTCTAAAACTTCATCAGTACTATTTGTTATTATATTTTCATCATTTGCTTCTACATTATTCTTCACCCCCACTATACTCTCAGTATTGTCTACTATTTCGTCATTTTTACATTTTGTCATATTTAAAACATTGTCACCTAATTTCTCAACATTCCGTTCTAATTTATTTAAACTGTTTCTTATTGTTTCGTTAGTGCTTTCTAAATGTTTATTAATTTCTTTAATTTCACTTTTTAATTCATCAAATTTCTTATTTATCTCGGTTTTCTGTTCACTAAAAAGCAATTTCATCATCTTGATTAAATCATTATCTTCAGCCGTTTTGTTCATGACTGGTGTTGAGTGAACACCTTCATGCATGATTTGGGATTCAGTTATGCTTATCTGGCTTTCATCTACACTGTCAGTGACGCTGACAGTTTCATGATTGTCTGCCATTTTTCTTAAAAATTTTTTATATATATATCTTCATATAATCTTATTATATGTAACATATACTTATTGAAAAATATTCTACTCACCCATATTAAACATAACCTCTTACGTCTAATTTACGTACATACGTAAATACACATTCCAACCATTCTGTTCTCCTCGTAGGCTTATATTTATATAATTATATTATATAAATCGTCCCTGTTCGGGCGCCAAATGTGAAGCTACTTTTTACACAAAATATATAAATACAAAATACAAATACCTAAGGGATTCACTGTTGACTCAAACTTCCTAATAATTTCTTCAGGCGCCATCTTTATTGCCAACTGTAAAGGAAAACATTACCAAGGTTCGAATCAGCGAACTAGGAGAACAGAATGTGGTTGCTGAAATAATAACAATCATTTATGTTCATCAATAATTAAACGTTATTATTACTTTATTATTATTCATATTTCATATTAATAAAATCATACAGACAAAATTTGAATTAATAATTGACAAAAACGTGAATAATAGTTGTTAATTACCTTGAATCTCTTTTAATTTACTTACTCGCATTACAATAACAGATTCTTGAACTACATTTATTAAGAATTATAATGGGAACGCAAACCAGCCTTCTTATTACTATAAACTATAGTAAAACTATATTCTCACACACACACACACACACAACACACACACAAAGCTACTTTAGAGATCTCATTTTAAATATTTTATACTTTATGGTTATGAAATCAAAATTGATTTCCCCATTCCGCCAGTAATTTTGAAAAACCCTTATTAAAATCTCATTGATACATGGCTACTTAGCTGAATTTGAAGCCGATTATTATTCCTGAAGCCGTCACATGGTTTTACGTGCGCACTTTACTTCACTTCATGATTATCGAACTGTTAGATTATAATGAAACTGTTAATTACACTTTTAATACGAAATTTGGATTTTAGTTCATGTTTTAAAATATAGTATTCACATTTTATGGTTTTGCGGGCCCGCACTTACTGCCGAAACTTTTTATAGATACCACTCGCGAGTGGTGATGAGATGAGACTGGGGAGATTTACAGGTGCTATTTTGTGAAGCGGCTGTTGTTCGCCCAACTCTCATTGGTTTATATTTTGTATTCGTTCGCCAGTGGACTGTTTTTTGGCTTGTTGACGAAACTGGTGACACACATCGTTATATAAGTTGCTGACGCAACACATCGCCTGACACGGTTATGTAATTTGTTGACAGATTTTGTTACATAACGTGTTTACGTTTTCGTGTTCGTCATTGTCCTTGAATAGCCCTTGGCACAGTTTGCCGGTTATTAAAACTGTTTATATGAATATTGTCTAATAACTTTGTCTTCAACGCCTCAAGCAGTGTTGCCGTTGTTGGGATCGCTTCCACATAACAAATTTACCTCTCGGTCATAAAATTTTTCTATCACTCAACAAGTTAATTATTATTTATGAAAAAATACAAATTCTGTTATTACCCCAGGTATGCCCAAAAATGCCCCGCTACAATACATTTTGCTATCTTCTCTTCTTGATCTTCTTAGTCTAACAAGTACTATCTTCTCATTACGAAATACTAATTTTGGGACTATTTATTCTATTACATATGTTATGATTTTATTGTATTTTAAGTCACTTATCTTTTTATTAATTACTACTACTGCTTTCTTTTACTTTATTATATTACATTTAGTGTTTTTACATTTTTTAGTTATTTAACTTTTCTGACCTGACTTCCTGTACGATGTATCGCTGGCTTATGGCCAATCATTCCATTTTTATTTCATTCTGATTTTAATTTATTATTACTTTTTTTAGTATAGAACCCTTCATCTGTTTACAACATAATTACAATAAACCCTTTGGCATTTTATCACCAATTATTGCCTTCCTGGCCAAGTTTACAAGTATAATCTAGTAATACCTCTATTTTTTATTTAATGTGAGTACCAAAATATTTACTCTTATAAAGTTTAACACCAGTTCTATGGTGACATATTCGTTAACATAAATGAAATTAACATCAATTAATTGATATTCTCTTAAAGCAATTGCTTCACACCTGCTACATACAAAAGACAACATGAATACCATGATAACAAAACAACATGATAAAACATAATAACATGCACATTATTATAAAATAAATTACACACCAATGAATTAGTCTACTCTCAGTTAATTAATTAATTAGTCTAAACTGTCTATATTATTTTTCACATTATTTGACACTATGTTTATCACTCACACTTTTCACTGACCACTTCATATTTTGTATTTATAAACATTTATATATTTTTTCTATTACCTTGTACTCTTATTTGGTGTTATTTATTTATTTATTTAATAAGGGTTTACGTTTCTGACCTTTATTACAATGGGCAATTAGTGTTTTTTTATTTTGATAATTATAAATTTTTTATGTAACGTAGGGGACCTTAGTTTCGTTACGTTACAATATATATATATTATAACTCTACTTCTATGCGTTATTGTTATGTTGTGTTGTGTGTGAGTACCTACCTGCTGTCTGATCTTGCAGATTCTTCCGACTAGGGCGTGTGGATTTTGGATTTGAAGTTCGCAAGCTAGTAATCTCAAATTTATTACAACAACACACAAAATAGATTACTTTAAAGGGGGAGAGTTTTGTGAGACTGGTAGGCTTTATCGTACAACAATAAAACACTGTTATATGGGGTAATAAAACGTTGTTTATTACACCAACAACACACAAGAATAGAATGGTTATTATTTTATGATTTTCTTATAGTCTAAACAATGAATCAATGTTTTTCGATTGGTCAATAGTTGAAAGAAACTGAACTCGTTCTTTGGCGAGTTAATTGCAATTTAAATTTTACTTTATTAATTGATTTGAATTTAATTAAATTTATTTAATTAAATTGAATCTAAATGTTCATGAAACAAAATATAAAACTCTGAAATTAATTAGAATAATTAATTAAAATAAACTAGATGTGACAGTCTAGTTCACGTTATTTCATTTCTAGTGATTCTACGTCTGATCTACTGCAGTATGATCTAAGATTAGATTGTCAGTTAAGATTTGTATAGCGCTTTCATACTACTTCTATTTCTTAACTATAACTTACTAAAGCCTTAAACTGCTATACAGATTATCACAATGAATTTACTTTTTAATTACTAGAGTCTTTGCTTTTTGTTTGGCACCTGAATTATTTGAATTACAATGTTTTAATTGAAAAATAGAAAATTTGATCTGAAAATAAATAAGTGGATTTTGCTTTCCTGTTACTGAAGAGGATGTCGTCCCGATTTGTCCCTCGTCAATTCGAGTCCTTGGTTAGAGAAAGTAATCTGCTTAGAACTGCTGGATTCGGTCGTGGAGTTCAAAATTCGGCAACACTCTGCTTCCTTGCTGTTTGTGAATATTTTAACGTCTGCTGCTGTCCGCTGGAACTGCTTCCTGTCCCTCGTCGATTCGCACGTTGCACGTCAGCGTGTGTGTGTGCTTCGTTCGGGTGGTCGCTCTGCTCGTCAGCTGCTCACCAATAATTTAGACGGCCTCTCTGCTGTATTCTTGAAGTCTGGTGGATCTCTTGCGTGCTTATGACTAACTGGTAGTACACAATAAGCTTGGTTGATGTACTGAAGAGTATCTCGCCTTTACGCAACAATTACGAGCTATACAGATGATCTGTACTTAGTGTGTTCGTAATTGCGTGTGTGTCGACCACGTAGAGTCTTCTTGTTGATCTTCACCACTTTGGTTACTAGACGATCAAAGGACTACGTCTTAACTTCTTGAGTACTGGCAAAAGAGTGAGGTTTCAACCAGAAAACACCGCACTGGCCGGGGCTCGCGTGAAATGATTTCATTGGCTGACACACTCTCCCTACCACATAAAATTTGAATTCCCTTGGTCCGTGAGAATGAAGTTAGGTTCCCACAGACGGAGAATTGATATTATTATCTAATATTCTTATTATAATTATCCGGTGGAACCAATTTCCCGCTCCGGATATCCTGCGCTTATTTAATTTTGCAATAACTTGGTTGCAAACCAAGTTGTGTGAAATCTAAAATATACAATCTGTCAGAAATTATTATCTTTATAACATACTAAAATCTCATTACTGTAACTCTATTTTTACAGAAGTTATTCAATTATATTAATTAACTCTTTCATTTGTTAATTATATTGCATAAAATTTGCACACGTTATCATTAATATTTCGGCAAACATTTTGGCTATGTTGGATTTCGCCTTTATTTATTAGTTTCCGAGATATTAATAATTAACAGTTTGGGTGTGGTCGCTTCCTTGTACAGCGAACTGATTACATAATGACCACATGTGCGTTGCTTTACAAAGCATTATTTTCAATGCGCTACATTCAAATGGAGTTTTGACTGGTACATTTTATTTAAATATGCTTTCAGTATGCGGTAAACATATAACCCCAAATAGTTAATATTTGGTGCTGTTATATATTCCCACACCCGCTTTAAAAAAAAAATGAATGTAATAATTACAGTTATTTTTTTTTTCTTAATCATTACACACATATTCTGTAATCATTATACTTATTACCTATACATTGTATTACTTATTCAAAAGAAAAACATACATGTGTGTTAATATTATTTCATTACATACAACTTAATTCTACATACTCTTATTAATAATATTACATTTGCAATCATTTGTGTATTAATGTTTTTAGAACGGCTAATATCTTTGTTTGTAAACAGTAGCACACGCACAAAAGAATTTGCTGACAGTGTATTTACAACCGTTATCGCCTGGCGCGCGGCTAATTGCTTGACCTAGTTTCAAATGTCGGTCAGGTAGTTGTTATCGCGTGACGTAACTATTTCCTGCTGTGTGTTCGTTTGGTTCTATACGCCCGCTGGTTATCGCGATAGAAAAATATTATTATCATTACACAAGTTATCTATAATTATTATTAATAATATTATACTTCACAAGTTATTTATTTTAATTTTAATTATTATAATACAATTATTATTAACTCTAAATACTATTTATTTATTTATTTATTTTTTTAAGTCTTATTATTTCGTCGCGACGCGCTTTGGAACGCCATGCTACTCAAAGTATTTTCTCAAAGAGCTCGCATGGTATTTACCGATCGTTTTCGTTCGGTCGAGCGTCGTAACGATAAACGTGTGAGGCGCGAGTTGTTGAGCCAACAGATAGGGTCCATTATATAAACGAAAGAACTTTGCGGCCACATTTATGTCTCTTCGGCCTACAGGATTCGCCTTGAGCAGTACTTTCTCACCTACTACAAAGTTCGTTAGTTTATGAGTCGTATTAAATTTGTCTGCCCTTTTTCGCCCCTTTTCAACTATTCTTTCCCTCACAAGTTGATTTTTACATTGCACCGGCTGAGGTAGATTATAAGTCTTTGGCCTACTTAAATAATTATTCCAAAACCTCTCTGGCGTGGTTCCAGAGTCTAATTCTGCTGGTGTGTATTCCGTGGTATCGTGATAACTCTCATTTATTGCCTTTTCGAAGAATGGTAAGAACTCGGGCCATTTACTTTGTTCCTTATAGCAATAGATACGGAACATTTTACCGATTTCCCGATTCACCCTTTCGGCAAGGTTTCCCTGTGGTCGTCGTATCGAGGTTAGGACTGCTTTGATACCGTTACGTTCCAGGGTGGCTGCCCAGTGTTTGTTTTGGAACTGCTTTCCCTGGTCACTAAGTACGTTCCTTATTGGTCCATGTTGTGGGATATACTTATTAAGTATAATATTTAAAACGGACTTTGTGGTGGGCCTAGGGATCGCATAAAGGCTAACTTTTTTAGTAAACACATCGACGCAAACTACCATGTGTTTTAGATTTCTGGTAGCCTTGGGTAATGGTCCCAGAAAGTCGATGGCGATCATCTGTCCCTTACCTTCCGTTATCACATTGGCCATGGGAACGTAAGTGTGCAAGTTTGGTACTTTCGCTGTCTGACATGGATAACATGTTTTTAGCAATTTCTTTACCCTACGGTACATGTTGGTAATTGTAAAATCCTCCTGCAATATTTTGACACATTTTACAGGAGATGCGTGCGCCATTTTTATATGTAAAGATTGTGTTACACACGCAAGCATCGCTGGAGACAATACCACTTTCCATTCGCCCTGTAACAATTTATACAATATATTGTCTTGTATAAGATAGTGAGGATTCGGGTGAGCTGCTAACATTAGCTTTTTAGCAAGGAGTGCGAGGTTATCGTCCTGCTCGCGTCCTAAGTTCTGTAGCATATTAGTAGCTTCAGGCGCGACCGTGTATTGCATATTTAACACTCTCAACTCGTCGTCAGCTGCTTCATATACCTCCTCCTTTTCTACAGGCGGATATCGACTTAGAGTGTCTGCGGTGGTATTCTCTGATCCTTTGCAATATTTAATAGTGAATGAGTACTCCTGAATAGCTAACACCCATCGTGTTAGTCGGGAATTTGCTAATCGACATTTTAATATAAACGATAACGCCTGATTATCAGTGTGGATCTCGAAATGGGTACCATATAGGTAGTGTCTGAATTTTCTGAGTGCGTTTATTATGGCGAGTATTTCTTTCTCGGAAGTACAATAGTGCAACTCAGCGCCTTTGAGCGTTCTATTGGCGTATGCTACAACATGAAGACTACCTTGTTCGTCTTCTTGGTGCAACACTGCGCCGATAGCGTACTCGCTAACGTCAGTGTACATTACGTACTTCCTACCCTGCTGTGGATGGAACAATTGTAAATTAGATTGGAACAGGCACTTAACCCTCTCAAACGCATCGTTCTGTTCAGAACCCCATTTCCACTTTATATTTTTGCGTACCAGCTGTAGCAACGGGACTGTATATTCGGCGTATTTGCTGGTAAATTTCCTGTAATATCCCGTGAGTCCAAGGAATGCTCGCAGTGCTTTGAGGTTCTTGGGCACCGGGAACTCCACAATACTCCTGAGCTTCTCTGGGTCCGTACTGATACCTGTAGCTGAGATTATATGTCCCAGGAACTTCATTTGAGACTTTACAAACTCGCACTTGTGTAGCTTGAGCTTGATGTTGGCTAACCTCAGCTTCTGGAAGACGCTCCGCAGGTGCTCGAAGTGTTCCTCCAACATGCGGGATATGATGAGGATGTCGTCGACGAATATTACAGTGTATGGGTCTACCTCAGGTCCTAGAGCTCTCTCGAGGCATCTTACAATCGCAGCGAGACTCGTGCTAAGGCCAAAAGGTACCACCTTGTGCTGATAGCATTTGTTATTGAATATAAATGCTGTATACTTTCGATCCTGCTCACACAGCGGGACCTGCCAGAAGCTTGCTGTTAGATCTAACTTCGTGAGGTACCTGGCTCCTTCACATTTAATGAAGAGGTCCTCCGCTGTCGGTGCGCAGTCAAACTCTTTCTCTACTAGACTGTTTAAGTTCCTCATATCCAGGCAGAGTCGGATTTCTCCAGTCTTCTTGCGGACGACCAGCAGTGGGTTGAGGAAGCTGCTATTAGATCTTTCAATAATATCTTCCTCCAACATCCGCTGTATCTCCTGCTGGACCTCGGCCTGGTATTTTATAGGTACCTGGTAGATTCTTCTTATGAACTTCTCCGGCTCTGTGAGGTGGATTCTGTGTTCATACACTGACGAGATTGAATGTTCCTCACTGAAGATATCGCTGAATTCTTCTTGCAGCGACGACAATCTCCGTTCAGTTCGGGAATCTAAGGTTGTCTCCCCCTCTTCACATTCTTTATAATGAATTACTTGTTTTGGTGGCCGTGTGATTTTAATTGGGTCACCATGGTTTTGTGTGTGTGTATGTGTGTTCAATTTAAAAGTGTAACTAACATTGTCAATGGTACATTTTAATAAGTGTTCACTGGTGTTAATTTCCGCACGTATTTGTTCTAATACATCTACCCCCAATAACATATCACATATTAAATTGTTTATACCCACTACACACACTTCAAATTGCACTTTGTCTAGCATGATAGTTAGATAATATTGAGTGTCAATTTTTTCTTTTGTATCGGTAGCGGTTCGTATATAAAATTGATTGATTGGGAGTGATGGGGCCGTACGAAAATATTTTTTATTGGCACGCAGGAACCTTTCACTGACGCCGGAAACAACGCTACCAGTATCCAACAAAATCCGTGTGGGAACGCTACTGACAAAGGCGTGTAACACCGGACACGCCGCGCTCACAGGCCTTTGTCGCGTGGGACCGGATTCTAGCAACGAATCCCTGACATCCGGTGGGAACACATTATTAACTGGCACACAAGTTACATAATTAAAAGTACACATTTCACACAATATATAATCCTTATAATTAACATGCTTATATTTACACAATTTTGCAGAATTTATAGCGCGTCCTTGCTGGATGCGCATTTTGGCACGTTTTTTGTAGCTTGGTAATTTTTCGATTTATTGTTCGAGTTTTTATTGCCCTGGGAGTCGCTGTCTTTTTCAGTTGTATCAGCTTTGGCTAATTCGACCGTTTGAATCGCTCTAATTTGTGCCCCATCGTTGCCCTTACCCTGCCCCTTTGGTCTACCAAAATTTTGTTTTCCCTTGTACTCAAAGGTTTTATTTGGCTGTTTTGACGGTGTTTGGGGTGGAGTAGAACTGGTACTCGGTTTTTGATCCGTTTGCTGATGGTACTGTAGTCGCGTATTCTGCCCTTCATTATTTCGGCGAAAATCGGGATTATAACGCCACCCACCAAAATCAAAAACCGTCTCACTTTGGGACACTAGAATGAGGAGTTCGTCTACCGTGCGAATACCCTGCGTAAATACAGCTACTCTAATGTTATGATTAAAATGGTAGGCAAGCTTCGTGACTATGTCAATCTCCGCAAATGCTGGGGTTAAATGCTTCGCGCGTTCGACCTGCTGGATTATATAATTTTCGGCGGTAATACCCATTTTCTTATCAAATCGGCCATATTCCAGTTCATTGCGCAGAAGTCGTTGGGTATGCGAGTTCCAGTACCGGCTTTCAAATTTTTGTTTGAACTCCGCGTATGTGGACACTCTATCGCGTACAATGTTATACCACTTACGCGCCGAATCGCGCATCGCGTTAACCACCCACTGTATTTTGTCTTGATCTTCTAGTCGGGAACCTACTCTAGCCATTTCACTCTCACACGCTAATAAAAATTCAATGGGGTTTTCGTTATTTTCCCCCGTAAAATACACGCGATTTTTCTCGTCGACAGGACCTTGTACCAAAATATTTGGCGCAGATCTCCTCCGTACCTCCTGTCGTACTTTCAAAATCTCGTTGTTTAACGTTTGTAAGACACTCTCTTTATTAGAGTCAATGTTAGATCGCGTCTCTACAATTGAAGCGTCTAATTTATCTACTCGTCGTTGCGTTTCGGTCACGTCCGCGTGAATCTTTACCTCTAGGGATTCGACCTTCCTTGAGACGTCTAGGGTTTGCTTCTCGCAACGGCTTATATGATCCTTGAACCGGCCCTCCATACGTGTTACTTGTTCAATAAACGATTTTTGCATAGTGGTCTCAAAAACCTTAAACCGTTCATTGATTTTAGTATCGACCGTATTTACTCTTTCAGCGATTTCCGCGACTTTCTCCGTTAATTGTTTATTACTCTCACCGATTTCCACGACTTTTTCACCGATGTTTGCATTGCTTTCCGCGATTTCGTCTATTTTTGCAGTTAATTCTTTACTACTTTCTTTATTACTTTGCTTAATCTCGGCGTTTATGTCGGCGTTACTGTGTTCTAATGCTTCGGTTAGACTAACTCTTTGTGTTTCGATATTAGATTTTAATTCCGCGATATTCATTTCAGCATTGGCTGTTATTTGTTCAAGCTTCGCGTTCATATTAGCGGTTAGTTCGGCATTTGTTTTCTCAAATTTCGCGTTAATATTAGCGGTCAAATCCGCACTCATTTGCGCGTTCATTTGCTGTATTTGTTTAAGTATTTTATCCATATCCATTTTAAATACACAACAATTTCAAATATAAACAATTTAAAATACACAGAACAGTTTCAAATACACACAATAACTTTACTGCTGTACGAACACCAGTCACAAAACTCTTTGGGGATTGTTTAGTTGGACGCCAGCTGTTTTATGAAGTAAAACAGCAAAGTTTGTTTTAAAGTGAAAATTACATTTAAATTGATTTTAATTAATTTTCTCGAGCCCCACGTTGGGCGCCATTTATAACTCTACTTCAATGCGTTATTGTTATGTTGTGTTGTGTGTGAGTACCTACCTGCTGTCTGATCTTGCAGATTCTTCCGACTAGGGCGTGTGGATTTTGGATTTGAAGTTCGCAAGCTAGTAATCTCAAATTTATTACAACAACACACAAAATAGGTTACTTTAAAGGGGAGAGTTTTGTGAGACTGGTAGGCTTTATCGTACAACAATAAAACACTGTTATATGGGGTAATAAAACGTTGTTTATTACACCAACAACACACAAGAATAGAATGGTTAATATTTTATGATTTTCTTATAGTCTAAACAATGAATCAATGTTTTTCGATTGGTCAATAGTTGAAAGAAACTGAACTCGTTCTTTGGCGAGTTAATTGCAATTTAAATTTTACTTTATTAATTGATTTGAATTTAATTAAATTTATTTAATTAAATTGAATCTAAATGTTCATGAAACAAAATATAAAACTCTGAAATTAATTAGAATAATTAATTAAAATAAACTAGACGTGACAGTCTAGTTCACGTTATTTCATTTCTAGTGATTCTACGTCTGATCTACTGCAGTATGATCTAAGATTAGATTGTCAGTTAAGATTTGTATAGCGCTTTTATACTACTTCTATTTCTTAACTATAACTTACTAAAGCCTTAAACTGCTCTACAGATTATCACAATGAATTTACTTTTTAATTACTAGAGTCTTTGCTTTTTGTTTGGCACCTGAATTATTTGAATTACAATGTTTTAATTGAAAAATAGAAAATTTGATCTGAAAATAAATAAGTGGATTTTGCTTTTCTGTTACTGAAGAGGATGTCGTCCCGATTTGTCCCTCGTCGATTCGAGTCCTTGGTTAGAGAAAGTAATCTGCTTAGAACTGCTGGATTCAGTCGTGGAGTTCAAAATTCGGCAACACTCTGCTTCCTTGCTGTTTGTGAATATTTTAACGTCTGCTGCTGTCGGCTGGAACTGCTTCCTGTCCCTCGTTGATTCGCACGTTGCACGTCAGCGTGTGTGTGTGTGCTTCGTTCGGGTGGTCGCTCTGCTCGTCAGCTGCTCACCAATAATTTAGACGGCCTCTCTGCTGTATTCTTGAAGTCTGGTCTTGAAGTCTGGTGGATCTCTTGCGTGCTTATGACTAACTGGTAGTACACAATAAGCTTGGTTGATGTACTGAAGAGTATCTCGCCTTTACGCAACAATTACGAGCTATACAGATGATCTGTACTTAGTGTGTTCGTAATTGCGTGTGTGTCGACCACGTAGAGTCTTCTTGTTGATCTTCACCACTTTGGTTACTAGACGATCAAAGGACTACGTCTTAACTTCGTGAGTACTGGCAAAAGAGTGAGGTTTCAACCAGAAAACACCGCACTGGCCGGGGCTCGCGTGAAATGATTTCATTGGCTGACACACTCTCCCTACCACATAAAATTTGAATTCCCTTGGTCCGTGAGAATGAAGTTAGGTTCCCACAGACGGAGAATTGATATTATTATCTAATATTCTTATTATAATTATCCGGTGGAACCAATTTCCCGCTCCGGATATCCTGCGCTTATTTAATTTTGCAATAACTTGGTTGCAAACCAAGTTGTGTGAAATCTAAAATATACAATCTGTCAGAAATTATTATCTTTATAACATACTAAAATCTCATTACTGTAACTCTATTTTTACAGAAGTTATTCAATTATATTAATTAACTCTTTCATTTGTTAATTATATTGCATAAAATTTGCACACGTTATCATTAATATTTCGGCAAACATTTTGGCTATGTTGGATTTCGCCTTTATTTATTAGTTTCCGAGATATTATTAATTAACAGTTTGGGTGTGGTCGCTTCCTTGTACAGCGAACTGATTACATAATGACCATGTGTGCGTTGCTTTACAAAGCATTATTTTCAATGCGCTACATTCAAATGGAGTTTTGACTGGTACATTTTATTTAAATATGCTTTCAGTATGCGGTAAACATATAACCCCAAATAGTTAATATTTGGTGCTGTTATAATATATATCTATATATATATATATATATATTGTAATTACTCCCTCTCGTGTCACATAATTAGGTCCCACGTTATGAGCGTTACTTTGTTACTACACCTATGCCCATGTGTTTTGAATTATTTTAATTATGTAAATATCTGAGATATTTGGAGTTGTGGGATATATTGATGTGATTAATTAATATTAACTTAGCTCTCTAAGAAATATCAGTGTTAGTGTACCTGAAACTTAAACAATTAATGCGTTATTCTATAATTTCATCCAACCCTATTATACCTTGAAGAGAATTATGTCTAATTTTGTATTTTTACGCTCTCTCTTTGGTGTCAGATAATTCCGCTATAAGCGCTGTAGTATCGGCTCAACGAAACTTATAGGTTATTTCAATGTTTATGTTAACCAATTATTCTATACTTGTTCAGTTACTTTTTTATTCCCAGCTCATTAAACCATACTCCAAATAACAAGATTTTGCAAATATATAAAGGTTCTTTATTTGTTTACTTCTTTAATATTGAATAAGATATGTTCTAAATAACATATGCTTGGGCTATAGATTGCATGAATCGATTGTTGATTATTCCGATCCTTTATTTAAATTTAGTTATATAGTGTGTTTTAATTTGTAATTAATTTAATTCAGGGTGTGAAGGTTCTTGTAACTGTGGGGAAGATTAAAAATACATAGATAAGAATGCAAGATTTACAAATTTGAAGTGACGTATGATTAATATAATAATAATTTACCAGACTAGAACGAAGCAAATCGTGTAGGCGGTTGATTGATAAATTTACTGTTCTGGACAATTATGCCGTACTATTTTCTTTCTTCGGTTTAATAAAATGGAATTCTTGTCCTGTCCACTTCGGAATTACAGCTCTCTAGATTGGTTTACAGCCCGGTTGATGCTTCTTCTGCAACTCCAGGATCCAAATACGTTCTTCTCTCGGTTGAAGCAATTAGTGTTGTTCCGTGTAATTGAAAGGTTATAACTTCTGGTGTAGTGAATATTATTAATTGTGATACTGTTAATTCTTTCTATTTGGTTTAATATTTCATCAATTCCCTTCGGATATGGGACAGTTCAAGTTCTTCCTTGTATAATCCAGTTATTTATTCTCTATTGTGATTTCATACTGTAGTGTTATTTGGTTAAACTGTACTGGTGATAGTCATAAATATTGTCATTAGGATTTTGTGTTTTATAATCGTGTCTGATAATTTAAAATATTCCGATTAAATACATAATTCTTGGGTTTTTTAATCTCATCACATTCAGATCATCAAAGCAATTATTGTCAAATCAACAACTTCCTCTTCTTCTGTCGTCCCTAGCAACACATAATTTCTTCCTTCCACATGTTTTGAATATAGTGTTTATTTCATATATTTTTTGTCTATTCTTTATCAATTTGCTATCCTATCGGAATGTAACTTTACCGATAGTTGGTTTATTATTTTCTACACATATTCTGCTGGCTTTTTGATATAAGCCGGTTTTTTTTCCTTTTTTATATTTAATCCACTTTCGATATTATATGTTATTAATCGATATTATGGCATTACGGTATTAGCATAATTTGTATAAATTTTATTATATATCATTATTAATTTAATGTTTTTTCTAGCTCTTCAAATCGTATTCATTAATTATTATTAATTGATGTACCTAACCTTTATGTTATGAGTGGTTATATAGTGGTTTTGGCTGTTAGGCCTTTTATTGTAAACAGATCTACCTGTGTTTATAACTGGTACACATCTATAGCCCCTTTTACATAAATTCATACATATAATTAAATCTTAACTATTAACATTTACATAAACAATTATTTTTTCCATATCTAATAACAATTTTATCTTGACCTATGGATCACATATAAGAAAATTCAAATCTATTAACGTTAATTAGCTGCTTCACACTTCATTCTACAACAGTCATTGAATAATACATCTTGTTTCATTATCTTTCATTAACTCAACACATATTTGGTATAACATAACATAAACTTTATCATAACATTTGTTGTCACAAAATAATATCTTTTTACTCAAAATTCTTATTTGCTATTACTATAAAGTAAATTATTGTTTCATTTATTGTTTGCTTTTCACTAAACATATATCATCAACTATTATCTAACTTACAGGTTCGTTTATTCTTATTAATACTACCTTGCATCCTTATTTACCTTTATCTATGATTATAAATGTAATTATTAGATCTTTGTTCTATCATGGGGTTAAATATTGACTTGTTTATTATTCTGTGAACCTTGTTTTTATGTAACATGAATGCTAGCATTTCTGTTGCGTTACATATGCTCCCCCTCCTAAAAAAGTTTAGTTTACCTGAATGAAGTTTAGGTCAAATAAACTTGTCTTTTTGACATGCCTTTTCTTCATTTCATTGTTAATGGTTGACGATGGGATTTTCAATGCAACTTCATTAGACTAGTATTAATACTTTTTTTTTATTTAATAACATTTCATCATTCTTATTAACATTCTTGATCATTTTTAATTTCTGTAAACATTATTTGTTGATAGTTGGCTACAATATTCAATGATACATTAGTTTCACATCTCTTCTACTTATAATTACTATAATCACTGTATTTCTCAATTATTCTTCTGTCAACTCATTTCTTTCTGTTTTCTTCGTCCTACTCTTTTGGAAACTGAAGTTATTCTTGCAACTATTCTAATATTCCTTAAATATTTAATTTCCCTAACAATCCCTAATACATACGTTGGTACAGTTCAGAGAGGCACTGTTTGGCTTCATACTCTGCTGCCCACACCACATCTTAATATAGTACTGCTGGAATTCATCTACAGTCAGCTATAAAATATAATAATCTCCTAATAATCTCTTTAATTATTTAATAATAAATATTTGGGAAAAAAATTTTTTTTTCTTTGTTGCTTTTATATTTCTTCGTTACTATCCTTCATATTTTGTGATTCCATTTTAGTTCCTTAAACATTCCTTGATATTGAATTTGACAGTTATCATTTGTAATCATTTTTGTTTTCATTTTTGCTGTGATTGTAATGCTAAGTATCTTCTTCATTTGTTTTTTCTCTGATCTCAATATTTTCTAAATAGCTGTTGTGTGATGATCATTATAACTGTATTTCTGACTAAATATATTCCTTAGCCCAACTACTCTTCTTTTTATCGTATTTCATTATTCTGGCTGTTTATTTTTCAATGAATTATGTTCATAAATACTCTTTCTTTCTTGTCTTCTTTAACATTACATTGGTTACATTCAATCGTTTACTGAAGTTGTTTCCATCATTTGGCAATGTAGTATGTATTTTAGGTCATATGATTTTTCTCTTTCTTTGTTTTGCATAGGTAGATTTGAGGTAAAAACTTGTATCTTGGTGTTTCATTATTCATTATTCACACTATTTCTTTATAAACATTTAATAATAATTCTCTCTTTCTTCTGTAATCTTGGGGTTTCATTATTCATTATTCACACTATTTCTTTATAGACATTTAATAATAATTCTCGCTTTCTTCTGTAATCTTGTGGTTTCATTATTCATTATTCACCCTATTTCTTTATAAACATTTAATAATAATTCTCGTTTTCTTCTGTAATCTTGGTGTTTCATTATTCATTATTCACACTATTTCTTTATAGACATTTAATAATAATTCTCGCTTTCTTCTGTAATCTTGGGGTTTCATTATTCATTATTCACACTTCTTAATACTTTCTTCATAACTATATTTTAATTCAGACTTACTTCATTTTGAATGACACACATTTTTTTTTTTTCTATTTATTTTATGGTTCAAAAAATTTTCTTTCATTTACGAGTGTTTTTTTTTTTCAAATCGATAATAAGTTGTTCTTATTGTATTTTACAATTTAGTGGTAGTATTCAACTCAAATTCTTTTTAAATTCCAAGTATTTTCTCTTCAAGACTGGTAATAAGTTGTTCTTATTATATTTTAGAATTTAGTGGTAGTATTCAACTCAAATTCTTTTTAAATTCCAAGTATTTTCTCTTCATGACTGGTAATAAGTTGTTCTTATTATATTTTAGAATTTATTCATTATATTTCTTTATGGACTCTTGGTTGTACGTTCCCTTAATCCTTTTCGTGATAGGGTTCATTATCTCATACGTATTGTTATTATTTTTTGTTATCACATATGGCCCAGTATATAATAATAATAATTTTTTAGTTATTCCCTCTAGAGTGCTTGGTAGCTCCCTGTTTCTTATTATTTTCTCACCCACTTGGTACTTAATTGGTTTTGGATTATTCCTTTCATATTTTCTTTTCTTCATTTCCGTCTTTTCCATAACTCGGTTATAAAATTTAACTGTTTCAAATTGATATTCTGGGTTATTTGGAAAGTTTATAATATCCTGGATTTCTCTAGGTGGAAGCCTTTCAAACATAACAGTATAAGGGGTATTTTCAATGGACTGATGGTAAGATATATTTAAAAACTCTTCGGTTAGTGACAAGTATTCGTACCACCTTCTCTGTTGGTCATGACAGTAAGTTCGTAGTATTCTGCCAATTTCCCTCAATACACGTTCTGCCGGATTACTGCTGGGGTGGTATACTGAAGTCTTATATGTTCTAATGTTGTGTTTTAAAAGATTATTTCTCCATTTATAGCCCTTGAATTGCGTACCATGATCGGTGATAATAGATGACGGTTTACCAACCTCTGTTATGTAATGTCCGATGATTATTTCCAGAATTTTCTTGGTCGTGGCTCTGCTAATAGCATAGAGTTTAGTGTATTTGGAAAAGTGATCAAAAATAATTATTATGAATTTATATCTGTGGTTTCCCCCACTGCGTGGGAATGGCCCACATATATCTAGAAATACTTTCTCCAGCTTATATTTGGATGTTATAGGGATCATGACTCCCTCCTTCTTCTCATTATTATGTTTAACCATCTGGCAGATGTGACATGCCTGTATGGATTTTTGTACTTTTCTGGTTATATTTTTTATGTACACTTGTTCTTCCAGGGCTTTGACGATTTTCATGGCTCCCATGTGTCCATATCGTTCATGGTAATCCAATATCAATTTGTTTTCCACAGCAGTGGGAATTACTAGTTTCCAGTTTATTTGTTTA
The DNA here is from genome assembly GCA_034769895.1 of Magicicada septendecula. Taxonomy (NCBI): domain Eukaryota; kingdom Metazoa; phylum Arthropoda; class Insecta; order Hemiptera; family Cicadidae; genus Magicicada; species Magicicada septendecula. The sequence continues at coordinate 660,497,058 of CM068368.1, forward strand.
GGGGTGACCTTAATAAATAATCGATCATCATGTATACAGTAATATTTAGTAATAACTTCATCAGAATTTTGTATCTTCTAGCGTATGTTTATTAATTTGGGATCCGATTTTTGGTGTTGATTAATTTCATTTATAATAATCTCCAAATCCTTCCGACTCTTAATGACATGGTACACCTTCGCAATATCTTCCTTTTCTCCTTCGAATGATTGATCTTGTATGTTTATTCGGGACAAGATATCGGCTGCTATATTCTTTCTTCCAGGTATATATTCCCAATCAATCCAATACTCTTGCAATGCAAGAACCCATCTAGTTAGCCGGCCATGACTAAGTTTACATCTTTTTAGAAATGAAATTGATTTATGGTCACTTCTTACGGTCACTGGGTATCCGAGTATATAAGTTCTAAATTTATTGCATGCGTACACTACGCTTAGCAGCTCCTTCTCGGTAACGTTGTAATTGCGTTCGCAGCTGTTAAGCACTCTGCTGGCGAAGCTGATTACCATATGATGTCCTTCTTTATCTTCTTGATATAGGGTAGCTCCTAAGCTAACATTGCTCGCATCACAATTTAAATAAAAGCGTTTGTTAAAATCAGGGTGGTACAACATAACTGTTTCTAAAAATTTCTTCTTGATTAATTGCAGAATTTTATCTTGTTCTGGTCCCCATGCCCACTTGTCTTTGGATGATAATTGTTTCTGAAACTTGGCAGTTACTTCTGAATAGTTATCTTGGAATTTTCGGTAATAGTTGCAAATTCCAAGAAAGGATTGTAGCTGTTTTCTATTTTTTGGAGTAGGGAACAGTTGAATTGCTTCTACTTTTTCTGTTGAAGGTGTGATACCCTCCTCAGACAAATTAAAACCTAAAAACTTTACTTGATTGGCGATAAATTTAGATTTATTCAGCTTGAGTGTTATGTTGTTTTCAGATAATTTTCTTAGTACCTGTTCCACCCGCTCGCAATGTTCATCCCAATGTGAAGAAGTTATAAGTAAATCATCTACATAGACCGTAGTGAACTGCAGTGTTTCTTGTCCCAATACTTGGTCCATACATTTCACAAATATTGCAACCGAATTAATTAGTCCGAAAGGTAGCCTTTTAAATTGATAGTTCCTTCCGTCAAAAAGGAACGCCATGTATTTTCTACTATCTGGGTGTAGTTCGACCTGCCAGTACCCGCATACCGTATCCCAAGTGCTGATGTATTTAATACCGTGGAATTTCTTTAAAATTTCTTCTATTTCGCCTGAAGTCCTATCATTGATGATCATTTTATTTATTTCCCTAGCTCCAGGCAAATTCTCACCTTTCCGTTCTTTTTCGGGACTGCCTCTATGGGACTGGTATATGGTGATTGACTATATTCTATTATGTCATCTTGAATCATACGATTAATCTCGTTCCGGACCTCGTTTTTTATGGAATAAGCAATTGGGTATGACTTTCTGCGAAAGTTCACTGGTTCTTTAAAATTTATTACACACTGATATCCTTTTACTTTACCTGGAGCATTGGAGAATACATGTTTGTATTTATTATATATTTGAATTAAATTTTCGGCCTGTATCTTACTTATTTGTCTATAAGTTTTTTCCCTTTGGAATTCTCGGATCTCTTCTAACTTACTCTGCCACAGTTCGGGATCATCGTCCTCATATCGAATGACTTCTGGTATTTTATTTTTCTTACAAAAATAGCTTTTTATGGCTAGACATCTGGTGTTAACTGGAACGGTTCTATTAGTGTCAATTAATTCGGCTGTCCATAATCCTTCTTCGGATGTTAAAGATATTATACCCTTATGCAAGTCAATTACTGCGGAATGCTGGCGCAATACATCGCATCCAATCAATACATTGAATGGTAATCCCGTTGCGACCAAGAATCCTATTGGTAGGGTCATATTATTATTGGTAAGATCGAGCGATACTTGTTTTTTAACTGTTTTATTTTGTCTCCCAGTGGCTCCGATAATTATCACATTATTGACAGGTAAGGTCGGTATGGGTAACTGGACTTCTCGCTGGATTTTTTCAAGTTCAATACTGTCTATCAACGATATGTTAGATCCAGTATCTATCATTATGGTAGATTTTACCCCATTTAATTTTGCCGTTACATATATGATTTCGTTATTACTATTACTGTTTACATGTTTCTTATCCTCTTCCAATAAATCTTCCCTGATATTCTTTAAATAGTGGTTATTAATTATGGTTATTGTACGATTACTCTTAATTTTGTTTATAAGTCGTTGTTCCCCAAGATTACGGTTCAGTGAAGGGTATTCATTAATTTTCACTGCCTCTATTAGTTTAAATGAGGGCTTACCCCCTCTTCTCTATTTTCATTTTGATTACTGTGTTGATTTTGTACGGTTTCAGTGCGATCCTCCGTATTAGGTTCCGCTATCCTATAATTTCCTTCAGGTGGATAGTTGACTTCACGCCGGGACTGGTCATAATGGTTGTCATATCGGTGACTCCTTGGGTAATACCGTCGCTGATTACCTTGAGGCCTGGAGTAGATATAATTGACGTTATGCCTATAATTATTGGGTCGTCTGTCCCCATCTCCTCTATTATTGCGACTATCGCAATAATTATAATTATTATTGCCACGATAATTATAGTTCCTGGAATTATTATTCGCGTGCTCATTTTGGTTTCTATTGGCATTAACGTTCGGCGCAGGTCGATTGTGATCATTATTATGAGAATTGGTTGGTGGCGCGTTATTATTATACTTCTGATATTTATAATTTAATATTCTATTTCTTTGGTATTGGTTCTCGTGCTCATAATTCTCCAAGAATTTGGCCATGGCTGGAATCGTTTTGATTTGACTACACATACGTGCATTTTTTATCCCTTCCTCGTAATGGTAGGATAGTTGTATCACCAAACATTCTTCGGGAATTCTGGGCTCTAAGTTCCGCGCCATACATACTTTTCCTAGAAAGTATGAAGTAGGGGACTGGCCTATGTTTGTTTCGTATCGACCGTTACTCAAATTATTCCTAATCATGTTCTGGGTCGATTCAGACCAATACTTCTCTTTAAACTGTTTTTTGAACTCAGTCATGTCCAGTATATCCGGGCGCACCGCTGTCCACCAATTATCATAAGTATCTTTAAACGTTTCATCAATCATACTGCGTATAATACTCCAGCGATTTTCTCTATTTCTTGTGATCACCTCTTCCAATCTCTTTAAAAATTCCATCGGATTGCGCTTGTAGTTACGAAAATTAATCGATTCCCGGTTCTCGTGGTTATTTGTATGACTATGTTGGCATGTCCTATCCCGCCATGAATCTACTTCTTCTTGTAATTGTAATTCACGTCTACTAATTTCCTCTATTTTATTTTAACTGGTATTAATTTGACCTTCCATACTGTTTAAATTGCCATAGACTCTTTCGAGTCGCTCACCCATGTCTGTCTGTATTTGTGTAATCCCTTCCTTATTCTCTTCCCGTACCTGATGTACTTCGTTTTTAATTTGCTCATATTTTCCGACAGTTTCCTGTTGGATTTCCTCGACCATTGTTTTACTCTCAATTTTTATGTCATTAATTTTATTTTGTAGTTCTTCACGAACCTGTACTATTGTTTCGTTAGTTTTTTTTAACCCTTCATTTGTTTTGGCTATTTCTAATTTTCTTTCCTTATTATTTTGGTCCACCTTCTGGTTAACTGTCACATGGAGATTCTTAATTTTTTCATTAATCTGCCTCAAATTCTCTTCATGTATTTGTAGGATGTCTTCCTTCATTTGTTTTATACCCTCATAATTCCTATCTAACCTTTCGTGAATTTGGTTTAATCTTTCGTTCATTTGTTTTGAGTTTTCCTTATTTTCCTCATTTGTTTTCCTAAATTGTTCTCTTAAGTTTTCCTTATTTTCCTCATTTGTTTTCCTAAATTGTTCTCTTAAGTTTTCCTTATTTTCCTCATTCATTTGTCTATTGCTTTCCATTATAATCCTCAACAGCTCCTGCATACTCATGTCTTCCTTTTTGTTGGATTTATCTGGTTGATCCCCTTGGGCAACTCCTTCCATTACTTCCTTTTCCTTGTCCGCCATTATTTCAGTTTCCGTTATTTCGTCTGTCTGTTGTTCCATTTCACTATCTGTTATTAGTTCTATTTCCTGTTCTTGTTCATCTATTTCCTTCTCCGTTTCTCCTGCCCTAATTCTTGATCTACCTCTGGTATGCATGTTTATTCTCCCACAGTTGCCTGCTCTGGTTAAGTAATATTAATATAGTTATAGTTACTTAACTTAAGCCCTACACTGGTTGAGCGCCAATTTGTAATTACTCGCTCTCGCGTCACCTAATTAGGTCCCACATTATGAGCGTTACTTTGTTACTACACCTATGCCCATGTGTTTTGAATTATTTTAATTATGTAAATATCTGAGATATTTGGAGTTGTGGGATATATTGATGTGATTAATTAATATTAACTTAGCTCTCTAAGAAATATCAGTGTTAGTGTACCTGAAACTTAAAACAATTAATGCGTTATTCTATAATTTCATCCAACCCTATTATACCTTGAAGAGAATTATGTCTAATTTTGTATTTTTACGCTCTCTCTTTGGTGTCAGATAATTCCGCTATAAGCGCTGTAGTATCGGCTCAACGAAACTTATAGGTTATTTCAATGTTTATGTTAACCAATTATTCTATACTTGTTCAGTTACTTTTTTATTCCCAGCTCATTAAACCATACTCCAAATAACAAGATTTTGCAAATATATAAAGGTTCTTTATTTGTTTACTTCTTTAATATTGAATAAGATATGTTCTAAATAACATAGCTTGGGCTATAGATTGCATGAATCGATTGTTGATTATTCCGATCCTTTATTTAAATTTAGTTATATAGTGTGTTTTAATTTGTAATTAATTTAATTCAGAGTGTGAAGGTTCTTGTAACTGTGGGGAAGATTAAAAATACATAGATAAGATTGCAAGATTTACAAATTTGAAGTGTTGTGTAGTTAGTATGATTAATGTAATAATAATTTACCAGACTAGAACGAAGCAAATCGTGTAGGCGGTTGATTGATAAATTTACTGTTCTGGACAATTATGCCGTACTATTTTCTTTCTTCGGTTTAATAAAATGGAATTCTTGTCCTGTCCACTTCGGAATTACAGCTCTCTGGATTGGTTTACAGCCCGGTTGATACTTCTTCTGCAACTCCAGGATCCAAATACGTTCTTCTCTCGGTTGAAGCAATTAGTGTTGTTCCGTGTAATTGAAAGGTTATAACTTCTGGTGTAGTGAATATTATTAATTGTGATACTGTTAATTCTTTCTATTTGGTTTAATATTTCATCAATTCCCTTCGGATATGGGACAGTTCAAGTTCTTCCTTGTATAATCCAGTTATTTATTCTCTATTGTGATTTCATACTGTAGTGTTATTTGGTTAAACTGTACTGGTGATAGTCATAAATATTGTCATTAGGATTTTGTGTTTTATAATCGTGTCTGATAATTTAAAATATTCCGATTAAATACATAATTCTTGGGTTTTTTAATCTCATCACATTCAGATCATCAAAGCAATTATTGTCAAATCAACAACTTCCTCTTCTTCTGTCGTCCCTAGCAACACATAATTTCTTCCTTCCACATGTTTTGAATATAGTGTTTATTTCATATATTTTTTGTCTATTCTTTATCAATTTGCTATCCTATCGGAATGTAACTTTACCGATAGTTGGTTTATTATTTTCTACACATATTCTGCTGGTTTTTTGATATAAGCCAGTTTTTTTTCCTTTTTTACATTTAATCCACTTTCGATATTATATGTTATTAATCGATATCATGGCATTATGGTATTAGCATAATTTGTATAAATTTTATTATATATCATTATTAATTTAATGTTTTTTCTAGCTCTTCAAATCGTATTCATTAATTATTATTAATTGATGTACCTAACCTTTATGTTATGAGTGGTTATATAGTGGTTTTGGCTGTTAGGCCTTTTATTGTAAACAGATCTACCTGTGTTTATAACTGGTACACATCTATAGCCCCTTTTATATAAATTCATACATATAATTAAATCTTAACTATTAAAATTTACATAAACAATTATTTTTTCCATATCTAATAACAATTTTATCTTGACCTATGGATCACATATAAGAAAATTCAAATCTATTAACGTTAATTAGCTGCTTCACACTTCATTCTACAACAGTCATTGAATAATACATCTTGTTTCATTATCTTTCATTAATTCAACACATATTTGGTATAACATAACATAAACTTTATCATAACATTTGTTGTCACAAAATAATATCTTTTAACTCAAAATTCTTATTTGCTATTACTATAAAGTAAATTATTGTTTCATTTTTTGTTTGCTTTTCACTAAACATATATCATCAACTATTATCTAACTTACAGGTTCGTTTATTCTTTTTAATACTACCTTGCATCCTTATTTACCTTTATCTATGATTATAAATGTAATTATTAGATCTTTGTTCTATCATGGGGTTAAATATTGACTTGTTTATTATTCTGTGAACCTTGTTTTTATGTAACATGAATGCTAGCATTTCTGTTGCGTTACAATATATATCTTAAGACTATTTTTTGTTCATGTAGATAAGTAAAGTGTATAAAACCAGTGCTTCTTCAATGCAAACCAGTACGGTTAAGGGGAGACCAAATCAGTGCCGGATATAGTATAATGTAAGGCCATTATTTGATGTTTTGATTGAATGTTTCAGTGCCTGGTGATACTGTGGTGGCGGTCCTGTGCTGGCCTGCATGTCAGAGCAGGGGCGCCTAGTGCCTGTCTGGCCTTGCGGTGTTGGGATCCTACACCAGGAAGTCCAGTAAGGTCATGCAGGTGCGGCCAAAATCATTGGATCAGGGGGGTAAGTAACCCATGGTTTTAATAAAATGTAAGGGGAGTTATGGTGCCATATCAGGACTGATCCTCTTAGTGTGTGTCAATGAGAGTTTTTATGCTTCGGCATAAAACCTCTCATTGAGGGGGTATTGTGATGGTACAAACCATAGCCGAAAATATCACATGGGATAAGTACTTTAATAATTGTAATTCTGGGTTATGATTTGAATAAAACGGACAGAAAATACTAAGTTAAAATTTGGATATACATTGTAAGTCAGTGAGTTAGCAGCTATTTTTAGAAACGCCAAGCCTCAACGCTTTGTGTTACAACTGACGTCACAAACACGTCATGGGCCAAACCCATGTTTACATAACCTTGGAATGTGGGCAGGACATCGCCAAGCTGGTCTCTTAGCAGCGGCAGTCGGCAATATACATCTACAGCGGTCAGATCTGTCTTCAATCTCGTGCCGTACGGCACCGTAACAGTCCGTGGACTAAATTTAAATAGTCCACGGCCCACCGCAAAAAGTATAAAAATGTAATTAAAACACTGTTTGGGAAATTACTATAAGTGTCGACTGTGGAAAAAGTAAAGTAATAGTTTTAAAACAGTTTCGGAAAGTTTTAGTGAGTAAAACAACAGGATTCTACAAGCGATGACTCCAGGGGTGGAATAAAACATTCAGGTAAGTAACTAATGGGGTGTTAAACTTTGTACCTTTAATAATTGCATATGTAAACAGCTGGTTCGTGCAGTGCCATCATACCCCCGCTAAACTGCTACCAGCATGTCTCAATATGCCTGCTTGCAGTTCAAGGGAGTTAACTGTTAATCGCTGACCATACAACAGCCTTCATTGCCGCGGCTATGTAACTATTTCAAATCGGAAGATTACTTCAATTTATTCTTATATTTTTCAGTACTTATTTAATTCCTACTTTGGCAATGTATGCCACGCGACACTGCACGGGCCATGCAATCATTATTACCAAAATGCAAATAAACAGTTAATTCAAAATACAGTCCACTATGTTATTTCATATTATCCAACTTATTATACCAGCATCACGTTGTAAGACTAACTCAAGAAATATTCGAGAGCGTCGAAGACGTAACAGGGGGGTTAAACATATTTTCAAAATTCATAAACATTCACCAAAGAAACTGAGATCTCAAAGAAAATAAAGGGGTGGGATTTATTAAATGGTGTGGGAGTGTGTGCATATATAAAAGAAAAAAAGATATAAAAGAGGTACTGGTTTGCACTAATCAAGTTTAATTATATTTTTGTATTTGTTCTCATTTTTAATAGTACATATTTTTGTATTTGTTCGCATTTTTAATAGTACATTTTTGTATTTGTTCTCATTTTTAATAGTACATTTTTGTATTTGTTCTCATTTTTAATAGTACATTTTTGTATTTGTTCTCAATTTTAATAGTACAATTTAACCATAAAAGAGTTAAATTTCATTAAATATGAAAGTCAATAAAATGAAATTTTGAACTATTTGAATAAGTTATTTACTGAAAATAGCACCATTCTGGTCTCCTGTTCACCCAAAGGACCTTGGACCTCGGTAAGTAAGTTGGCAACAGTTACAAAATGGCGTCTGGTAAAGCAGACGCGAGCACAGCTGTTTTTGTGTAACATCGTAAAAAGATAAACAGTTACATCGTCATACTGTTTATTTCATACAACCTTAATTACTCTCTACAATTTTGTTTTTTTTTACTCAAAGGAAGACAAGAATAGAAAACTAAAATGAAACCACTATAATATGATGACAAATAATTACCCAATGAGTTTAACTGGGTTAACTGTCAGTTCCCTTACACACAATGCAAGTTATTATGAATCTGAATGTAGATCATATGTCACAATCTCCAGTCATACTCTGGTCCACCCAATTATAATATGTGGCTTCATTAGCTAGGAAAGTTATAAGCAGTGCTAACCATATTACCCTATTTGTGTACACTAAAGCTATTGTTACATAGCTGATATCCAACCAATTACTTAACAGATGCTCAACCCAAAAATGATTAATCTGGAGACTCCTATACTAGTATCCACTTATTTTACCATTTCTCTGTGTTTAACAAAAACTAATTCATCTGAAAGTTACAAAACAAGTCATACTTTACCTATTTATAATGGCTTTATTTTCTGATAGTCTGAATACTCGTGGTTTGTCATTTCCTTGTTGGGGTTCTGGAGTAACAGACCCAATCTCAACAAAACCAAAACCTATCTTATGGAGCCCTTTAACTGCTTCACCATGTTTGTCAAATCCAGCAGCAATACCAATAGGATTTTTAAAAGCTAAATGCCACACACGTGTAGTCTGAAAATTATACAAAATTAATATACTGAAATTGTTCTTACTATAAAACAAATAATTTTTAGAACTAAAGAAAGAATTTTTATAGTATATGAATAAGTTTACTAAGCAATGGCATGATGAATTCAACATGTAGCAAACAGATTATATACATGTATTCTTACCGCAGAGACACATAAAATCCTGAAGTGTTCAATATTTCATAGAAAACTTAACTTTTTTAAATCATAGTGAAATTATTACCAGCATTGATCCCAGCACAAACAAATAAAGGAAGCAACACAACATAGAAAGAAATTGCTAAACTTCTTCTGTATATCTTTTCTGTCTACAATGCAACTGGAAAAGGTGTGAATTGGGGTGTTGTACACAACATGCTATAAATAGCCAGAGCATGTGTCTATAGTCGTTTAGAAAACAACAGATGTGTAGAACTAAAGAAACTGTCTGAGGCAGCAGGAAATAAATATGGAAATAAACAAACAGTCTTCACAATTGGTTGAAAAAAACTGTGAGGCAAAAGACGCACAGCAGTCATGTTGAACATGAAAGTCATGCTGATGGTTTTTTTGACAATACTAGTATTGTACATGATAAACTGTTATTTCAGGAACAAACTGTAAATCATGGAAGTGCTGAAATGTCTGAAAAAATGTCAACAGAAAAAGATATGAACTGTGGAGGAGAAACAACTCCTGGTTCCTTCATCCTGACTTTCTTCCTTGGTAGGAATGGTGGAGGCACTGTGTGGATTCAAAAGCCTACTTTGAAGAAGATTAATGCTTGCATCTGTAACCTATATATGTATGCATGTATGTATGTATTTTATAAATTTAATCAGACTCGATACTTTGTATCACATCTCGTGTACCATGAAAGTAGTATAACGGTGAACATATACATACTTACTTCATAATTGGCTGTTTTAGAAGAAAAGGAAGACAATGAATGAAATGATAAGAGATTTGAATTTAGTATGTGAGGAATATGGAATGAGGATTAATAAGGAAAAAACAAAGTGTATGGTGATTAGCAGAGGAGGAAAAAGGGCAAACATAAAGATAGAGCAAGACAAAATACAACAGGTGGAGTTGTTTAAATATCTTGGAAGCTTGATAAGTGAAGATATGCCCTGCACTCGTGAAATTATAGCAAGAATTGTTATAGCGAAAGAGGCATTTAATGGGAAGAAAAGACTGCTGTGTGGCAAAATTAATAAGAATTTAAGAAAAAAGTTGGCCAAATGTTATGTGTGGAGCGTTGCTTTATATGGTGCAGAGACATGGACGCTGCGGAAAGAGGATGAGAAAAGGTTAGTAGCATTTAAGATGTGGGTTTCGTGAGCAATGGAAAAAGTGAGGTGGGTTGATAAGGTAAGGAATGATGAAGTTTTAAGAAGAATAGGGGAAGAGAGAAGAATCCTGAAGGTAATACTAAGTAGGAAAAGGAATTGATTAGATCATTGTTTAAGACACTGCTTGCTTACAATTGCTATGCAGGATGTCATAGAAGGAGAAAAAAGAAGAATGAAGTTAGTAGATAGCATTAAAAACAGACGGTATTATGAAGAAACGAAAAGACTGGCATGCGATAGGACAGCTTAGAGAGCTCTTACAATTTGAAGACCTGCCTTTGGGCAGAACACCAAATAATAACTTCATAATTCATTTATGGATTCCGTATTCATAGTTCATATTTGTTTATAACTTAATTCTCAACTAAAAAATATTATGAGGGTCGTTAAGAAAATAAGGTCCAATTACGCACAACTGCTGTGAAATTGACATGATCAAATTTGGACATGCTCAGTATGTTAGTTTAGTTCATGCCAAGTCCAGCAAACTCAGATGTTTTTTGTTGCTTCCTGTACATGGACAGTACATTTATTAAAATTAGTAACCTCATTGAAAGTTCCACAAAGTGTGAAGTCTGTTTTGCATATGAAAAAATGAAGGGTGGCAGAAACTCATCGTCAAATTACTGAGGTGTATGGTAAAAATGTGATGAGTGATAGTAATGTGAAGAAATGATGTGGGGTAGTTTGCTGATGGCCATGCAAATATTCATGACAAAGACTTTCACTTGTCACTGATAAGCTCCCACATGTTGATGACAAAATTCATGTAAACAGACGTTTCATGATAAGCAAGTTAAGTGATAATTTTCCTGAAATATCAAGAACTATTCTGTATGAAACTGTCACAGAAAAGCTTCATTACCACAAAATCTGTGCCAGGTGGGTGCCAAAAATGCTCATTGAGGCCTACAAAAATCAAAGAATGGTAGTGGCTAGGAGGTTTTTGGTCCAGTATTGTGCTGAAAGAGACGAATACCTCAAACGTATTGTCACTGGAGATAAGACTTGGTTCTCGTATGTAAACACAGAAACCAAATAACAATCAATGCAATCAAAACACAACTCATTACCTAAACCAAAAAATTCAAATAAACATTGCTGGCAAGATGATTAGGGTTACAGTTTTATGATATCATCAAGGTGTCTTAATTGTGGAATTTCTAGAATGCCATATGACAATATATTCTACAGGGTATTGTCAAACACTATAAAAACTGAGAAGGATGATTCCGAATCACTGGTACAGATTGTTGTCTTCAGGTGTCGTCCTGCTTCACAACAACGTATGACAACATAGCACCACTGCCACTTGTGTAACACTTCAGAAATTCAAATGGAATATTTTTTATCACACCCCCCTTATAGTCCACACCTGGCCCCAACTGACTTTCATTTTTTTATGCACCTAAAGTTGGCTTCACAGAAATTCATAAGCGATGACAAACTTAAAGCTGTTGTGGAGGGATGGTTTAAAAAGCAGATGGCAAATTAATTTGAGGAGAGTATAAAGAAGCTTGTCCCATGCTATAAGAAGTCCTTATGTAATGATGGCAACTACGTGGAACAATTTACTAGATTAAATGTAATATACACTGGCAATAAAATATTTATTTAGTTAAAAGATTTTTTTAGTAGCCTACTGGACCTTACTTTCCCTTGTATTTCAACATCATAATTTACTTATGTATATATAAACAGAATAAAACTAAAAACACAAGCAAACCAGTAACTAGATTTCTGTTTAAAGTACATAGAAACATTAAAGAAACAAACCTAAAAAAACTGAATTATTACCAAAGATGGTGGATCTTTGAATCTGCTTTCTGCTATCAAGCCATATTTGCAAACTTTGACTGCAATATTGTGAGCTAATTCAGGATCCAAATGATGCACCAATGGTAGAAGAAATTTCTTATAAAACTTCTCATTTTCCTGGTAGATATTAACTGCTGAGAACACTCCGAAACCACCACTACACACATACAAACAGGACTTAAGTTTTTTCTGAAATACAAAAGAACTGCTCTAAAGTGTATGCTAAAGAATAGATAAAAAGATTATCTTTAATCACTACTTAATCAAATAATGGTGTATAATTTTCAACTACATCAGAATCTTTCTACACTATGTTAAAAGAAATTCACTACTACAGCTAAAGAATTCTCTTTTAAAATGTAAGTCTTTGTTGTATTTATAATTTTTAGCGCTCCTGACAATCTTGTTAACAAAATAAATAAAGCCAATATCTGCTGCACAGATATTGTATTAGATGTTTATTAACAGCTTAAGAGAAGCTGGTGTTGACATTGATTGTCTGAAAAAATGATCAAGTGTTCTCTGTTAAAGCTACACTGACAGCTGAGAATGTGTCCACTATCCTGGAAAAAAGCAGGCAATCAAATACCTTCAATATGTGTAACAGATATATGGAGACAAAAGTGTTTTCATTACATATACAACTTCTCAAGTTTGGGAGAACTGTTTTTACATGTGGTTAAGTCAAATTTGTCCATGACATATCCATTTATTCTGTAGGATATTATTTTGTTTGGTTGCCAGTCCCACATTGGGTTACATGGTTTGTGCTGAAAACCACTGTGTGTGTGGAAGTAACATATTTAAATCAAATTTACTTCCAACATGTGCACTACAACTGCCCAGTTTGTGCTGAAGACAATGTGCGTGGTGCAGAGGACAATTATATATTAAGATTCCAGTCTAACTAAAACTAACCTAGTCAGTTATTGATTTTATATAATTAGTATCCCCCCACACACTGTATATAGAAAGGGAGAAATCAAGATGTGGAAGTAGATGGTTTCTGAAAGGAGGAAATCAATGTCACACATCCTTGTGAAATGCGCTAATTAGCACATCTGTTATGCCTTTAGAATTTCAAGTGAAAATAGTGACTAACCCAGCCTTCAAGAGCAACAAACAGGGACAAATAAAATTATAATTGCAACTGGGTTAGTAAGTAACAATAGTAATCATAAAGTTGTCTGGGATTTGATCCTAAAACAGACTTTCACATTTATCAAAAGCAAGTCCTCAAGTCCAATTTAGTTTCAGATTATTCAGATGACAGTGACTGAGTGACAATGGATGAACAATTTAGTCTTGAATAGTCAATGACATAACCAGACATTATGAGTGGATGTTCACAACATTTTTGGGGGCTGCTTTCTACTTCTTCTACTTCGGGAATCCTCATGCCTGTCAATACAAGTACTCTGAAACTACTCAATAGCTGTCACACAAGATTTTTTCTGGACGGAAGGCTCCTATTATGGGCTGAGATTCATTACAAACAATTGGATTGGATAGTGCAGTTTCAGAGTAATCTAATTTTTTCTTCCACCATGTGTCCAATTTGTAGGTATAGAAGTTTCTATGTTTCTTGCCATAGTTTGACACAATTTACGTCTTGGCCAGAAAAACTTAAAACTCTTTCTTGTAATGGGATTTACTGTGATGTACATTATGTGGAAAAAACTGCTAACTTAATCAGGGACATTTCACTTCTAGTAGTGCAGTTACTGCACTTCTCACTTCTTGGTGGGCAGTAATGTTGTCTACATTCCCAAAGACAAAGGAGATGTTTAGAAGGTTTCTGTCTTCTACAGTTTAATGTTAAATATCATTATATCGTGTTCTTAAAATCCCAAGAGAGAAATGAAACCTGTGGAAGTTAAATCAGTTTCCAATCCTGTACAGCTATCACAAGGCTTGGCCTTGTTGAGGATTCAACATATCAACCGATAAATAGTGACATATTGATAGTGCTTCAGAAAGATAGCACAGAACAATCTGGAACTTATTTTTCATACAGATATCTTAACAGAAATTCCCAGAAGGGAGATCCCCATTACAACCTTTAGTTGTATTGGGATTAGTTTTACTGGTCTCAGCTTCTGAAGAATATACTGCCACGGCCTCTCATAAAGTGTGGTGACACCTTTCTAGTGGTGTCAACTCTCTTCTTTCTGGATATTAGTTAAGACAAGACAGGACCCTAACATGAATTTGGGGGTATGTAGCTGTGTATCTCCTACATTTCCCATCTACACACCAGTTTGTATAGCACAGAGTAATGGCTTGATGAGTGAAGCACTGAGTGTGATTGTAACTTTGTCTAACAGGTTTATAGTACAGATATTTTAAACTGAGTTGACATTTGCAGTATTGTATTGCACTGTGTTGAATGACTGGACTGTGTATCCATTAAACAAATTTTTATTTTTACACACTATTTAATTTTAAATTGTCCTCATGCACATTAATGCATGCACGCACACACACACGCACACACACACACACACACACATACATTTTTAAACTTGTATCTATATTTACTTCTATATTCAATATGCCCCTTATTATATTCTGACTAGCATTAAATTAAGTATCTTTTTAACTTCATAATTTTAATTTGGTTATATCTACAACATGAATGACTATTAAAAAATAACTGACTAAACACTGACAACATGATTACACAAAGTAAAATTAGTTTAGTTTATATTTAATAGATATACAGATACTGGTAACAATAAACAGATTAACAACAAAAAGAAATAAAAATATTTTGTTATCTGTGAATGTGATACAGTCACATACTATTGAATGTAACATTCATTACGGGTACTCCACGTATTTATTAAATTCCTGCAAGATATAATATATAAAAGCTTATATCTTATATAAATATATATGATACATATAGTTTAAAAATATAACCTATAATACACATGTTTACTCAACAAGAATATAATGTCTAAAGTAAACACTGTTCCTCAAATATAGTTTTGCTCCCAGAAATGTTCTGTCATATGTTCTCAGTAATGGATGTTTTGAGACAGTGTACATCAACATTACCCTATAGATACCAGGAGAAATAGTGCCTTTAGTTGGTAATAAAAAAAGTTTATCTATATTAAGCAAAATCCTATGAAGCATACAAAGTTGTATGGTGCAGTTAGTTATGAGAACTGTGGCATTCCAAGAAGTGACATGATATTGCAACAACGGAACGTTTTCGAACAATGGAGAGTGTTGTTCTACATGTTTCTTGCCCAGCCGAGCAGGTGTGTGTTTTGCCAAGGCCACACACAAGTATTCTCTAGAGTTTTCGAGTACTTGTTAAGGACACATATTATGGAACACAGTCTGGAACCCTGTACGCTATAAATAGCCAACAGCTGCAGCTTAGAAGTCAGTTTATGTTGGGTGATTTTTAAGTAATTTCAAGAGGTCGATGTGTTATAATTGGTGCGGAATTCTTTATAGTTAACATTATTATCATGTGTGAACAAATTTAACTTGAATTATTGTACTTGTATAACCTTGTTGAATAACTTGTTGATTGCAAACTGTTATTTGTGATTAATTAAAGCTGGTGATTAGTGACTTCATTGGTGTCTTTATTTTGTTTCTCACTGTACCATATGATGATCAGTGAGGTCGTTGTAACAATATAAACATGAATACTGTCAAACTAAAATAAATATCTGCTGCTTATTTTTGTGGTTTATTTTCCAGCATAGTTAATCCATTCTATAAAAAGTTTAAATTAACTTTACAACCTAATAGTAGAAGGTTGTGCATAACTCAGAAACAAGGCACTAACAAACTACAGATGGCCCAACTATAAATACTTAACATGCAACACCTGTAACTTCACATGCACAAACACCAATTGCCTGGTTAAAGAAATATGGAACGCATAAGCAGAAAGTAAACAGGTATTAAAAGACTACAGTACGCATGAAACTAATACAGCTAAGAGATAAGGCAAGAACTGATATTTTGTAACTGGAAAACCTTATATCTGAGCTAAAATTCTTCATTTACCTTGACTGCTAATACCCTACTATACATTCTAATGTAAAAACATTTCCAAAATAAAATAAAACCATTACTTTATGTATTTTAATTAATATATTTAGTTACTACAATATTACTGGATATTAATACGAATACAATTTTATTTAGATAATAACAAAATTATTATTCCTTTAGCATGTAGCACTAAAGGATACAGAACAATGTTATTTTTATTAAAAAATTGGTTTCTCTTTTATCACACTACAAGTGTTCGATGTAAAAGCGATATTAATTCTCATCTTTTTTTTTGTGATATCAAGGACAACCTTACTGACAAAACAGAGATACAAATGTACAGTTTGGAGAAATTGATAGAATTATTTGATATTTACCTTTTGAACAAAGAGAGCATAAGAATTGATCAGGGCTGTTACAATGAAACTACCAGTAGCAACAGAAATAGAAATCTGCAGCATCCATGCTAGAAATGAAGTATTAAGGAAGATGAAGAAAGTTTAGGGAAAGAAATGCTCTAAAATACAGAACATGGAATTACAAAATGTAATCAAGGAAAAACAAGGCCTACACCAAACATCTAGTAATACAGTAATATAGAAGAAAACAAAGCACAATTCATTGAAAAGTATAATTCTGTCAAGGAAATGGTAAGAAGAACACATCCTGTATCATGGGCTAGATGAATTAAATCACTGAAAAATCGAATCCATGACATACAGGCCTTGGCATTCAAACTCACAAACCAGACGAATAAACAAGAAAAGTAAGGTGCACATACAAATATTGTAGATAAATATAACTGAGTAAATCATTATAGTGACTTATGGTATCAATGATTCAGATCTCTAGCAACCTCATGGACAGAGTTCCTAAGGCTTTCATGGCTGGTGTCCACATAGTTGGAACATTATTAGCTGAGCTGTTAGGTCTAGAGTTAAAACCATTGATACACAATAAAACTATTTAAAGAAGAGGTGATGTAACTTTTGTGAGTTGCAAAGTGCTACGAAACAAATGAAAAACAGGGAGGCAACACAACTAAATAGATACCTATGAAGTGATCAAATATGGTAGATTAGTGTTAAAATTTAGAACACAACATCTGTTTGTGATGTTGGAAAAAGTGAATGATACTTATGGAGGAACTGATACATAAAAAAGGAGACAAGAATAATACTGTAAGTCATAGAGGAATGTCTTGCGAATGTATCCTGTCAACTAAAAGCAAATTACACGTTAACACTAATCGCAGACGCTCTCCTAATGTAAAGACAAAACGAGTTTTGCAAGAACACATCATAGTATCACAGTGATATGGTTAACCAGAAAACATAAATATAAATTTGAAACCCATACAGGGTTTACTCATTATGAAAAAGAGTTTCAGCAAGTAACCAGCATGATTCCATTAAAATCATGGGGAGGTGAAAATATTCCAGACATTTGGTGAAAGTGATAAAAAGTGTATACTATCGCACTGAAATTGTTATAAACACACACAATAGCCTATAGCTGTGAATTGGGAAGTTACACAAAGGTGCAGTTCAATTCTCGAATCAAGTGAAGATATCTGCATAAACACTATTGTGTGCAGCATGACCAAATAGTTATACAGAAAACTGAAAAAAGGCTTATAGTACTCAAAACTATACTGTCACAGTAATACAAATTTAAAAATGGAAGAAATAAAACTAAGGTAATGGCTTTTTTGTTGGAAATATCCAGTACATACCACAATTATCATAAATAAACAACCAATAGAACAGGTATTATAATTTTAATTACTGGGGAAATATATTTATAAATATGGAAAATATTAACTAATATTATAATATCTGGTGTTAATTCACATATCTTAATCACAATGCATATGGTATTTTCAGCATTACTAACGAGCTGAATAAAAACTAGACAACGTGTAGCACAGTACACAGTGTTAGGGAAACATGGTAGGACACTAAAGTGAAATTTTATAAGGGACTGGCAACAACTGTAATAAAATATGGAAATGAATGAAGGATGATAATTAGACATGACAAAACAAGCGATCTTGTTCTGTAGAAATGAGTTTTTAGAGACTGCACCCTCAGTGATCAGGCCTAAACTAAAAGTAAACAACAGAATAGAATAATAGACAGCAAACAGAAGCAACACATAGAAAGAGTGGGAGAAACAGAATACGTTAATGTGTTGTCACTTACAGGCTAAAACAGAAAAAAGAATATGTTGCTCAATAGAAGATGGCTTTAGTGAAAACAAGAACAGGCTAAAAGCTTATACCATGAATTTGAGAAAATTGTAAATGAAGATGACTTTAGTCAACTACATTTGTACACTGGAGCTGGTGGTATTGATGCCCTCACTATACTCACCTGCAGGAACATAGGAGCAAATGAGCTGTCCTAGTACTGTGTTAGTTTCCTTCTTCATACTGTACATTTCACAATATAGATAGAAATTATATTACTGAAAGATATTATAGAAATTATATTACTATAGAGATAGATAAAATTACTGAAAGTTTTTGTACTTCAACAATTTTTTTTATTTTGTCACTACTTTCCCATATATACAATACAGACATTACATCAATATCTACCACACAAATATAAAATTTCAAAACCTAATACACAATTAGAACATACCAGTATTTGTCCACTCGGATTCATTCTCCACCCAACAAATCACTTCACCTAGAAATTACAATAAATATTCTTAACATAAAACATCTGTTTTTAAGAACTTATTAAACTGGTTAGTAGTGTATTGTGGAGCTTGGTATCAGATTCTACATGGGAACCACTGTTACTTTAAGCAATAACTTCAATTAAGGTAAGATTACTCTGTGTGTGTGTGAATTGGCAATGAGAGAGAGAGAGAGAGAGAGAGAGAGAGAGAGAGAGAGAGAGTGTGTATTTACAGTACTGCATTAAATTATTCTTTAGAACTTGAAAACAACAGACAACATATTTACTTTCGACTAAGGTATAATATTATAATATACATGAACAAGGCTGTTACTGTTTTAATAAAACAACCAAGAATGTGTTACAGCATTACTGATGACCATGTTTCATATTGCATTGGTCATTCCATGTCAAATCAAACAATACCAAATATTTTTTATCATTATAAACTTTGATTCTCCTAACTTATCGTTTATTAGTTGTACTATAAAGTGGACAAATGCTCTAAAATTTTGTAATTTTTCGGTGCTTAGTTTTTGAGTTAGTGAACTTCAAAATTCCAAAACGCAAAAATTTTTAGCATGTCCCAGATTTTGAATGGCTGTAATTAAAAAAAAACGCACATGACAAAAACAGCTAAAAGTTAAGTCACTTTTAAAGTTTTTAATTGGGCTTTAATATGATATGCAACATGATTATAGTATTCTACTTTTGAAATGTTTTAAAAAGAAAAGAAAAAATTAATTTTTGTAAAACTGAAAAATAGCAATTTTTATTGTAAAAAAATTGTTTTTTGTTTAGACATGTATTGATTACTATTTTACAAAATGTGAAAGTGGAACACAACGGGTTTACATAAAAATAAAATATTGAATCACTAGTGCACATGAAGTTAGGTTTAATTTATTGTACTTTAGATTAAATAGTTAAGAATTCATATGCAATCAATTATAAAATAAACATATATCTAAGGCTAATTATTTATTGTTTTAAATGGTTTAGCTTCTTACCCACTGTGAGTAAAGATTTAAACAAAGTTTTTTTGAAACGTTTGTATGTCAGCAGATACACAAAACAATTCTTCAAATACACTATTCAAAACTAGTGAAGTATAGCAAACAGTTTTATGCAAATCACAACTGCAAAGGTTTTAATCCCATTTCAAAATATCAGCTTGTGGTGAAGCCCTATTATTTTACTGATACACAATTCAGCAAAACCATATCAACAAAGTAAAGTGTTCTTCAACCAAAGTATTAGCACTTCATTTCATTACTCTAGACAAAGTAACATTTTGAATGTATCAAGTAAAATGTTGTTACCACAAGTTAAACCTTTATCTGTAACTAGAAACACATTACCTGTATACATGGTGAACAACAATGAGACATCAGCAGTAATTTTTGTGAAAAAATTGAAGTGCACAAAAATATGAGAAAAACATTTGGAAACAAATAAATGTAAAATGTTAAATTGAAATTTGTTTTCAATACTATTAACAGTGAACATTAAAACCTATTCTAATTGCTAAACTCATAGAAAAAATGAGATCCATGCTTTTTGGTATCCAGGCCACTTACATGTATATGAATAGTAAAATAGTTTACCTTTTACTTTTATGTATATCTACGCGTTTCGGGACATATGTCCCATCATCAGGAATATCCCTTGGTGAAGTTTGTCAATTATTAAAATATTAAAAACAATTTTACATACAACTTTACACACACCACAATGAATATAAATATAAAAATATACAAAAACCACAAACGTGAGAACACAGGCGATGTCGTTGGTGCGCACCATGAAATACTATAGTCGACTGCTGTGCTCATGTTGGTTTGTATCATTACAATATTATTATTTAATATGAACTCATTAACCTTTGATGTGTATTCGTCTCTGCCTATTACGACTACAGTATTCCCTTTATCCGCTTTTGTAATCATTGCATTGTTATCTATCAACTTAGTTTTTATTTGTTTTAGGGTTTTATTAGCTTTCAAGTATCTGTGATTTATATTATGGAGTTTTTTGTCATTTGTTATGTTTTTTAGGTATTTATTCAACCTATTGTTAATTACGGCACGGGTTTCGTTTTGTAATGTCTGGCTTGGTATTGTTTTTAACGGCCGCCTCTGCACTAATAATTTCTCGAATTATGAGGTCTTTATTGATATAAGGAATATTATTATTTAGCCCTTTGTTAAGGATATCCATTTCATCAGCTGTAAATTGTGTAGACGTCAAATTTGAGACACGCGTGTAAAACTTGTGTTTACATACGATGTTTTCCTCCTTTATCTGTTTGTGTTTAAGAGCTTGAAGTTTTATCTTTTGTTTCTGATAAACACGTTGCAGTATATCATGAATGTATTTGTTGACAATCTGAATTACGTTATCTAGCAAGGCCACATGAATGCTATCGAGTAGCTGTAAATGAGTCATATATAAATCTCTGTTTAATTTTCCTTTCTTTTTATACAAATATTTAAGTTCCACTTTCATCCACATTGTTTCAGCATGTCTTTTGATTTTCATCGCAGTTTCTGACTTTCTGTTTATTTTGATGAAGGAATATTATACAAGTGTAGGTGTGCCACAAAAACCTACGTTTTATTTTTAAGTAAGGTAAGTAGAATAACATATATACGACTTACACTTTAAAAATAATTACCATAATGATGAGGGAAGCTAAAACATTTAAATTAATAAGCAGTTGCTTTTAGATGTACTGTATGTTATTTTATCAACAGTTTGTGAGTTCTTAACCATATAAACTAAAGAATAACAAATTAAACCAAACTTCATGTTAAAAATTTTATTTTTATACAAACCCATTGTTCTGCTTTAGCATTTTGTGTACTAATCAATACATTGTCTAAAAACATATTTTTCAAAACAATAAAGTTCAGTGTTTTTGAGTTCTTTAAAAATTAATTTTTTGGGATGTTTTTCAATAATAATTATAATAGTAAAGTACTATAGTCATGTTGAAATAACATTAAAGTCCCCTTAAAACCTTTAAATATGACATAACTTTTTAACTCTACTTGCCCTTTTTTTTACAGGCATCCCAAAATTGTGGGACATACTACAAACTTGCATATTTTGGGATTTTGAAATTCAATAATTCAAAAATAAACTGCTAAAAAATTATGGAATTTTAGCAGTTTCATCTGATCAAACCAAAAAATATGATTTCTAAAATATGAAGGTATTCGCGATTTGACAGGAATGACCCACATACAACAATTTAGATTATATTCTTCTTCCTCTATACATCTTTTGGTCCCAATCTATGTGAGGTCAGTGTTTCTGACAGCTAGTCTCCATTTGGCCTGAATTATATATCTAAGAGATTATGAATAAGCAATAGAGATTAAGATTTTATACAAGAAACTGAAAAAATATAAAGAGAAATCATCATACTCTTATATTTATAGGGAGATCTGCCACTCATTGTTAACTTGTAAATCGTCACTATATCAACCAGCATATGCACCACATTTGAAGTGAACATGAATTTCTTCACATATTTGAAACTGATGACACTTTCAACTACTTAATGTTTTTGTATTCTGTTTTACGGTTTAATTATTCAGACTGATGGCTATGCAACACTGTAATGATTACACCAACTCTCTCACACGCACAAGCAATGCTTGTGACCAGACACTGTATTAGCAAGTATCTGAACTGTTCACAATAATTATAACAAAAAAAATACAGGCACCTTCCAGATGGTACAAACAAAACTGAGGAAAGAAAAGGCCAGGGGTGTATTTATAGAGGATGGGGGACGAAAGGTCTCCCCATAGATGGCCGAAAAAAGGTAACGAGTAATTTTGTTATTCTCTTAATTTTTAGGCTGTTTTGTAATTTTTTCAGCTGTGTATGCTAATTCACAATTTACAATGCTAAATTGTAAATTTTAATAATTCTTATTAAATATACAAACAGGTTTATTACACAGCATTTACAAATACGTTTCAAATACGAAATATAAGAAAATCAATTCAGTCAGTAAGTATCTTGTAAACGTTTCAATAACATGTATTTATTTTGTGTTATTACCATTCACTTTAATGTTATTGATTTCAGGATATGTATCACATGTTTTCAACCACTTTAAAAATAGTTACACTGATTAGTCTTGAACTGATTTTCTTTTGTATAAAGCCCACTCTACTGGAGTCTTCCCCTCAAGGCCATACTATAGACGCACTATTGAAAAATGCATACATATTAAAGGAAAATGTTAATAGATATATAAATACTGATCACACATCAGGAAATCAATACAAACTGTTATCCTCTTATGAGTACTATAACAAATACTTGAAAAGATTGTATACAAAGAAGAGGTGCCACTCATTCAGTCAGTCAGTTGGGTTGGCTGGTCAGTTACACGCAGCCACAAGTAAAGTGTAATTATTTCAAATAGTATAAAGTGAAGTCATAGAAAACTAAATATGTTAGAGATCTTAATACTTTCTAGTTGCTTATACTGTACTTAAATTATGTAATATAGACTGAAATGATAGAAACCAAAATTGTGTCAATAGTGAATAAGTCCTCTCTTCAACTAACCGTGTTGCAATTAGGTATTATTAGCATAAGGAAATAAGTTACACAAACATGAATAACTAAATAATCACAATGAGGCTAATCATAGTATTATGCCATTAAGTAATTAACTCAAATATTAATTTACATGAAAAATTAGTTTTAAAATACAATAATTCGAGTGAGACAACACTTGTCAAAATTATTGTCTCAGTAATTGTACTGGCTAGATTATATGTTGTATTACAAGCTGAAAGATAATAATCATACTTCCTAAATTTAAACTTACTAAAGCGAATAGATGAATGTATCTATAAACCAATACACAACTTCTGTACAGAGTATTATTAATCTAATAAAACTGAAATGATATGTTTATATGCACATAAATTTAATAAATAAATACATACTACGCTTTGTAAATAACTGAATATTTGTTGTATTGAAGTTCATAACATTGAATCAATTTTATAAACAGTGTATGCTGTCACTAAAGTTGTATTTATATTATTCATACAAAATTTACATATTATGCATTGCTTTTTGTTATATTAATCACCACTATAGAAGAACAACTTTATGTTGAAGAAAACGTGGACACTGAACAAGAGAATGTACAAAACCTATATATAGGAAAGAAGACATTCAAAAGACTATGCTATAATAACAAGGTGAAACGAGAAAAAAACTGAATGGCTAAACAACCAACTAGAACAGGTGATGTTATTTATAGAATTAGCAGGAATTTGACTGGGTGCTTATAAGCCAAGAAGGTTGGTGGAATGGAACGGAGGCATATGGATAGATTTTTGCAACATGGAGGAACAATCTGATTGACTACTATGATAAAGTAAACTGGACAAGAATTACTCAGAGGAAAGAAATGACCATAGAGACAATTGCCCAGTAATTTACTCAGGTATTAACACACACAATATTATTATTTATTAATAACTTCAAACACTTTTTGCTACAGACCGTTTCTTGATGCACATATATTATATTTAATTTTTAATATAATTATACCCATCTTCGCAAGGCTGAGGATGGGTACAAAATGGTACCCGAAACATGTTCCTAATAAGGAAAGAAATATCTTGAGGTAAATTCGTTATAAAAATTAAATTATTAATAACCGTACTCTTTTTTGTTTCCAATATTGCAATTTGATTTTAGTTTCATTAAATACAATATAGACTTAACATACAGGATACCTCATGTTTGAAAAAAACTGTGTATACTTTACTGGTGAGAAAACAAATGCTTATGTTGATGGTTAGGTGTCGTTGCCATGTCTTGAATCTACTTTTTTATCAGCATTGTTACATTATCCAGACAAGTAGAAACACATTGACTTATGGAGACATGTTTTGTGAAGTTTATCACATCATCAGTGAGAAACTGATCTTGATGTCTGCTGTATTCTGTGGTTGGTAGTGGGAGTTGCTCATGTAATTTGTTCTGTAGGCTTCATATATTGTGTTGCGTTGGAAACATATGTACTCATTTAAAATCAGGGGGCTGGTTTATGTAATGTACATTTTGAATTGTTCTGTTACGTTTAGTTCTTTGCACTTGCTCATAATACATAGTATTTGTAAATTTGTGTTGTTCTCTGTGTTCATATGTTGTGTGTTTGCCATAAGTGACAAAACTGGAATTTTGATATAACTTTGATATGTGTAATATATAATACAAGTAAGACGGAATATATTAGTGTCAGAAATACATGGAGCGATATATCGTTGGAACGGGGAGTTGAGGAGGGAGTAGATTTATGCAAATACCTTGGTGTCATGATGGTAAAAGATGGCACAAGTGAAATAGAAATATAAAATTGTATAGGACAAGGGAAACAAGTAATGAGACAATTATATTCCACTTTATGGAGCACTCAATTAAGGCCCAAAACAAAAATCAAAATTTGTACGACATTAGTGGAAATTACTGCAACATATGGGCCTGGGGTGTGGGAGACTATATAATATATGAGGAAAAGATCACTAGCCATGGAAATGGGATACTGGAGGTGCTGTAGATTTACATTGTATGATAAGGTAAAAAATGAAGAAATAAGGGAAAGAATGAATATATGTAACACTATAAATGACACAACTGATGCTAAAGGATTAAGATAGTATGGGCATGTGGTATATGCTTGTATACCATATGAGTAATGGTAGTTGGCCAAAGGAATTACTAGAATGAACTATTCCTGAAAGAAGAAAAAGAGGGAGCTGTAACAGACATGGATGAAAGGCGTAAAGAGAAATTTATGGATACAATGGTCACAATGGTACAGAGAAATTTGGAGCATGATGATTGGAAGGACCATAAAGTTTGGAAGTTAGGATGTGAAAAACAACATTAAATGTTGTTTGAAAATCCCTATATATATATATATATATATATATATATATATATATTGCAACAGAACACAGGATGGAAGTTCATATAATAGGGATACTGATGCCATAACACATATTCTGAAGGCCATAGACATGTTAAAATTTGATTTTGTTCTTTTCTTTGTAAAGTAGTCATACGTTTTAAACCAAGCTATGTTTAAAAAAGTATGTTATGTCAAAATGTACACAATTTTTTACTCTTTTATGTAATGTGAAATATTTGTGTGTAAGTGTGCAGGTGATTTACATTTTATTTAATAACTTCGTTGAAAATTAACATTTCGTTCTGAAACTTGGACAGGATATTCTCATGGTTATAAGCTACATTTTCCATATACTCAATTCTCCACAACTATAATGGTTGTTGTTTTTTTTTAAATGAAATAAGTCTTCTTTTATTTTTGTTATCTCCTAGAAAGTAATAAAATTTGTAGATTAAATCTAGACAGGCCTTTGCAGAATCGGACAGAGTTTCAACTTGATTTGGTCTATCAGTATGAATATCTATGACATGACGTTGCTAGATTTTCCTCCAATCAGAAGGTCTAAAGATTATTTGATTCGGTCGCTGACAGTGTACGGATGGTTCAGTTCTTTCCGAAGTCTTGCCATAGAAAGACATACTCGCTGTCACGAGATTTTCGTGACAAGGCAAGTCGATTTCCATAAGACTTAGAAGTTGGTTCACGGTTCGAGTTCTTTGTAACCATTGCCACTTTATAGAACTCAGATAATTTTAAATAGATCAATTTCTAGTGCTTTTTTGCGTAGAATGGAAGATTTCCGTTAGGTGCAAACTATCTACCGTGATATTTTGATAGTTAACGCAAGAACACTTCAAGAAGCCGGATTTGTGTAAGCATAATGCACGATCTATTTTTACCCAGTTTTGATCCCTGAGATTAAGAGTATTCATATTATAAACAATAACAGTTTTATATCGCAGTGCGTGTACGCGATGTCATCATTGATTTTTTATTCTGCATTTCCAATTCTGGTGTACTCAAGTGTTTTAGAGACCTTCTTAATTTGTGACACACTATTTTGTTGTGAGTCCTTTCAATTTTGGGTATTTTCCAGTTAAGCATAATTCTGTTGAAGTTTCTTCTCTCTGGTTGGTAGTTTACCCCTTCTAGAATTTCCTTCAGAGTCCTCCTACATTCCATAAAATTCATCATTTCAGTATGGTCGGTCATTGGTAAATTAAACACATTAATTAGTCCATTCTTCATCATCTCCAATTCTTCTCTGGTATTGATCAGTTTTCTTTTATGCATTTTCTTAGTCTTCATTTCCACGTATTCATTATTTGTTTCGTTGTTATTCCCTTCATATAACAATGTACTTGGGTCTTCTTTAACTTCTATTTCCTTACCACTTTCTATTTTCTGATCATCATCCCGTTTCTTATTAAAATCGTCCATTTTCTTATTTATTTGTTTAAAGCTTTCATCCATTTTTCTATTAAGTTCAACCATTAAATTCATTATGTCCTGCAGGGTCACTTTCTGTGTTTGTTCTGGCATTTCCTTCTGTTGCTTCACTTCGACGTCTTTGACTATTTCTTTTTTTATTTGAGTTTTTGGTTGTTTCATTATTTTATTATTTGGTATTTCCTTGAACTCTTCTATTTGATTATGTTTCTTCCTCCAATTACAAATATCTTCTCTGGGTAGTTCAAACATAACCCTTATCCATTCCCTTAATTCTGCGTTTTCCGTTTGTATCGGTTTCTCTGGTTGTCTTATTAATTGTCTCCATTGTTCATACTCCTCCTGTGTAAATTCCTCTGTCACCTGTGCGTATACTCCCGTTCTTTCGTTTTTCATTTGTGTTTCATTATGTCCCATCTTTCCCAATCTTCTTCAGTCATCCTTTCCACATTGTTTTCTCCTTTTTCGTGGGCTGTCCCGATAGCCTCTTCTTTATTATACTTGGTGTCTAACTCCCACATTTCATCATAAATATCTCTCAATAATGTCATTTTGTCGTTTGGCATTCCCACTGCATTCGCACGACTCATCTGTGCTCGTTCGTGATCAGTAGTATTTTTCTTGATGTACTCCATCTCCTTGCTGAACTTTTTAAATAACCCCATCATCCATTCTGCATAGCTTAATTGGTTCTGTTGTTTGGGCATTTTCGTTTGTTGTTGTGGCATATCTTTCTGTTTCATCTTTTTCGCAACCGCCCCTAGTCTTTAATTCTAGCCTCACTAGTTGGTCGCCACTCTGTAACGACTGAGAAGACGTCCGCCTTGTTTAAACCCACATTGGGCGCCAATCTGTAACGACTGAGAAGACGTCCGCCTTGTTTAAACCCACATTGGGCGCCAATCTGTAACGCGTAGACTCTGTCGTCTCTGTAAAAATGTATATGTTGTGTGTGTTCGCCTCACACAAGTGGTCGTTACTTATATGTTGCGCTAACGATGTCCGTAGCGATCCTTCAATTACCAGTACAACACGAGTGGAAACCTTACCTGTTCTCCGTTAGGTGTTCATAAATCCCGGGTGGCGCCAAATTGTTTAATTAAAACAATTAAATTAACAAATATTATGATTGAGCGTTCTTCGCTATGACGGTCTGGAGTATTCAAATTTTACTCCCGCCTTCGTTTGACCTTCTTAATCGAGCAGTTAGTTCGCAGAGTTTGCGACGTGAGCGCTTACTGTCATTTTCGTTCTTTGCTAAATAATACACAATTTATACTATACTTTCCTATGGAATAAAAAAAGTGGTTACACTCTGTACTAGTTTATTTATTTGGTGATAGGTAATTATTCAGTTTTACACAAAATTATATTTTGTTATTCAACAAATTTGCACCGACAATTATTATAAGACAAAATCTCGGGGTTTCGGCGAATCGACTTTGAACGAATTATCCAGTCAAATATGGCGACTGCTTGGTTTGTTTACAGTTTGTTCCGTTCAAAGTCCTGGGTTCTTGTGATTACGAAAAATATATTAATAATGATTACAATAAAGTACACTACCTTACATTATTTGTACTTAAATAATAAAATGTGTAATTATAATTTGTTTAAGTGTGGTAAAGTGTGTTTCAAAAGTTTGTAATTTTCATACAGGTTATTTTTCTAATTAACAAAATTTCAGTGTTTTATTTTTTTAATTAATCTTTGAAAGAAATAACATTCAGTTGATAGTGAGAGTTCAGATTACTGTGAGAAAAATTTAAAGTGAATTTATTTCAGAAATTCGGGTAATTTAGTAATACTTATCAAATCAGTCGACCGGTGGTGTACTGTCAGTCAGTTGTAATGGAATGGGGCTTCAGTCGTCATCAATTTTCAATATTCTTGGGGCTTAAGTACGTCTGGCATCTTTTTCATGTTAGTTGTAGAAATTTATTCATTTAAAATTTATTTAAATTGGTCCTTGGCATCAGTTAAATGTTCTCGTCCCTCGTCTGCTTCTTACGTTTTCATCTTTTTGAATTTTGATTACTTTTTATACATTTTAGATTAAAATTTTGGTCATTCACGGCCTGGCGTCTATTCTTGAAGAGCGTCACTTATTGAATAATAAGATTTAACGGAAAATTCGTAACCAACGTTCGTTGTCATGGTTACTAATAAATTCTGATTGGCTTAGCTTGACTTAAAACCATCGTTATCACATTTGAATTTTTATTCAAAATCACTGTATATCTTCTGATTACTATTATTCTTCCGTCTTCCTCTCTACATATTAAATATTATCACTACTGTTCGTATTTTCTTTCAAAGATCATTTTGACATCCCATAAGGCTGGGTTTTCTTATGTATTATTGTTTGGACAATTATGTTGATATTTGTTAATTACATTTCTTTTTTATTTTAAGTCCTTATTCTAACATTTATCTCTTAATCTGATTCACAAATTATCCTTGACTAGTTGCTTGCCTTGGATTTACTAATATTTTTATTAGTTCTTTACAATTTGTAGTTATTTGTTTTTTACAGTTAGGCATTTCATAAGCCTAAGTAGTACTGATTATATTTACTCATTTTATATAAATTACATCTTAATTTACCCTCACACATGTTTTGTTTTGATATTATAAATGATCTGTTTACTTATTGATGTGTTTTGGTTCTGTTTTTATAATAATTGTATGTTACCATTAGTTTCTACATTATGGTTTGTTAATTATTTCCTAACTGATTTTCCAGTGTTATTAGATCTGTATCCTATCTATTTACTTATTTTGTCATTGTTAGCAACTAGGCTATTACTGACTATTCTCTATTACATAAAACATAACATCTAGGCCTATGGTCTGTATAATTCCTTCAGCCATATCCTATTTATAGATTAAATTAAACAATTTTTGAACAGTTATTATGCACTGTTTGCTTACAATTCGTTTCCTTCTTACTTATCTTTTGGGTGATAAACATCATTACACCATTTAAATTTACTTAATTGATTATCCCTTAGAACATGGGGTGTTTATTTTATTTTGCTCTTATTTTCTTTATTATATTTTTCTTATACAAACTCTATCGTCTAGCCATGGTAACCCTAACTTTTAACCTTCCATGGGATTCCCTCTTTGAATACTATTGTATCCCTCACTTACAATTAAACTTAATGCTATCAATAACAAGATTCTTATTAAATAATATTGTTCACCATTAATCTTTTAGTGTTTATCACAGATTATTAAGTGTTTATACCTATTACTATCATTAATATAATTCTTATTTACTAATATGGTTCACCATTAATCATTTAGTGTTTATCACAGATTAAGTGTTTACACCTATTACTAGGGTTTCTCATTATTTTGGGGTTTTACACTTTCACTTTTGCACTGCTTAAATTTTATTTTTAGTGTTATTAGTGGGTAATCCCTAACATTACCTTCTCTTTGTGACTTAGTTATGTTTACTTTCTCACTATCTCTCTCTTTACAAAGGTTATTTATACGATTAATACTGTAAGTTCATGTCTTTATAGAGTTCTCTATTACATTTAAACTCTAATTCTTTGGTCAGTGTACTTTTATTTTTCACATTACTTTATTGGGTTTTATCAATTATCATTTACATTTATCATTTAATCGATAATAATAATTATCCTTTACATTTGTTAGTTATTGGTTTCGTTTCCATTATTATATTTGAGTGTACCATTTCTCCTTTTTCTATGCTATATTATTTGTTTGTGTCTTATCATTTGTTTTCCTTTTATTTCCTTTATACTTGTTTTGTTTCATTTTAATTTTCCTCCTTCTTCGATTTCATTTTATATCCTTTTAATTTCATTTTATTTCGGTTTTCCCCTTCTCCTTTGGTTTACTTTTATTTGGTCAATCACTTGGGTTAGGTCATGTTGTCGTTTGTCGCGTCATTGTCATTTTATTTTCATTAGTTTAAACATTTTATATAGTTGATTCGTCATTTTTATCCCTGGTATTGGGGTGGCTTATTTGTGTTGTAACAATATTTGTAACACACTTTATAAGTAAATAATTTTTTTTTTTTTTGTTTTTTTTGAGTGAAAAATATGCACTGCATGCTGGATACTGCATTGGACAAAAATTCCAAGAATGAACTGTTTACTTAGGAATCGGCTATGATAGAAGCAGTGGGTATGCAAAACGTTGCAGTGTGTCAGCCTCAGATGGTAAGTAAGATTCCCGGAAAACGCTGCCTACTCCAGTTCCATTCTCTCCACCAACTCTTTATAGTATGTTCACTCTGTAGATTGAATGCAAAACAACCTTATCCAATAACATCCCCCTTATACCTCCTCTTATCACATTCCTTACCTCGTTTATGCAGGTTCTCCTTGATTCCATAGTTTCTGTGTTGACAATGCATTTAAAATTTAACAAATTATAAATAAATATATTTACCTTTTTCCTGTCTCGTGACCACATGTATTAACGCAATGATATTATTTACGCGTTTCGATACTATGTATCGTCATCAGAATATATATTAAAAAATAATCACTCAAAGAGGTCGTTAAAATTTAAAACATTAAAAACACAATATCGAAACCAAATAAGTATTTATACGAAGCGAGTCCGCACTCGACAAAAGCCGGCCGGACACTGATTGATATCAGTTAGAGATAAATTTTAGTGCTGTGTCATATAATGGATTCGACTTGAATGCAAATGGTCGTTTAATATAAAATTGCGGTAGTATTTGTCATTATGTGCTCTATATATTTCAAATTCCTCACGTGCATTTAAATAAGTGCCATTACCACAGACATGTAAGGGTTTCAAATTGGTGTCAAAGCTTGTATAATTATGGTTCTCCTGTATAAGATGACGAGCATAGTTAGACTTTATACAAGATTGTGTTGTCAAATCTTTTACATTATGCTTTGGAGTGTGCTCAACGAAACGTTTATAAAAACCTCTCCCTGTCTGACCGATATAAAAGCATTCGCAGTCATTACAAGAAAGCTTATAAACACCTGTTTTCATTTCCAAAGGTGTACTGGTTCTATTACAAAGTCTATTAAACAGATTGTTACTGGTTTTAAATGTTACAGTTCTATTGTTACTATTTAATACTTTTGATAAAATTTTGGGCATAATACTGGTGTAGGCTGTTGAAATAAAGGTTGGTTCCTTATCTTGTATCACTCGTGGTTTTGACAATATACGCTTATGCTTTTTAAGGAGGTTATCAACCATGGAAGATGTGTAACCATTGGCAACAGCAATGTGTTTTATAATATTTAATTCAATTCTAAAATCATTTTCATTAAGAGGTATCGTTAACAACCTGTGTATGAAATAATTATAAGCCGCCATTTTCTGCGAGAATGGGTGGTGTGAGTCAGCAGGTATGGTTACATCTGTGGTAGTAGGTTTCCTATATATACTATATTTCAATTTATCATCACATTTGGTGATGGTCAAGTCAAGAAAATTCAGTTTGTTATCTATTTCAGTTTCATGTGTAAATTGAATGTGTTTGTTGATATTATTTAAAAGATTTTTAAAGTTTTCTATTTGACGTAATGTGCCCTTGTATATTATGAATGTATCATCCACATATCGTGCGTAGAACATGATGTTTTTCTTATGAATATTGTTAGAAAACAAGTGTGTGTTTTCGTAATGATTTAAATAAATATCTGCCAAAAGGCCTGACAACAGTGAGCCCATTGCCAAACCATCGCATTGACTGTAAAATCTGTTGTCAAATTCAAAATAATTTTGGTTTAAAATAACTTTAAGTAGGTTTATTAATTCATCTATTGCTTGAGTGTTTAATTTGTTGCATTTCATCAGATTGTCCCTTAAAATATTAAGTGTATCGTTTATTGGGATATTTGTGTACAAATTAACAATATCGAGGGACACTAATTTATAATTAGGAAATAATTTGATATTATTAACTTTATGTATAAATTCACTTACATTTTTGACAGTG
Source organism: Magicicada septendecula (assembly GCA_034769895.1). NCBI lineage: Eukaryota > Metazoa > Arthropoda > Insecta > Hemiptera > Cicadidae > Magicicada > Magicicada septendecula. Next base: position 660,530,603 of record CM068368.1, read on the forward strand.
TGGTTATTTTCTATAATTAAACTATCCTTAATGATTTTTACTAATTTCTTAGCTGTACGGAACCCTGGCGCTATAGTGAAATTAACTAACAGTCTAATTGGCATATCAATTTTGTGGATTTTTGGCAATCCAGTTAATATAGGGGCTTTAGCGTTACAAGGTTTTAAGTAACGGCGAGTACGTTGATCAAATAAACTTGTACTTTTATTAATCTGTATATTAAGATTTTTGACATACCGGTGTGTAGGGTCCGATGCTAGGTTTATAATATTATTGTTTGAAATGAAGTTATGAACTTTATTCGTGTATGTTACATTATCCATTATTACCAGAGTTTTGCCTTTATCTGCCTTACAAATGATCGGATTATTATCAAGTAATTTGGTTTTTATCTGTTTCAATATTTTATAGCTTTCTCTGGAACTATTGTTATTAATTAAATGACTAAACGAGTTAGGCGACATGTGTGTGTTCATGAATCTCTTGAACTGGTTGTTTATCAGATGACGTGCCTTGTCTTGCATTTTTGGATCAGCAATTTCATACACAGGTTGTTAACAATACCTCTTAATGAAAATGATTTTAGAATTGAATTAAATATTATAAAACACATTGCTGTTGCCAATGGTTACACATCTTCCATGGTTGATAACCTCCTTAAAAAGCATAAGCGTATATTGTCAAAACCACGAGTGATACAAGATAAGGAACCAACCTTTATTTCAACAGCCTATACCAGTATTATGCCCAAAATTTTATCAAAAGTATTAAATAGTAACAACAGAACTGTAACATTTAAAACCAGTAACAATCTGTTTAATAGACTTTGTAATAGAACCAGTACACCTTTGGAAATGAAAACAGGTGTTTATAAGCTTTCTTGTAATGACTGCGAATGCTTTTATATCAGTCAGACAGGGAGAGGTTTTTATAAACGTTTCGTTGAGCACACTCCAAAGCATAATGTAAAAGATTTGACAACACAATCTTGTATAAAGTCTAACTATGCTCGTCATCTTATACAGGAGAACCATAATTATACAAGCTTTGACACCAATTTGAAACCCTTACATGTCTGTGGTAAAGGCACTTATTTAAATGCACGCGATGAATTTGAAATATATAGAGCACATAATGACAAATACTACCGCAATTTTATATTAAACGACCACTTGCATTTCAAGTCGAATCCATTATATGACACAGCACTAAAATTTATCTCTAACTGATATCAATCAGTGTCCGGCCGGCTTTCGTCGAGTGCGCACTCGCTTCGTATAAATACTTATTTGGTTTCGATATTGTGATTTTAATGTTTTAAATTTTAACGACCTCTTTGAGTGATTATTTTTTAATATATATTCTGATGACGATACATAGTATCGAAACGTGTAAATAATATCATTGCGTTAATACATGTGGTCACGAGACAGGAAAAAGGTAAATATATTTATTTATTAATTGTCAATTATAAGTGACCTGGATGCTGACAGACATGTTATTCAAATTAAAATTTAATTGAATTATTGTGTGTCCACGTGTAATCTGTGCGTATTCCCAAAGAGACAGCAATTGGTAGTTTATTAAAAACGAAACTGGTGACCTTACAAAGAACTGACAAGGAGACTCTACTGAAAATATTGTTAAATATAATTTACCTTGACCGTCTTTGTGACTGCTTATCTTCTTTCTTCTTATACTAACGCGTTTCGGATTATTTCAATCCATCATCAGAGTATAATAAAATCAGTCGATGACTTCGTTAAAATATTAAAAGTACACAGAAATATTCATATACATGTCCCACAAGAATGATTAACGTACGCGGATGTGAGTGCGCACTCGACACTTGTTGACAACGTACTGCACAGTTTACTTGCTCGTTCTCGATTGTTATGTTGAGGCGTGTAATCTATGTTCATGTTATCTATAATTTTATCATACAGTATATGTGATTTGAACTCTAATTGTTCATTTAATATATTGTTAGGATCCTTTTTGAAGGCCCGGTAAATTTCAAATTCTTCTATTGCATTCATATATCGTCCCTTTTTGCACATATGTAGGGGTATGCAATTTGTTGTAAAGTTTGTATAATTGTGATTTGATGAAACGAGGTGTTTAGCATAAGTTGATTTAGTTATATTTGAATTACTTCTGGGTAGGTGTTCTTTATATCGCTCGAAAAAACCTCTGCCAGTCTGACCTATGTAGTGCTTATCGCAGTTGGATTTTTTTTTAGTCTATTTGATATTTTATTTCATGTACACATAATTAAATTAAATTCTTTACCTTACATCCTTTTTTGTTATTCTGCATGTACTTTAAATTGTAGGTCTACTAGTTTATGAAATTTCATTATGACATGTATAGCATACATCGATCAATAATGTAGTAATTTTTCTATTTTTTTCATTTTCCCAATTATCTGAGTTTTCAATTATCCGAGGTAGTTATGGTCCAAATTAACTCGGATGATCGAGACTGCACTGTATATATATATATAATATACATTTATAGCTTCTGAAGATGGCACTACAGAAAAGATGTGGAAACAGTGTAATAATATATACATATATATTATGTGTCTCTGATGGAGGGGATAAAGTATGAGTGTGTTTGTGTTAGTAGCATTAGTTTGTCACGGCCAATGATTCATGATAACTGCCACGCCCTGTTCATAGTCAGACTGGCATCCACTCGCAAAGGCAATTAAACACTTTCTAATTTTACTGCAGTCTGGTATTCACTGTTGCAGATAATAACAAAATTTGTTGCGAAATTGGTTCCGTGTTTACAACTTAGTACTTTTTAAGTAGTTGTGTTATAGTAACATTAACAATACGAATTTGTGAACTATCGTTTAGGATTAGTGTACTTTTAGTTAGTGAGTGAATCATCCTGTTATTTGTTTATTTGTAGCTGTCTATTCACAATGTCTCTTCAAGGGTCATCGAAAGAAATAAAATGAAGTTTCGTTGTTCACAGCAAAGGAAATGCCTTCCAAAAGAAAAACACTTGCTGGAAATCTCTCTGGAAAAAACGTACAACATGTGAGAAAAGGAAACTTTTTCCTGATGTATCTGTGTAGTAAGAAATATTGTTCAGAATTTTTATAAAAATCAAAATGCTGTTCTCACTGTTGAAAAACTCCTACCTATCATGAAAGAAAGAATCCATTTCCCACGGGGCGCTAAATCATTAACGCGAGTGTTTAAAAGTGTGGACCTATTTTTGGACCTACTTGACAGTGATGTTCATTTGCTGAGTAAAAGACAAGTTCTAAAATATTCCAATGAACTTTTGCCTGTGCTAATAGTGTTTTAGAAAACATCATAAATCCTTCTCTGAACTTGTGAACTTGAAGACTTCGTGTGGCTAGAGATCTCTGTGAACATCACAGAAAACTAAACTAGATCAATTCGACTCAATTACTTTCAAGGTAATGTCATGGATTTTAAAGAAATAATACCTGATGTTTAGGCATTTTCTAAGAAGTTTGGGTAATGGGAAAAAATACTGCCTGAGCTGATGGCTGTGTAACATTTTAGCTATTCAAAAGGCATGTTGGAAAAAACAGAAATGGTTATAACCCTACTCGCACAATTTGTCACATCACCTTTTACGGAGACTGATACTGAGATTTTTTTAAATTGTGTTATGCAAATTTGAAGAAGATAGTGCTGCAGTGAAATGGAGATCACAGGATTGTGAGATGATCTGTCACCTCCTGCTCATAATTTATTTGGCCTTTAGTATCCAAAGAAAACTATCTTGTTTTGGTTCATATTGTTTTACAAGTGAAGTTACTGTTGGCTGTACATACCTGTGTAATGTGTTTTTCTTGACTATGATGATGCAAAGCAAGTACAGAAACAGACTCACAGATAAACATTTTGATAAGTCTAATTGAATATAGCAACTAACTATTCACCTATTAACAAAGGTTAGTGCCATACTCCCCATAAAAAATAAGGTAGCTGATCAACTTTATTGCTTCAAGTTTTTCCTTGTATTATTTTTGTAATGGAATGAATTTTTCCTAATCATGTGATTCCAGTGAAGAAACACAACAGACGACAGCGATAAATTGTATATGCTAAAATACATTGGAAATATTAATTAAAAAAAATACATTTCTATATTAATTATTCCTATATTTGAACATAAAAAGGTATTTTGATAAGTACTGCGTTTCACACTTGATTTTTCCTTGAAAACCATTTTTAACATTTAATATTGTAACGTACCAAATTAGCAGTTACATAAAATAACTATCTAATATGTCAAATAAAAGGATATCATGAACAGGAGAATATAAATAAAGTGTGTATCTACGAATGAATATTATTGAAACAACCCAACGAAGAAGAAGGAAGAGTAATAAGGATATCATCGAGTATAACAAAGAGAGAGAAAATACCAACGAGCCAATATAATACGTTAGCATCCAGGCCCAACACATCCAAAATAGTGAGGGGATATGCCGAAAATAATTATTAACACAAAAAGGAGACGAATCAAGTACCTTCACAATGGTGATAAAACAAACGAATTTGTTTATTAGTGTGAAATAATATGGAACAATGACTACCATAGCCATGAATAAAAATTATGGAAGAGTATGGCAATATTAAGGGAACATGGATTATTACAAATAATGCGCAACCAAGGAGAACACCGACAGTGAGAAACAACTAACCGGAAGAAGAAAAGAAGAAGAAGAGGAAAAGAAATGTACCATGAAGAATGAAGATTATGTATGAACAGTACAAGACATCAACATTCACAAGATATACAAGGAATTAAAATCAATATAGTGACCAGAAGAAGTATAATGATTATTCAAATACCAATAACAAAGAAACCAGTGTTGAGCATCAATAAGTGATCACGAACAATGACAGTGAATACTTAATATAAGTGTAACAACATGTGATATGATAACCCTTTTACCCCAAGTAAACAGCACAAACAATCCCAGTGAAAATGTTTATAATGGAGAAAAGTGATTAACCATTATAAGTGAAATCCACGATTAACTAGTGAAATGCACAGACAATTAGTGTAACAAGTTTAATCAAGATTGTAAAATCACAAATATAATCAGTAAGACCACCAAAAAATATGAGACAGAACAGTAAATTAATTGTTCATAGGGATTAATAATGAAAGCTTTGCAAGCCTTGATATGAAATGTGCCTGAATGCCATAGCAAGACAGGACAAAATGTAAATGAATACCAGAACAGATAGTAGCAAATAAGCTAATTTGTTGAGTATAAACCAATCAATGTGCAAGGACTAGGTACAACCCACCAAAATATGTAACATAATTAGACTAAGAATACCCGTGTTATTGTTTCAACAAATAGTGTAAAAATGTGTGTAACTTAATAATAAACCATTGTAGTAGAATGCCATAATGAGATGGCAATAGTTGAGTTAAATACCGCATAAAAGTATGTAGCACATTGTTGTCAAACAACTGACACATAACCTCACAAGAGTTGAACCTATAACATAAAATCATGTACATTAGTTAAACCAAGCAATTATCCACAATTGTTTCAAACAGAGACTAAATAAGAATAAAAATGCAAACCAATGAATACCATATGTACTGAAGGACACAGCAAATGAATCAGATTGAATACAATATCATAAAGTTAAATAGACAGAACCCCAATGTGACAAGAGAGTTAGTCAAAAAACATTATCAAAGCTTATCAAAGGAGTGTGACAAATGTGACCAGTAGTTAGAGAAATGTCTAATACTGCTATGAGAATACCTCACAAATGTAATACTAGTAGTTAAATAATTGAAATATTATAAACTAACTGACTGCAATCATAGAACCAGGTGTAAATAAACACCACACTATAACTTAGAGAGCTTTCAGATAACAAAAAGTTAATGAATACATTGAGCCAACAATGTACAACAATTGTACACTATTTTAATTACTAACAATATATCCCTAGTGTACTAAAATAACTAAATAAGTGACAAAATGGAGAGATGAGAACAGAAAGTATTTTGATCATACTATATGTGTATACAAAATAACAATTTTAGCAGAATAAAGTATGAACAAATGTAAGTAAATATACCTATTAGTGTTATGACGTCAGAGATATGTAGTAGAATAAGGAATAATGGCGTTAAAAGTAAATGTAAACAATCGAACATGGTTGGTATACACGCCATTAACAGATTTTGTCTAAACTATAAATATAACCATTTTATGTGCTAACATGAAGGAGAAATGGACTCAAAATGTTTAGTAATAAGTATTAAAGTGTAATTATAACGAAATATGGTGAAAAAGACTTATTTATATTAAGAATCACCATATGAGTTTTCAAGATGATCAAGTGAATTAATAATGAACGGAATTAGTGCTTGTTTAGACTTAAAATAAAGCCACAAGTGTCCGCGATTTAATGCCACTATCCAAATGACGCTATGACAAAAAATAAGAAACTTATGACCATTATCAGTTTTTCAATCATTTTGAGTATCCATGTATACATCAGAGATAAACTCGAACCCACGCTTAGAGATGCGAAAAATTAAAAGTTTTATTTTACCAGAGTGTTTTGGGGTTGAGAGTATGACCTTTTGAACCAATCAAATAGCTTAAAATGACCAGATGAAAAGAGACGCTTTAGCGAAATGTTACAATCGTTCTGCAACACTCACGGCGAGAGGTCTATGTCGAAAGTCAGCAAGATAATTTTTGAAATGTGCGCGTCACCTACAGTAATACACAAACAGACATTAACCTCTACTCAACACCACATTACCGAGTGTCAAGTGAATTAAGTGAACAGTGAATTAACATGACCAGTGTATAATAAGGGTCATGTTCAGTGTATATAATCAGGGAGTATAATATTTTATTAATTTTAAAGAAATTAATGAAAGGAATAATTCTCGTTGACGAACGAGAATTATTGTTTTGACTGCACTAGTCAAGTAACGCTTGAGTGCTTTAATGAGTAATGATGGACAATTATCAGAATTTAATAAACAATTTGTAGCACAATCTAATGACAATAATTAATTAAAAAATAATTATATTATATTTAAAGAATAATTGAGAACGGCGGAATTAAACTTAGATACCGCTCATCAGTATGTAAATATAGTCGCTTACTTGACTATAATTTTTGAATTAATAAATAATTATTTTCTTGTGCGAATATTGTCATGACTGATAATTACACATCGTATGAATTATAAATAAAGTGTTTGTAACTATATTATTAAGAATCTTATAAATAACATTACCTATTATAAATAATCACTTACATGTTCCTAGGCAAACTAACCTAGAACCGAAGCATATATTTTTGTCACAAAGAAACAATTCTGTTCTTAAATGATTTTTATGAAATGAAAGCAATAATAAGAGTTTTTTCTTTAGATTTTTTCTCTTTCCAGTACATGGTTCTGATAACTAATGAATTAATGATAATAATATTTTTAACAGTGCAACGTTCAAAGCACGTATTGACCTTAGCCTCTCTATACTTTTGCATAACATACGATAGTACGATATTATCGGCTATCGTATCGAGTTTAATAATTTTAAATTTTTGTTCTTTTTGATAATAATAGATAAGTAAATATTGTTATTCAAACTCACATTTTATATCTGGTATCATGTATCTTCAAAGAACTCACTAAATTGGTAATATAATTAACTAAAGTGAACCTAACCTCGTTCACAATACTATTGTACATTACAACAGTGTTACCAGCCTTGAGATACAGAGATCTCAATATTTGTCTAAATTTGTTGTTGTTTGTAAAGATATCTTATTAATTGTTTTAAAAGAGTTTGCTGAATTTAATCATTGTCAATAAATCCTCAGTTTATTATCAGTGGAAACAGAGTTTTAATTTCTATAAAATAGAAGCAACAGTTTAATATTTTTAGAAACAGTTCTCTCATAAGGTGGCGGTAATATTTGAATTACTGATATCATTCAACTTACAATTGAATATTTGATTTATTTTATTGTTTATGTGTATTTTTTTTCGATATTCAAAAGGAATATCTGTGCATGTCAAGTGTGTTTACAGTAAGAGAAGTCGCCACCGAGAAGAGTAAAGTTATCCACGGATGGTAAGTGGGGAGGTTAACACAGTGAAGTGATAGCAAGTCTGATACTCTTTTAAACCACTAACTTTAAACTACAACAGTAACTTACAATTTTAATAATCATTCTAATAATAATATTTCCAATAATAACATCATATCTTTACATACTCGACTTGAGTATCTACGCAACAGCATCTATATACCTATAACATCAACAATCCAAATCTATAATTGTATATTATAGATTGGCGCCCAACGTGGGGCTTGATTGATAGAAGAATTGGCACTAACTAAATAACCATAATCCAAGATCTATAATAACCTATTATAGATTGGCGCCCAACGTCTTAGCGCGAATTAGGACGAAAACACCTAACAGTTTAATTAATTAAATAAATAATTTCTCAACCTAATTCGACAGCAGGACAGCAAGTACATTAGAAAGATGTATAGAAGGTCAACATCGAAGAAACGAGCGGCAGAGGCCGAGAGGGAGGCTAGACTGGAGGAGAAAGAAGCGACATCGGCAGAGGACGTTGAAGAAATATTACTGGAAATCGAAGATAGACAACCTGAACCGGCGGAGGAGGTTCAACAACCAGAAGGTGAACCGGAAGTCACACAGCAGGAGACACAACAGGAAATAAGCCAACCCGAAAAACCAATATCAGCAGTGGACATCAACATGTTGGAAATGATGAGAGCGATAATGGAAGAAACGATAAACAAGAATATAGAGTCATTGAAGGAAGACAGCCGATCGCTATCAAAGAAAATAGATGAAACCAGTCAAGCCACAAACCAGAAAATAGAAGAAGGCCAGAAGGAGAGCCAGAAGAACATGGAATTGTTGAAGGTGGATTTGAATAACAAGATAAATTAAACTAATAGGAGGATGGAAGATGGACAGAAGAAAACGGAAGAGTTATTGGAGAGGAAGATGGAAATAATGAAAGAAAATTTATCTGCAGAGTTGGGAATCAAAATCGATGAGACCAACAAGAAGATAGATGAAATAAACGAGAAAATCAATAAGGACATTGAGTTAATGAGGAGTGATAATGAGAAGATATGGCAACAAATGGCCGACAACAGCTGCAGAACTGAAGAAATTGCAAAAATACAATGGAAGCAATTGACAAAAAATTGGAAGAAAACATAGAAGCGATGGAGGAGAGGATTGCAGTATTAGCAACAGAAATCCAGGAAGAGATGTCCGACATACGGAGAGAAGGTGAGAAGAATAAACAGAAAATTGTACAAACCGAAACGGATCTCAACCACCGTATCGACAGTCTCGAGGAAACCCACAACAACCAGGTAGGAGTAATAGAACGGAGACAGACGGAAATGATAGCCGCACACACCACACTGGGGGAGAGATGTGAAGAGATCTCAACAACAGTGAATGCGGTCAAACATCAGGTGAACAACGACCGAGAACAGTTAACTGAACGGCAACAGAGGGAGTTCAGTGACCTCAGAGATGAAATGAACCGCCTGCGAGCATTCCCAAATGTATTAGCCGGATTACCACACCTGGATGGACGGGAACAAATAGATTTCCGCGCATACGTTAAAAATCCGCTCGAGTTCCTAGAGAGGGTGGATGAAATACTTACCAGAAACCGAGAGAACCGTTGGTCAGTGATAAAGGGAATGTTGGACGAATCTTTTCGGAACGTATTCGACAATTGGTGGACAGCAACCCGACACGAGGTAGACAATTATGCAGCATTTAAAGTGGCCTTTAAACTAAAATATTGGTCTGATTCCACACAGAACATCATCAGGGATGACATCACAAATGGCAGGTATGATCCCAATGGCAGACAGTCGATGACAACCTACTTCTTGGGGAAGATCTGTTTAGCTAGAAATTTGGAACCGGCCATACCAGAGGAGTGCTTGGTGACGAAACTGGCCTACCATTTTAGCCAAGGAGTGTCCCAGGGGAGACTCAACGCGCAGATCAAAACGATACAAGGTATGTGTACTCTATTAGAAAACCATGAGAGAGAGCGTTATTATCAGAGGAACCACCAGGGTCCCGGACAGCCATATGATCGAAGTGGGCCAGGTAACAGTAATTCGAACAATAATACTGACCGAAATAACTATGGAAGAAATTTTAATAACCCTACACGATTCACTAATCACCCAGGACCCAGACAGAATAACGGGGGTGACAACAATAACCATACAGACCGAGGAAATATAACCAATCTTAGGCCGAATGGTTATCAAGGAAACCCTAATTATCGGCAAGGTAATAATTACTACCGACATCCTAATAACCAGCCTCCGAATAACCAATATAGGCAGAATAATGGTAATAATAATAATAACCAGTTTAGAAGAGTGCACTACACTCATGCCAGTAGAGGGGGAGGTAGAAGACCATATTACCAGGGTCGCCGAAGTTTCCACAGCAACAATAACAGCCGAAGTAACAGTGATGGAGATGAACGAGAATCAGGTTATCGATCCAACAGGAGTAATAGTAGTGAAGATAATCGGCCAACCACTAGAACCACTGAAGTATACCATAACGGGAATGGGCCAGGGTCCCAAGAACCAAACGCATCAACCTCATCGGACAGGCACCCAGACAATGGTGACCTGCCTTTAAATGGGCACCGGCAGTGAAAAACACGACGACACCCTCACTGATCCGGTCTATTGGGTCTGACATATTGGCAAATACAATGGCACACTCAATCGAAATTCGTCGAAACAACTACTTAAAAAACATTAGACAAGACCTCATGGAAGAGAAGGAAAATAGCATCAGCGACACCGCCAACAACGAAATAGCCTACATATCAGTCAAGGTCAATGGAATCAAAGCAACAGCCATGATAGACACAGGAGCAAATGTATCCTTAATTGATAAAATGGAACTAAATCTTATACAATTAGGAAATAAAACAATCATACCAACACTACCAATAAATAACATCATCCTAATTGGAGCAACGGGTCAGCAGAACAAAACCATCCGACACCAGGTACAATTAGAAGTGTCAAGCGACGGTGAAACAATTCCAATGATTTTCTTAGTAGTGAGTGGGCTACCATTTACCCTATTAATTGGATGTGATATATGCAGCTATCATAGATATGGACAAAGCCAAAGTATCATTAAAATCAAGTGAAGTTGAATGGACAGCAGCTTTGATTGAAAATAGGAAGGCACCTCCTGAACACATAGTATACTACATACGGGAAGGCCATAACCAGAGAGAGAAGATGTCCATCAACGGAGAGGTTCGCCATAGCCAAGAAGACACATTATGGATGGAGAAAATAGCTGAGATTAAAAAATTCCACACATATTAACGTTGACCACATATTAACTGACGAACAAATAGAAAGACTGATACAAATTTATAATCGTTATAGGCATGTATTCTCTGACACACCAGGCAAAGTGAAAAATTTTAGTGCGAGATAAAATTCAACGATCAAACTGAATTTAAAAGAAAATCGCACCCTATCGCATTTTCACTGAAGGAAGCAGTTCGCATAGAGATACAGCGATTGATAGAAAATGACATAATCGAAATAAGCAACTCCCCGTACACCAATCCCATTGTAGCTGTACCAAAGAAAAATGGCGCAGTAAGGATTTGTTTGGACGCAAGGGAGATAAACAAAGCCATAATTAATGACAGGACGTCGCCTGGAGAAATCGACGAAATTCTAAAGAAGTTTTATGGCATACGGTATATCAGTATATGGGACACAGTGTGTGGGTATTGGCAGGTGGAGTTACACCCCAACAGCAGAAAGTATACGGCATTTATTTTTGAAGGGTGTAACTACCAATTTAAAAGGTTACCCTTCGGCCTGGTAAATTCTGTAGCAGTTTTCGTGAAATGTATGGACGAGATCTTAGGCCAAAGTACACTACAATTTACTACAGTGTATGTAGATGATTTACTAATTACCTCCGATAATTGGGAGGAACACTGCAACTGGGTGGCACAAGTATTATGTAAATTAGAGGAAAATAATATAACACTAAAGCTGGAGAAATCCAAACTAATAGCAAATGAAGTGCAATTCTTGGGCTTTAACTTGTCTGAAACTGGCATAACCCCAGCACAAGAAAAGATGGAGGCGATACAGCGTTTCCCAGTACCAAAGAACAAGAAACAATTACAATCGTTTCTTGGTATTTGTAATTATTATAGGAAATTCCAACATAACTATTCAGAATTGACAGCTAAGTTTTCCCAACAATTATCATCAAAGGAGAAGTGGAAATGGGGACCTGAACAGGACACAACATTTGAATTAATAAAAGAGAAATTTCTTACAACTGTAATGTTGCATCATCCAAACTTTAACAAGAATTTTTATATGAACTGCGATGCAAGTGATGTAAGCCTTGGATCAATATTGTATCAAGAAGACCAGGAAGGCAACCATCAAGTGATCAGTTTTGCTAGCAGAACACTCAACAAGTGTGAGCGCAACTATCACACTACTGAAAAAGAACTTCTGAGTATAGTGTTCGCTTGCGAAAAATTCAGAACGTATATTTTAGGATACCCAATCACAGTACGCACAGATCATAAGTCAATATCTTTCCTGAAGAACTGTAGATTAAAACATGGCAGACTGACGAGATGGACACTAACACTCCAAGAGTACAACATACATTGGGAATACGTCCCTGGTAAAAGCAACATAGCTGCAGACGTGTTGTCCAGAGTAAACATATTGGCTCAAACCTTTGAGGGAGAAAAAGAAACCATCGCCAAAGTTTACCATATTTTAAAAAGCAAATCCGAATTGGCAGACATATTAAATAATATACAAATTCATCAACAAAACGATCCTAAAATTTTCCAAATAATACAAAGGTTGACAGAACACGATGATGGAATTATGCAATATTACTGTATACACAACAATATATTATTCACTAAAACCAAACAATCTAGTGAACAGTGGAAAGTTGTAATACCAAAGATTATCGAAAAAGAAATTGCAGTTGACTACCATGCGCGCTATGGACATATGGGAGCAGTAAAAGTAGTCAAGGCACTACATGAGCATGTCTACTTCAAAGATATGAACCGTCGAGTAAGAAGATATGTACAGCATTGTCATTTGTGTCAATTAGTTAAATGCAGCAATGAGAGGAGAGAAGGGGTAATGATACCCATTACATCGGCAGGAAAATTAGAGAAAGTGTTTGTAGATATTTGTGGACCATTTCCACGAAGTGGTGGCAGACACCAATACAAATATATAGTGATAATCTTCGATCACTATACAAAATTCACTAAACTTTACGCCATAAACAGGGCAACAACCAACAAAATTTTGGACATTATCATATCAAAATACATCCCCGAGATAGGAAAACCCCAGTCAATAATCACAGATCACGGAACGCAATTTCGAGGCTGAAAATGGCGAGATACTCTAATCAACCAAGGTGTGAAAACATATAAAATATCAGTATATCACCCTAACAGCAACCCTGCTGAGAGAGTTTTGAGAGAAGTGGGCAGGATTTTAAGAACCTACTGTCACGCCCAACAGAGAAGATGGGAAGAATATTTATCCCCAGCTGAAGATTTCATTAACTTAGCTTGCCACCAGTCAACTGATGAAACGCCCTATACTGCTATGTTTGAGCAAAGACCACCCCGAGAAATTACAGAAATAATCAATTTTCCACCAGAAAGTGAATTTGAATTTAACAAAACCAAATTCTTTAACAATGCAGTCGAACGAGCTGACAAACTCAGGCTCAAATATAAAAAATCACAACCTAAGATCATAACATACGAAGTGGGAGACAAAGTGCTTTTAAAACATCGAGAACTCCCGAGTGCAATCGAAGAAATTGCTAAAAAATTGTTACTGCTATACACAGGCCCATATACTGTTACCAGGAATAACATGAACAACACCTACGAAATACAAGATCCTGTGACAAAGAAAATAAAAGGTAACTACAACCAGACTTCCATGAAACGGTATATTGAAAATTAAATAATGAAAAAAAAGTGAAATATTGCGACGAAGACTATTTATTATTGATACTAAGTAAGAAGTGAAAATATAACTATAAGAATAAATGTTGACTATATTTTAATTTTGTAATATAAAAGTGTGATCCAAAGAAATTATGTAAAGAAATTTGTAATAACCCGTACTACAAGTGTGATAACTATACGAGAAAGACACACACCACCCATGGCATATATGAGATATAATCATAATTTCCAAGAGCCACGTCAACCAGTTAGCAACATCTAACCCGTACTACAGATATAAAAATATACGAGACTGACACACACCAACCATGGCATATATGAGATATAATCATAATTTCCAAGAGCCTAGTCAACCAGTTAATTACCAACTTACCCGTACTACAAGTGTAATAACTATACGAGACCGACAAATAAGAACCATGGCAAAATCATAATTTCCAAGAGCCAAGTCAACCAGTTAATTACCAACTTACCCATACTACAAGTGTAATAACTATACGAGAAAGACACACACCACCCATGGCATATATGAGGTAAAATCATAATTTCCAAGAGCCTAGTCAACCAGTTAATTACCAACTTACCTGTACTAATAAAGAGGAGATGATGTACCAGATGATATACAGAACGAGCAACATAAGAAGTTGGAGGAATAAAAGCAAATAAATATTATTGATATAGATAATAGATGATGCACAAACACGAGGCAAGACACTAGAAGAGAGCCTATACCAAATGAAATATAACACAAAGAAGTGAATCATGAAAATGAAGAAGATTATGAAATGACGTTTAATGTAATACCAACAGAAAAGATTAATTGATGACGAAGAAGAATGAAAAAGTAATATATTAACGAAGATGATCATGAGAGTATACCAGTGATGAAATGTAGACAAACTATCCTTGTAAAATGTGAAGAATTTAGTTAAGTTGAATCAAGAAGAAGAGAATATAATAATGTATAAACCGCAGATGCGTGAGATGATCCCAAGGATATTTATTATTTGTCGAAAGAATGACCACTTTATATTTTGAATTAATTTGAGATGAATTGACTGATGAAAAGTTCCAGCAATCATTTATATTATTGACAGAGATGATGTGCCTCTGTATTTATTGATGTTAGTATGGCCAGTGGAGATGTATGCCAAAGTGAGCCACTCTGAACTGCCCCAGCTAAAATTATGTTAGGGAATTAGGGAATTAAATAACAAGGGAGATAATTACATAGAAAGGAAATAAATATGATTCAAATAGAAGAAAGTGAAGGGATATAAAAAAGCATAAGAGTCAACTTGGAAATGTACAACAATTGATGAATTCTTCAATAAAAATAAATATACGAATTCAGAATTAATCAATTCTTATAGGAAGGCATATGTAACGTACCAAATTAGCAGTTACATAAAATAACTATCTAATACGTCAAATAAAAGGATATCATGAACAGGAGAATATAAATAAAGTGTGTATCTACGAATGAATATTACTGAAACAACCCAACGAAGAAGAAGGAAGAGTAATAAGGATATCATCGAGTATAACAAAGAGAGAGAAAATACCAACAAGCCAATATAATACGTTAGCATCCAGGCCCAATAGATCCAAAATAGTGAGGGGATATGCCGAAAATAATTATTAACACAAAAAGGAGACGAATCAAGTACAATCACGATGGTGATAAAACAAACGAATTTGTTTATTAGTGTGAAATAATACGGAACAATGACTACTATAGCCATGAACAAAAAATATGGAAGAGTATGACAATATTAAGGGAACATGGATTATTACAAATAATGTGTAACCAAGGAGAACACCGACAGTGAGAAACAACTAACCGGAAGAAGAAAAGAAGAAGAAGAAGAGGAAAAGAAATGTACCATGAAGAATGAAGATTATGTATGAACAGTACAAGACATCAACATTCACAAGATATACAAGGAATTAAAATCAATATAGTGACCAGAAGAAGTATAATGATTATTCAAATACCAATAACAAAGAAACCAGTGTTGAGCATCAATAAGTGATCACGAACAATGACAGTGAATACTTAATATAAGTGTAACAACATGTGATATGATAACCCTTTTACCCCAAGTAAACAGCACAAACAATCCCAGTGAAAATGTTTATAATGGAGAAAAGTGATTAACCATTATAAGTGAAAGAATCCACGATTAACTAGTGAAATGCACAGACAATTAGTGTAACAAGTTTAATCAAGATTGTAAAATCACATAGATAATCAGTAAGACCACCAAAAAATATGAGACAGAACAGTAAATTAATTGTTCATAGGGATTAATAATGAAAGCTTTGCAAGCCTTGATATGAAATGTGCCTGAATGCCATAGCAAGACAGGACAAAATGTAAATGAATACCAGAACAGATAGTAGCAAATAAGCTAATTTGTTGAGTATAAACCAATCAATGTGCAAGGACTAGGTACAACCCACCAAAATATGTAACATAATTAGACTAAGAATACCCGTGTTATTGTTTCAACAAATAGTGTAAAAATGTGTGTAACTTAATAATAAACCATTGTAGTAGAATGCCATAATGAGATGGCAATAGTTGAGTTAAATAAGTATGTAGCACATTGTTGTCAAACAACTGACACATAACCTCACAAGAGTTGAACCTATAACATAAAATCATGTACATTAGTTAAACCAAGCAATTATCCACAATTGTTTCAAACAGAGACTAAATAAGAATAAAAATGCAAACCAATGAATACCATATGTACTGAAGGACACAGCAAATGAATCAGATTGAATACAATATCATAAAGTTAAATAGACAGAACCCCAATGTGACAAGAGAGTTAGTCAAAAAACATTATCAAAGCTTATCAAAGGAGTGTGACAAATGTGACCAGTAGTTAGAGAAATGTCTAATACTGCTATGAGAATACCTCACAAATGTAATACTAGTAGTTAAATAATTGAAATATTATAAACTAACTGACTGCAATCATAGAACCAGGTGTAAATAAACACCACACTATAACTTAGAGAGCTTTCAGATAACAAAAAGTTAATGAATACATTGAACCAACAATGTACAACAATTGTACACTATTTTAATTACTAACAATATATCCCTAGTGTACTAAAATAACTAAATAAGTGACAAAATGGAGAGATGAGAACAGAAAGTATTTTGATCATACTATATGTGTATACAAATTAACAATTTTAGCAGAATAAAGTATGAACAAATTTAAGTAAATATACCTATTAGTGTTATGATGTCAGAGATATGTAGTAGAATAAGGAATAATGTCGTTACAAGTAAATGTAAACAATCGAACATGGTTGGTATACACGCCATTAACAGATTTTGTCTAAACTATAAATATAACCATTTTATGTGCTAACATGAAGGAGAAATGGACTCAAAATGTTTAGTAATAAGTATTAAAGTGTAACTATACCGAAATATGGTGAAAAAGACTTATTTATATTAAGAATCACCATATGAGTTTTCAAGATGACCAAGTGAATTAATAATGAACGGAATTAGTGCTTGTTTAGACTTAAAATAAAGCCACAAGTGTCCGCGATGTAATGCCACTATCCAAATGACGCTATGACAAAAAATAAGAAACTTATGACCATTATAAGTTTTTCAATCATTTTGAGTATCCATGTATACGTCAGAGATAATCTCGAACCCACGCTTAGAGATGTGAAAAATTAAAATTTTTATTTTACCAGAGTGTTTTGGGGTTGAGAGTATGACCTTTTGAACCAATCAAATAGCTTAAAATGACCAGACGAAAAGAGACGCTTTAGCGAAATGTTACAATCGTTCTGCAACACTCACGGCGAGAGGTCTATGTCGAAAGTCAGCAAGATAATTTTTGAAATGTGCGCGTCACCTACAGTAATACACAAACAGACATTAACCTCTACTCAACACCACATTACCGAGTGTCAAGTGAATTAAGTGAACAGTGAATTAACATGACCAGTGTATAATAAGGGTCATGTTCAGTGTATATAATCAGGGAGTACAATATTTTATTAATTTTACAGAAATTAATGAAAGGAATAATTCTCGTTGACGAACGATAATTATTGTTTTGACTGCACTAGTCAAGTAACGCTTGAGTGCTTTAATGAGTAATGATGGACAATTATCAGAATTTAATAAACAATTTGTAGCACAATCTAATGACAATAATTAATTAAAAAATAATTATATTATATTTAAAAAATAATTGAGAATGGCGGAATTAAACTTAGATACCGCTCATCAGTATGTAAATATAGTCGCTTACTTGACTATAACTTTTGAATTAATAAATAATTATTTTCTTGTGCGAATATTATCATGACTGATAATTACACATCGTATGAATTATAAATAAAGTGTTTGTAACTATATTATTAAGAATCTTATAAATAACATTACCTATTATAAATAATCACTTACATGTTCCTAGGCAAACTAACCTAGAACCGAAGCATATATTTTTGTCACAAAGAAACAATTCTGTTCTTAAATGATTTTTATGAAATGAAAGCAATAATAAGAGTTTTTTCTTTAGATTTTTTCTCTTTCCAGTACATGGTTCTGATAACTAATGAATTAATGATAATAATATTTTTAACAGTGCAACGTTCAAAGCACGTATTGACCTTAGCCTCTCTATACTTTTGCATAACATACGATAGTACGATATTATCGGCTATCGTATCGAGTTTAATAATTTTAAATTTTTGTTCTTTTTGATAATAATAGATAAGTAAATATTGTTATTCAAACTCACATCTTTATATCTGGTATCATGTATCTTCAAAGAACTCACTAAATTGGTAATATAATTAACTAAAGTGAACCTAACCTCGTTCACAATACTATTGTACATTACAACAGTGTTACCAGCCTTGAGATACAGAGATCTCAATATTTGTCTAAATTTGTTGTTGTTTGTAAAGATATCTTATTAATTGTTTTAAAAGAGTTTGCTGAATTTAATCATTGTCAATAAATCCTCAGTTTATTATCAGTGGAAACAGAGTTTTAATTTCTATAAAATAGAAGCAACAGTTTAATATTTTTAGAAACAGTTCTCTCATAAGGTGGCGGTAATATTTGAATTACTGATATCATTCAACTTACAATTGAATATTTGATTTATTTTATTGTTTATGTGTATTTTTTTCGATATTCAAAAGGAATATCTGTGCATGTCAAGTGTGTTTACAGTAAGAGAAATCACCACCGAGAAGAGTAAAGTTATCCACGGATGGTAAGTGGGGAGGTTAACACAGTGAAGTGATAGCGTCTGATACTCTTTTAAACCACAAACTTTAAACTACAATAGTAACTTACAATTTTAATAATCATTCTAATAATAATATTTCCAATAATAACATCATATCTTTACATACTCGACTTGAGTATCTACGCAACAGCATCTATATACCTATAATATCAACAATCCAAATCTATAATTGTATATTATAGATTGGCGCCCAACGTGGGGCTTGATTGATAGAAGAATTGGCACTAACTAAATAACCATAATCCAAGATCTATAATAATCTATTATAGATTGGTGCCCAACGTCTGAGCGTGAATTAGGACGAAAACACCTAACAGTTTAATTAATTAAATAAATAATTTCTCAACCTAATTCGACAGCGTTGTTGACACGTAGTATGGATTATTTTGGAATCTCAGCGATGTATAAATACAAGCACTCAGCGATGCTTAGTTCAGTTTTAGTGGTAATTTATTCCAGTGCGGTCTGAAGTATTGTGGTGAAGTGTTATGTGTTTTATAATTGTGTGAGACTCTATTAATTGACATTATTATTGTGTGTGAACAATTTTTATTTGATTTGTTGTAAGAGACTATCTTGTTGATTACAAGATAATTGTTTGATATTGTGATAATTAAAGCTGATGATTAGTGAGTTAATTGGTGTCTTGTATTTTGTTTTCCACTGTACCATACGACGACCAGTAGACCATCGTAAAAATATTATCATTGGCCTTGTTGTTCAAACAACTCATGTTTTTATAAACTACAAAGACCTACATAAGTTTTGGAAGTTTCATTTTTACTACCGGTACCGGTACTTTCAATATTTTGTAATAAACTAACCCTGAAGTATGAGTTGAGTTTTATTTTATTATTGCAGTATACAGTAGTCATTCATATTATTGTTACTTTCAAACTAGTAGCTTTCATTAGTCATTATGTTTACATTTCTAATTTTGTACACGTTACTACACAGCTTTACAATTTTATTTGATATTGTTAGAAAAAAGTAATAGGCCTATAATTTTAAATTTTTAATATTTACTTGGTTGAGAATTATTTAGAATTTTTTCATACTGTTGTATAGCCTGTGTATCCCAACACTAGATATTTTTTAATAACAGACAATTTTTTTTAATCCAGTGGGTGTTTGTTATAGAGAACTTTCATTGTACTTCTAGCCACCAAAATTCAACAGGTCTCCCTTTTTAAAATTTGATACGAATAGTCTAGTAATGCAATCCAGTGCCATACACTCCTCTTCCACACATTACCGTTAAGTTTATGTAATTTTTTAAGAAGTCCCTCACCATACGCTTACTTAAGCATTTCGTTGCAAATCTGATCCAGCCTAACTTCTCCATTTTCAAACCCATAACAATCTTCATAAACTTGTGAATAGGGTATTTTACCTTCACTGTCTCTATTATCCTATCCGTACATACATATGTGTGAACATCACCGTGTTCATTACCACTTGTATTGTAAATCACCATTAAAATCCCCAAATCAATACTTTTGCAGTAAAGTATGGAAGGTATTTTGAGAATTTTTAAATTGTAGATTTTAAACAAACACTTTACAGTCTCAAAGAATTTAGACAAAGATTTATTTATTACAAATGTTTCAGACTTACAATTATATATAATACAAAGAAAAATCAGAAATGATAATTCTAAGGAATTGGTCAGCATCCCATAATTTTTCATACTTTTACATATTTTCAAATTTGAAACAAGAAGTATAACAATAAAAAGAATAATATACAATATGAAAAGACCTATATAGCAAAAATGATGACATAATTCAATGCTGTTCAAGGAAGCAACAAAATCTCCTTTACTAAATGTAGCTTACACAGCATTAAATTAAATCAGAACTACCAATCCAGATATCAAAATTCCAAATAATATAAATATCCCAATATTCATCAATAATTTCTACACTACTTCTAATGTTATATTATTATTATTATTTCAATAGCCACTTCCCCAAAGTAATGTGTACTAAAAGCAAAAAAGGCTGAATTTTACACAAAATTTGTTACACATACAGTATTTGCAATTCCATTTTCAAAAATTAGTAATATGCACTAAGAAATGAAAACCATAAAAGTTTAGAAATTACTTAATTATTTTTTATGTATACCCGTACACATAAAAACAACAACATGGTGAATACTTTTCTCAAAATGGGAAGAAAGATGCACCCTAAACTATAGCTTATCATTTATTATCACTATTTATTATTATTATTATTAATAATAATAAACAAAAATTTCAAACCCTTACATAAGTATCCAATGCCCTAACAGAAATTTCTAAAGACAACCCCAGATTTTGGTGTCAACACATCAAGCACAAAAAAAAAAAAAATATAATGGAGGCAGTCTGGGAAAAGGGTTCATACGGTGAAAATCACCTATTGTTTAATAGGGCTATAGTTTTAAAGAGCAAAAAACAGTAAAGTGTTTGATGACTCCATATTGTTTAGGCATGTGATGCTTGTAAAAGTGCCAAAACCTAGCATAGTGGTTCCACAGACCATGTAGTGTCAATGAACTACACCTTATATAATATTGAAACTTTCTCTTGTGAAACTTACTTGTCTTTTTTGTCGAACGCGTTTCTGCATCGTATTCGCCTTCTTCAGCTTAGAAACAGACTGCCAGTATTTAGTAACGGTTGTTGCTTGGACGGTATGTGGGGGGGGGTATCTGATGGTATTGTTAGTTCTGAATGCTATTTTGTACTTGTGAAGTACAAATTGTGAATACCATCAAAAAACATATCAACAATACAAACACGGACATAGACAAATACAATAGAACAGGTGTATACAAATTAAATTGTAATAACTGCAATAGTTTCTACATAGGCCAGACGGGAAGATCTTATTCATCCCGTTACTCTGAACACTTAAAGGCCCTCTCCAACAACAATATACATTCTGCGTTTGCCACACACATAACCATAGCTACACCAACATAGATACTAATCTTGAAATATTACACCTCTTACCCAAAGGTCGAAAACTCAACACAGCTGAACAGTATGAAATATACAAACACCACACAACACAACCAAACAACATACTAAACGACCAATTACAATATAAATCACATACACTTTTCGACACAATTACAGGGTTCACACTGAAATTTTGAGTTTGATTTCCCTGACTCTCCATGACAAATCCGCAAATTTTCCCTGACCAGTGTATGCATTATTTTTTGCGTACAATACTAATTTTTCAATATATAAATTACCTATTAAACATTATTGTAGCCTATTTACTCAGTTTAAAATATTAGTTTTAGTGAAATTTATTTTTATTTGTAAGCATGAAACATTCATACATTATCTTATTGAAAATTTACTTTAGTATGCTTAACATTATAATCGTCCACCATCAAGGATGAATTTAAATAAATATTTATTTTTTTTAGTAATCGGCCTCCACCTTCCCCATAGCCGTCCAACAGTCCAACACCTTCCAAAAAGTAAACAGTTTATTTATACAAAAAACAATATCAAAATTAATTAGCTTAAATTAAAAAATTACAATAAATATACATTATTAGGTTAAAATATCACAAAAAACTGCATAAAAAATCTAAAGGAAAGATACAAAGCAACAAAGAGATTGTATTATTCTTTAAAACTAAAACACTCTTTGATACAGGTAACCTAAAATTCCATACCTAATTTTAATAGATACATGAATACAAATTTAATTATCATAGCCTAGGTAAATAAAGTCGACCGTGATCATAAAAGTTCTAAATGGGGAGATTTAGCCTAACATTTTCTTCTCAAGAATCTGAATTTTTGATTTTATACTGTCTTCTTCTTTCAAAGCTTGCAGTTTTAACATCTTTCTCTGCTCTTCAAGTTTCTTTATCTCTATGGATAATTTTCTTTTTTCAACCTTTTTCTTCTCTTCTTCTTTTTGGTTCTGTTTTGACTCTTTGAGATGTTCGTTATATCTCCTATGGGCAGCTCTTACATTTGTCAACATTGTTTGAGTGATAGGAACTTTAAGAATACTTTCATAATATCTTATATCATTTTCCACTGTTCTTTGAGCAAAAAGACTATGTTCTTGCAAATTCTCCACTAATAATGATTTATTTACAGAAAACCTCCTTCTACTGTTGCATTTCCCATGCGAAAATATCAGTCCTAATTTAATAATTTGCCACAATTCTGAATAACATTGATTCCCAAGTAATAAAGAAGAAGAAAAATCATCAAGTCTCTTGGAAGAACAATCACCATCCAAAAATACTTTGAATTGTAAGTGAAGGGTTGAATGAGCTTCACTGCAAAGTTGAGTGTATTGTGCTTTTGCTTTCTCAGCAACAGAATCTGTGACTCGGTTATTGGTGTACAATGCCTCTAGCAATAAACCAAATCTTTGTTTCCCTAGCTCTGGCTGATGAAAAATTATACTAGGATCCAATGATGAGAGCCCTTGGACAGGCTTGTACTTCAGAGGACATCTTTCTAATATCTTTTCTGTCATTTTGACTAGCACAGTCTGGCATTCAAGTTTGAATTTTAGGATATCACTTTCTTTTGAAGTGGCTTCTTTGAGAAGTTTTTTGTATGAAATCCGAGATCAATACTTTTTACATCACGCAAATTTTCTTTGTCATGTACATCTAATGAAAAAAGCTTAGTTGTTGTAGTAGGCATTTTACTGGATTTAAGAAATCTCTCCATCAAATTTTGTACGAGACTTTGCAAATCTGTGAACAGGAATGGACCAAGTGGGTCTGAGGTTTGGAACTTTTGTAAAAATCGTTCACATTCTAAGGAAAGCATTTTAAAAAAAGCCAGTTTGCATTTCAGAAATTATATCTTTGGTTTGAACAAACATTTTTTAATGGTTTTGTATTGAGATATTTTTGGCTGTCAACAAATTTCTTTATATCATCAAAAATACTTAAAACTCTGTCAATAGAAGGCACATTTTCAAGCCATCTGGTTGTACAGTGTTTTAAAGGAAAAATAGATTTTCCAGTAAGTTCAATGAAGTCAGCACGGCGGGCTGATGAATCATTAAAGATGTAATAAACATCTCGCAAAAAGGTATCCACTTCCCACTTTGCCATCTGTAACCCAGTTTTTATCACACCATTGACAATAAACACCAATATTAATTAGATGTTTTCCATCTGGATTTTCTTCTTTGATCTTTTCATCCAATTTTTTAATAAAACTCAAATTTACATTGGGACCGTCCATTGACACTTGGAGAATGTTCTTAGGCGGTAATGGAGTTATTCCTGCAATGAAGTTGTCTAGAAAGTCTTGTGCTGTGGTTCTATCCAAAAAAAAACACTATTAAAATATTCAGTACGCACCCTACTTCTATTGACATCAAAAAACTTTACAAATATGTCCATCTGTCCTTTTTGAATGATCTTATTCAAAGATTCATCGAAAGAAATGATGAAATCATCACACTGACATAATCAGTCTTTCATTTCATTAGAAAAATAGGGAGCAAGTCCATGGTTAATAAGGTATTTACATTTGCTCGGCCCCATTTTAAAACTTGAAGCTACTGCACTATCCAGAAACATTAATTTAAATGTTTCTCCTATATCTGCACACGAGTTTAAAGACATTTATTTAGTTTTTAAGAGTGAACAATTATTTTTAGTCATAGTGAAACTATATTCTTTCAAAACAATTACAGTTTAAAATATAAACTATAGGTACATACATATTCAGGTCCATTACAGAGCAGCAAAGAATTCATGCAGTTCATGAAACTTGGATCATCTTCATACGTTTTGTGTGACTGGTCATAGTAAAAAAAATTTCCCCGACTTTCTGAAAAATATACTTAATTTCCCTGACTTTCGGCATATCTTAAAATGTTTCCCTGACTTATTTTGATTTCCCTGACTTTCCAGGCCAGTATGAACCTTGAATTATACAAAAAACAAACAATAATTTGGATCCCCGCGCCAATCTCCTTCCTCTACACACCACCCCCACCATACCTTCCAAGCAACAACCGTTACTAAATACTGGCAGTCTGTTTCTAAGCTGAGGAAGGCGAATACGACACAGAAACGCGTTCGACGAAAAAGACAAGTAAGTTTCACAAGAGAAAGTTTCAATATTATATAAAGTGTAGTCCTGTGAAAGAAGATGATGAACAAACAAGACAACTGAACTACACCATTATGATAAAGGTAACATTTCTACTGTGAAGCATATAATGGTAACTGTGACAGTGTACAGCCACGTATCAACAGTGACAGTGACGACTATTATTATATATTTAATGTGTCTGGATAAATGTTGTTAAAAAATGCTTTGCAATTTTCTCTGCCACGTCATTTTATATCTTTTAATTCCCATCAAATATATGAGAATATGAAAAACTTATAGACACCAATCTCTTTACTCAAAACTTAAACTCATATTACAAACGTAATTCAAATCATTTCAAATCATAATTTACAACTGTTTTTCAACCATGTGATGGGATGAAACACTAACCACACCTAGAAGAGGTGCAGTTTTTGTTCTATCAGCTATCATGGTTCAACATGATGCTGTGTAGTTTTAAATGGATTTTAAAAGGCTAGTATACAACAATGAACTGGATCAAACATATTTTCCAATATGAGTGATGACAAATGTGCAAGTGTTTGATAATAATGGGTAGAGTGGAACATATATTATACCTAAAATGTTATTTAGTTTACAGAAGTTTTGTAACAACATATATATGAAACTAGTTTTGGTAACATCTTCACTATTACTTTCAAATAATGTGTAACTATATAAAGTTATTACCCTACCAAAACTTAATAGGCACTGAATTATTATAGGCTATCAACAGTTATCAACTTTTCACATGCAAAATGAAACATTCATCTCAAACATGCTAGATGGCCATATTGTTTGTTGTTAATTTCTGTGTCGTATGAATAATAGTGTTTACTAGCAGAAGGTAAATAATCGATTACAGTACTCAATATTAAAGAGAATTATAATTTTACCAAGTTGATAGTTTAACACTGCCTACAAATTAATCAAACAGAAGATTATACGTCAAGAACATTTTCTTATATTTAATGATACTTTATGTTTATCCATGCCAGGTCATACAACTTATTCACGTGCCATGTTGTGAGTATGATGTATCTGCAATATTGTCTGTTTCAAGAAAAAAAAATACATCTACAAATAATACTAGGCTATACCAGTACTTGAAGAAAAGACTGGTTAACCTAATTTTTTTTTTATAACACTAGGCAGGACACATCACATTAAAAATAAATATTTTTATTTTATTTTTGAAACTTTAAACTAAAATAACATATTTATGGCTACACATATCAAGCAACTCTTAAATTTCTAGTCTGCTGTGTCAAATGAAATGAGGACCTGAGGACCAAGTAAGCCAACCAACTTACTTGGGTAATAGTTCCGAGTGACTACCAGTGCTCTGGCAGCCTATTACCCATAAGTTTCCTAAAAACTGTTTTTGTAATAAATGAAGGTGTTGTGTGATTATCTTTAATATTTTATACCTGTGTGTCGAGTATTTATAGTGTTCTATTTCATCTAAAACACATAGTTTATACAACACCTTCCTTTATAACAAAAATTGGATTTCAGAAAAATATTACACAGAAACCCTTAACCCTTCAATTAACTTTGTTCATTTTACGTGTACAGAAACATTCATTGCCTACCTCAGATTCTTTCAGTTGGCCTTTACAGGTTTCTTTGTAAATGTGAACTTATAATGTTTATCAAAAATGTAGGAATACCTGTTCTAGCAGAACTTTTTTATTTATATTACTCACTTTTAAATTAGGAATATCACGTGCCTAAGGCGATACACATTTAATGCGAAAATCAAAATGAACATTCACAAAATATGTTTTTATATTTACTGCCACTATTCGTTTGACACGTTTCTAAAGATAACATCGTTTACAGCACTATTCAAAAATTCAAAATACAATTATATACAACACGCAACAGTTTTAAAAAAACTCGGTATCAAGTCCAGACAGCTGATAGTTGATAACCTAATTTCATAGTTACAGTTTACAGGTTATTCCAAATGTTTATATGCTTTTAACTTCCAGGCTACGATTCAAATTTTTCTGAAAAGTGCCGTACAGTCTGTTTTTTACATTAATTTTTATCACGCTTAATAGTAACTTAATTTACATTTTCATATAAATTTCTCTATAATACACTTATTATGAACATATACCGTACGTTTCTTACCTACTTGTGTAATACCATACAATCTCAGAATTTTGTTCTTAAAAGAGACTGTTTTCGAACAATTAAATTGAATTTTAGTAGAATCAAAATCTTTTCAATTGTTTGCATTAAAATGATAACTATGATGCGTGTTTTCAATGTTGGAAACGCTGTTGCAAAAACCAAACTGAAAGATTTAAATGTCTTAAGTAAATTCTTATTAGACTATTTATTCTTAGAATAAACAAATTATAAAATAATAAGAATTGAAACATAAACTATATTGCATAATTAAAAAGTGCAAATAAATATCAGCGTAAAAGTAAAAATATAATAATATATAATACTTTCACTTTTGAACTTACTATTGTCACTTCCCAAACGTTTCAAGATGTTGTTTCTCTTCTTCAGTGGGTTCTTCAGTCAACCCACTGAAGAAGAGAAACAACATCTTGAAACGTTTGGGAAGTGACAATAGTAAGTTCAAAAGTGAAAGTATTATATATATATTATTAAATTAATAAGTGAACGAAGAGGATGCAACAACAAGATAATAAAAATATAAATACGGTATTAAATTTAATAATATATATAAAACTTTCACTAATGAACTTACTGTTGTCACTTCCCAAACATTTCGAGATGTTGTTTCTCTTCTTCAGTGGGTGTAATACTGACTGTCGATTACAGAATAACCACTGAAGAAGAGAAACAACATCTCGAAACGTTTGGGAAGTGACAACAGTAAGTTCATTAGTGAAAGTTTTATATATATTATTAAATTAATAAAGTGAACGAAGAGGATGCAACAACAGGATAACGGTATTAAATGTCTTTATAAGACATTCTTGAATAAGTAAATTGTGGTAATTTAAATATGTTTTACATAACCAGCAACTTTTATCATATTACTTCCGGTAAGTTTTCAGGAAATTAGCTTCCAAACAATTAGCCAGCATTTTGTTGACACTCGAAGCTGTAATAGGCATAAAGCTGCGTTTACACCGGTGTTGGTAACAAATGTTACGTACTAAGTTTTTTGTTAGTAACAACGTTTAATAACAAATGTTGCTAACAGAACACTATGTAGTCGACGTTTTGGTTTTTATAAACATTTTGCCACATCACCACGCCACCGCACCTAGCCTGGTCAGTAGGCAGAAAAATGTCGAGTGTTGGAGATGTTCAGTGTTGCCAATTCACTTCTGTGATAATACCCACAGCCACTAGTAAAATTACTCACAATTACCCACCACAAGTAAATAAATAGTACGATTTAATAGTAAAATAATCACACATTTAAACTGTCATTCACATTTTATCCGTAGGCCTAATTTAAATAATAGAATATGAGTGAAATATTGATCTCCTTATATAAATATTTTTCTATACAACACATGAAGCGGCACACTATTATAAGCAAGCAATAGGCCTACGTTAATTTACAATAGACATGCATTTATAATAGTAGCAAAATTAGAATATACATAAAGATAAATCATATTCATACCTAGCTAAGACATGCTCAAGAATGATTAGTTTCTTCATAGAATTGTAATACCGGTAATTATAATTTCACTTACTTTACTGTTCTTGCCATGGTAAGTCTAAGTGTTATTAAGTTATTAGAAGCCTGCAGTTTTATGTAGAGAATAAATTTCATCACTCATCAGAGGCTAACTAGGTAATTTTAGTCTATGCCTACAAGTAATTTTTAATAGGCCTATATATATTTTAATATTTTCACACCATAGTTATGGATGGTAGGCCCATAGGCGGCTTTTGGTCATAAATTTTGGGGGGGCTAGACTTTAGGTGAAGAAGAATTTTAAAAAGAGGCCCCATAGAACAGTTTCTAAAAATATGGTCCTTAAAACGACGATTTTTGACCATCAAAGATTTTCGCTCTTTAGGAAAATGTACTAATGTACATGAAATTTAAAAAATCGTTAAAATATTTAAAATGTATGGAAAGATCTTAGATGTTCTTAAATATTCATAGTATATGTGCACAACATTTACAAACATTTTTAAAATTTGTTCATTTCGTTAAGTAGTTCAGATGGCAAATGATTAGTTTTTAAAAAATTGTACTAATGATTTTCAAATAAATCCAAAGCCAGTCATATCTATGTACTGAATTAGTAATACTAGATAAGTTTTTTGTGTCATGTCATAAACTGTTTCTTTTGTTAAATTTACGTTGTTTTTATGTCAAACCAAGGGGTAAAAACACAATTTTATTTACAAGGTTTAAGTTTATTACAATATAGATAGAATACAATACACTAAACATCAAAACATCACTAAAATTAGTTGATTGATAAACTTTTGAACACTTAAATGAGTTTCCAAAAAATAAGAAGCTATAGTTACTAAAAAATATGAATTGATTATTTGCAAAAACTAAACCCTAAAGATTAACTATATATTTATGTCAAATTAATTTTTCTCGGTTTTGTAGCAAACCTTTCTACAATATCTTGGCTGGTCAGTTGGTTTTTATACAGATTTCTTTCTATATATAACAGAGATAAATTTGAGAATCTATCTTGCGTCATGGTGGTTCGTAGCCAGTTCTTTATTCTCCTCATTGCAGAGAAACGTCTCTCACATGATGCTGAACTAATTGGAATGGAAGCTGCTAGTTTTAGAGTCTTGAACAAATTTGGAAATTCATTTAGGTTTACCACTTTTTGAACATGTTTACATTTTCTGACGATCGCAATATCCTTCTTTTTTGTCTTTTCTGTAGTTGTCGCTGTGGTTTCCTTATTTTTTACTTCGCTTGCTTCAATCTTAATAAGACAAATTTTGGCAATTGTCATCTCCGCAGCCAGTAATGTGGTATTTATTTTTAAAATTTCACCATAATGATCTGAAAATGGTTTTGAGTTCTCAAAGTCAAAATTGAATAATGAATCAATAGCTTCTGCCAGTAAAAGTGACTCTTCGCTGAAGCGTTGTTCCAATCTTTGAGTGATTGTGTCTAGGACCCTGTTGTACACGTGATACTGCCAATATTTCATAGTCTCATTTGCGTTATTTTTTTTCGATATTATATTCCTCATAAGATTGCCCAATAGTAGACAATACTCCACTATCTTTGAGGCGAGTACTCATTTCTCTTTTCCGCTTCGAGCTCCTTGTATTTTCTAAACAAATATCGTATTTTTCAGCGAACTCTGTGATCTTTTCCCAAATGATCAAGAACTGAGGATCTTTACGCTTTTCTTTCAATGATGCGATAGTGGCTTTAATGACATTAGAAGCACCTCCTAGCGTGGCATCTTCTTTTTGTAATTGTTTGCTCAAACCATGTGTCAGCGTTAAAACTTCGTGGAAAATGAAAAGATTCACAACGAAACCAGGTGATGTAATTGTCTTTAAAATTCCTAAAGCTTCTATTGAATCAATATCTTCACATTGATCAAATTCGAAACTTAAAGCCTCCGTTACGATATCAAAATTCTTTATTAGCTGCTCACAGTTTTTATATCTGCAAGTCCACCTTGTCGAACTCTAAGAAGATATTTCTAAAGACTTCTTTTTCACTTGAAGCTTTTCCGCTGCTTGCTGCAGTATGCAGTGGTTAGATGGTTTTGCAAAGTGCACATAAAGTGCTTGAAGGCCATTGAATAAAAGTTTCGAACTTTCTACAGATTTGCACATATCTGTTACTGCAAGCTCTACTCTGTGGGCATGACAGTGAAAATATACAGCTGATTCATATTTTTCCCTTATTTTGGCTTGCAACCCGGCATGTTTTCCCGACATCACAGAGGCTCCATCATAAGATTGAGCTACAACAGGTAAGTCACTTATCCCCAGCTGTTCTAAAATACTTAAGAGAATGCAAGCAAGCTCTTCAGCATTGTGATCATTGGAACAGTCCTTGAACATCAAAAATCTCTCATGAGGTGTTAATTCATTGTCAACGTAGCGGATGCATAGAGAAAGTTGATACTCTTTGTAGCGTCTAACCTCGTCAATCATAATTGAAAAAAATCCGCATGCCCTGACTTCTTCAAGAATTTTCTCTTTTAGCATTGTTGACATTATCTCTAAGATTTCATTTTGCATCATCTTGCTACAAAATGATGTGATTTTCTCAAAACCTTCTTTAAATAAACTATCATGTCTGGCAAAAAACTGGCAGAGTTCTAGGAAATTTCCTCTATTATCAGAATCAACTTTCTCATCATGGCCTCTTAAAGCCAAACCCTGAGAAGAAAGGAAAGTTATTATTTCCACTATTCTATTCATATAATAATTGTTTTTTTCAATCTCTTACTTATAGGAGCTAGATAATACTGCCATAACGCTACCAGTTTTCTTTGACTGTTCGCTCATAATATACTTTTCCCAACAAAGGAGATGAATTTGACACTTTTCGTGCTTACCTAATTTTTCCTTTAATCTCTTCCAATTTTGAAATCCTGTTTTAGTAAAAGATTCATCAGAATATGATTGAATCGCGCTAAAAACTCTGCAAACGTAACAAAAAGCTGCATCTTTTCCAACACTATATTCTAACCAAGGATACTGGTCAAAATAGGCTTTCGAAAAAGAGCGATTTTTTTTTCCAGATAAAGTTAAAGGATATGAAGTGAGCCTACGTTGTATTGGTCCAGATTCTTTTGTTCCCAAAGAACTGGAAAAACGAGAACCAATTTCTAGAGTAGGCGTTATACTAGTCAAAGTTGATGAAGATGGTCCTGGATCTGGTTGAGAACAAAAATAATGGAACTAATGCTATAAATAGAAATAGAAATAAAATTTTTTGTAGTGCCTAAGGTACTTAAAACTCGATCTAAATAACAGTCACTTAAATATTATATTTTTTTTCAAAGTCACAAAATATTTTCTACGACTAACTAATATAAAATATTTATTCGAGAACTAAAAACAACAAAATGTCTGCAGTAATGCTTATACTTGAAGACTCGTTTTCACTCGATTCGCTTCCAAGAACTGACTCGTTGGGGCAGAAGGCGTTGACTAAAATTCGGCGTTCGAAATTCTGTTTTGACGTTCTCGTTTTACATGTTTATTCTCACACACTCCGATTGTTTTAATAAGACAAATACTTAAAATATTTTAAATTAGATAATTATCATATTCTTACTTTTACTTTGAAATGATTGCACTTGGAACTTATTAGATGAATTAGACCCGATTTCCAGTTTCTCAAACTGTAGCAATTTAAACCATTGCGCAAGTTACAAAAACTAACCTCAAAACAGTTAAAACATAGCACCTATCCAAAGCTACAAGAAACTGTATACTGCGCGTAGTGTGGCAAGTTTAAGAAACAAGTCGCAAACCGTCTACTATCAGATAGCCTGGATAGTGCTGCTACCTTTCGCAACGCTTCAGTCGGAAGCGAACTTCTAAAATGGAAACAAAGGGGGCGCCAGCCTAAAATATCACCTAACGAGTGAATATCGTATTTTTTGCTTATTAATAGCAATACCTATTATAATAACAAAAAAGTTTGTTTAAGTATCTTTATTTTAGTTTTATAAAGAATCACATTTTTCTTGAAAAAATTAAAAATTTGAAATTTTTTTTACTTTGAAATTTTTTATTTTATTATATTTTTCGTTGAGCAAGTTATTATATTTTAAAAACAGAAACGCTGGATTTTGGGGGGCTAAGCCCCCCCAAGTCCACCACCCCTTTAGCCGCCTATGGGTAGGCCTATTTCAAAGTTCACTCATTTCATTAGGTTGTTTTGATTTCTTTAACACAATAACGGTTTAGACAGTCTCTTTATAAGTTGTACACTATTTCCAATTCTTTCCTTAGTTTATTTTGACAGTTTATTAACATTTTTGAACACAATATACAAACTACAAAATTCTATTTACACACTACACAGTCTATTTACATAATTTACACTTTTTCCATTGCACACCTTTACAGCATGCACACTATTTCCAAATGTTTTTTCTTAGCATTTCTCTGGTAGGTTCAAACTTAACTACCCCACCATGATTTTTAATTCCCTCACGAGTTGCCATCAATGCCTTTACAGTCTCTGTTTTTAATTTATTCCTATCGTTTGTTTTACTGTCATTTAACACGCTAAACACTCTTTCCACTGAGGCATTAGAAAAAGGTAAAACAAATAATAAGTTAAAAACCCTTTTCAAATTGGGGAATGCTGGTTCACCACTTCCTAGCTTTATATTAAAAACTTTGCTCCAATAGTCTAGTGCAAGCATTGAGGCATCCAGACCTTCTTCCTCAAAATTTAAAAGAGCATGATGTTTCCACTCTGAGTCTAATCTCTGTTCATCAATTATACCTAATGTTTTTAAAACTGGAAATCTCCTTGGTCAACATAAATTACTGTTAAGGCACATTGTTTGATATTTGCCTTATCCGTAGTCTCATCCATGATCACAGAAAAAAAGCCTGGGACTCTTAATTTGTCATACAATAATTCTTGAAATGTGTCTCCGAGTGCATGTTTAACAGTACTGGTTGCTTTGGTCCTTTTAAGGCACAGTTTTTCAGCTATTTTAGAGTCTGTAAATGTCTCTTTACAAAGAGGGATAAGAACGTCCATGAGGCTAAAAGGCAGGTTGCATGAAGCAATAAGGCCTGCTAATTTAATTTCTGCTCTTTTGGTGTTATCTAATAGTCCCGTGTTTTCAACAACATTAACTAAATTTTTATTTGATTAAATTTCCTTTGCAAGTTTTACATGTTTTGCCGATTTACCGTGACGAAGCAATTCTGTTTTGTGCGCACTTATTGTTAAATCACACACAACACAACGTCCTAGATCACTCCCTGATCTTTGTTTGGTATCTTTCTGTAACCATCCGGCAAATTCTGGCATTTTGGTCCAAGATGGGTTAAATTTATATATTTTGGTTTTGACATTTAGGCCTACTTTAGGCTTTACTGGCAATGGTAGACCTACCTGTTTTGATGTTGATGGCTCAATGTTCATTTCAGCCTCTTCTCTTTCCAAAAGGTGTTCTTCATACATTGTAGATTTAGATCCAACTTCATTGTCATCTGTGTAATCAACAGATTTGCGAACTGCACTAGGCCTAACTTTATTTTTTTCCTCTTACACCTCCTTCCTCTTCTTTG
Organism: Magicicada septendecula; assembly: GCA_034769895.1. Lineage (NCBI taxonomy): Eukaryota > Metazoa > Arthropoda > Insecta > Hemiptera > Cicadidae > Magicicada > Magicicada septendecula. Next base: position 660,565,400 of record CM068368.1, read on the forward strand.
CACTACTTAACCACTTATCCATATCACACAAGTTAATAAAGCAGTTAGATATGCATATAGAAAATGTTGTCTATATAAATATATACACTAAATTTAAAAACTTTTCTACAAATCTACTAATTTTTCATGCAGTTGAAGCTTTATAAGCAAAATCCATAGTATTGTATAGAAATACAACTACAACAAGGTTTAACAGCTTATTTACGGATTTAATCTATTTAAACACGAATGGGTTTACCACGTGATAAGGGAAGAAGGGCAACACCGTGAAACCCGAAATGATAAACACAAATACACTAGCGTTAATAATATTTAAAACAACTCTTCTTTTGAACTAACGTGAAAAGGTTAAAACGCGAACAATGAACACTGACACTGACGCATGATGCACCTGAAACAAACAAAATGCCGGTTGTGAACGAACAAAACAAGAGTACGTGACTGACTGAGACTGACGACAATTAATAAAGAAATGGCCAGGCCAGGTCGAGGTGGCGGTGGCGTGAGCTAGGAGGGGTGGGGTAGTCACCGTTAGGGTATGGCCTGTAGGCTTTGTTTGTAATTTCCAAGAATAGATTGGCATCCGTTAGGAATGCACACAAAGAAAAAGAAGACTAGACCTTGTGTAGAAGTCAGAAATGAAGGCCAATCGTTATCCTTGCAGGAAATAACTGAGAAGAAGGCTTTTCAAACTAATAAGAATATATTTTAATCCAAGAGTATCAAATTACCCACCAAGACCTAAAATACCCATAAAGTGGGTAATTACCCACCGATTAGCAACCCTAGAGACGTTGTTCTCGCTGCAGCTGCGTGTGTGATTTTGGCGAAACAGAGACGACCAAGAAGATTCTGGGTGAAACCTTCACTGCAGGCAAGAGGTAGATATAGTGGAAGTGACCCGTTAAGTGACTTGAATGAAGATAACGTTGATCTTTTGTCAGGCGTGTGATGGAAGCTTTAAAAACTTTTTAAGAATGACTAGTTGTGACTTTGAATAAGGTAGGTGATGCAAATATGGCCAATGCAGCTAATATGGCCACATCGTCGTCCTGCAAGTACTTCAAAATTAATCCAAAAGATCGCGCTACTATGCTCTTCTGTGAGGTACGAGATGGCAATAACAGCACTCTCAGCAATATCAAGTCTAACTAGCGCGGAAGAGAAGCTTGAGAGTGTAATTTGTACAAGAAACGGAAGGCTGTTATAAAATTATTGCAGGTAAGCGTGCTTTTATTTTCTTGTATTAATTGATAATGACTATTTCTATATATCTATTCTGGAAGCTTATTTAATGCTCTTTCCAGTCATATAATGGTTATGGAGTTTCTATTCTGTTTAAGTAAATGAAAAGTAACTCTTTGAGAAGTGGCGTCAGGCAGATAATATGGCCGCCAGTTGGCCATATTAACAACACCTGGCCATATTACCTGCACACAGTAACTCATGATTAAACACTTCTAAATAAGTTTATGTATGCGTTTATTGTAAGTTATAAGTTATTTTATTCATAAGTTTAGTAATATAAAAATGTTAAACTGTTAAAATATATACAAATTTTAAATATAAAAACTGTTATTTAGTAACTTACATAATACTTTTTATATTAACTTATACTTTACATGAAAAAAATAATTTCTTTTATTATAAATTCGTAAAAATTATGTTTTGATAATAAATTTACTTTTTTCATTATAAGTTAAGTTTATTTACTACTATTTTTTTATTAGTAACTTACATTAGTAACTTACATAATACTTTTTATTAACTTATGACATGAAAGAAAATAATTTTTTTATTATAAATTCGTAAAAATTAACTTGTTTTTATAATAAATTTACTTTTTTCATTATAAGTTAAGTTTATTTACTACTATTTTTTTATTAGTAACTTACATTACTAACTTACATAATACTTTTTAATAACTTATGACATGAAATAAAATAATTTTTTTATTATAAATTCGTAAAAATTAACTTGTTTTTATAATAAATTTACTTTTTTGATTATAAGTTAAGTTTATTTACTAAGTTACTACTTTTTCTTTTTTTTCTTTTGTTCCAGACATGAATCCACTAACTCCTGGAAAGAAAAGAGGTGCTTGGAGCCAGAAGAGCATGACTAGGGCTTTGCACGCAGTAAGGGAAGGTGAGCTCACTCCAAATGCTGCAGCTCAAAGGTATGGCGTTCCTCGGCGAACTCTTCGTCGTTATATTTTAGAAAAAAATTACATTAAATCAAAAATAGGACGGAAGGCAGTGCTTAATAGCGATCAAGAAAAGGAACTGTGTAAAAGAATATTTCGACTTGCTGATGTGGGCTATCCACTTACCTCAAAAATTATAAGACTCTGTGTGTTTAGATTTTGTAAAGAAAACAAAATATCCCACAATTTTTCAGTAAATAAACAAATAGCTGGAAGGTACTGGTTGCGAGGGTTTTTGGGTAGGAATACAGAGGTAGCTAACAGAAAAAGCGAGAGAATGAATCCGGCCAGAGCCATGAAACTAAACAAATTTATTGTCAACGATTATTTCACCAAGCTACGTAAAGTACTCGTTGAAATGAATTTGATGACATTTCCTGAGCGAATTTTTAATATGGACGAGAAAGGGTGTCGCCTCCATTTACACAAGGATCCTGCAGTTTACGCCAAAAAGGGATCTAAGAGAGTACATTTTGTGTCTAAAGAGCATGGGGAAAGCGTTACAATAGTTGGTTGTGGGAATGAAATTGGTACCGTCATCCCTCCAATGATTCTTTTGAAAGGGAAACGCATGAAGCCGGAATGGAAGGACAACTTGCCAGCAGGATCTGACTGTCAAATGACTTCAAAAGGTAGCATGACTACCGAAGCATTTTGAGTTTGGTTGGACCACTTTGCAAGATTTAAACCAAATGGTTCATGCCTTTTAATTTTTGATGGTGCAAAATGCCACCTTGACTACACTATTGTAGAAAAAGCAGAAGAGCACAACATTACTCTGTTTTGCCTACCGACAAACACAACCCCGAGTTGCAACCTTTTGACAAATCTTGCTATGGACCGTTTGAGACATTCTGGGACCAACAAGTTCTTCTCTTCCTTGATCAGACAACCATGATGACATAACAAAAGCTAGGTTTGGTAAAATTTTCTCGCCTGTCTGGGACAAAGCCATGAAACCAGAAAATGTCAAAGCAGGATTTGAAGCGACTGGTGTGTATCCTTTCAATCCAAACGCAATACCTGAGCAAGCGTTTATACCAAGTGAAGTTACCAATGTACCAGACCTAAGATTAAGTTTAGTAACAGAAAACAAAACAAATGATACTCTTGTCACGGTTTCATCCTCTTCAGTCGCACGACCATCATCTCCAGTCGCGGGTCCATCGTCGTTAGTCACAAGTACACCGTCCTCATTCCCTCGTCAATCATCTTTAAACAGTAAGAAGCAGAAACGATATCGATGCATTTCATCGTCATCTTCATCAGATTCTAGTATTCATTTAGGTGACCTGAGTGACTATTCTAGTGAAGAAGAAAAAGAACACCAGACGTCATTTCATGAGGTGATGCCAACGCCAATCAAGCAGCGTAAAACTACTCGTGTGGCAAAGCCATCGATGAACTCTCGAGCTGTGGTTCTATCTAAGTCACTGTTCACAGATACCACTAGGTCATACCAGAATCCATCTACTCCTGCCACTTCTAAAACTGTGCAAAGAAAGAAACAGTTAAGACAAGTCGAACAGTCATGTGAGAAGAAACTTGTCGAAAAAAATATTCGAAAGAAGAAAACAACTTGGCCAGAAAACGAAAGCTGGTTTTGCTTCAGGGGGCCCCGCAATGCGGAGCGTATCAGATATTAAGCTGATAAGAACAGATTTAAAAACGTTTATTGTTATATCAGTATATACAGAGTGTTACAAAAAATTTTAAAACATGCTTACAAATTAATACTCATTAATTCTAGATACATACTTCATAATCATTATACATGTTTAAAATGGTACAACTTTTTGTTGTATATTTATAGTCTTTATTTATTACAATAAAATTTCTTTTTGGTATAGTCTTTGGGATTGTTTGTATGCACAAATTGTATATTTAATGTTCTTTTTTTTCTCAGATATATGTCACAACTGCCAATTTATTTAATATCACTCTCATGTAGTTAATATACTGGCCCTGCAATGCAGGGCGTATCACACACACACACACACACACACACACACACACACACACACACACACACACACACACACACACACACACACACACACACACACACACACACACACACACACACACACACACACACACACACACACACACACACACACACACACACACACACACACACACACACACACACACACACACACACACACACACACACACACACACACACACACAGAGGAAACATGCAGCTCAAATACAAAAAGACAAATATAAAGAAAATACACAAATACAAATATTAAGAAAATATAACACACACACACACACACACACACACACACACACACACACACACACACACACACACACACACACACACACACACACACAGAGGAAACATGCAGCTCAAATACAAAAAGACAAATATAAAGAAAATACACAAATACAAATATTACGAAAATATATACATAATACATATTGTTTTGATTGGCAGCTGTGACTGACATTAGACACTGGCATTAATAAGTAGCACTATCACAATGTCACTGTCACTAGCACTAAGCACTATCACTTATATTGTCGTACACCTGTGACATGTTCAACGTATATGTCACGACTCCACCTAATTGTGTCCGACACCATTAATTTTCCCATTATTCTACTATACTTCCAAGAAATACCCAGCCTCTGAACAACCCTGTCATTGTTCTTGTGCCACGCACCCAGAGAGCCTATAATAAAGCCATCAAGGTACACCCTGTATCCTTTGGCTTCTAGTTCAGTTTTCAAGGAGCTGTATTTGTCAATTTTATGTCTCCTTGCCAGTTCTAGAGCCTCCTCAGAACCTTCAAAAGGCACCGATACGTCCACAATACATATATTTTTCCTGTCATCACTTCTTAACACTATGTCTGGTCTGAGGATTGATGTAGTTCCCTCGACCTTCCTGTTTTTGATTAGTGTTTCGGTGTCTTTGGGAGTAATGGCATTGCTGAGGCGTTCAACTATATTATCGTGGCGGAGCTTCCATCCTGTCGAATGGATTTTACAGTGATTGACAACATGGGGAAGGGTCTCCTTGGGGTATCCGCATTTCCTGCATCGCTTGTCACCGTTGCCGTATCTTTTTGTAGCATTCAGGGGGACGGTCCCAAGTCTTGCTCTGGTGATGAAGCGGTAGTCACAGAAACGAGTGTACTTTCCTGTAAGTATAAAATGGTTGCTGACTGCTGCTCGTGTAGTTGATTTGAGCACTTTCCCTTGGTCTGGTTTTCTGAATAGGGTGACTTTATAATAATTTCGTATCCCTCCTTTCATCATTCTCATTATAGCCCACCTTTCGGATCCTGGGACGATTATATGTTCTGTAGTATGGGAAGGCATACCTATAATAATTTTCAACTCTTCTCTGGCCGTGGACCACTGGAACCGTACGCTCATCCGGGTCTTGTTGAGGATGCGACATGCATTTCTTGCTTGCGACCAGATGGATGATATGTCACCACCATCCCTGTCGAGGTTGTCATCTGTCGATCCTGAGAGGTATGCGGCCATGTCTTCTTTAGTAGGAGTGGACCCAAGTTTCCTTTTTACCACACTTTTCAGGCACTCCCAGGCTGTGTTTTTGATTGATGGATCCGGAGATGTAAGTAGTTTAAACGCTTGGACTATCTTGGAGATCTTGGCAGCATCCGCCAGTGGAATTAAATTGGCTCCCCCTTGAAATGCTGGCATATATAGAATATCTGGGCTTGCTCGCTGGGGAAGGTGTAGCCACTTTTTGACGTAACCTTTTATTTTTTTATCAGCTTTGTGAAGCGGCTTCATCGTTATTCGGGATGCTCGCAGTACATAGTCTAGTTTAGTTAGAAGGAACATGTTTAGGGCTTCTATTTTTTGCCACGGCGCCAGTAGTGAGTTGTGAAGTTTATCAACATCTTGTAGCAGGTTATTAATGTCCTCTTCTGGTGTTTGATTGACTTTGTAGCCTGTTGGTATACCCAGGTATTGGTAGTCTTCACCTTCTTTTAATGGCTCCGGTCTTCCTCCTTGGACAGTGAAAGTGGTGTTGTGAATTTCTCTCCTCTTCTTGCAATCCATGTGGAGGGTTGAACATTTCTTGGGATTAAAAGTCAGCCCCATCCAAGATGCTGTTTCTCCAACTTTATCCAGCATGTTTTGCATGGCATCTGCATTCTTTGCAATGAGAACTATATCGTCAGCATACGCTAACACCGACTGTATGTTGTTATGTAGTTTGTAACCACAATCATGTTGCATGTTTTGTACAGTTCTTAGCAATGGCTCTATTGCAATGTTGAAGATAATTGGTGACAGGGGGCATCCTTGCTTCACTCCAGATTTTATGTTTATGTCTTCAGTCTCCCCTTCCGGTGTAGTTATTGTAGTAGTGGCATTCCTGTAAATGTTGTGTATAATGTTACTTAGCTTTTCTGGGAATCTTATATTTTGGAGTACATTGTGGATGTATTTATGCGGGATTGAGCCGAAAGCATTTGTTAAATCCAGCCAAGCTAGTACGGCTTCTTTTCCGTTTCTTCTGGAATCATCTACGATGGACTGTACTATAAAGTTGTTTTCATAACAGCCTTCTGTATCCATAAAGCCCTTCTGCTTGGGCGATATAATATTATTCTTAGCAGTCCACTTGCATTCTCTGCTTGATATAATGCTGGCATATAGCTTGGCTATCGTATTTCCCAAGGTGAGTGGACGCCAGTTGTTGAGATCTCTGTGGTCCCCTTTTTTGTGGGTCAGTACGGTTCTTGAACTATCCCATGCCTTCGGTGTCTTCTCCTCCTTAAAGCATCTATTATAAATAGTCTGAAGAACTAGACATCCAGGGTCTGCTCGTTTCAGCTGCGAGTATTTGACACCATCTTTCCCAGGTGCTGTGTTCTTCATTTTATTTAATTTCTGATTAATTTCTTCGGCTTCGATAGTATTTTCAATGTTAGCTTCATTTATCCCCACCGCCCGCATCTGATTCAGACATTCTGTGACGTGAGCGGGGGCTGCTGGTATGTCCGTGTCCGCTTTTTCTGTAAATACATCCTTGAAATATGCTGTTACTTCTGTTTTTCCCACTTGACAATACGTTGTAACTGATCCATTTAATATTTTCGAGATAGCTTTCTTTTTGTTTATTCTGTATCCTACCAGCTTCTATAGGATCAAATCCATTGTCACCTGTTCTTTGGTTTATTCTGTTCTGATTGCGGCCATGACCATGTCTTTGTGTTCTCTCAGGAGTTGGCTTATATTCTGTTAGTTGTCTTATTTCATCTGTAATGTTGTACACTGTGTGCTCGAAGTCTTGCCAAGATGCTGCGTCCCTCAGTGCTTGTAACCATTTTTCTTGGTGTTTTGTTGATTTCTTCCTGTTTCGGTCTTCTTCGTCTATTTCACATTGGTTAGCATTTCCGTGTGAGTGGCGTAGGGGGCCCTTCTTCTGCGGGTGTTATGGGTCGGTCTTCTTTGGCTGGTATATTTATACACAACTCCCGAATTGGTACGTCTGTATTTACACATTGAGTAGTTATGTCGGTTGTATCCCTCGTTTCTTCAGTTCTCATGTATTGCGCGTCTTCTGCTGTAGTTGTGGGATGATTCTCATTAATTTGACAGTTTGCTGATCTTCTTTGAGACACGTGTTCTTCTTATGGTATGCTAGTAGGGACTTCTGTTTCGTTACTTGTTGTCCGTTCAATGGTTATACACGAGGGGCCATCTTCTGCTGGTATTATGGGGTGATTTTCTTGGGTTCCTGTATTGACTGATGCCTCTTCAACTGGTATGTCCTGTTGTGCAGTTGAGTCACTGCTCTCTTCTAATTCATTATGGATTGTGTCGACATCTTCAGTGTTGCCATGTGACCTGTAGTGTCTCTTCTGTTTTTTCAGGTCGTTTTCCACTCTATCACAAATTCGGCACTTAAATTTAAGGATAACGTTGTTGCAGTGGATCTTCTTTAGATGTTTTTTAAAGTCGCTATGATTTTGATACTGGTATAGCCCAAATAACCGTCTTCTTCCTCCAGAGGGCTGTGAGGATGGACCGTCTTTACAATAATCACACTGTATTAGGTCGTCAAATGGATACTGTATTGTAACTTCCAAGGGGGTATTTGTTCCGGATTCCATTTTACACTGTAGTAGTTCTTCTATCTTAAGAGTTAGTTTACTAGTTACTTAAAGTTCCTATTAATATCTTTCCTATTATTTCTATATCATCTTATATCATTTCTATTAATATAAAAGTCTTAATAATAGCAGCCCTTGCTTGGTATAGCATTCACTTCACTACTATATCACGTTCTACTATCTTAGAGTTAGCTTATTAGTTACTTAAAGTGTTTATTAATATCTTTCCTATTATTTCTATTAGTATAAAAGTTTTAGTAATAACAGTTCTTGCTTGGCATAGTATTCACTTCACTACTCTAAAGTTGTTTGTTGCGTAGACTGCTGCAATACACATTAAAAAGAAAAAAATGTCTTTTCCAGAATACTTTTACTATAGTTTCCTAATCTGCTAATGTATTTACATGTTTCATGATTAAATGTAACTGTATTTATGGAGTCCTACACACTAAGATAAACAATTGTTCATAGTTACATTTTTCTTTTTAAATTTCGACTTTTTCCTAGCCATTAGGTATTGTTTCACAGGCATCATTAAGTAAATATGCTTTGCAAGGTTGTATCTTCTGTGAGATGAAGTAGTGCATATTGTTAATGTGTAAAAAGTTATTTACATACTTTCCAGTCTATATTCCATTCCACTGTAAAATACTCACAGAGCACTCAAAGTTATAGCCGTTATTAAGTTTAAAATAAAAACGAACTGTATACCCTTTAATGTACATAATTAATTATACAGTACTTCACAACGGACTAAATTCAAATATATACGGAACCTAACAAAGCACTCCACGTTTAAATTTACAATCATTAAGAACTTTCCACTACTGTATAACGGAAAATTTGAAATGTTAACACGTTAACAGACACTTGCAGCCGTTCCTAAGCCCATAAGAGAGTTTAAATTTGAAATCTTAACGAACTTTCCCAACTATTATTATTATTCGCACTGCACCAGTTCACAGATAAATTTGAAATATTAACGGAAACTTGCAGCCGTTATGATAAACTTCAAAGTTATTATGATTCACACTTTACGGTTCACTGTAGCGTACACAATACTATCGATTACAATACGCACAAAAATAATTAAAATTAAGCTGATAGGAACAGATACTACACTTTGATCTTAGCAAAGTTATTATGATTAACACTTTACAGTTCACTGTAGCGTACACACTACTATCGATTACAACACGGACAAAAATAATTAAAATTAAGCTGGTAAGAACTAATATAAAAACGTTTATTGTTATATCAGTATATACAGAGTGTTACAAAAAATTTTAAAACATGCTTACAAATTAATACTCATTAATTCTAGATACATACTTCATAATCATTATACATGTTTAAAATGGTACAACTTTTTGTTGTAAATTTATAGTCTTTATTTATTACAATAAAATTTCTTTTTGGTATAGTCTTTGGGATTTACTTTTGTAAATTGGGATTACACACTACTATCGATTACAACACGCACAAAAATAATTAAAATTAAGCTGGTAAGAACTGATTTAAAAACGTTTATTGTTATATCAGTATATACAGAAGGTTACAAAAATATCGGTATGGAGAACCATACATGACTTCCATATTCTAAGATTTATATTTAAAATCATTTTCAGCCAAACAGCCAGGCTGTGTCTTACCTGCCTTTTTATTGCTGTATTAAATGAAAAATATTATAGTACATTAAAATGAAAAAATTATAATTTTATTGCCTGGCAACAAAATTATTTTATTTTTAACAATTACCATTGTTTCAAAAAGTTTAAATAAATTTTCAAGTACTTTACTCTTGTTAAAACGTAAAAGGTTGCAGGTAAACTACCCCTTCCCCTTAACCGATCTTCACCAAAATCACAAGTCATTGAGACCTCTACAATTCAGGGACGTGTGCAAAAAATTATTTGATTTTGTTTGAATTTGCGGCTGTTATCGTTTGCCATAGAAAATACGCTTGAAAAAAAAATGTTGCAGGTAAACTACCCCTTCCCCTTAACCGATCTTCACCAAAAACAATAGGTCTTGAGTACTCTACAAATCAGGGCTGTATGCAAAACATTATTTGATTCTGTTTGAATTTGCGGCTGTTATCGTTTGCCATAGAAAATACCCTTGTTAAAAAAACGTTGCAGGTAAACTACCCCTTTCCCTTAACCGATCTTCACCAAAATCAACAGATCTTGAGAACTCTACAATTCAGGGCGGTATGCAAAACATTATTTGATTCTGTTTGAATTTGCGGCTGTTACCGTTTGCCAAACAAACAAAATTACCCTTGCTAAAAAAAAACCGTTGCTGGTAAACTACCCCTTTCCCTCAACCGATCTTCACCAAAAACAATAGGTCGCGAGTACTCTGCAAATCAGGGCTGCATGCAAAAAATTATTTGATTCTGTTTGAATTTGCGGCAGTTATCGTTTGCCATAGAAAAAAAATCTACAGACAGACAGACAGACACACAGACACTTTTCGGAAAACGACTTTTTTTCATGTTTTGAGTGTAGTAGAATCAGAATCTGCAATAATCTCGAACACGATTTTTTTTGCCATCACCATACTTCCATTCCTTAAGGAATATGGAAGTAAAATTTTAAAACATGCTTACAAATTAATACTCATTAATTCTAGATACATACTTCATAATCATTATACATGTTTAAAATGGTACAACTTTTTGTTGTATATTTATAGTCTTTATTTATTACAATAAAATTTCTTTTTGGTATAGTCTTTGGGATTGTTGGTATGCACAAATTGTATATTTAATGTTTTTTTTTCTCAGATATATGTCACAACTGCCAATTTATTTAATATCATTCTCATGTAGTTTAATATACTGGCCATCACACACACACACAGAGATAGGGAGAGAGAGAACATGAAGCTCAAATACAAAAAGACAAATATAAAGAAAATACAAATACAAATATATAGAAAATATTTTTTCACACTTTGATCTAAGCCGAAAGGCCGAGAAGCGATAAACGAAAGGTGCCTTACGGTTATGGTGTCACTCTATGGACTATCGTTTTAAGCGGCGGGAACCAGTGGTTGTTATTCGAGTTTATTTCACCATCAGCCACCGCCCAAGTGACGTCAGACCAAAGGTGCGCAGTTATCTCAACGTCTCCTCGCCTTTCTTATGCGAAACGTTCAACTGTTCGATTTTTTAGAAGGAAACGCTGGAAAAATCGTAGCCCAGTCAAAGAATACAGTCGCCGTGCCGACGTGGTGAACTATTTACTCGATAGATGGCGTCACAGTAGCGCCTCCGTATTTTACCATTTTTTTGTTTTTCGTGGTGAAAACCGCGGAACAAGGACGCAGGCAATGTGTCGGAAGTCGTCTGCTAAGTTAAGCAACCGATAAAACGATCGGTAGAACCGGATAGTACGAGGAAAAAATGCCGTCAAAGTTCAAGTTCGCACCGCATTTAACGTGACCCGCATGATAGGGTAGGCTGCAGCTGGAATGTCGGTGTTTTGCACACTCAATTATTGGTAGCCGTACCTTTTAAAATACATGCCATGCTGTGTGCTATGTTGTCATATACAGATGGCAGTGGCCCGGGACTTGATGGTCGACGAAATTACAAGTAGATTTTTCATAACACAAGATTTTTCATAACACATCACCTCTCTCAGCGTTCCCTTTTCTTTGCTGCATCCAAGCACGAGACGGCCGCGCCCACCACGTCGTTACGATTACAGTATCTCAGATGTCGAGTGACCGATTATACAATTTAAAAACCTCACAACGGTGGTTTTCATAATAGGCCTACCTTTCGAGTAACGTGAGAGGCCACGTAGGTGTATACGTAAACGGTACCCAATTCAATTCCTTTGTAAAACTGAAAAAACAATGGGCCAAATTGTCCGCGTCGTCTTCACAATGCGATTTCAAGTGTCATGCTAATATCATACTGTTGAGTCGCTTGCCGATTTGAAAGTGAAGGGTATTTATTCGTAAATGACTAATCAAACAAATCTGCAATTGCACACCTTTGAACGATCGAATCTCGTTGTTTTTGAACCAATAGCTAGTAAAATTTCTAAAACAGATACGTCACCGCTCGTGTTCGGTTTTAATCATCTTTAAAGTATGTTTTCATCTAGTAAACGAGCTGTTCTGCAAAGTTGCATGAAACTTTTTCCCCTCTCTACCGAACTGATCGCATTCTAACAAACGTAAAGTAAATGTTAAAGACAACGACGCCACCTAACCTTTCACAACTGCACAGAATGTAAATGAAGGGTGCCTGTTTTTTCTTAACTGCTCCTCTTCCTCTGGTCAGTGTGTATTTTACCTTTCACACAACTGAAAGTATTTAAACTAGTAAAGGAATTTTTTATTTCATTAGTGGGGGAGACAAGTAGTTTCCGTACTGTGTTATAATAAAATGAATTTTGTTTATTATCATTACCAAATTGTAAACAATTATTTGTATTGCATTCAGTTTCATTTGGTCTCTTCAGAGTGTCTTTAAGCAAGTTAAATATTTGAAATATGAAAGTACTAAAAGGCCGTGTGTTTTTAATTGAAAGCAGATGGTAGTTTATGACAGAAAGCAGTCGGCTGAAGTGTATTCATTTATTTTATCAAACACCATTCACATTTATAAGAATATTTATTTTTGTGCAGCTAGTTGTTAGCTAAGACATAGTGTGCAAATTTTTGTCGTTCTATCCCCTTTCCAGTAATAATGGAATAACAATGTAAACAATTTGTATAGCATTCAGTTTCAATTGGTCTCTTCAGAGTGTCTTTAAGCAAGTTAAATATTTGAAATACGAGGGTCATTCAATAAGTAAACAGACAAACAGTTGTAGAAAAGAAATTAATTGTAGCAGCTGATTGAAACTTTCAGGAGTGTTACCTGGCAACATCGTTGTGAGTCTTGATCAGCTGTTCAATAATATATTGCATAATCATAACCAATACAGTTTTATGTACGATGGCGTGTCCTCTTGAGGACAGTACTTTCGAAGAACAGCGTTCTGTTATAAGATTTTTGGACTTGGAACCACTAACTTGGATTCACTATTTTGAACCTGAGTGAAAGCGACAAAGCATGGAGTGGAAGCATCCCAGTTCACCCGCCAAAAAGAAATTCAAAACCCAGCCATCGGCTGGTAAGGTGATGTTAACCATCTTTTGGAGCTCCCAAGGCCCAATTTTCTGTGATTACCTACAAGACCAGCGTACCATCATAGTCAGTACTATTCTGACATGATTGTGAACAAAGTTAAGCCTGCATTGAAGAAGAAATGTCCGGGATGGCAGAGGAAAGGTGTGATTCTTCTTCACGATAATGCCCGCCCACACACGGCAAAAATGACGCTTGAAACAATAAAAAAAGTAGGTTGGGAGATCCTGCCTCATCGCCCTTATAGCCCTGACCTTCCCCATCTGACTTTTTCTTGTTTGGCCCACTCAAGGAGACTTTGCGTGATGTCAAGTTCAACGGCAATGAAGAAGTGAAGGAAAAAGTCAAAAACTGGCTTCGACATCAAGGTAAAGAATTCTTTGCTGAGAGAATACAAAAGCTTGTAAAGAGATGGGACAAGTGCATAGACGCTGCTGGAGATTACGTTGAAAAGTAAAAAAAAAAATTGTATAATTGTATTAATTGAATAAAAAGCTTTTGCTCCACAGCTGTTTGTTTACTTATTGAATGACCTCTCATATGAAAGTACTCTAAGGCTGTGTGTTTTTAATTGAAAGCAGATGGTAGTTTATGACAGATATCAGTCGGGTGAAGTGTATTCTATTTATTTTATTTTATCAAACACCATTCACGTTCATAAGGTTATTTATTTTTGTGCAGCTAGTTGTTAGCTAAGGCGCAGTGTGCAAGTTTTTTGTCATTCTATCCCCTTTGCAGTAATAAAGTGGTGGCAAATCCTATTAAAGATTGCCTGTTCGTCACTAAATTTTAATTACCAAGTGGTTTTAAATTTACTATAACTGGTACGGTCATTATTTACTTATGTTTCCTCTGTTGGTGAAAATTAAAATAACAAGGGCGCGGCAAGCCATATTACCACTGTTGAAGGTTACCATATGTTTTTCCAGGTTTGCTTTTGTTCAGAAACGGCTAACGGTTTGGAAAAAAAATTTTCAACTTGTGATTTTCACTTGACAAACGCAAACGCAATAGTAAACTTACATTACAAAGTTAACATTTTTACTTTAAGACCGTGTAACAATTTTTACAAGCTGGTACAAATCAACAAATGTAGATGCAATTGCACACACACACATACAATCAACTGTGGAAGTTCAATTATACAACATGTAATGTATTCAGTTTCTCCAAGTAACAGTTCAATGTTGTTTACGACTGGCTTTCACAAGCAGGCTGCTTGTTGCAGTATCTGGCACATTCGATACTGTCACCAACGCGAAGGGTAGGCCTATCTTTCATTACTTTACAAGGAGAGAGGACACTCTTCATTTCATAAACGAAACAGGTGGGAAAGTTTTTACGAAAAGACCTGTCTCATTATACAGGCTCTCTGTTGCAGTGCTCGTCAAACATTTACACACGAACACTCACTGCTAACACGTACATGATTATGTTACAAAGGGCCATCTTTATTAGCCTGTTTTTGACGCATTGCACACTGCATTTTATCAGGATACATGGACCATTCACAGGTGTCCGTCTGTATTTCTGTCCCTCACTCGTACGCTTATCCTCATGGTCATGCAACTCATTCTGCCGGGAGTGTGTGTGTTCTTTTGTGCAGATGCTTACCTTGCACTTGGTTGTAACTTGCTGCCGATGACAAGAAGTACGTAGTACGTAGTCCTAATCGTACCCGATGCATGTACAACAGAAATTTTCCATGCATCCTCATCCCCATAGGGATGACAAACTAGGTTTCCTGATCATGCTTATTGGCCGATAACAAACACGAGAATAAGACAGAAAAATTAATGGTGTAACCTTTTTCAGTATCAGCTACCCTTATAATTTACAGCAAGCTCTATTTATGATAATTGTTATTACACTGTCATAGGACTGCAGTTCCTCCCTCAGGCTGCTGGTGCTCGGTTCCTCCTTGCAGCGAAATATTGTCAATTGTCTGCGTGGAAGTAAGCAACGGGTGTAAGCATTCTTGAAGGCTTCATCTCACTCGATCCTCTCTGGCAGCAAGCTGTAACAGTAACGGAGACCATCAAACGTTTTCTAGGCGAAAGCCGGCCACTACAATATGCATGCACGTTTCTAGACACAATTAAAAAAAATTACAGGTGGTCAGAAAAGTCTGGTGTAAGAAAAGTGTACGCAGGGACCCGGAGGTACTGCAATGCCGGGTCAACCCGTGACAGAAGTGGAGCAAGCCTCTAAACACTCCGTCATTTTCCAAAAGTCATTTTAATACACTGGCCACACAATGCGGAGCGTATCAGACATAAAGTTGATAAGAACAGCTTAACAGGTTTATTCTTATACCAAAAATTTTACAAGGAGTTACAAATATTAAAACCGTACTTACAAATTAATAATCATTAATTGTATGTAACACTGTTGACAATTTTTAGACACCTGTATGAATTAGGCTATACAATTTATTGTTGTATATATGTATATAAAGTCTCTGATTATTTATTACAATTATTAATTTTACACAGTCTTTGAGAGTGTTCATACTTTCACAGTATGTCAAACACAATTATATCTATTGTATATTGTTTTTTTTCACACATTGATGTCACAATTTGCCAATTGTTTAATCACTGTCATGCAGATTTTTTTATCCAGTTACTACCACACTTAAGTTATTCTTTTTTTTCTTTCCTGTGAAAGCTGAAAGCGCAGCAGCACGTGTGAACACACAGATAATATTTTGTTTGGCAAATGTGACATTAAGCACTGCCATCAATCAGTATCACTATCTCACTTGTTTACTGTATATATATCCTGACTCCACCTGCTGAGCTTTCCGAATGGCTCTGTCATTGTTCTTGTGCCATGCATAGTAGTCCAGAGATGCTATACTATGAAGCCATCCATGAAGACCCTACATCCTTTCCCTTCTAGCGCCTCCTCAGAGCTTTCAAAAGAAACAGATGCATCAACGATGCAGATATTTATATTTTCTTCATTCCTCAGCTCCCGTGTCATGGTCTCAGATATGATGCTGTTCCCTCGCCCTTCCTGTTTTTACAAGCAGAACCCCTGCCAATCAAAACATTGTAAAACAAAGGAAATTTAAGTGTACAAAAAAAAAACAAAAGATTGACAAGGAAGGTTGGTGAAGAGGAAAGGCTGAAGATTGCGATTGATTTACTGCAATGAACAGAGGTAAATAATAATAATTTATTTCCAATTTTTCCTTCATATACAAAATAGTTGCATACAAAGGACCTATAGGGGGTATAAAAATACCCGTACATAGGTTGGTCCTACATAAATATTTAAAAATAAAATTCAAAAATACAACAGTTGCAAATATTAACAAAATGTGATAGATACATCACTAGTTTATACTAATATAGTTCAAATAATAAAGCATTAAATTTATATGAGATTCATATACACAACATCAACCATACATGGCAACATGTTAATCACAATAATTATTAAATTTGTACAGACACCATTTATTCCATTATTCAGTCTATAACAAAATTTCTGATTTTATCTTTTATCTTCTTTTTTAACAGTTTATTACTAACGCCCAAACCTTTAAGATATATCGGTAGTTCATTGAAGTACTTTATTGCATAATAAACATAACTCCTTTGGCCAATTGTCAATATGTGTTTAGGCAGTGGGATACTTTTGTAGCGTGTGTTATTAGAATTTCGAGTAAATTCATCCTCAAGTTTATCATACTGATATATTATGGCTTTAAGAACAAAAACTTGTTTGAGATCGAGTGGTCTGTCCTGATCTTGTTCTTCCACTCCAATTATTTTTAATAATCTATATTGAAGTCTAAGCAGTGGTCTGAAAGATGTATCATAAAGACCACCCCAGGCAACAATACCATAAACTGCAATACTATGGAAAAGCCCATAGTAGGCCTATATTTGAATCATCTGTTTTCTAGATAATATTTGCCGGAGTCTGCAAAAAACATATACTAGATATTTTGGTCTTATTAACTACATTATTGACATGCAAATCCCACTTAATATTATAATCATATAATCACCTAGATATTTACAGCTAACGACTCTCTTCAAACGACCACCATTCAAAAAAACATCCAATTCATCAGGAACAGAGTCTTTATAATTGCCAAAAGTGACATAAACAGACTTGTTTATATTAAGTATAAGTTTATTTTGATAAAGCCATGAAAAAATAGAGTCAAGTTTATCTGACACATGAACTGAAAGTTCCCTCCATGAGTGCCCATTCATTGGGACAGCTGTATCATCAGCATATGCAATCAATTCTTGGTGTATTTCTAATAAATCATTTATGAAGAATAAAAACAGTAATGGACCAAGAATAGATCCCTGAGGAACTCCTAAATTGGTATAGACTGGTTTACTTTTAATACCATTGACCTTTACAACTTGAAATTAAAAATCGAATCGAATTAAAAATTTTTTAAATTCACATTACAGTTAAATTTTTAACATGTTTCTTTAAAATTACACATACCATACAATTGTACTAATCACTTTTATTGATAATGTTTCATTATCGCTGCATGTGCCAACCAACTAAATTTCTTATAAAACCGCCAATATCTCGAAAACGAAAAAGCCGATTTTATTGAAACAAAACCAAAATAAAATTTGGAATTTTCTATAATTTTCACTCGTTGACACCTAATAGCTATCTCTCATAAAACGAAAGTTTGTCGCATGCCGAAAATTTCACTACATGAAAATTAAAAAAGAAATTTCATGACGTGGAACCGTCTGAAGACTGTTTTTGAAAATTGTTAAAACTATCGGTTAAAATTTATGCCTAAAACCATCCTCAAACTTCAAGGAACATGGTGGTGAAAGAATTTTAAAAATCAGATCAGCTGTTACTGAAGTTATGTCGGGGCGGGCAATGAAACACATTCGCGCTCTCCGCCCTCCACTATAGCTCGGACGTAGACCTACGCAGCTTCCAGTGGTCGAGGGAAGAGTAACAGTACTTGCTGAATGCTTGCGTACCACCTCCTCTGTTCTATTCGGGAGAACAGTCCACATTGTCTCGCTCGCTCTGCAAAAAGAGTATACTTCCAAACGGGTGCTGAGAGTAGGACTGGAGATAAAGCTCCTGTTGTCCCGTAGTGACAGATGGTCGTTGATATTCATTTTTGAGTTTAAGGTGGGCCGGGTCAACCCGTGACAGAGGTGGAGCAAGCCCCTAGCACTCCGTCATTTTCCAAAAATCAGTTTAATATACTGGCCCCGCAATGCGGAGCGTATCAGATATTAAGCTGATAAGAACAGATTTAAAAACGTTTATTGTTATATCAGTATATACAGAGTGTTACAAAATATTTTAAAACATGCTTACGAATTAATACTCATTAATTCTAGATACATACTTCATAATCATTATACATGTTTAAAATGGTACAACTTTTTGTTGTATATTTATAGTCTTTATTTATTACAATAAAATTTCTTTTTGGTATAGCCTTTGGGATTGTTCGTATGCACAAATGGTATATTTAATGTTTTTTTTTCTCAGATATATGTCACAACTGCCAATTTATTTAATATCACTCTCATGTAGTTAATATACTGGCCCTGCAATGCAGGGCGTATCACACACACACACACACACACACACACACACACACACACACACACACACACACACACACACACACACACACACACACACACACACACACACACACACACACACACACACACACACACACACACACACACACACACACACACACACACACGCGCACACACACACACACACACACACACACACACACACACACACACACACACACACACACACACACACACAGAGGAAACATGCAGCTCAAATACAAAAAGACAAATATAAAGAAAATACACAAATACAAATATTAAGAAAATTTAACACACACACACACACACACACACACACACACACACACACACACACACACACACACACACACACACACACACACACACACAGAGGAAACATGCAGCTCAAATACAAAAAGACAAATATAAAGAAAATACACAAATACAAATATTAAGAAAATATATACATAATACATATTGTTTTGATTGGCAGCTGTGACTGACATTAGACACTGGCATTAATAAGTAGCACTATCACAATGTCACTGTCACTAGCACTAAGCACTATCACTTATATTGTCGTACACCTGTGACATGTTCAACGTATATGTCACAACTCCACCTAATTGTGTCCGACACCATTAATTTTCCCATTATTCTACCATACTTCCAAGAAATACCCAGCCTCTGAACAACCCTGTCATTGTTCTTGTGCCACGCACCCAGAGAGCCTATAATAAAGCCATCAAGGTACACCCTGTATCCTTTGGCTTCTAGTTCAGTTTTTAAGGAGCTGTATTTGTCAATTTTATGTCTCCTTGCCAGTTCTAGAGCCTCCTCAGAACCTTCAAAAGGCACCGATACGTCCACAATACATATATTTTTCCTGTCATCACTTCTTAACACTATGTCTGGTCTGAGGTTTGATGTAGTTCCCTGGACCTTCTTGTTTTTCATTAGTGTTTCGGTGTATTTGAGAGTAATGGCATTGCTGAGGCGTTCAACTATATTATCGTGGCGGAGCTTCCATCCTGTCGAATGGATTTTACAGTGATTGACAACATGGGGAAGGGTCTCCTTGGGGTATCCGCATTTCCTGCATCGCTTGTCACCGTTGCCGTATCTTTTTGTAGCATTCAGGGGAACGGTCCCAAGTCTTGCTCTGGTGATGAAGCGGTAGTCACAGAAACGAGTGTACTTTCCTGTAAGTATAAAATGGTTGCTGACTGCTGCTCGTGTAGTTGATTTGAGCACTTTCCCTTGGTCTGGTTTTCTGAATAGGGTGACTTTATAATAATTTCGTATCCCTCCTTTCATCATTCTCATTATAGCCCACCTTTCGGATCCTGGGACGATTATATGTTCTGTAGTATGGGAAGGCATACCTATAATAATTTTCAACTCTTCTCTGGCCGTGGACCACTGGAACCGTACGCTCATCCGGGCCTTGTTGAGGATGCGACATGCATTTCTTGCTTGCGACCAGATGGTTGATATGTCACCACCATCCCTGTCGAGGTTGTCATCTGTCGATCCTGAGAGGTATGCGGCCATGTCTTCTATATTAGGTGTGGACCCAAGTTTCCTTTTTACCACACTTTTCAGGCACTCCCAGGCTGTGTTTTTGATTGATGGATCCGGAGATGTAAGTAGTTTAAACGCTTGGACTATCTTGGAGATCTTGGCAGCATCCGCCAGTGGAATTAAATTGGCTCCCCCTTGAAATGCTGGCATATATAGAATCTCTGGGCTTGCTCGCTGGGGAAGGTGTAGCCACTTTTTGACGTAACCTTTTATTTTTTTATCAGCTTTGTGAAGCGGCTTCATCGTTATTCGGGATGCTCGCAGTACATAGTCTAGTTTAGTTAGAAGGAACATGTTTAGGGCTTCTATTTTTTGCCACGGCGCCAGTAGTGAGTTGTGAAGTTTATCAACATCTTGTAGCAGGTTATTAATGTCCTCTTCTGGTGTTTGATTGACTTTGTAGCCTGTTGGTATACCCAGGTATTGGTAGCCTTCACCTTCTTTTAATTGCTCCGGTCTTCCTCCTTGGGCAGTGAAAGTGGTGTTGTGAATTTCTCTCCTCTTCTTGCAATCCATGTGGAGGGTTGAACTTTTCTTGGGATTAAAAGTCAGCCCCATCCAAGATGCTGTTTCTCCAACTTTATCCAGCATGTTTTGCATGGCATCTGCATTCTTTGCAATGAGGACTATATCGTCAACATACGCTAACACCGAGTGTATGTTGTTATGTAGTTTGTAACCACAATCATGTTGCATGCTTTGTATAGTTCTTAGCAATGGCTCTATTGCAATGTTGAAGATAATTGGTGACAGGGGGCATCCTTGCTTCACTCCAGATTTCATGTTTACGTCTTCAGTCTCCCCTTCCGGTGTAGTTATTGTAGTAGTGGCATTCCTGTAAATGTTGTGTATAATGTTACTTAGCTTTTCTGTGAGTCTTATATTTTGGAGTACATTGTGGATGTATTTATGAGGGATTGAGCCGAAAGCATTTGTTAAATCCAGCCATGCTAGTACGGCTTCTTTTCCGTTTCTTCTGGAATCATCAATGACGGACTGTACTATAAAGTTGTTTTCATAACAGCCTTCTGTATCCATAAAGCCCTTCTGCTTGGGCGATATAATATTATTCTTAGCAGTCCACGTGCATACTCTGCTTGATATAATGCTAGCATATAGTTTGGCTATCGTATTTCCCAAGGCGAGTGGACGCCAGTGGTTGAGATCTCTGTGGTCCCCTTTTTTGTGGATCAGTACGGTTCTTGAACTATCCCATGCCTTCGGTGTCTTCTCCTCCTTAAAGCATCTATTATAAATAGTCTGAAGGACTAGACATCCAGGGTCTGCTCGTTTCAGCTGCGAGTATTTGACACCATCTTTCCCAGGTGCTGTGTTCTTCATTTTATTTAATTTCTGATTAATTTCTTCGGCTTCGATAGTATTTTCAATGTTAGCTTCATTTATCCCCACCGCCCGCATTCTGTGACGTGAGCAGGGGCTGCTGCTATGTCCGTGTCCGCTTTTTCTGTAAATACATCCTTGAAATATGCTGGTTACTTCTGTTTTTCCCACTTGACAATACGTTGTAGCTGATCCATTTAATATTTTCGAGATAGCTTTCTTTTTGTTTATTCTGTATCCTACCAGCTTCTATAGGATCAAATCCATTGTCACCTGTTCTTTGGTTTATTCTGTTCTGATTGCGGCCATGACCATGTCTTTGTGTTCTCTCAGGAGTTGGCTTATATTCTGTTAGTTGTCTTATTTCATCTGTAATGTTGTACACTGTGTGCTCGAAGGCTTGCCAAGATGCTGCGTCCCTCAGTGCTTGTAACTATTTTTCTTGGTGTTTTGTTGATTTCTTCCTGTTTCGGTCTTCTTCGACTATTTCACATTGGTTAGCATTTCCATGTAAGTGTGGATTGCCTGTATCCGTTGTTATTGTAGTGTCTTCCACTGCAGCACTTGTCTCTGGCAAACCGACAATTACAATAGGGGGCCCTTCTTCTGCGGGTGTTATGGGTCGGTCTTCTTGGGCTGGTATATTCATACACAACTCCCGAATTGGTACGTCTGTATTTACACATTGAGTAGTTATGTCGGTGGTATCCCTCGTTTCTTCAGTTCTCATGTATTGTGCGTCTTCTGCTGTTATTGTGGGATGATTCTCATTAATTTGACAGTTTGCTGATCTTCTTTCAGACATGTGTTCTTCTTCTGGTTTGCTAGTAGGGACTTCTGTTTCGTTACTTGTTGTCCGTTCAATGGTTATACATGAGGGGCCATCTTCTGCTGGTATTATGGGGTGATTTTCTTGGGTTCCTGTATCGACTGGTGCCTCTTCAACTGGTATGTCCTGTTGTGCAGTTGAGTCACTGCTCTCTTCTAATTCATTATGGATTGTGCCGACATCTTCAGTGTTGCCATGTGACCTGTAGTGTCTCTTCTGTTTTTTCAGGTCGTTTTCCACTCTATCACAAATTCGGCACTTAAATTTAAGGATAACGTTGTTGCAGTGGATCTTCTTTAGATGTTTTTTAAAGTCGCTATGATTTTGATACTGGTATAGCCCAAATAACCGTCTTCTTCCTCCAGAGGGCTGTGAGGATGGACCGTCTTTACAATAATCGCACTGTATTAGATCGTCAAATGGATACTGTATTGTAACTGCCAAGGGGGTATTTGTTCCGGATTCCATTTTACACTGTAGTAGTTCTTCTATCTTAAGAGTTAGTTTACTAGTTACTTAAAGTTCCTATTAATATCTTTCCTATTATTTCCATATCATCTTATATCATTTCTACTAATATAAAATTCTTAATAATAGCAGTCCTTGCTTGGTATAGCATTCACTTCACTACTATATCACGTTCTACTATCTTAGAGTTAGCTTATTAGTTTCTTAAAGTGTCTATTAATATCTTTCCTATTATTTCTATTAGTATAAAAGTTTTAGTAATAACAGTTCTTGCTTGGCATAGTATTCATTTCACAACTATAAATTTGTTTGTTGCGTAGACTGCTACAATACACATTAAAAAGAAAAAAAAGTCTTCCCCAGAATATTTTTACTATAGTTTCCTAATCTGCTAATGTATTTACATGTTTCATGATTAAATGTAACTGTATTTATGGAGTCCTACACACTAAGATAAACAATTGTTCATAGTTACATTTTTCTTTTTAAATTTCGACTTTTTCCTAGCCATTAGGTATTGTTTCACAGGCATCATTAAGTAAATATGCTTTGCAAGGTTGTATCTTCTGTGAGATGAAGTAGTGCATATTGTTAATGTGTAAAAAGTTACTTACATACTTCCAGTCTATATTCCATTCCACTGTAAAATACTCACAGAACACTCAAAGTTATAGCCGTTATTAAGTTTAAAATAAAAACGAACTGTATACCCTTTAATGTACAGAATTAATTATACAGTACTTCACAACGAACTAAATTCAAATATATACGGAACCTAAAAAAGCACTCCACGTTTAAATTTAAAATCATTAAGAGCTTTCCACTACTGTATAACGGAAAATTTGAATGTTAACAGACACTTGCAGCCGTTGCTAAGCCCATAAGGGAGTTTAAATTTGAAATCTTAACGAACTTTCCCAACTATTATTAATATTCGCACTGCACCACTTCAGAGACAAATTTGAAGTATTAACGGAAACTTACAGCCGTTATTATGATTCACACTTTACGGCTCACTGTAGCGTACACAACACTATCATCGATTACAACACGCACAAAAATAATTAAAATTAAGCTGGTATTAAGCTGATAAGAACAGATTTAAAAACGTTTCTGTTATATCAGTATATACAGAGTGTTACAAAAAATTTTAAAACATGCTTACAAATTAATACTCATTAATTCTAGATACATACTTCATAATCATTATACATGTTTAAAATGGTACAACTTTTTGTTGTATATTTATAGTCTTTATTTATTACAATAAAATTTCTTTTTGGTATAGTCTTTGGGATTGTTCGTATGCACAAATTGTATATTTATGTTTTTTTTTTTTTCTCAGATATATGTCACAACTGCCAATTTATTTAATATCATTCTCATGTAGTTTAATATACTGGCCCTGCAATGCACGGCATATCACACACACACACACACACACACACACACACACACACACACACACACACACACACACACACACACACACACACACACACACACACACACACACACACACACACACACACACACACACACACACACACACACACACACACACACACACACACACACACACACACAGAGGAAACATGCAGCTCAAATACAAAAAGACAAATATAATGAAAATACACAAATACAAATATTAAGAAAATATAACACACACACACACACACACACACACACACACACACACACACACACACACACAGAGGAAACATGCAGCTCAAATACAAAAAGACAAATATAAAGAAAATACACAAATACAAATATTAAGAAAATATATACATAATACATATTGTTTTGATTGGCAGCTGTGACTGACATTAGACAATGGCATTAATAAATAGCACTATCACAATGTCACTGTCACTAGCACTAAGCACTATCACTTATATTGTCGTACACCTGTGACATGTTCAACGTATATGTCACGACTCCACCTAATTGTGTCCGACACCATTAATTTTCCCATTATTCTACCATACTTCCAAGAAATACCCAGCCTCTGAACAACCCTGTCATTGTTCTTGTGCCACGCACCCAGAGAGCCTATAATAAAGCCATCAAGGTACACCCTGTATCCTTTGGCTTCTAGTTCAGTTTTCAAGGAGCTGTATTTGTCAATTTTATGTCTCCTTGCCAGTTCTAGAGCCTCCTCAGAACCTTCAAAAGGCACCGATACGTCCACAATACATATATTTTTCCTGTCATCACTTCTTAAGACTATGTCTGGTCTGAGGTTTGATGTAGTTCCCTCGACCTTCCTGTTTTTGATTAGTGTTTCGGTGTCTTTGGGAGTAATGGCATTGCTGAGGCGTTCAACTATATTATCGTGGCGGAGCTTCCATCCTGTCGAATGGATTTTACAGTGATTGACAACATGGGGAAGGGTCTCCTTGGGGTATCCGCATTTCCTGCATCGCTTGTCACCATTGCCGTATCTTTTTGTAGCATTCAGGGGAACGGTCCCAAGTCTTGCTCTGGTGATGAAGCGGTAGTCACAGAAACGAGTGTACTTTCCTGTAAGTATAAAATGGTTGCTGACTGCTGCTCGTGTAGTTGATTTGAGCACTTTCCCTTGGTCTGGTTTTCTGAATAGGGTGACTTTATAATAATTTCGTATCCCTCCTTTCATCATTCTCATTATAGCCCACCTTTCGGATCCTGGGACGATTATATGTTCTGTAGTATGGGAAGGCATACCTATAATAATTTTCAACTCTTCTCTGGCCGTTGACCACTGGAACCGTACGCTCATCCGGGTCTTGTTGAGGATGCGACATGCATTTCTTGCTTGCGACCAGATGGTTGATATGTCACCACCATCCCTATCGAGGTTGTCATCTGTCGATCCTGAAAGGTATGCGGCCATGTCTTCTTTATTAGGAGTGGACCCAAGTTTCCTTTTTACCACACTTTCAGGCACTCCCAGGCTGTGTTTTTGATTGATGGATCCGGAGATGTAATTAGTTTAAACGCATGGACTATCTTGGAGATCTTGGCAGCATCCGCCAGTGGAATTAAATTGGCTCCCCCTTGATATGCTGGCATATATAGAATCTCTGGGCTTGCTCGCTGGGGAAGGTGTAGTCAGTTTTGACGTAGCCTTTTATTTTTTTATCAGCTTTGTGAAGCGGCTTCATCGTTATTCGGGATGCTCGCAGTACATAGTCTAGTTTAGTTAGAAGGAACATGTTTAGGGCTTCTATTTTTTGCCACGGCGCCAGTAATGAGTTGTGAAGTTTCTCAACATCTTGTAGCAGGTTATTAATGTCCTCTTCTGGTGTTTGATTGACTTTGTAGCCTGTTGGAATCCCCAGGCATTGGTAGTCTTCACCTTCTTTTAATGGCTCCGGTCTTCCTCCTTGGACAGTGAAAGTGGTGTTGTGAATTTCTCTCCTCTTCTTGCAATCCATGTGGAGGGTTGAACATTTCTTGGGATTAAAAGTCAGCCCCATCCAAGATGCTGTTTCTCCAACTTTATCCAGCATGTTTTGCATGGCATCTGCATTCTTTGCAATGAGGACTATATCGTCAGCATACGTTAACACCGACTGTATGTTGTTATGTAGTTTGTAACCACAATCATGTTGCATGCTTTGTATAGTTCTTAGCAATGGCTCTATTGCAATGTTGAAGATAATTGGTGACAGGGGGCATCCTTGCTTCACTCCAGATTTCATGTTTATGTCTTCAGTCTCCCCTTCCGGTGTAGTTATTGTAGTAGTGGCATTCCTGTAAATGTTGTGTATAATGTTACTTAGCTTTTCTGGGAGTCTTATATTTTGGAGTACATTGTGGATGTATTTATGCGGGATTGAGCCGAAAGCATTTGTTAAATCCAGCCATGCTAGTACGGCTTCTTTTCCGTTTCTTCTGGAATCATCAATGACGGACTGTACTATAAATTTGTTTTCATAACAGCCTTCTGTATCCATAAAGCCCTTCTGCTTGGGCGATATAATATTATTCTTAGCAGTCCACGTGCATACTCAGCTTGATATAATGCTAGCATATAGTTTGGCTATCGTATTTCCCAAGGTGAGTGGACGCCAGTTGTTGAGGTATCTGTGGTCCCGTTTTTTGTGGATCAGTACGGTTCTTGCACTATCCCATGCCTTCGGTGTCTTCTCCACCTTAAAGCATCTATTATAAATAGTCTGAAGGACTAGACATCCAGGGTCTGCTCGTTTCAGCTGCGAGTATTTGACACCATCTTTCCCAGGTGCTGTGTTCTTTATTTTATTTAATTTCTGATTAATTTCTTCGGCTTCGATAGTATTTTCAATGTTAGCTTCATTTATCCCCACCGCCCGCATCTGATTCAGACATTCTGTGACGTGAGCGGGGGCTGCTGCTATGTCCGTGTCCGCTTTTTCTGTAAATACATCCTTGAAATATGCTGTTACTTCTGTTTTTCCCACTTGACAATACGTTGTAGCTGATCCATTTAATATTTTCGAGATAGCTTTCTTTTTGTTTATTCTGTATCCTACCAGCTTCTATAGGATCAAATCCATTGTCACCTGTTCTTTGGTTTATTCTGTTCTGATTGCGGCCATGACCATGTCTTTGTGTTCTCTCAGGAGTTGGCTTATATTCTGTTAGTTGTCTTATTTCATCTGTAATGTTGTACACTGTGTCCTCGAAGTCTTGCCAAGCTGCTGCGTCCCTCAGTGCTTGTAACCATTTTTCTTGGTGTTTTGTTGATTTCTTCCTGTTTCGGTCTTCTTCGTCTATTTCACATTGGTTAGCATTTCCATGTAAGAGTGGATTGCCTGTATCCGTTGTTATTGTAGTGTCTTCCACTGCAGCACTTGTCTCTGGCAAACCGACAATTACAATAGGGGGCCCTTCTTCTGCGGGTGTTATGGGTCGGTCTTCTTGGGCTGGTATATTCATACACAACTCCCGAATTGGTACGTCTGTATTTACACATTGAGTAGTTATGTCGGTGGTATCCCTCGTTTCTTCAGTTCTCATGTATTGTGCGTCTTCTGCTGTAGTTGTGGGATGATTCTCATTAATTTGACAGTTTGCTGATCTTCTTTCAGACATGTGTTCTTCTTCTGGTATGCTAGTAGGGACTTCTGTTTCGTTACTTGTTGTCCGTTCAATGGTTATACATGAGGGGCCATCTTCTGCTGGTATTATGGGGCGATTTTCTTGGGTTCCTGTATCGACTGGTGCCTCTTCAACTGGTATGTCCTGTTGTGCAGTTGAGTCACTGCTCTCTTCTAATTCATTATGGATTGTGCCGACATCTTCAGTGTTGCCATGTGACCTGTAGTGTCTCTTCTGTTTTTTCAGGTCGTTTTCCACTCTATCACAAATTCGGCACTTAAATTTAAGGATAACGTTGTTGCAGTGGATCTTCTTTAGATGTTTTTTAAAGTCGCTATGATTTTGATACTGGTATAGCCCAAATAACCGTCTTCTTCCTCCAGAGGGCTGTGAGGATGGACCGTCTTTACAATAATCGCACTGTATTAGATCGTCAAATGGATACTGTATTGTAACTGCCAAGGGGGTATTTGTTCCGGATTCCATTTTACACTGTAGTAGTTCTTCTATCTTAAGAGTTAGTTTACTAGTTACTTAAAGTTCCTATTAATATCTTTCCTATTATTTCTATATCATCTTATATCATTTCTATTAATATAAAAGTCTTAATAATAGCAGTCCTTGCTTGGTATAGCATTCACATCACTACTATATCACGCTCTACTATCTTAGAGTTAGCTTATTAGTTTCTTAAAGTGTCTATTAATATCTTTCCTATTATTTCTATTAGTATAAAAGTTTTAGTAATAACAGTTCTTGCTTGGCATAGTATTCATTTCACTACTATAAAGTTGTTTGTTGCGTAGACTGCTACAATACACATTAAAAAGAAAAAAAAAAGCCTTTTCCAGAATATTTTTACTATATTTTCCTAATCTGCTAATGTATTTACATGTTTCATGATTAAATGTAACTGTATTTATGGAGTCCTACACACTAAGATAAACAATTGTTCATAGTTACATTTTTCTTTTTAAATTTCGACTTTTTCCTAGCCATTAGGTATTGTTTCACAGGCATCATTAAGTAAATATGCTTTGCAAGGTTGTATCTTCTGTGAGATGAAGTAGTGCATATTGTTAATGTGTAAAAAGTTACTTACATACTTCCAGTCTATATTCCATTCCACTGTAAAATACTCACAGAACACTCAAAGTTATAGCCGTTATTAAGTTTAAAATAAAAACGAACTGTATACCCTTTAATGTACAGAATTAATTATACAGTACTTCACAACGAACTAAATTCAAATATATACGGAACCTAAAAAAGCACTCCACGTTTAAATTTAAAATCATTAAGAGCTTTCCACTACTGTATAACGGAAAATTTGAATGTTAACAGACACTTGCAGCCGTTGCTAAGCCCATAAGAGAGTTTAAATTTGAAATGTTAACGAACTTTCCCAACTATTATTAATATTCGCACTGCACCACTTCAGAGACAAATTTGAAGTATTAACGGAAACTTACAGCCGTTATTATGATTCACACTTTACGGTTCACTGTAGCGTACACAACACTATCATCGATTACAACACGCACAAAAATAATTAAAATTAAGCTGGTATTAAGCTGATAAGAACAGATTTAAAAACGTTTATTGTTATATCAGTATATACAGAGTGTTACAAAAAATTTTAAAACATGCTTACAAATTAATACTCATTAATTCTAGATACATACTTCATAATCATTATACATGTTTAAAATGGTACAACTTTTTGTTGTATATTTATAGTCTTTATTTATTACAATAAAATTTCTTTTTGGTATAGTCTTTGGGATTGTTCGTATGCACAAATTGTATATTTAATTTTTTTTTTTTTTCTCAGATATATGTCACAACTGCCAATTTATTTAATATCATTCTCATGTAGTTTAATATACTGGCCCTGCAATGCACGGCATATCACACACACACACACACACACACACACACACACACACACACACAGAGAGAGGAAACATGCAGCTCAAATACAAAAAAACAAATATAAAGAATATACACAAATACAAATATTAAGAAAATATATACATAATACATGTTGTTTTGATTGGCAGCTGTGACTGACATTAGACACTGGCATTAATAAGTAGCACTATCACAATGTCACTGTCACTAGCACTAAGCACTATCACTTATATTGTCGTACACCTGTGACATGTTCAACGTATATGTCACGACTCCACCTAATTGTGTCCGACACCATTAATTTTCCCATTATTCTACCATACTTCCAAGAAATACCCAGCCTCTGAACAACCCTGTCATTGTTCTTGTGCCACGCACCCAGAGAGCCTATAATAAAGCCATCAAGGTACACCCTGTATCCTTTGGCTTCTAGTTCAGTTTTCAAGGAGCTCTATTTGTCAATTTTATGTCTCCTTGCCAGTTCTAGAGCCTCCTCAGAACCTTCAAAAGGCACCGATACGTCCACAATACATATATTTTTCCTGTCATCACTTCTTAACACTATGTCTGGTCTGAGGATTGATGTAGTTCCCTCGACCTTCCTGTTTTTGATTAGTGTGTCGGTGTCTTTGGGAGTAATGGCATTGCTGAGGCGTTCAACTATATTATCGTGGCGGAGCTTCCATGCTGTCGAATGGATTTTACAGTGATTGACAACATGGGGAAGGGTCTCCTTGGGGTATCCGCATTTCCTGCATCGCTTGTCACCGTTTCCGTATCTTTTTGTAGCATTCAGGGGAACGGCCCCAAGTCTTGCTCTGGTGATGAAGCGGTAGTCACAGAAACGAGTGTACTTTCCTGTAAGTATAAAATGGTTGCTGACTGCTGCTCGTGTAGTTGATTTGAGCACTTTCCCTTGGTCTGGTTTTCTGAATAGGGTGACTTTATAATAATTTCGTATCCCTCCTTTCATCATTCTCATTATAGCCCACCTTTCGGATCCTGGGACGATTATATGTTCTGTAGTATGGGAAGGCATACCTATAATAATTATCAACTCTTCTCTGGCCGTGGACCACTGGAACCGTACGCCCATCCGGGTCTTGTTGAGGATGCGACATGCATTTCTTGCTTGCGACCAGATGGTTGATATGTCACCACCATCCCTATCGAGGTTGTCATCTGTCGATCCTGAAAGGTATGCGGCCATGTCTTCTTAAAAGGAGTGGACCCAAGTTTCCTTTTTACCACACTTTTCAGGCACTCCCAGGCTGTGTTTTTGATTGATGGATCCGGAGATGTAATTAGTTTAAACGCATGGACTATCTTGGAGATCTTGGCAGCATCCGCCAGTGGAATTAAATTGGCTCCCCCTTGATATGCTGGCATATATAGAATCTCTGGGCTTGCTCGCTGGGGAAGGTGTAGCCACTTTTTGACGTAGCCTTTTATTTTTTTATCAGCTTTGTGAAGCGGCTTCATCGTTATTCGGGATGCTCGCAGTACATAGTCTAGTTTAGTTAGAAGGAACATGTTTAGGGCTTCTATTTTTTGCCACGGCGCCAGTAGTGAGTTGTGAAGTTTCTCAACATCTTGTAGCAGGTTATTAATGTCCTCTTCTGGTGTTTGATTGACTTTGTAGCCTGTTGGAATCCCCAGGTATTGGTAGTCTTCCCCTCCTTTTAATGGCTCCGGTCTTCCTCCTTGGACAGTGAAAGTGGTGTTGTGAATTTCTCTCCTCTTCTTGCAATCCATGTGGAGCGTTGAACATTTCTTGGGATTAAAAGTCAGCCCCATCCAAGATGCTGTTTCTCCAACTTTATCCAGCATGTTTTGCATGGCATCTGCATTCTTTGCAATGAGGACTATATCGTCAGCATACGCTAACACCGACTGTATGTTGTTATGTAGTTTGTAACCACAATCATGTTGCATGCTTTGTATAGTTCTTATCAATGGCTCTATTGCAATGTTGAAGATAATTGGTGACAGGGGGCATCCTTGCTTCACTCCAGATTTCATGTTTATGTCTTCAGTCTCCCCTTCCGGTGTAGTTATTGTAGTAGTGGCATTCCTGTAAATGTTGTGTATAATGTTACTTAGCTTTTCTGGGAGTCTTATATTTTGGAGTACATTGTGGATGTATTTATGCGGGATTGAGCCGAAAGCATTTGTTAAATCCAGCCATGCTAGTACGGCTTCTTTTCCGTTTCTTCTGGAATCATCAATGATGGACTGTACTATAAAGTTGTTTTCATAACAGCCTTCTGTATCCATAAAGCCCTTCTGCTTGGGCGATATAATATTATTCTTAGCAGTCCACGTGCATACTCTGCTTGATATAATGCTAGCATATAGTTTGGCTATCGTATTTCCCAAGGTGAGTGGACGCCAGTTGTTGAGATCTCTGTGGTCCCCTTTTTTGTGGATCAGTACGGTTCTTGCACTATCCCATGCCTTCGGTGTCTTCTCCTCCTTAAAGCATCTATTATAAATAGTCTGAAGGACTAGACATCCAGGGTCTGCTCGTTTCAGCTGCGAGTATTTGACACCATCTTTCCCAGGTGCTGGGTTCTTCATTTTATTTAATTTCTGATTAATTTCTTCGGCTTCGATAGTATTTTCAATGTTAGCTTCATTTATCCCCACCGCCCGCATCCGATTCAGACATTCTGCGACGTGAGCAGGGGCTGCTGCTATGTCCGTGTCCGCTTTTTCTGTAAATACATCCTTGAAATATGCTGTTACTTCTGTTTTTCCCACTTGACAATACGTTGTAGCTGATCCATTTAATATTTTCGAGATAGCTTTCTTTTTGTTTATTCTGTATCCTACCAGCTTCTATAGGATCAAATCCATTGTCACCTGTTCTTTGGTTTATTCTGTTCTGATTGCGGCCATGACCATGTCTTTGTGTTCTCTCAGGAGTTGGCTTATATTCTGTTAGTTGTCTTATTTCATCTGTAATGTGTACACTGTGTCCTCGAAGTCTTGCCAAGATGCTGCGTCCCTCAGTGCTTGTAACCATTTTTCTTGGTGTTTTGTTGATTTCTTCCTGTTTCGGTCTTCTTCGTCTATTTCACATTGGTTAGCATTTCCATGTAAGTGTGGATTGCCTGTATCCGTTGTTATTGTAGTGTCTTCCACTGCAGCACTTGTCTGTGGTAAACCGACAATTACAATAGGGGGCCCTTCTTCTGCGGGTGTTATGGGTCGGTCTTCTTGGGCTGGTATATTCATACACAACTCCCGAATTGGTACGTCTGTATTTACACATTGAGTAGTTATGTCGGTGGTATCCCTCGTTTCTTCAGTTCTCATGTATTGTGCGTCTTCTGCTGTAGTTGTGGGATGATTCTCATTAATTTGACAGTTTGCTGATCTTCTTTCAGACATGTGTTCTTCTTCTGGTATGCTAGTAGGGACTTCTGTTTCGTTACTTGTTGTCCGTTCAATGGTTATACATGAGGGGCCATCTTCTGCTGGTATTATGGGGTGATTTTCTTGGGTTCCTGTATCGACTGGTGCCTCTTCAACTGGTATGTCCTGTTGTGCAGTTGAGTCACTGCTCTCTTCTAATTCATTATGGATTGTGCCGACATCTTCAGTGTTGCCATGTGACCTGTAGTGTCTCTTCTGTTTTTTCAGGTCGTTTTCCACTCTATCACAAATTCGGCACTTAAATTTAAGGATAACGTTGTTGCAGTGGATCTTCTTTAGATGTTTTTTAAAGTCGCTATGATTTTGATACTGGTATAGCCCAAATAACCGTCTTCTTCCTCCAGAGGGCTGTGAGGATGGACCGTCTTTACAATAATCGCACTGTATTAGATCGTCAAATGGATACTGTTTTGTAACTGCCAAGGGGGTATTTGTTCCGGATTCCATTTTACACTGTAGTAGTTCTTCTATCTTAAGAGTTAGTTTACTAGTTACTTAAAGTTCCTATTAATATCTTTCCTATTATTTCTATATCATCTTATATCATTTCTATTAATATAAAATTCTTAATAATAGCAGTCCTTGCTTGGTATAGCATTCACATCACTACTATATCACGTTCTACTATCTTAGAGTTAGCTTATTAGTTTCTTAAAGTGTCTATTAATATCTTTCCTATTATTTCTATTAGTATAAAAGTTTTAGTAATAACAGTTCTTGCTTGGCATAGTATTCATTTCACAACTATAAAGTTGTTTGTTGCGTAGACTGCTACAATACACATTAAAAAGAAAAAAAAAAGTCTTTTCCAGAATATTTTTACTATAGTTTCCTAAACTGCTAATGTATTTACATGTTTCATGATTAAATGTAACTGTATTTATGGAGTCCTAAACACTAAGATAAACAATTGTCCATAGTTACATTTTTCTTTTTAAATTTCGACTTTTTCCTAGCCATGAGGTATTGTTTCACAGACATCATTAAGTAAATATGCTTTGCAAGGTTGTATCTTCTGTGAGATGAAGTAGTGCATATTGTTAATGTGTAAAAAGTTACTTACATACTTCCAGTCTATATTCCATTCCACTGTAAAATACTCACAGAACACTCAAAGTTATAGCCGTTATTAAGTTTAAAATAAAAACGAACTGTATACCCTTTAATGTACAGAATTAATTATACAGTACTTCACAACGAACTAAATTCAAATATATACGGAACCTAAAAAAGCACTCCACGTTTAAATTTAAAATCATTAAGAGCTTTCCACTACTGTATAACGGAAAATTTGAATGTTAACAGACACTTGCAGCCGTTGCTAAGCCCATAAGAGAGTTTCAATTTGGAATCTTAACGAACTTTCCCATATATTATTAATATCGCACTGCACCACTTCGCAGATAAATTTGAAGTATTAACGGAAACTTACAGCCGTTATTATGATTCACACTTTACGGTTCACTGTAGCGTACACAATACTATCATCGATTACAACACGCACAAAAATAATTAAAATTAAGCTGAAACTTACAGCCGTTATTATGATTCACACTTTACGGTTCACAAACACGCACAAAAAACAATTAAAATTAAGCTGATAAGAACAGATACTACACTTTGACCTTAGCCAAAAGGCCGAGAAGCGATAAACCAAAGGCGCCTTACGGTTATGGTGTCACTCTATGGATTATCGTTTTAAGCGGCGGGAACCACTGGTTGTTATTCGAGTTTATTTCACCATCAGTCACCGCCCAAGTGACGTCAGACCAAAGGTGCGCAGTTATCTCAACGTCTCCTCGCCTTTCTTATGCGAAACGTTCAACTGGTTCGATTTTTGAGAAGGAAACGCTGGAAAAATCGTAGCCCAGTCAACGAATACAGTCGCCGTGCCGACGTGGTGATCTGTTTACTCGATAGATGGCGTCACAGTAGCGCCTCCGTATTTTACCACTATTTTGTTTTTCGTGGTGAAAACCGCGGAACATGGATACAGGCAACGTGTCGGAAGTCGTCTGCTAAGTTAAGCAACCGATAAAACGATCGGTAGAACCGGATAGTACGAGGAAAAAAAGCCGTCAAAGTTCAAGTTCGCACCGCATTTAACGTGACCCGCATGATAGGGTAGGCTGCAGCTGGAATGTCGGTGTTTTGCCCACTCAATTATTGGTAGCCGTACCTTTTAAAATACATGCCATGCTGTGTGCTATGTTGTCATATACAGACGGCAGTGGCCCGGGACTTGATGGTCGACGAAATTACAAGTAGATTTTTCATAACACATCACCTCTCTCAGCGTTCCCTTTTCTTTGCTGCATCCAAGCACGAGACGGCCGCGCCCACCACGTCGTTACGATTACAGTATCTCAGATGTCGAGTGACCGATTATACAATTTAAAAACCTCACAACGGTGGTTTTCATAATAGGCCTACCTTTCGAGTAACGTGAGAGGCCACGTAGGTGTATACGTAAACGGTACCCAATTCAATTCCTTTGTAAAACTGAAAAAACAATGGGCCAAATTGTCCGCGTCGTCTTCACAATGCGATTTCAAGTGTCATGCTAATATCATACTGTTGAGTCGCTTGCCGAGTTGAAAGTGAAGGGTATTTATTCGTAAATGACTAATCAAACAAATCTGCAATTGCACACCTTTGAACGATCGAATCTCGTTGTTTTTGAACCAATAGCTAGTAAAATTTCTAAAACAGATACGTCACCGCTCGTGTTCGGTTTTCATCATCTTTAAAGTATGTTTTCATCTAGTAAACGAGCTGTTCTGCAAAGTTGCATGAAACTTTTTCCCCTCTCTACCGAACTGATCGCATTCTAACAAACGTAAAGTAAATGTTAAAGACAACGACGCCACCTAACCTTTCACAACTGCACAGAATGTAAATGAAGGGTGCCTGTTTTTTCTTAACTGCTCCTCTTCCTCTGGTCAGTGTGTATTTTACCTTTCACACAACTGAAAGTATTTAAACTAGTAAAGGAATTTTTTATTTCATTAGTGGGGGAGACAAGTAGTTTCCGTACTGTGTTATAATAAAATGAATTTTGTTTATTATCATTACCAAATTGTAAACAATTATTTGTATTGCATTCAGTTTCATTTGGTCTCTTCAGAGTGTCTTTAAGCAAGTTAAATATTTGAAATACGAAAGTACTAAAAGGCCGTGTGTTTTTAATTGAAAGCAGATGGTAGTTTATGACAGAAAGCAGTCGGCTGAAGTGTATTCATTTATTTTATCAAACACCATTCACATTTATAAGAATATTTATTTTTGTGCAGCTAGTTGTTAGCTAAGACATAGTGTGCAAATTTTTGTCGTTCTATCCCCTTTCCAGTAATAATGGAATAACAATGTAAACAATTTGTATAGCATTCAGTTTCAATTGGTCTCTTCAGAGTGTCTTTAAGCAAGTTAAATATTTGAAATACGAGGGTCATTTAATAAGTAAACAGACAAACAGTTGTAGAAAAGAAATTAATTGTAGCAGCTGATTGAAACTTTCAGGAGTGTTACCTGGCAACATCGTTGTGAGTCTTGATCAGCTGTTCAATAATATATTGCATAATCATAACCAATACAGTTTTATGTACGATGGCGTGTCCTCTTGAGGACAGTACTTTCGAAGAACAGCGTTCTGTTATAAGATTTTTGGACTTGGAACCACTAACTTGGATTCACTATTTTGAACCTGAGTCAAAGCGACAAAGCATGGAGTGGAAGCATCCGAGTTCACCCGCCAAAAAGAAATTCAAAACCCAGCCATCGGCTGGTAAGGTGATGTTAACCATCTTTTGGAGCTCCCAAGGCCCAATTTTCTGTGATTACCTACAAGACCAGCGTACCATCATAGTCAGTACTATTCTGACATGATTGTGAACAAAGTTAAGCCTGCATTGAAGAAGAAATGTCCGGGATGGGAGAGGAAAGGTGTGATTCTTCTTCACGATAATGCCCGCCCACACACGGCAAAACTGACGCTTGAAACAATAAAAAAAGTAGGTTGGGAGATCCTGCCTCATCGCCC
This sequence comes from Magicicada septendecula, assembly GCA_034769895.1. NCBI lineage: Eukaryota > Metazoa > Arthropoda > Insecta > Hemiptera > Cicadidae > Magicicada > Magicicada septendecula. Next base: position 660,603,145 of record CM068368.1, read on the forward strand.
TTATAGCCCTGACCTTCCCCATCTGACTTTTTCTTGTTTGGCCCACTCAAGGAGACTTTGCGTGATGTCAAGTTCAACGGCAATGAAGAAGTGAAGGAAAAAGTCAAAAACTGGCTTCGACATCAAGGTAAAGAATTCTTTGCTGAGGGAATACAAAAGCTTGTAAAGAGATGGGACAAGTGCATAGACGCTGCTGGAGATTACGTTGAAAAGTAAAAAAAAAAAATTGTATAATTGTATTAATTGAATAAAAAGCTTTTGCTCCACAGCTGTTTGTTTACTTATTGAATGACCTCTCATATGAAAGTACTGAAAGGCTGTGTGTTTTTAATTGAAAGCAGATGGTAGTTTATGACAGATATCAGTCGGGTGAAGTGTATTCTATTTATTTTATTTTATCAAACACCATTCACGTTCATAAGGTTATTTATTTTTGTGCAGCTAGTTGTTAGCTAAGGCGCAGTGTGCAAGTTTTTTGTCATTCTATCCCCTTTGCAGTAATAAAGTGGTGGCAAATCCTATTAAAGATTGCCTGTTCGTCACTAAATTTTAATTACCAAGTGGTTTTAAATTTACTATAACTGGTACGGTCATTATTTACTTATGTTTCCTCTGTTGGTGAAAATTAAAATAACAAGGGCGCGGCAAGCCATATTACCACTGTTGAAGGTTACCATATGTTTTTCCAGGTTTGCTTTTGTTCAGAAACGGCTAACGGTTTTGAAAAAAAATTTTCAACTTGTGATTTTCACTTGACAAACGCAAACGCAATAGTAAACTTACATTACAAAGTTAACATTTTTACTTTAAGACCGTGTAACAATTTTTACAAGCTGGTACAAATCAACAAATGCAGATGCAATTGCACACACACACATACAATCAACTGTGGAAGTTCAATTATACAACATGTAATGTATTCAGTTTCTCCAAGTAACAGTTCAATGTTGTTTACGACTGGCTTTCACAAGCAGGCTGCTTGTTGCAGTATCTGGCACATTCGATACTGTCACCAACGCGAAGGGTAGGCCCTGCATGTTGCAGTGCTCGTCAAACTTTTACACACAAACACTCACTGCTAACACGTACATGATTATGTTACAAAGGGCCATCTTTATTAGCCTGTTTTGACGCATTGCACACTGCATTTTATCAGGATATATGGACCATTCACAGGTGTCCGTCTGTATTTCTGTCCCTCACTCGTACGCTTATCCTCATGGTCATGCAACTCATTCTGCCGGGAGTGTGTGTGTTCTTTTGTGCAGATGCTTACCTTGCACTTGGTTGTAACTTGCTGCCGATGACAAGAATTACGTAGTACGTAGTCCTAATCGTACCCGATGCATGTACAACAGAAATTTTCCATGCATCCTCATCCCCATAGGGATGACAAACTAGGTTTCCTGATCATGCTTATTGGCCGATAACAAACACGAGAATAAGACGGAAAAATTAATGGTGTAACCTTTTTCAGTATCAGCTACCCTTATAATTTACAGCAAGCTCTATTTATGATAATTGTTATTACACTGTCATAGGACAGCAGTTCCTCCCTCAGGCTGCTGGTGCTCGGTTCCTCCTTGCAGCGAAATATTGTCAATTGTCTGCGTGGAAGTAAGCAACGGGTGTAAGCATTCTTGAAGGCTTCATCTCACTCGATCCTCTCTGGCAGCAAGCTGTAACAGTAACGGAGACCACCAAACGTTTTCTAGGCGAAAGCCAGCCACTGCAATATGCATGCACGTTTCTAGACACAATTAAAAAAAATTACAGGTGGTCAGAAAAGTCTGGTGTAAGAAAGGTGTACGCAGGGACCCGGAGGTACTGCAATGCCGGGTCAACCCGTGACAGAAGTGGAGCAAGCCTCTAAACACTCCGTCATTTTCCAAAAGTCATTTTAATACACTGGCCCCACAATGCGGAGCGTATCAGACATAAATTTGATAAGAACAGCTTAACAGGTTTATTCTTATACCAAAAATTTTACAAGGAGTTACAAATATTAAAACCGTACTTACAAATTAATAATCATAAATTTTATGTAACACTGTTGACAATTTTTAGACACCTGTATGAATTAGGCTATACAATTTATTGTTGTATATATGTATATAAAGTCTCTGATTATTTATTACAATTATTAATTTTACACAGTCTTTGAGAGTGTTCATACTTTCACAGTATGTCAAACACAATTATATCTATTGTATATTGTTTTTTTTCACACATTGTTGTCACAATTTGCCAATTGTTTAATCACTGTCATGCAGATTTTTTTATCCAGTTACTACCACACTTAAGTTATTCTTTTTTTTCTTTCCTGTGAAAGCTGAAAGCGCAGCAGCAAGTGTGAACACACAGATAATATTTTGTTTGGCAAATGTGACATTAAGCACTGCCATCAATCAGTATCACTATCTCACTTGTTTACTGTATATATATCCTGACTCCACCTGCTGAGCTTTCCGAATGGCTCTGTCATTGTTCTTGTGCCATGCATAGTAGTCCAGAGATGCTATACTATGAAGCCATCCATGGAGACCCTACATCCTTTCCCTTCTAGCGCCTCCTCAGAGCTTTCAAAAGAAACAGATGCATCAACGATGCAGATATTTATATTTTCTTCATTCCTCAGCTCCCGTGTCATGGTCACAGATATGATGGTGTTCCCTCGGCCTTCCTGTTTTTACAAGCAGAACCCCTGCCAATCAAAACATTGTAAAACAAAGGAAATTTATGTGTGCAAAAAAAAACTAAAGATTGACAAGGAAGGTTGGTGAAGAGGAAAGGCTGAAGATTGCGATTGATTTACTGCAATGAACAGAGGTAAATAATAATAATAATAATAATTTATTTCCAATTTTTCCTTCATATACAAAATAGTTGCATACAAAGGACCTATAGGGGGTATAAAAATACCCGTACATAGGTTGGTCCTACATAAATATTTAAAAATAAAATTCAAAAATACAACAGTTGTAAATATTAACAAAATGTGATAGATACATCACTAGTTTATACTAATATAGTTCAAATAATAAAGCATTAAATTTATATGAGATTCATATACACAACATCAACCATACATGGCAACATGTTAATCACAATAATTATTAAATTTGTGCAGACACCATTTATTCCATTATTCAGTCTATAACAAAATTTCTGATTTTATCTTTTAACTTCTTTTTTAACAGTTTATTACTAACGCCCAAACCTTTAAGATATATCGGTAGTTCATTGAAGTACTTTATTGCATAATAAACATAACTCCTTTGGCCAATTGTCAATATGTGTTTAGGCAGTGGGATACTTTTGTAGCGTGTGTTATTAGAATTTCGAGTAAATTCATCCTCAAATTTATCATACTGATATATTATGGCTTTAAGAACAAAAACTTGTTTGAGATCGAGTGGTCTGTCCTGATCTTGTTCTTCCACTCCAATTATTTTTAATAATCTATATTGAAGTCTAAGCAGTGGTCTGAAAGATGTATCATAAAGACCACCCCAGGCAACAATACCATAAACTGCAATACTATGGAAAAGCCCATAGTAGGCCTATATTTGAATCATCTGTTTTCTAGATAATATTTGCCGGAGTCTGCAAAAAACATATACTAGATATTTTGGTCTTATTAACTACATTATTGACATGCAAATCCCACTTAATATTATAATCATATATAACACCTAGATATTTACAGCTAACGACTCTCTTCAAACGACCACCATTCAAAAAAACATCCAATTCATCAGGAACAGAGTCTTTATAATTGCCAAAAGTGACATAAACAGACTTGTTTATATAAAGTATAAGTTTATTTTGATAAAGCCATGAAAAAATAGAGTCAAGTTTATCTGACACATGAACTGAAAGTTCCCTCCATGAGTGCCCATTCATTGGGACAGCTGTATCATCAGCATATGCAATCAATTCTTGGTGTATTTCTAATAAATCATTTATGAAGAATAAAAACAGTAATGGACCAAGAATAGATCCCTGAGGAACTCCTAAATTGGTATAGACTGGTTTACTTTTAACACCTTTGACCTTTACAACTTGAAATTAAAAATCGAATCGAATTAAAAATTTTTTAAATTCACATTACAGTTAAATTTTTAACATGTTTCTTTAAAATTACACATACCATACAATTGTACTAATCATTTTTATTGATAATGTTTCATTATCGCTGCATGTGCCAACCAACTAAATTTCTTATAAAACCGCGAATATCTCGAAAACGAAAAAGCCGATTTTATTGAAACAAAACCAAAATAAAATTTGGAATTTTCTATAATTTACACTCGTTGACACCATATAGCTATCTCTCATAAAACGAAAGTTTGTCGCATGCCGAAAATTTCACTACATGAAAATTAAAAAGAAATTTCATGACGTGGAACCGTCTGAAGACTGTTTTTGAAAATTGTTAAAACTATCGGTTAAAATTTATGCCTAAAACCATCCTCAAACTTCAAGGAACATGGTGGTGAAAGAATTTTAAAAATCAGATCAGCTGTTACTGAAGTTATGTCGGGGCGGGCAATGAAACACATTCGCGCTCTCCGCCCTCCACTATAGCTCGGACGTAGACCTACGCAGCTTCCAGTGGTCGAGGGAAGAGTAACAGTACCTGCTGAATGCTTGCTTACCACCTCCTCTGTTCTATTGGGGAGAACAGTCCACATTGTCTCGCTCGCTCTGCAAAAACAGTATACTTCCAAACGGGTGCTGTGAGTAGGACTGGAGATAAAGCTCCTGTTGTCCCGTAGTGACAGATGGTCGTTGATATTCATTTTTGAGTTTAAGGTGGGCCGGGTCAACCAGTGACAGAGGTGGAGCAAGCCCCTAGCACTCCGTCATTTTCCAAAAATCAGTTTAATATACTGGCCCCGCAATGCGGAGCGTATCAGATATTAAGCTGATAAGAACAAATTTAAAAACGTTTATTGTTATATCAGTATATACAGAGTGTTACAAAAAATTTTAAAACATGCTTACAAATTAATACTCATTAATTTTAGATACATACTTCATAATCATTATACATGTTTAAAATGGTACAACTTTTGTTGTATATTTATAGTCTTTATTTATTACAATAAAATTTCTTTTTGGTATAGTCTTTGGGATTGTTCGTATGCACAAATTGTATATTTATGTTTTTTTTTTTTTCTCAGATATATGTCACAACTGCCAATTTATTTAATATCATTCTCATGTAGTTTAATATACTGGCCCTGCAATGCAGGGCGTATCACACACACACACACACACACACACACACACACACACACACACACACACACACACACACACACACACACACACACACACACACACACACACACACACACAGAGGAAACATGAAGCTCAAATACAAAAAGACAAATATAAAGAAAATACACAAATACAAATATTAATAAAATATATACATAATACATATTGTTTTGATTGGCAGCTGTGACTGACATTAGACACTGGCATTAATAAATAGCACTATCACAATGTCACTGTCACTAGCACTAATCACTATCACTTATATTGTCGTACACCTGTGACATGTTCAACGTATATGTCACGACTCCACCTAATTGTGTCCGACACCATTAATTTTCCCATTATTCTACCATACTTCCAAGAAATACCCAGCCTCTGAACAACCCTGTCATTGTTCTTGTGCCACGCACCCAGAGAGCCTATAATAAAGCCATCAAGGTACACCCTGTATCCTTTGGCTTCTAGTTCAGTTTTCAAGGAGCTCTATTTGTCAATTTTATGTCTCCTTGCCAGTTATAGAGCCTCCTCAGAACCTTCAAAAGGCACCGATACGTCCACAATACATATATTTTTCCTGTCATCACTTCTTAACACTATGTCTGGTCTGAGGTTTGATGTAGTTCCCTGGACCTTCTTGTTTTTCATTAGTGTTTCGGTGTATTTGAGAGTAATGGCATTGCTGAGGCGTTCAACTATATTATCGTGGCGGAGCTTCCATCCTGTCGAATGGATTTTACAGTGATTGACAACATGGGGAAGGGTCTCCTTGGGGTATCCGCATTTCCTGCATCGCTTGTCACCGTTGCCGTATCTTTTTGTAGCATTCAGGGGAACGGTCCCAAGTCTTGCTCTGGTGATGAAGCGGTAGTCACAGAAACGAGTGTACTTTCCTGTAAGTATAAAATGGTTGCTGACTGCTGCTCGTGTAGTTGATTTGAGCACTTTCCCTTGGTCTCGTTTTCTGAATAGGGTGACTTTATAGTAATTTCGTATCCCTCCTTTCATCATTCTCATTATAGCCCACCTTTCGGATCCTGGGACGATTATATGTTCTGTAGTATGGGAAGGCATACCTATAATAATTTTCAACTCTTCTCTGGCCGTGGACCACTGGAACCGTACGCCCATCCGGGTCTTGTTGAGGATGCGACATGCATTTCTTGCTTGCGACCAGATGGTTGATATGTCACCACCATCCCTGTCGAGGTTGTCATCTGTCGATCCTGAGAGGTATGCGGCCAGGTCTTCTTTATTAGGAGTGGACCCAAGTTTCCTTTTTACCACACTTTTCAGGCACTCCCAGGCTGTGTTTTTGATTGATGGATCCGGAGATGTAAGTAGTTTAAACGCATGGACTATCTTGGAGATCTTGGCAGCATCCGCCAATGGAATTAAATTGGCTCCCCCTTGATATGCTGGCATATATAGAATCTCTGGGCTTGCTCGCTGGGGAAGGTGTAGCCACTTTTTGACGTAAACTTTTATTTTTTTATCAGCTTTGTGAAGCGGCTTCATCGTTATTCGGGATGCTCGCAGTACATAGTCTAGTTTAGTTAGAAGGAACATGTTTAGGGCTTCTATTTTTTGCCACGGCGCCAGTAATGAGTTGTGAAGTTTCTCAACATCTTGTAGCAGGTTATTAATGTCCTCTTCTGGTGTTTGATTGACTTTGTAGCCTGTTGGAATCCCCAGGTATTGGTAGTCTTCACCTTCTTTTAATGGCTCCGGTCTTCCTCCTTGGACAGTGAAAGTGGTGTTGTGGATTTCTCTCCTCTTCTTGCAATCCATGTGGAGGGTTGAACATTTCTTGGGATTAAAAGTCAGCCCCATCCAAGATGCTGTTTCTCCAACTTTATCCAGCATGTTTTGCATGGCATCTTCATTCTTTGCAATGAGAACTATATCGTCAGCATACGCTAACACCGACTGTATGTTGTTATGTAGTTTGTAACCACAATCATGTTGCATGCTTTGTATAGTTCTTAGCAATGGCTCTATTGCAATGTTGAAGATAATTGGTGACAGGGGGCATCCTTGCTTCACTCCAGATTTCATGTTTATGTCTTCAGTCTCCCCTTCCGGTGTAGTTATTGTAGTAGTGGCATTCCTGTAAATGTTTTGTATAATGTTACTTAGCTTTTCTGGGAGTCTTATATTTTTGAGTACATTGTGGATGTATTTATGCGGGATTGAGCCGAAAGCATTTGTTAAATCCAGCCATGCTAGTACGGCTTCTTTTCCGTTTCTTCTGGAATCATCAATGACGGACTGTACTATAAAGTTGTTTTCATAACAGCCTTCTGTATCCATAAAGCCCTTCTGCTTGGGCGATATAATATTATTCTTAGCAGTCCACGTGCATACTCTGCTTGATATAATGCTAGCATACAGTTTGGCTATCGTATTTCCCAAGGTGAGTGGACGCCAGTTGTTGAGATCTCTGTGGTCCCCTTTTTTGTGGATCAGTACGGTTCTTGAACTATCCCATGCCTTCGGTGTCTTCTCCTCCTTAAAGCATCTATTATAAATAGTCTGAAGGACTAGACATCCAGGGTCTGCTCGTTTCAGCTGCGAGTATTTGACACCACCTTTCCCAGGTGCTATGTTCTTCATTTTATTTAATTTCTGATTAATTTCTTCGGCTTCGATAGTATTTTCAATGTTAGCTTCATTTATCCCCACCGCCCGCATCTGATTCGGACATTCTGTGACGTGAGCAGGGGCTGCTACTATGTCCGTGTCCGCTACTTCTGTAAATACATCCTTGAAATATGCTGTTACTTCTGTTTTTCCAACTTGACAATACGTTGTAGCTGATCCATTTAATATTTTCGAGATAGCTTTCTTTTTGTTTATTCTGTAAAGCTTCTGTATCCTACCAGCTTCTATAGGATCAAATCCATTGTCACCTGTTCTTTGGTTTATTCTGTTCTGATTGCGGCCATGACCATGTATTTGTGTTCTCTCAGGAGTTGGCTTATATTCTGTTAGTTGTCTTATTTCATCTGTAATGTTGTACACTGTGTCCTCGAAGTCTTGCCAAGATGCTGCGTCCCTCAGTGCTTGTAACCATTTTTCTTGGTGTTTTGTTGATTTCTTCCTGTTTCGGTCTTCTTCGTCTATTTCACATTGGTTAGCATTTCCGTGTAAGTGTGGATTGCCTGTATCCGTTGTTATTGTAGTGTCTTCCACTGCAGCACTTGTCTCTGGCAAACCGACAATTACAATAGGGGGCCCTTCTTCTGCGGGTGTTATGGGTCGGTCTTCTTGGGCTGGTATATTCATACACAACTCCCGAATTGGTACGTCTGTATTTACACATTGAGTAGTTATGTCGGTGGTATCCCTCGTTTCTTCAGTTCTCATGTATTGTGCGTCTTCTGCTGTAGTTGTGGGATGATTCTCATTAATTTGACGGTTTGCTGATCTTCTTTCAGACATGTGTTCTTCTTCTGGTATGCTAGTAGGGACTTCTGTTTCGTTACTTGTTGTCCGTTCAATGGTTATACATGAGGGGCCATCTTTTGCTGGTACTATGGGGTGATTTTCTTGGGTTCCTGTATCGACTGGTGCCTCTTCAACTGGTATGTCCTGTTGTGCAGTTGAGTCACTGCTCTCTTCTAATTCATTATGGATTGTGCCGACATCTTCAGTGTTGCCATGTGACCTGTAGTGTCTCTTCTGTTTTTTCAGGTCGTTTTCCACTCTATCACAAATTCGGCACTTAAATTTAAGGATAACGTTGTTGCAGTGGATCTTCTTTAGATGTTTTTTTAAAGTCGCTATGATTTTGATACTGGTATAGCCCAAATAACCGTCTTCTTCCTCCAGAGGGCTGTGAGGATGGACCGTCTTTACAATAATCGCACTGTATTAGATCGTCAAATGGATACTGTATTGTAACTGCCAAGGGGGTATTTGTTCCGGATTCCATTTTACACTGTAGTAGTTCTTCTATCTTAAGAGTTAGTTTACTAGTTACTTAAAGTTCCTATTAATATCTTTCCTATTATTTCTATATCATCTTATATCATTTCTATTAATATAAAAGTCTTAATAATAGCAGTCCTTGCTTGGTATATCATTCACTTCACTACTATATCACGTTCTACTATCTTAGAGTTAGCTTATTAGTTACTTAAAGTGTCTATTAATATCTTTCCTATTATTTCTATTAGTACAAAAGTTTTAGTACTAACAGTTCTTGCTTGGCATAGTATTCATTTCACTACTATAAAGTTGTTTGTTGCGTAGACTGCTACAATACACATTGAAAGGAAAGAAAAATGTCTTTTCCAGAATATTTCTACTATAGTTTCCTAATCTGCTAATGTACTTACATGTTTCATGATTAAATGTAACTGTATTTATGGAGTCCTACACACTAAGATAAACAATTGTTCATAGTTACATTTTTCTTTTTAAATTTCGACTTTTTCCTAGCCATTAGGTATTGTTTCACAGGCATCATTAAGTAAATATGCTTTGCAAGGTTGTATCTTCTGTGAGATGAAGTAGTGCATATTGTTAATGAGTAAAAAGTTACTTACATACTTTCCAGTCTATATTCCATTCCACTGTAAAATACTCACAGAACACTCAAAGTTATAGCCGTTATTAAGTTTAAAATAAAAACGACCTGTATACCCTTTAATGTACAGAACTAATTATACAGTACTACATAACGGACTAAATTCAAATATATACGGAACCTAAAAAAGCACTCCACGTTTAAATTTAAAATCATTAAGAGCTTCCCACTACTGTATAACGGAAAATTTGAATGTTAACAGACACTTGCAGCAGTTGTTAAGCCCATAAGAGAGTTTAAATTTGAAATCTTAACGAACTTTCCCAACTATTATTAATATTTGAATGTTAACAGACACTTGCAGCCGTTGCTAAGCCCATAAGAGAGTTTAAATTTGAAATCTTAACGAACTTTCCCAACTATTATTAATATTCTCACTGCACCACTTCACAGATAAATTTGAAGTATTAACGGAAACTGACAGCCATTATTATGATTCACACTTTTCGGTTCACTGTAGCGTACACAATACTATCATCGATTACAACACGCACAAAAATAATTAAGCTGATCAGAACAGATTTAAAACCGTTTATTGTTATATCAGTATATACAGAGTGTTACAAAAATTTTAAAACATGCTTACAAATTAATACTCATTAATTCTAGATACATACTTCATAATCATTATACATGTTTAAAATGGTACAACTTTTTGTTGTATATTTATAGTCTTTATTTATTACAATAAAATTTCTTTTTGGTATAGTCTTTGGGATTGTTCGTATGCACAAATTGTATATTTAATGTTTTTTTTTTTTTTTCTCAGATATATGTCACAACTGCCAATTTATTTAATATCATTCTCATGTAGTTTAATATACTGGCCCTGCAATGCAGGGCGTATCACACACACACACACACACACACACACACACACACACACACACACACACACACACACACACACACACACACACACACACACACACACACACACACGCACGCACACACACACACACACACACACACACACACACACACACACACACACACACACACACACACACAGAGGAAACATGAAGCTCAAATACAAAAAGACAAATATAAAGAAAATACACAAATACAAATATTAAGAAAATATAACACACACACACACACAGAGGAAACATGCAGCTCAAATACAAAAAGACAAATATAAGGAAAATACACAAATACAAATATTAAGAAAATATATACATTATACATATTGTTTTGATTGGCAGCTGTGACTGACATTAGACACTGGCATTAATAAATAGCACTATCACAATGTCACTGTCACTAGCACTATCACTTATATTGTCGTACACCTGTGACATGTTCAACGTATATGTCACGACTCCACCTAATTGTGTCCGACACCATTAATTTTCCCATTATCCTACCATACTTCCAAGAAATACCCAGCCTCTGAACAACCCTGTCATTGTTCTTGTGCCATGCACCCAGAGAGCCTATAATAAAGCCATCAAGGTACACCCTGTATCCTTTGGCTTCTAGTTCAGTTTTCAAGGAGCTGTATTTGTCAATTTTATGTCTCCTTGCCAGTTCTAGAGCCTCCTCAGAACCTTCAAAAGGCACCGATACGTCCACAATACATATATTTTTCCTGTCATCACTTCTTAACACTATGTCTGGTCTGAGGTTTGATGTAGTTCCCTCGACCTTCCTGTTTTTGATGAGTGTTTCGGTGTCTTTGAGAGTAATGGCATTGCTGAGGCGTTCAACTATATTATCGTGGCGGAGCTTCCATCCTGTCGAATGGGTTTTACAGTGATTGACAACATGGGGAAGGGTCTCCTTGGGGTATCCGCATTTCCTGCATCGCTTGTCACCATTGCCGTATCTTTTTGTAGCATTCAGGGGAACGGTCCCAAGTCTTGCTCTGGTAATGAAGCGGTAGTCACAGAAACGAGTGTACTTTCCTGTAAGTATAAAATGGTTGCTGACTGCTGCTCGTGTAGTTGATTTGAGCACTTTCCCTTGGTCTGGTTTTCTGAATAGGGTGACTTTATAATAATTTCGTATCCCTCCTTTCATCATTCTCATTATAGCCCACCTTTCAGATCCTGGGACGATTATATGTTCTGTAGTATGGGAAGGCATACCTATAATAATTTTCAACTCTTCTCTGGCCGTGGACCACTGGAACCGTACGCTCATCCGGGTCTTGTTGAGGATGCGACATGCATTTCTTGCTTGCGACCAGATGGTTGATATGTCACCACCATCCCTGTCGAGGTTGTCATCTGTCGATCCTGAGAGGTATGCGGCCAGGTCTTCTTTATTAGGAGTGGACCCAAGTTTCCTATTTACCACACTTTTCAGGCACTCCCAGGCTGTGTTTTTGATTGATGGATCCGGAGATGTAAGTAGTTTAAACGCATGGACTATCTTGGAGATCTTGGCAGCATCCGCCAATGGAATTAAATTGGCTCCCCCTTGATATGCTGGCATATATAGAATCTCTGGGCTTGCTCGCTGGGGAAGGTGTAGCCACTTTTTGACGTAAACTTTTATTTTTTTATCAGCTTTGTGAAGCGGCTTCATCGTTATTCGGGATGCTCGCAGTACATAGTCTAGTTTAGTTAGAAGGAACATGTTTAGGGCTTCTATTTTTTGCCACGGCGCCAGTAATGAGTTGTGAAGTTTCTCAACATCTTGTAGCAGGTTATTAATGTCCTCTTCTGGTGTTTGATTGACTTTGTAGCCTGTTGGAATCCCCAGGTATTGGTAGTCTTCACCTTCTTTTAATGGCTCCGGTCTTCCTCCTTGGACAGTGAAAGTGGTGTTGTGGATTTCTCTCCTCTTCTTGCAATCCATGTGGAGGGTTGAACATTTCTTGGGATTAAAAGTCAGCCCCATCCAAGATGCTGTTTCTCCAACTTTATCCAGCATGTTTTGCATGGCATCTTCATTCTTTGCAATGAGAACTATATCGTCAGCATACGCTAACACCGACTGTATGTTGTTATGTAGTTTGTAACCACAATCATGTTGCATGCTTTGTATAGTTCTTAGCAATGGCTCTATTGCAATGTTGAAGATAATTGGTGACAGGGGGCATCCTTGCTTCACTCCAGATTTCATGTTTATGTCTTCAGTCTCCCCTTCCGGTGTAGTTATTGTAGTAGTGGCATTCCTGTAAATGTTTTGTATAATGTTACTTAGCTTTTCTGGGAGTCTTATATTTTTGAGTACATTGTGGATGTATTTATGCGGGATTGAGCCGAAAGCATTTGTTAAATCCAGCCATGCTAGTACGGCTTCTTTTCCGTTTCTTCTGGAATCATCAATGACGGACTGTACTATAAAGTTGTTTTCATAACAGCCTTCTGTATCCATAAAGCCCTTCTGCTTGGGCGATATAATATTATTCTTAGCAGTCCACGTGCATACTCTGCTTGATATAATGCTAGCATACAGTTTGGCTATCGTATTTCCCAAGGTGAGTGGACGCCAGTTGTTGAGATCTCTGTGGCCCCCTTTTTTGTGGATCAGTACGGTTCTTGAACTATCCAATGCCTTCGGTGTCTTCTCCTCCTTAAAGCATCTATTATAAATAGTCTGAAGGACTAGACATCCAGGGTCTGCTCGTTTCAGCTGCGAGTATTTGACACCATCTTTCCCAGGTGCTATGTTCTTCATTTTATTTAATTTCTGATTAATTTCTTCGGCTTCGATAGTATTTTCAATGTTAGCTTCATTTATCCCCACCGCCCGCATCTGATTCGGACATTCTGTGACGTGAGCAGGGGCTGCTACTATGTCCGTGTCCGCTACTTCTGTAAATACATCCTTGAAATATGCTGTTACTTCTGTTTTTCCAACTTGACAATACGTTGTAGCTGATCCATTTAATATTTTCGAGATAGCTTTCTTTTTGTTTATTCTGTAAAGCTTCTGTATCCTACCAGCTTCTATAGGATCAAATCCATTGTCACCTGTTCTTTGGTTTATTCTGTTCTGATTGCGGCCATGACCATGTATTTGTGTTCTCTCAGGAGTTGGCTTATATTCTGTTAGTTGTCTTATTTCATCTGTAATGTTGTACACTGTGTCCTCGAAGTCTTGCCAAGATGCTGCGTCCCTCAGTGCTTGTAACCATTTTTCTTGGTGTTTTGTTGATTTCTTCCTGTTTCGGTCTTCTTCGTCTATTTCACATTGGTTAGCATTTCCGTGTAAGTGTGGATTGCCTGTATCCGTTGTTATTGTAGTGTCTTCCACTGCAGCACTTGTCTCTGGCAAACCGACAATTACAATAGGGGGCCCTTCTTCTGCGGGTGTTATGGGTCGGTCTTCTTGGGCTGGTATATTCATACACAACTCCCGAATTGGTACGTCTGTATTTACACATTGAGTAGTTATGTCGGTGGTATCCCTCGTTTCTTCAGTTCTCATGTATTGTGCGTCTTCTGCTGTAGTTGTGGGATGATTCTCATTAATTTGACGGTTTGCTGATCTTCTTTCAGACATGTGTTCTTCTTCTGGTATGCTAGTAGGGACTTCTGTTTCGTTACTTGTTGTCCGTTCAATGGTTATACATGAGGGGCCATCTTTTGCTGGTACTATGGGGTGATTTTCTTGGGTTCCTGTATCGACTGGTGCCTCTTCAACTGGTATGTCCTGTTGTGCAGTTGAGTCACTGCTCTCTTCTAATTCATTATGGATTGTGCCGACATCTTCAGTGTTGCCATGTGACCTGTAGTGTCTCTTCTGTTTTTTCAGGTCGTTTTCCACTCTATCACAAATTCGGCACTTAAATTTAAGGATAACGTTGTTGCAGTGGATCTTCTTTAGATGTTTTTTAAAGTCGCTATGATTTTGATACTGGTATAGCCCAAATAACCGTCTTCTTCCTCCAGAGGGCTGTGAGGATGGACCGTCTTTACAATAATCGCACTGTATTAGATCGTCAAATGGATACTGTATTGTAACTGCCAAGGGGGTATTTGTTCCGGATTCCATTTTACACTGTAGTAGTTCTTCTATCTTAAGAGTTAGTTTACTAGTTACTTAAAGTTCCTATTAATATCTTTCCTATTATTTCTATATCATCTAATATCATTTCTATTAATATAAAAGTCTTAATAATAGCATTCCTTGCTTGGTATAGCATTCACTTCACTACTATATCACGTTCTACTATCTTAGAGTTAGCTTATTAGTTACTTAAAGTGTCTATTAATATCTTTCCTATTATTTCTATTAGTACAAAAGTTTTAGTACTAACAGTTCTTGCTTGGCATAGTATTCATTTCACTACTATAAAGTTGTTTGTTGCGTAGACTGCTACAATACACATTGAAAGGAAAAAAAAAAATGTCTTTTCCAGAATATTTCTACTATAGTTTCCTAATCTGCTAATGTACTTACATGTTTCATGATTAAATGTAACTGTATTTATGGAGTCCTACACACTAAGATAAACAATTGTTCATAGTTACATTTTTCTTTTTAAATTTCGACTTTTTCCTAGCCATTAGGTATTGTTTCACAGGCATCATTAAGTAAATATGCTTTGCAAGGTTGTATCTTCTGTGAGATGAAGTAGTGCATATTGTTAATGAGTAAAAAGTTACTTACATACTTTCCAGTCTATATTCCATTCCACTGTAAAATACTCACAGAACACTCAAAGTTATAGCCGTTATTAAGTTTAAAATAAAAACGACCTGTATACCCTTTAATGTACAGAACTAATTATACAGTACTACATAACGGACTAAATTCAAATATATACGGAACCTAAAAAAGCACTCCACGTTTAAATTTAAAATCATTAAGAGCTTCCCACTACTGTATAACGGAAAATTTGAATGTTAACAGACACTTGCAGCCGTTGTTAAGCCCATAAGAGAGTTTAAATTTGAAATCTTAACGAACTTTCCCAACTATTATTAATATTTGAATGTTAACAGACACTTGCAGCCGTTGCTAAGCCCATAAGAGAGTTTAAATTTGAAATCTTAACGAACTTTCCCAACTATTATTAATATTCTCACTGCACCACTTCACAGATAAATTTGAAGTATTAACGGAAACTGACAGCCATTATTATGATTCACACTTTTCGGTTCACTGTAGCGTACACAATACTATCATCGATTACAACACGCACAAAAATAATTAAGCTGATAAGAACAGATTTAAAACCGTTTATTGTTATATCAGTATATACAGAGTGTTACAAAAATTTTAAAACATGCTTACAAATTAATACTCATTAATTCTAGATACATACTTCATAATCATTATACATGTTTAAAATGGTACAACTTTTTGTTGTATATTTATAGTCTTTATTTATTACAATAAAATTTCTTTTTGGTATAGTCTTTGGGATTGTTCGTATGCACAAATTGTATATTTAATGTTTTTTTTTTTTTTTCTCAGATATATGTCACAACTGGCAATTTATTTAATATCATTCTCATGTAGTTTAATATACTGGCCCTGCAATGCAGGGCGTATCACACACACACACACACACACACACACACACACACACACACACACACACACACACACACAGAGGAAACATGAAGCTCAAATACAAAAAGACAAATATAAAGAAAATACACAAATACAAATATTAAGAAAATATAACACACACACACACACAGAGGAAACATGCAGCTCAAATACAAAAAGACAAATATAAGGAAAATACACAAATAGAAATATTAAGAAAATATATACATTATACATATTGTTTTGATTGGCAGCTGTGACTGACATTAGACACTGGCATTAATAAATAGCACTATCACAATGTCACTGTCACTAGCACTATCACTTATATTGTCGTACACCTGTGACATGTTCAACGTATATGTCACGACTCCACCTAATTGTGTCCGACACCATTAATTTTCCCATTATCCTACCATACTTCCAAGAAATACCCAGCCTCTGAACAACCCTGTCATTGTTCTTGTGCCATGCACCCAGAGAGCCTATAATAAAGCCATCAAGGTACACCCTGTATCCTTTGGCTTCTAGTTCAGTTTTCAAGGAGCTGTATTTGTCAATTTTATGTCTCCTTGCCAGTTCTAGAGCCTCCTCAGAACCTTCAAAAGGCACCGATACGTCCACAATACATATATTTTTCCTGTCATCACTTCTTAACACTATGTCTGGTCTGAGGTTTGATGTAGTTCCCTCGACCTTCCTGTTTTTGATGAGTGTTTCGGTGTCTTTGAGAGTAATGGCATTGCTGAGGCGTTCAACTATATTATCGTGGCGGAGCTTCCATCCTGTCGAATGGGTTTTACAGTGATTGACAACATGGGGAAGGGTCTCCTTGGGGTATCCGCATTTCCTGCATCGCTTGTCACCATTGCCGTATCTTTTTGTAGCATTCAGGGGAACGGTCCCAAGTCTTGCTCTGGTAATGAAGCGGTAGTCACAGAAACGAGTGTACTTTCCTGTAAGTATAAAATGGTTGCTGACTGCTGCTCGTGTAGTTGATTTGAGCACTTTCCCTTGGTCTGGTTTTCTGAATAGGGTGACTTTATAATAATTTCGTATCCCTCCTTTCATCATTCTCATTATAGCCCACCTTTCAGATCCTGGGACGATTATATGTTCTGTAGTATGGGAAGGCATACCTATAATAATTTTCAACTCTTCTCTGGCCGTGGACCACTGGAACCGTACGCTCATCCGGGTCTTGTTGAGGATGCGACATGCATTTCTTGCTTGCGACCAGATGGTTGATATGTCACCACCATCCCTGTCGAGGTTGTCATCTGTCGATCCTGAGAGGTATGCGGCCATGTCTTCTTTAGTAGGAGTGGACCCAAGTTTCCTTTTTACCACACTTTTCAGGCACTCCCAGGCTGTGTTTTTGATTGATGGATCCGGAGATGTAAGTAGTTTAAACGCATGGACTATCTTGGAGATCTTGGCAGCATCCGCCAATGGAATTAAATTGGCTCCCCCTTGATATGCTGGCATATATAGAATCTCTGGGCTTGCTCGCTGGGGAAGGTGTAGCCACTTTTTGACGTAAACTTTTATTTTTTTATCAGCTTTGTGAAGCGGCTTCATCGTTATTCGGGATGCTCGCAGTACATAGTCTAGTTTAGTTAGAAGGAACATGTTTAGGGCTTCTATTTTTTGCCACGGCGCCAGTAATGAGTTGTGATGTTTCTCAACATCTTGTAGCAGGTTATTAATGTCCTCTTCTGGTGTTTGATTGACTTTGTAGCCTGTTGGAATCCCCAGGTATTGGTAGTCTTCACCTTCTTTTAATGGCTCCGGTCTTCCTCCTTGGACAGTGAAAGTGGTGTTGTGGATTTCTCTCCTCTTCTTGCAATCCATGTGGAGGGTTGAACATTTCTTGGGATTAAAAGTCAGCCCCATCCAAGATGCTGTTTCTCCAACTTTATCCAGCATGTTTTGCATGGCATCTGCATTCTTTGCAATGAGAACTATATCGTCAGCATACGCTAACTCCGACTGTATGTTGTTATGTAGTTTGTAACCACAATCATGTTGCATGATTTGTATAGTTCTTAGCAATGGCTCTATTGCAATGTTGAAGATAATTGGTGACAGGGGGCATCCTTGCTTCACTCCAGATTTCATGTTTATGTCTTCAGTCTCCCCTTCCGGTGTAGTTATTGTAGTAGTGGCATTCCTGTAAATGTTTTGTATAATGTTACTTAGCTTTTCTGGGAGTCTTATATTTTTGAGTACATTGTGGATGTATTTATGCGGGATTGAGCCGAAAGCATTTGTTAAATCCAGCCATGCTAGTACGGCTTCTTTTCCGTTTCTTCTGGAATCATCAATGACGGACTGTACTATAAAGTTGTTTTCATAACAGTCTTCTGTATCCATAAAGCCCTTCTGCTTGGGCGATATAATATTATTCTTAGCAGTCCACGTGCATACTCTGCTTGATATAATGCTAGCATACAGTTTGGCTATCGTATTTCCCAAGGTGAGTGGACGCCAGTTGTTGAGATCTCTGTGGTCCCCTTTTTTGTGGATCAGTACGGTTCTTGAACTATCCCATGCCTTCGGTGTCTTCTCCTCCTTAAAGCATCTATTATAAATAGTCTGAAGGACTAGACATCCAGGGTCTGCTCGTTTCAGCTGCGAGTATTTGACACCATCTTTCCCAGGTGCTATGTTCTTCATTTTATTTAATTTCTGATTAATTTCTTCGGCTTCGATAGTATTTTCAATGTTAGCTTCATTTATCCCCACCGCCCGCATCTGATTCAGACATTCTGTGACGTGAGCAGGGGCTGCTACTATGTCCGTGTCCGCTTCTTCTGTAAATACATCCTTGAAATATGCTGTTACTTCTGTTTTTCCAACTTGACAATACGTTGTAGCTGATCCATTTAATATTTTCGAGATAGCTTTCTTTTTGTTTATTCTGTAAAGCTTCTGTATCCTACCAGCTTCTATAGGATCAAATCCATTGTCACCTGTTCTTTGGTTTATTCTGTTCTGATTGCGGCCATGACCATGTATTTGTGTTCTCTCAGGAGTTGGCTTATATTCTGTTAGTTGTCTTATTTCATCTGTAATGTTGTACACTGTGTCCTCGAAGTCTTGCCAAGATGCTGCGTCCCTCAGTGCTTGTAACCATTTTTCTTGGTGTTTTGTTGATTTCTTCCTGTTTCGGTCTTCTTCGTCTATTTCACATTGGTTAGCATTTCCGTGTAAGTGTGGATTGCCTGTATCCGTTGTTATTGTAGTGTCTTCCACTGCAGCACTTGTCTCTGGCAAACCGACAATTACAATAGGGGGCCCTTCTTCTGCGGGTGTTATGGGTCGGTCTTCTTGGGCTGGTATATTCATACACAACTCCCGAATTGGTACGTCTGTATTTACACATTGAGTAGTTATGTCGGTGGTATCCCTCGTTTCTTCAGTTCTCATGTATTGTGCGTCTTCTGCTGTAGTTGTGGGATGATTCTCATTAATTTGACGGTTTGCTGATCTTCTTTCAGACATGTGTTCTTCTTCTGGTATGCTAGTAGGGACTTCTGTTTCGTTACTTGTTGTCCGTTCAATGGTTATACATGAGGGGCCATCTTTTGCTGGTACTATGGGGTGATTTTCTTGGGTTCCTGTATCGACTGGTGCCTCTTCAACTGGTATGTCCTGTTGTGCAGTTGAGTCACTGCTCTCTTCTAATTCATTATGGATTGTGCCGACATCTTCAGTGTTGCCATGTGACCTGTAGTGTCTCTTCTGTTTTTTCAGGTCGTTTTCCACTCTATCACAAATTCGGCACTTAAATTTAAGGATAACGTTGTTGCAGTGGATCTTCTTTAGATGTTTTTTAAAGTCGCTATGATTTTGATACTGGTATAGCCCAAATAACCGTCTTCTTCCTCCAGAGGGCTGTGAGGATGGACCGTCTTTACAATAATCGCACTGTATTAGATCGTCAAATGGATACTGTATTGTAACTGCCAAGGGGGTATTTGTTCCGGATTCCATTTTACACTGTAGTAGTTCTTCTATCTTAAGAGTTAGTTTACTAGTTACTTAAAGTTCCTATTAATATCTTTCCTATTATTTCTATATCATCTAATATCATTTCTATTAATATAAAAGTCTTAATAATAGCAGTCCTTGCTTGGTATAGCATTCACTTCACTACTATATCACGTTCTACTATCTTAGAGTTAGCTTATTAGTTACTTAAAGTGTCTATTAATATCTTTCCTATTATTTCTATTAGTACAAAAGTTTTAGTACTAACAGTTCTTGCTTGGCATAGTATTCATTTCACTACTATAAAGTTGTTTGTTGCGTAGACTGCTACAATACACATTGAAAGGAAAAAAAAAAATGTCTTTTCCAGAATATTTCTACTATAGTTTCCTAATCTGCTAATGTACTTACATGTTTCATGATTAAATGTAACTGTATTTATGGAGTCCTACACACTAAGATAAACAATTGTTCATAGTTACATTTTTCTTTTTAAATTTCGACTTTTTCCTAGCCATTAGGTATTGTTTCACAGGCATCATTAAGTAAATATGCTTTGCAAGGTTGTATCTTCTGTGAGATGAAGTAGTGCATATTGTTAATGAGTAAAAAGTTACTTACATACTTTCCAGTCTATATTCCATTCCACTGTAAAATACTCACAGAACACTCAAAGTTATAGCCGTTATTAAGTTTAAAATAAAAACGACCTGTATACCCTTTAATGTACAGAACTAATTATACAGTACTACATAACGGACTAAATTCAAATATATACGGAACCTAAAAAAGCACTCCACGTTTAAATTTAAAATCATTAAGAGCTTCCCACTACTGTATAACGGAAAATTTGAATGTTAACAGACACTTGCAGCCGTTGTTAAGCCCATAAGAGAGTTTAAATTTGAAATCTTAACGAACTTTCCCAACTATTATTAATATTTGAATGTTAACAGACACTTGCAGCCGTTGCTAAGCCCATAAGAGAGTTTAAATTTGAAATCTTAACGAACTTTCCCAACTATTATTAATATTCTCACTGCACCACTTCACAGATAAATTTGAAGTATTAACGGAAACTTACAGCCATTATTATGATTCACACTTTTCGGTTCACTGTAGCGTACACAATACTATCATCGATTACAACACGCACAAAAATAATTAAGCTGATAAGAACAGATTTAAAAACGTTTATTGTTATATCAGTATATACAGAGTGTTACAAAAATTTTAAAACATGCTTACAAATTAATACTCATTAATTCTAGATACATACTTCATAATCATTATACATGTTTAAAATGGTACAACTTTTTGTTGTATATTTATAGTCTTTATTTGTTACAATAAAATTTCTTTTTGGTATAGTCTTTGGGATTGTTCGTATGCACAAATTGTATAATTAATGTTTTTTTTTTTTTTTTCTCAGATATATGTCACAACTGCCAATTTATTTAATATCATTCTCATGTAGTTTAATATACTGGTCCTGCAATGCAGGGCGTATCACACACACACACACACACACACACACACACACACACACACACACACACACACACACACACACACACACACACACACACACACACACACACACACACACACACACACACACACACACACACAGAGGAAACATGAAGCTCAAATACAAAAAGACAAATATAAAGAAAATACACAAATACAAATATTAAGAAAATATAACACACACACACACACAGAGGAAACATGCAGCTCAAATACAAAAAGACAAATATAAGGAAAATACACAAATACAAATATTAAGAAAATATATACATTATACATATTGTTTTGATTGGCAGCTGTGACTGACATTAGACACTGGCATTAATAAATAGCACTATCACAATGTCACTGTCACTAGCACTATCACTTATATTGTCGTACACCTGTGACATGTTCAACGTATATGTCACGACTCCACCTAATTGTGTCCGACACCATTAATTTTCCCATTATCCTACCATACTTCCAAGAAATACCCAGCCTCTGAACAACCCTGTCATTGTTCTTGTGCCATGCACCCAGAGAGCCTATAATAAAGCCATCAAGGTACACCCTGTATCCTTTGGCTTCTAGTTCAGTTTTCAAGGAGCTGTATTTGTCAATTTTATGTCTCCTTGCCAGTTCTAGAGCCTCCTCAGAACCTTCAAAAGGCACCGATACGTCCACAATACATATATTTTTCCTGTCATCACTTCTTAACACTATGTCTGGTCTGAGGTTTGATGTAGTTCCCTCGACCTTCCTGTTTTTGATGAGTGTTTCGGTGTCTTTGAGAGTAATGGCATTGCTGAGGCGTTCAACTATATTATCGTGGCGGAGCTTCCATCCTGTCGAATGGGTTTTACAGTGATTGACAACATGGGGAAGGGTCTCCTTGGGGTATCCGCATTTCCTGCATCGCTTGTCACCATTGCCGTATCTTTTTGTAGCATTCAGGGGAACGGTCCCAAGTCTTGCTCTGGTAATGAAGCGGTAGTCACAGAAACGAGTGTACTTTCCTGTAAGTATAAAATGGTTGCTGACTGCTGCTCGTGTAGTTGATTTGAGCACTTTCCCTTGGTCTGGTTTTCTGAATAGGGTGACTTTATAATAATTTCGTATCCCTCCTTTCATCATTCTCATTATAGCCCACCTTTCAGATCCTGGGACGATTATATGTTCTGTAGTATGGGAAGGCATACCTATAATAATTTTCAACTCTTCTCTGGCCGTGGACCACTGGAACCGTACGCTCATCCGGGTCTTGTTGAGGATGCGACATGCATTTCTTACTTGCGACCAGATGGTTGATATGTCACCACCATCCCTGTCGAGGTTGTCATCTGTCGATCCTGAGAGGTATGCGGCCATGTCTTCTTTAGTAGGAGTGGACCCAAGTTTCCTTTTTACCACACTTTTCAGGCACTCCCAGGCTGTGTTTTTGATTGATGGATCCGGAGATGTAAGTAGTTTAAACGCATGGACTATCTTGGAGATCTTGGCAGCATCCGCCAATGGAATTAAATTGGCTCCCCCTTGATATGCTGGCATATATAGAATCTCTGGGCTTGCTCGCTGGGGAAGGTGTAGCCACTTTTTGACGTAAACTTTTATTTTTTTATCAGCTTTGTGAAGCGGCTTCATCGTTATTCGGGATGCTCGCAGTACATAGTCTAGTTTAGTTAGAAGGAACATGTTTAGGGCTTCTATTTTTTGCCACGGCGCCAGTAATGAGTTGTGAAGTTTCTCAACATCTTGTAGCAGGTTATTAATGTCCTCTTCTGGTGTTTGATTGACTTTGTAGCCTGTTGGAATCCCCAGGTATTGGTAGTCTTCACCTTCTTTTAATGGCTCCGGTCTTCCTCCTTGGACAGTGAAAGTGGTGTTGTGGATTTCTCTCCTCTTCTTGCAATCCATGTGGAGGGTTGAACATTTCTTGGGATTAAAAGTCAGCCCCATCCAAGATGCTGTTTCTCCAACTTTATCCAGCATGTTTTGCATGGCATCTGCATTCTTTGCAATGAGAACTATATCGTCAGCATACGCTAACACCGACTGTATGTTGTTATGTAGTTTGTAACCACAATCATGTTGCATGCTTTGTATAGTTCTTAGCAATGGCTCTATTGCAATGTTGAAGATAATTGGTGACAGGGGGCATCCTTGCTTCACTCCAGATTTCATGTTTATGTCTTCAGTCTCCCCTTCCGGTGTAGTTATTGTAGTAGTGGCATTCCTGTAAATGTTTTGTATAATGTTACTTAGCTTTTCTGGGAGTCTTATATTTTTGAGTACATTGTGGATGTATTTATGCGGGATTGAGCCGAAAGCATTTGTTAAATCCAGCCATGCTAGTACGGCTTCTTTTCCGTTTCTTCTGGAATCATCAATGACGGACTGTACTATAAAGTTGTTTTCATAACAGCCTTCTGTATCCATAAAGCCCTTCTGCTTGGGCGATATAATATTATTCTTAGCAGTCCACGTGCATACTCTGCTTGATATAATGCTAGCATACAGTTTGGCTATCGTATTTCCCAAGGTGAGTGGACGCCAGTTGTTGAGATCTCTGTGGTCCCCTTTTTTGTGGATCAGTACGGTTCTTGAACTATCCCATGCCTTCGGTGTCTTCTCCTCCTTAAAGCATCTATTATAAATAGTCTGAAGGACTAGACATCCAGGGTCTGCTCGTTTCAGCTGCGAGTATTTGACACCATCTTTCCCAGGTGCTATGTTCTTCATTTTATTTAATTTCTGATTAATTTCTTCGGCTTCGATAGTATTTTCAATGTTAGCTTCATTTATCCCCACCGCCCGCATCTGATTCAGACATTCTGTGACGTGAGCAGGGGCTGCTACTATGTCCGTGTCCGCTTCTTCTGTAAATACATCCTTGAAATATGCTGTTACTTCTGTTTTTCCCACTTGACAATACGTTGTAGCTGATCCATTTAATATTTTCGAGATAGCTTTCTTTTTGTTTATTCTGTAAAGCTTCTGTATCCTACCAGCTTCTATAGGATCAAATCCATTGTCACCTGTTCTTTGGTTTATTCTGTTCTGATTGCGGCCATGACCATGTCTTTGTGTTCTCTCAGGAGTTGGCTTATATTCTGTTAGTTGTCTTATTTCATCTGTAATGTTGTACACTGTGTCCTCGAAGTCTTGCCAAGATGCTGCGTCCCTCAGTGCTTGTAACCATTTTTCTTGGTGTTTTGTTGATTTCTTCCTGTTTCGGTCTTCTTCGTCTATTTCACATTGGTTAGCATTTCCGTGTAAGTGTGGATTGCCTGTATCCGTTGTTATTGTAGTGTCTTCCACTGCAGCACTTGTCTCTGGCAAACCGACAATTACAATAGGGGGCCCTTCTTCTGCGGGTGTTATGGGTCGGTCTTCTTGGGCTGGTATATTCATACACAACTCCCGAATTGGTACGTCTGTATTTACACATTGAGTAGTTATGTCGGTGGTATCCCTCGTTTCTTCAGTTCTCATGTATTGTGCGTCTTCTGCTGTAGTTGTGGGATGATTCTCATTAATTTGACGGTTTGCTGATCTTCTTTCAGACATGTGTTCTTCTTCTGGTATGCTAGTAGGGACTTCTGTTTCGTTACTTGTTGTCCGTTCAATGGTTATACATGAGGGGCCATCTTTTGCTGGTACTATGGGGTGATTTTCTTGGGTTCCTGTATCGACTGGTGCCTCTTCAACTGGTATGTCCTGTTGTGGAGTTGAGTCACTGCTCTCTTCTAATTCATTATGGATTGTGCCGACATCTTCAGTGTTGCCATGTGACCTGTAGTGTCTCTTCTGTTTTTTCAGGTCGTTTTCCACTCTATCACAAATTCGGCACTTAAATTTAAGGATAACGTTGTTGCAGTGGATCTTCTTTAGATGTTTTTTAAAGTCGCTATGATTTTGATACTGGTATAGCCCAAATAACCGTCTTCTTCCTCCAGAGGGCTGTGAGGATGGACCGTCTTTACAATAATCGCATTGTATTAGTTCGTCAAATGGATACTGTATTGTAACTGCCAAGGGGGTATTTGTTCCGGATTCCATTTTACACTGTAGTAGTTCTTCTATCTTAAGAGTTAGTTTACTAGTTACAGACACTTGCAGCCGTTGCTAAGCCCATAAGAGAGTTTAAATTTGGAATCTTAACGAACTTTCCCAACTATTATTAATATCGCATTGCACCACTTAAACGAGAAATTTGAAGTATTAACGGAAACTTACAGCCGTTATTATGATTCACACTTTACGGTTCACTGTAGCGTACACAATACTATCATCGATTACAACACGCACAAAAATAATTAAAATTAAGCTGAAACTTACAGCCGTTATTATGATTCACACTTTACGGTTCACAAACACGCACACAAATAATTAAAATTAAGCTGATAAGAACAGATACTACACTTTGATCTTAGCCAAAAGGCCGAGAAGTGATAAACCAAAGGTGCCTTACGGTTATGGTGTCACTCTATGGACTATCGTTTTAAGCGGCGGGAACCAGTGGTTGTTATTCCTGTTTATTTCACCATCAGCCACCGCCCAAGTGACGTCAGACCAAAGGTGCGCAGTTAACTCAACGTCTCCTCGCCTTTCTTATGCGAAACGTTCAACTGGTTCGATTTTTGAGAAGGAAACGCTGGAAAAATCGTAGCCCAGTCTACGAATACGGTCGCCGTGCCGACGTGGTGAACTGTTTACTCGATAGATGGCGTAACAGTAGCGCCTCAGTATTTTACCACTTTTTTGTTTTTCGTGGTGAAAACCGCGGAACGGGGACGGAGGCAACGTGTCGGAAGTCGTCTGTTAAGTTAAGCAACCGATAAAACGATCGGTAGAACCGGATAGTACGATCAAAAAAGGCCGTCAAAGTTCAAGTTCGCACCGCATTTAACGTGACCCGCAAGATAGGGTAGGCTGCAGCTGGAATGTGGGTATTTTGCACTCAATTATTGGTAGTCGTACCTTTTAAAAAACATGCCATCCTGTGTGCTCTGTTGTCAGATACAGACGGCAGTGGCCCGGGACTTGATGGTCTACGAAATTACAAGTAGATTTTTCATAACACATCACCTCTCTCAGCGTTCCCTTTTCTTTGCTGCATCCAAGCACGAGACGGCCGCGCCCACCACGTCGTTACGATTACAGTATCTCAGATGTCGAGTGACCGATTACACAATTTAAAAACCTCACAAACGGTGGTTTTCATAATAGGCCTAACTTTCGAGTAACGTGAGAGGCCACGTAGGTGTATACGTAAACGGTACCCAATTCAATTCCTTTTTAAAACTGAAAAAACAATGGGCCAAATTGTCCGCGTCGTCTTCACAATGCGATTTCAAGTGTCATGCTAATATCATACTGTTGAGTCGCTTGCCGATTTGAAAGTGAAGGGTATTTATTCGTAAATGACTAATCAAACAAATCTGCAATTGCACACCTTTGAACGATCGAATCTCGTTGTTTTTGAACCAATAGCTAATAAAATTTCTAAAACAGATACGTCACCGCTCGTGTTCGGTTTTCATCATCTTTAAAGTATGTTTTCATCTAGTAAACGAGCTGTTCTGCAAAGTTGCATCAAACTTTTTCCCCTCTCTACCGAACTGATCGCATTCTAACAAACGTAAAATAAATGTTAAAGACAACGACGCCACCTAAACTTTCACAACTGCACAGAATGTAAATGAAGGGTGCCTGTTTTTTCTTAACTGCTCCTCTTCCTCTGGTCAGTGTGTATTTTACCTTTCACACAACTAAAAGTATTTAAACTAGTAAAGGAATTTTTTATTTCATTAGTGGGGGAGACAAGTAGTTTCCGTACTGTGTTATAATAAAATGAATTTTGTTTATTGTCATTACCAAATTGTAAACAATTATTTGTATTGCATTCAGTTTCATTTGGTCTCTTCAGAGTGTCTTTAAGCAAGTTAAATATTTGAAATACGAAAGTACTAAAAGGCCGTGTGTTTTTAATTGAAAGCAGATGGTAGTTTATGACAGAAAGCAGTCGGCTGAAGTGTATTCATTTATTTTATCAAACACCATTCACATTTATAAGAATATTTATTTTTGTGCAGCTAGTTGTTAGCTAAGACATAGTGTGCAAATTTTTGTCGTTCTATACGATGGCGTGTCCTCTTGAGGACAGTACTTTCGAAGAACAGCGTTCTGTTATAAGATTTTTGGACTTGGAACCACTAACTTGGATTCACTATTTTGAACCTGAGTCAAAGCGACAAAGCATGGAGTGGAAGCATCCCAGTTCACCCGCCAAAAAGAAATTCAAAACCCAGCCATCGGCTGGTAAGGTGATGTTAACCATCTTTTGGAGCTCCCAAGGCCCAATTTTCTGTGATTACCTACAAGACCAGCGTACCATCATAGTCAGTACTATTCTGACATGATTGTGAACAAAGTTAAGCCTGCATTGAAGAAGAAATGTCCGGGATGGCAGAGGAAAGGTGTGATTCTTCTTCACGATAATGCCCGCCCACACACGGCAAAACTGACGCTTGAAACAATAAAAAAAGTAGGTTGGGAGATCCTGCCTCATCGCCCTTATAGCCCTGACCTTCCCCATCTGACTTTTTCTTGTTTGGCCCACTCAAGGAGACTTTGCGTGATGTCAAGTTCAACGGCAATGAAGAAGTGAAGGAAAAAGTCAAAAACTGGCTTCGACATCAAGGTAAAGAATTCTTTGCTGAGAGAATACAAAAACTTGTAAAGAGATGGGACAAGTGCATAGACGCTCCTGGAGATTACGTTGAAAAGTAAAAAAAAAAATTGTATAATTGTATTAATTGAATAAAAAGCTTTTGCTCCACAGCTGTTTGTTTACTTATTGAATGACCTCTCATATGAAAGTACTGAAAGGCTGTGTGTTTTTAATTGAAAGCAGATGGTAGTTTATGACAGATATCAGTCGGGTGAAGTGTATTCTATTTATTTTATTTTATCAAACACCATTCACGTTCATAAGGTTATTTATTTTTGTGCAGCTAGTTGTTAGCTAAGGCGCAGTGTGCAAGTTTTTTGTCATTCTATCCCCTTTGCAGTAATAAAGTGGTGGCAAATCCTATTAAAGATTGCCTGTTCGTCACTAAATTTTAATTACCAAGTGGTTTTAAATTTACTATAACTGGTACGGTCATTATTTACTTATGTTTCCTCTGTTGGTGAAAATTAAAATAACAAGGGCGCGGCAAGCCATATTACCACTGTTGAAGGTTACCATATGTTTTTCCAGGTTTGCTTTTGTTCAGAAACGGCTAACGGTTTGGAAAAAAAATTTTCAACTTGTGATTTTCACTTGACAAACGCAAACGCAATAGTAAACTTACATTACAAAGTTAACATTTTTACTTTAAGACCGTGTAACAATTTTTACAAGCTGGTACAAATCAACAAATGTAGTATGCAATTGCACACACACACATACAATCAACTGTGGAAGTTCAATTATACAACATGTAATGTATTCAGTTTCTCCAAGTAACAGTTCAATGTTGTTTACGACTGGCTTTCACAAGCAGGCTGCTTGTTGCAGTATCTGGCACATTCGATACTGTCACCAACGTGAAGGGTAGGCCTATCTTTCATTACTTTACAAGGAGAGAGGACACTCTTCATTTCATAAATGAAACAGGTGGGAAAGTTTTTACGAAAAGACCTGTCTCATTATACAGGCTCTCTGTTGCAGTGCTCGTCAAACATTTACACACAAACACTCACTGCTAACACGTACATGATTATGTTACAAAGGGCCATCTTTATTAGCCTGTTTTTGACGCATGGCACACTGCATTTTATCAGGATATATGGACCATTCACAGGTGTCCGTCTGTATTTCTGTCCCTCACTCGTACGCTTATCCTCATGGTCATGCAACTCATTCTGCCGGGAGTGTGTGTGTTCTTTTGTGCAGACGCTTACCTTGCACTTGGTGGTAACTTGCTGCCGATGACAAGAAGTACGTAGTACGTAGTCCTAATCGTACCCGATGCATGTACAACAGAAATTTTCCATGCATCCTCATCCCCATAGGGATGACAAACTAGGTTTCCTGATCATGCTTATTGGCCGATAACAAACACGAGAATAAGACGGAAAAATTAATGGTGTAACCTTTTTCAGTATCAGCTACCCTTATAATTTACAGCAAGCTCTATTTATGATAATTGTTATTACACTGTCATAGGACTGCAGTTCCTCCCTCAGGCTGCTGGTGCTCGGTTCCTCCTTGCAGCGAAATATTTTCAATTGTCTGCGTGGAAGTAAGCAACGGGTGTAAGCATTCTTGAAGGCTTCATCTCACTCGATCCTCTCTGGCAGCAAGCTGTAACAGTAACGGAGACCATCAAACGTTTTCTAGTCGAAAGCCGGCCACTACAACATGCATGCACGTTTCTAGACACAATTAAAAAAAATTACAGGTTGTCAGAATAGTCTGGTGTAAGAAAAGTGTACGCAGGGACCCGGAGGTACTGCAATGCCGGGTCAACCCGTGACAGAAGTGGAGCAAGCCTCTAAACACTTCGTCATTTTCCAAAAGTCATTTTAATACACTGGCCCCACAATGCGGAGCGTATCAGACATAAAGTTGATAAGAACAGCTTAATAGGTTTATTCTTATACCAAAAATTTTACAAGGAGTTACAAATATTAAAACCGTACTTACAAATTAATAATCATTAATTTTATGTAACACTGTTGACAATTTTTAGACACCTGTATGAATTAGGCTATACAATTTATTGTTTCATTTATGTATATAAAATCTCTGATTATTTATTACAATTATTAATTTTATACAGTCTTTGAGAGTGTTCATACCTTCACAGTATGTCAAACACAATTATATCTATTGTATATTGTTTTTTTTCACACATTGATGTCACAATTTGCCAATTGTTTAATCACTGTCATGCAGATTTTTTTATCCAGTTACTACCACACTTAAGTTATTCTTTTTTTTCTTTCCTGTGAAAGCTGAAAGCGCAGCAGCACGTGTGAACACACAGATAATATTTTGTTTGGCAAATGTGACATTAAGCACTGCCATCAATCAGTATCACTATCTCACTTGTTTACTGTATATATATCCTGACTCCACCTGCTGAGCTTTCCGAATGGCTCTGTCATTGTTCTTGTGCCATGCATAGTAGTCCAGAGATGCTATACTATGAAGCCATCCATGGAGACCCTACATCCTTTCCCTTCTAGCGCCTCCTCAGAGCTTTCAAAAGAAACAGATGCATCAACGATGCAGATATTTATATTTTCTTCATTCCTCAGCTCCCGTGTCATGGTCTCAGATATGATGCTGTTCCCTCGGCCTTCCTGTTTTTACAAGCAGAACCCCTGCCAATCAAAACATTGTAAAACAAAGGAAATTTAAGTGTACAAAAAAAAAACAAAAGATTGACAAGGAAGGTTGGCGAAGAGGAAAGGCTGAAGATTGCGATTGATTTACTGCAATGAACAGAGGTAAATAATAATAATAATAATAATTTATTTCCAATTTTTCCTTCATATACAAAATAGTTGCATACAAAGGACCTATAGGGGGTATAAAAATACCCGTACATAGGTTGGTCCTACATAAATATTTAAAAATAAAATTCAAAAATACAACAGTTGTAAATATTAACAAAATGTGATAGATACATCACTAGTTTATACTAATATAGTTCAAATAATAAAGCATTAAATTTATATGAGATTCATATACACAACATCAACCATACATGGCAACATGTTAATCACAATAATTATTAAATTTGTACAGACACCATTTATTCCATTATTCAGTCTATAACAAAATTTCTGATTTTATCTTTTAACTTCTTTTTTAACAGTTTATTACTAACGCCCAAACCTTTAAGATATATCGGTAGTTCATTGAAGTACATTATTGCATAATAAACATAACTCCTTTGGCCAATTGTCAATATGTGTTTAGGCAGTGGGATACTTTTGTAGCGTGTGTTATTAGAATTTCGAGTAAATTCATCCTCAAGTTTATCATACTGATATATTATGGCTTTAAGAACAAAAACTTGTTTGAGATCGAGTGGTCTGTCCTGATCTTGTTCTTCCACTCCAATTATTTTTAATAATCTATATTGAAGTCTAAGCAGTGTTCTGAAAGATGTATCATAAAGACCACCCCAGGCAACAATACCATAAACTGCAATACTATGGAAAAGCCCATAGTATATTTGAATCATCTGTTTTCTAGATAATATTTGCCGGAGTCTGCTAAAAACATATACTAGATATTTTGGTCTTATTAACTACATTATTGACATGCAAATCCCACTTAATATTATAATCATATATAACACCTAGATATCTACAGCTAACGACTCTCTTCAAACGACCACCATTCAAAAAAACATCCAATTCATCAGGAACAGAGTCTTTATAATTGCCAAAAGTGACATAAACAGACTTGTTTAAATTAAGTATAAGTTTATTTTGATAAAGCCATGAAAAAATAGAGTCAAGTTTATCTGACACATGAACTGAAAGTTCCCTCCATGAGTGCCCATTCATTGGGACAGCTGTATCATCAGCATATGCAATCAATTCTTGGTGTATTTCTAATAAATCATTTACGAAGAATAAAAACAGTAATTGACCAAGAATAGATCCCTGAGGAACTCCTAAATTGGTATAGACTGGTTTACTTTTAATACCATTGACCTTTACAACTTGAATTTAAAAATCGAATCGAATTAAAAAATTTTTAAATTCACATTACAGTTAAATTTTTAACATGTTTCTTTAAAATTACACATACCATACAATTGTACTAATCATTTTTATTGATAATGTTTCATTATCGCTGCATGTGCCAACCAACTAAATTTCTTATAAAACCGCCAATATCTCGAAAACGAAAAAGCCGATTTTATTGAAACAAAACCAAAATAAAATTTTCTATAATTTTCACTCGTTGACACCATATAGCTATCTCTCATAAAACGAAAGTTTGTCGCATGCCGAAAATTTCACTACATGAAAATTAAAAAAGAAATTTCATGACGTGGAACCGTGTGAAGACTGTTTTTGAAAATTGTTAAAACTATCGGTTAAAATTTATGCCTAAAACCATCCTCAAACTTCAAGGATCATGGTGGTGAAAGAATTTTAAAAATCAGATCAGCTGTTACTGAAGTTATGTCGGGGCGGGCAATGAAACACATTCGCGCTCTCCGCCCTCCACTATAGCTCGGACGTAGACCTACGCAGCTTCCAGAGGTCGATGGAAGAGTAACAGTACTTGCTGAATGCTTGCGTACCACCTCCTCTGTTCTATTGGGGAGAACAGTCCACATTGTCTCGCTCGCTCTGCAAAAAGAGTATACTTCCAAACGGGTGCTGAGAGTAGGACTGGAGATAAAGCTCCTGTTGTCCCGTAGTGACAGATGGTCGTTGATATACATTTTTGAGTTTAAGGTGGGCCTGTCCCGGCGGTACTGCAATGCCGGGTCAACCCGTGACAGAGGTGGAGCAAGCCCCTAGCACTCCGTCATTTTCCAAAAATCAGTTTAATATACTGGCCCCGCAATGCGGAGCGTATCAGATATTAAGCTGATAAGAACAGATTTAAAAACGTTTATTGTTATATCAGTATATACAGAGTGTAACAAAAATTTTAAAACATGCTTACAAATTAATACTCATTAATTCTAGATACATATTTCATAATCATTATACATGTTTAAAATGGTACAACTTTTTGTTGTATATTTATAGTCTTTATTTATTACAATAAAATGTCTTTTTGGTATAGTCTTTGGGATTGTTCGTATGCACAAATTGTATATTTAATGTTTTTATTTTTTCTCAGATATATGTTACAACTGCCAATTTATTTAATATCATTCTCATGTAGTTTAATATACTGGCCCTGCAATGCAGGGCGTATCACACACACACACACACACACACACACACACACACACACACACACACACACACACACACACACACACACACACACACACACACACACACACACACACACACACACACACACACACACACACACACACACACACACACACACACACACACACACACAGAGGAAACATGAAGCTCAAATACAAAAAGACAAATATAAAGAAAATACACAAATACAAATATTAAGAAAATAACACACACACACACACACACACACACACACACACATACAGAGGAAACATGCAGCTCAGATACAAAAAGACAAATATAAAGAAAATACACAAATACAAATATTAGGAAAATATATACATAATACATATTGTTTTGATTGGCAGCTGTGACTGACATTAGGCACTGGCATTAATAAGTAGCACTATCACAATGTCACTGTCACTAGCACTAAGCACTATCACTTATATTGTCGTACACCTGTGACATGTTCAACGTATACCTGTGATGTAGTTCCCTCGACCTTCCTGTTTTTGATGAGTGTTTCGGTGTCTTTGAGAGTAATGGCATTGCTGAGGCGTTCAACTATATTATCGTGGCGGAGCTTCCATCCTGTCGAATGGATTTTACAGTGATTGACAACATGGGGAAGGGTCTCCTTGGGGTATCCGCATTTCCTGCATCGCTTGTCACCGTTGCCGTATCTTTTTGTAGCATTCAGGGGAACGGTCCCAAGTCTTGCTCTGGTGATGAAGCGGTAGTCACAGAAACGAGTGTACTTTCCTGTAAGTATAAAATGGTTGCTGACTGCTGCTCGTGTAGTTGATTTGAGCACTTTCCCTTGGTCTGGTTTTCTGAATAGGGTGACTTTATAGTAATTTCGTATCCCTCGTTTCATCATTCTCATTATAGCCCACCTTTCGGATCCTGGGACGATTATATGTTCTGTAGTATGGGAAGGCATACCTATAATAATTTTCAACTCTTCTCTGGCCGTGGACCACTGGAACCGTACGCTCATCCGGGTCTTGTTGAGGATGCGACATGCATTTCTTGCTTGCGACCAGATGGTTGATATGTCACCACCATCCCTGTCGAGGTTGTCATCTGTCGATCCTGAAAGGTATGCGGCCATGTCTTCTTTATTAGGAGTGGACCCAAGTTTCCTTTTTACCACACTTTTCAGGCACTCCCAGGCTGTGTTTTTGATTGATGGATCCGGAGATGTAAGTAGTTTAAACGCATGGACTATCTTGGAGATCTTGGCAGCATCCGCCAGTGGAATTAAATTGGCTCCCCCTTGATATGCTGGCATATATAGAATCTCTGGGCTTGCTCGCTGGGGAAGGTGTAGCCTCTTTTTGACGTAGCCTTTTATTTTTTTATCAGCTTTGTGAAGCGGCTTCATCGTTATTCGGGATGCTCGCAGTACATAGCCTAGTTTAGTTAGAAGGAACATGTTTAGGCCTTCTATTTTTTGCCACGGCGCCAGTAGTGAGTTTTGAAGTTTCTCAACATCTTGTAGCAGGTTATTAATGTCCTCTTCTGGTGTTTGATTGACTTTGTAGCCTGTTGGAATCCCCAGGTATTGGTAGTCTTCACCTTCTTTTAATGGCTCCGGTCTTCCTCCTTGGACGGTGAAAGTGGTGTTGTGAATTTCTCTCCTCTTCTTGCAATCCATGTGGAGGGTTGAACATTTCTTGGGATTAAAAGTCAGCCCCATCCAAGATGCTGTTTCTCCAACTTTATCCAGCATGTTTTGCATGGCATCTGCATTCTTTGCAATGAGGACTATATCGTCAGCATACGCTAACACCGACTGTATGTTGTTATGTAGTTTGTAACCACAATCATGTTGCATGCTTTGTATAGTTCTTATAAATGGCTCTATTGCAATGTTGAAGATAATTGGTGACAGGGGGCATCCTTGCTTCACTCCAGATTTCATGTTTATGTCTTCAGTCTCCCCTTCCGGTGTAGTTATTGTAGTAGTGGCATTCCTGTAAATGTTGTGTATAATGTTACTTAGCTTTTCTGGGAGTCTTATATTTTGGAGTATATTGTGGATGTATTTATGCGGGATTGAGCCGAAAGCATTTGTTAAATCCAGCCATGCTAGTACGGCTTCTTTTCAGTTTCTTCTGGAATCATCAATGACGGACTGTACTATAAAGTTGTTTTCATAACAGCCTTCTGTATCCATAAAGCCCTTCTGCTTGGGCGATATAATATTATTCTTAGCAGTCCACGCGCATACTCTGCTTGATATAATGCTAGCATATAGTTTGGCTATCGTATTTCCCAAGGTGAGTGGACGCCAGTTGTTGAGATCTCTGTGGTCCCCTTTTTTGTGGATCAGTACGGTTCTTGCACTATCCCATGCCTTCGGTGTCTTCTCCTCCTTAAAGCATCTATTATAAATAGTATGAAGGACTAGACATCCAGGGTCTGCTCGTTTCAGCTGCGAGTATTTGACACCATCTTTCCCAGGTGCTGTGTTCTTCATTTTATTTAATTTCTGATTAATTTCTTCGGCTTCGATAGTATTTTCAACGTTAGCTTCATTTATCCCCACCGCCCGCATCTGATTCAGACATTCTGTGATGTGAGCAGGGGCTGCTGCTATGTCCGTGTCCGCTTTTTCTGTAAATACATCCTTGAAATATGCTGTTACTTCTGTTTTTCCCACTTGACAATACGTTGTAGCTGATCCATTTAATATTTTCGAGATAGCTTTCTTTTTGTTTATTCTGTAAAGCTTCTGTATCCTACCAGCTTCTATAGGATCTAATCCATTGTCACATGTTCTTTGGTTTATTCTGTTCTGATTGCGGCCATTACCATGTCTTTGTGTTCTCTCAGGAGTTGGCTTATATTCTGTTAGTTGTCTTATTTCATCTGTAATGTTGTACACTGTGTCCTCGAAGTCTTGCCAAGATGCTGCGCCCCTCAGTGCTTGTAACCATTTTTCTTGGTGTTTTGTTGATTTCTTCCTGTTTCGGTCTTCTTCGTCTATTTCACATTGGTTAGCATTTCCGTGTAAATGTGGATTGCCTGTATCCGTTGTTATTGTAGTGTCTTCCACTGCAGCACTTGTCTCTGGCAAACCGACAATTACAATAGGGGGCCCTTCTTCTGCGGGTGTTATGGGTCGGTCTTCTTGGGCTGGTATATTCATACACAACTCCCGAATTGGTACGTCTGTATTTACACATTGAGTAGTTATGTCGGTGGTATCCCTCGTTTCTTCAGTTCTCATGTATTGTGCGTCTTCTGCTGTAGTTGTGGGATGATTCTCATTAATTTGACAGTTTGCTGATCTTCTTTCAGACATGTGTTCTCCTTCTGGTATGCTAGTAGGGACTTCTGTTTCGTTACTTGTTGTCCGTTCAATGGTTATACATGAGGGGCCATCTTCTGCTGGTATTATGGGGTGATTTTCTTGGGTTCCTGTATCGACTGGTGCCTCTTCAACTGGTATGTCCTGTTGTGCAGTTGAGTCACTGCTCTCTTCTAATTCATTATGGATTGTGCCGACATCTTCAGTGTTGCCATGTGACCTGTAGTGTCTCTTCTGTTTTTTCAGGTCGTTTTCCACTCTATCACAAATTCGGCACTTAAATTTAAGGATAACGTTGTTGCAGTGGATCTTCTTTAGATGTTTTTTAAAGTCGCTATGATTTTGATACTGGTATAGCCCAAATAACCGTCTTCTTCCTCCAGAGGGCTGTGAGGATGGACCGTCTTTACAATAATCGCACTGTATTAGATCGTCAAATGGATACTGTATTGTAACTGCCAAGGGGGTATTTGTTCCGGATTCCATTTTACACTGTAGTAGTTCTTCTATCTTAAGAGTTAGTTTACTAGTTACTTAAAGTTCCTATTAATATCTTTCCTATTATTTCTATATCATCTTATATCATTTCTATTAATATAAAAGTCTTAATAATAGCAGTCCTTGCTTGGTATAGCATTCACTTCACTACTATATCACGTTCTACTATCTTAGAGTTAGCTTATTAGTTACTTAAAGTGTCTTTAATATCTTTCCTATTATTTCTATTAGTATAAAAGTTTTAGTAATAACAGTTCTTGCTTGGCATAGTATTCATTTCACTACTATAAAGTTGTTTGTTGCGTAGACTGCTACAATACACATTAAAAAGAAAAAAAAAAAATGTCTTTTCCAGAATATTTTTACTATAGTTTCCTAATCTGCTAATGTATTTACATGTTTCATTATTAAATGTAACTGTATTTATGGAGTCCTACACACTAAGATAAACAATTGTTCATAGTTACATTTTTCTTTTTAAATTTCGACTTTTTCCTAGCCATTAGGTATTGTTTCACAGGCATCATTAAGTAAATATGCTTTGCAAGGTTGTATCTTCTGTGAGATGAAGTAGTGCATATTGTTAATGTGTAAAAAGTTACTTACATACTTTCCAGTCTATATTCCATTCCACTGTAAAATACTCACAGAACACTCAAAGTTATAGCCGTTATTAAGTTTAAAATAGAAACGAACTGTATACCCTTTAATGTACAGAATTAATTATACAGTACTTCACAACGGACTAAATTCAAATTTATACGGAACCTAAAAAAAAGCACTCCACGTTTAAATTTAAAATCATTAAGAGCTTTCCACTACTGTATAACGGAAAATTTGAATGTTAACAGACACTTGCAGCCGTTGCTAAGCCCATAAGAGAGTTTAAATTTGGAATCTTAACGAACTTTCCCAACTATTATTAATATCGCACTGCACGACTTCACAGATAAATTTGAAGTATTAACGGAAACTTACAGCCGTTATTATGATTCACACTTTACGGTTCACTGTAGCGTACACAATACTATCATCGATTACAACACGCACAAAAATAATTAAAATTAAGCTGAAACTTACAGCCGTTATTATGATTCACACTTTACGGTTCACAAACACGCACACAAATAATTAAAATTAAGCTGATAAGAACAGATACTACACTTTGATCTTAGCCAAAAGGCCCAGAAGCGATAAACCAAAGGTGCCTTACGGTTATGGTGTCACTCTATGGACTATCGTTTTAAGCGGCGGGAACCAGTGGTTGTTATTCCAATTTATTTCACCATCAGCCACCGCCCAAGTGACGTCAGACCAAAGGTGCGCAGTTATCTCAACGTCTCCTCGCCTTTCTTACGCGAAACGTTCAACTGGTTCGATATTTGAGAAGGAAACGCTGGAAAAATCGTAGCCCAGTCAACGAATACAGTCGCCGTGCCGACGTGGTGAACTGTTTACTCGATAGATGGCGTCACAGTAGCGCCTCCGTATTTTACCACTTTTTTGTTTTTCGTGGTGAAAAACGCGGAACGAGGACGCTGGCAACGTGTCGGAAGTCGTCTGCTAAGTTAAGCAACCGATAAAACGATCGGTAGAACCGGATAGTACGATCAAAAAATGCCGTCAAAGTTCAAGTTCGCACCGCATTTAACGTGACCCGCAAGATAGGGTAGGCTGCAGCTGGAATGTGGGTATTTTGCACACTCAATTATTGGTAGTCGTACCTTTTAAAATACATGCCATACATACATACTGCAGTTCCTCCCTCAGGCTGCTGGTGCTCGGTTCCTCCTTGCAGCGAAATATTGTCAATTGTCTGCGTGGAAGTAAGCAACGGGTGTAAGCATTCTTGAAGGCTTCATCTCACTCGATCCTCTCTGGCAGCAAGCTGTAACATTAACGGAGACCATCAAACGTTTTCTAGGCGAAAGCCGGCCACTGCAACATGCATGCACGTTTCTAGACACAATTAAAAAAAATTACAGGTGGTCAGAATAGTCTGGTGTAAGAAAAGTGTACGCAGGGACCCGGAGGTACTGCAATGCCGGGTCAACCCGTGACAGAAGTGGAGCAAGCCTCTAAACACTTCGTCATTTTCCAAAAGTCATTTTAATACACTGGCCCCACAATGCGGAGCGTATCAGACATAAAGTTGATAAGAACAGCTTAACAGGTTTATTCTTATACCAAAAATTTTACAAGGAGTTACAAATATTAAAACCGTACTTAGAAATTAATAATCATTAATTTTATGTAACACTGTTGACAATTTTTAGACACCTGTATGAATTAGGCTATACAATTTATTGTTGTATATAATGTATATAAAGTCTCTGATTATTTATTACAATTATTAATTTTATACAGTCTTTGAGAGTGTTCATACCTTCACAGTATGTCAAACACAATTATATCTACTGTATATTGTTTTTTTTCACACATTGATGTCACAATTTGCCAATTGTTTAATCACTGTCATGCAGATTTTTTTATCCAGTTACTACCACACTTAAGTTATTCTTTTTTTTCTTTCCTGTGAAAGCTGAAAGCGCAGCAGCACGTGTGAACACACAGATAATATTTTGTTTGGCAAATGTGACATTAAGCACTGCCATCAATCAGTATCACTATCTCACTTGTTTACTGTATATATATCCTGACTCCACCTGCTGAGCTTTCCGAATGGCTCTGTCATTGTTCTTGTGCCATGCATAGTAGTCCAGAGATGCTATACTATGAAGCCATCCATGGAGACCCTACATCCTTTCCCTTCTAGCGCCTCCTCAGAGCTTTCAAAAGAAACAGATGCATCAACGATGCAGATATTTATATTTTCTTCATTCCTCAGCTCCCGTGTCATGGTCTCAGATATGATGCTGTTCCCTCGGCCTTCCTGTTTTTACAAGCAGAATCCCTGCCAATCAAAACATTGTAAAACAAAGGAAATTTAAGTGTACAAAAAAAAAACAAAAGATTGACAAGGAAGGTTGGTGAAGAGGAAAGGCTGAAGATTGCGATTGATTTACTGCAATGAACAGAGGTAAATAATAATAATAATAATAATTTATTTCCAATTTTTCCTTCATATACAAAATAGTTGCATACAAAGGACCTATAGGGGGTATAAAAATACCCGTACATAGGTTGGTCCTACATAAATATTTAAAAATAAAATTCAAAAATACAACAGTTGTAAATATTAACAAAATGTGATAGATACATCACTAGTTTATACTAATATAGTTCAAATAATAAAGCATTAAATTTATATGAGATTCATATACACAACATCAACCATACATGGCAACATGTTAATCACAATAATTATTAAATTTGTACAGACACCATTTATTCCATTATTCAGTCTATAACAAAATTTCTGATTTTATCTTTTAACTTCTTTTTTAACAGTTTATTACTAACGCCCAAACCTTTAAGATATATCGGTAGTTCATTGAAGTACATTATTGCATAATAAACATAACTCCTTTGGCCAATTGTCAATATGTGTTTAGGCAGTGGGATACTTTTGTAGCGTGTGTTATTAGAATTTCGAGTAAATTCATCCTCAAGTTTATCATACTGATATATTATGGCTTTAAGAACAAAAACTTGTTTGAGATCGAGTGGTCTGTCCTGATCTTGTTCTTCCACTCCAATTATTTTTAATAATCTATATTGAAGTCTAAGCAGTGTTCTGAAAGATGTATCATAAAGACCACCCCAGGCAACAATACCATAAACTGCAATACTATGGAAAAGCCCATAGTATATTTGAATCATCTGTTTTCTAGATAATATTTGCCGGAGTCTGCAAAAAACATATACTAGATATTTTGGTCTTATTAACTACATTATTGACATGCAAATCCCACTTAATATTATAATCATATATAACACCTAGATATCTACAGCTAACGACTCTCTTCAAACGACCACCATTCAAAAAAACATCCAATTCATCAGGAACAGAGTCTTTATAATTGCCAAAAGTGACATAAACAGACTTGTTTAAATTAAGTATAAGTTTATTTTGATAAAGCCATGAAAAAATAGAGTCAAGTTTATCTGACACATGAACTGAAAGTTCCCTCCATGAGTGCCCATTCATTGGGACAGCTGTATCATCAGCATATGCAATCAATTCTTGGTGTATTTCTAATAAATCATTTACGAAGAATAAAAACAGTAATTGACCAAGAATAGATCCCTGAGGAACTCCTAAATTGGTATAGACTGGTTTACTTTTAATACCATTGACCTTTACAACTTGAAATTAAAAATCGAATCGAATTAAAAAATTTTTAAATTCACATTACAGTTAAATTTTTAACATGTTTCTTTAAAATTACACATACCATACAATTGTACTAATCATTTTTATTGATAATGTTTCATTATCGCTGCATGTGCCAACCAACTAAATTTCTTATAAAACCGCCAATATCTCGAAAACGAAAAAGCCGATTTTATTGAAACAAAACCAAAATAAAA
Source organism: Magicicada septendecula (assembly GCA_034769895.1). Classification (NCBI taxonomy): domain Eukaryota; kingdom Metazoa; phylum Arthropoda; class Insecta; order Hemiptera; family Cicadidae; genus Magicicada; species Magicicada septendecula. Next base: position 660,645,258 of record CM068368.1, read on the forward strand.
TTTTCTATAATTTTCACTCGTTGACACCATATAGCTATCTCTCATAAAACGAAAGTTTGTCGCATGCCGAAAATTTCACTACATGAAAATTAAAAAAGAAATTTCATGACGTGGAAACGTGTGAAGACTGTTTTTGAAAATTGTTAAAACTATCGGTTAAAATTTATGCCTAAAACCATCCTCAAACTTCAAGGATCATGGTGGTGAAAGAATTTTAAAAATCAGATCAGCTGTTACTGAAGTTATGTCGGGGCGGGCAATGAAACACATTCGCGCTCTCCGCCCTCCACTATAGCTCGGACGTAGACCTACGCAGCTTCCAGAGGTCGAGGGAAGAGTAACAGTACTTGCTGAATGCTTGCGTACCACCTCCTCTGTTCTATTGGGGAGAACAGTCCACATTGTCTCGCTCGCTCTGCAAAAAGAGTATACTTCCAAACGGGTGCTGAGAGTAGGACTGGAGATAAAGCTCCTGTTGTCCCGTAGTGACAGATGGTCGTTGATATACATTTTTGAGTTTAAGGTGGGCCTGTCCCGGCGGTACTGCAATGCCGGGTCAACCCGTGACAGAGGTGGAGCAAGCCCCTAGCACTCCGTCATTTTCCAAAAATCAGTTTAATATACTGGCCCCGCAATGCGGAGCGTATCAGATATTAAGCTGATAAGAACAGATTTAAAAACGTTTATTGTTATATCAGTATATACAGAGTGTAACAAAAATTTTAAAACATGCTTACAAATTAATACTCATTAATTCTAGATACATATTTCATAATCATTATACATGTTTAAAATGGTACAACTTTTTGTTGTATATTTATAGTCTTTATTTATTACAATAAAATGTCTTTTTGGTATAGTCTTTGGGATTGTTCGTATGCACAAATTGTATATTTAATGTTTTTATTTTTTCTCAGATATATGTCACAACTGCCAATTTATTTAATATCATTCTCATGTAGTTTAATATACTGGCCCTGCAATGCAGGGCGTATCACACACACACACACACACACACACACACACACACACACACACACACACACACACACACACACACACACACACACACACACACACACACACACACACACACACACACACACACACACACACACACACACACACACACACACACACACACACACACACACACACACACACACACACACAGAGGAAACATGAAGCTCAAATACAAAAAGACAAATATAAAGAAAATACACAAATACAAATATTAAGAAAATAACACACACACACACACACACACACACACACACACACACACACACACACACACACACACACACACACACACACACACACACACACACACACACACAAACACACACACAGAGGAAACATGCAGCTCAGATACAAAAAGACAAATATAAAGAAAATACACAAATACAAATATTAGGAAAATATATACATAATACATATTGTTTTGATTGGCAGCTGTGACTGACATTAGGCACTGGCATTAATAAGTAGCACTATCACAATGTCACTGTCACTAGCACTAAGCACTATCACTTATATTGTCGTACACCTGTGACATGTTCAACGTATACCTGTGATGTAGTTCCCTCGACCTTCCTGTTTTTGATGAGTGTTTCGGTGTCTTTGAGAGTAATGGCATTGCTGAGGCGTTCAACTATATTATCGTGGCGGAGCTTCCATCCTGTCGAATGGATTTTACAGTGATTGACAACATGGGGAAGGGTCTCCTTGGGGTATCCGCATTTCCTGCATCGCTTGTCACCGTTGCCGTATCTTTTTGTAGCATTCAGGGGAACGGTCCCAAGTCTTGCTCTGGTGATGAAGCGGTAGTCACAGAAACGAGTGTACTTTCCTGTAAGTATAAAATGGTTGCTGACTGCTGCTCGTGTAGTTGATTTGAGCACTTTCCCTTGGTCTGGTTTTCTGAATAGGGTGACTTTATAGTAATTTCGTATCCCTCGTTTCATCATTCTCATTATAGCCCACCTTTCGGATCCTGGGACGATTATATGTTCTGTAGTATGGGAAGGCATACCTATAATAATTTTCAACTCTTCTCTGGCCGTGGACCACTGGAACCGTACGCTCATCCGGGTCTTGTTGAGGATGCGACATGCATTTCTTGCTTGCGACCAGATGGTTGATATGTCACCACCATCCCTGTCGAGGTTGTCATCTGTCGATCCTGAAAGGTATGCGGCCATGTCTTCTTTATTAGGAGTGGACCCAAGTTTCCTTTTTACCACACTTTTCAGGCACTCCCAGGCTGTGTTTTTGATTGATGGATCCGGAGATGTAAGTAGTTTAAACGCATGGACTATCTTGGAGATCTTGGCAGCATCCGCCAGTGGAATTAAATTGGCTCCCCCTTGATATGCTGGCATATATAGAATCTCTGGGCTTGCTCGCTGGGGAAGGTGTAGCCTCTTTTTGACGTAGCCTTTTATTTTTTTATCAGCTTTGTGAAGCGGCTTCATCGTTATTCGGGATGCTCGCAGTACATAGCCTAGTTTAGTTAGAAGGAACATGTTTAGGCCTTCTATTTTTTGCCACGGCGCCAGTAGTGAGTTGTGAAGTTTCTCAACATCTTGTAGCAGGTTATTAATGTCCTCTTCTGGTGTTTGATTGACTTTGTAGCCTGTTGGAATCCCCAGGTATTGGTAGTCTTCACCTTCTTTTAATGGCTCCGGTCTTCCTCCTTGGACGGTGAAAGTGGTGTTGTGAATTTCTCTCCTCTTCTTGCAATCCATGTGGAGGGTTGAACATTTCTTGGGATTAAAAGTCAGCCCCATCCAAGATGCTGTTTCTCCAACTTTATCCAGCATGTTTTGCATGGCATCTGCATTCTTTGCAATGAGGACTATATCGTCAGCATACGCTAACACCGACTGTATGTTGTTATGTAGTTTGTAACCACAATCATGTTGCATGCTTTGTATAGTTCTTATCAATGGCTCTATTGCAATGTTGAAGATAATTGGTGACAGGGGGCATCCTTGCTTCACTCCAGATTTCATGTTTATGTCTTCAGACTCCCCTTCCGGTGTAGTTATTGTAGTAGTGGTATTCCTGTAAATGTTGTGTATAATGTTACTTAGCTTTTCTGGGAGTCTTATATTTTGGAGTATATTGTGGATGTATTTATGCGGGATTGAGCCGAAAGCATTTGTTAAATCCAGCCATGCTAGTACGGCTTCTTTTCAGTTTCTTCTGGAATCATCAATGACGGACTGTACTATAAAGTTGTTTTCATAACAGCCTTCTGTATCCATAAAGCCCTTCTGCTTGGGCGATATAATATTATTCTTAGCAGTCCACGCGCATACTCTGCTTGATATAATGCTAGCATATAGTTTGGCTATCGTATTTCCCAAGGTGAGTGGACGCCAGTTGTTGAGATCTCTGTGGTCCCCTTTTTTGTGGATCAGTACGGTTCTTGCACTATCCCATGCCTTCGGTGTCTTCTCCTCCTTAAAGCATCTATTATAAATAGTATGAAGGACTAGACATCCAGGGTCTGCTCGTTTCAGCTGCGAGTATTTGACACCATCTTTCCCAGGTGCTGTGTTCTTCATTTTATTTAATTTCTGATTAATTTCTTCGGCTTCGATAGTATTTTCAATGTTAGCTTCATTTATCCCCACCGCCCGCATCTGATTCAGACATTCTGTGATGTGAGCAGGGGCTGCTGCTATGTCCGTGTCCGCTTTTTCTGTAAATACATCCTTGAAATATGCTGTTACTTCTGTTTTTCCCACTTGACAATACGTTGTAGCTGATCCATTTAATATTTTCGAGATAGCTTTCTTTTTGTTTATTCTGTAAAGCTTCTGTATCCTACCAGCTTCTATAGGATCTAATCCATTGTCACATGTTCTTTGGTTTATTCTGTTCTGATTGCGGCCATGACCATGTCTTTGTGTTCTCTCAGGAGTTGGCTTATATTCTGTTAGTTGTCTTATTTCATCTGTAATGTTGTACACTGTGTCCTCGAAGTCTTGCCAAGATGCTGCGCCCCTCAGTGCTTGTAACCATTTTTCTTGGTGTTTTGTTGATTTCTTCCTGTTTCGGTCTTCTTCGTCTATTTCACATTGGTTAGCATTTCCGTGTAAATGTGGATTGCCTGTATCCGTTGTTATTGTAGTGTCTTCCACTGCAGCACTTGTCTCTGGCAAACCGACAATTACAATAGGGGGCCCTTCTTCTGCGGGTGTTATGGGTCGGTCTTCTTGGGCTGGTATATTCATACACAACTCCCGAATTGGTACGTCTGTATTTACACATTGAGTAGTTATGTCGGTGGTATCCCTCGTTTCTTCAGTTCTCATGTATTGTGCGTCTTCTGCTGTAGTTGTGGGATGATTCTCATTAATTTGACGGTTTGCTGATCTTCTTTCAGACATGTGTTCTTCTTCTGGTATGCTAGTAGGGACTTCTGTTTCGTTACTTGTTGTCCGTTCAATGGTTATACATGAGGGGCCATCTTCTGCTGGTATTATGGGGTGATTTTCTTGGGTTCCTGTATCGACTGGTGCCTCTTCAACTGGTATGTCCTGTTGTGCAGTTGAGTCACTGCTCTCTTCTAATTCATTATGGATTGTGCCGACATCTTCAGTGTTGCCATGTGACCTGTAGTGTCTCTTCTGTTTTTTCAGGTCGTTTTCCACTCTATCACAAATTCGGCACTTAAATTTAAGGATAACGTTGTTGCAGTGGATCTTCTTTAGATGTTTTTTAAAGTCGCTATGATTTTGATACTGGTATAGCCCAAATAACCGTCTTCTTCCTCCAGAGGGCTGTGAGGATGGACCGTCTTTACAATAATCGCACTGTATTAGATCGTCAAATGGATACTGTATTGTAACTGCCAAGGGGGTATTTGTTCCGGATTCCATTTTACACTGTAGTAGTTCTTCTATCTTAAGAGTTAGTTTACTAGTTACTTAAAGTTCCTATTAATATCTTTCCTATTATTTCTATATCATCTTATATCATTTCTATTAATATAAAAGTCTTAATAATAGCAGTCCTTGCTTGGTATAGCATTCACTTCACTACTATATCACGTTCTACTATCTTAGAGTTAGCTTATTAGTTACTTAAAGTGTCTATTAATATCTTTCCTATTATTTCTATTAGTACAAAAGTTTTAGTACTAACAGTTCTTGCTTGGCATAGTATTCATTTCACTACTATAAAGTTGTTTGTTGCGTAGACTGCTACAATACACATTAAAAAGAAAAAAAAAAAATGTCTTTTCCAGAATATTTTTACTATAGTTTCCTAATCTGCTAATGTATTTACATGTTTCATGATTAAATGTAACTGTATTTATGGAGTCCTACACACTAAGATAAACAATTGTTCATAGTTACATTTTTCTTTTTAAATTTCGACTTTTTCCTAGCCATTAGGTATTGTTTCACAGGCATCATTAAGTAAATATGCTTTGCAAGGTTGTATCTTCTGTGAGATGAAGTAGTGCATATTGTTAATGTGTAAAAAGTTACTTACATACTTTCCAGTCTATATTCCATTCCACTGTAAAATACTCACAGAACACTCAAAGTTATAGCCGTTATTAAGTTTAAAATAGAAACGAACTGTATACCCTTTAATGTACAGAATTAATTATACAGTACTTCACAACGGACTAAATTCAAATATATACGGAACCTAAAAAAAAGCACTCCACGTTTAAATTTAAAATCATTAAGAGCTTTCCACTACTGTATAACGGAAAATTTGAATGTTAACAGACACTTGCAGCCGTTGCTAAGCCCATAAGAGAGTTTAAATTTGGAATCTTAACGAACTTTCCCAACTATTATTAATATCGCACTGCACGACTTCACAGATAAATTTGAAGTATTAACGGAAACTTACAGCCGTTATTATGATTCACACTTTACGGTTCACTGTAGCGTACACAATACTATCATCGATTACAACACGCACAAAAATAATTAAAATTAAGCTGAAACTTACAGCCGTTATTATGATTCACACTTTACGGTTCACAAACACGCACACAAATAATTAAAATTAAGCTAATAAGAACAGATACTACACTTTGATCTTAGCCAAAAGGCCGAGAAGCGATAAACCAAAGGTGCCTTACGGTTATGGTGTCACTCTATGGACTATCGTTTTAAGCGGCGGGAACCAGTGGTTGTTATTCCAGTTTATTTCACCATCAGCCACCGCCCAAGTGACGTCAGACCAAAGGTGCGCAGTTAACTCAACGTCTCCTCGCCTTTCTTACGCGAAACGTTCAACTGGTTCGATTTTTGAGAAGGAAACGCTGGAAAAATCGTAGCCCAGTCAACGAATACAGTCGCCGTGCCGACGTGGTGAACTGTTTACTCGATAGATGGCGTCACAGTAGCGCCTCAGTATTTTACCACTTTTTTTTTTTTCGTGGTGAAAACCGCGGAACGAGGACGCAGGCAACGTGTCGGAAGTCGTCTGTTAAGTTAAGCAACCGATAAAACGATCGGTAGAACCGGATAGTACGATCAAAAAAGGCCGTCAAAGTTCAAGTTCGCACCGCATTTAACGTGACCCGCAAGATAGGGTAGGCTGCAGCTGGAATGTGGGTATTTTGCACTCAATTATTGGTAGTCGTACCTTTTAAAATACATGCCATGCTGTGTGCTCTGTTGTCAGATACAGACGGCAGTGGCCCGGGACTTGATGGTCGACGAAATTACAAGTAGATATTTCATAACAAATCACCTCTCTCAGCGTTCCCTTTTCTTTGCTGCATCCAAGCACGAGACGGCCGCGCCCACCACGTCGTTACGATTACAGTATCTCAGATGTCGAGTGACCGATTACACAATTTAAAAACCTCACAAACGGTGGTTTTCATAATAGGCCTAACTTTCGAGTAACGTGAGAGGCCACGTAGGTGTATACGTGAACGGTACCCAATTCAATTCCTTTGTAAAACTGAAAAAACAATGGGCCAAATTGTCCGCGTCGTCTTCACAATGCGATTTCAAGTGTCATGCTAATATCATACTGTTGAGTCGCTTGCCGATTTGAAAGTGAAGGGTATTTATTCGTAAATGACTAATCAAACAAATCTGCAATTGCACACCTTTGAACGATCGAATCTCGTTGTTTTTGAACCAATAGCTAATAAAATTTCTAAAACAGATACGTCACCGCTCGTGTTCGGTTTTCATCATCTTTAAAGTATGTTTTCATCTAGTAAACGAGCTGTTCTGCAAAGTTGCATGAAACTTTTTCCCCTCTCTACCGAACTGATCGCATTCTAACAAACGTAAAGTAAATGTTAAAGACAACGACGCCACCTAACCTTTCACAACTGCACAGAATGTAAATGAAGGGTGCCTGTTTTTTCTTAACTGCTCCTCTTCCTCTGGTCAGTGTGTATTTTACCTTTCACACAACTAAAAGTATTTAAACTAGTAAAGGAATTTTTTATTTCATTAGTGGGGGAGACAAGTAGTTTCCGTACTGTGTTATAATAAAATGAATTCTGTTTATTATCATTACCAAATTGTAAACAATTATTTGTATTGCATTCAGTTTCATTTGGTCTCTTCAGAGTGTCTTTAAGCAAGTTAAATATTTGAAATACGAAAGTACTAAAAGGCCGTGTGTTTTTAATTGAAAGCAGATGGTAGTTTATGACAGAAAGCAGTCGGCTGAAGTGTATTCATTTATTTTATAAAACACCATTCACATTTATAAGAATATTTATTTTTGTGCAGCTAGTTGTTAGCTAAGACATAGTGTGCAAATTTTTGTCGTTCTATCCCCTTTCCAGTAATAATGGAATAACAATGTAAACAATTTGTATAGCATTCAGTTTCAATTGGTCTCTTCAGAGTGTCTTTAAGCAAGTTAAATATTTGAAATACGAGGGTCATTCAATAAGTAAACAGACAAACAGTTGTAGAAAAGAAATTAATTGTAGCAGCTGATTGAAACTTTCAGGAGTGTTACCTGGCAACATCGTTGTGAGTCTTGATCAGCTGTTCAATAATATATTGCATAATCATAACCAATACAGTTTTATGTACGATGGCGTGTCCTCTTGAGGACAGTACTTTCGAAGAACAGCGTTCTGTTATAAGATTTTTGGACTTGGAACCACTAACTTGGATTCACTATTTTGAACCTGAGTCAAAGCGACAAAGCATGGAGTGGAAGCATCCCAGTTCACCCGCCAAAAAGAAATTCAAAACCCAGCCATCGGCTGGTAAGGTGATGTTAACCATCTTTTGGAGCTCCCAAGGCCCAATTTTCTGTGATTACCTACAAGACCAGCGTACCATCATAGTCAGTACTATTCTGACATGATTGTGAACAAAGTTAAGCCTGCATTGAAGAAGAAATGTCCGGGATGGGAGAGGAAAGGTGTGATTCTTCTTCACGATAATGCCCGCCCACACACGGCAAAACTGACGCTTGAAACAATAAAAAAAGTAGGTTGGGAGATCCTGCCTCATCGCCCTTATAGCCCTGACCTTCCCCATCTGACTTTTTCTTGTTTGGCCCACTCAAGGAGACTTTGCGTGATGTCAAGTTCAACGGCAATGAAGAAGTGAAGGAAAAAGTCAAAAACTGGCTTCGACATCAAGGTAAAGAATTCTTTGCTGAGAGAATACAAAAACTTGTAAAGAGATGGGACAAGTGCATAGACGCTCCTGGAGATTACGTTGAAAAGTAAAAAAAAAATTGTATAATTGTATTAATTGAATAAAAAGCTTTTGCTCCACAGCTGTTTGTTTACTTATTGAATGACCTCTCATATGAAAGTACTGAAAGGCTGTGTGTTTTTAATTGAAAGCAGATGGTAGTTTATGACAGATATCAGTCGGGTGAAGTGTATTCTATTTATTTTATTTTATCAAACACCATTCACGTTCATAAGGTTATTTATTTTTGTGCAGCTAGTTGTTAGCTAAGGCGCAGTGTGCAAGTTTTTTGTCATTCTATCCCCTTTGCAGTAATAAAGTGGTGGCAAATCCTATTAAAGATTGCCTGTTCGTCACTAAATTTTAATTACCAAGTGGTTTTAAATTTACTATAACTGGTACGGTCATTATTTACTTATGTTTCCTCTGTTGGTGAAAATTAAAATAACAAGGGCGCGGCAAGCCATATTACCACTGTTGAAGGTTACCATATGTTTTTCCAGGTTTGCTTTTGTTCAGAAACGGCTAACGGTTTGGAAAAAAAATTTTCAACTTGTGATTTTCACTTGACAAACGCAAACGCAATAGTAAACTTACATTACAAAGTTAACATTTTTACTTTAAGACCGTGTAACAATTTTTACAAGCTGGTACAAATCAACAAATGTAGATGCAATTGCACACACACACATACAATCAACTGTGGAAGTTCAATTATTAAACATGTAATGTATTCAGTTTCTCCAAGTAACAGTTCAATGTTGTTTACGACTGGCTTTCACAAGCAGGCTGCTTGTTGCAGTATCTGGCACATTCGATACTGTCACCAACGCGAAGGGTAGGCCTATCTTTCATTACTTTACAAGGAGAGAGGACACTCTTCATTTCATAAATGAAACAGGTGGGAAAGTTTTTACGAAAAGACCTGTCTCATTATACAGGCTCTCTGTTGCAGTGCTCGTCAAACATTTACACACAAACACTCACTGCTAACACGTACATGATTATGTTACAAAGGGCCATCTTTATTAGCCTGTTTTTGACGCATTGCACACTGCATTTTATCAGGATATATGGACCATTCACAGGTGTCCGTCTGTATTTCTGTCCCTCACTCGTACGCTTATCCTCATGGTCATGCAACTCATTCTGCCGGGAGTGTGTGTGTTCTTTTGTGCAGACGCTTACCTTGCACTTGGTGGTAACTTGCTGCCGATGACAAGAAGTACGTAGTACGTAGTCCTAATCGTACCCGATGCATGTACAACAGAAATTTTCCATGCATCCTCATCCCCATAGGGATGACAAACTAGGTTTCCTGATCATGCTTATTGGCCGATAACAAACACGAGAATAAGACGGAAAAATTAATGGTGTAACCTTTTTCAGTATCAGCTACCCTTATAATTTACAGCAAGCTCTATTTATGATAATTGTTATTACACTGTCATAGGACTGCAGTTCCTCCCTCAGGCTGCTGGTGCTCGGTTCCTCCTTGCAGCGAAATATTGTCAATTGTCTGCGTGGAAGTAAGCAACGGGTGTAAGCATTCTTGAAGGCTTCATCTCACTCGATCCTCTCTGGCAGCAAGCTGTAACAGTAACGGAGACCATCAAACGTTTTCTAGGCGAAAGCCGGCCACTACAACATGCATGCACGTTTCTAGACACAATTTAAAAAAATTACAGGTTGTCAGAATAGTCTGGTGTAAGAAAAGTGTACGCAGGGACCCGGAGGTACTGCAATGCCGGGTCAACCCGTGACAGAAGTGGAGCAAGCCTCTAAACACTTCGTCATTTTCCAAAAGTCATTTTAATACACTGGCCCCACAATGCGGAGCGTATCAGACATAAAGTTGATAAGAACAGCTTAACAGGTTTATTCTTATACCAAAAATTTTACAAGGAGTTACAAATATTAAAACCGTACTTACAAATTAATAATCATTAATTTTATGTAACACTGTTGACAATTTTTAGACACCTGTATGAATTAGGCTATACAATTTATTGTTGCATATATGTATATAAAATCTCTGATTATTTATTACAATTATTAATTTTATACAGTCTTTGAGAGTGTTCATACCTTCACAGTATGTCAAACACAATTATATCTATTGTATATTGTTTTTTTTCACACATTGATGTCACAATTTGCCAATTGTTTAATCACTGTCATGCAGATTTTTTTATCCAGTTACTACCACACTTAAGTTATTCTTTTTTTTCTTTCCTGTGAAAGCTGAAAGCGCAGCAGCACGTGTGAACACACAGATAATATTTTGTTTGGCAAATGTGACATTAAGCACTGCCATCAATCAGTATCACTATCTCACTTGTTTACTGTATATATATCCTGACTCCACCTGCTGAGCTTTCCGAATGGATCTGTCATTGTTCTTGTGCCATGCATAGTAGTCCAGAGATGCTATACTATGAAGCCATCCATGGAGACCCTACATCCTTTCCCTTCTAGCGCCTCCTCAGAGCTTTCAAAAGAAACAGATGCATCAACGATGCAGATATTTATATTTTCTTCATTCCTCAGCTCCCGTGTCATGGTCTCAGATATGATGCTGTTCCCTCGGCCTTCCTGTTTTTACAAGCAGAACCCCTGCCAATCAAAACATTGTAAAACAAAGGAAATTTAAGTGTACAAAAAAAAAACAAAAGATTGACAAGGAAGGTTGGCGAAGAGGAAAGGCTGAAGATTGCGATTGATTTACTGCAATGAACAGAGGTAAATAATAATAATAATAATAATTTATTTCCAATTTTTCCTTCATATACAAAATAGTTGCATACAAAGGACCTATAGGGGGTATAAAAATACCCGTACATAGGTTGGTCCTACATAAATATTTAAAAATAAAATTCAAAAATACAACAGTTGTAAATATTAACAAAATGTGATAGATACATCACTAGTTTATACTAATATAGTTCAAATAATAAAGCATTAAATTTATATGAGATTCATATACACAACATCAACCATACATGGCAACATGTTAATCACAATAATTATTAAATTTGTACAGACACCATTTATTCCATTATTCAGTCTATAACAAAATTTCTGATTTTATCTTTTAACTTCTTTTTTAACAGTTTATTACTAACGCCCAAACCTTTAAGATATATCGGTAGTTCATTGAAGTACTTTATTGCATAATAAACATAACTCCTTTGGCCAATTGTCAATATGTGTTTAGGCAGTGGGATACTTTTGTAGCGTGTGTTATTAGAATTTCGAGTAAATTCATCCTCAAGTTTATCATACTGATATATTATGGCTTTAAGAACAAAAACTTGTTTGAGATCGAGTGGTCTGTCCTGATCTTGTTCTTCCACTCCAATTATTTTTAATAATCTATATTGAAATCTAAGCAGTGGTCTGAAAGATGTATCATAAAGACCACCCCAGGCAACAATACCATAAACTGCAATACTATGGAAAAGCCCATAGTAGGCCTATATTTGAATCATCTGTTTTCTAGATAATATTTGCCGGAGTCTGCAAAAAACATATACTAGATATTTTGGTCTTATTAACTACATTATTGACATGCAAATCCCACTTAATATTATAATCATATATAACACCTAGATATTTACAGCTAACGACTCTCTTCAAACGACCACCATTCAAAAAAACATCCAATTCATCAGGAACAGAGTCTTTATAATTGCCAAAAGTGACATAAACAGACTTGTTTATATTAAGTATAAGTTTATTTTGATAAAGCCATGAAAAAATAGAGTCAAGTTTATCTGACACATGAACTGAAAGTTCCCTCCATGAGTGCCCATTCATTGGGACAGCTGTATCATCAGCATATGCAATAAATTCTTGGTGTATTTCTAATAAATCATTTATGAAGAATAAAAACAGTAATTGACCAAGAATAGATCCCTGAGGAACTCCTAAATTGGTATAGACTGGTTTACTTTTAATACCATTGACCTTTACAACTTGAAATTAAAAATCGAATCGAATTAAAAATTTTTTAAATTCACATTACAGTTAAATTTTTAACATGTTTCTTTAAAATTACACATACCATTAAATTGTACTAATCATTTTTATTGATAATGTTTCATTATCGCTGCATGTGCCAACCAACTAAATTTCTTATAAAACCGCCAATATCTCGAAAACGAAAAAGCCGATTTTATTGAAACAAAACCAAAATAAAATTTGGAATTTTCTATAATTTTCACTCGTTGACACCATATAGCTATCTCTCATAAAACGAAAGTTTGTCGCATGCCGAAAATTTCACTACATGAAAATTAAAAAAGAAATTTCATGACGTAGAACCGTGTGAAGACTGTTTTTGAAAATTGTTAAAACTATCGGTTAAAATTTATGCCTAAAACCATCCTCAAACTTCAAGGATCATGGTGGTGAAAGAATTTTAAAAATCAGATCAGCTGTTACTGAAGTTATGTCGGGGCGGGCAATGAAACACATTCGCGCTCTCCGCTATAGCTCGGACGTAGACCTACGCAGTTTCCAGTGGTCGAGGGAAGAGTAACAGTACTTGCTGAATGCTTGCGTACCACCTCCTCTGTTCTATTGGGGAGAACAGTCCACATTGTCTCGCTCGCTCTGCAAAAAGAGTATACTTCCAAACGGGTGCTGAGAGTAGGACTGGAGATAAAGCTCCTGTTGTCCCGTAGTGACAGATGGTCGTTGATATTCATTTTTGAGTTTAAGGTGGGCCGGTCCCGGCGGTACTGCAATGCCGGGTCAACCCGTGACAGAGGTGGAGCAAGCCCCTAGCACCCCGTCATTTTCCCAAAAATCGATTTAATATACTGGCCCCGCAATACGGAGCGTATCAGATATTAAGCTGATAAGAACAGATACTACACTTTGATCTTAGCCAAAAGGCCGAGAAGCGAAAAACCAAAGGTGCATTACGGTTATGGTGTCACTCTATGGACTATCATTTTAAGCGGCGGGAACCAGTGGTTGTTATTCCAGTTTATTTCACCATCAGCCACCGCCCAAGTGACGTCAGACCAAAGGTGCGCAGTTATATCAACGTCTCCTCGCCTTTCTTTCGCGAAACGTTCAACTGGTTCGATATTTGAGAAGGAAACGCTGGAAAAATCGTAGCCCAGTCAACGAATACAGTCGCCGTGCCGACGTGGTGAACTGTTTACTCGATAGATGGCGTCACAGTAGCGCCTCCGTATTTTACTACTTTTTTGTTTTTCGTGGTGAAAAACGCGGAACGAGGACATTGGCAACGTGTCGGAAGTCGTCTGTTAAGTTAAGCAACCGATAAAACGATCGGTAGAACCGGATAGTACGATCAAAAAAGGCCGTCAAAGTTCAAGTTCGCACCGCATTTAACGTGACCCGCAAGATAGGGTAGGCTGCAGCTGGAATGTGGGTATTTTGCACTCAATTATTGGTAGTCGTACCTTTTAAAATACATGCCATGCTGTGTGCTCTGTTGTCAGATACAGACGGCAGTGGCCCGGGACTTGATGGTCGACGAAATTACAAGTAGATATTTCATAACATATCACCTCTCTCAGCGTTCCCTTTTCTTTGCTGCATCCAAGCACGAGACGGCCGCGCCCACCACGTCGTTACGATTACAGTATCTCAGATGTCGAGTGACCGATTACACAATTTAAAAACCTCACAAACGGTGGTTTTCATAATAGGCCTAACTTTCGAGTAACGTGAGAGGCCACGTAGGTGTATACGTGAACGGTACCCAATTCAATTCCTTTGTAAAACTGAAAAAACAATGGGCCAAATTGTCCGCGTCGTCTTCACAATGCGATTTCAAGTGTCATGCTAATATCATACTGTTGAGTCGCTTGCCGATTTGAAAGTGAAGGGTATTTATTCGTAAATGACTAATCAAACAAATCTGCAATTGCACACCTTTGAACGATCGAATCTCGTTGTTTTTGAACCAATAGCTAATAAAATTTCTAAAACAGATACGTCACCGCTCGTGTTCGGTTTTCATCATCTTTAAAGTATGTTTTCATCTAGTAAACGAGCTGTTCTGCAAAGTTGCATGAAACTTTTTCCCCTCTCTACCGAACTGATCGCATTCTAACAAACGTAAAGTAAATGTTAAAGACAACGACGCCACCTAACCTTTCACAACTGCACAGAATGTAAATGAAGGGTGCCTGTTTTTTCTTAACTGCTCCTCTTCCTCTGGTCAGTGTGTATTTTACCTTTCACACAACTAAAAGTATTTAAACTAGTAAAGGAATTTTTTATTTCATTAGTGGGGGAGACAAGTAGTTTCCGTACTGTGTTATAATAAAATGAATTCTGTTTATTATCATTACCAAATTGTAAACAATTATTTGTATTGCATTCAGTTTCATTTGGTCTCTTCAGAGTGTCTTTAAGCAAGTTAAATATTTGAAATACGAAAGTACTAAAAGGCCGTGTGTTTTTAATTGAAAGCAGATGGTAGTTTATGACAGAAAGCAGTCGGCTGAAGTGTATTCATTTATTTTATAAAACACCATTCACATTTATAAGAATATTTATTTTTGTGCAGCTAGTTGTTAGCTAAGACATAGTGTGCAAATTTTTGTCGTTCTATCCCCTTTCCAGTAATAATGGAATAACAATGTAAACAATTTGTATAGCATTCAGTTTCAATTGGTCTCTTCAGAGTGTCTTTAAGCAAGTTAAATATTTGAAATACGAGGGTCATTCAATAAGTAAACAGACAAACAGTTGTAGAAAAGAAATTAATTGTAGCAGCTGATTGAAACTTTCAGGAGTGTTACCTGGCAACATCGTTGTGAGTCTTGATCAGCTGTTCAATAATATATTGCATAATCATAACCAATACAGTTTTATGTACGATGGCGTGTCCTCTTGAGGACAGTACTTTCGAAGAACAGCGTTCTGTTATAAGATTTTTGGACTTGGAACCACTAACTTGGATTCACTATTTTGAACCTGAGTCAAAGCGACAAAGCATGGAGTGGAAGCATCCCAGTTCACCCGCCAAAAAGAAATTCAAAACCCAGCCATCGGCTGGTAAGGTGATGTTAACCATCTTTTGGAGCTCCCAAGGCCCAATTTTCTGTGATTACCTACAAGACCAGCGTACCATCATAGTCAGTACTATTCTGACATGATTGTGAACAAAGTTAAGCCTGCATTGAAGAAGAAATGTCCGGGATGGCAGAGGAAAGGTGTGATTCTTCTTCACGATAATGCCCGCCCACACACGGCAAAACTGACGCTTGAAACAATAAAAAAAGTAGGTTGGGAGATCCTGCCTCATCGCCCTTATAGCCCTGACCTTCCCCATCTGACTTTTTCTTGTTTGGCCCACTCAAGGAGACTTTGCGTGATGTCAAGTTCAACGGCAATGAAGAAGTGAAGGAAAAAGTCAAAAACTGGCTTCGACATCAAGGTAAAGAATTCTTTGCTGAGAGAATACAAAAACTTGTAAAGAGATGGGACAAGTGCATAGACGCTCCTGGAGATTACGTTGAAAAGTAAAAAAAAAATTGTATAATTGTATTAATTGAATAAAAAGCTTTTGCTCCACAGCTGTTTGTTTACTTATTGAATGACCTCTCATATGAAAGTACTGAAAGGCTGTGTGTTTTTAATTGAAAGCAGATGGTAGTTTATGACAGATATCAGTCGGGTGAAGTGTATTCTATTTATTTTATTTTATCAAACACCATTCACGTTCATAAGGTTATTTATTTTTGTGCAGCTAGTTGTTAGCTAAGGCGCAGTGTGCAAGTTTTTTGTCATTCTATCCCCTTTGCAGTAATAAAGTGGTGGCAAATCCTATTAAAGATTGCCTGTTCGTCACTAAATTTTAATTACCAAGTGGTTTTAAATTTACTATAACTGGTACGGTCATTATTTACTTATGTTTCCTCTGTTGGTGAAAATTAAAATAACAAGGGCGCGGCAAGCCATATTACCACTGTTGAAGGTTACCATATGTTTTTCCAGGTTTGCTTTTGTTCAGAAACGGCTAACGGTTTGGAAAAAAAATTTTCAACTTGTGATTTTCACTTGACAAACGCAAACGCAATAGTAAACTTACATTACAAAGTTAACATTTTTACTTTAAGACCGTGTAACAATTTTTACAAGCTGGTACAAATCAACAAATGTAGATGCAATTGCACACACACACATACAATCAACTGTGGAAGTTCAATTATTAAACATGTAATGTATTCAGTTTCTCCAAGTAACAGTTCAATGTTGTTTACGACTGGCTTTCACAAGCAGGCTGCTTGTTGCAGTATCTGGCACATTCGATACTGTCACCAACGCGAAGGGTAGGCCTATCTTTCATTACTTTACAAGGAGAGAGGACACTCTTCATTTCATAAATGAAACAGGTGGGAAAGTTTTTACGAAAAGACCTGTCTCATTATACAGGCTCTCTGTTGCAGTGCTCGTCAAACATTTACACACAAACACTCACTGCTAACACGTACATGATTATGTTACAAAGGGCCATCTTTATTAGCCTGTTTTTGACGCATTGCACACTGCATTTTATCAGGATATATGGACCATTCACAGGTGTCCGTCTGTATTTCTGTCCCTCACTTGTACGCTTATCCTCATGGTCATGCAACTCATTCTGCCGGGAGTGTGTGTGTTCTTTTGTGCAGACGCTTACCTTGCACTTGGTGGTAACTTGCTGCCGATGACAAGAAGTACGTAGTACGTAGTCCTAATCGTACCCGATGCATGTACAACAGAAATTTTCCATGCATCCTCATCCCCATAGGGATGACAAACTAGGTTTCCTGATCATGCTTATTGGCCGATAACAAACACGAGAATAAGACGGAAAAATTAATGGTGTAACCTTTTTCAGTATCAGCTACCCTTATAATTTACAGCAAGCTCTATTTATGATAATTGTTATTACACTGTCATAGGACTGCAGTTCCTCCCTCAGGCTGCTGGTGCTCGGTTCCTCCTTGCAGCGAAATATTTTCAATTGTCTGCGTGGAAGTAAGCAACGGGTGTAAGCATTCTTGAAGGCTTCATCTCACTCGATCCTCTCTGGCAGCAAGCTGTAACAGTAACGGAGACCATCAAACGTTTTCTAGGCGAAAGCCGGCCACTACAACATGCATGCACGTTTCTAGACACAATTTAAAAAAATTACAGGTTGTCAGAATAGTCTGGTGTAAGAAAAGTGTACGCAGGGACCCGGAGGTACTGCAATGCCGGGTCAACCCGTGACAGAAGTGGAGCAAGCCTCTAAACACTTCGTCATTTTCCAAAAGTCATTTTAATACACTGGCCCCACAATGCGGAGCGTATCAGACATAAAGTTGATAAGAACAGCTTAACAGGTTTATTCTTATACCAAAAATTTTACAAGGAGTTACAAATATTAAAACCGTACTTACAAATTAATAATCATTAATTGTATGTAACACTGTTGACAATTTTTAGACACCTGTATGAATTAGGCTATACAATTTATTGTTGCATATATGTATATAAAATCTCTGATTATTTATTACAATTATTAATTTTATACAGTCTTTGAGAGTGTTCATACCTTCACAGTATGTCAAACACAATTATATCTATTGTATATTGTTTTTTTTCACACATTGATGTCACAATTTGCCAATTGTTTAATCACTGTCATGCAGATTTTTTTATCCAGTTACTACCACACTTAAGTTATTCTTTTTTTTCTTTCCTGTGAAAGCTGAAAGCGCAGCAGCACGTGTGAACACACAGATAATATTTTGTTTGGCAAATGTGACATTAAGCACTGCCATCAATCAGTATCACTATCTCACTTGTTTACTGTATATATATCCTGACTCCACCTGCTGAGCTTTCCGAATGGCTCTGTCATTGTTCTTGTGCCATGCATAGTAGTCCAGAGATGCTATACTATGAAGCCATCCATGGAGACCCTACATCCTTTCCCTTCTAGCGCCTCCTCAGAGCTTTCAAAAGAAACAGATGCATCAACGATGCAGATATTTATATTTTCTTCATTCCTCAGCTCCCGTGTCATGGTCTCAGATATGATGCTGTTCCCTCGGCCTTCCTGTTTTTACAAGCAGAACCCCTGCCAATCAAAACATTGTAAAACAAAGGAAATTTAAGTGTACAAAAAAAAAACAAAAGATTGACAAGGAAGGTTGGCGAAGAGGAAAGGCTGAAGATTGCGATTGATTTACTGCAATGAACAGAGGTAAATAATAATAATAATAATAATAATTTATTTCCAATTTTTCCTTCATATACAAAATAGTTGCATACAAAGGACCTATAGGGGGTATAAAAATACCCGTACATAGGTTGGTCCTACATAAATATTTAAAAATAAAATTCAAAAATACAACAGTTGTAAATATTAACAAAATGTGATAGATACATCACTAGTTTATACTAATATAGTTCAAATAATAAAGCATTAAATTTATATGAGATTCATATACACAACATCAACCATACATGGCAACATGTTAATCACAATAATTATTAAATTTGTACAGACACCATTTATTCCATTATTCAGTCTATAACAAAATTTCTGATTTTATCTTTTAACTTCTTTTTTAACAGTTTATTACTAACGCCCAAACCTTTAAGATATATCGGTAGTTCATTGAAGTACTTTATTGCATAATAAACATAACTCCTTTGGCCAATTGTCAATATGTGTTTAGGCAGTGGGATACTTTTGTAGCGTGTGTTATTAGAATTTCGAGTAAATTCATCCTCAAGTTTATCATACTGATATATTATGGCTTTAAGAACAAAAACTTGTTTGAGATCGAGTGGTCTGTCCTGATCTTGTTCTTCCACTCCAATTATTTTTAATAATCTATATTGAAATCTAAGCAGTGGTCTGAAAGATGTATCATAAAGACCACCCCAGGCAACAATACCATAAACTGCAATACTATGGAAAAGCCCATAGTAGGCCTATATTTGAATCATCTGTTTTCTAGATAATATTTGCCGGAGTCTGCAAAAAACATATACTAGATATTTTGGTCTTATTAACTACATTATTGACATGCAAATCCCACTTAATATTATAATCATATATAACACCTAGATATTTACAGCTAACGACTCTCTTCAAACGACCACCATTCAAAAAAACATCCAATTCATCAGGAACAGAGTCTTTATAATTGCCAAAAGTGACATAAACAGATTTGTTTATATTAAGTATAAGTTTATTTTGATAAAGCCATGAAAAAATAGAGTCAAGTTTATCTGACACATGAACTGAAAGTTCCCTCCATGAGTGCCCATTCATTGGGACAGCTGTATCATCAGCATATGCAATAAATTCTTGGTGTATTTCTAATAAATCATTTATGAAGAATAAAAACAGTAATTGACCAAGAATAGATCCCTGAGGAACTCCTAAATTGGTATAGACTGGTTTACTTTTAATACCATTGACCTTTACAACTTGAAATTAAAAATCGAATCGAATTAAAAATTTTTTAAATTCACATTACAGTTAAATTTTTAACATGTTTCTTTAAAATTACACATACCATACAATTGTACTAATCATTTTTATTGATAATGTTTCATTATCGCTGCATGTGCCAACCAACTAAATTTCTTATAAAACCGCCAATATCTCGAAAACGAAAAAGCCGATTTTATTGAAACAAAACCAAAATAAAATTTGGAATTTTCTATAATTTTCACTCGTTGACACCATATAGCTATCTCTCATAAAACGAAAGTTTGTCGCATGCCGAAAATTTCACTACATGAAAATTAAAAAAGAAATTTCATGACGTAGAACCGTGTGAAGACTGTTTTTGAAAATTGTTAAAACTATCGGTTAAAATTTATGCCTAAAACCATCCTCAAACTTCAAGGAACATGGTGGTGAAAGAATTTTAAAAATCAGATCAGCTGTTACTGAAGTTATGTCGGGGCGGGCAATGAAACACATTCGCGCTCTCCGCTATAGCTCGGACGTAGACCTACGCAGTTTCCAGTGGTCGAGGGAAGAGTAACAGTACTTGCTGAATGCTTGCGTACCACCTCCTCTGTTCTATTGGGGAGAACAGTCCACATTGTCTCGCTCGCTCTGCAAAAAGAGTATACTTCCAAACGGGTGCTGAGAGTAGGACTGGAGATAAAGCTCCTGTTGTCCCGTAGTGACAGATGGTCGTTGATATTCATTTTTGAGTTTAAGGTGGGCCGGTCCCGGCGGTACTGCAATGCCGGGTCAACCCGTGACAGAGGTGGAGCAAGCCCCTAGCACTCCGTCATTTTCCCAAAAATCGATTTAATATACTGGCCCCGCAATACGGAGCGTATCAGATATTAAGCTGATAAGAACAGATACTACACTTTGATCTTAGCCAAAAGGCCGAGAAGCGAAAAACCAAAGGTGCCTTACGGTTATGGTGTCACTCTATGGACTATCATTTTAAGCGGCGGGAACCAGTGGTTGTTATTCCAGTTTATTTCACCATCAGCCACCGCCCAAGTGACGTCAGACCAAAGGTGCGCAGTTATCTCAACGTCTCCTCGCCTTTCTTTCGCGAAACGTTCAACTGGTTCGATATTTGAGAAGGAAACGCTGGAAAAATCGTAGCCCAGTCAACGAATACAGTCGCCGTGCCGACGTGGTGAACTGTTTACTCGATAGATGGCGTCACAGTAGCGCCTCCGTATTTTACTACTTTTTTGTTTTTCGTGGTGAAAAACGCGGAACGAGGACATTGGCAACGTGTCGGAAGTCGTCTGCTAAGTTAAGCAACCGATAAAACGATCGGTAGAACCGGATAGTACGATCAAAAAATGCTGTCAAAGTTCAAGTTCGCACCGCATTTAACGTGACCCGCAAGATAGGGTAGGCTGCAGCTGGAATGTGGGTATTTTGCACACTCAATTATTGGTAGTCGTACCTTTTAAAATACATGCCATACATACATACTGCAGTTCCTCCCTCAGGCTGCTGGTGCTCGGTTCCTCCTTGCAGCGAAATATTGTCAATTGTCTGCGTGGAAGTAAGCAACGGGTGTAAGCATTCTTGAAGGCTTCATCTCACTCGATCCTCTCTGGCAGCAAGCTGTAACAGTAACGGAGACCATCAAACGTTTTCTAGGCGAAAGCCGGCCACTGCAACATGCATGCACGTTTCTAGACACAATTAAAAAAAATTACAGGTGGTCAGAATAGTCTGGTGTAAGAAAAGTGTACGCAGGGACCCGGAGGTACTGCAATGCCGGGTCAACCCGTGACAGAAGTGGAGCAAGCCTCTAAACACTCCGTCATTTTCCAAAGGTCATTTTAATACACTGGCCCCACAATGCGGAGCGTATCAGACATAAAGTTGATAAGAACAGCTTAACAGGTTTATTCTTATACCAAAAATTTTACAAGGAGTTACAAATATTAAAACCGTACTTAGAAATTAATAATCATTAATTTTATGTAACACTGTTGACAATTTTTAGACACCTGTATGAATTAGGCTATACAATTTATTGTTGTATATAATGTATATAAAGTCTCTGATTATTTATTACAATTATTAATTTTATACAGTCTTTGAGAGTGTTCATACCTTCACAGTATGTCAAACACAATTATATCTACTGTATATTGTTTTTTTTCACACATTGATGTCACAATTTGCCAATTGTTTAATCACTGTCATGCAGATTTTTTTATCCAGTTACTACCACACTTAAGTTATTCTTTTTTTTCTTTCCTGTGAAAGCTGAAAGCGCAGCAGCACGTGTGAACACACAGATAATATTTTGTTTGGCAAATGTGACATTAAGCACTGCCATCAATCAGTATCACTATCTCACTTGTTTACTGTATATATATCCTGACTCCACCTGCTGAGCTTTCCGAATGGCTCTGTCATTGTTCTTGTGCCATGCATAGTAGTCCAGAGATGCTATACTATGAAGCCATCCATGGAGACCCTACATCCTTTCCCTTCTAGCGCCTCCTCAGAGCTTTCAAAAGAAACAGATGCATCAACGATGCAGATATTTATATTTTCTTCATTCCTCAGCTCCCGTGTCATGGTCTCAGATATGATGCTGTTCCCTCGGCCTTCCTGTTTTTACAAGCAGAATCCCTGCCAATCAAAACATTGTAAAACAAAGGAAATTTAAGTGTACAAAAAAAAAACAAAAGATTGACAAGGAAGGTTGGTGAAGAGGAAAGGCTGAAGATTGCGATTGATTTACTGCAATGAACAGAGGTAAATAATAATAATAATAATAATTTATTTCCAATTTTTCCTTCATATACAAAATAGTTGCATACAAAGGACCTATAGGGGGTATAAAAATACCCGTACATAGGTTGGTCCTACATAAATATTTAAAAATAAAATTCAAAAATACAACAGTTGTAAATATTAACAAAATGTGATAGATACATCACTAGTTTATACTAATATAGTTCAAATAATAAAGCATTAAATTTATATGAGATTCATATACACAACATCAACCATACATGGCAACATGTTAATCACAATAATTATTAAATTTGTACAGACACCATTTATTCCATTATTCAGTCTATAACAAAATTTCTGATTTTATCTTTAACTTCTTTTTTAACAGTTTATTACTAACGCCCAAACCTTTAAGATATATCGGTAGTTCATTGAAGTACATTATTGCATAATAAACATAACTCCTTTGGCCAATTGTCAATATGTGTTTAGGCAGTGGGATACTTTTGTAGCGTGTGTTATTAGAATTTCGAGTAAATTCATCCTCAAGTTTATCATACTGATATATTATGGCTTTAAGAACAAAAACTTGTTTGAGATCGAGTGGTCTGTCCTGATCTTGTTCTTCCACTCCAATTATTTTTAATAATCTATATTGAAGTCTAAGCAGTGTTCTGAAAGATGTATCATAAAGACCACCCCAGGCAACAATACCATAAACTGCAATACTATGGAAAAGCCCATAGTATATTTGAATCATCTGTTTTCTAGATAATATTTGCCGGAGTCTGCTAAAAACATATACTAGATATTTTGGTCTTATTAACTACATTATTGACATGCAAATCCCACTTAATATTATAATCATATATAACACCTAGATATCTACAGCTAACGACTCTCTTCAAACGACCACCATTCAAAAAAACATCCAATTCATCAGGAACAGAGTCTTTATAATTGCCAAAAGTGACATAAACAGACTTGTTTAAATTAAGTATAAGTTTATTTTGATAAACCCATGAAAAAATAGAGTCAAGTTTATCTGACACATGAACTGAAAGTTCCCTCCATGAGTGCCCATTCATTGGGACAGCTGTATCATCAGCATATGCAATCAATTCTTGGTGTATTTCTAATAAATCATTTACGAAGAATAAAAACAGTAATTGACCAAGAATAGATCCCTGAGGAACTCCTAAATTGGTATAGACTGGTTTACTTTTAATACCATTGACCTTTACAACTTGAAATTAAAAATCGAATCGAATTAAAAAATTTTTAAATTCACATTACAGTTAAATTTTTAACATGTTTCTTTAAAATTACACATACCATACAATTGTACTAATCATTTTTATTGATAATGTTTCATTATCGCTGCATGTGCCAACCAACTAAATTTCTTATAAAACCGCCAATATCTCGAAAACGAAAAAGCCGATTTTATTGAAACAAAACCAAAATAAAATTTTCTATAATTTTCACTCGTTGACACCATATAGCTATCTCTCATAAAACGAAAGTTTGTCGCATGCCGAAAATTTCACTACATGAAAATTAAAAAAGAAATTTCATGACGTGGAACCGTGTGAAGACTGTTTTTGAAAATTGTTAAAACTATCGGTTAAAATTTATGCCTAAAACCATCCTCAAACTTCAAGGATCATGGTGGTGAAAGAATTTTAAAAATCAGATCAGCTGTTACTGAAGTTATGTCGGGGCGGGCAATGAAACACATTCGCGCTCTCCGCCCTCCACTATAGCTCGGACGTAGACCTACGCAGCTTCCAGAGGTCGAGGGAAGAGTAACAGTACTTGCTGAATGCTTGCGTACCACCTCCTCTGTTCTATTGGGGAGAACAGTCCACATTGTCTCGCTCGCTCTGCAAAAAGAGTATACTTCCAAACGGGTGCTGAGAGTAGGACTGGAGATAAAGCTCCTGTTGTCCCGTAGTGACAGATGGTCGTTGATATACATTTTTGAGTTTAAGGTGGGCCTGTCCCGGCGGTACTGCAATGCCGGGTCAACCCGTGACAGAGGTGGAGCAAGCCCCTAGCACTCCGTCATTTTCCAAAAATCAGTTTAATATACTGGCCCCGCAATGCGGAGCGTATCAGATATTAAGCTGATAAGAACAGATTTAAAAACGTTTATTGTTATATCAGTATATACAGAGTGTAACAAAAATTTTAAAACATGCTTACAAATTAATACTCATTAATTCTAGATACATATTTCATAATCATTATACATGTTTAAAATGGTACAACTTTTTGTTGTATATTTATAGTCTTTATTTATTACAATAAAATGTCTTTTTGGTATAGTCTTTGGGATTGTTCGTATGCACAAATTGTATATTTAATGTTTTTATTTTTTCTCAGATATATGTCACAACTGTCAATTTATTTAATATCATTCTCATGTAGTTTAATATACTGGCCCTGCAATGCAGGGCGTATCACACACACACACACACACACACACACACACACACACACACACACACACACACACACACACACACACACACACACACACACACACACACACACACACTCACACACACACACAGAGGAAACATGAAGCTCAAATACAAAAAGACAAATATAAAGAAAATACACAAATACAAATATTAAGAAAATAACACACACACACACACACTCACACACACACACACACACACACACACACACACACACACACACACACACACACACACAGAGGAAACATGCAGCTCAGATACAAAAAGACAAATATAAAGAAAATACACAAATACAAATATTAGGAAAATATATACATAATACATATTGTTTTGATTGGCAGCTGTGACTGACATTAGGCACTGGCATTAATAAGTAGCACTATCACAATGTCACTGTCACTAGCACTAAGCACTATCACTTATATTGTCGTACACCTGTGACATGTTCAACGTATACCTGTGATGTAGTTCCCTCGACCTTCCTGTTTTTGATGAGTGTTTCGGTGTCTTTGAGAGTAATGGCATTGCTGAGGCGTTCAACTATATTATCGTGGCGGAGCTTCCATCCTGTCGAATGGATTTTACAGTGATTGACAACATGGGGAAGGGTCTCCTTGGGGTATCCGCATTTCCTGCATCGCTTGTCACCGTTGCCGTATCTTTTTGTAGCATTCAGGGGAACGGTCCCAAGTCTTGCTCTGGTGATGAAGCGGTAGTCACAGAAACGAGTGTACTTTCCTGTAAGTATAAAATGGTTGCTGACTGCTGCTCGTGTAGTTGATTTGAGCACTTTCCCTTGGTCTGGTTTTCTGAATAGGGTGACTTTATAGTAATTTCGTATCCCTCGTTTCATCATTCTCATTATAGCCCACCTTTCGGATCCTGGGACGATTATATGTTCTGTAGTATGGGAAGGCATACCTATAATAATTTTCAACTCTTCTCTGGCCGTGGACCACTGGAACCGTACGCTCATCCGGGTCTTGTTGAGGATGCGACATGCATTTCTTGCTTGCGACCAGATGGTTGATATGTCACCACCATCCCTGTCGATGTTGTCATCTGTCGATCCTGAAAGGTATGCGGCCATGTCTTCTTTATTAGGAGTGGACCCAAGTTTCCTTTTTACCACACTTTTCAGGCACTCCCAGGCTGTGTTTTTGATTGATGGATCCGGAGATGTAAGTAGTTTAAACGCATGGACTATCTTGGAGATCTTGGCAGCATCCGCCAGTGGAATTAAATTGGCTCCCCCTTGATATGCTGGCATATATAGAATCTCTGGGCTTGCTCGCTGGGGAAGGTGTAGCCTCTTTTTGACGTAGCCTTTTATTTTTTTATCAGCTTTGTGAAGCGGCTTCATCGTTATTCGGGATGCTCGCAGTACATAGCCTAGTTTAGTTAGAAGGAACATGTTTAGGGCTTCTATTTTTTGCCACGGCGCCAGTAGTGAGTTGTGAAGTTTCTCAACATCTTGTAGCAGGTTATTAATGTCCTCTTCTGGTGTTTGATTGACTTTGTAGCCTGTTGGAATCCCCAGGTATTGGTAGTCTTCACCTTCTTTTAATGGCTCCGGTCTTCCTCCTTGGACGGTGAAAGTGGTGTTGTGAATTTCTCTCCTCTTCTTGCAATCCATGTGGAGGGTTGAACAATTCTTGGGATTAAAAGTCAGCCCCATCCAAGATGCTGTTTCTCCAACTTTATCCAGCATGTTTTGCATGGCATCTGCATTCTTTGCAATGAGGACTATATCGTCAGCATACGCTAACACCGACTGTATGTTGTTATGTAGTTTGTAACCACAATCATGTTGCATGCTTTGTATAGTTCTTATCAATGGCTCTATTGCAATGTTGAAGATAATTGGTGACAGGGGGCATCCTTGCTTCACTCCAGATTTCATGTTTATGTCTTCAGTCTCCCCTTCCGGTGTAGTTATTGTAGTAGTGGCATTCCTGTAAATGTTGTGTATAATGTTACTTAGCTTTTCTGGGAGTCTTATATTTTGGAGTATATTGTGGATGTATTTATGCGGGATTGAGCCGAAAGCATTTGTTAAATCCAGCCATGCTAGTACGGCTTCTTTTCAGTTTCTTCTGGAATCATCAATGACGGACTGTACTATAAAGTTGTTTTCATAACAGCCTTCTGTATCCATAAAGCCCTTCTGCTTGGGCGATATAATATTATTCTTAGCAGTCCACGCGCATACTCTGCTTGATATAATGCTAGCATATAGTTTGGCTATCGTATTTCCCAAGGTGAGTGGACGCCAGTTGTTGAGATCTCTGTGGTCCCCTTTTTTGTGGATCAGTACGGTTCTTGCACTATCCCATGCCTTCGGTGTCTTCTCCTCCTTAAAGCATCTATTATAAATAGTATGAAGGACTAGACATCCAGGGTCTGCTCGTTTCAGCTGCGAGTATTTGACACCATCTTTCCCAGGTGCTGTGTTCTTCATTTTATTTAATTTCTGATTAATTTCTTCGGCTTCGATAGTATTTTCAATGTTAGCTTCATTTATCCCCACCGCCCGCATCTGATTCAGACATTCTGTGATGTGAGCAGGGGCTGCTGCTATGTCCGTGTCCGCTTTTTCTGTAAATACATCCTTGAAATATGCTGTTACTTCTGTTTTTCCCACTTGACAATACGTTGTAGCTGATCCATTTAATATTTTCGAGATAGCTTTCTTTTTGTTTATTCTGTAAAGCTTCTGTATCCTACCAGCTTCTATAGGATCTAATCCATTGTCACATGTTCTTTGGTTTATTCTGTTCTGATTGCGGCCATGACCATGTCTTTGTGTTCTCTCAGGAGTTGGCTTATATTCTGTTAGTTGTCTTATTTCATCTGTAATGTTGTACACTGTGTCCTCGAAGTCTTGCCAAGATGCTGCGCCCCTCAGTGCTTGTAACCATTTTTCTTGGTGTTTTGTTGATTTCTTCCTGTTTCGGTCTTCTTCGTCTATTTCACATTGGTTAGCATTTCCGTGTAAATGTGGATTGCCTGTATCCGTTGTTATTGTAGTGTCTTCCACTGCAGCACTTGTCTCTGGCAAACCGACAATTACAATAGGGGGCCCTTCTTCTGCGGGTGTTATGGGTCGGTCTTCTTGGGCTGGTATATTCATACACAACTCCCGAATTGGTACGTCTGTATTTACACATTGAGTAGTTATGTCGGTGGTATCCCTCGTTTCTTCAGTTCTCATGTATTGTGCGTCTTCTGCTGTAGTTGTGGGATGATTCTCATTAATTTGACAGTTTGCTGATCTTCTTTCAGACATGTGTTCTTCTTCTGGTATGCTAGTAGGGACTTCTGTTTCGTTACTTGTTGTCCGTTCAATGGTTATACATGAGGGGCCATCTTCTGCTGGTATTATGGGGTGATTTTCTTGGGTTCCTGTATCGACTGGTGCCTCTTCAACTGGTATGTCCTGTTGTGCAGTTGAGTCACTGCTCTCTTCTAATTCATTATGGATTGTTCCGACATCTTCAGTGTTGCCATGTGACCTGTAGTGTCTCTTCTGTTTTTTCAGGTCGTTTTCCACTCTATCACAAATTCGGCACTTAAATTTAAGGATAACGTTGTTGCAGTGGATCTTCTATAGATGTTTTTTAAAGTCGCTATGATTTTGATACTGGTATAGCCCAAATAACCGTCTTCTTCCTCCAGAGGGCTGTGAGGATGGACCGTCTTTACAATAATCGCACTGTATTAGATCGTCAAATGGATACTGTATTGTAACTGCCAAGGGGGTATTTGTTCCGGATTCCATTTTACACTGTAGTAGTTCTTCTATCTTAAGAGTTAGTTTACTAGTTACTTAAAGTTCCTATTAATATCTTTCCTATTATTTCTATATCATCTTATATCATTTCTATTAATATAAAAGTCTTAATAATAGCAGTCCTTGCTTGGTATAGCATTCACTTCACTACTATATCACGTTCTACTATCTTAGAGTTAGCTTATTAGTTACTTAAAGTGTCTATTAATATCTTTCCTATTATTTCTATTAGTATAAAAGTTTTAGTACTAAAAGTTCTTGCTTGGCATATTATTCATTTCACTACTATAAAGTTGTTTGTTGCGTAGACTGCTACAATACACATTAAAAAGAAAAAAAAAAAATGTCTTTTCCAGAATATTTTTACTATAGTTCCTAATCTGCTAATGTATTTACATGTTTCATGATTAAATGTAACTGTATTTATGGAGTCCTACACACTAAGATAAACAATTGTTCATAGTTACATTTTTCTTTTTAAATTTCGACTTTTTCCTAGCCATTAGGTATTGTTTCACAGGCATCATTAAGTAAATATGCTTTGCAAGGTTGTATCTTCTGTGAGATGAAGTAGTGCATATTGTTAATGTGTAAAAAGATACTTACATACTTTCCAGTCTATATTCCATTCCACTGTAAACTACTCACAGAACACTCAAAGTTATAGCCGTTATTAAGTTTAAAATAAAAACGAACTGTATACCCTTTAATGTACAGAACTAATTATACAGTACTTCATAACGGACTAAATTCAAATATATACTGAACCTAAAAAAGCACTCCACGTTTAAATTTAAAATCATTAAGAGCTTCCCACTACTGTATAATGGAAAATTTGAATGTTAACAGCCACTTGCAGCCGTTGCTAAGCCCATAAGAGCGTTTAAATTTGAAATCTTAACGAACTTTCCCAACTATTATTAATATTTGAATGTTAACAGACACTTGCAGCCGTTGCTAAGCCCATAAGAGAGTTTAAATTTGAAATCTTAACGAACTTTCCCAATTATTATTAATATTCGCACTGCACCACTTCACAGATAAATTTGAAGTATTAACGGAAACTTACAGCCATTATTATGATTCACACTTTACGGTTCACTGTAGCGTACACAATACTATCATCGATTACAACACGCACAAAAATAATTAAAATTAAGCTGATAAGAACAGATACTACACTTTGATCTTAGCCAAAAGGCCGAGAAGCGATAAACCAAAGGTGCCTTACGGTTATGGTGTCACTCTATGGACTATCGTTTTAAGCGGCGGGAACCAGTGGTTGTTATTCCTGTTTATTTCACCATCAGCCACCGCCCAAGTGACGTCAGACCAAAGGTGCGCAGTTATCTCAACGTCTCCTCGCCTTTCTTATGCGAAACGTTCAACTGGTTCGATTTTTGAGAAGGAAACGCTGGAAAAATCGTAGCCCAGTCAACGAATACAGTCGCCGTGCCGACGTGGTGAACTGTTTACTCGATAGATGGCGTCACAGTAGCGCTTACGTATTTTACCACTTTTTTGTTTTTCGTGGTGAAAACCGCGGAACGAGGACGCTGGCAACGTGTCGGAAGTCGTCTGTTAAGTTAAAGCAACCGATAAAACGATCGGTAGAACCGGATAGTACGATCAAAAAAAGCCGTCAAAGTTCAAGTTCGCACCGCATTTAACGTGACCCGCAAGATACGGTAGGCTGCAGCTGGAATGTGGGTGTTTTGCACACCCAATTATTGGTAGCCGTACCTTTTAAAATACATGTCATGCTGTGTGCTCTGTTGTCATATACAGACGGCAGTGGCCCGGGACTTGATGGTCGACGAAATTACAAGTAGATTTTTCATAACACATCACCTCTCTCAGCGTTCCCTTTTCTTTGCTGCATCCAAGCACGAGACGGCCGCGCCCACCACGTCGTTACGATTACAGTATCTCAGATGTCGAGTGACCGATTATACAATTTAAAAACCTCACAAACGGTGGTTTTCATAATAGGCCTAACTTTCGAGTAACGTGAGAGGCCACGTAGGTGTATACGTAAACGGTACCCAATTCAATTCCTTTGTAAAACTGAAAAAACAATGGGCCAAATTGTCCGCGTCGTCTTCACAATGCGATTTCAAGTGTCATGCTAATATCATACTGTTGAGTCGCTTGCCGATTTGAAAGTGAAGGGTATTTATTCGTAAATGACTAATCAAACAAATCTGCAATTGCACACCTTTGAACGATCGAATCTCGTTGTTTTTGAACCAATAGCTAGTAAAATTTCTAAAACAGATACGTCACCGCTCGTGTTCGGTTTTCATCATCTTTAAAGTATGTTTTCATCTAGTAAACGAGCTGTTCTGCAAAGTTGCATGAAACTTTTTCCCCTCTCTACCGAACTGATCGCATTCTAACAAACGTAAAGTAAATGTTAAAGACAACGACGCCACCTAACCTTTCACAACTGCACAGAATGTAAATGAAGGGTGCCTGTTTTTTCTTAACTGCTCCTCTTCCTCTGGTCAGTGTGTATTTTACCTTTCACACAACTGAAAGTATTTAAACTAGTAAAGGAATTTTTTATTTCATTAGTGGGGGAGACAAGTAGTTTCCGTACTGTGTTATAATAAAATGAATTTTGTTTATTATCATTACCAAATTGTAAACAATTATTTGTATTGCATTCAGTTTCATTTGGTCTCTTCAGAGTGTCTTTAAGCAAGTTAAATATTTGAAATACGAAAGTACTAAAAGGCCGTGTGTTTTTAATTGAAAGCAGATGGTAGTTTATGACAGAAAGCAGTCGGCTGAAGTGTATTCATTTATTTTATCAAACACCATTCACATTTATAAGAATATTTATTTTTGTGCAGCTAGTTGTTAGCTAAGACATAGTGTGCAAATTTTTGTCGTTCTATCCCCTTTCCAGTAATAATGGAATAACAATGTAAACAATTTGTATAGCATTCAGTTTCAATTGGTCTCTTCAGAGTGTCTTTAAGCAAGTTAAATATTTGAAATACGAGGGTCATTCAATAAGTAAACAGACAAACAGTTGTAGAAAAGAAATTAATTGTAGCAGCTGATTGAAACTTTCAGGAGTGTTACCTGGCAACATCGTTGTGAGTCTTGATCAGCTGTTCAATAATATATTGCATAATCATAACCAATACAGTTTTATGTACGATGGCGTGTCCTCTTGAGGACAGTACTTTCGAAGAACAGCGTTCTGTTATAAGATTTTTGGACTTGGAACCACTAACTTGGATTCACTATTTTGAACCTGAGTCAAAGCGACAAAGCATGGAGTGGAAGCATCCCAGTTCACCCGCCAAAAAGAAATTCAAAACCCAGCCATCGGCTGGTAAGGTGATGTTAACCATCTTTTGGAGCTCCCAAGGCCCAATTTTCTTTGATTACCTACAAGACCAGCGTACCATCATAGTCAGTACTATTCTGACATGATTGTGAACAAAGTTAAGCCTGCATTGAAGAAGAAATGTCCGGGATGGCAGTGGAAAGGTGTGATTCTTCTTCACGATAATGCCCGCCCACACACGGCAAAACTGACGCTTGAAACAATAAAAAAAGTAGGTTGGGAGATCCTGCCTCATCGCCCTTATAGCCCTGACCTTCCCCATCTGACTTTTTCTTGTTTGGCCCACTCAAGGAGACTTTGCGTGATGTCAAGTTCAACGGCAATGAAGAAGTGAAGGAAAAAGTCAAAAACTGGCTTCGACATCAAGGTAAAGAATTCTTTGCTGAGAGAATACAAAAGCTTGTAAAGAGATGGGACAAGTGCATAGACGCTGCTGGAGATTACGTTGAAAAGTAAAAAAAAAAAATTGTATAATTGTATTAATTGAATAAAAAGCTTTTGCTCCACAGCTGTTTGTTTACTTATTGAATGACCTCTCATATGAAAGTACTGAAAGGCTGTGTGTTTTTAATTGAAAGCAGATGGTAGTTTATGACAGATATCAGTCGGGTGAAGTGTATTCTATTTATTTTATTTTATCAAACACCATTCACGTTCATAAGGTTATTTATTTTTGTGCAGCTAGTTGTTAGCTAAGGCGCAGTGTGCAAGTTTTTTGTCATTCTATCCCTTTTGCAGTAATACAGTGGTGGCAAATCCTATTACAGATTGCCTGTTCGTCACTAAATTTTAATTACCAAGTGGTTTTAAATTTACTATAACTGGTACGGTCATTATTTACTTATGTTTCCTCTGTTGGTGAAAATTAAAATAACAAGGGCGCGGCAAGCCATATTACCACTGTTGAAGGTTACCATATGTTTTTCCAGGTTTGCTTTTGTTCAGAAACGGCTAACGGTTTGGAAAAAAAATTTTCAACTTGTGATTTTCACTTGACAAACGCAAACGCAATAGTAAACTTACATTACAAAGTTAACATTTTTACTTTAAGACCGTGTAACATTTTTTACAAGCTGGTACAAATCAACAATTGTAGATGCAATTGCACACACACACATACAATCAACTGTGGAAGTTCAATTATACAACATGTAATGTATTCAGTTTCTCCAAGTAACAGTTCAATGTTGTTTACGACTGGCTTTCACAAGCAGGCTGCTTGTTGCAGTATCTGGCACATTCGATACTGTCACCAACGCGAAGGGTAGGCCTATCTTTCTTTACTTTACAAGGAGAGAGGACACTCTTCATTTCATAAATGAAACAGGTGGGAAAGTTTTTACGAAAAGACCTGTCTCATTATACAGGCTCTCTGTTGCAGTGCTCGTCAAACATTTACACACAAACACTCACTGCTAACACGTACATGATTATGTTACAAATGGCCATCTTTATTAGCCTGTTTTTGACGCATTGCACACTGCATTTTATCAGGATATATGGACCATTCACAGGTGTCCGTCTGTATTTCTGTCCCTCACTCGTACGCTTATCCTCATGGTCATGCAACTCATTCTGCCGGGAGTGTGTGTGTTCTTTTGTGCAGACGCTTACCTTGCACTTGGTTGTAACTTGCTGCCGATGACAAGAAGTACGTAGTACGAAGTCTTAATCGTACCCGATGCATGTACAACAGAAATTTTCCATGCATCCTCATCCCCATAGGGATGACAAACTAGGTTTCCTGATCATGCTTATTGGCCGATAACAAACACGAGAATAAGACAGAAAAATTAATGGTGTAACCTTTTTCAGTATCAGCTACCCTTATAATTTACAGCAAGCTCTATTTATGATAATTGTTATTACACTGTCATAGGACTGCAGTTCCTCCCTCAGGCTGCTTGTGCTCGGTTCCTCCTTGCAGCGAAATATTGTCAATTGTCTGCGTGGAAGTAAGCAACGGGTGTAAGCATTCTTGAAGGCTTCATCTCACTCGATCCTCTCTGGCAGCAAGCTGTAACAGTAACGGAGACCATCAAACGTTTTCTAGGCGAAAGCCGGCCACTGCAATATGCATGCACGTTTCTAGACACAATTAAAAAAAATTACAGGTGGTCAGAAAAGTCTGGTGTAAGAAAAGTGTACGCAGGGACCCGGAGGTACTGCAATGCCGGGTCAACCCGTGACAGAAGTGGAGCAAGCCTCTAAACACTCCGTCATTTTCCAAAAGTCATTTTAATACACTGGCCCCACAATGCGTAGCGTATCAGACATAAAGTTGATAAGAACAGCTTAACAGGTTTATTCTTATACCAAAAATTTTACAAGGAGTTACAAATATTAAAACCGTACTTACAAATTAATAATCATTAATTGTATGTAACACTGTTGACAATTTTTAGACACCTGTATGAATTAGGCTATACAATTTATTGTTGCATATATGTATATAAAGTCTCTGATTATTTATTACAATTATTAATTTTATACAGTCTTTGAGAGTGTTCATACCTTCACAGTATGTCAAACACAATTATATCTATTGTATATTGTTTTTTTTCACACATTGATGTCACAATTTGCCAATTGTTTAATCACTGTCATGCAGATTTTTTTATCCAGTTACTACCACACTTAAGTTATTCTTTTTTTTCTTTCCTGTGAAAGCTGAAAGCGCAGCAGCACGTGTGAACACACAGATAATATTTTGTTTGGCAAATGTGACATTAAGCACTGCCATCAATCAGTATCACTATCTCACTTGTTTACTGTATATATATCCTGACTCCACCTGCTGAGCTTTCCGAATGGCTCTGTCATTGTTCTTGTGCCATGCATAGTAGTCCAGAGATGCTATACTATGAAGCCATCCATGGAGACCCTACATCCTTTCCCTTCTAGCGCCTCCTCAGAGCTTTCAAAAGAAACAGATGCATCAACGATGCAGATATTTATATTTTCTTCATTCCTCAGCTCCCGTGTCATGGTCTCAGATATGATGCTGTTCCCTCGGCCTTCCTGTTTTTACAAGCAGAACCCCTGCCAATCAAAACATTGTAAAACAAAGGAAATTTAAGTGTACAAAAAAAAACAAAAGATTGACAAGGAAGGTTGGTGAAGAGGAAAGGCTGAAGATTGCGATTGATTTACTGCAATGAACAGAGGTAAATAATAATAATAATAATAATTTATTTCCAATTTTTCCTTCATATACAAAATAGTTGCATACAAAGGACCTATATTGGGTATAAAAATACCCGTACATAGGTTGGTCCTACATAAATATTTAAAAATAAAATTCAAAAATACAACAGTTGTAAATATTAACAAAATGTGATAGATACATCACTAGTTTATACTAATATAGTTCAAATAATAAAGCATTAAATTTATATGAGATTCATATACACAACATCAACCATACATGGCAACATGTTAATCACAATAATTATGAAATTTGTACAGACACCATTTATTCCATTATTCAGTCTATAACAAAATTTCTGATTTTATCTTTTAACTTCTTTTTTAACAGTTTATTACTAACGCCCAAACCTTTAAGATATATCGGTAGTTAATTGAAGTACTTTATTGCATAATAAACATAACTCCTTTGGCCAATTGTCAATATGTGTTTAGGCAGTGGGATACTTTTGTAGCGTGTGTTATTAGAATTTCGAGTAAATTCATCCTCAAGTTTATCATACTGATATATTGTGGCTTTAAGAACAAAAACTTGTTTGAGATCGAGTGGTCTGTCCTGATCTTGTTCTTCCACTCCAATTATTTTTAATAATCTATATTGAAGTCTAAGCAGTGGTCTGAAAGATGTATCATAAAGACCACCCCAGGCAACAATACCATAAACTGCAATACTATGGAAAAGCCCATAGTATATTTGAATCATCTGTTTTCTAGATAATATTTGCCGGAGTCTGCAAAAAACATATACTAGATATTTTGGTCTTATTAACTACATTATTGACATGCAAATCCCACTTAATATTATAATCATATATAACACCTAGATATTTACAGCTAACGACTCTCTTCAAACGACCACCATTCAAAAAAACATCCAATTCATCAGGAACAGAGTCTTTATAATTGCCAAAAGTGACATAAACAGATTTGTTTATATTAAGTATAAGTTTATTTTGATAAAGCCATGAAAAAATAGAGTCAAGTTTATCTGACACATGAACTGAAAGTTCCCTCCATGAGTGCCCATTTATTGGGACAGCTGTATCATCAGCATATGCAATCAATTCTTGGTGTATTTCTAATAAATCATTTATGAAGAATAAAAACAGTAATGGACCAAGAATAGATCCCTGAGGAACTCCTAAATTGGTATAGACTGGTTTACTTTTAATACCATTGACCTTTACAACTTGAAATTAAAAATCGAATCGAATTAAAAATTTTTTAAATTCACATCACAGTTAAATTTTTAACATGTTTCTTTAAAATTACACATACCATACAATTGTACTAATCATTTTTATTGATAATGTTACATTATCGCTGCATGTGCCAACCAACTAAATTTCTTATAAAACCGCCAATATCTCGAAAACGAAAAAGCCGATTTTATTGAAACAAAACCAAAATAAAATTTGGAATTTTCTATAATTTTCACTCGTTGACACCATATAGCTATCTCTCATAAAACGAAAGTTTGTGGCATGCCGAAAATTTCACTACATGAAAATTAAAAAAGAAATTTCATGACGTGGAACCGTGTGAAGACTGTTTTTGAAAATTGTTAAAACTATCGGTTAAAATTTATGCCTAAAATCATCCTCAAACTTCAAGGAACATGGTGGTGAAAGAATTTTAAAAATCAGATCAGCTGTTACTGAAGTTATGTCGGGGCGGGCAATGAAACACATTCGCGCTCTCCGCTATAGCTCGGACGTAGACCTACGCAGCTTCCAGTGGTCGAGGGAAGAGTAACAGTACTTGCTGAATGCTTGCGTACCACCTCCTCTGTTCTATTGGGGAGAACAGTCCACATTGTCTCGCTCGCTCTGCAAAAAGAGTATACTTCCAAACGGGTGCTGACAGTAGGACTGGAGATAAAGCTCCTGTTGTCCCGTAGTGACAGATGGTCGTTGATATTCATTTTTGAGTTTAAGGTGGGCCGGTCCCGGCGGTACTGCAATGCCGGGTCAACCCGTGACAGAGGTGGAGCAAGCCCCTAGCACTCCGTCATTTTCCAAAAATTAGTTTAATATACTGGCCCCGCAATGCGGAGCGTATCAGATATTAAGCTGATAAGAACTGATACTAAACTTTGATCTTAGCCAAAAGGCCGAGAAGCGATAAACCAAAGGTGCCTTACGGTTATGGTGTCACTCTATGGACTATCGTTTTAAGCGGCGGGAACCAGTGGTTGTTATTCGAGTTTATTTCACCATCAGCCACCGCCCAAGTGACGTCAGACCAAAGGTGCGCAGTTATCTCAACGTCTCCTCGCCTTTCTTATGCGAAACGTTCAACTGGTTCGATTTTTGAGAAGGAAACGCTGGAAAAATCGTAGCCCAGTCAACGAATACAGTCGCCGTGCCGACGTATTGAACTGTTTACTCGATAGATGGCGTCACAGTAGCGCTTACGTATTTTACCACTTTTTTGTTTTTCGTGGTGAAAACCGCGGAACGAGGACGCTGGCAACGTGTCGGAAGTCGTCTGTTAAGTTAAAGCAACCGATAAAACGATCGGTAGAACCGGATAGTACGATCAAAAAAAGCCGTCAAAGTTCAAGTTCGCACCGCATTTAACGTGACCCGCAAGATACGGTAGGCTGCAGCTGGAATGTGGGTGTTTTGCACACCCAATTATCAGTAGCCGTACCTTTTAAAATACATGTCATGCTGTGTGCTCTGTTGTCATATACAGACGGCAGTGGCCCGGGACTTGATGGTCGACGAAATTACAAGTAGATTTTTCATAACACATCACCTCTCTCAGCGTTCCCTTTTCTTTGCTGCATCCAAGCACGAGACGGCCGCGCCCACCACGTCGTTACGATTACAGTATCTCAGATGTCGAGTGACCGATTATACAATTTAAAAACCTCACAAACGGTGGTTTTCATAATAGGCCTAACTTTCGAGTAACGTGAGATGCCACGTAGGTGTATACGTAAACGGTACCCAATTCAATTCCTTTGTAAAACTGAAAAAACAATGGGCCAAATTGTCCGCGTCGTCTTCACAATGCGATTTCAAGTGTCATGCTAATATCATACTGTTGAGTCGCTTGCCGATTTGAAAGTGACGGGTATTTATTCGTAAATGACTAATCAAACAAATCTGCAATTGCACACCTTTGAACGATCGAATCTCGTTGTTTTTGAACCAATAGCTAGTAAAATTTCTAAAACAGATACGTCACCGCTCGTGTTCGGTTTTCATCATCTTTAAAGTATGTTTTCATCTAGTAAACGAGCTGTTCTGCAAAGTTGCATGAAACTTTTTCCCCTCTCTACCGAACTGATCGCATTCTAACAAACGTAAAGTAAATGTTAAAGACAACGACGCCACCTAACCTTTCACAACTGCACAGAATGTAAATGAAGGGTGCCTGTTTTTTCTTAACTGCTCCTCTTCCTCTGGTCAGTGTGTATTTTACCTTTCACACAACTGAAAGTATTTAAACTAGTAAAGGAATTTTTTATTTCATTAGTGGGGGAGACAAGTAGTTTCCGTACTGTGTTATAATAAAATGAATTTTGTTTATTATCATTACCAAATTGTAAACAATTATTTGTATTGCATTCAGTTTCATTTGGTCTCTTCAGAGTGTCTTTAAGCAAGTTAAATATTTGAAATACGAAAGTACTAAAAGGCCGTGTGTTTTTAATTGAAAGCAGATGGTAGTTTATGACAGAAAGCAGTCGGCTGAAGTGTATTCATTTATTTTATCAAACACCATTCACATTTATAAGAATATTTATTTTTGTGCAGCTAGTTGTTAGCTAAGACATAGTGTGCAAATTTTTGTCGTTCTATCC
Source organism: Magicicada septendecula (assembly GCA_034769895.1). Taxonomy (NCBI): domain Eukaryota; kingdom Metazoa; phylum Arthropoda; class Insecta; order Hemiptera; family Cicadidae; genus Magicicada; species Magicicada septendecula. The sequence continues at coordinate 660,684,833 of CM068368.1, forward strand.
CCTTTCCAGTAATAATGGAATAACAATGTAAACAATTTGTATAGCATTCAGTTTCAATTGGTCTCTTCAGAGTGTCTTTAAGCAAGTTAAATATTTGAAATACGAGGGTCATTCAATAAGTAAACAGACAAACAGTTGTAGAAAAGAAATTAATTGTAGCAGCTGATTGAAACTTTCAGGAGTGTTACCTGGCAACATCGTTGTGAGTCTTGATCAGCTGTTCAATAATATATTGCATAATCATAACCAATACAGTTTTATGTACGATGGCGTGTCCTCTTGAGGACAGTACTTTCGAAGAACAGCGTTCTGTTATAAGATTTTTGGACTTGGAACCACTAACTTGGATTCACTATTTTGAACCTGAGTCAAAGCGACAAAGCATGGAGTGGAAGCATCCCAGTTCACCCGCCAAAAAGAAATTCAAAACCCAGCCATCGGCTGGTAAGGTGATGTTAACCATCTTTTGGAGCTCCCAAGGCCCAATTTTCTGTGATTACCTACAAGACCAGCGTACCATCATAGTCAGTACTATTCTGACATGATTGTGAACAAAGTTAAGCCTGCATTGAAGAAGAAATGTCCGGGATGGCAGAGGAAAGGTGTGATTCTTCTTCACGATAATGCCCGCCCACACACGGCAAAACTGACGCTTGAAACAATAAAAAAAGTAGGTTGGGAGATCCTGCCTCATCGCCCTTATAGCCCTGACCTTCCCCATCTGACTTTTTCTTGTTTGGCCCACTCAAGGAGACTTTGCGTGATGTCAAGTTCAACGGCAATGAAGAAGTGAAGGAAAAAGTCAAAAACTGGCTTCGACATCAAGGTAAAGAATTCTTTGCTGAGGGAATACAAAAGCTTGTAAAGAGATGGGACAAGTGCATAGACGCTGCTGGAGATTATGTTGAAAAGTAAAAAAAAAAAATTGTATAATTGTATTAATTGAATAAAAAGCTTTTGCTCCACAGCTGTTTGTTTACTTATTGAATGACCTCTCATATGAAAGTACTGAAAGGCTGTGTGTTTTTAATTGAAAGCAGATGGTAGTTTATGACAGATATCAGTCGGGTGAAGTGTATTCTATTTATTTTATTTTATCAAACACCATTCACGTTCATAAGGTTATTTATTTTTGTGCAGCTAGTTGTTAGCTAAGGCGCAGTGTGCAAGTTTTTTGTCATTCTATCCCCTTTGCAGTAATAAAGTGGTGGCAAATCCTATTAAAGATTGCCTGTTCGTCACTAAATTTTAATTACCAAGTGGTTTTAAATTTACTATAACTGGTACGGTCATTATTTACTTATGTTTCCTCTGTTGGTGAAAATTAAAATAACAAGGGCGCGGCAAGCCATATTACCACTGTTGAAGGTTACCATATGTTTTCCAGGTTTGCTTTTGTTCAGAAACGGCTAACGGTTTGGAAAAAAAATTTTCAACTTGTGATTTTCACTTGACAAACACAAACGCAATAGTAAACTTACATTACAAAGTTAACATTTTTACTTTAAGACCGTGTAACAATTTTTACAAGCTGGTACAAATCAACAAATGTAGATGCAATTGCACACACACACATACAATCAACTGTGGAAGTTCAATTATACAACATGTAATGTATTCAGTTTCTCCAAGTAACAGTTCAATGTTGTTTACGACTGGCTTTCACAAGCAGGCTGCTTGTTGCAGTATCTGGCACATTCGATACTGTCACCAACGCGAAGGGTAGCCCTATCTTTCATTACTTTACAAGGAGAGAGGACACTCTTCATTTCATAAATGAAACAGGTGGGAAAGTTTTTACGAAAAGACCTGTCTCATTATACAGGCTCTCTGTTGCAGTGCTCGTCAAACATTTACACACAAACACTCACTGCTAACACGTACATGATTATGTTACAAAGGGCCATCTTTATTAGCCTGTTTTTGACGCATTGCACACTGCATTTTATCAGGATATATGGACCATTCACCGGTGTCCGTCTGTATTTCTGTCCCTCACTCGTACGCTTATCCTCATGGTCATGCAACTCATTCTGCCGGGAGTGTGTGTGTTCTTTTGTGCAGATGCTTACCTTGCACTTGGTTGTAACTTGCTGCCGATGACAAGAAGTACGTAGTACGTAGTCCTAATCGTACCCGATGCATGTACAACAGAAATTTTCCATGCATCCTCATCCCCATAGGGATGACAAACTAGGTTTCCTGATCATGCTTATTGGCCGATAACAAACACGAGAATAAGACAGAAAAATTAATGGTGTAACCTTTTTCAGTATCAGCTACCCTTATAATTTACAGCAAGCTCTATTTATGATAATTGTTATTACACTGTCATAGGACTGCAGTTCCTCCCTCAGGCTGCTGGTGCTCGGTTCCTCCTTGCAGCGAAATATTGTCAATTGTCTGCGTGGAAGTAAGCAACGGGTGTAAGCATTCTTGAAGGCTTCATCTCACTCGATCCTCTCTGGCAGCAAGCTGTAACAGTAACGGAGACCATCAAACGTTTTCTAGGCGAAAGCCGGCCACTGCAATATGCATGCACGTTTCTAGACACAATTAAAAAAAATTACAGGTGGTCAGAAAAGTCTGGTGTAAGAAAAGTGTACGTAGGGACCCGGAGGTACTGCAATGCCGGGTCAACCCGTGACAGAAGTGGAGCAAGCCTCTAAACACTCCGTCATTTTCCAAAGGTCATTTTAATACACTGGCCCCACAATGCGGAGCGTATCAGACATAAAGTTGATAAGAACAGCTTAACAGGTTTATTCTTATACCAAAAATTTTACAAGGAGTTACAAATATTAAAACCGTACTTACAAATTAATAATCATTAATTGTATGTAACACTGTTGACAATTTTTAGACACCTGTATGAATTAGGCTATACAATTTATTGTTGTATATATGTATATAAAGTCTCTGATTATTTATTACAATTATTAATTTTATACAGTCTTTGAGAGTGTTCATACCTTCACAGTATGTCAAACACAATTATATCTATTGTATATTGTTTTTTTTCACACATTGATGTCACAATTTGCCAATTGTTTAATCACTGTCATGCAGATTTTTTTATCCAGTTACTACCACACTTAAGTTATTCTTTTTTTTCTTTCCTGTGAAAGCTGAAAGCGCAGCAGCACGTGTGAACACACAGATAATATTTTGTTTGGCAAATGTGCCATCAATCAGTATCACTATCTCACTTGTTTACTGTATATATATCCTGACTCCACCTGCTGAGCTTTCCGAATGGCTCTGTCATTGTTCTTGTGCCATGCATAGTAGTCCAGAGATGCTATACTATGAAGCCATCCATGGAGACCCTACATCCTTTCCCTTCTAGCGCCTCCTCAGAGCTTTCAAAAGAAACAGATGCATCAACTATGCAGATATTTATATTTTCTTCATTCCTCAGCTCCCGTGTCATGGTCTCAGATATGATCTGTTCCCTCGGCCTTCCTGTTTTTACAAGCAGAACCCCTGCCAATCAAAACATTGTAAAACAAAGGAAATTTAAGTGTACAAAAAAAAAACAAACGATTGACAAGGAAGGTTGGTGAAGAGGAAAGGCTGAAGATTGCGATTGATTTACTGCAATGAACAGAGGTAAATAATAATAATAATAATAATATATTTCCAATTTTTCCTTCATATACAAAATAGTTGCATACAAAGGACCTATAGGGGGTATAAAAATACCCGTACATAGGTTGGTCCTACATAAATATTTAAAAATAAAATTCAAAAATACAACAGTTGTAAATATTAACAAAATGTGATAGATACATCACTAGTTTATACTAATATAGTTCAAATAATAAAGCATTAAATTTATATGAGATTCATATACACAACATCAACCATACATGGCAACATGTTAATCACAATAATTATTAAATTTGTACAGACACCATTTATTCCATTATTCAGTCTATAACAAAATTTCTGATTTTATCTTTTAACTTCTTTTTTAACAGTTTATTACTAACGCCCAAACCTTTAAGATATATCGGTAGTTCATTGAAGTACTTTATTGCATAATAAACATAACTCCTTTGGCCAATTGTCAATATGTGTTTAGGCAGTGGGATACTTTTGTAGCGTGTGTTATTAGAATTTCGAGTAAATTCATCCTCAAGTTTATCATACTGATATATTATGGCTTTAAGAACAAAAACTTGTTTGAGATCGAGTGGTCTGTCCTGATCTTGTTCTTCCACTCCAATTATTTTTAATAATCTATATTGAAGTCTAAGCAGTGGTCTGAAAGATGTATCATAAAGACCACCCCAGGCAACAATACCATAAACTGCAATACTATGGAAAAGCCCATAGTAGGCCTATATTTGAATCATCTGTTTTCTAGATAATATTTGCCGGAGTCTGCAAAAAACATATACTAGATATTTTGGTCTTATTAACTACATTATTGACATGCAAATCCCACTTAATATTATAATCATATATAACACCTAGATATTTACAGCTAACGACTCTCTTCAAACGACCACCATTCAAAAAAACATCCAATTCATCAGGAACAGAGTCTTTATAATTGCCAAAAGTGACATAAACAGACTTGTTTATATTAAGTATAAGTTTATTTTGATAAAGCCATGAAAAAATAGAGTCAAGTTTATCTGACACATGAACTGAAAGTTCCCTCCATGAGTGCCCATTCATTGGGACAGCTGTATCATCAGCATATGCAATCAATTCTTGGTGTATTTCTAATAAATCATTTATGAAGAATAAAAACAGTAATTGACCAAGAATAGATCCCTGAGGAACTCCTAAATTGGTATAGACTGGTGTACTTTTAATACCATTGACCTTTACAACTTGAAATTAAAAATCGAATCGAATTAAAAATTTTTTAAATTCACATTACAGTTAAATTTTTAACATGTTTCTTTAAAATTACACATACCATACAATTGTACTAATCATTTTTATTGATAATGTTTCATTATCGCTGCATGTGCCAAACAACTAAATTTCTTATAAAACCGCCAATATCTCGAAAACGAAAAAGCCGATTTTATTGAAACAAAACCAAAATAAAATTTTCTATAATTTTCACTCGTTGACACCATATAGCTATCTCTCATAAAACGAAAGTTTGTGGCATGCCGAAAATTTCACTACATGAAAATTAAAAAAGAAATTTCATGACGTGGAACCGTGTGAAGACTGTTTTTGAAAATTGTTAAAACTATCGGTTAAAATTTATGCCTAAAACCATCCTCAAACTTCAAGGAACATGGTGGTGAAAGAATTTTAAAAATCAGATCAGCTGTTACTGAAGTTATGTCGGGGCGGGCAATGAAACACATTCGCGCTCTCCGCTATAGCTCGGACGTAGACCTACGCAGCTTCCAGTGGTCGAGGGAAGAGTAACAGTACTTGCTGAAAGCTTGCGTACCACCTCCTCTGTTCTATTGGGGAGAACAGTCCACATTGTCTCGCTCGCTCTGCAAAAAGAGTATACTTCCAAACGGGTACTGACAGTAGGACTGGAGATAAAGCTCCTGTTGTCCCGTAGTGACAGATGGTCGTTGATATTCATTTTTGAGTTTAAGGTGGGCCGGTCCCGGCGGTACTGCAATGCCGGGTCAACCCGTGACAGAGGTGGAGCAAGCCCCTAGCACTCCGTCATTTTCCAAAAATCAGTTTAATATACTGGCCCCGCAATGCGGAGCGTATCAGATATTAAGCTGATAAGAACAGATTTAAAAACGTTTATTGTTATATCAGTATATACAGAGTGTTACAAAAAAATTTTAAAACATGCTCACAAATTAATACTCATTAATTCTAGATACATACTTCATAATCATTATACATGTTTAAAATGGTACAACTTTTTGTTGTATATATATATAGTCTTTATTTATTACAATAAAATTTCTTTTTGGTATAGTCTTTGGGATTGTTCGTATGCACAAATTGTATATTTAATGTTTTTTTTTTCTCAGATATATGTCACAACTGCCAATTTATTTAATATCATTCTCTTGTAGTTTAATATACTGGCCCTGCATTGCAGGGCGTATCACACACACACACAGAGGAAACATGAAGCTCAAATACAAAAATAAAGAAAATACACAAATACAAATATTAAGAAAATAACACACACACACACACAGAGGAAACATGCAGCTCAAATACAAAAATAAAGAAAATACACAAATACAAATATTAAGAAAATATATACATAATACATATTGTTTTGATTGGCAGCTGTGACTGACATTAGACACTGGCATTAATAAGTAGCACTATCACAATGTCACTGTCACTAGCACTATCACTTATATTGTCGTACACCTGTGACATGTTCAACGTATATGTCACGACTCCACCTAATTGTGTCCGACACCATTAATTTTCCCATTATTCTACCATACTTCCAAGAAATACCCAGCCTCTGAACAACCCTGTCATTGTTCTTGTGCCACGCACCCAGAGAGCCTATAATAAAGCCATCAAGGTACACCCTGTATCCTTTGGCTTCTAGTTCAGTTTTCAAGGAGCTACACTTTGATCTTAGCCAAAAGGCCGAGAAGCGATAAACCAAAGGTGCCTTACGGTTATGGTGTCACTCTATGGACTATCGTTTTAAGCGGCGGGAACCAGTGGTTGTTATTCAGTTTATTTCACCATCAGCCACCGCCCAAGTGACGTCAGACCAAAGGTGCGCAGTTATCTCAACGTCTCCTCGCCTTTCTTATGCGAAACGTTTAACTGGTTCGATTTTTGAGAAGGAAACGCTGGAAAAATCGTAGCCCAGTCAACGAATACAGTCGCCGTGACGACGTGGTGAACTGTTTACTCGATAGATGGCGTCACAGTAGCGCCTCCGTATTTTACCACTTTTTTGTTTTTCGTGGTGAAAACCGCGGAACGAGGACGCAGGCAACGTGTCGGAAGTCGTCTGTTAAGTTAAGCAACCGATAAAACGATCGGTAGAACCGAATAGTACGATGAAAAAAAGCCGTCAAAGTTCAAGTTCGCACCGCATTTAACGTGACCCGCAAGATAGGGTAGGCTGCAGCTGGAATGTCGGTGTTTTGCACACTCAATTATTGGTAGTCGTACCTTTTAAAATACATGCCATGCTGTGTGCTCTGTTGTCATATACAGACGGCAGTGGCCCGGGACTTGATGGTCGACGAAATTACAAGTAGATTTTTCATAACACATCACCTCTCTCAGCGTTCCCTTTTCTTTGCTGCATCCAAGCACGAGACGGCCGCGCCCACCACGTCTTTACGATTACAGTATCTCAGATGTCGAATGACCGATTATACAATTTAAAAACCTCACAACGGTGGTTTTCATAATAGGCCTACCTTTCGAGTAACGTGAGAGGCCACGTAGGTGTATACGTAAACGGTACCCAATTCAATTCCTTTGTAAAACTGAAAAAACAATGGGCCAAATTGTCCGCGTCGTCTTCACAATGCGATTTCAAGTGTCATGCTAATATCATACTGTTGAGTCGCTTGCCGATTTGAAAGTGAAGGGTATTTATTCGTAAATGACTAATCAAACAAATCTGCAATTGCACACCTTTGAACGATCGAATCTCGTTGTTTTTGAACCAATAGCTAGTAAAATTTCTAAAACAGATACGTCACCGCTCGTGTTCGGTTTTCATCATCTTTAAAGTATGTTTTCATCTAGTAAACGAGCTGTTCTGCAAAGTTGCATGAAACTTTTTCCCCTCTCTACCGAACTGATCGCATTCTAACAAACGTAAAGTAAATGTTAAAGACAACGACGCCACCTAACCTTTCACAACTGCACAGAATGTAAATGAAGGGTGCCTGTTTTTTCTTAACTGCTCCTCTTCCTCTGGTCAGTGTGTATTTTACCTTTCACACAACTGAAAGTATTTAAACTAGTAAAGGAATTTTTTATTTCATTAGTGGGGGAGACAAGTAGTTTCCGTACTGTGTTATAATAAAATGAATTTTGTTTATTATCATTACCAAATTGTAAACAATTATTTGTATTGCATTCAGTTTCATTTGGTCTCTTCAGAGTGTCTTTAAGCAAGATAAATATTTGAAATATGAAAGTACTAAAAGGCCGTGTGTTTTTAATTGAAAGCAGATGGTAGTTTATGACAGAAAGCAGTCGGCTGAAGTGTATTCATTTATTTTATCAAACACCATTCACATTTATAAGAATATTTATTTTTGTGCAGCTAGTTGTTAGCTAAGACATAGTGTGCAAATTTTTGTCGTTCTATCCCCTTTCCAGTAATAATGGAATAACAATGTAAACAATTTGTATAGCATTCAGTTTCAATTGGTCTCTTCAGAGTGTCTTTAAGCAAGTTAAATATTTGAAATACGAGGGTCATTCAATAAGTAAACAGACAAACAGTTGTAGAAAAGAAATTAATTGTAGCAGCTGATTGAAACTTTCAGGAGTGTTACCTGGCAACATCGTTGTGAGTCTTGATCAGCTGTTCAATAATATATTGCATAATCATAACCAATACAGTTTTATGTACGATGGCGTGTCCTCTTGAGGACAGTACTTTCGAAGAACAGCGTTCTGTTATAAGATTTTTGGACTTGGAACCACTAACTTGGATTCACTATTTTGAACCTGAGTCAAAGCGACAAAGCATGGAGTGGAAGCATCCCAGTTCACCCGCCAAAAAGAAATTCAAAACCCAGCCATCGGCTGGTAAGGTGATGTTAACCATCTTTTGGAGCTCCCAAGGCCCAATTTTCTGTGATTACCTACAAGACCAGCGTACCATCATAGTCAGTACTATTCTGACATGATTGTGAACAAAGTTAAGCCTGCATTGAAGAAGAAATGTCCGGGATGGCAGAGGAAAGGTGTGATTCTTCTTCACGATAATGCCCGCCCACACACGGCAAAACTGACGCTTGAAACAATAAAAAAAGTAGGTTGGGAGATCCTGCCTCATCGCCCTTATAGCCCTGACCTTCCCCATCTGACTTTTTCTTGTTTGGCCCACTCAAGGAGACTTTGCGTGATGTCAAGTTCAACGGCAATGAAGAAGTGAAGGAAAAAGTCAAAAACTGGCTTCGACATCAAGGTAAAGAATTCTTTGCTGAGGGAATACAAAAGCTTGTAAAGAGATGGGACAAGTGCATAGACGCTGCTGGAGATTATGTTGAAAAGTAAAAAAAAAAAATTGTATAATTGTATTAATTGAATAAAAAGCTTTTGCTCCACAGCTGTTTGTTTACTTATTGAATGACCTCTCATATGAAAGTACTGAAAGGCTGTGTGTTTTTAATTGAAAGCAGATGGTAGTTTATGACAGATATCAGTCGGGTGAAGTGTATTCTATTTATTTTATTTTATCAAACACCATTCACGTTCATAAGGTTATTTATTTTTGTGCAGCTAGTTGTTAGCTAAGGCGCAGTGTGCAAGTTTTTTGTCATTCTATCCCCTTTGCAGTAATAAAGTGGTGGCAAATCCTATTAAAGATTGCCTGTTCGTCACTAAATTTTAATTACCAAGTGGTTTTAAATTTACTATAACTGGTACGGTCATTATTTACTTATGTTTCCTCTGTTGGTGAAAATTAAAATAACAAGGGCGCGGCAAGCCATATTACCACTGTTGAAGGTTACCATATGTTTTCCAGGTTTGCTTTTGTTCAGAAACGGCTAACGGTTTGGAAAAAAAATTTTCAACTTGTGATTTTCACTTGACAAACACAAACGCAATAGTAAACTTACATTACAAAGTTAACATTTTTACTTTAAGACCGTGTAACAATTTTTACAAGCTGGTACAAATCAACAAATGTAGATGCAATTGCACACACACACATACAATCAACTGTGGAAGTTCAATTATACAACATGTAATGTATTCAGTTTCTCCAAGTAACAGTTCAATGTTGTTTACGACTGGCTTTCACAAGCAGGCTGCTTGTTGCAGTATCTGGCACATTCGATACTGTCACCAACGCGAAGGGTAGCCCTATCTTTCATTACTTTACAAGGAGAGAGGACACTCTTCATTTCATAAATGAAACAGGTGGGAAAGTTTTTACGAAAAGACCTGTCTCATTATACAGGCTCTCTGTTGCAGTGCTCGTCAAACATTTACACACAAACACTCACTGCTAACACGTACATGATTATGTTACAAAGGGCCATCTTTATTAGCCTGTTTTTGACGCATTGCACACTGCATTTTATCAGGATATATGGACCATTCACCGGTGTCCGTCTGTATTTCTGTCCCTCACTCGTACGCTTATCCTCATGGTCATGCAACTCATTCTGCCGGGAGTGTGTGTGTTCTTTTGTGCAGATGCTTACCTTGCACTTGGTTGTAACTTGCTGCCGATGACAAGAAGTACGTAGTACGTAGTCCTAATCGTACCCGATGCATGTACAACAGAAATTTTCCATGCATCCTCATCCCCATAGGGATGACAAACTAGGTTTCCTGATCATGCTTATTGGCCGATAACAAACACGAGAATAAGACAGAAAAATTAATGGTGTAACCTTTTTCAGTATCAGCTACCCTTATAATTTACAGCAAGCTCTATTTATGATAATTGTTATTACACTGTCATAGGACTGCAGTTCCTCCCTCAGGCTGCTGGTGCTCGGTTCCTCCTTGCAGCGAAATATTGTCAATTGTCTGCGTGGAAGTAAGCAACGGGTGTAAGCATTCTTGAAGGCTTCATCTCACTCGATCCTCTCTGGCAGCAAGCTGTAACAGTAACGGAGACCATCAAACGTTTTCTAGGCGAAAGCCGGCCACTGCAATATGCATGCACGTTTCTAGACACAATTAAAAAAAATTACAGGTGGTCAGAAAAGTCTGGTGTAAGAAAAGTGTACGTAGGGACCCGGAGGTACTGCAATGCCGGGTCAACCCGTGACAGAAGTGGAGCAAGCCTCTAAACACTCCGTCATTTTCCAAAGGTCATTTTAATACACTGGCCCCACAATGCGGAGCGTATCAGACATAAAGTTGATAAGAACAGCTTAACAGGTTTATTCTTATACCAAAAATTTTACAAGGAGTTACAAATATTAAAACCGTACTTACAAATTAATAATCATTAATTGTATGTAACACTGTTGACAATTTTTAGACACCTGTATGAATTAGGCTATACAATTTATTGTTGTATATATGTATATAAAGTCTCTGATTATTTATTACAATTATTAATTTTATACAGTCTTTGAGAGTGTTCATACCTTCACAGTATGTCAAACACAATTATATCTATTGTATATTGTTTTTTTTCACACATTGATGTCACAATTTGCCAATTGTTTAATCACTGTCATGCAGATTTTTTTATCCAGTTACTACCACACTTAAGTTATTCTTTTTTTTCTTTCCTGTGAAAGCTGAAAGCGCAGCAGCACGTGTGAACACACAGATAATATTTTGTTTGGCAAATGTGCCATCAATCAGTATCACTATCTCACTTGTTTACTGTATATATATCCTGACTCCACCTGCTGAGCTTTCCGAATGGCTCTGTCATTGTTCTTGTGCCATGCATAGTAGTCCAGAGATGCTATACTATGAAGCCATCCATGGAGACCCTACATCCTTTCCCTTCTAGCGCCTCCTCAGAGCTTTCAAAAGAAACAGATGCATCAACTATGCAGATATTTATATTTTCTTCATTCCTCAGCTCCCGTGTCATGGTCTCAGATATGATCTGTTCCCTCGGCCTTCCTGTTTTTACAAGCAGAACCCCTGCCAATCAAAACATTGTAAAACAAAGGAAATTTAAGTGTACAAAAAAAAAACAAACGATTGACAAGGAAGGTTGGTGAAGAGGAAAGGCTGAAGATTGCGATTGATTTACTGCAATGAACAGAGGTAAATAATAATAATAATAATAATATATTTCCAATTTTTCCTTCATATACAAAATAGTTGCATACAAAGGACCTATAGGGGGTATAAAAATACCCGTACATAGGTTGGTCCTACATAAATATTTAAAAATAAAATTCAAAAATACAACAGTTGTAAATATTAACAAAATGTGATAGATACATCACTAGTTTATACTAATATAGTTCAAATAATAAAGCATTAAATTTATATGAGATTCATATACACAACATCAACCATACATGGCAACATGTTAATCACAATAATTATTAAATTTGTACAGACACCATTTATTCCATTATTCAGTCTATAACAAAATTTCTGATTTTATCTTTTAACTTCTTTTTTAACAGTTTATTACTAACGCCCAAACCTTTAAGATATATCGGTAGTTCATTGAAGTACTTTATTGCATAATAAACATAACTCCTTTGGCCAATTGTCAATATGTGTTTAGGCAGTGGGATACTTTTGTAGCGTGTGTTATTAGAATTTCGAGTAAATTCATCCTCAAGTTTATCATACTGATATATTATGGCTTTAAGAACAAAAACTTGTTTGAGATCGAGTGGTCTGTCCTGATCTTGTTCTTCCACTCCAATTATTTTTAATAATCTATATTGAAGTCTAAGCAGTGGTCTGAAAGATGTATCATAAAGACCACCCCAGGCAACAATACCATAAACTGCAATACTATGGAAAAGCCCATAGTAGGCCTATATTTGAATCATCTGTTTTCTAGATAATATTTGCCGGAGTCTGCAAAAAACATATACTAGATATTTTGGTCTTATTAACTACATTATTGACATGCAAATCCCACTTAATATTATAATCATATATAACACCTAGATATTTACAGCTAACGACTCTCTTCAAACGACCACCATTCAAAAAAACATCCAATTCATCAGGAACAGAGTCTTTATAATTGCCAAAAGTGACATAAACAGACTTGTTTATATTAAGTATAAGTTTATTTTGATAAAGCCATGAAAAAATAGAGTCAAGTTTATCTGACACATGAACTGAAAGTTCCCTCCATGAGTGCCCATTCATTGGGACAGCTGTATCATCAGCATATGCAATCAATTCTTGGTGTATTTCTAATAAATCATTTATGAAGAATAAAAACAGTAATTGACCAAGAATAGATCCCTGAGGAACTCCTAAATTGGTATAGACTGGTGTACTTTTAATACCATTGACCTTTACAACTTGAAATTAAAAATCGAATCGAATTAAAAATTTTTTAAATTCACATTACAGTTAAATTTTTAACATGTTTCTTTAAAATTACACATACCATACAATTGTACTAATCATTTTTATTGATAATGTTTCATTATCGCTGCATGTGCCAAACAACTAAATTTCTTATAAAACCGCCAATATCTCGAAAACGAAAAAGCCGATTTTATTGAAACAAAACCAAAATAAAATTTTCTATAATTTTCACTCGTTGACACCATATAGCTATCTCTCATAAAACGAAAGTTTGTGGCATGCCGAAAATTTCACTACATGAAAATTAAAAAAGAAATTTCATGACGTGGAACCGTGTGAAGACTGTTTTTGAAAATTGTTAAAACTATCGGTTAAAATTTATGCCTAAAACCATCCTCAAACTTCAAGGAACATGGTGGTGAAAGAATTTTAAAAATCAGATCAGCTGTTACTGAAGTTATGTCGGGGCGGGCAATGAAACACATTCGCGCTCTCCGCTATAGCTCGGACGTAGACCTACGCAGCTTCCAGTGGTCGAGGGAAGAGTAACAGTACTTGCTGAAAGCTTGCGTACCACCTCCTCTGTTCTATTGGGGAGAACAGTCCACATTGTCTCGCTCGCTCTGCAAAAAGAGTATACTTCCAAACGGGTACTGACAGTAGGACTGGAGATAAAGCTCCTGTTGTCCCGTAGTGACAGATGGTCGTTGATATTCATTTTTGAGTTTAAGGTGGGCCGGTCCCGGCGGTACTGCAATGCCGGGTCAACCCGTGACAGAGGTGGAGCAAGCCCCTAGCACTCCGTCATTTTCCAAAAATCAGTTTAATATACTGGCCCCGCAATGCGGAGCGTATCAGATATTAAGCTGATAAGAACAGATTTAAAAACGTTTATTGTTATATCAGTATATACAGAGTGTTACAAAAAAATTTTAAAACATGCTCACAAATTAATACTCATTAATTCTAGATACATACTTCATAATCATTATACATGTTTAAAATGGTACAACTTTTTGTTGTATATATATATAGTCTTTATTTATTACAATAAAATTTCTTTTTGGTATAGTCTTTGGGATTGTTCGTATGCACAAATTGTATATTTAATGTTTTTTTTTTCTCAGATATATGTCACAACTGCCAATTTATTTAATATCATTCTCTTGTAGTTTAATATACTGGCCCTGCATTGCAGGGCGTATCACACACACACACAGAGGAAACATGAAGCTCAAATACAAAAATAAAGAAAATACACAAATACAAATATTAAGAAAATAACACACACACACACACAGAGGAAACATGCAGCTCAAATACAAAAATAAAGAAAATACACAAATACAAATATTAAGAAAATATATACATAATACATATTGTTTTGATTGGCAGCTGTGACTGACATTAGACACTGGCATTAATAAGTAGCACTATCACAATGTCACTGTCACTAGCACTATCACTTATATTGTCGTACACCTGTGACATGTTCAACGTATATGTCACGACTCCACCTAATTGTGTCCGACACCATTAATTTTCCCATTATTCTACCATACTTCCAAGAAATACCCAGCCTCTGAACAACCCTGTCATTGTTCTTGTGCCACGCACCCAGAGAGCCTATAATAAAGCCATCAAGGTACACCCTGTATCCTTTGGCTTCTAGTTCAGTTTTCAAGGAGCTACACTTTGATCTTAGCCAAAAGGCCGAGAAGCGATAAACCAAAGGTGCCTTACGGTTATGGTGTCACTCTATGGACTATCGTTTTAAGCGGCGGGAACCAGTGGTTGTTATTCAGTTTATTTCACCATCAGCCACCGCCCAAGTGACGTCAGACCAAAGGTGCGCAGTTATCTCAACGTCTCCTCGCCTTTCTTATGCGAAACGTTTAACTGGTTCGATTTTTGAGAAGGAAACGCTGGAAAAATCGTAGCCCAGTCAACGAATACAGTCGCCGTGACGACGTGGTGAACTGTTTACTCGATAGATGGCGTCACAGTAGCGCCTCCGTATTTTACCACTTTTTTGTTTTTCGTGGTGAAAACCGCGGAACGAGGACGCAGGCAACGTGTCGGAAGTCGTCTGTTAAGTTAAGCAACCGATAAAACGATCGGTAGAACCGAATAGTACGATGAAAAAAAGCCGTCAAAGTTCAAGTTCGCACCGCATTTAACGTGACCCGCAAGATAGGGTAGGCTGCAGCTGGAATGTCGGTGTTTTGCACACTCAATTATTGGTAGTCGTACCTTTTAAAATACATGCCATGCTGTGTGCTCTGTTGTCATATACAGACGGCAGTGGCCCGGGACTTGATGGTCGACGAAATTACAAGTAGATTTTTCATAACACATCACCTCTCTCAGCGTTCCCTTTTCTTTGCTGCATCCAAGCACGAGACGGCCGCGCCCACCACGTCTTTACGATTACAGTATCTCAGATGTCGAATGACCGATTATACAATTTAAAAACCTCACAACGGTGGTTTTCATAATAGGCCTACCTTTCGAGTAACGTGAGAGGCCACGTAGGTGTATACGTAAACGGTACCCAATTCAATTCCTTTGTAAAACTGAAAAAACAAT
The DNA here is from genome assembly GCA_034769895.1 of Magicicada septendecula. NCBI lineage: Eukaryota > Metazoa > Arthropoda > Insecta > Hemiptera > Cicadidae > Magicicada > Magicicada septendecula. Next base: position 660,700,550 of record CM068368.1, read on the forward strand.
GGGCCAAATTGTCCGCGTCGTCTTCACAATGCGATTTCAAGTGTCATGCTAATATCATACTGTTGAGTCGCTTGCCGATTTGAAAGTGAAGGGTATTTATTCGTAAATGACTAATCAAACAAATCTGCAATTGCACACCTTTGAACGATCGAATCTCGTTGTTTTTGAACCAATAGCTAGTAAAATTTCTAAAACAGATACGTCACCGCTCGTGTTCGGTTTTCATCATCTTTAAAGTATGTTTTCATCTAGTAAACGAGCTGTTCTGCAAAGTTGCATGAAACTTTTTCCCCTCTCTACCGAACTGATCGCATTCTAACAAACGTAAAGTAAATGTTAAAGACAACGACGCCACCTAACCTTTCACAACTGCACAGAATGTAAATGAAGGGTGCCTGTTTTTTCTTAACTGCTCCTCTTCCTCTGGTCAGTGTGTATTTTACCTTTCACACAACTGAAAGTATTTAAACTAGTAAAGGAATTTTTTATTTCATTAGTGGGGGAGACAAGTAGTTTCCGTACTGTGTTATAATAAAATGAATTTTGTTTATTATCATTACCAAATTGTAAACAATTATTTGTATTGCATTCAGTTTCATTTGGTCTCTTCAGAGTGTCTTTAAGCAAGATAAATATTTGAAATATGAAAGTACTAAAAGGCCGTGTGTTTTTAATTGAAAGCAGATGGTAGTTTATGACAGAAAGCAGTCGGCTGAAGTGTATTCATTTATTTTATCAAACACCATTCACATTTATAAGAATATTTATTTTTGTGCAGCTAGTTGTTAGCTAAGACATAGTGTGCAAATTTTTGTCGTTCTATCCCCTTTCCAGTAATAATGGAATAACAATGTAAACAATTTGTATAGCATTCAGTTTCAATTGGTCTCTTCAGAGTGTCTTTAAGCAAGTTAAATATTTGAAATACGAGGGTCATTCAATAAGTAAACAGACAAACAGTTGTAGAAAAGAAATTAATTGTAGCAGCTGATTGAAACTTTCAGGAGTGTTACCTGGCAACATCGTTGTGAGTCTTGATCAGCTGTTCAATAATATATTGCATAATCATAACCAATACAGTTTTATGTACGATGGCGTGTCCTCTTGAGGACAGTACTTTCGAAGAACAGCGTTCTGTTATAAGATTTTTGGACTTGGAACCACTAACTTGGATTCACTATTTTGAACCTGAGTCAAAGCGACAAAGCATGGAGTGGAAGCATCCCAGTTCACCCGCCAAAAAGAAATTCAAAACCCAGCCATCGGCTGGTAAGGTGATGTTAACCATCTTTTGGAGCTCCCAAGGCCCAATTTTCTGTGATTACCTACAAGACCAGCGTACCATCATAGTCAGTACTATTCTGACATGATTGTGAACAAAGTTAAGCCTGCATTGAAGAAGAAATGTCCGGGATGGCAGAGGAAAGGTGTGATTCTTCTTCACGATAATGCCCGCCCACACACGGCAAAACTGACGCTTGAAACAATAAAAAAAGTAGGTTGGGAGATCCTGCCTCATCGCCCTTATAGCCCTGACCTTCCCCATCTGACTTTTTCTTGTTTGGCCCACTCAAGGAGACTTTGCGTGATGTCAAGTTCAACGGCAATGAAGAAGTGAAGGAAAAAGTCAAAAACTGGCTTCGACATCAAGGTAAAGAATTCTTTGCTGAGGGAATACAAAAGCTTGTAAAGAGATGGGACAAGTGCATAGACGCTGCTGGAGATTATGTTGAAAAGTAAAAAAAAAAAATTGTATAATTGTATTAATTGAATAAAAAGCTTTTGCTCCACAGCTGTTTGTTTACTTATTGAATGACCTCTCATATGAAAGTACTGAAAGGCTGTGTGTTTTTAATTGAAAGCAGATGGTAGTTTATGACAGATATCAGTCGGGTGAAGTGTATTCTATTTATTTTATTTTATCAAACACCATTCACGTTCATAAGGTTAGTTATTTTTGTGCAGCTAGTTATTAGCTAAGGCGCAGTGTGCAAGTTTTTTGTCATTCTATCCCCTTTGCAGTAATAAAGTGGTGGCAAATCCTATTAAAGATTGCCTGTTCGTCACTAAATTTTAATTACCAAGTGGTTTTAAATTTACTATAACTGGTACGGTCATTATTTACTTATGTTTCCTCTGTTGGTGAAAATTAAAATAACAAGGGCGCGGCAAGCCATATTACCACTGTTGAAGGTTACCATATGTTTTTCCAGGTTTGCTTTTGTTCAGAAACGGCTAACGGTTTGGAAAAAAAATTTTCAACTTGTGATTTTCACTTGACAAACACAAACGCAATAGTAAACTTACATTACAAAGTTAACATTTTTACTTTAAGACCGTGTAACAATTTTTACAAGCTGGTACAAATCAACAAATGTAGATGCAATTGCACACACACACATACAATCAACTGTGGAAGTTCAATTATACAACATGTAATGTATTCAGTTTCTCCAAGTAACAATTCAATGTTGTTTACGACTGGCTTTCACAAGCAATCTGGCACATTCGATACTGTCACCAACGCGAAGGGTAGCCCTATCTTTCATTACTTTACAAGGAGAGAGGACACTCTTCATTTCATAAATGAAACAGGTGGGAAAGTTTTTACGAAAAGACCTGTCTCATTATACAGGCTCTCTGTTGCAGTGCTCGTCAAACATTTACACACAAACACTCACTGCTAACACGTACATGATTATGTTACAAAGGGCCATCTTTATTAGCCTGTTTTTGACGCATTGCACACTGCATTTTATCAGGATATATGGACCATTCACAGGTGTCCGTCTGTATTTCTGTCCCTCACTCGTACGCTTATCCTCATGGTCATGCAACTCATTCTGCCGGGAGTGTGTGTGTTCTTTTGTGCAGATGCTTACCTTGCACTTGGTTGTAACTTGCTGCCGATGACAAGAAGTACGTAGTACGTAGTCCTAATCGTACCCGATGCATGTACAACAGAAATTTTCCATGCATCCTCATCCCCATAGGGATGACAAACTAGGTTTCCTGATCATGCTTATTGGCCGATAACAAACACGAGAATAAGACAGAAAAATTAATGGTGTAACCTTTTTCAGTATCAGCTACCCTTATAATTTACAGCAAGCTCTATTTATGATAATTGTTATTACACTGTCATAGGACTGCAGTTCCTCCCTCAGGCTGCTGGTGCTCGGTTCCTCCTTGCAGCGAAATATTGTCAATTGTCTGCGTGGAAGTAAGCAACGGGTGTAAGCATTCTTGAAGGCTTCATCTCACTCGATCCTCTCTGGCAGCAAGCTGTAACAGTAACGGAGACCATCAAACGTTTTCTAGGCGAAAGCCGGCCACTGCAATATGCATGCACGTTTCTAGACACAATTAAAAAAAATTACAGGTGGTCAGAAAAGTCTGGTGTAAGAAAAGTGTACGTAGGGACCCGGAGGTACTGCAATGCCGGGTCAACCCGTGACAGAAGTGGAGCAAGCCTCTAAACACTACGTCATTTTCCAAAGGTCATTTTAATACACTGGCCCCACAATGCGAAGCGTATCAGACATAAAGTTGATAAGAACAGCTTAACAGGTTTATTCTTATACCAAAAATTTTACAAGGAGTTACAAATATTAAAACCGTACTTACAAATTAATAATCATTAATTGTATGTAACACTGTTGACAATTTTTAGACACCTGTATGAATTAGGCTATACAATTTATTGTTGTATATATGTATATAAAGTCTCTGATTATTTATTACAATTATTAATTTTATACAGTCTTTGAGAGTGTTCATACCTTCACAGTATGTCAAACACAATTATATCTATTGTATATTGTTTTTTTTCACACATTGATGTCACAATTTGCCAATTGTTTAATCACTGTCATGCAGATTTTTTTATCCAGTTACTACCACACTTAAGTTATTCTTTTTTTTCTTTCCTGTGAAAGCTGAAAGCGCAGCAGCACGTGTGAACACACAGATAATATTTTGTTTGGCAAATGTGACATTAAGCACTGCCATCAATCAGTATCACTATCTCACTTGTTTACTGTATATATATCCTGACTCCACCTGCTGAGCTTTCCGAATGGCTCTGTCATTGTTCTTGTGCCATGCATAGTAGTCCAGAGATGCTATACTATGAAGCCATCCATGGAGACCCTACATCCTTTCCCTTCTAGCGCCTCCTCAGAGCTTTCAAAAGAAACAGATGCATCAACTATGCAGATATTTATATTTTCTTCATTCCTCAGCTCCCGTGTCATGGTCTCAGATATGATCTGTTCCCTCGGCCTTCCTGTTTTTACAAGCAGAACCCCTGCCAATCAAAACATTGTAAAACAAAGGAAATTTAAGTGTACAAAAAAAAAACAAAAGATTGACAAGGAAGGTTGGTGAAGAGGAAAGGCTGAAGATTGCGATTGATTTACTGCAATGAACAGAGGTAAATAATAATAATAATAATAATTTATTTCCAATTTTTCCTTCATATACAAAATAGTTGCATACAAAGGACCTATAGGGGGTATAAAAATACCCGTACATACGTTGGTCCTACATAAATATTTAAAAATAAAATTCAAAAATACAACAGTTGTAAATATTAACAAAATGTGATAGATACATCACTAGTTTATACTAATATAGTTCAAATAATAAAGCATTAAATTTATATGAGATTCATATACACAACATCAACCATACATGGCAACATGTTAATCACAATAATTATTAAATTTGTACAGACACCATTTATTCCATTATTCAGTCTATAACAAAATTTCTGATTTTATCTTTTAACTTCTTTTTTAACAGTTTATTACTAACGCCCAAACCTTTAAGATATATCGGTAGTTCATTGAAGTACTTTATTGCATAATAAACATAACTCCTTTGGCCAATTGTCAATATGTGTTTAGGCAGTGGGATACTTTTGTAGCGTGTGTTATTAGAATTTCGAGTAAATTCATCCTCAAGTTTATCATACTGATATATTATGGCTTTAAGAACAAAAACTTGTTTGAGATCGAGTGGTCTGTCCTGATCTTGTTCTTCCACTCCAATTATTTTTAATAATCTATATTGAAGTCTAAGCAGTGGTCTGAAAGATGTATCATAAAGACCACCCCAGGCAACAATACCATAAACTGCAATACTATGGAAAAGCCCATAGTAGGCCTATATTTGAATCATCTGTTTTCTAGATAATATTTGCCGGAGTCTGCAAAAAACATATACTAGATATTTTGGTCTTATTAACTACATTATTGACATGCAAATCCCACTTAATATTATAATCATATATAACACCTAGATATTTACAGCTAACGACTCTCTTCAAACGACCACCATTCAAAAAAACATCCAATTCATCAGGAACAGAGTCTTTATAATTGCCAAAAGTGACATAAACAGACTTGTTTATATTAAGTATAAGTTTATTTTGATAAAGCCATGAAAAAATAGAGTCAAGTTTATCTGACACATGAACTGAAAGTTCCCTCCATGAGTGCCCATTCATTGGGACAGCTGTATCATCAGCATATGCAATCAATTCTTGGTGTATTTCTAATAAATCATTTATGAAGAATAAAAACAGTAATTGACCAAGAATAGATCCCTGAGGAACTCCTAAATTGGTATAGACTGGTTTACTTTTAATACCATTGACCTTTACAACTTGAAATTAAAAATCGAATCGAATTAAAAATTTTTTAAATTCACATTACAGTTAAATTTTTAACATGTTTCTTTAAAATTACACATACCATACAATTGTACTAATCATTTTTATTGATAATGTTTCATTATCGCTGCATGTGCCAACCAACTAAATTTCTTATAAAACCGCCAATATCTCGAAAACGAAAAAGCCGATTTTATTGAAACAAAACCAAAATAAAATTTTCTATAATTTTCACTCGTTGACACCATATAGCTATCTCTCATAAAACGAAAGTTTGTCGCATGCCGAAAATTTCACTACATGAAAATTAAAAAAGAAATTTCATGACGTGGAACCGTGTGAAGACTGTTTTTGAAAATTGTTAAAACTATCGGTTAAAATTTATGCCTAAAACCATCCTCAAACTTCAAGGAACATGGTGGTGAAAGAATTTTAAAAATCAGATCAGCTGTTACTGAAGTTATGTCGGGGCGGGCAATGAAACACATTCGCGATCTCCGCTATAGCTCGGACGTAGACCTACGCAGCTTCCAGTGGTCGAGGGAAGAGTAACAGTACTTGCTGAAAGCTTGCGTACCACCTCCTCTGTTCTATTGGGGAGAACAGTCCACATTGTCTCGCTCGCTCTGCAAAAAGAGTATACTTCCAAACGGGTACTGACAGTAGGACTGGAGATAAAGCTCCTGTTGTCCCGTAGTGACAGATGGTCGTTGATATTCATTTTTGAGTTTAAGGTGGGCCGGTCCCGGCGGTACTGCAATGCCGGGTCAACCCGTGACAGAGGTGGAGCAAGCCCCTAGCACTCCGTCATTTTCCAAAAATCAGTTTAATATACTGGCCCCGCAATGCGGAGCGTATCAGATATTAAGCTGATAAGAACAGATTTAAAAACGTTTATTGTTATATCAGTATATACAGTGTTACAAAAATTTTAAAACATGCTCACAAATTAATACTCATTAATTCTAGATACATACTTCATAATCATTATACATGTTTAAAATGGTACAACTTTTTGTTGTATATATATATAGTCTTTATTTATTACAATAAAATTTCTTTTTGGTATAGTCTTTGGGATTGTTCGTATGCACAAATTGTATATTTAATGTTTTTTTTTTCTCAGATATATGTCACAACTGCCAATTTATTTAATATCATTCTCATGTAGTTTAATATACTGGCCCTGCAATGCAGGGCGTATCACACACACACACAGAGGAAACATGAAGCTCAAATACAAATATAAAGAAAATACACAAATACAAATATTAAGAAAATAACACACACACACACACACAGAGGAAACATGCAGCTCAAATACAAATATAAAGAAAATACACAAATACAAATATTAAGAAAATATATACATAATACATATTGTTTTGATTGGCAGCTGTGACTGACATTAGACACTGGCATTAATAAGTAGCACTATCACAATGTCACTGTCACTAGCACTATCACTTATATTGTCGTACACCTGTGACATGTTCAACGTATATGTCACGACTCCACCTAATTGTGTCCGACACCATTAATTTTCCCATTATTCTACCATACTTCCAAGAAATACCCAGCCTCTGAACAACCCTGTCATTGTTCTTGTGCCACGCACCCAGAGAGCCTATAATAAAGCCATCAAGGTACACCCTGTATCCTTTGGCTTCTAGTTCAGTTTTCAAGGAGCTACACTTTGATCTTATCCAAAAGGCCGAGAAGCGATAAACCAAAGGTGCCTTACGGTTATGGTGTCACTCTATGGACTATCGTTTTAAGCGGCGGGAACCAGTGGTTGTTATTCGAGTTTATTTCACCATCAGCCACCGCCCAAGTGACGTCAGACCAAAGGTGCGCAGTTATCTCAACGTCTCCTCGCCTTTCTTATGCGAAACGTTCAACTGGTTCGATTTTTGAGAAGGAAACGCTGGAAAAATCGTAGCCCAGTCAACGAATACAGTCGCCGTGACGACGTGGTGAACTGTTTACTCGATAGATGGCGCCACAGTAGCGCCTCCGTATTTTACCACTTTTTTGTTTTTCGTGGTGAAAACCGCGGAACGAGGACGCAGGCAACGTGTTGGAAGTCGTCTGTTAAGTTAAGCAACCGATAAAACGATCGGTAGAACCGGATAGTACGATGAAAAAAGCCGTCAAAGTTCAAGTTCGCACCGCATTTAACGTGACCCGCAAGATAGGGTAGGCTGCAGCTGGAATGTCTGTGTTTTGCACACTCAATTATTGGTAGTCGTACCTTTTAAAATACATGCCATGCTGTGTGCTCTGTTGTCATATACAGACGGCAGTGGCCCGGGACTTGATGGTCGACGAAATTACAAGTAGATTTTTCATAACACATCACCTCTCTCAGCGTTCCCTTTTCTTTGCTGCATCCAAGCACGAGACGGCCGCGCCCACCACGTCGTTACGATTACAGTATCTCAGATGTCGAGTGACCGATTATACAATTTAAAAACCTCACACGGTGGTTTTCATAATAGGCCTACCTTTCGAGTAACGTGAGAGGCCACGTAGGTGTATACGTAAACGGTACCCAATTCAATTCCTTTGTAAAACTGAAAAAACAATGGGCCAAATTGTCCGCGTCGTCTTCACAATGCGATTTCAAGTGTCATGCTAATATCATACTGTTGAGTCGCTTGCCGATTTGAAAGTGAAGGGTATTTATTCGTAAATGACTAATCAAACAAATCTGCAATTGCACACCTTTGAACGATCGAATCTCGTTGTTTTTGAACCAATAGCTAGTAAAATTTCTAAAACAGATACGTCACCGCTCGTGTTCGGTTTTCATCATCTTTAAAGTATGTTTTCATCTAGTAAACGAGCTGTTCTGCAAAGTTGCATGAAACTTTTTCCCCTCTCTACCGAACTGATCGCATTCTAACAAACGTAAAGTAAATGTTAAAGACAACGACGCCACCTAACCTTTCACAACTGCACAGAATGTAAATGAAGGGTGCCTGTTTTTTCTTAACTGCTCCTCTTCCTCTGGTCAGTGTGTATTTTACCTTTCACACAACTGAAAGTATTTAAACTAGTAAAGGAATTTTTTATTTCATTAGTGGGGGAGACAAGTAGTTTCCGTACTGTGTTATAATAAAATGAATTTTGTTTATTATCATTACCAAATTGTAAACAATTATTTGTATTGCATTCAGTTTCATTTGGTCTCTTCAGAGTGTCTTTAAGCAAGTTAAATATTTGAAATATGAAAGTACTAAAAGGCCGTGTGTTTTTAATTGAAAGCAGATGGTAGTTTATGACAGAAAGCAGTCGGCTGAAGTGTATTCATTTATTTTATCAAACACCATTCACATTTATAAGAATATTTATTTTTGTGCAGCTAGTTGTTAGCTAAGACATAGTGTGCAAATTTTTGTCGTTCTATCCCCTTTCCAGTAATAATGGAATAACAATGTAAACAATTTGTATAGCATTCAGTTTCAATTGGTCTCTTCAGAGTGTCTTTAAGCAAGTTAAATATTTGAAATACGAGGGTCATTCAATAAGTAAACAGACAAACAGTTGTAGAAAAGAAATTAATTGTAGCAGCTGATTGAAACTTTCAGGAGTGTTACCTGGCAACATCGTTGTGAGTCTTGATTAGCTGTTCAATAATATATTGCATAATCATAACCAATACAGTTTTATGTACGATGGCGTGTCCTCTTGAGGACAGTACTTTCGAAGAACAGCGTTCTGTTATAAGATTTTTGGACTTGGAACCACTAACTTGGATTCACTATTTTGAACCTGAGTCAAAGCGACAAAGCATGGAGTGGAAGCATCCCAGTTCACCCGCCAAAAAGAAATTCAAAACCCAGCCATCGGCTGGTAAGGTGATGTTAACCATCTTTTGGAGCTCCCAAGGGCCAATTTTCTGTGATTACCTACAAGACCAGCGTACCATCATAGTCAGTACTATTCTGACATGATTGTGAACAAAGTTAAGCCTGCATTGAAGAAGAAATGTCCGGGATGGCAGAGGAAAGGTGTGATTCTTCTTCACGATAATGCCCGCCCACACACGGCAAAACTGACGCTTGAAACAATAAAAAAAGTAGGTTGGGAGATCCTGCCTCATCGCCCTTATAGCCCTGACCTTCCCCATCTGACATTTTCTTGTTTGGCCCACTCAAGGACACTTTGCGTGATGTCAAGTTCAACGGCAATGAAGAAGTGAAGGAAAAAGTCAAAAACTGGCTTCGACATCAAGGTAAAGAATTCTTTGCTGAGGGAATACAAAAGCTTGTAAAGAGATGGGACAAGTGCATAGACGCTGCTGGAGATTATGTTGAAAAGTAAAAAAAAAAAATTGTATAATTGTATTAATTGAATAAAAAGCTTTTGCTCCACAGCTGTTTGTTTACTTATTGAATGACCTCTCATATGAAAGTACTGAAAGGCTGTGTGTTTTTAATTGAAAGCAGATGGTAGTTTATGACAGATATCAGTCGGGTGAAGTGTATTCTATTTATTTTATTTTATCAAACACCATTCACGTTCATAAGGTTATTTATTTTTGTGCAGCTAGTTGTTAGCTAAGGCGCAGTGTGCAAGTTTTTTGTCATTCTATCCCCTTTGCAGTAATAAAGTGGTGGCAAATCCTATTAAAGATTGCCTGTTCGTCACTAAATTTTAATTACCAAGTGGTTTTAAATTTACTATAACTGGTACGGTCATTATTTACTTATGTTTCCTCTGTTGGTGAAAATTAAAATAACAAGGGCGTGGCAAGCCATATTACCACTGTTGAAGGTTACCATATGTTTTTCCAGGTTTGCTTTTGTTCAGAAACGGCTAACGGTTTGGAAAAAAAATTTTCAACTTGTGATTTTCACTTGACAAACACAAACGCAATAGTAAACTTACATTACAAAGTTAACATTTTTACTTTAAGACCGTGTAACAATTTTTACAAGCTGGTACAAATCAACAAATGTAGATGCAATTGCACACACACACATACAATCAACTGTGGAAGTTCAATTATACAACATGTAATGTATTCAGTTTCTCCAAGTAACAGTTCAATGTTGTTTACGACTGGCTTTCACAAGCAGGCTGCTTGTTGCAGTATCTGGCACATTCGATACTGTCACCAACGCGAAGGGTAGCCCTATCTTTCATTACTTTACAAGGAGAGAGGACACTCTTCATTTCATAAATGAAACAGGTGGGAAAGTTTTTACGAAAAGACCTGTCTCATTATACAGGCTCTCTGTTGCAGTGCTCGTCAAACATTTACACACAAACACTCACTGCTAACACGTACATGATTATGTTACAAAGGGCCATCTTTATTAGCCTGTTTTTGACGCATTGCACACTGCATTTTATCAGGATATATGGACCATTCACAGGTGTCCGTCTGTATTTCTGTCCCTCACTCGTACGCTTATCCTCATGGTCATGCAACTCATTCTGCCGGGAGTGTGTGTGTTCTTTTGTGCAGATGCTTACCTTGCACTTGGTTGTAACTTGCTGCCGATGACAAGAAGTACGTAGTACGTAGTCCTAATCGTACCCGATGCATGTACAACAGAAATTTTCCATGCATCCTCATCCCCATAGGGATGACAAACTAGGTTTCCTGATCATGCTTATTGGCCGATAACAAACACGAGAATAAGACAGAAAAATTAATGGTGTAACCTTTTTCAGTATCAGCTACCCTTATAATTTACAGCAAGCTCTATTTATGATAATTGTTATTACACTGTCAAAGGACTGCAGTTCCTCCCTCAGGCTGCTGGTGCTCGGTTCCTCCTTGTAGCGAAATATTGTCAATTGTCTGCGTGGAAGTAAGCAACGGGTGTAAGCATTCTTGAAGGCTTCATCTCACTCGATCCTCTCTGGCAGCAAGCTGTAACAGTAACGGAGACCATCAAACGTTTTCTAGGCGAAAGCCGGCCACTGCAATATGCATGCACGTTTCTAGACACAATTAAAAAAATTACAGGTGGTCAGAAAAGTCTGGTGTAAGAAAAGTGTACGCAGGGACCCGGAGGTACTGCAATGCCGGGTCAACCCGTGACAGAAGTGGAGCAAGCCTCTAAACACTCCGTCATTTTCCAAAAGTCAATTTAATACACTGGCCCCACAATGCGGAGCGTATCAGACATAAAGTTGATAAGAACAGCTTAACAGGTTTATTCTTATACCAAAAATTTTACAAGGAGTTACAAATATTAAAACCGTACTTACAAATTAATAATCATTAATTGTATGTAACACTGTTGACAATTTTTAGACACCTGTATGAATTAGGCTATACAATTTATTGTTGTATATATGTATATAAAGTCTCTGATTATTTATTACAATTATTAATTTTATACAGTCTTTGAGAGTGTTCATACCTTCACAGTATGTCAAACACAATTATATCTATTGTATATTGTTTTTTTTCACACATTGATGTCACAATTTGCCAATTGTTTAATCACTGTCATGCAGATTTTTTTATCCAGTTACTACCACACTTAAGTTATTCTTTTTTTTCTTTCCTGTGAAAGCTGAAAGCGCAGCAGCACGTGTGAACACACAGATAATATTTTGTTTGGCAAATGTGCCATCAATCAGTATCACTATCTCACTTGTTTACTGTATATATATCCTGACTCCACCTGCTGAGCTTTCCGAATGGCTCTGTCATTGTTCTTGTGCCATGCATAGTAGTCCAGAGATGCTATACTATGAAGCCATCCATGGAGACCCTACATCCTTTCCCTTCTAGCGCCTCCTCAGAGCTTTCAAAAGAAACAGATGCATCAACTATGCAGATATTTATATTTTCTTCATTCCTCAGCTCCCGTGTCATGGTCTCAGATATGATCTGTTCCCTCGGCCTTCCTGTTTTTACAAGCAGAACCCCTGCCAATCAAAACATTGTAAAACAAAGGAAATTTAAGTGTACAAAAAAAAAACAAAAGATTGACAAGGAAGGTTGGTGAAGAGGAAAGGCTGAAGATTGCGATTGATTTACTGCAATGAACAGAGGTAAATAATAATAATAATAATAATTTATTTCCAATTTTTCCTTCATATACAAAATAGTTGCATACAAAGGACCTATAGGGGGTATAAAAATACCCGTACATACGTTGGTCCTACATAAATATTTAAAAATAAAATTCAAAAATACAACAGTTGTAAATATTAACAAAATGTGATAGATACATCACTAGTTTATACTAATATAGTTCAAATAATAAAGCATTAAATTTATATGAGATTCATATACACAACATCAACCATACATGGCAACATGTTAATCACAATAATTATTAAATTTGTACAGACACCATTTATTCCATTATTCAGTCTATAACAAAATTTCTGATTTTATCTTTTAACTTCTTTTTTAACAGTTTATTACTAACGCCCAAACCTTTAAGATATATCGGTAGTTCATTGAAGTACTTTATTGCATAATAAACATAACTCCTTTGGCCAATTGTCAATATGTGTTTAGGCAGTGGGATACTTTTGTAGCGTGTGTTATTAGAATTTCGAGTAAATTCATCCTCAAGTTTATCATACTGATATATTATGGCTTTAAGAACAAAAACTTGTTTGAGATCGAGTGGTCTGTCCTGATCTTGTTCTTCCACTCCAATTATTTTTAATAATCTATATTGAAGTCTAAGCAGTGGTCTGAAAGATGTATCATAAAGACCACCCCAGGCAACAATACCATAAACTGCAATACTATGGAAAAGCCCATAGTATATTTGAATCATCTGTTTTCTAGATAATATTTGCCGGAGTCTGCAAAAAACATATACTAGATATTTTGGTCTTATTAACTACATTATTGACATGCAAATCCCACTTAATATTATAATCATATATAACACCTAGATATTTACAGCTAACGACTCTCTTCAAACGACCACCATTCAAAAAAACATCCAATTCATCAGGAACAGAGTCTTTATAATTGCCAAAAGTGACATAAACAGACTTGTTTATATTAAGTATAAGTTTATTTTGATAAAGCCATGAAAAAATAGAGTCAAGTTTATCTGACACATGAACTGAAAGTTCCCTCCATGAGTGCCCATTCATTGGGACAGCTGTATCATCAGCATATGCAATCAATTCTTGGTGTATTTCTAATAAATCATTTATGAAGAATAAAAACAGTAATTGACCAAGAATAGATCCCTGAGGAACTCCTAAATTGGTATAGACTGGTTTACTTTTAATACCATTGACCTTTACAACTTGAAATTAAAAATCGAATCGAATTAAAAATTTTTTAAATTCACATTACAGTTAAATTTTTAACATGTTTCTTTAAAATTACACATACCATACAATTGTACTAATCATTTTTATTGATAATGTTTCATTATCGCTGCATGTGCCAAACAACTAAATTTCTTATAAAACCGCCAATATCTCGAAAACGAAAAAGCCGATTTTATTGAAACAAAACCAAAATAAAATTTTCTATAATTTTCACTCGTTGACACCATATAGCTATCTCTCATAAAACGAAAGTTTGTCGCATGCCGAAAATTTCACTACATGAAAATTAAAAAAGAAATTTCATGACGTGGAACCGTGTGAAGACTGTTTTTGAAAATTGTTAAAACTATCGGTTAAAATTTATGCCTAAAACCATCCTCAAACTTCAAGGAACATGGTGGTGAAAGAATTTTAAAAATCAGATCAGCTGTTACTGAAGTTATGTCGGGGCGGGCAATGAAACACATTCGCGCTCTCCGCTATAGCTCGGACGTAGACCTACGCAGCTTCCAGTGGTCGAGGGAAGAGTAACAGTACTTGCTGAAAGCTTGCGTACCACCTCCTCTGTTCTATTGGGGAGAACAGTCCACATTGTCTCGCTCGCTCTGCAAAAAGAGTATACTTCCAAACGGGTACTGACAGTAGGACTGGAGATAAAGCTCCTGTTGTCCCGTAGTGACAGATGGTCGTTGATATTCATTTTTGAGTTTAAGGTGGGCCGGTCCCGGCGGTACTGCAATGCCGGGTCAACCCGTGACAGAGGTGGAGCAAGCCCCTAGCACTCCGTCATTTTCCAAAAATCAGTTTAATATACTGGCCCCGCAATGCGGAGCGTATCAGATATTAAGCTGATAAGAACAGATTTAAAAACGTTTATTGTTATATCAGTATATACAGAGTGTTACAAAAAAATTTTAAAACATGCTCACAAATTAATACTCATTAATTCTAGATACATACTTCATAATCATTATACATGTTTAAAATGGTACAACTTTTTGTTGTATATATATATATAGTCTTTATTTATTACAATAAAATTTCTTTTTGGTATAGTCTTTGGGATTGTTCGTATGCACAAATTGTATATTTAATGTTTTTTTTTTTTCTCAGATATATGTCACAACTGCCAATTTATTTAATATCATTCTCATGTAGTTTAATATACTGGCCCTGCAATGCAGGGCGTATCACACACAACACACACACACACACACAGAGGAAACATGAAGCTCAAATACAAAAAGACAAATATAAAGAAAATACACAAATACAAATATTAAGAAAATAACACACACACACACACACACACACACACACACACACAGAGGAAACATGCAGCTCAAATACAAAAAGACAAATATAAAGAAAATACACAAATACAAATATTAAGAAAATATATACATAATACATATTGTTTTGATTGGCAGCTGTGACTGACATTAGACACTGGCATTAATAAGTAGCACTATCACTTATATTGTCGTACACCTGTGACATGTTCAACGTATATGTCACGACTCCACCTAATTGTGTCCGACACCATTAATTTTCCCATTATTCTACCATACTTCCAAGAAATACCCAGCCTCTGAACAACCCTGTCATTGTTCTTGTGCCACGCACCCAGAGAGCCTATAATAAAGCCATCAAGGTACACCCTGTATCCTTTGGCTTTAGTTCAGTTTTCAAGGAGCTGTATTTGTCAATTTTATGTCTCCTTGCCAGTTCTAGAGCCTCCTCAGAAACTTCAAAAGGCACCGATACGTCCACAATACATATATTTTTCCTGTCATCACTTCTTAACACTATGTCTGGTCTGAGGTTTGATGTAGTTCCCTCGACCTTCCTGTTTTTGATTAGTGTTTCGGTGTCTTTGGGAGTAATGGCATTGCTGAGGCGTTCAACTATATTATCGTGGCGGAGCTTCCATCCTGTCGAATGGATTTTACAGTGATTGACAACATGGGGAAGGGTCTCCTTGGGGTATCCGCATTTCCTGCATCGCTTGTCACCGTTGCCGTATCTTTTTGTAGCATTCAGGGGAACGGTCCCAAGTCTTGCTCTGGTAATGAAGCGGTAGTCACAGAAACGAGTGTACTTTCCTGTAAGTATAAAATGGTTGCTGACTGCTGCTCGTGTAGTTGATTTGAGCACTTTCCCTTGGTCTGGTTTTCTGAATAGGGTGACTTTATAGTAATTTCGTATCCCTCCTTTCATCATTCTCATTATAGCCCACCTTTCGGATCCTGGGACGATTATATGTTCTGTAGTATGGGAAGGCATACCTATAATAATTTTCAACTCTTCTCTGGCCGTGGACCACTGGAACCGTACGCTCATCCGGGTCTTGTTGAGGATGCGACATGCATTTCTTGCTTGCGACCAGATGGTTGATATGTCACCACCATCCCTGTCGAGGTTGTCATCTGTCGATCCTGAAAGGTATGCGGCCATGTCTTCTTTATTAGGAGTGGACCCAAGTTTCCTTTTTACCACACTTTTCAGGCACTCCCAGGCTGTGTTTTTGATTGATGGATCCGGAGATGTAAGTAGTTTAAACGCATGGACTATCTTGGAGATCTTGGCAGCATCCGCCAGTGGAATTAAATTGGCTCCCCCTTGATATGCTGGCATATATAGAATCTCTGGGCTTGCTCGCTGGGGAAGGTGTAGCCACTTTTTGACGTAGCCTTTTATTTTTTTATCAGCTTTGTGAAGCGGCTACATCGTTATTCGGGATGCTCGCAGTACATAGTCTAGTTTAGTTAGAAGGAACATGTTTAGGGCTTCTATTTTTTGCCACGGCGCCAGTAGTGAGTTGTGAAGTTTCTCAACATCTTGTAGCAGGTTATTAATGTCCTCTTCTGGTGTTTGATTGACTTTGTAGCCTGTTGGAATCCCCAGGTATTGGTAGTCTTCACCTTCTTTTAATGGCTCCGGTCTTCCTCCTTGGACAGTGAAAGTGGTGTTGTGAATTTCTCTCCTCTTCTTGCAATCCATGTGGAGGGTTGAACATTTCTTGGGATTAAAAGTCAGCCCCATCCAAGATGCTGTTTCTCCAACTTTATCCAGCATGTTTTGCATGGCATCTGCATTCTTTGCAATGAGGACTATATCGTCAGCATACGCTAACACCGACTGTATGTTGTTATGTAGTTTGTAACCACAATCATGTTGCATGCTTTGTATAGTTCTTATCAATGGCTCTATTGCAATGTTGAAGATAATTGGTGACAGGGGGCATCCTTGCTTCACTCCAGATTTCATGTTTATGTCTTCAGTCTCCCCTTCCGGTGTAGTTATTGTAGTAGTGGCATTCCTGTAAATGTTGTGTATAATGTTACTTAGCTTTTCTGGGAGTCTTATATTTTGGAGTATATTGTGGATGTATTTATGCGGGATTGAGCCGAAAGCATTTGTTAAATCCAGCCATGCTAGTACGGCTTCTTTTCTGTTTCTTCTGGAATCATCAATGACGGACTGTACTATAAAGTTGTTTTCATAACAGCCTTCTGTATCCATAAAGCCCTTCTGCTTGGGCGATATAATATTATTCTTAGCAGTCCACGCGCATACTCTGCTTGATATAATGCTAGCATATAGTTTGGCTATCGTATTTCCCAAGGTGAGTGGACGCCAGTTGTTGAGATCTCTGTGGTCCCCTTTTTTGTGGATCAGTACGGTTCTTGCACTATCCCATGCCTTCGGTGTCTTCTCCTCCTTAAAGCATCTATTATAAATAGTATGAAGGACTAGACATCCAGGGTCTGCTCGTTTCAGCTGCGAGTATTTGACACCATCTTTCCCAGGTGCTGTGTTCTTCATTTTATTTAATTTCTGATTAATTTCTTCGGCTTCGATAGTATTTTCAATGTTAGCTTCATTTATCCCCACAGCCCGCATCCGATTCAGACATTCTGTGACGTGAGCAGGGGCTGCTGCTATGTCCGTGTCCGCTTTTTCTGTAAATACATCCTTGAAATATGCTGTTACTTCTGTTTTTCCCACTTGACAATACGTTGTAGCTGATCCATTTAATATTTTCGAGATAGCTTTCTTTTTGTTTATTCTGTAAAGCTTCTGTATCCTACCAGCTTCTATAGGATCAAATCCATTGTCACCTGTTCTTTGGTTTATTCTGTTCTGATTGCGGCCATGACCATGTCTTTGTGTTCTCTCAGGAGTTGGCTTATATTCTGTTAGTTGTCTTATTTCATCTGTAATGTTGTACACTGTGTCCTCGAAGTCTTGCCAAGATGCTGCGTCCCTCAGTGCTTGTAGCCATTTTTCTTGGTGTTTTGTTGATTTCTTCCTGTTTCGGTCTTCTTCGTCTATTTCACATTGGTTAGCATTTCCGTGTAAATGTGGATTGCCTGTATCCGTTGTTATTGTAGTGTCTTCCACTGCAGCACTTGTCTCTGGCAAACCGACAATTACAATAGGGGGCCCTTCTTCTGCGGGTGTTATGGGTCGGTCTTCTTGGGCTGGTATATTCATACACAACTCCCGAATTGGTACGTCTGTATTTACACATTGAGTAGTTATGTCGGTGGTATCCCTCGTTTCTTCAGTTCTCATGTATTGTGCGTCTTCTGCTGTAGTTGTGGGATGATTCTCATTAATTTGACAGTTTGCTGATCTTCTTTCAGACATGTGTTCTTCTTCTGGTATGCTAGTAGGGACTTCAGTTTCGTTACTTGTTGTCCGTTCAATGGTTATACATGAGGGGCCATCTTCTGCTGGTATTATGGGGTGATTTTCTTGGGTTCCTGTATCGACTGGTGCCTCTTCAACTGGTATGTCCTGTTGTGCAGTTGAGTCACTGCTCTCTTCTAATTCATTATAGATTGTGCCGACATCTTCAGTGTTGCCATGTGACCTGTAGTGTCTCTTCTGTTTTTTCAGGTCGTTTTCCACTCTATCACAAATTCGGCACTTAAATTTAAGGATAACGTTGTTGCAGTGGATCTTCTTTAGATGTTTTTTAAAGTCGCTATGATTTTGATACTGGTATAGCCCAAATAACCGTCTTCTTCCTCCAGAGGGCTGTGAGGATGGACCGTCTTTACAATAATCGCACTGTATTAGATCGTCAAATGGATACTGTATTGTAACTGCCAAGGGGGTATTTGTTCCGGATTCCATTTTACACTGTAGTAGTTCTTCTATCTTAAGAGTTAGTTTACTAGTTACTTAAAGTTCCTATTAATATATTTCCTATTATTTCTATATCATCTTATATCATTTCTATTAATATAAAAGTCTTAATAATAGCAGTCCTTGCTTGGTATAGCATTCACTTCACTACTATATCACGTTCTACTATCTTAGAGTTAGCTTATTAGTTACTTAAAGTGTCTATTAATATCTTTCCTATTATTTCTATTAGTATAAAAGTTTTAGTACTAACAGTTCTTGCTTGGCATAGTATTCATTTCACTACTATAAAGTTGTTTGTTGCGTAGACTGCTACAATACACATTAAAAAGAAAAAAAAATGTCTTTTCCAGAATATTTTTACTATAGTTTCCTAATCTGCTAATGTATTTACATGTTTCATGATTAAATGTAACTGTATTTATGGAGTCCTACACACTAAGATAAACAATTGTTCATAGTTACATTTTTCTTTTTAAATTTCGACTTTTTCCTAGCCATTAGGTATTGTTTCACAGGCATCATTAAGTAAATATGCTTTGCAAGGTTGTATCTTCTGTGAGATGAAGTAGTGCATATTGTTAATGTGTAAAAAGTTACTTACATACTTTCCAGTCTATATTCCTTTCCACTGTACAATACTCACAGAACACTCAAAGTAATAGCCATTATTACGTTTAGAATAAAAACGAACTGTATACCCTTTAATGTACAGAACTAATTATACAGTACTACATAACGGACTAAATTCAAATATATACGGAACCTAAAAAAGCACTCCACGTTTAAATTTAAAATCATTAAGAGCTTCCCACTACTGTATAACGGAAAATTTGAATGTTAACAGACACTTGCAGCCGTTGCTAAGTCCATAAGAGAGTTTAAATTTGAAATCTTAACGAACATTCCCAACTATTATTAATATTAGAATGTTAACAGACACTTGCAGCCGTTGCTAAGCCCATAAGAGAGTTTAAATTTGAAATCTTAACGAACTTTCCCAACTATTATTAATATTCACACTGCACCACTTCACAGATAAATTTGAAGTATTAACGGAAACTTACAGCCATTATTATGATTCACACTTTACGGTTCACTGTAGCGTACACAATACTATCATCGATTACAACACGCACAAAAATAATTAAAATTAAGCTGATAAGAACAGATACTACACTTTGATCTTAGCCAAAAGACCGAGAAGCGATAAACCAAAGGTGCCTTACGGTTATGGTGTCACTCTATGGACTATCGTTTTAAGCGGCGGGAACCAGTGGTTGTTATTCGAGTTTATTTCACCATCAGCCACCGCCCAAGTGACGTCAGACCAAAGGTGCGCAGTTATCTCAACGTCTCCTCGCCTTTCTTATGCGAAACGTTCAACTGGTTCGATTTTTGAGAAGGAAACGCTGGAAAAATCGTAGCCCAGTCAACGAATACAGTCGCCGTGACGACGTGGTGAACTGTTTACTCGATAGATGGCGCAACAGTAGCGCCTCCGTATTTTACCACTTTTTTGTTTTTCGTGGTGAAAACCGCGGAACGAGGACGCAGGCAACGTGTCGGAAGTCGTCTGTTAAGTTAAGCAACCGATAAAACGATCGGTAGAACCGGATAGTACGATCAAAAAAAGCCGTCAAAGTTCAAGTTCGCACCGCATTTAACGTGACCCGCAAGATACGGTAGGCTGCAGCTGGAATGTTGGTGTTTTGCACACTCAATTATTGGTAGTCGTACATTTTAAAATACATGCCATGCTGTGTGCTCTGTTGTCATATACAGACGGCAGTGGCCCGGCACTTGATGGTCGACGAAATTACAAGTAGATTTTTCATAACACATCACCTCTCTCAGCGTTCCCTTTTCTTTGCTGCATCCAAGCACGAGACGGCCGCGCCCACCACGTCGTTACGATTACAGTATCTCAGATGTCGAGTGACCGATTATACAATTTAAAAACCTCACAACGGTGGTTTTCATAATAGGCCTACCTTTCGAGTAACGTGAGAGGCCACGTAGGTGTATACGTAAACGGTACCCAATTCAATTCCTTTGTAAAACTGAAAAAACAATGGGCCAAATTGTCCGCGTCGTCTTCACAATGCGATTTCAAGTGTCATGCTAATATCATACTGTTGAGTCGCTTGCCGATTTGAAAGTGAAGGGTATTTATTCGTAAATGACTAATCAAACAAATCTGCAATTGCACACCTTTGAACGATCGAATCTCGTTGTTTTTGAACCAATAGCTAGTAAAATTTCTAAAACAGATACGTCACCGCTCGTGTTCGGTTTTCATCATCTTTAAAGTATGTTTTCATCTAGTAAACGAGCTGTTCTGCAAAGTTGCATGAAACTTTTTCCCCTCTCTACCGAACTGATCGCATTCTAACAAACGTAAAGTAAATGTTAAAGACAACGACGCCACCTAACCTTTCACAACTGCACAGAATGTAAATGAAGGGTGCCTGTTTTTTCTTAACTGCTCCTCTTCCTCTGGTCAGTGTGTATTTTACCTTTCACACAACTGAAAGTATTTAAACTAGTAAAGGAATTTTTTATTTCATTAGTGGGGGAGACAAGTAGTTTCCGTACTGTGTTATAATAAAATGAATTTTGTTTATTATCATTACCAAATTGTAAACAATTATTTGTATTGCATTCAGTTTCATTTGGTCTCTTCAGAGTGTCTTTAAGCAAGTTAAATATTTGAAATATGAAAGTACTAAAAGGCCGTGTGTTTTTAATTGAAAGCAGATGGTAGTTTATGACAGAAAGCAGTCGGCTGAAGTGTATTCATTTATTTTATCAAACACCATTCACATTTATAAGAATATTTATTTTTGTGCAGCTAGTTGTTAGCTAAGACATAGTGTGCAAATTTTTGTCGTTCTATCCCCTTTCCAGTAATAATGGAATAACAATGTAAACAATTTGTATAGCATTCAGTTTCAATTGGTCTCTTCAGAGTGTCTTTAAGCAAGTTAAATATTTGAAATACGAGGGTCATTCAATAAGTAAACAGACAAACAGTTGTAGAAAAGAAATTAATTGTAGCAGCTGATTGAAACTTTCAGGAGTGTTACCTGGCAACATCGTTGTGAGTCTTGATCAGCTGTTCAATAATATATTGCATAATCATAACCAATACAGTTTTATGTACGATGGCGTGTCCTCTTGAGGACAGTACTTTCGAAGAACAGCGTTCTGTTATAAGATTTTTGGACTTGGAACCACTAACTTGGATTCACTATTTTGAACCTGAGTCAAAGCGACAAAGCATGGAGTGGAAGCATCCCAGTTCACCCGCCAAAAAGAAATTCAAAACCCAGCCATCGGCTGGTAAGGTGATGTTAACCATCTTTTGGAGCTCCCAAGGCCCAATTTTCTCTGATTACCTACAAGACCAGCGTACCATCATAGTCAGTACTATTCTGACATGATTGTGAACAAAGTTAAGCCTGCATTGAAGAAGAAATGTCCGGGATGGCAGAGGAAAGGTGTGATTCTTCTTCACGATAATGCCCGCCCACACACGGCAAAACTGACGCTTGAAACAATAAAAAAAGTAGGTTGGGAGATCCTGCCTCATCGCCCTTATAGCCCTGACCTTCCCCATCTGACTTTTTCTTGTTTGGCCCACTCAAGGAGACTTTGCGTGATGTCAAGTTCAACGGCAATGAAGAAGTGAAGGAAAAAGTCAAAAACTGGCTTCGACATCAAGGTAAAGAATTCTTTGCTGAGGGAATACAAAAGCTTGTAAAGAGATGGGACAAGTGCATAGACGCTGCTGGAGATTATGTTGAAAAGTAAAAAAAAAAAAATTGTATAATTGTATTAATTGAATAAAAAGCTTTTGCTCCACAGCTGTTTGTTTACTTATTGAATGACCTCTCATATGAAAGTACTGAAAGGCTGTGTGTTTTTAATTGAAAGCAGATGGTAGTTTATGACAGATATCAGTCGGGTGAAGTGTATTCTATTTATTTTATTTTATCAAACACCATTCACGTTCATAAGGTTATTTATTTTTGTGCAGCTAGTTGTTAGCTAAGGCGCAGTGTGCAAGTTTTTTGTCATTCTATCCCCTTTGCAGTAATAAAGTGGTGGCAAATCCTATTAAAGATTGCCTGTTCGTCACTAAATTTTAATTACCAAGTGGTTTTAAATTTACTATAACTGGTACGGTCATTATTTACTTATGTTTCCTCTGTTGGTGAAAATTAAAATAACAAGGGCGCGGCAAGCCATATTACCACTGTTGAAGGTTACCATATGTTTTTCCAGGTTTGCTTTTGTTCAGAAACGGCTAACGGTTTGGAAAAAAAATTTTCAACTTGTGATTTTCACTTGACAAACGCAAACGCAATAGTAAACTTACATTACAAAGTTAACATTTTTACTTTAAGACCATGTAACAATTTTTACAAGCTGGTACAAATCAACAAATGTAGATGCAATTGCACACACACACATACAATCAACTGTGGAAGTTCAATTATACAACATGTAATGTATTCAGTTTCTCCAAGTAACAGTTCAATGTTGTTTACGACTGGCTTTCACAAGCAGGCTGCTTGTTGCAGTATCTGGCACATTCGATACTGTCACCAACGCGAAGGGTAGGCCTATCTTTCATTACTTTACAAGGAGAGAGGACACTCTTCATTTCATAAATGAAACAGGTGGGAAAGTTTTTACGAAAAGACCTGTCTCATTATACAGGCTCTCTGTTGCAGTGCTCGTCAAACATTTACACACAAACACTCACTGCTAACACGTACATGATTATGTTACAAACGGCCATCTTTATTAGCCTGTTTTTGACGCATTGCACACTGCATTTTATCAGGATATATGGACCATTCACAGGTGTCCGTCTGTATTTCTGTCCCTCACTCGTACGCTTATCCTCATGGTCATGCAACTCATTCTGCCGGGAGTGTGTGTGTTCTTTTGTGCAGATGCTTACCTTGCACTTGGTTGTAACTTGCTGCCGATGACAAGAAGTACGTAGTACGTAGTCCTAATCGTACCCGATGCATGTACAACAGAAATTTTCCATGCATCCTCATCCCCATAGGGATGACAAACTAGGTTTCCTGATCATGCTTATTGGCCGATAACAAACACGAGAATAAGACAGAAAAATTAATGGTGTAACCTTTTTCAGTATCAGCTACCCTTATAATTTACAGCAAGCTCTATTTATGATAATTGTTATTACACTGTCAAAGGACTGCAGTTCCTCCCTCAGGCTGCTGGTGCTCGGTTCCTCCTTGCAGCGAAATATTGTCAATTGTCTGCGTGGAAGTAAGCAACGGGTGTAAGCATTCTTGAAGGCTTCATCTCACTCGATCCTCTCTGGCAGCAAGCTGTAACAGTAACAGAGACCATCAAACGTTTTCTAGGCGAAAGCCGGCCACTGCAATATGCATGCACGTTTCTAGACACAATTAAAAAAATTACAGGTGGTCAGAAAAGTCTGGTGTAAGAAAAGTGTACGCAGGGACCCGGAGGTACTGCAATGCCGGGTCAACCCGTGACAGAAGTGGAGCAAGCCTCTAAACACTCCGTCATTTTCCAAAAGTCATTTTAATACACTGGCCCCACAATGCGGAGCGTATCAGACATAAAGTTGATAAGAACAGCTTAACAGGTTTATTCTTATACCAAAAATTTTACAAGGAGTTACAAATATTAAAACCGTACTTACAAATTAATAATCATTAATTGTATGTAACACTGTTGACAATTTTTAGACACCTGTATGAATTAGGCTATACAATTTATTGTTGTATATATGTATATAAAGTCTCTGATTATTTATTACAATTATTAATTTTATACAGTCTTTGAGAGTGTTCATACCTTCACAGTATGTCAAACACAATTATATCTATTGTATATTGTTTTTTTTCACACATTGATGTCACAATTTGCCAATTGTTTAATCACTGTCATGCAGATTTTTTTATCCAGTTACTACCACACTTAAGTTATTCTTTTTTTTCTTTCCTGTGAAAGCTGAAAGCGCAGCAGCACGTGTGAACACACAGATAATATTTTGTTTGGCAAATGTGCCATCAATCAGTATCACTATCTCACTTGTTTACTGTATATATATCCTGACTCCACCTGCTGAGCTTTCCGAATGGCTCTGTCATTGTTCTTGTGCCATGCATAGTAGTCCAGAGATGCTATACTATGAAGCCATCCATGGAGACCCTACATCCTTTCCCTTCTAGCGCCTCCTCAGAGCTTTCAAAAGAAACAGATGCATCAACTATGCAGATATTTATATTTTCTTCATTCCTCAGCTCCCGTGTCATGGTCTCAGATATGATCTGTTCCCTCGGCCTTCCTGTTTTTACAAGCAGAACCCCTGCCAATCAAAACATTGTAAAACAAAGGAAATTTAAGTGTACAAAAAAAAAACAAAAGATTGACAAGGAAGGTTGGTGAAGAGGAAAGGCTGAAGATTGCGATTGATTTACTGCAATGAACAGAGGTAAATAATAATAATAATAATAATTTATTTCCAATTTTTCCTTCATATACAAAATAGTTGCATACAAAGGACCTATAGGGGGTATAAAAATACCCGTACATAGGTTGGTCCTACATAAATATTTAAAAATAAAATTCAAAAATACAACAGTTGTAAATATTAACAAAATGTGATAGATACATCACTAGTTTATACTAATATAGTTCAAATAATAAAGCATTAAATTTATATGAGATTCATATACACAACATCAACCATACATGGCAACATGTTAATCACAATAATTATTAAATTTGTACAGACACCATTTATTCCATTATTCAGTCTATAACAAAATTTCTAATTTTATCTTTTAACTTCTTTTTTAACAGTTTATTACTAACGCCCAAACCTTTAAGATATATCGGTAGTTCATTGAAGTACTTTATTGCATAATAAACATAACTCCTTTGGCCAATTGTCAATATGTGTTTAGGCAGTGGGATACTTTTGTAGCGTGTGTTATTAGAATTTCGAGTAAATTCATCCTCAAGTTTATCATACTGATATATTATGGCTTTAAGAACAAAAACTTGTTTGAGATCGAGTGGTCTGTCCTGATCTTGTTCTTCCACTCCAATTATTTTTAATAATCTATATTGAAGTCTAAGCAGTGGTCTGAAAGATGTATCATAAAGACCACCCCAGGCAACAATACCATAAACTGCAATACTATGGAAAAGCCCATAGTATATTTGAATCATCTGTTTTCTAGATAATATTTGCCGGAGTCTGCAAAAAACATATACTAGATATTTTGGTCTTATTAACTACATTATTGACATGCAAATCCCACTTAATATTATAATCATATATAACACCTAGATATTTACAGCTAACGACTCTCTTCAAACGACCACCATTCAAAAAAACATCCAATTCATCAGGAACAGAGTCTTTATAATTGCCAAAAGTGACATAAACAGACTTGTTTATATTAAGTATAAGTTTATTTTGATAAAGCCATGAAAAAATAGAGTCAAGTTTATCTGACACATGAACTGAAAGTTCCCTCCATGAGTGCCCATTCATTGGGACAGCTGTATCATCAGCATATGCAATCAATTCTTGGTGTATTTCTAATAAATCATTTATGAAGAATAAAAACAGTAATTGACCAAGAATAGATCCCTGAGGAACTCCTAAATTGGTATAGACTGGTTTACTTTTAATACCATTGACCTTTACAACTTGAAATTAAAAATCGAATCGAATTAAAAATTTTTTAAATTCACATTACAGTTAAATTTTTAACATGTTTCTTTAAAATTACACATACCATACAATTGTACTAATCATTTTTATTGATAATGTTTCATTATCGCTGCATGTGCCAACCAACTAAATTTCTTATAAAACCGCCAATATCTCGAAAACGAAAAAGCCGATTTTATTGAAACAAAACCAAAATAAAATTTGGAATTTTCTATAATTTTCACTCGTTGACACCATATAGCTATCTCTCATAAAACGAAAGTTTGTCGCATGCCGAAAATTTCACTACATGAAAATTAAAAAAGAAATTTCATGACGTGGAACCGTCTGAAGACTGTTTTTGAAAATTGTTAAAACTATCGGTTAAAATTTATGCCTAAAACCATCCTCAAACTTCAAGGAACATGGTGGTGAAAGAATTTTAAAAATCAGATCAGCTGTTACTGAAGTTATGTCGGGGCGGGCAATGAAACACATTCGCGCTCTCCGCTATAGCTCGGACGTAGACCTACGCAGCTTCCAGTGGTCGAGGGAAGAGTAACAGTACTTGCTGAAAGCTTGCGTACCACCTCCTCTGTTCTATTGGGGAGAACAGTCCACATTGTCTCGCTCGCTCTGCAAAAAGAGTATACTTCCAAACGGGTACTGACAGTAGGACTGGAGATAAAGCTCCTGTTGTCCCGTAGTGACAGATGGTCGTTGATATTCATTTTTGAGTTTAAGGTGGGCCGGTCCCGGCGGTACTGCAATGCCGGGTCAACCCGTGACAGAGGTGGAGCAAGCCCCTAGCACTCCGTCATTTTCCAAAAATCAGTTTAATATACTGGCCCCGCAATGCGGAGCGTATCAGATATTAAGCTGATAAGAACAGATTTAAAAACGTTTATTGTTATATCAGTATATACAGAGTGTTACAAAAAAATTTTAAAACATGCTCACAAATTAATACTCATTAATTCTAGATACATACTTCATAATCATTATACATGTTTAAAATGGTACAACTTTTTGTTGTATATATATATATATAGTCTTTATTTATTACAATAAAATTTCTTTTTGGTATAGTCTTTGGGATTGTTCGTATGCACAAATTGTATATTTAATGTTTTTTTTTTTTTCTCAGATATATGTCACAACTGCCAATTTATTTAATATCATTCTCATGTAGTTTAATATACTGGCCCTGCAATGCAGGGCGTATCACACACACACACAGAGGAAACATGAAGCTCAAATACAAAAAGACAAATATAAAGAAAATACACAAATACAAATATTAAGAAAATAACACACACACACACACACACACAGAGGAAACATGCAGCTCAAATACAAAAAGACAAATATAAAGAAAATACACAAATACAAATATTAAGAAAATATATACATAATACATATTGTTTTGATTGGCAGCTGTGACGGACATTAGACACTGGCATTAATAAGTAGCACTATCACAATGTCACTGTCACTAGCACTAACACTTATATTGTCGTACACCTGTGACATGTTCAACGTATATGTCACGACTCCACCTAATTGTGTCCGACACCATTAATTTTCCCATTATTCTACCATACTTCCAAGAAATACCCAGCCTCTGAACAACCCTGTCATTGTTCTTGTGCCATGCACCCAGAGAGCCTATAATAAAGCCATCAAGGTACACCCTGTATCCTTTGGCTTCTAGTTCAGTTTTCAAGGAGCTACACTTTGATCTTAGCCAAAAGGCCGAGAAGCGATAAACCAAAGGTGCCTTACGGTTATGGTGTCACTCTATGGACTATCGTTTTAAGCGGCGGGAACCAGTGGTTGTTATTCAGTTTATTTCACCATCAGCCACCGCCCAAGTGACGTCAGACCAAAGGTGCGCAGTTATCTCAACGTCTCCTAGCCTTTCTTATGCGAAACGTTCAACTGGTTCGATTTTTGAGAAGGAAACGCTGGAAAAATCGTAGCCCAGTCAACGAATACAGTCGCCGTGACGACGTGGTGAACTGTTTACTCGATAGATGGCGTCACAGTAGCGCCTCCGTATTTTACCACTTTTTTGTTTTTCGTGGTGAAAACCGCGGAACGAGGACGCAGGCAACGTGTCGGAAGTCGTCTGTTAAGTTAAGCAACCGATAAAACGATCGGTAGAACCGGATAGTACGATGAAAAAAAGCCGTCAAAGTTCAAGTTCGCACCGCATTTAACGTGACCCGCAAGATAGGGTAGGCTGCAGCTGGAATGTCGGTGTTTTGCACACTCAATTATTGGTAGTCGTACCTTTTAAAATACATGCCATGCTGTGTGCTCTGTTGTCATATACAGACGGCAGTGGCCCGGCACTTGATGGTCGACGAAATTACAAGTAGATTTTTTATAACACATCACCTCTCTCAGCGTTCCCTTTTCTTTGCTGCATCCAAGCACGAGACGGCCGCGCCCACCACGTCGTTACGATTACACTATCTCAGATGTCGAGTGACCGATTGTACAATTTAAAAACCTCACAACGGTGGTTTTCATAATAGGCCTACCTTTCGAGTAACGTGAGAGGCCACGTAGGTGTATACGTAAACGGTACCCAATTCAATTCCTTTGTAAAACTGAAAAAACAATGGGCCAAATTGTCCGCGTCGTCTTCACAATGCGATTTCAAGTGTCATGCTAATATCATACTGTTGAGTCGCTTGCCGATTTGAAAGTGAAGGGTATTTATTCGTAAATGACTAATCAAACAAATCTGCAATTGCACACCTTTGAACGATCGAATCTCGTTGTTTTTGAACCAATAGCTAGTAAAATTTCTAAAACAGATACGTCACCGCTCGTGTTCGGTTTTCATCATCTTTAAAGTATGTTTTCATCTAGTAAACGAGCTGTTCTGCAAAGTTGCATGAAACTTTTTCCCCTCTCTACCGAACTGATCGCATTCTAACAAACGTAAAGTAAATGTTAAAGACAACGACGCCACCTAACCTTTCACAACTGCACAGAATGTAAATGAAGGGTGCCTGTTTTTTCTTAACTGCTCCTCTTCCTCTGGTCAGTGTGTATTTTACCTTTCACACAACTGAAAGTATTTAAACTAGTAAAGGAATTTTTTATTTCATTAGTGGGGGAGACAAGTAGTTTCCGTACTGTGTTATAATAAAATGAATTTTGTTTATTATCATTACCAAATTGTAAACAATTATTTGTATTGCATTCAGTTTCATTTGGTCTCTTCAGAGTGTCTTTAAGCAAGTTAAATATTTGAAATATGAAAGTACTAAAAGGCCGTGTGTTTTTAATTGAAAGCAGATGGTAGTTTATGACAGAAAGCAGTCGGCTGAAGTGTATTCATTTATTTTATCAAACACCATTCACATTTATAAGAATATTTATTTTTGTGCAGCTAGTTGTTAGCTAAGACATAGTGTGCAAATTTTTGTCGTTCTATCCCCTTTCCAGTAATAATGGAATAACAATGTAAACAATTTGTATAGCATTCAGTTTCAATTGGTCTCTTCAGAGTGTCTTTAAGCAAGTTAAATATTTGAAATACGAGGGTCATTCAATAAGTAAACAGACAAACAGTTGTAGAAAAGAAATTAATTGTAGCAGCTGATTGAAACTTTCAGGAGTGTTACCTGGCAACATCGTTGTGAGTCTTGATCAGCTGTTCAATAATATATTGCATAATCATAACCAATACAGTTTTATGTACGATGGCGTGTCCTCTTGAGGACAGTACTTTCGAAGAACAGCGTTCTGTTATAAGATTTTTGGACTTGGAACCACTAACTTGGATTCACTATTTTGAACCTGAGTCAAAGCGACAAAGCATGGAGTGGAAGCATCCCAGTTCACCCGCCAAAAAGAAATTCAAAACCCAGCCATCGGCTGGTAAGGTGATGTTAACCATCTTTTGGAGCTCCCAAGGCCCAATTTTCTCTGATTACCTACAAGACCAGCGTACCATCATAGTCAGTACTATTCTGACATGATTGTGAACAAAGTTAAGCCTGCATTGAAGAAGAAATGTCCGGGATGGCAGAGGAAAGGTGTGATTCTTCTTCACGATAATGCCCGCCCACACACGGCAAAACTGACGCTTGAAACAATAAAAAAAGTAGGTTGGGAGATCCTGCCTCATCGCCCTTATAGCCCTGACCTTCCCCATCTGACTTTTTCTTGTTTGGCCCACTCAAGGAGACTTTGCGTGATGTCAAGTTCAACGGCAATGAAGAAGCGAAGGAAAAAATCAAAAACTGGCTTCGACATCAAGGTAAAGAATTCTTTGCTGAGGGAATACAAAAGCTTGTAAAGAGATGGGACAAGTGCATAGACGCTGCTGGAGATTATGTTGAAAAGTAAAAAAAAAAAAATTGTATAATTGTATTAATTGAATAAAAAGCTTTTGCTCCACAGCTGTTTGTTTACTTATTGAATGACCTCTCATATGAAAGTACTGAAAGGCTGTGTGTTTTTAATTGAAAGCAGATGGTAGTTTATGACAGATATCAGTCGGGTGAAGTGTATTCTATTTATTTTATTTTATCAAACACCATTCACGTTCATAAGGTTATTTATTTTTGTGCAGCTAGTTGTTAGCTAAGGCGCAGTGTGCAAGTTTTTTGTCATTCTATCCCCTTTGCAGTAATAAAGTGGTGGCAAATCCTATTAAAGATTGCCTGTTCGTCACTAAATTTTAATTACCAAGTGGTTTTAAATTTACTATAACTGGTACGGTCATTATTTACTTATGTATCCTCTGTTGGTGAAAATTAAAATAACAAGGGCGCGGCAAGCCATATTACCACTGTTGAAGGTTACCATATGTTTTTCCAGGTTTGCTTTTGTTCAGAAACGGCTAACGGTTTGGAAAAAAAAATTTTCAACTTGTGATTTTCACTTGACAAACGCAAACGCAATAGTAAACTTACATTACAAAGTTAACATTTTTACTTTAAGACCGTGTAACAATTTTTACAAGCTGGTACAAATCAACAAATGTAGATGCAATTGCACACACACACATACAATCATCTGTGGAAGTTCAATTATTAAACATGTAATGTATTCAGTTTCTCCAAGTAACAGTTCAATGTTGTTTACGACTGGCTTTCACAAGCAGGCTGCTTGTTGCAGTATCTGGCACATTCGATACTGTCACCAACGCGAAGGGTAGGCCTATCTTTCATTACTTTACAAGGAGAGAGGACACTCTTCATTTCATAAATGAAACAGGTGGGAAAGTTTTTACGAAAAGACCTGTCTCATTATACAGGCTCTCTGTTGCAGTGCTCGTCAAACATTTACACACAAACACTCACTGCTAACACGTACATGATTATGTTACAAAGGGCCATCTTTATTAGCCTGTTTTTGACGCATTGCACACTGCATTTTATCAGGATATATGGACCATTCACAGGTGTCCGTCTGTATTTCTGTCCCTCACTCGTACGCTTATCCTCATGGTCATGCAACTCATTCTGCCGGGAGTGTGTGTGTTCTTTTGTGCAGATGCTTACCTTGCACTTGGTTGTAACTTGCTGCCGATGACAAGAAGTACGTAGTACGTAGTCCTAATCGTACCCGATGCATGTACAACAGAAATTTTCCATGCATCCTCATCCCCATAGGGATGACAAACTAGGTTTCCTGATCATGCTTATTGGCCGATAACAAACACGAGAATAAGACAGAAAAATTAATGGTGTAAGCTTTTTCAGTATCAGCTACCCTTATAATTTACAGCAAGCTCTATTTATGATAATTGTTATTACACTGTCAAAGGACTGCAGTTCCTCCCTCAGGCTGCTGGTGCTCGGTTCCTCCTTGCAGCGAAATATTGTCAATTGTCTGCGTGGAAGTAAGCAACGGGTGTAAGCATTCTTGAAGGCTTCATCTCACTCGATCCTCTCTGGCAGCAAGCTGTAACAGTAACGGAGACCATCAAACGTTTTCTAGGCGAAAGCCGGCCACTGCAATATGCATGCACGTTTCTAGACACAATTAAAAAAATTACAGGTGGTCAGAAAAGTCTGGTGTAAGAAAAGTGTACGCAGGGACCCGGAGGTACTGCAATGCCGGGTCAAACCGTGACAGAAGTGGAGCAAGCCTCTAAACACTCCGTCATTTTCCAAAAGTCATTTTAATACACTGGCCCCACAATGCGGAGCGTATCAGACATAAAGTTGATAAGAACAGCTTAACAGGTTTATTCTTATACCAAAAATTTTACAAGGAGTTACAAATATTAAAACCGTACTTACAAATTAATAATCATTAATTGTATGTAACACTGTTGACAATTTTTAGACACCTGTATGAATTAGGCTATACAATTTATTGTTGTATATATGTATATAAAGTCTCTGATTATTTATTACAATTATTAATTTTATACAGTCTTTGAGAGTGTTCATACCTTCACAGTATGTCAAACACAATTATATCTATTGTATATTGTTTTTTTTCACACATTGATGTCACAATTTGCCAATTGTTTAATCACTGTCATGCAGATTTTTTTATCCAGTTACTACCACACTTAAGTTATTCTTTTTTTTCTTTCCTGTGAAAGCTGAAAGCGCAGCAGCACGTGTGAACACACAGATAATATTTTGTTTGGCAAATGTGACATTAAGCACTGCCATCAATCAGTATCACTATCTCACTTGTTTACTGTATATATATCCTGACTCCACCTGCTGAGCTTTCCGAATGGCTCTGTCATTGTTCTTGTGCCATGCATAGTAGTCCAGAGATGCTATACTATGAAGCCATCCATGGAGACCCTACATCCTTTCCCTTCTAGCGCCTCCTCAGAGCTTTCAAAAGAAACAGATGCATCAACTATGCAGATATTTATATTTTCTTCATTCCTCAGCTCCCGTGTCATGGTCTCAGATATGGTCTGTTCCCTCGGCCTTCCTGTTTTTACAAGCAGAACCCCTGCCAATCAAAACATTGTAAAACAAAGGAAATTTAAGTGTACAAAAAAAAAACAAAAGATTGACAAGGAAGGTTGGTGAAGAGGAAAGGCTGAAGATTGCGATTGATTTACTGCAATGAACAGAGGTAAATAATAATAATAATAATAATTTATTTCCAATTTTTCCTTCATATACAAAATAGTTGCATACAAAGGACCTATAGGGGGTATAAAAATACCCGTACATAGGTTGGTCCTACATAAATATTTAAAAATAAAATTCAAAAATACAACAGTTGTAAATATTAACAAAATGTGATAGATACATCACTAGTTTATACTAATATAGTTCAAATAATAAAGCATTAAATTTATATGAGATTCATATACACAACATCAACCATACATGGCAACATGTTAATCACAATAATTATTAAATTTGTACAGACACCATTTATTCCATTATTCAGTCTATAACAAAATTTCTGATTTTATCTTTTAACTTCTTTTTTAACAGTTTATTACTGACGCCCAAACCTTTAAGATATATCGGTAGTTCATTGAAGTACTTTATTGCATAATAAACATAACTCCTTTGGCCAATTGTCAATATGTGTTTAGGCAGTGGGATACTTTTGTAGCGTGTGTTATTAGAATTTCGAGTAAATTCATCCTCAAGTTTATCATACTGATATATTATGGCTTTAAGAACAAAAACTTGTTTGAGATCGAGTGGTCTGTCCTGATCTTGTTCTTCCACTCCAATTATTTTTAATAATCTATATTGAAATCTAAGCAGTGGTCTGAAAGATGTATCATAAAGACCACCCCAGGCAACAATACCATAAACTGCAATACTATGGAAAAGCCCATAGTAGGCCTATATTTGAATCATCTCTTTTCTAGATAATATTTGCCGGAGTCTGCAAAAAACATATACTAGATATTTTGGTCTTATTAACTACATTATTGACATGCAAATCCCACTTAATATTATAATCATATATAACACCTAGATATTTACAGCTAACGACTCTCTTCAAACGACCACCATTCAAAAAAACATCCAATTCTTCAGGAACAGAGTCTTTATAATTGCCAAAAGTGACATAAACAGACTTGTTTATATTAAGTATAAGTTTATTTTGATAAAGCCATGAAAAAATAGAGTCAAGTTTATCTGACACATGAACTGAAAGTTCCCTCCATGAGTGCCCATTCATTGGGACAGCTGTATCATCAGCATATGCAATCAATTCTTGGTGTATTTCTAATAAATCATTTATGAAGAATAAAAACAGTAATTGACCAAGAATAGATCCCTGAGGAACTCCTAAATTGGTATAGACTGGTTTACTTTTAATACCATTGACCTTTACAACTTGAAATTAAAAATCGAATCGAATTAAAAATTTTTTAAATTCACATTACAGTTAAATTTTTAACATGTTTCTTTAAAATTACACATACCATACAATTGTACTAATCATTTTTATTGATAATGTTTCATTATCGCTGCATGTGCCAACCAACTAAATTTCTTATAAAACCGCCAATATCTCGAAAACGAAAAAGCCGATTTTATTGAAACAAAACCAAAATAAAATTTGGAATTTTCTATAATTTTCACTCGTTGACACCATATAGCTATCTCTCATAAAACGAAAGTTTGTCGCATGCCGAAAATTTCACTACATGAAAATTAAAAAAGAAATTTCATGACGTGGAACCGTCTGAAGACTGTTTTTGAAAATTGTTAAAACTATCGGTTAAAATTTATGCCTAAAACCATCCTCAAACTTCAAGGAACATGGTGGTGAAAGAATTTTAAAAATCAGATCAGCTGTTACTGAAGTTATGTCGGGGCGGGCAATGAAACACATTCGCGCTCTCCGCTATAGCTCGGACGTAGACCTACGCAGCTTCCAGTGGTCGAGGGAAGAGTAACAGTACTTGCTGAAAGCTTGCGTACCACCTCCTCTGTTCTATTGGGGAAACAGTCCACATTGTCTCGCTCGCTCTGCAAAAAGAGTATACTCCAAACGGGTACTGACAGTAGGACTGGAGATAAAGCTCCTGTTGTCCCGTAGTGACAGATGGTCGTTGATATTCATTTTTGAGTTTAAGGTGGGCCGGTCCCGGCGGTACTGCAATGCCGGGTCAACCCGTGACAGAGGTGGAGCAACCCCCTAGCACTCCGTCATTTTCCAAAAATCAGTTTAATATACTGGCCCCGCAATGCGGAGCGTATCAGATATTAAGCTGATAAGAACAGGTACTACACTTTGATCTTAGCCAAAAGGCCGAGAAGCGATAAACCAAAGGTGCCTTACGGTTATGGTGTCACTCTATGGACTATCGTTTTAAGCGGCGGGAACCAGTGGTTGTTATTCGAGTTTATTTCACCATCAGCCACCGCCCAAGTGACGTCAGACCAAAGGTGCGCAGTTATCTCAACGTCTCCTCGCCTTTCTTATGCGAAACGTTCAACTGGTTCGATTTTTGAGAAGGAAACGCTGGAAAAATCGTAGCCCAGTCAACGAATACAGTCGCCGTGACGACGTGGTGAACTGTTTACTCGATAGATGGCGTCACAGTAGCGCCTCCGTATTTTACCACTTTTTTGTTTTTCGTGGTGAAAACCGCGGAACGAGGACGCAGGCAACGTGTCGGAAGTCGTCTGTTAAGTTAAGCAACCGATAAAACGATCGGTAGAACCGGATAGTACGATGAAAAAAAGCCGTCAAAGTTCAAGTTCGCACCGCATTTAACGTGACCCGCAAGATAGGGTAGGCTGCAGCTGGAATGTCGGTGTTTTGCACACTCAATTATTGGTAGTCGTACCTTTTAAAATACATGCCATGCTGTGTGCTCTGTTGTCATATACAGACGGCAGTGGCCCGGCACTTGATGGTCGACGAAATTACAAGTAGATTTTTCATAACACATCACCTCTCTCAGCGTTCCCTTTTCTTTGCTGCATCCAAGCACGAGACGGCCGCGCCCACCACGTCGTTACGATTACACTATCTCAGATGTCGAGTGACCGATTGTACAATTTAAAAACCTCACAACGGTGGTTTTCATAATAGGCCTACCTTTCGAGTAACGTGAGAGGCCACGTAGGTGTATACGTAAACGGTACCCAATTCAATTCCTTTGTAAAACTGAAAAAACAATGGGCCAAATTGTCCGCGTCGTCTTCACAATGCGATTTCAAGTGTCATGCTAATATCATACTGTTGAGTCGCTTGCCGATTTGAAAGTGAAGGGTATTTATTCGTAAATGACTAATCAAACAAATCTGCAATTGCACACCTTTGAACGATCGAATCTCGTTGTTTTTGAACCAATAGCTAGTAAAATTTCTAAAACAGATACGTCACCGCTCGTGTTCGGTTTTCATCATCTTTAAAGTATGTTTTCATCTAGTAAACGAGCTGTTCTGCAAAGTTGCATGAAACTTTTTCCCCTCTCTACCGAACTGATCGCATTCTAACAAACGTAAAGTAAATGTTAAAGACAACGACGCCACCTAACCTTTCACAACTGCACAGAATGTAAATGAAGGGTGCCTGTTTTTTCTTAACTGCTCCTCTTCCTCTGGTCAGTGTGTATTTTACCTTTCACACAACTGAAAGTATTTAAACTAGTAAAGGAATTTTTTATTTCATTAGTGGGGGAGACAAGTAGTTTCCGTACTGTGTTATAATAAAATGAATTTTGTTTATTATCATTACCAAATTGTAAACAATTATTTGTATTGCATTCAGTTTCATTTGGTCTCTTCAGAGTGTCTTTAAGCAAGTTAAATATTTGAAATATGAAAGTACTAAAAGGCCGTGTGTTTTTAATTGAAAGCAGATGGTAGTTTATGACAGAAAGCAGTCGGCTGAAGTGTATTCATTTATTTTATCAAACACCATTCACATTTATAAGAATATTTATTTTTGTGCAGCTAGTTGTTAGCTAAGACATAGTGTGCAAATTTTTGTCGTTCTATCCCCTTTCCAGTAATAATGGAATAACAATGTAAACAATTTGTATAGCATTCAGTTTCAATTGGTCTCTTCAGAGTGTCTTTAAGCAAGTTAAATATTTGAAATACGAGGGTCATTCAATAAGTAAACAGACAAACAGTTGTAGAAAAGAAATTAATTGTAGCAGCTGATTGAAACTTTCAGGAGTGTTACCTGGCAACATCGTTGTGAGTCTTGATCAGCTGTTCAATAATATATTGCATAATCATAACCAATACAGTTTTATGTACGATGGCGTGTCCTCTTGAGGACAGTACTTTCGAAGAACAGCGTTCTGTTATAAGATTTTTGGACTTGGAACCACTAACTTGGATTCACTATTTTGAACCTGAGTCAAAGCGACAAAGCATGGAGTGGAAGCATCCCAGTTCACCCGCCAAAAAGAAATTCAAAACCCAGCCATCGGCTGGTAAGGTGATGTTAACCATCTTTTGGAGCTCCCAAGGCCCAATTTTCTCTGATTACCTACAAGACCAGCGTACCATCATAGTCAGTACTATTCTGACATGATTGTGAACAAAGTTAAGCCTGCATTGAAGAAGAAATGTCCGGGATGGCAGAGGAAAGGTGTGATTCTTCTTCACGATAATGCCCGCCCACACACGGCAAAACTGACGCTTGAAACAATAAAAAAAGTAGGTTGGGAGATCCTGCCTCATCGCCCTTATAGCCCTGACCTTCCCCATCTGACTTTTTCTTGTTTGGCCCACTCAAGGAGACTTTGCGTGATGTCAAGTTCAACGGCAATGAAGAAGCGAAGGAAAAAATCAAAAACTGGCTTCGACATCAAGGTAAAGAATTCTTTGCTGAGGGAATACAAAAGCTTGTAAAGAGATGGGACAAGTGCATAGACGCTGCTGGAGATTATGTTGAAAAGTAAAAAAAAAAAAATTGTATAATTGTATTAATTGAATAAAAAGCTTTTGCTCCACAGCTGTTTGTTTACTTATTGAATGACCTCTCATATGAAAGTACTGAAAGGCTGTGTGTTTTTAATTGAAAGCAGATGGTAGTTTATGACAGATATCAGTCGGGTGAAGTGTATTCTATTTATTTTATTTTATCAAACACCATTCACGTTCATAAGGTTATTTATTTTTGTGCAGCTAGTTGTTAGCTAAGGCGCAGTGTGCAAGTTTTTTGTCATTCTATCCCCTTTGCAGTAATAAAGTGGTGGCAAATCCTATTAAAGATTGCCTGTTCGTCACTAAATTTTAATTACCAAGTGGTTTTAAATTTACTATAACTGGTACGGTCATTATTTACTTATGTATCCTCTGTTGGTGAAAATTAAAATAACAAGGGCGCGGCAAGCCATATTACCACTGTTGAAGGTTACCATATGTTTTTCCAGGTTTGCTTTTGTTCAGAAACGGCTAACGGTTTGGAAAAAAAAATTTTCAACTTGTGATTTTCACTTGACAAACGCAAACGCAATAGTAAACTTACATTACAAAGTTAACATTTTTACTTTAAGACCGTGTAACAATTTTTACAAGCTGGTACAAATCAACAAATGTAGATGCAATTGCACACACACACATACAATCATCTGTGGAAGTTCAATTATTAAACATGTAATGTATTCAGTTTCTCCAAGTAACAGTTCAATGTTGTTTACGACTGGCTTTCACAAGCAGGCTGCTTGTTGCAGTATCTGGCACATTCGATACTGTCACCAACGCGAAGGGTAGGCCTATCTTTCATTACTTTACAAGGAGAGAGGACACTCTTCATTTCATAAATGAAACAGGTGGGAAAGTTTTTACGAAAAGACCTGTCTCATTATACAGGCTCTCTGTTGCAGTGCTCGTCAAACATTTACACACAAACACTCACTGCTAACACGTACATGATTATGTTACAAAGGGCCATCTTTATTAGCCTGTTTTTGACGCATTGCACACTGCATTTTATCAGGATATATGGACCATTCACAGGTGTCCGTCTGTATTTCTGTCCCTCACTCGTACGCTTATCCTCATGGTCATGCAACTCATTCTGCCGGGAGTGTGTGTGTTCTTTTGTGCAGATGCTTACCTTGCACTTGGTTGTAACTTGCTGCCGATGACAAGAAGTACGTAGTACGTAGTCCTAATCGTACCCGATGCATGTACAACAGAAATTTTCCATGCATCCTCATCCCCATAGGGATGACAAACTAGGTTTCCTGATCATGCTTATTGGCCGATAACAAACACGAGAATAAGACAGAAAAATTAATGGTGTAAGCTTTTTCAGTATCAGCTACCCTTATAATTTACAGCAAGCTCTATTTATGATAATTGTTATTACACTGTCAAAGGACTGCAGTTCCTCCCTCAGGCTGCTGGTGCTCGGTTCCTCCTTGCAGCGAAATATTGTCAATTGTCTGCGTGGAAGTAAGCAACGGGTGTAAGCATTCTTGAAGGCTTCATCTCACTCGATCCTCTCTGGCAGCAAGCTGTAACAGTAACGGAGACCATCAAACGTTTTCTAGGCGAAAGCCGGCCACTGCAATATGCATGCACGTTTCTAGACACAATTAAAAAAATTACAGGTGGTCAGAAAAGTCTGGTGTAAGAAAAGTGTACGCAGGGACCCGGAGGTACTGCAATGCCGGGTCAAACCGTGACAGAAGTGGAGCAAGCCTCTAAACACTCCGTCATTTTCCAAAAGTCATTTTAATACACTGGCCCCACAATGCGGAGCGTATCAGACATAAAGTTGATAAGAACAGCTTAACAGGTTTATTCTTATACCAAAAATTTTACAAGGAGTTACAAATATTAAAACCGTACTTACAAATTAATAATCATTAATTGTATGTAACACTGTTGACAATTTTTAGACACCTGTATGAATTAGGCTATACAATTTATTGTTGTATATATGTATATAAAGTCTCTGATTATTTATTACAATTATTAATTTTATACAGTCTTTGAGAGTGTTCATACCTTCACAGTATGTCAAACACAATTATATCTATTGTATATTGTTTTTTTTCACACATTGATGTCACAATTTGCCAATTGTTTAATCACTGTCATGCAGATTTTTTTATCCAGTTACTACCACACTTAAGTTATTCTTTTTTTTCTTTCCTGTGAAAGCTGAAAGCGCAGCAGCACGTGTGAACACACAGATAATATTTTGTTTGGCAAATGTGACATTAAGCACTGCCATCAATCAGTATCACTATCTCACTTGTTTACTGTATATATATCCTGACTCCACCTGCTGAGCTTTCCGAATGGCTCTGTCATTGTTCTTGTGCCATGCATAGTAGTCCAGAGATGCTATACTATGAAGCCATCCATGGAGACCCTACATCCTTTCCCTTCTAGCGCCTCC
This sequence comes from Magicicada septendecula, assembly GCA_034769895.1. Taxonomy (NCBI): domain Eukaryota; kingdom Metazoa; phylum Arthropoda; class Insecta; order Hemiptera; family Cicadidae; genus Magicicada; species Magicicada septendecula. Next base: position 660,741,730 of record CM068368.1, read on the forward strand.
TCAGAGCTTTCAAAAGAAACAGATGCATCAACTATGCAGATATTTATATTTTCTTCATTCCTCAGCTCCCGTGTCATGGTCTCAGATATGGTCTGTTCCCTCGGCCTTCCTGTTTTTACAAGCAGAACCCCTGCCAATCAAAACATTGTAAAACAAAGGAAATTTAAGTGTACAAAAAAAAAACAAAAGATTGACAAGGAAGGTTGGTGAAGAGGAAAGGCTGAAGATTGCGATTGATTTACTGCAATGAACAGAGGTAAATAATAATAATAATAATAATTTATTTCCAATTTTTCCTTCATATACAAAATAGTTGCATACAAAGGACCTATAGGGGGTATAAAAATACCCGTACATAGGTTGGTCCTACATAAATATTTAAAAATAAAATTCAAAAATACAACAGTTGTAAATATTAACAAAATGTGATAGATACATCACTAGTTTATACTAATATAGTTCAAATAATAAAGCATTAAATTTATATGAGATTCATATACACAACATCAACCATACATGGCAACATGTTAATCACAATAATTATTAAATTTGTACAGACACCATTTATTCCATTATTCAGTCTATAACAAAATTTCTGATTTTATCTTTTAACTTCTTTTTTAACAGTTTATTACTGACGCCCAAACCTTTAAGATATATCGGTAGTTCATTGAAGTACTTTATTGCATAATAAACATAACTCCTTTGGCCAATTGTCAATATGTGTTTAGGCAGTGGGATACTTTTGTAGCGTGTGTTATTAGAATTTCGAGTAAATTCATCCTCAAGTTTATCATACTGATATATTATGGCTTTAAGAACAAAAACTTGTTTGAGATCGAGTGGTCTGTCCTGATCTTGTTCTTCCACTCCAATTATTTTTAATAATCTATATTGAAATCTAAGCAGTGGTCTGAAAGATGTATCATAAAGACCACCCCAGGCAACAATACCATAAACTGCAATACTATGGAAAAGCCCATAGTAGGCCTATATTTGAATCATCTCTTTTCTAGATAATATTTGCCGGAGTCTGCAAAAAACATATACTAGATATTTTGGTCTTATTAACTACATTATTGACATGCAAATCCCACTTAATATTATAATCATATATAACACCTAGATATTTACAGCTAACGACTCTCTTCAAACGACCACCATTCAAAAAAACATCCAATTCATCAGGAACAGAGTCTTTATAATTGCCAAAAGTGACATAAACAGACTTGTTTATATTAAGTATAAGTTTATTTTGATAAAGCCATGAAAAAATAGAGTCAAGTTTATCTGACACATGAACTGAAAGTTCCCTCCATGAGTGCCCATTCATTGGGACAGCTGTATCATCAGCATATGCAATCAATTCTTGGTGTATTTCTAATAAATCATTTATGAAGAATAAAAACAGTAATTGACCAAGAATAGATCCCTGAGGAACTCCTAAATTGGTATAGACTGGTTTACTTTTAATACCATTGACCTTTACAACTTGAAATTAAAAATCGAATCGAATTAAAAATTTTTTAAATTCACATTACAGTTAAATTTTTAACATGTTTCTTTAAAATTACACATACCATACAATTGTACTAATCATTTTTATTGATAATGTTTCATTATCGCTGCATGTGCCAACCAACTAAATTTCTTATAAAACCGCCAATATCTCGAAAACGAAAAAGCCGATTTTATTGAAACAAAACCAAAATAAAATTTGGAATTTTCTATAATTTTCACTCGTTGACACCATATAGCTATCTCTCATAAAACGAAAGTTTGTCGCATGCCGAAAATTTCACTACATGAAAATTAAAAAAGAAATTTCATGACGTGGAACCGTCTGAAGACTGTTTTTGAAAATTGTTAAAACTATCGGTTAAAATTTATGCCTAAAACCATCCTCAAACTTCAAGGAACATGGTGGTGAAAGAATTTTAAAAATCAGATCAGCTGTTACTGAAGTTATGTCGGGGCGGGCAATGAAACACATTCGCGCTCTCCGCTATAGCTCGGACGTAGACCTACGCAGCTTCCAGTGGTCGAGGGAAGAGTAACAGTACTTGCTGAAAGCTTGCGTACCACCTCCTCTGTTCTATTGGGGAAACAGTCCACATTGTCTCGCTCGCTCTGCAAAAAGAGTATACTCCAAACGGGTACTGACAGTAGGACTGGAGATAAAGCTCCTGTTGTCCCGTAGTGACAGATGGTCGTTGATATTCATTTTTGAGTTTAAGGTGGGCCGGTCCCGGCGGTACTGCAATGCCGGGTCAACCCGTGACAGAGGTGGAGCAACCCCCTAGCACTCCGTCATTTTCCAAAAATCAGTTTAATATACTGGCCCCGCAATGCGGAGCGTATCAGATATTAAGCTGATAAGAACAGGTACTACACTTTGATCTTAGCCAAAAGGCCGAGAAGCGATAAACCAAAGGTGCCTTACGGTTATGGTGTCACTCTATGGACTATCGTTTTAAGCGGCGGGAACCAGTGGTTGTTATTCGAGTTTATTTCACCATCAGCCACCGCCCAAGTGACGTCAGACCAAAGGTGCGCAGTTATCTCAACGTCTCCTCGCCTTTCTTATGCGAAACGTTCAACTGGTTCGATTTTTGAGAAGGAAACGCTGGAAAAATCGTAGCCCAGTCAACGAATACAGTCGCCGTGACGACGTGGTGAACTGTTTACTCGATAGATGGCGTCACAGTAGCGCCTCCGTATTTTACCACTTTTTTGTTTTTCGTGGTGAAAACCGCGGAACGAGGACGCAGGCAACGTGTCGGAAGTCGTCTGTTAAGTTAAGCAACCGATAAAACGATCGGTAGAACCGGATAGTACGATGAAAAAAAGCCGTCAAAGTTCAAGTTCGCACCGCATTTAACGTGACCCGCAAGATAGGGTAGGCTGCAGCTGGAATGTCGGTGTTTTGCACACTCAATTATTGGTAGTCGTACCTTTTAAAATACATGCCATGCTGTGTGCTCTGTTGTCATATACAGACGGCAGTGGCCCGGCACTTGATGGTCGACGAAATTACAAGTAGATTTTTCATAACACATCACCTCTCTCAGCGTTCCCTTTTCTTTGCTGCATCCAAGCACGAGACGGCCGCGCCCACCACGTCGTTACGATTACACTATCTCAGATGTCGAGTGACCGATTATACAATTTAAAAACCTCACAACGGTGGTTTTCATAATAGGCCTACCTTTCGAGTAACGTGAGAGGCCACGTAGGTGTATACGTAAACGGTACCCAATTCAATTCCTTTGTAAAACTGAAAAAACAATGGGCCAAATTGTCCGCGTCGTCTTCACAATGCGATTTCAAGTGTCATGCTAATATCATACTGTTGAGTCGCTTGCCGATTTGAAAGTGAAGGGTATTTATTCGTAAATGACTAATCAAACAAATCTGCAATTGCACACCTTTGAACGATCGAATCTCGTTGTTTTTGAACCAATAGCTAGTAAAATTTCTAAAACAGATACGTCACCGCTCGTGTTCGGTTTTCATCATCTTTAAAGTATGTTTTCATCTAGTAAACGAGCTGTTCTGCAAAGTTGCATGAAACTTTTTCCCCTCTCTACCGAACTGATCGCATTCTAACAAACGTAAAGTAAATGTTAAAGACAACGACGCCACCTAACCTTTCACAACTGCACAGAATGTAAATGAAGGGTGCCTGTTTTTTCTTAACTGCTCCTCTTCCTCTGGTCAGTGTGTATTTTACCTTTCACACAACTGAAAGTATTTAAACTAGTAAAGGAATTTTTTATTTCATTAGTGGGGGAGACAAGTAGTTTCCGTACTGTGTTATAATAAAATGAATTTTGTTTATTATCATTACCAAATTGTAAACAATTATTTGTATTGCATTCAGTTTCATTTGGTCTCTTCAGAGTGTCTTTAAGCAAGTTAAATATTTGAAATATGAAAGTACTAAAAGGCCGTGTGTTTTTAATTGAAAGCAGATGGTAGTTTATGACAGAAAGCAGTCGGCTGAAGTGTATTCATTTATTTTATCAAACACCATTCACATTTATAAGAATATTTATTTTTGTGCAGCTAGTTGTTAGCTAAGACATAGTGTGCAAATTTTTGTCGTTCTATCCCCTTTCCAGTAATAATGGAATAACAATGTAAACAATTTGTATAGCATTCAGTTTCAATTGGTCTCTTCAGAGTGTCTTTAAGCAAGTTAAATATTTGAAATACGAGGGTCATTCAATAAGTAAACAGACAAACAGTTGTAGAAAAGAAATTAATTGTAGCAGCTGATTGAAACTTTCAGGAGTGTTACCTGGCAACATCGTTGTGAGTCTTGATCAGCTGTTCAATAATATATTGCATAATCATAACCAATACAGTTTTATGTACGATGGCGTGTCCTCTTGAGGACAGTACTTTCGAAGAACAGCGTTCTGTTATAAGATTTTTGGACTTGGAACCACTAACTTGGATTCACTATTTTGAACCTGAGTCAAAGCGACAAAGCATGGAGTGGAAGCATCCCAGTTCACCCGCCAAAAAGAAATTCAAAACCCAGCCATCGGCTGGTAAGGTGATGTTAACCATCTTTTGGAGCTCCCAAGGCCCAATTTTCTCTGATTACCTACAAGACCAGCGTACCATCATAGTCAGTACTATTCTGACATGATTGTGAACAAAGTTAAGCCTGCATTGAAGAAGAAATGTCCGGGATGGCAGAGGAAAGGTGTGATTCTTCTTCACGATAATGCCCGCCCACACACGGCAAAACTGACGCTTGAAACAATAAAAAAAGTAGGTTGGGAGATCCTGCCTCATCGCCCTTATAGCCCTGACCTTCCCCATCTGACTTTTTCTTGTTTGGCCCACTCAAGGAGACTTTGCGTGATGTCAAGTTCAACGGCAATGAAGAAGCGAAGGAAAAAATCAAAAACTGGCTTCGACATCAAGGTAAAGAATTCTTTGCTGAGGGAATACAAAAGCTTGTAAAGAGATGGGACAAGTGCATAGACGCTGCTGGAGATTATGTTGAAAAGTAAAAAAAAAAAAATTGTATAATTGTATTAATTGAATAAAAAGCTTTTGCTCCACAGCTGTTTGTTTACTTATTGAATGACCTCTCATATGAAAGTACTGAAAGGCTGTGTGTTTTTAATTGAAAGCAGATGGTAGTTTATGACAGATATCAGTCGGGTGAAGTGTATTCTATTTATTTTATTTTATCAAACACCATTCACGTTCATAAGGTTATTTATTTTTGTGCAGCTAGTTGTTAGCTAAGGCGCAGTGTGCAAGTTTTTTGTCATTCTATCCCCTTTGCAGTAATAAAGTGGTGGCAAATCCTATTAAAGATTGCCTGTTCGTCACTAAATTTTAATTACCAAGTGGTTTTAAATTTACTATAACTGGTACGGTCATTATTTACTTATGTATCCTCTGTTGGTGAAAATTAAAATAACAAGGGCGCGGCAAGCCATATTACCACTGTTGAAGGTTACCATATGTTTTTCCAGGTTTGCTTTTGTTCAGAAACGGCTAACGGTTTGGAAAAAAAAATTTTCAACTTGTGATTTTCACTTGACAAACGCAAACGCAATAGTAAACTTACATTACAAAGTTAACATTTTTACTTTAAGACCGTGTAACAATTTTTACAAGCTGGTACAAATCAACAAATGTAGATGCAATTGCACACACACACATACAATCATCTGTGGAAGTTCAATTATTAAACATGTAATGTATTCAGTTTCTCCAAGTAACAGTTCAATGTTGTTTACGACTGGCTTTCACAAGCAGGCTGCTTGTTGCAGTATCTGGCACATTCGATACTGTCACCAACGCGAAGGGTAGGCCTATCTTTCATTACTTTACAAGGAGAGAGGACACTCTTCATTTCATAAATGAAACAGGTGGGAAAGTTTTTACGAAAAGACCTGTCTCATTATACAGGCTCTCTGTTGCAGTGCTCGTCAAACATTTACACACAAACACTCACTGCTAACACGTACATGATTATGTTACAAAGGGCCATCTTTATTAGCCTGTTTTTGACGCATTGCACACTGCATTTTATCAGGATATATGGACCATTCACAGGTGTCCGTCTGTATTTCTGTCCCTCACTCGTACGCTTATCCTCATGGTCATGCAACTCATTCTGCCGGGAGTGTGTGTGTTCTTTTGTGCAGATGCTTACCTTGCACTTGGTTGTAACTTGCTGCCGATGACAAGAAGTACGTAGTACGTAGTCCTAATCGTACCCGATGCATGTACAACAGAAATTTTCCATGCATCCTCATCCCCATAGGGATGACAAACTAGGTTTCCTGATCATGCTTATTGGCCGATAACAAACACGAGAATAAGACAGAAAAATTAATGGTGTAAGCTTTTTCAGTATCAGCTACCCTTATAATTTACAGCAAGCTCTATTTATGATAATTGTTATTACACTGTCAAAGGACTGCAGTTCCTCCCTCAGGCTGCTGGTGCTCGGTTCCTCCTTGCAGCGAAATATTGTCAATTGTCTGCGTGGAAGTAAGCAACGGGTGTAAGCATTCTTGAAGGCTTCATCTCACTCGATCCTCTCTGGCAGCAAGCTGTAACAGTAACGGAGACCATCAAACGTTTTCTAGGCGAAAGCCGGCCACTGCAATATGCATGCACGTTTCTAGACACAATTAAAAAAATTACAGGTGGTCAGAAAAGTCTGGTGTAAGAAAAGTGTACGCAGGGACCCGGAGGTACTGCAATGCCGGGTCAAACCGTGACAGAAGTGGAGCAAGCCTCTAAACACTCCGTCATTTTCCAAAAGTCATTTTAATACACTGGCCCCACAATGCGGAGCGTATCAGACATAAAGTTGATAAGAACAGCTTAACAGGTTTATTCTTATACCAAAAATTTTACAAGGAGTTACAAATATTAAAACCGTACTTACAAATTAATAATCATTAATTGTATGTAACACTGTTGACAATTTTTAGACACCTGTATGAATTAGGCTATACAATTTATTGTTGTATATATGTATATAAAGTCTCTGATTATTTATTACAATTATTAATTTTATACAGTCTTTGAGAGTGTTCATACCTTCACAGTATGTCAAACACAATTATATCTATTGTATATTGTTTTTTTTCACACATTGATGTCACAATTTGCCAATTGTTTAATCACTGTCATGCAGATTTTTTTATCCAGTTACTACCACACTTAAGTTATTCTTTTTTTTCTTTCCTGTGAAAGCTGAAAGCGCAGCAGCACGTGTGAACACACAGATAATATTTTGTTTGGCAAATGTGACATTAAGCACTGCCATCAATCAGTATCACTATCTCACTTGTTTACTGTATATATATCCTGACTCCACCTGCTGAGCTTTCCGAATGGCTCTGTCATTGTTCTTGTGCCATGCATAGTAGTCCAGAGATGCTATACTATGAAGCCATCCATGGAGACCCTACATCCTTTCCCTTCTAGCGCCTCCTCAGAGCTTTCAAAAGAAACAGATGCATCAACTATGCAGATATTTATATTTTCTTCATTCCTCAGCTCCCGTGTCATGGTCTCAGATATGGTCTGTTCCCTCGGCCTTCCTGTTTTTACAAGCAGAACCCCTGCCAATCAAAACATTGTAAAACAAAGGAAATTTAAGTGTACAAAAAAAAAACAAAAGATTGACAAGGAAGGTTGGTGAAGAGGAAAGGCTGAAGATTGCGATTGATTTACTGCAATGAACAGAGGTAAATAATAATAATAATAATAATTTATTTCCAATTTTTCCTTCATATACAAAATAGTTGCATACAAAGGACCTATAGGGGGTATAAAAATACCCGTACATAGGTTGGTCCTACATAAATATTTAAAAATAAAATTCAAAAATACAACAGTTGTAAATATTAACAAAATGTGATAGATACATCACTAGTTTATACTAATATAGTTCAAATAATAAAGCATTAAATTTATATGAGATTCATATACACAACATCAACCATACATGGCAACATGTTAATCACAATAATTATTAAATTTGTACAGACACCATTTATTCCATTATTCAGTCTATAACAAAATTTCTGATTTTATCTTTTAACTTCTTTTTTAACAGTTTATTACTGACGCCCAAACCTTTAAGATATATCGGTAGTTCATTGAAGTACTTTATTGCATAATAAACATAACTCCTTTGGCCAATTGTCAATATGTGTTTAGGCAGTGGGATACTTTTGTAGCGTGTGTTATTAGAATTTCGAGTAAATTCATCCTCAAGTTTATCATACTGATATATTATGGCTTTAAGAACAAAAACTTGTTTGAGATCGAGTGGTCTGTCCTGATCTTGTTCTTCCACTCCAATTATTTTTAATAATCTATATTGAAATCTAAGCAGTGGTCTGAAAGATGTATCATAAAGACCACCCCAGGCAACAATACCATAAACTGCAATACTATGGAAAAGCCCATAGTATATTTGAATCATCTGTTTTCTAGATAATATTTGCCGGAGTCTGCAAAAAACATATACTAGATATTTTGGTCTTATTAACTACATTATTGACATGCAAATCCCACTTAATATTATAATCATATATAACACCTAGATATTTACAGCTAACGACTCTCTTCAAACGACCACCATTCAAAAAAACATCCAATTCATCAGGAACAGAGTCTTTATAATTGCCAAAAGTGACATAAACAGACTTGTTTATATTAAGTATAAGTTTATTTTGATAAAGCCATGAAAAAATAGAGTCAAGTTTATCTGACACATGAACTGAAAGTTCCCTCCATGAGTGCCCATTCATTGGGACAGCTGTATCATCAGCATATGCAATCAATTCTTGGTGTATTTCTAATAAATCATTTATGAAGAATAAAAACAGTAATTGACCAAGAATAGATCCCTGAGGAACTCCTAAATTGGTATAGACTGGTTTACTTTTAATACCATTGACCTTTACAACTTGAAATTAAAAATCGAATCGAATTAAAAATTTTTTAAATTCACATTACAGTTAAATTTTTAACATGTTTCTTTAAAATTACACATACCATACAATTGTACTAATCATTTTTATTGATAATGTTTCATTATCGCTGCATGTGCCAACCAACTAAATTTCTTATAAAACCGCCAATATCTCGAAAACGAAAAAGCCGATTTTATTGAAACAAAACCAAAATAAAATTTGGAATTTTCTATAATTTTCACTCGTTGACACCATATAGCTATCTCTCATAAAACGAAAGTTTGTCGCATGCCGAAAATTTCACTACATGAAAATTAAAAAAGAAATTTCATGACGTGGAACCGTCTGAAGACTGTTTTTGAAAATTGTTAAAACTATCGGTTAAAATTTATGCCTAAAACCATCCTCAAACTTCAAGGAACATGGTGGTGAAAGAATTTTAAAAATCAGATCAGCTGTTACTGAAGTTATGTCGGGGCGGGCAATGAAACACATTCGCGCTCTCCGCTATAGCTCGGACGTAGACCTACGCAGCTTCCAGTGGTCGAGGGAAGAGTAACAGTACTTGCTGAAAGCTTGCGTACCACCTCCTCTGTTCTATTGGGGAAACAGTCCACATTGTCTCGCTCGCTCTGCAAAAAGAGTATACTCCAAACGGGTACTGACAGTAGGACTGGAGATAAAGCTCCTGTTGTCCCGTAGTGACAGATGGTCGTTGATATTCATTTTTGAGTTTAAGGTGGGCCGGTCCCGGCGGTACTGCAATGCCGGGTCAACCCGTGACAGAGGTGGAGCAACCCCCTAGCACTCCGTCATTTTCCAAAAATCAGTTTAATATACTGGCCCCGCAATGCGGAGCGTATCAGATATTAAGCTGATAAGAACAGGTACTACACTTTGATCTTAGCCAAAAGGCCGAGAAGCGATAAACCAAAGGTGCCTTACGGTTATGGTGTCACTCTATGGACTATCGTTTTAAGCGGCGGGAACCAGTGGTTGTTATTCGAGTTTATTTCACCATCAGCCACCGCCCAAGTGACGTCAGACCAAAGGTGCGCAGTTATCTCAACGTCTCCTCGCCTTTCTTATGCGAAACGTTCAACTGGTTCGATTTTTGAGAAGGAAACGCTGGAAAAATCGTAGCCCAGTCAACGAATACAGTCGCCGTGACGACGTGGTGAACTGTTTACTCGATAGATGGCGTCACAGTAGCGCCTCCGTATTTTACCACTTTTTTGTTTTTCGTGGTGAAAACCGCGGAACGAGGACGCAGGCAACGTGTCGGAAGTCGTCTGTTAAGTTAAGCAACCGATAAAACGATCGGTAGAACCGGATAGTACGATGAAAAAAAGCCGTCAAAGTTCAAGTTCGCACCGCATTTAACGTGACCCGCAAGATAGGGTAGGCTGCAGCTGGAATGTCGGTGTTTTGCACACTCAATTATTGGTAGTCGTACCTTTTAAAATACATGCCATGCTGTGTGCTCTGTTGTCATATACAGACGGCAGTGGCCCGGCACTTGATGGTCGACGAAATTACAAGTAGATTTTTCATAACACATCACCTCTCTCAGCGTTCCCTTTTCTTTGCTGCATCCAAGCACGAGACGGCCGCGCCCACCACGTCGTTACGATTACACTATCTCAGATGTCGAGTGACCGATTATACAATTTAAAAACCTCACAACGGTGGTTTTCATAATAGGCCTACCTTTCGAGTAACGTGAGAGGCCACGTAGGTGTATACGTAAACGGTACCCAATTCAATTCCTTTGTAAAACTGAAAAAACAATGGGCCAAATTGTCCGCGTCGTCTTCACAATGCGATTTCAAGTGTCATGCTAATATCATACTGTTGAGTCGCTTGCCGATTTGAAAGTGAAGGGTATTTATTCGTAAATGACTAATCAAACAAATCTGCAATTGCACACCTTTGAACGATCGAATCTCGTTGTTTTTGAACCAATAGCTAGTAAAATTTCTAAAACAGATACGTCACCGCTCGTGTTCGGTTTTCATCATCTTTAAAGTATGTTTTCATCTAGTAAACGAGCTGTTCTGCAAAGTTGCATGAAACTTTTTCCCCTCTCTACCGAACTGATCGCATTCTAACAAACGTAAAGTAAATGTTAAAGACAACGACGCCACCTAACCTTTCACAACTGCACAGAATGTAAATGAAGGGTGCCTGTTTTTTCTTAACTGCTCCTCTTCCTCTGGTCAGTGTGTATTTTACCTTTCACACAACTGAAAGTATTTAAACTAGTAAAGGAATTTTTTATTTCATTAGTGGGGGAGACAAGTAGTTTCCGTACTGTGTTATAATAAAATGAATTTTGTTTATTATCATTACCAAATTGTAAACAATTATTTGTATTGCATTCAGTTTCATTTGGTCTCTTCAGAGTGTCTTTAAGCAAGTTAAATATTTGAAATATGAAAGTACTAAAAGGCCGTGTGTTTTTAATTGAAAGCAGATGGTAGTTTATGACAGAAAGCAGTCGGCTGAAGTGTATTCATTTATTTTATCAAACACCATTCACATTTATAAGAATATTTATTTTTGTGCAGCTAGTTGTTAGCTAAGACATAGTGTGCAAATTTTTGTCGTTCTATCCCCTTTCCAGTAATAATGGAATAACAATGTAAACAATTTGTATAGCATTCAGTTTCAATTGGTCTCTTCAGAGTGTCTTTAAGCAAGTTAAATATTTGAAATACGAGGGTCATTCAATAAGTAAACAGACAAACAGTTGTAGAAAAGAAATTAATTGTAGCAGCTGATTGAAACTTTCAGGAGTGTTACCTGGCAACATCGTTGTGAGTCTTGATCAGCTGTTCAATAATATATTGCATAATCATAACCAATACAGTTTTATGTACGATGGCGTGTCCTCTTGAGGACAGTACTTTCGAAGAACAGCGTTCTGTTATAAGATTTTTGGACTTGGAACCACTAACTTGGATTCACTATTTTGAACCTGAGTCAAAGCGACAAAGCATGGAGTGGAAGCATCCCAGTTCACCCGCCAAAAAGAAATTCAAAAACCCAGCCATCGGCTGGTAAGGTGATGTTAACCATCTTTTGGAGCTCCCAAGGCCCAATTTTCTCTGATTACCTACAAGACCAGCGTACCATCATAGTCAGTACTATTCTGACATGATTGTGAACAAAGTTAAGCCTGCATTGAAGAAGAAATGTCCGGGATGGCAGAGGAAAGGTGTGATTCTTCTTCACGATAATGCCCGCCCCACACACGGCAAAACTGACGCTTGAAACAATAAAAAAAGTAGGTTGGGAGATCCTGCCTCATCGCCCTTATAGCCCTGACCTTCCCCATCTGACTTTCTTGTTTGGCCCACTCAAGGAGACTTTGCGTGATGTCAAGTTCAACGGCAATGAAGAAGCGAAGGAAAAATCAAAAACTGGCTTCGACATCAAGGTAAAGAATTCTTTGCTGAGGGAATACAAAAGCTTGTAAAGAGATGGGACAAGTGCATAGACGCTGCTGGAGATTATGTTGAAAAGTAAAAAAAAAAAAATTGTATAATTGTATTAATTGAATAAAAAAGCTTTTGCTCCACAGCTGTTTGTTTACTTATTGAATGACCTCTCATATGAAAGTACTGAAAGGCTGTGTGTTTTTATTGAAAGCAGATGGTAGTTTATGACAGATATCAGTCGGGTGAAGTGTATTCTATTTATTTTATTTTATCAAACACCATTCACGTTCATAAGGTTATTTATTTTTGTGCAGCTAGTTGTTAGCTAAGGCGCAGTGTGCAAGTTTTTTGTCATTCTATCCCCTTTGCAGTAATAAAGTGGTGGCAAATCCTATTAAAGATTGCCTGTTCGTCCTAAATTTTAATTACCAAGTGGTTTTAAATTTACTATAACTGGTACGGTCATTATTTACTTATGTATCCTCTGTTGGTGAAAATTAAAATAACAAGGGCGCGGCAAGCCATATTACCACTGTTGAAGGTTACCATATGTTTTTCCAGGTTTGCTTTTGTTCAGAAACGGCTAACGGTTTGGAAAAAAAATTTTCAACTTGTGATTTTCACTTGACAAACGCAAACGCAATAGTAAACTTACATTACAAAGTTAACATTTTTACTTTAAGACCGTGTAACAATTTTTACAAGCTGGTACAAATCAACAAATGTAGATGCAATTGCACACACACACATACAATCATCTGTGGAAGTTCAATTATTAAACATGTAATGTATTCAGTTTCTCCAAGTAACAGTTCAATGTTGTTTACGACTGGCTTTCACAAGCAGGCTGCTTGTTGCAGTATCTGGCACATTCGATACTGTCACCAACGCGAAGGGTAGGCCTATCTTTCATTACTTTACAAGGAGAGAGGACACTCTTCATTTCATAAATGAAACAGGTGGGAAAGTTTTTACGAAAAGACCTGTCTCATTATACAGGCTCTCTGTTGCAGTGCTCGTCAAACATTTACACACAAACACTCACTGCTAACACGTACATGATTATGTTACAAAGGGCCATCTTTATTAGCCTGTTTTTGACGCATTGCACACTGCATTTTATCAGGATATATGGACCATTCACAGGTGTCCGTCTGTATTTCTGTCCCTCACTCGTACGCTTATCCTCATGGTCATGCAACTCATTCTGCCGGGAGTGTGTGTGTTCTTTTGTGCAGATGCTTACCTTGCACTTGGTTGTAACTTGCTGCCGATGACAAGAAGTACGTAGTACGTAGTCCTAATCGTACCCGATGCATGTACAACAGAAATTTTCCATGCATCCTCATCCCCATAGGGATGACAAACTAGGTTTCCTGATCATGCTTATTGGCCGATAACAAACACGAGAATAAGACAGAAAAATTAATGGTGTAAGCTTTTTCAGTATCAGCTACCCTTATAATTTACAGCAAGCTCTATTTATGATAATTGTTATTACACTGTCAAAGGACTGCAGTTCCTCCCTCAGGCTGCTGGTGCTCGGTTCCTCCTTGCAGCGAAATATTGTCAATTGTCTGCGTGGAAGTAAGCAACGGGTGTAAGCATTCTTGAAGGCTTCATCTCACTCGATCCTCTCTGGCAGCAAGCTGTAACAGTAACGGAGACCATCAAACGTTTTCTAGGCGAAAGCCGGCCACTGCAATATGCATGCACGTTTCTAGACACAATTAAAAAAATTACAGGTGGTCAGAAAAGTCTGGTGTAAGAAAAGTGTACGCAGGGACCCGGAGGTACTGCAATGCCGGGTCAAACCGTGACAGAAGTGGAGCAAGCCTCTAAACACTCCGTCATTTTCCAAAAGTCATTTTAATACACTGGCCCCACAATGCGGAGCGTATCAGACATAAAGTTGATAAGAACAGCTTAACAGGTTTATTCTTATACCAAAAATTTTACAAGGAGTTACAAATATTAAAACCGTACTTACAAATTAATAATCATTAATTGTATGTAACACTGTTGACAATTTTTAGACACCTGTATGAATTAGGCTATACAATTTATTGTTGTATATATGTATATAAAGTCTCTGATTATTTATTACAATTATTAATTTTATACAGTCTTTGAGAGTGTTCATACCTTCACAGTATGTCAAACACAATTATATCTATTGTATATTGTTTTTTTTCACACATTGATGTCACAATTTGCCAATTGTTTAATCACTGTCATGCAGATTTTTTTATCCAGTTACTACCACACTTAAGTTATTCTTTTTTTTCTTTCCTGTGAAAGCTGAAAGCGCAGCAGCACGTGTGAACACACAGATAATATTTTGTTTGGCAATGTGCCATCAATCAGTATCACTATCTCACTTGTTTACTGTATATATATCCTGACTCCACCTGCTGAGCTTTCCGAATGGCTCTGTCATTGTTCTTGTGCCATGCATAGTAGTCCAGAGATGCTATACCTATGAAGCCATCCATGGAGACCCTACATCCTTTCCCTTCTAGCGCCTCCTCAGAGCTTTCAAAAGAAACAGATGCATCAACTATGCAGATATTTATATTTCTTCATTCCTCAGCTCCCGTGTCATGGTCTCAGATATGATCTGTTCCCTCGGCCTTCCTGTTTTACAAGCAGAACCCCTGCCAATCAAACATTGTAAAACAAAGGAAATTTAAGTGTACAAAAAAAAAAACAAAAGATTGACAAGGAAGGTTGGTGAAGAGGAAAGGCTGAGATTGCGATTGATTTACTGCAATGAACAGAGGTAAATAATAATAATAATAATAATTTATTTCCAATTTTTCCTTCATATACAAAATAGTTGCATACAAAGGACCTATAGGGGGTATAAAAATACCCGTACATAGGTTGGTCCTACATAAATATTTAAAAATAAAATTCAAAAATACAACAGTTGTAAATATTAACAAAAATGTGATAGATACATCACTAGTTTATACTAATATAGTTCAAATATAAAGCATTAAATTTATATGAGATTCATATACACAACATCAACCATACATGGCAACATGTTAATCACAATAATTATTAAATTTGTACTGACCCACCATTTATTCCGATTATTCAGTCTATAACAAAATTTCTAATTTTATCTTTTAACTTCTTTTTTAACAGTTTATTACTAACGCCCAAACCTTTAAGATATATCGGTAGTTCATTGAAGTACTTTATTGCATAATAAACATAACTCCTTTGGCCAATTGTCAATATGTGTTTAGGCAGTGGGATACTTTTGTAGCGTGTGTTATTAGAATTTCGAGTAAATTCATCCTCAAGTTTATCATACTGATTTATTATGGCTTTAAGAACAAAAAACTTGTTGAGATCGAGTGGTCTGTCCTGATCTTGTTCTTCCACTCCAATTATTTTTAATAATCTATATTGAAGTCTAAGCAGTGGTCTGAAAGATGTATCATAAAGAACACCCCAGGCAACAATACCATAAACTGCAAATACTATGGAAAAGCCCATAGTATATTTGAATCATCTGTTTTTCTAGATAATATTTGCCGGAGTCTGCAAAAAACATATTACTAGATATTTTGGTCTTATTAACTACATTATGACATGCAAATCCCACTTAATATTATAATCATATATAACACCTAGATATTTACAGCTAACGACTCTCTTCAAACGACCACCATTCAAAAAAACATCCAATTCATCAGGACAGAGTCTTTATAATTGCAAAAAGTGAAATAAACAGTCTTGTTTATATTAAGTATATGTTTATTTTGATAAAGCCATGAAAAAATAGAGTCAAGTTTATCTGACACATGAACTGAAAGTTCCCTCCATGAGTGCCCATTCATTGGGACAGCTGTATCATCAGCAAATGCAAACAATTCTTGGGTTGTATTTCTAAATAATCAGTTATGAAGAATAAAAACAGTAATTGAGACCAAGAATAGATCCCTGAGGACTCCTAATTTGGTATAGACTGGTTTACTTTTAATACCATTGACCTTTACAACTTGAAATTAAAAATCGAATCGAATTAAAAATTTTTTTAAATTCACATTACAGTTAAATTTTTACATGTTTCTTTAAAATTACACATACCATACAATTGTACTAATCATTTTTATTGATAATGTTTCATTATCGCTGCATGTGCCAACCAACTAAATTCTTATAAAACCGCCAATATCTCGAAACGAAAAAGCCGATTTTATTGAAACAAAACCAAAATAAAATTTGGATTTTCTATAATTTTCACTCGTTGACACCATATAGCTATCTCTCATAACACGAAAGTTTGTCGCATGCCGAAAATTTCACTACATGAAAATTAAAAAGAAATTTCATGACGTGGAACCGTGTGAAGACTGTTTTTGAAAATTGTTAAAACTATCGGTTAAAATTATGCCTAAAACCATCCTCAAACTTCAAGGAACATGGTGGTGAAAGAATTTTAAAATCAGATCAGCTGTTACTGAAGTTATGTCGGGGCGGGCAATGAAACACATTCGCGCTCTCCGCTATAGCTCGGACGTAGACCTACGCAGCTTCCAGTGGTCGAGGGAAGAGTAACAGTACTTGCTGAAAGCTTGCGTACCACCTCCTCTGTTCTATTGGGGAAACAGTCCACATTGTCTCGCTCGCTCTGCAAAAGAGTATACTTCCAACGGGTACTGACAGTAGGACTGGAGATAAAGCTCCTGTTGTCCCGTAGTGACAGATGGTCGTTGATATTCATTTTTGAGTTTAAGGTGGGCCGGTCCCGGCGGTACTGCAATGCGGGTCAACCCGTGACAGAGGTGGAGCAACCCCCTAGCACTCCGTCATTTTCCAAAAATCAGTTTAATATACTGGCCCCGCAATGCGGAGCGTATCAATATTAAGCTGATAAGAACAGATATAAAAACGTTTATTGTTATATCAGTATATACAGGGTGTTACAAAAATTTTAAAACATGCTTACAAATTATACTCATTAATTCTAGATACATACTTCATAATCATTATACATGTTAAAATGGTACAACTTTTTGTTGTATATATATATAGTCTTTATTTATTACAATAAAATTTCTTTTTGGTATAGTCTTTGGGATTGTTCGTATGCACAATTTTTTTTTTTTTTTTTTTTTTTTTTTTTCTCAGATATATGTCACAACTGCCAATTTAATTAATATCATTCTTATGTAGTTTAATATACTGGCCCTGCAATGCAGGGCGTATCACACACACACACACACACACACACACACACACACACACACACACACACACACACACACACACACACACACACACACACACAGAGGAAACATGAAGCTCAAATACAAAAAGACAAATATAAAGAAAATACACAAATACAAATATTAGAAAATATAACACACACACACACACACACACACACACACACAGAGGAAACATGCAGCTCAAATTACAAAAAGACAAATATTAAGAAAATATATACATAATACATATTGTTTTGATTGGCAGCTGTGACTGACATTAGACACTGGCATTAATAAATAGCACTATCACAATGTCACTGTCACTAGCACTATCACTTATATTGTCGTACACCTGTGACATGTTCAACGTATATGTCACGACTCCACCTAATTGTGTCCGACACCATTAATTTTCCCATTATTCTACCATACTTCCAAGAAATACCCAGCCTCTGAACAACCCTGTCATTGTTCTTGTGGCACGCACCCAGAGAGCCTATAATAAAGCCATCAAGGTACACCCTGTATCCTTTTGGCTTCTAGTTCAGTTTTTCAAGGAGCTGTATTTGTCAATTTTATGTCTCCTTGCCACTTCTAGAGCCTCCTCAGAACCTTCAAAAGGCACCGATACGTCCACAATACATATATTTTTTCCTGTCATCACTTCTTAACACTATGTCTGGTCTGAGGTTTGATGTAGTTCCCTCGACCTTCCTGTTTTTGATGAGTGTTTCGGTGTCTTTGAGAGTAATGGGCATTGCTGAGGCGTTTAACTATATTATCGTGGCGGAGCTTCCATCCTGTCGAATGGGTTTTACAGTGATTGACAACATGGGGAAGGGTCTCCTTGGGGTATCCGCATTTCCTGCATCGCTTGTCACTATTGCCGTATCTTTTTGTAGCATTCAGGGGAACGGTCCCAAGTCTTGCTCTGGTGATGAAGCGGTAGTCACAGAAACGAGTGTACTTTCCTGTAAGTATAAAATGGTTGCTGACTGCTGCTCGTGTAGTTGATTTGAGCACTTTCCCTTGGTCTGGTTTTCTGAATAGGGTGACTTTATAATAATTTCGTATCCCTCCATTCATCATTCTCATTATAGCCCACCTTTCAGATCTGGGACGATTTATATGTTCTGTAGTATGGGAAGGCATACCCTATAATAATTTTCAACTCTTCTCTGGCCGTAGACCACTGGAACCGTACGCTCATCCGGTCTTGTTGAGGATGCGACATGCATTTCTTGCTTGCGACCAGATGGTTTGATATGTCACCACCATCCCTGTCGAGGTTGTCATCTGTCGATCCTGAGAGGTATGCGGCCATGTCTTCTTTAGTAGGAGTGGACCCAAGTTTCCTTTTTACCACACTTTTCAGGCACTCCCAGGCTGTGTTTTTGATTGATGGATCCGGAGATGTAAGTAGTTTAAACGCATGGACTATCCTCGGAGGTCTTGGCAGCATCCGCCAGTGGAATTAAATTGGCTCCCCCTTGATATGCTGGCATATATAGAATCTCTGGGCTTGCTCGCTGGGGAAGGTGTAGCCACTTTTTGACGTAGCCTTTTATTTTTTTATCAGCTTGTGAAGCGGCTTCATCGTTATTCGGGATGCTCGCAGTACATAGTCTAGTTTAGTTAGAAGGAACATGTTTAGGGCTTCTATTTTTTGCCACGGCGCCAGTAGTGAGTTGTGAAGTTTCTCAACATCTTGTAGCAGGTTATTAATTTCCTCTTCTGGTGTTTGATTGACTTTGTAGCCTGTTGGAATCCCCAGTATTGGTAGTCTTCGCCTTCTTTTAATGGCTCCGGACTTCCTCCTTGGACAGTGAAAGTGGTGTGTGGATTTCTCTCCTCTTCTTGCAATCCATGTGGAGGGTTGAACATTTCTTGGGATTAAAAGTCAGCCCCATCCAAGATGCTGTTCTCCAACTTTGTTCAGCATGTTTTGCATGGCATCTGCATTCTTTGCAATAAGAACTATATCATCAGCATACGCTAACACCGACTGTATGTTGTTATGTAGTTTGTAACCACAATCATATTGCATGCTTTGTATAGTCGTAGCAATGGGCTCTATTGCAAATGTTGAAGATAATTGGTGAGAGGGGGCATCCTTGCTTCACTCCAGATTTCATTTTTATGTCTTCAGTTCTCCCTTCCGGTGTAGTTATTGTAGTAGTGGCATTCCTGTAAATGTTTTGTATAATGTTACTTAGCTTTTCTGGGAGTCTTATATTTTTGAGTACATTGTGGATGTAATTATGCGGGATTGAGCCGAAAGCATTTGTTAAATCCAGCCATGCTAGTACGGCTTCTTTCCGTTTCTTCTGGAATCATCAATGTTGGACCTGTACTATAAGCTGTTTTCATAACAGCCTCTGTATCCATAAAGCCCTTCTGCTTGGGTGATATAATATTATTCTTAGCAGTCCACGTGCATACTCTGCTTGATATAATGCTAGCATATAGTTTTGGCTATCGTATTTCCCAAGGTGAGTGGACGCCAGTTGTTGAGATCTCTGTGGTCCCCTTTTTTGTGGATCAGTACGGTTCTTGGAACTATCCCATGCCTTCGGTGTCTTCTCCTCCTTAAAGCATCTATTATAAATAGTCTGAAGGACTAGACATCCAGGGTCTGCTCGTTTCAGCTGCGAGTATTTGACACCATCTTTCCCAGGTGCTGTGTTCTTCATTTTATTTAATTTCTGATTAATTTCTTCGGCTTCGATAGTATTTTCAATGTTAGCTTCATTTACCCCCACCGCCCGCATCTGATTCAGACATTCTGTGACGTGAGCAGGGGCTGCTGCTATGTCTGTGTCCGCTTTTTCTGTAAATACATCCTTGAAATATGCTGTTACTTCTGTTTTTCCCACTTGACAATACGTTGTAGCTGATCCATTTAATATTTTCGAGATAGCTTTCTTTTTGTTTATTCTGTAAAGCTTCTGTATCCTACCAGCTTCTATAGGATCAAATCCATTGCCACCTGTTCTTTGGATTATTCTGTTCTGATTGCGGCCATGACCATGTCTTTGTGTTCTCTCAGGAGTTGGCTTATATTCTGTTAGTTGTCTTATTTCATCTGTAATGTTGTACACTGTGTCCTCGAAGTCTTGCCAAGATGCTGCGTCCCTCAGTGCTTGTAACCATTTTTCTTGGTGTTTTGTTGATTTCTTCCTGTTTCGGTCTTCTTCGTCTATTTCACATTGGTTAGCATTTCCGTGTAAGTGTGGATTGCCTGTATCCGTTGTTATTGTAGTGTCTTCCACTGCAGCACTTGTCTCTGGCAAACCGACAATTACAATAGGGGGCCCTTCTTCTGCGGGTGTTATGGGTCGGTCTTCTTGGGCTGGTATATTCATACACAACTCCCGAATTGGTACGTCTGTATTTACACATTGAGTAGTTATGTCGGTGGTATCCCTCGTTTCTTCAGTTCTCATGTATTGTGCGTCTTCTGCTGTAGTTGTGGGATGATTCTCATTAATTTGACGGTTTGCTGATCTTCTTTCAGACATGTGTTCTTCTTCTGGTATGCTAGTAGGGACTTCTGTTTCGTTACTTGTTGTCCGTTCAATGGTTATACATGAGGGGCCATCTTCTGCAGGTATTATGGGGTGATTTTCTTGGGTTCCTGTATCGACTGGTGCCTCTTCAACTGGTATGTCCTGTTGTGCAGTTGAGTCACTGCTCTCTTCTAATTCATTATGGATTGTGCCGACATCTTCAGTGTTACCATGTGACCTGTAGTGTCTCTTCTGTTTTTTCAGGTCGTTTTCCACTCTATCACAAATTCGGCACTTAAATTTAAGGATAACGTTGTTGCAGTGGATCTTCTTTAGATGTTTTTTAAAGTCGCTATGATTTTGATACTGGTATAGCCCAAATAACCGTCTTCTTCCTCCAGAGGGCTGTGAGGATGGACCGTCTTTACAATAATCGCACTGTATTAGTTCGTCAAATGGATACTGTATTGTAACTGCCAAGGGGGTATTTGTTCCGGATTCCATTTTACACTGTAGTAGTTCTTCTATCTTAAGAGTTAGTTTACTAGTTACTTAAAGTTCCTATTAATATCTTTCCTATTATTTCTATATCATCTTATATCATTTCTATTAATATAAAAGTCTTAATAATAGCAGTCCTTGCTTGGTATAGCATTCACTTCACTACTATATCACGTTCTACTATCTTAGAGTTAGCTTATTAGTTACTTAAAGTGTCTTTAATATCTTTCCTATTATTTCTATTAGTATAAAAGTTTTAGTAATAACAGTTCTTGCTTGGCATAGTATTCATTTCACTACTATAAAGTTGTTTGTTGCGTAGACTGCTACAATACACATTAAAAAGAAAAAAAAAAAAAAAGTCTTTTCCAGAATATTTTTACTATAGTTTCCTAATCTGCTAATGTATTTACATGTTTCATGATTAAATGTAACTGTATTTATGGAGTCCTACATACTAAGATAAACAATTGTTCATAGTTACATTTTTCTTTTTAAATTTCGACTTTTTCCTAGCCATTAGGTATTGTTTCACAGGCATCATTAAGTAAATATGCTTTGCAAGGTTGTATCTTCTGTGAGATGAAGTAGTGCATATTGTTAATGTGTAAAAAGTTACTTACATACTTTCCAGTCTATATTCCATTCCACTGTAAAATACTCACAGAACACTCAAAGTTATAGCCGTTATTAAGTTTAAAATAGAAACGAACTGTATACCCTTTAATGTACAGAATTAATTATACAGTACTTCACAACGGACTAAATTCAAATATATACGGAACCTAAAAAAAAAAAGCACTCCACGTTTAAATTTAAAATCATTAAGAGCTTTCCACTACTGTATAACGGAAAATTTGAATGTTAACAGACACTTGCAGCCGTTGCTAAGCCCATAAGAGAGTTTAAATTTGGAATGTTAACGAACTTTTCCAACTATTATTAATATCGCACTGCACCACTTCACAGATAAATTTGAAGTATTAACGGAAACTTACAGCCGTTATTATGATTCACACTTTACGGTTCACTGTAGCGTAAACAATACTATCATCGATTAAAACACGCACAAAAATAATTAAAATTAAGCTGAAACTTACAGCCGTTATTATGATTCACACTTTACGGTTCACAAACGCGCACAAAAATAATTAAAATTAAGCTGATAAGAACAGATTTAAAAACGTTTATTGTTATATCAGTATATACAGAGTGTTACAAAAAATTTTAAAACATGCTCACAAATTAATACTCATTAATTCTAGATACATACTTCATAATCATTATACATGTTTAAAATGGTACAACTTTTTGTTGTATATATATATAGTCTTTATTTATTACAATAAAATTTCTTTTTGGTATAGTCTTTGGGATTGTTCGTATGCACAAATTGTATATTTAATGTTTTTTTTTTTTCTCTCAGATATATGTCACAACTGCCAATTTATTTAATATCATTCTCATGTAGTTTAATATACTGGCCCTGCAATGCAGGGCGTATCACACACAACACACACACACACACACAGAGGAAACATGAAGCTCAAATACAAAAAGACAAATATAAAGAAAATACACAAATACAAATATTAAGAAAATAACACACACACACACACACACACACACACACACACACACACACACACAAACACACACACACACACACAGAGGAAACATGCAGCTCAAATACAAAAAGACAAATATAAAGAAAATACACAAATACAAATATTAAGAAAATATATACATAATACATATTGTTTTGATTGGCAGCTGTGACTGACATTAGACACTGGCATTAATAAGTAGCACAATCACAATGTCACTGTCACTAGCACTATCACTTATATTGTCGTACACCTGTGACATGTTCAACGTATATGTCACGACTCCACCTAATTGTGTCCGACACCATTAATTTTCCCATTATTCTACCATACTTCCAAGAAATACCCAGCCTCTGAACAACCCTGTCATTGTTCTTGTGCCACGCACCCAGAGAGCCTATAATAAAGCTATCAAGGTACACCCTGTATCCTTTGGCTTCTAGTTCAGTTTTCAAGGAGCTGTATTTGTCAATTTTATGTCTCCTTGCCAGTTCTAGAGCCTCCTCAGAACCTTCAAAAGGCACCGATACGTCCACAATACATATATTTTTCCTGTCATCACTTCTTAAGACTATGTCTGGTCTGAGGTTTGATGTAGTTCCCTCAACCTTCCTGTTTTTGATTAGTGTTTCGGTGTCTTTGGGAGTAATGGCATTGCTGAGGCGTTCAACTATATTATCGTGGCGGAGCTTCCATCCTGTCGAATGGATTTTTCAGTGATTGACAACATGGGGAAGGGTCTCCTTGGGGTATCCGCATTTCCTGCATCGCTTGTCACCGTTGCCGTATCTTTTTGTACTACACTTTGATCTTAGCCAAAAGGCCGAGAAGCGATAAACCAAAGGTGCCTTACGGTTATGGTGTCACTCTATGGACTATCGTTTTAAGCGGCGGGAACCAGTGGTTGTTATTCGAGTTTATTTCACCATCAGCCACCGCCCAAGTGACGTCAGACCAAAGGTGCGCAGTTATCTCAACGTCTCCTCGCCTTTCTTATGCGAAACGTTCAACTGGTTCGATTTTTGAGAAGGAAACGCTGGAAAAATCGTAGCCCAGTCAACGAATACATTCGCCGTGACGACGTGGTGAACTGTTTACTAGATAGATGGCGTCACAGTAGCGCCTCCGTATTTTACCACTTTTTTGTTTTTCGTGGTGAAAACCGCGGAACGAGGACGCAGGCAACGTGTCGGAAGTCGTCTGTTAAGTTAAGCAACCGATAAAACGATCGGTAGAACCGGATAGTACGATGAAAAAAAGCCGTCAAAGTTCAAGTTCGCACCGCATTTAACGTGACCCGCAAGATAGGGTAGGCTGCAGCTGGAATGTCGGTGTTTTGCACACTCAATTATTGGTAGTCGTACCTTTTAAAATACATGCCATGCTGTGTGCTCTGTTGTCATATACAGACGGCAGTGGCCCGGCACTTGATGGTCGACGAAATTACAAGTAGATTTTTCATAACACATCACCTCTCTCAGCGTTCCCTTTTCTTTGCTGCATCCAAGCACGAGACGGCCGCGCCCACCACGTCGTTACGATTACACTATCTCAGATGTCGAGTGACCGATTATACAATTTAAAAACCTCACAACGGTGGTTTTCATAATAGGCCTACCTTTCGAGTAACGTGAGAGGCCACGTAGGTGTATACGTAAACGGTACCCAATTCAATTCCTTTGTAAAACTGAAAAAACAATGGGCCAAATTGTCCGCGTCGTCTTCACAATGCGATTTCAAGTGTCATGCTAATATCATACTGTTGAGTCGCTTGCCGATTTGAAAGTGAAGGGTATTTATTCGTAAATGACTAATCAAACAAATCTGCAATTGCACACCTTTGAACGATCGAATCTCGTTGTTTTTGAACCAATAGCTAGTAAAATTTCTAAAACAGATACGTCACCGCTCGTGTTCGGTTTTCATCATCTTTAAAGTATGTTTTCATCTAGTAAACGAGCTGTTCTGCAAAGTTGCATGAAACTTTTTCCCCTCTCTACCGAACTGATCGCATTCTAACAACCGTAAAGTAAATGTTAAAGACAACGACGCCACCTAACCCTTCACAACTGCACAGAATGTAAATGAAGGGTGCCTGTTTTTTCTTAACTGCTCCTCTTCCTCTGGTCAGTGTGTATTTTACCTTTCACACAACTGAAAGTATTTAAACTAGTAAAGGAATTTTTTATTTCATTAGTGGGGGAGACAAGTAGTTTCCGTACTGTGTTATAATAAAATGAATTTTGTTTATTATCATTACCAAATTGTAAACAATTATTTGTATTGCATTCAGTTTCATTTGGTCTCTTCAGAGTGTCTTTAAGCAAGTTAAATATTTGAAATATGAAAGTACTAAAAGGCCGTGTGTTTTTAATTGAAAGCAGATGGTAGTTTATGACAGAAAGCAGTCGGCTGAAGTGTATTCATTTATTTTATCAAACACCATTCACATTTATAAGAATATTTATTTTTGTGCAGCTAGTTGTTAGCTAAGACATAGTGTGCAAATTTTTGTCGTTCTATCCCCTTTCCAGTAATAATGGAATAACAATGTAAACAATTTGTATAGCATTCAGTTTCAATTGGTCTCTTCAGAGTGTCTTTAAGCAAGTTAAATATTTGAAATACGAGGGTCATTCAATAAGTAAACAGACAAACAGTTGTAGAAAAGAAATTAATTGTAGCAGCTGATTGAAACTTTCAGGAGTGTTACCTGGCAACATCGTTGTGAGTCTTGATCAGCTGTTCAATAATATATTGCATAATCATAACCAATACAGTTTTATGTACGATGGCGTGTCCTCTTGAGGACAGTACTTTCGAAGAACAGCGTTCTGTTATAAGATTTTTGGACTTGGAACCACTAACTTGGATTCACTATTTTGAACCTGAGTCAAAGCGACAAAGCATGGAGTGGAAGCATCCCAGTTCACCCGCCAAAAAGAAATTCAAAACCCAGCCATCGGCTGGTAAGGTGATGTTAACCATCTTTTGGAGCTCCCAAGGCCCAATTTTCTGTGATTACCTACAAGACCAGCGTACCATCATAGTCAGTACTATTCTGACATGATTGTGAACAAAGTTAAGCCTGCATTGAAGAAGAAATGTCCGGGATGGCAGAGGAAAGGTGTGATTCTTCTTCACGATAATGCCCGCCCACACACGGCAAAACTGACGCTTGAAACAATAAAAAAAGTAGGTTGGGAGATCCTGCCTCATCGCCCTTATAGCCCTGACCTTCCCCATCTGACTTTTTCTTGTTTGGCCCACTCAAGGAGACTTTGCGTGATGTCAAGTTCAACGGCAATGAAGAAGCGAAGGAAAAAGTCAAAAACTGGCTTCGACATCAAGGTAAAGAATTCTTTGCTGAGGGAATACAAAAGCTTGTAAAGAGATGGGACAAGTGCATAGACGCTGCTGGAGATTATGTTGAAAAGTAAAAAAAAAAATTGTATAATTGTATTAATTGAATAAAAAGCTTTTGCTCCACAGCTGTTTGTTTACTTATTGAATGACCTCTCATATGAAAGTACTGAAAGGCTGTGTGTTTTTAATTGAAAGCAGATGGTAGTTTATGACAGATATCAGTCGGGTGAAGTGTATTCTATTTATTTTATTTTATCAAACACCATTCACGTTCATAAGGTTATTTATTTTTGTGCAGCTAGTTGTTAGCTAAGGCGCAGTGTGCAAGTTTTTTGTCATTCTATCCCCTTTGCAGTAATAAAGTGGTGGCAAATCCTATTAAAGATTGCCTGTTCGTCACTAAATTTTAATTACCAAGTGGTTTTAAATTTACTATAACTGGTACGGTCATTATTTACTTATGTTTCCTCTGTTGGTGAAAATTAAAATAACAAGGGCGCGGCAAGCCATATTACCACTGTTGAAGGTTACCATATGTTTTTCCAGGTTTGCTTTTGTTCAGAAACGGCTAACGGTTTGGAAAAAAAATTTTCAACTTGTGATTTTCACTTGACAAACACAAACGCAATAGTAAACTTACATTACAAAGTTAACATTTTTACTTTAAGACCGTGTAACAATTTTTACAAGCTGGTACAAATCAACAAATGTAGATGCAATTGCACACACACACATACAATCAACTGTGGAAGTTCAATTATTAAACATGTAATGTATTCAGTTTCTCCAAGTAACAGTTCAATGTTGTTTACGACTGGCTTTCACAAGCAGGCTGCTTGTTGCAGTATCTGGCACATTCGATACTGTCACCAACGCGAAGGGTAGGCCTATCTTTCATTACTTTACAAGGAGAGAGGACACTCTTCATTTCATAAATGAAACAGGTGGGAAAGTTTTTACGAAAAGACCTGTCTCATTATACAGGCTCTCTGTTGCAGTGCTCGTCAAACATTTACACACAAACACTCACTGCTAACACGTACATGATTATGTTACAAAGGGCCATCTTTATTAGCCTGTTTTTGACGCATTGCACACTGCATTTTATCAGGATATATGGACCATTCACAGGTGTCCGTCTGTATTTCTGTCCCTCACTCGTACGCTTATCCTCATGGTCATGCAACTCATTCTGCCGGGAGTGTGTGTGTTCTTTTGTGCAGATGCTTACCTTGCACTTGGTTGTAACTTGCTGCCGATGACAAGAAGTACGTAGTACGTAGTCCTAATCGTACCCGATGCATGTACAACAGAAATTTTCCATGCATCCTCATCCCCATAGGGATGACAAACTAGGTTTCCTGATCATGCTTATTGGCCGATAACAAACACGAGAATAAGACAGAAAAATTAATGGTGTAACCTTTTTCAGTATCAGCTACCCTTATAATTTACAGCAAGCTCTATTTATGATAATTGTTATTACACTGTCATAGGACTGCAGTTCCTCCCTCAGGCTGCTGGTGCTCGGTTCCTCCTTGCAGCGAAATATTGTCAATTGTCTGCGTGGAAGTAAGCAACGGGTGTAAGCATTCTTGAAGGCTTCATCTCACTCGATCCTCTCTGGCAGCAAGCTGTAACAGTAACGGAGACCATCAAACGTTTTCTAGGCGAAAGCCGGCCACTGCAATATGCATGCACGTTTCTAGACACAATTAAAAAAAATTACAGGTGGTCAGAAAAGTCTGGTGTAAGAAAAGTGTACGTAGGGACCCGGAGGTACTGCAATGCCGGGTCAACCCGTGACAGAAGTGGAGCAAGCCTCTAAACACTCCGTCATTTTCCAAAGGTCATTTTAATACACTGGCCCCACAATGCGGAGCGTATCAGACATAAAGTTGATAAGAACAGCTTAACAGGTTTATTCTTATACCAAAAATTTTACAAGGAGTTACAAATATTAAAACCGTACTTACAAATTAATAATCATTAATTGTATGTAACACTGTTGACAATTTTTAGACACCTGTATGAATTAGGCTATACAATTTATTGTTGTATATATGTATATAAAGTCTCTGATTATTTATTACAATTATTAATTTTATACAGTCTTTGAGAGTGTTCATACCTTCACAGTATGTCAAACACAATTATATCTATTGTATATTGTTTTTTTTCACACATTGATGTCACAATTTGCCAATTGTTTAATCACTGTCATGCAGATTTTTTTATCCAGTTACTACCACACTTAAGTTATTCTTTTTTTTCTTTCCTGTGAAAGCTGAAAGCGCAGCAGCACGTGTGAACACACAGATAATATTTTGTTTGGCAAATGTGACATTAAGCACTGCCATCAATCAGTATCACTATCTCACTTGTTTACTGTATATATATCCTGACTCCACCTGCTGAGCTTTCCGAATGGCTCTGTCATTGTTCTTGTGCCATGCATAGTAGTCCAGAGATGCTATACTATGAAGCCATCCATGGAGACCCTACATCCTTTCCCTTCTAGCGCCTCCTCAGAGCTTTCAAAAGAAACAGATGCATCAACTATGCAG
This sequence comes from Magicicada septendecula, assembly GCA_034769895.1. NCBI lineage: Eukaryota > Metazoa > Arthropoda > Insecta > Hemiptera > Cicadidae > Magicicada > Magicicada septendecula. The sequence goes on from CM068368.1 coordinate 660,770,932, forward strand.
ATATTTATATTTTCTTCATTCCTCAGCTCCCGTGTCATGGTCTCAGATATGATCTGTTCCCTCGGCCTTCCTGTTTTTACAAGCAGAACCCCTGCCAATCAAAACATTGTAAAACAAAGGAAATTTAAGTGTACAAAAAAAAAACAAAAGATTGACAAGGAAGGTTGGTGAAGAGGAAAGGCTGAAGATTGCGATTGATTTACTGCAATGAACAGAGGTAAATAATAATAATAATAATAATTTATTTCCAATTTTTCCTTCATATACAAAATAGTTGCATACAAAGGACCTATAGGGGGTATAAAAATACCCGTACATAGGTTGGTCCTACATAAATATTTAAAAATAAAATTCAAAAATACAACAGTTGTAAATATTAACAAAATGTGATAGATACATCACTAGTTTATACTAATATAGTTCAAATAATAAAGCATTAAATTTATATGAGATTCATATACACAACATCAACCATACATGGCAACATGTTAATCACAATAATTATTAAATTTGTACAGACACCATTTATTCCATTATTCAGTCTATAACAAAATTTCTAATTTTATCTTTTAACTTCTTTTTTAACAGTTTATTACTAACGCCCAAACCTTTAAGATATATCGGTAGTTCATTGAAGTACTTTATTGCATAATAAACATAACTCCTTTGGCCAATTGTCAATATGTGTTTAGGCAGTGGGATACTTTTGTAGCGTGTGTTATTAGAATTTCGAGTAAATTCATCCTCAAGTTTATCATACTGATATATTATGGCTTTAAGAACAAAAACTTGTTTGAGATCGAGTGGTCTGTCCTGATCTTGTTCTTCCACTCCAATTATTTTTAATAATCTATATTGAAGTCTAAGCAGTGGTCTGAAAGATGTATCATAAAGACCACCCCAGGCAACAATACCATAAACTGCAATACTATGGAAAAGCCCATAGTAGGCCTATATTTGAATCATCTGTTTTCTAGATAATATTTGCCGGAGTCTGCAAAAAACATATACTAGATATTTTGGTCTTATTAACTACATTATTGACATGCAAATCCCACTTAATATTATAATCATATATAACACCTAGATATTTACAGCTAACGACTCTCTTCAAACGACCACCATTCAAAAAAACATCCAATTCATCAGGAACAGAGTCTTTATAATTGCCAAAAGTGACATAAACAGACTTGTTTATATTAAGTATAAGTTTATTTTGATAAAGCCATGAAAAAATAGAGTCAAGTTTATCTGACACATGAACTGAAAGTTCCCTCCATGAGTGCCCATTCATTGGGACAGCTGTATCATCAGCATATGCAATCAATTCTTGGTGTATTTCTAATAAATCATTTATGAAGAATAAAAACAGTAATTGACCAAGAATAGATCCCTGAGGAACTCCTAAATTGGTATAGACTGGTTTACTTTTAATACCATTGACCTTTACAACTTGAAATTAAAAATCGAATCGAATTAAAAATTTTTTAAATTCACATTACAGTTAAATTTTTAACATGTTTCTTTAAAATTACACATACCATACAATTGTACTAATCATTTTTATTCATAATGTTTCATTATCGCTGCATGTGCCAACCAACTAAATTTCTTATAAAACCGCCAATATCTCGAAAACGAAAAAGCCGATTTTATTGAAACAAAACCAAAATAAAATTTGGAATTTTCTATAATTTTCACTCGTTGACACCATATAGCTATCTCTCATAAAACGAAAGTTTGTCGCATGCCGAAAATTTCACTACATGAAAATTAAAAAAGAAATTTCATGACGTGGAACCGTCTGAAGACTGTTTTTGAAAATTGTTAAAACTATCGGTTAAAATTTATGCCTAAAACCATCCTCAAACTTCAAGGAACATGGTGGTGAAAGAATTTTAAAAATCAGATCAGCTGTTACTGAAGTTATGTCGGGGCGGGCAATGAAACACATTCGCGCTCTCCGCTATAGCTCGGACGTAGACCTACGCAGCTTCCAGTGGTCGAGGGAAGAGTAACAGTACTTGCTGAAAGCTTGCGTACCACCTCCTCTGTTCTATTGGGGAGAACAGTCCACATTGTCTCGCTCGCTCTGCAAAAAGAGTATACTTCCAAACGGGTACTGACAGTAGGACTGGAGATAAAGCTCCTGTTGTCCCGTAGTGACAGATGGTCGTTGATATTCATTTTTGAGTTTAAGGTGGGCCGGTCCCGGCGGTACTGCAATGCCGGGTCAACCCGTGACAGAGGTGGAGCAAGCCCCTAGCACTCCGTCATTTTCCAAAAATCAGTTTAATATACTGGCCCCGCAATGCGGAGCGTATCAGATATTAAGCTGATAAGAACAGATTTAAAAACGTTTATTGTTATATCAGTATATACAGAGTGTTACAAAAAAATTTTAAAACATGCTCACAAATTAATACTCATTAATTCTAGATACATACTTCATAATCATTATACATGTTTAAAATGGTACAACTTTTTGTTGTATATATATATAGTCTTTATTTATTACAATAAAATTTCTTTTTGGTATAGTCTTTGGGATTGTTCGTATGCACAAATTGTATATTTAATGTTTTTTTTTTTCTCAGATATATGTCACAACTGCCAATTTATTTAATATCATTCTCATGTAGTTTAATATACTGGCCCTGCAATGCAGGGCGTATCACACACACACACAGAGGAAACATGAAGCTCAAATACGAAAAGACAAATATAAAGAAAATACACATATTAAGAAAATAACACACACACACACACAGAGGAAACATGCAGCTCAAATACAAAAAGACAAATATAAAGAAAATACACAAATACAAATATTAAGAAAATATATACATAATACATATTGTTTTGATTGGCAGCTGTGACTGACATTAGACACTGGCATTAATAAGTAGAACTATCACAATGTCACTGTCACTAGCACTATCACTTATATTGTCGTACACCTGTGACATGTTCAACGTATATGTCACGACTCCACCTAATTGTGTCCGACACCATTAATTTTCCCATTATTCTACCATACTTCCAAGAAATACCCAGCCTCTGAACAACCCTGTCATTGTTCTTGTGCCACGCACCCAGAGAGCCTATAATAAAGCCATCAAGGTACACCCTGTATCCTTTGGCTTCTAGTTCAGTTTTCAAGGAGCTACACTTTGATCTTAGCCAAAAGGCCGAGAAGCGATAAACCAAAGGTGCCTTACGGTTATGGTGTCACTCTATGGACTATCGTTTTAAGCGGCGGGAACCAGTGGTTGTTATTCAGTTTATTTCACCATCAGCCACCGCCCAAGTGACGTCAGACCAAAGGTGCGCAGTTATCTCAACGTCTCCTCGCCTTTCTTATGCGAAACGTTCAACTGGTTCGATTTTTGAGAAGGAAACGCTGGAAAAATCGTAGCCCAGTCAACGAATACAGTCGCCGTGACGACGTGGTGAACTGTTTACTCGATAGATGGCGTCACAGTAGCGCCTCCGTATTTTATCACTTTTTTGTTTTTCGTGGTGAAAACCGCGGAACGAGGACGCAGGCAACGTGTCGGAAGTCGTCTGTTAAGTTAAGCAACCGATAAAACGATCGGTATAACCGGATAGTACGATGAAAAAAAGCCGTCAAAGTTCAAGTTCGCACCGCATTTAACGTGACCCGCAAGATAGGGTAGGCTGCAGCTGGAATGTCGGTGTTTTGCACACTCAATTATTGGTAGTCGTACCTTTTAAAATACATGCCATGCTGTGTGCTCTGTTGTCATATACAGACGGCAGTGGCCCGGGACTTGATGGTCGACGAAATTACAAGTAGATTTTTCATAACACATCAACTCTCTCAGCGTTCCCTTTTCTTTGCTGCAGCCAAGCACGAGACGGCCGCGCCCACCACGTCGTTACGATTACAGTATCTCAGATGTCGAGTGACCGATTATACAATTTAAAAACCTCACAACGGTGGTTTTCATAATAGGCCTACCTTTCGAGTAACGTGAGAGGCCACGTAGGTGTATACGTAAACGGTACCCAATTCAATTCCTTTGTAAAACTGAAAAAACAATGGGCCAAATTGTCCGCGTCGTCTTCACAATGCGATTTCAAGTGCCATGCTAATATCATACTGTTGAGTCGCTTGCCGATTTGAAAGTGAAGGGTATTTATTCGTAAATGACTAATCAAACAAATCTGCAATTGCACACCTTTGAACGATCGAATCTCGTTGTTTTTGAACCAATAGCTAGTAAAATTTCTAAAACAGATACGTCACCGCTCGTGTTCGGTTTTCATCATCTTTAAAGTATGTTTTCATCTAGTAAACGAGCTGTTCTGCAAAGTTGCATGAAACTTTTTCCCCTCTCTACCGAACTGATCGCATTCTAACAACCGTAAAGTAAATGTTAAAGACAACGACGCCACCTAACCTTTCACAACTGCACAGAATGTAAATGAAGGGTGCCTGTTTTTTCTTAACTGCTCCTCTTCCTCTGGTCAGTGTGTATTTTACCTTTCACACAACTGAAAGTATTTAAACTAGTAAAGGAATTTTTTATTTCATTAGTGGGGGAGACAAGTAGTTTCCGTACTGTGTTATAATAAAATGAATTTTGTTTATTATCATTACCAAATTGTAAACAATTATTTGTATTGCATTCAGTTTCATTTGGTCTCTTCAGAGTGTCTTTAAGCAAGTTAAATATTTGAAATATGAAAGTACTAAAAGGCCGTGTGTTTTTAATTGAAAGCAGATGGTAGTTTATGACAGAAAGCAGTCGGCTGAAGTGTATTCATTTATTTTATCAAACACCATTCACATTTATAAGAATATTTATTTTTGTGCAGCTAGTTGTTAGCTAAGACATAGTGTGCAAATTTTTGTCGTTCTATCCCCTTTCCAGTAATAATGGAATAACAATGTAAACAATTTGTATAGCATTCAGTTTCAATTGGTCTCTTCAGAGTGTCTTTAAGCAAGTTAAATATTTGAAATACGAGGGTCATTCAATAAGTAAACAGACAAACAGTTGTAGAAAAGAAATTAATTGTAGCAGCTGATTGAAACTTTCAGGAGTGTTACCTGGCAACATCGTTGTGAGTCTTGATCAGCTGTTCAATAATATATTGCATAATCATAACCAATACAGTTTTATGTACGATGGCGTGTCCTCTTGAGGACAGTACTTTCGAAGAACAGCGTTCTGTTATAAGATTTTTGGACTTGGAACCACTAACTTGGATTCACTATTTTGAACCTGAGTCAAAGCGACAAAGCATGGAGTGGAAGCATCCCAGTTCACCCGCCAAAAAGAAATTCAAAACCCAGCCATCGGCTGGTAAGGTGATGTTAACCATCTTTTGGAGCTCCCAAGGCCCAATTTTCTGTGATTACCTACAAGACCAGCGTACCATCATAGTCAGTACTATTCTGACATGATTGTGAACAAAGTTAAGCCTGCATTGAAGAAGAAATGTCCGGGATGGCAGAGGAAAGGTGTGATTCTTCTTCACGATAATGCCCGCCCACACACGGCAAAACTGACGCTTGAAACAATAAAAAAAGTAGGTTGGGAGATCCTGCCTCATCGCCCTTATAGCCCTGACCTTCCCCATCTGACTTTTTCTTGTTTGGCCCACTCAAGGAGACTTTGCGTGATGTCAAGTTCAACGGCAATGAAGAAGCGAAGGAAAAAGTCAAAAACTGGCTTCGACATCAAGGTAAAGAATTCTTTGCTGAGGGAATACAAAAGCTTGTAAAGAGATGGGACAAGTGCATAGACGCTGCTGGAGATTATGTTGAAAAGTAAAAAAAAAAATTGTATAATTGTATTAATTGAATAAAAAGCTTTTGCTCCACAGCTGTTTGTTTACTTATTGAATGACCTCTCATATGAAAGTACTGAAAGGCTGTGTGTTTTTAATTGAAAGCAGATGGTAGTTTATGACAGATATCAGTCGGGTGAAGTGTATTCTATTTATTTTATTTTATCAAACACCATTCACGTTCATAAGGTTATTTATTTTTGTGCAGCTAGTTGTTAGCTAAGGCGCAGTGTGCAAGTTTTTTGTCATTCTATCCCCTTTGCAGTAATAAAGTGGTGGCAAATCCTATTAAAGATTGCCTGTTCGTCACTAAATTTTAATTACCAAGTGGTTTTAAATTTACTATAACTGGTACGGTCATTATTTACTTATGTTTCCTCTGTTGGTGAAAATTAAAATAACAAGGGCGCGGCAAGCCATATTACCACTGTTGAAGGTTACCATATGTTTTTCCAGGTTTGCTTTTGTTCAGAAACGGCTAACGGTTTGGAAAAAAAATTTTCAACTTGTGATTTTCACTTGACAAACACAAACGCAATAGTAAACTTACATTACAAAGTTAACATTTTTACTTTAAGACCGTGTAACAATTTTTACAAGCTGGTACAAATCAACAAATGTAGATGCAATTGCACACACACACATACAATCAACTGTGGAAGTTCAATTATACAACATGTAATGTATTCAGTTTCTCCAAGTAACAGTTCAATGTTGTTTACGACTGGCTTTCACAAGCAGGCTGCTTGTTGCAGTATCTGGCACATTCGATACTGTCACCAACGCGAAGGGTAGCCCTATCTTTCATTACTTTACAAGGAGAGAGGACACTCTTCATTTCATAAATGAAACAGGTGGGAAAGTTTTTACGAAAAGACCTGTCTCATTATACAGGCTCTCTGTTGCAGTGCTCGTCAAACATTTACACACAAACACTCACTGCTAACACGTACATGATTATGTTACAAAGGGCCATCTTTATTAGCCTGTTTTTGACGCATTGCACACTGCATTTTATCAGGATATATGGACCATTCACAGGTGTCCGTCTGTATTTCTGTCCCTCACTCGTACGCTTATCCTCATGGTCATGCAACTCATTCTGCCGGGAGTGTGTGTGTTCTTTTGTGCAGATGCTTACCTTGCACTTGGTTGTAACTTGCTGCCGATGACAAGAAGTACGTAGTACGTAGTCCTAATCGTACCCGATGCATGTACAACAGAAATTTTCCATGCATCCTCATCCCCATAGGGATGACAAACTAGGTTTCCTGATCATGCTTATTGGCCGATAACAAACACGAGAATAAGACAGAAAAATTAATGGTGTAACCTTTTTCAGTATCAGCTACCCTTATAATTTACAGCAAGCTCTATTTATGATAATTGTTATTACACTGTCATAGGACTGCAGTTCCTCCCTCAGGCTGCTGGTGCTCGGTTCCTCCTTGCAGCGAAATATTGTCAATTGTCTGCGTGGAAGTAAGCAACGGGTGTAAGCATTCTTGAAGGCTTCATCTCACTCGATCCTCTCTGGCAGCAAGCTGTAACAGTAACGGAGACCATCAAACGTTTTCTAGGCGAAAGCCGGCCACTGCAATATGCATGCACGTTTCTAGACACAATTAAAAAAAATTACAGGTGGTCAGAAAAGTCTGGTGTAAGAAAAGTGTACGTAGGGACCCGGAGGTACTGCAATGCCGGGTCAACCCGTGACAGAAGTGGAGCAAGCCTCTAAACACTCCGTCATTTTCCAAAGGTCATTTTAATACACTGGCCCCACAATGCGGAGCGTATCAGACATAAAGTTGATAAGAACAGCTTAACAGGTTTATTCTTATACCAAAAATTTTACAAGGAGTTACAAATATTAAAACCGTACTTACAAATTAATAATCATTAATTGTATGTAACACTGTTGACAATTTTTAGACACCTGTATGAATTAGGCTATACAATTTATTGTTGTATATATGTATATAAAGTCTCTGATTATTTATTACAATTATTAATTTTATACAGTCTTTGAGAGTGTTCATACCTTCACAGTATGTCAAACACAATTATATCTATTGTATATTGTTTTTTTTCACACATTGATGTCACAATTTGCCAATTGTTTAATCACTGTCATGCAGATTTTTTTATCCAGTTACTACCACACTTAAGTTATTCTTTTTTTTCTTTCCTGTGAAAGCTGAAAGCGCAGCAGCACGTGTGAACACACAGATAATATTTTGTTTGGCAAATGTGACATTAAGCACTGCCATCAATCAGTATCACTATCTCACTTGTTTACTGTATATATATCCTGACTCCACCTGCTGAGCTTTCCGAATGGCTCTGTCATTGTTCTTGTGCCATGCATAGTAGTCCAGAGATGCTATACTATGAAGCCATCCATGGAGACCCTACATCCTTTCCCTTCTAGCGCCTCCTCAGAGCTTTCAAAAGAAACAGATGCATCAACTATGCAGATATTTATATTTTCTTCATTCCTCAGCTCCCGTGTCATGGTCTCAGATATGATCTGTTCCCTCGGCCTTCCTGTTTTTACAAGCAGAACCCCTGCCAATCAAAACATTGTAAAACAAAGGAAATTTAAGTGTACAAAAAAAAAACAAAAGATTGACAAGGAAGGTTGGTGAAGAGGAAAGGCTGAAGATTGCGATTGATTTACTGCAATGAACAGAGGTAAATAATAATAATAATAATAATTTATTTCCAATTTTTCCTTCATATACAAAATAGTTGCATACAAAGGACCTATAGGGGGTATAAAAATACCCGTACATAGGTTGGTCCTACATAAATATTTAAAAATAAAATTCAAAAATACAACAGTTGTAAATATTAACAAAATGTGATAGATACATCACTAGTTTATACTAATATAGTTCAAATAATAAAGCATTAAATTTATATGAGATTCATATACACAACATCAACCATACATGGCAACATGTTAATCACAATAATTATTAAATTTGTACAGACACCATTTATTCCATTATTCAGTCTATAACAAAATTTCTAATTTTATCTTTTAACTTCTTTTTTAACAGTTTATTACTAACGCCCAAACCTTTAAGATATATCGGTAGTTCATTGAAGTACTTTATTGCATAATAAACATAACTCCTTTGGCCAATTGTCAATATGTGTTTAGGCAGTGGGATACTTTTGTAGCGTGTGTTATTAGAATTTCGAGTAAATTCATCCTCAAGTTTATCATACTGATATATTATGGCTTTAAGAACAAAAACTTGTTTGAGATCGAGTGGTCTGTCCTGATCTTGTTCTTCCACTCCAATTATTTTTAATAATCTATATTGAAGTCTAAGCAGTGGTCTGAAAGATGTATCATAAAGACCACCCCAGGCAACAATACCATAAACTGCAATACTATGGAAAAGCCCATAGTAGGCCTATATTTGAATCATCTGTTTTCTAGATAATATTTGCCGGAGTCTGCAAAAAACATATACTAGATATTTTGGTCTTATTAACTACATTATTGACATGCAAATCCCACTTAATATTATAATCATATATAACACCTAGATATTTACAGCTAACGACTCTCTTCAAACGACCACCATTCAAAAAAACATCCAATTCATCAGGAACAGAGTCTTTATAATTGCCAAAAGTGACATAAACAGACTTGTTTATATTAAGTATAAGTTTATTTTGATAAAGCCATGAAAAAATAGAGTCAAGTTTATCTGACACATGAACTGAAAGTTCCCTCCATGAGGCCCATTCATTGGGACAGCTGTATCATCAGCATATGCAATCAATTCTTGGTGTATTTCTAATAAATCATTTATGAAGAATAAAAACAGTAATTGACCAAGAATAGATCCCTGAGGAACTCCTAAATTGGTATAGACTGGTTTACTTTTAATACCATTGACCTTTACAACTTGAAATTAAAAATCGAATCGAATTAAAAATTTTTTAAATTCACATTACAGTTAAATTTTTAACATGTTTCTTTAAAATTACACATACCATACAATTGTACTAATCATTTTTATTGATAATGTTTCATTATCGCTGCATGTGCCAACCAACTAAATTTCTTATAAAACCGCCAATATCTCGAAAACGAAAAAGCCGATTTTATTGAAACAAAACCAAAATAAAATTTGGAATTTTCTATAATTTTCACTCGTTGACACCATATAGCTATCTCTCATAAAACGAAAGTTTGTCGCATGCCGAAAATTTCACTACATGAAAATTAAAAAAGAAATTTCATGACGTGGAACCGTCTGAAGACTGTTTTTGAAAATTGTTAAAACTATCGGTTAAAATTTATGCCTAAAACCATCCTCAAACTTCAAGGAACATGGTGGTGAAAGAATTTTAAAAATCAGATCAGCTGTTACTGAAGTTATGTCGGGGCGGGCAATGAAACACATTCGCGCTCTCCGCTATAGCTCGGACGTAGACCTACGCAGCTTCCAGTGGTCGAGGGAAGAGTAACAGTACTTGCTGAAAGCTTGCGTACCACCTCCTCTGTTCTATTGGGGAGAACAGTCCACATTGTCTCGCTCGCTCTGCAAAAAGAGTATACTTCCAAACGGGTACTGACAGTAGGACTGGAGATAAAGCTCCTGTTGTCCCGTAGTGACAGATGGTCGTTGATATTCATTTTTGAGTTTAAGGTGGGCCGGTCCCGGCGGTACTGCAATGCCGGGTCAACCCGTGACAGAGGTGGAGCAAGCCCCTAGCACTCCGTCATTTTCCAAAAATCAGTTTAATATACTGGCCCCGCAATGCGGAGCGTATCAGATATTAAGCTGATAAGAACAGATTTAAAAACGTTTATTGTTATATCAGTATATACAGAGTGTTACAAAAAAATTTTAAAACATGCTCACAAATTAATACTCATTAATTCTAGATACATACTTCATAATCATTATACATGTTTAAAATGGTACAACTTTTTGTTGTATATATATATAGTCTTTATTTATTACAATAAAATTTCTTTTTGGTATAGTCTTTGGGATTGTTCGTATGCACAAATTGTATATTTAATGTTTTTTTTTTTCTCAGATATATGTCACAACTGCCAATTTATTTAATATCATTCTCATGTAGTTTAATATACTGGCCCTGCAATGCAGGGCGTATCACACACACACACAGAGGAAACATGAAGCTCAAATACAAAAAGACAAATATAAAGAAAATACACAAATACAAATATTAAGAAAATAACACACACACACACACAGAGGAAACATGCAGCTCAAATACAAAAAGACAAATATAAAGAAAATACACAAATACAAATATTAAGAAAATATATACATAATACATATTGTTTTGATTGGCAGCTGTGACTGACATTAGACACTGGCATTAATAAGTAGAACTATCACAATGTCACTGTCACTAGCACTATCACTTATATTGTCGTACACCTGTGACATGTTCAACGTATATGTCACGACTCCACCTAATTGTGTCCGACACCATTAATTTTCCCATTATTCTACCATACTTCCAAGAAATACCCAGCCTCTGAACAACCCTGTCATTGTTCTTGTGCCACGCACCCAGAGAGCCTATAATAAAGCCATCAAGGTACACCCTGTATCCTTTGGCTTCTAGTTCAGTTTTCAAGGAGCTACACTTTGATCTTAGCCAAAAGGCCGAGAAGCGATAAACCAAAGGTGCCTTACGGTTATGGTGTCACTCTATGGACTATCGTTTTAAGCGGCGGGAACCAGTGGTTGTTATTCAGTTTATTTCACCATCAGCCACCGCCCAAGTGACGTCAGACCAAAGGTGCGCAGTTATCTCAACGTCTCCTCGCCTTTCTTATGCGAAACGTTCAACTGGTTCGATTTTTGAGAAGGAAACGCTGGAAAAATCGTAGCCCAGTCAACGAATACAGTCGCCGTGACGACGTGGTGAACTGTTTACTCGATAGATGGCGTCACAGTAGCGCCTCCGTATTTTATCACTTTTTTGTTTTTCGTGGTGAAAACCGCGGAACGAGGACGCAGGCAACGTGTCGGAAGTCGTCTGTTAAGTTAAGCAACCGATAAAACGATCGGTATAACCGGATAGTACGATGAAAAAAAGCCGTCAAAGTTCAAGTTCGCACCGCATTTAACGTGACCCGCAAGATAGGGTAGGCTGCAGCTGGAATGTCGGTGTTTTGCACACTCAATTATTGGTAGTCGTACCTTTTAAAATACATGCCATGCTGTGTGCTCTGTTGTCATATACAGACGGCAGTGGCCCGGGACTTGATGGTCGACGAAATTACAAGTAGATTTTTCATAACACATCAACTCTCTCAGCGTTCCCTTTTCTTTGCTGCAGCCAAGCACGAGACGGCCGCGCCCACCACGTCGTTACGATTACAGTATCTCAGATGTCGAGTGACCGATTATACAATTTAAAAACCTCACAACGGTGGTTTTCATAATAGGCCTACCTTTCGAGTAACGTGAGAGGCCACGTAGGTGTATACGTAAACGGTACCCAATTCAATTCCTTTGTAAAACTGAAAAAACAATGGGCCAAATTGTCCGCGTCGTCTTCACAATGCGATTTCAAGTGCCATGCTAATATCATACTGTTGAGTCGCTTGCCGATTTGAAAGTGAAGGGTATTTATTCGTAAATGACTAATCAAACAAATCTGCAATTGCACACCTTTGAACGATCGAATCTCGTTGTTTTTGAACCAATAGCTAGTAAAATTTCTAAAACAGATACGTCACCGCTCGTGTTCGGTTTTCATCATCTTTAAAGTATGTTTTCATCTAGTAAACGAGCTGTTCTGCAAAGTTGCATGAAACTTTTTCCCCTCTCTACCGAACTGATCGCATTCTAACAACCGTAAAGTAAATGTTAAAGACAACGACGCCACCTAACCTTTCACAACTGCACAGAATGTAAATGAAGGGTGCCTGTTTTTTCTTAACTGCTCCTCTTCCTCTGGTCAGTGTGTATTTTACCTTTCACACAACTGAAAGTATTTAAACTAGTAAAGGAATTTTTTATTTCATTAGTGGGGGAGACAAGTAGTTTCCGTACTGTGTTATAATAAAATGAATTTTGTTTATTATCATTACCAAATTGTAAACAATTATTTGTATTGCATTCAGTTTCATTTGGTCTCTTCAGAGTGTCTTTAAGCAAGTTAAATATTTGAAATATGAAAGTACTAAAAGGCCGTGTGTTTTTAATTGAAAGCAGATGGTAGTTTATGACAGAAAGCAGTCGGCTGAAGTGTATTCATTTATTTTATCAAACACCATTCACATTTAAAAGAATATTTATTTTTGTGCAGCTAGTTGTTAGCTAAGACATAGTGTGCAAATTTTTGTCGTTCTATCCCCTTTCCAGTAATAATGGAATAACAATGTAAACAATTTGTATAGCATTCAGTTTCAATTGGTCTCTTCAGAGTGTCTTTAAGCAAGTTAAATATTTGAAATACGAGGGTCATTCAATAAGTAAACAGACAAACAGTTGTAGAAAAGAAATTAATTGTAGCAGCTGATTGAAACTTTCAGGAGTGTTACCTGGCAACATCGTTGTGAGTCTTGATCAGCTGTTCAATAATATATTGCATAATCATAACCAATACAGTTTTATGTACGATGGCGTGTCCTCTTGAGGACAGTACTTTCGAAGAACAGCGTTCTGTTATAAGATTTTTGGACTTGGAACCACTAACTTGGATTCACTATTTTGAACCTGAGTCAAAGCGACAAAGCATGGAGTGGAAGCATCCCAGTTCACCCGCCAAAAAGAAATTCAAAACCCAGCCATCGGCTGGTAAGGTGATGTTAACCATCTTTTAGAGCTCCCAAGGCCCAATTTTCTCTGATTACCTACAAGACCAGCGTACCATCATAGTCAGTACTATTCTGACATGATTGTGAACAAAGTTAAGCCTGCATTGAAGAAGAAATGTCCGGGATGGCAGAGGAAAGGTGTGATTCTTCTTCACGATAATGCCCGCCCACACACGGCAAAACTGACGCTTGAAACAATAAAAAAAGTAGGTTGGGAGATCCTGCCTCATCGCCCTTATAGCCCTAACCTTCCCCATCTGACTTTTTCTTGTTTGGCCCACTCAAGGAGACTTTGCGTGATGTCAAGTTCAACGGCAATGAAGAAGTGAAGGAAAAAGTCAAAAACTGGCTTCGACATCAAGGTAAAGAATTCTTTGCTGAGGGAATACAAAAGCTTGTAAAGAGATGGGACAAGTGCATAGACGCTGCTGGAGATTATGTTGAAAAGTAAAAAAAAAAAAAATTGTATAATTGTATTAATTGAATAAAAAGCTTTTGCTCCACAGCTGTTTGTTTACTTATTGAATGACCTCTCATATGAAAGTACTGAAAGGCTGTGTGTTTTTAATTGAAAGCAGATGGTAGTTTATGACAGATATCAGTCGGGTGAAGTGTATTCTATTTATTTTATTTTATCAAACACCATTCACGTTCATAAGATTATTTATTTTTGTGCAGCTAGTTGTTAGCTAAGGCGCAGTGTGCAAGTTTTTTGTCATTCTATCCCCTTTGCAGTAATAAAGTGGTGGCAAATCCTATTAAAGATTGCCTGTTCGTCACTAAATTTTAATTACCAAGTGGTTTTAAATTTACTATAACTGGTACGGTCATTATTTACTTATGTTTCCTCTGTTGGTGAAAATTAAAATAACAAGGGCGCGGCAAGCCATATTACCACTGTTGAAGGTTACCATATGTTTTTCCAGGTTTGCTTTTGTTCAGAAACGGCTAACGGTTTGGAAAAAAAATTTTCAACTTGTGATTTTCACTTGACAAACACAAACGCAATAGTAAACTTACATTACAAAGTTAACATTTTTACTTTAAGACCGTGTAACAATTTTTACAAGCTGGTACAAATCAACAAATGTAGATGCAATTGCACACACACACATACAATCAACTGTGGAAGTTCAATTATACAACATGTAATGTATTCAGTTTCTCCAAGTAACAGTTCAATGTTGTTTACGACTGGCTTTCACAAGCAGGCTGCTTGTTGCAGTATCTGGCACATTCGATACTGTCACCAACGCGAAGGGTAGCCCTATCTTTCATTACTTTACAAGGAGAGAGGACACTCTTCATTTCATAAATGAAACAGGTGGGAAAGTTTTTACGAAAAGACCTGTCTCATTATACAGGCTCTCTGTTGCAGTGCTCGTCAAACATTTACACACAAACACTCACTGCTAACACGTACATGATTATGTTACAAAGGGCCATCTTTATTAGCCTGTTTTTGACGCATTGCACACTGCATTTTATCAGGATATATGGACCATTCACAGGTGTCCGTCTGTATTTCTGTCCCTCACTCGTACGCTTATCCTCATGGTCATGCAACTCATTCTGCCGGGAGTGTGTGTGTTCTTTTGTGCAGATGCTTACCTTGCACTTGGTTGTAACTTGCTGCCGATGACAAGAAGTACGTAGTACGTAGTCCTAATCGTACCCGATGCATGTACAACAGAAATTTTCCATGCATCCTCATCCCCATAGGGATGACAAACTAGGTTTCCTGATCATGCTTATTGGCCGATAACAAACACGAGAATAAGACAGAAAAATTAATGGTGTAACCTTTTTCAGTATCAGCTACCCTTATAATTTACAGCAAGCTCTATTTATGATAATTGTTATTACACTGTCAAAGGACTGCAGTTCCTCCCTCAGGCTGCTGGTGCTCGGTTCCTCCTTGCAGCGAAATATTGTCAATTGTCTGCGTGGAAGTAAGCAACGGGTGTAAGCATTCTTGAAGGCTTCATCTCACTCGATCCTCTCTGGCAGCAAGCTGTAACAGTAACGGAGACCATCAAACGTTTTCTAGGCGAAAGCCGGCCACTGCAATATGCATGCACGTTTCTAGACACAATTAAAAAAATTACAGGTGGTCAGAAAAGTCTGGTGTAAGAAAAGTGTACGCAGGGACCCGGAGGTACTGCAATGCCGGGTCAACCCGTGACAGAAGTGGAGCAAGCCTCTAAACACTCCGTCATTTTCCAAAAGTCAATTTAATACACTGGCCCCACAATGCGGAGCGTATCAGACATAAAGTTGATAAGAACAGCTTAACAGGTTTATTCTTATACCAAAAATTTTACAAGGAGTTACAAATATTAAAACCGTACTTACAAATTAATAATCATTAATTGTATGTAACACTGTTGACAATTTTTAGACACCTGTATGAATTAGGCTATACAATTTATTGTTGTATATATGTATATAAAGTCTCTGATTATTTATTACAATTATTAATTTTATACAGTCTTTGAGAGTGTTCATACCTTCACAGTATGTCAAACACAATTATATCTATTGTATATTGTTTTTTTTTCACACATTGATGTCACAATTTGCCAATTGTTTAATCACTGTCATGCAGATTTTTTTATCCAGTTACTACCACACTTAAGTTATTCTTTTTTTCCTTTCCTGTGAAAGCTGAAAGCGCAGCAGCACGTGTGAACACACAGATAATATTTTGTTTGGCAAATGTGACATTAAGCACTGCCATCAATCAGTATCACTATCTCACTTGTTTACTGTATATATATCCTGACTCCACCTGCTGAGCTTTCCGAATGGCTCTGTCATTGTTCTTGTGCCATGCATAGTAGTCCAGAGATGCTATACTATGAAGCCATCCATGGAGACCCTACATCCTTTCCCTTCTAGCGCCTCCTCAGAGCTTTCAAAAGAAACAGATGCATCAACTATGCAGATATTTATATTTTCTTCATTCCTCAGCTCCCGTGTCATGGTCTCAGATATGATCTGTTCCCTCGGCCTTCCTGTTTTTACAAGCAGAACCCCTGCCAATCAAAACATTGTAAAACAAAGGAAATTTAAGTGTACAAAAAAAAAACAAAAGATTGACAAGGAAGGTTGGTGAAGAGGAAAGGCTGAAGATTGCGATTGATTTACTGCAATGAACAGAGGTAAATAATAATAATAATAATAATTTATTTCCAATTTTTCCTTCATATACAAAATAGTTGCATACAAAGGACCTATAGGGGGTATAAAAATACCCGTACATAGGTTGGTCCTACATAAATATTTAAAAATAAAATTCAAAAATACAACAGTTGTAAATATTAACAAAATGTGATAGATACATCACTAGTTTATACTAATATAGTTCAAATAATAAAGCATTAAATTTATATGAGATTCATATACACAACATCAACCATACATGGCAACATGTTAATCACAATAATTATTAAATTTGTACAGACACCATTTATTCCATTATTCAGTCTATAACAAAATTTCTGATTTTATCTTTTAACTTCTTTTTTAACAGTTTATTACTGACGCCCAAACCTTTAAAATATATCGGTAGTTCATTGAAGTACTTTATTGCATAATAAACATAACTCCTTTGGCCAATTGTCAATATGTGTTTAGGCAGTGGGATACTTTTGTAGCGTGTGTTATTAGAATTTCGAGTAAATTCATCCTCAAGTTTATCATACTGATATATTATGGCTTTAAGAACAAAAACTTGTTTGAGATCGAGTGGTCTGTCCTGATCTTGTTCTTCCACTCCAATTATTTTTAATAATCTATATTGAAGTCTAAGCAGTGGTCTGAAAGATGTATCATAAAGACCACCCCAGGCAACAATACCATAAACTGCAATACTATGGAAAAGCCCATAGTAGGCCTATATTTGAATCATCTGTTTTCTAGATAATATTTGCCGGAGTCTGCAAAAAACATATACTAGATATTTTGGTCTTATTAACTACATTATTGACATGCAAGTCCCACTTAATTTTATAATCATATATAACACCTAGATATTTACAGCTAACGACTCTCTTCAAACGACCACCATTCAAAAAAACATCCAATTCATCAGGAACAGAGTCTTTATAATTGCCAAAAGTGACATAAACAGACTTGTTTATATTAAGTATAAGTTTATTTTGATAAAGCCATGAAAAAATAGAGTCAAGTTTATCTGACACATGAACTGAAAGTTCCCTCCATGAGTGCCCATTCATTGGGACAGCTGTATCATCAGCATATGCAATCAATTCTTGGTGTATTTCTAATAAATCATTTATGAAGAATAAAAACAGTAATTGACCAAGAATAGATCCCTGAGGAACTCCTAAATTGGTATAGACTGGTTTACTTTTAATACCATTGACCTTTACAACTTGAAATTAAAAATCGAATCGAATTAAAAATTTTTTAAATTCACATTACAGTTAAATTTTTAACATGTTTCTTTAAAATTACACATACCATACAATTGTACTAATCATTTTTATTGATAATGTTTCATTATCGCTGCATGTGCCAACCAACTAAATTTCTTATAAAACCGCCAATATCTCGAAAACGAAAAAGCCGATTTTATTGAAACAAAACCAAAATAAAATTTGGAATTTTCTATAATTTTCACTCGTTGACACCATATAGCTATCTCTCATAAAACGAAAGTTTGTCGCATGCCGAAAATTTCACTACATGAAAATTAAAAAAGAAATTTCATGACGTGGAACCGTCTGAAGACTGTTCTTGAAAATTGTTAAAACTATCGGTTAAAATTTATGCCTAAAACCATCCTCAAACTTCAAGGAACATGGTGGTGAAAGAATTTTAAAAATCAGATCAGCTGTTACTGAAGTTATGTCGGGGCGGGCAATGAAACACATTCGCGCTCTCCGCTATAGCTCGGACGTAGACCTACGCAGCTTCCAGTGGTCGAGGGAAGAGTAACAGTACTTGCTGAAAGCTTGCGTACCACCTCCTCTGTTCTATTGGGGAGAACAGTCCACATTGTCTCGCTCGCTCTGCAAAAAGAGTATACTTCCAAACGGGTACTGACAGTAGGACTGGAGATAAAGCTCCTGTTGTCCCGTAGTGACAGATGGTCGTTGATATTCATTTTTGAGTTTAAGGTGGGCCGGTCCCGGCGGTACTGCAATGCCGGGTCAACCCGTGACAGAGGTGGAGCAAGCCCCTAGCACTCCGTCATTTTCCAAAAATCAGTTTAATATACTGGCCCCGCAATGCGGAGCGTATCAGATATTAAGCTGATAAGAACAGATTTAAAAACGTTTATTGTTATATCAGTATATACAGAGTGTTACAAAAAAATTTTAAAACATGCTCACAAATTAATACTCATTAATTCTAGATACATACTTCATAATCATTATACATGTTTAAAATGGTACAACTTTTTGTTGCATATATATATATTGTCTTTATTTATTACAATAAAATTTCTTTTTGGTATAGTCTTTGGGATTGTTCGTATGCACAAATTGTATATTTAATGTTTTTTTTTTTTCTCAGATATATGTCACAACTGCCAATTTATTTAATATCATTCTCATGTAGTTTAATATACTGGCCCTGCAATGCAGGGCGTATCACACACACACACAGAGGAAACATGAAGCTCAAATACAAAAAGACAAATATAAAGAAAATAAACAAATACAAATATTAAGAAAATAACACACACACACACAGAGGAAACATGCAGCTCAAATACAAAAAGACAAATATAAAGAAAATACACAAATACAAATATTAAGAAAATATATACATAATACATATTGTTTTGATTGGCAGCTGTGACTGACATTAGACACTGGCATTAATAAGTAGCACTATCACAATGTCACTGTCACTAGCACTATCACTTATATTGTCGTACACCTGTGACATGTTCAACGTATATGTCACGACTCCACCTAATTGTGTCCGACACCATTAATTTTCCCATTATTCTACCATACTTCCAAGAAATACCCAGCCTCTGAACAACCCTGTCATTGTTCTTGTGCCACGCACCCAGAGAGCCTATAATAAAGCCATCAAGGTACACCCTGTATCCTTTGGCTTCTAGTTCAGTTTTCAAGGAGCTACACTTTGATCTTAGCCAAAAGGCCGAGAAGCGATAAACCAAAGGTGCCTTACGGTTATGGTGTCACTCTATGGACTATCGTTTTAAGCGGCGGGAACCAGTGGTTGTTATTCGAGTTTATTTCACCATCAGCCACCGCCCAAGTGACGTCAGACCAAAGGTGCGCAGTTATCTCAACGTCTCCTCGCCTTTCTTATGCGAAACGTTCAACTGGTTCGATTTTTGAGAAGGAAACGCTGGAAAAATCGTAGCCCAGTCAACGAATACAGTCGCCGTGACGACGTGGTGAACTGTTTACTCGATAGATGGCGTCACAGTAGCGCCTCCGTATTTTACCACTTTTTTGTTTTTCGTGGTGAAAACCGCGGAACGAGGACGCAGGCAACGTGTCGGAAGTCGTCTGTTAAGTTAAGCAACCGATAAAACGTTCGGTAGAACCGGATAGTACGATGAAAAAAAGCCGTCAAAGTTCAAGTTCGCACCGCATTTAACGTGACCCGCAAGATAGGGTAGGCTGCAGCTGGAATGTCGGTGTTCTGCACATTCAATTATTGGTAGTCGTACCTTTTAAAATACATGCCATGCTGTGTGCTCTGTTGTCATATACAGACGGCAGTGGCCCGGCACTTGATGGTCGACGAAATTACAAGTAGATTTTTCATAACACATCACCTCTCTCAGCGTTCCCTTTTCTTTGCTGCATCCAAGCACGAGACGGCCGCGCCCACCACGTCGTTACGATTACAGTATCTCAGATGTCGAGTGACCGATTATACAATTTAAAAACCTCACAACGGTGGTTTTCATAATAGGCCTACCTTTCGAGTAACGTGAGAGGCCACGTAGGTGTATACGTAAACGGTACCCAATTCAATTCCTTTGTAAAACTGAAAAAACAATGGGCCAAATTGTCCGCGTCGTCTTCACAATGCGATTTCAAGTGTCATGCTAATATCATACTGTTGAGTCGCTTGCCGATTTGAAAGTGAAGGGTATTTATTCGTAAATGACTAATCAAACAAATCTGCAATTGCACACCTTTGAACGATCGAATCTCGTTGTTTTTGAACCAATAGCTAGTAAAATTTCTAAAACAGATACGTCACCGCTCGTGTTCGGTTTTCATCATCTTTAAAGTATGTTTTCATCTAGTAAACGAGCTGTTCTGCAAAGTTGCATGAAACTTTTTCCCCTCTCTACCGAACTGATCGCATTCTAACAAACGTAAAGTAAATGTTAAAGACAACGACGCCACCTAACCTTTCACAACTGCACAGAATGTAAATGAAGGGTGCCTGTTTTTTTCTTAACTGCTCCTCTTCCTCTGGTCAGTGTGTATTTTACCTTTCACACAACTGAAAGTATTTAAACTAGTAAAGGAATTTTTTATTTCATTAGTGGGGGAGACAAGTAGTTTCCGTACTGTGTTATAATAAAATGAATTTTGTTTATTATCATTACCAAATTGTAAACAATTATTTGTATTGCATTTAGTTTCATTTGGTCTCTTCAGAGTGTCTTTAAGCAAGTTAAATATTTGAAATATGAAAGTACTAAAAGGCCGTGTGTTTTTAATTGAAAGCAGATGGTAGTTTATGACAGAAAGCAGTCGGCTGAAGTGTACTCATTTATTTTATCAAACACCATTCACATTTATAAGAATATTTATTTTTGTGCAGCTAGTTGTTAGCTAAGACATAGTGTGCAAATTTTTGTCGTTCTATCCCCTTTCCAGTAATAATGGAATAACAATGTAAACAATTTTTATAGCATTCAGTTTCAATTGGTCTCTTCAGAGTGTCTTTAAGCAAGTTAAATATTTAAAATACGAGGGTCATTCAATAAGTAAACAGACAAACAGTTGTAGAAAAGAAATTAATTGTAGCAGCTGATTGAAACTTTCAGGAGTGTTACCTGGCAACATCGTTGTGAGTCTTGATCAGCTGTTCAATAATATATTGCATAATCATAACCAATACAGTTTTATGTACGATGGCGTGTCCTCTTGAGGACAGTACTTTCGAAGAACAGCGTTCTGTTATAAGATTTTTGGACTTGGAACCACTAACTTGGATTCACTATTTTGAACCTGAGTCAAAGCGACAAAGCATGGAGTGGAAGCATCCCAGTTCACCCGCCAAAAAGAAATTCAAAACCCAGCCATCGGCTGGTAAGGTGATGTTAACCATCTTTTGGAGCTCCCAAGGCCCAATTTTCTCTGATTACCTACAAGACCAGCGTACCATCATAGTCAGTACTATTCTGACATGATTGTGAACAAAGTTAAGCCTGCATTGAAGAAGAAATGTCCGGGATGGCAGAGGAAAGGTGTGATTCTTCTTCACGATAATGCCCGCCCACACACGGCAAAACTGACGCTTGAAACAATAAAAAAGTAGGTTGGGAGATCCTGCCTCATCGCCCTTATAGCCCTGACCTTCCCCATCTGACTTTTTCTTGTTTGGCCCACTCAAGGAGACTTTGCGTGATGTCAAGTTCAACGGCAATGAAGAAGTGAAGGAAAAAGTCAAAAACTGGCTTCGACATCAAGGTAAAGAATTCTTTGCTGAGGGAATACAAAAGCTTGTAAAGAGATGGGACAAGTGCATAGACGCTGCTGGAGATTATGTTGAAAAGTAAAAAAAAAAAAAATTGTATAATTGTATTAATTGAATAAAAAGCTTTTGCTCCACAGCTGTTTGTTTACTTATTGAATGACCTCTCATATGAAAGTACTGAAAGGCTGTGTGTTTTTAATTGAAAGCAGATGGTAGTTTATGACAGATATCAGTCGGGTGAAGTGTATTCTATTTATTTTATTTTATCAAACACCATTCACGTTCATAAGGTTATTTATTTTTGTGCAGCTAGTTGTTAGCTAAGGCGCAGTGTGCAAGTTTTTTGTCATTCTATCCCCTTTGCAGTAATAAAGTGGTGGCAAATCCTATTAAAGATTGCCTGTTCGTCACTAAATTTTAATTACCAAGTGGTTTTAAATTTACTATAACTGGTACGGTCATTATTTACTTATGTTTCCTCTGTTGGTGAAAATTAAAATAACAAGGGCGCGGCAAGCCATATTACCACTGTTGAAGGTTACCATATGTTTTTCCAGGTTTGCTTTTGTTCAGAAACGGCTAACGGTTTGGAAAAAAAATTTTCAACTTGTGATTTTCACTTGACAAACACAAACGCAATAGTAAACTTACATTACAAAGTTAACATTTTTACTTTAAGACCGTGTAACAATTTTTACAAGCTGGTACAAATCAACAAATGTAGATGCAATTGCACACACACACATACAATCAACTGTGGAAGTTCAATTATTAAACATGTAATGTATTCAGTTTCTCCAAGTAACAGTTCAATGTTGTTTACGACTGGCTTTCACAAGCAGGCTGCTTGTTGCAGTATCTGGCACATTCGATACTGTCACCAACGCGAAGGGTAGGCCTATCTTTCATTACTTTACAAGGAGAGAGGACACTCTTCATTTCATAAATGAAACAGGTGGGAAAGTTTTTACGAAAAGACCTGTCTCATTATACAGGCTCTCTGTTGCAGTGCTCGTCAAACATTTACACACAAACACTCACTGCTAACACGTACATGATTATGTTACAAAGGGCCATCTTTATTAGCCTGTTTTTGACGCATTGCACACTGCATTTTATCAGGATATATGGACCATTCACAGGTGTCCGTCTGTATTTCTGTCCCTCACTCGTACGCTTATCCTCATGGTCATGCAACTCATTCTGCCGGGAGTGTGTGTGTTCTTTTGTGCAGATGCTTACCTTGCACTTGGTTGTAACTTGCTGCCGATGACAAGAAGTACGTAGTACGTAGTCCTAATCGTACCCGATGCATGTACAACAGAAATTTACCATGCATCCTCATCCCCATAGGGATGACAAACTAGGTTTCCTGATCATGCTTATTGGCCGATAACAAACACGAGAATAAGACAGAAAAATTAATGGTGTAACCTTTTTCAGTATCAGCTACCCTTATAATTTACAGCAAGCTCTATTTATGATAATTGTTATTACACTGTCAAAGGAC
Organism: Magicicada septendecula; assembly: GCA_034769895.1. Lineage (NCBI taxonomy): Eukaryota > Metazoa > Arthropoda > Insecta > Hemiptera > Cicadidae > Magicicada > Magicicada septendecula. Next base: position 660,794,787 of record CM068368.1, read on the forward strand.
TGCAGTTCCTCCCTCAGGCTGCTGGTGCTCGGTTCCTCCTTGCAGCGAAATATTGTCAATTGTCTGCGTGGAAGTAAGCAACGGGTGTAAGCATTCTTGAAGGCTTCATCTCACTCGATCCTCTCTGGCAGCAAGCTGTAACAGTAACGGAGACCATCAAACGTTTTCTAGGCGAAAGCCGGCCACTGCAATATGCATGCACGTTTCTAGACACAATTAAAAAAATTACAGGTGGTCAGAAAAGTCTGGTTTAAGAAAAGTGTACGCAGGGACCCGGAGGTACTGCAATGCCGGGTCAACCCGTGACAGAAGTGGAGCAAGCCTCTAAACACTCCGTCATTTTCCAAAGGTCAATTTAATACACTGGCCCCACAATGCGGAGCGTATCAGACATAAAGTTGATAAGAACAGCTTAACAGGTTTATTCTTATACCAAAAATTTTACAAGGAGTTACAAATATTAAAACCGTACTTACAAATTAATAATCATTAATTGTATGTAACACTGTTGACAATTTTTAGACACCTGTATGAATTAGACTATACAATTTATTGTTGTATATATGTATATAAAGTCTCTGATTATTTATTACAATTATTAATTTTATACAGTCTTTGAGAGTGTTCATACCTTCACAGTATGTCAAACACAATTATATCTATTGTATATTGTTTTTTTTCACACATTGATGTCACAATTTGCCAATTGTTTAATCACTGTCATGCAGATTTTTTTATCCAGTTACTACCACACTTAAGTTATTCTTTTTTTTCTTTCCTGTGAAAGCTGAAAGCGCAGCAGCACGTGTGAACACACAGATAATATTTTGTTTGGCAAATGTGACATTAAGCACTGCCATCAATCAGTATCACTATCTCACTTGTTTACTGTATATATATCCTGACTCCACCTGCTGAGCTTTCCGAATGGCTCTGTCATTGTTCTTGTGCCATGCATAGTAGTCCAGAGATGCTATACTATGAAGCCATCCATGGAGACCCTACATCCTTTCCCTTCTAGCGCCTCCTCAGAGCTTTCAAAAGAAACAGATGCATCAACTATGCAGATATTTATATTTTCTTCATTCCTCAGCTCCCGTGTCATGGTCTCAGATATGATCTGTTCCCTCGGCCTTCCTGTTTTTACAAGCAGAACCCCTGCCAATCAAAACATTGTAAAACAAAGGAAATTTAAGTGTACAAAAAAAAACAAAAGATTGACAAGGAAGGTTGGTGAAGAGGAAAGGCTGAAGATTGCGATTGATTTACTGCAATGAACAGAGGTAAATAATAATAATAATAATAATTTATTTCCAATTTTTCCTTCATATACAAAATAGTTGCATACAAAGGGCCTATAGGGGGTATAAAAATACCCGTACATAGGTTGGTCCTACATAAATATTTAAAAATAAAATTCAAAAATACAACAGTTGTAAATATTAACAAAATGTGATAGATACATCACTAGTTTATACTAATATAGTTCAAATAATAAAGCATTAAATTTATATGAGATTCATATACACAACATCAACCATACATGGCAACATGTTAATCACAATAATTATTAAATTTGTACAGACACCATTTATTCCATTATTCAGTCTATAACAAAATTTCTGATTTTATCTTTTAACTTCTTTTTTAACAGTTTATTACTAACGCCCAAACCTTTAAGATATATCGGTAGTTCATTGAAGTACTTTATTGCATAATAAACATAACTCCTTTGGCCAATTGTCAATATGTGTTTAGGCAGTGGGATACTTTTGTAGCGTGTGTTATTAGAATTTCGAGTAAATTCATCCTCAAGTTTATCATACTGATATATTATGGCTTTAAGAACAAAAACTTGTTTGAGATCGAGTGGTCTGTCCTGATCTTGTTCTTCCACTCCAATTATTTTTAATAATCTATATTGAAGTCTAAGCAGTGGTCTGAAAGATGTATCATAAAGACCACCCCAGGCAACAATACCATAAACTGCAATACTATGGAAAAGCCCATAGTAGGCCTATATTTGAATCATCTGTTTTCTAGATAATATTTGCCGGAGTCTGCAAAAAACATATACTAGATATTTTGGTCTTATTAACTACATTATTGACATGCAAATCCCACTTAATATTATAATCATATATAACACCTAGATATTTACAGCTAACGACTCTCTTCAAACGACCACTATTCAAAAAAACATCCAATTCATCAGGAACAGAGTCTTTATAATTGCCAAAAGTGACATAAACAGACTTGTTTATATTAAGTATAAGTTTATTTTGATAAAGCCATGAAAAAATAGAGTCAAGTTTATCTGACACATGAACTGAAAGTTCCCTCCATGAGTGCCCATTCATTGGGACAGCTGTATCATCAGCATATGCAATCAATTCTTGGTGTATTTCTAATAAATCATTTATGAAGAATAAAAACAGTAATTGACCAAGAATAGATCCCTGAGGAACTCCTAAATTGGTATAGACTGGTTTACTTTTAATACCATTGACCTTTACAACTTGAAATTAAAAATCGAATCGAATTAAAAATTTTTTAAATTCACATTACAGTTAAATTTTTAACATGTTTCTTTAAAATTACACATACCATACAATTGTACTAATCATTTTTATTGATAATGTTTCATTATCGCTGCATGTGCCAACCAACTAAATTTCTTATAAAACCGCCAATATCTCGAAAACGAAAAAGCCGATTTTATTGAAACAAAACCAAAATAAAATTTGGAATTTTCTATAATTTTCACTCGTTGACACCATCTAGCTATCTCTCATGAAACGAAAGTTTGTCGCATGCCGAAAATTTCACTACATGAAAATTAAAAAAGAAATTTCATGACGTGGAACCGTCTGAAGACTGTTTTTGAAAATTGTTAAAACTATCGGTTAAAATTTATGCCTAAAACCATCCTCAAACTTCAAGGAACATGGTGGTGAAAGAATTTTAAAAATCAGATCAGCTGTTACTGAAGTTATGTCGGGGCGGGCAATGAAACACATTCGCGCTGTCCGCTATAGCTCGGACGTAGACCTACGCAGCTTCCAGTGGTCGAGGGAAGAGTAACAGTACTTGCTGAAAGCTTGCGTACCACCTCCTCTGTTCTATTGGGGAGAACTGTCCACATTGTCTCGCTCGCTCTGCAAAAAGAGTATACTTCCAAACGGGTACTGACAGTAGGACTGGAGATAAAGCTCCTGTTGTCCCGCAGTGACAGATGGTCGTTGATATTCATTTTTGAGTTTAAGGTGGGCCGGTCCCGGCGGTACTGCAATGCCGGGTCAACCCGTGACAGAGGTGGAGCAAGCCCCTAGCACTCCGTCATTTTCCAAAAATCAGTTTAATATACTGGCCCCGCAATGCGGAGCGTATCAGATATTAAGCTGATAAGAACAGATACTACACTTTGATCTTAGCCAAAAGGCCGAGAAGCGATAAACCAAAGGTGCCTTACGGTTATGGTGTCACTCTATGGACTATCGTTTTAAGCGGCGGGAACCAGTGGTTGTTATTCGAGTTTATTTCACCATCAGCCACCGCCCAAGTGACGTCAGACCAAAGGTGCGCAGTTATCTCAACGTCTCCTCGCCTTTCTTATGCGAAACGTTCAACTGGTTCGATTTTTGAGAAGGAAACGCTGGAAAAATCGTAGCCCAGTCAACGAATACAGTCGCCGTGACGACGTGGTGAACTGTTTACTCGATAGATGGCGTCACAGTAGCGCCTCCGTATTTTACCACTTTTTTGTTTCTCGTGGTGAAAACCGCGGAACGAGGACGCAGGCTACGTGTCGGAAGTCGTCTGTTAAGTTAAGCAACCGATAAAACGATCGGTAGAACCGGATAGTACGATGAAAAAAAGCCGTCAAAGTTCAAGTTCGCACCGCATTTAACGTGACCCGCAAGATAGGGTAGGCTGCAGCTGGAATGTCGGTGTTTTGCACACTCAATTATTGGTAGTCGTACCTTTTAAAATACATGCCATGCTGTGTGCTCTGTTGTCATATACAGACGGCAGTGGCCCGGCACTTGATGGTCGACGAAATTACAAGTAGATTTTTCATAACACATCACCTCTCTCAGCGTTCCCTTTTCTTTGCTGCATCCAAGCACGAGACGGCCGCGCCCACCACGTCGTTACGATTACAGTATCTCAGATGTCGAGTGACCGATTATACAATTTAAAAACCTCACAACGGTGGTTTTCATAATAGGCCTACCTTTCGAGTAACGTGAGAGGCCACGTAGGTGTATACGTAAACGGTACCCAATTCAATTCCTTTGTAAAACTGAAAAAACAATGGGCCAAATTGTCCGCGTCGTCTTCACAATGCGATTTCAAGTGTCATGCTAATATCATACTGTTGAGTCGCTTGCCGATTTGAAAGTGAAGGGTATTTATTCGTAAATGACTAATCAAACAAATCTGCAATTGCACACCTTTGAACGATCGAATCTCGTTGTTTTTGAACCAATAGCTAGTAAAATTTCTAAAACAGATACGTCACCGCTCGTGTTCGGTTTTCATCATCTTTAAAGTATGTTTTCATCTAGTAAACGAGCTGTTCTGCAAAGTTGCATGAAACTTTTTCCCCTCTCTACCGAACTGATCGCATTCTAACAAACGTAAAGTAAATGTTAAAGACAACGACGCCACCTAACCTTTCACAACTGCACAGAATGTAAATGAAGGGTGCCTGTTTTTTCTTAACTGCTCCTCTTCCTCTGGTCAGTGTGTATTTTACCTTTCACACAACTGAAAGTATTTAAACTAGTAAAGGAATTTTTTATTTCATTAGTGGGGGAGACAAGTAGTTTCCGTACTGTGTTATAATAAAATGAATTTTGTTTATTATCATTACCAAATTGTAAACAATTATTTGTATTGCATTCAGTTTCATTTGGTCTCTTCAGAGTGTCTTTAAGCAAGTTAAATATTTGAAATATGAAAGTACTAAAAGGCCGTGTGTTTTTAATTGAAAGCAGATGGTAGTTTATGACAGAAAGCAGTCGGCTGAAGTGTATTCATTTATTTTATCAAACACCATTCACATTTATAAGAATATTTATTTTTGTGCAGCTAGTTGTTAGCTAAGACATAGTGTGCAAATTTTTGTCGTTCTATCCCCTTTCCAGTAATAATGGAATAACAATGTAAACAATTTGTATAGCATTCAGTTTCAATTGGTCTCTTCAGAGTGTCTTTAAGCAAGTTAAATATTTGAAATACGAGGGTCATTCAATAAGTAAACAGACAAACAGTTGTAGAAAAGAAATTAATTGTAGCAGCTGATTGAAACTTTCAGGAGTGTTACCTGGCAACATCGTTGTGAGTCTTGATCAGCTGTTCAATAATATATTGCATAATCATAACCAATACAGTTTTATGTACGATGGCGTGTCCTCTTGAGGACAGTACTTTCGAAGAACAGCGTTCTGTTATAAGATTTTTGGACTTGGAACCACTAACTTGGATTCACTATTTTGAACCTGAGTCAAAGCGACAAAGCATGGAGTGGAAGCATCCCAGTTCACCCGCCAAAAAGAAATTCAAAACCCAGCCATCGGCTGGTAAGGTGATGTTAACCATCTTTTGGAGCTCCCAAGGCCCAATTTTCTCTGATTACCTACAAGACCAGCGTACCATCATAGTCAGTACTATTCTGACATGATTGTGAACAAAGTTAAGCCTGCATTGAAGAAGAAATGTCCGGGATGGCAGAGGAAAGGTGTGATTCTTCTTCACGATAATGCCCGCCCACACACGGCAAAACTGACGCTTGAAACAATAAAAAAAGTAGGTTGGGAGATCCTGCCTCATCGCCCTTATAGCCCTGACCTTCCCCATCTGACTTTTTCTTGTTTGGCCCACTCAAGGAGACTTTGCGTGATGTCAAGTTCAACGGCAATGAAGAAGTGAAGGAAAAAGTCAAAAACTGGCTTCGACATCAAGGTAAAGAATTCTTTGCTGAGGGAATACAAAAGCTTGTAAAGAGATGGGACAAGTGCATAGACGCTGCTGGAGATTATGTTGAAAAGTAAAAAAAAAAAAAATTGTATAATTGTATTAATTGAATAAAAAGCTTTTGCTCCACAGCTGTTTGTTTACTTATTGAATGACCTCTCATATGAAAGTACTGAAAGGCTGTGTGTTTTTAATTGAAAGCAGATGGTAGTTTATGACAGATATCAGTCGGGTGAAGTGTATTCTATTTATTTTATTTTATCAAACACCATTCACGTTCATAAGGTTATTTATTTTTGTGCAGCTAGTTGTTAGCTAAGGCGCAGTGTGCAAGTTTTTTGTCATTCTATCCCCTTTGCAGTAATAAAGTGGTGGCAAATCCTATTAAAGATTGCCTGTTCGTCACTAAATTTTAATTACCAAGTGGTTTTAAATTTACTATAACTGGTACGGTCATTATTTACTTATGTTTCCTCTGTTGGTGAAAATTAAAATAACAAGGGCGCGGCAAGCCATATTACCACTGTTGAAGGTTACCATATGTTTTTCCAGGTTTGCTTTTGTTCAGAAACGGCTAACGGTTTGGAAAAAAAATTTTCAACTTGTGATTTTCACTTGACAAACGCAAACGCAATAGTAAACTTACATTACAAAGTTAACATTTTTACTTTAAGACCGTGTAACAATTTTTACAAGCTGGTACAAATCAACAAATGTAGATGCAATTGCACACACACACATACAATCAACTGTGGAAGTTCAATTATTAAACATGTAATGTATTCAGTTTCTCCAAGTAACAGTTCAATGTTGTTTACGACTGGCTTTCACAAGCAGGCTGCTTGTTGCAGTATCTGGCACATTCGATACTGTCACCAACGCGAAGGGTAGGCCTATCTTTCATTACTTTACAAGGAGAGAGGACACTCTTCATTTCATAAATGAAACAGGTGGGAAAGTTTTTACGAAAAGACCTGTCTCATTATACAGGCTCTCTGTTGCAGTGCTCGTCAAACATTTACACACAAACACTCACTGCTAACACGTACATGATTATGTTACAAAGGGCCATCTTTATTAGCCTGTTTTTGACGCATTGCACACTGCATTTTATCAGGATATATGGACCATTCACAGGTGTCTGTCTGTATTTCTGTCCCTCACTCGTACGCTTATCCTCATGGTCATGCAACTCATTCTGCCGGGAGTGTGTGTGTTCTTTTGTGCAGATGCTTACCTTGCACTTGGTTGTAACTTGCTGCCGATGACAAGAAGTACGTAGTACGTAGTCCTAATCGTACCCGATGCATGTACAACAGAAATTTTCCATGCATCCTCATCCCCATAGGGATGACAAACTAGGTTTCCTGATCATGCTTATTGGCCGATAACAAACACGAGAATAAGACAGAAAAATTAATGGTGTAACCTTTTTCAGTATCAGCTACCCTTATAATTTACAGCAAGCTCTATTTATGATAATTGTTATTACACTGTCATAGGACTGCAGTTCCTCCCTCAGGCTGCTGGTGCTCGGTTCCTCCTTGCAGCGAAATATTGTCAATTGTCTGCGTGGAAGTAAGCAACGGGTGTAAGCATTCTTGAAGGCTTCATCTCACTCGATCCTCTCTGGCAGCAAGCTGTAACAGTAACGGAGACCATCAAACGTTTTCTAGGCGAAAGCCGGCCACTGCAATATGCATGCACGTTTCTAGACACAATTAAAAAAAATTACAGGTGGTCAGAAAAGTCTGGTGTAAGAAAAGTGTACGTAGGGACCCGGAGGTGCTGCAATGCCGGGTCAACCCGTGACAGAAGTGGAGCAAGCCTCTAAACACTCCGTCATTTTCCAAAGGTCATTTTAATACACTGGCCCCACAATGCGGAGCGTATCAGACATAAAGTTGATAAGAACAGCTTAACAGGTTTATTCTTATACCAAAAATTTTACAAGGAGTTACAAATATTAAAACCGTACTTACAAATTAATAATCATTAATTGTATGTAACACTGTTGACAATTTTTAGACACCTGTATGAATTAGGCTATACAATTTATTGTTGTATATATGTATATAAAGTCTCTGATTATTTATTACAATTATTAATTTTATACAGTCTTTGAGAGTGTTCATACCTTCACAGTATGTCAAACACAATTATATCTATTGTATATTGTTTTTTTTCACACATTGATGTCACAATTTGCCAATTGTTTAATCACTGTCATGCAGATTTTTTTATCCAGTTACTACCACACTTAAGTTATTCTTTTTTTTCTTTCCTGTGAAAGCTGAAAGCGCAGCAGCACGTGTGAACACACAGATAATATTTTGTTTGGCAAATGTGACATTAAGCACTGCCATCAATCAGTATCACTATCTCACTTGTTTACTGTATATATATCCTGACTCCACCTGCTGAGCTTTCCGAATGGCTCTGTCATTGTTCTTGTGCCATGCATAGTAGTCCAGAGATGCTATACTATGAAGCCATCCATGGAGACCCTACATCCTTTCCCTTCTAGCGCCTCCTCAGAGCTTTCAAAAGAAACAGATGCATCAACTATGCAGATATTTATATTTTCTTCATTCCTCAGCTCCCGTGTCATGGTCTCAGATATGATCTGTTCCCTCGGCCTTCCTGTTTTTACAAGCAGAACCCCTGCCAATCAAAACATTGTAAAACAAAGGAAATTTAAGTGTACAAAAAAAAAACAAAAGATTGACAAGGAAGGTTGGTGAAGAGGAAAGGCTGAAGATTGCGATTGATTTACTGCAATGAACAGAGGTAAATAATAATAATAATAATAATTTATTTCCAATTTTTCCTTCATATACAAAATAGTTGCATACAAAGGACCTATAGGGGGTATAAAAATACCCGTACATAGGTTGGTCCTACATAAATATTTAAAAATAAAATTCAAAAATACAACAGTTGTAAATATTAACAAAATGTGATAGATACATCACTAGTTTATACTAATATAGTTCAAATAATAAAGCATTAAATTTATATGAGATTCATATACACAACATCAACCATACATGGCAACATGTTAATCACAATAATTATTAAATTTGTACAGACACCATTTATTCCATTATTCAGTCTATAACAAAATTTCTGATTTTATCTTTTAACTTCTTTTTTAACAGTTTATTACTAACGCCCAAACCTTTAAGATATATCGGTAGTTCATTGAAGTACTTTATTGCATAATAAACATAACTCCTTTGGCCAATTGTCAATATGTGTTTAGGCAGTGGGATACTTTTGTAGCGTGTGTTATTAGAATTTCGAGTAAATTCATCCTCAAGTTTATCATACTGATATATTATGGCTTTAAGAACAAAAACTTGTTTGAGATCGAGTGGTCTGTCCTGATCTTGTTCTTCCACTCCAATTATTTTTAATAATCTATATTGAAGTCTAAGCAGTGGTCTGAAAGATGTATCATAAAGACCACCCCAGGCAACAATACCATAAACTGCAATACTATGGAAAAGCCCATAGTAGGCCTATATTTGAATCATCTGTTTTCTAGATAATATTTGCCGGAGTCTGCAAAAAACATATACTAGATATTTTGGTCTTATTAACTACATTATTGACATGCAAATCCCACTTAATATTATAATCATATATAACACCTAGATATTTACAGCTAACGACTCTCTTCAAACGACCACCATTCAAAAAAACATCCAATTCATCAGGAACAGAGTCTTTATAATTGCCAAAAGTGACATAAACAGACTTGTTTATATTAAGTATAAGTTTATTTTGATAAAGCCATGAAAAAATAGAGTCAAGTTTATCTGACACATGAACTGATAGTTCCCTCCATGAGTGCCCATTCATTGGGACAGCTGTATCATCAGCATATGCAATCAATTCTTGGTGTATTTCTAATAAATCATTTATGAAGAATAAAAACAGTAATTGACCAAGAATAGATCCCTGAGGAACTCCTAAATTGGTATAGACTGGTTTACTTTTAATACCATTGACCTTTACAACTTGAAATTAAAAATCGAATCGAATTAAAAATTTTTTAAATTCACATTACAGTTAAATTTTTAACATGTTTCTTTAAAATTACACATACCATACAATTGTACTAATCATTTTTATTGATAATGTTTCATTATCGCTGCATGTGCCAACCAACTAAATTTCTTATAAAACCGCCAATATCTCGAAAACGAAAAAGCCGATTTTATTGAAACAAAACCAAAATAAAATTTGGAATTTTCTATAATTTTCACTCGTTGACACCATATAGCTATCTCTCATAAAACGAAAGTTTGTCGCATGCCGAAAATTTCACTACATGAAAATTAAAAAAGAAATTTCATGACGTGGAACCGTCTGAAGACTGTTTTTGAAAATTGTTAAAACTATCGGTTAAAATTTATGCCTAAAACCATCCTCAACTTCAAGGAACATGGTGGTGAAAGAATTTTAAAAATCAGATCAGCTGTTACTGAAGTTATGTCGGGGCGGGCAATGAAACACATTCGCGCTCTCCGCTATAGCTCGGACGTAGACCTACGCAGCTTCCAGTGGTCGAGGGAAGAGTAACAGTACTTGCTGAAAGCTTGCGTACCACCTCCTCTGTTCTATTGGGGAGAACAGTCCACATTGTCTCGCTCGCTCTGCAAAAAGAGTATACTTCCAAACGGGTACTGACAGTAGGACTGGAGATAAAGCTCCTGTTGTCCCGCAGTGACAGATGGTCGTTGATATTCATTTTTGAGTTTAAGGTGGGCCGGTCCCGGCGGTACTGCAATGCCGGGTCAACCCGTGACAGAGGTGGAACAAGCCCCTAGCACTCCGTCATTTTCCAAAAATCAGTTTAATATACTGGCCCCGCAATGCGGAGCGTATCAGATATTAAGCTGATAAGAACAGATACTACACTTTGATCTTAGCCAAAAGGCCGAGAAGCGATAAACCAAAGGTGCCTTACGGTTATGGTGTCATTCTATGGACTATCGTTTTAAGCGGCGGGAACCAGTGGTTGTTATTCGAGTTTATTTCACCATCAGCCACCGCCCAAGTGACGTCAGACCAAAGGTGCGCAGTTATCTCAACGTCTCCTCGCCTTTCTTATGCGAAACGTTCAACTGGTTCGATTTTTGAGAAGGAAACGCTGGAAAAATCGTAGCCCAGTCAACGAATACAGTCGCCGTGACGACGTGGTGAACTGTTTACTCGATAGATGGCGTCACAGTAGCGCCTCCGTATTTTACCACTTTTTTGTTTTTCGTGGTGAAAACCGCGGAACGAGGACGCAGGCAACGTGTCGGAAGTCGTCTGTTAAGTTAAGCAACCGATAAAACGATCGGTAGAACCGGATAGTACGATGAAAAAAAGCCGTCAAAGTTCAAGTTCGCACCGCATTTAACGTGACCCGCAAGATAGGGTAGGCTGCAGCTGGAATGTCGGTGTTTTGCACACTCAATTATTGGTAGTCGTACCTTTTAAAATACATGCCATGCTGTGTGCTCTGTTGTCATATACAGACGGCAGTGGCCCGGCACTTGATGGTCGACGAAATTACAAGTAGATTTTTCATAACACATCACCTCTCTCAGCGTTCCCTTTTCTTTGCTGCATCCAAGCACGAGACGGCCGCGCCCACCACGTCGTTACGATTACAGTATCTCAGATGTCGAGTGACCGATTATACAATTTAAAAACCTCACAACGGTGGTTTTCATAATAGGCCTACCTTTCGAGTAACGTGAGAGGCCACGTAGGTGTATACGTAAACGGTACCCAATTCAATTCCTTTGTAAAACTGAAAAAACAATGGGCCAAATTGTCCGCGTCGTCTTCACAATGCGATTTCAAGTGTCATGCTAATATCATACTGTTGAGTCGCTTGCCGATTTGAAAGTGAAGGGTATTTATTCGTAAATGACTAATCAAACAAATCTGCAATTGCACACCTTTGAACGATCGAATCTCGTTGTTTTTGAACCAATAGCTAGTAAAATTTCTAAAACAGATACGTCACCGCTCGTGTTCGGTTTTCATCATCTTTAAAGTATGTTTTCATCTAGTAAACGAGCTGTTCTGCAAAGTTGCATGAAACTTTTTCCCCTCTCTACCGAACTGATCGCATTCTAACAAACGTAAAGTAAATGTTAAAGACAACGACGCCACCTAACCTTTCACAACTGCACAGAATGTAAATGAAGGGTGCCTGTTTTTTCTTAACTGCTCCTCTTCCTCTGGTCAGTGTGTATTTTACCTTTCACACAACTGAAAGTATTTAAACTAGTAAAGGAATTTTTTATTTCATTAGTGGGGGAGACAAGTAGTTTCCGTACTGTGTTATAATAAAATGAATTTTGTTTATTATCATTACCAAATTGTAAACAATTATTTGTATTGCATTCAGTTTCATTTGGTCTCTTCAGAGTGTCTTTAAGCAAGTTAAATATTTGAAATATGAAAGTACTAAAAGGCCGTGTGTTTTTAATTGAAAGCAGATGGTAGTTTATGACAGAAAGCAGTCGGCTGAAGTGTATTCATTTATTTTATCAAACACCATTCACATTTATAAGAATATTTATTTTTGTGCAGCTAGTTGTTAGCTAAGACATAGTGTGCAAATTTTTGTCGTTCTATCCCCTTTCCAGTAATAATGGAATAACAATGTAAACAATTTGTATAGCATTCAGTTTCAATTGGTCTCTTCAGAGTGTCTTTAAGCAAGTTAAATATTTGAAATACGAGGGTCATTCAATAAGTAAACAGACAAACAGTTGTAGAAAAGAAATTAATTGTAGCAGCTGATTGAAACTTTCAGGAGTGTTACCTGGCAACATCGTTGTGAGTCTTGATCAGCTGTTCAATAATATATTGCATAATCATAACCAATACAGTTTTATGTACGATGGCGTGTCCTCTTGAGGACAGTACTTTCGAAGAACAGCGTTCTGTTATAAGATTTTTGGACTTGGAACCACTAACTTGGATTCACTATTTTGAACCTGAGTCAAAGCGACAAAGCATGGAGTGGAAGCATCCCAGTTCACCCGCCAAAAAGAAATTCAAAACCCAGCCATCGGCTGGTAAGGTGATGTTAACCATCTTTTGGAGCTCCCAAGGCCCAATTTTCTCTGATTACCTACAAGACCAGCGTACCATCATAGTCAGTACTATTCTGACATGATTGTGAACAAAGTTAAGCCTGCATTGAAGAAGAAATGTCCGGGATGGCAGAGGAAAGGTGTGATTCTTCTTCACGATAATGCCCGCCCACACACGGCAAAACTGACGCTTGAAACAATAAAAAAAGTAGGTTGGGAGATCCTGCCTCATCGCCCTTATAGCCCTGACCTTCCCCATCTGACTTTTTCTTGTTTGGCCCACTCAAGGAGACTTTGCGTGATGTCAAGTTCAACGGCAATGAAGAAGTGAAGGAAAAAGTCAAAAACTGGCTTCGACATCAAGGTAAAGAATTCTTTGCTGAGGGAATACAAAAGCTTGTAAAGAGATGGGACAAGTGCATAGACGCTGCTGGAGATTATGTTGAAAAGTAAAAAAAAAAAAAATTGTATAATTGTATTAATTGAATAAAAAGCTTTTGCTCCACAGCTGTTTGTTTACTTATTGAATGACCTCTCATATGAAAGTACTGAAAGGCTGTGTGTTTTTAATTGAAAGCAGATGGTAGTTTATGACAGATATCAGTCGGGTGAAGTGTATTCTATTTATTTTATTTTATCAAACACCATTCACGTTCATAAGGTTATTTATTTTTGTGCAGCTAGTTGTTAGCTAAGGCGCAGTGTGCAAGTTTTTTGTCATTCTATCCCCTTTGCAGTAATAAAGTGGTGGCAAATCCTATTAAAGATTGCCTGTTCGTCACTAAATTTTAATTACCAAGTGGTTTTAAATTTACTATAACTGGTACGGTCATTATTTACTTATGTTTCCTCTGTTGGTGAAAATTAAAATAACAAGGGCGCGGCAAGCCATATTACCACTGTTGAAGGTTACCATATGTTTTTCCAGGTTTGCTTTTGTTCAGAAACGGCTAACGGTTTGGAAAAAAAATTTTCAACTTGTGATTTTCACTTGACAAACGCAAACGCAATAGTAAACTTACATTACAAAGTTAACATTTTTACTTTAAGACCGTGTAACAATTTTTACAAGCTGGTACAAATCAACAAATGTAGATGCAATTGCACACACACACATACAATCAACTGTGGAAGTTCAATTATTAAACATGTAATATATTCAGTTTCTCCAAGTAACAGTTCAATGTTGTTTACGACTGGCTTTCACAAGCAGGCTGCTTGTTGCAGTATCTGGCACATTCGATACTGTCACCAACGCGAAGGGTAGGCCTATCTTTCATTACTTTACAAGGAGAGAGGACACTCTTCATTTCATAAATGAAACAGGTGGGAAAGTTTTTACGAAAAGACCTGTCTCATTATACAGGCTCTCTGTTGCAGTGCTCGTCAAACATTTACACACAAACACTCACTGCTAACACGTACATGATTATGTTACAAAGGGCCATCTTTATTAGCCTGTTTTTGACGCATTGCACACTGCATTTTATCAGGATATATGGACCATTCACAGGTGTCTGTCTGTATTTCTGTCCCTCACTCGTACGCTTATCCTCATGGTCATGCAACTCATTCTGCCGGGAGTGTGTGTGTTCTTTTGTGCAGATGCTTACCTTGCACTTGGTTGTAACTTGCTGCCGATGACAAGAAGTACGTAGTACGTAGTCCTAATCGTACCCGATGCATGTACAACAGAAATTTTCCATGCATCCTCATCCCCATAGGGATGACAAACTAGGTTTCCTGATCATGCTTATTGGCCGATAACAAACACGAGAATAAGACAGAAAAATTAATGGTGTAACCTTTTTCAGTATCAGCTACCCTTATAATTTACAGCAAGCTCTATTTATGATAATTGTTATTACACTGTCATAGGACTGCAGTTCCTCCCTCAGGCTGCTGGTGCTCGGTTCCTCCTTGCAGCGAAATATTGTCAATTGTCTGCGTGGAAGTAAGCAACGGGTGTAAGCATTCTTGAAGGCTTCATCTCACTCGATCCTCTCTGGCAGCAAGCTGTAACAGTAACGGAGACCATCAAACGTTTTCTAGGCGAAAGCCGGCCACTGCAATATGCATGCACGTTTCTAGACACAATTAAAAAAAATTACAGGTGGTCAGAAAAGTCTGGTGTAAGAAAAGTGTACGTAGGGACCCGGAGGTGCTGCAATGCCGGGTCAACCCGTGACAGAAGTGGAGCAAGCCTCTAAACACTCCGTCATTTTCCAAAGGTCATTTTAATACACTGGCCCCACAATGCGGAGCGTATCAGACATAAAGTTGATAAGAACAGCTTAACAGGTTTATTCTTATACCAAAAATTTTACAAGGAGTTACAAATATTAAAACCGTACTTACAAATTAATAATCATTAATTGTATGTAACACTGTTGACAATTTTTAGACACCTGTATGAATTAGGCTATACAATTTATTGTTGTATATATGTATATAAAGTCTCTGATTATTTATTACAATTATTAATTTTATACAGTCTTTGAGAGTGTTCATACCTTCACAGTATGTCAAACACAATTATATCTATTGTATATTGTTTTTTTTCACACATTGATGTCACAATTTGCCAATTGTTTAATCACTGTCATGCAGATTTTTTTATCCAGTTACTACCACACTTAAGTTATTCTTTTTTTTCTTTCCTGTGAAAGCTGAAAGCGCAGCAGCACGTGTGAACACACAGATAATATTTTGTTTGGCAAATGTGACATTAAGCACTGCCATCAATCAGTATCACTATCTCACTTGTTTACTGTATATATATCCTGACTCCACCTGCTGAGCTTTCCGAATGGCTCTGTCATTGTTCTTGTGCCATGCATAGTAGTCCAGAGATGCTATACTATGAAGCCATCCATGGAGACCCTACATCCTTTCCCTTCTAGCGCCTCCTCAGAGCTTTCAAAAGAAACAGATGCATCAACTATGCAGATATTTATATTTTCTTCATTCCTCAGCTCCCGTGTCATGGTCTCAGATATGATCTGTTCCCTCGGCCTTCCTGTTTTTACAAGCAGAACCCCTGCCAATCAAAACATTGTAAAACAAAGGAAATTTAAGTGTACAAAAAAAAAACAAAAGATTGACAAGGAAGGTTGGTGAAGAGGAAAGGCTGAAGATTGCGATTGATTTACTGCAATGAACAGAGGTAAATAATAATAATAATAATAATTTATTTCCAATTTTTCCTTCATATACAAAATAGTTGCATACAAAGGACCTATAGGGGGTATAAAAATACCCGTACATAGGTTGGTCCTACATAAATATTTAAAAATAAAATTCAAAAATACAACAGTTGTAAATATTAACAAAATGTGATAGATACATCACTAGTTTATACTAATATAGTTCAAATAATAAAGCATTAAATTTATATGAGATTCATATACACAACATCAACCATACATGGCAACATGTTAATCACAATAATTATTAAATTTGTACAGACACCATTTATTCCATTATTCAGTCTATAACAAAATTTCTGATTTTATCTTTTAACTTCTTTTTTAACAGTTTATTACTAACGCCCAAACCTTTAAGATATATCGGTAGTTCATTGAAGTACTTTATTGCATAATAAACATAACTCCTTTGGCCAATTGTCAATATGTGTTTAGGCAGTGGGATACTTTTGTAGCGTGTGTTATTAGAATTTCGAGTAAATTCATCCTCAAGTTTATCATACTGATATATTATGGCTTTAAGAACAAAAACTTGTTTGAGATCGAGTGGTCTGTCCTGATCTTGTTCTTCCACTCCAATTATTTTTAATAATCTATATTGAAGTCTAAGCAGTGGTCTGAAAGATGTATCATAAAGACCACCCCAGGCAACAATACCATAAACTGCAATACTATGGAAAAGCCCATAGTAGGCCTATATTTGAATCATCTGTTTTCTAGATAATATTTGCCGGAGTCTGCAAAAAACATATACTAGATATTTTGGTCTTATTAACTACATTATTGACATGCAAATCCCACTTAATATTATAATCATATATAACACCTAGATATTTACAGCTAACGACTCTCTTCAAACGACCACCATTCAAAAAAACATCCAATTCATCAGGAACAGAGTCTTTATAATTGCCAAAAGTGACATAAACAGACTTGTTTATATTAAGTATAAGTTTATTTTGATAAAGCCATGAAAAAATAGAGTCAAGTTTATCTGACACATGAACTGATAGTTCCCTCCATGAGTGCCCATTCATTGGGACAGCTGTATCATCAGCATATGCAATCAATTCTTGGTGTATTTCTAATAAATCATTTATGAAGAATAAAAACAGTAATTGACCAAGAATAGATCCCTGAGGAACTCCTAAATTGGTATAGACTGGTTTACTTTTAATACCATTGACCTTTACAACTTGAAATTAAAAATCGAATCGAATTAAAAATTTTTTAAATTCACATTACAGTTAAATTTTTAACATGTTTCTTTAAAATTACACATACCATACAATTGTACTAATCATTTTTATTGATAATGTTTCATTATCGCTGCATGTGCCAACCAACTAAATTTCTTATAAAACCGCCAATATCTCGAAAACGAAAAAGCCGATTTTATTGAAACAAAACCAAAATAAAATTTGGAATTTTCTATAATTTTCACTCGTTGACACCATATAGCTATCTCTCATAAAACGAAAGTTTGTCGCATGCCGAAAATTTCACTACATGAAAATTAAAAAAGAAATTTCATGACGTGGAACCGTCTGAAGACTGTTTTTGAAAATTGTTAAAACTATCGGTTAAAATTTATGCCTAAAACCATCCTCAACTTCAAGGAACATGGTGGTGAAAGAATTTTAAAAATCAGATCAGCTGTTACTGAAGTTATGTCGGGGCGGGCAATGAAACACATTCGCGCTCTCCGCTATAGCTCGGACGTAGACCTACGCAGCTTCCAGTGGTCGAGGGAAGAGTAACAGTACTTGCTGAAAGCTTGCGTACCACCTCCTCTGTTCTATTGGGGAGAACAGTCCACATTGTCTCGCTCGCTCTGCAAAAAGAGTATACTTCCAAACGGGTACTGACAGTAGGACTGGAGATAAAGCTCCTGTTGTCCCGCAGTGACAGATGGTCGTTGATATTCATTTTTGAGTTTAAGGTGGGCCGGTCCCGGCGGTACTGCAATGCCGGGTCAACCCGTGACAGAGGTGGAACAAGCCCCTAGCACTCCGTCATTTTCCAAAAATCAGTTTAATATACTGGCCCCGCAATGCGGAGCGTATCAGATATTAAGCTGATAAGAACAGATACTACACTTTGATCTTAGCCAAAAGGCCGAGAAGCGATAAACCAAAGGTGCCTTACGGTTATGGTGTCATTCTATGGACTATCGTTTTAAGCGGCGGGAACCAGTGGTTGTTATTCGAGTTTATTTCACCATCAGCCACCGCCCAAGTGACGTCAGACCAAAGGTGCGCAGTTATCTCAACGTCTCCTCGCCTTTCTTATGCGAAACGTTCAACTGGTTCGATTTTTGAGAAGGAAACGCTGGAAAAATCGTAGCCCAGTCAACGAATACAGTCGCCGTGACGACGTGGTGAACTGTTTACTCGATAGATGGCGTCACAGTAGCGCCTCCGTATTTTACCACTTTTTTGTTTTTCGTGGTGAAAACCGCGGAACGAGGACGCAGGCAACGTGTCGGAAGTCGTCTGTTAAGTTAAGCAACCGATAAAACGATCGGTAGAACCGGATAGTACGATGAAAAAAAGCCGTCAAAGTTCAAGTTCGCACCGCATTTAACGTGACCCGCAAGATAGGGTAGGCTGCAGCTGGAATGTCGGTGTTTTGCACACTCAATTATTGGTAGTCGTACCTTTTAAAATACATGCCATGCTGTGTGCTCTGTTGTCATATACAGACGGCAGTGGCCCGGCACTTGATGGTCGACGAAATTACAAGTAGATTTTTCATAACACATCACCTCTCTCAGCGTTCCCTTTTCTTTGCTGCATCCAAGCACGAGACGGCCGCGCCCACCACGTCGTTACGATTACAGTATCTCAGATGTCGAGTGACCGATTATACAATTTAAAAACCTCACAACGGTGGTTTTCATAATAGGCCTACCTTTCGAGTAACGTGAGAGGCCACGTAGGTGTATACGTAAACGGTACCCAATTCAATTCCTTTGTAAAACTGAAAAAACAATGGGCCAAATTGTCCGCGTCGTCTTCACAATGCGATTTCAAGTGTCATGCTAATATCATACTGTTGAGTCGCTTGCCGATTTGAAAGTGAAGGGTATTTATTCGTAAATGACTAATCAAACAAATCTGCAATTGCACACCTTTGAACGATCGAATCTCGTTGTTTTTGAACCAATAGCTAGTAAAATTTCTAAAACAGATACGTCACCGCTCGTGTTCGGTTTTCATCATCTTTAAAGTATGTTTTCATCTAGTAAACGAGCTGTTCTGCAAAGTTGCATGAAACTTTTTCCCCTCTCTACCG
The DNA here is from genome assembly GCA_034769895.1 of Magicicada septendecula. Lineage (NCBI taxonomy): Eukaryota > Metazoa > Arthropoda > Insecta > Hemiptera > Cicadidae > Magicicada > Magicicada septendecula. The sequence goes on from CM068368.1 coordinate 660,814,384, forward strand.
AACTGATCGCATTCTAACAAACGTAAAGTAAATGTTAAAGACAACGACGCCACCTAACCTTTCACAACTGCACAGAATGTAAATGAAGGGTGCCTGTTTTTTCTTAACTGCTCCTCTTCCTCTGGTCAGTGTGTATTTTACCTTTCACACAACTGAAAGTATTTAAACTAGTAAAGGAATTTTTTATTTCATTAGTGGGGGAGACAAGTAGTTTCCGTACTGTGTTATAATAAAATGAATTTTGTTTATTATCATTACCAAATTGTAAACAATTATTTGTATTGCATTCAGTTTCATTTGGTCTCTTCAGAGTGTCTTTAAGCAAGTTAAATATTTGAAATATGAAAGTACTAAAAGGCCGTGTGTTTTTAATTGAAAGCAGATGGTAGTTTATGACAGAAAGCAGTCGGCTGAAGTGTATTCATTTATTTTATCAAACACCATTCACATTTATAAGAATATTTATTTTTGTGCAGCTAGTTGTTAGCTAAGACATAGTGTGCAAATTTTTGTCGTTCTATCCCCTTTCCAGTAATAATGGAATAACAATGTAAACAATTTGTATAGCATTCAGTTTCAATTGGTCTCTTCAGAGTGTCTTTAAGCAAGTTAAATATTTGAAATACGAGGGTCATTCAATAAGTAAACAGACAAACAGTTGTAGAAAAGAAATTAATTGTAGCAGCTGATTGAAACTTTCAGGAGTGTTACCTGGCAACATCGTTGTGAGTCTTGATCAGCTGTTCAATAATATATTGCATAATCATAACCAATACAGTTTTATGTACGATGGCGTGTCCTCTTGAGGACAGTACTTTCGAAGAACAGCGTTCTGTTATAAGATTTTTGGACTTGGAACCACTAACTTGGATTCACTATTTTGAACCTGAGTCAAAGCGACAAAGCATGGAGTGGAAGCATCCCAGTTCACCCGCCAAAAAGAAATTCAAAACCCAGCCATCGGCTGGTAAGGTGATGTTAACCATCTTTTGGAGCTCCCAAGGCCCAATTTTCTCTGATTACCTACAAGACCAGCGTACCATCATAGTCAGTACTATTCTGACATGATTGTGAACAAAGTTAAGCCTGCATTGAAGAAGAAATGTCCGGGATGGCAGAGGAAAGGTGTGATTCTTCTTCACGATAATGCCCGCCCACACACGGCAAAACTGACGCTTGAAACAATAAAAAAAGTAGGTTGGGAGATCCTGCCTCATCGCCCTTATAGCCCTGACCTTCCCCATCTGACTTTTTCTTGTTTGGCCCACTCAAGGAGACTTTGCGTGATGTCAAGTTCAACGGCAATGAAGAAGTGAAGGAAAAAGTCAAAAACTGGCTTCGACATCAAGGTAAAGAATTCTTTGCTGAGGGAATACAAAAGCTTGTAAAGAGATGGGACAAGTGCATAGACGCTGCTGGAGATTATGTTGAAAAGTAAAAAAAAAAAAAATTGTATAATTGTATTAATTGAATAAAAAGCTTTTGCTCCACAGCTGTTTGTTTACTTATTGAATGACCTCTCATATGAAAGTACTGAAAGGCTGTGTGTTTTTAATTGAAAGCAGATGGTAGTTTATGACAGATATCAGTCGGGTGAAGTGTATTCTATTTATTTTATTTTATCAAACACCATTCACGTTCATAAGGTTATTTATTTTTGTGCAGCTAGTTGTTAGCTAAGGCGCAGTGTGCAAGTTTTTTGTCATTCTATCCCCTTTGCAGTAATAAAGTGGTGGCAAATCCTATTAAAGATTGCCTGTTCGTCACTAAATTTTAATTACCAAGTGGTTTTAAATTTACTATAACTGGTACGGTCATTATTTACTTATGTTTCCTCTGTTGGTGAAAATTAAAATAACAAGGGCGCGGCAAGCCATATTACCACTGTTGAAGGTTACCATATGTTTTTCCAGGTTTGCTTTTGTTCAGAAACGGCTAACGGTTTGGAAAAAAAATTTTCAACTTGTGATTTTCACTTGACAAACGCAAACGCAATAGTAAACTTACATTACAAAGTTAACATTTTTACTTTAAGACCGTGTAACAATTTTTACAAGCTGGTACAAATCAACAAATGTAGATGCAATTGCACACACACACATACAATCAACTGTGGAAGTTCAATTATTAAACATGTAATATATTCAGTTTCTCCAAGTAACAGTTCAATGTTGTTTACGACTGGCTTTCACAAGCAGGCTGCTTGTTGCAGTATCTGGCACATTCGATACTGTCACCAACGCGAAGGGTAGGCCTATCTTTCATTACTTTACAAGGAGAGAGGACACTCTTCATTTCATAAATGAAACAGGTGGGAAAGTTTTTACGAAAAGACCTGTCTCATTATACAGGCTCTCTGTTGCAGTGCTCGTCAAACATTTACACACAAACACTCACTGCTAACACGTACATGATTATGTTACAAAGGGCCATCTTTATTAGCCTGTTTTTGACGCATTGCACACTGCATTTTATCAGGATATATGGACCATTCACAGGTGTCTGTCTGTATTTCTGTCCCTCACTCGTACGCTTATCCTCATGGTCATGCAACTCATTCTGCCGGGAGTGTGTGTGTTCTTTTGTGCAGATGCTTACCTTGCACTTGGTTGTAACTTGCTGCCGATGACAAGAAGTACGTAGTACGTAGTCCTAATCGTACCCGATGCATGTACAACAGAAATTTTCCATGCATCCTCATCCCCATAGGGATGACAAACTAGGTTTCCTGATCATGCTTATTGGCCGATAACAAACACGAGAATAAGACAGAAAAATTAATGGTGTAACCTTTTTCAGTATCAGCTACCCTTATAATTTACAGCAAGCTCTATTTATGATAATTGTTATTACACTGTCATAGGACTGCAGTTCCTCCCTCAGGCTGCTGGTGCTCGGTTCCTCCTTGCAGCGAAATATTGTCAATTGTCTGCGTGGAAGTAAGCAACGGGTGTAAGCATTCTTGAAGGCTTCATCTCACTCGATCCTCTCTGGCAGCAAGCTGTAACAGTAACGGAGACCATCAAACGTTTTCTAGGCGAAAGCCGGCCACTGCAATATGCATGCACGTTTCTAGACACAATTAAAAAAAATTACAGGTGGTCAGAAAAGTCTGGTGTAAGAAAAGTGTACGTAGGGACCCGGAGGTGCTGCAATGCCGGGTCAACCCGTGACAGAAGTGGAGCAAGCCTCTAAACACTCCGTCATTTTCCAAAGGTCATTTTAATACACTGGCCCCACAATGCGGAGCGTATCAGACATAAAGTTGATAAGAACAGCTTAACAGGTTTATTCTTATACCAAAAATTTTACAAGGAGTTACAAATATTAAAACCGTACTTACAAATTAATAATCATTAATTGTATGTAACACTGTTGACAATTTTTAGACACCTGTATGAATTAGGCTATACAATTTATTGTTGTATATATGTATATAAAGTCTCTGATTATTTATTACAATTATTAATTTTATACAGTCTTTGAGAGTGTTCATACCTTCACAGTATGTCAAACACAATTATATCTATTGTATATTGTTTTTTTTCACACATTGATGTCACAATTTGCCAATTGTTTAATCACTGTCATGCAGATTTTTTTATCCAGTTACTACCACACTTAAGTTATTCTTTTTTTTCTTTCCTGTGAAAGCTGAAAGCGCAGCAGCACGTGTGAACACACAGATAATATTTTGTTTGGCAAATGTGACATTAAGGACTGCCATCAATCAGTATCACTATCTCACTTGTTTACTGTATATATATCCTGACTCCACCTGCTGAGCTTTCCGAATGGCTCTGTCATTGTTCTTGTGCCATGCATAGTAGTCCAGAGATGCTATACTATGAAGCCATCCATGGAGACCCTACATCCTTTCCCTTCTAGCGCCTCCTCAGAGCTTTCAAAAGAAACAGATGCATCAACTATGCAGATATTTATATTTTCTTCATTCCTCAGCTCCCGTGTCATGGTCTCAGATATGATCTGTTCCCTCGGCCTTCCTGTTTTTACAAGCAGAACCCCTGCCAATCAAAACATTGTAAAACAAAGGAAATTTAAGTGTACAAAAAAAAAACAAAAGATTGACAAGGAAGGTTGGTGAAGAGGAAAGGCTGAAGATTGCGATTGATTTACTGCAATGAACAGAGGTAAATAATAATAATAATAATAATTTATTTCCAATTTTTCCTTCATATACAAAATAGTTGCATACAAAGGACCTATAGGGGGTATAAAAATACCCGTACATAGGTTGGTCCTACATAAATATTTAAAAATAAAATTCAAAAATACAACAGTTGTAAATATTAACAAAATGTGATAGATACATCACTAGTTTATACTAATATAGTTCAAATAATAAAGCATTAAATTTATATGAGATTCATATACACAACATCAACCATACATGGCAACATGTTAATCACAATAATTATTAAATTTGTACAGACACCATTTATTCCATTATTCAGTCTATAACAAAATTTCTGATTTTATCTTTTAACTTCTTTTTTAACAGTTTATTACTAACGCCCAAACCTTTAAGATATATCGGTAGTTCATTGAAGTACTTTATTGCATAATAAACATAACTCCTTTGGCCAATTGTCAATATGTGTTTAGGCAGTGGGATACTTTTGTAGCGTGTGTTATTAGAATTTCGAGTAAATTCATCCTCAAGTTTATCATACTGATATATTATGGCTTTAAGAACAAAAACTTGTTTGAGATCGAGTGGTCTGTCCTGATCTTGTTCTTCCACTCCAATTATTTTTAATAATCTATATTGAAGTCTAAGCAGTGGTCTGAAAGATGTATCATAAAGACCACCCCAGGCAACAATACCATAAACTGCAATACTATGGAAAAGCCCATAGTAGGCCTATATTTGAATCATCTGTTTTCTAGATAATATTTGCCGGAGTCTGCAAAAAACATATACTAGATATTTTGGTCTTATTAACTACATTATTGACATGCAAATCCCACTTAATATTATAATCATATATAACACCTAGATATTTACAGCTAACGACTCTCTTCAAACGACCACCATTCAAAAAAACATCCAATTCATCAGGAACAGAGTCTTTATAATTGCCAAAAGTGACATAAACAGACTTGTTTATATTAAGTATAAGTTTATTTTGATAAAGCCATGAAAAAATAGAGTCAAGTTTATCTGACACATGAACTGATAGTTCCCTCCATGAGTGCCCATTCATTGGGACAGCTGTATCATCAGCATATGCAATCAATTCTTGGTGTATTTCTAATAAATCATTTATGAAGAATAAAAACAGTAATTGACCAAGAATAGATCCCTGAGGAACTCCTAAATTGGTATAGACTGGTTTACTTTTAATACCATTGACCTTTACAACTTGAAATTAAAAATCGAATCGAATTAAAAACTTTTTAAATTCACATTACAGTTAAATTTTTAACATGTTTCTTTAAAATTACACATACCATACAATTGTACTAATCATTTTTATTGATAATGTTTCATTATCGCTGCATGTGCCAACCAACTAAATTTCTTATAAAACCGCCAATATCTCGAAAACGAAAAAGCCGATTTTATTGAAACAAAACCAAAATAAAATTTGGAATTTTCTATAATTTTCACTCGTTGACACCATATAGCTATCTCTCATAAAACGAAAGTTTGTCGCATGCCGAAAATTTCACTACATGAAAATTAAAAAAGAAATTTCATGACGTGGAACCGTCTGAAGACGGTTTTTGAAAATTGTTAAAACTATCGGTTAAAATTTATGCCTAAAACCATCCTCAAACTTCAAGGAACATGGTGGTGAAAGAATTTTAAAAATCAGATCAGCTGTTACTGAAGTTATGTCGGGGCGGGCAATGAAACACATTCGCGCTCTCCGCTATAGCTCGGACGTAGACCTACGCAGCTTCCAGTGGTCGAGGGAAGAGTAACAGTACTTGCTGAAAGCTTGCGTACCACCTCCTCTGTTCTATTGGGGAGAACAGTCCACATTGTCTCGCTCGCTCTGCAAAAAGAGTATACTTCCAAACGGGTACTGACAGTAGGACTGGAGATAAAGCTCCTGTTGTCCCGTAGTGACGGATGGTCGTTGATATTCATTTTTGAGTTTAAGGTGGGCCGGTCCCGGCGGTACTGCAATGCCGGGTCAACCCGTGACAGAGGTGGAGCAAGCCCCTAGCACTCCGTCATTTTCCAAAAATCAGTTTAATATACTGGCCCCGCAATGCGGAGCGTATCAGATATTAAGCTGATAAGAACAGATACTACACTTTGATCTTAGCCAAAAGGCCGAGAAGCGATAAACCAAAGGTGCCTTACGGTTATGGTGTCACTCTATGGACTATCGTTTTAAGCGGCGGGAACCAGTGGTTGTTATTCGAGTTTATTTCACCATCAGCCACCGCCCAAGTGACGTCAGACCAAAGGTGCGCAGTTATCTCAACGTCTCCTCGCCTTTCTTATGCGAAACGTTCAACTGGTTCGATTTTTGAGAAGGAAACGCTGGAAAAATCGTAGCCCAGTCAACGAATACAGTCGCCGTGACGACGTGGTGAACTGTTTACTCGATAGATGGCGTCACAGTAGCGCCTCCGTATTTTACCACTTTTTTGTTTTTCGTGGTGAAAACCGCGGAACGAGGACGCAGGCAACGTGTCGGAAGTCGTCTGTTAAGTTAAGCAACCGATAAAACGATCGGTAGAACCGGATAGTACGATGAAAAAAAGACGTCAAAGTTCAAGTTCGCACCGCATTTAACGTGACCCGCAAGATAGGGTAGGCTGCAGCTGGAATGTCGGTGTTTTGCACACTCAATTATTGGTAGTCGTACCTTTTAAAATACATGCCATGCTGTGTGCTCTGTTGTCATATACAGACGGCAGTGGCCCGGCACTTGATGGTCGACGAAATTACAAGTAGATTTTTCATAACACATCACCTCTCTCAGCGTTCCCTTTTCTTTGCTGCATCCAAGCACGAGACGGCCGCGCCCACCACGTCGTTACGATTACAGTATCTCAGATGTCGAGTGACCGATTATACAATTTAAAAACCTCACAACGGTGGTTTTCATAATAGGCCTACCTTTCGAGTAACGTGAGAGGCCACGTAGGTGTATACGTAAACGGTACCCAATTCAATTCCTTTGTAAAACTGAAAAAACAATGGGCCAAATTGTCCGCGTCGTCTTCACAATGCGATTTCAAGTGTCATGCTAATATCATACTGTTGAGTCGCTTGCCGATTTGAAAGTGAAGGGTATTTATTCGTAAATGACTAATCAAACAAATCTGCAATTGCACACCTTTGAACGATCGAATCTCGTTGTTTTTGAACCAATAGCTAGTAAAATTTCTAAAACAGATACGTCACCGCTCGTGTTCGGTTTTCATCATCTTTAAAGTATGTTTTCATCTAGTAAACGAGCTGTTCTGCAAAGTTGCATGAAACTTTTTCCCCTCTCTACCGAACTGATCGCATTCTAACAAACGTAAAGTAAATGTTAAAGACAACGACGCCACCTAACCTTTCACAACTGCACAGAATGTAAATGAAGGGTGCCTGTTTTTTCTTAACTGCTCCTCTTCCTCTGGTCAGTGTGTATTTTACCTTTCACACAACTGAAAGTATTTAAACTAGTAAAGGAATTTTTTATTTCATTAGTGGGGGAGACAAGTAGTTTCCGTACTGTGTTATAATAAAATGAATTTTGTTTATTATCATTACCAAATTGTAAACAATTATTTGTATTGCATTCAGTTTCATTTGGTCTCTTCAGAGTGTCTTTAAGCAAGTTAAATATTTGAAATATGAAAGTACTAAAAGGCCGTGTGTTTTTAATTGAAAGCAGATGGTAGTTTATGACAGAAAGCAGTCGGCTGAAGTGTATTCATTTATTTTATCAAACACCATTCACATTTATAAGAATATTTATTTTTGTGCAGCTAGTTGTTAGCTAAGACATAGTGTGCAAATTTTTGTCGTTCTATCCCCTTTCCAGTAATAATGGAATAACAATGTAAACAATTTGTATAGCATTCAGTTTCAATTGGTCTCTTCAGAGTGTCTTTAAGCAAGTTAAATATTTGAAATACGAGGGTCATTCAATAAGTAAACAGACAAACAGTTGTAGAAAAGAAATTAATTGTAGCAGCTGATTGAAACTTTCAGGAGTGTTACCTGGCAACATCGTTGTGAGTCTTGATCAGCTGTTCAATAATATATTGCATAATCATAACCAATACAGTTTTATGTACGATGGCGTGTCCTCTTGAGGACAGTACTTTCGAAGAACAGCGTTCTGTTATAAGATTTTTGGACTTGGAACCACTAACTTGGATTCACTATTTTGAACCTGAGTCAAAGCGACAAAGCATGGAGTGGAAGCATCCCAGTTCACCCGCCAAAAAGAAATTCAAAACCCAGCCATCGGCTGGTAAGGTGATGTTAACCATCTTTTGGAGCTCCCAAGGCCCAATTTTCTCTGATTACCTACAAGACCAGCGTACCATCATAGTCAGTACTATTCTGACATGATTGTGAACAAAGTTAAGCCTGCATTGAAGAAGAAATGTCCGGGATGGCAGAGGAAAGGTGTGATTCTTCTTCACGATAATGCCCGCCCACACACGGCAAAACTGACGCTTGAAACAATAAAAAAAGTAGGTTGGGAGATCCTGCCTCATCGCCCTTATAGCCCTGACCTTCCCCATCTGACTTTTTCTTGTTTGGCCCACTCAAGGAGACTTTGCGTGATGTCAAGTTCAACGGCAATGAAGAAGTGAAGGAAAAAGTCAAAAACTGGCTTCGACATCAAGGTAAAGAATTCTTTGCTGAGGGAATACAAAAGCTTGTAAAGAGATGGGACAAGTGCATAGACGCTGCTGGAGATTATGTTGAAAAGTAAAAAAAAAAAAAATTGTATAATTGTATTAATTGAATAAAAAGCTTTTGCTCCACAGCTGTTTGTTTACTTATTGAATGACCTCTCATATGAAAGTACTGAAAGGCTGTGTGTTTTTAATTGAAAGCAGATGGTAGTTTATGACAGATATCAGTCGGGTGAAGTGTATTCTATTTATTTTATTTTATCAAACACCATTCACGTTCATAAGGTTATTTATTTTTGTGCAGCTAGTTGTTAGCTAAGGCGCAGTGTGCAAGTTTTTTGTCATTCTATCCCCTTTGCAGTAATAAAGTGGTGGCAAATCCTATTAAAGATTGCCTGTTCGTCACTAAATTTTAATTACCAAGTGGTTTTAAATTTACTATAACTGGTACGGTCATTATTTACTTATGTTTCCTCTGTTGGTGAAAATTAAAATAACAAGGGCGCGGCAAGCCATATTACCACTGTTGAAGGTTACCATATGTTTTTCCAGGTTTGCTTTTGTTCAGAAACGGCTAACGGTTTGGAAAAAAAATTTTCAACTTGTGATTTTCACTTGACAAACGCAAACGCAATAGTAAACTTACATTACAAAGTTAACATTTTTACTTTAAGACCGTGTAACAATTTTTACAAGCTGGTACAAATCAACAAATGTAGATGCAATTGCACACACACACATACAATCAACTGTGGAAGTTCAATTATACAACATGTAATGTATTCAGTTTCTCCAAGTAACAGTTCAATGTTGTTTACGACTGGCTTTCACAAGCAGGCTGCTTGTTGCAGTATCTGGCACATTCGATACTGTCACCAACGCGAAGGGTAGGCCTATCTTTCATTACTTTACAAGGAGAGAGGACACTCTTCATTTCATAAATGAAACAGGTGGGAAAGTTTTTACGAAAAGACCTGTCTCATTATACAGGCTCTCTGTTGCAGTGCTCGTCAAACATTTACACACAAACACTCACTGCTAACACGTACATGATTATGTTACAAAGGGCCATCTTTATTAGCCTGTTTTTGACGCATTGCACACTGCATTTTATCAGGATATATGGACCATTCACAGGTGTCTGTCTGTATTTCTGTCCCTCACTTGTACGCTTATCCTCATGGTCATGCAACTCATTCTGCCGGGAGTGTGTGTGTTCTTTTGTGCAGATGCTTACCTTGCACTTGGTTGTAACTTGCTGCCGATGACAAGAAGTACGTAGTACGTAGTCCTAATCGTACCCGATGCATGTACAACAGAAATTTTCCATGCATCCTCATCCCCATAGGGATGACAAACTAGGTTTCCTGATCATGCTTATTGGCCGATAACAAACACGAGAATAAGACAGAAAAATTAATGGTGTAACCTTTTTCAGTATCAGCTACCCTTATAATTTACAGCAAGCTCTATTTATGATAATTGTTATTACACTGTCATAGGACTGCAGTTCCTCCCTCAGGCTGCTGGTGCTCGGTTCCTCCTTGCAGCGAAATATTGTCAATTGTCTGCGTGGAAGTAAGCAACGGGTGTAAGCATTCTTGAAGGCTTCATCTCACTCGATCCTCTCTGGCAGCAAGCTGTAACAGTAACGGAGACCATCAAACGTTTTCTAGGCGAAAGCCGGCCACTGCAATATGCATGCACGTTTCTAGACACAATTAAAAAAAATTACAGGTGGTCAGAAAAGTCTGGTGTAAGAAAAGTGTACGTAGGGACCCGGAGGTACTGCAATGCCGGGTCAACCCGTGACAGAAGTGGAGCAAGCCTCTAAACACTCCGTCATTTTCCAAAGGTCATTTTAATACACTGGCCCCACAATGCGGAGCGTATCAGACATAAAGTTGATAAGAACAGCTTAACAGGTTTATTCTTATACCAAAAATTTTACAAGGAGTTACAAATATTAAAACCGTACTTACAAATTAATAATCATTAATTGTATGTAACACTGTTGACAATTTTTAGACACCTGTATGAATTAGGCTATACAATTTATTGTTGTATATATGTATATAAAGTCTCTGATTATTTATTACAATTATTAATTTTATACAGTCTTTGAGAGTGTTCATACCTTCACAGTATGTCAAACACAATTATATCTATTGTATATTGTTTTTTTTCACACATTGATGTCACAATTTGCCAATTGTTTAATCACTGTCATGCAGATTTTTTTATCCAGTTACTACCACACTTAAGTTATTCTTTTTTTTCTTTCCTGTGAAAGCTGAAAGCGCAGCAGCACGTGTGAACACACAGATAATATTTTGTTTGGCAAATGTGACATTAAGCACTGCCATCAATCAGTATCACTATCTCACTTGTTTACTGTATATATATCCTGACTCCACCTGCTGAGCTTTCCGAATGGCTCTGTCATTGTTCTTGTGCCATGCATAGTAGTCCAGAGATGCTATACTATGAAGCCATCCATGGAGACCCTACATCCTTTCCCTTCTAGCGCCTCCTCAGAGCTTTCAAAAGAAACAGATGCATCAACTATGCAGATATTTATATTTTCTTCATTCCTCAGCTCCCGTGTCATGGTCTCAGATATGATCTGTTCCCTCGGCCTTCCTGTTTTTACAAGCAGAACCCCTGCCAATCAAAACATTGTAAAACAAAGGAAATTTAAGTGTACAAAAAAAAAACAAAAGATTGACAAGGAAGGTTGGTGAAGAGGAAAGGCTGAAGATTGCGATTGATTTACTGCAATGAACAGAGGTAAATAATAATAATAATAATAATTTATTTCCAATTTTTCCTTCATATACAAAATAGTTGCATACAAAGGACCTATAGGGGGTATAAAAATACCCGTACATAGGTTGGTCCTACATAAATATTTAAAAATAAAATTCAAAAATACAACAGTTGTAAATATTAACAAAATGTGATAGATACATCACTAGTTTATACTAATATAGTTCAAATAATAAAGCATTAAATTTATATGAGATTCATATACACAACATCAACCATACATGGCAACATGTTAATCACAATAATTATTAAATTTGTACAGACACCATTTATTCCATTATTCAGTCTATAACAAAATTTCTGATTTTATCTTTTAACTTCTTTTTTAACAGTTTATTACTAACGCCCAAACCTTTAAGATATATCGGTAGTTCATTGAAGTACTTTATTGCATAATAAACATAACTCCTTTGGCCAATTGTCAATATGTGTTTAGGCAGTGGGATACTTTTGTAGCGTGTGTTATTAGAATTTCGAGTAAATTCATCCTCAAGTTTATCATACTGATATATTATGGCTTTAAGAACAAAAACTTGTTTGAGATCGAGTGGTCTGTCCTGATCTTGTTCTTCCACTCCAATTATTTTTAATAATCTATATTGAAGTCTAAGCAGTGGTCTGAAAGATGTATCATAAAGACCACCCCAGGCAACAATACCATAAACTGCAATACTATGGAAAAGCCCATAGTAGGCCTATATTTGAATCATCTGTTTTCTAGATAATATTTGCCGGAGTCTGCAAAAAACATATACTAGATATTTTGGTCTTATTAACTACATTATTGACATGCAAATCCCACTTAATATTATAATCATATATAACACCTAGATATTTACAGCTAACGACTCTCTTCAAACGACCACCATTCAAAAAAACATCCAATTCATCAGGAACAGAGTCTTTATAATTGCCAAAAGTGACATAAACAGACTTGTTTATATTAAGTATAAGTTTATTTTGATAAAGCCATGAAAAAATAGAGTCAAGTTTATCTGACACATGAACTGATAGTTCCCTCCATGAGTGCCCATTCATTGGGACAGCTGTATCATCAGCATATGCAATCAATTCTTGGTGTATTTCTAATAAATCATTTATGAAGAATAAAAACAGTAATTGACCAAGAATAGATCCCTGAGGAACTCCTAAATTGGTATAGACTGGTTTACTTTTAATACCATTGACCTTTACAACTTGAAATTAAAAATCGAATCGAATTAAAAATTTTTTAAATTCACATTACAGTTAAATTTTTAACATGTTTCTTTAAAATTACACATACCATACAATTGTACTAATCATTTTTATTGATAATGTTTCATTATCGCTGCATGTGCCAACCAACTAAATTTCTTATAAAACCGCCAATATCTCGAAAACGAAAAAGCCGATTTTATTGAAACAAAACCAAAAAAAATTTGGAATTTTCTATAATTTTCACTCGTTGACACCATATAGCTATCTCTCATAAAACGAAAGTTTGTCGCATGCCGAAAATTTCACTACATGAAAATTAAAAAAGAAATTTCATGACGTGGAACCGTCTGAAGACTGTTTTTGAAAATTGTTAAAACTATCGGTTAAAATTTATGCCTAAAACCATCCTCAAACTTCAAGGAACATGGTGGTGAAAGAATTTTAAAAATCAGATCAGCTGTTACTGAAGTTATGTCGGGGCGGGCAATGAAACACATTCGCGCTCTCCGCTATAGCTCGGACGTAGACCAACGCAGCTTCCAGTGGTCGAGGGAAGAGTAACAGTACTTGCTGAAGGCTTGCGTACCACCTCCTCTGTTCTATTGGGGAGAACAGTCCACATTGTCTCGCTCGCTCTGCAAAAAGAGTATACTTCCAAACGGGTACTGACAGTAGGACTGGAGATATAGCTCCTGTTGTCCCGTAGTGACAGATGGTCATTGATATTCATTTTTAGTTTAAGGTGGGCCGGGTCAACCCGTGACAGAGGTGGAGCAAGCCCCTAGCACTCCGTCATTTTCCAAAAATCAGTTTAATATACTGGCCCCGCAATGCGGAGCGTATCAGATATTAAGCTGATAAGAACAGATACTACACTTTGATCTTAGCCAAAAGGCCGAGAAGCGATAAACCAAAGGTGCCTTACGGTTATGGTGTCACTCTATGGACTATCGTTTTAAGCGGCGGGAACCAGTGGTTGTTATTCGAGTTTATTTCACCATCAGCCACCGCCCAAGTGACGTCAGACCAAAGGTGCGCAGTTATCTCAACGTCTCCTCGCCTTTCTTATGCGAAACGTTCAACTGGTTCGATTTTTGAGAAGGAAACGCTGGAAAAATCGTAGCCCAGTCAACGAATACAGTCGCCGTGACGACGTGGTGAACTGTTTACTCGATAGATGGCGTCACAGTAGCGCCTCCGTATTTTACCACTTTTTTGTTTTTCGTGGTGAAAACCGCGGAACGAGGACGCAGGCAACGTGTCGGAAGTCGTCTGTTAAGTTAAGCAACCGATAAAACGATCGGTAGAACCGGATAGTACGATGAAAAAAAGACGTCAAAGTTCAAGTTCGCACCGCATTTAACGTGACCCGCAAGATAGGGTAGGCTGCAGCTGGAATGTCGGTGTTTTGCACACTCAATTATTGGTAGTCGTACCTTTTAAAATACATGCCATGCTGTGTGCTCTGTTGTCATATACAGACGGCAGTGGCCCGGCACTTGATGGTCGACGAAATTACAAGTAGATTTTTCATAACACATCACCTCTCTCAGCGTTCCCTTTTCTTTGCTGCATCCAAGCACGAGACGGCCGCGCCCACCACGTCGTTACGATTACAGTATCTCAGATGTCGAGTGACCGATTATACAATTTAAAAACCTCACAACGGTGGTTTTCATAATAGGCCTACCTTTCGAGTAACGTGAGAGGCCACGTAGGTGTATACGTAAACGGTACCCAATTCAATTCCTTTGTAAAACTGAAAAAACAATGGGCCAAATTGTCCGCGTCGTCTTCACAATGCGATTTCAAGTGTCATGCTAATATCATACTGTTGAGTCGCTTGCCGATTTGAAAGTGAAGGGTATTTATTCGTAAATGACTAATCAAACAAATCTGCAATTGCACACCTTTGAACGATCGAATCTCGTTGTTTTTGAACCAATAGCTAGTAAAATTTCTAAAACAGATACGTCACCGCTCGTGTTCGGTTTTCATCATCTTTAAAGTATGTTTTCATCTAGTAAACGAGCTGTTCTGCAAAGTTGCATGAAACTTTTTCCCCTCTCTACCGAACTGATCGCATTCTAACAAACGTAAAGTAAATGTTAAAGACAACGACGCCACCTAACCTTTCACAACTGCACAGAATGTAAATGAAGGGTGCCTGTTTTTTCTTAACTGCTCCTCTTCCTCTGGTCAGTGTGTATTTTACCTTTCACACAACTGAAAGTATTTAAACTAGTAAAGGAATTTTTTATTTCATTAGTGGGGGAGACAAGTAGTTTCCGTACTGTGTTATAATAAAATGAATTTTGTTTATTATCATTACCAAATTGTAAACAATTATTTGTATTGCATTCAGTTTCATTTGGTCTCTTCAGAGTGTCTTTAAGCAAGTTAAATATTTGAAATATGAAAGTACTAAAAGGCCGTGTGTTTTTAATTGAAAGCAGATGGTAGTTTATGACAGAAAGCAGTCGGCTGAAGTGTATTCATTTATTTTATCAAACACCATTCACATTTATAAGAATATTTATTTTTGTGCAGCTAGTTGTTAGCTAAGACATAGTGTGCAAATTTTTGTCGTTCTATCCCCTTTCCAGTAATAATGGAATAACAATGTAAACAATTTGTATAGCATTCAGTTTCAATTGGTCTCTTCAGAGTGTCTTTAAGCAAGTTAAATATTTGAAATACGAGGGTCATTCAATAAGTAAACAGACAAACAGTTGTAGAAAAGAAATTAATTGTAGCAGCTGATTGAAACTTTCAGGAGTGTTACCTGGCAACATCGTTGTGAGTCTTGATCAGCTGTTCAATAATATATTGCATAATCATAACCAATACAGTTTTATGTACGATGGCGTGTCCTCTTGAGGACAGTACTTTCGAAGAACAGCGTTCTGTTATAAGATTTTTGGACTTGGAACCACTAACTTGGATTCACTATTTTGAACCTGAGTCAAAGCGACAAAGCATGGAGTGGAAGCATCCCAGTTCACCCGCCAAAAAGAAATTCAAAACCCAGCCATCGGCTGGTAAGGTGATGTTAACCATCTTTTGGAGCTCCCAAGGCCCAATTTTCTCTGATTACCTACAAGACCAGCGTACCATCATAGTCAGTACTATTCTGACATGATTGTGAACAAAGTTAAGCCTGCATTGAAGAAGAAATGTCCGGGATGGCAGAGGAAAGGTGTGATTCTTCTTCACGATAATGCCCGCCCACACACGGCAAAACTGACGCTTGAAACAATAAAAAAAGTAGGTTGGGAGATCCTGCCTCATCGCCCTTATAGCCCTGACCTTCCCCATCTGACTTTTTCTTGTTTGGCCCACTCAAGGAGACTTTGCGTGATGTCAAGTTCAACGGCAATGAAGAAGTGAAGGAAAAAGTCAAAAACTGGCTTCGACATCAAGGTAAAGAATTCTTTGCTGAGGGAATACAAAAGCTTGTAAAGAGATGGGACAAGTGCATAGACGCTGCTGGAGATTATGTTGAAAAGTAAAAAAAAAAAAAATTGTATAATTGTATTAATTGAATAAAAAGCTTTTGCTCCACAGCTGTTTGTTTACTTATTGAATGACCTCTCATATGAAAGTACTGAAAGGCTGTGTGTTTTTAATTGAAAGCAGATGGTAGTTTATGACAGATATCAGTCGGGTGAAGTGTATTCTATTTATTTTATTTTATCAAACACCATTCACGTTCATAAGGTTATTTATTTTTGTGCAGCTAGTTGTTAGCTAAGGCGCAGTGTGCAAGTTTTTTGTCATTCTATCCCCTTTGCAGTAATAAAGTGGTGGCAAATCCTATTAAAGATTGCCTGTTCGTCACTAAATTTTAATTACCAAGTGGTTTTAAATTTACTATAACTGGTACGGTCATTATTTACTTATGTTTCCTCTGTTGGTGAAAATTAAAATAACAAGGGCGCGGCAAGCCATATTACCACTGTTGAAGGTTACCATATGTTTTTCCAGGTTTGCTTTTGTTCAGAAACGGCTAACGGTTTGGAAAAAAAATTTTCAACTTGTGATTTTCACTTGACAAACGCAAACGCAATAGTAAACTTACATTACAAAGTTAACATTTTTACTTTAAGACCGTGTAACAATTTTTACAAGCTGGTACAAATCAACAAATGTAGATGCAATTGCACACACACACATACAATCAACTGTGGAAGTTCAATTATTAAACATGTAATGTATTCAGTTTCTCCAAGTAACAGTTCAATGTTGTTTACGACTGGCTTTCACAAGCAGGCTGCTTGTTGCAGTATCTGGCACATTCGATACTGTCACCAACGCGAAGGGTAGGCCTATCTTTCATTACTTTACAAGGAGAGAGGACACTCTTCATTTCATAAATGAAACAGGTGGGAAAGTTTTTACGAAAAGACCTGTCTCATTATACAGGCTCTCTGTTGCAGTGCTCGTCAAACATTTACACACAAACACTCACTGCTAACACGTACATGATTATGTTACAAAGGGCCATCTTTATTAGCCTGTTTTTGACGCATTGCACACTGCATTTTATCAGGATATATGGACCATTCACAGGTGTCTGTCTGTATTTCTGTCCCTCACTTGTACGCTTATCCTCATGGTCATGCAACTCATTCTGCCGGGAGTGTGTGTGTTCTTTTGTGCAGATGCTTACCTTGCACTTGGTTGTAACTTGCTGCCGATGACAAGAAGTACGTAGTACGTAGTCCTAATCGTACCCGATGCATGTACAACAGAAATTTTCCATGCATCCTCATCCCCATAGGGATGACAAACTAGGTTTCCTGATCATGCTTATTGGCCGATAACAAACACGAGAATAAGACAGAAAAATTAATGGTGTAACCTTTTTCAGTATCAGCTACCCTTATAATTTACAGCAAGCTCTATTTATGATAATTGTTATTACACTGTCATAGGACTGCAGTTCCTCCCTCAGGCTGCTGGTGCTCGGTTCCTCCTTGCAGCGAAATATTGTCAATTGTCTGCGTGGAAGTAAGCAACGGGTGTAAGCATTCTTGAAGGCTTCATCTCACTCGATCCTCTCTGGCAGCAAGCTGTAACAGTAACGGAGACCATCAAACGTTTTCTAGGCGAAAGCCGGCCACTGCAATATGCATGCACGTTTCTAGACACAATTAAAAAAAATTACAGGTGGTCAGAAAAGTCTGGTGTAAGAAAAGTGTACGTAGGGACCCGGAGGTACTGCAATGCCGGGTCAACCCGTGACAGAAGTGGAGCAAGCCTCTAAACACTCCGTCATTTTCCAAAGGTCATTTTAATACACTGGCCCCACAATGCGGAGCGTATCAGACATAAAGTTGATAAGAACAGCTTAACAGGTTTATTCTTATACCAAAAATTTTACAAGGAGTTACAAATATTAAAACCGTACTTACAAATTAATAATCATTAATTGTATGTAACACTGTTGACAATTTTTAGACACCTGTATGAATTAGGCTATACAATTTATTGTTGTATATATGTATATAAAGTCTCTGATTATTTATTACAATTATTAATTTTATACAGTCTTTGAGAGTGTTCATACCTTCACAGTATGTCAAACACAATTATATCTATTGTATATTGTTTTTTTTCACACATTGATGTCACAATTTGCCAATTGTTTAATCACTGTCATGCAGATTTTTTTATCCAGTTACTACCACACTTAAGTTATTCTTTTTTTTCTTTCCTGTGAAAGCTGAAAGCGCAGCAGCACGTGTGAACACACAGATAATATTTTGTTTGGCAAATGTGACATTAAGGACTGCCATCAATCAGTATCACTATCTCACTTGTTTACTGTATATATATCCTGACTCCACCTGCTGAGCTTTCCGAATGGCTCTGTCATTGTTCTTGTGCCATGCATAGTAGTCCAGAGATGCTATACTATGAAGCCATCCATGGAGACCCTACATCCTTTCCCTTCTAGCGCCTCCTCAGAGCTTTCAAAAGAAACAGATGCATCAACTATGCAGATATTTATATTTTCTTCATTCCTCAGCTCCCGTGTCATGGTCTCAGATATGATCTGTTCCCTCGGCCTTCCTGTTTTTACAAGCAGAACCCCTGCCAATCAAAACATTGTAAAACAAAGGAAATTTAAGTGTACAAAAAAAAAACAAAAGATTGACAAGGAAGGTTGGTGAAGAGGAAAGGCTGAAGATTGCGATTGATTTACTGCAATGAACAGAGGTAAATAATAATAATAATAATAATTTATTTCCAATTTTTCCTTCATATACAAAATAGTTGCATACAAAGGACCTATAGGGGGTATAAAAATACCCGTACATAGGTTGGTCCTACATAAATATTTAAAAATAAAATTCAAAAATACAACAGTTGTAAATATTAACAAAATGTGATAGATACATCACTAGTTTATACTAATATAGTTCAAATAATAAAGCATTAAATTTATATGAGATTCATATACACAACATCAACCATACATGGCAACATGTTAATCACAATAATTATTAAATTTGTACAGACACCATTTATTCCATTATTCAGTCTATAACAAAATTTCTGATTTTATCTTTTAACTTCTTTTTTAACAGTTTATTACTAACGCCCAAACCTTTAAGATATATCGGTAGTTCATTGAAGTACTTTATTGCATAATAAACATAACTCCTTTGGCCAATTGTCAATATGTGTTTAGGCAGTGGGATACTTTTGTAGCGTGTGTTATTAGAATTTCGAGTAAATTCATCCTCAAGTTTATCATACTGATATATTATGGCTTTAAGAACAAAAACTTGTTTGAGATCGAGTGGTCTGTCCTGATCTTGTTCTTCCACTCCAATTATTTTTAATAATCTATATTGAAGTCTAAGCAGTGGTCTGAAAGATGTATCATAAAGACCACCCCAGGCAACAATACCATAAACTGCAATACTATGGAAAAGCCCATAGTAGGCCTATATTTGAATCATCTGTTTTCTAGATAATATTTGCCGGAGTCTGCAAAAAACATATACTAGATATTTTGGTCTTATTAACTACATTATTGACATGCAAATCCCACTTAATATTATAATCATATATAACACCTAGATATTTACAGCTAACGACTCTCTTCAAACGACCACCATTCAAAAAAACATCCAATTCATCAGGAACAGAGTCTTTATAATTGCCAAAAGTGACATAAACAGACTTGTTTATATTAAGTATAAGTTTATTTTGATAAAGCCATGAAAAAATAGAGTCAAGTTTATCTGACACATGAACTGATAGTTCCCTCCATGAGTGCCCATTCATTGGGACAGCTGTATCATCAGCATATGCAATCAATTCTTGGTGTATTTCTAATAAATCATTTATGAAGAATAAAAACAGTAATTGACCAAGAATAGATCCCTGAGGAACTCCTAAATTGGTATAGACTGGTTTACTTTTAATACCATTGACCTTTACAACTTGAAATTAAAAATCGAATCGAATTAAAAATTTTTTAAATTCACATTACAGTTAAATTTTTAACATGTTTCTTTAAAATTACACATACCATACAATTGTACTAATCATTTTTATTGATAATGTTTCATTATCGCTGCATGTGCCAACCAACTAAATTTCTTATAAAACCGCCAATATCTCGAAAACGAAAAAGCCGATTTTATTGAAACAAAACCAAAAAAAATTTGGAATTTTCTATAATTTTCACTCGTTGACACCATATAGCTATCTCTCATAAAACGAAAGTTTGTCGCATGCCGAAAATTTCACTACATGAAAATTAAAAAAGAAATTTCATGACGTGGAACCGTCTGAAGACTGTTTTTGAAAATTGTTAAAACTATCGGTTAAAATTTATGCCTAAAACCATCCTCAAACTTCAAGGAACATGGTGGTGAAAGAATTTTAAAAATCAGATCAGCTGTTACTGAAGTTATGTCGGGGCGGGCAATGAAACACATTCGCGCTCTCCGCTATAGCTCGGACGTAGACCAACGCAGCTTCCAGTGGTCGAGGGAAGAGTAACAGTACTTGCTGAAGGCTTGCGTACCACCTCCTCTGTTCTATTGGGGAGAACAGTCCACATTGTCTCGCTCGCTCTGCAAAAAGAGTATACTTCCAAACGGGTACTGACAGTAGGACTGGAGATATAGCTCCTGTTGTCCCGTAGTGACAGATGGTCATTGATATTCATTTTTAGTTTAAGGTGGGCCGGGTCAACCCGTGACAGAGGTGGAGCAAGCCCCTAGCACTCCGTCATTTTCCAAAAATCAGTTTAATATACTGGCCCCGCAATGCGGAGCGTATCAGATATTAAGCTGATAAGAACAGATACTACACTTTGATCTTAGCCAAAAGGCCGAGAAGCGATAAACCAAAGGTGCCTTACGGTTATGGTGTCACTCTATGGACTATCGTTTTAAGCGGCGGGAACCAGTGGTTGTTATTCGAGTTTATTTCACCATCAGCCACCGCCCAAGTGACGTCAGACCAAAGGTGCGCAGTTATCTCAACGTCTCCTCGCCTTTCTTATGCGAAACGTTCAACTGGTTCGATTTTTGAGAAGGAAACGCTGGAAAAATCGTAGCCCAGTCAACGAATACAGTCGCCGTGACGACGTGGTGAACTGTTTACTCGATAGATGGCGTCACAGTAGCGCCTCCGTATTTTACCACTTTTTTGTTTTTCGTGGTGAAAACCGCGGAACGAGGACGCAGGCAACGTGTCGGAAGTCGTCTGTTAAGTTAAGCAACCGATAAAACGATCGGTAGAACCGGATAGTACGATGAAAAAAAGCCGTCAAAGTTCAAGTTCGCACCGCATTTAACGTGACCCGCAAGATAGGGTAGGCTGCAGCTGGAATGTCGGTGTTTTGCACACTCAATTATTGGTAGTCGTACCTTTTAAAATACATGCCATGCTGTGTGCTCTGTTGTCATATACAGACGGCAGTGGCCCGGCACTTGATGGTCGACGAAATTACAAGTAGATTTTTCATAACACATCACCTCTCTCAGCGTTCCCTTTTCTTTGCTGCATCCAAGCACGAGACGGCCGCGCCCACCACGTCGTTACGATTACAGTATCTCAGATGTCGAGTGACCGATTATACAATTTAAAAACCTCACAACGGTGGTTTTCATAATAGGCCTACCTTTCGAGTAACGTGAGAGGCCACGTAGGTGTATACGTAAACGGTACCCAATTCAATTCCTTTGTAAAACTGAAAAAACAATGGGCCAAATTGTCCGCGTCGTCTTCACAATGCGATTTCAAGTGTCATGCTAATATCATACTGTTGAGTCGCTTGCCGATTTGAAAGTGAAGGGTATTTATTCGTAAATGACTAATCAAACAAATCTGCAATTGCACACCTTTGAACGATCGAATCTCGTTGTTTTTGAACCAATAGCTAGTAAAATTTCTAAAACAGATACGTCACCGCTCGTGTTCGGTTTTCATCATCTTTAAAGTATGTTTTCATCTAGTAAACGAGCTGTTCTGCAAAGTTGCATGAAACTTTTTCCCCTCTCTACCGAACTGATCGCATTCTAACAAACGTAAAGTAAATGTTAAAGACAACGACGCCACCTAACCTTTCACAACTGCACAGAATGTAAATGAAGGGTGCCTGTTTTTTCTTAACTGCTCCTCTTCCTCTGGTCAGTGTGTATTTTACCTTTCACACAACTGAAAGTATTTAAACTAGTAAAGGAATTTTTTATTTCATTAGTGGGGGAGACAAGTAGTTTCCGTACTGTGTTATAATAAAATGAATTTTGTTTATTATCATTACCAAATTGTAAACAATTATTTGTATTGCATTCAGTTTCATTTGGTCTCTTCAGAGTGTCTTTAAGCAAGTTAAATATTTGAAATATGAAAGTACTAAAAGGCCGTGTGTTTTTAATTGAAAGCAGATGGTAGTTTATGACAGAAAGCAGTCGGCTGAAGTGTACTCATTTATTTTATCAAACACCATTCACATTTATAAGAATATTTATTTTTGTGCAGCTAGTTGTTAGCTAAGACATAGTGTGCAAATTTTTGTCGTTCTATCCCCTTTCCAGTAATAATGGAATAACAATGTAAACAATTTGTATAGCATTCAGTTTCAATTGGTCTCTTCAGAGTGTCTTTAAGCAAGTTAAATATTTGAAATACGAGGGTCATTCAATAAGTAAACAGACAAACAGTTGTAGAAAAGAAATTAATTGTAGCAGCTGATTGAAACTTTCAGGAGTGTTACCTGGCAACATCGTTGTGAGTCTTGATCAGCTGTTCAATAATATATTGCATAATCATAACCAATACAGTTTTATGTACGATGGCTTGTCCTCTTGAGGACAGTACTTTCGAAGAACAGCGTTCTGTTATAAGATTTTTGGACTTGGAACCACTAACTTGGATTCACTATTTTGAACCTGAGTCAAAGCGACAAAGCATGGAGTGGAAGCATCCCAGTTCACCCGCCAAAAAGAAATTCAAAACCCAGCCATCGGCTGGTAAGGTGATGTTAACCATCTTTTGGAGCTCCCAAGGCCCAATTTTCTCTGATTACCTACAAGACCAGCGTACCATCATAGTCAGTACTATTCTGACATGATTGTGAACAAAGTTAAGCCTGCATTGAAGAAGAAATGTCCGGGATGGCAGAGGAAAGGTGTGATTCTTCTTCACGATAATGCCCGCCCACACACGGCAAAACTGACGCTTGAAACAATAAAAAAAGTAGGTTGGGAGATCCTGCCTCATCGCCCTTATAGCCCTGACCTTCCCCATCTGACTTTTTCTTGTTTGGCCCACTCAAGGAGACTTTGCGTGATGTCAAGTTCAACGGCAATGAAGAAGTGAAGGAAAAAGTCAAAAACTGGCTTCGACATCAAGGTAAAGAATTCTTTGCTGAGGGAATACAAAAGCTTGTAAAGAGATGGGACAAGTGCATAGACGCTGCTGGAGATTATGTTGAAAAGTAAAAAAAAAAAAAATTGTATAATTGTATTAATTGAATAAAAAGCTTTTGCTCCACAGCTGTTTGTTTACTTATTGAATGACCTCTCATATGAAAGTACTGAAAGGCTGTGTGTTTTTAATTGAAAGCAGATGGTAGTTTATGACAGATATCAGTCGGGTGAAGTGTATTCTATTTATTTTATTTTATCAAACACCATTCACGTTCATAAGGTTATTTATTTTTGTGCAGCTAGTTGTTAGCTAAGGCGCAGTGTGCAAGTTTTTTGTCATTCTATCCCCTTTGCAGTAATAAAGTGGTGGCAAATCCTATTAAAGATTGCCTGTTCGTCACTAAATTTTAATTACCAAGTGGTTTTAAATTTACTATAACTGGTACGGTCATTATTTACTTATGTTTCCTCTGTTGGTGAAAATTAAAATAACAAGGGCGCGGCAAGCCATATTACCACTGTTGAAGGTTACCATATGTTTTTCCAGGTTTGCTTTTGTTCAGAAACGGCTAACGGTTTGGAAAAAAAATTTTCAACTTGTGATTTTCACTTGACAAACGCAAACGCAATAGTAAACTTACATTACAAAGTTAACATTTTTACTTTAAGACCGTGTAACAATTTTTACAAGCTGGTACAAATCAACAAATGTAGATGCAATTGCACACGCACACATACAATCAACTGTGGAAGTTCAATTATTAAACATGTAATGTATTCAGTTTCTCCAAGTAACAGTTCAATGTTGTTTACGACTGGCTTTCACAAGCAGGCTGCTTGTTGCAGTATCTGGCACATTCGATACTGTCACCAACGCGAAGGGTAGGCCTATCTTTCATTACTTTACAAGGAGAGAGGACACTCTTCATTTCATAAATGAAACAGGTGGGAAAGTTTTTACGAAAAGACCTGTCTCATTATACAGGCTCTCTGTTGCAGTGCTCGTCAAACATTTACACACAAACACTCACTGCTAACACGTACATGATTATGTTACAAAGGGCCATCTTTATTAGCCTGTTTTTGACGCATTGCACACTGCATTTTATCAGGATATATGGACCATTCACAGGTGTCTGTCTGTATTTCTGTCCCTCACTCGTACGCTTATCCTCATGGTCATGCAACTCATTCTGCCGGGAGTGTGTGTGTTCTTTTGTGCAGATGCTTACCTTGCACTTGGTTGTAACTTGCTGCCGATGACAAGAAGTACGTAGTACGTAGTCCTAATCGTACCCGATGCATGTACAACAGAAATTTTCCATGCATCCTCATCCCCATAGGGATGACAAACTAGGTTTCCTGATCATGCTTATTGGCCGATAACAAACACGAGAATAAGACAGAAAAATTAATGGTGTAACCTTTTTCAGTATCAGCTACCCTTATAATTTACAGCAAGCTCTATTTATGATAATTGTTATTACACTGTCATAGGACTGCAGTTCCTCCCTCAGGCTGCTGGTGCTCGGTTCCTCCTTGCAGCGAAATATTGTCAATTGTCTGCGTGGAAGTAAGCAACGGGTGTAAGCATTCTTGAAGGCTTAATCTCACTCGATCCTCTCTGGCAGCAAGCTGTAACAGTAACGGAGACCATCAAACGTTTTCTAGGCGAAAGCCGGCCACTGCAATATGCATGCACGTTTCTAGACACAATTAAAAAAAATTACAGGTGGTCAGAAAAGTCTGGTGTGAGAAAAGTGTACGTAGGGACCCGGAGGTACTGCAATGCCGGGTCAACCCGTGACAGAAGTGGAGCAAGCCTCTAAACACTCCGTCATTTTCCAAAGGTCATTTTAATACACTGGCCCCACAATGCGGAGCGTATCAGACATAAAGTTGATAAGAACAGCTTAACAGGTTTATTCTTATACCAAAAATTTTACAAGGAGTTACAAATATTAAAACCGTACTTACAAATTAATAATCATTAATTGTATGTAACACTGTTGACAATTTTTAGACACCCGTATGAATTAGGCTATACAATTTATTGTTGTATATATGTATATAAAGTCTCTGATTATTTATTACAATTATTAATTTTATACAGTCTTTGAGAGTGTTCATACCTTCACAGTATGTCAAACACAATTATATCTATTGTATATTGTTTTTTTTCACACATTGATGTCACAATTTGCCAATTGTTTAATCACTGTCATGCAGATTTTTTTATCCAGTTACTACCACACTTAAGTTATTCTTTTTTTTCTTTCCTGTGAAAGCTGAAAGCGCAGCAGCACGTGTGAACACACAGATAATATTTTGTTTGGCAAATGTGACATTAAGCACTGCCATCAATCAGTATCACTATCTCACTTGTTTACTGTATATATATCCTGACTCCACCTGCTGAGCTTTCCGAATGGCTCTGTCATTGTTCTTGTGCCATGCATAGTAGTCCAGAGATGCTATACTATGAAGCCATCCATGGAGACCCTACATCCTTTCCCTTCTAGCGCCTCCTCAGAGCTTTCAAAAGAAACAGATGCATCAACTATGCAGATATTTATATTTTCTTCATTCCTCAGCTCCCGTGTCATGGTCTCAGATATGATCTGTTCCCTCGGCCTTCCTGTTTTTACAAGCAGAACCCCTGCCAATCAAAACATTGTAAAACAAAGGAAATTTAAGTGTACAAAAAAAAAACAAAAGATTGACAAGGAAGGTTGGTGAAGAGGAAAGGCTGAAGATTGCGATTGATTTACTGCAATGAACAGAGGTAAATAATAATAATAATAATAATTTATTTCCAATTTTTCCTTCATATACAAAATAGTTGCATACAAAGGACCTATAGGGGGTATAAAAATACCCGTACATAGGTTGGTCCTACATAAATATTTAAAAATAAAATTCAAAAATACAACAGTTGTAAATATTAACAAAATGTGATAGATACATCACTAGTTTATACTAATATAGTTCAAATAATAAAGCATTAAATTTATATGAGATTCATATACACAACATCAACCATACATGGCAACATGTTAATCACAATAATTATTAAATTTGTACAGACACCATTTATTCCATTATTCAGTCTATAACAAAATTTCTGATTTTATCTTTTAACTTCTTTTTTAACAGTTTATTACTAACGCCCAAACCTTTAAGATATATCGGTAGTTCATTGAAGTACTTTATTGCATAATAAACATAACTCCTTTGGCCAATTGTCAATATGTGTTTAGGCAGTGGGATACTTTTGTAGCGTGTGTTATTAGAATTTCGAGTAAATTCATCCTCAAGTTTATCATACTGATATATTATGGCTTTAAGAACAAAAACTTGTTTGAGATCGAGTGGTCTGTCCTGATCTTGTTCTTCCACTCCAATTATTTTTAATAATCTATATTGAAGTCTAAGCAGTGGTCTGAAAGATGTATCATAAAGACCACCCCAGGCAACAATACCATAAACTGCAATACTATGGAAAAGCCCATAGTAGGCCTATATTTGAATCATCTGTTTTCTAGATAATATTTGCCGGAGTCTGCAAAAAACATATACTAGATATTTTGGTCTTATTAACTACATTATTGACATGCAAATCCCACTTAATATTATAATCATATATAACACCTAGATATTTACAGCTAACGACTCTCTTCAAACGACCACCATTCAAAAAAACATCCAATTCATCAGGAACAGAGTCTTTATAATTGCCAAAAGTGACATAAACAGACTTGTTTATATTAAGTATAAGTTTATTTTGATAAAGCCATGAAAAAATAGAGTCAAGTTTATCTGACACATGAACTGATAGTTCCCTCCATGAGTGCCCATTCATTGGGACAGCTGTATCATCAGCATATGCAATCAATTCTTGGTGTATTTCTAATAAATCATTTATGAAGAATAAAAACAGTAATTGACCAAGAATAGATCCCTGAGGAACTCCTAAATTGGTATAGACTGGTTTACTTTTAATACCATTGACCTTTACAACTTGAAATTAAAAATCGAATCGAATTAAAAATTTTTTAAATTCACATTACAGTTAAATTTTTAACATGTTTCTTTAAAATTACACATACCATACAATTGTACTAATCATTTTTATTGATAATGTTTCATTATCGCTGCATGTGCCAACCAACTAAATTTCTTATAAAACCGCCAATATCTCGAAAACGAAAAAGCCGATTTTATTGAAACAAAACCAAAATAAAATTTGGAATTTTCTATAATTTTCACTCGTTGACACCATATAGCTATCTCTCATAAAACGAAAGTTTGTCGCATGCCGAAAATTTCACTACATGAAAATTAAAAAAGAAATTTCATGACGTGGAACCGTCTGAAGACTGTTTTTGAAAATTGTTAAAACTATCGGTTAAAATTTATGCCTAAAACCATCCTCAACTTCAAGGAACATGGTGGTGAAAGAATTTTAAAAATCAGATCAGCTGTTACTGAAGTTATGTCGGGGCGGGCAATGAAACACATTCGCGCTCTCCGCTATAGCTCGGACGTAGACCTACGCAGCTTCCAGTGGTCGAGGGAAGAGTAACAGTACTTGCTGAAAGCTTGCGTACCACCTCCTCTGTTCTATTGGGGAGAACAGTCCACATTGTCTCGCTCGCTCTGCAAAAAGAGTATACTTCCAAACGGGTACTGACAGTAGGACTGGAGATAAAGCTCCTGTTGTCCCGCAGTGACAGATGGTCGTTGATATTCATTTTTGAGTTTAAGGTGGGCCGGTCCCGGCGGTACTGCAATGCCGGGTCAACCCGTGACAGAGGTGGAACAAGCCCCTAGCACTCCGTCATTTTCCAAAAATCAGTTTAATATACTGGCCCCGCAATGCGGAGCGTATCAGATATTAAGCTGATAAGAACAGATACTACACTTTGATCTTAGCCAAAAGGCCGAGAAGCGATAAACCAAAGGTGCCTTACGGTTATGGTGTCATTCTATGGACTATCGTTTTAAGCGGCGGGAACCAGTGGTTGTTATTCGAGTTTATTTCACCATCAGCCACCGCCCAAGTGACGTCAGACCAAAGGTGCGCAGTTATCTCAACGTCTCCTCGCCTTTCTTATGCGAAACGTTCAACTGGTTCGATTTTTGAGAAGGAAACGCTGGAAAAATCGTAGCCCAGTCAACGAATACAGTCGCCGTGACGACGTGGTGAACTGTTTACTCGATAGATGGCGTCACAGTAGCGCCTCCGTATTTTACCACTTTTTTGTTTTTCGTGGTGAAAACCGCGGAACGAGGACGCAGGCAACGTGTCGGAAGTCGTCTGTTAAGTTAAGCAACCGATAAAACGATCGGTAGAACCGGATAGTACGATGAAAAAAAGCCGTCAAAGTTCAAGTTCGCACCGCATTTAACGTGACCCGCAAGATAGGGTAGGCTGCAGCTGGAATGTCGGTGTTTTGCACACTCAATTATTGGTAGTCGTACCTTTTAAAATACATGCCATGCTGTGTGCTCTGTTGTCATATACAGACGGCAGTGGCCCGGCACTTGATGGTCGACGAAATTACAAGTAGATTTTTCATAACACATCACCTCTCTCAGCGTTCCCTTTTCTTTGCTGCATCCAAGCACGAGACGGCCGCGCCCACCACGTCGTTACGATTACAGTATCTCAGATGTCGAGTGACCGATTATACAATTTAAAAACCTCACAACGGTGGTTTTCATAATAGGCCTACCTTTCGAGTAACGTGAGAGGCCACGTAGGTGTATACGTAAACGGTACCCAATTCAATTCCTTTGTAAAACTGAAAAAACAATGGGCCAAATTGTCCGCGTCGTCTTCACAATGCGATTTCAAGTGTCATGCTAATATCATACTGTTGAGTCGCTTGCCGATTTGAAAGTGAAGGGTATTTATTCGTAAATGACTAATCAAACAAATCTGCAATTGCACACCTTTGAACGATCGAATCTCGTTGTTTTTGAACCAATAGCTAGTAAAATTTCTAAAACAGATACGTCACCGCTCGTGTTCGGTTTTCATCATCTTTAAAGTATGTTTTCATCTAGTAAACGAGCTGTTCTGCAAAGTTGCATGAAACTTTTTCCCCTCTCTACCGAACTGATCGCATTCTAACAAACGTAAAGTAAATGTTAAAGACAACGACGCCACCTAACCTTTCACAACTGCACAGAATGTAAATGAAGGGTGCCTGTTTTTTCTTAACTGCTCCTCTTCCTCTGGTCAGTGTGTATTTTACCTTTCACACAACTGAAAGTATTTAAACTAGTAAAGGAATTTTTTATTTCATTAGTGGGGGAGACAAGTAGTTTCCGTACTGTGTTATAATAAAATGAATTTTGTTTATTATCATTACCAAATTGTAAACAATTATTTGTATTGCATTCAGTTTCATTTGGTCTCTTCAGAGTGTCTTTAAGCAAGTTAAATATTTGAAATATGAAAGTACTAAAAGGCCGTGTGTTTTTAATTGAAAGCAGATGGTAGTTTATGACAGAAAGCAGTCGGCTGAAGTGTATTCATTTATTTTATCAAACACCATTCACATTTATAAGAATATTTATTTTTGTGCAGCTAGTTGTTAGCTAAGACATAGTGTGCAAATTTTTGTCGTTCTATCCCCTTTCCAGTAATAATGGAATAACAATGTAAACAATTTGTATAGCATTCAGTTTCAATTGGTCTCTTCAGAGTGTCTTTAAGCAAGTTAAATATTTGAAATACGAGGGTCATTCAATAAGTAAACAGACAAACAGTTGTAGAAAAGAAATTAATTGTAGCAGCTGATTGAAACTTTCAGGAGTGTTACCTGGCAACATCGTTGTGAGTCTTGATCAGCTGTTCAATAATATATTGCATAATCATAACCAATACAGTTTTATGTACGATGGCGTGTCCTCTTGAGGACAGTACTTTCGAAGAACAGCGTTCTGTTATAAGATTTTTGGACTTGGAACCACTAACTTGGATTCACTATTTTGAACCTGAGTCAAAGCGACAAAGCATGGAGTGGAAGCATCCCAGTTCACCCGCCAAAAAGAAATTCAAAACCCAGCCATCGGCTGGTAAGGTGATGTTAACCATCTTTTGGAGCTCCCAAGGCCCAATTTTCTCTGATTACCTACAAGACCAGCGTACCATCATAGTCAGTACTATTCTGACATGATTGTGAACAAAGTTAAGCCTGCATTGAAGAAGAAATGTCCGGGATGGCAGAGGAAAGGTGTGATTCTTCTTCACGATAATGCCCGCCCACACACGGCAAAACTGACGCTTGAAACAATAAAAAAAGTAGGTTGGGAGATCCTGCCTCATCGCCCTTATAGCCCTGACCTTCCCCATCTGACTTTTTCTTGTTTGGCCCACTCAAGGAGACTTTGCGTGATGTCAAGTTCAACGGCAATGAAGAAGTGAAGGAAAAAGTCAAAAACTGGCTTCGACATCAAGGTAAAGAATTCTTTGCTGAGGGAATACAAAAGCTTGTAAAGAGATGGGACAAGTGCATAGACGCTGCTGGAGATTATGTTGAAAAGTAAAAAAAAAAAAAATTGTATAATTGTATTAATTGAATAAAAAGCTTTTGCTCCACAGCTGTTTGTTTACTTATTGAATGACCTCTCATATGAAAGTACTGAAAGGCTGTGTGTTTTTAATTGAAAGCAGATGGTAGTTTATGACAGATATCAGTCGGGTGAAGTGTATTCTATTTATTTTATTTTATCAAACACCATTCACGTTCATAAGGTTATTTATTTTTGTGCAGCTAGTTGTTAGCTAAGGCGCAGTGTGCAAGTTTTTTGTCATTCTATCCCCTTTGCAGTAATAAAGTGGTGGCAAATCCTATTAAAGATTGCCTGTTCGTCACTAAATTTTAATTACCAAGTGGTTTTAAATTTACTATAACTGGTACGGTCATTATTTACTTATGTTTCCTCTGTTGGTGAAAATTAAAATAACAAGGGCGCGGCAAGCCATATTACCACTGTTGAAGGTTACCATATGTTTTTCCAGGTTTGCTTTTGTTCAGAAACGGCTAACGGTTTGGAAAAAAAATTTTCAACTTGTGATTTTCACTTGACAAACGCAAACGCAATAGTAAACTTACATTACAAAGTTAACATTTTTACTTTAAGACCGTGTAACAATTTTTACAAGCTGGTACAAATCAACAAATGTAGATGCAATTGCACACACACACATACAATCAACTGTGGAAGTTCAATTATTAAACATGTAATATATTCAGTTTCTCCAAGTAACAGTTCAATGTTGTTTACGACTGGCTTTCACAAGCAGGCTGCTTGTTGCAGTATCTGGCACATTCGATACTGTCACCAACGCGAAGGGTAGGCCTATCTTTCATTACTTTACAAGGAGAGAGGACACTCTTCATTTCATAAATGAAACAGGTGGGAAAGTTTTTACGAAAAGACCTGTCTCATTATACAGGCTCTCTGTTGCAGTGCTCGTCAAACATTTACACACAAACACTCACTGCTAACACGTACATGATTATGTTACAAAGGGCCATCTTTATTAGCCTGTTTTTGACGCATTGCACACTGCATTTTATCAGGATATATGGACCATTCACAGGTGTCTGTCTGTATTTCTGTCCCTCACTCGTACGCTTATCCTCATGGTCATGCAACTCATTCTGCCGGGAGTGTGTGTGTTCTTTTGTGCAGATGCTTACCTTGCACTTGGTTGTAACTTGCTGCCGATGACAAGAAGTACGTAGTACGTAGTCCTAATCGTACCCGATGCATGTACAACAGAAATTTTCCATGCATCCTCATCCCCATAGGGATGACAAACTAGGTTTCCTGATCATGCTTATTGGCCGATAACAAACACGAGAATAAGACAGAAAAATTAATGGTGTAACCTTTTTCAGTATCAGCTACCCTTATAATTTACAGCAAGCTCTATTTATGATAATTGTTATTACACTGTCATAGGACTGCAGTTCCTCCCTCAGGCTGCTGGTGCTCGGTTCCTCCTTGCAGCGAAATATTGTCAATTGTCTGCGTGGAAGTAAGCAACGGGTGTAAGCATTCTTGAAGGCTTCATCTCACTCGATCCTCTCTGGCAGCAAGCTGTAACAGTAACGGAGACCATCAAACGTTTTCTAGGCGAAAGCCGGCCACTGCAATATGCATGCACGTTTCTAGACACAATTAAAAAAAATTACAGGTGGTCAGAAAAGTCTGGTGTAAGAAAAGTGTACGTAGGGACCCGGAGGTGCTGCAATGCCGGGTCAACCCGTGACAGAAGTGGAGCAAGCCTCTAAACACTCCGTCATTTTCCAAAGGTCATTTTAATACACTGGCCCCACAATGCGGAGCGTATCAGACATAAAGTTGATAAGAACAGCTTAACAGGTTTATTCTTATACCAAAAATTTTACAAGGAGTTACAAATATTAAAACCGTACTTACAAATTAATAATCATTAATTGTATGTAACACTGTTGACAATTTTTAGACACCTGTATGAATTAGGCTATACAATTTATTGTTGTATATATGTATATAAAGTCTCTGATTATTTATTACAATTATTAATTTTATACAGTCTTTGAGAGTGTTCATACCTTCACAGTATGTCAAACACAATTATATCTATTGTATATTGTTTTTTTTCACACATTGATGTCACAATTTGCCAATTGTTTAATCACTGTCATGCAGATTTTTTTATCCAGTTACTACCACACTTAAGTTATTCTTTTTTTTCTTTCCTGTGAAAGCTGAAAGCGCAGCAGCACGTGTGAACACACAGATAATATTTTGTTTGGCAAATGTGACATTAAGCACTGCCATCAATCAGTATCACTATCTCACTTGTTTACTGTATATATATCCTGACTCCACCTGCTGAGCTTTCCGAATGGCTCTGTCATTGTTCTTGTGCCATGCATAGTAGTCCAGAGATGCTATACTATGAAGCCATCCATGGAGACCCTACATCCTTTCCCTTCTAGCGCCTCCTCAGAGCTTTCAAAAGAAACAGATGCATCAACTATGCAGATATTTATATTTTCTTCATTCCTCAGCTCCCGTGTCATGGTCTCAGATATGATCTGTTCCCTCGGCCTTCCTGTTTTTACAAGCAGAACCCCTGCCAATCAAAACATTGTAAAACAAAGGAAATTTAAGTGTACAAAAAAAAAACAAAAGATTGACAAGGAAGGTTGGTGAAGAGGAAAGGCTGAAGATTGCGATTGATTTACTGCAATGAACAGAGGTAAATAATAATAATAATAATAATTTATTTCCAATTTTTCCTTCATATACAAAATAGTTGCATACAAAGGACCTATAGGGGGTATAAAAATACCCGTACATAGGTTGGTCCTACATAAATATTTAAAAATAAAATTCAAAAATACAACAGTTGTAAATATTAACAAAATGTGATAGATACATCACTAGTTTATACTAATATAGTTCAAATAATAAAGCATTAAATTTATATGAGATTCATATACACAACATCAACCATACATGGCAACATGTTAATCACAATAATTATTAAATTTGTACAGACACCATTTATTCCATTATTCAGTCTATAACAAAATTTCTGATTTTATCTTTTAACTTCTTTTTTAACAGTTTATTACTAACGCCCAAACCTTTAAGATATATCGGTAGTTCATTGAAGTACTTTATTGCATAATAAACATAACTCCTTTGGCCAATTGTCAATATGTGTTTAGGCAGTGGGATACTTTTGTAGCGTGTGTTATTAGAATTTCGAGTAAATTCATCCTCAAGTTTATCATACTGATATATTATGGCTTTAAGAACAAAAACTTGTTTGAGATCGAGTGGTCTGTCCTGATCTTGTTCTTCCACTCCAATTATTTTTAATAATCTATATTGAAGTCTAAGCAGTGGTCTGAAAGATGTATCATAAAGACCACCCCAGGCAACAATACCATAAACTGCAATACTATGGAAAAGCCCATAGTAGGCCTATATTTGAATCATCTGTTTTCTAGATAATATTTGCCGGAGTCTGCAAAAAACATATACTAGATATTTTGGTCTTATTAACTACATTATTGACATGCAAATCCCACTTAATATTATAATCATATATAACACCTAGATATTTACAGCTAACGACTCTCTTCAAACGACCACCATTCAAAAAAACATCCAATTCATCAGGAACAGAGTCTTTATAATTGCCAAAAGTGACATAAACAGACTTGTTTATATTAAGTATAAGTTTATTTTGATAAAGCCATGAAAAAATAGAGTCAAGTTTATCTGACACATGAACTGATAGTTCCCTCCATGAGTGCCCATTCATTGGGACAGCTGTATCATCAGCATATGCAATCAATTCTTGGTGTATTTCTAATAAATCATTTATGAAGAATAAAAACAGTAATTGACCAAGAATAGATCCCTGAGGAACTCCTAAATTGGTATAGACTGGTTTACTTTTAATACCATTGACCTTTACAACTTGAAATTAAAAATCGAATCGAATTAAAAACTTTTTAAATTCACATTACAGTTAAATTTTTAACATGTTTCTTTAAAATTACACATACCATACAATTGTACTAATCATTTTTATTGATAATGTTTCATTATCGCTGCATGTGCCAACCAACTAAATTTCTTATAAAACCGCCAATATCTCGAAAACGAAAAAGCCGATTTTATTGAAACAAAACCAAAATAAAATTTGGAATTTTCTATAATTTTCACTCGTTGACACCATATAGCTATCTCTCATAAAACGAAAGTTTGTCGCATGCCGAAAATTTCACTACATGAAAATTAAAAAAGAAATTTCATGACGTGGAACCGTCTGAAGACGGTTTTTGAAAATTGTTAAAACTATCGGTTAAAATTTATGCCTAAAACCATCCTCAAACTTCAAGGAACATGGTGGTGAAAGAATTTTAAAAATCAGATCAGCTGTTACTGAAGTTATGTCGGGGCGGGCAATGAAACACATTCGCGCTCTCCGCTATAGCTCGGACGTAGACCTACGCAGCTTCCAGTGGTCGAGGGAAGAGTAACAGTACTTGCTGAAAGCTTGCGTACCACCTCCTCTGTTCTATTGGGGAGAACAGTCCACATTGTCTCGCTCGCTCTGCAAAAAGAGTATACTTCCAAACGGGTACTGACAGTAGGACTGGAGATAAAGCTCCTGTTGTCCCGTAGTGACGGATGGTCGTTGATATTCATTTTTGAGTTTAAGGTGGGCCGGTCCCGGCGGTACTGCAATGCCGGGTCAACCCGTGACAGAGGTGGAGCAAGCCCCTAGCACTCCGTCATTTTCCAAAAATCAGTTTAATATACTGGCCCCGCAATGCGGAGCGTATCAGATATTAAGCTGATAAGAACAGATACTACACTTTGATCTTAGCCAAAAGGCCGAGAAGCGATAAACCAAAGGTGCCTTACGGTTATGGTGTCACTCTATGGACTATCGTTTTAAGCGGCGGGAACCAGTGGTTGTTATTCGAGTTTATTTCACCATCAGCCACCGCCCAAGTGACGTCAGACCAAAGGTGCGCAGTTATCTCAACGTCTCCTCGCCTTTCTTATGCGAAACGTTCAACTGGTTCGATTTTTGAGAAGGAAACGCTGGAAAAATCGTAGCCCAGTCAACGAATACAGTCGCCGTGACGACGTGGTGAACTGTTTACTCGATAGATGGCGTCACAGTAGCGCCTCCGTATTTTACCACTTTTTTGTTTTTCGTGGTGAAAACCGCGGAACGAGGACGCAGGCAACGTGTCGGAAGTCGTCTGTTAAGTTAAGCAACCGATAAAACGATCGGTAGAACCGGATAGTACGATGAAAAAAAGACGTCAAAGTTCAAGTTCGCACCGCATTTAACGTGACCCGCAAGATAGGGTAGGCTGCAGCTGGAATGTCGGCGTTTTGCACACTCAATTATTGGTAGTCGTACCTTTTAAAATACATGCCATGCTGTGTGCTCTGTTGTCATATACAGACGGCAGTGGCCCGGCACTTGATGGTCGACGAAATTACAAGTAGATTTTTCATAACACATCACCTCTCTCAGCGTTCCCTTTTCTTTGCTGCATCCAAGCACGAGACGGCCGCGCCCACCACGTCGTTACGATTACAGTATCTCAGATGTCGAGTGACCGATTATACAATTTAAAAACCTCACAACGGTGGTTTTCATAATAGGCCTACCTTTCGAGTAACGTGAGAGGCCACGTAGGTGTATACGTAAACGGTACCCAATTCAATTCCTTTGTAAAACTGAAAAAACAATGGGCCAAATTGTCCGCGTCGTCTTCACAATGCGATTTCAAGTGTCATGCTAATATCATACTGTTGAGTCGCTTGCCGATTTGAAAGTGAAGGGTATTTATTCGTAAATGACTAATCAAACAAATCTGCAATTGCACACCTTTGAACGATCGAATCTCGTTGTTTTTGAACCAATAGCTAGTAAAATTTCTAAAACAGATACGTCACCGCTCGTGTTCGGTTTTCATCATCTTTAAAGTATGTTTTCATCTAGTAAACGAGCTGTTCTGCAAAGTTGCATGAAACTTTTTCCCCTCTCTACCGAACTGATCGCATTCTAACAAACGTAAAGTAAATGTTAAAGACAACGACGCCACCTAACCTTTCACAACTGCACAGAATGTAAATGAAGGGTGCCTGTTTTTTCTTAACTGCTCCTCTTCCTCTGGTCAGTGTGTATTTTACCTTTCACACAACTGAAAGTATTTAAACTAGTAAAGGAATTTTTTATTTCATTAGTGGGGGAGACAAGTAGTTTCCGTACTGTGTTATAATAAAATGAATTTTGTTTATTATCATTACCAAATTGTAAACAATTATTTGTATTGCATTCAGTTTCATTTGGTCTCTTCAGAGTGTCTTTAAGCAAGTTAAATATTTGAAATATGAAAGTACTAAAAGGCCGTGTGTTTTTAATTGAAAGCAGATGGTAGTTTATGACAGAAAGCAGTCGGCTGAAGTGTATTCATTTATTTTATCAAACACCATTCACATTTATAAGAATATTTATTTTTGTGCAGCTAGTTGTTAGCTAAGACATAGTGTGCAAATTTTTGTCGTTCTATCCCCTTTCCAGTAATAATGGAATAACAATGTAAACAATTTGTATAGCATTCAGTTTCAATTGGTCTCTTCAGAGTGTCTTTAAGCAAGTTAAATATTTGAAATACGAGGGTCATTCAATAAGTAAA
The DNA here is from genome assembly GCA_034769895.1 of Magicicada septendecula. Lineage (NCBI taxonomy): Eukaryota > Metazoa > Arthropoda > Insecta > Hemiptera > Cicadidae > Magicicada > Magicicada septendecula. Next base: position 660,852,425 of record CM068368.1, read on the forward strand.
CAGACAAACAGTTGTAGAAAAGAAATTAATTGTAGCAGCTGATTGAAACTTTCAGGAGTGTTACCTGGCAACATCGTTGTGAGTCTTGATCAGCTGTTCAATAATATATTGCATAATCATAACCAATACAGTTTTATGTACGATGGCGTGTCCTCTTGAGGACAGTACTTTCGAAGAACAGCGTTCTGTTATAAGATTTTTGGACTTGGAACCACTAACTTGGATTCACTATTTTGAACCTGAGTCAAAGCGACAAAGCATGGAGTGGAAGCATCCCAGTTCACCCGCCAAAAAGAAATTCAAAACCCAGCCATCGGCTGGTAAGGTGATGTTAACCATCTTTTGGAGCTCCCAAGGCCCAATTTTCTCTGATTACCTACAAGACCAGCGTACCATCATAGTCAGTACTATTCTGACATGATTGTGAACAAAGTTAAGCCTGCATTGAAGAAGAAATGTCCGGGATGGCAGAGGAAAGGTGTGATTCTTCTTCACGATAATGCCCGCCCACACACGGCAAAACTGACGCTTGAAACAATAAAAAAAGTAGGTTGGGAGATCCTGCCTCATCGCCCTTATAGCCCTGACCTTCCCCATCTGACTTTTTCTTGTTTGGCCCACTCAAGGAGACTTTGCGTGATGTCAAGTTCAACGGCAATGAAGAAGTGAAGGAAAAAGTCAAAAACTGGCTTCGACATCAAGGTAAAGAATTCTTTGCTGAGGGAATACAAAAGCTTGTAAAGAGATGGGACAAGTGCATAGACGCTGCTGGAGATTATGTTGAAAAGTAAAAAAAAAAAAAATTGTATAATTGTATTAATTGAATAAAAAGCTTTTGCTCCACAGCTGTTTGTTTACTTATTGAATGACCTCTCATATGAAAGTACTGAAAGGCTGTGTGTTTTTAATTGAAAGCAGATGGTAGTTTATGACAGATATCAGTCGGGTGAAGTGTATTCTATTTATTTTATTTTATCAAACACCATTCACGTTCATAAGGTTATTTATTTTTGTGCAGCTAGTTGTTAGCTAAGGCGCAGTGTGCAAGTTTTTTGTCATTCTATCCCCTTTGCAGTAATAAAGTGGTGGCAAATCCTATTAAAGATTGCCTGTTCGTCACTAAATTTTAATTACCAAGTGGTTTTAAATTTACTATAACTGGTACGGTCATTATTTACTTATGTTTCCTCTGTTGGTGAAAATTAAAATAACAAGGGCGCGGCAAGCCATATTACCACTGTTGAAGGTTACCATATGTTTTTCCAGGTTTGCTTTTGTTCAGAAACGGCTAACGGTTTGGAAAAAAAATTTTCAACTTGTGATTTTCACTTGACAAACGCAAACGCAATAGTAAACTTACATTACAAAGTTAACATTTTTACTTTAAGACCGTGTAACAATTTTTACAAGCTGGTACAAATCAACAAATGTAGATGCAATTGCACACACACACATACAATCAACTGTGGAAGTTCAATTATTAAACATGTAATGTATTCAGTTTCTCCAAGTAACAGTTCAATGTTGTTTACGACTGGCTTTCACAAGCAGGCTGCTTGTTGCAGTATCTGGCACATTCGATACTGTCACCAACGCGAAGGGTAGGCCTATCTTTCATTACTTTACAAGGAGAGAGGACACTCTTCATTTCATAAATGAAACAGGTGGGAAAGTTTTTACGAAAAGACCTGTCTCATTATACAGGCTCTCTGTTGCAGTGCTCGTCAAACATTTACACACAAACACTCACTGCTAACACGTACATGATTATGTTACAAAGGGCCATCTTTATTAGCCTGTTTTTGACGCATTGCACACTGCATTTTATCAGGATATATGGACCATTCACAGGTGTCTGTCTGTATTTCTGTCCCTCACTTGTACGCTTATCCTCATGGTCATGCAACTCATTCTGCCGGGAGTGTGTGTGTTCTTTTGTGCAGATGCTTACCTTGCACTTGGTTGTAACTTGCTGCCGATGACAAGAAGTACGTAGTACGTAGTCCTAATCGTACCCGATGCATGTACAACAGAAATTTTCCATGCATCCTCATCCCCATAGGGATGACAAACTAGGTTTCCTGATCATGCTTATTGGCCGATAACAAACACGAGAATAAGACAGAAAAATTAATGGTGTAACCTTTTTCAGTATCAGCTACCCTTATAATTTACAGCAAGCTCTATTTATGATAATTGTTATTACACTGTCATAGGACTGCAGTTCCTCCCTCAGGCTGCTGGTGCTCGGTTCCTCCTTGCAGCGAAATATTGTCAATTGTCTGCGTGGAAGTAAGCAACGGGTGTAAGCATTCTTGAAGGCTTCATCTCACTCGATCCTCTCTGGCAGCAAGCTGTAACAGTAACGGAGACCATCAAACGTTTTCTAGGCGAAAGCCGGCCACTGCAATATGCATGCACGTTTCTAGACACAATTAAAAAAAATTACAGGTGGTCAGAAAAGTCTGGTGTAAGAAAAGTGTACGTAGGGACCCGGAGGTACTGCAATGCCGGGTCAACCCGTGACAGAAGTGGAGCAAGCCTCTAAACACTCCGTCATTTTCCAAAGGTCATTTTAATACACTGGCCCCACAATGCGGAGCGTATCAGACATAAAGTTGATAAGAACAGCTTAACAGGTTTATTCTTATACCAAAAATTTTACAAGGAGTTACAAATATTAAAACCGTACTTACAAATTAATAATCATTAATTGTATGTAACACTGTTGACAATTTTTAGACACCTGTATGAATTAGGCTATACAATTTATTGTTGTATATATGTATATAAAGTCTCTGATTATTTATTACAATTATTAATTTTATACAGTCTTTGAGAGTGTTCATACCTTCACAGTATGTCAAACACAATTATATCTATTGTATATTGTTTTTTTTCACACATTGATGTCACAATTTGCCAATTGTTTAATCACTGTCATGCAGATTTTTTTATCCAGTTACTACCACACTTAAGTTATTCTTTTTTTTCTTTCCTGTGAAAGCTGAAAGCGCAGCAGCACGTGTGAACACACAGATAATATTTTGTTTGGCAAATGTGACATTAAGCACTGCCATCAATCAGTATCACTATCTCACTTGTTTACTGTATATATATCCTGACTCCACCTGCTGAGCTTTCCGAATGGCTCTGTCATTGTTCTTGTGCCATGCATAGTAGTCCAGAGATGCTATACTATGAAGCCATCCATGGAGACCCTACATCCTTTCCCTTCTAGCGCCTCCTCAGAGCTTTCAAAAGAAACAGATGCATCAACTATGCAGATATTTATATTTTCTTCATTCCTCAGCTCCCGTGTCATGGTCTCAGATATGATCTGTTCCCTCGGCCTTCCTGTTTTTACAAGCAGAACCCCTGCCAATCAAAACATTGTAAAACAAAGGAAATTTAAGTGTACAAAAAAAAAACAAAAGATTGACAAGGAAGGTTGGTGAAGAGGAAAGGCTGAAGATTGCGATTGATTTACTGCAATGAACAGAGGTAAATAATAATAATAATAATAATTTATTTCCAATTTTTCCTTCATATACAAAATAGTTGCATACAAAGGACCTATAGGGGGTATAAAAATACCCGTACATAGGTTGGTCCTACATAAATATTTAAAAATAAAATTCAAAAATACAACAGTTGTAAATATTAACAAAATGTGATAGATACATCACTAGTTTATACTAATATAGTTCAAATAATAAAGCATTAAATTTATATGAGATTCATATACACAACATCAACCATACATGGCAACATGTTAATCACAATAATTATTAAATTTGTACAGACACCATTTATTCCATTATTCAGTCTATAACAAAATTTCTGATTTTATCTTTTAACTTCTTTTTTAACAGTTTATTACTAACGCCCAAACCTTTAAGATATATCGGTAGTTCATTGAAGTACTTTATTGCATAATAAACATAACTCCTTTGGCCAATTGTCAATATGTGTTTAGGCAGTGGGATACTTTTGTAGCGTGTGTTATTAGAATTTCGAGTAAATTCATCCTCAAGTTTATCATACTGATATATTATGGCTTTAAGAACAAAAACTTGTTTGAGATCGAGTGGTCTGTCCTGATCTTGTTCTTCCACTCCAATTATTTTTAATAATCTATATTGAAGTCTAAGCAGTGGTCTGAAAGATGTATCATAAAGACCACCCCAGGCAACAATACCATAAACTGCAATACTATGGAAAAGCCCATAGTAGGCCTATATTTGAATCATCTGTTTTCTAGATAATATTTGCCGGAGTCTGCAAAAAACATATACTAGATATTTTGGTCTTATTAACTACATTATTGACATGCAAATCCCACTTAATATTATAATCATATATAACACCTAGATATTTACAGCTAACGACTCTCTTCAAACGACCACCATTCAAAAAAACATCCAATTCATCAGGAACAGAGTCTTTATAATTGCCAAAAGTGACATAAACAGACTTGTTTATATTAAGTATAAGTTTATTTTGATAAAGCCATGAAAAAATAGAGTCAAGTTTATCTGACACATGAACTGATAGTTCCCTCCATGAGTGCCCATTCATTGGGACAGCTGTATCATCAGCATATGCAATCAATTCTTGGTGTATTTCTAATAAATCATTTATGAAGAATAAAAACAGTAATTGACCAAGAATAGATCCCTGAGGAACTCCTAAATTGGTATAGACTGGTTTACTTTTAATACCATTGACCTTTACAACTTGAAATTAAAAATCGAATCGAATTAAAAATTTTTTAAATTCACATTACAGTTAAATTTTTAACATGTTTCTTTAAAATTACACATACCATACAATTGTACTAATCATTTTTATTGATAATGTTTCATTATCGCTGCATGTGCCAACCAACTAAATTTCTTATAAAACCGCCAATATCTCGAAAACGAAAAAGCCGATTTTATTGAAACAAAACCAAAAAAAATTTGGAATTTTCTATAATTTTCACTCGTTGACACCATATAGCTATCTCTCATAAAACGAAAGTTTGTCGCATGCCGAAAATTTCACTACATGAAAATTAAAAAAGAAATTTCATGACGTGGAACCGTCTGAAGACTGTTTTTGAAAATTGTTAAAACTATCGGTTAAAATTTATGCCTAAAACCATCCTCAAACTTCAAGGAACATGGTGGTGAAAGAATTTTAAAAATCAGATCAGCTGTTACTGAAGTTATGTCGGGGCGGGCAATGAAACACATTCGCGCTCTCCGCTATAGCTCGGACGTAGACCAACGCAGCTTCCAGTGGTCGAGGGAAGAGTAACAGTACTTGCTGAAGGCTTGCGTACCACCTCCTCTGTTCTATTGGGGAGAACAGTCCACATTGTCTCGCTCGCTCTGCAAAAAGAGTATACTTCCAAACGGGTACTGACAGTAGGACTGGAGATATAGCTCCTGTTGTCCCGTAGTGACAGATGGTCATTGATATTCATTTTTAGTTTAAGGTGGGCCGGGTCAACCCGTGACAGAGGTGGAGCAAGCCCCTAGCACTCCGTCATTTTCCAAAAATCAGTTTAATATACTGGCCCCGCAATGCGGAGCGTATCAGATATTAAGCTGATAAGAACAGATACTACACTTTGATCTTAGCCAAAAGGCCGAGAAGCGATAAACCAAAGGTGCCTTACGGTTATGGTGTCACTCTATGGACTATCGTTTTAAGCGGCGGGAACCAGTGGTTGTTATTCGAGTTTATTTCACCATCAGCCACCGCCCAAGTGACGTCAGACCAAAGGTGCGCAGTTATCTCAACGTCTCCTCGCCTTTCTTATGCGAAACGTTCAACTGGTTCGATTTTTGAGAAGGAAACGCTGGAAAAATCGTAGCCCAGTCAACGAATACAGTCGCCGTGACGACGTGGTGAACTGTTTACTCGATAGATGGCGTCACAGTAGCGCCTCCGTATTTTACCACTTTTTTGTTTTTCGTGGTGAAAACCGCGGAACGAGGACGCAGGCAACGTGTCGGAAGTCGTCTGTTAAGTTAAGCAACCGATAAAACGATCGGTAGAACCGGATAGTACGATGAAAAAAAGCCGTCAAAGTTCAAGTTCGCACCGCATTTAACGTGACCCGCAAGATAGGGTAGGCTGCAGCTGGAATGTCGGTGTTTTGCACACTCAATTATTGGTAGTCGTACCTTTTAAAATACATGCCATGCTGTGTGCTCTGTTGTCATATACAGACGGCAGTGGCCCGGCACTTGATGGTCGACGAAATTACAAGTAGATTTTTCATAACACATCACCTCTCTCAGCGTTCCCTTTTCTTTGCTGCATCCAAGCACGAGACGGCCGCGCCCACCACGTCGTTACGATTACAGTATCTCAGATGTCGAGTGACCGATTATACAATTTAAAAACCTCACAACGGTGGTTTTCATAATAGGCCTACCTTTCGAGTAACGTGAGAGGCCACGTAGGTGTATACGTAAACGGTACCCAATTCAATTCCTTTGTAAAACTGAAAAAACAATGGGCCAAATTGTCCGCGTCGTCTTCACAATGCGATTTCAAGTGTCATGCTAATATCATACTGTTGAGTCGCTTGCCGATTTGAAAGTGAAGGGTATTTATTCGTAAATGACTAATCAAACAAATCTGCAATTGCACACCTTTGAACGATCGAATCTCGTTGTTTTTGAACCAATAGCTAGTAAAATTTCTAAAACAGATACGTCACCGCTCGTGTTCGGTTTTCATCATCTTTAAAGTATGTTTTCATCTAGTAAACGAGCTGTTCTGCAAAGTTGCATGAAACTTTTTCCCCTCTCTACCGAACTGATCGCATTCTAACAAACGTAAAGTAAATGTTAAAGACAACGACGCCACCTAACCTTTCACAACTGCACAGAATGTAAATGAAGGGTGCCTGTTTTTTCTTAACTGCTCCTCTTCCTCTGGTCAGTGTGTATTTTACCTTTCACACAACTGAAAGTATTTAAACTAGTAAAGGAATTTTTTATTTCATTAGTGGGGGAGACAAGTAGTTTCCGTACTGTGTTATAATAAAATGAATTTTGTTTATTATCATTACCAAATTGTAAACAATTATTTGTATTGCATTCAGTTTCATTTGGTCTCTTCAGAGTGTCTTTAAGCAAGTTAAATATTTGAAATATGAAAGTACTAAAAGGCCGTGTGTTTTTAATTGAAAGCAGATGGTAGTTTATGACAGAAAGCAGTCGGCTGAAGTGTACTCATTTATTTTATCAAACACCATTCACATTTATAAGAATATTTATTTTTGTGCAGCTAGTTGTTAGCTAAGACATAGTGTGCAAATTTTTGTCGTTCTATCCCCTTTCCAGTAATAATGGAATAACAATGTAAACAATTTGTATAGCATTCAGTTTCAATTGGTCTCTTCAGAGTGTCTTTAAGCAAGTTAAATATTTGAAATACGAGGGTCATTCAATAAGTAAACAGACAAACAGTTGTAGAAAAGAAATTAATTGTAGCAGCTGATTGAAACTTTCAGGAGTGTTACCTGGCAACATCGTTGTGAGTCTTGATCAGCTGTTCAATAATATATTGCATAATCATAACCAATACAGTTTTATGTACGATGGCTTGTCCTCTTGAGGACAGTACTTTCGAAGAACAGCGTTCTGTTATAAGATTTTTGGACTTGGAACCACTAACTTGGATTCACTATTTTGAACCTGAGTCAAAGCGACAAAGCATGGAGTGGAAGCATCCCAGTTCACCCGCCAAAAAGAAATTCAAAACCCAGCCATCGGCTGGTAAGGTGATGTTAACCATCTTTTGGAGCTCCCAAGGCCCAATTTTCTCTGATTACCTACAAGACCAGCGTACCATCATAGTCAGTACTATTCTGACATGATTGTGAACAAAGTTAAGCCTGCATTGAAGAAGAAATGTCCGGGATGGCAGAGGAAAGGTGTGATTCTTCTTCACGATAATGCCCGCCCACACACGGCAAAACTGACGCTTGAAACAATAAAAAAAGTAGGTTGGGAGATCCTGCCTCATCGCCCTTATAGCCCTGACCTTCCCCATCTGACTTTTTCTTGTTTGGCCCACTCAAGGAGACTTTGCGTGATGTCAAGTTCAACGGCAATGAAGAAGTGAAGGAAAAAGTCAAAAACTGGCTTCGACATCAAGGTAAAGAATTCTTTGCTGAGGGAATACAAAAGCTTGTAAAGAGATGGGACAAGTGCATAGACGCTGCTGGAGATTATGTTGAAAAGTAAAAAAAAAAAAAATTGTATAATTGTATTAATTGAATAAAAAGCTTTTGCTCCACAGCTGTTTGTTTACTTATTGAATGACCTCTCATATGAAAGTACTGAAAGGCTGTGTGTTTTTAATTGAAAGCAGATGGTAGTTTATGACAGATATCAGTCGGGTGAAGTGTATTCTATTTATTTTATTTTATCAAACACCATTCACGTTCATAAGGTTATTTATTTTTGTGCAGCTAGTTGTTAGCTAAGGCGCAGTGTGCAAGTTTTTTGTCATTCTATCCCCTTTGCAGTAATAAAGTGGTGGCAAATCCTATTAAAGATTGCCTGTTCGTCACTAAATTTTAATTACCAAGTGGTTTTAAATTTACTATAACTGGTACGGTCATTATTTACTTATGTTTCCTCTGTTGGTGAAAATTAAAATAACAAGGGCGCGGCAAGCCATATTACCACTGTTGAAGGTTACCATATGTTTTTCCAGGTTTGCTTTTGTTCAGAAACGGCTAACGGTTTGGAAAAAAAATTTTCAACTTGTGATTTTCACTTGACAAACGCAAACGCAATAGTAAACTTACATTACAAAGTTAACATTTTTACTTTAAGACCGTGTAACAATTTTTACAAGCTGGTACAAATCAACAAATGTAGATGCAATTGCACACGCACACATACAATCAACTGTGGAAGTTCAATTATTAAACATGTAATGTATTCAGTTTCTCCAAGTAACAGTTCAATGTTGTTTACGACTGGCTTTCACAAGCAGGCTGCTTGTTGCAGTATCTGGCACATTCGATACTGTCACCAACGCGAAGGGTAGGCCTATCTTTCATTACTTTACAAGGAGAGAGGACACTCTTCATTTCATAAATGAAACAGGTGGGAAAGTTTTTACGAAAAGACCTGTCTCATTATACAGGCTCTCTGTTGCAGTGCTCGTCAAACATTTACACACAAACACTCACTGCTAACACGTACATGATTATGTTACAAAGGGCCATCTTTATTAGCCTGTTTTTGACGCATTGCACACTGCATTTTATCAGGATATATGGACCATTCACAGGTGTCTGTCTGTATTTCTGTCCCTCACTCGTACGCTTATCCTCATGGTCATGCAACTCATTCTGCCGGGAGTGTGTGTGTTCTTTTGTGCAGATGCTTACCTTGCACTTGGTTGTAACTTGCTGCCGATGACAAGAAGTACGTAGTACGTAGTCCTAATCGTACCCGATGCATGTACAACAGAAATTTTCCATGCATCCTCATCCCCATAGGGATGACAAACTAGGTTTCCTGATCATGCTTATTGGCCGATAACAAACACGAGAATAAGACAGAAAAATTAATGGTGTAACCTTTTTCAGTATCAGCTACCCTTATAATTTACAGCAAGCTCTATTTATGATAATTGTTATTACACTGTCATAGGACTGCAGTTCCTCCCTCAGGCTGCTGGTGCTCGGTTCCTCCTTGCAGCGAAATATTGTCAATTGTCTGCGTGGAAGTAAGCAACGGGTGTAAGCATTCTTGAAGGCTTAATCTCACTCGATCCTCTCTGGCAGCAAGCTGTAACAGTAACGGAGACCATCAAACGTTTTCTAGGCGAAAGCCGGCCACTGCAATATGCATGCACGTTTCTAGACACAATTAAAAAAAATTACAGGTGGTCAGAAAAGTCTGGTGTGAGAAAAGTGTACGTAGGGACCCGGAGGTACTGCAATGCCGGGTCAACCCGTGACAGAAGTGGAGCAAGCCTCTAAACACTCCGTCATTTTCCAAAGGTCATTTTAATACACTGGCCCCACAATGCGGAGCGTATCAGACATAAAGTTGATAAGAACAGCTTAACAGGTTTATTCTTATACCAAAAATTTTACAAGGAGTTACAAATATTAAAACCGTACTTACAAATTAATAATCATTAATTGTATGTAACACTGTTGACAATTTTTAGACACCCGTATGAATTAGGCTATACAATTTATTGTTGTATATATGTATATAAAGTCTCTGATTATTTATTACAATTATTAATTTTATACAGTCTTTGAGAGTGTTCATACCTTCACAGTATGTCAAACACAATTATATCTATTGTATATTGTTTTTTTTCACACATTGATGTCACAATTTGCCAATTGTTTAATCACTGTCATGCAGATTTTTTTATCCAGTTACTACCACACTTAAGTTATTCTTTTTTTTCTTTCCTGTGAAAGCTGAAAGCGCAGCAGCACGTGTGAACACACAGATAATATTTTGTTTGGCAAATGTGACATTAAGCACTGCCATCAATCAGTATCACTATCTCACTTGTTTACTGTATATATATCCTGACTCCACCTGCTGAGCTTTCCGAATGGCTCTGTCATTGTTCTTGTGCCATGCATAGTAGTCCAGAGATGCTATACTATGAAGCCATCCATGGAGACCCTACATCCTTTCCCTTCTAGCGCCTCCTCAGAGCTTTCAAAAGAAACAGATGCATCAACTATGCAGATATTTATATTTTCTTCATTCCTCAGCTCCCGTGTCATGGTCTCAGATATGATCTGTTCCCTCGGCCTTCCTGTTTTTACAAGCAGAACCCCTGCCAATCAAAACATTGTAAAACAAAGGAAATTTAAGTGTACAAAAAAAAAACAAAAGATTGACAAGGAAGGTTGGTGAAGAGGAAAGGCTGAAGATTGCGATTGATTTACTGCAATGAACAGAGGTAAATAATAATAATAATAATAATTTATTTCCAATTTTTCCTTCATATACAAAATAGTTGCATACAAAGGACCTATAGGGGGTATAAAAATACCCGTACATAGGTTGGTCCTACATAAATATTTAAAAATAAAATTCAAAAATACAACAGTTGTAAATATTAACAAAATGTGATAGATACATCACTAGTTTATACTAATATAGTTCAAATAATAAAGCATTAAATTTATATGAGATTCATATACACAACATCAACCATACATGGCAACATGTTAATCACAATAATTATTAAATTTGTACAGACACCATTTATTCCATTATTCAGTCTATAACAAAATTTCTGATTTTATCTTTTAACTTCTTTTTTAACAGTTTATTACTAACGCCCAAACCTTTAAGATATATCGGTAGTTCATTGAAGTACTTTATTGCATAATAAACATAACTCCTTTGGCCAATTGTCAATATGTGTTTAGGCAGTGGGATACTTTTGTAGCGTGTGTTATTAGAATTTCGAGTAAATTCATCCTCAAGTTTATCATACTGATATATTATGGCTTTAAGAACAAAAACTTGTTTGAGATCGAGTGGTCTGTCCTGATCTTGTTCTTCCACTCCAATTATTTTTAATAATCTATATTGAAGTCTAAGCAGTGGTCTGAAAGATGTATCATAAAGACCACCCCAGGCAACAATACCATAAACTGCAATACTATGGAAAAGCCCATAGTAGGCCTATATTTGAATCATCTGTTTTCTAGATAATATTTGCCGGAGTCTGCAAAAAACATATACTAGATATTTTGGTCTTATTAACTACATTATTGACATGCAAATCCCACTTAATATTATAATCATATATAACACCTAGATATTTACAGCTAACGACTCTCTTCAAACGACCACCATTCAAAAAAACATCCAATTCATCAGGAACAGAGTCTTTATAATTGCCAAAAGTGACATAAACAGACTTGTTTATATTAAGTATAAGTTTATTTTGATAAAGCCATGAAAAAATAGAGTCAAGTTTATCTGACACATGAACTGATAGTTCCCTCCATGAGTGCCCATTCATTGGGACAGCTGTATCATCAGCATATGCAATCAATTCTTGGTGTATTTCTAATAAATCATTTATGAAGAATAAAAACAGTAATTGACCAAGAATAGATCCCTGAGGAACTCCTAAATTGGTATAGACTGGTTTACTTTTAATACCATTGACCTTTACAACTTGAAATTAAAAATCGAATCGAATTAAAAATTTTTTAAATTCACATTACAGTTAAATTTTTAACATGTTTCTTTAAAATTACACATACCATACAATTGTACTAATCATTTTTATTGATAATGTTTCATTATCGCTGCATGTGCCAACCAACTAAATTTCTTATAAAACCGCCAATATCTCGAAAACGAAAAAGCCGATTTTATTGAAACAAAACCAAAATAAAATTTGGAATTTTCTATAATTTTCACTCGTTGACACCATATAGCTATCTCTCATAAAACGAAAGTTTGTCGCATGCCGAAAATTTCACTACATGAAAATTAAAAAAGAAATTTCATGACGTGGAACCGTCTGAAGACTGTTTTTGAAAATTGTTAAAACTATCGGTTAAAATTTATGCCTAAAACCATCCTCAAACTTCAAGGAACATGGTGGTGAAAGAATTTTAAAAATCAGATCAGCTGTTACTGAAGTTATGTCGGGGCGGGCAATGAAACACATTCGCGCTCTCCGCTATAGCTCGGACGTAGACCTACGCAGCTTCCAGTGGTCGAGGGAAGAGTAACAGTACTTGCTGAAAGCTTGCGTACCACCTCCTCTGTTCTATTGGGGAGAACAGTCCACATTGTCTCGCTCGCTCTGCAAAAAGAGTATACTTCCAAACGGGTACTGACAGTAGGACTGGAGATAAAGCTCCTGTTGTCCCGTAGTGACAGATGGTCATTGATATTCATTTTTGAGTTTAAGGTGGGCCGGGTCAACCCGTGACAGAGGTGGAGCAAGCCCCTAGCACTCCGTCATTTTCCAAAAATCAGTTTAATATACTGGCCCCGCAATGCGGAGCGTATCAGATATTAAGCTGATAAGAACAGATACTACACTTTGATCTTAGCCAAAAGGCCGAGAAGCGATAAACCAAAGGTGCCTTACGGTTATGGTGTCACTCTATGGACTATCGTTTTAAGCGGCGGGAACCAGTGGTTGTTATTCGAGTTTATTTCACCATCAGCCACCGCCCAAGTGACGTCAGACCAAAGGTGCGCAGTTATCTCAACGTCTCCTCGCCTTTCTTATGCGAAACGTTCAACTGGTTCGATTTTTGAGAAGGAAACGCTGGAAAAATCGTAGCCCAGTCAACGAATACAGTCGCCGTGACGACGTGGTGAACTGTTTACTCGATAGATGGCGTCACAGTAGCGCCTCCGTATTTTACCACTTTTTTGTTTTTCGTGGTGAAAACCGCGGAACGAGGACGCAGGCAACGTGTCGGAAGTCGTCTGTTAAGTTAAGCAACCGATAAAACGATCGGTAGAACCGGATAGTACGATGAAAAAAAGCCGTCAAAGTTCAAGTTCGCACCGCATTTAACGTGACCCGCAAGATAGGGTAGGCTGCAGCTGGAATGTCGGTGTTTTGCACACTCAATTATTGGTAGTCGTACCTTTTAAAATACATGCCATGCTGTGTGCTCTGTTGTCATATACAGACGGCAGTGGCCCGGCACTTGATGGTCGACGAAATTACAAGTAGATTTTTCATAACACATCACCTCTCTCAGCGTTCCCTTTTCTTTGCTGCATCCAAGCACGAGACGGCCGCGCCCACCACGTCGTTACGATTACAGTATCACAGATGTCGAGTGACCGATTATACAATTTAAAAACCTCACAACGGTGGTTTTCATAATAGGCCTACCTTTCGAGTAACGTGAGAGGCCACGTAGGTGTATACGTAAACGGTACCCAATTCAATTCCTTTGTAAAACTGAAAAAACAATGGGCCAAATTGTCCGCGTCGTCTTCACAATGCGATTACAAGTGTCATGCTAATATCATACTGTTGAGTCGCTTGCCGATTTGAAAGTGAAGGGTATTTATTCGTAAATGACTAATCAAACAAATCTGCAATTGCACACCTTTGAACGATCGAATCTCGTTGTTTTTGAACCAATAGCTAGTAAAATTTCTAAAACAGATACGTCACCGCTCGTGTTCGGTTTTCATCATCTTTAAAGTATGTTTTCATCTAGTAAACGAGCTGTTCTGCAAAGTTGCATGAAACTTTTTCCCCTCTCTACCGAACTGATCGCATTCTAACAAACGTAAAGTAAATGTTAAAGACAACGACGCCACCTAACCTTTCACAACTGCACAGAATGTAAATGAAGGGTGCCTGTTTTTTCTTAACTGCTCCTCTTCCTCTGGTCAGTGTGTATTTTACCTTTCACACAACTGAAAGTATTTAAACTAGTAAAGGAATTTTTTATTTCATTAGTGGGGGAGACAAGTAGTTTCCGTACTGTGTTATAATAAAATGAATTTTGTTTATTATCATTACCAAATTGTAAACAATTATTTGTATTGCATTCAGTTTCATTTGGTCTCTTCAGAGTGTCTTTAAGCAAGTTAAATATTTGAAATATGAAAGTACTAAAAGGCCGTGTGTTTTTAATTGAAAGCAGATGGTAGTTTATGACAGAAAGCAGTCGGCTGAAGTGTATTCATTTATTTTATCAAACACCATTCACATTTATAAGAATATTTATTTTTGTGCAGCTAGTTGTTAGCTAAGACATAGTGTGCAAATTTTTGTCGTTCTATCCCCTTTCCAGTAATAATGGAATAACAATGTAAACAATTTGTATAGCATTCAGTTTCAATTGGTCTCTTCAGAGTGTCTTTAAGCAAGTTAAATATTTGAAATACGAGGGTCATTCAATAAGTAAACAGACAAACAGTTGTAGAAAAGAAATTAATTGTAGCAGCTGATTGAAACTTTCAGGAGTGTTACCTGCCAACATCGTTGTGAGTCTTGATCAGCTGTTCAATAATATATTGCATAATCATAACCAATACAGTTTTATGTACGATGGCGTGTCCTCTTGAGGACAGTACTTTCGAAGAACAGCGTTCTGTTATAAGATTTTTGGACTTGGAACCACTAACTTGGATTCACTATTTTGAACTTGAGTCAAAGCGACAAAGCATGGAGTGGAAGCATCCCAGTTCACCCGCCAAAAAGAAATTCAAAACCCAGCCATCGGCTGGTAAGGTGATGTTAACCATCTTTTGGAGCTCCCAAGGCCCAATTTTCTGTGATTACCTACAAGACCAGCGTACCATCATAGTCAGTACTATTCTGACATGATTGTGAACAAAGTTAAGCCTGCATTGAAGAAGAAATGTCCGGGATGGCAGAGGAAAGGTGTGATTCTTCTTCACGATAATGCCCGCCCACACACGGCAAAACTGACGCTTGAAACAATAAAAAAAGTAGGTTGGGAGATCCTGCCTCATCGCCCTTATAGCCCTGACCTTCCCCATCTGACTTTTTCTTGTTTGGCCCACTCAAGGAGACTTTGCGTGATGTCAAGTTCAACGGCAATGAAGAAGTGAAGGAAAAAGTCAAAAACTGGCTTCGACATCAAGGTAAAGAATTCTTTGCTGAGGGAATACAAAAGCTTGTAAAGAGATGGGACAAGTGCATAGACGCTGCTGGAGATTATGTTGAAAAGTAAAAAAAAAAAAAATTGTATAATTGTATTAATTGAATAAAAAGCTTTTGCTCCACAGCTGTTTGTTTACTTATTGAATGACCTCTCATATGAAAGTACTGAAAGGCTGTGTGTTTTTAATTGAAAGCAGATGGTAGTTTATGACAGATATCAGTCGGGTGAAGTGTATTCTATTTATTTTATTTTATCAAACACCATTCACGTTCATAAGGTTATTTATTTTTGTGCAGCTAGTTGTTAGCTAAGGCGCAGTGTGCAAGTTTTTTGTCATTCTATCCCCTTTGCAGTAATAAAGTGGTGGCAAATCCTATTAAAGATTGCCTGTTCGTCACTAAATTTTAATTACCAAGTGGTTTTAAATTTACTATAACTGGTACGGTCATTATTTACTTATGTTTCCTCTGTTGGTGAAAATTAAAATAACAAGGGCGCGGCAAGCCATATTACCACTGTTGAAGGTTACCATATGTTTTTCCAGGTTTGCTTTTGTTCAGAAACGGCTAACGGTTTGGAAAAAAAATTTTCAACTTGTGATTTTCACTTGACAAACGCAAACGCAATAGTAAACTTACATTACAAAGTTAACATTTTTACTTTAAGACCGTGTAACAATTTTTACAAGCTGGTACAAATCAACAAATGTAGATGCAATTGCACACACACACATACAATCAACTGTGGAAGTTCAATTATTAAACATGTAATGTATTCAGTTTCTCCAAGTAACAGTTCAATGTTGTTTACGACTGGCTTTCACAAGCAGGCTGCTTGTTGCAGTATCTGGCACATTCGATACTGTCACCAACGCGAAGGGTAGGCCTATCTTTCATTACTTTACAAGGAGAGAGGACACTCTTCATTTCATAAATGAAACAGGTGGGAAAGTTTTTACGAAAAGACCTGTCTCATTATACAGGCTCTCTGTTGCAGTGCTCGTCAAACATTTACACACAAACACTCACTGCTAACACGTACATGATTATGTTACAAAGGGCCATCTTTATTAGCCTGTTTTTGACGCATTGCACACTGCATTTTATCAGGATATATGGACCATTCACAGGTGTCTGTCTGTATTTCTGTCCCTCACTCGTACGCTTATCCTCATGGTCATGCAACTCATTCTGCCGGGAGTGTGTGTGTTCTTTTGTGCAGATGCTTACCTTGCACTTGGTTGTAACTTGCTGCCGATGACAAGAAGTACGTAGTACGTAGTCCTAATCGTACCCGATGCATGTACAACAGAAATTTTCCATGCATCCTCATCCCCATAGGGATGACAAACTAGGTTTCCTGATCATGCTTATTGGCCGATAACAAACACGAGAATAAGACAGAAAAATTAATGGTGTAACCTTTTTCAGTATCAGCTACCCTTATAATTTACAGCAAGCTCTATTTATGATAATTGTTATTACACTGTCATAGGACTGCAGTTCCTCCCTCAGGCTGCTGGTGCTCGGTTCCTCCTTGCAGCGAAATATTGTCAATTGTCTGCGTGGAAGTAAGCAACGGGTGTAAGCATTCTTGAAGGCTTCATCTCACTCGATCCTCTCTGGCAGCAAGCTGTAACAGTAACGGAGACCATCAAACGTTTTCTAGGCGAAAGCCGGCCACTACAACATGCATGCACGTTTCTAGACACAATTAAAAAAATTACAGGTGGTCAGAAAAGTCTGGTGTAAGAAAAGTGTACGTAGGGACCCGGAGGTACTGCAATGCCGGGTCAACCCGTGACAGAAGTGGAGCAAGCCTCTAAACACTCCGTCATTTTCCAAAGGTCATTTTAATACACTGGCCCCACAATGCGGAGCGTATCAGACATAAAGTTGATAAGAACAGCTTAACAGGTTTATTCTTATACCAAAAATTTTACAAGGAGTTACAAATATTAAAACCGTACTTACAAATTAATAATCATTAATTGTATGTAACACTGTTGACAATTTTTAGACACCCGTATGAATTAGGCTATACAATTTATTGTTGTATATATGTATATAAAGTCTCTGATTATTTATTACAATTATTAATTTTATACAGTCTTTGAGAGTGTTCATACCTTCACAGTATGTCAAACACAATTATATCTATTGTATATTGTTTTTTTTCACACATTGATGTCACAATTTGCCAATTGTTTAATCACTGTCATGCAGATTTTTTTATCCAGTTACTACCACACTTAAGTTATTCTTTTTTTTCTTTCCTGTGAAAGCTGAAAGCGCAGCAGCACGTGTGAACACACAGATAATATTTTGTTTGGCAAATGTGACATTAAGCACTGCCATCAATCAGTATCACTATCTCACTTGTTTACTGTATATATATCCTGACTCCACCTGCTGAGCTTTCCGAATGGCTCTGTCATTGTTCTTGTGCCATGCATAGTAGTCCAGAGATGCTATACTATGAAGCCATCCATGGAGACCCTACATCCTTTCCCTTCTAGCGCCTCCTCAGAGCTTTCAAAAGAAACAGATGCATCAACTATGCAGATATTTATATTTTCTTCATTCCTCAGCTCCCGTGTCATGGTCTCAGATATGATCTGTTCCCTCGGCCTTCCTGTTTTTACAAGCAGAACCCCTGCCAATCAAAACATTGTAAAACAAAGGAAATTTAAGTGTACAAAAAAAAAACAAAAGATTGACAAGGAAGGTTGGTGAAGAGGAAAGGCTGAAGATTGCGATTGATTTACTGCAATGAACAGAGGTAAATAATAATAATAATAATAATTTATTTCCAATTTTTCCTTCATATACAAAATAGTTGCATACAAAGGACCTATAGGGGGTATAAAAATACCCGTACATAGGTTGGTCCTACATAAATATTTAAAAATAAAATTCAAAAATACAACAGTTGTAAATATTAACAAAATGTGATAGATACATCACTAGTTTATACTAATATAGTTCAAATAATAAAGCATTAAATTTATATGAGATTCATATACACAACATCAACCATACATGGCAACATGTTAATCACAATAATTATTAAATTTGTACAGACACCATTTATTCCATTATTCAGTCTATAACAAAATTTCTGATTTTATCTTTTAACTTCTTTTTTAACAGTTTATTACTAACGCCCAAACCTTTAAGATATATCGGTAGTTCATTGAAGTACTTTATTGCATAATAAACATAACTCCTTTGGCCAATTGTCAATATGTGTTTAGGCAGTGGGATACTTTTGTAGCGTGTGTTATTAGAATTTCGAGTAAATTCATCCTCAAGTTTATCATACTGATATATTATGGCTTTAAGAACAAAAACTTGTTTGAGATCGAGTGGTCTGTCCTGATCTTGTTCTTCCACTCCAATTATTTTTAATAATCTATATTGAAGTCTAAGCAGTGGTCTGAAAGATGTATCATAAAGACCACCCCAGGCAACAATACCATAAACTGCAATACTATGGAAAAGCCCATAGTAGGCCTATATTTGAATCATCTGTTTTCTAGATAATATTTGCCGGAGTCTGCAAAAAACATATACTAGATATTTTGGTCTTATTAACTACATTATTGACATGCAAATCCCACTTAATATTATAATCATATATAACACCTAGATATTTACAGCTAACGACTCTCTTCAAACGACCACCATTCAAAAAAACATCCAATTCATCAGGAACAGAGTCTTTATAATTGCCAAAAGTGACATAAACAGACTTGTTTATATTAAGTATAAGTTTATTTTGATAAAGCCATGAAAAAATAGAGTCAAGTTTATCTGACACATGAACTGATAGTTCCCTCCATGAGTGCCCATTCATTGGGACAGCTGTATCATCAGCATATGCAATCAATTCTTGGTGTATTTCTAATAAATCATTTATGAAGAATAAAAACAGTAATTGACCAAGAATAGATCCCTGAGGAACTCCTAAATTGGTATAGACTGGTTTACTTTTAATACCATTGACCTTTACAACTTGAAATTAAAAATCGAATCGAATTAAAAATTTTTTAAATTCACATTACAGTTAAATTTTTAACATGTTTCTTTAAAATTACACATACCATACAATTGTACTAATCATTTTTATTGATAATGTTTCATTATCGCTGCATGTGCCAACCAACTAAATTTCTTATAAAACCGCCAATATCTCGAAAACGAAAAAGCCGATTTTATTGAAACAAAACCAAAATAAAATTTGGAATTTTCTATAATTTTCACTCGTTGACACCATATAGCTATCTCTCATAAAACGAAAGTTTGTCGCATGCCGAAAATTTCACTACATGAAAATTAAAAAAGAAATTTCATGACGTGGAACCGTCTGAAGACTGTTTTTGAAAATTGTTAAAACTATCGGTTAAAATTTATGCCTAAAACCATCCTCAAACTTCAAGGAACATGGTGGTGAAAGAATTTTAAAAATCAGATCAGCTGTTACTGAAGTTATGTCGGGGCGGGCAATGAAACACATTCGCGCTCTCCGCTATAGCTCGGACGTAGACCTACGCAGCTTCCAGTGGTCGAGGGAAGAGTAACAGTACTTGCTGAAAGCTTGCGTACCACCTCCTCTGTTCTATTGGGGAGAACAGTCCACATTGTCTCGCTCGCTCTGCAAAAAGAGTATACTTCCAAACGGGTACTGACAGTAGGACTGGAGATAAAGCTCCTGTTGTCCCGTAGTGACAGATGGTCATTGATATTCATTTTTGAGTTTAAGGTGGGCCGGGTCAACCCGTGACAGAGGTGGAGCAAGCCCCTAGCACTCCGTCATTTTCCAAAAATCAGTTTAATATACTGGCCCCGCAATGCGGAGCGTATCAGATATTAAGCTGATAAGAACAGATACTACACTTTGATCTTAGCCAAAAGGCCGAGAAGCGATAAACCAAAGGTGCCTTACGGTTATGGTGTCACTCTATGGACTATCGTTTTAAGCGGCGGGAACCAGTGGTTGTTATTCGAGTTTATTTCACCATCAGCCACCGCCCAAGTGACGTCAGACCAAAGGTGCGCAGTTATCTCAACGTCTCCTCGCCTTTCTTATGCGAAACGTTCAACTGGTTCGATTTTTGAGAAGGAAACGCTGGAAAAATCGTAGCCCAGTCAACGAATACAGTCGCCGTGACGACGTGGTGAACTGTTTACTCGATAGATGGCGTCACAGTAGCGCCTCCGTATTTTACCACTTTTTTGTTTTTCGTGGTGAAAACCGCGGAACGAGGACGCAGGCAACGTGTCGGAAGTCGTCTGTTAAGTTAAGCAACCGATAAAACGATCGGTAGAACCGGATAGTACGATGAAAAAAAGCCGTCAAAGTTCAAGTTCGCACCGCATTTAACGTGACCCGCAAGATAGGGTAGGCTGCAGCTGGAATGTCGGTGTTTTGCACACTCAATTATTGGTAGTCGTACCTTTTAAAATACATGCCATGCTGTGTGCTCTGTTGTCATATACAGACGGCAGTGGCCCGGCACTTGATGGTCGACGAAATTACAAGTAGATTTTTCATAACACATCACCTCTCTCAGCGTTCCCTTTTCTTTGCTGCATCCAAGCACGAGACGGCCGCGCCCACCACGTCGTTACGATTACAGTATCACAGATGTCGAGTGACCGATTATACAATTTAAAAACCTCACAACGGTGGTTTTCATAATAGGCCTACCTTTCGAGTAACGTGAGAGGCCACGTAGGTGTATACGTAAACGGTACCCAATTCAATTCCTTTGTAAAACTGAAAAAACAATGGGCCAAATTGTCCGCGTCGTCTTCACAATGCGATTACAAGTGTCATGCTAATATCATACTGTTGAGTCGCTTGCCGATTTGAAAGTGAAGGGTATTTATTCGTAAATGACTAATCAAACAAATCTGCAATTGCACACCTTTGAACGATCGAATCTCGTTGTTTTTGAACCAATAGCTAGTAAAATTTCTAAAACAGATACGTCACCGCTCGTGTTCGGTTTTCATCATCTTTAAAGTATGTTTTCATCTAGTAAACGAGCTGTTCTGCAAAGTTGCATGAAACTTTTTCCCCTCTCTACCGAACTGATCGCATTCTAACAAACGTAAAGTAAATGTTAAAGACAACGACGCCACCTAACCTTTCACAACTGCACAGAATGTAAATGAAGGGTGCCTGTTTTTTCTTAACTGCTCCTCTTCCTCTGGTCAGTGTGTATTTTACCTTTCACACAACTGAAAGTATTTAAACTAGTAAAGGAATTTTTTATTTCATTAGTGGGGGAGACAAGTAGTTTCCGTACTGTGTTATAATAAAATGAATTTTGTTTATTATCATTACCAAATTGTAAACAATTATTTGTATTGCATTCAGTTTCATTTGGTCTCTTCAGAGTGTCTTTAAGCAAGTTAAATATTTGAAATATGAAAGTACTAAAAGGCCGTGTGTTTTTAATTGAAAGCAGATGGTAGTTTATGACAGAAAGCAGTCGGCTGAAGTGTATTCATTTATTTTATCAAACACCATTCACATTTATAAGAATATTTATTTTTGTGCAGCTAGTTGTTAGCTAAGACATAGTGTGCAAATTTTTGTCGTTCTATCCCCTTTCCAGTAATAATGGAATAACAATGTAAACAATTTGTATAGCATTCAGTTTCAATTGGTCTCTTCAGAGTGTCTTTAAGCAAGTTAAATATTTGAAATACGAGGGTCATTCAATAAGTAAACAGACAAACAGTTGTAGAAAAGAAATTAATTGTAGCAGCTGATTGAAACTTTCAGGAGTGTTACCTGCCAACATCGTTGTGAGTCTTGATCAGCTGTTCAATAATATATTGCATAATCATAACCAATACAGTTTTATGTACGATGGCGTGTCCTCTTGAGGACAGTACTTTCGAAGAACAGCGTTCTGTTATAAGATTTTTGGACTTGGAACCACTAACTTGGATTCACTATTTTGAACTTGAGTCAAAGCGACAAAGCATGGAGTGGAAGCATCCCAGTTCACCCGCCAAAAAGAAATTCAAAACCCAGCCATCGGCTGGTAAGGTGATGTTAACCATCTTTTGGAGCTCCCAAGGCCCAATTTTCTGTGATTACCTACAAGACCAGCGTACCATCATAGTCAGTACTATTCTGACATGATTGTGAACAAAGTTAAGCCTGCATTGAAGAAGAAATGTCCGGGATGGCAGAGGAAAGGTGTGATTCTTCTTCACGATAATGCCCGCCCACACACGGCAAAACTGACGCTTGAAACAATAAAAAAAGTAGGTTGGGAGATCCTGCCTCATCGCCCTTATAGCCCTGACCTTCCCCATCTGACTTTTTCTTGTTTGGCCCACTCAAGGAGACTTTGCGTGATGTCAAGTTCAACGGCAATGAAGAAGTGAAGGAAAAAGTCAAAAACTGGCTTCGACATCAAGGTAAAGAATTCTTTGCTGAGGGAATACAAAAGCTTGTAAAGAGATGGGACAAGTGCATAGACGCTGCTGGAGATTATGTTGAAAAGTAAAAAAAAAAAAAATTGTATAATTGTATTAATTGAATAAAAAGCTTTTGCTCCACAGCTGTTTGTTTACTTATTGAATGACCTCTCATATGAAAGTACTGAAAGGCTGTGTGTTTTTAATTGAAAGCAGATGGTAGTTTATGACAGATATCAGTCGGGTGAAGTGTATTCTATTTATTTTATTTTATCAAACACCATTCACGTTCATAAGGTTATTTATTTTTGTGCAGCTAGTTGTTAGCTAAGGCGCAGTGTGCAAGTTTTTTGTCATTCTATCCCCTTTGCAGTAATAAAGTGGTGGCAAATCCTATTAAAGATTGCCTGTTCGTCACTAAATTTTAATTACCAAGTGGTTTTAAATTTACTATAACTGGTACGGTCATTATTTACTTATGTTTCCTCTGTTGGTGAAAATTAAAATAACAAGGGCGCGGCAAGCCATATTACCACTGTTGAAGGTTACCATATGTTTTTCCAGGTTTGCTTTTGTTCAGAAACGGCTAACGGTTTGGAAAAAAAATTTTCAACTTGTGATTTTCACTTGACAAACGCAAACGCAATAGTAAACTTACATTACAAAGTTAACATTTTTACTTTAAGACCGTGTAACAATTTTTACAAGCTGGTACAAATCAACAAATGTAGATGCAATTGCACACACACACATACAATCAACTGTGGAAGTTCAATTATTAAACATGTAATGTATTCAGTTTCTCCAAGTAACAGTTCAATGTTGTTTACGACTGGCTTTCACAAGCAGGCTGCTTGTTGCAGTATCTGGCACATTCGATACTGTCACCAACGCGAAGGGTAGGCCTATCTTTCATTACTTTACAAGGAGAGAGGACACTCTTCATTTCATAAATGAAACAGGTGGGAAAGTTTTTACGAAAAGACCTGTCTCATTATACAGGCTCTCTGTTGCAGTGCTCGTCAAACATTTACACACAAACACTCACTGCTAACACGTACATGATTATGTTACAAAGGGCCATCTTTATTAGCCTGTTTTTGACGCATTGCACACTGCATTTTATCAGGATATATGGACCATTCACAGGTGTCTGTCTGTATTTCTGTCCCTCACTCGTACGCTTATCCTCATGGTCATGCAACTCATTCTGCCGGGAGTGTGTGTGTTCTTTTGTGCAGATGCTTACCTTGCACTTGGTTGTAACTTGCTGCCGATGACAAGAAGTACGTAGTACGTAGTCCTAATCGTACCCGATGCATGTACAACAGAAATTTTCCATGCATCCTCATCCCCATAGGGATGACAAACTAGGTTTCCTGATCATGCTTATTGGCCGATAACAAACACGAGAATAAGACAGAAAAATTAATGGTGTAACCTTTTTCAGTATCAGCTACCCTTATAATTTACAGCAAGCTCTATTTATGATAATTGTTATTACACTGTCATAGGACTGCAGTTCCTCCCTCAGGCTGCTGGTGCTCGGTTCCTCCTTGCAGCGAAATATTGTCAATTGTCTGCGTGGAAGTAAGCAACGGGTGTAAGCATTCTTGAAGGCTTCATCTCACTCGATCCTCTCTGGCAGCAAGCTGTAACAGTAACGGAGACCATCAAACGTTTTCTAGGCGAAAGCCGGCCACTACAACATGCATGCACGTTTCTAGACACAATTAAAAAAATTACAGGTGGTCAGAAAAGTCTGGTGTAAGAAAAGTGTACGTAGGGACCCGGAGGTACTGCAATGCCGGGTCAACCCGTGACAGAAGTGGAGCAAGCCTCTAAACACTCCGTCATTTTCCAAAGGTCATTTTAATACACTGGCCCCACAATGCGGAGCGTATCAGACATAAAGTTGATAAGAACAGCTTAACAGGTTTATTCTTATACCAAAAATTTTACAAGGAGTTACAAATATTAAAACCGTACTTACAAATTAATAATCATTAATTGTATGTAACACTGTTGACAATTTTTAGACACCTGTATGAATTAGGCTATACAATTTATTGTTGTATATATGTATATAAAGTCTCTGATTATTTATTACAATTATTAATTTTATACAGTCTTTGAGAGTGTTCATACCTTCACAGTATGTCAAACACAATTATATCTATTGTATATTGTTTTTTTTCACACATTGATGTCACAATTTGCCAATTGTTTAATCACTGTCATGCAGATTTTTTTATCCAGTTACTACCACACTTAAGTTATTCTTTTTTTTCTTTCCTGTGAAAGCTGAAAGCGCAGCAGCACGTGTGAACACACAGATAATATTTTGTTTGGCAAATGTGACATTAAGCACTGCCATCAATCAGTATCACTATCTCACTTGTTTACTGTATATATATCCTGACTCCACCTGCTGAGCTTTCCGAATGGCTCTGTCATTGTTCTTGTGCCATGCATAGTAGTCCAGAGATGCTATACTATGAAGCCATCCATGGAGACCCTACATCCTTTCCCTTCTAGCGCCTCCTCAGAGCTTTCAAAAGAAACAGATGCATCAACTATGCAGATATTTATATTTTCTTCATTCCTCAGCTCCCGTGTCATGGTCTCAGATATGATCTGTTCCCTCGGCCTTCCTGTTTTTACAAGCAGAACCCCTGCCAATCAAAACATTGTAAAACAAAGGAAATTTAAGTGTACAAAAAAAAAACAAAAGATTGACAAGGAAGGTTGGTGAAGAGGAAAGGCTGAAGATTGCGATTGATTTACTGCAATGAACAGAGGTAAATAATAATAATAATAATAATTTATTTCCAATTTTTCCTTCATATACAAAATAGTTGCATACAAAGGACCTATAGGGGGTATAAAAATACCCGTACATAGGTTGGTCCTACATAAATATTTAAAAATAAAATTCAAAAATACAACAGTTGTAAATATTAACAAAATGTGATAGATACATCACTAGTTTATACTAATATAGTTCAAATAATAAAGCATTAAATTTATATGAGATTCATATACACAACATCAACCATACATGGCAACATGTTAATCACAATAATTATTAAATTTGTACAGACACCATTTATTCCATTATTCAGTCTATAACAAAATTTCTGATTTTATCTTTTAACTTCTTTTTTAACAGTTTATTACTAACGCCCAAACCTTTAAGATATATCGGTAGTTCATTGAAGTACTTTATTGCATAATAAACATAACTCCTTTGGCCAATTGTCAATATGTGTTTAGGCAGTGGGATACTTTTGTAGCGTGTGTTATTAGAATTTCGAGTAAATTCATCCTCAAGTTTATCATACTGATATATTATGGCTTTAAGAACAAAAACTTGTTTGAGATCGAGTGGTCTGTCCTGATCTTGTTCTTCCACTCCAATTATTTTTAATAATCTATATTGAAGTCTAAGCAGTGGTCTGAAAGATGTATCATAAAGACCACCCCAGGCAACAATACCATAAACTGCAATACTATGGAAAAGCCCATAGTAGGCCTATATTTGAATCATCTGTTTTCTAGATAATATTTGCCGGAGTCTGCAAAAAACATATACTAGATATTTTGGTCTTATTAACTACATTATTGACATGCAAATCCCACTTAATATTATAATCATATATAACACCTAGATATTTACAGCTAACGACTCTCTTCAAACGACCACCATTCAAAAAAACATCCAATTCATCAGGAACAGAGTCTTTATAATTGCCAAAAGTGACATAAACAGACTTGTTTATATTAAGTATAAGTTTATTTTGATAAAGCCATGAAAAAATAGAGTCAAGTTTATCTGACACATGAACTGATAGTTCCCTCCATGAGTGCCCATTCATTGGGACAGCTGTATCATCAGCATATGCAATCAATTCTTGGTGTATTTCTAATAAATCATTTATGAAGAATAAAAACAGTAATTGACCAAGAATAGATCCCTGAGGAACTCCTAAATTGGTATAGACTGGTTTACTTTTAATACCATTGACCTTTACAACTTGAAATTAAAAATCGAATCGAATTAAAAATTTTTTAAATTCACATTACAGTTAAATTTTTAACATGTTTCTTTAAAATTACACATACCATACAATTGTACTAATCATTTTTATTGATAATGTTTCATTATCGCTGCATGTGCCAACCAACTAAATTTCTTATAAAACCGCCAATATCTCGAAACGAAAAAGCCGATTTTATTGAAACAAAACCAAAATAAAATTTGGAATTTTCTATAATTTTCACTCGTTGACACCATATAGCTATCTCTCATAAAACGAAAGTTTGTCGCATGCCGAAAATTTCACTACATGAAAATTAAAAAAGAAATTTCATGACGTGGAACCGTCTGAAGACTGTTTTTGAAAATTGTTAAAACTATCGGTTAAAATTTATGCCTAAAACCATCCTCAAACTTCAAGGAACATGGTGGTGAAAGAATTTTAAAAATCAGATCAGCTGTTACTGAAGTTATGTCGGGGCGGGCAATGAAACACATTCGCGCTCTCCGCTATAGCTCGGACGTAGACCTACGCAGCTTCCAGTGGTCGAGGGAAGAGTAACAGTACTTGCTGAAAGCTTGCGTACCACCTCCTCTGTTCTATTGGGGAGAACAGTCCACATTGTCTCGCTCGCTCTGCAAAAAGAGTATACTTCCAAACGGGTACTGACAGTAGGACTGGAGATAAAGCCTCCTGTTGTCCCGTAGTGACAGATGGTCATTGATATTCATTTTTGAGTTTAAGGTGGGCCGGGTCAACCCGTGACAGAGGTGGAGCAAGCCCCTAGCACTCCGTCATTTTCCAAAAATCAGTTTAATATACTGGCCCCGCAATGCGGAGCGTATCAGATATTAAGCTGATAAGAACAGATACTACACTTTGATCTTAGCCAAAAGGCCGAGAAGCGATAAACCAAAGGTGCCTTACGGTTATGGTGTCACTCTATGGACTATCGTTTTAAGCGGCGGGAACCAGTGGTTGTTATTCGAGTTTATTTCACCATCAGCCACCGCCCAAGTGACGTCAGACCAAAGGTGCGCAGTTATCTCAACGTCTCCTCGCCTTTCTTATGCGAAACGTTCAACTGGTTCGATTTTTGAGAAGGAAACGCTGGAAAAATCGTAGCCCAGTCAACGAATACAGTCGCCGTGACGACGTGGTGAACTGTTTACTCGATAGATGGCGTCACAGTAGCGCCTCCGTATTTTACCACTTTTTTGTTTTTCGTGGTGAAAACCGCGGAACGAGGACGCAGGCAACGTGTCGGAAGTCGTCTGTTAAGTTAAGCAACCGATAAAACGATCGGTAGAACCGGATAGTACGATGAAAAAAAGCCGTCAAAGTTCAAGTTCGCACCGCATTTAACGTGACCCGCAAGATAGGGTAGGCTGCAGCTGGAATGTCGGTGTTTTGCACACTCAATTATTGGTAGTCGTACCTTTTAAAATACATGCCATGCTGTGTGCTCTGTTGTCATATACAGACGGCAGTGGCCCGGCACTTGATGGTCGACGAAATTACAAGTAGATTTTTCATAACACATCACCTCTCTCAGCGTTCCCTTTTCTTTGCTGCATCCAAGCACGAGACGGCCGCGCCCACCACGTCGTTACGATTACAGTATCACAGATGTCGAGTGACCGATTATACAATTTAAAAACCTCACAACGGTGGTTTTCATAATAGGCCTACCTTTCGAGTAACGTGAGAGGCCACGTAGGTGTATACGTAAACGGTACCCAATTCAATTCCTTTGTAAAACTGAAAAAACAATGGGCCAAATTGTCCGCGTCGTCTTCACAATGCGATTACAAGTGTCATGCTAATATCATACTGTTGAGTCGCTTGCCGATTTGAAAGTGAAGGGTATTTATTCGTAAATGACTAATCAAACAAATCTGCAATTGCACACCTTTGAACGATCGAATCTCGTTGTTTTTGAACCAATAGCTAGTAAAATTTCTAAAACAGATACATCACCGCTCGTGTTCGGTTTTCATCATCTTTAAAGTATGTTTTCATCTAGTAAACGAGCTGTTCTGCAAAGTTGCATGAAACTTTTTCCCCTCTCTACCGAACTGATCGCATTCTAACAAACGTAAAGTAAATGTTAAAGACAACGACGCCACCTAACCTTTCACAACTGCACAGAATGTAAATGAAGGGTGCCTGTTTTTTCTTAACTGCTCCTCTTCCTCTGGTCAGTGTGTATTTTACCTTTCACACAACTGAAAGTATTTAAACTAGTAAAGGAATTTTTTATTTCATTAGTGGGGGAGACAAGTAGTTTCCGTACTGTGTTATAATAAAATGAATTTTGTTTATTATCATTACCAAATTGTAAACAATTATTTGTATTGCATTCAGTTTCATTTGGTCTCTTCAGAGTGTCTTTAAGCAAGTTAAATATTTGAAATATGAAAGTACTAAAAGGCCGTGTGTTTTTAATTGAAAGCAGATCGTAGTTTATGACAGAAAGCAGTCGGCTGAAGTGTATTCATTTATTTTATCAAACACCATTCACATTTATAAGAATATTTATTTTTGTGCAGCTAGTTGTTAGCTAAGACATAGTGTGCAAATTTTTGTCGTTCTATCCCCTTTCCAGTAATAATGGAATAACAATGTAAACAATTTGTATAGCATTCAGTTTCAATTGGTCTCTTCAGAGTGTCTTTAAGCAAGTTAAATATTTGAAATACGAGGGTCATTCAATAAGTAAACAGACAAACAGTTGTAGAAAAGAAATTAATTGTAGCAGCTGATTGAAACTTTCAGGAGTGTTACCTGCCAACATCGTTGTGAGTCTTGATCAGCTGTTCAATAATATATTGCATAATCATAACCAATACAGTTTTATGTACGATGGCGTGTCCTCTTGAGGACAGTACTTTCGAAGAACAGCGTTCTGTTATAAGATTTTTGGACTTGGAACCACTAACTTGGATTCACTATTTTGAACTTGAGTCAAAGCGACAAAGCATGGAGTGGAAGCATCCCAGTTCACCCGCCAAAAAGAAATTCAAAACCCAGCCATCGGCTGGTAAGGTGATGTTAACCATCTTTTGGAGCTCCCAAGGCCCAATTTTCTGTGATTACCTACAAGACCAGCGTACCATCATAGTCAGTACTATTCTGACATGATTGTGAACAAAGTTAAGCCTGCATTGAAGAAGAAATGTCCGGGATGGCAGAGGAAAGGTGTGATTCTTCTTCACGATAATGCCCGCCCACACACGGCAAAACTGACGCTTGAAACAATAAAAAAAGTAGGTTGGGAGATCCTGCCTCATCGCCCTTATAGCCCTGACCTTCCCCATCTGACTTTTTCTTGTTTGGCCCACTCAAGGAGACTTTGCGTGATGTCAAGTTCAACGGCAATGAAGAAGTGAAGGAAAAAGTCAAAAACTGGCTTCGACATCAAGGTAAAGAATTCTTTGCTGAGGGAATACAAAAGCTTGTAAAGAGATGGGACAAGTGCATAGACGCTGCTGGAGATTATGTTGAAAAGTAAAAAAAAAAAAAATTGTATAATTGTATTAATTGAATAAAAAGCTTTTGCTCCACAGCTGTTTGTTTACTTATTGAATGACCTCTCATATGAAAGTACTGAAAGGCTGTGTGTTTTTAATTGAAAGCAGATGGTAGTTTATGACAGATATCAGTCGGGTGAAGTGTATTCTATTTATTTTATTTTATCAAACACCATTCACGTTCATAAGGTTATTTATTTTTGTGCAGCTAGTTGTTAGCTAAGGCGCAGTGTGCAAGTTTTTTGTCATTCTATCCCCTTTGCAGTAATAAAGTGGTGGCAAATCCTATTAAAGATTGCCTGTTCGTCACTAAATTTTAATTACCAAGTGGTTTTAAATTTACTATAACTGGTACGGTCATTATTTACTTATGTTTCCTCTGTTGGTGAAAATTAAAATAACAAGGGCGCGGCAAGCCATATTACCACTGTTGAAGGTTACCATATGTTTTTCCAGGTTTGCTTTTGTTCAGAAACGGCTAACGGTTTGGAAAAAAAATTTTCAACTTGTGATTTTCACTTGACAAACGCAAACGCAATAGTAAACTTACATTACAAAGTTAACATTTTTACTTTAAGACCGTGTAACAATTTTTACAAGCTGGTACAAATCAACAAATGTAGATGCAATTGCACACACACACATACAATCAACTGTGGAAGTTCAATTATTAAACATGTAATGTATTCAGTTTCTCCAAGTAACAGTTCAATGTTGTTTACGACTGGCTTTCACAAGCAGGCTGCTTGTTGCAGTATCTGGCACATTCGATACTGTCACCAACGCGAAGGGTAGGCCTATCTTTCATTACTTTACAAGGAGAGAGGACACTCTTCATTTCATAAATGAAACAGGTGGGAAAGTTTTTACGAAAAGACCTGTCTCATTATACAGGCTCTCTGTTGCAGTGCTCGTCAAACATTTACACACAAACACTCACTGCTAACACGTACATGATTATGTTACAAAGGGCCATCTTTATTAGCCTGTTTTTGACGCATTGCACACTGCATTTTATCAGGATATATGGACCATTCACAGGTGTCTGTCTGTATTTCTGTCCCTCACTCGTACGCTTATCCTCATGGTCATGCAACTCATTCTGCCGGGAGTGTGTGTGTTCTTTTGTGCAGATGCTTACCTTGCACTTGGTTGTAACTTGCTGCCGATGACAAGAAGTACGTAGTACGTAGTCCTAATCGTACCCGATGCATGTACAACAGAAATTTTCCATGCATCCTCATCCCCATAGGGATGACAAACTAGGTTTCCTGATCATGCTTATTGGCCGATAACAAACACGAGAATAAGACAGAAAAATTAATGGTGTAACCTTTTTCAGTATCAGCTACCCTTATAATTTACAGCAAGCTCTATTTATGATAATTGTTATTACACTGTCATAGGACTGCAGTTCCTCCCTCAGGCTGCTGGTGCTCGGTTCCTCCTTGCAGCGAAATATTGTCAATTGTCTGCGTGGAAGTAAGCAACGGGTGTAAGCATTCTTGAAGGCTTCATCTCACTCGATCCTCTCTGGCAGCAAGCTGTAACAGTAACGGAGACCATCAAACGTTTTCTAGGCGAAAGCCGGCCACTACAACATGCATGCACGTTTCTAGACACAATTAAAAAAATTACAGGTGGTCAGAAAAGTCTGGTGTAAGAAAAGTGTACGTAGGGACCCGGAGGTACTGCAATGCCGGGTCAACCCGTGACAGAAGTGGAGCAAGCCTCTAAACACTCCGTCATTTTCCAAAGGTCATTTTAATACACTGGCCCCACAATGCGGAGCGTATCAGACATAAAGTTGATAAGAACAGCTTAACAGGTTTATTCTTATACCAAAAATTTTACAAGGAGTTACAAATATTAAAACCGTACTTACAAATTAATAATCATTAATTGTATGTAACACTGTTGACAATTTTTAGACACCTGTATGAATTAGGCTATACAATTTATTGTTGTATATATGTATATAAAGTCTCTGATTATTTATTACAATTATTAATTTTATACAGTCTTTGAGAGTGTTCATACCTTCACAGTATGTCAAACACAATTATATCTATTGTATATTGTTTTTTTTCACACATTGATGTCACAATTTGCCAATTGTTTAATCACTGTCATGCAGATTTTTTTATCCAGTTACTACCACACTTAAGTTATTCTTTTTTTTCTTTCCTGTGAAAGCTGAAAGCGCAGCAGCACGTGTGAACACACAGATAATATTTTGTTTGGCAAATGTGACATTAAGCACTGCCATCAATCAGTATCACTATCTCACTTGTTTACTGTATATATATCCTGACTCCACCTGCTGAGCTTTCCGAATGGCTCTGTCATTGTTCTTGTGCCATGCATAGTAGTCCAGAGATGCTATACTATGAAGCCATCCATGGAGACCCTACATCCTTTCCCTTCTAGCGCCTCCTCAGAGCTTTCAAAAGAAACAGATGCATCAACTATGCAGATATTTATATTTTCTTCATTCCTCAGCTCCCGTGTCATGGTCTCAGATATGATCTGTTCCCTCGGCCTTCCTGTTTTTACAAGCAGAACCCCTGCCAATCAAAACATTGTAAAACAAAGGAAATTTAAGTGTACAAAAAAAAAACAAAAGATTGACAAGGAAGGTTGGTGAAGAGGAAAGGCTGAAGATTGCGATTGATTTACTGCAATGAACAGAGGTAAATAATAATAATAATAATAATTTATTTCCAATTTTTCCTTCATATACAAAATAGTTGCATACAAAGGACCTATAGGGGGTATAAAAATACCCGTACATAGGTTGGTCCTACATAAATATTTAAAAATAAAATTCAAAAATACAACAGTTGTAAATATTAACAAAATGTGATAGATACATCACTAGTTTATACTAATATAGTTCAAATAATAAAGCATTAAATTTATATGAGATTCATATACACAACATCAACCATACATGGCAACATGTTAATCACAATAATTATTAAATTTGTACAGACACCATTTATTCCATTATTCAGTCTATAAAAAAATTTCTGATTTTATCTTTTAACTTCTTTTTTAACAGTTTATTACTAACGCCCAAACCTTTAAGATATATCGGTAGTTCATTGAAGTACTTTATTGCATAATAAACATAACTCCTTTGGCCAATTGTCAATATGTGTTTAGGCAGTGGGATACTTTTGTAGCGTGTGTTATTAGAATTTCCAGTAAATTCATCCTCAAGTTTATCATACTGATATATTATGGCTTTAAGAACAAAAACTTGTTTGAGATCGAGTGGTCTGTCCTGATCTTGTTCTTCCACTCCAATTATTTTTAATAATCTATATTGAAGTCTAAGCAGTGGTCTGAAAGATGTATCATAAAGACCACCCCAGGCAACAATACCATAAACTGCAATACTATGGAAAAGCCCATAGTAGGCCTATATTTGAATCATCTGTTTTCTAGATAATATTTGCCGGAGTCTGCAAAAAACATATACTAGATATTTTGGTCTTATTAACTACATTATTGACATGCAAATCCCACTTAATATTATAATCATATATAACACCTAGATATTTACAGCTAACGACTCTCTTCAAACGACCACCATTCAAAAAAACATCCAATTCATCAGGAACAGAGTCTTTATAATTGCCAAAAGTGACATAAACAGACTTGTTTATATTAAGTATAAGTTTATTTTGATAAAGCCATGAAAAAATAGAGTCAAGTTTATCTGACACATGAACTGATAGTTCCCTCCATGAGTGCCCATTCATTGGGACAGCTGTATCATCAGCATATGCAATCAATTCTTGGTGTATTTCTAATAAATCATTTATGAAGAATAAAAACAGTAATTGACCAAGAATAGATCCCTGAGGAACTCCTAAATTGGTATAGACTGGTTTACTTTTAATACCATTGACCTTTACAACTTGAAATTAAAAATCGAATCGAATTAAAAATTTTTTAAATTCACATTACAGTTAAATTTTTAACATGTTTCTTTAAAATTACACATACCATACAATTGTACTAATCATTTTTATTGATAATGTTTCATTATCGCTGCATGTGCCAACCAACTAAATTTCTTATAAAACCGCCAATATCTCGAAAACGAAAAAGCCGATTTTATTGAAACAAAACCAAAATAAAATTTGGAATTTTCTATAATTTTCACTCGACACCATATAGCTATCTCTCATAAAACGAAAGTTTGTCGCATGCCGAAAATTTCACTACATGAAAATTAAAAAAGAAATTTCATGACGTGGAACCGTCTGAAGACTGTTTTTGAAAATTGTTAAAACTATCGGTTAAAATTTATGCCTAAAACCATCCTCAAACTTCAAGGAACATGGTGGTGAAAGAATTTTAAAAATCAGATCAGCTGTTACTGAAGTTATGTCGGGGCGGGCAATGAAACACATTCGCGCTCTCCGCTATAGCTCGGACGTAGACCTACGCAGCTTCCAGTGGTCGAGGGAAGAGTAACAGTACTTGCTGAAAGCTTGCGTACCACCTCCTCTGTTCTATTGGGGAGAACAGTCCACATTGTCTCGCTCGCTCTGCAAAAAGAGTATACTTCCAAACGGGTACTGACAGTAGGACTGGAGATAAAGCTCCTGTTGTCCCGTAGTGACAGATGGTCGTTGATATTCATTTTTGAGTTTAAGGTGGGCCGGTCCCGGCGGTACTGCAATGCCGGGTCAACCCGTGACAGAGGTGGAGCAAGCCCCTAGCACTCCGTCATTTTCCAAAAATCAGTTTAATATACTGGCCCCGCAATGCGGAGCGTATCAGATATTAAGCTGATAAGAACAGATACTACACTTTGATCTTAGCCAAAAGGCCGAGAAGCGATAAACCAAAGGTGCCTTACGGTTATGGTGTCACTCTATGGACTATCGTTTTAAGCGGCGGGAACCAGTGGTTGTTATTCGAGTTTATTTCACCATCAGCCACCGCCCAAGTGACGTCAGACCAAAGGTGCGCAGTTATCTCAACGTCTCCTCGCCTTTCTTATGCGAAACGTTCAACTGGTTCGATTTTTGAGAAGGAAACGCTGGAAAAATCGTAGCCCAGTCAACGAATACAGTCGCCGTGACGACGTGGTGAACTGTTTACTCGATAGATGGCGTCACAGTAGCGCCTCCGTATTTTACCACTTTTTTGTTTTTCGTGGTGAAAACCGCGGAACGAGGACGCAGGCAACGTGACGGAAGTCGTCTGTTAAGTTAAGCAACCGATAAAACGATCGGTAGAACCGGATAGTACGATGAAAAAAAGCCGTCAAAGTTCAAGTTCGCACCGCATTTAACGTGACCCGCAAGATAGGGTAGGCTGCAGCTGGAATGTCGGTGTTTTGCACACTCAATTATTGGTAGTCGTACCTTTTAAAATACATGCCATGCTGTGTGCTCTGTTGTCATATACAGACGGCAGTGGCCCGGCACTTGATGGTCGACGAAATTACAAGTAGATTTTTCATAACACATCACCTCTCTCAGCGTTCCCTTTTCTTTGCTGCATCCAAGCACGAGACGGCCGCGCCCACCACGTCGTTACGATTACAGTATCTCAGATGTCGAGTGACCGATTATACAATTTAAAAACCTCACAACGGTGGTTTTCATAATAGGCCTACCTTTCGAGTAACGTGAGAGGCCACGTAGGTGTATACGTAAACGGTACCCAATTCAATTCCTTTGTAAAACTGAAAAAACAATGGGCCAAATTGTCCGCGTCGTCTTCACAATGCGATTACAAGTGTCATGCTAATATCATACTGTTGAGTCGCTTGCCGATTTGAAAGTGAAGGGTATTTATTCGTAAATGACTAATCAAACAAATCTGCAATTGCACACCTTTGAACGATCGAATCTCGTTGTTTTTGAACCAATAGCTAGTAAAATTTCTAAAACAGATACATCACCGCTCGTGTTCGGTTTTCATCATCTTTAAAGTATGTTTTCATCTAGTAAACGAGCTGTTCTGCAAAGTTGCATGAAACTTTTTCCCCTCTCTACCGAACTGATCGCATTCTAACAAACGTAAAGTAAATGTTAAAGACAACGACGCCACCTAACCTTTCACAACTGCACAGAATGTAAATGAAGGGTGCCTGTTTTTTCTTAACTGCTCCTCTTCCTCTGGTCAGTGTGTATTTTACCTTTCACACAACTGAAAGTATTTAAACTAGTAAAGGAATTTTTTATTTCATTAGTGGGGGAGACAAGTAGTTTCCGTACTGTGTTATAATAAAATGAATTTTGTTTATTATCATTACCAAATTGTAAACAATTATTTGTATTGCATTCAGTTTCATTTGGTCTCTTCAGAGTGTCTTTAAGCAAGTTAAATATTTGAAATATGAAAGTACTAAAAGGCCGTGTGTTTTTAATTGAAAGCAGATCGTAGTTTATGACAGAAAGCAGTCGGCTGAAGTGTATTCATTTATTTTATCAAACACCATTCACATTTATAAGAATATTTATTTTTGTGCAGCTAGTTGTTAGCTAAGACATAGTGTGCAAATTTTTGTCGTTCTATCCCCTTTCCAGTAATAATGGAATAACAATGTAAACAATTTGTATAGCATTCAGTTTCAATTGGTCTCTTCAGAGTGTCTTTAAGCAAGTTAAATATTTGAAATACGAGGGTCATTCAATAAGTAAACAGACAAACAGTTGTAGAAAAGAAATTAATTGTAGCAGCTGATTGAAACTTTCAGGAGTGTTACCTGGCAACATCGTTGTGAGTCTTGATCAGGTGTTCAATAATATATTGCATAATCATAACCAATACAGTTTTATGTACGATGGCGTGTCCTCTTGAGGACAGTACTTTCGAAGAACAGCGTTCTGTTATAAGATTTTTGGACTTGGAACCACTAACTTGGATTCACTATTTTGAACCTGAGTCAAAGCGACAAAGCATGGAGTGGAAGCATCCCAGTTCACCCGCCAAAAAGAAATTCAAAACCCAGCCATCGGCTGGTAAGGTGATGTTAACCATCTTTTGGAGCTCCCAAGGCCCAATTTTCTCTGATTACCTACAAGACCAGCGTACCATCATAGTCAGTACTATTCTGACATGATTGTGAACAAAGTTAAGCCTGCATTGAAGAAGAAATGTCCGGGATGGCAGAGGAAAGGTGTGATTCTTCTTCACGATAATGCCCGCCCACACACGGCAAAACTGACGCTTGAAACAATAAAAAAAGTAGGTTGGGAGATCCTGCCTCATCGCCCTTATAGCCCTGACCTTCCCCATCTGACTTTTTCTTGTTTGGCCCACTCAAGGAGACTTTGCGTGATGTCAAGTTCAACGGCAATGAAGAAGTGAAGGAAAAAGTCAAAAACTGGCTTCGACATCAAGGTAAAGAATTCTTTGCTGAGGGAATACAAAAGCTTGTAAAGAGATGGGACAAGTGCATAGACGCTGCTGGAGATTATGTTGAAAAGTAAAAAAAAAAAAATTGTATAATTGTATTAATTGAATAAAAAGCTTTTGCTCCACAGCTGTTTGTTTACTTATTGAATGACCTCTCATATGAAAGTACTGAAAGGCTGTGTGTTTTTAATTGAAAGCAGATGGTAGTTTATGACAGATATCAGTCGGGTGAAGTGTATTCTATTTATTTTATTTTATCAAACACCATTCACGTTCATAAGGTTATTTATTTTTGTGCAGCTAGTTGTTAGCTAAGGCGCAGTGTGCAAGTTTTTTGTCATTCTATCCCCTTTGCAGTAATAAAGTGGTGG
This sequence comes from Magicicada septendecula, assembly GCA_034769895.1. Classification (NCBI taxonomy): domain Eukaryota; kingdom Metazoa; phylum Arthropoda; class Insecta; order Hemiptera; family Cicadidae; genus Magicicada; species Magicicada septendecula. The sequence goes on from CM068368.1 coordinate 660,890,858, forward strand.
CAAATCCTATTAAAGATTGCCTGTTCGTCACTAAATTTTAATTACCAAGTGGTTTTAAATTTACTATAACTGGTACGGTCATTATTTACTTATGTTTCCTCTGTTGGTGAAAATTAAAATAACAAGGGCGCGGCAAGCCATATTACCACTGTTGAAGGTTACCATATGTTTTTCCAGGTTTGCTTTTGTTCAGAAACGGCTAACGGTTTGGAAAAAAAATTTTCAACTTGTGATTTTCACTTGACAAACGCAAACGCAATAGTAAACTTACATTACAAAGTTAACATTTTTACTTTAAGACCGTGTAACAATTTTTACAAGCTGGTACAAATCAACAAATGTAGATGCAATTGCACACACACACATACAATCAACTGTGGAAGTTCAATTATTAAACATGTAATGTATTCAGTTTCTCCAAGTAACAGTTCAATGTTGTTTACGACTGGCTTTCACAAGCAGGCTGCTTGTTGCAGTATCTGGCACATTCGATACTGTCACCAACGCGAAGGGTAGGCCTATCTTTCATTACTTTACAAGGAGAGAGGACACTCTTCATTTCATAAATGAAACAGGTGGGAAAGTTTTTACGAAAAGACCTGTCTCATTATACAGGCTCTCTGTTGCAGTGCTCGTCAAACATTTACACACAAACACTCACTGCTAACACGTACATGATTATGTTACAAAGGGCCATCTTTATTAGCCTGTTTTTGACGCATTGCACACTGCATTTTATCAGGATATATGGACCATTCACAGGTGTCTGTCTGTATTTCTGTCCCTCACTCGTACGCTTATCCTCATGGTCATGCAACTCATTCTGCCGGGAGTGTGTGTGTTCTTTTGTGCAGATGCTTACCTTGCACTTGGTTGTAACTTGCTGCCGATGACAAGAAGTACGTAGTACGTAGTCCTAATCGTACCCGATGCATGTACAACAGAAATTTTCCATGCATCCTCATCCCCATAGGGATGACAAACTAGGTTTCCTGATCATGCTTATTGGCCGATAACAAACACGAGAATAAGACAGAAAAATTAATGGTGTAACCTTTTTCAGTATCAGCTACCCTTATAATTTACAGCAAGCTCTATTTATGATAATTGTTATTACACTGTCATAGGACTGCAGTTCCTCCCTCAGGCTGCTGGTGCTCGGTTCCTCCTTGCAGCGAAATATTGTCAATTGTCTGCGTGGAAGTAAGCAACGGGTGTAAGCATTCTTGAAGGCTTCATCTCACTCGATCCTCTCTGGCAGCAAGCTGTAACAGTAACGGAGACCATCAAACGTTTTCTAGGCGAAAGCCGGCCACTACAACATGCATGCACGTTTCTAGACACAATTAAAAAAATTACAGGTGGTCAGAAAAGTCTGGTGTAAGAAAAGTGTACGTAGGGACCCGGAGGTACTGCAATGCCGGGTCAACCCGTGACAGAAGTGGAGCAAGCCTCTAAACACTCCGTCATTTTCCAAAGGTCATTTTAATACACTGGCCCCACAATGCGGAGCGTATCAGACATAAAGTTGATAAGAACAGCTTAACAGGTTTATTCTTATACCAAAAATTTTACAAGGAGTTACAAATATTAAAACCGTACTTACAAATTAATAATCATTAATTGTATGTAACACTGTTGACAATTTTTAGACACCTGTATGAATTAGGCTATACAATTTATTGTTGTATATATGTATATAAAGTCTCTGATTATTTATTACAATTATTAATTTTATACAGTCTTTGAGAGTGTTCATACCTTCACAGTATGTCAAACACAATTATATCTATTGTATATTGTTTTTTTTCACACATTGATGTCACAATTTGCCAATTGTTTAATCACTGTCATGCAGATTTTTTTATCCAGTTACTACCACACTTAAGTTATTCTTTTTTTCCTTTCCTGTGAAAGCTGAAAGCGCAGCAGCACGTGTGAACACACAGATAATATTTTGTTTGGCAAATGTGACATTAAGCACTGCCATCAATCAGTATCACTATCTCACTTGTTTACTGTATATATATCCTGACTCCACCTGCTGAGCTTTCCGAATGGCTCTGTCATTGTTCTTGTGCCATGCATAGTAGTCCAGAGATGCTATACTATGAAGCCATCCATGGAGACCCTACATCCTTTCCCTTCTAGCGCCTCCTCAGAGCTTTCAAAAGAAACAGATGCATCAACTATGCAGATATTTATATTTTCTTCATTCCTCAGCTCCCGTGTCATGGTCTCAGATATGATCTGTTCCCTCGGCCTTCCTGTTTTTACAAGCAGAACCCCTGCCAATCAAAACATTGTAAAACAAAGGAAATTTAAGTGTACAAAAAAAAAACAAAAGATTGACAAGGAAGGTTGGTGAAGAGGAAAGGCTGAAGATTGCGATTGATTTACTGCAATGAACAGAGGTAAATAATAATAATAATAATAATTTATTTCCAATTTTTCCTTCATATACAAAATGGTTGCATACAAAGGACCTATAGGGGGTATAAAAATACCCGTACATAGGTTGGTCCTACATAAATATTTAAAAATAAAATTCAAAAATACAACAGTTGTAAATATTAACAAAATGTGATAGATACATCACTAGTTTATACTAATATAGTTCAAATAATAAAGCATTAAATTTATATGAGATTCATATACACAACATCAACCATACATGGCAACATGTTAATCACAATAATTATTAAATTTGTACAGACACCATTTATTCCATTATTCAGTCTATAACAAAATTTCTGATTTTATCTTTTAACTTCTTTTTTAACAGTTTATTACTAACGCCCAAACCTTTAAGATATATCGGTAGTTCATTGAAGTACTTTATTGCATAATAAACATAACTCCTTTGGCCAATTGTCAATATGTGTTTAGGCAGTGGGATACTTTTGTAGCGTGTGTTATTAGAATTTCGAGTAAATTCATCCTCAAGTTTATCATACTGATATATTATGGCTTTAAGAACAAAAACTTGTTTGAGATCGAGTGGTCTGTCCTGATCTTGTTCTTCCACTCCAATTATTTTTAATAATCTATATTGAAGTCTAAGCAGTGGTCTGAAAGATGTATCATAAAGACCACCCCAGGCAACAATACCATAAACTGCAATACTATGGAAAAGCCCATAGTAGGCCTATATTTGAATCATCTGTTTTCTAGATAATATTTGCCGGAGTCTGCAAAAAACATATACTAGATATTTTGGTCTTATTAACTACATTATTGACATGCAAATCCCACTTAATATTATAATCATATATAACACCTAGATATTTACAGCTAACGACTCTCTTCAAACGACCACCATTCAAAAAAACATCCAATTCATCAGGAACAGAGTCTTTATAATTGCCAAAAGTGACATAAACAGACTTGTTTATATTAAGTATAAGTTTATTTTGATAAAGCCATGAAAAAATAGAGTCAAGTTTATCTGACACATGAACTGATAGTTCCCTCCATGAGTGCCCATTCATTGGGACAGCTGTATCATCAGCATATGCAATCAATTCTTGGTGTATTTCTAATAAATCATTTATGAAGAATAAAAACAGTAATTGACCAAGAATAGATCCCTGAGGAACTCCTAAATTGGTATAGACTGGTTTACTTTTAATACCATTGACCTTTACAACTTGAAATTAAAAATCGAATCGAATTAAAAATTTTTTAAATTCACATTACAGTTAAATTTTTAACATGTTTCTTTAAAATTACACATACCATACAATTGTACTAATCATTTTTATTGATAATGTTTCATTATCGCTGCATGTGCCAACCAACTAAATTTCTTATAAAACCGCCAATATCTCGAAAACGAAAAAGCCGATTTTATTGAAACAAAACCAAAATAAAATTTGGAATTTTCTATAATTTTCACTCGTTGACACCATATAGCTATCTCTCATAAAACGAAAGTTTGTCGCATGCCGAAAATTTCACTACATGAAAATTAAAAAAGAAATTTCATGACGTGGAACCGTCTGAAGACTGTTTTTGAAAATTGTTAAAACTATCGGTTAAAATTTATGCCTAAAACCATCCTCAAACTTCAAGGAACATGGTGGTGAAAGAATTTTAAAAATCAGATCAGCTGTTACTGAAGTTATGTCGGGGCGGGCAATGAAACACATTCGCGCTCTCCGCTATAGCTCGGACGTAGACCTACGCAGCTTCCAGTGGTCGAGGGAAGAGTAACAGTACTTGCTGAAAGCTTGCGTACCACCTCCTCTGTTCTATTGGGGAGAACAGTCCACATTGTCTCGCTCGCTCTGCAAAAAGAGTATACTTCCAAACGGGTACTGACAGTAGGACTGGAGATAAAGCTCCTGTTGTCCCGTAGTGACAGATGGTCATTGATATTCATTTTTGAGTTTAAGGTGGGCCGGTCCCGGCGGTACTGCAATTCCGGGTCAACCCGTGACAGAGGTGGAGCAAGCCCCTAGCACTCCGTCATTTTCCAAAAATCAGTTTAATATACTGGCCCCGCAATGCGGAGCGTATCAGATATTAAGCTGATAAGAACAGATACTACACTTTGATCTTAGCCAAAAGGCCGAGAAGCGATAAACCAAAGGTGCCTTACGGTTATGGTGTCACTCTATGGACTATCGTTTTAAGCGGCGGGAACCAGTGGTTGTTATTCGAGTTTATTTCACCATCAGCCACCGCCCAAGTGACGTCAGACCAAAGGTGCGCAGTTATCTCAACGTCTCCTCGCCTTTCTTATGCGAAACGTTCAACTGGTTCGATTTTTGAGAAGGAAACGCTGGAAAAATCGTAGCCCAGTCAACGAATACAGTCGCCGTGACGACGTGGTGAACTGTTTACTCGATAGATGGCGTCACAGTAGCGCCTCCGTATTTTACCACTTTTTTGTTTTTCGTGGTGAAAACCGCGGAACGAGGACGCAGGCAACGTGTCGGAAGTCGTCTGTTAAGTTAAGCAACCGATAAAACGATCGGTAGAACCGGATAGTACGATGAAAAAAAGCCTTCAAAGTTCAAGTTCGCACCGCATTTAACGTGACCCGCAAGATAGGGTAGGCTGCAGCTGGAATGTCGGTGTTTTGCACACTCAATTATTGGTAGTCGTACCTTTTAAAATACATGCCATGCTGTGTGCTCTGTTGTCATATACAGACGGCAGTGGCCCGGCACTTGATGGTCGACGAAATTACAAGTAGATTTTTCATAACACATCACCTCTCTCAGCGTTCCCTTTTCTTTGCTGCATCCAAGCACGAGACGGCCGCGCCCACCACGTCGTTACGATTACAGTATCTCAGATGTCGAGTGACCGATTATACAATTTAAAAACCTCACAACGGTGGTTTTCATAATAGGCCTACCTTTCGAGTAACGTGAGAGGCCACGTAGGTGTATACGTAAACGGTACCCAATTCAATTCCTTTGTAAAACTGAAAAAACAATGGGCCAAATTGTCCGCGTCGTCTTCACAATGCGATTTCAAGTGTCATGCTAATATCATACTGTTGAGTCGCTTGCCGATTTGAAAGTGAAGGGTATTTATTCGTAAATGACTAATCAAACAAATCTGCAATTGCACACCTTTGAACGATCGATTCTCGTTGTTTTTGAACCAATAGCTAGTAAAATTTCTAAAACAGATACGTCACCGCTCGTGTTCGGTTTTCATCATCTTTAAAGTATGTTTTCATCTAGTAAACGAGCTGTTCTGCAAAGTTGCATGAAACTTTTTCCCCTCTCTACCGAACTGATCGCATTCTAACAAACGTAAAGTAAATGTTAAAGACAACGACGCCACCTAACCTTTCACAACTGCACAGAATGTAAATGAAGGGTGCCTGTTTTTTCTTAACTGCTCCTCTTCCTCTGGTCAGTGTGTATTTTACCTTTCACACAACTGAAAGTATTTAAACTAGTAAAGGAATTTTTTATTTCATTAGTGGGGGAGACAAGTAGTTTCCGTACTGTGTTATAATAAAATGAATTTTGTTTATTATCATTACCAAATTGTAAACAATTATTTGTATTGCATTCAGTTTCATTTGGTCTCTTCAGAGTGTCTTTAAGCAAGTTAAATATTTGAAATATGAAAGTACTAAAAGGCCGTGTGTTTTTAATTGAAAGCAGATGGTAGTTTATGACAGAAAGCAGTCGGCTGAAGTGTATTCATTTATTTTATCAAACACCATTCACATTTATAAGAATATTTATTTTTGTGCAGCTAGTTGTTAGCTAAGACATAGTGTGCAAATTTTTGTCGTTCTATCCCCTTTCCAGTAATAATGGAATAACAATGTAAACAATTTGTATAGCATTCAGTTTCAATTGGTCTCTTCAGAGTGTCTTTAAGCAAGTTAAATATTTGAAATACGAGGGTCATTCAATAAGTAAACAGACAAACAGTTGTAGAAAAGAAATTAATTGTAGCAGCTGATTGAAACTTTCAGGAGTGTTACCTGGCAACATCGTTGTGAGTCTTGATCAGCTGTTCAATAATATATTGCATAATCATAACCAATACAGTTTTATGTACGATGGCGTGTCCTCTTGAGGACAGTACTTTCGAAGAACAGCGTTCTGTTATAAGATTTTTGGACTTGGAACCACTAACTTGGATTCACTATTTTGAACCTGAGTCAAAGCGACAAAGCATGGAGTGGAAGCATCCCAGTTCACCCGCCAAAAAGAAATTCAAAACCCAGCCATCGGCTGGTAAGGTGATGTTAACCATCTTTTGGAGCTCCCAAGGCCCAATTTTCTCTGATTACCTACAAGACCAGCGTACCATCATAGTCAGTACTATTCTGACATGATTGTGAACAAAGTTAAGCCTGCATTGAAGAAGAAATGTCCGGGATGGCAGAGGAAAGGTGTGATTCTTCTTCACGATAATGCCCGCCCACACACGGAAAAACTGACGCTTGAAACAATAAAAAAAGTAGGTTGGGAGATCCTGCCTCATCGCCCTTATAGCCCTGACCTTCCCCATCTGACTTTTTCTTGTTTGGCCCACTCAAGGAGACTTTGCGTGATGTCAAGTTCAACGGCAATGAAGAAGTGAAGGAAAAAGTCAAAAACTGGCTTCGACATCAAGGTAAAGAATTCTTTGCTGAGGGAATACAAAAGCTTGTAAAGAGATGGGACAAGTGCATAGACGCTGCTGGAGATTATGTTGAAAAGTAAAAAAAAAAAAAATTGTATAATTGTATTAATTGAATAAAAAGCTTTTGCTCCACAGCTGTTTGTTTACTTATTGAATGACCTCTCATATGAAAGTACTGAAAGGCTGTGTGTTTTTAATTGAAAGCAGATGGTAGTTTATGACAGATATCAGTCGGGTGAAGTGTATTCTATTTATTTTATTTTATCAAACACCATTCACGTTCATAAGGTTATTTATTTTTGTGCAGCTAGTTGTTAGCTAAGGCGCAGTGTGCAAGTTTTTTGTCATTCTATCCCCTTTGCAGTAATAAAGTGGTGGCAAATCCTATTAAAGATTGCCTGTTCGTCACTAAATTTTAATTACCAAGTGGTTTTAAATTTACTATAACTGGTACGGTCATTATTTACTTATGTTTCCTCTGTTGGTGAAAATTAAAATAACAAGGGCGCGGCAAGCCATATTACCACTGTTGAAGGTTACCATATGTTTTTCCAGGTTTGCTTTTGTTCAGAAACGGCTAACGGTTTGGAAAAAAAATTTTCAACTTGTGATTTTCACTTGACAAACGCAAACGCAATAGTAAACTTACATTACAAAGTTAACATTTTTACTTTAAGACCGTGTAACAATTTTTACAAGCTGGTACAAATCAACAAATGTAGATGCAATTGCACACACACACATACAATCAACTGTGGAAGTTCAATTATTAAACATGTAATGTATTCAGTTTCTCCAAGTAACAGTTCAATGTTGTTTACGACTGGCTTTCACAAGCAGGCTGCTTGTTGCAGTATCTGGCACATTCGATACTGTCACCAACGCGAAGGGTAGGCCTATCTTTCATTACTTTACAAGGAGAGAGGACACTCTTCATTTCATAAATGAAACAGGTGGGAAAGTTTTTACGAAAAGACCTGTCTCATTATACAGGCTCTCTGTTGCAGTGCTCGTCAAACATTTACACACAAACACTCACTGCTAACACGTACATGATTATGTTACAAAGGGCCATCTTTATTAGCCTGTTTTTGACGCATTGCACACTGCATTTTATCAGGATATATGGACCATTCACAGGTGTCTGTCTGTATTTCTGTCCCTCACTCGTACGCTTATCCTCATGGTCATGCAACTCATTCTGCCGGGAGTGTGTGTGTTCTTTTGTGCAGATGCTTACCTTGCACTTGGTTGTAACTTGCTGCCGATGACAAGAAGTACGTAGTACGTAGTCCTAATCGTACCCGATGCATGTACAACAGAAATTTTCCATGCATCCTCATCCCCATAGGGATGACAAACTAGGTTTCCTGATCATGCTTATTGGCCGATAACAAACACGAGAATAAGACAGAAAAATTAATGGTGTAACCTTTTTCAGTATCAGCTACCCTTATAATTTACAGCAAGCTCTATTTATGATAATTGTTATTACACTGTCATAGGACTGCAGTTCCTCCCTCAGGCTGCTGGTGCTCGGTTCCTCCTTGCAGCGAAATATTGTCAATTGTCTGCGTGGAAGTAAGCAACGGGTGTAAGCATTCTTGAAGGCTTCATCTCACTCGATCCTCTCTGGCAGCAAGCTGTAACAGTAACGGAGACCATCAAACGTTTTCTAGGCGAAAGCCGGCCACTGCAATATGCATGCACGTTTCTAGACACAATTAAAAAAAATTACAGGTGGTCAGAAAAGTCTGGTGTAAGAAAAGTGTACGTAGGGACCCGGAGGTACTGCAATGCCGGGTCAACCCGTGACAGAAGTGGAGCAAGCCTCTAAACACTCCGTCATTTTCCAAAGGTCATTTTAATACACTGGCCCCACAATGCGGAGCGTATCAGACATAAAGTTGATAAGAACAGCTTAACAGGTTTATTCTTATACCAAAAATTTTACAAGGAGTTACAAATATTAAAACCGTACTTACAAATTAATAATCATTAATTGTATGTAACACTGTTGACAATTTTTAGACACCTGTATGAATTAGGCTATACAATTTATTGTTGTATATATGTATATAAAGTCTCTGATTATTTATTACAATTATTAATTTTATACAGTCTTTGAGAGTGTTCATACCTTCACAGTATGTCAAACACAATTATATCTATTGTATATTGTTTTTTTTCACACATTGATGTCACAATTTGCCAATTGTTTAATCACTGTCATGCAGATTTTTTTATCCAGTTACTACCACACTTAAGTTATTCTTTTTTTCCTTTCCTGTGAAAGCTGAAAGCGCAGCAGCACGTGTGAACACACAGATAATATTTTGTTTGGCAAATGTGACATTAAGCACTGCCATCAATCAGTATCACTATCTCACTTGTTTACTGTATATATATCCTGACTCCACCTGCTGAGCTTTCCGAATGGCTCTGTCATTGTTCTTGTGCCATGCATAGTAGTCCAGAGATGCTATACTATGAAGCCATCCATGGAGACCCTACATCCTTTCCCTTCTAGCGCCTCCTCAGAGCTTTCAAAAGAAACAGATGCATCAACTATGCAGATATTTATATTTTCTTCATTCCTCAGCTCCCGTGTCATGGTCTCAGATATGATCTGTTCCCTCGGCCTTCCTGTTTTTACAAGCAGAACCCCTGCCAATCAAAACATTGTAAAACAAAGGAAATTTAAGTGTACAAAAAAAAAACAAAAGATTGACAAGGAAGGTTGGTGAAGAGGAAAGGCTGAAGATTGCGATTGATTTACTGCAATGAACAGAGGTAAATAATAATAATAATAATAATTTATTTCCAATTTTTCCTTCATATACAAAATAGTTGCATACAAAGGACCTATAGGGGGTATAAAAATACCCGTACATAGGTTGGTCCTACATAAATATTTAAAAATAAAATTCAAAAATACAACAGTTGTAAATATTAACAAAATGTGATAGATACATCACTAGTTTATACTAATATAGTTCAAATAATAAAGCATTAAATTTATATGAGATTCATATACACAACATCAACCATACATGGCAACATGTTAATCACAATAATTATTAAATTTGTACAGACACCATTTATTCCATTATTCAGTCTATAAAAAAATTTCTGATTTTATCTTTTAACTTCTTTTTTAACAGTTTATTACTAACGCCCAAACCTTTAAGATATATCGGTAGTTCATTGAAGTACTTTATTGCATAATAAACATAACTCCTTTGGCCAATTGTCAATATGTGTTTAGGCAGTGGGATACTTTTGTAGCGTGTGTTATTAGAATTTCCAGTAAATTCATCCTCAAGTTTATCATACTGATATATTATGGCTTTAAGAACAAAAACTTGTTTGAGATCGAGTGGTCTGTCCTGATCTTGTTCTTCCACTCCAATTATTTTTAATAATCTATATTGAAGTCTAAGCAGTGGTCTGAAAGATGTATCATAAAGACCACCCCAGGCAACAATACCATAAACTGCAATACTATGGAAAAGCCCATAGTAGGCCTATATTTGAATCATCTGTTTTCTAGATAATATTTGCCGGAGTCTGCAAAAAACATATACTAGATATTTTGGTCTTATTAACTACATTATTGACATGCAAATCCCACTTAATATTATAATCATATATAACACCTAGATATTTACAGCTAACGACTCTCTTCAAACGACCACCATTCAAAAAAACATCCAATTCATCAGGAACAGAGTCTTTATAATTGCCAAAAGTGACATAAACAGACTTGTTTATATTAAGTATAAGTTTATTTTGATAAAGCCATGAAAAAATAGAGTCAAGTTTATCTGACACATGAACTGATAGTTCCCTCCATGAGTGCCCATTCATTGGGACAGCTGTATCATCAGCATATGCAATCAATTCTTGGTGTATTTCTAATAAATCATTTATGAAGAATAAAAACAGTAATTGACCAAGAATAGATCCCTGAGGAACTCCTAAATTGGTATAGACTGGTTTACTTTTAATACCATTGACCTTTACAACTTGAAATTAAAAATCGAATCGAATTAAAAATTTTTTAAATTCACATTACAGTTAAATTTTTAACATGTTTCTTTAAAATTACACATACCATACAATTGTACTAATCATTTTTATTGATAATGTTTCATTATCGCTGCATGTGTCAACCAACTAAATTTCTTATAAAACCGCCAATATCTCGAAAACGAAAAAGCCGATTTTATTGAAACAAAACCAAAATAAAATTTGGAATTTTCTATAATTTTCACTCGTTGACACCATATAGCTATCTCTCATAAAACGAAAGTTTGTCGCATGCCGAAAATTTCACTACATGAAAATTAAAAAAGAAATTTCATGACGTGGAACCGTCTGAAGACTGTTTTTGAAAATTGTTAAAACTATCGGTTAAAATTTATGCCTAAAACCATCCTCAAACTTCAAGGAACATGGTGGTGAAAGAATTTTAAAAATCAGATCAGCTGTTACTGAAGTTATGTCGGGGCGGGCAATGAAACACATTCGCGCTCTCCGCTATAGCTCGGACGTAGACCTACGCAGCTTCCAGTGGTCGGGGGAAGAGTAACAGTACTTGCTGAAAGCTTGCGTACCACCTCCTCTGTTCTATTGGGGAGAACAGTCCACATTGTCTCGCTCGCTCTGCAAAAAGAGTATACTTCCAAACGGGTACTGACAGTAGGACTGGAGATAAAGCTCCTGTTGTCCCGCAGTGACAGATGGTCGTTGATATTCATTTTTGAGTTTAAGGTGGGCCGGTCCCGGCGGTACTGCAATGCCGGGTCAACCCGTGACAGAGGTGGAGCAAGCCCCTAGCACTCCGTCATTTTCCAAAAATCAGTTTAATATACTGGCCCCGCAATGCGGAGCGTATCAGATATTAAGCTGATAAGAACAGATACTACACTTTGATCTTAGCCAAAAGGCCGAGAAGCGATAAACCAAAGGTGCCTTACGGTTATGGTGTCACTCTATGGACTATCGTTTTAAGCGGCGGGAACCAGTGGTTGTTATTCGAGTTTATTTCACCATCAGCCACCGCCCAAGTGACGTCAGACCAAAGGTGCGCAGTTATCTCAACGTCTCCTCGCCTTTCTTATGCGAAACGTTCAACTGGTTCGATTTTTGAGAAGGAAACGCTGGAAAAATCGTAGCCCAGTCAACGAATACAGTCGCCGTGATGACGTGGTGAACTGTTTACTCGATAGATGGCGTCACAGTAGCGCCTCCGTATTTTACCACTTTTTTGTTTTTCGTGGTGAAAACCGCGGAACGAGGACGCAGGCAACGTGTCGGAAGTCGTCTGTTAAGTTAAGCAACCGATAAAACGATCGGTAGAACCGGATAGTACGATGAAAAAAAGCCGTCAAAGTTCAAGTTCGCACCGCATTTAACGTGACCCGCAAGATAGGGTAGGCTGCAGCTGGAATGTCGGTGTTTTGCACACTCAATTATTGGTAGTCGTACCTTTTAAAATACATGCCATGCTGTGTGCTCTGTTGTCATATACAGACGGCAGTGGCCCGGCACTTGATGGTCGACGAAATTACAAGTAGATTTTTCATAACACATCACCTCTCTCAGCGTTCCCTTTTCTTTGCTGCATCCAAGCACGAGACGGCCGCGCCCACCACGTCGTTACGATTACAGTATCTCAGATGTCGAGTGACCGATTATACAATTTAAAAACCTCACAACGGTGGTTTTCATAATAGGCCTACCTTTCGAGTAACGTGAGAGGCCACGTAGGTGTATACGTAAACGGTACCCAATTCAATTCCTTTGTAAAACTGAAAAAACAATGGGCCAAATTGTCCGCGTCGTCTTCACAATGCGATTTCAAGTGTCATGCTAATATCATACTGTTGAGTCGCTTGCCGATTTGAAAGTGAAGGGTATTTATTCGTAAATGACTAATCAAACAAATCTGCAATTGCACACCTTTGAACGATCGAATCTCGTTGTTTTTGAACCAATAGCTAGTAAAATTTCTAAAACAGATACGTCACCGCTCGTGTTCGGTTTTCATCATCTTTAAAGTATGTTTTCATCTAGTAAACGAGCTGTTCTGCAAAGTTGCATGAAACTTTTTCCCCTCTCTACCGAACTGATCGCATTCTAACAAACGTAAAGTAAATGTTAAAGACAACGACGCCACCTAACCTTTCACAACTGCACAGAATGTAAATGAAGGGTGCCTGTTTTTTCTTAACTGCTCCTCTTCCTCTGGTCAGTGTGTATTTTACCTTTCACACAACTGAAAGTATTTAAACTAGTAAAGGAATTTTTTATTTCATTAGTGGGGGAGACAAGTAGTTTCCGTACTGTGTTATAATAAAATGAATTTTGTTTATTATCATTACCAAATTGTAAACAATTATTTGTATTGCATTCAGTTTCATTTGGTCTCTTCAGAGTGTCTTTAAGCAAGTTAAATATTTGAAATATGAAAGTACTAAAAGGCCGTGTGTTTTTAATTGAAAGCAGATGGTAGTTTATGACAGAAAGCAGTCGGCTGAAGTGTATTCATTTATTTTATCAAACACCATTCACATTTATAAGAATATTTATTTTTGTGCAGCTAGTTGTTAGCTAAGACATAGTGTGCAAATTTTTGTCGTTCTATCCCCTTTCCAGTAATAATGGAATAACAATGTAAACAATTTGTATAGCATTCAGTTTCAATTGGTCTCTTCAGAGTGTCTTTAAGCAAGTTAAATATTTGAAATACGAGGGTCATTCAATAAGTAAACAGACAAACAGTTGTAGAAAAGAAATTAATTGTAGCAGCTGATTGAAACTTTCAGGAGTGTTACCTGGCAACATCGTTGTGAGTCTTGATCAGCTGTTCAATAATATATTGCATAATCATAACCAATACAGTTTTATGTACGATGGCGTGTCCTCTTGAGGACAGTACTTTCGAAGAACAGCGTTCTGTTATAAGATTTTTGGACTTGGAACCACTAACTTGGATTCACTATTTTGAACCTGAGTCAAAGCGACAAAGCATGGAGTGGAAGCATCCCAGTTCACCCGCCAAAAAGAAATTCAAAACCCAGCCATCGGCTGGTAAGGTGATGTTAACCATCTTTTGGAGCTCCCAAGGCCCAATTTTCTGTGATTACCTACAAGACCAGCGTACCATCATAGTCAGTACTATTCTGACATGATTGTGAACAAAGTTAAGCCTGCATTGAAGAAGAAATGTCCGGGATGGCAGAGGAAAGGTGTGATTCTTCTTCACGATAATGCCCGCCCACACACGGCAAAACTGACGCTTGAAACAATAAAAAAAGTAGGTTGGGAGATCCTGCCTCATCGCCCTTATAGCCCTGACCTTCCCCATCTGACTTTTTCTTGTTTGGCCCACTCAAGGAGACTTTGCGTGATGTCAAGTTCAACGGCAATGAAGAAGTGAAGGAAAAAGTCAAAAACTGGCTTCGACATCAAGGTAAAGAATTCTTTGCTGAGGGAATACAAAAGCTTGTAAAGAGATGGGACAAGTGCATAGACGCTGCTGGAGATTATGTTGAAAAGTAAAAAAAAAAAAAATTGTATAATTGTATTAATTGAATAAAAAGCTTTTGCTCCACAGCTGTTTGTTTACTTATTGAATGACCTCTCATATGAAAGTACTGAAAGGCTGTGTGTTTTTAATTGAAAGCAGATGGTAGTTTATGACAGATATCAGTCGGGTGAAGTGTACTCTATTTATTTTATTTTATCAAACACCATTCACGTTCATAAGGTTATTTATTTTTGTGCAGCTAGTTGTTAGCTAAGGCGCAGTGTGCAAGTTTTTTGTCATTCTATCCCCTTTGCAGTAATAAAGTGGTGGCAAATCCTATTAAAGATTGCCTGTTCGTCACTAAATTTTAATTACCAAGTGGTTTTAAATTTACTATAACTGGTACGGTCATTATTTACTTATGTTTCCTCTGTTGGTGAAAATTAAAATAACAAGGGCGCGGCAAGCCATATTACCACTGTTGAAGGTTACCATATGTTTTTCCAGGTTTGCTTTTGTTCAGAAACGGCTAACGGTTTGGAAAAAAAATTTTCAACTTGTGATTTTCACTTGACAAACGCAAACGCAATAGTAAACTTACATTACAAAGTTAACATTTTTACTTTAAGACCGTGTAACAATTTTTACAAGCTGGTACAAATCAACAAATGTAGATGCAATTGCACACACACACATACAATCAACTGTGGAAGTTCAATTATTAAACATGTAATGTATTCAGTTTCTCCAAGTAACAGTTCAATGTTGTTTACGACTGGCTTTCACAAGCAGGCTGCTTGTTGCAGTATCTGGCACATTCGATACTGTCACCAACGCGAAGGGTAGGCCTATCTTTCATTACTTTACAAGGAGAGAGGACACTCTTCATTTCATAAATGAAACAGGTGGGAAAGTTTTTACGAAAAGACCTGTCTCATTATACAGGCTCTCTGTTGCAGTGCTCGTCAAACATTTACACACAAACACTCACTGCTAACACGTACATGATTATGTTACAAAGGGCCATCTTTATTAGCCTGTTTTTGACGCATTGCACACTGCATTTTATCAGGATATATGGACCATTCACAGGTGTCTGTCTGTATTTCTGTCCCTCACTCGTACGCTTATCCTCATGGTCATGCAACTCATTCTGCCGGGAGTGTGTGTGTTCTTTTGTGCAGATGCTTACCTTGCACTTGGTTGTAACTTGCTGCCGATGACAAGAAGTACGTAGTACGTAGTCCTAATCGTACCCGATGCATGTACAACAGAAATTTTCCATGCATCCTCATCCCCATAGGGATGACAAACTAGGTTTCCTGATCATGCTTATTGGCCGATAACAAACACGAGAATAAGACAGAAAAATTAATGGTGTAACCTTTTTCAGTATCAGCTACCCTTATAATTTACAGCAAGCTCTATTTATGATAATTGTTATTACACTGTCATAGGACTGCAGTTCCTCCCTCAGGCTGCTGGTGCTCGGTTCCTCCTTGCAGCGAAATATTGTCAATTGTCTGCGTGGAAGTAAGCAACGGGTGTAAGCATTCTTGAAGGCTTCATCTCACTCGATCCTCTCTGGCAGCAAGCTGTAACAGTAACGGAGACCATCAAACGTTTTCTAGGCGAAAGCCGGCCACTGCAATATGCATGCACGTTTCTAGACACAATTAAAAAAAATTACAGGTGGTCAGAAAAGTCTGGTGTAAGAAAAGTGTACGTAGGGACCCGGAGGTACTGCAATGCCGGGTCAACCCGTGACAGAAGTGGAGCAAGCCTCTAAACACTCCGTCATTTTCCAAAGGTCATTTTAATACACTGGCCCCACAATGCGGAGCGTATCAGACATAAAGTTGATAAGAACAGCTTAACAGGTTTATTCTTATACCAAAAATTTTACAAGGAGTTACAAATATTAAAACCGTACTTACAAATTAATAATCATTAATTGTATGTAACACTGTTGACAATTTTTAGACACCTGTATGAATTAGGCTATACAATTTATTGTTGTATATATGTATATAAAGTCTCTGATTATTTATTACAATTATTAATTTTATACAGTCTTTGAGAGTGTTCATACCTTCACAGTATGTCAAACACAATTATATCTATTGTATATTGTTTTTTTTCACACATTGATGTCACAATTTGCCAATTGTTTAATCACTGTCATGCAGATTTTTTTATCCAGTTACTACCACACTTAAGTTATTCTTTTTTTTCTTTCCTGTGAAAGCTGAAAGCGCAGCAGCACGTGTGAACACACAGATAATATTTTGTTTGGCAAATGTGACATTAAGCACTGCCATCAATCAGTATCACTATCTCACTTGTTTACTGTATATATATCCTGACTCCACCTGCTGAGCTTTCCGAATGGCTCTGTCATTGTTCTTGTGCCATGCATAGTAGTCCAGAGATGCTATACTATGAAGCCATCCATGGAGACCCTACATCCTTTCCCTTCTAGCGCCTCCTCAGAGCTTTCAAAAGAAACAGATGCATCAACTATGCAGATATTTATATTTTCTTCATTCCTCAGCTCCCGTGTCATGGTCTCAGATATGATCTGTTCCCTCGGCCTTCCTGTTTTTACAAGCAGAACCCCTGCCAATCAAAACATTGTAAAACAAAGGAAATTTAAGTGTACAAAAAAAAAACAAAAGATTGACAAGGAAGGTTGGTGAAGAGGAAAGGCTGAAGATTGCGATTGATTTACTGCAATGAACAGAGGTAAATAATAATAATAATAATAATTTATTTCCAATTTTTCCTTCATATACAAAATAGTTGCATACAAAGGACCTATAGGGGGTATAAAAATACCCGTACATAGGTTGGTCCTACATAAATATTTAAAAATAAAATTCAAAAATACAACAGTTGTAAATATTAACAAAATGTGATAGATACATCACTAGTTTATACTAATATAGTTCAAATAATAAAGCATTAAATTTATATGAGATTCATATACACAACATCAACCATACATGGCAACATGTTAATCACAATAATTATTAAATTTGTACAGACACCATTTATTCCATTATTCAGTCTATAAAAAAATTTCTGATTTTATCTTTTAACTTCTTTTTTAACAGTTTATTACTAACGCCCAAACCTTTAAGATATATCGGTAGTTCATTGAAGTACTTTATTGCATAATAAACATAACTCCTTTGGCCAATTGTCAATATGTGTTTAGGCAGTGGGATACTTTTGTAGCGTGTGTTATTAGAATTTCGAGTAAATTCATCCTCAAGTTTATCATACTGATATATTATGGCTTTAAGAACAAAAACTTGTTTGAGATCGAGTGGTCTGTCCTGATCTTGTTCTTCCACTCCAATTATTTTTAATAATCTATATTGAAGTCTAAGCAGTGGTCTGAAAGATGTATCATAAAGACCACCCCAGGCAACAATACCATAAACTGCAATACTATGGAAAAGCCCATAGTAGGCCTATATTTGAATCATCTGTTTTCTAGATAATATTTGCCGGAGTCTGCAAAAAACATATACTAGATATTTTGGTCTTATTAACTACATTATTGACATGCAAATCCCACTTAATATTATAATCATATATAACACCTAGATATTTACAGCTAACGACTCTCTTCAAACGACCACCATTCAAAAAAACATCCAATTCATCAGGAACAGAGTCTTTATAATTGCCAAAAGTGACATAAACAGACTTGTTTATATTAAGTATAAGTTTATTTTGATAAAGCCATGAAAAAATAGAGTCAAGTTTATCTGACACATGAACTGATAGTTCCCTCCATGAGTGCCCATTCATTGGGACAGCTGTATCATCAGCATATGCAATCAATTCTTGGTGTATTTCTAATAAATCATTTATGAAGAATAAAAACAGTAATTGACCAAGAATAGATCCCTGAGGAACTCCTAAATTGGTATAGACTGGTTTACTTTTAATACCATTGACCTTTACAACTTGAAATTAAAAATCGAATCGAATTAAAAATTTTTTAAATTCACATTACAGTTAAATTTTTAACATGTTTCTTTAAAATTACACATACCATACAATTGTACTAATCATTTTTATTGATAATGTTTCATTATCGCTGCATGTGCCAACCAACTAAATTTCTTATAAAACCGCCAATATCTCGAAAACGAAAAAGCCGATTTTATTGAAACAAAACCAAAATAAAATTTGGAATTTTCTATAATTTTCACTCGTTGACACCATATAGCTATCTCTCATAAAACGAAAGTTTGTCGCATGCCGAAAATTTCACTACATGAAAATTAAAAAAGAAATTTCATGACGTGGAACCGTCTGAAGACTGTTTTTGAAAATTGTTAAAACTATCGGTTAAAATTTATGCCTAAAACCATCCTCAAACTTCAAGGAACATGGTGGTGAAAGAATTTTAAAAATCAGATCAGCTGTTACTGAAGTTATGTCGGGGCGGGCAATGAAACACATTCGCGCTCTCCGCTATAGCTCGGACGTAGACCTACGCAGCTTCCAGTGGTCGAGGGAAGAGTAACAGTACTTGCTGAAAGCTTGCGTACCACCTCCTCTGTTCTATTGGGGAGAACAGTCCACATTGTCTCGCTCGCTCTGCAAAAAGAGTATACTTCCAAACGGGTACTGACAGTAGGACTGGAGATAAAGCTCCTGTTGTCCCGTAGTGACAGATGGTCATTGATATTCATTTTTGAGTTTAAGGTGGGCCGGTCCCGGCGGTACTGCAATTCCGGGTCAACCCGTGACAGAGGTGGAGCAAGCCCCTAGCACTCCGTCATTTTCCAAAAATCAGTTTAATATACTGGCCCCGCAATGCGGAGCGTATCAGATATTAAGCTGATAAGAACAGATACTACACTTTGATCTTAGCCAAAAGGCCGAGAAGCGATAAACCAAAGGTGCCTTACGGTTATGGTGTCACTCTATGGACTATCGTTTTAAGCGGCGGGAACCAGTGGTTGTTATTCGAGTTTATTTCACCATCAGCCACCGCCCAAGTGACGTCAGACCAAAGGTGCGCAGTTATCTCAACGTCTCCTCGCCTTTCTTATGCGAAACGTTCAACTGGTTCGATTTTTGAGAAGGAAACGCTGGAAAAATCGTAGCCCAGTCAACGAATACAGTCGCCGTGATGACGTGGTGAACTGTTTACTCGATAGATGGCGTCACAGTAGCGCCTCCGTATTTTACCACTTTTTTGTTTTTCGTGGTGAAAACCGCGGAACGAGGACGCAGGCAACGTGTCGGAAGTCGTCTGTTAAGTTAAGCAACCGATAAAACGATCGGTAGAACCGGATAGTACGATGAAAAAAAGCCGTCAAAGTTCAAGTTCGCACCGCATTTAACGTGACCCGCAAGATAGGGTAGGCTGCAGCTGGAATGTCGGTGTTTTGCACACTCAATTATTGGTAGTCGTACCTTTTAAAATACATGCCATGCTGTGTGCTCTGTTGTCATATACAGACGGCAGTGGCCCGGCACTTGATGGTCGACGAAATTACAAGTAGATTTTTCATAACACATCACCTCTCTCAGCGTTCCCTTTTCTTTGCTGCATCCAAGCACGAGACGGCCGCGCCCACCACGTCGTTACGATTACAGTATCTCAGATGTCGAGTGACCGATTATACAATTTAAAAACCTCACAACGGTGGTTTTCATAATAGGCCTACCTTTCGAGTAACGTGAGAGGCCACGTAGGTGTATACGTAAACGGTACCCAATTCAATTCCTTTGTAAAACTGAAAAAACAATGGGCCAAATTGTCCGCGTCGTCTTCACAATGCGATTTCAAGTGTCATGCTAATATCATACTGTTGAGTCGCTTGCCGATTTGAAAGTGAAGGGTATTTATTCGTAAATGACTAATCAAACAAATCTGCAATTGCACACCTTTGAACGATCGAATCTCGTTGTTTTTGAACCAATAGCTAGTAAAATTTCTAAAACAGATACGTCACCGCTCGTGTTCGGTTTTCATCATCTTTAAAGTATGTTTTCATCTAGTAAACGAGCTGTTCTGCAAAGTTGCATGAAACTTTTTCCCCTCTCTACCGAACTGATCGCATTCTAACAAACGTAAAGTAAATGTTAAAGACAACGACGCCACCTAACCTTTCACAACTGCACAGAATGTAAATGAAGGGTGCCTGTTTTTTCTTAACTGCTCCTCTTCCTCTGGTCAGTGTGTATTTTACCTTTCACACAACTGAAAGTATTTAAACTAGTAAAGGAATTTTTTATTTCATTAGTGGGGGAGACAAGTAGTTTCCGTACTGTGTTATAATAAAATGAATTTTGTTTATTATCATTACCAAATTGTAAACAATTATTTGTATTGCATTCAGTTTCATTTGGTCTCTTCAGAGTGTCTTTAAGCAAGTTAAATATTTGAAATATGAAAGTACTAAAAGGCCGTGTGTTTTTAATTGAAAGCAGATGGTAGTTTATGACAGAAAGCAGTCGGCTGAAGTGTATTCATTTATTTTATCAAACACCATTCACATTTATAAGAATATTTATTTTTGTGCAGCTAGTTGTTAGCTAAGACATAGTGTGCAAATTTTTGTCGTTCTATCCCCTTTCCAGTAATAATGGAATAACAATGTAAACAATTTGTATAGCATTCAGTTTCAATTGGTCTCTTCAGAGTGTCTTTAAGCAAGTTAAATATTTGAAATACGAGGGTCATTCAATAAGTAAACAGACAAACAGTTGTAGAAAAGAAATTAATTGTAGCAGCTGATTGAAACTTTCAGGAGTGTTACCTGGCAACATCGTTGTGAGTCTTGATCAGCTGTTCAATAATATATTGCATAATCATAACCAATACAGTTTTATGTACGATGGCGTGTCCTCTTGAGGACAGTACTTTCGAAGAACAGCGTTCTGTTATAAGATTTTTGGACTTGGAACCACTAACTTGGATTCACTATTTTGAACCTGAGTCAAAGCGACAAAGCATGGAGTGGAAGCATCCCAGTTCACCCGCCAAAAAGAAATTCAAAACCCAGCCATCGGCTGGTAAGGTGATGTTAACCATCTTTTGGAGCTCCCAAGGCCCAATTTTCTGTGATTACCTACAAGACCAGCGTACCATCATAGTCAGTACTATTCTGACATGATTGTGAACAAAGTTAAGCCTGCATTGAAGAAGAAATGTCCGGGATGGCAGAGGAAAGGTGTGATTCTTCTTCACGATAATGCCCGCCCACACACGGCAAAACTGACGCTTGAAACAATAAAAAAAGTAGGTTGGGAGATCCTGCCTCATCGCCCTTATAGCCCTGACCTTCCCCATCTGACTTTTTCTTGTTTGGCCCACTCAAGGAGACTTTGCGTGATGTCAAGTTCAACGGCAATGAAGAAGTGAAGGAAAAAGTCAAAAACTGGCTTCGACATCAAGGTAAAGAATTCTTTGCTGAGGGAATACAAAAGCTTGTAAAGAGATGGGACAAGTGCATAGACGCTGCTGGAGATTATGTTGAAAAGTAAAAAAAAAAAAAATTGTATAATTGTATTAATTGAATAAAAAGCTTTTGCTCCACAGCTGTTTGTTTACTTATTGAATGACCTCTCATATGAAAGTACTGAAAGGCTGTGTGTTTTTAATTGAAAGCAGATGGTAGTTTATGACAGATATCAGTCGGGTGAAGTGTACTCTATTTATTTTATTTTATCAAACACCATTCACGTTCATAAGGTTATTTATTTTTGTGCAGCTAGTTGTTAGCTAAGGCGCAGTGTGCAAGTTTTTTGTCATTCTATCCCCTTTGCAGTAATAAAGTGGTGGCAAATCCTATTAAAGATTGCCTGTTCGTCACTAAATTTTAATTACCAAGTGGTTTTAAATTTACTATAACTGGTACGGTCATTATTTACTTATGTTTCCTCTGTTGGTGAAAATTAAAATAACAAGGGCGCGGCAAGCCATATTACCACTGTTGAAGGTTACCATATGTTTTTCCAGGTTTGCTTTTGTTCAGAAACGGCTAACGGTTTGGAAAAAAAATTTTCAACTTGTGATTTTCACTTGACAAACGCAAACGCAATAGTAAACTTACATTACAAAGTTAACATTTTTACTTTAAGACCGTGTAACAATTTTTACAAGCTGGTACAAATCAACAAATGTAGATGCAATTGCACACACACACATACAATCAACTGTGGAAGTTCAATTATTAAACATGTAATGTATTCAGTTTCTCCAAGTAACAGTTCAATGTTGTTTACGACTGGCTTTCACAAGCAGGCTGCTTGTTGCAGTATCTGGCACATTCGATACTGTCACCAACGCGAAGGGTAGGCCTATCTTTCATTACTTTACAAGGAGAGAGGACACTCTTCATTTCATAAATGAAACAGGTGGGAAAGTTTTTACGAAAAGACCTGTCTCATTATACAGGCTCTCTGTTGCAGTGCTCGTCAAACATTTACACACAAACACTCACTGCTAACACGTACATGATTATGTTACAAAGGGCCATCTTTATTAGCCTGTTTTTGACGCATTGCACACTGCATTTTATCAGGATATATGGACCATTCACAGGTGTCTGTCTGTATTTCTGTCCCTCACTCGTACGCTTATCCTCATGGTCATGCAACTCATTCTGCCGGGAGTGTGTGTGTTCTTTTGTGCAGATGCTTACCTTGCACTTGGTTGTAACTTGCTGCCGATGACAAGAAGTACGTAGTACGTAGTCCTAATCGTACCCGATGCATGTACAACAGAAATTTTCCATGCATCCTCATCCCCATAGGGATGACAAACTAGGTTTCCTGATCATGCTTATTGGCCGATAACAAACACGAGAATAAGACAGAAAAATTAATGGTGTAACCTTTTTCAGTATCAGCTACCCTTATAATTTACAGCAAGCTCTATTTATGATAATTGTTATTACACTGTCATAGGACTGCAGTTCCTCCCTCAGGCTGCTGGTGCTCGGTTCCTCCTTGCAGCGAAATATTGTCAATTGTCTGCGTGGAAGTAAGCAACGGGTGTAAGCATTCTTGAAGGCTTCATCTCACTCGATCCTCTCTGGCAGCAAGCTGTAACAGTAACGGAGACCATCAAACGTTTTCTAGGCGAAAGCCGGCCACTGCAATATGCATGCACGTTTCTAGACACAATTAAAAAAAATTACAGGTGGTCAGAAAAGTCTGGTGTAAGAAAAGTGTACGTAGGGACCCGGAGGTACTGCAATGCCGGGTCAACCCGTGACAGAAGTGGAGCAAGCCTCTAAACACTCCGTCATTTTCCAAAGGTCATTTTAATACACTGGCCCCACAATGCGGAGCGTATCAGACATAAAGTTGATAAGAACAGCTTAACAGGTTTATTCTTATACCAAAAATTTTACAAGGAGTTACAAATATTAAAACCGTACTTACAAATTAATAATCATTAATTGTATGTAACACTGTTGACAATTTTTAGACACCTGTATGAATTAGGCTATACAATTTATTGTTGTATATATGTATATAAAGTCTCTGATTATTTATTACAATTATTAATTTTATACAGTCTTTGAGAGTGTTCATACCTTCACAGTATGTCAAACACAATTATATCTATTGTATATTGTTTTTTTTCACACATTGATGTCACAATTTGCCAATTGTTTAATCACTGTCATGCAGATTTTTTTATCCAGTTACTACCACACTTAAGTTATTCTTTTTTTTCTTTCCTGTGAAAGCTGAAAGCGCAGCAGCACGTGTGAACACACAGATAATATTTTGTTTGGCAAATGTGACATTAAGCACTGCCATCAATCAGTATCACTATCTCACTTGTTTACTGTATATATATCCTGACTCCACCTGCTGAGCTTTCCGAATGGCTCTGTCATTGTTCTTGTGCCATGCATAGTAGTCCAGAGATGCTATACTATGAAGCCATCCATGGAGACCCTACATCCTTTCCCTTCTAGCGCCTCCTCAGAGCTTTCAAAAGAAACAGATGCATCAACTATGCAGATATTTATATTTTCTTCATTCCTCAGCTCCCGTGTCATGGTCTCAGATATGATCTGTTCCCTCGGCCTTCCTGTTTTTACAAGCAGAACCCCTGCCAATCAAAACATTGTAAAACAAAGGAAATTTAAGTGTACAAAAAAAAAACAAAAGATTGACAAGGAAGGTTGGTGAAGAGGAAAGGCTGAAGATTGCGATTGATTTACTGCAATGAACAGAGGTAAATAATAATAATAATAATAATTTATTTCCAATTTTTCCTTCATATACAAAATAGTTGCATACAAAGGACCTATAGGGGGTATAAAAATACCCGTACATAGGTTGGTCCTACATAAATATTTAAAAATAAAATTCAAAAATACAACAGTTGTAAATATTAACAAAATGTGATAGATACATCACTAGTTTATACTAATATAGTTCAAATAATAAAGCATTAAATTTATATGAGATTCATATACACAACATCAACCATACATGGCAACATGTTAATCACAATAATTATTAAATTTGTACAGACACCATTTATTCCATTATTCAGTCTATAAAAAAATTTCTGATTTTATCTTTTAACTTCTTTTTTAACAGTTTATTACTAACGCCCAAACCTTTAAGATATATCGGTAGTTCATTGAAGTACTTTATTGCATAATAAACATAACTCCTTTGGCCAATTGTCAATATGTGTTTAGGCAGTGGGATACTTTTGTAGCGTGTGTTATTAGAATTTCGAGTAAATTCATCCTCAAGTTTATCATACTGATATATTATGGCTTTAAGAACAAAAACTTGTTTGAGATCGAGTGGTCTGTCCTGATCTTGTTCTTCCACTCCAATTATTTTTAATAATCTATATTGAAGTCTAAGCAGTGGTCTGAAAGATGTATCATAAAGACCACCCCAGGCAACAATACCATAAACTGCAATACTATGGAAAAGCCCATAGTAGGCCTATATTTGAATCATCTGTTTTCTAGATAATATTTGCCGGAGTCTGCAAAAAACATATACTAGATATTTTGGTCTTATTAACTACATTATTGACATGCAAATCCCACTTAATATTATAATCATATATAACACCTAGATATTTACAGCTAACGACTCTCTTCAAACGACCACCATTCAAAAAAACATCCAATTCATCAGGAACAGAGTCTTTATAATTGCCAAAAGTGACATAAACAGACTTGTTTATATTAAGTATAAGTTTATTTTGATAAAGCCATGAAAAAATAGAGTCAAGTTTATCTGACACATGAACTGATAGTTCCCTCCATGAGTGCCCATTCATTGGGACAGCTGTATCATCAGCATATGCAATCAATTCTTGGTGTATTTCTAATAAATCATTTATGAAGAATAAAAACAGTAATTGACCAAGAATAGATCCCTGAGGAACTCCTAAATTGGTATAGACTGGTTTACTTTTAATACCATTGACCTTTACAACTTGAAATTAAAAATCGAATCGAATTAAAAATTTTTTAAATTCACATTACAGTTAAATTTTTAACATGTTTCTTTAAAATTACACATACCATACAATTGTACTAATCATTTTTATTGATAATGTTTCATTATCGCTGCATGTGCCAACCAACTAAATTTCTTATAAAACCGCCAATATCTCGAAAACGAAAAAGCCGATTTTATTGAAACAAAACCAAAATAAAATTTGGAATTTTCTATAATTTTCACTCGTTGACACCATATAGCTATCTCTCATAAAACGAAAGTTTGTCGCATGCCGAAAATTTCACTACATGAAAATTAAAAAAGAAATTTCATGACGTGGAACCGTCTGAAGACTGTTTTTGAAAATTGTTAAAACTATCGGTTAAAATTTATGCCTAAAACCATCCTCAAACTTCAAGGAACATGGTGGTGAAAGAATTTTAAAAATCAGATCAGCTGTTACTGAAGTTATGTCGGGGCGGGCAATGAAACACATTCGCGCTCTCCGCTATAGCTCGGACGTAGACCTACGCAGCTTCCAGTGGTCGAGGGAAGAGTAACAGTACTTGCTGAAAGCTTGCGTACCACCTCCTCTGTTCTATTGGGGAGAACAGTCCACATTGTCTCGCTCGCTCTGCAAAAAGAGTATACTTCCAAACGGGTACTGACAGTAGGACTGGAGATAAAGCTCCTGTTGTCCCGTAGTGACAGATGGTCATTGATATTCATTTTTGAGTTTAAGGTGGGCCGGTCCCGGCGGTACTGCAATTCCGGGTCAACCCGTGACAGAGGTGGAGCAAGCCCCTAGCACTCCGTCATTTTCCAAAAATCAGTTTAATATACTGGCCCCGCAATGCGGAGCGTATCAGATATTAAGCTGATAAGAACAGATACTACACTTTGATCTTAGCCAAAAGGCCGAGAAGCGATAAACCAAAGGTGCCTTACGGTTATGGTGTCACTCTATGGACTATCGTTTTAAGCGGCGGGAACCAGTGGTTGTTATTCGAGTTTATTTCACCATCAGCCACCGCCCAAGTGACGTCAGACCAAAGGTGCGCAGTTATCTCAACGTCTCCTCGCCTTTCTTATGCGAAACGTTCAACTGGTTCGATTTTTGAGAAGGAAACGCTGGAAAAATCGTAGCCCAGTCAACGAATACAGTCGCCGTGACGACGTGGTGAACTGTTTACTCGATAGATGGCGTCACAGTAGCGCCTCCGTATTTTACCACTTTTTTGTTTTTCGTGGTGAAAACCGCGGAACGAGGACGCAGGCAACGTGTCGGAAGTCGTCTGTTAAGTTAAGCAACCGATAAAACGATCGGTAGAACCGGATAGTACGATGAAAAAAAGCCTTCAAAGTTCAAGTTCGCACCGCATTTAACGTGACCCGCAAGATAGGGTAGGCTGCAGCTGGAATGTCGGTGTTTTGCACACTCAATTATTGGTAGTCGTACCTTTTAAAATACATGCCATGCTGTGTGCTCTGTTGTCATATACAGACGGCAGTGGCCCGGCACTTGATGGTCGACGAAATTACAAGTAGATTTTTCATAACACATCACCTCTCTCAGCGTTCCCTTTTCTTTGCTGCATCCAAGCACGAGACGGCCGCGCCCACCACGTCGTTACGATTACAGTATCTCAGATGTCGAGTGACCGATTATACAATTTAAAAACCTCACAACGGTGGTTTTCATAATAGGCCTACCTTTCGAGTAACGTGAGAGGCCACGTAGGTGTATACGTAAACGGTACCCAATTCAATTCCTTTGTAAAACTGAAAAAACAATGGGCCAAATTGTCCGCGTCGTCTTCACAATGCGATTTCAAGTGTCATGCTAATATCATACTGTTGAGTCGCTTGCCGATTTGAAAGTGAAGGGTATTTATTCGTAAATGACTAATCAAACAAATCTGCAATTGCACACCTTTGAACGATCGATTCTCGTTGTTTTTGAACCAATAGCTAGTAAAATTTCTAAAACAGATACGTCACCGCTCGTGTTCGGTTTTCATCATCTTTAAAGTATGTTTTCATCTAGTAAACGAGCTGTTCTGCAAAGTTGCATGAAACTTTTTCCCCTCTCTACCGAACTGATCGCATTCTAACAAACGTAAAGTAAATGTTAAAGACAACGACGCCACCTAACCTTTCACAACTGCACAGAATGTAAATGAAGGGTGCCTGTTTTTTCTTAACTGCTCCTCTTCCTCTGGTCAGTGTGTATTTTACCTTTCACACAACTGAAAGTATTTAAACTAGTAAAGGAATTTTTTATTTCATTAGTGGGGGAGACAAGTAGTTTCCGTACTGTGTTATAATAAAATGAATTTTGTTTATTATCATTACCAAATTGTAAACAATTATTTGTATTGCATTCAGTTTCATTTGGTCTCTTCAGAGTGTCTTTAAGCAAGTTAAATATTTGAAATATGAAAGTACTAAAAGGCCGTGTGTTTTTAATTGAAAGCAGATGGTAGTTTATGACAGAAAGCAGTCGGCTGAAGTGTATTCATTTATTTTATCAAACACCATTCACATTTATAAGAATATTTATTTTTGTGCAGCTAGTTGTTAGCTAAGACATAGTGTGCAAATTTTTGTCGTTCTATCCCCTTTCCAGTAATAATGGAATAACAATGTAAACAATTTGTATAGCATTCAGTTTCAATTGGTCTCTTCAGAGTGTCTTTAAGCAAGTTAAATATTTGAAATACGAGGGTCATTCAATAAGTAAACAGACAAACAGTTGTAGAAAAGAAATTAATTGTAGCAGCTGATTGAAACTTTCAGGAGTGTTACCTGGCAACATCGTTGTGAGTCTTGATCAGCTGTTCAATAATATATTGCATAATCATAACCAATACAGTTTTATGTACGATGGCGTGTCCTCTTGAGGACAGTACTTTCGAAGAACAGCGTTCTGTTATAAGATTTTTGGACTTGGAACCACTAACTTGGATTCACTATTTTGAACCTGAGTCAAAGCGACAAAGCATGGAGTGGAAGCATCCCAGTTCACCCGCCAAAAAGAAATTCAAAACCCAGCCATCGGCTGGTAAGGTGATGTTAACCATCTTTTGGAGCTCCCAAGGCCCAATTTTCTCTGATTACCTACAAGACCAGCGTACCATCATAGTCAGTACTATTCTGACATGATTGTGAACAAAGTTAAGCCTGCATTGAAGAAGAAATGTCCGGGATGGCAGAGGAAAGGTGTGATTCTTCTTCACGATAATGCCCGCCCACACACGGAAAAACTGACGCTTGAAACAATAAAAAAAGTAGGTTGGGAGATCCTGCCTCATCGCCCTTATAGCCCTGACCTTCCCCATCTGACTTTTTCTTGTTTGGCCCACTCAAGGAGACTTTGCGTGATGTCAAGTTCAACGGCAATGAAGAAGTGAAGGAAAAAGTCAAAAACTGGCTTCGACATCAAGGTAAAGAATTCTTTGCTGAGGGAATACAAAAGCTTGTAAAGAGATGGGACAAGTGCATAGACGCTGCTGGAGATTATGTTGAAAAGTAAAAAAAAAAAAAATTGTATAATTGTATTAATTGAATAAAAAGCTTTTGCTCCACAGCTGTTTGTTTACTTATTGAATGACCTCTCATATGAAAGTACTGAAAGGCTGTGTGTTTTTAATTGAAAGCAGATGGTAGTTTATGACAGATATCAGTCGGGTGAAGTGTATTCTATTTATTTTATTTTATCAAACACCATTCACGTTCATAAGGTTATTTATTTTTGTGCAGCTAGTTGTTAGCTAAGGCGCAGTGTGCAAGTTTTTTGTCATTCTATCCCCTTTGCAGTAATAAAGTGGTGGCAAATCCTATTAAAGATTGCCTGTTCGTCACTAAATTTTAATTACCAAGTGGTTTTAAATTTACTATAACTGGTACGGTCATTATTTACTTATGTTTCCTCTGTTGGTGAAAATTAAAATAACAAGGGCGCGGCAAGCCATATTACCACTGTTGAAGGTTACCATATGTTTTTCCAGGTTTGCTTTTGTTCAGAAACGGCTAACGGTTTGGAAAAAAAATTTTCAACTTGTGATTTTCACTTGACAAACGCAAACGCAATAGTAAACTTACATTACAAAGTTAACATTTTTACTTTAAGACCGTGTAACAATTTTTACAAGCTGGTACAAATCAACAAATGTAGATGCAATTGCACACACACACATACAATCAACTGTGGAAGTTCAATTATTAAACATGTAATGTATTCAGTTTCTCCAAGTAACAGTTCAATGTTGTTTACGACTGGCTTTCACAAGCAGGCTGCTTGTTGCAGTATCTGGCACATTCGATACTGTCACCAACGCGAAGGGTAGGCCTATCTTTCATTACTTTACAAGGAGAGAGGACACTCTTCATTTCATAAATGAAACAGGTGGGAAAGTTTTTACGAAAAGACCTGTCTCATTATACAGGCTCTCTGTTGCAGTGCTCGTCAAACATTTACACACAAACACTCACTGCTAACACGTACATGATTATGTTACAAAGGGCCATCTTTATTAGCCTGTTTTTGACGCATTGCACACTGCATTTTATCAGGATATATGGACCATTCACAGGTGTCTGTCTGTATTTCTGTCCCTCACTCGTACGCTTATCCTCATGGTCATGCAACTCATTCTGCCGGGAGTGTGTGTGTTCTTTTGTGCAGATGCTTACCTTGCACTTGGTTGTAACTTGCTGCCGATGACAAGAAGTACGTAGTACGTAGTCCTAATCGTACCCGATGCATGTACAACAGAAATTTTCCATGCATCCTCATCCCCATAGGGATGACAAACTAGGTTTCCTGATCATGCTTATTGGCCGATAACAAACACGAGAATAAGACAGAAAAATTAATGGTGTAACCTTTTTCAGTATCAGCTACCCTTATAATTTACAGCAAGCTCTATTTATGATAATTGTTATTACACTGTCATAGGACTGCAGTTCCTCCCTCAGGCTGCTGGTGCTCGGTTCCTCCTTGCAGCGAAATATTGTCAATTGTCTGCGTGGAAGTAAGCAACGGGTGTAAGCATTCTTGAAGGCTTCATCTCACTCGATCCTCTCTGGCAGCAAGCTGTAACAGTAACGGAGACCATCAAACGTTTTCTAGGCGAAAGCCGGCCACTGCAATATGCATGCACGTTTCTAGACACAATTAAAAAAAATTACAGGTGGTCAGAAAAGTCTGGTGTAAGAAAAGTGTACGTAGGGACCCGGAGGTACTGCAATGCCGGGTCAACCCGTGACAGAAGTGGAGCAAGCCTCTAAACACTCCGTCATTTTCCAAAGGTCATTTTAATACACTGGCCCCACAATGCGGAGCGTATCAGACATAAAGTTGATAAGAACAGCTTAACAGGTTTATTCTTATACCAAAAATTTTACAAGGAGTTACAAATATTAAAACCGTACTTACAAATTAATAATCATTAATTGTATGTAACACTGTTGACAATTTTTAGACACCTGTATGAATTAGGCTATACAATTTATTGTTGTATATATGTATATAAAGTCTCTGATTATTTATTACAATTATTAATTTTATACAGTCTTTGAGAGTGTTCATACCTTCACAGTATGTCAAACACAATTATATCTATTGTATATTGTTTTTTTTCACACATTGATGTCACAATTTGCCAATTGTTTAATCACTGTCATGCAGATTTTTTTATCCAGTTACTACCACACTTAAGTTATTCTTTTTTTCCTTTCCTGTGAAAGCTGAAAGCGCAGCAGCACGTGTGAACACACAGATAATATTTTGTTTGGCAAATGTGACATTAAGCACTGCCATCAATCAGTATCACTATCTCACTTGTTTACTGTATATATATCCTGACTCCACCTGCTGAGCTTTCCGAATGGCTCTGTCATTGTTCTTGTGCCATGCATAGTAGTCCAGAGATGCTATACTATGAAGCCATCCATGGAGACCCTACATCCTTTCCCTTCTAGCGCCTCCTCAGAGCTTTCAAAAGAAACAGATGCATCAACTATGCAGATATTTATATTTTCTTCATTC
The DNA here is from genome assembly GCA_034769895.1 of Magicicada septendecula. Lineage (NCBI taxonomy): Eukaryota > Metazoa > Arthropoda > Insecta > Hemiptera > Cicadidae > Magicicada > Magicicada septendecula. The sequence continues at coordinate 660,923,032 of CM068368.1, forward strand.
CTCAGCTCCCGTGTCATGGTCTCAGATATGATCTGTTCCCTCGGCCTTCCTGTTTTTACAAGCAGAACCCCTGCCAATCAAAACATTGTAAAACAAAGGAAATTTAAGTGTACAAAAAAAAAACAAAAGATTGACAAGGAAGGTTGGTGAAGAGGAAAGGCTGAAGATTGCGATTGATTTACTGCAATGAACAGAGGTAAATAATAATAATAATAATAATTTATTTCCAATTTTTCCTTCATATACAAAATAGTTGCATACAAAGGACCTATAGGGGGTATAAAAATACCCGTACATAGGTTGGTCCTACATAAATATTTAAAAATAAAATTCAAAAATACAACAGTTGTAAATATTAACAAAATGTGATAGATACATCACTAGTTTATACTAATATAGTTCAAATAATAAAGCATTAAATTTATATGAGATTCATATACACAACATCAACCATACATGGCAACATGTTAATCACAATAATTATTAAATTTGTACAGACACCATTTATTCCATTATTCAGTCTATAAAAAAATTTCTGATTTTATCTTTTAACTTCTTTTTTAACAGTTTATTACTAACGCCCAAACCTTTAAGATATATCGGTAGTTCATTGAAGTACTTTATTGCATAATAAACATAACTCCTTTGGCCAATTGTCAATATGTGTTTAGGCAGTGGGATACTTTTGTAGCGTGTGTTATTAGAATTTCCAGTAAATTCATCCTCAAGTTTATCATACTGATATATTATGGCTTTAAGAACAAAAACTTGTTTGAGATCGAGTGGTCTGTCCTGATCTTGTTCTTCCACTCCAATTATTTTTAATAATCTATATTGAAGTCTAAGCAGTGGTCTGAAAGATGTATCATAAAGACCACCCCAGGCAACAATACCATAAACTGCAATACTATGGAAAAGCCCATAGTAGGCCTATATTTGAATCATCTGTTTTCTAGATAATATTTGCCGGAGTCTGCAAAAAACATATACTAGATATTTTGGTCTTATTAACTACATTATTGACATGCAAATCCCACTTAATATTATAATCATATATAACACCTAGATATTTACAGCTAACGACTCTCTTCAAACGACCACCATTCAAAAAAACATCCAATTCATCAGGAACAGAGTCTTTATAATTGCCAAAAGTGACATAAACAGACTTGTTTATATTAAGTATAAGTTTATTTTGATAAAGCCATGAAAAAATAGAGTCAAGTTTATCTGACACATGAACTGATAGTTCCCTCCATGAGTGCCCATTCATTGGGACAGCTGTATCATCAGCATATGCAATCAATTCTTGGTGTATTTCTAATAAATCATTTATGAAGAATAAAAACAGTAATTGACCAAGAATAGATCCCTGAGGAACTCCTAAATTGGTATAGACTGGTTTACTTTTAATACCATTGACCTTTACAACTTGAAATTAAAAATCGAATCGAATTAAAAATTTTTTAAATTCACATTACAGTTAAATTTTTAACATGTTTCTTTAAAATTACACATACCATACAATTGTACTAATCATTTTTATTGATAATGTTTCATTATCGCTGCATGTGTCAACCAACTAAATTTCTTATAAAACCGCCAATATCTCGAAAACGAAAAAGCCGATTTTATTGAAACAAAACCAAAATAAAATTTGGAATTTTCTATAATTTTCACTCGTTGACACCATATAGCTATCTCTCATAAAACGAAAGTTTGTCGCATGCCGAAAATTTCACTACATGAAAATTAAAAAAGAAATTTCATGACGTGGAACCGTCTGAAGACTGTTTTTGAAAATTGTTAAAACTATCGGTTAAAATTTATGCCTAAAACCATCCTCAAACTTCAAGGAACATGGTGGTGAAAGAATTTTAAAAATCAGATCAGCTGTTACTGAAGTTATGTCGGGGCGGGCAATGAAACACATTCGCGCTCTCCGCTATAGCTCGGACGTAGACCTACGCAGCTTCCAGTGGTCGGGGGAAGAGTAACAGTACTTGCTGAAAGCTTGCGTACCACCTCCTCTGTTCTATTGGGGAGAACAGTCCACATTGTCTCGCTCGCTCTGCAAAAAGAGTATACTTCCAAACGGGTACTGACAGTAGGACTGGAGATAAAGCTCCTGTTGTCCCGCAGTGACAGATGGTCGTTGATATTCATTTTTGAGTTTAAGGTGGGCCGGTCCCGGCGGTACTGCAATGCCGGGTCAACCCGTGACAGAGGTGGAGCAAGCCCCTAGCACTCCGTCATTTTCCAAAAATCAGTTTAATATACTGGCCCCGCAATGCGGAGCGTATCAGATATTAAGCTGATAAGAACAGATACTACACTTTGATCTTAGCCAAAAGGCCGAGAAGCGATAAACCAAAGGTGCCTTACGGTTATGGTGTCACTCTATGGACTATCGTTTTAAGCGGCGGGAACCAGTGGTTGTTATTCGAGTTTATTTCACCATCAGCCACCGCCCAAGTGACGTCAGACCAAAGGTGCGCAGTTATCTCAACGTCTCCTCGCCTTTCTTATGCGAAACGTTCAACTGGTTCGATTTTTGAGAAGGAAACGCTGGAAAAATCGTAGCCCAGTCAACGAATACAGTCGCCGTGATGACGTGGTGAACTGTTTACTCGATAGATGGCGTCACAGTAGCGCCTCCGTATTTTACCACTTTTTTGTTTTTCGTGGTGAAAACCGCGGAACGAGGACGCAGGCAACGTGTCGGAAGTCGTCTGTTAAGTTAAGCAACCGATAAAACGATCGGTAGAACCGGATAGTACGATGAAAAAAAGCCGTCAAAGTTCAAGTTCGCACCGCATTTAACGTGACCCGCAAGATAGGGTAGGCTGCAGCTGGAATGTCGGTGTTTTGCACACTCAATTATTGGTAGTCGTACCTTTTAAAATACATGCCATGCTGTGTGCTCTGTTGTCATATACAGACGGCAGTGGCCCGGCACTTGATGGTCGACGAAATTACAAGTAGATTTTTCATAACACATCACCTCTCTCAGCGTTCCCTTTTCTTTGCTGCATCCAAGCACGAGACGGCCGCGCCCACCACGTCGTTACGATTACAGTATCTCAGATGTCGAGTGACCGATTATACAATTTAAAAACCTCACAACGGTGGTTTTCATAATAGGCCTACCTTTCGAGTAACGTGAGAGGCCACGTAGGTGTATACGTAAACGGTACCCAATTCAATTCCTTTGTAAAACTGAAAAAACAATGGGCCAAATTGTCCGCGTCGTCTTCACAATGCGATTTCAAGTGTCATGCTAATATCATACTGTTGAGTCGCTTGCCGATTTGAAAGTGAAGGGTATTTATTCGTAAATGACTAATCAAACAAATCTGCAATTGCACACCTTTGAACGATCGAATCTCGTTGTTTTTGAACCAATAGCTAGTAAAATTTCTAAAACAGATACGTCACCGCTCGTGTTCGGTTTTCATCATCTTTAAAGTATGTTTTCATCTAGTAAACGAGCTGTTCTGCAAAGTTGCATGAAACTTTTTCCCCTCTCTACCGAACTGATCGCATTCTAACAAACGTAAAGTAAATGTTAAAGACAACGACGCCACCTAACCTTTCACAACTGCACAGAATGTAAATGAAGGGTGTCTGTTTTTTCTTAACTGCTCCTCTTCCTCTGGTCAGTGTGTATTTTACCTTTCACACAACTGAAAGTATTTAAACTAGTAAAGGAATTTTTTATTTCATTAGTGGGGGAGACAAGTAGTTTCCGTACTGTGTTATAATAAAATGAATTTTGTTTATTATCATTACCAAATTGTAAACAATTATTTGTATTGCATTCAGTTTCATTTGGTCTCTTCAGAGTGTCTTTAAGCAAGTTAAATATTTGAAATATGAAAGTACTAAAAGGCCGTGTGTTTTTAATTGAAAGCAGATGGTAGTTTATGACAGAAAGCAGTCGGCTGAAGTGTATTCATTTATTTTATCAAACACCATTCACATTTATAAGAATATTTATTTTTGTGCAGCTAGTTGTTAGCTAAGACATAGTGTGCAAATTTTTGTCGTTCTATCCCCTTTCCAGTAATAATGGAATAACAATGTAAACAATTTGTATAGCATTCAGTTTCAATTGGTCTCTTCAGAGTGTCTTTAAGCAAGTTAAATATTTGAAATACGAGGGTCATTCAATAAGTAAACAGACAAACAGTTGTAGAAAAGAAATTAATTGTAGCAGCTGATTGAAACTTTCAGGAGTGTTACCTGGCAACATCGTTGTGAGTCTTGATCAGCTGTTCAATAATATATTGCATAATCATAACCAATACAGTTTTATGTACGATGGCGTGTCCTCTTGAGGACAGTACTTTCGAAGAACAGCGTTCTGTTATAAGATTTTTGGACTTGGAACCACTAACTTGGATTCACTATTTTGAACCTGAGTCAAAGCGACAAAGCATGGAGTGGAAGCATCCCAGTTCACCCGCCAAAAAGAAATTCAAAACCCAGCCATCGGCTGGTAAGGTGATGTTAACCATCTTTTGGAGCTCCCAAGGCCCAATTTTCTCTGATTACCTACAAGACCAGCGTACCATCATAGTCAGTACTATTCTGACATGATTGTGAACAAAGTTAAGCCTGCATTGAAGAAGAAATGTCCGGGATGGCAGAGGAAAGGTGTGATTCTTCTTCACGATAATGCCCGCCCACACACGGCAAAACTGACGCTTGAAACAATAAAAAAAGTAGGTTGGGAGATCCTGCCTCATCGCCCTTATAGCCCTGACCTTCCCCATCTGACTTTTTCTTGTTTGGCCCACTCAAGGAGACTTTGCGTGATGTCAAGTTCAACGGCAATGAAGAAGTGAAGGAAAAAGTCAAAAACTGGCTTCGACATCAAGGTAAAGAATTCTTTGCTGAGGGAATACAAAAGCTTGTAAAGAGATGGGACAAGTGCATAGACGCTGCTGGAGATTATGTTGAAAAGTAAAAAAAAAAAAAATTGTATAATTGTATTAATTGAATAAAAAGCTTTTGCTCCACAGCTGTTTGTTTACTTATTGAATGACCTCTCATATGAAAGTACTGAAAGGCTGTGTGTTTTTAATTGAAAGCAGATGGTAGTTTATGACAGATATCAGTCGGGTGAAGTGTACTCTATTTATTTTATTTTATCAAACACCATTCACGTTCATAAGGTTATTTATTTTTGTGCAGCTAGTTGTTAGCTAAGGCGCAGTGTGCAAGTTTTTTGTCATTCTATCCCCTTTGCAGTAATAAAGTGGTGGCAAATCCTATTAAAGATTGCCTGTTCGTCACTAAATTTTAATTACCAAGTGGTTTTAAATTTACTATAACTGGTACGGTCATTATTTACTTATGTTTCCTCTGTTGGTGAAAATTAAAATAACAAGGGCGCGGCAAGCCATATTACCACTGTTGAAGGTTACCATATGTTTTTCCAGGTTTGCTTTTGTTCAGAAACGGCTAACGGTTTGGAAAAAAAATTTTCAACTTGTGATTTTCACTTGACAAACGCAAACGCAATAGTAAACTTACATTACAAAGTTAACATTTTTACTTTAAGACCGTGTAACAATTTTTACAAGCTGGTACAAATCAACAAATGTAGATGCAATTGCACACACACACATACAATCAACTGTGGAAGTTCAATTATTAAACATGTAATGTATTCAGTTTCTCCAAGTAACAGTTCAATGTTGTTTACGACTGGCTTTCACAAGCAGGCTGCTTGTTGCAGTATCTGGCACATTCGATACTGTCACCAACGCGAAGGGTAGGCCTATCTTTCATTACTTTACAAGGAGAGAGGACACTCTTCATTTCATAAATGAAACAGGTGGGAAAGTTTTTACGAAAAGACCTGTCTCATTATACAGGCTCTCTGTTGCAGTGCTCGTCAAACATTTACACACAAACACTCACTGCTAACACGTACATGATTATGTTACAAAGGGCCATCTTTATTAGCCTGTTTTTGACGCATTGCACACTGCATTTTATCAGGATATATGGACCATTCACAGGTGTCTGTCTGTATTTCTGTCCCTCACTCGTACGCTTATCCTCATGGTCATGCAACTCATTCTGCCGGGAGTGTGTGTGTTCTTTTGTGCAGATGCTTACCTTGCACTTGGTTGTAACTTGCTGCCGATGACAAGAAGTACGTAGTACGTAGTCCTAATCGTACCCGATGCATGTACAACAGAAATTTTCCATGCATCCTCATCCCCATAGGGATGACAAACTAGGTTTCCTGATCATGCTTATTGGCCGATAACAAACACGAGAATAAGACAGAAAAATTAATGGTGTAACCTTTTTCAGTATCAGCTACCCTTATAATTTACAGCAAGCTCTATTTATGATAATTGTTATTACACTGTCATAGGACTGCAGTTCCTCCCTCAGGCTGCTGGTGCTCGGTTCCTCCTTGCAGCGAAATATTGTCAATTGTCTGCGTGGAAGTAAGCAACGGGTGTAAGCATTCTTGAAGGCTTCATCTCACTCGATCCTCTCTGGCAGCAAGCTGTAACAGTAACGGAGACCATCAAACGTTTTCTAGGCGAAAGCCGGCCACTGCAATATGCATGCACGTTTCTAGACACAATTAAAAAAAATTACAGGTGGTCAGAAAAGTCTGGTGTAAGAAAAGTGTACGTAGGGACCCGGAGGTACTGCAATGCCGGGTCAACCCGTGACAGAAGTGGAGCAAGCCTCTAAACACTCCGTCATTTTCCAAAGGTCATTTTAATACACTGGCCCCACAATGCGGAGCGTATCAGACATAAAGTTGATAAGAACAGCTTAACAGGTTTATTCTTATACCAAAAATTTTACAAGGAGTTACAAATATTAAAACCGTACTTACAAATTAATAATCATTAATTGTATGTAACACTGTTGACAATTTTTAGACACCTGTATGAATTAGGCTATACAATTTATTGTTGTATATATGTATATAAAGTCTCTGATTATTTATTACAATTATTAATTTTATACAGTCTTTGAGAGTGTTCATACCTTCACAGTATGTCAAACACAATTATATCTATTGTATATTGTTTTTTTTCACACATTGATGTCACAATTTGCCAATTGTTTAATCACTGTCATGCAGATTTTTTTATCCAGTTACTACCACACTTAAGTTATTCTTTTTTTTCTTTCCTGTGAAAGCTGAAAGCGCAGCAGCACGTGTGAACACACAGATAATATTTTGTTTGGCAAATGTGACATTAAGCACTGCCATCAATCAGTATCACTATCTCACTTGTTTACTGTATATATATCCTGACTCCACCTGCTGAGCTTTCCGAATGGCTCTGTCATTGTTCTTGTGCCATGCATAGTAGTCCAGAGATGCTATACTATGAAGCCATCCATGGAGACCCTACATCCTTTCCCTTCTAGCGCCTCCTCAGAGCTTTCAAAAGAAACAGATGCATCAACTATGCAGATATTTATATTTTCTTCATTCCTCAGCTCCCGTGTCATGGTCTCAGATATGATCTGTTCCCTCGGCCTTCCTGTTTTTACAAGCAGAACCCCTGCCAATCAAAACATTGTAAAACAAAGGAAATTTAAGTGTACAAAAAAAAAACAAAAGATTGACAAGGAAGGTTGGTGAAGAGGAAAGGCTGAAGATTGCGATTGATTTACTGCAATGAACAGAGGTAAATAATAATAATAATAATAATTTATTTCCAATTTTTCCTTCATATACAAAATAGTTGCATACAAAGGACCTATAGGGGGTATAAAAATACCCGTACATAGGTTGGTCCTACATAAATATTTAAAAATAAAATTCAAAAATACAACAGTTGTAAATATTAACAAAATGTGATAGATACATCACTAGTTTATACTAATATAGTTCAAATAATAAAGCATTAAATTTATATGAGATTCATATACACAACATCAACCATACATGGCAACATGTTAATCACAATAATTATTAAATTTGTACAGACACCATTTATTCCATTATTCAGTCTATAAAAAAATTTCTGATTTTATCTTTTAACTTCTTTTTTAACAGTTTATTACTAACGCCCAAACCTTTAAGATATATCGGTAGTTCATTGAAGTACTTTATTGCATAATAAACATAACTCCTTTGGCCAATTGTCAATATGTGTTTAGGCAGTGGGATACTTTTGTAGCGTGTGTTATTAGAATTTCGAGTAAATTCATCCTCAAGTTTATCATACTGATATATTATGGCTTTAAGAACAAAAACTTGTTTGAGATCGAGTGGTCTGTCCTGATCTTGTTCTTCCACTCCAATTATTTTTAATAATCTATATTGAAGTCTAAGCAGTGGTCTGAAAGATGTATCATAAAGACCACCCCAGGCAACAATACCATAAACTGCAATACTATGGAAAAGCCCATAGTAGGCCTATATTTGAATCATCTGTTTTCTAGATAATATTTGCCGGAGTCTGCAAAAAACATATACTAGATATTTTGGTCTTATTAACTACATTATTGACATGCAAATCCCACTTAATATTATAATCATATATAACACCTAGATATTTACAGCTAACGACTCTCTTCAAACGACCACCATTCAAAAAAACATCCAATTCATCAGGAACAGAGTCTTTATAATTGCCAAAAGTGACATAAACAGACTTGTTTATATTAAGTATAAGTTTATTTTGATAAAGCCATGAAAAAATAGAGTCAAGTTTATCTGACACATGAACTGATAGTTCCCTCCATGAGTGCCCATTCATTGGGACAGCTGTATCATCAGCATATGCAATCAATTCTTGGTGTATTTCTAATAAATCATTTATGAAGAATAAAAACAGTAATTGACCAAGAATAGATCCCTGAGGAACTCCTAAATTGGTATAGACTGGTTTACTTTTAATACCATTGACCTTTACAACTTGAAATTAAAAATCGAATCGAATTAAAAATTTTTTAAATTCACATTACAGTTAAATTTTTAACATGTTTCTTTAAAATTACACATACCATACAATTGTACTAATCATTTTTATTGATAATGTTTCATTATCGCTGCATGTGCCAACCAACTAAATTTCTTATAAAACCGCCAATATCTCGAAAACGAAAAAGCCGATTTTATTGAAACAAAACCAAAATAAAATTTGGAATTTTCTATAATTTTCACTCGTTGACACCATATAGCTATCTCTCATAAAACGAAAGTTTGTCGCATGCCGAAAATTTCACTACATGAAAATTAAAAAAGAAATTTCATGACGTGGAACCGTCTGAAGACTGTTTTTGAAAATTGTTAAAACTATCGGTTAAAATTTATGCCTAAAACCATCCTCAAACTTCAAGGAACATGGTGGTGAAAGAATTTTAAAAATCAGATCAGCTGTTACTGAAGTTATGTCGGGGCGGGCAATGAAACACATTCGCGCTCTCCGCTATAGCTCGGACGTAGACCTACGCAGCTTCCAGTGGTCGAGGGAAGAGTAACAGTACTTGCTGAAAGCTTGCGTACCACCTCCTCTGTTCTATTGGGGAGAACAGTCCACATTGTCTCGCTCGCTCTGCAAAAAGAGTATACTTCCAAACGGGTACTGACAGTAGGACTGGAGATAAAGCTCCTGTTGTCCCGTAGTGACAGATGGTCATTGATATTCATTTTTGAGTTTAAGGTGGGCCGGTCCCGGCGGTACTGCAATGCCGGGTCAACCCGTGACAGAGGTGGAGCAAGCCCCTAGCACTCCGTCATTTTCCAAAAATCAGTTTAATATACTGGCCCCGCAATGCGGAGCGTATCAGATATTAAGCTGATAAGAACAGATTTAAAAACGTTTATTGTTATATCAGTATATACAGAGTGTTACAAAAATTTTAAAACATGCTTACAAATTAATACTCATTAATTCTAGATACATACTTCATAATCATTATACATGTTTAAAATGGTACAACTTTTTGTTGTATATTTATAGTCTTTATTTATTACAATAAAATTTCTTTTTGGTATAGTCTTTGGGATTGTTCGTATGTACAAATTGTATATTTAATGTTTTTCAGATATATGTCACAACTGCCAATTTATTTAATATCATTCTCATGTAGTTTAATATACTGGCCCTGCAATGCAGGGCGTATCACACACACACACACACACACACACACACACACACACACACACACACACACACACACACACACACAGAGGAAACATGAAGCTCAAATACAAAAAGACAAATATAAAGAAAATACACAAATACAAATATTAAGAAAATATAACACACACACACACACACACACACAGAGGAAGCATGCAGCTCAAATACAAAAAGACAAATATAAAGAAAATACACAAATACAAATATTAAGAAAATATATACATAATACATATTGTTTTGATTGGCAGCTGTGACTGACATTAGACACTGGCATTAATAAATAGCACTATCACAATGTCACTGTCACTAGCACTAAGCACTATCACTTATATTGTCGTACACCTGTGACATGTTCAACGTATATGTCACGACTCCACCTAATTGTGTCCGACACCATTAATTTTCCCATTATTCTACCATACTTCCAAGAAATACCCAGCCTCTGAACAACCCTGTCATTGTTCTTGTGCCACGCACCCAGAGAGCCTATAATAAAGCCATCAAGGTACACCCTGTATCCTTTGGCTTCTAGTTCAGTTTTCAAGGAGCTGTATTTGTCAATTTTATGTCTCCTTGCCAGTTCTAGAGCCTCCTCAGAACCTTCAAAAGGCACCGATACGTCCACAATACATATATTTTTCCTGTCATCACTTCTTAACACTATGTCTGGTCTGAGGTTTGATGTAGTTCCCTCGACCTTCCTGTTTTTGATGAGTGTTTCGGTGTCTTTGAGAGTAATGCCATTGCTGAGGCGTTCAACTATATTATCGTGGCGGAGCTTCCATCCTGTCGAATGGGTTTTACAGTGATTGACAACATGGGGAAGGGTCTCCTTGGGGTATCCGCATTTCCTGCATCGCTTGTCACCATTGCCGTATCTTTTTGTAGCATTCAGGGGAACGGTCCCAAGTCTTGCTCTGGTGATGAAGCGGTAGTCACAGAAACGAGTGTACTTTCCTGTAAGTATAAAATGGTTGCTCACTGCTGCTCGTGTAGTTGATTTGAGCACTTTCCCTTGGTCTGGTTTTCTGAATAGGGTGACTTTATAATAATTTCGTATCCCTCCTTTCATCATTCTCATTATAGCCCACCTTTCAGATCCTGGGACGATTATATGTTCTGTAGTATGGGAAGGCATACCTATAATAATTTTCAACTCTTCTCTGGCCGTGGACCACTGGAACCGTACTCTCATCCGGGTCTTGTTGAGGATGCGACATGCATTTCTTGCTTGCGACCAGATGGTTGATATGTCACCACCATCCCTGTCGAGGTTGTCATCTGTCGATCCTGAGAGGTATGCGGCCATGTCTTCTTTAGTAGGAGTGGACCCAAGTTTCCTTTTTACCACACTTTTCAGGCACTCCCAGGCTGTGTTTTTGATTGATGGATCCGGGGATGTAAGTAGTTTAAACGCATGGACTATCTTGGAGATCTTGGCAGCATCCGCCAGTGGAATTAAATTGGCTCCCCCTTGATATGCTGGCATATATAGAATCTCTGGGCTTGCTCGCTGGGGAAGGTGTAGCCACTTTTTGACGTAGCCTTTTATTTTTTTATCAGCTTTGTGAAGCGGCTTCATCGTTATTCGGGATGCTCGCAGTACATAGTCTAGTTTAGTTAGAAGGAACATGTTTAGCGCTTCTATTTTTTGCCACGGCGCCAGTAGTGAGTTGTGAAGTTTCTCAACATCTTGTAGCAGGTTATTAATGTCCTCTTCTGGTGTTTGATTGACTTTGTAGCCTGTTGGAATCCCCAGGTATTGGTAGTCTTCACCTTCTTTTAATGGCTCCGGTCTTCCTCCTTGGACAGTGAAAGTGGTGTTGTGGATTTCTCTCCTCTTCTTGCAATCCATGTGGAGGGTTGAACATTTCTTGGGATTAAAAGTCAGCCCCATCCAAGATGCTGTTTCTCCAACTTTGTTCAGCATGTTTTGCATGGCATCTGCATTCTTTGCAATGAGAACTATATCATCAGCATACGCTAACACCGACTGTATGTTGTTATGTAGTTTGTAACCACAATCATATTGCATGCTTTGTATAGTTCTTAGCAATGGCTCTATTGCAATGTTGAAGATAATTGGCGACAGGGGGCATCCTTGCTTCACTCCAGATTTCATGTTTATGTCTTCAGTCTCCCCTTCCGGTGTAGTTATTGTAGTAGTGGCATTCCTGTAAATGTTTTGTATAATGTTACTTAGCTTTTCTGGGAGTCTTATATTTTTGAGTACATTGTGGATGTATTTATGCGGGATTGAGCCGAAAGCATTTGTTAAATCCAGCCATGCTAGTACGGCTTCTTTTCCGTTTCTTCTGGAATCATCAATGATGGACTGTACTATAAAGTTGTTTTCATAACAGCCTTCTGTATCCATAAAGCCCTTCTGCTTGGGAGATATAATATTATTCTTAGCAGTCCACGTGCATACTCTGCTTGATATAATGCTAGCATATAGTTTGGCTATCGTATTTCCCAAGGTGAGTGGACGCCAGTTGTTGAGATCTCTGTGGTCCCCTTTTTTGTGGATCAGTACGGTTCTTGAACTATCCCATGCCTTCGGTGTCTTCTCCTCCTTAAAGCATCTATTATAAATAGTCTGAAGGACTAGACATCCAGGGTCTGCTCGTTTCAGCTGCGAGTATTTGACACCATCTTTCCCAGGTGCTGTGTTCTTCATTTTATTTAATTTCTGATTAATTTCTTCGGTTTCGATAGTATTTTCAATGTTAGCTTCATTTACCCCCACCGCCCGCATCTGATTCAGACATTCTGTGACGTGAGCAGGGGCTGCTGCTATGTCTGTGTCCGCTTTTTCTGTAAATACATCCTTGAAATATGCTGTTACTTCTGTTTTTCCCACTTGACAATATGTTGTAGCTGATCCATTTAATATTTTCGAGATAGCTTTCTTTTTGTTTATTCTGTAAAGCTTCTGTATCCTACCAGCTTCTATAGGATCAAATCCATTGCCACCTGTTCTTTGGATTATTCTGTTCTGATTGCGGCCATGACCATGTCTTTGTGTTCTCTCAGGAGTTGGCTTATATTCTGTTAGTTGTCTTATTTCATCTGTAATGTTGTACACTGTGTCCTCGAAGTCTTGCCAAGATGCTGCGTCCCTCAGTGCTTGTAACCATTTTTCTTGGTGTTTTGTTGATTTCTTCCTGTTTCGGTCTTCTTCGTCTATTTCACATTGGTTAGCATTTCCATGTAAGTGTGGATTGCCTGTATCCGTTGTTATTGTAGTGTCTTCCACTGCAGCACTTGTCTCTGGCAAACCGACAATTACAATAGGGGGCCCTTCTTCTGCGGGTGTTATGGGTCGGTCTTCTTGGGCTGGTATATTCATACACAACTCCCGAATTGGTACGTCTGTATTTACACATTGAGTAGTTATGTCGGTGGTATCCCTCGTTTCTTCAGTTCTCATGTATTGTGCGTCTTCTGCTGTAGTTGTGGGATGATTCTCATTAATTTGACGGTTTGCTGATCTTCTTTCAGACATGTGTTCTTCTTCTGGTATGCTAGTAGGGACTTCTGTTTCGTTACTTGTTGTCCGTTCAATGGTTATACATGAGGGGCCATCTTCTGCAGGTATTATGGGGTGATTTTCTTGGGTTCCTGTATCGACTGCTGCCTCTTCAACTGGTATGTCCTGTTGTGCAGTTGAGTCACTGCTCTCTTCTAATTCATTACGGATTGTGCCGACATCTTCAGTGTTGCCATGTGACCTGTAGTGTCTCTTCTGTTTTTTCAGGTCGTTTTCCACTCTATCACAAATTCGGCACTTAAATTTAAGGATAACGTTGTTGCAGTGGATCTTCTTTAGATGTTTTTTAAAGTCGCTATGATTTTGATACTGGTATAGCCCAAATAACCGTCTTCTTCCTCCAGAGGGCTGTGAGGATGGACCGTCTTTACAAAAATCGCACTGTATTAGTTCGTCAAATGGATACTGTATTGTAACTACCAAGGGGGTATTTGTTCCGGATTCCATTTTACACTGTAGTAGTTCTTCTATCTTAAGAGTTAGTTTACTAGTTACTTAAAGTTCCTATTAATATCTTTCCTATTATTTCTATATCATCTTATATCATTTCTATTAATATAAAAGTCTTAATAATAGCAGTCCTTGCTTGGTATAGCATTCACTTCACTACTATATCACGTTCTACTATCTTAGAGTTAGCTTATTAGTTACTTAAAGTGTCTTTAATATCTTTCCTATTATTTCTATTAGTATAAAAGTTTTAGTAATAACAGTTCTTGCTTGGCATAGTATTCATTTCACTACTATAAAGTTGTTTGTTGCGTAGACTGCTACAATACACATTAAAAAGAAAAAAAAAATGTCTTTTCCAGAATATTTTTACTATAGTTTCCTAATCTGCTAATGTATTTACATGTTTCATGATTAAATGTAACTGTATTTATGGAGTCCTACACACTAAGATAAACAATTGTTCATAGTTACATTTTTCTTTTTAAATTTCGACTTTTTCCTAGCCATTAGGTATTGTTTCACAGGCATCATTAAGTAAATATGCTTTGCAAGGTTGTATCTTCTGTGAGATGTAGTAGTGCATATTGTTAATGTGTAAAAAGTTACTTACATACTTTCCAGTCTATATTCCATTCCACTGTAAAATACTCACAGAACACTCAAAGTTATAGCCGTTATTAAGTTTAAAATAGAAACGAACTGTATACCCTTTAATGTACAGAATTAATTATACAGTACTTCACAACGGACTAAATTCAAATATATACGGAACCTAAAAAAAGCACTCCACGTTTAAATTTAAAATCATTAAGAGCTTTCCACTACTGTATAACGGAAAATTTGAATGTTAACAGACACTTGCAGCCGTTGCTAAGCCCATAAGAGAGTTTAAATTTGGAATCTTAACGAACTTTCCCAAATATTATTAATATCGCACTGCACCACTTCGCAGATAAATTTGAAGTATTAACGGAAACTTACAGCCGTTATTATGATTCACACTTTACGGTTCACTGTAGCGTACACAATACTATCATCGATTACAACACGCACAAAAATAATTAAAATTAAGCTGAAACTTACTGCCGTTATTATGATTCACACTTTACGGTTCACAAACACGCACAAAAAACAATTACAATTAAGCTGATAAGAACAGATACTACACTTTGATCTTAGCCAAAAGGCCGAGAAGCGATAAACCAAAGGTGCCTTACGGTTATGGTGTCACTCTATGGACTATCGTTTTAAGCGGCGGGAACCAGTGGTTGTTATTCGAGTTTATTTCACCATCAGCCACCGCCCAAGTGACGTCAGACCAAAGGTGCGCAGTTATCTCAACGTCTCCTCGCCTTTCTTATGCGAAACGTTCAACTGGTTCGATTTTTGAGAAGGAAACGCTGGAAAAATCGTAGCCCAGTCAACTAATACAGTCGCCGTGACGACGTGGTGAACTGTTTACTCGATAGATGGCGTCACAGTAGCGCCTCCGTATTTTACCACTTTTTTGTTTTTCGTGGTGAAAACCGCGGAACGAGGACGCAGGCAACGTGACGGAAGTCGTCTGTTAAGTTAAGCAACCGATAAAACGATCGGTAGAACCGGATAGTACGATGAAAAAAAGCCGTCAAAGTTCAAGTTCGCACCGCATTTAACGTGACCCGCAAGATAGGGTAGGCTGCAGCTGGAATGTCGGTGTTTTGCACACTCAATTATTGGTAGTCGTACCTTTTAAAATACATGCCATGCTGTGTGCTCTGTTGTCATATACAGACGGCAGTGGCCCGGCACTTGATGGTCGACGAAATTACAAGTAGATTTTTCATAACACATCACCTCTCTCAGCGTTCCCTTTTCTTTGCTGCATCCAAGCACGAGACGGCCGCGCCCACCACGTCGTTACGATTACAGTATCTCAGATGTCGAGTGACCGATTATACAATTTAAAAACCTCACAACGGTGGTTTTCATAATAGGCCTACCTTTCGAGTAACGTGAGAGGCCACGTAGGTGTATACGTAAACGGTACCCAATTCAATTCCTTTGTAAAACTGAAAAAACAATGGGCCAAATTGTCCGCGTCGTCTTCACAATGCGATTTCAAGTGTCATGCTAATATCATACTGTTGAGTCGCTTGCCGATTTGAAAGTGAAGGGTATTTATTCGTAAATGACTAATCAAACAAATCTGCAATTGCACACCTTTGAACGATCGAATCTCGTTGTTTTTGAACCAATAGCTAGTAAAATTTCTAAAACAGATACGTCACCGCTCGTGTTCGGTTTTCATCATCTTTAAAGTATGTTTTCATCTAGTAAACGAGCTGTTCTTCCCCTCTCTACCGAACTGATCGCATTCTAACAAACGTAAAGTAAATGTTAAAGACAACGACGCCACCTAACCTTTCACAACTGCACAGAATGTAAATGAAGGGTGCCTGTTTTTTCTTAACTGCTCCTCTTCCTCTGGTCAGTGTGTATTTTACCTTTCACACAACTGAAAGTATTTAAACTAGTAAAGGAATTTTTTATTTCATTAGTGGGGGAGACAAGTAGTTTCCGTACTGTGTTATAATAAAATGAATTTTGTTTATTATCATTACCAAATTGTAAACAATTATTTGTATTGCATTCAGTTTCATTTGGTCTCTTCAGAGTGTCTTTAAGCAAGTTAAATATTTGAAATATGAAAGTACTAAAAGGCCGTGTGTTTTTAATTGAAAGCAGATGGTAGTTTATGACAGAAAGCAGTCGGCTGAAGTGTATTCATTTATTTTATCAAACACCATTCACATTTATAAGAATATTTATTTTTGTGCAGCTAGTTGTTAGCTAAGACATAGTGTGCAAATTTTTGTCGTTCTATCCCCTTTCCAGTAATAATGGAATAACAATGTAAACAATTTGTATAGCATTCAGTTTCAATTGGTCTCTTCAGAGTGTCTTTAAGCAAGTTAAATATTTGAAATACGAGGGTCATTCAATAAGTAAACAGACAAACAGTTGTAGAAAAGAAATTAATTGTAGCAGCTGATTGAAACTTTCAGGAGTGTTACCTGGCAACATCGTTGTGAGTCTTGATCAGCTGTTCAATAATATATTGCATAATCATAACCAATACAGTTTTATGTACGATGGCGTGTCCTCTTGAGGACAGTACTTTCGAAGAACAGCGTTCTGTTATAAGATTTTTGGACTTGGAACCACTAACTTGGATTCACTATTTTGAACCTGAGTCAAAGCGACAAAGCATGGAGTGGAAGCATCCCAGTTCACCCGCCAAAAAGAAATTCAAAACCCAGCCATCGGCTGGTAAGGTGATGTTAACCATCTTTTGGAGCTCCCAAGGCCCAATTTTCTCTGATTACCTACAAGACCAGCGTACCATCATAGTCAGTACTATTCTGACATGATTGTGAACAAAGTTAAGCCTGCATTGAAGAAGAAATGTCCGGGATGGCAGAGGAAAGGTGTGATTCTTCTTCACGATAATGCCCGCCCACACACGGAAAAACTGACGCTTGAAACAATAAAAAAAGTAGGTTGGGAGATCCTGCCTCATCGCCCTTATAGCCCTGACCTTCCCCATCTGACTTTTTCTTGTTTGGCCCACTCAAGGAGACTTTGCGTGATGTCAAGTTCAACGGCAATGAAGAAGTGAAGGAAAAAGTCAAAAACTGGCTTCGACATCAAGGTAAAGAATTCTTTGCTGAGGGAATACAAAAGCTTGTAAAGAGATGGGACAAGTGCATAGACGCTGCTGGAGATTATGTTGAAAAGTAAAAAAAAAAAAAATTGTATAATTGTATTAATTGAATAAAAAGCTTTTGCTCCACAGCTGTTTGTTTACTTATTGAATGACCTCTCATATGAAAGTACTGAAAGGCTGTGTGTTTTTAATTGAAAGCAGATGGTAGTTTATGACAGATATCAGTCGGGTGAAGTGTACTCTATTTATTTTATTTTATCAAACACCATTCACGTTCATAAGGTTATTTATTTTTGTGCAGCTAGTTGTTAGCTAAGGCGCAGTGTGCAAGTTTTTTGTCATTCTATCCCCTTTGCAGTAATAAAGTGGTGGCAAATCCTATTAAAGATTGCCTGTTCGTCACTAAATTTTAATTACCAAGTGGTTTTAAATTTACTATAACTGGTACGGTCATTATTTACTTATGTTTCCTCTGTTGGTGAAAATTAAAATAACAAGGGCGCGGCAAGCCATATTACCACTGTTGAAGGTTACCATATGTTTTTCCAGGTTTGCTTTTGTTCAGAAACGGCTAACGGTTTGGAAAAAAAATTTTCAACTTGTGATTTTCACTTGACAAACGCAAACGCAATAGTAAACTTACATTACAAAGTTAACATTTTTACTTTAAGACCGTGTAACAATTTTTACAAGCTGGTACAAATCAACAAATGTAGATGCAATTGCACACACACACATACAATCAACTGTGGAAGTTCAATTATTAAACATGTAATGTATTCAGTTTCTCCAAGTAACAGTTCAATGTTGTTTACGACTGGCTTTCACAAGCAGGCTGCTTGTTGCAGTATCTGGCACATTCGATACTGTCACCAACGCGAAGGGTAGGCCTATCTTTCATTACTTTACAAGGAGAGAGGACACTCTTCATTTCATAAATGAAACAGGTGGGAAAGTTTTTACGAAAAGACCTGTCTCATTATACAGGCTCTCTGTTGCAGTGCTCGTCAAACATTTACACACAAACACTCACTGCTAACACGTACATGATTATGTTACAAAGGGCCATCTTTATTAGCCTGTTTTTGACGCATTGCACACTGCATTTTATCAGGATATATGGACCATTCACAGGTGTCTGTCTGTATTTCTGTCCCTCACTCGTACGCTTATCCTCATGGTCATGCAACTCATTCTGCCGGGAGTGTGTGTGTTCTTTTGTGCAGATGCTTACCTTGCACTTGGTTGTAACTTGCTGCCGATGACAAGAAGTACGTAGTACGTAGTCCTAATCGTACCCGATGCATGTACAACAGAAATTTTCCATGCATCCTCATCCCCATAGGGATGACAAACTAGGTTTCCTGATCATGCTTATTGGCCGATAACAAACACGAGAATAAGACAGAAAAATTAATGGTGTAACCTTTTTCAGTATCAGCTACCCTTATAATTTACAGCAAGCTCTATTTATGATAATTGTTATTACACTGTCATAGGACTGCAGTTCCTCCCTCAGGCTGCTGGTGCTCGGTTCCTCCTTGCAGCGAAATATTGTCAATTGTCTGCGTGGAAGTAAGCAACGGGTGTAAGCATTCTTGAAGGCTTCATCTCACTCGATCCTCTCTGGCAGCAAGCTGTAACAGTAACGGAGACCATCAAACGTTTTCTAGGCGAAAGCCGGCCACTGCAATATGCATGCACGTTTCTAGACACAATTAAAAAAAATTACAGGTGGTCAGAAAAGTCTGGTGTAAGAAAAGTGTACGTAGGGACCCGGAGGTACTGCAATGCCGGGTCAACCCGTGACAGAAGTGGAGAAAGCCTCTAAACACTCCGTCATTTTCCAAAGGTCATTTTAATACACTGGCCCCACAATGCGGAGCGTATCAGACATAAAGTTGATAAGAACAGCTTAACAGGTTTATTCTTATACCAAAAATTTTACAAGGAGTTACAAATATTAAAACCGTACTTACAAATTAATAATCATTAATTGTATGTAACACTGTTGACAATTTTTAGACACCTGTATGAATTAGGCTATACAATTTATTGTTGTATATATGTATATAAAGTCTCTGATTATTTATTACAATTATTAATTTTATACAGTCTTTGAGAGTGTTCATACCTTCACAGTATGTCAAACACAATTATATCTATTGTATATTGTTTTTTTTCACACATTGATGTCACAATTTGCCAATTGTTTAATCACTGTCATGCAGATTTTTTTATCCAGTTACTACCACACTTAAGTTATTCTTTTTTTTCTTTCCTGTGAAAGCTGAAAGCGCAGCAGCACGTGTGAACACACAGATAATATTTTGTTTGGCAAATGTGACATTAAGCACTGCCATCAATCAGTATCACTATCTCACTTGTTTACTGTATATATATCCTGACTCCACCTGCTGAGCTTTCCGAATGGCTCTGTCATTGTTCTTGTGCCATGCATAGTAGTCCAGAGATGCTATACTATGAAGCCATCCATGGAGACCCTACATCCTTTCCCTTCTAGCGCCTCCTCAGAGCTTTCAAAAGAAACAGATGCATCAACTATGCAGATATTTATATTTTCTTCATTCCTCAGCTCCCGTGTCATGGTCTCAGATATGATCTGTTCCCTCGGCCTTCCTGTTTTTACAAGCAGAACCCCTGCCAATCAAAACATTGTAAAACAAAGGAAATTTAAGTGTACAAAAAAAAAACAAAAGATTGACAAGGAAGGTTGGTGAAGAGGAAAGGCTGAAGATTGCGATTGATTTACTGCAATGAACAGAGGTAAATAATAATAATAATAATAATTTATTTCCAATTTTTCCTTCATATACAAAATAGTTGCATACAAAGGACCTATAGGGGGTATAAAAATACCCGTACATAGGTTGGTCCTACATAAATATTTAAAAATAAAATTCAAAAATACAACAGTTGTAAATATTAACAAAATGTGATAGATACATCACTAGTTTATACTAATATAGTTCAAATAATAAAGCATTAAATTTATATGAGATTCATATACACAACATCAACCATACATGGCAACATGTTAATCACAATAATTATTAAATTTGTACAGACACCATTTATTCCATTATTCAGTCTATAACAAAATTTCTGATTTTATCTTTTAACTTCTTTTTTAACAGTTTATTACTAACGCCCAAACCTTTAAGATATATCGGTAGTTCATTGAAGAACTTTATTGCATAATAAACATAACTCCTTTGGCCAATTGTCAATATGTGTTTAGGCAGTGGGATACTTTTGTAGCGTGTGTTATTAGAATTTCGAGTAAATTCATCCTCAAGTTTATCATACTGATATATTATGGCTTTAAGAACAAAAACTTGTTTGAGATCGAGTGGTCTGTCCTGATCTTGTTCTTCCACTCCAATTATTTTTAATAATCTATATTGAAGTCTAAGCAGTGGTCTGAAAGATGTATCATAAAGACCACCCCAGGCAACAATACCATAAACTGCAATACTATGGAAAAGCCCATAGTAGGCCTATATTTGAATCATCTGTTTTCTAGATAATATTTGCCGGAGTCTGCAAAAAACATATACTAGATATTTTGGTCTTATTAACTACATTATTGACATGCAAATCCCACTTAATATTATAATCATATATAACACCTAGATATTTACAGCTAACGACTCTCTTCAAACGACCACCATTCAAAAAAACATCCAATTCATCAGGAACAGAGTCTTTATAATTGCCAAAAGTGACATAAACAGACTTGTTTATATTAAGTATAAGTTTATTTTGATAAAGCCATGAAAAAATAGAGTCAAGTTTATCTGACACATGAACTGATAGTTCCCTCCATGAGTGCCCATTCATTGGGACAGCTGTATCATCAGCATATGCAATCAATTCTTGGTGTATTTCTAATAAATCATTTATGAAGAATAAAAACAGTAATTGACCAAGAATAGATCCCTGAGGAACTCCTAAATTGGTATAGACTGGTTTACTTTTAATACCATTGACCTTTACAACTTGAAATTAAAAATCGAATCGAATTAAAAATTTTTTAAATTCACATTACAGTTAAATTTTTAACATGTTTCTTTAAAATTACACATACCATACAATTGTACTAATCATTTTTATTGATAATGTTTCATTATCGCTGCATGTGCCAACCAACTAAATTTCTTATAAAACCGCCAATATCTCGAAAACGAAAAAGCCGATTTTATTGAAACAAAACCAAAATAAAATTTGGAATTTTCTATAATTTTCACTCGTTGACACCATATAGCTATCTCTCATAAAACGAAAGTTTGTCGCATGCCGAAAATTTCACTACATGAAAATTAAAAAAGAAATTTCATGACGTGGAACCGTCTGAAGACTGTTTTTGAAAATTGTTAAAACTATCGGTTAAAATTTATGCCTAAAACCATCCTCAAACTTCAAGGAACATGGTGGTGAAAGAATTTTAAAAATCAGATCAGCTGTTACTGAAGTTATGTCGGGGCGGGCAATGAAACACATTCGCGCTCTCCGCTATAGCTCGGACGTAGACCTACGCAGCTTCCAGTGGTCGAGGGAAGAGTAACAGTACTTGCTGAAAGCTTGCGTACCACCTCCTCTGTTCTATTGGGGAGAACAGTCCACATTGTCTCGCTCGCTCTGCAAAAAGAGTATACTTCCAAACGGGTACTGACAGTAGGACTGGAGATAAAGCTCCTGTTGTCCCGTAGTGACAGATGGTCGTTGATATTCATTTTTGAGTTTAAGGTGGGCCGGGTCAACCCGTGACAGAGGTGGAGCAAGCCCCTAGCACTCCGTCATTTTCCAAAAATCAGTTTAATATACTGGCCCCGCAATGCGGAGCGTATCAGATATTAAGCTGATAAGAACAGATACTACACTTTGATCTTAGCCAAAAGGCCGAGAAGCGATAAACCAAAGGTGCCTTACGGTTATGGTGTCACTCTATGGACTATCGTTTTAAGCGGCGGGAACCAGTGGTTGTTATTCGAGTTTATTTCACCATCAGCCACCGCCCAAGTGACGTCAGACCAAAGGTGCGCAGTTATCTCAACGTCTCCTCGCCTTTCTTATGCGAAACGTTCAACTGGTTCGATTTTTGAGAAGGAAACGCTGGAAAAATCGTAGCCCAGTCAACGAATACAGTCGCCGTGACGACGTGGTGAACTGTTTACTCGATAGATGGCGTCACAGTAGCGCCTCTGTATTTTACCACTTTTTTGTTTTTCGTGGTGAAAACCGCGGAACGAGGACGCAGGCAACGTGTCGGAAGTCGTCTGTTAAGTTAAGCAACCGATAAAACGATCGGTAGAACCGGATAGTACGATGAAAAAAAGCCGTCAAAGTTCAAGTTCGCACCGCATTTAACGAGACCCGCAAGATAGGGTAGGCTGCAGCTGGAATGTCGGTGTTTTGCACACTCAATTATTGGTAGTCGTACCTTTTAAAATACATGCCATGCTGTGTGCTCTGTTGTCATATACAGACGGCAGTGGCCCGGCACTTGATGGTCGACGAAATTACAAGTAGATTTTTCATAACACATCACCTCTCTCAGCGTTCCCTTTTCTTTGCTGCATCCAAGCACGAGACGGCCGCGCCCACCACGTCGTTACGATTACAGTATCTCAGATGTCGAGTGACCGATTATACAATTTAAAAACCTCACAACGGTGGTTTTCATAATAGGCCTACCTTTCGAGTAACGTGAGAGGCCACGTAGGTGTATACGTAAACGGTACCCAATTCAATTCCTTTGTAAAACTGAAAAAACAATGGGCCAAATTGTCCGCGTCGTCTTCACAATGCGATTTCAAGTGTCATGCTAATATCATACTGTTGAGTCGCTTGCCGATTTGAAAGTGAAGGGTATTTATTCGTAAATGACTAATCAAACAAATCTGCAATTGCACACCTTTGAACGATCGAATCTCGTTGTTTTTGAACCAATAGCTAGTAAAATTTCTAAAACAGATACGTCACCGCTCGTGTTCGGTTTTCATCATCTTTAAAGTATGTTTTCATCTAGTAAACGAGCTGTTCTGCAAAGTTGCATGAAACTTTTTCCCCTCTCTACCGAACTGATCGCATTCTAACAAACGTAAAGTAAATGTTAAAGACAACGACGCCACCTAACCTTTCACAACTGCACAGAATGTAAATGAAGGGTGCCTGTTTTTTCTTAACTGCTCCTCTTCCTCTGGTCAGTGTGTATTTTACCTTTCACACAACTGAAAGTATTTAAACTAGTAAAGGAATTTTTTATTTCATTAGTGGGGGAGACAAGTAGTTTCCGTACTGTGTTATAATAAAATGAATTTTGTTTATTATCATTACCAAATTGTAAACAATTATTTGTATTGCATTCAGTTTCATTTGGTCTCTTCAGAGTGTCTTTAAGCAAGTTAAATATTTGAAATATGAAAGTACTAAAAGGCCGTGTGTTTTTAATTGAAAGCAGATGGTAGTTTATGACAGAAAGCAGTCGGCTGAAGTGTATTCATTTATTTTATCAAACACCATTCACATTTATAAGAATATTTATTTTTGTGCAGCTAGTTGTTAGCTAAGACATAGTGTGCAAATTTTTGTCGTTCTATCCCCTTTCCAGTAATAATGGAATAACAATGTAAACAATTTGTATAGCATTCAGTTTCAATTGGTCTCTTCAGAGTGTCTTTAAGCAAGTTAAATATTTGAAATACGAGGGTCATTCAATAAGTAAACAGACAAACAGTTGTAGAAAAGAAATTAATTGTAGCAGCTGATTGAAACTTTCAGGAGTGTTACCTGGCAACATCGTTGTGAGTCTTGATCAGCTGTTCAATAATATATTGCATAATCATAACCAATACAGTTTTATGTACGATGGCGTGTCCTCTTGAGGACAGTACTTTCGAAGAACAGCGTTCTGTTATAAGATTTTTGGACTTGGAACCACTAACTTGGATTCACTATTTTGAACCTGAGTCAAAGCGACAAAGCATGGAGTGGAAGCATCCCAGTTCACCCGCCAAAAAGAAATTCAAAACCCAGCCATCGGCTGGTAAGGTGATGTTAACCATCTTTTGGAGCTCCCAAGGCCCAATTTTCTCTGATTACCTACAAGACCAGCGTACCATCATAGTCAGTACTATTCTGACATGATTGTGAACAAAGTTAAGCCTGCATTGAAGAAGAAATGTCCGGGATGGCAGAGGAAAGGTGTGATTCTTCTTCACGATAATGCCCGCCCACACACGGAAAAACTGACGCTTGAAACAATAAAAAAAGTAGGTTGGGAGATCCTGCCTCATCGCCCTTATAGCCCTGACCTTCCCCATCTGACTTTTTCTTGTTTGGCCCACTCAAGGAGACTTTGCGTGATGTCAAGTTCAACGGCAATGAAGAAGTGAAGGAAAAAGTCAAAAACTGGCTTCGACATCAAGGTAAAGAATTCTTTGCTGAGGGAATACAAAAGCTTGTAAAGAGATGGGACAAGTGCATAGACGCTGCTGGAGATTATGTTGAAAAGTAAAAAAAAAAAAAATTGTATAATTGTATTAATTGAATAAAAAGCTTTTGCTCCACAGCTGTTTGTTTACTTATTGAATGACCTCTCATATGAAAGTACTGAAAGGCTGTGTGTTTTTAATTGAAAGCAGATGGTAGTTTATGACAGATATCAGTCGGGTGAAGTGTACTCTATTTATTTTATTTTATCAAACACCATTCACGTTCATAAGGTTATTTATTTTTGTGCAGCTAGTTGTTAGCTAAGGCGCAGTGTGCAAGTTTTTTGTCATTCTATCCCCTTTGCAGTAATAAAGTGGTGGCAAATCCTATTAAAGATTGCCTGTTCGTCACTAAATTTTAATTACCAAGTGGTTTTAAATTTACTATAACTGGTACGGTCATTATTTACTTATGTTTCCTCTGTTGGTGAAAATTAAAATAACAAGGGCGCGGCAAGCCATATTACCACTGTTGAAGGTTACCATATGTTTTTCCAGGTTTGCTTTTGTTCAGAAACGGCTAACGGTTTGGAAAAAAAATTTTCAACTTGTGATTTTCACTTGACAAACGCAAACGCAATAGTAAACTTACATTACAAAGTTAACATTTTTACTTTAAGACCGTGTAACAATTTTTACAAGCTGGTACAAATCAACAAATGTAGATGCAATTGCACACACACACATACAATCAACTGTGGAAGTTCAATTATTAAACATGTAATGTATTCAGTTTCTCCAAGTAACAGTTCAATGTTGTTTACGACTGGCTTTCACAAGCAGGCTGCTTGTTGCAGTATCTGGCACATTCGATACTGTCACCAACGCGAAGGGTAGGCCTATCTTTCATTACTTTACAAGGAGAGAGGACACTCTTCATTTCATAAATGAAACAGGTGGGAAAGTTTTTACGAAAAGACCTGTCTCATTATACAGGCTCTCTGTTGCAGTGCTCGTCAAACATTTACACACAAACACTCACTGCTAACACGTACATGATTATGTTACAAAGGGCCATCTTTATTAGCCTGTTTTTGACGCATTGCACACTGCATTTTATCAGGATATATGGACCATTCACAGGTGTCTGTCTGTATTTCTGTCCCTCACTCGTACGCTTATCCTCATGGTCATGCAACTCATTCTGCCGGGAGTGTGTGTGTTCTTTTGTGCAGATGCTTACCTTGCACTTGGTTGTAACTTGCTGCCGATGACAAGAAGTACGTAGTACGTAGTCCTAATCGTACCCGATGCATGTACAACAGAAATTTTCCATGCATCCTCATCCCCATAGGGATGACAAACTAGGTTTCCTGATCATGCTTATTGGCCGATAACAAACACGAGAATAAGACAGAAAAATTAATGGTGTAACCTTTTTCAGTATCAGCTACCCTTATAATTTACAGCAAGCTCTATTTATGATAATTGTTATTACACTGTCATAGGACTGCAGTTCCTCCCTCAGGCTGCTGGTGCTCGGTTCCTCCTTGCAGCGAAATATTGTCAATTGTCTGCGTGGAAGTAAGCAACGGGTGTAAGCATTCTTGAAGGCTTCATCTCACTCGATCCTCTCTGGCAGCAAGCTGTAACAGTAACGGAGACCATCAAACGTTTTCTAGGCGAAAGCCGGCCACTGCAATATGCATGCACGTTTCTAGACACAATTAAAAAAAATTACAGGTGGTCAGAAAAGTCTGGTGTAAGAAAAGTGTACGTAGGGACCCGGAGGTACTGCAATGCCGGGTCAACCCGTGACAGAAGTGGAGAAAGCCTCTAAACACTCCGTCATTTTCCAAAGGTCATTTTAATACACTGGCCCCACAATGCGGAGCGTATCAGACATAAAGTTGATAAGAACAGCTTAACAGGTTTATTCTTATACCAAAAATTTTACAAGGAGTTACAAATATTAAAACCGTACTTACAAATTAATAATCATTAATTGTATGTAACACTGTTGACAATTTTTAGACACCTGTATGAATTAGGCTATACAATTTATTGTTGTATATATGTATATAAAGTCTCTGATTATTAATTACAATTATTAATTTTATACAGTCTTTGAGAGTGTTCATACCTTCACAGTATGTCAAACACAATTATATCTATTGTATATTGTTTTTTTTCACACATTGATGTCACAATTTGCCAATTGTTTAATCACTGTCATGCAGATTTTTTTATCCAGTTACTACCACACTTAAGTTATTCTTTTTTTTCTTTCCTGTGAAAGCTGAAAGCGCAGCAGCACGTGTGAACACACAGATAATATTTTGTTTGGCAAATGTGACATTAAGCACTGCCATCAATCAGTATCACTATCTCACTTGTTTACTGTATATATATCCTGACTCCACCTGCTGAGCTTTCCGAATGGCTCTGTCATTGTTCTTGTGCCATGCATAGTAGTCCAGAGATGCTATACTATGAAGCCATCCATGGAGACCCTACATCCTTTCCCTTCTAGCGCCTCCTCAGAGCTTTCAAAAGAAACAGATGCATCAACTATGCAGATATTTATATTTTCTTCATTCCTCAGCTCCCGTGTCATGGTCTCAGATATGATCTGTTCCCTCGGCCTTCCTGTTTTTACAAGCAGAACCCCTGCCAATCAAAACATTGTAAAACAAAGGAAATTTAAGTGTACAAAAAAAAAACAAAAGATTGACAAGGAAGGTTGGTGAAGAGGAAAGGCTGAAGATTGCGATTGATTTACTGCAATGAACAGAGGTAAATAATAATAATAATAATAATTTATTTCCAATTTTTCCTTCATATACAAAATAGTTGCATACAAAGGACCTATAGGGGGTATAAAAATACCCGTACATAGGTTGGTCCTACATAAATATTTAAAAATAAAATTCAAAAATACAACAGTTGTAAATATTAACAAAATGTGATAGATACATCACTAGTTTATACTAATATAGTTCAAATAATAAAGCATTAAATTTATATGAGATTCATATACACAACATCAACCATACATGGCAACATGTTAATCACAATAATTATTAAATTTGTACAGACACCATTTATTCCATTATTCAGTCTATAAAAAAATTTCTGATTTTATCTTTTAACTTCTTTTTTAACAGTTTATTACTAACGCCCAAACCTTTAAGATATATCGGTAGTTCATTGAAGAACTTTATTGCATAATAAACATAACTCCTTTGGCCAATTGTCAATATGTGTTTAGGCAGTGGGATACTTTTGTAGCGTGTGTTATTAGAATTTCGAGTAAATTCATCCTCAAGTTTATCATACTGATATATTATGGCTTTAAGAACAAAAACTTGTTTGAGATCGAGTGGTCTGTCCTGATCTTGTTCTTCCACTCCAATTATTTTTAATAATCTATATTGAAGTCTAAGCAGTGGTCTGAAAGATGTATCATAAAGACCACCCCAGGCAACAATACCATAAACTGCAATACTATGGAAAAGCCCATAGTAGGCCTATATTTGAATCATCTGTTTTCTAGATAATATTTGCCGGAGTCTGCAAAAAACATATACTAGATATTTTGGTCTTATTAACTACATTATTGACATGCAAATCCCACTTAATATTATAATCATATATAACACCTAGATATTTACAGCTAACGACTCTCTTCAAACGACCACCATTCAAAAAAACATCCAATTCATCAGGAACAGAGTCTTTATAATTGCCAAAAGTGACATAAACAGACTTGTTTATATTAAGTATAAGTTTATTTTGATAAAGCCATGAAAAAATAGAGTCAAGTTTATCTGACACATGAACTGATAGTTCCCTCCATGAGTGCCCATTCATTGGGACAGCTGTATCATCAGCATATGCAATCAATTCTTGGTGTATTTCTAATAAATCATTTATGAAGAATAAAAACAGTAATTGACCAAGAATAGATCCCTGAGGAACTCCTAAATTGGTATAGACTGGTTTACTTTTAATACCATTGACCTTTACAACTTGAAATTAAAAATCGAATCGAATTAAAAATTTTTTAAATTCACATTACAGTTAAATTTTTAACATGTTTCTTTAAAATTACACATACCATACAATTGTACTAATCATTTTTATTGATAATGTTTCATTATCGCTGCATGTGCCAACCAACTAAATTTCTTATAAAACCGCCAATATCTCGAAAACGAAAAAGCCGATTTTATTGAAACAAAACCAAAATAAAATTTGGAATTTTCTATAATTTTCACTCGTTGACACCATATAGCTATCTCTCATAAAACGAAAGTTTGTCGCATGCCGAAAATTTCACTACATGAAAATTAAAAAAGAAATTTCATGACGTGGAACCGTCTGAAGACTGTTTTTGAAAATTGTTAAAACTATCGGTTAAAATTTATGCCTAAAACCATCCTCAAACTTCAAGGAACATGGTGGTGAAAGAATTTTAAAAATCAGATCAGCTGTTACTGAAGTTATGTCGGGGCGGGCAATGAAACACATTCGCGCTCTCCGCTATAGCTCGGACGTAGACCTACGCAGCTTCCAGTGGTCGAGGGAAGAGTAACAGTACTTGCTGAAAGCTTGCGTACCACCTCCTCTGTTCTATTGGGGAGAACAGTCCACATTGTCTCGCTCGCTCTGCAAAAAGAGTATACTTCCAAACGGGTACTGACAGTAGGACTGGAGATAAAGCTCCTGTTGTCCCGTAGTGACAGATGGTCGTTGATATTCATTTTTGAATTTAAGGTGGGCCGGGTCAACCCGTGACAGAGGTGGAGCAAGCCCCTAGCACTCCGTCATTTTCCAAAAATCAGTTTAATATACTGGCCCCGCAATGCGGAGCGTATCAGATATTAAGCTGATAAGAACAGATACTACACTTTGATCTTAGCCAAAAGGCCGAGAAGCGATAAACCAAAGGTGCCTTACGGTTATGGTGTCACTCTATGGACTATCGTTTTAAGCGGCGGGAACCAGTGGTTGTTATTCGAGTTTATTTCACCATCAGCCACCGCCCAAGTGACGTCAGACCAAAGGTGCGCAGTTATCTCAACGTCTCCTCGCCTTTCTTATGCGAAACGTTCAACTGGTTCGATTTTTGAGAAGGAAACGCTGGAAAAATCGTAGCCCAGTCAACGAATACAGTCGCCGTGACGACGTGGTGAACTGTTTACTCGATAGATGGCGTCACAGTAGCGCCTCCGTATTTTACCACTTTTTTGTTTTTCGTGGTGAAAACCGCGGAACGAGGACGCAGGCAACGTGTCGGAAGTCGTCTGTTAAGTTAAGCAACCGATAAAACGATCGGTAGAACCGGATAGTACGATGAAAAAAAGCCGTCAAAGTTCAAGTTCGCACCGCATTTAACGTGACCCGCAAGATAGGGTAGGCTGCAGCTGGAATGTCGGTGTTTTGCACACTCAATTATTGGTAGTCGTACCTTTTAAAATACATGCCATGCTGTGTGCTCTGTTGTCATATACAGACGGCAGTGGCCCGGCACTTGATGGTCGACGAAATTACAAGTAGATTTTTCATAACACATCACCTCTCTCAGCGTTCCCTTTTCTTTGCTGCATCCAAGCACGAGACGGCCGCGCCCACCACGTCGTTACGATTACAGTATCTCAGATGTCGAGTGACCGATTATACAATTTAAAAACCTCACAACGGTGGTTTTCATAATAGGCCTACCTTTCGAGTAACGTGAGAGGCCACGTAGGTGTATACGTAAACGGTACCCAATTCAATTCCTTTGTAAAACTGAAAAAACAATGGGCCAAATTGTCCGCGTCGTCTTCACAATGCGATTTCAAGTGTCATGCTAATATCATACTGTTGAGTCGCTTGCCGATTTGAAAGTGAAGGGTATTTATTCGTAAATGACTAATCAAACAAATCTGCAATTGCACACCTTTGAACGATCGAATCTCGTTGTTTTTGAACCAATAGCTAGTAAAATTTCTAAAACAGATACGTCACCGCTCGTGTTCGGTTTTCATCATCTTTAAAGTATGTTTTCATCTAGTAAACGAGCTGTTCTGCAAAGTTGCATGAAACTTTTTCCCCTCTCTACCGAACTGATCGCATTCTAACAAACGTAAAGTAAATGTTAAAGACAACGACGCCACCTAACCTTTCACAACTGCACAGAATGTAAATGAAGGGTGCCTGTTTTTTCTTAACTGCTCCTCTTCCTCTGGTCAGTGTGTATTTTACCTTTCACACAACTGAAAGTATTTAAACTAGTAAAGGAATTTTTTATTTCATTAGTGGGGGAGACAAGTAGTTTCCGTACTGTGTTATAATAAAATGAATTTTGTTTATTATCATTACCAAATTGTAAACAATTATTTGTATTGCATTCAGTTTCATTTGGTCTCTTCAGAGTGTCTTTAAGCAAGTTAAATATTTGAAATATTAAAGTACTAAAAGGCCGTGTGTTTTTAATTGAAAGCAGATGGTAGTTTATGACAGAAAGCAGTCGGCTGAAGTGTATTCATTTATTTTATCAAACACCATTCACATTTATAAGAATATTTATTTTTGTGCAGCTAGTTGTTAGCTAAGACATAGTGTGCAAATTTTTGTCGTTCTATCCCCTTTCCAGTAATAATGGAATAACAATGTAAACAATTTGTATAGCATTCAGTTTCAATTGGTCTCTTCAGAGTGTCTTTAAGCAAGTTAAATATTTGAAATACGAGGGTCATTCAATAAGTAAACAGACAAACAGTTGTAGAAAAGAAATTAATTGTAGCAGCTGATTGAAACTTTCAGGAGTGTTACCTGGCAACATCGTTGTGAGTCTTGATCAGCTGTTCAATAATATATTGCATAATCATAACCAATACAGTTTTATGTACGATGGCGTGTCCTCTTGAGGACAGTACTTTCGAAGAACAGCGTTCTGTTATAAGATTTTTGGACTTGGAACCACTAACTTGGATTCACTATTTTGAACCTGAGTCAAAGCGACAAAGCATGGAGTGGAAGCATCCCAGTTCACCCGCCAAAAAGAAATTCAAAACCCAGCCATCGGCTGGTAAGGTGATGTTAACCATCTTTTGGAGCTCCCAAGGCCCAATTTTCTCTGATTACCTACAAGACCAGCGTACCATC
This sequence comes from Magicicada septendecula, assembly GCA_034769895.1. Lineage (NCBI taxonomy): Eukaryota > Metazoa > Arthropoda > Insecta > Hemiptera > Cicadidae > Magicicada > Magicicada septendecula. The sequence continues at coordinate 660,955,510 of CM068368.1, forward strand.
ATAGTCAGTACTATTCTGACATGATTGTGAACAAAGTTAAGCCTGCATTGAAGAAGAAATGTCCGGGATGGCAGAGGAAAGGTGTGATTCTTCTTCACGATAATGCCCGCCCACACACGGCAAAACTGACGCTTGAAACAATAAAAAAAGTAGGTTGGGAGATCCTGCCTCATCGCCCTTATAGCCCTGACCTTCCCCATCTGACTTTTTCTTGTTTGGCCCACTCAAGGAGACTTTGCGTGATGTCAAGTTCAACGGCAATGAAGAAGTGAAGGAAAAAGTCAAAAACTGGCTTCGACATCAAGGTAAAGAATTCTTTGCTGAGGGAATACAAAAGCTTGTAAAGAGATGGGACAAGTGCATAGACGCTGCTGGAGATTATGTTGAAAAGTAAAAAAAAAAAAAATTGTATAATTGTATTAATTGAATAAAAAGCTTTTGCTCCACAGCTGTTTGTTTACTTATTGAATGACCTCTCATATGAAAGTACTGAAAGGCTGTGTGTTTTTAATTGAAAGCAGATGGTAGTTTATGACAGATATCAGTCGGGTGAAGTGTATTCTATTTATTTTATTTTATCAAACACCATTCACGTTCATAAGGTTATTTATTTTTGTGCAGCTAGTTGTTAGCTAAGGCGCAGTGTGCAAGTTTTTTGTCATTCTATCCCCTTTGCAGTAATAAAGTGGTGGCAAATCCTATTAAAGATTGCCTGTTCGTCACTAAATTTTAATTACCAAGTGGTTTTAAATTTACTATAACTGGTACGGTCATTATTTACTTATGTTTCCTCTGTTGGTGAAAATTAAAATAACAAGGGCGCGGCAAGCCATATTACCACTGTTGAAGGTTACCATATGTTTTTCCAGGTTTGCTTTTGTTCAGAAACGGCTAACGGTTTGGAAAAAAAATTTTCAACTTGTGATTTTCACTTGACAAACGCAAACGCAATAGTAAACTTACATTACAAAGTTAACATTTTTACTTTAAGACCGTGTAACCAATTTTTACAAGCTGGTACAAATCAACAAATGTAGATGCAATTGCACACACACACATACAATCAACTGTGGAAGTTCAATTATTAAACATGTAATGTATTCAGTTTCTCCAAGTAACAGTTCAATGTTGTTTACGACTGGCTTTCACAAGCAGGCTGCTTGTTGCAGTATCTGGCACATTCGATACTGTCACCAACGCGAAGGGTAGGCCTATCTTTCATTACTTTACAAGGAGAGAGGACACTCTTCATTTCATAAATGAAACAGGTGGGAAAGTTTTTACGAAAAGACCTGTCTCATTATACAGGCTCTCTGTTGCAGTGCTCGTCAAACATTTACACACAAACACTCACTGCTAACACGTACATGATTATGTTACAAAGGGCCATCTTTATTAGCCTGTTTTTGACGCATTGCACACTGCATTTTATCAGGATATATGGACCATTCACAGGTGTCTGTCTGTATTTCTGTCCCTCACTCGTACGCTTATCCTCATGGTCATGCAACTCATTCTGCCGGGAGTGTGTGTGTTCTTTTGTGCAGATGCTTACCTTGCACTTGGTTGTAACTTGCTGCCGATGACAAGAAGTACGTAGTACGTAGTCCTAATCGTACCCGATGCATGTACAACAGAAATTTTCCATGCATCCTCATCCCCATAGGGATGACAAACTAGGTTTCCTGATCATGCTTATTGGCCGATAACAAACACGAGAATAAGACAGAAAAATTAATGGTGTAACCTTTTTCAGTATCAGCTACCCTTATAATTTACAGCAAGCTCTATTTATGATAATTGTTATTACACTGTCATAGGACTGCAGTTCCTCCCTCAGGCTGCTGGTGCTCGGTTCCTCCTTGCAGCGAAATATTGTCAATTGTCTGCGTGGAAGTAAGCAACGGGTGTAAGCATTCTTGAAGGCTTCATCTCACTCGATCCTCTCTGGCAGCAAGCTGTAACAGTAACGGAGACCATCAAACGTTTTCTAGGCGAAAGCCGGCCACTGCAATATGCATGCACGTTTCTAGACACAATTAAAAAAAATTACAGGTGGTCAGAAAAGTCTGGTGTAAGAAAAGTGTACGTAGGGACCCGGAGGTACTGCAATGCCGGGTCAACCCGTGACAGAAGTGGAGCAAGCCTCTAAACACTCCGTCATTTTCCAAAGGTCATTTTAATACACTGGCCCCACAATGCGGAGCGTATCAGACATAAAGTTGATAAGAACAGCTTAACAGGTTTATTCTTATACCAAAAATTTTACAAGGAGTTACAAATATTAAAACCGTACTTACAAATTAATAATCATTAATTGTATGTAACACTGTTGACAATTTTTAGACACCTGTATGAATTAGGCTATACAATTTATTGTTGTATATATGTATATAAAGTCTCTGATTATTTATTACAATTATTAATTTTATACAGTCTTTGAGAGTGTTCATACCTTCACAGTATGTCAAACACAATTATATCTATTGTATATTGTTTTTTTTCACACATTGATGTCACAATTTGCCAATTGTTTAATCACTGTCATGCAGATTTTTTTATCCAGTTACTACCACACTTAAGTTATTCTTTTTTTCTTTCCTGTGAAAGCTGAAAGCGCAGCAGCACGTGTGAACACACAGATAATATTTTGTTTGGCAAATGTGACATTAAGCACTGCCATCAATCAGTATCACTATCTCACTTGTTTACTGTATATATATCCTGACTCCACCTGCTGAGCTTTCCGAATGGCTCTGTCATTGTTCTTGTGCCATGCATAGTAGTCCAGAGATGCTATACTATGAAGCCATCCATGGAGACCCTACATCCTTTCCCTTCTAGCGCCTCCTCAGAGCTTTCAAAAGAAACAGATGCATCAACTATGCAGATATTTATATTTTCTTCATTCCTCAGCTCCCGTGTCATGGTCTCAGATATGATCTGTTCCCTCGGCCTTCCTGTTTTTACAAGCAGAACCCCTGCCAATCAAAACATTGTAAAACAAAGGAAATTTAAGTGTACAAAAAAAAAACAAAAGATTGACAAGGAAGGTTGGTGAAGAGGAAAGGCTGAAGATTGCGATTGATTTACTGCAATGAACAGAGGTAAATAATAATAATAATAATAATTTATTTCCAATTTTTCCTTCATATACAAAATAGTTGCATACAAAGGACCTATAGGGGGTATAAAAATACCCGTACATAGGTTGGTCCTACATAAATATTTAAAAATAAAATTCAAAAATACAACAGTTGTAAATATTAACAAAATGTGATAGATACATCACTAGTTTATACTAATATAGTTCAAATAATAAAGCATTAAATTTATATGAGATTCATATACACAACATCAACCATACATGGCAACATGTTAATCACAATAATTATTAAATTTGTACAGACACCATTTATTCCATTATTCAGTCTATAAAAAAATTTCTGATTTTATCTTTTAACTTCTTTTTTAACAGTTTATTACTAACGCCCAAACCTTTAAGATATATCGGTAGTTCATTGAAGAACTTTATTGCATAATAAACATAACTCCTTTGGCCAATTGTCAATATGTGTTTAGGCAGTGGGATACTTTTGTAGCGTGTGTTATTAGAATTTCGAGTAAATTCATCCTCAAGTTTATCATACTGATATATTATGGCTTTAAGAACAAAAACTTGTTTGAGATCGAGTGGTCTGTCCTGATCTTGTTCTTCCACTCCAATTATTTTTAATAATCTATATTGAAGTCTAAGCAGTGGTCTGAAAGATGTATCATAAAGACCACCCCAGGCAACAATACCATAAACTGCAATACTATGGAAAAGCCCATAGTAGGCCTATATTTGAATCATCTGTTTTCTAGATAATATTTGCCGGAGTCTGCAAAAAACATATACTAGATATTTTGGTCTTATTAACTACATTATTGACATGCAAATCCCACTTAATATTATAATCATATATAACACCTAGATATTTACAGCTAACGACTCTCTTCAAACGACCACCATTCAAAAAAACATCCAATTCATCAGGAACAGAGTCTTTATAATTGCCAAAAGTGACATAAACAGACTTGTTTATATTAAGTATAAGTTTATTTTGATAAAGCCATGAAAAAATAGAGTCAAGTTTATCTGACACATGAACTGATAGTTCCCTCCATGAGTGCCCATTCATTGGGACAGCTGTATCATCAGCATATGCAATCAATTCTTGGTGTATTTCTAATAAATCATTTATGAAGAATAAAAACAGTAATTGACCAAGAATAGATCCCTGAGGAACTCCTAAATTGGTATAGACTGGTTTACTTTTAATACCATTGACCTTTACAACTTGAAATTAAAAATCGAATCGAATTAAAAATTTTTTAAATTCACATTACAGTTAAATTTTTAACATGTTTCTTTAAAATTACACATACCATACAATTGTACTAATCATTTTTATTGATAATGTTTCATTATCGCTGCATGTGCCAACCAACTAAATTTCTTATAAAACCGCCAATATCTCGAAAACGAAAAAGCCGATTTTATTGAAACAAAACCAAAATAAAATTTGGAATTTTCTATAATTTTCACTCGTTGACACCATATAGCTATCTCTCATAAAACGAAAGTTTGTCGCATGCCGAAAATTTCACTACATGAAAATTAAAAAAGAAATTTCATGACGTGGAACCGTCTGAAGACTGTTTTTGAAAATTGTTAAAACTATCGGTTAAAATTTATGCCTAAAACCATCCTCAAACTTCAAGGAACATGGTGGTGAAAGAATTTTAAAAATCAGATCAGCTGTTACTGAAGTTATGTCGGGGCGGGCAATGAAACACATTCGCGCTCTCCGCTATAGCTCGGACGTAGACCTACGCAGCTTCCAGTGGTCGAGGGAAGAGTAACAGTACTTGCTGAAAGCTTGCGTACCACCTCCTCTGTTCTATTGGGGAGAACAGTCCACATTGTCTCGCTCGCTCTGCAAAAAGAGTATACTTCCAAACGGGTACTGACAGTAGGACTGGAGATAAAGCTCCTGTTGTCCCGCAGTGACAGATGGTCGTTGATATTCATTTTTGAGTTTAAGGTGGGCCGGTCCCGGCGGTACTGCAATGCCGGGTCAACCCGTGACAGAGGTGGAGCAAGCCCCTAGCACTCCGTCATTTTCCAAAAATCAGTTTAATATACTGGCCCCGCAATGCGGAGCGTATCAGATATTAAGCTGATAAGAACAGATACTACACTTTGATCTTAGCCAAAAGGCCGAGAAGCGATAAACCAAAGGTGCCTTACGGTTATGGTGTCACTCTATGGACTATCGTTTTAAGCGGCGGGAACCAGTGGTTGTTATTCGAGTTTATTTCACCATCAGCCACCGCCCAAGTGACGTCAGACCAAAGGTGCGCAGTTATCTCAACGTCTCCTCGCCTTTCTTATGCGAAACGTTCAACTGGTTCGATTTTTGAGAAGGAAACGCTGGAAAAATCGTAGCCCAGTCAACGAATACAGTCGCCGTGACGACGTGGTGAACTGTTTACTCGATAGATGGCGTCACAGTAGCGCCTCCGTATTTTACCACTTTTTTGTTTTTCGTGGTGAAAACCGCGGAACGAGGACGCAGGCAACGTGTCGGAAGTCGTCTGTTAAGTTAAGCAACCGATAAAACGATCGGTAGAACCGGATAGTACGATGAAAAAAAGCCGTCAAAGTTCAAGTTCGCACCGCATTTAACGTGACCCGCAAGATAGGGTAGGCTGCAGCTGGAATGTCGGTGTTTTGCACACTCAATTATTGGTAGTCGTACCTTTTAAAATACATGCCATGCTGTGTGCTCTGTTGTCATATACAGACGGCAGTGGCCCGGCACTTGATGGTCGACGAAATTACAAGTAGATTTTTCATAACACATCACCTCTCTCAGCGTTCCCTTTTCTTTGCTGCATCCAAGCACGAGACGGCCGCGCCCACCACGTCGTTACGATTACAGTATCTCAGATGTCGAGTGACCGATTATACAATTTAAAAACCTCACAACGGTGGTTTTCATAATAGGCCTACCTTTCGAGTAACGTGAGAGGCCACGTAGGTGTATACGTAAACGGTACCCAATTCAATTCCTTTGTAAAACTGAAAAAACAATGGGCCAAATTGTCCGCGTCGTCTTCACAATGCGATTTCAAGTGTCATGCTAATATCATACTGTTGAGTCGCTTGCCGATTTGAAAGTGAAGGGTATTTATTCGTAAATGACTAATCAAACAAATCTGCAATTGCACACCTTTGAACGATCGAATCTCGTTGTTTTTGAACCAATAGCTAGTAAAATTTCTAAAACAGATACGTCACCGCTCGTGTTCGGTTTTCATCATCTTTAAAGTATGTTTTCATCTAGTAAACGAGCTGTTCTGGAAAGTTGCATGAAACTTTTTCCCCTCTCTACCGAACTGATCGCATTCTAACAAACGTAAAGTAAATGTTAAAGACAACGACGCCACCTAACCTTTCACAACTGCACAGAATGTAAATGAAGGGTGCCTGTTTTTTCTTAACTGCTCCTCTTCCTCTGGTCAGTGTGTATTTTACCTTTCACACAACTGAAAGTATTTAAACTAGTAAAGGAATTTTTTATTTCATTAGTGGGGGAGACAAGTAGTTTCCGTACTGTGTTATAATAAAATAAATTTTGTTTATTATCATTACCAAATTGTAAACAATTATTTGTATTGCATTCAGTTTCATTTGGTCTCTTCAGAGTGTCTTTAAGCAAGTTAAATATTTGAAATATGAAAGTACTAAAAGGCCGTGTGTTTTTAATTGAAAGCAGATGGTAGTTTATGACAGAAAGCAGTCGGCTGAAGTGTATTCATTTATTTTATCAAACACCATTCACATTTATAAGAATATTTATTTTTGTGCAGCTAGTTGTTAGCTAAGACATAGTGTGCAAATTTTTGTCGTTCTATCCCCTTTCCAGTAATAATGGAATAACAATGTAAACAATTTGTATAGCATTCAGTTTCAATTGGTCTCTTCAGAGTGTCTTTAAGCAAGTTAAATATTTGAAATACGAGGGTCATTCAATAAGTAAACAGACAAACAGTTGTAGAAAAGAAATTAATTGTAGCAGCTGATTGAAACTTTCAGGAGTGTTACCTGGCAACATCGTTGTGAGTCTTGATCAGCTGTTCAATAATATATTGCATAATCATAACCAATACAGTTTTATGTACGATGGCGTGTCCTCTTGAGGACAGTACTTTCGAAGAACAGCGTTCTGTTATAAGATTTTTGGACTTGGAACCACTAACTTGGATTCACTATTTTGAACCTGAGTCAAAGCGACAAAGCATGGAGTGGAAGCATCCCAGTTCACCCGAGTAGTAATAAAAGGTTGGTTCTGGGACAGCCACGCCCCCCTCGTTTGTTTATGTTTACATTTTTTTCACTCCCTCCACCCCCGTCTTCACCTACATACCGCCCACGCGGTCACTCAACTCCGCTCGTTTGTTTACGTTTTTTCCGGTTTGTTTACATTTTTTCTCTCTCGCCACGCCCCCCACTCCTCTGTTTATGTTTACATTTTTCCTTCCTCCCCACCCCCGCCCTACCCCGCACCCACCGCGCGGTCATCGACCTCTTCGTGTTTATGTTTACGTTTTTTTCTCCACCGCGTGTCCCAGCTTTGCGTTGTTTACGTTCTCTCCTCTGTTTATGTTTACATTTTTTCCTTCCTCCCCACCCCCGCCCTACCCCGCACCCACCGCGCGGTCATCGACCTCCTCGTGTTTATGTTTACGTTTTTCGTGTCCCAGCTTTGCGTTGTTTACGTTCTCTCCTCTGTTTATGTTTACATTTTTTCCTTCCTCCCCACCCCCGCCTCGCCCCGCACCCGCCGCGGTCATCGACCTCCTCGTGTTTATGTTTACGTTTTTCGTGTCCCAGCTTTGCGTTGTTTACGTTCTCTCCTCTGTTTATGTTTACGTTTTTTTCTCTCTCGCCGACGCGGCTATCACCACGTGCTCGTTGTTTTCTTTGGCCGCCGATCGACGGCACGCTGACCCAGTAACAAACGTAAACATAAACATTCCGACAAACGTAAACAACGCAAAGCTGGGACACGAAAAACGTAAACGTAAACATTCGGAGTTCGGCGACCGCCGCCGGAGCGCGTCTGTTTGTAAACAAATGTTTAGGAGAAGGGATAATGGCGTGATATATTTTTTTATTAATAACGTTATTTGGTATTTGTCATTGTACAGTACAATCGGAAACTATGACGCCGCTTAAATCTGTAATATTTTTTTTAACATTATGGGCAAAATGCGATCAAATATTACTAGCAAATTCTTCGGCCGATAATACAACACAGATTGAAATGGATAAAGTTAAGCGATATTTATATGACTATGGTTATCTTAAAACATATGATGAATTTTCGTTGCAAGCGGTAAATGAATCAGATATTGCTAACGCGTTACTTATATTTCAAGAATACTATAAATTGCCTACTGATGGCGAATTAAATAATGAAACTATAAACTTAATGTCGAAAACTAGGTGCGGTAACAGTGATATTATCGATTATCGAGTATCTAGTTTCAAATGGAACAAGCCCGAAGTAACATGGCATTATTATTTAGCGAATCAAGAGGTGTTAGAATTGACTAAACAATCTTTCGCAGTATGGGAGGAAAAGTCTGGTATACGTTTCAAACATGATAGAGTGAATACAGATATTTTAATTTCTAATAAACGATTGAAACATATGATGCAAAAAGAATCATGGCAATGTACGAGAATGTTTGACGGCAAAGGCGGAACATTAGCGCACGCATATTTTCCTGATTATAATAATTCAAGACGAGAAATTCATATTGATGAAGATGAAAATTGGTCGTATTCGACTGGTAAAGTCGTTCCTCTTGGCCAATCAAGTTTGTATGCAACTTTAATACACGAAATCGGTCATGCTATAGGTTTATCACATTCAGATGTATCAGATTCTGTAATGTATGCTTATTACAACGGTAAAATCGAGTTAGGTGATGATGATATTTTAGCTATTCAAAATTTGTATGGTAAGACACAAAACACTTTTATGACGTCTTTCATGCCGATGTCACCATCTTCTTCAATACCAGAGACGGAAGACGAGCGTCCTATAGATACAAATAAAATTGATCTTTGTAATTTTAAAAATATTAATTTATTTTTAATTGCCGATAAACGATTATATATATTACATGAAAAATGGCTGTGGATATTAAATCCGACAGAGATGATGTACACCAAACCGCTTATAATAAAGCATTGGTTAACGTTTCTTCCAAGAAATTTCACAAAAATTTTAGCTGTATATCAACGGCCATCTGGCGAGATAGTTATGTTTATAGATTCTTTGGTATTCATGTTTGATTTAATGAGTCTTAAATTAAGTCATGGTTATCCGAAGCATATCCAGTCTTTATTTAACATACAACCGAATAATTTGCATGCGGTATTTAACAGTTATACAGGTAAAACTTATATATTTCATGATGATAATTATTATAGAGAAGTCAATGAGTGTATGTTCACTACTAAATCATGGGGTTATATATCCGATACATTTCCTGGAATACCGCCTAAAATCGATTCATCATTTAGATTTTCTGATGGCAATTTATACTTTTTTAAGAATAACACTGTGTATGTCTTTAATGAATTTACGGGCGGATTAGTTAGAACAGAACAAAATAATCTATCGATATTCGGATTGAAATGTGCAAATGATGATGTACTATACAAATTGAAAGAATTAATATTACAATTGATAATTCAAAAGAAAGACCAATCGATTTCACACAATAATTGATAGTAATATCGATGAAGAAGAATAAAAGTTCAGTTTGTAAATAAAATTTATAAAAATAGAGTTGATATGTATTATTGTCGACGCTTGTTTACGTTACAGTCGATGGACAACCTATAACCTTCAAATTGATATGACTCGAATTTTTGTATTGAGAAATATTTCATTGTTGTAAAGAGTGTAATAAATTGTATTGTTAACAAAACACTGGTTTTATTTTAATTATTCCTACGAAATAATAATAACAAATCAAAGCAGATCACAATATATATTATCATACCATTAAATACATATATAATGATCGGATTATATCAACAAATACATACAAAATGATTATTTGAATAGTTACAAATTTTGTGATAACAAAATAATTGAGATTATATTAATAAATACATACAAAATGATTATTTGAATAGTTACAAATTTTGTGATAACAAAATAATTGAGATTATATTAACAAGTACATACAAACTAACTATTTGAACAGTTACAAATTTTATGACGACAAAATAATTGAGATTATATTAACAAGTACATACAAAATAACTATGTACATACAAAATGACTAACAAATTTTGTGATAACAAAATAATTGAGATTACATTAACTATATTAATAAGTACATACAAAATAACTATTTGAACTATGATAACAAAATAATTAAGATTATATTAACATATTATTTTTTATTTTTTTTATTTTTATTTTTTTTTTGTCAGCAGTTGGAAGTCAGTCCTCCCCAACCTATAACAAACAAAAATAATAATTTGTTAATTAAACGCACCAAGAATCCTTTGAAAAAAAAGTCATATTTTTTTAAAAATTAAACAAAAGATAAACTAAACTTTTAAGAACTAAAAATTGAATCCTATTAACTAAAGATAAAAAAAGTAATAGAGAAACGTACAGAATACATTATATATTTTAATAATTACATATTTAAAAAAAAATGATATAGGAAAGACTTATAAGACAAAATTTTTGGAATAGAGAAATGTAAAAACGACATATGAAGAACCTACTTATTTTACAGGTAACGAATTAAATTATATTGTGAAACTAATATAATCACCTATTTTTTTAAAATAGTAAAAATTATTTTTAAAAAAAATACCTTAAAGATGATAATGATCACATCCAAGTTGTGTTATCACAAACTGGCATTGCGGCATTCTTTTCTTATGTAATGCTATAGGGCAATCCTCCGCCGTCCATTCCATAAATCTGACTCTACATGTCAGACATCGAACGGTGTCGCCATCGCCTTCATAAACAAATCCAGCGGCTGCCAGATTGTGAGGATTTTGATTCCTATTAGGATAAAATCTATGATAATGTTTTTTTCGTCCAGCTTTTTCAATTTTATAAAACGTCTTTAAGCGTTTCAAAAATTCTGTGTGATTATACATTACAACAGTTGGTATGCTTCTGGATGCTGAGCCACAATTTTTAATCGGTTTATATAGACAGAAAACGCGTTATCGTCAGTACGTGTTATAAGTAGAAGGTCAAAAGATTAATTTATTATTGGTTTCATTGCAATTAACACAATCACGTTTCCAGTATGCGTTTCAATGAACATTTTTTTGTGTAGGAAATTATTTGAATATTGTCGATATCGTTTTTTTTGTTCAGGTATTAAAAATATATACATAAAATGTCATGGTAAATTAAAATATGTTAAAATAATTGAGATATAGTATTCCAAAGTTGAGTAACACGTTGATCGCATTTTAAATGATTATTACAACAAGTATTTTGATACACATCAAACTTTGTACAATTTTTAACACACTCCACATTATTATCATATTCTTCTACTTTTTCACGAAGAAATTTAAATATTTTAGAATAACAGATATTAAAATTTTTAAGTCCCATAGTCTGAGTATCGTAAATATTAAAAACGATGTTTTTACGTTGATTGTGTTTATTTTGCAACATAAAAAGACGATTCATAGTTCGACTATAAAGTATCAACTTGAATGGCTTAATGAATAATGACCGTACGGGATTGTATTTATCCCGTTATCACATAATACTCTCTTATCATCATTATTGCTTAACGCTAATTTATTAATTGATACCGATTCTACTATATGTTTTTTCGATCTTATTAATTTCATAATTCTACGTTTTTCTGTTTCCGAAAGAGTATTATGAAGACAATTTTTGAAATCGTTAAACGCGATCTCGTTATTAATTACACATTTTTTAATTCCTTTCGCTTTCTTTTGAATATTATTGTCACGCGTAGTATAGGTATATAATTTTGATCGTAAACCAATAAATTCCTTAATCGGAATACCGTTACATTCGTCTTTAAATTTGCCAATTACTTTTTTATTTATAGTAGAATAACATTTATGATCAGGAGGATAATCGCTAGTATCAAAAAACATTTTCAAATCTGGATCTAACATATCTTCATAAAAATCATTTGTCAATATTTCATAAAACAAACTGTCAGTATCAGTATATAATAACGAAATTTTGTTTCCATATTTTTTTTTCATTATATCATAATGAAATTCATACATTAAGGTTTTGCTCAATTCTAATACCGCGAAACCTACATAAATTGGTTTATTAAAATAAATAGACGTTTTGTTTGATAATACAGCACAAAGTGATTTATCATATATAATTCTGTCTTTGAAAGTCGGCTTAGAAATAAGTTTTAATAATTTTTTATTTTCACTTACAAGATCTAATTTCATTCTTTTTCTTACATTTTCCATACACTTACCAAAGACAGAATTATTTAACAATTTAAAAAAATCTTTTTCAAACTCGTTTGTTGCAATTCGTCGTTTTTCCGTATTTAAATCGATATACGGTTTTAACCATGGTTTTTGATAAAATTTTAACGTTCTGTGAATTTTAGTTACTTTCAACCCGTGATTGACAGCTTGTTTTAAATTGATATAATGGCAAATATAATGTTCTTTTGGTTCTAATGTAGTTAGTAATTTTGTTTGTTTTGTGTGATTTATACTTTTATTAATTGGAAGAAATGGTAGATCCATATGGTTATCGTGTAAACTTTCAGGGTATTCTATATCGACTTCTAATATATACCCTGTTTTAGAATTATTAGGGGTATTTAATATATCTGTAATAGTAATTTTATCAGTCCATACAAAGTTAGAATACGGAATATATTCACTCATCGCCCACCCGTATAGATTATTCGCGTCTAAATATGCTAAAAATGTTTTAGGATAATTTGGATTATATGTTTCTTTTATATATTCGTTATTGGCTTTTGAATGTTTTTTAATACATGACGATATTCCTCCTTTTACAGCGGCCTCAAAAAACATATACATTTCGTATTCGTTAAGCAACTCAAGTTCAATACCAGTACAAAATAGCATCGCATCAAAAGCAAACCCTGGAACGGTTAAATAGTGCGCGCAATCTAAATTATGTGAAGATAAACAAAGCAAACGAAAACTTTCAAAAACGTCGCATAAAAGCAATACGTCAATTTTCAAATATAAATCACTGTAGTCGCCCAACGATTTAATTTTAAAATGATTCCAAACTTGAACCGCGTGATTATAATCTTCATCGCTTATATGTTTCGCATTTAATTTACTATAAAATTCGACTTTAGGAGGTAGTTCTTGTACTTCCAATTTTTCCCACGAATCGGTATATTCATAAGGATATACACCTTTTCGAGTGACTAAATCCATATCATTATTTGAAAAAAATTTGCTAGTATGAAAAAATTGATTTTTTGGTAGATTATTACTTAGTTCCGCTAAGGATCTATTTAGAAAACGAAAAGTATCAACAAATTTAATAGTTATTCCGTTACACGTTTTTTTTGAAAATGATATATATTTTTCAGTCGAATTTGGAATAACAATTATTTGCCTAATATCATACCCTAATTGGCGGACGATAAAATGAGAATCATAATTTGAACTAGCGTGAATAAAAACGGGAACAAATTTTTGATTTTGTCTCCTCAGATTACAATTATTACATAATGCGGAACGGTAACGACCGGTAATATGACAATGATCTCTAACGGGTCTGTAAAATAACGTGAATTCGCGTTTACACATTTCGCAATGTGTAGTAGATTTATATTTGATTTTATCTTGTTTTGTCATTTTTAACGGTATAATATTATTAAGAAGCAAACCTAATAAATTTATGTTTTCAACGAGATATTATACGAATTTTTCCGCAGCATTTTTACCTCTATATAAGAACGGTTCTGATGGCAAATGTTTTTTAATATTAGCGGGAATTGAATTTTCTACAACGAAATAAACGCAAAAACTCATAGGTTCGTGTAGTTCATTCGCGACTGTAAAAGAATATTTCCGATCAGGGTAACAAGTACTTATCGGTTTTAATATACATTCAAAATCCGCGTAAACTACTATTGGAAGTTTATATTGGTATTGGAAATTTTGAAATTTTAAATTATCAGTCGGCATTATCACTCGTGTAGGTGTATTTTTTTGACAGTTTCGTTTATGTATTTTTAACTTTTTAGATTTAACAGTGAAGTAGGTTAGACATCGTTTACAAAATTCTATATCATTAAAACTTTTAGTTACTTGCGATCTAATTAATTTGGTGAAATTTTTAATATAACAATAATGGGTCGTATTATTTTTATTTAATAATAAAAGATCGAAATGGTTTGATTTTTCATTATCACATACTTTTAACGGGTAAATTGTGATATCGTTTTCAACACCATACACGTTAATCGAAACGTTATTATTTTTTTCAAAAATTTTTATTTGTGTTAACGGAGTAGGAAAATCGATATTATTAAAAGTAAATTTATTTTCTAAATCCTTATAACGAAAATTTATGCGTTCCGGGTGTGAACCGTTTACGAATTTACAAAGAATCGCCCATTTAAAACAATAATTATCTGTATTTTTAGGATTAATTATGCTTTTTTTAGCAGTCAGTTTTGGTGAAAGCGGAATATACGAACTACCTCTTAAAGGCTTAAAACGATTAATTCGAATTAATATCCCGTCAATTGAATGTAACGACCATCCAGAGCCTTTTTGTACATATATGTCTTCTTCATTACAAATACTGTTTATCATACTGTCTATTTCAGATGGTATAGACGAACTATGAAGTAAAATAATATTTTTGGTTTTAAATGTTCTGTCCTGATATTCATTAATATTATTTTTAACGTATGTACATTCAACTAAAATATTGAATTTTATAGCGTTATATATTACAATCATATTACTTAAAATGTTTAATATTTCTAATTTTAAATAAATTAATAATAGACATATGTCTTTAATTACGTTATTATTATTTTTATAAAAATACGTTCTTAAATTACCCTTAAACGCATTTTCTATTTCTATAAATTTATTTTCTAAAATTATATGTTTTAATCTATTATTTTTTAAATGTAAATTATTATTATTAGATGATGATGATGATGATGATGATGATGATGGTGATGATGTGGAAGAATAACTTGGATGTTGTATATAAGATGGCCCAGGCTGAGGATCTTGTCTGGATGAAGATCCCGGTTCAGGTGTGCGAGTATTTGCGTCATTATCGGTTCTCACAGACAATCTCTTTTTGAATGGGAGTTGTTTGTCCATTATAATCTAAAAAAAGTAAAATCATTCATTTTTTAAAAAGTAAATATTTACTATTGAATTAGTCTAACAGTAAAATAAATAATTCCAATACCTATAGGTTGCTGTTGTTCAATAAAGCTGAGTAATAGTTTTGAAGGTACACAAAATTCGTTGATTTTGTTATGAAGCGATTGTATCTCTCTATCTGTCCTGTAACGAATTTGATGAATTTGTCTTCATACTGATGTAGAGAAATAAAATCATAGTATTTAAATGTTTTGCGTCTATAACAGTAAAATACAAATTGAGAAAAAAAATATATTTACGTCATTTCAGTTAATTGGCGCCGTACATAAATGGAAAAACCAATTTGCGATAATTCCGGGTTGTTTAATCGACAGTACTCTTAATTATATTATTTTTTGTTTTGTTTTTTATATTACAATCTGTAAATAACAAGTTTCACGTGTATATCACACGATTATTAATTACAGTTATTAAAATAATTGGTTCGATAACGAAATCCGGGTCCAGAGTTTTAATTATTATTCTCTCTACTGTATTCTTACATATTATTTTTTTTTTGTTTTGACATTACAACCTATAAATAACAAGTTTCACGTGTATGCCACATGATTATTAATTGCAGTTGTTTGTACAATTACGTAAATGGAATTAGCTTGATAACGAAAACAGTAAACAAAATCTGGATACAAAGTCCTAATTATTATTCTTTTTACAGTATTTTTATTTCTTTATATTATTTTTTTGTTGTTTTGACATTACAATCTGTAAATAACAAGTTTCACGCGTATATCACATGATTATTAATCACAGTTTTTTTGTATAATTACGTAAATGGAAGTGGCTTGATAACGGAAAACAGTAAACAAGTCTCTGTACAGAGGTCATAATTGGTATTCTCAAAAATGTATATAAAGTAAATTGAATTTTACTGATCTATGTACAATTCTTCGTTCGACTCGACGTGTTGTACTGCTGCTATCTCAGGTAAGAGACAATTTTTTGTATACACTAACATTGTTGATGGTGATAGATTTTAAATAGATAATGTTAAGTTGTGAAATTAATACTTTTTTTTATTTTTATACAGATATCATCTGCTTACTACTACTACTACTACTACTACTACTACTACTATTTTTGGTAAGCGGATATTTTTATTTAATATAAAAACATTAGCGCTGTTGATAGTAATAGATTTTAAGTTGTAAAATTAATACAGATATTATCAGCTTGTTTCGTCTCCCTTCGTACGTTTTTATCAATCGACTACCGTCACTTTTGGTAAATGATTATTTATATTATAAACACTAACGCTACTGGTGGTTATGATAAGTTATAAAACTAATACTTTGTTTTGTTTTATACAGATATTATCAGCTTGTATTTATATCAGCTTTCGTCTCCCTTCGTACGTTTTTATCAAGCGACTGACTACCGTCACTTTTGGTAAATGATTATTTTTATTAAAAAATACTAACGCTACTGGTGATTATGTTTAGTTATAAAACTAATACTTGATTTTGTTTTATACAGATATTATCAACTTGTTCTTCTTCTCTTTTTTGTACAACAACTTCATACATCAATTCAGTAAGTAATTGTTTAAAATTGTTTTTTAATATATGTTAATATTATCCGATAATGTAATTGTTTTTGTATATAGATATTATCATCGCTGAAGGCAGTATAATTTGTTTTTTGTGTTGCAGGCATAATGGCAGTTCCAACTCTGTTTTTTGTCAAGTTATCTGATAATGCTTATCCTCCAGTCAAAATGAGCGCATATGCTGCGGGTTTCGATCTCAGAAGCGCGTATGATTGTATGATCGCTCCTCATGACAATGCGTTAGTTAAAACTGATTTGGCTGTTAAAATTCCAGAGAAATGTTACGGACGAATTGCACCACGTTCTGGGTTAGCGTTAAAACACCATATCGCCGTCGGTGCAGGCGTTATTGACAGAGACTATCGCGGAAATGTTGGTGTAATTTTATTTAACCATTCTTCTGAAATTTTTTACATTCGAAAAGGAGATCGTATAGCGCAGTTAATATGCGAACAAATAGCTGAGCCAAAATTACAAGAATTAGCGAGTTTAGATTCAACAGCTCGCGGCTCTTGTGGTTTTGGTTCGACAGGAGGAACAAGCGTTGCAGATAACTATGATGATGATGAAAACTTATTGCTAGAAATAGAAAAATTTTTAACAGATTTCTAAATTTTCTTTTTTTCTAACAATATTATTTATTTTTTTTAAAAATGTTGTTAGAAATTAATTATGTTATTTTTTTTTCTGTTTCTAGTAATGGAACGCGAAGCATCCAATACTTCTCCTTCAGCATCCGCCGGCCCATCGACGTATTTTTCAATTAAAGACGTGATTCAATGTCTTTACATAACGGGGCTGGTAAAAATAGTGCTGTGGGAGGAGGCATTAGAAAATTTGAAAGCGATTGTACTGGACCAACCTTCAATTATTATTAATTTATATTTAATTATTCAGAATGCGGTCATGCATATATTTGATGATGAACCGTCAGAAATCGATATTTTCCGTAGGAAACAAAAAGAAATGACCTTAGCGGAAATTATCGATTATTTTAATTCTCAGATTGATGACGAACTTTACAATAGCAAAAATTTAGATCATGATAGTATTAAATTGTTTCGTGAATTAATTAGTATAAAGAAATCGACCGAGACGATTGAACTCAATAAAAACAGCGATAGTAGTACCGATACTCAATCAGATAGCGAAGACGATTTTGATAAAATTTTTAACTCTTTTTCCAAATCTAAAAAATCTAAAAAATCTGAAAAATCAAAAAAAATCAAAAACACTAAATTTGAACAAAAGTTTGAGATATTAAAAGACGGCATGAAGAAATGGGTTAAAACACCAGGTGAGGAAGGTCCATATTTGATCGAGGTAAAATTAACGCAGACGGCTGACATCAAACGTGTACCTTCCGACAGCTGGTGGCAAAAAGTATCCCGTAAAGTGACTGTTTTAGCATCGTCACAACAAGACCCGCTGTTCGTGGCAACAGCCGATTTATTTAAATCGGCTTTAAACAAAATTAAAAATGTTAAAGATGTAGCACACGGCTCGTACAAGACGCGGTATAAGCCGTATTAAAATAATTTAAGGTTGGTCTGTTAGTTGATTGATTGATGTATGTAAATATGTATATATTATAAATAAGTATTTAATTGTATGTATATATATATATAAATAATTTAATTTTAATATATATAATAAAAATAATATGTTTTACACAAGAACGTGTATAATAATTCTTGTTTTTTTTGGTCACCTGTAAAATAAGTGTGTTCTTTTTATATCATTTTTAATATATGTATTATTACAAGGTATAACGTGTTTTACATTTCTCTATTCAAAAAATTAATTTGTTTTTGTTATAAGACTTTCCTATGTTATTTTTAAACCGTATTTAATTTTACATAGAACACATTTACAGCTGTTTTTGACCTACTTCTATTTGCGTCTTTGATGGAAATGAACACGTCATCAAAACAGGAGGAGGAGAGTCGTCTTCTCCATAAATGGTTTTTTTCGCCAAAAAGATTAACACCTGGAGAAATTGTGAAATTGAAAGCGATAGTCGACAGACCAGGCTCGACTATACAACCGTTTATAAAAGAATTAATAAAAAAATTATAGAATTTTTGTAATTTTATATATGTATAAATAAATAGCATATAAAAAAAATTTAGTGTTGGTGTTTAATACTTTCACAAAATCCTTTCCTTTGTTTGGTATTTATCATGGATTCCCGGATTAATAATAATGTGATGTTCTAGCATAGTAATAGTGAAGAAAAAAAATATGTTTATACAGACTGTTTTAAGACACTTAATGAGGGACACTTCAACCGACTTGTAGTCGATCATAGATTAATAATAGTGAAGGAAAAAGATGTGAAATAAATACATTAAAAAAATACATTTTTAAATTTTATTATTCAATATCCAATTTGCTATATGAAATACATTATTTAGCGCACAATGATCAAGATTATGTTTATATGGACAATCGACACGTGCCACAGTCTGCTGTTGTAAGACACTTAATGATGGACACTTAAGAGCTTCGAGATCTATTACTTCAACCGACTTGTAGTCGATCATGTCCTGGATGAGTCTCTGTTTTTCTGCTCCTTTAGTGTACACATATTCACCTTCAGTAACGATGCTGTTTAAAATATTGTGAAGTTCGTCATAGCTGTGAATTCCACAATTCCAGCTGAAACCATGAAAAAATCTTTTCAACCACTCTACTTGTTTTTTTCTATTTTTTGATAAATAACGATAATCGAATGGTGGTAAAAACAAAAAATGTTCTCTCACACCGGTACAGTTGTGATTTTCTATTCTTTGTACACACAATTCTTTAACAATATAATTTTTAGCGTCGTCGAAAAAACATTGAACATCAACAATAAAACCGATCATTATTATAAAGCGCTAACACTACAAGTGATTATAAAATGTGTATGACAAGCGAATAAATATAATGTTAACAATCGATTCATTCTATCGATTTTCTTATAACACCAGATAAAGGTAAATATACAAGCAAATTATCAGATATCAGTAAGCAATATGCGGTCGTTTTCGACGGAAAATTCTGCGCTGATTCTATTTCTAAACGAACATCAACAGAACCGGTTTTTAAAAGGTCGCTCTGATGAGAGCAGTCAATAACAATTATCGGCGCGTATAATAAATAATCGGTCCTGTCCAGAACAGGTTCGTTCTCGCTACCATCATAATACGATGATTGAAACCCTTTATACATTTCGTATAACGTCTCTTTACTTCCGTTTAAATTATCATACGGATAGTATTGCGAATTCAAATATAATTTAATATTATGCAAGTTGCATAAATCAAAATGAGAGGCATTTTTTGTTATGTTATTTTTTCTATCTGTTTGAAAACCTACAATTATATAACGCGGTTTATCAGTCTGTGCTACAGTTTTTATCGTCCATGTCAACTGTTTAGTTTCTGGTAAAGTCGGGTATTCTTGCAACTCCCATCTACGAAACGCTAATTTTATTGGCGTATCTCTATCAACAATACTCAATAATCTGTGTCTATACTCATCGCTAACATAAATATAAGGCATTCGCCAATTGATTTTTGTTAATTGTAATTTATATTTATCGATAGCGTTTAAAACTACAGCGTTATTATCAGACGATGATCGTATTAAAATCAGTTCTTGTTTCACATTTAAAATTATGCGTTTGTATTGTTCAGCAAAACCGAGTAATAATTTTAAAGGAATACAAAACACGAAATTCGTTGAATCTGTTGTGAAGCAACTTTTTACATCTCCCGTCCATCCTGCATTAGTTATTTTCTTCATATCACTGGGTTTGAATGTTAAAATATTCTTCATTACTGATGTGATACCAACATTTTTAACACGATCTACTTCCGTAGCACATATTTCGTACCGTATTTCATCGAATAAAAACGCTAATCCGTTACTAATTAATTGAATATTTTCGTTTTTCTGATTGTTTTCACCCATTAATTTACCTTCGATATGTAGATAACTCTCGCAGGGAAGTGTATAATGATCTTGTTGATGAACAGGAATACGTATCTCATCATTATTATTTAATGTAGTAGATGCGTAAGGAGTGTGTGTATGATACGCACGTCCGATGATACTATCGTCATCATAGACAGCGCTATTTAACACGTCCAATATACTCATTGTTAATAAGTACTTTATACCCTAACGATTTTAAAAATTTTCTATTAAGAGATGTTAACTGATTAGCATCCCGTATTTTACTGACACTATTTACGGGCTTAACTATTGTTTTATTTTGCCCATATGGAAAAATTAGCCTCATCTCGTCTTTTTCTTATATGTAATCGCAAAGAAATCGTTTCTTCTCTAAAATTTATTAACTTTCCGTCTTGATCTTCTAATCGTATTGTAATATTATCTAATCTATTTGTATTCACTGGTAAATAGATAACGTTTGTCGGTGATTCTACTAATTTATACCCCGGTCCGACTGTCGGATAAAATTCGTGTAATATATGAGATTCTCGGCCGTTCTTCAATGATCCAACCACAGCACTGCAGACAAGTCTCACAACATCTGTCTTTACAATGTTGATTGTCGACTGTGATGAATGCCATATAAGCGGTTCGAGTTTGGCAGTATTAGCGAATCCGAGAAGAGAAGCCAAAGAATTCGGTTTAGTGAAATCTATCGTTTCACTCGAATAGATTTCGCTTTTCAAAGTATTATTATTAGCACGTATTAATAATTTAATAATTTTCTTTTTATTACTTTTTGGTAATTTTTGATTTATATAAGTGTTTATATCCTCGATTTCATAAGAGCCTGTAGGTAATGCAATCACTCCATCGTCACCGAAATAAAACATATTATTTACATTTTCTTCAACATTCGGTATGGAATTGTATGTCATGAAATTAATCAATCCGAGTTCCCAATTTCCTTCGAGTTCGATGGGAGGAAATATATCACAACTAAGTGACGATCCTACTCCGTTTAAGCTAAACATTATTACTAAGAAACTGTAAACACAAACGTCCACAATTAACTGTATTCGATCGCTGATAACGTTTATAATTATAGTTTATATTGACGGGTTGTTGCTCCGATGTTTGAAAGTAACGAACTAATTCAATCGGCGGTCTTAAATTACCAAAACTATCGAAATAGTTTATTGTCTTATTTTGTTTACGGTAACATACCCAATGCGTACCTAACCCGCGTATACTATCTAAATTAACAATACCGGTTTCATTTTTCTGAATTTTTAACGGTAAAGTATCTTTCATAAAAACACTTCTAAAATTAGATACATTCAAGAGTTTAGCGTAGGAAAACAATTCATTATTGGTGAGAGCGTGTGAAGGAATCTTTATTTCTTTCGATGTTTTTTTTTTTTATTCCCACCACCGCCACCACCACCAGATTTTTTATACGGCCGTAAGTATAATCCCCTTCCCCTCCTTTTTCTTTTTTTTGATTTAGAAATTCGCTTATTTTTTTTCTTTTTTTTCTTTTTAATACCGCCGCCGAATTTACTTTTCGCTTTCATAATATTAGTTAACGCCCAAGCAGCAGCTTTTTCACCGATAGACGAGTCTCGTGCTTTTACACGTTGCCAAGCTTTTTCCGCTAATTCACGATCGGCTTTAGAACGATTTTCAGTATCTCGATATTTCGAGTATATTATATCGTGTTCCTTACAAGCCGCGTCTAATTTATTAATACCCGAATCTCCGCGCTGTAATCGTTTACTTAATTTCGTACCCGGTCCGCAGTATTGATAACCAGGAACATGTAATTCGATAGGTAAAATATCGACCGCTTCATTCAGTAAATTTCCGATTAATCCTCGACCGCGACGGACATCTTCTGCACTCTTCTGATATACACGCATTTGTGACGGCGATAAATAATAATTTACAAATATATATTTTTTTTCCAATCTTCTATATCTCTGACAGGATTATCTTTCGTTGTTTTTACATAAACATTATATAATATACTATACACGTGATTGTTTAATATATTAACAAAATTGTCTAATCTGTCTTCAACTCTCTGTTGAACTATATTAACTGTATCGAGTATAAACTGTTTGCTTACAGCATCTGTCGGAACCGATGGATAACCTATGTTATTTAACCTATAACCTTCGAAGTTACAAATTCCATTTGATACGGTCGGAATTTTTGTATCTACATACGATTTAGTCGCTGCGTCAGTAAGTAATTTCGGATCGGCTAAATTAATTATATTTTTCAAAGCAACGTCGTACTGATTATCAATTTGATATAAACAATTTTCTTTTAAAATTTTAAAAGTAACAGCATCTTCTTCCGAAACAGCGTTACCGACATTACAGAGTCTTTTATTATCTATATCATAATCACCCTCATCTGTTAAACGAAAACCTTCACCAGTAGGACCGCGAACAACGTTTATCCGCATATGTCTATTGTAACGTCCGAATTTATCGATACTCATTTTGTAAATGACAAAATTAACGTTACTACACGTTATTTTATTATATTCGCTTCTCGCAATTCTTCGATAATTGATATGATTTCATTTTCATGACCGGAATGACCGGTATTCTTAGATGCTATTAATAAACGTAATCTGTCGCATAACTCGTTCGGATCATCCCAATATACATAATTCGGCTTATCATCGTTAGTTAACGATAAAACACCGCGTCCTTCAATACGTTTCAGTTTCGATTTAGTAGACGTTGACTCTGATACCAGATTTTTAATTATATTATTATATTTATGTCCTTTGTTACTCTTAACTCGATCAGAGTGACTCTGTTTATGAGCATTTGTCGCTTTTAGTATCAAACCGTACGTATGCAGATCCTCTTCTGAATATATATAATCGTCAGGTATTTTCATAAAAAGAAGTTCATAAAGTCCAGGCGTACCTTCATACGTTACATTATCGATAATAATATTATCGCCCTCGAAATTAATAGTTGAATTGCCTATCTTTATCGAATCATCGTCTCCAAAATAAACACCGTAAGTATGATCGATTTCCTTATTTTTATCATTAAACAATTTACGTAAATATAGTCTAGGCAATTTTCCTGTGACAGCGTTATCAATCCAATAATTTGCTCTACTAAGACCAGTAGATGTTGATAGTACTTCTTGTAATGTCGGCGGTGTTTCATATATTTCCGTAGCACCTTCGTTAACATCCATTTCAGGTGTACTAGTTATCGATCCAATTTTTCTCATTTTAATCGGCGTAATTCCTACTTCTTTTTGTTCTTCTATTTTATTTCCACGACGTTTATGTTTTTTTAAACGCGTTTCTACATCATCCATTTTTTCATCCGTATCGTAAAGCACATCACGTAAATTTATTAACTTTTTTAAAGGTTGAACTATCGGTTCTAATTGTTTCTCTAATTCCTGTTGTTCGCTGATAGCACTTTGAGTCAAATTAGCGTGTTTCCGTCTAATATCTTTCCTAATTTGTTTAATCTCTTTCGCAAGTTGTTCACGTTTCGCTCGCGACGTCATCTTGTACAATAATTTATCAATCCTTATGTATCTATATAAATATCGAATCCAATACGATAACGACCGCGACGCATATCACTCTCTTTGTCTATTACTAAAAAATGATGTTTACCACGTATCCATGCTTTATTACAAATTTCTTTAAAACAATCAAAACTCATATCCGTGTTAACATGATCGGCAAAAACATGTTTTAAATTTAGTTCATCTTGCCGAAATAAAACTATTAAATTTGCGTTATCTCGTATCAGTTGTTTTGGAATTTTACTATACGACTGGCACAAATAAAAAACATCAATATTATTATGTCTCCCCATTGTAAAATAATTTCGTATATTATACTGCCGTTCACAAGCTATATCGTCGAAAATTATTACAGAATTAGGTTTAGCTTCATTCGGATGTATAACCTCATCATTATCTGTAAACGTATGATAACCTATAAACGGTATTTTTGAAAACACTCTATTTAAAAACTTGTATTTAGGCTGATACAACGATTTTGAAAACACATATATATTTTCAAAGCATAATCCGTTCGGATCGAATAACAAATTAAGCATTAAATTAGTCTTCCCCATGTCTGATGAGCCTGTAATTAAACATCTAATATTATCTGGTAATAATTTACTATGTTTTTTTCTCTTTTTCTTCAGATCACTACAATTACACACAATCGTATCAATATCGCGAATATTTATTTTATGTTTCTGCCGTTTAAGCTTCATCACTGACGTCTATTTTTTTACACACGTTATTATATAATATTATTTCTATTAATCCAACTGTCGTGTGATTTATCATAACCCAACCAACGTACAAGTACTTTCTCGCCTTTACGTTTTAAAATTTTTTCAATTAAATATACGTCACCAAATTTTGTTTTACTTATTTCTTGTTCATAAAAACCACCTTCTAATATATTACCTTTATCGTCCTTCAGAATATACGTTCTCGGCGCTGTAGATTTAACGTTATAAATAGTAAATAACTCGTTTGTCCAGTTGGGAAGATAACCTTTAGCAAACACCTTTTTATATTTGCTAATTCTTACTCTATCGCCGATTTTAAATTTTGGAGGTTTCTTATTGAACGTTAATTGTTTTATTTTATTTATTCGTAACAATACTTCTTTTTCGTTATTCTTGTTTACATCTACAGGTTTCATTTTAATTGTTCTGTGCACAGTATTATTGTAGTCTCTCAATAAATCAGGAAGGACATTCAACCACGTATACTTACCGTTAGTTGTAAACCATTTCCACATTTTATTTTTCAAAGTACGGTTGAACCGTTCGATAATAGAAGCTTTTTTATCTGAATGTGTAGAATAATGATTTATATTGTATTGCTTCAACAAATTACGCACACGTTCGTTGTACCATTCTTTACCTTTATCTGTTTGTAAATGATTCATTTTATTATTTTGTAATAAAATTTTAAGTACTCGCGCAACATTTTCAGACGATTTTGTTTTTATTGGAACAGCGAATGCGTATTTACTGAAGCAATTTATCATCGTTAATATATACTTATAACCTCTATTCAACTTTGCATATGGAATCATTTCTACAAGATCGGCTTGATATAAATCATCAAGACCTTTGAGCTCAACACTACGAGTTAAAAAATTTTTTCTAACTTGTTTATGTAATTCGTTACTGATATTCTCTCTTACACTCATTATATATATGTTGATGGATTCTCTCTTACACTCATTATATATATGTTGATGGTTCTAACTACGATAAGAAAATAAATAAAAAACAACAAACACAAATACATCAATACTATTTTTTAATAATAATAATAATAATAATAATAATTAATTACATACAATTTTCACCTTTGTGAATTTTCACCAAAAAACAGTGTGGTGATACTTTTTCATGAACAGTCCAAGGATCGTCAGAACATTTCCAACCGTTTAAAATGACTCTACACTCTATACATGATAATTTACTACCAACGCCGGTATAATAAAATCCGGCGTTAACCAGTTTTTTAAAATTGGGCTCGAGTGTAGGCCAACTTTTAAATGATAATAACATCACTTTTTTAGTCTCTGCAATACATCTTTTCGCATTCCTATAATTATTGAAATTATACATTATACATTGCTCCATCTCGCAATTCGGCTTCGATAATTTATGCATAAACTGAATATGTTCGATAGGTAAAGTTCCTCTTGTCTGAAACCCGCACAAAGAACACTGAACACTATCTAAATATCGTTTAAAAACAAAACCGGATTCTAACAATTCGTTTATCGAATGATTGATTAATCTTTCACACAGCAGCGCTTGTTTTGACATTGTTTTTTAACCGACGTCTTCACAGCGACTGGTGACGCACGAACTGATTTTACTTTATACAATTTTTCTTCTTCTTCATGATCGATACTCAGTAGTGTTTGACGACTACAGTTTTTTAATTTTTTCAATACAGCACCGTACGTATAAGTAATCGGTAAACTGATTTTAATAATCTGCTTATTCCTTTCAATTTTAACAACATTTGCTCGTGTAAATTCGTTCACTATCAAACAACAAATTTCGTTAAAATTTAATTCTCCATCGAGCGGCGGGCCGAAATAATATATTTGCCAATTAAATGCGGAAATACTGTTTTCAAATTTATCAGTCATTTTGTTTTTAAAAATCGAAGATATCTATCTACAAAAAATAATTTAATTTCTGAATCATCATGACTTTCAATCAACTGTAAACAACACAGTAATTTATTTTTATTTCTTTCAAAAATAGCGCACGGGCACGGACCGTCTATAACGTCAGTAAACTTATCACTACAACAACACCCGTCTTCAGATAACTTTTTTACTTCACAATAAAAAATAATTTCTTTTAAGCAATCATATATTCCCTTCAGTTGGCACGTTCGAAAATGATCTATCACCAAATCGTCTAAACTCGTTACTTTAATAATATTTGATAACCTTAATACAACGTCTTCTGAAAATTCGCGTTTTAATAAGTCGATTATACTTCTACCGTCCATTCTTTCGTTAACATGTTCTCACAGAGACTGTAAACTGAACACTGACAATAAAATTGAACGTATACTAAATATTCGGTTAGGTGGGGATAGAAAATAATTCTTTATATATTCTAACTAATAAACAATATGGCGAGGCTTTCGCATGCTCAATCCAAGGATCGTCAGTCTCCTCCCACTCACAAAGAACCGCTTTGCATTCCACACACATTACGTCATCTTCAATTCCGGTATAATAAAATCCCGCTGATCTGAGTCTATCGGCTGACGGTGAACGTTTTGGCCATGTATAAAATGTCAACTTCATCATTTCTTCTGTTTCTTCAACACATTTTATCGCATTCTGATAATTAGCAATACACTCTTTTGATTTAGCGAGTAACATTTGTCTCAGAAAATTCATTATTTACAAAATAAAAATGACGAAAAATCTGCGCTCGTAAAAACACAATGTTGCCGCTAAGACCGCAAGCTATTTACTGACAGAGAATAAACATTTGTTTAATCGGGAACTGAAAATTGTTCTTTATATATTTTAATTAATAAAAAAAAAATATGATTTGGTAATGCGAGGGATCGAACCTACGAACTAATAATACTGATAAAACCGTTATAGGATACAATTAACGCACACGACCAAATCATATTTGATAAATAATAATTTTAAAACGATACTAAACGAATAATTCAAAATAAAAAAAGCGCATACATTTCCAGATAAAACTTGTTTATTACTACTACTATTTTTCCGCACACTGTCTCTTGTGCAATTTAATTAATACACAGTCTGGCGAAGCTTTCGCGTGTTCGAGCCAAGGATCGTCAGTCTCCTTCCAATCACAAAGTACTATTCCGCATTCAACACATATTACGTCGTCTTCCGTTCCGGTGTAATAAAATCCCGCTGATACCAGTCTCTCGACTGACGGGTAACGTTTTCGCCATCGAGGAAACGCAAATGATGCTTCCATCTGTTTCCGCGCTTCTCGAACACATTTCACAGCGATTGGATAATTTGTAATACACTCTCTCGATTTAGCGTAATCTTCAAATTTATAATACCTATCGCGAATCATTCCGCATTTCGGATATAAAAGTTTATGCATGAACTGGATATGCGCGATTGTCAGATATACTTTTGTTTTAAAACCGCACTTGCTGCATTTGATATTATCTGAATTAGTTATAAAAACAAAACCTTCGTTGACAAAAAAATCTAGCACAATCTGGACGGGTGTAACACGCGTTACAGACATCATAAACGAAAATCTCGTATTAACTGAAACAATTGATACGTAAACAATACCACATTAATAAAAAAATATATCACGCCATTATCCCTTCTCCTAAACATTTGTTTACAAACAGACGCGCTCCGGCGGCGGTCGCCGAACTCCGAATGTTTACGTTTACGTTTTTCGTGTCCCAGCTTTGCGTTGTTTACGTTTGTCGGAATGTTTATGTTTACGTTTGTTACTGGGTCAGCGTGCCGTCGATCGGCGGCCAAAGAAAACAACGAGCACGTGGTGATAGCCGCGTCGGCGAGAGAGAAAAAAACGTAAACATAAACAGAGGAGAGAACGTAAACAACGCAAAGCTGGGACACGAAAAACGTAAACATAAACACGAGGAGGTCGATGACCGCGCGGTGAGTGCGGGGTAGGGCGGGGGTGGGGAGGAAGGAAAAAATGTAAACATAAACAGAGGAGAGAACGTAAACAACGCAAAGCTGGGACACGCGGTGGAGAAAAAAACGTAAACATAAACACGAAGAGGTCGATGACCGCGCGGTGGGTGCGGGGTAGGGCGGGGGTGGGGAGGAAGGAAAAATGTAAACATAAACAGAGGAGTGGGGGGCGTGGCGAGAGAGAAAAAATGTAAACAAACCGGAAAAAACGTAAACAAACGAGCGGAGTTGAGTGACCGCGTGGGCGGTATGTAGGTGAAGACGGGGGTGGAGGGAGTGAAAAAATGTAAACATAAACAAACGAGGGGGGCGTGGCTGTCCCAGAACCAACCTTTTATTACTACTCACACGCCAAAAAGAAATTCAAAACCCAGCCATCGGCTGGTAAGGTGATGTTAACCATCTTTTGGAGCTCCCAAGGCCCAATTTTCTCTGATTACCTACAAGACCAGCGTACCATCATAGTCAGTACTATTCTGACATGATTGTGAACAAAGTTAAGCCTGCATTGAAGAAGAAATGTCCGGGATGGCAGAGGAAAGGTGTGATTCTTCTTCACGATAATGCCCGCCCACACACGGCAAAACTGACGCTTGAAACAATAAAAAAAGTAGGTTGGGAGATCCTGCCTCATCGCCCTTATAGCCCTGACCTTCCCCATCTGACTTTTTCTTGTTTGGCCCACTCAAGGAGACTTTGCGTGATGTCAAGTTCAACGGCAATGAAGAAGTGAAGGAAAAAGTCAAAAACTGGCTTCGACATCAAGGTAAAGAATTCTTTGCTGAGGGAATACAAAAGCTTGTAAAGAGATGGGACAAGTGCATAGACGCTGCTGGAGATTATGTTGAAAAGTAAAAAAAAAAAATTGTATAATTGTATTAATTGAATAAAAAGCTTTTGCTCCACAGCTGTTTGTTTACTTATTGAATGACCTCGCATATGAAAGTACTGAAAGGCTGTGTGTTTTTAATTGAAAGCAGATGGTAGTTTATGACAGATATCAGTCGGGTGAAGTGTATTCTATTTATTTTATTTTATCAAACACCATTCACGTTCATAAGGTTATTTATTTTTGTGCAGCTAGTTGTTAGCTAAGGTGCAGTGTGCAAGTTTTTTGTCATTCTATCCCCTTTGCAGTAATAAAGTGGTGGCAAATCCTATTAAAGATTGCCTGTTCGTCACTAAATTTTAATTACCAAGTGGTTTTAAATTTACTATAACTGGTACGGTCATTATTTACTTATGTTTCCTCTGTTGGTGAAAATTAAAATAACAAGGGCGCGGCAAGCCATATTACCACTGTTGAAGGTTACCATATGTTTTTCCAGGTTTGCTTTTGTTCAGAAACGGCTAACGGTTTGGAAAAAAAATTTTCAACTTGTGATTTTCACTTGACAAACGCAAACGCAATAGTAAACTTACATTACAAAGTTAACATTTTTACTTTAAGACCGTGTAACAATTTTTACAAGCTGGTACAAATCAACAAATGTAGATGCAATTGCACACACACAAACATACAATCAACTGTGGAAGTTCAATTATTAAACATGTAATGTATTCAGTTTCTCCAAGTAACAGTTCAATGTTGTTTACGACTGGCTTTCACAAGCAGGCTGCTTGTTGCAGTATCTGGCACATTCGATACTGTCACCAACGCGAAGGGTAGGCCTATCTTTCATTACTTTACAAGGAGAGAGGACACTCTTCATTTCATAAATGAAACAGGTGGGAAAGTTTTTACGAAAAGACCTGTCTCATTATACAGGCTCTCTGTTGCAGTGCTCGTCAAACATTTACACACAAACACTCACTGCTAACACGTACATGATTATGTTACAAAGGGCCATCTTTATTAGCCTGTTTTTGACGCATTGCACACTGCATTTTATCAGGATATATGGACCATTCACAGGTGTCTGTCTGTATTTCTGTCCCTCACTCGTACGCTTATCCTCATGGTCATGCAACTCATTCTGCCGGGAGTGTGTGTGTTCTTTTGTGCAGATGCTTACCTTGCACTTGGTTGTAACTTGCTGCCGATGACAAGAAGTACGTAGTACGTAGTCCTAATCGTACCCGATGCATGTACAACAGAAATTTTCCATGCATCCTCATCCCCATAGGGATGACAAACTAGGTTTCCTGATCATGCTTATTGGCCGATAACAAACACGAGAATAAGACAGAAAAATTAATGGTGTAACCTTTTTCAGTATCAGCTACCCTTATAATTTACAGCAAGCTCTATTTATGATAATTGTTATTACACTGTCATAGGACTGCAGTTCCTCCCTCAGGCTGCTGGTGCTCGGTTCCTCCTTGCAGCGAAATATTGTCAATTGTCTGCGTGGAAGTAAGCAACGGGTGTAAGCATTCTTGAAGGCTTCATCTCACTCGATCCTCTCTGGCAGCAAGCTGTAACAGTAACGGAGACCATCAAACGTTTTCTAGGCGAAAGCCGGCCACTGCAATATGCATGCACGTTTCTAGACACAATTAAAAAAAATTACAGGTGGTCAGAAAAATCTGGTGTAAGAAAAGTGTACGTAGGGACCCGGAGGTGCTGCAATGCCGGGTCAACCCGTGACAGAAGTGGAGCAAGCCTCTAAACACTCCGTCATTTTCCAAAGGTCATTTTAATACACTGGCCCCACAATGCGGAGCGTATCAGACATAAAGTTGATAAGAACAGCTTAACAGGTTTATTCTTATACCAAAAATTTTACAAGGAGTTACAAATATTAAAACCGTACTTACAAATTAATAATCATTAATTGTATGTAACACTGTTGACAATTTTTAGACACCTGTATGAATTAGGCTATACAATTTATTGTTGTATATATGTATATAAAGTCTCTGATTATTTATTACAATTATTAATTTTATACAGTCTTTGAGAGTGTTCATACCTTCACAGTATGTCAAACACAATTATATCTATTGTATATTGTTTTTTTTCACACATTGATGTCACAATTTGCCAATTGTTTAATCACTGTCATGCAGATTTTTTTATCCAGTTACTACCACACTTAAGTTATTCTTTTTTTTCTTTCCTGTGAAAGCTGAAAGCGCAGCAGCACGTGTGAACACACAGATAATATTTTGTTTGGCAAATGTGACATTAAGCACTGCCATCAATCAGTATCACTATCTCACTTGTTTACTGTATATATATCCTGACTCCACCTGCTGAGCTTTCCGAATGGCTCTGTCATTGTTCTTGTGCCATGCATAGTAGTCCAGAGATGCTATACTATGAAGCCAACCATGGAGACCCTACATCCTTTCCCTTCTAGCGCCTCCTCAGAGCTTTCAAAAGAAACAGATGCATCAACTATGCAGATATTTATATTTTCTTCATTCCTCAGCTCCCGTGTCATGGTCTCAGATATGATCTGTTCCCTCGGCCTTCCTGTTTTTACAAGCAGAACCTCTGCCAATCAAAACATTGTAAAACAAAGGAAATTTAAGTGTACAAAAAAAAACAAAAGATTGACAAGGAAGGTTGGTGAAGAGGAAAGGCTGAAGATTGCGATTGATTTACTGCAATGAACAGAGGTAAATAATAATAATAATAATAATTTATTTCCAATTTTTCCTTCATATACAAAATAGTTGCATACAAAGGACCTATAAGGGGGTATAAAAATACCCGTACATAGGTTGGTCCTACATAAATATTTAAAAATAAAATTCAAAAATACAACAGTTGTAAATATTAACAAAATGTGATAGATACATCACTAGTTTATACTAATATAGTTCAAATAATAAAGCATTAAATTTATATGAGATTCATATACACAACATCAACCATACATGGCAACATGTTAATCACAATAATTATTAAATTTGTACAGACACCATTTATTCCATTATTCAGTCTATAACAAAATTTCTGATTTTATCTTTTAACTTCTTTTTTAACAGTTTATTACTAACGCCCAAACCTTTAAGATATATCGGTAGTTCATTGAAGTACTTTATTGCATAATAAACATAACTCCTTTGGCCAATTGTCAATATGTGTTTAGGCAGTGGGATACTTTTGTAGCGTGTGTTATTAGAATTTTGAGTAAATTCATCCTCAAGTTTATCATACTGATATATTATGGCTTTAAGAACAAAAACTTGTTTGAGATCGAGTGGTCTGTCCTGATCTTGTTCTTCCACTCCAATTATTTTTAATAATCTATATTGAAGTCTAAGCAGTGGTCTGAAAGATGTATCATAAAGACCACCCCAGGCAACAATACCATAAACTGCAATACTATGGAAAAGCCCATAGTAGGCCTATATTTGAATCATCTGTTTTCTAGATAATATTTGCCGGAGTCTGCAAAAAACATATACTAGATATTTTGGTCTTATTAACTACATTATTGACATGCAAATCCCACTTAATATTATAATCATATATAACACCTAGATATTTACAGCTAACGACTCTCTTCAAACGACCACCATTCAAAAAAACATCCAATTCATCAGGAACAGAGTCTTTATAATTGCCAAAAGTGACATAAACAGACTTGTTTATATTAAGTATAAGTTTATTTTGATAAAGCCATGAAAAAATAGAGTCAAGTTTATCTGACACATGAACTGATAGTTCCCTCCATGAGTGCCCATTCATTGGGACAGCTGTATCATCAGCATATGCAATCAATTCTTGGTGTATTTCTAATAAATCATTTATGAAGAATAAAAACAGTAATTGACCAAGAATAGATCCCTGAGGAACTCCTAAATTGGTATAGACTGGTTTACTTTTAATACCATTGACCTTTACAACTTGAAATTAAAAATCGAATCGAATTAAAAATTTTTTAAATTCACATTACAGTTAAATTTTTAACATGTTTCTTTAAAATTACACATACCATACAATTGTACTAATCATTTTTATTGATAATGTTTCATTATCGCTGCATGTGCCAACCAACTAAATTTCTTATAAAACCGCCAATATCTCGAAAACGAAAAAGCCGATTTTATTGAAACAAAACCAAAATAAAATTTGGAATTTTCTATAATTTTCACTCGTTGACACCATATAGCTATCTCTCATAAAACGAAAGTTTGTCGCATGCCGAAAATTTCACTACATGAAAATTAAAAAAGAAATTTCATTACGTGGAACCGTCTGAAGACTGTTTTTGAAAATTGTTAAAACTATCGGTTAAAATTTATGCCTAAAACCATCCTCAAACTTCAAGGAACATGGTGGTGAAAGAATTTTAAAAATCAGATCAGCTGTTACTGAAGTTATGTCGGGGCGGGCAATGAAACACATTCGCGCTCTCCGCTATAGCTCGGACGTAGACCTACGCAGCTTCCAGTGGTCGAGGGAAGAGTAACAGTACTTGCTGAAAGCTTGCGTACCACCTCCTCTGTTCTATTGGGGAGAACAGTCCACATTGTCTCGCTCGCTCTGCAAAAAGAGTATACTTCCAAACGGGTACTGACAGTAGGACTGGAGATAAAGCTCCTGTTGTCCCGTAGTGACAGATGGTCGTTGATATTCATTTTTGAGTTTAAGGTGGGCCGGTCCCGGCGGTACTGCAATGCCGGGTCAACCCGTGACAGAGGTGGAGCAAGCCCCTAGCACTCCGTCATTTTCCAAAAATCAGTTTAATATACTGGCCCCGCAATGCGGAGCGTATCAGATATTAAGCTGATAAGAACAGATACTACACTTTGATCTTAGCCAAAAGGCCGAGAAGCGATAAACCAAAGGTGCCTTACGGTTATGGTGTCACTCTATGGACTATCGTTTTAAGCGGCGGGAACCAGTGGTTGTTATTCGAGTTTATTTCACCATCAGCCACCGCCCAAGTGACGTCAGACCAAAGGTGCGCAGTTATCTCAACGTCTCCTCGCCTTTCTTATGCGAAACGTTCAACTGGTTCGATTTTTGAGAAGGAAACGCTGGAAAAATCGTAGCCCAGTCAACGAATACAGTCGCCGTGACGACGTGGTGAACTGTTTACTCGATAGATGGCGTCACAGTAGCGCCTCCGTATTTTACCACTTTTTTGTTTTTCGTGGTGAAAACCGCGGAACGAGGACGCAGGCAACGTGTCGGAAGTCGTCTGTTAAGTTAAGCAACCGATAAAACGATCGGTAGAACCGGATAGTACGATGAAAAAAAGCCGTCAAAGTTCAAGTTCGCACCGCATTTAACGTGACCCGCAAGATAGGGTAGGCTGCAGCTGGAATGTCGGTGTTTTGCACACTCAATTATTGGTAGTCGTACCTTTTAAAATACATGCCATGCTGTGTGCTCTGTTGTCATATACAGACGGCAGTGGCCCGGCACTTGATGGTCGACGAAATTACAAGTAGATTTTTCATAACACATCACCTCTCTCAGCGTTCCCTTTTCTTTGCTGCATCCAAGCACGAGACGGCCGCGCCCACCACGTCGTTACGATTACAGTATCTCAGATGTCGAGTGACCGATTATACAATTTAAAAACCTCACAACGGTGGTTTTCATAATAGGCCTACCTTTCGAGTAACGTGAGAGGCCACGTAGGTGTATACGTAAACGGTACCCAATTCAATTCCTTTGTAAAACTGAAAAAACAATGGGCCAAATTGTCCGCGTCGTCTTCACAATGCGATTTCACGTGTCATGCTAATATCATACTGTTGAGTCGCTTGCCGATTTGAAAGTGAAGGGTATTTATTCGTAAATGACTAATCAAACAAATCTGCAATTGCACACCTTTGAACGATCGAATCTCGTTGTTTTTGAACCAATAGCTAGTAAAATTTCTAAAACAGATACGTCACCGCTCGTGTTCGGTTTTCATCATCTTTAAAGTATGTTTTCATCTAGTAAACGAGCTGTTCTGCAAAGATGCATGAAACCTTTTCCCCTCTCTACCGAACTGATCGTATTCTAACAAAGGTAAAGTAAATGTTAAAGACAACGACGCCACCTAACCTTTCACAACTGCACAGAATGTAAATGAAGGGTGCCTGTTTTTTCTTAACTGCTCCTCTTCCTCTGGTCAGTGTGTATTTTACCTTTCACACAACTGAAAGTATTTAAACTAGTAAAGGAATTTTTTATTTCATTAGTGGGGGAGACAAGTAGTTTCCGTACTGTGTTATAATAAAATGAATTTTGTTTATTATCATTACCAAATTGTAAACAATTATTTGTATTGCATTCAGTTTCATTTGGTCTCTTCAGAGTGTCTTTAAGCAAGTTAAATATTTGAAATATGAAAGTACTAAAAGGCCGTGTGTTTTTAATTGAAAGCAGATGGTAGTTTATGACAGAAAGCAGTCGGCTGAAGTGTATTCATTTATTTTATCAAACACCATTCACATTTATAAGAATATTTATTTTTGTGCAGCTAGTTGTTAGCTAAGACATAGTGTGCAAATTTTTGTCGTTCTATCCCCTTTCCAGTAATAATGGAATAACAATGTAAACAATTTGTATAGCATTCAGTTTCAATTGGTCTCTTCAGAGTGTCTTTAAGCAAGTTAAATATTTGAAATACGAGGGTCATTCAATAAGTAAACAGACAAACAGTTGTAGAAAAGAAATTAATTGTAGCAGCTGATTGAAACTTTCAGGAGTGTTACCTGGCAACATCGTTGTGAGTCTTGATCAGCTGTTCAATAATATATTGCATAATCATAACCAATACAGTTTTATGTACGATGGCGTGTCCTCTTGAGGACAGTACTTTCGAAGAACAGCGTTCTGTTATAAGATTTTTGGACTTGGAACCACTAACTTGGATTCACTATTTTGAACCTGAGTCAAAGCGACAAAGCATGGAGTGGAAGCATCCCAGTTCACCCGCCAAAAAGAAATTCAAAACCCAGCCATCGGCTGGTAAGGTGATGTTAACCATCTTTTGGAGCTCCCAAGGCCCAATTTTCTGTGATTACCTACAAGACCAGCGTACCATCATAGTCAGTACTATTCTGACATGATTGTGAACAAAGTTAAGCCTGCATTGAAGAAGAAATGTCCGGGATGGCAGAGGAAAGGTGTGATTCTTCTTCACGATAATGCCCGCCCACACACGGCAAAACTGACGCTTGAAACAATAAAAAAAGTAGGTTGGGAGATCCTGCCTCATCGCCCTTATAGCCCTGACCTTCCCCATCTGACTTTTTCTTGTTTGGCCCACTCAAGGAGACTTTGCGTGATGTCAAGTTCAACGGCAATGAAGAAGTGAAGGAAAAAGTCAAAAACTGGCTTCGACATCAAGGTAAAGAATTCTTTGCTGAGGGAATACAAAAGCTTGTAAAGAGATGGGACAAGTGCATAGACGCTGCTGGAGATTATGTTGAAAAGTAAAAAAAAAAAAAATTGTATAATTGTATTAATTGAATAAAAAGCTTTTGCTCCACAGCTGTTTGTTTACTTATTGAATGACCTCTCATATGAAAGTACTGAAAGGCTGTGTGTTTTTAATTGAAAGCAGATGGTAGTTTATGACAGATATCAGTCGGGTGAAGTGTATTCTATTTATTTTATTTTATCAAACACCATTCACGTTCATAAGGTTATTTATTTTTGTGCAGCTAGTTGTTAGCTAAGGCGCAGTGTGCAAGTTTTTTGTCATTCTATCCCCTTTGCAGTAATAAAGTGGTGGCAAATCCTATTAAAGATTGCCTGTTCGTCACTAAATTTTAATTACCAAGTGGTTTTAAATTTACTATAACTGGTACGGTCATTATTTACTTATGTTTCCTCTGTTGGTGAAAATTAAAATAACAAGGGCGCGGCAAGCCATATTACCACTGTTGAAGGTTACCATATGTTTTTCCAGGTTTGCTTTTGTTCAGAAACGGCTAACGGTTTGGAAAAAAAATTTTCAACTTGTGATTTTCACTTGACAAACGCAAACGCAATAGTAAACTTACATTACAAAGTTAACATTTTTACTTTAAGACCGTGTAACAATTTTTACAAGCTGGTACAAATCAACAAATGTAGATGCAATTGCACACACACACATACAATCAACTGTGGAAGTTCAATTATTAAACATGTAATGTATTCAGTTTCTCCAAGTAACAGTTCAATGTTGTTTACGACTGGCTTTCACAAGCAGGCTGCTTGTTGCAGTATCTGGCACATTCGATACTGTCACCAACGCGAAGGGAAGGCCTATCTTTCATTACTTTACAAGGAGAGAGGACACTCTTCATTTCATAAATGAAACAGGTGGGAAAGTTTTTACGAAAAGACCTGTCTCATTATACAGGCTCTCTGTTGCAGTGCTCGTCAAACATTTACACACAAACACTCACTGCTAACACGTACATGATTATGTTACAAAGGGCCATCTTTATTAGCCTGTTTTTGACGCATTGCACACTGCATTTTATCAGGATATATGGACCATTCACAGGTGTCTGTCTGTATTTCTGTCCCTCACTCGTACGCTTATCCTCATGGTCATGCAACTCATTCTGCCGGGAGTGTGTGTGTTCTTTTGTGCAGATGCTTACCTTGCACTTGGTTGTAACTTGCTGCCGATGACAAGAAGTACGTAGTACGTAGTCCTAATCGTACCCGATGCAGGTACAACAGAAATTTTCCATGCATCCTCATCCCCATAGGGATGACAAACTAGGTTTCCTGATCATGCTTATTGGCCGATAACAAACACGAGAATAAGACAGAAAAATTAATGGTGTAACCTTTTTCAGTATCAGCTACCCTTATAATTTACAGCAAGCTCTATTTATGATAATTGTTATTACACTGTCATAGGACTGCAGTTCCTCCCTCAGGCTGCTGGTGCTCGGTTCCTCCTTGCAGCGAAATATTGTCAATTGTCTGCGTGGAAGTAAGCAACGGGTGTAAGCATTCTTGAAGGCTTCATCTCACTCGATCCTCTCTGGCAGCAAGCTGTAACAGTAACGGAGACCATCAAACGTTTTCTAGGCGAAAGCCGGCCACTGCAATATGCATGCACGTTTCTAGACACAATTAAAAAAAATTACAGGTGGTCAGAAAAGTCTGGTGTAAGAAAAGTGTACGTAGGGACCCGGAGGTACTGCAATGCCGGGTCAACCCGTGACAGAAGTGGAGCAAGCCTCTAAACACTCCGTCATTTTCCAAAGGTCATTTTAATACACTGGCCCCACAATGCGGAGCGTATCAGACATAAAGTTGATAAGAACAGCTTAACAGGTTTATTCTTATACCAAAAATTTTACAAGGAGTTACAAATATTAAAACCGTACTTACAAATTAATAATCATTAATTGTATGTAACACTGTTGACAATTTTTAGACACCTGTATGAATTAGGCTATACAATTTATTGTTGTATATATGTATATAAAGTATCTGATTATTTGTTACAATTATTAATTTTATACAGTCTTTGAGAGTGTTCATACCTTCACAGTATGTCAAACACAATTATATCTATTGTATATTGTTTTTTTTCACACATTGATGTCACAATTTGCCAATTGTTTAATCACTGTCATGCAGATTTTTTTATCCAGTTACTACCACACTTAAGTTATTCTTTTTTTTCTTTCCTGTGAAAGCTGAAAGCGCAGCAGCACGTGTGAACACACATAATATTTTGTTTGGCAAATGTGACATTAAGCACTGCCATCAATCAGTATCACTATCTCACTTGTTTACTGTATATATATCCTGACTCCACCTGCTGAGCTTTCCGAATGGCTCTGTCATTGTTCTTGTGCCATGCATAGTAGTCCAGAGATGCTATACTATGAAGCCATCCATGGAGACCCTACATCCTTTCCCTTCTAGCGCCTCCTCAGAGCTTTCAAAAGAAACAGATGCATCAACTATGCAGATATTTATATTTTCTTCATTCCTCAGCTCCCGTGTCATGGTCTCAGATATGATCTGTTCCCTCGGCCTTCCTGTTTTTACAAGCAGAACCCCTGCCAATCAAAACATTGTAAAACAAAGGAAATTTAAGTGTACAAAAAAAAAACAAAAGATTGACAAGGAAGGTTGGTGAAGAGGAAAGGCTGAAGATTGCGATTGATTTACTGCAATGAACAGAGGTAAATAATAATAATAATAATAATTTATTTCCAATTTTTCCTTCATATACAAAATAGTTGCATACAAAGGACCTATAGGGGGTATAAAAATACCCGTACATAGGTTGGTCCTACATAAATATTTAAAAATAAAATTCAAAAATACAACAGTTGTAAATATTAACAAAATGTGATAGATACATCACTAGTTTATACTAATATAGTTCAAATAATAAAGCATTAAATTTATATGAGATTCATATACACAACATCAACCATACATGGCAACATGTTAATCACAATAATTATTAAATTTGTACAGACACCATTTATTCCATTATTCAGTCTATAACAAAATTTCTGATTTTATCTTTTAACTTCTTTTTTAACAGTTTATTACTAACGCCCAAACCTTTAAGATATATCGGTAGTTCATTGAAGTACTTTATTGCATAATAAACATAACTCCTTTGGCCAATTGTCAATATGTGTTTAGGCAGTGGGATACTTTTGTAGCGTGTGTTATTAGAATTTCGAGTAAATTCATCCTCAAGTTTATCATACTGATATATTATGGCTTTAAGAACAAAAACTTGTTTGAGATCGAGTGGTCTGTCCTGATCTTGTTCTTCCACTCCAATTATTTTTAATAATCTATATTGAAGTCTAAGCAGTGGTCTGAAAGATGTATCATAAAGACCACCCCAGGCAACAATACCATAAACAGCAATACTATGGAAAAGCCCATAGTAGGCCTATATTTGAATCATCTGTTTTCTAGATAATATTTGCCGGAGTCTGCAAAAAACATATACTAGATATTTTGGTCTTATTAACTACATTATTGACATGC
Organism: Magicicada septendecula; assembly: GCA_034769895.1. Taxonomy (NCBI): domain Eukaryota; kingdom Metazoa; phylum Arthropoda; class Insecta; order Hemiptera; family Cicadidae; genus Magicicada; species Magicicada septendecula. The sequence goes on from CM068368.1 coordinate 660,996,692, forward strand.
AAATCCCACTTAATATTATAATCATATATAACACCTAGATATTTACAGCTAACGACTCTCTTCAAACGACCACCATTCAAAAAAACATCCAATTCATCAGGAACAGAGTCTTTATAATTGCCAAAAGTGACATAAACAGACTTGTTTATATTAAGTATAAGTTTATTTTGATAAAGCCATGAAAAAATAGAGTCAAGTTTATCTGACACATGAACTGATAGTTCCCTCCATGAGTGCCCATTCATTGGGACAGCTGTATCATCAGCATATGCAATCAATTCTTGGTGTATTTCTAATAAATCATTTATGAAGAATAAAAACAGTAATTGACCAAGAATAGATCCCTGAGGAACTCCTAAATTGGTATAGACTGGTTTACTTTTAATACCATTGACCTTTACAACTTGAAATTAAAAATCGAATCGAATTAAAAATTTTTTAAATTCACATTACAGTTAAATTTTTAACATGTTTCTTTAAAATTACACATACCATACAATTGTACTAATCATTTTTATTGATAATGTTTCATTATCGCTGCATGTGCCAACCAACTAAATTTCTTATAAAACCGCCAATATCTCGAAAACGAAAAAGCCGATTTTATTGAAACAAAACCAAAATAAAATTTGGAATTTTCTATAATTTTCACTCGTTGACACCAAATAGCTATCTCTCATAAAACGAAAGTTTGTCGCATGCCGAAAATTTCACTACATGAAAATTAAAAAAGAAATTTCATGACGTGGAACCGTCTGAAGACTGTTTTGAAAATTGTTAAAACTATCGGTTAAAATTTATGCCTAAAACCATCCTCAAACTTCAAGGAACATGGTGGTGAAAGAATTTTAAAAATCAGATCAGCTGTTACTGAAGTTATGTCGGGGCGGGCAATGAAACACATTCGCGCTCTCCGCTATAGCTCGGACGTAGACCTACGCAGCTTCCAGTGGTCGAGGGAAGAGTAACAGTACTTGCTGAAAGCTTGCGTACCACCTCCTCTGTTCTATTGGGGAGAACAGTCCACATTGTCTCGCTCGCTCTGCAAAAAGAGTATACTTCCAAACGGGTACTGACAGTAGGACTGGAGATAAAGCTCCTGTTGTCCCGTAGTGACAGATGGTCGTTGATATTCATTTTTGAGTTTAAGGTGGGCCGGGTCAACCCGTGACAGAGGTGGAGCAAGCCCCTAGCACTCCGTCATTTTCCAAAAATCAGTTTAATATACTGGCCCCGCAATGCGGAGCGTATCAGATATTAAGCTGATAAGAACAGATACTACACTTTGATCTTAGCCAAAAGGCCGAGAAGCGATAAACCAAAGGTGCCTTACGGTTATGGTGTCACTCTATGGACTATCGTTTTAAGCGGCGGGAACCAGTGGTTGTTATTCGAGTTTATTTCACCATCAGCCACCGCCCAAGTGACGTCAGACCAAAGGTGCGCAGTTATCTCAACGTCTCCTCGCCTTTCTTATGCGAAACGTTCAACTGGTTCGATTTTTGAGAAGGAAACGCTGGAAAAATCGTAGCCCAGTCAACGAATACAGTCGCCGTGACGACGTGGTGAACTGTTTACTCGATAGATGGCGTCACAGTAGCGCCTCCGTATTTTACCACTTTTTTGTTTTTCGTGGTGAAAACCGCGGAACGAGGACGCAGGCAACGTGTCGGAAGTCGTCTGTTAAGTTAAGCAACCGATAAAACGATCGGTAGAACCGGATAGTACGATGAAAAAAAGCCGTCAAAGTTCAAGTTCGCACCGCATTTAACGTGACCCGCAAGATAGGGTAGGCTGCAGCTGGAATGTCGGTGTTTTGCACACTCAATTATTGGTAGTCGTACCTTTTAAAATACATGCCATGCTGTGTGCTCTGTTGTCATATACAGACGGCAGTGGCCCGGCACTTGATGGTCGACGAAATTACAAGTAGATTTTTCATAACACATCACCTCTCTCAGCGTTCCCTTTTCTTTGCTGCATCCAAGCACGAGACGGCCGCGCCCACCACGTCGTTACGATTACAGTATCTCAGATGTCGAGTGACCGATTATACAATTTAAAAACCTCACAACGGTGGTTTTCATAATAGGCCTACCTTTCGAGTAACGTGAGAGGCCACGTAGGTGTATACGTAAACGGTACCCAATTCAATTCCTTTGTAAAACTGAAAAAACAATGGGCCAAATTGTCCGCGTCGTCTTCACAATGCGATTTCAAGTGTCATGCTAATATCATACTGTTGAGTCGCTTGCCGATTTGAAAGTGAAGGGTATTTATTCGTAAATGACTAATCAAACAAATCTGCAATTGCACACCTTTGAACGATCGGATCTCGTTGTTTTTGAACCAATAGCTAGTAAAATTTCTAAAACAGATACGTCACCGCTCGTGTTCGGTTTTCATCATCTTTAAAGTATGTTTTCATCTAGTAAACGAGCTGTTCTGCAAAGTTGCATGAAACTTTTTCCCCTCTCTACCGAACTGATCGCATTCTAACAAACGTAAAGTAAATGTTAAAGACAACGACGCCACCTAACCTTTCACAACTGCACAGAATGTAAATGAAGGGTGCCTGTTTTTTCTTAACTGCTCCTCTTCCTCTGGTCAGTGTGTATTTTACCTTTCACACAACTGAAAGTATTTAAACTAGTAAAGGAATTTTTTATTTCATTAGTGGGGGAGACAAGTAGTTTCCGTACTGTGTTATAATAAAATGAATTTTGTTTATTATCATTACCAAATTGTAAACAATTATTTGTATTGCATTCAGTTTCATTTGGTCTCTTCAGAGTGTCTTTAAGCAAGTTAAATATTTGAAATATGAAAGTACTAAAAGGCCGTGTGTTTTTAATTGAAAGCAGATGGTAGTTTATGACAGAAAGCAGTCGGCTGAAGTGTATTCATTTATTTTATCAAACACCATTCACATTTATAAGAATATTTATTTTTGTGCAGCTAGTTGTTAGCTAAGACATAGTGTGCAAATTTTTGTCGTTCTATCCCCTTTCCAGTAATAATGGAATAACAATGTAAACAATTTGTATAGCATTCAGTTTCAATTGGTCTCTTCAGAGTGTCTTTAAGCAAGTTAAATATTTGAAATACGAGGGTCATTCAATAAGTAAACAGACAAACAGTTGTAGAAAAGAAATTAATTGTAGCAGCTGATTGAAACTTTCAGGAGTGTTACCTGGCAACATCGTTGTGAGTCTTGATCAGCTGTTCAATAATATATTGCATAATCATAACCAATACAGTTTTATGTACGATGGCGTGTCCTCTTGAGGACAGTACTTTCGAAGAACAGCGTTCTGTTATAAGATTTTTGGACTTGGAACCACTAACTTGGATTCACTATTTTGAACCTGAGTCAAAGCGACAAAGCATGGAGTGGAAGCATCCCAGTTCACCCGCCAAAAAGAAATTCAAAACCCAGCCATCGGCTGGTAAGGTGATGTTAACCATCTTTTGGAGCTCCCAAGGCCCAATTTTCTGTGATTACCTACAAGACCAGCGTACCATCATAGTCAGTACTATTCTGACATGATTGTGAACAAAGTTAAGCCTGCATTGAAGAAGAAATGTCCGGGATGGCAGAGGAAAGGTGTGATTCTTCTTCACGATAATGCCCGCCCACACACGGCAAAACTGACGCTTGAAACAATAAAAAAAGTAGGTTGGGAGATCCTGCCTCATCGCCCTTATAGCCCTGACCTTCCCCATCTGACTTTTTCTTGTTTGGCCCACTCAAGGAGACTTTGCGTGATGTCAAGTTCAACGGCAATGAAGAAGTGAAGGAAAAAGTCAAAAACTGGCTTCGACATCAAGGTAAAGAATTCTTTGCTGAGGGAATACAAAAGCTTGTAAAGAGATGGGACAAGTGCATAGACGCTGCTGGAGATTATGTTGAAAAGTAAAAAAAAAAAAAATTGTATAATTGTATTAATTGAATAAAAAGCTTTTGCTCCACAGCTGTTTGTTTACTTATTGAATGACCTCTCATATGAAAGTACTGAAAGGCTGTGTGTTTTTAATTGAAAGCAGATGGTACTTTATGACAGATATCAGTCGGGTGAAGTGTATTCTATTTATTTTATTTTATCAAACACCATTCACGTTCATAAGGTTATTTATTTTTGTGCAGCTAGTTGTTAGCTAAGGCGCAGTGTGCAAGTTTTTTGTCATTCTATCCCCTTTGCAGTAATAAAGTGGTGGCAAATCCTATTAAAGATTGCCTGTTCGTCACTAAATTTTAATTACCAAGTGGTTTTAAATTTACTATAACTGGTACGGTCATTATTTACTTATGTTTCCTCTGTTGGTGAAAATTAAAATAACAAGGGCGCGGCAAGCCATATTACCACTGTTGAAGGTTACCATATGTTTTTCCAGGTTTGCTTTTGTTCAGAAACGGCTAACGGTTTGGAAAAAAAATTTTCAACTTGTGATTTTTACTTGACAAACGCAAACGCAATAGTAAACTTACATTACAAAGTTAACATTTTTACTTTAAGACCGTGTAACAATTTTTACAAGCTGGTACAAATCAACAAATGTAGATGCAATTGCACACACACACATACAATCAACTGTGGAAGTTCAATTATTAAACATGTAATGTATTCAGTTTCTCCAAGTAACAGTTCAATGTTGTTTACGACTGGCTTTCACAAGCAGGCTGCTTGTTGCAGTATCTGGCACATTCGATACTGTCACCAACGCGAAGGGTAGGCCTATCTTTCATTACTTTACAAGGAGAGAGGACACTCTTCATTTCATAAATGAAACAGGTGGGAAAGTTTTTACGAAAAGACCTGTCTCATTATACAGGCTCTCTGTTGCAGTGCTCGTCAAACATTTACACACAAACACTCACTGCTAACACGTACATGATTATGTTACAAAGGGCCATCTTTATTAGCCTGTTTTTGACGCATTGCACACTGCATTTTATCAGGATATATAGACCATTCACAGGTGTCTGTCTGTATTTCTGTCCCTCACTCGTACGCTTATCCTCATGGTCATGCAACTCATTCTGCCGGGAGTGTGTGTGTTCTTTTGTGCAGATGCTTACCTTGCACTTGGTTGTAACTTGCTGCCGATGACAAGAAGTACGTAGTACGTAGTCCTAATCGTACCCGATGCATGTACAACAGAAATTTTCCATGCATCCTCATCCCCATAGGGATGACAAACTAGGTTTCCTGATCATGCTTATTGGCCGATAACAAACACGAGAATAAGACAGAAAAATTAATGGTGTAACCTTTTTCAGTATCAGCTACCCTTATAATTTACAGCAAGCTCTATTTATGATAATTGTTATTACACTGTCATAGGACTGCAGTTCCTCCCTCAGGCTGCTGGTGCTCGGTTCCTCCTTGCAGCGAAATATTGTCAATTGTCTGCGTGGAAGTAAGCAACGGGTGTAAGCATTCTTGAAGGCTTCATCTCACTCGATCCTCTCTGGCAGCAAGCTGTAACAGTAACGGAGACCATCAAACGTTTTCTAGGCGAAAGCCGGCCACTGCAATATGCATGCACGTTTCTAGACACAATTAAAAAAAATTACAGGTGGTCAGAAAAGTCTGGTGTAAGAAAAGTGTACGTAGGGACCCGGAGGTGCTGCAATGCCGGGTCAACCCGTGACAGAAGTGGAGGAAGCCTCTAAACACTCCGTCATTTTCCAAAGGTCATTTTAATACACTGGCCCCACAATGCGGAGCGTATCAGACATAAAGTTGATAAGAACAGCTTAACAGGTTTATTCTTATACCAAAAATTTTACAAGGAGTTACAAATATTAAAACCGTACTTACAAATTAATAATCATTAATTGTATGTAACACTGTTGACAATTTTTAGACACCTGTATGAATTAGGCTATACAATTTATTGTTGTATATATGTATATAAAGTCTCTGATTATTTATTACAATTATTAATTTTATACAGTCTTTGAGAGTGTTCATACCTTCACAGTATGTCAAACACAATTATATCTATTGTATATTGTTTTTTTTCACACATTGATGTCACAATTTGCCAATTGTTTAATCACTGTCATGCAGATTTTTTTATCCAGTTACTACCACACTTAAGTTATTCTTTTTTTTCTTTCCTGTGAAAGCTGAAAGCGCAGCAGCACGTGTGAACACACATAATATTTTGTTTGGCAAATGTGACATTAAGCACTGCCATCAATCAGTATCACTATCTCACTTGTTTACTGTATATATATCCTGACTCCACCTGCTGAGCTTTCCGAATGGCTCTGTCATTGTTCTTGTGCCATGCATAGTAGTCCAGAGATGCTATACTATGAAGCCATCCATGGAGACCCTACATCCTTTCCCTTCTACCGCTTCCTCAGAGCTTTCAAAAGAAACAGATGCATCAACTATGCAGATATTTATATTTTCTTCATTCCTCAGCTCCCGTGTCATGGTCTCAGATATGATCTGTTCCCTCGGCCTTCCTGTTTTTACAAGCAGAACCCCTGCCAATCAAAACATTGTAAAACAAAGGAAATTTAAGTGTACAAAAAAAAAACAAAAGATTGACAAGGAAGGTTGGTGAAGAGGAAAGGCTGAAGATTGCGATTGATTTACTGCAATGAACAGAGGTAAATAATAATAATAATAATAATTTATTTCCAATTTTTCCTTCATATACAAAATAGTTGCATACAAAGGACCTATAGGGGGTATAAAAATACCCGTACATAGGTTGGTCCTACATAAATATTTAAAAATAAAATTCAAAAATACAACAGTTGTAAATATTAACAAAATGTGATAGATACATCACTAGTTTATACTAATATAGTTCAAATAATAAAGCATTAAATTTATATGAGATTCATATACACAACATCAACCATACATGGCAACATGTTAATCACAATAATTATTAAATTTGTACAGACACCATTTATTCCATTATTCAGTCTATAACAAAATTTCTGATTTTATCTTTTAACTTCTTTTTTAACAGTTTATTACTAACGCCCAAACCTTTAAGATATATCGGTAGTTCATTGAAGTACTTTATTGCATAATAAACATAACTCCTTTGGCCAATTGTCAATATGTGTTTAGGCAGTGGGATACTTTTGTAGCGTGTGTTATTAGAATTTCGAGTAAATTCATCCTCAAGTTTATCATACTGATATATTATGGCTTTAAGAACAAAAACTTGTTTGAGATCGAGTGGTCTGTCCTGATCTTGTTCTTCCACTCCAATTATTTTTAATAATCTATATTGAAGTCTAAGCAGTGGTCTGAAAGATGTATCATAAAGACCACCCCAGGCAACAATACCATAAACTGCAATACTATGGAAAAGCCCATAGTAGGCCTATATTTGAATCATCTGTTTTCTAGATAATATTTGCCGGAGTCTGCAAAAAACATATACTAGATATTTTGGTCTTATTAACTACATTATTGACATGCAAATCCCACTTAATATTATAATCATATATAACACCTAGATATTTACAGCTAACGACTCTCTTCAAACGACCACCATTCAAAAAAACATCCAATTCATCAGGAACAGAGTCTTTATAATTGCCAAAAGTGACATAAACAGACTTGTTTATATTAAGTATAAGTTTATTTTGATAAAGCCATGAAAAAATAGAGTCAAGTTTATCTGACACATGAACTGAAAGTTCCCTCCATGAGTGCCCATTCATTGGGACAGCTGTATCATCAGCATATGCAATCAATTCTTGGTGTATTTCTAATAAATCATTTATGAAGAATAAAAACAGTAATTGACCAAGAATAGATCCCTGAGGAACTCCTAAATTGGTATAGACTGGTTTACTTTTAATACCATTGACCTTTACAACTTGAAATTAAAAATCGAATCGAATTAAAAATTTTTTAAATTCACATTACAGTTAAATTTTTAACATGTTTCTTTAAAATTACACATACCATACAATTGTACTAATCATTTTTATTGATAATGTTTCATTATCGCTGCACGTGCCAACCAACTAAATTTCTTATAAAACCGCCAATATCTCGAAAACGAAAAAGCCGATTTTATTGAAACAAAACCAAAATAAAATTTGGAATTTTCTATAATTTTCACTCGTTGACACCATATAGCTATCTCTCATAAAACGAAAGTTTGTCGCATGCCGAAAATTTCACTACATGAAAATTAAAAAAGAAATTTCATTACGTGGAACCGTCTGAAGACTGTTTTTGAAAATTGTTAAAACTATCGGTTAAAATTTATGCCTAAAACCATCCTCAAACTTCAAGGAACATGGTGGTGAAAGAATTTTAAAAATCAGATCAGCTGTTACTGAAGTTATGTCGGGGCGGGCAATGAAACACATTCGCGCTCTCCGCTATAGCTCGGACGTAGACCTACGCAGCTTCCAGTGGTCGAGGGAAGAGTAACAGTACTTGCTGAAAGCTTGCGTACCACCTCCTCTGTTCTATTGGGGAGAACAGTCCACATTGTCTCGCTCGCTCTGCAAAAAGAGTATACTTCCAAACGGGTACTGACAGTAGGACTGGAGATAAAGCTCCTGTTGTCCCGTAGTGACAGATGGTCGTTGATATTCATTTTTGAGTTTAAGGTGGGCCGGGTCAACCCGTGACAGAGGTGGAGCAAGCCCCTAGCACTCCGTCATTTTCCAAAAATCAGTTTAATATACTGGCCCCGCAATGCGGAGCGTATCAGATATTAAGCTGATAAGAACAGATTTAAAAACGTTTATTGTTATATCAGTATATACAGAGTGTTACAAAAATTTTAAAACATGCTTACAAATTAATACTCATTAATTCTAGATACATACTTCATAATCATTATACATGTTTAAAATGGTACAACTTTTTGTTGTATATTTATAGTCTTTATTTATTACAATAAAATTTCTTTTTGGTATAGTCTTTGGGATTGTTCGTATGTACAAATTGTATATTTAATGTTTTTCAGATATATGTCACAACTGCCAATTTATTTAATATCATTCTCATGTAGTTTAATATACTGGCCCTGCAATGCAGGGCGTATCACACACACACACACACACACACACACACACACACACACACACACACACACACACACACACACACACACACACACACACACACACACACACACACACACACACACAGAGAGGAAACATGAAGCTCAAATACAAAAAGACAAATATAAAGAAAATACACAAATACAAATATTAAGAAAATATAACACACACACACACACACACACACACACACACACACACACACACACACATAGAGAGAGGAAACATGCAGCTCAAATACAAAAAGACAAATATAAAGAAAATACACAAATACAAATATTAAGAAAATATATACATAATACATATTGTTTTGATTGGCAGCTGTGACTGACATTAGACACTGGCATTAATAAATAGCACTATCACAATGTCACTGTCACTAGCACTAAGCACTATCACTTATATTGTCGTACACCTGTGACATGTTCAACGTATATGTCACGACTCCACCTAATTGTGTCCGACACCATTAATTTTCCCATTATTCTACCATACTTCCAAGAAATACCCAGCCTCTGAACAACCCTGTCATTGTTCTTGTGCCACGCACCCAGAGAGCCTATAATAAAGCCATCAAGGTACACCCTGTATCCTTTGGCTTCTAGTTCAGTTTTCAAGGAGCTGTATTTGTCAATTTTATGTCTCCTTGCCAGTTCTAGAGCCTCCTCAGAACCTTCAAAAGGCACCGATACGTCCACAATACATATATTTTTCCTGTCATCACTTCTTAACACTATGTCTGGTCTGAGGTTTGATGTAGTTCCCTCGACCTTCCTGTTTTTGATGAGTGTTTCGGTGTCTTTGAGAGTAATGCCATTGCTGAGGCGTTCAACTATATTATCGTGGCGGAGCTTCCATCCTGTCGAATGGGTTTTACAGTGATTGACAACATGGGGAAGGGTCTCCTTGGGGTATCCGCATTTCCTGCATCGCTTGTCACCATTGCCGTATCTTTTTGTAGCATTCAGGGGAACGGTCCCAAGTCTTGCTCTGGTGATGAAGCGGTAGTCACAGAAACGAGTGTACTTTCCTGTAAGTATAAAATGGTTGCTGACTCCTGCTCGTGTAGTTGATTTGAGCACTTTCCCTTGGTCTGGTTTTCTGAATAGGGTGACTTTATAATAATTTCGTATCCCTCCTTTCATCATTGTCATTATAGCCCACCTTTCAGATCCTGGGACGATTATATGTTCTGTAGTATGGGAAGGCATACCTATAATAATTTTCAACTCTTCTCTGGCCGTGGACCACTGGAACCGTACGCTCATCCGGGTCTTGTTGAGGATGCGACATGCATTTCTTGCTTGCGACCAGATGGTTGATATGTCACCACCATCCCTGTCGAGGTTGTCATCTGTCGATCCTGAGAGGTATGCGGCCATGTCTTCTTTAGTAGGAGTGGACCCAAGTTTCCTTTTTACCACACTTTTCAGGCACTCCCAGGCTGTGTTTTTGATTGATGGATCCGGGGATGTAAGTAGTTTAAACGCATGGACTATCTTGGAGATCTTGGCAGCATCCGCCAGTGGAATTAAATTGGCTCCCCCTTGATATGCTGGCATATATAGAATCTCTGGGCTTGCTCGCTGGGGAAGGTGTAGCCACTTTTTGACGTAGCCTTTTATTTTTTTATCAGCTTTGTGAAGCGGCTTCATCGTTATTCGGGATGCTCGCAGTACATAGTCTAGTTTAGTTAGAAGGAACATGTTTAGGGCTTCTATTTTTTGCCACGGCGCCAGTAGTGAGTTGTGAAGTTTCTCAACATCTTGTAGCAGGTTATTAATGTCCTCTTCTGGTGTTTGATTGACTTTGTAGCCTGTTGGAATCCCCAGGTATTGGTAGTCTTCACCTTCTTTTAATGGCTCCGGTCTTCCTCCTTGGACAGTGAAAGTGGTGTTGTGGATTTCTCTCCTCTTCTTGCAATCCATGTGGAGGGTTGAACATTTCTTGGGATTAAAAGTCAGCCCCATCCAAGATGCTGTTTCTCCAACTTTGTTCAGCATGTTTTGCATGGCATCTGCATTCTTTGCAATGAAAGCTTGCGTACCACCTCCTCTGTTCTATTGGGGAGAACAGTCCACATTGTCTCGCTCGCTCTGCAAAAAGAGTATACTTCCAAACGGGTACTGACAGTAGGACTGGAGATAAAGCTCCTGTTGTCCCGTAGTGACAGATGGTCGTTGATATTCATTTTTGAGTTTAAGGTGGGCCGGGTCAACCCGTGACAGAGGTGGAGCAAGCCCCTAGCACTCCGTCATTTTCCAAAAATCAGTTTAATATACTGGCCCCGCAATGCGGAGCGTATCAGATATTAAGCTGATAAGAACAGATTTAAAAACGTTTATTGTTATATCAGTATATACAGAGTGTTACAAAAATTTTAAAACATGCTTACAAATTAATACTCATTAATTCTAGATACATACTTCATAATCATTATACATGTTTAAAATGGTACAACTTTTTGTTGTATATTTATAGTCTTTATTTATTACAATAAAATTTCTTTTTGGTATAGTCTTTGGGATTGTTCGTATGTACAAATTGTATATTTAATGTTTTTCAGATATATGTCACAACTGCCAATTTATTTAATATCATTCTCATGTAGTTTAATATACTGGCCCTGCAATGCAGGGTGTATCACATACACACACACACACACACACACACACACACACACACACACACACACACACACACACACACACACACACACACACAGAGGAAACATGAAGCTCAAATACAAAAAGACAAATATAAAGAAAATACACAAATACAAATATTAAGAAAATATAACACACACACACACACACACACACACACACACACACACACACACACACACACACACACACACACACACACACACACACACACACACACACACACAGAGGAAACATGCAGCTCAAATACAAAAAGACAAATATAAAGAAAATACACAAATACAAATATTAAGAAAATATATACATAATACATATTGTTTTGATTGGCAGCTGTGACTGACATTAGACACTGGCATTAATAAATAGCACTATCACAATGTCACTGTCACTAGCACTAAGCACTATCACTTATATTGTCGTACACCTGTGACATGTTCAACGTATATGTCACGACTCCACCTAATTGTGTCCGACACCATTAATTTTCCCATTATTCTACCATACTTCCAAGAAATACCCAGCCTCTGAACAACCCTGTCATTGTTCTTGTGCCACGCACCCAGAGAGCCTATAATAAAGCCATCAAGGTACACCCTGTATCCTTTGGCTTCTAGTTCAGTTTTCAAGGAGCTGTATTTGTCAATTTTATGTCTCCTTGCCAGTTCTAGAGCCTCCTCAGAACCTTCAAAAGGCACCGATACGTCCACAATACATATATTTTTCCTGTCATCACTTCTTAACACTATGTCTGGTCTGAGGTTTGATGTAGTTCCCTCGACCTTCCTGTTTTTGATGAGTGTTTCGGTGTCTTTGAGAGTAATGGCATTGCTGAGGCGTTCAACTATATTATCGTGGCGGAGCTTCCATCCTGTCGAATGGGTTTTACAGTGATTGACAACATGGGGAAGGGTCTCCTTGGGGTATCCGCATTTCCTGCATCGCTTGTCACCATTGCCGTATCTTTTTGTAGCATTCAGGGGAACGGTCCCAAGTCTTGCTCTGGTGATGAAGCGGTAGTCACAGAAACGAGTGTACTTTCCTGTAAGTATAAAATGGTTGCTCACTGCTGCTCGTGTAGTTGATTTGAGCACTTTCCCTTGGTCTGGTTTTCTGAATAGGGTGACTTTATAATAATTTCGTATCCCTCCTTTCATCATTCTCATTATAGCCCACCTTTCAGATCCTGGGACGATTATATGTTCTGTAGTATGGGAAGGCATACCTATAATAATTTTCAACTCTTCTCTGGCCGTGGACCACTGGAACCGTACGCTCATCCGGGTCTTGTTGAGGATGCGACATGCATTTCTTGCTTGCGACCAGATGGTTGATATGTCACCACCATCCCTGTCGAGGTTGTCATCTGTCGATCCTGAGAGGTATGCGGCCATGTCTTCTTTAGTAGGAGTGGACCCAAGTTTCCTTTTTACCACACTTTTCAGGCACTCCCAGGCTGTGTTTTTGATTGATGGATCCGGGGATGTAAGTAGTTTAAACGCATGGACTATCTTGGAGATCTTGGCAGCATCCGCCAGTGGAATTAAATTGGCTCCCCCTTGATATGCTGGCATATATAGAATCTCTGGGCTTGCTCGCTGGGGAAGGTGTAGCCACTTTTTGACGTAGCCTTTTATTTTTTTATCAGCTTTGTGAAGCGGCTTCATCGTTATTCGGGATGCTCGCAGTACATAGGCTAGTTTAGTTAGAAGGAACATGTTTGAATCCCCAGGTATTGGTAGTCTTCACCTTCTTTTAATGGCTCCGGTCTTCCTCCTTGGACAGTGAAAGTGGTGTTGTGGATTTCTCTCCTCTTCTTGCAATCCATGTGGAGGGTTGAACATTTCTTGGGATTAAAAGTCAGCCCCATCCAAGATGCTGTTTCTCCAACTTTGTTCAGCATGTTTTGCATGGCATCTGCATTCTTTGCAATGAAAGCTTGCGTACCACCTCCTCTGTTCTATTGGGGAGAACAGTCCACATTGTCTCGCTCGCTCTGCAAAAAGAGTATACTTCCAAACGGGTACTGACAGTAGGACTGGAGATAAAGCTCCTGTTGTCCCGTAGTGACAGATGGTCGTTGATATTCATTTTTGAGTTTAAGGTGGGCCGGGTCAACCCGTGACAGAGGTGGAGCAAGCCCCTAGCACTCCGTCATTTTCCAAAAATCAGTTTAATATACTGGCCCCGCAATGCGGAGCGTATCAGATATTAAGCTGATAAGAACAGATACTACACTTTGATCTTAGCCAAAAGGCCGAGAAGCGATAAACCAAAGGTGCCTTACGGTTATGGTGTCACTCTATGGACTATCGTTTTAAGCGGCGGGAACCAGTGGTTGTTATTCGAGTTTATTTCACCATCAGCCACCGCCCAAGTGACGTCAGACCAAAGGTGCGCAGTTATCTCAACGTCTCCTCGCCTTTCTTATGCGAAACGTTCAACTGGTTCGATTTTTGAGAAGGAAACGCTGGAAAAATCGTAGCCCAGTCAACGAATACAGTCGCCGTGACGACGTGGTGAACTGTTTACTCGATAGATGGCGTCACAGTAGCGCCTCCGTATTTTACCACTTTTTTGTTTTTCGTGGTGAAAACCGCGGAACGAGGACGCAGGCAACGTGTCGGAAGTCGTCTGTTAAGTTAAGCAACCGATAAAACGATCGGTAGAACCGGATAGTACGATGAAAAAAAGCCGTCAAAGTTCAAGTTCGCACCGCATTTAACGTGACCCGCAAGATAGGGTAGGCTGCAGCTGGAATGTCGGTGTTTTGCACACTCAATTATTGGTAGTCGTACCTTTTAAAATACATGCCATGCTGTGTGCTCTGTTGTCATATACAGACGGCAGTGGCCCGGCACTTGATGGTCGACGAAATTACAAGTAGATTTTTCATAACACATCACCTCTCTCAGCGTTCCCTTTTCTTTGCTGCATCCAAGCACGAGACGGCCGCGCCCACCACGTCGTTACGATTACAGTATCTCAGATGTCGAGTGACCGATTATACAATTTAAAAACCTCACAACGGTGGTTTTCATAATAGGCCTACCTTTCGAGTAACGTGAGAGGCCACGTAGGTGTATACGTAAACGGTACCCAATTCAATTCCTTTGTAAAACTGAAAAAACAATGGGCCAAATTGTCCGCGTCGTCTTCACAATGCGATTTCAAGTGTCATGCTAATATCATACTGTTGAGTCGCTTGCCGATTTGAAAGCGAAGGGTATTTATTCGTAAATGACTAATCAAACAAATCTGCAATTGCACACCTTTGAACGACCGAATCTCGTTGTTTTTGAACCAATAGCTAGTAAAATTTCTAAAACAGATACGTCACCGCTCGTGTTCGGTTTTCATCATCTTTAAAGTATGTTTTCATCTAGTAAACGAGCTGTTCTGCAAAGTTGCATGAAACTTTTTCCCCTCTCTACCGAACTGATCGCATTCTAACAAACGTAAAGTAAATGTTAAAGACAACGACGCCACCTAACCTTTCACAACTGCACAGAATGTAAATGAAGGGTGCCTGTTTTTTCTTAACTGCTCCTCTTCCTCTGGTCAGTGTGTATTTTACCTTTCACACAACTGAAAGTATTTAAACTAGTAAAGGAATTTTTTATTTCATTAGTGGGGGAGACAAGTAGTTTCCGTACTGTGTTATAATAAAATGAATTTTGTTTATTATCATTACCAAATTGTAAACAATTATTTGTATTGCATTCAGTTTCATTTGGTCTCTTCAGAGTGTCTTTAAGCAAGTTAAATATTTGAAATATGAAAGTACTAAAAGGCCGTGTGTTTTTAATTGAAAGCAGATGGTAGTTTATGACAGAAAGCAGTCGGCTGAAGTGTATTCATTTATTTTATCAAACACCATTCACATTTATAAGAATATTTATTTTTGTGCAGCTAGTTGTTAGCTAAGACATAGTGTGCAAATTTTTGTCGTTCTATCCCCTTTCCAGTAATAATGGAATAACAATGTAAACAATTTGTATAGCATTCAGTTTCAATTGGTCTCTTCAGAGTGTCTTTAAGCAAGTTAAATATTTGAAATACGAGGGTCATTCAATAAGTAAACAGACAAACAGTTGTAGAAAAGAAATTAATTGTAGCAGCTGATTGAAACTTTCAGGAGTGTTACCTGGCAACATCGTTGTGAGTCTTGATCAGCTGTTCAATAATATATTGCATAATCATAACCAATACAGTTTTATGTACGATGGCGTGTCCTCTTGAGGACAGTACTTTCGAAGAACAGCGTTCTGTTATAAGATTTTTGGACTTGGAACCACTAACTTGGATTCACTATTTTGAACCTGAGTCAAAGCGACAAAGCATGGAGTGGAAGCATCCCAGTTCACCCGCCAAAAAGAAATTCAAAACCCAGCCATCGGCTGGTAAGGTGATGTTAACCATCTTTTGGAGCTCCCAAGGCCCAATTTTCTGTGATTACCTACAAGACCAGCGTACCATCATAGTCAGTACTATTCTGACATGATTGTGAACAAAGTTAAGCCTGCATTGAAGAAGAAATGTCCGGGATGGCAGAGGAAAGGTGTGATTCTTCTTCACGATAATGCCCGCCCACACACGGCAAAACTGACGCTTGAAACAATAAAAAAAGTAGGTTGGGAGATCCTGCCTCATCGCCCTTATAGCCCTGACCTTCCCCATCTGACTTTTTCTTGTTTGGCCCACTCAAGGAGACTTTGCGTGATGTCAAGTTCAACGGCAATGAAGAAGTGAAGGAAAAAGTCAAAAACTGGCTTCGACATCAAGGTAAAGAATTCTTTGCTGAGGGAATACAAAAGCTTGTAAAGAGATGGGACAAGTGCATAGACGCTGCTGGAGATTATGTTGAAAAGTAAAAAAAAAAAAATTGTATAATTGTATTAATTGAATAAAAAGCTTTTGCTCCACAGCTGTTTGTTTACTTATTGAATGACCTCTCATATGAAAGTACTGAAAGGCTGTGTGTTTTTAATTGAAAGCAGATGGTAGTTTATGACAGATATCAGTCGGGTGAAGTGTATTCTATTTATTTTATTTTATCAAACACCATTCACGTTCATAAGGTTATTTATTTTTGTGCAGCTAGTTGTTAGCTAAGGCGCAGTGTGCAAGTTTTTTGTCATTCTATCCCCTTTGCAGTAATAAAGTGGTGGCAAATCCTATTAAAGATTGCCTGTTCGTCACTAAATTTTAATTACCAAGTGGTTTTAAATTTACTATAACTGGTACGGTCATTATTTACTTATGTTTCCTCTGTTGGTGAAAATTAAAATAACAAGGGCGCGGCAAGCCATATTACCACTGTTGAAGGTTACCATATGTTTTTCCAGGTTTGCTTTTGTTCAGAAACGGCTAACGGTTTGGAAAAAAAATTTTCAACTTGTGATTTTTACTTGACAAACGCAAACGCAATAGTAAACTTACATTACAAAGTTAACATTTTTACTTTAAGACCGTGTAACAATTTTTACAAGCTGGTACAAATCAACAAATGTAGATGCAATTGCACACACACACATACAATCAACTGTGGAAGTTCAATTATTAAACATGTAATGTATTCAGTTTCTCCAAGTAACAGTTCAATGTTGTTTACGACTGGCTTTCACAAGCAGGCTGCTTGTTGCAGTATCTGGCACATTCGATACTGTCACCAACGCGAAGGGTAGGCCTATCTTTCATTACTTTACAAGGAGAGAGGACACTCTTCATTTCATAAATGAAACAGGTGGGAAAGTTTTTACGAAAAGACCTGTCTCATTATACAGGCTCTCTGTTGCAGTGCTCGTCAAACATTTACACACAAACACTCACTGCTAACACGTACATGATTATGTTACAAAGGGCCATCTTTATTAGCCTGTTTTTGACGCATTGCACACTGCATTTTATCAGGATATATGGACCATTCACAGGTGTCTGTCTGTATTTCTGTCCCTCACTCGTACGCTTATCCTCATGGTCATGCAACTCATTCTGCCGGGAGTGTGTGTGTTCTTTTGTGCAGATGCTTACCTTGCACTTGGTTGTAACTTGCTGCCGATGACAAGAAGTACGTAGTACGTAGTCCTAATCGTACCCGATGCATGTACAACAGAAATTTTCCATGCATCCTCATCCCCATAGGGATGACAAACTAGGTTTCCTGATCATGCTTATTGGCCGATAACAAACACGAGAATAAGACAGAAAAATTAATGGTGTAACCTTTTTCAGTATCAGCTACCCTTATAATTTACAGCAAGCTCTATTTATGATAATTGTTATTACACTGTCATAGGACTGCAGTTCCTCCCTCAGGCTGCTGGTGCTCGGTTCCTCCTTGCAGCGAAATATTGTCAATTGTCTGCGTGGAAGTAAGCAACGGGTGTAAGCATTCTTGAAGGCTTCATCTCACTCGATCCTCTCTGGCAGCAAGCTGTAACAGTATCGGAGACCATCAAACGTTTTCTAGGCGAAAGCCGGCCACTGCAATATGCATGCACGTTTCTAGACACAATTAAAAAAAATTACAGGTGGTCAGAAAAGTCTGGTGTAAGAAAAGTGTACGTAGGGACCCGGAGGTACTGCAATGCCGGGTCAACCCGTGACAGAAGTGGAGCAAGCCTCTAAACACTCCGTCATTTTCCAAAGGTCATTTTAATACACTGGCCCCACAATGCGGAGCGTATCAGACATAAAGTTGATAAGAACAGCTTAACAGGTTTATTCTTATACCAAAAATTTTACAAGGAGTTACAAATATTAAAACCGTACTTACAAATTAATAATCATTAATTGTATGTAACACTGTTGACAATTTTTAGACACCTGTATGAATTAGGCTATACAATTTATTGTTGTATATATGTATATAAAGTCTCTGATTATTTATTACAATTATTAATTTTATACAGTCTTTGAGAGTGTTCATACCTTCACAGTATGTCAAACACAATTATATCTATTGTATATTGTTTTTTTTCACACATTGATGTCACAATTTGCCAATTGTTTAATCACTGTCATGCAGATTTTTTTATCCAGTTACTACCACACTTAAGTTATTCTTTTTTTTCTTTCCTGTGAAAGCTGAAAGCGCAGCAGCACGTGTGAACACACATAATATTTTGTTTGGCAAATGTGACATTAAGCACTGCCATCAATCAGTATCACTATCTCACTTGTTTACTGTATATATATCCTGACTCCACCTGCTGAGCTTTCCGAATGGCTCTGTCATTGTTCTTGTGCCATGCATAGTAGTCCAGAGATGCTATACTATGAAGCCATCCATGGAGACCCTACATCCTTTCCCTTCTAGCGCCTCCTCAGAGCTTTCAAAAGAAACAGATGCATCAACTATGCAGATATTTATATTTTCTTCATTCCTCAGCTCCCGTGTCATGGTCTCAGATATGATCTGTTCCCTCGGCCTTCCTGTTTTTACAAGCAGAACCCCTGCCAATCAAAACATTGTAAAACAAAGGAAATTTAAGTGTACAAAAAAAAAACAAAAGATTGACAAGGAAGGTTGGTGAAGAGGAAAGGCTGAAGATTGCGATTGATTTACTGCAATGAACAGAGGTAAATAATAATAATAATAATAATTTATTTCCAATTTTTCCTTCATATACAAAATAGTTGCATACAAAGGACCTATAGGGGGTATAAAAATACCCGTACATAGGTTGGTCCTACATAAATATTTAAAAATAAAATTCAAAAATACAACAGTTGTAAATATTAACAAAATGTGATAGATACATCACTAGTTTATACTAATATAGTTCAAATAATAAAGCATTAAATTTATATGAGATTCATATACACAACATCAACCATACATGGCAACATGTTAATCACAATAATTATTAAATTTGTACAGACACCATTTATTCCATTATTCAGTCTATAACAAAATTTCTGATTTTATCTTTTAACTTCTTTTTTAACAGTTTATTACTAACGCCCAAACCTTTAAGATATATCGGTAGTTCATTGAAGTACTTTATTGCATAATAAACATAACTCCTTTGGCCAATTGTCAATATGTGTTTAGGCAGTGGGATACTTTTGTAGCGTGTGTTATTAGAATTTCGAGTAAATTCATCCTCAAGTTTATCATACTGATATATTATGGCTTTAAGAACAAAAACTTGTTTGAGATCGAGTGGTCTGTCCTGATCTTGTTCTTCCACTCCAATTATTTTTAATAATCTATATTGAAGTCTAAGCAGTGGTCTGAAAGATGTATCATAAAGACCACCCCAGGCAACAATACCATAAACTGCAATACTATGGAAAAGCCCATAGTAGGCCTATATTTGAATCATCTGTTTTCTAGATAATATTTGCCGGAGTCTGCAAAAAACATATACTAGATATTTTGGTCTTATTAACTACATTATTGACATGCAAATCCCACTTAATATTATAATCATATATAACACCTAGATATTTACAGCTAACGACTCTCTTCAAACGACCACCATTCAAAAAAACATCCAATTCATCAGGAACAGAGTCTTTATAATTGCCAAAAGTGACATAAACAGACTTGTTTATATTAAGTATAAGTTTATTTTGATAAAGCCATGAAAAAATAGAGTCAAGTTTATCTGACACATGAACTGATAGTTCCCTCCATGAGTGCCCATTCATTGGGACAGCTGTATCATCAGCATATGCAATCAATTCTTGGTGTATTTCTAATAAATCATTTATGAAGAATAAAAACAGTAATTGACCAAGAATAGATCCCTGAGGAACTCCTAAATTGGTATAGACTGGTTTACTTTTAATACCATTGACCTTTACAACTTGAAATTAAAAATCGAATCGAATTAAAAATTTTTTAAATTCACATTACAGTTAAATTTTTAACATGTTTCTTTAAAATTACACATACCATACAATTGTACTAATCATTTTTATTGATAATGTTTCATTATCGCTGCATGTGCCAACCAACTAAATTTCTTATAAAACCGCCAATATCTCGAAAACGAAAAAGCCGATTTTATTGAAACAAAACCAAAATAAAATTTAGAATTTTCTATAATTTTCACTCGTTGACACCATATAGCTATCTCTCATAAAACGAAAGTTTGTCGCATGCCGAAAATTTCACTACATGAAAATTAAAAAAGAAATTACATGACGTGGAACCGTCTGAAGACTGTTTTTGAAAATTGTTAAAACTATCGGTTAAAATTTATGCCTAAAACCATCCTCAAACTTCAAGGAACATGGTGGTGAAAGAATTTTAAAAATCAGATCAGCTGTTACTGAAGTTATGTCGGGGCGGGCAATGAAACACATTCGCGCTCTCCGCTATAGCTCGGACGTAGACCTACGCAGCTTCCAGTGGTCGAGGGAAGAGTAACAGTACTTGCTGAAAGCTTGCGTACCACCTCCTCTGTTCTATTGGGGAGAACAGTCCACATTGTCTCGCTCGCTCTGCAAAAAGAGTATACTTCCAAACGGGTACTGACAGTAGGACTGGAGATAAAGCTCCTGTTGTCCCGTAGTGACAGATGGTCGTTGATATTCATTTTTGAGTTTAAGGTGGGCCGGTCCCGGCGGTACTGCAATGCCGGGTCAACCCGTGACAGAGGTGGAGCAAGCCCCTAGCACTCCGTCATTTTCCAAAAATCAGTTTAATATACTGGCCCCGCAATGCGGAGCGTATCAGATATTAAGCTGATAAGAACAGATACTACACTTTGATCTTAGCCAAAAGGCCGAGAAGCGATAAACCAAAGGTGCCTTACGGTTATGGTGTCACTCTATGGACTATCGTTTTAAGTGGCGGGAACCAGTGGTTGTTATTCGAGTTTATTTCACCATCAGCCACCGCCCAAGTGACGTCAGACCAAAGGTGCGCAGTTATCTCAACGTCTCCTCGCCTTTCTTATGCGAAACGTTCAACTGGTTCGATTTTTGAGAAGGAAACGCTGGAAAAATCGTAGCCCAGTCAACGAATACAGTCGCCGTGACGACGTGGTGAACTGTTTAATCGAAAGATGGCGTCACAGTAGCGCCTCCGTATTTTACCACTTTTTTGTTTTTCGTGGTGAAAACCGCGGAACGAGGACGCAGGCAACGTGTCGGAAGTCGTCTGTTAAGTTAAGCAACCGATAAAACGATCGGTAGAACCGGATAGTACGATGAAAAAAAGCCGTCAAAGTTCAAGTTCGCACCGCATTTAACGTGACCCGCAAGATAGGGTAGGCTGCAGCTGGAATGTCGGTGTTTTGCACACTCAATTATTGGTAGTCGTACCTTTTAAAATACATGCCATGCTGTGTGCTCTGTTGTCATATACAGACGGCAGTGGCCCGGCACTTGATGGTCGACGAAATTACAAGTAGATTTTTCATAACACATCACCTCTCTCAGCGTTCCCTTTTCTTTGCTGCATCCAAGCACGAGACGGCCGCGCCCACCACGTCGTTACGATTACAGTATCTCAGATGTCGAGTGACCGATTATACAATTTAAAAACCTCACAACGGTGGTTTTCATAATAGGCCTACCTTTCGAGTAACGTGAGAGGCCACGTAGGTGTATACGTAAACGGTACCCAATTCAATTCCTTTGTAAAACTGAAAAAACAATGGGCCAAATTGTCCGCGTCGTCTTCACAATGCGATTTCAAGTGTCATGCTAATATCATACTGTTGAGTCGCTTGCCGATTTGAAAGCGAAGGGTATTTATTCGTAAATGACTAATCAAACAAATCTGCAATTGCACACCTTTGAACGATCGAATCTCGTTGTTTTTGAACCAATAGCTAGTAAAATTTCTAAAACAGATACGTCACCGCTCGTGTTCGGTTTTCATCATCTTTAAAGTATGTTTTCATCTAGTAAACGAGCTGTTCTGCAAAGTTGCATGAAACTTTTTCCCCTCTCTACCGAACTGATCGCATTCTAACAAACGTAAAGTAAATGTTAAAGACAACGACGCCACCTAACCTTTCACAACTGCACAGAATGTAAATGAAGGGTGCCTGTTTTTTCTTAACTGCTCCTCTTCCTCTGGTCAGTGTGTATTTTACCTTTCACACAACTGAAAGTATTTAAACTAGTAAAGGAATTTTTTATTTCATTAGTGGGGGAGACAAGTAGTTTCCGTACTGTGTTATAATAAAATGAATTTTGTTTATTATCATTACCAAATTGTAAACAATTATTTGTATTGCATTCAGTTTCATTTGGTCTCTTCAGAGTGTCTTTAAGCAAGTTAAATATTTGAAATATGAAAGTACTAAAAGGCCGTGTGTTTTTAATTGAAAGCAGATGGTAGTTTATGACAGAAAGCAGTCGGCTGAAGTGTATTCATTTATTTTATCAAACACCATTCACATTTATAAGAATATTTATTTTTGTGCAGCTAGTTGTTAGCTAAGACATAGTGTGCAAATTTTTGTCGTTCTATCCCCTTTCCAGTAATAATGGAATAACAATGTAAACAATTTGTATAGCATTCAGTTTCAATTGGTCTCTTCAGAGTGTCTTTAAGCAAGTTAAATATTTGAAATACGAGGGTCATTCAATAAGTAAACAGACAAACAGTTGTAGAAAAGAAATTAATTGTAGCAGCTGATTGAAACTTTCAGGAGTGTTACCTGGCAACATCGTTGTGAGTCTTGATCGGCTGTTCAATAATATATTGCATAATCATAACCAATACAGTTTTATGTACGATGGCGTGTCCTCTTGAGGACAGTACTTTCGAAGAACAGCGTTCTGTTATAAGATTTTTGGACTTGGAACCACTAACTTGGATTCACTATTTTGAACCTGAGTCAAAGCGACAAAGCATGGAGTGGAAGCATCCCAGTTCACCCGCCAAAAAGAAATTCAAAACCCAGCCATCGGCTGGTAAGGTGATGTTAACCATCTTTTGGAGCTCCCAAGGCCCAATTTTCTCTGATTACCTACAAGACCAGCGTACCATCATAGTCAGTACTATTCTGACATGATTGTGAACAAAGTTAAGCCTGCATTGAAGAACAAATGTCCGGGATGGCAGAGGAAAGGTGTGATTCTTCTTCACGATAATGCCCGCCCACACACGGCAAAACTGACCCTTGAAACAATAAAAAAAATAGGTTGGGAGATCCTGCCTCATCGCCCTTATAGCCCTGACCTTCCCCATCTGACTTTTTCTTGTTTGGCCCACTCAAGGAGACTTTGCGTGATGTCAAGTTCAACGGCAATGAAGAAGTGAAGGAAAAAGTCAAAAACTGGCTTCGACATCAAGGTAAAGAATTCTTTGCTGAGGGAATACAAAAGCTTGTAAAGAGATGGGACAAGTGCATAGACGCTGCTGGAGATTATGTTGAAAAGTAAAAAAAAAAAAATTGTATAATTGTATTAATTGAATAAAAAGCTTTTGCTCCACAGCTGTTTGTTTACTTATTGAATGACCTCTCATATGAAAGTACTGAAAGGCTGTGTGTTTTTAATTGAAAGCAGATGGTAGTTTATGACAGATATCAGTCGGGTGAAGTGTATTCTATTTATTTTATTTTATCAAACACCATTCACGTTCATAAGGTTATTTATTTTTGTGCAGCTAGTTGTTAGCTAAGGCGCAGTGTGCAAGTTTTTTGTCATTCTATCCCCTTTGCAGTAATAAAGTGGTGGCAAATCCTATTAAAGATTGCCTGTTCGTCACTAAATTTTAATTACCAAGTGGTTTTAAATTTACTATAACTGGTACGGTCATTATTTACTTATGTTTCCTCTGTTGGTGAAAATTAAAATAACAAGGGCGCGGCAAGCCATATTACCACTGTTGAAGGTTACCATATGTTTTTCCAGGTTTGCTTTTGTTCAGAAACGGCTAACGGTTTGGAAAAAAAATTTTCAACTTGTGATTTTTACTTGACAAACGCAAACGCAATAGTAAACTTACATTACAAAGTTAACATTTTTACTTTAAGACCGTGTAACAATTTTTACAAGCTGGTACAAATCAACAAATGTAGATGCAATTGCACACACACACATACAATCAACTGTGGAAGTTCAATTATTAAACATGTAATGTATTCAGTTTCTCCAAGTAACAGTTCAATGTTGTTTACGACTGGCTTTCACAAGCAGGCTGCTTGTTGCAGTATCTGGCACATTCGATACTGTCACCAACGCGAAGGGTAGGCCTATCTTTCATTACTTTACAAGGAGAGAGGACACTCTTCATTTCATAAATGAAACAGGTGGGAAAGTTTTTACGAAAAGACCTGTCTCATTATACAGGCTCTCTGTTGCAGTGCTCGTCAAACATTTACACACAAACACTCACTGCTAACACGTACATGATTATGTTACAAAGGGCCATCTTTATTAGCCTGTTTTTGACGCATTGCACACTGCATTTTATCAGGATATATGGACCATTCACAGGTGTCTGTCTGTATTTCTGTCCCTCACTCGTACGCTTATCCTCATGGTCATGCAACTCATTCTGCCGGGAGTGTGTGTGTTCTTTTGTGCAGATGCTTACCTTGCACTTGGTTGTAACTTGCTGCCGATGACAAGAAGTACGTAGTACGTAGTCCTAATCGTACCCGATGCATGTACAACAGAAATTTTCCATGCATCCTCATCCCCATAGGGATGACAAACTAGGTTTCCTGATCATGCTTATTGGCCGATAACAAACACGAGAATAAGACAGAAAAATTAATGGTGTAACCTTTTTCAGTATCAGCTACCCTTATAATTTACAGCAAGCTCTATTTATGATAATTGTTATTACACTGTCATAGGACTGCAGTTCCTCCCTCAGGCTGCTGGTGCTCGGTTCCTCCTTGCAGCGAAATATTGTCAATTGTCTGCGTGGAAGTAAGCAACGGGTGTAAGCATTCTTGAAGGCTTCATCTCACTCGATCCTCTCTGGCAGCAAGCTGTAACAGTAACGGAGACCATCAAACGTTTTCTAGGCGAAAGCCGGCCACTGCAATATGCATGCACGTTTCTAGACACAATTAAAAAAAATTACAGGTGGTCAGAAAAGTCTGGTGTAAGAAAAGTGTACGTAGGGACCCGGAGGTACTGCAATGCCGGGTCAACCCGTGACAGAAGTGGAGCAAGCCTCTAAACACTCCGTCATTTTCCAAAGGTCATTTTAATACACTGGCCCCACAATGCGGAGCGTATCAGACATAAAGTTGATAAGAACAGCTTAACAGGTTTATTCTTATACCAAAAATTTTACAAGGAGTTACAAATATTAAAACCGTACTTACAAATTAATAATCATTAATTGTATGTAACACTGTTGACAATTTTTAGACACCTGTATGAATTAGGCTATACAATTTATTGTTGTATATATGTATATAAAGTCTCTGATTATTTATTACAATTATTAATTTTATACAGTCTTTGAGAGTGTTCATACCTTCACAGTATGTCAAACACAATTATATCTATTGTATATTGTTTTTTTTTCACACATTGATGTCACAATTTGCCAATTGTTTAATCACTGTCATGCAGATTTTTTTATCCAGTTACTACCACACTTAAGTTATTCTTTTTTTTCTTTCCTGTGAAAGCTGAAAGCGCAGCAGCACGTGTGAACACACAGATAATATTTTGTTTGGCAAATGTGACATTAAGCACTGCCATCAATCAGTATCACTATCTCACTTGTTTACTGTATATATATCCTGACTCCACCTGCTGAGCTTTCCGAATGGCTCTGTCATTGTTCTTGTGCCATGCATAGTAGTCCAGAGATGCTATACTATGAAGCCATCCATGGAGACCCTACATCCTTTCCCTTCTACCGCCTCCTCAGAGCTTTCAAAAGAAACAGATGCATCAACTATGCAGATATTTATATTTTCTTCATTCCTCAGCTCCCGTGTCATGGTCTCAGATATGATCTGTTCCCTCGGCCTTCCTGTTTTTACAAGCAGAACCCCTGCCAATCAAAACATTGTAAAACAAAGGAAATTTAAGTGTACAAAAAAAAACAAAAGATTGACAAGGAAGGTTGGTGAAGAGGAAAGGCTGAAGATTGCGATTGATTTACTGCAATGAACAGAGGTAAATAATAATAATAATAATAATTTATTTCCAATTTTTCCTTCATATACAAAATAGTTGCATACAAAGGACCTATAGGGGGTATAAAAATACCCGTACATAGGTTGGTCCTACATAAATATTTAAAAATAAAATTCAAAAATACAACAGTTGTAAATATTAACAAAATGTGATAGATACATCACTAGTTTATACTAATATAGTTCAAATAATAAAGCATTAAATTTATATGAGATTCATATACACAACATCAACCATACATGGCAACATGTTAATCACAATAATTATTAAATTTGTACAGACACCATTTATTCCATTATTCAGTCTATAACAAAATTTCTGATTTTATCTTTTAACTTCTTTTTTAACAGTTTATTACTAACGCCCAAACCTTTAAGATATATCGGTAGTTCATTGAAGTACTTTATTGCATAATAAACATAACTCCTTTGGCCAATTGTCAATATGTGTTTAGGCAGTGGGATACTTTTGTAGCGTGTGTTATTAGGATTTCGAGTAAATTCATCCTCAAGTTTATCATACTGATATATTATGGCTTTAAGAACAAAAACTTGTTTGAGATCGAGTGGTCTGTCCTGATCTTGTTCTTCCACTCCAATTATTTTTAATAATCTATATTGAAGTCTAAGCAGTGGTCTGAAAGATGTATCATAAAGACCACCCCAGGCAACAATACCATAAACTGCAATACTATGGAAAAGCCCATAGTAGGCCTATATTTGAATCATCTGTTTTCTAGATAATATTTGCCGGAGTCTGCAAAAAACATATACTAGATATTTTGGTCTTATTAACTACATTATTGACATGCAAATCCCACTTAATATTATAATCATATATAACACCTAGATATTTACAGCTAACGACTCTCTTCAAACGACCACCATTCAAAAAAACATCCAATTCATCAGGAACAGAGTCTTTATAATTGCCAAAAGTGACATAAACAGACTTGTTTATATTAAGTATAAGTTTATTTTGATAAAGCCATGAAAAAATAGAGTCAAGTTTATCTGACACATGAACTGATAGTTCCCTCCATGAGTGCCCATTCATTGGGACAGCTGTATCATCAGCATATGCAATCAATTCTTGGTGTATTTCTAATAAATCATTTATGAAGAATAAAAACAGTAATTGACCAAGAATAGATCCCTGAGGAACTCCTAAATTGGTATAGACTGGTTTACTTTTAATACCATTGACCTTTACAACTTGAAATTAAAAATCGAATCGAATTAAAAATTTTTTAAATTCACATTACAGTTAAATTTTTAACATGTTTCTTTAAAATTACACATACCATACAATTGTACTAATCATTTTTATTGATAATGTTTCATTATCGCTGCATGTGCCAACCAACTAAATTTCTTATAAAACCGCCAATATCTCGAAAACGAAAAAGCCGATTTTATTGAAACAAAACCAAAATAAAATTTAGAATTTTCTATAATTTTCACTCGTTGACACCATATAGCTATCTCTCATAAAACGAAAGTTTGTCGCATGCCGAAAATTTCACTACATGAAAATTAAAAAAGAAATTACATGACGTGGAACCGTCTGAAGACTGTTTTTGAAAATTGTTAAAACTATCGGTTAAAATTTATGCCTAAAACCATCCTCAAACTTCAAGGAACATGGTGGTGAAAGAATTTTAAAAATCAGATCAGCTGTTACTGAAGTTATGTCGGGGCGGGCAATGAAACACATTCGCGCTCTCCGCTATAGCTCGGACGTAGACCTACGCAGCTTCCAGTGGTCGAGGGAAGAGTAACAGTACTTGCTGAAAGCTTGCGTACCACCTCCTCTGTTCTATTGGGGAGAACAGTCCACATTGTCTCGCTCGCTCTGCAAAAAGAGTATACTTCCAAACGGGTACTGACAGTAGGACTGGAGATAAAGCTCCTGTTGTCCCGTAGTGACAGATGGTCGTTGATATTCATTTTTGAGTTTAAGGTGGGCCGGTCCCGGCGGTACTGCAATGCCGGGTCAACCCGTGACAGAGGTGGAGCAAGCCCCTAGCACTCCGTCATTTTCCAAAAATCAGTTTAATATACTGGCCCCGCAATGCGGAGCGTATCAGATATTAAGCTGATAAGAACAGATTTAAAAACGTTTATTGTTATATCAGTATATACAGAGTGTTACAAAAATTTTAAAACATGCTTACAAATTAATACTCATTAATTCTAGATACATACTTCATAATCATTATACATGTTTAAAATGGTACAACTTTTTGTTGTATATTTATAGTCTTTATTTATTACAATAAAATTTCTTTTTGGTATAGTCTTTGGGATTGTTCGTATGTACAAATTGTATATTTAATGTTTTTCATATATATGTCACAACTGCCAATTTATTTAATATCATTCTCATGTAGTTTAATATACTGGCCCTGCAATGCAGGGCGTATCACACACACACACACACACACACACATACACACACACACACACACACACACACACACACACACACACACACACACACACACACACACACAGAGGAAACATGAAGCTCAAATACAAAAAGACAAATATAAAGAAAATACACAAATACAAATATTAAGAAAATATAACACACACACACACACACACACACACACACACAGAGGAAACATGCAGCTCAAATACAAAAAGACAAATATAAAGAAAATACACAAATACAAATATTAAGAAAATATATACATAATACATATTGTTTTGATTGGCAGCTGTGACTGACATTAGACACTGGCATTAATAAATAGCACTATCACAATGTCACTGTCACTAGCACTAAGCACTATCACTTATATTGTCGTACACCTGTGACATGTTCAACGTATATGTCACGACTCCACCTAATTGTGTCCGACACCATTAATTTTCCCATTATTCTACCATACTTCCAAGAAATACCCAGCCTCTGAACAACCCTGTCATTGTTCTTGTGCCACGCACCCAGAGAGCCTATAATAAAGCCATCAAGGTACACCCTGTATCCTTTGGCTTCTAGTTCAGTTTTCAAGGAGCTGTATTTGTCAATTTTATGTCTCCTTGCCAGTTCTAGAGCCTCCTCAGAACCTTCAAAAGGCACCGATACGTCCACAATACATATATTTTTCCTGTCATCACTTCTTAACACTATGTCTGGTCTGAGGTTTGATGTAGTTCCCTCGACCTTCCTGTTTTTGATGAGTGTTTCGGTGTCTTTGAGAGTAATGCCATTGCTGAGGCGTTCAACTATATTATCGTGGCGGAGCTTCCATCACTAACTTTGATACTACACTTTGATCTTAGCCAAAAGGCCGAGAAGCGATAAACCAAAGGTGCCTTACGGTTATGGTGTCACTCTATGGACTATCGTTTTAAGTGGCGGGAACCAGTGGTTGTTATTCGAGTTTATTTCACCATCAGCCACCGCCCAAGTGACGTCAGACCAAAGGTGCGCAGTTATCTCAACGTCTCCTCGCCTTTCTTATGCAAAACGTTCAACTGGTTCGATTTTTGAGAAGGAAACGCTGGAAAAATCGTAGCCCAGTCAACGAATACAGTCGCCGTGACGACGTGGTGAACTGTTTAATCGAAAGATGGCGTCACAGTAGCGCCTCCGTATTTTACCACTTTTTTGTTTTTCGTGGTGAAAACCGCGGAACGAGGACGCAGGCAACGTGTCGGAAGTCGTCTGTTAAGTTAAGCAACCGATAAAACGATCGGTAGAACCGGATAGTACGATGAAAAAAAGCCGTCAAAGTTCAAGTTCGCACCGCATTTAACGTGACCCGCAAGATAGGGTAGGCTGCAGCTGGAATGTCGGTGTTTTGCACACTCAATTATTGGTAGTCGTACCTTTTAAAATACATGCCATGCTGTGTGCTCTGTTGTCATATACAGACGGCAGTGGCCCGGCACTTGATGGTCGACGAAATTACAAGTAGATTTTTCATAACACATCACCTCTCTCAGCGTTCCCTTTTCTTTGCTGCATCCAAGCACGAGACGGCCGCGCCCACCACGTCGTTACGATTACAGTATCTCAGATGTCGAGTGACCGATTATACAATTTAAAAACCTCACAACGGTGGTTTTCATAATAGGCCTACCTTTCGAGTAACGTGAGAGGCCACGTAGGTGTATACGTAAACGGTACCCAATTCAATTCCTTTGTAAAACTGAAAAAACAATGGGCCAAATTGTCCGCGTCGTCTTCACAATGCGATTTCAAGTGTCATGCTAATATCATACTGTTGAGTCGCTTGCCGATTTGAAAGCGAAGGGTATTTATTCGTAAATGACTAATCAAACAAATCTGCAATTGCACACCTTTGAACGATCGAATCTCGTTGTTTTTGAACCAATAGCTAGTAAAATTTCTAAAACAGATACGTCACCGCTCGTGTTCGGTTTTCATCATCTTTAAAGTATGTTTTCATCTAGTAAACGAGCTGTTCTGCAAAGTTGCATGAAACTTTTTCCCCTCTCTACCGAACTGATCGCATTCTAACAAACGTAAAGTAAATGTTAAAGACAACGACGCCACCTAACCTTTCACAACTGCACAGAATGTAAATGAAGGGTGCCTGTTTTTTCTTAACTGCTCCTCTTCCTCTGGTCAGTGTGTATTTTACCTTTCACACAACTGAAAGTATTTAAACTAGTAAAGGAATTTTTTATTTCATTAGTGGGGGAGACAAGTAGTTTCCGTACTGTGTTATAATAAAATGAATTTTGTTTATTATCATTACCAAATTGTAAACAATTATTTGTATTGCATTCAGTTTCATTTGGTCTCTTCAGAGTGTCTTTAAGCAAGTTAAATATTTGAAATATGAAAGTACTAAAAGGCCGTGTGTTTTTAATTGAAAGCAGATGGTAGTTTATGACAGAAAGCAGTCGGCTGAAGTGTATTCATTTATTTTATCAAACACCATTCACATTTATAAGAATATTTATTTTTGTGCAGCTAGTTGTTAGCTAAGACATAGTGTGCAAATTTTTGTCGTTCTATCCCCTTTCCAGTAATAATGGAATAACAATGTAAACAATTTGTATAGCATTCAGTTTCAATTGGTCTCTTCAGAGTGTCTTTAAGCAAGTTAAATATTTGAAATACGAGGGTCATTCAATAAGTAAACAGACAAACAGTTGTAGAAAAGAAATTAATTGTAGCAGCTGATTGAAACTTTCAGGAGTGTTACCTGGCAACATCGTTGTGAGTCTTGATCGGCTGTTCAATAATATATTGCATAATCATAACCAATACAGTTTTATGTACGATGGCGTGTCCTCTTGAGGACAGTACTTTCGAAGAACAGCGTTCTGTTATAAGATTTTTGGACTTGGAACCACTAACTTGGATTCACTATTTTGAACCTGAGTCAAAGCGACAAAGCATGGAGTGGAAGCATCCCAGTTCACCCGCCAAAAAGAAATTCAAAACCCAGCCATCGGCTGGTAAGGTGATGTTAACCATCTTTTGGAGCTCCCAAGGCCCAATTTTCTCTGATTACCTACAAGACCAGCGTACCATCATAGTCAGTACTATTCTGACATGATTGTGAACAAAGTTAAGCCTGCATTGAAGAAGAAATGTCCGGGATGGCAGAGGAAAGGTGTGATTCTTCTTCACGATAATGCCCGCCCACACACGGCAAAACTGACGCTTGAAACAATAAAAAAAGTAGGTTGGGAGATCCTGCCTCATCGCCCTTATAGCCCTGACCTTCCCCATCTGACTTTTTCTTGTTTGGCCCACTCAAGGAGACTTTGCGTGATGTCAAGTTCAACGGCAATGAAGAAGTGAAGGAAAAAGTCAAAAACTGGCTTCGACATCAAGGTAAAGAATTCTTTGCTGAGGGAATACAAAAGCTTGTAAAGAGATGGGACAAGTGCATAGACGCTGCTGGAGATTATGTTGAAAAGTAAAAAAAAAAAAATTGTATAATTGTATTAATTGAATAAAAAGCTTTTGCTCCACAGCTGTTTGTTTACTTATTGAATGACCTCTCATATGAAAGTACTGAAAGGCTGTGTGTTTTTAATTGAAAGCAGATGGTAGTTTATGACAGATATCAGTCGGGTGAAGTGTATTCTATTTATTTTATTTTATCAAACACCATTCACGTTCATAAGGTTATTTATTTTTGTGCAGCTAGTTGTTAGCTAAGGCGCAGTGTGCAAGTTTTTTGTCATTCTATCCCCTTTGCAGTAATAAAGTGGTGGCAAATCCTATTAAAGATTGCCTGTTCGTCACTAAATTTTAATTACCAAGTGGTTTTAAATTTACTATAACTGGTACGGTCATTATTTACTTATGTTTCCTCTGTTGGTGAAAATTAAAATAACAAGGGCGCGGCAAGCCATATTACCACTGTTGAAGGTTACCATATGTTTTTCCAGGTTTGCTTTTGTTCAGAAACGGCTAACGGTTTGGAAAAAAAATTTTCAACTTGTGATTTTTACTTGACAAACGCAAACGCAATAGTAAACTTACATTACAAAGTTAACATTTTTACTTTAAGACCGTGTAACAATTTTTACAAGCTGGTACAAATCAACAAATGTAGATGCAATTGCACACACACACATACAATCAACTGTGGAAGTTCAATTATTAAACATGTAATGTATTCAGTTTCTCCAAGTAACAGTTCAATGTTGTTTACGACTGGCTTTCACAAGCAGGCTGCTTGTTGCAGTATCTGGCACATTCGATACTGTCACCAACGCGAAGGGTAGGCCTATCTTTCATTACTTTACAAGGAGAGAGGACACTCTTCATTTCATAAATGAAACAGGTGGGAAAGTTTTTACGAAAAGACCTGTCTCATTATACAGGCTCTCTGTTGCAGTGCTCGTCAAACATTTACACACAAACACTCACTGCTAACACGTACATGATTATGTTACAAAGGGCCATCTTTATTAGCCTGTTTTTGACGCATTGCACACTGCATTTTATCAGGATATATGGACCATTCACAGGTGTCTGTCTGTATTTCTGTCCCTCACTCGTACGCTTATCCTCATGGTCATGCAACTCATTCTGCCGGGAGTGTGTGTGTTCTTTTGTGCAGATGCTTACCTTGCACTTGGTTGTAACTTGCTGCCGATGACAAGAAGTACGTAGTACGTAGTCCTAATCGTACCCGATGCATGTACAACAGAAATTTTCCATGCATCCTCATCCCCATAGGGATGACAAACTAGGTTTCCTGATCATGCTTATTGGCCGATAACAAACACGAGAATAAGACAGAAAAATTAATGGTGTAACCTTTTTCAGTATCAGCTACCCTTATAATTTACAGCAAGCTCTATTTATGATAATTGTTATTACACTGTCATAGGACTGCAGTTCCTCCCTCAGGCTGCTGGTGCTCGGTTCCTCCTTGCAGCGAAATATTGTCAATTGTCTGCGTGGAAGTAAGCAACGGGTGTAAGCATTCTTGAAGGCTTCATCTCACTCGATCCTCTCTGGCAGCAAGCTGTAACAGTAACGGAGACCATCAAACGTTTTCTAGGCGAAAGCCGGCCACTGCAATATGCATGCACGTTTCTAGACACAATTAAAAAAAATTACAGGTGGTCAGAAAAGTCTGGTGTAAGAAAAGTGTACGTAGGGACCCGGAGGTACTGCAATGCCGGGTCAACCCGTGACAGAAGTGGAGCAAGCCTCTAAACACTCCGTCATTTTCCAAAGGTCATTTTAATACACTGGCCCCACAATGCGGAGCGTATCAGACATAAAGTTGATAAGAACAGCTTAACAGGTTTATTCTTATACCAAAAATTTTACAAGGAGTTACAAATATTAAAACCGTACTTACAAATTAATAATCATTAATTGTATGTAACACTGTTGACAATTTTTAGACACCTGTATGAATTAGGCTATACAATTTATTGTTGTATATATGTATATAAAGTCTCTGATTATTTATTACAATTATTAATTTTATACAGTCTTTGAGAGTGTTCATACCTTCACAGTATGTCAAACACAATTATATCTATTGTATATTGTTTTTTTTCACACATTGATGTCACAATTTGCCAATTGTTTAATCACTGTCATGCAGATTTTTTTATCCAGTTACTACCACACTTAAGTTATTCTTTTTTTTCTTTCCTGTGAAAGCTGAAAGCGCAGCAGCACGTGTGAACACACAGATAATATTTTGTTTGGCAAATGTGACATTAAGCACTGCCATCAATCAGTATCACTATCTCACTTGTTTACTGTATATATATCCTGACTCCACCTGCTGAGCTTTCCGAATGGCTCTGTCATTGTTCTTGTGCCATGCATAGTAGTCCAGAGATGCTATACTATGAAGCCATCCATGGAGACCCTACATCCTTTCCCTTCTACCGCCTCCTCAGAGCTTTCAAAAGAAACAGATGCATCAACTATGCAGATATTTATATTTTCTTCATTCCTCAGCTCCCGTGTCATGGTCTCAGATATGATCTGTTCCCTCGGCCTTCCTGTTTTTACAAGCAGAACCCCTGCCAATCAAAACATTGTAAAACAAAGGAAATTTAAGTGTACAAAAAAAAACAAAAGATTGACAAGGAAGGTTGGTGAAGAGGAAAGGCTGAAGATTGCGATTGATTTACTGCAATGAACAGAGGTAAATAATAATAATAATAATAATTTATTTCCAATTTTTCCTTCATATACAAAATAGTTGCATACAAAGGACCTATAGGGGGTATAAAAATACCCGTACATAGGTTGGTCCTACATAAATATTTAAAAATAAAATTCAAAAATACAACAGTTGTAAATATTAACAAAATGTGATAGATACATCACTAGTTTATACTAATATAGTTCAAATAATAAAGCATTAAATTTATATGAGATTCATATACACAACATCAACCATACATGGCAACATGTTAATCACAATAATTATTAAATTTGTACAGACACCATTTATTCCATTATTCAGTCTATAACAAAATTTCTGATTTTATCTTTTAACTTCTTTTTTAACAGTTTATTACTAACGCCCAAACCTTTAAGATATATCGGTAGTTCATTGAAGTACTTTATTGCATAATAAACATAACTCCTTTGGCCAATTGTCAATATGTGTTTAGGCAGTGGGATACTTTTGTAGCGTGTGTTATTAGGATTTCGAGTAAATTCATCCTCAAGTTTATCATACTGATATATTATGGCTTTAAGAACAAAAACTTGTTTGAGATCGAGTGGTCTGTCCTGATCTTGTTCTTCCACTCCAATTATTTTTAATAATCTATATTGAAGTCTAAGCAGTGGTCTGAAAGATGTATCATAAAGACCACCCCAGGCAACAATACCATAAACTGCAATACTATGGAAAAGCCCATAGTAGGCCTATATTTGAATCATCTGTTTTCTAGATAATATTTGCCGGAGTCTGCAAAAAACATATACTAGATATTTTGGTCTTATTAACTACATTATTGACATGCAAATCCCACTTAATATTATAATCATATATAACACCTAGATATTTACAGCTAACGACTCTCTTCAAACGACCACCATTCAAAAAAACATCCAATTCATCAGGAACAGAGTCTTTATAATTGCCAAAAGTGACATAAACAGACTTGTTTATATTAAGTATAAGTTTATTTTGATAAAGCCATGAAAAAATAGAGTCAAGTTTATCTGACACATGAACTGATAGTTCCCTCCATGAGTGCCCATTCATTGGGACAGCTGTATCATCAGCATATGCAATCAATTCTTGGTGTATTTCTAATAAATCATTTATGAAGAATAAAAACAGTAATTGACCAAGAATAGATCCCTGAGGAACTCCTAAATTGGTATAGACTGGTTTACTTTTAATACCATTGACCTTTACAACTTGAAATTAAAAATCGAATCGAATTAAAAATTTTTTAAATTCACATTACAGTTAAATTTTTAACATGTTTCTTTAAAATTACACATACCATACAATTGTACTAATCATTTTTATTGATAATGTTTCATTATCGCTGCATGTGCCAACCAACTAAATTTCTTATAAAACCGCCAATATCTCGAAAACGAAAAAGCCGATTTTATTGAAACAAAACCAAAATAAAATTTGGAATTTTCTATAATTTTCACTCGTTGACACCATATAGCTATCTCTCATAAAACGAAAGTTTGTCGCATGCCGAAAATTTCACTACATGAAAATTAAAAAAGAAATTTCATGACGTGGAACCGTCTGAAGACTGTTTTTGAAAATTGTTAAAACTATCGGTTAAAATTTATGCCTAAAACCATCCTCAAACTTCAAGGAACATGGTGGTGAAAGAATTTTAAAAATCAGATCAGCTGTTACTGAAGTTATGTCGGGGCGGGCAATGAGACACAATTTCGCGCTCTCCGCTATAGCTCGGACGTAGACCTACGCAGCTTCCAGTGGTCGAGGGAAGAGTAACAGTACTTGCTGAAAGCTTGCGTACCACCTCCTCTGTTCTATTGGGGAGAACAGTCCACATTGTCTCGCTCGCTCTGCAAAAAGAGTATACTTCCAAACGGGTACTGACAGTAGGACTGGAGATAAAGCTCCTGTTGTCCCGTAGTGACAGATGGTCGTTGATATTCATTTTTGAGTTTAAGGTGGGCCGGTCCCGGCGGTACTGCAATGCCGGGTCAACCCGTGACAGAGGTGGAGCAAGCCCCTAGCACTCCGTCATTTTCCAAAAATCAGTTTAATATACTGGCCCCGCAATGCGGAGCGTATCAGATATTAAGCTGATAAGAACAGATACTACACTTTGATCTTAGCCAAAAGGCCGAGAAGCGATAAACCAAAGGTGCCTTACGGTTATGGTGTCACTCTATGGACTATCGTTTTAAGTGGCGGGAACCAGTGGTTGTTATTCGAGTTTATTTCACCATCAGCCACCGCCCAAGTGACGTCAGACCAAAGGTGCGCAGTTATCTCAACGTCTCCTCGCCTTTCTTATGCGAAACGTTCAACTGGTTCGATTTTTGAGAAGGAAACGCTGGAAAAATCGTAGCCCAGTCAACGAATACAGTCGCCGTGACGACGTGGTGAACTGTTTAATCGAAAGATGGCGTCACAGTAGCGCCTCCGTATTTTACCACTTTTTTGTTTTTCGTGGTGAAAACCGCGGAACGAGGACGCAGGCAACGTGTCGGAAGTCGTCTGTTAAGTTAAGCAACCGATAAAACGATCGGTAGAACCGGATAGTACGATGAAAAAAAGCCGTCAAAGTTCAAGTTCGCACCGCATTTAACGTGACCCGCAAGATAGGGTAGGCTGCAGCTGGAATGTCGGTGTTTTGCACACTCAATTATTGGTAGTCGTACCTTTTAAAATACATGCCATGCTGTGTGCTCTGTTGTCATATACAGACGGCAGTGGCCCGGCACTTGATGGTCGACGAAATTACAAGTAGATTTTTCATAACACATCACCTCTCTCAGCGTTCCCTTTTCTTTGCTGCATCCAAGCACGAGACGGCCGCGCCCACCACGTCGTTACGATTACAGTATCTCAGATGTCGAGTGACCGATTATACAATTTAAAAACCTCACAACGGTGGTTTTCATAATAGGCCTACCTTTCGAGTAACGTGAGAGGCCACGTAGGTGTATACGTAAACGGTACCCAATTCAATTCCTTTGTAAAACTGAAAAAACAATGGGCCAAATTGTCCGCGTCGTCTTCACAATGCGATTTCAAGTGTCATGCTAATATCATACTGTTGAGTCGCTTGCCGATTTGAAAGTGAAGGGTATTTATTCGTAAATGACTAATCAAACAAATCTGCAATTGCACACCTTTGAACGATCGAATCTCGTTGTTTTTGAACCAATAGCTAGTAAAATTTCTAAAACAGATACGTCACCGCTCGTGTTCGGTTTTCATCATCTTTAAAGTATGTTTTCATCTAGTAAACGAGCTGTTCTGCAAAGTTGCATGAAACTTTTTCCCCTCTCTACCGAACTGATCGCATTCTAACAAACGTAAAGTAAATGTTAAAGACAACGACGCCACCTAACCTTTCACAACTGCACAGAATGTAAATGAAGGGTGCCTGTTTTTTCTTAACTGCTCCTCTTCCTCTGGTCAGTGTGTATTTTACCTTTCACACAACTGAAAGTATTTAAACTAGTAAAGGAATTTTTTATTTCATTAGTGGGGGAGACAAGTAGTTTCCGTACTGTGTTATAATAAAATGAATTTTGTTTATTATCATTACCAAATTGTAAACAATTATTTGTATTGCATTCAGTTTCATTTGGTCTCTTCAGAGTGTCTTTAAGCAAGTTAAATATTTGAAATATGAAAGTACTAAAAGGCCGTGTGTTTTTAATTGAAAGCAGATGGTAGTTTATGACAGAAAGCAGTCGGCTGAAGTGTATTCATTTATTTTATCAAACACCATTCACATTTATAAGAATATTTATTTTTGTGCAGCTAGTTGTTAGCTAAGACATAGTGTGCAAATTTTTGTCGTTCTATCCCCTTTCCAGTAATAATGGAATAACAATGTAAACAATTTGTATAGCATTCAGTTTCAATTGGTCTCTTCAGAGTGTCTTTAAGCAAGTTAAATATTTGAAATACGAGGGTCATTCAATAAGTAAACAGACAAACAGTTGTAGAAAAGAAATTAATTGTAGCAGCTGATTGAAACTTTCAGGAGTGTTACCTGGCAACATCGTTGTGAGTCTTGATCGGCTGTTCAATAATATATTGCATAATCATAACCAATACAGTTTTATGTACGATGGCGTGTCCTCTTGAGGACAGTACTTTCGAAGAACAGCGTTCTGTTATAAGATTTTTGGACTTGGAACCACTAACTTGGATTCACTATTTTGAACCTGAGTCAAAGCGACAAAGCATGGAGTGGAAGCATCCCAGTTCACCCGCCAAAAAGAAATTCAAAACCCAGCCATCGGCTGGTAAGGTGATGTTAACCATCTTTTGGAGCTCCCAAGGCCCAATTTTCTCTGATTACCTACAAGACCAGCGTACCATCATAGTCAGTACTATTCTGACATGATTGTGAACAAAGTTAAGCCTGCATTGAAGAAGAAATGTCCGGGATGGCAGAGGAAAGGTGTGATTCTTCTTCACGATAATGCCCGCCCACACACGGCAAAACTGACGCTTGAAACAATAAAAAAAGTAGGTTGGGAGATCCTGCCTCATCGCCCTTATAGCCCTGACCTTCCCCATCTGACTTTTTCTTGTTTGGCCCACTCAAGGAGACTTTGCGTGATGTCAAGTTCAACGGCAATGAAGAAGTGAAGGAAAAAGTCAAAAACTGGCTTCGACATCAAGGTAAAGAATTCTTTGCTGAGGGAATACAAAAGCTTGTAAAGAGATGGGACAAGTGCATAGACGCTGCTGGAGATTATGTTGAAAAGTAAAAAAAAAAAAAATTGTATAATTGTATTAATTGAATAAAAAGCTTTTGCTCCACAGCTGTTTGTTTACTTATTGAATGACCTCTCATATGAAAGTACTGAAAGGCTGTGTGTTTTTAATTGAAAGCAGATGGTAGTTTATGACAGATATCAGTCGGGTGAAGTGTATTCTATTTATTTTATTTTATCAAACACCATTCACGTTCATAAGGTTATTTATTTTTGTGCAGCTAGTTGTTAGCTAAGGCGCAGTGTGCAAGTTTTTTGTCATTCTATCCCCTTTGCAGTAATAAAGTGGTGGCAAATCCTATTAAAGATTGCCTGTTCGTCACTAAATTTTAATTACCAAGTGGTTTTAAATTTACTATAACTGGTACGGTCATTATTTACTTATGTTTCCTCTGTTGGTGAAAATTAAAATAACAAGGGCGCGGCAAGCCATATTACCACTGTTGAAGGTTACCATATGTTTTTCCAGGTTTGCTTTTGTTCAGAAACGGCTAACGGTTTGGAAAAAAAATTTTCAACTTGTGATTTTCACTTGACAAACGCAAACGCAATAGTAAACTTACATTACAAAGTTAACATTTTTACTTTAAGACCGTGTAACAATTTTTACAAGCTGGTACAAATCAACAAATGTAGATGCAATTGCACACACACACATACAATCAACTGTGGAAGTTCAATTATTAAACATGTAATGTATTCAGTTTCTCCAAGTAACAGTTCAATGTTGTTTACGACTGGCTTTCACAAGCAGGCTGCTTGTTGCAGTATCTGGCACATTCGATACTGTCACCAACGCGAAGGGTAGGCCTATCTTTCATTACTTTACAAGGAGAGAGGACACTCTTCATTTCATAAATGAAACAGGTGGGAAAGTTTTTACGAAAAGACCTGTCTCATTATACAGGCTCTCTGTTGCAGTGCTCGTCAAACATTTACACACAAACACTCACTGCTAACACGTACATGATTATGTTACAAAGGGCCATCTTTATTAGCCTGTTTTTGACGCATTGCACACTGCATTTTATCAGGATATATGGACCATTCACAGGTGTCTGTCTGTATTTCTGTCCCTCACTCGTACGCTTATCCTCATGGTCATGCAACTCATTCTGCCGGGAGTGTGTGTGTTCTTTTGTGCAGATGCTTACCTTGCACTTGGTTGTAACTTGCTGCCGATGACAAGAAGTACGTAGTACGTAGTCCTAATCGTACCCGATGCATGTACAACAGAAATTTTCCATGCATCCTCATCCCCATAGGGATGACAAACTAGGTTTCCTGATCATGCTTATTGGCCGATAACAAACACGAGAATAAGACAGAAAAATTAATGGTGTAACCTTTTTCAGTATCAGCTACCCTTATAATTTACAGCAAGCTCTATTTATGATAATTGTTATTACACTGTCATAGGACTGCAGTTCCTCCCTCAGGCTGCTGGTGCTCGGTTCCTCCTTGCAGCGAAATATTGTCAATTGTCTGCGTGGAAGTAAGCAACGGGTGTAAGCATTCTTGAAGGCTTCATCTCACTCGATCCTCTCTGGCAGCAAGCTGTAACAGTAACGGAGACCATCAAACGTTTTCTAGGCGAAAGCCGGCCACTGCAATATGCATGCACGTTTCTAGACACAATTAAAAAAAATTACAGGTGGTCAGAAAAGTCTGGTGTAAGAAAAGTGTACGTAGGGACCCGGAGGTACTGCAATGCCGG
This sequence comes from Magicicada septendecula, assembly GCA_034769895.1. Lineage (NCBI taxonomy): Eukaryota > Metazoa > Arthropoda > Insecta > Hemiptera > Cicadidae > Magicicada > Magicicada septendecula. Next base: position 661,038,651 of record CM068368.1, read on the forward strand.
GTCAACCCGTGACAGAAGTGGAGCAAGCCTCTAAACACTCCGTCATTTCCCAAAGGTCATTTTAATACACTGGCCCCACAATGCGGAGCGTATCAGACATAAAGTTGATAAGAACAGCTTAACAGGTTTATTCTTATACCAAAAATTTTACAAGGAGTTACAAATATTAAAACCGTACTTACAAATTAATAATCATTAATTGTATGTAACACTGTTGACAATTTTTAGACACCTGTATGAATTAGGCTATACAATTTATTGTTGTATATATGTATATAAAGTCTCTGATTATTTATTACAATTATTAATTTTATACAGTCTTTGAGAGTGTTCATACCTTCACAGTATGTCAAACACAATTATATCTATTGTATATTGTTTTTTTTCACACATTGATGTCACAATTTGCCAATTGTTTAATCACTGTCATGCAGATTTTTTTATCCAGTTACTACCACACTTAAGTTATTCTTTTTTTTTTTTCCTGTGAAAGCTGAAAGCGCAGCAGCACGTGTGAACACACAGATAATATTTTGTTTGGCAAATGTGACATTAAGCACTGCCATCAATCAGTATCACTATCTCACTTGTTTACTGTATATATATCCTGACTCCACCTGCTGAGCTTTCCGAATGGCTCTGTCATTGTTCTTGTGCCATGCATAGTAGTCCAGAGATGCTATACTATGAAGCCATCCATGGAGACCCTACATCCTTTCCCTTCTAGCGCCTCCTCAGAGCTTTCAAAAGAAACAGATGCATCAACTATGCAGATATTTATATTTTCTTCATTCCTCAGCTCCCGTGTCATGGTCTCAGATATGATCTGTTCCCTCGGCCTTCCTGTTTTTACAAGCAGAACCCCTGCCAATCAAAACATTGTAAAACAAAGGAAATTTAAGTGTACAAAAAAAAAACAAAAGATTGACAAGGAAGGTTGGTGAAGAGGAAAGGCTGAAGATTGCGATTGATTTACTGCAATGAACAGAGGTAAATAATAATAATAATAATAATTTATTTCCAATTTTTCCTTCATATACAAAATAGTTGCATACAAAGGACCTATAGGGGGTATAAAAATACCCGTACATAGGTTGGTCCTACATAAATATTTAAAAATAAAATTCAAAAATACAACAGTTGTAAATATTAACAAAATGTGATAGATACATCACTAGTTTATACTAATATAGTTCAAATAATAAAGCATTAAATTTATATGAGATTCATATACACAACATCAACCATACATGGCAACATGTTAATCACAATAATTATTAAATTTGTACAGACACCATTTATTCCATTATTCAGTCTATAACAAAATTTCTGATTTTATCTTTTAACTTCTTTTTTAACAGTTTATTACTAACGCCCAAACCTTTAAGATATATCGGTAGTTCATTGAAGTACTTTATTGCATAATAAACATAACTCCTTTGGCCAATTGTCAATATGTGTTTAGGCAGTGGGATACTTTTGTAGCGTGTGTTATTAGAATTTCGAGTAAATTCATCCTCAAGTTTATCATACTGATATATTATGGCTTTAAGAACAAAAACTTGTTTGAGATCGAGTGGTCTGTCCTGATCTTGTTCTTCCACTCCAATTATTTTTAATAATCTATATTGAAGTCTAAGCAGTGGTCTGAAAGATGTATCATAAAGACCACCCCAGGCAACAATACCATAAACTGCAATACTATGGAAAAGCCCATAGTAGGCCTATATTTGAATCATCTGTTTTCTAGATAATATTTGCCGGAGTCTGCAAAAAACATATACTAGATATTTTGGTCTTATTAACTACATTATTGACATGCAAATCCCACTTAATATTATAATCATATATAACACCTAGATATTTACAGCTAACGACTCTCTTCAAACGACCACCATTCAAAAAAACATCCAATTCATCAGGAACAGAGTCTTTATAATTGCCAAAAGTGACATAAACAGACTTGTTTATATTAAGTATAAGTTTATTTTGATAAAGCCATGAAAAAATAGAGTCAAGTTTATCTGACACATGAACTGATAGTTCCCTCCATGAGTGCCCATTCATTGGGACAGCTGTATCATCAGCATATGCAATCAATTCTTGGTGTATTTCTAATAAATCATTTATGAAGAATAAAAACAGTAATTGACCAAGAATAGATCCCTGAGGAACTCCTAAATTGGTATAGACTGGTTTACTTTTAATACCATTGACCTTTACAACTTGAAATTAAAAATCGAATCGAATTAAAAATTTTTTAAATTCACATTACAGTTAAATTTTTAACATGTTTCTTTAAAATTACACATACCATACAATTGTACTAATCATTTTTATTGATAATGTTTCATTATCGCTGCACGTGCCAACCAACTAAATTTCTTATAAAACCGCGAATATCTCGAAAACGAAAAAGCCGATTTTATTGAAACAAAACCAAAATAAAATTTAGAATTTTCTATAATTTTCACTCGTTGACACCATCTAGCTATCTCTCATAAAACGAAAGTTTGTCGCATGCCGAAAATTTCACTACATGAAAATTAAAAAAGAAATTTCATGACGTGGAACCGTGTGAAGACTGTTTTTGAAAATTGTTAAAACTATCGGTTAAAATTTATGCCTAAAACCATCCTCAAACTTCAAGGAACATGGTGGTGAAAGAATTTTAAAAATCAGATCAGCTGTTACTGAAGTTATGTCGGGGCGGGCAATGAAACACATTCGCGCTCTCCGCTATAGCTCGGACGTAGACCTACGCAGCTTCCAGTGGTCGAGGGAAGAGTAACAGTACTTGCTGAAAGCTTGCGTACCACCTCCTCTGTTCTATTGGGGAGAACAGTCCACATTGTCTCGCTCGCTCTGCAAAAAGAGTATACTTCCAAACGGGTACTGACAGTAGGACTGGAGATAAAGCTCCTGTTGTCCCGTAGTGACAGATGGTCGTTGATATTCATTTTTGAGTTTAAGGTGGGCCGGGTCAACCCGTGACAGAGGTGGAGCAAGCCCCTAGCACTCCGTCATTTTCCAAAAATCAGTTTAATATACTGGCCCCGCAATGCGGAGCGTATCAGATATTAAGCTGATAAGAACAGATACTACACTTTGATCTTAGCCAAAAGGCCGAGAAGCGATAAACCAAAGGTGCCTTACGGTTATGGTGTCACTCTATGGACTATCGTTTTAAGCGGCGGGAACCAGTGGTTGTTATTCGAGTTTATTTCACCATCAGCCACCGCCCAAGTGACGTCAGACCAAAGGTGCGCAGTTATCTCAACGTCTCCTCGCCTTTCTTATGCGAAACGTTCAACTGGTTCGATTTTTGAGAAGGAAACGCTGGAAAAATCGTAGCCCAGTCAACGAATACAGTCGCCGTGACGACGTGGTGAACTGTTTACTCGATAGATGGCGTCACAGTAGCGCCTCCGTATTTTACCACTTTTTTGTTTTTCGTGGTGAAAACCGCGGAACGAGGACGCAGGCAACGTGTCGGAAGTCGTCTGTTAAGTTAAGCAACCGATAAAACGATCGGTAGAACCGGATAGTACGATGAAAAAAAGCCGTCAAAGTTCAAGTTCGCACCGCATTTAACGTGACCCGCAAGATAGGGTAGGCTGCAGCTGGAATGTCGGTGTTTTGCACACTCAATTATTGGTAGTCGTACCTTTTAAAATACATGCCATGCTGTGTGCTCTGTTGTCATATACAGACGGCAGTGGCCCGGCACTTGATGGTCGACGAAATTACAAGTAGATTTTTCATAACACATCACCTCTCTCAGCGTTCCCTTTTCTTTGCTGCATCCAAGCACGAGACGGCCGCGCCCACCACGTCGTTACGATTACAGTATCTCAGATGTCGAGTGACCGATTATACAATTTAAAAACCTCACAACGGTGGTTTTCATAATAGGCCTACCTTTCGAGTAACGTGAGAGGCCACGTAGGTGTATACGTAAACGGTACCCAATTCAATTCCTTTGTAAAACTGAAAAAACAATGGGCCAAATTGTCCGCGTCGTCTTCACAATGCGATTTCAAGTGTCATGCTAATATCATACTGTTGAGTCGCTTGCCGATTTGAAAGTGAAGGGTATTTATTCGTAAATGACTAATCAAACAAATCTGCAATTGCACACCTTTGAACGATCGAATCTCGTTGTTTTTGAACCAATAGCTAGTAAAATTTCTAAAACAGATACGTCACCGCTCGTGTTCGGTTTTCATCATCTTTAAAGTATGTTTTCATCTAGTAAACGAGCTGTTCTGCAAAGTTGCATGAAACTTTTTCCCCTCTCTACCGAACTGATCGCATTCTAACAAACGTAAAGTAAATGTTAAAGACAACGACGCCACCTAACCTTTCACAACTGCACAGAATGTAAATGAAGGGTGCCTGTTTTTTCTTAACTGCTCCTCTTCCTCTGGTCAGTGTGTATTTTACCTTTCACACAACTGAAAGTATTTAAACTAGTAAAGGAATTTTTTATTTCATTAGTGGGGGAGACAAGTAGTTTCCGTACTGTGTTATAATAAAATGAATTTTGTTTATTATCATTACCAAATTGTAAACAATTATTTGTATTGCATTCAGTTTCATTTGGTCTCTTCAGAGTGTCTTTAAGCAAGTTAAATATTTGAAATATGAAAGTACTAAAAGGCCGTGTGTTTTTAATTGAAAGCAGATGGTAGTTTATGACAGAAAGCAGTCGGCTGAAGTGTATTCATTTATTTTATCAAACACCATTCACATTTATAAGAATATTTATTTTTGTGCAGCTAGTTGTTAGCTAAGACATAGTGTGCAAATTTTTGTCGTTCTATCCCCTTTCCAGTAATAATGGAATAACAATGTAAACAATTTGTATAGCATTCAGTTTCAATTGGTCTCTTCAGAGTGTCTTTAAGCAAGTTAAATATTTGAAATACGAGGGTCATTCAATAAGTAAACAGACAAACAGTTGTAGAAAAGAAATTAATTGTAGCAGCTGATTGAAACTTTCAGGAGTGTTACCTGGCAACATCGTTGTGAGTCTTGATCAGCTGTTCAATAATATATTGCATAATCATAACCAATACAGTTTTATGTACGATGGCGTGTCCTCTTGAGGACAGTACTTTCGAAGAACAGCGTTCTGTTATAAGATTTTTGGACTTGGAACCACTAACTTGGATTCACTATTTTGAACCTGAGTCAAAGCGACAAAGCATGGAGTGGAAGCATCCCAGTTCACCCGCCAAAAAGAAATTCAAAACCCAGCCATCGGCTGGTAAGGTGATGTTAACCATCTTTTGGAGCTCCCAAGGCCCAATTTTCTCTGATTACCTACAAGACCAGCGTACCATCATAGTCAGTACTATTCTGACATGATTGTGAACAAAGTTAAGCCTGCATTGAAGAAGAAATGTCCGGGATGGCAGAGGAAAGGTGTGATTCTTCTTCACGATAATGCCCGCCCACACACGGCAAAACTGACGCTTGAAACAATAAAAAAAGTAGGTTGGGAGATCCTGCCTCATCGCCCTTATAGCCCTGACCTTCCCCATCTGACTTTTTCTTGTTTGGCCCACTCAAGGAGACTTTGCGTGATGTCAAGTTCAACGGCAATGAAGAAGTGAAGGAAAAAGTCAAAAACTGGCTTCGACATCAAGGTAAAGAATTCTTTGCTGAGGGAATACAAAAGCTTGTAAAGAGATGGGACAAGTGCATAGACGCTGCTGGAGATTATGTTGAAAAGTAAAAAAAAAAAAAATTGTATAATTGTATTAATTGAATAAAAAGCTTTTGCTCCACAGCTGTTTGTTTACTTATTGAATGACCTCTCATATGAAAGTACTGAAAGGCTGTGTGTTTTTAATTGAAAGCAGATGGTAGTTTATGACAGATATCAGTCGGGTGAAGTGTATTCTATTTATTTTATTTTATCAAACACCATTCACGTTCATAAGGTTATTTATTTTTGTGCAGCTAGTTGTTAGCTAAGGCGCAGTGTGCAAGTTTTTTGTCATTCTATCCCCTTTGCAGTAATAAAGTGGTGGCAAATCCTATTAAAGATTGCCTGTTCGTCACTAAATTTTAATTACCAAGTGGTTTTAAATTTACTATAACTGGTACGGTCATTATTTACTTATGTTTCCTCTGTTGGTGAAAATTAAAATAACAAGGGCGCGGCAAGCCATATTACCACTGTTGAAGGTTACCATATGTTTTTCCAGGTTTGCTTTTGTTCAGAAACGGCTAACGGTTTGGAAAAAAAATTTTCAACTTGTGATTTTCACTTGACAAACGCAAACGCAATAGTAAACTTACATTACAAAGTTAACATTTTTACTTTAAGACCGTGTAACAATTTTTACAAGCTGGTACAAATCAACAAATGTAGATGCAATTGCACACACACACATACAATCAACTGTGGAAGTTCAATTATTAAACATGTAATGTATTCAGTTTCTCCAAGTAACAGTTCAATGTTGTTTACGACTGGCTTTCACAAGCAGGCTGCTTGTTGCAGTATCTGGCACATTCGATACTGTCACCAACGCGAAGGGTAGGCCTATCTTTCATTACTTTACAAGGAGAGAGGACACTCTTCATTTCATAAATGAAACAGGTGGGAAAGTTTTTACGAAAAGACCTGTCTCATTATACAGGCTCTCTGTTGCAGTGCTCGTCAAACATTTACACACAAACACTCACTGCTAACACGTACATGATTATGTTACAAAGGGCCATCTTTATTAGCCTGTTTTTGACGCATTGCACACTGCATTTTATCAGGATATATGGACCATTCACAGGTGTCTGTCTGTATTTCTGTCCCTCACTCGTACGCTTATCCTCATGGTCATGCAACTCATTCTGCCGGGAGTGTGTGTGTTCTTTTGTGCAGATGCTTACCTTGCACTTGGTTGTAACTTGCTGCCGATGACAAGAAGTACGTAGTACGTAGTCCTAATCGTACCCGATGCATGTACAACAGAAATTTTCCATGCATCCTCATCCCCATAGGGATGACAAACTAGGTTTCCTGATCATGCTTATTGGCCGATAACAAACACGAGAATAAGACAGAAAAATTAATGGTGTAACCTTTTTCAGTATCAGCTACCCTTATAATTTACAGCAAGCTCTATTTATGATAATTGTTATTACACTGTCATAGGACTGCAGTTCCTCCCTCAGGCTGCTGGTGCTCGGTTCCTCCTTGCAGCGAAATATTGTCAATTGTCTGCGTGGAAGTAAGCAACGGGTGTAAGCATTCTTGAAGGCTTCATCTCACTCGATCCTCTCTGGCAGCAAGCTGTAACAGTAACGGAGACCATCAAACGTTTTCTAGGCGAAAGCCGGCCACTGCAATATGCATGCACGTTTCTAGACACAATTAAAAAAAATTACAGGTGGTCAGAAAAGTCTGGTGTAAGAAAAGTGTACGTAGGGACCCGGAGGTACTGCAATGCCGGGTCAACCCGTGACAGAAGTGGAGCAAGCCTCTAAACACTCCGTCATTTTCCAAAGGTCATTTTAATACACTGGCCCCACAATGCGGAGCGTATCAGACATAAAGTTGATAAGAACAGCTTAACAGGTTTATTCTTATACCAAAAATTTTACAAGGAGTTACAAATATTAAAACCGTACTTACAAATTAATAATCATTAATTGTATGTAACACTGTTGACAATTTTTAGACACCTGTATGAATTAGGCTATACAATTTATTGTTGTATATATGTATATAAAGTCTCTGATTATTTATTACAATTATTAATTTTATACAGTCTTTGAGAGTGTTCATACCTTCACAGTATGTCAAACACAATTATATCTATTGTATATTGTTTTTTTTCACACATTGATGTCACAATTTGCCAATTGTTTAATCACTGTCATGCAGATTTTTTTATCCAGTTACTACCACACTTAAGTTATTCTTTTTTTTCTTTCCTGTGAAAGCTGAAAGCGCAGCAGCACGTGTGAACACACAGATAATATTTTGTTTGGCAAATGTGACATTAAGCACTGGCATCAATCAGTATCACTATCTCACTTGTTTACTGTATATATATCCTGACTCCACCTGCTGAGCTTTCCGAATGGCTCTGTCATTGTTCTTGTGCCATGCATAGTAGTCCAGAGATGCTATACTATGAAGCCATCCATGGAGACCCTACATCCTTTCCCTTCTAGCGCCTCCTCAGAGCTTTCAAAAGAAACAGATGCATCAACTATGCAGATATTTATATTTTCTTCATTCCTCAGCTCCCGTGTCATGGTCTCAGATATGATCTGTTCCCTCGGCCTTCCTGTTTTTACAAGCAGAACCCCTGCCAATCAAAACATTGTAAAACAAAGGAAATTTAAGTGTACAAAAAAAAAACAAAAGATTGACAAGGAAGGTTGGTGAAGAGGAAAGGCTGAAGATTGCGATTGATTTACTGCAATGAACAGAGGTAAATAATAATAATAATAATAATTTATTTCCAATTTTTCCTTCATATACAAAATAGTTGCATACAAAGGACCTATAGGGGGTATAAAAATACCCGTACATAGGTTGGTCCTACATAAATATTTAAAAATAAAATTCAAAAATACAACAGTTGTAAATATTAACAAAATGTGATAGATACATCACTAGTTTATACTAATATAGTTCAAATAATAAAGCATTAAATTTATATGAGATTCATATACACAACATCAACCATACATGGCAACATGTTAATCACAATAATTATTAAATTTGTACAGACACCATTTATTCCATTATTCAGTCTATAACAAAATTTCTGATTTTATCTTTTAACTTCTTTTTTAACAGTTTATTACTAACGCCCAAACCTTTAAGATATATCGGTAGTTCATTGAAGTACTTTATTGCATAATAAACATAACTCCTTTGGCCAATTGTCAATATGTGTTTAGGCAGTGGGATACTTTTGTAGCGTGTGTTATTAGGATTTCGAGTAAATTCATCCTCAAGTTTATCATACTGATATATTATGGCTTTAAGAACAAAAACTTGTTTGAGATCGAGTGGTCTGTCCTGATCTTGTTCTTCCACTCCAATTATTTTTAATAATCTATATTGAAGTCTAAGCAGTGGTCTGAAAGATGTATCATAAAGACCACCCCAGGCAACAATACCATAAACTGCAATACTATGGAAAAGCCCATAGTAGGCCTATATTTGAATCATCTGTTTTCTAGATAATATTTGCCGGAGTCTGCAAAAAACATATACTAGATATTTTGGTCTTATTAACTACATTATTGACATGCAAATCCCACTTAATATTATAATCATATATAACACCTAGATATTTACAGCTAACGACTCTCTTCAAACGACCACCATTCAAAAAAACATCCAATTCATCAGGAACAGAGTCTTTATAATTGCCAAAAGTGACATAAACAGACTTGTTTATATTAAGTATAAGTTTATTTTGATAAAGCCATGAAAAAATAGAGTCAAGTTTATCTGACACATGAACTGATAGTTCCCTCCATGAGTGCCCATTCATTGGGACAGCTGTATCATCAGCATATGCAATCAATTCTTGGTGTATTTCTAATAAATCATTTATGAAGAATAAAAACAGTAATTGACCAAGAATAGATCCCTGAGGAACTCCTAAATTGGTATAGACTGGTTTACTTTTAATACCATTGACCTTTACAACTTGAAATTAAAAATCGAATCGAATTAAAAATTTTTTAAATTCACATTACAGTTAAATTTTTAACATGTTTCTTTAAAATTACACATACCATACAATTGTACTAATCATTTTTATTGATAATGTTTCATTATCGCTGCACGTGCCAACCAACTAAATTTCTTATAAAACCGCCAATATCTCGAAAACGAAAAAGCCGATTTTATTGAAACAAAACCAAAATAAAATTTAGAATTTTCTATAATTTTCACTCGTTGACACCATCTAGCTATCTCTCATAAAACGAAAGTTTGTCGCATGCCGAAAATTTCACTACATGAAAATTAAAAAAGAAATTTCATGACGTGGAACCGTGTGAAGACTGTTTTTGAAAATTGTTAAAACTATCGGTTAAAATTTATGCCTAAAACCATCCTCAAACTTCAAGGAACATGGTGGTGAAAGAATTTTAAAAATCAGATCAGCTGTTACTGAAGTTATGTCGGGGCGGGCAATGAAACACATTCGCGCTCTCCGCTATAGCTCGGACGTAGACCTACGCAGCTTCCAGTGGTCGAGGGAAGAGTAACAGTACTTGCTGAAAGCTTGCGTACCACCTCCTCTGTTCTATTGGGGAGAACAGTCCACATTGTCTCGCTCGCTCTGCAAAAAGAGTATACTTCCAAACGGGTACTGACAGTAGGACTGGAGATAAAGCTCCTGTTGTCCCGTAGTGACAGATGGTCGTTGATATTCATTTTTGAGTTTAAGGTGGGCCGGGTCAACCCGTGACAGAGGTGGAGCAAGCCCCTAGCACTCCGTCATTTTCCAAAAATCAGTTTAATATACTGGCCCCGCAATGCGGAGCGTATCAGATATTAAGCTGATAAGAACAGATACTACACTTTGATCTTAGCCAAAAGGCCGAGAAGCGATAAACCAAAGGTGCCTTACGGTTATGGTGTCACTCTATGGACTATCGTTTTAAGCGGCGGGAACCAGTGGTTGTTATTCGAGTTTATTTCACCATCAGCCACCGCCCAAGTGACGTCAGACCAAAGGTGCGCAGTTATCTCAACGTCTCCTCGCCTTTCTTATGCGAAACGTTCAACTGGTTCGATTTTTGAGAAGGAAACGCTGGAAAAATCGTAGCCCAGTCAACGAATACAGTCGCCGTGACGACGTGGTGAACTGTTTACTCGATAGATGGCGTCACAGTAGCGCCTCCGTATTTTACCACTTTTTTGTTTTTCGTGGTGAAAACCGCGGAACGAGGACGCAGGCAACGTGTCGGAAGTCGTCTGTTAAGTTAAGCAACCGATAAAACGATCGGTAGAACCGGATAGTACGATGAAAAAAAGCCGTCAAAGTTCAAGTTCGCACCGCATTTAACGTGACCCGCAAGATAGGGTAGGCTGCAGCTGGAATGTCGGTGTTTTGCACACTCAATTATTGGTAGTCGTACCTTTTAAAATACATGCCATGCTGTGTGCTCTGTTGTCATATACAGACGGCAGTGGCCCGGCACTTGATGGTCGACGAAATTACAAGTAGATTTTTCATAACACATCACCTCTCTCAGCGTTCCCTTTTCTTTGCTGCATCCAAGCACGAGACGGCCGCGCCCACCACGTCGTTACGATTACAGTATCTCAGATGTCGAGTGACCGATTATACAATTTAAAAACCTCACAACGGTGGTTTTCATAATAGGCCTACCTTTCGAGTAACGTGAGAGGCCACGTAGGTGTATACGTAAACGGTACCCAATTCAATTCCTTTGTAAAACTGAAAAAACAATGGGCCAAATTGTCCGCGTCGTCTTCACAATGCGATTTCAAGTGTCATGCTAATATCATACTGTTGAGTCGCTTGCCGATTTGAAAGTGAAGGGTATTTATTCGTAAATGACTAATCAAACAAATCTGCAATTGCACACCTTTGAACGATCGAATCTCGTTGTTTTTGAACCAATAGCTAGTAAAATTTCTAAAACAGATACGTCACCGCTCGTGTTCGGTTTTCATCATCTTTAAAGTATGTTTTCATCTAGTAAACGAGCTGTTCTGCAAAGTTGCATGAAACTTTTTCCCCTCTCTACCGAACTGATCGCATTCTAACAAACGTAAAGTAAATGTTAAAGACAACGACGCCACCTAACCTTTCACAACTGCACAGAATGTAAATGAAGGGTGCCTGTTTTTTCTTAACTGCTCCTCTTCCTCTGGTCAGTGTGTATTTTACCTTTCACACAACTGAAAGTATTTAAACTAGTAAAGGAATTTTTTATTTCATTAGTGGGGGAGACAAGTAGTTTCCGTACTGTGTTATAATAAAATGAATTTTGTTTATTATCATTACCAAATTGTAAACAATTATTTGTATTGCATTCAGTTTCATTTGGTCTCTTCAGAGTGTCTTTAAGCAAGTTAAATATTTGAAATATGAAAGTACTAAAAGGCCGTGTGTTTTTAATTGAAAGCAGATGGTAGTTTATGACAGAAAGCAGTCGGCTGAAGTGTATTCATTTATTTTATCAAACACCATTCACATTTATAAGAATATTTATTTTTGTGCAGCTAGTTGTTAGCTAAGACATAGTGTGCAAATTTTTGTCGTTCTATCCCCTTTCCAGTAATAATGGAATAACAATGTAAACAATTTGTATAGCATTCAGTTTCAATTGGTCTCTTCAGAGTGTCTTTAAGCAAGTTAAATATTTGAAATACGAGGGTCATTCAATAAGTAAACAGACAAACAGTTGTAGAAAAGAAATTAATTGTAGCAGCTGATTGAAACTTTCAGGAGTGTTACCTGGCAACATCGTTGTGAGTCTTGATCAGCTGTTCAATAATATATTGCATAATCATAACCAATACAGTTTTATGTACGATGGCGTGTCCTCTTGAGGACAGTACTTTCGAAGAACAGCGTTCTGTTATAAGATTTTTGGACTTGGAACCACTAACTTGGATTCACTATTTTGAACCTGAGTGAAAGCGACAAAGCATGGAGTGGAAGCATCCCAGTTCACCCGCCAAAAAGAAATTCAAAACCCAGCCATCGGCTGGTAAGGTGATGTTAACCATCTTTTGGAGCTCCCAAGGCCCAATTTTCTCTGATTACCTACAAGACCAGCGTACCATCATAGTCAGTACTATTCTGACATGATTGTGAACAAAGTTAAGCCTGCATTGAAGAAGAAATGTCCGGGATGGCAGAGGAAAGGTGTGATTCTTCTTCACGATAATGCCCGCCCACACACGGCAAAACTGACGCTTGAAACAATAAAAAAAGTAGGTTGGGAGATCCTGCCTCATCGCCCTTATAGCCCTGACCTTCCCCATCTGACTTTTTCTTGTTTGGCCCACTCAAGGAGACTTTGCGTGATGTCAAGTTCAACGGCAATGAAGAAGTGAAGGAAAAAGTCAAAAACTGGCTTCGACATCAAGGTAAAGAATTCTTTGCTGAGGGAATACAAAAGCTTGTAAAGAGATGGGACAAGTGCATAGACGCTGCTGGAGATTATGTTGAAAAGTAAAAAAAAAAAAAATTGTATAATTGTATTAATTGAATAAAAAGCTTTTGCTCCACAGCTGTTTGTTTACTTATTGAATGACCTCTCATATGAAAGTACTGAAAGGCTGTGTGTTTTTAATTGAAAGCAGATGGTAGTTTATGACAGATATCAGTCGGGTGAAGTGTATTCTATTTATTTTATTTTATCAAACACCATTCACGTTCATAAGGTTATTTATTTTTGTGCAGCTAGTTGTTAGCTAAGGCGCAGTGTGCAAGTTTTTTGTCATTCTATCCCCTTTGCAGTAATAAAGTGGTGGCAAATCCTATTAAAGATTGCCTGTTCGTCACTAAATTTTAATTACCAAGTGGTTTTAAATTTACTATAACTGGTACGGTCATTATTTACTTATGTTTCCTCTGTTGGTGAAAATTAAAATAACAAGGGCGCGGCAAGCCATATTACCACTGTTGAAGGTTACCATATGTTTTTCCAGGTTTGCTTTTGTTCAGAAACGGCTAACGGTTTGGAAAAAAAATTTTCAACTTGTGATTTTCACTTGACAAACGCAAACGCAATAGTAAACTTACATTACAAAGTTAACATTTTTACTTTAAGACCGTGTAACAATTTTTACAAGCTGGTACAAATCAACAAATGTAGATGCAATTGCACACACACACATACAATCAACTGTGGAAGTTCAATTATTAAACATGTAATGTATTCAGTTTCTCCAAGTAACAGTTCAATGTTGTTTACGACTGGCTTTCACAAGCAGGCTGCTTGTTGCAGTATCTGGCACATTCGATACTGTCACCAACGCGAAGGGTAGGCCTATCTTTCATTACTTTACAAGGAGAGAGGACACTCTTCATTTCATAAATGAAACAGGTGGGAAAGTTTTTACGAAAAGACCTGTCTCATTATACAGGCTCTCTGTTGCAGTGCTCGTCAAACATTTACACACAAACACTCACTGCTAACACGTACATGATTATGTTACAAAGGGCCATCTTTATTAGCCTGTTTTTGACGCATTGCACACTGCATTTTATCAGGATATATGGACCATTCACAGGTGTCTGTCTGTATTTCTGTCCCTCACTCGTACGCTTATCCTCATGGTCATGCAACTCATTCTGCCGGGAGTGTGTGTGTTCTTTTGTGCAGATGCTTACCTTGCACTTGGTTGTAACTTGCTGCCGATGACAAGAAGTACGTAGTACGTAGTCCTAATCGTACCCGATGCATGTACAACAGAAATTTTCCATGCATCCTCATCCCCATAGGGATGACAAACTAGGTTTCCTGATCATGCTTATTGGCCGATAACAAACACGAGAATAAGACAGAAAAATTAATGGTGTAACCTTTTTCAGTATCAGCTACCCTTATAATTTACAGCAAGCTCTATTTATGATAATTGTTATTACACTGTCATAGGACTGCAGTTCCTCCCTCAGGCTGCTGGTGCTCGGTTCCTCCTTGCAGCGAAATATTGTCAATTGTCTGCGTGGAAGTAAGCAACGGGTGTAAGCATTCTTGAAGGCTTCATCTCACTCGATCCTCTCTGGCAGCAAGCTGTAACAGTAACGGAGACCATCAAACGTTTTCTAGGCGAAAGCCGGCCACTGCAATATGCATGCACGTTTCTAGACACAATTAAAAAAAATTACAGGTGGTCAGAAAAGTCTGGTGTAAGAAAAGTGTACGTAGGGACCCGGAGGTACTGCAATGCCGGGTCAACCCGTGACAGAAGTGGAGCAAGCCTCTAAACACTCCGTCATTTTCCAAAGGTCATTTTAATACACTGGCCCCACAATGCGGAGCGTATCAGACATAAAGTTGATAAGAACAGCTTAACAGGTTTATCCTTATACCAAAAATTTTACAAGGAGTTACAAATATTAAAACCGTACTTACAAATTAATAATCATTAATTGTATGTAACACTGTTGACAATTTTTAGACACCTGTATGAATTAGGCTATACAATTTATTGTTGTATATATGTATATAAAGTCTCTGATTATTTATTACAATTATTAATTTTATACAGTCTTTGAGAGTGTTCATACCTTCACAGTATGTCAAACACAATTATATCTATTGTATATTGTTTTTTTTCACACATTGATGTCACAATTTGCCAATTGTTTAATCACTGTCATGCAGATTTTTTTATCCAGTTACTACCACACTTAAGTTATTCTTTTTTTTCTTTCCTGTGAAAGCTGAAAGCGCAGCAGCACGTGTGAACACACAGATAATATTTTGTTTGGCAAATGTGACATTAAGCACTGCCATCAATCAGTATCACTATCTCACTTGTTTACTGTATATATATCCTGACTCCACCTGCTGAGCTTTCCGAATGGCTCTGTCATTGTTCTTGTGCCATGCATAGTAGTCCAGAGATGCTATACTATGAAGCCATCCATGGAGACCCTACATCCTTTCCCTTCTAGCGCCTCCTCAGAGCTTTCAAAAGAAACAGATGCATCAACTATGCAGATATTTATATTTTCTTCATTCCTCAGCTCCCGTGTCATGGTCTCAGATATGATCTGTTCCCTCGGCCTTCCTGTTTTTACAAGCAGAACCCCTGCCAATCAAAACATTGTAAAACAAAGGAAATTTAAGTGTACCAAAAAAAAACAAAAGATTGACAAGGAAGGTTGGTGAAGAGGAAAGGCTGAAGATTGCGATTGATTTACTGCAATGAACAGAGGTAAATAATAATAATAATAATAATTTATTTCCAATTTTTCCTTCATATACAAAATAGTTGCATACAAAGGACCTATAGGGGGTATAAAAATACCCGTACATAGGTTGGTCCTACATAAATATTTAAAAATAAAATTCAAAAATACAACAGTTGTAAATATTAACAAAATGTGATAGATACATCACTAGTTTATACTAATATAGTTCAAATAATAAAGCATTAAATTTATATGAGATTCATATACACAACATCAACCATACATGGCAACATGTTAATCACAATAATTATTAAATTTGTACAGACACCATTTATTCCATTATTCAGTCTATAACAAAATTTCTGATTTTATCTTTTAACTTCTTTTTTAACAGTTTATTACTAACGCCCAAACCTTTAAGATATATCGGTAGTTCATTGAAGTACTTTATTGCATAATAAACATAACTCCTTTGGCCAATTGTCAATATGTGTTTAGGCAGTGGGATACTTTTGTAGCGTGTGTTATTAGGATTTCGAGTAAATTCATCCTCAAGTTTATCATACTGATATATTATGGCTTTAAGAACAAAAACTTGTTTGAGATCGAGTGGTCTGTCCTGATCTTGTTCTTCCACTCCAATTATTTTTAATAATCTATATTGAAGTCTAAGCAGTGGTCTGAAAGATGTATCATAAAGACCACCCCAGGCAACAATACCATAAACTGCAATACTATGGAAAAGCCCATAGTAGGCCTATATTTGAATCATCTGTTTTCTAGATAATATTTGCCGGAGTCTGCAAAAAACATATACTAGATATTTTGGTTTTATTAACTACATTATTGACATGCAAATCCCACTTAATATTATAATCATATATAACATCTAGATATTTACAGCTAACGACTCTCTTCAAACGACCACCATTCAAAAAAACATCCAATTCATCAGGAACAGAGTCTTTATAATTGCCAAAAGTGACATAAACAGACTTGTTTATATTAAGTATAAGTTTATTTTGATAAAGCCATGAAAAAATAGAGTCAAGTTTATCTGACACATGAACTGATAGTTCCCTCCATGAGTGCCCATTCATTGGGACAGCTGTATCATCAGCATATGCAATCAATTCTTGGTGTATTTCTAATAAATCATTTATGAAGAATAAAAACAGTAATTGACCAAGAATAGATCCCTGAGGAACTCCTAAATTGGTATAGACTGGTTTACTTTTAATACCATTGACCTTTACAACTTGAAATTAAAAATCGAATCGAATTAAAAAATTTTTAAATTCACATTACAGTTAAATTTTTAACATGTTTCTTTAAAATTACACATACCATACAATTGTACTAATCATTTTTATTGATAATGTTTCATTATCGCTGCATGTGCCAACCAACTAAATTTCTTATAAAACCGCCAATATCTCGAAAACGAAAAAGCCGATTTTATTGAAACAAAACCAAAATAAAATTTGGAATTTTCTATAATTTTCACTCGTTGACACCATCTAGCTATCTCTCATAAAACGAAAGTTTGTCGCATGCCGAAAATTTCACTACATGAAAATTAAAAAAGAAATTTCATGACGTGGAACCGTCTGAAGACTGTTTTTGAAAATTGTTAAAACTATCGGTTAAAATTTATGCCTAAAACCATCCTCAAACTTCAAGGAACATGGTGGTGAAAGAATTTTAAAAATCAGATCAGCTGTTACTGAAGTTATGTCGGGGCGGGCAATGAAACACATTCGCGCTCTCCGCTATAGCTCGGACGTAGACCTACGCAGCTTCCAGTGGTCGAGGGAAGAGTAACAGTACTTGCTGAAAGCTTGCGTACCACCTCCTCTGTTCTATTGGGGAGAACAGTCCACATTGTCTCGCTCGCTCTGCAAAAAGAGTATACTTCCAAACGGGTACTGACAGTAGGACTGGAGATAAAGCTCCTGTTGTCCCGTAGTGACAGATGGTCGTTGATATTCATTTTTGAGTTTAAGGTGGGCCGGGTCAACCCGTGACAGAGGTGGAGCAAGCCCCTAGCACTCCGTCATTTTCCAAAAATCAGTTTAATATACTGGCCCCGCAATGCGGAGCGTATCAGATATTAAGCTGATAAGAACAGATACTACACTTTGATCTTAGCCAAAAGGCCGAGAAGCGATAAACCAAAGGTGCCTTACGGTTATGGTGTCACTCTATGGACTATCGTTTTAAGCGGCGGGAACCAGTGGTTGTTATTCGAGTTTATTTCACCATCAGCCACCGCCCAAGTGACGTCAGACCAAAGGTGCGCAGTTATCTCAACGTCTCCTCGCCTTTCTTATGCGAAACGTTCAACTGGTTCGATTTTTGAGAAGGAAACGCTGGAAAAATCGTAGCCCAGTCAACGAATACAGTCGCCGTGACGACGTGGTGAACTGTTTACTCGATAGATGGCGTCACAGTAGCGCCTCCGTATTTTACCACTTTTTTGTTTTTCGTGGTGAAAACCGCGGAACGAGGACGCAGGCAACGTGTCGGAAGTCGTCTGTTAAGTTAAGCAACCGATAAAACGATCGGTAGAACCGGATAGTACGATGAAAAAAAGCCGTCAAAGTTCAAGTTCGCACCGCATTTAACGTGACCCGCAAGATAGGGTAGGCTGCAGCTGGAATGTCGGTGTTTTGCACACTCAATTATTGGTAGTCGTATTTTTAAAATACATGCCATGCTGTGTGCTCTGTTGTCATATACAGACGGCAGTGGCCCGGCACTTGATGGTCGACGAAATTACAAGTAGATTTTTCATAACACATCACCTCTCTCAGCGTTCCCTTTTCTTTGCTGCATCCAAGCACGAGACGGCCGCGCCCACCACGTCGTTACGATTACAGTATCTCAGATGTCGAGTGACCGATTATACAATTTAAAAACCTCACAACGGTGGTTTTCATAATAGGCCTACCTTTCGAGTAACGTGAGAGGCCACGTAGGTGTATACGTAAACGGTACCCAATTCAATTCCTTTGTAAAACTGAAAAAACAATGGGCCAAATTGTCCGCGTCGTCTTCACAATGCGATTCCAAGTGTCATGCTAATATCATACTGTTGAGTCGCTTGCCGATTTGAAAGTGAAGGGTATTTATTCGTAAATGACTAATCAAACAAATCTGCAATTGCACACCTTTGAACGATCGAATCTCGTTGTTTTTGAACCAATAGCTAGTAAAATTTCTAAAACAGATACGTCACCGCTCGTGTTCGGTTTTCATCATCTTTAAAGTATGTTTTCATCTAGTAAACGAGCTGTTCTGCAAAGTTGCATGAAACTTTTTCCCCTCTCTACCGAACTGATCGCATTCTAACAAACGTAAAGTAAATGTTAAAGACAACGACGCCACCTAACCTTTCACAACTGCACAGAATGTAAATGAAGGGTGCCTGTTTTTTCTTAACTGCTCCTCTTCCTCTGGTCAGTGTGTATTTTACCTTTCACACAACTGAAAGTATTTAAACTAGTAAAGGAATTTTTTATTTCATTAGTGGGGGAGACAAGTAGTTTCCGTACTGTGTTATAATAAAATGAATTTTGTTTATTATCATTACCAAATTGTAAACAATTATTTGTATTGCATTCAGTTTCATTTGGTCTCTTCAGAGTGTCTTTAAGCAAGTTAAATATTTGAAATATGAAAGTACTAAAAGGCCGTGTGTTTTTAATTGAAAGCAGATGGTAGTTTATGACAGAAAGCAGTCGGCTGAAGTGTATTCATTTATTTTATCAAACACCATTCACATTTATAAGAATATTTATTTTTGTGCAGCTAGTTGTTAGCTAAGACATAGTGTGCAAATTTTTGTCGTTCTATCCCCTTTCCAGTAATAATGGAATAACAATGTAAACAATTTGTATAGCATTCAGTTTCAATTGGTCTCTTCAGAGTGTCTTTAAGCAAGTTAAATATTTGAAATACGAGGGTCATTCAATAAGTAAACAGACAAACAGTTGTAGAAAAGAAATTAATTGTAGCAGCTGATTGAAACTTTCAGGAGTGTTACCTGGCAACATCGTTGTGAGTCTTGATCAGCTGTTCAATAATATATTGCATAATCATAACCAATACAGTTTTATGTACGATGGCGTGTCCTCTTGAGGACAGTACTTTCGAAGAACAGCGTTCTGTTATAAGATTTTTGGACTTGGAACCACTAACTTGGATTCACTATTTTGAACCTGAGTGAAAGCGACAAAGCATGGAGTGGAAGCATCCCAGTTCACCCGCCAAAAAGAAATTCAAAACCCAGCCATCGGCTGGTAAGGTGATGTTAACCATCTTTTGGAGCTCCCAAGGCCCAATTTTCTCTGATTACCTACAAGACCAGCGTACCATCATAGTCAGTACTATTCTGACATGATTGTGAACAAAGTTAAGCCTGCATTGAAGAAGAAATGTCCGGGATGGCAGAGGAAAGGTGTGATTCTTCTTCACGATAATGCCCGCCCACACACGGCAAAACTGACGCTTGAAACAATAAAAAAAGTAGGTTGGGAGATCCTGCCTCATCGCCCTTATAGCCCTGACCTTCCCCATCTGACTTTTTCTTGTTTGGCCCACTCAAGGAGACTTTGCGTGATGTCAAGTTCAACGGCAATGAAGAAGTGAAGGAAAAAGTCAAAAACTGGCTTCGACATCAAGGTAAAGAATTCTTTGCTGAGGGAATACAAAAGCTTGTAAAGAGATGGGACAAGTGCATAGACGCTGCTGGAGATTATGTTGAAAAGTAAAAAAAAAAAAAATTGTATAATTGTATTAATTGAATAAAAAGCTTTTGCTCCACAGCTGTTTGTTTACTTATTGAATGACCTCTCATATGAAAGTACTGAAAGGCTGTGTGTTTTTAATTGAAAGCAGATGGTAGTTTATGACAGATATCAGTCGGGTGAAGTGTATTCTATTTATTTTATTTTATCAAACACCATTCACGTTCATAAGGTTATTTATTTTTGTGCAGCTAGTTGTTAGCTAAGGCGCAGTGTGCAAGTTTTTTGTCATTCTATCCCCTTTGCAGTAATAAAGTGGTGGCAAATCCTATTAAAGATTGCCTGTTCGTCACTAAATTTTAATTACCAAGTGGTTTTAAATTTACTATAACTGGTACGGTCATTATTTACTTATGTTTCCTCTGTTGGTGAAAATTAAAATAACAAGGGCGCGGCAAGCCATATTACCACTGTTGAAGGTTACCATATGTTTTTCCAGGTTTGCTTTTGTTCAGAAACGGCTAACGGTTTGGAAAAAAAATTTTCAACTTGTGATTTTCACTTGACAAACGCAAACGCAATAGTAAACTTACATTACAAAGTTAACATTTTTACTTTAAGACCGTGTAACAATTTTTACAAGCTGGTACAAATCAACAAATGTAGATGCAATTGCACACACACACATACAATCAACTGTGGAAGTTCAATTATTAAACATGTAATGTATTCAGTTTCTCCAAGTAACAGTTCAATGTTGTTTACGACTGGCTTTCACAAGCAGGCTGCTTGTTGCAGTATCTGGCACATTCGATACTGTCACCAACGCGAAGGGTAGGCCTATCTTTCATTACTTTACAAGGAGAGAGGACACTCTTCATTTCATAAATGAAACAGGTGGGAAAGTTTTTACGAAAAGACCTGTCTCATTATACAGGCTCTCTGTTGCAGTGCTCGTCAAACATTTACACACAAACACTCACTGCTAACACGTACATGATTATGTTACAAAGGGCCATCTTTATTAGCCTGTTTTTGACGCATTGCACACTGCATTTTATCAGGATATATGGACCATTCACAGGTGTCTGTCTGTATTTCTGTCCCTCACTCGTACGCTTATCCTCATGGTCATGCAACTCATTCTGCCGGGAGTGTGTGTGTTCTTTTGTGCAGATGCTTACCTTGCACTTGGTTGTAACTTGCTGCCGATGACAAGAAGTACGTAGTACGTAGTCCTAATCGTACCCGATGCATGTACAACAGAAATTTTCCATGCATCCTCATCCCCATAGGGATGACAAACTAGGTTTCCTGATCATGCTTATTGGCCGATAACAAACACGAGAATAAGACAGAAAAATTAATGGTGTAACCTTTTTCAGTATCAGCTACCCTTATAATTTACAGCAAGCTCTATTTATGATAATTGTTATTACACTGTCATAGGACTGCAGTTCCTCCCTCAGGCTGCTGGTGCTCGGTTCCTCCTTGCAGCGAAATATTGTCAATTGTCTGCGTGGAAGTAAGCAACGGGTGTAAGCATTCTTGAAGGCTTCATCTCACTCGATCCTCTCTGGCAGCAAGCTGTAACAGTAACGGAGACCATCAAACGTTTTCTAGGCGAAAGCCGGCCACTGCAATATGCATGCACGTTTCTAGACACAATTAAAAAAAATTACAGGTGGTCAGAAAAGTCTGGTGTAAGAAAAGTGTACGTAGGGACCCGGAGGTACTGCAATGCCGGGTCAACCCGTGACAGAAGTGGAGCAAGCCTCTAAACACTCCGTCATTTTCCAAAGGTCATTTTAATACACTGGCCCCACAATGCGGAGCGTATCAGACATAAAGTTGATAAGAACAGCTTAACAGGTTTATCCTTATACCAAAAATTTTACAAGGAGTTACAAATATTAAAACCGTACTTACAAATTAATAATCATTAATTGTATGTAACACTGTTGACAATTTTTAGACACCTGTATGAATTAGGCTATACAATTTATTGTTGTATATATGTATATAAAGTCTCTGATTATTTATTACAATTATTAATTTTATACAGTCTTTGAGAGTGTTCATACCTTCACAGTATGTCAAACACAATTATATCTATTGTATATTGTTTTTTTTCACACATTGATGTCACAATTTGCCAATTGTTTAATCACTGTCATGCAGATTTTTTTATCCAGTTACTACCACACTTAAGTTATTCTTTTTTTTCTTTCCTGTGAAAGCTGAAAGCGCAGCAGCACGTGTGAACACACAGATAATATTTTGTTTGGCAAATGTGACATTAAGCACTGCCATCAATCAGTATCACTATCTCACTTGTTTACTGTATATATATCCTGACTCCACCTGCTGAGCTTTCCGAATGGCTCTGTCATTGTTCTTGTGCCATGCATAGTAGTCCAGAGATGCTATACTATGAAGCCATCCATGGAGACCCTACATCCTTTCCCTTCTAGCGCCTCCTCAGAGCTTTCAAAAGAAACAGATGCATCAACTATGCAGATATTTATATTTTCTTCATTCCTCAGCTCCCGTGTCATGGTCTCAGATATGATCTGTTCCCTCGGCCTTCCTGTTTTTACAAGCAGAACCCCTGCCAATCAAAACATTGTAAAACAAAGGAAATTTAAGTGTACAAAAAAAAAACAAAAGATTGACAAGGAAGGTTGGTGAAGAGGAAAGGCTGAAGATTGCGATTGATTTACTGCAATGAACAGAGGTAAATAATAATAATAATAATAATTTATTTCCAATTTTTCCTTCATATACAAAATAGTTGCATACAAAGGACCTATAGGGGGTATAAAAATACCCGTACATAGGTTGGTCCTACATAAATATTTAAAAATAAAATTCAAAAATACAACAGTTGTAAATATTAACAAAATGTGATAGATACATCACTAGTTTATACTAATATAGTTCAAATAATAAAGCATTAAATTTATATGAGATTCATATACACAACATCAACCATACATGGCAACATGTTAATCACAATAATTATTAAATTTGTACAGACACCATTTATTCCATTATTCAGTCTATAACAAAATTTCTGATTTTATCTTTTAACTTCTTTTTTAACAGTTTATTACTAACGCCCAAACCTTTAAGATATATCGGTAGTTCATTGAAGTACTTTATTGCATAATAAACATAACTCCTTTGGCCAATTGTCAATATGTGTTTAGGCAGTGGGATACTTTTGTAGCGTGTGTTATTAGGATTTCGAGTAAATTCATCCTCAAGTTTATCATACTGATATATTATGGCTTTAAGAACAAAAACTTGTTTGAGATCGAGTGGTCTGTCCTGATCTTGTTCTTCCACTCCAATTATTTTTAATAATCTATATTGAAGTCTAAGCAGTGGTCTGAAAGATGTATCATAAAGACCACCCCAGGCAACAATACCATAAACTGCAATACTATGGAAAAGCCCATAGTAGGCCTATATTTGAATCATCTGTTTTCTAGATAATATTTGCCGGAGTCTGCAAAAAACATATACTAGATATTTTGGTCTTATTAACTACATTATTGACATGCAAATCCCACTTAATATTATAATCATATATAACACCTAGATATTTACAGCTAACGACTCTCTTCAAACGACCACCATTCAAAAAAACATCCAATTCATCAGGAACAGAGTCTTTATAATTGCCAAAAGTGACATAAACAGACTTGTTTATATTAAGTATAAGTTTATTTTGATAAAGCCATGAAAAAATAGAGTCAAGTTTATCTGACACATGAACTGATAGTTCCCTCCATGAGTGCCCATTCATTGGGACAGCTGTATCATCAGCATATGCAATCAATTCTTGGTGTATTTCTAATAAATCATTTATGAAGAATAAAAACAGTAATTGACCAAGAATAGATCCCTGAGGAACTCCTAAATTGGTATAGACTGGTTTACTTTTAATACCATTGACCTTTACAACTTGAAATTAAAAATCGAATCGAATTAAAAATTTTTTAAATTCACATTACAGTTAAATTTTTAACATGTTTCTTTAAAATTACACATACCATACAATTGTACTAATCATTTTTATTGATAATGTTTCATTATCGCTGCATGTGCCAACCAACTAAATTTCTTATAAAACCGCCAAAATCTCGAAAACGAAAAAGCCGATTTTATTGAAACAAAACCAAAATAAAATTTGGAATTTTCTATAATTTTCACTCGTTGACACCATCTAGCTATCTCTCATAAAACGAAAGTTTGTCGCATGCCGAAAATTTCACTACATGAAAATTAAAAAAGAAATTACATGACGTGGAACCGTCTGAAGACTGTTTTTGAAAATTGTTAAAACTATCGGTTAAAATTTATGCCTAAAACCATCCTCAAACTTCAAGGAACATGGTGGTGAAAGAATTTTAAAAATCAGATCAGCTGTTACTGAAGTTATGTCGGGGCGGGCAATGAAACACATTCGCGCTCTCCGCTATAGCTCGGACGTAGACCTACGCAGCTTCCAGTGGTCGAGGGAAGAGTAACAGTACTTGCTGAAAGCTTGCGTACCACCTCCTCTGTTCTATTGGGGAGAACAGTCCACATTGTCTCGCTCGCTCTGCAAAAAGAGTATACTTCCAAACGGGTACTGACAGTAGGACTGGAGATAAAGCTCCTGTTGTCCCGTAGTGACAGATGGTCGTTGATATTCATTTTTGAGTTTAAGGTGGGCCGGGTCAACCCGTGACAGAGGTGGAGCAAGCCCCTAGCACTCCGTCATTTTCCAAAAATCAGTTTAATATACTGGAACCGCAATGCGGAGCGTATCAGATATTAAGCTGATAAGAACAGATACTACACTTTGATCTTAGCCAAAAGGCCGAGAAGCGATAAACCAAAGGTGCCTTACGGTTATGGTGTCACTCTATGGACTATCGTTTTAAGCGGCGGGAACCAGTGGTTGTTATTCGAGTTTATTTCACCATCAGCCACCGCCCAAGTGACGTCAGACCAAAGGTGCGCAGTTATCTCAACGTCTCCTCGCCTTTCTTATGCGAAACGTTCAACTGGTTCGATTTTTGAGAAGGAAACGCTGGAAAAATCGTAGCCCAGTCAACGAATACAGTCGCCGTGACGACGTGGTGAACTGTTTACTCGATAGATGGCGTCACAGTAGCGCCTCCGTATTTTACCACTTTTTTGTTTTTCGTGGTGAAAACCGCGGAACGAGGACGCAGGCAACGTGTCGGAAGTCGTCTGTTAAGTTAAGCAACCGATAAAACGATCGGTAGAACCGGATAGTACGATGAAAAAAAGCCGTCAAAGTTCAAGTTCGCACCGCATTTAACGTGACCCGCAAGATAGGGTAGGCTGCAGCTGGAATGTCGGTGTTTTGCACACTCAATTATTGGTAGTCGTATTTTTAAAATACATGCCATGCTGTGTGCTCTGTTGTCATATACAGACGGCAGTGGCCCGGCACTTGATGGTCGACGAAATTACAAGTAGATTTTTCATAACACATCACCTCTCTCAGCGTTCCCTTTTCTTTGCTGCATCCAAGCACGAGACGGCCGCGCCCACCACGTCGTTACGATTACAGTATCTCAGATGTCGAGTGACCGATTATACAATTTAAAAACCTCACAACGGTGGTTTTCATAATAGGCCTACCTTTCGAGTAACGTGAGAGGCCACGTAGGTGTATACGTAAACGGTACCCAATTCAATTCCTTTGTAAAACTGAAAAAACAATGGGCCAAATTGTCCGCGTCGTCTTCACAATGCGATTCCAAGTGTCATGCTAATATCATACTGTTGAGTCGCTTGCCGATTTGAAAGTGAAGGGTATTTATTCGTAAATGACTAATCAAACAAATCTGCAATTGCACACCTTTGAACGATCGAATCTCGTTGTTTTTGAACCAATAGCTAGTAAAATTTCTAAAACAGATACGTCACCGCTCGTGTTCGGTTTTCATCATCTTTAAAGTATGTTTTCATCTAGTAAACGAGCTGTTCTGCAAAGTTGCATGAAACTTTTTCCCCTCTCTACCGAACTGATCGCATTCTAACAAACGTAAAGTAAATGTTAAAGACAACGACGCCACCTAACCTTTCACAACTGCACAGAATGTAAATGAAGGGTGCCTGTTTTTTCTTAACTGCTCCTCTTCCTCTGGTCAGTGTGTATTTTACCTTTCACACAACTGAAAGTATTTAAACTAGTAAAGGAATTTTTTATTTCATTAGTGGGGGAGACAAGTAGTTTCCGTACTGTGTTATAATAAAATGAATTTTGTTTATTATCATTACCAAATTGTAAACAATTATTTGTATTGCATTCAGTTTCATTTGGTCTCTCCAGAGTGTCTTTAAGCAAGTTAAATATTTGAAATATGAAAGTACTAAAAGGCCGTGTGTTTTTAATTGAAAGCAGATGGTAGTTTATGACAGAAAGCAGTCGGCTGAAGTGTATTCATTTATTTTATCAAACACCATTCACATTTATAAGAATATTTATTTTTGTGCAGCTAGTTGTTAGCTAAGACATAGTGTGCAAATTTTTGTCGTTCTATCCCCTTTCCAGTAATAATGGAATAACAATGTAAACAATTTGTATAGCATTCAGTTTCAATTGGTCTCTTCAGAGTGTCTTTAAGCAAGTTAAATATTTGAAATACGAGGGTCATTCAATAAGTAAACAGACAAACAGTTGTAGAAAAGAAATTAATTGTAGCAGCTGATTGAAACTTTCAGGAGTGTTACCTGGCAACATCGTTGTGAGTCTTGATCAGCTGTTCAATAATATATTGCATAATCATAACCAATACAGTTTTATGTACGATGGCGTGTCCTCTTGAGGACAGTACTTTCGAAGAACAGCGTTCTGTTATAAGATTTTTGGACTTGGAACCACTAACTTGGATTCACTATTTTGAACCTGAGTCAAAGCGACAAAGCATGGAGTGGAAGCATCCCAGTTCACCCGCCAAAAAGAAATTCAAAACCCAGCCATCGGCTGGTAAGGTGATGTTAACCATCTTTTGGAGCTCCCAAGGCCCAATTTTCTCTGATTACCTACAAGACCAGCGTACCATCATAGTCAGTACTATTCTGACATGATTGTGAACAAAGTTAAGCCTGCATTGAAGAAGAAATGTCCGGGATGGCAGAGGAAAGGTGTGATTCTTCTTCACGATAATGCCCGCCCACACACGGCAAAACTGACGCTTGAAACAATAAAAAAAGTAGGTTGGGAGATCCTGCCTCATCGCCCTTATAGCCCTGACCTTCCCCATCTGACTTTTTCTTGTTTGGCCCACTCAAGGAGACTTTGCGTGATGTCAAGTTCAACGGCAATGAAGAAGTGAAGGAAAAAGTCAAAAACTGGCTTCGACATCAAGGTAAAGAATTCTTTGCTGAGGGAATACAAAAGCTTGTAAAGAGATGGGACAAGTGCATAGACGCTGCTGGAGATTATGTTGAAAAGTAAAAAAAAAAAAAATTGTATAATTGTATTAATTGAATAAAAAGCTTTTGCTCCACAGCTGTTTGTTTACTTATTGAATGACCTCTCATATGAAAGTACTGAAAGGCTGTGTGTTTTTAATTGAAAGCAGATGGTAGTTTATGACAGATATCAGTCGGGTGAAGTGTATTCTATTTATTTTATTTTATCAAACACCATTCACGTTCATAAGGTTATTTATTTTTGTGCAGCTAGTTGTTAGCTAAGGCGCAGTGTGCAAGTTTTTTGTCATTCTATCCCCTTTGCAGTAATAAAGTGGTGGCAAATCCTATTAAAGATTGCCTGTTCGTCACTAAATTTTAATTACCAAGTGGTTTTAAATTTACTATAACTGGTACGGTCATTATTTACTTATGTTTCCTCTGTTGGTGAAAATTAAAATAACAAGGGCGCGGCAAGCCATATTACCACTGTTGAAGGTTACCATATGTTTTTCCAGGTTTGCTTTTGTTCAGAAACGGCTAACGGTTTGGAAAAAAAATTTTCAACTTGTGATTTTCACTTGACAAACGCAAACGCAATAGTAAACTTACATTACAAAGTTAACATTTTTACTTTAAGACCGTGTAACAATTTTTACAAGCTGGTACAAATCAACAAATGTAGATGCAATTGCACACACACACATACAATCAACTGTGGAAGTTCAATTATTAAACATGTAATGTATTCAGTTTCTCCAAGTAACAGTTCAATGTTGTTTACGACTGGCTTTCACAAGCAGGCTGCTTGTTGCAGTATCTGGCACATTCGATACTGTCACCAACGCGAAGGGTAGGCCTATCTTTCATTACTTTACAAGGAGAGAGGACACTCTTCATTTCATAAATGAAACAGGTGGGAAAGTTTTTACGAAAAGACCTGTCTCATTATACAGGCTCTCTGTTGCAGTGCTCGTCAAACATTTACACACAAACACTCACTGCTAACACGTACATGATTATGTTACAAAGGGCCATCTTTATTAGCCTGTTTTTGACGCATTGCACACTGCATTTTATCAGGATATATGGACCATTCACAGGTGTCTGTCTGTATTTCTGTCCCTCACTCGTACGCTTATCCTCATGGTCATGCAACTCATTCTGCCGGGAGTGTGTGTGTTCTTTTGTGCAGATGCTTACCTTGCACTTGGTTGTAACTTGCTGCCGATGACAAGAAGTACGTAGTACGTAGTCCTAATCGTACCCGATGCATGTACAACAGAAATTTTCCATGCATCCTCATCCCCATAGGGATGACAAACTAGGTTTCCTGATCATGCTTATTGGCCGATAACAAACACGAGAATAAGACAGAAAAATTAATGGTGTAACCTTTTTCAGTATCAGCTACCCTTATAATTTACAGCAAGCTCTATTTATGATAATTGTTATTACACTGTCATAGGACTGCAGTTCCTCCCTCAGGCTGCTGGTGCTCGGTTCCTCCTTGCAGCGAAATATTGTCAATTGTCTGCGTGGAAGTAAGCAACGGGTGTAAGCATTCTTGAAGGCTTCATCTCACTCGATCCTCTCTGGCAGCAAGCTGTAACAGTAACGGAGACCATCAAACGTTTTCTAGGCGAAAGCCGGCCACTGCAATATGCATGCACGTTTCTAGACACAATTAAAAAAAATTACAGGTGGTCAGAAAAGTCTGGTGTAAGAAAAGTGTACGTAGGGACCCGGAGGTACTGCAATGCCGGGTCAACCCGTGACAGAAGTGGAGCAAGCCTCTAAACACTCCGTCATTTTCCAAAGGTCATTTTAATACACTGGCCCCACAATGCGGAGCGTATCAGACATAAAGTTGATAAGAACAGCTTAACAGGTTTATTCTTATACCAAAAATTTTACAAGGAGTTACAAATATTAAAACCGTACTTACAAATTAATAATCATTAATTGTATGTAACACTGTTGACAATTTTTAGACACCTGTATGAATTAGGCTATACAATTTATTGTTGTATATATGTATATAAAGTCTCTGATTATTTATTACAATTATTAATTTTATACAGTCTTTGAGAGTGTTCATACCTTCACAGTATGTCAAACACAATTATATCTATTGTATATTGTTTTTTTTCACACATTGATGTCACAATTTGCCAATTGTTTAATCACTGTCATGCAGATTTTTTTATCCAGTTACTACCACACTTAAGTTATTCTTTTTTTCCTTTCCTGTGAAAGCTGAAAGCGCAGCAGCACGTGTGAACACACAGATAATATTTTGTTTGGCAAATGTGACATTAAGCACTGCCATCAATCAGTATCACTATCTCACTTGTTTACTGTATATATATCCTGACTCCACCTGCTGAGCTTTCCGAATGGCTCTGTCATTGTTCTTGTGCCATGCATAGTAGTCCAGAGATGCTATACTATGAAGCCATCCATGGAGACCCTACATCCTTTCCCTTCTACCGCCTCCTCAGAGCTTTCAAAAGAAACAGATGCATCAACTATGCAGATATTTATATTTTCTTCATTCCTCAGCTCCCGTGTCATGGTCTCAGATATGATCTGTTCCCTCGGCCTTCCTGTTTTTACAAGCAGAACCCCTGCCAATCAAAACATTGTAAAACAAAGGAAATTTAAGTGTACAAAAAAAAAACAAAAGATTGACAAGGAAGGTTGGTGAAGAGGAAAGGCTGAAGATTGCGATTGATTTACTGCAATGAACAGAGGTAAATAATAATAATAATAATAATTTATTTCCAATTTTTCCTTCATATACAAAATAGTTGCATACAAAGGACCTATAGGGGGTATAAAAATACCCGTACATAGGTTGGTCCTACATAAATATTTAAAAATAAAATTCAAAAATACAACAGTTGTAAATATTAACAAAATGTGATAGATACATCACTAGTTTATACTAATATAGTTCAAATAATAAAGCATTAAATTTATATGAGATTCATATACACAACATCAACCATACATGGCAACATGTTAATCACAATAATTATTAAATTTGTACAGACACCATTTATTCCATTATTCAGTCTATAACAAAATTTCTGATTTTATCTTTTAACTTCTTTTTTAACAGTTTATTACTAACGCCCAAACCTTTAAGATATATCGGTAGTTCATTGAAGTACTTTATTGCATAATAAACATAACTCCTTTGGCCAATTGTCAATATGTGTTTAGGCAGTGGGAAACTTTTGTAGCGTGTGTTATTAGAATTTCGAGTAAATTCATCCTCAAGTTTATCATACTGATATATTATGGCTTTAAGAACAAAAACTTGTTTGAGATCGAGTGGTCTGTCCTGATCTTGTTCTTCCACTCCAATTATTTTTAATAATCTATATTGAAGTCTAAGCAGTGGTCTGAAAGATGTATCATAAAGACCACCCCAGGCAACAATACCATAAACTGCAATACTATGGAAAAGCCCATAGTAGGCCTATATTTGAATCATCTGTTTTCTAGATAATATTTGCCGGAGTCTGCAAAAAACATATACTAGATATTTTGGTCTTATTAACTACATTATTGACATGCAAATCCCACTTAATATTATAATCATATATAACACCTAGATATTTACAGCTAACGACTCTCTTCAAACGACCACCATTCAAAAAAACATCCAATTCATCAGGAACAGAGTCTTTATAATTGCCAAAAGTGACATAAACAGACTTGTTTATATTAAGTATAAGTTTATTTTGATAGAGCCATGAAAAAATAGAGTCAAGTTTATCTGACACATGAACTGATAGTTCCCTCCATGAGTGCCCATTCATTGGGACAGCTGTATCATCAGCATATGCAATCAATTCTTGGTGTATTTCTAATAAATCATTTATGAAGAATAAAAACAGTAATTGACCAAGAATAGATCCCTGAGGAACTCCTAAATTGGTATAGACTGGTTTACTTTTAATACCATTGACCTTTACAACTTGAAATTAAAAATCGAATCGAATTAAAAATTTTTTAAATTTACATTACAGTTAAATTTTTAACATGTTTCTTTAAAATTACACATACCATACAATTGTACTAATCATTTTTATTGATAATGTTTCATTATCGCTGCATGTGCCAACCAACTAAATTTCTTATAAAACCGCCAATATCTCGAATAAAACCGCCAATATCTCGAAAACGAAAAAGCCGATTTTATTGAAACAAAACCAAAATAAAATTTAGAATTTTCTATAATTTTCACTCGTTGACACCATATAGCTATCTCTCATAAAACGAAAGTTTGTCGCATGCCGAAAATTTCACTACATGAAAATTAAAAAAGAAATTACATGACGTGGAACCGTCTGAAGACTGTTTTTGAAAATTGTTAAAACTATCGGTTAAAATTTATGCCTAAAACCATCCTCAAACTTCAAGGAACATGGTGGTGAAAGAATTTTAAAAATCAGATCAGCTGTTACTGAAGTTATGTCGGGGCGGGCAATGAAACACATTCGCGCTCTCCGCTATAGCTCGGACGTAGACCTACGCAGCTTCCAGTGGTCGAGGGAAGAGTAACAGTACTTGCTGAAAGCTTGCGTACCACCTCCTCTGTTCTATTGGGGAGAACAGTCCACATTGTCTCGCTCGCTCTGCAAAAAGAGTATACTTCCAAACGGGTACTGACAGTAGGACTGGAGATAAAGCTCCTGTTGTCCCGTAGTGACAGATGGTCGTTGATATTCATTTTTGAGTTTAAGGTGGGCCGGTCCCGGCGGTACTGCAATGCCGGGTCAACCCGTGACAGAGGTGGAGCAAGCCCCTAGCACTCCGTCATTTTCCAAAAATCAGTTTAATATACTGGCCCCGCAATGCGGAGCGTATCAGATATTAAGCTGATAAGAACAGATTTAAAAACGTTTATTGTTATATCAGTATATACAGAGTGTTACAAAAATTTTAAAACATGCTTACAAATTAATACTCATTAATTCTAGATACATACTTCATAATCATTATACATGTTTAAAATGGTACAACTTTTTGTTGTATATTTATAGTCTTTATTTATTACAATAAAATTTCTTTTTGGTATAGTCTTTGGGATTGTTCGTATGTACAAATTGTATATTTAATGTTTTTCAGATATATGTCACAACTGCCAATTTATTTAATATCATTCTCATGTAGTTTAATATACTGGCCCTGCAATGCAGGGTGTATCACACACACACACACACACACACACACACACACACACACACACACACACACACACACACACACACACAGAGGAAACATGAAGCTCAAATACAAAAAGACAAATATAAAGAAAATACACAAATACAAATATTAAGAAAATATAACACACACACACACACACACACACACACACACACACACAGAGGAAACATGCAGCTCAAATACAAAAAGACAAATATAAAGAAAATACACAAATACAAATATTAAGAAAATATATACATAATACATATTGTTTTGATTGGCAGCTGTGACTGACATTAGACACTGGCATTAATAAATAGCACTATCACAATGTCACTGTCACTAGCACTAAGCACTATCACTTATATTGTCGTACACCTGTGACATGTTCAACGTATATGTCACGACTCCACCTAATTGTGTCCGACACCATTAATTTTCCCATTATTCTACCATACTTCCAAGAAATACCCAGCCTCTGAACAACCCTGTCATTGTTCTTGTGCCACGCACCCAGAGAGCCTATAATAAAGCCATCAAGGTACACCCTGTATCCTTTGGCTTCTAGTTCAGTTTTCAAGGAGCTGTATTTGTCAATTTTATGTCTCCTTGCCAGTTCTAGAGCCTCCTCAGAACCTTCAAAAGGCACCGATACGTCCACAATACATATATTTTTCCTGTCATCACTTCTTAACACTATGTCTGGTCTGAGGTTTGATGTAGTTCCCTCGACCTTCCTGTTTTTGATGAGTGTTTCGGTGTCTTTGAGAGTAATGGCATTGCTGAGGCGTTCAACTATATTATCGTGGCGGAGCTTCCATCCTGTCGAATGGGTTTTACAGTGATTGACAACATGGGGAAGGGTCTCCTTGGGGTATCCGCATTTCCTGCATCGCTTGTCACCATTGCCGTATCTTTTTGTAGCATTCAGGGGAACGGTCCCAAGTCTTGCTCTGGTGATGAAGCGGTAGTCACAGAAACGAGTGTACTTTCCTGTAAGTATAAAATGGTTGCTCACTGCTGCTCGTGTAGTTGATTTGAGCACTTTCCCTTGGTCTGGTTTTCTGAATAGGGTGACTTTATAATAATTTCGTATCCCTCCTTTCATCATTCTCATTATAGCCCACCTTTCAGATCCTGGGACGATTATATGTTCTGTAGTATGGGAAGGCATACCTATAATAATTTTCAACTCTTCTCTGGCCGTGGACCACTGGAACCGTACGCTCATCCGGGTCTTGTTGAGGATGCGACATGCATTTCTTGCTTGCGACCAGATGGTTGATATGTCACCACCATCCCTGTCGAGGTTGTCATCTGTCGATCCTGAGAGGTATGCGGCCATGTCTTCTTTAGTAGGAGTGGACCCAAGTTTCCTTTTTACCACACTTTTCAGGCACTCCCAGGCTGTGTTTTTGATTGATGGATCCGGGGATGTAAGTAGTTTAAACGCATGGACTATCTTGGAGATCTTGGCAGCATCCGCCAGTGGAATTAAATTGGCTCCCCCTTGATATGCTGGCATATATAGAATCTCTGGGCTTGCTCGCTGGGGAAGGTGTAGCCACTTTTTGACGTAGCCTTTTATTTTTTTATCAGCTTTGTGAAGCGGCTTCATCGTTATTCGGGATGCTCGCAGTACATAGGCTAGTTTAGTTAGAAGGAACATGTTTAGGGCTTCTATTTTTTGCCACGGCGCCAGTAGTGAGTTGTGAAGTTTCTCAACATCTTGTAGCAGGTTATTAATTTCCTCTTCTGGTGTTTGATTGACTTTGTAGCCTGTTGGAATCCCCAGGTATTGGTAGTCTTCACCTTCTTTTAATGGCTCCGGTCTTCCTCCTTGGACAGTGAAAGTGGTGTTGTGGATTTCTCTCCTCTTCTTGCAACCCATGTGGAGGGTTGAACATTTCTTGGGATTAAAAGTCAGCCCCATCCAAGATGCTGTTTCTCCAACTTTGTTCAGCATGTTTTGCATGGCATCTGCATTCTTTGCAATGAGAACTATATCATCAGCATACGCTAACACCGACTGTATGTTGTTATGTAGTTTGTAACCACAATCATATTGCATGCTTTGTATAGTTCTTAGCAATGGCTCTATTGCAATGCTGAAGATAATTGGCGACAGGGGGCATCCTTGCTTCACTCCAGATTTCATGTTTATGTCTTCAGTCTCCCCTTCCGGTGTAGTTATTGTAGTAGTGGCATTCCTGTAAATGTTTTGTATAATGTTACTTAGCTTTTCTGGGAGTCTTATATTTTTGAGTACATTGTGGATGTATTTATGCGGGATTGAGCCGAAAGCATTTGTTAAATCCAGCCATGCTAGTACGGCTTCTTTTCCGTTTCTTCTGGAATCATCAATGATGGACTGTACTATAAAGTTGTTTTCATAACAGCCTTCTGTATCCATAAAGCCCTTCTGCTTGGGCGATATAATATTATTCTTAGCAGTCCACGTGCATACTCTGCTTGATATAATGCTAGCATATAGTTTGGCTATCGTATTTCCCAAGGTGAGTGGACGCCAGTTGTTGAGATCTCTGTGGTCCCCTTTTTTGTGGATCAGTACGGTTCTTGAACTATCCCATGCCTTCGGTGTCTTCTCCTCCTTAAAGCATCTATTATAAATAGTCTGAAGGACTAGACATCCAGGGTCTGCTCGTTTCAGCTGCGAGTATTTGACACCATCTTTCCCAGGTGCTGTGTTCTTCATTTTATTTAATTTCTGATTAATTTCTTCGGTTTCGATAGTATTTTCAATGTTAGCTTCATTTACCCCCACCGCCCGCATCTGATTCAGACATTCTGTGACGTGAGCAGGGGCTGCTGCTATGTCTGTGTCCGCTTTTTCTGTAAATACATCCTTGAAATATGCTGTTACTTCTGTTTTTCCCACTTGACAATACGTTGTAGCTGATCCATTTAATATTTTCGAGATAGCTTTCTTTTTGTTTATTCTGTAAAGCTTCTGTATCCTACCAGCTTCTATAGGATCAAATCCATTGCCACCTGTTCTTTGGATTATTCTGTTCTGATTGCGGCCATGACCATGTCTTTGTGTTCTCTCAGGAGTTGGCTTATATTCTGTTAGTTGTCTTATTTCATCTGTAATGTTGTACACTGTGTCCTCGAAGTCTTGCCAAGATGCTGCGTCCCTCAGTGCTTGTAACCATTTTTCTTGGTGTTTTGTTGATTTCTTCCTGTTTCGGTCTTCTTCGTCTATTTCACATTGGTTAGCATTTCCATGTAAGTGTGGATTGCCTGTATCCGTTGTTATTGTAGTGTCTTCCACTGCAGCACTTGTCTCTGGCAAACCGACAATTACAATAGGGGGCCCTTCTTCTGCGGGTGTTATGGGTCGGTCTTCTTGGGCTGGTATATTCATACACAACTCCCGAATTGGTACGTCTGTATTTACACATTGAGTAGTTATGTCGGTGGTATCCCTCGTTTCTTCAGTTCTCATATATTGTGCGTCTTCTGCTGTAGTTGTGGGATAATTCTCATTAGTTTGACGGTTTGCTGATCTTCTTTCAGACATGTGTTCTTCTTCTGGTATGCTAGTAGGGACTTCTGTTTCGTTACTTGTTGTCCGTTCAATGGTTATACATGAGGGGCCATCTTCTGCAGGTATTATGGGGTGATTTTCTTGGGTTCCTGTATCGACTGCTGCCTCTTCAACTGGTATGTCCTGTTGTGCAGTTGAGTCACTGCTCTCTTCTAATTCATTACGGATTGTGCCGACATCTTCAGTGTTGCCATGTGACCTGTAGTGTCTCTTCTGTTTTTTCAGGTCGTTTTCCACTCTATCACAAATTCGGCACTTAAATTTAAGGATAACGTTGTTGCAGTGGATCTTCTTTAGATGTTTTTTAAAGTCGCTATGATTTTGATACTGGTATAGCCCAAATAACCGTCTTCTTCCTCC
The DNA here is from genome assembly GCA_034769895.1 of Magicicada septendecula. Taxonomy (NCBI): domain Eukaryota; kingdom Metazoa; phylum Arthropoda; class Insecta; order Hemiptera; family Cicadidae; genus Magicicada; species Magicicada septendecula. The sequence goes on from CM068368.1 coordinate 661,075,901, forward strand.
AGAGGGCTGTGAGGATGGACCGTCTTTACAAAAATCGCACTGTATTAGTTCGTCAAATGGATACTGTATTGTAACTACCAAGGGGGTATTTGTTCCGGATTCCATTTTACACTGTAGTAGTTCTTCTATCTTAAGAGTTAGTTTACTAGTTACTTAAAGTTCCTATTAATATCTTTCCTATTATTTCTATATCATCTTATATCATTTCTATTAATATAAAAGTCTTAATAATAGCAGTCCTTGCTTGGTATAGCATTCACTTCACTACTATATCACGTTCTACTATCTTAGAGTTAGCTTATTAGTTACTTAAAGTGTCTTTAATATCTTTCCTATTATTTCTATTAGTATAAAAGTTTTAGTAATAACAGTTCTTGCTTGGCATAGTATTCATTTCACTACTATAAAGTTGTTTGTTGCGTAGACTGCTACAATACACATTAAAAAGAAAAAAAAAAAAATGTCTTTTCCAGAATATTTTTACTATAGTTTCCTAATCTGCTAATGTATTTACATGTTTCATGATTAAATGTAACTGTATTTATGGAGTCCTACACACTAAGATAAACAATTGTTCATAGTTACATTTTTCTTTTTAAATTTCGACTTTTTCCTAGCCATTAGGTATTGTTTCACAGGCATCATTAAGTAAATATGCTTTGCAAGGTTGTATCTTCTGTGAGATGAAGTAGTGCATATTGTTAATGTGTAAAAAGTTACTTACATACTTTCCAGTCTATATTCCATTCCACTGTAAAATACTCACAGAACACTCAAAGTTATAGCCGTTATTAAGTTTAAAATAGAAACGAACTGTATACCCTTTAATGTACAGAATTAATTATACAGTACTTCACAACGGACTAAATTCAAATATATACGGAACCTAAAAAAAGCACTCCACGTTTAAATTTAAAATCATTAAGAGCTTTCCACTACTGTATAACGGAAAATTTGAATGTTAACAGACACTTGCAGCCGTTGCTAAGCCCATAAGAGAGTTTAAATTTGGAATCTTAACGAACTTTCCCAAATATTATTAATATCGCACTGCACCACTTCGCAGATAAATTTGAAGTATTAACGGAAACTTACAGCCGTTATTATGATTCACACTTTACGGTTCACTGTAGCGTACACAATACTATCATCGATTACAACACGCACAAAAATAATTAAAATTAAACTGAAACTTACTGCCGTTATTATGATTCACACTTTACGGTTCACAAACACGCACAAAAAACAATTACAATTAAGCTGATAAGAACAGATACTACACTTTGATCTTAGCCAAAAGGCCGAGAAGCGATAAACCAAAGGTGCCTTACGGTTATGGTGTCACTCTATGGACTATCGTTTTAAGCGGCGGGAACCAGTGGTTGTTATTCGAGTTTATTTCACCATCAGCCACCGCCCAAGTGACGTCAGACCAAAGGTGCGCAGTTATCTCAACGTCTCCTCGCCTTTCTTATGCGAAACGTTCAACTGGTTCGATTTTTGAGAAGGAAACGCTGGAAAAATCGTAGCCCAGTCAACGAATACAGTCGCCGTGACGACGTGGTGAACTGTTTACTCGATAGATGGCGTCACAGTAGCGCCTCCGTATTTTACCACTTTTTTGTTTTTCGTGGTGAAAACCGCGGAACGAGGACGCAGGCAACGTGTCGGAAGTCGTCTGTTAAGTTAAGCAACCGATAAAACGATCGGTAGAACCGGATAGTACGATGAAAAAAAGCCGTCAAAGTTCAAGTTCGCACCGCATTTAACGTGACCCGCAAGATAGGGTAGGCTGCAGCTGGAATTTCGGCGTTTTGCACACTCAATTATTGGTAGTCGTACCTTTTAAAATACATGCCATGCTGTGTGCTCTGTTGTCATATACAGACGGCAGTGGCCCGGCACTTGATGGTCGACGAAATTACAAGTAGATTTTTCATAACACATCACCTCTCTCAGCGTTCCCTTTTCTTTGCTGCATCCAAGCACGAGACGGCCGCGCCCACCACGTCGTTACGATTACAGTATCTCAGATGTCGAGTGACCGATTATACAATTTAAAAACCTCACAACGGTGGTTTTCATAATAGGCCTACCTTTCGAGTAACGTGAGAGGCCACGTAGGTGTATACGTAAACGGTACCCAATTCAATTCCTTTGTAAAACTGAAAAAACAATGGGCCAAATTGTCCGCGTCGTCTTCACAATGCGATTTCAAGTGTCATGCTAATATCATACTGTTGAGTCGCTTGCCGATTTGAAAGTGAAGGGTATTTATTCGTAAATGACTAATCAAACAAATCTGCAATTGCACACCTTTGAACGATCGAATCTCGTTGTTTTTGAACCAATAGCTAGTAAAATTTCTAAAACAGATACGTCACCGCTCGTGTTCGGTTTTCATCATCTTTAAAGTATGTTTTCATCTAGTAAACGAGCTGTTCTGCAAAGTTGCATGAAACTTTTTCCCCTCTCTACCGAACTGATCGCATTCTAACAAACGTAAAGTAAATGTTAAAGACAACGACGCCACCTAACCTTTCACAACTGCACAGAATGTAAATGAAGGGTGCCTGTTTTTTCTTAACTGCTCCTCTTCCTCTGGTCAGTGTGTATTTTACCTTTCACACAACTGAAAGTATTTAAACTAGTAAAGGAATTTTTTATTTCATTAGTGGGGGAGACAAGTAGTTTCCGTACTGTGTTATAATAAAATGAATTTTGTTTATTATCATTACCAAATTGTAAACAATTATTTGTATTGCATTCAGTTTCATTTGGTCTCTTCAGAGTGTCTTTAAGCAAGTTAAATATTTGAAATATGAAAGTACTAAAAGGCCGTGTGTTTTTAATTGAAAGCAGATGGTAGTTTATGACAGAAAGCAGTCGGCTGAAGTGTATTCATTTATTTTATCAAACACCATTCACATTTATAAGAATATTTATTTTTGTGCAGCTAGTTGTTAGCTAAGACATAGTGTGCAAATTTTTGTCGTTCTATCCCCTTTCCAGTAATAATGGAATAACAATGTAAACAATTTGTATAGCATTCAGTTTCAATTGGTCTCTTCAGAGTGTCTTTAAGCAAGTTAAATATTTGAAATACGAGGGTCATTCAATAAGTAAACAGACAAACAGTTGTAGAAAAGAAATTAATTGTAGCAGCTGATTGAAACTTTCAGGAGTGTTACCTGGCAACATCGTTGTGAGTCTTGATCAGCTGTTCAATAATATATTGCATAATCATAACCAGTACAGTTTTATGTACGATGGCGTGTCCTCTTGAGGACAGTACTTTCGAAGAACAGCGTTCTGTTATAAGATTTTTGGACTTGGAACCACTAACTTGGATTCACTATTTTGAACCTGAGTCAAAGCGACAAAGCATGGAGTGGAAGCATCCCAGTTCACCCGCCAAAAAGAAATTCAAAACCCAGCCATCGGCTGGTAAGGTGATGTTAACCATCTTTTGGAGCTCCCAAGGCCCAATTTTCTGTGATTACCTACAAGACCAGCGTACCATCATAGTCAGTACTATTCTGACATGATTGTGAACAAAGTTAAGCCTGCATTGAAGAAGAAATGTCCGGGATGGCAGAGGAAAGGTGTGATTCTTCTTCACGATAATGCCCGCCCACACACGGCAAAACTGACGCTTGAAACAATAAAAAAAGTAGGTTGGGAGATCCTGCCTCATCGCCCTTATAGCCCTGACCTTCCCCATCTGACTTTTTCTTGTTTGGCCCACTCAAGGAGACTTTGCGTGATGTCAAGTTCAACGGCAATGAAGAAGTGAAGGAAAAAGTCAAAAACTGGCTTCGACATCAAGGTAAAGAATTCTTTGCTGAGGGAATACAAAAGCTTGTAAAGAGATGGGACAAGTGCATAGACGCTGCTGGAGATTATGTTGAAAAGTAAAAAAAAAAAAATTGTATAATTGTATTAATTGAATAAAAAGCTTTTGCTCCACAGCTGTTTGTTTACTTATTGAATGACCTCTCATATGAAAGTACTGAAAGGCTGTGTGTTTTTAATTGAAAGCAGATGGTAGTTTATGACAGATATCAGTCGGGTGAAGTGTATTCTATTTATTTTATTTTATCAAACACCATTCACGTTCATAAGGTTATTTATTTTTGTGCAGCTAGTTGTTAGCTAAGGCGCAGTGTGCAAGTTTTTTGTCATTCTATCCCCTTTGCAGTAATAAAGTGGTGGCAAATCCTATTAAAGATTGCCTGTTCGTCACTAAATTTTAATTACCAAGTGGTTTTAAATTTACTATAACTGGTACGGTCATTATTTACTTATGTTTCCTCTGTTGGTGAAAATTAAAATAACAAGGGCGCGGCAAGCCATATTACCACTGTTGAAGGTTACCATATGTTTTTCCAGGTTTGCTTTTGTTCAGAAACGGCTAACGGTTTGGAAAAAAAATTTTCAACTTGTGATTTTCACTTGACAAACACAAACGCAATAGTAAACTTACATTACAAAGTTAACATTTTTACTTTAAGACCGTGTAACAATTTTTACAAGCTGGTACAAATCAACAAATGTAGATGCAATTGCACACACACACATACAATCAACTGTGGAAGTTCAATTATACAACATGTAATGTATTCAGTTTCTCCAAGTAACAGTTCAATGTTGTTTACGACTGGCTTTCACAAGCAGGCTGCTTGTTGCAGTATCTGGCACATTCGATACTGTCACCAACGCGAAGGGTAGCCCTATCTTTCATTACTTTACAAGGAGAGAGGACACTCTTCATTTCATAAATGAAACAGGTGGGAAAGTTTTTACGAAAAGACCTGTCTCATTATACAGGCTCTCTGTTGCAGTGCTCGTCAAACATTTACACACAAACACTCACTGCTAACACGTACATGATTATGTTACAAAGGGCCATCTTTATTAGCCTGTTTTTGACGCATTGCACACTGCATTTTATCAGGATATATGGACCATTCACAGGTGTCCGTCTGTATTTCTGTCCCTCACTCGTACGCTTATCCTCATGGTCATGCAACTCATTCTGCCGGGAGTGTGTGTGTTCTTTTGTGCAGATGCTTACCTTGCACTTGGTTGTAACTTGCTGCCGATGACAAGAAGTACGTAGTACGTAGTCCTAATCGTACCCGATGCATGTACAACAGAAATTTTCCATGCATCCTCATCCCCATAGGGATGACAAACTAGGTTTCCTGATCATGCTTATTGGCCGATAACAAACACGAGAATAAGACAGAAAAATTAATGGTGTAACCTTTTTCAGTATCAGCTACCCTTATAATTTACAGCAAGCTCTATTTATGATAATTGTTATTACACTGTCATAGGACTGCAGTTCCTCCCTCAGGCTGCTGGTGCTCGGTTCCTCCTTGCAGCGAAATATTGTCAATTGTCTGCGTGGAAGTAAGCAACGGGTGTAAGCATTCTTGAAGGCTTCATCTCACTCGATCCTCTCTGGCAGCAAGCTGTAACAGTAACGGAGACCATCAAACGTTTTCTAGGCGAAAGCCGGCCACTGCAATATGCATGCACGTTTCTAGACACAATTTAAAAAAATTACAGGTGGTCAGAAAAGTCTGGTGTAAGAAAAGTGTACGTAGGGACCCGGAGGTACTGCAATGCCGGGTCAACCCGTGACAGAAGTGGAGCAAGCCTCTAAACACTCCGTCATTTTCCAAAGGTCATTTTAATACACTGGCCCCACAATGCGGAGCGTATCAGACATAAAGTTGATAAGAACAGCTTAACAGGTTTATTCTTATACCAAAAATTTTACAAGGAGTTACAAATATTAAAACCGTACTTACAAATTAATAATCATTAATTGTATGTAACACTGTTGACAATTTTTAGACACCTGTATGAATTAGGCTATACAATTTATTGTTGTATATATGTATATAAAGTCTCTGATTATTTATTACAATTATTAATTTTATACAGTCTTTGAGAGTGTTCATACCTTCACAGTATGTCAAACACAATTATATCTATTGTATATTGTTTTTTTTCACACATTGATGTCACAATTTGCCAATTGTTTAATCACTGTCATGCAGATTTTTTTATCCAGTTACTACCACACTTAAGTTATTCTTTTTTTTCTTTCCTGTGAAAGCTGAAAGCGCAGCAGCACGTGTGAACACACAGATAATATTTTGTTTGGCAAATGTGACATTAAGCACTGCCATCAATCAGTATCACTATCTCACTTGTTTACTGTATATATATCCTGACTCCACCTGCTGAGCTTTCCGAATGGCTCTGTCATTGTTCTTGTGCCATGCATAGTAGTCCAAAGATGCTATACTATGAAGCCATCCATGGAGACCCTACATCCTTTCCCTTCTAGCGCCTCCTCAGAGCTTTCAAAAGAAACAGATGCATCAACTATGCAGATATTTATATTTTCTTCATTCCTCAGCTCCCGTGTCATGGTCTCAGATATGATCTGTTCCCTCGGCCTTCCTGTTTTTACAAGCAGAACCCCTGCCAATCAAAACATTGTAAAACAAAGGAAATTTAAGTGTACAAAAAAAAAACAAAAGATTGACAAGGAAGGTTGGTGAAGAGGAAAGGCTGAAGATTGCGATTGATTTACTGCAATGAACAGAGGTAAATAATAATAATAATAATAATTTATTTCCAATTTTTCCTTCATATACAAAATAGTTGCATACAAAGGACCTATAGGGGGTATAAAAATACCCGTACATAGGTTGGTCCTACATAAATATTTAAAAATAAAATTCAAAAATACAACAGTTGTAAATATTAACAAAATGTGATAGATACATCACTAGTTTATACTAATATAGTTCAAATAATAAAGCATTAAATTTATATGAGATTCATATACACAACATCAACCATACATGGCAACATGTTAATCACAATAATTATTAAATTTGTACAGACACCATTTATTCCATTATTCAGTCTATAACAAAATTTCTGATTTTATCTTTTAACTTCTTTTTTAACAGTTTATTACTAACGCCCAAACCTTTAAGATATATCGGTAGTTCATTGAAGTACTTTATTGCATAATAAACATAACTCCTTTGGCCAATTGTCAATATGTGTTTAGGCAGTGGGATACTTTTGTAGCGTGTGTTATTAGAATTTCGAGTAAATTCATCCTCAAGTTTATCATACTGATATATTATGGCTTTAAGAACAAAAACTTGTTTGAGATCGAGTGGTCTGTCCTGATCTTGTTCTTCCACTCCAATTATTTTTAATAATCTATATTGAAGTCTAAGCAGTGGTCTGAAAGATGTATCATAAAGACCACCCCAGGCAACAATACCATAAACTGCAATACTATGGAAAAGCCCATAGTAGGCCTATATTTGAATCATCTGTTTTCTAGATAATATTTGCCGGAGTCTGCAAAAAACATATACTAGATATTTTGGTCTTATTAACTACATTATTGACATGCAAATCCCACTTAATATTATAATCATATATAACACCTAGATATTTACAGCTAACGACTCTCTTCAAACGACCACCATTCAAAAAAACATCCAATTCATCAGGAACAGAGTCTTTATAATTGCCAAAAGTGACATAAACAGACTTGTTTATATTAAGTATAAGTTTATTTTGATAAAGCCATGAAAAAATAGAGTCAAGTTTATCTGACACATGAACTGAAAGTTCCCTCCATGAGTGCCCATTCATTGGGACAGCTGTATCATCAGCATATGCAATCAATTCTTGGTGTATTTCTAATAAATCATTTATGAAGAATAAAAACAGTAATTGACCAAGAATAGATCCCTGAGGAACTCCTAAATTGGTATAGACTGGTTTAATTTTAATACCATTGACCTTTACAACTTGAAATTAAAAATCGAATCGAATTAAAAATTTTTTAAATTCACATTACAGTTAAATTTTTAACATGTTTCTTTAAAATTACACATACCATACAATTGTACTAATCATTTTTATTGATAATGTTTCATTATCGCTGCATGTGCCAACCAACTAAATTTCTTATAAAACCGCCAATATCTCGAAAACGAAAAAGCCGATTTTATTGAAACAAAACCAAAATAAAATTTGGAATTTTCTATAATTTTCACTCGTTGACACCATATAGCTATCTCTCATAAAACGAAAGTTTGTCGCATGCCGAAAATTTCACTACATGAAAATTAAAAAAGAAATTTCATGACGTGGAACCGTCTGAAGACTGTTTTTGAAAATTGTTAAAACTATCGGTTAAAATTTATGCCTAAAACCATCCTCAAACTTCAAGGAACATGGTGGTGAAAGAATTTTAAAAATCAGATCAGCTGTTACTGAAGTTATGTCGGGGCGGGCAATGAAACACATTCGCGCTCTCCGCTATAGCTCGGACGTAGACCTACGCAGCTTCCAGTGGTCGAGGGAAGAGTAACAGTACTTGCTGAAAGCTTGCGTACCACCTCCTCTGTTCTATTGGGGAGAAAAGTCCACATTGTCTCGCTCGCTCTGCAAAAAGAGTATACTTCCAAACGGGTACTGACAGTAGGACTGGAGATAAAGCTCCTGTTGTCCCGTAGTGACAGATGGTCGTTGATATTCATTTTTGAGTTTAAGGTGGGCCGGTCCCGGCGGTACTGCAATGCCGGGTCAACCCGTGACGGAGGTGGAGCAAGCCCCTAGGCACTCCGTCATTTTCCAAAAATCAGTTTAATATACTGGCCCCGCAATGCGGAGCGTATCAGATATTAAGCTGATAAGAACAGATACTACACTTTGATCTTAGCCAAAAGGCCGAGAAGCGATAAACCAAAGGTGCCTTACGGTTATGGTGTCACTCTATGGACTATCGTTTTAAGCGGCGGGAACCAGTGGTTGTTATTCGAGTTTATTTCACCATCAGCCACCGCCCAAGTGACGTCAGACCAAAGGTGCGCAGTTATCTCAACGTCTCCTCGCCTTTCTTATGCGAAACGTTCAACTGGTTCGATTTTTGAGAAGGAAACGCTGGAAAAATCGTAGCCCAGTCAACGAATACAGTCGCCGTGACGACGTGGTGAACTGTTTACTCGATAGATGGCGTCACAGTAGCGCCTCCGTATTTTACCACTTTTTTGTTTTTCGTGGTGAAAACCGCGGAACGAGGACGCAGGCAACGTGTCGGAAGTCGTCTGTTAAGTTAAGCAACCGATAAAACGATCGGTAGAACCGGATAGTACGATGAAAAAAACCCGTTAAAGTTCAAGTTCGCACCGCATTTAACGTGACCCGCAAGATAGGGTAGGCTGCAGCTGGAATTTCGGCGTTTTGCACACTCAATTATTGGTAGTCGTACCTTTTAAAATACATGCCATGCTGTGTGCTCTGTTGTCATATACAGACGGCAGTGGCCCGGGACTTGATGGTCGACGAAATTACAAGTAGATTTTTCATAACACATCACCTCTCTCAGCGTTCCCTTTTCTTTGCTGCATCCAAGCACGAGACGGCCGCGCCCACCACGTCGTTACGATTACAGTATCTCAGATGTCGAGTGACCGATTATACAATTTAAAAACCTCACAACGGTGGTTTTCATAATAGGCCTACCTTTCGAGTAACGTGAGAGGCCACGTAGGTGTATACGTAAACGGTACCCAATTCAATTCCTTTGTAAAACTGAAAAAACAATGGGCCAAATTGTCCGCGTCGTCTTCACAATGCGATTTCAAGTGTCATGCTAATATCATACTGTTGAGTCGCTTGCCGATTTGAAAGTGAAGGGTATTTATTCGTAAATGACTAATCAAACAAATCTGCAATTGCACACCTTTGAACGATCGAATCTCGTTGTTTTTTAACCAATAGCTAGTAAAATTTCTAAAACAGATACGTCACCGCTCGTGTTCGGTTTTCATCATCTTTAAAGTATGTTTTCATCTAGTAAACGAGCTGTTCTGCAAAGTTGCATGAAACTTTTTCCCCTCTCTACCGAACTGATCGCATTCTAACAAACGTAAAGTAAATGTTAAAGACAACGACGCCACCTAACCTTTCACAACTGCACAGAATGTAAATGAAGGGTGCCTGTTTTTTCTTAACTGCTCCTCTTCCTCTGGTCAGTGTGTATTTTACCTTTCACACAACTGAAAGTATTTAAACTAGTAAAGGAATTTTTTATTTCATTAGTGGGGGAGACAAGTAGTTTCCGTACTGTGTTATAATAAAATGAATTTTGTTTATTATCATTACCAAATTGTAAACAATTATTTGTATTGCATTCAGTTTCATTTGGTCTCTTCAGAGTGTCTTTAAGCAAGTTAAATATTTGAAATATGAAAGTACTAAAAGGCCGTGTGTTTTTAATTGAAAGCAGATGGTAGTTTATGACAGAAAGCAGTCGGCTGAAGTGTATTCATTTATTTTATCAAACACCATTCACATTTATAAGAATATTTATTTTTGTGCAGCTAGTTGTTAGCTAAGACATAGTGTGCAAATTTTTGTCGTTCTATCCCCTTTCCAGTAATAATGGAATAAAAATGTAAACAATTTGTATAGCATTCAGTTTCAATTGGTCTCTTCAGAGTGTCTTTAAGCAAGTTAAATATTTGAAATACGAGGGTCATTCAATAAGTAAACAGACAAACAGTTGTAGAAAAGAAATTAATTGTAGCAGCTGATTGAAACTTTCAGGAGTGTTACCTGGCAACATCGTTGTGAGTCTTGATCAGCTGTTCAATAATATATTGCATAATCATAACCAGTACAGTTTTATGTACGATGGCGTGTCCTCTTGAGGACAGTACTTTCGAAGAACAGCGTTCTGTTATAAGATTTTTGGACTTGGAACCACTAACTTGGATTCACTATTTTGAACCTGAGTCAAAGCGACAAAGCATGGAGTGGAAGCATCCCAGTTCACCCGCCAAAAAGAAATTCAAAACCCAGCCATCGGCTGGTAAGGTGATGTTAACCATCTTTTGGAGCTCCCAAGGCCCAATTTTCTGTGATTACCTACAAGACCAGCGTACCATCATAGTCAGTACTATTCTGACATGATTGTGAAAAAAGTTAAGCCTGCATTGAAGAAGAAATGTCCGGGATGGCAGAGGAAAGGTGTGATTCTTCTTCACGATAATGCCCGCCCACACACGGCAAAACTGACGCTTGAAACAATAAAAAAAGTAGGTTGGGAGATCCTGCCTCATCGCCCTTATAGCCCTGACCTTCCCCATCTGACTTTTTCTTGTTTGGCCCACTCAAGGAGACTTTGCGTGATGTCAAGTTCAACGGCAATGAAGAAGTGAAGGAAAAAGTCAAAAACTGGCTTCGACATCAAGGTAAAGAATTCTTTGCTGAGGGAATACAAAAGCTTGTAAAGAGATGGGACAAGTGCATAGACGCTGCTGGAGATTATGTTGAAAAGTAAAAAAAAAAAAATTGTATAATTGTATTAATTGAATAAAAAGCTTTTGCTCCACAGCTGTTTGTTTACTTATTGAATGACCTCTCATATGAAAGTACTGAAAGGCTGTGTGTTTTTAATTGAAAGCAGATGGTAGTTTATGACAGATATCAGTCGGGTGAAGTGTATTCTATTTATTTTATTTTATCAAACACCATTCACGTTCATAAGGTTATTTATTTTTGTGCAGCTAGTTGTTAGCTAAGGCGCAGTGTGCAAGTTTTTTGTCATTCTATCCCCTTTGCAGTAATAAAGTGGTGGCAAATCCTATTAAAGATTGCCTGTTCGTCACTAAATTTTAATTACCAAGTGGTTTTAAATTTACTATAACTGGTACGGTCATTATTTACTTATGTTTCCTCTGTTGGTGAAAATTAAAATAACAAGGGCGCGGCAAGCCATATTACCACTGTTGAAGGTTACCATATGTTTTTCCAGGTTTGCTTTTGTTCAGAAACGGCTAACGGTTTGGAAAAAAAATTTTCAACTTGTGATTTTCACTTGACAAACACAAACGCAATAGTAAACTTACATTACAAAGTTAACATTTTTACTTTAAGACCGTGTAACAATTTTTACAAGCTGGTACAAATCAACAAATGTAGATGCAATTGCACACACACACATACAATCAACTGTGGAAGTTCAATTATACAACATGTAATGTATTCAGTTTCTCCAAGTAACAGTTCAATGTTGTTTACGACTGGCTTTCACAAGCAGGCTGCTTGTTGCAGTATCTGGCACATTCGATACTGTCACCAACGCGAAGGGTAGCCCTATCTTTCATTACTTTACAAGGAGAGAGGACACTCTTCATTTCATAAATGAAACAGGTGGGAAAGTTTTTACGAAAAGACCTGTCTCATTATACAGGCTCTCTGTTGCAGTGCTCGTCAAACATTTACACACAAACACTCACTGCTAACACGTACATGATTATGTTACAAAGGGCCATCTTTATTAGCCTGTTTTTGACGCATTGCACACTGCATTTTATCAGGATATATGGACCATTCACAGGTGTCCGTCTGTATTTCTGTCCCTCACTCGTACGCTTATCCTCATGGTCATGCAACTCATTCTGCCGGGAGTGTGTGTGTTCTTTTGTGCAGATGCTTACCTTGCACTTGGTTGTAACTTGCTGCCGATGACAAGAAGTACGTAGTACGTAGTCCTAATCGTACCCGATGCATGTACAACAGAAATTTTCCATGCATCCTCATCCCCATAGGGATGACAAACTAGGTTTCCTGATCATGCTTATTGGCCGATAACAAACACGAGAATAAGACAGAAAAATTAATGGTGTAACCTTTTTCAGTATCAGCTACCCTTATAATTTACAGCAAGCTCTATTTATGATAATTGTTATTACACTGTCATAGGACTGCAGTTCCTCCCTCAGGCTGCTGGTGCTCGGTTCCTCCTTGCAGCGAAATATTGTCAATTGTCTGCGTGGAAGTAAGCAACGGGTGTAAGCATTCTTGAAGGCTTCATCTCACTCGATCCTCTCTGGCAGCAAGCTGTAACAGTAACGGAGACCATCAAACGTTTTCTAGGCGAAAGCCGGCCACTGCAATATGCATGCACGTTTCTAGACACAATTAAAAAAAATTACAGGTGGTCAGAAAAGTCTGGTGTAAGAAAAGTGTACGTAGGGACCCGGAGGTACTGCAATGCCGGGTCAACCCGTGACAGAAGTGGAGCAAGCCTCTAAACACTCCGTCATTTTCCAAAGGTCATTTTAATACACTGGCCCCACAATGCGGAGCGTATCAGACATAAAGTTGATAAGAACAGCTTAACAGGTTTATTCTTATACCAAAAATTTTACAAGGAGTTACAAATATTAAAACCGTACTTACAAATTAATAATCATTAATTGTATGTAACACTGTTGACAATTTTTAGACACCTGTATGAATTAGGCTATACAATTTATTGTTGTATATATGTATATAAAGTCTCTGATTATTTATTACAATTATTAATTTTATACAGTCTTTGAGAGTGTTCATACCTTCACAGTATGTCAAACACAATTATATCTATTGTATATTGTTTTTTTTCACACATTGATGTCACAATTTGCCAATTGTTTAATCACTGTCATGCAGATTTTTTTATCCAGTTACTACCACACTTAAGTTATTCTTTTTTTTCTTTCCTGTGAAAGCTGAAAGCGCAGCAGCACGTGTGAACACACAGATAATATTTTGTTTGGCAAATGTGACATTAAGCACTGCCATCAATCAGTATCACTATCTCACTTGTTTACTGTATATATATCCTGACTCCACCTGCTGAGCTTTCCGAATGGCTCTGTCATTGTTCTTGTGCCATGCATAGTAGTCCAGAGATGCTATACTATGAAGCCATCCATGGAGACCCTACATCCTTTCCCTTCTAGCGCCTCCTCAGAGCTTTCAAAAGAAACAGATGCATCAACTATGCAGATATTTATATTTTCTTCATTCCTCAGCTCCCGTGTCATGGTCTCAGATATGATCTGTTCCCTCGGCCTTCCTGTTTTTACAAGCAGAACCCCTGCCAATCAAAACATTGTAAAACAAAGGAAATTTAAGTGTACAAAAAAAAAACAAAAGATTGACAAGGAAGGTTGGTGAAGAGGAAAGGCTGAAGATTGCGATTGATTTACTGCAATGAACAGAGGTAAATAATAATAATAATAATAATTTATTTCCAATTTTTCCTTCATATACAAAATAGTTGCATACAAAGGACCTATAGGGGGTATAAAAATACCCGTACATAGGTTGGTCCTACATAAATATTTAAAAATAAAATTCAAAAATACAACAGTTGTAAATATTAACAAAATGTGATAGATACATCACTAGTTTATACTAATATAGTTCAAATAATAAAGCATTAAATTTATATGAGATTCATATACACAACATCAACCATACATGGCAACATGTTAATCACAATAATTATTAAATTTGTACAGACACCATTTATTCCATTATTCAGTCTATAACAAAATTTCTGATTTTATCTTTTAACTTCTTTTTTAACAGTTTATTACTAACGCCCAAACCTTTAAGATATATCGGTAGTTCATTGAAGTACTTTATTGCATAATAAACATAACTCCTTTGGCCAATTGTCAATATGTGTTTAGGCAGTGGGATACTTTTGTAGCGTGTGTTATTAGAATTTCGAGTAAATTCATCCTCAAGTTTATCATACTGATATATTATGGCTTTAAGAACAAAAACTTGTTTGAGATCGAGTGGTCTGTCCTGATCTTGTTCTTCCACTCCAATTATTTTTAATAATCTATATTGAAGTCTAAGCAGTGGTCTGAAAGATGTATCATAAAGACCACCCCAGGCAACAATACCATAAACTGCAATACTATGGAAAAGCCCATAGTAGGCCTATATTTGAATCATCTGTTTTCTAGATAATATTTGCCGGAGTCTGCAAAAAACATATACTAGATATTTTGGTCTTATTAACTACATTATTGACATGCAAATCCCACTTAATATTATAATCATATATAACACCTAGATATTTACAGCTAACGACTCTCTTCAAACGACCACCATTCAAAAAAACATCCAATTCATCAGGAACAGAGTCTTTATAATTGCCAAAAGTGACATAAACAGACTTGTTTATATTAAGTATAAGTTTATTTTGATAAAGCCATGAAAAAATAGAGTCAAGTTTATCTGACACATGAACTGAAAGTTCCCTCCATGAGTGCCCATTCATTGGGACAGCTGTATCATCAGCATATGCAATCAATTCTTGGTGTATTTCTAATAAATCATTTATGAAGAATAAAAACAGTAATTGACCAAGAATAGATCCCTGAGGAACTCCTAAATTGGTATAGACTGGTTTAATTTTAATACCATTGACCTTTACAACTTGAAATTAAAAATCGAATCGAATTAAAAATTTTTTAAATTCACATTACAGTTAAATTTTTAACATGTTTCTTTAAAATTACACATACCATACAATTGTACTAATCATTTTTATTGATAATGTTTCATTATCGCTGCATGTGCCAACCAACTAAATTTCTTATAAAACCGCCAATATCTCGAAAACGAAAAAGCCGATTTTATTGAAACAAAACCAAAATAAAATTTGGAATTTTCTATAATTTTCACTCGTTGACACCATATAGCTATCTCTCATAAAACGAAAGTTTGTCGCATGCCGAAAATTTCACTACATGAAAATTAAAAAAGAAATTTCATGACGTGGAACCGTCTGAAGACTGTTTTTGAAAATTGTTAAAACTATCGGTTAAAATTTATGCCTAAAACCATCCTCAAACTTCAAGGAACATGGTGGTGAAAGAATTTTAAAAATCAGATCAGCTGTTACTGAAGTTATGTCGGGGCGGGCAATGAAACACATTCGCGCTCTCCGCTATAGCTCGGACGTAGACCTACGCAGCTTCCAGTGGTCGAGGGAAGAGTAACAGTACTTGCTGAAAGCTTGCGTACCACCTCCTCTGTTCTATTGGGGAGAAAAGTCCACATTGTCTCGCTCGCTCTGCAAAAAGAGTATACTTCCAAACGGGTACTGACAGTAGGACTGGAGATAAAGCTCCTGTTGTCCCGTAGTGACAGATGGTCGTTGATATTCATTTTTGAGTTTAAGGTGGGCCGGTCCCGGCGGTACTGCAATGCCGGGTCAACCCGTGACAGAGGTGGAGCAAGCCCCTAGGCACTCCGTCATTTTCCAAAAATCAGTTTAATATACTGGCCCCGCAATGCGGAGCGTATCAGATATTAAGCTGATAAGAACAGATACTACACTTTGATCTTAGCCAAAAGGCCGAGAAGCGATAAACCAAAGGTGCCTTACGGTTATGGTGTCACTCTATGGACTATCGTTTTAAGCGGCGGGAACCAGTGGTTGTTATTCGAGTTTATTTCACCATCAGCCACCGCCCAAGTGACGTCAGACCAAAGGTGCGCAGTTATCTCAACGTCTCCTCGCCTTTCTTATGCGAAACGTTCAACTGGTTCGATTTTTGAGAAGGAAACGCTGGAAAAATCGTAGCCCAGTCAACGAATACAGTCGCCGTGACGACGTGGTGAACTGTTTACTCGATAGATGGCGTCACAGTAGCGCCTCCGTATTTTACCACTTTTTTGTTTTTCGTGGTGAAAACCGCGGAACGAGGACGCAGGCAACGTGTCGGAAGTCGTCTGTTAAGTTAAGCAACCGATAAAACGATCGGTAGAACCGGATAGTACGATGAAAAAAACCCGTTAAAGTTCAAGTTCGCACCGCATTTAACGTGACCCGCAAGATAGGGTAGGCTGCAGCTGGAATTTCGGCGTTTTGCACACTCAATTATTGGTAGTCGTACCTTTTAAAATACATGCCATGCTGTGTGCTCTGTTGTCATATACAGACGGCAGTGGCCCGGGACTTGATGGTCGACGAAATTACAAGTAGATTTTTCATAACACATCACCTCTCTCAGCGTTCCCTTTTCTTTGCTGCATCCAAGCACGAGACGGCCGCGCCCACCACGTCGTTACGATTACAGTATCTCAGATGTCGAGTGACCGATTATACAATTTAAAAACCTCACAACGGTGGTTTTCATAATAGGCCTACCTTTCGAGTAACGTGAGAGGCCACGTAGGTGTATACGTAAACGGTACCCAATTCAATTCCTTTGTAAAACTGAAAAAACAATGGGCCAAATTGTCCGCGTCGTCTTCACAATGCGATTTCAAGTGTCATGCTAATATCATACTGTTGAGTCGCTTGCCGATTTGAAAGTGAAGGGTATTTATTCGTAAATGACTAATCAAACAAATCTGCAATTGCACACCTTTGAACGATCGAATCTCGTTGTTTTTGAACCAATAGCTAGTAAAATTTCTAAAACAGATACGTCACCGCTCGTGTTCGGTTTTCATCATCTTTAAAGTATGTTTTCATCTAGTAAACGAGCTGTTCTGCAAAGTTGCATGAAACTTTTTCCCCTCTCTACCGAACTGATCGCATTCTAACAAACGTAAAGTAAATGTTAAAGACAACGACGCCACCTAACCTTTCACAACTGCACAGAATGTAAATGAAGGGTGCCTGTTTTTTCTTAACTGCTCCTCTTCCTCTGGTCAGTGTGTATTTTACCTTTCACACAACTGAAAGTATTTAAACTAGTAAAGGAATTTTTTATTTCATTAGTGGGGGAGACAAGTAGTTTCCGTACTGTGTTATAATAAAATGAATTTTGTTTATTATCATTACCAAATTGTAAACAATTATTTGTATTGCATTCAGTTTCATTTGGTCTCTTCAGAGTGTCTTTAAGCAAGTTAAATATTTGAAATATGAAAGTACTAAAAGGCCGTGTGTTTTTAATTGAAAGCAGATGGTAGTTTATGACAGAAAGCAGTCGGCTGAAGTGTATTCATTTATTTTATCAAACACCATTCACATTTATAAGAATATTTATTTTTGTGCAGCTAGTTGTTAGCTAAGACATAGTGTGCAAATTTTTGTCGTTCTATCCCCTTTCCAGTAATAATGGAATAACAATGTAAACAATTTGTATAGCATTCAGTTTCAATTGGTCTCTTCAGAGTGTCTTTAAGCAAGTTAAATATTTGAAATACGAGGGTCATTCAATAAGTAAACAGACAAACAGTTGTAGAAAAGAAATTAATTGTAGCAGCTGATTGAAACTTTCAGAAGTGTTACCTGGCAACATCGTTGTGAGTCTTGATCAGCTGTTCAATAATATATTGCATAATCATAACCAGTACAGTTTTATGTACGATGGCGTGTCCTCTTGAGGACAGTACTTTCGAAGAACAGCGTTCTGTTATAAGATTTTTGGACTTGGAACCACTAACTTGGATTCACTATTTTGAACCTGAGTCAAAGCGACAAAGCATGGAGTGGAAGCATCCCAGTTCACCCGCCAAAAAGAAATTCAAAACCCAGCCATCGGCTGGTAAGGTGATGTTAACCATCTTTTGGAGCTCCCAAGGCCCAATTTTCTGTGATTACCTACAAGACCAGCGTACCATCATAGTCAGTACTATTCTGACATGATTGTGAACAAAGTTAAGCCTGCATTGAAGAAGAAATGTCCGGGATGGCAGAGGAAAGGTGTGATTCTTCTTCACGATAATGCCCGCCCACACACGGCAAAACTGACGCTTGAAACAATAAAAAAAGTAGGTTGGGAGATCCTGCCTCATCGCCCTTATAGCCCTGACCTTCCCCATCTGACTTTTTCTTGTTTGGCCCACTCAAGGAGACTTTGCGTGATGTCAAGTTCAACGGCAATGAAGAAGTGAAGGAAAAAGTCAAAAACTGGCTTCGACATCAAGGTAAAGAATTCTTTGCTGAGGGAATACAAAAGCTTGTAAAGAGATGGGACAAGTGCATAGACGCTGCTGGAGATTATGTTGAAAAGTAAAAAAAAAAAAATTGTATAATTGTATTAATTGAATAAAAAGCTTTTGCTCCACAGCTGTTTGTTTACTTATTGAATGACCTCTCATATGAAAGTACTGAAAGGCTGTGTGTTTTTAATTGAAAGCAGATGGTAGTTTATGACAGATATCAGTCGGGTGAAGTGTATTCTATTTATTTTATTTTATCAAACACCATTCACGTTCATAAGGTTATTTATTTTTGTGCAGCTAGTTGTTAGCTAAGGCGCAGTGTGCAAGTTTTTTGTCATTCTATCCCCTTTGCAGTAATAAAGTGGTGGCAAATCCTATTAAAGATTGCCTGTTCGTCACTAAATTTTAATTACCAAGTGGTTTTAAATTTACTATAACTGGTACGGTCATTATTTACTTATGTTTCCTCTGTTGGTGAAAATTAAAATAACAAGGGCGCGGCAAGCCATATTACCACTGTTGAAGGTTACCATATGTTTTTCCAGGTTTGCTTTTGTTCAGAAACGGCTAACGGTTTGGAAAAAAAATTTTCAACTTGTGATTTTCACTTGACAAACACAAACGCAATAGTAAACTTACATTACAAAGTTAACATTTTTACTTTAAGACCGTGTAACAATTTTTACAAGCTGGTACAAATCAACAAATGTAGATGCAATTGCACACACACACATACAATCAACTGTGGAAGTTCAATTATACAACATGTAATGTATTCAGTTTCTCCAAGTAACAGTTCAATATTGTTTACGACTGGCTTTCACAAGCAGGCTGCTTGTTGCAGTATCTGGCACATTCGATACTGTCAGCAACGCGAAGGGTAGCCCTATCTTTCATTACTTTACAAGGAGAGAGGACACTCTTCATTTCATAAATGAAACAGGTGGGAAAGTTTTTACGAAAAGACCTGTCTCATTATACAGGCTCTCTGTTGCAGTGCTCGTCAAACATTTACACACAAACACTCACTGCTAACACGTACATGATTATGTTACAAAGGGCCATCTTTATTAGCCTGTTTTTGACGCATTGCACACTGCATTTTATCAGGATATATGGACCATTCACAGGTGTCCGTCTGTATTTCTGTCCCTCACTCGTACGCTTATCCTCATGGTCATGCAACTCATTCTGCCGGGAGTGTGTGTGTTCTTTTGTGCAGATGCTTACCTTGCACTTGGTTGTAACTTGCTGCCGATGACAAGAAGTACGTAGTACGTAGTCCTAATCGTACCCGATGCATGTACAACAGAAATTTTCCATGCATCCTCATCCCCATAGGGATGACAAACTAGGTTTCCTGATCATGCTTATTGGCCGATAACAAACACGAGAATAAGACAGAAAAATTAATGGTGTAACCTTTTTCAGTATCAGCTACCCTTATAATTTACAGCAAGCTCTATTTATGATAATTGTTATTACACTGTCATAGGACTGCAGTTCCTCCCTCAGGCTGCTGGTGCTCGGTTCCTCCTTGCAGCGAAATATTGTCAATTGTCTGCGTGGAAGTAAGCAACGGGTGTAAGCATTCTTGAAGGCTTCATCTCACTCGATCCTCTCTGGCAGCAAGCTGTAACAGTAACGGAGACCATCAAACGTTTTCTAGGCGAAAGCCGGCCACTGCAATATGCATGCACGTTTCTAGACACAATTTAAAAAAATTACAGGTGGTCAGAAAAGTCTGGTGTAAGAAAAGTGTACGTAGGGACCCGGAGGTACTGCAATGCCGGGTCAACCCGTGACAGAAGTGGAGCAAGCCTCTAAACACTCCGTCATTTTCCAAAGGTCATTTTAATACACTGGCCCCACAATGCGGAGCGTATCAGACATAAAGTTGATAAGAACAGCTTAACAGGTTTATTCTTATACCAAAAATTTTACAAGGAGTTACAAATATTAAAACCGTACTTACAAATTAATAATCATTAATTGTATGTAACACTGTTGACAATTTTTAGACACCTGTATGAATTAGGCTATACAATTTATTGTTGTATATATGTATATAAAGTCTCTGATTATTTATTACAATTATTAATTTTATACAGTCTTTGAGAGTGTTCATACCTTCACAGTATGTCAAACACAATTATATCTATTGTATATTGTTTTTTTTCACACATTGATGTCACAATTTGCCAATTGTTTAATCACTGTCATGCAGATTTTTTTATCCAGTTACTACCACACTTAAGTTATTCTTTTTTTTCTTTCCTGTGAAAGCTGAAAGCGCAGCAGCACGTGTGAACACACAGATAATATTTTGTTTGGCAAATGTGACATTAAGCACTGCCATCAATCAGTATCACTATCTCACTTGTTTACTGTATATATATCCTGACTCCACCTGCTGAGCTTTCCGAATGGCTCTGTCATTGTTCTTGTGCCATGCATAGTAGTCCAGAGATGCTATACTATGAAGCCATCCATGGAGACCCTACATCCTTTCCCTTCTAGCGCCTCCTCAGAGATTTCAAAAGAAACAGATGCATCAACTATGCAGATATTTATATTTTCTTCATTCCTCAGCTCCCGTGTCATGGTCTCAGATATGATCTGTTCCCTCGGCCTTCCTGTTTTTACAAGCAGAACCCCTGCCAATCAAAACATTGTAAAACAAAGGAAATTTAAGTGTACAAAAAAAAAACAAAAGATTGACAAGGAAGGTTGGTGAAGAGGAAAGGCTGAAGATTGCGATTGATTTACTGCAATGAACAGAGGTAAATAATAATAATAATAATAATTTATTTCCAATTTTTCCTTCATATACAAAATAGTTGCATACAAAGGACCTATAGGGGGTATAAAAATACCCGTACATAGGTTGGTCCTACATAAATATTTAAAAATAAAATTCAAAAATACAACAGTTGTAAATATTAACAAAATGTGATAGATACATCACTAGTTTATACTAATATAGTTCAAATAATAAAGCATTAAATTTATATGAGATTCATATACACAACATCAACCATACATGGCAACATGTTAATCACAATAATTATTAAATTTGTACAGACACCATTTATTCCATTATTCAGTCTATAACAAAATTTCTGATTTTATCTTTTAACTTCTTTTTTAACAGTTTATTACTAACGCCCAAACCTTTAAGATATATCGGTAGTTCATTGAAGTACTTTATTGCATAATAAACATAACTCCTTTGGCCAATTGTCAATATGTGTTTAGGCAGTGGGATACTTTTGTAGCGTGTGTTATTAGAATTTCGAGTAAATTCATCCTCAAGTTTATCATACTGATATATTATGGCTTTAAGAACAAAAACTTGTTTGAGATCGAGTGGTCTGTCCTGATCTTGTTCTTCCACTCCAATTATTTTTAATAATCTATATTGAAGTCTAAGCAGTGGTCTGAAAGATGTATCATAAAGACCACCCCAGGCAACAATACCATAAACTGCAATACTATGGAAAAGCCCATAGTAGGCCTATATTTGAATCATCTGTTTTCTAGATAATATTTGCCGGAGTCTGCAAAAAACATATACTAGATATTTTGGTCTTATTAACTACATTATTGACATGCAAATCCCACTTAATATTATAATCATATATAACACCTAGATATTTACAGCTAACGACTCTCTTCAAACGACCACCATTCAAAAAAACATCCAATTCACAGGAACAGAGTCTTTATAATTGCCAAAAGTGACATAAACAGACTTGTTTATATTAAGTATAAGTTTATTTTGATAAAGCCATGAAAAAATAGAGTCAAGTTTATCTGACACATGAACTGAAAGTTCCCTCCATGAGTGCCCATTCATTGGGACAGCTGTATCATCAGCATATGCAATCAATTCTTGGTGTATTTCTAATAAATCATTTATGAAGAATAAAAACAGTAATTGACCAAGAATAGATCCCTGAGGAACTCCTAAATTGGTATAGACTGGTTTACTTTTAATACCATTGACCTTTTTACAATTTGAAATTAAAAATCGAATCGAATTAAAAATTTTTTAAATTCACATTACAGTTAAATTTTTAACATGTTTCTTTAAAATTACACATACCATACAATTGTACTAATCATTTTTATTGATAATGTTTCATTATCGCTGCATGTGCCAACCAACTAAATTTCTTATAAAACCGCCAATATCTCGAAAACGAAAAAGCCGATTTTATTGAAACAAAACCAAAATAAAATTTGGAATTTTCTATAATTTTCACTCGTTGACACCATATAGCTATCTCTCATAAAACGAAAGTTTGTCGCATGCCGAAAATTTCACTACATGAAAATTAAAAAAGAAATTTCATGACGTGGAACCGTCTGAAGACTGTTTTTGAAAATTGTTAAAACTATCGGTTAAAATTTATGCCTAAAACCATCCTCAAACTTCAAGGAACATGGTGGTGAAAGAATTTTAAAAATCAGATCAGCTGTTACTGAAGTTATGTCGGGGCGGGCAATGAAACACATTCGCGCTCTCCGCTATAGCTCGGACGTAGACCTACGCAGCTTCCAGTGGTCGAGGGAAGAGTAACAGTACTTGCTGAAAGCTTGCGTACCACCTCCTCTGTTCTATTGGGGAGAAAAGTCCACATTGTCTCGCTCGCTCTGCAAAAAGAGTATACTTCCAAACGGGTACTGACAGTAGGACTGGAGATAAAGCTCCTGTTGTCCCGTAGTGACAGATGGTCGTTGATATTCATTTTTGAGTTTAAGGTGGGCCGGTCCCGGCGGTACTGCAATGCCGGGTCAACCCGTGACAGAGGTGGAGCAAGCCCCTAGCACTCCGTCATTTTCCAAAAATCAGTTTAATATACTGGCCCCGCAATGCGGAGCGTATCAGATATTAAGCTGATAAGAACAGATTTAAAAACGTTTATTGTTATATCAGTATATACAGAGTGTTACAAAAATTTTAAAACATGCTTACAAATTAATACTCATTAATTCTAGATACATACTTCATAATCATTATACATGTTTAAAATGGTACAACTTTTTGTTGTATATTTATAGTCTTTATTTATTACAATAAAATTTCTTTTTGGTATAGTCTTTGGGATTGTTCGTATGTACAAATTGTATATTTAATGTTTTTCAGATATATGTCACAACTGCCAATTTATTTAATATCATTCTCATGTAGTTTAATATACTGGCCCTGCAATGCAGGGCGTATCACACACACACACACACACACACACATACACACACACACACACACACACACACACACACACACACACACACACACACACACACACACACACACACACAGAGAGGAAACATGAAGCTCAAATACAAAAAGACAAATATAAAGAAAATACACAAATACAAATATTAAGAAAATATAACACACACACACACACACACACACACACACACACACACACGGAGAGGAAACATGCAGCTCAAATACAAAAAGACAAATATAAAGAAAATACACAAATACAAATATTAAGAAAATATATACATAATACATATTGTTTTGATTGGCAGCTGTGACTGACATTAGACACTGGCATTAATAAATAGCACTATCACAATGTCACTGTCACTAGCACTAAGCACTATCACTTATATTGTCGTACACCTGTGACATGTTCAACGTATATGTCACGACTCCACCTAATTGTGTCCGACACCATTAATTTTCCCATTATTCTACCATACTTCCAAGAAATACCCAGCCTCTGAACAACCCTGTCATTGTTCTTGTGCCATGCACCCAGAGAGCCTATAATAAAGCCATCAAGGTACACCCTGTATCCTTTGGCTTCTAGTTCAGTTTTCAAGGAGCTGTATTTGTCAATTTTATGTCTCCTTGCCAGTTCTAGAGCCTCCTCAGAACCTTCAAAAGGCACCGATACGTCCACAATACATATATTTTTCCTGTCATCACTTCTTAACACTATGTCTGGTCTGAGGTTTGATGTAGTTCCCTCGACCTTCCTGTTTTTGATGAGTGTTTCGGTGTCTTTGAGAGTAATGCCATTGCTGAGGCGTTCAACTATATTATCGTGGCGGAGCTTCCATCCTGTCGAATGGGTTTTACAGTGATTGACAACATGGGGAAGGGTCTCCTTGGGGTATCCGCATTTCCTGCATCGCTTGTCACCATTGCCGTATCTTTTTGTAGCATTCAGGGGAACGGTCCCAAGTCTTGCTCTGGTGATGAAGCGGTAGTCACAGAAACGAGTGTACTTTCCTGTAAGTATAAAATGGTTGCTCACTGCTGCTCGTGTAGTTGATTTGAGCACTTTCCCTTGGTCTGGTTTTCTGAATAGGGTGACTTTATAATAATTTCGTATCCCTCCTTTCATCATTCTCATTATAGCCCACCTTTCAGATCCTGGGACGATTATATGTTCTGTAGTATGGGAAGGCATACCTATAATAATTTTCAACTCTTCTCTGGCCGTGGACCACTGGAACCGTACGCTCATCCGGGTCTTGTTGAGGATGCGACATGCATTTCTTGCTTGCGACCAGATGGTTGATATGTCACCACCATCCCTGTCGAGGTTGTCATCTGTCGATCCTGAGAGGTATGCGGCCATGTCTTCTTTAGTAGGAGTGGACCCAAGTTTCCTTTTTACCACACTTTTCAGGCACTCCCAGGCTGTGTTTTTGATTGATGGATCCGGGGATGTAAGTAGTTTAAACGCATGGACTATCTTGGAGATCTTGGCAGCATCCGCCAGTGGAATTAAATTGGCTCCCCCTTGATATGCTGGCATATATAGAATCTCTGGGCTTGCTCGCTGGGGAAGGTGTAGCCACTTTTTGACGTAGCCTTTTATTTTTTTATCAGCTTTGTGAAGCGGCTTCATCGTTATTCGGGATGCTCGCAGTACATAGTCTAGTTTAGTTAGAAGGAACATGTTTAGGGCTTCTATTTTTTGCCACGGCGCCAGTAGTGAGTTGTGAAGTTTCTCAACATCTTGTAGCAGGTTATTAATGTCCTCTTCTGGTGTTTGATTGACTTTGTAGCCTGTTGGAATCCCCAGGTATTGGTAGTCTTCACCTTCTTTTAATGGCTCCGGTCTTCCTCCTTGGACAGTGAAAGTGGTGTTGTGGATTTCTCTCCTCTTCTTGCAATCCATGTGGAGGGTTGAACATTTCTTGGGATTAAAAGTCAGCCCCATCCAAGATGCTGTTTCTCCAACTTTGTTCAGCATGTTTTGCATGGCATCTGCATTCTTTGCAATGAGAACTATATCATCAGCATACGCTAACACCGACTGTATGTTGTTATGTAGTTTGTAACCACAATCATATTGCATGCTTTGTATAGTTCTTAGCAATGGCTCTATTGCAATGTTGAAGATAATTGGCGACAGGGGGCATCCTTGCTTCACTCCAGATTTCATGTTTATGTCTTCAGTCTCCCCTTCCGGTGTAGTTATTGTAGTAGTGGCATTCCTGTAAATGTTTTGTATAATGTTACTTAGCTTTTCTGGGAGTCTTATATTTTTGAGTACATTGTGGATGTATTTATGCGGGATTGAGCCGAAAGCATTTGTTAAATCCAGCCATGCTAGTACGGCTTCTTTTCCGTTTCTTCTGGAATCATCAATGATGGACTGTACTATAAAGTTGTTTTCATAACAGCCTTCTGTATCCATAAAGCCCTTCTGCTTGGGCGATATAATATTATTCTTAGCAGTCCACGTGCATACTCTGCTTGATATAATGCTAGCATATAGTTTGGCTATCGTATTTCCCAAGGTGAGTGGACGCCAGTTGTTGAGATCTCTGTGGTCCCCTTTTTTGTGGATCAGTACGGTTCTTGAACTATCCCATGCCTTCGGTGTCTTCTCCTCCTTAAAGCATCTATTATAAATAGTCTGAAGGACTAGACATCCAGGGTCTGCTCGTTTCAGCTGCGAGTATTTGACACCATCTTTCCCAGGTGCTGTGTTCTTCATTTTATTTAATTTCTGATTAATTTCTTCGGTTTCGATAGTATTTTCAATGTTAGCTTCATTTACCCCCACCGCCCGCATCTGATTCAGACATTCTGTGACGTGAGCAGGGGCTGCTGCTATGTCTGTGTCCGCTTTTTCTGTAAATACATCCTTGAAATATGCTGTTACTTCTGTTTTTCCCACTTGACAATACGTTGTAGCTGATCCATTTAATATTTTCGAGATAGCTTTCTTTTTGTTTATTCTGTAAAGCTTCTGTATCCTACCAGCTTCTATAGGATCAAATCCATTGCCACCTGTTCTTTGGATTATTCTGTTCTGATTGCGGCCATGACCATGTCTTTGTGTTCTCTCAGGAGTTGGCTTATATTCTGTTAGTTGTCTTATTTCATCTGTAATGTTGTACACTGTGTCCTCGAAGTCTTGCCAAGATGCTGCGTCCCTCAGTGCTTGTAACCATTTTTCTTGGTGTTTTGTTGATTTCTTCCTGTTTCGGTCTTCTTCGTCTATTTCACATTGGTTAGCATTTCCATGTAAGTGTGGATTGCCTGTATCCGTTGTTATTGTAGTGTCTTCCACTGCAGCACTTGTCTCTGGCAAACCGACAATTACAATAGGGGGCCCTTCTTCTGCGGGTGTTATGGGTCGGTCTTCTTGGGCTGGTATATTCATACACAACTCCCGAATTGGTACGTCTGTATTTACACATTGAGTAGTTATGTCGGTGGTATCCCTCGTTTCTTCAGTTCTCATGTATTGTGCGTCTTCTGCTGTAGTTGTGGGATGATTCTCATTAATTTGACGGTTTGCTGATCTTCTTTCAGACATGTGTTCTTCTTCTGGTATGCTAGTAGGGACTTCTGTTTCGTTACTTGTTGTCCGTTCAATGGTTATACATGAGGGGCCATCTTCTGCAGGTATTATGGGGTGATTTTCTTGGGTTCCTGTATCGACTGCTGCCTCTTCAACTGGTATGTCCTGTTGTGCAGTTGAGTCACTGCTCTCTTCTAATTCATTACGGATTGTGCCGACATCTTCAGTGTTGCCATGTGACCTGTAGTGTCTCTTCTGTTTTTTCAGGTCGTTTTCCACTCTATCACAAATTCGGCACTTAAATTTAAGGATAACGTTGTTGCAGTGGATCTTCTTTAGATGTTTTTTAAAGTCGCTATGATTTTGATACTGGTATAGCCCAAATAACCGTCTTCTTCCTCCAGAGGGCTGTGAGGATGGACCGTCTTTACAAAAATCGCACTGTATTAGTTCGTCAAATGGATACTGTATTGTAACTACCAAGGGGGTATTTGTTCCGGATTCCATTTTACACTGTAGTAGTTCTTCTATCTTAAGAGTTAGTTTACTAGTTACTTAAAGTTCCTATTAATATCTTTCCTATTATTTCTATATCATCTTATATCATTTCTATTAATATAAAAGTCTTAATAATAGCAGTCCTTGCTTGGTATAGCATTCACTTCACTACTATATCACGTTCTACTATCTTAGAGTTAGCTTATTAGTTACTTAAAGTGTCTTTAATATCTTTCCTATTATTTCTATTAGTATAAAAGTTTTAGTAATAACAGTTCTTGCTTGGCATAGTATTCATTTCACTACTATAAAGTTGTTTGTTGCGTAGACTGCTACAATACACATTAAAAAGAAAAAAAAAAATGTCTTTTCCAGAATATTTTTACTATAGTTTCCTAATCTGCTAATGTATTTACATGTTTCATGATTAAATGTAACTGTATTTATGGAGTCCTACACACTAAGATAAACAATTGTTCATAGTTACATTTTTCTTTTTAAATTTCGACTTTTTCCTAGCCATTAGGTATTGTTTCACAGGCATCATTAAGTAAATATGCTTTGCAAGGTTGTATCTTCTGTGAGATGAAGTAGTGCATATTGTTAATGTGTAAAAAGTTACTTACATACTTTCCAGTCTATATTCCATTCCACTGTAAAATACTCACAGAACACTCAAAGTTATAGCCGTTATTAAGTTTAAAATAGAAACGAACTGTATACCCTTTAATGTACAGAATTAATTATACAGTACTTCACAACGGACTAAATTCAAATATATACGGAACCTAAAAAAAGCACTCCACGTTTAAATTTAAAATCATTAAGAGCTTTCCACTACTGTATAACGGAAAATTTGAATGTTAACAGACACTTGCAGCCGTTGCTAAGCCCATAAGAGAGTTTAAATTTGGAATCTTAACGAACTTTCCCAAATATTATTAATATCGCACTGCACCACTTCGCAGATAAATTTGAAGTATTAACGGAAACTTACAGCCGTTATTATGATTCACACTTTACGGTTCACTGTAGCGTACACAATACTATCATCGATTACAACACGCACAAAAATAATTAAAATTAAGCTGAAACTTACTGCCGTTATTATGATTCACACTTTACGGTTCACAAACACGCACAAAAAACAATTACAATTAAGCTGATAAGAACAGATTTAAAAACGTTTATTGTTATATCAGTATATACAGAGTGTTACAAAAATTTTAAAACATGCTTACAAATTAATACTCATTAATTCTAGATACATACTTCATAATCATTATACATGTTTAAAATGGTACAACTTTTTGTTGTATATTTATAGTCTTTATTTATTACAATAAAATTTCTTTTTGGTATAGTCTTTGGGATTGTTCGTATGTACAAATTGTATATTTAATGTTTTTCAGATATATGTCACAACTGCCAATTTATTTAATATCATTCTCATGTAGTTTAATATACTGGCCCTGCAATGCAGGGCGTATCACACACACACACACACACACACACACACACACACACACACACACACACACACACACACACACACACACACAGAGGAAACATGAAGCTCAAATACAAAAAGACAAATATAAAGAAAATACACAAATACAAATATTAAGAAAATATAACACACACACACACACACACACACAGAGGAAGCATGCAGCTCAAATACAAAAAGACAAATATAAAGAAAATACACAAATACAAATATTAAGAAAATATATACATAATACATATTGTTTTGATTGGCAGCTGTGACTGACATTAGACACTGGCATTAATAAATAGCACTATCACAATGTCACTGTCACTAGCACTAAGCACTATCACTTATATTGTCGTACACCTGTGACATGTTCAACGTATATGTCACGACTCCACCTAATTGTGTCCGACACCATTAATTTTCCCATTATTCTACCATACTTCCAAGAAATACCCAGCCTCTGAACAACCCTGTCATTGTTCTTGTGCCACGCACCCAGAGAGCCTATAATAAAGCCATCAAGGTACACCCTGTATCCTTTGGCTTCTAGTTCAGTTTTCAAGGAGCTGTATTTGTCAATTTTATGTCTCCTTGCCAGTTCTAGAGCCTCCTCAGAACCTTCAAAAGGCACCGATACGTCCACAATACATATATTTTTCCTGTCATCACTTCTTAACACTATGTCTGGTCTGAGGTTTGATGTAGTTCCCTCGACCTTCCTGTTTTTGATGAGTGTTTCGGTGTCTTTGAGAGTAATGCCATTGCTGAGGCGTTCAACTATATTATCGTGGCGGAGCTTCCATCCTGTCGAATGGGTTTTACAGTGATTGACAACATGGGGAAGGGTCTCCTTGGGGTATCCGCATTTCCTGCATCGCTTGTCACCATTGCCGTATCTTTTTGTAGCATTCAGGGGAACGGTCCCAAGTCTTGCTCTGGTGATGAAGCGGTAGTCACAGAAACGAGTGTACTTTCCTGTAAGTATAAAATGGTTGCTCACTGCTGCTCGTGTAGTTGATTTGAGCACTTTCCCTTGGTCTGGTTTTCTGAATAGGGTGACTTTATAATAATTTCGTATCCCTCCTTTCATCATTCTCATTATAGCCCACCTTTCAGATCCTGGGACGATTATATGTTCTGTAGTATGGGAAGGCATACCTATAATAATTTTCAACTCTTCTCTGGCCGTGGACCACTGGAACCGTACTCTCATCCGGGTCTTGTTGAGGATGCGACATGCATTTCTTGCTTGCGACCAGATGGTTGATATGTCACCACCATCCCTGTCGAGGTTGTCATCTGTCGATCCTGAGAGGTATGCGGCCATGTCTTCTTTAGTAGGAGTGGACCCAAGTTTCCTTTTTACCACACTTTTCAGGCACTCCCAGGCTGTGTTTTTGATTGATGGATCCGGGGATGTAAGTAGTTTAAACGCATGGACTATCTTGGAGATCTTGGCAGCATCCGCCAGTGGAATTAAATTGGCTCCCCCTTGATATGCTGGCATATATAGAATCTCTGGGCTTGCTCGCTGGGGAAGGTGTAGCCACTTTTTGACGTAGCCTTTTATTTTTTTATCAGCTTTGTGAAGCGGCTTCATCGTTATTCGGGATGCTCGCAGTACATAGTCTAGTTTAGTTAGAAGGAACATGTTTAGCGCTTCTATTTTTTGCCACGGCGCCAGTAGTGAGTTGTGAAGTTTCTCAACATCTTGTAGCAGGTTATTAATGTCCTCTTCTGGTGTTTGATTGACTTTGTAGCCTGTTGGAATCCCCAGGTATTGGTAGTCTTCACCTTCTTTTAATGGCTCCGGTCTTCCTCCTTGGACAGTGAAAGTGGTGTTGTGGATTTCTCTCCTCTTCTTGCAATCCATGTGGAGGGTTGAACATTTCTTGGGATTAAAAGTCAGCCCCATCCAAGATGCTGTTTCTC
Source organism: Magicicada septendecula (assembly GCA_034769895.1). NCBI lineage: Eukaryota > Metazoa > Arthropoda > Insecta > Hemiptera > Cicadidae > Magicicada > Magicicada septendecula. Next base: position 661,107,449 of record CM068368.1, read on the forward strand.
CAACTTTGTTCAGCATGTTTTGCATGGCATCTGCATTCTTTGCAATGAGAACTATATCATCAGCATACGCTAACACCGACTGTATGTTGTTATGTAGTTTGTAACCACAATCATATTGCATGCTTTGTATAGTTCTTAGCAATGGCTCTATTGCAATGTTGAAGATAATTGGCGACAGGGGGCATCCTTGCTTCACTCCAGATTTCATGTTTATGTCTTCAGTCTCCCCTTCCGGTGTAGTTATTGTAGTAGTGGCATTCCTGTAAATGTTTTGTATAATGTTACTTAGCTTTTCTGGGAGTCTTATATTTTTGAGTACATTGTGGATGTATTTATGCGGGATTGAGCCGAAAGCATTTGTTAAATCCAGCCATGCTAGTACGGCTTCTTTTCCGTTTCTTCTGGAATCATCAATGATGGACTGTACTATAAAGTTGTTTTCATAACAGCCTTCTGTATCCATAAAGCCCTTCTGCTTGGGAGATATAATATTATTCTTAGCAGTCCACGTGCATACTCTGCTTGATATAATGCTAGCATATAGTTTGGCTATCGTATTTCCCAAGGTGAGTGGACGCCAGTTGTTGAGATCTCTGTGGTCCCCTTTTTTGTGGATCAGTACGGTTCTTGAACTATCCCATGCCTTCGGTGTCTTCTCCTCCTTAAAGCATCTATTATAAATAGTCTGAAGGACTAGACATCCAGGGTCTGCTCGTTTCAGCTGCGAGTATTTGACACCATCTTTCCCAGGTGCTGTGTTCTTCATTTTATTTAATTTCTGATTAATTTCTTCGGTTTCGATAGTATTTTCAATGTTAGCTTCATTTACCCCCACCGCCCGCATCTGATTCAGACATTCTGTGACGTGAGCAGGGGCTGCTGCTATGTCTGTGTCCGCTTTTTCTGTAAATACATCCTTGAAATATGCTGTTACTTCTGTTTTTCCCACTTGACAATATGTTGTAGCTGATCCATTTAATATTTTCGAGATAGCTTTCTTTTTGTTTATTCTGTAAAGCTTCTGTATCCTACCAGCTTCTATAGGATCAAATCCATTGCCACCTGTTCTTTGGATTATTCTGTTCTGATTGCGGCCATGACCATGTCTTTGTGTTCTCTCAGGAGTTGGCTTATATTCTGTTAGTTGTCTTATTTCATCTGTAATGTTGTACACTGTGTCCTCGAAGTCTTGCCAAGATGCTGCGTCCCTCAGTGCTTGTAACCATTTTTCTTGGTGTTTTGTTGATTTCTTCCTGTTTCGGTCTTCTTCGTCTATTTCACATTGGTTAGCATTTCCATGTAAGTGTGGATTGCCTGTATCCGTTGTTATTGTAGTGTCTTCCACTGCAGCACTTGTCTCTGGCAAACCGACAATTACAATAGGGGGCCCTTCTTCTGCGGGTGTTATGGGTCGGTCTTCTTGGGCTGGTATATTCATACACAACTCCCGAATTGGTACGTCTGTATTTACACATTGAGTAGTTATGTCGGTGGTATCCCTCGTTTCTTCAGTTCTCATGTATTGTGCGTCTTCTGCTGTAGTTGTGGGATGATTCTCATTAATTTGACGGTTTGCTGATCTTCTTTCAGACATGTGTTCTTCTTCTGGTATGCTAGTAGGGACTTCTGTTTCGTTACTTGTTGTCCGTTCAATGGTTATACATGAGGGGCCATCTTCTGCAGGTATTATGGGGTGATTTTCTTGGGTTCCTGTATCGACTGCTGCCTCTTCAACTGGTATGTCCTGTTGTGCAGTTGAGTCACTGCTCTCTTCTAATTCATTACGGATTGTGCCGACATCTTCAGTGTTGCCATGTGACCTGTAGTGTCTCTTCTGTTTTTTCAGGTCGTTTTCCACTCTATCACAAATTCGGCACTTAAATTTAAGGATAACGTTGTTGCAGTGGATCTTCTTTAGATGTTTTTTAAAGTCGCTATGATTTTGATACTGGTATAGCCCAAATAACCGTCTTCTTCCTCCAGAGGGCTGTGAGGATGGACCGTCTTTACAATAATCGCACTGTATTAGTTCGTCAAATGGATACTGTATTGTAACTACCAAGGGGGTATTTGTTCCGGATTCCATTTTACACTGTAGTAGTTCTTCTATCTTAAGAGTTAGTTTACTAGTTACTTAAAGTTCCTATTAATATCTTTCCTATTATTTCTATATCTATATCGTCACTTCGCAGATAAATTTGAAGTATTAACGGAAACTTACAGCCGTTATTATGATTCACACTTTACGGTTCACTGTAGCGTACACAATACTATCATCGATTACAACACGCACAAAAATAATTAAAATTAAGCTGAAACTTACTGCCGTTATTATGATTCACACTTTACGGTTCACAAACACGCACAAAAAACAATTACAATTAAGCTGATAAGAACAGATACTACACTTTGATCTTAGCCAAAAGGCCGAGAAGCGATAAACCAAAGGTGCCTTACGGTTATGGTGTCACTCTATGGACTATCGTTTTAAGCGGCGGGAACCAGTGGTTGTTATTCGAGTTTATTTCACCATCAGCCACCGCCCAAGTGACGTCAGACCAAAGGTGCGCAGTTATCTCAACGTCTCCTCGCCTTTCTTATGCGAAACGTTCAACTGGTTCGATTTTTGAGAAGGAAACGCTGGAAAAATCGTAGCCCAGTCAACGAATACAGTCGCCGTGACGACGTGGTGAACTGTTTACTCGATAGATGGCGTCACAGTAGCGCCTCCGTATTTTACCACTTTTTTGTTTTTCGTGGTGAAAACCGCGGAACGAGGACGCTGGCAACGTGTCGGAAGTCGTCTGTTAAGTTAAGCAACCGATAAAACGATCGGTAGAACCGGATAGTACGAAAAAAAAAACCCGTTAAAGTTCAAGTTCGCACCGCATTTAACGTGACCCGCAAGATAGGGTAGGCTGCAGCTGGAATGTCGGCGTTTTGCACACTCAATTATTGGTAGTCGTACCTTTTAAAATACATGCCATGCTGTGTGCTCTGTTGTCATATACAGACGGCAGTGGCCCGGCACTTGATGGTCGACGAAATTACAAGTAGATTTTTCATAACACATCACCTCTCTCAGCGTTCCCTTTTCTTTGCTGCATCCAAGCACGAGACGGCCGCGCCCACCACGTCGTTACGATTACAGTATCTCAGATGTCGAGTGACCGATTATACAATTTAAAAACCTCACAACGGTGGTTTTCATAATAGGCCTACCTTTCGAGTAACGTGAGAGGCCACGTAGGTGTATACGTAAACGGTACCCAATTCAATTCCTTTGTAAAACTGAAAAAACAATGGGCCAAATTGTCCGCGTCGTCTTCACAATGCGATTTCAAGTGTCATGCTAATATCATACTGTTGAGTCGCTTGCCGATTTGAAAGTGAAGGGTATTTATTCGTAAATGACTAATCAAACAAATCTGCAATTGCACACCTTTGAACGATCGAATCTCGTTGTTTTTTAACCAATAGCTAGTAAAATTTCTAAAACAGATACGTCACCGCTCGTGTTCGGTTTTCATCATCTTTAAAGTATGTTTTCATCTAGTAAACGAGCTGTTCTGCAAAGTTGCATGAAACTTTTTCCCCTCTCTACCGAACTGATCGCATTCTAACAAACGTAAAGTAAATGTTAAAGACAACGACGCCACCTAACCTTTCACAACTGCACAGAATGTAAATAAAGGGTGCCTGTTTTTTCTTAACTGCTCCTCTTCCTCTGGTCAGTGTGTATTTTACCTTTCACACAACTGAAAGTATTTAAACTAGTAAAGGAATTTTTTATTTCATTAGTGGGGGAGACAAGTAGTTTCCGTACTGTGTTATAATAAAATGAATTTTGTTTATTATCATTACCAAATTGTAAACAATTATTTGTATTGCATTCAGTTTCATTTGGTCTCTTCAGAGTGTCTTTAAGCAAGTTAAATATTTGAAATATGAAAGTACTAAAAGGCCGTGTGTTTTTAATTGAAAGCAGATGGTAGTTTATGACAGAAAGCAGTCGGCTGAAGTGTATTCATTTATTTTATCAAACACCATTCACATTTATAAGAATATTTATTTTTGTGCAGCTAGTTGTTAGCTAAGACATAGTGTGCAAATTTTTGTCGTTCTATCCCCTTTCCAGTAATAATGGAATAACAATGTAAACAATTTGTATAGCATTCAGTTTCAATTGGTCTCTTCAGAGTGTCTTTAAGCAAGTTAAATATTTGAAATACGAGGGTCATTCAATAAGTAAACAGACAAACAGTTGTAGAAAAGAAATTAATTGTAGCAGCTGATTGAAACTTTCAGGAGTGTTACCTGGCAACATCGTTGTGAGTCTTGATCAGCTGTTCAATAATATATTGCATAATCATAACCAATACAGTTTTATGTACGATGGCGTGTCCTCTTGAGGACAGTACTTTCGAAGAACAGCGTTCTGTTATAAGATTTTTGGACTTGGAACCACTAACTTGGATTCACTATTTTGAACCTGAGTCAAAGCGACAAAGCATGGAGTGGAAGCATCCCAGTTCACCCGCCAAAAAGAAATTCAAAACCCAGCCATCGGCTGGTAAGGTGATGTTAACCATCTTTTGGAGCTCCCAAGGCCCAATTTTCTCTGATTACCTACAAGACCAGCGTACCATCATAGTCAGTACTATTCTGACATGATTGTGAACAAAGTTAAGCCTGCATTGAAGAAGAAATGTCCGGGATGGCAGAGGAAAGGTGTGATTCTTCTTCACGATAATGCCCGCCCACACACGGCAAAACTGACGCTTGAAACAATAAAAAAAGTAGGTTGGGAGATCCTGCCTCATCGCCCTTATAGCCCTGACCTTCCCCATCTGACTTTTTCTTGTTTGGCCCACTCAAGGAGACTTTGCGTGATGTCAAGTTCAACGGCAATGAAGAAGTGAAGGAAAAAGTCAAAAACTGGCTTCGACATCAAGGTAAAGAATTCTTTGCTGAGGGAATACAAAAGCTTGTAAAGAGATGGGACAAGTGCATAGACGCTGCTGGAGATTATGTTGAAAAGTAAAAAAAAAAAAATTGTATAATTGTATTAATTGAATAAAAAGCTTTTGCTCCACAGCTGTTTGTTTACTTATTGAATGACCTCTCATATGAAAGTACTGAAAGGCTGTGTGTTTTTAATTGAAAGCAGATGGTAGTTTATGACAGATATCAGTCGGGTGAAGTGTATTCTATTTATTTTATTTTATCAAACACCATTCACGTTCATAAGGTTATTTATTTTTGTGCAGCTAGTTGTTAGCTAAGGCGCAGTGTGCAAGTTTTTTGTCATTCTATCCCCTTTGCAGTAATAAAGTGGTGGCAAATCCTATTAAAGATTGCCTGTTCGTCACTAAATTTTAATTACCAAGTGGTTTTAAATTTACTATAACTGGTACGGTCATTATTTACTTATGTTTCCTCTGTTGGTGAAAATTAAAATAACAAGGGCGCGGCAAGCCATATTACCACTGTTGAAGGTTACCATATGTTTTTCCAGGTTTGCTTTTGTTCAGAAACGGCTAACGGTTTGGAAAAAAAATTTTCAACTTGTGATTTTCACTTGACAAACACAAACGCAATAGTAAACTTACATTACAAAGTTAACATTTTTACTTTAAGACCGTGTAACAATTTTTACAAGCTGGTACAAATCAACAAATGTAGATGCAATTGCACACACACACATACAATCAACTGTGGAAGTTCAATTATACAACATGTAATGTATTCAGTTTCTCCAAGTAACAGTTCAATATTGTTTACGACTGGCTTTCACAAGCAGGCTGCTTGTTGCAGTATCTGGCACATTCGATACTGTCACCAACGCGAAGGGTAGCCCTATCTTTCATTACTTTACAAGGAGAGAGGACACTTTTCATTTCATAAATGAAACAGGTGGGAAAGTTTTTACGAAAAGACCTGTCTCATTATACAGGCTCTCTGTTGCAGTGCTCGTCAAACATTTACACACAAACACTCACTGCTAACACGTACATGATTATGTTACAAAGGGCCATCTTTATTAGCCTGTTTTTGACGCATTGCACACTGCATTTTATCAGGATATATGGACCATTCACAGGTGTCCGTCTGTATTTCTGTCCCTCACTCGTACGCTTATCCTCATGGTCATGCAACTCATTCTGCCGGGAGTGTGTGTGTTCTTTTGTGCAGATGCTTACCTTGCACTTGGTTGTAACTTGCTGCCGATGACAAGAAGTACGTAGTACGTAGTCCTAATCGTACCCGATGCATGTACAACAGAAATTTTCCATGCATCCTCATCCCCATAGGGATGACAAACTAGGTTTCCTGATCATGCTTATTGGCCGATAACAAACACGAGAATAAGACAGAAAAATTAATGGTGTAACCTTTTTCAGTATCAGCTACCCTTATAATTTACAGCAAGCTCTATTTATGATAATTGTTATTACACTGTCATAGGACTGCAGTTCCTCCCTCAGGCTGCTGGTGCTCGGTTCCTCCTTGCAGCGAAATATTGTCAATTGTCTGCGTGGAAGTAAGCAACGGGTGTAAGCATTCTTGAAGGCTTCATCTCACTCGATCCTCTCTGGCAGCAAGCTGTAACAGTAACGGAGACCATCAAACGTTTTCTAGGCGAAAGCCGGCCACTGCAATATGCATGCACGTTTCTAGACACAATTTAAAAAAATTACAGGTGGTCAGAAAAGTCTGGTGTAAGAAAAGTGTACGTAGGGACCCGGAGGTACTGCAATGCCGGGTCAACCCGTGACAGAAGTGGAGCAAGCCTCTAAACACTCCGTCATTTTCCAAAGGTCATTTTAATACACTGGCCCCACAATGCGGAGCGTATCAGACATAAAGTTGATAAGAACAGCTTAACAGGTTTATTCTTATACCAAAAATTTTACAAGGAGTTACAAATATTAAAACCGTACTTACAAATTAATAATCATTAATTGTATGTAACACTGTTGACAATTTTTAGACACCTGTATGAATTAGGCTATACAATTTATTGTTGTATATATGTATATAAAGTCTCTGATTATTTATTACAATTATTAATTTTATACAGTCTTTGAGAGTGTTCATACCTTCACAGTATGTCAAACACAATTATATCTATTGTATATTGTTTTTTTTCACACATTGATGTCACAATTTGCCAATTGTTTAATCACTGTCATGCAGATTTTTTTATCCAGTTACTACCACACTTAAGTTATTCTTTTTTTTCTTTCCTGTGAAAGCTGAAAGCGCAGCAGCACGTGTGAACACACAGATAATATTTTGTTTGGCAAATGTGACATTAAGCACTGCCATCAATCAGTATCACTATCTCACTTGTTTACTGTATATATATCCTGACTCCACCTGCTGAGCTTTCCGAATGGCTCTGTCATTGTTCTTGTGCCATGCATAGTAGTCCAGAGATGCTATACTATGAAGCCATCCATGGAGACCCTACATCCTTTCCCTTCTAGCGCCTCCTCAGAGATTTCAAAAGAAACAGATGCATCAACTATGCAGATATTTATATTTTCTTCATTCCTCAGCTCCCGTGTCATGGTCTCAGATATGATCTGTTCCCTCGGCCTTCCTGTTTTTACAAGCAGAACCCCTGCCAATCAAAACATTGTAAAACAAAGGAAATTTAAGTGTACAAAAAAAAACAAAAGATTGACAAGGAAGGTTGGTGAAGAGGAAAGGCTGAAGATTGCGATTGATTTACTGCAATGAACAGAGGTAAATAATAATAATAATAATAATTTATTTCCAATTTTTCCTTCATATACAAAATAGTTGCATACAAAGGACCTATAGGGGGTATAAAAATACCCGTACATAGGTTGGTCCTACATAAATATTTAAAAATAAAATTCAAAAATACAACAGTTGTAAATATTAACAAAATGTGATAGATACATCACTAGTTTATACTAATATAGTTCAAATAATAAAGCATTAAATTTATATGAGATTCATATACACAACATCAACCATACATGGCAACATGTTAATCACAATAATTATTAAATTTGTACAGACACCATTTATTCCATTATTCAGTCTATAACAAAATTTCTGATTTTATCTTTTAACTTCTTTTTTAACAGTTTATTACTAACGCCCAAACCTTTAAGATATATCGGTAGTTCATTGAAGTACTTTATTGCATAATAAACATAACTCCTTTGGCCAATTGTCAATATGTGTTTAGGCAGTGGGATACTTTTGTAGCGTGTGTTATTAGAATTTCGAGTAAATTCATCCTCAAGTTTATCATACTGATATATTATGGCTTTAAGAACAAAAACTTGTTTGAGATCGAGTGGTCTGTCCTGATCTTGTTATTCCACTCCAATTATTTTTAATAATCTATATTGAAGTCTAAGCAGTGGTCTGAAAGATGTATCATAAAGACCACCCCAGGCAACAATACCATAAACTGCAATACTATGGAAAAGCCCATAGTAGGCCTATATTTGAATCATCTGTTTTCTAGATAATATTTGCCGGAGTCTGCAAAAAACATATACTAGATATTTTGGTCTTATTAACTACATTATTGACATGCAAATCCCACTTAATATTATAATCATATATAACACCTAGATATTTACAGCTAACGACTCTCTTCAAACGACCACCATTCAAAAAAACATCCAATTCACAGGAACAGAGTCTTTATAATTGCCAAAAGTGACATAAACAGACTTGTTTATATTAAGTATAAGTTTATTTTGATAAAGCCATGAAAAAATAGAGTCAAGTTTATCTGACACATGAACTGAAAGTTCCCTCCATGAGTGCCCATTCATTGGGACAGCTGTATCATCAGCATATGCAATCAATTCTTGGTGTATTTCTAATAAATCATTTATGAAGAATAAAAACAGTAATTGACCAAGAATAGATCCCTGAGGAACTCCTAAATTGGTATAGACTGGTTTACTTTTAATACCATTGACCTTTTTACAATTTGAAATTAAAAATCGAATCGAATTAAAAATTTTTTAAATTCACATTACAGTTAAATTTTTAACATGTTTCTTTAAAATTACACATACCATACAATTGTACTAATCATTTTTATTGATAATGTTTCATTATCGCTGCATGTGCCAACCAACTAAATTTCTTATAAAACCGCCAATATCTGGAAAACGAAAAAGCCGATTTTATTGAAACAAAACCAAAATAAAATTTGGAATTTTCTATAATTTTCACTCGTTGACACCATATAGCTATCTCTCATAAAACGAAAGTTTGTCGCATGCCGAAAATTTCACTACATGAAAATTAAAAAAGAAATTTCATGACGTGGAACCGTCTGAAGACTGTTTTTGAAAATTGTTAAAACTATCGGTTAAAATTTATGCCTAAAACCATCCTCAAACTTCAAGGAACATGGTGGTGAAAGAATTTTAAAAATCAGATCAGCTGTTACTGAAGTTATGTCGGGGCGGGCAATGAAACACATTCGCGCTCTCCGCTATAGCTCGGACGTAGACCTACGCAGCTTCCAGTGGTCGAGGGAAGAGTAACAGTACTTGCTGAAAGCTTGCGTACCACCTCCTCTGTTCTATTGGGGAGAAAAGTCCACATTGTCTCGCTCGCTCTGCAAAAAGAGTATACTTCCAAACGGGTACTGACAGTAGGACTGGAGATAAAGCTCCTGTTGTCCCGTAGTGACAGATGGTCGTTGATATTCATTTTTGAGTTTAAGGTGGGCCGGTCCCGGCGGTACTGCAATGCCGGGTCAACCCGTGACAGAGGTGGAGCAAGCCCCTAGCACTCCGTCATTTTCCAAAAATCAGTTTAATATACTGGCCCCGCAATGCGGAGCGTATCAGATATTAAGCTGATAAGAACAGATACTACACTTTGATCTTAGCCAAAAGGCCGAGAAGCGATAAACCAAAGGTGCCTTACGGTTATGGTGTCACTCTATGGACTATCGTTTTAAGCGGCGGGAACCAGTGGTTGTTATTCGAGTTTATTTCACCATCAGCCACCGCCCAAGTGACGTCAGACCAAAGGTGCGCAGTTATCTCAACGTCTCCTCGCCTTTCTTATGCGAAACGTTCAACTGGTTCGATTTTTGAGAAGGAAACGCTGGAAAAATCGTAGCCCAGTCAACGAATACAGTCGCCGTGACGACGTGGTGAACTGTTTACTCGATAGATGGCGTCACAGTAGCGCCTCCGTATTTTACCACTTTTTTGTTTTTCGTGGTGAAAACCGCGGAACGAGGACGCTGGCAACGTGTCGGAAGTCGTCTGTTAAGTTAAGCAACCGATAAAACGATCGGTAGAACCGGATAGTACGATGAAAAAAACCCGTTAAAGTTCAAGTTCGCACCGCATTTAACGTGACCCGCAAGATAGGGTAGGCTGCAGCTGGAATGTCGGCGTTTTGCACACTCAATTATTGGTAGTCGTACCTTTTAAAATACATGCCATGCTGTGTGCTCTGTTGTCATATACAGACGGCAGTGGCCCGGCACTTGATGGTCGACGAAATTACAAGTAGATTTTTCATAACACATCACCTCTCTCAGCGTTCCCTTTTCTTTGCTGCATCCAAGCACGAGACGGCCGCGCCCACCACGTCGTTACGATTACAGTATCTCAGATGTCGAGTGACCGATTATACAATTTAAAAACCTCACAACGGTGGTTTTCATAATAGGCCTACCTTTCGAGTAACGTGAGAGGCCACGTAGGTGTATACGTAAACGGTACCCAATTCAATTCCTTTGTAAAACTGAAAAAACAATGGGCCAAATTGTCCGCGTCGTCTTCACAATGCGATTTCAAGTGTCATGCTAATATCATACTGTTGAGTCGCTTGCCGATTTGAAAGTGAAGGGTATTTATTCGTAAATGACTAATCAAACAAATCTGCAATTGCACACCTTTGAACGATCGAATCTCGTTGTTTTTTAACCAATAGCTAGTAAAATTTCTAAAACAGATACGTCACCGCTCGTGTTCGGTTTTCATCATCTTTAAAGTATGTTTTCATCTAGTAAACGAGCTGTTCTGCAAAGTTGCATGAAACTTTTTCCCCTCTCTACCGAACTGATCGCATTCTAACAAACGTAAAGTAAATGTTAAAGACAACGACGCCACCTAACCTTTCACAACTGCACAGAATGTAAATAAAGGGTGCCTGTTTTTTCTTAACTGCTCCTCTTCCTCTGGTCAGTGTGTATTTTACCTTTCACACAACTGAAAGTATTTAAACTAGTAAAGGAATTTTTTATTTCATTAGTGGGGGAGACAAGTAGTTTCCGTACTGTGTTATAATAAAATGAATTTTGTTTATTATCATTACCAAATTGTAAACAATTATTTGTATTGCATTCAGTTTCATTTGGTCTCTTCAGAGTGTCTTTAAGCAAGTTAAATATTTGAAATATGAAAGTACTAAAAGGCCGTGTGTTTTTAATTGAAAGCAGATGGTAGTTTATGACAGAAAGCAGTCGGCTGAAGTGTATTCATTTATTTTATCAAACACCATTCACATTTATAAGAATATTTATTTTTGTGCAGCTAGTTGTTAGCTAAGACATAGTGTGCAAATTTTTGTCGTTCTATCCCCTTTCCAGTAATAATGGAATAACAATGTAAACAATTTGTATAGCATTCAGTTTCAATTGGTCTCTTCAGAGTGTCTTTAAGCAAGTTAAATATTTGAAATACGAGGGTCATTCAATAAGTAAACAGACAAACAGTTGTAGAAAAGAAATTAATTGTAGCAGCTGATTGAAACTTTCAGGAGTGTTACCTGGCAACATCGTTGTGAGTCTTGATCAGCTGTTCAATAATATATTGCATAATCATAACCAATACAGTTTTATGTACGATGGCGTGTCCTCTTGAGGACAGTACTTTCGAAGAACAGCGTTCTGTTATAAGATTTTTGGACTTGGAACCACTAACTTGGATTCACTATTTTGAACCTGAGTCAAAGCGACAAAGCATGGAGTGGAAGCATCCCAGTTCACCCGCCAAAAAGAAATTCAAAACCCAGCCATCGGCTGGTAAGGTGATGTTAACCATCTTTTGGAGCTCCCAAGGCCCAATTTTCTCTGATTACCTACAAGACCAGCGTACCATCATAGTCAGTACTATTCTGACATGATTGTGAACAAAGTTAAGCCTGCATTGAAGAAGAAATGTCCGGGATGGCAGAGGAAAGGTGTGATTCTTCTTCACGATAATGCCCGCCCACACACGGCAAAACTGACGCTTGAAACAATAAAAAAAGTAGGTTGGGAGATCCTGCCTCATCGCCCTTATAGCCCTGACCTTCCCCATCTGACTTTTTCTTGTTTGGCCCACTCAAGGAGACTTTGCGTGATGTCAAGTTCAACGGCAATGAAGAAGTGAAGGAAAAAGTCAAAAACTGGCTTCGACATCAAGGTAAAGAATTCTTTGCTGAGGGAATACAAAAGCTTGTAAAGAGATGGGACAAGTGCATAGACGCTGCTGGAGATTATGTTGAAAAGTAAAAAAAAAAAAATTGTATAATTGTATTAATTGAATAAAAAGCTTTTGCTCCACAGCTGTTTGTTTACTTATTGAATGACCTCTCATATGAAAGTACTGAAAGGCTGTGTGTTTTTAATTGAAAGCAGATGGTAGTTTATGACAGATATCAGTCGGGTGAAGTGTATTCTATTTATTTTATTTTATCAAACACCATTCACGTTCATAAGGTTATTTATTTTTGTGCAGCTAGTTGTTAGCTAAGGCGCAGTGTGCAAGTTTTTTGTCATTCTATCCCCTTTGCAGTAATAAAGTGGTGGCAAATCCTATTAAAGATTGCCTGTTCGTCACTAAATTTTAATTACCAAGTGGTTTTAAATTTACTATAACTGGTACGGTCATTATTTACTTATGTTTCCTCTGTTGGTGAAAATTAAAATAACAAGGGCGCGGCAAGCCATATTACCACTGTTGAAGGTTACCATATGTTTTTCCAGGTTTGCTTTTGTTCAGAAACGGCTAACGGTTTGGAAAAAAAATTTTCAACTTGTGATTTTCACTTGACAAACACAAACGCAATAGTAAACTTACATTACAAAGTTAACATTTTTACTTTAAGACCGTGTAACAATTTTTACAAGCTGGTACAAATCAACAAATGTAGATGCAATTGCACACACACACATACAATCAACTGTGGAAGTTCAATTATACAACATGTAATGTATTCAGTTTCTCCAAGTAACAGTTCAATATTGTTTACGACTGGCTTTCACAAGCAGGCTGCTTGTTGCAGTATCTGGCACATTCGATACTGTCACCAACGCGAAGGGTAGCCCTATCTTTCATTACTTTACAAGGAGAGAGGACACTTTTCATTTCATAAATGAAACAGGTGGGAAAGTTTTTACGAAAAGACCTGTCTCATTATACAGGCTCTCTGTTGCAGTGCTCGTCAAACATTTACACACAAACACTCACTGCTAACACGTACATGATTATGTTACAAAGGGCCATCTTTATTAGCCTGTTTTTGACGCATTGCACACTGCATTTTATCAGGATATATGGACCATTCACAGGTGTCCGTCTGTATTTCTGTCCCTCACTCGTACGCTTATCCTCATGGTCATGCAACTCATTCTGCCGGGAGTGTGTGTGTTCTTTTGTGCAGATGCTTACCTTGCACTTGGTTGTAACTTGCTGCCGATGACAAGAAGTACGTAGTACGTAGTCCTAATCGTACCCGATGCATGTACAACAGAAATTTTCCATGCATCCTCATCCCCATAGGGATGACAAACTAGGTTTCCTGATCATGCTTATTGGCCGATAACAAACACGAGAATAAGACAGAAAAATTAATGGTGTAACCTTTTTCAGTATCAGCTACCCTTATAATTTACAGCAAGCTCTATTTATGATAATTGTTATTACACTGTCATAGGACTGCAGTTCCTCCCTCAGGCTGCTGGTGCTCGGTTCCTCCTTGCAGCGAAATATTGTCAATTGTCTGCGTGGAAGTAAGCAACGGGTGTAAGCATTCTTGAAGGCTTCATCTCACTCGATCCTCTCTGGCAGCAAGCTGTAACAGTAACGGAGACCATCAAACGTTTTCTAGGCGAAAGCCGGCCACTGCAATATGCATGCACGTTTCTAGACACAATTTAAAAAAATTACAGGTGGTCAGAAAAGTCTGGTGTAAGAAAAGTGTACGTAGGGACCCGGAGGTACTGCAATGCCGGGTCAACCCGTGACAGAAGTGGAGCAAGCCTCTAAACACTCCGTCATTTTCCAAAGGTCATTTTAATACACTGGCCCCACAATGCGGAGCGTATCAGACATAAAGTTGATAAGAACAGCTTAACAGGTTTATTCTTATACCAAAAATTTTACAAGGAGTTACAAATATTAAAACCGTACTTACAAATTAATAATCATTAATTGTATGTAACACTGTTGACAATTTTTAGACACCTGTATGAATTAGGCTATACAATTTATTGTTGTATATATGTATATAAAGTCTCTGATTATTTATTACAATTATTAATTTTATACAGTCTTTGAGAGTGTTCATACCTTCACAGTATGTCAAACACAATTATATCTATTGTATATTGTTTTTTTTCACACATTGATGTCACAATTTGCCAATTGTTTAATCACTGTCATGCAGATTTTTTTATCCAGTTACTACCACACTTAAGTTATTCTTTTTTTTCTTTCCTGTGAAAGCTGAAAGCGCAGCAGCACGTGTGAACACACAGATAATATTTTGTTTGGCAAATGTGACATTAAGCACTGCCATCAATCAGTATCACTATCTCACTTGTTTACTGTATATATATCCTGACTCCACCTGCTGAGCTTTCCGAATGGCTCTGTCATTGTTCTTGTGCCATGCATAGTAGTCCAGAGATGCTATACTATGAAGCCATCCATGGAGACCCTACATCCTTTCCCTTCTAGCGCCTCCTCAGAGATTTCAAAAGAAACAGATGCATCAACTATGCAGATATTTATATTTTCTTCATTCCTCAGCTCCCGTGTCATGGTCTCAGATATGATCTGTTCCCTCGGCCTTCCTGTTTTTACAAGCAGAACCCCTGCCAATCAAAACATTGTAAAACAAAGGAAATTTAAGTGTACAAAAAAAAACAAAAGATTGACAAGGAAGGTTGGTGAAGAGGAAAGGCTGAAGATTGCGATTGATTTACTGCAATGAACAGAGGTAAATAATAATAATAATAATAATTTATTTCCAATTTTTCCTTCATATACAAAATAGTTGCATACAAAGGACCTATAGGGGGTATAAAAATACCCGTACATAGGTTGGTCCTACATAAATATTTAAAAATAAAATTCAAAAATACAACAGTTGTAAATATTAACAAAATGTGATAGATACATCACTAGTTTATACTAATATAGTTCAAATAATAAAGCATTAAATTTATATGAGATTCATATACACAACATCAACCATACATGGCAACATGTTAATCACAATAATTATTAAATTTGTACAGACACCATTTATTCCATTATTCAGTCTATAACAAAATTTCTGATTTTATCTTTTAACTTCTTTTTTAACAGTTTATTACTAACGCCCAAACCTTTAAGATATATCGGTAGTTCATTGAAGTACTTTATTGCATAATAAACATAACTCCTTTGGCCAATTGTCAATATGTGTTTAGGCAGTGGGATACTTTTGTAGCGTGTGTTATTAGAATTTCGAGTAAATTCATCCTCAAGTTTATCATACTGATATATTATGGCTTTAAGAACAAAAACTTGTTTGAGATCGAGTGGTCTGTCCTGATCTTGTTATTCCACTCCAATTATTTTTAATAATCTATATTGAAGTCTAAGCAGTGGTCTGAAAGATGTATCATAAAGACCACCCCAGGCAACAATACCATAAACTGCAATACTATGGAAAAGCCCATAGTAGGCCTATATTTGAATCATCTGTTTTCTAGATAATATTTGCCGGAGTCTGCAAAAAACATATACTAGATATTTTGGTCTTATTAACTACATTATTGACATGCAAATCCCACTTAATATTATAATCATATATAACACCTAGATATTTACAGCTAACGACTCTCTTCAAACGACCACCATTCAAAAAAACATCCAATTCACAGGAACAGAGTCTTTATAATTGCCAAAAGTGACATAAACAGACTTGTTTATATTAAGTATAAGTTTATTTTGATAAAGCCATGAAAAAATAGAGTCAAGTTTATCTGACACATGAACTGAAAGTTCCCTCCATGAGTGCCCATTCATTGGGACAGCTGTATCATCAGCATATGCAATCAATTCTTGGTGTATTTCTAATAAATCATTTATGAAGAATAAAAACAGTAATTGACCAAGAATAGATCCCTGAGGAACTCCTAAATTGGTATAGACTGGTTTACTTTTAATACCATTGACCTTTTTACAATTTGAAATTAAAAATCGAATCGAATTAAAAATTTTTTAAATTCACATTACAGTTAAATTTTTAACATGTTTCTTTAAAATTACACATACCATACAATTGTACTAATCATTTTTATTGATAATGTTTCATTATCGCTGCATGTGCCAACCAACTAAATTTCTTATAAAACCGCCAATATCTGGAAAACGAAAAAGCCGATTTTATTGAAACAAAACCAAAATAAAATTTGGAATTTTCTATAATTTTCACTCGTTGACACCATATAGCTATCTCTCATAAAACGAAAGTTTGTCGCATGCCGAAAATTTCACTACATGAAAATTAAAAAAGAAATTTCATGACGTGGAACCGTCTGAAGACTGTTTTTGAAAATTGTTAAAACTATCGGTTAAAATTTATGCCTAAAACCATCCTCAAACTTCAAGGAACATGGTGGTGAAAGAATTTTAAAAATCAGATCAGCTGTTACTGAAGTTATGTCGGGGCGGGCAATGAAACACATTCGCGCTCTCCGCTATAGCTCGGACGTAGACCTACGCAGCTTCCAGTGGTCGAGGGAAGAGTAACAGTACTTGCTGAAAGCTTGCGTACCACCTCCTCTGTTCTATTGGGGAGAAAAGTCCACATTGTCTCGCTCGCTCTGCAAAAAGAGTATACTTCCAAACGGGTACTGACAGTAGGACTGGAGATAAAGCTCCTGTTGTCCCGTAGTGACAGATGGTCGTTGATATTCATTTTTGAGTTTAAGGTGGGCCGGTCCCGGCGGTACTGCAATGCCGGGTCAACCCGTGACAGAGGTGGAGCAAGCCCCTAGCACTCCGTCATTTTCCAAAAATCAGTTTAATATACTGGCCCCGCAATGCGGAGCGTATCAGATATTAAGCTGATAAGAACAGATACTACACTTTGATCTTAGCCAAAAGGCCGAGAAGCGATAAACCAAAGGTGCCTTACGGTTATGGTGTCACTCTATGGACTATCGTTTTAAGCGGCGGGAACCAGTGGTTGTTATTCGAGTTTATTTCACCATCAGCCACCGCCCAAGTGACGTCAGACCAAAGGTGCGCAGTTATCTCAACGTCTCCTCGCCTTTCTTATGCGAAACGTTCAACTGGTTCGATTTTTGAGAAGGAAACGCTGGAAAAATCGTAGCCCAGTCAACGAATACAGTCGCCGTGACGACGTGGTGAACTGTTTACTCGATAGATGGCGTCACAGTAGCGCCTCCGTATTTTACCACTTTTTTGTTTTTCGTGGTGAAAACCGCGGAACGAGGACGCTGGCAACGTGTCGGAAGTCGTCTGTTAAGTTAAGCAACCGATAAAACGATCGGTAGAACCGGATAGTACGATGAAAAAAACCCGTTAAAGTTCAAGTTCGCACCGCATTTAACGTGACCCGCAAGATAGGGTAGGCTGCAGCTGGAATGTCGGCGTTTTGCACACTCAATTATTGGTAGTCGTACCTTTTAAAATACATGCCATGCTGTGTGCTCTGTTGTCATATACAGACGGCAGTGGCCCGGCACTTGATGGTCGACGAAATTACAAGTAGATTTTTCATAACACATCACCTCTCTCAGCGTTCCCTTTTCTTTGCTGCATCCAAGCACGAGACGGCCGCGCCCACCACGTCGTTACGATTACAGTATCTCAGATGTCGAGTGACCGATTATACAATTTAAAAACCTCACAACGGTGGTTTTCATAATAGGCCTACCTTTCGAGTAACGTGAGAGGCCACGTAGGTGTATACGTAAACGGTACCCAATTCAATTCCTTTGTAAAACTGAAAAAACAATGGGCCAAATTGTCCGCGTCGTCTTCACAATGCGATTTCAAGTGTCATGCTAATATCATACTGTTGAGTCGCTTGCCGATTTGAAAGTGAAGGGTATTTATTCGTAAATGACTAATCAAACAAATCTGCAATTGCACACCTTTGAACGATCGAATCTCGTTGTTTTTTAACCAATAGCTAGTAAAATTTCTAAAACAGATACGTCACCGCTCGTGTTCGGTTTTCATCATCTTTAAAGTATGTTTTCATCTAGTAAACGAGCTGTTCTGCAAAGTTGCATGAAACTTTTTCCCCTCTCTACCGAACTGATCGCATTCTAACAAACGTAAAGTAAATGTTAAAGACAACGACGCCACCTAACCTTTCACAACTGCACAGAATGTAAATAAAGGGTGCCTGTTTTTTCTTAACTGCTCCTCTTCCTCTGGTCAGTGTGTATTTTACCTTTCACACAACTGAAAGTATTTAAACTAGTAAAGGAATTTTTTATTTCATTAGTGGGGGAGACAAGTAGTTTCCGTACTGTGTTATAATAAAATGAATTTTGTTTATTATCATTACCAAATTGTAAACAATTATTTGTATTGCATTCAGTTTCATTTGGTCTCTTCAGAGTGTCTTTAAGCAAGTTAAATATTTGAAATATGAAAGTACTAAAAGGCCGTGTGTTTTTAATTGAAAGCAGATGGTAGTTTATGACAGAAAGCAGTCGGCTGAAGTGTATTCATTTATTTTATCAAACACCATTCACATTTATAAGAATATTTATTTTTGTGCAGCTAGTTGTTAGCTAAGACATAGTGTGCAAATTTTTGTCGTTCTATCCCCTTTCCAGTAATAATGGAATAACAATGTAAACAATTTGTATAGCATTCAGTTTCAATTGGTCTCTTCAGAGTGTCTTTAAGCAAGTTAAATATTTGAAATACGAGGGTCATTCAATAAGTAAACAGACAAACAGTTGTAGAAAAGAAATTAATTGTAGCAGCTGATTGAAACTTTCAGGAGTGTTACCTGGCAACATCGTTGTGAGTCTTGATCAGCTGTTCAATAATATATTGCATAATCATAACCAATACAGTTTTATGTACGATGGCGTGTCCTCTTGAGGACAGTACTTTCGAAGAACAGCGTTCTGTTATAAGATTTTTGGACTTGGAACCACTAACTTGGATTCACTATTTTGAACCTGAGTCAAAGCGACAAAGCATGGAGTGGAAGCATCCCAGTTCACCCGCCAAAAAGAAATTCAAAACCCAGCCATCGGCTGGTAAGGTGATGTTAACCATCTTTTGGAGCTCCCAAGGCCCAATTTTCTCTGATTACCTACAAGACCAGCGTACCATCATAGTCAGTACTATTCTGACATGATTGTGAACAAAGTTAAGCCTGCATTGAAGAAGAAATGTCCGGGATGGCAGAGGAAAGGTGTGATTCTTCTTCACGATAATGCCCGCCCACACACGGCAAAACTGACGCTTGAAACAATAAAAAAAGTAGGTTGGGAGATCCTGCCTCATCGCCCTTATAGCCCTGACCTTCCCCATCTGACTTTTTCTTGTTTGGCCCACTCAAGGAGACTTTGCGTGATGTCAAGTTCAACGGCAATGAAGAAGTGAAGGAAAAAGTCAAAAACTGGCTTCGACATCAAGGTAAAGAATTCTTTGCTGAGGGAATACAAAAGCTTGTAAAGAGATGGGACAAGTGCATAGACGCTGCTGGAGATTATGTTGAAAAGTAAAAAAAAAAAAATTGTATAATTGTATTAATTGAATAAAAAGCTTTTGCTCCACAGCTGTTTGTTTACTTATTGAATGACCTCTCATATGAAAGTACTGAAAGGCTGTGTGTTTTTAATTGAAAGCAGATGGTAGTTTATGACAGATATCAGTCGGGTGAAGTGTATTCTATTTATTTTATTTTATCAAACACCATTCACGTTCATAAGGTTATTTATTTTTGTGCAGCTAGTTGTTAGCTAAGGCGCAGTGTGCAAGTTTTTTGTCATTCTATCCCCTTTGCAGTAATAAAGTGGTGGCAAATCCTATTAAAGATTGCCTGTTCGTCACTAAATTTTAATTACCAAGTGGTTTTAAATTTACTATAACTGGTACGGTCATTATTTACTTATGTTTCCTCTGTTGGTGAAAATTAAAATAACAAGGGCGCGGCAAGCCATATTACCACTGTTGAAGGTTACCATATGTTTTTCCAGGTTTGCTTTTGTTCAGAAACGGCTAACGGTTTGGAAAAAAAATTTTCAACTTGTGATTTTCACTTGACAAACACAAACGCAATAGTAAACTTACATTACAAAGTTAACATTTTTACTTTAAGACCGTGTAACAATTTTTACAAGCTGGTACAAATCAACAAATGTAGATGCAATTGCACACACACACATACAATCAACTGTGGAAGTTCAATTATACAACATGTAATGTATTCAGTTTCTCCAAGTAACAGTTCAATATTGTTTACGACTGGCTTTCACAAGCAGGCTGCTTGTTGCAGTATCTGGCACATTCGATACTGTCACCAACGCGAAGGGTAGCCCTATCTTTCATTACTTTACAAGGAGAGAGGACACTCTTCATTTCATAAATGAAACAGGTGGGAAAGTTTTTACGAAAAGACCTGTCTCATTATACAGGCTCTCTGTTGCAGTGCTCGTCAAACATTTACACACAAACACTCACTGCTAACACGTACATGATTATGTTACAAAGGGCCATCTTTATTAGCCTGTTTTTGACGCATTGCACACTGCATTTTATCAGGATATATGGACCATTCACAGGTGTCCGTCTGTATTTCTGTCCCTCACTCGTACGCTTATCCTCATGGTCATGCAACTCATTCTGCCGGGAGTGTGTGTGTTCTTTTGTGCAGATGCTTACCTTGCACTTGGTTGTAACTTGCTGCCGATGACAAGAAGTACGTAGTACGTAGTCCTAATCGTACCCGATGCATGTACAACAGAAATTTTCCATGCATCCTCATCCCCATAGGGATGACAAACTAGGTTTCCTGATCATGCTTATTGGCCGATAACAAACACGAGAATAAGACAGAAAAATTAATGGTGTAACCTTTTTCAGTATCAGCTACCCTTATAATTTACAGCAAGCTCTATTTATGATAATTGTTATTACACTGTCATAGGACTGCAGTTCCTCCCTCAGGCTGCTGGTGCTCGGTTCCTCCTTGCAGCGAAATATTGTCAATTGTCTGCGTGGAAGTAAGCAACGGGTGTAAGCATTCTTGAAGGCTTCATCTCACTCGATCCTCTCTGGCAGCAAGCTGTAACAGTAACGGAGACCATCAAACGTTTTCTAGGCGAAAGCCGGCCACTGCAATATGCATGCACGTTTCTAGACACAATTTAAAAAAATTACAGGTGGTCAGAAAAGTCTGGTGTAAGAAAAGTGTACGTAGGGACCCGGAGGTACTGCAATGCCGGGTCAACCCGTGACAGAAGTGGAGCAAGCCTCTAAACACTCCGTCATTTTCCAAAGGTCATTTTAATACACTGGCCCCACAATGCGGAGCGTATCAGACATAAAGTTGATAAGAACAGCTTAACAGGTTTATTCTTATACCAAAAATTTTACAAGGAGTTACAAATATTAAAACCGTACTTACAAATTAATAATCATTAATTGTATGTAACACTGTTGACAATTTTTAGACACCTGTATGAATTAGGCTATACAATTTATTGTTGTATATATGTATATAAAGTCTCTGATTATTTATTACAATTATTAATTTTATACAGTCTTTGAGAGTGTTCATACCTTCACAGTATGTCAAACACAATTATATCTATTGTATATTGTTTTTTTTCACACATTGATGTCACAATTTGCCAATTGTTTAATCACTGTCATGCAGATTTTTTTATCCAGTTACTACCACACTTAAGTTATTCTTTTTTTTCTTTCCTGTGAAAGCTGAAAGCGCAGCAGCACGTGTGAACACACAGATAATATTTTGTTTGGCAAATGTGACATTAAGCACTGCCATCAATCAGTATCACTATCTCACTTGTTTACTGTATATATATCCTGACTCCACCTGCTGAGCTTTCCGAATGGCTCTGTCATTGTTCTTGTGCCATGCATAGTAGTCCAGAGATGCTATACTATGAAGCCATCCATGGAGACCCTACATCCTTTCCCTTCTAGCGCCTCCTCAGAGATTTCAAAAGAAACAGATGCATCAACTATGCAGATATTTATATTTTCTTCATTCCTCAGCTCCCGTGTCATGGTCTCAGATATGATCTGTTCCCTCGGCCTTCCTGTTTTTACAAGCAGAACCCCTGCCAATCAAAACATTGTAAAACAAAGGAAATTTAAGTGTACAAAAAAAAACAAAAGATTGACAAGGAAGGTTGGTGAAGAGGAAAGGCTGAAGATTGCGATTGATTTACTGCAATGAACAGAGGTAAATAATAATAATAATAATAATTTATTTCCAATTTTTCCTTCATATACAAAATAGTTGCATACAAAGGACCTATAGGGGGTATAAAAATACCCGTACATAGGTTGGTCCTACATAAATATTTAAAAATAAAATTCAAAAATACAACAGTTGTAAATATTAACAAAATGTGATAGATACATCACTAGTTTATACTAATATAGTTCAAATAATAAAGCATTAAATTTATATGAGATTCATATACACAACATCAACCATACATGGCAACATGTTAATCACAATAATTATTAAATTTGTACAGACACCATTTATTCCATTATTCAGTCTATAACAAAATTTCTGATTTTATCTTTTAACTTCTTTTTTAACAGTTTATTACTAACGCCCAAACCTTTAAGATATATCGGTAGTTCATTGAAGTACTTTATTGCATAATAAACATAACTCCTTTGGCCAATTGTCAATATGTGTTTAGGCAGTGGGATACTTTTGTAGCGTGTGTTATTAGAATTTCGAGTAAATTCATCCTCAAGTTTATCATACTGATATATTATGGCTTTAAGAACAAAAACTTGTTTGAGATCGAGTGGTCTGTCCTGATCTTGTTATTCCACTCCAATTATTTTTAATAATCTATATTGAAGTCTAAGCAGTGGTCTGAAAGATGTATCATAAAGACCACCCCAGGCAACAATACCATAAACTGCAATACTATGGAAAAGCCCATAGTAGGCCTATATTTGAATCATCTGTTTTCTAGATAATATTTGCCGGAGTCTGCAAAAAACATATACTAGATATTTTGGTCTTATTAACTACATTATTGACATGCAAATCCCACTTAATATTATAATCATATATAACACCTAGATATTTACAGCTAACGACTCTCTTCAAACGACCACCATTCAAAAAAACATCCAATTCACAGGAACAGAGTCTTTATAATTGCCAAAAGTGACATAAACAGACTTGTTTATATTAAGTATAAGTTTATTTTGATAAAGCCATGAAAAAATAGAGTCAAGTTTATCTGACACATGAACTGAAAGTTCCCTCCATGAGTGCCCATTCATTGGGACAGCTGTATCATCAGCATATGCAATCAATTCTTGGTGTATTTCTAATAAATCATTTATGAAGAATAAAAACAGTAATTGACCAAGAATAGATCCCTGAGGAACTCCTAAATTGGTATAGACTGGTTTACTTTTAATACCATTGACCTTTTTACAATTTGAAATTAAAAATCGAATCGAATTAAAAATTTTTTAAATTCACATTACAGTTAAATTTTTAACATGTTTCTTTAAAATTACACATACCATACAATTGTACTAATCATTTTTATTGATAATGTTTCATTATCGCTGCATGTGCCAACCAACTAAATTTCTTATAAAACCGCCAATATCTGGAAAACGAAAAAGCCGATTTTATTGAAACAAAACCAAAATAAAATTTGGAATTTTCTATAATTTTCACTCGTTGACACCATATAGCTATCTCTCATAAAACGAAAGTTTGTCGCATGCCGAAAATTTCACTACATGAAAATTAAAAAAGAAATTTCATGACGTGGAACCGTCTGAAGACTGTTTTTGAAAATTGTTAAAACTATCGGTTAAAATTTATGCCTAAAACCATCCTCAAACTTCAAGGAACATGGTGGTGAAAGAATTTTAAAAATCAGATCAGCTGTTACTGAAGTTATGTCGGGGCGGGCAATGAAACACATTCGCGCTCTCCGCTATAGCTCGGACGTAGACCTACGCAGCTTCCAGTGGTCGAGGGAAGAGTAACAGTACTTGCTGAAAGCTTGCGTACCACCTCCTCTGTTCTATTGGGGAGAAAAGTCCACATTGTCTCGCTCGCTCTGCAAAAAGAGTATACTTCCAAACGGGTACTGACAGTAGGACTGGAGATAAAGCTCCTGTTGTCCCGTAGTGACAGATGGTCGTTGATATTCATTTTTGAGTTTAAGGTGGGCCGGTCCCGGCGGTACTGCAATGCCGGGTCAACCCGTGACAGAGGTGGAGCAAGCCCTAGCACTCCGTCATTTTCCAAAAATCAGTTTAATATACTGGCCCCGCAATGCGGAGCGTATCAGATATTAAGCTGATAAGAACAGATACTACACTTTGATCTTAGCCAAAAGGCCGAGAAGCGATAAACCAAAGGTGCCTTACGGTTATGGTGTCACTCTATGGACTATCGTTTTAAGCGGCGGGAACCAGTGGTTGTTATTCGAGTTTATTTCACCATCAGCCACCGCCCAAGTGACGTCAGACCAAAGGTGCGCAGTTATCTCAACGTCTCCTCGCCTTTCTTATGCGAAACGTTCAACTGGTTCGATTTTTGAGAAGGAAACGCTGGAAAAATCGTAGCCCAGTCAACGAATACAGTCGCCGTGACGACGTGGTGAACTGTTTACTCGATAGATGGCGTCACAGTAGCGCCTCCGTATTTTACCACTTTTTTGTTTTTCGTGGTGAAAACCGCGGAACGAGGACGCTGGCAACGTGTCGGAAGTCGTCTGTTAAGTTAAGCAACCGATAAAACGATCGGTAGAACCGGATAGTACGATGAAAAAAACCCGTTAAAGTTCAAGTTCGCACCGCATTTAACGTGACCCGCAAGATAGGGTAGGCTGCAGCTGGAATGTCGGCGTTTTGCACACTCAATTATTGGTAGTCGTACCTTTTAAAATACATGCCATGCTGTGTGCTCTGTTGTCATATACAGACGGCAGTGGCCCGGCACTTGATGGTCGACGAAATTACAAGTAGATTTTTCATAACACATCACCTCTCTCAGCGTTCCCTTTTCTTTGCTGCATCCAAGCACGAGACGGCCGCGCCCACCACGTCGTTACGATTACAGTATCTCAGATGTCGAGTGACCGATTATACAATTTAAAAACCTCACAACGGTGGTTTTCATAATAGGCCTACCTTTCGAGTAACGTGAGAGGCCACGTAGGTGTATACGTAAACGGTACCCAATTCAATTCCTTTGTAAAACTGAAAAAACAATGGGCCAAATTGTCCGCGTCGTCTTCACAATGCGATTTCAAGTGTCATGCTAATATCATACTGTTGAGTCGCTTGCCGATTTGAAAGTGAAGGGTATTTATTCGTAAATGACTAATCAAACAAATCTGCAATTGCACACCTTTGAACGATCGAATCTCGTTGTTTTTTAACCAATAGCTAGTAAAATTTCTAAAACAGATACGTCACCGCTCGTGTTCGGTTTTCATCATCTTTAAAGTATGTTTTCATCTAGTAAACGAGCTGTTCTGCAAAGTTGCATGAAACTTTTTCCCCTCTCTACCGAACTGATCGCATTCTAACAAACGTAAAGTAAATGTTAAAGACAACGACGCCACCTAACCTTTCACAACTGCACAGAATGTAAATAAAGGGTGCCTGTTTTTTCTTAACTGCTCCTCTTCCTCTGGTCAGTGTGTATTTTACCTTTCACACAACTGAAAGTATTTAAACTAGTAAAGGAATTTTTTATTTCATTAGTGGGGGAGACAAGTAGTTTCCGTACTGTGTTATAATAAAATGAATTTTGTTTATTATCATTACCAAATTGTAAACAATTATTTGTATTGCATTCAGTTTCATTTGGTCTCTTCAGAGTGTCTTTAAGCAAGTTAAATATTTGAAATATGAAAGTACTAAAAGGCCGTGTGTTTTTAATTGAAAGCAGATGGTAGTTTATGACAGAAAGCAGTCGGCTGAAGTGTATTCATTTATTTTATCAAACACCATTCACATTTATAAGAATATTTATTTTTGTGCAGCTAGTTGTTAGCTAAGACATAGTGTGCAAATTTTTGTCGTTCTATCCCCTTTCCAGTAATAATGGAATAACAATGTAAACAATTTGTATAGCATTCAGTTTCAATTGGTCTCTTCAGAGTGTCTTTAAGCAAGTTAAATATTTGAAATACGAGGGTCATTCAATAAGTAAACAGACAAACAGTTGTAGAAAAGAAATTAATTGTAGCAGCTGATTGAAACTTTCAGGAGTGTTACCTGGCAACATCGTTGTGAGTCTTGATCAGCTGTTCAATAATATATTGCATAATCATAACCAATACAGTTTTATGTACGATGGCGTGTCCTCTTGAGGACAGTACTTTCGAAGAACAGCGTTCTGTTATAAGATTTTTGGACTTGGAACCACTAACTTGGATTCACTATTTTGAACCTGAGTCAAAGCGACAAAGCATGGAGTGGAAGCATCCCAGTTCACCCGCCAAAAAGAAATTCAAAACCCAGCCATCGGCTGGTAAGGTGATGTTAACCATCTTTTGGAGCTCCCAAGGCCCAATTTTCTGTGATTACCTACAAGACCAGCGTACCATCATAGTCAGTACTATTCTGACATGATTGTGAACAAAGTTAAGCCTGCATTGAAGAAGAAATGTCCGGGATGGCAGAGGAAAGGTGTGATTCTTCTTCACGATAATGCCCGCCCACACACGGCAAAACTGACGCTTGAAACAATAAAAAAAGTAGGTTGGGAGATCCTGCCTCATCGCCCTTATAGCCCTGACCTTCCCCATCTGACTTTTTCTTGTTTGGCCCACTCAAGGAGACTTTGCGTGATGTCAAGTTCAACGGCAATGAAGAAGTGAAGGAAAAAGTCAAAAACTGGCTTCGACATCAAGGTAAAGAATTCTTTGCTGAGGGAATACAAAAGCTTGTAAAGAGATGGGACAAGTGCATAGACGCTGCTGGAGATTATGTTGAAAAGTAAAAAAAAAAAAATTGTATAATTGTATTAATTGAATAAAAAGCTTTTGCTCCACAGCTGTTTGTTTACTTATTGAATGACCTCTCATATGAAAGTACTGAAAGGCTGTGTGTTTTTAATTGAAAGCAGATGGTAGTTTATGACAGATATCAGTCGGGTGAAGTGTATTCTATTTATTTTATTTTATCAAACACCATTCACGTTCATAAGGTTATTTATTTTTGTGCAGCTAGTTGTTAGCTAAGGCGCAGTGTGCAAGTTTTTTGTCATTCTATCCCCTTTGCAGTAATAAAGTGGTGGCAAATCCTATTAAAGATTGCCTGTTCGTCACTAAATTTTAATTACCAAGTGGTTTTAAATTTACTATAACTGGTACGGTCATTATTTACTTATGTTTCCTCTGTTGGTGAAAATTAAAATAACAAGGGCGCGGCAAGCCATATTACCACTGTTGAAGGTTACCATATGTTTTTCCAGGTTTGCTTTTGTTCAGAAACGGCTAACGGTTTGGAAAAAAAATTTTCAACTTGTGATTTTCACTTGACAAACACAAACGCAATAGTAAACTTACATTACAAAGTTAACATTTTTACTTTAAGACCGTGTAACAATTTTTACAAGCTGGTACAAATCAACAAATGTAGATGCAATTGCACACACACACATACAATCAACTGTGGAAGTTCAATTATACAACATGTAATGTATTCAGTTTCTCCAAGTAACAGTTCAATATTGTTTACGACTGGCTTTCACAAGCAGGCTGCTTGTTGCAGTATCTGGCACATTCGATACTGTCACCAACGCGAAGGGTAGCCCTATCTTTCATTACTTTACAAGGAGAGAGGACACTCTTCATTTCATAAATGAAACAGGTGGGAAAGTTTTTACGAAAAGACCTGTCTCATTATACAGGCTCTCTGTTGCAGTGCTCGTCAAACATTTACACACAAACACTCACTGCTAACACGTACATGATTATGTTACAAAGGGCCATCTTTATTAGCCTGTTTTTGACGCATTGCACACTGCATTTTATCAGGATATATGGACCATTCACAGGTGTCCGTCTGTATTTCTGTCCCTCACTCGTACGCTTATCCTCATGGTCATGCAACTCATTCTGCCGGGAGTGTGTGTGTTCTTTTGTGCAGATGCTTACCTTGCACTTGGTTGTAACTTGCTGCCGATGACAAGAAGTACGTAGTACGTAGTCCTAATCGTACCCGATGCATGTACAACAGAAATTTTCCATGCATCCTCATCCCCATAGGGATGACAAACTAGGTTTCCTGATCATGCTTATTGGCCGATAACAAACACGAGAATAAGACAGAAAAATTAATGGTGTAACCTTTTTCAGTATCAGCTACCCTTATAATTTACAGCAAGCTCTATTTATGATAATTGTTATTACACTGTCATAGGACTGCAGTTCCTCCCTCAGGCTGCTGGTGCTCGGTTCCTCCTTGCAGCGAAATATTGTCAATTGTCTGCGTGGAAGTAAGCAACGGGTGTAAGCATTCTTGAAGGCTTCATCTCACTCGATCCTCTCTGGCAGCAAGCTGTAACAGTAACGGAGACCATCAAACGTTTTCTAGGCGAAAGCCGGCCACTGCAATATGCATGCACGTTTCTAGACACAATTTAAAAAAATTACAGGTGGTCAGAAAAGTCTGGTGTAAGAAAAGTGTACGTAGGGACCCGGAGGTACTGCAATGCCGGGTCAACCCGTGACAGAAGTGGAGCAAGCCTCTAAACACTCCGTCATTTTCCAAAGGTCATTTTAATACACTGGCCCCACAATGCGGAGCGTATCAGACATAAAGTTGATAAGAACAGCTTAACAGGTTTATTCTTATACCAAAAATTTTACAAGGAGTTACAAATATTAAAACCGTACTTACAAATTAATAATCATTAATTGTATGTAACACTGTTGACAATTTTTAGACACCTGTATGAATTAGGCTATACAATTTATTGTTGTATATATGTATATAAAGTCTCTGATTATTTATTACAATTATTAATTTTATACAGTCTTTGAGAGTGTTCATACCTTCACAGTATGTCAAACACAATTATATCTATTGTATATTGTTTTTTTTCACACATTGATGTCACAATTTGCCAATTGTTTAATCACTGTCATGCAGATTTTTTTATCCAGTTACTACCACACTTAAGTTATTCTTTTTTTTCTTTCCTGTGAAAGCTGAAAGCGCAGCAGCACGTGTGAACACACAGATAATATTTTGTTTGGCAAATGTGACATTAAGCACTGCCATCAATCAGTATCACTATCTCACTTGTTTACTGTATATATATCCTGACTCCACCTGCTGAGCTTTCCGAATGGCTCTGTCATTGTTCTTGTGCCATGCATAGTAGTCCAGAGATGCTATACTATGAAGCCATCCATGGAGACCCTACATCCTTTCCCTTCTAGCGCCTCCTCAGAGCTTTCAAAAGAAACAGATGCATCAACTATGCAGATATTTATATTTTCTTCATTCCTCAGCTCCCGTGTCATGGTCTCAGATATGATCTGTTCCCTCGGCCTTCCTGTTTTTACAAGCAGAACCCCTGCCAATCAAAACATTGTAAAACAAAGGAAATTTAAGTGTACAAAAAAAAAACAAAAGATTGACAAGGAAGGTTGGTGAAGAGGAAAGGCTGAAGATTGCGATTGATTTACTGCAATGAACAGAGGTAAATAATAATAATAATAATAATTTATTTCCAATTTTTCCTTCATATACAAAATAGTTGCATACAAAGGACCTATAGGGGGTATAAAAATACCCGTACATAGGTTGGTCCTACATAAATATTTAAAAATAAAATTCAAAAATACAACAGTTGTAAATATTAACAAAATGTGATAGATACATCACTAGTTTATACTAATATAGTTCAAATAATAAAGCATTAAATTTATATGAGATTCATATACACAACATCAACCATACATGGCAACATGTTAATCACAATAATTATTAAATTTGTACAGACACCATTTATTCCATTATTCAGTCTATAACAAAATTTCTGATTTTATCTTTTAACTTCTTTTTTAACAGTTTATTACTAACGCCCAAACCTTTAAGATATATCGGTAGTTCATTGAAGTACTTTATTGCATAATAAACATAACTCCTTTGGCCAATTGTCAATATGTGTTTAGGCAGTGGGATACTTTTGTAGCGTGTGTTATTAGAATTTCGAGTAAATTCATCCTCAAGTTTATCATACTGATATATTATGGCTTTAAGAACAAAAACTTGTTTGAGATCGAGTGGTCTGTCCTGATCTTGTTCTTCCACTCCAATTATTTTTAATAATCTATATTGAAGTCTAAGCAGTGGTCTGAAAGATGTATCATAAAGACCACCCCAGGCAACAATACCATAAACTGCAATACTATGGAAAAGCCCATAGTAGGCCTATATTTGAATCATCTGTTTTCTAGATAATATTTGCCGGAGTCTGCAAAAAACATATACTAGATATTTTGGTCTTATTAACTACATTATTGACATGCAAATCCCACTTAATATTATAATCATATATAACACCTAGATATTTACAGCTAACGACTCTCTTCAAACGACCACCATTCAAAAAAACATCCAATTCACAGGAACAGAGTCTTTATAATTGCCAAAAGTGACATAAACAGACTTGTTTATATTAAGTATAAGTTTATTTTGATAAAGCCATGAAAAAATAGAGTCAAGTTTATCTGACACATGAACTGAAAGTTCCCTCCATGAGTGCCCATTCATTGGGACAGCTGTATCATCAGCATATGCAATCAATTCTTGGTGTATTTCTAATAAATCATTTATGAAGAATAAAAACAGTAATTGACCAAGAATAGATCCCTGAGGAACTCCTAAATTGGTATAGACTGGTTTACTTTTAATACCATTGACCTTTTTACAACTTGAAATTAAAAATCGAATCGAATTAAAAATTTTTTAAATTCACATTACAGTTAAATTTTTAACATGTTTCTTTAAAATTACACATACCATACAATTGTACTAATCATTTTTATTGATAATGTTTCATTATCGCTGCATGTGCCAACCAACTAAATTTCTTATAAAACCGCCAATATCTCGAAAACGAAAAAGCCGATTTTATTGAAACAAAACCAAAATAAAATTTGGAATTTTCTATAATTTTCACTCGTTGACACCATATAGCTTTCTCTCATAAAACGAAAGTTTGTCGCATGCCGAAAATTTCACTACATGAAAATTAAAAAAGAAATTTCATGACGTGGAACCGTCTGAAGACTGTTTTTGAAAATTGTTAAAACTATCGGTTAAAATTTATGCCTAAAACCATCCTCAAACTTCAAGGAACATGGTGGTGAAAGAATTTTAAAAATCAGATCAGCTGTTACTGAAGTTATGTCGGGGCGGGCAATGAAACACATTCGCGCTCTCCGCTATAGCTCGGACGTAGACCTACGCAGCTTCCAGTGGTCGAGGGAAGAGTAACAGTACTTGCTGAAAGCTTGCGTACCACCTCCTCTGTTCTATTGGGGAGAAAAGTCCACATTGTCTCGCTCGCTCTGCAAAAAGAGTATACTTCCAAACGGGTACTGACAGTAGGACTGGAGATAAAGCTCCTGTTGTCCCGTAGTGACAGATGGTCGTTGATATTCATTTTTGAGTTTAAGGTGGGCCGGTCCCGGCGGTACTGCAATGCCGGGTCAACCCGTGACAGAGGTGGAGCAAGCCCCTAGCACTCCGTCATTTTCCAAAAATCAGTTTAATATACTGGCCCCGCAATGCGGAGCGTATCAGATATTAAGCTGATAAGAACAGATACTACACTTTGATCTTAGCCAAAAGGCCGAGAAGCGATAAACCAAAGGTGCCTTACGGTTATGGTGTCACTCTATGGACTATCGTTTTAAGCGGCGGGAACCAGTGGTTGTTATTCGAGTTTATTTCACCATCAGCCACCGCCCAAGTGACGTCAGACCAAAGGTGCGCAGTTATCTCAACGTCTCCTCGCCTTTCTTATGCGAAACGTTCAACTGGTTCGATTTTTGAGAAGGAAACGCTGGAAAAATCGTAGCCCAGTCAACGAATACAGTCGCCGTGACGACGTGGTGAACTGTTTACTCGATAGATGGCGTCACAGTAGCGCCTCCGTATTTTACCACTTTTTTGTTTTTCGTGGTGAAAACCGCGGAACGAGGACGCAGGCAACGTGTCGGAAGTCGTCTGTTAAGTTAAGCAACCGATAAAACGATCGGTAGAACCGGATAGTACGATGAAAAAAACCCGTTAAAGTTCAAGTTCGCACCGCATTTAACGTGACCCGCAAGATAGGGTAGGCTGCAGCTGGAATTTCGGCGTTTTGCACACTCAATTATTGGTAGTCGTACCTTTTAAAATACATGCCATGCTGTGTGCTCTGTTGTCATATACAGACGGCAGTGGCCCGGGACTTGATGGTCGACGAAATTACAAGTAGATTTTTCATAACACATCACCTCTCTCAGCGTTCCCTTTTCTTTGCTGCATCCAAGCACGAGACGGCCGCGCCCACCACGTCGTTACGATTACTGTATCTCAGATGTCGAGTGACCGATTATACAATTTAAAAACCTCACAACGGTGGTTTTCATAATAGGCCTACCTTTCGAGTAACGTGAGAGGCCACGTAGGTGTATACGTAAACGGTACCCAATTCAATTCCTTTGTAAAACTGAAAAAACAATGGGCCAAATTGTCCGCGTCGTCTTCACAATGCGATTTCAAGTGTCATGCTAATATCATACTGTTGAGTCGCTTGCCGATTTGAAAGTGAAGGGTATTTATTCGTAAATGACTAATCAAACAAATCTGCAATTGCACACCTTTGAACGATCGAATCTCGTTGTTTTTGAACCAATAGCTAGTAAAATTTCTAAAACAGATACGTCACCGCTCGTGTTCGGTTTTCATCATCTTTAAAGTATGTTTTCATCTAGTAAACGAGCTGTTCTGCAAAGTTGCATGAAACTTTTTCCCCTCTCTACCGAACTGATCGCATTCTAACAAACGTAAAGTAAATGTTAAAGACAACGACGCCACCTAACCTTTCACAACTGCACAGAATGTAAATGAAGGGTGCCTGTTTTTTCTTAACTGCTCCTCTTCCTCTGGTCAGTGTGTATTTTACCTTTCACACAACTGAAAGTATTTAAACTAGTAAAGGAATTTTTTATTTCATTAGTGGGGGAGACAAGTAGTTTCCGTACTGTGTTATAATAAAATGAATTTTGTTTATTATCATTACCAAATTGTAAACAATTATTTGTATTGCATTCAGTTTCATTTGGTCTCTTCAGAGTGTCTTTAAGCAAGTTAAATATTTGAAATATGAAAGTACTAAAAGGCCGTGTGTTTTTAATTGAAAGCAGATGGTAGTTTATGACAGAAAGCAGTCGGCTGAAGTGTATTCATTTATTTTATCAAACACCATTCACATTTATAAGAATATTTATTTTTGTGCAGCTAGTTGTTAGCTAAGACATAGTGTGCAAATTTTTGTCGTTCTATCCCCTTTCCAGTAATAATGGAATAACAATGTAAACAATTTGTATAGCTTTCAGTTTCAATTGGTCTCTTCAGAGTGTCTTTAAGCAAGTTAAATATTTGAAATACGAGGGTCATTCAATAAGTAAACAGACAAACAGTTGTAGAAAAGAAATTAATTGTAGCAGCTGATTGAAACTTTCAGGAGTGTTACCTGGCAACATCGTTGTGAGTCTTGATCAGCTGTTCAATAATATATTGCATAATCATAACCAATACAGTTTTATGTACGATGGCGTGTCCTCTTGAGGACAGTACTTTCGAAGAACAGCGTTCTGTTATAAGATTTTTGGACTTGGAACCACTAACTTGGATTCACTATTTTGAACCTCAGTCAAAGCGACAAAGCATGGAGTGGAAGCATCCCAGTTCACCCGCCAAAAAGAAATTCAAAACCCAGCCATCGGCTGGTAAGGTGATGTTAACCATCTTTTGGAGCTCCCAAGGCCCAATTTTCTCTGATTACCTACAAGACCAGCGTACCATCATAGTCAGTACTATTCTGACATGATTGTGAACAAAGTTAAGCCTGCATTGAAGAAGAAATGTCCGGGATGGCAGAGGAAAGGTGTGATTCTTCTTCACGATAATGCCCGCCCACACACGGCAAAACTGACGCTTGAAACAATAAAAAAAGTAGGTTGGGAGATCCTGCCTCATCGCCCTTATAGCCCTGACCTTCCCCATCTGACTTTTTCTTGTTTGGCCCACTCAAGGAGACTTTGCGTGATGTCAAGTTCAACGGCAATGAAGAAGTGAAGGAAAAAGTCAAAAACTGGCTTCGACATCAAGGTAAAGAATTCTTTGCTGAGGGAATACAAAAGCTTGTAAAGAGATGGGACAAGTGCATAGACGCTGCTGGAGATTATGTTGAAAAGTAAAAAAAAAAAATTGTATAATTGTATTAATTGAATAAAAAGCTTTTGCTCCACAGCTGTTTGTTTACTTATTGAATGACCTCTCATATGAAAGTACTGAAAGGCTGTGTGTTTTTAATTGAAAGCAGATGGTAGTTTATGACAGATATCAGTCGGGTGAAGTGTATTCTATTTATTTTATTTTATCAAACACCATTCACGTTCATAAGGTTATTTATTTTTGTGCAGCTAGTTGTTAGCTAAGGCGCAGTGTGCAAGTTTTTTGTCATTCTATCCCCTTTGCAGTAATAAAGTGGTGGCAAATCCTATTAAAGATTGCCTGTTCGTCACTAAATTTTAATTACCAAGTGGTTTTAAATTTACTATAACTGGTACGGTCATTATTTACTTATGTTTCCTCTGTTGGTGAAAATTAAAATAACAAGGGTGCGGCAAGCCATATTACCACTGTTGAAGGTTACCATATGTTTTTCCAGGTTTGCTTTTGTTCAGAAACGGCTAACGGTTTGGAAAAAAAATTTTCAACTTGTGATTTTCACTTGACAAACACAAACGCAATAGTAAACTTACATTACAAAGTTAACATTTTTACTTTAAGACCGTGTAACAATTTTTACAAGCTGGTACAAATCAACAAATGTAGATGCAATTGCACACACACACATACAATCAACTGTGGAAGTTCAATTATACAACATGTAATGTATTCAGTTTCTCCAAGTAACAGTTCAATGTTGTTTACGACTGGCTTTCACAAGCAGGCTGCTTGTTGCAGTATCTGGCACATTCGATACTGTCACCAACGCGAAGGGTAGCCCTATCTTTCATTACTTTACAAGGAGAGAGGACACTCTTCATTTCATAAATGAAACAGGTGGGAAAGTTTTTACGAAAAGACCTGTCTCATTATACAGGCTCTCTGTTGCAGTGCTCGTCAAACATTTACACACAAACACTCACTGCTAACACGTACATGATTATGTTACAAAGGGCCATCTTTATTAGCCTGTTTTTGACGCATTGCACACTGCATTTTATCAGGATATATGGACCATTCACAGGTGTCCGTCTGTATTTCTGTCCCTCACTCGTACGCTTATCCTCATGGTCATGCAACTCATTCTGCCGGGAGTGTGTGTGTTCTTTTGTGCAGATGCTTACCTTGCACTTGGTTGTAACTTGCTGCCGATGACAAGAAGTACGTAGTACGTAGTCCTAATCGTACCCGATGCATGTACAACAGAAATTTTCCATGCATCCTCATCCCCATAGGGATGACAAACTAGGTTTCCTGATCATGCTTATTGGCCGATAACAAACACGAGAATAAGACAGAAAAATTAATGGTGTAACCTTTTTCAGTATCAGCTACCCTTATAATTTACAGCAAGCTCTATTTATGATAATTGTTATTACACTGTCATAGGACTGCAGTTCCTCCCTCAGGCTGCTGGTGCTCGGTTCCTCCTTGCAGCGAAATATTGTCAATTGTCTGCGTGGAAGTAAGCAACGGGTGTAAGCATTCTTGAAGGCTTCATCTCACTCGATCCTCTCTGGCAGCAAGCTGTAACAGTAACGGAGACCATCAAACGTTTTCTAGGCGAAAGCCGGCCACTGCAATATGCATGCACGTTTCTAGACACAATTTAAAAAAATTACAGGTGGTCAGAAAAGTCTGGTGTAAGAAAAGTGTACGTAGGGACCCGGAGGTACTGCAATGCCGGGTCAACCCGTGACAGAAGTGGAGCAAGCCTCTAAACACTCCGTCATTTTCCAAAGGTCATTTTAATACACTGGCCCCACAATGCGGAGCGTATCAGACATAAAGTTGATAAGAACAGCTTAACAGGTTTATTCTTATACCAAAAATTTTACAAGGAGTTACAAATATTAAAACCGTACTTACAAATTAATAATCATTAATTGTATGTAACACTGTTGACAATTTTTAGACACCTGTATGAATTAGGCTATACAATTTATTGTTGTATATATGTATATAAAGTCTCTGATTATTTATTACAATTATTAATTTTATACAGTCTTTGAGAGTGTTCATACCTTCACAGTATGTCAAACACAATTATATCTATTGTATATTGTTTTTTTTCACACATTGATGTCACAATTTGCCAATTGTTTAATCACTGTCATGCAGATTTTTTTATCCAGTTACTACCACACTTAAGTTATTCTTTTTTTTCTTTCCTGTGAAAGCTGAAAGCGCAGCAGCACGTGTGAACACACAGATAATATTTTGTTTGGCAAATGTGACATTAAGCACTGCCATCAATCAGTATCACTATCTCACTTGTTTACTGTATATATATCCTGACTCCACCTGCTGAGCTTTCCGAATGGCTCTGTCATTGTTCTTGTGCCATGCATAGTAGTCCAGAGATGCTATACTATGAAGCCATCCATGGAGACCCTACATCCTTTCCCTTCTAGCGCCTCCTCAGAGATTTCAAAAGAAACAGATGCATCAACTATGCAGATATTTATATTTTCTTCATTCCTCAGCTCCCGTGTCATGGTCTCAGATATGATCTGTTCCCTCGGCCTTCCTGTTTTTACAAGCAGAACCCCTGCCAATCAAAACATTGTAAAACAAAGGAAATTTAAGTGTACAAAAAAAAAACAAAAGATTGACAAGGAAGGTTGGTGAAGAGGAAAGGCTGAAGATTGCGATTGATTTACTGCAATGAACAGAGGTAAATAATAATAATAATAATAATTTATTTCCAATTTTTCCTTCATATACAAAATAGTTGCATACAAAGGACCTATAGGGGGTATAAAAATACCCGTACATAGGTTGGTCCTACATAAATATTTAAAAATAAAATTCAAAAATACAACAGTTGTAAATATTAACAAAATGTGATAGATACATCACTAGTTTATACTAATATAGTTCAAATAATAAAGCATTAAATTTATATGAGATTCATATACACAACATCAACCATACATGGCAACATGTTAATCACAATAATTATTAAATTTGTACAGACACCATTTATTCCATTATTCAGTCTATAACAAAATTTCTGATTTTATCTTTTAACTTCTTTTTTAACAGTTTATTACTAACGCCCAAACCTTTAAGATATATCGGTAGTTCATTGAAGTACTTTATTGCATAATAAACATAACTCCTTTGGCCAATTGTCAATATGTGTTTAGGCAGTGGGATACTTTTGTAGCGTGTGTTATTAGAATTTCGAGTAAATTCATCCTCAAGTTTATCATACTGATATATTATGGCTTTAAGAACAAAAACTTGTTTGAGATCGAGTGGTCTGTCCTGATCTTGTTCTTCCACTCCAATTATTTTTAATAATCTATATTGAAGTCTAAGCAGTGGTCTGAAAGATGTATCATAAAGACCACCCCAGGCAACAATACCATAAACTGCAATACTATGGAAAAGCCCATAGTAGGCCTATATTTGAATCATCTGTTTTCTAGATAATATTTGCCGGAGTCTGCAAAAAACATATACTAGATATTTTGGTCTTATTAACTACATTATTGACATGCAAATCCCACTTAATATTATAATCATATATAACACCTAGATATTTACAGCTAACGACTCTCTTCAAACGACCACCATTCAAAAAAACATCCAATTCACAGGAACAGAGTCTTTATAATTGCCAAAAGTGACATAAACAGACTTGTTTATATTAAGTATAAGTTTATTTTGATAAAGCCATGAAAAAATAGAGTCAAGTTTATCTGACACATGAACTGAAAGTTCCCTCCATGAGTGCCCATTCATTGGGACAGCTGTATCATCAGCATATGCAATCAATTCTTGGTGTATTTCTAATAAATCATTTATGAAGAATAAAAACAGTAATTGACCAAGAATAGATCCCTGAGGAACTCCTAAATTGGTATAGACTGGTTTACTTTTAATACCATTGACCTTTTTACAACTTGAAATTAAAAATCGAATCGAATTAAAAATTTTTTAAATTCACATTACAGTTAAATTTTTAACATGTTTCTTTAAAATTACACATACCATACAATTGTACTAATCATTTTTATTGATAATGTTTCATTATCGCTGCATGTGCCAACCAACTAAATTTCTTATAAAACCGCCAATATCTCGAAAACGAAAAAGCCGATTTTATTGAAACAAAACCAAAATAAAATTTGGAATTTTCTATAATTTTCACTCGTTGACACCATATAGCTATCTCTCATAAAACGAAAGTTTGTCGCATGCCGAAAATTTCACTACATGAAAATTAAAAAAGAAATTTCATGACGTGGAACCGTCTGAAGACTGTTTTTGAAAATTGTTAAAACTATCGGTTAAAATTTATGCCTAAAACCATCCTCAAACTTCAAGGAACATGGTGGTGAAAGAATTTTAAAAATCAGATCAGCTGTTACTGAAGTTATGTCGGGGCGGGCAATGAAACACATTCGCGCTCTCCGCTATAGCTCGGACGTAGACCTACGCAGCTTCCAGTGGTCGAGGGAAGAGTAACAGCACTTGCTGAAAGCTTGCGTACCACCTCCTCTGTTCTATTGGGGAGAAAAGTCCACATTGTCTCGCTCGCTCTGCAAAAAGAGTATACTTCCAAACGGGTACTGACAGTAGGACTGGAGATAAAGCTCCTGTTGTCCCGTAGTGACAGATGGTCGTTGATATTCATTTTTGAGTTTAAGGTGGGCCGGTCCCGGCGGTACTGCAATGCCGGGTCAACCCGTGACAGAGGTGGAGCAAGCCCCTAGCACTCCGTCATTTTCCAAAAATCAGTTTAATATACTGGCCCCGCAATGCGGAGCGTATCAGATATTAAGCTGATAAGAACAGATTTAAAAACGTTTATTGTTATATCAGTATATACAGAGTGTTACAAAAATTTTAAAACATGCTTACAAATTAATACTCATTAATTCTAGATACATACTTCATAATCATTATACATGTTTAAAATGGTACAACTTTTTGTTGTATATTTATAGTCTTTATTTATTACAATAAAATTTCTTTTTGGTATAGTCTTTGGGATTGTTCGTATGCACAAATTGTATTTTTCAGATATATGTCACAACTGCCAATTTATTTAATATCATTCTCATGTAGTTTAATATACTGGCCCTGCAATGCAGGGCGTATCACCCACACACACACACACACACACACACACACACACACACACACACACACACACACAGAGGAAACATGAAGCTCAAATACAAAAAGACAAATATAAAGAAAATACACAAATACAAATATTAAGAAAATATAACACACACACACACACACACACACACACACACACACACACACAGAGGAAACATGCAGCTCAAATACAAAAAGACAAATATAAAGAAAATACACAAATACAAATATTAAGAAAATATATACATAATACATATTGTTTTGATTGGCAGCTGTGACTGACATTAGACACTGGCATTAATAAGTAGCACTATCACAATGTCACTGTCACTAGCACTAAGCACTATCACTTATATTGTCGTACACCTGTGACATGTTCAACGTATATGTCACGACTCCACCTAATTGTGTCCGACACCATTAATTTTCCCATTATTCTACCATACTTCAAAGAAATACCCAGCCTCTGAACAACCCTGTCATTGTTCTTGTGCCATGCACCCAGAGAGCCTATAATAAAGCCATCAAGGTACACCCTGTATCCTTTGGCTTCTAGTTCAGTTTTCAAGGAGCTGTATTTGTCAATTTTATGTCTCCTTGCCAGTTCTAGAGCCTCCTCAGAACCTTCAAAAGGCACCGATACGTCCACAATACATATATTTTTCCTGTCATCACTTCTTAACACTATGTCTGGTCTGAGGTTTGATGTAGTTCCCTCGACCTTCCTGTTTTTGATGAGTGTTTCGGTGTCTTTGAGAGTAATGGCATTGCTGAGGCGTTCAACTATATTATCGTGGCGGAGCTTCCATCCTGTCGAATGGGTTTTACAGTGATTGACAACATGGGGAAGGGTCTCCTTGGGGTATCCGCATTTCCTGCATCGCTTGTCACCATTGCCGTATCTTTTTGTAGCATTCAGGGGAACAGTCCCAAGTCTTGCTCTGGTGATGAAGCGGTAGTCACAGAAACGAGTGTACTTTCCTGTAAGTATAAAATGGTTGCTGACTGCTGCTCGTGTAGTTGATTTGAGCACTTTCCCTTGGTCTGGTTTTCTGAATAGGGTGACTTTATAATAATTTCGTATCCCTCCTTTCATCATTCTCATTATAGCCCACCTTTCAGATCCTGGGACGATTATATGTTCTGTAGTATGGGAAGGCATACCTATAATAATTTTCAACTCTTCTCTGGCCGTGGACCACTGGAACCGTACGCTCATCCGGGTCTTGTTGAGGATGCGACATGCATTTCTTGCTTGCGACCAGATGGTTGATATGTCACCACCATCCCTGTCGAGGTTGTCATCTGTCGATCCTGAGAGGTATGCGGCCATGTCTTCTTTAGTAGGAGTGGACCCAAGTTTCCTTTTTACCACACTTTTCAGGCACTCCCAGGCTGTGTTTTTGATTGATGGATCCGGAGATGTAAGTAGTTTAAACGCATGGACTATCTTGGAGATCTTGGCAGCATCCGCCAGTGGAATTAAATTGGCTCCCCCTTGATATGCTGGCATATATAGAATCTCTGGGCTTGCTCGCTGGGGAAGGTGTAGCCACTTTTTGACGTAGCCTTTTATTTTTTTATCAGCTTTGTGAAGCGGCTTCATCGTTATTCGGGATGCTCGCAGTACATAGTCTAGTTTAGTTAGAAGGAACATGTTTAGGGCTTCTATTTTTTGCCACGGCGCCAGTAGTGAGTTGTGAAGTTTCTCAACATCTTGTAGCAGGTTATTAATTTCCTCTTCTGGTGTTTGATTGACTTTGTAGCCTGTTGGAATCCCCAGGTATTGGTAGTCTTCACCTTCTTTTAATGGCTCCGGACTTCCTCCTTGGACAGTGAAAGTGGTGTTGTGGATTTCTCTCCTCTTCTTGCAATCCATGTGGAGGGTTGAACATTTCTTGGGATTAAAAGTCAGCCCCATCCAAGATGCTGTTTCTCCAACTTTGTTCAGCATGTTTTGCATGGCATCTGCATTCTTTGCAATGAGAACTATATCATCAGCATACGCTAACACCGACTGTATGTTGTTATGTAGTTTGTAACCACAATCATATTGCATGCTTTGTATAGTTCTTAGCAATGGCTCTATTGCAATGTTGAAGATAATTGGCGACAGGGGGCATCCTTGCTTCACTCCAGATTTCATGTTTATGTCTTCAGTCTCCCCTTCCGGTGTAGTTATTGTAGTAGTGGCATTCCTGTAAATGTTTTGTATAATGTTACTTAGCTTTTCTGGGAGTCTTATATTTTTGAGTACATTGTGGATGTATTTATGCGGGATTGAGCCGAAAGCATTTGTTAAATCCAGCCATGCTAGTACGGCTTCTTTTCCGTTTCTTCTGGAATCATCAATGATGGACTGTACTATAAAGTTGTTT
This sequence comes from Magicicada septendecula, assembly GCA_034769895.1. NCBI lineage: Eukaryota > Metazoa > Arthropoda > Insecta > Hemiptera > Cicadidae > Magicicada > Magicicada septendecula. Next base: position 661,149,978 of record CM068368.1, read on the forward strand.
TCATAACAGCCTTCTGTATCCATAAAGCCCTTCTGCTTGGGCGATATAATATTATTCTTAGCAGTCCACGTGCATACTCTGCTTGATATAATGCTAGCATATAGTTTGGCTATCGTATTTCCCAAGGTGAGTGGACGCCAGTTGTTGAGATCTCTGTGGTCCCCTTTTTTGTGGATCAGTACGGTTCTTGAACTATCCCATGCCTTCGGTGTCTTCTCCTCCTTAAAGCATTTATTATAAATAGTCTGAAGGACTAGACATCCAGGGTCTGCTCGTTTCAGCTGCGAGTATTTGACACCATCTTTCCCAGGTGCTGTGTTCTTCATTTTATTTAATTTCTGATTAATTTCTTCGGCTTCGATAGTATTTTCAATGTTAGCTTCATTTACCCCCACCGCCCGCATCTGATTCAGACATTCTGTGACGTGAGCAGGGGCTGCTGCTATGTCTGTGTCCGCTTTTTCTGTAAATACATCCTTGAAATATGCTGTTACTTCTGTTTTTCCCACTTGACAATACGTTGTAGCTGATCCATTTAATATTTTCGAGATAGCTTTCTTTTTGTTTATTCTGTAAAGCTTCTGTATCCTACCAGCTTCTATAGGATCAAATCCATTGCCACCTGTTCTTTGGATTATTCTGTTCTGATTGCGGCCATGACCATGTCTTTGTGTTCTCTCAGGAGTTGGCTTATATTCTGTTAGTTGTCTTATTTCATCTGTAATGTTGTACACTGTGTCCTCGAAGTCTTGCCAAGATGCTGCGTCCCTCAGTGCTTGTAACCATTTTTCTTGGTGTTTTGTTGATTTCTTCCTGTTTCGGTCTTCTTCGTCTATTTCACATTGGTTAGCATTTCCATGTAAGTGTGGATTGCCTGTATCCGTTGTTATTGTAGTGTCTTCCACTGCAGCACTTGTCTCTGGCAAACCGACAATTACAATAGGGGGCCCTTCTTCTGCGGGTGTTATGGGTCGGTCTTCTTGGGCTGGTATATTCATACACAACTCCCGAATTGGTACGTCTGTATTTACACATTGAGTAGTTATGTCGGTGGTATCCCTCGTTTCTTCAGTTCTCATGTATTGTGCGTCTTCTGCTGTAGTTGTGGGATGATTCTCATTAATTTGACGGTTTGCTGATCTTCTTTCAGACATGTGTTCTTCTTCTGGTATGCTAGTAGGGACTTCTGTTTCGTTACTTGTTGTCCGTTCAATGGTTATACATGAGGGGCCATCTTCTGCTGGTATTATGGGGTGATTTTCTTGGGTTCCTGTATCGACTGGTGCCTCTTCAACTGGTATGTCCTGTTGTGCAGTTGAGTCACTGCTCTCTTCTAATTCATTATGGCTTGTGCCGACATCTTCAGTGTTGCCATGTGACCTGTAGTGTCTCTTCTGTTTTTTCAGGTCGTTTTCCACTCTATCACAAATTCGGCACTTAAATTTAAGGATAACGTTGTTGCAGTGGATCTTCTTTAGATGTTTTTTAAAGTCGCTATGATTTTGATACTGGTATAGCCCAAATAACCGTCTTCTTCCTCCAGAGGGCTGTGAGGATGGACCGTCTTTACAATAATCGCACTGTATTAGTTCGTCAAATGGATACTGTATTGTAACTGCCAAGGGGGTATTTGTTCCGGATTCCATTTTACACTGTAGTAGTTCTATCTTAAGAGTTAGTTTACTAGTTACTTAAAGTTCCTATTAATATCTTTCCTATTATTTCTATATCATCTTATATCATTTCTATTAATATAAAAGTCTAAATAATAGCAGTCCTTGCTTGGTATAGCATTCACTTCACTACTATATCACGTTCTACTATCTTAGAGTTAGCTTATTAGTTACTTAAAGTGTCTTTAATATCTTTCCTATTACTTCTGTTAGCATAAAAGTTTTAGTAATAACAGTTCTTGCTTGGCATAGTATTCATTTCACTACTATAAAGTTGTTTGTTGCGTAGACTGCTACAATACACATTAAAAAGAAAAAAAAAAAAAAAAAATGTCTTTTCCAGAATATTTTTACTATAGTTTCCTAATCTGCTAATGTATTTACATGTTTCATGATTAAATGTAACTGTATTTATGGAGTCCTACACACTAAGATAAACAATTGTTCATAGTTACATTTTTCTTTTTAAATTTCGACTTTTTCCTAGCCATTAGGTATTGTTTCACAGGCATCATTAAGTAAATATGCTTTGCAAGGTTGTATCTTCTGTGAGATGAAGTAGTGCATATTGTTAATGTGTAAAAAGTTACTTACATACTTTCCAGTCTATATTCCATTCCACTGTAAAATACTCACAGAACACTCAAAGTTATAGCCGTTATTAAGTTTAAAATAGAAACGAACTGTATACCCTTTAATGTACAGAATTAATTATACAGTACTTCACAACGGACTAAATTCAAATATATACGGAACCTAAAAAAAAGCACTCCACGTTTAAATTTAAAATCATTAAGAGCTTTCCACTACTGTATAACGGAAAATTTGAATGTTAACAGACACTTGCAGCCGTTGCTAAGCCCATAAGAGAGTTTAAATTTGGAATCTTAATGAACTTTCCCAACTATTATTAATATCGCACTGCACCACTTCACAGATAAATTTGAAGTATTAACGGAAACTTACAGCCGTTATTATGATTCACACTTTACGGTTCACTGTAGCGTACACAATACTATCATCGATTACAACACGCACAAAAATAATTAAAATTAAGCTGAAACTTAAGCCGTTATTATGATTCACACTTTACGGTTCACAAACACGAACAAAAATAATTAAAATTAAGCTGATAAGAACAGATACTACACTTTGATCTTAGCCAAAAGGCCGAGAAGCGATAAACCAAAGGTGCCTTACGGTTATGGTGTCACTCTATGGACTATCGTTTTAAGCGGCGGGAACCAGTGGTTGTTATTCGAGTTTATTTCACCATCAGCCACCGCCCAAGTGACGTCAGACCAAAGGTGCGCAGTTATCTCAACGTCTCCTCGCCTTTCTTATGCGAAACGTTCAACTGGTTCGATTTTTGAGAAGGAAACGCTGGAAAAATCGTAGCCCAGTCAACGAATACAGTCGCCGTGACGACGTGGTGAACTGTTTACTCGATAGATGGCGTCACAGTAGCGCCTCCGTATTTTACCACTTTTTTGTTTTTCGTGGTGAAAACCGCGGAACGAGGACGCAGGCAACGTGTCGGAAGTCGTCTGTTAAGTTAAGCAACCGATAAAACGATCGGTAGAACCGGATAGTACGATGAAAAAAAGCCGTCAAAGTTCAAGTTCGCACCGCATTTAACGTGACCCGCAAGATAGGGTAGGCTGCAGCTGGAATTTCGGCGTTTTGCACACTCAATTATTGGTAGTCGTACCTTTTAAAATACATGCCATGCTGTGTGCTCTGTTGTCATATACAGACGGCAGTGGCCCGGCACCTGATGGTCGACGAAATTACAAGTAGATTTTTCATAACACATCACCTCTCTCAGCGTTCCCTTTTCTTTGCTGCATCCAAGCACGAGACGGCCGCGCCCACCACGTCGTTACGATTACAGTATCTCAGATGTCGAGTGACCGATTATACAATTTAAAAACCTCACAACGGTGGTTTTCATAATAGGCCTACCTTTCGAGTAACGTGAGAGGCCACGTAGGTGTATACGTAAACGGTACCCAATTCAATTCCTTTGTAAAACTGAAAAAACAATGGGCCAAATTGTCCGCGTCGTCTTCACAATGCGATTTCAAGTGTCATGCTAATATCATACTGTTGAGTCGCTTGCCGATTTGAAAGTGAAGGGTATTTATTCGTAAATGACTAATCAAACAAATCTGCAATTGCACACCTTTGAACGATCGAATCTCGTTGTTTTTGAACCAATAGCTAGTAAAATTTCTAAAACAGATACGTCACCGCTCGTGTTCGGTTTTCATCATCTTTAAAGTATGTTTTCATCTAGTAAACGAGCTGTTCTGCAAAGTTGCATGAAACTTTTTCCCCTCTCTACCGAACTGATCGCATTCTAACAAACGTAAAGTAAATGTTAAAGACAACGACGCCACCTAACCTTTCACAACTGCACAGAATGTAAATGAAGGGTGCCTGTTTTTTCTTAACTGCTCCTCTTCCTCTGGTCAGTGTGTATTTTACCTTTCACACAACTGAAAGTATTTAAACTAGTAAAGGAATTTTTTATTTCATTAGTGGGGGAGACAAGTAGTTTCCGTACTGTGTTATAATAAAATGAATTTTGTTTATTATCATTACCAAATTGTAAACAATTATTTGTATTGCATTCAGTTTCATTTGGTCTCTTCAGAGTGTCTTTAAGCAAGTTAAATATTTGAAATATGAAAGTACTAAAAGGCCGTGTGTTTTTAATTGAAAGCAGATGGTAGTTTATGACAGAAAGCAGTCGGCTGAAGTGTATTCATTTATTTTATCAAACACCATTCACATTTATAAGAATATTTATTTTTGTGCAGCTACTTGTTAGCTAAGACATAGTGTGCAAATTTTTGTCGTTCTATCCCCTTTCCAGTAATAATGGAATAACAATGTAAACAATTTGTATAGCATTCAGTTTCAATTGGTCTCTTCAGAGTGTCTTTAAGCAAGTTAAATATTTGAAATACGAGGGTCATTCAATAAGTAAACAGACAAACAGTTGTAGAAAAGAAATTAATTGTAGCAGCTGATTGAAACTTTCAGGAGTGTTACCTGGCAACATCGTTGTGAGTCTTGATCAGCTGTTCAATAATATATTGCATAATCATAACCAATACAGTTTTATGTACGATGGCGTGTCCTCTTGAGGACAGTACTTTCGAAGAACAGCGTTCTGTTATAAGATTTTTGGACTTGGAACCACTAACTTGGATTCACTATTTTGAACCTGAGTCAAAGCGACAAAGCATGGAGTGGAAGCATCCCAGTTCACCCGCCAAAAAGAAATTCAAAACCCAGCCATCGGCTGGTAAGGTGATGTTAACCATCTTTTGGAGCTCCCAAGGCCCAATTTTCTGTGATTACCTACAAGACCAGCGTACCATCATAGTCAGTACTATTCTGACATGATTGTGAACAAAGTTAAGCCTGCATTGAAGAAGAAATGTCCGGGATGGCAGAGGAAAGGTGTGATTCTTCTTCACGATAATGCCCGCCCACACACGGCAAAACTGACGCTTGAAACAATAAAAAAAGTAGGTTGGGAGATCCTGCCTCATCGCCCTTATAGCCCTGACCTTCCCCATCTGACTTTTTCTTGTTTGGCCCACTCAAGGAGACTTTGCGTGATGTCAAGTTCAACGGCAATGAAGAAGTGAAGGAAAAAGTCAAAAACTGGCTTCGACATCAAGGTAAAGAATTCTTTGCTGAGGGAATACAAAAGCTTGTAAAGAGATGGGACAAGTGCATAGACGCTGCTGGAGATTATGTTGAAAAGTAAAAAAAAAAAAATTGTATAATTGTATTAATTGAATAAAAAGCTTTTGCTCCACAGCTGTTTGTTTACTTATTGAATGACCTCTCATATGAAAGTACTGAAAGGCTGTGTGTTTTTAATTGAAAGCAGATGGTAGTTTATGACAGATATCAGTCGGGTGAAGTGTATTCTATTTATTTTATTTTATCAAACACCATTCACGTTCATAGGTTATTTATTTTTGTGCAGCTAGTTGTTAGCTAAGGCGCAGTGTGCAAGTTTTTTGTCATTCTATCCCCTTTGCAGTAATAAAGTGGTGGCAAATCCTATTAAAGATTGCCTGTTCGTCACTAAATTTTAATTACCAAGTGGTTTTAAATTTACTATAACTGGTACGGTCATTATTTACTTATGTTTCCTCTGTTGGTGAAAATTAAAATAACAAGGGCGCGGCAAGCCATATTACCACTGTTGAAGGTTACCATATGTTTTTCCAGGTTTGCTTTTGTTCAGAAACGGCTAACGGTTTGGAAAAAAAATTTTCAACTTGTGATTTTCACTTGACAAACACAAACGCAATAGTAAACTTACATTACAAAGTTAACATTTTTACTTTAAGACCGTGTAACAATTTTTACAAGCTGGTACAAATCAACAAATGTAGATGCAATTGCACACACACACATACAATCAACTGTGGAAGTTCAATTATACAACATGTAATGTATTCAGTTTCTCCAAGTAACAGTTCAATGTTGTTTACGACTGGCTTTCACAAGCAGGCTGCTTGTTGCAGTATCTGGCACATTCGATACTGTCACCAACGCGAAGGGTAGCCCTATCTTTCATTACTTTACAAGGAGAGAGGACACTCTTCATTTCATAAATGAAACAGGTGGGAAAGTTTTTACGAAAAGACCTGTCTCATTATACAGGCTCTCTGTTGCAGTGCTCGTCAAACATTTACACACAAACACTCACTGCTAACACGTACATGATTATGTTACAAAGGGCCATCTTTATTAGCCTGTTTTTGACGCATTGCACACTGCATTTTATCAGGATATATGGACCATTCACAGGTGTCCGTCTGTATTTCTGTCCCTCACTCGTACGCTTATCCTCATGGTCATGCAACTCATTCTGCCGGGAGTGTGTGTGTTCTTTTGTGCAGATGCTTACCTTGCACTTGGTTGTAACTTGCTGCCGATGACAAGAAGTACGTAGTACGTAGTCCTAATCGTACCCGATGCATGTACAACAGAAATTTTCCATGCATCCTCATCCCCATAGGGATGACAAACTAGGTTTCCTGATCATGCTTATTGGCCGATAACAAACACGAGAATAAGACAGAAAAATTAATGGTGTAACCTTTTTCAGTATCAGCTACCCTTATAATTTACAGCAAGCTCTACTTATGATAATTGTTATTACACTGTCATAGGACTGCAGTTCCTCCCTCAGGCTGCTGGTGCTCGGTTCCTCCTTGCAGCGAAATATTGTCAATTGTCTGCGTGGAAGTAAGCAACGGGTGTAAGCATTCTTGAAGGCTTCATCTCACTCGATCCTCTCTGGCAGCAAGCTGTAACAGTAACGGAGACCATCAAACGTTTTCTAGGCGAAAGCCGGCCACTGCAATATGCATGCACGTTTCTAGACACAATTAAAAAAAATTACAGGTGGTCAGAAAAGTCTGGTGTAAGAAAAGTGTACGTAGGGACCCGGAGGTACTGCAATGCCGGGTCAACCCGTGACAGAAGTGGAGCAAGCCTCTAAACACTCCGTCATTTTCCAAAGGTCATTTTAATACACTGGCCCCACAATGCGGAGCGTATCAGACATAAAGTTGATAAGAACAGCTTAACAGGTTTATTCTTATACCAAAAATTTTACAAGGAGTTACAAATATTAAAACCGTACTTACAAATTAATAATCATTAATTGTATGTAACACTGTTGACAATTTTTAGACACCTGTATGAATTAGGCTATACAATTTATTGTTGTATATATGTATATAAAGTCTCTGATTATTTATTACAATTATTAATTTTATACAGTCTTTGAGAGTGTTCATACCTTCACAGTATGTCAAACACAATTATATCTATTGTATATTGTTTTTTTTCACACATTGATGTCACAATTTGCCAATTGTTTAATCACTGTCATGCAGATTTTTTTATCCAGTTACTACCACACTTAAGTTATTCTTTTTTTTCTTTCCTGTGAAAGCTGAAAGCGCAGCAGCACGTGTGAACACACAGATAATATTTTGTTTGGCAAATGTGACATTAAGCACTGCCATCAATCAGTATCACTATCTCACTTGTTTACTGTATATATATCCTGACTCCACCTGCTGAGCTTTCCGAATGGCTCTGTCATTGTTCTTGTGCCATGCATAGTAGTCCAGAGATGCTATACTATGAAGCCATCCATGGAGACCCTACATCCTTTCCCTTCTAGCGCCTCCTCAGAGATTTCAAAAGAAACAGATGCATCAACTATGCAGATATTTATATTTTCTTCATTCCTCAGCTCCCGTGTCATGGTCTCAGATATGATCTGTTCCCTCGGCCTTCCTGTTTTTACAAGCAGAACCCCTGCCAATCAAAACATTGTAAAACAAAGGAAATTTAAGTGTACAAAAAAAAAACAAAAGATTGACAAGGAAGGTTGGTGAAGAGGAAAGGCTGAAGATTGCGATTGATTTACTGCAATGAACAGAGGTAAATAATAATAATAATAATAATTTATTTCCAATTTTTCCTTCATATACAAAATAGTTGCATACAAAGGACCTATAGGGGGTATAAAAATACCCGTACATAGGTTGGTCCTACATAAATATTTAAAAATAAAATTCAAAAATACAACAGTTGTAAATATTAACAAAATGTGATAGATACATCACTAGTTTATACTAATATAGTTCAAATAATAAAGCATTAAATTTATATGAGATTCATATACACAACATCAACCATACATGGCAACATGTTAATCACAATAATTATTAAATTTGTACAGACACCATTTATTCCATTATTCAGTCTATAACAAAATTTCTGATTTTATCTTTTAACTTCTTTTTTAACAGTTTATTACTAACGCCCAAACCTTTAAGATATATCGGTAGTTCATTGAAGTACTTTATTGCATAATAAACATAACTCCTTTGGCCAATTGTCAATATGTGTTTAGGCAGTGGGATACTTTTGTAGCGTGTGTTATTAGAATTTCGAGTAAATTCATCCTCAAGTTTATCATACTGATATATTATGGCTTTAAGAACAAAAACTTGTTTGAGATCGAGTGGTCTGTCCTGATCTTGTTCTTCCACTCCAATTATTTTTAATAATCTATATTGAAGTCTAAGCAGTGGTCTGAAAGATGTATCATAAAGACCACCCCAGGCAACAATACCATAAACTGCAATACTATGGAAAAGCCCATAGTAGGCCTATATTTGAATCATCTGTTTTCTAGATAATATTTGCCGGAGTCTGCAAAAAACATATACTAGATATTTTGGTCTTATTAACTACATTATTGACATGCAAATCCCACTTAATATTATAATCATATATAACACCTAGATATTTACAGCTAACGACTCTCTTCAAACGACCACCATTCAAAAAAACATCCAATTCACAGGAACAGAGTCTTTATAATTGCCAAAAGTGACATAAACAGACTTGTTTATATTAAGTATAAGTTTATTTTGATAAAGCCATGAAAAAATAGAGTCAAGTTTATCTGACACATGAACTGAAAGTTCCCTCCATGAGTGCCCATTCATTGGGACAGCTGTATCATCAGCATATGCAATCAATTCTTGGTGTATTTCTAATAAATCATTTATGAAGAATAAAAACAGTAATTGACCAAGAATAGATCCCTGAGGAACTCCTAAATTGGTATAGACTGGTTTACTTTTAATACCATTGACCTTTACAACTTGAAATTAAAAATCGAATCGAATTAAAAATTTTTTAAATTCACATTACAGTTAAATTTTTAACATGTTTCTTTAAAATTACACATACCATACAATTGTACTAATCATTTTTATTGATAATGTTTCATTATCGCTGCATGTGCCAACCAACTAAATTTCTTATAAAACCGCCAATATCTCGAAAACGAAAAAGCCGATTTTATTGAAACAAAACCAAAATAAAATTTGGAATTTTCTATAATTTTCACTCGTTGACACCATATAGCTATCTCTCATAAAACGAAAGTTTGTCGCATGCCGAAAATTTCACTACATGAAAATTAAAAAAGAAATTTCATGACGTGGAACCGTCTGAAGACTGTTTTTGAAAATTGTTAAAACTATCGGTTAAAATTTATGCCTAAAACCATCCTCAAACTTCAAGGAACATGGTGGTGAAAGAATTTTAAAAATCAGATCAGCTGTTACTGAAGTTATGTCGGGGCGGGCAATGAAACACATTCGCGCTCTCCGCTATAGCTCGGACGTAGACCTACGCAGCTTCCAGTGGTCGAGGGAAGAGTAACAGTACTTGCTGAAAGCTTGCGTACCACCTCCTCTGTTCTATTGGGGAGAAAAGTCCACATTGTCTCGCTCGCTCTGCAAAAAGAGTATACTTCCAAACGGGTACTGACAGTAGGACTGGAGATAAAGCTCCTGTTGTCCCGTAGTGACAGATGGTCGTTGATATTCATTTTTGAGTTTAAGGTGGGCCGGTCCCGGCGGTACTGCAATGCCGGGTCAACCCGTGACAGAGGTGGAGCAAGCCCCTAGCACTCCGTCATTTTCCAAAAATCAGTTTAATATACTGGCCCCGCAATGCGGAGCGTATCAGATATTAAGCTGATAAGAACAGATACTACACTTTGATCTTAGCCAAAAGGCCGAGAAGCGATAAACCAAAGGTGCCTTACGGTTATGGTGTCACTCTATGGACTATCGTTTTAAGCGGCGGGAACCAGTGGTTGTTATTCGAGTTTATTTCACCATCAGCCACCGCCCAAGTGACGTCAGACCAAAGGTGCGCAGTTATCTCAACGTCTCCTCGCCTTTCTTATGCGAAACGTTCAACTGGTTCGATTTTTGAGAAGGAAACGCTGGAAAAATCGTAGCCCAGTCAACGAATACAGTCGCCGTGACGACGTGGTGAACTGTTTACTCGATAGATGGCGTCACAGTAGCGCCTCCGTATTTTACCACTTTTTTGTTTTTCGTGGTGAAAACCGCGGAACGAGGACGCAGGCAACGTGTCGGAAGTCGTCTGTTAAGTTAAGCAACCGATAAAACGATCGGTAGAACCGGATAGTACGATGAAAAAAGCCGTCAAAGTTCAAGTTCGCACCGGATTTAACGTGACCCGCAAGATAGGGTAGGCTGCAGCTGGAATGTCGGCGTTTTGCACACTCAATTATTGGTAGTCGTACCTTTTAAAATACATGCCATGCTGTGTGCTCTGTTGTCATATACAGACGGCAGTGGCCCGGCACCTGATGGTCGACGAAATTACAAGTAGATTTTTCATAACACATCACCTCTCTCAGCGTTCCCTTTTCTTTGCTGCATCCAAGCACGAGACGGCCGCGCCCACCACGTCGTTACGATTACAGTATCTCAGATGTCGAGTGACCGATTATACAATTTAAAAACCTCACAACGGTGGTTTTCATAATAGGCCTACCTTTCGAGTAACGTGAGAGGCCACGTAGGTGTATACGTAAACGGTACCCAATTCAATTCCTTTGTAAAACTGAAAAAACAATGGGCCAAATTGTCCGCGTCGTCTTCACAATGCGATTTCAAGTGTCATGCTAATATCATACTGTTGAGTCGCTTGCCGATTTGAAAGTGAAGGGTATTTATTCGTAAATGACTAATCAAACAAATCTGCAATTGCACACCTTTGAACGATCGAATCTCGTTGTTTTTGAACCAATAGCTAGTAAAATTTCTAAAACAGATACGTCACCGCTCGTGTTCGGTTTTCATCATCTTTAAAGTATGTTTTCATCTAGTAAACGAGCTGTTCTGCAAAGTTGCATGAAACTTTTTCCCCTCTCTACCGAACTGATCGCATTCTAACAAACGTAAAGTAAATGTTAAAGACAACGACGCCACCTAACCTTTCACAACTGCACAGAATGTAAATGAAGGGTGCCTGTTTTTTCTTAACTGCTCCTCTTCCTCTGGTCAGTGTGTATTTTACCTTTCACACAACTGAAAGTATTTAAACTAGTAAAGGAATTTTTTATTTCATTAGTGGGGGAGACAAGTAGTTTCCGTACTGTGTTATAATAAAATGAATTTTGTTTATTATCATTACCAAATTGTAAACAATTATTTGTATTGCATTCAGTTTCATTTGGTCTCTTCAGAGTGTCTTTAAGCAAGTTAAATATTTGAAATATGAAAGTACTAAAAGGCCGTGTGTTTTTAATTGAAAGCAGATGGTAGTTTATGACAGAAAGCAGTCGGCTGAAGTGTATTCATTTATTTTATCAAACACCATTCACATTTATAAGAATATTTATTTTTGTGCAGCTACTTGTTAGCTAAGACATAGTGTGCAAATTTTTGTCGTTCTATCCCCTTTCCAGTAATAATGGAATAACAATGTAAACAATTTGTATAGCATTCAGTTTCAATTGGTCTCTTCAGAGTGTCTTTAAGCAAGTTAAATATTTGAAATACGAGGGTCATTCAATAAGTAAACAGACAAACAGTTGTAGAAAAGAAATTAATTGTAGCAGCTGATTGAAACTTTCAGGAGTGTTACCTGGCAACATCGTTGTGAGTCTTGATCAGCTGTTCAATAATATATTGCATAATCATAACCAATACAGTTTTATGTACGATGGCGTGTCCTCTTGAGGACAGTACTTTCGAAGAACAGCGTTCTGTTATAAGATTTTTGGACTTGGAACCACTAACTTGGATTCACTATTTTGAACCTGAGTCAAAGCGACAAAGCATGGAGTGGAAGCATCCCAGTTCACCCGCCAAAAAGAAATTCAAAACCCAGCCATCGGCTGGTAAGGTGATGTTAACCATCTTTTGGAGCTCCCAAGGCCCAATTTTCTGTGATTACCTACAAGACCAGCGTACCATCATAGTCAGTACTATTCCGACATGATTGTGAACAAAGTTAAGCCTGCATTGAAGAAGAAATGTCCGGGATGGCAGAGGAAAGGTGTGATTCTTCTTCACGATAATGCCCGCCCACACACGGCAAAACTGACGCTTGAAACAATAAAAAAAGTAGGTTGGGAGATCCTGCCTCATCGCCCTTATAGCCCTGACCTTCCCCATCTGACTTTTTCTTGTTTGGCCCACTCAAGGAGACTTTGCGTGATGTCAAGTTCAACGGCAATGAAGAAGTGAAGGAAAAAGTCAAAAACTGGCTTCGACATCAAGGTAAAGAATTCTTTGCTGAGGGAATACAAAAGCTTGTAAAGAGATGGGACAAGTGCATAGACGCTGCTGGAGATTATGTTGAAAAGTAAAAAAAAAAAAATTGTATAATTGTATTAATTGAATAAAAAGCTTTTGCTCCACAGCTGTTTGTTTACTTATTGAATGACCTCTCATATGAAAGTACTGAAAGGCTGTGTGTTTTTAATTGAAAGCAGATGGTAGTTTATGACAGATATCAGTCGGGTGAAGTGTATTCTATTTATTTTATTTTATCAAACACCATTCACGTTCATAAGGTTATTTATTTTTGTGCAGCTAGTTGTTAGCTAAGGCGCAGTGTGCAAGTTTTTTGTCATTCTATCCCCTTTGCAGTAATAAAGTGGTGGCAAATCCTATTAAAGATTGCCTGTTCGTCACTAAATTTTAATTACCAAGTGGTTTTAAATTTACTATAACTGGTACGGTCATTATTTACTTATGTTTCCTCTGTTGGTGAAAATTAAAATAACAAGGGCGCGGCAAGCCATATTACCACTGTTGAAGGTTACCATATGTTTTTCCAGGTTTGCTTTTGTTCAGAAACGGCTAACGGTTTGGAAAAAAAATTTTCAACTTGTGATTTTCACTTGACAAACACAAACGCAATAGTAAACTTACATTACAAAGTTAACATTTTTACTTTAAGACCGTGTAACAATTTTTACAAGCTGGTACAAATCAACAAATGTAGATGCAATTGCACACACACACATACAATCAACTGTGGAAGTTCAATTATACAACATGTAATGTATTCAGTTTCTCCAAGTAACAGTTCAATGTTGTTTACGACTGGCTTTCACAAGCAGGCTGCTTGTTGCAGTATCTGGCACATTCGATACTGTCACCAACGCGAAGGGTAGCCCTATCTTTCATTACTTTACAAGGAGAGAGGACACTCTTCATTTCATAAATGAAACAGGTGGGAAAGTTTTTACGAAAAGACCTGTCTCATTATACAGGCTCTCTGTTGCAGTGCTCGTCAAACATTTACACACAAACACTCACTGCTAACACGTACATGATTATGTTACAAAGGGCCATCTTTATTAGCCTGTTTTTGACGCATTGCACACTGCATTTTATCAGGATATATGGACCATTCACAGGTGTCCGTCTGTATTTCTGTCCCTCACTCGTACGCTTATCCTCATGGTCATGCAACTCATTCTGCCGGGAGTGTGTGTGTTCTTTTGTGCAGATGCTTACCTTGCACTTGGTTGTAACTTGCTGCCGATGACAAGAAGTACGTAGTACGTAGTCCTAATCGTACCCGATGCATGTACAACAGAAATTTTCCATGCATCCTCATCCCCATAGGGATGACAAACTAGGTTTCCTGATCATGCTTATTGGCCGATAACAAACACGAGAATAAGACAGAAAAATTAATGGTGTAACCTTTTTCAGTATCAGCTACCCTTATAATTTACAGCAAGCTCTATTTATGATAATTGTTATTACACTGTCATAGGACTGCAGTTCCTCCCTCAGGCTGCTGGTGCTCGGTTCCTCCTTGCAGCGAAATATTGTCAATTGTCTGCGTGGAAGTAAGCAACGGGTGTAAGCATTCTTGAAGGCTTCATCTCACTCGATCCTCTCTGGCAGCAAGCTGTAACAGTAACGGAGACCATCAAACGTTTTCTAGGCGAAAGCCGGCCACTGCAATATGCATGCACGTTTCTAGACACAATTAAAAAAAATTACAGGTGGTCAGAAAAGTCTGGTGTAAGAAAAGTGTACGTAGGGACCCGGAGGTACTGCAATGCCGGGTCAACCCGTGACAGAAGTGGAGCAAGCCTCTAAACACTCCGTCATTTTCCAAAGGTCATTTTAATACACTGGCCCCACAATGCGGAGCGTATCAGACATAAAGTTGATAAGAACAGCTTAACAGGTTTATTCTTATACCAAAAATTTTACAAGGAGTTACAAATATTAAAACCGTACTTACAAATTAATAATCATTAATTGTATGTAACACTGTTGACAATTTTTAGACACCTGTATGAATTAGGCTATACAATTTATTGTTGTATATATGTATATAAAGTCTCTGATTATTTATTACAATTATTAATTTTATACAGTCTTTGAGAGTGTTCATACCTTCACAGTATGTCAAACACAATTATATCTATTGTATATTGTTTTTTTTCACACATTGATGTCACAATTTGCCAATTGTTTAATCACTGTCATGCAGATTTTTTTATCCAGTTACTACCACACTTAAGTTATTCTTTTTTTTCTTTCCTGTGAAAGCTGAAAGCGCAGCAGCACGTGTGAACACACAGATAATATTTTGTTTGGCAAATGTGACATTAAGCACTGCCATCAATCAGTATCACTATCTCACTTGTTTACTGTATATATATCCTGACTCCACCTGCTGAGCTTTCCGAATGGCTCTGTCATTGTTCTTGTGCCATGCATAGTAGTCCAGAGATGCTATACTATGAAGCCATCCATGGAGACCCTACATCCTTTCCCTTCTAGCGCCTCCTCAGAGATTTCAAAAGAAACAGATGCATCAACTATGCAGATATTTATATTTTCTTCATTCCTCAGCTCCCGTGTCATGGTCTCAGATATGATCTGTTCCCTCGGCCTTCCTGTTTTTACAAGCAGAACCCCTGCCAATCAAAACATTGTAAAACAAAGGAAATTTAAGTGTACAAAAAAAAAACAAAAGATTGACAAGGAAGGTTGGTGAAGAGGAAAGGCTGAAGATTGCGATTGATTTACTGCAATGAACAGAGGTAAATAATAATAATAATAATAATTTATTTCCAATTTTTCCTTCATATACAAAATAGTTGCATACAAAGGACCTATAGGGGGTATAAAAATACCCGTACATAGGTTGGTCCTACATAAATATTTAAAAATAAAATTCAAAAATACAACAGTTGTAAATATTAACAAAATGTGATAGATACATCACTAGTTTATACTAATATAGTTCAAATAATAAAGCATTAAATTTATATGAGATTCATATACACAACATCAACCATACATGGCAACATGTTAATCACAATAATTATTAAATTTGTACAGACACCATTTATTCCATTATTCAGTCTATAACAAAATTTCTGATTTTATCTTTTAACTTCTTTTTTAACAGTTTATTACTAACGCCCAAACCTTTAAGATATATCGGTAGTTCATTGAAGTACTTTATTGCATAATAAACATAACTCCTTTGGCCAATTGTCAATATGTGTTTAGGCAGTGGGATACTTTTGTAGCGTGTGTTATTAGAATTTCGAGTAAATTCATCCTCAAGTTTATCATACTGATATATTATGGCTTTAAGAACAAAAACTTGTTTGAGATCGAGTGGTCTGTCCTGATCTTGTTCTTCCACTCCAATTATTTTTAATAATCTATATTGAAGTCTAAGCAGTGGTCTGAAAGATGTATCATAAAGACCACCCCAGGCAACAATACCATAAACTGCAATACTATGGAAAAGCCCATAGTAGGCCTATATTTGAATCATCTGTTTTCTAGATAATATTTGCCGGAGTCTGCAAAAAACATATACTAGATATTTTGGTCTTATTAACTACATTATTGACATGCAAATCCCACTTAATATTATAATCATATATAACACCTAGATATTTACAGCTAACGACTCTCTTCAAACGACCACCATTCAAAAAAACATCCAATTCATCAGGAACAGAGTCTTTATAATTGCCAAAAGTGACATAAACAGACTTGTTTATATTAAGTATAAGTTTATTTTGATAAAGCCATGAAAAAATAGAGTCAAGTTTATCTGACACATGAACTGAAAGTTCCCTCCATGAGTGCCCATTCATTGGGACAGCTGTATCATCAGCATATGCAATCAATTCTTGGTGTATTTCTAATAAATCATTTATGAAGAATAAAAACAGTAATTGACCAAGAATAGATCCCTGAGGAACTCCTAAATTGGTATAGACTGGTTTACTTTTAATACCATTGACCTTTACAACTTGAAATTAAAAATCGAATCGAATTAAAAATTTTTTAAATTCACATTACAGTTAAATTTTTAACATGTTTCTTTAAAATTACACATACCATACAATTGTACTAATCATTTTTATTGATAATGTTTCATTATCGCTGCATGTGCCAACCAACTAAATTTCTTATAAAACCGCCAATATCTCGAAAACGAAAAAGCCGATTTTATTGAAACAAAACCAAAATAAAATTTGGAATTTTCTATAATTTTCACTCGTTGACACCATATAGCTATCTCTCATAAAACGAAAGTTTGTCGCATGCCGAAAATTTCACTACATGAAAATTAAAAAAGAAATTTCATGACGTGGAACCGTCTGAAGACTGTTTTTGAAAATTGTTAAAACTATCGGTTAAAATTTATGCCTAAAACCATCCTCAAACTTCAAGGAACATGGTGGTGAAAGAATTTTAAAAATCAGATCAGCTGTTACTGAAGTTATGTCGGGGCGGGCAATGAAACACATTCGCGCTCTCCGCTATAGCTCGGACGTAGACCTACGCAGCTTCCAGTGGTCGAGGGAAGAGTAACAGTACTTGCTGAAAGCTTGCGTACCACCTCCTCTGTTCTATTGGGGAGAAAAGTCCACATTGTCTCGCTCGCTCTGCAAAAAGAGTATACTTCCAAACGGGTACTGACAGTAGGACTGGAGATAAAGCTCCTGTTGTCCCGTAGTGACAGATGGTCGTTGATATTCATTTTTGAGTTTAAGGTGGGCCGGTCCCGGCGGTACTGCAATGCCGGGTCAACCCGTGACAGAGGTGGAGCAAGCCCCTAGGCACTCCGTCATTTTCCAAAAATCAGTTTAATATACTGGCCCCGCAATGCGGAGCGTATCAGATATTAAGCTGATAAGAACAGATACTACACTTTGATCTTAGCCAAAAGGCCGAGAAGCGATAAACCAAAGGTGCCTTACGGTTATGGTGTCACTCTATGGACTATCGTTTTAAGCGGCGGGAACCAGTGGTTGTTATTCGAGTTTATTTCACCATCAGCCACCGCCCAAGTGACGTCAGACCAAAGGTGCGCAGTTATCTCAACGTCTCCTCGCCTTTCTTATGCGAAACGTTCAACTGGTTCGATTTTTGAGAAGGAAACGCTGGAAAAATCGTAGCCCAGTCAACGAATACAGTCGCCGTGACGACGTGGTGAACTGTTTACTCGATAGATGGCGTCACAGTAGCGCCTCCGTATTTTACCACTTTTTTGTTTTTCGTGGTGAAAACCGCGGAACGAGGACGCAGGCAACGTGTCGGAAGTCGTCTGTTAAGTTAAGCAACCGATAAAACGATCGGTAGAACCGGATAGTACGATGAAAAAAACCCGTTAAAGTTCAAGTTCGCACCGCATTTAACGTGACCCGCAAGATAGGGTAGGCTGCAGCTGGAATTTCGGCGTTTTGCACACTCAATTATTGGTAGTCGTACCTTTTAAAATACATGCCATGCTGTGTGCTCTGTTGTCATATACAGACGGCAGTGGCCCGGGACTTGATGGTCGACGAAATTACAAGTAGATTTTTCATAACACATCACCTCTCTCAGCGTTCCCTTTTCTTTGCTGCATCCAAGCACGAGACGGCCGCGCCCACCACGTCGTTACGATTACAGTATCTCAGATGTCGAGTGACCGATTATACAATTTAAAAACCTCACAACGGTGGTTTTCATAATAGGCCTACCTTTCGAGTAACGTGAGAGGCCACGTAGGTGTATACGTAAACGGTACCCAATTCAATTCCTTTGTAAAACTGAAAAAACAATGGGCCAAATTGTCCGCGTCGTCTTCACAATGCGATTTCAAGTGTCATGCTAATATCATACTGTTGAGTCGCTTGCCGATTTGAAAGTGAAGGGTATTTATTCGTAAATGACTAATCAAACAAATCTGCAATTGCACACCTTTGAACGATCGAATCTCGTTGTTTTTGAACCAATAGCTAGTAAAATTTCTAAAACAGATACGTCACCGCTCGTGTTCGGTTTTCATCATCTTTAAAGTATGTTTTCATCTAGTAAACGAGCTGTTCTGCAAAGTTGCATGAAACTTTTTCCCCTCTCTACCGAACTGATCGCATTCTAACAAACGTAAAGTAAATGTTAAAGACAACGACGCCACCTAACCTTTCACAACTGCACAGAATGTAAATGAAGGGTGCCTGTTTTTTCTTAACTGCTCCTCTTCCTCTGGTCAGTGTGTATTTTACCTTTCACACAACTGAAAGTATTTAAACTAGTAAAGGAATTTTTTATTTCATTAGTGGGGGAGACAAGTAGTTTCCGTACTGTGTTATAATAAAATGAATTTTGTTTATTATCATTACCAAATTGTAAACAATTATTTGTATTGCATTCAGTTTCATTTGGTCTCTTCAGAGTGTCTTTAAGCAAGTTAAATATTTGAAATATGAAAGTACTAAAAGGCCGTGTGTTTTTAATTGAAAGCAGATGGTAGTTTATGACAGAAAGCAGTCGGCTGAAGTGTATTCATTTATTTTATCAAACACCATTCACATTTATAAGAATATTTATTTTTGTGCAGCTAGTTGTTAGCTAAGACATAGTGTGCAAATTTTTGTCGTTCTATCCCCTTTCCAGTAATAATGGAATAACAATGTAAACAATTTGTATAGCATTCAGTTTCAATTGGTCTCTTCAGAGTGTCTTTAAGCAAGTTAAATATTTGAAATACGAGGGTCATTCAATAAGTAAACAGACAAACAGTTGTAGAAAAGAAATTAATTGTAGCAGCTGATTGAAACTTTCAGGAGTGTTACCTGGCAACATCGTTGTGAGTCTTGATCAGCTGTTCAATAATATATTGCATAATCATAACCAATACAGTTTTATGTACGATGGCGTGTCCTCTTGAGGACAGTACTTTCGAAGAACAGCGTTCTGTTATAAGATTTTTGGACTTGGAACCACTAACTTGGATTCACTATTTTGAACCTGAGTCAAAGCGACAAAGCATGAACAGATACTACACTTTGATCTTAGCCAAAAGGCCGAGAAGCGATAAACCAAAGGTGCCTTACGGTTATGGTGTCACTCTATGGACTATCGTTTTAAGCGGCGGGAACCAGTGGTTGTTATTCGAGTTTATTTCACCATCAGCCACCGCCCAAGTGACGTCAGACCAAAGGTGCGCAGTTATCTCAACGTCTCCTCGCCTTTCTTATGCGAAACGTTCAACTGGTTCGATTTTTGAGAAGGAAACGCTGGAAAAATCGTAGCCCAGTCAACGAATACAGTCGCCGTGACGACGTGGTGAACTGTTTACTCGATAGATGGCGTCACAGTAGCGCCTCCGTATTTTACCACTTTTTTGTTTTTCGTGGTGAAAACCGCGGAACGAGGACGCAGGCAACGTGTCGGAAGTCGTCTGTTAAGTTAAGCAACCGATAAAACGATCGGTAGAACCGGATAGTACGATGAAAAAAACCCGTTAAAGTTCAAGTTCGCACCGCATTTAACGTGACCCGCAAGATAGGGTAGGCTGCAGCTGGAATTTCGGCGTTTTGCACACTCAATTATTGGTAGTCGTACCTTTTAAAATACATGCCATGCTGTGTGCTCTGTTGTCATATACAGACGGCAGTGGCCCGGGACTTGATGGTCGACGAAATTACAAGTAGATTTTTCATAACACATCACCTCTCTCAGCGTTCCCTTTTCTTTGCTGCATCCAAGCACGAGACGGCCGCGCCCACCACGTCGTTACGATTACAGTATCTCAGATGTCGAGTGACCGATTATACAATTTAAAAACCTCACAACGGTGGTTTTCATAATAGGCCTACCTTTCGAGTAACGTGAGAGGCCACGTAGGTGTATACGTAAACGGTACCCAATTCAATTCCTTTGTAAAACTGAAAAAACAATGGGCCAAATTGTCCGCGTCGTCTTCACAATGCGATTTCAAGTGTCATGCTAATATCATACTGTTGAGTCGCTTGCCGATTTGAAAGTGAAGGGTATTTATTCGTAAATGACTAATCAAACAAATCTGCAATTGCACACCTTTGAACGATCGAATCTCGTTGTTTTTGAACCAATAGCTAGTAAAATTTCTAAAACAGATACGTCACCGCTCGTGTTCGGTTTTCATCATCTTTAAAGTATGTTTTCATCTAGTAAACGAGCTGTTCTGCAAAGTTGCATGAAACTTTTTCCCCTCTCTACCGAACTGATCGCATTCTAACAAACGTAAAGTAAATGTTAAAGACAACGACGCCACCTAACCTTTCACAACTGCACAGAATGTAAATGAAGGGTGCCTGTTTTTTCTTAACTGCTCCTCTTCCTCTGGTCAGTGTGTATTTTACCTTTCACACAACTGAAAGTATTTAAACTAGTAAAGGAATTTTTTATTTCATTAGTGGGGGAGACAAGTAGTTTCCGTACTGTGTTATAATAAAATGAATTTTGTTTATTATCATTACCAAATTGTAAACAATTATTTGTATTGCATTCAGTTTCATTTGGTCTCTTCAGAGTGTCTTTAAGCAAGTTAAATATTTGAAATATGAAAGTACTAAAAGGCCGTGTGTTTTTAATTGAAAGCAGATGGTAGTTTATGACAGAAAGCAGTCGGCTGAAGTGTATTCATTTATTTTATCAAACACCATTCACATTTATAAGAATATTTATTTTTGTGCAGCTAGTTGTTAGCTAAGACATAGTGTGCAAATTTTTGTCGTTCTATCCCCTTTCCAGTAATAATGGAATAACAATGTAAACAATTTGTATAGCATTCAGTTTCAATTGGTCTCTTCAGAGTGTCTTTAAGCAAGTTAAATATTTGAAATACGAGGGTCATTCAATAAGTAAACAGACAAACAGTTGTAGAAAAGAAATTAATTGTAGCAGCTGATTGAAACTTTCAGGAGTGTTACCTGGCAACATCGTTGTGAGTCTTGATCAGCTGTTCAATAATATATTGCATAATCATAACCAATACAGTTTTATGTACGATGGCGTGTCCTCTTGAGGACAGTACTTTCGAAGAACAGCGTTCTGTTATAAGATTTTTGGACTTGGAACCACTAACTTGGATTCACTATTTTGAACCTGAGTCAAAGCGACAAAGCATGGAGTGGAAGCATCCCAGTTCACCCGCCAAAAAGAAATTCAAAACCCAGCCATCGGCTGGTAAGGTGATGTTAACCATCTTTTGGAGCTCCCAAGGCCCAATTTTCTCTGATTACCTACAAGACCAGCGTACCATCATAGTCAGTACTATTCTGACATGATTGTGAACAAAGTTAAGCCTGCATTGAAGAAGAAATGTCCGGGATGGCAGAGGAAAGGTGTGATTCTTCTTCACGATAATGCCCGCCCACACACGGCAAAACTGACGCTTGAAACAATAAAAAAAGTAGGTTGGGAGATCCTGCCTCATCGCCCTTATAGCCCTGACCTTCCCCATCTGACTTTTTCTTGTTTGGCCCACTCAAGGAGACTTTGCGTGATGTCAAGTTCAACGGCAATGAAGAAGTGAAGGAAAAAGTCAAAAACTGGCTTCGACATCAAGGTAAAGAATTCTTTGCTGAGGGAATACAAAAGCTTGTAAAGAGATGGGACAAGTGCATAGACGCTGCTGGAGATTATGTTGAAAAGTAAAAAAAAAAAAATTGTATAATTGTATTAATTGAATAAAAAGCTTTTGCTCCACAGCTGTTTGTTTACTTATTGAATGACCTCTCATATGAAAGTACTGAAAGGCTGTGTGTTTTTAATTGAAAGCAGATGGTAGTTTATGACAGATATCAGTCGGGTGAAGTGTATTCTATTTATTTTATTTTATCAAACACCATTCACGTTCATAAGGTTATTTATTTTTGTGCAGCTAGTTGTTAGCTAAGGCGCAGTGTGCAAGTTTTTTGTCATTCTATCCCCTTTGCAGTAATAAAGTGGTGGCAAATCCTATTAAAGATTGCCTGTTCGTCACTAAATTTTAATTACCAAGTGGTTTTAAATTTACTATAACTGGTACGGTCATTATTTACTTATGTTTCCTCTGTTGGTGAAAATTAAAATAACAAGGGCGCGGCAAGCCATATTACCACTGTTGAAGGTTACCATATGTTTTTCCAGGTTTGCTTTTGTTCAGAAACGGCTAACGGTTTGGAAAAAAAATTTTCAACTTGTGATTTTCACTTGACAAACACAAACGCAATAGTAAACTTACATTACAAAGTTAACATTTTTACTTTAAGACCGTGTAACAATTTTTACAAGCTGGTACAAATCAACAAATGTAGATGCAATTGCACACACACACATACAATCAACTTTGGAAGTTCAATTATACAACATGTAATGTATTCAGTTTCTCCAAGTAACAGTTCAATGTTGTTTACGACTGGCTTTCACAAGCAGGCTGCTTGTTGCAGTATCTGGCACATTCGATACTGTCACCAACGCGAAGGGTAGCCCTATCTTTCATTACTTTACAAGGAGAGAGGACACTCTTCATTTCATAAATGAAACAGGTGGGAAAGTTTTTACGAAAAGACCTGTCTCATTATACAGGCTCTCTGTTGCAGTGCTCGTCAAACATTTACACACAAACACTCACTGCTAACACGTACATGATTATGTTACAAAGGGCCATCTTTATTAGCCTGTTTTTGACGCATTGCACACTGCATTTTATCAGGATATATGGACCATTCACAGGTGTCCGTCTGTATTTCTGTCCCTCACTCGTACGCTTATCCTCATGGTCATGCAACTCATTCTGCCGGGAGTGTGTGTGTTCTTTTGTGCAGATGCTTACCTTGCACTTGGTTGTAACTTGCTGCCGATGACAAGAAGTACGTAGTACGTAGTCCTAATCGTACCCGATGCATGTACAACAGAAATTTTCCATGCATCCTCATCCCCATAGGGATGACAAACTAGGTTTCCTGATCATGCTTATTGGCCGATAACAAACACGAGAATAAGACAGAAAAATTAATGGTGTAACCTTTTTCAGTATCAGCTACCCTTATAATTTACAGCAAGCTCTATTTATGATAATTGTTATTACACTGTCATAGGACTGCAGTTCCTCCCTCAGGCTGCTGGTGCTCGGTTCCTCCTTGCAGCGAAATATTGTCAATTGTCTGCGTGGAAGTAAGCAACGGGTGTAAGCATTCTTGAAGGCTTCATCTCACTCGATCCTCTCTGGCAGCAAGCTGTAACAGTAACGGAGACCATCAAACGTTTTCTAGGCGAAAGCCGGCCACTGCAATATGCATGCACGTTTCTAGACACAATTAAAAAAAATTACAGGTGGTCAGAAAAGTCTGGTGTAAGAAAAGTGTACGTAGGGACCCGGAGGTACTGCAATGCCGGGTCAACCCGTGACAGAAGTGGAGCAAGCCTCTAAACACTCCGTCATTTTCCAAAGGTCATTTTAATACACTGGCCCCACAATGCGGAGCGTATCAGACATAAAGTTGATAAGAACAGCTTAACAGGTTTATTCTTATACCAAAAATTTTACAAGGAGTTACAAATATTAAAACCGTACTTACAAATTAATAATCATTAATTGTATGTAACACTGTTGACAATTTTTAGACACCTGTATGAATTAGGCTATACAATTTATTGTTGTATATATGTATATAAAGTCTCTGATTATTTATTACAATTATTAATTTTATACAGTCTTTGAGAGTGTTCATACCTTCACAGTATGTCAAACACAATTATATCTATTGTATATTGTTTTTTTTCACACATTGATGTCACAATTTGCCAATTGTTTAATCACTGTCATGCAGATTTTTTTATCCAGTTACTACCACACTTAAGTTATTCTTTTTTTTCTTTCCTGTGAAAGCTGAAAGCGCAGCAGCACGTGTGAACACACAGATAATATTTTGTTTGGCAAATGTGACATTAAGCACTGCCATCAATCAGTATCACTATCTCACTTGTTTACTGTATATATATCCTGACTCCACCTGCTGAGCTTTCCGAATGGCTCTGTCATTGTTCTTGTGCCATGCATAGTAGTCCAGAGATGCTATACTATGAAGCCATCCATGGAGACCCTACATCCTTTCCCTTCTAGCGCCTCCTCAGAGATTTCAAAAGAAACAGATGCATCAACTATGCAGATATTTATATTTTCTTCATTCCTCAGCTCCCGTGTCATGGTCTCAGATATGATCTGTTCCCTCGGCCTTCCTGTTTTTACAAGCAGAACCCCTGCCAATCAAAACATTGTAAAACAAAGGAAATTTAAGTGTACAAAAAAAAAACAAAAGATTGACAAGGAAGGTTGGTGAAGAGGAAAGGCTGAAGATTGCGATTGATTTACTGCAATGAACAGAGGTAAATAATAATAATAATAATAATTTATTTCCAATTTTTCCTTCATATACAAAATAGTTGCATACAAAGGACCTATAGGGGGTATAAAAATACCCGTACATAGGTTGGTCCTACATAAATATTTAAAAATAAAATTCAAAAATACAACAGTTGTAAATATTAACAAAATGTGATAGATACATCACTAGTTTATACTAATATAGTTCAAATAATAAAGCATTAAATTTATATGAGATTCATATACACAACATCAACCATACATGGCAACATGTTAATCACAATAATTATTAAATTTGTACAGACACCATTTATTCCATTATTCAGTCTATAACAAAATTTCTGATTTTATCTTTTAACTTCTTTTTTAACAGTTTATTACTAACGCCCAAACCTTTAAGATATATCGGTAGTTCATTGAAGTACTTTATTGCATAATAAACATAACTCCTTTGGCCAATTGTCAATATGTGTTTAGGCAGTGGGATACTTTTGTAGCGTGTGTTATTAGAATTTCGAGTAAATTCATCCTCAAGTTTATCATACTGATATATTATGGCTTTAAGAACAAAAACTTGTTTGAGATCGAGTGGTCTGTCCTGATCTTGTTCTTCCACTCCAATTATTTTTAATAATCTATATTGAAGTCTAAGCAGTGGTCTGAAAGATGTATCATAAAGACCACCCCAGGCAACAATACCATAAACTGCAATACTATGGAAAAGCCCATAGTAGGCCTATATTTGAATCATCTGTTTTCTAGATAATATTTGCCGGAGTCTGCAAAAAACATATACTAGATATTTTGGTCTTATTAACTACATTATTGACATGCAAATCCCACTTAATATTATAATCATATATAACACCTAGATATTTACAGCTAACGACTCTCTTCAAACGACCACCATTCAAAAAAACATCCAATTCACAGGAACAGAGTCTTTATAATTGCCAAAAGTGACATAAACAGACTTGTTTATATTAAGTATAAGTTTATTTTGATAAAGCCATGAAAAAATAGAGTCAAGTTTATCTGACACATGAACTGAAAGTTCCCTCCATGAATGCCCATTCATTGGGACAGCTGTATCATCAGCATATGCAATCAATTCTTGGTGTATTTCTAATAAATCATTTATGAAGAATAAAAACAGTAATTGACCAAGAATAGATCCCTGAGGAACTCCTAAATTGGTATAGACTGGTTTACTTTTAATACCATTGACCTTTTTACAACTTGAAATTAAAAATCGAATCGAATTAAAAATTTTTTAAATTCACATTACAGTTAAATTTTTAACATGTTTCTTTAAAATTACACATACCATACAATTGTACTAATCATTTTTATTGATAATGTTTCATTATCGCTGCATGTGCCAACCAACTAAATTTCTTATAAAACCGCCAATATCTCGAAAACGAAAAAGCCGATTTTATTGAAACAAAACCAAAATAAAATTTGGAATTTTCTATAATTTTCACTCGTTGACACCATATAGCTATCTCTCATAAAACGAAAGTTTGTCGCATGCCGAAAATTTCACTACATGAAAATTAAAAAAGAAATTTCATGACGTGGAACCGTCTGAAGACTGTTTTTGAAAATTGTTAAAACTATCGGTTAAAATTTATGCCTAAAACCATCCTCAAACTTCAAGGAACATGGTGGTGAAAGAATTTTAAAAATCAGATCAGCTGTTACTGAAGTTATGTCGGGGCGGGCAATGAAACACATTCGCGCTCTCCGCTATAGCTCGGACGTAGACCTACGCAGCTTCCAGTGGTCGAGGGAAGAGTAACAGCACTTGCTGAAAGCTTGCGTACCACCTCCTCTGTTCTATTGGGGAGAAAAGTCCACATTGTCTCGCTCGCTCTGCAAAAAGAGTATACTTCCAAACGGGTACTGACAGTAGGACTGGAGATAAAGCTCCTGTTGTCCCGTAGTGACAGATGGTCGTTGATATTCATTTTTGAGTTTAAGGTGGGCCGGTCCCGGCGGTACTGCAATGCCGGGTCAACCCGTGACAGAGGTGGAGCAAGCCCCTAGCACTCCGTCATTTTCCAAAAATCAGTTTAATATACTGGCCCCGCAATGCGGAGCGTATCAGATATTAAGCTGATAAGAACAGATTTAAAAACGTTTATTGTTATATCAGTATATACAGAGTGTTACAAAAATTTTAAAACATGCTTACAAATTAATACTCATTAATTCTAGATACATACTTCATAATCATTATACATGTTTAAAATGGTACAACTTTTTGTTGTATATTTATAGTCTTTATTTATTACAATAAAATTTCTTTTTGGTATAGTCTTTGGGATTGTTCGTATGTACAAATTGTATATTTAATGTTTTTCAGATATATGTCACAACTGCCAATTTATTTAATATCATTCTCATGTAGTTTAATATACTGGCCCTGCAATGCAGGGCGTATCACACACACACACACACACACACACACACATACACACACACACACACACACACACACACACACACACACACACAGAGGAAACATGAAGCTCAAATACAAAAAGACAAATATAAAGAAAATACACAAATACAAATATTAAGAAAATATAACACACACACACACACACACACACACACACACACACACACACACACAGAGGAAACATGCAGCTCAAATACAAAAAGACAAATATAAAGAAAATACACAAATACAAATATTAAGAAAATATATACATAATACATATTGTTTTGATTGGCAGCTGTGACTGACATTAGACACTGGCATTAATAAATAGCACTATCACAATGTCACTGTCACTAGCACTAAGCACTATCACTTATATTGTCGTACACCTGTGACATGTTCAACGTATATGTCACGACTCCACCTAATTGTGTCCGACACCATTAATTTTCCCATTATTCTACCATACTTCCAAGAAATACCCAGCCTCTGAACAACCCTGTCATTGTTCTTGTGCCACGCACCCAGAGAGCCTATAATAAAGCCATCAAGGTACACCCTGTATCCTTTGGCTTCTAGTTCAGTTTTCAAGGAGCTGTATTTGTCAATTTTATGTCTCCTTGCCAGTTCTAGAGCCTCCTCAGAACCTTCAAAAGGCACCGATACGTCCACAATACATATATTTTTCCTGTCATCACTTCTTAACACTATGTCTGGTCTGAGGTTTGATGTAGTTCCCTCGACCTTCCTGTTTTTGATGAGTGTTTCGGTGTCTTTGAGAGTAATGCCATTGCTGAGGCGTTCAACTATATTATCGTGGCGGAGCTTCCATCCTGTCGAATGGGTTTTACAGTGATTGACAACATGGGGAAGGGTCTCCTTGGGGTATCCGCATTTCCTGCATCGCCTGTCACCATTGCCGTATCTTTTTGTAGCATTCAGGGGAACGGTCCCAAGTCTTGCTCTGGTGATGAAGCGGTAGTCACAGAAACGAGTGTACTTTCCTGTAAGTATAAAATGGTTGCTCACTGCTGCTCGTGTAGTTGATTTGAGCACTTTCCCTTGGTCTGGTTTTCTGAATAGGGTGACTTTATAATAATTTCGTATCCCTCCTTTCATCATTCTCATTATAGCCCACCTTTCAGATCCTGGGACGATTATATGTTCTGTAGTATGGGAAGGCATACCTATAATAATTTTCAACTCTTCTCTGGCCGTGGACCACTGGAACCGTACGCTCATCCGGGTCTTGTTGAGGATGCGACATGCATTTCTTGCTTGCGACCAGATGGTTGATATGTCACCACCATCCCTGTCGAGGTTGTCATCTGTCGATCCTGAGAGGTATGCGGCCATGTCTTCTTTAGTAGGAGTGGACCCAAGTTTCCTTTTTACCACACTTTTCAGGCACTCCCAGGCTGTGTTTTTGATTGATGGATCCGGGGATGTAAGTAGTTTAAACGCATGGACTATCTTGGAGATCTTGGCAGCATCCGCCAGTGGAATTAAATTGGCTCCCCCTTGATATGCTGGCATATATCTTATGCTGGCAATCTTGATAGCTGGCAAAATATCTTGATAGCAGCATATCTTGATATGCTGGCAAAAAGAGTATACTTCCAAACGGGTACTGACAGTAGGACTGGAGATAAAGCTCCTGTTGTCCCGTAGTGACAGATGGTCGTTGATATTCATTTTTGAGTTTAAGGTGGGCCGGTCCCGGCGGTACTGCAATGCCGGGTCAACCCGTGACAGAGGTGGAGCAAGCCCCTAGCACTCCGTCATTTTCCAAAAATCAGTTTAATATACTGGCCCCGCAATGCGGAGCGTATCAGATATTAAGCTGATAAGAACAGATACTACACTTTGATCTTAGCCAAAAGGCCGAGAAGCGATAAACCAAAGGTGCCTTACGGTTATGGTGTCACTCTATGGACTATCGTTTTAAGCGGCGGGAACCAGTGGTTGTTATTCGAGTTTATTTCACCATCAGCCACCGCCCAAGTGACGTCAGACCAAAGGTGCGCAGTTATCTCAACGTCTCCTCGCCTTTCTTATGCGAAACGTTCAACTGGTTCGATTTTTGAGAAGGAAACGCTGGAAAAATCGTAGCCCAGTCAACGAATACAGTCGCCGTGACGACGTGGTGAACTGTTTACTCGATAGATGGCGTCACAGTAGCGCCTCCGTATTTTACCACTTTTTTGTTTTTCGTGGTGAAAACCGCGGAACGAGGACGCAGGCAACGTGTCGGAAGTCGTCTGTTAAGTTAAGCAACCGATAAAACGATCGGTAGAACCGGATAGTACGATGAAAAAAACCCGTTAAAGTTCAAGTTCGCACCGCATTTAACGTGACCCGCAAGATAGGGTAGGCTGCAGCTGGAATTTCGGCGTTTTGCACACTCAATTATTGGTAGTCGTACCTTTTAAAATACATGCCATGCTGTGTGCTCTGTTGTCATATACAGACGGCAGTGGCCCGGGACTTGATGGTCGACGAAATTACAAGTAGATTTTTCATAACACATCACCTCTCTCAGCGTTCCCTTTTCTTTGCTGCATCCAAGCACGAGACGGCCGCGCCCACCACGTCGTTACGATTACAGTATCTCAGATGTCGAGTGACCGATTATACAATTTAAAAACCTCACAACGGTGGTTTTCATAATAGGCCTACCTTTCGAGTAACGTGAGAGGCCACGTAGGTGTATACGTAAACGGTACCCAATTCAATTCCTTTGTAAAACTGAAAAAACAATGGGCCAAATTGTCCGCGTCGTCTTCACAATGCGATTTCAAGTGTCATGCTAATATCATACTGTTGAGTCGCTTGCCGATTTGAAAGTGAAGGGTATTTATTCGTAAATGACTAATCAAACAAATCTGCAATTGCACACCTTTGAACGATCGAATCTCGTTGTTTTTGAACCAATAGCTAGTAAAATTTCTAAAACAGATACGTCACCGCTCGTGTTCGGTTTTCATCATCTTTAAAGTATGTTTTCATCTAGTAAACGAGCTGTTCTGCAAAGTTGCATGAAACTTTTTCCCCTCTCTACCGAACTGATCGCATTCTAACAAACGTAAAGTAAATGTTAAAGACAACGACGCCACCTAACCTTTCACAACTGCACAGAATGTAAATGAAGGGTGCCTGTTTTTTCTTAACTGCTCCTCTTCCTCTGGTCAGTGTGTATTTTACCTTTCACACAACTGAAAGTATTTAAACTAGTAAAGGAATTTTTTATTTCATTAGTGGGGGAGACAAGTAGTTTCCGTACTGTGTTATAATAAAATGAATTTTGTTTATTATCATTACCAAATTGTAAACAATTATTTGTATTGCATTCAGTTTCATTTGGTCTCTTCAGAGTGTCTTTAAGCAAGTTAAATATTTGAAATATGAAAGTACTAAAAGGCCGTGTGTTTTTAATTGAAAGCAGATGGTAGTTTATGACAGAAAGCAGTCGGCTGAAGTGTATTCATTTATTTTATCAAACACCATTCACATTTATAAGAATATTTATTTTTGTGCAGCTAGTTGTTAGCTAAGACATAGTGTGCAAATTTTTGTCGTTCTATCCCCTTTCCAGTAATAATGGAATAACAATGTAAACAATTTGTATAGCATTCAGTTTCAATTGGTCTCTTCAGAGTGTCTTTAAGCAAGTTAAATATTTGAAATACGAGGGTCATTCAATAAGTAAACAGACAAACAGTTGTAGAAAAGAAATTAATTGTAGCAGCTGATTGAAACTTTCAGGAGTGTTACCTGGCAACATCGTTGTGAGTCTTGATCAGCTGTTCAATAATATATTGCATAATCATAACCAATACAGTTTTATGTACGATGGCGTGTCCTCTTGAGGACAGTACTTTCGAAGAACAGCGTTCTGTTATAAGATTTTTGGACTTGGAACCACTAACTTGGATTCACTATTTTGAACCTGAGTCAAAGCGACAAAGCATGGAGTGGAAGCATCCCAGTTCACCCGCCAAAAAGAAATTCAAAACCCAGCCATCGGCTGGTAAGGTGATGTTAACCATCTTTTGGAGCTCCCAAGGCCCAATTTTCTCTGATTACCTACAAGACCAGCGTACCATCATAGTCAGTACTATTCTGACATGATTGTGAACAAAGTTAAGCCTGCATTGAAGAAGAAATGTCCGGGATGGCAGAGGAAAGGTGTGATTCTTCTTCACGATAATGCCCGCCCACACACGGCAAAACTGACGCTTGAAACAATAAAAAAAGTAGGTTGGGAGATCCTGCCTCATCGCCCTTATAGCCCTGACCTTCCCCATCTGACTTTTTCTTGTTTGGCCCACTCAAGGAGACTTTGCGTGATGTCAAGTTCAACGGCAATGAAGAAGTGAAGGAAAAAGTCAAAAACTGGCTTCGACATCAAGGTAAAGAATTCTTTGCTGAGGGAATACAAAAGCTTGTAAAGAGATGGGACAAGTGCATAGACGCTGCTGGAGATTATGTTGAAAAGTAAAAAAAAAAAAATTGTATAATTGTATTAATTGAATAAAAAGCTTTTGCTCCACAGCTGTTTGTTTACTTATTGAATGACCTCTCATATGAAAGTACTGAAAGGCTGTGTGTTTTTAATTGAAAGCAGATGGTAGTTTATGACAGATATCAGTCGGGTGAAGTGTATTCTATTTATTTTATTTTATCAAACACCATTCACGTTCATAAGGTTATTTATTTTTGTGCAGCTAGTTGTTAGCTAAGGCGCAGTGTGCAAGTTTTTTGTCATTCTATCCCCTTTGCAGTAATAAAGTGGTGGCAAATCCTATTAAAGATTGCCTGTTCGTCACTAAATTTTAATTACCAAGTGGTTTTAAATTTACTATAACTGGTACGGTCATTATTTACTTATGTTTCCTCTGTTGGTGAAAATTAAAATAACAAGGGCGCGGCAAGCCATATTACCACTGTCGAAGGTTACCATATGTTTTTCCAGGTTTGCTTTTGTTCAGAAACGGCTAACGGTTTGGAAAAAAAATTTTCAACTTGTGATTTTCACTTGACAAACACAAACGCAATAGTAAACTTACATTACAAAGTTAACATTTTTACTTTAAGACCGTGTAACAATTTTTACAAGCTGGTACAAATCAACAAATGTAGATGCAATTGCACACACACACATACAATCAACTTTGGAAGTTCAATTATACAACATGTAATGTATTCAGTTTCTCCAAGTAACAGTTCAATGTTGTTTACGACTGGCTTTCACAAGCAGGCTGCTTGTTGCAGTATCTGGCACATTCGATACTGTCACCAACGCGAAGGGTAGCCCTATCTTTCATTACTTTACAAGGAGAGAGGACACTCTTCATTTCATAAATGAAACAGGTGGGAAAGTTTTTACGAAAAGACCTGTCTCATTATACAGGCTCTCTGTTGCAGTGCTCGTCAAACATTTACACACAAACACTCACTGCTAACACGTACATGATTATGTTACAAAGGGCCATCTTTATTAGCCTGTTTTTGACGCATTGCACACTGCATTTTATCAGGATATATGGACCATTCACAGGTGTCCGTCTGTATTTCTGTCCCTCACTCGTACGCTTATCCTCATGGTCATGCAACTCATTCTGCCGGGAGTGTGTGTGTTCTTTTGTGCAGATGCTTACCTTGCACTTGGTTGTAACTTGCTGCCGATGACAAGAAGTACGTAGTACGTAGTCCTAATCGTACCCGATGCATGTACAACAGAAATTTTCCATGCATCCTCATCCCCATAGGGATGACAAACTAGGTTTCCTGATCATGCTTATTGGCCGATAACAAACACGAGAATAAGACAGAAAAATTAATGGTGTAACCTTTTTCAGTATCAGCTACCCTTATAATTTACAGCAAGCTCTATTTATGATAATTGTTATTACACTGTCATAGGACTGCAGTTCCTCCCTCAGGCTGCTGGTGCTCGGTTCCTCCTTGCAGCGAAATATTGTCAATTGTCTGCGTGGAAGTAAGCAACGGGTGTAAGCATTCTTGAAGGCTTCATCTCACTCGATCCTCTCTGGCAGCAAGCTGTAACAGTAACGGAGACCATCAAACGTTTTCTAGGCGAAAGCCGGCCACTGCAATATGCATGCACGTTTCTAGACACAATT
Organism: Magicicada septendecula; assembly: GCA_034769895.1. Classification (NCBI taxonomy): domain Eukaryota; kingdom Metazoa; phylum Arthropoda; class Insecta; order Hemiptera; family Cicadidae; genus Magicicada; species Magicicada septendecula. The sequence continues at coordinate 661,183,841 of CM068368.1, forward strand.
AAAAAAAATTACAGGTGGTCAGAAAAGTCTGGTGTAAGAAAAGTGTACGTAGGGACCCGGAGGTACTGCAATGCCGGGTCAACCCGTGACAGAAGTGGAGCAAGCCTCTAAACACTCCGTCATTTTCCAAAGGTCATTTTAATACACTGGCCCCACAATGCGGAGCGTATCAGACATAAAGTTGATAAGAACAGCTTAACAGGTTTATTCTTATACCAAAAATTTTACAAGGAGTTACAAATATTAAAACCGTACTTACAAATTAATAATCATTAATTGTATGTAACACTGTTGACAATTTTTAGACACCTGTATGAATTAGGCTATACAATTTATTGTTGTATATATGTATATAAAGTCTCTGATTATTTATTACAATTATTAATTTTATACAGTCTTTGAGAGTGTTCATACCTTCACAGTATGTCAAACACAATTATATCTATTGTATATTGTTTTTTTTCACACATTGATGTCACAATTTGCCAATTGTTTAATCACTGTCATGCAGATTTTTTTATCCAGTTACTACCACACTTAAGTTATTCTTTTTTTTCTTTCCTGTGAAAGCTGAAAGCGCAGCAGCACGTGTGAACACACAGATAATATTTTGTTTGGCAAATGTGACATTAAGCACTGCCATCAATCAGTATCACTATCTCACTTGTTTACTGTATATATATCCTGACTCCACCTGCTGAGCTTTCCGAATGGCTCTGTCATTGTTCTTGTGCCATGCATAGTAGTCCAGAGATGCTATACTATGAAGCCATCCATGGAGACCCTACATCCTTTCCCTTCTAGCGCCTCCTCAGAGATTTCAAAAGAAACAGATGCATCAACTATGCAGATATTTATATTTTCTTCATTCCTCAGCTCCCGTGTCATGGTCTCAGATATGATCTGTTCCCTCGGCCTTCCTGTTTTTACAAGCAGAACCCCTGCCAATCAAAACATTGTAAAACAAAGGAAATTTAAGTGTACAAAAAAAAAACAAAAGATTGACAAGGAAGGTTGGTGAAGAGGAAAGGCTGAAGATTGCGATTGATTTACTGCAATGAACAGAGGTAAATAATAATAATAATAATAATTTATTTCCAATTTTTCCTTCATATACAAAATAGTTGCATACAAAGGACCTATAGGGGGTATAAAAATACCCGTACATAGGTTGGTCCTACATAAATATTTAAAAATAAAATTCAAAAATACAACAGTTGTAAATATTAACAAAATGTGATAGATACATCACTAGTTTATACTAATATAGTTCAAATAATAAAGCATTAAATTTATATGAGATTCATATACACAACATCAACCATACATGGCAACATGTTAATCACAATAATTATTAAATTTGTACAGACACCATTTATTCCATTATTCAGTCTATAACAAAATTTCTGATTTTATCTTTTAACTTCTTTTTTAACAGTTTATTACTAACGCCCAAACCTTTAAGATATATCGGTAGTTCATTGAAGTACTTTATTGCATAATAAACATAACTCCTTTGGCCAATTGTCAATATGTGTTTAGGCAGTGGGATACTTTTGTAGCGTGTGTTATTAGAATTTCGAGTAAATTCATCCTCAAGTTTATCATACTGATATATTATGGCTTTAAGAACAAAAACTTGTTTGAGATCGAGTGGTCTGTCCTGATCTTGTTCTTCCACTCCAATTATTTTTAATAATCTATATTGAAGTCTAAGCAGTGGTCTGAAAGATGTATCATAAAGACCACCCCAGGCAACAATACCATAAACTGCAATACTATGGAAAAGCCCATAGTAGGCCTATATTTGAATCATCTGTTTTCTAGATAATATTTGCCGGAGTCTGCAAAAAACATATACTAGATATTTTGGTCTTATTAACTACATTATTGACATGCAAATCCCACTTAATATTATAATCATATATAACACCTAGATATTTACAGCTAACGACTCTCTTCAAACGACCACCATTCAAAAAAACATCCAATTCACAGGAACAGAGTCTTTATAATTGCCAAAAGTGACATAAACAGACTTGTTTATATTAAGTATAAGTTTATTTTGATAAAGCCATGAAAAAATAGAGTCAAGTTTATCTGACACATGAACTGAAAGTTCCCTCCATGAGTGCCCATTCATTGGGACAGCTGTATCATCAGCATATGCAATCAATTCTTGGTGTATTTCTAATAAATCATTTATGAAGAATAAAAACAGTAATTGACCAAGAATAGATCCCTGAGGAACTCCTAAATTGGTATAGACTGGTTTACTTTTAATACCATTGACCTTTTTACAACTTGAAATTAAAAATCGAATCGAATTAAAAATTTTTTAAATTCACATTACAGTTAAATTTTTAACATGTTTCTTTAAAATTACACATACCATACAATTGTACTAATCATTTTTATTGATAATGTTTCATTATCGCTGCATGTGCCAACCAACTAAATTTCTTATAAAACCGCCAATATCTCGAAAACGAAAAAGCCGATTTTATTGAAACAAAACCAAAATAAAATTTGGAATTTTCTATAATTTTCACTCGTTGACACCATATAGCTATCTCTCATAAAACGAAAGTTTGTCGCATGCCGAAAATTTCACTACATGAAAATTAAAAAAGAAATTTCATGACGTGGAACCGTCTGAAGACTGTTTTTGAAAATTGTTAAAACTATCGGTTAAAATTTATGCCTAAAACCATCCTCAAACTTCAAGGAACATGGTGGTGAAAGAATTTTAAAAATCAGATCAGCTGTTACTGAAGTTATGTCGGGGCGGGCAATGAAACACATTCGCGCTCTCCGCTATAGCTCGGACGTAGACCTACGCAGCTTCCAGTGGTCGAGGGAAGAGTAACAGTACTTGCTGAAAGCTTGCGTACCACCTCCTCTGTTCTATTGGGGAGAAAAGTCCACATTGTCTCGCTCGCTCTACAAAAAGAGTATACTTCCAAACGGGTACTGACAGTAGGACTGGAGATAAAGCTCCTGTTGTCCCGTAGTGACAGATGGTCGTTGATATTCATTTTTGAGTTTAAGGTGGGCCGGTCCCGGCGGTACTGCAATGCCGGGTCAACCCGTGACAGAGGTGGAGCAAGCCCCTAGGCACTCCGTCATTTTCCAAAAATCAGTTTAATATACTGGCCCCGCAATGCGGAGCGTATCAGATATTAAGCTGATAAGAACAGATTTAAAAACGTTTATTGTTATATCAGTATATACAGAGTGTTACAAAAATTTTAAAACATGCTTACAAATTAATACTCATTAATTCTAGATACATACTTCATAATCATTATACATGTTTAAAATGGTACAACTTTTTGTTGTATATTTATAGTCTTTATTTATTACAATAAAATTTCTTTTTGGTATAGTCTTTGGGATTGTTCGTATGTACAAATTGTATATTTAATGTTTTTCAGATATATGTCACAACTGCCAATTTATTTAATATCATTCTCATGTAGTTTAATATACTGGCCCTGCAATGCAGGGCGTATCACACACACACACACACACACACATACACACACACACACACACACACACACACACACACACACACACACAGAGGAACATGAAGCTCAAATACAAAAAGACAAATATAAAGAAAATACACAAATACAAATATTAAGAAAATATAACACACACACACACACACACACACACACACACACAGAGAGGAAACATGCAGCTCAAATACAAAAAGACAAATATAAAGAAAATACACAAATACAAATATTAAGAAAATATATACATAATACATATTGTTTTGATTGGCAGCTGTGACTGACATTAGACACTGGCATTAATAAATAGCACTATCACAATGTCACTGTCACTAGCACTAAGCACTACCACTTATATTGTCGTACACCTGTGACATGTTCAACGTATATGTCACGACTCCACCTAATTGTGTCCGACACCATTAATTTTCCCATTATTCTACCATACTTCCAAGAAATACCCAGCCTCTGAACAACCCTGTCATTGTTCTTGTGCCACGCACCCAGAGAGCCTATAATAAAGCCATCAAGGTACACCCTGTATCCTTTGGCTTCTAGTTCAGTTTTCAAGGAGCTGTATTTGTCAATTTTATGTCTCCTTGCCAGTTCTAGAGCCTCCTCAGAACCTTCAAAAGGCACCGATACGTCCACAATACATATATTTTTCCTGTCATCACTTCTTAACACTATGTCTGGTCTGAGGTTTGATGTAGTTCCCTCGACCTTCCTGTTTTTGATGAGTGTTTCGGTGTCTTTGAGAGTAATGCCATTGCTGAGGCGTTCAACTATATTATCGTGGCGGAGCTTCCATCCTGTCGAATGGGTTTTACAGTGATTGACAACATGGGGAAGGGTCTCCTTGGGGTATCCGCATTTCCTGCATCGCCTGTCACCATTGCCGTATCTTTTTGTAGCATTCAGGGGAACGGTCCCAAGTCTTGCTCTGGTGATGAAGCGGTAGTCACAGAAACGAGTGTACTTTCCTGTAAGTATAAAATGGTTGCTCACTGCTGCTCGTGTAGTTGATTTGAGCACTTTCCCTTGGTCTGGTTTTCTGAATAGGGTGACTTTATAATAATTTCGTATCCCTCCTTTCATCATTCTCATTATAGCCCACCTTTCAGATCCTGGGACGATTATATGTTCTGTAGTATGGGAAGGCATACCTATAATAATTTTCAACTCTTCTCTGGCCGTGGACCACTGGAACCGTACGCTCATCCGGGTCTTGTTGAGGATGCGACATGCATTTCTTGCTTGCGACCAGATGGTTGATATGTCACCACCATCCCTGTCGAGGTTGTCATCTGTCGATCCTGAGAGGTATGCGGCCATGTCTTCTTTAGTAGGAGTGGACCCAAGTTTCCTTTTTACCACACTTTTCAGGCACTCCCAGGCTGTGTTTTTGATTGATGGATCCGGGGATGTAAGTAGTTTAAACGCATGGACTATCTTGGAGATCTTGGCAGCATCCGCCAGTGGAATTAAATTGGCTCCCCCTTGATATGCTGGCATATATAGAATCTCTGGGCTTGCTCGCTGGGGAAGGTGTAGCCACTTTTTGACGTAGCCTTTTATTTTTTTATCAGCTTTGTGAAGCGGCTTCATCGTTATTCGGGATGCTCGCAGTATATAGTCTAGTTTAGTTAGAAGGAACATGTTTAGGGCTTCTATTTTTTGCCACGGCGCCAGTAGTGAGTTGTGAAGTTTCTCAACATCTTGTAGCAGGTTATTAATTTCCTCTTCTGGTGTTTGATTGACTTTGTAGCCTGTTGGAATCCCCAGGTATTGGTAGTCTTCACCTTCTTTTAATGGCTCCGGTCTTCCTCCTTGGACAGTGAAAGTGGTGTTGTGGATTTCTCTCCTCTTCTTGCAATCCATGTGGAGGGTTGAACATTTCTTGGGATTAAAAGTCAGCCCCATCCAAGATGCTGTTTCTCCAACTTTGTTCAGCATGTTTTGCATGGCATCTGCATTCTTTGCAATGAGAACTATATCATCAGCATACGCTAACACCGACTGTATGTTGTTATGTAGTTTGTAACCACAATCATATTGCATGCTTTGTATAGTTCTTAGCAATGGCTCTATTGCAATGTTGAAGATAATTGGCGACAGGGGGCATCCTTGCTTCACTCCAGATTTCATGTTTATGTCTTCAGTCTCCCCTTCCGGTGTAGTTATTGTAGTAGTGGCATTCCTGTAAATGTTTTGTATAATGTTACTTAGCTTTTCTGGGAGTCTTATATTTTTGAGTACATTGTGGATGTATTTATGCGGGATTGAGCCGAAAGCATTTGTTAAATCCAGCCATGCTAGTACGGCTTCTTTTCCGTTTCTTCTGGAATCATCAATGATGGACTGTACTATAAAGTTGTTTTCATAACAGCCTTCTGTATCCATAAAGCCCTTCTGCTTGGGCGATATAATATTATTCTTAGCAGTCCACGTGCATACTCTGCTTGATATAATGCTAGCATATAGTTTGGCTATCGTATTTCCCAAGGTGAGTGGACGCCAGTTGTTGAGATCTCTGTGGTCCCCTTTTTTGTGGATCAGTACGGTTCTTGAACTATCCCATGCCTTCGGTGTCTTCTCCTCCTTAAAGCATCTATTATAAATAGTCTGAAGGACTAGACATCCAGGGTCTGCTCGTTTCAGCTGCGAGTATTTGACACCATCTTTCCCAGGTGCTGTGTTCTTCATTTTATTTAATTTCTGATTAATTTCTTCGGTTTCGATAGTATTTTCAATGTTAGCTTCATTTACCCCCACCGCCCGCATCTGATTCAGACATTCTGTGACGTGAGCAGGGGCTGCTGCTATGTCTGTGTCCGCTTTTTCTGTAAATACATCCTTGAAATATGCTGTTACTTCTGTTTTTCCCACTTGACAATACGTTGTAGCTGATCCATTTAATATTTTCGAGATAGCTTTCTTTTTGTTTATTCTGTAAAGCTTCTGTATCCTACCAGCTTCTATAGGATCAAATCCATTGCCACCTGTTCTTTGGATTATTCTGTTCTGATTGCGGCCATGACCATGTCTTTGTGTTCTCTCAGGAGTTGGCTTATATTCTGTTAGTTGTCTTATTTCATCTGTAATGTTGTACACTGTGTCCTCGAAGTCTTGCCAAGATGCTGCGTCCCTCAGTGCTTGTAACCATTTTTCTTGGTGTTTTGTTGATTTCTTCCTGTTTCGGTCTTCTTCGTCTATTTCACATTGGTTAGCATTTCCATGTAAGTGTGGATTGCCTGTATCCGTTGTTATTGTAGTGTCTTCCACTGCAGCACTTGTCTCTGGCAAACCGACAATTACAATAGGGGGCCCTTCTTCTGCGGGTGTTATGGGTCGGTCTTCTTGGGCTGGCATATTCATACACAACTCCCGAATTGGTACGTCTGTATTTACACATTGAGTAGTTATGTCGGTGGTATCCCTCGTTTCTTCAGTTCTCATGTATTGTGCGTCTTCTGCTGTAGTTGTGGGATGATTCTCATTAATTTGACGGTTTGCTGATCTTCTTTCAGACATGTGTTCTTCTTCTGGTATGCTAGTAGGGACTTCTGTTTCGTTACTTGTTGTCCGTTCAATGGTTATACATGAGGGGCCATCTTCTGCAGGTATTATGGGGTGATTTTCTTGGGTTCCTGTATCGACTGCTGCCTCTTCAACTGGTATGTCCTGTTGTGCAGTTGAGTCACTGCTCTCTTCTAATTCATTACGGATTGTGCCGACATCTTCAGTGTTGCCATGTGACCTGTAGTGTCTCTTCTGTTTTTTCAGGTCGTTTTCCACTCTATCACAAATTCGGCACTTAAATTTAAGGATAACGTTGTTGCAGTGGATCTTCTTTAGATGTTTTTTAAAGTCGCTATGATTTTGATACTGGTATAGCCCAAATAACCGTCTTCTTCCTCCAGAGGGCTGTGAGGATGGACCGTCTTTACAAAAATCGCACTGTATTAGTTCGTCAAATGGATACTGTATTGTAACTACCAAGGGGGTATTTGTTCCGGATTCCATTTTACACTGTAGTAGTTCTTCTATCTTAAGAGTTAGTTTACTAGTTACTTAAAGTTCCTATTAATATCTTTCCTATTATTTCTATATCATCTTATATCATTTCTATTAATATAAAAGTCTTAATAATAGCAGTCCTTGCTTGGTATAGCATTCACTTCACTACACTTTGATCTTAGCCAAAAGGCCGAGAAGCGATAAACCAAAGGTGCCTTACGGTTATGGTGTCACTCTATGGACTATCGTTTTAAGCGGCGGGAACCAGTGGTTGTTATTCGAGTTTATTTCACCATCAGCCACCGCCCAAGTGACGTCAGACCAAAGGTGCGCAGTTATCTCAACGTCTCCTCGCCTTTCTTATGCGAAACGTTCAACTGGTTCGATTTTTGAGAAGGAAACGCTGGAAAAATCGTAGCCCAGTCAACGAATACAGTCGCCGTGACGACGTGGTGAACTGTTTACTCGATAGATGGCGTCACAGTAGCGCCTCCGTATTTTACCACTTTTTTGTTTTTCGTGGTGAAAACCGCGGAACGAGGACGCAGGCAACGTGTCGGAAGTCGTCTGTTAAGTTAAGCAACCGATAAAACGATCGGTAGAACCGGATAGTACGATGAAAAAAACCCGTTAAAGTTCAAGTTCGCACCGCATTTAACGTGACCCGCAAGATAGGGTAGGCTGCAGCTGGAATTTCGGCGTTTTGCACACTCAATTATTGGTAGTCGTACCTTTTAAAATACATGCCATGCTGTGTGCTCTGTTGTCATATACAGACGGCAGTGGCCCGGGACTTGATGGTCGACGAAATTACAAGTAGATTTTTCATAACACATCACCTCTCTCAGCGTTCCCTTTTCTTTGCTGCATCCAAGCACGAGACGGCCGCGCCCACCACGTCGTTACGATTACAGTATCTCAGATGTCGAGTGACCGATTATACAATTTAAAAACCTCACAACGGTGGTTTTCATAATAGGCCTACCTTTCGAGTAACGTGAGAGGCCACGTAGGTGTATACGTAAACGGTACCCAATTCAATTCCTTTGTAAAACTGAAAAAACAATGGGCCAAATTGTCCGCGTCGTCTTCACAATGCGATTTCAAGTGTCATGCTAATATCATACTGTTGAGTCGCTTGCCGATTTGAAAGTGAAGGGTATTTATTCGTAAATGACTAATCAAACAAATCTGCAATTGCACACCTTTGAACGATCGAATCTCGTTGTTTTTGAACCAATAGCTAGTAAAATTTCTAAAACAGATACGTCACCGCTCGTGTTCGGTTTTCATCATCTTTAAAGTATGTTTTCATCTAGTAAACGAGCTGTTCTGCAAAGTTGCATGAAACTTTTTCCCCTCTCTACCGAACTGATCGCATTCTAACAAACGTAAAGTAAATGTTAAAGACAACGACGCCACCTAACCTTTCACAACTGCACAGAATGTAAATGAAGGGTGCCTGTTTTTTCTTAACTGCTCCTCTTCCTCTGGTCAGTGTGTATTTTACCTTTCACACAACTGAAAGTATTTAAACTAGTAAAGGAATTTTTTATTTCATTAGTGGGGGAGACAAGTAGTTTCCGTACTGTGTTATAATAAAATGAATTTTGTTTATTATCATTACCAAATTGTAAACAATTATTTGTATTGCATTCAGTTTCATTTGGTCTCTTCAGAGTGTCTTTAAGCAAGTTAAATATTTGAAATATGAAAGTACTAAAAGGCCGTGTGTTTTTAATTGAAAGCAGATGGTAGTTTATGACAGAAAGCAGTCGGCTGAAGTGTATTCATTTATTTTATCAAACACCATTCACATTTATAAGAATATTTATTTTTGTGCAGCTAGTTGTTAGCTAAGACATAGTGTGCAAATTTTTGTCGTTCTATCCCCTTTCCAGTAATAATGGAATAACAATGTAAACAATTTGTATAGCATTCAGTTTCAATTGGTCTCTTCAGAGTGTCTTTAAGCAAGTTAAATATTTGAAATACGAGGGTCATTCAATAAGTAAACAGACAAACAGTTGTAGAAAAGAAATTAATTGTAGCAGCTGATTGAAACTTTCAGGAGTGTTACCTGGCAACATCGTTGTGAGTCTTGATCAGCTGTTCAATAATATATTGCATAATCATAACCAATACAGTTTTATGTACGATGGCGTGTCCTCTTGAGGACAGTACTTTCGAAGAACAGCGTTCTGTTATAAGATTTTTGGACTTGGAACCACTAACTTGGATTCACTATTTTGAACCTGAGTCAAAGCGACAAAGCATGGAGTGGAAGCATCCCAGTTCACCCGCCAAAAAGAAATTCAAAACCCAGCCATCGGCTGGTAAGGTGATGTTAACCATCTTTTGGAGCTCCCAAGGCCCAATTTTCTCTGATTACCTACAAGACCAGCGTACCATCATAGTCAGTACTATTCTGACATGATTGTGAACAAAGTTAAGCCTGCATTGAAGAAGAAATGTCCGGGATGGCAGAGGAAAGGTGTGATTCTTCTTCACGATAATGCCCGCCTACACACGGCAAAACTGACGCTTGAAACAATAAAAAAAGTAGGTTGGGAGATCCTGCCTCATCGCCCTTATAGCCCTGACCTTCCCCATCTGACTTTTTCTTGTTTGGCCCACTCAAGGAGACTTTGCGTGATGTCAAGTTCAACGGCAATGAAGAAGTGAAGGAAAAAGTCAAAAACTGGCTTCGACATCAAGGTAAAGAATTCTTTGCTGAGGGAATACAAAAGCTTGTAAAGAGATGGGACAAGTGCATAGACGCTGCTGGAGATTATGTTGAAAAGTAAAAAAAAAAAAATTGTATAATTGTATTAATTGAATAAAAAGCTTTTGCTCCACAGCTGTTTGTTTACTTATTGAATGACCTCTCATATGAAAGTACTGAAAGGCTGTGTGTTTTTAATTGAAAGCAGATGGTAGTTTATGACAGATATCAGTCGGGTGAAGTGTATTCTATTTATTTTATTTTATCAAACACCATTCACGTTCATAAGGTTATTTATTTTTGTGCAGCTAGTTGTTAGCTAAGGCGCAGTGTGCAAGTTTTTTGTCATTCTATCCCCTTTGCAGTAATAAAGTGGTGGCAAATCCTATTAAAGATTGCCTGTTCGTCACTAAATTTTAATTACCAAGTGGTTTTAAATTTACTATAACTGGTACGGTCATTATTTACTTATGTTTCCTCTGTTGGTGAAAATTAAAATAACAAGGGCGCGGCAAGCCATATTACCACTGTTGAAGGTTACCATATGTTTTTCCAGGTTTGCTTTTGTTCAGAAACGGCTAACGGTTTGGAAAAAAAATTTTCAACTTGTGATTTTCACTTGACAAACACAAACGCAATAGTAAACTTACATTACAAAGTTAACATTTTTACTTTAAGACCGTGTAACAATTTTTACAAGCTGGTACAAATCAACAAATGTAGATGCAATTGCACACACACACATACAATCAACTGTGGAAGTTCAATTATACAACATGTAATGTATTCAGTTTCTCCAAGTAACAGTTCAATGTTGTTTACGACTGGCTTTCACAAGCAGGCTGCTTGTTGCAGTATCTGGCACATTCGATACTGTCACCAACGCGAAGGGTAGCCCTATCTTTCATTACTTTACAAGGAGAGAGGACACTCTTCATTTCATAAATGAAACAGGTGGGAAAGTTTTTACGAAAAGACCTGTCTCATTATACAGGCTCTCTGTTGCAGTGCTCGTCAAACATTTACACACAAACACTCACTGCTAACACGTACATGATTATGTTACAAAGGGCCATCTTTATTAGCCTGTTTTTGACGCATTGCACACTGCATTTTATCAGGATATATGGACCATTCACAGGTGTCCGTCTGTATTTCTGTCCCTCACTCGTACGCTTATCCTCATGGTCATGCAACTCATTCTGCCGGGAGTGTGTGTGTTCTTTTGTGCAGATGCTTACCTTGCACTTGGTTGTAACTTGCTGCCGATGACAAGAAGTACGTAGTACGTAGTCCTAATCGTACCCGATGCATGTACAACAGAAATTTTCCATGCATCCTCATCCCCATAGGGATGACAAACTAGGTTTCCTGATCATGCTTATTGGCCGATAACAAACACGAGAATAAGACAGAAAAATTAATGGTGTAACCTTTTTCAGTATCAGCTACCCTTATAATTTACAGCAAGCTCTATTTATGATAATTGTTATTACACTGTCATAGGACTGCAGTTCCTCCCTCAGGCTGCTGGTGCTCGGTTCCTCCTTGCAGCGAAATATTGTCAATTGTCTGCGTGGAAGTAAGCAACGGGTGTAAGCATTCTTGAAGGCTTCATCTCACTCGATCCTCTCTGGCAGCAAGCTGTAACAGTAACGGAGACCATCAAACGTTTTCTAGGCGAAAGCCGGCCACTGCAATATGCATGCACGTTTCTAGACACAATTAAAAAAAATTACAGGTGGTCAGAAAAGTCTGGTGTAAGAAAAGTGTACGTAGGGACCCGGAGGTACTGCAATGCCGGGTCAACCCGTGACAGAAGTGGAGCAAGCCTCTAAACACTCCGTCATTTTCCAAAGGTCATTTTAATACACTGGCCCCACAATGCGGAGCGTATCAGACATAAAGTTGATAAGAACAGCTTAACAGGTTTATTCTTATACCAAAAATTTTACAAGGAGTTACAAATATTAAAACCGTACTTACAAATTAATAATCATTAATTGTATGTAACACTGTTGACAATTTTTAGACACCTGTATGAATTAGGCTATACAATTTATTGTTGTATATATGTATATAAAGTCTCTGATTATTTATTACAATTATTAATTTTATACAGTCTTTGAGAGTGTTCATACCTTCACAGTATGTCAAACACAATTATATCTATTGTATATTGTTTTTTTTCACACATTGATGTCACAATTTGCCAATTGTTTAATCACTGTCATGCAGATTTTTTTATCCAGTTACTACCACACTTAAGTTATTCTTTTTTTTCTTTCCTGTGAAAGCTGAAAGCGCAGCAGCACGTGTGAACACACAGATAATATTTTGTTTGGCAAATGTGACATTAAGCACTGCCATCAATCAGTATCACTATCTCACTTGTTTACTGTATATATATCCTGACTCCACCTGCTGAGCTTTCCGAATGGCTCTGTCATTGTTCTTGTGCCATGCATAGTAGTCCAGAGATGCTATACTATGAAGCCATCCATGGAGACCCTACATCCTTTCCCTTCTAGCGCCTCCTCAGAGATTTCAAAAGAAACAGATGCATCAACTATGCAGATATTTATATTTTCTTCATTCCTCAGCTCCCGTGTCATGGTCTCAGATATGATCTGTTCCCTCGGCCTTCCTGTTTTTACAAGCAGAACCCCTGCCAATCAAAACATTGTAAAACAAAGGAAATTTAAGTGTACAAAAAAAAAACAAAAGATTGACAAGGAAGGTTGGTGAAGAGGAAAGGCTGAAGATTGCGATTGATTTACTGCAATGAACAGAGGTAAATAATAATAATAATAATAATTTATTTCCAATTTTTCCTTCATATACAAAATAGTTGCATACAAAGGACCTATAGGGGGTATAAAAATACCCGTACATAGGTTGGTCCTACATAAATATTTAAAAATAAAATTCAAAAATACAACAGTTGTAAATATTAACAAAATGTGATAGATACATCACTAGTTTATACTAATATAGTTCAAATAATAAAGCATTAAATTTATATGAGATTCATATACACAACATCAACCATACATGGCAACATGTTAATCACAATAATTATTAAATTTGTACAGACACCATTTATTCCATTATTCAGTCTATAACAAAATTTCTGATTTTATCTTTTAACTTCTTTTTTAACAGTTTATTACTAACGCCCAAACCTTTAAGATATATCGGTAGTTCATTGAAGTACTTTATTGCATAATAAACATAACTCCTTTGGCCAATTGTCAATATGTGTTTAGGCAGTGGGATACTTTTGTAGCGTGTGTTATTAGAATTTCGAGTAAATTCATCCTCAAGTTTATCATACTGATATATTATGGCTTTAAGAACAAAAACTTGTTTGAGATCGAGTGGTCTGTCCTGATCTTGTTCTTCCACTCCAATTATTTTTAATAATCTATATTGAAGTCTAAGCAGTGGTCTGAAAGATGTATCATAAAGACCACCCCAGGCAACAATACCATAAACTGCAATACTATGGAAAAGCCCATAGTAGGCCTATATTTGAATCATCTGTTTTCTAGATAATATTTGCCGGAGTCTGCAAAAAACATATACTAGATATTTTGGTCTTATTAACTACATTATTGACATGCAAATCCCACTTAATATTATAATCATATATAACACCTAGATATTTACAGCTAACGACTCTCTTCAAACGACCACCATTCAAAAAAACATCCAATTCACAGGAACAGAGTCTTTATAATTGCCAAAAGTGACATAAACAGACTTGTTTATATTAAGTATAAGTTTATTTTGATAAAGCCATGAAAAAATAGAGTCAAGTTTATCTGACACATGAACTGAAAGTTCCCTCCATGAGTGCCCATTCATTGGGACAGCTGTATCATCAGCATATGCAATCAATTCTTGGTGTATTTCTAATAAATCATTTATGAAGAATAAAAACAGTAATTGACCAAGAATAGATCCCTGAGGAACTCCTAAATTGGTATAGACTGGTTTACTTTTAATACCATTGACCTTTTTACAACTTGAAATTAAAAATCGAATCGAATTAAAAATTTTTTAAATTCACATTACAGTTAAATTTTTAACATGTTTCTTTAAAATTACACATACCATACAATTGTACTAATCATTTTTATTGATAATGTTTCATTATCGCTGCATGTGCCAACCAACTAAATTTCTTATAAAACCGCCAATATCTCGAAAACGAAAAAGCCGATTTTATTGAAACAAAACCAAAATAAAATTTGGAATTTTTTATAATTTTCACTCGTTGACACCATATAGCTATCTCTCATAAAACGAAAGTTTGTCGCATGCCGAAAATTTCACTACATGAAAATTAAAAAAGAAATTTCATGACGTGGAACCGTCTGAAGACTGTTTTTGAAAATTGTTAAAACTATCGGTTAAAATTTATGCCTAAAACCATCCTCAAACTTCAAGGAACATGGTGGTGAAAGAATTTTAAAAATCAGATCAGCTGTTACTGAAGTTATGTCGGGGCGGGCAATGAAACACATTCGCGCTCTCCGCTATAGCTCGGACGTAGACCTACGCAGCTTCCAGTGGTCGAGGGAAGAGTAACAGTACTTGCTGAAAGCTTGCGTACCACCTCCTCTGTTCTATTGGGGAGAAAAGTCCACATTGTCTCGCTCGCTCTGCAAAAAGAGTATACTTCCAAACGGGTACTGACAGTAGGACTGGAGATAAAGCTCCTGTTGTCCCGTAGTGACAGATGGTCGTTGATATTCATTTTTGAGTTTAAGGTGGGCCGGTCCCGGCGGTACTGCAATGCCGGGTCAACCCGTGACAGAGGTGGAGCAAGCCCCTAGCACTCCGTCATTTTCCAAAAATCAGTTTAATATACTGGCCCCACAATGCGGAGCGTATCAGATATTAAGCTGATAAGAACAGATACTACACTTTGATCTTAGCCAAAAGGCCGAGAAGCGATAAACCAAAGGTGCCTTACGGTTATGGTGTCACTCTATGGACTATCGTTTTAAGCGGCGGGAACCAGTGGTTGTTATTCGAGTTTATTTCACCATCAGCCACCGCCCAAGTGACGTCAGACCAAAGGTGCGCAGTTATCTCAACGTCTCCTCGCCTTTCTTATGCGAAACGTTCAGCTGGTTCGATTTTTGAGAAGGAAACGCTGGAAAAATCGTAGCCCAGTCAACGAATACAGTCGCCGTGACGACGTGGTGAACTGTTTACTCGATAGATGGCGTCACAGTAGCGCCTCCGTATTTTACCACTTTTTTGTTTTTCGTGGTGAAAACCGCGGAACGAGGACGCTGGCAACGTGTCGGAAGTCGTCTGTTAAGTTAAGCAACCGATAAAACGATCGGTAGAACCGGATAGTACGATGAAAAAAAACCCGTTAAAGTTCAAGTTCGCACCGCATTTAACGTGACCCGCAAGATAGGGTAGGCTGCAGCTGGAATTTCGGCGTTTTGCACACTCAATTATTGGTAGTCGTACCTTTTAAAATACATGCCATGCTGTGTGCTCTGTTGTCATATACAGACGGCAGTGGCCCGGGACTTGATGGTCGACGAAATTACAAGTAGATTTTTCATAACACATCACCTCTCTCAGCGTTCCCTTTTCTTTGCTGCATCCAAGCACGAGACGGCCGCGCCCACCACGTCGTTACGATTACAGTATCTCAGATGTCGAGTGACCGATTATACAATTTAAAAACCTCACAACGGTGGTTTTCATAATAGGCCTACCTTTCGAGTAACGTGAGAGGCCACGTAGGTGTATACGTAAACGGTACCCAATTCAATTCCTTTGTAAAACTGAAAAAACAATGGGCCAAATTGTCCGCGTCGTCTTCACAATGCGATTTCAAGTGTCATGCTAATATCATACTGTTGAGTCGCTTGCCGATTTGAAAGTGAAGGGTATTTATTCGTAAATGACTAATCAAACAAATCTGCAATTGCACACCTTTGAACGATCGAATCTCGTTGTTTTTGAACCAATAGCTAGTAAAATTTCTAAAACAGATACGTCACCGCTCGTGTTCGGTTTTCATCATCTTTAAAGTATGTTTTCATCTAGTAAACGAGCTGTTCTGCAAAGTTGCATGAAACTTTTTCCCCTCTCTACCGAACTGATCGCATTCTAACAAACGTAAAGTAAATGTTAAAGACAACGACGCCACCTAACCTTTCACAACTGCACAGAATGTAAATGAAGGGTGCCTGTTTTTTCTTAACTGCTCCTCTTCCTCTGGTCAGTGTGTATTTTACCTTTCACACAACTGAAAGTATTTAAACTAGTAAAGGAATTTTTTATTTCATTAGTGGGGGAGACAAGTAGTTTCCGTACTGTGTTATAATAAAATGAATTTTGTTTATTATCATTACCAAATTGTAAACAATTATTTGTATTGCATTCAGTTTCATTTGGTCTCTTCAGAGTGTCTTTAAGCAAGTTAAATATTTGAAATATGAAAGTACTAAAAGGCCGTGTGTTTTTAATTGAAAGCAGATGGTAGTTTATGACAGAAAGCAGTCGGCTGAAGTGTATTCATTTATTTTATCAAACACCATTCACATTTATAAGAATATTTATTTTTGTGCAGCTAGTTGTTAGCTAAGACATAGTGTGCAAATTTTTGTCGTTCTATCCCCTTTCCAGTAATAATGGAATAACAATGTAAACAATTTGTATAGCATTCAGTTTCAATTGGTCTCTTCAGAGTGTCTTTAAGCAAGTTAAATATTTGAAATACGAGGGTCATTCAATAAGTAAACAGACAAACAGTTGTAGAAAAGAAATTAATTGTAGCAGCTGATTGAAACTTTCAGGAGTGTTACCTGGCAACATCGTTGTGAGTCTTGATCAGCTGTTCAATAATATATTGCATAATCATAACCAATACAGTTTTATGTACGATGGCGTGTCCTCTTGAGGACAGTACTTTCGAAGAACAGCGTTCTGTTATAAGATTTTTGGACTTGGAACCACTAACTTGGATTCACTATTTTGAACCTGAGTCAAAGCGACAAAGCATGGAGTGGAAGCATCCCAGTTCACCCGCCAAAAAGAAATTCAAAACCCAGCCATCGGCTGGTAAGGTGATGTTAACCATCTTTTGGAGCTCCCAAGGCCCAATTTTCTCTGATTACCTACAAGACCAGCGTACCATCATAGTCAGTACTATTCTGACATGATTGTGAACAAAGTTAAGCCTGCATTGAAGAAGAAATGTCCGGGATGGCAGAGGAAAGGTGTGATTCTTCTTCACGATAATGCCCGCCCACACACGGCAAAACTGACGCTTGAAACAATAAAAAAAGTAGGTTGGGAGATCCTGCCTCATCGCCCTTATAGCCCTGACCTTCCCCATCTGACTTTTTCTTGTTTGGCCCACTCAAGGAGACTTTGCGTGATGTCAAGTTCAACGGCAATGAAGAAGTGAAGGAAAAAGTCAAAAACTGGCTTCGACATCAAGGTAAAGAATTCTTTGCTGAGGGAATACAAAAGCTTGTAAAGAGATGGGACAAGTGCATAGACGCTGCTGGAGATTATGTTGAAAAGTAAAAAAAAAAAAATTGTATAATTGTATTAATTGAATAAAAAGCTTTTGCTCCACAGCTGTTTGTTTACTTATTGAATGACCTCTCATATGAAAGTACTGAAAGGCTGTGTGTTTTTAATTGAAAGCAGATGGTAGTTTATGACAGATATCAGTCGGGTGAAGTGTATTCTATTTATTTTATTTTATCAAACACCATTCACGTTCATAAGGTTATTTATTTTTGTGCAGCTAGTTGTTAGCTAAGGCGCAGTGTGCAAGTTTTTTGTCATTCTATCCCCTTTGCAGTAATAAAGTGGTGGCAAATCCTATTAAAGATTGCCTGTTCGTCACTAAATTTTAATTACCAAGTGGTTTTAAATTTACTATAACTGGTACGGTCATTATTTACTTATGTTTCCTCTGTTGGTGAAAATTAAAATAACAAGGGCGCGGCAAGCCATATTACCACTGTTGAAGGTTACCATATGTTTTTCCAGGTTTGCTTTTGTTCAGAAACGGCTAACGGTTTGGAAAAAAAATTTTCAACTTGTGATTTTCACTTGACAAACACAAACGCAATAGTAAACTTACATTACAAAGTTAACATTTTTACTTTAAGACCGTGTAACAATTTTTACAAGCTGGTACAAATCAACAAATGTAGATGCAATTGCACACACACACATACAATCAACTGTGGAAGTTCAATTATACAACATGTAATGTATTCAGTTTCTCCAAGTAACAGTTCAATGTTGTTTACGACTGGCTTTCACAAGCAGGCTGCTTGTTGCAGTATCTGGCACATTCGATACTGTCACCAACGCGAAGGGTAGCCCTATCTTTCATTACTTTACAAGGAGAGAGGACACTCTTCATTTCATAAATGAAACAGGTGGGAAAGTTTTTACGAAAAGACCTGTCTCATTATACAGGCTCTCTGTTGCAGTGCTCGTCAAACATTTACACACAAACACTCACTGCTAACACGTACATGATTATGTTACAAAGGGCCATCTTTATTAGCCTGTTTTTGACGCATTGCACACTGCATTTTATCAGGATATATGGACCATTCACAGGTGTCCGTCTGTATTTCTGTCCCTCACTCGTACGCTTATCCTCATGGTCATGCAACTCATTCTGCCGGGAGTGTGTGTGTTCTTTTGTGCAGATGCTTACCTTGCACTTGGTTGTAACTTGCTGCCGATGACAAGAAGTACGTAGTACGTAGTCCTAATCGTACCCGATGCATGTACAACAGAAATTTTCCATGCATCCTCATCCCCATAGGGATGACAAACTAGGTTTCCTGATCATGCTTATTGGCCGATAACAAACACGAGAATAAGACAGAAAAATTAATGGTGTAACCTTTTTCAGTATCAGCTACCCTTATAATTTACAGCAAGCTCTATTTATGATAATTGTTATTACACTGTCATAGGACTGCAGTTCCTCCCTCAGGCTGCTGGTGCTCGGTTCCTCCTTGCAGCGAAATATTGTCAATTGTCTGCGTGGAAGTAAGCAACGGGTGTAAGCATTCTTGAAGGCTTCATCTCACTCGATCCTCTCTGGCAGCAAGCTGTAACAGTAACGGAGACCATCAAACGTTTTCTAGGCGAAAGCCGGCCACTGCAATATGCATGCACGTTTCTAGACACAATTAAAAAAAATTACAGGTGGTCAGAAAAGTCTGGTGTAAGAAAAGTGTACGTAGGGACCCGGAGGTACTGCAATGCCGGGTCAACCCGTGACAGAAGTGGAGCAAGCCTCTAAACACTCCGTCATTTTCCAAAGGTCATTTTAATACACTGGCCCCACAATGCGGAGCGTATCAGACATAAAGTTGATAAGAACAGCTTAACAGGTTTATTCTTATACCAAAAATTTTACAAGGAGTTACAAATATTAAAACCGTACTTACAAATTAATAATCATTAATTGTATGTAACACTGTTGACAATTTTTAGACACCTGTATGAATTAGGCTATACAATTTATTGTTGTATATATGTATATAAAGTCTCTGATTATTTATTACAATTATTAATTTTATACAGTCTTTGAGAGTGTTCATACCTTCACAGTATGTCAAACACAATTATATCTATTGTATATTGTTTTTTTTCACACATTGATGTCACAATTTGCCAATTGTTTAATCACTGTCATGCAGATTTTTTTATCCAGTTACTACCACACTTAAGTTATTCTTTTTTTTCTTTCCTGTGAAAGCTGAAAGCGCAGCAGCACGTGTGAACACACAGATAATATTTTGTTTGGCAAATGTGACATTAAGCACTGCCATCAATCAGTATCACTATCTCACTTGTTTACTGTATATATATCCTGACTCCACCTGCTGAGCTTTCCGAATGGCTCTGTCATTGTTCTTGTGCCATGCATAGTAGTCCAGAGATGCTATACTATGAAGCCATCCATGGAGACCCTACATCCTTTCCCTTCTAGCGCCTCCTCAGAGATTTCAAAAGAAACAGATGCATCAACTATGCAGATATTTATATTTTCTTCATTCCTCAGCTCCCGTGTCATGGTCTCAGATATGATCTGTTCCCTCGGCCTTCCTGTTTTTACAAGCAGAACCCCTGCCAATCAAAACATTGTAAAACAAAGGAAATTTAAGTGTACAAAAAAAAAACAAAAGATTGACAAGGAAGGTTGGTGAAGAGGAAAGGCTGAAGATTGCGATTGATTTACTGCAATGAACAGAGGTAAATAATAATAATAATAATAATTTATTTCCAATTTTTCCTTCATATACAAAATAGTTGCATACAAAGGACCTATAGGGGGTATAAAAATACCCGTACATAGGTTGGTCCTACATAAATATTTAAAAATAAAATTCAAAAATACAACAGTTGTAAATATTAACAAAATGTGATAGATACATCACTAGTTTATACTAATATAGTTCAAATAATAAAGCATTAAATTTATATGAGATTCATATACACAACATCAACCATACATGGCAACATGTTAATCACAATAATTATTAAATTTGTACAGACACCATTTATTCCATTATTCAGTCTATAACAAAATTTCTGATTTTATCTTTTAACTTCTTTTTTAACAGTTTATTACTAACGCCCAAACCTTTAAGATATATCGGTAGTTCATTGAAGTACTTTATTGCATAATAAACATAACTCCTTTGGCCAATTGTCAATATGTGTTTAGGCAGTGGGATACTTTTGTAGCGTGTGTTATTAGAATTTCGAGTAAATTCATCCTCAAGTTTATCATACTGATATATTATGGCTTTAAGAACAAAAACTTGTTTGAGATCGAGTGGTCTGTCCTGATCTTGTTCTTCCACTCCAATTATTTTTAATAATCTATATTGAAGTCTAAGCAGTGGTCTGAAAGATGTATCATAAAGACCACCCCAGGCAACAATACCATAAACTGCAATACTATGGAAAAGCCCATAGTAGGCCTATATTTGAATCATCTGTTTTCTAGATAATATTTGCCGGAGTCTGCAAAAAACATATACTAGATATTTTGGTCTTATTAACTACATTATTGACATGCAAATCCCACTTAATATTATAATCATATATAACACCTAGATATTTACAGCTAACGACTCTCTTCAAACGACCACCATTCAAAAAAACATCCAATTCACAGGAACAGAGTCTTTATAATTGCCAAAAGTGACATAAACAGACTTGTTTATATTAAGTATAAGTTTATTTTGATAAAGCCATGAAAAAATAGAGTCAAGTTTATCTGACACATGAACTGAAAGTTCCCTCCATGAGTGCCCATTCATTGGGACAGCTGTATCATCAGCATATGCAATCAATTCTTGGTGTATTTCTAATAAATCATTTATGAAGAATAAAAACAGTAATTGACCAAGAATAGATCCCTGAGGAACTCCTAAATTGGTATAGACTGGTTTACTTTTAATACCATTGACCTTTTTACAACTTGAAATTAAAAATCGAATCGAATTAAAAATTTTTTAAATTCACATTACAGTTAAATTTTTAACATGTTTCTTTAAAATTACACATACCATACAATTGTACTAATCATTTTTATTGATAATGTTTCATTATCGCTGCATGTGCCAACCAACTAAATTTCTTATAAAACCGCCAATATCTCGAAAACGAAAAAGCCGATTTTATTGAAACAAAACCAAAATAAAATTTGGAATTTTCTATAATTTTCACTCGTTGACACCATATAGCTATCTCTCATAAAACGAAAGTTTGTCGCATGCCGAAAATTTCACTACATGAAAATTAAAAAAGAAATTTCATGACGTGGAACCGTCTGAAGACTGTTTTTGAAAATTGTTAAAACTATCGGTTAAAATTTATGCCTAAAACCATCCTCAAACTTCAAGGAACATGGTGGTGAAAGAATTTTAAAAATCAGATCAGCTGTTACTGAAGTTATGTCGGGGCGGGCAATGAAACACATTCGCGCTCTCCGCTATAGCTCGGACGTAGACCTACGCAGCTTCCAGTGGTCGAGGGAAGAGTAACAGTACTTGCTGAAAGCTTGCGTACCACCTCCTCTGTTCTATTGGGGAGAAAAGTCCACATTGTCTCGCTCGCTCTGCAAAAAGAGTATACTTCCAAACGGGTACTGACAGTAGGACTGGAGATAAAGCTCCTGTTGTCCCGTAGTGACAGATGGTCGTTGATATTCATTTTTGAGTTTAAGGTGGGCCGGTCCCGGCGGTACTGCAATGCCGGGTCAACCCGTGACAGAGGTGGAGCAAGCCCCTAGCACTCCGTCATTTTCCAAAAATCAGTTTAATATACTGGCCCCGCAATGCGGAGCGTATCAGATATTAAGCTGATAAGAACAGATACTACACTTTGATCTTAGCCAAAAGGCCGAGAAGCGATAAACCAAAGGTGCCTTACGGTTATGGTGTCACTCTATGGACTATCGTTTTAAGCGGCGGGAACCAGTGGTTGTTATTCGAGTTTATTTCACCATCAGCCACCGCCCAAGTGACGTCAGACCAAAGGTGCGCAGTTATCTCAACGTCTCCTCGCCTTTCTTATGCGAAACGTTCAACTGGTTCGATTTTTGAGAAGGAAACGCTGGAAAAATCGTAGCCCAGTCAACGAATACAGTCGCCGTGACGACGTGGTGAACTGTTTACTCGATAGATGGCGTCACAGTAGCGCCTCCGTATTTTACCACTTTTTTGTTTTTCGTGGTGAAAACCGCGGAACGAGGACGCTGGCAACGTGTCGGAAGTCGTCTGTTAAGTTAAGCAACCGATAAAACGATCGGTAGAACCGGATAGTACGATGAAAAAAACCCGTTAAAGTTCAAGTTCGCACCGCATTTAACGTGACCCGCAAGATAGGGTAGGCTGCAGCTGGAATTTCGGCGTTTTGCACACTCAATTATTGGTAGTCGTACCTTTTAAAATACATGCCATGCTGTGTGCTCTGTTGTCATATACAGACGGCAGTGGCCCGGGACTTGATGGTCGACGAAATTACAAGTAGATTTTTCATAACACATCACCTCTCTCAGCGTTCCCTTTTCTTTGCTGCATCCAAGCACGAGACGGCCGCGCCCACCACGTCGTTACGATTACAGTATCTCAGATGTCGAGTGACCGATTATACAATTTAAAAACCTCACAACGGTGGTTTTCATAATAGGCCTACCTTTCGAGTAACGTGAGAGGCCACGTAGGTGTATACGTAAACGGTACCCAATTCAATTCCTTTGTAAAACTGAAAAAACAATGGGCCAAATTGTCCGCGTCGTCTTCACAATGCGATTTCAAGTGTCATGCTAATATCATACTGTTGAGTCGCTTGCCGATTTGAAAGTGAAGGGTATTTATTCGTAAATGACTAATCAAACAAATCTGCAATTGCACACCTTTGAACGATCGAATCTCGTTGTTTTTGAACCAATAGCTAGTAAAATTTCTAAAACAGATACGTCACCGCTCGTGTTCGGTTTTCATCATCTTTAAAGTATGTTTTCATCTAGTAAACGAGCTGTTCTGCAAAGTTGCATGAAACTTTTTCCCCTCTCTACCGAACTGATCGCATTCTAACAAACGTAAAGTAAATGTTAAAGACAACGACGCCACCTAACCTTTCACAACTGCACAGAATGTAAATGAAGGGTGCCTGTTTTTTCTTAACTGCTCCTCTTCCTCTGGTCAGTGTGTATTTTACCTTTCACACAACTGAAAGTATTTAAACTAGTAAAGGAATTTTTTATTTCATTAGTGGGGGAGACAAGTAGTTTCCGTACTGTGTTATAATAAAATGAATTTTGTTTATTATCATTACCAAATTGTAAACAATTATTTGTATTGCATTCAGTTTCATTTGGTCTCTTCAGAGTGTCTTTAAGCAAGTTAAATATTTGAAATATGAAAGTACTAAAAGGCCGTGTGTTTTTAATTGAAAGCAGATGGTAGTTTATGACAGAAAGCAGTCGGCTGAAGTGTATTCATTTATTTTATCAAACACCATTCACATTTATAAGAATATTTATTTTTGTGCAGCTAGTTGTTAGCTAAGACATAGTGTGCAAATTTTTGTCGTTCTATCCCCTTTCCAGTAATAATGGAATAACAATGTAAACAATTTGTATAGCATTCAGTTTCAATTGGTCTCTTCAGAGTGTCTTTAAGCAAGTTAAATATTTGAAATACGAGGGTCATTCAATAAGTAAACAGACAAACAGTTGTAGAAAAGAAATTAATTGTAGCAGCTGATTGAAACTTTCAGGAGTGTTACCTGGCAACATCGTTGTGAGTCTTGATCAGCTGTTCAATAATATATTGCATAATCATAACCAATACAGTTTTATGTACGATGGCGTGTCCTCTTGAGGACAGTACTTTCGAAGAACAGCGTTCTGTTATAAGATTTTTGGACTTGGAACCACTAACTTGGATTCACTATTTTGAACCTGAGTCAAAGCGACAAAGCATGGAGTGGAAGCATCCCAGTTCACCCGCCAAAAAGAAATTCAAAACCCAGCCATCGGCTGGTAAGGTGATGTTAACCATCTTTTGGAGCTCCCAAGGCCCAATTTTCTCTGATTACCTACAAGACCAGCGTACCATCATAGTCAGTACTATTCTGACATGATTGTGAACAAAGTTAAGCCTGCATTGAAGAAGAAATGTCCGGGATGGCAGAGGAAAGGTGTGATTCTTCTTCACGATAATGCCCGCCCACACACGGCAAAACTGACGCTTGAAACAATAAAAAAAGTAGGTTGGGAGATCCTGCCTCATCGCCCTTATAGCCCTGACCTTCCCCATCTGACTTTTTCTTGTTTGGCCCACTCAAGGAGACTTTGCGTGATGTCAAGTTCAACGGCAATGAAGAAGTGAAGGAAAAAGTCAAAAACTGGCTTCGACATCAAGGTAAAGAATTCTTTGCTGAGGGAATACAAAAGCTTGTAAAGAGATGGGACAAGTGCATAGACGCTGCTGGAGATTATGTTGAAAAGTAAAAAAAAAAAAATTGTATAATTGTATTAATTGAATAAAAAGCTTTTGCTCCACAGCTGTTTGTTTACTTATTGAATGACCTCTCATATGAAAGTACTGAAAGGCTGTGTGTTTTTAATTGAAAGCAGATGGTAGTTTATGACAGATATCAGTCGGGTGAAGTGTATTCTATTTATTTTATTTTATCAAACACCATTCACGTTCATAAGGTTATTTATTTTTGTGCAGCTAGTTGTTAGCTAAGGCGCAGTGTGCAAGTTTTTTGTCATTCTATCCCCTTTGCAGTAATAAAGTGGTGGCAAATCCTATTAAAGATTGCCTGTTCGTCACTAAATTTTAATTACCAAGTGGTTTTAAATTTACTATAACTGGTACGGTCATTATTTACTTATGTTTCCTCTGTTGGTGAAAATTAAAATAACAAGGGCGCGGCAAGCCATATTACCACTGTTGAAGGTTACCATATGTTTTTCCAGGTTTGCTTTTGTTCAGAAACGGCTAACGGTTTGGAAAAAAAATTTTCAACTTGTGATTTTCACTTGACAAACACAAACGCAATAGTAAACTTACATTACAAAGTTAACATTTTTACTTTAAGACCGTGTAACAATTTTTACAAGCTGGTACAAATCAACAAATGTAGATGCAATTGCACACACACACATACAATCAACTGTGGAAGTTCAATTATACAACATGTAATGTATTCAGTTTCTCCAAGTAACAGTTCAATGTTGTTTACGACTGGCTTTCACAAGCAGGCTGCTTGTTGCAGTATCTGGCACATTCGATACTGTCACCAACGCGAAGGGTAGCCCTATCTTTCATTACTTTACAAGGAGAGAGGACACTCTTCATTTCATAAATGAAACAGGTGGGAAAGTTTTTACGAAAAGACCTGTCTCATTATACAGGCTCTCTGTTGCAGTGCTCGTCAAACATTTACACACAAACACTCACTGCTAACACGTACATGATTATGTTACAAAGGGCCATCTTTATTAGCCTGTTTTTGACGCATTGCACACTGCATTTTATCAGGATATATGGACCATTCACAGGTGTCCGTCTGTATTTCTGTCCCTCACTCGTACGCTTATCCTCATGGTCATGCAACTCATTCTGCCGGGAGTGTGTGTGTTCTTTTGTGCAGATGCTTACCTTGCACTTGGTTGTAACTTGCTGCCGATGACAAGAAGTACGTAGTACGTAGTCCTAATCGTACCCGATGCATGTACAACAGAAATTTTCCATGCATCCTCATCCCCATAGGGATGACAAACTAGGTTTCCTGATCATGCTTATTGGCCGATAACAAACACGAGAATAAGACAGAAAAATTAATGGTGTAACCTTTTTCAGTATCAGCTACCCTTATAATTTACAGCAAGCTCTATTTATGATAATTGTTATTACACTGTCATAGGACTGCAGTTCCTCCCTCAGGCTGCTGGTGCTCGGTTCCTCCTTGCAGCGAAATATTGTCAATTGTCTGCGTGGAAGTAAGCAACGGGTGTAAGCATTCTTGAAGGCTTCATCTCACTCGATCCTCTCTGGCAGCAAGCTGTAACAGTAACGGAGACCATCAAACGTTTTCTAGGCGAAAGCCGGCCACTGCAATATGCATGCACGTTTCTAGACACAATTAAAAAAAATTACAGGTGGTCAGAAAAGTCTGGTGTAAGAAAAGTGTACGTAGGGACCCGGAGGTACTGCAATGCCGGGTCAACCCGTGACAGAAGTGGAGCAAGCCTCTAAACACTCCGTCATTTTCCAAAGGTCATTTTAATACACTGGCCCCACAATGCGGAGCGTATCAGACATAAAGTTGATAAGAACAGCTTAACAGGTTTATTCTTATACCAAAAATTTTACAAGGAGTTACAAATATTAAAACCGTACTTACAAATTAATAATCATTAATTGTATGTAACACTGTTGACAATTTTTAGACACCTGTATGAATTAGGCTATACAATTTATTGTTGTATATATGTATATAAAGTCTCTGATTATTTATTACAATTATTAATTTTATACAGTCTTTGAGAGTGTTCATACCTTCACAGTATGTCAAACACAATTATATCTATTGTATATTGTTTTTTTTCACACATTGATGTCACAATTTGCCAATTGTTTAATCACTGTCATGCAGATTTTTTTATCCAGTTACTACCACACTTAAGTTATTCTTTTTTTTCTTTCCTGTGAAAGCTGAAAGCGCAGCAGCACGTGTGAACACACAGATAATATTTTGTTTGGCAAATGTGACATTAAGCACTGCCATCAATCAGTATCACTATCTCACTTGTTTACTGTATATATATCCTGACTCCACCTGCTGAGCTTTCCGAATGGCTCTGTCATTGTTCTTGTGCCATGCATAGTAGTCCAGAGATGCTATACTATGAAGCCATCCATGGAGACCCTACATCCTTTCCCTTCTAGCGCCTCCTCAGAGATTTCAAAAGAAACAGATGCATCAACTATGCAGATATTTATATTTTCTTCATTCCTCAGCTCCCGTGTCATGGTCTCAGATATGATCTGTTCCCTCGGCCTTCCTGTTTTTACAAGCAGAACCCCTGCCAATCAAAACATTGTAAAACAAAGGAAATTTAAGTGTACAAAAAAAAAACAAAAGATTGACAAGGAAGGTTGGTGAAGAGGAAAGGCTGAAGATTGCGATTGATTTACTGCAATGAACAGAGGTAAATAATAATAATAATAATAATTTATTTCCAATTTTTCCTTCATATACAAAATAGTTGCATACAAAGGACCTATAGGGGGTATAAAAATACCCGTACATAGGTTGGTCCTACATAAATATTTAAAAATAAAATTCAAAAATACAACAGTTGTAAATATTAACAAAATGTGATAGATACATCACTAGTTTATACTAATATAGTTCAAATAATAAAGCATTAAATTTATATGAGATTCATATACACAACATCAACCATACATGGCAACATGTTAATCACAATAATTATTAAATTTGTACAGACACCATTTATTCCATTATTCAGTCTATAACAAAATTTCTGATTTTATCTTTTAACTTCTTTTTTAACAGTTTATTACTAACGCCCAAACCTTTAAGATATATCGGTAGTTCATTGAAGTACTTTATTGCATAATAAACATAACTCCTTTGGCCAATTGTCAATATGTGTTTAGGCAGTGGGATACTTTTGTAGCGTGTGTTATTAGAATTTCGAGTAAATTCATCCTCAAGTTTATCATACTGATATATTATGGCTTTAAGAACAAAAACTTGTTTGAGATCGAGTGGTCTGTCCTGATCTTGTTCTTCCACTCCAATTATTTTTAATAATCTATATTGAAGTCTAAGCAGTGGTCTGAAAGATGTATCATAAAGACCACCCCAGGCAACAATACCATAAACTGCAATACTATGGAAAAGCCCATAGTAGGCCTATATTTGAATCATCTGTTTTCTAGATAATATTTGCCGGAGTCTGCAAAAAACATATACTAGATATTTTGGTCTTATTAACTACATTATTGACATGCAAATCCCACTTAATATTATAATCATATATAACACCTAGATATTTACAGCTAACGACTCTCTTCAAACGACCACCATTCAAAAAAACATCCAATTCACAGGAACAGAGTCTTTATAATTGCCAAAAGTGACATAAACAGACTTGTTTATATTAAGTATAAGTTTATTTTGATAAAGCCATGAAAAAATAGAGTCAAGTTTATCTGACACATGAACTGAAAGTTCCCTCCATGAGTGCCCATTCATTGGGACAGCTGTATCATCAGCATATGCAATCAATTCTTGGTGTATTTCTAATAAATCATTTATGAAGAATAAAAACAGTAATTGACCAAGAATAGATCCCTGAGGAACTCCTAAATTGGTATAGACTGGTTTACTTTTAATACCATTGACCTTTTTACAACTTGAAATTAAAAATCGAATCGAATTAAAAATTTTTTAAATTCACATTACAGTTAAATTTTTAACATGTTTCTTTAAAATTACACATACCATACAATTGTACTAATCATTTTTATTGATAATGTTTCATTATCGCTGCATGTGCCAACCAACTAAATTTCTTATAAAACCGCCAATATCTCGAAAACGAAAAAGCCGATTTTATTGAAACAAAACCAAAATAAAATTTGGAATTTTTTATAATTTTCACTCGTTGACACCATATAGCTATCTCTCATAAAACGAAAGTTTGTCGCATGCCGAAAATTTCACTACATGAAAATTAAAAAAGAAATTTCATGACGTGGAACCGTCTGAAGACTGTTTTTGAAAATTGTTAAAACTATCGGTTAAAATTTATGCCTAAAACCATCCTCAAACTTCAAGGAACATGGTGGTGAAAGAATTTTAAAAATCAGATCAGCTGTTACTGAAGTTATGTCGGGGCGGGCAATGAAACACATTCGCGCTCTCCGCTATAGCTCGGACGTAGACCTACGCAGCTTCCAGTGGTCGAGGGAAGAGTAACAGTACTTGCTGAAAGCTTGCGTACCACCTCCTCTGTTCTATTGGGGAGAAAAGTCCACATTGTCTCGCTCGCTCTGCAAAAAGAGTATACTTCCAAACGGGTACTGACAGTAGGACTGGAGATAAAGCTCCTGTTGTCCCGTAGTGACAGATGGTCGTTGATATTCATTTTTGAGTTTAAGGTGGGCCGGTCCCGGCGGTACTGCAATGCCGGGTCAACCCGTGACAGAGGTGGAGCAAGCCCCTAGCACTCCGTCATTTTCCAAAAATCAGTTTAATATACTGGCCCCGCAATGCGGAGCGTATCAGATATTAAGCTGATAAGAACAGATACTACACTTTGATCTTAGCCAAAAGGCCGAGAAGCGATAAACCAAAGGTGCCTTACGGTTATGGTGTCACTCTATGGACTATCGTTTTAAGCGGCGGGAACCAGTGGTTGTTATTCGAGTTTATTTCACCATCAGCCACCGCCCAAGTGACGTCAGACCAAAGGTGCGCAGTTATCTCAACGTCTCCTCGCCTTTCTTATGCGAAACGTTCAACTGGTTCGATTTTTGAGAAGGAAACGCTGGAAAAATCGTAGCCCAGTCAACGAATACAGTCGCCGTGACGACGTGGTGAACTGTTTACTCGATAGATGGCGTCACAGTAGCGCCTCCGTATTTTACCACTTTTTTGTTTTTCGTGGTGAAAACCGCGGAACGAGGACGCAGGCAACGTGTCGGAAGTCGTCTGTTAAGTTAAGCAACCGATAAAACGATCGGTAGAACCGGATAGTACGATGAAAAAAACCCGTTAAAGTTCAAGTTCGCACCGCATTTAACGTGACCCGCAAGATAGGGTAGGCTGCAGCTGGAATTTCGGCGTTTTGCACACTCAATTATTGGTAGTCGTACCTTTTAAAATACATGCCATGCTGTGTGCTCTGTTGTCATATACAGACGGCAGTGGCCCGGGACTTGATGGTCGACGAAATTACAAGTAGATTTTTCATAACACATCACCTCTCTCAGCGTTCCCTTTTCTTTGCTGCATCCAAGCACGAGACGGCCGCGCCCACCACGTCGTTACGATTACAGTATCTCAGATGTCGAGTGACCGATTATACAATTTAAAAACCTCACAACGGTGGTTTTCATAATAGGCCTACCTTTCGAGTAACGTGAGAGGCCACGTAGGTGTATACGTAAACGGTACCCAATTCAATTCCTTTGTAAAACTGAAAAAACAATGGGCCAAATTGTCCGCGTCGTCTTCACAATGCGATTTCAAGTGTCATGCTAATATCATACTGTTGAGTCGCTTGCCGATTTGAAAGTGAAGGGTATTTATTCGTAAATGACTAATCAAACAAATCTGCAATTGCACACCTTTGAACGATCGAATCTCGTTGTTTTTGAACCAATAGCTAGTAAAATTTCTAAAACAGATACGTCACCGCTCGTGTTCGGTTTTCATCATCTTTAAAGTATGTTTTCATCTAGTAAACGAGCTGTTCTGCAAAGTTGCATGAAACTTTTTCCCCTCTCTACCGAACTGATCGCATTCTAACAAACGTAAAGTAAATGTTAAAGACAACGACGCCACCTAACCTTTCACAACTGCACAGAATGTAAATGAAGGGTGCCTGTTTTTTCTTAACTGCTCCTCTTCCTCTGGTCAGTGTGTATTTTACCTTTCACACAACTGAAAGTATTTAAACTAGTAAAGGAATTTTTTATTTCATTAGTGGGGGAGACAAGTAGTTTCCGTACTGTGTTATAATAAAATGAATTTTGTTTATTATCATTACCAAATTGTAAACAATTATTTGTATTGCATTCAGTTTCATTTGGTCTCTTCAGAGTGTCTTTAAGCAAGTTAAATATTTGAAATATGAAAGTACTAAAAGGCCGTGTGTTTTTAATTGAAAGCAGATGGTAGTTTATGACAGAAAGCAGTCGGCTGAAGTGTATTCATTTATTTTATCAAACACCATTCACATTTATAAGAATATTTATTTTTGTGCAGCTAGTTGTTAGCTAAGACATAGTGTGCAAATTTTTGTCGTTCTATCCCCTTTCCAGTAATAATGGAATAACAATGTAAACAATTTGTATAGCATTCAGTTTCAATTGGTCTCTTCAGAGTGTCTTTAAGCAAGTTAAATATTTGAAATACGAGGGTCATTCAATAAGTAAACAGACAAACAGTTGTAGAAAAGAAATTAATTGTAGCAGCTGATTGAAACTTTCAGGAGTGTTACCTGGCAACATCGTTGTGAGTCTTGATCAGCTGTTCAATAATATATTGCATAATCATAACCAATACAGTTTTATGTACGATGGCGTGTCCTCTTGAGGACAGTACTTTCGAAGAACAGCGTTCTGTTATAAGATTTTTGGACTTGGAACCACTAACTTGGATTCACTATTTTGAACCTGAGTCAAAGCGACAAAGCATGGAGTGGAAGCATCCCAGTTCACCCGCCAAAAAGAAATTCAAAACCCAGCCATCGGCTGGTAAGGTGATGTTAACCATCTTTTGGAGCTCCCAAGGCCCAATTTTCTCTGATTACCTACAAGACCAGCGTACCATCATAGTCAGTACTATTCTGACATGATTGTGAACAAAGTTAAGCCTGCATTGAAGAAGAAATGTCCGGGATGGCAGAGGAAAGGTGTGATTCTTCTTCACGATAATGCCCGCCCACACACGGCAAAACTGACGCTTGAAACAATAAAAAAAGTAGGTTGGGAGATCCTGCCTCATCGCCCTTATAGCCCTGACCTTCCCCATCTGACTTTTTCTTGTTTGGCCCACTCAAGGAGACTTTGCGTGATGTCAAGTTCAACGGCAATGAAGAAGTGAAGGAAAAAGTCAAAAACTGGCTTCGACATCAAGGTAAAGAATTCTTTGCTGAGGGAATACAAAAGCTTGTAAAGAGATGGGACAAGTGCATAGACGCTGCTGGAGATTATGTTGAAAAGTAAAAAAAAAAAAATTGTATAATTGTATTAATTGAATAAAAAGCTTTTGCTCCACAGCTGTTTGTTTACTTATTGAATGACCTCTCATATGAAAGTACTGAAAGGCTGTGTGTTTTTAATTGAAAGCAGATGGTAGTTTATGACAGATATCAGTCGGGTGAAGTGTATTCTATTTATTTTATTTTATCAAACACCATTCACGTTCATAAGGTTATTTATTTTTGTGCAGCTAGTTGTTAGCTAAGGCGCAGTGTGCAAGTTTTTTGTCATTCTATCCCCTTTGCAGTAATAAAGTGGTGGCAAATCCTATTAAAGATTGCCTGTTCGTCACTAAATTTTAATTACCAAGTGGTTTTAAATTTACTATAACTGGTACGGTCATTATTTACTTATGTTTCCTCTGTTGGTGAAAATTAAAATAACAAGGGCGCGGCAAGCCATATTACCACTGTTGAAGGTTACCATATGTTTTTCCAGGTTTGCTTTTGTTCAGAAACGGCTAACGGTTTGGAAAAAAAATTTTCAACTTGTGATTTTCACTTGACAAACACAAACGCAATAGTAAACTTACATTACAAAGTTACCATTTTTACTTTAAGACCGTGTAACAATTTTTACAAGCTGGTACAAATCAACAAATGTAGATGCAATTGCACACACACACATACAATCAACTGTGGAAGTTCAATTATACAACATGTAATGTATTCAGTTTCTCCAAGTAACAGTTCAATGTTGTTTACGACTGGCTTTCACAAGCAGGCTGCTTGTTGCAGTATCTGGCACATTCGATACTGTCACCAACGCGAAGGGTAGCCCTATCTTTCATTACTTTACAAGGAGAGAGGACACTCTTCATTTCATAAATGAAACAGGTGGGAAAGTTTTTACGAAAAGACCTGTCTCATTATACAGGCTCTCTGTTGCAGTGCTCGTCAAACATTTACACACAAACACTCACTGCTAACACGTACATGATTATGTTACAAAGGGCCATCTTTATTAGCCTGTTTTTGACGCATTGCACACTGCATTTTATCAGGATATATGGACCATTCACAGGTGTCCGTCTGTATTTCTGTCCCTCACTCGTACGCTTATCCTCATGGTCATGCAACTCATTCTGCCGGGAGTGTGTGTGTTCTTTTGTGCAGATGCTTACCTTGCACTTGGTTGTAACTTGCTGCCGATGACAAGAAGTACGTAGTACGTAGTCCTAATCGTACCCGATGCATGTACAACAGAAATTTTCCATGCATCCTCATCCCCATAGGGATGACAAACTAGGTTTCCTGATCATGCTTATTGGCCGATAACAAACACGAGAATAAGACAGAAAAATTAATGGTGTAACCTTTTTCAGTATCAGCTACCCTTATAATTTACAGCAAGCTCTATTTATGATAATTGTTATTACACTGTCATAGGACTGCAGTTCCTCCCTCAGGCTGCTGGTGCTCGGTTCCTCCTTGCAGCGAAATATTGTCAATTGTCTGCGTGGAAGTAAGCAACGGGTGTAAGCATTCTTGAAGGCTTCATCTCACTCGATCCTCTCTGGCAGCAAGCTGTAACAGTAACGGAGACCATCAAACGTTTTCTAGGCGAAAGCCGGCCACTGCAATATGCATGCACGTTTCTAGACACAATTAAAAAAAATTACAGGTGGTCAGAAAAGTCTGGTGTAAGAAAAGTGTACGTAGGGACCCGGAGGTACTGCAATGCCGGGTCAACCCGTGACAGAAGTGGAGCAAGCCTCTAAACACTCCGTCATTTTCCAAAGGTCATTTTAATACACTGGCCCCACAATGCGGAGCGTATCAGACATAAAGTTGATAAGAACAGCTTAACAGGTTTATTCTTATACCAAAAATTTTACAAGGAGTTACAAATATTAAAACCGTACTTACAAATTAATAATCATTAATTGTATGTAACACTGTTGACAATTTTTAGACACCTGTATGAATTAGGCTATACAATTTATTGTTGTATATATGTATATAAAGTCTCTGATTATTTATTACAATTATTAATTTTATACAGTCTTTGAGAGTGTTCATACCTTCACAGTATGTCAAACATGGGGTGTAACGTAGCAGGCCTCCAAGAGGTGCACCCTGGGTAACGCTAAATCTGCTACAGCGACCGCCGTTTCTCGAGCCTCCGCCATCATGGCACATGCGATCGCCACTAGAAATCCAACCCGCCCTTATGAGGGCGCGGACAATCACCTCCGCATACTGTATTGGAATGCGGGTGGACTGAGCAATGCAAAACACTTTGAGTTAAAAACTAACATTTCAAAATTTGACGCTGACATCATTGTTATTGTCGAAGCTGGCGCTTCTACCGAAGCCACACATTTTTATGAAATACCCGACTTTTCGCTCTATGTTTTAAAGAGATCAAGACAAGTTGCCTCTGGCATCATCGCATTTGTACACAACTCTATTGCAAGTAAAGAAACTATCGTCCATGAAATGGACGACAACGACAAACTAGAAGCCATATGTATCGACGCCTGGAAAAATGGAGTCCACTTCAAAGTTATTGGCCTCTACAACCCGCCCAGCAACGTGCCAAACCTGGAACCAATAGCCAACCTATGCCAGTACCGCAACACCATCATTTTGGGAGACTTCAACGCTCACTCAACCCGATGGGACTACTCATCTACTAGTGCAACTGGAAAGGCAGTAGAAGACCTTATAGACCACTCTGCTATTATTAGAATTCAATCCGCACCTACATTCCTATCTTACGCTGGCCACACAAGCACTCCAGACCTTGCACTAGTTCATGCAAACCTTACCTCCAGATCGGAACTGTCCCTGGAAGACCCCATGGATGGTTGTGGACATCGTCTAATGTACCTACGGGTTCAAATGAAATGTCAACATCCCCGTTTCCATAAAGTAACCCGGTGGAATTTTAAGAAAGCCTGCTGGGACAAGTTCTCTGAACTATCTGATTTGTATGTCACTGAAGACATGGTGCAAGATAACCCTGACGCCTCAGTCAAACTTATCGTGGAAGGCATACTACGTGCAGCTAACGAGAGCATTCCAAAAGGACAAGTTAAGAAATACTCACCTTTCTGGAGTAAATCGCTGGACGCCCTTAAGAAAGAGCGGAATACTGCTAGACGCCGAGCAGAAAAGTCCCATAGCTTGGAACATTGCATCATGTTAAGGAAAGCTCAGGCCAAACTGAAATGTGCTGTTATACAATCAAAAAGATCTGTCTATAGTTCCTTCGTATCCAAACTGGACTTCCGGAAAGATGGGATTAAAGCTCACAAGTTTATATCCAGCTTGAACAATGAAAAATCTTCTCATCACTGGCAACCCATTAGAGTGAATGACAAACTACTCACCAGCTCCAGAGATATTGCTAAGGCATTAAGTAAAAATTACGCTACAATAAGCAGACTCCGTGTAAACGCGAATGAGCGGAAATCTATCTCCGACATTAAAGTTTCCTCTTGTCAAACCGAACAAGACTTCCTCATCTTCAACAAGGACTTTTCCCCAGATGAGCTCTCTCTTGCCATCAACTCGCTAAAAAAAGGAAAATCTGCCGGACCAGACGAGGTCTTCCCGCCTTTCATTAAGAATCTTGGCAAGAAAGCACTAAAGACTCTCTTAAAACTAATCAACCTAACGTGGAATACACGTGTGCCCCAGCAATGGAGAAAAGCCGAAGTATTATCAATACTGAAAAAAGGCAAGCCTGCGAACAACCTAAATAACTACCGCCCTATTTCACTAACTAGTGTCTGCTCTAAAGTTACTGAAAAAATGGTCGAACTCAGACTCCGGGAATTTCTAGAGTCTAAAGGAGCCATTAGCGACTGCCAAGCAGGATTCCGTAAGCACAGAGCAACCATGGACCAAGTTGTAAAGTTTACTCAGTCGGTAAAGGACGGTTTCCACAGAAAACAATCCACTGTGGCCGTCTTAGTGGACTTTAAAGCTGCATATGACAAGATCTGGCGCGGTATGCTTGTTCACAAACTTAAGAAACTAGGAGTAAACGGGAACATGCTGAAGTGGATACAAAGCTTCCTCTCGCAACGCTACATACGATGCAGATTCTTTAACGCAACTTCCCCATACAAACTACTACGTCAAGGTTTGCCACAAGGGGCGGTACTAAGCTGTCTCCTTTTCAACGTAATGATAGACGACCTTAAGAATGCATTCCAAAAAATACCAGGAATCTCATTCCTCTTCTTTGCTGACGATGTCCTGTTGTGGGCTACTGGAAGCAACGTAAACGCCCTCGTAGAAGCTCTAAACAAAGCTCTTTTAAACCTCGAAGTATGGTCAAGCCTCAACAAAATGGAAGTTAGTACCGATAAGACAGTGTCTCAACTCTTCACCATGTCCACTAGGGCCCCGGTAATCAATTTAAAATTCATGGGATCACCTCTAAGACAAGTATCGCTGTCCAAGTATCTGGGAATCAACCTCGACAAGAGACTATCTTTCAGCACCCATGTCACAAGTACGGCCGAGAAGGGTCAGAAACGTATCAATCTTCTCAAGAGACTAACTGCTACCAAATGGGGAGCCACTCAAGATGTTCTATCTACAGCCTACAAAACATACGTCCGTCCAGTACTTGAATATGGCTCGGAAGTCACCTCACTTGCTAGTAACACCAACCTAAATAAATACGACGTTGTCCAGAATAACGCTCTAAGAATTATAACCGGAGGAGCAAAATCAACCCCAATAGCGGCCATGCAACTTCAAACTGGCATCGAACCTTTAGATAGCCGGAGGGATAAATGCACGCTTAAGTTTTGGGAAAGGGCTAAGAGAGTGGATGGGAATCACTGGAATGGATACAAAAGTGCAACCCAACGACTCAAAACCCAAACTTCGCCTCTAACTCACGCTGAAGCTCTTATAAGCAAGTACCAACTATCACTGGACCGTCGGGCTCCCATACAGTACTACAATGCAGTGGCAAACGCTTTACCTGCAAAGCGGCTTGACCTAATCAGCCTAACAACCAACAAGGCCGAAGCCAACCCTATCGAGCTCAAGTCGTACGCCATAGAAACCATCAACCTTAGGTACCCTTCGAATGATTGGCTCCACATATACACTGACGGCTCATTCCTGCCTGAAACGAGGGGAGCAGGCGCGGGATGGTTTTGTAGCCTCTTTGAGAATTCAACAGCTGTGGGAAGAAACGCTAGTAACTTCGATGGTGAGGTGTGCGCAGTCTACGAAGCTTCCAGCCAGCTACTAGCCAAGACCTTAGCACCAGGAAAAGTGGTATTTTTAATCGA
Source organism: Magicicada septendecula (assembly GCA_034769895.1). Taxonomy (NCBI): domain Eukaryota; kingdom Metazoa; phylum Arthropoda; class Insecta; order Hemiptera; family Cicadidae; genus Magicicada; species Magicicada septendecula. Next base: position 661,221,962 of record CM068368.1, read on the forward strand.
CTCCCAGTCCACAATTCTTGCGCTCACCAGCAACGCTCCCACCGACTGCCTGAGAACAATTCAATGCCGCGCGAAACTTGCAGAGCTGATGTCAACCGGATGGATCGTTACCCTACAGTGGGTGCCAAGCCATGTAGGTATTCCTGGCAATGAAAGAGCCGACATCAAAGCCAAAGAAGGAGCAGAATCGGAGCAGCCGGACGTGCCGCTTACTCTCAGTAGAGCCAATAACCTCATCACCTCAGTTATAAACACCTCCACACAAAGAACTCTAAAAACCCTGGGTACTGGTAAAAAGTGGGAAAGTCTTGCCACTGTAGGACCAATACCGAGACACCTGGACAGAGCTGAGGCCGTCGCCCGTTTCCGCCTTACTACCGGACATGACTACTTGCAAGCTCATCTACACCGCATTGGCCTAGCTGAGAACGAAACCTGTCCGCTTTGCAACTCCGGAAGAATGGACGGAGAACACTTACGGGACTGCCAAGCACTCACGTACCCGACTGACGACATAACCAATCGCTACTGGGAGGCTCGACGTCGAATGGTTGAAGAACCACGTACGGGCGTTGGCTAAAGTAAAGTAAGTAAGTATGTCAAACACAATTATATCTATTGTATATTGTTTTTTTTCACACATTGATGTCACAATTTGCCAATTGTTTAATCACTGTCATGCAGATTTTTTTATCCAGTTACTACCACACTTAAGTTATTCTTTTTTTTCTTTCCTGTGAAAGCTGAAAGCGCAGCAGCACGTGTGAACACACAGATAATATTTTGTTTGGCAAATGTGACATTAAGCACTGCCATCAATCAGTATCACTATCTCACTTGTTTACTGTATATATATCCTGACTCCACCTGCTGAGCTTTCCGAATGGCTCTGTCATTGTTCTTGTGCCATGCATAGTAGTCCAGAGATGCTATACTATGAAGCCATCCATGGAGACCCTACATCCTTTCCCTTCTAGCGCCTCCTCAGAGATTTCAAAAGAAACAGATGCATCAACTATGCAGATATTTATATTTTCTTCATTCCTCAGCTCCCGTGTCATGGTCTCAGATATGATCTGTTCCCTCGGCCTTCCTGTTTTTACAAGCAGAACCCCTGCCAATCAAAACATTGTAAAACAAAGGAAATTTAAGTGTACAAAAAAAAAACAAAAGATTGACAAGGAAGGTTGGTGAAGAGGAAAGGCTGAAGATTGCGATTGATTTACTGCAATGAACAGAGGTAAATAATAATAATAATAATAATTTATTTCCAATTTTTCCTTCATATACAAAATAGTTGCATACAAAGGACCTATAGGGGGTATAAAAATACCCGTACATAGGTTGGTCCTACATAAATATTTAAAAATAAAATTCAAAAATACAACAGTTGTAAATATTAACAAAATGTGATAGATACATCACTAGTTTATACTAATATAGTTCAAATAATAAAGCATTAAATTTATATGAGATTCATATACACAACATCAACCATACATGGCAACATGTTAATCACAATAATTATTAAATTTGTACAGACACCATTTATTCCATTATTCAGTCTATAACAAAATTTCTGATTTTATCTTTTAACTTCTTTTTTAACAGTTTATTACTAACGCCCAAACCTTTAAGATATATCGGTAGTTCATTGAAGTACTTTATTGCATAATAAACATAACTCCTTTGGCCAATTGTCAATATGTGTTTAGGCAGTGGGATACTTTTGTAGCGTGTGTTATTAGAATTTCGAGTAAATTCATCCTCAAGTTTATCATACTGATATATTATGGCTTTAAGAACAAAAACTTGTTTGAGATCGAGTGGTCTGTCCTGATCTTGTTCTTCCACTCCAATTATTTTTAATAATCTATATTGAAGTCTAAGCAGTGGTCTGAAAGATGTATCATAAAGACCACCCCAGGCAACAATACCATAAACTGCAATACTATGGAAAAGCCCATAGTAGGCCTATATTTGAATCATCTGTTTTCTAGATAATATTTGCCGGAGTCTGCAAAAAACATATACTAGATATTTTGGTCTTATTAACTACATTATTGACATGCAAATCCCACTTAATATTATAATCATATATAACACCTAGATATTTACAGCTAACGACTCTCTTCAAACGACCACCATTCAAAAAAACATCCAATTCACAGGAACAGAGTCTTTATAATTGCCAAAAGTGACATAAACAGACTTGTTTATATTAAGTATAAGTTTATTTTGATAAAGCCATGAAAAAATAGAGTCAAGTTTATCTGACACATGAACTGAAAGTTCCCTCCATGAGTGCCCATTCATTGGGACAGCTGTATCATCAGCATATGCAATCAATTCTTGGTGTATTTCTAATAAATCATTTATGAAGAATAAAAACAGTAATTGACCAAGAATAGATCCCTGAGGAACTCCTAAATTGGTATAGACTGGTTTACTTTTAATACCATTGACCTTTTTACAACTTGAAATTAAAAATCGAATCGAATTAAAAATTTTTTAAATTCACATTACAGTTAAATTTTTAACATGTTTCTTTAAAATTACACATACCATACAATTGTACTAATCATTTTTATTGATAATGTTTCATTATCGCTGCATGTGCCAACCAACTAAATTTCTTATAAAACCGCCAATATCTCGAAAACGAAAAAGCCGATTTTATTGAAACAAAACCAAAATAAAATTTGGAATTTTTTATAATTTTCACTCGTTGACACCATATAGCTATCTCTCATAAAACGAAAGTTTGTCGCATGCCGAAAATTTCACTACATGAAAATTAAAAAAGAAATTTCATGACGTGGAACCGTCTGAAGACTGTTTTTGAAAATTGTTAAAACTATCGGTTAAAATTTATGCCTAAAACCATCCTCAAACTTCAAGGAACATGGTGGTGAAAGAATTTTAAAAATCAGATCAGCTGTTACTGAAGTTATGTCGGGGCGGGCAATGAAACACATTCGCGCTCTCCGCTATAGCTCGGACGTAGACCTACGCAGCTTCCAGTGGTCGAGGGAAGAGTAACAGTACTTGCTGAAAGCTTGCGTACCACCTCCTCTGTTCTATTGGGGAGAAAAGTCCACATTGTCTCGCTCGCTCTGCAAAAAGAGTATACTTCCAAACGGGTACTGACAGTAGGACTGGAGATAAAGCTCCTGTTGTCCCGTAGTGACAGATGGTCGTTGATATTCATTTTTGAGTTTAAGGTGGGCCGGTCCCGGCGGTACTGCAATGCCGGGTCAACCCGTGACAGAGGTGGAGCAAGCCCCTAGCACTCCGTCATTTTCCAAAAATCAGTTTAATATACTGGCCCCGCAATGCGGAGCGTATCAGATATTAAGCTGATAAGAACAGATACTACACTTTGATCTTAGCCAAAAGGCCGAGAAGCGATAAACCAAAGGTGCCTTACGGTTATGGTGTCACTCTATGGACTATCGTTTTAAGCGGCGGGAACCAGTGGTTGTTATTCGAGTTTATTTCACCATCAGCCACCGCCCAAGTGACGTCAGACCAAAGGTGCGCAGTTATCTCAACGTCTCCTCGCCTTTCTTATGCGAAACGTTCAACTGGTTCGATTTTTGAGAAGGAAACGCTGGAAAAATCGTAGCCCAGTCAACGAATACAGTCGCCGTGACGACGTGGTGAACTGTTTACTCGATAGATGGCGTCACAGTAGCGCCTCCGTATTTTACCACTTTTTTGTTTTTCGTGGTGAAAACCGCGGAACGAGGACGCAGGCAACGTGTCGGAAGTCGTCTGTTAAGTTAAGCAACCGATAAAACGATCGGTAGAACCGGATAGTACGATGAAAAAAACCCGTTAAAGTTCAAGTTCGCACCGCATTTAACGTGACCCGCAAGATAGGGTAGGCTGCAGCTGGAATTTCGGCGTTTTGCACACTCAATTATTGGTAGTCGTACCTTTTAAAATACATGCCATGCTGTGTGCTCTGTTGTCATATACAGACGGCAGTGGCCCGGGACTTGATGGTCGACGAAATTACAAGTAGATTTTTCATAACACATCACCTCTCTCAGCGTTCCCTTTTCTTTGCTGCATCCAAGCACGAGACGGCCGCGCCCACCACGTCGTTACGATTACAGTATCTCAGATGTCGAGTGACCGATTATACAATTTAAAAACCTCACAACGGTGGTTTTCATAATAGGCCTACCTTTCGAGTAACGTGAGAGGCCACGTAGGTGTATACGTAAACGGTACCCAATTCAATTCCTTTGTAAAACTGAAAAAACAATGGGCCAAATTGTCCGCGTCGTCTTCACAATGCGATTTCAAGTGTCATGCTAATATCATACTGTTGAGTCGCTTGCCGATTTGAAAGTGAAGGGTATTTATTCGTAAATGACTAATCAAACAAATCTGCAATTGCACACCTTTGAACGATCGAATCTCGTTGTTTTTGAACCAATAGCTAGTAAAATTTCTAAAACAGATACGTCACCGCTCGTGTTCGGTTTTCATCATCTTTAAAGTATGTTTTCATCTAGTAAACGAGCTGTTCTGCAAAGTTGCATGAAACTTTTTCCCCTCTCTACCGAACTGATCGCATTCTAACAAACGTAAAGTAAATGTTAAAGACAACGACGCCACCTAACCTTTCACAACTGCACAGAATGTAAATGAAGGGTGCCTGTTTTTTCTTAACTGCTCCTCTTCCTCTGGTCAGTGTGTATTTTACCTTTCACACAACTGAAAGTATTTAAACTAGTAAAGGAATTTTTTATTTCATTAGTGGGGGAGACAAGTAGTTTCCGTACTGTGTTATAATAAAATGAATTTTGTTTATTATCATTACCAAATTGTAAACAATTATTTGTATTGCATTCAGTTTCATTTGGTCTCTTCAGAGTGTCTTTAAGCAAGTTAAATATTTGAAATATGAAAGTACTAAAAGGCCGTGTGTTTTTAATTGAAAGCAGATGGTAGTTTATGACAGAAAGCAGTCGGCTGAAGTGTATTCATTTATTTTATCAAACACCATTCACATTTATAAGAATATTTATTTTTGTGCAGCTAGTTGTTAGCTAAGACATAGTGTGCAAATTTTTGTCGTTCTATCCCCTTTCCAGTAATAATGGAATAACAATGTAAACAATTTGTATAGCATTCAGTTTCAATTGGTCTCTTCAGAGTGTCTTTAAGCAAGTTAAATATTTGAAATACGAGGGTCATTCAATAAGTAAACAGACAAACAGTTGTAGAAAAGAAATTAATTGTAGCAGCTGATTGAAACTTTCAGGAGTGTTACCTGGCAACATCGTTGTGAGTCTTGATCAGCTGTTCAATAATATATTGCATAATCATAACCAATACAGTTTTATGTACGATGGCGTGTCCTCTTGAGGACAGTACTTTCGAAGAACAGCGTTCTGTTATAAGATTTTTGGACTTGGAACCACTAACTTGGATTCACTATTTTGAACCTGAGTCAAAGCGACAAAGCATGGAGTGGAAGCATCCCAGTTCACCCGCCAAAAAGAAATTCAAAACCCAGCCATCGGCTGGTAAGGTGATGTTAACCATCTTTTGGAGCTCCCAAGGCCCAATTTTCTGTGATTACCTACAAGACCAGCGTACCATCATAGTCAGTACTATTCTGACATGATTGTGAACAAAGTTAAGCCTGCATTGAAGAAGAAATGTCCGGGATGGCAGAGGAAAGGTGTGATTCTTCTTCACGATAATGCCCGCCCACACACGGCAAAACTGACGCTTGAAACAATAAAAAAAGTAGGTTGGGAGATCCTGCCTCATCGCCCTTATAGCCCTGACCTTCCCCATCTGACTTTTTCTTGTTTGGCCCACTCAAGGAGACTTTGCGTGATGTCAAGTTCAACGGCAATGAAGAAGTGAAGGAAAAAGTCAAAAACTGGCTTCGACATCAAGGTAAAGAATTCTTTGCTGAGGGAATACAAAAGCTTGTAAAGAGATGGGACAAGTGCATAGACGCTGCTGGAGATTATGTTGAAAAGTAAAAAAAAAAAAATTGTATAATTGTATTAATTGAATAAAAAGCTTTTGCTCCACAGCTGTTTGTTTACTTATTGAATGACCTCTCATATGAAAGTACTGAAAGGCTGTGTGTTTTTAATTGAAAGCAGATGGTAGTTTATGACAGATATCAGTCGGGTGAAGTGTATTCTATTTATTTTATTTTATCAAACACCATTCACGTTCATAAGGTTATTTATTTTTGTGCAGCTAGTTGTTAGCTAAGGCGCAGTGTGCAAGTTTTTTGTCATTCTATCCCCTTTGCAGTAATAAAGTGGTGGCAAATCCTATTAAAGATTGCCTGTTCGTCACTAAATTTTAATTACCAAGTGGTTTTAAATTTACTATAACTGGTACGGTCATTATTTACTTATGTTTCCTCTGTTGGTGAAAATTAAAATAACAAGGGCGCGGCAAGCCATATTACCACTGTTGAAGGTTACCATATGTTTTTCCAGGTTTGCTTTTGTTCAGAAACGGCTAACGGTTTGGAAAAAAAATTTTCAACTTGTGATTTTCACTTGACAAACACAAACGCAATAGTAAACTTACATTACAAAGTTACCATTTTTACTTTAAGACCGTGTAACAATTTTTACAAGCTGGTACAAATCAACAAATGTAGATGCAATTGCACACACACACATACAATCAACTGTGGAAGTTCAATTATACAACATGTAATGTATTCAGTTTCTCCAAGTAACAGTTCAATGTTGTTTACGACTGGCTTTCACAAGCAGGCTGCTTGTTGCAGTATCTGGCACATTCGATACTGTCACCAACGCGAAGGGTAGCCCTATCTTTCATTACTTTACAAGGAGAGAGGACACTCTTCATTTCATAAATGAAACAGGTGGGAAAGTTTTTACGAAAAGACCTGTCTCATTATACAGGCTCTCTGTTGCAGTGCTCGTCAAACATTTACACACAAACACTCACTGCTAACACGTACATGATTATGTTACAAAGGGCCATCTTTATTAGCCTGTTTTTGACGCATTGCACACTGCATTTTATCAGGATATATGGACCATTCACAGGTGTCCGTCTGTATTTCTGTCCCTCACTCGTACGCTTATCCTCATGGTCATGCAACTCATTCTGCCGGGAGTGTGTGTGTTCTTTTGTGCAGATGCTTACCTTGCACTTGGTTGTAACTTGCTGCCGATGACAAGAAGTACGTAGTACGTAGTCCTAATCGTACCCGATGCATGTACAACAGAAATTTTCCATGCATCCTCATCCCCATAGGGATGACAAACTAGGTTTCCTGATCATGCTTATTGGCCGATAACAAACACGAGAATAAGACAGAAAAATTAATGGTGTAACCTTTTTCAGTATCAGCTACCCTTATAATTTACAGCAAGCTCTATTTATGATAATTGTTATTACACTGTCATAGGACTGCAGTTCCTCCCTCAGGCTGCTGGTGCTCGGTTCCTCCTTGCAGCGAAATATTGTCAATTGTCTGCGTGGAAGTAAGCAACGGGTGTAAGCATTCTTGAAGGCTTCATCTCACTCGATCCTCTCTGGCAGCAAGCTGTAACAGTAACGGAGACCATCAAACGTTTTCTAGGCGAAAGCCGGCCACTGCAATATGCATGCACGTTTCTAGACACAATTAAAAAAAATTACAGGTGGTCAGAAAAGTCTGGTGTAAGAAAAGTGTACGTAGGGACCCGGAGGTACTGCAATGCCGGGTCAACCCGTGACAGAAGTGGAGCAAGCCTCTAAACACTCCGTCATTTTCCAAAGGTCATTTTAATACACTGGCCCCACAATGCGGAGCGTATCAGACATAAAGTTGATAAGAACAGCTTAACAGGTTTATTCTTATACCAAAAATTTTACAAGGAGTTACAAATATTAAAACCGTACTTACAAATTAATAATCATTAATTGTATGTAACACTGTTGACAATTTTTAGACACCTGTATGAATTAGGCTATACAATTTATTGTTGTATATATGTATATAAAGTCTCTGATTATTTATTACAATTATTAATTTTATACAGTCTTTGAGAGTGTTCATACCTTCACAGTATGTCAAACACAATTATATCTATTGTATATTGTTTTTTTTCACACATTGATGTCACAATTTGCCAATTGTTTAATCACTGTCATGCAGATTTTTTTATCCAGTTACTACCACACTTAAGTTATTCTTTTTTTTCTTTCCTGTGAAAGCTGAAAGCGCAGCAGCACGTGTGAACACACAGATAATATTTTGTTTGGCAAATGTGACATTAAGCACTGCCATCAATCAGTATCACTATCTCACTTGTTTACTGTATATATATCCTGACTCCACCTGCTGAGCTTTCCGAATGGCTCTGTCATTGTTCTTGTGCCATGCATAGTAGTCCAGAGATGCTATACTATGAAGCCATCCATGGAGACCCTACATCCTTTCCCTTCTAGCGCCTCCTCAGAGATTTCAAAAGAAACAGATGCATCAACTATGCAGATATTTATATTTTCTTCATTCCTCAGCTCCCGTGTCATGGTCTCAGATATGATCTGTTCCCTCGGCCTTCCTGTTTTTACAAGCAGAACCCCTGCCAATCAAAACATTGTAAAACAAAGGAAATTTAAGTGTACAAAAAAAAAACAAAAGATTGACAAGGAAGGTTGGTGAAGAGGAAAGGCTGAAGATTGCGATTGATTTACTGCAATGAACAGAGGTAAATAATAATAATAATAATAATTTATTTCCAATTTTTCCTTCATATACAAAATAGTTGCATACAAAGGACCTATAGGGGGTATAAAAATACCCGTACATAGGTTGGTCCTACATAAATATTTAAAAATAAAATTCAAAAATACAACAGTTGTAAATATTAACAAAATGTGATAGATACATCACTAGTTTATACTAATATAGTTCAAATAATAAAGCATTAAATTTATATGAGATTCATATACACAACATCAACCATACATGGCAACATGTTAATCACAATAATTATTAAATTTGTACAGACACCATTTATTCCATTATTCAGTCTATAACAAAATTTCTGATTTTATCTTTTAACTTCTTTTTTAACAGTTTATTACTAACGCCCAAACCTTTAAGATATATCGGTAGTTCATTGAAGTACTTTATTGCATAATAAACATAACTCCTTTGGCCAATTGTCAATATGTGTTTAGGCAGTGGGATACTTTTGTAGCGTGTGTTATTAGAATTTCGAGTAAATTCATCCTCAAGTTTATCATACTGATATATTATGGCTTTAAGAACAAAAACTTGTTTGAGATCGAGTGGTCTGTCCTGATCTTGTTCTTCCACTCCAATTATTTTTAATAATCTATATTGAAGTCTAAGCAGTGGTCTGAAAGATGTATCATAAAGACCACCCCAGGCAACAATACCATAAACTGCAATACTATGGAAAAGCCCATAGTAGGCCTATATTTGAATCATCTGTTTTCTAGATAATATTTGCCGGAGTCTGCAAAAAACATATACTAGATATTTTGGTCTTATTAACTACATTATTGACATGCAAATCCCACTTAATATTATAATCATATATAACACCTAGATATTTACAGCTAACGACTCTCTTCAAACGACCACCATTCAAAAAAACATCCAATTCACAGGAACAGAGTCTTTATAATTGCCAAAAGTGACATAAACAGACTTGTTTATATTAAGTATAAGTTTATTTTGATAAAGCCATGAAAAAATAGAGTCAAGTTTATCTGACACATGAACTGAAAGTTCCCTCCATGAGTGCCCATTCATTGGGACAGCTGTATCATCAGCATATGCAATCAATTCTTGGTGTATTTCTAATAAATCATTTATGAAGAATAAAAACAGTAATTGACCAAGAATAGATCCCTGAGGAACTCCTAAATTGGTATAGACTGGTTTACTTTTAATACCATTGACCTTTTTACAACTTGAAATTAAAAATCGAATCGAATTAAAAATTTTTTAAATTCACATTACAGTTAAATTTTTAACATGTTTCTTTAAAATTACACATACCATACAATTGTACTAATCATTTTTATTGATAATGTTTCATTATCGCTGCATGTGCCAACCAACTAAATTTCTTATAAAACCGCCAATATCTCGAAAACGAAAAAGCCGATTTTATTGAAACAAAACCAAAATAAAATTTGGAATTTTTTATAATTTTCACTCGTTGACACCATATAGCTATCTCTCATAAAACGAAAGTTTGTCGCATGCCGAAAATTTCACTACATGAAAATTAAAAAAGAAATTTCATGACGTGGAACCGTCTGAAGACTGTTTTTGAAAATTGTTAAAACTATCGGTTAAAATTTATGCCTAAAACCATCCTCAAACTTCAAGGAACATGGTGGTGAAAGAATTTTAAAAATCAGATCAGCTGTTACTGAAGTTATGTCGGGGCGGGCAATGAAACACATTCGCGCTCTCCGCTATAGCTCGGACGTATACCTACGCAGCTTCCAGTGGTCGAGGGAAGAGTAACAGTACTTGCTGAAAGCTTGCGTACCACCTCCTCTGTTCTATTGGGGAGAAAAGTCCACATTGTCTCGCTCGCTCTGCAAAAAGAGTATACTTCCAAACGGGTACTGACAGTAGGACTGGAGATAAAGCTCCTGTTGTCCCGTAGTGACAGATGGTCGTTGATATTCATTTTTGAGTTTAAGGTGGGCCGGTCCCGGCGGTACTGCAATGCCGGGTCAACCCGTGACAGAGGTGGAGCAAGCCCCTAGCACTCCGTCATTTTCCAAAAATCAGTTTAATATACTGGCCCCGCAATGCGGAGCGTATCAGATATTAAGCTGATAAGAACAGATACTACACTTTGATCTTAGCCAAAAGGCCGAGAAGCGATAAACCAAAGGTGCCTTACGGTTATGGTGTCACTCTATGGACTATCGTTTTAAGCGGCGGGAACCAGTGGTTGTTATTCGAGTTTATTTCACCATCAGCCACCGCCCAAGTGACGTCAGACCAAAGGTGCGCAGTTATCTCAACGTCTCCTCGCCTTTCTTATGCGAAACGTTCAACTGGTTCGATTTTTGAGAAGGAAACGCTGGAAAAATCGTAGCCCAGTCAACGAATACAGTCGCCGTGACGACGTGGTGAACTGTTTACTCGATAGATGGCGTCACAGTAGCGCCTCCGTATTTTACCACTTTTTTGTTTTTCGTGGTGAAAACCGCGGAACGAGGACGCTGGCAACGTGTCGGAAGTCGTCTGTTAAGTTAAGCAACCGATAAAACGATCGGTAGAACCGGATAGTACGATGAAAAAAACCCGTTAAAGTTCAAGTTCGCACCGCATTTAACGTGACCCGCAAGATAGGGTAGGCTGCAGCTGGAATTTCGGCGTTTTGCACACTCAATTATTGGTAGTCGTACCTTTTAAAATACATGCCATGCTGTGTGCTCTGTTGTCATATACAGACGGCAGTGGCCCGGGACTTGATGGTCGACGAAATTACAAGTAGATTTTTCATAACACATCACCTCTCTCAGCGTTCCCTTTTCTTTGCTGCATCCAAGCACGAGACGGCCGCGCCCACCACGTCGTTACGATTACAGTATCTCAGATGTCGAGTGACCGATTATACAATTTAAAAACCTCACAACGGTGGTTTTCATAATAGGCCTACCTTTCGAGTAACGTGAGAGGCCACGTAGGTGTATACGTAAACGGTACCCAATTCAATTCCTTTGTAAAACTGAAAAAACAATGGGCCAAATTGTCCGCGTCGTCTTCACAATGCGATTTCAAGTGTCATGCTAATATCATACTGTTGAGTCGCTTGCCGATTTGAAAGTGAAGGGTATTTATTCGTAAATGACTAATCAAACAAATCTGCAATTGCACACCTTTGAACGATCGAATCTCGTTGTTTTTGAACCAATAGCTAGTAAAATTTCTAAAACAGATACGTCACCGCTCGTGTTCGGTTTTCATCATCTTTAAAGTATGTTTTCATCTAGTAAACGAGCTGTTCTGCAAAGTTGCATGAAACTTTTTCCCCTCTCTACCGAACTGATCGCATTCTAACAAACGTAAAGTAAATGTTAAAGACAACGACGCCACCTAACCTTTCACAACTGCACAGAATGTAAATGAAGGGTGCCTGTTTTTTCTTAACTGCTCCTCTTCCTCTGGTCAGTGTGTATTTTACCTTTCACACAACTGAAAGTATTTAAACTAGTAAAGGAATTTTTTATTTCATTAGTGGGGGAGACAAGTAGTTTCCGTACTGTGTTATAATAAAATGAATTTTGTTTATTATCATTACCAAATTGTAAACAATTATTTGTATTGCATTCAGTTTCATTTGGTCTCTTCAGAGTGTCTTTAAGCAAGTTAAATATTTGAAATATGAAAGTACTAAAAGGCCGTGTGTTTTTAATTGAAAGCAGATGGTAGTTTATGACAGAAAGCAGTCGGCTGAAGTGTATTCATTTATTTTATCAAACACCATTCACATTTATAAGAATATTTATTTTTGTGCAGCTAGTTGTTAGCTAAGACATAGTGTGCAAATTTTTGTCGTTCTATCCCCTTTCCAGTAATAATGGAATAACAATGTAAACAATTTGTATAGCATTCAGTTTCAATTGGTCTCTTCAGAGTGTCTTTAAGCAAGTTAAATATTTGAAATACGAGGGTCATTCAATAAGTAAACAGACAAACAGTTGTAGAAAAGAAATTAATTGTAGCAGCTGATTGAAACTTTCAGGAGTGTTACCTGGCAACATCGTTGTGAGTCTTGATCAGCTGTTCAATAATATATTGCATAATCATAACCAATACAGTTTTATGTACGATGGCGTGTCCTCTTGAGGACAGTACTTTCGAAGAACAGCGTTCTGTTATAAGATTTTTGGACTTGGAACCACTAACTTGGATTCACTATTTTGAACCTGAGTCAAAGCGACAAAGCATGGAGTGGAAGCATCCCAGTTCACCCGCCAAAAAGAAATTCAAAACCCAGCCATCGGCTGGTAAGGTGATGTTAACCATCTTTTGGAGCTCCCAAGGCCCAATTTTCTCTGATTACCTACAAGACCAGCGTACCATCATAGTCAGTACTATTCTGACATGATTGTGAACAAAGTTAAGCCTGCATTGAAGAAGAAATGTCCGGGATGGCAGAGGAAAGGTGTGATTCTTCTTCACGATAATGCCCGCCCACACACGGCAAAACTGACGCTTGAAACAATAAAAAAAGTAGGTTGGGAGATCCTGCCTCATCGCCCTTATAGCCCTGACCTTCCCCATCTGACTTTTTCTTGTTTGGCCCACTCAAGGAGACTTTGCGTGATGTCAAGTTCAACGGCAATGAAGAAGTGAAGGAAAAAGTCAAAAACTGGCTTCGACATCAAGGTAAAGAATTCTTTGCTGAGGGAATACAAAAGCTTGTAAAGAGATGGGACAAGTGCATAGACGCTGCTGGAGATTATGTTGAAAAGTAAAAAAAAAAAAATTGTATAATTGTATTAATTGAATAAAAAGCTTTTGCTCCACAGCTGTTTGTTTACTTATTGAATGACCTCTCATATGAAAGTACTGAAAGGCTGTGTGTTTTTAATTGAAAGCAGATGGTAGTTTATGACAGATATCAGTCGGGTGAAGTGTATTCTATTTATTTTATTTTATCAAACACCATTCACGTTCATAAGGTTATTTATTTTTGTGCAGCTAGTTGTTAGCTAAGGCGCAGTGTGCAAGTTTTTTGTCATTCTATCCCCTTTGCAGTAATAAAGTGGTGGCAAATCCTATTAAAGATTGCCTGTTCGTCACTAAATTTTAATTACCAAGTGGTTTTAAATTTACTATAACTGGTACGGTCATTATTTACTTATGTTTCCTCTGTTGGTGAAAATTAAAATAACAAGGGCGCGGCAAGCCATATTACCACTGTTGAAGGTTACCATATGTTTTTCCAGGTTTGCTTTTGTTCAGAAACGGCTAACGGTTTGGAAAAAAAATTTTCAACTTGTGATTTTCACTTGACAAACACAAACGCAATAGTAAACTTACATTACAAAGTTAACATTTTTACTTTAAGACCGTGTAACAATTTTTACAAGCTGGTACAAATCAACAAATGTAGATGCAATTGCACACACACACATACAATCAACTGTGGAAGTTCAATTATACAACATGTAATGTATTCAGTTTCTCCAAGTAACAGTTCAATGTTGTTTACGACTGGCTTTCACAAGCAGGCTGCTTGTTGCAGTATCTGGCACATTCGATACTGTCACCAACGCGAAGGGTAGCCCTATCTTTCATTACTTTACAAGGAGAGAGGACACTCTTCATTTCATAAATGAAACAGGTGGGAAAGTTTTTACGAAAAGACCTGTCTCATTATACAGGCTCTCTGTTGCAGTGCTCGTCAAACATTTACACACAAACACTCACTGCTAACACGTACATGATTATGTTACAAAGGGCCATCTTTATTAGCCTGTTTTTGACGCATTGCACACTGCATTTTATCAGGATATATGGACCATTCACAGGTGTCCGTCTGTATTTCTGTCCCTCACTCGTACGCTTATCCTCATGGTCATGCAACTCATTCTGCCGGGAGTGTGTGTGTTCTTTTGTGCAGATGCTTACCTTGCACTTGGTTGTAACTTGCTGCCGATGACAAGAAGTACGTAGTACGTAGTCCTAATCGTACCCGATGCATGTACAACAGAAATTTTCCATGCATCCTCATCCCCATAGGGATGACAAACTAGGTTTCCTGATCATGCTTATTGGCCGATAACAAACACGAGAATAAGACAGAAAAATTAATGGTGTAACCTTTTTCAGTATCAGCTACCCTTATAATTTACAGCAAGCTCTATTTATGATAATTGTTATTACACTGTCATAGGACTGCAGTTCCTCCCTCAGGCTGCTGGTGCTCGGTTCCTCCTTGCAGCGAAATATTGTCAATTGTCTGCGTGGAAGTAAGCAACGGGTGTAAGCATTCTTGAAGGCTTCATCTCACTCGATCCTCTCTGGCAGCAAGCTGTAACAGTAACGGAGACCATCAAACGTTTTCTAGGCGAAAGCCGGCCACTGCAATATGCATGCACGTTTCTAGACACAATTAAAAAAAATTACAGGTGGTCAGAAAAGTCTGGTGTAAGAAAAGTGTACGTAGGGACCCGGAGGTACTGCAATGCCGGGTCAACCCGTGACAGAAGTGGAGCAAGCCTCTAAACACTCCGTCATTTTCCAAAGGTCATTTTAATACACTGGCCCCACAATGCGGAGCGTATCAGACATAAAGTTGATAAGAACAGCTTAACAGGTTTATTCTTATACCAAAAATTTTACAAGGAGTTACAAATATTAAAACCGTACTTACAAATTAATAATCATTAATTGTATGTAACACTGTTGACAATTTTTAGACACCTGTATGAATTAGGCTATACAATTTATTGTTGTATATATGTATATAAAGTCTCTGATTATTTATTACAATTATTAATTTTATACAGTCTTTGAGAGTGTTCATACCTTCACAGTATGTCAAACACAATTATATCTATTGTATATTGTTTTTTTTCACACATTGATGTCACAATTTGCCAATTGTTTAATCACTGTCATGCAGATTTTTTTATCCAGTTACTACCACACTTAAGTTATTCTTTTTTTTCTTTCCTGTGAAAGCTGAAAGCGCAGCAGCACGTGTGAACACACAGATAATATTTTGTTTGGCAAATGTGACATTAAGCACTGCCATCAATCAGTATCACTATCTCACTTGTTTACTGTATATATATCCTGACTCCACCTGCTGAGCTTTCCGAATGGCTCTGTCATTGTTCTTGTGCCATGCATAGTAGTCCAGAGATGCTATACTATGAAGCCATCCATGGAGACCCTACATCCTTTCCCTTCTAGCGCCTCCTCAGAGATTTCAAAAGAAACAGATGCATCAACTATGCAGATATTTATATTTTCTTCATTCCTCAGCTCCCGTGTCATGGTCTCAGATATGATCTGTTCCCTCGGCCTTCCTGTTTTTACAAGCAGAACCCCTGCCAATCAAAACATTGTAAAACAAAGGAAATTTAAGTGTACAAAAAAAAAACAAAAGATTGACAAGGAAGGTTGGTGAAGAGGAAAGGCTGAAGATTGCGATTGATTTACTGCAATGAACAGAGGTAAATAATAATAATAATAATAATTTATTTCCAATTTTTCCTTCATATACAAAATAGTTGCATACAAAGGACCTATAGGGGGTATAAAAATACCCGTACATAGGTTGGTCCTACATAAATATTTAAAAATAAAATTCAAAAATACAACAGTTGTAAATATTAACAAAATGTGATAGATACATCACTAGTTTATACTAATATAGTTCAAATAATAAAGCATTAAATTTATATGAGATTCATATACACAACATCAACCATACATGGCAACATGTTAATCACAATAATTATTAAATTTGTACAGACACCATTTATTCCATTATTCAGTCTATAACAAAATTTCTGATTTTATCTTTTAACTTCTTTTTTAACAGTTTATTACTAACGCCCAAACCTTTAAGATATATCGGTAGTTCATTGAAGTACTTTATTGCATAATAAACATAACTCCTTTGGCCAATTGTCAATATGTGTTTAGGCAGTGGGATACTTTTGTAGCGTGTGTTATTAGAATTTCGAGTAAATTCATCCTCAAGTTTATCATACTGATATATTATGGCTTTAAGAACAAAAACTTGTTTGAGATCGAGTGGTCTGTCCTGATCTTGTTCTTCCACTCCAATTATTTTTAATAATCTATATTGAAGTCTAAGCAGTGGTCTGAAAGATGTATCATAAAGACCACCCCAGGCAACAATACCATAAACTGCAATACTATGGAAAAGCCCATAGTAGGCCTATATTTGAATCATCTGTTTTCTAGATAATATTTGCCGGAGTCTGCAAAAAACATATACTAGATATTTTGGTCTTATTAACTACATTATTGACATGCAAATCCCACTTAATATTATAATCATATATAACACCTAGATATTTACAGCTAACGACTCTCTTCAAACGACCACCATTCAAAAAAACATCCAATTCACAGGAACAGAGTCTTTATAATTGCCAAAAGTGACATAAACAGACTTGTTTATATTAAGTATAAGTTTATTTTGATAAAGCCATGAAAAAATAGAGTCAAGTTTATCTGACACATGAACTGAAAGTTCCCTCCATGAGTGCCCATTCATTGGGACAGCTGTATCATCAGCATATGCAATCAATTCTTGGTGTATTTCTAATAAATCATTTATGAAGAATAAAAACAGTAATTGACCAAGAATAGATCCCTGAGGAACTCCTAAATTGGTATAGACTGGTTTACTTTTAATACCATTGACCTTTTTACAACTTGAAATTAAAAATCGAATCGAATTAAAAATTTTTTAAATTCACATTACAGTTAAATTTTTAACATGTTTCTTTAAAATTACACATACCATACAATTGTACTAATCATTTTTATTGATAATGTTTCATTATCGCTGCATGTGCCAACCAACTAAATTTCTTATAAAACCGCCAATATCTCGAAAACGAAAAAGCCGATTTTATTGAAACAAAACCAAAATAAAATTT
This sequence comes from Magicicada septendecula, assembly GCA_034769895.1. Lineage (NCBI taxonomy): Eukaryota > Metazoa > Arthropoda > Insecta > Hemiptera > Cicadidae > Magicicada > Magicicada septendecula. The sequence goes on from CM068368.1 coordinate 661,239,644, forward strand.
GGAATTTTTTATAATTTTCACTCGTTGACACCATATAGCTATCTCTCATAAAACGAAAGTTTGTCGCATGCCGAAAATTTCACTACATGAAAATTAAAAAAGAAATTTCATGACGTGGAACCGTCTGAAGACTGTTTTTGAAAATTGTTAAAACTATCGGTTAAAATTTATGCCTAAAACCATCCTCAAACTTCAAGGAACATGGTGGTGAAAGAATTTTAAAAATCAGATCAGCTGTTACTGAAGTTATGTCGGGGCGGGCAATGAAACACATTCGCGCTCTCCGCTATAGCTCGGACGTAGACCTACGCAGCTTCCAGTGGTCGAGGGAAGAGTAACAGTACTTGCTGAAAGCTTGCGTACCACCTCCTCTGTTCTATTGGGGAGAAAAGTCCACATTGTCTCGCTCGCTCTGCAAAAAGAGTATACTTCCAAACGGGTACTGACAGTAGGACTGGAGATAAAGCTCCTGTTGTCCCGTAGTGACAGATGGTCGTTGATATTCATTTTTGAGTTTAAGGTGGGCCGGTCCCGGCGGTACTGCAATGCCGGGTCAACCCGTGACAGAGGTGGAGCAAGCCCCTAGCACTCCGTCATTTTCCAAAAATCAGTTTAATATACTGGCCCCGCAATGCGGAGCGTATCAGATATTAAGCTGATAAGAACAGATACTACACTTTGATCTTAGCCAAAAGGCCGAGAAGCGATAAACCAAAGGTGCCTTACGGTTATGGTGTCACTCTATGGACTATCGTTTTAAGCGGCGGGAACCAGTGGTTGTTATTCGAGTTTATTTCACCATCAGCCACCGCCCAAGTGACGTCAGACCAAAGGTGCGCAGTTATCTCAACGTCTCCTCGCCTTTCTTATGCGAAACGTTCAACTGGTTCGATTTTTGAGAAGGAAACGCTGGAAAAATCGTAGCCCAGTCAACGAATACAGTCGCCGTGACGACGTGGTGAACTGTTTACTCGATAGATGGCGTCACAGTAGCGCCTCCGTATTTTACCACTTTTTTGTTTTTCGTGGTGAAAACCGCGGAACGAGGACGCTGGCAACGTGTCGGAAGTCGTCTGTTAAGTTAAGCAACCGATAAAACGATCGGTAGAACCGGATAGTACGATGAAAAAAAACCCGTTAAAGTTCAAGTTCGCACCGCATTTAACGTGACCCGCAAGATAGGGTAGGCTGCAGCTGGAATGTCGGCGTTTTGCACACTCAATTATTGGTAGTCGTACCTTTTAAAATACATGCCATGCTGTGTGCTCTGTTGTCATATACAGACGGCAGTGGCCCGGCACTTGATGGTCGACGAAATTACAAGTAGATTTTTCATAACACATCACCTCTCTCAGCGTTCCCTTTTCTTTGCTGCATCCAAGCACGAGACGGCCGCGCCCACCACGTCGTTACGATTACAGTATCTCAGATGTCGAGTGACCGATTATACAATTTAAAAACCTCACAACGGTGGTTTTCATAATAGGCCTACCTTTCGAGTAACGTGAGAGGCCACGTAGGTGTATACGTAAACGGTACCCAATTCAATTCCTTTGTAAAACTGAAAAAACAATGGGCCAAATTGTCCGCGTCGTCTTCACAATGCGATTTCAAGTGTCATGCTAATATCATACTGTTGAGTCGCTTGCCGATTTGAAAGTGAAGGGTATTTATTCGTAAATGACTAATCAAACAAATCTGCAATTGCACACCTTTGAACGATCGAATCTCGTTGTTTTTGAACCAATAGCTAGTAAAATTTCTAAAACAGATACGTCACCGCTCGTGTTCGGTTTTCATCATCTTTAAAGTATGTTTTCATCTAGTAAACGAGCTGTTCTGCAAAGTTGCATGAAACTTTTTCCCCTCTCTACCGAACTGATCGCATTCTAACAAACGTAAAGTAAATGTTAAAGACAACGACGCCACCTAACCTTTCACAACTGCACAGAATGTAAATGAAGGGTGCCTGTTTTTTCTTAACTGCTCCTCTTCCTCTGGTCAGTGTGTATTTTACCTTTCACACAACTGAAAGTATTTAAACTAGTAAAGGAATTTTTTATTTCATTAGTGGGGGAGACAAGTAGTTTCCGTACTGTGTTATAATAAAATGAATTTTGTTTATTATCATTACCAAATTGTAAACAATTATTTGTATTGCATTCAGTTTCATTTGGTCTCTTCAGAGTGTCTTTAAGCAAGTTAAATATTTGAAATATGAAAGTACTAAAAGGCCGTGTGTTTTTAATTGAAAGCAGATGGTAGTTTATGACAGAAAGCAGTCGGCTGAAGTGTATTCATTTATTTTATCAAACACCATTCACATTTATAAGAATATTTATTTTTGTGCAGCTAGTTGTTAGCTAAGACATAGTGTGCAAATTTTTGTCGTTCTATCCCCTTTCCAGTAATAATGGAATAACAATGTAAACAATTTGTATAGCATTCAGTTTCAATTGGTCTCTTCAGAGTGTCTTTAAGCAAGTTAAATATTTGAAATACGAGGGTCATTCAATAAGTAAACAGACAAACAGTTGTAGAAAAGAAATTAATTGTAGCAGCTGATTGAAACTTTCAGGAGTGTTACCTGGCAACATCGTTGTGAGTCTTGATCAGCTGTTCAATAATATATTGCATAATCATAACCAATACAGTTTTATGTACGATGGCGTGTCCTCTTGAGGACAGTACTTTCGAAGAACAGCGTTCTGTTATAAGATTTTTGGACTTGGAACCACTAACTTGGATTCACTATTTTGAACCTGAGTCAAAGCGACAAAGCATGGAGTGGAAGCATCCCAGTTCACCCGCCAAAAAGAAATTCAAAACCCAGCCATCGGCTGGTAAGGTGATGTTAACCATCTTTTGGAGCTCCCAAGGCCCAATTTTCTCTGATTACCTACAAGACCAGCGTACCATCATAGTCAGTACTATTCTGACATGATTGTGAACAAAGTTAAGCCTGCATTGAAGAAGAAATGTCCGGGATGGCAGAGGAAAGGTGTGATTCTTCTTCACGATAATGCCCGCCCACACACGGCAAAACTGACGCTTGAAACAATAAAAAAAGTAGGTTGGGAGATCCTGCCTCATCGCCCTTATAGCCCTGACCTTCCCCATCTGACTTTTTCTTGTTCGGCCCACTCAAGGAGACTTTGCGTGATGTCAAGTTCAACGGCAATGAAGAAGTGAAGGAAAAAGTCAAAAACTGGCTTCGACATCAAGGTAAAGAATTCTTTGCTGAGGGAATACAAAAGCTTGTAAAGAGATGGGACAAGTGCATAGACGCTGCTGGAGATTATGTTGAAAAGTAAAAAAAAAAAAATTGTATAATTGTATTAATTGAATAAAAAGCTTTTGCTCCACAGCTGTTTGTTTACTTATTGAATGACCTCTCATATGAAAGTACTGAAAGGCTGTGTGTTTTTAATTGAAAGCAGATGGTAGTTTATGACAGATATCAGTCGGGTGAAGTGTATTCTATTTATTTTATTTTATCAAACACCATTCACGTTCATAAGGTTATTTATTTTTGTGCAGCTAGTTGTTAGCTAAGGCGCAGTGTGCAAGTTTTTTGTCATTCTATCCCCTTTGCAGTAATAAAGTGGTGGCAAATCCTATTAAAGATTGCCTGTTCGTCACTAAATTTTAATTACCAAGTGGTTTTAAATTTACTATAACTGGTACGGTCATTATTTACTTATGTTTCCTCTGTTGGTGAAAATTAAAATAACAAGGGCGCGGCAAGCCATATTACCACTGTTGAAGGTTACCATATGTTTTTCCAGGTTTGCTTTTGTTCAGAAACGGCTAACGGTTTGGAAAAAAAATTTTCAACTTGTGATTTTCACTTGACAAACACAAACGCAATAGTAAACTTACATTACAAAGTTAACATTTTTACTTTAAGACCGTGTAACAATTTTTACAAGCTGGTACAAATCAACAAATGTAGATGCAATTGCACACACACACATACAATCAACTGTGGAAGTTCAATTATACAACATGTAATGTATTCAGTTTCTCCAAGTAACAGTTCAATGTTGTTTACGACTGGCTTTCACAAGCAGGCTGCTTGTTGCAGTATCTGGCACATTCGATACTGTCACCAACGCGAAGGGTAGCCCTATCTTTCATTACTTTACAAGGAGAGAGGACACTCTTCATTTCATAAATGAAACAGGTGGGAAAGTTTTTACGAAAAGACCTGTCTCATTATACAGGCTCTCTGTTGCAGTGCTCGTCAAACATTTACACACAAACACTCACTGCTAACACGTACATGATTATGTTACAAAGGGCCATCTTTATTAGCCTGTTTTTGACGCATTGCACACTGCATTTTATCAGGATATATGGACCATTCACAGGTGTCCGTCTGTATTTCTGTCCCTCACTCGTACGCTTATCCTCATGGTCATGCAACTCATTCTGCCGGGAGTGTGTGTGTTCTTTTGTGCAGATGCTTACCTTGCACTTGGTTGTAACTTGCTGCCGATGACAAGAAGTACGTAGTACGTAGTCCTAATCGTACCCGATGCATGTACAACAGAAATTTTCCATGCATCCTCATCCCCATAGGGATGACAAACTAGGTTTCCTGATCATGCTTATTGGCCGATAACAAACACGAGAATAAGACAGAAAAATTAATGGTGTAACCTTTTTCAGTATCAGCTACCCTTATAATTTACAGCAAGCTCTATTTATGATAATTGTTATTACACTGTCATAGGACTGCAGTTCCTCCCTCAGGCTGCTGGTGCTCGGTTCCTCCTTGCAGCGAAATATTGTCAATTGTCTGCGTGGAAGTAAGCAACGGGTGTAAGCATTCTTGAAGGCTTCATCTCACTCGATCCTCTCTGGCAGCAAGCTGTAACAGTAACGGAGACCATCAAACGTTTTCTAGGCGAAAGCCGGCCACTGCAATATGCATGCACGTTTCTAGACACAATTAAAAAAAATTACAGGTGGTCAGAAAAGTCTGGTGTAAGAAAAGTGTACGTAGGGACCCGGAGGTACTGCAATGCCGGGTCAACCCGTGACAGAAGTGGAGCAAGCCTCTAAACACTCCGTCATTTTCCAAAGGTCATTTTAATACACTGGCCCCACAATGCGGAGCGTATCAGACATAAAGTTGATAAGAACAGCTTAACAGGTTTATTCTTATACCAAAAATTTTACAAGGAGTTACAAATATTAAAACCGTACTTACAAATTAATAATCATTAATTGTATGTAACACTGTTGACAATTTTTAGACACCTGTATGAATTAGGCTATACAATTTATTGTTGTATATATGTATATAAAGTCTCTGATTATTTATTACAATTATTAATTTTATACAGTCTTTGAGAGTGTTCATACCTTCACAGTATGTCAAACACAATTATATCTATTGTATATTGTTTTTTTTCACACATTGATGTCACAATTTGCCAATTGTTTAATCACTGTCATGCAGATTTTTTTATCCAGTTACTACCACACTTAAGTTATTCTTTTTTTTCTTTCCTGTGAAAGCTGAAAGCGCAGCAGCACGTGTGAACACACAGATAATATTTTGTTTGGCAAATGTGACATTAAGCACTGCCATCAATCAGTATCACTATCTCACTTGTTTACTGTATATATATCCTGACTCCACCTGCTGAGCTTTCCGAATGGCTCTGTCATTGTTCTTGTGCCATGCATAGTAGTCCAGAGATGCTATACTATGAAGCCATCCATGGAGACCCTACATCCTTTCCCTTCTAGCGCCTCCTCAGAGATTTCAAAAGAAACAGATGCATCAACTATGCAGATATTTATATTTTCTTCATTCCTCAGCTCCCGTGTCATGGTCTCAGATATGATCTGTTCCCTCGGCCTTCCTGTTTTTACAAGCAGAACCCCTGCCAATCAAAACATTGTAAAACAAAGGAAATTTAAGTGTACAAAAAAAAAACAAAAGATTGACAAGGAAGGTTGGTGAAGAGGAAAGGCTGAAGATTGCGATTGATTTACTGCAATGAACAGAGGTAAATAATAATAATAATAATAATTTATTTCCAATTTTTCCTTCATATACAAAATAGTTGCATACAAAGGACCTATAGGGGGTATAAAAATACCCGTACATAGGTTGGTCCTACATAAATATTTAAAAATAAAATTCAAAAATACAACAGTTGTAAATATTAACAAAATGTGATAGATACATCACTAGTTTATACTAATATAGTTCAAATAATAAAGCATTAAATTTATATGAGATTCATATACACAACATCAACCATACATGGCAACATGTTAATCACAATAATTATTAAATTTGTACAGACACCATTTATTCCATTATTCAGTCTATAACAAAATTTCTGATTTTATCTTTTAACTTCTTTTTTAACAGTTTATTACTAACGCCCAAACCTTTAAGATATATCGGTAGTTCATTGAAGTACTTTATTGCATAATAAACATAACTCCTTTGGCCAATTGTCAATATGTGTTTAGGCAGTGGGATACTTTTGTAGCGTGTGTTATTAGAATTTCGAGTAAATTCATCCTCAAGTTTATCATACTGATATATTATGGCTTTAAGAACAAAAACTTGTTTGAGATCGAGTGGTCTGTCCTGATCTTGTTCTTCCACTCCAATTATTTTTAATAATCTATATTGAAGTCTAAGCAGTGGTCTGAAAGATGTATCATAAAGACCACCCCAGGCAACAATACCATAAACTGCAATACTATGGAAAAGCCCATAGTAGGCCTATATTTGAATCATCTGTTTTCTAGATAATATTTGCCGGAGTCTGCAAAAAACATATACTAGATATTTTGGTCTTATTAACTACATTATTGACATGCAAATCCCACTTAATATTATAATCATATATAACACCTAGATATTTACAGCTAACGACTCTCTTCAAACGACCACCATTCAAAAAAACATCCAATTCACAGGAACAGAGTCTTTATAATTGCCAAAAGTGACATAAACAGACTTGTTTATATTAAGTATAAGTTTATTTTGATAAAGCCATGAAAAAATAGAGTCAAGTTTATCTGACACATGAACTGAAAGTTCCCTCCATGAGTGCCCATTCATTGGGACAGCTGTATCATCAGCATATGCAATCAATTCTTGGTGTATTTCTAATAAATCATTTATGAAGAATAAAAACAGTAATTGACCAAGAATAGATCCCTGAGGAACTCCTAAATTGGTATAGACTGGTTTACTTTTAATACCATTGACCTTTTTACAACTTGAAATTAAAAATCGAATCGAATTAAAAATTTTTTAAATTCACATTACAGTTAAATTTTTAACATGTTTCTTTAAAATTACACATACCATACAATTGTACTAATCATTTTTATTGATAATGTTTCATTATCGCTGCATGTGCCAACCAACTAAATTTCTTATAAAACCGCCAATATCTCGAAAACGAAAAAGCCGATTTTATTGAAACAAAACCAAAATAAAATTTGGAATTTTTTATAATTTTCACTCGTTGACACCATATAGCTATCTCTCATAAAACGAAAGTTTGTCGCATGCCGAAAATTTCACTACATGAAAATTAAAAAAGAAATTTCATGACGTGGAACCGTCTGAAGACTGTTTTTGAAAATTGTTAAAACTATCGGTTAAAATTTATGCCTAAAACCATCCTCAAACTTCAAGGAACATGGTGGTGAAAGAATTTTAAAAATCAGATCAGCTGTTACTGAAGTTATGTCGGGGCGGGCAATGAAACACATTCGCGCTCTCCGCTATAGCTCGGACGTAGACCTACGCAGCTTCCAGTGGTCGAGGGAAGAGTAACAGTACTTGCTGAAAGCTTGCGTACCACCTCCTCTGTTCTATTGGGGAGAAAAGTCCACATTGTCTCGCTCGCTCTGCAAAAAGAGTATACTTCCAAACGGGTACTGACAGTAGGACTGGAGATAAAGCTCCTGTTGTCCCGTAGTGACAGATGGTCGTTGATATTCATTTTTGAGTTTAAGGTGGGCCGGTCCCGGCGGTACTGCAATGCCGGGTCAACCCGTGACAGAGGTGGAGCAAGCCCCTAGCACTCCGTCATTTTCCAAAAATCAGTTTAATATACTGGCCCCGCAATGCGGAGCGTATCAGATATTAAGCTGATAAGAACAGATTTAAAAACGTTTATTGTTATATCAGTATATACAGAGTGTTACAAAAATTTTAAAACATGCTTACAAATTAATACTCATTAATTCTAGATACATACTTCATAATCATTATACATGTTTAAAATGGTACAACTTTTTGTTGTATATTTATAGTCTTTATTTATTACAATAAAATTTCTTTTTGGTATAGTCTTTGGGATTGTTCGTATGTACAAATTGTATATTTAATGTTTTTCAGATATATGTCACAACTGCCAATTTATTTAATATCATTCTCATGTAGTTTAATATACTGGCCCTGCAATGCAGGGCGTATCACACACACACACACACACACACACACACACACACACACACACACACACACACACACACACAGAGGAAACATGAAGCTCAAATACAAAAAGACAAATATAAAGAAAATACACAAATACAAATATTAAGAAAATATAACACACACACACACACACACACACAGAGGAAGCATGCAGCTCAAATACAAAAAGACAAATATAAAGAAAATACACAAATACAAATATTAAGAAAATATATACATAATACATATTGTTTTGATTGGCAGCTGTGACTGACATTAGACACTGGCATTAATAAATAGCACTATCACAATGTCACTGTCACTAGCACTAAGCACTATCACTTATATTGTCGTACACCTGTGACATGTTCAACGTATATGTCACGACTCCACCTAATTGTGTCCGACACCATTAATTTTCCCATTATTCTACCATACTTCCAAGAAATACCCAGCCTCTGAACAACCCTGTCATTGTTCTTGTGCCACGCACCCAGAGAGCCTATAATAAAGCCATCAAGGTACACCCTGTATCCTTTGGCTTCTAGTTCAGTTTTCAAGGAGCTGTATTTGTCAATTTTATGTCTCCTTGCCAGTTCTAGAGCCTCCTCAGAACCTTCAAAAGGCACCGATACGTCCACAATACATATATTTTTCCTGTCATCACTTCTTAACACTATGTCTGGTCTGAGGTTTGATGTAGTTCCCTCGACCTTCCTGTTTTTGATGAGTGTTTCGGTGTCTTTGAGAGTAATGCCATTGCTGAGGCGTTCAACTATATTATCGTGGCGGAGCTTCCATCCTGTCGAATGGGTTTTACAGTGATTGACAACATGGGGAAGGGTCTCCTTGGGGTATCCGCATTTCCTGCATCGCTTGTCACCATTGCCGTATCTTTTTGTAGCATTCAGGGGAACGGTCCCAAGTCTTGCTCTGGTGATGAAGCGGTAGTCACAGAAACGAGTGTACTTTCCTGTAAGTATAAAATGGTTGCTCACTGCTGCTCGTGTAGTTGATTTGAGCACTTTCCCTTGGTCTGGTTTTCTGAATAGGGTGACTTTATAATAATTTCGTATCCCTCCTTTCATCATTCTCATTATAGCCCACCTTTCAGATCCTGGGACGATTATATGTTCTGTAGTATGGGAAGGCATACCTATAATAATTTTCAACTCTTCTCTGGCCGTGGACCACTGGAACCGTACTCTCATCCGGGTCTTGTTGAGGATGCGACATGCATTTCTTGCTTGCGACCAGATGGTTGATATGTCACCACCATCCCTGTCGAGGTTGTCATCTGTCGATCCTGAGAGGTATGCGGCCATGTCTTCTTTACTACACTTTGATCTTAGCCAAAAGGCCGAGAAGCGATAAACCAAAGGTGCCTTACGGTTATGGTGTCACTCTATGGACTATCGTTTTAAGCGGCGGGAACCAGTGGTTGTTATTCGAGTTTATTTCACCATCAGCCACCGCCCAAGTGACGTCAGACCAAAGGTGCGCAGTTATCTCAACGTCTCCTCGCCTTTCTTATGCGAAACGTTCAACTGGTTCGATTTTTGAGAAGGAAACGCTGGACAAATCGTAGCCCAGTCTACGAATACAGTCGCCGTGACGACGTGGTGAACTGTTTACTCGATAGATGGCGTCACAGTAGCGCCTCCGTATTTTACCACTTTTTTGTTTTTCGTGGTGAAAACCGCGGAACGAGGACGCTGGCAACGTGTCGGAAGTCGTCTGTTAAGTTAAGCAACCGATAAAACGATCGGTAGAACCGGATAGTACGATGAAAAAAAGCCGTCAAAGTTCAAGTTCGCACCGCATTTAACGTGACCCGCAAGATAGGGTAGGCTGCAGCTGGAATTTCGGCGTTTTGCACACTCAATTATTGGTAGTCGTACCTTTTAAAATACATGCCATGCTGTGTGCTCTGTTGTCATATACAGACGGCAGTGGCCCGGGACTTGATGGTCGACGAAATTACAAGTAGATTTTTCATAACACATCACCTCTCTCAGCGTTCCCTTTTCTTTGCTGCATCCAAGCACGAGACGGCCGCGCCCACCACGTCGTTACGATTACAGTATCTCAGATGTCGAGTGACCGATTATACAATTTAAAAACCTCACAACGGTGGTTTTCATAATAGGCCTACCTTTCGAGTAACGTGAGAGGCCACGTAGGTGTATACGTAAACGGTACCCAATTCAATTCCTTTGTAAAACTGAAAAAACAATGGGCCAAATTGTCCGCGTCGTCTTCACAATGCGATTTCAAGTGTCATGCTAATATCATACTGTTGAGTCGCTTGCCGATTTGAAAGTGAAGGGTATTTATTCGTAAATGACTAATCAAACAAATCTGCAATTGCACACCTTTGAACGATCGAATCTCGTTGTTTTTGAACCAATAGCTAGTAAAATTTCTAAAACAGATACGTCACCGCTCGTGTTCGGTTTTCATCATCTTTAAAGTATGTTTTCATCTAGTAAACGAGCTGTTCTGCAAAGTTGCATGAAACTTTTTCCCCTCTCTACCGAACTGATCGCATTCTAACAAACGTAAAGTAAATGTTAAAGACAACGACGCCACCTAACCTTTCACAACTGCACAGAATGTAAATGAAGGGTGCCTGTTTTTTCTTAACTGCTCCTCTTCCTCTGGTCAGTGTGTATTTTACCTTTCACACAACTGAAAGTATTTAAACTAGTAAAGGAATTTTTTATTTCATTAGTGGGGGAGACAAGTAGTTTCCGTACTGTGTTATAATAAAATGAATTTTGTTTATTATCATTACCAAATTGTAAACAATTATTTGTATTGCATTCAGTTTCATTTGGTCTCTTCAGAGTGTCTTTAAGCAAGTTAAATATTTGAAATATGAAAGTACTAAAAGGCCGTGTGTTTTTAATTGAAAGCAGATGGTAGTTTATGACAGAAAGCAGTCGGCTGAAGTGTATTCATTTATTTTATCAAACACCATTCACATTTATAAGAATATTTATTTTTGTGCAGCTAGTTGTTAGCTAAGACATAGTGTGCAAATTTTTGTCGTTCTATCCCCTTTCCAGTAATAATGGAATAACAATGTAAACAATTTGTATAGCATTCAGTTTCAATTGGTCTCTTCAGAGTGTCTTTAAGCAAGTTAAATATTTGAAATACGAGGGTCATTCAATAAGTAAACAGACAAACAGTTGTAGAAAAGAAATTAATTGTAGCAGCTGATTGAAACTTTCAGGAGTGTTACCTGGCAACATCGTTGTGAGTCTTGATCAGCTGTTCAATAATATATTGCATAATCATAACCAATACAGTTTTATGTACGATGGCGTGTCCTCTTGAGGACAGTACTTTCGAAGAACAGCGTTCTGTTATAAGATTTTTGGACTTGGAACCACTAACTTGGATTCACTATTTTGAACCTGAGTCAAAGCGACAAAGCATGGAGTGGAAGCATCCCAGTTCACCCGCCAAAAAGAAATTCAAAACCCAGCCATCGGCTGGTAAGGTGATGTTAACCATCTTTTGGAGCTCCCAAGGCCCAATTTTCTCTGATTACCTACAAGACCAGCGTACCATCATAGTCAGTACTATTCTGACATGATTGTGAACAAAGTTAAGCCTGCATTGAAGAAGAAATGTCCGGGATGGCAGAGGAAAGGTGTGATTCTTCTTCACGATAATGCCCGCCCACACACGGCAAAACTGACGCTTGAAACAATAAAAAAAGTAGGTTGGGAGATCCTGCCTCATCGCCCTTATAGCCCTGACCTTCCCCATCTGACTTTTTCTTGTTCGGCCCACTCAAGGAGACTTTGCGTGATGTCAAGTTCAACGGCAATGAAGAAGTGAAGGAAAAAGTCAAAAACTGGCTTCGACATCAAGGTAAAGAATTCTTTGCTGAGGGAATACAAAAGCTTGTAAAGAGATGGGACAAGTGCATAGACGCTGCTGGAGATTATGTTGAAAAGTAAAAAAAAAAAAATTGTATAATTGTATTAATTGAATAAAAAGCTTTTGCTCCACAGCTGTTTGTTTACTTATTGAATGACCTCTCATATGAAAGTACTGAAAGGCTGTGTGTTTTTAATTGAAAGCAGATGGTAGTTTATGACAGATATCAGTCGGGTGAAGTGTATTCTATTTATTTTATTTTATCAAACACCATTCACGTTCATAAGGTTATTTATTTTTGTGCAGCTAGTTGTTAGCTAAGGCGCAGTGTGCAAGTTTTTTGTCATTCTATCCCCTTTGCAGTAATAAAGTGGTGGCAAATCCTATTAAAGATTGCCTGTTCGTCACTAAATTTTAATTACCAAGTGGTTTTAAATTTACTATAACTGGTACGGTCATTATTTACTTATGTTTCCTCTGTTGGTGAAAATTAAAATAACAAGGGCGCGGCAAGCCATATTACCACTGTTGAAGGTTACCATATGTTTTTCCAGGTTTGCTTTTGTTCAGAAACGGCTAACGGTTTGGAAAAAAAATTTTCAACTTGTGATTTTCACTTGACAAACACAAACGCAATAGTAAACTTACATTACAAAGTTAACATTTTTACTTTAAGACCGTGTAACAATTTTTACAAGCTGGTACAAATCAACAAATGTAGATGCAATTGCACACACACACATACAATCAACTGTGGAAGTTCAATTATACAACATGTAATGTATTCAGTTTCTCCAAGTAACAGTTCAATGTTGTTTACGACTGGCTTTCACAAGCAGGCTGCTTGTTGCAGTATCTGGCACATTCGATACTGTCACCAACGCGAAGGGTAGCCCTATCTTTCATTACTTTACAAGGAGAGAGGACACTCTTCATTTCATAAATGAAACAGGTGGGAAAGTTTTTACGAAAAGACCTGTCTCATTATACAGGCTCTCTGTTGCAGTGCTCGTCAAACATTTACACACAAACACTCACTGCTAACACGTACATGATTATGTTACAAAGGGCCATCTTTATTAGCCTGTTTTTGACGCATTGCACACTGCATTTTATCAGGATATATGGACCATTCACAGGTGTCCGTCTGTATTTCTGTCCCTCACTCGTACGCTTATCCTCATGGTCATGCAACTCATTCTGCCGGGAGTGTGTGTGTTCTTTTGTGCAGATGCTTACCTTGCACTTGGTTGTAACTTGCTGCCGATGACAAGAAGTACGTAGTACGTAGTCCTAATCGTACCCGATGCATGTACAACAGAAATTTTCCATGCATCCTCATCCCCATAGGGATGACAAACTAGGTTTCCTGATCATGCTTATTGGCCGATAACAAACACGAGAATAAGACAGAAAAATTAATGGTGTAACCTTTTTCAGTATCAGCTACCCTTATAATTTACAGCAAGCTCTATTTATGATAATTGTTATTACACTGTCATAGGACTGCAGTTCCTCCCTCAGGCTGCTGGTGCTCGGTTCCTCCTTGCAGCGAAATTTTGTCAATTGTCTGCGTGGAAGTAAGCAACGGGTGTAAGCATTCTTGAAGGCTTCATCTCACTCGATCCTCTCTGGCAGCAAGCTGTAACAGTAACGGAGACCATCAAACGTTTTCTAGGCGAAAGCCGGCCACTGCAATATGCATGCACGTTTCTAGACACAATTAAAAAAAATTACAGGTGGTCAGAAAAGTCTGGTGTAAGAAAAGTGTACGTAGGGACCCGGAGGTACTGCAATGCCGGGTCAACCCGTGACAGAAGTGGAGCAAGCCTCTAAACACTCCGTCATTTTCCAAAGGTCATTTTAATACACTGGCCCCACAATGCGGAGCGTATCAGACATAAAGTTGATAAGAACAGCTTAACAGGTTTATTCTTATACCAAAAATTTTACAAGGAGTTACAAATATTAAAACCGTACTTACAAATTAATAATCATTAATTGTATGTAACACTGTTGACAATTTTTAGACACCTGTATGAATTAGGCTATACAATTTATTGTTGTATATATGTATATAAAGTCTCTGATTATTTATTACAATTATTAATTTTATACAGTCTTTGAGAGTGTTCATACCTTCACAGTATGTCAAACACAATTATATCTATTGTATATTGTTTTTTTTCACACATTGATGTCACAATTTGCCAATTGTTTAATCACTGTCATGCAGATTTTTTTATCCAGTTACTACCACACTTAAGTTATTCTTTTTTTTCTTTCCTGTGAAAGCTGAAAGCGCAGCAGCACGTGTGAACACACAGATAATATTTTGTTTGGCAAATGTGACATTAAGCACTGCCATCAATCAGTATCACTATCTCACTTGTTTACTGTATATATATCCTGACTCCACCTGCTGAGCTTTCCGAATGGCTCTGTCATTGTTCTTGTGCCATGCATAGTAGTCCAGAGATGCTATACTATGAAGCCATCCATGGAGACCCTACATCCTTTCCCTTCTAGCGCCTCCTCAGAGATTTCAAAAGAAACAGATGCATCAACTATGCAGATATTTATATTTTCTTCATTCCTCAGCTCCCGTGTCATGGTCTCAGATATGATCTGTTCCCTCGGCCTTCCTGTTTTTACAAGCAGAACCCCTGCCAATCAAAACATTGTAAAACAAAGGAAATTTAAGTGTACAAAAAAAAAACAAAAGATTGACAAGGAAGGTTGGTGAAGAGGAAAGGCTGAAGATTGCGATTGATTTACTGCAATGAACAGAGGTAAATAATAATAATAATAATAATTTATTTCCAATTTTTCCTTCATATACAAAATAGTTGCATACAAAGGACCTATAGGGGGTATAAAAATACCCGTACATAGGTTGGTCCTACATAAATATTTAAAAATAAAATTCAAAAATACAACAGTTGTAAATATTAACAAAATGTGATAGATACATCACTAGTTTATACTAATATAGTTCAAATAATAAAGCATTAAATTTATATGAGATTCATATACACAACATCAACCATACATGGCAACATGTTAATCACAATAATTATTAAATTTGTACAGACACCATTTATTCCATTATTCAGTCTATAACAAAATTTCTGATTTTATCTTTTAACTTCTTTTTTAACAGTTTATTACTAACGCCCAAACCTTTAAGATATATCGGTAGTTCATTGAAGTACTTTATTGCATAATAAACATAACTCCTTTGGCCAATTGTCAATATGTGTTTAGGCAGTGGGATACTTTTGTAGCGTGTGTTATTAGAATTTCGAGTAAATTCATCCTCAAGTTTATCATACTGATATATTATGGCTTTAAGAACAAAAACTTGTTTGAGATCGAGTGGTCTGTCCTGATCTTGTTCTTCCACTCCAATTATTTTTAATAATCTATATTGAAGTCTAAGCAGTGGTCTGAAAGATGTATCATAAAGACCACCCCAGGCAACAATACCATAAACTGCAATACTATGGAAAAGCCCATAGTAGGCCTATATTTGAATCATCTGTTTTCTAGATAATATTTGCCGGAGTCTGCAAAAAACATATACTAGATATTTTGGTCTTATTAACTACATTATTGACATGCAAATCCCACTTAATATTATAATCATATATAACACCTAGATATTTACAGCTAACGACTCTCTTCAAACGACCACCATTCAAAAAAACATCCAATTCACAGGAACAGAGTCTTTATAATTGCCAAAAGTGACATAAACAGACTTGTTTATATTAAGTATAAGTTTATTTTGATAAAGCCATGAAAAAATAGAGTCAAGTTTATCTGACACATGAACTGAAAGTTCCCTCCATGAGTGCCCATTCATTGGGACAGCTGTATCATCAGCATATGCAATCAATTCTTGGTGTATTTCTAATAAATCATTTATGAAGAATAAAAACAGTAATTGACCAAGAATAGATCCCTGAGGAACTCCTAAATTGGTATAGACTGGTTTACTTTTAATACCATTGACCTTTTTACAACTTGAAATTAAAAATCGAATCGAATTAAAAATTTTTTAAATTCACATTACAGTTAAATTTTTAACATGTTTCTTTAAAATTACACATACCATACAATTGTACTAATCATTTTTATTGATAATGTTTCATTATCGCTGCATGTGCCAACCAACTAAATTTCTTATAAAACCGCCAATATCTCGAAAACGAAAAAGCCGATTTTATTGAAACAAAACCAAAATAAAATTTGGAATTTTTTATAATTTTCACTCGTTGACACCATATAGCTATCTCTCATAAAACGAAAGTTTGTCGCATGCCGAAAATTTCACTACATGAAAATTAAAAAAGAAATTTCATGACGTGGAACCGTCTGAAGACTGTTTTTGAAAATTGTTAAAACTATCGGTTAAAATTTATGCCTAAAACCATCCTCAAACTTCAAGGAACATGGTGGTGAAAGAATTTTAAAAATCAGATCAGCTGTTACTGAAGTTATGTCGGGGCGGGCAATGAAACACATTCGCGCTCTCCGCTATAGCTCGGACGTAGACCTACGCAGCTTCCAGTGGTCGAGGGAAGAGTAACAGTACTTGCTGAAAGCTTGCGTACCACCTCCTCTGTTCTATTGGGGAGAAAAGTCCACATTGTCTCGCTCGCTCTGCAAAAAGAGTATACTTCCAAACGGGTACTGACAGTAGGACTGGAGATAAAGCTCCTGTTGTCCCGTAGTGACAGATGGTCGTTGATATTCATTTTTGAGTTTAAGGTGGGCCGGTCCCGGCGGTACTGCAATGCCGGGTCAACCCGTGACAGAGGTGGAGCAAGCCCCTAGCACTCCGTCATTTTCCAAAAATCAGTTTAATATACTGGCCCCGCAATGCGGAGCGTATCAGATATTAAGCTGATAAGAACAGATACTACACTTTGATCTTAGCCAAAAGGCCGAGAAGCGATAAACCAAAGGTGCCTTACGGTTATGGTGTCACTCTATGGACTATCGTTTTAAGCGGCGGGAACCAGTGGTTGTTATTCGAGTTTATTTCACCATCAGCCACCGCCCAAGTGACGTCAGACCAAAGGTGCGCAGTTATCTCAACGTCTCCTCGCCTTTCTTATGCGAAACGTTCAACTGGTTCGATTTTTGAGAAGGAAACGCTGGAAAAATCGTAGCCCAGTCAACGAATACAGTCGCCGTGACGACGTGGTGAACTGTTTACTCGATAGATGGCGTCACAGTAGCGCCTCCGTATTTTACCACTTTTTTGTTTTTCGTGGTGAAAACCGCGGAACGAGGACGCTGGCAACGTGTCGGAAGTCGTCTGTTAAGTTAAGCAACCGATAAAACGATCGGTAGAACCGGATAGTACGATGAAAAAAAGCCGTCAAAGTTCAAGTTCGCACCGCATTTAACGTGACCCGCAAGATAGGGTAGGCTGCAGCTGGAATTTCGGCGTTTTGCACACTCAATTATTGGTAGTCGTACCTTTTAAAATACATGCCATGCTGTGTGCTCTGTTGTCATATACAGACGGCAGTGGCCCGGCACTTGATGGTCGACGAAATTACAAGTAGATTTTTCATAACACATCACCTCTCTCAGCGTTCCCTTTTCTTTGCTGCATCCAAGCACGAGACGGCCGCGCCCACCACGTCGTTACGATTACAGTATCTCAGATGTCGAGTGACCGATTATACAATTTAAAAACCTCACAACGGTGGTTTTCATAATAGGCCTACCTTTCGAGTAACGTGAGAGGCCACGTAGGTGTATACGTAAACGGTACCCAATTCAATTCCTTTGTAAAACTGAAAAAACAATGGGCCAAATTGTCCGCGTCGTCTTCACAATGCGATTTCAAGTGTCATGCTAATATCATACTGTTGAGTCGCTTGCCGATTTGAAAGTGAAGGGTATTTATTCGTAAATGACTAATCAAACAAATCTGCAATTGCACACCTTTGAACGATCGAATCTCGTTGTTTTTGAACCAATAGCTAGTAAAATTTCTAAAACAGATACGTCACCGCTCGTGTTCGGTTTTCATCATCTTTAAAGTATGTTTTCATCTAGTAAACGAGCTGTTCTGCAAAGTTGCATGAAACTTTTTCCCCTCTCTACCGAACTGATCGCATTCTAACAAACGTAAAGTAAATGTTAAAGACAACGACGCCACCTAACCTTTCACAACTGCACAGAATGTAAATGAAGGGTGCCTGTTTTTTCTTAACTGCTCCTCTTCCTCTGGTCAGTGTGTATTTTACCTTTCACACAACTGAAAGTATTTAAACTAGTAAAGGAATTTTTTATTTCATTAGTGGGGGAGACAAGTAGTTTCCGTACTGTGTTATAATAAAATGAATTTTGTTTATTATCATTACCAAATTGTAAACAATTATTTGTATTGCATTCAGTTTCATTTGGTCTCTTCAGAGTGTCTTTAAGCAAGTTAAATATTTGAAATATGAAAGTACTAAAAGGCCGTGTGTTTTTAATTGAAAGCAGATGGTAGTTTATGACAGAAAGCAGTCGGCTGAAGTGTATTCATTTATTTTATCAAACACCATTCACATTTATAAGAATATTTATTTTTGTGCAGCTAGTTGTTAGCTAAGACATAGTGTGCAAATTTTTGTCGTTCTATCCCCTTTCCAGTAATAATGGAATAACAATGTAAACAATTTGTATAGCATTCAGTTTCAATTGGTCTCTTCAGAGTGTCTTTAAGCAAGTTAAATATTTGAAATACGAGGGTCATTCAATAAGTAAACAGACAAACAGTTGTAGAAAAGAAATTAATTGTAGCAGCTGATTGAAACTTTCAGGAGTGTTACCTGGCAACATCGTTGTGAGTCTTGATCAGCTGTTCAATAATATATTGCATAATCATAACCAATACAGTTTTATGTACGATGGCGTGTCCTCTTGAGGACAGTACTTTCGAAGAACAGCGTTCTGTTATAAGATTTTTGGACTTGGAACCACTAACTTGGATTCACTATTTTGAACCTGAGTCAAAGCGACAAAGCATGGAGTGGAAGCATCCCAGTTCACCCGCCAAAAAGAAATTCAAAACCCAGCCATCGGCTGGTAAGGTGATGTTAACCATCTTTTGGAGCTCCCAAGGCCCAATTTTCTCTGATTACCTACAAGACCAGCGTACCATCATAGTCAGTACTATTCTGACATGATTGTGAACAAAGTTAAGCCTGCATTGAAGAAGAAATGTCCGGGATGGCAGAGGAAAGGTGTGATTCTTCTTCACGATAATGCCCGCCCACACACGGCAAAACTGACGCTTGAAACAATAAAAAAAGTAGGTTGGGAGATCCTGCCTCATCGCCCTTATAGCCCTGACCTTCCCCATCTGACTTTTTCTTGTTCGGCCCACTCAAGGAGACTTTGCGTGATGTCAAGTTCAACGGCAATGAAGAAGTGAAGGAAAAAGTCAAAAACTGGCTTCGACATCAAGGTAAAGAATTCTTTGCTGAGGGAATACAAAAGCTTGTAAAGAGATGGGACAAGTGCATAGACGCTGCTGGAGATTATGTTGAAAAGTAAAAAAAAAAAAATTGTATAATTGTATTAATTGAATAAAAAGCTTTTGCTCCACAGCTGTTTGTTTACTTATTGAATGACCTCTCATATGAAAGTACTGAAAGGCTGTGTGTTTTTAATTGAAAGCAGATGGTAGTTTATGACAGATATCAGTCGGGTGAAGTGTATTCTATTTATTTTATTTTATCAAACACCATTCACGTTCATAAGGTTATTTATTTTTGTGCAGCTAGTTGTTAGCTAAGGCGCAGTGTGCAAGTTTTTTGTCATTCTATCCCCTTTGCAGTAATAAAGTGGTGGCAAATCCTATTAAAGATTGCCTGTTCGTCACTAAATTTTAATTACCAAGTGGTTTTAAATTTACTATAACTGGTACGGTCATTATTTACTTATGTTTCCTCTGTTGGTGAAAATTAAAATAACAAGGGCGCGGCAAGCCATATTACCACTGTTGAAGGTTACCATATGTTTTTCCAGGTTTGCTTTTGTTCAGAAACGGCTAACGGTTTGGAAAAAAAATTTTCAACTTGTGATTTTCACTTGACAAACACAAACGCAATAGTAAACTTACATTACAAAGTTAACATTTTTACTTTAAGACCGTGTAACAATTTTTACAAGCTGGTACAAATCAACAAATGTAGATGCAATTGCACACACACACATACAATCAACTGTGGAAGTTCAATTATACAACATGTAATGTATTCAGTTTCTCCAAGTAACAGTTCAATGTTGTTTACGACTGGCTTTCACAAGCAGGCTGCTTGTTGCAGTATCTGGCACATTCGATACTGTCACCAACGCGAAGGGTAGCCCTATCTTTCATTACTTTACAAGGAGAGAGGACACTCTTCATTTCATAAATGAAACAGGTGGGAAAGTTTTTACGAAAAGACCTGTCTCATTATACAGGCTCTCTGTTGCAGTGCTCGTCAAACATTTACACACAAACACTCACTGCTAACACGTACATGATTATGTTACAAAGGGCCATCTTTATTAGCCTGTTTTTGACGCATTGCACACTGCATTTTATCAGGATATATGGACCATTCACAGGTGTCCGTCTGTATTTCTGTCCCTCACTCGTACGCTTATCCTCATGGTCATGCAACTCATTCTGCCGGGAGTGTGTGTGTTCTTTTGTGCAGATGCTTACCTTGCACTTGGTTGTAACTTGCTGCCGATGACAAGAAGTACGTAGTACGTAGTCCTAATCGTACCCGATGCATGTACAACAGAAATTTTCCATGCATCCTCATCCCCATAGGGATGACAAACTAGGTTTCCTGATCATGCTTATTGGCCGATAACAAACACGAGAATAAGACAGAAAAATTAATGGTGTAACCTTTTTCAGTATCAGCTACCCTTATAATTTACAGCAAGCTCTATTTATGATAATTGTTATTACACTGTCATAGGACTGCAGTTCCTCCCTCAGGCTGCTGGTGCTCGGTTCCTCCTTGCAGCGAAATATTGTCAATTGTCTGCGTGGAAGTAAGCAACGGGTGTAAGCATTCTTGAAGGCTTCATCTCACTCGATCCTCTCTGGCAGCAAGCTGTAACAGTAACGGAGACCATCAAACGTTTTCTAGGCGAAAGCCGGCCACTGCAATATGCATGCACGTTTCTAGACACAATTAAAAAAAATTACAGGTGGTCAGAAAAGTCTGGTGTAAGAAAAGTGTACGTAGGGACCCGGAGGTACTGCAATGCCGGGTCAACCCGTGACAGAAGTGGAGCAAGCCTCTAAACACTCCGTCATTTTCCAAAGGTCATTTTAATACACTGGCCCCACAATGCGGAGCGTATCAGACATAAAGTTGATAAGAACAGCTTAACAGGTTTATTCTTATACCAAAAATTTTACAAGGAGTTACAAATATTAAAACCGTACTTACAAATTAATAATCATTAATTGTATGTAACACTGTTGACAATTTTTAGACACCTGTATGAATTAGGCTATACAATTTATTGTTGTATATATGTATATAAAGTCTCTGATTATTTATTACAATTATTAATTTTATACAGTCTTTGAGAGTGTTCATACCTTCACAGTATGTCAAACACAATTATATCTATTGTATATTGTTTTTTTTCACACATTGATGTCACAATTTGCCAATTGTTTAATCACTGTCATGCAGATTTTTTTATCCAGTTACTACCACACTTAAGTTATTCTTTTTTTTCTTTCCTGTGAAAGCTGAAAGCGCAGCAGCACGTGTGAACACACAGATAATATTTTGTTTGGCAAATGTGACATTAAGCACTGCCATCAATCAGTATCACTATCTCACTTGTTTACTGTATATATATCCTGACTCCACCTGCTGAGCTTTCCGAATGGCTCTGTCATTGTTCTTGTGCCATGCATAGTAGTCCAGAGATGCTATACTATGAAGCCATCCATGGAGACCCTACATCCTTTCCCTTCTAGCGCCTCCTCAGAGATTTCAAAAGAAACAGATGCATCAACTATGCAGATATTTATATTTTCTTCATTCCTCAGCTCCCGTGTCATGGTCTCAGATATGATCTGTTCCCTCGGCCTTCCTGTTTTTACAAGCAGAACCCCTGCCAATCAAAACATTGTAAAACAAAGGAAATTTAAGTGTACAAAAAAAAAACAAAAGATTGACAAGGAAGGTTGGTGAAGAGGAAAGGCTGAAGATTGCGATTGATTTACTGCAATGAACAGAGGTAAATAATAATAATAATAATAATTTATTTCCAATTTTTCCTTCATATACAAAATAGTTGCATACAAAGGACCTATAGGGGGTATAAAAATACCCGTACATAGGTTGGTCCTACATAAATATTTAAAAATAAAATTCAAAAATACAACAGTTGTAAATATTAACAAAATGTGATAGATACATCACTAGTTTATACTAATATAGTTCAAATAATAAAGCATTAAATTTATATGAGATTCATATACACAACATCAACCATACATGGCAACATGTTAATCACAATAATTATTAAATTTGTACAGACACCATTTATTCCATTATTCAGTCTATAACAAAATTTCTGATTTTATCTTTTAACTTCTTTTTTAACAGTTTATTACTAACGCCCAAACCTTTAAGATATATCGGTAGTTCATTGAAGTACTTTATTGCATAATAAACATAACTCCTTTGGCCAATTGTCAATATGTGTTTAGGCAGTGGGATACTTTTGTAGCGTGTGTTATTAGAATTTCGAGTAAATTCATCCTCAAGTTTATCATACTGATATATTATGGCTTTAAGAACAAAAACTTGTTTGAGATCGAGTGGTCTGTCCTGATCTTGTTCTTCCACTCCAATTATTTTTAATAATCTATATTGAAGTCTAAGCAGTGGTCTGAAAGATGTATCATAAAGACCACCCCAGGCAACAATACCATAAACTGCAATACTATGGAAAAGCCCATAGTAGGCCTATATTTGAATCATCTGTTTTCTAGATAATATTTGCCGGAGTCTGCAAAAAACATATACTAGATATTTTGGTCTTATTAACTACATTATTGACATGCAAATCCCACTTAATATTATAATCATATATAACACCTAGATATTTACAGCTAACGACTCTCTTCAAACGACCACCATTCAAAAAAACATCCAATTCACAGGAACAGAGTCTTTATAATTGCCAAAAGTGACATAAACAGACTTGTTTATATTAAGTATAAGTTTATTTTGATAAAGCCATGAAAAAATAGAGTCAAGTTTATCTGACACATGAACTGAAAGTTCCCTCCATGAGTGCCCATTCATTGGGACAGCTGTATCATCAGCATATGCAATCAATTCTTGGTGTATTTCTAATAAATCATTTATGAAGAATAAAAACAGTAATTGACCAAGAATAGATCCCTGAGGAACTCCTAAATTGGTATAGACTGGTTTACTTTTAATACCATTGACCTTTTTACAACTTGAAATTAAAAATCGAATCGAATTAAAAATTTTTTAAATTCACATTACAGTTAAATTTTTAACATGTTTCTTTAAAATTACACATACCATACAATTGTACTAATCATTTTTATTGATAATGTTTCATTATCGCTGCATGTGCCAACCAACTAAATTTCTTATAAAACCGCCAATATCTCGAAAACGAAAAAGCCGATTTTATTGAAACAAAACCAAAATAAAATTTGGAATTTTTTATAATTTTCACTCGTTGACACCATATAGCTATCTCTCATAAAACGAAAGTTTGTCGCATGCCGAAAATTTCACTACATGAAAATTAAAAAAGAAATTTCATGACGTGGAACCGTCTGAAGACTGTTTTTGAAAATTGTTAAAACTATCGGTTAAAATTTATGCCTAAAACCATCCTCAAACTTCAAGGAACATGGTGGTGAAAGAATTTTAAAAATCAGATCAGCTGTTACTGAAGTTATGTCGGGGCGGGCAATGAAACACATTCGCGCTCTCCGCTATAGCTCGGACGTAGACCTACGCAGCTTCCAGTGGTCGAGGGAAGAGTAACAGTACTTGCTGAAAGCTTGCGTACCACCTCCTCTGTTCTATTGGGGAGAAAAGTCCACATTGTCTCGCTCGCTCTGCAAAAAGAGTATACTTCCAAACGGGTACTGACAGTAGGACTGGAGATAAAGCTCCTGTTGTCCCGTAGTGACAGATAGTCGTTGATATTCATTTTTGAGTTTAAGGTGGGCCGGTCCCGGCGGTACTGCAATGCCGGGTCAACCCGTGACAGAGGTGGAGCAAGCCCCTAGCACTCCGTCATTTTCCAAAAATCAGTTTAATATACTGGCCCCGCAATGCGGAGCGTATCAGATATTAAGCTGATAAGAACAGATACTACACTTTGATCTTAGCCAAAAGGCCGAGAAGCGATAAACCAAAGGTGCCTTACGGTTATGGTGTCACTCTATGGACTATCGTTTTAAGCGGCGGGAACCAGTGGTTGTTATTCGAGTTTATTTCACCATCAGCCACCGCCCAAGTGACGTCAGACCAAAGGTGCGCAGTTATCTCAACGTCTCCTCGCCTTTCTTATGCGAAACGTTCAACTGGTTCGATTTTTGAGAAGGAAACGCTGGAAAAATCGTAGCCCAGTCAACGAATACAGTCGCCGTGACGACGTGGTGAACTGTTTACTCGATAGATGGCGTCACAGTAGCGCCTCCGTATTTTACCACTTTTTTGTTTTTCGTGGTGAAAACCGCGGAACGAGGACGCAGGCAACGTGTCGGAAGTCGTCTGTTAAGTTAAGCAACCGATAAAACGATCGGTAGAACCGGATAGTACGATGAAAAAAACCCGTTAAAGTTCAAGTTCGCACCGCATTTAACGTGACCCGCAAGATAGGGTAGGCTGCAGCTGGAATTTCGGCGTTTTGCACACTCAATTATTGGTAGTCGTACCTTTTAAAATACATGCCATGCTGTGTGCTCTGTTGTCATATACAGACGGCAGTGGCCCGGGACTTGATGGTCGACGAAATTACAAGTAGATTTTTCATAACACATCACCTCTCTCAGCGTTCCCTTTTCTTTGCTGCATCCAAGCACGAGACGGCCGCGCCCACCACGTCGTTACGATTACAGTATCTCAGATGTCGAGTGACCGATTATACAATTTAAAAACCTCACAACGGTGGTTTTCATAATAGGCCTACCTTTCGAGTAACGTGAGAGGCCACGTAGGTGTATACGTAAACGGTACCCAATTCAATTCCTTTGTAAAACTGAAAAAACAATGGGCCAAATTGTCCGCGTCGTCTTCACAATGCGATTTCAAGTGTCATGCTAATATCATACTGTTGAGTCGCTTGCCGATTTGAAAGTGAAGGGTATTTATTCGTAAATGACTAATCAAACAAATCTGCAATTGCACACCTTTGAACGATCGAATCTCGTTGTTTTTGAACCAATAGCTAGTAAAATTTCTAAAACAGATACGTCACCGCTCGTGTTCGGTTTTCATCATCTTTAAAGTATGTTTTCATCTAGTAAACGAGCTGTTCTGCAAAGTTGCATGAAACTTTTTCCCCTCTCTACCGAACTGATCGCATTCTAACAAACGTAAAGTAAATGTTAAAGACAACGACGCCACCTAACCTTTCACAACTGCACAGAATGTAAATGAAGGGTGCCTGTTTTTTCTTAACTGCTCCTCTTCCTCTGGTCAGTGTGTATTTTACCTTTCACACAACTGAAAGTATTTAAACTAGTAAAGGAATTTTTTATTTCATTAGTGGGGGAGACAAGTAGTTTCCGTACTGTGTTATAATAAAATGAATTTTGTTTATTATCATTACCAAATTGTAAACAATTATTTGTATTGCATTCAGTTTCATTTGGTCTCTTCAGAGTGTCTTTAAGCAAGTTAAATATTTGAAATATGAAAGTACTAAAAGGCCGTGTGTTTTTAATTGAAAGCAGATGGTAGTTTATGACAGAAAGCAGTCGGCTGAAGTGTATTCATTTATTTTATCAAACACCATTCACATTTATAAGAATATTTATTTTTGTGCAGCTAGTTGTTAGCTAAGACATAGTGTGCAAATTTTTGTCGTTCTATCCCCTTTCCAGTAATAATGGAATAACAATGTAAACAATTTGTATAGCATTCAGTTTCAATTGGTCTCTTCAGAGTGTCTTTAAGCAAGTTAAATATTTGAAATACGAGGGTCATTCAATAAGTAAACAGACAAACAGTTGTAGAAAAGAAATTAATTGTAGCAGCTGATTGAAACTTTCAGGAGTGTTACCTGGCAACATCGTTGTGAGTCTTGATCAGCTGTTCAATAATATATTGCATAATCATAACCAATACAGTTTTATGTACGATGGCGTGTCCTCTTGAGGACAGTACTTTCGAAGAACAGCGTTCTGTTATAAGATTTTTGGACTTGGAACCACTAACTTGGATTCACTATTTTGAACCTGAGTCAAAGCGACAAAGCATGGAGTGGAAGCATCCCAGTTCACCCGCCAAAAAGAAATTCAAAACCCAGCCATCGGCTGGTAAGGTGATGTTAACCATCTTTTGGAGCTCCCAAGGCCCAATTTTCTCTGATTACCTACAAGACCAGCGTACCATCATAGTCAGTACTATTCTGACATGATTGTGAACAAAGTTAAGCCTGCATTGAAGAAGAAATGTCCGGGATGGCAGAGGAAAGGTGTGATTCTTCTTCACGATAATGCCCGCCCACACACGGCAAAACTGACGCTTGAAACAATAAAAAAAGTAGGTTGGGAGATCCTGCCTCATCGCCCTTATAGCCCTGACCTTCCCCATCTGACTTTTTCTTGTTCGGCCCACTCAAGGAGACTTTGCGTGATGTCAAGTTCAACGGCAATGAAGAAGTGAAGGAAAAAGTCAAAAACTGGCTTCGACATCAAGGTAAAGAATTCTTTGCTGAGGGAATA
Source organism: Magicicada septendecula (assembly GCA_034769895.1). NCBI lineage: Eukaryota > Metazoa > Arthropoda > Insecta > Hemiptera > Cicadidae > Magicicada > Magicicada septendecula. Next base: position 661,267,009 of record CM068368.1, read on the forward strand.
CAAAAGCTTGTAAAGAGATGGGACAAGTGCATAGACGCTGCTGGAGATTATGTTGAAAAGTAAAAAAAAAAAAATTGTATAATTGTATTAATTGAATAAAAAGCTTTTGCTCCACAGCTGTTTGTTTACTTATTGAATGACCTCTCATATGAAAGTACTGAAAGGCTGTGTGTTTTTAATTGAAAGCAGATGGTAGTTTATGACAGATATCAGTCGGGTGAAGTGTATTCTATTTATTTTATTTTATCAAACACCATTCACGTTCATAAGGTTATTTATTTTTGTGCAGCTAGTTGTTAGCTAAGGCGCAGTGTGCAAGTTTTTTGTCATTCTATCCCCTTTGCAGTAATAAAGTGGTGGCAAATCCTATTAAAGATTGCCTGTTCGTCACTAAATTTTAATTACCAAGTGGTTTTAAATTTACTATAACTGGTACGGTCATTATTTACTTATGTTTCCTCTGTTGGTGAAAATTAAAATAACAAGGGCGCGGCAAGCCATATTACCACTGTTGAAGGTTACCATATGTTTTTCCAGGTTTGCTTTTGTTCAGAAACGGCTAACGGTTTGGAAAAAAAATTTTCAACTTGTGATTTTCACTTGACAAACACAAACGCAATAGTAAACTTACATTACAAAGTTAACATTTTTACTTTAAGACCGTGTAACAATTTTTACAAGCTGGTACAAATCAACAAATGTAGATGCAATTGCACACACACACATACAATCAACTGTGGAAGTTCAATTATACAACATGTAATGTATTCAGTTTCTCCAAGTAACAGTTCAATGTTGTTTACGACTGGCTTTCACAAGCAGGCTGCTTGTTGCAGTATCTGGCACATTCGATACTGTCACCAACGCGAAGGGTAGCCCTATCTTTCATTACTTTACAAGGAGAGAGGACACTCTTCATTTCATAAATGAAACAGGTGGGAAAGTTTTTACGAAAAGACCTGTCTCATTATACAGGCTCTCTGTTGCAGTGCTCGTCAAACATTTACACACAAACACTCACTGCTAACACGTACATGATTATGTTACAAAGGGCCATCTTTATTAGCCTGTTTTTGACGCATTGCACACTGCATTTTATCAGGATATATGGACCATTCACAGGTGTCCGTCTGTATTTCTGTCCCTCACTCGTACGCTTATCCTCATGGTCATGCAACTCATTCTGCCGGGAGTGTGTGTGTTCTTTTGTGCAGATGCTTACCTTGCACTTGGTTGTAACTTGCTGCCGATGACAAGAAGTACGTAGTACGTAGTCCTAATCGTACCCGATGCATGTACAACAGAAATTTTCCATGCATCCTCATCCCCATAGGGATGACAAACTAGGTTTCCTGATCATGCTTATTGGCCGATAACAAACACGAGAATAAGACAGAAAAATTAATGGTGTAACCTTTTTCAGTATCAGCTACCCTTATAATTTACAGCAAGCTCTATTTATGATAATTGTTATTACACTGTCATAGGACTGCAGTTCCTCCCTCAGGCTGCTGGTGCTCGGTTCCTCCTTGCAGCGAAATATTGTCAATTGTCTGCGTGGAAGTAAGCAACGGGTGTAAGCATTCTTGAAGGCTTCATCTCACTCGATCCTCTCTGGCAGCAAGCTGTAACAGTAACGGAGACCATCAAACGTTTTCTAGGCGAAAGCCGGCCACTGCAATATGCATGCACGTTTCTAGACACAATTAAAAAAAATTACAGGTGGTCAGAAAAGTCTGGTGTAAGAAAAGTGTACGTAGGGACCCGGAGGTACTGCAATGCCGGGTCAACCCGTGACAGAAGTGGAGCAAGCCTCTAAACACTCCGTCATTTTCCAAAGGTCATTTTAATACACTGGCCCCACAATGCGGAGCGTATCAGACATAAAGTTGATAAGAACAGCTTAACAGGTTTATTCTTATACCAAAAATTTTACAAGGAGTTACAAATATTAAAACCGTACTTACAAATTAATAATCATTAATTGTATGTAACACTGTTGACAATTTTTAGACACCTGTATGAATTAGGCTATACAATTTATTGTTGTATATATGTATATAAAGTCTCTGATTATTTATTACAATTATTAATTTTATACAGTCTTTGAGAGTGTTCATACCTTCACAGTATGTCAAACACAATTATATCTATTGTATATTGTTTTTTTTCACACATTGATGTCACAATTTGCCAATTGTTTAATCACTGTCATGCAGATTTTTTTATCCAGTTACTACCACACTTAAGTTATTCTTTTTTTTCTTTCCTGTGAAAGCTGAAAGCGCAGCAGCACGTGTGAACACACAGATAATATTTTGTTTGGCAAATGTGACATTAAGCACTGCCATCAATCAGTATCACTATCTCACTTGTTTACTGTATATATATCCTGACTCCACCTGCTGAGCTTTCCGAATGGCTCTGTCATTGTTCTTGTGCCATGCATAGTAGTCCAGAGATGCTATACTATGAAGCCATCCATGGAGACCCTACATCCTTTCCCTTCTAGCGCCTCCTCAGAGATTTCAAAAGAAACAGATGCATCAACTATGCAGATATTTATATTTTCTTCATTCCTCAGCTCCCGTGTCATGGTCTCAGATATGATCTGTTCCCTCGGCCTTCCTGTTTTTACAAGCAGAACCCCTGCCAATCAAAACATTGTAAAACAAAGGAAATTTAAGTGTACAAAAAAAAAACAAAAGATTGACAAGGAAGGTTGGTGAAGAGGAAAGGCTGAAGATTGCGATTGATTTACTGCAATGAACAGAGGTAAATAATAATAATAATAATAATTTATTTCCAATTTTTCCTTCATATACAAAATAGTTGCATACAAAGGACCTATAGGGGGTATAAAAATACCCGTACATAGGTTGGTCCTACATAAATATTTAAAAATAAAATTCAAAAATACAACAGTTGTAAATATTAACAAAATGTGATAGATACATCACTAGTTTATACTAATATAGTTCAAATAATAAAGCATTAAATTTATATGAGATTCATATACACAACATCAACCATACATGGCAACATGTTAATCACAATAATTATTAAATTTGTACAGACACCATTTATTCCATTATTCAGTCTATAACAAAATTTCTGATTTTATCTTTTAACTTCTTTTTTAACAGTTTATTACTAACGCCCAAACCTTTAAGATATATCGGTAGTTCATTGAAGTACTTTATTGCATAATAAACATAACTCCTTTGGCCAATTGTCAATATGTGTTTAGGCAGTGGGATACTTTTGTAGCGTGTGTTATTAGAATTTCGAGTAAATTCATCCTCAAGTTTATCATACTGATATATTATGGCTTTAAGAACAAAAACTTGTTTGAGATCGAGTGGTCTGTCCTGATCTTGTTCTTCCACTCCAATTATTTTTAATAATCTATATTGAAGTCTAAGCAGTGGTCTGAAAGATGTATCATAAAGACCACCCCAGGCAACAATACCATAAACTGCAATACTATGGAAAAGCCCATAGTAGGCCTATATTTGAATCATCTGTTTTCTAGATAATATTTGCCGGAGTCTGCAAAAAACATATACTAGATATTTTGGTCTTATTAACTACATTATTGACATGCAAATCCCACTTAATATTATAATCATATATAACACCTAGATATTTACAGCTAACGACTCTCTTCAAACGACCACCATTCAAAAAAACATCCAATTCATCAGGAACAGAGTCTTTATAATTGCCAAAAGTGACATAAACAGACTTGTTTATATTAAGTATAAGTTTATTTTGATAAAGCCATGAAAAAATAGAGTCAAGTTTATCTGACACATGAACTGAAAGTTCCCTCCATGAGTGCCCATTCATTGGGACAGCTGTATCATCAGCATATGCAATCAATTCTTGGTGTATTTCTAATAAATCATTTATGAAGAATAAAAACAGTAATTGACCAAGAATAGATCCCTGAGGAACTCCTAAATTGGTATAGACTGGTTTACTTTTAATACCATTGACCTTTACAACTTGAAATTAAAAATCGAATCGAATTAAAAATTTTTTAAATTCACATTACAGTTAAATTTTTAACATGTTTCTTTAAAATTACACATACCATACAATTGTACTAATCATTTTTATTGATAATGTTTCATTATCGCTGCATGTGCCAACCAACTAAATTTCTTATAAAACCGCCAATATCTCGAAAACGAAAAAGCCGATTTTATTGAAACAAAACCAAAATAAAATTTGGAATTTTCTATAATTTTCACTCGTTGACACCATATAGCTATCTCTCATAAAACGAAAGTTTGTCGCATGCCGAAAATTTCACTACATGAAAATTAAAAAAGAAATTTCATGACGTGGAACCGTCTGAAGACTGTTTTTGAAAATTGTTAAAACTATCGGTTAAAATTTATGCCTAAAACCATCCTCAAACTTCAAGGAACATGGTGGTGAAAGAATTTTAAAAATCAGATCAGCTGTTACTGAAGTTATGTCGGGGCGGGCAATGAAACACATTCGCGCTCTCCGCTATAGCTCGGACGTAGACCTACGCAGCTTCCAGTGGTCGAGGGAAGAGTAACAGTACTTGCTGAAAGCTTGCGTACCACCTCCTCTGTTCTATTGGGGAGAAAAGTCCACATTGTCTCGCTCGCTCTGCAAAAAGAGTATACTTCCAAACGGGTACTGACAGTAGGACTGGAGATAAAGCTCCTGTTGTCCCGTAGTGACAGATGGTCGTTGATATTCATTTTTGAGTTTAAGGTGGGCCGGTCCCGGCGGTACTGCAATGCCGGGTCAACCCGTGACAGAGGTGGAGCAAGCCCCTAGCACTCCGTCATTTTCCAAAAATCAGTTTAATATACTGGCCCCGCAATGCGGAGCGTATCAGATATTAAGCTGATAAGAACAGATTTAAAAACGTTTATTGTTATATCAGTATATACAGAGTGTTACAAAAATTTTAAAACATGCTTACAAATTAATACTCATTAATTCTAGATACATACTTCATAATAATTATACATGTTTAAAATGGTACAACTTTTTGTTGTATATTTATAGTCTTTATTTATTACAATAAAATTTCTTTTTGGTATAGTCTTTGGGATTGTTCGTATGTACAAATTGTATATTTAATGTTTTTCAGATATATGTCACAACTGCCAATTTATTTAATATCATTCTCATGTAGTTTAATATACTGGCCCTGCAATGCAGGGCGTATCACACACACACACACACACACACACACACACACACACACACAGAGGAAACATGCAGCTCAAATACAAAAAGACAAATATAAAGAAAATACACAAATACAAATATTAAGAAAATATATACATAATACATATTGTTTTGATTGGCAGCTGTGACTGACATTAGACACTGGCATTAATAAATAGCACTATCACAATGTCACTGTCACTAGCACTAAGCACTATCACTTATATTGTCGTACACCTGTGACATGTTCAACGTATATGTCACGACTCCACCTAATTGTGTCCGACACCATTAATTTTCCCATTATTCTACCATACTTCCAAGAAATACCCAGCCTCTGAACAACCCTGTCATTGTTCTTGTGCCACGCACCCAGAGAGCCTATAATAAAGCCATCAAGGTACACCCTGTATCCTTTGGCTTCTAGTTCAGTTTTCAAGGAGCTGTATTTGTCAATTTTATGTCTCCTTGCCAGTTCTAGAGCCTCCTCAGAACCTTCAAAAGGCACCGATACGTCCACAATACATATATTTTTCCTGTCATCACTTCTTAACACTATGTCTGGTCTGAGGTTTGATGTAGTTCCCTCGACCTTCCTGTTTTTGATGAGTGTTTCGGTGTCTTTGAGAGTAATGGCATTGCTGAGGCGTTCAACTATATTATCGTGGCGGAGCTTCCATCCTGTCGAATGGGTTTTACAGTGATTGACAACATGGGGAAGGGTCTCCTTGGGGTATCCGCATTTCCTGCATCGCTTGTCACCATTGCCGTATCTTTTTGTAGCATTCAGGGGAACGGTCCCAAGTCTTGCTCTGGTGATGAAGCGGTAGTCACAGAAACGAGTGTACTTTCCTGTAAGTATAAAATGGTTGCTGACTGCTGCTCGTGTAGTTGATTTGAGCATTTTCCCTTGGTCTGGTTTTCTGAATAGGGTGACTTTATAATAATTTCGTATCCCTCCTTTCATCATTCTCATTATAGCCCACCTTTCAGATCCTGGGACGATTATATGTTCTGTAGTATGGGAAGGCATACCTATAATAATTTTCAACTCTTCTCTGGCCGTGGACCACTGGAACCGTACGCTCATCCGGGTCTTGTTGAGGATGCGACATGCATTTCTTGCTTGCGACCAGATGGTTGATATGTCACCACCATCCCTGTCGAGGTTGTCATCTGTCGATCCTGAGAGGTATGCGGCCATGTCTTCTTTAGTAGGAGTGGACCCAAGTTTCCTTTTTACCACACTTTTCAGGCACTCCCAGGCTGTGTTTTTGATTGATGGATCCGGGGATGTAAGTAGTTTAAACGCATGGACTATCTTGGAGATCTTGGCAGCATCCGCCAGTGGAATTAAATTGGCTCCCCCTTGATATGCTGGCATATATAGAATCTCTGGGCTTGCTCGCTGGGGAAGGTGTAGCCACTTTTTGACGTAGCCTTTTATTTTTTTATCAGCTTTGTGAAGCGGCTTCATCGTTATTCGGGATGCTCGCAGTACATAGGCTAGTTTAGTTAGAAGGAACATGTTTAGGGCTTCTATTTTTTGCCACGGCGCCAGTAGTGAGTTGTGAAGTTTCTCAACATCTTGTAGCAGGTTATTAATTTCCTCTTCTGGTGTTTGATTGACTTTGTAGCCTGTTGGAATCCCCAGGTATTGGTAGTCTTCACCTTCTTTTAATGGCTCCGGTCTTCCTCCTTGGACAGTGAAAGTGGTGTTGTGGATTTCTCTCCTCTTCTTGCAATCCATGTGGAGGGTTGAACATTTCTTGGGATTAAAAGTCAGCCCCATCCAAGATGCTGTTTCTCCAACTTTGTTCAGCATGTTTTGCATGGCATCTGCATTCTTTGCAATGAGAACTATATCATCAGCATACGCTAACACCGACTGTATGTTGTTATGTAGTTTGTAACCACAATCATATTGCATGCTTTGTATAGTTCTTAGCAATGGCTCTATTGCAATGCTGAAGATAATTGGCGACAGGGGGCATCCTTGCTTCACTCCAGATTTCATGTTTATGTCTTCAGTCTCCCCTTCCGGTGTAGTTATTGTAGTAGTGGCATTCCTGTAAATGTTTTGTATAATGTTACTTAGCTTTTCTGGGAGTCTTATATTTTTGAGTACATTGTGGATGTATTTATGCGGGATTGAGCCGAAAGCATTTGTTAAATCCAGCCATGCTAGTACGGCTTCTTTTCCGTTTCTTCTGGAATCATCAATGATGGACTGTACTATAAAGTTGTTTTCATAACAGCCTTCTGTATCCATAAAGCCCTTCTGCTTGGGCGATATAATATTATTCTTAGCAGTCCACGTGCATACTCTGCTTGATATAATGCTAGCATATAGTTTGGCTATCGTATTTCCCAAGGTGAGTGGACGCCAGTTGTTGAGATCTCTGTGGTCCCCTTTTTTGTGGATCAGTACGGTTCTTGAACTATCCCATGCCTTCGGTGTCTTCTCCTCCTTAAAGCATCTATTATAAATAGTCTGAAGGACTAGACATCCAGGGTCTGCTCGTTTCAGCTGCGAGTATTTGACACCATCTTTCCCAGGTGCTGTGTTCTTCATTTTATTTAATTTCTGATTAATTTCTTCGGTTTCGATAGTATTTTCAATGTTAGCTTCATTTACCCCCACCGCCCGCATCTGATTCAGACATTCTGTGACGTGAGCAGGGGCTGCTGCTATGTCTGTGTCCGCTTTTTCTGTAAATACATCCTTGAAATATGCTGTTACTTCTGTTTTTCCCACTTGACAATACGTTGTAGCTGATCCATTTAATATTTTCGAGATAGCTTTCTTTTTGTTTATTCTGTAAAGCTTCTGTATCCTACCAGCTTCTATAGGATCAAATCCATTGCCACCTGTTCTTTGGATTATTCTGTTCTGATTGCGGCCATGACCATGTCTTTGTGTTCTCTCAGGAGTTGGCTTATATTCTGTTAGTTGTCTTATTTCATCTGTAATGTTGTACACTGTGTCCTCGAAGTCTTGCCAAGATGCTGCGTCCCTCAGTGCTTGTAACCATTTTTCTTGGTGTTTTGTTGATTTCTTCCTGTTTCGGTCTTCTTCGTCTATTTCACATTGGTTAGCATTTCCATGTAAGTGTGGATTGCCTGTATCCGTTGTTATTGTAGTGTCTTCCACTGCAGCACTTGTCTCTGGCAAACCGACAATTACAATAGGGGGCCCTTCTTCTGCGGGTGTTATGGGTCGGTCTTCTTGGGCTGGTATATTCATACACAACTCCCGAATTGGTACGTCTGTATTTACACATTGAGTAGTTATGTCGGTGGTATCCCTCGTTTCTTCAGTTCTCATGTATTGTGCGTTTTCTGCTGTAGTTGTGGGATGATTCTCATTAATTTGACGGTTTGCTGATCTTCTTTCAGACATGTGTTCTTCTTCTGGTATGCTAGTAGGGACTTCTGTTTCGTTACTTGTTGTCCGTTCAATGGTTATACATGAGGGGCCATCTTCTGCAGGTATTATGGGGTGATTTTCTTGGGTTCCTGTATCGACTGCTGCCTCTTCAACTGGTATGTCCTGTTGTGCAGTTGAGTCACTGCTCTCTTCTAATTCATTATGGATTGTGCCGACATCTTCAGTGTTGCCATGTGACCTGTAGTGTCTCTTCTGTTTTTTCAGGTCGTTTTCCACTCTATCACAAATTCGGCACTTAAATTTAAGGATAACGTTGTTGCAGTGGATCTTCTTTAGATGTTTTTTAAAGTCGCTATGATTTTGATACTGGTATAGCCCAAATAACCGTCTTCTTCCTCCAGAGGGCTGTGAGGATGGACCGTCTTTACAATAATCGCACTGTATTAGTTCGTCAAATGGATACTGTATTGTAACTACCAAGGGGGTATTTGTTCCGGATTCCATTTTACACTGTAGTAGTTCTTCTATCTTAAGAGTTAGTTTACTAGTTACTTAAAGTTCCTATTAATATCTTTCCTATTATTTCTATATCATCTTATATCATTTCTATTAATATAAAAGTCTTAATAATAGCAGTCCTTGCTTGGTATAGCATTCACTTCACTACTATATCACGTTCTACTATCTTAGAGTTAGCTTATTAGTTACTTAAAGTGTCTTTAATATCTTTCCTATTATTTCTATTAGTATAAAAGTTTTAGTAATAACAGTTCTTGCTTGGCATAGTATTCATTTCACTACTATAAAGTTGTTTGTTGCGTAGACTGCTACAATACACATTAAAAAGAAAAAAAAAATGTCTTTTCCAGAATATTTTTACTATAGTTTCCTAATCTGCTAATGTATTTACATGTATCAGATATTAAGCTGATAAGAACAGATACTACACTTTGATCTTAGCCAAAAGGCCGAGAAGCGATAAACCAAAGGTGCCTTACGGTTATGGTGTCACTCTATGGACTATCGTTTTAAGCGGCGGGAACCAGTGGTTGTTATTCGAGTTTATTTCACCATCAGCCACCGCCCAAGTGACGTCAGACCAAAGGTGCGCAGTTATCTCAACGTCTCCTCGCCTTTCTTATGCGAAACGTTCAACTGGTTCGATTTTTGAGAAGGAAACGCTGGAAAAATCGTAGCCCAGTCAACGAATACAGTCGCCGTGACGACGTGGTGAACTGTTTACTCGATAGATGGCGTCACAGTAGCGCCTCCGTATTTTACCACTTTTTTGTTTTTCGTGGTGAAAACCGCGGAACGAGGACGCAGGCAACGTGTCGGAAGTCGTCTGTTAAGTTAAGCAACCGATAAAACGATCGGTAGAACCGGATAGTACGATGAAAAAAACCCGTTAAAGTTCAAGTTCGCACCGCATTTAACGTGACCCGCAAGATAGGGTAGGCTGCAGCTGGAATTTCGGCGTTTTGCACACTCAATTATTGGTAGTCGTACCTTTTAAAATACATGCCATGCTGTGTGCTCTGTTGTCATATACAGACGGCAGTGGCCCGGGACTTGATGGTCGACGAAATTACAAGTAGATTTTTCATAACACATCACCTCTCTCAGCGTTCCCTTTTCTTTGCTGCATCCAAGCACGAGACGGCCGCGCCCACCACGTCGTTACGATTACAGTATCTCAGATGTCGAGTGACCGATTATACAATTTAAAAACCTCACAACGGTGGTTTTCATAATAGGCCTACCTTTCGAGTAACGTGAGAGGCCACGTAGGTGTATACGTAAACGGTACCCAATTCAATTCCTTTGTAAAACTGAAAAAACAATGGGCCAAATTGTCCGCGTCGTCTTCACAATGCGATTTCAAGTGTCATGCTAATATCATACTGTTGAGTCGCTTGCCGATTTGAAAGTGAAGGGTATTTATTCGTAAATGACTAATCAAACAAATCTGCAATTGCACACCTTTGAACGATCGAATCTCGTTGTTTTTGAACCAATAGCTAGTAAAATTTCTAAAACAGATACGTCACCGCTCGTGTTCGGTTTTCATCATCTTTAAAGTATGTTTTCATCTAGTAAACGAGCTGTTCTGCAAAGTTGCATGAAACTTTTTCCCCTCTCTACCGAACTGATCGCATTCTAACAAACGTAAAGTAAATGTTAAAGACAACGACGCCACCTAACCTTTCACAACTGCACAGAATGTAAATGAAGGGTGCCTGTTTTTTCTTAACTGCTCCTCTTCCTCTGGTCAGTGTGTATTTTACCTTTCACACAACTGAAAGTATTTAAACTAGTAAAGGAATTTTTTATTTCATTAGTGGGGGAGACAAGTAGTTTCCGTACTGTGTTATAATAAAATGAATTTTGTTTATTATCATTACCAAATTGTAAACAATTATTTGTATTGCATTCAGTTTCATTTGGTCTCTTCAGAGTGTCTTTAAGCAAGTTAAATATTTGAAATATGAAAGTACTAAAAGGCCGTGTGTTTTTAATTGAAAGCAGATGGTAGTTTATGACAGAAAGCAGTCGGCTGAAGTGTATTCATTTATTTTATCAAACACCATTCACATTTATAAGAATATTTATTTTTGTGCAGCTAGTTGTTAGCTAAGACATAGTGTGCAAATTTTTGTCGTTCTATCCCCTTTCCAGTAATAATGGAATAACAATGTAAACAATTTGTATAGCATTCAGTTTCAATTGGTCTCTTCAGAGTGTCTTTAAGCAAGTTAAATATTTGAAATACGAGGGTCATTCAATAAGTAAACAGACAAACAGTTGTAGAAAAGAAATTAATTGTAGCAGCTGATTGAAACTTTCAGGAGTGTTACCTGGCAACATCGTTGTGAGTCTTGATCAGCTGTTCAATAATATATTGCATAATCATAACCAATACAGTTTTATGTACGATGGCGTGTCCTCTTGAGGACAGTACTTTCGAAGAACAGCGTTCTGTTATAAGATTTTTGGACTTGGAACCACTAACTTGGATTCACTATTTTGAACCTGAGTCAAAGCGACAAAGCATGGAGTGGAAGCATCCCAGTTCACCCGCCAAAAAGAAATTCAAAACCCAGCCATCGGCTGGTAAGGTGATGTTAACCATCTTTTGGAGCTCCCAAGGCCCAATTTTCTCTGATTACCTACAAGACCAGCGTACCATCATAGTCAGTACTATTCTGACATGATTGTGAACAAAGTTAAGCCTGCATTGAAGAAGAAATGTCCGGGATGGCAGAGGAAAGGTGTGATTCTTCTTCACGATAATGCCCGCCCACACACGGCAAAACTGACGCTTGAAACAATAAAAAAAGTAGGTTGGGAGATCCTGCCTCATCGCCCTTATAGCCCTGACCTTCCCCATCTGACTTTTTCTTGTTTGGCCCACTCAAGGAGACTTTGCGTGATGTCAAGTTCAACGGCAATGAAGAAGTGAAGGAAAAAGTCAAAAACTGGCTTCGACATCAAGGTAAAGAATTCTTTGCTGAGGGAATACAAAAGCTTGTAAAGAGATGGGACAAGTGCATAGACGCTGCTGGAGATTATGTTGAAAAGTAAAAAAAAAAAAATTGTATAATTGTATTAATTGAATAAAAAGCTTTTGCTCCACAGCTGTTTGTTTACTTATTGAATGACCTCTCATATGAAAGTACTGAAAGGCTGTGTGTTTTTAATTGAAAGCAGATGGTAGTTTATGACAGATATCAGTCGGGTGAAGTGTATTCTATTTATTTTATTTTATCAAACACCATTCACGTTCATAAGGTTATTTATTTTTGTGCAGCTAGTTGTTAGCTAAGGCGCAGTGTGCAAGTTTTTTGTCATTCTATCCCCTTTGCAGTAATAAAGTGGTGGCAAATCCTATTAAAGATTGCCTGTTCGTCACTAAATTTTAATTACCAAGTGGTTTTAAATTTACTATAACTGGTACGGTCATTATTTACTTATGTTTCCTCTGTTGGTGAAAATTAAAATAACAAGGGCGCGGTAAGCCATATTACCACTGTTGAAGGTTACCATATGTTTTTCCAGGTTTGCTTTTGTTCAGAAACGGCTAACGGTTTGGAAAAAAAATTTTCAACTTGTGATTTTCACTTGACAAACACAAACGCAATAGTAAACTTACATTACAAAGTTAACATTTTTACTTTAAGACCGTGTAACAATTTTTACAAGCTGGTACAAATCAACAAATGTAGATGCAATTGCACACACACACATACAATCAACTGTGGAAGTTCAATTATACAACATGTAATGTATTCAGTTTCTCCAAGTAACAGTTCAATGTTGTTTACGACTGGCTTTCACAAGCAGGCTGCTTGTTGCAGTATCTGGCACATTCGATACTGTCACCAACGCGAAGGGTAGCCCTATCTTTCATTACTTTACAAGGAGAGAGGACACTCTTCATTTCATAAATGAAACAGGTGGGAAAGTTTTTACGAAAAGACCTGTCTCATTATACAGGCTCTCTGTTGCAGTGCTCGTCAAACATTTACACACAAACACTCACTGCTAACACGTACATGATTATGTTACAAAGGGCCATCTTTATTAGCCTGTTTTTGACGCATTGCACACTGCATTTTATCAGGATATATGGACCATTCACAGGTGTCCGTCTGTATTTCTGTCCCTCACTCGTACGCTTATCCTCATGGTCATGCAACTCATTCTGCCGGGAGTGTGTGTGTTCTTTTGTGCAGATGCTTACCTTGCACTTGGTTGTAACTTGCTGCCGATGACAAGAAGTACGTAGTACGTAGTCCTAATCGTACCCGATGCATGTACAACAGAAATTTTCCATGCATCCTCATCCCCATAGGGATGACAAACTAGGTTTCCTGATCATGCTTATTGGCCGATAACAAACACGAGAATAAGACAGAAAAATTAATGGTGTAACCTTTTTCAGTATCAGCTACCCTTATAATTTACAGCAAGCTCTATTTATGATAATTGTTATTACACTGTCATAGGACTGCAGTTCCTCCCTCAGGCTGCTGGTGCTCGGTTCCTCCTTGCAGCGAAATATTGTCAATTGTCTGCGTGGAAGTAAGCAACGGGTGTAAGCATTCTTGAAGGCTTCATCTCACTCGATCCTCTCTGGCAGCAAGCTGTAACAGTAACGGAGACCATCAAACGTTTTCTAGGCGAAAGCCGGCCACTGCAATATGCATGCACGTTTCTAGACACAATTAAAAAAAATTACAGGTGGTCAGAAAAGTCTGGTGTAAGAAAAGTGTACGTAGGGACCCGGAGGTACTGCAATGCCGGGTCAACCCGTGACAGAAGTGGAGCAAGCCTCTAAACACTCCGTCATTTTCCAAAGGTCATTTTAATACACTGGCCCCACAATGCGGAGCGTATCAGACATAAAGTTGATAAGAACAGCTTAACAGGTTTATTCTTATACCAAAAATTTTACAAGGAGTTACAAATATTAAAACCGTACTTACAAATTAATAATCATTAATTGTATGTAACACTGTTGACAATTTTTAGACACCTGTATGAATTAGGCTATACAATTTATTGTTGTATATATGTATATAAAGTCTCTGATTATTTATTACAATTATTAATTTTATACAGTCTTTGAGAGTGTTCATACCTTCACAGTATGTCAAACACAATTATATCTATTGTATATTGTTTTTTTTCACACATTGATGTCACAATTTGCCAATTGTTTAATCACTGTCATGCAGATTTTTTTATCCAGTTACTACCACACTTAAGTTATTCTTTTTTTTCTTTCCTGTGAAAGCTGAAAGCGCAGCAGCACGTGTGAACACACAGATAATATTTTGTTTGGCAAATGTGACATTAAGCACTGCCATCAATCAGTATCACTATCTCACTTGTTTACTGTATATATATCCTGACTCCACCTGCTGAGCTTTCCGAATGGCTCTGTCATTGTTCTTGTGCCATGCATAGTAGTCCAGAGATGCTATACTATGAAGCCATCCATGGAGACCCTACATCCTTTCCCTTCTAGCGCCTCCTCAGAGATTTCAAAAGAAACAGATGCATCAACTATGCAGATATTTATATTTTCTTCATTCCTCAGCTCCCGTGTCATGGTCTCAGATATGATCTGTTCCCTCGGCCTTCCTGTTTTTACAAGCAGAACCCCTGCCAATCAAAACATTGTAAAACAAAGGAAATTTAAGTGTACAAAAAAAAAACAAAAGATTGACAAGGAAGGTTGGTGAAGAGGAAAGGCTGAAGATTGCGATTGATTTACTGCAATGAACAGAGGTAAATAATAATAATAATAATAATTTATTTCCAATTTTTCCTTCATATACAAAATAGTTGCATACAAAGGACCTATAGGGGGTATAAAAATACCCGTACATAGGTTGGTCCTACATAAATATTTAAAAATAAAATTCAAAAATACAACAGTTGTAAATATTAACAAAATGTGATAGATACATCACTAGTTTATACTAATATAGTTCAAATAATAAAGCATTAAATTTATATGAGATTCATATACACAACATCAACCATACATGGCAACATGTTAATCACAATAATTATTAAATTTGTACAGACACCATTTATTCCATTATTCAGTCTATAACAAAATTTCTGATTTTATCTTTTAACTTCTTTTTTAACAGTTTATTACTAACGCCCAAACCTTTAAGATATATCGGTAGTTCATTGAAGTACTTTATTGCATAATAAACATAACTCCTTTGGCCAATTGTCAATATGTGTTTAGGCAGTGGGATACTTTTGTAGCGTGTGTTATTAGAATTTCGAGTAAATTCATCCTCAAGTTTATCATACTGATATATTATGGCTTTAAGAACAAAAACTTGTTTGAGATCGAGTGGTCTGTCCTGATCTTGTTCTTCCACTCCAATTATTTTTAATAATCTATATTGAAGTCTAAGCAGTGGTCTGAAAGATGTATCATAAAGACCACCCCAGGCAACAATACCATAAACTGCAATACTATGGAAAAGCCCATAGTAGGCCTATATTTGAATCATCTGTTTTCTAGATAATATTTGCCGGAGTCTGCAAAAAACATATACTAGATATTTTGGTCTTATTAACTACATTATTGACATGCAAATCCCACTTAATATTATAATCATATATAACACCTAGATATTTACAGCTAACGACTCTCTTCAAACGACCACCATTCAAAAAAACATCCAATTCACAGGAACAGAGTCTTTATAATTGCCAAAAGTGACATAAACAGACTTGTTTATATTAAGTATAAGTTTATTTTGATAAAGCCATGAAAAAATAGAGTCAAGTTTATCTGACACATGAACTGAAAGTTCCCTCCATGAGTGCCCATTCATTGGGACAGCTGTATCATCAGCATATGCAATCAATTCTTGGTGTATTTCTAATAAATCATTTATGAAGAATAAAAACAGTAATTGACCAAGAATAGATCCCTGAGGAACTCCTAAATTGGTATAGACTGGTTTACTTTTAATACCATTGACCTTTTTACAACTTGAAATTAAAAATCGAATCGAATTAAAAATTTTTTAAATTCACATTACAGTTAAATTTTTAACATGTTTCTTTAAAATTACACATACCATACAATTGTACAAATCATTTTTATTGATAATGTTTCATTATCGCTGCATGTGCCAACCAACTAAATTTCTTATAAAACCGCCAATATCTCGAAAACGAAAAAGCCGATTTTATTGAAACAAAACCAAAATAAAATTTGGAATTTTCTATAATTTTCACTCGTTGACACCATATAGCTATCTCTCATAAAACGAAAGTTTGTCGCATGCCGAAAATTTCACTACATGAAAATTAAAAAAGAAATTTCATGACGTGGAACCGTCTGAAGACTGTTTTTGAAAATTGTTAAAACTATCGGTTAAAATTTATGCCTAAAACCATCCTCAAACTTCAAGGAACATGGTGGTGAAAGAATTTTAAAAATCAGATCAGCTGTTACTGAAGTTATGTCGGGGCGGGCAATGAAACACATTCGCGCTCTCCGCTATAGCTCGGACGTAGAACTACGCAGCTTCCAGTGGTCGAGGGAAGAGTAACAGTACTTGCTGAAAGCTTGCGTACCACCTCCTCTGTTCTATTGGGGAGAAAAGTCCACATTGTCTCGCTCGCTCTGCAAAAAGAGTATACTTCCAAACGGGTACTGACAGTTGGACTGGAGATAAAGCTCCTGTTGTCCCGTAGTGACAGATGGTCGTTGATATTCATTTTTGAGTTTAAGGTGGGCCGGTCCCGGCGGTACTGCAATGCCGGGTCAACCCGTGACAGAGGTGGAGCAAGCCCCTAGCACTCCGTCATTTTCCAAAAATCAGTTTAATATACTGGCCCCGCAATGCGGAGCGTATCAGATATTAAGCTGATAAGAACAGATTTAAAAAACGTTTATTGTTATATCAGTATATACAGAGTGTTACAAAAATTTTAAAACATGCTTACAAATTAATACTCATTAATTCTAGATACATACTTCATAATCATTATACATGTTTAAAATGGTACAACTTTTTGTTGTATATTTATAGTCTTTATTTATTACAATAAAATTTCTTTTTGGTATAGTCTTTGGGATTGTTCGTATGTACAAATTGTATATTTAATGTTTTTCAGATATATGTCACAACTGCCAATTTATTTAATATCATTCTCATGTAGTTTAATATACTGGCCCTGCAATGCAGGGCGTATCACACACACACACACACACACACATACACACACACACACACACACACACAGAGGAAACATGAAGCTCAAATACAAAAAGACAAATATAAAGAAAATACACAAATACAAATATTAAGAAAATATAACACACACACACACACACACACACACACACACACACACACACACACAGAGGAAACATGCAGCTCAAATACAAAAAGACAAATATAAAGAAAATACACAAATACAAATATTAAGAAAATATATACATAATACATATTGTTTTGATTGGCAGCTGTGACTGACATT
The DNA here is from genome assembly GCA_034769895.1 of Magicicada septendecula. Classification (NCBI taxonomy): domain Eukaryota; kingdom Metazoa; phylum Arthropoda; class Insecta; order Hemiptera; family Cicadidae; genus Magicicada; species Magicicada septendecula. The sequence continues at coordinate 661,284,656 of CM068368.1, forward strand.
AGACACTGGCATTAATAAATAGCACTATCACAATGTCACTGTCACTAGCACTAAGCACTATCACTTATATTGTCGTACACCTGTGACATGTTCAACGTATATGTCACGACTCCACCTAATTGTGTCCGACACCATTAATTTTCCCATTATTCTACCATACTTCCAAGAAATACCCAGCCTCTGAACAACCCTGTCATTGTTCTTGTGCCACGCACCCAGAGAGCCTATAATAAAGCCATCAAGGTACACCCTGTATCCTTTGGCTTCTAGTTCAGTTTTCAAGGAGCTGTATTTGTCAATTTTATGTCTCCTTGCCAGTTCTAGAGCCTCCTCAGAACCTTCAAAAGGCACCGATACGTCCACAATACATATATTTTTCCTGTCATCACTTCTTAACACTATGTCTGGTCTGAGGTTTGATGTAGTTCCCTCGACCTTCCTGTTTTTGATGAGTGTTTCGGTGTCTTTGAGAGTAATGCCATTGCTGAGGCGTTCAACTATATTATCGTGGCGGAGCTTCCATCCTGTCGAATGGGTTTTACAGTGATTGACAACATGGGGAAGGGTCTCCTTGGGGTATCCGCATTTCCTGCATCGCTTGTCACCATTGCCGTATCTTTTTGTAGCATTCAGGGGAACGGTCCCAAGTCTTGCTCTGGTGATGAAGCGGTAGTCACAGAAACGAGTGTACTTTCCGGTAAGTATAAAATGGTTGCTCACTGCTGCTCGTGTAGTTGATTTGAGCACTTTCCCTTGGTCTGGTTTTCTGAATAGGGTGACTTTATAATAATTTCGTATCCCTCCTTTCATCATTCTCATTATAGCCCACCTTTCAGATCCTGGGACGATTATATGTTCTGTAGTATGGGAAGGCATACCTATAATAATTTTCAACTCTTCTCTGGCCGTGGACCACTGGAACCGTACGCTCATCCGGGTCTTGTTGAGGATGCGACATGCATTTCTTGCTTGCGACCAGATGGTTGATATGTCACCACCATCCCTGTCGAGGTTGTCATCTGTCGATCCTGAGAGGTATGCGGCCATGTCTTCTTTAGTAGGAGTGGACCCAAGTTTCCTTTTTACCACACTTTTCAGGCACTCCCAGGCTGTGTTTTTGATTGATGGATCCGGGGATGTAAGTAGTTTAAACGCATGGACTATCTTGGAGATCTTGGCAGCATCCGCCAGTGGAATTAAATTGGCTCCCCCTTGATATGCTGGCATATATAGAATCTCTGGGCTTGCTCGCTGGGGAAGGTGTAGCCACTTTTTGACGTAGCCTTTTATTTTTTTATCAGCTTTGTGAAGCGGCTTCATCGTTATTCGGGATGCTCGCAGTACATAGTCTAGTTTAGTTAGAAGGAACATGTTTAGGGCTTCTATTTTTTGCCACGGCGCCAGTAGTGAGTTGTGAAGTTTCTCAACATCTTGTAGCAGGTTATTAATGTCCTCTTCTGGTGTTTGATTGACTTTGTAGCCTGTTGGAATCCCCAGGTATTGGTAGTCTTCACCTTCTTTTAATGGCTCCGGTCTTCCTCCTTGGACAGTGAAAGTGGTGTTGTGGATTTCTCTCCTCTTCTTGCAATCCATGTGGAGGGTTGAACATTTCTTGGGATTAAAAGTCAGCCCCATCCAAGATGCTGTTTCTCCAACTTTGTTCAGCATGTTTTGCATGGCATCTGCATTCTTTGCAATGAGAACTATATCATCAGCATACGCTAACACCGACTGTATGTTGTTATGTAGTTTGTAACCACAATCATATTGCATGCTTTGTATAGTTCTTAGCAATGGCTCTATTGCAATGTTGAAGATAATTGGCGACAGGGGGCATCCTTGCTTCACTCCAGATTTCATGTTTATGTCTTCAGTCTCCCCTTCCGGTGTAGTTATTGTAGTAGTGGCATTCCTGTAAATGTTTTGTATAATGTTACTTAGCTTTTCTGGGAGTCTTATATTTTTGAGTACATTGTGGATGTATTTATGCGGGATTGAACCGAAAGCATTTGTTAAATCCAGCCATGCTAGTACGGCTTCTTTTCCGTTTCTTCTGGAATCATCAATGATGGACTGTACTATAAAGTTGTTTTCATAACAGCCTTCTGTATCCATAAAGCCCTTCTGCTTGGGCGATATAATATTATTCTTAGCAGTCCACGTGCATACTCTGCTTGATATAATGCTAGCATATAGTTTGGCTATCGTATTTCCCAAGGTGAGTGGACGCCAGTTGTTGAGATCTCTGTGGTCCCCTTTTTTGTGGATCAGTACGGTTCTTGAACTATCCCATGCCTTCGGTGTCTTCTCCTCCTTAAAGCATCTATTATAAATAGTCTGAAGGACTAGACATCCAGGGTCTGCTCGTTTCAGCTGCGAGTATTTGACACCATCTTTCCCAGGTGCTGTGTTCTTCATTTTATTTAATTTCTGATTAATTTCTTCGGTTTCGATAGTATTTTCAATGTTAGCTTCATTTACCCCCACCGCCCGCATCTGATTCAGACATTCTGTGACGTGAGCAGGGGCTGCTGCTATGTCTGTGTCCGCTTTTTCTGTAAATACATCCTTGAAATATGCTGTTACTTCTGTTTTTCCCACTTGACAATACGTTGTAGCTGATCCATTTAATATTTTCGAGATAGCTTTCTTTTTGTTTATTCTGTAAAGCTTCTGTATCCTACCAGCTTCTATAGGATCAAATCCATTGCCACCTGTTCTTTGGATTATTCTGTTCTGATTGCGGCCATGACCATGTCTTTGTGTTCTCTCAGGAGTTGGCTTATATTCTGTTAGTTGTCTTATTTCATCTGTAATGTTGTACACTGTGTCCTCGAAGTCTTGCCAAGATGCTGCGTCCCTCAGTGCTTGTAACCATTTTTCTTGGTGTTTTGTTGATTTCTTCCTGTTTCGGTCTTCTTCGTCTATTTCACATTGGTTAGCATTTCCATGTAAGTGTGGATTGCCTGTATCCGTTGTTATTGTAGTGTCTTCCACTGCAGCACTTGTCTCTGGCAAACCGACAATTACAATAGGGGGCCCTTCTTCTGCGGGTGTTATGGGTCGGTCTTCTTGGGCTGGTATATTCATACACAACTCCCGAATTGGTACGTCTGTATTTACACATTGAGTAGTTATGTCGGTGGTATCCCTCGTTTCTTCAGTTCTCATGTATTGTGCGTCTTCTGCTGTAGTTGTGGGATGATTCTCATTAATTTGACGGTTTGCTGATCTTCTTTCAGACATGTGTTCTTCTTCTGGTATGCTAGTAGGGACTTCTGTTTCGTTACTTGTTGTCCGTTCAATGGTTATACATGAGGGGCCATCTTCTGCAGGTATTATGGGGTGATTTTCTTGGGTTCCTGTATCGACTGCTGCCTCTTCAACTGGTATGTCCTGTTGTGCAGTTGAGTCACTGCTCTCTTCTAATTCATTACGGATTGTGCCGACAGATATTAAGCTGATAAGAACAGATACTACACTTTGATCTTAGCCAAAAGGCCGAGAAGCGATAAACCAAAGGTGCCTTACGGTTATGGTGTCACTCTATGGACTATCGTTTTAAGCGGCGGGAACCAGTGGTTGTTATTCGAGTTTATTTCACCATCAGCCACCGCCCAAGTGACGTCAGACCAAAGGTGCGCAGTTATCTCAACGTCTCCTCGCCTTTCTTATGCGAAACGTTCAACTGGTTCGATTTTTGAGAAGGAAACGCTGGAAAAATCGTAGCCCAGTCAATGAATACAGTCGCCGTGACGACGTGGTGAACTGTTTACTCGATAGATGGCGTCACAGTAGCGCCTCCGTATTTTACCACTTTTTTGTTTTTCGTGGTGAAAACCGCGGAACGAGGACGCAGGCAACGTGTCGGAAGTCGTCTGTTAAGTTAAGCAACCGATAAAACGATCGGTAGAACCGGATAGTACGACGAAAAAAACCCGTTAAAGTTCAAGTTCGCACCGCATTTAACGTGACCCGCAAGATAGGGTAGGCTGCAGCTGGAATTTCGGCGTTTTGCACACTCAATTATTGGTAGTCGTACCTTTTAAAATACATGCCATGCTGTGTGCTCTGTTGTCATATACAGACGGCAGTGGCCCGGGACTTGATGTCGACGAAATTACAAGTAGATTTTTCATAACACATCACCTCTCTCAGCGTTCCCTTTTCTTTGCTGCATCCAAGCACGAGACGGCCGCGCCCACCACGTCGTTACGATTACAGTATCTCAGATGTCGAGTGACCGATTATACAATTTAAAAACCTCACAACGGTGGTTTTCATAATAGGCCTACCTTTCGAGTAACGTGAGAGGCCACGTAGGTGTATACGTAAACGGTACCCAATTCAATTCCTTTGTAAAACTGAAAAAACAATGGGCCAAATTGTCCGCGTCGTCTTCACAATGCGATTTCAAGTGTCATGCTAATATCATACTGTTGAGTCGCTTGCCGATTTGAAAGTGAAGGGTATTTATTCGTAAATGACTAATCAAACAAATCTGCAATTGCACACCTTTGAACGATCGAATCTCGTTGTTTTTGAACCAATAGCTAGTAAAATTTCTAAAACAGATACGTCACCGCTCGTGTTCGGTTTTCATCATCTTTAAAGTATGTTTTCATCTAGTAAACGAGCTGTTCTGCAAAGTTGCATGAAACTTTTTCCCCTCTCTACCGAACTGATCGCATTCTAACAAACGTAAAGTAAATGTTAAAGACAACGACGCCACCTAACCTTTCACAACTGCACAGAATGTAAATGAAGGGTGCCTGTTTTTTCTTAACTGCTCCTCTTCCTCTGGTCAGTGTGTATTTTACCTTTCACACAACTGAAAGTATTTAAACTAGTAAAGGAATTTTTTATTTCATTAGTGGGGGAGACAAGTAGTTTCCGTACTGTGTTATAATAAAATGAATTTTGTTTATTATCATTACCAAATTGTAAACAATTATTTGTATTGCATTCAGTTTCATTTGGTCTCTTCAGAGTGTCTTTAAGCAAGTTAAATATTTGAAATATGAAAGTACTAAAAGGCCGTGTGTTTTTAATTGAAAGCAGATGGTAGTTTATGACAGAAAGCAGTCGGCTGAAGTGTATTCATTTATTTTATCAAACACCATTCACATTTATAAGAATATTTATTTTTGTGCAGCTAGTTGTTAGCTAAGACATAGTGTGCAAATTTTTGTCGTTCTATCCCCTTTCCAGTAATAATGGAATAACAATGTAAACAATTTGTATAGCATTCAGTTTCAATTGGTCTCTTCAGAGTGTCTTTAAGCAAGTTAAATATTTGAAATACGAGGGTCATTCAATAAGTAAACAGACAAACAGTTGTAGAAAAGAAATTAATTGTAGCAGCTGATTGAAACTTTCAGGAGTGTTACCTGGCAACATCGTTGTGAGTCTTGATCAGCTGTTCAATAATATATTGCATAATCATAACCAATACAGTTTTATGTACGATGGCGTGTCCTCTTGAGGACAGTACTTTCGAAGAACAGCGTTCTGTTATAAGATTTTTGGACTTGGAACCACTAACTTGGATTCACTATTTTGAACCTGAGTCAAAGCGACAAAGCATGGAGTGGAAGCATCCCAGTTCACCCGCCAAAAAGAAATTCAAAACCCAGCCATCGGCTGGTAAGGTGATGTTAACCATCTTTTGGAGCTCCCAAGGCCCAATTTTCTCTGATTACCTACAAGACCAGCGTACCATCATAGTCAGTACTATTCTGACATGATTGTGAACAAAGTTAAGCCTGCATTGAAGAAGAAATGTCCGGGATGGCAGAGGAAAGGTGTGATTCTTCTTCACGATAATGCCCGCCCACACACGGCAAAACTGACGCTTGAAACAATAAAAAAAGTAGGTTGGGAGATCCTGCCTCATCGCCCTTATAGCCCTGACCTTCCCCATCTGACTTTTTCTTGTTTGGCCCACTCAAGGAGACTTTGCGTGATGTCAAGTTCAACGGCAATGAAGAAGTGAAGGAAAAAGTCAAAAACTGGCTTCGACATCAAGGTAAAGAATTCTTTGCTGAGGGAATACAAAAGCTTGTAAAGAGATGGGACAAGTGCATAGACGCTGCTGGAGATTATGTTGAAAAGTAAAAAAAAAAAAATTGTATAATTGTATTAATTGAATAAAAAGCTTTTGCTCCACAGCTGTTTGTTTACTTATTGAATGACCTCTCATATGAAAGTACTGAAAGGCTGTGTGTTTTTAATTGAAAGCAGATGGTAGTTTATGACAGATATCAGTCGGGTGAAGTGTATTCTATTTATTTTATTTTATCAAACACCATTCACGTTCATAAGGTTATTTATTTTTGTGCAGCTAGTTGTTAGCTAAGGCGCAGTGTGCAAGTTTTTTGTCATTCTATCCCCTTTGCAGTAATAAAGTGGTGGCAAATCCTATTAAAGATTGCCTGTTCGTCACTAAATTTTAATTACCAAGTGGTTTTAAATTTACTATAACTGGTACGGTCATTATTTACTTATGTTTCCTCTGTTGGTGAAAATTAAAATAACAAGGGCGCGGCAAGCCATATTACCACTGTTGAAGGTTACCATATGTTTTTCCAGGTTTGCTTTTGTTCAGAAACGGCTAACGGTTTGGAAAAAAAATTTTCAACTTGTGATTTTCACTTGACAAACACAAACGCAATAGTAAACTTACATTACAAAGTTAACATTTTTACTTTAAGACCGTGTAACAATTTTTACAAGCTGGTACAAATCAACAAATGTAGATGCAATTGCACACACACACATACAATCAACTGTGGAAGTTCAATTATACAACATGTAATGTATTCAGTTTCTCCAAGTAACAGTTCAATGTTGTTTACGACTGGCTTTCACAAGCAGGCTGCTTGTTGCAGTATCTGGCACATTCGATACTGTCACCAACGCGAAGGGTAGCCCTATCTTTCATTACTTTACAAGGAGAGAGGACACTCTTCATTTCATAAATGAAACAGGTGGGAAAGTTTTTACGAAAAGACCTGTCTCATTATACAGGCTCTCTGTTGCAGTGCTCGTCAAACATTTACACACAAACACTCACTGCTAACACGTACATGATTATGTTACAAAGGGCCATCTTTATTAGCCTGTTTTTGACGCATTGCACACTGCATTTTATCAGGATATATGGACCATTCACAGGTGTCCGTCTGTATTTCTGTCCCTCACTCGTACGCTTATCCTCATGGTCATGCAACTCATTCTGCCGGGAGTGTGTGTGTTCTTTTGTGCAGATGCTTACCTTGCACTTGGTTGTAACTTGCTGCCGATGACAAGAAGTACGTAGTACGTAGTCCTAATCGTACCCGATGCATGTACAACAGAAATTTTCCATGCATCCTCATCCCCATAGGGATGACAAACTAGGTTTCCTGATCATGCTTATTGGCCGATAACAAACACGAGAATAAGACAGAAAAATTAATGGTGTAACCTTTTTCAGTATCAGCTACCCTTATAATTTACAGCAAGCTCTATTTATGATAATTGTTATTACACTGTCATAGGACTGCAGTTCCTCCCTCAGGCTGCTGGTGCTCGGTTCCTCCTTGCAGCGAAATATTGTCAATTGTCTGCGTGGAAGTAAGCAACGGGTGTAAGCATTCTTGAAGGCTTCATCTCACTCGATCCTCTCTGGCAGCAAGCTGTAACAGTAACGGAGACCATCAAACGTTTTCTAGGCGAAAGCCGGCCACTGCAATATGCATGCACGTTTCTAGACACAATTAAAAAAAATTACAGGTGGTCAGAAAAGTCTGGTGTAAGAAAAGTGTACGTAGGGACCCGGAGGTACTGCAATGCCGGGTCAACCCGTGACAGAAGTGGAGCAAGCCTCTAAACACTCCGTCATTTTCCAAAGGTCATTTTAATACACTGGCCCCACAATGCGGAGCGTATCAGACATAAAGTTGATAAGAACAGCTTAACAGGTTTATTCTTATACCAAAAATTTTACAAGGAGTTACAAATATTAAAACCGTACTTACAAATTAATAATCATTAATTGTATGTAACACTGTTGACAATTTTTAGACACCTGTATGAATTAGGCTATACAATTTATTGTTGTATATATGTATATAAAGTCTCTGATTATTTATTACAATTATTAATTTTATACAGTCTTTGAGAGTGTTCATACCTTCACAGTATGTCAAACACAATTATATCTATTGTATATTGTTTTTTTTCACACATTGATGTCACAATTTGCCAATTGTTTAATCACTGTCATGCAGATTTTTTTATCCAGTTACTACCACACTTAAGTTATTCTTTTTTTTCTTTCCTGTGAAAGCTGAAAGCGCAGCAGCACGTGTGAACACACAGATAATATTTTGTTTGGCAAATGTGACATTAAGCACTGCCATCAATCAGTATCACTATCTCACTTGTTTACTGTATATATATCCTGACTCCACCTGCTGAGCTTTCCGAATGGCTCTGTCATTGTTCTTGTGCCATGCATAGTAGTCCAGAGATGCTATACTATGAAGCCATCCATGGAGACCCTACATCCTTTCCCTTCTAGCGCCTCCTCAGAGATTTCAAAAGAAACAGATGCATCAACTATGCAGATATTTATATTTTCTTCATTCCTCAGCTCCCGTGTCATGGTCTCAGATATGATCTGTTCCCTCGGCCTTCCTGTTTTTACAAGCAGAACCCCTGCCAATCAAAACATTGTAAAACAAAGGAAATTTAAGTGTACAAAAAAAAAACAAAAGATTGACAAGGAAGGTTGGTGAAGAGGAAAGGCTGAAGATTGCGATTGATTTACTGCAATGAACAGAGGTAAATAATAATAATAATAATAATTTATTTCCAATTTTTCCTTCATATACAAAATAGTTGCATACAAAGGACCTATAGGGGGTATAAAAATACCCGTACATAGGTTGGTCCTACATAAATATTTAAAAATAAAATTCAAAAATACAACAGTTGTAAATATTAACAAAATGTGATAGATACATCACTAGTTTATACTAATATAGTTCAAATAATAAAGCATTAAATTTATATGAGATTCATATACACAACATCAACCATACATGGCAACATGTTGATCACAATAATTATTAAATTTGTACAGACACCATTTATTCCATTATTCAGTCTATAACAAAATTTCTGATTTTATCTTTTAACTTCTTTTTTAACAGTTTATTACTAACGCCCAAACCTTTAAGATATATCGGTAGTTCATTGAAGTACTTTATTGCATAATAAACATAACTCCTTTGGCCAATTGTCAATATGTGTTTAGGCAGTGGGATACTTTTGTAGCGTGTGTTATTAGAATTTCGAGTAAATTCATCCTCAAGTTTATCATACTGATATATTATGGCTTTAAGAACAAAAACTTGTTTGAGATCGAGTGGTCTGTCCTGATCTTGTTCTTCCACTCCAATTATTTTTAATAATCTATATTGAAGTCTAAGCAGTGGTCTGAAAGATGTATCATAAAGACCACCCCAGGCAACAATACCATAAACTGCAATACTATGGAAAAGCCCATAGTAGGCCTATATTTGAATCATCTGTTTTCTAGATAATATTTGCCGGAGTCTGCAAAAAACATATACTAGATATTTTGGTCTTATTAACTACATTATTGACATGCAAATCCCACTTAATATTATAATCATATATAACACCTAGATATTTACAGCTAACGACTCTCTTCAAACGACCACCATTCAAAAAAACATCCAATTCACAGGAACAGAGTCTTTATAATTGCCAAAAGTGACATAAACAGACTTGTTTATATTAAGTATAAGTTTATTTTGATAAAGCCATGAAAAAATAGAGTCAAGTTTATCTGACACATGAACTGAAAGTTCCCTCCATGAGTGCCCATTCATTGGGACAGCTGTATCATCAGCATATGCAATCAATTCTTGGTGTATTTCTAATAAATCATTTATGAAGAATAAAAACAGTAATTGACCAAGAATAGATCCCTGAGGAACTCCTAAATTGGTATAGACTGGTTTACTTTTAATACCATTGACCTTTTTACAACTTGAAATTAAAAATCGAATCGAATTAAAAATTTTTTAAATTCACATTACAGTTAAATTTTTAACATGTTTCTTTAAAATTACACATACCATACAATTGTACAAATCATTTTTATTGATAATGTTTCATTATCGCTGCATGTGCCAACCAACTAAATTTCTTATAAAACCGCCAATATCTCGAAAACGAAAAAGCCGATTTTATTGAAACAAAACCAAAATAAAATTTGGAATTTTCTATAATTTTCACTCGTTGACACCATATAGCTATCTCTCATAAAACGAAAGTTTGTCGCATGCCGAAAATTTCACTACATGAAAATTAAAAAAGAAATTTCATGACGTGGAACCGTCTGAAGACTGTTTTTGAAAATTGTTAAAACTATCGGTTAAAATTTATGCCTAAAACCATCCTCAAACTTCAAGGAACATGGTGGTGAAAGAATTTTAAAAATCAGATCAGCTGTTACTGAAGTTATGTCGGGGCGGGCAATGAAACACATTCGCGCTCTCCGCTATAGCTCGGACGTAGAACTACGCAGCTTCCAGTGGTCGAGGGAAGAGTAACAGTACTTGCTGAAAGCTTGCGTACCACCTCCTCTGTTCTATTGGGGAGAAAAGTCCACATTGTCTCGCTCGCTCTGCAAAAAGAGTATACTTCCAAACGGGTACTGACAGTAGGACTGGAGATAAAGCTCCTGTTGTCCCGTAGTGACAGATGGTCGTTGATATTCATTTTTGAGTTTAAGGTGGGCCGGTCCCGGCGGTACTGCAATGCCGGGTCAACCCGTGACAGAGGTGGAGCAAGCCCCTAGCACTCCGTCATTTTCCAAAAATCAGTTTAATATACTGGCCCCGCAATGCGGAGCGTATCAGATATTAAGCTGATAAGAACAGATTTAAAAACGTTTATTGTTATATCAGTATATACAGAGTGTTACAAAAATTTTAAAACATGCTTACAAATTAATACTCATTAATTCTAGATACATACTTCATAATCATTATACATGTTTAAAATGGTACAACTTTTTGTTGTATATTTATAGTCTTTATTTATTACAATAAAATTTCTTTTTGGTATAGTCTTTGGGATTGTTCGTATGTACAAATTGTATATTTAATGTTTTTCAGATATATGTCACAACTGCCAATTTATTTAATATCATTCTCATGTAGTTTAATATACTGGCCCTGCAATGCAGGGCGTATCACACACACACACACACACACACACACACACACACACACACACACACACACACACACACACACACACACAGAGGAAACATGAAGCTCAAATACAAAAAGACAAATATAAAGAAAATACACAAATACAAATATTAAGAAAATATAACACACACACACACACACACACAGAGAGGAAACATGCAGCTCAAATACAAAAAGACAAATATAAAGAAAATACACAAATACAAATATTAAGAAAATATATACATAATACATATTGTTTTGATTGGCAGCTGTGACTGACATTAGACACTGGCATTAATAAATAGCACTATCACAATGTCACTGTCACTAGCACTAAGCACTATCACTTATATTGTCGTACACCTGTGACATGTTCAACGTATATGTCACGACTCCACCTAATTGTGTCCGACACCATTAATTTTCCCATTATTCTACCATACTTCCAAGAAATACCCAGCCTCTGAACAACCCTGTCATTGTTCTTGTGCCACGCACCCAGAGAGCCTATAATAAAGCCATCAAGGTACACCCTGTATCCTTTGGCTTCTAGTTCAGTTTTCAAGGAGCTGTATTTGTCAATTTTATGTCTCCTTGCCAGTTCTAGAGCCTCCTCAGAACCTTCAAAAGGCACCGATACGTCCACAATACATATATTTTTCCTGTCATCACTTCTTAACACTATGTCTGGTCTGAGGTTTGATGTAGTTCCCTCGACCTTCCTGTTTTTGATGAGTGTTTCGGTGTCTTTGAGAGTAATGGCATTGCTGAGGCGTTCAACTATATTATCGTGGCGGAGCTTCCATCCTGTCGAATGGGTTTTACAGTGATTGACAACATGGGGAAGGGTCTCCTTGGGGTATCCGCATTTCCTGCATCGCCTGTCACCATTGCCGTATCTTTTTGTAGCATTCAGGGGAACGGTCCCAAGTCTTGCTCTGGTGATGAAGCGGTAGTCACAGAAACGAGTGTACTTTCCTGTAAGTATAAAATGGTTGCTCACTGCTGCTCGTGTAGTTGATTTGAGCACTTTCCCTTGGTCTGGTTTTCTGAATAGGGTGACTTTATAATAATTTCGTATCCCTCCTTTCATCATTCTCATTATAGCCCACCTTTCAGATCCTGGGACGATTATATGTTCTGTAGTATGGGAAGGCATACCTATAATAATTTTCAACTCTTCTCTGGCCGTGGACCACTGGAACCGTACGCTCATCCGGGTCTTGTTGAGGATGCGACATGCATTTCTTGCTTGCGACCAGATGGTTGATATGTCACCACCATCCCTGTCGAGGTTGTCATCTGTCGATCCTGAGAGGTATGCGGCCATGTCTTCTTTAGTAGGAGTGGACCCAAGTTTCCTTTTTACCACACTTTTCAGGCACTCCCAGGCTGTGTTTTTGATTGATGGATCCGGGGATGTAAGTAGTTTAAACGCATGGACTATCTTGGAGATCTTGGCAGCATCCGCCAGTGGAATTAAATTGGCTCCCCCTTGATATGCTGGCATATATAGAATCTCTGGGCTTGCTCGCTGGGGAAGGTGTAGCCACTTTTTGACGTAGCCTTTTATTTTTTTATCAGCTTTGTGAAGCGGCTTCATCGTTATTCGGGATGCTCGCAGTACATAATCTAGTTTAGTTAGAAGGAACATGTTTAGGGCTTCTATTTTTTGCCACGGCGCCAGTAGTGAGTTGTGAAGTTTCTCAACATCTTGTAGCAGGTTATTAATTTCCTCTTCTGGTGTTTGATTGACTTTGTAGCCTATTGGAATCCCCAGGTATTGGTAGTCTTCACCTTCTTTTAATGGCTCCGGTCTTCCTCCTTGGACAGTGAAAGTGGTGTTGTGGATTTCTCTCCTCTTCTTGCAATCCATGTGGAGGGTTGAACATTTCTTGGGATTAAAAGTCAGCCCCATCCAAGATGCTGTTTCTCCAACTTTGTTCAGCATGTTTTGCATGGCATCTGCATTCTTTGCAATGAGAACTATATCATCAGCATACGCTAACACCGACTGTATGTTGTTATGTAGTTTGTAACCACAATCATATTGCATGCTTTGTATAGTTCTTAGCAATGGCTCTATTGCAATGTTGAAGATAATTGGCGACAGGGGGCATCCTTGCTTCACTCCAGATTTCATGTTTATGTCTTCAGTCTCCCCTTCCGGTGTAGTTATTGTAGTAGTGGCATTCCTGTAAATGTTTTGTATAATGTTACTTAGCTGTTCTGGGAGTCTTATATTTTTGAGTACATTGTGGATGTATTTATGCGGGATTGAGCCGAAAGCATTTGTTAAATCCAGCCATGCTAGTACGGCTTCTTTTCCGTTTCTTCTGGAATCATCAATGATGGACTGTACTATAAAGTTGTTTTCATAACAGCCTTCTGTATCCATAAAGCCCTTCTGCTTGGGCGATATAATATTATTCTTAGCAGTCCACGTGCATACTCTGCTTGATATAATGCTAGCATATAGTTTGGCTATCGTATTTCCCAAGGTGAGTGGACGCCAGTTGTTGAGATCTCTGTGGTCCCCTTTTTTGTGGATCAGTACGGTTCTTGAACTATCCCATGCCTTCGGTGTCTTCTCCTCCTTAAAGCATCTATTATAAATAGTCTGAAGGACTAGACATCCAGGGTCTGCTCGTTTCAGCTGCGAGTATTTGACACCATCTTTCCCAGGTGCTGTGTTCTTCATTTTATTTAATTTCTGATTAATTTCTTCGGTTTCGATAGTATTTTCAATGTTAGCTTCATTTACCCCCACCGCCCGCATCTGATTCAGACATTCTGTGACGTGAGCAGGGGCTGCTGCTATGTCTGTGTCCGCTTTTTCTGTAAATACATCCTTGAAATATGCTGTTACTTCTGTTTTTCCCACTTGACAATACGTTGTAGCTGATCCATTTAATATTTTCGAGATAGCTTTCTTTTTGTTTATTCTGTAAAGCTTCTGTATCCTACCAGCTTCTATAGGATCAAATCCATTGCCACCTGTTCTTTGGATTATTCTGTTCTGATTGCGGCCATGACCATGTCTTTGTGTTCTCTCAGGAGTTGGCTTATATTCTGTTAGTTGTCTTATTTCATCTGTAATGTTGTACACTGTGTCCTCGAAGTCTTGCCAAGATGCTGCGTCCCTCAGTGCTTGTAACCATTTTTCTTGGTGTTTTGTTGATTTCTTCCTGTTTCGGTCTTCTTCGTCTATTTCACATTGGTTAGCATTTCCATGTAAGTGTGGATTGCCTGTATCCGTTGTTATTGTAGTGTCTTCCACTGCAGCACTTGTCTCTGGCAAACCGACAATTACAATAGGGGGCCCTTCTTCTGCGGGTGTTATGGGTCGGTCTTCTTGGGCTGGTATATTCATACACAACTCCCGAATTGGTACGTCTGTATTTACACATTGAGTAGTTATGTCGGTGGTATCCCTCGTTTCTTCAGTTCTCATGTATTGTGCGTCTTCTGCTGTAGTTGTGGGATGATTCTCATTAATTTGACGGTTTGCTGATCTTCTTTCAGACATGTGTTCTTCTTCTGGTATGCTAGTAGGGACTTCTGTTTCGTTACTTGTTGTCCGTTCAATGGTTATACATGAGGGGCCATCTTCTGCAGGTATTATGGGGTGATTTTCTTGGGTTCCTGTATCGACTGCTGCCTCTTCAACTGGTATGTCCTGTTGTGCAGTTGAGTCACTGCTCTCTTCTAATTCATTACGGATTGTGCCGACATCTTCAGTGTTGCCATGTGACCTGTAGTGTCTCTTCTGTTTTTTCAGGTCGTTTTCCACTCTATCACAAATTCGGCACTTAAATTTAAGGATAACGTTGTTGCAGTGGATCTTCTTTAGATGTTTTTTAAAGTCGCTATGATTTTGATACTGGTATAGCCCAAATAACCGTCTTCTTCCTCCAGAGGGCTGTGAGGATGGACCGTCTTTACAAAAATCGCACTGTATTAGTTCGTCAAATGGATACTGTATTGTAACTACCAAGGGGGTATTTGTTCCGGATTCCATTTTACACTGTAGTAGTTCTTCTATCTTAAGAGTTAGTTTACTAGTTACTTAAGTTCCTATTAATATCTTTCCTATTATTTCTATATCATCTTATATCATTTCTATTAATATAAAAGTCTTAATAATAGCAGTCCTTGCTTGGTATAGCATTCACTTCACTACTATATCACGTTCTACTATCTTAGAGTTAGCTTATTAGTTACTTAAAGTGTCTTTAATATCTTTCCTATTATTTCTATTAGTATAAAAGTTTTAGTAATAACAGTTCTTGCTTGGCATAGTATTCATTTCACTACTATAAAGTTGTTTGTTGCGTAGACTGCTACAATACACATTAAAAAGAAAAAAAAAAAAAAAATGTCTTTTCCAGAATATTTTTACTATAGTTTCCTAATCTGCTAATGTATTTACATGTTTCATGATTAAATGTAACTGTATTTATGGAGTCCTACACACTAAGATAAACAATTGTTCATAGTTACATTTTTCTTTTTAAATTTCGACTTTTTCCTAGCCATTAGGTATTGTTTCACAGGCATCATTAAGTAAATATGCTTTGCAAGGTTGTATCTTCTGTGAGATGAAGTAGTGCATATTGTTAATGTGTAAAAAGTTACTTACATACTTTCCAGTCTATATTCCATTCCACTGTAAAATACTCACAGAACACTCAAAGTTATAGCCGTTATTAAGTTTAAAATAGAAACGAACTGTATACCCTTTAATGTACAGAATTAATTATACAGTACTTCACAACGGACTAAATTCAAATATATACGGAACCTAAAAAAAGCACTCCACGTTTAAATTTAAAATCATTAAGAGCTTTCCACTACTGTATAACGGAAAATTTGAATGTTAACAGACACTTGCAGCCGTTGCTAAGCCCATAAGAGAGTTTAAATTTGGAATCTTAACGAACTTTCCCAAATATTATTAATATCGCACTGCACCACTTCGCAGATAAATTTGAAGTATTAACGGAAACTTACAGCCGTTATTATGATTCACACTTTACGGTTCACTGTAGAGTACACAATACTATCATCGATTACAACACGCACAAAAATAATTAAAATTAAGCTGAAACTTACTGCCGTTATTATGATTCACACTTTCCGGTTCACAAACACGCACAAAAAACAATTACAATTAAGCTGATAAGAACAGATATAAAAACGTTTATTGTTATATCAGTATATACAGAGTGTTACAAAAATTTTAAAACATGCTTACAAATTAATACTCATTAATTCTAGATACATACTTCATAATCATTATACATGTTTAAAATGGTACAACTTTTTGTTGTATATTTATAGTCTTTATTTATTACAATAAAATTTCTTTTTGGTATAGTCTTTGGGATTGTTCGTATGTACAAATTGTATATTTAATGTTTTTCAGATATATGTCACAACTGCCAATTTATTTAATATCATTCTCATGTAGTTTAATATACTGGCCCTGCAATGCAGGGCGTATCACACACACACACACACACACACACACACACACACACACACACACACACAGAGGAAACATGAAGCTCAAATACAAAAAGACAAATATAAAGAAAATACACAAATACAAATATTAAGAAAATATAACACACACACACACACACACACACACACACACACACACACACACACACACACACACACAGAGGAAACATGCAGCTCAAATACAAAAAGACAAATATAAAGAAAATACACAAATACAAATATTAAGAAAATATATACATAATACATATTGTTTTGATTGGCAGCTGTGACTGACATTAGACACTGGCATTAATAAATAGCACTATCACAATGTCACTGTCACTAGCACTAAGCACTATCACTTATATTGTCGTACACCTGTGACATGTTCAACGTATATGTCACGACTCCACCTAATTGTGTCCGACACCATTAATTTTCCCATTATTCTACCATACTTCCAAGAAATACCCAGCCTCTGAACAACCCTGTCATTGTTCTTGTGCCACGCACCCAGAGAGCCTATAATAAAGCCATCAAGGTACACCCTGTATCCTTTGGCTTCTAGTTCAGTTTTCAAGGAGCTGTATTTGTCAATTTTATGTCTCCTTGCCAGTTCTAGAGCCTCCTCAGAACCTTCAAAAGGCACCGATACGTCCACAATACATATATTTTTCCTGTCATCACTTCTTAACACTATGTCTGGTCTGAGGTTTGATGTAGTTCCCTCGACCTTCCTGTTTTTGATGAGTGTTTCGGTGTCTTTGAGAGTAATGCCATTGCTGAGGCGTTCAACTATATTATCGTGGCGGAGCTTCCATCCTGTCGAATGGGTTTTACAGTGATTGACAACATGGGGAAGGGTCTCCTTGGGGTATCCGCATTTCCTGCATCGCTTGTCACCATTGCCGTATCTTTTTGTAGCATTCAGGGGAACGGTCCCAAGTCTTGCTCTGGTGATGAAGCGGTAGTCACAGAAACGAGTGTACTTTCCTGTAAGTATAAAATGGTTGCTCACTGCTGCTCGTGTAGTTGATTTGAGCACTTTCCCTTGGTCTGGTTTTCTGAATAGGGTGACTTTATAATAATTTCGTATCCCTCCTTTCATCATTCTCATTATAGCCCACCTTTCAGATCCTGGGACGATTATATGTTCTGTAGTATGGGAAGGCATACCTATAATAATTTTCAACTCTTCTCTGGCCGTGGACCACTGGAACCGTACGCTCATCCGGGTCTTGTTGAGGATGCGACATGCATTTCTTGCTTGCGACCAGATGGTTGATATGTCACCACCATCCCTGTCGAGGTTGTCATCTGTCGATCCTGAGAGGTATGCGGCCATGTCTTCTTTAGTAGGAGTGGACCCAAGTTTCCTTTTTACCACACTTTTCAGGCACTCCCAGGCTGTGTTTTTGATTGATGGATCCGGGGATGTAAGTAGTTTAAACGCATGGACTATCTTGGAGATCTTGGCAGCATCCGCCAGTGGAATTAAATTGGCTCCCCCTTGATATGCTGGCATATATAGAATCTCTGGGCTTGCTCGCTGGGGAAGGTGTAGCCACTTTTTGACGTAGCCTTTTATTTTTTTATCAGCTTTGTGAAGCGGCTTCATCGTTATTCGGGATGCTCGCAGTACATAGGCTAGTTTAGTTAGAAGGAACATGTTTAGGGCTTCTATTTTTTGCCACGGCGCCAGTAGTGAGTTGTGAAGTTTCTCAACATCTTGTAGCAGGTTATTAATGTCCTCTTCTGGTGTTTGATTGACTTTGTAGCCTGTTGGAATCCCCAGGTATTGGTAGTCTTCACCTTCTTTTAATGGCTCCGGTCTTCCTCCTTGGACAGTGAAAGTGGTGTTGTGGATTTCTCTCCTCTTCTTGCAATCCATGTGGAGGGTTGAACATTTCTTGGGATTAAAAGTCAGCCCCATCCAAGATGCTGTTTCTCCAACTTTGTTCAGCATGTTTTGCATGGCATCTGCATTCTTTGCAATGAGAACTATATCATCAGCATACGCTAACACCGACTGTATGTTGTTATGTAGTTTGTAACCACAATCATATTGCATGCTTTGTATAGTTCTTAGCAATGGCTCTATTGCAATGTTGAAGATAATTGGCGACAGGGGGCATCCTTGCTTCACTCCAGATTTCATGTTTATGTCTTCAGTCTCCCCTTCCGGTGTAGTTATTGTAGTAGTGGCATTCCTGTAAATGTTTTGTATAATGTTACTTAGCTTTTCTGGGAGTCTTATATTTTTGAGTACATTGTGGATGTATTTATGCGGGATTGAGCCGAAAGCATTTGTTAAATCCAGCCATGCTAGTACGGCTTCTTTTCCGTTTCTTCTGGAATCATCAATGATGGACTGTACTATAAAGTTGTTTTCATAACAGCCTTCTGTATCCATAAAGCCCTTCTGCTTGGGCGATATAATATTATTCTTAGCAGTCCACGTGCATACTCTGCTTGATATAATGCTAGCATATAGTTTGGCTATCGTATTTCCCAAGGTGAGTGGACGCCAGTTGTTGAGATCTCTGTGGTCCCCTTTTTTGTGGATCAGTACGGTTCTTGAACTATCCCATGCCTTCGGTGTCTTCTCCTCCTTAAAGCATCTATTATAAATAGTCTGAAGGACTAGACATCCAGGGTCTGCTCGTTTCAGCTGCGAGTATTTGACACCATCTTTCCCAGGTGCTGTGTTCTTCATTTTATTTAATTTCTGATTAATTTCTTCGGTTTCGATAGTATTTTCAATGTTAGCTTCATTTACCCCCACCGCCCGCATCTGATTCAGACATTCTGTGACGTGAGCAGGGGCTGCTGCTATGTCTGTGTCCGCTTTTTCTGTAAATACATCCTTGAAATATGCTGTTACTTCTGTTTTTCCCACTTGACAATACGTTGTAGCTGATCCATTTAATATTTTCGAGATAGCTTTCTTTTTGTTTATTCTGTAAAGCTTCTGTATCCTACCAGCTTCTATAGGATCAAATCCATTGCCACCTGTTCTTTGGATTATTCTGTTCTGATTGCGGCCATGACCATGTCTTTGTGTTCTCTCAGGAGTTGGCTTATATTCTGTTAGTTGTCTTATTTCATCTGTAATGTTGTACACTGTGTCCTCGAAGTCTTGCCAAGATGCTGCGTCCCTCAGTGCTTGTAACCATTTTTCTTGGTGTTTTGTTGATTTCTTCCTGTTTCGGTCTTCTTCGTCTATTTCACATTGGTTAGCATTTCCATGTAAGTGTGGATTGCCTGTATCCGTTGTTATTGTAGTGTCTTCCACTGCAGCACTTGTCTCTGGCAAACCGACAATTACAATAGGGGGCCCTTCTTCTGCGGGTGTTATGGGTCGGTCTTCTTGGGCTGGTATATTCATACACAACTCCCGAATTGGTACGTCTGTATTTACACATTGAGTAGTTATGTCGGTGGTATCCCTCGTTTCTTCAGTTCTCATGTATTGTGCGTCTTCTGCTGTAGTTGTGGGATGATTCTCATTAATTTGACGGTTTGCTGATCTTCTTTCAGACATGTGTTCTTCTTCTGGTATGCTAGTAGGGACTTCTGTTTCGTTACTTGTTGTCCGTTCAATGGTTATACATGAGGGGCCATCTTCTGCAGGTATTATGGGGTGATTTTCTTGGGTTCCTGTATCGACTGCTGCCTCTTCAACTGGTATGTCCTGTTGTGCAGTTGAGTCACTGCTCTCTTCTAATTCATTACGGATTGTGCCGACATCTTCAGTGTTGCCATGTGACCTGTAGTGTCTCTTCTGTTTTTTCAGGTCGTTTTCCACTCTATCACAAATTCGGCACTTAAATTTAAGGATAACGTTGTTGCAGTGGATCTTCTTTAGATGTTTTTTAAAGTCGCTATGATTTTGATACTGGTATAGCCCAAATAACCGTCTTCTTCCTCCAGAGGGCTGTGAGGATGGACCGTCTTTACAAAAATCGCACTGTATTAGTTCGTCAAATGGATACTGTATTGTAACTACCAAGGGGGTATTTGTTCCGGATTCCATTTTACACTGTAGTAGTTCTTCTATCTTAAGAGTTAGTTTACTAGTTACTTAAGTTCCTATTAATATCTTTCCTATTATTTCTATATCATCTTATATCATTTCTATTAATATAAAAGTCTTAATAATAGCAGTCCTTGCTTGGTATAGCATTCACTTCACTACTATATCACGTTCTACTATCTTAGAGTTAGCTTATTAGTTACTTAAAGTGTCTTTAATATCTTTCCTATTATTTCTATTAGTATAAAAGTTTTAGTAATAACAGTTCTTGCTTGGCATAGTATTCATTTCACTACTATAAAGTTGTTTGTTGCGTAGACTGCTACAATACACATTAAAAAGAAAAAAAAAAAAAAAATGTCTTTTCCAGAATATTTTTACTATAGTT
The DNA here is from genome assembly GCA_034769895.1 of Magicicada septendecula. Taxonomy (NCBI): domain Eukaryota; kingdom Metazoa; phylum Arthropoda; class Insecta; order Hemiptera; family Cicadidae; genus Magicicada; species Magicicada septendecula. Next base: position 661,305,867 of record CM068368.1, read on the forward strand.
TCCTAATCTGCTAATGTATTTACATGTTTCATGATTAAATGTAACTGTATTTATGGAGTCCTACACACTAAGATAAACAATTGTTCATAGTTACATTTTTCTTTTTAAATTTCGACTTTTTCCTAGCCATTAGGTATTGTTTCACAGGCATCATTAAGTAAATATGCTTTGCAAGGTTGTATCTTCTGTGAGATGAAGTAGTGCATATTGTTAATGTGTAAAAAGTTACTTACATACTTTCCAGTCTATATTCCATTCCACTGTAAAATACTCACAGAACACTCAAAGTTATAGCCGTTATTAAGTTTAAAATAGAAACGAACTGTATACCCTTTAATGTACAGAATTAATTATACAGTACTTCACAACGGACTAAATTCAAATATATACGGAACCTAAAAAAAGCACTCCACGTTTAAATTTAAAATCATTAAGAGCTTTCCACTACTGTATAACGGAAAATTTGAATGTTAACAGACACTTGCAGCCGTTGCTAAGCCCATAAGAGAGTTTAAATTTGGAATCTTAACGAACTTTCCCAAATATTATTAATATCGCACTGCACCACTTCGCAGATAAATTTGAAGTATTAACGGAAACTTACAGCCGTTATTATGATTCACACTTTACGGTTCACTGTAGAGTACACAATACTATCATCGATTACAACACGCACAAAAATAATTAAAATTAAGCTGAAACTTACTGCCGTTATTATGATTCACACTTTCCGGTTCACAAACACGCACAAAAAACAATTACAATTAAGCTGATAAGAACAGATACTACACTTTGATCTTAGCCAAAAGGCCGAGAAGCGATAAACCAAAGGTGCCTTACGGTTATGGTGTCACTCTATGGACTATCGTTTTAAGCGGCGGGAACCAGTGGTTGTTATTCGAGTTTATTTCACCATCAGCCACCGCCCAAGTGACGTCAGACCAAAGGTGCGCAGTTATCTCAACGTCTCCTCGCCTTTCTTATGCGAAACGTTCAACTGGTTCGATTTTTGAGAAGGAAACGCTGGAAAAATCGTAGCCCAGTCAACGAATACAGTCGCCGTGACGACGTGGTGAACTGTTTACTCGATAGATGGCGTCACAGTAGCGCCTCCGTATTTTACCACTTTTTTGTTTTTCGTGGTGAAAACCGCGGAACGAGGACGCAGGCAACGTGTCGGAAGTCGTCTGTTAAGTTAAGCAACCGATAAAACGATCGGTAGAACCGGATAGTACGATGAAAAAAACCCGTTAAAGTTCAAGTTCGCACCGCATTTAACGTGACCCGCAAGATAGGGTAGGCTGCAGCTGGAATTTCGGCGTTTTGCACACTCAATTATTGGTAGTCGTACCTTTTAAAATACATGCCATGCTGTGTGCTCTGTTGTCATATACAGACGGCAGTGGCCCGGGACTTGATGGTCGACGAAATTACAAGTAGATTTTTCATAACACATCACCTCTCTCAGCGTTCCCTTTTCTTTGCTGCATCCAAGCACGAGACGGCCGCGCCCACCACGTCGTTACGATTACAGTATCTCAGATGTCGAGTGACCGATTATACAATTTAAAAACCTCACAACGGTGGTTTTCATAATAGGCCTACCTTTCGAGTAACGTGAGAGGCCACGTAGGTGTATACGTAAACGGTACCCAATTCAATTCCTTTGTAAAACTGAAAAAACAATGGGCCAAATTGTCCGCGTCGTCTTCACAATGCGATTTCAAGTGTCATGCTAATATCATACTGTTGAGTCGCTTGCCGATTTGAAAGTGAAGGGTATTTATTCGTAAATGACTAATCAAACAAATCTGCAATTGCACACCTTTGAACGATCGAATCTCGTTGTTTTTGAACCAATAGCTAGTAAAATTTCTAAAACAGATACGTCACCGCTCGTGTTCGGTTTTCATCATCTTTAAAGTATGTTTTCATCTAGTAAACGAGCTGTTCTGCAAAGTTGCATGAAACTTTTTCCCCTCTCTACCGAACTGATCGCATTCTAACAAACGTAAAGTAAATGTTAAAGACAACGACGCCACCTAACCTTTCACAACTGCACAGAATGTAAATGAAGGGTGCCTGTTTTTTCTTAACTGCTCCTCTTCCTCTGGTCAGTGTGTATTTTACCTTTCACACAACTGAAAGTATTTAAACTAGTAAAGGAATTTTTTATTTCATTAGTGGGGGAGACAAGTAGTTTCCGTACTGTGTTATAATAAAATGAATTTTGTTTATTATCATTACCAAATTGTAAACAATTATTTGTATTGCATTCAGTTTCATTTGGTCTCTTCAGAGTGTCTTTAAGCAAGTTAAATATTTGAAATATGAAAGTACTAAAAGGCCGTGTGTTTTTAATTGAAAGCAGATGGTAGTTTATGACAGAAAGCAGTCGGCTGAAGTGTATTCATTTATTTTATCAAACACCATTCACATTTATAAGAATATTTATTTTTGTGCAGCTAGTTGTTAGCTAAGACATAGTGTGCAAATTTTTGTCGTTCTATCCCCTTTCCAGTAATAATGGAATAACAATGTAAACAATTTGTATAGCATTCAGTTTCAATTGGTCTCTTCAGAGTGTCTTTAAGCAAGTTAAATATTTGAAATACGAGGGTCATTCAATAAGTAAACAGACAAACAGTTGTAGAAAAGAAATTAATTGTAGCAGCTGATTGAAACTTTCAGGAGTGTTACCTGGCAACATCGTTGTGAGTCTTGATCAGCTGTTCAATAATATATTGCATAATCATAACCAATACAGTTTTATGTACGATGGCGTGTCCTCTTGAGGACAGTACTTTCGAAGAACAGCGTTCTGTTATAAGATTTTTGGACTTGGAACCACTAACTTGGATTCACTATTTTGAACCTGAGTCAAAGCGACAAAGCATGGAGTGGAAGCATCCCAGTTCACCCGCCAAAAAGAAATTCAAAACCCAGCCATCGGCTGGTAAGGTGATGTTAACCATCTTTTGGAGCTCCCAAGGCCCAATTTTCTCTGATTACCTACAAGACCAGCGTACCATCATAGTCAGTACTATTCTGACATGATTGTGAACAAAGTTAAGCCTGCATTGAAGAAGAAATGTCCGGGATGGCAGAGGAAAGGTGTGATTCTTCTTCACGATAATGCCCGCCCACACACGGCAAAACTGACGCTTGAAACAATAAAAAAAGTAGGTTGGGAGATCCTGCCTCATCGCCCTTATAGCCCTGACCTTCCCCATCTGACTTTTTCTTGTTTGGCCCACTCAAGGAGACTTTGCGTGATGTCAAGTTCAACGGCAATGAAGAAGTGAAGGAAAAAGTCAAAAACTGGCTTCGACATCAAGGTAAAGAATTCTTTGCTGAGGGAATACAAAAGCTTGTAAAGAGATGGGACAAGTGCATAGACGCTGCTGGAGATTATGTTGAAAAGTAAAAAAAAAAAAATTGTATAATTGTATTAATTGAATAAAAAGCTTTTGCTCCACAGCTGTTTGTTTACTTATTGAATGACCTCTCATATGAAAGTACTGAAAGGCTGTGTGTTTTTAATTGAAAGCAGATGGTAGTTTATGACAGATATCAGTCGGGTGAAGTGTATTCTATTTATTTTATTTTATCAAACACCATTCACGTTCATAAGGTTATTTATTTTTGTGCAGCTAGTTGTTAGCTAAGGCGCAGTGTGCAAGTTTTTTGTCATTCTATCCCCTTTGCAGTAATAAAGTGGTGGCAAATCCTATTAAAGATTGCCTGTTCGTCACTAAATTTTAATTACCAAGTGGTTTTAAATTTACTATAACTGGTACGGTCATTATTTACTTATGTTTCCTCTGTTGGTGAAAATTAAAATAACAAGGGCGCGGCAAGCCATATTACCACTGTTGAAGGTTACCATATGTTTTTCCAGGTTTGCTTTTGTTCAGAAACGGCTAACGGTTTGGAAAAAAAATTTTCAACTTGTGATTTTCACTTGACAAACACAAACGCAATAGTAAACTTACATTACAAAGTTAACATTTTTACTTTAAGACCGTGTAACAATTTTTACAAGCTGGTACAAATCAACAAATGTAGATGCAATTGCACACACACACATACAATCAACTGTGGAAGTTCAATTATACAACATGTAATGTATTCAGTTTCTCCAAGTAACAGTTCAATGTTGTTTACGACTGGCTTTCACAAGCAGGCTGCTTGTTGCAGTATCTGGCACATTCGATACTGTCACCAACGCGAAGGGTAGCCCTATCTTTCATTACTTTACAAGGAGAGAGGACACTCTTCATTTCATAAATGAAACAGGTGGGAAAGTTTTTACGAAAAGACCTGTCTCATTATACAGGCTCTCTGTTGCAGTGCTCGTCAAACATTTACACACAAACACTCACTGCTAACACGTACATGATTATGTTACAAAGGGCCATCTTTATTAGCCTGTTTTTGACGCATTGCACACTGCATTTTATCAGGATATATGGACCATTCACAGGTGTCCGTCTGTATTTCTGTCCCTCACTCGTACGCTTATCCTCATGGTCATGCAACTCATTCTGCCGGGAGTGTGTGTGTTCTTTTGTGCAGATGCTTACCTTGCACTTGGTTGTAACTTGCTGCCGATGACAAGAAGTACGTAGTACGTAGTCCTAATCGTACCCGATGCATGTACAACAGAAATTTTCCATGCATCCTCATCCCCATAGGGATGACAAACTAGGTTTCCTGATCATGCTTATTGGCCGATAACAAACACGAGAATAAGACAGAAAAATTAATGGTGTAACCTTTTTCAGTATCAGCTACCCTTATAATTTACAGCAAGCTCTATTTATGATAATTGTTATTACACTGTCATAGGACTGCAGTTCCTCCCTCAGGCTGCTGGTGCTCGGTTCCTCCTTGCAGCGAAATATTGTCAATTGTCTGCGTGGAAGTAAGCAACGGGTGTAAGCATTCTTGAAGGCTTCATCTCACTCGATCCTCTCTGGCAGCAAGCTGTAACAGTAACGGAGACCATCAAACGTTTTCTAGGCGAAAGCCGGCCACTGCAATATGCATGCACGTTTCTAGACACAATTAAAAAAAATTACAGGTGGTCAGAAAAGTCTGGTGTAAGAAAAGTGTACGTAGGGACCCGGAGGTACTGCAATGCCGGGTCAACCCGTGACAGAAGTGGAGCAAGCCTCTAAACACTCCGTCATTTTCCAAAGGTCATTTTAATACACTGGCCCCACAATGCGGAGCGTATCAGACATAAAGTTGATAAGAACAGCTTAACAGGTTTATTCTTATACCAAAAATTTTACAAGGAGTTACAAATATTAAAACCGTACTTACAAATTAATAATCATTAATTGTATGTAACACTGTTGACAATTTTTAGACACCTGTATGAATTAGGCTATACAATTTATTGTTGTATATATGTATATAAAGTCTCTGATTATTTATTACAATTATTAATTTTATACAGTCTTTGAGAGTGTTCATACCTTCACAGTATGTCAAACACAATTATATCTATTGTATATTGTTTTTTTTCACACATTGATGTCACAATTTGCCAATTGTTTAATCACTGTCATGCAGATTTTTTTATCCAGTTACTACCACACTTAAGTTATTCTTTTTTTTCTTTCCTGTGAAAGCTGAAAGCGCAGCAGCACGTGTGAACACACAGATAATATTTTGTTTGGCAAATGTGACATTAAGCACTGCCATCAATCAGTATCACTATCTCACTTGTTTACTGTATATATATCCTGACTCCACCTGCTGAGCTTTCCGAATGGCTCTGTCATTGTTCTTGTGCCATGCATAGTAGTCCAGAGATGCTATACTATGAAGCCATCCATGGAGACCCTACATCCTTTCCCTTCTAGCGCCTCCTCAGAGATTTCAAAAGAAACAGATGCATCAACTATGCAGATATTTATATTTTCTTCATTCCTCAGCTCCCGTGTCATGGTCTCAGATATGATCTGTTCCCTCGGCCTTCCTGTTTTTACAAGCAGAACCCCTGCCAATCAAAACATTGTAAAACAAAGGAAATTTAAGTGTACAAAAAAAAAACAAAAGATTGACAAGGAAGGTTGGTGAAGAGGAAAGGCTGAAGATTGCGATTGATTTACTGCAATGAACAGAGGTAAATAATAATAATAATAATAATTTATTTCCAATTTTTCCTTCATATACAAAATAGTTGCATACAAAGGACCTATAGGGGGTATAAAAATACCCGTACATAGGTTGGTCCTACATAAATATTTAAAAATAAAATTCAAAAATACAACAGTTGTAAATATTAACAAAATGTGATAGATACATCACTAGTTTATACTAATATAGTTCAAATAATAAAGCATTAAATTTATATGAGATTCATATACACAACATCAACCATACATGGCAACATGTTAATCACAATAATTATTAAATTTGTACAGACACCATTTATTCCATTATTCAGTCTATAACAAAATTTCTGATTTTATCTTTTAACTTCTTTTTTAACAGTTTATTACTAACGCCCAAACCTTTAAGATATATCGGTAGTTCATTGAAGTACTTTATTGCATAATAAACATAACTCCTTTGGCCAATTGTCAATATGTGTTTAGGCAGTGGGATACTTTTGTAGCGTGTGTTATTAGAATTTCGAGTAAATTCATCCTCAAGTTTATCATACTGATATATTATGGCTTTAAGAACAAAAACTTGTTTGAGATCGAGTGGTCTGTCCTGATCTTGTTCTTCCACTCCAATTATTTTTAATAATCTATATTGAAGTCTAAGCAGTGGTCTGAAAGATGTATCATAAAGACCACCCCAGGCAACAATACCATAAACTGCAATACTATGGAAAAGCCCATAGTAGGCCTATATTTGAATCATCTGTTTTCTAGATAATATTTGCCGGAGTCTGCAAAAAACATATACTAGATATTTTGGTCTTATTAACTACATTATTGACATGCAAATCCCACTTAATATTATAATCATATATAACACCTAGATATTTACAGCTAACGACTCTCTTCAAACGACCACCATTCAAAAAAACATCCAATTCACAGGAACAGAGTCTTTATAATTGCCAAAAGTGACATAAACAGACTTGTTTATATTAAGTATAAGTTTATTTTGATAAAGCCATGAAAAAATAGAGTCAAGTTTATCTGACACATGAACTGAAAGTTCCCTCCATGAGTGCCCATTCATTGGGACAGCTGTATCATCAGCATATGCAATCAATTCTTGGTGTATTTCTAATAAATCATTTATGAAGAATAAAAACAGTAATTGACCAAGAATAGATCCCTGAGGAACTCCTAAATTGGTATAGACTGGTTTACTTTTAATACCATTGACCTTTTTACAACTTGAAATTAAAAATCGAATCGAATTAAAAATTTTTTAAATTCACATTACAGTTAAATTTTTAACATGTTTCTTTAAAATTACACATACCATACAATTGTACAAATCATTTTTATTGATAATGTTTCATTATCGCTGCATGTGCCAACCAACTAAATTTCTTATAAAACCGCCAATATCTCGAAAACGAAAAAGCCGATTTTATTGAAACAAAACCAAAATAAAATTTGGAATTTTCTATAATTTTCACTCGTTGACACCATATAGCTATCTCTCATAAAACGAAAGTTTGTCGCATGCCGAAAATTTCACTACATGAAAATTAAAAAAGAAATTTCATGACGTGGAACCGTCTGAAGACTGTTTTTGAAAATTGTTAAAACTATCGGTTAAAATTTATGCCTAAAACCATCCTCAAACTTCAAGGAACATGGTGGTGAAAGAATTTTAAAAATCAGATCAGCTGTTACTGAAGTTATGTCGGGGCGGGCAATGAAACACATTCGCGCTCTCCGCTATAGCTCGGACGTAGAACTACGCAGCTTCCAGTGGTCGAGGGAAGAGTAACAGTACTTGCTGAAAGCTTGCGTACCACCTCCTCTGTTCTATTGGGGAGAAAAGTCCACATTGTCTCGCTCGCTCTGCAAAAAGAGTATACTTCCAAACGGGTACTGACAGTAGGACTGGAGATAAAGCTCCTGTTGTCCCGTAGTGACAGATGGTCGTTGATATTCATTTTTGAGTTTAAGGTGGGCCGGTCCCGGCGGTACTGCAATGCCGGGTCAACCCGTGACAGAGGTGGAGCAAGCCCCTAGCACTCCGTCATTTTCCAAAAATCAGTTTAATATACTGGCCCCGCAATGCGGAGCGTATCAGATATTAAGCTGATAAGAACAGATATAAAAACGTTTATTGTTATATCAGTATATACAGAGTGTTACAAAAATTTTAAAACATGCTTACAAATTAATACTCATTAATTCTAGATACATACTTCATAATCATTATACATGTTTAAAATGGTACAACTTTTTGTTGTATATTTATAGTCTTTATTTATTACAATAAAATTTCTTTTTGGTATAGTCTTTGGGATTGTTCGTATGCACAAATTGTATATTTAATGTTTTTCAGATATATGTCACAACTGCCAATTTATTTAATATCATTCTCATGTAGTTTAATATACTGGCCCTGCAATGCAGGGCGTATCACACACACACACACACACACACACACACACACACACACACACACACACACACACACACACACACACAGAGGAAACATGAAGCTCAAATACAAAAAGACAAATATATAGAAAATACACAAATACAAATATTAAGAAAATATAACACACACACACACACACACACACACACACACACACACACACACACACACACACAGAGGAAACATGCAGCTCAAATACAAAAAGACAAATATAAAGAAAATACACAAATACAAATATTAAGAAAATATATACATAATACATATTGTTTTGATTGGCAGCTGTGACTGACATTAGACACTGGCATTAATAAATAGCACTATCACAATGTCACTGTCACTAGCACTAAGCACTATCACTTATATTGTCGTACACCTGTGACATGTTCAACGTATATGTCACGACTCCACCTAATTGTGTCCGACACCATTAATTTTCCCATTATTCTACCATACTTCCAAGAAATACCCAGCCTCTGAACAACCCTGTCATTGTTCTTGTGCCATGCACCCAGAGAGCCTATAATAAAGCCATCAAGGTACACCCTGTATCCTTTGGCTTCTAGTTCAGTTTTCAAGGAGCTGTATTTGTCAATTTTATGTCTCCTTGCCAGTTCTAGAGCCTCCTCAGAACCTTCAAAAGGCACCGATACGTCCACAATACATATATTTTTCCTGTCATCACTTCTTAACACTATGTCTGGTCTGAGGTTTGATGTAGTTCCCTCGACCTTCCTGTTTTTGATGAGTGTTTCGGTGTCTTTGAGAGTAATGCCATTGCTGAGGCGTTCAACTATATTATCGTGGCGGAGCTTCCATCCTGTCGAATGGGTTTTACAGTGATTGACAACATGGGGAAGGGTCTCCTTGGGGTATCCGCATTTCCTGCATCGCTTGTCACCATTGCCGTATCTTTTTGTAGCATTCAGGGGAACGGTCCCAAGTCTTGCTCTGGTGATGAAGCGGTAGTCACAGAAACGAGTGTACTTTCCTGTAAGTATAAAATGGTTGCTCACTGCTGCTCGTGTAGTTGATTTGAGCACTTTCCCTTGGTCTGGTTTTCTGAATAGGGTGACTTTATAATAATTTCGTATCCCTCCTTTCATCATTCTCATTATAGCCCACCTTTCAGATCCTGGGACGATTATATGTTCTGTAGTATGGGAAGGCATACCTATAATAATTTTCAACTCTTCTCTGGCCGTGGACCACTGGAACCGTACGCTCATCCGGGTCTTGTTGAGGATGCGACATGCATTTCTTGCTTGCGACCATATGGTTGAAATGTCACCACCATCCCTGTCGAGATTGTCATCTGTCGATCCTGAGAGGTATGCGGCCATGTCTTCTTTAGTAGGAGTGGTCCCAAGTTTCCTTTTTACCACACTTTTCAGGTACTCCCAGGCTGTGTTTTTGATTGATGGATCCGGGGATGTAAGTAGTTTAAACGCATGGACTATCTTGGAGATCTTGGCAGCATCCGCCAGTGGAATTAAATTGGCTCCCCCTTGATATGCTGGCATATATAGAATCTCTGGGCTTGCTCGCTGGGGAAGGTGTAGCCACTTTTTGACGTAGCCTTTTATTTTTTTATCAGCTTTGTGAAGCGGCTTCATCGTTATTCGGGATGCTCGCAGTACATAGTCTAGTTTAGTTAGAAGGAACATGTTTAGGGCTTCTATTTTTTGCCACGGCGCCAGTAGTGAGTTGTGAAGTTTCTCAACATCTTGTAGCAGGTTATTAATTTCCTCTTCTGGTGTTTGATTGACTTTGTAGCCTGTTGGAATCCCCAGGTATTGGTAGTCTTCACCTTCTTTTAATGGCTCCAGCCTTCCTCCTTGGACAGTGAAAGTGGTGTTGTGGATTTCTCTCCTCTTCTTGCAATCCATGTGGAGGGTTGAACATTTCTTGGGATTAAGAGTCAGCCCCATCCAAGATGCTGTTTCTCCAACTTTGTTCAGCATGTTTTGCATGGCATCTGCATTCTTTGCAATGAGAACTATATCATCAGCATACGCTAACACCGACTGTATGTTGTTATGTAGTTTGTAACCACAATCATATTGCATGCTTTGTATAGTCCTTAGCAATGGCTCTATTGCAATGTTGAAGATAATTGGCGACAGGGGGCATCCTTGCTTCACTCCAGATTTCATGTTTATGTCTTCAGTCTCCCCTTCCGGTGTAGTTATTGTAGTAGTGGCATTCCTGTAAATGTTTTGTATAATGTTACTTAGCTTTTCTGGGAGTCTTATATTTTTGAGTACATTGTGGATGTATTTATGCGGGATTGAGCCGAAAGCATTTGTTAAATCCAGCCATGCTAGTACGGCTTCTTTTCCGTTTCTTCTGGAATCATCAATGATGGACTGTACTATAAAGTTGTTTTCATAACAGCCTTCTGTATCCATAAAGCCCTTCTGCTTGGGCGATATAATATTATTCTTAGCAGTCCACGTGCATACTCTGCTTGATATAATGCTAGCATATAGTTTGGCTATCGTATTTCCCAAGGTGAGTGGACGCCAGTTGTTGAGATCTCTGTGGTCCCCTTTTTTGTGGATCAGTACGGTTCTTGAACTATCCCATGCCTTCGGTTCTTGAACTATCCCATGCCTTCGGTGTCTTCTCCTCCTTAAAGCATCTATTATAAATAGTCTGAAGGACTAGACATCCAGGGTCTGCTCGTTTCAGCTGCGAGTATTTGACACCATCTTTCCCAGGTGCTGTGTTCTTCATTTTATTTAATTTCTGATTAATTTCTTCGGCTTCGATAGTATTTTCAATGTTAGCTTCATTTACCCCCACCGCCCGCATCTGATTCAGACATTCTGTGACGTGAGCAGGGGCTGCTGCTATGTCTGTGTCCGCTTTTTCTGTAAATACATCCTTGAAATATGCTGTTACTTCTGTTTTTCCCACTTGACAATACGTTGTAGCTGATCCATTTAATATTTTCGAGATAGCTTTCATTTTGTTTATTCTGTAAAGCTTCTGTATCCTACCTCTATGGACTATCGTTTTAAGCGGCGGGAACCAGTGGTTGTTATTCGAGTTTATTTCACCATCAGCCACCGCCCAAGTGACGTCAGACCAAAGGTGCGCAGTTATCTCAACGTCTCCTCGCCTTTCTTATGCGAAACGTTCAACTGGTTCGATTTTTGAGAAGGAAACGCTGGAAAAATCGTAGCCCAGTCAACGAATACAGTCGCCGTGACGACGTGGTGAACTGTTTACTCGATAGATGGCGTCACAGTAGCGCCTCCGTATTTTACCACTTTTTTGTTTTTCGTGGTGAAAACCGCGGAACGAGGACGCAGGCAACGTGTCGGAAGTCGTCTGTTAAGTTAAGCAACCGATAAAACGATCGGTAGAACCGGATAGTACGATGAAAAAAACCCGTTAAAGTTCAAGTTCGCACCGCATTTAACGTGACCCGCAAGATAGGGTAGGCTGCAGCTGGAATTTCGGCGTTTTGCACACTCAATTATTGGTAGTCGTACCTTTTAAAATACATGCCATGCTGTGTGCTCTGTTGTCATATACAGACGGCAGTGGCCCGGGACTTGATGGTCGACGAAATTACAAGTAGATTTTTCATAACACATCACCTCTCTCAGCGTTCCCTTTTCTTTGCTGCATCCAAGCACGAGACGGCCGCGCCCACCACGTCGTTACGATTACAGTATCTCAGATGTCGAGTGACCGATTATACAATTTAAAAACCTCACAACGGTGGTTTTCATAATAGGCCTACCTTTCGAGTAACGTGAGAGGCCACGTAGGTGTATACGTAAACGGTACCCAATTCAATTCCTTTGTAAAACTGAAAAAACAATGGGCCAAATTGTCCGCGTCGTCTTCACAATGCGATTTCAAGTGTCATGCTAATATCATACTGTTGAGTCGCTTGCCGATTTGAAAGTGAAGGGTATTTATTCGTAAATGACTAATCAAACAAATCTGCAATTGCACACCTTTGAACGATCGAATCTCGTTGTTTTTGAACCAATAGCTAGTAAAATTTCTAAAACAGATACGTCACCGCTCGTGTTCGGTTTTCATCATCTTTAAAGTATGTTTTCATCTAGTAAACGAGCTGTTCTGCAAAGTTGCATGAAACTTTTTCCCCTCTCTACCGAACTGATCGCATTCTAACAAACGTAAAGTAAATGTTAAAGACAACGACGCCACCTAACCTTTCACAACTGCACAGAATGTAAATGAAGGGTGCCTGTTTTTTCTTAACTGCTCCTCTTCCTCTGGTCAGTGTGTATTTTACCTTTCACACAACTGAAAGTATTTAAACTAGTAAAGGAATTTTTTATTTCATTAGTGGGGGAGACAAGTAGTTTCCGTACTGTGTTATAATAAAATGAATTTTGTTTATTATCATTACCAAATTGTAAACAATTATTTGTATTGCATTCAGTTTCATTTGGTCTCTTCAGAGTGTCTTTAAGCAAGTTAAATATTTGAAATATGAAAGTACTAAAAGGCCGTGTGTTTTTAATTGAAAGCAGATGGTAGTTTATGACAGAAAGCAGTCGGCTGAAGTGTATTCATTTATTTTATCAAACACCATTCACATTTATAAGAATATTTATTTTTGTGCAGCTAGTTGTTAGCTAAGACATAGTGTGCAAATTTTTGTCGTTCTATCCCCTTTCCAGTAATAATGGAATAACAATGTAAACAATTTGTATAGCATTCAGTTTCAATTGGTCTCTTCAGAGTGTCTTTAAGCAAGTTAAATATTTGAAATACGAGGGTCATTCAATAAGTAAACAGACAAACAGTTGTAGAAAAGAAATTAATTGTAGCAGCTGATTGAAACTTTCAGGAGTGTTACCTGGCAACATCGTTGTGAGTCTTGATCAGCTGTTCAATAATATATTGCATAATCATAACCAATACAGTTTTATGTACGATGGCGTGTCCTCTTGAGGACAGTACTTTCGAAGAACAGCGTTCTGTTATAAGATTTTTGGACTTGGAACCACTAACTTGGATTCACTATTTTGAACCTGAGTCAAAGCGACAAAGCATGGAGTGGAAGCATCCCAGTTCACCCGCCAAAAAGAAATTCAAAACCCAGCCATCGGCTGGTAAGGTGATGTTAACCATCTTTTGGAGCTCCCAAGGCCCAATTTTCTCTGATTACCTACAAGACCAGCGTACCATCATAGTCAGTACTATTCTGACATGATTGTGAACAAAGTTAAGCCTGCATTGAAGAAGAAATGTCCGGGATGGCAGAGGAAAGGTGTGATTCTTCTTCACGATAATGCCCGCCCACACACGGCAAAACTGACGCTTGAAACAATAAAAAAAGTAGGTTGGGAGATCCTGCCTCATCGCCCTTATAGCCCTGACCTTCCCCATCTGACTTTTTCTTGTTTGGCCCACTCAAGGAGACTTTGCGTGATGTCAAGTTCAACGGCAATGAAGAAGTGAAGGAAAAAGTCAAAAACTGGCTTCGACATCAAGGTAAAGAATTCTTTGCTGAGGGAATACAAAAGCTTGTAAAGAGATGGGACAAGTGCATAGACGCTGCTGGAGATTATGTTGAAAAGTAAAAAAAAAAAAATTGTATAATTGTATTAATTGAATAAAAAGCTTTTGCTCCACAGCTGTTTGTTTACTTATTGAATGACCTCTCATATGAAAGTACTGAAAGGCTGTGTGTTTTTAATTGAAAGCAGATGGTAGTTTATGACAGATATCAGTCGGGTGAAGTGTATTCTATTTATTTTATTTTATCAAACACCATTCACGTTCATAAGGTTATTTATTTTTGTGCAGCTAGTTGTTAGCTAAGGCGCAGTGTGCAAGTTTTTTGTCATTCTATCCCCTTTGCAGTAATAAAGTGGTGGCAAATCCTATTAAAGATTGCCTGTTCGTCACTAAATTTTAATTACCAAGTGGTTTTAAATTTACTATAACTGGTACGGTCATTATTTACTTATGTTTCCTCTGTTGGTGAAAATTAAAATAACAAGGGCGCGGCAAGCCATATTACCACTGTTGAAGGTTACCATATGTTTTTCCAGGTTTGCTTTTGTTCAGAAACGGCTAACGGTTTGGAAAAAAAATTTTCAACTTGTGATTTTCACTTGACAAACACAAACGCAATAGTAAACTTACATTACAAAGTTAACATTTTTACTTTAAGACCGTGTAACAATTTTTACAAGCTGGTACAAATCAACAAATGTAGATGCAATTGCACACACACACATACAATCAACTGTGGAAGTTCAATTATACAACATGTAATGTATTCAGTTTCTCCAAGTAACAGTTCAATGTTGTTTACGACTGGCTTTCACAAGCAGGCTGCTTGTTGCAGTATCTGGCACATTCGATACTGTCACCAACGCGAAGGGTAGCCCTATCTTTCATTACTTTACAAGGAGAGAGGACACTCTTCATTTCATAAATGAAACAGGTGGGAAAGTTTTTACGAAAAGACCTGTCTCATTATACAGGCTCTCTGTTGCAGTGCTCGTCAAACATTTACACACAAACACTCACTGCTAACACGTACATGATTATGTTACAAAGGGCCATCTTTATTAGCCTGTTTTTGACGCATTGCACACTGCATTTTATCAGGATATATGGACCATTCACAGGTGTCCGTCTGTATTTCTGTCCCTCACTTGTACGCTTATCCTCATGGTCATGCAACTCATTCTGCCGGGAGTGTGTGTGTTCTTTTGTGCAGATGCTTACCTTGCACTTGGTTGTAACTTGCTGCCGATGACAAGAAGTACGTAGTACGTAGTCCTAATCGTACCCGATGCATGTACAACAGAAATTTTCCATGCATCCTCATCCCCATAGGGATGACAAACTAGGTTTCCTGATCATGCTTATTGGCCGATAACAAACACGAGAATAAGACAGAAAAATTAATGGTGTAACCTTTTTCAGTATCAGCTACCCTTATAATTTACAGCAAGCTCTATTTATGATAATTGTTATTACACTGTCATAGGACTGCAGTTCCTCCCTCAGGCTGCTGGTGCTCGGTTCCTCCTTGCAGCGAAATATTGTCAATTGTCTGCGTGGAAGTAAGCAACGGGTGTAAGCATTCTTGAAGGCTTCATCTCACTCGATCCTCTCTGGCAGCAAGCTGTAACAGTAACGGAGACCATCAAACGTTTTCTAGGCGAAAGCCGGCCACTGCAATATGCATGCACGTTTCTAGACACAATTAAAAAAAATTACAGGTGGTCAGAAAAGTCTGGTGTAAGAAAAGTGTACGTAGGGACCCGGAGGTACTGCAATGCCGGGTCAACCCGTGACAGAAGTGGAGCAAGCCTCTAAACACTCCGTCATTTTCCAAAGGTCATTTTAATACACTGGCCCCACAATGCGGAGCGTATCAGACATAAAGTTGATAAGAACAGCTTAACAGGTTTATTCTTATACCAAAAATTTTACAAGGAGTTACAAATATTAAAACCGTACTTACAAATTAATAATCATTAATTGTATGTAACACTGTTGACAATTTTTAGACACCTGTATGAATTAGGCTATACAATTTATTGTTGTATATATGTATATAAAGTCTCTGATTATTTATTACAATTATTAATTTTATACAGTCTTTGAGAGTGTTCATACCTTCACAGTATGTCAAACACAATTATATCTATTGTATATTGTTTTTTTTCACACATTGATGTCACAATTTGCCAATTGTTTAATCACTGTCATGCAGATTTTTTTATCCAGTTACTACCACACTTAAGTTATTCTTTTTTTTCTTTCCTGTGAAAGCTGAAAGCGCAGCAGCACGTGTGAACACACAGATAATATTTTGTTTGGCAAATGTGACATTAAGCACTGCCATCAATCAGTATCACTATCTCACTTGTTTACTGTATATATATCCTGACTCCACCTGCTGAGCTTTCCGAATGGCTCTGTCATTGTTCTTGTGCCATGCATAGTAGTCCAGAGATGCTATACTATGAAGCCATCCATGGAGACCCTACATCCTTTCCCTTCTAGCGCCTCCTCAGAGCTTTCAAAAGAAACAGATGCATCAACTATGCAGATATTTATATTTTCTTCATTCCTCAGCTCCCGTGTCATGGTCTCAGATATGATCTGTTCCCTCGGCCTTCCTGTTTTTACAAGCAGAACCCCTGCCAATCAAAACATTGTAAAACAAAGGAAATTTAAGTGTACAAAAAAAAAACAAAAGATTGACAAGGAAGGTTGGTGAAGAGGAAAGGCTGAAGATTGCGATTGATTTACTGCAATGAACAGAGGTAAATAATAATAATAATAATAATTTATTTCCAATTTTTCCTTCATATACAAAATAGTTGCATACAAAGGACCTATAGGGGGTATAAAAATACCCGTACATAGGTTGGTCCTACATAAATATTTAAAAATAAAATTCAAAAATACAACAGTTGTAAATATTAACAAAATGTGATAGATACATCACTAGTTTATACTAATATAGTTCAAATAATAAAGCATTAAATTTATATGAGATTCATATACACAACATCAACCATACATGGCAACATGTTAATCACAATAATTATTAAATTTGTACAGACACCATTTATTCCATTATTCAGTCTATAACAAAATTTCTGATTTTATCTTTTAACTTCTTTTTTAACAGTTTATTACTAACGCCCAAACCTTTAAGATATATCGGTAGTTCATTGAAGTACTTTATTGCATAATAAACATAACTCCTTTGGCCAATTGTCAATATGTGTTTAGGCAGTGGGATACTTTTGTAGCGTGTGTTATTAGAATTTCGAGTAAATTCATCCTCAAGTTTATCATACTGATATATTATGGCTTTAAGAACAAAAACTTGTTTGAGATCGAGTGGTCTGTCCTGATCTTGTTCTTCCACTCCAATTATTTTTAATAATCTATATTGAAGTCTAAGCAGTGGTCTGAAAGATGTATCATAAAGACCACCCCAGGCAACAATACCATAAACTGCAATACTATGGAAAAGCCCATAGTAGGCCTATATTTGAATCATCTGTTTTCTAGATAATATTTGCCGGAGTCTGCAAAAAACATATACTAGATATTTTGGTCTTATTAACTACATTATTGACATGCAAATCCCACTTAATATTATAATCATATATAACACCTAGATATTTACAGCTAACGACTCTCTTCAAACGACCACCATTCAAAAAAACATCCAATTCACAGGAACAGAGTCTTTATAATTGCCAAAAGTGACATAAACAGACTTGTTTATATTAAGTATAAGTTTATTTTGATAAAGCCATGAAAAAATAGAGTCAAGTTTATCTGACACATGAACTGAAAGTTCCCTCCATGAGTGCCCATTCATTGGGACAGCTGTATCATCAGCATATGCAATCAATTCTTGGTGTATTTCTAATAAATCATTTATGAAGAATAAAAACAGTAATTGACCAAGAATAGATCCCTGAGGAACTCCTAAATTGGTATAGACTGGTTTACTTTTAATACCATTGACCTTTTTACAACTTGAAATTAAAAATCGAATCGAATTAAAAATTTTTTAAATTCACATTACAGTTAAATTTTTAACATGTTTCTTTAAAATTACACATACCATACAATTGTACTAATCATTTTTATTGATAATGTTTCATTATCGCTGCATGTGCCAACCAACTAAATTTCTTATAAAACCGCCAATATCTCGAAAACGAAAAAGCCGATTTTATTGAAACAAAACCAAAATAAAATTTGGAATTTTCTATAATTTTCACTCGTTGACACCATATAGCTATCTCTCATAAAACGAAAGTTTGTCGCATGCCGAAAATTTCACTACATGAAAATTAAAAAAGAAATTTCATGACGTGGAACCGCCTGAAGACTGTTTTTGAAAATTGTTAAAACTATCGGTTAAAATTTATGCCTAAAACCATCCTCAAACTTCAAGGAACATGGTGGTGAAAGAATTTTAAAAATCAGACCAGCTGTTACTGAAGTTATGTCGGGGCGGGCAATGAAACACATTCGCGCTCTCCGCTATAGCTCGGACGTAGAACTACGCAGCTTCCAGTGGTCGAGGGAAGAGTAACAGTACTTGCTGAAAGCTTGCGTACCACCTCCTCTGTTCTATTGGGGAGAAAAGTCCACATTGTCTCGCTCGCTCTGCAAAAAGAGTATACTTCCAAACGGGTACTGACAGTAGGACTGGAGATAAAGCTCCTGTTGTCCCGTAGTGACAGATGGTCGTTGATATTCATTTTTGAGTTTAAGGTGGGCCGGTCCCGGCGGTACTGCAATGCCGGGTCAACCCGTGACAGAGGTGGAGCAAGCCCCTAGCACTCCGTCATTTTCCAAAAATCAGTTTAATATACTGGCCCCGCAATGCGGAGCGTATCAGATATTAAGCTGATAAGAACAGATTTAAAAACGTTTATTGTTATATCAGTATATACAGAGTGTTACAAAAATTTTAAAACATGCTTACAAATTAATACTCATTAATTCTAGATACATACTTCATAATCATTATACATGTTTAAAATGGTACAACTTTTTGTTGTATATTTATAGTCTTTATTTATTACAATAAAATTTCTTTTTGGTATAGTCTTTGGGATTGTTCGTATGTACAAATTGTATATTTAATGTTTTTCAGATATATGTCACAACTGCCAATTTATTTAATATCATTCTCATGTAGTTTAATATACTGGCCCTGCAATGCAGGGCGTATCACACACACACACACACACACACACACACACACACACACACACACACACACACACACACACACACACACAGAGGAAACATGCAGCTCAAATACAAAAAGACAAATATAAAGAAAATACACAAATACAAATATTAAGAAAATATATACATAATACATATTGTTTTGATTGGCAGCTGTGACTGACATTAGACACTGGCATTAATAAATAGCACTATCACAATGTCACTGTCACTAGCACTAAGCACTATCACTTATATTGTCGTACACCTGTGACATGTTCAACGTATATGTCACGACTCCACCTAATTGTGTCCGACACCATTAATTTTCCCATTATTCTACCATACTTCCAAGAAATACCCAGCCTCTGAACAACCCTGTCATTGTTCTTGTGCCACGCACCCAGAGAGCCTATAATAAAGCCATCAAGGTACACCCTGTATCCTTTGGCTTCTAGTTCAGTTTTCAAGGAGCTGTATTTGTCAATTTTATGTCTCCTTGCCAGTTCTAGAGCCTCCTCAGAACCTTCAAAAGGCACCGATACGTCCACAATACATATATTTTTCCTGTCATCACTTCTTAACACTATGTCTGGTCTGAGGTTTGATGTAGTTCCCTCGACCTTCCTGTTTTTGATGAGTGTTTCGGTGTCTTTGAGAGTAATGGCATTGCTGAGGCGTTCAACTATATTATCGTGGCGGAGCTTCCATCCTGTCGAATGGGTTTTACAGTGATTGACAACATGGGGAAGGGTCTCCTTGGGGTATCCGCATTTCCTGCATCGCTTGTCACCATTGCCGTATCTTTTTGTAGCATTCAGGGGAACGGTCCCAAGTCTTGCTCTGGTGATGAAGCGGTAGTCACAGAAACGAGTGTACTTTCCTGTAAGTATAAAATGGTTGCTGACTGCTGCTCGTGTAGTTGATTTGAGCACTTTCCCTTGGTCTGGTTTTCTGAATAGGGTGACTTTATAATAATTTCGTATCCCTCCTTTCATCATTCTCATTATAGCCCACCTTTCAGATCCTGGGACGATTATATGTTCTGTAGTATGGGAAGGCATACCTATAATAATTTTCAACTCTTCTCTGGCCGTGGACCACTGGAACCGTACGCTCATCCGGGTCTTGTTGAGGATGCGACATGCATTTCTTGCTTGCGACCAGATGGTTGATATGTCACCACCATCCCTGTCGAGGTTGTCATCTGTCGATCCTGAGAGGTATGCGGCCATGTCTTCTTTAGTAGGAGTGGACCCAAGTTTCCTTTTTACCACACTTTTCAGGCACTCCCAGGCTGTGTTTTTGATTGATGGATCCGGGGATGTAAGTAGTTTAAACGCATGGACTATCTTGGAGATCTTGGCAGCATCCGCCAGTGGAATTAAATTGGCTCCCCCTTGATATGCTGGCATATATAGAATCTCTGGGCTTGCTCGCTGGGGAAGGTGTAGCCACTTTTTGACGTAGCCTTTTATTTTTTTATCAGCTTTGTGAAGCGGCTTCATCGTTATTCGGGATGCTCGCAGTACATAGGCTAGTTTAGTTAGAAGGAACATGTTTAGGGCTTCTATTTTTTGCCACGGCGCCAGTAGTGAGTTGTGAAGTTTCTCAACATCTTGTAGCAGGTTATTAATTTCCTCTTCTGGTGTTTGATTGACTTTGTAGCCTGTTGGAATCCCCAGGTATTGGTAGTCTTCACCTTCTTTTAATGGCTCCGGTCTTCCTCCTTGGACAGTGAAAGTGGTGTTGTGGATTTCTCTCCTCTTCTTGCAATCCATGTGGAGGGTTGAACATTTCTTGGGATTAAAAGTCAGCCCCATCCAAGATGCTGTTTCTCCAACTTTGTTCAGCATGTTTTGCATGGCATCTGCATTCTTTGCAATGAGAACTATATCATCAGCATACGCTAACACCGACTGTATGTTGTTATGTAGTTTGTAACCACAATCATATTGCATGCTTTGTATAGTTCTTAGCAATGGCTCTATTGCAATGCTGAAGATAATTGGCGACAGGGGGCATCCTTGCTTCACTCCAGATTTCATGTTTATGTCTTCAGTCTCCCCTTCCGGTGTAGTTATTGTAGTAGTGGCATTCCTGTAAATGTTTTGTATAATGTTACTTAGCTTTTCTGGGAGTCTTATATTTTTGAGTACATTGTGGATGTATTTATGCGGGATTGAGCCGAAAGCATTTGTTAAATCCAGCCATGCTAGTACGGCTTCTTTTCCGTTTCTTCTGGAATCATCAATGATGGACTGTACTATAAAGTTGTTTTCATAACAGCCTTCTGTATCCATAAAGCCCTTCTGCTTGGGCGATATAATATTATTCTTAGCAGTCCACGTGCATACTCTGCTTGATATAATGCTAGCATATAGTTTGGCTATCGTATTTCCCAAGGTGAGTGGACGCCAGTTGTTGAGATCTCTGTGGTCCCCTTTTTTGTGGATCAGTACGGTTCTTGAACTATCCCATGCCTTCGGTGTCTTCTCCTCCTTAAAGCATCTATTATAAATAGTCTGAAGGACTAGACATCCAGGGTCTGCTCGTTTCAGCTGCGAGTATTTGACACCATCTTTCCCAGGTGCTGTGTTCTTCATTTTATTTAATTTCTGATTAATTTCTTCGGTTTCGATAGTATTTTCAATGTTAGCTTCATTTACCCCCACCGCCCGCATCTGATTCAGACATTCTGTGACGTGAGCAGGGGCTGCTGCTATGTCTGTGTCCGCTTTTTCTGTAAATACATCCTTGAAATATGCTGTTACTTCTGTTTTTCCCACTTGACAATACGTTGTAGCTGATCCATTTAATATTTTCGAGATAGCTTTCTTTTTGTTTATTCTGTAAAGCTTCTGTATCCTACCAGCTTCTATAGGATCAAATCCATTGCCACCTGTTCTTTGGATTATTCTGTTCTGATTGCGGCCATGACCATGTCTTTGTGTTCTCTCAGGAGTTGGCTTATATTCTGTTAGTTGTCTTATTTCATCTGTAATGTTGTACACTGTGTCCTCGAAGTCTTGCCAAGATGCTGCGTCCCTCAGTGCTTGTAACCATTTTTCTTGGTGTTTTGTTGATTTCTTCCTGTTTCGGTCTTCTTCGTCTATTTCACATTGGTTAGCATTTCCATGTAAGTGTGGATTGCCTGTATCCGTTGTTATTGTAGTGTCTTCCACTGCAGCACTTGTCTCTGGCAAACCGACAATTACAATAGGGGGCCCTTCTTCTGCGGGTGTTATGGGTCGGTCTTCTTGGGCTGGTATATTCATACACAACTCCCGAATTGGTACGTCTGTATTTACACATTGAGTAGTTATGTCGGTGGTATCCCTCGTTTCTTCAGTTCTCATGTATTGTGCGTTTTCTGCTGTAGTTGTGGGATGATTCTCATTAATTTGACGGTTTGCTGATCTTCTTTCAGACATGTGTTCTTCTTCTGGTATGCTAGTAGGGACTTCTGTTTCGTTACTTGTTGTCCGTTCAATGGTTATACATGAGGGGCCATCTTCTGCAGGTATTATGGGGTGATTTTCTTGGGTTCCTGTATCGACTGCTGCCTCTTCAACTGGTATGTCCTGTTGTGCAGTTGAGTCACTGCTCTCTTCTAATTCATTATGGATTGTGCCGACATCTTCAGTGTTGCCATGTGACCTGTAGTGTCTCTTCTGTTTTTTCAGGTCGTTTTCCACTCTATCACAAATTCGGCACTTAAATTTAAGGATAACGTTGTTGCAGTGGATCTTCTTTAGATGTTTTTTAAAGTCGCTATGATTTTGATACTGGTATAGCCCAAATAACCGTCTTCTTCCTCCAGAGGGCTGTGAGGATGGACCGTCTTTACAATAATCGCACTGTATTAGTTCGTCAAATGGATACTGTATTGTAACTACCAAGGGGGTATTTGTTCCGGATTCCATTTTACACTGTAGTAGTTCTTCTATCTTAAGAGTTAGTTTACTAGTTACTTAAAGTTCCTATTAATATCTTTCCTATTATTTCTATATCATCTTATATCATTTCTATTAATATAAAAGTCTTAATAATAGCAGTCCTTGCTTGGTATAGCATTCACTTCACTACTATATCACGTTCTACTATCTTAGAGTTAGCTTATTAGTTACTTAAAGTGTCTTTAATATCTTTCCTATTATTTCTATTAGTATAAAAGTTTTAGTAATAACAGTTCTTGCTTGGCATAGTATTCATTTCACTACTATAAAGTTGTTTGTTGCGTAGACTGCTACAATACACATTAAAAAGAAAAAAAAAAGTCTTTTCCAGAATATTTTTACTATAGTTTCCTAATCTGCTAATGTATTTACATGTTTCATGATTAAATGTAACTGTATTTATGGAGTCCTACACACTAAGATAAACAATTGTTCATAGTTACATTTTTCTTTTTAAATTTCGACTTTTTCCTAGCCATTAGGTATTGTTTCACAGGCATCATTAAGTAAATATGCTTTGCAAGGTTGTATCTTCTGTGAGATGAAGTAGTGCATATTGTTAATGTGTAAAAAGTTACTTACATACTTTCCAGTCTATATTCCATTCCACTGTAAAATACTCACAGAACACTCAAAGTTATAGCCGTTATTAAGTTTAAAATAGAAACGAACTGTATACCCTTTAATGTACAGAATTAATTATACAGTACTTCACAACGGACTAAATTCAAATATATACGGAACCTAAAAAAAGCACTCCACGTTTAAATTTAAAATCATTAAGAGCTTTCCACTACTGTATAACGGAAAATTTGAATGTTAACAGACACTTGCAGCCGTTGCTAAGCCCATAAGAGAGTTTAAATTTGGAATCTTAACGAATCAGATATTAAGCTGATAAGAACAGATTTAAAAACGTTTATTGTTATATCAGTATATACAGAGTGTTACAAAAATTTTAAAACATGCTTACAAATTAATACTCATTAATTCTAGATACATACTTCATAATCATTATACATGTTTAAAATGGTACAACTTTTTGTTGTATATTTATAGTCTTTATTTATTACAATAAAATTTCTTTTTGGTATAGTCTTTGGGATTGTTCGTATGTACAAATTGTATATTTAATGTTTTTCAGATATATGTCACAACTGCCAATTTATTTAATATCATTCTCATGTAGTTTAATATACTGGCCCTGCAATGCAGGGCGTATCACACACACACACACACACACACACATACACACACACACACACACACACACACACACACACACACACAGAGGAAACATGAAGCTCAAATACAAAAAGACAAATATAAAGAAAATACACAAATACAAATATTAAGAAAATATAACACACACACACACACACACACACACACACAGAGGAAACATGCAGCTCAAATACAAAAAGACAAATATTAAGAAAATATATACATAATACATATTGTTTTGATTGGCAGCTGTGACTGACATTAGACACTGGCATTAATAAATAGCACTATCACAATGTCACTGTCACTAGCACTAAGCACTATCACTTATATTGTCGTACACCTGTGACATGTTCAACGTATATGTCACGACTCCACCTAATTGTGTCCGACACCATTAATTTTCCCATTATTCTACCATACTTCCAAGAAATACCCAGCCTCTGAACAACCCTGTCATTGTTCTTGTGCCACGCACCCAGAGAGCCTATAATAAAGCCATCAAGGTACACCCTGTATCCTTTGGCTTCTAGTTCAGTTTTCAAGGAGCTGTATTTGTCAATTTTATGTCTCCTTGCCAGTTCTAGAGCCTCCTCAGAACCTTCAAAAGGCACCGATACGTCCACAATACATATATTTTTCCTGTCATCACTTCTTAACACTATGTCTGGTCTGAGGTTTGATGTAGTTCCCTCGACCTTCCTGTTTTTGATGAGTGTTTCGGTGTCTTTGAGAGTAATGCCATTGCTGAGGCGTTCAACTATATTATCGTGGCGGAGCTTCCATCCTGTCGAATGGGTTTTACAGTGATTGACAACATGGGGAAGGGTCTCCTTGGGGTATCCGCATTTCCTGCATCGCCTGTCACCATTGCCGTATCTTTTTGTAGCATTCAGGGGAACGGTCCCAAGTCTTGCTCTGGTGATGAAGCGGTAGTCACAGAAACGAGTGTACTTTCCTGTAAGTATAAAATGGTTGCTCACTGCTGCTCGTGTAGTTGATTTGAGCACTTTCCCTTGGTCTGGTTTTCTGAATAGGGTGACTTTATAATAATTTCGTATCCCTCCTTTCATCATTCTCATTATAGCCCACCTTTCAGATCCTGGGACGATTATATGTTCTGTAGTATGGGAAGGCATACCTATAATAATTTTCAACTCTTCTCTGGCCGTGGACCACTGGAACCGTACGCTCATCCGGGTCTTGTTGAGGATGCGACATGCATTTCTTGCTTGCGACCAGATGGTTGATATGTCACCACCATCCCTGTCGAGGTTGTCATCTGTCGATCCTGAGAGGTATGCGGCCATGTCTTCTTTAGTAGGAGTGGACCCAAGTTTCCTTTTTACCACACTTTTCAGGCACTCCCAGGCTGTGTTTTTGATTGATGGATCCGGGGATGTAAGTAGTTTAAACGCATGGACTATCTTGGAGATCTTGGCAGCATCCGCCAGTGGAATTAAATTGGCTCCCCCTTGATATGCTGGCATATATAGAATCTCTGGGCTTGCTCGCTGGGGAAGGTGTAGCCACTTTTTGACGTAGCCTTTTATTTTTTTATCAGCTTTGTGAAGCGGCTTCATCGTTATTCGGGATGCTCGCAGTACATAGTCTAGTTTAGTTAGAAGGAACATGTTTAGGGCTTCTATTTTTTGCCACGGCGCCAGTAGTGAGTTGTGAAGTTTCTCAACATCTTGTAGCAGGTTATTAATTTCCTCTTCTGGTGTTTGATTGACTTTGTAGCCTGTTGGAATCCCCAGGTATTGGTAGTCTTCACCTTCTTTTAATGGCTCCGGTCTTCCTCCTTGGACAGTGAAAGTGGTGTTGTGGATTTCTCTCCTCTTCTTGCAATCCATGTGGAGGGTTGAACATTTCTTGGGATTAAAAGTCAGCCCCATCCAAGATGCTGTTTCTCCAACTTTGTTCAGCATGTTTTGCATGGCATCTGCATTCTTTGCAATGAGAACTATATCATCAGCATACGCTAACACCGACTGTATGTTGTTATGTAGTTTGTAACCACAATCATATTGCATGCTTTGTATAGTTCTTAGCAATGGCTCTATTGCAATGTTGAAGATAATTGGCGACAGGGGGCATCCTTGCTTCACTCCAGATTTCATGTTTATGTCTTCAGTCTCCCCTTCCGGTGTAGTTATTGTAGTAGTGGCATTCCTGTAAATGTTTTGTATAATGTTACTTAGCTTTTCTGGGAGTCTTATATTTTTGAGTACATTGTGGATGTATTTATGCGGGATTGAGCCGAAAGCATTTGTTAAATCCAGCCATGCTAGTACGGCTTCTTTTCCGTTTCTTCTGGAATCATCAATGATGGACTGTACTATAAAGTTGTTTTCATAACAGCCTTCTGTATCCATAAAGCCCTTCTGCTTGGGCGATATAATATTATTCTTAGCAGTCCACGTGCATACTCTGCTTGATATAATGTTAGCATATAGTTTGGCTATCGTATTTCCCAAGGTGAGTGGACGCCAGTTGTTGAGATCTCTGTGGTCCCCTTTTTTGTGGATCAGTACGGTTCTTGAACTATCCCATGCCTTCGGTGTCTTCTCCTCCTTAAAGCATCTATTATAAATAGTCTGAAGGACTAGACATCCAGGGTCTGCTCGTTTCAGCTGCGAGTATTTGACACCATCTTTCCCAGGTGCTGTGTTCTTCATTTTATTTAATTTCTGATTAATTTCTTCGGTTTCGATAGTATTTTCAATGTTAGCTTCATTTACCCCCACCGCCCGCATCTGATTCAGACATTCTGTGACGTGAGCAGGGGCTGCTGCTATGTCTGTGTCCGCTTTTTCTGTAAATACATCCTTGAAATATGCTGTTACTTCTGTTTTTCCCACTTGACAATACGTTGTAGCTGATCCATTTAATATTTTCGAGATAGCTTTCTTTTTGTTTATTCTGTAAAGCTTCTGTATCCTACCAGCTTCTATAGGATCAAATCCATTGCCACCTGTTCTTTGGATTATTCTGTTCTGATTGCGGCCATGACCATGTCTTTGTGTTCTCTCAGGAGTTGGCTTATATTCTGTTAGTTGTCTTATTTCATCTGTAATGTTGTACACTGTGTCCTCGAAGTCTTGCCAAGATGCTGCGTCCCTCAGTGCTTGTAACCATTTTTCTTGGTGTTTTGTTGATTTCTTCCTGTTTCGGTCTTCTTCGTCTATTTCACATTGGTTAGCATTTCCATGTAAGTGTGGATTGCCTGTATCCGTTGTTATTGTAGTGTCTTCCACTGCAGCACTTGTCTCTGGCAAACCGACAATTACAATAGGGGGCCCTTCTTCTGCGGGTGTTATGGGTCGGTCTTCTTGGGCTGGTATATTCATACACAACTCCCGAATTGGTACGTCTGTATTTACACATTGAGTAGTTATGTCGGTGGTATCCCTCGTTTCTTCAGTTCTCATGTATTGTGCGTCTTCTGCTGTAGTTGTGGGATGATTCTCATTAATTTGACGGTTTGCTGATCTTCTTTCAGACATGTGTTCTTCTTCTGGTATGCTAGTAGGGACTTCTGTTTCGTTACTTGTTGTCCGTTCAATGGTTATACATGAGGGGCCATCTTCTGCAGGTATTATGGGGTGATTTTCTTGGGTTCCTGTATCGACTGCTGCCTCTTCAACTGGTATGTCCTGTTGTGCAGTTGAGTCACTGCTCTCTTCTAATTCATTACGGATTGTGCCGACATCTTCAGTGTTGCCATGTGACCTGTAGTGTCTCTTCTGTTTTTTCAGGTCGTTTTCCACTCTATCACAAATTCGGCACTTAAATTTAAGGATAACGTTGTTGCAGTGGATCTTCTTTAGATGTTTTTTAAAGTCGCTATGATTTTGATACTGGTATAGCCCAAATAACCGTCTTCTTCCTCCAGAGGGCTGTGAGGATGGACCGTCTTTACAAAAATCGCACTGTATTAGTTCGTCAAATGGATACTGTATTGTAACTACCAAGGGGGTATTTGTTCCGGATTCCATTTTACACTGTAGTAGTTCTTCTATCTTAAGAGTTAGTTTACTAGTTACTTAAAGTTCCTATTAATATCTTTCCTATTATTTCTATATCATCTTATATCATTTCTATTAATATAAAAGTCTTAATAATAGCAGTCCTTGCTTGGTATAGCATTCACTTCACTACTATATCACGTTCTACTATCTTAGAGTTAGCTTATTAGTTACTTAAAGTGTCTTTAATATCTTTCCTATTATTTCTATTAGTATAAAAGTTTTAGTAATAACAGTTCTTGCTTGGCATAGTATTCATTTCACTACTATAAAGTTGTTTGTTGCGTAGACTGCTACAATACACATTAAAAAGAAAAAAAAAAAATGTCTTTTCCAGAATATTTTTACTATAGTTTCCTAATCTGCTAATGTATTTACATGTTTCATGATTAAATGTAACTGTATTTATGGAGTCCTACACACTAAGATAAACAATTGTTCATAGTTACATTTTTCTTTTTAAATTTCGACTTTTTCCTAGCCATTAGGTATTGTTTCACAGGCATCATTAAGTAAATATGCTTTGCAAGGTTGTATCTTCTGTGAGATGAAGTAGTGCATATTGTTAATGTGTAAAAAGTTACTTACATACTTTCCAGTCTATATTCCATTCCACTGTAAAATACTCACAGAACACTCAAAGTTATAGCCGTTATTAAGTTTAAAATAGAAACGAACTGTATACCCTTTAATGTACAGAATTAATTATACAGTACTTCACAACGGACTAAATTCAAATATATACGGAACCCAAAAAAAGCACTCCACGTTTAAATTTAAAATCATTAAGAGCTTTCCACTACTGTATAACGGAAAATTTGAATGTTAACAGACACTTGCAGCCGTTGCTAAGCCCATAAGAGAGTTTAAATTTGGAATCTTAATGAACTTTCCCAACTATTATTAATATCGCACTGCACCACTTCACAGATAAATTTGAAGTATTAACGGAAACTTACAGCCGTTATTATGATTCACACTTTACGGTTCACTGTAGCGTACACAATACTATCATCGATTACAACACGCACAAAAATAATTAAAATTAAGCTGAAACTTACAGCCGTTATTATGATTCACACTTTACGGTTCACAAACACGCTCAAAAAACAATTACAATTAAGCTGATAAGAACAGATACTACACTTTGATCTTAGCCAAAAGGCCGAGAAGCGATAAACCAAAGGTGCCTTACGGTTATGGTGTCACTCTATGGACTATCGTTTTAAGCGGCGGGAACCAGTGGTTGTTATTCGAGTTTATTTCACCATCAGCCACCGCCCAAGTGACGTCAGACCAAAGGTGCGCAGTTATCTCAACGTCTCCTCGCCTTTCTTATGCGAAACGTTCAACTGGTTCGATTTTTGAGAAGGAAACGCTGGAAAAATCGTAGCCCAGTCAACGAATACAGTCGCCGTGACGACGTGGTGAACTGTTTACTCGATAGATGGCGTCACAGTAGCGCCTCCGTATTTTACCACTTTTTTGTTTTTCGTGGTGAAAACCGCGGAACGAGGACGCAGGCAACGTGTCGGAAGTCGTCTGTTAAGTTAAGCAACCGATAAAACGATCGGTAGAACCGGATAGTACGATGAAAAAAACCCGTTAAAGTTCAAGTTCGCACCGCATTTAACGTGACCCGCAAGATAGGGTAGGCTGCAGCTGGAATGTCGGCGTTTTGCACACTCAATTATTGGTAGTCGTACCTTTTAAAATACATGCCATGCTGTGTGCTCTGTTGTCATATACAGACGGCAGTGGCCCGGGACTTGATGGTCGACGAAATTACAAGTAGATTTTTCATAACACATCACCTCTCTCAGCGTTCCCTTTTCTTTGCTGCATCCAAGCACGAGACGGCCGCGCCCACCACGTCGTTACGATTACAGTATCTCAGATGTCGAGTGACCGATTATACAATTTAAAAACCTCACAACGGTGGTTTTCATAATAGGCCTACCTTTCGAGTAACGTGAGAGGCCACGTAGGTGTATACGTAAACGGTACCCAATTCAATTCCTTTGTAAAACTGAAAAAACAATGGGCCAAATTGTCCGCGTCGTCTTCACAATGCGATTTCAAGTGTCATGCTAATATCATACTGTTGAGTCGCTTGCCGATTTGAAAGTGAAGGGTATTTATTCGTAAATGACTAATCAAACAAATCTGCAATTGCACACCTTTGAACGATCGAATCTCGTTGTTTTTGAACCAATAGCTAGCTAGTAAAATTTCTAAAACAGATACGTCACCGCTCGTGTTCGGTTTTCATCATCTTTAAAGTATGTTTTCATCTAGTAAACGAGCTGTTCTGCAAAGTTGCATGAAACTTTTTCCCCTCTCTACCGAACTGATCGCATTCTAACAAACGTAAAGTAAATGTTAAAGACAACGACGCCACCTAACCTTTCACAACTGCACAGAATGTAAATGAAGGGTGCCTGTTTTTTCTTAACTGCTCCTCTTCCTCTGGTCAGTGTGTATTTTACCTTTCACACAACTGAAAGTATTTAAACTAGTAAAGGAATTTTTTATTTCATTAGTGGGGGAGACAAGTAGTTTCCGTACTGTGTTATAATAAAATGAATTTTGTTTATTATCATTACCAAATTGTAAACAATTATTTGTATTGCATTCAGTTTCATTTGGTCTCTTCAGAGTGTCTTTAAGCAAGTTAAATATTTGAAATATGAAAGTACTAAAAGGCCGTGTGTTTTTAATTGAAAGCAGATGGTAGTTTATGACAGAAAGCAGTCGGCTGAAGTGTATTCATTTATTTTATCAAACACCATTCACATTTATAAGAATATTTATTTTTGTGCAGCTAGTTGTTAGCTAAGACATAGTGTGCAAATTTTTGTCGTTCTATCCCCTTTCCAGTAATAATGGAATAACAATGTAAACAATTTGTATAGCATTCAGTTTCAATTGGTCTCTTCAGAGTGTCTTTAAGCAAGTTAAATATTTGAAATACGAGGGTCATTCAATAAGTAAACAGACAAACAGTTGTAGAAAAGAAATTAATTGTAGCAGCTGATTGAAACTTTCAGGAGTGTTACCTGGCAACATCGTTGTGAGTCTTGATCAGCTGTTCAATAATATATTGCATAATCATAACCAATACAGTTTTATGTACGATGGCGTGTCCTCTTGAGGACAGTACTTTCGAAGAACAGCGTTCTGTTATAAGATTTTTGGACTTGGAACCACTAACTTGGATTCACTATTTTGAACCTGAGTCAAAGCGACAAAGCATGGAGTGGAAGCATCCCAGTTCACCCGCCAAAAAGAAATTCAAAACCCAGCCATCGGCTGGTAAGGTGATGTTAACCATCTTTTGGAGCTCCCAAGGCCCAATTTTCTCTGATTACCTACAAGACCAGCGTACCATCATAGTCAGTACTATTCTGACATGATTGTGAACAAAGTTAAGCCTGCATTGAAGAAGAAATGTCCGGGATGGCAGAGGAAAGGTGTGATTCTTCTTCACGATAATGCCCGCCCACACACGGCAAAACTGACGCTTGAAACAATAAAAAAAGTAGGTTGGGAGATCCTGCCTCATCGCCCTTATAGCCCTGACCTTCCCCATCTGACTTTTTCTTGTTTGGCCCACTCAAGGAGACTTTGCGTGATGTCAAGTTCAACGGCAATGAAGAAGTGAAGGAAAAAGTCAAAAACTGGCTTCGACATCAAGGTAAAGAATTCTTTGCTGAGGGAATACAAAAGCTTGTAAAGAGATGGGACAAGTGCATAGACGCTGCTGGAGATTATGTTGAAAAGTAAAAAAAAAAAAATTGTATAATTGTATTAATTGAATAAAAAGCTTTTGCTCCACAGCTGTTTGTTTACTTATTGAATGACCTCTCATATGAAAGTACTGAAAGGCTGTGTGTTTTTAATTGAAAGCAGATGGTAGTTTATGACAGATATCAGTCGGGTGAAGTGTATTCTATTTATTTTATTTTATCAAACACCATTCACGTTCATAAGGTTATTTATTTTTGTGCAGCTAGTTGTTAGCTAAGGCGCAGTGTGCAAGTTTTTTGTCATTCTATCCCCTCTGCAGTAATAAAGTGGTGGCAAATCCTATTAAAGATTGCCTGTTCGTCACTAAATTTTAATTACCAAGTGGTTTTAAATTTACTATAACTGGTACGGTCATTATTTACTTATGTTTCCTCTGTTGGTGAAAATTAAAATAACAAGGGCGCGGCAAGCCATATTACCACTGTTGAAGGTTACCATATGTTTTTCCAGGTTTGCTTTTGTTCAGAAACGGCTAACGGTTTGGAAAAAAAATTTTCAACTTGTGATTTTCACTTGACAAACACAAACGCAATAGTAAACTTACATTACAAAGTTAACATTTTTACTTTAAGACCGTGTAACAATTTTTACAAGCTGGTACAAATCAACAAATGTAGATGCAATTGCACACACACACATACAATCAACTGTGGAAGTTCAATTATACAACATGTAATGTATTCAGTTTCTCCAAGTAACAGTTCAATGTTGTTTACGACTGGCTTTCACAAGCAGGCTGCTTGTTGCAGTATCTGGCACATTCGATACTGTCACCAACGCGAAGGGTAGCCCTATCTTTCATTACTTTACAAGGAGAGAGGACACTCTTCATTTCATAAATGAAACAGGTGGGAAAGTTTTTACGAAAAGACCTGTCTCATTATACAGGCTCTCTGTTGCAGTGCTCGTCAAACATTTACACACAAACACTCACTGCTAACACGTACATGATTATGTTACAAAGGGCCATCTTTATTAGCCTGTTTTTGACGCATTGCACACTGCATTTTATCAGGATATATGGACCATTCACAGGTGTCCGTCTGTATTTCTGTCCCTCACTCGTACGCTTATCCTCATGGTCATGCAACTCATTCTGCCGGGAGTGTGTGTGTTCTTTTGTGCAGATGCTTACCTTGCACTTGGTTGTAACTTGCTGCCGATGACAAGAAGTACGTAGTACGTAGTCCTAATCGTACCCGATGCATGTACAACAGAAATTTTCCATGCATCCTCATCCCCATAGGGATGACAAACTAGGTTTCCTGATCATGCTTATTGGCCGATAACAAACACGAGAATAAGACAGAAAAATTAATGGTGTAACCTTTTTCAGTATCAGCTACCCTTATAATTTACAGCAAGCTCTATTTATGATAATTGTTATTACACTGTCATAGGACTGCAGTTCCTCCCTCAGGCTGCTGGTGCTCGGTTCCTCCTTGCAGCGAAATATTGTCAATTGTCTGCGTGGAAGTAAGCAACGGGTGTAAGCATTCTTGAAGGCTTCATCTCACTCGATCCTCTCTGGCAGCAAGCTGTAACAGTAACGGAGACCATCAAACGTTTTCTAGGCGAAAGCCGGCCACTGCAATATGCATGCACGTTTCTAGACACAATTAAAAAAAATTACAGGTGGTCAGAAAAGTCTGGTGTAAGAAAAGTGTACGTAGGGACCCGGAGGTACTGCAATGCCGGGTCAACCCGTGACAGAAGTGGAGCAAGCCTCTAAACACTCCGTCATTTTCCAAAGGTCATTTTAATACACTGGCCCCACAATGCGGAGCGTATCAGACATAAAGTTGATAAGAACAGCTTAACAGGTTTATTCTTATACCAAAAATTTTACAAGGAGTTACAAATATTAAAACCGTACTTACAAATTAATAATCATTAATTGTATGTAACACTGTTGACAATTTTTAGACACCTGTATGAATTAGGCTATACAATTTATTGTTGTATATATGTATATAAAGTCTCTGATTATTTATTACAATTATTAATTTTATACAGTCTTTGAGAGTGTTCATACCTTCACAGTATGTCAAACACAATTATATCTATTGTATATTGTTTTTTTTCACACATTGATGTCACAATTTGCCAATTGTTTAATCACTGTCATGCAGATTTTTTTATCCAGTTACTACCACACTTAAGTTATTCTTTTTTTTCTTTCCTGTGAAAGCTGAAAGCGCAGCAGCACGTGTGAACACACAGATAATATTTTGTTTGGCAAATGTGACATTAAGCACTGCCATCAATCAGTATCACTATCTCACTTGTTTACTGTATATATATCCTGACTCCACCTGCTGAGCTTTCCGAATGGCTCTGTCATTGTTCTTGTGCCATGCATAGTAGTCCAGAGATGCTATACTATGAAGCCATCCATGGAGACCCTACATCCTTTCCCTTCTAGCGCCTCCTCAGAGATTTCAAAAGAAACAGATGCATCAACTATGCAGATATTTATATTTTCTTCATTCCTCAGCTCCCGTGTCATGGTCTCAGATATGATCTGTTCCCTCGGCCTTCCTGTTTTTACAAGCAGAACCCCTGCCAATCAAAACATTGTAAAACAAAGGAAATTTAAGTGTACAAAAAAAAAACAAAAGATTGACAAGGAAGGTTGGTGAAGAGGAAAGGCTGAAGATTGCGATTGATTTACTGCAATGAACAGAGGTAAATAATAATAATAATAATAATTTATTTCCAATTTTTCCTTCATATACAAAATAGTTGCATACAAAGGACCTATAGGGGGTATAAAAATACCCGTACATAGGTTGGTCCTACATAAATATTTAAAAATAAAATTCAAAAATACAACAGTTGTAAATATTAACAAAATGTGATAGATACATCACTAGTTTATACTAATATAGTTCAAATAATAAAGCATTAAATTTATATGAGATTCATATACACAACATCAACCATACATGGCAACATGTTAATCACAATAATTATTAAATTTGTACAGACACCATTTATTCCATTATTCAGTCTATAACAAAATTTCTGATTTTATCTTTTAACTTCTTTTTTAACAGTTTATTACTAACGCCCAAACCTTTAAGATATATCGGTAGTTCATTGAAGTACTTTATTGCATAATAAACATAACTCCTTTGGCCAATTGTCAATATGTGTTTAGGCAGTGGGATACTTTTGTAGCGTGTGTTATTAGAATTTCGAGTAAATTCATCCTCAAGTTTATCATACTGATATATTATGGCTTTAAGAACAAAAACTTGTTTGAGATCGAGTGGTCTGTCCTGATCTTGTTCTTCCACTCCAATTATTTTTAATAATCTATATTGAAGTCTAAGCAGTGGTCTGAAAGATGTATCATAAAGACCACCCCAGGCAACAATACCATAAACTGCAATACTATGGAAAAGCCCATAGTAGGCCTATATTTGAATCATCTGTTTTCTAGATAATATTTGCCGGAGTCTGCAAAAAACATATACTAGATATTTTGGTCTTATTAACTACATTATTGACATGCAAATCCCACTTAATATTATAATCATATATAACACCTAGATATTTACAGCTAACGACTCTCTTCAAACGACCACCATTCAAAAAAACATCCAATTCACAGGAACAGAGTCTTTATAATTGCCAAAAGTGACATAAACAGACTTGTTTATATTAAGTATAAGTTTATTTTGATAAAGCCATGAAAAAATAGAGTCAAGTTTATCTGACACATGAACTGAAAGTTCCCTCCATGAGTGCCCATTCATTGGGACAGCTGTATCATCAGCATATGCAATCAATTCTTGGTGTATTTCTAATAAATCATTTATGAAGAATAAAAACAGTAATTGACCAAGAATAGATCCCTGAGGAACTCCTAAATTGGTATAGACTGGTTTACTTTTAATACCATTGACCTTTTTACAACTTGAAATTAAAAATCGAATCGAATTAAAAATTTTTTAAATTCACATTACAGTTAAATTTTTAACATGTTTCTTTAAAATTACACATACCATACAATTGTACTAATCATTTTTATTGATAATGTTTCATTATCGCTGCATGTGCCAACCAACTAAATTTCTTATAAAACCGCCAATATCTCGAAAACGAAAAAGCCGATTTTATTGAAACAAAACCAAAATAAAATTTGGAATTTTCTATAATTTTCACTCGTTGACACCATATAGCTATCTCTCATAAAACGAAAGTTTGTCGCATGCCGAAAATTTCACTACATGAAAATTAAAAAAGAAATTTCATGACGTGGAACCGTCTGAAGACTGTTTTTGAAAATTGTTAAAACTATCGGTTAAAATTTATGCCTAAAACCATCCTCAAACTTCAAGGAACATGGTGGTGAAAGAATTTTAAAAATCAGATCAGCTGTTACTGAAGTTATGTCGGGGCGGGCAATGAAACACATTGCGCTCTCCGCTATAGCTCGGACGTAGACCTACGCAGCTTCCAGTGGTCGAGGGAAGAGTAACAGTACTTGCTGAAAGCTTGCGTACCACCTCCTCTGTTCTATTGGGGAGAAAAGTCCACATTGTCTCGCTCGCTCTGCAAAAAGAGTATACTTCCAAACGGGTACTGACAGTAGGACTGGAGATAAAGCTCCTGTTGTCCCGTAGTGACAGATGGTCGTTGATATTCATTTTTGAGTTTAAGGTGGGCTGGTCCCGGCGGTACTGCAATGCCGGGTCAACCCGTGACAGAGGTGGAGCAAGCCCCTAGCACTCCGTCATTTTCCAAAAATCAGTTTAATATACTGGCCCCGCAATGCGGAGCGTATCAGATATTAAGCTGATAAGAACAGATACTACACTTTGATCTTAGCCAAAAGGCCGAGAAGCGATAAACCAAAGGTGCCTTACGGTTATGGTGTCACTCTATGGACTATCGTTTTAAGCGGCGGGAACCAGTGGTTGTTATTCGAGTTTATTTCACCATCAGCCACCGCCCAAGTGACGTCAGACCAAAGGTGCGCAGTTATCTCAACGTCTCCTCGCCTTTCTTATGCGAAACGTTCAACTGGTTCGATTTTTGAGAAGGAAACGCTGGAAAAATCGTAGCCCAGTCAACGAATACAGTCGCCGTGACGACGTGGTGAACTGTTTACTCGATAGATGGCGTCACAGTAGCGCCTCCGTATTTTACCACTTTTTTGTTTTTCGTGGTGAAAACCGCGGAACGAGGACGCAGGCAACGTGTCGGAAGTCGTCTGTTAAGTTAAGCAACCGATAAAACGATCGGTAGAACCGGATAGTACGATGAAAAAAACCCGTTAAAGTTCAAGTTCGCACCGCATTTAACGTGACCCGCAAGATAGGGTAGGCTGCAGCTGGAATGTCGGCGTTTTGCACACTCAATTATTGGTAGTCGTACCTTTTAAAATACATGCCATGCTGTGTGCTCTGTTGTCATATACAGACGGCAGTGGCCCGGGACTTGATGGTCGACGAAATTACAAGTAGATTTTTCATAACACATCACCTCTCTCAGCGTTCCCTTTTCTTTGCTGCATCCAAGCACGAGACGGCCGCGCCCACCACGTCGTTACGATTACAGTATCTCAGATGTCGAGTGACCGATTATACAATTTAAAAACCTCACAACGATGGTTTTCATAATAGGCCTACCTTTCGAGTAACGTGAGAGGCCACGTAGGTGTATACGTAAACGGTACCCAATTCAATTCCTTTGTAAAACTGAAAAAACAATGGGCCAAATTGTCCGCGTCGTCTTCACAATGCGATTTCAAGTGTCATGCTAATATCATACTGTTGAGTCGCTTGCCGATTTGAAAGTGAAGGGTATTTATTCGTAAATGACTAATCAAACAAATCTGCAATTGCACACCTTTGAACGATCGAATCTCGTTGTTTTTGAACCAATAGCTAGTAAAATTTCTAAAACAGATACGTCACCGCTCGTGTTCGGTTTTCATCATCTTTAAAGTATGTTTTCATCTAGTAAACGAGCTGTTCTGCAAAGTTGCATGAAACTTTTTCCCCTCTCTACCGAACTGATCGCATTCTAACAAACGTAAAGTAAATGTTAAAGACAACGACGCCACCTAACCTTTCACAACTGCACAGAATGTAAATGAAGGGTGCCTGTTTTTTCTTAACTGCTCCTCTTCCTCTGGTCAGTGTGTATTTTACCTTTCACACAACTGAAAGTATTTAAACTAGTAAAGGAATTTTTTATTTCATTAGTGGGGGAGACAAGTAGTTTCCGTACTGTGTTATAATAAAATGAATTTTGTTTATTATCATTACCAAATTGTAAACAATTATTTGTATTGCATTCAGTTTCATTTGGTCTCTTCAGAGTGTCTTTAAGCAAGTTAAATATTTGAAATATGAAAGTACTAAAAGGCCGTGTGTTTTTAATTGAAAGCAGATGGTAGTTTATGACAGAAAGCAGTCGGCTGAAGTGTATTCATTTATTTTATCAAACACCATTCACATTTATAAGAATATTTATTTTTGTGCAGCTAGTTGTTAGCTAAGACATAGTGTGCAAATTTTTGTCGTTCTATCCCCTTTCCAGTAATAATGGAATAACAATGTAAACAATTTGTATAGCATTCAGTTTCAATTGGTCTCTTCAGAGTGTCTTTAAGCAAGTTAAATATTTGAAATACGAGGGTCATTCAATAAGTAAACAGACAAACAGTTGTAGAAAAGAAATTAATTGTAGCAGCTGATTGAAACTTTCAGGAGTGTTACCTGGCAACATCGTTGTGAGTCTTGATCAGCTGTTCAATAATATATTGCATAATCATAACCAATACAGTTTTATGTACGATGGCGTGTCCTCTTGAGGACAGTACTTTCGAAGAACAGCGTTCTGTTATAAGATTTTTGGACTTGGAACCACTAACTTGGATTCACTATTTTGAACCTGAGTCAAAGCGACAAAGCATGGAGTGGAAGCATCCCAGTTCACCCGCCAAAAAGAAATTCAAAACCCAGCCATCGGCTGGTAAGGTGATGTTAACCATCTTTTGGAGCTCCCAAGGCCCAATTTTCTCTGATTACCTACAAGACCAGCGTACCATCATAGTCAGTACTATTCTGACATGATTGTGAACAAAGTTAAGCCTGCATTGAAGAAGAAATGTCCGGGATGGCAGAGGAAAGGTGTGATTCTTCTTCACGATAATGCCCGCCCACACACGGCAAAACTGACGCTTGAAACAATAAAAAAAGTAGGTTGGGAGATCCTGCCTCATCGCCCTTATAGCCCTGACCTTCCCCATCTGACTTTTTCTTGTTTGGCCCACTCAAGGAGACTTTGCGTGATGTCAAGTTCAACGGCAATGAAGAAGTGAAGGAAAAAGTCAAAAACTGGCTTCGACATCAAGGTAAAGAATTCTTTGCTGAGGGAATACAAAAGCTTGTAAAGAGATGGGACAAGTGCATAGACGCTGCTGGAGATTATGTTGAAAAGTAAAAAAAAAAAAATTGTATAATTGTATTAATTGAATAAAAAGCTTTTGCTCCACAGCTGTTTGTTTACTTATTGAATGACCTCTCATATGAAAGTACTGAAAGGCTGTGTGTTTTTAATTGAAAGCAGATGGTAGTTTATGACAGATATCAGTCGGGTGAAGTGTATTCTATTTATTTTATTTTATCAAACACCATTCACGTTCATAAGGTTATTTATTTTTGTGCAGCTAGTTGTTAGCTAAGGCGCAGTGTGCAAGTTTTTTGTCATTCTATCCCCTTTGCAGTAATAAAGTGGTGGCAAATCCTATTAAAGATTGCCTGTTCGTCACTAAATTTTAATTACCAAGTGGTTTTAAATTTACTATAACTGGTACGGTCATTATTTACTTATGTTTCCTCTGTTGGTGAAAATTAAAATAACAAGGGCGCGGCAAGCCATATTACCACTGTTGAAGGTTACCATATGTTTTTCCAGGTTTGCTTTTGTTCAGAAACGGCTAACGGTTTGGAAAAAAAATTTTCAACTTGTGATTTTCACTTGACAAACACAAACGCAATAGTAAACTTACATTACAAAGTTAACATTTTTACTTTAAGACCGTGTAACAATTTTTACAAGCTGGTACAAATCAACAAATGTAGATGCAATTGCACACACACACATACAATCAACTGTGGAAGTTCAATTATACAACATGTAATGTATTCAGTTTCTCCAAGTAACAGTTCAATGTTGTTTACGACTGGCTTTCACAAGCAGGCTGCTTGTTGCAGTATCTGGCACATT
This sequence comes from Magicicada septendecula, assembly GCA_034769895.1. Taxonomy (NCBI): domain Eukaryota; kingdom Metazoa; phylum Arthropoda; class Insecta; order Hemiptera; family Cicadidae; genus Magicicada; species Magicicada septendecula. The sequence continues at coordinate 661,346,482 of CM068368.1, forward strand.
CGATACTGTCACCAACGCGAAGGGTAGCCCTATCTTTCATTACTTTACAAGGAGAGAGGACACTCTTCATTTCATAAATGAAACAGGTGGGAAAGTTTTTACGAAAAGACCTGTCTCATTATACAGGCTCTCTGTTGCAGTGCTCGTCAAACATTTACACACAAACACTCACTGCTAACACGTACATGATTATGTTACAAAGGGCCATCTTTATTAGCCTGTTTTTGACGCATTGCACACTGCATTTTATCAGGATATATGGACCATTCACAGGTGTCCGTCTGTATTTCTGTCCCTCACTCGTACGCTTATCCTCATGGTCATGCAACTCATTCTGCCGGGAGTGTGTGTGTTCTTTTGTGCAGATGCTTACCTTGCACTTGGTTGTAACTTGCTGCCGATGACAAGAAGTACGTAGTACGTAGTCCTAATCGTACCCGATGCATGTACAACAGAAATTTTCCATGCATCCTCATCCCCATAGGGATGACAAACTAGGTTTCCTGATCATGCTTATTGGCCGATAACAAACACGAGAATAAGACAGAAAAATTAATGGTGTAACCTTTTTCAGTATCAGCTACCCTTATAATTTACAGCAAGCTCTATTTATGATAATTGTTATTACACTGTCATAGGACTGCAGTTCCTCCCTCAGGCTGCTGGTGCTCGGTTCCTCCTTGCAGCGAAATATTGTCAATTGTCTGCGTGGAAGTAAGCAACGGGTGTAAGCATTCTTGAAGGCTTCATCTCACTCGATCCTCTCTGGCAGCAAGCTGTAACAGTAACGGAGACCATCAAACGTTTTCTAGGCGAAAGCCGGCCACTGCAATATGCATGCACGTTTCTAGACACAATTAAAAAAAATTACAGGTGGTCAGAAAAGTCTGGTGTAAGAAAAGTGTACGTAGGGACCCGGAGGTACTGCAATGCCGGGTCAACCCGTGACAGAAGTGGAGCAAGCCTCTAAACACTCCGTCATTTTCCAAAGGTCATTTTAATACACTGGCCCCACAATGCGGAGCGTATCAGACATAAAGTTGATAAGAACAGCTTAACAGGTTTATTCTTATACCAAAAATTTTACAAGGAGTTACAAATATTAAAACCGTACTTACAAATTAATAATCATTAATTGTATGTAACACTGTTGACAATTTTTAGACACCTGTATGAATTAGGCTATACAATTTATTGTTGTATATATGTATATAAAGTCTCTGATTATTTATTACAATTATTAATTTTATACAGTCTTTGAGAGTGTTCATACCTTCACAGTATGTCAAACACAATTATATCTATTGTATATTGTTTTTTTTCACACATTGATGTCACAATTTGCCAATTGTTTAATCACTGTCATGCAGATTTTTTTATCCAGTTACTACCACACTTAAGTTATTCTTTTTTTTCTTTCCTGTGAAAGCTGAAAGCGCAGCAGCACGTGTGAACACACAGATAATATTTTGTTTGGCAAATGTGACATTAAGCACTGCCATCAATCAGTATCACTATCTCACTTGTTTACTGTATATATATCCTGACTCCACCTGCTGAGCTTTCCGAATGGCTCTGTCATTGTTCTTGTGCCATGCATAGTAGTCCAGAGATGCTATACTATGAAGCCATCCATGGAGACCCTACATCCTTTCCCTTCTAGCGCCTCCTCAGAGATTTCAAAAGAAACAGATGCATCAACTATGCAGATATTTATATTTTCTTCATTCCTCAGCTCCCGTGTCATGGTCTCAGATATGATCTGTTCCCTCGGCCTTCCTGTTTTTACAAGCAGAACCCCTGCCAATCAAAACATTGTAAAACAAAGGAAATTTAAGTGTACAAAAAAAAAACAAAAGATTGACAAGGAAGGTTGGTGAAGAGGAAAGGCTGAAGATTGCGATTGATTTACTGCAATGAACAGAGGTAAATAATAATAATAATAATAATTTATTTCCAATTTTTCCTTCATATACAAAATAGTTGCATACAAAGGACCTATAGGGGGTATAAAAATACCCGTACATAGGTTGGTCCTACATAAATATTTAAAAATAAAATTCAAAAATACAACAGTTGTAAATATTAACAAAATGTGATAGATACATCACTAGTTTATACTAATATAGTTCAAATAATAAAGCATTAAATTTATATGAGATTCATATACACAACATCAACCATACATGGCAACATGTTAATCACAATAATTATTAAATTTGTACAGACACCATTTATTCCATTATTCAGTCTATAACAAAATTTCTGATTTTATCTTTTAACTTCTTTTTTAACAGTTTATTACTAACGCCCAAACCTTTAAGATATATCGGTAGTTCATTGAAGTACTTTATTGCATAATAAACATAACTCCTTTGGCCAATTGTCAATATGTGTTTAGGCAGTGGGATACTTTTGTAGCGTGTGTTATTAGAATTTCGAGTAAATTCATCCTCAAGTTTATCATACTGATATATTATGGCTTTAAGAACAAAAACTTGTTTGAGATCGAGTGGTCTGTCCTGATCTTGTTCTTCCACTCCAATTATTTTTAATAATCTATATTGAAGTCTAAGCAGTGGTCTGAAAGATGTATCATAAAGACCACCCCAGGCAACAATACCATAAACTGCAATACTATGGAAAAGCCCATAGTAGGCCTATATTTGAATCATCTGTTTTCTAGATAATATTTGCCGGAGTCTGCAAAAAACATATACTAGATATTTTGGTCTTATTAACTACATTATTGACATGCAAATCCCACTTAATATTATAATCATATATAACACCTAGATATTTACAGCTAACGACTCTCTTCAAACGACCACCATTCAAAAAAACATCCAATTCACAGGAACAGAGTCTTTATAATTGCCAAAAGTGACATAAACAGACTTGTTTATATTAAGTATAAGTTTATTTTGATAAAGCCATGAAAAAATAGAGTCAAGTTTATCTGACACATGAACTGAAAGTTCCCTCCATGAGTGCCCATTCATTGGGACAGCTGTATCATCAGCATATGCAATCAATTCTTGGTGTATTTCTAATAAATCATTTATGAAGAATAAAAACAGTAATTGACCAAGAATAGATCCCTGAGGAACTCCTAAATTGGTATAGACTGGTTTACTTTTAATACCATTGACCTTTTTACAACTTGAAATTAAAAATCGAATCGAATTAAAAATTTTTTAAATTCACATTACAGTTAAATTTTTAACATGTTTCTTTAAAATTACACATACCATACAATTGTACAAATCATTTTTATTGATAATGTTTCATTATCGCTGCATGTGCCAACCAACTAAATTTCTTATAAAACCGCCAATATCTCGAAAACGAAAAAGCCGATTTTATTGAAACAAAACCAAAATAAAATTTGGAATTTTCTATAATTTTCACTCGTTGACACCATATAGCTATCTCTCATAAAACGAAAGTTTGTCGCATGCCGAAAATTTCACTACATGAAAATTAAAAAAGAAATTTCATGACGTGGAACCGTCTGAAGACTGTTTTTGAAAATTGTTAAAACTATCGGTTAAAATTTATGCCTAAAACCATCCTCAAACTTCAAGGAACATGGTGGTGAAAGAATTTTAAAAATCAGATCAGCTGTTACTGAAGTTATGTCGGGGCGGGCAATGAAACACATTCGCGCTCTCCGCTATAGCTCGGACGTAGACCTACGCAGCTTCCAGTGGTCGAGGGAAGAGTAACAGTACTTGCTGAAAGCTTGCGTACCACCTCCTCTGTTCTATTGGGGAGAAAAGTCCACATTGTCTCGCTCGCTCTGCAAAAAGAGTATACTTCCAAACGGGTACTGACAGTAGGACTGGAGATAAAGCTCCTGTTGTCCCGTAGTGACAGATGGTCGTTGATATTCATTTTTGAGTTTAAGGTGGGCCGGTCCCGGCGGTACTGCAATGCCGGGTCAACCCGTGACAGAGGTGGAGCAAGCCCCTAGCACTCCGTCATTTTCCAAAAATCAGTTTAATATACTGGCCCCGCAATGCGGAGCGTATCAGATATTAAGCTGATAAGAACAGATTTAAAAACGTTTATTGTTATATCAGTATATACAGAGTGTTACAAAAATTTTAAAACATGCTTACAAATTAATACTCATTAATTCTAGATACATACTTCATAATCATTATACATGTTTAAAATGGTACAACTTTTTGTTGTATATTTATAGTCTTTATTTATTACAATAAAATTTCTTTTTGGTATAGTCTTTGGGATTGTTCGTATGTACAAATTGTATATTTAATGTTTTTCAGATATATGTCACAACTGCCAATTTATTTAATATCATTCTCATGTAGTTTAATATACTGGCCCTGCAATGCAGGGCGTATCACACACACACACACACACACACACACACACACACACACACACACACACACAGAGGAAACATGCAGCTCAAATACAAAAAGACAAATATAAAGAAAATACACAAATACAAATATTAAGAAAATATATACATAATACATATTGTTTTGATTGGCAGCTGTGACTGACATTAGACACTGGCATTAATAAATAGCACTATCACAATGTCACTGTCACTAGCACTAAGCACTATCACTTATATTGTCGTACACCTGTGACATGTTCAACGTATATGTCACGACTCCACCTAATTGTGTCCGACACCATTAATTTTCCCATTATTCTACCATACTTCCAAGAAATACCCAGCCTCTGAACAACCCTGTCATTGTTCTTGTGCCACGCACCCAGAGAGCCTATAATAAAGCCATCAAGGTACACCCTGTATCCTTTGGCTTCTAGTTCAGTTTTCAAGGAGCTGTATTTGTCAATTTTATGTCTCCTTGCCAGTTCTAGAGCCTCCTCAGAACCTTCAAAAGGCACCGATACGTCCACAATACATATATTTTTCCTGTCATCACTTCTTAACACTATGTCTGGTCTGAGGTTTGATGTAGTTCCCTCGACCTTCCTGTTTTTGATGAGTGTTTCGGTGTCTTTGAGAGTAATGGCATTGCTGAGGCGTTCAACTATATTATCGTGGCGGAGCTTCCATCCTGTCGAATGGGTTTTACAGTGATTGACAACATGGGGAAGGGTCTCCTTGGGGTATCCGCATTTCCTGCATCGCTTGTCACCATTGCCGTATCTTTTTGTAGCATTCAGGGGAACGGTCCCAAGTCTTGCTCTGGTGATGAAGCGGTAGTCACAGAAACGAGTGTACTTTCCTGTAAGTATAAAATGGTTGCTGACTGCTGCTCGTGTAGTTGATTTGAGCACTTTCCCTTGGTCTGGTTTTCTGAATAGGGTGACTTTATAATAATTTCGTATCCCTCCTTTCATCATTCTCATTATAGCCCACCTTTCAGATCCTGGGACGATTATATGTTCTGTAGTATGGGAAGGCATACCTATAATAATTTTCAACTCTTCTCTGGCCGTGGACCACTGGAACCGTACGCTCATCCGGGTCTTGTTGAGGATGCGACATGCATTTCTTGCTTGCGACCAGATGGTTGATATGTCACCACCATCCCTGTCGAGGTTGTCATCTGTCGATCCTGAGAGGTATGCGGCCATGTCTTCTTTAGTAGGAGTGGACCCAAGTTTCCTTTTTACCACACTTTTCAGGCACTCCCAGGCTGTGTTTTTGATTGATGGATCCGGGGATGTAAGTAGTTTAAACGCATGGACTATCTTGGAGATCTTGGCAGCATCCGCCAGTGGAATTAAATTGGCTCCCCCTTGATATGCTGGCATATATAGAATCTCTGGGCTTGCTCGCTGGGGAAGGTGTAGCCACTTTTTGACGTAGCCTTTTATTTTTTTATCAGCTTTGTGAAGCGGCTTCATCGTTATTCGGGATGCTCGCAGTACATAGGCTAGTTTAGTTAGAAGGAACATGTTTAGGGCTTCTATTTTTTGCCACGGCGCCAGTAGTGAGTTGTGAAGTTTCTCAACATCTTGTAGCAGGTTATTAATTTCCTCTTCTGGTGTTTGATTGACTTTGTAGCCTGTTGGAATCCCCAGGTATTGGTAGTCTTCACCTTCTTTTAATGGCTCCGGTCTTCCTCCTTGGACAGTGAAAGTGGTGTTGTGGATTTCTCTCCTCTTCTTGCAATCCATGTGGAGGGTTGAACATTTCTTGGGATTAAAAGTCAGCCCCATCCAAGATGCTGTTTCTCCAACTTTGTTCAGCATGTTTTGCATGGCATCTGCATTCTTTGCAATGAGAACTATATCATCAGCATACGCTAACACCGACTGTATGTTGTTATGTAGTTTGTAACCACAATCATATTGCATGCTTTGTATAGTTCTTAGCAATGGCTCTATTGCAATGCTGAAGATAATTGGCGACAGGGGGCATCCTTGCTTCACTCCAGATTTCATGTTTATGTCTTCAGTCTCCCCTTCCGGTGTAGTTATTGTAGTAGTGGCATTCCTGTAAATGTTTTGTATAATGTTACTTAGCTTTTCTGGGAGTCTTATATTTTTGAGTACATTGTGGATGTATTTATGCGGGATTGAGCCGAAAGCATTTGTTAAATCCAGCCATGCTAGTACGGCTTCTTTTCCGTTTCTTCTGGAATCATCAATGATGGACTGTACTATAAAGTTGTTTTCATAACAGCCTTCTGTATCCATAAAGCCCTTCTGCTTGGGCGATATAATATTATTCTTAGCAGTCCACGTGCATACTCTGCTTGATATAATGCTAGCATATAGTTTGGCTATCGTATTTCCCAAGGTGAGTGGACGCCAGTTGTTGAGATCTCTGTGGTCCCCTTTTTTGTGGATCAGTACGGTTCTTGAACTATCCCATGCCTTCGGTGTCTTCTCCTCCTTAAAGCATCTATTATAAATAGTCTGAAGGACTAGACATCCAGGGTCTGCTCGTTTCAGCTGCGAGTATTTGACACCATCTTTCCCAGGTGCTGTGTTCTTCATTTTATTTAATTTCTGATTAATTTCTTCGGTTTCGATAGTATTTTCAATGTTAGCTTCATTTACCCCCACCGCCCGCATCTGATTCAGACATTCTGTGACGTGAGCAGGGGCTGCTGCTATGTCTGTGTCCGCTTTTTCTGTAAATACATCCTTGAAATATGCTGTTACTTCTGTTTTTCCCACTTGACAATACGTTGTAGCTGATCCATTTAATATTTTCGAGATAGCTTTCTTTTTGTTTATTCTGTAAAGCTTCTGTATCCTACCAGCTTCTATAGGATCAAATCCATTGCCACCTGTTCTTTGGATTATTCTGTTCTGATTGCGGCCATGACCATGTCTTTGTGTTCTCTCAGGAGTTGGCTTATATTCTGTTAGTTGTCTTATTTCATCTGTAATGTTGTACACTGTGTCCTCGAAGTCTTGCCAAGATGCTGCGTCCCTCAGTGCTTGTAACCATTTTTCTTGGTGTTTTGTTGATTTCTTCCTGTTTCGGTCTTCTTCGTCTATTTCACATTGGTTAGCATTTCCATGTAAGTGTGGATTGCCTGTATCCGTTGTTATTGTAGTGTCTTCCACTGCAGCACTTGTCTCTGGCAAACCGACAATTACAATAGGGGGCCCTTCTTCTGCGGGTGTTATGGGTCGGTCTTCTTGGGCTGGTATATTCATACACAACTCCCGAATTGGTACGTCTGTATTTACACATTGAGTAGTTATGTCGGTGGTATCCCTCGTTTCTTCAGTTCTCATGTATTGTGCGTTTTCTGCTGTAGTTGTGGGATGATTCTCATTAATTTGACGGTTTGCTGATCTTCTTTCAGACATGTGTTCTTCTTCTGGTATGCTAGTAGGGACTTCTGTTTCGTTACTTGTTGTCCGTTCAATGGTTATACATGAGGGGCCATCTTCTGCAGGTATTATGGGGTGATTTTCTTGGGTTCCTGTATCGACTGCTGCCTCTTCAACTGGTATGTCCTGTTGTGCAGTTGAGTCACTGCTCTCTTCTAATTCATTATGGATTGTGCCGACATCTTCAGTGTTGCCATGTGACCTGTAGTGTCTCTTCTGTTTTTTCAGGTCGTTTTCCACTCTATCACAAATTCGGCACTTAAATTTAAGGATAACGTTGTTGCAGTGGATCTTCTTTAGATGTTTTTTAAAGTCGCTATGATTTTGATACTGGTATAGCCCAAATAACCGTCTTCTTCCTCCAGAGGGCTGTGAGGATGGACCGTCTTTACAATAATCGCACTGTATTAGTTCGTCAAATGGATACTGTATTGTAACTACCAAGGGGGTATTTGTTCCGGATTCCATTTTACACTGTAGTAGTTCTTCTATCTTAAGAGTTAGTTTACTAGTTACTTAAAGTTCCTATTAATATCTTTCCTATTATTTCTATATCATCTTATATCATTTCTATTAATATAAAAGTCTTAATAATAGCAGTCCTTGCTTGGTATAGCATTCACTTCACTACTATATCACGTTCTACTATCTTAGAGTTAGCTTATTAGTTACTTAAAGTGTCTTTAATATCTTTCCTATTATTTCTATTAGTATAAAAGTTTTAGTAATAACAGTTCTTGCTTGGCATAGTATTCATTTCACTACTATAAAGTTGTTTGTTGCGTAGACTGCTACAATACACATTAAAAAGAAAAAAAAAAATGTCTTTTCCAGAATATTTTTACTATAGTTTCCTAATCTGCTAATGTATTTACATGTTTCATGATTAAATGTAACTGTATTTATGGAGTCCTACACACTAAGATAAACAATTGTTCATAGTTACATTTTTCTTTTTAAATTTCGACTTTTTCCTAGCCATTAGGTATTGTTTCACAGGCATCATTAAGTAAATATGCTTTGCAAGGTTGTATCTTCTGTGAGATGAAGTAGTGCATATTGTTAATGTGTAAAAAGTTACTTACATACTTTCCAGTCTATATTCCATTCCACTGTAAAATACTCACAGAACACTCAAAGTTATAGCCGTTATTAAGTTTAAAATAGAAACGAACTGTATACCCTTTAATGTACAGAATTAATTATACAGTACTTCACAACGGACTAAATTCAAATATATACGGAACCTAAAAAAAGCACTCCACGTTTAAATTTAAAATCATTAAGAGCTTTCCACTACTGTATAACGGAAAATTTGAATGTTAACAGACACTTGCAGCCGTTGCTAAGCCCATAAGAGAGTTTAAATTTGGAATCTTAACGAACTTTCCCAAATATTATTAATATCGCACTGCACCACTTCGCAGATAAATTTGAAGTATTAACGGAAACTTACACCCGTTATGATGATTCACACTTTACGGTTCACTGTAGCGTACACAATACTATCATCGATTACAACACGCACAAAAATAATTAAAATTAAGCTAAAACTTACTGCCGTTATTATGATTCACACTTTACGCTTCACAAACACGCACAAAAAACAATTACAATTAAGCTGATAAGAACAGATACTACACTTTGATCTTAGCCAAAAGGCCGAGAAGCGATAAACCAAAGGTGCCTTACGGTTATGGTGTCACTCTATGGACTATCGTTTTAAGCGGCGGGAACCAGTGGTTGTTATTCGAGTTTATTTCACCATCAGCCACCGCCCAAGTGACGTCAGACCAAAGGTGCGCAGTTATCTCAACTTCTCCTCGCCTTTCTTATGCGAAACGTTCAACTGGTTCGATTTTTGAGAAGGATAGTACGATGAAAAAAAGCCGTTAAAGTTCAAGTTCGCACCGCATTTAACGTGACCCGCAAGATAGGGTAGGCTGCAGCTGGAATGTCGGCGTTTTGCACACTCAATTATTGGTAGTCGTACCTTTTAAAATACATGCCATGCTGTGTGCTCTGTTGTCATATACAGACGGCAGTGGCCCGGGACTTGATGGTCGACGAAATTACAAGTAGATTTTTCATAACACATCACCTCTCTCAGCGTTCCCTTTTCTTTGCTGCATCCAAGCACGAGACGGCCGCGCCCACCACGTCGTTACGATTACAGTATCTCAGATGTCGAGTGACCGATTATACAATTTAAAAACCTCACAACGGTGGTTTTCATAATAGGCCTACCTTTCGAGTAACGTGAGAGGCCACGTAGGTGTATACGTAAACGGTACCCAATTCAATTCCTTTGTAAAACTGAAAAAACAATGGGCCAAATTGTCCGCGTCGTCTTCACAATGCGATTTCAAGTGTCATTCTAATATCATACTGTTGAGTCGCTTGCCGATTTGAAAGTGAAGGGTATTTATTCGTAAATGACTAATCAAACAAATCTGCAATTGCACACCTTTGAACGATCGAATCTCGTTGTTTTTGAACCAATAGCTAGTAAAATTTCTAAAACAGATACGTCACCGCTCGTGTTCGGTTTTCATCATCTTTAAAGTATGTTTTCATCTAGTAAACGAGCTGTTCTGCAAAGTTGCATGAAACTTTTTCCCCTCTCTACCGAACTGATCGCATTCTAACAAACGTAAAGTAAATGTTAAAGACAACGACGCCACCTAACCTTTCACAACTGCACAGAATGTAAATGAAGGGTGCCTGTTTTTTCTTAACTGCTCCTCTTCCTCTGGTCAGTGTGTATTTTACCTTTCACACAACTGAAAGTATTTAAACTAGTAAAGGAATTTTTTATTTCATTAGTGGGGGAGACAAGTAGTTTCCGTACTGTGTTATAATAAAATGAATTTTGTTTATTATCATTACCAAATTGTAAACAATTATTTGTATTGCATTCAGTTTCATTTGGTCTCTTCAGAGTGTCTTTAAGCAAGTTAAATATTTGAAATATGAAAGTACTAAAAGGCCGTGTGTTTTTAATTGAAAGCAGATGGTAGTTTATGACAGAAAGCAGTCGGCTGAAGTGTATTCATTTATTTTATCAAACACCATTCACATTTATAAGAATATTTATTTTTGTGCAGCTACTTGTTAGCTAAGACATAGTGTGCAAATTTTTGTCGTTCTATCCCCTTTCCAGTAATAATGGAATAACAATGTAAACAATTTGTATAGCATTCAGTTTCAATTGGTCTCTTCAGAGTGTCTTTAAGCAAGTTAAATATTTGAAATACGAGGGTCATTCAATAAGTAAACAGACAAACAGTTGTAGAAAAGAAATTAATTGTAGCAGCTGATTGAAACTTTCAGGAGTGTTACCTGGCAACATCGTTGTGAGTCTTGATCAGCTGTTCAATAATATATTGCATAATCATAACCAATACAGTTTTATGTACGATGGCGTGTCCTCTTGAGGACAGTACTTTCGAAGAACAGCGTTCTGTTATAAGATTTTTGGACTTGGAACCACTAACTTGGATTCACTATTTTGAACCTGAGTCAAAGCGACAAAGCATGGAGTGGAAGCATCCCAGTTCACCCGCCAAAAAGAAATTCAAAACCCAGCCATCGGCTGGTAAGGTGATGTTAACCATCTTTTGGAGCTCCCAAGGCCCAATTTTCTGTGATTACCTACAAGACCAGCGTACCATCATAGTCAGTACTATTCTGACATGATTGTGAACAAAGTTAAGCCTGCATTGAAGAAGAAATGTCCGGGATGGCAGAGGAAAGGTGTGATTCTTCTTCACGATAATGCCCGCCCACACACGGCAAAACTGACGCTTGAAACAATAAAAAAAGTAGGTTGGGAGATCCTGCCTCATCGCCCTTATAGCCCTGACCTTCCCCATCTGACTTTTTCTTGTTTGGCCCACTCAAGGAGACTTTGCGTGATGTCAAGTTCAACGGCAATGAAGAAGTGAAGGAAAAAGTCAAAAACTGGCTTCGACATCAAGGTAAAGAATTCTTTGCTGAGGGAATACAAAAGCTTGTAAAGAGATGGGACAAGTGCATAGACGCTGCTGGAGATTATGTTGAAAAGTAAAAAAAAAAAATTGTATAATTGTATTAATTGAATAAAAAGCTTTTGCTCCACAGCTGTTTGTTTACTTAGTGAATGACCTCTCATATGAAAGTACTGAAAGGCTGTGTGTTTTTAATTGAAAGCAGATGGTAGTTTATGACAGATATCAGTCGGGTGAAGTGTATTCTATTTATTTTATTTTATCAAACACCATTCACGTTCATAAGGTTATTTATTTTTGTGCAGCTAGTTGTTAGCTAAGGCGCAGTGTGCAAGTTTTTTGTCATTCTATCCCCTTTGCAGTAATAAAGTGGTGGCAAATCCTATTAAAGATTGCCTGTTCGTCACTAAATTTTAATTACCAAGTGGTTTTAAATTTACTATAACTGGTACGGTCATTATTTACTTATGTTTCCTCTGTTGGTGAAAATTAAAATAACAAGGGCGCGGCAAGCCATATTACCACTGTTGAAGGTTACCATATGTTTTTCCAGGTTTGCTTTTGTTCAGAAACGGCTAACGGTTTGGAAAAAAAATTTTCAACTTGTGATTTTCACTTGACAAACACAAACGCAATAGTAAACTTACATTACAAAGTTAACATTTTTACTTTAAGACCGTGTAACAATTTTTACAAGCTGGTACAAATCAACAAATGTAGATGCAATTGCACACACACACATACAATCAACTGTGGAAGTTCAATTATACAACATGTAATGTATTCAGTTTCTCCAAGTAACAGTTCAATGTTGTTTACGACTGGCTTTCACAAGCAGGCTGCTTGTTGCAGTATCTGGCACATTCGATACTGTCACCAACGCGAAGGGTAGCCCTATCTTTCATTACTTTACAAGGAGAGAGGACACTCTTCATTTCATAAATGAAACAGGTGGGAAAGTTTTTACGAAAAGACCTGTCTCATTATACAGGCTCTCTGTTGCAGTGCTCGTCAAACATTTACACACAAACACTCACTGCTAACACGTACATGATTATGTTACAAAGGGCCATCTTTATTAGCCTGTTTTTGACGCATTGCACACTGCATTTTATCAGGATATATGGACCATTCACAGGTGTCCGTCTGTATTTCTGTCCCTCACTCGTACGCTTATCCTCATGGTCATGCAACTCATTCTGCCGGGAGTGTGTGTGTTCTTTTGTGCAGATGCTTACCTTGCACTTGGTTGTAACTTGCTGCCGATGACAAGAAGTACGTAGTACGTAGTCCTAATCGTACCCGATGCATGTACAACAGAAATTTTCCATGCATCCTCATCCCCATAGGGATGACAAACTAGGTTTCCTGATCATGCTTATTGGCCGATAACAAACACGAGAATAAGACAGAAAAATTAATGGTGTAACCTTTTTCAGTATCAGCTACCCTTATAATTTACAGCAAGCTCTATTTATGATAATTGTTATTACACTGTCATAGGACTGCAGTTCCTCCCTCAGGCTGCTGGTGCTCGGTTCCTCCTTGCAGCGAAATATTGTCAATTGTCTGCGTGGAAGTAAGCAACGGGTGTAAGCATTCTTGAAGGCTTCATCTCACTCGATCCTCTCTGGCAGCAAGCTGTAACAGTAACGGAGACCATCAAACGTTTTCTAGGCGAAAGCCGGCCACTGCAATATGCATGCACGTTTCTAGACACAATTAAAAAAAATTACAGGTGGTCAGAAAAGTCTGGTGTAAGAAAAGTGTACGTAGGGACCCGGAGGTACTGCAATGCCGGGTCAACCCGTGACAGAAGTGGAGCAAGCCTCTAAACACTCCGTCATTTTCCAAAGGTCATTTTAATACACTGGCCCCACAATGCGGAGCGTATCAGACATAAAGTTGATAAGAACAGCTTAACAGGTTTATTCTTATACCAAAAATTTTACAAGGAGTTACAAATATTAAAACCGAACTTACAAATTAATAATCATTAATTGTATGTAACACTGTTGACAATTTTTAGACACCTGTATGAATTAGGCTATACAATTTATTGTTGTATATATGTATATAAAGTCTCTGATTATTTATTACAATTATTAATTTTATACAGTCTTTGAGAGTGTTCATACCTTCACAGTATGTCAAACACAATTATATCTATTGTATATTGTTTTTTTTCACACATTGATGTCACAATTTGCCAATTGTTTAATCACTGTCATGCAGATTTTTTTATCCAGTTACTACCACACTTAAGTTATTCTTTTTTTTCTTTCCTGTGAAAGCTGAAAGCGCAGCAGCACGTGTGAACACACAGATAATATTTTGTTTGGCAAATGTGACATTAAGCACTGCCATCAATCAGTATCACTATCTCACTTGTTTACTGTATATATATCCTGACTCCACCTGCTGAGCTTTCCGAATGGCTCTGTCATTGTTCTTGTGCCATGCATAGTAGTCCAGAGATGCTATACTATGAAGCCATCCATGGAGACCCTACATCCTTTCCCTTCTAGCGCCTCCTCAGAGATTTCAAAAGAAACAGATGCATCAACTATGCAGATATTTATATTTTCTTCATTCCTCAGCTCCCGTGTCATGGTCTCAGATATGATCTGTTCCCTCGGCCTTCCTGTTTTTACAAGCAGAACCCCTGCCAATCAAAACATTGTAAAACAAAGGAAATTTAAGTGTACAAAAAAAAAACAAAAGATTGACAAGAAGGTTGGTGAAGAGGAAAGGCTGAAGATTGCGATTGATTTACTGCAATGAACAGAGGTAAATAATAATAATAATAATAATTTATTTCCAATTTTTCCTTCATATACAAAATAGTTGCATACAAAGGACCTATAGGGGGTATAAAAATACCCGTACATAGGTTGGTCCTACATAAATATTTAAAAATAAAATTCAAAAATACAACAGTTGTAAATATTAACAAAATGTGATAGATACATCACTAGTTTATACTAATATAGTTCAAATAATAAAGCATTAAATTTATATGAGATTCATATACACAACATCAACCATACATGGCAACATGTTAATCACAATAATTATTAAATTTGTACAGACACCATTTATTCCATTATTCAGTCTATAACAAAATTTCTGATTTTATCTTTTAACTTCTTTTTTAACAGTTTATTACTAACGCCCAAACCTTTAAGATATATCGGTAGTTCATTGAAGTACTTTATTGCATAATAAACATAACTCCTTTGGCCAATTGTCAATATGTGTTTAGGCAGTGGGATACTTTTGTAGCGTGTGTTATTAGAATTTCGAGTAAATTCATCCTCAAGTTTATCATACTGATATATTATGGCTTTAAGAACAAAAACTTGTTTGAGATCGAGTGGTCTGTCCTGATCTTGTTCTTCCACTCCAATTATTTTTAATAATCTATATTGAAGTCTAAGCAGTGGTCTGAAAGATGTATCATAAAGACCACCCCAGGCAACAATACCATAAACTGCAATACTATGGAAAAGCCCATAGTAGGCCTATATTTGAATCATCTGTTTTCTAGATAATATTTGCCGGAGTCTGCAAAAAACATATACTAGATATTTTGGTCTTATTAACTACATTATTGACATGCAAATCCCACTTAATATTATAATCATATATAACACCTAGATATTTACAGCTAACGACTCTCTTCAAACGACCACCATTCAAAAAAACATCCAATTCACAGGAACAGAGTCTTTATAATTGCCAAAAGTGACATAAACAGACTTGTTTATATTAAGTATAAGTTTATTTTGATAAAGCCATGAAAAAATAGAGTCAAGTTTATCTGACACATGAACTGAAAGTTCCCTCCATGAGTGCCCATTCATTGGGACAGCTGTATCATCAGCATATGCAATCAATTCTTGGTGTATTTCTAATAAATCATTTATGAAGAATAAAAACAGTAATTGACCAAGAATAGATCCCTGAGGAACTCCTAAATTGGTATAGACTGGTTTACTTTTAATACCATTGACCTTTTTACAACTTGAAATTAAAAATCGAATCGAATTAAAAATTTTTTAAATTCACATTACAGTTAAATTTTTAACATGTTTCTTTAAAATTACACATACCATACAATTGTACTAATCATTTTTATTGATAATGTTTCATTATCGCTGCATGTGCCAACCAACTAAATTTCTTATAAAACCGCCAATATCTCGAAAACGAAAAAGCCGATTTTATTGAAACAAAACCAAAATAAAATTTGGAATTTTCTATAATTTTCACTCGTTGACACCATATAGCTATCTCTCATAAAACGAAAGTTTGTCGCATGCCGAAAATTTCACTACATGAAAATTAAAAAAGAAATTTCATGACGTGGAACCGTCTGAAGACTGTTTTTGAAAATTGTTAAAACTATCGGTTAAAATTTATGCCTAAAACCATCCTCAAACTTCAAGGAACATGGTGGTGAAAGAATTTTAAAAATCAGATCAGCTGTTACTAAAGTTATGTCGGGGCGGGCAATGAAACACATTGCGCTCTCCGCTATAGCTCGGACGTAGACCTACGCAGCTTCCAGTGGTCGAGGGAAGAGTAACAGTACTTGCTGAAAGCTTGCGTACCACCTCCTCTGTTCTATTGGGGAGAAAAGTCCACATTGTCTCGCTCGCTCTGCAAAAAGAGTATACTTCCAAACGGGTACTGACAGTAGGACTGGAGATAAAGCTCCTGTTGTCCCGTAGTGACAGATGGTCGTTGATATTCATTTTTGAGTTTAAGGTGGGCCGGTCCCGGCGGTACTGCAATGCCGGGTCAACCCGTGACAGAGGTGGAGCAAGCCCCTAGCACTCCGTCATTTTCCAAAAATCAGTTTAATATACTGGCCCCGCAATGCGGAGCGTATCAGATATTAAGCTGATAAGAACAGATTTAAAAACGTTTATTGTTATATCAGTATATACAGAGTGTTACAAAAATTTTAAAACATGCTTACAAATTAATACTCATTAATTCTAGATACATACTTCATAATCATTATACATGTTTAAAATGGTACAACTTTTTGTTGTATATTTATAGTCTTTATTTATTACAATAAAATTTCTTTTTGGTATAGTCTTTGGGATTGTTCGTATGTACAAATTGTATATTTAATGTTTTTCAGATATATGTCACAACTGCCAATTTATTTAATATCATTCTCATGTAGTTTAATATACTGGCCCTGCAATGCAGGGCGTATCACACACACACACACACACACATACACACACATACACACACACACACACACAGAGGAAACATGAAGCTCAAATACAAAAAGACAAATATAAAGAAAATACACAAATACAAATATTAAGAAAATATAACACACACACACACACACACACACACACACACACACACACACACACACACACACACACACACAGAGGAAACATGCAGCTCAAATACAAAAAGACAAATATAAAGAAAATACACAAATACAAATATTAAGAAAATATATACATAATACATATTGTTTTGATTGGCAGCTGTGACTGACATTAGACACTGGCATTAATAAATAGCACTATCACAATGTCACTGTCACTAGCACTAAGCACTATCACTTATATTGTCGTACACCTGTGACATGTTCAACGTATATGTCACGACTCCACCTAATTGTGTCCGACACCATTAATTTTCCCATTATTCTACCATACTTCCAAGAAATACCCAGCCTCTGAACAACCCTGTCATTGTTCTTGTGCCACGCACCCAGAGAGCCTATAATAAAGCCATCAAGGTACACCCTGTATCCTTTGGCTTCTAGTTCAGTTTTCAAGGAGCTGTATTTGTCAATTTTATGTCTCCTTGCCAGTTCTAGAGCCTCCTCAGAACCTTCAAAAGGCACCGATACGTCCACAATACATATATTTTTCCTGTCATCACTTCTTAACACTACGTCTGGTCTGAGGTTTGATGTAGTTCCCTCGACCTTCCTGTTTTTGATGAGTGTTTCGGTGTCTTTGAGAGTAATGCCATTGCTGAGGCGTTCAACTATATTATCGTGGCGGAGCTTCCATCCTGTCGAATGGGTTTTACAGTGATTGACAACATGGGGAAGGGTCTCCTTGGGGTATCCGCATTTCCTGCATCGCTTGTCACCATTGCCGTATCTTTTTGTAGCATTCAGGGGAACGGTCCCAAGTCTTGCTCTGGTGATGAAGCGGTAGTCACAGAAACGAGTGTACTTTCCTGTAAGTATAAAATGGTTGCTCACTGCTGCTCGTGTAGTTGATTTGAGCACTTTCCCTTGGTCTGGTTTTCTGAATAGGGTGACTTTATAATAATTTCGTATCCCTCCTTTCATCATTCTCATTATAGCCCACCTTTCAGATCCTGGGACGATTATATGTTCTGTAGTATGGGAAGGCATACCTATAATAATTTTCAACTCTTCTCTGGCCGTGGACCACTGGAACCGTACGCTCATCCGGGTCTTGTTGAGGATGCGACATGCATTTCTTGCTTGCGACCAGATGGTTGATATGTCACCACCATCCCTGTCGAGGTTGTCATCTGTCGATCCTGAGAGGTATGCGGCCATGTCTTCTTTAGTAGGAGTGGACCCAAGTTTCCTTTTTACCACACTTTTCAGGCACTCCCAGGCTGTGTTTTTGATTGATGGATCCGGGGATGTAAGTAGTTTAAACGCATGGACTATCTTGGAGATCTTGGCAGCATCCGCCAGTGGAATTAAATTGGCTCCCCCTTGATATGCTGGCATATATAGAATCTCTGGGCTTGCTCGCTGGGGAAGGTGTAGCCACTTTTTGACGTAGCCTTTTATTTTTTTATCAGCTTTGTGAAGCGGCTTCATCGTTATTCGGGATGCTCGCAGTACATAGTCTAGTTTAGTTAGAAGGAACATGTTTAGGGCTTCTATTTTTTGCCACGGCGCCAGTAGTGAGTTGTGAAGTTTCTCAACATCTTGTAGCAGGTTATTAATTTCCTCTTCTGGTGTTTGATTGACTTTGTAGCCTGTTGGAATCCCCAGGTATTGGTAGTCTTCACCTTCTTTTAATGGCTCCGGTCTTCCTCCTTGGACAGTGAAAGTGGTGTTGTGGATTTCTCTCCTCTTCTTGCAATCCATGTGGAGGGTTGAACATTTCTTGGGATTAAAAGTCAGCCCCATCCAAGATGCTGTTTCTCCAACTTTGTTCAGCATGTTTTGCATGGCATCTGCATTCTTTGCAATGAGAACTATATCATCAGCATACGCTAACACCGACTGTATGTTGTTATGTAGTTTGTAACCACAATCATATTGCATGCTTTGTAATATATAGCAATGGCTCTATTGCAATGTTGAAGATAATTGGCGACAGGGGGCATCCTTGCTTCACTCCAGATTTCATGTTTATGTCTTCAGTCTCCCCTTCCGGTGTAGTTATTGTAGTAGTGGCATTCCTGTAAATGTTTTGTATAATGTTACTTAGCTTTTCTGGGAGTCTTATATTTTTGAGTACATTGTGGATGTATTTATGCGGGATTGAGCCGAAAGCATTTGTTAAATCCAGCCATGCTAGTACGGCTTCTTTTCCGTTTCTTCTGGAATCATCAATGATGGACTGTACTATAAAGTTGTTTTCATAACAGCCTTCTGTATCCATAAAGCCCTTCTGCTTGGGCGATATAATATTATTCTTAGCAGTCCACGTGCATACTCTGCTTGATATAATGCTAGCATATAGTTTGGCTATCGTATTTCCCAAGGTGAGTGGACGCCAGTTGTTGAGATCTCTGTGGTCCCCTTTTTTGTGGATCAGTACGGTTCTTGAACTATCCCATGCCTTCGGTGTCTTCTCCTCCTTAAAGCATCTATTATAAATAGTCTGAAGGACTAGACATCCAGGGTCTGCTCGTTTCAGCTGCGAGTATTTGACACCATCTTTCCCAGGTGCTGTGTTCTTCATTTTATTTAATTTCTGATTAATTTCTTCGGTTTCGATAGTATTTTCAATGTTAGCTTCATTTACCCCCACCGCCCGCATCTGATTCAGACATTCTGTGACGTGAGCAGGGGCTGCTGCTATGTCTGTGTCCGCTTTTTCTGTAAATACATCCTTGAAATATGCTGTTACTTCTGTTTTTCCCACTTGACAATACGTTGTAGCTGATCCATTTAATATTTTCGAGATAGCTTTCTTTTTGTTTATTCTGTAAAGCTTCTGTATCCTACCAGCTTCTATAGGATCAAATCCATTGCCACCTGTTCTTTGGATTATTCTGTTCTGATTGCGGCCATGACCATGTCTTTGTGTTCTCTCAGGAGTTGGCTTATATTCTGTTAGTTGTCTTATTTCATCTGTAATGTTGTACACTGTGTCCTCGAAGTCTTGCCAAGATGCTGCGTCCCTCAGTGCTTGTAACCATTTTTCTTGGTGTTTTGTTGATTTCTTCCTGTTTCGGTCTTCTTCGTCTATTTCACATTGGTTAGCATTTCCATGTAAGTGTGGATTGCCTGTATCCGTTGTTATTGTAGTGTCTTCCACTGCAGCACTTGTCTCTGGCAAACCGACAATTACAATAGGGGGCCCTTCTTCTGCGGGTGTTATGGGTCGGTCTTCTTGGGCTGGTATATTCATACACAACTCCCGAATTGGTACGTCTGTATTTACACATTGAGTAGTTATGTCGGTGGTATCCCTCGTTTCTTCAGTTCTCATGTATTGTGCGTCTTCTGCTGTAGTTGTGGGATGATTCTCATTAATTTGACGGTTTGCTGATCTTCTTTCAGACATGTGTTCTTCTTCTGGTATGCTAGTAGGGACTTCTGTTTCGTTACTTGTTGTCCGTTCAATGGTTATACATGAGGGGCCATCTTCTGCAGGTATTATGGGGTGATTTTCTTGGGTTCCTGTATCGACTGCTGCCTCTTCAACTGGTATGTCCTGTTGTGCAGTTGAGTCACTGCTCTCTTCTAATTCATTACGGATTGTGCCGACATCTTCAGTGTTGCCATGTGACCTGTAGTGTCTCTTCTGTTTTTTCAGGTCGTTTTCCACTCTATCACAAATTCGGCACTTAAATTTAAGGATAACGTTGTTGCAGTGGATCTTCTTTAGATGTTTTTTAAAGTCGCTATGATTTTGATACTGGTATAGCCCAAATAACCGTCTTCTTCCTCCAGAGGGCTGTGAGGATGGACCGTCTTTACAAAAATCGCACTGTATTAGTTCGTCAAATGGATACTGTATTGTAACTACCAAGGGGGTATTTGTTCCGGATTCCATTTTACACTGTAGTAGTTCTTCTATCTTAAGAGTTAGTTTACTAGTTACTTAAAGTTCCTATTAATATCTTTCCTATTATTTCTATATCATCTTATATAATTTCTATTAATATAAAAGTCTTAATAATAGCAGTCCTTGCTTGGTATAGCATTCACTTCACTACTATATCACGTTCTACTATCTTAGAGTTAGCTTATTAGTTACTTAAAGTGTCTTTAATATCTTTCCTATTATTTCTATTAGTATAAAAGTTTTAGTAATAACAGTTCTTGCTTGGCATAGTATTCATTTCACTACTATAAAGTTGTTTGTTGCGTAGACTGCTACAATACACATTAAAAAGAAAAAAAAAAAATGTCTTTTCCAGAATATTTTTACTATAGTTTCCTAATCTGCTAATGTATTTACATGTTAAAGCGGCGGGAACCAGTGGTTGTTATTCGAGTTTATTTCACCATCAGCCACCGCCCAAGTGACGTCAGACCAAAGGTGCGCAGTTATCTCAACGTCTCCTCGCCTTTCTTATGCGAAACGTTCAACTGGTTCGATTTTTGAGAAGGAAACGCTGGAAAAATCGTAGCCCAGTCAACGAATACAGTCGCCGTGACGACGTGGTGAACTGTTTACTCGATAGATGGCGTCACAGTAGCGCCTCCGTATTTTACCACTTTTTTGTTTTTCGTGGTGAAAACCGCGGAACGAGGACGCAGGCAACGTGTCGGAAGTCGTCTGTTAAGTTAAGCAACCGATAAAACGATGGGTAGAACCGGATAGTACGATGAAAAAAAGCCGTTAAAGTTCAAGTTCGCACAGCATTTAACGTGACCCGCAAGATAGGGTAGGCTGCAGCTGGAATTTCGGCGTTTTGCACACTCAATTATTGGTAGTCGTACCTTTTAAAATACATGCCATGCTGTGTGCTCTGTTGTCATATACAGACGGCAGTGGCCCGGGACTTGATGGTCGACGAAATTACAAGTAGATTTTTCATAACACATCACCTCTCTCAGCGTTCCCTTTTCTTTGCTGCATCCAAGCACGAGACGGCCGCGCCCACCACGTCGTTACGATTACAGTATCTCAGATGTCGAGTGACCGATTATACAATTTAAAAACCTCACAACGGTGGTTTTCATAATAGGCCTACCTTTCGAGTAACGTGAGAGGCCACGTAGGTGTATACGTAAACGGTACCCAATTCAATTCCTTTGTAAAACTGAAAAAACAATGGGCCAAATTGTCCGCGTCGTCTTCACAATGCGATTTCAAGTGTCATGCTAATATCATACTGTTGAGTCGCTTGCCGATTTGAAAGTGAAGGGTATTTATTCGTAAATGACTAATCAAACAAATCTGCAATTGCACACCTTTGAACGATCGAATCTCGTTGTTTTTGAACCAATAGCTAGTAAAATTTCTAAAACAGATACGTCACCGCTCGTGTTCGGTTTTCATCATCTTTAAAGTATGTTTTCATCTAGTAAACGAGCTGTTCTGCAAAGTTGCATGAAACTTTTTCCCCTCTCTACCGAACTGATCGCATTCTAACAAACGTAAAGTAAATGTTAAAGACAACGACGCCACCTAACCTTTCACAACTGCACAGAATGTAAATGAAGGGTGCCTGTTTTTTCTTAACTGCTCCTCTTCCTCTGGTCAGTGTGTATTTTACCTTTCACACAACTGAAAGTATTTAAACTAGTAAAGGAATTTTTTATTTCATTAGTGGGGGAGACAAGTAGTTTCCGTACTGTGTTATAATAAAATGAATTTTGTTTATTATCATTACCAAATTGTAAACAATTATTTGTATTGCATTCAGTTTCATTTGGTCTCTTCAGAGTGTCTTTAAGCAAGTTAAATATTTGAAATATGAAAGTACTAAAAGGCCGTGTGTTTTTAATTGAAAGCAGATGGTAGTTTATGACAGAAAGCAGTCGGCTGAAGTGTATTCATTTATTTTATCAAACACCATTCACATTTATAAGAATATTTATTTTTGTGCAGCTAGTTGTTAGCTAAGACATAGTGTGCAAATTTTTGTCGTTCTATCCCCTTTCCAGTAATAATGGAATAACAATGTAAACAATTTGTATAGCATTCAGTTTCAATTGGTCTCTTCAGAGTGTCTTTAAGCAAGTTAAATATTTGAAATACGAGGGTCATTCAATAAGTAAACAGACAAACAGTTGTAGAAAAGAAATTAATTGTAGCAGCTGATTGAAACTTTCAGAAGTGTTACCTGGCAACATCGTTGTGAGTCTTGATCAGCTGTTCAATAATATATTGCATAATCATAACCAATACAGTTTTATGTACGATGGCGTGTCCTCTTGAGGACAGTACTTTCGAAGAACAGCGTTCTGTTATAAGATTTTTGGACTTGGAACCACTAACTTGGATTCACTATTTTGAACCTGAGTCAAAGCGACAAAGCATGGAGTGGAAGCATCCCAGTTCACCCGCCAAAAAGAAATTCAAAACCCAGCCATCGGCTGGTAAGGTGATGTTAACCATCTTTTGGAGCTCCCAAGGCCCAATTTTCTGTGATTACCTACAAGACCAGCGTACCATCATAGTCAGTACTATTCTGACATGATTGTGAACAAAGTTAAGCCTGCATTGAAGAAGAAATGTCCGGGATGGCAGAGGAAAGGTGTGATTCTTCTTCACGATAATGCCCGCCCACACACGGCAAAACTGACGCTTGAAACAATAAAAAAAGTAGGTTGGGAGATCCTGCCTCATCGCCCTTATAGCCCTGACCTTCCCCATCTGACTTTTTCTCGTTTGGCCCACTCAAGGAGACTTTGCGTGATGTCAAGTTCAACGGCAATGAAGAAGTGAAGGAAAAAGTCAAAAACTGGCTTCGACATCAAGGTAAAGAATTCTTTGCTGAGGGAATACAAAAGCTTGTAAAGAGATGGGACAAGTGCATAGACGCTGCTGGAGATTATGTTGAAAAGTAAAAAAAAAAAAATTGTATAATTGTATTAATTGAATAAAAAGCTTTTGCTCCACAGCTGTTTGTTTACTTATTGAATGACCTCTCATATGAAAGTACTGAAAGGCTGTGTGTTTTTAATTGAAAGCAGATGGTAGTTTATGACAGATATCAGTCGGGTGAAGTGTATTCTATTTATTTTATTTTATCAAACACCATTCACGTTCATAAGGTTATTTATTTTTGTGCAGCTAGTTGTTAGCTAAGGCGCAGTGTGCAAGTTTTTTGTCATTCTATCCCCTTTGCAGTAATAAAGTGGTGGCAAATCCTATTAAAGATTGCCTGTTCGTCACTAAATTTTAATTACCAAGTGGTTTTAAATTTACTATAACTGGTACGGTCATTATTTACTTATGTTTCCTCTGTTGGTGAAAATTAAAATAACAAGGGCGCGGCAAGCCATATTACCACTGTTGAAGGTTACCATATGTTTTTCCAGGTTTGCTTTTGTTCAGAAACGGCTAACGGTTTGGAAAAAAAATTTTCAACTTGTGATTTTCACTTGACAAACACAAACGCAATAGTAAACTTACATTACAAAGTTAACATTTTTACTTTAAGACCGTGTAACAATTTTTACAAGCTGGTACAAATCAACAAATGTAGATGCAATTGCACACACACACATACAATCAACTGTGGAAGTTCAATTATACAACATGTAATGTATTCAGTTTCTCCAAGTAACAGTTCAATATTGTTTACGACTGGCTTTCACAAGCAGGCTGCTTGTTGCAGTATCTGGCACATTCGATACTGTCACCAACGCGAAGGGTAGCCCTATCTTTCATTACTTTACAAGGAGAGAGGACACTCTTCATTTCATAAATGAAACAGGTGGGAAAGTTTTTACGAAAAGACCTGTCTCATTATACAGGCTCTCTGTTGCAGTGCTCGTCAAACATTTACACACAAACACTCACTGCTAACACGTACATGATTATGTTACAAAGGGCCATCTTTATTAGCCTGTTTTTGACGCATTGCACACTGCATTTTATCAGGATATATGGACCATTCACAGGTGTCCGTCTGTATTTCTGTCCCTCACTCGTACGCTTATCCTCATGGTCATGCAACTCATTCTGCCGGGAGTGTGTGTGTTCTTTTGTGCAGATGCTTACCTTGCACTTGGTTGTAACTTGCTGCCGATGACAAGAAGTACGTAGTACGTAGTCCTAATCGTACCCGATGCATGTACAACAGAAATTTTCCATGCATCCTCATCCCCATAGGGATGACAAACTAGGTTTCCTGATCATGCTTATTGGCCGATAACAAACACGAGAATAAGACAGAAAAATTAATGGTGTAACCTTTTTCAGTATCAGCTACCCTTATAATTTACAGCAAGCTCTATTTATGATAATTGTTATTACACTGTCATAGGACTGCAGTTCCTCCCTCAGGCTGCTGGTGCTCGGTTCCTCCTTGCAGCGAAATATTGTCAATTGTCTGCGTGGAAGTAAGCAACGGGTGTAAGCAATCTTGAAGGCTTCATCTCACTCGATCCTCTCTGGCAGCAAGCTGTAACAGTAACGGAGACCATCAAACGTTTTCTAGGCGAAAGCCGGCCACTGCAATATGCATGCACGTTTCTAGACACAATTAAAAAAAATTACAGGTGGTCAGAAAAGTCTGGTGTAAGAAAAGTGTACGTAGGGACCCGGAGGTACTGCAATGCCGGGTCAACCCGTGACAGAAGTGGAGCAAGCCTCTAAACACTCCGTCATTTTCCAAAGGTCATTTTAATACACTGGCCCCACAATGCGGAGCGTATCAGACATAAAGTTGATAAGAACAGCTTAACAGGTTTATTCTTATACCAAAAATTTTACAAGGAGTTACAAATATTAAAACCGTACTTACAAATTAATAATCATTAATTGTATGTAACACTGTTGACAATTTTTAGACACCTGTATGAATTAGGCTATACAATTTATTGTTGTATATATGTATATAAAGTCTCTGATTATTTATTACAATTATTAATTTTATACAGTCTTTGAGAGTGTTCATACCTTCACAGTATGTCAAACACAATTATATCTATTGTATATTGTTTTTTTTCACACATTGATGTCACAATTTGCCAATTGTTTAATCACTGTCATGCAGATTTTTTTATCCAGTTACTACCACACTTAAGTTATTCTTTTTTTTCTTTCCTGTGAAAGCTGAAAGCGCAGCAGCACGTGTGAACACACAGATAATATTTTGTTTGGCAAATGTGACATTAAGCACTGCCATCAATCAG
Organism: Magicicada septendecula; assembly: GCA_034769895.1. Taxonomy (NCBI): domain Eukaryota; kingdom Metazoa; phylum Arthropoda; class Insecta; order Hemiptera; family Cicadidae; genus Magicicada; species Magicicada septendecula. The sequence continues at coordinate 661,372,825 of CM068368.1, forward strand.
TATCACTATCTCACTTGTTTACTGTATATATATCCTGACTCCACCTGCTGAGCTTTCCGAATGGCTCTGTCATTGTTCTTGTGCCATGCATAGTAGTCCAGAGATGCTATACTATGAAGCCATCCATGGAGACCCTACATCCTTTCCCTTCTAGCGCCTCCTCAGAGATTTCAAAAGAAACAGATGCATCAACTATGCAGATATTTATATTTTCTTCATTCCTCAGCTCCCGTGTCATGGTCTCAGATATGATCTGTTCCCTCGGCCTTCCTGTTTTTACAAGCAGAACCCCTGCCAATCAAAACATTGTAAAACAAAGGAAATTTAAGTGTACAAAAAAAAAACAAAAGATTGACAAGGAAGGTTGGTGAAGAGGAAAGGCTGAAGATTGCGATTGATTTACTGCAATGAACAGAGGTAAATAATAATAATAATAATAATTTATTTCCAATTTTTCCTTCATATACAAAATAGTTGCATACAAAGGACCTATAGGGGGTATAAAAATACCCGTACATAGGTTGGTCCTACATAAATATTTAAAAATAAAATTCAAAAATACAACAGTTGTAAATATTAACAAAATGTGATAGATACATCACTAGTTTATACTAATATAGTTCAAATAATAAAGCATTAAATTTATATGAGATTCATATACACAACATCAACCATACATGGCAACATGTTAATCACAATAATTATTAAATTTGTACAGACACCATTTATTCCATTATTCAGTCTATAACAAAATTTCTGATTTTATCTTTTAACTTCTTTTTTAACAGTTTATTACTAACGCCCAAACCTTTAAGATATATCGGTAGTTCATTGAAGTACTTTATTGCATAATAAACATAACTCCTTTGGCCAATTGTCAATATGTGTTTAGGCAGTGGGATACTTTTGTAGCGTGTGTTATTAGAATTTCGAGTAAATTCATCCTCAAGTTTATCATACTGATATATTATGGCTTTAAGAACAAAAACTTGTTTGAGATCGAGTGGTCTGTCCTGATCTTGTTCTTCCACTCCAATTATTTTTAATAATCTATATTGAAGTCTAAGCAGTGGTCTGAAAGATGTATCATAAAGACCACCCCAGGCAACAATACCATAAACTGCAATACTATGGAAAAGTCCATAGTAGGCCTATATTTGAATCATCTGTTTTCTAGATAATATTTGCCGGAGTCTGCAAAAAACATATACTAGATATTTTGGTCTTATTAACTACATTATTGACATGCAAATCCCACTTAATATTATAATCATATATAACACCTAGATATTTACAGCTAACGACTCTCTTCAAACGACCACCATTCAAAAAAACATCCAATTCACAGGAACAGAGTCTTTATAATTGCCAAAAGTGACATAAACAGACTTGTTTATATTAAGTATAAGTTTATTTTGATAAAGCCATGAAAAAATAGAGTCAAGTTTATCTGACACATGAACTGAAAGTTCCCTCCATGAGTGCCCATTCATTGGGACAGCTGTATCATCAGCATATGCAATCAATTCTTGGTGTATTTCTAATAAATCATTTATGAAGAATAAAAACAGTAATTGACCAAGAATAGATCCCTGAGGAACTCCTAAATTGGTATAGACTGGTTTACTTTTAATACCATTGACCTTTTTACAACTTGAAATTAAAAATCGAATCGAATTAAAAATTTTTTAAATTCACATTACAGTTAAATTTTTAACATGTTTCTTTAAAATTACACATACCATACAATTGTACTAATCATTTTTATTGATAATGTTTCATTATCGCTGCATGTGCCAACCAACTAAATTTCTTATAAAACCGCCAATATCTCGAAAACGAAAAAGCCGATTTTATTGAAACAAAACCAAAATAAAATTTGGAATTTTCTATAATTTTCACTCGTTGACACCATATAGCTATCTCTCATAAAACGAAAGTTTGTCGCATGCCGAAAATTTCACTACATGAAAATTAAAAAAGAAATTTCATGACGTGAACCGTCTGAAGACTGTTTTTGAAAATTGTTAAAACTATCGGTTAAAATTTATGCCTAAAACCATCCTCAAACTTCAAGGAACATGGTGGTGAAAGAATTTTAAAAATCAGATCAGCTGTTACTGAAGTTATGTCGGGGCGGGCAATGAAACACATTCGCGCTCTCCGCTATAGCTCGGACGTAGACCTACGCAGCTTCCAGTGGTCGAGGGAAGAGTAACAGTACTTGCTGAAAGCTTGCGTACCACCTCCTCTGTTCTATTGGGGAGAAAAGTCCACATTGTCTCGCTCGCTCTGCAAAAAGAGTATACTTCCAAACAGGTACTGACAGTAGGACTGGAGATAAAGCTCCTGTTGTCCCGTAGTGACAGATGGTCGTTGATATTCATTTTTGAGTTTAAGGTGGGCCGGGTCAACCCGTGACAGAGGTGGAGCAAGCCCCTAGGCACTCCGTCATTTTCCAAAAATCAGTTTAATATACTGGCCCCGCAATGCGGAGCGTATCAGATATTAAGCTGATAAGAACAGATTTAAAAACGTTTATTGTTATATCAGTATATACAGAGTGTTACAAAAATTTTAAAACATGCTTACAAATTAATACTCATTAATTCTAGATACATACTTCATAATCATTATACATGTTTAAAATGGTACAACTTTTTGTTGTATATTTATAGTCTTTATTTATTACAATAAAATTTCTTTTTGGTATAGTCTTTGGGATTGTTCGTATGTACAAATTGTATATTTAATGTTTTTCAGATATATGTCACAACTGCCAATTTATTTAATATCATTCTCATGTAGTTTAATATACTGGCCCTGCAATGCAGGGCGTATCACACACACACACACACACACACATACACACACACACACACACAGAGGAAACATGAAGCTCAAATACAAAAAGACAAATATAAAGAAAATACACAAATACAAATATTAAGAAAATATAACACACACACACACACACACACACACACACACACACACAGAGGAAACATGCAGCTCAAATACAAAAAGACAAATATAAAGAAAATACACAAATACAAATATTAAGAAAATATATACATAATACATATTGTTTTGATTGGCAGCTGTGACTGACATTAGACACTGGCATTAATAAATAGCACTATCACAATGTCACTGTCACTAGCACTAAGCACTATCACTTATATTGTCGTACACCTGTGACATGTTCAACGTATATGTCACGACTCCACCTAATTGTGTCCGACACCATTAATTTTCCCATTATTCTACCATACTTCCAAGAAATACCCAGCCTCTGAACAACCCTGTCATTGTTCTTGTGCCACGCACCCAGAGAGCCTATAATAAAGCCATCAAGGTACACCCTGTATCCTTTGGCTTCTAGTTCAGTTTTCAAGGAGCTGTATTTGTCAATTTTATGTCTCCTTGCCAGTTCTAGAGCCTCCTCAGAACCTTCAAAAGGCACCGATACGTCCACAATACATATATTTTTCCTGTCATCACTTCTTAACACTATGTCTGGTCTGAGGTTTGATGTAGTTCCCTCGACCTTCCTGTTTTTGATGAGTGTTTCGGTGTCTTTGAGAGTAATGCCATTGCTGAGGCGTTCAACTATATTATCGTGGCGGAGCTTCCATCCTGTCGAATGGGTTTTACAGTGATTGACAACATGGGGAAGGGTCTCCTTGGGGTATCCGCATTTCCTGCATCGCCTGTCACCATTGCCGTATCTTTTTGTAGCATTCAGGGGAACGGTCCCAAGTCTTGCTCTGGTGATGAAGCGGTAGTCACAGAAACGAGTGTACTTTCCTGTAAGTATAAAATGGTTGCTCACTGCTGCTCGTGTAGTTGATTTGAGCACTTTCCCTTGGTCTGGTTTTCTGAATAGGGTGACTTTATAATAATTTCGTATCCCTCCTTTCATCATTCTCATTATAGCCCACCTTTCAGATCCTGGGACGATTATATGTTCTGTAGTATGGGAAGGCATACCTATAATAATTTTCAACTCTTCTCTGGCCGTGGACCACTGGAACCGTACGCTCATCCGGGTCTTGTTGAGGATGCGACATGCATTTCTTGCTTGCGACCAGATGGTTGATATGTCACCACCATCCCTGTCGAGGTTGTCATCTGTCGATCCTGAGAGGTATGCGGCCATGTCTTCTTTAGTAGGAGTGGACCCAAGTTTCCTTTTTACCACACTTTTCAGGCACTCCCAGGCTGTGTTTTTGATTGATGGATCCGGGGATGTAAGTAGTTTAAACGCATGGACTATCTTGGAGATCTTGGCAGCATCCGCCAGTGGAATTAAATTGGCTCCCCCTTGATATGCTGGCATATATAGAATCTCTGGGCTTGCTCGCTGGGGAAGGTGTAGCCACTTTTTGACGTAGCCTTTTATTTTTTTATCAGCTTTGTGAAGCGGCTTCATCGTTATTCGGGATGCTCGCAGTACATAGTCTAGTTTAGTTAGAAGGAACATGTTTAGGGCTTCTATTTTTTGCCACGGCGCCAGTAGTGAGTTGTGAAGTTTCTCAACATCTTGTAGCAGGTTATTAATTTCCTCTTCTGGTGTTTGATTGACTTTGTAGCCTGTTGGAATCCCCAGGTATTGGTAGTCTTCACCTTCTTTTAATGGCTCCGGTCTTCCTCCTTGGACAGTGAAAGTGGTGTTGTGGATTTCTCTCCTCTTCTTGCAATCCATGTGGAGGGTTGAACATTTCTTGGGATTAAAAGTCAGCCCCATCCAAGATGCTGTTTCTCCAACTTTGTTCAGCATGTTTTGCATGGCATCTGCATTCTTTGCAATGAGAACTATATCATCAGCATACGCTAACACCGACTGTATGTTGTTATGTAGTTTGTAACCACAATCATATTGCATGCTTTGTATAGTTCTTAGCAATGGCTCTATTGCAATGTTGAAGATAATTGGCGACAGGGGGCATCCTTGCTTCACTCCAGATTTCATGTTTATGTCTTCAGTCTCCCCTTCCGGTGTAGTTATTGTAGTAGTGGCATTCCTGTAAATGTTTTGTATAATGTTACTTAGCTTTTCTGGGAGTCTTATATTTTTGAGTACATTGTGGATGTATTTATGCGGGATTGAGCCGAAAGCATTTGTTAAATCCAGCCATGCTAGTACGGCTTCTTTTCCGTTTCTTCTGGAATCATCAATGATGGACTGTACTATAAAGTTGTTTTCATAACAGCCTTCTGTATCCATAAAGCCCTTCTGCTTGGGCGATATAATATTATTCTTAGCAGTCCACGTGCATACTCTGCTTGATATAATGCTAGCATATAGTTTGGCTATCGTATTTCCCAAGGTGAGTGGACGCCAGTTGTTGAGATCTCTGTGGTCCCCTTTTTTGTGGATCAGTACGGTTCTTGAACTATCCCATGCCTTCGGTGTCTTCTCCTCCTTAAAGCATCTATTATAAATAGTCTGAAGGACTAGACATCCAGGGTCTGCTCGTTTCAGCTGCGAGTATTTGACACCATCTTTCCCAGGTGCTGTGTTCTTCATTTTATTTAATTTCTGATTAATTTCTTCGGTTTCGATAGTATTTTCAATGTTAGCTTCATTTACCCCCACCGCCCGCATCTGATTCAGACATTCTGTGACGTGAGCAGGGGCTGCTGCTATGTCTGTGTCCGCTTTTTCTGTAAATACATCCTTGAAATATGCTGTTACTTCTGTTTTTCCCACTTGACAATACGTTGTAGCTGATCCATTTAATATTTTCGAGATAGCTTTCTTTTTGTTTATTCTGTAAAGCTTCTGTATCCTACCAGCTTCTATAGGATCAAATCCATTGCCACCTGTTCTTTGGATTATTCTGTTCTGATTGCGGCCATGACCATGTCTTTGTGTTCTCTCAGGAGTTGGCTTATATTCTGTTAGTTGTCTTATTTCATCTGTAATGTTGTACACTGTGTCCTCGAAGTCTTGCCAAGATGCTGCGTCCCTCAGTGCTTGTAACCATTTTTCTTGGTGTTTTGTTGATTTCTTCCTGTTTCGGTCTTCTTCGTCTATTTCACATTGGTTAGCATTTCCATGTAAGTGTGGATTGCCTGTATCCGTTGTTATTGTAGTGTCTTCCACTGCAGCACTTGTCTCTGGCAAACCGACAATTACAATAGGGGGCCCTTCTTCTGCGGGTGTTATGGGTCGGTCTTCTTGGGCTGGTATATTCATACACAACTCCCGAATTGGTACGTCTGTATTTACACATTGAGTAGTTATGTCGGTGGTATCCCTCGTTTCTTCAGTTCTCATGTATTGTGCGTCTTCTGCTGTAGTTGTGGGATGATTCTCATTAATTTGACGGTTTGCTGATCTTCTTTCAGACATGTGTTCTTCTTCTGGTATGCTAGTAGGGACTTCTGTTTCGTTACTTGTTGTCCGTTCAATGGTTATACATGAGGGGCCATCTTCTGCAGGTATTATGGGGTGATTTTCTTGGGTTCCTGTATCGACTGCTGCCTCTTCAACTGGTATGTCCTGTTGTGCAGTTGAGTCACTGCTCTCTTCTAATTCATTACGGATTGTGCCGACATCTTCAGTGTTGCCATGTGACCTGTAGTGTCTCTTCTGTTTTTTCAGGTCGTTTTCCACTCTATCACAAATTCGGCACTTAAATTTAAGGATAACGTTGTTGCAGTGGATCTTCTTTAGATGTTTTTTAAAGTCGCTATGATTTTGATACTGGTATAGCCCAAATAACCGTCTTCTTCCTCCAGAGGGCTGTGAGGATGGACCGTCTTTACAAAAATCGCACTGTATTAGTTCGTCAAATGGATACTGTATTGTAACTACCAAGGGGGTATTTGTTCCGGATTCCATTTTACACTGTAGTAGTTCTTCTATCTTAAGAGTTAGTTTACTAGTTACTTAAAGTTCCTATTAATATCTTTCCTATTATTTCTATATCATCTTATATCATTTCTATTAATATAAAAGTCTTAATAATAGCAGTCCTTGCTTGGTATAGCATTCACTTCACTACTATATCACGTTCTACTATCTTAGAGTTAGCTTATTAGTTACTTAAAGTGTCTTTAATATCTTTCCTATTATTTCTATTAGTATAAAAGTTTTAGTAATAACAGTTCTTGCTTGGCATAGTATTCATTTCACTACTATAAAGTTGTTTGTTGCGTAGACTGCTACAATACACATTAAAAAGAAAAAAAAAAATGTCTTTTCCAGAATATTTTTACTATAGTTTCCTAATCTGCTAATGTATTTACATGTTAAAGCGGCGGGAACCAGTGGTTGTTATTCGAGTTTATTTCACCATCAGCCACCGCCCAAGTGACGTCAGACCAAAGGTGCGCAGTTATCTCAACGTCTCCTCGCCTTTCTTATGCGAAACGTTCAACTGGTTCGATTTTTGAGAAGGAAACGCTGGAAAAATCGTAGCCCAGTCAACGAATACAGTCGCCGTGACGACGTGGTGAACTGTTTACTCGATAGATGGCGTCACAGTAGCGCCTCCGTATTTTACCACTTTTTTGTTTTTCGTGGTGAAAACCGCGGAACGAGGACGCAGGCAACGTGTCGGAAGTCGTCTGTTAAGTTAAGCAACCGATAAAACGATCGGTAGAACCGGATAGTACGATGAAAAAAAGCCGTTAAAGTTCAAGTTCGCACCGCATTTAACGTGACCCGCAAGATAGGGTAGGCTGCAGCTGGAATTTCGGCGTTTTGCACACTCAATTATTGGTAGTCGTACCTTTTAAAATACATGCCATGCTGTGTGCTCTGTTGTCATATACAGACGGCAGTGGCCCGGGACTTGATGGTCGACGAAATTACAAGTAGATTTTTCATAACACATCACCTCTCTCAGCGTTCCCTTTTCTTTGCTGCATCCAAGCACGAGACGGCCGCGCCCACCACGTCGTTACGATTACAGTATCTCAGATGTCGAGTGACCGATTATACAATTTAAAAACCTCACAACGGTGGTTTTCATAATAGGCCTACCTTTCGAGTAACGTGAGAGGCCACGTAGGTGTATACGTAAACGGTACCCAATTCAATTCCTTTGTAAAACTGAAAAAACAATGGGCCAAATTGTCCGCGTCGTCTTCACAATGCGATTTCAAGTGTCATGCTAATATCATACTGTTGAGTCGCTTGCCGATTTGAAAGTGAAGGGTATTTATTCGTAAATGACTAATCAAACAAATCTGCAATTGCACACCTTTGAACGATCGAATCTCGTTGTTTTTGAACCAATAGCTAGTAAAATTTCTAAAACAGATACGTCACCGCTCGTGTTCGGTTTTCATCATCTTTAAAGTATGTTTTCATCTAGTAAACGAGCTGTTCTGCAAAGTTGCATGAAACTTTTTCCCCTCTCTACCGAACTGATCGCATTCTAACAAACGTAAAGTAAATGTTAAAGACAACGACGCCACCTAACCTTTCACAACTGCACAGAATGTAAATGAAGGGTGCCTGTTTTTTCTTAACTGCTCCTCTTCCTCTGGTCAGTGTGTATTTTACCTTTCACACAACTGAAAGTATTTAAACTAGTAAAGGAATTTTTTATTTCATTAGTGGGGGAGACAAGTAGTTTCCGTACTGTGTTATAATAAAATGAATTTTGTTTATTATCATTACCAAATTGTAAACAATTATTTGTATTGCATTCAGTTTCATTTGGTCTCTTCAGAGTGTCTTTAAGCAAGTTAAATATTTGAAATATGAAAGTACTAAAAGGCCGTGTGTTTTTAATTGAAAGCAGATGGTAGTTTATGACAGAAAGCAGTCGGCTGAAGTGTATTCATTTATTTTATCAAACACCATTCACATTTATAAGAATATTTATTTTTGTGCAGCTAGTTGTTAGCTAAGACATAGTGTGCAAATTTTTGTCGTTCTATCCCCTTTCCAGTAATAATGGAATAACAATGTAAACAATTTGTATAGCATTCAGTTTCAATTGGTCTCTTCAGAGTGTCTTTAAGCAAGTTAAATATTTGAAATACGAGGGTCATTCAATAAGTAAACAGACAAACAGTTGTAGAAAAGAAATTAATTGTAGCAGCTGATTGAAACTTTCAGAAGTGTTACCTGGCAACATCGTTGTGAGTCTTGATCAGCTGTTCAATAATATATTGCATAATCATAACCAATACAGTTTTATGTACGATGGCGTGTCCTCTTGAGGACAGTACTTTCGAAGAACAGCGTTCTGTTATAAGATTTTTGGACTTGGAACCACTAACTTGGATTCACTATTTTGAACCTGAGTCAAAGCGACAAAGCATGGAGTGGAAGCATCCCAGTTCACCCGCCAAAAAGAAATTCAAAACCCAGCCATCGGCTGGTAAGGTGATGTTAACCATCTTTTGGAGCTCCCAAGGCCCAATTTTCTGTGATTACCTACAAGACCAGCGTACCATCATAGTCAGTACTATTCTGACATGATTGTGAACAAAGTTAAGCCTGCATTGAAGAAGAAATGTCCGGAATGGCAGAGGAAAGGTGTGATTCTTCTTCACGATAATGCCCGCCCACACACGGCAAAACTGACGCTTGAAACAATAAAAAAAGTAGGTTGGGAGATCCTGCCTCATCGCCCTTATAGCCCTGACCTTCCCCATCTGACTTTTTCTTGTTTGGCCCACTGAAGGAGACTTTGCGTGATGTCAAGTTCAACGGCAATGAAGAAGTGAAGGAAAAAGTCAAAAACTGGCTTCGACATCAAGGTAAAGAATTCTTTGCTGAGGGAATACAAAAGCTTGTAAAGAGATGGGACAAGTGCATAGACGCTGCTGGAGATTATGTTGAAAAGTAAAAAAAAAAAAATTGTATAATTGTATTAATTGAATAAAAAGCTTTTGCTCCACAGCTGTTTGTTTACTTATTGAATGACCTCTCATATGAAAGTACTGAAAGGCTGTGTGTTTTTAATTGAAAGCAGATGGTAGTTTATGACAGATATCAGTCGGGTGAAGTGTATTCTATTTATTTTATTTTATCAAACACCATTCACGTTCATAAGGTTATTTATTTTTGTGCAGCTAGTTGTTAGCTAAGGCGCAGTGTGCAAGTTTTTTGTCATTCTATCCCCTTTGCAGTAATAAAGTGGTGGCAAATCCTATTAAAGATTGCCTGTTCGTCACTAAATTTTAATTACCAAGTGGTTTTAAATTTACTATAACTGGTACGGTCATTATTTACTTATGTTTCCTCTGTTGGTGAAAATTAAAATAACAAGGGCGCGGCAAGCCATATTACCACTGTTGAAGGTTACCATATGTTTTTCCAGGTTTGCTTTTGTTCAGAAACGGCTAACGGTTTGGAAAAAAAATTTTCAACTTGTGATTTTCACTTGACAAACACAAACGCAATAGTAAACTTACATTACAAAGTTAACATTTTTACTTTAAGACCGTATAACAATTTTTACAAGCTGGTACAAATCAACAAATGTAGATGCAATTGCACACACACACATACAATCAACTGTGGAAGTTCAATTATACAACATGTAATGTATTCAGTTTCTCCAAGTAACAGTTCAATATTGTTTACGACTGGCTTTCACAAGCAGGCTGCTTGTTGCAGTATCTGGCACATTCGATACTGTCACCAACGCGAAGGGTAGCCCTATCTTTCATTACTTTACAAGGAGAGAGGACACTCTTCATTTCATAAATGAAACAGGTGGGAAAGTTTTTACGAAAAGACCTGTCTCATTATACAGGCTCTCTGTTGCAGTGCTCGTCAAACATTTACACACAAACACTCACTGCTAAAACGTACATGATTATGTTACAAAGGGCCATCTTTATTAGCCTGTTTTTGACGCATTGCACACTGCATTTTATCAGGATATATGGACCATTCACAGGTGTCCGTCTGTATTTCTGTCCCTCACTCGTACGCTTATCCTCATGGTCATGCAACTCATTCTGCCGGGAGTGTGTGTGTTCTTTTGTGCAGATGCTTACCTTGCACTTGGTTGTAACTTGCTGCCGATGACAAGAAGTACGTAGTACGTAGTCCTAATCGTACCCGATGCATGTACAACAGAAATTTTCCATGCATCCTCATCCCCATAGGGATGACAAACTAGGTTTCCTGATCATGCTTATTGGCCGATAACAAACACGAGAATAAGACAGAAAAATTAATGGTGTAACCTTTTTCAGTATCAGCTACCCTTATAATTTACAGCAAGCTCTATTTATGATAATTGTTATTACACTGTCATAGGACTGCAGTTCCTCCCTCAGGCTGCTGGTGCTCGGTTCCTCCTTGCAGCGAAATATTGTCAATTGTCTGCGTGGAAGTAAGCAACGGGTGTAAGCATTCTTGAAGGCTTCATCTCACTCGATCCTCTCTGGCAGCAAGCTGTAACAGTAACGGAGACCATCAAACGTTTTCTAGGCGAAAGCCGGCCACTGCAATATGCATGCACGTTTCTAGACACAATTAAAAAAAATTACAGGTGGTCAGAAAAGTCTGGTGTAAGAAAAGTGTACGTAGGGACCCGGAGGTACTGCAATGCCGGGTCAACCCGTGACAGAAGTGGAGCAAGCCTCTAAACACTCCGTCATTTTCCAAAGGTCATTTTAATACACTGGCCCCACAATGCGGAGCGTATCAGACATAAAGTTGATAAGAACAGCTTAACAGGTTTATTCTTATACCAAAAATTTTACAAGGAGTTACAAATATTAAAACCGAACTTACAAATTAATAATCATTAATTGTATGTAACACTGTTGACAATTTTTAGACACCTGTATGAATTAGGCTATACAATTTATTGTTGTATATATGTATATAAAGTCTCTGATTATTTATTACAATTATTAATTTTATACAGTCTTTGAGAGTGTTCATACCTTCACAGTATGTCAAACACAATTATATCTATTGTATATTGTTTTTTTTCACACATTGATGTCACAATTTGCCAATTGTTTAATCACTGTCATGCAGATTTTTTTATCCAGTTACTACCACACTTAAGTTATTCTTTTTTTTCTTTCCTGTGAAAGCTGAAAGCGCAGCAGCACGTGTGAACACACAGATAATATTTTGTTTGGCAAATGTGACATTAAGCACTGCCATCAATCAGTATCACTATCTCACTTGTTTACTGTATATATATCCTGACTCCACCTGCTGAGCTTTCCGAATGGCTCTGTCATTGTTCTTGTGCCATGCATAGTAGTCCAGAGATGCTATACTATGAAGCCATCCATGGAGACCCTACATCCTTTCCCTTCTAGCGCCTCCTCAGAGATTTCAAAAGAAACAGATGCATCAACTATGCAGATATTTATATTTTCTTCATTCCTCAGCTCCCGTGTCATGGTCTCAGATATGATCTGTTCCCTCGGCCTTCCTGTTTTTACAAGCAGAACCCCTGCCAATCAAAACATTGTAAAACAAAGGAAATTTAAGTGTACAAAAAAAAAACAAAAGATTGACAAGGAAGGTTGGTGAAGAGGAAAGGCTGAAGATTGCGATTGATTTACTGCAATGAACAGAGGTAAATAATAATAATAATAATAATTTATTTCCAATTTTTCCTTCATATACAAAATAGTTGCATACAAAGGACCTATAGGGGGTATAAAAATACCCGTACATAGGTTGGTCCTACATAAATATTTAAAAATAAAATTCAAAAATACAACAGTTGTAAATATTAACAAAATGTGATAGATACATCACTAGTTTATACTAATATAGTTCAAATAATAAAGCATTAAATTTATATGAGATTCATATACACAACATCAACCATACATGGCAACATGTTAATCACAATAATTATTAAATTTGTACAGACACCATTTATTCCATTATTCAGTCTATAACAAAATTTCTGATTTTATCTTTTAACTTCTTTTTTAACAGTTTATTACTAACGCCCAAACCTTTAAGATATATCGGTAGTTCATTGAAGTACTTTATTGCATAATAAACATAACTCCTTTGGCCAATTGTCAATATGTGTTTAGGCAGTGGGATACTTTTGTAGCGTGTGTTATTAGAATTTCGAGTAAATTCATCCTCAAGTTTATCATACTGATATATTATGGCTTTAAGAACAAAAACTTGTTTGAGATCGAGTGGTCTGTCCTGATCTTGTTCTTCCACTCCAATTATTTTTAATAATCTATATTGAAGTCTAAGCAGTGGTCTGAAAGATGTATCATAAAGACCACCCCAGGCAACAATACCATAAACTGCAATACTATGGAAAAGCCCATAGTAGGCCTATATTTGAATCATCTGTTTTCTAGATAATATTTGCCGGAGTCTGCAAAAAACATATACTAGATATTTTGGTCTTATTAACTACATTATTGACATGCAAATCCCACTTAATATTATAATCATATATAACACCTAGATATTTACAGCTAACGACTCTCTTCAAACGACCACCATTCAAAAAAACATCCAATTCACAGGAACAGAGTCTTTATAATTGCCAAAAGTGACATAAACAGACTTGTTTATATTAAGTATAAGTTTATTTTGATAAAGCCATGAAAAAATAGAGTCAAGTTTATCTGACACATGAACTGAAAGTTCCCTCCATGAGTGCCCATTCATTGGGACAGCTGTATCATCAGCATATGCAATCAATTCTTGGTGTATTTCTAATAAATCATTTATGAAGAATAAAAACAGTAATTGACCAAGAATAGATCCCTGAGGAACTCCTAAATTGGTATAGACTGGTTTACTTTTAATACCATTGACCTTTTTACAACTTGAAATTAAAAATCGAATCGAATTAAAAATTTTTTAAATTCACATTACAGTTAAATTTTTAACATGTTTCTTTAAAATTACACATACCATACAATTGTACTAATCATTTTTATTGATAATGTTTCATTATCGCTGCATGTGCCAACCAACTAAATTTCTTATAAAACCGCCAATATCTCGAAAACGAAAAAGCCGATTTTATTGAAACAAAACCAAAATAAAATTTGGAATTTTCTATAATTTTCACTCGTTGACACCATCTAGCTATCTCTCATAAAACGAAAGTTTGTCGCATGCCGAAAATTTCACTACATGAAAATTAAAAAAGAAATTTCATGACGTGGAACCGTCTGAAGACTGTTTTTGAAAATTGTTAAAACTATCGGTTAAAATTTATGCCTAAAACCATCCTCAAACTTCAAGGAACATGGTGGTGAAAGAATTTTAAAAATCAGATCAGCTGTTACTGAAGTTATGTCGGGGCGGGCAATGAAACACATTGCGCTCTCCGCTATAGCTCGGACGTAGACCTACGCAGCTTCCAGTGGTCGAGGGAAGAGTAACAGTACTTGCTGAAAGCTTGCGTACCACCTCCTCTGTTCTATTGGGGAGAAAAGTCCACATTGTCTCGCTCGCTCTGCAAAAAGAGTATACTTCCAAACGGGTACTGACAGTAGGACTGGAGATAAAGCTCCTGTTGTCCCGTAGTGACAGATGGTCGTTGATATTCATTTTTGAGTTTAAGGTGGGCCGGTCCCGGCGGTACTGCAATGCCGGGTCAACCCGTGACAGAGGTGGAGCAAGCCCCTAGCACTCCGTCATTTTCCAAAAATCAGTTTAATATACTGGCCCCGCAATGCGGAGCGTATCAGATATTAAGCTGATAAGAACAGATTTAAAAACGTTTATTGTTATATCAGTATATACAGAGTGTTACAAAAATTTTAAAACATGCTTACAAATTAATACTCATTAATTCTAGATACATACTTCATAATCATTATACATGTTTAAAATGGTACAACTTTTTGTTGTATATTTATAGTCTTTATTTATTACAATAAAATTTCTTTTTGGTATAGTCTTTGGGATTGTTCGTATGTACAAATTGTATATTTAATGTTTTTCAGATATATGTCACAACTGCCAATTTATTTAATATCATTCTCATGTAGTTTAATATACTGGCCCTGCAATGCAGGGCGTATCACACACACACACACACACACACACATACACACACACACACACACAGAGGAAACATGAAGCTCAAATACAAAAAGACAAATATAAAGAAAATACACAAATACAAATATTAAGAAAATATAACACACACACACACACACACACACACACACACACACACACACACACACACACACACACACACACACACACACACACACACACACACAGAGGAAACATGCAGCTCAAATACAAAAAGACAAATATAAAGAAAATACACAAATACAAATATTAAGAAAATATATACATAATACATATTGTTTTGATTGGCAGCTGTGACTGACATTAGACACTGGCATTAATAAATAGCACTATCACAATGTCACTGTCACTAGCACTAAGCACTATCACTTATATTGTCGTACACCTGTGACATGTTCAACGTATATGTCACGACTCCACCTAATTGTGTCCGACACCATTAATTTTCCCATTATTCTACCATACTTCCAAGAAATACCCAGCCTCTGAACAACCCTGTCATTGTTCTTGTGCCACGCACCCAGAGAGCCTATAATACAGCCATCAAGGTACACCCTGTATCCTTTGGCTTCTAGTTCAGTTTTCAAGGAGCTGTATTTGTCAATTTTATGTCTCCTTGCCAGTTCTAGAGCCTCCTCAGAACCTTCAAAAGGCACCGATACGTCCACAATACATATATTTTTCCTGTCATCACTTCTTAACACTATGTCTGGTCTGAGGTTTGATGTAGTTCCCTCGACCTTCCTGTTTTTGATGAGTGTTTCGGTGTCTTTGAGAGTAATGCCATTGCTGAGGCGTTCAACTATATTATCGTGGCGGAGCTTCCATCCTGTCGAATGGGTTTTACAGTGATTGACAACATGGGGAAGGGTCTCCTTGGGGTATCCGCATTTCCTGCATCGCTTGTCACCATTGCCGTATCTTTTTGTAGCATTCAGGGGAACGGTCCCAAGTCTTGCTCTGGTGATGAAGCGGTAGTCACAGAAACGAGTGTACTTTCCTGTAAGTATAAAATGGTTGCTCACTGCTGCTCGTGTAGTTGATTTGAGCACTTTCCCTTGGTCTGGTTTTCTGAATAGGGTGACTTTATAATAATTTCGTATCCCTCCTTTCATCATTCTCATTATAGCCCACCTTTCAGATCCTGGGACGATTATATGTTCTGTAGTATGGGAAGGCATACCTATAATAATTTTCAACTCTTCTCTGGCCGTGGACCACTGGAACCGTACGCTCATCCGGGTCTTGTTGAGGATGCGACATGCATTTCTTGCTTGCGACCAGATGGTTGATATGTCACCACCATCCCTGTCGAGGTTGTCATCTGTCGATCCTGAGAGGTATGCGGCCATGTCTTCTTTAGTAGGAGTGGACCCAAGTTTCCTTTTTACCACACTTTTCAGGCACTCCCAGGCTGTGTTTTTGATTGATGGATCCGGGGATGTAAGTAGTTTAAACGCATGGACTATCTTGGAGATCTTGGCAGCATCCGCCAGTGGAATTAAATTGGCTCCCCCTTGATATGCTGGCATATATAGAATCTCTGGGCTTGCTCGCTGGGGAAGGTGTAGCCACTTTTTGACGTAGCCTTTTATTTTTTTATCAGCTTTGTGAAGCGGCTTCATCGTTATTCGGGATGCTCGCAGTACATAGTCTAGTTTAGTTAGAAGGAACATGTTTAGGGCTTCTATTTTTTGCCACGGCGCCAGTAGTGAGTTGTGAAGTTTCTCAACATCTTGTAGCAGGTTATTAATTTCCTCTTCTGGTGTTTGATTGACTTTGTAGCCTGTTGGAATCCCCAGGTATTGGTAGTCTTCACCTTCTTTTAATGGCTCCGGTCTTCCTCCTTGGACAGTGAAAGTGGTGTTGTGGATTTCTCTCCTCTTCTTGCAATCCATGTGGAGGGTTGAACATTTCTTGGGATTAAAAGTCAGCCCCATCCAAGATGCTGTTTCTCCAACTTTGTTCAGCATGTTTTGCATGGCATCTGCATTCTTTGCAATGAGAACTATATCATCAGCATACGCTAACACCGACTGTATGTTGTTATGTAGTTTGTAACCACAATCATATTGCATGCTTTGTATAGTTCTTAGCAATGGCTCTATTGCAATGTTGAAGATAATTGGCGACAGGGGGCATCCTTGCTTCACTCCAGATTTCATGTTTATGTCTTCAGTCTCCCCTTCCGGTGTAGTTATTGTAGTAGTGGCATTCCTGTAAATGTTTTGTATAATGTTACTTAGCTTTTCTGGGAGTCTTATATTTTTGAGTACATTGTGGATGTATTTATGCGGGATTGAGCCGAAAGCATTTGTTAAATCCAGCCATGCTAGTACGGCTTCTTTTCCGTTTCTTCTGGAATCATCAATGATGGACTGTACTATAAAGTTGTTTTCATAACAGCCTTCTGTATCCATAAAGCCCTTCTGCTTGGGCGATATAATATTATTCTTAGCAGTCCACGTGCATACTCTGCTTGATATAATGCTAGCATATAGTTTGGCTATCGTATTTCCCAAGGTGAGTGGACGCCAGTTGTTGAGATCTCTGTGGTCCCCTTTTTTGTGGATCAGTACGGTTCTTGAACTATCCCATGCCTTCGGTGTCTTCTCCTCCTTAAAGCATCTATTATAAATAGTCTGAAGGACTAGACATCCAGGGTCTGCTCGTTTCAGCTGCGAGTATTTGACACCATCTTTCCCAGGTGCTGTGTTCTTCATTTTATTTAATTTCTGATTAATTTCTTCGGTTTCGATAGTATTTTCAATGTTAGCTTCATTTACCCCCACCGCCCGCATCTGATTCAGACATTCTGTGACGTGAGCAGGGGCTGCTGCTATGTCTGTGTCCGCTTTTTCTGTAAATACATCCTTGAAATATGCTGTTACTTCTGTTTTTCCCACTTGACAATACGTTGTAGCTGATCCATTTAATATTTTCGAGATAGCTTTCTTTTTGTTTATTCTGTAAAGCTTCTGTATCCTACCAGCTTCTATAGGATCAAATCCATTGCCACCTGTTCTTTGGATTATTCTGTTCTGATTGCGGCCATGACCATGTCTTTGTGTTCTCTCAGGAGTTGGCTTATATTCTGTTAGTTGTCTTATTTCATCTGTAATGTTGTACACTGTGTCCTCGAAGTCTTGCCAAGATGCTGCGTCCCTCAGTGCTTGTAACCATTTTTCTTGGTGTTTTGTTGATTTCTTCCTGTTTCGGTCTTCTTCGTCTATTTCACATTGGTTAGCATTTCCATGTAAGTGTGGATTGCCTGTATCCGTTGTTATTGTAGTGTCTTCCACTGCAGCACTTGTCTCTGGCAAACCGACAATTACAATAGGGGGCCCTTCTTCTGCGGGTGTTATGGGTCGGTCTTCTTGGGCTGGTATATTCATACACAACTCCCGAATTGGTACGTCTGTATTTACACATTGAGTAGTTATGTCGGTGGTATCCCTCGTTTCTTCAGTTCTCATGTATTGTGCGTCTTCTGCTGTAGTTGTGGGATGATTCTCATTAATTTGACGGTTTGCTGATCTTCTTTCAGACATGTGTTCTTCTTCTGGTATGCTAGTAGGGACTTCTGTTTCGTTACTTGTTGTCCGTTCAATGGTTATACATGAGGGGCCATCTTCTGCAGGTATTATGGGGTGATTTTCTTGGGTTCCTGTATCGACTGCTGCCTCTTCAACTGGTATGTCCTGTTGTGCAGTTGAGTCACTGCTCTCTTCTAATTCATTACGGATTGTGCCGACATCTTCAGTGTTGCCATGTGACCTGTAGTGTCTCTTCTGTTTTTTCAGGTCGTTTTCCACTCTATCACAAATTCGGCACTTAAATTTAAGGATAACGTTGTTGCAGTGGATCTTCTTTAGATGTTTTTTAAAGTCGCTATGATTTTGATACTGGTATAGCCCAAATAACCGTCTTCTTCCTCCAGAGGGCTGTGAGGATGGACCGTCTTTACAAAAATCGCACTGTATTAGTTCGTCAAATGGATACTGTATTGTAACTACCAAGGGGGTATTTGTTCCGGATTCCATTTTACACTGTAGTAGTTCTTCTATCTTAAGAGTTAGTTTACTAGTTACTTAAAGTTCCTATTAATATCTTTCCTATTATTTCTATATCATCTTATATCATTTCTATTAATATAAAAGTCTTAATAATAGCAGTCCTTGCTTGGTATAGCATTCACTTCACTACTATATCACGTTCTACTATCTTAGAGTTAGCTTATTAGTTACTTAAAGTGTCTTTAATATCTTTCCTATTATTTCTATTAGTATAAAAGTTTTAGTAATAACAGTTCTTGCTTGGCATAGTATTCATTTCACTACTATAAAGTTGTTTGTTGCGTAGACTGCTACAATACACATTAAAAAGAAAAAAAAAAAATGTCTTTTCCAGAATATTTTTACTATAGTTTCCTAATCTGCTAATGTATTTACATGTTAAAGCGGCAGGAACCAGTGGTTGTTATTCGAGTTTATTTCACCATCAGCCACCGCCCAAGTGACGTCAGACCAAAGGTGCGCAGTTATCTCAACGTCTCCTCGCCTTTCTTATGCGAAACGTTCAACTGGTTCGATTTTTGAGAAGGAAACGCTGGAAAAATCGTAGCCCAGTCAACGAATACAGTCGCCGTGACGACGTGGTGAACTGTTTACTCGATAGATGGCGTCACAGTAGCGCCTCCGTATTTTACCACTTTTTTGTTTTTCGTGGTGAAAACCGCGGAACGAGGACGCAGGCAACGTGTCGGAAGTCGTCTGTTAAGTTAAGCAACCGATAAAACGATCGGTAGAACCGGATAGTACGATGAAAATAAGCCGTTAAAGTTCAAGTTCGCACCGCATTTAACGTGACCCGCAAGATAGGGTAGGCTGCAGCTGGAATTTCGGCGTTTTGCACACTCAATTATTGGTAGTCGTACCTTTTAAAATACATGCCATGCTGTGTGCTCTGTTGTCATATACAGACGGCAGTGGCCCGGGACTTGATGGTCGACGAAATTACAAGTAGATTTTTCATAACACATCACCTCTCTCAGCGTTCCCTTTTCTTTGCTGCATCCAAGCACGAGACGGCCGCGCCCACCACGTCGTTACGATTACAGTATCACAGATGTCGAGTGACCGATTATACAATTTAAAAACCTCACAACGGTGGTTTTCATAATAGGCCTACCTTTCGAGTAACGTGAGAGGCCACGTAGGTGTATACGTAAACGGTACCCAATTCAATTCCTTTGTAAAACTGAAAAAACAATGGGCCAAATTGTCCGCGTCGTCTTCACAATGCGATTTCAAGTGTCATGCTAATATCATACTGTTGAGTCGCTTGCCGATTTGAAAGTGAAGGGTATTTATTCGTAAATGACTAATCAAACAAATCTGCAATTGCACACCTTTGAACGATCGAATCTCGTTGTTTTTGAACCAATAGCTAGTAAAATTTCTAAAACAGATACGTCACCGCTCGTGTTCGGTTTTCATCATCTTTAAAGTATGTTTTCATCTAGTAAACGAGCTGTTCTGCAAAGTTGCATGAAACTTTTTCCCCTCTCTACCGAACTGATCGCATTCTAACAAACGTAAAGTAAATGTTAAAGACAACGACGCCACCTAACCTTTCACAACTGCACAGAATGTAAATGAAGGGTGCCTGTTTTTTCTTAACTGCTCCTCTTCCTCTGGTCAGTGTGTATTTTACCTTTCACACAACTGAAAGTATTTAAACTAGTAAAGGAATTTTTTATTTCATTAGTGGGGGAGACAAGTAGTTTCCGTACTGTGTTATAATAAAATGAATTTTGTTTATTATCATTACCAAATTGTAAACAATTATTTGTATTGCATTCAGTTTCATTTGGTCTCTTCAGAGTGTCTTTAAGCAAGTTAAATATTTGAAATATGAAAGTACTAAAAGGCCGTGTGTTTTTAATTGAAAGCAGATGGTAGTTTATGACAGAAAGCAGTCGGCTGAAGTGTATTCATTTATTTTATCAAACACCATTCACATTTATAAGAATATTTATTTTTGTGCAGCTAGTTGTTAGCTAAGACATAGTGTGCAAATTTTTGTCGTTCTATCCCCTTTCCAGTAATAATGGAATAACAATGTAAACAATTTGTATAGCATTCAGTTTCAATTGGTCTCTTCAGAGTGTCTTTAAGCAAGTTAAATATTTGAAATACGAGGGTCATTCAATAAGTAAACAGACAAACAGTTGTAGAAAAGAAATTAATTGTAGCAGCTGATTGAAACTTTCAGAAGTGTTACCTGGCAACATCGTTGTGAGTCTTGATCAGCTGTTCAATAATATATTGCATAATCATAACCAATACAGTTTTATGTACGATGGCGTGTCCTCTTGAGGACAGTACTTTCGAAGAACAGCGTTCTGTTATAAGATTTTTGGACTTGGAACCACTAACTTGGATTCACTATTTTGAACCTGAGTCAAAGCGACAAAGCATGGAGTGGAAGCATCCCAGTTCACCCGCCAAAAAGAAATTCAAAACCCAGCCATCGGCTGGTAAGGTGATGTTAACCATCTTTTGGAGCTCCCAAGGCCCAATTTTCTGTGATTACCTACAAGACCAGCGTACCATCATAGTCAGTACTATTCTGACATGATTGTGAACAAAGTTAAGCCTGCATTGAAGAAGAAATGTCCGGGATGGCAGAGGAAAGGTGTGATTCTTCTTCACGATAATGCCCGCCCACACACGGCAAAACTGACGCTTGAAACAATAAAAAAAGTAGGTTGGGAGATCCTGCCTCATCGCCCTTATAGCCCTGACCTTCCCCATCTGACTTTTTCTTGTTTGGCCCACTCAAGGAGACTTTGCGTGATGTCAAGTTCAACGGCAATGAAGAAGTGAAGGAAAAAGTCAAAAACTGGCTTCGACATCAAGGTAAAGAATTCTTTGCTGAGGGAATACAAAAGCTTGTAAAGAGATGGGACAAGTGCATAGACGCTGCTGGAGATTATGTTGAAAAGTAAAAAAAAAAAAATTGTATAATTGTATTAATTGAATAAAAAGCTTTTGCTCCACAGCTGTTTGTTTACTTATTGAATGACCTCTCATATGAAAGTACTGAAAGGCTGTGTGTTTTTAATTGAAAGCAGATGGTAGTTTATGACAGATATCAGTCGGGTGAAGTGTATTCTATTTATTTTATTTTATCAAACACCATTCACGTTCATAAGGTTATTTATTTTTGTGCAGCTAGTTGTTAGCTAAGGCGCAGTGTGCAAGTTTTTTGTCATTCTATCCCCTTTGCAGTAATAAAGTGGTGGCAAATCCTATTAAAGATTGCCTGTTCGTCACTAAATTTTAATTACCAAGTGGTTTTAAATTTACTATAACTGGTACGGTCATTATTTACTTATGTTTCCTCTGTTGGTGAAAATTAAAATAACAAGGGCGCGGCAAGCCATATTACCACTGTTGAAGGTTACCATATGTTTTTCCAGGTTTGCTTTTGTTCAGAAACGGCTAACGGTTTGGAAAAAAAATTTTCAACTTGTGATTTTCAGTTGACAAACACAAACGCAATAGTAAACTTACATTACAAAGTTAACATTTTTACTTTAAGACCGTGTAACAATTTTTACAAGCTGGTACAAATCAACAAATGTAGATGCAATTGCACACACACACATACAATCAACTGTGGAAGTTCAATTATACAACATGTAATGTATTCAGTTTCTCCAAGTAACAGTTCAATATTGTTTACGACTGGCTTTCACAAGCAGGCTGCTTGTTGCAGTATCTGGCACATTCGATACTGTCACCAACGCGAAGGGTAGCCCTATCTTTCATTACTTTACAAGGAGAGAGGACACTCTTCATTTCATAAATGAAACAGGTGGGAAAGTTTTTACGAAAAGACCTGTCTCATTATACAGGCTCTCTGTTGCAGTGCTCGTCAAACATTTACACACAAACACTCACTGCTAACACGTACATGATTATGTTACAAAGGGCCATCTTTATTAGCCTGTTTTTGACGCATTGCACACTGCATTTTATCAGGATATATGGACCATTCACAGGTGTCCGTCTGTATTTCTGTCCCTCACTCGTACGCTTATCCTCATGGTCATGCAACTCATTCTGCCGGGAGTGTGTGTGTTCTTTTGTGCAGATGCTTACCTTGCACTTGGTTGTAACTTGCTGCCGATGACAAGAAGTACGTAGTACGTAGTCCTAATCGTACCCGATGCCTGTACAACAGAAATTTTCCATGCATCCTCATCCCCATAGGGATGACAAACTAGGTTTCCTGATCATGCTTATTGGCCGATAACAAACACGAGAATAAGACAGAAAAATTAATGGTGTAACCTTTTTCAGTATCAGCTACCCTTATAATTTACAGCAAGCTCTATTTATGATAATTGTTATTACACTGTCATAGGACTGCAGTTCCTCCCTCAGGCTGCTGGTGCTCGGTTCCTCCTTGCAGCGAAATATTGTCAATTGTCTGCGTGGAAGTAAGCAACGGGTGTAAGCATTCTTGAAGGCTTCATCTCACTCGATCCTCTCTGGCAGCAAGCTGTAACAGTAACGGAGACCATCAAACGTTTTCTAGGCGAAAGCCGGCCACTGCAATATGCATGCACGTTTCTAGACACAATTAAAAAAAATTACAGGTGGTCAGAAAAGTCTGGTGTAAGAAAAGTGTACGTAGGGACCCGGAGGTACTGCAATGCCGGGTCAACCCGTGACAGAAGTGGAGCAAGCCTCTAAACACTCCGTCATTTTCCAAAGGTCATTTTAATACACTGGCCCCACAATGCGGAGCGTATCAGACATAAAGTTGATAAGAACAGCTTAACAGGTTTATTCTTATACCAAAAATTTTACAAGGAGTTACAAATATTAAAACCGAACTTACAAATTAATAATCATTAATTGTATGTAACACTGTTGACAATTTTTAGACACCTGTATGAATTAGGCTATACAATTTATTGTTGTATATATGTATATAAAGTCTCTGATTATTTATTACAATTATTAATTTTATACAGTCTTTGAGAGTGTTCATACCTTCACAGTATGTCAAACACAATTATATCTATTGTATATTGTTTTTTTTCACACATTGATGTCACAATTTGCCAATTGTTTAATCACTGTCATGCAGATTTTTTTATCCAGTTACTACCACACTTAAGTTATTCTTTTTTTTCTTTCCTGTGAAAGCTGAAAGCGCAGCAGCACGTGTGAACACACAGATAATATTTTGTTTGGCAAATGTGACATTAAGCACTGCCATCAATCAGTATCACTATCTCACTTGTTTACTGTATATATATCCTGACTCCACCTGCTGAGCTTTCCGAATGGCTCTGTCATTGTTCTTGTGCCATGCATAGTAGTCCAGAGATGCTATACTATGAAGCCATCCATGGAGACCCTACATCCTTTCCCTTCTAGCGCCTCCTCAGAGATTTCAAAAGAAACAGATGCATCAACTATGCAGATATTTATATTTTCTTCATTCCTCAGCTCCCGTGTCATGGTCTCAGATATGATCTGTTCCCTCGGCCTTCCTGTTTTTACAAGCAGAACCCCTGCCAATCAAAACATTGTAAAACAAAGGAAATTTAAGTGTACAAAAAAAAAACAAAAGATTGACAAGGAAGGTTGGTGAAGAGGAAAGGCTGAAGATTGCGATTGATTTACTGCAATGAACAGAGGTAAATAATAATAATAATAATAATTTATTTCCAATTTTTCCTTCATATACAAAATAGTTGCATACAAAGGACCTATAGGGGGTATAAAAATACCCGTACATAGGTTGGTCCTACATAAATATTTAAAAATAAAATTCAAAAATACAACAGTTGTAAATATTAACAAAATGTGATAGATACATCACTAGTTTATACTAATATAGTTCAAATAATAAAGCATTAAATTTATATGAGATTCATATACACAACATCAACCATACATGGCAACATGTTAATCACAATAATTATTAAATTTGTACAGACACCATTTATTCCATTATTCAGTCTATAACAAAATTTCTGATTTTATCTTTTAACTTCTTTTTTAACAGTTTATTACTAACGCCCAAACCTTTAAGATATATCGGTAGTTCATTGAAGTACTTTATTGCATAATAAACATAACTCCTTTGGCCAATTGTCAATATGTGTTTAGGCAGTGGGATACTTTTGTAGCGTGTGTTATTAGAATTTCGAGTAAATTCATCCTCAAGTTTATCATACTGATATATTATGGCTTTAAGAACAAAAACTTGTTTGAGATCGAGTGGTCTGTCCTGATCTTGTTCTTCCACTCCAATTATTTTTAATAATCTATATTGAAGTCTAAGCAGTGGTCTGAAAGATGTATCATAAAGACCACCCCAGGCAACAATACCATAAACTGCAATACTATGGAAAAGCCCATAGTAGGCCTATATTTGAATCATCTGTTTTCTAGATAATATTTGCCGGAGTCTGCAAAAAACATATACTAGATATTTTGGTCTTATTAACTACATTATTGACATGCAAATCCCACTTAATATTATAATCATATATAACACCTAGATATTTACAGCTAACGACTCTCTTCAAACGACCACCATTCAAAAAAACATCCAATTCACAGGAACAGAGTCTTTATAATTGCCAAAAGTGACATAAACAGACTTGTTTATATTAAGTATAAGTTTATTTTGATAAAGCCATGAAAAAATAGAGTCAAGTTTATCTGACACATGAACTGAAAGTTCCCTCCATGAGTGCCCATTCATTGGGACAGCTGTATCATCAGCATATGCAATCAATTCTTGGTGTATTTCTAATAAATCATTTATGAAGAATAAAAACAGTAATTGACCAAGAATAGATCCCTGAGGAACTCCTAAATTGGTATAGACTGGTTTACTTTTAATACCATTGACCTTTTTACAACTTGAAATTAAAAATCGAATCGAATTAAAAATTTTTTAAATTCACATTACAGTTAAATTTTTAACATGTTTCTTTAAAATTACACATACCATACAATTGTACTAATCATTTTTATTGATAATGTTTCATTATCGCTGCATGTGCCAACCAACTAAATTTCTTATAAAACCGCCAATATCTCGAAAACGAAAAAGCCGATTTTATTGAAACAAAACCAAAATAAAATTTGGAATTTTCTATAATTTTCACTCGTTGACACCATATAGCTATCTCTCATAAAACGAAAGTTTGTCGCATGCCGAAAATTTCACTACATGAAAATTAAAAAAGAAATTTCATGACGTGGAACCGTCTGAAGACTGTTTTTGAAAATTGTTAAAACTATCGGTTAAAATTTATGCCTAAAACCATCCTCAAACTTCAAGGAACATGGTGGTGAAAGAATTTTAAAAATCAGATCAGCTGTTACTGAAGTTATGTCGGGGCGGGCAATGAAACACATTGCGCTCTCCGCTATAGCTCGGACGTAGACCTACGCAGCTTCCAGTGGTCGAGGGAAGAGTAACAGTACTTGCTGAAAGCTTGCGTACCACCTCCTCTGTTCTATTGGGGAGAAAAGTCCACATTGTCTCGCTCGCTCTGCAAAAAGAGTATACTTCCAAACGGGTACTGACAGTAGGACTGGAGATAAAGCTCCTGTTGTCCCGTAGTGACAGATGGTCGTTGATATTCATTTTTGAGTTTAAGGTGGGCCGGTCCCGGCGGTACTGCAATGCCGGGTCAACCCGTGACAGAGGTGGAGCAAGCCCCTAGCACTCCGTCATTTTCCAAAAATCAGTTTAATATACTGGCCCCGCAATGCGGAGCGTATCAGATATTAAGCTGATAAGAACAGATTTAAAAACGTTTATTGTTATATCAGTATATACAGAGTGTTACAAAAATTTTAAAACATGCTTACAAATTAATACTCATTAATTCTAGATACATACTTCATAATCATTATACATGTTTAAAATGGTACAACTTTTTGTTGTATATTTATAGTCTTTATTTATTACAATAAAATTTCTTTTTGGTATAGTCTTTGGGATTGTTCGTATGTACAAATTGTATATTTAATGTTTTTCAGATATATGTCACAACTGCCAATTTATTTAATATCATTCTCATGTAGTTTAATATACTGGCCCTGCAATGCAGGGCGTATCACACACACACACACACACACACACATACACACACACACACACACAGAGGAAACATGAAGCTCAAATACAAAAAGACAAATATAAAGAAAATACACAAATACAAATATTAAGAAAATATAACACACACACACACACACACACACACACACACACACACACACACGCACACACACACACACACACACACACACACACACACACACACACACACACACACACACACACACACACACACACACAGAGGAAACATGCAGCTCAAATACAAAAAGACAAATATAAAGAAAATACACAAATACAAATATTAAGAAAATATATACATAATACATATTGTTTTGATTGGCAGCTGTGACTGACATTAGACACTGGCATTAATAAATAGCACTATCACAATGTCACTGTCACTAGCACTAAGCACTATCACTTATATTGTCGTACACCTGTGACATGTTCAACGTATATGTCACGACTCCACCTAATTGTGTCCGACACCATTAATTTTCCCATTATTCTACCATACTTCCAAGAAATACCCAGCCTCTGAACAACCCTGTCATTGTTCTTGTGCCACGCACCCAGAGAGCCTATAATAAAGCCATCAAGGTACACCCTGTATCCTTTGGCTTCTAGTTCAGTTTTCAAGGAGCTGTATTTGTCAATTTTATGTCTCCTTGCCAGTTCTAGAGCCTCCTCAGAACCTTCAAAAGGCACCGATACGTCCACAATACATATATTTTTCCTGTCATCACTTCTTAACACTATGTCTGGTCTGAGGTTTGATGTAGTTCCCTCGACCTTCCTGTTTTTGATGAGTGTTTCGGTGTCTTTGAGAGTAATGCCATTGCTGAGGCGTTCAACTATATTATCGTGGCGGAGCTTCCATCCTGTCGAATGGGTTTTACAGTGATTGACAACATGGGGAAGGGTCTCCTTGGGGTATCCGCATTTCCTGCATCGCTTGTCACCATTGCCGTATCTTTTTGTAGCATTCAGGGGAACGGTCCCAAGTCTTGCTCTGGTGATGAAGCGGTAGTCACAGAAACGAGTGTACTTTCCTGTAAGTATAAAATGGTTGCTCACTGCTGCTCGTGTAGTTGATTTGAGCACTTTCCCTTGGTCTGGTTTTCTGAATAGGGTGACTTTATAATAATTTCGTATCCCTCCTTTCATCATTCTCATTATAGCCCACCTTTCAGATCCTGGGACGATTATATGTTCTGTAGTATGGGAAGGCATACCTATAATAATTTTCAACTCTTCTCTGGCCGTGGACCACTGGAACCGTACGCTCATCCGGGTCTTGTTGAGGATGCGACATGCATTTCTTGCTTGCGACCAGATGGTTGATATGTCACCACCATCCCTGTCGAGGTTGTCATCTGTCGATCCTGAGAGGTATGCGGCCATGTCTTCTTTAGTAGGAGTGGACCCAAGTTTCCTTTTTACCACACTTTTCAGGCACTCCCAGGCTGTGTTTTTGATTGATGGATCCGGGGATGTAAGTAGTTTAAACGCATGGACTATCTTGGAGATCTTGGCAGCATCCGCCAGTGGAATTAAATTGGCTCCCCCTTGATATGCTGGCATATATAGAATCTCTGGGCTTGCTCGCTGGGGAAGGTGTAGCCACTTTTTGACGTAGCCTTTTATTTTTTTATCAGCTTTGTGAAGCGGCTTCATCGTTATTCGGGATGCTCGCAGTACATAGTCTAGTTTAGTTAGAAGGAACATGTTTAGGGCTTCTATTTTTTGCCACGGCGCCAGTAGTGAGTTGTGAAGTTTCTCAACATCTTGTAGCAGGTTATTAATTTCCTCTTCTGGTGTTTGATTGACTTTGTAGCCTGTTGGAATCCCCAGGTATTGGTAGTCTTCACCTTCTTTTAATGGCTCCGGTCTTCCTCCTTGGACAGTGAAAGTGGTGTTGTGGATTTCTCTCCTCTTCTTGCAATCCATGTGGAGGGTTGAACATTTCTTGGGATTAAAAGTCAGCCCCATCCAAGATGCTGTTTCTCCAACTTTGTTCAGCATGTTTTGCATGGCATCTGCATTCTTTGCAATGAGAACTATATCATCAGCATACGCTAACACCGACTGTATGTTGTTATGTAGTTTGTAACCACAATCATATTGCATGCTTTGTATAGTTCTTAGCAATGGCTCTATTGCAATGTTGAAGATAATTGGCGACAGGGGGCATCCTTGCTTCACTCCAGATTTCATGTTTATGTCTTCAGTCTCCCCTTCCGGTGTAGTTATTGTAGTAGTGGCATTCCTGTAAATGTTTTGTATAATGTTACTTAGCTTTTCTGGGAGTCTTATATTTTTGAGTACATTGTGGATGTATTTATGCGGGATTGAGCCGAAAGCATTTGTTAAATCCAGCCATGCTAGTACGGCTTCTTTTCCGTTTCTTCTGGAATCATCAATGATGGACTGTACTATAAAGTTGTTTTCATAACAGCCTTCTGTATCCATAAAGCCCTTCTGCTTGGGCGATATAATATTATTCTTAGCAGTCCACGTGCATACTCTGCTTGATATAATGCTAGCATATAGTTTGGCTATCGTATTTCCCAAGGTGAGTGGACGCCAGTTGTTGAGATCTCTGTGGTCCCCTTTTTTGTGGATCAGTACGGTTCTTGAACTATCCCATGCCTTCGGTGTCTTCTCCTCCTTAAAGCATCTATTATAAATAGTCTGAAGGACTAGACATCCAGGGTCTGCTCGTTTCAGCTGCGAGTATTTGACACCATCTTTCCCAGGTGCTGTGTTCTTCATTTTATTTAATTTCTGATTAATTTCTTCGGTTTCGATAGTATTTTCAATGTTAGCTTCATTTACCCCCACCGCCCGCATCTGATTCAGACATTCTGTGACGTGAGCAGGGGCTGCTGCTATGTCTGTGTCCGCTTTTTCTGTAAATACATCCTTGAAATATGCTGTTACTTCTGTTTTTCCCACTTGACAATACGTTGTAGCTGATCCATTTAATATTTTCGAGATAGCTTTCTTTTTGTTTATTCTGTAAAGCTTCTGTATCCTACCAGCTTCTATAGGATCAAATCCATTGCCACCTGTTCTTTGGATTATTCTGTTCTGATTGCGGCCATGACCATGTCTTTGTGTTCTCTCAGGAGTTGGCTTATATTCTGTTAGTTGTCTTATTTCATCTGTAATGTTGTACACTGTGTCCTCGAAGTCTTGCCAAGATGCTGCGTCCCTCAGTGCTTGTAACCATTTTTCTTGGTGTTTTGTTGATTTCTTCCTGTTTCGGTCTTCTTCGTCTATTTCACATTGGTTAGCATTTCCATGTAAGTGTGGATTGCCTGTATCCGTTGTTATTGTAGTGTCTTCCACTGCAGCACTTGTCTCTGGCAAACCGACAATTACAATAGGGGGCCCTTCTTCTGCGGGTGTTATGGGTCGGTCTTCTTGGGCTGGTATATTCATACACAACTCCCGAATTGGTACGTCTGTATTTACACATTGAGTAGTTATGTCGGTGGTATCCCTCGTTTCTTCAGTTCTCATGTATTGTGCGTCTTCTGCTGTAGTTGTGGGATGATTCTCATTAATTTGACGGTTTGCTGATCTTCTTTCAGACATGTGTTCTTCTTCTGGTATGCTAGTAGGGACTTCTGTTTCGTTACTTGTTGTCCGTTCAATGGTTATACATGAGGGGCCATCTTCTGCAGGTATTATGGGGTGATTTTCTTGGGTTCCTGTATCGACTGCTGCCTCTTCAACTGGTATGTCCTGTTGTGCAGTTGAGTCACTGCTCTCTTCTAATTCATTACGGATTGTGCCGACATCTTCAGTGTTGCCATGTGACCTGTAGTGTCTCTTCTGTTTTTTCAGGTCGTTTTCCACTCTATCACAAATTCGGCACTTAAATTTAAGGATAACGTTGTTGCAGTGGATCTTCTTTAGATGTTTTTTAAAGTCGCTATGATTTTGATACTGGTATAGCCCAAATAACCGTCTTCTTCCTCCAGAGGGCTGTGAGGATGGACCGTCTTTACAAAAATCGCACTGTATTAGTTCGTCAAATGGATACTGTATTGTAACTACCAAGGGGGTATTTGTTCCGGATTCCATTTTACACTGTAGTAGTTCTTCTATCTTAAGAGTTAGTTTACTAGTTACTTAAAGTTCCTATTAATATCTTTCCTATTATTTCTATATCATCTTATATCATTTCTATTAATATAAAAGTCTTAATAATAGCAGTCCTTGCTTGGTATAGCATTCACTTCACTACTATATCACGTTCTACTATCTTAGAGTTAGCTTATTAGTTACTTAAAGTGTCTTTAATATCTTTCCTATTATTTCTATTAGTATAAAAGTTTTAGTAATAACAGTTCTTGCTTGGCATAGTATTCATTTCACTACTATAAAGTTGTTTGTTGCGTAGACTGCTACAATACACATTAAAAAGAAAAAAAAAAATGTCTTTTCCAGAATATTTTTACTATAGTTTCCTAATCTGCTAATGTATTTACATGTTAAAGCGGCGGGAACCAGTGGTTGTTATTCGAGTTTATTTCACCATCAGCCACCGCCCAAGTGACGTCAGACCAAAGGTGCGCAGTTATCTCAACGTCTCCTCGCCTTTCTTATGCGAAACGTTCAACTGGTTCGATTTTTGAGAAGGAAACGCTGGAAAAATCGTAGCCCAGTCAACGAATACAGTCGCCGTGACGACGTGGTGAACTGTTTACTCGATAGATGGCGTCACAGTAGCGCCTCCGTATTTTACCACTTTTTTGTTTTTCGTGGTGAAAACCGCGGAACGAGGACGCAGGCAACGTGTCGGAAGTCGTCTGTTAAGTTAAGCAACCGATAAAACGATCGGTAGAACCGGATAGTACGATGAAAAAAAGCCGTTAAAGTTCAAGTTCGCACCGCATTTAACGTGACCCGCAAGATAGGGTAGGCTGCAGCTGGAATTTCGGCGTTTTGCACACTCAATTATTGGTAGTCGTACCTTTTAAAATACATGCCATGCTGTGTGCTCTGTTGTCATATACAGACGGCAGTGGCCCGGGACTTGATGGTCGACGAAATTACAAGTAGATTTTTCATAACACATCACCTCTCTCAGCGTTCCCTTTTCTTTGCTGCATCCAAGCACGAGACGGCCGCGCCCACCACGTCGTTACGATTACAGTATCTCAGATGTCGAGTGACCAATTATACAATTTAAAAACCTCACAACGGTGGTTTTCATAATAGGCCTACCTTTCGAGTAACGTGAGAGGCCACGTAGGTGTATACGTAAACGGTACCCAATTCAATTCCTTTGTAAAACTGAAAAAACAATGGGCCAAATTGTCCGCGTCGTCTTCACAATGCGATTTCAAGTGTCATGCTAATATCATACTGTTGAGTCGCTTGCCGATTTGAAAGTGAAGGGTATTTATTCGTAAATGACTAATCAAACAAATCTGCAATTGCACACCTTTGAACGATCGAATCTCGTTGTTTTTGAACCAATAGCTAGATAAATTTCTAAAACAGATACGTCACCGCTCGTGTTCGGTTTTCATCATCTTTAAAGTATGTTTTCATCTAGTAAACGAGCTGTTCTGCAAAGTTGCATGAAACTTTTTCCCCTCTCTACCGAACTGATCGCATTCTAACAAACGTAAAGTAAATGTTAAAGACAACGACGCCACCTAACCTTTCACAACTGCACAGAATGTAAATGAAGGGTGCCTGTTTTTTCTTAACTGCTCCTCTTCCTCTGGTCAGTGTGTATTTTACCTTTCACACAACTGAAAGTATTTAAACTAGTAAAGGAATTTTTTATTTCATTAGTGGGGGAGACAAGTAGTTTCCGTACTGTGTTATAATAAAATGAATTTTGTTTATTATCATTACCAAATTGTAAACAATTATTTGTATTGCATTCAGTTTCATTTGGTCTCTTCAGAGTGTCTTTAAGCAAGTTAAATATTTGAAATATGAAAGTACTAAAAGGCCGTGTGTTTTTAATTGAAAGCAGATGGTAGTTTATGACAGAAAGCAGTCGGCTGAAGTGTATTCATTTATTTTATCAAACACCATTCACATTTATAAGAATATTTATTTTTGTGCAGCTAGTTGTTAGCTAAGACATAGTGTGCAAATTTTTGTCGTTCTATCCCCTTTCCAGTAATAATGGAATAACAATGTAAACAATTTGTATAGCATTCAGTTTCAATTGGTCTCTTCAGAGTGTCTTTAAGCAAGTTAAATATTTGAAATACGAGGGTCATTCAATAAGTAAACAGACAAACAGTTGTAGAAAAGAAATTAATTGTAGCAGCTGATTGAAACTTTCAGAAGTGTTACCTGGCAACATCGTTGTGAGTCTTGATCAGCTGTTCAATAATATATTGCATAATCATAACCAATACAGTTTTATGTACGATGGCGTGTCCTCTTGAGGACAGTACTTTCGAAGAACAGCGTTCTGTTATAAGATTTTTGGACTTGGAACCACTAACTTGGATTCACTATTTTGAACCTGAGTCAAAGCGACAAAGCATGGAGTGGAAGCATCCCAGTTCACCCGCCAAAAAGAAATTCAAAACCCAGCCATCGGCTGGTAAGGTGATGTTAACCATCTTTTGGAGCTCCCAAGGCCCAATTTTCTGTGATTACCTACAAGACCAGCGTACCATCATAGTCAGTACTATTCTGACATGATTGTGAACAAAGTTAAGCCTGCATTGAAGAAGAAATGTCCGGGATGGCAGAGGAAAGGTGTGATTCTTCTTCACGATAATGCCCGCCCACACACGGCAAAACTGACGCTTGAAACAATAAAAAAAGTAGGTTGGGAGATCCTGCCTCATCGCCCTTATAGCCCTGACCTTCCCCATCTGACTTTTTCTCGTTTGGCCCACTCAAGGAGACTTTGCGTGATGTCAAGTTCAACGGCAATGAAGAAGTGAAGGAAAAAGTCAAAAACTGGCTTCGACATCAAGGTAAAGAATTCTTTGCTGAGGGAATACAAAAGCTTGTAAAGAGATGGGACAAGTGCATAGACGCTGCTGGAGATTATGTTGAAAAGTAAAAAAAAAAAAATTGTATAATTGTATTAATTGAATAAAAAGCTTTTGCTCCACAGCTGTTTGTTTACTTATTGAATGACCTCTCATATGAAAGTACTGAAAGGCTGTGTGTTTTTAATTGAAAGCAGATGGTAGTTTATGACAGATATCAGTCGGGTGAAGTGTATTCTATTTATTTTATTTTATCAAACACCATTCACGTTCATAAGGTTATTTATTTTTGTGCAGCTAGTTGTTAGCTAAGGCGCAGTGTGCAAGTTTTTTGTCATTCTATCCCCTTTGCAGTAATAAAGTGGTGGCAAATCCTATTAAAGATTGCCTGTTCGTCACTAAATTTTAATTACCAAGTGGTTTTAAATTTACTATAACTGGTACGGTCATTATTTACTTATGTTTCCTCTGTTGGTGAAAATTAAAATAACAAGGGCGCGGCAAGCCATATTACCACTGTTGAAGGTTACCATATGTTTTTCCAGGTTTGCTTTTGTTCAGAAACGGCTAACGGTTTGGAAAAAAAATTTTCAACTTGTGATTTTCACTTGACAAACACAAACGCAATAGTAAACTTACATTACAAAGTTAACATTTTTACTTTAAGACCGTGTAACAATTTTTACAAGCTGGTACAAATCAACAAATGTAGATGCAATTGCACACACACACATACAATCAACTGTGGAAGTTCAATTATACAACATGTAATGTATTCAGTTTCTCCAAGTAACAGTTCAATATTGTTTACGACTGGCTTTCACAAGCAGGCTGCTTGTTGCAGTATCTGGCACATTCGATACTGTCACCAACGCGAAGGGTAGCCCTATCTTTCATTACTTTACAAGGAGAGAGGACACTCTTCATTTCATAAATGAAACAGGTGGGAAAGTTTTTACGAAAAGACCTGTCTCATTATACAGGCTCTCTGTTGCAGTGCTCGTCAAACATTTACACACAAACACTCACTGCTAACACGTACATGATTATGTTACAAAGGGCCATCTTTATTAGCCTGTTTTTGACGCATTGCACACTGCATTTTATCAGGATATATGGACCATTCACAGGTGTCCGTCTGTATTTCTGTCCCTCACTCGTACGCTTATCCTCATGGTCATGCAACTCATTCTGCCGGGAGTGTGTGTGTTCTTTTGTGCAGATGCTTACCTTGCACTTGGTTGTAACTTGCTGCCGATGACAAGAAGTACGTAGTACGTAGTCCTAATCGTACCCGATGCATGTACAACAGAAATTTTCCATGCATCCTCATCCCCATAGGGATGACAAACTAGGTTTCCTGATCATGCTTATTGGCCGATAACAAACACGAGAATAAGACAGAAAAATTAATGGTGTAACCTTTTTCAGTATCAGCTACCCTTATAATTTACAGCAAGCTCTATTTATGATATTTGTTATTACACTGTCATAGGACTGCAGTTCCTCCCTCAGGCTGCTGGTGCTCGGTTCCTCCTTGCAGCGAAATATTGTCAATTGTCTGCGTGGAAGTAAGCAACGGGTGTAAGCATTCTTGAAGGCTTCATCTCACTCGATCCTCTCTGGCAGCAAGCTGTAACAGTAACGGAGACCATCAAACGTTTTCTAGGCGAAAGCCGGCCACTGCAATATGCATGCACGTTTCTAGACACAATTAAAAAAAATTACAGGTGGTCAGAAAAGTCTGGTGTAAGAAAAGTGTACGTAGGGACCCGGAGGTACTGCAATGCCGGGTCAACCCGTGACAGAAGTGGAGCAAGCCTCTAAACACTCCGTCATTTTCCAAAGGTCATTTTAATACACTGGCCCCACAATGCGGAGCGTATCAGACATAAAGTTGATAAGAACAGCTTAACAGGTTTATTCTTATACCAAAAATTTTACAAGGAGTTACAAATATTAAAACCGTACTTACAAATTAATAATCATTAATTGTATGTAACACTGTTGACAATTTTTAGACACCTGTATGAATTAGGCTATACAATTTATTGTTGTATATATGTATATAAAGTCTCTGATTATTTATTACAATTATTAATTTTATACAGTCTTTGAGAGTGTTCATACCTTCACAGTATGTCAAACACAATTATATCTATTGTATATTGTTTTTTTTCACACATTGATGTCACAATTTGCCAATTGTTTAATCACTGTCATGCAGATTTTTTTATCCAGTTACTACCACACTTAAGTTATTCTTTTTTTTCTTTCCTGTGAAAGCTGAAAGCGCAGCAGCACGTGTGAACACACAGATAATATTTTGTTTGGCAAATGTGACATTAAGCACTGCCATCAATCAGTATCACTATCTCACTTGTTTACTGTATATATATCCTGACTCCACCTGCTGAGCTTTCCGAATGGCTCTGTCATTGTTCTTGTGCCATGCATAGTAGTCCAGAGATGCTATACTATGAAGCCATCCATGGAGACCCTACATCCTTTCCCTTCTAGCGCCTCCTCAGAGATTTCAAAAGAAACAGATGCATCAACTATGCAGATATTTATATTTTCTTCATTCCTCAGCTCCCGTGTCATGGTCTCAGATATGATCTGTTCCCTCGGCCTTCCTGTTTTTACAAGCAGAACCCCTGCCAATCAAAACATTGTAAAACAAAGGAAATTTAAGTGTACAAAAAAAAAACAAAAGATTGACAAGGAAGGTTGGTGAAGAGGAAAGGCTGAAGATTGCGATTGATTTACTGCAATGAACAGAGGTAAATAATAATAATAATAATAATTTATTTCCAATTTTTCCTTCATATACAAAATAGTTGCATACAAAGGACCTATAGGGGGTATAAAAATACCCGTACATAGGTTGGTCCTACATAAATATTTAAAAATAAAATTCAAAAATACAACAGTTGTAAATATTAACAAAATGTGATAGATACATCACTAGTTTATACTAATATAGTTCAAATAATAAAGCATTAAATTTATATGAGATTCATATACACAACATCAACCATACATGGCAACATGTTAATCACAATAATTATTAAATTTGTACAGACACCATTTATTCCATTATTCAGTCTATAACAAAATTTCTGATTTTATCTTTTAACTTCTTTTTTAACAGTTTATTACTAACGCCCAAACCTTTAAGATATATCGGTAGTTCATTGAAGTACTTTATTGCATAATAAACATAACTCCTTTGGCCAATTGTCAATATGTGTTTAGGCAGTGGGATACTTTTGTAGCGTGTGTTATTAGAATTTCGAGTAAATTCATCCTCAAGTTTATCATACTGATATATTATGGCTTTAAGAACAAAAACTTGTTTGAGATCGAGTGGTCTGTCCTGATCTTGTTCTTCCACTCCAATTATTTTTAATAATCTATATTGAAGTCTAAGCAGTGGTCTGAAAGATGTATCATAAAGACCACCCCAGGCAACAATACCATAAACTGCAATACTATGGAAAAGCCCATAGTAGGCCTATATTTGAATCATCTGTTTTCTAGATAATATTTGCCGGAGTCTGCAAAAAACATATACTAGATATTTTGGTCTTATTAACTACATTATTGACATGCAAATCCCACTTAATATTATAATCATATATAACACCTAGATATTTACAGCTAACGACTCTCTTCAAACGACCACCATTCAAAAAAACATCCAATTCACAGGAACAGAGTCTTTATAATTGCCAAAAGTGACATAAACAGACTTGTTTATATTAAGTATAAGTTTATTTTGATAAAGCCATGAAAAAATAGAGTCAAGTTTATCTGACACATGAACTGAAAGTTCCCTCCATGAGTGCCCATTCATTGGGACAGCTGTATCATCAGCATATGCAATCAATTCTTGGTGTATTTCTAATAAATCATTTATGAAGAATAAAAACAGTAATTGACCAAGAATAGATCCCTGAGGAACTCCTAAATTGGTATAGACTGGTTTACTTTTAATACCATTGACCTTTTTACAACTTGAAATTAAAAATCGAATCGAATTAAAAATTTTTTAAATTCACATTACAGTTAAATTTTTAACATGTTTCTTTAAAATTACACATACCATACAATTGTACTAATCATTTTTATTGATAATGTTTCATTATCGCTGCATGTGCCAACCAACTAAATTTCTTATAAAACCGCCAATATCTCGAAAACGAAAAAGCCGATTTTATTGAAACAAAACCAAAATAAAATTTGGAATTTTCTATAATTTTCACTCGTTGACACCATATAGCTATCTCTCATAAAACGAAAGTTTGTCGCATGCCGAAAATTTCACTACATGAAAATTAAAAAAGAAATTTCATGACGTGGAACCGTCTGAAGACTGTTTTTGAAAATTGTTAAAACTATCGGTTAAAATTTATGCCTAAAACCATCCTCAAACTTCAAGGAACATGGTGGTGAAAGAATTTTAAAAATCAGATCAGCTGTTACTGAAGTTATGTCGGGGCGGGCAATGAAACACATTGCGCTCTCCGCTATAGCTCGGACGTAGACCTACGCAGCTTCCAGTGGTCGAGGGAAGAGTAACAGTACTTGCTGAAAGCTTGCGTACCACCTCCTCTGTTCTATTGGGGAGAAAAGTCCACATTGTCTCGCTCGCTCTGCAAAAAGAGTATACTTCCAAACGGGTACTGACAGTAGGACTGGAGATAAAGCTCCTGTTGTCCCGTAGTGACAGATGGTCGTTGATATTCATTTTTGAGTTTAAGGTGGGCCGGTCCCGGCGGTACTGCAATGCCGGGTCAACCCGTGACAGAGGTGGAGCAAGCCCCTAGCACTCCGTCATTTTCCAAAAATCAGTTTAATATACTGGCCCCGCAATGCGGAGCGTATCAGATATTAAGCTGATAAGAACAGATTTAAAAACGTTTATTGTTATATCAGTATATACAGAGTGTTACAAAAATTTTAAAACATGCTTACAAATTAATACTCATTAATTCTAGATACATACTTCATAATCATTATACATGTTTAAAATGGTACAACTTTTTGTTGTATATTTATAGTCTTTATTTATTACAATAAAATTTCTTTTTGGTATAGTCTTTGGGATTGTTCGTATGTACAAATTGTATATTTAATGTTTTTCAGATATATGTCACAACTGCCAATTTATTTAATATCATTCTCATGTAGTTTAATATACTGGCCCTGCAATGCAAGGTGTATCACACACACACACACACACACACACACACACACACACACACACACACATACACACACACACACACACACAGAGGAAACATGAAGCTCAAATACAAAAAGACAAATATAAAGAAAATACACAAATACAAATATTAAGAAAATATAACACACACACACACACACACACACACACACACACACACACACACACACACACACACACACACACACACACACACAGAGGAAACATGCAGCTCAAATACAAAAAGACAAATATAAAGAAAATACACAAATACAAATATTAAGAAAATATATACATAATACATATTGTTTTGATTGGCAGCTGTGACTGACATTAGACACTGGCATTAATAAATAGCACTATCACAATGTCACTGTCACTAGCACTAAGCACTATCACTTATATTGTCGTACACCTGTGACATGTTCAACGTATATGTCACGACTCCACCTAATTGTGTCCGACACCATTAATTTTCCCATTATTCTACCATACTTCCAAGAAATACCCAGCCTCTGAACAACCCTGTCATTGTTCTTGTGCCACGCACCCAGAGAGCCTATAATAAAGCCATCAAGGTACACCCTGTATCCTTTGGCTTCTAGTTCAGTTTTCAAGGAGCTGTATTTGTCAATTTTATGTCTCCTTGCCAGTTCTAGAGCCTCCTCAGAACCTTCAAAAGGCACCGATACGTCCACAATACATATATTTTTCCTGTCATCACTTCTTAACACTATGTCTGGTCTGAGGTTTGATGTAGTTCCCTCGACCTTCCTGTTTTTGATGAGTGTTTCGGTGTCTTTGAGAGTAATGGCATTGCTGAGGCGTTCAACTATATTATCGTGGCGGAGCTTCCATCCTGTCGAATGGGTTTTACAGTGATTGACAACATGGGGAAGGGTCTCCTTGGGGTATCCGCATTTCCTGCAT
This sequence comes from Magicicada septendecula, assembly GCA_034769895.1. NCBI lineage: Eukaryota > Metazoa > Arthropoda > Insecta > Hemiptera > Cicadidae > Magicicada > Magicicada septendecula. Next base: position 661,413,146 of record CM068368.1, read on the forward strand.
CGCTTGTCACCATTGCCGTATCTTTTTGTAGCATTCAGGGGAACGGTCCCAAGTCTTGCTCTGGTGATGAAGCGGTAGTCACAGAAACGAGTGTACTTTCCTGTAAGTATAAAATGGTTGCTGACTGCTGCTCGTGTAGTTGATTTGAGCACTTTCCCTTGGTCTGGTTTTCTGAATAGGGTGACTTTATAATAATTTCGTATCCCTCCTTTCATCATTCTCATTATAGCCCACCTTTCAGATCCTGGGACGATTATATGTTCTGTAGTATGGGAAGGCATACCTATAATAATTTTCAACTCTTCTCTGGCCGTGGACCACTGGAACCGTACGCTCATCCGGGTCTTGTTGAGGATGCGACATGCATTTCTTGCTTGCGACCAGATGGTTGATATGTCACCACCATCCCTGTCGAGGTTGTCATCTGTCGATCCTGAGAGGTATGCGGCCATGTCTTCTTTAGTAGGAGTGGACCCAAGTTTCCTTTTTACCACACTTTTCAGGCACTCCCAGGCTGTGTTTTTGATTGATGGATCCGGGGATGCAAAAAGAGTATACTTCCAAACGGGTACTGACAGTAGGACTGGAGATAAAGCTCCTGTTGTCCCGTAGTGACAGATGGTCGTTGATATTCATTTTTGAGTTTAAGGTGGGCCGGTCCCGGCGGTACTGCAATGCCGGGTCAACCCGTGACAGAGGTGGAGCAAGCCCCTAGCACTCCGTCATTTTCCAAAAATCAGTTTAATATACTGGCCCCGCAATGCGGAGCGTATCAGATATTAAGCTGATAAGAACAGATTTAAAAACGTTTATTGTTATATCAGTATATACAGAGTGTTACAAAAATTTTAAAACATGCTTACAAATTAATACTCATTAATTCTAGATACATACTTCATAATCATTATACATGTTTAAAATGGTACAACTTTTTGTTGTATATTTATAGTCTTTATTTATTACAATAAAATTTCTTTTTGGTATAGTCTTTGGGATTGTTCGTATGTACAAATTGTATATTTAATGTTTTTCAGATATATGTCACAACTGCCAATTTATTTAATATCATTCTCATGTAGTTTAATATACTGGCCCTGCAATGCAGGGTGTATCACACACACACACACACACACACACACACACACACACACACACACACACAGAGGAAACATGAAGCTCAAATACAAAAAGACAAATATAAAGAAAATACACAAATACAAATATTAAGAAAATATAACACACACACACACACACACACACACACACACACACACACACACACACACACACACACACACACACACACACACACACACACACACAGAGGAAACATGCAGCTCAAATACAAAAAGACAAATATAAAGAAAATACACAAATACAAATATTAAGAAAATATATACATAATACATATTGTTTTGATTGGCAGCTGTGACTGACATTAGACACTGGCATTAATAAATAGCACTATCACAATGTCACTGTCACTAGCACTAAGCACTATCACTTATATTGTCGTACACCTGTGACATGTTCAACGTATATGTCACGACTCCACCTAATTGTGTCCGACACCATTAATTTTCCCATTATTCTACCATACTTCCAAGAAATACCCAGCCTCTGAACAACCCTGTCATTGTTCTTGTGCCACGCACCCAGAGAGCCTATAATAAAGCCATCAAGGTACACCCTGTATCCTTTGGCTTCTAGTTCAGTTTTCAAGGAGCTGTATTTGTCAATTTTATGTCTCCTTGCCAGTTCTAGAGCCTCCTCAGAACCTTCAAAAGGCACCGATACGTCCACAATACATATATTTTTCCTGTCATCACTTCTTAACACTATGTCTGGTCTGAGGTTTGATGTAGTTCCCTCGACCTTCCTGTTTTTGATGAGTGTTTCGGTGTCTTTGAGAGTAATGGCATTGCTGAGGCGTTCAACTATATTATCGTGGCGGAGCTTCCATCCTGTCGAATGGGTTTTACAGTGATTGACAACATGGGGAAGGGTCTCCTTGGGGTATCCGCATTTCCTGCATCGCTTGTCACCATTGCCGTATCTTTTTGTAGCATTCAGGGGAACGGTCCCAAGTCTTGCTCTGGTGATGAAGCGGTAGTCACAGAAACGAGTGTACTTTCCTGTAAGTATAAAATGGTTGCTGACTGCTGCTCGTGTAGTTGATTTGAGCACTTTCCCTTGGTCTGGTTTTCTGAATAGGGTGACTTTATAATAATTTCGTATCCCTCCTTTCATCATTCTCATTATAGCCCACCTTTCAGATCCTGGGACGATTATATGTTCTGTAGTATGGGAAGGCATACCTATAATAATTTTCAACTCTTCTCTGGCCGTGGACCACTGGAACCGTACGCTCATCCGGGTCTTGTTGAGGATGCGACATGCATTTCTTGCTTGCGACCAGATGGTTGATATGTCACCACCATCCCTGTCGAGGTTGTCATCTGTCGATCCTGAGAGGTATGCGGCCATGTCTTCTTTAGTAGGAGTGGACCCAAGTTTCCTTTTTACCACACTTTTCAGGCACTCCCAGGCTGTGTTTTTGATTGATGGATCCGGGGATGCAAAAAGAGTATACTTCCAAACGGGTACTGACAGTAGGACTGGAGATAAAGCTCCTGTTGTCCCGTAGTGACAGATGGTCGTTGATATTCATTTTTGAGTTTAAGGTGGGCCGGTCCCGGCGGTACTGCAATGCCGGGTCAACCCGTGACAGAGGTGGAGCAAGCCCCTAGCACTCCGTCATTTTCCAAAAATCAGTTTAATATACTGGCCCCGCAATGCGGAGCGTATCAGATATTAAGCTGATAAGAACAGATACTACACTTTGATCTTAGCCAAAAGGCCGAGAAGCGATAAACCAAAGGTGCCTTACGGTTATGGTGTCACTCTATGGACTATCGTTTTAAGCGGCGGGAACCAGTGGTTGTTATTCGAGTTTATTTCACCATCAGCCACCGCCCAAGTGACGTCAGACCAAAGGTGCGCAGTTATCTCAACGTCTCCTCGCCTTTCTTATGCGAAACGTTCAACTGGTTCGATTTTTGAGAAGGAAACGCTGGAAAAATCGTAGCCCAGTCAACGAATACAGTCGCCGTGACGACGTGGTGAACTGTTTACTCGATAGATGGCGTCACAGTAGCGCCTCCGTATTTTACCACTTTTTTGTTTTTCGTGGTGAAAACCGCGGAACGAGGACGCAGGCAACGTGTCGGAAGTCGTCTGTTAAGTTAAGCAACCGATAAAACGATCGGTAGAACCGGATAGTACGATGAAAAACAGCCGTTAAAGTTCAAGTTCGCACCGCATTTAACGTGACCCGCAAGATAGGGTAGGCTGCAGCTGGAATGTCGGCGTTTTGCACACTCAATTATTGGTAGTCGTACCTTTTAAAATACATGCCATGCTGTGTGCTCTGTTGTCATATACAGACGGCAGTGGCCCGGGACTTGATGGTCGACGAAATTACAAGTAGATTTTTCATAACACATCACCTCTCTCAGCGTTCCCTTTTCTTTGCTGCATCCAAGCACGAGACGGCCGCGCCCACCACGTCGTTACGATTACAGTATCTCAGATGTCGAGTGACCGATTATACAATTTAAAAACCTCACAACGGTGGTTTTCATAATAGGCCTACCTTTCGAGTAACGTGAGAGGCCACGTAGGTGTATACGTAAACGGTACCCAATTCAATTCCTTTGTAAAACTGAAAAAACAATGGGCCAAATTGTCCGCGTCGTCTTCACAATGCGATTTCAAGTGTCATGCTAATATCATACTGTTGAGTCGCTTGCCGATTTGAAAGTGAAGGGTATTTATTCGTAAATGACTAATCAAACAAATCTGCAATTGCACACCTTTGAACGATCGAATCTCGTTGTTTTTGAACCAATAGCTAGTAAAATTTCTAAAACAGATACGTCACCGCTCGTGTTCGGTTTTCATCATCTTTAAAGTATGTTTTCATCTAGTAAACGAGCTGTTCTGCAAAGTTGCATGAAACTTTTTCCCCTCTCTACCGAACTGATCGCATTCTAACAAACGTAAAGTAAATGTTAAAGACAACGACGCCACCTAACCTTTCACAACTGCACAGAATGTAAATGAAGGGTGCCTGTTTTTTCTTAACTGCTCCTCTTCCTCTGGTCAGTGTGTATTTTACCTTTCACACAACTGAAAGTATTTAAACTAGTAAAGGAATTTTTTATTTCATTAGTGGGGGAGACAAGTAGTTTCCGTACTGTGTTATAATAAAATGAATTTTGTTTATTATCATTACCAAATTGTAAACAATTATTTGTATTGCATTCAGTTTCATTTGGTCTCTTCAGAGTGTCTTTAAGCAAGTTAAATATTTGAAATATGAAAGTACTAAAAGGCCGTGTGTTTTTAATTGAAAGCAGATGGTAGTTTATGACAGAAAGCAGTCGGCTGAAGTGTATTCATTTATTTTATCAAACACCATTCACATTTATAAGAATATTTATTTTTGTGCAGCTAGTTGTTAGCTAAGACATAGTGTGCAAATTTTTGTCGTTCTATTCCCTTTCCAGTAATAATGGAATAACAATGTAAACAATTTGTATAGCATTCAGTTTCAATTGGTCTCTTCAGAGTGTCTTTAAGCAAGTTAAATATTTGAAATACGAGGGTCATTCAATAAGTAAACAGACAAACAGTTGTAGAAAAGAAATTAATTGTAGCAGCTGATTGAAACTTTCAGAAGTGTTACCTGGCAACATCGTTGTGAGTCTTGATCAGCTGTTCAATAATATATTGCATAATCATAACCAATACAGTTTTATGTACGATGGCGTGTCCTCTTGAGGACAGTACTTTCGAAGAACAGCGTTCTGTTATAAGATTTTTGGACTTGGAACCACTAACTTGGATTCACTATTTTGAACCTGAGTCAAAGCGACAAAGCATGGAGTGGAAGCATCCCAGTTCACCCGCCAAAAAGAAATTCAAAACCCAGCCATCGGCTGGTAAGGTGATGTTAACCATCTTTTGGAGCTCCCAAGGCCCAATTTTCTGTGATTACCTACAAGACCAGCGTACCATCATAGTCAGTACTATTCTGACATGATTGTGAACAAAGTTAAGCCTGCATTGAAGAAGAAATGTCCGGGATGGCAGAGGAAAGGTGTGATTCTTCTTCACGATAATGCCCGCCCACACACGGCAAAACTGACGCTTGAAACAATAAAAAAAGTAGGTTGGGAGATCCTGCCTCATCGCCCTTATAGCCCTGACCTTCCCCATCTGACTTTTTCTTGTTTGGCCCACTCAAGGAGACTTTGCGTGATGTCAAGTTCAACGGCAATGAAGAAGTGAAGGAAAAAGTCAAAAACTGGCTTCGACATCAAGGTAAAGAATTCTTTGCTGAGGGAATACAAAAGCTTGTAAAGAGATGGGACAAGTGCATAGACGCTGCTGGAGATTATGTTGAAAAGTAAAAAAAAAAAAATTGTATAATTGTATTAATTGAATAAAAAGCTTTTGCTCCACAGCTGTTTGTTTACTTATTGAATGACCTCTCATATGAAAGTACTGAAAGGCTGTGTGTTTTTAATTGAAAGCAGATGGTAGTTTATGACAGATATCAGTCGGGTGAAGTGTATTCTATTTATTTTATTTTATCAAACACCATTCACGTTCATAAGGTTATTTATTTTTGTGCAGCTAGTTGTTAGCTAAGGCGCAGTGTGCAAGTTTTTTGTCATTCTATCCCCTTTGCAGTAATAAAGTGGTGGCAAATCCTATTAAAGATTGCCTGTTCGTCACTAAATTTTAATTACCAAGTGGTTTTAAATTTACTATAACTGGTACGGTCATTATTTACTTATGTTTCCTCTGTTGGTGAAAATTAAAATAACAAGGGCGCGGCAAGCCATATTACCACTGTTGAAGGTTACCATATGTTTTTCCAGGTTTGCTTTTGTTCAGAAACGGCTAACGGTTTGGAAAAAAAATTTTCAACTTGTGATTTTCACTTGACAAACACAAACGCAATAGTAAACTTACATTACAAAGTTAACATTTTTACTTTAAGACCGTGTAACAATTTTTACAAGCTGGTACAAATCAACAAATGTAGATGCAATTGCACACACACACATACAATCAACTGTGGAAGTTCAATTATACAACATGTAATGTATTCAGTTTCTCCAAGTAACAGTTCAATATTGTTTACGACTGGCTTTCACAAGCAGGCTGCTTGTTGCAGTATCTGGCACATTCGATACTGTCACCAACGCGAAGGGTAGCCCTATCTTTCATTACTTTACAAGGAGAGAGGACACTCTTCATTTCATAAATGAAACAGGTGGGAAAGTTTTTACGAAAAGACCTGTCTCATTATACAGGCTCTCTGTTGCAGTGCTCGTCAAACATTTACACACAAACACTCACTGCTAACACGTACATGATTATGTTACAAAGGGCCATCTTTATTAGCCTGTTTTTGATGCATTGCACACTGCATTTTATCAGGATATATGGACCATTCACAGGTGTCCGTCTGTATTTCTGTCCCTCACTCGTACGCTTATCCTCATGGTCATGCAACTCATTCTGCCGGGAGTGTGTGTGTTCTTTTGTGCAGATGCTTACCTTGCACTTGGTTGTAACTTGCTGCCGATGACAAGAAGTACGTAGTACGTAGTCCTAATCGTACCCGATGCATGTACAACAGAAATTTTCCATGCATCCTCATCCCCATAGGGATGACAAACTAGGTTTCCTGATCATGCTTATTGGCCGATAACAAACACGAGAATAAGACAGAAAAATTAATGGTGTAACCTTTTTCAGTATCAGCTACCCTTATAATTTACAGCAAGCTCTATTTATGATAATTGTTATTACACTGTCATAGGACTGCAGTTCCTCCCTCAGGCTGCTGGTGCTCGGTTCCTCCTTGCAGCGAAATATTGTCAATTGTCTGCGTGGAAGTAAGCAACGGGTGTAAGCATTCTTGAAGGCTTCATCTCACTCGATCCTCTCTGGCAGCAAGCTGTAACAGTAACGGAGACCATCAAACGTTTTCTAGGCGAAAGCCGGCCACTGCAATATGCATGCACGTTTCTAGACACAATTAAAAAAAATTACAGGTGGTCAGAAAAGTCTGGTGTAAGAAAAGTGTACGTAGGGACCCGGAGGTACTGCAATGCCGGGTCAACCCGTGACAGAAGTGGAGCAAGCCTCTAAACACTCCGTCATTTTCCAAAGGTCATTTTAATACACTGGCCCCACAATGCGGAGCGTATCAGACATAAAGTTGATAAGAACAGCTTAACAGGTTTATTCTTATACCAAAAATTTTACAAGGAGTTACAAATATTAAAACCGAACTTACAAATTAATAATCATTAATTGTATGTAACACTGTTGACAATTTTTAGACACCTGTATGAATTAGGCTATACAATTTATTGTTGTATATATGTATATAAAGTCTCTGATTATTTATTACAATTATTAATTTTATACAGTCTTTGAGAGTGTTCATACCTTCACAGTATGTCAAACACAATTATATCTATTGTATATTGTTTTTTTTCACACATTGATGTCACAATTTGCCAATTGTTTAATCACTGTCATGCAGATTTTTTTATCCAGTTACTACCACACTTAAGTTATTCTTTTTTTTCTTTCCTGTGAAAGCTGAAAGCGCAGCAGCACGTGTGAACACACAGATAATATTTTGTTTGGCAAATGTGACATTAAGCACTGCCATCAATCAGTATCACTATCTCACTTGTTTACTGTATATATATCCTGACTCCACCTGCTGAGCTTTCCGAATGGCTCTGTCATTGTTCTTGTGCCATGCATAGTAGTCCAGAGATGCTATACTATGAAGCCATCCATGGAGACCCTACATCCTTTCCCTTCTAGCGCCTCCTCAGAGATTTCAAAAGAAACAGATGCATCAACTATGCAGATATTTATATTTTCTTCATTCCTCAGCTCCCGTGTCATGGTCTCAGATATGATCTGTTCCCTCGGCCTTCCTGTTTTTACAAGCAGAACCCCTGCCAATCAAAAAATTGTAAAACAAAGGAAATTTAAGTGTACAAAAAAAAAACAAAAGATTGACAAGGAAGGTTGGTGAAGAGGAAAGGCTGAAGATTGCGATTGATTTACTGCAATGAACAGAGGTAAATAATAATAATAATAATAATTTATTTCCAATTTTTCCTTCATATACAAAATAGTTGCATACAAAGGACCTATAGGGGGTATAAAAATACCCGTACATAGGTTGGTCCTACATAAATATTTAAAAATAAAATTCAAAAATACAACAGTTGTAAATATTAACAAAATGTGATAGATACATCACTAGTTTATACTAATATAGTTCAAATAATAAAGCATTAAATTTATATGAGATTCATATACACAACATCAACCATACATGGCAACATGTTAATCACAATAATTATTAAATTTGTACAGACACCATTTATTCCATTATTCAGTCTATAACAAAATTTCTGATTTTATCTTTTAACTTCTTTTTTAACAGTTTATTACTAACGCCCAAACCTTTAAGATATATCGGTAGTTCATTGAAGTACTTTATTGCATAATAAACATAACTCCTTTGGCCAATTGTCAATATGTGTTTAGGCAGTGGGATACTTTTGTAGCGTGTGTTATTAGAATTTCGAGTAAATTCATCCTCAAGTTTATCATACTGATATATTATGGCTTTAAGAACAAAAACTTGTTTGAGATCGAGTGGTCTGTCCTGATCTTGTTCTTCCACTCCAATTATTTTTAATAATCTATATTGAAGTCTAAGCAGTGGTCTGAAAGATGTATCATAAAGACCACCCCAGGCAACAATACCATAAACTGCAATACTATGGAAAAGCCCATAGTAGGCCTATATTTGAATCATCTGTTTTCTAGATAATATTTGCCGGAGTCTGCAAAAAACATATACTAGATATTTTGGTCTTATTAACTACATTATTGACATGCAAATCCCACTTAATATTATAATCATATATAACACCTAGATATTTACAGCTAACGACTCTCTTCAAACGACCACCATTCAAAAAAACATCCAATTCACAGGAACAGAGTCTTTATAATTGCCAAAAGTGACATAAACAGACTTGTTTATATTAAGTATAAGTTTATTTTGATAAAGCCATGAAAAAATAGAGTCAAGTTTATCTGACACATGAACTGAAAGTTCCCTCCATGAGTGCCCATTCATTGGGACAGCTGTATCATCAGCATATGCAATCAATTCTTGGTGTATTTCTAATAAATCATTTATGAAGAATAAAAACAGTAATTGACCAAGAATAGATCCCTGAGGAACTCCTAAATTGGTATAGACTGGTTTACTTTTAATACCATTGACCTTTTTACAACTTGAAATTAAAAATCGAATCGAATTAAAAATTTTTTAAATTCACATTACAGTTAAATTTTTAACATGTTTCTTTAAAATTACACATACCATACAATTGTACTAATCATTTTTATTGATAATGTTTCATTATCGCTGCATGTGCCAACCAACTAAATTTCTTATAAAACCGCCAATATCTCGAAAACGAAAAAGCCGATTTTATTGAAACAAAACCAAAATAAAATTTGGAATTTTCTATAATTTTCACTCGTTGACACCATATAGCTATCTCTCATAAAACGAAAGTTTGTCGCATGCCGAAAATTTCACTACATGAAAATTAAAAAAGAAATTTCATGACGTGGAACCGTCTGAAGACTGTTTTTGAAAATTGTTAAAACTATCGGTTAAAATTTATGCCTAAAACCATCCTCAAACTTCAAGGAACATGGTGGTGAAAGAATTTTAAAAATCAGATCAGCTGTTACTGAAGTTATGTCGGGGCGGGCAATGAAACACATTGCGCTCTCCGCTATAGCTCGGACGTAGACCTACGCAGCTTCCAGTGGTCGAGGGAAGAGTAACAGTACTTGCTGAAAGCTTGCGTACCACCTCCTCTGTTCTATTGGGGAGAAAAGTCCACATTGTCTCGCTCGCTCTGCAAAAAGAGTATACTTCCAAACGGGTACTGACAGTAGGACTGGAGATAAAGCTCCTGTTGTCCCGTAGTGACAGATGGTCGTTGATATTCATTTTTGAGTTTAAGGTGGGCCGGTCCCGGCGGTACTGCAATGCCGGGTCAACCCGTGACAGAGGTGGAGCAAGCCCCTAGCACTCCGTCATTTTCCAAAAATCAGTTTAATATACTGGCCCCGCAATGCGGAGCGTATCAGATATTAAGCTGATAAGAACAGATTTAAAAACGTTTATTGTTATATCAGTATATACAGAGTGTTACAAAAATTTTAAAACATGCTTACAAATTAATACTCATTAATTCTAGATACATACTTCATAATCATTATACATGTTTAAAATGGTACAACTTTTTGTTGTATATTTATAGTCTTTATTTATTACAATAAAATTTCTTTTTGGTATAGTCTTTGGGATTGTTCGTATGTACAAATTGTATATTTAATGTTTTTCAGATATATGTCACAACTGCCAATTTATTTAATATCATTCTCATGTAGTTTAATATACTGGCCCTGCAATGCAGGGTGTATCACACACACACACACACACACACACACACACACACACACACACACACACACACACACACACACACACACACACACACACACACACACACACACACACACAGAGGAAACATGAAGCTCAAATACAAAAAGACAAATATAAAGAAAATACACAAATACAAATATTAAGAAAATATAACACACACACACACACACACACACACACACACACACACAGAGGAAACATGCAGCTCAAATACAAAAAGACAAATATAAAGAAAATACACAAATACAAATATTAAGAAAATATATACATAATACATATTGTTTTGATTGGCAGCTGTGACTGACATTAGACACTGGCATTAATAAATAGCACTATCACAATGTCACTGTCACTAGCACTAAGCACTATCACTTATATTGTCGTACACCTGTGACATGTTCAACGTATATGTCACGACTCCACCTAATTGTGTCCGACACCATTAATTTTCCCATTATTCTACCATACTTCCAAGAAATACCCAGCCTCTGAACAACCCTGTCATTGTTCTTGTGCCACGCACCCAGAGAGCCTATAATAAAGCCATCAAGGTACACCCTGTATCCTTTGGCTTCTAGTTCAGTTTTCAAGGAGCTGTATTTGTCAATTTTATGTCTCCTTGCCAGTTCTAGAGCCTCCTCAGAACCTTCAAAAGGCACCGATACGTCCACAATACATATATTTTTCCTGTCATCACTTCTTAACACTATGTCTGGTCTGAGGTTTGATGTAGTTCCCTCGACCTTCCTGTTTTTGATGAGTGTTTCGGTGTCTTTGAGAGTAATGGCATTGCTGAGGCGTTCAACTATATTATCGTGGCGGAGCTTCCATCCTGTCGAATGGGTTTTACAGTGATTGACAACATGGGGAAGGGTCTCCTTGGGGTATCCGCATTTCCTGCATCGCTTGTCACCATTGCCGTATCTTTTTGTAGCATTCAGGGGAACGGTCCCAAGTCTTGCTCTGGTGATGAAGCGGTAGTCACAGAAACGAGTGTACTTTCCTGTAAGTATAAAATGGTTGCTGACTGCTGCTCGTGTAGTTGATTTGAGCACTTTCCCTTGGTCTGGTTTTCTGAATAGGGTGACTTTATAATAATTTCGTATCCCTCCTTTCATCATTCTCATTATAGCCCACCTTTCAGATCCTGGGACGATTATATGTTCTGTAGTATGGGAAGGCATACCTATAATAATTTTCAACTCTTCTCTGGCCGTGGACCACTGGAACCGTACGCTCATCCGGGTCTTGTTGAGGATGCGACATGCATTTCTTGCTTGCGACCAGATGGTTGATATGTCACCACCATCCCTGTCGAGGTTGTCATCTGTCGATCCTGAGAGGTATGCGGCCATGTCTTCTTTAGTAGGAGTGGACCCAAGTTTCCTTTTTACCACACTTTTCAGGCACTCCCAGGCTGTGTTTTTGATTCCAGTTTAATATACTGGCCCCGCAATGCGGAGCGTATCAGATATTAAGCTGATAAGAACAGATTTAAAAACGTTTATTGTTATATCAGTATATACAGAGTGTTACAAAAATTTTAAAACATGCTTACAAATTAATACTCATTAATTCTAGATACATACTTCATAATCATTATACATGTTTAAAATGGTACAACTTTTTGAACGTATCAGATATTAAGCTGATAAGAACAGATTTAAAAACGTTTATTGTTATATCAGTATATACAGAGTGTTACAAAAATTTTAAAACATGCTTACAAATTAATACTCATTAATTCTAGATACATACTTCATAATCATTATACATGTTTAAAATGGTACAACTTTTTGTTGTATATTTATAGTCTTTATTTATTACAATAAAATTTCTTTTTGGTATAGTCTTTGGGATTGTTCGTATGTACAAATTGTATATTTAATGTTTTTCAGATATATGTCACAACTGCCAATTTATTTAATATCATTCTCATGTAGTTTAATATACTGGCCCTGCAATGCAGGGCGTATCACACACACACACACACACACAGAGGAAACATGCAGCTCAAATACAAAAAGACAAATATAAAGAAAATACACAAATACAAATATTAAGAAAATATATACATAATACATATTGTTTTGATTGGCAGCTGTGACTGACATTAGACACTGGCATTAATAAATAGCACTATCACAATGTCACTGTCACTAGCACTAAGCACTATCACTTATATTGTCGTACACCTGTGACATGTTCAACGTATATGTCACGACTCCACCTAATTGTGTCCGACACCATTAATTTTCCCATTATTCTACCATACTTCCAAGAAATACCCAGCCTCTGAACAACCCTGTCATTGTTCTTGTGCCACGCACCCAGAGAGCCTATACAGATACTACACTTTGATCTTAGCCAAAAGGCCGAGAAGCGATAAACCAAAGGTGCCTTACGGTTATGGTGTCACTCTATGGACTATCGTTTTAAGCGGCGGGAACCAGTGGTTGTTATTCGAGTTTATTTCACCATCAGCCACCGCCCAAGTGACGTCAGACCAAAGGTGCGCAGTTATCTCAACGTCTCCTCGCCTTTCTTATGCGAAACGTTCAACTGGTTCGATTTTTGAGAAGGAAACGCTGGAAAAATCGTAGCCCAGTCAACGAATACAGTCGCCGTGACGACGTGGTGAACTGTTTACTCGATAGATGGCGTCACAGTAGCGCCTCCGTATTTTACCACTTTTTTGTTTTTCGTGGTGAAAACCGCGGAACGAGGACGCAGGCAACGTGTCGGAAGTCGTCTGTTAAGTTAAGCAACCGATAAAACGATCGGTAGAACCGGATAGTACGATGAAAAATACCGTTAAAGTTCAAGTTCGCACCGCATTTAACGTGACCCGCAAGATAGGGTAGGCTGCAGCTGGAATGTCGGCGTTTTGCACACTCAATTATTGGTAGTCGTACCTTTTAAAATACATGCCATGCTGTGTGCTCTGTTGTCATATACAGACGGCAGTGGCCCGGGACTTGATGGTCGACGAAATTACAAGTAGATTTTTCATAACACATCACCTCTCTCAGCGTTCCCTTTTCTTTGCTGCATCCAAGCACGAGACGGCCGCGCCCACCACGTCGTTACGATTACAGTATCTCAGATGTCGAGTGACCGATTATACAATTTAAAAACCTCACAACGGTGGTTTTCATAATAGGCCTACCTTTCGAGTAACGTGAGAGGCCACGTAGGTGTATACGTAAACGGTACCCAATTCAATTCCTTTGTAAAACTGAAAAAACAATGGGCCAAATTGTCCGCGTCGTCTTCACAATGCGATTTCAAGTGTCATGCTAATATCATACTGTTGAGTCGCTTGCCGATTTGAAAGTGAAGGGTATTTATTCGTAAATGACTAATCAAACAAATCTGCAATTGCACACCTTTGAACGATCGAATCTCGTTGTTTTTGAACCAATAGCTAGTAAAATTTCTAAAACAGATACGTCACCGCTCGTGTTCGGTTTTCATCATCTTTAAAGTATGTTTTCATCTAGTAAACGAGCTGTTCTGCAAAGTTGCATGAAACTTTTTCCCCTCTCTACCGAACTGATCGCATTCTAACAAACGTAAAGTAAATGTTAAAGACAACGACGCCACCTAACCTTTCACAACTGCACAGAATGTAAATGAAGGGTGCCTGTTTTTTCTTAACTGCTCCTCTTCCTCTGGTCAGTGTGTATTTTACCTTTCACACAACTGAAAGTATTTAAACTAGTAAAGGAATTTTTTATTTCATTAGTGGGGGAGACAAGTAGTTTCCGTACTGTGTTATAATAAAATGAATTTTGTTTATTATCATTACCAAATTGTAAACAATTATTTGTATTGCATTCAGTTTCATTTGGTCTCTTCAGAGTGTCTTTAAGCAAGTTAAATATTTGAAATATGAAAGTACTAAAAGGCCGTGTGTTTTTAATTGAAAGCAGATGGTAGTTTATGACAGAAAGCAGTCGGCTGAAGTGTATTCATTTATTTTATCAAACACCATTCACATTTATAAGAATATTTATTTTTGTGCAGCTAGTTGTTAGCTAAGACATAGTGTGCAAATTTTTGTCGTTCTATCCCCTTTCCAGTAATAATGGAATAACAATGTAAACAATTTGTATAGCATTCAGTTTCAATTGGTCTCTTCAGAGTGTCTTTAAGCAAGTTAAATATTTGAAATACGAGGGTCATTCAATAAGTAAACAGACAAACAGTTGTAGAAAAGAAATTAATTGTAGCAGCTGATTGAAACTTTCAGAAGTGTTACCTGGCAACATCGTTGTGAGTCTTGATCAGCTGTTCAATAATATATTGCATAATCATAACCAATACAGTTTTATGTACGATGGCGTGTCCTCTTGAGGACAGTACTTTCGAAGAACAGCGTTCTGTTATAAGATTTTTGGACTTGGAACCACTAACTTGGATTCACTATTTTGAACCTGAGTCAAAGCGACAAAGCATGGAGTGGAAGCATCCCAGTTCACCCGCCAAAAAGAAATTCAAAACCCAGCCATCGGCTGGTAAGGTGATGTTAACCATCTTTTGGAGCTCCCAAGGCCCAATTTTCTGTGATTACCTACAAGACCAGCGTACCATCATAGTCAGTACTATTCTGACATGATTGTGAACAAAGTTAAGCCTGCATTGAAGAAGAAATGTCCGGGATGGCAGAGGAAAGGTGTGATTCTTCTTCACGATAATGCCCGCCGACACACGGCAAAACTGACGCTTGAAACAATAAAAAAAGTAGGTTGGGAGATCCTGCCTCATCGCCCTTATAGCCCTGACCTTCCCCATCTGACTTTTTCTTGTTTGGCCCACTCAAGGAGACTTTGCGTGATGTCAAGTTCAACGGCAATGAAGAAGTGAAGGAAAAAGTCAAAAACTGGCTTCGACATCAAGGTAAAGAATTCTTTGCTGAGGGAATACAAAAGCTTGTAAAGAGATGGGACAAGTGCATAGACGCTGCTGGAGATTATGTTGAAAAGTAAAAAAAAAAAAATTGTATAATTGTATTAATTGAATAAAAAGCTTTTGCTCCACAGCTGTTTGTTTACTTATTGAATGACCTCTCATATGAAAGTACTGAAAGGCTGTGTGTTTTTAATTGAAAGCAGATGGTAGTTTATGACAGATATCAGTCGGGTGAAGTGTATTCTATTTATTTTATTTTATCAAACACCATTCACGTTCATAAGGTTATTTATTTTTGTGCAGCTAGTTGTTAGCTAAGGCGCAGTGTGCAAGTTTTTTGTCATTCTATCCCCTTTGCAGTAATAAAGTGGTGGCAAATCCTATTAAAGATTGCCTGTTCGTCACTAAATTTTAATTACCAAGTGGTTTTAAATTTACTATAACTGGTACGGTCATTATTTACTTATGTTTCCTCTGTTGGTGAAAATTAAAATAACAAGGGCGCGGTAAGCCATATTACCACTGTTGAAGGTTACCATATGTTTTTCCAGGTTTGCTTTTGTTCAGAAACGGCTAACGGTTTGGAAAAAAAATTTTCAACTTGTGATTTTCACTTGACAAACACAAACGCAATAGTAAACTTACATTACAAAGTTAACATTTTTACTTTAAGACCGTGTAACAATTTTTACAAGCTGGTACAAATCAACAAATGTAGATGCAATTGCACACACACACATACAATCAACTGTGGAAGTTCAATTATACAACATGTAATGTATTCAGTTTCTCCAAGTAACAGTTCAATATTGTTTACGACTGGCTTTCACAAGCAGGCTGCTTGTTGCAGTATCTGGCACATTCGATACTGTCACCAACGCGAAGGGTAGCCCTATCTTTCATTACTTTACAAGGAGAGAGGACACTCTTCATTTCATAAATGAAACAGGTGGGAAAGTTTTTACGAAAAGACCTGTCTCATTATACAGGCTCTCTGTTGCAGTGCTCGTCAAACATTTACACACAAACACTCACTGCTAACACGTACATGATTATGTTACAAAGGGCCATCTTTATTAGCCTGTTTTTGATGCATTGCACACTGCATTTTATCAGGATATATGGACCATTCACAGGTGTCCGTCTGTATTTCTGTCCCTCACTCGTACGCTTATCCTCATGGTCATGCAACTCATTCTGCCGGGAGTGTGTGTGTTCTTTTGTGCAGATGCTTACCTTGCACTTGGTTGTAACTTGCTGCCGATGACAAGAAGTACGTAGTACGTAGTCCTAATCGTACCCGATGCATGTACAACAGAAATTTTCCATGCATCCTCATCCCCATAGGGATGACAAACTAGGTTTCCTGATCATGCTTATTGGCCGATAACAAACACGAGAATAAGACAGAAAAATTAATGGTGTAACCTTTTTCAGTATCAGCTACCCTTATAATTTACAGCAAGCTCTATTTATGATAATTGTTATTACACTGTCATAGGACTGCAGTTCCTCCCTCAGGCTGCTGGTGCTCGGTTCCTCCTTGCAGCGAAATATTGTCAATTGTCTGCGTGGAAGTAAGCAACGGGTGTAAGCATTCTTGAAGGCTTCATCTCACTCGATCCTCTCTGGCAGCAAGCTGTAACAGTAACGGAGACCATCAAACGTTTTCTAGGCGAAAGCCGGCCACTGCAATATGCATGCACGTTTCTAGACACAATTAAAAAAAATTACAGGTGGTCAGAAAAGTCTGGTGTAAGAAAAGTGTACGTAGGGACCCGGAGGTACTGCAATGCCGGGTCAACCCGTGACAGAAGTGGAGCAAGCCTCTAAACACTCCGTCATTTTCCAAAGGTCATTTTAATACACTGGCCCCACAATGCGGAGCGTATCAGACATAAAGTTGATAAGAACAGCTTAACAGGTTTATTCTTATACCAAAAATTTTACAAGGAGTTACAAATATTAAAACCGTACTTACAAATTAATAATCATTAATTGTATGTAACACTGTTGACAATTTTTAGACACCTGTATGAATTAGGCTATACAATTTATTGTTGTATATATGTATATAAAGTCTCTGATTATTTATTACAATTATTAATTTTATACAGTCTTTGAGAGTGTTCATACCTTCACAGTATGTCAAACACAATTATATCTATTGTATATTGTTTTTTTTCACACATTGATGTCACAATTTGCCAATTGTTTAATCACTGTCATGCAGATTTTTTTATCCAGTTACTACCACACTTAAGTTATTCTTTTTTTTCTTTCCTGTGAAAGCTGAAAGCGCAGCAGCACGTGTGAACACACAGATAATATTTTGTTTGGCAAATGTGACATTAAGCACTGCCATCAATCAGTATCACTATCTCACTTGTTTACTGTATATATATCCTGACTCCACCTGCTGAGCTTTCCGAATGGCTCTGTCATTGTTCTTGTGCCATGCATAGTAGTCCAGAGATGCTATACTATGAAGCCATCCATGGAGACCCTACATCCTTTCCCTTCTAGCGCCTCCTCAGAGATTTCAAAAGAAACAGATGCATCAACTATGCAGATATTTATATTTTCTTCATTCCTCAGCTCCCGTGTCATGGTCTCAGATATGATCTGTTCCCTCGGCCTTCCTGTTTTTACAAGCAGAACCCCTGCCAATCAAAACATTGTAAAACAAAGGAAATTTAAGTGTACAAAAAAAAAAACAAAAGATTGACAAGGAAGGTTGGTGAAGAGGAAAGGCTGAAGATTGCGATTGATTTACTGCAATGAACAGAGGTAAATAATAATAATAATAATAATTTATTTCCAATTTTTCCTTCATATACAAAATAGTTGCATACAAAGGACCTATAGGGGGTATAAAAATACCCGTACATAGGTTGGTCCTACATAAATATTTAAAAATAAAATTCAAAAATACAACAGTTGTAAATATTAACAAAATGTGATAGATACATCACTAGTTTATACTAATATAGTTCAAATAATAAAGCATTAAATTTATATGAGATTCATATACACAACATCAACCATACATGGCAACATGTTAATCACAATAATTATTAAATTTGTACAGACACCATTTATTCCATTATTCAGTCTATAACAAAATTTCTGATTTTATCTTTTAACTTCTTTTTTAACAGTTTATTACTAACGCCCAAACCTTTAAGATATATCGGTAGTTCATTGAAGTACTTTATTGCATAATAAACATAACTCCTTTGGCCAATTGTCAATATGTGTTTAGGCAGTGGGATACTTTTGTAGCGTGTGTTATTAGAATTTCGAGTAAATTCATCCTCAAGTTTATCATACTGATATATTATGGCTTTAAGAACAAAAACTTGTTTGAGATCGAGTGGTCTGTCCTGATCTTGTTCTTCCACTCCAATTATTTTTAATAATCTATATTGAAGTCTAAGCAGTGGTCTGAAAGATGTATCATAAAGACCACCCCAGGCAACAATACCATAAACTGCAATACTATGGAAAAGCCCATAGTAGGCCTATATTTGAATCATCTGTTTTCTAGATAATATTTGCCGGAGTCTGCAAAAAACATATACTAGATATTTTGGTCTTATTAACTACATTATTGACATGCAAATCCCACTTAATATTATAATCATATATAACACCTAGATATTTACAGCTAACGACTCTCTTCAAACGACCACCATTCAAAAAAACATCCAATTCACAGGAACAGAGTCTTTATAATTGCCAAAAGTGACATAAACAGACTTGTTTATATTAAGTATAAGTTTATTTTGATAAAGCCATGAAAAAATAGAGTCAAGTTTATCTGACACATGAACTGAAAGTTCCCTCCATGAGTGCCCATTCATTGGGACAGCTGTATCATCAGCATATGCAATCAATTCTTGGTGTATTTCTAATAAATCATTTATGAAGAATAAAAACAGTAATTGACCAAGAATAGATCCCTGAGGAACTCCTAAATTGGTATAGACTGGTTTACTTTTAATACCATTGACCTTTTTACAACTTGAAATTAAAAATCGAATCGAATTAAAAATTTTTTAAATTCACATTACAGTTAAATTTTTAACATGTTTCTTTAAAATTACACATACCATACAATTGTACTAATCATTTTTATTGATAATGTTTCATTATCGCTGCATGTGCCAACCAACTAAATTTCTTATAAAACCGCCAATATCTCGAAAACGAAAAAGCCGATTTTATTGAAACAAAACCAAAATAAAATTTGGAATTTTCTATAATTTTCACTCGTTGACACCATATAGCTATCTCTCATAAAACGAAAGTTTGTCGCATGCCGAAAATTTCACTACATGAAAATTAAAAAAGAAATTTCATGACGTGGAACCGTCTGAAGACTGTTTTTGAAAATTGTTAAAACTATCGGTTAAAATTTATGCCTAAAACCATCCTCAAACTTCAAGGAACATGGTGGTGAAAGAATTTTAAAAATCAGATCAGCTGTTACTGAAGTTATGTCGGGGCGGGCAATGAAACACATTCGCGCTCTCCGCTATAGCTCGGACGTAGACCTACGCAGCTTCCAGTGGTCGAGGGAAGAGTAACAGTACTTGCTGAAAGCTTGCGTACCACCTCCTCTGTTCTATTGGGGAGAAAAGTCCACATTGTCTCGCTCGCTCTGCAAAAAGAGTATACTTCCAAACGGGTACTGACAGTAGGACTGGAGATAAAGCTCCTGTTGTCCCGTAGTGACAGATGGTCGTTGATATTCATTTTTGAGTTTAAGGTGGGCCGGTCCCGGCGGTACTGCAATGCCGGGTCAACCCGTGACAGAGGTGGAGCAAGCCCCTAGCACTCCGTCATTT
Source organism: Magicicada septendecula (assembly GCA_034769895.1). Lineage (NCBI taxonomy): Eukaryota > Metazoa > Arthropoda > Insecta > Hemiptera > Cicadidae > Magicicada > Magicicada septendecula. Next base: position 661,433,570 of record CM068368.1, read on the forward strand.
TCCAAAAATCAGTTTAATATACTGGCCCCGCAATGCGGAGCGTATCAGATATTAAGCTGATAAGAACAGATTTAAAAACGTTTATTGTTATATCAGTATATACAGAGTGTTACAAAAATTTTAAAACATGCTTACAAATTAATACTCATTAATTCTAGATACATACTTCATAATCATTATACATGTTTAAAATGGTACAACTTTTTGTTGTATATTTATAGTCTTTATTTATTACAATAAAATTTAAAGTATGTTTTCATCTAGTAAACGAGCTGTTCTGCAAAGTTGCATGAAACTTTTTCCCCTCTCTACCGAACTGATCGCATTCTAACAAACGTAAAGTAAATGTTAAAGACAACGACGCCACCTAACCTTTCACAACTGCACAGAATGTAAATGAAGGGTGCCTGTTTTTTCTTAACTGCTCCTCTTCCTCTGGTCAGTGTGTATTTTACCTTTCACACAACTGAAAGTATTTAAACTAGTAAAGGAATTTTTTATTTCATTAGTGGGGGAGACAAGTAGTTTCCGTACTGTGTTATAATAAAATGAATTTTGTTTATTATCATTACCAAATTGTAAACAATTATTTGTATTGCATTCAGTTTCATTTGGTCTCTTCAGAGTGTCTTTAAGCAAGTTAAATATTTGAAATATGAAAGTACTAAAAGGCCGTGTGTTTTTAATTGAAAGCAGATGGTAGTTTATGACAGAAAGCAGTCGGCTGAAGTGTATTCATTTATTTTATCAAACACCATTCACATTTATAAGAATATTTATTTTTGTGCAGCTAGTTGTTAGCTAAGACATAGTGTGCAAATTTTTGTCGTTCTATCCCCTTTCCAGTAATAATGGAATAACAATGTAAACAATTTGTATAGCATTCAGTTTCAATTGGTCTCTTCAGAGTGTCTTTAAGCAAGTTAAATATTTGAAATACGAGGGTCATTCAATAAGTAAACAGACAAACAGTTGTAGAAAAGAAATTAATTGTAGCAGCTGATTGAAACTTTCAGAAGTGTTACCTGGCAACATCGTTGTGAGTCTTGATCAGCTGTTCAATAATATATTGCATAATCATAACCAATACAGTTTTATGTACGATGGCGTGTCCTCTTGAGGACAGTACTTTCGAAGAACAGCGTTCTGTTATAAGATTTTTGGACTTGGAACCACTAACTTGGATTCACTATTTTGAACCTGAGTCAAAGCGACAAAGCATGGAGTGGAAGCATCCCAGTTCACCCGCCAAAAAGAAATTCAAAACCCAGCCATCGGCTGGTAAGGTGATGTTAACCATCTTTTGGAGCTCCCAAGGCCCAATTTTCTGTGATTACCTACAAGACCAGCGTACCATCATAGTCAGTACTATTCTGACATGATTGTGAACAAAGTTAAGCCTGCATTGAAGAAGAAATGTCCGGGATGGCAGAGGAAAGGTGTGATTCTTCTTCACGATAATGCCCGCCCACACACGGCAAAACTGACGCTTGAAACAATAAAAAAAGTAGGTTGGGAGATCCTGCCTCATCGCCCTTATAGCCCTGACCTTCCCCATCTGACTTTTTCTTGTTTGGCCCACTCAAGGAGACTTTGCGTGATGTCAAGTTCAACGGCAATGAAGAAGTGAAGGAAAAAGTCAAAAACTGGCTTCGACATCAAGGTAAAGAATTCTTTGCTGAGGGAATACAAAAGCTTGTAAAGATATGGGACAAGTGCATAGACGCTGCTGGAGATTATGTTGACAAGTAAAAAAAAAAAATTGTATAATTGTATTAATTGAATAAAAAGCTTTTGCTCCACAGCTGTTTGTTTACTTATTGAATGACCTCTCATATGAAAGTACTGAAAGGCTGTGTGTTTTTAATTGAAAGCAGATGGTAGTTTATGACAGATATCAGTCGGGTGAAGTGTATTCTATTTATTTTATTTTATCAAACACCATTCACGTTCATAAGGTTATTTATTTTTGTGCAGCTAGTTGTTAGCTAAGGCGCAGTGTGCAAGTTTTTTGTCATTCTATCCCCTTTGCAGTAATAAAGTGGTGGCAAATCCTATTAAAGATTGCCTGTTCGTCACTAAATTTTAATTACCAAGTGGTTTTAAATTTACTATAACTGGTACGGTCATTATTTACTTATGTTTCCTCTGTTGGTGAAAATTAAAATAACAAGGGCGCGGCAAGCCATATTACCACTGTTGAAGGTTACCATATGTTTTTCCAGGTTTGCTTTTGTTCAGAAACGGCTAACGGTTTGGAAAAAAAATTTTCAACTTGTGATTTTCACTTGACAAACACAAACGCAATAGTAAACTTACATTACAAAGTTAACATTTTTACTTTAAGACCGTGTAACAATTTTTACAAGCTGGTACAAATCAACAAATGTAGATGCAATTGCACACACACACATACAATCAACTGTGGAAGTTCAATTATACAACATGTAATGTATTCAGTTTCTCCAAGTAACAGTTCAATGTTGTTTACGACTGGCTTTCACAAGCAGGCTGCTTGTTGCAGTATCTGGCACATTCGATACTGTCACCAACGCGAAGGGTAGCCCTATCTTTCATTACTTTACAAGGAGAGAGGACACTCTTCATTTCATAAATGAAACAGGTGGGAAAGTTTTTACGAAAAGACCTGTCTCATTATACAGGCTCTCTGTTGCAGTGCTCGTCAAACATTTACACACAAACACTCACTGCTAACACGTACATGATTATGTTACAAAGGGCCATCTTTATTAGCCTGTTTTTGACGCATTGCACACTGCATTTTATCAGGATATATGGACCATTCACAGGTGTCCGTCTGTATTTCTGTCCCTCACTCGTACGCTTATCCTCATGGTCATGCAACTCATTCTGCCGGGAGTGTGTGTGTTCTTTTGTGCAGATGCTTACCTTGCACTTGGTTGTAACTTGCTGCCGATGACAAGAAGTACGTAGTACGTAGTCCTAATCGTACCCGATGCATGTACAACAGAAATTTTCCATGCATCCTCATCCCCATAGGGATGACAAACTAGGTTTCCTGATCATGCTTATTGGCCGATAACAAACACGAGAATAAGACAGAAAAATTAATGGTGTAACCTTTTTCAGTATCAGCTACCCTTATAATTTACAGCAAGCTCTATTTATGATAATTGTTATTACACTGTCATAGGACTGCAGTTCCTCCCTCAGGCTGCTGGTGCTCGGTTCCTCCTTGCAGCGAAATATTGTCAATTGTCTGCGTGGAAGTAAGCAACGGGTGTAAGCATTCTTGAAGGCTTCATCTCACTCGATCCTCTCTGGCAGCAAGCTGTAACAGTAACGGAGACCATCAAACGTTTTCTAGGCGAAAGCCGGCCACTGCAATATGCATGCACGTTTCTAGACACAATTAAAAAAAATTACAGGTGGTCAGAAAAGTCTGGTGTAAGAAAAGTGTACGTAGGGACCCGGAGGTACTGCAATGCCGGGTCAACCCGTGACAGAAGTGGAGCAAGCCTCTAAACACTCCGTCATTTTCCAAAGGTCATTTTAATACACTGGCCCCACAATGCGGAGCGTATCAGACATAAAGTTGATAAGAACAGCTTAACAGGTTTATTCTTATACCAAAAATTTTACAAGGAGTTACAAATATTAAAACCGTACTTACAAATTAATAATCATTAATTGTATGTAACACTGTTGACAATTTTTAGACACCTGTATGAATTAGGCTATACAATTTATTGTTGTATATATGTATATAAAGTCTCTGATTATTTATTACAATTATTAATTTTATACAGTCTTTGAGAGTGTTCATACCTTCACAGTATGTCAAACACAATTATATCTATTGTATATTGTTTTTTTTCACACATTGATGTCACAATTTGCCAATTGTTTAATCACTGTCATGCAGATTTTTTTATCCAGTTACTACCACACTTAAGTTATTCTTTTTTTTCTTTCCTGTGAAAGCTGAAAGCGCAGCAGCACGTGTGAACACACAGATAATATTTTGTTTGGCAAATGTGACATTAAGCACTGCCATCAATCAGTATCACTATCTCACTTGTTTACTGTATATATATCCTGACTCCACCTGCTGAGCTTTCCGAATGGCTCTGTCATTGTTCTTGTGCCATGCATAGTAGTCCAGAGATGCTATACTATGAAGCCATCCATGGAGACCCTACATCCTTTCCCTTCTAGCGCCTCCTCAGAGATTTCAAAAGAAACAGATGCATCAACTATGCAGATATTTATATTTTCTTCATTCCTCAGCTCCCGTGTCATGGTCTCAGATATGATCTGTTCCCTCGGCCTTCCTGTTTTTACAAGCAGAACCCCTGCCAATCAAAACATTGTAAAACAAAGGAAATTTAAGTGTACAAAAAAAAAAACAAAAGATTGACAAGGAAGGTTGGTGAAGAGGAAAGGCTGAAGATTGCGATTGATTTACTGCAATGAACAGAGGTAAATAATAATAATAATAATAATTTATTTCCAATTTTTCCTTCATATACAAAATAGTTGCATACAAAGGACCTATAGGGGGTATAAAAATACCCGTACATAGGTTGGTCCTACATAAATATTTAAAAATAAAATTCAAAAATACAACAGTTGTAAATATTAACAAAATGTGATAGATACATCACTAGTTTATACTAATATAGTTCAAATAATAAAGCATTAAATTTATATGAGATTCATATACACAACATCAACCATACATGGCAACATGTTAATCACAATAATTATTAAATTTGTACAGACACCATTTATTCCATTATTCAGTCTATAACAAAATTTCTGATTTTATCTTTTAACTTCTTTTTTAACAGTTTATTACTAACGCCCAAACCTTTAAGATATATCGGTAGTTCATTGAAGTACTTTATTGCATAATAAACATAACTCCTTTGGCCAATTGTCAATATGTGTTTAGGCAGTGGGATACTTTTGTAGCGTGTGTTATTAGAATTTCGAGTAAATTCATCCTCAAGTTTATCATACTGATATATTATGGCTTTAAGAACAAAAACTTGTTTGAGATCGAGTGGTCTGTCCTGATCTTGTTCTTCCACTCCAATTATTTTTAATAATCTATATTGAAGTCTAAGCAGTGGTCTGAAAGATGTATCATAAAGACCACCCCAGGCAACAATACCATAAACTGCAATACTATGGAAAAGCCCATAGTAGGCCTATATTTGAATCATCTGTTTTCTAGATAATATTTGCCGGAGTCTGCAAAAAACATATACTAGATATTTTGGTCTTATTAACTACATTATTGACATGCAAATCCCACTTAATATTATAATCATATATAACACCTAGATATTTACAGCTAACGACTCTCTTCAAACGACCACCATTCAAAAAAACATCCAATTCACAGGAACAGAGTCTTTATAATTGCCAAAAGTGACATAAACAGACTTGTTTATATTAAGTATAAGTTTATTTTGATAAAGCCATGAAAAAATAGAGTCAAGTTTATCTGACACATGAACTGAAAGTTCCCTCCATGAGTGCCCATTCATTGGGACAGCTGTATCATCAGCATATGCAATCAATTCTTGGTGTATTTCTAATAAATCATTTATGAAGAATAAAAACAGTAATTGACCAAGAATAGATCCCTGAGGAACTCCTAAATTGGTATAGACTGGTTTACTTTTAATACCATTGACCTTTTTACAACTTGAAATTAAAAATCGAATCGAATTAAAAATTTTTTAAATTCACATTACAGTTAAATTTTTAACATGTTTCTTTAAAATTACACATACCATACAATTGTACTAATCATTTTTATTGATAATGTTTCATTATCGCTGCATGTGCCAACCAACTAAATTTCTTATAAAACCGCCAATATCTCGAAAACGAAAAAGCCGATTTTATTGAAACAAAACCAAAATAAAATTTGGAATTTTCTATAATTTTCACTCGTTGACACCATATAGCTATCTCTCATAAAACGAAAGTTTGTCGCATGCCGAAAATTTCACTACATGAAAATTAAAAAAGAAATTTCATGACGTGGAACCGTCTGAAGACTGTTTTTGAAAATTGTTAAAACTATCGGTTAAAATTTATGCCTAAAACCATCCTCAAACTTCAAGGAACATGGTGGTGAAAGAATTTTAAAAATCAGATCAGCTGTTACTGAAGTTATGTCGGGGCGGGCAATGAAACACATTCGCGCTCTCCGCTATAGCTCGGACGTAGACCTACGCAGCTTCCAGTGGTCGAGGGAAGAGTAACAGTACTTGCTGAAAGCTTGCGTACCACCTCCTCTGTTCTATTGGGGAGAAAAGTCCACATTGTCTCGCTCGCTCTGCAAAAAGAGTATACTTCCAAACGGGTACTGACAGTAGGACTGGAGATAAAGCTCCTGTTGTCCCGTAGTGACAGATGGTCGTTGATATTCATTTTTGAGTTTAAGGTGGGCCGGTCCCGGCGGTACTGCAATGCCGGGTCAACCCGTGACAGAGGTGGAGCAAGCCCCTAGCACTCCGTCATTTTCCAAAAATCAGTTTAATATACTGGCCCCGCAATGCGGAGCGTATCAGATATTAAGCTGATAAGAACAGATTTAAAAACGTTTATTGTTATATCAGTATATACAGAGTGTTACAAAAATTTTAAAACATGCTTACAAATTAATACTCATTAATTCTAGATACATACTTCATAATCATTATACATGTTTAAAATGGTACAACTTTTTGTTGTATATTTATAGTCTTTATTTATTACAATAAAATTTAAAGTATGTTTTCATCTAGTAAACGAGCTGTTCTGCAAAGTTGCATGAAACTTTTTCCCCTCTCTACCGAACTGATCGCATTCTAACAAACGTAAAGTAAATGTTAAAGACAACGACGCCACCTAACCTTTCACAACTGCACAGAATGTAAATGAAGGGTGCCTGTTTTTTCTTAACTGCTCCTCTTCCTCTGGTCAGTGTGTATTTTACCTTTCACACAACTGAAAGTATTTAAACTAGTAAAGGAATTTTTTATTTCATTAGTGGGGGAGACAAGTAGTTTCCGTACTGTGTTATAATAAAATGAATTTTGTTTATTATCATTACCAAATTGTAAACAATTATTTGTATTGCATTCAGTTTCATTTGGTCTCTTCAGAGTGTCTTTAAGGAAGTTAAATATTTGAAATATGAAAGTACTAAAAGGCCGTGTGTTTTTAATTGAAAGCAGATGGTAGTTTATGACAGAAAGCAGTCGGCTGAAGTGTATTCATTTATTTTATCAAACACCATTCACATTTATAAGAATATTTATTTTTGTGCAGCTAGTTGTTAGCTAAGACATAGTGTGCAAATTTTTGTCGTTCTATCCCCTTTCCAGTAATAATGGAATAACAATGTAAACAATTTGTATAGCATTCAGTTTCAATTGGTCTCTTCAGAGTGTCTTTAAGCAAGTTAAATATTTGAAATACGAGGGTCATTCAATAAGTAAACAGACAAACAGTTGTAGAAAAGAAATTAATTGTAGCAGCTGATTGAAACTTTCAGAAGTGTTACCTGGCAACATCGTTGTGAGTCTTGATCAGCTGTTCAATAATATATTGCATAATCATAACCAATACAGTTTTATGTACGATGGCGTGTCCTCTTGAGGACAGTACTTTCGAAGAACAGCGTTCTGTTATAAGATTTTTGGACTTGGAACCACTAACTTGGATTCACTATTTTGAACCTGAGTCAAAGCGACAAAGCATGGAGTGGAAGCATCCCAGTTCACCCGCCAAAAAGAAATTCAAAACCCAGCCATCGGCTGGTAAGGTGATGTTAACCATCTTTTGGAGCTCCCAAGGCCCAATTTTCTGTGATTACCTACAAGACCAGCGTACCATCATAGTCAGTACTATTCTGACATGATTGTGAACAAAGTTAAGCCTGCATTGAAGAAGAAATGTCCGGGATGGCAGAGGAAAGGTGTGATTCTTCTTCACGATAATGCCCGCCCACACACGGCAAAACTGACGCTTGAAACAATAAAAAAAGTAGGTTGGGAGATCCTGCCTCATCGCCCTTATAGCCCTGACCTTCCCCATCTGACTTTTTCTTGTTTGGCCCACTCAAGGAGACTTTGCGTGATGTCAAGTTCAACGGCAATGAAGAAGTGAAGGAAAAAGTCAAAAACTGGCTTCGACATCAAGGTAAAGAATTCTTTGCTGAGGGAATACAAAAGCTTGTAAAGAGATGGGACAAGTGCATAGACGCTGCTGGAGATTATGTTGAAAAGTAAAAAAAAAAAAATTGTATAATTGTATTAATTGAATAAAAAGCTTTTGCTCCACAGCTGTTTGTTTACTTATTGAATGACCTCTCATATGAAAGTACTGAAAGGCTGTGTGTTTTTAATTGAAAGCAGATGGTAGTTTATGACAGATATCAGTCGGGTGAAGTGTATTCTATTTATTTTATTTTATCAAACACCATTCACGTTCATAAGGTTATTTATTTTTGTGCAGCTAGTTGTTAGCTAAGGCGCAGTGTGCAAGTTTTTTGTCATTCTATCCCCTTTGCAGTAATAAAGTGGTGGCAAATCCTATTAAAGATTGCCTGTTCGTCACTAAATTTTAATTACCAAGTGGTTTTAAATTTACTATAACTGGTACGGTCATTATTTACTTATGTTTCCTCTGTTGGTGAAAATTAAAATAACAAGGGCGCGGCAAGCCATATTACCACTGTTGAAGGTTACCATATGTTTTTCCAGGTTTGCTTTTGTTCAGAAACGGCTAACGGTTTGGAAAAAAAATTTTCAACTTGTGATTTTCACTTGACAAACACAAACGCAATAGTAAACTTACATTACAAAGTTAACATTTTTACTTTAAGACCGTGTAACAATTTTTACAAGCTGGTACAAATCAACAAATGTAGATGCAATTGCACACACACACATACAATCAACTGTGGAAGTTCAATTATACAACATGTAATGTATTCAGTTTCTCCAAGTAACAGTTCAATATTGTTTACGACTGGCTTTCACAAGCAGGCTGCTTGTTGCAGTATCTGGCACATTCGATACTGTCACCAACGCGAAGGGTAGCCCTATCTTTCATTACTTTACAAGGAGAGAGGACACTCTTCATTTCATAAATGAAACAGGTGGGAAAGTTTTTACGAAAAGACCTGTCTCATTATACAGGCTCTCTGTTGCAGTGCTCGTCAAACATTTACACACAAACACTCACTGCTAACACGTACATGATTATGTTACAAAGGGCCATCTTTATTAGCCTGTTTTTGACGCATTGCACACTGCATTTTATCAGGATATATGGACCATTCACAGGTGTCCGTCTGTATTTCTGTCCCTCACTCGTACGCTTATCCTCATGGTCATGCAACTCATTCTGCCGGGAGTGTGTGTGTTCTTTTGTGCAGATCCTTACCTTGCACTTGGTTGTAACTTGCTGCCGATGACAAGAAGTACGTAGTACGTAGTCCTAATCGTACCCGATGCATGTACAACAGAAATTTTCCATGCATCCTCATCCCCATAGGGATGACAAACTAGGTTTCCTGATCATGCTTATTGGCCGATAACAAACACGAGAATAAGACAGAAAAATTAATGGTGTAACCTTTTTCAGTATCAGCTACCCTTATAATTTACAGCAAGCTCTATTTATGATAATTGTTATTACACTGTCATAGGACTGCAGTTCCTCCCTCAGGCTGCTGGTGCTCGGTTCCTCCTTGCAGCGAAATATTGTCAATTGTCTGCGTGGAAGTAAGCAACGGGTGTAAGCATTCTTGAAGGCTTCATCTCACTCGATCCTCTCTGGCAGCAAGCTGTAACAGTAACGGAGACCATCAAACGTTTTCTAGGCGAAAGCCGGCCACTGCAATATGCATGCACGTTTCTAGACACAATTAAAAAAAATTACAGGTGGTCAGAAAAGTCTGGTGTAAGAAAAGTGTACGTAGGGACCCGGAGGTACTGCAATGCCGGGTCAACCCGTGACAGAAGTGGAGCAAGCCTCTAAACACTCCGTCATTTTCCAAAGGTCATTTTAATACACTGGCCCCACAATGCGGAGCGTATCAGACATAAAGTTGATAAGAACAGCTTAACAGGTTTATTCTTATACCAAAAATTTTACAAGGAGTTACAAATATTAAAACCGTACTTACAAATTAATAATCATTAATTGTATGTAACACTGTTGACAATTTTTAGACACCTGTATGAATTAGGCTATACAATTTATTGTTGTATATATGTATATAAAGTCTCTGATTATTTATTACAATTATTAATTTTATACAGTCTTTGAGAGTGTTCATACCTTCACAGTATGTCAAACACAATTATATCTATTGTATATTGTTTTTTTTCACACATTGATGTCACAATTTGCCAATTGTTTAATCACTGTCATGCAGATTTTTTTATCCAGTTACTACCACACTTAAGTTATTCTTTTTTTTCTTTCCTGTGAAAGCTGAAAGCGCAGCAGCACGTGTGAACACACAGATAATATTTTGTTTGGCAAATGTGACATTAAGCACTGCCATCAATCAGTATCACTATCTCACTTGTTTACTGTATATATATCCTGACTCCACCTGCTGAGCTTTCCGAATGGCTCTGTCATTGTTCTTGTGCCATGCATAGTAGTCCAGAGATGCTATACTATGAAGCCATCCATGGAGACCCTACATCCTTTCCCTTCTAGCGCCTCCTCAGAGATTTCAAAAGAAACAGATGCATCAACTATGCAGATATTTATATTTTCTTCATTCCTCAGCTCCCGTGTCATGGTCTCAGATATGATCTGTTCCCTCGGCCTTCCTGTTTTTACAAGCAGAACCCCTGCCAATCAAAACATTGTAAAACAAAGGAAATTTAAGTGTACAAAAAAAAAACAAAAGATTGACAAGGAAGGTTGGTGAAGAGGAAAGGCTGAAGATTGCGATTGATTTACTGCAATGAACAGAGGTAAATAATAATAATAATAATAATTTATTTCCAATTTTTCCTTCATATACAAAATAGTTGCATACAAAGGACCTATAGGGGGTATAAAAATACCCGTACATAGGTTGGTCCTACATAAATATTTAAAAATAAAATTCAAAAATACAACAGTTGTAAATATTAACAAAATGTGATAGATACATCACTAGTTTATACTAATATAGTTCAAATAATAAAGCATTAAATTTATATGAGATTCATATACACAACATCAACCATACATGGCAACATGTTAATCACAATAATTATTAAATTTGTACAGACACCATTTATTCCATTATTCAGTCTATAACAAAATTTCTGATTTTATCTTTTAACTTCTTTTTTAACAGTTTATTACTAACGCCCAAACCTTTAAGATATATCGGTAGTTCATTGAAGTACTTTATTGCATAATAAACATAACTCCTTTGGCCAATTGTCAATATGTGTTTAGGCAGTGGGATACTTTTGTAGCGTGTGTTATTAGAATTTCGAGTAAATTCATCCTCAAGTTTATCATACTGATATATTATGGCTTTAAGAACAAAAACTTGTTTGAGATCGAGTGGTCTGTCCTGATCTTGTTCTTCCACTCCAATTATTTTTAATAATCTATATTGAAGTCTAAGCAGTGGTCTGAAAGATGTATCATAAAGACCACCCCAGGCAACAATACCATAAACTGCAATACTATGGAAAAGCCCATAGTAGGCCTATATTTGAATCATCTGTTTTCTAGATAATATTTGCCGGAGTCTGCAAAAAACATATACTAGATATTTTGGTCTTATTAACTACATTATTGACATGCAAATCCCACTTAATATTATAATCATATATAACACCTAGATATTTACAGCTAACGACTCTCTTCAAACGACCACCATTCAAAAAAACATCCAATTCACAGGAACAGAGTCTTTATAATTGCCAAAAGTGACATAAACAGACTTGTTTATATTAAGTATAAGTTTATTTTGATAAAGCCATGAAAAAATAGAGTCAAGTTTATCTGACACATGAACTGAAAGTTCCCTCCATGAGTGCCCATTCATTGGGACAGCTGTATCATCAGCATATGCAATCAATTCTTGGTGTATTTCTAATAAATCATTTATGAAGAATAAAAACAGTAATTGACCAAGAATAGATCCCTGAGGAACTCCTAAATTGGTATAGACTGGTTTACTTTTAATACCATTGACCTTTTTACAACTTGAAATTAAAAATCGAATCGAATTAAAAATTTTTTAAATTCACATTACAGTTAAATTTTTAACATGTTTCTTTAAAATTACACATACCATACAATTGTACTAATCATTTTTATTGATAATGTTTCATTATCGCTGCATGTGCCAACCAACTAAATTTCTTATAAAACCGCCAATATCTCGAAAACGAAAAAGCCGATTTTATTGAAACAAAACCAAAATAAAATTTGGAATTTTCTATAATTTTCACTCGTTGACACCATATAGCTATCTCTCATAAAACGAAAGTTTGTCGCATGCCGAAAATTTCACTACATGAAAATTAAAAAAGAAATTTCATGACGTGGAACCGTCTGAAGACTGTTTTTGAAAATTGTTAAAACTATCGGTTAAAATTTATGCCTAAAACCATCCTCAAACTTCAAGGAACATGGTGGTGAAAGAATTTTAAAAATCAGATCAGCTGTTACTGAAGTTATGTCGGGGCGGGCAATGAAACACATTCGCGCTCTCCGCTATAGCTCGGACGTAGACCTACGCAGCTTCCAGTGGTCGAGGGAAGAGTAACAGTACTTGCTGAAAGCTTGCGTACCACCTCCTCTGTTCTATTGGGGAGAAAAGTCCACATTGTCTCGCTCGCTCTGCAAAAAGACTATACTTCCAAACGGGTACTGACAGTAGGACTGGAGATAAAGCTCCTGTTGTCCCGTAGTGACAGATGGTCGTTGATATTCATTTTTGAGTTTAAGGTGGGCCGGTCCCGGCGGTACTGCAATGCCGGGTCAACCCGTGACAGAGGTGGAGCAAGCCCCTAGCACTCCGTCATTTTCCAAAAATCAGTTTAATATACTGGCCCCGCAATGCGGAGCGTATCAGATATTAAGCTGATAAGAACAGATTTAAAAACGTTTATTGTTATATCAGTATATACAGAGTGTTACAAAAATTTTAAAACATGCTTACAAATTAATACTCATTAATTCTAGATACATACTTCATAATCATTATACATGTTTAAAATGGTACAACTTTTTGTTGTATATTTATAGTCTTTATTTATTACAATAAAATTTAAAGTATGTTTTCATCTAGTAAACGAGCTGTTCTGCAAAGTTGCATGAAACTTTTTCCCCTCTCTACCGAACTGATCGCATTCTAACAAACGTAAAGTAAATGTTAAAGACAACGACGCCACCTAACCTTTCACAACTGCACAGAATGTAAATGAAGGGTGCCTGTTTTTTCTTAACTGCTCCTCTTCCTCTGGTCAGTGTGTATTTTACCTTTCACACAACTGAAAGTATTTAAACTAGTAAAGGAATTTTTTATTTCATTAGTGGGGGAGACAAGTAGTTTCCGTACTGTGTTATAATAAAATGAATTTTGTTTATTATCATTACCAAATTGTAAACAATTATTTGTATTGCATTCAGTTTCATTTGGTCTCTTCAGAGTGTCTTTAAGCAAGTTAAATATTTGAAATATGAAAGTACTAAAAGGCCGTGTGTTTTTAATTGAAAGCAGATGGTAGTTTATGACAGAAAGCAGTCGGCTGAAGTGTATTCATTTATTTTATCAAACACCATTCACATTTATAAGAATATTTATTTTTGTGCAGCTAGTTGTTAGCTAAGACATAGTGTGCAAATTTTTGTCGTTCTATCCCCTTTCCAGTAATAATGGAATAACAATGTAAACAATTTGTATAGCATTCAGTTTCAATTGGTCTCTTCAGAGTGTCTTTAAGCAAGTTAAATATTTGAAATACGAGGGTCATTCAATAAGTAAACAGACAAACAGTTGTAGAAAAGAAATTAATTGTAGCAGCTGATTGAAACTTTCAGAAGTGTTACCTGGCAACATCGTTGTGAGTCTTGATCAGCTGTTCAATAATATATTGCATAATCATAACCAATACAGTTTTATGTACGATGGCGTGTCCTCTTGAGGACAGTACTTTCGAAGAACAGCGTTCTGTTATAAGATTTTTGGACTTGGAACCACTAACTTGGATTCACTATTTTGAACCTGAGTCAAAGCGACAAAGCATGGAGTGGAAGCATCCCAGTTCACCCGCCAAAAAGAAATTCAAAACCCAGCCATCGGCTGGTAAGGTGATGTTAACCATCTTTTGGAGCTCCCAAGGCCCAATTTTCTGTGATTACCTACAAGACCAGCGTACCATCATAGTCAGTACTATTCTGACATGATTGTGAACAAAGTTAAGCCTGCATTGAAGAAGAAATGTCCGGGATGGCAGAGGAAAGGTGTGATTCTTCTTCACGATAATGCCCGCCCACACACGGCAAAACTGACGCTTGAAACAATAAAAAAAGTAGGTTGGGAGATCCTGCCTCATCGCCCTTATAGCCCTGACCTTCCCCATCTGACTTTTTCTTGTTTGGCCCACTCAAGGAGACTTTGCGTGATGTCAAGTTCAACGGCAATGAAGAAGTGAAGGAAAAAGTCAAAAACTGGCTTCGACATCAAGGTAAAGAATTCTTTGCTGAGGGAATACAAAAGCTTGTAAAGAGATGGGACAAGTGCATAGACGCTGCTGGAGATTATGTTGAAAAGTAAAAAAAAAAAATTGTATAATTGTATTAATTGAATAAAAAGCTTTTGCTCCACAGCTGTTTGTTTACTTATTGAATGACCTCTCATATGAAAGTACTGAAAGGCTGTGTGTTTTTAATTGAAAGCAGATGGTAGTTTATGACAGATATCAGTCGGGTGAAGTGTATTCTATTTATTTTATTTTATCAAACACCATTCACGTTCATAAGGTTATTTATTTTTGTGCAGCTAGTTGTTAGCTAAGGCGCAGTGTGCAAGTTTTTTGTCATTCTATCCCCTTTGCAGTAATAAAGTGGTGGCAAATCCTATTAAAGATTGCCTGTTCGTCACTAAATTTTAATTACCAAGTGGTTTTAAATTTACTATAACTGGTACGGTCATTATTTACTTATGTTTCCTCTGTTGGTGAAAATTAAAATAACAAGGGCGCGGCAAGCCATATTACCACTGTTGAAGGTTACCATATGTTTTTCCAGGTTTGCTTTTGTTCAGAAACGGCTAACGGTTTGGAAAAAAAATTTTCAACTTGTGATTTTCACTTGACAAACACAAACGCAATAGTAAACTTACATTACAAAGTTAACATTTTTACTTTAAGACCGTGTAACAATTTTTACAAGCTGGTACAAATCAACAAATGTAGATGCAATTGCACACACACACATACAATCAACTGTGGAAGTTCAATTATACAACATGTAATGTATTCAGTTTCTCCAAGTAACAGTTCAATATTGTTTACGACTGGCTTTCACAAGCAGGCTGCTTGTTGCAGTATCTGGCACATTCGATACTGTCACCAACGCGAAGGGTAGCCCTATCTTTCATTACTTTACAAGGAGAGAGGACACTCTTCATTTCATAAATGAAACAGGTGGGAAAGTTTTTACGAAAAGACCTGTCTCATTATACAGGCTCTCTGTTGCAGTGCTCGTCAAACATTTACACACAAACACTCACTGCTAACACGTACATGATTATGTTACAAAGGGCCATCTTTATTAGCCTGTTTTTGACGCATTGCACACTGCATTTTATCAGGATATATGGACCATTCACAGGTGTCCGTCTGTATTTCTGTCCCTCACTCGTACGCTTATCCTCATGGTCATGCAACTCATTCTGCCGGGAGTGTGTGTGTTCTTTTGTGCAGATGCTTACCTTGCACTTGGTTGTAACTTGCTGCCGATGACAAGAAGTACGTAGTACGTAGTCCTAATCGTACCCGATGCATGTACAACAGAAATTTTCCATGCATCCTCATCCCCATAGGGATGACAAACTAGGTTTCCTGATCATGCTTATTGGCCGATAACAAACACGAGAATAAGACAGAAAAATTAATGGTGTAACCTTTTTCAGTATCAGCTACCCTTATAATTTACAGCAAGCTCTATTTATGATAATTGTTATTACACTGTCATAGGACTGCAGTTCCTCCCTCAGGCTGCTGGTGCTCGGTTCCTCCTTGCAGCGAAATATTGTCAATTGTCTGCGTGGAAGTAAGCAACGGGTGTAAGCATTCTTGAAGGCTTCATCTCACTCGATCCTCTCTGGCAGCAAGCTGTAACAGTAACGGAGACCATCAAACGTTTTCTAGGCGAAAGCCGGCCACTGCAATATGCATGCACGTTTCTAGACACAATTAAAAAAAATTACAGGTGGTCAGAAAAGTCTGGTGTAAGAAAAGTGTACGTAGGGACCCGGAGGTACTGCAATGCCGGGTCAACCCGTGACAGAAGTGGAGCAAGCCTCTAAACACTCCGTCATTTTCCAAAGGTCATTTTAATACACTGGCCCCACAATGCGGAGCGTATCAGACATAAAGTTGATAAGAACAGCTTAACAGGTTTATTCTTATACCAAAAATTTTACAAGGAGTTACAAATATTAAAACCGTACTTACAAATTAATAATCATTAATTGTATGTAACACTGTTGACAATTTTTAGACACCTGTATGAATTAGGCTATACAATTTATTGTTGTATATATGTATATAAAGTCTCTGATTATTTATTACAATTATTAATTTTATACAGTCTTTGAGAGTGTTCATACCTTCACAGTATGTCAAACACAATTATATCTATTGTATATTGTTTTTTTTCACACATTGATGTCACAATTTGCCAATTGTTTAATCACTGTCATGCAGATTTTTTTATCCAGTTACTACCACACTTAAGTTATTCTTTTTTTTCTTTCCTGTGAAAGCTGAAAGCGCAGCAGCACGTGTGAACACACAGATAATATTTTGTTTGGCAAATGTGACATTAAGCACTGCCATCAATCAGTATCACTATCTCACTTGTTTACTGTATATATATCCTGACTCCACCTGCTGAGCTTTCCGAATGGCTCTGTCATTGTTCTTGTGCCATGCATAGTAGTCCAGAGATGCTATACTATGAAGCCATCCATGGAGACCCTACATCCTTTCCCTTCTAGCGCCTCCTCAGAGATTTCAAAAGAAACAGATGCATCAACTATGCAGATATTTATATTTTCTTCATTCCTCAGCTCCCGTGTCATGGTCTCAGATATGATCTGTTCCCTCGGCCTTCCTGTTTTTACAAGCAGAACCCCTGCCAATCAAAACATTGTAAAACAAAGGAAATTTAAGTGTACAAAAAAAAAACAAAAGATTGACAAGGAAGGTTGGTGAAGAGGAAAGGCTGAAGATTGCGATTGATTTACTGCAATGAACAGAGGTAAATAATAATAATAATAATAATTTATTTCCAATTTTTCCTTCATATACAAAATAGTTGCATACAAAGGACCTATAGGGGGTATAAAAATACCCGTACATAGGTTGGTCCTACATAAATATTTAAAAATAAAATTCAAAAATACAACAGTTGTAAATATTAACAAAATGTGATAGATACATCACTAGTTTATACTAATATAGTTCAAATAATAAAGCATTAAATTTATATGAGATTCATATACACAACATCAACCATACATGGCAACATGTTAATCACAATAATTATTAAATTTGTACAGACACCATTTATTCCATTATTCAGTCTATAACAAAATTTCTGATTTTATCTTTTAACTTCTTTTTTAACAGTTTATTACTAACGCCCAAACCTTTAAGATATATCGGTAGTTCATTGAAGTACTTTATTGCATAATAAACATAACTCCTTTGGCCAATTGTCAATATGTGTTTAGGCAGTGGGATACTTTTGTAGCGTGTGTTATTAGAATTTCGAGTAAATTCATCCTCAAGTTTATCATACTGATATATTATGGCTTTAAGAACAAAAACTTGTTTGAGATCGAGTGGTCTGTCCTGATCTTGTTCTTCCACTCCAATTATTTTTAATAATCTATATTGAAGTCTAAGCAGTGGTCTGAAAGATGTATCATAAAGACCACCCCAGGCAACAATACCATAAACTGCAATACTATGGGAAAGCCCATAGTAGGCCTATATTTGAATCATCTGTTTTCTAGATAATATTTGCCGGAGTCTGCAAAAAACATATACTAGATATTTTGGTCTTATTAACTACATTATTGACATGCAAATCCCACTTAATATTATAATCATATATAACACCTAGATATTTACAGCTAACGACTCTCTTCAAACGACCACCATTCAAAAAAACATCCAATTCACAGGAACAGAGTCTTTATAATTGCCAAAAGTGACATAAACAGACTTGTTTATATTAAGTATAAGTTTATTTTGATAAAGCCATGAAAAAATAGAGTCAAGTTTATCTGACACATGAACTGAAAGTTCCCTCCATGAGTGCCCATTCATTGGGACAGCTGTATCATCAGCATATGCAATCAATTCTTGGTGTATTTCTAATAAATCATTTATGAAGAATAAAAACAGTAATTGACCAAGAATAGATCCCTGAGGAACTCCTAAATTGGTATAGACTGGTTTACTTTTAATACCATTGACCTTTTTACAACTTGAAATTAAAAATCGAATCGAATTAAAAATTTTTTAAATTCACATTACAGTTAAATTTTTAACATGTTTCTTTAAAATTACACATACCATACAATTGTACTAATCATTTTTATTGATAATGTTTCATTATCGCTGCATGTGCCAACCAACTAAATTTCTTATAAAACCGCCAATATCTCGAAAACGAAAAAGCCGATTTTATTGAAACAAAACCAAAATAAAATTTGGAATTTTCTATAATTTTCACTCGTTGACACCATATAGCTATCTCTCATAAAACGAAAGTTTGTCGCATGCCGAAAATTTCACTACATGAAAATTAAAAAAGAAATTTCATGACGTGGAACCGTCTGAAGACTGTTTTTGAAAATTGTTAAAACTATCGGTTAAAATTTATGCCTAAAACCATCCTCAAACTTCAAGGAACATGGTGGTGAAAGAATTTTAAAAATCAGATCAGCTGTTACTGAAGTTATGTCGGGGCGGGCAATGAAACACATTCGCGCTCTCCGCTATAGCTCGGACGTAGACCTACGCAGCTTCCAGTGGTCGAGGGAAGAGTAACAGTACTTGCTGAAAGCTTGCGTACCACCTCCTCTGTTCTATTGGGGAGAAAAGTCCACATTGTCTCGCTCGCTCTGCAAAAAGAGTATACTTCCAAACGGGTACTGACAGTAGGACTGGAGATAAAGCTCCTGTTGTCCCGTAGTGACAGATGGTCGTTGATACTCATTTTTGAGTTTAAGGTGGGCCGGTCCCGGCGGTACTGCAATGCCGGGTCAACCCGTGACAGAGGTGGAGCAAGCCCCTAGCACTCCGTCATTTTCCAAAAATCAGTTTAATATACTGGCCCCGCAATGCGGAGCGTATCAGATATTAAGCTGATAAGAACAGATTTAAAAACGTTTATTGTTATATCAGTATATACAGAGTGTTACAAAAATTTTAAAACATGCTTACAAATTAATACTCATTAATTCTAGATACATACTTCATAATCATTATACATGTTTAAAATGGTACAACTTTTTGTTGTATATTTATAGTCTTTATTTATTACAATAAAATTTCTTTTTGGTATAGTCTTTGGGATTGTTCGTATGCACAAATTGTATATTTAATGTTTTTCAGATATATGTCACAACTGCCAATTTATTTAATATCATTCTCATGTAGTTTAATATACTGGCCCTGCAATGCAGGGCGTATCACACACACACACACACACACACACACACACACACACACACACACACACACACACACACACACACACACACACACACACACACAGAGGAAACATGAAGCTCAAATACAAAAAGACAAATATATAGAAAATACACAAATACAAATATTAAGAAAATATAACACACACACACACACACACACACACACACACACACACACACACACACACACACACACACACACACACACACAGAGGAAACATGCAGCTCAAATACAAAAAGACAAATATAAAGAAAATACACAAATACAAATATTAAGAAAATATATACATAATACATATTGTTTTGATTGGCAGCTGTGACTGACATTAGACACTGGCATTAATAAATAGCACTATCACAATGTCACTGTCACTAGCACTAAGCACTATCACTTATATTGTCGTACACCTGTGACATGTTCAACGTATATGTCACGACTCCACCTAATTGTGTCCGACACCATTAATTTTCCCATTATTCTACCATACTTCCAAGAAATACCCAGCCTCTGAACAACCCTGTCATTGTTCTTGTGCCATGCACCCAGAGAGCCTATAATAAAGCCATCAAGGTACACCCTGTATCCTTTGGCTTCTAGTTCAGTTTTCAAGGAGCTGTATTTGTCAATTTTATGTCTCCTTGCCAGTTCTAGAGCCTCCTCAGAACCTTCAAAAGGCACCGATACGTCCACAATACATATATTTTTCCTGTCATCACTTCTTAACACTATGTCTGGTCTGAGGTTTGATGTAGTTCCCTCGACCTTCCTGTTTTTGATGAGTGTTTCGGTGTCTTTGAGAGTAATGGCATTGCTGAGGCGTTCAACTATATTATCGTGGCGGAGCTTCCATCCTGTCGAATGGGTTTTACAGTGATTGACAACATGGGGAAGGGTCTCCTTGGGGTATCCGCATTTCCTGCATCGCTTGTCACCATTGCCGTATCTTTTTGTAGCATTCAGGGGAACGGTCCCAAGTCTTGCTCTGGTGATGAAGCGGTAGTCACAGAAACGAGTGTACTTTCCTGTAAGTATAAAATGGTTGCTCACTGCTGCTCGTGTAGTTGATTTGAGCACTTTCCCTTGGTCTGGTTTTCTGAATAGGGTGACTTTATAATAATTTCGTATCCCTCCTTTCATCATTCTCATTATAGCCCACCTTTCAGATCCTGGGACGATTATATGTTCTGTAGTATGGGAAGGCATACCTATAATAATTTTCAACTCTTCTCTGGCCGTGGACCACTGGAACCGTACGCTCATCCGGGTCTTGTTGAGGATGCGACATGCATTTCTTGCTTGCGACCATATGGTTGAAATGTCACCACCATCCCTGTCGAGATTGTCATCTGTCGATCCTGAGAGGTATGCGGCCATGTCTTCTTTAGTAGGAGTGGTCCCAAGTTTCCTTTTTACCACACTTTTCAGGTACTCCCAGGCTGTGTTTTTGATTGATGGATCCGGGGATGTAAGTAGTTTAAACGCATGGACTATCTTGGAGATCTTGGCAGCATCCGCCAGTGGAATTAAATTGGCTCCCCCTTGATATGCTGGCATATATAGAATCTCTGGGCTTGCTCGCTGGGGAAGGTGTAGCCACTTTTTGACGTAGCCTTTTATTTTTTTATCAGCTTTGTGAAGCGGCTTCATCGTTATTCGGGATGCTCGCAGTACATAGTCTAGTTTAGTTAGAAGGAACATGTTTAGGGCTTCTATTTTTTGCCACGGCGCCAGTAGTGAGTTGTGAAGTTTCTCAACATCTTGTAGCAGGTTATTAATTTCCTCTTCTGGTGTTTGATTGACTTTGTAGCCTGTTGGAATCCCCAGGTATTGGTAGTCTTCACCTTCTTTTAATGGCTCCAGCCTTCCTCCTTGGACAGTGAAAGTGGTGTTGTGGATTTCTCTCCTCTTCTTGCAATCCATGTGGAGGGTTGAACATTTCTTGGGATTAAGAGTCAGCCCCATCCAAGATGCTGTTTCTCCAACTTTGTTCAGCATGTTTTGCATGGCATCTGCATTCTTTGCAATGAGAACTATATCATCAGCATACGCTAACACCGACTGTATGTTGTTATGTAGTTTGTAACCACAATCATATTGCATGCTTTGTATAGTTCTTAGCAATGGCTCTATTGCAATGTTGAAGATAATTGGCGACAGGGGGCATCCTTGCTTCACTCCAGATTTCATGTTTATGTCTTCAGTCTCCCCTTCCGGTGTAGTTATTGTAGTAGTGGCATTCCTGTAAATGTTTTGTATAATGTTACTTAGCTTTTCTGGGAGTCTTATATTTTTGAGTACATTGTGGATGTATTTATGCGGGATTGAGCCGAAAGCATTTGTTAAATCCAGCCATGCTAGTACGGCTTCTTTTCCGTTTCTTCTGGAATCATCAATGATGGACTGTACTATAAAGTTGTTTTCATAACAGCCTTCTGTATCCATAAAGCCCTTCTGCTTGGGCGATATAATATTATTCTTAGCAGTCCACGTGCATACTCTGCTTGATATAATGCTAGCATATAGTTTGGCTATCGTATTTCCCAAGGTGAGTGGACGCCAGTTGTTGAGATCTCTGTGGTCCCCTTTTTTGTGGATCAGTACGGTTCTTGAACTATCCCATGCCTTCGGTGTCTTCTCCTCCTTAAAGCATCTATTATAAATAGTCTGAAGGACTAGACATCCAGGGTCTGCTCGTTTCAGCTGCGAGTATTTGACACCATCTTTCCCAGGTGCTGTGTTCTTCATTTTATTTAATTTATGATTAATTTCTTCGGCTTCGATAGTATTTTCAATGTTAGCTTCATTTACCCCCACCGCCCGCATCTGATTCAGACATTCTGTGACGTGAGCAGGGGCTGCTGCTATGTCTGTGTCCGCTTTTTCTGTAAATACATCCTTGAAATATGCTGTTACTTCTGTTTTTCCCACTTGACAATACGTTGTAGCTGATCCATTTAATATTTTCGAGATAGCTTTCTTTTTGTTTATTCTGTAAAGCTTCTGTATCCTACCAGCTTCTATAGGATCAAATCCATTGCCACCTGTTCTTTGGATTATTCTGTTCTGATTGCGGCCATGACCATGTCTTTGTGTTCTCTCAGGAGTTGGCTTATATTCTGTTAGTTGTCTTATTTCATCTGTAATGTTGTACACTGTGTCCTCGAAGTCTTGCCAAGATGCTGCGGAGTCCCTCAGTGCTTGTAACCATTTTTCTTGGTGTTTTGTTGATTTCTTCCTGTTTCGGTCTTCTTCGAGAACAGATACTACACTTTGATCTTAGCCAAAAGGCCGAGAAGCGATAAACCAAAGGTGCCTTACGGTTATGGTGTCACTCTATGGACTATCGTTTTAAGCGGCGGGAACCAGTGGTTGTTATTCGAGTTTATTTCACCATCAGCCACCGCCCAAGTGACGTCAGACCAAAGGTGCGCAGTTATCTCAACGTCTCCTCGCCTTTCTTATGCGAAACGTTCAACTGGTTCGATTTTTGAGAAGGAAACGCTGGAAAAATCGTAGCCCAGTCAACGAATACAGTCGCCGTGACGACGTGGTGAACTGTTTACTCGATAGATGGCGTCACAGTAGCGCCTCCGTATTTTACCACTTTTTTGTTTTTCGTGGTGAAAACCGCGGAACGAGGACGCAGGCAACGTGTCGGAAGTCGTCTGTTAAGTTAAGCAACCGATAAAACGATCGGTAGAACCGGATAGTACGATGAAAAAAACCCGTTAAAGTTCAAGTTCGCACCGCATTTAACGTGACCCGCAAGATAGGGTAGGCTGCAGCTGGAATGTCGGCGTTTTGCACACTCAATTATTGGTAGGCGTACCTTTTAAAATACATGCCATGCTGTGTGCTCTGTTGTCATATACAGACGGCAGTGGCCCGGGACTTGTGGTCGACGAAATTACAAGTAGATTTTTCATAACACATCACCTCTCTCAGCGTTCCCTTTTCTTTGCTGCATCCAAGCACGAGACGGCCGCGCCCACCACGTCGTTACGATTACAGTATCTCAGATGTCGAGTGACCGATTATACAATTTAAAAACCTCACAACGGTGGTTTTCATAATAGGCCTACCTTTCGAGTAACGTGAGAGGCCACGTAGGTGTATACGTAAACGGTACCCAATTCAATTCCTTTGTAAAACTGAAAAAACAATGGGCCAAATTGTCCGCGTCGTCTTCACAATGCGATTTCAAGTGTCATGCTAATATCATACTGTTGAGTCGCTTGCCGATTTGAAAGTGAAGGGTATTTATTCGTAAATGACTAATCAAACAAATCTGCAATTGCACACCTTTGAACGATCGAATCTCGTTGTTTTTGAACCAATAGCTAGTAAAATTTCTAAAACAGATACGTCACCGCTCGTGTTCGGTTTTCATCATCTTTAAAGTATGTTTTCATCTAGTAAACGAGCTGTTCTGCAAAGTTGCATGAAACTTTTTCCCCTCTCTACCGAACTGATCGCATTCTAACAAACGTAAAGTAAATGTTAAAGACAACGACGCCACCTAACCTTTCACAACTGCACAGAATGTAAATGAAGGGTGCCTGTTTTTTCTTAACTGCTCCTCTTCCTCTGGTCAGTGTGTATTTTACCTTTCACACAACTGAAAGTATTTAAACTAGTAAAGGAATTTTTTATTTCATTAGTGGGGGAGACAAGTAGTTTCCGTACTGTGTTATAATAAAATGAATTTTGTTTATTATCATTACCAAATTGTAAACAATTATTTGTATTGCATTCAGTTTCATTTGGTCTCTTCAGAGTGTCTTTAAGCAAGTTAAATATTTGAAATATGAAAGTACTAAAAGGCCGTGTGTTTTTAATTGAAAGCAGATGGTAGTTTATGACAGAAAGCAGTCGGCTGAAGTGTATTCATTTATTTTATCAAACACCATTCACATTTATAAGAATATTTATTTTTGTGCAGCTAGTTGTTAGCTAAGACATAGTGTGCAAATTTTTGTCGTTCTATCCCCTTTCCAGTAATAATGGAATAACAATGTAAACAATTTGTATAGCATTCAGTTTCAATTGGTCTCTTCAGAGTGTCTTTAAGCAAGTTAAATATTTGAAATACGAGGGTCATTCAATAAGTAAACAGACAAACAGTTGTAGAAAAGAAATTAATTGTAGCAGCTGATTGAAACTTTCAGAAGTGTTACCTGGCAACATCGTTGTGAGTCTTGATCAGCTGTTCAATAATATATTGCATAATCATAACCAATACAGTTTTATGTACGATGGCGTGTCCTCTTGAGGACAGTACTTTCGAAGAACAGCGTTCTGTTATAAGATTTTTGGACTTGGAACCACTAACTAGGATTCACTATTTTGAACCTGAGTCAAAGCGACAAAGCATGGAGTGGAAGCATCCCAGTTCACCCGCCAAAAAGAAATTCAAAACCCAGCCATCGGCTGGTAAGGTGATGTTAACCATCTTTTGGAGCTCCCAAGGCCCAATTTTCTGTGATTACCTACAAGACCAGCGTACCATCATAGTCAGTACTATTCTGACATGATTGTGAACAAAGTTAAGCCTGCATTGAAGAAGAAATGTCCGGGATGGCAGAGGAAAGGTGTGATTCTTCTTCACGATAATGCCCGCCCACACACGGCAAAACTGACGCTTGAAACAATAAAAAAAGTAGGTTGGGAGATCCTGCCTCATCGCCCTTATAGCCCTGACCTTCCCCATCTGACTTTTTCTTGTTTGGCCCACTCAAGGAGACTTTGCGTGATGTCAAGTTCAACGGCAATGAAGAAGTGAAGGAAAAAGTCAAAAACTGGCTTCGACATCAAGGTAAAGAATTCTTTGCTGAGGGAATACAAAAGCTTGTAAAGAGATGGGACAAGTGCATAGACGCTGCTGGAGATTATGTTGAAAAGTAAAAAAAAAAAATTGTATAATTGTATTAATTGAATAAAAAGCTTTTGCTCCACAGCTGTTTGTTTACTTATTGAATGACCTCTCATATGAAAGTACTGAAAGGCTGTGTGTTTTTAATTGAAAGCAGATGGTAGTTTATGACAGATATCAGTCGGGTGAAGTGTATTCTATTTATTTTATTTTATCAAACACCATTCACGTTCATAAGGTTATTTATTTTTGTGCAGCTAGTTGTTAGCTAAGGCGCAGTGTGCAAGTTTTTTGTCATTCTATCCCCTTTGCAGTAATAAAGTGGTGGCAAATCCTATTAAAGATTGCCTGTTCGTCACTAAATTTTAATTACCAAGTGGTTTTAAATTTACTATAACTGGTACGGTCATTATTTACTTATGTTTCCTCTGTTGGTGAAAATTAAAATAACAAGGGCGCGGCAAGCCATATTACCACTGTTGAAGGTTACCATATGTTTTTCCAGGTTTGCTTTTGTTCAGAAACGGCTAACGGTTTGGAAAAAAAATTTTCAACTTGTGATTTTCACTTGACAAACACAAACGCAATAGTAAACTTACATTACAAAGTTAACATTTTTACTTTAAGACCGTGTAACAATTTTTACAAGCTGGTACAAATCAACAAATGTAGATGCAATTGCACACACACACATACAATCAACTGTGGAAGTTCAATTATACAACATGTAATGTATTCAGTTTCTCCAAGTAACAGTTCAATATTGTTTACGACTGGCTTTCACAAGCAGGCTGCTTGTTGCAGTATCTGGCACATTCGATACTGTCACCAACGCGAAGGGTAGCCCTATCTTTCATTACTTTACAAGGAGAGAGGACACTCTTCATTTCATAAATGAAACAGGTGGGAAAGTTTTTACGAAAAGACCTGTCTCATTATACAGGCTCTCTGTTGCAGTGCTCGTCAAACATTTACACACAAACACTCACTGCTAACACGTACATGATTATGTTACAAAGGGCCATCTTTATTAGCCTGTTTTTGACGCATTGCACACTGCATTTTATCAGGATATATGGACCATTCACAGGTGTCCGTCTGTATTTCTGTCCCTCACTCGTACGCTTATCCTCATGGTCATGCAACTCATTCTGCCGGGAGTGTGTGTGTTCTTTTGTGCAGATGCTTACCTTGCACTTGGTTGTAACTTGCTGCCGATGACAAGAAGTACGTAGTACGTAGTCCTAATCGTACCCGATGCATGTACAACAGAAATTTTCCATGCATCCTCATCCACATAGGGATGACAAACTAGGTTTCCTGATCATGCTTATTGGCCGATAACAAACACGAGAATAAGACAGAAAAATTAATGGTGTAACCTTTTTCAGTATCAGCTACCCTTATAATTTACAGCAAGCTCTATTTATGATAATTGTTATTACACTGTCATAGGACTGCAGTTCCTCCCTCAGGCTGCTGGTGCTCGGTTCCTCCTTGCAGCGAAATATTGTCAATTGTCTGCGTGGAAGTAAGCAACGGGTGTAAGCATTCTTGAAGGCTTCATCTCACTCGATCCTCTCTGGCAGCAAGCTGTAACAGTAACGGAGACCATCAAACGTTTTCTAGGCGAAAGCCGGCCACTGCAATATGCATGCACGTTTCTAGACACAATTAAAAAAAATTACAGGTGGTCAGAAAAGTCTGGTGTAAGAAAAGTGTACGTAGGGACCCGGAGGTACTGCAATGCCGGGTCAACCCGTGACAGAAGTGGAGCAAGCCTCTAAACACTCCGTCATTTTCCAAAGGTCATTTTAATACACTGGCCCCACAATGCGGAGCGTATCAGACATAAAGTTGATAAGAACAGCTTAACAGGTTTATTCTTATACCAAAAATTTTACAAGGAGTTACAAATATTAAAACCGTACTTACAAATTAATAATCATTAATTGTATGTAACACTGTTGACAATTTTTAGACACCTGTATGAATTAGGCTATACAATTTATTGTTGTATATATGTATATAAAGTCTCTGATTATTTATTACAATTATTAATTTTATACAGTCTTTGAGAGTGTTCATACCTTCACAGTATGTCAAACACAATTATATCTATTGTATATTGTTTTTTTTCACACATTGATGTCACAATTTGCCAATTGTTTAATCACTGTCATGCAGATTTTTTTATCCAGTTACTACCACACTTAAGTTATTCTTTTTTTTCTTTCCTGTGAAAGCTGAAAGCGCAGCAGCACGTGTGAACACACAGATAATATTTTGTTTGGCAAATGTGACATTAAGCACTGCCATCAATCAGTATCACTATCTCACTTGTTTACTGTATATATATCCTGACTCCACCTGCTGAGCTTTCCGAATGGCTCTGTCATTGTTCTTGTGCCATGCATAGTAGTCCAGAGATGCTATACTATGAAGCCATCCATGGAGACCCTACATCCTTTCCCTTCTAGCGCCTCCTCAGAGATTTCAAAAGAAACAGATGCATCAACTATGCAGATATTTATATTTTCTTCATTCCTCAGCTCCCGTGTCATGGTCTCAGATATGATCTGTTCCCTCGGCCTTCCTGTTTTTACAAGCAGAACCCCTGCCAATCAAAACATTGTAAAACAAAGGAAATTTAAGTGTACAAAAAAAAAACAAAAGATTGACAAGGAAGGTTGGTGAAGAGGAAAGGCTGAAGATTGCGATTGATTTACTGCAATGAACAGAGGTAAATAATAATAATAATAATAATTTATTTCCAATTTTTCCTTCATATACAAAATAGTTGCATACAAAGGACCTATAGGGGGTATAAAAATACCCGTACATAGGTTGGTCCTACATAAATATTTAAAAATAAAATTCAAAAATACAACAGTTGTAAATATTAACAAAATGTGATAGATACATCACTAGTTTATACTAATATAGTTCAAATAATAAAGCATTAAATTTATATGAGATTCATATACACAACATCAACCATACATGGCAACATGTTAATCACAATAATTATTAAATTTGTACAGACACCATTTATTCCATTATTCAGTCTATAACAAAATTTCTGATTTTATCTTTTAACTTCTTTTTTAACAGTTTATTACTAACGCCCAAACCTTTAAGATATATCGGTAGTTCATTGAAGTACTTTATTGCATAATAAACATAACTCCTTTGGCCAATTGTCAATATGTGTTTAGGCAGTGGGATACTTTTGTAGCGTGTGTTATTAGAATTTCGAGTAAATTCATCCTCAAGTTTATCATACTGATATATTATGGCTTTAAGAACAAAAACTTGTTTGAGATCGAGTGGTCTGTCCTGATCTTGTTCTTCCACTCCAATTATTTTTAATAATCTATATTGAAGTCTAAGCAGTGGTCTGAAAGATGTATCATAAAGACCACCCCAGGCAACAATACCATAAACTGCAATACTATGGAAAAGCCCATAGTAGGCATATATTTGAATCATCTGTTTTCTAGATAATATTTGCCGGAGTCTGCAAAAAACATATACTAGATATTTTGGTCTTATTAACTACATTATTGACATGCAAATCCCACTTAATATTATAATCATATATAACACCTAGATATTTACAGCTAACGACTCTCTTCAAACGACCACCATTCAAAAAAACATCCAATTCACAGGAACAGAGTCTTTATAATTGCCAAAAGTGACATAAACAGACTTGTTTATATTAAGTATAAGTTTATTTTGATAAAGCCATGAAAAAATAGAGTCAAGTTTATCTGACACATGAACTGAAAGTTCCCTCCATGAGTGCCCATTCATTGGGACAGCTGTATCATCAGCATATGCAATCAATTCTTGGTGTATTTCTAATAAATCATTTATGAAGAATAAAAACAGTAATTGACCAAGAATAGATCCCTGAGGAACTCCTAAATTGGTATAGACTGGTTTACTTTTAATACCATTGACCTTTTTACAACTTGAAATTAAAAATCGAATCGAATTAAAAATTTTTTAAATTCACATTACAGTTAAATTTTTAACATGTTTCTTTAAAATTACACATACCATACAATTGTACTAATCATTTTTATTGATAATGTTTCATTATCGCTGCATGTGCCAACCAACTAAATTTCTTATAAAACCGCCAATATCTCGAAAACGAAAAAGCCGATTTTATTGAAACAAAACCAAAATAAAATTTGGAATTTTCTATAATTTTCACTCGTTGACACCATATAGCTATCTCTCATAAAACGAAAGTTTGTCGCATGCCGAAAATTTCACTACATGAAAATTAAAAAAGAAATTTCATGACGTGAACCGTCTGAAGACTGTTTTTGAAAATTGTTAAAACTATCGGTTAAAATTTATGCCTAAAACCATCCTCAAACTTCAAGGAACATGGTGGTGAAAGAATTTTAAAAATCAGATCAGCTGTTACTGAAGTTATGTCGGGGCGGGCAATGAAACACATTCGCGCTCTCCGCTATAGCTCGGACGTAGACCTACGCAGCTTCCAGTGGTCGAGGGAAGAGTAACAGTACTTGCTGAAAGCTTGCGTACCACCTCCTCTGTTCTATTGGGGAGAAAAGTCCACATTGTCTCGCTCGCTCTGCAAAAAGAGTATACTTCCAAACGGGTACTGACAGTAGGACTGGAGATAAAGCTCCTGTTGTCCCGTAGTGACAGATGGTCGTTGATATTCATTTTTGAGTTTAAGGTGGGCCGGTCCCGGCGGTACTGCAATGCCGGGTCAACCCGTGACAGAGGTGGAGCAAGCCCCTAGCACTCCGTCATTTTCCAAAAATCAGTTTAATATACTGGCCCCGCAATGCGGAGCGTATCAGATATTAAGCTGATAAGAACAGATTTAAAAACGTTTATTGTTATATCAGTATATACAGAGTGTTACAAAAATTTTAAAACATGCTTACAAATTAATACTCATTAATTCTAGATACATACTTCATAATCATTATACATGTTTAAAATGGTACAACTTTTTGTTGTATATTTATAGTCTTTATTTATTACAATAAAATTTCTTTTTGGTATAGTCTTTGGGATTGTTCGTATGTACAAATTGTATATTTAATGTTTTTCAGATATATGTCACAACTGCCAATTTATTTAATATCATTCTCATGTAGTTTAATATACTGGCCCTGCAATGCAGGGCGTATCACACACACACACACACACACACACACATACACACACACACACACACACACACACACACACACACAGAGGAAACATGAAGCTCAAATACAAAAAGACAAATATAAAGAAAATACACAAATACAAATATTAAGAAAATATAACACACACACACACACACACACACACACACAGAGGAAACATGCAGCTCAAATACAAAAAGACAAATATTAAGAAAATATATACATAATACATATTGTTTTGATTGGCAGCTGTGACTGACATTAGACACTGGCATTAATAAATAGCACTATCACAATGTCACTGTCACTAGCACTAAGCACTATCACTTATATTGTCGTACACCTGTGACATGTTCAACGTATATGTCACGACTCCACCTAATTGTGTCCGACACCATTAATTTTCCCATTATTCTACCATACTTCCAAGGAATACCCAGCCTCTGAACAACCCTGTCATTGTTCTTGTGCCACGCACCCAGAGAGCCTATAATAAAGCCATCAAGGTACACCCTGTATCCTTTGGCTTCTAGTTCAGTTTTCAAGGAGCTGTATTTGTCAATTTTATGTCTCCTTGCCAGTTCTAGAGCCTCCTCAGAACCTTCAAAAGGCACCGATACGTCCACAATACATATATTTTTCCTGTCATCACTTCTTAACACTATGTCTGGTCTGAGGTTTGATGTAGTTCCCTCGACCTTCCTGTTTTTGATGAGTGTTTCGGTGTCTTTGAGAGTAATGCCATTGCTGAGGCGTTCAACTATATTATCGTGGCGGAGCTTCCATCCTGTCGAATGGGTTTTACAGTGATTGACAACATGGGGAAGGGTCTCCTTGGGGTATCCGCATTTCCTGCATCGCCTGTCACCATTGCCGTATCTTTTTGTAGCATTCAGGGGAACGGTCCCAAGTCTTGCTCTGGTGATGAAGCGGTAGTCACAGAAACGAGTGTACTTTCCTGTAAGTATAAAATGGTTGCTCACTGCTGCTCGTGTAGTTGATTTGAGCACTTTCCCTTGGTCTGGTTTTCTGAATAGGGTGACTTTATAATAATTTCGTATCCCTCCTTTCATCATTCTCATTATAGCCCACCTTTCAGATCCTGGGACGATTATATGTTCTGTAGTATGGGAAGGCATACCTATAATAATTTTCAACTCTTCTCTGGCCGTGGACCACTGGAACCGTACGCTCATCCGGGTCTTGTTGAGGATGCGACATGCATTTCTTGCTTGCGACCAGATGGTTGATATGTCACCACCATCCCTGTCGAGGTTGTCATCTGTCGATCCTGAGAGGTATGCGGCCATGTCTTCTTTAGTAGGAGTGGACCCAAGTTTCCTTTTTACCACACTTTTCAGGCACTCCCAGGCTGTGTTTTTGATTGATGGATCCGGGGATGTAAGTAGTTTAAACGCATGGACTATCTTGGAGATCTTGGCAGCATCCGCCAGTGGAATTAAATTGGCTCCCCCTTGATATGCTGGCATATATAGAATCTCTGGGCTTGCTCGCTGGGGAAGGTGTAGCCACTTTTTGACGTAGCCTTTTATTTTTTTTATCAGCTTTGTGAAGCGGCTTCATCGTTATTCGGGATGCTCGCAGTACATAGTCTAGTTTAGTTAGAAGGAACATGTTTAGGGCTTCTATTTTTTGCCACGGCGCCAGTAGTGAGTTGTGAAGTTTCTCAACATCTTGTAGCAGGTTATTAATTTCCTCTTCTGGTGTTTGATTGACTTTGTAGCCTGTTGGAATCCCCAGGTATTGGTAGTCTTCACCTTCTTTTAATGGCTCCGGTCTTCCTCCTTGGACAGTGAAAGTGGTGTTGTGGATTTCTCTCCTCTTCTTGCAATCCATGTGGAGGGTTGAACATTTCTTGGGATTAAAAGTCAGCCCCATCCAAGATGCTGTTTCTCCAACTTTGTTCAGCATGTTTTGCATGGCATCTGCATTCTTTGCAATGAGAACTATATCATCAGCATACGCTAACACCGACTGTATGTTGTTATGTAGTTTGTAACCACAATCATATTGCATGCTTTGTATAGTTCTTAGCAATGGCTCTATTGCAATGTTGAAGATAATTGGCGACAGGGGGCATCCTTGCTTCACTCCAGATTTCATGTTTATGTCTTCAGTCTCCCCTTCCGGTGTAGTTATTGTAGTAGTGGCATTCCTGTAAATGTTTTGTATAATGTTACTTAGCTTTTCTGGGAGTCTTATATTTTTGAGTACATTGTGGATGTATTTATGCGGGATTGAGCCGAAAGCATTTGTTAAATCCAGCCATGCTAGTACGGCTTCTTTTCCGTTTCTTCTGGAATCATCAATGATGGACTGTACTATAAAGTTGTTTTCATAACAGCCTTCTGTATCCATAAAGCCCTTCTGCTTGGGCGATATAATATTATTCTTAGCAGTCCACGTGCATACTCTGCTTGATATAATGCTAGCATATAGTTTGGCTATCGTATTTCCCAAGGTGAGTGGACGCCAGTTGTTGAGATCTCTGTGGTCCCCTTTTTTGTGGATCAGTACGGTTCTTGAACTATCCCATGCCTTCGGTGTCTTCTCCTCCTTAAAGCATCTATTATAAATAGTCTGAAGGACTAGACATCCAGGGTCTGCTCGTTTCAGCTGCGAGTATTTGACACCATCTTTCCCAGGTGCTGTGTTCTTCATTTTATTTAATTTCTGATTAATTTCTTCGGTTTCGATAGTATTTTCAATGTTAGCTTCATTTACCCCCACCGCCCGCATCTGATTCAGACATTCTGTGACGTGAGCAGGGGCTGCTGCTATGTCTGTGTCCGCTTTTTCTGTAAATACATCCTTGAAATATGCTGTTACTTCTGTTTTTCCCACTTGACAATACGTTGTAGCTGATCCATTTAATATTTTCGAGATAGCTTTCTTTTTGTTTATTCTGTAAAGCTTCTGTATCCTACCAGCTTCTATAGGATCAAATCCATTGCCACCTGTTCTTTGGATTATTCTGTTCTGATTGCGGCCATGACCATGTCTTTGTGTTCTCTCAGGAGTTGGCTTATATTCTGTTAGTTGTCTTATTTCATCTGTAATGTTGTACACTGTGTCCTCGAAGTCTTGCCAAGATGCTGCGTCCCTCAGTGCTTGTAACCATTTTTCTTGGTGTTTTGTTGATTTCTTCCTGTTTCGGTCTTCTTCGTCTATTTCACATTGGTTAGCATTTCCATGTAAGTGTGGATTGCCTGTATCCGTTGTTATTGTAGTGTCTTCCACTGCAGCACTTGTCTCTGGCAAACCGACAATTACAATAGGGGGCCCTTCTTCTGCGGGTGTTATGGGTCGGTCTTCTTGGGCTGGTATATTCATACACAACTCCCGAATTGGTACGTCTGTATTTACACATTGAGTAGTTATGTCGGTGGTATCCCTCGTTTCTTCAGTTCTCATGTATTGTGCGTCTTCTGCTGTAGTTGTGGGATGATTCTCATTAATTTGACGGTTTGCTGATCTTCTTTCAGACATGTGTTCTTCTTCTGGTATGCTAGTAGGGACTTCTGTTTCGTTACTTGTTGTCCGTTCAATGGTTATACATGAGGGGCCATCTTCTGCAGGTATTATGGGGTGATTTTCTTGGGTTCCTGTATCGACTGCTGCCTCTTCAACTGGTATGTCCTGTTGTGCAGTTGAGTCACTGCTCTCTTCTAATTCATTACGGATTGTGCCGACATCTTCAGTGTTGCCATGTGACCTGTAGTGTCTCTTCTGTTTTTTCAGGTCGTTTTCCACTCTATCACAAATTCGGCACTTAAATTTAAGGATAACGTTGTTGCAGTGGATCTTCTTTAGATGTTTTTTAAAGTCGCTATGATTTTGATACTGGTATAGCCCAAATAACCGTCTTCTTCCTCCAGAGGGCTGTGAGGATGGACCGTCTTTACAAAAATCGCACTGTATTAGTTCGTCAAATGGATACTGTATTGTAACTACCAAGGGGGTATTTGTTCCGGATTCCATTTTACACTGTAGTAGTTCTTCTATCTTAAGAGTTAGTTTACTAGTTACTTAAAGTTCCTATTAATATCTTTCCTATTATTTCTATATCATCTTATATCATTTCTATTAATATAAAAGTCTTAATAATAGCAGTCCTTGCTTGGTATAGCATTCACTTCACTACTATATCACGTTCTACTATCTTAGAGTTAGCTTATTAGTTACTTAAAGTGTCTTTAATATCTTTCCTATTATTTCTATTAGTATAAAAGTTTTAGTAATAACAGTTCTTGCTTGGCATAGTATTCATTTCACTACTATAAAGTTGTTTGTTGCGTAGACTGCTACAATACACATTAAAAAGAAAAAAAAAAAATGTCTTTTCCAGAATATTTTTACTATAGTTTCCTAATCTGCTAATGTATTTACATGTTTCATGATTAAATGTAACTGTATTTATGGAGTCCTACACACTAAGATAAACAATTGTTCATAGTTACATTTTTCTTTTTAAATTTCGACTTTTTCCTAGCCATTAGGTATTGTTTCACAGGCATCATTAAGTAAATATGCTTTGCAAGGTTGTATCTTCTGTGAGATGAAGTAGTGCATATTGTTAATGTGTAAAAAGTTACTTACATACTTTCCAGTCTATATTCCATTCCACTGTAAAATACTCACAGAACACTCAAAGTTATAGCCGTTATTAAGTTTAAAATAGAAACGAACTGTATACCCTTTAATGTACAGAATTAATTATACAGTACTTCACAACGGACTAAATTCAAATATATACGGAACCCAAAAAAAGCACTCCACGTTTAAATTTAAAATCATTAAGAGCTTTCCACTACTGTATAACGGAAAATTTGAATGTTAACAGACACTTGCAGCCGTTGCTAAGCCCATAAGAGAGTTTAAATTTGGAATCTTAACGAACTTTCCCAAATATTATTAATATCGCACTGCACCACTTCCCAGATAAATTTGAAGTATTAACGGAAACTTACAGCCGTTATTATGATTCACACTTTACGGTTCACTGTAGCGTACACAATACTATCATCGATTACAACACGCACAAAAATAATTAAAATTAAGCTGAAACTTACTGCCGTTATTATGATTCACACTTTACGGTTCAACGTTCAACTGGTTCGATTTTTGAGAAGGAAACGCTGGAAAAATCGTAGCCCAGTCAACGAATACAGTCGCCGTGACGACGTGGTGAACTGTTTACTCGATAGATGGCGTCACAGTAGCGCCTCCGTATTTTACCACTTTTTTGTTTTTCGTGGTGAAAACCGCGGAACGAGGACGCAGGCAACGTGTCGGAAGTCGTCTGTTAAGTTAAGCAACCGATAAAACGATCGGTAGAACCGGATAGTACGATGAAAAAAAGCCGTCAAAGTTCAAGTTCGCACCGCATTTAACGTGACCCGCAAGATAGGGTAGGCTGCAGCTGGAATGTCGGCGTTTTGCACACTCAATTATTGGTAGTCGTACCTTTTAAAATACATGCCATGCTGTGTGCTCTGTTGTCATATACAGACGGCAGTGGCCCGGCACCTGATGGTCGACGAAATTACAAGTAGATTTTTCATAACACATCACCTCTCTCAGCGTTCCCTTTTCTTTGCTGCATCCAAGCACGAGACGGCCGCGCCCACCACGTCGTTACGATTACAGTATCTCAGATGTCGAGTGACCGATTATACAATTTAAAAACCTCACAACGGTGGTTTTCATAATAGGCCTACCTTTCGAGTAACGTGAGAGGCCACGTAGGTGTATACGTAAACGGTACCCAATTCAATTCCTTTGTAAAACTGAAAAAACAATGGGCCAAATTGTCCGCGTCGTCTTCACAATGCGATTTCAAGTGTCATGCTAATATCATACTGTTGAGTCGCTTGCCGATTTGAAAGTGAAGGGTATTTATTCGTAAATGACTAATCAAACAAATCTGCAATTGCACACCTTTGAACGATCGAATCTCGTTGTTTTTGAACCAATAGCTAGTAAAATTTCTAAAACAGATACGTCACCGCTCGTGTTCGGTTTTCATCATCTTTAAAGTATGTTTTCATCTAGTAAACGAGCTGTTCTGCAAAGTTGCATGAAACTTTTTCCCCTCTCTACCGAACTGATCGCATTCTAACAAACGTAAAGTAAATGTTAAAGACAACGACGCCACCTAACCTTTCACAACTGCACAGAATGTAAATGAAGGGTGCCTGTTTTTTCTTAACTGCTCCTCTTCCTCTGGTCAGTGTGTATTTTACCTTTCACACAACTGAAAGTATTTAAACTAGTAAAGGAATTTTTTATTTCATTAGTGGGGGAGACAAGTAGTTTCCGTACTGTGTTATAATAAAATGAATTTTGTTTATTATCATTACCAAATTGTAAACAATTATTTGTATTGCATTCAGTTTCATTTGGTCTCTTCAGAGTGTCTTTAAGCAAGTTAAATATTTGAAATATGAAAGTACTAAAAGGCCGTGTGTTTTTAATTGAAAGCAGATGGTAGTTTATGACAGAAAGCAGTCGGCTGAAGTGTATTCATTTATTTTATCAAACACCATTCACATTTATAAGAATATTTATTTTTGTGCAGCTAGTTGTTAGCTAAGACATAGTGTGCAAATTTTTGTCGTTCTATCCCCTTTCCAGTAATAATGGAATAACAATGTAAACAATTTGTATAGCATTCAGTTTCAATTGGTCTCTTCAGAGTGTCTTTAAGCAAGTTAAATATTTGAAATACGAGGGTCATTCAATAAGTAAACAGACAAACAGTTGTAGAAAAGAAATTAATTGTAGCAGCTGATTGAAACTTTCAGAAGTGTTACCTGGCAACATCGTTGTGAGTCTTGATCAGCTGTTCAATAATATATTGCATAATCATAACCAATACAGTTTTATGTACGATGGCGTGTCCTCTTGAGGACAGTACTTTCGAAGAACAGCGTTCTGTTATAAGATTTTTGGACTTGGAACCACTAACTTGGATTCACTATTTTGAACCTGAGTCAAAGCGACAAAGCATGGAGTGGAAGCATCCCAGTTCACCCGCCAAAAAGAAATTCAAAACCCAGCCATCGGCTGGTAAGGTGATGTTAACCATCTTTTGGAGCTCCCAAGGCCCAATTTTCTGTGATTACCTACAAGACCAGCGTACCATCATAGTCAGTACTATTCTGACATGATTGTGAACAAAGTTAAGCCTGCATTGAAGAAGAAATGTCCGGGATGGCAGAGGAAAGGTGTGATTCTTCTTCACGATAATGCCCGCCCACACACGGCAAAACTGACGCTTGAAACAATAAAAAAAGTAGGTTGGGAGATCCTGCCTCATCGCCCTTATAGCCCTGACCTTCCCCATCTGACTTTTTCTTGTTTGGCCCACTCAAGGAGACTTTGCGTGATGTCAAGTTCAACGGCAATGAAGAAGTGAAGGAAAAAGTCAAAAACTGGCTTCGACATCAAGGTAAAGAATTCTTTGCTGAGGGAATACAAAAGCTTGTAAAGAGATGGGACAAGTGCATAGACGCTGCTGGAGATTATGTTGAAAAGTAAAAAAAAAAAAATTGTATAATTGTATTAATTGAATAAAAAGCTTTTGCTCCACAGCTGTTTGTTTACTTATTGAATGACCTCTCATATGAAAGTACTGAAAGGCTGTGTGTTTTTAATTGAAAGCAGATGGTAGTTTATGACAGATATCAGTCGGGTGAAGTGTATTCTATTTATTTTATTTTATCAAACACCATTCACGTTCATAAGGTTATTTATTTTTGTGCAGCTAGTTGTTAGCTAAGGCGCAGTGTGCAAGTTTTTTGTCATTCTATCCCCTTTGCAGTAATAAAGTGGTGGCAAATCCTATTAAAGATTGCCTGTTCGTCACTAAATTTTAATTACCAAGTGGTTTTAAATTCACTATAACTGGTACGGTCATTATTTACTTATGTTTCCTCTGTTGGTGAAAATTAAAATAACAAGGGCGCGGCAAGCCATATTACCACTGTTGAAGGTTACCATATGTTTTTCCAGGTTTGCTTTTGTTCAGAAACGGCTAACGGTTTGGAAAAAAAATTTTCAACTTGTGATTTTCACTTGACAAACACAAACGCAATAGTAAACTTACATTACAAAGTTAACATTTTTACTTTAAGACCGTGTAACAATTTTTACAAGCTGGTACAAATCAACAAATGTAGATGCAATTGCACACACACACATACAATCAACTGTGGAAGTTCAATTATACAACATGTAATGTATTCAGTTTCTCCAAGTAACAGTTCAATATTGTTTACGACTGGCTTTCACAAGCAGGCTGCTTGTTGCAGTATCTGGCACATTCGATACTGTCACCAACGCGAAGGGTAGCCCTATCTTTCATTACTTTACAAGGAGAGAGGACACTCTTCATTTCATAAATGAAACAGGTGGGAAAGTTTTTACGAAAAGACCTGTCTCATTATACAGGCTCTCTGTTGCAGTGCTCGTCAAACATTTACACACAAACACTCACTGCTAACACGTACATGATTATGTTACAAAGGGCCATCTTTATTAGCCTGTTTTTGACGCATTGCACACTGCATTTTATCAGGATATATGGACCATTCACAGGTGTCCGTCTGTATTTCTGTCCCTCACTCGTACGCTTATCCTCATGGTCATGCAACTCATTCTGCCGGGAGTGTGTGTGTTCTTTTGTGCAGATGCTTACCTTGCACTTGGTTGTAACTTGCTGCCGATGACAAGAAGTACGTAGTACGTAGTCCTAATCGTACCCGATGCATGTACAACAGAAATTTTCCATGCATCCTCATCCCCATAGGGATGACAAACTAGGTTTCCTGATCATGCTTATTGGCCGATAACAAACACGAGAATAAGACAGAAAAATTAATGGTGTAACCTTTTTCAGTATCAGCTACCCTTATAATTTACAGCAAGCTCTATTTATGATAATTGTTATTACACTGTCATAGGACTGCAGTTCCTCCCTCAGGCTGCTGGTGCTCGGTTCCTCCTTGCAGCGAAATATTGTCAATTGTCTGCGTGGAAGTAAGCAACGGGTGTAAGCATTCTTGAAGGCTTCATCTCACTCGATCCTCTCTGGCAGCAAGCTGTAACAGTAACGGAGACCATCAAACGTTTTCTAGGCGAAAGCCGGCCACTGCAATATGCATGCACGTTTCTAGACACAATTAAAAAAAATTACAGGTGGTCAGAAAAGTCTGGTGTAAGAAAAGTGTACGTAGGGACCCGGAGGTACTGCAATGCCGGGTCAACCCGTGACAGAAGTGGAGCAAGCCTCTAAACACTCCGTCATTTTCCAAAGGTCATTTTAATACACTGGCCCCACAATGCGGAGCGTATCAGACATAAAGTTGATAAGAACAGCTTAACAGGTTTATTCTTATACCAAAAATTTTACAAGGAGTTACAAATATTAAAACCGTACTTACAAATTAATAATCATTAATTGTATGTAACACTGTTGACAATTTTTAGACACCTGTATGAATTAGGCTATACAATTTATTGTTGTATATATGTATATAAAGTCTCTGATTATTTATTACAATTATTAATTTTATACAGTCTTTG
Organism: Magicicada septendecula; assembly: GCA_034769895.1. Lineage (NCBI taxonomy): Eukaryota > Metazoa > Arthropoda > Insecta > Hemiptera > Cicadidae > Magicicada > Magicicada septendecula. The sequence goes on from CM068368.1 coordinate 661,474,225, forward strand.
AGAGTGTTCATACCTTCACAGTATGTCAAACACAATTATATCTATTGTATATTGTTTTTTTTCACACATTGATGTCACAATTTGCCAATTGTTTAATCACTGTCATGCAGATTTTTTTATCCAGTTACTACCACACTTAAGTTATTCTTTTTTTTCTTTCCTGTGAAAGCTGAAAGCGCAGCAGCACGTGTGAACACACAGATAATATTTTGTTTGGCAAATGTGACATTAAGCACTGCCATCAATCAGTATCACTATCTCACTTGTTTACTGTATATATATCCTGACTCCACCTGCTGAGCTTTCCGAATGGCTCTGTCATTGTTCTTGTGCCATGCATAGTAGTCCAGAGATGCTATACTATGAAGCCATCCATGGAGACCCTACATCCTTTCCCTTCTAGCGCCTCCTCAGAGATTTCAAAAGAAACAGATGCATCAACTATGCAGATATTTATATTTTCTTCATTCCTCAGCTCCCGTGTCATGGTCTCAGATATGATCTGTTCCCTCGGCCTTCCTGTTTTTACAAGCAGAACCCCTGCCAATCAAAACATTGTAAAACAAAGGAAATTTAAGTGTACAAAAAAAAAACAAAAGATTGACAAGGAAGGTTGGTGAAGAGGAAAGGCTGAAGATTGCGATTGATTTACTGCAATGAACAGAGGTAAATAATAATAATAATAATAATTTATTTCCAATTTTTCCTTCATATACAAAATAGTTGCATACAAAGGACCTATAGGGGGTATAAAAATACCCGTACATAGGTTGGTCCTACATAAATATTTAAAAATAAAATTCAAAAATACAACAGTTGTAAATATTAACAAAATGTGATAGATACATCACTAGTTTATACTAATATAGTTCAAATAATAAAGCATTAAATTTATATGAGATTCATATACACAACATCAACCATACATGGCAACATGTTAATCACAATAATTATTAAATTTGTACAGACACCATTTATTCCATTATTCAGTCTATAACAAAATTTCTGATTTTATCTTTTAACTTCTTTTTTAACAGTTTATTACTAACGCCCAAACCTTTAAGATATATCGGTAGTTCATTGAAGTACTTTATTGCATAATAAACATAACTCCTTTGGCCAATTGTCAATATGTGTTTAGGCAGTGGGATACTTTTGTAGCGTGTGTTATTAGAATTTCGAGTAAATTCATCCTCAAGTTTATCATACTGATATATTATGGCTTTAAGAACAAAAACTTGTTTGAGATCGAGTGGTCTGTCCTGATCTTGTTCTTCCACTCCAATTATTTTTAATAATCTATATTGAAGTCTAAGCAGTGGTCTGAAAGATGTATCATAAAGACCACCCCAGGCAACAATACCATAAACTGCAATACTATGGAAAAGCCCATAGTAGGCATATATTTGAATCATCTGTTTTCTAGATAATATTTGCCGGAGTCTGCAAAAAACATATACTAGATATTTTGGTCTTATTAACTACATTATTGACATGCAAATCCCACTTAATATTATAATCATATATAACACCTAGATATTTACAGCTAACGACTCTCTTCAAACGACCACCATTCAAAAAAACATCCAATTCACAGGAACAGAGTCTTTATAATTGCCAAAAGTGACATAAACAGACTTGTTTATATTAAGTATAAGTTTATTTTGATAAAGCCATGAAAAAATAGAGTCAAGTTTATCTGACACATGAACTGAAAGTTCCCTCCATGAGTGCCCATTCATTGGGACAGCTGTATCATCAGCATATGCAATCAATTCTTGGTGTATTTCTAATAAATCATTTATGAAGAATAAAAACAGTAATTGACCAAGAATAGATCCCTGAGGAACTCCTAAATTGGTATAGACTGGTTTACTTTTAATACCATTGACCTTTTTACAACTTGAAATTAAAAATCGAATCGAATTAAAAATTTTTTAAATTCACATTACAGTTAAATTTTTAACATGTTTCTTTAAAATTACACATACCATACAATTGTACTAATCATTTTTATTGATAATGTTTCATTATCGCTGCATGTGCCAACCAACTAAATTTCTTATAAAACCGCCAATATCTCGAAAACGAAAAAGCCGATTTTATTGAAACAAAACCAAAATAAAATTTGGAATTTTCTATAATTTTCACTCGTTGACACCATATAGCTATCTCTCATAAAACGAAAGTTTGTCGCATGCCGAAAATTTCACTACATGAAAATTAAAAAAGAAATTTCATGACGTGAACCGTCTGAAGACTGTTTTTGAAAATTGTTAAAACTATCGGTTAAAATTTATGCCTAAAACCATCCTCAAACTTCAAGGAACATGGTGGTGAAAGAATTTTAAAAATCAGATCAGCTGTTACTGAAGTTATGTCGGGGCGGGCAATGAAACACATTCGCGCTCTCCGCTATAGCTCGGACGTAGACCTACGCAGCTTCCAGTGGTCGAGGGAAGAGTAACAGTACTTGCTGAAAGCTTGCGTACCACCTCCTCTGTTCTATTGGGGAGAAAAGTCCACATTGTCTCGCTCGCTCTGCAAAAAGAGTATACTTCCAAACGGGTACTGACAGTAGGACTGGAGATAAAGCTCCTGTTGTCCCGTAGTGACAGATGGTCGTTGATATTCATTTTTGAGTTTAAGGTGGGCCGGTCCCGGCGGTACTGCAATGCCGGGTCAACCCGTGACAGAGGTGGAGCAAGCCCCTAGCACTCCGTCATTTTCCAAAAATCAGTTTAATATACTGGCCCCGCAATGCGGAGCGTATCAGATATTAAGCTGATAAGAACAGATACTACACTTTGATCTTAGCCAAAAGGCCGAGAAGCGATAAACCAAAGGTGCCTTACGGTTATGGTGTCACTCTATGGACTATCGTTTTAAGCGGCGGGAACCAGTGGTTGTTATTCGAGTTTATTTCACCATCAGCCACCGCCCAAGTGACGTCAGACCAAAGGTGCGCAGTTATCTCAACGTCTCCTCGCCTTTCTTATGCGAAACGTTCAACTGGTTCGATTTTTGAGAAGGAAACGCTGGAAAAATCGTAGCCCAGTCAACGAATACAGTCGCCGTGACGACGTGGTGAACTGTTTACTCGATAGATGGCGTCACAGTAGCGCCTCCGTATTTTACCACTTTTTTGTTTTTCGTGGTGAAAACCGCGGAACGAGGACGCAGGCAACGTGTCGGAAGTCGTCTGTTAAGTTAAGCAACCGATAAAACGATCGGTAGAACCGGATAGTACGATGAAAAAAAACCGTTACAGTTCAAGTTCACACCGCATTTAACGTGACCCGCAAGATAGGGTAGGCTGCAGCTGGAATGTCGGCGTTTTGCACACTCAATTATTGGTAGGCGTACCTTTTAAAATACATGCCATGCTGTGTGCTCTGTTGTCATATACAGACGGCAGTGGCCCGGGACTTGATGGTCGACGAAATTACAAGTAGATTTTTCATAACACATCACCTCTCTCAGCGTTCCCTTTTCTTTGCTGCATCCAAGCACGAGACGGCCGCGCCCACCACGTCGTTACGATTACAGTATCTCAGATGTCGAGTGACCGATTATACAATTTAAAAACCTCACAACGGTGGTTTTCATAATAGGCCTACCTTTCGAGTAACGTGAGAGGCCACGTAGGTGTATACGTAAACGGTACCCAATTCAATTCCTTTGTAAAACTGAAAAAACAATGGGCCAAATTGTCCGCGTCGTCTTGACAATGCGATTTCAAGTGTCATGCTAATATCATACTGTTGAGTCGCTTGCCGATTTGAAAGTGAAGGGTATTTATTCGTAAATGACTAATCAAACAAATCTGCAATTGCACACCTTTGAACGATCGAATCTCGTTGTTTTTGAACCAATAGCTAGTAAAATTTCTAAAACAGATACGTCACCGCTCGTGTTCGGTTTTCATCATCTTTAAAGTATGTTTTCATCTAGTAAACGAGCTGTTCTGCAAAGTTGCATGAAACTTTTTCCCCTCTCTACCGAACTGATCGCATTCTAACAAACGTAAAGTAAATGTTAAAGACAACGACGCCACCTAACCTTTCACAACTGCACAGAATGTAAATGAAGGGTGCCTGTTTTTTCTTAACTGCTCCTCTTCCTCTGGTCAGTGTGTATTTTACCTTTCACACAACTGAAAGTATTTAAACTAGTAAAGGAATTTTTTATTTCATTAGTGGGGGAGACAAGTAGTTTCCGTACTGTGTTATAATAAAATGAATTTTGTTTATTATCATTACCAAATTGTAAACAATTATTTGTATTGCATTCAGTTTCATTTGGTCTCTTCAGAGTGTCTTTAAGCAAGTTAAATATTTGAAATATGAAAGTACTAAAAGGCCGTGTGTTTTTAATTGAAAGCAGATGGTAGTTTATGACAGAAAGCAGTCGGCTGAAGTGTATTCATTTATTTTATCAAACACCATTCACATTTATAAGAATATTTATTTTTGTGCAGCTAGTTGTTAGCTAAGACATAGTGTGCAAATTTTTGTCGTTCTATCCCCTTTCCAGTAATAATGGAATAACAATGTAAACAATTTGTATAGCATTCAGTTTCAATTGGTCTCTTCAGAGTGTCTTTAAGCAAGTTAAATATTTGAAATACGAGGGTCATTCAATAAGTAAACAGACAAACAGTTGTAGAAAAGAAATTAATTGTAGCAGCTGATTGAAACTTTCAGAAGTGTTACCTGGCAACATCGTTGTGAGTCTTGATCAGCTGTTCAATAATATATTGCATAATCATAACCAATACAGTTTTATGTACGATGGCGTGTCCTCTTGAGGACAGTACTTTCGAAGAACAGCGTTCTGTTATAAGATTTTTGGACTTGGAACCACTAACTTGGATTCACTATTTTGAACCTGAGTCAAAGCGACAAAGCATGGAGTGGAAGCATCCCAGTTCACCCGCCAAAAAGAAATTCAAAACCCAGCCATCGGCTGGTAAGGTGATGTTAACCATCTTTTGGAGCTCCCAAGGCCCAATTTTCTGTGATTACCTACAAGACCAGCGTACCATCATAGTCAGTACTATTCTGACATGATTGTGAACAAAGTTAAGCCTGCATTGAAGAAGAAATGTCCGGGATGGCAGAGGAAAGGTGTGATTCTTCTTCACGATAATGCCCGCCCACACACGGCAAAACTGACGCTTGAAACAATAAAAAAAGTAGGTTGGGAGATCCTGCCTCATCGCCCTTATAGCCCTGACCTTCCCCATCTGACTTTTTCTTGTTTGGCCCACTCAAGGAGACTTTGCGTGATGTCAAGTTCAACGGCAATGAAGAAGTGAAGGAAAAGGTCAAAAACTGGCTTCGACATCAAGGTAAAGAATTCTTTGCTGAGGGAATACAAAAGCTTGTAAAGAGATGGGACAAGTGCATAGACGCTGCTGGAGATTATGTTGAAAAGTAAAAAAAAAAAAATTGTATAATTGTATTAATTGAATAAAAAGCTTTTGCTCCACAGCTGTTTGTTTACTTATTGAATGACCTCTCATATGAAAGTACTGAAAGGCTGTGTGTTTTTAATTGAAAGCAGATGGTAGTTTATGACAGATATCAGTCGGGTGAAGTGTATTCTATTTATTTTATTTTATCAAACACCATTCACGTTCATAAGGTTATTTATTTTTGTGCAGCTAGTTGTTAGCTAAGGCGCAGTGTGCAAGTTTTTTGTCATTCTATCCCCTTTGCAGTAATAAAGTGGTGGCAAATCCTATTAAAGATTGCCTGTTCGTCACTAAATTTTAATTACCAAGTGGTTTTAAATTTACTATAACTGGTACGGTCATTATTTACTTATGTTTCCTCTGTTGGTGAAAATTAAAATAACAAGGGCGCGGCAAGCCATATTACCACTGTTGAAGGTTACCATATGTTTTTCCAGGTTTGCTTTTGTTCAGAAACGGCTAACGGCTTGGAAAAAAAATTTTCAACTTGTGATTTTCACTTGACAAACACAAACGCAATAGTAAACTTACATTACAAAGTTAACATTTTTACTTTAAGACCGTGTAACAATTTTTACAAGCTGGTACAAATCAACAAATGTAGATGCAATTGCACACACACACATACAATCAACTGTGGAAGTTCAATTATACAACATGTAATGTATTCAGTTTCTCCAAGTAACAGTTCAATGTTGTTTACGACTGGCTTTCACAAGCAGGCTGCTTGTTGCAGTATCTGGCACATTCGATACTGTCACCAACGCGAAGGGTAGCCCTATCTTTCATTACTTTACAAGGAGAGAGGACACTCTTCATTTCATAAATGAAACAGGTGGGAAAGTTTTTACGAAAAGACCTGTCTCATTATACAGGCTCTCTGTTGCAGTGCTCGTCAAACATTTACACACAAACACTCACTGCTAACACGTACATGATTATGTTACAAAGGGCCATCTTTATTAGCCTGTTTTTGACGCATTGCACACTGCATTTTATCAGGATATATGGACCATTCACAGGTGTCCGTCTGTATTTCTGTCCCTCACTCGTACGCTTATCCTCATGGTCATGCAACTCATTCTGCCGGGAGTGTGTGTGTTCTTTTGTGCAGATGCTTACCTTGCACTTGGTTGTAACTTGCTGCCGATGACAAGAAGTACGTAGTACGTAGTCCTAATCGTACCCGATGCATGTACAACAGAAATTTTCCATGCATCCTCATCCCCATAGGGATGACAAACTAGGTTTCCTGATCATGCTTATTGGCCGATAACAAACACGAGAATAAGACAGAAAAATTAATGGTGTAACCTTTTTCAGTATCAGCTACCCTTATAATTTACAGCAAGCTCTATTTATGATAATTGTTATTACACTGTCATAGGACTGCAGTTCCTCCCTCAGGCTGCTGGTGCTCGGTTCCTCCTTGCAGCGAAATATTGTCAATTGTCTGCGTGGAAGTAAGCAACGGGTGTAAGCATTCTTGAAGGCTTCATCTCACTCGATCCTCTCTGGCAGCAAGCTGTAACAGTAACGGAGACCATCAAACGTTTTCTAGGCGAAAGCCGGCCACTGCAATATGCATGCACGTTTCTAGACACAATTAAAAAAAATTACAGGTGGTCAGAAAAGTCTGGTGTAAGAAAAGTGTACGTAGGGACCCGGAGGTACTGCAATGCCGGGTCAACCCGTGACAGAAGTGGAGCAAGCCTCTAAACACTCCGTCATTTTCCAAAGGTCATTTTAATACACTGGCCCCACAATGCGGAGCGTATCAGACATAAAGTTGATAAGAACAGCTTAACAGGTTTATTCTTATACCAAAAATTTTACAAGGAGTTACAAATATTAAAACCGTACTTACAAATTAATAATCATTAATTGTATGTAACACTGTTGACAATTTTTAGACACCTGTATGAATTAGGCTATACAATTTATTGTTGTATATATGTATATAAAGTCTCTGATTATTTATTACAATTATTAATTTTATACAGTCTTTGAGAGTGTTCATACCTTCACAGTATGTCAAACACAATTATATCTATTGTATATTGTTTTTTTTCACACATTGATGTCACAATTTGCCAATTGTTTAATCACTGTCATGCAGATTTTTTTATCCAGTTACTACCACACTTAAGTTATTCTTTTTTTTCTTTCCTGTGAAAGCTGAAAGCGCAGCAGCACGTGTGAACACACAGATAATATTTTGTTTGGCAAATGTGACATTAAGCACTGCCATCAATCAGTATCACTATCTCACTTGTTTACTGTATATATATCCTGACTCCACCTGCTGAGCTTTCCGAATGGCTCTGTCATTGTTCTTGTGCCATGCATAGTAGTCCAGAGATGCTATACTATGAAGCCATCCATGGAGACCCTACATCCTTTCCCTTCTAGCGCCTCCTCAGAGATTTCAAAAGAAACAGATGCATCAACTATGCAGATATTTATATTTTCTTCATTCCTCAGCTCCCGTGTCATGGTCTCAGATATGATCTGTTCCCTCGGCCTTCCTGTTTTTACAAGCAGAACCCCTGCCAATCAAAACATTGTAAAACAAAGGAAATTTAAGTGTACAAAAAAAAAACAAAAGATTGACAAGGAAGGTTGGTGAAGAGGAAAGGCTGAAGATTGCGATTGATTTACTGCAATGAACAGAGGTAAATAATAATAATAATAATAATTTATTTCCAATTTTTCCTTCATATACAAAATAGTTGCATACAAAGGACCTATAGGGGGTATAAAAATACCCGTACATAGGTTGGTCCTACATAAATATTTAAAAATAAAATTCAAAAATACAACAGTTGTAAATATTAACAAAATGTGATAGATACATCACTAGTTTATACTAATATAGTTCAAATAATAAAGCATTAAATTTATATGAGATTCATATACACAACATCAACCATACATGGCAACATGTTAATCACAATAATTATTAAATTTGTACAGACACCATTTATTCCATTATTCAGTCTATAACAAAATTTCTGATTTTATCTTTTAACTTCTTTTTTAACAGTTTATTACTAACGCCCAAACCTTTAAGATATATCGGTAGTTCATTGAAGTACTTTATTGCATAATAAACATAACTCCTTTGGCCAATTGTCAATATGTGTTTAGGCAGTGGGATACTTTTGTAGCGTGTGTTATTAGAATTTCGAGTAAATTCATCCTCAAGTTTATCATACTGATATATTATGGCTTTAAGAACAAAAACTTGTTTGAGATCGAGTGGTCTGTCCTGATCTTGTTCTTCCACTCCAATTATTTTTAATAATCTATATTGAAGTCTAAGCAGTGGTCTGAAAGATGTATCATAAAGACCACCCCAGGCAACAATACCATAAACTGCAATACTATGGAAAAGCCCATAGTAGGCATATATTTGAATCATCTGTTTTCTAGATAATATTTGCCGGAGTCTGCAAAAAACATATACTAGATATTTTGGTCTTATTAACTACATTATTGACATGCAAATCCCACTTAATATTATAATCATATATAACACCTAGATATTTACAGCTAACGACTCTCTTCAAACGACCACCATTCAAAAAAACATCCAATTCACAGGAACAGAGTCTTTATAATTGCCAAAAGTGACATAAACAGACTTGTTTATATTAAGTATAAGTTTATTTTGATAAAGCCATGAAAAAATAGAGTCAAGTTTATCTGACACATGAACTGAAAGTTCCCTCCATGAGTGCCCATTCATTGGGACAGCTGTATCATCAGCATATGCAATCAATTCTTGGTGTATTTCTAATAAATCATTTATGAAGAATAAAAACAGTAATTGACCAAGAATAGATCCCTGAGGAACTCCTAAATTGGTATAGACTGGTTTACTTTTAATACCATTGACCTTTTTACAACTTGAAATTAAAAATCGAATCGAATTAAAAATTTTTTAAATTCACATTACAGTTAAATTTTTAACATGTTTCTTTAAAATTACACATACCATACAATTGTACTAATCATTTTTATTGATAATGTTTCATTATCGCTGCATGTGCCAACCAACTAAATTTCTTATAAAACCGCCAATATCTCGAAAACGAAAAAGCCGATTTTATTGAAACAAAACCAAAATAAAATTTGGAATTTTCTATAATTTTCACTCGTTGACACCATATAGCTATCTCTCATAAAACGAAAGTTTGTCGCATGCCGAAAATTTCACTACATGAAAATTAAAAAAGAAATTTCATGACGTGAACCGTCTGAAGACTGTTTTTGAAAATTGTTAAAACTATCGGTTAAAATTTATGCCTAAAACCATCCTCAAACTTCAAGGAACATGGTGGTGAAAGAATTTTAAAAATCAGATCAGCTGTTACTGAAGTTATGTCGGGGCGGGCAATGAAACACATTCGCGCTCTCCGCTATAGCTCGGACGTAGACCTACGCAGCTTCCAGTGGTCGAGGGAAGAGTAACAGTACTTGCTGAAAGCTTGCGTACCACCTCCTCTGTTCTATTGGGGAGAAAAGTCCACATTGTCTCGCTCGCTCTGCAAAAAGAGTATACTTCCAAACGGGTACTGACAGTAGGACTGGAGATAAAGCTCCTGTTGTCCCGTAGTGACAGATGGTCGTTGATATTCATTTTTGAGTTTAAGGTGGGCCGGTCCCGGCGGTACTGCAATGCCGGGTCAACCCGTGACAGAGGTGGAGCAAGCCCCTAGCACTCCGTCATTTTCCAAAAATCAGTTTAATATACTGGCCCCGCAATGCGGAGCGTATCAGATATTAAGCTGATAAGAACAGATACTACACTTTGATCTTAGCCAAAAGGCCGAGAAGCGATAAACCAAAGGTGCCTTACGGTTATGGTGTCACTCTATGGACTATCGTTTTAAGCGGCGGGAACCAGTGGTTGTTATTCGAGTTTATTTCACCATCAGCCACCGCCCAAGTGACGTCAGACCAAAGGTGCGCAGTTATCTCAACGTCTCCTCGCCTTTCTTATGCGAAACGTTCAACTGGTTCGATTTTTGAGAAGGAAACGCTGGAAAAATCGTAGCCCAGTCAACGAATACAGTCGCCGTGACGACGTGGTGAACTGTTTACTCGATAGATGGCGTCACAGTAGCGCCTCCGTATTTTACCACTTTTTTGTTTTTCGTGGTGAAAACCGCGGAACGAGGACGCAGGCAACGTGTCGGAAGTCGTCTGTTAAGTTAAGCAACCGATAAAACGATCGGTAGAACCGGATAGTACGATGAAAAAAAGCCGTCAAAGTTCAAGTTCGCACCGCATTTAACGTGACCCGCAAGATAGGGTAGGCTGCAGCTGGAATGTCGGCGTTTTGCACACTCAATTATTGGTAGTCGTACCTTTTAAAATACATGCCATGCTGTGTGCTCTGTTGTCATATACAGACGGCAGTGGCCCGGCACCTGATGGTCGACGAAATTACAAGTAGATTTTTCATAACACATCACCTCTCTCAGCGTTCCCTTTTCTTTGCTGCATCCAAGCACGAGACGGCCGCGCCCACCACGTCGTTACGATTACAGTATCTCAGATGTCGAGTGACCGATTATACAATTTAAAAACCTCACAACGGTGGTTTTCATAATAGGCCTACCTTTCGAGTAACGTGAGAGGCCACGTAGGTGTATACGTAAACGGTACCCAATTCAATTCCTTTGTAAAACTGAAAAAACAATGGGCCAAATTGTCCGCGTCGTCTTGACAATGCGATTTCAAGTGTCATGCTAATATCATACTGTTGAGTCGCTTGCCGATTTGAAAGTGAAGGGTATTTATTCGTAAATGACTAATCAAACAAATCTGCAATTGCACACCTTTGAACGATCGAATCTCGTTGTTTTTGAACCAATAGCTAGTAAAATTTCTAAAACAGATACGTCACCGCTCGTGTTCGGTTTTCATCATCTTTAAAGTATGTTTTCATCTAGTAAACGAGCTGTTCTGCAAAGTTGCATGAAACTTTTTCCCCTCTCTACCGAACTGATCGCATTCTAACAAACGTAAAGTAAATGTTAAAGACAACGACGCCACCTAACCTTTCACAACTGCACAGAATGTAAATGAAGGGTGCCTGTTTTTTCTTAACTGCTCCTCTTCCTCTGGTCAGTGTGTATTTTACCTTTCACACAACTGAAAGTATTTAAACTAGTAAAGGAATTTTTTATTTCATTAGTGGGGGAGACAAGTAGTTTCCGTACTGTGTTATAATAAAATGAATTTTGTTTATTATCATTACCAAATTGTAAACAATTATTTGTATTGCATTCAGTTTCATTTGGTCTCTTCAGAGTGTCTTTAAGCAAGTTAAATATTTGAAATATGAAAGTACTAAAAGGCCGTGTGTTTTTAATTGAAAGCAGATGGTAGTTTATGACAGAAAGCAGTCGGCTGAAGTGTATTCATTTATTTTATCAAACACCATTCACATTTATAAGAATATTTATTTTTGTGCAGCTAGTTGTTAGCTAAGACATAGTGTGCAAATTTTTGTCGTTCTATCCCCTTTCCAGTAATAATGGAATAACAATGTAAACAATTTGTATAGCATTCAGTTTCAATTGGTCTCTTCAGAGTGTCTTTAAGCAAGTTAAATATTTGAAATACGAGGGTCATTCAATAAGTAAACAGACAAACAGTTGTAGAAAAGAAATTAATTGTAGCAGCTGATTGAAACTTTCAGAAGTGTTACCTGGCAACATCGTTGTGAGTCTTGATCAGCTGTTCAATAATATATTGCATAATCATAACCAATACAGTTTTATGTACGATGGCGTGTCCTCTTGAGGACAGTACTTTCGAAGAACAGCGTTCTGTTATAAGATTTTTGGACTTGGAACCACTAACTTGGATTCACTATTTTGAACCTGAGTCAAAGCGACAAAGCATGGAGTGGAAGCATCCCAGTTCACCCGCCAAAAAGAAATTCAAAACCCAGCCATCGGCTGGTAAGGTGATGTTAACCATCTTTTGGAGCTCCCAAGGCCCAATTTTCTGTGATTACCTACAAGACCAGCGTACCATCATAGTCAGTACTATTCTGACATGATTGTGAACAAAGTTAAGCCTGCATTGAAGAAGAAATGTCCGGGATGGCAGAGGAAAGGTGTGATTCTTCTTCACGATAATGCCCGCCCACACACGGCAAAACTGACGCTTGAAACAATAAAAAAAGTAGGTTGGGAGATCCTGCCTCATCGCCCTTATAGCCCTGACCTTCCCCATCTGACTTTTTCTTGTTTGGCCCACTCAAGGAGACTTTGCGTGATGTCAAGTTCAACGGCAATGAAGAAGTGAAGGAAAAGGTCAAAAACTGGCTTCGACATCAAGGTAAAGAATTCTTTGCTGAGGGAATACAAAAGCTTGTAAAGAGATGGGACAAGTGCATAGACGCTGCTGGAGATTATGTTGAAAAGTAAAAAAAAAAAAATTGTATAATTGTATTAATTGAATAAAAAGCTTTTGCTCCACAGCTGTTTGTTTACTTATTGAATGACCTCTCATATGAAAGTACTGAAAGGCTGTGTGTTTTTAATTGAAAGCAGATGGTAGTTTATGACAGATATCAGTCGGGTGAAGTGTATTCTATTTATTTTATTTTATCAAACACCATTCACGTTCATAAGGTTATTTATTTTTGTGCAGCTAGTTGTTAGCTAAGGCGCAGTGTGCAAGTTTTTTGTCATTCTATCCCCTTTGCAGTAATAAAGTGGTGGCAAATCCTATTAAAGATTGCCTGTTCGTCACTAAATTTTAATTACCAAGTGGTTTTAAATTTACTATAACTGGTACGGTCATTATTTACTTATGTTTCCTCTGTTGGTGAAAATTAAAATAACAAGGGCGCGGCAAGCCATATTACCACTGTTGAAGGTTACCATATGTTTTTCCAGGTTTGCTTTTGTTCAGAAACGGCTAACGGCTTGGAAAAAAAATTTTCAACTTGTGATTTTCACTTGACAAACACAAACGCAATAGTAAACTTACATTACAAAGTTAACATTTTTACTTTAAGACCGTGTAACAATTTTTACAAGCTGGTACAAATCAACAAATGTAGATGCAATTGCACACACACACATACAATCAACTGTGGAAGTTCAATTATACAACATGTAATGTATTCAGTTTCTCCAAGTAACAGTTCAATGTTGTTTACGACTGGCTTTCACAAGCAGGCTGCTTGTTGCAGTATCTGGCACATTCGATACTGTCACCAACGCGAAGGGTAGCCCTATCTTTCATTACTTTACAAGGAGAGAGGACACTCTTCATTTCATAAATGAAACAGGTGGGAAAGTTTTTACGAAAAGACCTGTCTCATTATACAGGCTCTCTGTTGCAGTGCTCGTCAAACATTTACACACAAACACTCACTGCTAACACGTACATGATTATGTTACAAAGGGCCATCTTTATTAGCCTGTTTTTGACGCATTGCACACTGCATTTTATCAGGATATATGGACCATTCACAGGTGTCCGTCTGTATTTCTGTCCCTCACTCGTACGCTTATCCTCATGGTCATGCAACTCATTCTGCCGGGAGTGTGTGTGTTCTTTTGTGCAGATGCTTACCTTGCACTTGGTTGTAACTTGCTGCCGATGACAAGAAGTACGTAGTACGTAGTCCTAATCGTACCCGATGCATGTACAACAGAAATTTTCCATGCATCCTCATCCCCATAGGGATGACAAACTAGGTTTCCTGATCATGCTTATTGGCCGATAACAAACACGAGAATAAGACAGAAAAATTAATGGTGTAACCTTTTTCAGTATCAGCTACCCTTATAATTTACAGCAAGCTCTATTTATGATAATTGTTATTACACTGTCATAGGACTGCAGTTCCTCCCTCAGGCTGCTGGTGCTCGGTTCCTCCTTGCAGCGAAATATTGTCAATTGTCTGCGTGGAAGTAAGCAACGGGTGTAAGCATTCTTGAAGGCTTCATCTCACTCGATCCTCTCTGGCAGCAAGCTGTAACAGTAACGGAGACCATCAAACGTTTTCTAGGCGAAAGCCGGCCACTGCAATATGCATGCACGTTTCTAGACACAATTAAAAAAAATTACAGGTGGTCAGAAAAGTCTGGTGTAAGAAAAGTGTACGTAGGGACCCGGAGGTACTGCAATGCCGGGTCAACCCGTGACAGAAGTGGAGCAAGCCTCTAAACACTCCGTCATTTTCCAAAGGTCATTTTAATACACTGGCCCCACAATGCGGAGCGTATCAGACATAAAGTTGATAAGAACAGCTTAACAGGTTTATTCTTATACCAAAAATTTTACAAGGAGTTACAAATATTAAAACCGTACTTACAAATTAATAATCATTAATTGTATGTAACACTGTTGACAATTTTTAGACACCTGTATGAATTAGGCTATACAATTTATTGTTGTATATATGTATATAAAGTCTCTGATTATTTATTACAATTATTAATTTTATACAGTCTTTGAGAGTGTTCATACCTTCACAGTATGTCAAACACAATTATATCTATTGTATATTGTTTTTTTTCACACATTGATGTCACAATTTGCCAATTGTTTAATCACTGTCATGCAGATTTTTTTATCCAGTTACTACCACACTTAAGTTATTCTTTTTTTTCTTTCCTGTGAAAGCTGAAAGCGCAGCAGCACGTGTGAACACACAGATAATATTTTGTTTGGCAAATGTGACATTAAGCACTGCCATCAATCAGTATCACTATCTCACTTGTTTACTGTATATATATCCTGACTCCACCTGCTGAGCTTTCCGAATGGCTCTGTCATTGTTCTTGTGCCATGCATAGTAGTCCAGAGATGCTATACTATGAAGCCATCCATGGAGACCCTACATCCTTTCCCTTCTAGCGCCTCCTCAGAGCTTTCAAAAGAAACAGATGCATCAACTATGCAGATATTTATATTTTCTTCATTCCTCAGCTCCCGTGTCATGGTCTCAGATATGATCTGTTCCCTCGGCCTTCCTGTTTTTACAAGCAGAACCCCTGCCAATCAAAACATTGTAAAACAAAGGAAATTTAAGTGTACAAAAAAAAAACAAAAGATTGACAAGGAAGGTTGGTGAAGAGGAAAGGCTGAAGATTGCGATTGATTTACTGCAATGAACAGAGGTAAATAATAATAATAATAATAATTTATTTCCAATTTTTCCTTCATATACAAAATAGTTGCATACAAAGGACCTATAGGGGGTATAAAAATACCCGTACATAGGTTGGTCCTACATAAATATTTAAAAATAAAATTCAAAAATACAACAGTTGTAAATATTAACAAAATGTGATAGATACATCACTAGTTTATACTAATATAGTTCAAATAATAAAGCATTAAATTTATATGAGATTCATATACACAACATCAACCATACATGGCAACATGTTAATCACAATAATTATTAAATTTGTACAGACACCATTTATTCCATTATTCAGTCTATAACAAAATTTCTGATTTTATCTTTTAACTTCTTTTTTAACAGTTTATTACTAACGCCCAAACCTTTAAGATATATCGGTAGTTCATTGAAGTACTTTATTGCATAATAAACATAACTCCTTTGGCCAATTGTCAATATGTGTTTAGGCAGTGGGATACTTTTGTAGCGTGTGTTATTAGAATTTCGAGTAAATTCATCCTCAAGTTTATCATACTGATATATTATGGCTTTAAGAACAAAAACTTGTTTGAGATCGAGTGGTCTGTCCTGATCTTGTTCTTCCACTCCAATTATTTTTAATAATCTATATTGAAGTCTAAGCAGTGGTCTGAAAGATGTATCATAAAGACCACCCCAGGCAACAATACCATAAACTGCAATACTATGGAAAAGCCCATAGTAGGCATATATTTGAATCATCTGTTTTCTAGATAATATTTGCCGGAGTCTGCAAAAAACATATACTAGATATTTTGGTCTTATTAACTACATTATTGACATGCAAATCCCACTTAATATTATAATCATATATAACACCTAGATATTTACAGCTAACGACTCTCTTCAAACGACCACCATTCAAAAAAACATCCAATTCACAGGAACAGAGTCTTTATAATTGCCAAAAGTGACATAAACAGACTTGTTTATATTAAGTATAAGTTTATTTTGATAAAGCCATGAAAAAATAGAGTCAAGTTTATCTGACACATGAACTGAAAGTTCCCTCCATGAGTGCCCATTCATTGGGACAGCTGTATCATCAGCATATGCAATCAATTCTTGGTGTATTTCTAATAAATCATTTATGAAGAATAAAAACAGTAATTGACCAAGAATAGATCCCTGAGGAACTCCTAAATTGGTATAGACTGGTTTACTTTTAATACCATTGACCTTTTTACAACTTGAAATTAAAAATCGAATCGAATTAAAAATTTTTTAAATTCACATTACAGTTAAATTTTTAACATGTTTCTTTAAAATTACACATACCATACAATTGTACTAATCATTTTTATTGATAATGTTTCATTATCGCTGCATGTGCCAACCAACTAAATTCCTTATAAAACCGCCAATATCTCGAAAACGAAAAAGCCGATTTTATTGAAACAAAACCAAAATAAAATTTGGAATTTTCTATAATTTTCACTCGTTGACACCATATAGCTATCTCTCATAAAACGAAAGTTTGTCGCATGCCGAAAATTTCACTACATGAAAATTAAAAAAGAAATTTCATGACGTGAACCGTCTGAAGACTGTTTTTGAAAATTGTTAAAACTATCGGTTAAAATTTATGCCTAAAACCATCCTCAAACTTCAAGGAACATGGTGGTGAAAGAATTTTAAAAATCAGATCAGCTGTTACTGAAGTTATGTCGGGGCGGGCAATGAAACACATTCGCGCTCTCCGCTATAGCTCGGACGTAGACCTACGCAGCTTCCAGTGGTCGAGGGAAGAGTAACAGTACTTGCTGAAAGCTTGCGTACCACCTCCTCTGTTCTATTGGGGAGAAAAGTCCACATTGTCTCGCTCGCTCTGCAAAAAGAGTATACTTCCAAACGGGTACTGACAGTAGGACTGGAGATAAAGCTCCTGTTGTCCCGTAGTGACAGATGGTCGTTGATATTCATTTTTGAGTTTAAGGTGGGCCGGGTCAACCCGTGACAGAGGTGGAGCAAGCCCCTAGCACTCCGTCATTTTCCAAAAATCAGTTTAATATACTGGCCCCGCAATGCGGAGCGTATCAGATATTAAGCTGATAAGAACAGATACTACACTTTGATCTTAGCCAAAAGGCCGAGAAGCGATAAACCAAAGGTGCCTTACGGTTATGGTGTCACTCTATGGACTATCGTTTTAAGCGGCGGGAACCAGTGGTTGTTATTCGAGTTTATTTCACCATCAGCCACCGCCCAAGTGACGTCAGACCAAAGGTGCGCAGTTATCTCAACGTCTCCTCGCCTTTCTTATGCGAAACATTCAACTGGTTCGATTTTTGAGAAGGAAACGCTGGAAAAATCGTAGCCCAGTCAACGAATACAGTCGCCGTGACGACGTGGTGAACTGTTTACTCGATAGATGGCGTCACAGTAGCGCCTCCGTATTTTACCACTTTTTTGTTTTTCGTGGTGAAAACCGCGGAACGAGGACGCAGGCAACGTGTCGGAAGTCGTCTGTTAAGTTAAGCAACCGATAAAACGATCGGTAGAACCGGATAGTACGATGAAAAAAAGCCGTCAAAGTTCAAGTTCGCACCGCATTTAACGTGACCCGCAAGATAGGGTAGGCTGCAGCTGGAATGTCGGCGTTTTGCACACTCAATTATTGGTAGTCGTACCTTTTAAAATACATGCCATGCTGTGTGCTCTGTTGTCATATACAGACGGCAGTGGCCCGGCACCTGATGGTCGACGAAATTACAAGTAGATTTT
Organism: Magicicada septendecula; assembly: GCA_034769895.1. NCBI lineage: Eukaryota > Metazoa > Arthropoda > Insecta > Hemiptera > Cicadidae > Magicicada > Magicicada septendecula. The sequence continues at coordinate 661,492,638 of CM068368.1, forward strand.
TCATAACACATCACCTCTCTCAGCGTTCCCTTTTCTTTGCTGCATCCAAGCACGAGACGGCCGCGCCCACCACGTCGTTACGATTACAGTATCTCAGATGTCGAGTGACCGATTATACAATTTAAAAACCTCACAACGGTGGTTTTCATAATAGGCCTACCTTTCGAGTAACGTGAGAGGCCACGTAGGTGTATACGTAAACGGTACCCAATTCAATTCCTTTGTAAAACTGAAAAAACAATGGGCCAAATTGTCCGCGTCGTCTTGACAATGCGATTTCAAGTGTCATGCTAATATCATACTGTTGAGTCGCTTGCCGATTTGAAAGTGAAGGGTATTTATTCGTAAATGACTAATCAAACAAATCTGCAATTGCACACCTTTGAACGATCGAATCTCGTTGTTTTTGAACCAATAGCTAGTAAAATTTCTAAAACAGATACGTCACCGCTCGTGTTCGGTTTTCATCATCTTTAAAGTATGTTTTCATCTAGTAAACGAGCTGTTCTGCAAAGTTGCATGAAACTTTTTCCCCTCTCTACCGAACTGATCGCATTCTAACAAACGTAAAGTAAATGTTAAAGACAACGACGCCACCTAACCTTTCACAACTGCACAGAATGTAAATGAAGGGTGCCTGTTTTTTCTTAACTGCTCCTCTTCCTCTGGTCAGTGTGTATTTTACCTTTCACACAACTGAAAGTATTTAAACTAGTAAAGGAATTTTTTATTTCATTAGTGGGGGAGACAAGTAGTTTCCGTACTGTGTTATAATAAAATGAATTTTGTTTATTATCATTACCAAATTGTAAACAATTATTTGTATTGCATTCAGTTTCATTTGGTCTCTTCAGAGTGTCTTTAAGCAAGTTAAATATTTGAAATATGAAAGTACTAAAAGGCCGTGTGTTTTTAATTGAAAGCAGATGGTAGTTTATGACAGAAAGCAGTCGGCTGAAGTGTATTCATTTATTTTATCAAACACCATTCACATTTATAAGAATATTTATTTTTGTGCAGCTAGTTGTTAGCTAAGACATAGTGTGCAAATTTTTGTCGTTCTATCCCCTTTCCAGTAATAATGGAATAACAATGTAAACAATTTGTATAGCATTCAGTTTCAATTGGTCTCTTCAGAGTGTCTTTAAGCAAGTTAAATATTTGAAATACGAGGGTCATTCAATAAGTAAACAGACAAACAGTTGTAGAAAAGAAATTAATTGTAGCAGCTGATTGAAACTTTCAGAAGTGTTACCTGGCAACATCGTTGTGAGTCTTGATCAGCTGTTCAATAATATATTGCATAATCATAACCAATACAGTTTTATGTACGATGGCGTGTCCTCTTGAGGACAGTACTTTCGAAGAACAGCGTTCTGTTATAAGATTTTTGGACTTGGAACCACTAACTTGGATTCACTATTTTGAACCTGAGTCAAAGCGACAAAGCATGGAGTGGAAGCATCCCAGTTCACCCGCCAAAAAGAAATTCAAAACCCAGCCATCGGCTGGTAAGGTGATGTTAACCATCTTTTGGAGCTCCCAAGGCCCAATTTTCTGTGATTACCTACAAGACCAGCGTACCATCATAGTCAGTACTATTCTGACATGATTGTGAACAAAGTTAAGCCTGCATTGAAGAAGAAATGTCCGGGATGGCAGAGGAAAGGTGTGATTCTTCTTCACGATAATGCCCGCCCACACACGGCAAAACTGACGCTTGAAACAATAAAAAAAGTAGGTTGGGAGATCCTGCCTCATCGCCCTTATAGCCCTGACCTTCCCCATCTGACTTTTTCTTGTTTGGCCCACTCAAGGAGACTTTGCGTGATGTCAAGTTCAACGGCAATGAAGAAGTGAAGGAAAAGGTCAAAAACTGGCTTCGACATCAAGGTAAAGAATTCTTTGCTGAGGGAATACAAAAGCTTGTAAAGAGATGGGACAAGTGCATAGACGCTGCTGGAGATTATGTTGAAAAGTAAAAAAAAAAAAATTGTATAATTGTATTAATTGAATAAAAAGCTTTTGCTCCACAGCTGTTTGTTTACTTATTGAATGACCTCTCATATGAAAGTACTGAAAGGCTGTGTGTTTTTAATTGAAAGCAGATGGTAGTTTATGACAGATATCAGTCGGGTGAAGTGTATTCTATTTATTTTATTTTATCAAACACCATTCACGTTCATAAGGTTATTTATTTTTGTGCAGCTAGTTGTTAGCTAAGGCGCAGTGTGCAAGTTTTTTGTCATTCTATCCCCTTTGCAGTAATAAAGTGGTGGCAAATCCTATTAAAGATTGCCTGTTCGTCACTAAATTTTAATTACCAAGTGGTTTTAAATTTACTATAACTGGTACGGTCATTATTTACTTATGTTTCCTCTGTTGGTGAAAATTAAAATAACAAGGGCGCGGCAAGCCATATTACCACTGTTGAAGGTTACCATATGTTTTTCCAGGTTTGCTTTTGTTCAGAAACGGCTAACGGCTTGGAAAAAAAATTTTCAACTTGTGATTTTCACTTGACAAACACAAACGCAATAGTAAACTTACATTACAAAGTTAACATTTTTACTTTAAGACCGTGTAACAATTTTTACAAGCTGGTACAAATCAACAAATGTAGATGCAATTGCACACACACACATACAATCAACTGTGGAAGTTCAATTATACAACATGTAATGTATTCAGTTTCTCCAAGTAACAGTTCAATGTTGTTTACGACTGGCTTTCACAAGCAGGCTGCTTGTTGCAGTATCTGGCACATTCGATACTGTCACCAACGCGAAGGGTAGCCCTATCTTTCATTACTTTACAAGGAGAGAGGACACTCTTCATTTCATAAATGAAACAGGTGGGAAAGTTTTTACGAAAAGACCTGTCTCATTATACAGGCTCTCTGTTGCAGTGCTCGTCAAACATTTACACACAAACACTCACTGCTAACACGTACATGATTATGTTACAAAGGGCCATCTTTATTAGCCTGTTTTTGACGCATTGCACACTGCATTTTATCAGGATATATGGACCATTCACAGGTGTCCGTCTGTATTTCTGTCCCTCACTCGTACGCTTATCCTCATGGTCATGCAACTCATTCTGCCGGGAGTGTGTGTGTTCTTTTGTGCAGATGCTTACCTTGCACTTGGTTGTAACTTGCTGCCGATGACAAGAAGTACGTAGTACGTAGTCCTAATCGTACCCGATGCATGTACAACAGAAATTTTCCATGCATCCTCATCCCCATAGGGATGACAAACTAGGTTTCCTGATCATGCTTATTGGCCGATAACAAACACGAGAATAAGACAGAAAAATTAATGGTGTAACCTTTTTCAGTATCAGCTACCCTTATAATTTACAGCAAGCTCTATTTATGATAATTGTTATTACACTGTCATAGGACTGCAGTTCCTCCCTCAGGCTGCTGGTGCTCGGTTCCTCCTTGCAGCGAAATATTGTCAATTGTCTGCGTGGAAGTAAGCAACGGGTGTAAGCATTCTTGAAGGCTTCATCTCACTCGATCCTCTCTGGCAGCAAGCTGTAACAGTAACGGAGACCATCAAACGTTTTCTAGGCGAAAGCCGGCCACTGCAATATGCATGCACGTTTCTAGACACAATTAAAAAAAATTACAGGTGGTCAGAAAAGTCTGGTGTAAGAAAAGTGTACGTAGGGACCCGGAGGTACTGCAATGCCGGGTCAACCCGTGACAGAAGTGGAGCAAGCCTCTAAACACTCCGTCATTTTCCAAAGGTCATTTTAATACACTGGCCCCACAATGCGGAGCGTATCAGACATAAAGTTGATAAGAACAGCTTAACAGGTTTATTCTTATACCAAAAATTTTACAAGGAGTTACAAATATTAAAACCGTACTTACAAATTAATAATCATTAATTGTATGTAACACTGTTGACAATTTTTAGACACCTGTATGAATTAGGCTATACAATTTATTGTTGTATATATGTATATAAAGTCTCTGATTATTTATTACAATTATTAATTTTATACAGTCTTTGAGAGTGTTCATACCTTCACAGTATGTCAAACACAATTATATCTATTGTATATTGTTTTTTTTCACACATTGATGTCACAATTTGCCAATTGTTTAATCACTGTCATGCAGATTTTTTTATCCAGTTACTACCACACTTAAGTTATTCTTTTTTTTCTTTCCTGTGAAAGCTGAAAGCGCAGCAGCACGTGTGAACACACAGATAATATTTTGTTTGGCAAATGTGACATTAAGCACTGCCATCAATCAGTATCACTATCTCACTTGTTTACTGTATATATATCCTGACTCCACCTGCTGAGCTTTCCGAATGGCTCTGTCATTGTTCTTGTGCCATGCATAGTAGTCCAGAGATGCTATACTATGAAGCCATCCATGGAGACCCTACATCCTTTCCCTTCTAGCGCCTCCTCAGAGCTTTCAAAAGAAACAGATGCATCAACTATGCAGATATTTATATTTTCTTCATTCCTCAGCTCCCGTGTCATGGTCTCAGATATGATCTGTTCCCTCGGCCTTCCTGTTTTTACAAGCAGAACCCCTGCCAATCAAAACATTGTAAAACAAAGGAAATTTAAGTGTACAAAAAAAAAACAAAAGATTGACAAGGAAGGTTGGTGAAGAGGAAAGGCTGAAGATTGCGATTGATTTACTGCAATGAACAGAGGTAAATAATAATAATAATAATAATTTATTTCCAATTTTTCCTTCATATACAAAATAGTTGCATACAAAGGACCTATAGGGGGTATAAAAATACCCGTACATAGGTTGGTCCTACATAAATATTTAAAAATAAAATTCAAAAATACAACAGTTGTAAATATTAACAAAATGTGATAGATACATCACTAGTTTATACTAATATAGTTCAAATAATAAAGCATTAAATTTATATGAGATTCATATACACAACATCAACCATACATGGCAACATGTTAATCACAATAATTATTAAATTTGTACAGACACCATTTATTCCATTATTCAGTCTATAACAAAATTTCTGATTTTATCTTTTAACTTCTTTTTTAACAGTTTATTACTAACGCCCAAACCTTTAAGATATATCGGTAGTTCATTGAAGTACTTTATTGCATAATAAACATAACTCCTTTGGCCAATTGTCAATATGTGTTTAGGCAGTGGGATACTTTTGTAGCGTGTGTTATTAGAATTTCGAGTAAATTCATCCTCAAGTTTATCATACTGATATATTATGGCTTTAAGAACAAAAACTTGTTTGAGATCGAGTGGTCTGTCCTGATCTTGTTCTTCCACTCCAATTATTTTTAATAATCTATATTGAAGTCTAAGCAGTGGTCTGAAAGATGTATCATAAAGACCACCCCAGGCAACAATACCATAAACTGCAATACTATGGAAAAGCCCATAGTAGGCCTATATTTGAATCATCTGTTTTCTAGATAATATTTGCCGGAGTCTGCAAAAAACATATACTAGATATTTTGGTCTTATTAACTACATTATTGACATGCAAATCCCACTTAATATTATAATCATATATAACACCTAGATATTTACAGCTAACGACTCTCTTCAAACGACCACCATTCAAAAAAACATCCAATTCACAGGAACAGAGTCTTTATAATTGCCAAAAGTGACATAAACAGACTTGTTTATATTAAGTATAAGTTTATTTTGATAAAGCCATGAAAAAATAGAGTCAAGTTTATCTGACACATGAACTGAAAGTTCCCTCCATGAGTGCCCATTCATTGGGACAGCTGTATCATCAGCATATGCAATCAATTCTTGGTGTATTTCTAATAAATCATTTATGAAGAATAAAAACAGTAATTGACCAAGAATAGATCCCTGAGGAACTCCTAAATTGGTATAGACTGGTTTACTTTTAATACCATTGACCTTTTTACAACTTGAAATTAAAAATCGAATCGAATTAAAAATTTTTTAAATTCACATTACAGTTAAATTTTTAACATGTTTCTTTAAAATTACACATACCATACAATTGTACTAATCATTTTTATTGATAATGTTTCATTATCGCTGCATGTGCCAACCAACTAAATTTCTTATAAAACCGCCAATATCTCGAAAACGAAAAAGCCGATTTTATTGAAACAAAACCAAAATAAAATTTGGAATTTTCTATAATTTTCACTCGTTGACACCATATAGCTATCTCTCATAAAACGAAAGTTTGTCGCATGCCGAAAATTTCACTACATGAAAATTAAAAAAGAAATTTCATGACGTGGAACCGTCTGAAGACTGTTTTTGAAAATTGTTAAAACTATCGGTTAAAATTTATGCCTAAAACCATCCTCAAACTTCAAGGAACATGGTGGTGAAAGAATTTTAAAAATCAGATCAGCTGTTACTGAAGTTATGTCGGGGCGGGCAATGAAACACATTCGCGCTCTCCGCTATAGCTCGGACGTAGACCTACGCAGCTTCCAGTGGTCGAGGGAAGAGTAACAGTACTTGCTGAAAGCTTGCGTACCACCTCCTCTGTTCTATTGGGGAGAAAAGTCCACATTGTCTCGCTCGCTCTGCAAAAAGAGTATACTTCCAAACGGGTACTGACAGTAGGACTGGAGATAAAGCTCCTGTTGTCCCGTAGTGACAGATGGTCGTTGATATTCATTTTTGAGTTTAAGGTGGGCCGGGTCAACCCGTGACAGAGGTGGAGCAAGCCCCTAGCACTCCGTCATTTTCCAAAAATCAGTTTAATATACTGGCCCCGCAATGCGGAGCGTATCAGATATTAAGCTGATAAGAACAGATACTACACTTTGATCTTGGCCAAAAGGCCGAGAAGCGATAAACCAAAGGTGCCTTACGGTTATGGTGTCACTCTATGGACTATCGTTTTAAGCGGCGGGAACCAGTGGTTGTTATTCGAGTTTATTTCACCATCAGCCACCGCCCAAGTGACGTCAGACCAAAGGTGCGCAGTTATCTCAATGTCTCCTCGCCTCTCTTATGCGAAACGTTCAACTGGTTCGATTTTTGAGAAGGAAACGCTGGAAAAATCGTAGCCCAGTCAACGAATACAGTCGCCGTGACGACGTGGTGAACTGTTTACTCGATAGATGGCGTCACAGTAGCGCCTCCGTATTTTACCACTTTTTTGTTTTTCGTGGTGAAAACCGCGGAACGAGGACGCAGGCAACGTGTCGGAAGTCGTCTGTTAAGTTAAGCAACCGATAAAACGATCGGTAGAACCGGATAGTACGATGAAAAAAAGCCGTTAAAGTTCAAGTTCACACCGCATTTAACGTGACCCGCAAGATAGGGTAGGCTGCAGCTGGAATGTCGGCGTTTTGCACACTCAATTATTGGTAGGCGTACCTTTTAAAATACATGCCATGCTGTGTGCTCTGTTGTCATATACAGACGGCAGTGGCCCGGGACTTGATGGTCGACGAAATTACAAGTAGATTTTTCATAACACATCACCTCTCTCAGCGTTCCCTTTTCTTTGCTGCATCCAAGCACGAGACGGCCGCGCCCACCACGTCGTTACGATTACAGTATCTCAGATGTCGAGTGACCGATTATACAATTTAAAAACCTCACAACGGTGGTTTTCATAATAGGCCTACCTTTCGAGTAACGTGAGAGGCCACGTAGGTGTATACGTAAACGGTACCCAATTCAATTCCTTTGTAAAACTGAAAAAACAATGGGCCAAATTGTCCGCGTCGTCTTCACAATGCGATTTCAAGTGTCATGCTAATATCATACTGTTGAGTCGCTTGCCGATTTGAAAGTGAAGGGTATTTATTCGTAAATGACTAATCAAACAAATCTGCAATTGCACACCTTTGAACGATCGAATCTCGTTGTTTTTGAACCAATAGCTAGTAAAATTTCTAAAACAGATACGTCACCGCTCGTGTTCGGTTTTCATCATCTTTAAAGTATGTTTTCATCTAGTAAACGAGCTGTTCTGCAAAGTTGCATGAAACTTTTTCCCCTCTCTACCGAACTGATCGCATTCTAACAAACGTAAAGTAAATGTTAAAGACAACGACGCCACCTAACCTTTCACAACTGCACAGAATGTAAATGAAGGGTGCCTGTTTTTTCTTAACTGCTCCTCTTCCTCTGGTCAGTGTGTATTTTACCTTTCACACAACTGAAAGTATTTAAACTAGTAAAGGAATTTTTTATTTCATTAGTGGGGGAGACAAGTAGTTTCCGTACTGTGTTATAATAAAATGAATTTTGTTTATTATCATTACCAAATTGTAAACAATTATTTGTATTGCATTCAGTTTCATTTGGTCTCTTCAGAGTGTCTTTAAGCAAGTTAAATATTTGAAATATGAAAGTACTAAAAGGCCGTGTGTTTTTAATTGAAAGCAGATGGTAGTTTATGACAGAAAGCAGTCGGCTGAAGTGTATTCATTTATTTTATCAAACACCATTCACATTTATAAGAATATTTATTTTTGTGCAGCTAGTTGTTAGCTAAGACATAGTGTGCAAATTTTTGTCGTTCTATCCCCTTTCCAGTAATAATGGAATAACAATGTAAACAATTTGTATAGCATTCAGTTTCAATTGGTCTCTTCAGAGTGTCTTTAAGCAAGTTAAATATTTGAAATACGAGGGTCATTCAATAAGTAAACAGACAAACAGTTGTAGAAAAGAAATTAATTGTAGCAGCTGATTGAAACTTTCAGAAGTGTTACCTGGCAACATCGTTGTGAGTCTTGATCAGCTGTTCAATAATATATTGCATAATCATAACCAATACAGTTTTATGTACGATGGCGTGTCCTCTTGAGGACAGTACTTTCGAAGAACAGCGTTCTGTTATAAGATTTTTGGACTTGGAACCACTAACTTGGATTCACTATTTTGAACCTGAGTCAAAGCGACAAAGCATGGAGTGGAAGCATCCCAGTTCACCCGCCAAAAAGAAATTCAAAACCCAGCCATCGGCTGGTAAGGTGATGTTAACCATCTTTTGGAGCTCCCAAGGCCCAATTTTCTGTGATTACCTACAAGACCAGCGTACCATCATAGTCAGTACTATTCTGACATGATTGTGAACAAAGTTAAGCCTGCATTGAAGAAGAAATGTCCGGGATGGCAGAGGAAAGGTGTGATTCTTCTTCACGATAATGCCCGCCCACACACGGCAAAACTGACGCTTGAAACAATAAAAAAAGTAGGTTGGGAGATCCTGCCTCATCGCCCTTATAGCCCTGACCTTCCCCATCTGACTTTTTCTTGTTTGGCCCACTCAAGGAGACTTTGCGTGATGTCAAGTTCAACGGCAATGAAGAAGTGAAGGAAAAAGTCAAAAACTGGCTTCGACATCAAGGTAAAGAATTCTTTGCTGAGGGAATACAAAAGCTTGTAAAGAGATGGGACAAGTGCATAGACGCTGCTGGAGATTATGTTGAAAAGTAAAAAAAAAAAAATTGTATAATTGTATTAATTGAATAAAAAGCTTTTGCTCCACAGCTGTTTGTTTACTTATTGAATGACCTCTCATATGAAAGTACTGAAAGGCTGTGTGTTTTTAATTGAAAGCAGATGGTAGTTTATGACAGATATCAGTCGGGTGAAGTGTATTCTATTTATTTTATTTTATCAAACACCATTCACGTTCATAAGGTTATTTATTTTTGTGCAGCTAGTTGTTAGCTAAGGCGCAGTGTGCAAGTTTTTTGTCATTCTATCCCCTTTGCAGTAATAAAGTGGTGGCAAATCCTATTAAAGATTGCCTGTTCGTCACTAAATTTTAATTACCAAGTGGTTTTAAATTCACTATAACTGGTACGGTCATTATTTACTTATGTTTCCTCTGTTGGTGAAAATTAAAATAACAAGGGCGCGGCAAGCCATATTACCACTGTTGAAGGTTACCATATGTTTTTCCAGGTTTGCTTTTGTTCAGAAACGGCTAACGGTTTGGAAAAAAAATTTTCAACTTGTGATTTTCACTTGACAAACACAAACGCAATAGTAAACTTACATTACAAAGTTAACATTTTTACTTTAAGACCGTGTAACAATTTTTACAAGCTGGTACAAATCAACAAATGTAGATGCAATTGCACACACACACATACAATCAACTGTGGAAGTTCAATTATACAACATGTAATGTATTCAGTTTCTCCAAGTAACAGTTCAATATTGTTTACGACTGGCTTTCACAAGCAGGCTGCTTGTTGCAGTATCTGGCACATTCGATACTGTCACCAACGCGAAGGGTAGCCCTATCTTTCATTACTTTACAAGGAGAGAGGACACTCTTCATTTCATAAATGAAACAGGTGGGAAAGTTTTTACGAAAAGACCTGTCTCATTATACAGGCTCTCTGTTGCAGTGCTCGTCAAACATTTACACACAAACACTCACTGCTAACACGTACATGATTATGTTACAAAGGGCCATCTTTATTAGCCTGTTTTTGACGCATTGCACACTGCATTTTATCAGGATATATGGACCATTCACAGGTGTCCGTCTGTATTTCTGTCCCTCACTCGTACGCTTATCCTCATGGTCATGCAACTCATTCTGCCGGGAGTGTGTGTGTTCTTTTGTGCAGATGCTTACCTTGCACTTGGTTGTAACTTGCTGCCGATGACAAGAAGTACGTAGTACGTAGTCCTAATCGTACCCGATGCATGTACAACAGAAATTTTCCATGCATCCTCATCCCCATAGGGATGACAAACTAGGTTTCCTGATCATGCTTATTGGCCGATAACAAACACGAGAATAAGACAGAAAAATTAATGGTGTAACCTTTTTCAGTATCAGCTACCCTTATAATTTACAGCAAGCTCTATTTATGATAATTGTTATTACACTGTCATAGGACTGCAGTTCCTCCCTCAGGCTGCTGGTGCTCGGTTCCTCCTTGCAGCGAAATATTGTCAATTGTCTGCGTGGAAGTAAGCAACGGGTGTAAGCATTCTTGAAGGCTTCATCTCACTCGATCCTCTCTGGCAGCAAGCTGTAACAGTAACGGAGACCATCAAACGTTTTCTAGGCGAAAGCCGGCCACTGCAATATGCATGCACGTTTCTAGACACAATTAAAAAAAATTACAGGTGGTCAGAAAAGTCTGGTGTAAGAAAAGTGTACGTAGGGACCCGGAGGTACTGCAATGCCGGGTCAACCCGTGACAGAAGTGGAGCAAGCCTCTAAACACTCCGTCATTTTCCAAAGGTCATTTTAATACACTGGCCCCACAATGCGGAGCGTATCAGACATAAAGTTGATAAGAACAGCTTAACAGGTTTATTCTTATACCAAAAATTTTACAAGGAGTTACAAATATTAAAACCGTACTTACAAATTAATAATCATTAATTGTATGTAACACTGTTGACAATTTTTAGACACCTGTATGAATTAGGCTATACAATTTATTGTTGTATATATGTATATAAAGTCTCTGATTATTTATTACAATTATTAATTTTATACAGTCTTTGAGAGTGTTCATACCTTCACAGTATGTCAAACACAATTATATCTATTGTATATTGTTTTTTTTCACACATTGATGTCACAATTTGCCAATTGTTTAATCACTGTCATGCAGATTTTTTTATCCAGTTACTACCACACTTAAGTTATTCTTTTTTTTCTTTCCTGTGAAAGCTGAAAGCGCAGCAGCACGTGTGAACACACAGATAATATTTTGTTTGGCAAATGTGACATTAAGCACTGCCATCAATCAGTATCACTATCTCACTTGTTTACTGTATATATATCCTGACTCCACCTGCTGAGCTTTCCGAATGGCTCTGTCATTGTTCTTGTGCCATGCATAGTAGTCCAGAGATGCTATACTATGAAGCCATCCATGGAGACCCTACATCCTTTCCCTTCTAGCGCCTCCTCAGAGATTTCAAAAGAAACAGATGCATCAACTATGCAGATATTTATATTTTCTTCATTCCTCAGCTCCCGTGTCATGGTCTCAGATATGATCTGTTCCCTCGGCCTTCCTGTTTTTACAAGCAGAACCCCTGCCAATCAAAACATTGTAAAACAAAGGAAATTTAAGTGTACAAAAAAAAAACAAAAGATTGACAAGGAAGGTTGGTGAAGAGGAAAGGCTGAAGATTGCGATTGATTTACTGCAATGAACAGAGGTAAATAATAATAATAATTTATTTCCAATTTTTCCTTCATATACAAAATAGTTGCATACAAAGGACCTATAGGGGGTATAAAAATACCCGTACATAGGTTGGTCCTACATAAATATTTAAAAATAAAATTCAAAAATACAACAGTTGTAAATATTAACAAAATGTGATAGATACATCACTAGTTTATACTAATATAGTTCAAATAATAAAGCATTAAATTTATATGAGATTCATATACACAACATCAACCATACATGGCAACATGTTAATCACAATAATTATTAAATTTGTACAGACACCATTTATTCCATTATTCAGTCTATAACAAAATTTCTGATTTTATCTTTTAACTTCTTTTTTAACAGTTTATTACTAACGCCCAAACCTTTAAGATATATCGGTAGTTCATTGAAGTACTTTATTGCATAATAAACATAACTCCTTTGGCCAATTGTCAATATGTGTTTAGGCAGTGGGATACTTTTGTAGCGTGTGTTATTAGAATTTCGAGTAAATTCATCCTCAAGTTTATCATACTGATATATTATGGCTTTAAGAACAAAAACTTGTTTGAGATCGAGTGGTCTGTCCTGATCTTGTTCTTCCACTCCAATTATTTTTAATAATCTATATTGAAGTCTAAGCAGTGGTCTGAAAGATGTATCATAAAGACCACCCCAGGCAACAATACCATAAACTGCAATACTATGGAAAAGCCCATAGTAGGCCTATATTTGAATCATCTGTTTTCTAGATAATATTTGCCGGAGTCTGCAAAAAACATATACTAGATATTTTGGTCTTATTAACTACATTATTGACATGCAAATCCCACTTAATATTATAATCATATATAACACCTAGATATTTACAGCTAACGACTCTCTTCAAACGACCACCATTCAAAAAAACATCCAATTCACAGGAACAGAGTCTTTATAATTGCCAAAAGTGACATAAACAGACTTGTTTATATTAAGTATAAGTTTATTTTGATAAAGCCATGAAAAAATAGAGTCAAGTTTATCTGACACATGAACTGAAAGTTCCCTCCATGAGTGCCCATTCATTGGGACAGCTGTATCATCAGCATATGCAATCAATTCTTGGTGTATTTCTAATAAATCATTTATGAAGAATAAAAACAGTAATTGACCAAGAATAGATCCCTGAGGAACTCCTAAATTGGTATAGACTGGTTTACTTTTAATACCATTGACCTTTTTACAACTTGAAATTAAAAATCGAATCGAATTAAAAATTTTTTAAATTCACATTACAGTTAAATTTTTAACATGTTTCTTTAAAATTACACATACCATACAATTGTACTAATCATTTTTATTGATAATGTTTCATTATCGCTGCATGTGCCAACCAACTAAATTTCTTATAAAACCGCCAATATCTCGAAAACGAAAAAGCCGATTTTATTGAAACAAAACCAAAATAAAATTTGGAATTTTCTATAATTTTCACTCGTTGACACCATATAGCTATCTCTCATAAAACGAAAGTTTGTCGCATGCCGAAAATTTCACTACATGAAAATTAAAAAAGAAATTTCATGACGTGGAACCGTCTGAAGACTGTTTTTGAAAATTGTTAAAACTATCGGTTAAAATTTATGCCTAAAACCATCCTCAAACTTCAAGGAACATGGTGGTGAAAGAATTTTAAAAATCAGATCAGCTGTTACTGAAGTTATGTCGGGGCGGGCAATGAAACACATTCGCGCTCTCCGCTATAGCTCGGACGTAGACCTACGCAGCTTCCAGTGGTCGAGGGAAGAGTAACAGTACTTGCTGAAAGCTTGCGTACCACCTCCTCTGTTCTATTGGGGAGAAAAGTCCACATTGTCTCGCTCGCTCTGCAAAAAGAGTATACTTCCAAACGGGTACTGACAGTAGGACTGGAGATAAAGCTCCTGTTGTCCCGTAGTGACAGATGGTCGTTGATATTCATTTTTGAGTTTAAGGTGGGCCGGTCCCGGCGGTACTGCAATGCCGGGTCAACCCGTGACAGAGGTGGAGCAAGCCCCTAGCACTCCGTCATTTTCCAAAAATCAGTTTAATATACTGGCCCCGCAATGCGGAGCGTATCAGATATTAAGCTGATAAGAACAGATACTACACTTTGATCTTAGCCAAAAGGCCGAGAAGCGATAAACCAAAGGTGCCTTACGGTTATGGTGTCACTCTATGGACTATCGTTTTAAGCGGCGGGAACCAGTGGTTGTTATTCGAGTTTATTTCACCATCAGCCACCGCCCAAGTGACGTCAGACCAAAGGTGCGCAGTTATCTCAACGTCTCCTCGCCTCTCTTATGCGAAACGTTCAACTGGTTCGATTTTTGAGAAGGAAACGCTGGAAAAATCGTAGCCCAGTCAACGAATACAGTCGCCGTGACGACGTGGTGAACTGTTTACTCGATAGATGGCGTCACAGTAGCGCCTCCGTATTTTACCACTTTTTTGTTTTTCGTGGTGAAAACCGCGGAACGAGGACGCAGGCAACGTGTCGGAAGTCGTCTGTTAAGTTAAGCAACCGATAAAACGATCGGTAGAACCGGATAGTACGATGAAAAAAAACCGTTACAGTTCAAGTTCACACCGCATTTAACGTGACCCGCAAGATAGGGTAGGCTGCAGCTGGAATGTCGGCGTTTTGCACACTCAATTATTGGTAGGCGTACCTTTTAAAATACATGCCATGCTGTGTGCTCTGTTGTCATATACAGACGGCAGTGGCCCGGGACTTGATGGTCGACGAAATTACAAGTAGATTTTTCATAACACATCACCTCTCTCAGCGTTCCCTTTTCTTTGCTGCATCCAAGCACGAGACGGCCGCGCCCACCACGTCGTTACGATTACAGTATCTCAGATGTCGAGTGACCGATTATACAATTTAAAAACCTCACAACGGTGGTTTTCATAATAGGCCTACCTTTCGAGTAACGTGAGAGGCCACGTAGGTGTATACGTAAACGGTACCCAATTCAATTCCTTTGTAAAACTGAAAAAACAATGGGCCAAATTGTCCGCGTCGTCTTCACAATGCGATTTCAAGTGTCATGCTAATATCATACTGTTGAGTCGCTTGCCGATTTGAAAGTGAAGGGTATTTATTCGTAAATGACTAATCAAACAAATCTGCAATTGCACACCTTTGAACGATCGAATCTCGTTGTTTTTGAACCAATAGCTAGTAAAATTTCTAAAACAGATACGTCACCGCTCGTGTTCGGTTTTCATCATCTTTAAAGTATGTTTTCATCTAGTAAACGAGCTGTTCTGCAAAGTTGCATGAAACTTTTTCCCCTCTCTACCGAACTGATCGCATTCTAACAAACGTAAAGTAAATGTTAAAGACAACGACGCCACCTAACCTTTCACAACTGCACAGAATGTAAATGAAGGGTGCCTGTTTTTTCTTAACTGCTCCTCTTCCTCTGGTCAGTGTGTATTTTACCTTTCACACAACTGAAAGTATTTAAACTAGTAAAGGAATTTTTTATTTCATTAGTGGGGGAGACAAGTAGTTTCCGTACTGTGTTATAATAAAATGAATTTTGTTTATTATCATTACCAAATTGTAAACAATTATTTGTATTGCATTCAGTTTCATTTGGTCTCTTCAGAGTGTCTTTAAGCAAGTTAAATATTTGAAATATGAAAGTACTAAAAGGCCGTGTGTTTTTAATTGAAAGCAGATGGTAGTTTATGACAGAAAGCAGTCGGCTGAAGTGTATTCATTTATTTTATCAAACACCATTCACATTTATAAGAATATTTATTTTTGTGCAGCTAGTTGTTAGCTAAGACATAGTGTGCAAATTTTTGTCGTTCTATCCCCTTTCCAGTAATAATGGAATAACAATGTAAACAATTTGTATAGCATTCAGTTTCAATTGGTCTCTTCAGAGTGTCTTTAAGCAAGTTAAATATTTGAAATACGAGGGTCATTCAATAAGTAAACAGACAAACAGTTGTAGAAAAGAAATTAATTGTAGCAGCTGATTGAAACTTTCAGAAGTGTTACCTGGCAACATCGTTGTGAGTCTTGATCAGCTGTTCAATAATATATTGCATAATCATAACCAATACAGTTTTATGTACGATGGCGTGTCCTCTTGAGGACAGTACTTTCGAAGAACAGCGTTCTGTTATAAGATTTTTGGACTTGGAACCACTAACTTGGATTCACTATTTTGAACCTGAGTCAAAGCGACAAAGCATGGAGTGGAAGCATCCCAGTTCACCCGCCAAAAAGAAATTCAAAACCCAGCCATCGGCTGGTAAGGTGATGTTAACCATCTTTTGGAGCTCCCAAGGCCCAATTTTCTGTGATTACCTACAAGACCAGCGTACCATCATAGTCAGTACTATTCTGACATGATTGTGAACAAAGTTAAGCCTGCATTGAAGAAGAAATGTCCGGGATGGCAGAGGAAAGGTGTGATTCTTCTTCACGATAATGCCCGCCCACACACGGCAAAACTGACGCTTGAAACAATAAAAAAAGTAGGTTGGGAGATCCTGCCTCATCGCCCTTATAGCCCTGACCTTCCCCATCTGACTTTTTCTTGTTTGGCCCACTCAAGGAGACTTTGCGTGATGTCAAGTTCAACGGCAATGAAGAAGTGAAGGAAAAAGTCAAAAACTGGCTTCGACATCAAGGTAAAGAATTCTTTGCTGAGGGAATACAAAAGCTTGTAAAGAGATGGGACAAGTGCATAGACGCTGCTGGAGATTATGTTGAAAAGTAAACAAAAAAAAATTGTATAATTGTATTAATTGAATAAAAAGCTTTTGCTCCACAGCTGTTTGTTTACTTATTGAATGACCTCTCATATGAAAGTACTGAAAGGCTGTGTGTTTTTAATTGAAAGCAGATGGTAGTTTATGACAGATATCAGTCGGGTGAAGTGTATTCTATTTATTTTATTTTATCAAACACCATTCACGTTCATAAGGTTATTTATTTTTGTGCAGCTAGTTGTTAGCTAAGGCGCAGTGTGCAAGTTTTTTGTCATTCTATCCCCTTTGCAGTAATAAAGTGGTGGCAAATCCTATTAAAGATTGCCTGTTCGTCACTAAATTTTAATTACCAAGTGGTTTTAAATTCACTATAACTGGTACGGTCATTATTTACTTATGTTTCCTCTGTTGGTGAAAATTAAAATAACAAGGGCGCGGCAAGCCATATTACCACTGTTGAAGGTTACCATATGTTTTTCCAGGTTTGCTTTTGTTCAGAAACGGCTAACGGTTTGGAAAAAAAATTTTCAACTTGTGATTTTCACTTGACAAACACAAACGCAATAGTAAACTTACATTACAAAGTTAACATTTTTACTTTAAGACCGTGTAACAATTTTTACAAGCTGGTACAAATCAACAAATGTAGATGCAATTGCACACACACACATACAATCAACTGTGGAAGTTCAATTATACAACATGTAATGTATTCAGTTTCTCCAAGTAACAGTTCAATATTGTTTACGACTGGCTTTCACAAGCAGGCTGCTTGTTGCAGTATCTGGCACATTCGATACTGTCACCAACGCGAAGGGTAGCCCTATCTTTCATTACTTTACAAGGAGAGAGGACACTCTTCATTTCATAAATGAAACAGGTGGGAAAGTTTTTACGAAAAGACCTGTCTCATTATACAGGCTCTCTGTTGCAGTGCTCGTCAAACATTTACACACAAACACTCACTGCTAACACGTACATGATTATGTTACAAAGGGCCATCTTTATTAGCCTGTTTTTGACGCATTGCACACTGCATTTTATCAGGATATATGGACCATTCACAGGTGTCCGTCTGTATTTCTGTCCCTCACTCGTACGCTTATCCTCATGGGCATGCAACTCATTCTGCCGGGAGTGTGTGTGTTCTTTTGTGCAGATGCTTACCTTGCACTTGGTTGTAACTTGCTGCCGATGACAAGAAGTACGTAGTACGTAGTCCTAATCGTACCCGATGCATGTACAACAGAAATTTTCCATGCATCCTCATCCCCATAGGGATGACAAACTAGGTTTCCTGATCATGCTTATTGGCCGATAACAAACACGAGAATAAGACAGAAAAATTAATGGTGTAACCTTTTTCAGTATCAGCTACCCTTATAATTTACAGCAAGCTCTATTTATGATAATTGTTATTACACTGTCATAGGACTGCAGTTCCTCCCTCAGGCTGCTGGTGCTCGGTTCCTCCTTGCAGCGAAATATTGTCAATTGTCTGCGTGGAAGTAAGCAACGGGTGTAAGCATTCTTGAAGGCTTCATCTCACTCGATCCTCTCTGGCAGCAAGCTGTAACAGTAACGGAGACCATCAAACGTTTTCTAGGCGAAAGCCGGCCACTGCAATATGCATGCACGTTTCTAGACACAATTAAAAAAAATTACAGGTGGTCAGAAAAGTCTGGTGTAAGAAAAGTGTACGTAGGGACCCGGAGGTACTGCAATGCCGGGTCAACCCGTGACAGAAGTGGAGCAAGCCTCTAAACACTCCGTCATTTTCCAAAGGTCATTTTAATACACTGGCCCCACAATGCGGAGCGTATCAGACATAAAGTTGATAAGAACAGCTTAACAGGTTTATTCTTATACCAAAAATTTTACAAGGAGTTACAAATATTAAAACCGTACTTACAAATTAATAATCATTAATTGTATGTAACACTGTTGACAATTTTTAGACACCTGTATGAATTAGGCTATACAATTTATTGTTGTATATATGTATATAAAGTCTCTGATTATTTATTACAATTATTAATTTTATACAGTCTTTGAGAGTGTTCATACCTTCACAGTATGTCAAACACAATTATATCTATTGTATATTGTTTTTTTTCACACATTGATGTCACAATTTGCCAATTGTTTAATCACTGTCATGCAGATTTTTTTATCCAGTTACTACCACACTTAAGTTATTCTTTTTTTTCTTTCCTGTGAAAGCTGAAAGCGCAGCAGCACGTGTGAACACACAGATAATATTTTGTTTGGCAAATGTGACATTAAGCACTGCCATCAATCAGTATCACTATCTCACTTGTTTACTGTATATATATCCTGACTCCACCTGCTGAGCTTTCCGAATGGCTCTGTCATTGTTCTTGTGCCATGCATAGTAGTCCAGAGATGCTATACTATGAAGCCATCCATGGAGACCCTACATCCTTTCCCTTCTAGCGCCTCCTCAGAGATTTCAAAAGAAACAGATGCATCAACTATGCAGATATTTATATTTTCTTCATTCCTCAGCTCCCGTGTCATGGTCTCAGATATGATCTGTTCCCTCGGCCTTCCTGTTTTTACAAGCAGAACCCCTGCCAATCAAAACATTGTAAAACAAAGGAAATTTAAGTGTACAAAAAAAAAACAAAAGATTGACAAGGAAGGTTGGTGAAGAGGAAAGGCTGAAGATTGCGATTGATTTACTGCAATGAACAGAGGTAAATAATAATAATAATAATAATTTATTTCCAATTTTTCCTTCATATACAAAATAGTTGCATACAAAGGACCTATAGGGGGTATAAAAATACCCGTACATAGGTTGGTCCTACATAAATATTTAAAAATAAAATTCAAAAATACAACAGTTGTAAATATTAACAAAATGTGATAGATACATCACTAGTTTATACTAATATAGTTCAAATAATAAAGCATTAAATTTATATGAGATTCATATACACAACATCAACCATACATGGCAACATGTTAATCACAATAATTATTAAATTTGTACAGACACCATTTATTCCATTATTCAGTCTATAACAAAATTTCTGATTTTATCTTTTAACTTCTTTTTTAACAGTTTATTACTAACGCCCAAACCTTTAAGATATATCGGTAGTTCATTGAAGTACTTTATTGCATAATAAACATAACTCCTTTGGCCAATTGTCAATATGTGTTTAGGCAGTGGGATACTTTTGTAGCGTGTGTTATTAGAATTTCGAGTAAATTCATCCTCAAGTTTATCATACTGATATATTATGGCTTTAAGAACAAAAACTTGTTTGAGATCGAGTGGTCTGTCCTGATCTTGTTCTTCCACTCCAATTATTTTTAATAATCTATATTGAAGTCTAAGCAGTGGTCTGAAAGATGTATCATAAAGACCACCCCAGGCAACAATACCATAAACTGCAATACTATGGAAAAGCCCATAGTAGGCCTATATTTGAATCATCTGTTTTCTAGATAATATTTGCCGGAGTCTGCAAAAAACATACTAGATATTTTGGTCTTATTAACTACATTATTGACATGCAAATCGCACTTAATATTATAATCATATATAACACCTAGATATTTACAGCTAACGACTCTCTTCAAACGACCACCATTCAAAAAAACATCCAATTCACAGGAACAGAGTCTTTATAATTGCCAAAAGTGACATAAACAGACTTGTTTATATTAAGTATAAGTTTATTTTGATAAAGCCATGAAAAAATAGAGTCAAGTTTATCTGACACATGAACTGAAAGTTCCCTCCATGAGTGCCCATTCATTGGGACAGCTGTATCATCAGCATATGCAATCAATTCTTGGTGTATTTCTAATAAATCATTTATGAAGAATAAAAACAGTAATTGACCAAGAATAGATCCCTGAGGAACTCCTAAATTGGTATAGACTGGTTTACTTTTAATACCATTGACCTTTTTACAACTTGAAATTAAAAATCGAATCGAATTAAAAATTTTTTAAATTCACATTACAGTTAAATTTTTAACATGTTTCTTTAAAATTACACATACCATACAATTGTACTAATCATTTTTATTGATAATGTTTCATTATCGCTGCATGTGCCAACCAACTAAATTTCTTATAAAACCGCCAATATCTCGAAAACGAAAAAGCCGATTTTATTGAAACAAAACCAAAATAAAATTTGGAATTTTCTATAATTTTCACTCGTTGACACCATATAGCTATCTCTCATAAAACGAAAGTTTGTCGCATGCCGAAAATTTCACTACATGAAAATTAAAAAAGAAATTTCATGACGTGGAACCGTCTGAAGACTGTTTTTGAAAATTGTTAAAACTATCGGTTAAAATTTATGCCTAAAACCATCCTCAAACTTCAAGGAACATGGTGGTGAAAGAATTTTAAAAATCAGATCAGCTGTTACTGAAGTTATGTCGGGGCGGGCAATGAAACACATTCGCGCTCTCCGCTATAGCTCGGACGTAGACCTACGCAGCTTCCAGTGGTCGAGGGAAGAGTAACAGTACTTGCTGAAAGCTTGCGTACCACCTCCTCTGTTCTATTGGGGAGAAAAGTCCACATTGTCTCGCTCGCTCTGCAAAAAGAGTATACTTCCAAACGGGTACTGACAGTAGGACTGGAGATAAAGCTCCTGTTGTCCCGTAGTGACAGATGGTCGTTGATATTCATTTTTGAGTTTAAGGTGGGCCGGTCCCGGCGGTACTGCAATGCCGGGTCAACCCGTGACAGAGGTGGAGCAAGCCCCTAGCACTCCGTCATTTTCCAAAAATCAGTTTAATATACTGGCCCCGCAATGCGGAGCGTATCAGATATTAAGCTGATAAGAACAGATACTACACTTTGATCTTAGCCAAAAGGCCGAGAAGCGATAAACCAAAGGTGCCTTACGGTTATGGTGTCACTCTATGGACTATCGTTTTAAGCGGCGGGAACCAGTGGTTGTTATTCGAGTTTATTTCACCATCAGCCACCGCCCAAGTGACGTCAGACCAAAGGTGCGCAGTTATCTCAACGTCTCCTCGCCTTTCTTATGCGAAACGTTCAACTGGTTCGATTTTTGAGAAGGAAACGCTGGAAAAATCGTAGCCCAGTCAACGAATACAGTCGCCGTGACGACGTGGTGAACTGTTTACTCGATAGATGGCGTCACAGTAGCGCCTCCGTATTTTACCACTTTTTTGTTTTTCGTGGTGAAAACCGCGGAACGAGGACGCAGGCAACGTGTCGGAAGTCGTCTGTTAAGTTAAGCAACCGATAAAACGATCGGTAGAACCGGATAGTACGATGAAAAAAAGCCGTCAAAGTTCAAGTTCGCACCGCATTTAACGTGACCCGCAAGATAGGGTAGGCTGCAGCTGGAATGTCGGCGTTTTGCACACTCAATTATTGGTAGTCGTACCTTTTAAAATACAAGCCATGCTGTGTGCTCTGTTGTCATATACAGACGGCAGTGGCCCGGCACCTGATGGTCGACGAAATTACAAGTAGATTTTTCATAACACATCACCTCTCTCAGCGTTCCCTTTTCTTTGCTGCATCCAAGCACGAGACGGCCGCGCCCACCACGTCGTTACGATTACAGTATCTCAGATGTCGAGTGACCGATTATACAATTTAAAAACCTCACAACGGTGGTTTTCATAATAGGCCTACCTTTCGAGTAACGTGAGAGGCCACGTAGGTGTATACGTAAACGGTACCCAATTCAATTCCTTTGTAAAACTGAAAAAACAATGGGCCAAATTGTCCGCGTCGTCTTCACAATGCGATTTCAAGTGTCATGCTAATATCATACTGTTGAGTCGCTTGCCGATTTGAAAGTGAAGGGTATTTATTCGTAAATGACTAATCAAACAAATCTGCAATTGCACACCTTTGAACGATCGAATCTCGTTGTTTTTGAACCAATAGCTAGTAAAATTTCTAAAACAGATACGTCACCGCTCGTGTTCGGTTTTCATCATCTTTAAAGTATGTTTTCATCTAGTAAACGAGCTGTTCTGCAAAGTTGCATGAAACTTTTTCCCCTCTCTACCGAACTGATCGCATTCTAACAAACGTAAAGTAAATGTTAAAGACAACGACGCCACCTAACCTTTCACAACTGCACAGAATGTAAATGAAGGGTGCCTGTTTTTTCTTAACTGCTCCTCTTCCTCTGGTCAGTGTGTATTTTACCTTTCACACAACTGAAAGTATTTAAACTAGTAAAGGAATTTTTTATTTCATTAGTGGGGGAGACAAGTAGTTTCCGTACTGTGTTATAATAAAATGAATTTTGTTTATTATCATTACCAAATTGTAAACAATTATTTGTATTGCATTCAGTTTCATTTGGTCTCTTCAGAGTGTCTTTAAGCAAGTTAAATATTTGAAATATGAAAGTACTAAAAGGCCGTGTGTTTTTAATTGAAAGCAGATGGTAGTTTATGACAGAAAGCAGTCGGCTGAAGTGTATTCATTTATTTTATCAAACACCATTCACATTTATAAGAATATTTATTTTTGTGCAGCTAGTTGTTAGCTAAGACATAGTGTGCAAATTTTTGTCGTTCTATCCCCTTTCCAGTAATAATGGAATAACAATGTAAACAATTTGTATAGCATTCAGTTTCAATTGGTCTCTTCAGAGTGTCTTTAAGCAAGTTAAATATTTGAAATACGAGGGTCATTCAATAAGTAAACAGACAAACAGTTGTAGAAAAGAAATTAATTGTAGCAGCTGATTGAAACTTTCAGGAGTGTTACCTGGCAACATCGTTGTGAGTCTTGATCAGCTGTTCAATAATATATTGCATAATCATAACCAATACAGTTTTATGTACGATGGCGTGTCCTCTTGAGGACAGTACTTTCGAAGAACAGCGTTCTGTTATAAGATTTTTGGACTTGGAACCACTAACTTGGATTCACTATTTTGAACCTGAGTCAAAGCGACAAAGCATGGAGTGGAAGCATCCCAGTTCACCCGCCAAAAAGAAATTCAAAACCCAGCCATCGGCTGGTAAGGTGATGTTAACCATCTTTTGGAGCTCCCAAGGCCCAATTTTCTGTGATTACCTACAAGACCAGCGTACCATCATAGTCAGTACTATTCTGACATGATTGTGAACAAAGTTAAGCCTGCATTGAAGAAGAAATGTCCGGGATGGCAGAGGAAAGGTGTGATTCTTCTTCACGATAATGCCCGCCCACACACGGCAAAACTGACGCTTGAAACAATAAAAAAAGTAGGTTGGGAGATCCTGCCTCATCGCCCTTATAGCCCTGACCTTCCCCATCTGACTTTTTCTTGTTTGGCCCACTCAAGGAGACTTTGCGTGATGTCAAGTTCAACGGCAATGAAGAAGTGAAGGAAAAGGTCAAAAACTGGCTTCGACATCAAGGTAAAGAATTCTTTGCTGAGGGAATACAAAAGCTTGTAAAGAGATGGGACAAGTGCATAGACGCTGCTGGAGATTATGTTGAAAAGTAAAAAAAAAAAAATTGTATAATTGTATTAATTGAATAAAAAGCTTTTGCTCCACAGCTGTTTGTTTACTTATTGAATGACCTCTCATATGAAAGTACTGAAAGGCTGTGTGTTTTTAATTGAAAGCAGATGGTAGTTTATGACAGATATCAGTCGGGTGAAGTGTATTCTATTTATTTTATTTTATCAAACACCATTCACGTTCATAAGGTTATTTATTTTTGTGCAGCTAGTTGTTAGCTAAGGCGCAGTGTGCAAGTTTTTTGTCATTCTATCCCCTTTGCAGTAATAAAGTGGTGGCAAATCCTATTAAAGATTGCCTGTTCGTCACTAAATTTTAATTACCAAGTGGTTTTAAATTTACTATAACTGGTACGGTCATTATTTACTTATGTTTCCTCTGTTGGTGAAAATTAAAATAACAAGGGCGCGGCAAGCCATATTACCACTGTTGAAGGTTACCATATGTTTTTCCAGGTTTGCTTTTGTTCAGAAACGGCTAACGGCTTGGAAAAAAAATTTTCAACTTGTGATTTTCACTTGACAAACACAAACGCAATAGTAAACTTACATTACAAAGTTAACATTTTTACTTTAAGACCGTGTAACAATTTTTACAAGCTGGTACAAATCAACAAATGTAGATGCAATTGCACACACACACATACAATCAACTGTGGAAGTTCAATTATACAACATGTAATGTATTCAGTTTCTCCAAGTAACAGTTCAATGTTGTTTACGACTGGCTTTCACAAGCAGGCTGCTTGTTGCAGTATCTGGCACATTCGATACTGTCACCAACGCGAAGGGTAGCCCTATCTTTCATTACTTTACAAGGAGAGAGGACACTCTTCATTTCATAAATGAAACAGGTGGGAAAGTTTTTACGAAAAGACCTGTCTCATTATACAGGCTCTCTGTTGCAGTGCTCGTCAAACATTTACACACAAACACTCACTGCTAACACGTACATGATTATGTTACAAAGGGCCATCTTTATTAGCCTGTTTTTGACGCATTGCACACTGCATTTTATCAGGATATATGGACCATTCACAGGTGTCCGTCTGTATTTCTGTCCCTCACTCGTACGCTTATCCTCATGGTCATGCAACTCATTCTGCCGGGAGTGTGTGTGTTCTTTTGTGCAGATGCTTACCTTGCACTTGGTTGTAACTTGCTGCCGATGACAAGAAGTACGTAGTACGTAGTCCTAATCGTACCCGATGCATGTACAACAGAAATTTTCCATGCATCCTCATCCCCATAGGGATGACA
Organism: Magicicada septendecula; assembly: GCA_034769895.1. Taxonomy (NCBI): domain Eukaryota; kingdom Metazoa; phylum Arthropoda; class Insecta; order Hemiptera; family Cicadidae; genus Magicicada; species Magicicada septendecula. The sequence continues at coordinate 661,518,334 of CM068368.1, forward strand.
AACTAGGTTTCCTGATCATGCTTATTGGCCGATAACAAACACGAGAATAAGACAGAAAAATTAATGGTGTAACCTTTTTCAGTATCAGCTACCCTTATAATTTACAGCAAGCTCTATTTATGATAATTGTTATTACACTGTCATAGGACTGCAGTTCCTCCCTCAGGCTGCTGGTGCTCGGTTCCTCCTTGCAGCGAAATATTGTCAATTGTCTGCGTGGAAGTAAGCAACGGGTGTAAGCATTCTTGAAGGCTTCATCTCACTCGATCCTCTCTGGCAGCAAGCTGTAACAGTAACGGAGACCATCAAACGTTTTCTAGGCGAAAGCCGGCCACTGCAATATGCATGCACGTTTCTAGACACAATTAAAAAAAATTACAGGTGGTCAGAAAAGTCTGGTGTAAGAAAAGTGTACGTAGGGACCCGGAGGTACTGCAATGCCGGGTCAACCCGTGACAGAAGTGGAGCAAGCCTCTAAACACTCCGTCATTTTCCAAAGGTCATTTTAATACACTGGCCCCACAATGCGGAGCGTATCAGACATAAAGTTGATAAGAACAGCTTAACAGGTTTATTCTTATACCAAAAATTTTACAAGGAGTTACAAATATTAAAACCGTACTTACAAATTAATAATCATTAATTGTATGTAACACTGTTGACAATTTTTAGACACCTGTATGAATTAGGCTATACAATTTATTGTTGTATATATGTATATAAAGTCTCTGATTATTTATTACAATTATTAATTTTATACAGTCTTTGAGAGTGTTCATACCTTCACAGTATGTCAAACACAATTATATCTATTGTATATTGTTTTTTTTCACACATTGATGTCACAATTTGCCAATTGTTTAATCACTGTCATGCAGATTTTTTTATCCAGTTACTACCACACTTAAGTTATTCTTTTTTTTCTTTCCTGTGAAAGCTGAAAGCGCAGCAGCACGTGTGAACACACAGATAATATTTTGTTTGGCAAATGTGACATTAAGCACTGCCATCAATCAGTATCACTATCTCACTTGTTTACTGTATATATATCCTGACTCCACCTGCTGAGCTTTCCGAATGGCTCTGTCATTGTTCTTGTGCCATGCATAGTAGTCCAGAGATGCTATACTATGAAGCCATCCATGGAGACCCTACATCCTTTCCCTTCTAGCGCCTCCTCAGAGCTTTCAAAAGAAACAGATGCATCAACTATGCAGATATTTATATTTTCTTCATTCCTCAGCTCCCGTGTCATGGTCTCAGATATGATCTGTTCCCTCGGCCTTCCTGTTTTTACAAGCAGAACCCCTGCCAATCAAAACATTGTAAAACAAAGGAAATTTAAGTGTACAAAAAAAAAACAAAAGATTGACAAGGAAGGTTGGTGAAGAGGAAAGGCTGAAGATTGCGATTGATTTACTGCAATGAACAGAGGTAAATAATAATAATAATAATAATTTATTTCCAATTTTTCCTTCATATACAAAATAGTTGCATACAAAGGACCTATAGGGGGTATAAAAATACCCGTACATAGGTTGGTCCTACATAAATATTTAAAAATAAAATTCAAAAATACAACAGTTGTAAATATTAACAAAATGTGATAGATACATCACTAGTTTATACTAATATAGTTCAAATAATAAAGCATTAAATTTATATGAGATTCATATACACAACATCAACCATACATGGCAACATGTTAATCACAATAATTATTAAATTTGTACAGACACCATTTATTCCATTATTCAGTCTATAACAAAATTTCTGATTTTATCTTTTAACTTCTTTTTTAACAGTTTATTACTAACGCCCAAACCTTTAAGATATATCGGTAGTTCATTGAAGTACTTTATTGCATAATAAACATAACTCCTTTGGCCAATTGTCAATATGTGTTTAGGCAGTGGGATACTTTTGTAGCGTGTGTTATTAGAATTTCGAGTAAATTCATCCTCAAGTTTATCATACTGATATATTATGGCTTTAAGAACAAAAACTTGTTTGAGATCGAGTGGTCTGTCCTGATCTTGTTCTTCCACTCCAATTATTTTTAATAATCTATATTGAAGTCTAAGCAGTGGTCTGAAAGATGTATCATAAAGACCACCCCAGGCAACAATACCATAAACTGCAATACTATGGAAAAGCCCATAGTAGGCCTATATTTGAATCATCTGTTTTCTAGATAATATTTGCCGGAGTCTGCAAAAAACATATACTAGATATTTTGGTCTTATTAACTACATTATTGACATGCAAATCCCACTTAATATTATAATCATATATAACACCTAGATATTTACAGCTAACGACTCTCTTCAAACGACCACCATTCAAAAAAACATCCAATTCATCAGGAACAGAGTCTTTATAATTGCCAAAAGTGACATAAACAGACTTGTTTATATTAAGTATAAGTTTATTTTGATAAAGCCATGAAAAAATAGAGTCAAGTTTATCTGACACATGAACTGAAAGTTCCCTCCATGAGTGCCCATTCATTGGGACAGCTGTATCATCAGCATATGCAATCAATTCTTGGTGTATTTCTAATAAATCATTTATGAAGAATAAAAACAGTAATTGACCAAGAATAGATCCCTGAGGAACTCCTAAATTGGTATAGACTGGTTTACTTTTAATACCATTGACCTTTACAACTTGAAATTAAAAATCGAATCGAATTAAAAATTTTTTAAATTCACATTACAGTTAAATTTTTAACATGTTTCTTTAAAATTACACATACCATACAATTGTACTAATCATTTTTATTGATAATGTTTCATTATCGCTGCATGTGCCAACCAACTAAATTTCTTATAAAACCGCCAATATCTCGAAAACGAAAAAGCCGATTTTATTGAAACAAAACCAAAATAAAATTTGGAATTTTCTATAATTTTCACTCGTTGACACCATATAGCTATCTCTCATAAAACGAAAGTTTGTCGCATGCCGAAAATTTCACTACATGAAAATTAAAAAAGAAATTTCATGACGTGGAACCGTCTGAAGACTGTTTTTGAAAATTGTTAAAACTATCGGTTAAAATTTATGCCTAAAACCATCCTCAAACTTCAAGGAACATGGTGGTGAAAGAATTTTAAAAATCAGATCAGCTGTTACTGAAGTTATGTCGGGGCGGGCAATGAAACACATTCGCGCTCTCCGCTATAGCTCGGACGTAGACCCACGCAGCTTCCAGTGGTCGAGGGAAGAGTAACAGTACTTGCTGAAAGCTTGCGTACCACCTCCTCTGTTCTATTGGGGAGAAAAGTCCACATTGTCTCGCTCGCTCTGCAAAAAGAGTATACTTCCAAACGGGTACTGACAGTAGGACTGGAGATAAAGCTCCTGTTGTCCCGTAGTGACAGATGGTCGTTGATATTCATTTTTGAGTTTAAGGTGGGCCCGGTCAACCCGTGACAGAGGTGGAGCAAGCCCCTAGCACTCCGTCATTTTCCAAAAATCAGTTTAATATACTGGCCCCGCAATGCGGAGCGTATCAGATATTAAGCTGATAAGAACAGATATAAAAACGTTTATTGTTATATCAGTATATACAGAGTGTTACAAAAATTTTAAAACATGCTTACAAATTAATACTCATTAATTCTAGATACATACTTCATAATCATTATACATGTTTAAAATGGTACAACTTTTTGTTGTATATTTATAGTCTTTATTTATTACAATAAAATTTCTTTTTGGTATAGTCTTTGGGATTGTTCGTATGCACAAATTGTATATTTAATGTTTTTCAGATATATGTCACAACTGCCAATTTATTTAATATCATTCTCATGTAGTTTAATATACTGGCCCTGCAATGCAGGGCGTATCACACACACACACACACACACACACACACACACACAGAGGAAACATGAAGCTCAAATACAAAAAGACAAATATAAAGAAAATACACAAATACAAATATTAAGAAAATATAACACACACACACACACACACACACACAGAGGAAGCATGCAGCTCAAATACAAAAAGACAAATATAAAGAAAATACACAAATACAAATATTAAGAAAATATATACATAATACATATTGTTTTGATTGGCAGCTGTGACTGACATTAGACACTGGCATTAATAAATAGCACTATCACAATGTCACTGTCACTAGCACTAAGCACTATCACTTATATTGTCGTACACCTGTGACATGTTCAACGTATATGTCACGACTCCACCTAATTGTGTCCGACACCATTAATTTTCCCATTATTCTACCATACTTCAAAGAAATACCCAGCCTCTGAACAACCCTGTCATTGTTCTTGTGCCATGCACCCAGAGAGCCTATAATAAAGCCATCAAGGTACACCCTGTATCCTTTGGCTTCTAGTTCAGTTTTCAAGGAGCTGTATTTGTCAATTTTATGTCTCCTTGCCAGTTCTAGAGCCTCCTCAGAACCTTCAAAAGGCACCGATACGTCCACAATACATATATTTTTCCTGTCATCACTTCTTAACACTATGTCTGGTCTGAGGTTTGATGTAGTTCCCTCGACCTTCCTGTTTTTGATGAGTGTTTCGGTGTCTTTGAGAGTAATGGCATTGCTGATGCGTTCGACTATATTATCGTGGCGGAGCTTCCATCCTGTCGAATGGGTTTTACAGTGATTGACAACATGGGGAAGGGTCTCCTTGGGGTATCCGCATTTCCTGCATCGCTTGTCACCATTGCCGTATCTTTTTGTAGCATTCAGGGGAACGGTCCCAAGTCTTGCTCTGGTGATGAAGCGGTAGTCACAGAAACGAGTGTACTTTCCTGTAAGTATAAAATGGTTGCTCACTGCTGCTCGTGTAGTTGATTTGAGCACTTTCCCTTGGTCTGGTTTTCTGAATAGGGTGACTTTATAATAATTTCGTATCCCTCCTTTCATCATTCTCATTATAGCCCACCTTTCAGATCCTGGGACGATTATATGTTCTGTAGTATGGGAAGGCATACCTATAATAATTTTCAACTCTTCTCTGGCCGTGGACCACTGGAACCGTACGCTCATCCGGGTCTTGTTGAGGATGCGACATGCATTTCTTGCTTGCGACCAGATGGTTGAAATGTCACCACCATCCCTGTCGAGGTTGTCATCTGTCGATCCTGAGAGGTATGCGGCCATGTCTTCTTTAGTAGGAGTGGTCCCAAGTTTCCTTTTTACCACACTTTTCAGGTACTCCCAGGCTGTGTTTTTGATTGATGGATCCGGGGATGTAAGTAGTTTAAACGCATGGACTATCTTGGAGATCTTGGCAGCATCCGCCAGTGGAATTAAATTGGCTCCCCCTTGATATGCTGGCATATATAGAATCTCTGGGCTTGCTCGCTGGGGAAGGTGTAGCCACTTTTTGACGTAGCCTTTTATTTTTTTATCAGCTTTGTGAAGCGGCTTCATCGTTATTCGGGATGCTCGCAGTACATAGTCTAGTTTAGTTAGAAGGAACATGTTTAGGGCTTCTATTTTTTGCCACGGCGCCAGTAGTGAGTTGTGAAGTTTCTCAACATCTTGTAGCAAGTTATTAATTTCCTCTTCTGGTGTTTGATTGACTTTGTAGCCTGTTGGAATCCCCAGGTATTGGTAGTCTTCACCTTCTTTTAATGGCTCCGGTCTTCCTCCTTGGACAGTGAAAGTGGTGTTGTGGATTTCTCTCCTCTTCTTGCAATCCATGTGGAGGGTTGAACATTTCTTGGGATTAAAAGTCAGCCCCATCCAAGATGCTGTTTCTCCAACTTTGTTCAGCATGTTTTGCATGGCATCTGCATTCTTTGCAATGAGAACTATATCATCAGCATACGCTAACACCGACTGTATGTTGTTATGTAGTTTGTAACCACAATCATATTGCATGCTTTGTATAGTTCTTAGCAATGGCTCTATTGCAATGTTGAAGATAATTGGCGACAGGGGGCATCCTTGCTTCACTCCAGATTTCATGTTTATGTCTTCAGTCTCCCCTTCCGGTGTAGTTATTGTAGTAGTGGCATTCCTGTAAATGTTTTGTATAATGTTACTTAGCTTTTCTGGGAGTCTTATATTTTTGAGTACATTGTGGATGTATTTATGCGGGATTGAGCCGAAAGCATTTGTTAAATCCAGCCATGCTAGTACGGCTTCTTTTCCGTTTCTTCTGGAATCATCAATGATGGACTGTACTATAAAGTTGTTTTCATAACAGCCTTCTGTATCCATAAAGCCCTTCTGCTTGGGCGATATAATATTATTCTTAGCAGTCCACGTGCATACTCTGCTTGATATAATGCTAGCATATAGTTTGGCTATCGTATTTCCCAAGGTGAGTGGACGCCAGTTGTTGAGATCTCTGTGGTCCCCTTTTTTGTGGATCAGTACGGTTCTTGAACTATCCCATGCCTTCGGTGTCTTCTCCTCCTTAAAGCATCTATTATAAATAGTCTGAAGGACTAGACATCCAGGGTCTGCTCGTTTCAGCTGCGAGTATTTGACACCATCTTTCCCAGGTGCTGTGTTCTTCATTTTATTTAATTTCTGATTAATTTCTTCGGCTTCGATAGTATTTTCAATGTTAGCTTCATTTACCCCCACCGCCCGCATCTGATTCAGACATTCTGTGACGTGAGCAGGGGCTGCTGCTATGTCTGTGTCCGCTTTTTCTGTAAATACATCCTTGAAATATGCTGTTACTTCTGTTTTTCCCACTTGACAATACGTTGTAGCTGATCCATTTAATATTTTCGAGATAGCTTTCTTTTTGTTTATTCTGTAAAGCTTCTGTATCCTACCAGCTTCTATAGGATCAAATCCATTGCCACCTGTTCTTTGGATTATTCTGTTCTGATTGCGGCCATGACCATGTCTTTGTGTTCTCTCAGGAGTTGGCTTATATTCTGTTAGTTGTCTTATTTCATCTGTAATGTTGTACACTGTGTCCTCGAAGTCTTGCCAAGATGCTGCGTCCCTCAGTGCTTGTAACCATTTTTCTTGGTGTTTTGTTGATTTCTTCCTGTTTCGGTCTTCTTCGTCTATTTCACATTGGTTAGCATTTCCATGTAAGTGTGGATTGCCTGTATCCGTTGTTATTGTAGTGTCTTCCACTGCAGCACTTGTCTCTGGCAAAGTGCCATTTTTGAGTTTAAGGTGGGCCCGGACCCGTGACAGAGGTGGAGCAAGCCCCTAGCACTCCGTCATTTTCCAAAAATCAGTTTAATATACTGGCCCCGCAATGCGGAGCGTATCAGATATTAAGCTGATAAGAACAGATACTACACTTTGATCTTAGCCAAAAGGCCGAGAAGCGATAAACCAAAGGTGCCTTACGGTTATGGTGTCACTCTATGGACTATCGTTTTAAGCGGCGGGAACCAGTGGTTGTTATTCGAGTTTATTTCACCATCAGCCACCGCCCAAGTGACGTCAGACCAAAGGTGCGCAGTTATCTCAACGTCTCCTCGCCTTTCTTATGCGAAACGTTCAACTGGTTCGATTTTTGAGAAGGAAACGCTGGAAAAATCGTAGCCCAGTCAACGAATACAGTCGCCGTGACGACGTGGTGAACTGTTTACTCGATAGATGGCGTCACAGTAGCGCCTCCGTATTTTACCACTTTTTTGTTTTTCGTGGTGAAAACCGCGGAACGAGGACGCAGGCAACGTGTCGGAAGTCGTCTGTTAAGTTAAGCAACCGATAAAACGATCGGTAGAACCGGATAGTACGATGAAAAAAACCCGTTAAAGTTCAAGTTCGCACCGCATTTAACGTGACCCGCAAGATAGGGTAGGCTGCAGCTGGAATGTCGGCGTTTTGCACACTCAATTATTGGTAGTCGTACCTTTTAAAATACATGCCATGCTGTGTGCTCTGTTGTCATATACAGACGGCAGTGGCCCGGCACTTGATGGTCGACGAAATTACAAGTAGATTTTTCATAACACATCACCTCTCTCAGCGTTCCCTTTTCTTTGCTGCATCCAAGCACGAGACGGCCGCGCCCACCACGTCGTTACGATTACAGTATCTCAGATGTCGAGTGACCGATTATACAATTTAAAAACCTCACAACGGTGGTTTTCATAATAGGCCTACCTTTCGAGTAACGTGAGAGGCCACGTAGGTGTATACGTAAACGGTACCCAATTCAATTCCTTTGTAAAACTGAAAAAACAATGGGCCAAATTGTCCGCGTCGTCTTCACAATGCGATTTCAAGTGTCATGCTAATATCATACTGTTGAGTCGCTTGCCGATTTGAAAGTGAAGGGTATTTATTCGTAAATGACTAATCAAACAAATCTGCAATTGCACACCTTTGAACGATCGAATCTCGTTGTTTTTGAACCAATAGCTAGTAAAATTTCTAAAACAGATACGTCACCGCTCGTGTTCGGTTTTCATCATCTTTAAAGTATGTTTTCATCTAGTAAACGAGCTGTTCTGCAAAGTTGCATGAAACTTTTTCCCCTCTCTACCGAACTGATCGCATTCTAACAAACGTAAAGTAAATGTTAAAGACAACGACGCCACCTAACCTTTCACAACTGCACAGAATGTAAATGAAGGGTGCCTGTTTTTTCTTAACTGCTCCTCTTCCTCTGGTCAGTGTGTATTTTACCTTTCACACAACTGAAAGTATTTAAACTAGTAAAGGAATTTTTTATTTCATTAGTGGGGGAGACAAGTAGTTTCCGTACTGTGTTATAATAAAATGAATTTTGTTTATTATCATTACCAAATTGTAAACAATTATTTGTATTGCATTCAGTTTCATTTGGTCTCTTCAGAGTGTCTTTAAGCAAGTTAAATATTTGAAATATGAAAGTACTAAAAGGCCGTGTGTTTTTAATTGAAAGCAGCTGGTAGTTTATGACAGAAAGCAGTCGGCTGAAGTGTATTCATTTATTTTATCAAACACCATTCACATTTATAAGAATATTTATTTTTGTGCAGCTAGTTGTTAGCTAAGACATAGTGTGCAAATTTTTGTCGTTCTATCCCCTTTCCAGTAATAATGGAATAACAATGTAAACAATTTGTATAGCATTCAGTTTCAATTGGTCTCTTCAGAGTGTCTTTAAGCAAGTTAAATATTTGAAATACGAGGGTCATTCAATAAGTAAACAGACAAACAGTTGTAGAAAAGAAATTAATTGTAGCAGCTGATTGAAACTTTCAGGAGTGTTACCTGGCAACATCGTTGTGAGTCTTGATCAGCTGTTCAATAATATATTGCATAATCATAACCAATACAGTTTTATGTACGATGGCGTGTCCTCTTGAGGACAGTACTTTCGAAGAACAGCGTTCTGTTATAAGATTTTTGGACTTGGAACCACTAACTTGGATTCACTATTTTGAACCTGAGTCAAAGCGACAAAGCATGGAGTGGAAGCATCCCAGTTCACCCGCCAAAAAGAAATTCAAAACCCAGCCATCGGCTGGTAAGGTGATGTTAACCATCTTTTGGAGCTCCCAAGGCCCAATTTTCTGTGATTACCTACAAGACCAGCGTACCATCATAGTCAGTACTATTCTGACATGATTGTGAACAAAGTTAAGCCTGCATTGAAGAAGAAATGTCCGGGATGGCAGAGGAAAGGTGTGATTCTTCTTCACGATAATGCCCGCCCACACACGGCAAAACTGACGCTTGAAACAATAAAAAAAGTAGGTTGGGAGATCCTGCCTCATCGCCCTTATAGCCCTGACCTTCCCCATCTGACTTTTTCTTGTTTGGCCCACTCAAGGAGACTTTGCGTGATGTCAAGTTCAACGGCAATGAAGAAGTGAAGGAAAAGGTCAAAAACTGGCTTCGACATCAAGGTAAAGAATTCTTTGCTGAGGGAATACAAAAGCTTGTAAAGAGATGGGACAAGTGCATAGACGCTGCTGGAGATTATGTTGAAAAGTAAAAAAAAAAAAATTGTATAATTGTATTAATTGAATAAAAAGCTTTTGCTCCACAGCTGTTTGTTTACTTATTGAATGACCTCTCATATGAAAGTACTGAAAGGCTGTGTGTTTTTAATTGAAAGCAGATGGTAGTTTATGACAGATATCAGTCGGGTGAAGTGTATTCTATTTATTTTATTTTATCAAACACCATTCACGTTCATAAGGTTATTTATTTTTGTGCAGCTAGTTGTTAGCTAAGGCGCAGTGTGCAAGTTTTTTGTCATTCTATCCCCTTTGCAGTAATAAAGTGGTGGCAAATCCTATTAAAGATTGCCTGTTCGTCACTAAATTTTGCACAACTGACACACTAATACACAACACCTCCAATCACCCAATACAACACAAACTAGCTGCTTTTAGAACCATGATACATAGACTTAACAACATCCCCTTAGATGAAATAGACTACAAAGACGAACTAAACACGATAAAATATCTAGCAGAATCTAACGGTTATGACAGAACAATAGTCAGTAAACTCCTACACAAAACACAAAACAAACAACAGACAAAGACAGAAAACAACAAATTCATAACACTAACATACATCAACAAACAAACAGAAAAAATTGCCCACAAATTCAAAAAAGCAGGATACAGAATCGCTTACAAAACTACTAACAAAACAGAACACACACTATCAAAACGCATGCCCAAAGCACAAAACAAATTCGATCTACCCGGTGTATATAAACTAAATTGTTCAAATTGCAGTAAATTCTACATAGGCCAGACAGGACGTAGCTTCAAACAGAGATACATTGAACACACTAAAGCACTCCACACCACTACAGAATCTACCTTCGCAAACCACCTCATTGAAGCAAACCACACATATAAAAACATCGACAATAACATGAACATACTACACGTACACACAAAAGGCCGAAAACTAGACACTCTAGAACAATTAGAAATATACAAACACACAAAAACAAATAAAAACGACATCCTAAACGAACAGACACAATTCAAATCGCACGCATTATTCGAACACATCTCACCACACACACACAGCTTCAATCTTTCGAAACACTTTCTCGTCGCCAACAACAAGACGAGCAGCGCTACTAACGACAGCCTCTGATGAAGCCTTCTATAGGTGAAAGCCGGTTTAGGCTGTAAGGTAAAACTTTACGTTTTTACTTATAAAAAACTTTGTGTTCCGAGTCGTCAATATTATAGTGATATTTAACTAAATTTTAATTACCAAGTGGTTTTAAATTTACTATAACTGGTACGGTCATTATTTACTTATGTTTCCTCTGTTGGTGAAAATTAAAATAACAAGGGCGCGGCAAGCCATATTACCACTGTTGAAGGTTACCATATGTTTTTCCAGGTTTGCTTTTGTTCAGAAACGGCTAACGGTTTGGAAAAAAAATTTTCAACTTGTGATTTTCACTTGACAAACACAAACGCAATAGTAAACTTACATTACAAAGTTAACATTTTTACTTTAAGAGACCGTGTAACAATTTTTACAAGCTGGTACAAATCAACAAATGTAGATGCAATTGCACACACACACATACAATCAACTGTGGAAGTTCAATTATACAACATGTAATGTATTCAGTTTCTCCAAGTAACAGTTCAATGTTGTTTACGACTGGCTTTCACAAGCAGGCTGCTTGTTGCAGTATCTGGCACATTCGATACTGTCACCAACGCGAAGGGTAGCCCTATCTTTCATTACTTTACAAGGAGAGAGGACACTCTTCATTTCATAAATGAAACAGGTGGGAAAGTTTTTACGAAAAGACCTGTCTCATTATACAGGCTCTCTGTTGCAGTGCTCGTCAAACATTTACACACAAACACTCACTGCTAACACGTACATGATTATGTTACAAAGGGCCATCTTTATTAGCCTGTTTTTGACGCATTGCACACTGCATTTTATCAGGATATATGGACCATTCACAGGTGTCCGTCTGTATTTCTGTCCCTCACTCGTACGCTTATCCTCATGGTCATGCAACTCATTCTGCCGGGAGTGTGTGTGTTCTTTTGTGCAGATGCTTACCTTGCACTTGGTTGTAACTTGCTGCCGATGACAAGAAGTACGTAGTACGTAGTCCTAATCGTACCCGATGCATGTACAACAGAAATTTTCCATGCATCCTCATCCCCATAGGGATGACAAACTAGGTTTCCTGATCATGCTTATTGGCCGATAACAAACACGAGAATAAGACAGAAAAATTAATGGTGTAACCTTTTTCAGTATCAGCTACCCTTATAATTTACAGCAAGCTCTATTTATGATAATTGTTATTACACTGTCATAGGACTGCAGTTCCTCCCTCAGGCTGCTGGTGCTCGGTTCCTCCTTGCAGCGAAATATTGTCAATTGTCTGCGTGGAAGTAAGCAACGGGTGTAAGCATTCTTGAAGGCTTCATCTCACTCGATCCTCTCTGGCAGCAAGCTGTAACAGTAACGGAGACCATCAAACGTTTTCTAGGCGAAAGCCGGCCACTGCAATATGCATGCACGTTTCTAGACACAATTAAAAAAAATTACAGGTGGTCAGAAAAGTCTGGTGTAAGAAAAGTGTACGTAGGGACCCGGAGGTACTGCAATGCCGGGTCAACCCGTGACAGAAGTGGAGCAAGCCTCTAAACACTCCGTCATTTTCCAAAGGTCATTTTAATAAACTGGCCCCACAATGCGGAGCGTATCAGACATAAAGTTGATAAGAACAGCTTAACAGGTTTATTCTTATACCAAAAATTTTACAAGGAGTTACAAATATTAAAACCGTACTTACAAATTAATAATCATTAATTGTATGTAACACTGTTGACAATTTTTAGACACCTGTATGAATTAGGCTATACAATTTATTGTTGTATATATGTATATAAAGTCTCTGATTATTTATTACAATTATTAATTTTATACAGTCTTTGAGAGTGTTCATACCTTCACAGTATGTCAAACACAATTATATCTATTGTATATTGTTTTTTTTCACACATTGATGTCACAATTTGCCAATTGTTTAATCACTGTCATGCAGATTTTTTTATCCAGTTACTACCACACTTAAGTTATTCTTTTTTTTCTTTCCTGTGAAAGCTGAAAGCGCAGCAGCACGTGTGAACACACAGATAATATTTTGTTTGGCAAATGTGACATTAAGCACTGCCATCAATCAGTATCACTATCTCACTTGTTTACTGTATATATATCCTGACTCCACCTGCTGAGCTTTCCGAATGGCTCTGTCATTGTTCTTGTGCCATGCATAGTAGTCCAGAGATGCTATACTATGAAGCCATCCATGGAGACCCTACATCCTTTCCCTTCTAGCGCCTCCTCAGAGCTTTCAAAAGAAACAGATGCATCAACTATGCAGATATTTATATTTTCTTCATTCCTCAGCTCCCGTGTCATGGTCTCAGATATGATCTGTTCCCTCGGCCTTCCTGTTTTTACAAGCAGAACCCCTGCCAATCAAAACATTGTAAAACAAAGGAAATTTAAGTGTACAAAAAAAAAACAAAAGATTGACAAGGAAGGTTGGTGAAGAGGAAAGGCTGAAGATTGCGATTGATTTACTGCAATGAACAGAGGTAAATAATAATAATAATAATAATTTATTTCCAATTTTTCCTTCATATACAAAATAGTTGCATACAAAGGACCTATAGGGGGTATAAAAATACCCGTACATAGGTTGGTCCTACATAAATATTTAAAAATAAATTCAAAAATACAACAGTTGTAAATATTAACAAAATGTGATAGATACATCACTAGTTTATACTAATATAGTTCAAATAATAAAGCATTAAATTTATATGAGATTCATATACACAACATCAACCATACATGGCAACATGTTAATCACAATAATTATTAAATTTGTACAGACACCATTTATTCCATTATTCAGTCTATAACAAAATTTCTGATTTTATCTTTTAACTTCTTTTTTAACAGTTTATTACTAACGCCCAAACCTTTAAGATATATCGGTAGTTCATTGAAGTACTTTATTGCATAATAAACATAACTCCTTTGGCCAATTGTCAATATGTGTTTAGGCAGTGGGATACTTTTGTAGCGTGTGTTATTAGAATTTCGAGTAAATTCATCCTCAAGTTTATCATACTGATATATTATGGCTTTAAGAACAAAAACTTGTTTGAGATCGAGTGGTCTGTCCTGATCTTGTTCTTCCACTCCAATTATTTTTAATAATCTATATTGAAGTCTAAGCAGTGGTCTGAAAGATGTATCATAAAGACCACCCCAGGCAACAATACCATAAACTGCAATACTATGGAAAAGCCCATAGTAGGCCTATATTTGAATCATCTGTTTTCTAGATAATATTTGCCGGAGTCTGCAAAAAACATATACTAGATATTTTGGTCTTATTAACTACATTATTGACATGCAAATCCCACTTAATATTATAATCATATATAACACCTAGATATTTACAGCTAACGACTCTCTTCAAACGACCACCATTCAAAAAAACATCCAATTCATCAGGAACAGAGTCTTTATAATTGCCAAAAGTGACATAAACAGACTTGTTTATATTAAGTATAAGTTTATTTTGATAAAGCCATGAAAAAATAGAGTCAAGTTTATCTGACACATGAACTGAAAGTTCCCTCCATGAGTGCCCATTCATTGGGACAGCTGTATCATCAGCATATGCAATCAATTCTTGGTGTATTTCTAATAAATCATTTATGAAGAATAAAAACAGTAATTGACCAAGAATAGATCCCTGAGGAACTCCTAAATTGGTATAGACTGGTTTACTTTTAATACCATTGACCTTTACAACTTGAAATTAAAAATCGAATCGAATTAAAAATTTTTTAAATTCACATTACAGTTAAATTTTTAACATGTTTCTTTAAAATTACACATACCATACAATTGTACTAATCATTTTTATTGATAATGTTTCATTATCGCTGCATGTGCCAACCAACTAAATTTCTTATAAAACCGCCAATATCTCGAAAACGAAAAAGCCGATTTTATTGAAACAAAACCAAAATAAAATTTGGAATTTTCTATAATTTTCACTCGTTGACACCATATAGCTATCTCTCATAAAACGAAAGTTTGTCGCATGCCGAAAATTTCACTACATGAAAATTAAAAAAGAAATTTCATGACGTGGAACCGTCTGAAGACTGTTTTTGAAAATTGTTAAAACTATCGGTTAAAATTTATGCCTAAAACCATCCTCAAACTTCAAGGAACATGGTGGTGAAAGAATTTTAAAAATCAGATCAGCTGTTACTGAAGTTATGTCGGGGCGGGCAATGAAACACATTCGCGCTCTCCGCTATAGCTCGGACGTAGACCTACGCAGCTTCCAGTGGTCGAGGGAAGAGTAACAGTACTTGCTGAAAGCTTGCGTACCACCTCCTCTGTTCTATTGGGGAGAAAAGTCCACATTGTCTCGCTCGCTCTGCAAAAAGAGTATACTTCCAAACGGGTACTGACAGTAGGACTGGAGATAAGGCTCCTGTTGTCCCGTAGTGACAGATGGTCGTTGATATTCATTTTTGAGTTTAAGGTGGGCCCGGTCAACCCGTGACAGAGGTGGAGCAAGCCCCTAGCACTCCGTCATTTTCCAAAAATCAGTTTAATATACTGGCCCCGCAATGCGGAGCGTATCAGATATTAAGCTGATAAGAACAGATTTAAAAACGTTTATTGTTATATCAGTATATACAGAGTGTTACAAAAATTTTAAAACATGCTTACAAATTAATACTCATTAATTCTAGATACATACTTCATAATCATTATACATGTTTAAAATGGTACAACTTTTTGTTGTATATTTATAGTCTTTATTTATTACAATAAAATTTCTTTTTGGTATAGTCTTTGGGATTGTTCGTATGCACAAATTGTATATTTAATGTTTTTCAGATATATAATTCACAACTGCCAATTTATTTAATATCATTCTCATGTAGTTTAATATACTGGCCCTGCAATGCAGGGCGTATCACACACACACACACACACACACACACACACACACACACACACACACACACACACACACACACACACACACACACACACACACACACACACACACACACACACACACACACACACACACACACACACACAGAGGAAACATGAAGCTCAAATACAAAAAGACAAATATAAAGAAAATACACAAATACAAATATTAAGAAAATATAACACACACACACACACACACACACACACACACACACACACACACACACACACACACACACACACACACACACACAGACAGAGAGGAAACATGCAGCTCAAATACAAAAAGACAAATATAAAGAAAATACACAAATACAAATATTAAGAAAATATATACATAATACATATTGTTTTGATTGGCAGCTGTGACTGACATTAGACACTGGCATTAATAAATAGCACTATCACAATGTCACTGTCACTAGCACTAAGCACTATCACTTATATTGTCGTACACCTGTGACATGTTCAACGTATATGTCACGACTCCACCTAATTGTGTCCGACACCATTAATTTTCCCATTATTCTACCATACTTCCAAGAAATACCCAGCCTCTGAACAACCCTGTCATTGTTCTTGTGCCACGCACCCAGAGAGCCTATAATAAAGCCATCAAGGTACACCCTGTATCCTTTGGCTTCTAGTTCAGTTTTCAAGGAGCTGTATTTGTCAATTTTATGTCTCCTTGCCAGTTCTAGAGCCTCCTCAGAACCTTCAAAAGGCACCGATACGTCCACAATACATATATTTTTCCTGTCATCACTTCTTAACACTATGTCTGGTCTGAGGTTTGATGTAGTTCCCTCGACCTTCCTGTTTTTGATGAGTGTTTCGGTGTCTTTGAGAGTAATGCCATTGCTGAGGCGTTCAACTATATTATCGTGGCGGAGCTTCCATCCTGTCGAATGGGTTTTACAGTGATTGACAACATGGGGAAGGGTCTCCTTGGGGTATCCGCATTTCCTGCATCGCTTGTCACCATTGCCGTATCTTTTTGTAGCATTCAGGGGAACGGTCCCAAGTCTTGCTCTGGTGATGAAGCGGTAGTCACAGAAACGAGTGTACTTTCCTGTAAGTATAAAATGGTTGCTCACTGCTGCTCGTGTAGTTGATTTGAGCACTTTCCCTTGGTCTGGTTTTCTGAATAGGGTGACTTTATAATAATTTCGTATCCCTCCTTTCATCATTCTCATTATAGCCCACCTTTCAGATCCTGGGACGATTATATGTTCTGTAGTATGGGAAGGCATACCTATAATAATTTTCAACTCTTCTCTGGCCGTGGACCACTGGAACCGTACGCTCATCCGGGTCTTGTTGAGGATGCGACATGCATTTCTTGCTTGCGACCAGATGGTTGATATGTCACCACCATCCCTGTCGAGGTTGTCATCTGTCGATCCTGAGAGGTATGCGGCCATGTCTTCTTTAGTAGGAGTGGACCCAAGTTTCCTTTTTACCACACTTTTCAGGCACTCCCAGGCTGTGTTTTTGATTGATGGATCCGGGGATGTAAGTAGTTTAAACGCATGGACTATCTTGGAGATCTTGGCAGCATCCGCCAGTGGAATTAAATTGGCTCCCCCTTGATATGCTGGCATATATAGAATCTCTGGGCTTGCTCGCTGGGGAAGGTGTAGCCACTTTTTGACGTAGCCTTTTATTTTTTTATCAGCTTTGTGAAGCGGCTTCATCGTTATTCGGGATGCTCGCAGTACATAGTCTAGTTTAGTTAGAAGGAACATGTTTAGGGCTTCTATTTTTTGCCACGGCGCCAGTAGTGAGTTGTGAAGTTTCTCAACATCTTGTAGCAGGTTATTAATTTCCTCTTCTGGTGTTTGATTGACTTTGTAGCCTGTTGGAATCCCCAGGTATTGGTAGTCTTCACCTTCTTTTAATGGCTCCGGTCTTCCTCCTTGGACAGTGAAAGTGGTGTTGTGGATTTCTCTCCTCTTCTTGCAATCCATGTGGAGGGTTGAACATTTCTTGGGATTAAAAGTCAGCCCCATCCAAGATGCTGTTTCTCCAACTTTGTTCAGCATGTTTTGCATGGCATCTGCATTCTTTGCAATGAGAACTATATCATCAGCATACGCTAACACCGACTGTATGTTGTTATGTAGTTTGTAACCACAATCATATTGCATGCTTTGTATAGTTCTTAGCAATGGCTCTATTGCAATGTTGAAGATAATTGGCGACAGGGGGCATCCTTGCTTCACTCCAGATTTCATGTTTATGTCTTCAGTCTCCCCTTCCGGTGTAGTTATTGTAGTAGTGGCATTCCTGTAAATGTTTTGTATAATGTTACTTAGCTTTTCTGGGAGTCTTATATTTTTGAGTACATTGTGGATGTATTTATGCGGGATTGAGCCGAAAGCATTTGTTAAATCCAGCCATGCTAGTACGGCTTCTTTTCCGTTTCTTCTGGAATCATCAATGATGGACTGTACTATAAAGTTGTTTTCATAACAGCCTTCTGTATCCATAAAGCCCTTCTGCTTGGGCGATATAATATTATTCTTAGCAGTCCACGTGCATACTCTGCTTGATATAATGCTAGCATATAGTTTGGCTATCGTATTTCCCAAGGTGAGTGGACGCCAGTTGTTGAGATCTCTGTGGTCCCCTTTTTTGTGGATCAGTACGGTTCTTGAACTATCCCATGCCTTCGGTGTCTTCTCCTCCTTAAAGCATCTATTATAAATAGTCTGAAGGACTAGACATCCAGGGTCTGCTCGTTTCAGCTGCGAGTATTTGACACCATCTTTCCCAGGTGCTGTGTTCTTCATTTTATTTAATTTCTGATTAATTTCTTCGGTTTCGATAGTATTTTCAATGTTAGCTTCATTTACCCCCACCGCCCGCATCTGATTCAGACATTCTGTGACGTGAGCAGGGGCTGCTGCTATGTCTGTGTCCGCTTTTTCTGTAAATACATCCTTGAAATATGCTGTTACTTGTGTTTTTCCCACTTGACAATACGTTGTAGCTGATCCATTTAATATTTTCGAGATAGCTTTCTTTTTGTTTATTCTGTAAAGCTTCTGTATCCTACCAGCTTCTATAGGATCAAATCCATTGCCACCTGTTCTTTGGATTATTCTGTTCTGATTGCGGCCATGACCATGTCTTTGTGTTCTCTCAGGAGTTGGCTTATATTCTGTTAGTTGTCTTATTTCATCTGTAATGTTGTACACTGTGTCCTCGAAGTCTTGCCAAGATGCTGCGTCCCTCAGTGCTTGTAACCATTTTTCTTGGTGTTTTGTTGATTTCTTCCTGTTTCGGTCTTCTTCGTCTATTTCACATTGGTTAGCATTTCCATGTAAGTGTGGATTGCCTGTATCCGTTGTTATTGTAGTGTCTTCCACTGCAGCACTTGTCTCTGGCAAACCGACAATTACAATAGGGGGCCCTTCTTCTGCGGGTGTTATGGGTCGGTCTTCTTGGGCTGGTATATTCATACACAACTCCCGAATTGGTACGTCTGTATTTACACATTGAGTAGTTATGTCGGTGGTATCCCTCGTTTCTTCAGTTCTCATGTATTGTGCGTCTTCTGCTGTAGTTGTGGGATGATTCTCATTAATTTGACGGTTTGCTGATCTTCTTTCAGACATGTGTTCTTCTTCTGGTATGCTAGTAGGGACTTCTGTTTCGTTACTTGTTGTCCGTTCAATGGTTATACATGAGGGGCCATCTTCTGCAGGTATTATGGGGTGATTTTCTTGGGTTCCTGTATCGACTGCTGCCTCTTCAACTGGTATGTCCTGTTGTGCAGTTGAGTCACTGCTCTCTTCTAATTCATTACGGATTGTGCCGACATCTTCAGTGTTGCCATGTGACCTGTAGTGTCTCTTCTGTTTTTTCAGGTCGTTTTCCACTCTATCACAAATTCGGCACTTAAATTTAAGGATAACGTTGTTGCAGTGGATCTTCTTTAGATGTTTTTTAAAGTCGCTATGATTTTGATACTGGTATAGCCCAAATAACCGTCTTCTTCCTCCAGAGGGCTGTGAGGATGGACCGTCTTTACAAAAATCGCACTGTATTAGTTCGTCAAATGGATACTGTATTGTAACTACCAAGGGGGTATTTGTTCCGGATTCCATTTTACACTGTAGTAGTTCTTCTATCTTAAGAGTTAGTTTACTAGTTACTTAAAGTTCCTATTAATATCTTTCCTATTATTTCTATATCATCTTATATCATTTCTATTAATATAAAAGTCTTAATAATAGCAGTCCTTGCTTGGTATAGCATTCACTTCACTACTATATCACGTTCTACTATCTTAGAGTTAGCTTATTAGTTACTTAAAGTGTCTTTAATATCTTTCCTATTATTTCTTACAATTTAAAAACCTCACAACGGTGGTTTTCATAATAGGCCTACCTTTCGAGTAACGTGAGAGGCCACGTAGGTGTATACGTAAACGGTACCCAATTCAATTCCTTTGTAAAACTGAAAAAACAATGGGCCAAATTGTCCGCGTTGTCTTCACAATGCGATTTCAAGTGTCATGCTAATATCATACTGTTGAGTCGCTTGCCGATTTGAAAGTGAAGGGTATTTATTCGTAAATGACTAATCAAACAAATCTGCAATTGCACACCTTTGAACGATCGAATCTCGTTGTTTTTGAACCAATAGCTAGTAAAATTTCTAAAACAGATACGTCACCGCTCGTGTTCGGTTTTCATCATCTTTAAAGTATGTTTTCATCTAGTAAACGAGCTGTTCTGCAAAGTTGCATGAAACTTTTTCCCCTCTCTACCGAACTGATCGCATTCTAACAAACGTAAAGTAAATGTTAAAGACAACGACGCCACCTAACCTTTCACAACTGCACAGAATGTAAATGAAGGGTGCCTGTTTTTTCTTAACTGCTCCTCTTCCTCTGGTCAGTGTGTATTTTACCTTTCACACAACTGAAAGTATTTAAACTAGTAAAGGAATTTTTTATTTCATTAGTGGGGGAGACAAGTAGTTTCCGTACTGTGTTATAATAAAATGAATTTTGTTTATTATCATTACCAAATTGTAAACAATTATTTGTATTGCATTCAGTTTCATTTGGTCTCTTCAGAGTGTCTTTAAGCAAGTTAAATATTTGAAATATGAAAGTACTAAAAGGCCGTGTGTTTTTAATTGAAAGCAGATGGTAGTTTATGACAGAAAGCAGTCGGCTGAAGTGTATTCATTTATTTTATCAAACACCATTCACATTTATAAGAATATTTATTTTTGTGCAGCTAGTTGTTAGCTAAGACATAGTGTGCAAATTTTTGTCGTTCTATCCCCTTTCCAGTAATAATGGAATAACAATGTAAACAATTTGTATAGCATTCAGTTTCAATTGGTCTCTTCAGAGTGTCTTTAAGCAAGTTAAATATTTGAAATACGAGGGTCATTCAATAAGTAAACAGACAAACAGTTGTAGAAAAGAAATTAATTGTAGCAGCTGATTGAAACTTTCAGGAGTGTTACCTGGCAACATCGTTGTGAGTCTTGATCAGCTGTTCAATAATATATTGCATAATCATAACCAATACAGTTTTATGTACGATGGCGTGTCCTCTTGAGGACAGTACTTTCGAAGAACAGCGTTCTGTTATAAGATTTTTGGACTTGGAACCACTAACTTGGATTCACTATTTTGAACCTGAGTCAAAGCGACAAAGCATGGAGTGGAAGCATCCCAGTTCACCCGCCAAAAAGAAATTCAAAACCCAGCCATCGGCTGGTAAGGTGATGTTAACCATCTTTTGGAGCTCCCAAGGCCCAATTTTCTGTGATTACCTACAAGACCAGCGTACCATCATAGTCAGTACTATTCTGACATGATTGTGAACAAAGTTAAGCCTGCATTGAAGAAGAAATGTCCGGGATGGCAGAGGAAAGGTGTGATTCTTCTTCACGATAATGCCCGCCCACACACGGCAAAACTGACGCTTGAAACAATAAAAAAAGTAGGTTGGGAGATCCTGCCTCATCGCCCTTATAGCCCTGACCTTCCCCATCTGACTTTTTCTTGTTTGGCCCACTCAAGGAGACTTTGCGTGATGTCAAGTTCAACGGCAATGAAGAAGTGAAGGAAAAAGTCAAAAACTGGCTTCGACATCAAGGTAAAGAATTCTTTGCTGAGGGAATACAAAAGCTTGTAAAGAGATGGGACAAGTGCATAGACGCTGCTGGAGATTATGTTGAAAAGTAAAAAAAAAAAAATTGTATAATTGTATTAATTGAATAAAAAGCTTTTGCTCCACAGCTGTTTGTTTACTTAGTGAATGACCTCTCATATGAAAGTACTGAAAGGCTGTGTGTTTTTAATTGAAAGCAGATGGTAGTTTATGACAGATATCAGTCGGGTGAAGTGTATTCTATTTATTTTATTTTACCAAACACCATTCACGTTCATAAGGTTATTTATTTTTGTGCAGCTAGTTGTTAGCTAAGGCGCAGTGTGCAAGTTTTTTGTCATTCTATCCCCTTTGCAGTAATAAAGTGGTGGCAAATCCTATTAAAGATTGCCTGTTCGTCACTAAATTTTAATTACCAAGTGGTTTTAAATTTACTATAACTGGTACGGTCATTATTTACTTATGTTTCCTCTGTTGGTGAAAATTAAAATAACAAGGGCGCGGCAAGCCATATTACCACTGTTGAAGGTTACCATATGTTTTTCCAGGTTTGCTTTTGTTCAGAAACGGCTAACGGTTTGGAAAAAAAATTTTCAACTTGTGATTTTCACTTGACAAACACAAACGCAATAGTAAACTTACATTACAAAGTTAACATTTTTACTTTAAGACCGTGTAACAATTTTTACAAGCTGGTACAAATCAACAAATGTAGATGCAATTGCACACACACACATACAATCAACTGTGGAAGTTCAATTATACAACATGTAATGTATTCAGTTTCTCCAAGTAACAGTTCAATGTTGTTTACGACTGGCTTTCACAAGCAGGCTGCTTGTTGCAGTATCTGGCACATTCGATACTGTCACCAACGCGAAGGGTAGCCCTATCTTTCATTACTTTACAAGGAGAGAGGACACTCTTCATTTCATAAATGAAACAGGTGGGAAAGTTTTTACGAAAAGACCTGTCTCATTATACAGGCTCTCTGTTGCAGTGCTCGTCAAACATTTACACACAAACACTCACTGCTAACACGTACATGATTATGTTACAAAGGGCCATCTTTATTAGCCTGTTTTTGACGCATTGCACACTGCATTTTATCAGGATATATGGACCATTCACAGGTGTCCGTCTGTATTTCTGTCCCTCACTCGTACGCTTATCCTCATGGTCATGCAACTCATTCTGCCGGGAGTGTGTGTGTTCTTTTGTGCAGATGCTTACCTTGCACTTGGTTGTAACTTGCTGCCGATGACAAGAAGTACGTAGTACGTAGTCCTAATCGTACCCGATGCATGTACAACAGAAATTTTCCATGCATCCTCATCCCCATAGGGATGACAAACTAGGTTTCCTGATCATGCTTATTGGCCGATAACAAACACGAGAATAAGACAGAAAAATTAATGGTGTAACCTTTTTCAGTATCAGCTACCCTTATAATTTACAGCAAGCTCTATTTATGATAATTGTTATTACACTGTCATAGGACTGCAGTTCCTCCCTCAGGCTGCTGGTGCTCGGTTCCTCCTTGCAGCGAAATATTGTCAATTGTCTGCGTGGAAGTAAGCAACGGGTGTAAGCATTCTTGAAGGCTTCATCTCACTCGATCCTCTCTGGCAGCAAGCTGTAACAGTAACGGAGACCATCAAACGTTTTCTAGGCGAAAGCCGGCCACTGCAATATGCATGCACGTTTCTAGACACAATTAAAAAAAATTACAGGTGGTCAGAAAAGTCTGGTGTAAGAAAAGTGTACGTAGGGACCCGGAGGTACTGCAATGCCGGGTCAACCCGTGACAGAAGTGGAGCAAGCCTCTAAACACTCCGTCATTTTCCAAAGGTCATTTTAATACACTGGCCCCACAATGCGGAGCGTATCAGACATAAAGTTGATAAGAACAGCTTAACAGGTTTATTCTTATACCAAAAATTTTACAAGGAGTTACAAATATTAAAACCGTACTTACAAATTAATAATCATTAATTGTATGTAACACTGTTGACAATTTTTAGACACCTGTATTAATTAGGCTATACAATTTATTGTTGTATATAAAGTCTCTGATTATTTATTACAATTATTAATTTTATACAGTCTTTGAGAGTGTTCATACCTTCACAGTATGTCAAACACAATTATATCTATTGTATATTGTTTTTTTTCACACATTGATGTCACAATTTGCCAATTGTTTAATCACTGTCATGCAGATTTTTTTATCCAGTTACTACCACACTTAAGTTATTCTTTTTTTTCTTTCCTGTGAAAGCTGAAAGCGCAGCAGCACGTGTGAACACACAGATAATATTTTGTTTGGCAAATGTGACATTAAGCACTGCCATCAATCAGTATCACTATCTCACTTGTTTACTGTATATATATCCTGACTCCACCTGCTGAGCTTTCCGAATGGCTCTGTCATTGTTCTTGTGCCATGCATAGTAGTCCAGAGATGCTATACTATGAAGCCATCCATGGAGACCCTACATCCTTTCCCTTCTAGCGCCTCCTCAGAGCTTTCAAAAGAAACAGATGCATCAACTATGCAGATATTTATATTTTCTTCATTCCTCAGCTCCCGTGTCATGGTCTCAGATATGATCTGTTCCCTCGGCCTTCCTGTTTTTACAAGCAGAACCCCTGCCAATCAAAACATTGTAAAACAAAGGAAATTTAAGTGTACAAAAAAAAAACAAAAGATTGACAAGGAAGGTTGGTGAAGAGGAAAGGCTGAAGATTGCGATTGATTTACTGCAATGAACAGAGGTAAATAATAATAATAATAATAATTTATTTCCAATTTTTCCTTCATATACAAAATAGTTGCATACAAAGGACCTATAGGGGGTATAAAAATACCCGTACATAGGTTGGTCCTACATAAATATTTAAAAATAAAATTCAAAAATACAACAGTTGTAAATATTAACAAAATGTGATAGATACATCACTAGTTTATACTAATATAGTTCAAATAATAAAGCATTAAATTTATATGAGATTCATATACACAACATCAACCATACATGGCAACATGTTAATCACAATAATTATTAAATTTGTACAGACACCATTTATTCCATTATTCAGTCTATAACAAAATTTCTGATTTTATCTTTTAACTTCTTTTTTAACAGTTTATTACTAACGCCCAAACCTTTAAGATATATCGGTAGTTCATTGAAGTACTTTATTGCATAATAAACATAACTCCTTTGGCCAACTGTCAATATGTGTTTAGGCAGTGGGATACTTTTGTAGCGTGTGTTATTAGAATTTCGAGTAAATTCATCCTCAAGTTTATCATACTGATATATTATGGCTTTAAGAACAAAAACTTGTTTGAGATCGAGTGGTCTGTCCTGATCTTGTTCTTCCACTCCAATTATTTTTAATAATCTATATTGAAGTCTAAGCAGTGGTCTGAAAGATGTATCATAAAGACCACCCCAGGCAACAATACCATAAACTGCAATACTATGGAAAAGCCCATAGTAGGCCTATATTTGAATCATCTGTTTTCTAGATAATATTTGCCGGAGTCTGCAAAAAACATATACTAGATATTTTGGTCTTATTAACTACATTATTGACATGCAAATCCCACTTAATATTATAATCATATATAACACCTAGATATTTACAGCTAACGACTCTCTTCAAACGACCACCATTCAAAAAAACATCCAATTCATCATGAACAGAGTCTTTATAATTGCCAAAAGTGACATAAACAGACTTGTTTATATTAAGTATAAGTTTATTTTGATAAAGCCATGAAAAAATAGAGTCAAGTTTATCTGACACATGAACTGAAAGTTCCCTCCATGAGTGCCCATTCATTGGGACAGCTGTATCATCAGCATATGCAATCAATTCTTGGTGTATTTCTAATAAATCATTTATGAAGAATAAAAACAGTAATTGACCAAGAATAGATCCCTGAGGAACTCCTAAATTGGTATAGACTGGTTTACTTTTAATACCATTGACCTTTACAACTTGAAATTAAAAATCGAATCGAATTAAAAATTTTTTAAATTCACATTACAGTTAAATTTTTAACATGTTTCTTTAAAATTACACATACCATACAATTGTACTAATCATTTTTATTGATAATGTTTCATTATCGCTGCATGTGCCAACCAACTAAATTTCTTATAAAACCGCCAATATCTCGAAAACGAAAAAGCCGATTTTATTGAAACAAAACCAAAATAAAATTTGGAATTTTCTATAATTTTCACTCGTTGACACCATATAGCTATCTCTCATAAAACGAAAGTTTGTCGCATGCCGAAAATTTCACTACATGAAAATTAAAAAAGAAATTTCATGACGTGGAACCGTCTGAAGACTGTTTTTGAAAATTGTTAAAACTATCGGTTAAAATTTATGCCTAAAACCATCCTCAAACTTCAAGGAACATGGTGGTGAAAGAATTTTAAAAATCAGATCAGCTGTTACTGAAGTTATGTCGGGGCGGGCAATGAAACACATTCGCGCTCTCCGCTATAGCTCGGACGTAGACCTACGCAGCTTCCAGTGGTCGAGGGAAGAGTAACAGTACTTGCTGAAAGCTTGCGTACCACCTCCTCTGTTCTATTGGGGAGAAAAGTCCACATTGTCTCGCTCGCTCTGCAAAAAGAGTATACTTCCAAACGGGTACTGACAGTAGGACTGGAGATAAAGCTCCTGTTGTCCCGTAGTGACAGATGGTCGTTGATATTCATTTTTGAGTTTAAGGTGGGCCGGTCCCGGCGGTACTGCAATGCCGGGTCAACCCGTGACAGAGGTGGAGCAAGCCCCTAGCACTCCGTCATTTTCCAAAAATCAGTTTAATATACTGGCCCCGCAATGCGGAGCGTATCAGATATTAAGCTGATAAGAACAGATATAAAAACGTTTATTGTTATATCAGTATATACAGAGTGTTACAAAAATTTTAAAACATGCTTACAAATTAATACTCATTAATTCTAGATACATACTTCATAATCATTATACATGTTTAAAATGGTACAACTTTTTGTTGTATATTTATAGTCTTTATTTATTACAATAAAATTTCTTTTTGGTATAGTCTTTGGGATTGTTCGTATGCACAAATTGTATATTTAATGTTTTTCAGATATATGTCACAACTGCCAATTTATTTAATATCATTCTCATGTAGTTTAATATACTGGCCCTGCAATGCAGGGCGTATCACACACACACACACACACACACAGAGGAAACATGAAGCTCAAATACAAAAAGACAAATATAAAGAAAATACACAAATACAAATATTAAGAAAATATAACACACACACACACACACAGAGGAAGCATGCAGCTCAAATACAAAAAGACAAATATAAAGAAAATACACAAATACAAATATTAAGAAAATATATACATAATACATATTGTTTTGATTGGCAGCTGTGACTGACATTAGACACTGGCATTAATAAATAGCACTATCACAATGTCACTGTCACTAGCACTAAGCACTATCACTTATATTGTCGTACACCTGTGACATGTTCAACGTATATGTCACGACTCCACCTAATTGTGTCCGACACCATTAATTTTCCCATTATTCTACCATACTTCCAAGAAATACCCAGCCTCTGAACAACCCTGTCATTGTTCTTGTGCCATGCACCCAGAGAGCCTATAATAAAGCCATCAAGGTACACCCTGTATCCTTTGGCTTCTAGTTCAGTTTTCAAGGAGCTGTATTTGTCAATTTTATGTCTCCTTGCCAGTTCTAGAGCCTCCTCAGAACCTTCAAAAGGCACCGATACGTCCACAATACATATATTTTTCCTGTCATCACTTCTTAACACTATGTCTGGTCTGAGGTTTGATGTAGTTCCCTCGACCTTCCTGTTTTTGATGAGTGTTTCGGTGTCTTTGAGAGTAATGGCATTGCTGAGGCGTTCAACTATATTATCGTGGCGGAGCTTCCATCCTGTCGAATGGGTTTTACAGTGATTGACAACATGGGGAAGGGTCTCCTTGGGGTATCCGCATTTCCTGCATCGCTTGTCACCATTGCCGTATCTTTTTGTAGCATTCAGGGGAACGGTCCCAAGTCTTGCTCTGGTGATGAAGCGGTAGTCACAGAAACGAGTGTACTTTCCTGTAAGTATAAAATGGTTGCTCACTGCTGCTCGTGTAGTTGATTTGAGCACTTTCCCTTGGTCTGGTTTTCTGAATAGGGTGACTTTATAATAATTTCGTATCCCTCCTTTCATCATTCTCATTATAGCCCACCTTTCAGATCCTGGGACGATTATATGTTCTGTAGTATGGGAAGGCATACCTATAATAATTTTCAACTCTTCTCTGGCCGTGGACCACTGGAACCGTACGCTCATCCGGGTCTTGTTGAGGATGCGACATGCATTTCTTGCTTGCGACCATATGGTTGAAATGTCACCACCATCCCTGTCGAGATTGTCATCTGTCGATCCTAAGAGGTATGCGGCCATGTCTTCTTTAGTAGGAGTGGTCCCAAGTTTCCTTTTTACCACACTTTTCAGGTACTCCCAGGCTGTGTTTTTGATTGATGGATCCGGGGATGTAAGTAGTTTAAACGCATGGACTATCTTGGAGATCTTGGCAGCATCCGCCAGTGGAATTAAATTGGCTCCCCCTTGATATGCTGGCATATATAGAATCTCTGGGCTTGCTCGCTGGGGAAGGTGTAGCCACTTTTTGACGTAGCCTTTTATTTTTTTATCAGCTTTGTGAAGCGGCTTCATCGTTATTCGGGATGCTCGCAGTACATAGTCTAGTTTAGTTAGAAGGAACATGTTTAGGGCTTCTATTTTTTGCCACGGCGCCAGTAGTGAGTTGTGAAGTTTCTCAACATCTTGTAGCAGGTTATTAATTTCCTCTTCTGGTGTTTGATTGACTTTGTAGCCTGTTGGAATCCCCAGGTATTGGTAGTCTTCACCTTCTTTTAATGGCTCCAGCCTTCCTCCTTGGACAGTGAAAGTGGTGTTGTGGATTTCTCTCCTCTTCTTGCAATCCATGTGGAGGGTTGAACATTTCTTGGGATTAAGAGTCAGCCCCATCCAAGATGCTGTTTCTCCAACTTTGTTCAGCATGTTTTGCATGGCATCTGCATTCTTTGCAATGAGAACTATATCATCAGCATACGCTAACACCGACTGTATGTTGTTATGTAGTTTGTAACCACAATCATATTGCATGCTTTGTATAGTTCTTAGCAATGGCTCTATTGCAATGTTGAAGATAATTGGCGACAGGGGGCATCCTTGCTTCACTCCAGATTTCATGTTTATGTCTTCAGTCTCCCCTTCCGGTGTAGTTATTGTAGTAGTGGCATTCCTGTAAATGTTTTGTATAATGTTACTTAGCTTTTCTGGGAGTCTTATATTTTTGAGTACATTGTGGATGTATTTATGCGGGATTGAGCCGAAAGCATTTGTTAAATCCAGCCATGCTAGTACGGCTTCTTTTCCGTTTCTTCTGGAATCATCAATGATGGACTGTACTATAAAGTTGTTTTCATAACAGCCTTCTGTATCCATAAAGCCCTTCTGCTTGGGCGATATAATATTATTCTTAGCAGTCCACGTGCATACTCTGCTTGATATAATGCTAGCATATAGTTTGGCTATCGTATTTCCCAAGGTGAGTGGACGCCAGTTGTTGAGATCTCTGTGGTCCCCTTTTTTGTGGATCAGTACGGTTCTTGAACTATCCCATGCCTTCGGTGTCTTCTCCTCCTTAAAGCATCTATTATAAATAGTCTGAAGGACTAGACATCCAGGGTCTGCTCGTTTCAGCTGCGAGTATTTGACACCATCTTTCCCAGGTGCTGTGTTCTTCATTTTATTTAATTTCTGATTAATTTCTTCGGCTTCGATAGTATTTTCAATGTTAGCTTCATTTACCCCCACCGCCCGCATCTGATTCAGACATTCTGTGACGTGAGCAGGGGCTGCTGCTATGTCTGTGTCCGCTTTTTCTGTAAATACATCCTTGAAATATGCTGTTACTTCTGTTTTTCCCACTTGACAATACGTTGTAGCTGATCCATTTAATATTTTCGAGATAGCTTTCTTTTTGTTTATTCTGTAAAGCTTCTGTATCCTACCAGCTTCTATAGGATCAAATCCATTGCCACCTGTTCTTTGGATTATTCTGTTCTGATTGCGGCCATGACCATGTCTTTGTGTTCTCTCAGGAGTTGGCTTATATTCTGTTAGTTGTCTTATTTCATCTGTAATGTTGTACACTGTGTCCTCGAAGTCTTGCCAAGATGCTGCGTCCCTCAGTGCTTGTAACCATTTTTCTTGGTGTTTTGTTGATTTCTTCCTGTTTCGGTCTTCTTCGTCTATTTCACATTGGTTAGCATTTCCATGTAAGTGTGGATTGCCTGTATCCGTTGTTATTGTAGTGTCTTCCACTGCAGCACTTGTCTCTGGCAAACCGACAATTACAATAGGGGGCCCTTCTTCTGCGGGTGTTATGGGTCGGTCTTCTTGGGCTGGTATATTCATACACAACTCCCGAATTGGTACGTCTGTATTTACACATTGAGTAGTTATGTCGGTGGTATCCCTCGTTTCTTCAGTTCTCATGTATTGTGCGTCTTCTGCTGTAGTTGTGGGATGATTCTCATTAATTTGACGGTTTGCTGATCTTCTTTCAGACATGTGTTCTTCTTCTGGTATGCTAGTAGGGACTTCTGTTTCGTTACTTGTTGTCCGTTCAATGGTTATACATGAGGGGCCATCTTCTGCAGGTATTATGGGGTGATTTTCTTGGGTTCCTGTATCGACTGGTGTCTCTTCAACTGGTATGTCCTGTTGTGCAGTTGAGTCACTGCTCTCTTCTAATTCATTATGGATTGTGCCGACATCTTCAGTGTTGCCATGTGACCTGTAGTGTCTCTTCTGTTTTTTCAGGTCGTTTTCCACTCTATCACAAATTCGGCACTTAAATTTAAGGATAACGTTGTTGCAGTGGATCTTCTTTAGATGTTTTTTAAAGTCGCTATGATTTTGATACTGGTATAGCCCAAATAACCGTCTTCTTCCTCCAGAGGGCTGTGAGGATGGACCGTCTTTACAATAATCGCACTGTATTAGTTCGTCAAATGGATACTGTATTGTAACTGCCAAGGGGGTATTTGTTCCGGATTCCATTTTACACTGTAGTAGTTCTTCTATCTTAAGAGTTAGTTTACTAGTTACTTAAAGTTCCTATTAATATCTTTCCTATTATTTCTATATCATCTTATATCATTTCTATTAATATAGAAGTCTTAATAATAGCAGTCCTTGCTTGGTATAGCATTCACTTCACTACTATATCACGTTCTACTATAGTAATAGAACTATAGATAAGAACAGATACTACACTTTGATCTTAGCCAAAAGGCCGAGAGGCGATAAACCAAAGGTGCCTTACGGTTATGGTGTCACTCTATGGACTATCGTTTTAAGCGGCGGGAACCAGTGGTTGTTATTCGAGTTTATTTCACCATCAGCCACCGCCCAAGTGACGTCAGACCAAAGGTGCGCAGTTATCTCAACGTCTCCTCGCCTTTCTTATGCGAAACGTTCAACTGGTTCGATTTTTGAGAAGGAAACGCTGGAAAAATCGTAGCCCAGTCAACGAATACAGTCGCCGTGACGACGTGGTGAACTGTTTACTCGATAGATGGCGTCACAGTAGCGCCTCCGTATTTTACCACTTTTTTGTTTTTCGTGGTGAAAACCGCGGAACGAGGACGCAGGCAACGTGTCGGAAGTCGTCTGTTAAGTTAAGCAACCGATAAAACGATCGGTAGAACCGGATAGTACGATGAAAAAAAGCCGTCAAAGTTCAAGTTCGCACCGCATTTAACGTGACCCGCAAGATAGGGTAGGCTGCAGCTGGAATGTCGGCGTTTTGCACACTCAATTATTGGTAGTCGTACCTTTTAAAATACATGCCATGCTGTGTGCTCTGTTGTCATATACAGACGGCAGTGGCCCGGGACTTGATGGTCGACGAAATTACAAGTAGATTTTTCATAACACATCACCTCTCTCAGCGTTCCCTTTTCTTTGCTGCATCCAAGCACGAGACGGCCGCGCCCACCACGTCGTTACGATTACAGTATCTCAGATGTCGAGTGACCGATTATACAATTTAAAAACCTCACAAACGGTGGTTTTCATAATAGGCCTACCTTTCGAGTAACGTGAGAGGCCACGTAGGTGTATACGTAAACGGTACCCAATTCAATTCCTTTGTAAAACTGAAAAAACAATGGGCCAAATTGTCCGCGTTGTCTTCACAATGCGATTTCAAGTGTCATGCTAATATCATACTGTTGAGTCGCTTGCCGATTTGAAAGTGAAGGGTATTTATTCGTAAATGACTAATCAAACAAATCTGCAATTGCACACCTTTGAACGATCGAATCTCGTTGTTTTTGAACCAATAGCTAGTAAAATTTCTAAAACAGATACGTCACCGCTCGTGTTCGGTTTTCATCATCTTTAAAGTATGTTTTCATCTAGTAAACGAGCTGTTCTGCAAAGTTGCATGAAACTTTTTCCCCTCTCTACCGAACTGATCGCATTCTAACAAACGTAAAGTAAATGTTAAAGACAACGACGCCACCTAACCTTTCACAACTGCACAGAATGTAAATGAAGGGTGCCTGTTTTTTCTTAACTGCTCCTCTTCCTCTGGTCAGTGTGTATTTTACCTTTCACACAACTGAAAGTATTTAAACTAGTAAAGGAATTTTTTATTTCATTAGTGGGGGAGACAAGTAGTTTCCGTACTGTGTTATAATAAAATGAATTTTGTTTATTATCATTACCAAATTGTAAACAATTATTTGTATTGCATTCAGTTTCATTTGGTCTCTTCAGAGTGTCTTTAAGCAAGTTAAATATTTGAAATATGAAAGTACTAAAAGGCCGTGTGTTTTTAATTGAAAGCAGATGGTAGTTTATGACAGAAAGCAGTCGGCTGAAGTGTATTCATTTATTTTATCAAACACCATTCACATTTATAAGAATATTTATTTTTGTGCAGCTAGTTGTTAGCTAAGACATAGTGTGCAAATTTTTGTCGTTCTATCCCCTTTCCAGTAATAATGGAATAACAATGTAAACAATTTGTATAGCATTCAGTTTCAATTGGTCTCTTCAGAGTGTCTTTAAGCAAGTTAAATATTTGAAATACGAGGGTCATTCAATAAGTAAACAGACAAACAGTTGTAGAAAAGAAATTAATTGTAGCAGCTGATTGAAACTTTCAGGAGTGTTACCTGGCAACATCGTTGTGAGTCTTGATCAGCTGTTCAATAATATATTGCATAATCATAACCAATACAGTTTTATGTACGATGGCGTGTCCTCTTGATACAGTACTTTCGAAGAACAGCGTTCTGTTATAAGATTTTTGGACTTGGAACCACTAACTTGGATTCACTATTTTGAACCTGAGTCAAAGCGACAAAGCATGGAGTGGAAGCATCCCAGTTCACCCGCCAAAAAGAAATTCAAAACCCAGCCATCGGCTGGTAAGGTGATGTTAACCATCTTTTGGAGCTCCCAAGGCCCAATTTTCTGTGATTACCTACAAGACCAGCGTACCATCATAGTCAGTACTATTCCGACATGATTGTGAACAAAGTTAAGCCTGCATTGAAGAAGAAATGTCCGGGATGGCAGAGGAAAGGTGTGATTCTTCTTCACGATAATGCCCGCCCACACATGGCAAAACTGACGCTTGAAACAATAAAAAAAGTAGGTTGGGAGATCCTGCCTCATCGCCCTTATAGCCCTGACCTTCCCCATCTGACTTTTTCTTGTTTGGCCCACTCAAGGAGACTTTGCGTGATGTCAAGTTCAACGGCAATGAAGAAGTGAAGGAAAAAGTCAAAAACTGGCTTCGACATCAAGGTAAAGAATTCTTTGCTGAGGGAATACAAAAGCTTGTAAAGAGATGGGACAAGTGCATAGACTCTGCTGGAGATTATGTTGAAAAGTAAAAAAAAAAAAAATTGTATAATTGTATTAATTGAATAAAAAGCTTTTGCTCCACAGCTGTTTGTTTACTTATTGAATGACCTCTCATATGAAAGTACTGAAAGGCTGTGTGTTTTTAATTGAAAGCAGATGGTAGTTTATGACAGATATCAGTCGGGTGAAGTGTATTCTATTTATTTTATTTTATCAAACACCATTCACGTTCATAAGGTTATTTATTTTTGTGCAGCTAGTTGTTAGCTAAGGCGCAGTGTGCAAGTTTTTTGTCATTCTATCCCCTTTGCAGTAATAAAGTGGTGGCAAATCCTATTAAAGATTGCCTGTTCGTCACTAAATTTTAATTACCAAGTGGTTTTAAATTTACTATAACTGGTACGGTCATTATTTACTTATGTTTCCTCTGTTGGTGAAAATTAAAATAACAAGGGCGCGGCAAGCCATATTACCACTGTTGAAGGTTACCATATGTTTTTCCAGGTTTGCTTTTGTTCAGAAACGGCTAACGGTTTGGAAAAAAAATTTTCAACTTGTGATTTTCACTTGACAAACGCAAACGCAATAGTAAACTTACATTACAAAGTTAACATTTTTACTTTAAGACCGTGTAACAATTTTTACAAGCTGGTACAAATCAACAAATGTAGATGCAATTGCACACACACACATACAATCAACTGTGGAAGTTCAATTATTAAACATGTAATGTATTCAGTTTCTCCAAGTAACAGTTCAATGTTGTTTACGACTGGCTTTCACAAGCAGGCTGCTTGTTGCAGTATCTGGCACATTCGATACAGTCACCAACGCGAAGGGTAGGCCTATCTTTCATTACTTTACAAGGAGAGAGGACACTCTTCATTTCATAAATGAAACAGGTGGGAAAGTTTTTACGAAAAGACCTGTCTCATTATACAGGCTCTCTGTTGCAGTGCTCGTCAAACATTTACACACAAACACTCACTGCTAACACGTACATGATTATGTTACAAAGGGCCATCTTTATTAGCCTGTTTTTGACGCATTGCACACTGCATTTTATCAGGATATATGGACCATTCACAGGTGTCCGTCTGTATTTCTGTCCCTCACTCGTACGCTTATCCTCATGGTCATGCAACTCATTCTGCCGGGAGTGTGTGTGTTCTTTTGTGCAGATGCTTACCTTGCACTTGGTTGTAACTTGCTGCCGATGACAAGAAGTACGTAGTACGTAGTCCTAATCGTACCCGATGCATGTACAACAGAAATTTTCCATCCATCCTCATCCCCATAGGGATGACAAACTAGGTTTCCTGATCATGCTTATTGGCCGATAACAAACATGAGAATAAGACAGAAAAATTAATGGTGTAACCTTTTTCAGTATCAGCTACCCTTATAATTTACAGCAAGCTCTATTTATGATAATTGTTATTACACTGTCAAAGGACTGCAGTTCCTCCCTCAGGCTGCTGGTGCTCGGTTCCTCCTTGCAGCGAAATATTGTCAATTGTCTGCGTGGAAGTAAGCAACGGGTGTAAGCATTCTTGAAGGCTTCATCTCACTCGATCCTCTCTGGCAGCAAGCTGTAACAGTAACGGAGATCATCAAACGTTTTCTAGGCGAAAGCCGGCCACTGCAATATGCATGCACGTTTCTACACACAATTAAAAAAATTACAGGTGGTCAGAAAAGTCTGGTGTAAGAAAAGTGTACGCAGGGACCCGGAGGTACTGCAATGCCGGGTCAACCCGTGACAGAAGTGGAGCAAGCCTCTAAACACTCCGTCATTTTCCAAAAGTCATTTTAATACACTGGCCCCACAATGCGGAGCGTATCAGACATAAAGTTGATAAGAACAGCTTAACAGGTTTATTTTTATACCAAAAATTTTACAAGGAGTTACAAATATTAAAACCGTACTTACAAATTAATAATCATTAATTGTATGTAACACTGTTGACAATTTTTAGACACCTGTATGAATTAGGCTATACAATTTATTGTTGTATATATGTATATAAAGTCTCTGATTATTTATTACAATTATTAATTTTATACAGTCTTTGAGAGTGTTCATACCTTCACAGTATGTCAAACACAATTATATCTATTGTATATTGTTTTTTTTCACACATTGATGTCACAATTTGCCAATTGTTTAATCACTGTCATGCAGATTTTTTTATCCAGTTACTACCACACTTAAGTTATTCTTTTTTTTCTTTCCTGTGAAAGCTGAAAGCGCAGCAGCACGTGTGAACACACAGATAATATTTTGTTTGGCAAATGTGACATTAAGCACTGCCATCAATCAGTATCACTATCTCACTTGTTTACTGTATATATATCCTGACTCCACCTGCTGAGCTTTCCGAATGGCTCTGTCATTGTTCTTGTGCCATGCATAGTAGTCCAGAGATGCTATACTATGAAGCCATCCATGGAGACCCTACATCCTTTCCCTTCTAGCGCCTCCTCAGAGCTTTCAAAAGAAACAGATGCATCAACTATGCAGATATTTATATTTTCTTCATTCCTCAGCTCCCGTGTCATGGTCTCAGATATGATCTGTTCCCTCGGCCTTCCTGTTTTTACAAGCAGAACCCCTGCCAATCAAAACATTGTAAAACAAAGGAAATTTAAGTGTACAAAAAAAAAACAAAAGATTGACAAGGAAGGTTGGTGAAGAGGAAAGGCTGAAGATTGCGATTGATTTACTGCAATGAACAGAGGTAAATAATAATAATAATAATAATAATAATTTATTTCCAATTTTTCCTTCATATACAAAATAGTTGCATACAAAGGACCTATAGGGGGTATAAAAATACCCGTACATAGGTTGGTCCTACATAAATATTTAAAAATAAAATTCAAAAATACAACAGTTGTAAATATTAACAAAATGTGATAGATACATCACTAGTTTATACTAATATAGTTCAAATAATAAAGCATTAAATTTATATGAGATTCATATACACAACATCAACCATACATGGCAACATGTTAATCACAATAATTATTAAATTTGTACAGACACCATTTATTCCATTATTCAGTCTATAACAAAATTTCTGATTTTATCTTTTAACTTCTTTTTTAACAGTTTATTACTAACGCCCAAACCTTTAAGATATATCGGTAGTTCATTGAAGTACTTTATTGCATAATAAACATAACTCCTTTGGCCAATTGTCAATATGTGTTTAGGCAGTGGGATACTTTTGTAGCGTGTGTTATTAGAATTTCGAGTAAATTCATCCTCAAGTTTATCATACTGATATATTATGGCTTTAAGAACAAAAACTTGTTTGAGATCGAGTGGTCTGTCCTGATCTTGTTCTTCCACTCCAATTATTTTTAATAATCTATATTGAAGTCTAAGCAGTGGTCTGAAAGATGTATCATAAAGACCATCCCAGGCAACAATACCATAAACTGCAATACTATTGAAAAGCCCATAGTATATTTGAATCATCTGTTTTCTAGATAATATTTGCCGGAGTCTGCAAAAAACATATACTAGATATTTTGGTCTTATTAACTACATTATTGACATGCAAATCCCACTTAATATTATAATCATATATAACACCTAGATATTTACAGCTAACGACTCTCTTCAAACGACCACCATTCAAAAAAACATCCAATTCATCAGGAACAGAGTCTTTATAATTGCCAAAAGTGACATAAACAGACTTGTTTATATTAAGTATAAGTTTATTTTGATAAAGCCATGAAAAAATAGAGTCAAGTTTATCTGACACATGAACTGAAAGTTCCCTCCATGAGTGCCCATTCATTGGGACAGCTGTATCATCAGCATATGCAATCAATTCTTGGTGTATTTCTAATAAATCATTTATGAAGAATAAAAACAGTAATTGACCAAGAATAGATCCCTGAGGAACTCCTAAATTGGTATAGACTGGTTTACTTTTAATACCATTGACCTTTACAACTTGAAATTAAAAATCGAATCGAATTAAAAATTTTTTAAATTCACATTACAGTTAAATTTTTAACATGTTTCTTTAAAATTACACATACCATACAATTGTACTAATCATTTTTATTGATAATGTTTCATTATCGCTGCATGTGCCAACCAACTAAATTTCTTATAAAACCGCCAATATCTCGAAAACGAAAAAGCCGATTTTATTGAAACAAAACCAAAATAAAATTTGGAATTTTCTATAATTTTCACTCGTTGACACCATATAGCTATCTCTCATAAAACGAAAGTTTGTCGCATGCCGAAAATTTCACTACATGAAAATTAAAAAAGAAATTTCATGACGTGGAACCGTCTGAAGACTGTTTTTGAAAATTGTTAAAACTATCGGTTAAAATTTATGCCTAAAACCATCCTCAAACTTTAAGGAACATGGTGGTGAAAGAATTTTAAAAATCAGATCAGCTGTTACTGAAGTTATGTCGGGGCGGGCAATGAAACACATTCGCGCTCTCCGCTATAGCTCGGACGTAGACCTACGCAGCTTCCAGT
This sequence comes from Magicicada septendecula, assembly GCA_034769895.1. NCBI lineage: Eukaryota > Metazoa > Arthropoda > Insecta > Hemiptera > Cicadidae > Magicicada > Magicicada septendecula. The sequence continues at coordinate 661,557,015 of CM068368.1, forward strand.
GGTCGAGGGAAGAGTAACAGTACTTGCTGAAAGCTTGCGTACCACCTCCTCTGTTCTATTGGGGAGAACAGTCCACATTGTCTCGCTCGCTCTGCAAAAAGAGTATACTTCCAAACGGGTGCTGACAGTAGGACTGGAGATAAAGCTCCTGTTGTCCCGTAGTGACAGATGGTCGTTGATATTCATTTTTGAGTTTAAGGTGGGCCGGGTCAACCCGTGACAGAGGTGGAGCAAGCCCCTAGCACTCCGTCATTTTCCAAAAATCAGTTTAATATACTGGCCCCGCAATGCGGAGCGTATCAGATATTAAGCTGATAAGAACAGATTTAAAAACGTTTATTGTTATATCAGTATATACAGAGTGTTACAAAAAATTTTAAAACATGCTCACAAATTAATACTCATTAATTCTAGATACATTCTTCATAATCATTATACATGTTTAAAATGGTACAACTTTTTGTTGTATATATATATAGTCTTTATTTATTGCAATAAAATTTCTTTTTGGTATAGTCTTTGGGATTGTTCGTATGCACAAATTGTATATTTAATGTTTTTTTTTTTTTTTCTCAGATATATGTCACAACTGCCAATTTATTTAATATCATTCTCATGTAGTTTAATATACTGGCCCTGCAATGCAGGGCGTATCACACACAACACACACACACAGAGGAAACATGAAGCTCAAATACAAAAAGACAAATATAAAGAAAATACACAAATACAAATATTAAGAAAATAACACACACACACAGAGGAAACATGCAGCTCAAATACAAAAAGACAAATATAAAGAAAATACACAAATACAAATATTAAGAAAATATATACATAATACATATTGTTTTGATTGGCAGCTGTGACTGACATTAGACACTGGCATTAATAAGTAGCACTATCACTTATATTGTCGTACACCTGTGACATGTTCAACGTATATGTCACGACTCCACCTAATTGTGTCCGACACCATTAATTTTCCCATTATTCTACCATACTTCCAAGAAATACCCAGCCTCTGAACAACCCTGTCATTGTTCTTGTGCCACGCACCCAGAGAGCCTATAATAAAGCCATCAAGGTACACCCTGTATCCTTTGGCTTCTAGTTCAGTTTTCAAGGAGCTGTATTTGTCAATTTTATGTCTCCTTGCCAGTTCTAGAGCCTCCTCAGAACCTTCAAAAGGCACCGATACGTCCACAATACATATATTTTTCCTGTCATCACTTCTTAACCGGCGGTACTGCAATGCCGGGTCAACCCGTGACAGAGGTGGAGCAAGCCCCTAGCACTCCGTCATTTTCCAAAAATCAGTTTAATATACTGGCCCCGCAATGCGGAGCGTATCAGATATTAAGCTGATAAGAACAGATTTAAAAACGTTTATTGTTATATCAGTATATACAGAGTGTTACAAAAATTTTAAAACATGCTTACAAATTAATACTCATTAATTCTAGATACATACTTCATAATCATTATACATGTTTAAAATGGTACAACTTTTTGTTGTATATTTATAGTCTTTATTTATTACAATAAAATTTCTTTTTGGTATAGTCTTTGGGATTGTTCGTATGCACAAATTGTATATTTAATGTTTTTCAGATATATGTCACAACTGCCAATTTATTTAATATCATTCTCATGTAGTTTAATATACTGGCCCTGCAATGCAGGGCGTATCACACACACACACACACACACACACACACACACACACACACACACACACACACACACACACACACACACACACACACACACACACACACACACACACACACACACACACACACACACACACACACACACACACACACACACACACACACACACACACACACACACACACACACACACACAGAGGAAACATGAAGCTCAAATACAAAAAGACAAATATATAGAAAATACACAAATACAAATATTAAGAAAATATAACACACACACACACACACACACACACACACACACACAGAGGAAACATGCACCTCAAATACAAAAAGACAAATATAAAGAAAATACACAAATACAAATATTAAGAAAATATATACATAATACATATTGTTTTGATTGGCAGCTGTGACTGACATTAGACACTGGCATTAATAAATAGCACTATCAAAATGTCACTGTCACTAGCACTATCACTTATATTGTCGTACACCTGTGACATGTTCAACGTATATGTCACGACTCCACCTAATTGTGTCCGACACCATTAATTTTCCCATTATTCTACCATACTTCCAAGAAATACCCAGCCTCTGAACAACCCTGTCATTGTTCTTGTGCCATGCACCCAGAGAGCCTATAATAAAGCCATCAAGGTACACCCTGTATCCTTTGGCTTCTAGTTCAGTTTTCAAGGCGCTGTATTTGTCAATTTTATGTCTCCTTGCCAGTTCTAGAGCCTCCTCAGAACCTTCAAAAGGCACCGATACGTCCACAATACATATATTTTTCCTGTCATCACTTCTTAACACTATGTCTGGTCTGAGGTTTGATGTAGTTCCCTCGACCTTCCTGTTTTTGATGAGTGTTTCGGTGTCTTTGAGAGTAATGGCATTGCTGAGGCGTTCAACTATATTATCGTGGCGGAGCTTCCATCCTGTCGAATGGGTTTTACAGTGATTGACAACATGGGGAAGGGTCTCCTTGGGGTATCCGCATTTCCTGCATCGCTTGTCACCATTGCCGTATCTTTTTGTAGCATTCAGGGGAACGGTCCCAAGTCTTGCTCTGGTGATGAAGCGGTAGTCACAGAAACGAGTGTACTTTCCTGTAAGTATAAAATGGTTGCTCACTGCTGCTCGTGTAGTTGATTTGAGCACTTTCCCTTGGTCTGGTTTTCTGAATAGGGTGACTTTATAATAATTTCGTATCCCTCCTTTCATCATTCTCATTATAGCCCACCTTTCAGATCCTGGGACGATTATATGTTCTGTAGTATGGGAAGGCATACCTATAATAATTTTCAACTCTTCTCTGGCCGTGGACCACTGGAACCGTACGCTCATCCGGGTCTTGTTGAGGATGCGACATGCATTTCTTGCTTGCGACCATATGGTTGAAATGTCACCACCATCCCTGTCGAGATTGTCATCTGTCGATCCTGAGAGGTATGCGGCCATGTCTTCTTTAGTAGGAGTGGCCCCAAGTTTCCTTTTTACCACACTTTTCAGGTACTCCCAAAGTGCAGGGCGTATCACACACAACACACACACACAGAGGAAACATGAAGCTCAAATACAAAAAGACAAATATAAAGAAAATACACAAATACAAATATTAAGAAAATAACACACACACACACACACACAGAGGAAACATGCAGCTCAAATACAAAAAGACAAATATAAAGAAAATACACAAATACAAATATTAAGAAAATATATACATAATACATATTGTTTTGATTGGCAGCTGTGACTGACATTAGACACTGGCATTAATAAGTAGCACTATCACTTATATTGTCGTACACCTGTGACATGTTCAACGTATATGTCACGACTCCACCTAATTGTGTCCGACACCATTAATTTTCCCATTATTCTACCATACTTCCAAGAAATACCCAGCCTCTGAACAACCCTGTCATTGTTCTTGTGCCACGCACCCAGAGAGCCTATAATAAAGCCATCAAGGTACACCCTGTATCCTTTGGCTTCTAGTTCAGTTTTCAAGGAGCTGTATTTGTCAATTTTATGTCTCCTTGCCAGTTCTAGAGCCTCCTCAATACCCAGCCTCTGAACAACCCTGTCATTGTTCTTGTGCCACGCACCCAGAGAGCCTATAATAAAGCCATCAAGGTACACCCTGTATCCTTTGGCTTCTAGTTCAGTTTTCAAGGAGCTGTATTTGTTAATTTTATGTCTCCTTGCCAGTTCTAGAGCCTCCTCAGAACCTTCAAAAGGCACCGATACGTCCACAATACATATATTTTTCCTGTCATCACTTCTTAACCGGCGGTACTGCAATGCCGGGTCAACCCGTGACAGAGGTGGAGCAAGCCCCTAGCACTCCGTCATTTTCCAAAAATCAGTTTAATATACTGGCCCCGCAATGCGGAGCGTATCAGATATTAAGCTGATAAGAACAGATACTACACTTTGATCTTAGCCAAAAGGCCGAGAAGCGATAAACCAAAGGTACCTTACGGTTATGGTGTCACTCTATGGACTATCGTTTTAAGCGGCGGGAACCAGTGGTTGTTATTCGAGTTTATTTCACCATCAGCCACCGCCCAAGTGACGTCAGACCAAAGGTGCGCAGTTATCTCAACGTCTCCTCGCCTTTCTTATGCGAAACGTTCAACTGGTTCGATTTTTGAGAAGGAAACGCTGGAAAAATCGTAGCCCAGTCAACGAATACAGTCGCCGTGACGACGTGGTGAACTGTTTACTCGATAGATGGCGTCACAGTAGCGCCTCCGTATTTTACCACTTTTTTGTTTTTCGTGGTGAAAACCGCGGAACGAGGACGCAGGCAACGTGTCGGAAGTCGTCTGTTAAGTTAAGCAACCGATAAAACGATCGGTAGAACCGGATAGTACGATGAAAAAAAGCCGTCAAAGTTCAAGTTCGCACCGCATTTAACGTGACCCGCAAGATAGGGTAGGCTGCAGCTGGAATGTCGGTGTTTTGCACACTCAATTATTGGTAGTCGTACCTTTTAAAATACATGCCATGCTGTGTGCTCTGTTGTCATATACAGACGGCAGTGGCCCGGCACTTGATGGTCGACGAAATTACAAGTAGATTTTTCATAACACATCACCTCTCTCAGCGTTCCCTTTTCTTTGCTGCATCCAAGCACGAGACGGCCGCGCCCACCACGTCGTTACGATTACAGTATCTCAGATGTCGAGTGACCGATTATACAATTTAAAAACCTCACAACGGTGGTTTTCATAATAGGCCTACCTTTCGAGTAACGTGAGAGGCCACGTAGGTGTATACGTAAACGGTACCCAATTCAATTCCTTTGTAAAACTGAAAAAACAATGGGCCAAATTGTCCGCGTCGTCTTCACAATGCGATTTCAAGTGTCATGCTAATATCATACTGTTGAGTCGCTTGCCGATTTGAAAGTGAAGGGTATTTATTCGTAAATGACTAATCAAACAAATCTGCAATTGCACACCTTTGAACGATCGAATCTCGTTGTTTTTGAACCAATAGCTAGTAAAATTTCTAAAACAGATACGTCACCGCTCGTGTTCGGTTTTCATCATCTTTAAAGTATGTTTTCATCTAGTAAACGAGCTGTTCTGCAAAGTTGCATGAAACTTTTTCCCCTCTCTACCGAACTGATCGCATTCTAACAAACGTAAAGTAAATGTTAAAGACAACGACGCCACCTAACCTTTCACAACTGCACAGAATGTAAATGAAGGGTGCCTGTTTTTTCTTAACTGCTCCTCTTCCTCTGGTCAGTGTGTATTTTACCTTTCACACAACTGAAAGTATTTAAACTAGTAAAGGAATTTTTTATTTCATTAGTGGGGGAGACAAGTAGTTTCCGTACTGTGTTATAATAAAATGAATTTTGTTTATTATCATTACCAAATTGTAAACAATTATTTGTATTGCATTCAGTTTCATTTGGTCTCTTCAGAGTGTCTTTAAGCAAGTTAAATATTTGAAATATGAAAGTACTAAAAGGCCGTGTGTTTTTAATTGAAAGCAGATGGTAGTTTATGACAGAAAGCAGTCGGCTGAAGTGTATTCATTTATTTTATCAAACACCATTCACATTTATAAGAATATTTATTTTTGTGCAGCTAGTTGTTAGCTAAGACATAGTGTGCAAATTTTTGTCGTTCTATCCCCTTTCCAGTAATAATGGAATAACAATGTAAACAATTTGTATAGCATTCAGTTTCAATTGGTCTCTTCAGAGTGTCTTTAAGCAAGTTAAATATTTGAAATACGAGGGTCATTCAATAAGTAAACAGACAAACAGTTGTAGAAAAGAAATTAATTGTAGCAGCTGATTGAAACTTTCAGGAGTGTTACCTGGCAACATCGTTGTGAGTCTTGATCAGCTGTTCAATAATATATTGCATAATCATAACCAATACAGTTTTATGTACGATGGCGTGTCCTCTTGAGGACAGTACTTTCGAAGAACAGCGTTCTGTTATAAGATTTTTGGACTTGGAACCACTAACTTGGATTCACTATTTTGAACCTGAGTCAAAGCGACAAAGCATGGAGTGGAAGCATCCCAGTTCACCCGCCAAAAAGAAATTCAAAACCCAGCCATCGGCTGGTAAGGTGATGTTAACCATCTTTTGGAGCTCCCAAGGCCCAATTTTCTGTGATTACCTACAAGACCAGCGTACCATCATAGTCAGTACTATTCTGACATGATTGTGAACAAAGTTAAGCCTGCATTGAAGAAGAAATGTCCGGGATGGCAGAGGAAAGGTGTGATTCTTCTTCACGATAATGCCCGCCCACACACGGCAAAACTGACGCTTGAAACAATAAAAAAAGTAGGTTGGGAGATCCTGCCTCATCGCCCTTATAGCCCTGACCTTCCCCATCTGACTTTTTCTTGTTTGGCCCACTCAAGGAGACTTTGCGTGATGTCAAGTTCAACGGCAATGAAGAAGTGAAGGAAAAAGTCAAAAACTGGCTTCGACATCAAGGTAAAGAATTCTTTGCTGAGGGAATACAAAAGCTTGTAAAGAGATGGGACAAGTGCATAGACGCTGCTGGAGATTATGTTGAAAAGTAAAAAAAAAAAAAATTGTATAATTGTATTAATTGAATAAAAAGCTTTTGCTCCACAGCTGTTTGTTTACTTATTGAATGACCTCTCATATGAAAGTACTGAAAGGCTGTGTGTTTTTAATTGAAAGCAGATGGTAGTTTATGACAGATATCAGTCGGGTGAAGTGTATTCTACTTATTTTATTTTATCAAACACCATTCACGTTCATAAGGTTATTTATTTTTGTGCAGCTAGTTGTTAGCTAAGGCGCAGTGTGCAAGTTTTTTGTCATTCTATCCCCTTTGCAGTAATAAAGTGGTGGCAAATCCTATTAAAGATTGCCTGTTCGTCACTAAATTTTAATTACCAAGTGGTTTTAAATTTACTATAACTGGTACGGTCATTATTTACTTATGTTTCCTCTGTTGGTGAAAATTAAAATAACAAGGGCGCGGCAAGCCATATTACCACTGTTGAAGGTTACCATATGTTTTACCAGGTTTGCTTTTGTTCAGAAACGGCTAACGGTTTGGAAAAAAATTTTCAACTTGTGATTTTCACTTGACAAACGCAAACGCAATAGTAAACTTACATTACAAAGTTAACATTTTTACTTTAAGACCGTGTAACAATTTTTACAAGCTGGTACAAATCAACAAATGTAGATGCAATTGCACACACACACATACAATCAACTGTGGAAGTTCAATTATTAAACATGTAATGTATTCAGTTTCTCCAAGTAACAGTTCAATGTTGTTTACGACTGGCTTTCACAAGCAGGCTGCTTGTTGCAGTATCTGGCACATTCGATACTGTCACCAACGCGAAGGGTAGGCCTATCTTTCATTACTTTACAAGGAGAGAGGACACTCTTCATTTCATAAATGAAACAGGTGGGAAAGTTTTTACGAAAAGACCTGTCTCATTATACAGGCTCTCTGTTGCAGTGCTCGTCAAACATTTACACACAAACACTCACTGCTAACACGTACATGATTATGTTACAAAGGGCCATCTTTATTAGCCTGTTTTTGACGCATTGCACACTGCATTTTATCAGGATATATGGACCATTCACAGGTGTCCGTCTGTATTTCTGTCCCTCACTCGTACGCTTATCCTCATGGTCATGCAACTCATTCTGCCGGGAGTGTGTGTGTTCTTTTGTGCAGATGCTTACCTTGCACTTGGTTGTAACTTGCTGCCGATGACAAGAAGTACGTAGTACGTAGTCCTAATCGTACCCGATGCATGTACAACAGAAATTTTCCATCCATCCTCATCCCCATAGGGATGACAAACTAGGTTTCCTGATCATGCTTATTGGCCGATAACAAACATGAGAATAAGACAGAAAAATTAATGGTGTAACCTTTTTCAGTATCAGCTACCCTTATAATTTACAGCAAGCTCTATTTATGATAATTGTTATTACACTGTCAAAGGACTGCAGTTCCTCCCTCAGGCTGCTGGTGCTCGGTTCCTCCTTGCAGCGAAATATTGTCAATTGTCTGCGTGGAAGTAAGCAACGGGTGTAAGCATTCTTGAAGGCTTCATCTCACTCGATCCTCTCTGGCAGCAAGCTGTAACAGTAACGGAGATCATCAAACGTTTTCTAGGCGAAAGCCGGCCACTGCAATATGCATGCACGTTTCTACACACAATTAAAAAAATTACAGGTGGTCAGAAAAGTCTGGTGTAAGAAAAGTGTACGCAGGGACCCGGAGGTACTGCAATGCCGGGTCAACCCGTGACAGAAGTGGAGCAAGCCTCTAAACACTCCGTCATTTTCCAAAAGTCATTTCAATACACTGGCTCCACAATGCGGAGCGTATCAGACATAAAGTTGATAAGAACAGCTTAACAGGTTTATTTTTATACCAAAAATTTTACAAGGAGTTACAAATATTAAAACCGTACTTACAAATTAATAATCATTAATTGTATGTAACACTGTTGACAATTTTTAGACACCTGTATGAATTAGGCTATACAATTTATTGTTGTATATATGTATATAAAGTCTCTGATTATTTATTACAATTATTAATTTTATACAGTCTTTGAGAGTGTTCATACCTTCACAGTATGTCAAACACATTTATATCTATTGTATATTGTTTTTTTTCACACATTGATGTCACAATTTGCCAATTGTTTAATCACTGTCATGCAGATTTTTTTATCCAGTTACTACCACACTTAAGTTATTCTTTTTTTTCTTTCCTGTGAAAGCTGAAAGCGCAGCAGCACGTGTGAACACACAGATAATATTTTGTTTGGCAAATGTGACATTAAGCACTGCCATCAATCAGGATCACTATCTCACTTGTTTACTGTATATATATCCTGACTCCACCTGCTGAGCTTTCCGAATGGCTCTGTCATTGTTCTTGTGCCATGCATAGTAGTCCAGAGATGCTATACTATGAAGCCATCCATGGAGACCCTACATCCTTTCCCTTCTAGCGCCTCCTCAGAGCTTTCAAAAGAAACAGATGCATCAACTATGCAGATATTTATATTTTCTTCATTCCTCAGCTCCCGTGTCATGGTCTCAGATATGATCTGTTCCCTCGGCCTTCCTGTTTTTACAAGCAGAACCCCTGCCAATCAAAACATTGTAAAACAAAGGAAATTTAAGTGTACAAAAAAAAAACAAAAGATTGACAAGGAAGGTTGGTGAAGAGGAAAGGCTGAAGATTGCGATTGATTTACTGCAATGAACAGAGGTAAATAATAATAATAATAATAATAATAATTTATTTCCAATTTTTCCTTCATATACAAAATAGTTGCATACAAAGGACCTATAGGGGGTATAAAAATACCCGTACATAGGTTGGTCCTACATAAATATTTAAAAATAAAATTCAAAAATACAACAGTTGTAAATATTAACAAAATGTGATAGATACATCACTAGTTTATACTAATATAGTTCAAATAATAAAGCATTAAATTTATATGAGATTCATATACACAACATCAACCATACATGGCAACATGTTAATCACAATAATTATTAAATTTGTACAGACACCATTTATTCCATTATTCAGTCTATAACAAAATTTCTGATTTTATCTTTTAACTTCTTTTTTAACAGTTTATTACTAACGCCCAAACCTTTAAGATATATCGGTAGTTCATTGAAGTACTTTATTGCATAATAAACATAACTCCTTTGGCCAATTGTCAATATGTGTTTAGGCAGTGGGATACTTTTGTAGCGTGTGTTATTAGAATTTCGAGTAAATTCATCCTCAAGTTTATCATACTGATATATTATGGCTTTAAGAACAAAAACTTGTTTGAGATCGAGTGGTCTGTCCTGATCTTGTTCTTCCACTCCAATTATTTTTAATAATCTATATTGAAGTCTAAGCAGTGGTCTGAAAGATGTATCATAAAGACCACCCCAGGCAACAATACCATAAACTGCAATACTATGGAAAAGCCCATAGTAGGCCTATATTTGAATCATCTGTTTTCTAGATAATATTTGCCGGAGTCTGCAAAAAACATATACTAGATATTTTGGTCTTATTAACTACATTATTGACATGCAAATCCCACTTAATATTATAATCATATATAACACCTAGATATTTACAGCTAACGACTCTCTTCAAACGACCACCATTCAAAAAAACATCCAATTCATCAGGAACAGAGTCTTTATAATTGCCAAAAGTGACATAAACAGACTTGTTTGTATTAAGTATAAGTTTATTTTGATAAAGCCATGAAAAAATAGAGTCAAGTTTATCTGACACATGAACTGAAAGTTCCCTCCATGAGTGCCCATTCATTGGGACAGCTGTATCATCAGCATATGCAATCAATTCTTGGTGTATTTCTAATAAATCATTTATGAAGAATAAAAACAGTAATTGACCAAGAATAGATCCCTGAGGAACTCCTAAATTGGTATAGACTGGTTTACTTTTAATACCATTGACCTTTACAACTTGAAATTAAAAATCGAATCGAATTAAAAATTTTTTTAAATTCACATTACAGTTAAATTTTTAACATGTTTCTTTAAAATTACACATACCATACAATTGTACTAATCATTTTTATTGATAATGTTTCATTATCGCTGCATGTGCCAACCAACTAAATTTCTTATAAAACCGCCAATATCTCGAAAACGAAAAAGCCGATTTTATTGAAACAAAACCAAAATAAAATTTGGAATTATCTATAATTTTCACTCGTTGACACCATATAGCTATCTCTCATAAAACGAAAGTTTGTCGCATGCCGAAAATTTCACTACATGAAAATTAAAAAAGAAATTTCATGACGTGGAACCGTCTGAAGACTGTTTTTGAAAATTGTTAAAACTATCGGTTAAAATTTATGCCTAAAACCATCCTCAAACTTCAAGGAACATGGTGGTGAAAGAATTTTAAAAATCAGATCAGCTGTTACTGAAGTTATGTCGGGGCGGGCAATGAAACACATTCGCGCTCTCCGCTATAGCTCGGACGTAGACCTACGCAGCTTCCAGTGGTCGAGGGAAGAGTAACAGTACTTGCTGAAAGCTTGCGTACCACCTCCTCTGTTCTATTGGGGAGAACAGTCCACATTGTCTCGCTCGCTCTGCAAAAAGAGTATACTTCCAAACGGGTGCTGAGAGTAGGACTGGAGATAAAGCTCCTGTTGTCCCGTAGTGACAGATGGTCATTGATATTCATTTTTGAGTTTAAGGTGGGCCAGTCCCGGCGGTACTGCAATGCCGGGTCAACCCGTGACAGAGGTGGAGCAAGCCCCTAGCACTCCGTCATTTTCCAAAAATCAGTTTAATATACTGGCCCCGCAATGCGGAGCGTATCAGATATTAAGCTGAAAAGAACAGATATAAAAACGTTTATTGTTATATCAGTATATACAGAGTGTTACAAAAAATTTTAAAACATGCTTACAAATTAATACTCATTAATTCTAGATACATACTTCATAATCATTATACATGTTTAAAATGGTACAACTTTTTGTTGTATGTTTATAGTCTTTATTTATTACAATAAAATTTCTTTTTGGTATAGTCTTTGGGATTGTTCGTATGCACAAATTGTATATTTAATGTTTTTTTTTTTTTCTCAGATATATGTCACAACTGCCAATTTATTTAATATCATTCTCATGTAGTTTAATATACTGGCCCTGCAATGCAGGGCGTATCACACACACACACACACAGAGGAAACATGAAGCTCAAATACAAAAAGACAAATATAAAGAAAATACACAAATACAAATATAAGATAATAACACACACACAGAGGAAACATGCAGCTCAAATACAAAAAGACAAATATAAAGAAAATACACAAATACAAATATTAAGAAAATATATACATAATACATATTGTTTTGATTGGCAGCTGTGACTGACATTAGACACTGGCATTAATAAGTAGCACTATCACAATGTCACTGTCACTAGCACTAAGCACTATCACTTATATTGTCGTACACCTGTGACATGTTCAACGTATATGTCATGACTCCAACTAATTGTGTCCGACACCATTAATTTTCCAATTATTCTACCATACTTCCAAGAAATACCCAGCCTCTGAACAACCCTGTCATTGTTCTTGTGCCACGCACCCAGAGAGCCTATGATAAAGCCATCAAGGTACACCCTGTATCCTTTGGCTTCTAGTTCAGTTTTCAAGGAGCTGTATTTGTCAATCAAGGAGCTACACTTTGATCTTAGCCAAAAGGCCGAGAAGCGATAAACCAAAGGTGCCTTACGGTTATGGTGTCACTCTATGGACTATCGTTTTAAGCGGCGGGAACCAGTGGTTGTTATTCGAGTTTATTTCACCATCAGCCACCGCCCAAGTGACGTCAGACCAAAGGTGCGCAGTTATCTCAACGTCTCCTCGCCTTTCTTATGCGAAACGTTCAACTGGTTCGATTTTTGAGAAGGAAACGCTGGAAAAATCGTAGCCCAGTCAACGAATACAGTCGCCGTGACGACGTGGTGAACTGTTTACTCGATAGATGGCGTCACAGTAGCGCCTCCGTATTTTACCACTTTTTTGTTTTTCGTGGTGAAAACCGCGGAACGAGGATGCAGGCAACGTGTCGGAGGTCGTCTGTTAAGTTAAGCAACCGATAAAACGATCGGTAGAACCGGATAGTACGATGAAAAAAAGCCGTCAAAGTTCAAGTTCGCACCGCATTTAACGTGACCCGCAAGATAGGGTAGGCTGCAGCTGGAATGTCGGTGTTTTGCACACTCTATTATTGGTAGTCGTACCTTTTAAAATACATGCCATGCTGTGTGCTCTGTTGTCATATACAGACGGCAGTGGCCCGGGACTTGATGGTCGACGAAATTACAAGTAGATTTTTCATAACACATCACCTCTCTCAGCGTTCCCTTTTCTTTGCTGCATCCAAGCACGAGACGGCCGCGCCCACCACGTCGTTACGATTACACTATCTCAGATGTCGAGTGACCGATTATACAATTTAAAAACCTCACAACGGTGGTTTTCATAATAGGCCTACCTTTCGAGTAACGTGAGAGGCCACGTAGGTGTATACGTAAACGGTACCCAATTCAATTCCTTTGTAAAACTGAAAAAACAATGGGCCAAATTGTCCGCGTCGTCTTCACAATGCGATTTCAAGTGTCATGCTAATATCATACTGTTGAGTCGCTTGCCGATTTGAAAGTGAAGGGTATTTATTCGTAAATGACTAATCAAACAAATCTGCAATTGCACACCTTTGAACGATCGAATCTCGTTGTTTTTGAACCAATAGCTAGTAAAATTTCTAAAACAGATACGTCACCGCTCGTGTTCGGTTTTCATCATCTTTAAAGTATGTTTTCATCTAGTAAACGAGCTGTTCTGCAAAGTTGCATGAAACTTTTTCCCCTCTCTACCGAACTGATCGCATTCTAACAAACGTAAAGTAAATGTTAAAGACAACGACGCCACCTAACCTTTCACAACTGCACAGAATGTAAATGAAGGGTGCCTGTTTTTTCTTAACTGCTCCTCTTCCTCTGGTCAGTGTGTATTTTACCTTTCACACAACTGAAAGTATTTAAACTAGTAAAGGAATTTTTTATTTCATTAGTGGGGGAGACAAGTAGTTTCCGTACTGTGTTATAATAAAATGAATTTTGTTTATTATCATTACCAAATTGTAAACAATTATTTGTATTGCATTCAGTTTCATTTGGTCTCTTCAGAGTGTCTTTAAGCAAGTTAAATATTTGAAATATGAAAGTACTAAAAGGCCGTGTGTTTTTAATTGGAAGCAGATGGTAGTTTATGACAGAAAGCAGTCGGCTGAAGTGTATTCATTTATTTTATCAAACACCATTCACATTTATAAGAATATTTATTTTTGTGCAGCTAGTTGTTAGCTAAGACATAGTGTGCAAATTTTTGTCGTTCTATCCCCTTTCCAGTAATAATGGAATAACAATGTAAACAATTTGTATAGCATTCAGTTTCAATTGGTCTCTTCAGAGTGTCTTTAAGCAAGTTAAATATTTGAAATACGAGGGTCATTCAATAAGTAAACAGACAAACAGTTGGAGAAAAGAAATTAATTGTAGCAGCTGATTGAAACTTTCAGGAGTGTTACCTGGCAACATCGTTGTGAGTCTTGATCAGCTGTTCAATAATATATTGCATAATCATAACCAATACAGTTTTATGTACGATGGCGTGTCCTCTTGAGGACAGTACTTTCGAAGAACAGCGTTCTGTTATAAGATTTTTGGACTTGGAACCACTAACTTGGATTCACTATTTTGAACCTGAGTCAAAGCGACAAAGCATGGAGTGGAAGCATCCCAGTTCACCCGCCAAAAAGAAATTCAAAACCCAGCCATCGGCTGGTAAGGTGATGTTAACCATCTTTTGGAGCTCCCAAGGCCCAATTTTCTGTGATTACCTACAAGACCAGCGTACCATCATAGTCAGTACTATTCTGACATGATTGTGAACAAAGTTAAGCCTGCATTGAAGAAGAAATGTCCGGGATGGCAGAGGAAAGGTGTGATTCTTCTTCACGATAATGCCCGCCCACACACGGCAAAACTGACGCTTGAAACAATAAAAAAAGTAGGTTGGGAGATCCTGCCTCATCGCCCTTATAGCCCTGACCTTCCCCATCTGACTTTTTCTTGTTTGGCCCACTCAAGGAGACTTTGCGTGATGTCAAGTTCAACGGCAATGAAGAAGTGAAGGAAAAAGTCAAAAACTGGCTTCGACATCAAGGTAAAGAATTCTTTGCTGAGGGAATACAAAAGCTTGTAAAGAGATGGGACAAGTGCATAGACGCTGCTGGAGATTATGTTGAAAAGTAAAAAAAAAAAATTGTATAATTGTATTAATTGAATAAAAAGCTTTTGCTCCACAGCTGTTTGTTTACTTATTGAATGACCTCTCATATGAAAGTACTGAAAGGCTGTGTGTTTTTAATTGAAAGCAGATGGTAGTTTATGACAGATATCAGTCGGGTGAAGTGTATTCTATTTATTTTATTTTATCAAACACCATTCACGTTCATAAGGTTATTTATTTTTGTGCAGCTAGTTGTTAGCTAAGGCGCAGTGTGCAAGTTTTTTGTCATTCTATCCCCTTTGCAGTAATAAAGTGGTGGCAAATCCTATTAAAGATTGCCTGTTCGTCACTAAATTTTAATTACCAAGTGGTTTTAAATTTACTATAACTGGTACGGTCATTATTTACTTATGTTTCCTCTGTTGGTGAAAATTAAAATAACAAGGGCACGGCAAGCCATATTACCACTGTTGAAGGTTACCATATGTTTTTCCAGGTTTGCTTTTGTTCAGAAACGGCTAACGGTTTGGAAAAAAAATTTTCAACTTGTGATTTTCACTTGACAAACGCAAACGCAATAGTAAACTTACATTACAAAGTCAACATTTTTACTTTAAGACCGTGTAACAATTTTTACAAGCTGGTACAAATCAACAAATGTAGATGCAATTGCACACACACACATACAATCAACTGTGGAAGTTCAATTATTAAACATGTAATGTATTCAGTTTCTCCAAGTAACAGTTCAATGTTGTTTACGACTGGCTTTCACAAGCAGGCTGCTTGTTGCAGTATCTGGCACATTCGATACTGTCACCAACGCGAAGGGTAGGCCTATCTTTCATTACTTTACAAGGAGAGAGGACACTCTTCATTTCATAAATGAAACAGGTGGGAAAGTTTTTACGAAAAGACCTGTCTCATTATACAGGCTCTCTGTTGCAGTGCTCGTCAAACATTTACACACAAACACTCACTGCTAACACGTACATGATTATGTTACAAAGGGCCATCTTTATTAGCCTGTTTTTGACGCATTGCACACTGCATTTTATCAGGATATATGGACCATTCACAGGTGTCCGTCTGTATTTCTGTCCCTCACTCGTACGCTTATCCTCATGGTCATGCAACTCATTCTGCCGGGAGTGTGTGTGTTCTTTTGTGCAGATGCTTACCTTGCACTTGGTTGTAACTTGCTGCCGATGACAAGAAGTAGGTAGTACGTAGTCCTAATCGTACCCGATGCATGTACAACAGAAATTTTCCATGCATCCTCATCCCCATAGGGATGACAAACTAGGTTTCCTGATCATGCTTATTGGCCGATAACAAACACGAGAATAAGACAGAAAAATTAATGGTGTAACCTTTTTCAGTATCAGCTACCCTTATAATTTACAGCAAGCTCTATTTATGATAATTGTTATTACACTGTCAAAGGACTGCAGTTCCTCCCTCAGGCTGCTGGTGCTCGGTTCCTCCTTGCAGCGAAATATTGTCAATTGTCTGCGTGGAAGTAAGCAACGGGTGTAAGCATTCTTGAAGGCTTCATCTCACTCGATCCTCTCTGGCAGCAAGCTGTAACAGTAACGGAGACCATCAAACGTTTTCTAGGCGAAAGCCGGCCACTGCAATATGCATGCACGTTTCTAGACACAATTAAAAAAATTACAGGTGGTCAGAAAAGTCTGGTGTAAGAAAAGTGTACGCAGGGACCCGGAGGTACTGCAATGCCGGGTCAACCCGTGACAGAAGTGGAGCAAGCCTCTAAACACTCCGTCATTTTCCAAAAGTCATTTCAATACACTGGCCCCACAATGCTGAGCGTATCAGACATAAAGTTGATAAGAACAGCTTAACAGGTTTATTCTTATACCAAAAATTTTACATGGAGTTACAAATATTAAAACCGTACTTACAAATTAATAATCATTAATTTTATGTAACACTGTTGACAATTTTTAGACACCTGTATGAATTAGGCTATACAATTTATTGTTGTATATATTGCGACAACACAATTTACTAAACTATTGGCGCATAGGATATGATAGTATGTGTATTTCAAATTACAAGTCTATATTGGAGGGTTTAAGATTATTTATTGTACAAACACAAGTTATAGTTTATATGGTATATTTGAAATGTACAGAATGTAATGTTTGATATAGAGTCTTTCTTTTAAAATGTTAAATAATGTTCATACGCAAGACGTGATACGTTACATAAGAAGACTCCCACGATGATGTTGTTGAAGAGAAAGGCCGGTCTTTGCGGTATAGTTGGTTCGTCAGGTGTGGCTTACAAATGACAGACGTTTCACCAGAAACGATTACAGCTGGGCTGGCGTCCTGTAACAGCTGGGCTGGTGTCCTATAACAGCTGGGCTGGTGTCCTATAACAGCTGGGCTGGTGTCCTATAACAGCTGGGCTGATGTCCTATAACAGCTGGGCTGATGTCCTGCAATTCCCACGATGAATCCGACACTTCGCACACACAACGGTACTATGGATTTTATTACTCGCAAAACTTATATAGAGTTTAAGACCAAGTAATATCTCAGGTGACAGTGAGTTTAATCTAATAACGGTATATTGAGCTTATACCTCTCCGGCTTCTTCAAGTGTTCTCGCGAATACCAAGGTCTACCGCGATCAGCAGACCACCCTATGAGGAAATCTTGCACTAGCACGGAAACGTCTTGATGGAACTATTGCGTAACAATTAATGATACTGTCACTGCGGAAAATCTCGCACAGTGATACAGTTACACTCACTTCTTACACACGTAATACTACAATATTAATATCGCGTGTAAAGATATAAAATCAATTGTTATGCGTCACACGCGTTACTATCCCCGAAAAGTCTTAACAGATCCTTGCAAGCGGTAGAGTCTTGTACAAGGATTGTATGTACCGTTCGCGGTAGCAGCTGTGAAGAACTGCTTGTAATTTTTCGCACAATGCGTTAAAACACTGATGTGTGCAAATGTACTACACACACAGTTCTGAGTCTTCCCGTTTCACTAACGACGAATAGTTTTTACAACACCTTGCAAGCGGTAGAATCTTGTACAAGGAGTGCACGTTCCGTTCGCGGTAGATGGCGTAGAAGAACTGCCTGTGTAACGACAGGCTTAAGAAAATTTTCAACCACCAGTCAGCATTCTATTGGTGGATGGAAGTCACATGGTTAGTAAAGTGACCATGCACTTTTCATGCAGTAGAGTGCATTTACTTTGTAACAGCATGCATAGCGGTAATCAGACTACTCGTATCTCATGCATGCTGCATACATACTAATAATATACATGAACATAAACAATAGTCCGACAGGTATAGGGATTGTAGCGATACACATGTCTCAGTTCAGCTAATGTCAAAACAACGATAATACTTCACGCACCGCCCGGGAACGTTTCCCACTCGCGCACGCGCGCACATTTCCACTAACACAGTACATGAATAACCATAAATAATAATGCACAGTTTTTCTAAACTAAACCCTTAACCTTACTAAATACAATTGATAACAACCAAACTTAACCATCTAACAATATAATATGAATGTCCATTGTCTGTGTAATATATGAACTTGCCCCGCCTATCATGATCCTGTGATTCGTTGCAGGATTAACTCCTTCCCGCATAAAAAAAAATTTTTTTTTTTTTAGTTAACTAACAAAAAATAAAATTTTTTTTTTTTTTTTTAATATAACCAGAACAACTACCTAATCCTGGAATAATAATAATACCCTCAACTAAAATCAAATAAACATCCTCAATTAATACTAACATTTCCAACTGTCACTTTGACAGAAGCATCAAATCAAAAGACACGTGGTAACCTTCAAACCAAAACAAACACACATGTTCTTGACACACAGATAACGAAATCTTATGCAGTGTCACAGGGTACACAGACAACATTCCTTATCAAAACTAGATTATTGTTCATTCACAGAGTCATCTTACATACAACATTTAAACCTGAAATGACATATTTAAATCACTACACATTCTTACCCCTATATCCTGACATTTATTTCTGAGTTTTTTGTATAAATTTTTCTCAGTTTTGAAACGCACACGTTTACTTGGAAATACAGATTTGAATTTGTTTAATATACGCCGTAATTGCCTTATCTCGCAACTCATTAACTGAACCTTGGGGGTCGGTGAGTTATTCGTTATCTTATCTTTCGAGCGTCCCAGTCTGATAACGTGAGGTCGACAATCAACTTTAGCTGGCAATAATTCTTTCTGAACTTCCAATGCAGCATGCCATTTATTCAATTTATCAACTTCCCAAATAATATTATGTCCGAGTTTTTTAACTCCAAGGACGGTCGCATCTACTTCCGTACCCTGTTCGTATGTTGCTTTAATTGCCTGTTTTTCAATTACCTGCGACTCACACGCTCCTGATTTTATCCTTGTGTGACTTACCTGCAGAATCGGCATTTGTACAAAGTGGTTTTTACACCTCTTTCGTAACTGCTTGTCCAACAGCGATATTTCTGTGCCACTGTCGGACAACCTCTCGTCGACATAACCATTGATTTTTGCTTCGACAATAAGGTCGGTGCAATTTTCAATCCTAATATTTCCCTCATGTTTATTACTATTATCATTATTACATACTAAATTATCCCTAATTTCGGCAGGATATAGGCCATACATAACAGTTTCATTCTTATAACTAACATTTTTCATACTTGATTGATTGAACTGCTTTTCAACTAAATCATTTTCAATAACTGTTGCTAATAAGTTGGTATTAAATTGCTGAGTTGTATTTTTATGTTGTTGTGATTGCGGCTGATTTTGTGGTGTTTGAACATGAAACTGATTACGCGGTGGTTCATTATTATTTACCATAATTGTTGTCACCTTATTGTCACCAGTATCATTCACCTCTCCGTCCTCCGTAAACACCTCAGTACCTGATATAGATTCATCTAGTACCTCATCATCAGGCCATGTGTCATAAATACCTGCACCGTTAGTATCCATACTAGTTCCAGGCTCTACTACTGGTTCGGAATTTTTATGTGTTATGCATACACTGTCCGCATCCATGATAGCTTCAGATCCTATCATACGTTCACGGTTCTCGCATGCTATATCTGTTACACTATAAAATATCACCTCATCACAGCACTTACCTGAAGTATGTTCCAGATTAATAGTGTTGTTACTACTAATTTCATTTCTGTTATCTTCACTACAATCCGATGCAGAATCTAAATACTCGACTTTACCGAGATATGAACTACTAGGCCCTAATAAGGTGGTTTCTGTATAATCACTTTCAAGTTCACCTGCTACGCTATTGTTCTCCGTTAATCCTTCAGATGTCACATCTTGGTTAACTTCCATATTACTTTCGTTGAGAGTATGTTCCACAAGGACACTTGGTACTTCAAAATTATCACAAGGTGCAATATTCTCAACAGATAAATCTACTTCAATATCAGCTGACATTTCCTGTAGTTTCGCCATCCTCTCCTCTCTGTCGGCGTCCATTTCTTCCCAAAATTCCTGCCTAATGGCTATCATCTCCTCATCCCTGGCTTTACTTTCCTCTGAAACTCCTTGTATATCCGCTATCATCTCTTCTTCCACAGCTTTCATCTCCTCGCAGCAATTATCTGAAGTATGTTCTGGACTAATAGTGTTGCTATTACTAATTTCATTTTCGTCATCTTCACTATAATTGCATGCATAGTCTAATTCTCAGATCATATCGAACAATGAAATACTATGCCCTAAGCGAGTTGCCTCGTTAATATTACTTTCAATTCTATCCCAGAATTTCCGCCTAACGGCTCTACTCTGCTCAGATATGGTTTTATCATCAAGTGACCTGGCCCTTAAATATTCTATAAGCTCTTTTTTATTCGACATAGTGATCACAAATTACTTTAAAATTTAGTAATTTATACTCAAAGCAAGTTATTATTATCACAACAAGATTAGAACATATGGTAACCAGTTTATATGCACGCGGAAAGCAGTTCAAAACATCAACATGTAAATACCTTATCTAACATACAACAACTAATAATCTACCTCCAATATACTGATAAAATCTGTTCATATATGATATACAAGAGAATATGCACACTTGAAAAATTATATCCTCAGCTTTTCACATGAACAATACACATACAATTATTACGTTAATTATATTTATACGTCGGATTTTTCCAACAAATTTTATATTCATAGACAAATATGTAATAGCGTAAATTTATCGCTATTTAACGAGCCCTACGTTGCTAAGCGCCAAAATATCTCTATGCGACAACACAATTTACTAAACTATTGGCGCATAGGATATGATAGTATGTGTATTTCAAATTACAAGTCTATATTGGAGGGTTTAAGATTATTTATTGTACAAACACAAGTTATAGTTTATATGGTATATTTGAAATGTACAGAATGTAATGTTTGATATAGAGTCTTTCTTTTAAAATGTTAAATAATGTTCATACGCAAGACGTGATACGTTACATAAGAAGACTCCCACGATGATGTTGTTGAAGAGAAAGGCCGGTCTTTGCGGTATAGTTGGTTCGTCAGGTGTGGCTTACAAATGACAGACGTTTCACCAGAAACGATTACAGCTGGGCTGGCGTCCTGTAACAGCTGGGCTGGTGTCCTATAACAGCTGGGCTGGTGTCCTATAACAGCTGGGCTGATGTCCTATAACAGCTGGGCTGATGTCCTATAACAGCTGGGCTGATGTCCTATAACAGCTGGGCTGATGTCCTGCAATTCCCACGATGAATCCGACACTTCGCACACACAACGGTACTATGGATTTTATTACTCGCAAAACTTATATAGAGTTTAAGACCAAGTAATATCTCAGGTGACAGTGAGTTTAATCTAATAACGGTATATTGAGCTTATACCTCTCCGGCTTCTTCAAGTGTTCTCGCGAATACCAAGGTCTACCGCGATCAGCAGACCACCCTATGAGGAAATCTTGCACTAGCACGGAAACGTCTTGATGGAACTATTGCGTAACAATTAATGATACTGTCACTGCGGAAAATCTCGCACAGTGATACAGTTACACTCACTTCTTACACACGTAATACTACAATATTAATATCGCGTGTAAAGATATAAAATCAATTGTTATGCGTCACACGCGTTACTATCCCCGAAAAGTCTTAACAGATCCTTGCAAGCGGTAGAGTCTTGTACAAGGATTGTATGTACCGTTCGCGGTAGCAGCTGTGAAGAACTGCTTGTAATTTTTCGCACAATGCGTTAAAACACTGATGTGTGCAAATGTACTACACACACAGTTCTGAGTCTTCCCGTTTCACTAACGACGAATAGTTTTTACAACACCTTGCAAGCGGTAGAATCTTGTACAAGGAGTGCACCTTCCGTTCGCGGTAGATGGCGTAGAAGAACTGCCTGTGTAACGACAGGCTTAAGAAAATTTTCAACCACCAGTCAGCATTCTATTGGTGGATGGAAGTCACATGGTTAGTAAAGTGACCATGCACTTTTCATGCAGTAGAGTGCATTTACTTTGTAACAGCATGCATAGCGGTAATCAGACTACTCGTATCTCATGCATGCTGCATACATACTAATAATATACATGAACATAAACAATAGTCCGACAGGTATAGGGATTGTAGCGATACACATGTCTCAGTTCAGCTAATGTCAAAACAACGATAATACTTCACGCACCGCCCGGGAACGTTTCCCACTCGCGCACGCGCGCACATTTCCACTAACACAGTACATGAATAACCAAAAATAATAATGCACAGTTTTTCTAAACTAAACCCTTAACCTTACTAAATACAATTGATAACAACCAAACTTAACCATCTAACAATATAATATGAATGTCCATTGTCTGTGTAATATATGAACTTGCCCCGCCTATCATGATCCTGTGATTCGTTGCAATATGTATATAAAGTCTCTGATTATTTATTACAATTATTAATTTTATACAGTCTTTGAGAGTGTTCATACCTTCACAGTATGTCAAACACAATTATATCTATTGTATATTGTTTTTTTTCACACATTGATGTCACAATTTGCCAATTGTTTAATCACTGTCATGCAGATTTTTTTATCCAGTTACTACCACACTTAAGTTATTCTTTTTTTTCTTTCCTGTGAAAGCTGAAAGCGCAGCAGCACGTGTGAACACACAGATAATATTTTGTTTGGCAAATGTGACATTAAGCACTGCCATCAATCAGTATCACTATCTCACTTGTTTACTGTATATATATCCTGACTCCACCTGCTGAGCTTTCCGAATGGCTCTGTCATTGTTCTTGTGCCATGCATAGTAGTCCAGAGATGCTATACTATGAAGCCATCCATGGAGACCCTACATCCTTTCCCTTCTAGCGCCTCCTCAGAGCTTTCAAAAGAAACAGATGCATCAACTATGCAGATATTTATATTTTCTTCATTCCTCAGCTCCCGTGTCATGGTCTCAGATATGATCTGTTCCCTCGGCCTTCCTGTTTTTACAAGCAGAACCCCTGCCAATCAAAACATTGTAAAACAAAGGAAATTTAAGTGTACAAAAAAAAAACAAAAGATTGACAAGGAAGGTTGGTGAAGAGGAAAGGCTGAAGATTGCGATTGATTTACTGCAATGAACAGAGGTAAATAATAATAATAATAATAATTTATTTCCAATTTTTCCTTCATATACAAAATAGTTGCATACAAAGGACCTATAGGGGGTATAAAAATACCCGTACATAGGTTGGTCCTACATAAATATTTAAAAATAAAATTCAAAAATACAACAGTTGTAAATATTAACAAAATGTGATAGATACAGCACTAGTTTATACTAATATAGTTCAAATAATAAAGCATTAAATTTATATGAGATTCATATACACAACATCAACCATACATGGCAACATGTTAATCACAATAATTATTAAATTTGTACAGACACCATTTATTCCATTATTCAGTCTATAACAAAATTTCTGATTTTATCTTTTAACTTCTTTTTTAACAGTTTATTACTAACGCCCAAACCTTTAAGATATATCGGTAGTTCATTGAAGTACTTTATTGCATAATAAACATAACTCCTTTGGCCAATTGTCAATATGTGTTTAGGCAGTGGGATACTTTTGTAGCGTGTGTTATTAGAATTTCGAGTAAATTCATCCTCAAGTTTATCATACTGATATATTATGGCTTTAAGAACAAAAACTTGTTTGAGATCGAGTGGTCTGTCCTGATCTTGTTCTTCCACTCCAATTATTTTTAATAATCTATATTGAAGTCTAAGCAGTGGTCTGAAAGATGTATCATAAAGACCACCCCAGGCAACAATACCATAAACTGCAATACTATTGAAAAGCCCATAGTATATTTGAATCATCTGTTTTCTAGATAATATTTGCCGGAGTCTGCAAAAAACATATACTAGATATTTTGGTCTTATTAACTACATTATTGACATGCAAATCCCACTTAATATTATAATCATATATAACACCTAGATATTTACAGCTAACGACTCTCTTCAAACGACCACCATTCAAAAAAACATCCAATTCATCAGGAACAGAGTCTTTATAATTGCCAAAAGTGACATAAACAGACTTGTTTATATTAAGTATAAGTTTATTTTGATAAAGCCATGAAAAAATAGAGTCAAGTTTATCTGACACATGAACTGAAAGTTCCCTCCATGAGTGCCCATTCATTGGGACAGCTGTATCATCAGCATATGCAATCAATTCTTGGTGTATTTCTAATAAATCATTTATGAAGAATAAAAACAGTAATTGACCAAGAATAGATCCCTGAGGAACTCCTAAATTGGTATAGACTGGTTTACTTTTAATACCATTGACCTTTACAACTTGAAATTAAAAATCGAATCGAATTAAAAATTTTTTAAATTCACATTACAGTTAAATTTTTAACATGTTTCTTTAAAATTACACATACCATACAATTGTACTAATCATTTTTATTGATAATGTTTCAAAATCGCTGCATGTGCCAACCAACTAAATTTCTTATAAAACCGCCAATATCTCGAAAACAAAAAAGCCGATTTTATTGAAACAAAACCTAAATAAAATTTGGAATTTTCTATCATTTTCACTCGTTGACACCATATAGCTATCTCTCATAAAACGAAAGTCTGTCGCATGCCGAAAATTTCACTACATGAAAATTAAAAAAGAAATTTCATGACGTGGAACCGTCTGAAGACTGTTTTTGAAAATTGTTAAAACTATCGGTTAAAATTTATGCCTAAAACCATCCTCAAACTTCAAGGAACATGGTGGTGAAAGAATTTTAAAAATCAGATCAGCTGTTACTGAAGTTATGTCGGGGCGGGCAATGAAACACATTCGCGCTCTCCGCTATAGCTCGGACGTAGACCTACGCAGCTTCCAGTGGTCGAGGGAAGAGTAACAGTACTTGCTGAATGCTTGCGTACCACCTCCATCTGTTCTATTGGGGAGAACAGTCCACATTGTCTCGCTCGCTCTGCAAAAAGAGTATACTTCCAAACGGGTGCTGAGAGTAGGACTGGAGATAAAGCTCCTGTTGTCCCGTAGTGACAGATGGTCGTTGATATTCATTTTTGAGTTTAAGGTGGGCCGGTCCTGGCGGTACTGCAATGCCGGGTCAACCCGTGACAGAGGTGGAGCAAGCCCCTAGCACTCCGTCATTTTCCAAAAATCAGTTTAATATACTGGCCCCGCAATGCGGAGCGTATCAGATATTAAGCTGATAAGAACAGATTTAAAAACGTTTATTGTTATATCAGTATATACAGAGTGTTACAAAAAATTTTAAAACATGCTTACAAATTAATACTCATTAATTCTAGATACATACTTCATAATCATTATACATGTTTAAAATGGTACAACTTTTTGTTGTATATTTATAGTCTTTATTTATTACAATAAAATTTCTTTTTGTTATAGTCTTTGGGATTGTTCGTATGCACAAATTGTATATTTAATGTTGTTTTTTTTTTTTTTTTTTTTTTTTTCTTTCTCAGATATATATCACAACTGCCAATTTATTTAATATCATTCTCATGTAGTTTAATATACTGGCCCTGCAATGCAGGGCGTATCACACACACACACACACACACACACACACACACACACACACACACACACACACACACACACACACACACACACACACACACACACACACACACACACACACACACACACACACACACACACACACACACAGAGGAAACATGCAGCTTAAATACAAAAAGACAAATATAAAGAAAATACACAAATACAAATATTAAGAAAATAACACACACACACAGAGGAAACATGCAGCTCAAATACAAAAAGACAAATATAAAGAAAATACACAAATACAAATATTAAGAAAATATATACATAATACATATTGTTTTGATTGGCAGCTGTGACTGACATTAGACACTGGCATTAATAAGTAGCACTATCACAATGTCACTGTCACTAGCACTATCACTTATATTGTCGTACACCTGTGACATGTTCAACGTATATGTCACGACTCCACCTAATTGTGTCCGACACCATTAATTTTCCCATTATTCTACAATACGTCCAAGAAATACCCAGCCTCTGAACAACCCTGTCATTGTTCTTGTGCCACGCACCCAGAGAGCCTATAATAAAGCCATCAAGGTACACCCTGTATCCTTTGGCTTCTAGTTCAGTTTTCAAGGAGCTGTATTTGTCAATTTTATGTCTCCTTGCCAGTTCTAGAGCCTCCTCAGAACCTTCAAAAGGCACCGATACGTCCACAATACATATATTTTTCCTGTCATCACTTCTTAACACTATGTCTGGTCTGAGGTTTGATGTAGTTCCCTCGACCTTCCTGTTTTTGATTAGTGTTTCGGTGTCTTTGGGAGTAATGGCATTGCTGAGGCGTTCAACTATATTATCGTGGCGGAGCTTCCATCCTGTCGAATGGATTTTACAGTGATTGACAACATGGGGAAGGGTCTCCTTGGGGTATCCGCATTTCCTGCATCGCTTGTCACCGTTGCCGTATCTTTTTGTAGCATTCAGGGGAACGGTCCCAAGTCTTGCTCTGGTGATGAAGCGGTAGTCACAGAAACGAGTGTACTTTCCTGTAAGTATAAAATGGTTGCTGACTGCTGCTCGTGTAGTTGATTTGAGCACTTTCCCTTGGTCTGGTTTTCTGAATAGGGTGACTTTATAATAATTTCGTATCCCTCCTTTCATCATTCTCATTATAGCCCACCTTTCGGATCCTGGGACGATTATATGTTCTGTAGTATGGGAAGGCATACCTATAATAATTTTCAACTCTTGTCTGGCCGTGGACCACTGGAACCGTACGCTCATCCGGGTCTTGTTGAGGATGCGACATGCATTTCTTGCTTGCGACCAGATGGTTGATATGTCACCACCATCCCTGTCGAGGTTGTCATCTGTCGATCCTGAAAGGTATGCGGCCATGTCTTCTTTATTAGGAGTGGACCCAAGTTTCCTTTTTACCACACTTTTCAGGCACTCCCAGGCTGTGTTTTTGATTGATGGATCCGGAGATGTAATTAGTTTAAACACATGGACTATCTTGGAGATCTTGGCAGCATCCGCCAGTGGAATTAAATTGGCTCCCCCTTGATATGCTGGCATATATAGAATCTCTGGGCTTGCTCGCTGGGGAAGGGGTAGCCACTTTTTGACGTAGCCTTTTATTTTTTTATCAGCTTTGTGAAGCGGCTTCATCGTTATTCGGGATGCTCGCAGTACATAGTCTAGTTTAGTTAGAAGGAACATGTTTAGGGCTTCTATTTTTTGCCACGGCGCCAGTAGTGAGTTGTGAAGTTTCTCAACATCTTGTAGCAGGTTATTAATGTCCTCTTCTGGTGTTTGATTGACTTTGTAGCCTGTTGGAATCCCCAGGTATTGGTAGTCTTCACCTTCTTTTAATGGCTCCGGTCTTCCTCCTTGGACAGTGAAAGTGGTGTTGTGAATTTCTCTCCTCTTCTTACAATCCATGTGGAGGGTTGAACATTTCTTGGGATTAAAAGTCAGCCCCATCCAAGATGCTGTTTCTCCAACTTTATCCAGCATGTTTTGCATGGCATCTGCATTCTTTGCAATGAGGACTATATCGTCAGCATACGCTAACACCGACTGTATGTTGTTATGTAGTTTGTAACCACAATCATGTTGCATGCTTTGTATAGTTCTTATCAATGGCTCTATTGCAATGTTGAAGATAATTGGTGACAGGGGGCATCCTTGCTTCACTCCAGATTTTATGTTTATGTCTTCAGTCTCCCCTTCCGGTGTAGTTATTGTAGTAGTGGCATTCCTGTAAATGTTGTGTATAATGTTACTTAGCTTTTCTGGGAGTCTTATATTTTGGAGTACATTGTGGATGTATTTATGCGGGATTGAGCCGAAAGCATTTGTTAAATCCAGGCATGCTAGTACGGGTTCTTTTCCATTTCTTATGGAATCATCAATGACGGACTGTACTATAAAGTTGTTTTCATAACAGCCTTCTGTATCCATAAAGCCCTTCTGCTTGGGCGATATAATATTATTCTTAGCAGTCCACGTGCATACTCTGCTTGATATAATGCTAGCATATAGTTTGGCTATCGTATTTCCCAAGGTGAGTGGACGCCAGTTGTTGAGATCTCTGTGGTCCCCTTTTTTGTGGATCAGTACGGTTCTTGCACTATCCCATGCCTTCGGTGTCTTCTCCTCCTTAAAGCATCTATTATAAATAGTATGAAGGACTAGACATCCAGGGTCTGCTCGTTTCAGCTGCGAGTATTTGACACCATCTTTCCCAGGTGCTGTGTTCTTCATTTTATTTAATTTCTGATTAATTTCTTCGGCTTCGATAGTATTTTCAATGTTAGCTTCATTTATCCCCACCGCCCGCATCTGATTCAGACATTCTGTGACGTGAGCAGGGGCTGCTGCTATGACCGTGTCCGCTTTTTCTGTAAATACATCCTTGAAATATGCTGTTACTTCTGTTTTTCCCACTTGACAATACGTTGTAGCTGATCCATTTAATATTTTCGAGATAGCTTTCTTTTTGTTTATTCTGTAAAGCTTCTGTATCCTACCAGCTTCTATAGGATCAAATCCATTGTCACCTGTTCTTTGGTTTATTCTGTTCTGATTGTGGCCATGACCATGTCTTTGTGTTCTCTCAGGAGTTGGCTTATATTCTGTTAGTTGTCTTATTTCATCTGTAATGTTGTACACTGTGTCCTCGAAGTCTTGCCAAGATGCTGCGTCCCTCAGTGCTTGTAACCATTTTTCTTGGTGTTTTGTTGATTTCTTCCTGTTTCGGTCTTCTTCGTCTATTTCACATTGGTTAGCATTTCCGTGTAAGTGTGGATTGCCTGTATCCGTTGTTATTGTAGTGTCTTCCACTGCAGCACTTGTCTCTGGCAAACCGACAATTACAATAGGGGGCCCTTCTTCTGCGGGTGTTATGGGTCGGTCTTCTTGGGCTGGTATATTCATACACAACTCCCGAATTGGTACGTCTGTATTTACACATTGAGTAGTTATGTCGGTGGTATCCCTCATTTCTTCAGTTCTCATGTATTGTGCGTCTTCTGCTGTAGTTGTGGGATGATTCTCATTAATTTGACAGTTTGCTGATCTTCTTTCAGACATGTGTTCTTCTTCTGGTATGCTAGTAGGGACTTCTGTTTCGTTACTTGTTGTCCGTTCAATGGTTATACATGAGGGGCCATCTTCTGCTGGTATTATGGGGTGATTTTCTTGGGTTCCTGTATCGACTGGTGCCTCTTCAACTGGTATGTCCTGTTGTGCAGTTGAGTCACTGCTCTCTTCTAATTCATTATGGATTGTGCCGACATCTTCAGTGTTGCCATGTGACCTGTAGTGTCTCTTCTGTTTTTTCAGGTCGTTTTCCACTCTATCACAAATTCGGCACTTAAATTTAAGGATAACGTTGTTGCAGTGGATCTTCTTTAGATGTTTTTTAAAGTCGCTATGATTTTGATACTGGTATAGCCCAAATAACCGTCTTCTTCCTCCAGAGGGCTGTGAGGATGGACCGTCTTTACAATAATCGCACTGTATTAGATCGTCAAATGGATACTGTATTGTAACTGCCAAGGGGGTATTTGTTCCGGATTCCATTTTACACTGTAGTAGTTCTTCTATCTTAAGAGTTAGTTTACTAGTTACTTAAAGTTCCTATTAATATCTTTCCTATTATTTCTATATCATCTTATATCATTTCTATTAATATAAAAGTCTTAATAATAGCAGTCATTGCTTGGTATAGCATTCACTTCACTACTATATCACGTTCTACTATCTTAGAGTTAGCTTATTAGTTACTTAAAGTGTCTATTAATATCTTTCCTATTATTTCTATTAGTATAAAAGTTTTAGTACTAACAGTTCTTGCTTGGCATAGTATTCATTTCACTACTATAAAGTTGTTTGTTGCGTAGACTGCTACAATACACATTAAAAAGAAAAAAAAAATGTCTTTTCCAGAATATTTTTACTATAGTTTCCTAATCTGCTAATGTATTTACATGTTTCATGATTAAATGTAACTGTATTTATGGATGTCTTGATTGTTCATCTCTTCTTTCAATAAATTTTCTAGACCTAACAATTAACAAAACTAACAACACACACACATACAAAATATACAGGAAACCAACCACAACTGACATGGTTATACACAACACATCAAACCACCCAACACAACATAAACATGCGGCCTTCAACCATATGCTCCATAGACTAACTAAAATACCCTTAAATAAACAAGATTACACTGACGAACTCAACACAATAAAATACATAGCAATCAAAAACGGTTACAACCCTAATTTAATAAACACACTACACAAACACATCAAAAACAAAAACAACAAAACACAAAATACCATCAGCACACAACACAATAAATACATCACACTCACATACCACAACTCCTACACACACAAATCGCCAACACATTCAGAAAACACAAATACAAAATAGCATACAGAACAACCAATACCATTACAAAACACCTCAATAATACAAACACAGACATAGACAAATATAACAAAACAGGTGTTTACAAATTAAAATGTAATGACTGCAATAGTTTCTACATCAGCCAGACAGGAAGATCTTTTTCATCCCGTTATTCTGAACATTTAAAAGCTCTAACCAACAACAATATACACTCCGCATTTGCCACACACATACACACAGAAAACCACAGTTACACCAACATAGACACCAATCTCGAAATTTTACATTACTTACCTAAAGGCCGAAAACTCAACACAACTGAACAATACGAAATATATAAACACCACACAACACAACCAAACAACATACTCAACGATCAATTACAATATAAATCACATACACTTTTTGACACAATTTTACAAAAAACAAACATCAAGTTGAATCCCTGCACCAATCCCCTTCCTCCACACACCACCCCCACTACACCTTCCACACAAAAACCGTTACGAAATGATGGCAGTCTGACTAAAGCTGAAGAAGGTGGATACTTAAGCCGAAACGCGTCCGACGAAAAAAGTAAGTTTTTCACAAGATAAAGTTCATTTTTAGTAAAGTATTTATGGAGTCCTACACACTAAGATAAACAATTGTTCATAGTTACATTTTTCTTTTTAAACTTCGACTTTTTCCTAGCCATTAGGTATTGTTTCACAGGCATCATTAAGTAAATATGCTTTGCAAGGTTGTATCTTCTGTGAGATGAAGTAGTGCATATTGTTAATGTGTAAAAAGTTACTTACATACTTTCCAGTCTATATTCCATTCCACTGTAAAATACTCACAGAACACTCAAAGTTATAGCCGTTATTAAGTTTAAAATAAAAACGAACTGTATACCCTTTAATGTACAGAATTAATTATACAGTACTACACAACGGACTAAATTCAAATATATACGGAACCTAAAAAAGCACTCCACGTTTAAATTTAAAATCATTAAGAGCTTTCCACTACTGTATAACGGAAAATTTGAATGTTAACAGACACTTGCAGCCGTTGCTAAGCCCATAAGAGAGTTTAAATTTGAAATCTTAACGAACTTTCCCAACTATTATTAATATTCGCACTGCACCACTTCACAGATAAATTTGATAAGAGTTTAAATTTGAAATCTTAACGAACTTTCCCAACTATTATTAATATTCGCACTGCACCACTTCACAGATAAATTTGAAGTATTAACGGAAACTTACAGCCGTTATTATGATTCACACTTTACGGTTCACTGTAGCGTACACAATACTATCATCGATTACAACACGCACAAAAATAATTAAAATTAAGCTGATAAGAACAGATTTAAAAACGTTTATTGTTATATCAGTATATACAGAGTGTTACAAAAATTTTAAAACATGCTTACAAATTAATACTCATTAATTCTAGATACATACTTCATAATCATTATACATGTTTAAAATGGTACAACTTTTTGTTGTATATTTATAGTCTTTATTTATTACAATAAAATTTCTTTTTGGTATAGTCTTTGGGATTGTTCGTATGCACAAATTGTATTTTTCAGATATATGTCACAACTGCCAATTTATTTAATATCATTCTCATGTAGTTTAATATACTGGCCCTGCAATGCAGGGCGTATCACACACACACACACACACACACACACACACACACACACACACACACACACACACACACACACACACACACACACACACACACACACAGAGGAAACATGAAGCTCAAATACAAAAAGACAAATATAAAGAAAATACACAAATACAAATATTAAGAAAATATAACACACACACACACACACACACACACACACACACACACACACACACACACACACACACACACACACACACACACACACACACACACACAGAGGAAACATGCAGCTCAAATACAAAAAGACAAATATAAAGAAAATACACAAATACAAATATTAAGAAAATATATACATAATACATATTGTTTTGATTGGCAGCTGTGACTGACATTAGACACTGGCATTAATAAGTAGCACTATCACAATGTCACTGTCACTAGCACTAAGCACTATCACTTATATTGTCGTACACCTGTGACATGTTCAACGTATATGTCACGACTCCACCTAATTGTGTCCGACACCATTAATTTTCCCATTATTCTACCATACTTCAAAGAAATACCCAGCCTCTGAACAACCCTGTCATTGTTCTTGTGCCATGCACCCAGAGAGCCTATAATAAAGCCATCAAGGTACACCCTGTATCCTTTGGCTTCTAGTTCAGTTTTCAAGGAGCTGTATTTGTCAATTTTATGTCTCCTTGCCAGTTCTAGAGCCTCCTCAGAACCTTCAAAAGGCACCGATACGTCCACAATACATATATTTTTCCTGTCATCACTTCTTAACACTATGTCTGGTCTGAGGTTTGATGTAGTTCCCTCGACCTTCCTGTTTTTGATGAGTGTTTCGGTGTCTTTGAGAGTAATGGCATTGCTGAGGCGTTCAACTATATTATCGTGGCGGAGCTTCCATCCTGTCGAATGGGTTTTACAGTGATTGACAACATGGGGAAGGGTCTCCTTGGGGTATCCGCATTTCCTGCATCGCTTGTCACCATTGCCGTATCTTTTTGTAGCATTCAGGGGAACAGTCCCAAGTCTTGCTCTGGTGATGAAGCGGTAGTCACAGAAACGAGTGTACTTTCCTGTAAGTATAAAATGGTTGCTGACTGCTGCTCGTGTAGTTGATTTGAGCACTTTCCCTTGGTCTGGTTTTCTGAATAGGGTGACTTTATAATAATTTCGTATCCCTCCTTTCATCATTCTCATTATAGCCCACCTTTCAGATCCTGGGACGATTATATGTTCTGTAGTATGGGAAGGCATACCTATAATAATTTTCAACTCTTCTCTGGCCGTGGACCACTGGAACCGTACGCTCATCCGGGTCTTGTTGAGGATGCGACATGCATTTCTTGCTTGCGACCAGATGGTTGATATGTCACCACCATCCCTGTCGAGGTTGTCATCTGTCGATCCTGAGAGGTATGCGGCCATGTCTTCTTTAGTAGGAGTGGACCCAAGTTTCCTTTTTACCACACTTTTCAGGCACTCCCAGGCTGTGTTTTTGATTGATGGATCCGGAGATGTAAGTAGTTTAAACGCATGGACTATCTTGGAGATCTTGGCAGCATCCGCCAGTGGAATTAAATTGGCTCCCCCTTGATATGCTGGCATATATAGAATCTCTGGGCTTGCTCGCTGGGGAAGGTGTAGCCACTTTTTGACGTAGCCTTTTATTTTTTTATCAGCTTTGTGAAGCGGCTTCATCGTTATTCGGGATGCTCGCAGTACATAGTCTAGTTTAGTTAGAAGGAACATGTTTAGGGCTTCTATATTTTGCCACGGCGCCAGTAGTGAGTTGTGAAGTTTCTCAACATCTTGTAGCAGGTTATTAATTTCCTCTTCTGGTGTTTGATTGACTTTGTAGCCTGTTGGAATCCCCAGGTATTGGTAGTCTTCACCTTCTTTTAATGGCTCCGGACTTCCTCCTTGGACAGTGAAAGTGGTGTTGTGGATTTCTCTCCTCTTCTTGCAATCCATGTGGAGGGTTGAACATTTCTTGGGATTAAAAGTCAGCCCCATCCAAGATGCTGTTTCTCCAACTTTGTTCAGCATGTTTTGCATGGCATCTGCATTCTTTGCAATGAGAACTATATCATCAGCATACGCTAACACCGACTGTATGTTGTTATGTAGTTTGTAACCACAATCATATTGCATGCTTTGTATAGTTCTTAGCAATGGCTCTATTGCAATGTTGAAGATAATTGGCGACAGGGGGCATCCTTGCTTCACTCCAGATTTCATGTTTATGTCTTCAGTCTCCCCTTCCGGTGTAGTTATTGTAGTAGTGGCATTCCTGTAAATGTTTTGTATAATGTTACTTAGCTTTTCTGGGAGTCTTATATTTTTGAGTACATTGTGGATGTATTTATGCGGGATTGAGCCGAAAGCATTTGTTAAATCCAGCCATGCTAGTACGGCTTCTTTTCCGTTTCTTCTGGAATCATCAATGATGGACTGTACTATAAAGTTGTTTTCATAACAGCCTTCTGTATCCATAAAGCCCTTCTGCTTGGGCGATATAATATTATTCTTAGCAGTCCACGTGCATACTCTGCTTGATATAATGCTAGCATATAGTTTGGCTATCGTATTTCCCAAGGTGAGTGGACGCCAGTTGTTGAGATCTCTGGTCCCCTTTTTTGTGGATCAGTACGGTTCTTGAACTATCCCATGCCTTCGGTGTCTTCTCCTCCTTAAAGCATTTATTATAAATAGTCTGAAGGACTAGACATCCAGGGTCTGCTCGTTTCAGCTGCGAGTATTTGACACCATCTTTCCCAGGTGCTGTGTTCTTCATTTTATTTAATTTCTGATTAATTTCTTCGGCTTCGATAGTATTTTCAATGTTAGCTTCATTTACCCCCACCGCCCGCATCTGATTCAGACATTCTGTGACGTGAGCAGGGGCTGCTGCTATGTCTGTGTCCGCTTTTTCTGTAAATACATCCTTGAAATATGCTGTTACTTCTGTTTTTCCCACTTGACAATACGTTGTAGCTGATCCATTTAATATTTTCGAGATAGCTTTCTTTTTGTTTATTCTGTAAAGCTTCTGTATCCTACCAGCTTCTATAGGATCAAATCCATTGCCACCTGTTCTTTGGATTATTCTGTTCTGATTGCGGCCATGACCATGTCTTTGTGTTCTCTCAGGAGTTGGCTTATATTCTGTTAGTTGTCTTATTTCATCTGTAATGTTGTACACTGTGTCCTCGAAGTCTTGCCAAGATGCTGCGTCCCTCAGTGCTTGTAACCATTTTTCTTGGTGTTTTGTTGATTTCTTCCTGTTTCGGTCTTCTTCGTCTATTTCACATTGGTTAGCATTTCCATGTAAGTGTGGATTGCCTGTATCCGTTGTTATTGTAGTGTCTTCCACTGCAGCACTTGTCTCTGGCAAACCGACAATTACAATAGGGGGCCCTTCTTCTGCGGGTGTTATGGGTCGGTCTTCTTGGGCTGGTATATTCATACACAACTCCCGAATTGGTACGTCTGTATTTACACATTGAGTAGTTATGTCGGTGGTATCCCTCGTTTCTTCAGTTCTCATGTATTGTGCGTCTTCTGCTGTAGTTGTGGGATGATTCTCATTAATTTGACGGTTTGCTGATCTTCTTTCAGACATGTGTTCTTCTTCTGGTATGCTAGTAGGGACTTCTGTTTCGTTACTTGTTGTCCGTTCAATGGTTATACATGAGGGGCCATCTTCTGCAGGTATTATGGGGTGATTTTCTTGGGTTCCTGTATCGACTGGTGCCTCTTCAACTGGTATGTCCTGTTGTGCAGTTGAGTCACTGCTCTCTTCTAATTCATTATGGCTTGTGCCGACATCTTCAGTGTTGCCATGTGACCTGTAGTGTCTCTTCTGTTTTTTCAGGTCGTTTTCCACTCTATCACAAATTCGGCACTTAAATTTAAGGATAACGTTGTTGCAGTGGATCTTCTTTAGATGTTTTTTAAAGTCGCTATGATTTTGATACTGGTATAGCCCAAATAACCGTCTTCTTCCTCCAGAGGGCTGTGAGGATGGACCGTCTTTACAATAATCGCACTGTATTAGTTCGTCAAATGGATACTGTATTGTAACTGCCAAGGGGGTATTTGTTCCGGATTCCATTTTACACTGTAGTAGTTCTATCTTAAGAGTTAGTTTACTAGTTACTTAAAGTTCCTATTAATATCTTTCCTATTATTTCTATATCATCTTATATCATTCCTATTAATATAAAAGTCTTAATAATAGCAGTCCTTGCTTGGTATAGCATTCACTTCACTACTATATCACGTTCTACTATCTTAGAGTTAGCTTATTAGTTTCTTAAAGTGTCTTTAATATCTTTCCTATTACTTCTGTTAGTATAAAAGTTTTAGTAATAACAGTTCTTGCTTGGCATAGTATTCATTTCACTACTATAAAGTTGTTTGTTGCGTAGACTGCTACAATACACATTAAAAAGAAAAAAAAAAAAAAGTCTTTTCCAGAATATTTTTACTATAGTTTCCTAATCTGCTAATGTATTTACATGTTTCATGATTAAATGTAACTGTATTTATGGAGTCCTACACACTAAGATAAACAATTGTTCATAGTTACATTTTTCTTTTTAAATTTCGACTTTTTCCTAGCCATTAGGTATTGTTTCACAGGCATCATTAAGTAAATATGCTTTGCAAGGTTGTATCTTCTGTGAGATGAAGTAGTGCATATTGTTAATGTGTAAAAAGTTACTTACATACTTTCCAGTCTATATTCCATTCCACTGTAAAATACTCACAGAACACTCAAAGTTATAGCCGTTAATAAGTTTTAAAATAGAAACGAACTGTATACCCTTTAATGTACAGAATTAATTATACAGTACTTCACAACGGACTAAATTCAAATATATACGGAACCTAAAAAAAGCACTCCACGTTTAAATTTAAAATCATTAAGAGCTTTCACTACTGTATAACGGAAAATTTGAATGTTAACAGACACTTGCAGCCGTTGCTAAGCCCATAAGAGAGTTTAAATTTGGAATCTATGCATAACTTTCCCAACTATTATTAATATCGCACTGCACCACTTCACAGATAAATTTGAAGTATTAACGGAAACTTACAGCCGTTATTATGATTCACACTTTACGGTTCACTGTAGCGTACACAATACTATCATCGATTACAACACGCACAAAAATAATTAAAATTAAGCTGAAACTTACAGCCGTTATTATGATTCACACTTTACGGTTCACAAACACGCACAAAAATAATTAAAATTAAGCTGATAAGAACAGATACTACACTTTGATCTTAGCCAAAAGGCCGAGAAGCGATAAACCAAAGGTGCCTTACGGTTATGGTGTCACTCTATGGACTATCGTTTTAAGCGGCGGGAACCAGTGGTTGTTATTCGAGTTTATTTCACCATCAGCCACCGCCCAAGTGACGTCAGACCAAAGGTGCGCAGTTATCTCAACGTCTCCTCGCCTTTCTTATGCGAAACGTTCAACTGGTTCGATTTTTGAGAAGGAAACGCTGGAAAAATCGTAGCCCAGTCAACGAATACAGTCGCCGTGCCGACGTGGTGAACTGTTTACACGGTAGATGGCGTCACAGTAGCGCCTCCGTATTTTAACACTTTTTTGTTTTTCGTGGTGAAAACCGCGGAACGAGGACGCAGGCAACGTGTCGGAAGTCGTCTGGTAAGTTAAGCAACCGATAAAACGATCGGTAGAACCGGATAGTACGATCAAAAAAGCCGTCAAAGTTCAAGTTCGCACCGCATTTAACGTGACCCGCAAGATAGGGTAGGCTGCAGCTGCATGCTGTGTGCTCTGTTGTCATATACAGACGGCAGTGGCCTGGGACTTGATGGTCGACGAAATACAAGTAGATTTTTCATAACACATCACCTCTCTCAGCGTTCCCTTTTCTTTGCTGCATCCAAGCACGTTGGTAGTCGTACCTTTTAAAATACATGCCATGCTGTGTGCTCTGTTGTCATATACAGACGGGCAGTGGCCTGGGACTTGATGGTCGACGAAATTACAAGTAGATTTTTCATAACACATCACCTCTCTCAGCGTTCCCTTTTCTTTGCTGCATCCAAGCACGAGACGGCCGCGCCCACCACGTCGTTACGATTACAGTATCTCAGATGTCGAGTGACCGATTATACAATTTAAAAACCTCACAAACGGTGGTTTTCATAATAGGCCTACCTTTCGAGTAACGTGAGAGGCCACGTAGGTGTATACGTAAACGGTACCCAATTCAATTCCTTTGTAAAACTGAAAAAACAATGGGCCAAATTGTCCGCGTCGTCTTCACAATGCAATTTCAAGTGTCATGCTAATATCATACTGTTGAGTCGCTTGCCGATTTGAAAGTGAAGGGTATTTATTCGTAAATGACTAATCAAACAAATCTGCAATTGCACACCTTTGAACTATTGAATCTCGTTGTTTTTGAACCAATAGCTAGTAAAATTTCTAAAACAGATACGTCACCGCTCGTGTTCGGTTTTCATCATCTTTAAAGTATGTTTTCATCTAGTAAATGAGCTGTTCTGCAAAGTTGCATGAAACTTTTTCCCCTCTCTACCGAACTGATCGCATTCTAACAAACGTAAAGTAAATGTTAAAGACAACGACGCCACCTAACCTTTCACAACTGCACAGAATGTAAATGAAGGGTGCCTGTTTTTTCTTAACTGCTCCTCTTCCTCTGGTCAGTGTGTATTTTACCTTTCACACAACTGAAAGTATTTAAACTAGTAAAGGAATTTTTTATTTCATTAGTGGGGGAGACAAGTAGTTTCCGTACTGTGTTATAATAAAATGAATTTTGTTTATTATCATTACCAAATTGTAAACAATTATTTGTATTGCATTCAGTTTCATTTGGTCTCTTCAGAGTGTCTTTAAGCAAGTTAAATATTTGAAATACGAAAGTACTAAAAGGCCGTGTGTTTTTAATTGAAAGCAGATGGTAGTTTATGACAGAAAGCAGTCGGCTGAAGTGTATTCATTAATTTAGCAAACACCATTCACATTTATAAGAATATTTATTTGTGTGCAGCTAGTTGTTAGCTAAGACATAGTGTGCAAATTTTTGTCGTTCTATCCCCTTTCCAGTAATAATGGAATAACAATGTAAACAATTTGTATAGCATTCAGTTTCAATTGGTCTCTTCAGAGTGTCTTTAAGCAAGTTAAATATTTGAAATACTAGGGTCATTCAATAAGTAAACAGACAAACAGTTGTAGAAAAGAAATTAATTGTAGCAGCTGATTGAAACTTTCAGGAGTGTTACCTGGCAACATCGTTGTGAGTCTTGATCAGCTGTTCAATAATATATTGCATAATCATAACCAATACAGTTTTATGTACGATGGCGTGTCCTCTTGAGGACAGTACTTTCGAAGAACAGCGTTCTGTTATAAGATTTTTGGACTTGGAACCACTAACTTGGATTCACTA
Source organism: Magicicada septendecula (assembly GCA_034769895.1). Lineage (NCBI taxonomy): Eukaryota > Metazoa > Arthropoda > Insecta > Hemiptera > Cicadidae > Magicicada > Magicicada septendecula. The sequence goes on from CM068368.1 coordinate 661,597,270, forward strand.
TTTTGAACCTGAGTCAAAGCGACAAAGCATGGAGTGGAAGCATCCCAGTTCACCCGCCAAAAAGAAATTCAAAACCCAGCCATCGGCTGGTAAGGTGATGTTAACCATCTTTTGGAGCTCCCAAGGCCCAATTTTCTGTGATTACCTACAAGACCAGCGTACCATCATAGTCAGTACTATTCTGACATGATTGTGAACAAAGTTAAGCCTGCATTGAAGAAGAAATGTCCGGGACGGCAGAGGAAAGGTGTGATTCTTCTTCACGATAATGCCCGCCCACACACGGCAAAACTGACGCTTGAAACAATAAAAAAAGTAGGTTGGGAGATCCTGCCTCATCGCCCTTATAGCCCTGACCTTCCCCATCTGACTTTTTCTTGTTTGGCCCACTCAAGGAGACTTTGCGTGATGTCAAGTTCAAAGGCAATGGAGAAGTGAAGGAAAAAGTCAAAAACTGGCTTCGACATCAAGGTAAAGAATTCTTTGCTGAGGGAATACAAAAGCTTGTAAAGAGATGGGACAAGTGCATAGACGCTGCTGGAGATTACGTTGAAAAGTAAAAAAAAAAAATTGTATAATTGTATTAATTGAATAAAAAGCTTTTGCTCCACAGCTGTTTGTTTACTTATTGAATGACCTCTCATATGAAAGTACTGAAAGGCTGTGTGTTTTTAATTGAAAGCAGATGGTAGTTTATGACAGATATCAGTCGGGTGAAGTGTATTCTATTTATTTTATTTTATCAAACACCATTCAACTTCATAAGGTTATTTATTTTTGTGCAGCTAGCTGTTAGCTAAGGCGCAGTGTGCAAGTTTTTTGTCATTCTATCCCCTTTGCAGTAATAAAGTGGTGGCAAATCCTATTAAAGATTGCCTGTTCGTCACTAAATTTTAATTACCAAGTGGTTTTAAATTTACTATAACTGGTACGGTCATTATTTACTTATGTTTCCTCTGTTGGTGAAAATTAAAATAACAAGGGCGCGGCAAGCCATATTACCACTGTTGAAGGTTACCATATGTTTTTCCAGGTTTGCTTTTGTTCAGAAACGGCTAACGGTTTGGAAAAAAATTTTCAACTTGTGATTTTCACTTGACAAACGCAAACGCAATAGTAAACTTACATTACAAAGTTAACATTTTTACTTTAAGACCGTGTAACAATTTTTACAAGCTGGTACAAATCAACAAATGTAGATGCAATTGCACACACACACATACAATCAACTGTGGAAGTTCAATTATTAAATATGTAATGTATTCAGTTTCTCCAAGTAACAGTTCAGTGTTGTTTACGACTGGCTTTCACAAGCAGGCTGCTTGTTGCAGTATCTGGCACATTCGATACTGTCACCAACGCGAAGGGTAGGCCTATCTTTCATTACTTTACAAGGAGAGAGGACACTCTTCATTTCATAAATGAAACAGGTGGGAAAGTTTTTACGAGAAGACCTGTCTCATTATACAGGTTCTCTGTTGCAGTGCTCGTCAAACAGTTACACACAAACACTCACTGCTAACACGTACATGATTATGTTACAAAGGGCCATCTTTATTAGCCTGTTTTTGACGCATTGCACACTGCATTTTATCAGGATATATGGACCATTCACAGGTGTCCGTCTGTATTTCTGTCCCTCACTCGTACGCTTATCCTCATGGTCATGCAACTCATTCTGCCGGGAGTGTGTGTGTTCTTTTGTGCAGATGCTTACCTTGCACTTGGTTGTAACTTGCTGCCGACGACAACAACACTGCCGTACGTAGTCCTAATTGTACCCGATCCATGTATGACAGAAATTTTCCATGCATCCTCATCCCCATAGGGATGACAAACTAGGTTTCCTGATCATGCTTATTGGCCGATAACAAACACGAGGATAAGACGGACAAATTAATGGTGTAACCTTTTTCAGTATCAGCTACCCTTATAATTTACAGCAAGCTCTATTTATGATAATTGTTATTACACTGTCATAGGACTGCAGTTCCTCCCTCAGGCTGCTGGTGCTCGGTTCCTCCTTGCAGCGAAATATTGTCAATTGTCTGCGTGGAAGTAAGCAACGGGTGTAAGCATTCTTGAAGGCTTCATCTCACTCGATCCTCTCTGGCAGCAAGCTGTAACAGTAACGGAGACCATCAAACGTTTTCTAGGCGAAAGCCGGCCACTGCAATATGCATGAACGTTTCTAGACAGAATTAAACAAAATTACAGGTGGTCAGAAAAGTCTGGTGTAAGAAAAGTGTACGCAGGGACCCGGAGGTATTGCAATGCCGGGTCAACCCGTGACAGAAGTGGAGCAAGCCTCTAAACACTCCGTCATTTTCCAAAAGTCATTTTAATACACTGGCCCCACGGGAGCGTATCAGACATAAAGCTGATAAGAACAGCTTAACAGGTTTATTCTTATACCAAAAATTTTACAAGGAGTTACAAATATTAAAACCGTACTTACAAATTAATAATCATTAATTTTATGTAACACTGTTGACAATTTTTAGACACCTGTATGAATTAGGCTATACAATTTATTGTTGTATATATGTATATAAAGTCTCTGATTATTTATTACAATTATTAGTTTTACACAGTCTTTGAGAGTGTTCATACCTTCACAGTATGTCAAACACAATTATATCTATTGTATATTGTTTTTTTTCCCTCCATGAGTGCCCATTCATTGGGACAGCTGTATCATCAGCATATGCAACCAATTCTTGGTGTATTTCTAATAAATCAATTATGAAGAATAAAAACAGTAATGGACCAAGAATAGATCCCTGAGGAACTCCTAAATTGGTATAGACTGGTTTACTTTTAACACCATTGACCTTTACAACATGAAATTAAAAATCGAATCGAATTAAAAATTTTTTAAATTCACATTACAGTTAAATTTTTAACATGTTTCTTTAAAATTACACATACCATACAATTGTACTAATCATTTTTATTGATAATGTTTCATTATCGCTGCATGTGCCAACCAACTAAATTTCTTATAAAACCGCCAAATCTCGAAAACGAAAAGCCGATTTTATTGAAACAAAACCAAAATAAAATTTGGAATTTTCTATAATTTTAACTCGTTGACACCAAATGACTATCTCTCATAAAACGAAGTTTGTAAGTTTGTCGCATGCCGAAAATTTCACTACATGAAAATTAAAAAAGAAACTTCTTGACGAGGAACCGTCTGAAGACTGTTTTTGATAATTGTTAAAACTATCGGTTAAAATTTATGCCTAAAACCATCCTCAAACTTCAAGGAACATGGTGGCGAAAGAATTTTAAAAATCAGATCAGCTGTTACTGAACTTATGTCGGCTGGGCAATGAAACACATTCACGCTCTCCGCCCGCCACTATACCTCGGACGTAGACGCAAGTAATATTACGTCGTGACGCAGCTTCCAGTGGTCGAGGGAAGAGTAACAGTACTTGCTGAACGCTTGCGTACCACCTCCTCTGTTCTATTGGGGAGAACAGTCCAGATTGTCTCGCTCGCTCTGCAAAAAGAGTATACTTCCAAACGGGTGCTGAGAGTAGGAATGGAGATAAAGCTCCTGTTGTCCTATGGTCATTGATATTCATTTTTGAGTTTAAGGTGGGCCGGTCCCGGCGGTACTGCAATGCCGGGTCAACCCGTGACAGAGGTGGAGCAAGCCCCTAGCACTCCGTCATTTTCCAAAAATCAGTTTAATATACTGGCCCCGCAATGCGGAGCATATCAGATATTAAGCTGATAAGAACACATTTAAAAACGTTTATTGTTATATCAGTATATACAGAGTGTTACAAAAATTTTAAAACATGCTTACAAATTAATTCTCATTAATTCTAGAAACATATTTTATAATCATTGTACATGTTTAAAATGGTACAACTTTTTGTTGTATATTTATAGTCTTTATTTATTACAATAAAATTTCTTTTTGCTATAGTCTTTGGGATTGTTCAAATGCACAAATTGTATATTTAATGTTTTTTTTCAGATATATGTCACAACTGCCAATTTATTTAATATCACTGTCATGTAGTTTAATATACTGGCCCTGCAATGCAGAGCGTATCACACACACACAAACACACACACACACACTCACAGATGAACCATGCAGCTCAAATACAAAAAGACATATATAAAGAAAATACACAAATACAAATATTAAGAAAATATATACATACATACATACATATTGTTTTGATGGCAGCTATGACTGACATTACACACCGGCATTAATAAGTAGCACTATCACAATGTCACTGTCACTAGCACTAAGCACTATCACTTATATTGTCGTACACCGGTGACATGTTCAACGTATATGTCACGACTCCACCTAATTGTGTCCGACACCATTAAATTTCCCATTATTCTACCATACTTCCACGAAATGCCCAGCCTCTGAACAACCGTCGTTGTTCTTGTGCCACACACCCAGAGAGCCTATAATAAAGCCACCCTGTACCCTTTGGATTCTAGTTCAGTTTTTAAGGAGCTGTATTTGTCAATTTTATGTCTCCTTGCCAGTTCTAGGGCCTCCTCAGAACTTTCAAAAGGCACCGATACGTCCACAATACATATATTTTTCCTGTCATCACTTGTTAACACTATGTCAGGTCTGAGGTTTGATGTAGTTCCCTCGACCTTCCTGTTTTTGATTAGTGTTTCGGTGTCTTTGAGAGTAATGGCATTGCTGAGGCGTTCAACTATATTATCGTGGCGGAGCTTCCATCCTGTCGAATGGATTTTACAGTGATTGACAACATGGGGAAGGGTCTCCTTGGAGTATCCACATTTCCTGCATTGCTTGTCACCGTTGCCGTATCTTTTTGTGGCATTCAGGGGAACGGTCCCGAGTCTTGCTCTGGAGATGAAGCGGTAGTCACAGAAACGAGTGTACTTACCTGTAAATATAAAATGGTTGCTGACTGCTGCTCGTGTAGTTGATTTGAGCACTTTCCCTTGGTCTGGTTTTCTGAATAGTGTGACTTTATAATAATTTCGTATCCCTCCTTTCAACATTCTCATGGCAGCCCACCTTTCGGATCCTGGGACGATTATATGTTCTGTTGTATGGGAAGGCATACCTATAATAATTTTCAACTCTTCTCTGGCCGTGGACCACTGGAACCGTACGCTCATCCGTGTCTTGTTAAGGATGCGACATGCATTTCTTGCTTGTGACCAGATGGTTGATATGTCACCACCATCACTGTCGAGGTTGTCATCTGTCGATCCTGAGAGGTATGCGGCCATGTCTTCTTTAGTAGGTGTGGACCCAAGTTTCTTTTTACCACGCTTTTCAGGCACTCCCAGGGTGTGTTTTTGATTGATGGATCTGGAGATGTAAGTAGTTTAAACGCATGGACTATCTTGGAGATCTTGGCAGCATCTGCCAGTGGAATTAAATTAGCTCCCCCTTGATATACTGGCATATATAGGATCTCTGAGCTTGCTCGCTGTGGAAGGTGTAGCCACTTTTTGACGTAACCTTTTATTTTCTTGTCGGCTTTGTGAAGCGGCTTCGTCGTTATTCTGGATGCTCGCAGTACATAGTCCAGTTTAGTTAGAAGGAACATGTTTAAGGCTTCTATTTTTTGCCATGGCCCCAGTAGTGAGTTATGAAGTTTCTCAACATCTTGTAGCAGGTTATTAATGTCCTCTTCTGGTGTTTTATTGACTTTGTAACCTGTTGGAATACCCAGGTATTGGTAGTCTTCACCTTCTTTTAATGGCTCCGGTCTTCCTCCTTTAACATTGAAAGTGGTGTTGCGAATTTCTCTCCTCTTCTTGCAATCCATGTGGAGGGTTGAACATTTCTTGGGATTAAAAGTCAGCCCCATCCAAGATGCTGTTTCTCCAACTTTATCCAGCATGTTTGGCATGGCATCTGCATTCTTTGCAATGAGGACTATGTTGTCAGCATACGCTAACACCGACTGTATGTTGTTATGTAGTTTGTATCCGCAATCATGTTGCATGCTTTGGACAGTTCTTAGCAATGGCTCTATTGCAATGTTGAAGATAATTGGTGACAGGGGGCATCCTTGCTTCACTCCAGATTTTATGTTTATGTCTTCAGTCTCCCCTTCCGGTATAGTTATTGTAGTAGTGGCATTCCTGTAAATGTTGTGTATAATGTTACTTAGCTTTTCAGCTTTTCTGGGAATCTTATATTTTGGAGTACATTGTGGATGTATTTATGCGGGATTGAGCCGAAAGCATTTGTTAAATCCAGCCATGCTAGTACGGCTTCTTTTCCGTTTCTTCTGGAGTCATCAATGATGGACTGTACTATAAAGTTGTTTTCATAACAGCCTTCTGTATCCATAAAGCCCTTCTGCTTGGGCGATATAATATTATTCTGAGCAGTCCACATGCACACTCTGCTCGATATAATGCTGGCATATAGGTTGGCTATCGTATTTCCCAAGGTGAGTGGACGCCAGTTGTTGAGATCTCAGTGGTCCCCTTTTTTGTGGATCAGTACGGTTCTTGAACTATCCCATGCCTTCGGTGTCTTCTCCTCCTTAAAGCATCTATTATAAATAGTCTGAAGTACTAGACATTAAGGGTCTGCTCGTTTCAGCTGCGAGTATTTGACAACATCTTTCCCAGGTGCTGTGTTCTTCATTTCATTTAATTTCTGCTTAATTTCTTTCATTTTTCTTGATGTTTTGTTGATTTCTTCCTGTTTCGGTCTTCTTCGTCTATTTCACAATGGTTAGCATTTCTGTGTACGTGTGGATTGCCTGTATCCATTGTTATTGTAGTGTCTTCCACTGCAGCACTTGTCTCTGGCAAACCGACAATTACAATAGGGGGCCCTTCTTCTGCGGGTGTTATGGGTCGGTCTTCTTGTGCTGGTATATTCATACGCAACTCCCGAATTTTTTTTTCTTAACTGCTCCTCTTCCTCTGGTCAGTGTGTATTTTACCTTTCACACAACTGACAGTATTTAAACTAGTAAAGGAATTTTTTATTTCATTAGTGGGGGAGACAAGTAGTTTCCGTACTGTGTTATAAAAAAATGAATTTTGTTTATTATCATTACCAAATTGTAAACAATTATTTGTATTGCATTCAGTTTCATTTGGTCTCTTCAGAGTGTCTTTAAGCAAGTTAAATATTTGAAATATGAGGGTCATTCAATAAGTAAACAGACAAACAGTTGTAGAAAAGAAATTAATTTTAGCAGCTGATTGAAACTTTCAGGAGTGTTACCTGGCAACATCGTTGTGAGTCTTGATCAGCTGTTCAATAATATATTGCATAATCATAACCAATACAGTTTTATGTACGATGGCGTGTCCTCTTGAGGACAGTACTTTCGAAGAACAGCGTTCTGTTATAAGATTTTTGGACTTGGAACCACTAACTTGGATTCACTATTTTGAACCTGAGTCAAAGCGACAAAGCATGGAGTGGAAGCATCCCAGTTCACTTGCCAAAAAGAAATTCAAAACCCAGCCATCGGCTGGTAAGGTGATGTTAACCATCTTTTGGAGCTCCCAAGGCCCAATTTTCTGAGATTACCTACAAGACCAGCTTACCATCATAGTCAGTACTATTCTGACATGATTGTGAACAAAGTTAAGCCTGCATTGAAGAAGAAATGTCCGGGATGGCAGAGGAAAGGTGTGATTCTTCTTCACGATAATGCCCGCCCACACACGGCAAAACTGACGCTTGAAACAATAAAAAAAGTAGGTTGGGAGATCCTGCCTCATCGCCCTTATAGCCCAAGGGTGAAAAAATTAAGTAATAAATCACTATAATATGGTTCACTGACATTCGACAGTCTTATATAACCGAATAATTATAAACCTATACATCAAAAGTGACGAAAATCTAAAGGAAGAACTCTGCCCTGACCTTCTCCATCTGACTTTTTCTTGTTTGGCCCACTCAAGGAGACTTTGCGTGATGTCAAGTTCAACGGCAATGAAGAAGTGAAGGAAAAAGTCAAAAAATGGCTTCGACATCAAGGTAAAGAATTCTTTGCTGAAGTAATACAAAAGCTTGTAAAGAGATGGGACAAGTGCATAGACGCTGCTGGAGATTACGTTGAAAAATAAAAAAAAATTGTATAATTGTATTAATTGAATAAAAAGCTTTTGCTCCACAGCTGTTTGTTTGTTTACTTATTGAATGACCTCTCGTATGAAAGTACTGAAAGGCTGTGTGTTTTTAATTGAAAGCAGATGGTAGTTTATGACAGATATCAGTCAGGTGAAGTGTATTCTATTTATTTTATTTTATCAAACACCATTCAACTTCATAAGGTTATTTATTTTTGTGCAGCTAGTTGTTAGCTAAGGCGCAGTGTGCAAATTTTTTGTCATTCTATCCCCTTTGCAGTAATAAAGTGGTGGCAAATGCTATTAAAGATTGCCTGTTCGTAACTAAATTTTAATTACATTGTGGTTTTAAATTTACTATACTGGTACGGTCATTATTTACTTATGTTTCCTCTGTTGGTGAAAATTAAAATAACAAGGGCGCGGCAAGCCATATTACCACTGTTGAAGGTTACCATATGTTTTTCCAGGTTTGCTTTTGTTCAGAAACGGCTAACGGTTTGGAAAAAAAATTTTCAACTTGTGATTTTCACTTGACAAACGCAAACGCAATAGTAAACTTACATTACAAAGTTAACATTTTTACTTTAAGACCGTGTAACAATTTTTACAAGCTGGTACAAATCAACAAATGTAGATGCAATTGCACATACACACATACAATCAACTGTGGAAGTTCAATTATACAACATGTAATGTATTCAGTTTCTCCAAGTAACAGTTCAATGTTGTTTACGACTGGCTTTCACAAGCAGGCTGCTTGTTGCAGTATATGGCACATTCGATACTGTCACCAACACGAAGGGTAGGCCTATCTTTCATTACTTTACAAGGAGAGAGGACACTCTTCATTTCATAAATGAAACAGGTGGGAAAGTTTTTACGAAAAGACCTGTCTCATTATACAGGCTCTCTGTTGCAGTGCTCGTCAAACATTTACACACAAACACTCACTGCTAACACGTACATGATTATGTTACAAAGGGCCATCTTTATTAGCCTGTTTTTGACGCATTGCACACTGCATTTTATCAGGACATATGGACCATTCACAGGTGTCCGTCTGTATTTCTGTCCCTCACTCGTACGCTTATCCTCATGGTCATGCAACTCATTCTGCCGGGAGTGTGTGTGTGTTCTTTTGCGCAGATGCTTACCTTGCACTTGGTTGTAACTTGCTGCCGACGACAAGAACACTGCCGTACGTAGTCCTAATCGTAACCGATGCATGTACGACAGAAATTTTCCATGCATCCTCATCCCCATAGGGATGACAAACTATGTTTCCTGATCATGCTTATTGGCCGATAACAAACACGAGAATAAGACGGAAAAATTAATGGTGTAACCTTTTTCAGTACCAGCTACCCTTACAATTTACAGCAAGCTCTATTTATGATAATTGTTATTACACTGTCATAGGACTGCAGTTCCTCCCTCAGGCTGCTGGTGCTCGGTTCCTCCTTGCAGCGAAAGAGTGTCAATTGTCTGCATGGAAGTAAGCAACGGGTGTAAGCATTCTTGAAGGCTTCCTGTCTCTCGATCCTCTCTGGCAGCAAGCTGTAACAGTAACGGAGACCATCAAACGTTTTCTAGGTGAAAGCCGGCCACTGCAATATGTATGCATGTTTCTAGACACAATAAAAAAAAAATTACAGGTGGTTAGAAGAGTCTGGTGTAAGAAAAGTGTACGCAGAGACCCGGTGGTACTGCAATGCCGGGTCAACCCGTGACAGAGGTGGAGCAAGCCTCTAAACACTCCGTCATTTTCCAAAAGTCATTTTAATACACTGGCCCCACAATGCGGAGCGTATCAGACATAAAGCTGATAAGAACAGCTTAACAGGTTTATTCTTATACCAAAAATTTTACAAGGAGTTACAAATATTAAAACCGTACTTACAAATTAATAATCATTAATTTTACATAACACTGTTGACAATTTTTAGACACCTGTATGAATTAGGCTATACAATTTATTGTTGTATATATGTATATAAAGTCTCTGATTATTCATTACAATTATTAGTTTCACACAGTCTTTGAGAGTGTTCATACCTTCACAGTATGTCAAACACAATTATATCAATTGTATATTGTTTTTTTTTTTACACATTGATGTCACAATTTGCCAATTGTTTAATCACTGTCATGCAGATTTTTTATCCAGTTACTACCACACTTAAGTTATTCTTTTTTTTCTTTCCTGTGAAAGCTGAAACCGCAGCAGCACGTGTGAACACACAGATAATATTTTGTTTGGCAAATGTGACATTAAGCACTGCTATCAACCAGTATCACTATCTCACTTGTTTACTGTATATATATCCTGACTCCACCTGCTGAGCTTTCTGAATGGCTCTGTCATTGTTCTTGTGCCATGCATAGTAGTCCAGAGATGCTATACTATGAAGCCATCCATGGAGACCCTACATCCTTTCCCTTCTAGCGCCTCCTCAGAGCTTTCAAAAGAAACATATTTTCTTTTGAAAGATATTTATATTTTCTTCATTCCTCAGTTCCCGTGTCATGGTCTCAGATATGATGCTGTTCCCTCGGCCTTCCTGTTTTTGAGTAGAGTTTTCAGTGGCATTCGCACTTGTAGTGTAGCATTGCCGAGAGGCTTTCGATTATTGTGACTTGCGTCTATGTTCGAGCTATAACGCATCTGGCATGGTGGTGAGCTGAGCTGATTATGTTACGAATTTTAACGAAGACACCGGACATTTTACCGCGCTTATTATACAATGTGCTTATTATAGCATAACTGAGTGATGTGAACTGCTGAGTACTGAATGAAAGAAAGCACTGTAAAGTTAAGAATTGTTTTATATTATTAGCACAAAATAAGTGATATTCAAACGTAGGTAGACTTTCTAAATTTCTGTACGTAAAAAACGGATCTTGAGCGTTTTATGGCAGCCAATTACAAGCAGAACCCCTGCAAATCAAAACATTGTTAAACAAAGGAAATTTAAGTGTACAAAAAAAAACAAAAGATTGACAAGGAAAGTTGGTGAAGAGGAAAAGCTGAAGATTGCGATTGATTTACTGCAATGAACAGAGGTAAATCGAATTAAAAATTATTTAAATTCACATTACAGTTAAATTTTTAACATGTTTCTTTAAAATTACACATACCATACAATTGTACTAATCATTTTTATTGATAATGTTTCATTATCGCTGCACGTGCCAACCAACTAAATTTCTTATAAAACCGCCAATATCTCGAAAACGAAAAAGCCGATTTTCTTGAAACAAAACCAAAATAAAATTTGGAATTTTCTATAATTTTCACTCGCTGACACCATATAGCTATCTCTCATAAAACGAAAGTTTGTCGCATGCCGAAAATTTCACTACATGAAAATTAAAAAAGAAACTTCATGACGTGGAACCGTCTGAAGACTCTGTTTTTGAAAATTGTTAAAACTATGGGTTAAAATTTATGCCTAAAACCATCCTCAAGCTTCAAGGAACATGGTGGTGAAAGAATTTTAAAAATCAGATCAGCTGTTACTGAAGTTATGTCGGGCGGGCAATGAAACACATTCGCGCTCTCCGTCCCACCATCCCAGATACGTTTCTCAGCCACGCCACTATAGCTCGGACGTAGACGCAAGTAATATTACGTCGTGACGCATCTTCCAGTGGTTGAGGGAAGAGTAACAGTACTTGCTGAACACTTGCGTACCACCTCCTTTGTTCTATTGGGGAGAACAGTCCAGATTGTCTCACTCGCTCTGTAAAAAGAGTATATTCCAAAGTAGTGCTGAGAGTAGGACTGGAGATAAAGCTCCTGTTGTCCCGTAGTGACAGATGGTCGTTGATATTCATTTTTGAGTTTAAGGTGGGCTGGTCCCGGTGGTACTGCTATACAGAGTGTTACAAAAATTTTAAAACATGCTTACAAATTAATTCTCATTAATTCTAGATACATATTTCATAATCATTATACATGTTTAAAACGGTACAACTTTTTGTTGTATATTTATATAGTCTTTATTTATTACAATAAATTTCTTTTTTTATAGTCTTTGGGATTGTTCATATGCACAAATTGTATATTTAATGTTTTTTTTTCAGATATATGTCATAACTGCCAACACTGCCGTACGTAGTCCTAATCGTAACCGATGCATGTACGACAGAAATTTTCCATGCATCCTCATCCCCATAGGGATGACAAACTATGTTTCCTGATCACACTTCTTGGACGATAACAAACACGAGAATAAGACAGAAAAATTAATGGTGTAACCTTTTTCAGTATCAGCTACCCTTACAATTTACAGCAAGCTCTATTTATGATAATTGTTATTACACTGTCATAGGACTGCAGTTCCTCCCTGAGGCTGCTGGTCCTCGGTTCCTCCTTGCAGCAAAATATTGTCAATTGTCTGCGTGGAAGTAAGCAACGGGTGTAAGCATTCTTGAAGGCTTCATCTCGTTCGATCCTCTCTGGCAGCAAGCTGTAACAGTAACGGAGACCATCAAACGTTTTCTAGGCGAAAGCCGGCTACTGCAATATGCATGCACATTTGTAGACACAATAAAAAAAAATTATAGGTGGTCAGAAAAGTCTGGTATAAGAAAAGTGTACACAGAGACCCGGAGGTACTGCAATGCCGGGTCAACCCGTGACAGAGGTGGAGCAAGCCTCTAAACACTCCGTCATTTTCCAAAAGTCATTTTAATACACTGGCCCCCACAATGTGGAGCGTATCAGACATAAAGCTGATAAGAACATCTTAACAGGTTTATTCTTATACCAAAAATTTTACAAGTAGTTACAAATATTAAAACCTTACTTACAAATTAATAATCATTAATTTTATGTAACACTGTTGACAATTTTTAGACACCTGTATGAATTAGGCTATACAATTTATTGTTGTATATATTGTCACCGGACAAAAGCCTTGCCGCATGACAAATGGCGCCAATCATACACTCTAGTGTTTTGGTGGCCCTAAAAAGGACCAAGTGGCGAGAAAGCTGGTGTTGGTTGTGCCGCGCTTAGATGTTCGGCGGCCGCGCCCGCTGTTCGTGGCGCACTGCGGTCCTCCTCTTCTTTCGGTATTGGTTGTAGAGTCAGCTGCCAGCCCAGCGAAATCCATCACTGGCGTGGAACTATTCGCTGGCGCACCGGTTCTATTCTTCAGCCATTCCTTCCGGCTGACTCCGGTTCAATGTCGTCCGAGAGAGGAGAGGAGATGAAGTGCGTCTGATGGCGTGGCAATGAAGAGTGCGCCAAAATGTTCTGCCGGCCGGGGGTTGTATGCACTAACCGGGATCGCTGATTGGCTCGCTCCGATCATGTGGTTGGTCACATCTCGACTGCTGATCCCTGATTGGCTCGCTGTGTCCACCGCTGGTACTGGAGAGCAGATTTTCGCATACCGCTGCCATCACAATATGTATATAAAGTCTCTGATTGTTTATTACAATTATCCCGCTGATAGTGTCCCCAAAGCACTGTGCGGCAGCATCGAGCCCCCCGGCCGGCCACTTGGGCCAGCCGGGAACCCTACGACTTGCGCGGGAAGCCCTGCTGAACCCGCGCAAGTACGTGAGCAAAATCGGTCCTTATTAGGGCCGACCAAGCCCGCTAAGGCCGGACCTTCCGGCTGCACGGCCGCTAGTAGGCCAAGCAGCCCAAATCCTCTGCCGGAGTCTGACTCCCCAGATATGGAGACCTCGGCTTCCACCGACTGGGTGGCAGTAGGGCGCGGCGGCAAGCCGCGAAAGTCTCCTTCCCTGACCTCCTTGAGTTCGGCCACGGACTCGGCGGCACTCCAAGCCTCCGCTGAGGTTGCGCCTAGTCGCACCTCCGAAGGAAGGGTCCCGCCGGTGTTCGTTACGAACGTCAGGGACGTTATCGGCTTCGTTCGCCGACTCCGTAAGACCGTTGCGCTGGCAGATAACGCATCTGTCAAGCTCCTTGCGAGCGAGACTGTGCGCGTTACCTGCCGCAGCGCATCGGAGCACTTCGGAGTGGTCCAGTGGCTGGAACGTGAATCGTTCCAGTTCCACACTTACACGTTAAACCGCACCAAGCCTGTAGCCCTCGTCCTTCGGGGCCTGGACATACAGGCGGATCCGCAGGTCGTCGCTGACGAACTGTGCGACGCGGGGTATAAGGTTGTGGGAGCCTCACGGCTGTACACCACTTATGGCTCGCGTCGACCACTCCCGCTGATAAGACTCCTGGCAGAGAAGGGCGAATCCTCCCAGGCCTTATTAGATTTAAAACGGCTTTTCGGGCTCTGCGTAAGCGTCGAGCCCTGCCGTCAGACCGGGCGACTTTCCCAGTGCCACAGGTGCCAGCGGTTCGGCCATAGCAGCTTCGGTTGTCGGAACGCGCCGACCTGCGTCCGCTGTGGAAATGACCACTTGACGCAGGCCTGCGCTGTCCCGGCCAACCACCGATATTGTATAAACTGTGGCGGCGCCCATGCTGCAAATAACAGGCGCTGCCCAGTATATAGCGAGCAGCTGGACAAACTCAAGAAACCAGTCCAGCCTAAGCCTCGACATGATGTTAGACAACCTGTAAAACCGGCCAAAGCCGCTGAACCTGTGGTCCGGAAACCAGCCCCTAGGTCTGCTCCGGTTCCGAAACCCAGCAGTGCAGTGAGCCCGAGCAAAGCTCCACAGGCCAAACCAACCATCGCGCCCCCGGAACCGGAACGCGAAGTCCCCCATTATACCCAAGTCCCGCTGCCGGACGACGAGGAAATTGATCCTCCATTGCCGCCGCCACCCAAGCCTAGATTCCCCAGATCGGGCAAGAAAGCTAGGAACCAGGCCAAGAACACGGGCCAGCCTAAACCACCTGCCACTGGACCCAAGCCCGTCCACCAAAAGCCAGAGCGGCCACCCGCTCCAGTACCAGCCCCCAAGGCTTCCACCGTCTCGCCCCGCCGCAGCTATGCAGCTGCCGCCAAGCGTTCTCCCCCGGCATCATCTTCCGATGATCTCGCCGTAGTATCAGACTTTCTGGCAAGCTACGACTTGCAGAAAGTAGCTCAGACTTTCCTTAAAATCAAGGAACGCTTGGCAACAGCCTCGCCCCAAGATAAGTTCCTCCTCTTGGTGGAAGCATGCCGTGTTACAGGTCTGTTATGAACGGACAACCACGGCAATCCCTCAAGCGAGACCTCGAGCTCGTGGCGTGGAACGCCAACGGCCTCGCTTCCCGGCATTCTGAGCTCTTAGAGTTCGTTGCCCGTCACAAGCCCGACGTGCTTCTTCTTGGCGAGACGCACCTGACCCCGCATCGTCGTTTCCGACTACCCAACTACGTGTGCCACCGGGACGACCGGTCGGGTCGCGCAGGAGGGGGCACAGCCATCGCGGTGAAGGCGAGTCTTCGCCATCACCGCGTTGTCCTGCCTCAGCGGCGGAACCTCGAGTGCACCGCGGTCGAGCTCCATGGTGCTCTCGGCGGTCTACTCGTGGTTTCCGCCTACAAGCCTCCACACACGGAGCTCCTGTCGAACGATCTGGAGGCCGTCTTTGGAGCACACAGGAGGGTAGTCCTGGCGGGCGACCTGAACTGTAAGCACCCCGATTGGGGGAGCCGCTTGGCGAACCCAAACGGGACCCGCTTACGCAGGTATGCTGATGCGGCTCGGGTCACAGTCATGGGTCCTACCGGGCCTACGTACTATCCCTCTAGGGCTAACTCCCGCCCTGATGTACTGGACATTGCCGCGGTCAGGGGCGTTTATTGCCCGGTCCACGTCTCCGTCATTTCGGAACTGTCCTCGGACCACTGCCCTATCAGTGTGCATATAGCTACCCAGCACGCCACCGTCCGCGACGAGCGGCGGGTAATCGAGTGGGACCGCTTTGGCCCGGCGTTCAGTCGCCGCCTACCAGAGCATATCCCGCTCGACACTACCCAGCATGTCGATGAGGCAGTTGCTGTATTCGACACAGCCGTCGTCTCGGCGGTTGACGTGTCCTCCCGGATGAAGCCGGGGCTCACGCCCGACTATCAGCGGATCCCCGAAGAGGTGTCTCAGCTCGCTAGCGAGAGGAATCGCCTCCGGAGACGCTGGCAGAGGACTCGTGACCCGGCCGACAAGGCTGCGTTCAACAGAGCGTCCGGCAAGTTGCGTCGCGACATGCTGGCGTTCCGTAGACGCAACTGGGAGCTAGCTGTAACACAGATGGATGGCCCTGCCGAGGACCGTAATGTCTGGCGGATTCCCAGTGCCCTAACGGGAAAGCGCAAACGCGCGCCTCTCCCCGCACTGGCCGGACCCGGCGGTCAACCCCTTGGTCGCCCCCTCGAAAAGGCAGAGTTCTTGGCTGATAGCTTAGAGCGTCAGTTCGCTCCCAACCCATCCAAGAACCCGGCCTTCACTGAGCAAATCTGCCGCGAGGTAGAGCGCTTTCTTACGGCCGATATCACAGTCCAGCCGGAGCCCATCTCCCCGGAGGAGGTCTCTGAGAGGATTGTTCAGCTCAAGCCCCGGAAGGCGCCTGGCCCGGACGGAGTCATGAATTCCGCCCTCCATCGCCTTCCGGAGCGAGGAACCCAGTTCCTCACTGACCTGTTCAATTCATGCCTCAGACTGGCCTATTTTCCGGTGAAATGGAAAACGGCTACCGTCATCGTGATACCCAAGCCGGGAAAGAATTCTTCTCGAGTGGAGAACCTCAGGCCCATCAGCCTCTTGTCCGCGACGTCCAAGGTTTTTGAGCGTCTGATCCAGCGTAGGATCCGCGACCATCTAGAAAGACTAGACGTGCTGATCCCCGAACAGTTCGGCTTTCGTGAGCTGCACTCCTCGACTCATCAGCTCCAGACTCGTGGAATGCATAACCGAGGCTGGCTGCCAGGGCAAACAGACGGCTGCGATCTTCCTAGACGTAGAGCAAGCCTTTGACCGCGTGTGGCACGAGGGTGTCCTTTACAAACTAACGGAAGTCCTTCTCCCAGACTGCTACGTTCACTTGATCGGCAGCTTTCTGCGAGACCGTAGCTTCCGAGTGAGAGTAGACCACGCTCTCTCTTCGGAGAGGCGTATTACCGCTGGCGTCCCTCAGGGAAGTGCCCTTGGGCCTCTCCTGTTCTCGTTGTTTGTCAACGACACGCCCCGAGTTCCTGGAGTGAAACTGTCGCTGTTCGCGGACGACACTGCGGCTTTTGCCTCAGAGCCGAACGCGAGTTATGCGGCAGTTAAGCTCCAGCGCCAACTCGACGCGTATGTCGGGTGGACCGATGACTGGAGAGTTGCCGTTAACGCTTCCAAGAGCGCCGCGGTAATATTCTCGCGAAAACGCAAGCGGCCTCGGCCGCTTAAAGTAGGCCCCGTCGAGGTGCCCTGGACCAACAGCGTCAAGTACCTCGGGGTCCACGTGGATTCCCGACTCACCTGGCGAACCCATGCAAATTACATCAGACAACGCGCTTCGGCGCAACTCAGTAGACTCTGGCCCGTGCTATCTAATTCGGCAATGACCCCCCGGCTAGGTAAGCTCATAGTCAACACGTACGTGTTGCCGGTGATTACCTACGCCTGCCCTGTTTGGGGATACCTGGCTCGTGGTCATAGAATCACGCTCCAGCGCGTACTCGACCGGGGACTGAAGCTCGCGTGCAAAGTCCCCCGGAGGTACTCTTCTCGTCTTTTGAGGAGAGGACTCGGTGTCCGCTCTCTCGATGACACCGTGAGACGCCTGGCGCGACGATTCTATGTTCGTTCCGACAGAGTGACCCACAATTCCCTCATTGCCGGACTTGGTAAATACACCCCGCGACCAGGTGAGTCCTGGAAGCGACCTCGTTTGCTAGTCCCGGTGGTATAATCCACCAATCGCAGGTCGCTTCAGACCCCCCCCATAAGTAGATAAAAAGTATAAAATGAACTCTACCAGACCCAGTGGCAGGAGTCCTTTCTGAGACTCGGGACACTGCACTACTCGCGACCCGCGCTTCGCAACCCCCAGTTGTGTATTACAATTATACTAAATCAACAAAATGCTTAAATAAAGATGCCCCAGAAACATTATAACGGCCACATCCATCTACCTCTCCCTCTCGAGTATGGCTACACACTACACCTCACACAATATAACCAACAAACAGTACTCTCCCAACTAAGTGCCTCCACCTTCTCTGCGCTCCGATCGTCTGGCGTACGTCCCCCCAAAAACCCCTTATCCACACGGCTGAAGGGAGCTCGTCTCCAAAACAGACGGGGCCGACCATACCGGTCGGTCTCAAACAGCAAAAAAAAAAAAAAAAAAAAAAAAAAAAAAAAAAAAAAAAAAAAATTACAATTATTAGGTGACGAGACGAGACGAGGGTGAGTGACATTCGACTGCTAGCTCTCGAAGTGGACACACGCATCAGTGACAGCATTAGAACAACGCAGAAGAGGAACGCCTCGTCCTCTATTCTACTGCCATGAAGAGGCTTTCTCAACAGCCAACGGAGGCGGTTAAGAAGAAGCCGCCGGGGAAAGAAAAACACTCGCCACATCGCCAGCGACAACACCAAGAGATGGAAGTGGACCAGCCGCCTTGCCAGCAAGACGAAGCCAAACAGCACACAACTGGGACCTGCCGCGCAGTGCCGGTAAGTGTGCTAGGTAGCACTGTCCAGCGAAACCCGGGGAGTCCGAGAGTAGGACTCACCAATAGAGATGCGCATTGTGCCGCCACTGTGACGGTGTCACAGTTCGGCCCCCGGGTACCCGCTGGACAAAGAGCCGAGTTAGTCGGCAGTAGCCCCGCTGATAGTGTCCCCAAAGCACTGTGCGGCAGCATCGAGCCCCCCGGCCGGCCACTTGGGCCAGCCGGGAACCCTACGACTTGCGCGGGAAGCCCTGCTGAACCCGCGCAAGTACGTGAGCAAAATCGGTCCTTATTAGGGCCGACCAAGCCCGCTAAGGCCGGACCTTCCGGCTGCACGGCCGCTAGTAGGCCAAGCAGCCCAAATCCTCTGCCGGAGTCTGACTCCCCAGATATGGAGACCTCGGCTTCCACCGACTGGGTGGCAGTAGGGCGCGGTGGCAAGCCGCGAAAGTCTCCTTCCCTGACCTCCTTGAGTTCGGCCACGGACTCGGCGGCACTCCAAGCCTCCGCTGAGGTTGCGCCTAGTCGCACCTCCGAAGGAAGGGTCCCGCCGGTGTTCGTTACGAACGTCAGGGACGTTATCGGCTTCGTTCGCCGACTCCGTAAGACCGTTGCGCTGGCAGATAACGCATCTGTCAAGCTCCTTGCGAGCGAGACTGTGCGCGTTACCTGCCGCAGCGCATCGGAGCACTTCGGAGTGGTCCAGTGGCTGGAACGTGAATCGTTCCAGTTCCACACTTACACGTTAAACCGCACCAAGCCTGTAGCCCTCGTCCTTCGGGGCCTGGACATACAGGCGGATCCGCAGGTCGTCGCTGACGAACTGTGCGACGCGGGGTATAAGGTTGTGGGAGCCTCACGGCTGTACACCACTTATGGCTCGCGTCGACCACTCCCGCTGATAAGACTCCTGGCAGAGAAGGGCGAATCCTCCCAGGCCTTATTAGATTTAAAACGGCTTTTCGGGCTCTGCGTAAGCGTCGAGCCCTGCCGTCAGACCGGGCGACTTTCCCAGTGCCACAGGTGCCAGCGGTTCGGCCATAGCAGCTTCGGTTGTCGGAACGCGCCGACCTGCGTCCGCTGTGGAAATGACCACTTGACGCAGGCCTGCGCTGTCCCGGCCAACCACCGATATTGTATAAACTGTGGCGGCGCCCATGCTGCAAATAACAGGCGCTGCCCAGTATATAGCGAGCAGCTGGACAAACTCAAGAAACCAGTCCAGCCTAAGCCTCGACATGATGTTAGACAACCTGTAAAACCGGCCAAAGCCGCTGAACCTGTGGTCCGGAAACCAGCCCCTAGGTCTGCTCCGGTTCCGAAACCCAGCAGTGCAGTGAGCCCGAGCAAAGCTCCACAGGCCAAACCAACCATCGCGCCCCCGGAACCGGAACGCGAAGTCCCCCATTATACCCAAGTCCCGCTGCCGGACGACGAGGAAATTGATCCTCCATTGCCGCCGCCACCCAAGCCTAGATTCCCCAGATCGGGCAAGAAAGCTAGGAACCAGGCCAAGAACACGGGCCAGCCTAAACCACCTGCCACTGGACCCAAGCCCGTCCACCAAAAGCCAGAGCGGCCACCCGCTCCAGTACCAGCCCCCAAGGCTTCCACCGTCTCGCCCCGCCGCAGCTATGCAGCTGCCGCCAAGCGTTCTCCCCCGGCATCATCTTCCGATGATCTCGCCGTAGTATCAGACTTTCTGGCAAGCTACGACTTGCAGAAAGTAGCTCAGACTTTCCTTAAAATCAAGGAACGCTTGGCAACAGCCTCGCCCCAAGATAAGTTCCTCCTCTTGGTGGAAGCATGCCGTGTTACAGGTCTGTTATGAACGGACAACCACGGCAATCCCTCAAGCGAGACCTCGAGCTCGTGGCGTGGAACGCCAACGGCCTCGCTTCCCGGCATTCTGAGCTCTTAGAGTTCGTTGCCCGTCACAAGCCCGACGTGCTTCTTCTTGGCGAGACGCACCTGACCCCGCATCGTCGTTTCCGACTACCCAACTACGTGTGCCACCGGGACGACCGGTCGGGTCGCGCAGGAGGGGGCACAGCCATCGCGGTGAAGGCGAGTCTTCGCCATCACCGCGTTGTCCTGCCTCAGCGGCGGAACCTCGAGTGCACCGCGGTCGAGCTCCATGGTGCTCTCGGCGGTCTACTCGTGGTTTCCGCCTACAAGCCTCCACACACGGAGCTCCTGTCGAACGATCTGGAGGCCGTCTTTGGAGCACACAGGAGGGTAGTCCTGGCGGGCGACCTGAACTGTAAGCACCCCGATTGGGGGAGCCGCTTGGCGAACCCAAACGGGACCCGCTTACGCAGGTATGCTGATGCGGCTCGGGTCACAGTCATGGGTCCTACCGGGCCTACGTACTATCCCTCTAGGGCTAACTCCCGCCCTGATGTACTGGACATTGCCGCGGTCAGGGGCGTTTATTGCCCGGTCCACGTCTCCGTCATTTCGGAACTGTCCTCGGACCACTGCCCTATCAGTGTGCATATAGCTACCCAGCACGCCACCGTCCGCGACGAGCGGCGGGTAATCGAGTGGGACCGCTTTGGCCCGGCGTTCAGTCGCCGCCTACCAGAGCATATCCCGCTCGACACTACCCAGCATGTCGATGAGGCAGTTGCTGTATTCGACACAGCCGTCGTCTCGGCGGTTGACGTGTCCTCCCGGATGAAGCCGGGGCTCACGCCCGACTATCAGCGGATCCCCGAAGAGGTGTCTCAGCTCGCTAGCGAGAGGAATCGCCTCCGGAGACGCTGGCAGAGGACTCGTGACCCGGCCGACAAGGCTGCGTTCAACAGAGCGTCCGGCAAGTTGCGTCGCGACATGCTGGCGTTCCGTAGACGCAACTGGGAGCTAGCTGTAACACAGATGGATGGCCCTGCCGAGGACCGTAATGTCTGGCGGATTCCCAGTGCCCTAACGGGAAAGCGCAAACGCGCGCCTCTCCCCGCACTGGCCGGACCCGGCGGTCAACCCCTTGGTCGCCCCCTCGAAAAGGCAGAGTTCTTGGCTGATAGCTTAGAGCGTCAGTTCGCTCCCAACCCATCCAAGAACCCGGCCTTCACTGAGCAAATCTGCCGCGAGGTAGAGCGCTTTCTTACGGCCGATATCACAGTCCAGCCGGAGCCCATCTCCCCGGAGGAGGTCTCTGAGAGGATTGTTCAGCTCAAGCCCCGGAAGGCGCCTGGCCCGGACGGAGTCATGAATTCCGCCCTCCATCGCCTTCCGGAGCGAGGAACCCAGTTCCTCACTGACCTGTTCAATTCATGCCTCAGACTGGCCTATTTTCCGGTGAAATGGAAAACGGCTACCGTCATCGTGATACCCAAGCCGGGAAAGAATTCTTCTCGAGTGGAGAACCTCAGGCCCATCAGCCTCTTGTCCGCGACGTCCAAGGTTTTTGAGCGTCTGATCCAGCGTAGGATCCGCGACCATCTAGAAAGACTAGACGTGCTGATCCCCGAACAGTTCGGCTTTCGTGAGCTGCACTCCTCGACTCATCAGCTCCAGACTCGTGGAATGCATAACCGAGGCTGGCTGCCAGGGCAAACAGACGGCTGCGATCTTCCTAGACGTAGAGCAAGCCTTTGACCGCGTGTGGCACGAGGGTGTCCTTTACAAACTAACGGAAGTCCTTCTCCCAGACTGCTACGTTCACTTGATCGGCAGCTTTCTGCGAGACCGTAGCTTCCGAGTGAGAGTAGACCACGCTCTCTCTTCGGAGAGGCGTATTACCGCTGGCGTCCCTCAGGGAAGTGCCCTTGGGCCTCTCCTGTTCTCGTTGTTTGTCAACGACACGCCCCGAGTTCCTGGAGTGAAACTGTCGCTGTTCGCGGACGACACTGCGGCTTTCGCCTCAGAGCCGAACGCGAGTTATGCGGCAGTTAAGCTCCAGCGCCAACTCGACGCGTATGTCAGGTGGACCGATGACTGGAGAGTTGCCGTTAACGCTTCCAAGAGCGCCGCGGTAATATTCTCGCGAAAACGCAAGCGGCCTCGGCCGCTTAAAGTAGGCCCCGTCGAGGTGCCCTGGACCAACAGCGTCAAGTACCTCGGGCTCCACGTGGATTCCCGACTCACCTGGCGAACCCATGCAAATTACATCAGACAACGCGCTTCGGCGCAACTCAGTAGACTCTGGCCCGTGCTATCTAATCCGGCAATGACCCCCCGGCTAGGTAAGCTCATAGTCAACACGTACGTGTTGCCGGTGATTACCTACGCCTGTCCTGTTTGGGGATACCTGGCTCGTGGTCATAGAATCACGCTCCAGCGCGTACTCGACCGGGGACTGAAGCTCGCGTGCAAAGTCCCCCGGAGGTACTCTTCTCGTCTTTTGAGGAGAGGACTCGGTGTCCGCTCTCTTGATGACACCGTGAGACGCCTGGCGCGACGATTCTATGTTCGTTCCGACAGAGTGACCCACAATTCCCTCATTGCCGGACTTGGTAAATACACCCCGCGACCAGGTGAGTCCTGGAAGCGACCTCGTTTGCTAGTCCCGGTGGTATAATCCACCAATCGCAGGTCGCTTCAGACCCCCCCCCCATAAGTCGATAAAAAGTATAAAATGAACTCTACCAGACCCAGTGGCAGGAGTCCTTTCTGAGACTCGGGACACTGCACTACTCGCGACCCCCAGTTGTGTATTACAATTATTACGGTGTTACCAACACCGCTCTAGGACTTCTTCCCGAGCCTGGAGTTCAGTTCTTGACTGATTTGTTCAACGCGTGTCTTAGACTGGCCTACTTTCCCAAGAAATTGAGAAAGGCGACGGTTATCGTGATCCCGAAGCCGGGAAAGGATACCACCCGCTCGGAAAACCTCCGGCCTATCAGCCTACTCTCCGCTACGTCCAAGGTTTTTGAGCGCCTCGTACAGCGTCGTGTACGAGAACATCTAACCAACTTTGACGTGCTGGTCCCCGAACAGTTCGGCTTTCGTGTGGGGCATTCGACCACTCATCAACTGATGAGACTGGTGGAAAGCATCACGGAAGCCGGGTGTCGGAGAGAACGGACCGTTGGCTGTTTCTTAGATGTTGAGAAAGCCTTCGACAGCGTATGGCATGATGGCCTGTTATTTAAACTTAGGGAAGTCCAGCTCCCGGACTGCTACCTCCATCTGGTTGCTAGCTTTCTGACGGAGAGGACCTTCTGCGTGAGAGTTGGCGATTCAGTCTCTTCCGAGAGGCGAATCACAGCCGGCGTCCCTCAAGGTAGTGTTCTAGGCCCCCTTCTGTTCTCGATCTACGTCAACGACGTGCCGAGACAGCCTGGAGTCCAGATGGCCCTCTTCGCTGACGACACGGCCGTATTTACGGCCGATCGTCATGAGGAAAGGGCCGTCCTACGACTGCAGCGCCAGCTCGACACGCTCGTGGACTGGACTGATAACTGGAGAGTGCTACTCAACCCTACCAAGAGTGTAGCCGTCGAATTCTCTAAGCGACGGAAGAACCCCGTTAGGCAACTACGTATCGGCAGAACGTACTTGCGCTGGTCCAAAGAGGTCAAGTACCTCGGCTTACACCTCGACCGTCGGCTCACCTGGCGTACCCACGCACAGACAGTTCTTAAGCGAGCATCCACTCGCCTGTGCGCACTGTTTCCACTCCTGATCAGCTCAGCCATGACCAGGAAATTGGGTAGGATGATCGTCGGCGCGTATCTGCTGCCGGTCATTACCTACGCCTGCCCGGTCTGGGGTTACCTCGCCGCAATGCATAAAAAGAAGTTGCAGAGCGTCCTCGACAGGGGGCTTCGGCTAGCGGCCAAAGTCCCCCGTCGCTTCTCATCTCGCCTTCTAAGGAGAGGACTTGGCGTCCGCTCCTTAAACGACACTTTCAGGCGGCTTGCACGCAAATTTTATGCACGTGCGGCGAGGTTCCCAGACAATCCTCTAGTGACTGGGCTGGGAAGGTACCGTATACGCCCAGGTGATTCGTGGAAACGCCCTCGGTGCATACTGCGCTAGTGTAGGCTAGCACAACAGCCGAGAAAGGCCTGCTATAGAGCACACGCCCTACTTGGGCAGGGCCACGAGGCAGGAGCTCCAGATGGTAGCTCGGAACTCAGTTCCCGTGCGGTTCGTCTCTGCGACGCAAAACCGCAAAGCCCAGAGCAAAAAAAAAAAAAAAAAAAAAAATTACAATTATTACGTCGGTCCGTCGGTCCTGAATGACACTTCGCTTCAGCTTCTGGACAAGGAAGGGTCTCTCCTTTGGACTGCTCTCTCCAGCTTGGACGCTGAAGTTTTCGCTGCTCTCAGCCGCTGCCCTACTGCCTTCTGCCGCCGTTGGACAGTAACATTTGCCCCTCTTGCTGCTCGACAACAAGAAGAAAGAAGACTTCAACTCAGCTGGCTGGTGAACTGAGTAGCCAGCACACACAGCTGAGTTCGTCGGACCTTCTCAGGGCCACCAGTCAAGTGACCCTTTTCAGGACCACCATTGAAGAGGAAGCTTATAGCCTACCAGAGCTGTTGTAAGTTGCGCAGCGCATCTAGCCCGCTGACGCTCAGGCTCTTAGGTAGCGCTGCCTAGGACGATCCTTGCGAGCCCCCACCAGTGGTAAGCGAGCTTGGATATCGCCTAGGTAAAGAGGCCGGTGGACACCTCTCTTGGTAAGGGGAGGTATCTAACGAAGCCGGTCATTTGCCCAGCTCGTAGTAAGCCTGAGCGTTCCAGAAATCCCGCAAGCGATCCGGCTCGGGCCGGACCCTAGGTCCCTGGTTACCGCCGGAGGCAGCCTGGCTGCCTCTGGTCGGCGAACCTCCCGCTCGATGGCGGAAATGCCCGCTTCGGGCGCGTCATCGAGTACGCAGTCGCTCGCCACTGCCCCGCCCCACACGAGCGATTCGCCGTGTTCTCCGCTGATGGAAGCGGACCAAGTCGATCCCCGGTCGGTTCCGCTGCCCGGTGACGAGACCGACGCTTTCGTGGCGGTTGGGCCACGGGGGCGGCCGGTTAAGAAACCGAGGCGGAATCGATCGTCCTCAACCTCTTCCTCGGCGTCCGCCATGGAAGTTGTCCCCGCCGATGGCGAATCCGGCCCGGGGCCGACTGTGTCCGGCGGTGCCCAAGCACCGCCGGCCTCTGGTCGCATCCCGCCCGTATACGTTCACGGCGTGAACAACGTCACCGGTTTTTACCGGCGATTGATAGTGGCTCCCGAACTTTCCCCGGCCAACGTTGACCTGAAGCTCCTTGGGGGCGACACAGTCAAGATCGTTGTCCGCGGAATGGACGTGTACCGCAGCGTCATGGCGTACGTGGAATCCCAGCAATTCCAGTACCATACCTTCTCGCCCAAACACGAGAAGCCTCTGTCGCTTGTCCTCAGAGGCTTGGACGTGGAATCCCCTCTAGAGGAAATACTCGATGAGCTGCGCGAGCTGGGCTATCCTGTTCGCGCGGTCCATCGGGTGTTTACTCCTGCCGGACCAAGGCGTCCAATTCCTCTGGTCCGCATCCTGGTGGAGAATAGCGAGGCAGGCACTAGCCTACTCTCACTTACGCGGCTTTTTGGTTTCCGCGTAAAAGTGGAAAGAAGCCGCGCTCCCGGGGTTCTGCCTCAGTGTCACAGGTGCCAACGCTTCGGGCACCACTCCGACTCTTGTTCTAACGCTCCGGCGTGCGTGAGGTGTTCTCTCCCTCACGCCTCCAAACTTTGTGATGCACCTGCATTCAAAAGATGCATCAACTGCGGCGGGAGTCACCCCGCCAACTACCGGGCATGTCCGGTGTTTCAGCAGGAGCTCGAGCGGCGAAAGCCAAAAGGGCGCCTGCCACCACCGAGGCATCCGGTAGCTGGTTCAAGACCTGCAACCGAGCAGCCAGGCCCTGCGCCTCCTGCTACGGCTGCCGTGTCTTCCGCCCCAGTCACTACCAGGCAACAAAAACGTTCTAAAGGCCCGAAGCAAACACCTGCAGCACAGGCAACCCCAACTCAGGCTCCTTCTCAGGCCCCTGTCCCGCCTATGGCGAAAAAGCGCCGTAACCTCGTGGCATCTAAAAGTGAGACCACCCAGCCAACACAAAACATCTCGGTTGTGGAGCCTGAGACTTCTCAATCCCCCCCAGCAACGGAGAATCCTGCCCCTGCTTTAGAAGCAGCCTCGCCTGACCTCCCGCCCCCGCGGTTTCCCAACGCAGGCAAAAAGAAGCGGCAAAGAAAGCCCCGTGGCGCTAGATCCCGGGCTCCTGCCAACCCGGCCGCGCAGTCCAGACAGCCTGCACAGCGCGCGAAGTCCGACGCAATCGCATCTGTCCCTCTTCCTAGCACCTCCGCTAGAGGCGCTACACCTGGCCCTAAGAAACCCCTGGCTTCCACCAATCCCCCGATTGATAAGCCTCGGCGCTCTTATGCGCACGCAGTCTCCAGGCAATCTGCCTCAAAAACCGTACCTGACGACTACCAGGTCGTCAAAGACTTCCTTGCTGAGTTCGATCTCAACAAAGTCGCCCAGACCTTCAGGTCCATCCGCTCCCGCTTGGAGACTGCCGACATAACCGAGAGATTCACGCCACTTGTGTAGGTCTTCTATGAGTCGGGTCCTCAAACGAGATCTCTCGATTCTTTCCTGGAACGCCAACGGGTTGTCCAACAAGATCCAGGAACTCCAAGAATTACTGGCCCGACTCAAACCCGATGTAGTGCTTCTCAATGAGACCCACTTGACTCCTGCGAGTCGGTTACGACTGGCCAACTATGTGTGCTATCGAAACGACAGGCCGGGCACTGCTGGTGGCGGCACTGCCGTCGCGGTGAGGCTCACTCTCGAGCATCACCGAGTCGTCTTGCCTGCAATGACTCACCTCGAAGGCACCGCTGTGGAGTTGTTGAACACTCTAGGCGGTGTACAGATGGTCGCGGCGTATAAACCGCCGCAAAAAGAGCTCCTTCACCCCGATCTAGCGGTCGCTTTCGATGCACACAGGAGGGTCATCATGGCCGGCGACCTGAACTGCAAACATCGCGATTGGAACAGTCGCTTGACTGCCCCAAACGGGAAACGTTTGCGCAGGTTTGCCGATTCTCGCAGGATTCAAGTGATTGGGCCTACCCAACCTACGTTCTACCCCTCACAACGCAACGCGGCTCCCGATGTCTTGGACATAGCGGTGATTCAAGGAATTGACTGTCCGGTCCATGTGTCCGTGCTAACGGAACTATCGTCCGATCATCTCCCCATCCTGATACACGTCGCTACCCAGCACGTCGTACGCAGAGATGTCAGGAAGGTGGTAGAATGGGATCGCTATGGCCCGGCGTTAAGTCGCCGATTGCCAGACGCGGGACCACTCGAAACCTTCCGCCAAGTCGACGAGGCAGTTGCCGCGTTTGACGAGGCTGTCGTATCTGCGATCGACGCGTCTTCCAGAATGAAGCCTGGCGTCACGCCCCACTGGCAGCGGATCCCAGAGGAGACGAGTGCTCTCGCTTGCGAGAGAAATCGCCTCCGGAGACGCTGGCAGCGGACCCGTGATCCGGCCGACAAGGCAGCGTACAACCGGGCGACCGGCATTTTACGTCGTGAAATGCAGGCCTACCGGAGACGCTGTTGGGAACTCGCCGTGGCCCAGGCAGGGGACGGATCGGACGAAAGTAGCCCTTACCGGATACCCTCGGCGTTGGTAGGGAAGAGGCGCCGGCCTCGCATCCCGGCCATTGCTGGACCTTTCGGTCAAATCCTGGCTCGCCCGGAGGCGAAGGCCGAGTACTTGGGCGCGTGTTTTGAGCGACAGTTCGCACCTAACCCGCCCATGGACTGGGACTTCGACGAAGAAGTCGAGAACGAAGTGGAAGACTTTCTGTCTCTTCCGATCACTACGGAGCCCGAACCCATTACTAGGGAAGAGGTCACAGATCGGCTCGTTGAACTCGTGCCAAGAAAAGCTCCTGGCCCGGACGGCGTCTCGAACGCCGCTCTTACTCGACTCCCGGAGCGAGGAGTACTTTTCTTGGTCGCGCTGTTCAACGCGTGTCTTAGACTGGCCTATTTTCCCCAGAAATGGCGTAAGGCGACGGTTATAGTGATCCCGAAGCAGGGAAAGGACGCTTCCCGTCCCGGCAACCTCCGGCCCATTAGTCTACTGTCAGCCACGTCAAAGGTCCTCGAACGTCTCGTACAACGGAGAGTACTAGATCATCTACGAAATTTTGATGTACTGGTCCCCGAACAGTTCGGCTTCCGTGTGGGGCATTCCACCACTCATCAACTGATGAGACTGGTGGAATACATCACGGACGCCGGGTGTCGGAAAGAGCAGACTGTCGCCTGTTTCCTAGATGTGGAAAAGGCCTTTGATAGTGTCTGGCACGACGGGCTCTTGTTCAAGCTCCGGGAAATCCAGCTCCCAGATTGCTACCTTCGCTTGATTGCTAGCTTTCTGACGGAGAGGACTTTCTGCGTGCGAATAGACGACCACGTCTCTTCCGAGAGACGTATCACAGCCGGGGTACCTCAAGGTAGCGTGCTAGGGCCTCTCCTGTTCTCCGTGTATGTCAACGACGCACCCAGAGAGCCTGGAGTCCAGATGGCTTTGTTTGCCGACGACACGACGGTCTATGCCGCCGATCGGAACGCAGACTTTGCTATCCCACGACTTCAGCGCGCACTCGATGCGTATTCGACGTGGACGGAAAGCTGGAAAGTTACCGTCAACGAAACCAAGAGCTCCGCGGTGCTATTCACAAAGCGCCGGAAAGAACCACGAGGCCGAGTGAGACTCGGTAGAACGTACCTGCCCTGGTCGAGGGAAGTTAAGTACCTCGGTGTCCACCTTGATCGTCGGCTCACCTGGCGTACCCACGCTGAGACGATGCGAAGGAAAGGGTCCGCTCGTCTCGCGCAACTGTTTCCGATACTTGCCAACAAGGCTATGACCCGCAAGCTGGGTAAGTTGATTGTCAACGCGTATCTGTTGCCGATCATTACCTACGCTCTTCCCGTCTGGGGTTACCTCGCAACCGTTCATAAAAGAAGGTTGCAAAGCGTTCTCGATAGAGGGCTTCGGCTAGCGGCCAAAGTCCCCTATCGGTTTTCTTCTCGTCTCCTGAGAAGAGGACTCGGTGTCCGCTCCTTGGATGACACCTCAAGGCGACTTGCACGTAAATTTTACGTCCGAGCTGCGAGGACCCAGACAAACCCACTCATAGCTGGCCTTGGCAAGTACCGAATACGTCCAGGTGAATCTTGGAAACGGCCTCGACAAATACTGTACTAGTCGACCTAGTACGAGCATGTCGTTGTAACGACCAATAAAAATTAATTAATCAATATTCCGTCTGGACAGGACCACTAGGCAGGAGCCCCTACCGGAGGCTCGGTACTAGGATACCATTGGGTCGTCTCACGACGCGCAACCCAACAGCTCTGAACTTGGAAACAATTATTACGTGAGGCCTTCAGACCCAGCTCTAGAACAGAACGGACCTCTCCTGGACTGCTCTCTCTGGAAGAAGATTTCGCTGCTTTCAGCTGCTGACCTGCTGCCTTCGACTACGAGGACAGACAAACACCAGCTGCCCGCTTACTGGACATCTTGAAGAAGGAAGACTACAACTCAGCTGGCTGGTGAATTGAGTAGCCAGCACACACAGCTGAGTCCGTCGGACCTTCTAAGGGCCACCAGCCGAGCGACCCTTTTCAGGACCACCCTCAAGTTTGAAGAGGAAGCATATTCAGCCTGCCAGAGCTTAAGGTTGCGCAGCGCATCTAGCCCGCTGACGCTCAGGCTCTTAGGTAGCGCTGCCTAGGACGATCCTTGCGAGCCCCCACCAGTGGTAAGCGAGCTTGGATATCGCCTAGGTAAAGAGGCCGGTGGACACCTCTCTTGGTAAGGAGAGGTATCTAACGAAGCCGGTCATTTGCCCAGCTCATAGTAAGCCTGAGCGTTTCAGTCCCGTTTGCGATCCGGCTCGGGCCGGACCCTAGGTCCCTGGTTACCGCCGGAGGCAGCCTGGCTGCCTCTGGTCGGCAAACCTCCCGCTCGTTGGCGGAAATGCCCGCTCCGGGCGCGTCAACGAGCACGCAGTCGCTCGCCTCTTCCATACCCCACACGAGCGATTCGCCGTGTTCTCCGGCTATGGATGCGGACCAAGTAGTCGATCCCCGGACGGTTCCGCTGCCCGGTGACGAGACCGACGCTTTCGTGGCGGTTGGGCCACGGGGGCGCCCGGTTAAGAAACCGAGGCGGAACCGGTCCTCCTCAACCTCTTCCTCGGCGTCCGCCATGGAAGTTGTCCCCGCCGATGGCGAATCCGGCTCGGGGCCGACTGTGCCCGGCGCTGCCCAAGCACCGCCGGCCACTCGTCGCATCGTCGCAACCCGCCCGTGTTCGTCCACGGCGTGAACAACGTCACCGGTTTTTACCGGCGACTCATAGTGGCTCCCGGACTTTCCCCGGCCAGCGTTGACCTGAAGCTCCTTGGGGGCGACACTGTCAAGATCGCTGTCCGCGGAATGGACGAGTACCGCAGCGTCATGGCGTTCGTCGAATCAGCCAACCTGCAGTACCACACCTTTACCCCGAAACACGTGAAGCCTCTGTCCCTCGTGCTCAGAGGCGTAGACGTGGACTCTCCTCTCGAGGAAATCCTCGATGAGCTGCGCGAGCTGGGTTATCCGGTTCGCGCGGTACATCGGGTGTTTGCTCCCGCCGGACCAAGGCGTCCAATTCCCCTGGTCCGCATCATGGTCGAGAACAGCGAGGCAGGCGCAAGCCTACTCTCTCTTACGCGGCTTTTTGGTTTCCGCGTAAAAGTGGAAAGAAGCCGCGCTCCCGGGGCTCTGCCTCAGTGCTACAAGTGCCAACGCTTCGGGCACCATTCAGAGACTTGTTCAAACGCTCCGGCGTGCGTGAGGTGTTCTTTGCCTCACGCCAGTAAACACTGCGATGCTCCAGCCTTTAAAAGGTGCATCAACTGCGGCGGAAGTCACCCCGCCAACTACCGGGCATGTCCGGTGTTTCAGCGGGAGCTCGAGCGGCGAAAGCCGAAAGGGCGCCTGCCACCACCGAGGCATCCGGTAGCTGGTTCCAGACCTGCAACCGAGCAGCCAGGCCCTGCGCCTCCTGCTACGGCTGCCGTGTCTTTCGCCGCAGTTGCCAACAGGCAACGAAAACGTAGCAAAGGCCCGAAGCAGACACCTGTAGTTCAGGCATCTCCATCTCAGGCTCCTTCCCAGGCCCCTGTCCCGCCTCAGGCGAAAAAGCGCCGTAACCTCGTGGCACCTAAAAGTGAGACCACCCAGCCAACACAAAACATCTCGGTTGTGGAGCCTGAGACTTCTCAACCCTCCCCAGCAACGGAGAATCCTGCCCCTGCTTTAGAAGCAGCCTCGCCTGACCTCCCGCCCCCGCGGTTTCCCAACGCAGGCAAAAAGAAGCGGCATAGAAAGCCCCGTGGCGCTAGATCCCGGGCTCCTGCCAACCCGGCCGCACAGTCCAGACAGCCTGCACAGCGCGCGAAGTCCGACGCAATCGCATCTGTCCCTCTTCCTAGCACCTCCGCTAGAGGCGCTACACCTGGCCCCAAAAAACCCCTGGCTTCCACCAATCCCCCGATTGATAAGCCTCGGCGCTCTTATGCGCACGCAGTCTCCGGGCAATCTGCCTCAAGAACCGTACCTGACGACTACCAGGTCGTCAAAGACTTCCTTGCTGAGTTCGATCTCAACAAAGTCGCCCAGACCTTCAGGTCCATCCGCTCCCGCTTGGAGACTGCTGATATAACTGAGAGATTCATGCTCTTGGTGGAAGCCGCCACTTGTGTAGGTCTTCTATGAGTCGGGTCCTCAAACGAGATCTCTCGATTGTTTCCTGGAACGCCAACGGGTTGTCCAACAAGATCCAGGAACTCCAAGAATTACTGGCCCGACTCAAACCCGATTTAGTGCTTCTCAATGAGACCCACTTGACTCCTGCGAGTCGGTTACGACTGGCCAACTATGTGTGCTATCGAAACGACAGACCGGGCACTGCTGGTGGCGGTACTGCCGTCGCGGTGAGGCTCACTCTCGAGCATCACCGAGTCGTCTTGCCTGCAATGACTCACCTCGAAGGCACCGCTGTGGAGTTGTTGAACACTCTAGGCGGCGTACAGATGGTCGCGGCGTATAAACCGCCGCAAAAAGAGCTCCTTCACCCCGATCTAGCTGTCGCGTTCGATGCACACAGGAGGGTCATCATGGCCGGCGACCTGAACTGTAAACATCGCGATTGGAACAGTCGCTTGACTGCCCCAAACGGGAAACGTTTATGCAGGTTTGCCGATTCTCGCAGGATACAAGTGATTGGGCCTACCCAACCTACGTTCTACCCCTCACAACGCAACGCGGCTCCCGATGTCTTGGACATAGCGGTGATTCAAGGAATTGACTGTCCGGTCCATGTGTCCGCGCTAACGGAACTATCGTCCGATCAGCTCCCCATCCTGATACACGTCGCTACCCAGCACGTCGTACGCAGAGATGTCAGGAAGGTGGTAGAGTGGGATCGCTATGGCCCGGCGTTAAGTCGCCGATTGCCAGACGCGGGACCACTCGAAACCTTCCGCCAAGTCGACGAGGCAGTTGCCGCGTTTGACGAGGCTGTCGTATCTGCGATCGACGCGTCTTCCAGGATGAAGCCTGGCGTCACGCCCCACTGGCAGCGAATCCCAGAGGAGACGAGTGCTCTCGCTTGAGAGAGAAATCGCCTCCGGAGACGCTGGCAGCGGACCCGTGATCCGGCCGACAAGGCAGCGTACAACCGGGCGACCGGCATTTTACGTCGTGAAATGCAGGCCTACCGGAGACGCTGTTGGGAACTCGCCGTGGCCCAGGCAGGGGACGGATCGGACGAAAGTAGCCCTTACCGGATACCTTCGGCGTTGGTAGGGAAGAGGCGCCGGCCTCGCATCCCGGCCATTGCTGGACCTTTCGGTCAAATCCTGGCTCGCCCGGAGGCGAAGGCCGAGTACTTGGGCGCGTGTTTTGAGCGACAGTTCGCACCTAACCCGCCCATGGACTGGGACTTCGACGAAGAAGTCGAGAACGAAGTGGAAGACTTTCTGTCTCTTCCGATCACTACGGAGCCCGAACCCATTACTAGGGAAGAGGTCACAGATCGGCTCGTTGAACTCGTGCCGAGAAAAGCTCCTGGCCCGGACGGCGTCTCGAACGCCGCTCTTACTCGACTCCCGGAGCGAGGAGTACTTTTCTTGGTCGCGCTGTTCAACGCGTGTCTTAGACTGGCCTATTTTCCCCAGAAATGGCGTAAGGCAACGGTTATAGTGATCCCGAAGCAGGGAAAGGACGCTTCCCGTCCCGGCAACCTCCGGCCCATTAGTCTACTGTCAGCCACGTCAAAGGTCCTCGAACGTCTCGTACAACGGAGAGTACTAGATCATCTAAGAAATTTCGATGTACTGGTCCCCGAACAGTTCGGCTTCCGTGTGGGGCATTCCACCACTCATCAACTGATGAGACTGGTGGAATACATCACGGACGCCGGGTGTCGGAAAGAGCAGACTGTCGCCTGTTTCCTAGATGTGGAAAAGGCCTTTGATAGTGTCTGGCATGACGGGCTCTTGTTCAAGCTCCGGGAAATCCAGCTCCCAGATTGCTACCTTCGCTTGATTGCTAGCTTTCTGACGGAGAGGACTTTCTGCGTGCGAATAGACGACCACGTCTCTTCCGAGAGACGTATAACAGCCGGGGTACCTCAAGGTAGCGTGCTAGGGCCTCTCCTGTTCTCCGTGTATGTCAACGACGCACCCAGAGAGCCTGGAGTCCAGATGGCTTTGTTTGCCGACGACACGGCGGTCTATACCGCCGATCGGAACGCAGACTTTGCTATCCCACGACTTCAGCGCGCACTCGATGCGTATTCGACGTGGACGGAAAGCTGGAAAGTTGCCGTCAACGAAACCAAGAGCTCCGCGGTGCTATTCACAAAGCGCCGGAAAGAACCACGAGGCCGAGTGAGACTCGGTAGAACGTATTTGCCCTGGTCGAGAGAAGTAAAGTACCTCGGTGTCCACCTTGATCGTCGGCTCACCTGGCGTGTCCACGCTGAGACGATGCGAAAGAAAGCGTCCGCTCGTCTCGCGCAACTGTTTCCGATACTTGCCAACAAGGCTATGACCCGCAAGCTGGGTAAGTTGATTGTCAACGCGTACCTGTTGCCGATCATTACCTACGCTCTTCCCGTCTGGGGTTACCTCGCAACCGTTCATAAAAGAAGGTTGCAAAGCGTTCTCGATAGAGGGCTTCGGCTAGCGGCCAAAGTCCCCTATCGGTTTTCTTCTCGTCTCCTGTGAAGAGGACTCGGTGTCCGCTCCTTGGATGACACCGCAAGGCGACTTGCACGTAAATTTTACGTCCGAGCTGCGAGGACCCAGACAAACCCACTCATAGCTGGCCTTGGCAAGTACCGAATACGTCCAGGTGAATCTTGGAAACGGCCTCGACAAATACTGTACTAGTCGACCTAGTACGAGCATGTCGTTGTAACGACCAATAAAAATTAATTAATCAATATTCCGTCTGGACAGGACCACTAGGCAGGAGCCCCTACCGGAGGCTCGGTACTAGGATACCATTGGGTCGTCTCACGACGCACAACCCAACAGCTCTGAACACTTACAATTATTAGTTTTACACAGTCTTTGAGAGTGTTCATACCTTCACAGTATGTCAAACACAATATATTGTTTTTTTTTCACACACTGATGTCACAATTTGCCAATTGTTTAATCACTGTCATATGCAGATTTTTTTATCCAGTTACTACCACACTTAAGTTATTCTTCTTTTTCTTTCCTGTGAAAGCTGAAAGTGCAGCAACACGTGTGAACACACAGATAATATTTTGTTTGGCAAATGTGACATTAAGCACTAACACTATCTCAGTTGTTTAATGTATATACATATATATTTTGTAACGGTACATATATTCACCGTACATTTAAAAACAAGTATAAGGAATAAAACACTCATTAATTAACACTAGAACACCCAAGAGATGAATAATAGATGAATAATTGTGTACTAAATATTACAGCCGATCCGCGAACTAATTAAAACAACGAATGAAGAATAATAAACAATAATGAAGAAGAAAAATAGAAAACAACATCGTAATGTGATTAACCAATAACCCAATAGATATGGTAAGTGAGAGGACAAAACCAAATATACCAACAACAAACACCAACAAGATACAGAAGGTAACATGAATAAACCCAAATAAATTGATAAGCGAGGAAGAGTTAACAACTCTACTTTACAATTTGCCAATAGGAGTACCAAGATATAATGAAACAAATAAAGCAAGGAGTCTACAGAATTAAGAAACCAGTAAAGACACACAGACATGGAGAAAGAGTGATATTACTAAAGACTTGACCATGACTAAAACTCTTTATTTTAATGTGAAAATATAATTAATAAACAATAAAAACAATGAAATAAAATATTGGAATATAAGATTGAGTTAGTTGTCATAGCAATAACAGAGTACCATGACTGCTTTTAATGCAATTAAATCAAAATAAGAAATATTAAACTGGTAATCATCAGTAAACATGTAAATATAGTGTGAAAAAATAATAAATAATGGTTAACAAGAACAGAAGTGTAAAATAATAACCTGAAAACATTGAGATCAGGAGATAAAATGCATAGACCATTGTTGTCAGACAAGGGGGGCCCAAATAACCTCAATCCTGGTACAAATTCACTTGTAACTAGAATAATTTAAGAGTAAAACGTTGTAAAACTAATTTATGCTATGTACCAATGAAACTAGACATTATAAAGACAAACCTTGTGCTATGATTTAGTAATTAAGAGTGACATGTGTTGTGTTTAATGTAATTACACAGACTGAAATGGAAAGAAAGATGTACCCATTAAACACACTCAGAATTCCTACAATATGGTAAATCAGAGAAAGACAGTGACATAAATGTGTACTGCAATGTCTAATACTGCTATGATAAGGTAGAATAATGATAATAAACCATTAATTAAACCATAATTGTGAAAAATCAATGTGACTGTCTAACTACACTAGATGCAAGAAGTGTTAGTGAATTATTCACAATCTCACATATAATAACGGGAGGCTAACCATTATACAACATTCTTTAGACTATAAAGACCATTTGTACAAAAAAAGAACCACTTAAAATTAAGTATATTGACCATGAACCAAATCATAATGTCACATGGCATACCAAAACTATGAATAACTAATAAGACTGAAAACAAGAAATTAATTATATCTGAATAAAAACCGAGATATCCAGAAGTTGTAATAGACATCTCAGAATGACTATATCACAGTAAAAAATGGAGAGAGCCAATTATTTAAATAAAAAGAGTGAATCAAATTAACTATGCTCTAGGCCAAAGAAAGCATAAACCAAATATTGTAAGTTTTATTAATTTAAGACAATTATTGTAGTAGAGATTATCATAAAAGGACTTGGGAAGGAACATATGGATGAAATGTAATCACTAGGGGGCGGATTTCTATGATATGTCATATTTTTTTCCTTGACATTATTTCAGGTTTCAGGTTGATTTAAACTTGATTCCAAGTATTCTGATGAAGATTGATAGTGTTTTATTATGCATATAATTGCATATTTCGGTAGTTTTTAAGTTTTGTAGCATATTGTAACGTTACATAACCCAGTCCCAATAAATGATAACTTAATTATACTACCATAAAGGTCAGAAATGGGTAAACTATAACTAGCTCTAAATTACGTTATATCACCAAACATTATAAACTATACTGAAGTGATATACAGTGTAACAAGTGAGTTATAGTGTACCCAGTGCGTAAATAAGTGAATGTGAAGGGAACATTTTACAGACTTGTGCTGTAGATGTAGGAATTATGGATTATAATAGTAGACTGTGATGCTACTAACTAGTTATGTAGTTTGTTTATTTATGGTATGATTTATATTGTGTAGGCGACTAAAATTTAGTACCTATGTTTAATTTTATATTTAATAAAATAATTATGTTTGTATATAAGATAACCCAGGGTTAAAAAATAAAAGAGTTAAATATAAGATGACAATAAAAAATAAAATAATACTGTATGAGGAAAATGGCAGAAGAAAATAGTGCAGTGTAAGAATACTATAAGAGATTAATAAATAATATATAAATTCATTTAAAGTTAATAATAATATTAAAGACTTATATCTAAAGTTATAAGAAAATAAATGAAAAACTGTTATATAAATCAAATTGGAAAATAAACCAAAATTAAAAAGAATTATTTTTCTATAAATCAGAAATAAATTTATAATAATTAAAAACAGCCTATATACTCAAAAGTAAATAGCAGCACCAATAAAAATGATATAGAAATTATGTGTTACTAAGAGTAACAGAATAACAACATATTTTTTAATCGAAAAAGAGATTGAAAACCGTCCGGTTGAGAAAAGTGATGAGATCAAAATTGTATTAAAAAACCTTTTAAAACGTTGGGAAACAGTACAAAATTATAACAAAATTAACTCACAGTATCCACATTATGTCCAAACTCCTTTAGATATCATATATAACTTGCTTTACCCAATAACAAAGTGATAGAAACCTTTTCAAGATCTGGCCTAGCCAAACCGAACTTCGAGTTTTTAACAAGATTGTATCTGATAGACATTCAATGAAATTACAAAACAACTAGAACGACCACACGAGAAACCGCTTCACGCAAGTAAGAACTTCGAGGAAAGAGGTAATATAAACATTTCTTTTAATAATTAACCAAGAAAACCTCAAATCAAATCGTTGTGCAGTACAGAAATTTCTAAAAATGTTGTCATGTGTCTAATAAAAACATAATCTGCACTCTCGCGGACAAATCCGGAACTACGTACTACGAAAATAAACAAAAAATTCGAAATTGATTATTTTTATCTTGTAAAGCGTAGTATATAATTATCCATTTCTGACCATCTCATAACACAAAGAACTTACCCTTAACCCTGGGGAAATAAATAAAACGAATTATATGTTGATTGATGTTTAATTAAAGATAAAATTGTAAAATCATTAAAAACCAGATTTTATGATAACTTCATGTTTACCTAACTAAATCGATATAATGTATTAGTGACTGAAAGGATCGATTGTAATATTTGTATATTGGAAGAAGAGGAAATCAATATTATACAAATAAATACTCTTAATATTTTATGTTGAATAATAAAATGTGTATTCTTTATTGTACAGGGTAGTTGTTGTAGATTTTAGTAAGCCTAGAAGAGGACTATCCATCGGGGAGTATTACTGAACAGGGTCGTTTGGTTAACCTAACATTTGGAGATTGATGTCAAAATCAGCTGATCTTATGAACGGCGAATATTTGAAAAAATAAGAAATTGTCTACTCTGGGTGTAAACAAATTGTACTTACTCTCTCTACCAAAATAAGATTAAACAACTTCCTTAATCTCTACCAAATCACACACGCTCGATTTCTGTTTTGTTTGGGTAAAATTACAATCCGATTTATTTAAACATAAATACTTATAATTCATAAGTGGCGATCGCTAAGAGGTACTCTGACCGCTCCGAGCTGTCAAAAAACGGACGTCACCCCTTATTTAAGATTACGTTACAAAAATGACGTACTAACATTGGGGCTGAATTAATTATAAACCCGTAATTAAAAAACACAATTGGAGAGGTAAGAAACCGATTGATACCAGCGGAACATTACAGAATGGCGCTCAACGTAAAAGGGCTGTAATTAGAAAAGAATTTTGGGATATTCAATAAATTAATATACCAAAAAACCTAATTATCGTCGGCAGTTATGAGAAAACAAGAAATGCATAATACCAGAGGCAGATCGAAGAAGACGGCAGAAGAAAAGGAGAAGGAAGAAGGTGGACAGGAACGAGACATAGAAATATTTATGGACAGTGAAATGGAACAACCAATGGGTGATAAAGAAGAAACCGAAGTAATCACGGACACGGAAAAAGAAAGAGTTGAAGAGGATGCCCAAGGGGACCAACCAGATAAATCTGCCCAAAAGGAAGACATGAGTATGCAGGAGCTGTTGAGGATTATAATGGAAACCAATAAACAAATAAATGAGGAAAATAAGGAGAACTTTAGGAAACAGGAGGAAACTTCAAAGAAACTAAACGAAACTTTGAACGAACAAAAGAAGCAAGCCAATGATAAAATAGATGAAAATTTTAGGAAACAGGAGGAACAATACAGACAAACCAATGAGAAAATAGATAGTATTCAGGAAAGTTTAGTCAAACAACTAAACGAAAAAGTCGAGACCATTCATGGAAATATCAGACAAACCATGAATGAACAATACCATGAATTGAAAGAAACTGTTGAAGGACAAAGAGAAGAGATGAATCCAAAATTTGAAGAAAGTAATAAAAATATAAAACAAATTCATGAGAAGATTGAAATGATCTGTAGCACACTTAGCCAAAAAGCAGATACATACAAGGAGGAGACAAATAAGCAAATGGATGAAGGTTTCAAGAGTTTGGATGAAACACTAAACAGCACTTCCGAAGGTACTAAAGAAGACCAAAGTGCATTGTTATCTGAAGATAAACCTAACAGAGAGAAAGAAAAGATAACGCCCATAGAAATTAACATTAAGGGAGTAAAGAAACAAATAATTAAGAAAACGAAAGAAAGAGGAATAATACGTCTTAACAAAAGGAAAAATACATGGGAAGAAGTAGATATGATTAAGAGTGGGCTGGTAAATGTACTTAA
The DNA here is from genome assembly GCA_034769895.1 of Magicicada septendecula. Taxonomy (NCBI): domain Eukaryota; kingdom Metazoa; phylum Arthropoda; class Insecta; order Hemiptera; family Cicadidae; genus Magicicada; species Magicicada septendecula. The sequence goes on from CM068368.1 coordinate 661,637,757, forward strand.
TCTCCCAATCGTTAATTACAGAGAACTGACTGTTTTGAAAAGTTATAGAAAAAACTTAACTAAATCTATATTTAAATTAAATATACCAGTAAATAAAAGGTCAGTGACATCACCAGTAAATGATATATCATCAACATATTTGTGTAACAGACTACATATAGATATGATAGAAATAAGTGTATTAGAAAAATTACAAGACATGGTAGTAGAAGAATATGTCACAAAGAGAAAGAGGTCGGAAAACGATGGTAACCATTGAATTTAATGAAAATTCAATATCAACAGAGTTACAATATCAGATGATAGAGAGCTATTTAACAAGGACAAAAATCATTATGGACACTACAGTAATCCGAGAACATGTAGTACCTGAGTTAATGGACCATGGTTAACCTAAATAATAACAAACCAGAAAAAAAGGAGACTGAATTTTTGAAAACCGACCAAGCAACCCATTGAATAGCGGAAGAAAACCCCAAAATTCAAAAAGTATGTAAGGACAACTTACTTAATTTATTCAGGAACAATATGATTTAATAAAAACCCCAAAATTCAAAAAGTATGTAAGTACAACTTACTTAAGATATTTCGAAACCATTTAATTTAACAAAAAATAAGAACAGATTATTCAATAATATTTATAAAGAATGGATTTAAAATGAAATAATAGGGAAAAGTAATATTTTATGGTAACAAACAGAAGAATATATAAATAAATAAAAACAATCGATGGTAATGTGCTCAGATAAGAAGAATAAAGAATAATTTAATGACTCCAATGAAACTGAAGGAGGATGATAATTAATACAACAATAATTAGAATTTCTCGGAATTTAAGATTATATAAGAAGAAATGATACGGAGAAATATGTCACAAGAAGGAAAGTCAAAAGGATTTTAAAATAATGCCTATCAATAATGTTATATGCTGTTAGTTAATGGAAACGAAGAAGGAATCAAGAAGAAGAAGAAATATATAAATAAATGCAAACAGCTACAGTATGAAGAATCCCAAAGGTGTTTAGTATTAGTCGCTAATTGACTCCTTATAATCTTTTTATTTTAATGTATTGACCGTAGAAATGTTCCGGCAATAATTTTCCTAAGCAGGGATGATGTTCCCCTGGTCTCAGAAGGTGTAAGGATGGACAGCGGAGTTATGGACCCAAAAGTGGCCACCCGACTGGTACCACCGCACAGGATAGGGAAAAATGTTAGGGAAATTGAATATTTAAGGGATAATAATTATAAAATAGCTGAAAAGAGTGATATTAGATTCCAGAAGTATAGATGAAGAAAATAGAAGGAAGATAGCAGACAGAAGCTTAATTGATAAAGCGAATTTATAGAAGTAAATAGAAATGAGTGTTAAAACAAGTTTAATATGATTAGTGTGACCAGTCCTTATCAAGTAAAATGTGGAAGTACAACTACCCAGAGAAATAAATCATTAATGAATTTGCCTCCAAGAAAGAGAGAGTTGAGTAAGAAAACAGCAATTACCACCAGTCTGAAATACCAGTCAGTATATAACCAGTTTGAAATGAAGGAAGATATTATGAAGAATAAAACCAGGAATATTATGAAAATTGAAACAATCAACAATTTATTTTAGTAAACAAGTAAAACCAAAATAAATTGGTTCTAGTGGGGGGGCTTTATGTAACGTTACATAACCCAGTCCCAATAAATGATAACTTAATTATACTACCATAAAGGTCAGAAATGGGTAAACTATAACTAGCTCTAAATTACGTTATATCCAGTGGCGGCTTGCCCATAAGGGCTCTCGGGCGCAGCCCTCCCAATAAAATAAAAAGTAATAATTAATTATTAATTTTTCACCAAATCAATTAAAAAAGTTCCTATACGCATCAAAACAATAATACAACGGAAAACATTTGACGTTTAAAGTCCGGAGTTGAGTTGCGGGCGTTGGCCATAGAGCCCAAAGCTACTGTGTGCAGTGTAAATGGAAAATACAGCATACAGCTCTAACCGTGCGGTGACGTCAATCAACTGTGTTCTTTACGGACATGCTGGGACTCCATCCTTGGCCACGCATGCGCAAATCATCTCAGCCAGCGCCAGCGGCCAGCAGTGTAGCAGTTATTGGCACCCCTTGTTTGCAAACAGGTTATTGTGTTTAGTGTGTGATTAATGTGTGTCATAGTGAATAACACGGATTCTAACTTTGTAATTACGAATGATGTAAGTAAAATTATTAGCCAAGGGATAAAGAACTTAGAGCACAGGGTTGAACTTAAAAGATTAGGGCCTCCTAGGCCTAATATGGTGATTAATCAAGTACAAAAATCCACTAAGAGTAGGAATAGCTACAATCGGAAATTTAGTATTCATTTGTATAATTATGCTGATTGGTTGTGTGGGTGTGGAATAAAAACTCATTTTTCTTTTACCCGTGCATGTTAATGGGCGTACAGGATCGCACCTGGACTGTAGATGGTGTCTCGGATATTAAGCATTTGAGTGAAAAACTTAAAAAACATAAATTAAGTGAAAAACATATAAATGCGTGTATCGAGTATGCAGTACTTGGGAAGGTTGACATTGGATCTCAGTTAGACAGTGCATATAGATTAAGAATTCAAAAGTTAAATGAGGAAGTATCAAAAAATCGGTACATTTTAAGTAAGTTGATTGATGCTGTGAAGTTTTGTGGGGCTTCTGAACTTGCATTAAGGGGGCATGACGAAAGTGGCACTGACACATCTAACAACCCTGGCATATTTCGTGGTCTTGTCAACCTAATGGCAGAGTTAGACTCTACATTAAAACAACATATTGAAAAAAGCAATAACCGAGTATTTTTAAGGCTTTCCAAAACCATCCAAAATGATTTACTTTATTCCATATATGCCGTGTGCTTGGAAATTATATGCGACGAAATTACTCAAACTAAATATATTGCTATTGAAGCCGATGAGACAACCGACTGTGCTACATTGTCTCAGCTAGTGTTTGTTGTCAGATACGAGTTAAATGGGGTTGTAAATGAAAGATTTGTTAGTTTTGTAGTACCCAAAGGTCATGACGCAGCATCTGTTAGTGAAGCAATTTTTAACGAGCTGGAAAAGCTAAAAATTGACAAAACACCTGAAAGAGTGATTGCTCAAAGCTACGATGGCACTTCTGTCATGAGTGGCCAGCACACAGGTGTGCAGGCAAGAGTCAAAGCTGTGTACAAAAATGCACATTTCGTACACTGCTACGCGCATCAACAAAATTTGATCATTGAACGCTGCGCAACACAAAATAAACAGATAAAAATATTTTTCAGTAATGTTGAAGCATTTTCATCCTTTTTTCAAAATCGACTAAAAGAACAGCAGTACTTGACGACATTATGAAAAAACGAATACCAAAGAGCTCTGGCACTCGTTGGAACTTCATGTCTAGAATTGTCAGCACATTATTTAAGTATAAAAATGAAATAGAAGAATGCTTAAATAAAATATTAGACGACGACAGCAATGATTATACAACTGTAAACAAAGCAGTTGGTTTAAGCAACCTTCTTAAAGACAACGATTTCATTTTCTGGGTAACATTTTTTAATAAAATAATGCCCCATTGTGATATTTTGTACAACGAGCTTCAGAACAAGACACTCGACTGCATCAAGGCCTTAAAATATATAGGCGAATTTAAGTCTATAATCCAAAAAATAAGAAACTTGCCTGAGGTTGACCAGCCCAGTTCTAGCGAACTTGATGGAACTGAAAATGATTTATCTTGTTCAGGCCCCAGTAGAAAACGTGGCCGATTTGATGATAGAAGACACATTGTGTCAAAAGAAGTGTGTGATGTTATCATGACTGGAATTGACAATCGCTTTAATTTCTTAGATCATTTGTCGGTAGCTAAGTTATTTCTGCCAAGTTTGTTTCCCGAGTTCAAAAATAAATTTCCTGAAAATGAATTAGAAATTGCTGTAAATTTATTCAAGTTGAATAAAATAGAACTGTAACAAGAGTTGGTAGTAATATACAGTAGAAGTGATTTTTCTGAGGCAACAGGCTCATTACGGTTGCTTAATTTTATTTATGATAATAATCTGAGAGATGTGCTCCCCGAATCAGTGAAATTACTTCAGATCATCTGCACAATCCCAATGACCACTGCAGAAAGTGAAAGATGTTTTTCAACTTTAAAGCGAATAAAGACTTTTACCAGGAGCACAATGAAAGAAGGTAGACTCAGTGCACTCGCCATGTGTTCAATTGAAAAGAAATTATTATCTACCCCCAATTTCAATGAACGTGTGATCAACCACTTCGCTGCACATAAGGAGAGGAGGATGGACTTCTGCTACAAACAATATAACTAAAGGTATGAATTTTCAGTCGTAGATTAATTTATTTTTGATATTAAATGTGACTAAGTATATTTAAAGTGGTAGAAGATTAATACCTTGTTACTTAATACAACTTCCTCCTGAATTCTGATGCTTGGTCTAATTTTAAAAATATAGCTTTCACATTTGCCCTGTGGTATATAGCTATGTACTTCTGTTCTATAAAATATTTTGAATTTCCACTCTTATTATTCACATATCTTAAAAATAAAATACTTACAGTAAAATCAAATGTTATAAGTAGACTAATTTTGACAATTTTATAAATTTATAAAAATACATACAAGAAAGTGAATGAGTGTGTGTATCTGTGTGTGCGCGTTCGCGTGCGTATGTGTTTGTGTAGAGATAGTTATGACCTTATGAAAGAGCCCCTCCCATGTTCATAACGACGAGCCGCCACTGGTTATATCACCAAACATTATAAACTATACTGAAGTGATATACAGTGTAACAAGTGAGTTATAGTGTACCCAGTGCGTAAATAAGTGAATGTGAAGGGAACATTTTACAGACTTGTGCTGTAGATGTAGGAATTATGGATTATAATAGTAGACTGTGATGCTACTAACTAGTTATGTAGTTTGTTTATTTATGGTATGATTTATATTGTGTAGGCGACTAAAATTTAGTACCTATGTTTAATTTTATATTTAATAAAATAATTATGTTTGTATATAAGATAACCCAGGGTTAAAAAATAAAAGAGTTAAATATAAGATGACAATAAAAAATAAAATAATACTGTATGAGGAAAATGGCAGAAGAAAATAGTGCAGTGTAAGAATACTATAAGAGATTAATAAATAATATATAAATTCATTTAAAGTTAATAATAATATTAAAGACTTATATCTAAAGTTATAAGAAAATAAATGAAAAACTGTTATATAAATCAAATTGGAAAATAAACCAAAATTAAAAAGAATTATTTTTCTATAAATCAGAAATAAATTTATAATAATTAAAAACAGCCTATATACTCAAAAGTAAATAGCAGCACCAATAAAAATGATATAGAAATTATGTGTTACTAAGAGTAACAGAATAACAACATATTTTTTAATCGAAAAAGAGATTGAAAACCGTCCGGTTGAGAAAAGTGATGAGATCAAAATTGTATTAAAAAACCTTTTAAAACGTTGGGAAACAGTACAAAATTATAACAAAATTAACTCACAGTATCCACATTATGTCCAAACTCCTTTAGATATCATATATAACTTGCTTTACCCAATAACAAAGTGATAGAAACCTTTTCAAGATCTGGCCTAGCCAAACCGAACTTCGAGTTTTTAACAAGATTGTATCTGATAGACATTCAATGAAATTACAAAACAACTAGAACGACCACACGAGAAACCGCTTCACGCAAGTAAGAACTTCGAGGAAAGAGGTAATATAAACATTTCTTTTAATAATTAACCAAGAAAACCTCAAATCAAATCGTTGTGCAGTACAGAAATTTCTAAAAATGTTGTCATGTGTCTAATAAAAACATAATCTGCACTCTCGCGGACAAATCCGGAACTACGTACTACGAAAATAAACAAAAAATTCGAAATTGATTATTTTTATCTTGTAAAGTGTAGTATATAATTATCCATTTCTGACCATCTCATAACACAAAGAACTTACCCTTAACCCTGGGGAAATAAATAAAACGAATTATATGTTGATTCATGTTTAATTAAAGATAAAATTGTAAAATCATTAAAAACCAGATTTTATGATAACTTCATGTTTACCTAACTAAATCGATATAATGTATTAGTGACTGAAAGGATCGATTGTAATATTTGTATATTGGAAGAAGAGGAAATCAATATTATACAAATAAATACTCTTAATATTTTATGTTGAATAATAAAATGTGTATTCTTTATTGTACAGGGTAGTTGTTGTAGATTTTAGTAAGCCTAGAAGAGGACTATCCATCGGGGAGTATTACTGAACAGGGTCGTTTGGTTAACCTAACATTTGGAGATTGATGTCAAAATCAGCTGATCTTATGAACGGCGAATATTTGAAAAAATAAGAAATTGTCTACTCTGGGTGTAAACAAATTGTACTTACTCTCTCTACCAAAATAAGATTAAACAACTTCCTTAATCTCTACCAAATCACACACGCTCGATTTCTGTTTTGTTTGGGTAAAATTACAATCCGATTTATTTAAACATAAATACTTATAATTCATAAGTGGCGATCGCTAAGAGGTACTCTGACCGCTCCGAGCTGTCAAAAAACGGACGTCACCCCTTATTTAAGATTACGTTACAAAAATGACGTACTAACATTGGGGCTGAATTAATTATAAACCCGTAATTAAAAAACACAATTGGAGAGGTAAGAAACCGATTGATACCAGCGGAACATTACAGAATGGCGCTCAACATAAAAGGGCTGTAATTAGAAAAGAATTTTGGGATATTCAATAAATTAATATACCAAAAAACCTAATTATCGTCGGCAGTTAAGAGAAAACAAGAAATGCATAATACCAGAGGCAGATCGAAGAAGACGGCAGAAGAAAAGGAGAAGGAAGAAGGTGGACAGGAACGAGACATAGAAATATTTACGGACAGTGAAATGGAACAACCAATGGGTGATAAAGAAGAAACCGAAGTAATCACGGACACGGAAAAAGAAAGAGTTGAAGAGGATGCCCAAGGGGACCAACCAGATAAATCTGCCCAAAAGGAAGACATGAGTATGCAGGAGCTGTTGAGGATTATAATGGAAACCAATAAACAAATAAATGAGGAAAATAAGGAGAACTTTAGGAAACAGGAGGAAACTTCAAAGAAACTAAACGAAACTTTGAACGAACAAAACAAGCAAACCAATGATAAAATAGATGAAAACTTTAGGAAACAGGAGGAACAATACAGACAAACCAATGAGAAAATAGATAGTATTCAGGAAAGTTTAGTCAAACAACTAAACGAAAAAATCGAGACCATTCATGGAAATATCAGACAAACCATGAATGAACAATACCATGAATTGAAAGAAACTGTTGAAGGACAAAGAGAAGAGATGAATGCAAAATTTGAAGAAAGTAATAAAAATATAAAACAAATTCATGAGAAGATTGAAATGATCTGTAGCACACTTAGCCAAAAAGCAGATACATACAAGGAGGAGACAAATAAGCAAATGGATGAAGGTTTCAAGAGTTTGGATGAAACACTAAACAGCACTTCCGAAGGTACTAAAGAAGACCAAAGTGCATTGTTATCTGAAGATAAACCTAACAGAGAGAAAGAAAAGATAACGCCCATAGAAATTAACATTAAGGGAGTAAAGAAACAAATAATTAAGAAAACGAAAGAAAGAGGAATAATACGTCTTAACAAAAGGAAAAATACATGGGAAGAAGTAGATATGATTAAGAGTGGGCTGGTAAATGTACTTAATCTCCCAATCGTTAATTACAGAGAACTGACTGTTTTGAAAAGTTATAGAAAAAACTTAACTAAATCTATATTTAAATTAAATATACCAGTAAATAAAAGGCCAGTGACATCACCAGTAAATGATATATCATCAACATATTTGTGTAACAGACTACATATAGATATGATAGAAATAAGTGTATTAGAAAAATTACAAGACATGGTAGTAGAAGAATATGTCACAAAGAAAGAAAGAGGTCGGAAAACGATGGTAACCATTGAATTTAATGAAAATTCAATATCAACAGAGTTACAATATCAGATGATAGAGAGCTATTTAACAAGGACAAAAATCATTATGGACACTACAGTAATCCGAGAACATGTAGTACCTGAGTTAATGGACCATGGTTAACCTAAATAATAACAAACCAGAAAAAAAGGAGACTGAATTTTTGAAAACCGACCAAGCAACCCATTGAATAGCGGAAGAAAACCCCAAAATTCAAAAAGTATGTAAGGACAACTTACTTAATTTATTCAGGAACAATATGATTTAATAAAAACCCCAAAATTCAAAAAGTATGTAAGTACAACTTACTTAAGATATTTCGAAACCATTTAATTTAACAAAAAATAAGAACAGATTATTCAATAATATTTATAAAGAATGGATTTAAAATGAAATAATAGGGAAAAGTAATATTTTATGGTAACAAACAGAAGAATATATAAATAAATAAAAACAATCGATGGTAATGTGCTCAGATAAGAAGAATAAAGAATAATTTAATGACTCCAATGAAACTGAAGGAGGATGATAATTAATACAACAATAATTAGAATTTCTCGGAATTTAAGATTATATAAGAAGAAATGATACGGAGAAATATGTCACAAGAAGGAAAGTCAAAAGGATTTTAAAATAATGCCTATCAATAATGTTATATGCTGTTAGTTAATGGAAACGAAGAAGGAATCAAGAAGAAGAAGAAATATATAAATAAATGCAAACAGCTACAGTATGAAGAATCCCAAAGGTGTTTAGTATTAGTCGCTAATTGACTACTTATAATGTTTTTATTTTAATGTATTGACCGTAGAAATGTTCCGGCAATAATTTTCCTGAGCAGGGATGATGTTCCCCTGGTCTCAGAAGGTGTAAGGATGGACAGCGGAGTTATGGACCCAAAAGTGGCCACCCAACTGGTACCACCGCACAGGATAGGGAAAAATGTTGGGGAAATTGAATATTTAAGGGATAATAATTATAAAATAGCTGAAAAGAGTGATATTAGATTCCAGAAGTATAGATGAAGAAAATAGAAGGAAGATAGCAGACAGAAGCTTAATTGATAAAGCGAATTTATAGAAGTAAATAGAAATGAGTGTTAAAACAAGTTTAATATGATTAGTGTGACCAGTCCTTATCAAGTAAAATGTGGAAGTACAACTACCCAGAGAAATAAATCATTAATGAATTTGCCTCCAAGAAAGAGAGAGTTGAGTAAGAAAACAGCAATTACCACCAGTCTGAAATACCAGTCAGTATATAACCAGTTTGAAATGAAGGAAGATATTATGAAGAATAAAACCAGGAATATTATGAAAATTGAAACAATCAACAATTTATTTTAGTAAACAAGTAAAACCAAAATAAATTGGTTCTAGTGGGGGGGCTTTATGTAACGTTACATAACCCAGTCCCAATAAATGATAACTTAATTATACTACCATAAAGGTCAGAAATGGGTAAACTATAACTAGCTCTAAATTACGTTATATCACCAAACATTATAAACTATACTGAAGTGATATACAGTGTAACAAGTGAGTTATAGTGTACCCAGTGCGTAAATAAGTGAATGTGAAGGGAACATTTTACAGACTTGTGCTGTAGATGTAGGAATTATGGATTATAATAGTAGACTGTGATGCTACTAACTAGTTATGTAGTTTGTTTATTTATGGTATGATTTATATTGTGTAGGCGACTAAAATTTAGTACCTATGTTTAATTTTATATTTAATAAAATAATTATGTTTGTATATAAGATAACCCAGGGTTAAAAAATAAAAGAGTTAAATATAAGATGACAATAAAAAATAAAATAATACTGTATGAGGAAAATGGCAGAAGAAAATAGTGCAGTGTAAGAATACTATAAGAGATTAATAAATAATATATAAATTCATTTAAAGTTAATAATAATATTAAAGACTTATATCTAAAGTTATAAGAAAATAAATGAAAAACTGTTATATAAATCAAATTGGAAAATAAACCAAAATTAAAAAGAATTATTTTTCTATAAATCAGAAATAAATTTATAATAATTAAAAACAGCCTATATACTCAAAAGTAAATAGCAGCACCAATAAAAATGATATAGAAATTATGTGTTACTAAGAGTAACAGAATAACAACATATTTTTTAATCGAAAAAGAGATTGAAAACCGTCCGTTTGAGAAAAGTGATGAGATCAAAATTGTATTAAAAAACCTTTTAAAACGTTGGGAAACAGTACAAAATTATAACAAAATTAACTCACAGTATCCACATTATGTCCAAACTCCTTTAGATATCATATATAACTTGCTTTACCCAATAACAAAGTGATAGAAACCTTTTCAAGATCTGGCCTAGCCAAACCGAACTTCGAGTTTTTAACAAGATTGTATCTGATAGACATTCAATGAAATTACAAAACAACTAGAACGACCACACGAGAAACCGCTTCACGCAAGTAAGAACTTCGAGGAAAGAGGTAATATAAACATTTCTTTTAATAATTAACCAAGAAAACCTCAAATCAAATCGTTGTGCAGTACAGAAATTTCTAAAAATGTTGTCATGTGTCTAATAAAAACATAATCTGCACTCTCGCGGACAAATCCGGAACTACGTACTACGAAAATAAACAAAAAATTCGAAATTGATTATTTTTATCTTGTAAAGCGTAGTATATAATTATCCATTTCTGACCATCTCATAACACAAAGAACTTACCCTTAACCCTGGGGAAATAAATAAAACGAATTATATGTTGATTGATGTTTAATTAAAGATAAAATTGTAAAATCATTAAAAACCAGATTTTATGATAATTTCATGTTTACCTAACTAAATCGATATAATGTATTAGTGACTGAAAGGATCGATTGTAATATTTGTATATTGGAAGAAGAGGAAATCAATATTATACAAATAAATACTCTTAATATTTTATGTTGAATAATAAAATGTGTATTCTTTATTGTAGAGGGTAGTTGTTGTAGATTTTTGTAAGCCTAGAAGAGGACTATCCATCGGGGAGTATTACTGAACAGGGTCGTTTGGTTAACCTAACATTTGGAGATTGATGTCAAAATCAGCTGATCTTATGAACGGCTAATATTTGAAAAAATAAGAAATTGTCTACTCTGGGTGTAAACAAATTGTACTTACTCTCTCTACCAAAATAAGATTAAACAACTTCCTTAATCTCTACCAAATCACACACGCTCGATTTCTTTTTTGTTTGGGTAAAATTACAATCCGATTTATTTAAACATAAATACTTATAATTCATAAGTGGCGATCGCTAAGAGGTACTCTGACCGCTCCGAGCTGTCAAAAAACGGACGTCACCCCTTATTTAAGATTACGTTACAAAAATGACGTACTAACATTGGGGCTGAATTAATTATAAACCCATAATTAAAAAACACAATTGGAGAGGTAAGAAACCGATTGATACCAGTGGAACATTACAGAATGGCGCTCAACGTAAAAGGGCTGTAATTAGAAAAGAATTTTGGGATATTCAATAAATTAATATACCAAAAAACCTAATTATCGTCGGCAGTTATGAGAAAACAAGAAATGCATAATACCAGAGGCAGATCGAAGAAGACGGCAGAAGAAAAGGAGAAGGAAGAAGGTGGACAGGAACGAGACATAGAAATATTTACGTACAATGAAATGGAACAACCAATGGGTGATAAAGAAGAAACCGAAGTAATCATGGACACGGAAAAAGAAAGAGTTGAAGAGGATGCCCAAGGGGACCAACCAGATAAATCTGCCCAAAAGGAAGACATGAGTATGCAGGAGCTGTTGAGGATTATAATGGAAACCAATAAACAAATAAATGAGGAAAATAAGGAGAACTTTAGGAAACAGGAGGAAACTTCAAAGAAACTAAACGAAACTTTGAACGAACAAAACAAGCAAACCAATGATAAAATAGATGAAAACTTTAGGAAACAGGAGGAACAATACAGACAAACCAATGAGAAAATAGATAGTATTCAGGAAAGTTTAGTCAAACAACTAAACGAAAAAATCGAGACCATTCATGGAAATATCAGACAAACCATGAATGAACAATACCATGAATTGAAAGAAACTGTTGAAGGACAAAGAGAAGAGATGAATGCAAAATTTGAAGAAAGTAATAAAAATATAAAACAAATTCATGAGAAGATTGAAATGATCTGTAGCACACTTAGCCAAAAAGCAGATACATACAAGGAGGAGACAAATAAGCAAATGGATGAAGGTTTCAAGAGTTTGGATGAAACACTAAACAGCACTTCCGAAGGTACTAAAGAAGACCAAAGTGCATTGTTATCTGAAGATAAACCTAACAGAGAGAAAGAAAAGATAACGCCCATAGAAATTAACATTAAGGGAGTAAAGAAACAAATAATTAAGAAAACGAAAGAAAGAGGAATAATACGTCTTAACAAAAGGAAAAATACATGGGAAGAAGTAGATATGATTAAGAGTGGGCTGGTAAATGTACTTAATCTCCCAATCGTTAATTACAGAGAACTGACTGTTTTGAAAAGTTATAGAAAAAACTTAACTAAATCTATATTTAAATTAAATATACCAGTAAATAAAAGGCCAGTGACATCACCAGTAAATGATATATCATCAACATATTTGTGTAACAGACTACATATAGATATGATAGAAATAAGTGTATTAGAAAAATTACAAGACATGGTAGTAGAAGAATACGTCACAAAGAAAGAAAGAGGTCGGAAAACGATGGTAACCATTGAATTTAATGAAAATTATCAGATGATAGAGAGCTATTAGCAAGGACAAAAATCATTATGGACACTACAGTAATCCGAGAACATGTAGTACCTGAGTTAATGGACCATGGTTAACCTAAATAATAACAAACCAGAAAAAAAGGAGACTGAATTTTTGAAAACCGACCAAGCAACCCATTGAATAGCGGAAGAAAACCCCAAAATTCAAAAAGTATGTAAGGACAACTTACTTAATTTATTCAGGAACAATATGATTTAATAAAAACCCCAAAATTCAAAAAGTATGTAAGTACAACTTACTTAAGATATTTCGAAACCATTTAATTTAACAAAAAATAAGAACAGATTATTCAATAATATTTATAAAGAATGGATTTAAAATGAAATAATAGGGAAAAGTAATATTTTATGGTAACAAACAGAAGAATATATAAATAAATAAAAACAATCGATGGTAATGTGCTCAGATAAGAAGAATAAAGAATAATTTAATGACTCCAATGAAACTGAAGGAGGATGATAATTAATACAACAATAATTAGAATTTCTCGGAATTTAAGATTATATAAGAAGAAATGATACGGAGAAATATGTCACAAGAAGGAAAGTCAAAAGGATTTTAAAATAATGCCTATCAATAATGTTATATGCTGTTAGTTAATGGAAACGAAGAAGGAATCAAGAAGAAGAAGAAATATATAAATAAATGCAAACAGCTACAGTATGAAGAATCCCAAAGGTGTTTAGTATTAGTCGCTAATTGACTCCTTATAATCTTTTTATTTTAATGTATTGACCGTAGAAATGTTCCGGCAATAATTTTCCTAAGCAGGGATGATGTTCCCCTGGTCTCAGAAGGTGTAAGGATGGACAGCGGAGTTATGGACCCAAAAGTGGCCACCCGACTGGTACCACCGCACAGGATAGGGAAAAATGTTAGGGAAATTGAATATTTAAGGGATAATAATTATAAAATAGCTGAAAAGAGTGATATTAGATTCCAGAAGTATAGATGAAGAAAATAGAAGGAAGATAGCAGACAGAAGCTTAATTGATAAAGCGAATTTATAGAAGTAAATAGAAATGAGTGTTAAAACAAGTTTAATATGATTAGTGTGACCAGTCCTTATCAAGTAAAATGTGGAAGTACAACTACCCAGAGAAATAAATCATTAATGAATTTGCCTCCAAGAAAGAGAGAGTTGAGTAAGAAAACAGCAATTACCACCAGTCTGAAATACCAGTCAGTATATAACCAGTTTGAAATGAAGGAAGATATTATGAAGAATAAAACCAGGAATATTATGAAAATTGAAACAATCAACAATTTATTTTAGTAAACAAGTAAAACCAAAATAAATTGGTTCTAGTGGGGGGGCTTTATGTAACGTTACATAACCCAGTCCCAATAAATGATAACTTAATTATACTACCATAAAGGTCAGAAATGGGTAAACTATAACTAGCTCTAAATTACGTTATATCCAGTGGCGGCTTGCCCATAAGGGCTCTCGGGCGCAGCCCTCCCAATAAAATAAAAAGTAATAATTAATTATTAATTTTTCACCAAATCAATTAAAAAAGTTCCTATACGCATCAAAACAATAATACAACGGAAAACATTTGACGTTTAAAGTCCGGAGTTGAGTTGCGGGCGTTGGCCATAGAGCCCAAAGCTACTGTGTGCAGTGTAAATGGAAAATACAGCATACAGCTCTAACCGTGCGGTGACGTCAATCAACTGTGTTCTTTACGGACATGCTGGGACTCCATCCTTGGCCACGCATGCGCAAATCATCTCAGCCAGCGCCAGCGGCCAGCAGTGTAGCAGTTATTGGCACCCCTTGTTTGCAAACAGGTTATTGTGTTTAGTGTGTGATTAATGTGTGTCATAGTGAATAACACGGATTCTAACTTTGTAATTACGAATGATGTAAGTAAAATTATTAGCCAAGGGATAAAGAACTTAGAGCACAGGGTTGAACTTAAAAGATTAGGGCCTCCTAGGCCTAATATGGTGATTAATCAAGTACAAAAATCCACTAAGAGTAGGAATAGCTACAATCGGAAATTTAGTATTCATTTGTATAATTATGCTGATTGGTTGTGTGGGTGTGGAATAAAAACTCATTTTTCTTTTACCCGTGCATGTTAATGGGCGTACAGGATCGCACCTGGACTGTAGATGGTGTCTCGGATATTAAGCATTTGAGTGAAAAACTTAAAAAACATAAATTAAGTGAAAAACATATAAATGCGTGTATCGAGTATGCAGTACTTGGGAAGGTTGACATTGGATCTCAGTTAGACAGTGCATATAGATTAAGAATTCAAAAGTTAAATGAGGAAGTATCAAAAAATCGGTACATTTTAAGTAAGTTGATTGATGCTGTGAAGTTTTGTGGGGCTTCTGAACTTGCATTAAGGGGGCATGACGAAAGTGGCACTGACACATCTAACAACCCTGGCATATTTCGTGGTCTTGTCAACCTAATGGCAGAGTTAGACTCTACATTAAAACAACATATTGAAAAAAGCAATAACCGAGTATTTTTAAGGCTTTCCAAAACCATCCAAAATGATTTACTTTATTCCATATATGCCGTGTGCTTGGAAATTATATGCGACGAAATTACTCAAACTAAATATATTGCTATTGAAGCCGATGAGACAACCGACTGTGCTACATTGTCTCAGCTAGTGTTTGTTGTCAGATACGAGTTAAATGGGGTTGTAAATGAAAGATTTGTTAGTTTTGTAGTACCCAAAGGTCATGACGCAGCATCTGTTAGTGAAGCAATTTTTAACGAGCTGGAAAAGCTAAAAATTGACAAAACACCTGAAAGAGTGATTGCTCAAAGC
This sequence comes from Magicicada septendecula, assembly GCA_034769895.1. Classification (NCBI taxonomy): domain Eukaryota; kingdom Metazoa; phylum Arthropoda; class Insecta; order Hemiptera; family Cicadidae; genus Magicicada; species Magicicada septendecula. The sequence continues at coordinate 661,653,451 of CM068368.1, forward strand.
TACGATGGCACTTCTGTCATGAGTGGCCAGCACACAGGTGTGCAGGCAAGAGTCAAAGCTGTGTACAAAAATGCACATTTCGTACACTGCTACGCGCATCAACAAAATTTGATCATTGAACGCTGCGCAACACAAAATAAACAGATAAAAATATTTTTCAGTAATGTTGAAGCATTTTCATCCTTTTTTCAAAATCGACTAAAAGAACAGCAGTACTTGACGACATTATGAAAAAACGAATACCAAAGAGCTCTGGCACTCGTTGGAACTTCATGTCTAGAATTGTCAGCACATTATTTAAGTATAAAAATGAAATAGAAGAATGCTTAAATAAAATATTAGACGACGACAGCAATGATTATACAACTGTAAACAAAGCAGTTGGTTTAAGCAACCTTCTTAAAGACAACGATTTCATTTTCTGGGTAACATTTTTTAATAAAATAATGCCCCATTGTGATATTTTGTACAACGAGCTTCAGAACAAGACACTCGACTGCATCAAGGCCTTAAAATATATAGGCGAATTTAAGTCTATAATCCAAAAAATAAGAAACTTGCCTGAGGTTGACCAGCCCAGTTCTAGCGAACTTGATGGAACTGAAAATGATTTATCTTGTTCAGGCCCCAGTAGAAAACGTGGCCGATTTGATGATAGAAGACACATTGTGTCAAAAGAAGTGTGTGATGTTATCATGACTGGAATTGACAATCGCTTTAATTTCTTAGATCATTTGTCGGTAGCTAAGTTATTTCTGCCAAGTTTGTTTCCCGAGTTCAAAAATAAATTTCCTGAAAATGAATTAGAAATTGCTGTAAATTTATTCAAGTTGAATAAAATAGAACTGTAACAAGAGTTGGTAGTAATATACAGTAGAAGTGATTTTTCTGAGGCAACAGGCTCATTACGGTTGCTTAATTTTATTTATGATAATAATCTGAGAGATGTGCTCCCCGAATCAGTGAAATTACTTCAGATCATCTGCACAATCCCAATGACCACTGCAGAAAGTGAAAGATGTTTTTCAACTTTAAAGCGAATAAAGACTTTTACCAGGAGCACAATGAAAGAAGGTAGACTCAGTGCACTCGCCATGTGTTCAATTGAAAAGAAATTATTATCTACCCCCAATTTCAATGAACGTGTGATCAACCACTTCGCTGCACATAAGGAGAGGAGGATGGACTTCTGCTACAAACAATATAACTAAAGGTATGAATTTTCAGTCGTAGATTAATTTATTTTTGATATTAAATGTGACTAAGTATATTTAAAGTGGTAGAAGATTAATACCTTGTTACTTAATACAACTTCCTCCTGAATTCTGATGCTTGGTCTAATTTTAAAAATATAGCTTTCACATTTGCCCTGTGGTATATAGCTATGTACTTCTGTTCTATAAAATATTTTGAATTTCCACTCTTATTATTCACATATCTTAAAAATAAAATACTTACAGTAAAATCAAATGTTATAAGTAGACTAATTTTGACAATTTTATAAATTTATAAAAATACATACAAGAAAGTGAATGAGTGTGTGTATCTGTGTGTGCGCGTTCGCGTGCGTATGTGTTTGTGTAGAGATAGTTATGACCTTATGAAAGAGCCCCTCCCATGTTCATAACGACGAGCCGCCACTGGTTATATCACCAAACATTATAAACTATACTGAAGTGATATACAGTGTAACAAGTGAGTTATAGTGTACCCAGTGCGTAAATAAGTGAATGTGAAGGGAACATTTTACAGACTTGTGCTGTAGATGTAGGAATTATGGATTATAATAGTAGACTGTGATGCTACTAACTAGTTATGTAGTTTGTTTATTTATGGTATGATTTATATTGTGTAGGCGACTAAAATTTAGTACCTATGTTTAATTTTATATTTAATAAAATAATTATGTTTGTATATAAGATAACCCAGGGTTAAAAAATAAAAGAGTTAAATATAAGATGACAATAAAAAATAAAATAATACTGTATGAGGAAAATGGCAGAAGAAAATAGTGCAGTGTAAGAATACTATAAGAGATTAATAAATAATATATAAATTCATTTAAAGTTAATAATAATATTAAAGACTTATATCTAAAGTTATAAGAAAATAAATGAAAAACTGTTATATAAATCAAATTTGAAAATAAACCAAAATTAAAAAGAATTATTTTTCTATAAATCAGAAATAAATTTATAATAATTAAAAACAGCCTATATACTCAAAAGTAAATAGCAGCACCAATAAAAATGATATAGAAATTATGTGTTACTAAGAGTAACAGAATAACAACATATTTTTTAATCGAAAAAGAGATTGAAAACCGTCCGGTTGAGAAAAGTGATGAGATCAAAATTGTATTAAAAAACCTTTTAAAACGTTGGGAAACAGTACAAAATTATAACAAAATTAACTCACAGTATCCACATTATGTCCAAACTCCTTTAGATATCATATATAACTTGCTTTACCCAATAACAAAGTGATAGAAACCTTTTCAAGATCTGGCCTAGCCAAACCGAACTTCGAGTTTTTAACAAGATTGTATCTGATAGACATTCAATGAAATTACAAAACAACTAGAACGACCACACGAGAAACCGCTTCACGCAAGTAAGAACTTCGAGGAAAGAGGTAATATAAACATTTCTTTTAATAATTAACCAAGAAAACCTCAAATCAAATCGTTGTGCAGTACAGAAATTTCTAAAAATGTTGTCATGTGTCTAATAAAAACATAATCTGCACTCTCGCGGACAAATCCGGAACTACGTACTACGAAAATAAACAAAAAATTCGAAATTGATTATTTTTATCTTGTAAAGTGTAGTATATAATTATCCATTTCTGACCATCTCATAACACAAAGAACTTACCCTTAACCCTGGGGAAATAAATAAAACGAATTATATGTTGATTGATGTTTAATTAAAGATAAAATTGTAAAATCATTAAAAACCAGATTTTATGATAACTTCATGTTTACCTAACTAAATCGATATAATGTATTAGTGACTGAAAGGATCGATTGTAATATTTGTATATTGGAAGAAGAGGAAATCAATATTATACAAATAAATACTCTTAATATTTTATGTTGAATAATAAAATGTGTATTCTTTATTGTACAGGGTAGTTGTTGTAGATTTTAGTAAGCCTAGAAGAGGACTATCCATCGGGGAGTATTACTGAACAGGGTCGTTTGGTTAACCTAACATTTGGAGATTGATGTCAAAATCAGCTGATCTTATGAACGGTGAATATTTGAAAAAATAAGAAATTGTCTACTCTGGGTGTAAACAAATTGTACTTACTCTCTCTACCAAAATAAGATTAAACAACTTCCTTAATCTCTACCAAATCACACACGCTCGATTTCTGTTTTGTTTGGGTAAAATTACAATCCGATTTATTTAAACATAAATACTTATAATTCATAAGTGGCGATCGCTAAGAGGTACTCTGACCGCTCCGAGCTGTCAAAAAACGGACGTCACCCCTTATTTAAGATTACGATACAAAAATGACGTACTAACATTGGGGCTGAATTAATTATAAACCCGTAATTAAAAAACACAATTGGAGAGGTAAGAAACCGATTGATACCAGCGGAACATTACAGAATGGCGCTCAACATAAAAGGGCTGTAATTAGAAAAGAATTTTGGGATATTCAATAAATTAATATACCAAAAAACCTAATTATCGTCGGCAGTTATGAGAAAACAAGAAATGCATAATACCAGAGGCAGATCGAAGAAGACGGCAGAAGAAAAGGAGAAGGAAGAAGGTGGACAGGAACGAGACATAGAAATATTTACGGACAGTGAAATGGAACAACCAATGGGTGATAAAGAAGAAACCGAAGTAATCACGGACACGGAAAAAGAAAGAGTTGAAGAGGATGCCCAAGGGGGGACCAACCAGATAAATCTGCCCAAAAGGAAGACATGAGTATGCAGGAGCTGTTGAGGATTATAATGGAAACCAATAAACAAATAAATGAGGAAAATAAGGAGAACTTTAGGAAACAGGAGGAAACTTCAAAGAAACTAAACGAAACTTTGAACGAACAAAACAAGCAAACCAATGATAAAATAGATGAAAACTTTAGGAAACAGGAGGAACAATACAGACAAACCAATGAGAAAATAGATAGTATTCAGGAAAGTTTAGTCAAACAACTAAACGAAAAAATCGAGACCATTCATGGAAATATCAGACAAACCATGAATGAACAATACCATGAATTGAAAGAAACTGTTGAAGGACAAAGAGAAGAGATGAATGCAAAATTTGAAGAAAGTAATAAAAATATAAAACAAATTCATGAGAAGATTGAAATGATCTGTAGCACACTTAGCCAAAAAGCAGATACATACAAGGAGGAGACAAATAAGCAAATGGATGAAGGTTTCAAGAGTTTGGATGAAACACTAAACAGCACTTCCGAAGGTACTAAAGAAGACCAAAGTGCATTGTTATCTGAAGATAAACCTAACAGAGAGAAAGAAAAGATAACGCCCATAGAAATTAACATTAAGGGAGTAAAGAAACAAATAATTAAGAAAACGAAAGAAAGAGGAATAATACGTCTTAACAAAAGGAAAAATACATGGGAAGAAGTAGATATGATTAAGAGTGGGCTGGTAAATGTACTTAATCTCCCAATCGTTAATTACAGAGAACTGACTGTTTTGAAAAGTTATAGAAAAAACTTAACTAAATCTATATTTAAATTAAATATACCAGTAAATAAAAGGCCAGTGACATCACCAGTAAATGATATATCATCAACATATTTGTGTAACAGACTACATATAGATATGATAGAAATAAGTGTATTAGAAAAATTACAAGACATGGTAGTAGAAGAATATGTCACAAAGAAAGAAAGAGGTCGGAAAACGATGGTAACCATTGAATTTAATGAAAATTCAATATCAACAGAGTTACAATATCAGATGATAGAGAGCTATTTAACAAGGACAAAAATCATTATGGACACTACAGTAATCCGAGAACATGTAGTACCTGAGTTAATGGACCATGGTTAACCTAAATAATAACAAACCAGAAAAAAAGGAGACTGAATTTTTGAAAACCGACCAAGCAACCCATTGAATAGCGGAAGAAAACCCCAAAATTCAAAAAGTATGTAAGGACAACTTACTTAATTTATTCAGGAACAATATGATTTAATAAAAACCCCAAAATTCAAAAAGTATGTAAGTACAACTTACTTAAGATATTTCGAAACCATTTAATTTAACAAAAAATAAGAACAGATTATTCAATAATATTTATAAAGAATGGATTTAAAATGAAATAATAGGGAAAAGTAATATTTTATGGTAACAAACAGAAGAATATATAAATAAATAAAAACAATCGATGGTAATGTGCTCAGATAAGAAGAATAAAGAATAATTTAATGACTCCAATGAAACTGAAGGAGGATGATAATTAATACAACAATAATTAGAATTTCTCGGAATTTAAGATTATATAAGAAGAAATGATACGGAGAAATATGTCACAAGAAGGAAAGTCAAAAGGATTTTAAAATAATGCCTATCAATAATGTTATATGCTGTTAGTTAATGGAAACGAAGAAGGAATCAAGAAGAAGAAGAAATATATAAATAAATGCAAACAGCTACAGTATGAAGAATCCCAAAGGTGTTTAGTATTAGTCGCTAATTGACTACTTATAATCTTTTTATTTTAATGTATTGACCGTAGAAATGTTCCGGCAATAATTTTCCTGAGCAGGGATGATGTTCCCCTGGTCTCAGAAGGTGTAAGGATGGACAGCGGAGTTATGGACCCAAAAGTGGCCACCCAACTGGTACCACCGCACAGGATAGGGAAAAATGTTGGGGAAATTGAATATTTAAGGGATAATAATTATAAAATAGCTGAAAAGAGTGATATTAGATTCCAGAAGTATAGATGAAGAAAATAGAAGGAAGATAGCAGACAGAAGCTTAATTGATAAAGCGAATTTATAGAAGTAAATAGAAATGAGTGTTAAAACAAGTTTAATATGATTAGTGTGACCAGTCCTTATCAAGTAAAATGTGGAAGTACAACTACCCAGAGAAATAAATCATTAATGAATTTGCCTCCAAGAAAGAGAGAGTTGAGTAAGAAAACAGCAATTACCACCAGTCTGAAATACCAGTCAGTATATAACCAGTTTGAAATGAAGGAAGATATTATGAAGAATAAAACCAGGAATATTATGAAAATTGAAACAATCAACAATTTATTTTAGTAAACAAGTAAAACCAAAATAAATTGGTTCTAGTGGGGGGGCTTTATGTAACGTTACATAACCCAGTCCCAATAAATGATAACTTAATTATACTACCATAAAGGTCAGAAATGGGTAAACTATAACTAGCTCTAAATTACGTTATATCACCAAACATTATAAACTATACTGAAGTGATATACAGTGTAACAAGTGAGTTATAGTGTACCCAGTGCGTAAATAAGTGAATGTGAAGGGAACATTTTACAGACTTGTGCTGTAGATGTAGGAATTATGGATTATAATAGTAGACTGTGATGCTACTAACTAGTTATGTAGTTTGTTTATTTATGGTATGATTTATATTGTGTAGGCGACTAAAATTTAGTACCTATGTTTAATTTTATATTTAATAAAATAATTATGTTTGTATATAAGATAACCCAGGGTTAAAAAATAAAAGAGTTAAATATAAGATGACAATAAAAAATAAAATAATACTGTATGAGGAAAATGGCAGAAGAAAATAGTGCAGTGTAAGAATACTATAAGAGATTAATAAATAATATATAAATTCATTTAAAGTTAATAATAATATTAAAGACTTATATCTAAAGTTATAAGAAAATAAATGAAAAACTGTTATATAAATCAAATTGGAAAATAAACCAAAATTAAAAAGAATTATTTTTCTATAAATCAGAAATAAATTTATAATAATTAAAAACAGCCTATATACTCAAAAGTAAATAGCAGCACCAATAAAAATGATATAGAAATTATGTGTTACTAAGAGTAACAGAATAACAACATATTTTTTAATCGAAAAAGAGATTGAAAACCGTCCGGTTGAGAAAAGTGATGAGATCAAAATTGTATTAAAAAACCTTTTAAAACGTTGGGAAACAGTACAAAATTATAACAAAATTAACTCACAGTATCCACATTATGTCCAAACTCCTTTAGATATCATATATAACTTGCTTTACCCAATAACAAAGTGATAGAAACCTTTTCAAGATCTGGCCTAGCCAAACCGAACTTCGAGTTTTTAACAAGATTGTATCTGATAGACATTCAATGAAATTACAAAACAACTAGAACGACCACACGAGAAACCGCTTCACGCAAGTAAGAACTTCGAGGAAAGAGGTAATATAAACATTTCTTTTAATAATTAACCAAGAAAACCTCAAATCAAATCGTTGTGCAGTACAGAAATTTCTAAAAATGTTGTCATGTGTCTAATAAAAACATAATCTGCACTCTCGCGGACAAATCCGGAACTACGTACTACGAAAATAAACAAAAAATTCGAAATTGATTATTTTTATCTTGTAAAGCGTAGTATATAATTATCCATTTCTGACCATCTCATAACACAAAGAACTTACCCTTAACCCTGGGGAAATAAATAAAACGAATTATATGTTGATTGATGTTTAATTAAAGATAAAATTGTAAAATCATTAAAAACCAGATTTTATGATAATTTCATGTTTACCTAACTAAATTGATATAATGTATTAGTGACTGAAAGGATCGATTGTAATATTTGTATATTGGAAGAAGAGGAAATCAATATTATACAAATAAATACTCTTAATATTTTATGTTGAATAATAAAATGTGTATTCTTTATTGTAGAGGGTAGTTGTTGTAGATTTTTGTAAGCCTAGAAGAGGACTATCCATCGGGGAGTATTACTGAACAGGGTCGTTTGGTTAACCTAACATTTGGAGATTGATGTCAAAATCAGCTGATCTTATGAACGGCTAATATTTGAAAAAATAAGAAATTGTCTACTCTGGGTGTAAACAAATTGTACTTACTCTCTCTACCAAAATAAGATTAAACAACTTCCTTAATCTCTACCAAATCACACACGCTCGATTTCTGTTTTGTTTGGGTAAAATTACAATCCGATTTATTTAAACATAAATACTTATAATTCATAAGTGGCGATCGCTAAGAGGTACTCTGACCGCTCCGAGCTGTCAAAAAACGGACGTCACCCCTTATTTAAGATTACGTTACAAAAATGACGTACTAACATTGGGGCTGAATTAATTATAAACCCATAATTAAAAAACACAATTGGAGAGGTAAGAAACCGATTGATACCAGTGGAACATTACAGAATGGCGCTCAACGTAAAAGGGCTGTAATTAGAAAAGAATTTTGGGATATTCAATAAATTAATATACCAAAAAACCTAATTATCGTCGGCAGTTATGAGAAAACAAGAAATGCATAATACCAGAGGCAGATCGAAGAAGACGGCAGAAGAAAAGGAGAAGGAAGAAGGTGGACAGGAACGAGACATAGAAATATTTACGTACAATGAAATGGAACAACCAATGGGTGATAAAGAAGAAACCGAAGTAATCATGGACACGGAAAAAGAAAGAGTTGAAGAGGATGCCCAAGGGGACCAACCAGATAAATCTGCCCAAAAGGAAGACATGAGTATGCAGGAGCTGTTGAGGATTATAATGGAAACCAATAAACAAATAAATGAGGAAAATAAGGAGAACTTTAGGAAACAGGAGGAAACTTCAAAGAAACTAAACGAAACTTTGAACGAACAAAACAAGCAAACCAATGATAAAATAGATGAAAACTTTAGGAAACAGGAGGAACAATACAGACAAACCAATGAGAAAATAGATAGTATTCAGGAAAGTTTAGTCAAACAACTAAACGAAAAAATCGAGACCATTCATGGAAATATCAGACAAACCATGAATGAACAATACCATGAATTGAAAGAAACTGTTGAAGGACAAAGAGAAGAGATGAATGCAAAATTTGAAGAAAGTAATAAAAATATAAAACAAATTCATGAGAAGATTGAAATGATCTGTAGCACACTTAGCCAAAAAGCAGATACATACAAGGAGGAGACAAATAAGCAAATGGATGAAGGTTTCAAGAGTTTGGATGAAACACTAAACAGCACTTCCGAAGGTACTAAAGAAGACCAAAGTGCATTGTTATCTGAAGATAAACCTAACAGAGAGAAAGAAAAGATAACGCCCATAGAAATTAACATTAAGGGAGTAAAGAAACAAATAATTAAGAAAACGAAAGAAAGAGGAATAATACGTCTTAACAAAAGGAAAAATACATGGGAAGAAGTAGATATGATTAAGAGTGGGCTGGTAAATGTACTTAATCTCCCAATCGTTAATTACAGAGAACTGACTGTTTTGAAAAGTTATAGAAAAAACTTAACTAAATCTATATTTAAATTAAATATACCAGTAAATAAAAGGCCAGTGACATCACCAGTAAATGATATATCATCAACATATTTGTGTAACAGACTACATATAGATATGATAGAAATAAGTGTATTAGAAAAATTACAAGACATGGTAGTAGAAGAATACGTCACAAAGAAAGAAAGAGGTCGGAAAACAATGGTAACCATTGAATTTAATGAAAATTATCAGATGATAGAGAGCTATTAGCAAGGACAAAAATCATTATGGACACTACAGTAATCCGAGAACATGTAGTACCTGAGTTAATGGACCATGGTTAACCTAAATAATAACAAACCAGAAAAAAAGGAGACTGAATTTTTGAAAACCGACCAAGCAACCCATTGAATAGCGGAAGAAAACCCCAAAATTCAAAAAGTATGTAAGGACAACTTATTTAATTTATTCAGGAACAATATGATTTAATAAAAACCCCAAAATTCAAAAAGTATGTAAGTACAACTTACTTAAGATATTTCGAAACCATTTAATTTAACAAAAAATAAGAACAGATTATTCAATAATATTTATAAAGAATGGATTTAAAATTAAATAATAGGGAAAAGTAATATTTTATGGTAACAAACAGAAGAATATATAAATAAATAAAAACAATCGATGGTAATGTGCTCAGATAAGAAGAATAAAGAATAATTTAATGACTCCAATGAAACTGAAGGAGGATGATAATTAATACAACAATAATTAGAATTTCTCGGAATTGATGATTATATAAGAAGAAATGATACGGAGAAATATGTCACAAGAAGGAAAGTCAAACGGATTTTAAAATAATGCCTATCAATAATGTTATATGCTGTTAGTTAATGGAAACGAAGAAGGAATCAAGAAGAAGAAGAAATATATAAATAAATGCAAACAGCTACAGTATGAAGAATCCCAAAGGTGTTTAGTATTAGTCGCTAATTGACTACTTATAATCTTTTTATTTTAATGTATTGACCGTAGAAATGTTCCGGCAATAATTTTCCTGAGCAGGGATGATGTTCCCCTGGTCTCAGAAGGTGTAAGGATGGACAGCGGAGTTATGGACCCAAAAGTGGCCACCCAACTGGTACCACCGCACAGGATAGGGAAAAATGTTGGGGAAATTGAATATTTAAGGGATAATAATTATAAAATAGCTGAAAAGAGTGATATTAGATTCCAGAAGTATAGATGAAGAAAATAGAAGGAAGATAGCAGACAGAAGCTTAATTGATAAAGCGAATTTATAGAAGTAAATAGAAATGAGTGTTAAAACAAGTTTAATATGATTAGTGTGACCAGTCCTTATCAAGTAAAATGTGGAAGTACAACTACCCAGAGAAATAAATCATTAATGAATTTGCCTCCAAGAAAGAGAGAGTTGAGTAAGAAAACAGCAATTACCACCAGTCTGAAATACCAGTCAGTATATAACCAGTTTGAAATGAAGGAAGATATTATGAAGAATAAAACCAGGAATATTATGAAAATTGAAACAATCAACAATTTATTTTAGTAAACAAGTAAAACCAAAATAAATTGGTTCTAGTGGGGGGGCTTTATGTAACGTTACATAACCCAGTCCCAATAAATGATAACTTAATTATACTACCATAAAGGTCAGAAATGGGTAAACTATAACTAGCTCTAAATTGCGTTAAATCACCAAACATTATAAACTATACTGAAGTGATATACAGTGTAACAAGTGAGTTATAGTGTACCCAGTGCGTAAATAAGTGAATGTGAAGGGAACATTTTACAGACTTGTGCTGTAGATGTAGGAATTATGGATTATAATAGTAGACTGTGATGCTACTAACTAGTTATGTAGTTTGTTTATTTATGGTATGATTTATATTGTGTAGGCGACTAAAATTTAGTACCTATGTTTAATTTTATATTTAATAAAATAATTATGTTTGTATATAAGATAACCCAGGGTTAAAAAATAAAAGAGTTAAATATAAGATGATAATAAAAAATAAAATAATACTGTATGAGGAAAATGGCAGAAGAAAATAGTGCAGTGTAAGAATACTATAAGAGATTAATAAATAATATATAAATTCATTTAAAGTTAATAATAATATTAAAGACTTATATCTAAAGTTATAAGAAAATAAATGAAAAACTGTTATATAAATCAAATTTGAAAATAAACCAAAATTAAAAAGAATTATTTTTCTATAAATCAGAAATAAATTTATAATAATTAAAAACAGCCTATATACTCAAAAGTAAATAGCAGCACCAATAAAAATGATATAGAAATTATGTGTTACTAAGAGTAACAGAATAACAACATATTTTTTAATCGAAAAAGAGATTGAAAACCGTCCGGTTGAGAAAAGTGATGAGATCAAAATTGTATTAAAAAACCTTTTAAAACGTTGGGAAACAGTACAAAATTATAACAAAATTAACTCACAGTATCCACATTATGTCCAAACTCCTTTAGATATCATATATAACTTGCTTTACCCAATAACAAAGTGATAGAAATCTTTTCAAGATCTGGCCTAGCCAAACCGAACTTCGAGTTTTTAACAAGATTGTATCTGATAGACATTCAATGAAATTACAAAACAACTAGAACGACCACACGAGAAACCGCTTTACGCAAGTAAGAACTTCGAGGAAAGAGGTAATATAAACATTTCTTTTAATAATTAACCAAGAAAACCTCAAATCAAATCGTTGTGCAGTACAGAAATTTCTAAAAATGTTGTCATGTGTCTAATAAAAACATAATCTGCACTCTCGCGGACAAATCCGGAACTACGTACTACGAAAATAAACAAAAAATTCGAAATTGATTATTTTTATCTTGTAAAGCGTAGTATATAATTATCCATTTCTGACCATCTCATAACACAAAGAACTTACCCTTAACCCTGGGGAAATAAATAAAACGAATTATATGTTGATTGATGTTTAATTAAAAATAAAATTGTAAAATCATTAAAAACCAGATTTTATGATAATTTCATGTTTACCTAACTAAATCGATATAATGTATTAGTGACTGAAAGGATCGATTGTAATATTTGTATATTGGAAGAAGAGGAAATCAATATTATACAAATAAATACTCTTAATATTTTATGTTGAATAATAAAATGTGTATTCTTTATTGTAGAGGGTAGTTGTTGTAGATTTTAGTAAGCCTAGAAGAGGACTATCCATCAGGGAGTATTACTGAACAGGGTCGTTTGGTTAACCTAACATTTGGAGATTGATGTCAAAATCAGCTGATCTTATGAACGGCGAACATTTGAAAAAATAAGAAATTGTCTACTCTGGGTGTAAACAAATTGTACTTACTCTCTCTTCCAAAATAAGATTAAACAACTTCCTTAATCTCTACCAAATCACACACGCTCGATTTCTGTTTTGTTTGGGTAAAATTACAATCCGATTTATTTAAACATAAATACTTATAATTCATAAGTGGCGATCGCTAAGAGGTACTCTGACCGCTCCGAGCTGTCAAAAAACGGACGTCACCCCTTATTAAAGATTACGTTAGAAAAAATGACGTACTAACATTGGGGCTGAATTAATTATAAACCCGTAATTAAAATACACGATTGGAGAGGTAAGAAACCGATTGATACCAGCGGAACGTTACAATATTTAGCACTAAAATGCATATTTACATTATATTTTTTGACTTTTCATTTGCATATTTAGACATTTATGAAGTTTTACAGCATATGTACAGTAAAAATGGATTATAATGGCATTTTTCGTATATTTTTCACACAAAAATCCATTTATTCGTTCCGTAACAAATTGTGGTGTGTTAAAGTAGTAAAAACATCTTTCAGGATATCCTTAAAATACCTATATTAGGAGAAATGGTGAATAAGGTGTGAAATGTCTTTGGAATGCAGATTTTCAAGTACTGTTTGGCCTCTATTGTTTGCCTCCATGAGTGATAATGCCAGCGGGCAGAAGTGAAGGGAGTGGGAGGGTTTTTCTTATATTTTTGAAGTGTTTTTAACATTCACCTCCCCCATAATGGCCATTCACTCATTCTGTGTGTCCACCGTTTGTTTCCACCATGCCTAGAATAAATAATCGCGGTTTTATTCGAGAATTTGGCGATAAAATATTTAGTACCAATGGCACTATTTTATTTTGTAAGTTGTGTGAAGTTAAAGTCGCCGCTGAGAAATGTTTGACTGTGCAGCAACAGTGTAATACGGCTAAACATAAAAATTACTTACAAAGACAGTCAGCAGTCGAAAGTAGACAACTTCTATTATTCGAAAAATCTGCTAGTACTTCAACTTCATCTTCCAACACTTCAGAGTTTACGAAGGATCTCTGCAGGGTGATGATTTCATCCAGCATCCCATTGAAAAAGCTTAACAATCAAAGCTTGAGACAGTTTCTGGAGAAATATACGAAACATCCAGTTCCAAATGAATCGACGCTGAGGAAGAACTATCTGACTGGGTGTTACGAAGAGGTGTTGGATAAAAGAAGATGTAGTGTGGGGGACTGTAAAATATGGGTTTCAATTGATGAAACAACAGATGTTGATGGGAGGTATGCTGGAAATGTGATTGTTGGCTAGTACTTCAACTTCATCTTCCAACACTTCAGAGTTTACGAAGGATCTCTGCAGGGTGATGATTTCATCCAGCATCCCATTGAAAAAGCTTAATAATCAAAGCTTGAGACAGTTTCTGGAGAAATATACGAAACATCCAGTTCCAAATGAATCGACGCTGAGGAAGAACTATCTGACTGGGTGTTACGAAGAGGTGTTGGATAAAAGAAGATGTAGTGTGGGGGACTGTAAAATATGGGTTTCAATTGATGAAACAACAGATGTTGATGGGAGGTATGCTGGAAATGTGATTGTTGGCACACTAAAAGACGACAGACCTGGAGAAATATCCTCCTAGCATGTGAAGTGCTAGAGAGGACAAATCATTCAAGCATTGCTGTATTTGACGATTCTTTGAATATACTGTGGCCAAATGGGGCAAAAAGAGAGAATGTTCTTCTCTTTATTACTGACGCGGCTCCTTATATGATGAAAGCAGCCAAGGGACTAAAGATGTTATATCCGAAGATGATACATGTAACATGCCTTGCACATGTTTTACATAGAGTGGCCGAAGAAATTCGCAGTAACTACCCGGAAGTGGATAAATTAATATCAAATGGAAAGAAAGCCTTTAAATCACCACTCCCCCTGCAGGCATTTAAAGATGCAGCTCCTTCATTCCCCCTTCCTCCCCAGCCTGTCCTAACACGCTGGAGTACCTGGATTGAAGCTGCAGTACATTACTGCAACAATTACGACACCGTGGAGAAGATCATGAACTCCTTGGACCCTACAGATTCTTCGTCAGTGAATATAATGCAAGATTTGTTTTCATGTTCCACTATAAAAACTGACCTGGCTTACTTGAAATCCAACTTCGGTTTCTTACCGAGCAAAATCACCCAGCTAGAAGCTTCAGGTTCTGAACTAAGTGATGCTCTGAATATTGTAAAATACACGGAACAAGAGTTAAAACGTGCAAAAGGAATAGTAGCAGCCAAAGTTCGTGCAAAATTAGTGAGTGTACTGGAGAAGAATGCTGGATTTTTGCAACTGTGTGGTATAAGTGAGATTTTCTGCGGAAATGAACCAGGTTCAGACTTCGAAAATGAATTTTCATCCTTTGACTTAAGTTTATTTAAGTATGTCCCCATTACTTTGTGTGATGTGGAGAGAAGTTTCTCTCGCTACAAGAGCATTCTCAGTGACAACAGGAGAGCATTTTCATTTCACAACCTGAAAATGCATGTCATCGACTGCAACAATTCAGCTGATAATGAAGACTGAGATCAGGTATGAATATTTTTAATAGGGGTGTTAAATGGGATTTGAGCAAGTAAAATTATTTAATTACTTTTCTCTGCCTTACAGGTTGATGCTGTTTTGCAAAATGCAGTTAAATGAGTTCGTGAATGCTGCACTGTGTGACTATCTTAAAGACACTCATTTGAAGTAGATAAATAAAAACAATAATTAACAGGATTAGCTCTATATTTTATAAACAAAACAAAAATGTAACACATACGTGTCATTAATAAAGTCATATTTTGGATTTTATTGTTCATGTTTTAATGTTTTTTTAGGTCATAAATGCATGCATATTTCCTACATTTTTAGGTCATAGAAATCCGCCCCCTAATCATCATTTGTTTAATTTCCATGATTAAACATGTAAAATCATAAGAAATATGTCATAGTCGTAAGTGAAAAAACATTAACTTTTTAATTAAAACACCAACATATGCCTTGTGAGGACTTGTTTTAATGAGCAAATCAATTGTAATAACATGGTGTGGCTATATAAAGTATTACTAGGAACGCAAGGATGTTAAACCAATTTAAAACATATTCTGTTTATTTTGGGCCAAAAGATAGCGTCATGACACTACTCTCCAACCCAAACACATTAACAATTTTATACAAATTAATTGTTTTCCCCGAGGGAGTGACCTCGCTCTAAGGAACGGCAGCAATCTCTAAGCCAATGAAATCGATTAAAATCAACAGGTGGGTATGTAATCCCAAAATTGGAACAGCGAGAGAGAAGCAAATTTCTTCATACTTGATATCTGACGAGCGAAGCAGTACGACGGCCATTTCTGTGCGTGAAAAAGTTGAGTTCGGAATTGAATCAGCTGTTCGGGTTTAAATGTAAACAATTGGTCACATAACACACAAAAATGTTTAAGTGTCGAGTTTAATGCATAAATGCAACTGCAATAGTGAAATGACATTGCAGAGTGTGCAGTAGGCTGCAATAAAGTGAATTACAGGAAGTATAGCGGTGTTTTATTATACTTATCGAATTTTAACTTGAAAACAGAAATATTTATGATTTTGACATTGAGTCATGGAAGCAACCATGAAATCACATAGCTTTTAAACGTGAATAAATAAATTGATTGACATTAATTCGTGAACATTAATGAACATTATTTGAATTTTTAAAGAAAATAAATATTTTTCTACCTACATTATGAAGGTTAACCAACTTAGTGAGATAGACAATGAGTTAATATGAACTCGAGTAGAGGTTATCTAACCTTATGATTATTATTGTTCCAATTCATAAAAAAATTATTGAATATTTTAACTAAATCTATTTAAGCAATATACTGTAATTGTTTACCTGACAAGAGTTCAGCATTCAATGGACATGATAATTTGTAACGAACATTAGATGAACTTACAATTCCAATTATTTATGTATTTTGTTATGTATAGGTTAAGGAGTTACATTTATTTTAAAATAGATACTACCTTGTATCAGTTCAGCATGCTTGAAGTAACCTTAATGTTGACGATAGTCGAATTTTCAATTCTATGTTAATAATTTAAAAACTTTTAATGTCATTTTGTTTATATAAATCAGTTCCAACTACACAGTTTAGACAGTAGTGCAGACATTTTCTGTTATGTATCTTGCAGTCTCAAAGGAACCACAAAAAAATTGTAAAAATAATGAACAAAGATTCAATGTTATATTTTAAATTTCTTTTAAACAAAAATAGTTTAACTACCCTGAGAGTAAGAGTTAATAAGAAATAATGTCAATGATTAATGAGGCAAACAGCCAGATATATATCAATTAAGAAATTCCAATTTATTAAAATTTGTTAATAAATCACATTGTGTAACAGAAAAAGAGTGAACGACTTTCATTTAATAGACAATACTGATACGTGTTAGGTAACTATTAGTACTTCCACAGGTGGCACCATTTAACTCAGATATTTAAAAATCGAGTTATCTATTCGCTTGTTAACGTGTTTGTTAACGAACTAGACCTTCAAACTCAGTAAGTACTTGATGAGTGAATAACTTGTGTTTATTTCAGCAACAATTGAATCTACGGCGAAATACACATATCCACATGCGCCTGCGAGGGAGTCAACCCAACTAATTCGTATCTGAGCTTCAATTTAAACGAACCACTCATTGCAAAGAAGAGATATTAAATAATTCGTTATCAAACTTTTTTATTAAACTTTATTAAACCATTTTACATAATTAACAAATTAACTAAACTAAACCAAATAATTAATTGAGAGAACGAGCAGTATCACATCATCATAAATTATATATACAATATATATCGTTACATCATCATTATCATCGTTACATCAATACATCATCATCGTTACAATATATATCCTGACTCCACCTGCTGAGCTTTCCGAATGGCTCAGTCATTGTTCTTGTGCCATGCATAGTAGTCCAGAGATGCTATGGTAGTAGTCCAGAAGTCCCGGCAGTACTGCAATACCAGGTCAACCCGTGACAGAGGTGGAGCAAGCCCCTAACACTCCGTCATTTTCCAAAAATCAGTTTAATATACTGCCCCGCAATGTGGAGCGTATCAGATATTAAGCTGATAAGAACAGATTTTAAAACGTTTATTCTCATATCAGAATATACAAAGTGTTACAAATATTTAGAAACATACAAATTACTGGTCATTAATTCTAGAATACACATTATACATGTGCATAATAGTATAACGTTTTGTTATATATATATTGTAACGTAACAAAGTTAAGGTCCCCGTTACATAAAAACTTTGTCAAAATAACTGAAAACAATGCCCAAGGTATGCCATAATTAAGGTCAAGAGGGCCAATCTCACCCAAAAAATATATTGATGATACCTAGTAAGGTTACTAGGTAATAAATTAGTAAAAATGTATCTAAATATAAAATATGGAGTGATCAGTGTAAGATGTAAACTATAAACAATCTGTCTAATGAGATGAGTTTACTGTGGATGAGTTTGAATATAATAGACTGTTGAATTAATATTGAATATTTTATAAAGATGTACCTGTTGTTGTGCTTTATCATGATATTGTGTTTACATGATATATGTTTTGTGTTTTGTATGTAGCAGATGTGGAGCCATTGCTTTAAGAAAGTATTAAGTAATGGATACTAATTTCATTCATGTTAAACTTGTATTTAAGTAATTAAATACAAGTGTATTTATTATCATGTTAAGTGAATTTACTTTGAATAATTAATGAAGATGTCTTAAAATAATATTTGTAAACTTGGCCAGGAAGACAATAATTGTTAATGAATTGTCAAGTGGTCATTATAATTATGTTAAAAACCGATGAAGGGTTCAATGATAAACTCAATAATAATAATAAATTGAAATCAGGAATTTAAAATTGGAATAATTGGCCATAAGCCAGTGACTCTTTGTACAGTAGGTCAGGTCAGAAAAATTAAATTAAAAACCAAAAAATTATAACATGTAATAAAACCAATAGGCCTAAAATTTGTATTTTGTAAAAGGAAAATAATACCTTTTAAAATAAGTTGATTAAGAAGAAAATGTAGTAAAATGTATACGGTTTAATAAGGCAAATTAAGTGAAAGTTTTATGTGATTTAAAGTAATTATAATAAGGGAGTATTTTATTAAATAAGTGTAAGAATATTTCCTAATTACGGCTCTAGGATAACAAATATTATCCAATAACATAAGCGGAAGATGGTTGTTACGGCAACAAAATGCAAGCTATCTTGTTGATTTCAACATTCAATTGTTATATGTTAATGGGTAAAGTTCAGCATACAAATTTAAAAAAGAGAAAACCAAATTATATGAATTAAAATTAAATAAATTAAACGTCATTAAGAGAAATCCATTTAAAAGGACTGAGTAGTAACTCCTGAAACTATATCTCAGCAAATATAATTCTGCATACCATTAAAGTTAACTGAATTAAAAAATACTCATTCAACCTACTTACAGTAAAAGTGTAATGATGAAAATGAATTATAATTAAACAAAGATGATCCATAGCAGAGGAAGTCAAAATTAATTAAAACATAAATTAAAAAACAAACGAAGAACTTTTGTATTGAAGTACCAAACCTCACTTTCAACAAACAAACGAAGTCTTAATACTACACAAATTCCATTGGGACCGGCAACTACTAGAATCGTGAAGAATAACGAAGACCTGAACTGAACTTCTATTTCATTCTGGGACATCAAATCTAAACCTTTATTGAGAAGCTGGATGCTGTTTTTATTCAAGATTTGCATAGCCATTCCGTCCTCGCTTCGTCGTAACCAGACACGGCCACATTAAGTATCTGATCCAGTTTGGTAAATAACATGCTTATGTTTAATTTTATATAATAAGAGTTCATAACAATATTGTAATACTTAGTAACCTTAAATTTGCATTACCTGGCCTTACTAATAGTTAAAAGAATTACATGTACCCTGAGATAAAAGATAAACTGAAAATTATAATTAAATTGTAACATCTAAAACACGAGTTCAATAACAAATCGATTCTGTATTGTGTGATCGATATGATGTATTAATAGCAGGAGAAGGCAACTGTTGGAATTTTAAAATTAGATAAAATAAAGAACCCTTCTTGTATTTGACGATTTTGTGTTATTGTAGAATAATTATTGTATTTTGAATAGGGTGTATTTTACAGAGAAAGAAAGTGATAAAAGCATCAAGTGGAACGACTTAACCTATAATAACGGGTCAATCGCCAACAACAGCGCTCGTTTGCAGACAGCTGGTGAATACGGGAGAATAGAGAACTAACTTACTCTCTCCGCTCTACGCTCTTTTCAATTTAGATAATACATACCGACTAGGGTTGGAGAAAAATACTGAATTATTCACTATAATAACGGTAATATAGCGTTTTTTCTCTGGTAAAACACTTGATAACTAATTAACACAGGTCTATGATCAGCAACCGAATAATATCAACCACTTAATAAATAATTTTATAAATAAATTAACGTTGCTCTGCCGGAGATATCATCTACAGTAAAATATTACAGATTGACGTATTCCACAGCGGAGCTTTTGAACTTCTCAAATATAGAGAAAATACACACTAAGAGTCAAGTTACAAATTGACGAACCCAACAGTGGGTCTTAAAATAAAATAAATACAGGAGTTATTATATTATACTTATAAGTGTATTTATATTACAAATCTTGAATTATATTGAATAAAAGTTTCGAAGAGTAGTAACTTTGGTAATAAATAATTGGTTACAAATTGGCGCTCAACGAGTGGGCTTTAGTTAAGTAAAAAATCGACTATATCGCTATTACTTAACTTGAGCAGGCAACTATTAGAGGCACAGGAATGCATACGAGAGGTGTTTCTAAAAGGATAGCGAAGGACCAAGAAAAGGAAGAAGACAGAAAGGAAGAAGAAGCAGAGAGAGTTACGGAAGGTGAGATGGAACAACAGGCGGGTGACAAGGAGGAAGCCAGAGGAGATATGGATTTATTAAAACTATGGGAATTAATTAAAGAAGATTCCAAGAAACAGAAGGAAGAATTAAATCAAAAATTTGAAGCCAATAATGAAAATTTTAAACGAATGGAGGAAAACTCAAGGAAACAAAACGAGGCTTTAAGCGAAAATTTAATAAAACAAACGGAGGAAAGATTTGACCAGAATAAAGAAGAAACTAATGAAAATTTTAGGAAACAAAATGAGAACAACCGACTAATCAATGAAAAAATAGACAGTATTAAGGAAAGTACTAGTGAAACCTTAAGGCAAATTATAAATGAAAATAATGAACAACTGAAGGCCGATTTTAGACAAATAAATGAGAAAATCGACAGTTACAATGAAAGTACTAGAGAAGAGTTTAGAAAAATACAAAAGATAATAGATAGTATAAATGAAAGCATAAATGGAAGGATAGACAAAATTAACGATAATACGGAGGAGAAGATAAAAAATATTAACGAAACAATCAGTCAAAGAGTCGACCAAACAAAAGAGGAACTTATAGAGTTCAAGGAAGGGGTGACTACCCGGATAAATAACATAGAAATTAATAACAAAATTAGTGTAACGGAGATACAAGCGGAAACACAAGGAAAATTAGACGAGGTACAAATCAACAGAGCCGGAAGAATAGAACGGGTTAACAATGAAATGAAGACAATGAAAATAAGGCAAAAACATCAAAGGAAATTAATGAATACACGGGAAGGATTGGAGATGATTAAAGGGGGATTAGTTAAGCTGCATAATATACCAATTACGGAACCCAGAGAAGTAAGGCAATTAAGAAACTCTAAACGAACCACAATTGAATTCCTAGATAGATTAGAAGGACCGAAAAAGCCAAAACTAACCGAGGAGCATGGAGGACTTATGGAAATTATGTATGAACCATTTGAACGATTAAGAAACAGTACGGAAGAATCAGTTCGAAAGACGATGGTAAACTTTAGCATAAATGAAAATTTTATAGCGACAAGATGGAAGAACCAGATGATAGTGAGATACGTCACAAGGACGGAAATAATTATACACACTAGAGAAATCCGAACAATCAGTACAGAGGAAATAATGGACCACGGTTAAACAGATTCCAAATAGAATATAGAGAAAAGGGACGGATTTTATGGATAACAAATAAAGCAAACCAAAGGAAAATAATGAGAAACTAATTAAAATATATTAAACTAACTATTAAATGAAATAAACTAATTATACGATACTTCAGAGGAATTAGTTGGAACCAATTTTAAAAACCACAAAATTCAAAAAAATGAAGTAAGTTCACCTTACAAACAAGTATTTAAGGAAACAATTTATGAGCAATATAAAAAAGAGAATTTTGAAGATAAAAACCACAAAATTCAAAAATAAGTAAGAACACGTTACTATATAATTCAGAAGAAATTATTTTAAACTAATGAACATAAAAAAAGAGAAAGAAGAGTTAGAAATGAATTAGATGAAGGAAGAATATGCCATACAATTTATGATAAGGAGGAGATTCAGTGTTTAATTGCAGAAGTAAATGGGAGTGAATTAAAAATAGTAAAATACGTATGCTAAAGAATAATTAATTGACAGCACGGAACTAAGAAGAATTTAAAATGAATACTGAACAGCTTTAACTACTATACTGGTGAATAATATGATAAATGGAACTACAGAACGAGATAAATAAGTTAAGAAAGTTAGGATACCTCAGAAATAATAGTAATCATCCCTTGAATATAAGTTTGTAGCGAAGGAGCTACCTTATAGGTAATAATTATATGTATTGTGTTGTGATTGTGCAACGTTTATTTTTTTTTCTGGACAGAGATGAAGTTCCTCTGATTTCAGAAGATATAGTTAGGGAGACGGCAGAGTAATGGAAGCCAATAGTGCCCCTTTGATTCTGTACCAGCTATGATATTAGGGAAAAATGTTAAGGAAGTATAGTATTTTAGGAATTATACACCAAGCGAGGTAATTAAATATAAATATGATAATAATAAATGATGGCATAATAAGCTAGAAGAAGTTATGAGTTCCAGAGAAAAGGATAGGTCTACAACTGAGGGAGGTACCAGTAGAGAATTAATGACAAGATATACCAGGAGTATCAACACAGTTTTCCGGTGCAATTAAAAGTTTAAAGAATAGAAAGAGAAAATAAACCCCAAAGAACCCATTGAATTGCGTATTAAAACAGAAACAATGAAAAACTGAAACCATTATAAATTGATAAATTTATCAAATAAATATCCCAAGGCATGAAGAAACTATAAGTTTATTTCAACTAAACTATATTCAGCCAAAATAAACTTCTTTCGGAGGGGGAGTATTATGTAACATAACAAAGTTAAGGTCCCCAACGTTACATAAAAACTTTGTCAAAATAACTGAAAACAATGCCCAAGGTATGCCATAATGAAGGTCAAGAGGGCCAATCTCACCCAAAAAATATATTGATGATACCTAGTAAGGTTACTAGGTAATAAATTAGTAAAAATGTATCTAAATATAAAATATGGAGTGATCAGTGTAAGATGTAAACTATAAACAATCTGTCTAATGAGATGAGTTTACTGTGGATGAGTTTGAATATAATAGACTGTTGAATTAATATTGAATATTTTATAAAGATGTACCTGTTGTTGTGCTTTATCATGATATTGTGTTTACATGATATATGTTTTGTGTTTTGTATGTAGCAGATGTGGAGCCATTGCTTTAAGAAAGTATT
Organism: Magicicada septendecula; assembly: GCA_034769895.1. Taxonomy (NCBI): domain Eukaryota; kingdom Metazoa; phylum Arthropoda; class Insecta; order Hemiptera; family Cicadidae; genus Magicicada; species Magicicada septendecula. The sequence goes on from CM068368.1 coordinate 661,677,060, forward strand.
AAGTAATGGATACTAATTTCATTCATGTTAAACTTGTATTTAAGTAATTAAATACAAGTGTATTTATTATCATGTTAAGTGAATTTACTTTGAATAATTAATGAAGATGTCTTAAAATAATATTTGTAAACTTGGCCAGGAAGACAATAATTGTTAATGAATTGTCAAGTGGTCATTATAATTATGTTAAAAACCGATGAAGGGTTCAATGATAAACTCAATAATAATAATAAATTGAAATCAGGAATTTAAAATTGGAATAATTGGCCATAAGCCAGTGACTCTTTGTACAGTAGGTCAGGTCAGAAAAATTAAATTAAAAACCAAAAAATTATAACATGTAATAAAACCAATAGGCCTAAAATTTGTATTTTGTAAAAGGAAAATAATACCTTTTAAAATAAGTTGATTAAGAAGAAAATGTAGTAAAATGTATACGGTTTAATAAGGCAAATTAAGTGAAAGTTTTATGTGATTTAAAGTAATTATAATAAGGGAGTATTTTATTAAATAAGTGTAAGAATATTTCCTAATTACGGCTCTAGGATAACAAATATTATCCAATAACATAAGCGGAAGATGGTTGTTACGGCAACAAAATGCAAGCTATCTTGTTGATTTCAACATTCAATTGTTATATGTTAATGGGTAAAGTTCAGCATACAAATTTAAAAAAGAAAAAACCAAATTATATGAATTAAAATTAAATAAATTAAACGTCATAAGAGAAATTCATTTAAAAGGACTGAGTAGTAACTCCTGAAACTATATCTCAGTAAATATAATTCTGCATACCATTAAAGTTAACTGAATTAAAAAATACTCATTCAACCTACTTACAGTAAAAGTGTGATGATGAAAATGAATTATAATTAAACAAAGATGATCCATAGCAGAGGAAGTCAAAATTAATTAAAACATAAATTAAAAAACAAACGAAGAACTTTTGTATTGAAGTACCAAACCTCACTTTCAACAAACAAACGAAGTCTTAATACTACACAAATTCCATTGGGACCGGCAACTACTAGAATCGTGAAGAATAACGAAGACCTGAACTGAACTTCTATTTCATTCCGGGACATCAAATCTAAACCTTTATTGAGAAGCTGGATGCTGTTTTTATTCAAGAGTTGCATAGCCATTCTGTCCTCGCTTCGTCATAACCAGACACGGCCACATTAAGTATCTGATCCAGTTTGGTAAATAACCTGCTTATGTTTAATTTTATATAATAAGAGTTCATAACAATATTGTAATACTTAGTAACCTTAAATTTGCATTACCTGGCCTTACTAATAGTTAAAAGAATTACATGTACCCTGAGATAAAAGATAAACTGAAAATTATAATTAAATTGTAACATCTAAAACACGAGTTCAATAACAAATCGATTCTGTATTGTGTGATCGATATGATGTATTAATAGCAGGAGAAGGCAACTGTTGGAATTTTAAAATTAGATAAAATAAAGAACCCTTCTTGTATTTGACGATTTTGTGTTATTGTAGAATAATTATTGTATTTTGAATAGGGTGTATTTTACAGAGAAAGAAAGTGATAAAAGCATCAAGTGGAACGACTTAACCTATAATAATGGGTCAATCGCCAACAACAGCGCTCGTTTGCAGACAGCTGGTGAATACGGGAGAATAGAGAACTAACTTACTCTCTCCGCTCTACGCTCTTTTCAATTTAGATAATACATACCGACTAGGGTTGGAGAAAAATACTGAATTATTCACTATAATAACGGTAATATAGCGTTTTTTCTCTGGTAAAACACTTGATAACTAATTAATACAGGTTTATGATCAACAACCGAATAATATCAACCACTTAATAAATAATTTTATAAACAAATTAACGTTGATCTGCCGGAGATATCATCTACAGTAAAATATTACAGATTGATGTATTCCACAGCGGAGCTTTTGAACTTCTCAAATACAGAAAATACACACTAAGAGTCAAGTTACAAATTGACGAACCCAACAGTGGGTCTTAAAATAAAATAAATACAGGAGATATTATATTATACTTATAAGTGTATTTATATTACAAATCTTGAATTATATTGAATAAAAGTTTCGAAGAGTAGTAACTTTGGTAATAAATAATTGGTTACAATATATATATATATATATTGTAACAATTTATATGATTAGTTGGGTCGTTCAATAAAATTATGTTTATGTTTGAAATATTACTTTTGAATGTATTAATGTTTGTAGTTGTTCTTAATTGAAGGGTACTAATTTTGTAAAGCGATTCAAGATGTAACATTCGAGGTTACTCAAAGTGTGTTTACAATTGTATAATTATAATGGTCTGAAAAGAATTCCCTTATATGAAACAAATAAAATAGTTAGGTTGATAATAATTAAATACTAGTTTTGCTTAAGTTTAAAAGTAAAGTATAATAGTTGGTCGCTTGATGATGCTGATCGTCTTGTTGATACTAGCTGTGAAACTTCTCCTCCAGGTCGATGATAGTCTAAGTACGTTACGTCTAGTAATGTCTGGACAATTGAATAAATATAATATACTTTCACGTACCTGGTCGTGTTTTCTAGAAGTTCAATAAGCTGCCAAGACAGTTTACAAAAAACCAACTCACTTTAGCTGCAAGGTTAAGTTGCCTTGTTTGATAGTGGGCGCCACACGGATTTATTTTGGGAAAATCCCGTGTAAAACCCATGAATTGAATCAATTAATGATTTAAAGAAATTAAAATAATGGTTGATTATCTTTATGGCAATGCTATTCCAAATACTTAATCACAACTGAAGGTTGTTTGAGTTGTCTAAATAAAATATTTAACTATCTGTTAGAAATAAATTAAGTCAAGTTATTCTGTTAATTATGGGTTTTATTCATACCCTTGATAGAGAATTCAAAACAAATACAATTAAAAACATATAATGATGTACAATTGTAAATAAGTTATTATATACCCTATAAGGCTTGCTCAGAGCACATGTGGTAAATCTGGCTAAGTCCAGATATTTGTTATTTTTAACATTAAGTTATTCTTAAAATCTCAGATATGAGTTCTTTGAGACACGAAAAAGAAAGTTATGCCTACACAATATCTAATAATTTTTCTGATATAAAATTGATCAACAACGTTTTGATGTTACTTTCATAAAGTAAACAAATAAAAATAACCTATTTGATAGGTTGTGCGTTCGTCACGCTTGATTTCTGAATTACAAAGTTTATAGATTGAGAACACTTATAACTAACATTCAGCTTAATTAATAATGACAAATTCATCAAATAAATTGAGACATGGTGTAATATCAAAATGTTTCTGTGTTTTGCGTCAGTACAGATCAGTGTATAAAAACGTACAGGTTATGGCGCTTGTAGTGAAAATGAATAATGGTTGCACTGTTACCTTTTAGTTTTAATTATTTAATTAAAACTCATTTAGCACCTTGATAATCGGATTATAATGATTATCGTTATTCACTGCACACGCACAAGAACAGAGAATTCCGATCCGCTTCTAACTTAATGGATCATAAATAACATTATTTAATTGCTTCTGTTCATTATTTTCCCGCACAAAATTGAAATAATACTGCACATAATCACTATGGTTCTCTGTAGAATAATTTGAAGTAGTTGTAGGTTGTTGTCGAATTGTTTCCTTTGACGTGTGATGATGATGACGCTATCAGTTAACAAAAATGTTGAGATGGCTGGCGCACGTTCCGCGCTCGATGAAGTTGATAAGTGTCTGTCGAGAATCGGTTACATCCTCTTTTATACTCTACTCTTCGATCGGCCTTAGGCAAAAATGTTAATTACTAACTAATTTTGTGATTGGCTCTTGCAGGTGTGGTGAATATGATGTATTGTCATTTTGGCCGTTAATAACGGTTTTCCAACCGCCAAGCTCTGAAATGATTGACAGCTTGTCGATATTGTTGTTATTAGTATCCAGATTTCTGATGCATATTTCGTAAATGATGCTAACACCTTTCACGCCCTTAATACAGTTGCGATTGGGGCGATATTAACATCAAATTAAAGATCATTTTGTCCTCTTTAATTTGATATCACTTGATACCGAGTTAATTTCACTTTTACTGACATTGCTACATAAACAATGTTCAGGTACACTACTCCGCACGGTCGTCTGTTTACCTGAATCGACGATTTTGCACCTTGATTAATATTGTTTGTATTCACATAGCATTTTATTACTCAAACGTTTATGTGAGAACACTATTAACTCTGTACTGACATTTTACTGAACATTATGGATAAACCTTATCTTTATACATGGTAATGAACGATCCTTACTACTATGACATTTCGTTTTACACTAACTCGCTCTATTCTACTAGCTAACAATTGAATTATTAAACATATTATTTTAATAATGGTTTTCTGCTATGTTTGAGCATAACAATTGTTCTGTGTATTTAATCTACACTCATGTTACCTCCCAATAATCAACTCACTGATTATTGTTTGGTCTAGGCCTTGTTAAGACATACCGCTTATACTGGAATTTTGCCTTAACAACATTTATAGGTTCACTATTCGGTAATTTGTTGAGGTACCTTATTCGTACAAGGTTCCCTCTTACAAATGTTTTTTCTTTCTCGTCATAAGTATATTTGAGATTGAAATACATCTTTGTTATCATTTTGGTGGCCATTGCTAATTTTAGTTCTTGGCATTCGTAAATTACTAGTCATGGTTAAATTTATTATCAGCAAAGTGCTAATTCTGATTTCACATTATTCAGATTCTTATTGACTCACTTGTTATTAACATATCATATTCTGTTTACATTATTCACCGACTCGCTTGACAGCTTAAAGTACATTTACTCTGTCCATCAGTTTGTGTTAGTCATTGTCTGGTTGTAGTGTCAAACAGTATTTGGGTTTACTGTGTCATGTGGCACTTCTGCTTCTTTCTTCCTCCATGATTTCTCTCTTCTTGGTTATTCTTATCACTATATTCCCTATTTACATTATTGTTATGTACTTATTAAATCTGATAGTATACGTTTAGGTTAGGTAACATTTTGTTATGTTACATATACTCCCTCCTCAAAATTGATCATTTGAGAAAAAATTTATTTTTTATAAAATTATCATTTCATGTCAGTTTCTACATATTACTACTGATTTTTTTCTTGTACTCTTTACATTGATCTTTAATATACTCTTAGTGTGTTACTCTAGCTTGATTTTTTTTTTCTAGTGATATAATTCTTAACTTACTAGTATTTTTCAAGTAGCTTATTTTTTAAGTCATTTAACTACAATAGATCTCATTTCTTAAATTAACAATTTCCTGTCTTATTCACATTCTTCTTTCTTATTACATATCTTTACCTTCATGATTATCTTAATGGTTATTATAATTTATACCTCACAGATTCTTTCATAATAGTCCTTGATACATTAATACAATATAACTCCCTAACTTTTGTAGTGGGTTCGGAATCAGAGTGGCTCACTGTGGCTTACATTCTCTGCCGTTTCTCAATACACATACTCAGATTCAGAGGCATTACTCTTCTCTGTCTGAGAAAAAAAATAAACATTGCACCAGGCAATAGTTGCACTATCACAACTCATAAAATATAATACATATCATTCATTTTCAATAATATAATATCTTTAATATAATATTCAAGGTATCAGAGGTTTTCATTTGTATCACATTTCCATCTTTATACTTGCTAACATGCTTTCCTTTTTACAGGTAATTATTTCTTTTCAGACTTGATATTCTCAGCTAGGCTTTTTATTGGCCGTATTGTTACTGTTTATACTAGTTGACAATTTGCTTTGGTTCACTTGAGTATTCTTAAGATTACGCACTTATTTTGATGCTTATATAATTATGTAGTTGGTTTTTTACATCTAAAGTTTATAATATCTTATTTTCACAATAGTTCATTAGTTTTTTTTTTCTTAATAATTTATACTTATCCTGAATTATCAGGGTTTACACTATTCATATACTGACTGGTTTTTGGTTAGATGTTCTCTGACATATTTTGCTACATACAATATTTGATAATATAACATATTATGTGACAATATAATAACATATTAATGTCTAATTTTATAGGCATTCTTGGGGTTACATGGTTTATTTTATAAACATTTTTTCTCTCTCTCTACTTTCCATAATAATATCCTTCTTTCTTTATACTCTCTTTGATCTTCTGCCTCTCTACTCCTTCAAAGGTTAGTTGGGTGAACCTTTATTCTGGATGGTTTTATTTAATATTTTAGTTTTATGAGAGGTACACAATAATCATTTGATAAAATTTAGTTACATATAGTATTCATTTGGATAAACATTTTTTTTTCTAAGTATAGTATAGTAATTTTAGTTATATGCCACTACTGGCTCTTTATGACATAATAGATGTCTTTTCTCTTATTAAATCCTTTAGTTTACAATACATATCTTTCTATCCTCTGGTGTGATAGATCTGGTTCCTTTTTTAACAATTAACAAATAGTTTGGCCTGTATCTTAATCTTACACACTTTTTGTAACTCAATAGGGCAAATAAGTTTGTTATAGTCAATTAGTTACCTTCAATCATTTGGGCCTAATATGTGATTCCTTTGATCACTAAATGAGTTCGTTTATAGTAATTATTTTTCAAACATATTTTTCCCTTTTTATACTCTAAATATTCGGGTGATAAATGTCGCCTACCACTATATTTTATCTGCTCTTAATAGTAATCCTTTTTATGGTTTACTTACATGGGGTTATCTTGTGCTTTTCCACTCTATTGGGTGCATTATTGGGGATGATTACGTTACACAGGTGTCCTTTCCCATATCAGTTTCCAGTATTACATTTTTTGGGATATTTGGCACGCTGTAATTACTTATCCTAATCAATTTCTTTAATTATAGTATCTTTTCAATGACGTTTGATTGTATGTACCTTTGACCTTCTTATTTGTCATGTCAGTGAGTTCACAGGTATTGTTTTCATGGTCTTTTGTGATAGTATATGGGCCGACGTATAATAACAGCAGTTTCTTTGTGATGCCCTCCATTGTGCTGGGCAGCTCCCTATTTCTCAAAAGTACCTGGTCTCCTATTTTATACTTTATTATCCGGGTCGGCGCTTGCTGTTTATACTTTTTTCTACGTTGTTCCAACTTCTCCATGATCTTGTCGTGGTATTGGATTCGATTAAATTGATATTCTGGACTCTGAGGGAACTTAATCAGGTCACTGATCTCTCTGGGTGGAGGTTTTTCGAACATGGCATTGTATGGGGTGGTGTCAATTGATTGGTGGTACGCTAAATTGATAAAATCTTCCGCAGCTGGGATGTACTCACTCCACTGTCTTTGTTGATTTGCACAATAAGTCCTAAGAATCCGTCCAACCTCTCTTAACACTCTTTCTGAGGGATTACTACTGGGATGGTACACTGCAGTTTTGTATGTTCTTATCCCATGTTCCAGTAGTGTGTCCTTCCAACTCCGTCCTTTAAATTGTGTACCGTGGTCTGTGATTATGGTTTTCGGACAGCCTACCTCAGGTATATAATTCTGTATTATTATATTGAGTATCTTGTGGGTGGTGGCTCGATTCATAGGGTATAGTTTTATATATTTAGTGTAATGGTCGAAGATAATTAATAAATATTTGTACTGGTGTCGTCCTCCACTTCTAGGAAATGGACCACAAATATCTACAAAAACTTTCTCCAGTTTCGCCGAAGATGTTATGGGAATCATTTGCCCCTCCTTCCTTTCATTTATGCATTTCACCATCTGGCATATCTGACAAGTTTTAATGCATTCCCTTACCCTTTTATTCATGTCCTTTATATACATGTGTTCTTCCAACGCCTTGATCACTTTAACAGCACCCATGTGCCCATAACGAACATGATAATCTGTGATTATTTCCTTCTCTATTGTCTTAGGTATTATTAACTTCCAAACGTTATCGTGATACTTAGTTTTAACAAACAATATATTATTAACTATACAGTAATAAGGGGTTATTCTTACATCTTGATTATCCAATCTTTGGAAAATTTGTGCTAGTCTGTTGTCTTGTCTTTGATATAACTCTATCTCTTTGATAATGCCTTCTAATTCTGTACGGCTTCTTAATATGTTATAAACCTTGGCTAGTGTTTCTTTTTCACCTTCATAAGTCTGATTTGTAATGTTTACTCGTGACAGTACGTCGGCGGCTATATTCTTCTTGCCAGGGACGTACTCCCAATTAATGTTGTACTCTTGTAGGACCAACGTCCACCTTGTTAACCGCCCATGGCTTAATTTGCAGTTCTTTAGAAAGGATATGGACTTGTGATCAGTCCTAACAGTAATAGAATATCCTAATATGTAGGTGCGGAATTTACTACATGCGAATACTACGCTTAGGAGTTCTTTTTCTGTGACATTATAATTTCTCTCACACTTATTCAAAGTCCTGCTCGCGAAGCTTATCACAAGATGGTTTCCGTCATCGTCTTCCTGGTACAGGGTGGAGCCTAAACTGATGTCACTGGCATCACAATTCAAGTAAAAAGGTTTATCAAAGTCTGGATGGTGTAATATTACCGTCTCTAAAAATTTTGTTTTGATCTGTTGAAATATACCTTCCTGGGTAGGACCCCATGTCCATTTATCCTTCGAGGACAATTGCGGAGACAATCTGGTTGTTAGTTCCGAATAATTGTTCTGAAACTTTCGATAATAGTTGCACAACCCTAAAAAAGATTGTAACTGTTTTCTATTCCTAGGAGTGGGGAACTTCTGTATGGCTTCGATTTTTTCTGTGGATGGAGTTATTCCTAATTCGGTTAGCTGGAATCCTAAAAACTGCACCTCCTTCGCAATAAGTTGGGATTTTTCCAGTTTTAATGTGATATGATTTTCAGACAGTTTGCTTAGCACATGGTCTACCCTCTGACAATGTTCTTCCCAGTTGGTGGACGTTATTAGCAGGTCGTCCACATAGACGGTAGTGAATTTAAGTGCTTCCTGTCCTAACACCTGGTCCATGCATTGTATGAATATGGCTACTGAATTTATTAGCCCGAAGGGCAACCTCTTAAAGTGATAGTTGCGTCCCTCAAATATAAAAGCAACATATTTTCGACTGTTGGGATGTAGCTCGACCTGCCAATATCCGCAGACCGTATCCCATGAGCTTATATATTGTACACTATGGAACTTCTTTAGAATCTCCTCAATTTCGCCCGGAGATGTCCGGTTATTGACTAGGTGCTTGTTTATTTCTCGCGCGTCCAAACAGAGCCTCACCTTACCGTTTTTCTTTTTAATTGCTACTATAGGGCTGGTATAAGGGGACTGGCTGTGTTCTATTATATCATCCTCTATCAACTGATTGATTTAGGATCGAACCGCCTCTTTAAGGGAGTACGCAATGGGGTAAGATTTGCGGTTGAAGTTAACCGGTTCTTTGAAATTTAATATACATTGATAATTCTTAACCTTTCCTGGGAGATCTGAAAACACGTGTCTGTACTTATCATGTATGGTTATTAATCTTTCGAGTTGGCCTGGACTTGGTGATTCAGTTCTGTTGGTTGACTGGAACTGTCTTATCTCTCTAATCTTTTCTTCCCATAAATTATCGTTATTGTTATGGTATTCCAGCTCATGCCTGGATGTTTGGTATCTAGGGTTCGTTGTTCTTTGGATGTGGTATACCGTTCTCTCTGGGGGAACTTCCCTGTTTCCTACAATGTCTGCAATCCAATTGGTATCAGACGTTTTCAAAGTTAATTTGTCCATACTTAAATCGATTATGGCTGAGTGCCTTCGTAGAATGTCGCAGCCGATCAAACTACGAAATGGCAAACCCGTTGCTATTAAAAATATCATCGGTATTTTCACACCTTGACTAGTTACTTCTAACCTAACCTGCTTCTTTACTGATTTATTTTGTCGTCCCGTAGCTCCTATCAGGATGATGTTAGTAACAGGTAACGTCGGTATGCTAACCCTGCTCTCCTCCTGAATACGATTGAGCTCGGTGCTATCCATTAGGGAAACGTTGGCTCTGGTGTCGATCATTAAGGTGACAGTTGCTTCATTAATTTTAGCCGTCACGTACACGATATCGTGGGTGTGTTGATGGTGATCGGTTACTTCTTCTTAAAACAATTCCTGCCTTATATTTTTCAGGTAATGGTTGTACAATATGGTGATTTTATTTGGACTGGTGCCATAATCATACCCAATAGAGTGATTCAGCGAGGGGTTTATGTCGTCATAATTTCTCACTGCCGCGAGGAGTTTAAAGAGCTGGTGCTCTCCTCTTGGCGCCTGTCTTGATTATCTACATGATTCCTATCGTCCGTTGTTGTACGTCCTCCATGATGGTCTGGTTCCTGGTCAGGAACGAAGTGTACTTGTGGTCGGTAGTCGCTGTTGCGGCTGTCGCCCTCAATGCTGCTACTCCTCCACCGTCCTCCTCTCATACTCCCTCTGTCTCCACTGAAACTGTTTCGTCGCTGGTAGTATCGTCTTCTACCGGGATCGTAATTAGCTTGCACATAATTGGCTCAGCGATATTGTGATGGTGGATTATTCCCGCCTTGGTTTGATGGTCGGTTTGTGTTATTATTATAATTGGGTCGCCGGTTGTTATTATTATTATTATTATAGCTACCGTTATTATTATTGTTATTATTACTACTTTGGTTATTTGGCCTACTATTATTGTTATTATTATTATTGTTGTTATAATTTTGGTTTGGATGGCTATTATTATTCAAATTACTTCTGTAATTTCTGGAGTTGTTATTATTATTATTGTTTATGTTACCGCCCATATTATTAAAATGGTCATTCCTCCGACGACTCCTTCGGTAATATCCTTCATGTTCCTGATCCTCGAGCAATTCGGACATAGCTGCTATCGTTTTAATTTGCCCCCACTGACGTGCCTTAGCGACACCCTCCTCAAAGTGGTAAGACAGTTTTGTAACGAGACATTCTTCAGGTATTTTTGTTTCTAAATTTCGTGCTAGACACACCTGACCCAAAAAGTAGGAAGTCATGGTTCCTCCTCTGCTCGCATCGTATTTCCCGTGGCATATATGATCGCGTACTATATTTTGCGTGGCCTCGGACCAATATTTCGCGCGGAATTGAGTCTTGAATTCCTCGTAACTGTTGACTTCGTGGCGCATTGCAGTCCACCAATTATCATATATTTCTTTGAAATACTCATCCATCAAGCTTCTTATTTTGTTCCATCTGGTCTCTCGGATTCGTGCCAAGTATTCTTCAACAAGTGCTAAGAATTCAATAGGGTTTCTTCGATAGTTTTTAAAATTAATCGCGTCGCGGTTGTCATTTGGTAGCAGATACTGACCTTGGATAGGACGGTTGCGAATAACTTCAATCTCCTCCCGCATTTGTACAATTTCTTGTTGTCTCAGTTCCTCGATTCTTTCCCGATTCGCGACGGTTAAATTTCTTACCGCGTCTACTGATGTACTTACCTCTTCACAGCGCTCACCTACGTCGGTCCTCAACCGCTTAATTTCCTCTTGACTCATTCTTTTCAAGGATTCTATTCGGGCTTCAGTCACCTCCTCCATGGTGTCGATCCTCCCGTCGACCTCTTCCCTAGTTCGCTTTAAGTCCTGGTCTTGCTGTTCACACCTTTTGTTTACTTCTATTATTTCTTCCCTCACCACCGTTATCTCCACGTCTATTCTGGTGTTAATTTTCTCACTACCTTCTTCCATCCTCCTACTAAACTCAATCAATGTGGTGTTCAATTCTTCTCTTATGGCTCTACTGTTCTCATCTATTTTACTGTTCAGCATGTCCATGGATTTATGGGTATTATCTATCCTTCTATTCAAGTCTTCCTTCAGTAACTCCATATTTTTACTAATAGACTCCATATTTTTATTTAAGTCACGATGATTCTCCTTCATTGACTCTATATTTTTATTTAAGTCACGATGATCCTCCTTTATTGACTCTATATTTTTATTTAGTAACTCGATACTCTTCCGGTTCTCCGCACTAGATTTCCTACCATCTTCTTTCAGTTCCATCATCACTCTCATCATTGCTTCCTGGAAGTCCGTATTCTCTGCCTGCGCGGGTTTTTCAGATAATCTGGGTCGGTGGTTGGCCCTCACTTCTACTTCCGGTTCTACCTGGGGTGTTTCTTCAGATCGAGTCTCAATATTGTTAATGGTAATAACTTCCATTTCGCGTAGGGGTTGTGCTTCATAGGTTTCTGTATTTGGTTGTATTTCTCCTACCCGACTGTCCTTATATCTCGTATCATATTGATGGGTGTGTGGCATGTTTATTCTTTCGTGTCTACCGGGCTGTTTATTAATATAAAAAATATTTTTATTTAATATTTTTAAGCCACACTAGTTGGTGCGCCAATTTGTAACAATTTATATGATTAGTTGGGTCGTTCAATAAAATTATGTTTATGTTTGAAATATTACTTTTGAATGTATTAATGTTTGTAGTTGTTCCTAATTGAAGGGTACTAATTTTGTAAAGCGATTCAAGATGTAACATTCGAGGTTACTCAAAGTGTGTTTACAATTGTATAATTATAATGGTCTGAAAAGAATTCCCTTATATGAAACAAATAAAATAGTTAGGTTGATAATAATTAAATACTAGTTTTGCTTAAGTTTAAAAGTAAAGTATAATAGTTGGTCGCTTGATGATGCTGATCGTCTTGTTGATACTAGCTGTGAAACTTCTCCTCCAGGTCGATGATAGTCTAAGTACGTTACGTCTAGTAATGTCTGGACAATTGAATAAATATAATATACTTTCACGTACCTGGTCATGTTTTCTAGAAGTTCAATAAGCTGCCAAGACAGTTTACAAAAAACCAACTCACTTTAGCTGCAAGGTTAAGTTGCCTTGTTTGATAGTGGGCGCCACACGGATTTATTTTGGGAAAATCCCGTGTAAAACCCATGAATTGAATCAATTAATGATTTAAAGAAATTAAAATAATGGTTGATTATCTTTATGGCAATGCTATTCCAAATACTTAATCACAACTGAAGGTTGTTTGAGTTGTCTAAATAAAATATTTAACTATCTGTTAGAAATAAATTAAGTCAAGTTATTCTGTTAATTATGGGTTTTATTCATACCCTTGATAGAGAATTCAAAACAAATACAATAAAAAACATATAATGATGTACAATTGTAAATAAGTTATTATATACCCTATAAGGCTTGCTCAGAGCACATGTGGTAAATCTGGCTAAGTCCAGATATTTGTTATTTTTAACATTAAGTTATTCTTAAAATCTCAGATATGAGTTCTTTGAGACACGAAAAAGAAAGTTATGCCTACACAATATCTAATAATTTTTCTGATATAAAATTGATCAACAACGTTTTGATGTTACTTTCATAAAGTAAACAAATAAAAATAACCTATTTGATAGGTTGTGCGTTCGTCACGCTTGATTTCTGAATTACAAAGTTTATAGATTGAGAACACTTATAACTAACATTCAGCTTAATTAATAATGACAAATTCATCAAATAAATTGAGACATGGTGTAATATCAAAATGTTTCTGTGTTTTGCGTCAGTACAGATCAGTGTATAAAAACGTACAGGTTATGGCGCTTGTAGTGAAAATGAATAATGGTTGCACTGTTACCTTTCAGTTTTAATTATTTAATTAAAACTCATTTAGCACCTTGATAATCGGATTATAATGATTATCGTTATTCACTGCACACGCACAAGAACAGAGAATTCCGATCCGCTTCTAACTTAATGGATCATAAATAACATTATTTAATTGCTTCTGTTCATTATTTTCCCGCACAAAATTGAAATAATACTGCATATAATCACTATGGTTCTCTGTAGAATAATTTGAAGTAGTTGTAGGTTGTTGTCGAATTGTTTCCTTTGACGTGTGATGATGATGATGCTATCAGTTAACAAAAATGTTGAGATGGCTGGCGCACGTTCCGCGCTCGATGAAGTTGATAAGTGTCTGTCGAGAATCGGTTACATCCTCTTTTATACTCTACTCTTCGATCGGCCTTAGGCAAAAATGTTAATTACTAACTAATTTTGTGATTGGCTCTTGCAGGTGTGGTGAATATGACGTATTGTCATTTTGGCCGTTAATAACGGTTTTCCAACCGCCAAGCTCTGAAATGATTGACAGCTTGTCGATATTGTTGTTATTAGTATCCAGATTTCTGATGCATATTTCGTAAATGATGCTAACACCTTTCACGCCCTTAATACAGTTGCGATTGGGGCGATATTACCATCAAATTAAAGATCATTTTGTCCTCTTTAATTTGATATCACTTGATACCGAGTTAATTTCACTTTTACTGACATTGCTACATAAACAATGTTCAGGTACACTACTCCGCACGGTCGTCTGTTTACCTGAATCGACGATTTTGCACCTTGATTAATATTGTTTGTGTTCACATAGCATTTTATTACTCAAACGTTTATGTGAGAACACTATTAACTCTGTACTGACATTTTACTGAACATTATGGATAAACCTTATCTTTATACATGGTAATGAACGATCCTTACTACTATGACATTTTGTTTTACACTAACTCGCTCTATTCTACTAGCTAACAATTGAATTATTAAACATATTATTTTAATAATGGTTTTCTGCTATGTTTGAGCATAACAATTGTTCTGTGTGTTTAATCTACACTCATGTTACCTCCCAATAATCAACTCACTGATTATTGTTTGGTCTAGGCCTTGTTAAGACATACCGCTTATACTGGAATTTTGCCTTAATAACATTTATAGGTTCACTATTCGGTAATTTGTTGAGGTACCTTATTCGTACAAGGTTCCCTCTTACAAATGGTTTTTCTTTCTCGTCATAAGTATATTTGAGATTGAAATACATCTTTGTTATCATTTTGGTGGCCATTGCTAATTTTAGTTCTTGGCATTCATAAATTACTAGTCATGGTTAAATTTATTATCAGCAAAGTGCTAATTCTGATTTCACATTATTCAGATTCTTATTGACTCACTTGTTAGTAACATATCATATTCTGTTTACATTATTCACCGACTCGCTTGACAGCTTAAAGTACATTTACTCTGTCCATCAGTTTGTGTTAGTCATTGTCTGGTTGTAGTGTCAAACAGTGTTTGGGTTTACTGTGTCATGTGGCACTTCTGCTTCTTTCTTCCTCCATGATTTCTCTCTTCTTGGTTATTCTTATCACTATATTCCCTATTTACATTATTGTTATGTACTTATTAAATCTGATAGTATACGTTTAGGTTACGTAACATTTTGTTATGTTACAATATATATATATATATATATTATGTAACGTAACAAAGCTAAGGTTCCCGACGTTACATAAAAACTTTGTCAATATAGCGAAAAACAATGTCCAAGGCATGCCATAATTAAGGTCAAGAGGGCCAATCTCACCCAAACAAAAAAATATATTGACGATACCTAAGTAAGGTTACTAAGTAATAAATTAGTAAAATGTAGCCAATTATAAAATATGGAGTGATTAGAGTAAGATGTAAACTATAAACACTGTGTCTAGTGAGATGAGTTTACTGTGGATGAGTTCAAATATAATAAACTGTTTAATTAATATATAATGTTTTATAAAGATGTACCTGTTGTTGTGCTTTATCATGATATTGAGTTTACATGATATTTATTTTGTATTTTGTATGTAGTAGGCGTGAAGCCATTACTTTAAGGAAGTACTAAGTAATGGGCACTCAGTTCATTCATGTTAAACTTGTATTTAAGTAATTAAATACAAGTGTGTTTATTATGTATGGTATCATGTTAAAGGTATTTACTTTAAATAATTAATGAAGATGTCTTAGAAAATATTTGTAAACTTGGCCAGGAAGACAATAATTGTAAATAAATTGTCTAGTGGTCATTATAATAATGTTAAAAACCGATGAAGGGTTCTATGATAAACTCAATAATAATAATAATAATAAAATGAAATCAGGAATTTAAATTTGTAATAATTGTCCATAAGCCAATGACTTTTTTGTACAGTAGGTCAGGTAAGAAAAATTAAATTAAAAACAAAAAAATTATAACATGTGTAAAAAAACCAATAGGCCTAAATTTAGTATTTGTAAAAGGAAATTAATATCTTTTTTAATAAGTCCATTCAGATGAAAATGTAGTAAAATGTATACGGTTTAATAAGGCAGATTAAGTGAAAGTTTTATGTGATTTAGTGTAATTCTTAAAATTACAAGAACCCTTATTGTATCTAACGAGTTTGTGTTATTGTAGAATAATTATTGTATTTCAACAGGGTGTAATTTACAGAGAAAGAAAGCGATAAAAACCTCAAGTGGAACGACTTAACCTAGAATAACGGATTAATCGCCCACTACAGCGCTCATTTGCCTATAGCTGGTGAATACGGGAGAATAGAGAACTAACGTACTCTCTCCACACTACGCTCTTTTCAATTTAGATAATACATACCGAATAGGGTTGGAGAAAATTACTGAATTATTCACTGTAATAACTGTAATATAGCGCTTTTTCTCTGGTAAAACACTTAATAACCACTTAACACTGGTCTGTGTTCGACAAACGAATAATATCAACTATATAATAAATAATTGTTTCTATAAATTAACATTGATTTGCAGGAGATATTATCTGCAATAACATATTACAAATAATACAACGTAATCTTTTAGATTACAAATTGGCGCTCAACGAGTGGGCTTTAGTTAAGTAAAAAAAAAATCGACTATATCGCTATTACTTAACTGGAGCAGGCAACTATTAGAGGCACAGGAATGCGTACGAGAGGTGTTTCTAAAAGGATAGCGAAGGACCAAGAAACGGAAGAAGATAGACGGAAAGAAGAAGTGGAGATAATTACTGACACCGAAATGAAACAACAAGCGAGTGATAAAGAGGATGCCCAAGGGGACCAACCAGATAAAGCGGTAGCCAGAGAAGAACCAAATTGGCAAGACATGATGAAATTTATGGCAGAACAATTTAGGGAACAGGAGGAAAACTTAAAGAAGAACAATGAAATGTCAGAAAAGCTGGAAAATAAAATAGACAGTATAAACGAAAATTCAGAAAAGCTTGAAAATAAAATAGACAGTATTAATGAAAACTCAAAGAAACAAAACGAAATTTTGAGCGAGAACTTAATCAAACTAATTAATGAGAAGTTTGACAAAAATAAAGAGGAAACTGATGAGAATAACCGGCTGATAAATGAAAGCTTAAACCAAATTAATGAAAGGTTTGACAGGAACGATAAGAGCTTAAAGCAGATTCAGGAAAATAACAAACAAATAGACAAGAAAATTGAAAACAGTAATAAGGAGTTGCGACAAATTATAAATGAACAAAACCAAGCGTTGAGGGAAGTCATCAATGAAAGGATTGCAAATGTCAATGAAACACTTAACAAAAGGGTGGATAATTATGAAGAGGAAGTAAGACAGCAAATAACTGAAACTAAGGTGGGTCTAGCAAAGACAGATGAAACCATCATACAACTCGCAGTGGAAGTAGAGGCCAAAATTAATCAAGTGGAAAACAATAACAAAACTAGAATAAAAGAAGTACAATTAGAAACCCAAGGGAAATTGGACGAAGTGCAGATTAATATAGCTGGGAGAGTTGAAATAGTTAACAACGAAATAACGCAAATTAAAACCCAAGTGGATCAAAAAGGGGACTGTTGAAAATATACAGAATCAGGAATTGATTAATATAAGGGAGTCAATAGAAATTTTACAAAATCGACCAATGTATCTGGCACATCACATAGCCCCTGAGCAAAAAGAAAATATCAATTTCAAAATTTATAGAGGAAACCCCATAGAATTTCTGGAGAGAATAGATGAATGGTTTAGTAGAATTAAGGTGACCCGATGGAACATAATAAAAAATTTGTTGGATAATTGTTTTAAAAGCATAAATGATAATTGGTGGTCAGCGGTCCGGAATGAAACGAGTAATTATGAAGAGTTTAAAAAGGCTTTTAGGTCGAAATACTGGTCGGATTCCGTACAGAACATGATTAGGGACAACATTACCAACGGTAGATTCAACATTAATCAAGAGAGCAGTCCCCAACTACCTACTTTTTGGGAAAGGTGTGTTTGGCGCGTCATTTGGAACCACGAATACCAGAGGAATGTTTAGTAAATAAACTATCTTACCATTTCGAAGAAGAAATAGTTCGTGCCAGAAGCAGTGGACAAGTGAAGACAGTGGGAGCAATGCAAACCTTGTTGGCCAGTTACGAAATGGAAGACTATTATCAAAGGTCTCGAAGGCAAAGTGACTATTTAAACAATAGGAGAGAGGAGCCAAATCAAGAGTCGCATCTGGGAATAAATAGATATAACAACAATAATTATAACCGAAGGGTTAATGACCATTTTATGAATAATCGTTACCGTAATAATCATTACCAAAACAATCAGTACAATAACTCTAATAATAACCGATACAGCGCAGGCCGCAGGAATTTTGATAATGGGAGAAACTATTGGAATAATAACCGAGCGAACAACGACCAACGAAATCAAACCGGTAATAGAAGTCGAGAGGAGGACCTACCTAGACACTAAGAAAATCATAGAGTTCAGACCCGATGATGGCAACCCAGGAAACACTGCTAGAGACGATCGTCCACAGGATAGGGTGGAAAACTAAATACAGCAGTGGAAGCATCAAGTAACCCCTCACTGCTGGGATTGAAGGGGTATGCACGAACCCAAAAAGACAATAACAACATTATAACCATTACGGAAAACAATTATTTAAAGGATATACGAAATGATTTAACTGAAGAAGGGTTACCATCAGAGAATAAAACTGACAATCAAATTATATATATAATGGCAGAATTGCAAGGAGTTATGACAGATATGGTGATTGACACCGGAGCGAACGTGTCACTTCTGGACAAAGTAGAATATAACCGAATAAGGGAGATGTATAAGAAAAATATACCAACATTACCAGTCAATAACATGGTAATAATAGGTGCTACTGGCAGACCAAATAAAACAATACGGCAACAAGTAATGATGGAAGTATCTAGTGAAGGTAAAACTATTCCTATGGTGTTTATGGTAGCTCAAGGATTACCATTTAAAGCAATGCTAGGGTGCGATACGCTGCGGCGCCACTCAGCTATTATTGATATGGGCAGAGGAAAAATAACCCTGTACCATGAAAATGGAGAATTGTCAAGTGAAATAGTGGATCATAAAAATGCCACTCACCACCGACATTCTTTTACTCTAATGCGTGATGACGTAACGGAATATAGAACACCTTTTGAGGAATTAGCCTGTGTTAAGGAGGATGAATGGAAAGAAAAATTGCAAGAAACTTAGTTGTTTAAAACTGCCAATAGTAATGGAGCAACACCTGAACAAAAAAATCAGTTAATAAAAATCTATAACAGATATAAAAAGGTATTTTCGGATTTGCCAGGAAAGGCTAAGAATTTTATTTGTGAATTGTCATTTAAACAACCCATCAATTTTAACAGGAAATCATATCCTATACCCCAATCCCTAAAACCAGCAGTGAGAAGGGAAATACAGAGTATGATAGAACAGGACATAATTGAGTATAGCTCATCACCATACACCAGCCCCATAGTAGCCATAAAGGAAAAGGACGGTACCGTACGCTTATGTTTAGATGCCAGGGAGATAAATAAAAATATAATAAATGATAGAACCTCACCAGGGGAAATTGAGGAGTTAATGAAGAAATTTAAGGATTGCAAGTATATGAGTATTTGGGATGCTGTTTGTGGATACTGGCAGGTGGAGTTACATCCCAACAGTAGAAATTACGTCGCCTTTATATTTGAAGGTAGAAATTACCATTTTAAACGTCTTCCTTTTGGATTAGTAAACTCTGTGGCGGTTTTTATTAAATGCATGGACCAGGTCCTGGGTAGAGAAGTGTTAGCCTTCACAACAGTGTACGTAGATGATATATTAGTAACTTCCACTACATGGGAGGAACATTGCCAACGTGTGGAAATGGTATTAAGCAAATTGGAAAGGAGCAACATTACTCTGAAATTGAATAAGTCAAAATTATTAACCAATCAATTACAATTCCTCGGTTTTATACTCTCTGAAAATGGAATATCCACATCCCCTGAAAAAGTGGAAGCTATTCAAAACTTCCCCAGACCAAAAAACATTCGACAGTTGCAATCATTTCTAGGAGTGTGCAACTACTACCGAAAATTCCAAAGGAATTATTCCCAATTAACAGCAAGATTTAAACACTTACTGTCATCTAAACATAAATGGAAGTGAAAGGAGGAAGATGATGAGACATTCATCTTAATTAAGCAAAAAGTTTTACAGAACATCATTCTGCATCATACTGATTTTGATAAGAAATTTTTTATAAATTGTGACGCCAGTGATGTGAGTCTGGGTGCTGAACTGTACCAGGAAGATCAAGAAGGAGATCACCAAGTAATAAGCTTTGCCAGCAGGGTATTAAATCAGTGTGAAAGAAATTACAGTGTCAGGGAAAAGGAATTATTGAGTGTGGTATTTGCATGCGGTAAATTCCGCACGTATGTATTAGGTTATCCCTTAACAGTACGGTCCGACCATAAGTCCATATCATTCATACAAAGGTGTAAACTAAGCCATGGTAGACTAACTCGTTGGATATTGGCTCTCCAAGAATATAACATAACATGGGAATACGTACCAGGTAAACAAAACACTGTAGCTGATGCTCTATCTAGAGTGAACCTGGAGAATGGTACTTTTAAAATTGAAAGGGAGGACGTTGGAAGAATATATCATGTAATAATAGCCAGAGAAGAACTAGTATGAGTATTAAACAAAATTCGGGAAGAACAGGCAAGGGATCAGAGATTATCCACCATACGGGAACGCCTCATCAATAACGATGCTATAATTATGCAATATTATCAAAACTATAACAATTTAATTTTCATAAAATCCCCTGTTGGGAAAAATAAGTGGAAATTGTATATTCCCAAATCAACGGAGTCGTTAATAATAAATAACTACCATCAAATGTATGGACATATGGGTCCCATCAAAGTAGTAAAGGCACTGGAGGAGCATGTGTATATTAAAGGTTTAAACAAAAAGGTAAGGGAATTAATAAAAAGATGTGGAATATGTCAAAGGGTCAAGGTAAACAATGAGTGAAAGGAAGGAGCTTTAATAACCATTACTTCAGAGAGGAAATTAGAAAAAACATTTCTTGACAGTTGCGGGCCTTTCCCACGCAGTGGAGGCAGGCACCGATATAAATATATTGTAATCATCCTGGACCATTTCACCCGTTACACTAAACTATATCCCATCAGTAAAGCATCTACCAATGTTATTGTTAAGGTGATCACAGAAAAATACCTCATAGATGTAGGGACTCCATGTTCAATAATAACGGATCATGGAACCCAGTTCAAAGGTCGAAAATGGAAATTAGAAATGGCAAATCGGGGAATCAAAACCTACAAAACTTCTATTTACCATCCTAGCAGTAATCCAGCGGAGAGGGTACTCAGAGAGGTAGGGCGAGTCCTCCATACTTATTGTTATGACAACCATAAAAAATGGAGTGAATTCATACATGAAACAGAAACCTTTTTAAATATTGCTCATCACGAAACTATTGGTGTTACACCATACCAAATGATGTTTTCAAAACTACCACCTCGAGAAATTACTAAATTGATACAATTCCCTGAAAGACCAGAGGAAGAACTTAACCTTACCCAGGTATATAATAGATTATGCCACAAGTTGGAAACTAGAAGGAAAAAACAGAATGCAACCTGGAAACATATCATCAAATACACCGTTGGCGAAAAAATTTTAATAAGAAACCGGCAACAACCGAGCAGTTACGAAGGAATAGCTAAAAAATTGTTGTTATTATATGTGGGACCTTTTGTAATAAGCCAGGACAATCAAAACAACACCTATGTGGTGTCTGACCCAATAAGTAATAAGGTGAAGGGTACTTATAACCAAACGGAAATCAAAAGATACTATGAGTAAGAAGAAAACATTCTCATAGACAAACTATAAGTTTATTTCAATTAAACTTTATTCAGCCAAAATAAACTTCTTTCGGAGGGGGAGTATTATGTAACGTAACAAAGCTGAGGTTCCCGACGTTACATAAAAACTTTGTCAATATAGCGAAAAACAATGTCCAAGGCATGCCATAATTAAGGTCAAGAGGGCCAATCTCACCCAAACAAAAAAATATATTGACGATACCTAAGTAAGGTTACTAAGTAATAAATTAGTAAAATGTAGCCAATTATAAAATATGGAGTGATTAGAGTAAGATGTAAACTATAAACACTGTGTCTAGAGAGATGAGTTTACAGTGGATGAGTTCAAATATAATAAACTGTTTAATTAATATTTAATGTTTTATAAAGATGTACCTGTTGTTGTGCTTTATCATGATATTGAGTTTACATGATATTTATTTTGTATTTTGTATGTAGTGGGTGTGGAGCCATTACTTTAAGGAAGTACTAAGTAATGGGTACTCAGTTCATTCATGTTAAACTTGTATTTAAGTAATTAAATACAAGTGTGTTTATTATGTATGGTATCATGTTAAAGGTATTTACTTTAAATAATTAATGAAGATGTCTTAGAAAATATTTGTAAACTTGGCCAGGAAGACAATAATTGTAAATAAATTGTCTAGTAGTCATTATAATAATGTTAAAAACCGATGAAGGGTTCTATGATAAACTCAATAATAATAATAATAAAATGAAATCAGGAATTTAAATTTGTAATAATTGTCCATAAGCCAATGAGTCTTTGTACAGTAGGTCAGGTAAGAAAAATTAAATTAAAAACAACAAAATTATAACATGTGTAAAAAAACCAATAGGCCTAAATTTAGTATTTGTAAAAGGAAATTAATACCTTTTTTAATAAGTCCATTCAGATGAAAATGTAGTAAAATGTATACGGTTTAATAAGGCAGATTAAGTGAAAGTTTTATGTGATTTAGTGTAATTCCAAGCAGGGAGTATTTTATTAAATAAGAGTAGTAATATTTCCTAATTCTGGCTCTAGCATATCAAATATTATCCAATTACAGAAGAAGTAATGGTTGTTAGGGTAACAGAAATGCAAGAAATTTTGTTGATTTCAACATTCAATTGTTATATGCTAATGGGTAAAGTTCAGCAGACAAATTTAAAAAAGAGAACCAAATAAAATGAATCAAATTTAAACAAATTAAATCTCTTAAAGAAATCCATTTAAAAAGAACTGAGTAATAACTCATGAAACTATATCTCAGTAAATATAATTCTACACATCCTTAAAGTTCACTGAATTAATAAATACTCATTCGACCTATTTCCAGTAAAAGAATGATGATGAAAATGATTTACCATTAAACAAAGATGATCCATAGCAGAAGTCAAAATTAATTAAAATATAAATTTAAAAATACGAAGAACTTTTGTATTGAAGTACCAAACCTCACTTTCAATAAACAAACGAAGTCGTCATACTACACCAATTACATTGGGACCGGCAACTACTAGGATCGTGAATAAGAACGAAGACCAGAACAGAACTTCTATTACACTCCGGGACATCACATCTAAACCTTTATTGAGAAGCTGGACGCTGTTTTTGGTCAAGAGTAGCATAACCATTCCGTCTTCACTCCGTTGTAAACAGACACGGCCACCTTAAGTATCGTTCCCAGTTTGGTAACAAACCTGCTTATATTTAATTTTATATATTAAGAGTTAATAACAATTGTAATACTTAGTAACCTTAATTTTGCATTACCTGGCCTTACTAATCGTTAAAAGAATTACCTGTACCCTGAGATAAGAGATAAAAAAAATAAACTATAATTATAATCAAATTGTAACATAAACCACGAGTTCAATAACGAATCGATCCTGTATTGTGCGATCGACATGATGTATTAATCACTGGAGAAGGAAACTGTTGGAATTGGAAACTTAGATAAGATAATAACTTAGACTTAACCTAGAATAACGGATTAATCGCCCACTACAGCGCTCATTTGCCTACAGCTGGTGAATACAGGAGAATAGAGAACTAACGTACTATCTCCACACTACGCTCTTTTCAATTTAGATAATACATACCGAATAGGGTTGGAGAAAATTACTGAATTATTCACTGTAATAACTGTAATATAGCGCTTTTCCTCTGGTAAAACACTTAATAACCACTTAACACAGGTCTATGTTCGACAAACGAATAATATCAACTATATAATAAATAATTGTTTCTATAAATTAACATTGATTTGCAGGAGGTATCATCTGCAGTAACATATTACAAATAATACAACGTAATCTTTTAGATTACAATATATATATATATAGTCTTTATTTATTACAATATATTTTTGTAGTCTTTGAGATTGTTCATACCTTCATTGTATGTCACACAAAATCCATATTTAATATGCGGTTTTTCTAGCTATCTGTCACAAACTGACAATTTATTTATTTTCACCATCATGTATTTTGTTTTGTTTTCAATTTCTACACAATTTAAAGAATAATTATTCTTATTCTGACTCATATAATAACAGATGCGAGTGCACACACAAACACACACTCTCTCTCTCTCTCTCTCACACACACAGGAAAAATGCAAATACAAAAAGACAAATATAATGAAAAATATACAAATACAAAGAGAAATATACATACATAATATACATATTATTTTGATTGGCAACTGTGACATTAGACACTGGCGTTAATAAATAGCACTATCACTATATCACTATCACAACACTAGACACTATCACTTATACTGTCATTGTCCTGTCACGTGTTCAATGTATATGTCACAACTCCACCATGTCCATGAATGTCTGACACCAATAGTCTTGCCATGATTTTACCATATTTCCACGAGATTCCAAGCTTCGGAATTACTTTGTTGTTGTTCGTGTGCCACGTACCCACAGATCCTATAATAAAGCCATCAATGGACACCCTATATCCTTTAGCTTCAAACTCAGTTTTCAAGGAGCTGTATTTTTCAATTTTTTGTCTCCTTGCCACTTCTAGTGCCTCCTCAGAGCCTTCAAAAGGCACTGATATGTCTACAATACATATATTTTTCCTTTCTTCACTTCTTAACACTATGTCTGGTCTGAGGTTTGATATAGTTCCCTCGACCTTCCTGTTTTTGACTAGTGTTTCAGTGCCTTTTAGAGTAATGGCATTGCTGAGGCGTTCAATTATTGTATCACGACGGATCTTCCATGCTGTAGAGTGGAGTCTACAGTGGTTAACAACATGGATAGGGGTCTCCTTGGGGTATCCACATTTCCTACATCGCTTGTCACTGTTACCGTATCTTTTTGTGGCATTCAGGGGAACGGTCCCAAGTCTTTCTCTGGAAATGAACCGGTAATCACAGAAACGAGTGTTTTTTCCGGTAAGCATAAAATGATTGCTGACTGCTGCTCACGTAGTCGATTTGAGCACTTTCCCTTGGTCTGGTTTTCTAAATAGGGCGATTTTATAATAATTCTGTATCCCTCATTTCATCATTCTCATGACAGCCCACCTTTCGGATCCTGGGACGATTATATTGAAACGCCGCCCCAAAATCTTTTATTTTAACACCCCTGTTTCTAATGTCAAAAAAAAAATTAATTTTTTTTTTTTTGTTCTGGGAAGGCGTCACTTAATATTTAAGACTAGGCGCGTGGCCTAGATGGAAATAAAATGTGCTGAGCCCATCATGACAGGTCTTGCAAAGGAAACACTTGATTAACAGCAACAAGATTTTATTTATGCATCTTGATTTCGAAACAATTTCTTTTACAATTATATTACTTTGGTTTGAGTTTTTCTTAATGCTTAACATCAATTTAAATATTTCTTTAAAGCACCATGGTGGTTGGATTGCAACAATAATATTTCCAAAATATCTCTAACAATTAAATAATGACATACCAAACTACTAAACACAGAGTATTTCATTGTCAAAAGATTTTTTCATTTGCATTCATAATGCTTGAACAATTCATCAACATGAGATAATTAGTACTTAAAGATGACAATCCATTATCCGTAGATAATAAGATAATAATTAAAATTAAAAAAATAATTACTTAAGTGTGTTCAAATACCTTCATCTACCCGTCCCCAGAACTTGGATTAATAACACGAGGGACAAAATAACATTAAAATCGAAACTAGTGATCACATTAAACAGAGGTTGAAGTTTGTTAATTAATTATTAAAAAACTGTTGTTTATTTTTTTATATTGAATAGTCAAGCTGAACCAAATAATAAATAACTAAATCAACAGGAGCATTTAGAATAGAAAGAACCGAAAACTAGAACATGCAGGATCACAAGTCACATGACAGGTAGATGCAAGTACTGTCTGGGTATTACATTTTCTTAAGGTCTGGATTTTTGTTAATAAATGAATTTTGAAATTGGTTTTCTTTTGCAGAAATTAGAATTAAATATTTACATTATACAATGGTAACTCTTGACATCATGCAAGATTAATACACGAATACGTATAACCTATTCATAACACAGTCATCACTATACACACTTTAGCATGTCTTCACAAAACATGTTCAGGTAATGTTAACTCTGAAGCATGAGTCTAATTTCTAGAACTGAGTTTCTCTGTGTGTGTTACCCGGTAACCAGCGGAGTATTTCATGTGTGATGTATATATAATAAAAAGGAAAGTTCCCACCTGATCTTTCAGATTACATTAGAGAGATTCCTGCATTTCAAGTTGGGTGCGAAGAATGATATCGCATGGTGTGACGGCGTTGGGGCTCCTTACGCACCCCTCTGCGGATGGGAGAAGATGTTGAGTACCTAGCTCGTCGACCCCTTTCCTCCCGACTAAAGCGGGGAAACCTGTGAAAAATTTTATTTGTATATTTGATTCAGAGAAGAGAACATACCACCCCTACATTCCTTCGTCAATGCACTCAGATCACACACACCGCTATAGTTTCAATACAACAAATGCCTGCCATTCACCCCAGTCAAAATCACCCTTCAACCTATTAATTTGAATTTTAAATTTCACTTTGACACACAGAAATCATTACACTTTAAGCTTAAAAATTGTTATGGGTTACCTTGTATGTTTAACTTCACATTATGAATGACTGACAAGCACGTGGTCTCTGCTATTACATTTACAAACTGTTTCAATTAATAACCAGACTTCAGTGGAACAGCAATTATAAATTCATAACTCATTTAATTCTTTTGTTTTAAGTTTACACTGTCTCTAATATTATTTCTTTAAATTTACTTCAAAATAATTGTTTTTTACCGGAACGAACATGGACAGCCTGAGCCACACACACACACACACACACACAATTGTTACATTTTACACACACAAGCCCCAATTAGATTAATATTAAAAAAGTAAATCCTAAATACTGCCTCACCTGAAGCTCTTTATCGAATTATAGGCTCATAGTAGACAATCACAGTACACCGTCACAATGCAAACAGCACAAAGTTGAAAGAGAAAGAGAGGCGAGAGTAGACGCTGCGTGAACTTATAAAACTTAAAACGCTGCTGCATAAATCTCGTTGTCAAAGCACAAACGCCACTGCCAACCAAATGACGTCACCGATCGAGGTCACGGAGGCCGACTAATTCTAGATATCGAAGGCAGGCATTGTAACATGCAGCGATAATGCACCGAACGTACAATACTGGAAATACAATTAAACTGGCAATGGTGTTTACCTTTTAATATAGCCACGGCACACCCTCACCCCAAAATGGCAACTTGCTTGCCCCAAAAACTAGAAACACTATTCACAGTCCTCATGACTGCTTCCTCAGGACTACTACAGTCCTCCTGGCTCCCTTGGGTAAGTCTCAGGAGAATGTCGCTCCTAGAAAGGCAGAACAGCACTGAAGGCAGTGGTCCTGGCGTGATTTCGAAAATGCCGAACGCTTCGGCACAATATGTTCTGTTGTATGAGAAGGCATGCCTATAATAATCTTCAACTCTTCTCTGGTCGTGGACCATTGGAACCATACGCTTATCCATGTCTTGTTGAGAATGCGACATGCATTTCTTGGTTGTGACCAGATGGTTGATATATCGCCACCATCCCTCTTGAGGTTGTCATCTGTCAATCCTGAGAAGTATGCAGCCATGTCTTCTTTAGTAGGAGTGGACCCAAGTTTCTTTCTTACAACGCTTTTCAGCCACTCCCAGGTTGTGTTTGTGATTGCTGGATCCGGAGATATAAGTAGTTTAAAAGCGTGGACTGTCTTGGAGATCTTTGCAGCATCTGCCAGTGGAATTAAATTGGCTCCCCCTTGATATGCTGGCATATATAGGATCTCTGGGCTTGCTCACTGAGGAAGGTGTAGCCACTTTTTGATGTAGCCTTTGATTTTCTTGTTGGCTCTGTGAAGCGGCTTCATGGTTATTCTGGATGCTCGCAGTACATAGTCCAGTTTGGTAAGAAGGAACATGTTTAAGGCTTCTATTTTTTGCCATGGTGCCAGTAGTGAGTTATGATGTTTCTCCACATCTTGTAGCAGGTTATTAATGTCCTCTTCTGGTGTTTAACTTTGTAACCTGTTGGAATACCCAGATATTGATAGTCTTTACCTTCTTTTAATAGCTCCAGTCTTCCTCCTTGGACATTGAAAGTGGTGCTATGAATTTCCCTCCTCTTCTTGCAGTCCATGTGGAGGGTTGAACATTTCTTGGCATTAAAAGTCAGTCCCATCCAAGATGCTGTTTCTCCTACTTTATTAAGCATGTTTTGCATGGCAGCTGCACTCTTTGCAATTAGGACTATGTTGTCAGCATAATCTAACACCGATTGTATGTCGTTATATAGTCTGTATCCGCAATCATGTGGCATGCTTTGTACTGTTCTTAGTAATGGCTCTAGTACTATGTTAAAGATAATTGGTGACAGGGGGCATCCTTGCTTCACTCCAGATTTTATGTTGATCTCTTCAGTCTCCCCTTCCGGTGTAGTTATTGTAGTAGTGGGATTACTGTAAATGTTGCGTATAATGTTCCTTAACTTTTCTGGGAATCTTACATTCTGGAGTACGTTGTTAATGTATTTATGGGGGGATAGAGCCAAAAGCATTTGATAAATCCAGCCATGCTAGTACGGCTTCTTTTCCGTTTCTTCTGGAATCGTCAATAACGGACTGTACTATAAAGTTGTTTTCATAACAGCCTTCTGTAACCATAAAGCCCTTTTGCTTGGGTGATATAATGTTATTCTTAGCAGTCCACATAAATACTCAGCTCGATATAATGCTGGCATATAATTTGGCTATCGTATTTCCCAAGGTGAGTGGGTGCCAGTTGTTGAGTCTCTGTGGTCACCTTTTTTGTGGATCAGTACGGTTCTTGAACTATCCCAAGCCTGTGGTGTCTCCTCCACCTCAAAGCATCTATTATAAATACTCTGAAGAACTAGACATCCAGGTTCTGCTCGTTTCAACTGCATTTGACATCATCTTTCCCAGGTGCCATATTCTTCGTTTTATTTAATTTCTGATTAATTTCTTTGGCTTTGATAGTATTTTCAATGTTAGCTTCATTTATCCCTATTCCCCGCATCTGATTCAGACATTCTGCGTCATGGGCAAGGGCTGCTGCTATGTCCGTGTCCACTTTTTCTGCAAATACATCGTTGAAATATGCTGTTACTTCTGTTTTTCCCACTTGACAATATGTTTAGCTGAGGCATTTAATATTTTAGAGATAGCTTTCTTTTTGTTTATTCTGTAAAGCTTCTGTATCCTACTAGCTTCTGTTGGATCAAATCAATTGTCACCTGTTCTTCAGTTTATTCTGCTCTGATTACCACCACTGGAGCCATGACCATGTCTTTGTGTTCTCTCAGGAGTAGGCTTATATTCTGTTAGCTGTCTTATTTCATCTGTGATGTTGTACACTGCGTCTTCGAAGTCTTGCCAACACGCTGCATCCCTCAGTGCCTGTAACCATTTTTCTTGGTGTTCTGTTGGGTTCTTCCTGTTTCGGTCTTCTTCATCTATTTTGCAATGGTTAGCCTTTCCATGTAAGCATGGGTTGCCTGTATCAGTTGTTATTGTAGTGTCTCCTGCTGCAGCACTTGTCTCTGGCAAACCGACAATTATAATAGGGGGCTCTTCTGCGGGTGTTATGGGTCGGTCTTCTTGTGCTGGTGTATTCATACACAACTCCCGAATTGGTACATCTGTATTTACATACTGAGTAGTTAAGTTATGTCGGTGCTACCCTTCGGTTTTTCAGTTCCCATGTATTGGGCCTCATCTTCTGCTGTAGTTGTGGGATGGTTCTGATTAATTTGACGGTTTGATGTTCTTTCAGACATGTGTTCTTCTTCTAGTATGCTAGTATGGACTTCTCCTTTATTACTTGTTATCCGCTCAATGATTATATACAGGAGGGGCCTTCTTCTGCTGGTATTATGGGGTGATTTTCTTGAGTTCCTGTATCAACTGGTGCCTCTTCAACTGGTATGTCCTGTTGTGCAGTTGAGTTACTGCTCTCTTCTAATTCATTATGGATCGTGTCGACACCTTCAATGTTGCCATGTAACCTATAGTGTCTTTTCTGTTTTTTTAGGTCGTTTTCTACTCTATCACAAATTCGGCACTTGAATTTAAGGGCAACATTGTTGCAGTGGATCTTCTTTAGATGTTTTTTTTTTAAATCGCTATAATTTTGGTACTGGTATAGCCCAAATATCCGTCTTCTTCCTCCAGAGGGCTGTGAGGATGGACCATCTTTGCAATAATCTCACTGTATTAGATCGTCGAATGGATACTGTATTGTAACTTCCAAGAGGGTATTTGTTTCGGATTCCATTGTACACTATAATAGTTCTACTATCTTAGAGTTAGTTTACTAGTTAGTTAAAGTTTCTATTAATATCATTTCTATTATTTCTATATCATGTTATATCATTTCTATTAACATAAAAGTTTTAGTAATAACAGCAATTGCTTGGCATAGTAGTCACTTCACTATTATAAAGTTGTTTGTTACGTAGACTCAACTATAATACACACTAAAAATGTCCTTTTCCAGAATACTTTTACTATAATTTCCTAATCTGCTAATGTATTTACATGTTTCATGATTAAATGTAACTATATTTATGGGGTCCTACACACTAAAATAAACAATTGTTCATAGTTACATTTTCTTTTTTTTTTTAATTTCAACTTTTCCATATTAGGTATTGTTTCACAGGCACCTTTAAGTAAATATGCTTTGCAAAGTTGTTTCTTCTGTGAGATGAAGTAGTCCATATTGATAAAGTATAAAGAGAAAAAGTTACTTACATACATTCCAGTCTATATTCCATTCTACTGTAAAATACTCACAGAACACTCAAAGTTATGGCAGTTAAAACACATGGGCCTTAAAACCACTAATGATTGCCTTTAGGTAACGGAAAATTACAATTACTAGAAAACACTCCTCATTTAAATTTGAAATAGTAACGAACTGTTCAGCCTTAATGTACAAAATAAATTGTAAAGTAGTTCACAACAGAAAATTCAAATATAAACGGACCTTAAAAGCACTCCATGTTTAAATTTAAAATCATAATGAACTTTTCACTACTGTATAACATCCACAATTTATAACAGAAAATTTGAATGTTAACAGAAACTTACAACCATTACCAAGCACTTAACATTTAAATTTGAAATCTCAAAGAACTTTCCAACTGTTATTATAATTCACACTCCATCCGTTCATGGAAAATTTGAAATATTAACGGAAACTTACAACCGTTACCAAGCTGAACTGCGATGCCAACTATCAAGGTTTTTAGATTGTAACTGATCAAGAGAAAGCTGACGCCATAGTTGAAAGTGAAGTCCCTGAGTGCGAAGCAAGTGACGAAGAGGAAATTACTACTGAAGAGAGACTTTCCTAAAGTGATGCTTTTAAAGCATTAGAAATAGCTATGTCATGGCTTGAGAAACAGCCTGAGAGTATGCCTACCCAGTTGGTGTTTTTCAAAAGGCTTAGAGACATTGCTGCTAAAAAAAGAACCATTAACTTCGTTCAAAAGTTGATCAAGATTTTTTTTCAATCATGATCAATTTTTTAATGATCATAATTAATAAAAGCAACAACTTTTGTTTTCCAATGTTTTCTATAAGTTTTTATTTTAATGTTTAAAAGAAAATGTGGTGTAGATTTTTAATTATTTTCAATTTAGAATTGAGAGAATTTAGTTTTAAATTTTGTAGGTTTTGCTACAGTCACTGTGCTTGAGAGTAAAAAGGACTTTTATTTTTGTTTTGTAAGAGTTTGTTTAGCCCATTCATTTTCTTGGAAAAGTGATTAAATAATTTTTGATTATGTAATAAAATGTTTTTTTTATTTTTATTAGTGTATCAGCATTAATTTACTCAACCTTTCCTTTTTTTCTATTTTTTTTGGGAAAGTGCAAGATTTGTAATTGAATGCAGAAGCAGACCAGATGTCAGGACAGATGGTAAAAGGAAGCAATGCAGGTAAGTTGAACTAGCGTTTTGTTTTGACATGTTAACAAAGGATGAGTCAATGGTGGGTGTGCTGGAGGGAGGAGGAACCTCCACCCCCACTCCACTCGCAGATAATTATAACGTTTACAGAAATCGGAAAATTGGAACAAAAAAAAAGGAACCTGCTGATCAACCACAGTGAATGAACCTCCATACACTCCCAGCACTGTTTTAGTGATTTGGTTATATTATTAAATCACTAAAATAGTGCTAATGAGTACGCATGTGGGAGTTCATTGTGAACACGAGTGGTAGTGTTTATGTTAGTGATAGTGATACTGATTAATGCCAGCGCTTAATATCACATTTGCCAAATAAAATATTATATACATATGTATGTGGTGTATGTTTCTTGAGTTGTATACAAGGAGCTAAATCAAAAATCTACTGAGACTGAATGTAAATATCAGCAAAACTAAATAATGCTAATTTCTGCATCAGAAAGGAGAAGAAATCCATATAATTTACATATAGAAGATAATTCATTTGATGCAGTTAATAAGTTAAGATACCTAGGTAACATGACAGATAATAAAGGGTCCATAAACACAATATATGACAGGATACAAACAGGAAATAGTCTATTATGCCAACAATAGGCTATTGAGAAGCAAACACATTAGGCATAACACAAAAATAAAAATATGTAAGACACTTATCAGAATGGTTGTTATTTATGGAGGCGAGACATGGAGACTGGAAAAAAGAAACAAGAAACACTAAGAAGGTTTGAAAGAAAGACTTAAGATATGTTTATGGCCCGGTTAATGAAGGTGACAAATAGAGAATAAATAGTAACCAGGAGTTACATGATGAGATATTAAAGCATAAGGACATTGCAAGATTCGTAAAGGCTCAACTAATACAATGGCTAGGTCACCTAGAGAATATGCCAAAGTACAATGATCAGCGTATGCCAAATAAAATCCTGAGGGCACATGTCTATAAAAACAGAAAGAGGGACCAACCTAGGATAAGATGATTGGATGAAGTGCTGGACGATCTAAGAAGAATGGATGTGAGGGGTTACACTGAGATGGCAATGGATAGGAAACATTGGAGAAGACTGCTGTTGGAAGGCAGGGTTCATGTTGGGCTGCAGGGCTAAAGAAGAAGTAGATGTTTCTTGTGTATGTGTATGTGTGTGCACACGTATGCTTTCACATGAAGGAAACAAATTAGTAATAACTTAAGTATTATAGTAATTGATTAAAAAAATCTACATGACAGTGTTTAAACAATTGGCAAATAGTAACAGTACCTATAAAAAAAAAGACAAACAAAAACAATATACAATAGATATAATTGTGTGTCATACAATGAAGGTATGAACACTCTCAAAGACTATAGAAGACTAATAATTGTAATAAATTATCACATATTTTATATACATATACAACAATTAACTGTATTATTGGTTAAAATTGTTAAAGAATGTATCAACCAGTCCATCTCAACCTCTTTGTCTTGGCTTCCATTATTTTATCTCTTTCATCATACAGTTTCCTTATTTCTGTAGTATACTTCCTGTTCCAGTCATTCTTCTCTCTGCATGGTTAAAAAATCTTCCTCAAAACTTTATTTTATAATGTCACAATTTTTCTTTCCTGTTGTTTATTTAATATTGTTAACGATTATTATGTTTAAAATTAATGTTATTATTAAACAATAATTAGCATGAGAGCATAATTATTATATACTTACGATGATTTATTTTTAAAAAATATGAAAACTTATTACAAACCACAAAAAAGTTGCTTCCGAACTTAATTGGGTTTAATGAAAAAGACTCGGATGTACATGTTTTAGATTTGAAACGTGTAAAGTTTTTCAAAACACAGGGCAGTATATATCTTATCAGATGAGCTAAAGAGGAACAGCGTGAACCTAATAGCTTTCTAAGTAAGAGTTTAAATATCTAAAAAAAGGAATTATAAAACTGTAATCAGGTGGGTGATTATACTATATGTATAAGAAACATTAAAATTAAATAAACGACAGGAAAGAAAAATTGTAGCATTAGAAAACAAAGTTTTGAGGAAGATTTTTTAACCATTCAGAGAGGAGAATGACTGGAACAGGAAGTATACTACAGAAATAAGGAAACTGTATTATTAACCAGATAAAATAATGGAAGGCAGGGCAAAGAGGTTGAGATTGACTGTTCACATTGGCAGGGGAAAGGAAGGAAGGACGTCTGGAGAAGGGATCTTGAGACAAGATCAGATGACCTTTTATGAGATAGAAAATCTGGAACCAGTATTGATAGTGCACAAGATCAAATGCAGATGAGAAGCCTTGTTGGCCAAATGCCATCTGGGGGCATATATGATCATGGACGTTGTAACGTCACAGAACGTTCCATAAAAGAAATCATTTACATAGTAAGTTATCATAAGAGGAAAGTGAGGTGAACTGTATCGAACCCAAGTAGTCCTAAAAAATTGTGTAATTTTGTATAATAATTATTTCTACTAACATGAAAAATGACCAGACTTTGACTAAGACACAAACCCCATATATATTATTAAAGTGAATAACAGTGAAAAAACCATAAGACACTAAGAGAGAGAAATAATGTCAGAATCAACCAAAATAAAGTCATTAATTATTAAGTTTTACAACTCTGAATAGAATATTAAGAACTATTTTTTGTGAATAAATGGACATGATCCATTATTATATTATGTAATGTAAATAAAATAAATGTATTAAATGATTTAAATACATTATTAGAAAGAGTTTAAGTTAGAATAAAAATGATATATTTGTTATGACAAAAAATATTAATGTGTTGGATTTGAGACCATACACCAAGATTTCATGAAAAAATTAATTATTATCAGATTTAAATAAAAACTATATGTAATTGTCAAGCAGACAAAAGCGAACAATTTATCTTAAATAAAGAAAGCTGTCAAATGAATAAAAAGCAGCCAAAATAGCCAAAAACAGTACTAACTAAAAACATGTGATAGGCATATAATATTGTATAATTTATTGATTTAATGTTGCCAAAATGCAACCAAATTGTATTAGAAAGTTGAAATATGATATAGAGCGACTATACTAATATATTTGACTAACTATAACATTGTAATAGTCAAGTTATCAAAATGTTTACCTATACCATGTATGGCTGAAGCCAATCATCCAGTACAAAAATAATCATATTTGACTAAATAATTACAAAATGCTAACAAAAATAAAATAGCATGGTATAATACTTCAATATACCTTAAAAAGGAACAAACTCAGTTGAAAATAAAGTCAATTATAAAAGAACTTAGCTTATAAGAGTGAGATTTGTCACACTATGAAAAAAGGACATCTCAAGACCAATCAATGATGCTATGTCATCCTATGATGATAATAATATATGTACAGAGTAACCAGGTATCACAAAAGATAGACAAAGTAATAAACTCTGTGTGTACACTAGTGAAATACTACATATATTAAAGAAAGTGACCAATTATTGTGTTATAACATTAACAAGAATCTAGGCCATGAGCAGAGGCCATATAAGACTGTATTTATTTGTGTTTTATCTATGTTAAAATTTGTTTATTTTATTATAGGAAGGTAGTAATGTTGGATGTTCAGATTGTGGAAGAGACACAATGCTTTCACAACAATTTTTTGTTATAAAAATTGAATTTTCATGACAACAACCCAAGGTGGGAGTTGTTTATTGTGTTGTTTATTAGACTTAAGTTAATTAAAAACCAATCATAATTAGTATCGCTAGATTCAGTTTAAAACAGAGAAACTAAATGTAATAATGGCATACAAATTGTGAGTACTAATGTAAAACTGTTTGATAAATACCAGAGTAATTTTTGAAATATCCTTAGTATGAAGAATAAGAAATTCGTTCTAAAAGCTTCTACGGAAGTGAAAATTGTTCCATGACATTCCATTTCGTTTATTCTCGAACATTCTAGAAAGAATTTTACACAAATATACCGGAAGTCGATGAAAACAGTCAACCTGAATTAGTATAAAAGAGAGACCAAATTCGACCCAAAAAACACTTGAAACTTGAACTCCAGAGCTGATGCATCTCACACAACACTGATCAACGCAGCTAAGGTGAAACCGAGAGGCAAGAAATCGACAAGACACGAAGAGAGGCTTTTTCCCGTACATAGACATAACCGACTGACTTAACCTCAACGAGAATCTACGCCAAAAGTATCGCTGAAATAGAGCAGTGATACGGCAAATTTTAATAGAAATCACGCAGCCAGAACGTCCACGGCCCAGGAGGGACCAAAAATTTAAATAGAGAATGAATTCTGCTGTGTTCGCATTGACTGACTAACTTGACAATAATCCCCTTCACGTAAACAGACAATACACAAAGCCTTTCTCGTCAACATGGGAATCAGCGCTGCGGTGGCCGATTTCTGAATCAACGCTAAACAGATGATTCGTAGTGGCGGCGTTTGAACGATATTCTACTGCCAAACGTTTTGACAAAAAGTGCGGAAACAGTATACGATCGCAACTTTGACTTAAAATAGATTCAGTGCCCACAAGAAGAGGCGAGATTGAATAACTACCCGAGAGGAGTGTCCTGTGCGAGATTAATTATTCATTGGAACGTGAGTTACCGAAATTAAAGTCAAATTTTATTACCTGGTTACATTTATCACACAGTTGTACTTCACACGCTACATACACACCTTCAAATCACTTAATTTTTATTGTAAGGCATCTAATTGATATGTCTTGGTAGTTCAAAGGAGTCACGTCCTGAGAGTAAAGATTTTTTCACATATTAAACTCATGCTTTTCAACTGAGTACAAAATTTTTTAAAACACTAGCCGATACTTGATTGGATATATCTAGAATTGTCAATAGTAACAATAATAACTTGTGAATTTTTATTAACTCTGCAATTGTATAATTTTTTATATGAATGTTAGTCCTTCAGACGATTTGTTTGTTTTTTAAGAACCATTAAAATTACCTGATTTCTTTCAAGCTAAACTGACTTGTTTATATTTTTTCATAAAAGTAAGATTTAGAAAATTTTAATTACTTTAATAATCACATTTATTTCTTGGAACAAACGATTCCAAGTGGCGCCCACAAAAAACATAGTATTAAGTTGTGTTACAGGACTACATCACCGCAGAGGATCCAGTCAACAGTAAGTAACAAAAGTGCGCGGAGGTAACGCCCGACAGTTTACAACACAAACACTTACACTATTTTTTTGTTATAAATTGACGACTCTAAAGTGAAACTGTTAAAGAAGGAACACGATCGACCACAATCAAGTTACTCTTTTGTTATAAATTGGCAGCCCAACTAGTGAGGCTTGAAAAAGACGGAACAAGCCCGGCAACTACCAACAGATCAAAATGCCGCAACCTAAGGGAAAAAAGGTGAAGAAGACTGTGGAACCCGAGTTAAGTGTGGAAGACGGAGAGGCAGTACAAATGGAGGAAACGGAATTAGAACCGCCCACACTAGAAATGGAAAGACCGGTACAAACGGCAGACGAATTAGAGGAGCAAACGGGAGAAGAACCCATACAAATGGTAGAACAAACAGAGAAACCCGAACCAGAAAAAATAACAACAAGCGTTGATATGAACGCAATAATGGTGATGCTCCAAGGAATGAAGGAAATAAAAGGAAGTATAGAATCCTTGAAGGAGGAGAGTAATAAAAAGAGACAGGAAGATAAGGAGGAAATAATAGAATCCCTGAATAAAAACAGGTTGGAAGATAAGGAGAAATTAGACAAAAACATAGAATCTTTAAGGAAGGATATAACCGAGAAAATAGATGACAATGGGAAAAAGCTAGAGCTGTTTCAGGAGGCGAATAAAAAATGTATAGAGTCCCTGAAAAAAGAAATTAGCATAAAGTACGAAACAGTAAACAAAACGATCAATGATAATAAAATCGATAGTGACAGGAAGGTCGAAAACATGGAGAAACAGTTGGAAAAATTACAGGAGGGAAATAATACCCGCTTCGAAAATATAGAGGAACAAACAGTAGAGACCAAACAAGATGTTAGAAATCTCGAAAACATGGTAAGGCAGAACCAAGACGCCATCATGCAGGAGGTGGGAGAAGTACAGAAAGACGTTAGCGAGAGGATGCAGAAAACATATGACATCGCTAACAGGCTGGATGAACAAATAAAGACTAACAAAAATAGCATACTGGAAATAGACCAGAGAGAGAAAAACCTGCAGGAAAGATTAGAGGCGCTGAGAGACACACCCATACTAAACGCCCATACGTGTCATGGTGAAAACAGGGAAGTAATCAACTTCCAAAACTATCGACGAAACCCAATGGAATTCTTAGAAAGAATGGAGGAGGTTATTGGGAGAAATAGAGA
The DNA here is from genome assembly GCA_034769895.1 of Magicicada septendecula. Taxonomy (NCBI): domain Eukaryota; kingdom Metazoa; phylum Arthropoda; class Insecta; order Hemiptera; family Cicadidae; genus Magicicada; species Magicicada septendecula. The sequence goes on from CM068368.1 coordinate 661,716,114, forward strand.
AACAAGGTGGGACAGGATAAGAGAGATGCTTGACGAGACGTTTAAAAATACTAGGGACAATTGGTGGATAGCGGTACGACCCGAAATTACGAATTTAGCAGAATTTAAACGCCAATTCAAGGAGAAGTATTGGTCGGAGACTGCACAAAACAGGGTAAGAATGGACATTTTCTATGGCAAATACGACGCGTCCAATGGACAGTCCCCGACGTCTTATTTCCTGGGAAAGGTATGTTTAGCACGGAAGTTGATACCGCCGATCCCAGAGGAATGTTTGGTAAGGCAATTAGCTGGACATTACAGTTATGGTATCAAAGATGCCCAATTATACCAACAGCTTAGCAAAATAGCCGATCTGGCCAAATTATTGGAAAATTGTGAATCCACAGGAAGGTTCCAGGACTACCAACCCCCCAATCGTAAGGTAGAGTACAACAACAACAATAACGGACCAAACCGGAATGGAGGTGGAAACGGTAATAACCTAAACACCAGTAATCAGAACAATAATACCCCACCAAATGGCCGAAGTGATAACACTCAAGGTCCAAATAACCGCAACTATCCGGGACCAAACAGAGGTAATTACACCGGGAATAATTACGGTAGGAACTTCCACCAGGGAAATAGTTATCGCGGAAATAACTTCAGGGGAAATAATTATGGTCAACGTAATGGTTATCGTAACGGGGGAAACCAAGGAGGAGGCGATATGAATAGGAGAAACCAAAATGAATATAGGCCCCAGGTAAATTATATGATGGCCGATAATCGACGACCATATCCACCCAATTTACCAAGTTACGGGTATATGACTCAACAGACGCGAGGTAACCAGGGTGATACGGCGAATAACCGTCAGCAGTTTTCAGAGGGTAGGAGTTGCGAACCACCCAGAAACGTAAATGACAACCAACAGGAGCCAAACACTAACCAAAATAATAATGAGAATTGGGTAACAGTCCATGAAAATCCGGGTTTTTCATTACAGCATAATCAGGCAAGTAATGACGAAAGACCCCGAACAGTTCAGGTAAACCATGTATTGGCAGAAACTAGCCGAGAACCAAATAATAATCCCAGAAATTAAAGTGAAATAGAGGAGGAATTCCGCTATGCAGAAAAGATATGGCCCAAACATGTGGTGAGATGGTAATGCCATGGATTAATCATCCAGAATAAATGTCATAGACCAGGCATTTGAAGGAGTAGAGGAGCTGAACATCGAAAGTCGAATATTGAGAAGAGAAGGAATTAAAAGGAGTGGGAATGATAAATAATGACATAATATAAGGAACACACAACCAAAAGGGGTTGAAATAATCAAAGTGATTAACCCAAACTGACAAATATAAACCCAAATATTATCAAACATAAAAACAATACCTACGAGGTAACTGACACGATTAGTAACAAAGTAAAAGGTACGTATAACCAAACATCATTGAAAAAGTACCATGATTAAAAATCACAAGTCAAATACTCAATCAGTGACCAAGTACCATGACCAGAAACCAAAGTCATATACAGCACCATTGAGAAGGTACCTTGACTAAACATGTTAACGCGAATTTTTCAACTTAGCCATAATTAGAGAAGGAGAGAGATTATTATTAATAAATATTACGAGATGGACACATTCCACTATAGGCAAGATTTATTTCCAATAGCCATGTCAACGTATATTTACCAGCTTACCCGTACTTAGAGAAGGAGAGAGATTGTTATTAATTAATATTACGAGATGGACACATTCCATCATAGGCAAGATTTATTTCCAATAGCCATGTCAACGTATATTTACCAGCTTACCCGTACTTAGAGAAGGAGAGAGATTATTATTAATAAATATTACGAGATGGACACTTAGTAAAGGAGAAAAGAGGGAGAAATACTGTCATATATTTGATACTAAAAAAAAAAAAAAAAAAAAACAGTGTGTTACATAAGGAGGTAATGATGAATATAAATATAGCTATTAACATTGAATGATTTTAAACGATAATTTTAACCTGCGGAGAACGATATATTAATATAATTGTGAATTAATCAGAAGAGTTTAAGAAAGGGAATTTATGTGTAGGAGCCTATGATCTTTGAATATTGTATTTTTTTTTATTATTATTATTATTTGTTGCAAAGATGCAATTATTATTTTCTGAACAGGGATGTGTTGCCTCTGATTTCAGTAGTTATAGATAGGAAGGGCAGAGAATGTATGCCATAGCGAGCCACTCTGACTCCCAACCCTCTATGAAAGTTAGGGAATTGATAGGGAATTATATCAAAGATTAATTAAATAACATCAAGGTAAAAAGGAAAGGAATAGGTGATACGACCAAGAACGAAATAGGAATATTGAGTTGGATTAATATATTAAAGGAGTAGTACAGGAAGTGAAGGTGAAGGCGAGAAGAAAAAAAGTTGGATTTTGTTGTCCAAGATGTGTCCGTTACTTACTTACTTCTTACTTCTTGGTACGTGCGTCCAATTCATCCGCAATCGATGGCACGATGCACCTCGTACACTTGAGCAGCCAGAACCAGTAGTTTTTTATCTCTCAAAATTGTTTTCATTTTTGTGTCTTGGTCCAATTTACTAAGTTGCTCCTTCACCCTTATTTTCTTGCATGTCTGGTGATGCGTACATTCCAGGAGTATGTGTTGCAGTGTCTCAATCCCAGTGCCACACCTCTTGCACAAGGGGGACTCAAGTCAGGTTGAATAGGTAAAGGTAGTGTTCTGTGATTATGTGCCCTGTTCTGGCTCTAGAAATGAAAGTCTGGATTTGTCTGTTGGTATTTTTATACATCTCAAGATCACTGGGTGTTTGTTGAATCTCGTAAAGTTTTCGTGCAACTGACGATGTTTTCCATTCATGTGTCCACACGTCTTTATATGTTTGCTTGATGTAGTTTATGCTGGATGTAAGAATTTCCACCTTTTGTGGTTTAGGTTCCATAATAGCCGCCAACTTTGCGAGTTCATCTGCTATCCGTTCATCAAATCAACTATCGAGTTCATCATGTGTCCGTTGATCAACTAATTATAAGTATAACACTACCGACTCGGAACACAAAGTTTTTATTGGTAAAAATGTAAATTTTTACCTTATAGCCTGAACCAGTTTTTGCTTATTATAAGCTTCGTCAGACAAAGCCTTATTAGAGGCTCTGACAAAGCTTATAATAAGCAAAAACTGGTTCAGGCTATAAGGTAAAAATTTACATTTTTACCAATAAAAACTTTGTGTTCCGAGCCGGTAGTGTTATACTTATAATTCAAAAAAGTTAATATCTTTTAACGTAAAAGTGGTTAATGATGTGTATGAAATGTTTTATAATTCAGTACTTAATTACGTGTCATAATTTGAAATTAACTTCATGACTTTTGTTGCCACATTATTTCTTCTGTGTAAATAAATGGCAGTCTGCACAGCCCACAACGTATGGAGATTTTAACTGTTATCAGTTTAATTCTTGGATTTCGTTGTCCATGACGTGTCCGTTACTTAATTAAATACAACTAAATACAACAGTTGTATGTTGTATTTAGTTAAGTAACGGACACGTCATGGACAACGAAATCCAAGAATAAATACAACTATTTCACTAACGACTCGGAACACAAAGTTTTTTATGAGGTTCAGGTTGAACCTCTGAAGAAGCTTCTTAAAAGTGAAAACCAGTTCAGGTTGTAAGGTAAAACTTTATGTTTTTACTCATAAAAAACGTTGTGTTCCGATTAGTGAAATAGTTGTATTTGTTATCAGTTTATACTACATGTTATCTGACACTGATTACTGTCGACTGAAAATTTTTAACTTTCAATTCCTTAGTCATAACAGCTAAAATTTTGATGAATTCAACACCAAAATAAATTTTATTGTTTTCCTAAATTTGGTTCACAGACATCATGTGCCTATTTTAATTATCTCAAAAACCAGGTGAAAAATTAAATTAGTATTTTACACAAAAAACAGATCATTATGTTTAACTTAACATCTTGTCAAACGTAATAGAATTCAATAATGTCTAAAAGATGTTACCAAGCTTAAGAAATAAGGATTAAAATATAAAAAAATATCTGTTTTGATCTTAAATAGCTTTGGCTATGGTCTGTTGAAGGCAGACTACATTTCCCTCAGTTGATAAGCACAGCTTTTATCAAGTCATATGAGTTATAAATTAGTTGAAAATTTTCTGTTTTTAACAATAAATATTCATTTAAAAATAAGATAATCGTGAAGTATTTGAAGATTCTGCAAACAATAAACAATAAGGAAAAATCTGAATTATTACTAAGTCACACTTTTTGTTACACATTGTACCACCTCAAAATTTGAATAACTAGCCAAACTTTCCCTAAACCTTTTTTTTAGGTCTATTACATATTGTTTCTAAACTATTTATTTTTTTTTTAGAATTCACATAGCCATACTTAACATTTTGTCCTTTCTGTACACATTCTTTTCTTGGAGGATAATCACAACAGAAAAAAGTAATTATTAGCAAAGAACTTAGTAGTTAACATCAGGTAGGACGATAATATTTTTTTATCAAATCAAGAAACTCTACATTCTCCTATAATTTAATCAACAAATAAATGGTTTCATATATAGTCAAGGAGAGAAACTCTCCAGTCACTACATTCTGAATTTTAATTATATAAATTAATAAGAACATTACAAATATTGAGATATTAAAGATAATAAATAAACAATGAGTAAATCCAGTGTTATATTCAACACTACAAAACAGCTAGGTACAAAGGCCGTCGTTACTCACTATTAATGCAGAAGTCATGTAAAGCCTTGCCCCTTCCAAGTAACAAAAGAAGTTCCCTCATGAGTTAGTTGAAGGCTTATGCAATAATGTTATGCACATACTTATTTGTGGTAATTTGTATATGGTCTACTTTTAAACTTTCTAAAATTATAAATTCTCCTTTGAAAAAGTATAGGCCTACATTTCACAAATTCAAATTTTGACATTTCTTGCTATCTGCTTGCCACATTTGTTCGGTTTCAAAATTACATACAGAATAACACTTCAGATAGCAAATAAGTGTTTATTTTATATTTTAGTCCACTTTGAAACTACTTAAAGTCACTCAGGAGGGAAATTCAGTGTGTTAAGATTTTTTTGAAATCGGTTAGCACCACTGTTAAACATAAATATTTCGTCACATAAATTCCCATAGTTGCAAATTCAGCAGGCTTGTATGAGTGCCCCCAGCAATGAAATGTGTAGGCTACAGAAAAATGAAATAGGTTAGGTATAACTGCTGCGGTTAGTGATCCTAATTGTGAAGGACAGATAAGGAAAGATATTAAAATCTATGGGTATTTAATTACAGTGGTTGTCATTCCATCTTCTATGGCATGATAACAACTTATTTTTTTAAGAACAGACACAAACTGATTATAGCAAAAACTTCATAAAACAATGAAATCGGTTTTTTACGAAATACTTTTAACAAATTCATAGATTTTAAAGTCTGCACAAGAAAGCAAGCAAAATTTTATTAAAGGCTATGATACTTGAACTGATAATAAGTACCTAGCTCAAAATAGAGAAATAAAAACGTAAGTTGCGTACCTAACACATTTTCACTCTGAAAGTTTGACGAAACTCAAAATATTCAGTCGTTATTCGCAAGTGGAGAGAATGGAAAATATTTAACTATCGGTTATCTGTTGCACACATATTCACATTATACAATAGATAACTTCAACCACAAACCACACCGACACAAAACAATAAGACTGACTCTGCCACTCTGGAGATTCCCAAATCACCCTACCACCTCCAGAAAGTCCATTTTGTTTACAAATTCACTGGTCCCGAGACCATACACATTACATCCGTCTCTACACAGATTATATCCGAAGTACCTTGCAATCTAGGGGTCCAGTTTTTATCAAAAAAAAACGAAGGCGAAAATTGAACAACAGAAATTAAACAGTATGTTATACAAGTTTGTAGCTAGGACTAGTGAACATGAAACTAAGCGTCAAAATACTGATGAAAATGGAAGTTGAAACGTTGATCACCTTCAAAACATTTTGAATCTGAAGAATACGAGTGAGGAAGAGACTGAGGAACTACATAGTTCCGGCGTAAAAGGAACGGAATTTTCGCTTGTTGATTAATTAAAATTCACCTTTTGTACAGTTTTTTTTTTTAATATTTCGACGTGTGATATACATCGGTTGTATTTCGCAATTCTCGTTTGTTACTGTTAGAAACCTCTTTCTTCGAATAGGAGTTTTTTTTCTGCGCGCGGCCAGAGCTGGTTGCAGTAGATACCAAAAGTACAAAATGGTTAATAGTGGTTTGACCATGACAGATGTTGCATAGCGCGGTGGAGTCGGCAGGACAGTGGAAACCCATGATTTGTGAAATTACATAGTATTTACACAGTGCACATCATTACCGGTACACAATAATATAATCACTACAAACAGACGTAGCCGAGTGATAGTTTCCCAAAGCTAGATCACCTTCAAAACATTTTGAATCTGAAGAATATGAGTGAGGAAGAGACTGAGGAACTACATAGTTCCGGCGTAAAAGGAACGGAATTTTCGCTTGTTGATTAATTAAAATTCACCTTTTGTACAGTTTTTTTTTATATTTCGACGTGTGATATACATCGGTTGTACTTCGCAATTCTCGTTTGTTACTGTTAGAAACCTCTTTCTTCGAATAGGAGTTTTTTTATTACTTATTTATCCTTCTTGGCTTATTTCAAGGACAAGTTTTAATTCTCTTATACTAGGCTATAGAGATAGGAACTTGACTGATGAAATGTCACTCCACGTTCTAAAGACAATTTTTTGATGCTGTCACGGCTCTTCAAGTACCGTAAACTTGTTGTAAAGGGCGCATGAATTGAATAGTTGCCCTAAAGTTCCAGTGTTTATTTTTAACTACAAAGAAAATGTAAGACATTGTTTACTTATGTGTATTCCATTCTTGAAAAATTCCGGGCGAAGTGAGTGACGAAATCATATTTATAAGTATACGTATTACGTATCATTGTTCCAATACTGAGTTTAATGACATTATATGCGTATGAGCAATGGTAAAAAGACCTTGCTTTGTTGGAAAATTTCTGAATTTAGCAAAAAATAATTTCAGGTAGTGATTATTATTAAAAAAAAAAAATAAAAATTCTACTATAACGATATAATTATTACAGCTGTCCAGCTGTCTTTGTTTACATACAGGTAATGCGAAGTTGCTGTAGGAATTGAATAAGTAAAGCAACTTGGTATTTTTATAATTATTGATATTACTTATCGGAACTAACCATAATAACTTAACGATAAAGCTACATCTCTTAAAATTCCTTTTTTTTAATGAAGTTCAGGAAAGCGATAATTACCTTTCGAAATGAGTAACGGCTTTCTCTTATCCGTTGTAGGGCAAATAGAAAAAGCAGACTTTCCGGATTTTGATAATTTATATTGTAAATACTGCTTTATGTTTGGTCAAGACTGGGATATAACATCGGTGAGTGTGTAATATTGAAAGTTACAACTCTTATTTATCAATTGTAAGTTTTGTAATAATGTAACTTTATAACCTTAAATAGAATTACTGTTTATACTGTTTTGGCTTTAAAATTTATAGAGTGTAAAGACAAAATAAACGTTGTAACCGTATATTGGAAAGTGTACAATGCAAAAGTAGTAACATCTCCCTAAAAAAAAAGAAAAAATAAATAAAAAATTTGGCTCGCTCTTCCAGATTTCTTTACGTTTTGGGTTCGTTTAATTGATAATAGATTTACAGGGATATTTTTAAATTATTTGCATGTACATTTGAATGTGTCTAAGATAATAGAAATAGCCCAGCTTTATTAACTTATATAGTTTTTTTAAATTTGGGCCAGTGTGACCTTTGATTTGAAGTTACTTTGGCCCAGTCATATATCTCATGTATCACTATTAAAAAAATTTATGTTTCTAATGATGGGCCATTGTAACCCCTTGTATGGGATAACTTTAAAATACTTAAGTCACAAGTTCATGTAAAAAAATATTTCAGGAATTGAACAAAACATTTCTAGAAACCTAGAAACAATTCGAGTTTATGGTTATGAGATAAATCGGTGTATGATGGTTAACGAGGATGATTCAGAAAGATTTTAAGAGGATTTATTTTCTTTTCGACATCACCCCAGTTGTAAATTGAAGCATCTTTCTTTTCTGGCAAATATACAAGTTTTTCATTTTCGTAGTGCAGTCAACCTTCGGTCAAGCTCTTGTTCACTGCGCATTTTCTTCGAGTCTTGGTTAATAATATTCATTAAATTTAACAGCTATACAATTACTCTCTTTATATTGTTTTGGTGTTTATTCTTAGAGATTTGGTTACGCATACCTTTCATGCTCTTTTCAATTTGTTATTACTCATTTTCCCCCTCACTGAATATGAAGTTATGTAAGCCATTATGATCATGAATGCTTTATGGATCTTTAGACAGTTCTGAGTCTTCTATTACTTCAGATTTTTTAGGCTGACTTATTGTACTAGGTATAGACTTTAATGACTGACCAATAGAAGCATTGTTGTCATTAGTTCATCAGCATCTTCTGTGGTGGCACTTTCACCTGACATTATTTCCAACTTTTATGTTCCCTCTTCACACCTCTTTACAAGTCGTCTCGTGAAGCTTTACCAAGTTATTTAATTTTCAGCTTCTTTTTTTTTTGGGGGGGGGGGGTAAGAATGTTACCATTTCTAGGTTAATAGGATAAATAAATACCAGTCTATTTGAAACCTGACATCATGTTTTGTTGATTATTTATGGAGTGATCAACAAGTTGCTGTAACAACTGAGAAAACTTGTTTTTATGTAAGTTTGACATGCTGTTTCCTTCCATCAAATTAAAATTTTGTGCCATTCCATCTTCATTGAACTGTAGTAACATCTAATGGTTGTGTAGTATGTATAGAGTGTGGTGGGAGGCACACAGATTTAATATTATTATGGACATAGCCTGAGAACTTCTAAGTTATTGTGCAAACTTAAATTGTCCTTTTTTTTTAACTTGGGCAATAACGAGCTAAGGAACCAATCTCTGAATGTAGCTGTGTTGAACCAGCCACTCCCAGTCCTGTTTTAGCGACAGCCTTCAGGACCTCCTCCTGTCACATTGTCCACTTGTTTTCAGTTATGTAGACTACATAAGGAGGCAACATTTCTCCAGCAGCATTACCATAAAACATTGTTGATGTGCAGGATTTTGTAGAATCCATAATACATTTTACGTATTCAAGTCCTCCCTTACCTTGCATGATCCAAGATCATCCTGTAAATTTGTCTCATGATAATTCCAGATATTTTCTGGTGGTACATTTTCCACTTTTAACATGATAACGTTTTTAGGCTGGGGGTCATTCCACAAAAACATCATGAAAAACGTGACGCTTCCACACTTTCGATTCCCCACAGTCTAGAAATTTGCTATGTAAACGCATCAAGACAGAAATAATCGCTGCCGACATTGAGGTTAGCAAACGTTTTAGTGAGAATACAATTTGGTTTTACATGCTCTATTTGTGATCGTCTATGGTTTGGAAATGATTTACGTAATCCACCAAACGTAATCCACATTATATTAATTACTTATTTTTTGCGTACCGTATCACTTATTATATGATATATAATTACCTTAATATCCACTTTAGTGATACACAGTTTCGTCACTGATGACGTCATTAATTATGTATCTGAGGATGGGACTTAGTCCCGAAACGCGTCATCAGTGACGAAACTGTGTATCACTAAAGTGGATATTAAGGTAATTATATATCCACATTATATGTTTCAAAAGCCTAAAAACATTATCATGCTTTGATGTTTCGGTTTCGTCGAAATTCTTTGAATGCTTAGGTGCATAAATAGAGAGAGGGAGAGAGAGAGAGAGAGAGAGAGAGAGAGAGAGAGAGAGAGAGAGAGAGATTTTTTTTTAGTTACAGGAGTGTTAATTCAGAATGGCATAATTTATTGCTACATGAACTCTTTTAATGTTGCTGTATGAACACGTAGAAAGCTTTGGTTGATGTTTATGCAAAGAAGCTACCCAGTCTGGACCAGGCTAGATTATTTTGGAACTCTTTGATTATGTGGCCTTTTCTTTCAAGGTAACATTTAATCGTAAGTCTAAGGTCAAGATCTGTAAATGGAAATCCAAATTCAGCTAATGTGGACTTCAAAATACATTTCCTCTCCTTCTGAAAATATGGTGGGATGACAATACAGTAATCCCCCTTTATGACGGACTAATAGTGGCTTTGAGGTGTGCATTATATTGAAAGTCCATTGTAACTGTATATAGCAAGTAGGCCTTATGGTTATGACTCATTTAAACTATTTGGATAAAAATAGAAACTATTTATTTTACTGTATTTATATAAAATAGACAACCGTACAGCTGTACAGCATTACAAAACAGTTATATTATGTTATATAAAATACTGTATACACAATTGTAATAAAAATTTGGTTCATTGTAAGAATAGTTTGTTACACAAAATATTCATTATTATAGTAAAAACTTTTTTCTAATGTCTGTCTACTTCAAAATCAAGATGTCTCTATGTTCAGAATCACTTCGCATATTTACTGGCTTCAAAAAAAATTTTTTTTAAATTATTTTTTTTTATAGAGATTATTGTCTTTAATCAATGACTCACAAAGCAAGTGATCATAATAGGGTGATATGTTTCTGTTTTTTGATTACTTCGTTTCGGTATTTTACTTCGTTCACTTTAAATTTTGGCTGAGAATTGTCGTCTTCATGTTCTTCCTCCCTTGAACTTTCTAGCACTCCAGGTCACCAATGTCATCTACAGTCATGATGTAGTAGCCAGGATCATCTTCATCTGCTTCAACCCAGGACTCGATATCCTCCAATGACAAATGACACAGCTCTACTCATCCTCCTTCTCCTCCTGAGAGCTGTCCGTTATAACGGGCGATTACTGTACTTTTCTGTAAACTTCCCTTTAATTACAATGCGAATCCAGTACGTTGTTTGCTGAAAAACATACACATACATATATAACACAATCAACATATAAAAACATAAATGGTCAACATATAAATCTCATACTAATGCGTTCATTTCTTGCCTCAGATGAATAGCGTTATTTAAAGTTATCATATTTAATTTAAATACTCAGGGTGTTTTCTTGAAAAGAGACAGGACAGTAGAGTTCTTATGACAAGAATAACATAAAGATTACTTGTAAAGTGGTTTATCCAACATTTCCATCGGCGTAACTGCTTCCCGCTGGTGGTCCATATGCACGAAGTTGCGTAGCCGTGATGTCACTAACACTCAACACACGCGGATCATATTCACTCGCGCTGTGTGTATTTTCTGTTGATGTCGACCGTTACTGTTAGAGTCTATTAAATCATGTGTCGTGTGCGCAAGTTCATCGTTAACTAGTGTGTATATATCTGACTGTCTATTATTGAACTTCTTCTTGTGTACGTTAATGTATCGTGTCTTTGGTAACGTGGTGTATTGTTCCAATTGATATTGTATCGCTTCGCACTGTACAACGCTACGATTTCGTTGTCCGGTAAAGCATTAACACAAGTTCTGCGAGTCTGTTATTGACGAAACTGCGATTGATTAGTTTAATTTTTAATAAGCGGTAGCTGAGTAAGATAAATTATTTGAGAGTTATTAATCACTGGCGTATATTGCATGATTTAGTCACTGTAGATACACTATTACCGAATAACTCGTCAATATCGAAATGTTTAAGCCAACTGATTAAAATACCACGTAACAGAGTTTCAAAGTCCAACTGCTATACGTATGTTAACTGAACTGTATTAAGACTTAGAAAAATTAAGATTTAAGTTCCGTGAAGACTGCTTAAAGTATATGATTGAAAATTTTATGAAAGACTGCCAAAGTATATGATTGAAAAATTTATGAAAGACTGCCCTCTCACGTGCTCTGTAAACAGTTTTTATTAAGCATCGTTTACCACAATGCAATCTCCTGGCAAACACGCCTCTGGTCAAACATGATAGGTCAGGTGAACTCCTACCCTTATGCAAGACTATGGTTCTCCACTTCTCATTCGTCGTTCGCGTTGCTATGATGACGACGGTCCTCTCCACCTGTACTCTGGGTAAATGCTGGATTCTGGTTGGGTATCTTGTCTCCCCTCAAGTTCGCGTCGAAGGCCTCCGTACCCTTTTCCTGGAACAAGAGCAGTTCCTCGGCTGTCGATCAAGTCTTTGTCTAAGTGTACTCCGGAAACCTGAAGCTGTTCTCACACGAACAATGTGTCGTATTTTGTTATTGTCTGACTATCCATGACCCTTTTCCGTTAGCTATCCGGATGCAGCGTGTCGTCGTTTCCAAGACGGCACTCCTTCTCCCTGTCGTAAATATCAGTTGTCGCCAGTAAGATGTCCTCCCGCTGTGCACACGTTCGATTCTATTCATTAGATTTCGTTGCCTGTTCTCATACAGGGTAAATACCATTGTGCAACTACACCCTTTTTTACTGCTGGCACACTTCAAATTAACCTTGCAGTGTGTGCTCGTTACAATTTCTCCATAAAGTGCTACTGTCCTAGTTTCCTTCTGTCCTGCTTGTTGTGCGCTGTAAATCTCGGTTGAGTCGAGTCTGTCACAGGCCAACCTTATTTCCCATTGTAAAGTTATGTGGAGCGTACTCGTATTGTCCTGGCAAACGTTCAGTTGACACTTCGTTAAATTGTTTCCTTATTTATTGCTTCTGGCTCGTGTTGGGGTGTCTTGGCTGGTTTTAACGTATTTTCGATCAAAATTTTAAAAATTAAAATTCTTGGTCATTACACTTTTAACTTATTTTTTATTGTACTTCTGGATACACTATAATGTTCAGATGGACTTCTTTGTGTTCTCAAACCAGAACGAATTTAATTTAAACATCTTTGAAGAGTCTCATCTATGTAGTCAGTATACTTTCCTGCCCTTGGGTCCCTTACATATGTCTGTGGCATACTGGGAACTTGGCATCCAATAGAAATTTATAGAGTAATTTAAACATATTTTAGATTCCTAATGAAAAAAGACTGTTTTGTAAAAGGAAAAAGTGCCTTTAAAATATTTGAGATAACTTTGGCTCAACGTAGGCTTGGGCCAATGTAACCCCACAGAACAATAGTTGTGGTTAGGTTTAAAATAAAGTAAAATATCTTTGAAAGTGAAAATCATAAAGAAATGACACCATCACAGCTTATAGGATAATGTTTGAGTACATACTTTTCCTGTAATTCTTCAGAGATGTATACAACAAGGAAGTGTTTACAAAAGTAAAATTTTGATGTTATTGCGTGATGTTTAATCAGCATTATATGTTACCAACAGCACAAAACATAAAGAAGCAAAAACATATGTTCTTCACTAAGGCTGTATTTTTTAATGTAACAGTATTTGATATGTCTTCATTTTTATGGAGTACATGGATAAACTTTTTTTTTAGTATTGGGCTAGTTTCATTTTTTCTTTTAACATAACATTGGTCTCTCTTCTTTGTTAATATTTTTGTAAGACAACACTAGATAAGAAATTAAAAAATGGGAAATTAGAACAAAAATATGTTACAAAAAGCTGAACTGTTTAACAAGAATTATACGATTTTTTTTTCTAATAAAAACTATAAAATTTTAATTCACAGTTGTAAGATCACTCAGTCTACTTCTTTTACCAGTAGTTTTTACATTAAGTTGTGTAGAGGCCTCTGTTGTTTATCTTATTCATTGGATTTTCCCAAAGCATGTAAAAGATGCAAAAGCCATTCAAGAAACTGTCCATTAATGGGTGTTTTGTTTGTTGGTGAACAGAATAAAAATTTATTTGTGGCGAATTTGAAAAGTATGAACACAATTATTCATATATATTAAAATAAAATTTAATTCAATGAATTTCTGGCATATGAAAGTTTAGTTTACATAGTTTAACATATTAATATAACTCAGGGAAACCTAGGATTTCATTTCGGGGGGGGGGGGGGGCTTTTTTAAACCACATATAGTTTTCTGAGAGTATTGTTTTTTCTCATATTATAGTGAAAATCACACCAACAAATTACAACTAATGGGCAAATAATAGCTGTAATTCACTAATTTCATTAAAAGCAATTAGAAACTTACATCAGATAGGTTTCCAGTTTGTCTTGGAAGCCTAATAATACCTTTCTGTGGAATATAAATACTTTAAAAAGAACGTTAAAATTAAGAAGGTGAGGGTTGACACATACAAGAACACACACAAATTTTAAACAAACGTGTACTTAATTTTACAATATTTTGTTCCTTAGAGCTAGGTATTACAACAAACCATGTCACATTATGAAAAATAATGTTAAGAAATTATAACTCATTGACATTATGTGCTTTGTGATTGAAGTTATCAACATGTAAAGTTAAGTTAAAATATAAAAACATATTATGTCCTTATATATCATCAGTTACAGATATCAACACTTTTACAAAGTTATTCCTGACAACAGTTTTTCAGAACAAATTTAAGTCTTTGTGATTTGTTTTGTGCTAATTTGTTGACCACTTCTTCTGGGTCAACTAAAATGTCTCTATGAATTGACAGCAAAGCCAAGCCATTCAGACGATCTTGATCTGTTGAACTTCTGGTAAAACTCTTTACTCTTCTAAGGGTAGAAAAGGATCACTCATATGTTGCTGTAGGCACTAAAATAGTGGCACCAATTTTTAAACATCTATGAACAGAGAGGAAAATACTTTTTTCAAATTCATTTAGGCAGGTGATAAAGTACTTCGGTTTTGTAGTATCACATTCCAACCATTTCCCCTTTCACATAACTATCCCTGATTCAAAAGTCTCACAAGAGAATACCACATCTTCAGGCCTAAACTTTGATAAAGTATATACAATTTCCTTGACATCTTGTTCACTGATAGAGCAACATTGCTGAGAAAGAAGATACTGAAGAGATTCTAGCAGTCTTCTGTGATCAAGGAAGCGCTTATCAAGTTGTTGCAGGAAGTAGTCCAGAAACAGGTTGTATATGGTAAGAGGGTAGTAAGGCCTTCTATCTTCTGTACCATAATTGTCTCTTTTTGTTTGTTTTGAAGCTCTCCTAGGAATTTCAATGCTCACTTCAGTGGAACTGCAAACATCCATCGCATCCATAAAAATGGGTGAAATTTTGATTCACAATAATTATTCCTCATTTCCTGAATTTCTTCCTCAGGTTGTCTGAATGTTTTAGTAAATAAACAAGGTCAATTGTATCTGTCTACAGAGAAGTCAAGAGGTGGTGTGACATACAAAAGATTTTACTTACAGTGGTCATGGCTGTCACAAAACTGTATTTCTCGAATACATGTACTAATAATAGAGCATATGCTGTACTCGATGACTCAGGATCTGAATGATTTTCATCAGAGCCATACAGATAACATCAAACATCTCCTTAAACAGTATAATTACATCTTATGTACTTGCACTTGCTCAGCCCATCTAGTTTTACAAAATTTGAGTAATCTTGTTCGTTTGGAGCGGTCGTGGCGTAGTGGCTAGCGTGTGACGCTGCTACGCTGTCGGCGCGGGTTCAATTCCCGCCAGGGGCCATCTGATTTAGATACGACCGTTCCCCTTCACAAGGTAATGGGAACCAAGCTAGAGGTATCCTGCCTAGTATAAACCCTCCCCAAGAAAAAAAAAAAAAATTGCCGTTCGGATCTGGTGTTAAACTGTAGGTCCCATATACCTGTGAGAGACTCAGTATCACACGCGCCACGGGTATATGCGGGGAGGGTACTAACCAGTCGAAAGACTGAAGAACTACGAACTGAACTTGTTCGTTTTGAAGAATGAGTTGAACTGTTTTCTGGAACAAGACATTTAAACTCAAAAGGCTGTTTGGGAGAGATTCTGAAAAATGTTATTACTCTTTCAGTGTTCCCAAACAATTTCTGATGACTGGAACATTGCAAGATTGGCAGAGGGCCAAATTGAGTGAATGGCTAGCACAGTGTACTTTGAGTGAATATATAGCTTGTGGAAACTTCGCAGCTAGCACAACCTTGAAATAGGCCACTAATTGAGGCTGCGCCATGATATCCTTGTCCTTTTATGTATTTATGTTAATCCCTAGTTCCGGTAAACTGTCCGAAACAGTATTAGCCAGGGCTTTTCCTTTTAAATCATATACAAGTATGAACTTTAAGAAGTCTTCACCAATTTTATCTTTTGTAGTGAATCTTATGCTCATAAAAAACTGTTGTAATTCAGAGATATCAGAGGTTTTATTAGCTAATGTGCATTCAGTTTCATTTATTTTATCAAGTTGTGTTTGGATTATGTCTCCACATGTCTCAATGATATCATTATGAATTTTATAGCTTAAATATGAAGCATTCAAACTACAGGTAGATGCATGCTGCCTCAGAACCTCATCTCCCCCATCTATTCTATACCATAGAAGGACCCAAAAATTATCTTCATTTTCAATAGGTTCTAAGCTTAAAGGTCCTTGATACCTATGGCTCCTTAATGATAGTTCCTGGCGTCCACACAGTATGATGGTTTTTACAGTGGGGAGGAGTTTTTGTCATTTTTCACAACTTACATTTTTCTTGCAAATCAAACTGAGAGGCCACATCAGGAGATTTATTTTCATGAACAGAAATGAAATTCTGAGCCATCTGCAAACTTTTAGAGGTATTCAGTACCTTCCTGAAGTCTGAAGTCTTATTTAGTCTTTTTACAATGAGAATATGGTTGTCTAACTAAAAATCCAAGTTTCACATGAGCCCTCTTCCCACCCTCTCTGTGTTCACTTAAGAAAATTGAGCCAAATTTATAGTAGGCCCCTCCTTTAAATTCTGAGTAGGCAAGCCAAGGAAATTCTGCCAACCATTTCCTTTGAAACTTTAGGTTTCTTTGCCCAGGAGGAAATTTGTAAAGTTCAGGGGGAGACCATGCATTTTTTAACAAAGAATGTTCAACTTCATTTAACAGAGACAAGTCTCTTCCAATATATCACATTCTTAATGTTCATTATCACATACTTCTAGATGTGTAGACGTACCTAGTGTAGTAATTTGGAAAGAGGATGAGGTGTTTGTACCACATCATCTTGGTTTTCAGTAGCAGAAGCAGAATCGAGGAATTGGAAGTAACCATGGGGTTTTGCATTTAAAAAAGTCTTCAATTGTAGATTTCCTTCTTGACATGTTGAACACAACAAACAAAGGCCTACACCGGGTATAAAAATGCTATTTGCTTTAAAGAATAACTACACAGTCATAAAGGAAAAAAGAACACAAAACACAAAGTGGTATTCAGCAGAGTGAGGTTAAGCTCAGACCATACATAAACAAAGCAGTACTACCGCTGCAGCTGCTCTACGCCGCAAGTATGAACTAATGTACAACTAGTGGTAATGGCTGGATTTCGAAGTACTAACACTATATTTATGGCCAAGCCCTATGAAAAAGACGAGGTCTTTTTTGTAGGCCTTCGGTTACAGCCAACTAGCGGGTAAAAGCAAACAGTTCCTTGTTACAGAATTAAATAAATCAGCTGACATGGTTCAAACATAGTGTAAAGCATGTTGTAACTCGAATCATATGTTTCAAGTTGCTTGTAACCAGTGGAAGATCATGTCCTCTTTCAGTTTTCAACATCTGTTATATTTATTACTAGCAAAATACCCGTGCTTCGCTACGGAGTTTCACGTTGTACGTAATTGTACAATTATTGCTCGCTTAATAGTATAGGATTAGATAGATTGTACAAATTCTCAACTCTTAGTTTGTTTATTTACATTCATAGCAACAGCTATTTATTATTTATTTCGAGAAAATCGTTAGAGCCGTTTCCGAGAAAGAAAGGACATACATTTATTAATTAATTGAACTTCGAAATTTTCTCGACTATAAGAACCTGCAAACAACGAAGTTTTTTCAATTTAAAACAGTGATTAAAAACTCAGAACTAAATGTATTCGGGGTTTCCAATAAACTGAGATGTCAACCACTTCATTTACAAAGTATGCAATTCCCGCGATAAATTTCATTATTTGGTTTTTTGCCCCTTAGGAGTGAAAGTTTTTAAAACCGTTTCTTAGTGAGCACCTAAGACCTATGATGAAGCTATGTTCAAAGTTTCATTGATATCCATTCAGTGGTTTCAGAGATATCGTGATCAGTGGTATTTGGCTTATATAGATATCTATATCTAGCCGATTTACCCAGCGTTGCTCGGGTTCATAATTTATTCATAGGCTCATAGGCACCTATTCTTGTTCTAACGTTATATTACTTGTATATTGTATAATCTTCCTTATATTGTTACGTTCGCATTCTCACTGGAGGAATACTCTGTAGCGCACCTGTTTAAGAACATGTCATAAACTGTATTCTTATATCTGGTAAGAATTCTGTTGCGCGTGATGCTCCTGCTCGATTTCTAACTCTGGGAGAGGGTGAACAGCTAAATTAGTTTTCAATAAAATGTCTACAGTACTTGCACGCGCTGTGTATTTACTGTCTTTTATAATTCATTGTGTTAATGTTGAAATAAGGCATTTGTTAAATTAGTGTCTCCTAAATTTATTCTAACAATACAATACCTCTATAGATTTCAGCTTATCAATTTTTAAATTCAAACTGAAGCAAGTGCATTTATAATGCCTGAACACTATGATCTGAATACATTTGCTATAAAAACTTTGTTTTTTATACTCGCTTATAACTTACTTCGATCTTAACTTATCCACTTTTAAATTCAAACTGAAACAACTCTGAATTCACACACTATTAAGAAGTTTCTTAAGATGCATACACCACCTTTGATATCATAACCTATATCTTTATTTATAAGAACCGTGGACTCTGGCCCCGCCGCCTTCGCGGGATCCGACCTAAGACTCCCCGGGTTCCGTGGATGAACTCCGCGGAAGGCCCGTCGGACGACTCCCGCGCTATTTCCTACGCGGGAGACTTCCACCGATGCTATGGTAACCAGAATCTATTCTATTGGGTTGCCATAGTAACCAGATCTAATAGTTTTTAAGACCCAAAGGACCCCCCAAAGGTTCGTATCGAAAAAACACTTGTCCTATGTTGATTCTCCCGTTGCGTAAAATATTTGTGCCAAGTTTGGTTGAAATCGGTCCAGTGGTTTAGGAGGAGATGTGGAAGACCCCAAAGGACCCCCCGAAGGATCATATCGAAAAAAACACCTATCCTATGTTGGTTCTCCCGTTGAGTAAAATATTTGTGCCAAGTTTGGTTGAAATCGGTGCAGTGGTTTAGGAGGAGATGTGGAAGACCCCAAAGAACTCCATCGAAAAAAACACCTATCCTATGTTGGTTCTCCCGTTGCGTAAAATATTTGTGCCAAGTTTGGTTGAAATCGGTCCAGTGGTTTAGGAGGAGATGTGGAAGACCCCAAAGAACCCCGCAAAGGACCCCATCGAAAAAAAAACACCTATCCTATGTTGGTTCTCCCGTCGTGTAAAATATTTGTGCCAAGTTTGGTTGAAATCGGTCCAGTGGTTTAGGAGGAGATGTATAAGACCCCACAGAACCCCCCCAAAGGACCCCATCGAAAAAAGCACCTCTCCTGTGTTGGTTCTCCCGTCGTGTAAAATATTTGTGCCAAGTTTGGTTGAAATCGGTCCAGTGGTTTAGGAGATGTGGAACATACATACATAGATACATACATAAAATGGGGGGGGGGTTGCCCCTTTGCCCCTTAGGAGTGAAAGTTTTTAAAACCGTTTCTTAGTGAGCACCTAAGACCTATGATGAAGCTATGTTCAAAGTTTCATTGATATCCATTCAGTAGTTTTTGTTCTACGTTGATTCTATGTCAGTCAGTCAGGCAAACTTTACCCCCCTTTTTCCCCCTTTAAAGGTCGAATTTCCAAAAATCCCTTCTTAGCGGATACCTACATCACATAAGGAACCTACATGCCAAATTTCAAGTTTCAAGGTGTTATAGTTTCGGAGATTTCATGATGAATCAGCGAGTCAGTGGTATTTCTCTTTTATATATATAGATTGAGTACAAAGCCTATTATTGTAGATTATTTAAACTTGTCATTGACCTAACTAGCAATTTTTTTAAATTGACAAAACGTGGAAGTCAATTAATTACATTAATTATTCTTGCTCCAACATTAAAACATTGATTTTGTTGGGGGGGATATATCCCCCTAGGTTTGCCCCTGATTTGACTTGCGTTTAATATAATTTTAGAACTTTTAAAATGACTAAAATGTTATTGCTCTAGTTTTGAGTGAAGTAATCAGGTTACTGGTGTAGTATGAAAAACGTATAGCCTATACATTCATAGGAAAGCAGAAATTTTATAATTTCAACCAAGTTCTTTGACATTGTTATTATTCATAAATTTAAATATTTTTACATGTTAATTACATAAACATGTAAATTACATTTCAAACATATTTTTTTAAGATAAAAAAATGTGTTGTGAAATTCTGGTAAAAAAAGAGCATGTACGAATGGAGCTCAAATTAAAATTTGAAATGACAAGATTTGAAAGCTTTACAGTATACAGTATGGTTACTAATATAACATGTATACAATTTTGAATATTTTTTAGTTGTGCCCTATTGTTAGGGTGGTCTAACTGATCGTTGTATGTTACAGTGGTAAACAAGACACCAATGAAGTCACTAATTACCACCTTTAATTAATCACAAATATAGTTTATAATCAACTCATACAATCCAAGTTAAATTTGTCTCCATGCAATCATAATGTCAGCTATAAAGAATTCCACACTAATTATAGTACAATAACACTTTGGTACAATATTTTAACATCCACTCGATCCGCGCTAAAAAATTGCTCAACGCAACTGACTGACAAGCCAGCTGCTATGGCTTTTTATAGGTAGCGCACGTCTTCTAGAAATTTTCCATCCTTGATTGCACGGGACTTAATGTGTAATTCAGGTGTTCTCCAGAGGACTCTGGAACGTACTTGAGCATGGCCTTGACTGAGGCTACACCTGCTTGACTTGTGGGGGATGGAGAACATTCTAGGCTGTTCGATAGGGTTCTCGTCACACTATTATAAGTGAACTGCATTCAGCCTTTACTGTGGTCAAGGAGTTTTTAAAAAGCACCCATGTATGGGGCTAGCTACTTCCCCCACATAATGTAATCATTTGGCGATCCACAGTTTGCAAACACATTACATTCATTGAAGCTGTACAATTTCTGCAAGATATTCTCTGCAAGTGGGTGTATTAAATATCGTTTTGTTCAGCAGTATTAAATTTTGTGATATAAATTCTATACTTGTCTATGTGTTATAAATAAGTTATGTCTTTTCATTTATTAATTTTACTTCCATATTCCTTAAGGAAATGGAACTATGGTGATGGCAAAAAAAATCGTGTTCGAGATTATTGCAGATTCTGATTGTACTACACTCAAAACATGAAAAAAAGTCGTTTTTCGAAAAGTGTCTGTGTGTAGATTTTTTTTCTATGGCAAACGATAACTGCTGCAAATTCAAACAGAATCAAATAATTTTTTGCATACAGCCCTGATTTGTAGAGTACTCACGACCTATTGTTTTTGGTGAAGATCGGTTGAGGGAAAGGGGTAGTTTACCTGCAACGGTTTTTTTTTATCAAGGGTAATTTTTTTTTTTTTGGCAAACGATAACAGCCGCAAGTTCAAACAGAATCAAATAATGTTTCGCATACAGCCCTGAATTATGGAGTTCTCAAGACCTATTGTTTTTGGTGAAGATCGGTTAAGGGAAAGGGGTAGTTTACCTGCAACGTTTATGTTTTAACAAGGGTAATTTTTTCTATGATGAACGATAACTGCCGCATATTCAAACAGAATCAAATAATTTTTTACATACACCCCTGAATTGTAGAGAACTCAAGGCCTTTTGATTTTGGTGAAGATCGGTTAAGGGGAAGGGGTAGTTTACCTGCAACCTTTTACGTTTTAACAACAGTAAAGTACTTATTTACTTATTTACAGTAAAGAAAATTCATTTAAACGTTTTCAAACAATGGTAATTGTTAAATATCAGTATGGAGGACCATATATGACTTCCATATTCTAAGATTTATATTTAAAATCATTTTCAAAATGAAATATTACCATAGAAACTACTTCTTTCTACTTACTGCTTCAGCCTTAACCATAGTACTGTGGTCTCTAACGTATACCACCTCATGTTATCGCACTCGATTTTCACTGATGATGGAAGTCGATGGCATTGCCGAAACGTCTGGTTTTGTAGAAAACATTGGACTACGGCCAAATATCCCGGGAAGGAATTTTAACAAAAACTACTTCTTTGTTGCCGATAACGTTGTACACATATATATAAAAAATATGCATAAAATTAATGGCTTGTATAAGTTAATGATTGATCTCCATTAAGTAGTGCTCAAGTTTCCAAAGTTTTAATATTATGATGTCCGTAATTAAAACATCAGAGCAGGTTTAGTGTGTATGAGGGTACACCGTGGACAATAATTTTCAACATTTCCTATTGAACGTTGCTTAGAGTAAAGCTGCGAATCTACAGTGTACGTTTCACAGAACAAACACGCGGAAAAGAAGGAGCGCTCTGAAGTCACTCATGGACCCTCAGCATCTTGCATTCCCTAAAGACGAAAAGTCTGTTTATGAATCATTCCTCTGTAAACACATGCAGTTACACTGCCCAGTGATCCACAGGAAGCAAATCGCTATCCACGCTGGACACTTTTTCGGCTTGCACGCGTTATGTTGGTATGGGTTTCGGCACTTTCCATTTAAAAAGCGTGCAAATGTAAGAAAATAAACATGAGGCCAGAAATAACGCGAATTGTGTGTGTGTGTGTGTGTGTGTGTGTCTTCCCTGCCTTTTTTTTGCGGTAGTCATAATAATAAAATGGAAACGTAAACATTACATAACGGAGATATGCTTGCCTGCCACGAACGATATATTTTCTCTCATACATGATTTACATTAAAATGAAAAAATTATAATTTTATTGCCTGGCAACAAAATTATTTTATTTTTAACAATTGCCATTATTTGAAAAAGTTTAAATGAATTTTCAAGTACTTTACTGTTGTTAAAACATAAAAGGTTGCAGGTAAATTACCCCTTCCCCTTAACCGATCTTCACCAAAATCAAAAGGCCTTGAGTTCTCTACAATTCAGGGGTGTATGCAAAAAATTATTTGATTCTGTTTGAATATGCGGCAGTTATCGTTCGTCATAGAAAAAATTACCCTTGTTAAAACATAAAACGTTGCAGGTAAACTACCCCTTTTCCTTAACCGATCTTCACCAAAAACAATAGGTCTTGAGAACTCTACAATTTAGGGCTGTATGCAAATAATTTTTTGATTCTGTTTGAATTTGCGGCTGTTATAGTTTGCCATAGAAAATACCCTTGTTAAAACATAAAACGTTGCAGGTAAACTACCCCTTTCCCTTAACCGATCTTCACCAAAAACAATAGGTCTTGAGAACTCCATAATTCAGGGCTGTATGCGAAACATTATTTGATTTTGTTTGAATTTGCGGCTGTTATCGTTTGCCAAAAAAAAAAAAATACCCTTGATTAAAAAAAAACTGTTGCAGGTAAACTACCCCTTTCCCTCAACCGATCTTCACCAAAAACAATATGTCGTGAGTACTCTACAAATCGGGCTGTACGCAAAAAATTATTTGATTCTGTTTGAATTTGCGGCAGTTATCGTTTGCCATAGAAAAAAAATCTACAGACACACAGAGAGACAGACAGACACAGACAGACACTTTTCGAAAAATGACTTTTTTTTATGTTTTGAGTGTAGTACAATCAGAATCTGCAATAATCTCGAACACGATTTTTTTGCCATCACCATACCTTCCATTTCCTTAAGGAATATGGAAGTAAAAATAAAATAATTTTGTTGCCAGGCAATAAAATTATAATTTTTTCATTTTAATGTAAATCATGTATGAGAGAAAATACATCGTTCGTGGCAGGCAAGCATATCTCAGTTATGTAATGTTGATGTTTCCATTTTATTATTATAACTACCGCAATAAAAAGGCAGGGAACACACACACACACACACACACACACACACACACACACACACACACACACACACACACACACACACACACACACACACACACACACACACACACACACACACACACACAATTCGCGTTATTTCTGGCCTCATCCATGTTTATTTTCTTATATTTGCACGCTTTTTAAATGGAAAGTGCCGAAACCCATACCAACATAACGCGTGCAAGCCGAAAATGTGTCCAGCGTGGATAGCGATTTGCTTCCTGTGGATCGCTGGGCAGTGTAACTGCACATGTTTACAGAGGAACGATTCATAGACAGATTTTTCGTCTTTAGGGAATGAACCCTCTGCAAGATGCTGAGGGTCCATGAGTGACTTTGGAGCGCTCCTTTTTTTCCGCATGTTTGTTCTGTGAAACGTACACTGTAGATTCGCAGCTTTACTCTAAGCAACGCTCAATAGGAAATGTTGAAAATTGTTGTCCACGGTGTACCCTCATACACACTAAACCTGCTCTGATGTTTTAATTACGGACATCATAATATTAAAACTTTGGAAACTTGAGCACTACTTAATGGAGATCAATCATTAACTTATACAAGCCATTAATTTTATGCATATTTTTTATATATATGTGTACAACGTTATCGGCAACAAAGAAGTAGTTTTTATTAAAATTCCTTCCCGGGATATTTGGCCGTAGTCCAATGTTTTCTACAAAACCAGATGTTTCGGCAATGCCATCGACTTCCATCATCAGTGAAAATCGAGTGCGATAACGTGAGGTGGTATACGTTAGTGACCACAGTACTGTGGTTAAGGCTGAAGCAGTAAGTAGAAAGAAGTAGTTTCTATGGTAATATTTCATTTCGAAAATGATTTTAAATATAAATCTTAGAATATGGAAGTCATGTATGGTTCTCCATACCGATATTTTAATTACTGAATTACTGTTTAAATTAGTATTTAATTACTGTTCAAAATAAAATTTTGAATTAATTTACAAAGGCTTGTGAAATTAAATCAAATGCCTCTAAGACGACAAACAAAGACGATGGGACATTGAGACAAATTGAACTTCTGAAAAACTACTTGAACAGTATTAAAAAATGCATACAATTTACACTTGAAAGGAAGGAGAACAACCAACTGAACTTTCTTGACCTTACCATTATTAAATACCACCACAACTCTTTTAAGTTTAAAATTTACAGAAACCCCACTACTACTGATACCACAATACATGCCAATTTCATATCACCCGTGGCCCCAGTAAATGACAGCATACAATGCATTTATCCATAGAGTTCTTGCTGTACCCTTAGAGCAGGATTGCTTCATTGCTGAAGTAAACATTTTAAAACACATTGCTGTATCCAACTGTTATAATGTTAATATAATAGATAAACTTATCTCCAAGCACAAGAACAAAACCAAAAATTATGAACAGCACGTTGCATAATACAGACAGATATATATTGGTAGAATACACGTCTTTGTTACCTAATATAAGAAACCATTTTAAGAAATGCAACATCACAGTTATCTTTTGGACAAAAAAAAACACTGAAAATGCACTGCGTCCCAAGATTCATAGAAATACAGAGACATGCTCTGGCATCTATAAAATTGTGTGTGAAGATTGCGACAAATTTTACATTGGCCAGACCGGGAGACCCTTTGAAGAGAGGTTCAAAGAACACCTGCCTGTGAAGACTAGTGCACAGTAAATAGACATACGCGTTACACCGACTTCTTCATTAATTTTAAGCCCATACATTATTGTAAAAAAGGCCGATATATGGATGCATTGGAAGAATACGAGATATACAAAGCGGCTAGATTACAGAAGGAGTGCCTTTTGAACGATATGGTCTCGTTCAAATCTAATGCGCTCTTTGATATTATAATACACAAGCTAGCACAGACATGAGGAGTATTAGCGGCATATCTTTACATTGAACTTTACACAGCCAGTACACTTTTATGTTCTCGACGATGCACATAATGTTCTCGCGCGATATGTGTTTATAATGAATTCAGTGTTTATGTGCATGTTAATTGTTTTGTGCTGATGAGCTCACCTCAAGTGATTTCTGCCTGAAGATGGGACTGTGAGCCTGACACGCGTCACACCTAATGAGTGAAGTTGCAAGAAGGACAATATAATCAGGTATCTACCTATTATCTCAATTAATTAATGCAATTGGAGACCACACACAGGAAATGTGAAACTGGATTTCATCCGTGAGCACAGCTTGATGGTAAAGACTACAGCTTCACTGAATGGAGCAACTGCCTTGCCGATATAATGGACAGAGTCCACTAGAACCAATTCAGAAAGCTTTAGAAAGAAAGCAGGCTCACACACTCAACTACCCACTGAGCTTTCCTTTCAGTTGTGTGTTGGGTGCCCACGTGCATCTGTATGGAACAGTGGTCAGAAGACAGCTCTGTCCACACTGTTACCTCAGTCAAGGAGATAACACCCTTGACAACAGCGATGTCCAGAATATTAGGTCGTGTGCCACTAGTGGAGGAGTAAAGGCTCAAGGTACAAGAGTGTTTTGCACAAGCTACAGATGTTTATGAGTGAGCAGTAATTCACATAAAGAATTAAAAGTTGTAAAACTGGTGAAATTATGTCCTTCAGTATATCTGGTAATACCCATCATATTTCTGTTGATGTGTAACAAATTGACAATTTTGATAAGTGCATAATGAGATGAACTGTTTTTCATTTTTGGAGTAAAGGAACAAACTACACCAACTGTAAGTAAACTTCTTTCTGTCCTGTGAGAATCTGTAAATTTTAAAACAGAAAAGACGCCTCAATAAAGACTTAAAATAGCTAGAATTTAAACGGATACAGAGAAAAAACAGAGAAATTCTAATGTAAACATAAAAACTGAATATAGAATGCTATATTCATTATTGTCTATGTAGGTTCAGTACTGAATTAATAAAAAAATGATTCTAAAAATTAGAAAGACACATTGTATATATTCAGATGAGACTTACATACACAGTGGCCACTGTGTATCAAAAGCTTAGTATGATGAAAGTAGATCGTATAGTTATTTAGTACCTATTTCTGAAGGCAGAGACTAATTACACTACTCAACAAATTAAAACTTTTTTTCTGTATCTAGTTTGTAAACAGGTGGAATAACCTCGCTGAATTAAATGGGAAAATCAGGTTTTCTCTACCATGTTACATTTTCTAGACACACAGAAATCATACAAATATTATTATTATTCCGGCTATACAATGTTTGCACATTTTCTGGAACCAAAGATTACAGAATTTATTGAATCTCATCTTCCACTGCTGCTTGCCCATCCAAAGATCTTCTTCAATTTCTCTTTCCCTCAGTATAGTCTGAATTTCTTCCATCCAGGTGTAAGGTGTTCTTCCTCTTTTCCTTCTTCCTAGTTGAGTCCATTCCATAACTTTCCTTGCCAATCTTTCCTGTGCCATTCTTTTTGTGTGTCCATACCATTGTATTTTTTTTGTTTGAATAAAATCAACAATTGAATTTTTCACATTCATCATACAAATATTATGGTAATATATTAACAAAAAATTTCAACTTAAAATACAAACAAGAATAACTCAGAACTAAACTATAGTAATGAATATATAGACATTATAATGTAATATTATAGATATAGATGTGTATATATAGATGTATATACGTTCTTGATGCTGGATGTGTAGTGTATTGATTGTACGCTCCGGTATCCACAATAATGTTGTACAATAAAATATCCAAAATTATAATTATTATTATCAGTCTGATTGTGATTAGTAAATGTGTGGGTATCGCTGGTTAAATCTTTTAATTTAAAAGTATTTTTCGCACTCCGCTGGTAACCTCCCCACTTACCATATGTGGATAATGCTGTTCTGTTGGGTGACTGCTCAGCTGTAACATACACGCTACACATACAAGGAGATATTCTATTTGAATATCAAACGTGATTAGCATGCACAATAATCATAAAATAACAACTGAATAATGTTTTGAATTATCAGGAATATTTAAATTCTTCCGCCACCTTTTGATAGAACTGGCTATGAAAAAATGAACTATTTTAAGTTTGAAATTAAACACTTTTTCCACTGGTAACAAAATATTGAGGTTTATTAACAGTTTGGAATGCTAGAAAATCTTTTAAAAATTAACAATCAGTCACTAATAATTTTACAGAAAATAATTACTATGAACAAATTTAAAATGAAACTCTTCTTAACCTCAAGGCTGGTAACACTGTAGGTTATACAATAATTTTTATTTTGAGAGGTTATGTCCTCTTACATAGTTAATTACCAAGTTCGTGTGATTCTTTTAAGTGACATGATGCCAGATACAAGATGTGGTGTTTTATAATGATATTTAATGAACAATTAATAGAAAACAAACAAACAAATATTAAAATTGAAAATTGGTACCATATAATCGATAATTATGGTATTATCGTACGCGGGAATTAGTACCCAGTATAGAGTAGTTACTTTGACAATAAACAAGTGCGTTGATTTGCACTGCTAAAATGTACTATTACATTTTAATAGTTAACTATAGGAATTATTTATTTACAAGAGAAAAAGTTATAATAAAAAAAACTCTTGTTATAGCTTTCATCTGGTTTGTATTATTTGAGAACAGACTTATGACAAAAAGGTGACAAATTGTGGTTATTATTTTTAGGTTATCTAATAACGTGAATAGTTATTAGGGTTAATTATATTAAGCATTGATTTCTTCTTAATCTAAACATACATATATTATTTATAATATTTCTGATGCATAACTATCAGTAGAATCGAATATTCTTTCGCAAAAAAAATTAAAATATTTATTTCCACTAGTAAAATAAAAAAACTGCATGAGTCAATTGAGCGACTATTTGCGGCGCTCGTATTTTGTAATAACTAAAATAATCTTGATTCTTTTAATTATGAAAAGTATTAAAAATATTTATTTATCAAGTTAAAAAATTGCGAAATAATTCTTTCGTCAATTCTGATAAATTTCATCAGCATTATTATACTTCGCTACTACTGATTAGCGTAGTATCCGACCAATTGTTTTTATAGAAATGATTATTTCTGTTTTATTGTTAATTAATGAAAAATATTGTACTCCCTGGTTTATTTTCAACACAACACTCGAAAATACGACCGATATTATACACTGGTCGTATTTAATTCTTATTCACTCCGCACTGTACACACGTTAATTCTGTGTGGTATGTAGGTTAGGTGTATGTAGTTTGACTTCTGTTTATGTGTCGCGCACAATTCAAAATAAACTTCTTCATAGATTTGGTCCGTCGAATGATACATCTTGTCTCGTTGATGATTGATAGATGACTGTCACGCTCCTCCGGAGCGTCTGTGGCTTGTCTGCCGGTTTTTATTCATTTGATTGGTTGAATTCTTTGAACTCTCCGACCCAAAGTACCTTGACTTAGTAAAATTTTTAATTTATTACCAATTTTGCATTTGGGTTTGAGATTAGAATGACGTAAGCACTGGTGCACAAAATAATTAAAAAGTTTATAATCGTTATAACTTTCTTATTATTTGTCTAATCGTTGAATGGTTGGTGCCAATAAATTGCGGACATCCTGAGCTTTAAATAAAGTCCAAACAAGATTATAATCCGTCTATTATTAAATCACTATATCGATTTCACAAATTTTCATGGTGAATCTTATAATTAATAAGTTTATTACACCAAAATTTAACTAAGTACACTAAAACACTTTTGATTAAACGATTTGAATCTATTTCTCAACTGTTTAATACAAAAATTTGGGAATAATTGTTACCCAAACAATGTTTGATCATGGCGTCTTTAGCGTCCATATTCGATTATTCATAATTGTCCTTAATACTATTTTTCCTTATCTAATAACATTGGTTTTGTAATCTAACAATAATATAAATGTTTATTTACATGGGTTTATACTTTAGTATATGCACAAGGTTGTGTTTCATATACTAGTAGTATTATTTAAC
Source organism: Magicicada septendecula (assembly GCA_034769895.1). Lineage (NCBI taxonomy): Eukaryota > Metazoa > Arthropoda > Insecta > Hemiptera > Cicadidae > Magicicada > Magicicada septendecula. Next base: position 661,746,254 of record CM068368.1, read on the forward strand.
TACCTTCCTATCGCTTTTCTTCAAATTGTCACTTTGTTTATGGTTTTTCTATATAAGGTATATTATGTTGTAAACGCAACTAGTGTACATCTATAGTACCTAATTCATTTAATATATTTGTTAGCTTTTAGCTATCTGAGAACCCTTCAATTTCTAGTAATGGGTTTGTTTACATTAGGTCATGACATGGTAGTCAGTTATTTTTTGATAAATCAATAACTAAATTGTTATTATTATATTCGACATAGATTCTCAAAGTAGTATCAGACATCCTTCTGATCATTGATAACATTTTTATTTACTTTTGAACAAGTTTGTATGTTGCATTTTGCATAAATAACTTGCTACATATTGTTTGTTTACATTCTGATTCCACCATCATGGTCATTTAGTTTTTAATAATTTATCTATAAAATTACTATTCTTATGGTTATGGTCTGTTCTCATAGTAGTATTAGGTGTCCTTCTTACTACTGGTAACACTCTCATTAATCTCTGTTTAAGTTTTAATAAGGTATTTTGCTTAACTAGTTGGTTACATTGCCTCTGCTCACTTCTGGCTATGCATTCATAGTCAGCTAGTTTACAATATTTTGATCATAAAACTATTATCATTATACTTATAATCTGTTCTCATAGTAGTACCAGATGTTCTTCTAACTACTGGTAATACTTTCATCAATCTTTGTACAAGTTTTAACAATGTATTTTGTTTAACTAATTTGGCATATTAGGTTCCCTTTCATCTAGCTTTGTGCTATCATATTTGGTCTGCTTTATTTGCAGTGTATTTCAATATAATACACTGTTTATTAGGGTGTATCATTACTTATAACGAATCTTTGATTGACACAATTGTTGATAGTTGTTTGGTTAAACTAACATGTATGATTTTTTGTTTCATAGGTGCCTTTCCTATGGGGTTATGTAACAATGTACAACATAATATTCTAATGCAGCATTTTGCTACTACTATCATGACTTCAGTATGGTATTCTATTACAATAGTTTAATTGTTGGTTAATACACATGTTTACACTACTTCTTCTTAAACAATAATACAAATATTCTTGAACTAATGATAATATCTTTCTTGTCATGGTTTGTACCTAATTTCTGTCACATTTGTTTGATATTTAACAAACTACTTTGTTTGTTATTATTTTTTCTGGCCTTCCTTTGTATTGTATTCTGTTTTGCCGTGGCATTCAGGTACATTTCTTTTGAAATTTACAAAGGTTTTTATTATCAAGTTCTATGAACAATAATATAACTGTTCTATCTTACATTGTTTGGTGGTCTTATGATTATCTATTTGGATCATAATCTTCATTAAACTAGTCACACTAACTGTCTGTGTAATTTTGACTATTTACTCCTTGATGTTTCCACTATGAAAGTAACACATTTTCTTCCGCTATAAACCTTATCACTGGAATTGTTTGTGGGGTTTATTAGGTTAAAATTAGTTAACTGGTCACAGGTTCTCACACTTACATTAAGTATTCACTATTACTGTTTGTGATTTCCTAAATATGTTAAACACTGTTTCTTCATAGTTGACAATCACTATTCTTTTGGTTACTAGTATTGTCTCTAGTATACTTGATGAATGATGATTTCTTGTATGGTCTATCCATTTTCTTCTCTCTTCATGTCATGTTTCCTTGTCCTTCCTTTCTTCTTTAGGTTTGAACGTCTTCTTCAATATTTCCATTGTAGTAGTCGTTGTTTCATAATATTTATATTTGTAAATATATTGGTTTGTCTGCCATCATTGTGGTTGCTCCTGAGTTGTTTCTTCCTTTATTTTGCATAGTCATTTTGTTGGTTCCCCTCACTGTTGGAATCTATTGGGCCTGGTTTCTAACATTTTATTTTGGCTCATGGTCATTTTCTTTCTCTATTTCGTGTACGATGCTGCTATGTTACACTTTCTTCTTCATAGTTGGAACTTTACACTAATATATCTGTAGATACACACTTTTTGTTCACATAGTTTTACTTATCTAGAAATACTTTCATGCTTCCCGTTACTTGACGTAATAATTGCTTACTTTATGTAACTACCAAATTTGGTAACGTTACATATGCCTTCCTATAAGAATTGATTAATTCTGAATCAGTATATTTATTTTTCATTGAAGAATTCATCAATTGTTGTACGTTTTCATGTCGATTCATATGCTTTTTTATATATATCCCTTCACTTTCTTCTATTTGAATCATAATTATTTCTCTTCTATGTAATTATCTCCCTTGTTTATTTAGTTCCCTAATTCCCTAACATAAGCTTAGCTGGGGCAGTTCAGAGCGGCTCACTTTGGCATTCAACTCCACTGGCCATACTAACTTCAATAAATACGGAGGCACATCATCTCCATCAATAATAATAAATGATTGCTGGCATTATTCATCAGTCAATTCATCTCAAATAATCAAACATATAAAGTGGTCGTTCTTCCGACAAATAATAAATATTCTTGGGATTATCTCACGCATCTGCGGTTTATACATTGTTATACTCTCTTTTTCTTGATTCAACTCAGCTAAATTCTTCACATATTACAGGGATATTTTGTTTTACATTTCATCACTGGTATACTCTCATGATTGTCTTCGTTAATATATTACTTTTTATTCTTCTTCATCATCAATGAATCTCTTCTCTTTGTATCACATTAAACGTCATCTCATAATATTCTTCATTTCGGGGTTTACTTCTCTAGATATAATTCATGAATATATATTTTTTCTCTTTTTTCATGGTTTCAGTTGAGATATAGTACATGTGGTATTGGCTTTCTTCTAGTAACAAACACTAAAAAACATCGTGGTTGTGTGTTGTTTCTTATCTACGTTAATACATTTCTTTGGGTTTGTTCCTCCATCTTCTTATTTTCTCCTTTTTTTTTCATTAGTAGTACGGGTAGGATGTTAACTTTACTTGTTGACGTGGCTCTTGGAATTATATATTTATATATAGTTATGCCATAGATCTTGGTTGTCCGTCTCGTATAGTTCTCCTCTTTATTAGTACGGGTAAGATGTTCTTTACTAGTTGACTCGGCTCTAGGAATTTATATACACGTTTCATATATTTTATGCCAAAGTTCTTGGGTGTCGTTCTCGTATATTATATTCTTTTAGTAGTACGGGTATGATGGTAATCTTACTTGTTGACGTGGCTCTTGGAATTATACATTTATATATAGTTATGCCATAGATCTTGGGTGTCCGTCTCGTATAGTTCTCCTCTTTATTAGTACGGGTAAGATGTTCTTTACTAGTTGACTCCGCTCTAGGAATTTATATACGCGTTTCATATATTTTATGCCAAAGTTCTTGGGTGTCGTTCTCTTATATTATATTCTTTTAGTACTACCAGTACTATTATTTGCAAATACAATTTTCTTGATCCTTTACATAACTTCTTTGGGAACATATTTTTCACATTACAAAATTACAATATAGTCAACGTTCATTTCATAGTTATATAGTTACTTCTTATTTAATATAAACACATAATAATCTTCATAGCAATATTCCATCCTTTCTTCATTAGTTAACATTTATTTTCATAATTATATTTTCATTTTTCACTTACTAATAAACAACAATCTTCGTCGCCACATTTCACTTTTTATCTTTATATAGTTAATAGTTATATTCACAAGTATATTTTTATCTTTCATTTAATATCCATAACAAATAATTTTCATCGCTATATTTCACTTTTAATCTTATATTTTAATCTCCGATATATCGTTTCATTGAAGCTTGGTTGTATGTGCCCTTTATCTTTTTGGTTATTGGGTCTTGCAATTCATAAGTATTATTGAGGTTGTTTTTGGTTGCAGTATATGGGCCTGTGAATAGCAGTAGCAGTTTTTTCGCAATACCTTCAACTGTACTTGGGAGTTCTCTGTTTTTTATGAGTACTCTGTCTCCCACTTCATACTTTATAACTTTAGGTTGCGATTTCTTGTATTTGAGCCTAAGTTTGTCAGCTCGTTCAACTGCGTTATTGTAAAATTTTGTCTTATCGAACTTGAATTCATTGTCTATTGGAAAGTTTATGATTTCTGTAATTTCCCGGGGTGGTCTTCACTCATACATAGCCATATAAGGTGTCTCATCTGTTGATTGATGATAGGCTAAGTTCAGGAAGTCTTCAGCCGGGGATAGATATTCCTCCCATTTCCTCTGCTGGCTGTGACAGTAGGTTCTTAAGATCCTTCCTACTTCTCACAACACTCTCTCAGCAGGGTTGCTGTTGGGGTGATACACAGATGTTTTGTAGGTCTTTATGCCCTGATGGATTAAAGTTTCCCGCCACTTTCGTCCTCGGAACTGTGTTCCATGATCTGTAATTATTGATAACAGTTTTCCCACTTCGGGTATATACTTGGATATCACAATGTCCAGTATTTTGTTCGTTGTAGCTCGATTTATTGGGTAAAGTTTGGTGAATTTTGTGTAGTGGTCGAATATGATTATTACATATTTGTATTGATGCCTTCCACCACTTCGTGGAAATGGTCCACAAATATCTAAAAATATTTTCTCCAATTTTGCTGTCGATGTTATAGGTATCATTACCCCTTCTCGTTTTTTATTACTACACTTTACCAACTGGCAAATATGACAATTTTGAATATACCTTCTTACCTTTCGATTCATGTCTTTAAAGTGTACATGTTCTTGTAATGCTTTTACTACTTTGACTGCGCCCATGTGACCGTAGCGCACATGGTAATCAATGGTTAGTTCTTTTTCAATGGTCTTTGGTATAACCACCTTCCATCGTTCACCATCTTTGTTAGTTTTAGTGAATAGTAATCGGTTATGAGTACAGTAGAATGGTGTTATTTTTTCATCATCGTTTGCCAATCTTTGAATGATTTGTGAGATTTTGATGATGATGCTTTTCTTACTTTTCTTTTGTATGATGTTTCATCAGGCTTCTAAGAAGAAACCAGCAGTAATTCCCTATTATCAAAGGATTCCAGCATCCCTGATAACGATGCTCCATAGCAAGGGTATCACTGTAAAAGCATTCACCCTGCTTGTCACTTACTGTACCCAAGTTTTACTGAAAAAATCAAGGTACGAATGTAAAAAGTGGATTTTCAGTGACATTCTACACCCAGCATTCTTTTAGTTCTCCAATAGAGCATTTACAATGGAAACATAGTTATCGTCTTTTCTGTTGCCCAAGAAGCCATACACAATCGCTTTGAAAGAGGAGCAAGCAGTTAACTCCAGATTTGTAAGTTTACCATCAAACGTTGGCTCTTTCAACAATTTTCTTATCTGTGGTCCAATAAATATGCCTTTTAGCTTTGCTTTACTCAGTTTGGGAAACTTTACATTCAAATAATTGAAAGCCTGACCTCCGTTATCAAGACCTTTTACGAAGTTCTTCATCAAACCCAGTTTAATGTGAAGAGCAGGTAGAATTACTTTATTCGGTTCAACCACTGGTATAAACTTTACATTTTCCTTACCAGTAATGTACGAGTTCCTAACATGCCATTTCTTGACTTTGTACTGATTCTTGGTGTCTTGGCTGTCCTAGAGGCACAAAAAAACAGAAGTATTTTGTAAACCCACCTTGTAAACCTGTAAGTAGTGAGACAACTTTAAATCGCATATATCTGCCACTCATGGGTTTTATACTTGATTGACTCCAGCAGTAAAGCCATGCGTTCATATGTTTCTTTTGTCTCCACTACATAAGCCAAAGGCACTGATGGTAGTTTATTACCATTTTGCAATAACAGCTTTAAAGATGGTTTCACTTGAATCAATAAATAGTCGCCAGTCTCAGGGTTTATGATGGACACCCACCTCTGTTATCAAACCATTTATGTCTATGCATACACACATTGAATTTTTTATTTCAAAATATGGAGAAAATGGCTGCTTCTTGATGTAAAAGTCGTAACCTTTGTCTCTGAAGGTAGAAGGTTCCATTGCTGCAGTTTTGACCCAACAGTTCAGCTTGCTGTTTAGAAAGTTTTAAATCGCATACCAGGTTGTTCAGTGAACTCATCTTGTTTTGTGAAATGAGGTGCTTTATCACTAAATTCAGGACTGTATTCTTCTGTAGATCCTGCATCTTCTGATGCTCTATCCTCTGATGAATCTGATGCACCAGATTCCAAGTTACAGATAGGAATAAGCAAACCTTCACAGTCAGGCACAGGTTTATGCACTGAAGACAAATCAGGATACTTCATTTTAAGCTTGTTTTATAGAAATGCCCTGCAATATCTGTAAGGAAAAAGTAACAATCCATATGATCTTTTGGCTCTAACCAAACCATTGGAACAGAAAACGACATGGCATAACACTTTCTTTTCATCCATTCTATGAGAGTAGTTCTGCAGGTTATGCAATCAGTGTGTGGGCGAAGCTTTTTTCCTGATTATCGAGAGCAAAATCAAAATACAATTTATATGCCTTCTTAACTAAATTAGTAATAGGCTTTCTTTGTGCTTTCGGAGTAAACTTTCCACACACATAACAAAAGTTGTCAGGGTGGTTCACACAACCACGAATTTTACCACTTGTCATTATAATACAGTAGTAACTATAAATTTCAAAATATTTCCCTAGCTCACAGAGTGCTTATAGAGCTCACAGATAAACACAAATTAGGGTAACGCCAAACATAAACTAAGAGAAGTGTTACCAAGTAGGATTCAAATGGACCAAACATATAGGCTGAGTGAACTCGTAGGTAATGCCTACCTTTACCTTTACTGAGAAACGCAATATATTGTCCTGCCATGTATGACAGTTTTCAGAACTTTTTGGATTGTGTTTACTGATGTGCAATTAGTGTAACTAGTGATTTTATTTTATATGTTTCACCTTAAAGAGAAAACATACATGTTACATATAAAACATTAAAAAGTTTATTACAAAAGCTGAAAAATGGTGAAATACTTAAAAAATCTTATGTGGTACAGCATTTTCAAGGACATATTCAGTTTCTACATCTAAAAATGCATGAGAATCGATTTATTCTATACCAGATACAAAACGGCTGGTAGCTAGTGTTATTGTTTACGCTGGGGAAATTAATGGATTTGTGTCTGACACACTGGTAGTATTCAAACTGAATCAGTCAGTTGGTGTTACCACTGCTACATGAACTTCCAAATTATAGATGCTGGATAACAGAAAAATACTTCCTAACTTACCATGGCGTGGTGTATCTTATGTTATGTATGTTGCGTGGTGTTGTAACAGATTATGTTAATGTTAAACCTAATAAGCTACCTTCCTCTAATTCCTCAGAAGCTGTAATAAAAAACTGGTTAACAAACATAACAATCTCATTCACAAAGACATATAGAAAACAAAGCTATACAATTTATTATTAGCAGGCCTAGGAATGAAAATCTACATAATTGATGAAATTTTATCATATCACTTGCTATACATGTTCCGTGAATATCTACAAAGTGCTCCTTCAATCAGATTTTACTTAACAACTAGTCAGTGTCTATTAGAATCACTATTTATAAGCATGTATATATTTTGAGTAAAGTACGTATATTTTTGATACAAATAAAAATATACAAAAAGTTTGGAAGTGTGAATTATACCCCTCCACCCTACCTACTGATGTTGATATTTGATACATTTAGTGCTAGATATTGATTTAATAACATACACTTAGCCAGACTAATTTCCAAAAAGTTAGGAAAGGTGGTTCTGGTTTAGTTTTCGAAAAAACCTCATGCTGAGAAAATAAATAAAACCAAAACTACCTTACCCAACCCCTACCTTAGGAAGACCAGCTTATATTAACATGCAACCAGCACATAACACCCTGGATTTGGGCACTTAAGAACAATTTAGTGGAACCAAAACCATTTTATTAACCTTGTGCATAAATACAACCTGTGTTTTATTTACTATCATATCAGTAAAATATTCCAACAGAACAAAATTGCAACAGCTATTCAAGTTTTTCTACACTTGACTGGAGTAACTTAAACAAATATATTATATAATAACCGAATGAATAGCTTGTAGGAGAAAACAAGGTAGAAGTTTGTTTGATAGGTGGAATACCACTAAGTATAAGGTATGTAATTGTGAAACAAGTATTAAATGTTCAAGCGAAAGGTTAGGATAGTTTTAATTCACTTTATAAAAAAAATTTTATCGCCTCTAAATTAAATAAAGCAAAACCAATTTACCTAATCTGGGACAATATTTTGAAAAATATTTCAGATGTGTAGGCTTGTGTTGTGTGGCCTATACATCTTGTTCAAAACATACCACATGGGTACAAATTAGTGAAACCAAAACCATTTTTTTTCTAACCTTGTGCATATTGTAATATAATATATTTTCAAAAATTCAAGTACAGTTACATCATTTAATGGCCTAATTATTATATTTTATTACTTTGTTTATGGTATTCCATCTACCAAACATTCCCCCTCTGGTTTTCTCTGAAATCGTTTCAGTGAAGAAATTCAGCATATGGATATCTATAATAACCAATATTGATACCAACGAGTGAGGGGTATAATGCACATGTACTCTAAGATTAAATGGTTAACACCTGTAAGTGTCTAGAATGTTTGAAGATTCTTGTGTATAAAAAAGTCTGCTCCAAAAAAGTCATGTACTTTGTTTAGTATGTTTAAGTAATTTGTAGTGTTTGATTGTAGATAGGTCTGGCAACTAGACATTTTATTAGAAATCTTAGAAGACATTTCTTTTATTGTAATAACTACTTCACTTTTAAGTTGGCAATGTTTGAACATATGTTTTAATTTAGCGGTAGTAGTCTTTTCTTTTCATTTTTGAAGTTTGAAACTTTATTTTCTGTTAATCTAAAACAGTAGAATTAAAAGATTTTTTAAACAGTAAGTTTTTTAAGTTTTTTAACAGTTATACACAATAGTAGTAACTGCACATGAAAGTCTATAAATTGCAGAAGTGATATGTCCAATAAAAGCACAGCATTCAAATTAAAATTTAAAAAACAGTTATGTAGTGTACAATACAAAGAAAAATAAATCTGAGCAGTGCAAAAAATACCACAAGTTCAGTATGTTTATGTGCAAACCAACATGAATAACCACTAACAATGTATGGACTAAGAAAAATATTTTGTAAATCTGTGTATAGTTTATATCTATATGACTAGAATTCTGTTAGCTTATTTGACTTGTGCAGTTGGATAATTGTTAATTGACGTCACAGACATTTGTGTCCTATTTATGGTGTCCTAAAAGTAAACCTTGGAAGGGGAAAGAGGAAAGCCCTTAGGCCATATAAGAACATTGGCAAAAAAAACATTTCGTCTTTCAACAGCATTCTGAAAACTCAACCTAAGGTACAGTGGTAGAAGAGATAGTAAATAATAGAAGTTTGAATGTATGCATAAGGTTTATATTCAAAGGGCCTACACTTTACTTTGAAAGGTAGCTGAGAAAATGTAATCACAATACAAAATTTTATGGAACTATTGGCTAGGAAGAAAAATTGGTTCAGCTGCGGATTCAAGGAAGTAGCATTATTTATTATTATTATTATGAGGTTCATCTCAAAAGTAAGTTTCCCTGTTTTAGGAAAAATAAAAAACATGTAAAAATTAAAAAGAAAACTATACTTTTATTCAGAAACGTGTTTGTTTTTCATTATAATCTTCAGAATTGTCAAAACACTTTCTGTAGCATAAAAACATTTTTTCAATTCCTTCTTTGAACCACTGCATGCCCAGATTTCGGAGCCAGACTTCAACCGCCTGTTTCACTTCCATATCCGTCTTGAAATGTTGTGTTTAAAAGGAATAAATCCCAAATGTTTAGTACCAAGCCACGTGTTGTTCAATCAAATAAATTTATAAAGACGCTGTTTCTGGAAAGCCGCAGACGGTAAGTTCCAATATATTTGATTGAAATGTTGTCCTTCCAGATGTTCTTTGAGATGAGGGAACAGTGGAAATCACTTAGAGCCAAATCAGATGGTCAAAAATCTCCCATTAAAACGACTCCAAGAAATTCTGCCTGATGTGAGGAATGAGGACGTGCATTGTCATGGAGTAAAACTTTGTTGCTAAAAAAAACAGGCTGTTTGTGCTATATCGCTGATCACAGTTTTTTCAGAGTCTCGCAATACCTCTCTGCATTTATTGTGACCCTGTTAGGCAAATAATAATCAACAAGCGAAACACATATAGCATCCCAAAAAACCGTAGCCATCTCTTTCCCAGCGGAGTGTGGAACTTTGGCTTTTTTTTGGCACGCTCTCACTCATGGTTTTCCAGATCATGCTTTGTCGTTTCGTTTCAGGAGTGTAATGATGAACCCATGTTTCATCTCCTGTTATGATGCGGTTCACTAGATCATCTCCTTTTTCCTGAAACATTTAGCAACTTGTGTGAGGCAGCAATAGTCTTCTCTTTGTGTTCTGGAGACAACAAATGGGGTACCCACAGTCCACAAAATTTTTTAAATCCCAGCTCATGACTGCTAATCCTCCTGATTGATACTAGTCTTGTCTCCAAAGTGGCAGGTAATCATGCAAGAATTTTGTCAAGGATGACGCATTTGTCCTCCAACACAATCGACTTAACTGTGTCAACACGAGCTGGATTCTCAGTTGATGCTGATGGATTCTCCCATTGCACGGTTCATCATGCACATTCGTTCTCCCATTCAAGAACGATGTATGTCACCTTCAGACCATTTGAATGCTCATGCACTCAGGTCCATATACAGAAACTAAGTGATGATGCGTTTCAGCCACTGATTCATTTTTTGCACCAAAAAATCGAATTACACTACATACTTTGCAATAGGACACACTGGTTTATGGAATGTCCATGATTTTAAATTTCGTGTTGTTACGTTGCTACACAACGGATGAGGTTATGGTACTACTGCCACTACACACAAATAAAAGGCACAATTTTCCTTAAAAAAAAACTAGGGAAACTACTTTAGAGATGACCCTCGTACTTCAACCTTACTTCTGTTATTTTTTATAAAATATAATTTATCTTATTTTTACTGTTCATGATTTGACTTTTTTATTTTGTTGTGTTCCATTTGTATTGCCATTGCTTTTGCTAACGCTATTGTATTTTAGCCCTTCATGACTTAAAAAAAGATTTTCTGTTAACTTTAGGTGGATAAAAGATGTAACAAAACAGTGGTAATAACTAAAGTCCGTTCAACTAAAGAAGATCGCTGACTTTCAAAGCCTGCCGTTTCCAAATTTTCAAAGACAAAAAATAAATGAGCATATTGTTGGAATCGGCATTCCTTTCTGCGTTACTCGTGTACATTTCATATTTTTTTGATTCTTCGTTTTCATAATGTTAAGAGATATATTAAAAAAGTCACTGTTTTTTAGCCCTTCTACAAGGATTGTCAACTTTGATAATTCATTACAAAAAAAGTACAGCGTCAACAAATTTTTCCTGTTCAACGATTATGTTTACATTCATCCTACATCACATATTCCCATTTGAACTCTCTGTGATTATTTTTATAGGCGTTATTAATTTTTTTGTTGACCTCGAACAACTCGTAAATGGGAGCACTGTTAGAGTTGAAATTTGTGCCAACACTAAGAAGACAACGCTAACAAAAGTTCAAGTTGAGTGAAAACAAGCTTAAAAAGCTACTATATTTTACATCAACTTATATTTGAAGCGCTCTTTCGCTATAATGTAAAGCGACGGACAAAGCGTGAAGCACACTCAGTTCCGTACTGGGTCCATTTTATCCGCGCGCCGACAACAACACGAACCATAATGTTAATACTGTAATAACTTGTGTGTCGAAATCTAATAAATCAAAATAAATATTGTTTTTATTTATTTGTCTTTACGGAGATGTATTACTGCTTTGTATATATTTGTTTTTGTGCTGTACGGTATTATAATAATCAAACGTTTTCCATTAATGAAACAGCCAAAATTTTAAAAGAAATTAAGACATTTCTTTTGAATTATGTTAACCTTTACTCATCGTTGGACATTACCGAGATCCCTAATTCAATTCAATTGTGCCACAATGTTAACATTAATAAGATGATTTCATTATTGTCAAGTGTTGGTTATCGCATTTCAACAGAAATATCTTAATTATATCAAAATTGCAGTAGTTTCATTTCTAGTACAATGGCCTCTGTCTGTGCGGCGGCGGCCGTTACTTCTTAGAACTAAATGTCACCAAGTAATTGTTATAGGCGTTAAGTGAATGTTAATTACGGTTGTATATAGCCACACTTTGTAATATATTAATTAAAAACTGTTATTAAAGATTGAAAGCACATTGATTATGTACGCCGAATTGCTTACCGCGCACCACAACCTGATGAGTCAACCGTCTATAACCTGATAAGGTCACCGCTATCACACACCCCACCACATACACAAAATACCAACATACTTTAGTTTGGTGGAGTGTTCTGTTTTGTAAAGTGTTGTCGTCTGAGATAGCTGAAGTGTTTTGTTCAATTATATTTTTTAATCTTAGAGGTGGTGAGTGACGAAGAAAGTTTACCATCAACAAGTGCTGGGAAGACTGTTTTTCGGAAAGGAAGTACGATAAAGAGTCAAGGAAGAGAAATGATCGTGAGTGTCCGGGAGTTTTTTAAAAAAGAAAATGATACCTTGAAAAAAACTGGTGAACCTGTAATACCTTTTTCAAAAATAGCGGAGAGGACCGCATGAGCTTTACAAATTGGAACTGCAATAGTGACACGAGTGTGTCGTGAAAAATCAGCAGCAGTTAAAGCTGGCCAAAGCTCTGTCTTGACGCCTGGGAAAGAGAGAAAACATGCGGCCAAAGTTACCGAACTAGACCCGTTTCAAGAGGATGCGCTTAGACAAACGTCGTGAACACCCCACACTGGATAAAATGCTGGTATCAGCGACAAATACAGGATTGTTTAGCGGTGCAAAAACTTCTCTCTGGACAGTTCTTCGCGATCTGGGATTCCATTATTCCGAAGTAAATGGTAGAAAAGTTTTGATGGAAAGGGAAGACATCGTTGCCGTTATCTGAGCAGTTTTAAACAAAAGGATTTTACACAAACTATATGGCTTGATGAAACATGGGTGAATGCTAGTCATAGCGAAAGTAAGGGATGGACTGACAACACTCTCGAAGGAACAATGACCGTTCCAATCGGCAAAGGAGGCAGGCTCATTGTCCTGCATGCCGGCACATCAAAAGTTTTTGTTCCCAATGCTTTACTTATGTTCCGGTCTAAGAAGACAGGAGACTACCATGAAGAAATGGACCATAACAGATTTTATAAGTGGTTTGAAGAGCAACTATTGGCGAACATTGACCCAAACTCAGTAATAGTTATGGACAATGCTCCATACCACACAGTGCAAATAGACAAAGCGCCTACAGTGTCGTCAAAAAAATCTGTGATGATAGAGTGGTTGGAGAGACACGGAGTGCAAGCAGGGCCAGAACTCAAAAAAGGCGAATTATTAGACATGGTTTTGGCTCATAAGCCAAGATTTCCAATTTACAAAATTGATGAGCTGGCAAAAAGTCATGGCCACAAAATAATTCGACTGCCTCCTTATCATTTCAATTGTATTGAAATGATATGGGCACAGTTAAAAGGACACGTGGCAAGGAACAACAAAAAGTTTACTTTGACGGAAATGGAGCGTTTGATAAATGAAGGGTTTGGGCTAATCGGCGAAAAGGAGTGGGCAGACGTCGTCCGACACGTGGAGAAGCTGACCAAGGAAGCCTGGGAAGCAGAGGGAATCCTTGATGAAGTAGTAGAGCGGTTCGTCATAAACATAACGGGAAATACTTCCTCAGAGTCAGAAGAGAATGACATGGACATTGGCGATGACTCAATTCTGGAGGGGATCGCACCTTTGCCACTATCACCTTAAGTACCCTTCATTGTGTTGTGGTATGTAGCCTATATAATTATGTAATTAATATTGTAGTACAATTTTTCTAATGTGTAAGAAATTTTATTTTGCCTGAATTGTTTTATAACGCATAAAATACGTTGAAATTTTAATTGTTATAAAATATAAAATGTTAAAAAGTCGTAACAATAATTTAAAATATTATTGAGGACATTAACAAAAATATAAATGTTTATGTAGCCGTAGGTCTTAAAATAAATAAATTCTGGTCACTTCAATGTTTTGGGACACATAATTCAGACACCAGAACATACGAACAGACATCTGGTTAATCACTACTTTCTTTAATAATTCATAATGTACTTCACGGGTAATTAAAGTTGGAAAAATATTTAAAGCGCATCATAAAAAAAATGTCGGCAGTTTATTCATATCTCCGACAGGGAGGCTGAAAAGCCTCGTTTGTTAGGTTAATATAGGCTTACCGCAAACAGATTACAAACGTATTCCCTACTTACGGAAGGCCCCTGCATTCAGCACACCTAACTGGCGCTATGAGGCTGACCTGCTGCACTGTGGTCTACTACGCCATGCCTGTTACTGTACGCGTCGCTTGACTTTTCGCTCTAAACTTATCTCACAGTTAAAATTCAGCAAAGCATCTTAAACTAATTTCAATAATTTAACCAACCTGTTGGGATTGTAAGCTTCAAAACGATATAACACTTGATTGTTAAACGTTTCTAGATTACGAGAAAACATGATCTTAGAAAAAAATTAATAACTAGTAAAATATGAACTTGAAATGTTTACATGTTGTGTAGAATGAGTGGGTCAACAATCCTTGAACAAGAAAATTTTTTCAAGGTATTACTTACTAAGAAATAAATTCATAAAATTGGCAGTTACGGTAAAACAATGAAAAAACCATGACTTTTTCTAAATATTGCTTTACCGTGAAAAAACACTTAGCTGTAAAATTATGAAATATAAACCACTTAAAGAAAAGCGATTGACGATTATAACTATGTGTTTCTTTAATTTTTGGCTCTACTTTTGTGGAAATGGCAGGCTTTGAAAGTCAGCGATCTTCTTTAGTTGAATGGACTATAGTAAGCTCTCTGAGCTACAGAATTTGCTCACTGTTCTGAAAAAAGTACATTTATTGTTAGATAAATACTGTTAATAAATTTTATTTTCTAAAACTGTTAATTGCAGTCATTTAAGTAGTAATTGTTAAGTAATTTTTAACAGTAATTGAGAATCGCCATGAGAAACTGTTCATGCCACCGCAAAAATGAACACTTACAAAGGTGTCAGTAACAGTATTTGTGCAGTTATAGGTTCAAATGAACGTTTGCCTTCCTCTACTATAGGTTCAAACAAAAAAATAGCTGGAGAGGGGATTGCTGCCACAACTGCATCACAACAAAGGAGGAATGTTATTCCCTCCATTGTTGTCAGTCACAGTCTTTACTGGAGTATTTTGCACGAGTTATTTGCCATTTGTATACCAGCAATGACTTGTTCCTCGTATGCGAAAACATACGTATGGTATTAATTTAACAGACTATTAATTTGAAGTAACAGGTCATAAAATAATCATGCACATTTCTATAAAATGTATTAAAAAATTCTAAAATCCTTAACCGCCTGTGTTAATCAAGGTGCCTGCCGCTGTAGTAAAGATTAATGTTTATTAACCTTTTTTTATAATAAATTAATTTTAATTATTTATAATTAATTATTAGTAATAAGAAAAATGGTAAATATTTATGGTATTAATTTTCACTACTTGTTCATCGTTTGAATCTTGTACTTGAATCTGAATCTTCTACCATAGAAATAATTATTTTGTCCAGTTCTATAATATATTGTCGTATTATTCAGTTCTGTTTATCATATAGCCATAATCTAGTACTGTTATTCAATTTTTTTGTATGTGCACAACACTTTTTTCCATTTTTCAATTGTAAAATTGTCAAATATTTTTTTGGAACAAAATTTTTCCATCTAAAGATAAGCAGAATGATCACTGTTGCACACCACTATATAAAAATTATCCCGATTAGCGCTTTCAAGCTTCACAGCTCATCGTCAGATCGGAATTGAAACAAATCACATGAAAACAAACCCTTCACCCCATCTCACCCCACCCTGCTCACACACAACAAGCTATAATTCAAATGTCCTTTCCCCACACCCTGAGCCCTGTCCCTCCATCTGGACAGTTACATATTTTTGTAGCAAATTCCTTGTGTTTCAGTGTTGTGTGTGTGTGTGTGTATACATTCCTTTTAAACCTACCCGTCTTTCTCTCCACACACATCGGTCAGTCACACACCCTTATTTTAACCTTATTTTAAAACATCCAATTAGTACTATGTAATTTAATTCTTAATCTTATCTATCTGTCCTCTATCATTTACTTCTTAATTATGTTATAAAATATTTCTTCATTATCAAATTTAATTTTAGTATTAATTAAATTGTCTAACCCTTTTTCTCTTTCTTTCAATACTTCCAACTCCTCCCTAAGCTTCCTTTCAACTGTGTTATTTTACTTTTACAATTTCGTAGTCTTCCAAAGGATTAACAAACTTATGGTTGTCTTCTATGAAATGTCTTGCGTATAACGAATTGGTTGTTCTATTACCTTCTCCACGTTTGTTGTCAGACAACCTGCATACGAATTTTCGTTCTGTTTCACCTAGGTACACTTTGTTGCAGTCTCTACATTTTAATTTATAAATTCCGCTTTTCTGTAATACTGGGATTTTTTCTATATTTTTATTCCTTCTTATCAAATACCGTTTCACATTTTTTAATAGCTATATCTACTCCATATTTATTAAAACATTTTATAATTTTTCTAGTATGTGAACCTATGTATGTCAATGACCCTGCATAATTCTTTTGTTCTGGTTCTATTTTAGCTTTTTGTATGTTAACCCTTTTCATAACTTTATCCACTATGTTGGTGTTATAATTATTATTCCTTTCAATTCCCTTTATCGTTTTTAACTCCCTATCTTTTGATTCAGTCTCTTTTAAACACTTCTGAGCTCTATAACAAAATGAATTGATTGCCGCCATTTTATATCTATAAGGGTGGTAAGACTCTCTTGGTATAATTATATCAGAATAAGGGCTCAGGGGGTGGGGAAGGGACATTTGAATTATAGCTTGTTGTGTGTGAGCAGGGTGGGGTGAGATGGGGTGAAGGGTTTGTTTTCAGGTGATTTGTTTCAATTCCGATCTGACGATGAGCTGTGAAGCTTGAAAGCGCTAATCGGGATAATTTTTATATAGTGGTGTGCAACAGTGATCATTCTGCTTGTGATTTCAACCACTAACACAACTTTCTTCATTAAACATCTAAAGATAATTCACTAAAATTATGTGCAAGTGCTCCTTTAATATTTCCTCAGACGAGTTCTATAGGATTCAGATCGGGATGTTGTAACTTTACGTTTACTGCTGACAATAAATATACGATAAATTACATGTTAAACTTATAGTCATGTTTTCAAAAGTCGGGCGCCATCTTGATTACATATGTTGTCATTGTTAAACACTATAGGGCAGGTATTCGTTACGCGAATTTGTGATAAACGGAAGTTGTTTGAAATAATAAAATACCTGGTTAAAATTGTTACCAATGATATACCCTGTTTATTTTTTATGACATAGACATCTTACATAATGCTCTTGTAAGTATTAAACAAACTTTAAACCCTCCAAAATCATAATACAGGTAAAATTAAATGTGTTATTATATAATATTATATAATTACGTGAATATAGACTTACATATCGTTATATTAGTGCGCACAACCCAGCACTTAGAAATTACTCACGCACACACACACTCTCTCTCTCTCTCTCTCTCTCTCATCCTGGTACAATTTGTTATTATGTTATGAGCTCATAAAAAAAAAATGAAATTTTGAATACTTGAATTTATTCGTTATTTGGTCATTTCAAATAAAGTTTGAAGTGGAAATAAAATAAGGATATGTGTGTGTTGATGGAACGTTCTCACCAAAGTCGTGTAGGCCTCCTCGCACTGCTAGAATCGTCCAGATTAGCACAATCGGTATAGTTTTACTGCGGTTTACGGCGCACCGTCGTGTCGACCCACGTAACTCCTCGGACCGATTCTATACGCTGATCTATTTGGGACGATCCATCGGCCGATGACGCCTACACGAAGCCGAACTTTAACGTTCTTCACCACATGTTTTTGATGTTTATATAGTTCATTAACCACTTACAGTGGTTTAAAAGTTAAAATTCACTTATTAGTGAACGATCTGCCGGCCGACTACGATGACAGTTGCAGATGAAATGACGACGAGTCTTTGTTATATGTTTCCGAGGTGGGGTGGATCTACGTCATTCGTTCTTTGTTAAGTTGTTGACAGCATCGTGTTGTGGATGTAAACACATTCTCGGCCGCTGACGTAATTAAGGATCGTCACTGTTATCGCAACAAATTACATATTGTTTTTGTGATGCTTCACGGTTTTGACATGATAATGTCTTATGGCTGGGGGTCATTTGAAAATTTCTGTAACGCATCACGCTGCATGACGTCATCATTTACCAGCCGGGAATCGTTAACTAAAACCGCGACCGCTAACGTGCTAACGTCCGTCGCAGATTAAAGACCTAACAAGCAAACAACACTGCATAGCTGTAGATAGGTATGTAACCAATCAGTCAGTCAGTAACCATAATAATGTTGCGTTTAGCTGGCGGCTGAAAGACATTATCATGCTCTTAAGCTTTTACCATTTGGTAAACGGTACTTTACATTTTTTTGCTATGAATCGGTCCAAATCCTGGCAAATATTATACAGTCCACTCACTATATATTCATACCGGTTATTTAATGTTTGTTTGATTATGACCAAACTAAAAAATACAATAGTTATGATTTTATATACCATATTTAAGGTAATACAATTTGTACCATAATTGTACCATTACAAAACCCCCTCAATGAAAGATTGTGTGTCGAAGCACAAAAACTTTCATTGACCCTTTCATACAGCCTAAAGGGATCAGCCAGGATAAGTCGCCACAACCCCTTTACAATTTTATACGGTATAAAAGAAAATTATAACTCACCCTTGGTCTGATGATGATGACTGTACCTACATGACCTTACTGGACTTCTCCTTCGAGATCCCAACACCATAAGGCCACTTAGGCTCTTAACGCCCCTGCTCTGACGCGCTGGCCAGCTCAGGACCGCTGTCATATCACCAAACACTGAAACAATAAACGACAAATATTAAAATAGTGGCTTGGTAAATTACTCTACCCTTAACTGATCTTGTTCCCCTTAACTAGGTGCTGGTTTGTGCTATTAAGCACTGGGTTGGCTTGATATAGTTATAATACTAAGATATAGTTATAAAATTTATACTACTAAACGTAACTCTCAAGAATTAGAGAATTTCACTTCTCCATATTGACAAATCCTGAATTAATGAATGGTTTCGATTACTATCGATAATCGTTATCTCATTCCATTTTATAATTACTGTAATTATAACATAAACACATTGATATAAAAAGAATTAAAATATGAAAATATGAAAATTACACTATAAATCTCCCAAACCTGGAGAAAAACAAATTATATTGATATAAAAGAATTAATAAATCTGTATATTTATTTATTCATAAATCTTATTGAATGGTTAAAATAAAGAAAAAACATTATTATTATTATTATTAACAGGTAATAGTCTGGTATTAACAGCGCCAATTATATTTATCCCTTCATAAAAGCATGTTAAAATTTTTATAACATAAATACATAATACATTTTACATAATAATACACATCGATACATTATATTAATACAGTAATACATTGACATGATTGATTCATTTTTAATCTTGATTTGCATATTCTATCTAAGTTTGCATTTAAATTATAAAAAAAAAAATTACAATTTCAATTAATTAATTATTTAGACATCAATTTATTTATTATAATTATAAATTTATTTCAAATTTATTATTACATTCATATTATTATTATTACTTCATTATTCATTTCTTACTTCCTCTATACTCTGAACTTTCTACCTACCTAACTACCTAACCGTTCACCTTCTATCACTGTTTAGTCTGGGTGACTCCTATATTCACTATACTTTTACTTATTTTGTTTTACTCACCTTCTTCTAACTGACAATCAAATTTACCTATCATGACACCAATATCTCAATTATAAACACCTTTACTAATTTCATTTAAATCCTATGGCACCGCTCGTCTTTGCAATGGGTTGGGTGTTCCCTAACTGGCTATATACATCCATAATATTTTGCCCTTCCAAAAATTCGGCAAACACTCCCTTAAAATTATGCTATTACCTGCCACAACACTATTGGTTGGCTACTCCTTATCACCTCACCCCCACTACAGAATTCATCAACAACAAATATATGTTTATACCTTTACTTTAACACCTTTACTAATAATCACTAACTACTGTGTCCCTAAATATCTAATACTTATCTTTGTATTATTTACTTCAAAATTCTTAACTATCTAACTCCCTTTACATTAATTAAATGACTCACCTGCATTTATCTATACCCAAGCTCTATTCCTGTTTAAACATTCTACCTTGCTGTAATCACTGACAATGGTCTTAAATAATTCATCTCTCACCTACTCATAACAGTACTTCTCACTTTTCAAATATATATATATATATTCTTATTTAAATATTTATTTAATCATTCATTAGGAATTACTTTCATTACATATTAATTAATAATTTGCTTCATAGAAACTTTTATGACAATTAATACCTTACTTCTGTGATAAAGTACAACTTTCTTTTGTACCATAATTTTTTAGTCATAAAGAATGATTACTCTTTAATGGTTATTCCATTATTTAAAAATATTATTATTAAACATGTTATTAAAATACATAATAATATATACTGGTGTACATAAAATATACCTGTAATACATAATACATAATACACATCAAAAATACATTGATAGATAAATACATATAAAACAATGAAAAATATACACTCCAACTCATTATTTTGTTATTTTCCAAACTCAATCCATAGCAGTCCAATTCAATATCACTGTTCACATATATGTTTAATGTTCATTTCACAATACAACAGTCTATCCACCATCGTTGAACAACAAACGAATCTTAGGTCTATTTAATTTATTACTTAATGAATAAATTTTATGAATAGTAACATTATATTCATGTTCATTTCTAAATATGTTATCAAACAAATATTTCAAGTCACGATCGAGTAGGGTTCCGTTTGTCTCAATAATCTCATATGTCATTAATTGGTTATTTATTTTATAATTATCCTCATAATTTTCTACCACAGGTAAGTACTTAATACCTTTATTCTCATTTATTGTTATCTCAAATTCATTGTTATTATAAGGTAAGTATTCGTTATTTTCATCCACCTTATCTTTGCCTAACCTTTCTAACAATTGTCTGTAATTTCTGTTTACTTTAAATATTTCTATTACTCTCACAATATCTCTCTATACTTTCTCTCTTAATACATTTCTCTCCATAACACCAAATTACACTTTCTCTCTCCAAATATGCAGGGGTCCCTAACATAAAATTGTTGCACCATTTATTAGGTACACAAAAACACAAAGAAACTTTATTTGTAGACCTATCGTCTTTCAAATATAAATTGAAGGAACTCTTATCCTTATAAAAATTACGTGAAGACTTGTCTTCACCCCCTAACACAACATCAAAAGAAAATTCTACCCCCTGCACTCCTTGTACAACAATACTTTCTCTCAACTTTCTTTCTGACTCAATAAATTCAAACATTTCATTTTCACTCATAATACTTTCATTATCATTTTCTAACACCACATTCTTATTACTTGTAATATTCTTACTATCTGTACATTCATTATTTGAGTTATCATTTTTAAATACGTTATTATTCAGTACTGCATTTTGCTGGGTACTACTATTTACTTTCTGGCTTTCTAATTGACTCACTAATTGACTTAAATTCCCGTCTAGTTTTGTTATTACCTTGTCAACCTTCTTAACCAGATTATCATGACCTAATTGAATTTCATTCTTAAGTTCATTGAATTGTTTGTCAAAACTATCTCTGATTTCATTTTTCTGCTCATCTAGCTTTTTGTCAAAACTGTCAAATTTATTTAATAAAAGTTGCATCATTGCAGCAGTACAATCTGGTTTGCTATCTGACATAGCTGATATGGATGTATCGGTTTTCGTTGTCTCTACAGATACAGGCGTATTTGCCTCGTCAGTCTGACTAGCTTGATTTGGTTGTACATCCATCTCGCCAGTCAAATTTACATCAGTTGTACTGATTTCTATTGTAATATTATCATTTGTACTCATGTTGGCAATTTTACAATACACACATGCATACAATTGTATAACCTAACTATTGGGTTATGTTTACGTATTACAATTTTTGCGTTTATTACCTCAAACAACTTTTCCGCTCTCTTTCTAGGCGTACTCTATATAAAATAACATTATATAGAGTCCCTGTTCACAGGCAGCCATCTGTAACTTTAATATTATATAGTTATAGATAGTTATGTCCCTTTTCGGGCGCAAAAATATACGATAGATTACATGTTAAACTTATAGTCATGTTTTCAAAAGTCGGGCGCCATCTTGATTACATATGTTGTCATTGTTAAACACTATAGGGCAGGTATTCGTTACGCGAATTTGTGATAAACGGAAGTTGTTTGAAATAATAAAATACCTGGTTAAAATTGTTACCAATAATATACCCTGTTTATTTTTTATGACATAGACATCTTACATAATGCTCTTGTAAGTATTAAACAAACTTTAAACCCTCCAAAATCATAATACAGGTAAAATTAAATGTGTTATTATGTAATATTATATAATTACGTGAATATAGACTTACATATCGTTATATTAGTGCGCACAACCCAGCACTTAGAAATTACTCACGCACACACACACTCTCTCTCTCTCTCTCTCTCTCTCATCCTGGTACAATTTGTTATTATGTTATGAGCTCATAAAAAAAAATGAAATTTTGAATACTTGAATTTATTCGTTATTTGGTCATTTCAAATAAAGTTTGAAGTGGAAATAAAATAAGGATATGTGTGTGTTGATGGAACGTTCTCACCAAAGTCGTGTAGGCCTCCTCGCACTGCTAGAATCGTCCAGATTAGCACAATCGGTATAGTTTTACTGCGGTTTATGGCGCACCGTCGTGTCGACCCACGTAACTCCTCGGACCGATTCTATACGCTGATCTATTTGGGACGATCCATCGGCCGATGACGCCTACACGAAGCCGAACTTTAACGTTCTTCACCACATGTTTTTGATGTTTATATAGTTCATTAACCACTTACAGTGGTTTAAAAGTTAAAATTCACTTATTAGTGAACGATCTGCCGGCCGACTACGATGACAGTTGCAGATGAAATGACGACGAGTCTTTGTTATATGTTTCCGAGGTGGGGTGGATCTACGTCATTCGTTCTTTGTTAAGTTGTTGACAGCATCGTGTTGTGGATGTAAACACATTCTCGGCCGCTGACGTAATTAAGGATCGTCACTGTTATCGCAACAAATTACATATTGTTTTTGTGATGCTTCACGGTTTTTTGCTATGAATCGGTCCAAATCCTGGCAAATATTATACAGTCCACTCACTATATATTCATACCGGTTATTTAATGTTTGTTTGATTATGACCAAACTAAAAAATACAATAGTTATGGTTTTATATACCATATTTAAGGTAATACAATTTGTACCATAATTGTACCATTACAATGTTAGGTGGCAGATGAAGTGGAACATGGTCTTTTGCATGAATTATTTTGTCAACAATAAATGTTTTTTCACAGTTAAATGATTTCACTTTTCCAGCATCTGAGATTTCGTCAGTGTAAAATCTATTTTAACAACATGATTCACCAGTCAATTATTTCTTGTTTCAGTGAACCCGAGGTCGGCCTTTTATCCCTTTCTACACAATCATACTTGGCATTGTCCATCACTATTACTGAGCTGTTTGGGAGATTAGGTAGTAATTTTTCTGATAGCCACTTACTGAAATTATAAAAATACATAGACCTATGGTAGTCTTCAGAAGTTGATGAAGACTTAACAGTGTTGAATATTAACAGTTCATTGTTAATAAAACCAGCCTCTCTCCCATTGTGAACTATAATAAGTCTACTACCTTTCCAAATTTTTGTTGTTATTCTGACCTCTTCAGAAGACTGCCAACATGATACTGAATGTGATGCCTGAACATATGTTTTGCCAATATAAATAATATTTTTACCCTCTCTCTTGTATTTATGTCTCTTAGTGAATTCTCCTAGCAATTATATCACTGCTTTCTATTGGATTGACAGGCGACTCCATTTAAATCCTAATTTTTTAAGTCGTTACCTCAAATATTCTTGTTCACATTGAATAGTGTCATCTTCCTCTAGAGATTGTAGTAAACTCTTTATTATGGGGAAGACTGTTTCTTGACCACACAAAATTCGGCACCTTCTCCTTATTGCACTGTCTGTGGAGTCCACTTCAATTTTTTTGTTTTGAGCCTGTGATTTTCTTTTTAGCATAGAAAATTTATTTTTGTTTCACACAACAAGAAATTGATAATTTCTTACCTTCTTTTAAACTGTTGTATACAGTAGCCTGAGGGACTCCTGTTACTTCACTTGTACTGGCAGCAACATTATAACCTAAGTTGTATTTTTTTTTTTTTTAATATTATGCCATGTTGAAAACACTTTCTCTGGCTTGGCTTGTTAGAGGTTTCCCAGAAGTTAGCTTTTAGCTTAGTGTTCGATGACAATGCCATTTATAAAAAAAAATTTTATGGTAACAATGCGGCAACGAATGGTAATACAAAAAACAACATAAACCAAAGTACATAAAATACTATGAGTTCTAATGATTATAATAAAATGCTGAACTAAAACTAAATATTCATGTAAAGCAATTCTATAAATTAGAACGAATTGCAAATTATTCATAAATACATGTACTCATCTAACTGAAAACACAGTATCTGCTAAGACCACTTACACAGCCGTCAAGGTTGTTGATAGACATGTTGGGAGTGAAGCCTTCCCCACCAAGCCAGCGCATCCACATTGGAACTATTTTTTGCCTGGTACATGTATAACTGAGTGACTGGGATCTTACCATGGTTGGGTTTCTGAACTACTGAAAGGAAGGGAATTTGTGTGAAGTTATAGTGGTGAGCCAGAATTCCGAGAAAACATTAGCAGGCACTAAGATAAATGAATTCATACCACTGAAGTCATTATTGTACTTATTTATTATTATGAATTAATAAATATTTAAAATCCATCCCAACTACTGCTTTTTTTTTTAATTTATGACTATAATGTCAAAATGACAAATGATTAGTCCTAGCTTTTAAGTTTACATATGTTTCCATAGATATCTCTAGGCTGACATCTAATACTTTTTGTAAATGTACAGAACTGATTAAAAATGTAACTTTTTTTTTGCAAATGTAACTTTCAAGCTTTTTGAAGACGGTCCAAAATTTGCAAAGGGTGTTGGCAGATGTACATTTTGTGAAGTTATTAGAGGTACTGAGTTCATATTTTGGATAGTTCATAATTGATGCCCCATGTACACTTTTAAAATTTTTGAGTTCTATTTTTGACCTATGATGCCCCTAAAGTTAAAAAATTTTCAAAATAAATACTATATAGGATTTATATTAAAATTGTCCCTATATGATACCTGGCATAAATTTTTACAATTTTTTCAAAATTTGGACATTTTTTTTGGTCATGGTGCCCTAAATTTTGCAAATTTTCATAACTGAATACTGTGTTCAGCTTTTTTTTATACTTCTTGTTAACCTCCATATGAATTTTTGCGATTTGTTCAAAATTTTGATCCCTCACATTTTTGCCTTCTTCTACTGCTGGCATTACAATACATTTTCTCCATTCAACCCTCTCATTACACAGTCTTCTCCATCTTGTCCCCATATTCTTCAGATCCTCATCAACATCCTCGATCCATCTCTTGCTTGGCCTTCGTCTTGATCTCCTACCTGGTGGTCTCCATTCTAGAATTTTCTGGGAATTCTCTGTTGTTCAATCCTCATGCAGCTAGGTTATCCTTCTGGTTTGTATAAAACTTATTATGTCAGATTCATGTATCAGATTATTTATTTCTTGATTCTCCACAAGCTGTTGTTATGTTACACTGGTCCAAAAATTTTTCTCAGTATCTTGTGCTCAAATATTCTGAGTTACTGTCATTTCTGCCATAAGCCTTATGGACATACATGCTAAATTTTAAGAAAATGTGTTAATGCATTCAAATGTTACTATGAGACATCCCCCAAAAACGAGTGTGTGCGTGCATGCATGGGTGCAAGAGAACTCAGATTTTAAAGGCGTGATTAATGTGTATTGGTTTTAGGTGTGTGTGTGTGTGTGTGTGTGTGTATGTGTGTGCATGTGTGTACGTGTGCGTGTGTGCGCACGCATGAAACTAATTCACATCTCTCTCTCTTTCAAAAACACACACACACACTTGTGTTATACACAGGATTTTTAAGTTGATATAAATTATTTGGTGTATGTAGGGAATTGAAGAAGGGATATCACAAATTGGGCAGAAGAGTCAAGATGAACACCAATTGTTTGTATGGAATTTCCCACTAGAGATAACATTCAAGAGTACAAATCCACATGGGTGTAAGTAATTAAGTCAGTATTACATAAGTGAGAGTTAATTTATTATCTTGTTGAATACAAATATATTTTTGTGAGCAAGACATGCATTCTTGTAGTATATTTTAGCTTATACAGTACATATTGACTTGCTGAGTTATATAGAGTGGTTATGATTTTATTGTCTCCAGAATGTACAAATTAACGTTAATTAGTAAATTATAAAAACAAGTGTGTGTGTATATATATTATAACATTAAGTATTTGTGAAGCCCCACATTTGTGTGAGCCATTTATTTTATAATGTTAACGCCGGTTAATAGCAACATTACTTACGCTATAAAATTATGACAGGTGTAATCGTAATAATAATAACACAACGTGAAATTGTTTAGAACCATTTAAAAATTTTCAATACTTTTGCGATTTAAACTATCATTATTATTCGCATGTGTGTAGCCGTAGTACACCTGTTGTTATTAACATATAAGTAATACCTCGTATTACACATAGAACATAATGTACACTCTTATACTACAATAAACATTTGTTATTATATAATATTTCTCTCGACTTGCTCATTACTTTGATAACTATTAAATTATCTGATCTCTTTTTAATAATCTATTTTCTTTTTATTATATTGCATATGCATTTCTTTGTTTTTAAACAAAATTTATTATTTACTTTCATGTGAATTAAATATCATCTACTAAATTATTTATTCAAAATTATACTTTCATATGTTTAAACATTACTTTAAACTACTATACAAATAAACATTTACATTTTCAAAAATGATTAATTCCACTTTGAATTATATTATCTTTCTTTTTACATGGTTAATTGTCTTTACTTGAGTCTCTTTGTTTTTACAAATACATGGTTTTGTTTCACCTTATTTGTTGTGGTAATACTCAGCGTATCCTCTTCGGTCCTAGGTCCTTGGTCCTGGATGCTCCTCTGTAGTCGTGCAGTCCTGGAGTCCTTGATCTTTGTCCATCAGATCCTCTCCGTAGTCCGTTGCCTCGTTCCGTACACTGGACTCTATTCCATGTACTTGGATGCTCCCTCGTATTCCGTCATAGCCTCTGGCTACAGGTGCTCTCACAGTTGTGATGAGTAGTCGTGCAGAGCCTCCGGCTGCCGCTGTGGTTGATCGAAAAAGAGTTGTTGTCATGGGGCAGAGCCTCTAGCTGCCACAGTAGTTGTACAAGATTATTTGGTTGTACGAGAAATAAGTTGGTGCGTCTCGAGTATTTAAACCATAGGGCGCAAAAATCATGTTTCGACAATCTTCTGCAGGTCTCAGTATGTCGTTGGCGTCCCTTTCTAAACACGATTATTTTCACACTTATTTCGCTGGTCTTTGCAACATGCGAAGTCTTTTGCAAATTACCCGATATTCATCTTGTCGGTAATTTTTGTGTTCACTGTGTATAAACCGTTTTTCCCTATCTTAATTAATATAAGTTTTATTTATATTTATTTTCACTATATTCGCACTAATTTTTGTACACACGTGCGTCTCTATTTTATACACACTTTGGCATATTTGGTTTTGTGATGTTATGCACACACTCTTTACAATTTAAATAATTCATATAATTAATAGCATTCATTTAGGGGTGACGCTTTACAGGAATCAACTGGTCTCACACACACATGTAAAATACATGTGTACACACAGGTACAGCTGCGTGGCGTGATCAACCTGTCCAAGCATGAAATTTGGTTGTTCCATTTACAGTTCAGATTGAAAGCTGAATTATTATTACTAACAATATGAATTATTTATTTAATTTTATTAATTATCTTAATTAATTGTGCAATACACAGTACCCTATACATTCGTACTGTTGCAATATATTACATCATGGAATTAAAAAATAAGATAAAATTCATTAGTGTTTGTTCTGTAGCAAACATTGGAAGTATATAAGCAATGACATAATTTTTTCATTTTTGTAATGTTACAAATGATTTGACTAAATCTAATATGCAGTTTACCATAGCATTCATTTTTAGCATCCTAATAACTGGTTTTGTTACTAGTGAAATGCATTGTTTGACTGATAGTATACCATTGAATTGACAGCCATCACAGTTATTATTTTTATATGTAGTCATAACTCATAAGTGTGATAATAGTAACATTACTAAAAAGTAATGTAAATGTCATAGCAACTGTGATAACAGAACAACTATTATTGTTAAAGGGCCTCAGTTAATATTAAGTGTGTATGGACCTGACGTGTTTGGAAATGATGTTGTACGAGGTTATGGTGTTTGCCATCTACCTATAACTACAGGCCATTGTAAAAAAAGGTATGATTCAAAAAACAAAATCTGCATTTGAAAAATGATTATGTAGTGAGAATATTCAACTTATTTATGTTCCACTCCAGTATAGGTATGTTTGTGCCAGAGTCTAGTTCTGTACTACAGAAAATTACATCATGGCTTACAGGCCGTAGACCTGAGTATATTGATCCTAGAGTACTTGCACAAGGTGAAGGAAGGGAAGGTTAGTAGTTGACTTGATATGAATATTCTTTTGGATATGTATGTATGAATTACAGTTATGTTTTTAAGCACACTTGACTGACTGGTGTTTTTTTTTCTAATAAATTGACTGTTTTTATATTTTTCAATTAATCGTTATGGAAAATTAAAATGCAGAAAATTAGCTAAAAAAGGAAAACTATATAACTTATGTTGTACCATGTCGTCAAGGAAAATGTAATTTGTATTTGATATATTTAAGTTATATGACTAATGTGCCTTTTTTTAAAAAAAATGTTTTTAATGTAGCTAATGAAATATTTTTCTTAGAAATTTCAGCTAGACAGTTCCTATTTACAGTGATCAAAAAATGTTTTCATATAATTGTAGCTATGAGGCTACACGTATTTTGTCTTACATGGCTGCAAAGAGAGTTGTCACTGGGAAAGCTGAAGCTGGTGTGATGTAAGCAAACAACTACCCAACCCTTAAATAATAATATACCCAAACTTGGTTCTGTATTATTGACCTACACTTTTAATAATATAAAATACACTACATTCACTGTTTATCATATAAGGCTGCGTGATACATTGTTTAAGCAATCATGCAAAATAAGTCATATAAACAAAAGTTTTCATGGCACTTGGACTTTATACTAATGTTTTTGTTTTTAGAATAATGACTGATGCATGCACAGAATATGCTGTAAGCAAACAACTACCCAACCCTTAAACAATAATATACCCAAACTTGGTTCTGTATTATTCTGTATGGTCCTCCCACATGAGAACTCTCTTTGTGGCAGTATAATAAAGAACTTCTTCTGTCCTTTTGATGTAGGCCTAAGACTTTGTTTTAAAAAAATTGTCTATTATATTGTGATAACACAATTTTTTGATACAGTAATTGTAATATGTAAAAAAGCCATACAAAAAAATATATTTGGATGTAAGAAATGAATATGTACGTATCTCTCTCACACACACACACACACGCACGCACACACACACACACACACACACACACACACACACACACACACACACACACACACACACACACACACACACACACACACACACACACACACACAGCAGTGAGTTGGACTAAATTTACAAATTAAATGTATAGTAATATTGTATGTTTATTCCAGTTACTCGTGTAAAAAGTCAAGGCAAGGTTTATGTGACATTCAGTGTTCTTACAAAAGACTTCCATACTTACAATCTTGATAATTCTCAAAGGTCTGTTGTGACCAGTGGAGCTTTAGCAAATGATTTTGGAAATCTAAATCTCTCGTAGCGACACGGAAGAACACCAAGCTCACCTTACACTGATTTTTGTCTCGCACCAAGCTCAGAAATTTATATTGTGTTTTTTTATATACTGTATTTATATTCTGTTTAGTATAATACTTTTTGTTTTGTAATACGTGAAGTTGTTTTTTTCTATACATTTTTTCTTAGTAGGCCTATGTGAAAAGACATAGTACACTTTCGTTATAAAGAATGCTATAAACTCATATCTCTCTCTCTCTCACACACACACACACACACACACACACACACACACACACACACACACACACACACACACACACACACACACACACACACACACACACACACACACACACACACACACACACACACACACACACACACACACACACACACACACACAAGTACAACCTATAAGCCAAAGCTCTTAGTATTTACATTTAAAATTATTTGAAACAATACTAAACGATTTTAATTTTTGATTAATGCAGTATTAACATTTTTGTCTTCATTTTTTGATTATTTGCATTTTTATAGAGTGTAACAATGATTTGTTATATGCCCTCCTATAACATTCAAAACATATTTTTTTCTTGTGATTAGTGTGTGTGTTCATATTTAAATTATGTGAAGGTATGTGACCTTTCAGGAAATTCAAATTAATTTGTATAAATTGTAAGATTATTTTCTTTTGTTTAGTATACTTTAGCATGACTTCATATATTTTGTATACCTATGGGTTCATTAATAATCCATGAAATGAAAAGAAAAATTAGTTACAAAGTAAATCATTTCATTAATCTGGCGACACATTTAATTGAACTTCACAAGTGAGTAGTACAATTTTAAGTTATCAGTTTACTTTGAATCCTTAGAGTAGTAGTAATCATAATAATTGATATTTTAAATTCTTGGATTTCGTTGTCCATGACATGTCCATTACTTCACTAATTATAATTAATTATATTTATTAATTATTATTTATTATTAATTAATTATGATTAATTAATTATTATTAGTGCTATTTTAAGTTGAATATAGGATATGCTAAATGAAACTTGGAAGGATATATCTTAAGTGGATTACAAGCTTGCCAATTTCTGAAAGTATGAGCCACAGTCAACAGAAAGTGTTCAACTATTGAACTGCTGGCAGCATATAGTGTATAATTAAATTTTAATTATGAACATCTTTTCTCTTCACTGCATTATAGTATTGTTATGACGGTCTCACGGATTGTCGTATTATACAGTGGAAACAAAATAATTGACACTTATGAAGTCACTAATTACCAACTTTTAATTAGTTACAAATAACAATTTGACATCACCAAGTTGCTCTCAAGCAAGAACTCAAGTTAAATTTGTCCACATGGAATAATAATGTCACCTTATTATAATATCATACTAATTAACACAATAGTCACTTCCCACTAATCCGGAACATCCGCTAGGTCAGTTGATCACTTGATCCACATTGTACAATATCACCAGGTGTAACTGACTCACTAAGCTGGCTGCTGTTGGTTATATAGATCCCGCAGAGGTTCCAGAATAATTTTCCATTCTGTTGCCGGCGTGCCAGCATAATTTGCATAGTTACATGTGCTCGAACAGTCTGGAGGCTACATGAGTGCACGACCTTGACAGAGATGTTGCACCTGCCAACCAAACCAATGTTGACGCTGACATTGGCACTAACCAAGAAATGAGTAGAATGACACTCTCAAAAAGTCGGGAACGTAACATAATTGTTGAATTGTTGTAGCAGTATTAATAAGGTCAGTTGAGCTAGTGGATTTAAAATGAACATGTTAAACACAGAAATTAAATCAGTATTTAAGAGTATAGAAATGAATTAAATCAAATTAATAATAATAATGAAATGGTGATGACAATGACAATCATCAGAACTACAACCCCTGCAGATCCTGGGCCTCCAACACCACTCATCTCTGTTCTTTGCTTGTCTGCACCACTTCCCTACTTGCAGGCAGTGCAGGTCTTCTTCAATATCTTCTACCCTTCTTTTCCAGTATCTCCCTCGTCTTGTCCACCTGGATTCCCATGCCATTTTCCTTTCATAACCGATTCCCTGGGGCCAAAGATGTGCTCTGTGTGTTGTTAGTAAGCAATTTGTCTTGTCTTTATAAGTTTCAAAAGCTACTTTCTTAGTTGCTCTCTAACATGACAAATGTTTCATAAGATCTCTCTCTGTTCAAGCAATCAGAACCATGTCATCAGTGTATGTGATGCATTTACCATTTGATCCAATATGGTATTCCTTGGTTTTATCGCTAACGTCCATACTACATTTCTTCGTCTTCTTTAGCAATACATCCTAACATGAGCCCTGGGTTCCAACACCAATCTTCTCCATCCTATCCATTGCCATCTCAGTGTAACCC
Source organism: Magicicada septendecula (assembly GCA_034769895.1). Classification (NCBI taxonomy): domain Eukaryota; kingdom Metazoa; phylum Arthropoda; class Insecta; order Hemiptera; family Cicadidae; genus Magicicada; species Magicicada septendecula. The sequence goes on from CM068368.1 coordinate 661,779,136, forward strand.
CTCACATCCATTCTTCTTAGATCTTCTAGCACATCATCCAACCATCTTATCCTAAGTTGGCCCCTCTTCTGCTTTTATAGACTTGCACCCTCAGGATTTTCTTGGCATACACTGATCATCCATCTGCTCTAAGTGACCTAGTTTGTTGAACCTTTATGAATCTTACAATGTCCTCATGCTTCAATAGCTCATCTATCTCCTGGTTACTTCTTATTCTCCATTCATCATCAACATAAACACGTCTTACGATCTTTCTTTCAAACTTTCGTAATGTTTCTTGTTCCTTTTTTGTTAGTGTCCATGTCTCGCCTCCATAAGTAACAACTGGTCTGATAAGTGTCTTATATATTTTTATTTTTGGGTCATGGCTAATAAATTTGCTGTACCAAATTGAAGAGAGTTGTGGACAGTACATTCAATTTGCCTGCCTTAAGCCCTTATTTTCCTTAAACTCCATAATTAATTCTCTTTCTTAGATGCCTGCAGAGTCATTTTAACATACGCAATAAGTTTCCTTGGTATTCCGGTTCTTCCATTGCTTCATACAACTACTTGTAATGATACTGTCATATGCCTGCTTGTAGTCAAGTGCAGCAGTATGCCAAATTCATAAAACTTTTATAATATTTGTCTTAACATAAAAAAATGGTTGAACTGTCCTTATAGAATCTGTACTGATAAGCACCAGTGATGTTTTCTGCGGTGGCCCTGTTGAGTCTGTTGGCTAGAATGTTGTCAGACAGCTTGTATTCTACATTTAACAGAGTAATATACCTACAGTTTTCATAGTCTGTTTTGTCATTCTTTTATCAATGATCCTTCAGGCATGACATTTTCACTCCAGATTTTGGAAATCAATTAAAAAAAGACTGGGTGAGTTTGTCTCTACCATATATCACCAGTTCACTTCCTGTCCTATCATCTCCGGGAGCTTTATTATTTTTCAGAGCTTTTTTTTTTTGTATCTTCCACCTCCATTTTTATTAGGTTTCTTACTAATTACTCATCTTCCTGGACTCTGTTTACTTGCTGTATACTTTCATTTCTTCCCTCATCTTCTATGTCAACTTCTGGTCCTGATTTTCACTAATGAGTAGTTCTTTGAAATAAGATTTCCATCTCTTTGTTATTCATATTTGTTTCCTAGAAGATTTTCATCCTTATCTTTGCAGAAGACAGTTCTAAAATCAGACCCTTTTCTTTCCTCTTTAACCCTCTGATATAATGTTCTTGTGTTTCCCCTGTGACATGCTTCTTTGATCTTTTCAACTTTTCTCTTTTTGAAATCATGCTTCTTCCTACACACTCTATCTGCTCTTCTTTTATTTGCGTACTCTTCAACTGTTCTTCTTGCTTGTCTTTGCAAGATTCTGTTTCTTGCATCATTTCTTCCTAGCACCGCTTGTTCACACTTGTCATCAAATCACTCCTTTCTGTGTGACCTTTTTTTCTGTAGTAGTATCTCCTTTCCACTCTATCAAAGTCCTTACTCTACCAAATTTATTGAGACGTCCAACCATTTTCCTGGCCTGAAGTATCTTTTCTACAATCTCGTTATTGTCATTACCAGTCACATAAAAAATGACTACTAAATACGTGTATTCCACACATGCCTGTATTTCTTTATTAACCAAGATCACATTAGATACATATATTAGCTCTAGTAGACAAGTATTTTGTTGTTTTGTGTTTACCTTAAAGTCCCACTCTTTGTATTCCTACCGTAATTTCCAAACCATATATTATAGATCTTCCTTGTCATTCACAATAATCACGTGGTCATCCACAAACTGCAGAGTGTACAAACACGCTCCTTCAAGGTCTACTCCCATTCCTTTACACTTCCTTTTCCATGTTTGTTATGCTTGTGTAGGGTAGGAGAAACATGCTTGATGAAGACCCTTGCTGACAACAGATTCTTTGGAAAGTTAATTCCTTAATTTTATTTGGGACCTAGACTCATCATACAAATTTCTCAAAGTATTAATCAATGTTTGATTTATTTTTGTTCTTCAAGCACTGTCCATAACTTGGAGACCAATACAGTGTCATAAGCTTTATTAACATTAGATGAGTTTCTCAATTTGTGTTCACATTCTTCTCAGTCAGTTGTTTTAAAAATAACACATCAGGGCATGTCCTCCCACCTGAAATCCACTTTGCTCTTCTTCCTTATTTTCCCTGTACTCTTCTATTAAATGCTTTAGGATTTTCCATATACCTGACTTAATGTATTGGTCACTGATAATCCTCTATAATTTGAACAGACTTTTTATCCCCCTTTTTGTGAATAGATGAAATATAAGCCATTTGCCAATCCTTGGGTATCATAATATGTCCATATTATAACATATAGATATTTATTTATTATCCAAGTCAACATATTGTAAAGTTTATCAGTACTACATTTAAGAAGTTCCATAACGACTTTTTTACCCTTGCATTGTCCACTTCTACATCTTCTTCCACTCTTACTTTTGAGGGTGTTTCATTAAGATATCCAGGTGTCGTTTCTGTCAGTAGATTCTTGTAATACTTTTTCTATGTCTGGATTTATAACTTGTAACTTGTTACCAGTTGTAACTTCCAGTGTACCCTTAGTGATGACTACACTCGATTTATAAATCTTCAAGATTCTGTTCATTTTCTGCCTCCTATGTACATGTTTATTTCTTGGCATTTTTTTAACCCACATATCTCGCTTGACTGTTGTTATAACATTTCTTGTCTCCTTTATTGTGACCTTTCTTATGAATTTATATATATTGAAGGAATCTATTTGGAAGTTTAAGATAATTGCTTTCACATATATCTATTAACCACTCCCTATTATTATTTTTATTGTCCTCTCCACATACGCCAACTACACCACTATTGATCTTTCTTCTTACTCTACTATTAAAGTCTCCCATTATTATTAACTCTTGTGTCCTTCAAATTTTCAGTATTATGTTATTAATATTTTCATAAAACTGATCTTTCATTGTATGTGGTCCATCGTTAAATACCACTGTGTGTAAACTTTGTATATACGGAGATGTAAGTCTTGCAAGTAAAAAACTGAAATATGTGTAATGTTATATTTGTATACGGTACTAGATAAGTAGTTTAATTACAGTGTGTGAAATAAGATTTAGTGGAATGTGAAGACTGATGAGAGCCTACAAGGATAATTCATATTTTGTAATTCTTCTTCTATGGTGTCACAGTTCGGAGTTGAACCTTAGCCTCCATAATCATCCGCTTCCATATTTTCCTGTCCTCGGCGATCGATGTCCATTGTTTTATTTTAAGCAATGTATCAGCATCCCTCGCCACTACATCAATTCAGCGATGCTTAGGTCTTCCAACAGGCCTTCTACCCTCAATTTGACTAAACAGTACCTTCCTAGGTATTCGGTTGCCTTCCATCCTAATGATGTGTTCTGCCTATTGCAATCTATTCAGTCAGATGGTGGTGGCCAGATCATTGTCTTTATATAGCTTGTATAGTTCCTCATTGTGATGCATTCTTCATATCCCATTGACTTGGATTGGTCTATATATTCTCAGAATTCTCCTTTCAAATGTATTGACTATGTTAGCAGCTCATTTGTTCAGAGTCCAAGTCTCGCTGCCATATATTGTAATTCAGTTTATATTTATTTTAACAGATTTTTATGAGTAAAATTTTGTGTGTGTGTGTGTGTGTGTGTGTGTGTGCGTGCGCGCGCGCGCAAATATATCGTCTTCTCTGTTCAAGCATTAGGGCCTATATATCCTGTTATGTCCCCTGGCTTTGTTACAACTCACAGTACATAACTGCCGTAGAGAAATTAGCCATATTTCTGTGTAAGTGTACCTTTGATACTTATGTAGCCCAGGCATGGCAGACAAGACTACTGTATTATTGTCCCCAGAAATGGGGGTAGGCAGGCAAACTGAGTTGTAACCTTGACTCAATCCTATGACTGCAGCACAGGTGTTGCAATTGTAATTTGAAAAGGAAACCACTGTGCCAGCTTGGACTATAAAAAAATGTATTTATTAATTTGTATCTGATGATAGTTAATCCTGTTGAAACATTGTAATATTCACAAAATAAAAAATATATTCTTGTACAAAAAGTTTTATTATTAATAATAATATAAACAAAATAAATTATAAACATTAAATATGTAAATATAAAAATTAAAAATGTGTACGTGTGTGTGTGTGTGTGTGTATGTGTGTGCGCACAATACAATATACAATAAACTCCCAATTATCTGCTGAACTGGATGGTGTGATAGCCGCGGATATCCAAAATCTGTTGATCTGTGGATAATCTACAATATGTACAAAAAGGGGCAGAAAGTAATGACAATTGTATATTAACATTAGCTGTTTGTTTAAAGTAAACCAAAACAGTAAAACCTCATTAAGACACTCATCAAGGGGTCATGCAAAACCCACGTATTAAGCAGGATATTACCAGGTAGCAATATATACATACTAAAACTGTGTAACTAATAATGACATTTTCTATACAGTTTAAATATTGATTTACATGAACTGACATTTCGTCAGAAGAAGTTGTAGTGATAAATTACCTTGATGTGTATCATTTACATTGAGTAATTCTGAAGTTACTACCTATATACATGCAAAAGTTATATGGGCCTATACAAAATCCAAGTGAACGTCTCCCACGTTTTTATGCACAGCAGGGATTAGATTTAGGAATGAATTACTGTAAACGTGTGGATTAAAAAATGTCAGAAAAATACATGTCGGTGAAGTCACTGCTGACCTATTGGCAAACACCACATGTGACATTCAATGCCGCTATATAAGTTTTCTCATCTATTAACTAAGCTAGTAGAGTACAGTAGCTTTCAATTATGCTGTGTAAATGTAAAAAAGACAAACATACTGAGAAAATTTAATGTTTCCAATAAATGTTGTCACAGTTGCAGTAAGGTACATAATTCCTGGATGACTGATGGTAGTCAGCTGCTGAGGGACAAACAATACTGTAGGCCTACCTGTTGTTGAGCAGTGACACAATTCAAACCTCGGACATACCTTTACATAATTTTAAAACAATATTGTTTACAATAGTTAATAAACTAGTGTATTAATATAATTATTCATCTGAAATTTATTTCCGCTTAAAAAAATTTACGGGTTGCTGCAAATAATCCGCAACGTGGATAATTGGGAGTTTACTGTACATTTGTTTTTTATGTACATAAAAATTATATATAGTTTTATAAAAATATGTTATAGAATACAATAAATACTAATTTTTTAATGCATATAAAGCTTATAATGAATGGAAAAAGTATGTGTTTGGAGGCATATGTGTATATAAAAATATAGTAAAAACTCAGTTATCAGAAAGAATGAGGGCTGAGCTTATTTCCATTAACCAAAATTTCTGATAATCCAAGGTAATACAATTTTGAGGATAATTATGGTAAAAAATGTACTAAAGTATGTAAAATTAAATGGTTTTAATTACATGGCTTGTAGTATTACAGTATGTTTTAAAAAACATACAGTATAAATACTTTTCTGTACAAAATCTTATTTATGATGGAAAAAGTCATAAATCTTCATTTGGATTTTTTTTCACATCGCTTTTTTGCTTCAATGTCATGCCATCGCTTAATAAGAAGTACATCTGATGGCATAAATTCCTTTGTTGTTCAACGAAAAAAAAAGGAAATTTTGTTTACTCTCCAACTTTAAATACTGTATAGTACAGCAGAAACAAAATATTGTACATTTCTACTGTAAACAAAAATAAGATTAATTAGGTGCTGAACAATTTAATTTAATATGCTCAACAATTTTCTCATGTCTACTTTGCATAAAAATTAAATTCTTATGTCTAAGGTTTTGAATCCCTGTTCAACAGTGATGGGGGGGCATTGTCATTGTCATTACCGTGGTCACCCTTTCCCCAGCACAGCATTGACTGTTTCCTGATCAGTGAATTCTTGGTGTCCATCAGAAGTCGTCCACTTTTGTATATTTAAAGTGTATAACAGTAAAAGTGTATTAAAATACTAATTTAAAGTAAATTATTTGTTTTAATTTATCATATAATAAATATACCTGTTTTGGATGAAATAAACTTTAATACTAATTACAATTACTAGGCCAGATATCTCAAAAAAGAGCAGTGAGATTTTTTTAGATAACTGGGATTTTTGTACATTACAGTTAATTCTCTTGTCTTTCAGAGAGGCATACTGATTGATAATGCCATATAATATTATAAGGCTATTTTCATCAGGACATTTTAAGTTTTTATTTTTTTTACAGATATATGGTTCAGTTACCCGGACTGCTGTACTGTGTGGTATAATTTTCTTATTTTAAAATTCCTATTTTAATTATTGCAAGTCTTAACGATATTCAAAATCAATAGTTTAGTACTGTTATAATGATGTAATTAGTTAATTGTAATAGAGCATCCATAAAGTGGAACATGTAATGTTTATTAAACCAGTAAAAATTAAATTGATTATTTCTTCATATATAACCCAAGTGGTAATTTCTTTGTAATTGCCATGGTAATACAATAAATAAATCTACCATAAAATACCTTAAGAACATAACACATTTGAAAGAAAAGTGCGGTGCATTTTGTGACTTGTAAGATTAGAGTCTGTGACTCTTGTGCAGCATGATTATTATCATCAAGTGCTTAACAAGGATTCACCACAGAAGACCAAACCTGTCATTGGTGTAAACCAGCATTTCCCAAGCTGTGTGCCGCAAAGCCTGGCTGGGTGTGCTGAAAAATTTTGGAAAAATAATAAAAATATAAAATGCTGTTGATATCACGAACGGAATTGATAACAATGACTAGTATGTAGATTGTATAATTTTCAGAGATGAGTCTACCTTTCACACTTTAGGAATGGTCATAGACAAAATATAAGAATTGGGCACTGTAGAATAGACACAATGGGTTGATGCATGGCCCATGTTTTTACTGGTAGTCTCAAAGTTAAATATGTCTTGTGTGCAGTGTCCCCTGGCTAAATATAGTGTGATTGATAGAGCCCGGATTTCTAAGCAAAATGTTCATTTTTTAAATGCTTCTCTATATAAGCGGAAATGTTATACTTTGTAATACATATCCTGACAAGCAATTTTAACTATATTCGATGGTATTTATAAATGCTTATTCCGGTGGAAAAAGATTTTGCTTGCATATTTTATGATTTTGAATTAAAATTGCAAAATTTCGTCTAATTGTCATATTAGAAGTGCATATTTCACTCCTGTTATTATCATTGATTCCTCTTTTTATCCACTAATAAAGTAGTAGCTTCAGGCAAATGCATAAAAAAGCAAAGCTAGAATTCGAATGCCAAACTGGAAAGTCCCAAGATATTGTGAAATAACATTGCGCAGTTAAAATTAGAAGAAAATCTTGTGATTCCCACCGAGCTGCTTCTGTGATTACTTTGTCCAATTGGGGATTGGTATCTTGTCACATGGTTGGTGGATCCCCGAATTCTTCAAGCTTTTAACTCACCCAGTTGCAATGTGTCAGTCATGTTTCATGCGTTGTTACAATAAGCTGAATGTTGAGTTGATCAATGCTTCTCACAAAAGTGTCACAGTTGGCATTGTTAAGTAAATACGTAAATGAGTTTGGAAGTAATATTTCTATTGAGGACGGCAAATTGTTATTTTGTTTGGTATGCAAAAAGAGTGTTACAGCAAAGAAAAAAATATGACATTGTGCAGCATATTAATACAATACGGCATAAAGACAGGATTAAGAATAAATCCAAGTTAAATCAGCAACTGATTATAAGCCATGTAGGTGAACAATTGAGTTCAAGTGATACATTTTCCAAAGACTTGTGTTTTGTTAGCATTAGTAAGTTCCAACATTCCGTTTTGGAAATTGAATAATGTGGAATTTCAGTTTTTTTTTAGAAAAATACACAAATAGTGTATACACAAATGCCAGACAAATGTACATTGCACAGAAACGATGTGCCACAGTGTTTTTAAGACGTAATTTGTAATTTTAGGTACACCGAATCACAAAAAAATATGGATTTCTATAGATGAAACCACAGATGCATCAGGATAGTGTGTGTGTGTGTAGTGCTGTAGTTGGTGCTATGAAAGCAGGCAGCAGATCGTTTCTTCTTAATATACAAATACTGGACTGAGTAAATCATTCTACTATTACAACATTTTTCAATGACTCGTTACCTTTCTTGTGGCCAGAAGTGGTATGGTATGACAATGTATTGTTATTTCTCAGTGATGCTGCTCCATATATTGTTAAAGCAGCAGCTGGATTTTTATCCTAAATTAGTTCGTCAGACATGCCTTGCTCATGGTTTACATCATGTCACTGAAATTGTTAGAAGCTAGTATAAAGATGTGCATCTTCTTGTCTCCAGCGTGAATAAAGTGTTTGAAAAGCCACCGATTAGAATTCAAAAATATTGTGAACGGCTTCCAACTTTGTCTTTACCTCCTTAGCCAGTTTTAACTCAATAGTTAGAGGCTATGTCATACTACGCAGAACATTTCAGTGAACTGAAAACAGTTTTATACTCCTTAAATGCAGAAGTTGCAGCAAGCATAGCCACAGGCCAGGAATGTTTTGCTGAAAACGGCATCCAAGAAAAGATACATTACATCCATAACCTCTTCTCCAAATTACCTGGTATTATAACACAGTTGGAAGTTCAGAATAATCCCTTGCACCATTCAGTTTCTCTGATAGATGAAATTTCAGTAACATTACCTTCAGAAACTCACGGTGTTGGTAAAATTGCGTTCGACAAGCTCAGTTGATTGTTACTATAAATCCTGGTTACAAAAGACAGTGTCAAATTTCTAAAAAGCTTTCTGGTGAAGAAATAGATACTGAAGAGGAATTCACTGAAGAAGAACTGTGTTACTTTTCACATACACCTTTGACGTCATGCAACATTACAAATCATTCTTTAGCGACAGACGCAGTAGCTTCACTCAAGCAAATTTCAGGATGACCTTCCTTATATACTGTAACAGCTATGACTAAGGTAGGATTTCTATGAAACTAATCATTTATTCTATTTTCACATATTTGTTTTTGTTTATTTTGGTGCATATATTTTCAATTTTTCATGCATAATTACATGCTTATTTTACTGTTTGATTGTGCTTTTAAATCCGGGCTCTAGTGACTGGTCTATTTTTCTGTCCAGAATGCACAGCAAAATGTGGCCACTATGTCAACATGCTTTTATATTGCCACTATATCTCTTATTTATCCAATATGGCTGAGGCTTGCACTCCCTGTACCTTGGCTTGGATTCCCTGTACCACGGTAAGTATAGAATATGGTGAATATGGTAGGTGACATGCGCATGTTGCTGACAGCTGATGACATCACATGCCCCACTTGACCACAGCAGGTTACAGTACGAGTATACATTTAGAATTTACTGCATGCTATATATAATTCAACTAAGAATGCTTCGAGCACAGAATAAACTGATATTATTATTATTTGCCAGAAAGATAATTATACACATGAACATAACACATCCTATAATGCATACACTATTTTAGTTTAAATATCGGCCGAGTGTCAACAAATAAACTCACCTTTTTCCATGTCTTCATTTGTACCTCTTCTATTTCAATTAACGCTAAGTTTCTATCCTACAAGCTCACTATGTTGTTTCTTCAAACAGTATCACTGCACAAATTTATATATACACTTTTTATTTACAACAGAACTACACGCACTGTTTGCTATGTAACATGCCCATGTATTTACGTAACTACTTTTTCAAACTTTTTCGTTTGTTTTCTTGATGAAGTTTTATAACTACGTTTTTTATTTTGGGCTTTCTTATTTAACATTTTCATTCTAATAAACGAGCTTGTTCTTGCATAGTATCGCATGGCAAATTCCTCAAAATGGGGATATTTGTTGATTATGAGATCGCAAATATTTTTTTATAATGTTTTTAGAGCGATTTAATGTTGTCCCATGAAACAACTGAAAGTCTGTTTCCACTTTTCTAATTTGTTCACGCCATTCCTCACTAGGTCTCATAAGTTTTCTTCTTGAAAGAACCGATAACCAGACCAATTTCTGTGTATCATCTGCACATTTACCGGAACGCATATGTTCTTTATATTTTGGGAATTTTTTGTACAATCTGTAACATATGTATCCAGCAAGGATTTCTAGAAGTTCCTTAATTTAATTCAGCTCTGTGCCACAAGTAATTCTGGACTGATTTGATGGTAACGGTTCCTCTTTAGAAGAGTCGGATTTTTCTCCTTCTAAATTTGACTGATTTAATGAACTCAAGAAGTCCATCACATCTGTCTAAGGAAAGCCACTGTTATTCGGAAGCAAATTATCGTCATAAGCCGTAAGAGAAGTTTTATTTATTATGTGTGCTGTTAACGGTATGTTCTCACTTGTGTCGTCATTTACAATTTTTATGTTGCTTTTTTTTAATACTGCTGAGGTGTTTTTACCCAGTATTGAAGACTTAATTCTTTGAGTAACTGCTACCCGATTTGGATGATTGTAAAACAAACCTAAGCCCCGAATTCTGAAAAATAACTTTCAAGAATGTCTTGATTTAACCTTGATGTCATTAAAAATAAATACCCGTATTTTTTCAGGTCGTTAAATAAACCTCATTAACTTTCAATTGAAATGTTTAACTTTCAATTGAAAAAAAAGCCTTTTTTGAAACGGAAGTAGGGCAGTTTTTCCCATAACCCGTGTCTGTAAGCATAAGTTCAGTAATTTGTCTTGGAACTTCATCTTGTGCTTGTAGATCGATTCAATATCCACTTTTTATCATGTTTTTTCATTCACATCGCATCAAGAATTTAGTACATCGAAACCATAGTTTACTGTTTTTACAAATTCTCCTACATGAGACTGTTCAGGAAAATGATGTAAAATCGCTTTCAAAACTATTTCTGAGAGTAATTCTGATGTCTTCCTGACATTCTGCCACTCACTTCCGGAAATAATCACATGCGAACTACTTAATTTATAACAATACTGAAGCTCCCATCTATTATAATTCAGTTCAGTTAACTTTCCAAATACTTCCTTTGTTATTAATTTACCAGTGGTAAGAACAAAACCATGGTCTATAAGATGATCCTCAAGAGTTTTAGTAAATGAAGTACATCACAAAAAGCCCAAATTTTTCTTTCGTTGCAAGTGGGATTGGTGATGTAGGATTTCGATGGTGTAATGAGCAGTTCAGAAAACAGCTTGCGATTGAAAGGACCCATATCGCATACGACACTGCGCACTTTGAAACCAATTGATTAAACAGAAATTATTGTGTTTATCAATAAATCTTTAGTAATGGGCACATCAAAGTCATAAAACAAAGGTTGTTTCGATTTTCCCATAAGACTTCTGGCCATTATCACTTGTACATTTGTGTGAGGTCCAATGAAACAGTCGTTTACATTGTCATAACAAATAGTACTTTGTACTTTCATTTCTTCGAATGACAAAATGATGTCTTTTTCTTCGACATCGAAAAAAGGAACCTGTCTCGCATAATCCACAGACTTAACTCAATAACACCAGGCTGACATTTTACAACAGAAAGTCAATGTTGAATCGTACATTCACTCGGCAGAGGGTAATAATTTAAAACACGTGTTGTATAATGAAATGCTTTTTTCGATAGCGGTCTAAGAGTAACTGTTTTTGCAATCTATTCAGAATACCAAGTCAGGCATTTTCCGGATTTTATGTTATCTGTCCAATTGTAAAAATATATATTTTCATACACATTTAAATATGCTTTGTCTTGAATGGAAAGACTTTTTAACAAAGCAATTTCTTCCTTGAGTACAGTAATCTGTTCCTCTAATACTAAAATAGTTAATTTTAAATTCTTATTTTCATTTGCTAGTAAAGTCACTTTGTGTTCATACTGATTACTACTTAGGTTTAACTCACCGGTTTCGTTGACTACATTTTCAACTAAAATATTTTTTGTACACTATGTTTAATAAATCGCCGATATCCTGCTTTCTTTTTCTAGTTTCAAATCTGTTTTTATGATCAGTTTCATTTAACAAAGACGTAGCACATTTTTCTGAAGATTGCGGAATACTTAGGTGAGGAATTTGTGTCTTCTTTAATCTTTCCTTAGAGGAAATGTTTAACAACTCAGCCTGTAAATCCTGTTCGTAATCATTGAAATCAAAATCTTCAGAGCACAACACAGCTTTCTGCATGTTGAAGCTATCTTTATGTTTACACAAATGAACCCAGGTACGTTGCAAGTTTAGTTTTTTTGGAAATCTGTGTAAGGTAATACCTCTCGCTTTACTGTTTTTATTCTTGGATTTCGTTGTCCATGACGTGTCCGTTACTTAACTAAATATCACTATAATATTGACGACTCGTTGTGACAGAACAATAGTCAGTAAACTCCTACACAAAACACAAAACAAACAACAGACAAAGACAGAAAACAACAAATTCATAACACTAACATACATCAACAAACAAACAGAAAAAATTGCCCACAAATTCAAAAAAGCAGGATACAGAATCGCTTACAAAACTACTAACAAAACAGAACACACACTATCAAAACGCATGCCCAAAGCACAAAACAAATTCGATCTACCCGGTGTATATAAACTAAATTGTTCAAATTGCAGTAAATTCTACATAGGCCAGACAGGACGTAGCTTCAAACAGAGATACATTGAACACACAAAAGCACTCCACACCACTACAGAATCTACCTTCGCAAACCACCTCATTGAAGCAAACCACACATATAAAAACATCGACAATAACATGAGCATACTACACGTACACACAAAAGGCCGAAAACTAGACACTCTAGAACAATTAGAAATATACAAACACACAAAAACAAATAAAAACGACATCCTAAACGAACAGACACAATTCAAATCGCACGCATTATTCGAACACATCTCACCACACACACACAGCTTCAATCTTTCGAAACACTTTCTCGTCGCCAACAACAAGACGAGCAGCGCTACTAACGACAGCCTCTGATGAAGCCTTCTATAGGTGAAAGCCGGTTTAGGATGTAAGGTAAAACTTTACGTTTTTACTTATAAAAAACTTTGTGTTCCGAGTCGTCAATATTATAGTGATATTTACTGTTTTTATAATTATTTTTACACGTTGCAACAGCACAAGTGGAAGCCATTTTTCACAGAACACTCAGTACAAAATTTAAACCTTGTAACATACACAAAAACACGATAATAAACACGGCATGTACTCGTAGAAAGCAAAGCGCTGTACAACACTAGTGGGGGGGGGGGACGTCATGCAGTCTGTAATGCTACTGCGCACACAGCATTGTCACCTACTGTGTTCTATACTTGCCATGCCCTGTAACTTATTTGTATAATTAGATATTTTTTATCTTAAAATAGACAAGTTTATTCTTATATGAAAAACATTTCTTCTGCTCCACACTGTACATTGTCAGCATACATAAATTATCCAATTATGCTGGTCACTATATTTTATCATATTTTGGAGGCTGTTTTCCCTCTTACATGTTTAGTAGTGTATTCATAATAATTACAAATAAAAAAAGGCTCAAACTATTGCCTTGTTTGACACCTTAATCATGAAAAACTTTCCTGGATTTGTCTGTTCAATTGTAGTAAAGCCTTGACATTATTATATGTATTCTTTATAATCCCAATGAGTATTTCAAATATTTCTATAGTTTGAGTAGTGCAAGCAGTGCCAGTAATAGCCAAAGCCAGGATTCAATATAAGGCATTGAAGAGTAACTTACATTTGGTGTATGTGTGTGTTTTGTGGGCCTATTATAGACAATATGCATAGTTAAAGAAACAAAGTGACTATAAGACTATGTGGTGGTAGTAGGAGATAACCAGGTGAAATAAACAGAAGAGTAATTCTGCCAGAGCCAATAGTAATATTTCTTGTTATATGGGTGAAGATTGTTTTACCTCATAAGAAGATTGATTTTTCTGAAAAGGTAAGTTTTCAGGTAATTACAAGTTTTTTTTTATTAACACAAACACTAAAATCATCAAATTAATGAGAGCCAGAACTATTTTATTATGATAAAATAAGGACGTAGGATGTGGGAGCAAGGAGAAACGACCATATTAAAGATCTTTATGGATATCTCAACAGGGAAAACTAGTCTCTTTAGTGTGGTAAGACAGCCAGTTTATAGGAGAATAGCCAGACAGAAAATCATAGGTTCCGAAACGCGTTAGTGGTAAGAAGATTATCAGGCAGCCACAAGACGGAGGTAAATTAAATTAATTTATTATGTTATATAGTGGCTTGGATACCGTGAACATGGTAAAAAAAAAAAAAAAAAAAAAAAAAACAGTTTAATATTTTGTAAATGCTATACAAATAATAGAATTAACATATTCGTTATAAATTATAAAGTACTCTTGTAGTTGTTACAAAAAATAATGCATTCGTTATTAAAACATAAACATATACTGTTCAATTGTTACAAGCTATGTTGGTGTTTGATCAAATCAGGTGCCAAATGCTAACAGTATGTTGTACTTACTGTTCATAAGAAAATAGTATATCTTGTAAATGCATTAAGATAAAGACTTATAATTTTAATTAAAAGTAAATTTAATTGATTCTCAAATTTCATTCACTTACAACAAAGCATTTCTCACAAGCAAACTTTTACATGTCATAATTCAAAAAAATTATAAACAATCGTTATAAATAATTTTTTGGTAAAACGTGTGAAAAATGCAGAAAAATGTTTAACTACTCATTTGCTTTATGGATACATTAAGCTACAAGTTGAAGTAAAAAGGGCCGTTTATGTCAACTAACAACAGAAATATGACGAGGTAAGTTATAAAGTTCACTAAATTGACAAAATATAATATTTATTGACTTTATGTATTTTAGAGCTTTGTTTATGGTCACAAAATTAAAAAAAAGTAGAATGATGGAGAATAACAGTTTTGACAATGCTTGGCCCTTTAACGATCCTTTTCTACTTGTTCCACTCACAGCTAATAGAATATCAGATGTGGATCCACCACATAACAAAACGTATAATCATCTATACCAACATTAACACGTTTTGTCACACCATTACTAGCTACGTTACTCAATAATTACTTGGATGTCTCATTCACAATAGCTCTACCACTCGTAACATGTATATTACAACTACTACCTTCCTGTTGTAAACTAACTTCATAAGGATCCATGTTACTTATAGATGGAGGAACCAAACTAAAATGACACCAACCTAAACTAGGAGGAACCAACCTAACCTAACCTAACAAAAATAATGGAAGAAAGAGATTACACACACAGATGAAAAAAGTTACAGAATTGAACTCTGATTGAAGTTTGGAACAGGAATGTTTCTACTAATTGCCATGGATTCAGTCAGTTGTGACAAAGTGAAAGTGTGGGACACAATTGACCAGGTAAGAATGGTAAAAGCATCATTTCATCACAACTCACCGAGACCAAAGTGATACAGGAGGTTGCTTGCTGGGCATGGAGACCAACTTAATTCATTTCGATGCAACACATAATGTGGCTACTGAGGGTGCCTCATTTTGAAGTGCACAAAATATTGTGTATTAAGAAAAATTAAATGTGTGTTTCACAACTGAAAGAAAGTGAATAAAAGAAAAAGAGAGAGTGAATTACTTATTTCAATTATTCTAATTTTGTTTTTGAACCTCTTTACCATTTAATTTTTTAAATGTTGCTTGCTGAATGTATATTTACTCAAACAATGACAACAAAGTGTAATGTTATGACTAGTAAAACTATATATTTCAATCTAGACTCATACAAATTACAAGAGATAGGCAAAAATAATTTTTTATACACAGAAGTTGCATACAAATCTATGCTACTTTTCCACATATAGTGATATCAAAGTACACATTGTATTGTTGCAACAGATTTATAAGTTCCTCATTGAAAAATGCCAACACCAATGTACCCAGCCAAAAGTTGATGCTGATAATGACATTGTTGTTGGTTTTAAAACACCAAGTAGCATATTAAAGTTTAGTTGGCGACACAGTGATGCCTTTGCCCAGGGTCAGTCTGGCCGTCTGGCTGTGTACTGGTCTTGATTCAGCCACAAACAGGTTATGCTTGGCAACATCTGCTAGTCTCACTTGCAAACTCCCCCTGAATTATGAGCTCTTTGAATATGTAGAGTTTCCCCTATGATTCATGCTTCTCTATGAGGAGTTACTCATGCTCATTATGACGGTCCCTAGCAAAGAGGTTCACCTCCTGATAAAGTTATCAGATTACTTGGCACACTGTAATACCTTTCATGATCGGTCCAGACTGGGCCGTGTGTAACATAAACTAATAAGACCCTGGCAATGGCTGGATGATTCTAATCTCACCTTTCATTGATCAAGAACCTTGTCATCCTGTGTAGTTCGGCAGTTCAGGGCACAACCCCAAACTTACTTAACACACAAAGGGTTAAATTTTTAAGACTACCAACATATACATTACAGCTGGTGGAAGACGATAGGCTTCATGATTCTTCAGTCATTACTCGAAGGAAATAAACAATATGGCCCAAGGATTTACAGGTACATAGCAATATAAACACATAAATACTGTTTGCTTTTGCACATATTGCGTGGTGCTATAACTACACGTTTGTGTGTAACAGCCAATTGTAGGTTAATATTTGAATAGCCTCTGTAGTTTTGTTGTGAACACCACTAATACTCATAATACTGATGACTGCAGTAATGAATAGGAAAACACTTCGTGATAACAAAGTTATTTGCTTTTTACAATGAAATAAATTTCTAAGATTAGTATAGATATTATACAAGCTGTGTGTAATCTCTTGGTGCTGCATCTGTCAAGTGCCACATCTGTAATTACGGTAATGGGTAGGACTGTGTATTCACTGGCTGTTCACATTTTAATCAAGATTAACACTTAGCGAAAACTACCGTCAGCAATCATATTCACTTCGTGCAATTGTGTCTGTAAACTTAGTAAGCTTAACATTGTCTGCTATATTTCTGATTCATTTCGAAGTAAATAAGAGAGTAAGTAAATTGTGTGTAAATAAAAAAAAGTAGCAAACACAAAAATAAATTGTTTTGGTTGTGAAGTACTGCAACCTTGGTATGTAGAAAAACCTTGTCAATTCAGCAATCATAAATTTCAAGTTACTTTTATAAATGTACAGGTTATAAATAACAGTAAGTTACTATAATTTTCCTTTTCATACGTGAAAATAACCACAATGCATTTGCCACTTTTTTTTTGCATCTCTGGTACTATCTGCACTTGTTAACAGTGAGGTGAGATTGTAATAAATTTAGTATATTGAAAATATATAATATAACAAGATTATGAAAGACCTACATGTGTAACATATAGTTTTTGAACTACATTCTGTATTTTATTGTAATTGTATACAGTTATTAATAACTTAACTTTAACGGCAGGAATTGAGTGTCATTTGATCATATTTAAACATTTATGGACTTTTTTAGATCAAATATTTGTCAAAATCTAAATCACTTGGAATAAATGTTAAACAAATAAAAATTTTATCAGTTATTCACTTTTGTATCCTGTGACTTACTCATTTGTGGAAATACTTAACATTAGGTTAAGGATTAATCCATACTACATACTAAGACGGTGTGTTATAAAAAAGTTGTTTGTATTACACAGTGTTTATTGTTTTATAATATTTAGATGTACATTTACCATACTGTTTAAATAAGTTCCTGTAGAGTAAATATTTTCTGATGGTAGGACACATGTATTAAATAAAAAAGCATAAAAAATGAAGCCATAAGATTAAATTATACTGGTAAATTTATTTATCTAATATTTATAGATTATCAAAAAGATGAGTCTTATATGTATTTTTATATAAATTTATGTAACGATTTATAGAGTTATGTATAGAACTATAATTCTTTCATGTTTGTCTTATGTAATCTGTGTTATGTGTGCTGTACATTAAAGTAGGACTACACAGTCTGATGTTTTGTGGTTGCTCTTACAGTGTTAGCATACACCATATTGTATGTAGGCCTATGCCTTCAGCTTACTGGTTAATTTGGTAACACCGCGTGCGCGCACACACACACACACAGTCCACATGACACAACAGATATTTATTGGTTGCACTTCTTCTATAGTTGCATACAACACGTTAGTATAGAATGTTGTGTAATGTTGGCTACTTCTTTCTACAGATGATCAGTTAGCAAACATGTTGGTTAATTCTGATCAGTAGCAGATAACTAATTTTTTATTTTACACAATGTGTTTATCTTGATCTGTTTCACCATTGTTCCATTTCATAAAACTTAAAGTCATCATTCATATTACGTGCAATACCTACTCATTTTATGATAAGTGAAATGATTTATAAATAAATCAAGTATAATCCACAGTGGATAGCAAATAAAATGACACTGTGTGGATAGAAGCAGTAGCGTAACTAGGGGTTGCTCCTGTGAAGGAATGAGACTAGCTTCTGGGGGAGGAGGGGATGAGACTAGCTTGAAGGTTGGACTCCCCTTTATTTTATTAATTTACAAATATTATAATTCCGTTTATTTCTAAAATTATTTACAAGCTTTATTTTAACACACAACTGGCTTAAAAATAGGCTTGCATTGCACCCCCTTGTAGTTATGCTACTGGATAGAAGTCAACTGTTTTTCACAGTTACCAATGATAGGACCACAGTCAGCTGTGACCCAATATACAAAACTCGGTTAGTTGTGAGCAATTTGAACCCGGTAAATTGTGACCAGGCTAATTTCAATATTCATATCCTGTTCTGACCAGTCAACTTTCTCTATGCATATTTTTGCATATTTACACTCTACAAACTAAACCCATATGTGTTTTTGCTACACTCACTTTGCTCACCCTACAAAGGCACCAAAATGCCTATTGATTTGCAGGTAACTAAAACATCACAGACATCAAAACATTAGATCACAATGCTTGACCCTTTAACAATACTTTTCTGCTTGTTGCACTCGCAGCTAAGAGAATATCAGATGTGGATCCACCACGTAACAAAACGTATAATCATCTATACCAACATTAACATGTTTTTTCACACCATTACTAGCTACGTTACTCAATAATTACCTGGATGTCTCATTCACAATAGCTCTACCATTCGTTGTAACATGCATATTACAACTACTACCTTCCCGTTGTAAACTAACTTCTGTTGGAGACCAACTTCTGTTGTATATGGTTAATTCATTTCAAAGTTGATGCAACACATCATGTGGCTACTGAAGGTGGCTCATTGTGAAGTGCACAAAATATTGAGTGTTAAGAAAAATGAAATGTGTGTTAATCTAAACAAAGTGTCTCTCTTAATCTTTATTATATTCATGATGACCACAACATGACAAATAATTTTTAAAATAACAATACAATAAATAAGAAGTTTAGTGTATGTATCCTAATTTTTTAAAGTTACAATTACTTAATAAAGGAAATTATTATGTTTCTGTACATACAACATTTATTATCATGAATACAATTTTTCCTCCCTTTATAGATAGTTGACAGAGGTGAAGTGAAGAACAGAGAGTGCCCAGAACTTGATTATGAAGCAAGAGAATGTTCAAGTTTCAATCCTGTTCTTGTATGTAATAATTTTAGATATTTTCTATTAAAAATATAGTGATAGGGATAAAGAGAGTATTGTGTGTGTTGTGTTTAAGAAAAAGGTATTTATATTAAATATCACTATTTTAATAACGACTCGGAACACTAAGTTTTTTTATAAGTAAAATCGTAATGATTTACCTCACAGCCTAAACCGGCTTTCACCTTTAAAAGGCTTCTTCAGAGGCTGCCGTAGGTAGCACTGTCCGTCTTGTTGTTGGCGACGGGATATATTTTTGAAAGATCGATGCTGTGTGTGTGTGGTGAGATGTGTTCGAATAATGCGTGCGATTTGAATTGTGTTTGTTCGTTTAGGATGTCGTTTTTATTTGTTTGTGTGTGTGTGTGTATTTCTAATTGTTCTAAAGTGTCTAGTTTTCGGCCTTTTGTGTGTACGTGTAGAATGTTCATGTTATTGTCGATGTTTTTATATGTGTGGTTTGCTTCAATGAGGTGGTTTGCAAAGGTGGATTCTGTAGTGGTGTGGAGTGCCTTTGTGTGTTCAATGTATCCACACCACTACAGAATCCACCTTTGCAAACCACCTCATTGAAGCAAACCACACATATAAAAACATCGACAATAACATGAACATTCTACACGTACACACAAAAGGCCGAAAACTAGACACTTTAGAACAATTAGAAATATACAAACACACAAAAACAAATAAAAACGACATCCTAAACGAACAGACACAATTCAAATCGCATGCATTATTCGAACACATCTCACCACACACACACACAGCATCGATCTTTCGAAAATCTATCCCGTCGCCAACAACAAGACGGACAGCGCTACCTACGGCAGCCTTTGAAGAAGCCTTTTAAAGGTGAAAGCCGGTTTAGGCTGTAAGGTAAATCTTTATGATTTTACTTATAAAAAACTTAGTGTTCCGAGTCGTTATTAAAATAGTGATATTTAGTTAAGTAACGGACACGTCATGGACAACGAAATCCAAGTATTTATATTGTTGAAAATCATATGCATTTATTATAAACATTACTACTGGTATAAATTATTATATGGGAATAATTGAATGTATGTCTGATGTTTCAGAACAGTCAGTATATGGCAGAAAGTGATTATAACCCTAAAGTGTCTAAATAGCTTTAAGGAATATTTACTGATTAATAATTATTGTTCACTATAAATCGTTAAAGTTGAAATTATGATGTATGGCTATTATTTTCAGAAACTATTTTGTTTATGTGTATACTTTTATAGAAGCAATAAAATAAAATAAAAATATTCATCTTGTTATTGAATTAGCAGTCTCTGTAATTCCAACTTTGTTGTGCTTATTTGCTGAACTGCTTACCTGTCATGCTTCGGGCGAGGCCGTTCAGTGTCTCCACCATTATCAAGTCCTAAACTACAACTGTTGTGGTTTAGCACTTGATGATGGTAGAGACACTGAAAGACCTCGTCTAGAGCATGACCAGTAGCATTTCACCAAGTAAGCATGGCAAAGTTGAAATAAAAATAGTTTAAAAAATATTACTTTCCCCACATTCATGTGATATTTGATACTTGAATCATGGTATGTTCCAGACATGAATATTTTTAGAAGGTTAAACTGGTTTCATCATAAAAAACTAATTTCATTTATTTAAAAAACTTTACAAGTTTTTCATGGCTTTTGCACTTCTAGAGTTATTCATTAATTACCTGGCCTAAGAAGAGTACCATTAATATCGAACAATTGTTATATTTGATGAGTTACATCCTTCAAAGCATACATGTGAACTCAGAAAAAAATTCTTCAAAAAACAGAAAAAATTCAATGCTTTAACACAATATCTCTATACAGTGTGTTAAGTAAGTTTATATATTTATACACAATAGGTAAAGTTGAGTGTTTAATATCAGACAGTAATTCAACTTCTTGGATTTCGTTGTCCATGACATGTCCGCTGATTAACTAAATATAATTAATTCACTACCAAATCGGAACACAAAGTTTTTTATGGGTAAAAACGTAAACGTTTTACCTTATAGCCTGAACCAGTTTTCACTTATTATAATCTTCGTCATTGGAAATATACAAACACACAAAAACACATAAAAATGACATCCTAAACGAACAGATACAATTCAAATTACACGCATTATTCGAACATATCACACACAACACAACATCGATCATCACACACACACAACATTGATCCTTCAAAAGTCGACGCCATCGCCAAGAACAAGACAGACAGCGCTCCCAGTGGCAGCCTCTGACGAAGCTTATAATAAGCGAAAACTGGTTCAGTCTATAAGGTAAAACTTTTACTTTTTTACCAATTAAAAACTTTGTGTTCCGAGTTGGTAGTGAATTAATTATATTTAGTAATTCAACTTCCTTGACTTAAAAGAGAGAAGGAATTATGTGATCAAAGTGGATGTAAAAATGATGTACAGCAAAATGTCAACTCCAGAAATTATTGAAAAAATAACCAAACCATAGTTAATTCTGTGAAATAGCTAAGATTTTTATATGTCTTTTGTCATTGTACTTGAATGCAATTGTGTATGCAATAATGTCTGCATTTTTACAAAATCTAGGTACTATAGAGGGTATCCTTTAAGTACTTGAGAAATTCCCTCGTTTTAGGGAAGGTAAAAATGGCTGGCAGGATTAGTGAGCAATGAACCACATGGCCTGTTATTGACCAAAGTGTGACAGCAACATAAGTACATAGACTAAATTTCAGCATGAGTTGTCCCTAATGAGGCTTGACTTACTAGCTGGGTGAGTTCCCATGCTACCTAGGAAAGAGAGTGGAGTGTAAGACTGGATCTAGTAGCAATTTTTCTGAGGTGAATATGATATAACAATAATTGACAATTTGGAAAAAGATAAAGTAATAACATAGTGCCACAGTATAATCATAAATTGGATCATTTGAACTATGAAAGCGTGAATTAATGGTTCTGTATATAATTATCTTGTTGGTACATCCTCTTCGTTCACTTTTTTAATATTATATTGTAACAATATAACATTGCAAATATTATATAATTTAAATTTGTGATGCCCCACGTTGGAAGCGACATTTCTTATGCAACGATACATATACATAAGTACAATTTATATTGGGTTTCAGGTGTATCTGCAATAAGAACTCTATGTAACTTGTAACGGTATTTCAAATTTATTTGATATTAATAAAATTGTGCACCTGGCACTTACTTCGACTTAAAACATTCGTTATTATTTTGTTATTATGCTGTAAGGCTTATGCTATATACATCCTTACTGACTAAATATTCTATTCTACTAATTATTGTATATTAAAAAAATCTCATTTCCAGACTACTCAGTCAATTAATGTGTTTCAAAATATCAATGTTTCAATATCTTCTTATGTATTGTAATGTAACTCAAAAAATATCAATAGTTACTGAATTTATCTTTTTTTTCTCAGTACTGATTTATATCAAACGCTAATTCTTACTTAAATGCTTTGTATTCTTTTCATTTCAATACTAGTTTGAGCTCTTGTTTACGTTAATCTTATTTCAATAACATCTATGATTTTAATTCTAATTTTACAATAAACATTGGCTCTTACTTTTAAATAGAACAAGAATGTCCTTAATTGTCTTTACGTTAATTGTTCGATTAAGAGATAAATAAGTTGTTTATCACCTTATCGTCATCAATCATACTCAATCATTGGATCCCTCTGTAATCGTCCTCGTCTCGAACTTCAGCATCACTTCTTCTTGTCCAGCATCGTCTCTCTCTTGTCCAGCGTCGCTTCTCTCTTGTCCAGCGTCGCCTCGCTCTTTTCTCCTCTTGTCCAGTGTCGACTCTCTCTCTCTCTCTGTCCAGTGTCGTATCGCTCTCTGGAACTTCTCCTCGTGCTGTTTCGGATGTCAGTTGATCTTCTTATGTAATTTTGTTACTACTTAAAAATTGTTTGGTTTTACAATCCAGTTACATAACTGTATGTAACTGGAAGGATGAAACTATTTACAAAAATTTAAATATTCTGTGCGGACGGGCAGAAGCTCCCGCTGCACTGTGGATGATTTAAGAAAGAGAACCACTATAGCGTGTGTGTCCTATTTATACCCATGTCTTGGTCAACACCTGCAGTTGTGCGAAATCGACATGTCAGAAACTGTCTCTGGGTTCAGTTCCCCCACTCTTTGCCAATTTCGCTATTTCTTATATTTCTGCGAATTGCAGAGTCCTGTAAGTATACTCTTATACTTAGCTTATAACTATTTTCACAACACATGTTCACTGTAATTTTGGACATTGCAACTTAACCCTTTCGATTTGTACACAGTTATTTCACTACTACACTCGTATGGTGTGCCTTTTTTACGTGGTTTTCGTACACAGTATTTAGTAAATTTTATTACATTTTATTGTGTTTTTGGATTTTACTTCTTAATTATAGTTTATGAATAATTACGGAAAAACAGTAATTATGCAATTATTCATCTTGGGGTGGTAAACTCACCTGCATAGACCTGTGTTCACACACACTAGCAAAATACTGGTGTACACACTTTCAGTTACATTTGTGTGTGTGTGCACGTTGATTCAGGTCGAAACACCTGTTCATATTTTTGTCTGAGTGAAGCTTGCAATCCCTGACATGCTTATTTCTAATACATTATTAATTATTTACAGTTTATTAGGTATATTTAAATTTTTATATTCAATGCTCAGTACATCACTTATTTGTACTGTCGCATTATCCCTCTCCTTGGTAACAAAAAAAATTTAATAAATTTATTTATTAAAATTTTTATTATTATTATTACACTTGAAAAAAATGTAACAAATAATAAAGAATAATATTCGTCATTTCACCCTTAATTGGAGTGTATACAAATGTCTTACCTCCCCTCTTCACACACTCACTACTCGTGACCTTGTAGTAGGGTGGCTTTAACAAACAGCTGATCTGACTGGTGTCATTGACCTCGTTGGTTTTATGTGTAGAACTTCCTAAATGACGTTTCATGGAATTTACCAATTTCTTTCTTCTGTATCTCATCATATACGATGAAAGTGTGTTGTCCTACTCGCTGTCTTAACGTATACAGTCCATTATAAAGTCTGAAGAATTTCTTCGCTGTATTATCACTCCGTTTTCCCACTGGATTAGCTTTGAGTAGTATACTTTCTCCCATGTTGAATTGTTGTAGCTTGTGAGTTAGATTAAATCTCTCTACTCTCTTGTTACCTCTCTCTATTATCTGTTGCTTTGCGTGTTAAATTTTCACACTTATTGGTACAGGTACATTCTGGTTATTAGGTTTGTTTATATACTTAGTCCAAAATCTGTTTGGCTTCTTATCTTCTTCTAATTCCATTGGAGTATATCCTGTTGCTTCACTATAATTTTCGTTGATGGCTTTTTCAAGAAATGGTAAATATTCTGCCCATTTATTGTGTTGATCATGGCAGTATATTCGTAAATATTTACCTAATTCTTTGTTAACTCTCTCAGCAAGGTTTCCTTGAGGATGTCTTATGGATGTGAGTACAGGTTGTATTCCATTTTCCCTTAACGTCCTCTCCCATTTTTCACTCTGGAATTGTACACCTTGATCACTGAGTACCTTCTTCATTTTTCCATATGATGGAATATATTTCTGCAGTAGTATCTTTAGAACAACTTTGGTTGTGGGTCGCATAATTGGGTACAGTCAGACTGCCTTGGAAAACACATCGATACATACCAATATGTGCTTCACACCTCGACTTGATGGTGGTAGTGGTCCCAGAAAATCCACTGCAATTAGCTCTCCCTTGTCTTCCTTCTGGATGCTCTGCATTTCTACGTATGTGTGTAAATTCGGTCCTTAATTTTACATTATCTTACTCATACATTCTTACCTTCGCTTCTAATCTTCCTTAACTCTTTTCTTAACATGACATTATTTTATCTTTCTTAACTATTCTTATATTACTTATACAATACATCAACATTCATTACCTTTTATTATATTTCTTTAACATTACCTTTCTGATCGCTATTACTTTCCTGAAATACACTTCCGTAACAGAATACTCTTTTAGCTTTGTAGTGTGTTGCATGATCGGTTACAGAGGAACTGTCTTGGAAAACAACGATATTTTTCTCAAAGTCTTTAATCCTAAGTAGTCTCTGCCCTTTTGACTTTTCACTCTTGCTTTCTTCTGTGTCCTTGTATCTCCATTAAGTGTTCGCTTGATCAGCCGTTCTGACAATTATAGCAATTATTTTCCATTCCTAACTCTTTCTTCGTATTAATAACAACTATAACATCTTTTACCATTACTTTCTTAAATATTTCTCTACACTATCATTCCTTACCATTAATAATACATTTCTTAATTAACCCTTTAAAATAATATTCCTTATTTCTTTTCAATAATATTTCTTTTTATTTGCTATCATATCCTTAATAAATAACATTTCTTAATTATATTCTCTTATCTTATTATCAATAATTAATAGTAATATTATTTTTCTCATTTAAAAATAATTATTTATTTTCATTTGCCTTGAGTTCTGAGTTGCAGTGTCGTTAGATCTGACACCCCTCTTATTATAACAATTGGTTGTTGTACACAGGAAATTCATTGTGCTAACCCTCGTGACAAATTTCCATTGTATTACTGCGACGTTAACATTCCATTGTCCCGCTGTGACTGCATAATTCACCTGTTTATAGTGCAACGTTTTCATTTTGCCTGACGGCCACACAAAGTCTCCCCTCTTTCTCTCGTAACGGTCGCATTCCATAATTCTCTCCGCGTAGCTGCTCTTGACAAACGCATTTTTTACTAGTTCATATGCGTTTTGCTCTCGTGCATCGCCTATAATAATCTTTGTAGTTTTTATACCTACAGTTATAATTATCGTTCACTTTATATTTCTCGTGCTTATACCTACCGTCATATTTACCACAATTTTGTGTAGTGTTTCGTTTAGATAATTTACTATGTTTCTTGTTAGGCCTACAGTGATATTTATCTCCGTAAGTGTGGTGTCTTAAGTGTTTCACATGTGTCATCTTGTGTGACTTACTATTGTGTGTGTGTCTCACACTTGGGATATCGCTATTAATAAGGTACATTTTATTAACCTTAATTTGCTTCTCTTCCTTAATGTTAATTACTTTATAATTTTCGTTAGTAATTACACACATTTTCAACTACTATGAATTCTTCCCATATTATCTTTTCACATATTAGCTCCGTTTGTTTATTAATTATTCCACAGACATTTTCTGCGATCGTGTCAATACGTAAATTTGTATTAACAATTTTTTCGGTTAACTGTACATTACTGTCAATTATACTTTGTTTTATTTCAAGATTATCAATTTTTAACTCTTCTAGTCTTTCTGTGATTTTTATGGTGTCCTGTCTAAAATTTTCGGACTGTAGCTCTAATTTATTTTCTAAACTTTCTGTTTGTTTTGTATTTGTTTCTTTTAGTTCGTCTATTCTAGCATTTAAATTTTCTGTCTTTATTTAAATTTTCTGTCTGTTTTGTGCTTATTTCGTCTATCCAGGCACGCATCATCGTCTGGAATGCCTCTACGTCTAAATTTCCTGGAGTCGTCATGTTGAAGTATTATTAAAATATTTATTTAGTAGTAATTCTTTAACAATTATTATTGATAACCATTCCCTACTTATTTATTTATTTCTTTATTTTTATTAATAGTTATTATTAATACTCATTACAGTTACACCTGTTACATAGACAAACAATATTATTCGTGGGCGCCAGCTGTGTGATTACACAACAATTAACATTACATTCAGTTACTGTTTAATATAAATAATTATTACATATAATACATTTTTCATTTAACACACTCTTATAGTTTAGAGCAACCATTTAGCTACGTAACAATTTTTAATAGTTAAATGGTGGGGATCGGGCCATACGTTCATGGGCTACAATTTATGTAACAAATTTTTTTTTAACATAAATTTAGGCATGTCCTGCCCCACGTCCAGGGCGACATTTCTTATGTAACAATATAACATTGCAAATATTATATAATTTAAATTTGTGATGCCCCACGTTGGAAGCGACATTTCTTATGCAACGATACATATACATAAGTACAATTTACATTGGGTTTCAGGTGTATCTGCAATAAGAACTCTATGTAACTTGTAACGGTATTTCAAATTTATTTGATATTAATAAAATTGTGCACCTGGCACTTACTTCGACTTAAAACATTCGTTATTATTTTGTTATTATGCCGTAAGGCTTATGCTATATACATCCTTACTGACTAAATATTCTATTCTACTAATTATTGTATATTAAAAAAATCTCATTTCCAGACTACTCAGTCAATTAGTGTGTTTCAAAATATCAATGTTTCAATATCTTCTTATGTATTGTAATGTAACTCAAAAAATATCAATAGTTACTGAATTTATCTTTTTTTTCTCAGTACTGATTTATATCAAACGCTAATTTTTACTTAAATGCTTTGTATTCTTTTCATTTCAATACTAGTTTGAGCTCTTGTTTACGTTAATCTTATTTCAATAACATCTATGATTTTAATTCTAATTTTACAATAAACATTGGCTCTTACTTTTAAATAGAACAAGAATGTCCTTAATTGTCTTTACGTTAATTGTTCGATTAAGAGATAAATAAGTTGTTTATCACCTTATCGTCATCAATCATACTCAATCATTGGATCCCTCTGTAATCGTCCTCGTCTCGAACTTCAGCATCACTTCTTCTTGTCCAGCATCGTCTCTCTCTTGTCCAGCGTCGCTTCTCTCTTGTCCAGCGTCGCCTCGCTCTTTTCTCCTCTTGTCCAGTGTCGACTCTCTCTCTCTCTCTGTCCAGTGTCGTATCGCTCTCTGGAACTTCTCCTCGTGCTGTTTCGGATGTCAGTTGATCTTCTTATGTAATTTTGTTACTACTTAAAAATTGTTTGGTTTTACAATCCAGTTACATAACTGTATGTAACTGGAAGGATGAAACTATTTACAAAAATTTAAATATTCTGTGCGGACGGGCAGAAGCTCCCGCTGCACTGTGGATGATTTAAGAAAGAGAACCACTGTAGCGTGTGTGTCCTATTTATACCCATGTCTTGGTCAACACCTGCAGTTGTACAAAATCGACATGTCAGAAACTGTCTCTGGGTTCAGTTCCCCCACTCTTTGCCAATTTCACTATTTCTTATATTTCTGCGAATTGCAGAGTCCTGTAAGTATACTCTTATACTTAGCTTATGACTATTTTCACAACACATGTTCACTGTAATTTTGGACATTGCAACTTAACCCTTTCGATTTGTACACAGTTATTTCACTATGTAACTTTTATCTTTTCGGTATATTTTATTTATTCAAATTAAATTAACCCTTCCACTTACCTTATGATTTTGATCTGGCCGGATCTCGTAGTGTAGGTAAACCCATTTCGTTCGACGAACTCTGACGATACATATAACGAAATAAGGCATTGAAAGAATTTAACTCTCAATTGTATGGAAGAGAAATCAGACTTTTTTATTACTCAGAAATGTTGAAATGTTAAATCTTCTTGTTACATGTTGTGCAACTTTTGCACCTTACAGACTATAGCTTACCTTATGTTTGACCAGACACAAATGCAAATATAACATACAAAAGAAACAGCCCAGCTTTGCTTGTACACGCTCTCATTCACAATTTAAAATACCCTTAACATTTTATTATTAATAAAATTTCCCCCACGGCAGCCACGCGGTCTTCACGCACAGTCATCTTTCTATGAAATGTTATAATGTTGAGGTCCGAAATAACACTCGGTTAGTTTCTACCGCACGAATGTATTATCGTCACATACTTTTCTTCACTGATATTTGAATTTAAAGTGAAAATAATAGAAAAACTTCTGCGTGTAGCCTAATTCGTTCCTAGCCGGCAGGCTTCAGTAGTGGAACTGCGTAATGTGCTGGGTTAAACTGGCGGAAGCGGCAATTCAATGCCACCAAGTTTTAGTCGCCGTTGGTGATTAATTGCGGTGGCATAACCATTTTATGCATGGATCATAACTGGCATGGGTGTGTGTCCAGAGGCCGATATTGGCATCTGCTCTGCTGATGTCGCTCACAGTAGGCGGAGTTTAACGCCGTTTTCCGGTAGTCAGTCGATTGGAACTACTAACTGTTCGTCCCAGCGCCATGTTTGTCTCAACTGTCGTGTCTTTCACGGCGTCAGTGCCGATCCCCGCCCGGCTGAGTTGCATACGGGCGTCAAAACACATGCACAGAGTTCTTAGAATTTTGGTGGAGGTAAATTCTTCTGCCGTGTTACACCACTGAAATTGCGCATTGCCTTTGTTCCAAACGCTGTTTCTCAACCTCGTGCTGTTGCTTGGACAATAACGTTGCACAATACAATTACAGTTTTTTCCAATTTATTATACCAGTCCGCCCGAAAACAAAATAAGTAAAAATATAATAATGCCCCAAACGGTTAAAAATAAAAACACCCAAAAATGACCCCCTACAATACCCCCTCGATGAGAATTCTGCTGTCCACGACAGAAGAAATCTCATCGATAACCCCGAAGAGGACCGGTGAGGAACTGGGGCCAACAACCCCCTGGTTCTTAATCTCATGGGTACACGACCCCCCTGGCTCAACGACTATGGACTCATCTGAACGAGATCACTGGACTTCTCCGTAAGAGATCCCAACACCGAGAAATCGATCAGACTCGCACCACAGCGCGCCTCGCCTTCTAACACGCTACCCCCAAAAATCCTCAATCCCTGGCTAAAATTATCCCAGCTCCTCCGCCGATATGGATCCCCTTTTTGCAAGCTGGGCTGCCTTTAGCAAATACTGGGCTCACACATACTAACATTACATGTTATCATAACACAAAAAAAAAAAAAAATTTCTTTTAAAATTTAAAAAATTCGAAATTCAAAAAAAATAATCTTTTATCAAAAAATTCTCTTCCTCTTTTTTCTAATTTTTGTTACAAATGACTTAACCTAGACATTTCTACTAATATAAACACATCCTTATTCTAACAGGAGAATCACTTATAGCCTACTAATAT
Source organism: Magicicada septendecula (assembly GCA_034769895.1). Lineage (NCBI taxonomy): Eukaryota > Metazoa > Arthropoda > Insecta > Hemiptera > Cicadidae > Magicicada > Magicicada septendecula. The sequence goes on from CM068368.1 coordinate 661,809,904, forward strand.
AATGCAATACAATAAAAGAAACATGGTTAATGCACACATAATAAAATCATTATCTAAAATATTCACTCGCTGGCAGGCGAAAAATCTTTTTTTTTTTTTTTTTTTTTTTTTTTTTTTTTTTTTTTTTTTTTTCCAAAAATATTTAAAAAATTCAAAAATTTTAAAATTCAAAAAAAATTTAAATTTATTCATTAAAAAGAAATTTTATTAAATTTATTTATTAAATAACATTTATTAAAATTATTCAAATATTGGTTTGAATTAATCAAACAAACAAATTAAAATTGGATTCCTACTATACAAGCTTAGTAGGTGTATAACCTCATCAGCTGATCGTAACTAGGTCAAGTCCAAAACCCTTGACCTACATATGTTATGTATGATTTCTGAAAACACTTTGAACATCTGTAATATCCTAACTTGAAATGTGAACATAATAAAACAAAATATTTAATATGAACAAAATATTATTACAAATAATCATCAACTTGACATTATTTTCACTTCTATCAAAATTCTGTCACTGGTTGAAAAAACAATTGTACATTCTTTATTATAAATTCCTCTCTTTAGTTAACAGTTAATTCTACCTTACTGGGGGTGATGTAAATTATTTATTCTCAATTACCGTATTAGATCTCTATACATATATAAACTTTCTCCCTCTGACTCTAATATTAATCAACTCAATTATCATGACACCCATCTCTACCAAAATCTCTACTACTCAGGACACTCTAAACACCAACTTACCATTTAACACAATTCGCCACCTTCTCTCAATATATAAAATACTCTCTAACCCTTTGTATATAGGATACGTGTTTCCCCTCCCCCAAAAAACTCATTTCCCTTATTTGGCCCCTGGTCTTTACCTAAGGCGGCCCCTCCCCACTAAAATCTATTCCTATCCCGTCCCAACCCTTGTTGCGGACTCCTACATTACACTATCCTCTAATACAAAATTGCCATCCCCAAAATCTCAATCTCATTTCATTACCACAAATACAACAAAATAATCTCATTAATTATGAACATAAATATATATCATTCAAAACTCTACATAAATTCCCCACAACTGTGTCAACATTAATACTTCACCAACTTCTATAACATACATTAACTCAAAAACAACATTACATCATATTCATTATTTCAACTTCACTTGGAATTCAATTGGGACAGATATATTTGTCCCATAAAATATTCATCACCCATGAATTATCTCTTATTAGCTGGCATAAATTGTTATTTTATTTCTCATATTCCTTTTACCTTTACTTCAAACTATCTGTAATACATTAAACATTAATTACTTGTACCATTTACAAACCAATATACCAGTGACGTTATGGCTGATCAGCTGATATCCTAACATAATAAAAACACATCTCAAAATTGAACAAATTACATGGAATATACATATTTATTTTTATTTATTCTCACTTCTCACCTCATTGTTTCCCCTTTTTCTGATTCTGATGCTTATGTTAACCTGCCAGACGATTTACTTATTGGCTTAAACAAATACACACATAATAAAATTACATATTCTTATCAATGCTTATCTAATAGACAACAATAACATAATACACTTAAACTTATAGCATGAACACCTTAATTTACGAGTCTGAGCATATAATTATGTGGACAGAGCACAAGCATTTTTGATTGGATTAAACTTTGAATACGCAAAAACTTTTGTCATAAAATTTTAAATTCGTGACTCCTTTACGTCACCTCCCTGCCACACACACTATTTCAGATTATGGAGGACTGTCTCGCCCTTTCGCTTCCACAGAGACTGTATATTTTGGAGCAGGGTTTACCTCTCCGTGTCTCTGCTTCCGCTGTTAAGTTTAAAATTTGTGAACATCATAATGTTCTGGTTATAAAATCATGCACCCTTAAAAACGGATCTGCCACCGGTCTTGCTGTTCCTCCTCGAACAGAGTGGTAGCCGCTGTTCCCTAGTTCCGGAGATTTCCTCTAATGTCCCCCCATTGAATTTCAAATATATACCAATTTCAAGTCAGCTATGGTCAAGGGACTTGATATGACCATAGCTGGCCGCTAGCCAAAACCACGGTTAGTGCTGGTAAGGCAGTAACCGCCCGAAAAGTCGAGGAAATCTAAACTTTAATTTCACTGCCTGTTATGCATCAATATTTTTATGTGCGACACTGTCATTTAGTATTGTGTAAAATTTTTTTTTTTTTTTTTTTTAATTTTTTTTATTTTACACGGATAAGGTGTGCCGCACATTTATCGCCAGTTTGGCCTCCGATGGAGGTAACACTCACTGCTACCCCCAACCCTTTTCGCTACTTGTGAGAGCACAGGCAACCCCCACAATAGCCACTTAATAACTAACTAATTACTTAATAAATGAAATTAATCTTTCTACAAATGCCGTTCAACACTCCATTGTTATTATCACTTCATTGAGCACCAAACTACCCCCCAAAATTATCCCCACATCTTGTATTGACAACAAGTTTTTGTTTTGTTACACATCGTTTCCAAACATTCCCACACTCACTGCTACTAAAACTCGACAATTATATTGGTTCACTTACTGCTAAAATTTATTTAAATTTACAATTATACATTTCCAAAAATTTTTTTTTTTTTTTTTTTTTTTTTTTTTTTTTTTTTTTTTTATGTAAAATCTGTGACCGCCTGAAAATGGGGTTTTGCCGAGATGGAGTAGGGGACGGACAGACACCATACGTGAATTCCCGTTCCCCTAATCTACCATTAACTCACATTACCTTTTTTTTTTTTTCTTTTTTTTTTTCAAAAACCTTAATTACAATTTATACAAATCCGCTCTCCCTCTCATTCATCCAGGCCTGCTGTCTGTCTAGCCCCTAACCCATCTCCACAGAATCCGTTTTCTTAATATACTGGAACTTCTATCATTTGCTAAATTTTTATTTTGCAAATGACAGTGGTGAAATAATACTTGAAACATTGCCTCTTTATATAATCACTCTAAGGCAGTGCAGGCACGTGACAGGTACCTCAAAATTGTTGTACCCAAAGTGTATAAAAAATTTTAATTCGTCACGTACCTCTTTTGGGGTCCCCCTCCCCGTTCAAATATGTGTGGTTAAATTTCTATTTTGTACCAATTTTGGTGGAGCCGGACCATCGTTGTTTTCACTGCCCGAAGGAAGATCCTGCCAATCATGGCCCGCCTCCGATTTCCGCATTCCACGGCCAGGACTGGTAAGATCGTGGCCGCCCGAAAATGGGGGAGGCGCCCTTCTAAAAACATAAAAGAATAATTAAATAACATTCATACCTTTACAATTTAATACAATCCTTATGCTGACCAAAATAATTTCAAATTTGTCGCATTATGCGTACCTATCTCCCTGGTTTCTCTATTCTGTAACACATACGAATTTCTCATTTTTATTTCTACTATCTCGTACGGCCCCTCGTACAATAAGAAAAACTTCTTGATCTCCTTGTCTTGTGCACTTGACAAGTCATGTCGTCGTATCAATACCAGCTGTCCAACCTCATACTTCGTCCACTTACCTTTCCTATCATGGTGCTGTTTTCTCCTCTCTCCCTTCGTCAACAAACTCTCGTTCGCTAGTCTAAGTTTCACATCGTTGCTAATAGTGTTGGTTTCCGGTGGATATTCAATTAATTGTTCCAAAATCCTCTGTGGGCGCTTTCCTCTTATTAACTCGTAAGGCGTGAACCCCGTCGACTCGTGGGTGGTGCAGTTTAGCCAGTTTTCAATCTTCTGCACATAGAATGGCCACTCGCTATGTTTGGCGTGGCAGTATGTTCGAAAAATTCTTCCCAACTCCCTCATGACTCTCTCCGCCTGATTGGACTGCGGGTGATATACTGCGGTGTGTTTTGGGATGATACCTTCCCATCCAAGAGTCTGGCGCCATCTTCCGCTGATGAACTGCGGCCCATGGTCGGATAATATCACCTTCGGCTTTCCCACGTTGATCATGTAGTCGCGTGTGATCTTCTCGCTCAGCACCTTGCTCGTTGCTCGCTTCACGCTATATAGTCTGACATATTTGGAAAAAGTGTCAAGTACAACAAAAATATGCACCACTCCACCCCTACCTTTCGGCAATGGGCCGTACAAATCTACAGCTACCAAATCGAATGGTTTTTCTACTTTAATATAATTTAGTTCTCCCTCTAACCTATAATTTACAACTTTGGATTTCTGACATAACTCGCAAACTCTAAGTATTCTTCGGACGCGTTTCTCCATATTCTTAAATAAACAAGATTCCTTTAATACATTCACACACTTCTGTGCCCCAAAATGCCCGTACCTAAGATGACAGTCCCACACTATTTTCTCTATCAACCCTTCAGGTATAACTAACCTCCAATCCCTCTCTCTACCCTCTACTTTTTTAAACAAACTCCCTTTAAACACTTGAAAATATTGTTTATACCCCAACTCATCTATATCTGAGTCTAAGCTAGTAATGATCTTATTTAATTTACCATCAGCTCTTTGCATTACATTTATATCTTTTAATTCCTCCCCAAAAAGTTTATCTTCCCGTGATAGTGTATAAATTTCTATCTCTTTGATATCTCTACCTGTTCTATTTCTGTCTGTGTCTACTCGTGATAGTGTGTCTGGCACCCTGTTCTCTACCCCCTTAATGTATTCCCAAGAAAAATTATACTCTTGAAGAGCTAACACCCACCTGGTTATCCGGCTGTGTGTGAGTTTACAAGTATTCAGGAACGACAGCGCTTTATGGTCCGTCCTGATGATGGTTCTGTTACCCAGCAGATACGTTCGGAACTTCCTCACAGTGAACACTATACTGAGGAGCTCCTTTTCGGTGGTAGTGTAATTGCGCTCTGCGGCCAGCAACGTCCGGCTGGCGAAGGCGATGGTTTTATGCTCTTTTGCCTCGTCCTCTTGGTAAAGCTCTGCTCCCAATGCTATATTACTAGCGTCTGTCTGCAAATAAAATTTGTCATTAAAATTGGGATGGTTCATTAGTATCATGTCTGTGAACTTAATTTTGATGTCATTAAACGTCGCTCTTTCGTTATCGCCCCATCTCCATTGCTTGTTCTTCTGTAACACTGCGCTGAGTCGGGCCGTCGTCTGTGCGTAGTTCCTCTGAAACTTCCTGTAAAAATTACAAAGACCAAGAAAACTTTGCAACTGCTTTATATTTTTTGGCTCCGGGAATGTCAAGATGGATTCTACTTTATCCGGGTTAGCACGTATTCCGGTAGGTGTTATTATAAAACCTAAAAAATGTATCTCAGTTTGCAAAAATTTCGATTTGTCCCAATTCACTGTCAGACCTCCCCGATATAACTTCTCCAAAACGTATTCCAAATGCTCTACATGCTCTTCAAATGTTCTGGATGCTATTAAAATGTCATCAACGTAAATAGTTAAAAAATCTAAGTTGTGTGGTTGCAAAATTTCGTCAAGACACTTGATAAAGCTAGCTACACTTGTGTTCAAACCGAACGGTAGTCTCTTAAATTGGTAATTCTTTCCATTAAATAAAAAAGCTGTATATTTTCTACTATTTGCTGCTAATGGCACCTGCCAGTACCCGGCGGTTAGGTCTAAAGAGGTCATATATTGTACACCGCTAAACTTCTGAAATATTTCTTCAATAGCTTCGGGTGACTCCCTATCTGGAATAATTATTTGATTGATTTTGCGGGCATCTAAACATAACCTAACTCTACCATCTTTTTTAATCACTACAACTAAGGGATTAGAGTATGGTGACACAGATCGCTCAATTATATCTCCGTCTAACATTTTCTCTAACTCAAGCTGGACCGCTCTTCTCTTCGCATATGGCACCGGATAACTTCTTTGCACATAGGGTGCGTGTTCCCTTACCTTTAACTCGCATTCATAGTTTCTTGCCCTCCCTGGTATATCGGCAAACACTTCTCTAAAATTCTCTACTACCCGCCACAACGATTCGCGTTGAGAACTCCCTATCACGCCACCCTCACTACAAAATTTCAGTGCTCTCTCATTCCATAAGTGATCTACATTCTCCTCACATTCTATTTTACTCTCACTACATACATTCATACTAATTTCCATGTCTCGTTTATCATTCCGATTGTGTATCACCCTTACCCCTGAAATTCTTACCGCATCTAACACCCGTTCAAAATTAATACGGACTGGTTCCCCTTCACTAATTAATTCTAATACCCGTTTATGAAAATCAATCAACGCCTTATGTTTAATCAGAAAATCATTTCCAAGTATAACCTCAAGATTTAGTCCCCGTACAACTAAAAATGTATTATCATACCCTATCCCGTTAATTATCATGTTTAAATGTACTTGTTTCGTGACTCTCTTACTTTTAACTCCCGTAATACCTACAATCGTCACCCCAGCTACCGGTAAAGATGGAATATTTTTATTTATTTCTTTTAATTCATCTAATACATGTTCAGAAATAACAGAGATTTCGCTACCCGTATCGATTAGAGTTTTAATCTCCTTACCTTCTATGTTAATTTTCACCTCAGTCAGTCCATTCTCCCGTCTCACTGCTTCGAAGTCTTCCTCCTCCAATAATTCCTCCGATAAATCTGTAATCACAATGTTATTTTGGTATCTATCATCCATTTGGACCCCAGAAACTTCCGGCGACAACGGTCGGGTCCGGTGTTCCATTTGTAACGGTACGGATTTGTGAGCCACCCCAGTTTAATTTCATATTAATTCAAATCATTTTAAGCACTTTCCAAATTGACAGACTTTCACCTGTAAGGAGCCTCCAGTACAGCAATGCAACATACACACAGTCAGTCAAAACAATTGCCAGACGCATTGCGTAATCACATAGCAGCAGGCTTGTGTGAAACCCAGTCTGCTGTGTGTCATGAGTAAGCACACTTCTTCACCAGTGTTTGCATCGGACAGTAAAGAGCAGTTTGACAAGTTCGTTAAAACAGTGGCCTCGGGAGTACAAGATAGGCCGTAGAATAAATTCGGCCTATCTAGCTAAGTGTTAAAACATTTATAAAAAGTTCTACTGCAATTCATGGCCGCGTGGCTAGCCTATTTACCATCCAAGCGCTCGAGCAAATTTTAAAAGCCAGCCAGCTATATAAATATATACCTTACAGTGCATAAAGTTTAAGGTAATTAACAACAACTAAACTCAATGCAAACTAGTGTCGGAGTGCGTCGAAACCAAGCAAGCGTCTCAACAGGCAGTGCTACGAATTGGACCATGGGCAGTTAAGTAAAAGCGAAAGCACATAATTAAATGGCCAAAACAAATTATAATTTTTCAATAATAAAAAAATCTATTATTTTCAATAAAAATGTCCAGCTTAAATGAGATCTCTAAGGTAACAGATAAATTACGTATTGGTTCATTAAATAGAATTCATTATAGTTAATTCTTTACTATACGTTACGGTACTATTTAGAAATAGTTAAGGAAAGTTTTTTTTGGATGTATACCCGTTCTGATTGATAATTACTTACAATTTATTGATAACAGCAAGAAAAGGTAGTCATAAAAATATAATAACCTGTTGTATTATGAGTGCTAAATAAAAAAGAAAGATAATTTGTTACAATTTGAAAATTTTGGTGTTAACGTAATTATTGAACATATCAAATCCAAGTAACCCTTTTTGCAGCAGTTTCGTCTGAACGACCCTTGGAGTAAAAAACCCGAAGGTAAGAGATAAATATAATTATAATTTTGTAAGTAATCGTAGAGTTACATTTGGCCCCGAACTAGGGACCCGAGTCATATAATTTGTCCGTAAGTAATCGTAGAGTTACATTTGGCGCCCGAACAGGGACCCGAGTCATATAATTTGTCCGTAAGTAATCGTAGAGTTACATTTGGCCCCCGTACAGCGACGCGAGTATAGGTTACAACCTATATTCGCCAGACCTAATTAAGCTGCAGAACGGGTTATTTGGAAGTGAGGGCGTGGTTAAATAAATTAATTTCATAATGGAGAAAATAAATGAAATTGATGTAGTTGTCGGCAGTGAGGCCGAAAATAAATCAATGTATGAAAACACGTCAACTGAGTCGGCCAATAAAGGCGATTCAGGTATTCAAACAGAGTCACTGTTAACGAGTGAAAGTAATGTAGACGAATCGAAAATCATGAATGAAGTTGCAATTCATTCAACACCTATTGTAGTAAATCAAAATAAGAAGTCCGATGAGGACAATATGTTAACACGATTGTATAATATGATGTATAGTAATTTCAGTGAACTAAGAGGGGATATTAATATTAAATTCGATATACAGAATGTTAAGTTCCATGAGTTAAAGGGCGATATAAATAATATTGACCAAAAATTTGATAAGCGTTTATGCGAAATGAATACAAAATTTGATGAGCGTTTATATGATATGAAACAACAGACGAATGAATGTTTTAATACATTTAAAGAACAAATTGAGAAACAAATACAAAAGGTAGCTGAAAATATTGAGTATAAAACAGATGATAATTATAATGATATGTGTAAAAACGTGGTAGTAGAGAGTAAGATAAATAGTAACAATGATATTGAAAATGGTAATGTGATTGAAAGGGTGGTATCAGAAAGTGATACGTTGAAAATAGATAGTGAAACAGTAAGTGAGAGTGAGAAAATGATAAGTTGTAATGAAGTAATAATTAGTGTTGTTGAATTAGAAAAAGTAGATGAATGTGTAGGGCAGGGGGTAAATTTTCCCCTTATTTGTGATGAACCAGAGTGTTCAAAATTGTTAGTACTGGACAGCAAGAGACCCTTATTAGTGAAAGATTTGAGTTGCTTATTTTTGTTGAATAATTTTGTACCCTCTGCATGGAATGAGAGAGAAAGTATGATATGGTGTTATGATGAGAGAAGTTTAAATATAGAATGGTGTAGTGAAAGAGAGACAGAGTTATACAAAGTAAAGAGAAATTATAATGAGTTGAGAGAGATGTTAGAGACGAAATACTTACCTGTTAAAATAGAGAATGAAGATTATTTTGATGATACATGTTCAAACAATAATAATTTATCTTATGATGAAAAAATAACTGACTTGATAATGAATATTACTGATGGAGACTTAACCGATGTACTCAATGTTGACTTAGTATATGATTATTATGGTAAAAGGAATAAACAGAAATTGTATGGTTACAAAACACAAGATAACCGTATACGGAATGTAAATAAAATTGAAAATTGTTATTTGAAACCCCGATTAATTTTTGACGATGGAGGTTGAAATTCATAAACGAACAATTTAAATATGTCAATCTATGATAATGACCTAGCTGATTTTGATATTGAAGTGTGATGTAACTGAATAATTATTGCTGAAGAGTTGTAAATACATGTGTAGTGAAATTAATTGTATGTATTATAAAATGATAAATTGTTTGTATGAAATAACATTGTTGTTAAATGTTTCAGAGGTTACGTGGAGATATTGGTGTGTGTGTGGTGTGTATTTTGTATTCATGTCAATAGGTGGATAATGTATTGTAAGTATAAAGTTCATTATACCAGTCAGATAGAATAAAATGTTTACAGGTGTGAAAAGAGTGTAATAATAATAATAATGGTATTGAGATAATAGTATTAAATAGAAACTGTAATTGAAAGGTAATAATAATTGAAAGGTGAATTAAAATTATAGTTGGTTCGAATTGCAACAAATAGATTTTGATAGATATGTTAATAAAAAGATTTATAGAAGGAAAATTTTTGCAGGAAGCATATATGCCAGTACATGATGTAACCAGAATGTTTATACTATGTGAGTCTTGCAGACCAGTGTTTATATAAACAGGTGTGGTATGTTGAGACTAATGTCTGGAGTCACGCTTGGTGACAATAACAAAAAATGTAGTCTGCTGAATCAGCATCTGAAGTAAAACCTTATTGTGATAGAAGAGAATTGAAATTAAATTTTTTTACAGACCAAATAATAATGAGGCAATTACTGTAACTTTTGAGATTAATTGAATTAATTAAAGTAAATTAAATACAATTAAACTAATTTAGTAATAAAATTAATAGAAACGATTTTTAACAATGAACTTAACTTTATTTTCATTTAAATTCACATTGGAATTATAAATTAAATGCTAATTGATGTCAATAATGATTAAAACATTTATTTAACACTGACGACTGATGGAAAATGTTCAGGATGAGATAGTGTCTGGAAAATAAGATGTGTATATTACTGTCCATATAGACTTTACACATGTCATGAATTTTGTCCTACACATATATAGTAGTTAAGGATACCTTGTATAATCTATGTATCATTTTGGTTGGGCAATATTGTATGGGGAATATTATTCAATTTAACTGGAATTTATGTATATTATTGTAAACCAATATTGTTTTATTAATATTATTCTTTAGGGTCTATAATATAAAATGAGCCAGTACGTTGTCAATGAACCAGTACGGCTAAGAGGAACAAATCAGATGTGGGATATGGAGGGATGGAAAGCCGTTTGTCAATTTTTAATTACATGTTTTAAAGTCAGGCGATACTGGGTCGGGTATCTGTTTGATTTTTCGGTGTTGGGATCTCGAACAGAGAAGTCCAGTAAGATCGGATGGGTGCTGTTGCAGTCGCCAGACTAGGGGGGTAAGAACCCATGATTTAGTAGAGTGTTCAGGGGGGTTGCGGCGCCATATCCGCACTGATCCTCTTAGGTTTAGGCAATAAGAGTTTGAACGCTCCGGCCTTCAACCTCTTATTGGGGGGGTATTGTAACGGTACGGATTTGTGAGCCACCCCAGTTTAATTTCATATTAATTCAAATCATTTTAAGCACTTTCCAAATTGACAGACTTTCACCTGTAAGGAGCCTCCAGTACAGCAATGCAACATACACACAGTCAGTCAAAACAATTGCCAGACGCATTGCGTAATCACATAGCAGCAGGCTTGTGTGAAACCCAGTCTGCTGTGTGTCATGAGTAAGCACACTTCTTCACCAGTGTTTGCATCGGACAGTAAAGAGCAGTTTGACAAGTTCGTTAAAACAGTGGCCTCGGGAGTACAAGATAGGCCGTAGAATAAATTCGGCCTATCTAGCTAAGTGTTAAAACATTTATAAAAAGTTCTACTGCAATTCATGGCCGCGTGGCTAGCCTATTTACCATCCAAGCGCTCGAGCAAATTTTAAAAGCCAGCCAGCTATATAAATATATACCTTACAGTGCATAAAGTTTAAGGTAATTAACAACAACTAAACTCAATGCAAACTAGTGTCGGAGTGCGTCGAAAACAAGCAAGCGTCTCAACAGGCAGTGCTACGAATTGGACCATGGGCAGTTAAGTAAAAGCGAAAGCACATAATTAAATGGCCAAAACAAATTATAATTTTTCAATAATAAAAAAATCTATTATTTTCAATAAAAATGTCCAGCTTAAATGAGATCTCTAAGGTAACAGATAAATTACGTATTGGTTCATTAAATAGAATTCATTATAGTTAATTCTTTACTATACGTTACGGTACTATTTAGAAATAGTTAAGGAAAGTTTTTTTTGGATGTATACCCGTTCTGATTGATAATTACTTACAATTTATTGATAACAGCAAGAAAAGGTAGTCATAAAAATATAATAACCTGTTGTATTATGAGTGCTAAATAAAAAAGAAAGATAATTTGTTACAATTTGAAAATTTTGGTGTTAACGTAATTATTGAACATATCAAATCCAAGTAACCCTTTTTGCAGCAGTTTCGTCTGAACGACCCTTGGAGTAAAAAACCCGAAGGTAAGAGATAAATATAATTATAATTTTGTAAGTAATCGTAGAGTTACATTTGGCCCTGAACTAGGGACCCGAGTCATATAATTTGTCCGTAAGTAATCGTAGAGTTACACATTGTCCCTCTTAGTTTCCCGCAGAGGTGCCCGCCACTGCATGGTTGTATCCTCGTTCTTGCTGGTTTCCTCGCTGTTCATGAGCGTGGCCTCTTGGTGCTCCTCCTTGGCCCTCTCCCCTTCGTTGGTATGCATGCTGGTTCTGTGCGGGTGGCGGTCCCTGTCGCTGACCCGGTCTCTCTCTCCTGCATCTAAAACAAAAATTTTGTGTCGCATAATTCTCTTGTGAACATGCTGGACAAGTCCACGTGGGTCCTCGATTATTTTGTTCTCGTCTAGGGTATGCCGGTCCATTTGTGGGTCCCCTCGGCGGTCCCTGATTACCTCCATTATTTCCATTCTGCTGGTTCTGACGGCGACTCAATTCTTGGTCCCGGATATTCTGAAACACATCTAAAATATTTTCTAGCTCGCTAATATTAGCTACCTCCCTTGTCATAAGTGTTATCTGTACTTCCCTTGGCAGATGCTTGCTGATATGCCTCACAAAGGATCTAAATGGCAATGGCGGTTCTAAGTATTTCGCCTCGTTAAATATTTTCATCACATACCCTGTTATATTGTTATTGGGCCCCCCAAAATTCCCTGTTCCCATGATTCTACTTCGTAACACTTCTTGGTCTTCCTCAGACCAATATTTATTTATAAATGCAGACTCAAAACTTTCAAAGCACTCCCATTCCGTTTTATGTACTTCGGCCCATATCTCCGAACTACCTTTAAAGCATTTTAAAATTTTTAATAATTGGACTTCCCAGTTATTAGTACTGAACTTATTGAACTCTCTCACTCTGCTTATGAACTGCATAGGGTGTACGTTTTTGTTATCACAACTGAATGTCTCTAACTCAACTTCACTGCTTACGTCACGAGTCATGATTACTCGCTCGGTAACAGTGTTAACTTGTCGGCTGATGGCCTTGCTCAATTCATTTTTAACATTCATTAGTTTAAGGTTATTATCACATTCAAGGTCACTTATTGTATCATGTATGGTCTTAAATTCAATCTTATAATTATGTTCTATTTCTCTTATTCTACTATTATTATTTTCAATCTGGCTCATAGCATAACCAACCTTACATTCAGTATTGGTTTTACACTCACTTATTTGATTCTCAACAATTGTGTTTATGACACTATATTGTTCCGTGATCTGTTTCTCTACTTTATTAGTTATATTATTGGTAATATCAGAAACACGGCACTCTAATTGCTCAGTTAATGACTCTGTCAGGTGTAATTTCATACTTTCACAACGTTCATCAATATGTTTGTCTAATACACTGCTCAAATTATCAAATTGCATATTAATATTCTGCTGAAACTGAATATTCTGTTCTTTAATTTCATTAAAAATAATATCATTTTTAATATTCTGCTGTTCGCATTTTATTCTCTGTTCATCTAATTTATTGTTAAAATCACTTTTCATTTTATTTAAAATTATTTCGTTACTATCAAAGCGTTTATTTAGTTCTTTAAATTTGTTATTCTGAACATCAAATTTGATATCATTATCATCAAAACGTTTATTAAAATCATTATTTTGTTTATCGAAATTGACTTTCATAAACTCCAATAGGTCATCTAATGACAATTTTTTCTCTTTCGTTTTATTTGATTTGATCAATACCGGGGTAGATTTTGCTTCTGCGTGATCGACTATAATTGACCCAGTTAGGTCGGCGTTAGCTATTGATTGCACGCTCAACTCAACTGTTGGCCTTGACTGACTTACTTCGCTCACACCAGGTGACGGGTTCATCGAACCAAGGCCACTCTCACTCATAATTGAATCTACTATACTGCTCTTCTCTGTGTTTTCAGACATTTTTATTTCATCTATTTTGTCTTACGTAACAACTACCAATGATCAGTCTTTTTTTTTCAAAACTGATATTACAACATCAATTTACTTTCACAACCCTACTTCGCTATGCATCGTCAGATGTAGGCCGGCGTTAAGATAACCCCTCTTCAGTTATATTAAATCCTGGTCACGCCGCACCAATTGTAACTTTTATCTTTTCGGTATATTTTATTTATTCAAATTAAATTAACCCTTCCACTTACCTTACGATTTTGATCTGGCCGGATCTCGTAGTGTAGGTAAACCCATTTCGTTCGACGAACTCTGACGATACATATAACGAAATAAGGCATTGAAAGAATTTAACTCTCAATTGTATGGAAGAGAAATCAGACTTTTTTATTACTCAGAAATGTTGAAATGTTAAATCTTCTTGTTACATGTTGTGCAACTTTTGCACCTTACAGACTATAGCTTACCTTATGTTTGACCAGACACAAATGCAAATATAACATACAAAAGAAACAGCCCAGCTTTGCTTGTACACGCTCTCATTCACAATTTAAAATACCCTTAACATTTTATTATTAATAAAATTTCCCCCACGGCAGCCACGCGGTCTTCACGCACAGTCATCTTTCTATGAAATGTTATAATGTTGAGGTCCGAAATAACACTTGGTTAGTTTCTACCGCACGAATGTATTATCGTCACATACTTTTCTTCACTGATATTTGAATTTAAAGTGAAAATAATAGAAAAACTTCTGCGTGTAGCCTAATTTGTTCCTAGCCGGCAGGCTTCAGTAGTGGAACTGCGTAATGTGCTGGGTTAAACTGGCGGAAGCGGCAATTCAATGCCACCAAGTTTTAGTCGCCGTTGGTGATTAATTGCGGTGGCATAACCATTTTATGCATGGATCATAACTGGCATGGGTGTGTGTCCAGAGGCCGATATTGGCATCTGCTCTGCTGATGTCGCTCACAGTAGGCGGAGTTTAACGCCGTTTTCCGGTAGTCGGTCGATTGGAACTACTAACTGTTCGTCCCAGCGCCATGTTTGTCTCAACTGTCGTGTCTTTCACGGCGTCAGTGCCGATCCCCGCCCGGCTGAGTTGCATACGGGCGTCAAAACACATGCACAGAGTTCTTAGAATTTTGGTGGAGGTAAATTCTTCTGCCGTGTTACACCACTGAAATTGCGCATTGCCTTTGTTCCAAACGCTGTTTCTCAACCTCGTGCTGTTGCTTGGACAATAACGTTGCACAATACAATTACAGTTTTTTCCAATTTATTATACCAGTCCGCCCGAAAACAAAATAAGTAAAAATATAATAATGCCCCAAACGGTTAAAAATAAAAACACCCAAAAATGACCCGCTACAACTACTACACTTGTATGGTGTGTCTTTTTTACGTGGTTTTCGTACACAGTATTTAGTAAATTTTATTACATTTTATTGTGTTTTTGGATTTTACTTCTTCAAATTCTACAGTAATTATGCAATTATTCATCTTGGGGTGGTAAACTCGCCTGCAAGACCTGCGTTCACACACACTAGCAAAATACTGGTGTACACACTTTCAGTTACATTTGTGTGTATGTGCACGTTGATCCAGGTCGAAACACCTGTTCATATTTTTGTCTGAGTCAAGCTTGCAATCCCTGACATGCTTATTTCTAATACATTATTAATTATTTACAGTTTATTAGGTATATTTAAATTTTTATATTCAATGCTCAGTACATCACTTATTTGTACTGTCGCTATATATATATATATATATATATATATATATATATATATTGTAACGTAACATAGTTGAGGTTCCCCAACGTTACATAAAAGATTGAATGAAATATGGTCAAGGACCATACCCTGACTTAAGGTTGTTCAATAGTTCATGTGTTTGAGAAGTACCTCAAGTAAAAAGGGGTCAATGACTAATATTAAATGTAAAAGAGCCAGACCAATGAATGATTGGATGTAATGAAATGTTTGTTTTGTACTGTGACATGTTAAGGTCTACAGAGTATTTATATTGTATGTTGAATATGTTAAAAATGAAATGATGTTGTTTGATAATAATACTTAATCAATAATTATGTTTATATTTATATTAGATTTGTTTTTATACAGCCCAGTATAGTTACCAATGTTAGGCACTGTACTAAGTTGTCAGTATTGTATAAAATTGAAAAATACTGTTATTCTAATTAATGTTTATAAACTGGATCAGGAGTGTGACCAGTGTTTCAAGTCTAACAAGTAGTTCTGACAATTATGTCATAAATTAATAAAGGGTTCCAGAACCAGTTAATTAATATAAAAACAAATAACCACCAGTAAATTAAAATTCATGTAATTAACTATGTAACCAATAATTAATTGTACAGTAGGTCAGGTAAAAAAGAAAATTAAGTTAAAAAAACCAAATAATGTTATAATGGTTGTAAATGAATCTATAGGCCTAAATTCCATATTAGTGAAAGGAAATTAATACCTTTTTAGTAAACCCAGTCCAACAAAACTATAGTAAAACATTTACTGTTTAGTAAGGAAGGTTAGGGGAGAATTTTATGTGATTCAAGATTAATCCAAGCATGGAGTATTTTATTGGAAAGGAGTAGTAATATTCTATAATGCCGGCTCAAGGATATATAGAAAACGTGGTTGTTAAGGCAACTGATATATAAGAAGTTGTTGATTTTGGATGAGTTCGTTCTGATTGTTACAAGCTATTAGATTGAGATGGACCGATATGTTTAAAATATATGAATAAATATAAAGAAAATATATATCCAAATTGAAAAAGCATTTTTGCAAAACAATTATACTTGAATGTTAATGAATCATACAAATTAAATAACCCTATAAATTATCAATGAATACAATAAAAGAGAATTGAAAGCATCTCACCTCATTCACTAAATAATTCCGCTGAATTTGGTATTAAACCATTTCATGCTATAAATCGAAGACCAGTAAAGAGGTAAAACCTGAATTAACGGGATTGTTGGAAATACAGAAGACTCGGTTGGACGAAATAACCTTCATTGGCAGCAGAAGCTGAGATCCTAATTCCAATTCACTGGGACCAAGACTTGTGAAGACCGCAAAAGAAGAATAGAAGCCAGAAGATCTCCTGAGGATTTACCAAGTACACACCATCATCAATTTTATTGAAAATAAGAGCAGTTCCACTGGAGGAAGACGACATAACCCGCATTTTGACCAGATACACTGTTGACAAACGTTCACCGCCAGCCGAAGTTTCGTCGGTTTGGTAAAAGACAACTTATTTTCATTCCACTGTATTTTAAGTAAATAATATTATTTTGTAAATTGAACAACCTTAATTATGCATTTTACCTGGCCTTACTAATGGTTCAAAGAACTATACGAACCCTGGGATAAGAATTATTTGTCATTATTTTCAAGTGTATATGTTTTTAGAGTTTGAATAATTAAGAATCGATATATGTTGGGATAGTCGATTGGATCGTCTTATTGTTTGTCTGAGACAACGTAACTTGTTAATTATCAGAGAAAAATAAATAAAGTACATTTGTTGTATGAGACAACGTTTTAGTTATTGCAGAGAAAGTACTATATGTAGTGGGTGGAATAATTTATAAACAGATTGATACAAACACTCCGAATAACTAACCTATAAGTACGCTTATTTCTAGTAACAGCGCTCCAAGTTTGCAGCTGGTGGGACGGGAGATTGCTGAACTAACTGGTTTTTTAATACTAAATTTGAATGAAATTTTTATCATTGAGTGACTAGGGTTGAAACAAATACCACTTACATTCAGTAAATACTTCATATATATTGCTCATATTAAACAATCACTGAGAACTAAGTTAAGTCTATAGAATAATAAGATTATAAATTCAAGAAACATAATTATTATTTTGTTTACTTAATAATCTATGTTCTGAGGGTTTCACCGGTCACCACCGAAAGGTATATTAATTAATAACATATTAATTAAACCAGGTAACAGCATTCTAATTGTTACGAATTGACACCTGCAACGTATTAATTGGCGTTTGTTTCACAGGAGTATCTTATAACTAATTACACCCATAGACAAGATTTCTTTACAATTTGACGTTTCCAGCTGGTAGCATACACTATAACATACGTCCTCACATAATTAACAAGTAGTTCGTTACTAAATTGATTTACAACAGTGGGGCTTTAAGGAGAGATATCAAGTTCTTTACAAATTGGCGCTCAATGAGTGGGCTTTAGTTAAGTAAAAACTCATATTATTGGTTACTTAACTTGAGCAGGCAACCATTAGAGGCACAGGAATGCAGAATACCAGAGGCAGATCGAAGAAGAGGGCAGAAGAGAAGGAGAAGGAAGAAGGTGGACAGGAACAAGAAATAGAATTAGTCACGGACAGTGAAATGGATCAACAGACAGGTGATACAGAAGAAATCGAAATAGTTATGGATACGGAAATGGAAATAGTGGAAGAAGATGCCCAAGGGGACCAACCAGATAAAGAGGAAGCCAGAGGAGGCCTAGATTTACAAAAATTATGGGAATTAATTAAAGAAGATTCCAAGAAACAGAAGGAAGAATTAAAGAAAAAATTTGAAGAAAACTCTGAAAAAATAGACAGTATCAAAGAAGATTCCAGGAAACAGAAGGAAGAATTAAATAAAAAATTTGAAGAAAACTCAGAAAAGCTAGAAAATAAAATAGACAGTATTAAGGAAAGTACTAGTGAACTTTTAAGGCAAACCATAAATGAAAATAATGAACGATTGAAGGCCGATTTTAGACAAATCAATGAAAAGATAGACAGTATAAATGAAAATTCAGAAAAGCTGGAAAATAAAATAGACAGTATTAATGAGAACTCAAGAAAACAAAACGAAATTTTTAGCAAAAATTTAATCAACCAAATGAATGAAAAGTTTGACAGGAATGACGAGAATTTGAGACAGATTCAAGACGATAACAAACTAATGAACGAAAAACTTGAGGAAAACAATAAACGAATGAAAGCAGATCTTGAGAAAATCAATGAGGATAATCTAATACGAATCGATGAGAGAATTGAGCATTCTAACAAGGAAATAAGGGAAAATGTTGATAAACAGAATGAAGTATTAAGACAAGCTATCAATAAGAAAATTGAGGACGCTAGTGAGGCAATCAGCCAGAAGGTAGTTAAGAACGACGGTGAAAGAAAACAGGACATAGCGGAAACAAATAGAAAACTGAAAGCGACCGATGAAGTTATTACATGAAATAGAGCTGAACTAGAGGTCAAGCTAGGCCATATAGAAGAAGAAAACCGAATTCAAGTGGAATCAATATGAACAGATTGCGGAAACCAGCATCGAAATTTAGATACAGTCATGAATGAAGTACAGGAGCAAGGACAACGTAACCAGGATAGAATCGAGAACCTACAACGGTCAGTTGACAACCGATCGATCACTGTCCCATATACACAACATATAGACGACCGGGAGACCATCAACTTTAAGGCATACAGGAGAAATCCAATGGAATTCTTGGAACGGGTCGGCGAACAAATCATGAGAACTGGTGAAAACAGGTGGCCAATAATTCGTCGTTATTTAGACGAACATTTTAAAGAAACTTATGATAACTGGTGGACAGCCACTAGGCACGAGATACGAAGCTACGAAGAATTTAAAATAGCTTTTAAAGCCAGGTACTGGTCAGACGCCACCCAGAACGTAGTAAGGGAGAGCATCAGTTATGGAAGATATGACGCCAGCAGGGGAACAACACTTACCGCCTACTTCCTGGGAAAAGTATGTTTGGCAAGACATCTTGAACCAAAAATCCCAGAGGAAATTCTCGTCACCAGGTTAGCATACCACTATGATAACGGTATATCAATAGCACGATCGGGTGGACAAATAAAAACTATACAGGCCATGTCAACGCTATTGGAAGAGCACGAGCGTGAGGTACATTATCGAAGGAGTCGTCAGAGAAACGACCGGTACGGGAACAGGGATTTCCCAGACTATAACAATAGAAACAATAACCATAACAGTCATGAGACGAATAACTGGACGAACTATAATGGCAGGCCGGGTAATTATGGTAATGAGGCGTACCAACGGCAAAATAACAACAACAGCCCAAGGAACAACGGAAATAATTACGGGAATAGACAGAGTATTCCGAACAACCAATATAACCGGTCGTATAACCCAAGTTACCAGAATCAGAACACGAACAACCGAAATTATGATAACAGTAACCGTAACCCGAATAACCAAAACCAAAACTACAGAAGAGTTAATTATGTGGGGGCGTATGACAACTATAACGGGAGGACATACTACCAAGGACGTAGGAGTTTTAATAGGGACACCGACTGGAACCAGTACAATAATAACGATAGAAGGGAGACTAGAACTAATGGGGGCAGAAGTCGGAGTCAGGAGGACTACCGCCGGGTTAACTACGAAGAGGATCGTCCATTACGGGTTTCCAGACCAATGGTGAATTTTATAAGGGCCGAAGAGAATGGTCCAAGGAGTGATCATCACCAAGGGGAGAATGATAATGAGTGTTTACAACGGAGCAATAACATCGGAGAATCCAGATCCGGAAGCGAGAACCAAAGAAGGGACGATCCATCTAGGAATGTCTGAATAATTTATAATCAACAGAACCCACCAGAACACTGGATTCCCCTAAGAGGAGATGGCCACCGACCCAGTACATCCCAGGATGTAAGACAAGAAATAAATGAAGAAGAAGCCACGGCCGACAGATGGAATACATAAAGAGAATAAATAACCCAAAATTCTAAAGAAACTGTAAGAACAATTACTCAATAATTATTCAGAAACAGTATAATTTAAAGTGAAGAGACTAAAACCCCAAAATTCAAAAAAATGAAGTAAGCCCAACTTACAAACAAGTATTTAAGAAAACAATTTATGAGGTATATAAGAAAGAGAATTTTGAAGATAAAAAAAAAAAAAAAAAAAAAAACAACCAAAGTCGAAAAATAAGTAAGAACACCTTACTATACAAATTAGAAGAAATTGCTAAAAAAAAAAAAAAAAAAAAAACTGATTCAACCTAATAAAAAATCATCAAAACCAAAAGACGAAATGAGTTTATCTAATATAACATAATAGTGAGAAATGTAATTTAGAATGTAAAAAGAATAATAATGATTGTGCCAGAAGAATATAACTACATAATGTAATGTAGTAACAATTGTGGTAATTGACTTCTTAATGTCGTAAAAATTGTTACTTGCAAAAGTAACTTCGCCCTCACCAAAATCTCATAACCAGCTGTATTGATCACAAAGGAATATGAGCCAATGAAGATAAGAGAATGAAGAAGCCAAAATGGAACCCTCAAAAGGATCACAAGAAAAGAAAAAACAAATATTTAAGAATTATCCGTAAAAAAACCAATTAATAAATGTCAATAAAGTAGCCAAGTATTGGAGAGAAAAAGTGTATAATAGAAGGAAGAATTAATATGAAGAAATAATATGATCTGAGTTAAAAGTACAGTGAATAATCCCTAGAATATGATTATTATTTATTATTTTATTGAAGGTCACATGATGACTACCTTATGAGGTTTATTAATGAAGATTGACTGTAGAATATTCCAGCAATCATTTAACTGGGCAGAGATGATGTTCCTCTGATCCCAGAAAGTATGTAACGGACGACGGTAATTGGTTAGCTGATAGAGCACCACCGATTCGATTCCAGTTATAATGTTAGGGAGGTTTAGGAAAATTAAATATTAGAGGGAAAACTCACAAATAAATATAGAGAATTAAATAAAACCAGATCCAAAATGTATAATTAATAAAGAATGTCACAAGAATGATTATAGAAATAAGATTTAAACTTGGGAAATAATTGATTTTAAGAAGGAACGAAGAAATGATAATAATATAACGGATAATTATGGAATATAAAAGTACTATAAATAAGAAACCAATTGGCCAGATACAAGTTAGGAGTTTATTTCTTGCTAAACTTTGTTTATACCAAAATAAACTTATTTCGAAGGGGGGGTGTTATGTAACGTAACATAGTTGAGGTTCCCCAACGTTACATAAAAGATTGAATGAAATATGGTCAAGGACCATACCCTGACTTAAGGTTGTTCAATAGTTCATGTGTTTGAGAAGTACCTCAAGTAAAAAGGGGTCAATGACTAATATTAAATGTAAAAGAGCCAGACCAATGAATGATTGGATGTAATGAAATGTTTGTTTTGTACTGTGACATGTTAAGGTCTACAGAGTATTTATATTGTATGTTGAATATGTTAAAAATGAAATGATGTTGTTTGATAATAATACTTAATCAATAATTATGTTTATATTTATATTAGATTTGTTTTTATACAGCCCAGTATAGTTACCAATGTTAGGCACTGTACTAAGTTGTCAGTATTGTATAAAATTGAAAAATACTGTTATTCTAATTAATGTTTATAAACTGGATCAGGAGTGTGACCAGTGTTTCAAGTCTAACAAGTAGTTCTGACAATTATGTCATAAATTAATAAAGGGTTCCAGAACCAGTTAATTAATATAAAAACAAATAACCACCAGTAAATTAAAATTCATGTAATTAACTATGTAACCAATAATTAATTGTACAGTAGGTCAGGTAAAAAAGAAAATTAAGTTAAAAAAACCAAATAATGTTATAATGGTTGTAAATGAATCTATAGGCCTAAATTCCATATTAGTGAAAGGAAATTAATACCTTTTTAGTAAACCCAGTCCAACGAAACTATAGTAAAACATTTACTGTTTAGTAAGGAAGGTTAGGGGAGAATTTTATGTGATTCAAGATTAATCCAAGCATGGAGTATTTTATTGGAAAGGAGTAGCAATATTCTATAATGCCGGCTCAAGGATATATAGAAAACGTGGTTGTTAAGGCAACTGATATATAAGAAGTTGTTGATTTTGGATGAGTTCGTTCTGATTGTTACAAGCTATTAGATTGAGATGGACCGATATGTTTAAAATATATGAATAAATATAAAGAAAATATATATCCAAATTGAAAAAGCATTTTTGCAAAACAATTATACTTGAATGTTAATGAATCATACAAATTAAATAACCCTCTAAATTATCAATGAATACAATAAAAGAGAATTGAAAGCATCTCACCTCATTCACTAAATAATTCCGCTGAATTTGGTATTAAACCATTTCATGCTATAAATCGAAGACCAGTAAAGAGGTAAAACCTGAATTAACGGGATTGTTGGAAATACAGAAGACTCGGTTGGACGAAATAACCTTCATTGGCAGCAGAAGCTGAGATCCTAATTCCAATTCACTGGGACCAAGACTTGTGAAGACCGCAAAAGAAGAATAGAAGCCAGAAGATCTCCTGAGGATTTACCAAGTACACACCATCATCAATTTTATTGAAAATAAGAGCAGTTCCACTGGAGGAAGACGAGATAACCCGCATTTTGACCAGATACACTGTTGACAAACGTTCACCGCCAGCCGAAGTTTCGTCGGTTTGGTAAAAGACAACTTATTTTCATTCCACTGTATTTTAAGTAAATAATATTATTTTGTAAATTGAACAACCTTAATTATGCATTTTACCTGGCTCAAAGAACTATACGAACCCTGGGATAAGAATTATTTGTCATTATTTTCAAGTGTATATGTTTTTAGAGTTTGAATAATTAAGAATCGATATATGTTGGGATAGTCGATTGGATCGTCTTATTGTTTGTCTGAGACAACGTAACTTGTTAATTATCAGAGAAAAATAAATAAAGTACATTTGTTGTATGAGACAACGTTTTAGTTATTGCAGAGAAAGTACTATATGTAGTGGGTGGAATAATTTATAAACAGATTGATACAAACACTCCGAATAACTAACCTATAAGTACGCTTATTTCTAGTAACAGCGCTCCAAGTTTGCAGCTGGTGGGACGGGAGATTGCTGAACTAACTGGTTTTTTAATACTAAATTTGAATGAAATTTTTATCATTGAGTGACTAGGGTTGAAACAAATACCACTTACATTCAGTAAATACTTCATATATATTGCTCATATTAAACAATCACTGAGAACTAAGTTAAGTCTATAGAATAATAAGATTATAAATTCAAGAAACATAATTATTATTTTGTTTACTTAATAATCTATGTTCTGAGGGTTTCACCGGTCACCACCGAAAGGTATATTAATTAATAACATATTAATTAAACCAGGTAACAGCATTCTAATTGTTACGAATTGACACCTGCAACGTATTAATTGGCGTTTGTTTCACAGGAGTATCTTATAACTAATTACACCCATAGACAAGATTTCTTTACAATTTGACGTTTCCAGCTGGTAGCATACACTATAACATACGTCCTCACATAATTAACAAGTAGTTCGTTACTAAATTGATTTACAACAGTGGGGCTTTAAGGAGAGATATCGAGTTCTTTACAATATATATATATATCATTATAACAAAATAATGGTTACATAGAAATGATATAATACGTCGAATAAAAAGTGTACCACGAACATATTTCATCGAACATGAGAAGAAAGAACAGAAGTATATAAGCCCAAATGTGTATCTATATACGAATAATGTTAAAGCAAGCCAACGAAGAAGAAAGAAGAACCATAATAAATGTATCATCAAGTAGAAAGGAGGAAAAGAGAAGATAAAGGATCAATATAATACGTTAGCAATATAGGCCCAATAGATCATAATAGTGAGGGGATATACCAAATATTATCATCATAGTGAATACATTAAATGGTATCATCGTAGTGAGAGGATAAACTAATTTATCATAATAGTGAGACATATATAAAATAATGATCATCATAGTAAGTGGAGATGTTAAAAATAATAACTATATTGAGTGAACATGATGAATAGACAAATAAATGTGAATTGTGACAATCAATGACGGATATAATGTAAATAATTGTGTTATCAATATGACATGAGTTATCACAAATAGTGAGGAACCAAAAGATGCCTTGTAAGTGATAAGAAATTAAAATGAAGAATAAGCAACTGAATAACCAGAAGAGGAAGTATGAAGGAGAAGAAGAAGAAGAAGAAGAAGAGGAAGAAATGTACCATGACAAATGAAGAATATATATAACTAGAACAAGACACCAGCATTCCCAAAGTATGGAAGCCACCACGACCGGAAAAGTGACAAAATAAGAATAATGACTAACAGATTAATAGTAATAAAACTATCCATCAAGGAAGGACATAATAAACCCAATATTATAAAAAATCAAGTGTTGAAAACTTAGTAAGTAATCACAGACAATAACAGTGAATACCTTTAATGAGTGCAACGATAAATAATATAATGACACTACCCCAAATAAGCACCACAAACAATATAAGTGAAATGTTTATGACAAGGGAAGTGAAAAAGTGTTAACAAATGAAATCAATGATTATTAAGTGAAATACACAAACATTCAGTGTACGAATTGTAATCCAAGATTGTAACACAGACATAGTTAGTAAGACCACCAATGTAATGGAACTGAAAAGAGAAATAATTGCTCAAAAAGATCAATGAAACAAACTATAAAATCCTTGATATGAAATGTGCCTGAATATCAGAGTAACACAGAACAAAATGTAAATAATATCATAACTAATGTGTAGTAAACAAGACAATTTGTTGTAAAGAAACAAACCAATGTATACAAGCCAAGATGCAAACCCAACAAAATGTGTACCATAAATAAGTAAAAAATCAAGTATTGTTGTATAAACATATAGTATAAAATGTGTACAAAGTGTGTAAAACATTGTAATAAACAATAGTAATAACATGTCATAATGACATTACAATATTTAAGCAGAATGTTGAACAAAATAAGAAGCATATTGTTGTCAAATCAGTAACACATAACCTCATTTGAACAGGACCTACAACATAAAATCACATACAATAATTAGATAAAGTGATTACATGTAATTGTTTAAGACAGAAACCAAATAAGAACAAATGTATAAGACAGTGAATACCTTATAAGCTGAGGGACATAACTATATGAGTCAAATTATTGATACTAACAATAGACAAATCAGACAAAATCTCAAGTGACTACAGAGTTACACAGAAAACACTAATAAAACTTGTAAAGAGAGAGTAAAGAAGTTTACCAGTAGTGAAAGGAATATTCAATTCAACTATGAGTATACCTAACAATTATTATATAAGTAAAATAATAACAATAAAATAATAAACCAATTAACTAGACCAATAGGACTAGGTGTAAATAACCATTCTACTACAATTTAAAGAAAATTCAACTAACAAAAAGTTAGTAAGTACATTGAACAGACAGTGGACAATGTCTGTGTACACTTTAATGAATAATAATACATGTAATATATGCTTTAATAACTAAATAAGAGTGACAAAACAACGAAATTATAGCATGGTGCATTTAAACAATGCTGTATGTTTAAATAAGACACCATTTGCTGGAGTAAAGTATCAGCAAAGGTATAAAAGGATGTTAAGAAACATTTAAATACCAAAAGTGTATAACAGTATAAGACATAATGGTAATATAAGCAAATACAAATGCTAGGACATATATGGCTTGCACGCCATGAATGCATTTTGCTTAAACCGTAAATATATTAATATTTTGTATTAAATAATGGGAGACACGAACTCTAAACATTTAATTATAAGTATTAGATTAATATAACACCGAAATATAGTGGTAAAGACATTTTTTATTAAGAACCACTATATGTGTATTGTGTAAAGTGAATTAAATTGTTAATGGACGGATTTATAACTTGTTTGGACTTAAAAGAAAGACCCAAGTATCCGCAAAACAATGCGACTATTCATTTGTTGATCAGACAAATAATAAGAAAATTATGTATGATATAAGATTTTCTATCATTTCCTAAAAGGAATGAACGCGTCACAGACGAGCCTCCAACCCAAAGACAGACGCTAAAAATTAAAATTTTTAATGTCACCAAGGCGTTTGGGGTAGAGAGTATAGACTTCTCAACCAATGAGAGGACCTGATTTTAGTAGACGCGAGAAGAAACTTCGACGAGAAGGATTAATTGTATTCCAGACATCACGGCGAGCGGAGCACGCAGCAGTCATCAAGAGAAATTTCGAATTTGTGAGCGTTACCTAGTAAACAATTGGAAACTAACCTCAACTGAGGAACTATCCCTGTACGTGTGACAGTGCAACGAGTGATAGTGTGAATTATTTAACATTGCCAGTGTTAAATTCTTGGATTTCATTGTCCATGACGTGTCCGTTACTTAACTAAATATCACTATAATATTGACGACTCGGAACACTAAGTTTTTTATAAGTAAAAACGTAAAGTTTTACCTTACAGCCTAAACCGGCTTTCACCTATTTTATAAGTAAAAACGTAAAGTTTTACCTTACAGCCTAAACCGGCTTTCACCTTTCGCACGCATTATTCGAACACATCTCACCACACACACACAGCTTCGATCTTTCGAAACACTATCTCGTCGCCAACAACAAGATGAAGCGCTACTAACGACAGCCTCCGATGAAGCCTTCTATAGGTGAAAGCCGGTTTAGGCTGTAAGGTAAAACTTTACGTTTTTACTTATAAAAAACTTAGTGTTCCGAGTCGCAATATTATAGTGATATTGCCAGTGTATAATAAGGGCAATGAAAAGTGATAATAACAGGGAGTACTATCTATTAACGATATTTAAAAATAAAATGAAATATAATTATCGCCAGTCGGTGAATATTATATCGAACTACGTTAGTCAAGCACGCACCGTACATGACTAACCTAGTGAATGATTGTACATTGACAGGCACAATGAGTAAAAGTTCTCGATTAATTAATTATGTTGTTTAATTAAAATATTTTAATATTCTTTCAAGAAAAATAATAATTGGAGTCAAAATAATATTAAATACTGTAAGCAATACGCATAAATATAGACGCTTACTTGACTACCATTACAGTTTGAATCAAGTTAATTATAATATAACCTACGAGAACTATCACTGCCTTTAATTAACGATCTTATTGTGCCAAATATGTTTGAATGTAGTATTAAGATTTAAATAATATGAAATAACTTATTTTAATAACTTACTCTGAACTATAGGTAGAGTTAACCTATAAACCACAAACCTTTCCATGTCAACAAGGAGTCATATCGTTAATTAATAATTCTTTTTGAATAGACTCAATAATAAGAATTTTTTCTATTTTAGCAAATCCATTTCATTGATAATAATTAAACCAGTAATATTATTTTAATGTGTAGCGTGTATGAACACGTGTTACACATGCTGGAATAAATAGCGACAGCACACCTGTTGTACAATAATACGATAGTTTTAATATCGTATTTGAGGTTAACTATTTTGTATTTTTTGTCTTTTGATTATTCTATATAAATTAATATTATTCATAATAAACATCTTTGTATCTTGTATCATGACAATTCAAAGAACTCATGAAATTTGGTAATAATAATAACCAAAATTAACCTAACAAGATTTACAATAATATTGTATATTGTACCAGTGTTACCAGCCCTGAGCTGAAGGAATTTCAGAAAATAATTAATTTTTTTTGTTGTTTTAAAATTTATTCATTGTTTTTTAAAAGGAATTCATTTCAATTTAATTGATGTTAATAAAATCCTAGATATCTTACCTGTGAACCAAGCGTATTTATTTCTCTTAAAATAGGCACTAGTAAATTTCAGTCAAGGAGCAATTGTTTCCCAAGGTGGCAGCAATATTCTAGCGGCCAGTATTCAAATATTTAATTCAATATTAAATATACTTATCATTTTATTTACTGTCTGCATGTCAATGTCAAAGTGAAATATTTTGTGTATTATGTTATGACTTTCTAGTGACATAGCGCCTATTGAGAAGATTGAAGACGTTCACCAATGGTAAGTGGGGAGGTAAACACATTAAGAAACATCAAGAGAACACTTTTTACAGTCCTTTTAAACAAGCACATAAACATTATTTTAATTATAAATATTATTTAAACAACAACAACACCAATCATCGTTAATTATATTACAACATGACAATTCAATGAGGAGTTTGAAGAGTATACCTCCAATTACAAACACTATTAAATAGAACACATATATTATTAACATAAACTACCTCTACTAAAAATAATTACGTTACAATATATATATTAAACTTCCACTATGAACACTTACTTTTTGGTTTTGTTACCCAGACATTTTGACGTGGTATTCGTCTTCTTCAATGGGATTTAAATACTGAATGTCTGTACAGTAACGGTTATGGGATGTAGACGTGTGTGGTGGGGGTTGCTGGTGGAAGGGAATTGGCACTGGGATTCGAATTTTGTGTTGGAATCAGTGTATCGAAAAGTATGTGTGATCTATAATGTAATTGTTCGTTTAATATGTTGTTTGGTTGTAGTGTGTGATATCTGTATATTTCAAATTGTTCTGCTGTGATTAGTTTTCTACTTTTAGGTAAGTAGTGTAGTATTTCCATGTTGTGCTCTATGTTTGTGTAACTGTGGTTTTCGTTTTGTAAATGTGTGGCAAATGTGGAATGTATGTAGTTTGTGGTGAGGGTTTTTAAATGTTCAGAATATCTAGAGGAAAAAGATCTTCCCAGCTGGCCGATGTAGAACTGGTGACAGTCATTGCAGTTTAATTTATAAACCCCTGTTTTGCTGTATGTGTCTGTGTCTTTGTTAGTATTATTTATGTGTTTCATGATGGTGTTGTTAGTTCTGTAGGCCACTTTATAATTGTGTTTCCTAAATGTTTTAGCAATTTTGTGTGTGTTGGAATTGTAGTATGTGAGTGTGATGTATTTACTGGGTTGTGTGCATCCTAAACACAAAAAGTAAAACACATAAAACCAACAGCACACAACCCAGTAAATACATCACACTCACATACTACAATTCCAACACACACAAAATTGCTAACACATTTAGGAAACACAATTATAAAGTAGCCTACAGAACTAACAACACCATCATGAAACACATAAATAATACTAACAAAGACACAGGCACATACAGCAAGACAGGGGTTTATAAATTAAACTGCAATGACTGTCACCAGTTCTACATCAGCCAGACGGGAAGATCTTTTTCCTCTAGATATTCTGAACATTTAAAAGCCTTCACCACAAACTACATACATTCCACATTTGGCACACATTTACAAAACGAAAACCACAGTTACACAAACATAGAGCACAACATGGAAATACTACACTACTTACCTAAAAGTAGAAAACTAATCACAGCAGAACAATTTGAAATATACAGATATCACACACTACAACCAAACAACATATTAAACGAACAATTACATTATAGATCACACATACTTTTTGATACACTGGTTCTGTATATATAAAATGTTTTTCTTTCTTGTACATCATGGTACAGACCATATAGTTGACATGGAAAAAATTGCATGAATTAAAATTAGATTGAGTTCCAAGTACAACTGTTCTCCTGATTTGGCTCCATGCAGCTTTTATATATTTCCAGATGTAAAAAACATACCTGTTTAGAAATAACACATGTGAATAGGATGGTTGTTATTGAGTTCTTAGGTAAATTTAATAAAGCTATTTTTCTTAAGTCACTGAAAACTGCAAATGTGTTGGATTAAATGTATCAAACTAAATAAAGATTACTTTAAAAATAAAAAGGATTTTTTTCCTATTGTGACTTTACCTTTCTTTTAATAACTTTATATAAATATATGTAGCTATTGCAGGAATACCCAATAAACTATATTCGGGTCTGTTTACATTGTTCGAATTATACACGTGTGTCACATTTACCATAATTATGGTATCTACCATAATTATAGCATTTGTTTATTTCAGTCTCGTTATATAATTTTTTATTACCTAAGGATCCAGGATTCAGCTCAGCGAGAATGCTGGCAGAGACAGGCATTGAAATGAGAATACGTTCGGTAGAAACATTAATCATTAATATTGGTTTATTCCATAAATTCTATAAGCGTGTACACCGGACAAAAATCAACATGGCGGCCATTAATTATTGGCCCGCCTTCATCATAAACTTCTTTATATTTTATTAATCGTTAATTTATCAAGTGTTATATTTTAATTTAGCAGCTGCTTTGCTATTAAATGATTTTAATTATCTTGGCTTAACACAAACGCAAACCAACACCCCGTTCGGATGTCGACATTAAAAAACACGCCCCGCTTTCTCTCTCTCATTCATACTTATAAATCCAAATTACTTTTGTGTACACATATCTGATCATAAGGTTAACGAGCTCTTTAGTAAAATTTTGGTTTTGCACTTCCCTGAATCTGTAGACTAGAAGTTCCAGAAGCGGGTTCACATGTTGGGTCCTTAAGGTAGCGTGGTTATATTTTTTGCTATTATCACTGACTCTACTGCATAATTTTGAAAACAATTACTGCTCACTGTTTAGCTCACTTCTAGTTATCACATAATTATATTTTGGCTACATTTTGTACTGTTTAAAACACTATGCCGGTATAAATTGCCGGCGGCCTGTAACAAGGTGTTACTGCTGCTGCTGTGTTGTGTCGACTGGGCCGAAAATTATGCAAATTTTACGTATGTGTGTGTGAGTATACATCATCGTTCTTTTGTCTCTGGTTATATAATAGCCTTGTTTGTTACGTATTTTTCTCACGTCATAGTGGTTTTAATGACGTTGTGAGCTGTTGGCCAATGAAACATAAGTATGAAGCGCCGTTATTAGTGGCTGTAACCATTATAAGTCTTTTTAGCTGCACGTACACTGCTGTCCTTGAAATTATTTTGTTGTCTCGGAACTGCGTCGTTGTAGGCAAAAACCAAGGGAAATTGTGTCACCCATAGAAATGACTTTAAAACATCGGAATACAATAGTTTGCTACCTTACATACCATATTTTTATATCAGACTTTTTTGTACTGTCACAAAACCCCCTCAATGAAAGGTTTTGTGTCGAGACACAAAAACTTTCATTGACTCATTCACACCTCTCTAAAAGGATCAGCTCAGATATGGAGCCACAACCCCCTGTAGTGTTACAAAAAAATATAAATTCAATCACTTACCCTTGGTCCAATGATGAGGTTCGCACCTTCTGACCTTACTGGACTTCTCCAGAGAGATCCCTACACCATAAGGTCATGAGGCACTTTACGCTCCTGTTCTGACGCACCGGCCAGCTCAGGACCGCGGTCACCACACCATAAAACTCTGAAACATTCAATACAAATTTTAAAATAGTGACCTTCTCTATATCCATATCCATAACTGATATGTTTCCTCTTAGTACGTTGGTTTGCGTTTTTTGGGGCATTGGTTTGCTTAGTTCTACAAACTTCAAACAATGTATATCAAGAATTAAGATAGAAAATTACTTCTCCTTTTAACACTCCGGTATCTAGTACACCCTTCTGACTCCTGTCAATTATATTCACTCTCTTTATCACATGAAACAATTGCTCTTAACCTAGAGAAACAATTCATTTAACTGCTTTAGCAACAACCATTAACCCTAATAATTTACTTCATATAATCTTACAATATCTATATCATGGCAAACAACTGAAAAGTTTTATAATTTCTATACGACCTTTTCTTACATTTAACCTTCTTTATAACAGAATCATTTCTAGAGAATGGACAAACTTTACAAAATTTTAATATTATAATCGTTACTATCCTGGTAGTAACCTCCTATCCACACACACTATTGTTGTCAACATAATAAAACACAATAAAACATTGTACATCATAAGCATTCAACACTAACATTGAACAATTCACATTACTTAATTCATATTTACATAACTTGTAGCAGAACTTTATAACATTATTCCTATCAACAATTCTCTATTCAACTTTTAATATTTAACATTCATTTAGATTCTATACAACAACAAAATTTCAAATATACCATTACCCTTCCAGTTACCTCCCCTTTATACTATGAATTTTCCCTTTCTAATCCTTTTATCCTTACTAGTTTGGGTGACTCTCTATTATTCATTATTTTTCTCTGTCTTATTTTGGCATCTGTCAACCTAACCTTACTACCCCTTTTTTACACTAACCGCTTCTAACCATTAATATATTTTGACACCAATATCTCAATAATAACCCGCTTCACAAATCCCATTTAAAACCTCTGGCACCGCTCATTTTGTCTTTTATATAAGGATGTATGTTACTTAACTGGCCATATCCATTCATAACCATTTGCCCTCCACCAAATATCGGCAAACACTCTAACCCAAAATTGCTCCGCCTGCCACAACGCTGCACGCTGGTCCCATTGCCACGTCGCTCATTGATCACTCCTTAACACCGGATCCTTACTACAAAATATCACCAACAACAACTATAAAATTACCATCCACATTACTCACCTCTACATATAATCGCTAACCACTGTGTCCCTAAAATATCTAACACCTCTTTATATTTTATCAGCACTTTATTTTCCCTAACTCCCACTGACTTTATTCAACTAACTCCAATGCCCTGATTTATCCTTATTCCCAAACTGTTTTCAACATTTCAACTTAATATATCATTACAAAATTTATCACTTATCTGCTAACAACACCTTTCATATCCAAATACATTACCTGCTTAATCATTTACTAACCCTTATAACCTGAATCTCATAATATCATTTAAACTTCCTTTAGTTATTTAAAATTCTACAATACATGTTTACATAAAAAATACACAAAATACACAACAGCAAAATTACACAAATACATAGACATCAATACACAAAAATATACAATTCACATAATCATTAAATCATTTACCATAATCAGTCCTCATCAGTCCATTTTTTAAAAAAAACATTGCCCACACAATTAAATGTTCATAACACAATAGAAGGTCTACCCTCCATCGTTAAACAATAGTCTTATCTTTGGTCTGTACAATTTATTTTTTATTAAATACATTATATTAACATCATTAATATAATACACATTTAAATTCTTATATTTTATAAAACCGTCATCATTGATAGGGTTATTACCTATCAATTCATCATATAACCTGTCACGATTGGTTATTGTCCTGTCACCTCCAGTATAATCAGTCACCACTAGGTACGTTATAAAGTCATTATTTTCATTATCATCCTCTCCTACTGCTATATCAGCTTCATTACAAAGTAAGTTCTTATTTTTATTATATCTCATCTCTGTTCCTAACTTTTCCATAAATTCTTCATAAGTTCTACCCATCTTAAAAATCTCTATCTCCCTCTTTCTCTCACAATATCTCTCACTTTCAAAACATCTCTCTCTTTTAAAATATCTCTCATAATAACTCTCCCAATAACACTTCTCTCTCTCAATATATCTCTCTTTATCACACCAAGCTACACTCTCAATACTCACACAATTATTTTCTAACACCATATTCTTAATTCTATTATCATAATTCTCACCACTACTTACCTTGTCTTTATTTTCATTCAATTTATCTGATTCTCTACTATTCTCTACCCCCATTTTACTCTCGTAATTTTCATCTACTTTATTCTTTTGTTTATCAAACTTCTCATTAACTAATGCAATTATTTTCTCTTCCGTTTTATCGAAACGTGCGTGCATTTTATCAACTCGTTTATCAAAATTAAAATTTTGTTTTCGATTTCGTTTTTTATTTCGTCACATTTTATATTAAAATTATTCTGTATTCCTCTAATTTCGCTATTTTGTTCATTAAATTTCTCATCAAGTTTACTGAATTTCTGATTGAAAAGCATTTGCATTGTTTTTATAATTTCGCTGTTTTCAGCCCTGTTATTTTGGATTGGTGTTGAGTGAACAACTCCTTCACTCATGACTACTGATTCTGTCATACTTATTTGACTGTTATTCGTATTGTCAATTGTGCTTAATAAAGAACTATTTTCTTTATTCTCTGCCATTATAAAATCTGTTAATGGTTTGTCGCTTTATTATCGTTATCACCTAACCTACAACCGTATTCTCACTTTCAATGTCCACCCCGCCACCATTTAGGCTTATTATGTAAAATATATTAACGTATTTTATATAGTCACCAGTTCGGGCCCATTTGTGACTTTACCTTTCTTTTAATAACTTTATATAAATATATGTAGCTATTGCAGGAATACCCAATAAACTATATTCGGGTCTGTTTACATTGTTCGAATTATACACGTGTGTCACATTTACCATAATTATGGTATCTACCATAATTATAGCATTTGTTTATTTCAGTCTCGTTATATAATTTTTTATTACCTAAGGATCCAGGATTCAGCTCAGCGAGAATGCTGGCAGAGACAGGCATTGAAATGAGAATACGTTCGGTAGAAACATTAATCATTAATATTGGTTTATTCCATAAATTCTATAAGCGTGTACACCGGACAAAAATCAACATGGCGGCCATTAATTATTGGCCCGCCTTCATCATAAACTTCTTTATATTTTATTAATCGTTAATTTATCAAGTGTTATATTTTAATTTAGCAGCTGCTTTGCTATTAAATGATTTTAATTATCTTGGCTTAACACAAACGCAAACCAACACCCCGTTCGGATGTCGACATTAAAAAACACGCCCCGCTTTCTCTCTCTCATTCATACTTATAAATCCAAATTACTTTTGTGTACACATATCTGATCATAAGGTTAACGAGCTCTTTAGTAAAATTTTGGTTTTGCACTTCCCTGAATCTGTAGACTAGAAGTTCCAGAAGCGGGTTCACATGTTGGGTCCTTAAGGTAGCGTGGTTACATTTTTTGCTATTATCACTGACTCTACTGCATAATTTTGAAAACAATTACTGCTCACTGTTTAGCTCACTTCTAGTTATCACATAATTATATTTTGGGTACATTTTGTACTGTTTAAAACACTATGCCGGTATAAATTGCCGGCGGCCTGTAACAAGGTGTTACTGCTGCTGCTGTGTTGTGTCGACTGGGCCAAAAATTATGCAAATTTTACGTATGTGTGTGTGAGTATACGTCATCGTTCTTTTGTCTCTGGTTATATAATAGCCTTGTTTGTTACGTATTTTTCTCACGTCATAGTGGTTTTAATGACGTTGTGAGCTGTTGGCCAATGAAACATAAGTATGAAGCGCCGTTATTAGTGGCTGTAACCATTATAAGTCTTTTTAGCTGCACGTACACTGCTGTCCTTGAAATTATTTTGTTGTCTTGGAACTGCGTCGTTGTAGGCAAAAACCAAGGGAAATTGTGTCACCCATAGAAATGACTTTAAAACATCGGAATACAATAGTTTGCTACCTTACATACCATATTTTTATATCAGACTTTTTTGTACTGTCACAAAACCCCCTCAATGAAAGGTTTTGTGTCGAGACACAAAAACTTTCATTGACTCATTCACACCTCTCTAAAAGGATCAGCTCAGATATGGAGCCACAACCCCCTGTAGTGTTACAAAAAAATATAAATTCAATCACTTACCCTTGGTCCAATGATGAGGTTCGCACCTTCTGACCTTACTGGACTTCTCCAGAGAGATCCCTACACCATAAGGTCATGAGGCACTTTACGCTCCTGTTCTGACGCACCGGCCAGCTCAGGACCGCGGTCACCACACCATAAAACTCTGAAACATTCAATACAAATTTTAAAATAGTGACCTTCTCTATATCCATATCCATAACTGATATGTTTCCTCTTAGTACGTTGGTTTGCGTTTTTTGGGGCATTGGTTTGCTTAATTCTACAAACTTCAAACAATGTATATCAAGAATTAAGATAGAAAATTACTTCTCCTTTTAACACTTAGAATGTTCATGTTATTGTCAATGTTTTTATATGTGTGGTTTGCTTCAATGAGGTGGTTTGCAAAGGTGGATTCTGTAGTGGTGTGGAGTGCCTTTGTGTGTTCAATGTATCCACACCACTACAGAATCCACCTTTGCAAACCACCTCATTGAAGCAAACCACACATATAAAAACATCAACAATAACATGAACATTCTACACGTACACACAAAAGGCTGAAAACTAGACACTCTAGAACAATTAGAAATATACAAACACACAAAAACAAATAAAAACGACATCCTAAACGAAAAGACACAATTCAAATCGCACGCATTATTCGAACACATCTCACCACACACACACAGCATCGATCTTTCGAAAAACTATCCCGTCGCCAACAACAAG
The DNA here is from genome assembly GCA_034769895.1 of Magicicada septendecula. Taxonomy (NCBI): domain Eukaryota; kingdom Metazoa; phylum Arthropoda; class Insecta; order Hemiptera; family Cicadidae; genus Magicicada; species Magicicada septendecula. Next base: position 661,846,910 of record CM068368.1, read on the forward strand.
ACAGACAGCACTACCTATGGCAGCCTCTGATGAAGCCTTCTAAAGGTGAAAGCCAGTTTAAGCTGTAAGGTAAATCTTTACGATTTTACTTATAAAAAACTTAGTGTTCCGAGTCGTCAAACAATAGTGATATTTAGTTAAGTAACGGACACGTCATGGACAACGAAATCCAAGGATCTCTTTTTTCATCTGAAAACAGAGTCCACTTTCTGATCCTTTCATAGTTTGCTACTGAGAGCACATCTAGTTCCACTACTACATAGTCACTTTCTGATAATACAGACAAATACAGTTCACTCACATCTTTCGTATTTATCATATTTTTTGTAAGTTTAGTTATTTTTTAGATTAAGGATGTTTCTCATTTTCTCTAATTTTTTTTCTTGCATGGACGTTGCGCCCCCAACCTTTTGCAGCTATAAAATCGGGACTGGTTAGCCATTGTGGAAGACTTGGATTGATGAAAACTTTTGTTTTAAAATATGAATACAAAGACAGTTTATTGTTTTTCATATGGTTGAGAACAACTCATCATTTTATTTTATTGATAGTTTCTACTGTTGCATCTCTCCATTGTTTGTAATTATTTTGCCTCAGTATTTTCCTTCTTTGGAGCTATCAATCTCAATCTCTTAATGTTAATTTCACTTCCTTGATTCTTGCAATCGTACTAAACATGATGTTTCTCTTTAGTATAAATTATAAATTCTAAGACTAACCTATATATTTTGCTGGTCAAATCATAAATCAAGATATTCATTACAATGCGTTTTTACTAAACAACACAACTCATCTACAAGTCTCAGATTTGAATGATAATGTAATGTATCTATTTTAATTCCTCTGATTTTCCCATTCTAATTGCTCGATCTGATCTACCAACAATGATGAGGATGAGGATAATTCTTTCTTAGTACTTGCAAGCTTATTGATAATACTTAGAGGTTGGTTTAAGTTGTTCTCTTTTTATTTTTATTTTGGTCAGAATGATAAAATATCTATTTTATATCCTATGTCTTTCTAAAGCCTTCACCGTAGTCTTAATATAGAATAAATCAAAAGCTTTCTCATATTGACAAATCCGATATAAATTGGTTTCCCACTGGTTTATTTCCAATTAAGCATGCATTTTAGCACATTAGATGGTTTTATTTCCAGTAAATAAGTGTGAAGCAAGTATGTATTGGTCCATTACACTGCAGTTGGTTCTAAATGCTACTTGATCCAACAACTATACTGTAAAGTTTTCTTCAAGTCTGTTAGTGAGAATCTTAGTGGAAACCTTGTACAGAGTTGGAAGGAATAAAATAAGCCTATAATTTTACAAAATTATGTCCATCACCTGCATAACATTCGCCTGTACCTCTCAAATATTATTTATTTAATTATTATTTAATTAGCCTGTACTTTTTCAAAATTATCTCGTCACCTTTTCTTTTTTTATACATGTAGTTTCTGTGAATAGCTTTTCATTTTGATGAATGTATTACAAAGTTTGTGGTACTTATGTATTTATATTCCTCCTACAGTTGTAAGTCTAGTATAACTCTCTCATTTGTAAATTTTCATGATTTTCTTAATAACAACAACACTGTGTTTTCGTTTAACACACACCTTTTTATTACTTTTAACACCAAATGTTTCATCCACACTGCAACGAGGCATCCTCTATGGCTTGAGTGATGTCTTTCTGTTGTTACTTGAAAATTTCCTTTTTCTACTTCTTTTATTTCTTTTACAACTTCTTCCTATAAAATTTCTTGAATGCCTCATTCTATATTTCTTACTTGGGTGGTTAAATAATTATCTAATAGATTGGTTCGTGTTTTTTAGTTACATTTCATAATTCACTTAACCTTAGTGTAATGTGTTTTTACTTGAATCTAGTTATATCATAAAGTTGATCTCATTGTTTACAGTATTGTTTGGATTTCTCCATGTGTAGGCTATGTTCTGTTCTAATTTCTAATATCGGATTTGTATATTTCCATAAAAAGTGTATGAGAGTTAATATAACTCTTGCAATATAGCAAAGTTCACAAAACTATCTCCTTTTCCACTTGTCAAATCCAAACTATCATAAAAATAAACATATCCTAAATAAAGTCTTCTATTGCTTCCCATTAAAGTATTATACTATTTTCTTTATGTTTTATCTTTGGTATTTTCGTATATTCACTATTAGCAGTAGGGTAATAAATTTTGATTGCTATCATCTTTACTTTTATTTTCACTTTTTATCTCTACCATCTAGTCGTTTTTGATACAAACTCTAATTCCATTAATTCCTTTTTTATAATAAATTGTACATCTCTGAGGTGGGGTTTACCTCCCCCCCCCTGATACCCACCATAGTTATGCCACTGTTGCTACAGTAACAAAACAGCAACAGGTACATTATTTTCATAATGACTCTTAATTATGAATATCACTTTAAACAAATAAATAACATACAGTATAATACTCTGTTATTATTTCATTCACTTTCAAGTATTCTCCTTTATGTGTCTCATTTATAGCAGCACATGTTTCTGGTATGATTTTCCCAAGTAACCGTGGGGAAATTCCAGTGGAAAATTTTAAATCCTCGCGTGTAATACCAGTTGCCAGATATCCCAGTACTGTGGATAAACATTGCTCAGCAGTAACTGCATCCATCATAATTGTGTTTTGTCTTCCAATTTTGTTACAAAATGTACCTAAGAGTATTTGAAATAAGCTCTCATACATATATAAATAGTTTCTATAATCATCAGGTTCATATAAGGCCAGTTTGTGTAAAAGCTTTTCATATGAAAAAGTTTTATTCTTATTTCATTTTATTTTTCTAATATTTAATTTCTTTTTTTATTTCTGTTAAGAACATACAAAGACACGCTTAATGCAATAAGTACTTCAAAATATTGTAGTGGATCACCCATCTCTGCTGCTGGTGACAGAACAACTGATGTTTTTGAAGCACGGTAGGTATCAGTGTGTGCAGGTGTTTGATACTGCGGTACATGTGTCATTAAACCTTGCATCGCAACACGTATCACAGCAAGTTTCACCGTGAATGACCTGCTTAAGTGAGAAAGTGTGATAAGCCATATCATACAGGATAGGACTTGAACCAGAATATAGATCACCTAATTACAAAACGTTTTCCGTAATTAGATTCATTATATGCAAATATATTATTTTAATAGTTTCTTAAGTATAACTATTGCTGAAAAGGTATTAAAATTTGATAATTTTCTAAAATATTCAAATATTCTTGGACAGATCAGAACTGAGTAAAACACGGGATTAAACAAGTTACAGACGAGTTTCTCACACTATGGCTAGATTTTGTTGAGGTTTTACCAATCAGAATATTCTAATTGATATACTTCAGGGACTTTGGTAGCATACAGACAGTAGTTTCTGTTGAGAATTGATACTGTAGAGTTATATCAGTACCACATGTATTTCTGAGATTTTCAATTTACAATTGGTCTTTAAAACTTCTTGAATCTACAAAAATTCCATTATATTTGAAATGTATAAATAATATCCATATAACTTTGTAATAAATATTGTATAAACAATATTAGGAGAATAAGAGTAGAGTTACAGATAGCTGTTGAGGTAGTGCTTTGTTGCACAAGTGGAAAATATACTGACAAGTGTAGCATCTTAGAATTTCCATGATAAGACTTCACTTGAGTATAGTCTATAAAACTGGTATTAAAGAATAGTAAACAATTATGTAAAGAAACCTAGCTGGTATAAATTGTGGCAGATCATTAAAGATTATAACAAGTTGTAAAGTAATTATCTTTTTACCGGGTTATACTTTGCATACCCGTGTTACCCATAGCAGCTGTGCTCGCGTCTGCTTTCCAGACGCCATTTGCAATTACATCAACCATACTTCCTTACAAATACTTCATTGTTACACAAGGTCGGTTCAATGTCCTTTGGGTGAACAGTAAATAACTTATTCAAATAGTTCAAAATTTCATTTTATTGATATTAGTAAAAACTTTTATCTCTTCTCCTTACTTCATTTCACAAATTGGCAAATAAATGTGAACAAATATAAAAGTAAATTAAATGAAATTTAATTTTTTTAATGGTTAGATTGTACTGTTATAAATGAGAAAAAATGTAGAAATAGAATAAACTTTATTAGGACAAACCAGTACTTATATATATATATATATATATATATAATTTGTGATGTTTTCAATTTGTTTCTTCGCAAGTAGATAATATTGTATATTCTTTTTAACACCTGACGCACGTTTCACTGAAAAATATCAGTATCATCAGAGGTTTCTAAGTGAATTAATAACAATCGTAATAATTCTATTAATATAAAAGTAACGAATAATCGAATTTGTATCGATTTTAACGTAAAATAAAATAACTGATAATCGATTTAGGTCGATTAGTTAACGATTGTTTTAATGTTTATTTCTTCAGCAGCTGTTTTCTCGGTTATATTTGAAATTTTGTTTATATGTATTTTATTCACATTTATTTTTATTTTTTAGTAAATTTATAATTTTAAATAGATCGTCTTGTTTTGTTTTTATTTGGGTTTGTTCTTTAATTAATAAATTATTGTTATTGTGTTTGTAAATGTTAAGATTTTCCCAAATATTCATTTTTTGACCTTTTTGTATGTTTTTAATTAATTTTATATTTTCAATGTTTGGAAACTGGTGGTTATTATTTAGACAATGTGTGGCTAAATTAGATTTATAAATATTTGGTTTTAAATATGCATTGCGGTGTTGAACGAATCTATCTCGTAGTTTTTTCTTTGTCTGGCCCACGTAAAATTTATTGCAATCTGGACATTCTATTTTATATATTCCATTTTTATTGTGAGTATTGGATTTAGTTTTAGGTTTTATTTTATTAAAAATTATATTATCTGTGTTATAAGATATTTTTAAATTAGTATCTTTAAATATTTTATTTAGTTTTTGAGTTATATATCCGTAATAAGTGAAGGTTGTATATTTTATATTATTATTAATAGATGAATTTTTAAATGTACGTGGGCCAGACGAAGAAAAAACTACGAGATAGATTCGTTCAACACCGCAATGCATATTTAAAACCAAATATTTATAAATCTAATTTAGCCACACATTGTCTAAATAATAACCACCAGTTTCCAAACATTGAAAATATAAAATTATTTAAAAACATACAAAAAGGTCAAAAAATGAATATTTGGGAAAGTCTTAACATTTACAAACACAATAACAATAATTTATTAATTAAAGAACAAACCCAAATAAAAACAAAACAAGACGATCTATTTAAAATTATAAATTTACTAAAAAATAAAAATAAATGTGAATAAAATACATATAAACAAAATTTCAAATATAACCGAGAAAACAGCTGCTGAAGAAATAAACATTAAAACAATCGTTAACTAATCGACCTAAATCGATTATCAGTTATTTTATTTTACGTTAAAATCGATACAAATTCGATTATTCGTTACTTTTATATTAATAGAATTATTACGATTGTTATTAATTCACTTAGAAACCTCTGATGATACTGATATTTATCAGTGAAACGTGCGTCAGGTGTTAAAAAGAATATACAATATTATCTACTTGCAGAAGAAACAAATTGAAAACATCACAAATTATATAATTACTGCAAGAAACATCGAGTTACTTATATAGAAAATGATATATATATATATATATTGTAACGTCTCGCTTAGAGGTACTTTCCGCGGAGTCTTTGGATGTGACCTATTGTGTGCTTGTCTTATTTAATTAAGCCCCACTGTTGTAAGTGCCAATCTGTCACGTCTCGCTTAGAGGTGTGACCTCCGTCTTATTCAAACCCCATGTTATATGCGTCAATTTGTAACGTAATGACTATGAGGTATAGTAGAGTTATATTATATGCCCCACGTTGTATGCATCATTCTGTAATGTGTCGCTTATAATGTGTGCGTAACGTCCGTCTTTTTACAGTCTCGGATCGGTCAGAGCACCTTTTAGCAATTACCACTTATGAATTATAAGTACTAAGGTTTAAATAAGTTTGATGGTAATGTTACCCAAACGAAGCAGAAATCGAGTGTGTGTGATTTGGGTCAAGATTAAGGAAGTTGTTTAGCCTTATTTGGAAGAGAGAGCGAGTACCATTTGTTTACCCTCGGAGTAGACGATTTCTTAATTTTTTAAATATTTGCCGTGAATGGGATCAGCTGATTTTGACATTAGTCTCCAAATATAGGTTAACCAAACGACACTGTTCCTTAATACTACCTGATGGATAGTCCTCTTCTTATTTTACTGAAATCTACCACAACTACCCGCTACAATAAAGGAAACACATTTTATTATTCAATATAAACTCTTAATAGTATTTATTTATAATATTATTGATTTTCTCTTCCGCCAACATACAAATATTACAATCGATCCTTTCAATAACTAATTCATGATATCGACTTCATTGGGTAAACATGGAATTATCATAAAATCTGGTTTTTACTGATTTTACAATTTTATCTTTTATTTAAACATCAATCAACATATAATTCGTTTTATTTATTTCCCCAGGGTTAAGGGTAAGTTCTTTGTGTTATGAGATGGTCAGAAATGGATAATTATATACTACGCTTTACAAAATAAAAATAATCAACTTCAAAAATTTGTTTATTCTTTTAGTACGTAGTTCCGGATTTGTCCGCGAGAGAGCAGATTATGTTTTATTAAACATATGATTACACTTTAGAAATTTCTGTACTGCACGACGATTTGATTTGAGGTTTTCTTGGTTAAATATTAAAAGAAATGTTTATATTACCTCTTTCCTCGAAGTTCTTACTGTGTGTAGCGGTTTCTCGTGTGGTGTTCTTAGTTGTTTTGTAATTTCATGATCGCCTGTCAGATACCATCCCGTCAAAAACTCAAAACGCGGCTTGGCTAGGCCTGATCTTAAAAATGGTTTTTCACTTTTGTTATGGGGTAAAGCAAGTTACATTTGATATTTAAAGTAGTGGTACATAATGTTTATACTGTTAGTTAAATTTTGTGATAATTTTGTACTGTTCCAAATGTTTCCAAAGGTTTTTTAATACAATTTTTGTCTCATAACGTTTTCCAACCGAACAGTTTCCAATCTCAAATTAGATTAAACAATATGTTGTTATTTCGTTACTGTTAGTAACCCATAATTTTTATATCATTTTTTATTGGTGCTGCTATTTACTTTTTAGTATATAGGCCGTTTTTAATTATTATAAATTTATTTTTGATTTACAGAAAAATAATTCTTTTTAATTTTGGTTTCTTTCCCAATTTGATTTACATAATAGTTTTTCGTTTATTTTCTTATAACTTTAGATATAAGTCTTTAATATTATTATTAACTTTAAATGAATTTATATATTATTTATTAATCTCTTATAGTATTCTTACACTGCACTATTTTCTTCTGCAATTTTCCTCATACAGTATTATTTTATTTTTTATTATCATCTGATATTTAAATCTTTTATTTTTTAAAAACCCTGGGTTATCTTATATAATAACATAATTATTTTATTAAATATAAAATTAACATAGGTACTAAATTTTGTTGCCTACACAATATAAATCCTACAATCTAAACAAAATACATAATTAGTTAGTAGCATCACAGTCTACTATTATAATCTATAATTCCCACATCTACAGCACAAGTCTGTAAGAAGTTCACTTCACATTCACTTATTTCCGCACTGGGTACACTATAACTCACTTGTCACTGTATATCACTTCAATATCGTTTATAATGTTTAGTGATATAACTTAATATATAGCTAGTTATAGTTTACCCATTTCTGACCTTTATGGTAGTATAAGAGTTATCATTTATTGGGACTGGGTTATGTAACGTTACAATATATATATATATATACACTCTCACACCATTTAATAAACCCCACCCCTTTTTTGAGATCTCAATTTCTTTTGTGAATGTTTATGAATTTACTTTTGGTGTTTATTTACATTCTTGGATTTCGTTGTCCATGACGTGTCCGTTACTTAACTAAATATCACTATAGTATTGACGTAATACTATACAGGGGAAACAAAAGACAATGTGAACAGTTACTAACGCACATAAACAAAATACATAAAAACATAACCTTCACTGCCGAATACGAACACAACAATACCATAAACTTCTTAGACCTCTCCATCACAAAACTAGAACACAGGCACAAATTCAGTATATACAGAAAACCAACTACAACTGACACACTAATACACAACACCTCCAATCACCCAATACAACACAAACTAGCTGCTTTTAGAACCATGATACATAGACTTAACAACATCCCCTTAGATGAAATAGACTACAAAGACGAACTAAACACGATAAAATACCTAGCAGAATCTAACGGTTATGACAGAACAATAGTCAGTAAACTCCTACACAAAACACAAAACAAACAACAGACAAAGACAGAAAACAAACAACAGACAAAGACAGAAAACAACAAATTCATAACACTAACATACATCAACAAACAAACAGAAAAAATTGCCCACAAATTCAAAAAAGCAGGATACAGAATCGCTTACAAAACTACTAACAAAACAGAACACACACTATCAAAACGCATGCCCAAAGCACAAAACAAATTCGATCTACCCGGTGTATACAAGCTAAATTGTTCAAATTGCAATAAATTCTACATAGGCCAGACAGGACGTAGCTTCAAACAGAGATACATTGAACACACAAAAGCACTCCACACCACTACAGAATCTACCTTTGCAAACCACCTCATTGAAGCAAACCACACATATAAAAACATCGACAATAACATGAACATTCTACACGTACACACAAAAGGCCGAAAACTAGACACTCTAGAACAATTAGAAATATACAAACACACAAAAACAAATAAAAACGACATCCTAAACGAACAGACACAATTCAAATCGCACGCATTATTCGAACACATCTCACCACACACACACAGCTTCGATCTTTCGAAAAACTATCCCGTCGCCAACAACAAGACGAAGAGCGCTACCTATGACAGCCTCTGATGAAGCCTTCTATAGGTGAAAGCCGGTTTAGGCTGTAAGGTAAAACTTTACGTTTTTACTTATAAAAAACTTAGTGTTCCGAGTCGTCAATACTATAGTGATATTTAGTTTATTTACAATTTTGAAAATCAGTTTTACCCCCTATCTGTCCATTGTCCTGAAGATGCCAAGCCATATCACACATGCACTATGTCGATTTCCACTAACTCTTCTTATTTAAAACTGTTATTACTGTTTAACCACTGTTTACTGTTTTTACATTTTATACTTTTGGTGGTGGGCCGCAGACTATTTAACTTTAGTTCACAGACTGTTATGCTGCCATACGGCACGGGATTGAAGACAGATCTGGCGCAGAAAGCTGCTCACATATGGTTTTATTTAATGTTGATCACGTGGTTCTCCTCCTCCGATAAACGTTCCACGCTGGCAAAATTTTAAGGCTTGATAGTGCCTAGCCCACATTCCAAGGTTGTGTAAACATGGGCTAGGCCCGTGACATGTTTTTGACGTCAGTTTTAACACAATGCTTTAGGAATGGGCGTTGCTAAAAATAGCTGTTGATTCACTGATTTACGATGTACACCCAAGCTTCTGACCTCATATTTTCTGGCCGTTTTATTTAAATTATATTCTAGAATTACAATTATTAAAGTACTTACCCCATGTTATACTTTCGGCTATGGCTTGTACCGTCACAATACCCCCTCAATGAGAGGTTTTATGCCAAAGCATAAAAACTCTCATGACACACACACTAAGAGGATCAGTCCGGATATGGCACCATGACCCCCTTAAATTTTATTTAAATTATGGGTAACGTACCCCCCCTGGTCTAGTGACTGTGGCCGCACCTGAATGACCTTACTGGACTTCCTAGTGTAGGATCCCAACACCGCAAGGCCAGACAGGCACTAGACGCCCCTGCTCTGACGCGCAGGCCAGCACAGGACTGCCACCATAGTATCACCAGACACTGAAACATTCAATCAAAAACATCAATAAATGGCCTTACATTATACTATATCCGGAACTGATTTGGTTTCCCCTTAACCATACTGGTTTGCCTTAAAGAAGTACTGGTTTTGTATATTTACTTATCTACATGAACCAATAACTAAGTCTTAAGATATATATATTGTAACGATACGATAAAATAGAGTTTCGTTACTTCTAATTTTAAAAACCTCACTTCAAGTTCGTCAATTTGTAATCAGATTATTCGTTACGTACAATGTTATTAGTAATAGGTTACTTGTATATATGTCGTGTGCACTTGAATTACACCGCCTGTTGGAAGTGTCAACTTGTAATATAGATAAATAATGTAGCGACAAACTCGCACTGGAGTCGTCGATGTGTAATCATAAATGTGTTATGTTGAACGGCGAATGGTTTTGTAAATTGCCGCTTGTTCCCACTATGCCGCACGTTTCCGTGACGTCACTCAACGATGCCAACTGTCGTGTCCGCTGCAATCTGTGAATTTTATTTCCTAAATGTAACAGCAATAATAACGACACACAAATACCATCAAACATATATCCTTGTGGAATCTTTATTCGGAAAAAACACTGGTTAACTGTTTTAATAAATTTAAACAGGATAATCACAATTGTAGCGCAAACTATAAGTCTTCTTTTACCAGTTGGCAGCAGTAGCCAAACATTCAGTATTTCTTCGAGACCAAAACAATGCTTTGTTAACGTTTCTAATAAAATATTAATTATCTCAGGGCGTATATGGTTCGGGGATTATAATTAAACAAAATATTACACTATTAATCAAAATACAAGTTTTACAATTACAGGATATTACAATGTTAGAGTGTAACGTGCACACAGAAGTTGTATAGTGGTTACCAGTTTTAAAAAGGTTATGTCCAGTTCAGGCTTTGATAGTTATTATGTAAATCAAAAGTTCTTGTTGTGTTTGAAATGGTGTTAATCTTATATAGTGTTATTAGTGATTGTTCTTAGTGTTTGTGTGATATGGTGTCTGTAGTTTAGTTGATTATTACTTAAAAATCGTGTATACAAATGTGGGTGTTGAAGTACAATATAATAAGATGTCAGAATCACCAAATCCTCTTCTTGTATTCTTCCTGGTTGAAGATAGGGCCCACGTCCACGTCAGATCTTCTTCCTTGTCCTACGTCCACTTCAGATCTTCTTCCTGGTTCTTGTATCTTCTATTCCATGTAATTGGTATTCTTCTGTTATTGCAAAAAGTTCGTGTAGTGTACCTCTAACTGTATTTATCTGTTTGTATAGTTTTTTCACAATTTATATTATATAATGTAGGACGTTTTAAAAACGTGTCTATCCGCTAAGATCGTTGTCAAAGAAGTCTCATTTTATTTATCCGAAATTTCTGGTTGCTAAGGGTAAACTTGGAATCTGGTTGGCTAATTTGGATATACATTGTCATATACTTTCATTATTCCAAAGTCTAAATTTTGTTCAAAATCTTTAAATTAACATAACTTTTCTATACTGAATGGGAATTTAAAGCCATTATCAGCATTATTTTGATATTCACATTTGTTATATTTAGACACCAAACATGCCTACTTTTACTTAAGAACTATAGATGTTACAATTTTGTTATTTGAAATTTTCTTAAATAACTTGATGTGTTATTTTGTTTCTATATTCCTTGTATACATTACTACCTATAAATACATCTACCCTTTCACATTTGTTTTACAAAATTTCTAACATTATTATTCAAAATTTACCAATGTTGGTTTCACCTGGCCTATGTACTGGTATTATTTTCATCACCATGTTTTAAAATCTTTAACAATTAAATTAACTTTTAACACTCATCAAAATTGTTTAACATATAACGTTATTTTAACAACACAAAAGATGTATTATTCTAATAGTTAAATTCATGCCCACATGGCTATGATTATACTGAATCTTTGCACAAATAACTGTTTTCTACTCAAACTGTATAAGTGTTTGACACTTAACAAAACATCTTTATATAGTCCATTCTGCTTTGTCAATCAATTTACCATGGTTTAACACCAGTTCTATGGTTATATTTGTTAACACAACATAAAAAAATGGAATTAATATCATTAAATTGACATTCCTTTAAACTGACTGTATCACCTGCTACATACAAAAAACACAACACAAATACTATGATATAACACTGTGCTAAAACATAAAACATGCACATTTTACAAAACAAATTCTACACTAATTAGTTAGTTCTTTGTCAGTTAATTTATTAATTACTCTGACACTGTCTATGTTATATTTACTGTTTATATGGGTTTCACTCTTGTTATTAATGTTATTGTGACCAAGTTATTCCTTGTTGTTTACTGGACAATCTTATGAACGCTATATATGACAATTATTTGTATGGTTCAAGTATCTATCATCAGGTGTATTTATATTTTCGTTACATCAATTAACTTAATTATTTACTAATATTTCTTTTACATAATGTTACATGTTTGGGCCTATTATCCCTCAATTTGTATTTTGATTATCTAGATATTATGATACATTAAATGAAACCATTTGTTTCTTTATAGTACTGGTTCATAAGCCGTCTGTCTTTATAATTCTTTGTTTGGTCATTACTGAAAGTTCATGTCATAATTGGGGTTGAAGGTATTTTGCATCACTTAGCCTAAATCATTAATTTGGGTACGGTCAGTTGTCTTACTAGTCAATCTAAAATTGTTAGTCGTTCCTCTTCACTATCATCTTGGAAGATATTGTTCTCCTTGTTAGCTTCTTAACCAAAGTCTTCATTAAATCAGGTACGATATGTTGTTCCAAATGTAATGTTACATATTACCCTGCCACCAAATTTGATCATTTTAATAAAATATTGTTTTTGTTGAAATTATAAATTATCTTATCTTTCACATTATCATTTGTTATTCTTATTATGATCTGGTATACTTGTCTTTAATTATAAGTGTTCTATCCCTGGAACATGTTACTTCCCTAACAAATTAATCACCATATATTCTGGAATCAGTCGGGGGGCTCTCTTGACCTAATACCCCGCTGTCCTTACAATACATAATACATAAATAATATCGATTGCTGGAGCTATCTCGTCAGTCAATCACATTTAATAATCACTAGTCTATTCACGACTAAATCAAATAAAAATAATATAATATATTCTTGGGATTGTTCACTCAGTTTAACTTCTCAGATCTAAATATTTCTTTCCATTGATTCTTTCAGATGTTTATTTTCTTGTGGCGATATTAATAACATTTTTTATTTTCAATTGGTACTATCTTCCTTCCTTCTTTATCAGTACTGCTTAATCTTCATTTTTCATTCACTATTTTCATTCAATTAAAACATAAGAAGTATCTGTATCTATAGTTGTTGTGGATTCTCTCACAATCATGATAGGTTATTTGTAGTAAATTCGTTTCTAGTCTTGTCTCATTTTCATCGTCGACTGTCTACACTTGTCCTTTCTTATTCGTTTTACAGCACTATGGTTTCTTCTAATTTATGGATGTCGCATCTTTCTTTTATATTCCAATAATAAGTTCATAACTGTGTTTAATAAGAGGTGCTTATTTTGTTTAGAATTTGGAAATTTATTCCCAGTTGTTTATCTGCTTGATTCATAATAACATTATCAAACTGTACTGTAAGTTGTCCTTACTATTTATTTGAATTCTGAGATATTCAAATTTGTTTATTTGGCTTCATTTAAAATTATATTCTGGATTATCAAAGTTGGTAAGATGAGCTTACTATATTCTTTGAATTTTGAGGTATTGTAATAATAAATTCTTCAATTCCAAATTAATTCTCATTAATAATTAGTTGTAAGTTGATCGTACTATTTCTTTAGAATTTTGTCGGTATTATAATAATAAATTCTTCAATTCCAAATTAATTCTCATTAATAATTAGTTGTAAGTTGGTCTTACTATTGGTTTGGAATTTTGTGGTTTTATAATAATAAATTCTTCAGTTCCAAATTAATTCTCATAAATAATTAGTTGTAAGTTGGTCTTACTATTTGTTTGGAATTTTGGTGGTTTTATAATAATAAATTCTTCAGTTCCAAATTAATTCTCATAAATAATTAGTTGTAAGTTGATCTTACTATTTCTTTAGAATTTTGTCGGTTTTATAATAATAAATTCTTCAATTCCATATTAATTCTCATAAATAATTAGTTGTAAGTTGATCTTACTATTTCTTTAGAATTTTGGTGGTTTTATAATAATAAGTTCTTCAGTTCCAAATTAATTCTCATAAATAATTAGTTGTAAGTTGATCTTACTATTTCTTTAGAATTTTGTTGGTTTTATCACAACTTCTACACTTCTTATTATAGTGCTTATTGTCATATGTCCTTCTGTACCCAGTATTGATGATCTTTTGGTAATTTTCGTTATGTCGGTCAGTTGCTCATACCTTCATTTGTATGGTTCTGTTTCTTTATTCTTTATTCATATTATTGTTCCTCAATGAAACTTATTTCTCGTCTCCTTAAAATGGTTCTTTGGCCATAGTCGGTTAGCGTAGCATCCGTCCCTTTTCTTGATGGTGTGTGGTATATAATTTATCCCGGGTCCATAATCTCAGTTGATCTTATTGTCCGCACTACCATTGTCTTTTTAATTATTTCTTTCCTTGCGGCATCTCTCGCTTCTTCCTTGTACTTCATTCTTCCCGTTCTTATTCTTTCATTTGCTGCAAAGCTTATTCGACTCACCCTATCATATTGTTGATTAAAACAATATGTTACTGGTCCATCAATGACTAATGATATCATTGATATTTTCCCACGTATTTCTATTTCTGGTATTTCCCATTTATCTCTGGTCTTCTCTAAGTTGTAACCTATAGTTTTGTGGTAAGTCATTATTGAAATTGCTTTTAATCTCCTCCTATATTCTCTGGCATTCATGATTTCTTCATTGTTGGTAATTGGAATATTCAGTACATTAATTAACCCATTGTTCATCATCTCCCATTCTTCCGGTGTTTTTATTAAATTCTTTAGATGCGTTCTTCTTACTTTCTTTGGTTCCACTTCACTATCTTTAGTATTTTCTTTGTTTCCGTTAGTTTTCTTTTCAGGTAATACTACTACTGGTTCCTCTGTTTTGGCGTTTGGTATTTCTTCTGTTTCGGGTTTGCTATCATTTTTTATTTCTTTGGTTCTCTCATTTCTTAATCCTTCCCTCCACAGTTTATTATCATTTATTATTTCTTTGGTCATTTCCTCCATCTTCTTACTCCAATCTTCCTTCAATTCTTCCTTCAATTTTTCTAAGTTCTTCTTATAACTCTCCTCCGTTCTCTTACTAAGTTCCTTCATTAATTTCATCATACATTTGAACATTTCTTGCGTCTTCTCGCCTTCTGTTTGTGTGGTTTCTTCTGGTTGTTTTTCCGGATCCTTTCTTGTTATAATTTCTATTTCCTCAACCGGTGTCGCTTCTTTATCTTCCATATTTAACTCGTCTACCTTCTCGGTTTCGGCCGCTCTTTTGCGCGATACTTCTCGCTTCCTCATCTTGTTTATTTTGGTTTATTTGTCTATTAATAATAATTTAATTTATATTAAATTACACGCCTCACACGTTGGTGCGCCAATTTGTAACGATATGATAAAATAGAGTTTCGTTACTTATAATGTTAAAAGCCTCACTTCGGGTTCGTCAACTTGTAACGATAAGAATATTTCGTTACGTACAATGTTAAAAGCCTCACTTCGGGTTCGTCAACTTGTAACGATAAGAATATTTCGTTACGTACAATGTTATTAGTAATAGGTTACTTGTATATATGTCGTGTGCACTTGAATTACACCGCCCGTTGGAAGTGTCAACTTGTAATATAGATAAATAATGTAGCGACAAACTCGCACTGGAGTCGTCGATGTGTAATCATAAATGTGTTATGTTGAACGGCGAATGGTTTTATAAATTGCCGCTTGTTCCCACTATGCCGCACGTTTCCGTGATGTCACTCAACGATGCCAACTGTCGTGTCCGCTGCAATCTGTGAATTTTATTTCCTAAATGTAACAGCAATAATAACGACACACAAATACCATCAAACATATATCTTTGTGGAATCTTTATTCGGAAAAAACACTGGTTAACTGTTTTAATAAATTTAAACAGGATAATCACAATTGTAGCGCAAACTATAAGTCTTCTTTTACCAGTTGGCAGCAGTAGCCAAACATTCAGTATTTCTTCGAGACCAAAACAATGCTTTGTTAACGTTTCTAATAAAATATTAATTATCTCAGGGCGTATATGGTTCGGGGATTATAATTAAACAAAATATTACACTATTAATCAAAATACAAGTTTTACAATTACAGGATATTACAATGTTAGAGTGTAACGTGCACACAGAAGTTGTATAGTGGTTACCAGTTTTAAAAAGGTTATGTCCAGTTCAGGCTTTGATAGTTATTATGTAAATCAAAAGTTCTTGTTGTGTTTGAAAAGGTGTTAATCTTATATAGTGTTATTAGTGATTGTTCTTAGTGTTTGTGTGATATGGTGTCTGTAGTTTAGTTGATTATTACTTAAAAATCGTGTATACAAATGTGGGTGTTGAAGTACAATATAATAAGATGTCAGAATCACCAAATCCTCTTCTTGTATTCTTCCTGGTTGAAGATAGGGCCCACGTCCACGTCAGATCTTCTTCCTTGTCCTACGTCCACTTCAGATCTTCTTCCTGGTTCTTGTATCTTCTATTCCATGTAATTGGTATTCTTCTGTTATTGCAAAAAGTTCGTGTAGTGTACCTCTAACTGTATTTATCTGTTTGTATAGTTTTTTCACAATTTATATTATATAATGCAGGACGTTTTAAAAACGCGTCTATCCGCTAAGATCGTTGTCAAAGAAGTCTCATTTTATTTATCCGAAATTTCTGGTTGCTAAGGGTAAACTTGGAATCTGGTTGGCTAATTTGGATATACATTGTCATATACTTTCATTATTCCAAAGTCTAAATTTTGTTCAAAATCTTTAAATTAACATAACTTTTCTATACTGAATGGGAATTTAAAGCCATTATCAGCATTATTTTGATATTCACATTTGTTATATTTAGACACCAAACATGCCTACTTTTACTTAAGAACTATAGATGTTACAATTTTGTTATTTGAAATTTTCTTAAATAACTTGATGTGTTATTTTGTTTCTATATTCCTTGTATACATTACTACCTATAAATACATCTACCCTTTCACATTTGTTTTACAAAATTTCTAACATTATTATTCAAAATTTACCAAAGTTGGTTTCACCTGGCCTATGTACTGGTATTATTTTCATCACCATGTTTTAAAATCTTTAACAATTAAATTAACTTTTAACACTCATCAAAATTGTTTAACATATAACGTTATTTTAACAACACAAAAGATATATTATTCTAATAGTTAAATTCATGCCCACATGGCTATGATTATACTGAATCTTTGCACAAATAACTGTTTTCTACTCAAACTGTATAAGTGTTTGACACTTAACAAAACATCTTTATATAGTCCATTCTGCTTTGTCAATCAATTTACCATGGTTTAACACCAGTTCTATGGTTATATTTGTTAACACAACATAAAAAAATGGAATTAATATCATTAAATTGACATTCCTTTAAACTAACTGTATCACCTGCTACATACAAAAAACACAACACAAATACTATGATATAACACTGTGCTAAAACATAAAACATGCACATTTTACAAAACAAATTCTACACTAATTAGTTAGTTCTTTGTCAGTTAATTTATTAATTACTCTGACACTGTCTATGTTATATTTACTGTTTATATGGGTTTCACTCTTGTTATTAATGTTATTGTGACCAAGTTATTCCTTGTTGTTTACTGGACAATCTTATGAACGCTATATGTGACAATTATTTGTATGGTTCAAGTATCTATCATCAGGTGTATTTATATTTTCGTTACATCAATTAACTTAATTATTTACTAATATTTCTTTTACATAATGTTACATGTTTGGGCCTATTATCCCTCAATTTGTATTTTGATTATCTAGATATTATGATACATTAAATGAAACCATTTGTTTCTTTATAGTACTGGTTCATAAGCCGTCTGTCTTTATAATTCTTTGTTTGGTCATTACTGAAAGTTCATGTCATAATTGGGGTTGAAGGTATTTTGCATCACTTAGCCTAAATCATTAATTTGGGTACGGTCAGTTGTCTTACTAGTCAGTCTAAAATTGTTAGTCGTTCCTCTTCACTATCATCTTGGAAGATATTGTTCTCCTTGTTAGCTTCTTAACCAAAGTCTTCATTAAATCAGGTACGATATTATGTTGTTCCAAATGTAATGTTACAATATATATATAGATTCTTAACCCAACATGATACAAAGTTTAATTAAAACGTTTTACATAGCCATCTTCTTATTATTTCTTACTCCAAATTCAAAATATTTTCCTGATTCCAATCAGAATTTAAATAACAACTTCCCATTACTCTTTTATTTAAATATCTCACTTTATATCTTAATTACTTCATCATCCATCTGTATACTATACATGAAGAACACAAAAATCAAAATTATACAATACTATACGTACAGTGTAACGTAACAAAATCATCGTTACATAGAAAATATAACTAACACCCCAAAACCTAAGAATATGACATATGCATGTCTTAACTAATATAATTAAGACCTAATAAGAGAAAGAGTAACGCTTAGTTATAAAAAACCACAAAAAAAAGGGGAAGCACCAGAAAAGAAAGAAGTTAAGACTAAATGGATCATCAGATATAATGAAAAAGAAGAAAAATGAATTAAAATACTAAGTCAGAAAACAAGACCCAATAGGACCTATGAGTGAGGGAAACGTAACTAAAAGAAGAGGAAACCATATCTATGAGTGAGGAATAAACTACCATAAGGAGAAAACATACAATACAAACCTATGAATGAGTAGGGTATTTCTACAAATAAGAATATAAACTGAGGAGAAGAGGATACACATACAATAAGTGAGAGAAAATATATGTAATGAGAAGAAAAATACACAAGGACCAGACCCATACAAAATGAACGAGGGGACATACCCATGAATGAAGAATGGATTCCCAAGAAGAGGACACATATGATAGCAGAAACCCATGAGCATTTTAATGTCAAGATAAGAAGAGGAAGAGACATTAAGAAGAGTGGATAACATGAAGAAGGAAATTTTACTAGTGATAAACAAACACAAACAATAACAATGCGTCGTTTATAAGTGCATAAAATACTATCACACGCCCCAAACCCAATGAACACTAACAATATAAAGTGTCATATTTTTGGAACCAGTGACAAGTAGAATGAACAGTAATCTTCATGAAAAAACACAAACATTTAGTGTGTGATCTGTGAAACACAGATAAGACTGTATAAAACATAAGACCACACCAGAATTTCTGATAGAAACAAAATAACTGCTCAAAATAGCTAGAGAAATAAGACTGTTTCAGAATAATTGTTTCTGACTGGTTATGAAAGATAATGATTATGAAATGAACAAGTTTTTATATCAATAACATGAAACAACACATAACATAGTTATTTATGTGTATAAATGAAAGTAATTATGACAATTTAGAGTAAGTAACTCGGTCCTAATGTGCATTACAAAAAAAGTAATCACATAGTACATGTTGATGATAAATAAATAATTAATAATGTGTATCAATTAAAAAAATTAAACCTGGTAGTCGTGGGACTACCGGTAGACATGGAATCATGGGCAGACTTGTGCTTTGGGAAGGAATGAAGGGTTGGTTAAATAAACAGCTACATAAGTTTCAATGTATTTTAATGTTTCAAGTTATTAATGTTCTCATCATCTGTTTTCTTGCTAGCTAGCCGTACACTCGATCTGAGTCGCTTTGGGGGCACGCCGGATGACCCAGGTATCAGAGATGCGGGCCGCTTGGGTGCTGACGGGGTTTCATCAATCTTCAAATGGTTGCCATTTTCTAAGTTCTCGGCCGATTTCTTTGATTTTAGTCTCAAACGATAGGCCTGTTGACGCTCTGCATAGGATTTGCTGGTTTTCGGTTTGAAAATTTTGGTTTGAGTTTTATCGCGATTTTTAGGTCGAGGCATTTCAAATTTTTGAGTTCAAATGTTGTTATTATTTTCTGTGAGTGCTTCTGGTACTCGGAATTGGTGTTATTGGAGAGATTTAGTTCTGAGGATCACAACGCACTTTGTATTTTCGCGATCGGACTTGTAGTTCCCGAGATATTTAAGTTTTAGTGGAGCAATTTAGAAATTTTCGGCGCAAAAACACCCTCACGCAGACAAAGCCTAGAGGCGACTGAAGTCAGTTGTCAAAATTCTCAATACTATTGTTGGAAGGGGGCCGAGTGACTCGATCACCTGACACCTGGTTTGCTGGGATTGGTTGAGCGGTTCGTGAGATAGTGGTATGCCGAAAGTACATTTGAAACATAACAGTCGATTTTCGCGAAACGTGCGAGTAAGACATTACATACCTATGGATTCCATGTCAATATAATATTAGTAAAATAAGGATAATACTGTGTTGAAGATATAGTAATGAGATTTGTTAGTAGAATATGTAAATAGAAATTGTGAATGAAAGACATTCAAAGGCATATATTATACCAAGCCAACAATGGATTAACATAACCTCAACTGATCAACATATACAATGTAAAATCAAAAGTAACTATAATAAAAACACACACAAGTATATTTCTATTATACGCCAATCAAAATAGAGTTTATAAGGAACAAACTAACACCAATAAGAAGTAAA
Source organism: Magicicada septendecula (assembly GCA_034769895.1). Lineage (NCBI taxonomy): Eukaryota > Metazoa > Arthropoda > Insecta > Hemiptera > Cicadidae > Magicicada > Magicicada septendecula. Next base: position 661,867,811 of record CM068368.1, read on the forward strand.
CAGCACCAAGATTTACTTAATAATTAGTAAACAAAGAATGGCCAGAACAACAAGGCAGAGGTGACGCCTCATAATTACACAAAAAGCTCTATTAAAACAGATTCTTAAGAACAAAGAAGTATACCAGTAGTGAGACAAATAGCCAATACTACTTTGAGAACCATTTACTGTATTTAAAAACATAAAATTATTGAATTATAATGTAAACCAATTATACATGTCAACTGAAAGTAGCTGCAAGCACCATAATTACAATTAATTCAGGACATATAACACAACAGTGAGAATAATAGCAACAAGACACACAATAAACCTCACCAACAGTCAAATTACAAGAAAGGAATACATTGTTAATTAATCAATAATCATATACACTAAGTATCAAAATATCAAAAGCTCAAACATGTAATATTATAAACAAACAGTACACATGAACAAAACCAGTTTGAGAAGTAAAACTTTGAATAAATGTGTATTAATTATTAAGGAACAATGTACCATAGGAATAATTGTATTAGGATAAATCATTTTGTATGATAATAAGAATTAATGCACCGGCATACCATGCCTAATCGTTTGGAACAGTGCATGAATATAAATTTGCTAACAAACAATAATCTGTGATTAGATAATAAGAGGAAATGACTCTAATTGCTATAAAACAGTGTTAGTAATAATTATTTATTGAAAAAAAAGTGGAAGGACTTATATTATAAATAAGATCCACAATAAGTGCATAGTGAAGGAGCTAACTTATTTATCAATGGATGGATTTATGGCTTGTTTGAACTTTAATTGTAGAGCTGAGCATCCGAGAGTAAATAAAATTGTTAGTTTTCCAACTAAAACAGTATTAAAAAAGTTATCAGCAAAATAAATTATATGCATCAATTGCAAACAAATTGCTGACGTCATAAATACTCTCCGACCCAAAGTCGAATTGTAAAATTTTAGAAAATTAATTTCTGAAAAGGTGTTTGGGGACGAGAGTATAGATTTGTCAGCCAATCAGAAGAGCTAATCCCGACAGATTCGAAGTAGAATTTGTCCGGAGCGGCAACACTTAGTTTTTGTCATTCAGAGTGAAAGGTTACGGACCGTTGCAGCAGAGTATTGTTATAATTTGTGCCCGACCCTCCTAGTTAAGCATCGGAAGTAAACATAACCATAAAACTTAATCAAGGTTATGATCCTTCGAGTGAGTGAATACAGTGTGGTGAACAATGATACTCATGCCAGTGTATAATATCGGCATGATATGTGAAATAGAAAGGGAGTACAAAACTAATTAAACGATTTTAACAATTTTTATGCATTTCTAATAACCAAAAATATTTGTTGTTGTCATACTTGAGTCAAGTATGGAACTACCTGACTCAAAGATGCTATTTTATTAATTAACCCACTTATTAAATAACGTTCCTTGTATTTATTTTAATTGAATAAATGATTAATCATAATTAAAAAACAATTAAACAAATTTTAATAGTTAACTAACTTTTGACAATTTTCAAGGTTAGATGCTGATTTGACTAACCTGTAACGAAGGTTAATGATTATAGTAATTATGTTCAAGAACGTTATTAAAGTTAATTAATGTTTAAAAAATATGTTATTAATGTATGTTTAAATGTTATTGCAAGTTTTTTAATATATAATATCAATAATTACTGTCAATAAGTGACTTGAAGAGGTACAAACTAACCTCCATATCTTACCAAATGAGTAACTATTTTAAATTATTTTGATTAACAAGATAACAAGAACCAGTACTTGAATAAATTTTAAATTGATGGATCCTTAATGATAATTACTTATTAATAATTCTAAAAGAGAGAGAGAGAATAATTTAAAACAACAACTGTTGAGTTAATTATCGTACATACGACATTTTAACCTGTACTCCATACAACAGGGGTACCATGTATGATATTTTACCTTTATATGATCTCATTCACTATTTTATTTTGTAAACACTTTTCTGTTAATGCATAACAAAAAGACTTAAGCATTTTCCAATTCGTATCTTGTAGTCTAAAAGAACACACGATTTTGGTAACAATATAAAAATAAATTTAACCCTATTTGGTTGATAATTTGTAACTTCAAAACAAACAGTGTTACCGACCTTGAGAAGCAAGAATCTCTGTATTAGAATCAGTTATTTTTATTTGTGATTATCAATTGTTTGAAGGGATTTTTTGATTGTATTCCATTAATTTGATGTTAACCTACAATTTACTTATCTACAATCAGTCTTTATTTTAAAAAACAAGTAGATCAAGAGCAGTCATTTTATCAGAAGGTGGCAGTACAGTGTACAGCGCCAGAGTTTTGAATTTTGAATCGGTATCACTTACAGGACTTTTGATTACAACCTATATTTAATTTTCATCAGTGAAATATTATATAACTTGCCTTGTGTTGTGAAGTTATATTACAGGGACTACTTTAGAAAACTGCATTCTACAAATACATGGTAAGTGAAGGGAACGACATCAGCGAATACCTTTAAACAACTATTAAACAATGATAAACTTTCATTTAAACTAAACACAAAATAACCACCATTAGTAGATCTGTAATAACAGTCAACCAGATGTGTATTTTAACACTATATTATTACTCGTTATATTGTGATTTAATTATCACTCTCTCTATTTTTATTTTTCATTTTGCATTTTAAACTCCTCCTTCCACACTCACTATTACCCCCCTGGACTGTAGCGCCCAGTTGCTTCCACAAGGACTGAGGCGGAAGGGGTGAACATTTTTTCTTTTATTTCACCCCCATCCTTGCTTTGGCGTTACACAAAATTTGGTATTACTGGTATCCAGGATACCAGTAATCCTACTAAAATAAATATTTATGCACCCTTAAGCGGTCTATCACCCTTCCTGTAGGTATATAGCCGTGTTCCACAGTTATATTATATTAGATTCCCCTGATTCCACCCCCAGTTAAATTTCTAAGTCCACCAATTTAGAATAACAAGCCAAATCCACGGTCAGGGTTTGGTGAAGCTGTGACCACCCGAAAGTGGGGAATCGACAGTTAAAACATACATGTTCTATACCTATACACACTTACATCCTACTTAATTAAACACTTTATGTTTCACATGATAAACATAATAAACACTCAAAATGAACATTTCCATTATTACCTTAACATAAACATCTCAACTCTGAATCTGCATAAAAATTACAAACATTACAACTTTAATTTCAATTTTCTATTAAAGATTCCACTTGTTATATCATTATTTCAACTCTGCATTTCCATTCAACATTTTAATCATCTACCATTGATTATTCAGTTCAAATCTCAACCAAAAATTTAAATTCATTACCAAAATTCATCTGTTACAACACTTTAAATCGATCACACAAAATACACTGTACATACCAACAACATAACCTTAACACAATGCATTTAACATCAATACAAATTTATCTACAATTTTCGTCATATCATGTTATTGTTTACCACACCTCATTACATAAGTTAGCCAAGTAATTACACCATAAACTAAAATAATTAAATGTTCATTCACTATATATCTAACCGCCATCATCGAAATTTAATCTGATCTTAACATAACAATTTTCATTCTTATTTACATACATTATATTCTCATTTTTATTATAATGCCCCTTTAAATTTGTGTTATTCATTATACCATAATAATCTATAGGATTATTCCTTATTATTATCTCATAAAACTTGTCAACATTAGTATTTTTTGTCCAGTCTCCCTTGGTATTATTTGTTACAACCAGGTAAGTTACAATATCCCCGCAATCATCATCACCTACTACTACACCAGTTACCCCAGTCTCATTACCAGGTAAGTCATCAATGTCTTCAACATTATCAGCACCATCTGCTGCACTGGTTTCATCACAAGGTAAGTTTTCAATTTAATCTACTTTTTCAATATTTAACTTCTCTAACAACTCTTCATAACCTCTATTTAACTTGAAAATCTCTACCTCTATCTCTCCCTCTCTATAATCACTTTCCCAACCCCATTTCACTTTCTCTCTCTCATTCCACGCAGAGGGCAGTACAACATTATTAAAACTCATCCTGGCTTTACCAGGTACCTTACAAAAATTCAAGGGACTATTATTTGCAGATCATATGTCTCCCAAATAAACCTTAGAGAAACTTTCATTCTCTAACAACACTTGTGAAGACTTTACTTCACATTTAACCTGGGGAATATTTGCCCACCACCCCCCATATCTACTAAAACTCTCTTTGTATTATCTCTCCAGCTCAATAATACTTATTGTCACCCCTCACTAATCTCTACTCCCATTATAAGCTCATTATTTTTATTATAACTTAATGTACCATTCTTAGATACCCCATTTTCAACTACATTACCATTATTACTTGTTATTTCATTATGATAGTTATCACTATTTTCATTCTCACTTACCTTGTCAACTATAACCTTGTTGTCATGCGTTATCATTTCATCATTATAATTATCACTTGTATTGACACCATTATTATTATTTTTATTGCACTTACCTGTATCATCATGATTACTGTTCTCACTATTAAACCCGCTTACCTTTTTCAGTTCACTTTCTGTATTCTCCTTTAATTTATATCTATCTCTTTCCCACTTCTCGTTCCGGTTTTTCATATTATTAATCAAGTCATCTGCATTTCTATTAAAATTTTCATTCATTTCACTTATTTTATCCCCTAGCTTCTTAAAATTACTTTCAAACTTTTTATTAATATTTTCAAAACTTTTATTAATTTAGTTGATATTACTACTTATTTCATTGAAATTACTTTTTATTTCATCAAATTTAGTATCATTTACATCAAAACGACTCTTTACTTCATTAAAATCACTCTTTACTTCGTTAAAATTACTTTTCATGAAATTAAATAGGTCATCCATTGACAATTCTCTTACGCTAGTTGTCGTTGGAGTGGATTCTGCCTCCACATTACTCATTATGATTGATTCGGTAAAACTGCTTTCATTATTCGCCATTTTAATTATTTTTTATTAATTGATTAATACTTAATTATTACTTATAATATAAACATGAACAAGTAATAACCTTCCCAGTACTTTACATTACCACAACATAACCTTTACTCCTATATCTATTTATATCTTATTCATATCTCATTTGTTTACCTCAAATAACTCATTCTGCTCTCCAAGGTAGACCCAGTTTACATAAATTTCATATAAACATCCCTGTTTGTAGCGCCAATTGTAAAGTAATAAACTTATTACAGGATTATTCTTTTCATACCCGTGTTACCCATAACAGCTGTGCTCACGTCTGCTTTGCTGGACGCCATTTGCAATTACATCTACCATACTTCCTTACCAATACTTCGTCATTACACAAGGTCAGTTCAAGGTCCTTTGGGTGAACAGGAGAGCAGAATGGTGTTATTTTCAGTAAATAACTTATTCAAATAGTTCAAAATTTCATTTTATTGACATTAGTAAAAAATTTTATCTCTTCTCCTTACTTCATTTCACAAATTGCCAAATAAATGTGAACAAATATAAAAGTAAATTAAATGAAATTTAATTTTTTTGTATGGTTAGATTGTACCATTTATATATAAATGAGAACAAATGTAGAAATGGAATTAAACTTTATTAGGACAAACCAGTACTTCTTTTTATATATATTTTTTTTATATACACACACTCTCACACCATTTAATAAACCCCACTCCTTTTTTGAGATCTCAATTTCTTTTGTGAATGTTTATGAATTTACTTTTGGTGTTCATTTACAATTTTGAAAATCAGTTTTACCCCCTATCTGTCCATTGTCCTGAAGATGCCAAGCCGTATCACACACGCACTATGTCGATTTCCACTAACTCTTCTTATTTAAAACTGTTATTACTGTTTAACCACTGTTTACTGTTGATTGTTTTTACATTTTATACTTTTGGTGGTGGGCCGCGGACTATTTAACTTTAGTCCGCGGACTGTTACGCTGCTATATGGCATGGGATTGAAGACAGATCTGGTGCAGAAAGCTGTTCGCGTATGGTTTTATTTAATGTTGATCACGTGGTTCTCCTCCTCTGCTAAACGTTCCACGCTGGCAAAATTTTAAGGCTTGATAGTGCCTAGCCCACATTCCAAGGTTGTGTAAACATGGGCTAGGCCCGTGACGTGTTTTTGACGTCAGTTGTAACACAATGCTTTAGGGATGGGCATTGCTAAAAACAGGTGTTGATTCACTGATTTACGATGTACACCCAAGCCTCTAACCCCATATTTTCTGGCCGTTTTATTTAAATTATATTCCAGAATTACAATTATTAAAGTACTTACCCCATGTTATACTTTTGGCTACGGTTTGTACCGTCACAAAGTTACCGATTACCCAGCTGTATGGGATTTATTCACCCAGAAGGTGCTCTGAGATTTCACACATTCTCATGATTTTGTTATGAGAAAAATTCTGTGATCAGGAAAAATACAACTATTTTTATTTTAATTGTACATGCCATCGAAGACACTAATAGAGATTTTAAATTTGTATTGCCATTTTATTAATTAAAAAAAAGAACATACCATACTTTTATTCTTGGAAAAGATTACTATTTACTTCAGATGCAAGAAAAGATTCATTGCAAACACTGCCCTGTGAGTATTTTTTAAAGCAGTTATTAATAATCCTGTTCATCAACTTAAATATTATATCTCAAGATATAATTCACATTCTTCAACAGCTTTGGAGTACATAATTATATTAGACTTGTTCTGTCACACACACACACACACAAACACGCGCGCGCGCGCGCGCGCACACGCACAGGTCTGTGGTGTTGAAAGTGTCATATGTTTAAATAAGTTACAAGGTTTCTAATACAGTCTTAAATAAATTCATTTATTTTCCATATATTTAGAATAAATTACAATAATTTATCTAAAAAATTTTAACATATGAGTACACTTAAATTACGTTTAAACTATCTAATCAAATTGTCCTGTGATATTTTAACCACAAAAATTAAAAAAAAAGTCACTTTAAATTTTACAATGTTTGTAAGCTTTACAATGATTACTGAGCTTTATACATGAAGGTCTTTATATGTATGTGCATTACTAAATTGGTACTACTAATATTCAAAGTTGTCTGTTTGTAGTTTTCAAGTTTTGTGTTAAATAAATAACTAAAAGTTTTGTATTGGTTGTTAAATAAAACTATGTAAAAGTAACTTTTCTGTATTGTTCTTTTTTTGAATAACTGGTACAACATAAATATCAAATGCACAGTAATTTCTTCTTTTTGTACTAGATCTTTGAATTACTTTATGTATTTACTAAACCAAATTAGTTATCCCTGTTGAAGTAAACTTTGTAATTGTCTAACATCTATTTCACCGTTTTTGTTTTGAAACTGGGGATGGTTCTTATTAAGTGAGTCAATTATGCCGGGTAAATTGTCAGATATTACTTGCTGCAAAAGGTTGCGTTTAACATTTTTTGGATTTTGATTTCTACTGGTCTTGGTTACTGGTGCTGGTGTTTTTGATAATGATTCAAGTATTTGTGGAAAGTTGTCGTCTACCATTTGCTGAAATAACATTTCTTGTTGTGGATTCCTTATTGGGTTTTGCTGTTTGTTAATATTGGTATTACTAGCAACTTGTAGTGTATTTTGCTTTGGTTTGTTTGTATTAAAACGTTTCCCAAGAAATTCGTTGATTATGTCAATGTTTTTCATTAAATCATCCTGAGGCGATTGCTTCGGTTTAGTAATTGGTTTGTTATTGATTAGTGAAGATGCAGCTGCTTGCTGTGTTGGTTGTTGTGACCACGATGGTAAGTGATGAGGATTGTAATCATGTGATGTTCCAGTTGGTTGTGGAGGCATTAGGTTTTGAGGATATTGCTGTATATTTTGGTTGGGAAGAATATTATTTCTTGGGGGGCGAGCATTAGTATTTGTTTTATGGTAGGGTTTAGTTGCTGGGACATTTTTGTCATTGGACAACAGAGGATCTAACTGTGTGTTGTATGTTTGAGGTTTGTGATATTGATTAGTTGGTGACTGATGATGAGATATTGGTGAACTGTACTTGTTGTTTGCTATATCAGTATTGGAAAGCACTTGAGCAGGTGATATTGCTGAGCTATATTGCAAACCTTGTTCACTTTGGTATTGTTGAATGTTACTTTGTGATACTGAATTGGATATTTGATTATAGTTAGTTTGTGGGTAATCCGTGCTAGCAACAGATTTATGAGCTTCTGTTTGTGTGAGTGTGTCATGAGTGGCATGTGAATCATAATCATAGGCCCCCAAATTTGGATCAGAAAATGATGGGTAATTGGGCACCATTTGTTTATTATTTACTGGATTACCTGTCTCATATTGTTGCTGCTGGATGTTATGACCAACATTAGTATAAGAAACAGGATTCTGGGAAGAAGTAGTTCGTTTGTGTGCAGGTTTGGGTTGTGTTTGTTGATAAGGCTGGTGTGTTGTTAATTGTGACTGATTGGGTAATGTGGAATGGTAATTAGATTCAATAGCATGTTTTGTGGAAATCTGGTCAGTTTGCTGCCCATTCACAAACTCCATAAAGTTGTTAATAAGATGTTGTAAATCAAAACTTTTTGCTGAACTAGAAGTTTCTGAATTTATTGTTGATGTTTGTCCAAAGTGATGTGGATTTTGTGATTGTTGCTGCACATTTTGTGGTAGCTGATGTGAAATCTGTGATTGCTGGTACAGATTCTGTGATTGTTGATGTGAATTTGGTGGCTGCTGATTTAGATTTTGTGGTTGCTGATGTGGTGGAGAATATGCCTGTTGCTGCTGAGGTGATGACACTTCAGGATATCCACTAGTGCCTGTATTTCTTTTATAGTTGTGACTGGCTTGTGGAACATTTACCCCATTTGCTGTTTCAGGCTGACTTATATGATTGCCACCATTTAGCATGTAGTTATGAAGTAATGGATCATGTTGACTACTGGGATTCACAGTGTGTTTAGTTTGTCCAGTGTCCTGTGAAGGTTGATACCATTGTAAGAAAGTGTTTATTAGTTCTTCTAATGGCATTTCTTTATAGTCATTATTTTTACTATTAGTATTTGCTTTGTTGTTTTCAGTATTTGCATGGTAGTTTGAAGAATGATTTTCAGGTATATGAGATTGGTGACTGTTTTCAAAACTTGATGGCCAGCCACTTTTAGAAGATGGTGTCTTAGGTAGAGGTGTCTTCTTCCATTCAGGTGGATACTGAAGACCACCTATTAGTGCATCTTGAGAATAATAAAGCTGTTGTGTAGAAGGTGAATTTATATAGCTACTGGAGGCTGGACCATAACTATACTCATTGGCATATGCTGACAAGGCAGGATCATAAGCAACTCCAGCACATTCTGGCCATTCATAGTAATGTGAATAGTCTTGTGCTCTTATCCTCTGAAATAAAAACAAGTGATTACATAATTGATATAAACATAATATTAGATGTACATAATTATATATACTCATGAAAAGTTTTGAATAAATATAATTCCCAGAGAAAAAATCTAGTCAGTGGCAGACTCAAACAATACTTAACATTCTAAACTGGACAGAAGTCTATACTTGACTTCAATCAGTCTTTAACATACGTACTACTTTTTCATCTGAAGTTGTTAGACAACAAAATTTTAAATATGTTTTTACATTATCTTAATTGAACAATACTTTCAAGTTGCAATCTATATCTATATAAGCCAAATACCACTGACTGACTCACTGATCACGATATCTCTGAAACCACTGAATGGATATCAATGAAACTTTGAACATAGCTTCATAATAGGTCTTAGGTTTCTTAGTTTTCACTAAGAAACGGTTTTAAAAACTTTCACTCCTAAGGGGCAAAAAAAACCCCATTTTATGTATGTATCTATGTATGTATGTTCCACATCTCCTAAACCACTGGACCGATTTCAACCAAACTTGGCACAAATATTTTACGCGACGGGAGAACCAACACAGGATAGGTGTTTTTTCGATGGGGTCCTTTGGGGGGTTCTTTGGGGTCTTCCACATCTCCTCCTAAACCACTGGACCGATTTCAACCAAACTTGGCACAAATATTTTACGCAATGGGAGAACCAACATAGGATAGGTGTTTTTTCGATGGGGTCCTTTGGGGGGTTCTTTGGGGTCTTCCACATCTCCTCCTAAACCACTGGACCGATTTCAACCAAACTTGGCACAAATATTTTACGCAACGGGAGAACAACATAGGATAGGTGTTTTCTTCGATGGGGTCCTTTGGGGTCTTCCACATCTTCTCCTAAACCACTGGGCCGATTTCAACCAAACTTGGCACAAATATTTTACACAACGGGAGAACCAACATAGGATAGGTGTTTTCTTCGATGGGGTCCTTCGGGGGGTCCTTTGGGGTCTTCCACATCTCCTCCTAAACCACTGGACCAATTTCAACCAAACATGGCACAAATATTTTACGCAACGGGAGAACCAACATAGGACAAGTGTTTTTCCGATACAATCCTTTGGGGGGTCCTTTGGGGTCTTCCACATCTCCTTCTAAACCAATGGACCGATTTCAACCAAACTTGGCACAAATATTTTACGCAACGGGAGAACCAACATAGGACAGGTGTTTTTTTCGATACGATCCTCTGGGGGGGTCCTTTGGGTCTTAAAAAAACTATTAGATCTGGTTACTATGGCAACCCAATAGAATAGATTCTGGTTACCATAGCATCGGTGGAAGTCTCCCGCGTAGGAAATAGTGCGGGTGTCATCCGACGGGCCTTCCCCGGAGTTCATCCACGGAACCCGGGGAGTCTTAGGTCGGATCCCGCGAAAGACGGCGGGGCCAGAGTCCACAGTTCTTATAAATAAAGATATAGGTTATGATATCAAAGGTGGTGTATGCATCTTAAGAAAATTCTTAATAGTGTGTGAATTCAGAGTTGTTTCAGTTTGAATTTAAAAGTGGATAATTTAAGATCGAAGTAAGTTATAAGCGAGTATAAAAAACAAAGTTTTGATAGCGAATGTATTCAGATCATAGTGTTCAGACAATATAAATGGACTTGCTTCAGTTTGAATTTAAAAATTGATAAGCTGAAATCTATAGAGGTATTGTATTGTTAGAATAAGTTTAGGAGACACTAATTTAACAAATGCCTTATTTCAACATTAACACAATGAATTATAAAATGACAGTTAAATATGCAGCGTGTGCAAGTACTGTAGACATTTTATTGAAAACTAATTTAGCTGTTCGCCCTCTCCCAGAGTTAGAAATCGAGCAGGAGCATCACGCGCAACAGAATTCTTCTCCAGATATAAGAATACAGTTTATGACATGTTCTTAAACAGGTGCGCTACAGAGTATTCCTCCAGTGAGAATGCGAACGTAACAATATAAGGAAGATTATACAATATACAAGTAATATAACGTTGGAACAAGAATAGGTGCCTATGAGCCTATGAATAAATTATGTTCCCGAGCAACGCTGGGTAAATCGGCTAGATATAGATATCTATATAAGCCAAATACCACTGACTGACTCACTGATCGACCTAGGTGCTCACTAAGAAACGGTTTTAATAACTTTCACTCCTAAGGGGCAAAAAACCAAATACTGAAATTTATTGCGGGAATTGCATACTTGGTAAATGAAGTGGTTGACATCTCAGTTTACTGGAAACCCTGAATACATTTAGTCCTGAGTTTTTAATCATTGTTTTAAATTGAAAAAAACTTCGTTGTTTGCAGGTTCTTATAGTCGAGAAAATTTCGAAGTTCAATTAATTAATAAATGTATGTCCTTTCTTTCTCGGAAACGGCTCTAACGATTTTCTCGAAATAAATAATAAATAGCTGTTGCTATGAATGTATATAAACAAACTAAGAGTTGAGAATTTGTACAATCTATCTAATCCTATACTATTAAGCGAGCAATAATTGTACAATTACGTACAACGTGAAACTCCGTAGCGAAGCATGGGTATTTTGCTAGTAAACTATAATACGTAAAACTACATGGCAAAACAATGTAGTGTATGATAGGTGTAATGATACAATTTATTGGAAAAAATCAATAAATCAACAGTGTTACAATTAATTACATGTGAAAAATATTTGAAGTATTGAGAAATATGTAATCAGAATCATTATAATTTTCAATATCATCATGATTTCAACAATCCATTTCACTTTCACATCTCGCCACTGAAATAACAGCCAATTGTTTTCTTACCATCTTCTTTATGGGTTAGAGTGTTATCAGTCAATTGCATTTAATTTTGGTCGTTGTCCTCTTACATTAAGTGAATAAATGAACTAAAAGCCAATATTTAAAAGGATCATGGTCACACAAACTTAATATTTATGATGTATAATTATGTGAACAGCATTTAAGTTCATGTTAATAGGTAATAGTTCATATTATATAATTTACAGAAAACAGATCTATAGTAACCACCTTATTTCAGTTATATTACAATTTTTAGTACATTTTTGTAATACGGTAGTTAAACATTTTCCAGTGACACAAAATTCAGTAAAGATTAAACAAAAATCAGAATTGTGATCTTAATTAAATCTTTGTATTGTATTAGAAGTAAATCTTTGTCTTTGTGGTTTTTATTCCATGTTCTCTATGAATGTTTAAGATTTAAAACAAATTTTATGTGTAGAATATATATCAAGACCTTGGAGGAGAAAGGGCAAATAAAAAAAAAAATCTATTTTTTTTTACAGAATCCTATTTTGTGACATGTTAAAAACACGGTAATACCACTATCACATATATATTCGCCCTTAGTATTTTGTAAATAGCATTGAAATGTATGGATTGCATAAAACCAGTTGAGATCTTAGTGCTGTAATACTGGAGGAGTAAGGGCGAATATACTGCACGGTGCCACACATGGCATGATTTTTGCTTAGGTTCGCCCTTTGTCCACGGCGCTTAGTAATAGTTATACTTGACCTGACATGTCTATGAAAAGTTTGATCAGTGTGATTGTTATTTTGATGTGATTAGTTTTTTTCTTTCTTATACTGCATACGTTATTTTTTCTTTGTTATTCTAATACTGTCTTATTATAATAGTGTCATTACAACAGTGGGTGTGAGTGTTTTTTTTATAAAATGGAAAGAAAAAATTTGGATCTTCAGCAAGTTATCAATACCTGACGTGCAATGCTCAATACTACATTTTTTACACAGTAGTATGTAATGTGATAAGAATTTGATATTAATGTCTAGTGTTAAGTATAGCAGTCATCAACATTTCAAATTTTCATTTGATTAATTTAAATTTTAGAATAATCTTAAAATTTTTTTCTTCGTATTATTTGAATTAGCAGTCATCCTTACTATTTCTTTTATGAAGTTGCTAAACTGCTACAATTTTTTGTTCAGACAAAGCTTTTCGTCATCTCTGACATCATCAGGTCTTGAACAACGTTGACCTGATGATGTCAGAGATGACGAAAAGCTTTGTCTGAACAAAAAATTGTAGCAGTTTAGCAACTTCATAAAAGAAATAGTTAACATTTTTTGTTTATATATTATTATTTTTTTATTTTACTTATCATTAATTATTTAAAAATAAAAGTGTAAACTAATTATTAGAAGCTTTGTTTTTTAATACTGAAATACACATTCGCCCTTTCTATCCTAAGAGTATTCACAAACTTTAAACGCGATTTCCCAACACCATGATTTTGATATTCGCCCTTTCTACTCCCAGCTCCTGATATTAGCTAAATCATATACAAAAATTTGTTTATAGAAAAGTTAATCAACATACATAAATAATTATTTTATTGAACAACAAAAAATAATAAATAACTGAATTTACATAAAAATGCATATCACTTCAGATATATAGTCCTGCAGCTACAACTCTCTACATACTAGCAGATTATTTTACACCTTTGATTTCTAACCTACCTACGTTTGTGCAATTATACAAAGGATCTTTAAATATTTAAAGCAATATGACTGTAATTAATTGAAACCATTAATATGATTGTATATAAATGTGATTATAGGGGCAAACTGGATTAAATACTAAATATTTCAAGCCAAAATTGAAAATACAGTTTTCAGTACATACACTTTTTTTTGTTTTAACAATTTTTGACATTATGATGAATACTTTTATTATATTACACCTGGACAGATCGTTACAAGTGTAGTGAAAAATGACTGATGATGGCTCATAAACAGCATCTACTTTAATATATTATACCCACTGCTAGTGTACCTGCTGGAACCTGTAAACTTTATCTGTTGAAATCATTTTAGCATTCAATACATTGTATAAGTCTGTAGCTGTAGTTTCATAGATTAAATGTCAGTCTTGAGATTTTTTAGAATTTTCTGTATTCTGTGACTGACAGTCCACAGTATAAGTACCTTTAGTCTTCTATAAATTATTAATATCATGTTAGTTCTTTATTCCTTTTATCATTATACATTTGAAATGATAAGAAGCCTTTATCTTTGGTGTATAGTGATGTATGTATTATTTTTAGACTTACTAAAAGATTATACACATTTGATCAATTTGTTTGTCTATCTTGTGTACAATGAACATTGAAATTACACAATCATCACATAAATGTCTACTGGAGTGAACTGAAGATAAAATTAAGACGTTCTGGATGGCAGCAAATTTATTTGACATTTTATTCCATGTAGTGAAGATTAAAAAGAAACTTCTTTTATTGCATGTAGTAGTAAACTAATATGTTTTTATTTTTTCAGAATAATTAATTCTTAAACAAATTAATGTTAAATCAAAGAAAATTTAATGAATTTAATATTTATGAAGGAATTAATTTTAAGTACTGATATATTAAGTAAATAAATAATTTAAGTAATTACAACAATTGTAAGGGTTGAATAAGAGTTAAATAAAATTTAATTTTCCCCTTTTAGATATGGAATAGGAATACAATACTTACATAATGATTTTGGAAAAACAATGTCAACCTAATTTTAAGATAGGAAATTTGTAAGCATGTGATTAAGGTTTTCATATTATTATTTTTTCTTTTATTTCTTATTTTTGCTGAGGGTAAATTTCAGTACTAACTTTTGTCAGTGTCATGAGGCTATGTGTAGTAAAGGTAAGCGAATAATATATTATTCTACAGAAGAAGAAATGAAATGCTTTCCTAACTATCTCCTGCTTGGCATATCTTTCATACACTTTTGTGACAATGAAATATATGTGTGTGGGTAGATAATTGGTTTACACACACACACACACACACACACACACACACACACACACACACACACACACACACACACACACACACACACACACACACACACACACACACACACACACACACACACACACACACACACACACACACACACACACACACACACACACACACACACACACACACACACACACACACACACACACACACACACACACACACACACACACACACACACACACACACACACACACGTGCGCGTGCGTGCGTGCATGAATTATACTTTTTTTGTATTTTCTTGTGTATGTATTAGATTTTATATAGCCTGCTGTGTATTTTACAGAAATAGTGTGTTAGAGAATGAATATTTTAACAGAACATTCAAATTTAATTTTAAATTCAGATGTATAAATTCAGATGTATTTGTATAAAATACAAATGTCTTTTTTTTTTAATGCTTCAGCTTCTGATTATACAGATATTTTGTGTGTGTGTGTGTGTGTGTGTGTGTGTGTGTATATGTGCATGCATGTAGACATAAATGTATGCAATCATAAACATTCAGGTAAACACGGATCATAGTTTTGGCTCATTTAGTTATGATTAATAAATGTCATAACTTATAGGTTAATTAAAGTCATTTCCCCATGGCTTATTTATAATTTCACAAGTGATATCCCTTTTCTCAAATAGTTGTTTTAATAAACTCTTGAAGTTTATTAACATCCCGGAACTTGAAAGAAGAAAGTTAATAAGAATTTGGAAAATAACAATCAGATGACTATCAAAAAACTATTATTAATCCAGTTACTGATACGTTGCCTCTATAGTACAGCTAAAGTAAAACAAAGCAGAACAGTTTCAGTAGGAATGTTCTTCTTTCATAATTCTCAATATATATATGCACATGTTGGCCATATTTTACAGATGAGACTAACAAATTTATGAGGTTATTACTATTATAGAATATTGTTTAAAATTTAGTTGAAAATATGATTACTTGGGATGACATGTTACAATATCTATAAATAATTAATTCCTCTATTCATAATGAGTTATACTGAGGAAACTTACAGCACAAACGAGGAAAATATTAATCCTTCATTTTACAGCAATTTGTTTAAACCTTTCAATATTTTTACAAATGAGCCATGAGCCACATAACTGTCTAACCCTATTTGAGTCTTCCAATGCCAGTGGGGTAGTAAATAAAAAGGCACTGTTACAGTCTTTGATATAAGCAAGTGATCACTGTGTTTGCACTCAATTCTAGAGTGTTGGTGAATAACTTTCTTGCTCAATTCCTTGGATAGTAAAAGAATAATCTCAATCCGTAGTTATAGTTTTAGCAAGCTAGGGTATAAGCTCATATTGATTGAACACCCATGGTGATGGGTCAAGAAATTTTCAGACCAAAAGTTTTCCAAGGGAGGAAATATTCTGTTTAAATTTAGAAACTAATCTGTCAAGAGAATTGCCAGTTAGTCTCTTGTTTTCCTTACATTCTGTGTAAACCAAACAGAGGATACAATTATTCTGGGTTTAAAAATCATTTGACCTATTTATCCATATTCTTTTGATGTTACATGAGGCATTAGAACACTTCACTATAAGAATTCAGTTTCTTCCATTTTCAACCAGGATTTCTCATGGTCTGCCCAATTTAATGCTTATGAACAGCTATTTTTTACTAACAGAAATCTAAGAACTCATCAATATGGACATAAGTCTGTCTCCTGGGAAGAACCATGTCTGAAAACAAGTTAAAGTATTTATTACTTTTCCTGAGCCATGGTAAGATATACTTAGGAGGCAGTTTCAGTTTTTAAGCAGTATTAAGTTCTCAAAATTATTCATTTAAGGGCTTCAGAATTTGTGACAACACCACAACATTATAAAATGGTTAAGAGATTCAATTTTCAATAAGGACATACCATGTTTGTCTAACAAGTAATCCCAAGTTCGCTTGGGCAGCCACGTACTTAGGGAGATGCTGTTCCTATTAATTAAAACCATGTTGGAAGGCTTCAACTGTTAATGTTTTTAGCCGGTTGTGACGATTTAAATAAAAATAAATAAATAAATAAATAATAATAAAAATATAAAATGGGAAGTTAGTGAAAACCATTAAATCGCACTATTAAACCGAAGAATACCCCTGAACTAACTCATAATAGTAATGAGTATTAAAAAGGGAATTTAACTAAAACTGAGAAAGAAAGAGTAAAAAAAAACTGTTAACCCTTTATTAAATTATCATGTGTCTTCCGCAGCATCTTGAGAACCGGTAAACCCAAAGAAATCAATGAAAAAAAGAACACTAGACAAGTAGATCCATATGTTAGAAGGTTTATTGAGAAATGTAACGCGATAACTAAATGTGATTGGACTAAATGTCTATTGCCCTTAATACAAGTTGACCTAGGTGTTATATCCACCCTCAGATTAATCGATTCTGGATCGACTAGAACCTTAATCAGTCAGAGGTTAGCAGATAAATTATTCGAACACAACCTAGTGAAACGCAGTCAAGCTGTGAATATAAGATGTGCTACTGCCAATAAACAAAATTTAGTGATAAAACTAAGCATCACCATTAAGGTAAAAATTAAGAATCTAACGTGGTTTTTTTCAATGTTAGTATGTGATGATTTAGGACCCGACTTGATATTGGGAGCTGACTTTATCAGTAAAACGGGAATAATTCTTGATATCCACGAGAAGAAATATTATTTCGATTCGACCGTACACGGAAGTATAATTTTGATTGTGAAACAGAAGAACAAGAAAGTGCTGAATCATCTACTACACATATAGTACACCATGAGTCTGAATTATCTCATCTAGAAAGTGGAGATAGGCTGAGAATGCAGAAAATAATAAAAGAGTTTTCCACCGTTCTTACCCCTAAGCTAGGACTAACGAACCTAATAGAATACAAGATCAATCTGAGCGACCACAAAGTAATACGCCTTCCCCCATACAAGTTGTCGCCGCCCAAAATGGAAGTAATGAGGAACCATATCAACAAGTTATTAGAACAAGGAGTCATCGAACCCTCTACTTCACCATATTCATCACCCTCATTTTTAGTACCAAAAGGTCACGACAAACACAGACTAGTTGTGGACTACCGGCAATTAAATAAACGAATAGAATTTGAATCTATCCCGCTTCCCGACATCCACAGTGCTTTTCATTATTTCACCAAAGCAAAAGTCTTTACTATAATGGATCTGAATCAGGCATTTCACCAAATACCCCTTTCGGAAGAATCCAAACGTCTAACCGCTTTTGCTGTTCCTTTCAACCTGTACCAATTTACGAGAGTACCCTTTGGAATATCACAAGGAAGTTCCGTATGTAGTAGACTATTAGAGAAATTATTTCATGATATAAAATTTAAATATGTGTATCACTACCTGAATGACATTGTAATCTACAGCGAATCGATGGACCAACATCTTAAACATCTACGTGAAGTGTTATCTCGATTACAGAAAGCCGGATTAACAGTTAATCCCAAAAAGGTAAATTTTGCTGTCCCACAATTTTCATTTTTAGGTCACATCGTAAAGGCCAACGGAAAGGTAAGCATAGACCCCGAACGAACCCGTGCGATCAGAAAATTTTTACCACCGCGGGATGCTAAAGGAATAGCCCGATTTTTGGGAATGATAAATTATTTCCACAAGTATATTCCTCATCTAGCCGAAATAGCCGCACCTCTGAATGCCTTAAGAAAGAAGGGAGCGAAATTTGAATGGACTCCACAACACCAAACTGCGTTCGAAAAACTAAAAGAAAGCATCATATCACCCCTGGTATTACAATTAGCAGATTTTACTAAACCTTTCGTAGTTCAGACCGACAGTTCAAGTGTAGCCTTAGGTGCAGTAATATATCAGGAAATAGAAAACTGTAGACTACCGATTAGTTACGCTTCACACACTTTGACTGACCAAGAAAAGAAATACTCCGCATATGAATTAGAATGTTTAGCTATTGTATTTGCTTTTGAGAAGTTTAAACCTTTTTTAGAACATAAAGAGTTCCTGTTGGAAACTGATAATCAAGCATTATCTTGGTTACTGAATCACCCTAAACAGTTAGGACGTATTGGAAGATGGGTATTGAGGTTAAACTGTTACAAATTTAAAGTACAACATATTAGAGGTACACAAAATGTAGTCGCGGATACCCTGTCCCGTATGTTCCAGTCGCCCACTAATACTCCCGAAAGCATTGAGAGTCTAGAAACACCCATTGTTAACACCGTAATTACCGAATTCCCCCTTGCGTATACATCGCTCAGTATCAACAACAAGACCCTTTTTTGAAGCCAATTATAGAACAACTCGAGGAAGGAATTAAATCAGATAAATACGTATTGAGTAAAAGAATGCTATGCCACAGAATAGCAAATGGAAAGGAATTAAGAATAATTGCCCCTGATGTAATTAAGCCTATGCTGATGGAATACTACCATTCATCCACCATTGGAGCACATATGGGAATAAATAAAACAATACATCGCATTCGTAAGGAATATTCATTGGAACAATATGAACAGCGAAATGGCTAGCTTCGTAAAAAAGTGTAAGTTACGCGCTCAGCAAACCAGCAAGAAACAGTCAAATAAGCCAATTAATTTCAGAAATCCCTACTACCCCGTTCTCTAAACTTTATTTAGACTTTTCAGGTCCCTACCCTCGATCTAAATCAGGTAATACGATGCTACTCATATGTGTAGATTCATTCACCAAATTTGTTTGGATGTATCCCATGAGGTGAGCGTTAGCGTCGACCACTGTAAAGATATTACAGGAGAGATTGTTTAAAGATTTGGTACACCTGTACATCTAGTGTCAGATAACGGACCCCAGTTTAAGGCAAAGGAATTTAAGAATATGTGTTTCAAGTTAGGGATAGACCATATTACCACTACGGAGTATCGTCCGCAAGGCAATATTGCTGAAAGGTATTTGCGAAACCTCAAATCTGCTTTAATAGCCTACCATGCGAACGACCATACATCTTGGGACCAGAACCTATCCTGGATACAATACGCCTTCAATTCAGCTTATCATGAAGGACATAAATCGACTCCATTTGAGTTACTGTATAAGTACAAACCAAACCACCCCTTGTCCACAAAATGGAAAATACATGACTTGCTACCCCAGCAAATTATGGATAAGCATATAAAAAAAATCTGGAATGAAGCTCGCACAAATTTAAGAGTGAACTTAGAGAAATCGCGAAAATATCACGAGAGAAGTAATAATAACAATTTAGTTAAGTACCAAGTCGGTGACTTAGTAATGTATAAAACACACCTGACTAGTAGTGCAATTGATCAGACCACCTCTAAACTATCATACCGATGGTGTGGTCCTTACCAAATCCAGAAGTACTTAACCCCAGTAACAGTAGCCCTGTACGAACCTGCGACTCAAGGATATGTACGAAGAACACATATTTCGCAGATATATGTAGTACCCCAGTACCTTACTTTCGAATTCACCTTATTAAAATTTCTTCCCCCCCATGTCTTCTTTAAGTGGCAGAGTATGTGACGATTTAAATTTAAAATAAAAAAAAATAAATAAATAGTAATAAAAATATAAAATGGAAAGTTAGTGAAAACCATTAAATCGCACTATTAAACCGAAGAATACCCCTGAACTAACTCATAATAGTAATGAGTATTAAAAAGGGAATTTAACTAAAACTGAGAAAGAAAGAATAAAAAAAAAACTGTTAACCCTTTATTAAATTATCATGCTATGACCTGTGTATACCGGATCCAACTTGCATACCGACCCGGCATGAAATAAAAATACCTGTAAACTATAATGTAAATAATAAATAATTCAAAGTCACTAGTAGTAGTTGTAATAAATTCTGTAGACAAGCAAAGTCTTGATTGTTTACTTTGTCGAACTGTAAGACTGTATTACTAATTAAAAGTTGGAACTATGTTATGGCGGAGTATTCACTCCGCGTCATTACAATTTTCCTGTTGTAACAATGTAGGACTTGAGATGCGACGTTCAATCTGTAAACAGCTCCAAGCGGAGCGCTGCACAAAATTTTTTTTTTTTATTTTGTTATTAGCTTCAACTAACAGTGTGGAGATCTATGTAACTAAAATGTAGTGTGTTTTAACACAAAGATGTGAATGAATGAAATAAGTGTGTAAGGTGACAGCTCCTATTAAAAATATAGTTCAAGTTATTTTGGGGTTCCGTCATAATGTGTAACGAATATGTAAACTCAAATACTACTGTGCTATTACAAATGTGATGGGAATAACTGTGAAAAGTGAAGACTAAGACCTCAACTGCATTTACACTACCACTGAGAAACAGGACGACTTCATTCTAGATGACACCGTAACATCCACTTCATCATTAGTTGACTCCAAGGACCTCCACCGGAAAGACTACCACGTTGACGACCCACTATTAAGAGAGTACAGAAGAGTCACGCGGCAGGACATGGACTGAAACGATTAACTAGAGGTGACGCAGAAGCTCGTCTTCCGTGAATAATGTATCTTTTAAATATAAGTAATTTTAAATGAAAAAGACTTTAAATGACAATCTCTAAGCGTTAAGAATAACAATGTTGTAACAAGAAATTTCAGAAATCATACTTTGTAACATAACTCTTGTGATGTAGCTTTGGAACATCGCACAATAAAATGAAACCATTCTTCTAATGGTATTTTAAGTAATAATGTAATTGACTAAAGAAGTAGAGTAAATTTGAAAATTCCTAACTAGTTTAAAGAGACTCGGATCTGAGGTAAATACACTAACTGTATTATCATTTTAAATATAGAAAACCCCCTTACCATTTCAGTGTAAGCTAAAAATCTTTATTTGTAATGTATTATTAATCACACGTAAATAAAGAGATGTCATCTTTGTTACATACTAAATTGAGTGCATAAATCAACAAAGCTCCCTCCCCAGTTTCCTTTTATTAGAGTACTTATAATTATTGATAGTGATTTGATTAATTTTCAGTTTGTTACAACGAAGGCAGCCTGTATAATTGGCCAGAGTCAATTATCACGGGTTCCCTAGGTTATAACGTAGCCGACACGTTATACGGTCTATCACTATATTTTGAATGTTCTTGGCATTTTCAAAATGATGGCTCAGAAACTGCATAAATCAGTGATTCTTTTGATTTATGGATATTGAAAATAATCACATATCCTAAAATCAGGAGAGCAGGAGGCTGGAATATCACAGGAATGCTATTTTTTTGGCAAAATGTGAGGGACTTTTTTCAGTCTCTGAGACACCACCAAATGAGATCCATATGCAATACCAGAATGGAGATACACAGCACATGCACAGTGGACTTCTCTCCACCACACATCAATAGGTAAACTTCTTCTCTTCAGGCATTGTTGAGTAGCAAGTGAAGTAACATGTCAAATGTAATTGAAGCACCACCCACCAAATGTGAACTGTATGCTGTAATTCACTCTTTTCTTGCCAAGGGTATAGTGAAGCAAAAAATCCTTGTTGAATGAGTAACGTTTATGGCAACAATTTATGTGCAGTGGTTGTACACAAGGTTGGTGCAAGAAGGATGGGGCAACATCCATGATGAGGGTTGTCAAGGAAGGAAGTCTATAGCAACTGAAGAAATTGTTAAAAAAGAGAATGAAGTGGTTTGTGAAAGGTGAAGGGAAATTCATTCATTCTCAGCTGACTGTCAAATTTATTAAAATCAAGGTCAGTATTGTGTGTCATTGTAACTGAAAGGCTTGACTATTGTAAAATTTGTGAATGGTGAGTACCAAAAATGCTGACTACACCCACAAGACTCAGTGAATGGGCACAGCCTTGGATTTTTGCAATGCTACCACAAGGGAGGGCAGGATTTCCTGGTGAAGATTGTGACTGGAGATGAGACATGGGTGCAATATCAAAATGTCAAGATGAAAGAATAGTCCAAACAGTGGAAACACAGCAAGTCCCCAGGCAAACTGGTCAAGTTCAAGCAAACATTTTGCAACAAAAACTACTATCTACTGTGTTTTGGGACTGAAGAGGGATAGTGTTGATTGAATTTAATGAGCATGGGACAACTGTCACTTCAGTGTACTGTTACACTCTTCAGCGATTACAAAGAGCCATACAGAACAAGAGAAGACAAATGTTGTCTTTGGATACTGTCCTTCTTCATGACAATTCTTGCCCTCACACTGCAGCACAGATACAGAATCTCCTCCAGGAATTCAAATAGGAGCTGTTATACACTGCAGCCTGGATTTAGTGCTAAGCAATTTCCATCTCTTCATCTGAATGAAGCAATTGTTAGCAGGGCAGTGGAGGCTAATGTCAGTGGTTGGCTGAAGATGACCAGACAGCAGCCTTCTTTGATGAGGCATAGGAAAACTTGTGCCACGGTACTATTAGTGGCAATTGTGTAGACAAAGTAGCTGAGAGATGTATTAATATTTTCTGAATAATAAATGTTTCCTAAGCAATCATTGTTTCACAGAAAGTATGGTGTGACACTGAGCTTTATCATGAAGCATTCCAGAGACAACAGTATCTCGCCAGATTCAAATTGCATTAAGTCTGCATTATGTTTCACGAACAGGTGATTTGAATTTGATTCATCATAATGAATCATTGTTACATCAATAATAATCAGTGGCGTATGCTGAGTTCGAGACCTGGGCTAGCTCACCTTAGAATTGAAGAAAATGCACTGGAGGGGTCCCCCTCGTTCACATTTCAAGCTTTTTGAAGTGATATGATTTTGTGACACCATGCCAATGCATTCTAACTTATATAATAATGACTGATACTTCAACAATAATTATGAAATGGCATCATTAGAAAGACAAAAGCAAGCAAAGAACTTCAATACTTCATTTATTTATTTATAGCATACATTTGTTCCGCCGAAGCCACTAGGGCCGGACGGCAGTAGTGAAACAAATAAAAGATTACAAAAGATTATAAAAAGCAAGAACTATATCATTACATCATGAGGAAATAATATATAATTATACTGAAGAAAGTTTGACGTATCGGTTAGTTTAAACCATCAATTAAATAGTTCCTATTGGTAATGACAGAGTATACATTGTATAGATAGGTGTAAAAGATAGATATGAATATATAATACATAATAATATGGCACATAGGGCACATAGAGTACTTCCATTCGAAACATAGTGAGCTTATGAAAACAAAATATGATATAGAAATATGAGGAAAAACAACAAAAGTTAAATACCTGGTCAGTGATGTCAACAATCCACACAGCCACAATCACAATACAGTGCCAGCATTAACATAAATAGAGTTAAACCGCATGGGTTTAAACCATGTCCATATTTGTTTACAAGTCGCTACTACGAAACAGAAGTAAACACGTGAGGGAAACACGTCTGACTTCGACGACGGCTCTGTGTAGACTTATTTGAACAAGAACTCCATTCTTCTCTCCTTTTGTGTGAATTTCAAGATTACACTTTCATAAAATGTTTCTTCTGACCACTTTTTCATATTAAGAAGAATGTTTTTCTCAATAGATATAACAGCCAAGTTGCTTAACCGGACTTGTCCTTGTGTGGCTCTGAGGTAAGTCTTAATCTTCTTTAGAGCGGAGAAACGTCTTTCAACAGTTGCAGTTGTAGATGGAAATGTCAATGTTAATTCTGCTAGTTTGTACACTTCACTAAACACTATGTCCAAATTATTGAGTTTCATATAAATAGTAATCTCATTCACTGATTTTACTTCCATATTCCTTAAGGAATGGAAGTATGGTGATGGCAAAAAAAATCGTGTTCGAGATTATTGCAGATTCTGATTGTACTACACTCAAAACATGAAAAAAAGTCGTTTTCCGAAAAGTGTCTGTGTGTGCGTGTCTGTCTGTGTAGATTTTTTTTTATGGCAAACGATAACTGCCGCAAATTCAAACAGAATCAAATAATTTTTTGCATACAGCCCTGATTTGTAGAGTACTCACAACTTATTGTTTTTGGTGAAGATCGGTTGAGGGAAAGGGGTAGTTTACCTGCAACGGTTTTTTTTTATCAAGGGAAATTTTTTTTTGGCAAACGATAACAGCCGCAAATTCAAACAGAATTAAATAATGTTTCGTATACAGCCCTGAATTGTAGAGTTCTCAAGACCTATTGTTTTTGGTGAAGATCGGTTAAGGGAAAGGGGTAGTTTACCTGCAACGTTTTATGTTTTAACAAGGGTATTTCCTATGGCAAACGATAACAGCCGCAAATTCAAACAGAATCAAAAGATTATTTGCATACAGCCCTCCTGATTTGTAGAGTAGTCAAGACCTATTGTTTTTGGTGAAGATCGGTTAAGGGGAAGGGGTAGCTTACCTGCAACGTTTTTTTATCAAGCGTATTTTCTATGGTAAACGATAACAGCCGCAAATTCAAACAGAATCAAATAATTTTTTGCATACATCCCTGAATTGTAGAGGTCTCAAGGACTTTCGATTTTGGTGAAGATCGGTTAAGGGGAAGGTGTAGTTTACCTGCAACCTTTTACGTTTTAACAAGAGTAAGGTACTTGAAAATTCATTTAAACTTTTGGAACAATGGTAATTGTTAAAAATAAAATAATATTGTTGCCAGGCAATAAAATTATAATTTTTTCATTTTAATGTAAATTATGTATGAGTTAATATCTTTATATATATAATTCTTCTGTACGTGTGTATGTCACTGAACTCCTCCATGTATAAAATAATATATCGTTCGTGGCAGGTAAGCATATCTGAGTTATGTAATGTTTACGTTTCCATTTTATTATTATGCCTACAGCAATAAAAAGGCAGGTAAGACACACACACACGCACACACGCACGCACGCACGCACGCACGCACACACACACACACACACACACACACACACACACACACACACACACACACACACACAATTCACGTTATTTCTGGCCTCACTCATGTTTATTTTCTTACATTTGCACGCTTTTTAAATGGAAAGTGCCGAAACCCACACCAACATAATGCGTGCAAGCTGAAAAAATGGACATCAATTTGCTTACTGGCGAAGCTAGTAGTTAATGAATGGGTAGGCAAAAATCTTATCTTAAATTTTTTTTAAGGAATCACTAAAAGGACGGTGGTTCAAATCGGACGCTGAGGTAGAGTTTGCTGTAACCGAATGGTTCCACAAACAGCCGTAAGAATTTTACTAGCAGGGAATCTACAGGTTAGCGCAACAGTGGAACTCATGTCTTAATGTTATTGGAGACTTCTTTTAAAATCGTTGAATAAAAAATGCTTTACAGCTCTATACGTGTTTCTATTGAACAATCCTTGTATTAGTCATACACAATAATACAACTGATTGAACTTCAAATTTTTAAACTTGATTAGTTTCTATATGTATGTTTAATGTTACAAATAATTCAAATAACAATCTTGATCATCTGTTAGTTCAGCGGAATAACAGTGACACTTTTAATAACCGCATAAAATAAACACTTAGAAACAACACAGGCGCTTTAACTTAACTGTTTGGACCACAGAAGTGAGGCATGCCTCAACGCTCTATGTGTACAGCGCGGGACAATCCCCCCTCCCTTCACTTCCCTATCACACCACTACATTGCTTACATACGATGTATACAAAAAACGCTGAGGCAAGTTCAGGTTGCCTCATTCGCTTTAAACGAACTATGCCGAATCTCACCTGTCACCATCTAGCGGTCGCTCAATAAAGCACGTTTCGGTTTAATAAATTTGACAGTCGCAGTAACAATGTATAATCTTTACGTTATGTAGTTCAAACGTATTTATAATTTTTATTCTACAGAATTTTTTAGGGTAGGCATTGCCTCAATTGCCTCCATGTAACTTCGCCACTGATATATATGTGTACAACGTTATCGGCAACAAAGAAGTAGTTTTTGTTAAAATTCCTTCCCGGGATATTTGGCCGTAGTCCAATGTTTTCTACAAAACCAGATGTTTCGGCAATGCCATCGACTTCCATCATCAGTGAAAATCGAGTGCGATAACGTGAGGTGGTATACGTTAGTGACCACAGTACTGTGGTTAAGGCTGAAGCAGTAAGTAGAAAGAAGTAGTTTCTATGGTAATATTTCATTTCGAAAATGATTTTAAATATAAATCTTAGAATATGGAAGTCATGTATGGTTCTCCATACCGATATTTTCTTATACTCATCTAGAGTATAAAGCACATTTATTTCATTTTTGAGGCGAACAATGTCAACGTATGAACTATATGGTTCTTTAAGTCTATCATCAGATTTTGTGGGAAA
Organism: Magicicada septendecula; assembly: GCA_034769895.1. Taxonomy (NCBI): domain Eukaryota; kingdom Metazoa; phylum Arthropoda; class Insecta; order Hemiptera; family Cicadidae; genus Magicicada; species Magicicada septendecula. The sequence continues at coordinate 661,895,410 of CM068368.1, forward strand.
CTTTTACAAAATGTATCAAAATTGTTTGAATACAATAAAGACACGAATTTAAGATCCTTTTGGGACTCAAACCTGAATTTTATCTGGGACATCACTGTGTCCAGAATTTCATTAAAAATACGCTGCCATTTGGAACGGTCATCATTTCTCTGTCTTTTGTGTCTTGGTTCATATTCTTTATCTTCATATTCAGAATTACTTGTAGCTTCTGTCCATACAAGGTCAAAATCCTCATCTCTAATTTTCTGCAGAGTATCATAGAATTCATTGACTTTGTTCATGCAGTAAGAAATGTCCAAACATTTTTTTTGCATTATGTCCAACAGAACATCAGAAATTGCAAATATTTTGCTGAATTTACGTAAAAAACAAACAAAGCCTGAAGCAGTATTCACTTCTTCACCTGTCCAGTCACCGGGTTCATCTTCTATTGATGAAAAGAACATGATAAGAGGCCTTCTATATTCTTTGACAGTATTTACAAGCCTTGATGAGAAATTCCACCTTGTTGGTGCCACTCTCGGTAGTGTCTTCTCCAAAAAGTTTTTTAGAGCAGTTGTGCGGACTGTAGAATGTGAAAAATAGCTAGGTATTCCTGATAAAGTGATGAAAAACCGTTTACATTCTGCTACAAAATTTGTAGACTTTGACAAAACCAAATTCAGCCTGTGACTACAGCAATGAATAAAAGTTGCTGATGGGTACTTATTTTTCACCAAGGTTTGAAGTCCAGACACACGACCGGCCGTAACAGCTGCTCCATCGAAAGTTTGGGCTATAAGTTTTTTTGAACATTCTAAATCATCCACAACCTTGGTGACATGTTGGAACAATCCTTGTGCAGTTCGGTCTAAACTGATGTCAGTGAAGTGCAAAAATCATTCCTGACAGTTTCCTTCATTATCGACAAATCGTAAAACTGTTGATAATTGACTTTTATTGGTTACGTCAGTTGTCTCGTGAAGTAATATTGCAACGAATGTTGCATTAGATATTTCTGATTTGATTTTGTCTGTAATTATGCTACCTACTGCGTCAATTAAATCATTTTGTATTACCGGTGACGTTCCTCTAAAAATTGTTGTGGTTTTTAAATGGTTCGCTATTGTTTGCTCATACACTGATAACAATTCCAAAAGTTCTATGTACATGCCTTTATTTGTTGAATCGCTAGACTCATTGTGGCCCCTAAATGGACATTCTTGCTTCCCTAGGAATGTTACTGCATCAATCAGTCTTCTTAAAATAATTCTATTTTCCTTTACTTTTTCATTATGTAGACTGTCAGCAATCTTCTTCTGTAAATTAAGGGAATGGTCGATTCTTTGAAAACCGAATGTCTGTAACGTATTGAATGCTCGTATATGACTAAGTGATTTTTGATGTTTATCACAAGCCATTACCAAATAATTTAAATTATTAAATCCTGTCTTATTCCAAGGACTTGTATTGGTGCAAAAAAGCAAACACGCCCACCAGTACAATTTATTAGTTGTACTCGATCCAGTTAACCAAGGGTATTTTTTGTAGTTGGCCTCACTAAAACATCTAGTATACACTCTGTTCTTTTCTTTATGTTCACTTTTAAGTTCTAGAAGGGATGGCTGAGGCCTACCTATCTTTACAATTTGAATCTTATCCTCATACGGAAGCTGAGCAAATTGTGTCTTTGTCAATAGTTTATTAACTATATCACTCATCTTAATTTATTATTCAAACCGCACAGCACAAAATATCATTCACAAAATTATAACTAATTTTAAAATGAACCACTGCTTTGCGTGCCACACGGCCTACTGTCTCACACTGTTGGCTAGCTCTCCAAGGAGCGAAGCCTAGCCCAGTGTTCCGCGGCACAATAGTGTGCCGTCACAAGGTGAAAGGTGTGACGCGAACTTTTACCTATTATTGTAATAAATTAATTGTCGATTTTAAGTAAGAAGGTGCTTGTTTATTCTTTAATACATGCTGATAACTGTTATATTTTCATAGAAATTAAATGTAATTTATTTACTCAATATTGTTGTTATAGTTTGCTTATCTTAACTTATTTGTATTCTCGCCTGAAATATTGGGCCGGTTTGATGGGTTACAGGCGGCAAACTTTGTGTTCACCGCAAAGAAAGCCGCGTAAGACTTTTAGCAAGCCTTTTAGCGGCCCGCACCAATCATACAATAGAGTTTATGTTCAAAACTCTAAACGTTCTAAACTCTATTCAAGAGAGTTCTTTGTAACACCGCATCTTTTGTGTACGGCTAGCTGTACGTGCTTTTAACTAAAATTGCGGGGATTAGCAAAAATTTCTCTTTCTTTTATTATTTTATTGCCTTGTTTTGATATTTGTGCCTGTTTGTCGGCGCTTCTTAAACTTTATTGCTCTTTTCCTTCGCCGAAGGACCCACACATTGTCAGACAAAAATTACAGTATTTCAGTTCAGTTCTATCACAGCTGTGCTCTGCAGTAGTGCGAATATTGTGATTGCTACACCAGTCTTACTATTTTCTATTACGGTGTTATTAAACTATTTTTTTTTTCGATATGGATAAGTTCCTTGTACGGAGTGGTCCGTCCTCGAGTGCAAGTAGTGAAACCATCGAGCCCGAAAAAAAGAAACAGAAAGTAGTTCACCGGCAATATAGTGATAATTATTTATATTACGGGTTTTTTGGTGTGGTGACAAAACATGCCCAATCCCCGAGTGTGTTGTGTGTGGTGAAAAACTCAGTAATGCTGCTATGGTTCCCAGTAAATTGAAACGACATTTGTCAACAAAACATTCCTCTCTGTTAAGTAAAGATGTGAATTATTTTCGTCGGTTGTTGGAACAAAATAAAAAACAAGTGACGCTCATGACTACGTCGGTACGTGTTTCGCAAAAAGTACAGGAAGCTACCTATAAGGTAGCCGAACTTATCGTAAAGGCCAAAAAACCACACACAATAGCAGAAACGTTGTTAATGCCCGCGTGTAAAGAAATGGTAAAAATAGTCCTGGGTTTAGAAGCTGGTACTGAAATTTCAAAAATTCCTCTCTCTGCTGACACAATCAGCCGCCGAGTTAGTGACATGTCCAGTGACATCGAAGACATTATGAAGGAGAAAATAAAGAGCAGTCGAAAGTTCTCACTTCAGATCGACGAGTCCACCGATATTGGCGGTCACGCGCAACTTCTTTCCTACATAAGGTATGTTGATGGGGATGTAATTGCAACTAATTTCTTTTTTTGCAAAGAACTACCCGAGCGAGCAACCGGTGAAGAAATATTTCGTACGACTACTGAATATGTGGTCCGTAATGAATTAACATGGGAGGATTGCGTTAGTGTTTGTACAGACGGAGCCGCTTCTATGACTGGTCGAGTGAAAGGATTCGTGGGTAAAGTACGCGAAGTAAATCCTAACTTACGAACAGACCATTGTCTCGTTCACCGCGAAGCCATTGTTGCTACGTCTTTGCCATCTCCTCTGAAAATTGTGTTGGTCGAAGTAGTAAAAGTCGTGAACTTCATCAAATCGCGGCCCCTAAATATGCGGCTTTTTAACGTTTTGTGTCAAGAAATGGGATCAGAGCACACTACACTTCTGCTACATACAGAAGTACGATGGTTATCTCGAGGTAAAGTGTTAACGCGAATGTTTGAATTTAAAGAGGAGGTACTTGCATTTTTGACTATTGAGGGGCATGAGTATGCGGATTTATTTGCAGATGATGAATGGGTATCTAAGTTGGCATATCTTTCCGATATTTTCGTACACTTGAATGAACTAAACAGAAAAATGCAAGGTAGAAACGAAAATATTCTGACTAGTATGGATAAGATTCAAGGATTTATTAATAAGTTAAATTTGTGGATACAGACAATTGAAAATGGATCGTGTGAGATGTTCCCAACTGTATGGCCCCTTGCTGACGATAATAAGGTGTTGATGGACTTAATTAAAGAACATTTAGTACTCTTGCAGCAGAATTTCAAAAAATATTTTGGAGAGAGTGTTGAAGATTTTGACTGGGTTCGTGATCCATTCATTATGGATTCGAAACATCTTCCGAATAATTTAGGTTTACAAGAGGAACTGGCAGATTTGAAAGCAGACAGAACATTGAAATTAAAACTTTTCGAAGTGCCTTTGGAAACATTTTGGTTGTCAATAAGCAGTGAATACCCGGCTATCTCCGAGATGGCAGTTAATGTGTTATTACCATTTTCAACTACATGTTTGTGTGAACTGGGCTTCTCGACGTTGACTGAAATTAAAACATCAAAGAGAGAGAGACTCAAATCCATCGATGAAGAAATGAGGCTTGCTTTGTCAACGATTCCGCCACGAATCAGCCGTCTGTGTGCAGCTAAGCAGGCTCAAGTATCACATTGAAGGTATGAGTAGAGTTATTTACTTTAAAATTCGTATTTTCTACAGTGAATTAAAGTTAATAAATGCATGAGTCTATTCCTGTTTTATAATAATAATAATAACAATAATGATAATAATAAAAATTTATTACATAACGACGTAATATTTCGTAATTATATTAAGATTCATATGATTTTGAGGGGACAGACATTTTAGTGTGTCGTGTTGAGTCTAGGCCCGTCTGGGGTGTGCCGTGAGTAAAAAAAGGTTGCGGAACACTGGCCTAGCCTACGATAAACGTCATTGCCCCCACCAAGTCCCTCACTGTTGTCATAGCAACGCCATTGAATCGTGACGAGAAAGGCTTCACAAGTTATACACACATCAATTTAGGAAGTTGCCTGGTTAGCGCATGCGCAATGAATGAGCGTCTCCCACCATACAGTCTGACTGTAAGTTTGGTGTTGTTTACACGTACAGTCTGCAAGCATTCCAAAAGTTACTGAGTTGCTGTTGTGTTTTGTGTTTTGCAATCTGTGCTGTGGTTTTGTATTTTAATAGCTATCTTAGTGATTAGGTTTACCTTTCTGTGACGTTATTTAAAACTAATTTGTTTGTATTGTTTTTCGTCGCAATACATTTTATATCTTTAATTTTTGTTATTAGTGATTGCTTAACAATGAGTAAGTTGTCGGGAAAGGTGCTTAAAAGCCAAACTCGCGAAGTTATATACAATGTGATGGAGTTTATGAAGAAGGAAGCAGATCATGGAGGGTTTTTAATAGACTGTAAAAAAGTTAGAGAAAGAGTGTCGGCTTCAGTTGGTGTAAGTCGGATGACACTAGCGAGAATAAACCAGGAAGCGAAGAGGCAGAGAAGCGAAGGGCAACCATTATTTGAAACGCCAAATAAGAAAAGGAAGAGAGAAAAGCCTGTGACAGATTTGGACGATTTTGATAAATCTGTTATACGCCGAATGATCAACGGCTTTTACCTCGTCGAAAAATGTCTACCTACACTACCAAAATTACATTCAAAATTAGTGAAAGATATAGGGTTTAATGGAGGGAAGACAAGTTTAAGGACAGTAATCAAACAGTTGGGTTTTAAATGGAAAAAGACGAGAAACAACAGACATGTACTTATTGAACAACAACACTGTGCTGAGTCAAAAGATTCAGCGCGAGTTCAGTTATTTTATTGGCATTTTTTGACGGTAAAGACAGTACAAAAGTTAATGTAATAAGGAGTGCTGCTCTTTACCCGCGGATAGGAGAGGCTACCGTTTTCGAATTTTCATTGTTTGATCCGTGTTGCCGTCTGCCGAGTTTTTCCAGCAGTTTTAAACAACAGTGCTGCAGCCTGGTGAGATTTTCGTTACCCAAACGAGGGAGGCGTTCCGTTTTTTTTGTCTCAACATGGAAGCCTAGCTGATGGCCTCGTAGAAAATCTCTTCGGTGGAGAGAAGTGTGAAAATCTAGCATCTACTTCTTAAAACTATGAGATAAGTTTCTTAACGACTGCGGTGAGTTTTGATTTCATTATATTAATTATATACTAAATTTTTAAAGGAGAAAACGTTTTTTTAGTAAGCTTGAGTAAGCGTGCCCACTTGTTGAATCATGCATGATGAGAGACGTATTTGTTCGTAAAGTTTTTATAAACCAATAAAACTTGATTATTGGAGTGTCAGAATCTCGGCTTTAATACCTAAAGTACAATAACCACAATATATTTAATATTGAACTTTCATTAAAACTGATGTAACGAGATTGTGTTGTTCACTTAACCTATTACACAATGTGTCGTCATTAAATGGTATAAAGTTTTGCTACAATGACAGTAAAACTTTATACATATATAATTGGGAACTTACTCAGGCACGTTTTAAGCGTAAATCATGTCTCATTCAAAGTAATAGTATTCTCAGATTCTATGGAGTAAAAAACTATGTGTTTTAAATAAATTCTTCGCCACGTGGTAACCTCAATTTCACTCAAAGTAATAAGTTCATAAGATGTTACAGAGCCAAGATAAATTATTATATTGCAAAAGCAACTCACATTCAGTGAGGTTCAAGTTATAAAGCGTTATAAAGAATCATTGTTAGAGAACTTTTTAAGTAAGGCATGTTGGCCAAAATAATGTTACCAAGTTTTATTATGTACAACACAACTAGGTGTTGTTTTTATTTATGTATTTTGGAGGGTGTCCAAACAGTGGGGGCATTTGTGTGTGGTCTCTCACTAAAAATGTAATGTGTGAACAGGGTTCACTGAACAGAGACAAGTCCTGCTAACACTGAACGAAATGACATCTTAAAAGCTCCACACTCGACACCGAAGAGAACAACGACCGCAACAACATGCCAATCATGAGATCGCCACGCTATAAATAAGAGATCATCCTTCTGGGCACATATAAGCAGGTGAAAAATATCCATTTATATTCACACGTAGAATCAACATGGCACCAGTTATACATAATCATCAGTTTTACCGTTCAAGTATACATTCATTTGGATCCCCAATTGATGGGACAGTTTAGTGTGAACACTAAGTATTAATTGTAAATTTCAATATATGTATAGTAAATTGTCAGTTCAGAGACTGACATGTCTACAACACAGCATCCAACTTAGATTTCCACTCATTTCTTTATAGAGCTTTCGCTACAGATTTAAAGTCAGTTTTGTTATTAATATTTTCTCAAGTTTAATTTACTATGCATAAAAACATATATTTTCTCTTATTTTTAAAATCAGGTTAGGTCATTTGTATAAAAAGACTACTGGGAAGGTAGGTGTTATTTTAAATTAGTTTCAACCAAGCTGTGCCTGTCGAAACACTTTTCAACTTGTTTGTCGAAACAAGGTTGTTGAGACAAAATTTGTTGAGACTGGTTATAAGTTGAAGAAACATGTCCGTCTCTGACACACAATGTATTTTTTTATATAAGGTGCTAATATGGTGCAATTTTTCTCTTTTCATTAATTGGCCCTATTTTAGTCTATATAAATTCTTTATATTAATCATGGTAACTGGGGGGGGCGTTAATTATTTTAAACAATTTTTATTTCTCACCTTAATTAAGTATTTTAGCACTTAGCCACTTAGGCACTTGGTTTTAAATTTTAATGTCCTGGGGACATTTGTATGCAATACTTTATGATACACATGACGTGCAATTAACCCACACCATGGGGGTACATTTATAGAAATAAATCTTTAATCCTAATTGGGATTCCTATAAAGAAGAAGTTTAGAATTTATATACACCAGAAGGGTAATATAAAAAAGGGCGTGGCAAGAGACCTTTATGTATTTGTATACTATTGTATATGTAATTTGTCTTGTGGAACGTGTTATGTCTGTATATTTCTGTGTACATTTTGGGGGATATATATATATATATAAATATTATGCATTGCTGTACTTTTGGTGGGATATAGGGATTTTATTATTATTAGAATTTATATACACCAGTAGACGAGTATTCTATCTCAATAATCGTGGCTGATCATTTCTTTATGAAAATTAATTATTTTATTTAACAAGTATAGTAAGTGTCACCTTTAAAGTTCATTTAAATTGGATGAGTAATTATTTTAATTATTAATAGTAACTGGGAATGAAACCATTTATCTTAATTAATTTATATACTGCATTTTTAAAAGAAACATATGATATAAATTTTATATTTTAATAAATAGTTTAATGGGAGTTTTATTTTGAGGTTAATGATTATTTTAAATTTTCAATTCATTGATGGTGACATAGCAATTATTTTCGTGGATTCAGTTAATATTTTTCAGGTGGCCTTGTTGAGAGGGTATACTTCTTTAGTTGACTATTTAAAAGGGGAATTATAAATCACTGTTGTTTTTTTGTTAGTTTTATTATGAGATAGAATAATAAAATGGGATTGTTAATTATTTAATTCTTGAGTTTTTATTGCAAGTCCCGTCTTACTGGATCCAGCGCAATTTTTAGCTTCTCTAGGCCTTAGCCTAGTTTTAATTAACTTGTAACCCCTCTTTACAAAAGGAAATATTCTTTTTGTTTTAACTACTCAAAATGAAGTAGGGGTTTCATTTGGTAGCAGAGCGTGGTTACGACAAGGGTCCTGTGGGTGTGACGGGGCTTGCAAACTTAGGAAATATTTTGGAATTTTCACAATGTTTAGTTCAAATTGAACTTAGAAAAATTTTAAAGGCCCTATATCCCAAGGTTGAAAATATTTTGTTAGTTTTAAGGTTTGAAACAAAAGTATATGTACTTGCCTGCCTTGCATAGTGAATAGTGCCACGTGGTAGGAAATTTTAGAAGGGGAAATCCCTGGGCAAGACTTATCGCAGTCGGTGCTTGGTTAGTTTGAGTTTACCTTACCCATGTTTGGGGAGGTGTTGCGGTTTTTTGTGATTAGGCGGTATGGCCCGATCGGCAGTCGGTTTCTGCCGATAAATGGTAGCCGGAGGTAACCTAAGAAATGGTTAAAATAAATTTTCGTTGGTCGGTATTTTGTTTTTCGTGTTGTGTGTGTTGTGTGTGTGTCGCGTTCCTTTTGTCTGGTGTAATCGAGTGTGAGCTGTTCAGGTAGTGGGCTAGTTCTCGCATCGGTAGGTGGACCCGCAGTCTACTCTTTGGAAGAACAGTACTTGGGTTTTTCAGATTCTGGTTAGTTAGAATAAGTTTTAAAGTTTTTGTTAAGTGTGCCGACCGCGAAGCGAGGATGACTTCGATAAATCCTGAGTTGTGTGTGAGGGAGGAAATTGAGTTCGAGCTCCGGGCCCGGGGTAAGGAAACCCAAGGCAATGTCCAAACCTTACGGCGGCTGCTCCGTGAAGCGCTGACCGCGGGAGATGCGCTCTCCAGGGTCACTATCACTGACCCCGAGAGTGAGTGGGAACGGTGTACGGAAAAGTGGGGTGAGCTGCAGGAGTTGGCTCAATCCGTCGAAAGTTTGGAGGAGGGACCGGGATGCTCTCTCGTTGTCCGGCGGATCCGGCAACGTATGCAGCACTTGATTCATCGGCTGCAGAATTTACTGGCACAAGTCAGTGAACCGCCACCATATAATACAAAAGAGATTATACAGGAGATTACCTCGACCCTCCAAGGGTCACCACCGGTAAGAGCATCCACCCCAATTCCGGTTGTTGAGGAGTCCGTGATCTCAGCGCTGAACACTTCTTCATACAGAGAAGTAGAGCCTGTACGGACTGGTTCGGGGGCGGCAACGTACAACCACCTGCCCAACCCACTTGCCGATATTATTAAACAACTGCCAGTCGTGGACGGACTGGAAGCAGATAAACTACTCCCGTTTTTTAAGATAGTCTTTGAATTGAAGGACTATCCGGGTATGCTGGAGCGAACGGTGCTCGAACTCATCTTCCCCTACTGTCGCGGTACCATGGCTGACAGGGTGGCGGAGGTAATGCGACGTAAGGAAGGTGTGGATGAGTTCCACCGGGTGGTGCTGAGGACGTTCGTACCCAGTAGAATGATGGAGCAATTGCGCCATCGGCATTTTTATAAAGTACAGGCACGGGGCGAAACATTGGCCCAGTATGTGCTGCGAATGCGCCAGGTAGCGCGTATTCTGGGAATGGGCATGTCGGAGGAAGAGGTAGTCCAACACATCCTCGACGGCGTCTCTGCCGACGACCGTCTGCGACTAGTTTTTGCACAGCGGCCGCAGTGGTTTACCGACCTGGAGCGACTCTGCGTTATGACGGAGACCATGCAGATGACCGACCAGGCGAGCGGAAACAGTAGACGAGCCGAACCAAGACCTCAGACATCGGAAGGGGCCAGAGAGCCTACCTTCCCCCGACAGGCCCAGCCAGCTCGAAATCGTCAGCAAACAAATCCAAATACTGTGATTTGTTATAATTGTAACCGCCCGGGACACGTGGCGAGAAATTGTATGCGAAGGCGCGCGCGACCAGCACCACCTATGTCTAGACCAGCGCCAAAAACTAAGTAGACAGGGGAAGATATTTCGGAGGATGTCTTCCCCCCGCTTCAATTCTGTTCAACTTCCGTCGACCTCCAGGCAGTCGTTAAAAGCCCAATCTTCAAATATCAGGGTCCAGTCCGCTACCTCGCAACAACTTTCTGTATGCCCCTTTCTGTCGCTCGAGGTAAAGGGGGGTCAGCTCAGAGCCTTAGTTGACTCCGGTTCAGCCCGATCCATCATTTCATCTCGGGTACATGCGGACCTTGAACGACAGGGTTTAATTAAAAGGTCAGAAAAGTCATCTGCTATATGCTGGACGGCATCCCGTGAAATCTTGCCTATCTCCCGGGTTACTTCCTTTAAGATCAAAATTGATGGGTTTTCTTGGGTGTGGTCTTTTCTGGTTTCTCCTGCTCTGGGAGTGGATTCCATCATTGGTGCCGATTTTATCGCAAAAAGTGGTCTCGTGCTGGACATCCAAGCGCACCAATGTTTTTTTAAATTTAATCGGGAGGTTTTAATTCCGTTCCTTGGGTACCAGGGCGCTAAGCCGGGTATCCAAGAAGTAGCTTGTCCCGATTCTGCACGAGACCATCTCACTCCATCCCAGCAGACGGCCTTAGATCATTTGTGTGAGGAATTTCCCGAGGTGTTAACTCCTACTTTGGGACTCACACACCTGCTGGAATATAAAATCAGTCTTACAGATACGAAAATAGTGAGGTCACACCCTTACAAGTTTGCCTCTCCTAAGATGACCATTCTGCGAGAGAAGGTTCAAGAATTATTGGACCAAGGGGTGATTGAACCTTCTCATTCCAGCTATGCCAGTCCAGCATTTTTAGTGCCAAAGCCTGGTGGCAAACAAAGAATGGTTATAGATTACAGGAAGTTGAACGCCAATATCGAGGTGGATTCTGTTCCCCTCCCGGATTTACATTCGGCCTTTGATTGGTTCAGTGGGGCCAGATTTTATACCATTATCGATCTGAACGCGGCCTATCATCAGATACCTCTTGCCAAAGAAAGTAAACCATACACAGCTTTTTGTGTACCCTGGAATTTGTACCAGTACACAAGGGTTCCCATGGGTTTGGCTGTGGGGGCCCAGACACTTACTCGCCTTCTTGACACTGTCTTTCACGACGTCAAATTCCGTTTCGTCTATAATTATCTTGACGATCTGTTGGTGTATAGTGAGACTTTCGAAGATCATCTGCGGCATTTAAGAGAGGTGTTGGGTCGTTTAAGAGAGGCTGGCCTCACTGTCAATCCCGAAAAGGTTCGTTTCGCCCAAGAGAGTATTTCTTTCTTGGGCCATTTAATTTCATACAAGGGCGTGACGGTAGACCCAGAGAGGACACAAGGCATCCGTGACTTTCCTCCGCCAAGGGATGCGAAAGGCATAGCGAGATTCGTCGGTATGATAAATTTTTATCGGCGTTTCATACCGAATATCGCTGAAATTGCCGCTCCCTTGAATGAACTGAGGAAGAAGGGGGCAAAGTTTGCATGGGGGGAAAACCAACAGAAGGCTTTTGATACCTTAAAGGAAGCCATCATTTCCCCACCGGTGTTGCGGATGCCCGACTTTTCAAAGCCGTTCATTTTGCAGACGGACGCGTGTTCGGTTGCGCTCGGAGCGGTCCTTTCCCAGGTTATTGACGACGCTAGGCAGCCTGTGGCTTTTATCTCACGCACGTTGACCCAGCAAGAACGTAAATCATCCGTTTATGAGCTAGAGTGTTTAGCTGTTGTATACGCTCTAGATAAGTTCAGGCGTTTCCTGGAACATGCTGAGTTCCTGCTCGAGACCGACAATCAGGCTCTCTCATGGCTTCTAGCTCATCCCCGGAAACTGGGTAAAATTGGTAGATGGGTGGTGAAAATCTCATCCTTTAAGTTCACCGTGCAACACATCAGGGGATCCCAGAATGTGGTTGCAGATGCCTTATCCCGTATGTTTTCCCAACCCAGTGATGCCCAAGCTGAGCAACCCTGTTCCGTTCTTCTCGATTTTCCATTAGCCTTCACTGATGTGTTACCCCATCAGTTAAACGACGAAGTGCTGGGTCAAGTCATCCAAAATATTAAGCAGGGTAACGTACAGGCCCCTTATTTCTTGTCCAAGGGAGTCCTTTGCTGTCGAGAAAGAAAAGGACGAGCACCTAAAATCGTGCTGCCTAGCAAATTAGTGCCCATGGTCTTCAGTTATTACCATGATTCCCCAATCGGAGGCCACAAGGGAATTTCGAAGACCATTTCCAGTATTAGGAAACATTTTATCTGGAAGGGCATGGATAGAGACATCGCGACGAGAGTAAAAAACTGTCATCTGTGTGGCTTGAGCAAGCCTGCCCAGAACACCAAACTAGGGTTGTTATCTTCTGAGGTGGCGAGCAGACCAATGGAAAAGTTATTTATTGACTACGTGGGGCCGTTCCCCCGTAGCAAGTCAGGTAATGCTTACCTGCTTGTTTGTGTAGATGCTTTTTCAAAGTTTGCCTGGCTACTGCCCTTACGGCAGGCAACCGCTCGTTTGACCATCAACGCTTTACAGAACCACGTTTTTCAGCATTTCGGTCTTCCGACCATCATTGTCTCGGACAATGGCCCGCAATTTATTTCAAACGAATTTAGGCGTATGTGTTTCGCCAGTGGCATCAAACACGTAACCACTTCCCCTTATTACCCACAACCGTCCCATGCGGAGAGATTCAATCGGAATCTCCGGTCCGCCTTGATTGCTTATCACGCTGAGCAACAAACCACCTGGGATCAGAATCTGAAGTGGTTACAGTTAGCCTTCAACACGGCCAGACACGACAGTCATCAGGCCGTGCCCTTTGAAATTTTGTTTGGATTCTCGCCCGCACTCCCGTTGACCAACCTATGGGATATTGAAGATCTTCTGCCGCGGGAGCCCAATAATAAAACTGCGGAGAGATGGAAAATGGCTCGGAAGAATTTGCTGCGAGCGCACGAGCGGGTCCGTCGGCGTTATAATCAGGGGCGTATTCCAAACCCCTTTCGGATTGGCGACTGGGTCTATTGCCAAAGCCACCCACTCAGCTCTGCCGCCGACAAACGTGCTGCGAAGCTATGCTACCGTTGGTCGGGGCCATACCGAATCATAGGATTTACGTCACCGGTGACGGCCCGGCTGGGCGTACCGGGAGACAAACAAAAGTTGTTGACAAGCCACATTTCCAAACTTAAACGTTGTCGGGGGCTATCCAAAACGTTCGAAGGGGGATAGTCCCCGTAAAGATAGGACGGAGGTCCATGTTAAATGTGGAGGTCGTGTTCAGGCGAATGGGGCGAGCCTCAGGAGGTCGGAAGATCCATACGTATGAATCTTTCTTTTGTCTTTCCCTGTCTCTCTCTCTTGTGCTGTATGCGGACTCTGATCAGGTCAGCATGCAGCACCCGCACACTTACATAATACATATCTTCTTTCGTCTCTTTCGTTTTCCTTTTGATTTCTGTTCTCCTGACAGCAAGCTCAGCTGAGCCAACCCAACCACGACGTCCACTGGTATCTTTTGGGGAGAGGTACACTGCAGGGTACCCTCCTGGCCTTTAACGTTGGGGCAACTATGTTGCCCTTTTGGGGTGAGGGTGTGCTGAGTCAAAAGATTCAGCGCGAGTTCAGTTATTTTATTGGCATTTTTTGACGGTAAAGACAGTACAAAAGTTAATGTAATAAGGAGTGCTGCTCTCTACCCGCGGATAGGAGAGGCTACCGTTTTCGAATTTTCATTGTTTGATCCGTGTTGCCGTCTGCCGAGTTTTTCCAGCAGTTTTAAACAACAGTGCTGCAGCCTGGTGAGATTTTCGTTACCCAAACGAGGGAGGCGTTCCGTTTTTTTTGTCTCAACATGGAAGCCTAGCTGATGGCCTCGTAGAAAATCTCTTCGGTGGAGAGAAGTGTGAAAATCTAGCATCTACTTCTTAAAACTATGAGATAAGTTTCTTAACGACTGCGGTGAGTTTTGATTTCATTATATTAATTATATACTAAATTTTTAAAGGAGAAAACGTTTTTTTAGTAAGCTTGAGTAAGCGTGCCCACTTGTTGAATCATGCATGATGAGAGACGTATTTGTTCGTAAAGTTTTTATAAACCAATAAAACTTGATTATTGGAGTGTCAGAATCTCGGCTTTAATACCTAAAGTACAATAACCACAATATATTTAATATTGAACTTTCATTAAAACTGATGTAATGAGATTGTGTTGTTCACTTAACCTATTACACAATGTGTCGTCATTAAGTGGTATAAAGTTTTGCTACAATGACAGTAAAACTTTATACATATATAATTGGGAACTTACTCAGGCACGTTTTAAGCGTAAATCATGTCTCATTCAAAGTAATAGTATTCTCAGATTCTATGGAGTAAAAAACTATGTGTTTTAAATAAATTCTTCGCCACGTGGTAACCTCAATTTCACTCAAAGTAATAAGTTCATAAGATGTTACAGAGCCAAGATAAATTATTATATTGCAAAAGCAACTCACATTCAGTGAGGTTCAAGTTATAAAGCGTTATAAAGAATCATTGTTAGAGAACTTTTTAAGTAAGGCATGTTGGCCAAAATAATGTTACCAAGTTTTATTATGTACAACACAACTAGGTGTTGTTTTTATTTATGTATTTTGGAGGGTGTCCAAACAGTGGGGGCATTTGTGTGTGGTCTCTCACTAAAAATGTAATGTGTGAACAGGGTTCACTGAACAGAGACAAGTCCTGCTAACACTGAACGAAATGACATCTTAAAAGCTCCACACTCGACACCGAAGAGAACAACGACCGCAACAACATGCCAATCATGAGATCGCCACGCTATAAATAAGAGATCATCCTTCTGGGCACATATAAGCAGGTGAAAAATATCCATTTATATTCACACGTAGAATCAACATGGCACCAGTTATACATAATCATCAGTTTTACCGTTCAAGTATACATTCATTTGGATCCCCAATTGATGGGACAGTTTAGTGTGAACACTAAGTATTAATTGTAAATTTCAATATATGTATAGTAAATTGTCAGTTCAGAGACTGACATGTCTACAACACAGCATCCAACTTAGATTTCCACTCATTTCTTTATAGAGCTTTCGCTACAGATTTAAAGTCAGTTTTGTTATTAATATTTTCTCAAGTTTAATTTACTATGCATAAAAACATATATTTTCTCTTATTTTTAAAATCAGGTTAGGTCATTTGTATAAAAAGACTACTGGGAAGGTAGGTGTTATTTTAAATTAGTTTCAACCAAGCTGTGCCTGTCGAAACACTTTTCAACTTGTTTGTCGAAACAAGGTTGTTGAGACAAAATTTGTTGAGACTGGTTATAAGTTGAAGAAACATGTCCGTCTCTGACACACAATGTATTTTTTTATATAAGGTGCTAATATGGTGCAATTTTTCTCTTTTCATTAATTGGCCCTATTTTAGTCTATATAAATTCTTTATATTAATCATGGTAACTGGGGGGGGGGGGGGCGTTAATTATTTTAAACAATTTTTATTTCTCACCTTAATTAAGTATTTTAGCACTTAGCCACTTAGGCACTTGGTTTTAAATTTTAATGTCCTGGGGACATTTGTATGCAATACTTTATGATACACATGACGTGCAATTAACCCACACCATGGGGGTACATTTATAGAAATAAATCTTTAATCCTAATTGGGATTCCTATAAAGAAGAAGTTTAGAATTTATATACACCAGAAGGGTAATATAAAAAAGGGCGTGGCAAGAGACCTTTATGTATTTGTATACTATTGTATATGTAATTTGTCTTGTGGAACGTGTTATGTCTGTATATTTCTGTGTACATTTTGGGGGATATATATATATATATATAAATATTATGCATTGCTGTACTTTTGGTGGGATATAGGGATTTTATTATTATTAGAATTTATATACACCAGTAGACGAGTATTCTATCTCAATAATCGTGGCTGATCATTTCTTTATGAAAATTAATTATTTTATTTAACAAGTATAGTAAGTGTCACCTTTAAAGTTCATTTAAATTGGATGAGTAATTATTTTAATTATTAATAGTAACTGGGAATGAAACCATTTATCTTAATTAATTTATATACTGCATTTTTAAAAGAAACATATGATATAAATTTTATATTTTAATAAATAGTTTAATGGGAGTTTTATTTTGAGGTAATGATTATTTTAAATTTTCAATTCATTGATGGTGACATAGCAATTATTTTCGTGGATTCAGTTAATATTTTTCAGGTGGCCTTGTTGAGAGGGTATACTTCTTTAGTTGACTATTTAAAAGGGGAATTATAAATCACTGTTGTTTTTTTGTTAGTTTTATTATGAGATAGAATAATAAAATGGGATTGTTAATTATTTAATTCTTGAGTTTTTATTGCAAGTCCCGTCTTACTGGATCCAGTGCAATTTTTAGCTTCTCTAGGCCTTAGCCTAGTTTTAATTAACTTGTAACCCCTCTTTACAAAAGGAAATATTCTTTTTGTTTTAACTACTCAAAATGAAGTAGGGGTTTCAACACATAGCCTTCCACAGACACGAATATTTAAAAAACATTAGGAAATACAGAGAAGAAGGGCGACCAGTAGTTTACATGGATGAGACTTATATTCACTCGTCACATGTGAGCCAGAAATCGTGGGCAGACAATAACAATGATGGTGTCGCTATACCCCTCACTAAAGGAGCAAGACTTATAATAATTCATGCGGGAGGAGAGATGGGTTTTATTGAAAACTGCTTCACCATGTGGAAATCAAGTCTGTGTTCAGGAGACTATCACAGTTCAATGAACTTTGGAAACTACCAAAAGTGGTTGACAGAAAAATTAATACCAAACCTGCCAGAAAAAAGTGTACTTGTCATTGACAATGCACCATACCATAATGTGCAGTCAAAAAAGTGTCCAACCTCCGCTTCAACTAAAAGTAAAATGCAAGAGTGGCTTCGAAGTAACCGAATACCTTTCGATGATTCGATGCTGAAGGTACAGTTACTGCAGTTGATTTCGTTACATAAACCAAGGATCAAAGAATATGTAATCGATTCGCTCCTTCAACAACACGGCCACACTGTATTGCGCTTACCTCCATACCATCCGGAGCTCAACCCAATAGAACTTATTTGGGCCGAGGTGAAGAACTGGGTAGCAACCAACAACACAACGTTTACAATTGAAGACGTGAAGCAGCTAACAGTACAAAAATTCGGGGAAATCACCAGAGAATCCTGGCAAAAAAAATGTGACCATGTAAAAAAGGTTGAAGAAGACTACGTTACATCTCAACCACAAATAGAAAACGCTGTTGAAAATTTCATCATTCAACTTGGAGGGGAAACCAGTGACACAGATGAGGATGACGCCAGCGGATGTAGTCAAATGAACACGGACAGTGAAGAAACTCTATCAGGAATTGAAGACTTAATGTGAAGTGTGGTTTACCTGCTGTCATAGCTGTTAACTTAGTTGAAAATTTTTTTGGTACAAAAAAGTCCATTACTATAAAAAAAGTCATATTACTATATGACTTGCACAGTAAAAATTTTTATTATTTTCTATTTGAACAGTTAGCAATTATTTGTGACCATAGGACTGCATATTACTGATCGTCTACTGACATGAAACGAAAAGGAGCTCTGAAGATGACCCTTGGAATCATTAAAGGTAATTTGTATAAACATAATTCCATTTTTCATTTTTGTTGTGTTGTGTAGGGCCTACTTCTATAGTACGTAGTTCCAATGATCTATTTTACTGCATAAATAGGAGCAAGTGGGGTGAGGTGATGAATGGATTAATTTGATAATGTCGGCATATTTATAGGCCTACAATAATTTTACAATAATTTACAATAATTTTCGGTATGCTTTATTAGTGTTCTGTGTTTAATTTGTAGTACGTTAATGATTATAAATGTTGTTCTTTAGATCCAAAAACATTAAATAGAAAATAATTTGCATTACAAAATTTAGAAATTACAGTAGCACATAATTACCAGTAGTATTTGCATTTCGTTGTTTGGTTCTATTTTTAAAGGGACAGTGGATATTTTTCTTAAGAAATAAAAATATAAGGCATATTTGCTACCACCTGGGGGCTATGAGCGCACGAGTGTGCAATTTTTATATTTAAAACAGCTCTTAAATTATTGAAATTTAAACAAACACTGACACAAACAAAGCGTTCCGAACACTGCTTGCAGTAGTGACTGTACCAACTAGTACACGCGTACTCACGTAATAGTGGGAAGTCAGTCAGCGGAGGGGAAATTTCCCCTCTGTGGGTTTCCAGCTACGTTGATGTATGTATACTTGCGAAGCCTGAGTAAAGCAAGTTGCAGCGATTCAGGCGCCGTTATATGCAAAGTTGTATTGTCTGTAATTAGTAATTACGCTACTACGAAACAGAAGTAAACACGTGAGGGAAACACGTCTGACTTCGATAAAATGAACAATTTTATGCAAATTCCTAATAGATTTTTTTGTGCTTTAATCTTTGGGCTTCGCAGCTAGCCTAGAATATACACCCCTGATAATAATAAAGCTTGATGTAATTTGCAATTTGATGCATTTTGAGACATTTGTATGAGTTTATTCTATTCTTGTTGTCCAGAACGTGGTTCTTTCTCCACAGTTTAAAGTCCAAAAATGTTTTGTACCACCTGAAACCTGAGGCTGACATGTCTTCATCTCTGGAACCGTGTTTTAACTTGTTATATGTTCCTGCTGCACAATATTTAAGTTTCACACAAAATTTAGTTCCATGAAGGATGTTAGTATTATTGAGCTCTACTTTTGTGATGTGAGACAGGCATAGATATGTATACAAAAACTATGGCAATCAGATTTGGTAATGTTAATATTTTAAAAATTTGTATAAAATTAAACAAATGTTATAACTAAGCTGTTGAATTTTTTGTCCATAGTGTTAACACTTTGTGGGATAAAATTTAATCTCATTATTTTTTAGAGAAACCTCATAGTTCTCCCTAGACTGTCTTATCAATGTTATGTACTCTTGACTGTGAAAGCTCCAAACTCATTCAACACTCTTACTAGAGTTAACAGTGAGGCCAAGGGGAAAAGTATTTTAAAAGAGTATGAGCTACTTTTTGCACATATACTTGAGCATTTATGCATGTAATAAAAACAGCTGTTCGAAATGTTTGAGTAAAATACTGATTTGAGTTAGATGTACAAGTCATAAGTATTCTGATATAAAAAGGGCCTATAAGTATGGCCATTCTGATTCTTGTGATATGTCTTGTGTATAAATTTAATATTTACTTTACTAAAAGTACTGTGAAAGAAGAGATGAACAATCAAGACAACCTTAATATTTACATTTTTTTTATAAGTGTGTATTTAGTTACTGGTATATTAAATATAAATTATAAATTATACCATAAATTTTATGGTAAGTCATTTCCATTTGTAGTTAGAAATGCAAAATGTGAGTGTCAGTGCATTTCTACTAATGAAATATCTGTACTTTTAGATACTGTGCTTGTAGTAATGTACTCACCTTCGATTAAAACTTATTGTAGGTAAATTTATAAAGTCATTTGAGAATAAGACACTCATCTCGTTCAGTTCACACACACACACACACACAAAATTTTTACATTACATATAGGGTTCTTCTAATATTTTCAAGGCTATAATACTTTATAGAAATATTGAGTTGTTCCCCATTTATTGTTTTGACTCTTGAAAGGACCAATTGAACAAAACACATGAAGCATCCCTTCTAAACACAGAAATAACTATGCTAGTCCTAGTAGTCCTTGGGGGGGGGGGGGGGGTGAACAACAACAATTGGTCAAAACCTGAAACCACTATACTTGTAAATAATAGCACGCACACACACACACACACACACACACACGGTTAAATAGTTTAAATATATGTCAGTAATGTGATTTATAAAACGTTACAAGTATGTTAACTTATTTATAATGAAAAAGTAAAAAACCAACAAACCGGTTTACCTCTGACTTATCTGGCAACAGTAGATTGCTTTCAGTTGCACTTGACATTGCTTTTACTTATTTTTTTATTTTTTACTACTTACCATATTTGCAGGTTATGTTGTATTAATATGATTTAAAAGTAGTCTGCACACACACACACACACACACACACACACACACACACACACACACACACACACACACACACACACACACACACACACACACACACACACACACACACACACACACACACACACACACACACACACACACACACACACACACACACACACACACACACACACACACACACACACACACACACACACATTTTAATTCTTTTTGATTTTTAAAAGTATTACTGTCAAATTTAATTTAATATAAATATTAATTTAATCATGTCTAAAACTTATATTTTAATTGCTGATACCCAACATTTTCTGTCCACTAGTTCCTGGAAGATGATTAATTTATAGTTCACTCACCGAATTCATGAAATAGTATTTTCTATAGATAACGTGGTCTTTTCAAACCATCTAAAAATTTTAAATGACAATTTTTGTTGAAAAATCAATATACTTGCAAGAATTCATAGAGATTACAGATGATAAAATGAACATTAAAAAGTGACCTGAAGTTGGTGTAAAGGAAGGTGAATGTTAAACTTGTCTGTAAGGCATTTGGAATTGGTTATTATCCAAAACCTGAAACTTTAGAATGAATGCTAAGCAAACGGGATGCAATTTTTTTCTTTATAGTATTTTGCCAATACGAAAAAGTTTGGTATTTCATGTATGGAAACAAGTAAAAAATTTACAGGGATTGCACAAATGCAATGCACAGAGAAGGGCATTGAAAATGCTTCAATAAATCTAAAAAATATATATATTTATGTTCATTCACCAATCAATGAATTCATTCTTCATTTACCAATGTACAGATTATAAGTTAAATGTAGTCATATTCATAAGTGAAGTTTTATATGTGTACTACGTTATTGACAACAAAGAAGTAGTTTCTATGGAAACTCACCGGTTCCCATTTTCGATCACGCACCAGCGATCAGCCGCAAATGGGCAACACGTCCTTATAAACATTTTCAATGTTAAAATCTGTTGTATGTGTAGAGATTTTATGACATTTCTCTTCCAAATATGTACCTTTGTAGTCCACAGACTGAGTTGACAAATTGGGCTGAAAAACGCACCTTGATTTAATGGTGTGCCTGGTAACTGAACTCAGGATCTCCAGTTTACAAGCCAAGTGCCACATCCATAGTCTACTACACCCCCTATAATTTTTGATTTTATACACTAATTATTTTCTGGATGGAAAATGTACTTACCTGGATTACAAGAAACACTGTACCAGTATGTGAATGTATATGTACTATAAAAATTTTGCTTAGTTTGCAAGAATACACACACATACATACCTGTTTCAGATGAAACCATAACCAGCTGTGGTTCACTGGTGGTTAGAAATGATCACTGACTCTTCTTAAAGTTAGCCATGGTTGTAATACGTACCTAAATTTGGAAGAAGATGATTTAAAAAGTGTGCTATCAGTGGACAAGATGATGGTTATAGTTCTGTGTGTGTTCTGTAAGCTAGTGTTTGTTGCCTATGTGAGTAGATGTCTACGCAATATTGTAAACATAAAATAAATAATTTTAAGAAACGTCTTAATATTTTAATTTTTGTTTGTTTCAAATAAGTTTTTAACATTTTACTTTATGAATACAAATATCTACACAGTGCTGAAGATAAATGCCTTAATGCTAATAGAACTTAAGCTTTATTAATGAAAAACACGATTAACATAATTACTCATAGACACATTTAGTCAACAGAAACAAATTTACTGTGGAATGATAATTATTTGACCTTGACAAAGATAATATCAGATTGGGGACACATCATGGAAGGAACCTGTTGATTATTTATCTATGCATGTTGTATGTAGTTATCTATATACAGTGTATTTATCTTTGTATATGCTGTATCTGTGTACACTATATTTATCTATGTGTGCTATCCCCACTTATTATCTTCAGAAATGTTGCTACTGACTGGGTGAAAAGTTTACTATTTATCAAAAATATATAAATATCACTATAATATTGACGACTCGGAACACTAAGTTTTTTATAAGTAAAAACGTAAAGTTTTACCTTACAGCCTACCGGCCTTCACCTGCTTTGGCAAAAACACAAAACAAATTCGATCTACCCGGTGTATATAAACTAAATTGTTCAAATTGCAATAAATTCTACATAGGCCAGACAGGACGTAGCTTCAAACAGAGATACATTGAACACACAAAAGCACTCCACACCACTACAGAATCTACCTTCGCAAACCACCTCATTGAAGCAAACCACACATATAAAAACATCGACAATAACATGAACATACTACACTTACACACAAAAGGCCGAAAACTAGACACTCTAGAACAATTAGAAATATACAAACACACAAAAACAAATAAAAACGACATCCTAAACGAACAGACACAATTCAAATCGCACGCATTATTCGAACACATCTCACCACACACACACAGCTTCGATCTTTCGAAACACTATCTCGTCGCCAACAACAAGATGAACAGTGCTACTAACGACAGCCTCTGATGAAGCCTTCTATAGGTGAAAGCCGGTTTAGGCTGTAAGGTAAAACTTTACGTTTTTACTTATAAAAAACTTAGTGTTCCGAGTCGTCAATATTATAGTGATATTTAGTTAAGTAACGGACACGTAATGGACAACGAAATCCAAGAACAAAAATATATGTTATCTTATAGACATATTATGTGCTGGTGTTAAAAAAGGACTTTGTAGAAAAACAAATTGTTGAATATTTCAAAGAAATTTAATAAAACAACGGAAGATAACATTTCTAGCCCACCATCATATATAATAAACACGTTACATTGAGACAATGGAAGTGCTGGGAACCTTAGCCTGGGAAGGGGCCTCATATTCTATTTGTAATAAACAATCCTGTTTTTACCAATTCCAGCTACTTAGAAGAGAATATCGACAACAAATATGTTTCTTTAATAAAAACTTGTGGAAAAGATTTTTAGGATGCCTACTTTAAACTCATGGTAGAGACTTTCCTGTTGATCAGTGACATCTCTATATATATAAGCGGCTTTGTCTTGACTGACAGAGAATCAACGTAGAGCAAAAACTACTGAAGATAATGATCTCAAAATTTGAAGGTATATTCTTATGGGGTCGTAGATGCTCACTAAGAAACGGTTTTAAAAACTTTCACTCTTAAGGGGCAAACCCTCCCACCATTGTATGTACGTATCTATGTATGTATGTTCCATATCTCCTCCTAAACCACTGGACCGACTTCAACCAAACTTGGCACAAATATTTTATGCGACGGGAGAACCAACATAGGATAGGTGTTTTTTTCGATGGGGTCCTTTGGGGAGTTCTTTGGGGTCTTCCACATCTCCTCTTAAACCACTGGACCGATTTCAACCAAACTTGGCACAAATATTTTATGCGACGGGAGAACCAACATAGGATAGGTGTTTTTTTCGATGGGGTCCTTTGGGGGGTTCTTTGGGGTCTTCCACATCTCCTCCTAAACCACTGGACCGATTTCAACCAAACATGGCACAAATATTTTACGCAACGGGAGAACCAACATAGGATAGGTGTTTTTTTTGATGGGGTCCTTTGGGGTCTTCCACATCTCCTCCTAAACCACTGGACCGATTTCAACCAAACTTGCACAAATATTTTACGCAACGGGAGAACCAACATAGGATAGGTGTTTTTTTCGATGGGGTCCTTTGGGGAGTTCTTTGGGGTCTTCCACATCTCCTCCTAAACCACTGGACCGATTTCAACCAAACTTGGCACAAATATTTTACGCAACGGGAGAACCAACTGTAACGATACCGGGGGACCCGAGTTCGATTCCCGGTACCGAATCACAATTGTATATTTATTATTGGTTCTGTTCTAATATTTTTTGTTAATAATAATGATATTGTTTGTTAATAATTATTATATTGTTTTGTAATAATGATAATTGATATAAAATGTTAAATATAAATAATTATATATGTATAACTAAATGTATGAAAACAGAATTTGTATGAGTGATGTAATGGAAAATTGGTGGCGTTGTCAAGGAGACTGTTTTGTGAGATTGAAAATAATGAATTGTTAATTTTTGGATCTGTAGAAGAAAAGATGAAATAAAAATTGTTCTTTAATATCTAAAGTTAATTAGATGGAAATAAAAATTGGTACAACAAAAACCAGTTGTTGTACACATATTATCAATATATAATATATATTGATTATAGTATAACATTAATAAAAAAAAAATGTTCAAATAAGAAAAAAATAATAAATAGACCTCCGAAGAGAAATAATGAAACGCTACAACGTATAAACTGGTGCTCAGCGGTGTAGATATTATAATCTTAAATTTTGTGCAGAAAATATGAAAATAACACACAAATTTAAAAAATAACAACGGTTGCTAAGAAGAACAAAAAAATATTCTGAAAAGGGAGATACATATTGAAGCTGATTTGAACAAGAGGCAAGAAGTCCTGAAGGAACGTGAACTGGAAGTCATCGGAGGATTTTTTCGGAACTAAGAAGGAAGAATCCAGGCCGAGACGAGACAGTCCTTGCAGTTCGAGTTGAAGGCAACTTATGTACAAGAAGCTCCTGAAGGCGGATCATCAAGGTGTTTGGGTGAGTCCGGCAGATTTTTGTTGTTTTGTTTCTTGCTGTTGATGTTGTCTGTGTGTTGTGTGGTATACTGTTTTTTTAGTAAAACATCTCATTAAAATGGCATTTATTCAACGGTACCCAAAAGTTGTTTTGCACGAAGTTGCGATCGATCTAGATCTTGAAATTCGTGAAGGAATGAGTAAGAAGGATTATACTCGTCTAACAATTCAATCGTATGGAGATTACGGTGAAGAATTAATCAAATATCTGTTACAGAAAACAGAAACAGAAATTGTTAGACGTGAAACAGTAGCAGCTGAAGCTGTGAAGGAAGAAAAAAGATTAGCAGCCGAAGCTGTGAAGGAAGAAAAAAGATTAGCAGCCGAAGCTGTGAAGGAAGAACAAAGATTAGCAGCTGAAGCTGTGAAGGAAGAAAAAAGATTAGCAGCTGAAGCTGTGAAGGAAGAAAAGAGATTAGAAAGAGAGTTTGAGTTAGAGAAATTGAGGATTCAACAGACTTCTAATACTGAAGTTGAAGTTAGAAAAATTGTAGAACCAAAATTGTATAATATAAAAGATGTTGAAGGTATATTTGATGAAAAAGAGGAAGATGTGTCAATTTTCCTTCGAAGATTTGAACGTGCTATGGTACATTCGAAAATACCTCTTGAAGACTGGGTTATTGTTTTAACTAGTGTTGTACCAATAGTAATCAAAGAACTCATTCATCGAGAACCAATAGAGCTAGCAGAAAATTATGATTATGTAAAAGAATTATTTATGAGAAAATATCAGTTAAACCCTGAAAAACTCAGACAAAAATTCTTTAATATTAGACGCTTACCGAACCAGACTTGGGCAGATTTTGTATATCAATTGACCATATATTTTGAAGGATGGACTGAAGGAATGAAGGCAGTTGATGTCAAAAGCTTGAAAAATTTAATGATTTTAAATCAGTTAAAATATCGGGTTCCTACCCAAATAAAAGAACAGCTGAGTCAAGATTGGTTAAATTTAAGTACACCTTTGGAGTTACAGAGACAACTAGAGAAAAATGACGATTTGAGGACTTGTCTTAACCAAAAAACAAGTTTGGATTATATTAAGATAGAGTCGAATCCGAAAAATGTTCTGAAGGTGCAACCTAAATCTAATGTTCCATACAAGGAATTAAAAAAAGGGAAGATTCAAAGATAAGTGAATTTAAACCTGAATTTAAAAAACGGAAAGAAATGCGATGTTATTTATGTAATTCATTTGAGGAATCATTTGAGGAATAGATGTCCTAAAAGATTATCTAGTAATGAACCCTCAAATGTAGCAGGAATAGTTGAAGAGGTCTCTAGTTTTATGAAAGAGACTAAAGAGGATTTGAAAGTTGGAGGCATTTCTCAATCTGATTTAGAAAAGCAAGTAATGCCATTCAAGTGTCAAGGGAAAGTTAACGGTAGACAAGTTCAAATACATCGGGACACAGGTGCTGATATTGATGTGGTGCATCAAAATTATGTATCTATTGAACATTACACGGGCGAACATAGATGGCTTAACACCCCATTATTTCCAGAACCCTTCTGTTGCCAAATAGTAGATGTCACTTTGGAAAGTCCTGAAAAGAAAATACTTGCTCAGGCTGCAGTCACAGCTAATCCAGCTTATGAAGGAATTTATTTGATGGGGAATGAAACGGCGCAGAGTTTACAAAACACAAATGCACATTTGTTAGAATTTGTGAATGCCGTAAACATAAAGTCTATGTTAGTTAGGCGAGAAATAGAAGTAAAAGAGCAAGCAGAACAAGAAAAAATTCAAAATGATCAGCTATCAACCATTGAGACTGAAACAAAAGAGGAAGATAGACTCCTTGAAGAAAATGACAGTTATCAACAGGGCGAAATGTTGTCCCTACTGAATACGACACATGAACAATTCATGGCTGCTCAAAATAACCTCTGAAGAGAAATAATGAAACGCTACAATCTGAACTTGAAACGGTTCAGATAACTAAGGTTATAAATATACCTGCTATAGCTGATTTTCAGGTTGAGAATACATCCCTTGATGAACTGGCAGATGAAGTAAAGGATGTTACATGTCGAAGTTCGGGTGAAACAAAACTTGATGTGTTAATTAAACAGGAAGAATCAAGAACAGGAAAATCTGAAGGAGACAAAATTTTGCACACTATTAATGATGCAGCAGAAACTGATTCATTTATTGCTTCAGAAACCAACACTGTTGTTAAAGAAGCAACAGATAAAATAAATCTGCCTATTCAGTTGCTTGAGAATGTGGATGATAAGCCAACCATTGAAGAATCAATGACACCTATTTTTAGAAGTTTTGAAACAGACACACTTGATACACATCAGCATTCTACCATAACACCAACTGAAAAATCTGCAGCAGATACACATGCATTAGGTGGAAGTACTGAGAAAGTAACAAAAGTAAGCACACCTGCAGACATAGTAGAAGAAAATATTTCAAAGTTGGAGCATGAAATAGGGAGACTAATTATTGATGAACCATGTGAAGAAGGAAGAGTATGTACAAGTGACATGTACTCCGAGATAAGTGAAAGTATTGTTCAACCACAGTTCGAGTCGAAGGATGAAGGTATTGATCAAAAACAGTTTGAACAGTGCTCTAACAAAACAGCTGAAGACAATTCCTTGTTGAACTCTTTCATTCCAACTGATGTTTTACCTGCAACTCAAACATGTAATGAAGATAAAACAGTTGAGCTACTGGTTAAAGAAGTAATATCATCTGTTGTGGAAAGAAAAGGTAAGAATACATCAAAAAGAAAAAAAAATAAAAGTGATAAAGAAGTGGAAATGGCATCAGCTCCAACAAATATCCTTTCTGGACCTGAAGGACATAAAATTCAAAAAATAGATCCGTTGAAAAAAGTTAATAAGGGAGAGATAATTGTAACAGAGGAAGGGGATGCCACTTCTATATCATCCAGTACTTTACTGGAAATAAAGTTTGAAACTGAACATCCAGTTATTTTTTTAAGTAGAAAACTGAAAGGGCCAGAAATAAATTATGCGACGACCAAAAAGGAATGCGCTGGCATCGTCTGGGCCGTTCTTAAAATCCGTCAATATTTAGATGGGGGACTGACTTTTAATATTGTAACAGACCACAATCCTCTGATTTATTTAAAAACTATGGGATCTGCAAATGCCCGATTAATGAGATGGGCACTTGCCTTACAATCATTTGATTTTGTCATTACTCATAAGGCCAGGAAATATCACAAAAATGCTGATAGTTTAAGTAGGGCCATGTGCCAAAAAAGTGATGTGGACATACAGACAACAGCACGGCCTGAATTTGCCGGAGTTACCTAACCAATATTGTCATTCAATTTTCACCCTCCTTGTTGGAAGCCGAAAGTTGAATAGACTTAGGCGGGGAGGGATTGTAACGATACCGGGGGACCCGAGTTCGATTCCCGGTACCGAATCACAATTGTATATTTATTATTGGTTCTGTTCTAATATTTTTTGTTAATAATAATGATATTGTTTGTTAATAATTATTATATTGTTTTGTAATAATGATAATTGATATAAAATGTTAAATATAAATAATTATATATATATAACTAAATGTATGAAAACAGAATTTGTATGAGTGATGTAATGGAAAATTGGTGGCGTTGTCAAGGAGACTAATTTGTGAGATTGAAAATAGTGAATTGTTAATTTTTGGATCTGTAGAAGAAAAGATGAAATAAAAATTGTTCTTTAACATCTAAAGTTAATTAGATGGAAATAAAAATTGGTACAACAAAAACCAGTTGTTGTACACATATTATCAATATATAATATATATTGATTATCGTATAACATTAATAAAAAAAAAATGTTCAAATAAGAAAAAAATAATAAATAGACCTCCGAAGAGAAATAATGAAACGCTACACAACATAGGACAAGTGTTTTTTTGATACGATCCTTTGGGGGATCCTTTGGGTCTTAAAAAACTATTAGATCTGGTTACTATGGCAACCCAATAGAATAGATTCTGGTTACCATAGCATCGGTGGAAGTCTCCCGTGTAGGAAATAGCGTGGGAGTCGTCCGACGGGCCTTCCCCGGAGTTCATCCACGGAACCCGGGAAGTCTTACGTCGGATCCCGCGAAAGACAGCGGGGCCAGAGTCCACGGTTCTTATAAATAAAGATATAGGTTATGATATCAAAGGTGGTGTATGCATCTTAAGAAAATTCTTAATAGTGTGTGAATTCAGAGTTGTTTCAGTTTGAATTTAAAAGTGGATAAGTTAAGATCAAAGTAAGTTATAAGTGAGTATAAAAAACAAAGTATTCAGATCATAGTGTTCAGACAATATAAATGCACTTGCTTCAGTTTGAATTTAAAAATTGATAAGCTGAAATCTATAGAGGTATTGTATTGTTAGAATAAGTTTAGGAGACACTAATTTAACAAATGCCTTATTTCAACATTAACACAATGAATTATAAAACGACAGTTAAATATGCAGCGCATGCAAGTACTGTAGACATTTTATTGAAAACTAATTTAGCTGTCGCCCTCTCCCAGAGTTAGAAATCGAGCAGGAGCATCACGCGCAACAGAATTCTTCTCCAGATATAAGAATACAGTTTATGACATGTTCTTAAACAGGTGCGCTACAGAGTATTCCTCCAGTGAGAATGCGAACGTAACAATATAAGGAAGATTATACAATATACAAGTAATATAACGTTAGAACAAGAATAGGTGCCTATGAGCCTATGAATAAATTATGTTCCCGAGCAACGCTGGGTAAATCGGCTAGATATAGATATCTATATAAGCCAAATACCACTGACTGACTCACTGATCACGATATCTCTGAAACCACTGAATGGATATCAATGAAACTTTGAACATAGCTTCATCATAGGTCTTAGGTGCTCACTAAGAAACGGTTTTAAAAACTTTCACTCATAAGGGGCGAAAAACCAAATACTAAAATTTATTGTGGGAATTGCATACTTGGTAAATGAAGTGGTTGACATCTCAGTTTACTGGAAACCCCGAATACATTTAGTCCTGAGTTTTTAATCATTGTTTTAAATTGAAAAAAACTTCGTTGCTTGCAGGTTCTTATAGTCGAGAAAATTTCGAAGTTCAATTAATTAATAAATGTATGTCCTCTTTTTCTCGGAAACGGCTTTAACGATTTTCTCGAAATAAATAATAAATAGCTGTTGCTATGAATGTAAATAAACAAACTAAGAGTTGAGAATTTGTACAATCTATCTAATCCTATTCTATTAAGCGAGCAATAATTGTACAATTACGTACAACGTGAAACTCCGTAGCGAAGTATGGGTATTTTGCTAGTCTTAATTATATGTCTTAAATTACACTAAGAAACACATACACGCAATTTCCATTCATTTGGATTTTTTAAAGAAATGAGTATTGTTGAAGAGTAATAATTGACACTCTCAAGTAATGTCTTTGCTTCTTATTAAGAAAATTATGTATGTAAATCAGAGTTGTTTGAATAGTACCCTCATCTCAAGAAGTAATTAAAAGAAGAAAATATAATACTTGAAGTTTTTTGATAAACTAAAATATGAGAATTCTGATGATGAAGAAGTTTAAGTTGTTACAGGGAATGAAGGAGTGGACAAAACTGAAAATCAATTAGAAAAATTTCAAGATTGAAATTATGTTATAGAAAACTGAATTTAAAAGTGTCTACTGTCATGTTACCAGCAGTGGACTGTTCACCACGTTACAAACATAGAAATCTATTTGAAATGTTTTTTTTTTCAATCATGCTATCAAATGTGTGAGCCGATAGAATCTTCTTTCCGTCTTTTCTTTAAACCAAAAGTTCATCTTACTTGTTCTTTTTCACCTTCTTTGTTTTTGGTTTCCAGCCTTTGAGTCTCATACTTTCCTTGAAACAACAGTCTGTTATTTCATTGGCTTTGTAATTAAGTGCTTTCCTTGCTTGTTTGTACATTTTACTCACTTCAGATTCTGAAAATTGTCACTAATGAAATTTGTAATATTTCTTTATCACTACTTCTTGATAATATATCACCAAGAAAGCAGACATACAAATTATTAAGTTTAGAACTTTTGTCCCAAGTTATGTGTAACTTTGATTGGGTGCAGACTGGGTTAAGATGTATGTTTTTAGTTCCACAAGGGTCGCATACATCCCTAGTCCTTACTTGAAGCTCCCTTTTTTCAATGTTGTAATTCAATGTTTAAATAAAATAAAGAAACACCATTTAAATGCAAAATTTATCCGCTTCTAAAATTTCGAGTTATGAAGGGAAGTGGTACATGTTTATGCAATTTAAACTAACAAGGAATGTGAAGGATTTCTCTTATTAACTTGAAATAGTGGATGTTTTTAACTTTATCCGTCCTCAACTAGAACAATCATTACTGTAGTCGTTTCTTGTGTAGCCGCTAAATATCAGTGCAATCAGTAGCATAACTAACACACTGTGTGTGCGTGTGTGTGTGTGTGTGTGTGCGCGCGCGCGCATTCATTGGCGGCTCATAGTTTCTACAGGGAAATCAGAATTTTTCAAAGCGACTGATCCTCTGCGGTAGGGAATGTGATATGAATCCATAATTGTGGTGTTTCATTTGTATAGTAAAAATTCCAAAGCCTTTTCAATCTCATCGTTTGCAATATCATTCAAATGTCGGACGAAATTAGAATTGCGTTAATCTCTCGTTTTAGTCATCGGAATAAAAATGAATGTTGTCAAAATAACCTGTTTACGCGAAGCGAAAATTTTCTATACAACTTTTATCGCATGAACAACAGATAATAGTTTATTAATTTGTGTTATTTAGTAGTAGGCTTAGAATTAATTTTTTGGCGCTACAAATTTTAGTAGAAGTGTAAGATACTTTTTTAAAAATTACTTCCATACTGTATCACGTAAATGTCACACACTTTTCGTGGCTTTTTCACATAACGTACAGCATGTGTTTAAAATTAGTAAAATACAAAACAGTCGAGTAAAAAACGAAATTTAACAGCTTCGAGATCCCAGTTCAAGAACTATGAAAAATGTGAAAAAACAAGTAGGTCTGACAGTGTGTAGGTGAGGAGGTTTTTGTGGCAAGAAAAATTCTGGAAGAGAAACCTGATATTCAGCGAAACGTCAGCAGAACATTAGCTTCTCTCCATTATTCATTGGGCGGATTGCCAGCACGAATCTACTTAACTTCAACTGTTGTAAAACTTACACTCCTGTATTTAAACAAAGATTCGTATAGAACTTCAGTTTCGTATCTTCGTCCTCTGAGTTCTCTGACATTCATATTGAAGCTTGGTGATATTAATATCTAATATGGTTCAATATACATTGTGTTCTTTCCAATACCTCTGTCTTTGGCCAATCGAATTGAGCAATGTCCTTTGCTTCCTTCAGACTATTTGCTCGCCTCTTGGTCTTGTTCGTTTTATTATACATCGTACCAAAAGGTGTAAATCGCTTCAATAAATCGCTTCCTCTTTTATCTGCAGTTCTCATATAACAAGCATTCCCCACGTGTGGAATGCAACGCACGTGTGGAGACCCACAATTCGTATACATACACAATCTTATATAATATAGTGGCCGACTCTTAACCGTCATTTTATGTTTACGAATATTTTCTTCTGTAGGTTTCTAACCAAGGTTCTCGAAACGGCTATACACAGAAGTAAATACGAATACATACGTGCAATATACACAAGAACACGGAGAGTCTGTACTTCAAATATTATATTGTTAAGTTAGCAGTTTCGCGTTGTTTAGGGCCTTCATCAAGGTTACGTAATTGACAAACCATACAACAAAGAAGTAACTTAATAGAGAACAAGGGCATCCAACACGATTTTCAACAATATGCAGGTATATATTAGGCCTAGTTACTCTACTCATTCAATGGAACGAATGAGATTTTCAGTAATTTCGTTGTTCATTAAAATTAAAACTACATAAATTAGTTGAGGATTATCAGTAAATATATTTTATGCATATTAAACTAGCCTACATAGTGCACTGGACAATGCATTTTTAAAGGAGGCACATATGAACCTGAAATTCTAATCCCAAAAGGTAGTCAGAAATATCGAATCTAGGCAATACACTCCCTACGCATGTCATACTGAGTATCGGAAGTATACTCTTTGTTTCAAATATTAATTTTTTTCGTCCGAATTTGGGTTGAAAAATCATTACTAAAAAAAGTCTCAATCTACTTATTGTTGTTCTACGTGTTGACTAAGCAGACCTAATTTTTTTCGACAGAATTACCGTATATAACATATGATTTGTGAAAGTAACTAACTAAAAAAAAGAATCTTGTGATATTTTGCGTACTAGCGTATGACGAAAATTTGTGTAATGTTTCAGACTTGCAAATCTTAAAGAAAAACTACTTTTTAAGAATACGTCACATTACACTATGTTGTTTTACTAAAAATCTTCTGCTTAGGAAAGGCGAGTGACGTGATTTATAGAGAGTGTTGAAAATTCCAACCCATATTTTTTCATAGAATTATTACTACTAAAATAAAGGCGAGGTCGTCTTTAAAGGCTATTTTTATCTTGTCCTTGAAGACTTTGCTTGGTGCTATCTGTTATAAAGATGCCATTTCAATTTTCTTCTGCAAAGTTTATTTTCGGAATACAAT
Organism: Magicicada septendecula; assembly: GCA_034769895.1. Taxonomy (NCBI): domain Eukaryota; kingdom Metazoa; phylum Arthropoda; class Insecta; order Hemiptera; family Cicadidae; genus Magicicada; species Magicicada septendecula. The sequence goes on from CM068368.1 coordinate 661,929,167, forward strand.
CCTTCCACGTGGTAAATAACTATTTGCGATTATTTAGTCTCTAATAGTAGCTTTATAACGTTTTGTATCATGATAATAGCACTCGATAAGATAAGGAGTGTCTGGTGTTTTATTTATCCTGCCATGTATTCGTGTTCTGCGAATCCCGTAGTTCAGTTGTACGCTAGTTTTTATCGCGTCCGATTGTACGTGTAGTCGACTTAAAGTACAGGCTGAGTCGAACTGGGCACGAAGTAACAAGAGTAAAATGTTGTGACGCGTGTTGAAAATGTCGTAGGGAAAATTTGTAAATGGAAAATTTATCTATGAGATGTACGTAGAGACATAATTAAAACAAGCGTGGAAACAAAAATAGTGTCGGTAAAATCGTCGAAGTTTGTTCTCGGAGAAGAAGAACCATGTAAATCATTTACATCGCAACAGTGGTGTTTCGGCGGGTGTGCCGCGGGAAAAACTGAAGTTTTTTCTCCCAGATCATCAGCAGACCTTTTCTCACGCTGCGTTATGAAACCAACACTGTGAAAGATGACTCAGAACTGTTTGGATTCTTGGTTTTACTGCTAAACTTGAAAGATCGAGCCAGAATATTTCAGTATAATGAAAACTGTCGCGGAAAGTTGAAGGAGAACTCTTGTACATTTCTGCAGACATTATGACGTTTCTATGGAAATCATTAGCCAATTTCCTAGAAGTAAATCAAGAATTGCTTATGAAATACTTTTTAAGATGCTTCGTCTCCCAAAAAAACTAACCTCCCCGAGACGTGATAATTGGCATTCCGGTCAACTGACTCTCTACTATACTTCGAATTCCAGAAACATGCATTAAAAACAAAATTTAGTACTTACCCATTCTGATGAAAGCTTGAACGTTGTTTGTGTACAATATGTAACGTACAATCCTTACAGTTAGATTTTAAACTAAATTGTATTGATATAAAAATCAGGGCTCTATACTATACAATAATCCTAAAAACTACATCGAACAAACCTGCTGTTTTCCAAGATGTGTAACCGACATGGCTGTTAAAAGTAGATAGATAAAGATGGCTGACCGACTTAATAGATAAAAGTAATACAAACCTGTTTCAGTATTTCCTTGTGACACTCATAAACTCATAAAAACTGCACTGTACGAACCTGTACCACCAAGAGGATTAGAGCAAACGTACACTTCTTAATTACACCCATAACGGTGTTGTGCGTATTCTGTGACCCGTTTCAGCACTTCATGTTCGTTACTAACACAGACACTGTACAACACTTCAACCTTGTGTAATGTTACAGAGATGACTGCGGCATTTGGCAGACGTGTTTCACTTCATATACATTGGACGAAGTTTTGTAAACACATCCTTAACTTGGTCACCTGCAGTTTATCAACATTCTTTTCAAGGTTATTTGACAAAACGACGTCTATAAATTTTTGTTTAGCTGACAAACCTATCACAAACAGTATAGGGAACGACGTTCTATAGGCCTGCTCATGTAAACTGTGACGATTATAAATTAATAGCTTTTTTGATTAACAGCGTTCTGATTAACAAGCTTATTCAATTCATAGCTATGATATTACACCGTGGACGTTTCTCATATTTTAGCTTCCATTTTTGCCCACACCTGTAGTATTACATTCTAGTTCTTTTAGTATTCTTCTATTGATTCCTTTTATTTTATACCATCTCCCCAAACAAGTTCCGGCTTCTCTTATCTGTTGTCTGCCAATTCCATATTTTTCAGGACTGAATTACATTTCTTCTGTATTCTTTCCATTCGCTCACATTGATTCAAATTTTGTATTTCTGTAGCTTCAAGGTGTAATATCAGTTGTCACGCCGATCAGTTTTCGTTTCGAAAGGTAGCTTTGTACACTAGGTCAGTGGTTCACAAACTTTTCAGTACGCGGACCCCCCCCCCAACAAAAAAAATTAAAAATTTCACGGACCCCGTCTGAGTTATGAAATAAAACAAACAGTAAATATGATACAAACTCTTATATTTTAATTAAAATTTATTAAAATCAAAATTCTCTTAACTTTCAAAATTATTATATTAACAATATCAAACATATTTTAATGTGAACAATGAAACCGCTTTTGAACAATTAGCTCTGCAGTATTAGGTTTAATGTCTGATAATTTCAATATTAAGTCACTCTCGACATCAAGTTTATTTCTTAACTTTGCCAACCTCGGCTCTATCTCTTCAGCCACACGTGTCGAAATCCAGCTACTTAGGCGTAAAACCAGCTACACGGAAAATGTTTTGCTTAGATACAGTACGCGAGATACAGTGTTTATACGTGGACTAAAACATCGCGATCAGTTCTGCGTGTTCGGCACTCTAGTCAGTTCGGCTGACAAACAGATCTGCTACACGACATGATTTAAAGACATTATTAAAGCCATTAGCTTGAAATTACTTTTATAATTACAATTAGTATGTAAAAAAAAATACTGGACTCTTCTACTAATTGTTTTAAGATTCTAAACTTTAGATTTTAGACTATAAAAAATCGGAGAAAATTACGATACATTCTATTTTTTCTTAAAAGTGTCCGCGGACCTCCTGAAACATTGCCGCGGACTCCAGTTTGGGAACCACTGCACTAGGTGTAATCTCGTGTTGCCAGTCAAAATATAATATCAGTTGTTGCGACGATCAGATAGGATCTCAGTGTTTGTTTTTACGTGTTCTGTAAATATTTGTTGTTCTTCCTACAATGTGACAGTCTAGTTGCATCCTTCAACTTGTGTCACCACTCTAAATATTTCGACATTGACAGCCATTCAGAGACATCCAACAAATCTCTCGCGTCCTTTCCGACGTTGTTTCACCATCGTGACCGTGAATTCCCTTATTAATGAACATTTCCAGACCACCACGTCTCTTGAATTGCGGAATATCCATCTGGTATTTTTCTGTTTATTTATAAAGCTTGTTAGTGCTCCAGCCTGTTAGTGCTCTTATATTGCAAGTTACAGTAATCATGTTATCATTTTTTTGAAAGTTCAATTCATTTTTCTCTCATTTCGTACTAATATATTCTGTTGCAATTTACAAGTACGGGTAGAAGTGTATTCATAATCTATGCCCGTTATACAGACGTACTCGTATTGATATCAACTGTTTATAAGATCAGAAATAAAATAAAAGGAAAATGTATACTTTAACAGTAAAAAAGTATAATACTCTAGAGTTCGAGGTCTGAGCATTCTTACGCGAAATTAAAAAAGCGTTAAGAGCACGAAAACGAATTTTTGAAGTCGATCAGCCAGAAGATCCAATTGAGAAGTGATACCAACAAAAGAAGCAAGTTGGACAAAAATATAGAAAAAATACAGTAGAACAACTTGCATATTTTTACGGAAAACACAACACTTTATTATATTGACAGTTATCACGGAAATAATAATCACATTTTGATAAAATATTTTTGTCATACCCACAATGATATGAAATATCGGTATGGAGAACCATACATGACTTCCATATTCTAAGATTTATTTTTAAAATCATTTTCGAAATGAAATATTACCATAGAAACTACTTCTTTCTACTTACTGCTTCAGCCTTAACCACAGTACTGTGGTCACTAACATATACCACCTCACGTTATCGCACTCGATTTTCACTGATGATGGAAGTCAATGGCATTGCCGAAACGTCTGGTTTTGTAGAAAACATTGGACTACGGCCAAATATCCCGGGAAGGAATTTTAACAAAAACTACTTCTTTGTTGCCGATAACGTTGTACACATATATATAAAAAATATGCATAAAATTAATGGCTTGTATAAGGTAATGATTGATCTCCATTAAGTAGTGCTCAAGTTTCCAAAGTTTTAATATTATGATGTCCGTAATTAAAACATCAGAGCAGGTTTAGTGTGTATGAGGGTTCACCGTGGACACAAATTTTCAACATTTCCTATTGAGCGTTGCTTAGAATAAATCTGCGAATCTACAGTGTACGTTTCACAGAACAAACACGCGGAAAAGAAGGAGCGCTCCGAAGTCACTCATGGACCCTCAGCATCTTGCAGAGGGTTCATTCCCTAAAGACGAAAAGTCTGTCTATGAATCGTTCCTCTGTAAACACGTGCAGTTACACTGCCCAGCGATCCACAGGAAGCAAATCGCTATCCATGCTGGACACTTTTTCGGCTTGCATGCGTTATGTTGGTATGGGTTCGGCACTTTCCATTTAAAAAGCGTGCAAATGTAAGAAAATAAACATGAATGAGGCCAGAAATAACGCGAATTGTGTGTGTGTGTGTGTGTGTGTCTTCCCTGCCTTTTTATTGCGGTAGTGATAATAATAAAATGGAAACGTAAACAGTACATAACTGAGATATGCTTGCCTGCCACGCACGATATATTTTCTCTTATACATGACTAGCAGAATACCCGTGCTTCGCTACGGAGTTTCACGTTGTACGTAATGAAAATGTTAGTTTAATTAATAAAGTTTAATTAAAGTAGGCTTCTTAAAATAAATAGCTGTTGCCCACAACTTCGTTCGCGTGGTCTTCAATTTAATGCGATAATATATTTAGAACAGAATCTATTCTATTGGGTTGCCATAGTAACCAGATCTAATAGTTTTTTAAGACCGCAAAGGACCCCCCAGAGGATCGTATCGGAAAAACACCTGTCCTATGTTGGTTCTCCCGTTGCGTAAAATATTTGTGCCAACTTTGGTTGAAATCGGTCCAATGGTTTAGGTGGAGACGTGGAAGACCCCAAGGATCCCCCAAAGGATCGTATCGAAAAAAACACTTGTCCTATGTTGGTTCTCCCTTTGCGTAAAATATTTGTGCCAAGTTTGGTTGAAATCGGTCCAGTGGTTTAGGAGGCGATGTGGAAGACCCCAAAGAACCCCCAAAAGGACCCCATCGAAAAAACACCTATCCTATGTTGGTTCTCCCGTTGCGTAAAATATTTGTGCCAAGTTTGGTTGAAATCGGTACAGTGGTTTATGAGGAGATGTGGAAGAAACCTTCGCGGACGTGCGCACAACAATTCACCGAAGTTTCATCGCAATCGGATGAATGGTATAGGAACGCATACGGGACAAACAAAGAAACATTCATTTTTATATATAAGATGTAAACTATACCACTTACTTGACATAAACCGTGATAGCTAAGCTAATGTACAACATATATGTATTAATTATACACATAAATGTTCCTCGATAGACACTCTATCTATTGGCGAAAACTTGAATAAAATCCGTTCAGTACTTCCTGAGATTGGCGATTTCAAACACAGAGAGAGAACGGACCGACTTTACTTTATACTATGTACAGATTTACATTAAAATGAAAAAATTATAATTTTATTGCCTGGCAACAAAATTATTTTATTTTTAACAATTACCATTGTTTCAAAAAGTTTAAATGAATTTTCAAGTACTTTACTCTTGTTAAAACGTAAAAGGTTGCAGGTAAACTACCCCTTCCCCTTAACCGATCTTCACCAAAATCGAAAGTCCTTGAGACCTCTACAATTCAGGGACGTATGCAAAAAATTATTTGATTCTGTTTGAATTTGCGGCTGTTATCGTTTGCCATAGAAAATACGCTTGATAAAAAAACGTTGCAGGTAAACTACCCCTTTCCCTCAACCGATCTTTACTAAAAACAATAGATCTTGAGACCTCTACAATTTAGGGCTGTATGCAAATAATCTTTTGAGTCTGTTTGAATTTGCGGCTGTTATCGTTTGCCATAGGAAATACCCTTGTTAAAACATAAAACGTTACAGGTAAACTACCCCTTTCCCTTAACCGATCTTCACCAAAAACAATAGGTCTTGAGAACTCTACAATTCAGGGCTGTATACGAAACATTATTTGATTCTGTTTGAATTTGCGGCTGTTATCGTTTGCCAAAAAAAAATTTCCCTTGATAAAAAAAAACCGTTGCAGGTAAACTACCCCTTTCCCTCAACCGATCTTCACCAAAAACAATAGGTCGTGAGTACTCTACAAGTGAGGGCTGTATGCAAAAAATTATTTGATTCTGTTTGAATTTGCGGCAGTTATCGTTTGCCATAGAAAAAAAAATCTACAGACAGACACACAGACACACACACAGACACTTTTCGGAAAACGACTTTTTTTCATGTTTTGAGTGTAGTAGAATCAGAATCTGCAATAATCTCGAACACGATTTTTTTTGCCATCACCATACTTCCATTCCTTAAGGAATATGGAAGTAAAAAATTTGTATATAATTTCAGAATTTTTTTACACGTTCCACGCAATATTGAAAAAGACTAACATTGTAAATAAATTTGTTCAAAAACATTAGGTGATCAATTTAATACAATATAATTTCCATAAAATACAGGAGACATTTTCCTTCTGAAAGTAAGTTCGCTGAAAATAAGTAATATTTAATTAAATTAGTTAAATAAGAACGTAAGTTAGATAATTAGAAGAATGCGAAAATTTTAAACGACTTAACAGGCCCATTTAGGCTTTACCATTTTCTATAACATCTGACATTCCAGCGTATCGTATCACATAACCTCGTACATCAGGAAATCTTTTTCAATGAATTTTATTCAAGGAGAAACGCAATTAGTAACGTACATGTATTGTATTAATAAAACAGATTCAAGGTATGCGTTTTAAGCGTATGTTTTTATATTCATTCTGGTTTACCGGTAACAATGGTTTTATTCTCAGAAACATTTATTAAGACATAGTTTTGTATCACCCTTACAGTCGACTCTGCCAAATTGACGCTAATCTATACAGTAGCATGAAGTGTAGATTCACAGTAGCCCCAATAATGTGAGGCTGAAGCGTAATGCTGGCCAGGTTCCCTTCCTTCACTCCAAATACACCCTGTCTTCTGCAAAAATTTTCTCAAGGTATACAAAGAAATATGTTTTAATTTACTTTATTTTTAGGCTGAGTACGTAGCGTAAAATAAAATCTTTCTTTTGCTATACGTGTTCGTTAGTGGATTTAGTGAAATGATGGTAGGACACAGCGAGTATTAGAACTACGATTTATACATTTCTTTATTGGAAGTGAAGCAACTCTGTTTAAGCAAAAAGGTATATCCAGATGAGCAGAATTTAAATAGAGAGTAGTTGGTAGGACTGATAGAATACAAGTCAGGTGAATCATGCATAATGACTGAAAATAAAACAAGAAATAAACACAAAATAAGTGAACTAATTAATTTATGTCTTTTTACGTCTTTCACCTTGGTTTCTTTTTTATTTTAAAGTTACACGCTTACAATATATTTAAATTTCATGTTTCCTGATTCTGAAGTTAATTACAATTTTTAATTAATAAAGTTGTATTAGTCGTTATAATCAAAAAACGTAAATAACACTGTTGCACATCACTATAGTAAAAATTCCCGATTAGGGCTTTTAAGCTTCACAGCTCATCATCAGATCGGAAATATATGATATTTAGATGTATATGATATTATATGGTATTATAAATATATGATATTATATGGAAACATGTGTCCGATTCATGTATCATGATCTGATGATGAGCTGTGAAGCTTGAAAGCGCTAATCGGGAATTTTTACTATAGTGGTGTGCAATAGTGTTATTTCTGTTTGTAACTACAATTTCTCTTTATGTGTAAGTATGTTTCTTAAAAATGTTTAGCGCGCTTGCTTACGCTGAATTATCTTTTCCGTACATATCGTGTCTATGTTTATAGACTGTAAAAAAAAATTAATTTATTAAAGTCATCTTTAAATTCAAAAGATCTCTGTTCTTAATCTGAAATTGTACTATCTGTTATTGGGTTATGGAAGTAATTACTATAAACGGTCACTACATCCTTTGACGCGTATTTCTCTCACTACTTAAAGGTTCAGACTACAGGTCTACAGTCAGATTCAGATTTTCAATATTAAAGTTGTTAAAATTTGTTTTTTATTGCAATACGCTTTATTATATAGATTAAATATGGATAGTTTGTACAGGTAATATTGAGCATACCTTATCGTTCTTTATTCATACCGATAATTAGGCCTATATTTTGGTAACTGTAATTACCAATCGACTGCTGAAATAATACTTTACTTCTACAGACGATTATAAATATCATAGAACATTAAGTAATTGTGAAATGTGATTTCTAATGTAACGCTATGAAGACGGCGAATTATTTCTTTGAATTTATGCTTTCACCTAAAAATATAGGAGACAGTCGAAAAAATTAATATATATATATATATATATATATATATATATATATATAACTATAAACTAACTATAACTATTTAACTAATTTATATATAACTATAAAGTTAATGTGATAACTGCTAGAAATAAGTATACTTTCTTACCCATGTAAATCGTACAAGATATTTCCAAGTCATTAAATTTAAGGTAAGCCTAGGATGGAAATGTGAAGTCTATTAGATACGATTTCAGTTAATGTAACTTTCTATAAAAAAGACAGGTGGATTTGTTTTTAATCCCAAGTTTGTATACTGGGATCAGGAGCAGCACGAACAGCTTATTCCGCAAGACAATATATCAATGTTCGCAGAAGTCGGGGTGTTGTAGAATAGTCCACAAACTGGCGAAAAACTCTGCCGATACTTTGGGCTGAAAACTGGTCCTAAAATCTGGGCGCAAGTTGATGTTCTCGTTTGTGACGTTTCATAGCAACAGCCGTTTGGGTCGCAGTAACACGTGGAACCATCTCCGTGCACATTAGTTAAGAATAGGTAGATCGATTCCTTGTTGGCGAGCGAGAATTCTGCACTCAGCATTGGAAGAGATCGGACGTCACAGAAGAGCATCGCAGAAGAGGATAGCCTCGTCCTCTACTTACTGCCATGAAGAGGCCATCAGCACAAGCTACTGCGGCGGCAGTCAAGAAGAAACCGCCAGACCAAGAATCGCCTCATCGCCAGCGCCAACATCAGAGAGCTGCAGCGATGGACATGGACGTTGACCAACCGCCTTGCCAGCAAGACGAAGCCAAGCAGCACACAACTGGGACCTGCCGCGCAGTGCCGGTAAGTGTGTTAGGTAGCGCTGTCCAGCGAAACCCGGGGAGTCCGAGAGTAGGACTCACCAATAGAGATGCGCATTGCGCCGCCACTGTGACGGTGTCACAGTTCGGCCCCCGGGTACCCGCTGGACAAAGAGCCGAGTTAGTCGGCAGTAGCCCCGCTGTTAGTGTCCCTAAAGCACTGTGCGGCAGCATCGAGCCCCCCGGCCGGCCACTTGGGCCAGCCGGGAACCCTACGACTTGCGCGGGAAGCCCTGCTGAACCCGCGCAAGTACGTGAGCAAAATCGGTCCTTATTAGGGCCGACCAAGCCCGCTAAGGCCGGACCTTCCGGCTGCACGGCCGCTAGTAGGCCAAGCAGCCCAAATCCTCTGCCGGAGTCTGACTCCCCAGATATGGAGACCTCGGCTTCCACCGACTGGGTGGCAGTAGGGCGCGGTGGCAAGCCGCGAAAGTCTCCTTCCCTGACCTCCTTGAGTTCGGCCACGGACTCGGCGGCACTCCAAGCCTCCGCTGAGGTTGCGCCTAGTCGCACCTCCGAAGGAAGGGTCCCGCCGGTGTTCGTTACGAACGTCAGGGACGTGATCGGCTTCGTTCGCCGACTCCGTAAGACCGTTGCGCTGGCAGATAACGCATCTGTCAAGCTCCTTGCGAGCGAGACTGTGCGCGTTACTTGCCGCAGCGCATCGGAGCACTTCGGAGTGGTCCAGTGGCTGGAACGTGAATCGTTCCAGTTCCACACTTACACTCTGAACCGAACCAAGCCTGTAGCCCTCGTCCTTCGGGGCCTGGACATACAGGCGGATCCGCAGGTCGTCGCTGACGAACTGTGCGACGCGGGTTATAAGGTTGTGGGAGCCTCACGGCTGTACACTACTTATGGCTCGCGTCGACCACTCCCGCTGATAAGACTCCTGGCAGAGAAGGGCGAATCCTCCCAGGCCTTATTAGACTTAAAGCGGCTTTTCGGGCTCTGCGTAAGCGTCGAGCCTTGCCGCCAGACCGGGCGACTTTCCCGGTGCCGCAGGTGCCAGCGGTTCGGCCATAGCAGCTTCGGTTGCCGGAACGCGCCGACCTGCGTCCGCTGTGGAAATGACCACTTGACGCAGGCCTGCACTGTCCCGGACAACCACCGATATTGTATAAACTGCGGCGGCGCCCATGCTGCTAATAACAGGCGCTGCCCAGTCTATAGCGAGCAGCTGGACAAGTTGAAGAAACCAGTCCAGCCTAAGCCTCGACATGATGTTAGACAGCCAGTCAAACCGGCCAAAGCCGCTGAACCTGTGGTCCGGAAACCAGCCCCTAGGTCTGCTCCGGTTCCGAAACCCAGCAGTACAGTGAGCCCGAGCGAAGCTCCAAAGGCCAAACCCACCATCGCGCCCCCGGAACCGGAACGCGAAATACCCCACTACACACAAGTCCCGCTGCCGGACAACGAGGAAATTGATCCTCCATTGCCGCCGCCACCCAAGCCTAGATTCCCCAGATCGGGCAAGAAAGTTAGGAACCAGGCCAAGAACACGGGCCAGCCTAAACCACCTGCCACTGGACCCAAGCCCGTCCTCCAAAAGCCAGAGCGGCCACCCGCTCCAGTACCAGCCCCCAAGGCTTCCACCGTCTCGCCCCGCCGCAGCTATGCAGCTGCCGCCAAGCGTTCTCCCCCGGCCTCATCTTCCGATGATCTCGCCGTCGTTTCAGACTTTCTGGCAAGCTACGACTTGCAGAAAGTGGCCCAGACTTTCCTTAAAATCAAGGAACGCTTGGCAACAGCCTCGCCCCAGGACAAGTTCCTCCTCTTGGTGGAAGCCTGCCGTGTAACAGGTCTGTTATGAACGGACAACCACGGCAATCCCTCAAGCGAGACCTCGAGCTCGTGGCGTGGAACGCCAACGGCCTCGCTTCCCGGCATTCTGAGCTCTTAGAGTTCGTTGCCCGTCACAAGCCCGATGTGCTTCTTCTTGGCGAGACGCACCTGACCCCGCATCGTCGTTTCCGACTACCCAACTACGTGTGCCACCGGGATGACCGGTCGGGTCGCGCAGGAGGGGGCACAGCCATCGCGGTGAAGGCGAGTCTTCGCCATCACCGCGTTGTCCTGCCTCAGCGGCGGAACCTCGAGTGCACTGCGGTCGAGCTCCATGGTGCTCTCGGCGGTCTACTCGTGGTTTCCGCCTACAAGCCTCCACACACGGAGCTCCTGTCGAACGATCTGGAGGCCGTCTTTGGAGCACACAGGAGGGTAGTCCTGGCGGGCGACCTGAACTGTAAGCACCCCGATTGGGGGAGCCGCTTGGCGAACCCAAACGGGACCCGCTTACGCAGGTATGCTGATGCGGCTCGGGTCACAGTCATGGGTCCTACCGGGCCTACATACTATCCCTCGAGGGCTAACTCCCGCCCTGACGTATTGGACATTGCCGCGGTCAGGGGCGTTTATTGCCCGGTCCACGTCTCCGTCATTTCGGAACTGTCCTCGGACCATTGCCCTATCAGTGTGCATATAGCTACCCAGCACGCCACCGTCCGCGACGAGCGGCGGGTAATCGAGTGGGACCGCTTTGGCCCGGCGTTCAGTCGCCGCCTACCAGAGCATATCCCGCTCGACACTACCCAGCATGTCGAAGAGGCAGTTGCCGTATTCGACACAGCCGTAGTCTCGGCGGTTGACGTGTCCTCCCGGATGAAGCCGGGGCTCACGCCCGACTATCAGCGGATCCCCGAAGAGGTGTCTCAGCTCGCTTGCGAGAGGAATCGCCTCCGGAGACGCTGGCAGAGGACTCGTGACCCGGCGGACAAGGCTGCGTTCAACAGAGCGTCCGGCAAGTTGCGTCGTGACATGCTGGCGTTCCGTAGACGTAACTGGGAGCTAGCTGTCACACAGATGGATGGCCCTGCTGAGGACCGTAATGTCTGGCGGATTCCCAGTGCCCTAACGGGAAAGCGCAAACGCGCGCCTCTCCCCGCACTGGCCGGACCTGGCGGTCAACCCCTTGACCGCCCCCTCGAAAAGGCCGAGTTCTTGGCTGACAGTTTAGAGCGTCAGTTCGCTCCCAACCCATCCAAGAACCCGGCCTTCACTGAGCACATCTGCCGCGAGGTAGAGCGCTTTCTATCGGCCGGCATCACAGTCCAACCGGAGCCCATCTCCCCGGAGGAGGTCTCTGAGAGGATTGTTCAGCTCAAGCCCCGGAAGGCGCCTGGCCCGGACGGAGTCATGAATTCCGCCCTCCATCGCCTTCCGGAGCGAGGAACCCAGTTCCTCACTGACCTGTTCAATTCATGCCTCAGACTGGCCTATTTTCCGGTGAAATGGAAAACGGCTACCGTCATTGTGATACCGAAGCCGGGAAAGAATTCTTCTCGAGTGGAGAACCTCAGGCCCATCAGCCTCTTGTCCGCGACGTCCAAGGTTTTTGAGCGTCTGATCCAGCGTAGGATCCGCGACCATCTAGAAAGACTAGACGTGCTGATCCCCGAACAGTTCGGCTTTCGTGAGCTGCACTCCTCGACTCATCAGCTGATGAGACTCGTGGAATGCATAACCGAGGCTGGCTGCCAGGGCAAACAGACGGCTGCGATCTTCCTAGACGTAGAGAAAGCCTTTGACCGCGTGTGGCACGAGGGTGTCCTCTACAAACTCACGGAGGTCCTTCTCCCAGACTGCTACGTTCATTTGATCGGCAGCTTTCTGCGAGACCGTAGCTTCCGAGTGAGAGTAGACCACGCTCTCTCTTCGGAGAGGCGTATTACCGCTGGTGTCCCTCAGGGAAGTGTCCTTGGGCCTCTTCTGTTCTCGTTGTTTGTCAACGACACGCCCCGAGTTCCTGGAGTGAAACTGTCGCTGTTCGCGGACGACACTGCGGCTTTTGCCTCAGAGCCGAACGCGAGTTATGCGGCCGTTAAGCTCCAGCGCCAACTCGACGCGTATGTCGGGTGGACCGATGACTGGAGAGTTGCCGTTAACGCTTCCAAGAGCGCCGCGGTAATATTCTCGCGACAACGCAAGCGGCCTCGGCCGCTTAAAGTAGGCCCCGTCGAGGTGCCCTGGACCAACAGCGTCAAGTACCTCGGGCTCCACGTGGATTCCCGACTCACCTGGCGAACCCATGCAAATTACATCCGACAACGCGCTTCGGCGCAACTCAGTAGACTCTGGCCCGTGCTATCTAATCCGGCAATGACCCCCCGGCTAGGTAAGCTCATAGTCAACACGTACGTGTTGCCGGTGATTACCTACGCCTGTCCTGTTTGGGGATACCTGGCTCGTGGTCATAGAATCACGCTCCAGCGCGTACTCGACCGGGGACTGAAGCTCGCGTGCAAAGTCCCCCGGAGGTACTCTTCTCGTCTTTTGAGGAGAGGACTCGGTGTCCGCTCTCTTGATGACACCGTGAGACGCCTGGCGCGACGATTCTATGTTCGTTCCGACAGAGTGACCCACAATTCCCTCATTGCCGGACTTGGTAAATACACCCCGCGACCAGGTGAGTCCTGGAAGCGACCTCGTTTGCTAGTCCCGGTGGTATAATCCACCAATCGCAGGTCGTTTCAGACCCCCCCCATAAGTAGATAAAAGTATCTATTGAACTCCAACAGACCCAGTGGCAGGAGTCCTTTCTGAGACTCGGGACACTGTACTACTCGCGACCCGCGCTTCGCGCGGGCCGCGCAACCCCCAGTTGTGTATCGATTCCTTGTCAACACACATTTTTGACACGGTTGAATATGTTCAGTACCGTAAATAATAAGAGGTCGTTTGTTTGAAAAATTTTGATTCTAGGGTGTTCATTGAAACGTAGAAAACTGGGCGAACCTAAAATATAGGCGTTTTTAAGTGATCACAGTTTTTGATAGTTTGTGGGGTTACAGCCGCGTCTGTAGTTCATGTCTGTCTGTAGTCTCACCGTACATAGGGGTGACCCCTCCCTCTTCACTTCGCCCTTCCTCTCCGCTGCCCACGGTTTGTTGGAGGCTTTGACTGCTTCCCATCAAATGGAAAGTTAACAATTTTATTAGCGACACAGGAATGCATCACGTAATACATTTTGTTAGCGCCTCAGTTATCTTAGAGTGTAGCTATTGTAAATAAACAAATATTAATGAGTATAATAACTGTTTAAGAAAATTTTATTTTTATTTATTATTTTTTATATTAATTTTAATTTAATTTTATTAATTTAATAATTTAATTATTTAATTATGTTATGTGTTTTTATTTTTTTTTTTTTTTAGAATTGGTAAAGAAATATTTGTTTCCCCGCGTTAACTAGATTATGTCGTAGCCAATCCAATTGAAGGTAGCTGTCAATTCAGCGCCTTTATTTCTTCTTCTGCTTGTCTTTTTCCTTTCTGAAGTCCTCGTTTACAAATTGAGAATTGATGTATTTTAATTTAGCTACTTAACTAGTCAATAAAACGCCAAGTTAAAACAAATAATTATATTTATTATGAGTAATGCAATTATTCGACTTGCGTCGACTATTGCTCTCGGAGTCGAGACTGGATCTCAGGTCGATTAACACATTTGGGTTGTTATATCAAATTAAATTATTCATTAACATGGATTCTTTTAACTGTTGAAATAGTCAGGAAAGGCAAATTAGAGAATTCAATACTTACAATTAGAAAAAAACTTATTCATTAACACATAATAATTAAAAATATAGTATATAGTAGTAAAAAGAAATTCAAACCGCATGTAGACTGTTCTGACGTCACGCAGTCTTCTTCTTGGCCGACCTGCTCCTCGTTGAAATTAAAAGATGGCTGCCTTCATGCGTTGTACCATGCTGATAATCTGTCTCTGTTTTTTTTTCAATAAAATGCTGTAGTTGATTAATTCCTCTTCTGTGATGTAGTTATTGAAAGATTTTCAAGTTATTGTGTTGAGTTTTCGTCCTCCACTGGATTTCGTTCGGTAATGCGTGTGTAGTGTTGAGTGTTTTCTTCAAATCAGTTGCTGTTCATAAATTGGGTTAGATTTATAATTCCATCATGGCCGTTCGTTCTGGTAGTTAGTTTTAGTGTTTTTTAAATTTGTTTTATTATTCCACCGATTATTTAAATTTTATTCATTGATTTACTGTAGATACTTCATTCCTTCATATTTCCATACGACATCTTGGGTTTAGTTAAAATTTATTTCAGATTTCTTCTCGATACTTTGACACGTCCGTTCTGCTTGGTGTTTAACAATCAACTAATTTTAATTTGTTTCTTCATATAGAAAGTCCTGTACGATTTTGATCTCATTTCCCATTGTTCACAATCAGCTGTTTGCCTTATTCCCAATTCGATTTTATGGAAATAAATGACATTTTATTATATTTTACTGGCTATAATTTAGTTATTTAGTATTTTTATGAAATTTTAATTACGGTACATAACTATATTCCTGCTTTGATTTTATACAAATTAATATTAAACATGACCTATTTTGGTTTGAATTAAACTCAAAAATTCCATTCCTTGAAATTTACTTCTAGGCCTTATCATGATTCACATAATTACCCATTAAATGGTTTACAGTATGATTTATGTTACCATTGTCCTCAAATAAGATTACTAATTAAATTATTATAATTTGCCTTTACTACTTTGTTATTATACTAAACATTTACTGATTTATTTACATTTTACTTATACTTGGTTTACTGCCTAGGCATTATCTTGTACAATCACTATTTAAGTCAATGTTATCCTCTGACTTTTTTAATTACTACTACAGGTTGTTGTGATAATTATAATAAAGTATTTGCATGCTAACAGGAATAATTTATATTAATTTGGTCTAGGTTTTCACTAATTTATCTCCTCTGAGTTGATTTTACAGAGTCAAAGTTGAATTTGGCTTGATTATCAATTTTCAGTTTTACTATCAATATTATAATTATTTCACATTATTATTATTATCCTTCCTGAGTTACTATTTATATGACATTTGAATTAATATTTTGCCTTTCCTTCCTTAACAAAATTCTGACATAAACTAACATTCTTTAAATACAACAAACACTTATTCTCTAACATTTAGTATATACTAATATCAACATTGTAGGTAGTGAATACCAATATAATAATTAAACAAATTATGGTCTTAATATAATTACAGTCTTTTGCTGTCCTTTCAAATTATTGTTTTGGGTTTTTACCCTTAATTACACACTATTCACTTTATTCTCTCCCATAGTTTGTAACAAGTTTTCTAATTTTTGGAGAATAAGGAATTTCACTTTATACACTACTTATTATCTTTAGTCCTTTTTTAATTTCCACTATTTTACTTATACTCATATTTACATTAAATCAGCCTACTGGTATTGTATTCTCTGACTTTGGCCATATGGTTTTCTAAATTTTATATAGTAATTATTGTTTAGATTTATTTATTTATTTGTTTATTTATTTGTTAATTCTTCTTCCCTTCTATGGAAGTACTTATCTATAGTTTTAGTTAAGTATATTCCTTGAACTTCATAAAGTAGTCTGGCTGTGGTATAAGTGCCTACCTTTTGATTTTAATATGGCTAGTTTACTCATAGTCCATGGTTGTATTTCCTTACTGCTCCTTACCTTACTGATGTACACTGATTCTGATGGAGTGTTCTGGCTTTAAAATGGGTTTTGACCTTTTGATATTTTTATTTAATGAATTCATGGTTGTATTTCCTTACTGCTCCTTATCTTACTGGGTATACTGATGACGTTACAGGGATAATAATCATCCTACATGGTTCAACAGATATTGTTTTGAATTGAATGTGTTTAATTTCTTTGGATCGAGAGCTTTTATCGTACTGTTAAGGCATTTTATTTATTATAGTAATTATTTCTTTTATGTTACTTTTATCTAGGTTTATTTTACTCATTCCAGATTGCTTCTTCCTTTCATTTTCTAGGTAGTATTAAATTGTAAATAAGGCAAAATTTCCGTTATGCTACACTATTTAAAATGATCTGTTAGTTGTCTTTGGCTTGACCGTCATCAAAAGGTAGGTTGTTGCCTTCAGTTTCTAAGGGGTTTGTTTATTTTATGATCTTCGAGTTTCACGTACGAGAGATCTGAGGTGTAACATCTCAGCGAGAGAAAAAATAAATTGAAATTGTAATCATTTCTATCCACTTTGGTTCACCTAATGAAGGTTCAGTTTAGCGATGTAGGCCTACAAAATTGATTAGATCTGACCTTAAGTTTTAGGCATTGAAATAAAGATTTTTAAACACAGTTTCAGAAGAGTTAGAACAACAGTGCATAAAAATATTTTTTGGCGGGCTTCTGCACATATATTGGAAAGAGAGTGGAGGAGGGAATAAAATTGTCTGTCTCAATTTTAAACGCATTTTTAAAATAATGATTAGAAACTACACTACTACAGTTAAAATAGGTTTTTAAATAATTGAATTTTAATGCAGTTTTAAATGTGGACTGAAGATTATGTTATTCCAAATAATATGTAAACTAGATTACCCATTTACCTTTTAACACAGACAGACAAATCTGTTTGTTCTATTTGTCTATTTATTCATAACAGTTGGCCAGACTAATAACATTTTGATTCAGATACATACAAACAATGTTTTTAAAATGTTTTATATATATAAATAGTCATTAAAGTATGCTTACAGGGTCCTGTATATACATATCCAGAATCATTATGTTTACAATTTCACTTAGTAATATGTTACTTGTTTAATTAACAATATTAAATACAATAAAACAAACACATAATAATATTATCAGAATATTGAAATTAACAGTTAAGAATTTTAAATATACTTTCTTACATTGAAACAAACAGCCTTAAACTAATAACTTTATTTTTACTATCGATAAAAAATTCTCGAGAGTCAAAATTCTAAGAACTCTAGGTAATAAATTCTAAGGATAGTATTGTTTATAGGAGAGGATTTTACAGAAGAGATTTACATTAATCAGGGAGTGCGCCAAGACTGTAGTATGTCTCCAACACTGTTTAATAGCTATATTGATGACATAGAACGTGGAAATTACGATTGGATCTGGAAATGAAAATAAATAATAGAACATACATGAATGTAATGCGATGATCAAGTAATCATCAAAAACAAGAAGTACGAGCTCCAGAGATCAATGTACCAGTTACAGCAAGTCTGTTCAAATTACAACATGATAAATTCTGTGCAGAATACAAAAACTATGGCATCTTGATCCCTTACAAACGGACTAAGATTGTATTGGTTAACAAGTGTATAGAAGCAGTTGTTACATTTCGACTATCTTGGCTGACATCACTTATGATGTTGATCACAAGTTGGCTAAATTTCAGTCAATATGTGGCACAATTCGTCGAGTGCCGTTATGAAAAACGAGCAAAGAGACTAGACTAAAATTTTATAAGGTAATGCTGTGCCAGTGTTATTATATAGTTCTAAAACTTCCTGCGTTATTATATGGTTCCGGGGAAAAAACACATGAGTAGAATACAGACATCGGAGATGAGATTCATGCGATCTGTCAAAGGCTGTACACAAAGGGATAGACCCTACAATGAACACATTCGTAAAGAGTTGAACATTTTTAATATCCAAGATCATATTGCAGGTGGGTCATAAAAAGAGATGGATTGCTCTCTGAATAGGAGGGCAGGTTGCTTAAGGAAGAGTTTGGCAATACAAGCCTGTTGGACAACGAAGTGTAGGAAGACCTAGAAAGCTTTGGTGAAGTGTATCTCCCAGAACCTTTGGGACTGAAACAGGTGTTTCGCCTAGTTCTTGACAGAAGAAGAAGAAGAAGAGAAGAAGAAGATACAATAGAAATGGAAGAATTCTTGCTAGATAAACAAAAATTTATAGGTGAGTAGCATTTGTATTTACAAATACACAGATTTATATATAACTAAATGACTATCCTAATAATAATTATTTATCTTTTTGGTACATCCTCTTCGTTCACTTTTATAAATATTATATATATATATAAACTTTCACTATGAACTTACTTTGGTTTTATTTCCCAAACGTTTCAACAAAACAACAAAACAAACAATTTGTATTTACTCCCACTGAAGAAGACGTATACCACGTTGAAACGTTTGGGAAATAAAACCAAAGTAAGTTCATAGTGAAAGTTTATATATATATATATATATATATATTGTAACGTTCTACTTTTTGTGTGAGATATAGTAGAGTTTTATTATACACCTCAAGTAGTATGCGTCACTTTTGAATTATACTAACTGACGTTTTAAACGGTATAAATAAAGGATTTTGTTTATCTTGTTTTACTCAATCTAAAAGAAATCGAGAGTGTGTGATTTGGGGTCAAGGAGGTAATTTGTTCAGCCTTATACAGAAGAGAGAGTAAGTATCATTATTGCCCCTCTGTTGTGATGATTTTTTCTGTATGTTGTGCTGAAATTTTCATTAACTACCCACAACAATAAATTATAACACGTTATAATTCAATATAAATTTTCAATAATCTTGCTTGATTGATTATTGACTTTTGTCTCCAGCCACCAAAATATAGGTATCACAATTAATCTTAAAAAAAAAAACATCATCTCGACTTTACCGAGTAAACATAGATCTGTCTAAGGAACAAAACATATATGTTGTTATTTAATCAATATTACGCTATAATAAAATACATCAGTTATTACATAATTCTTAGTAATTCCCCAGGGTTCAGGGTGAATTCTTTGTGTTATGAGAGTGTCAGAAATGGCTAATTGCTACGCTTTACAAATATAAAAAAATTAATAAATAATTTTGTTTATTTTTTCAAATATTACGTAGTTTCCGGAATTGCCGTAAGAGAGCAGCATGTATTTGTTTACTTTTGAAAGAAACATATGATAAAATAAATATTTTTGTTCTATTTCACTGTTAAAAAACGAGTTTTCTTCTGTACTTATTACGAAAAATGTTTATATTACCTCGCTCCGTGTTGTCCTTACTGGATTGAAGTTTTATTCTGTGATGAGGTACGTCTTGCGTTATTATTTCCTTTTCGTTTAGAGTATTTTCTGATTGTCGACTAGAAGTAGGCCGAACTATATTGGATCCTCAGAATGGTTTCATCCACTGGTTTTTAATGTATAACACCATTTAATTTGGATTCCTCAGGTATACTTAGTTAGTATTCACTTTGTTTATTACTCTTGCGTGAATTTCGCCTCCTCCAACGTCCAAAAAAGGTTATTTTTTTATAATTTTTGTCGCATCGTTTCTTCAACTCTCCGGTTTAGTTCAAAATTTTTATATCTTATTAACAATACTTGTTATTTTTCATCACTCTTAGTAACACATAGTATTTTTATTATGTAGGCAGTTTGTGATTATTATAAATTTATATTTTATTTATGGAAAAATAATTCCCTTCCATTCCGGTTTATTTACTAATTTAATTCACATAATAAAATTTTTATGTCTTTTAAAATTAACCCTGGGTTTTCTTACAATCTAACATAATTATTTGAAACAATATAATATTAACTTGGGTATAACAAATTGTGGTTCATACAATATAAATTACAATAAATAAATAAAAATCACAAAAATCAATTAGTATTATTACATACTACTTCCATAGTTTTATCCTATCCAAAACATACAGCACAGTTTAGTAATACATTAGTTTCACTTTGGTTTTTCACCTCAATGGGTACACTAGAACTCACTTCGCACTATATACCACTCGAATTGTTTATTATGTGGAGTGATATATTTAAATTTTGAGCGAGCTTTAGTTCTACCCATTTCTGACTTTTATTCTCATGATTTACTTTATTGGGACCGGGTTATGTACCGTTACATAAAGCCCCCCCACTAGAACAAATTTATTTTAGTTCAACTCGTTGATAGAAATAAATTGTTAATTGGTTCAAGTCTCCTAATGGTCTTGACTTTGTTTTCATAATAATGTTTCATTGTTGACTGATTATAAAATCTGGTAATTCAGACTTGTGGTAATTGTCGTTTTCTTACTTAACTCTCTCTCTCTTGGAGGCAAATTCATCAATTATTTCTCGGGGTTAGTGGTACTTCCACATTTTATTTGATAAGGACTGGTCACACTAATCATATTAAAATTGTTTCAACACTCATTTCTATTTACTTTTATATACTCGCTTTATCAATTAAGCTTCGGTCTGCTATCTTCCTTCTATTTTCTTCATTTATACTTCTGGAATCTATTATCACTCCTTTCAGCTATTTTATAATTATTATCCCTTAAATATTCAATTTCCCTATCTTGTGCGGTGGTTCCAGTCGGGTGGCCACTCTGGGTCCATACACCGCTGTCCATCCTTACACCTTCTGAGACCAGGGGAACATCATCCCTGCTCATAAAAATTATTGCCGGAACATTTCTACGGTCAATACATAAAAATAAAAAACTTATAAGTAGTAGTCAATTAGCGACTAGTACCAAACACTTTTGGGATTCTTCATACTGTAGCTGTTCGTATTTATTTATATATTTCTTCTTCTCCTTGATTCCTTCTTCTTTTCCATTAACTAATAGCATATAACATCATTGATAGGCCTTATGTTAAAATTCTTCTGACTTTACTTCTTGTGACATATTTCTTCATATCATTTCTTCTTATCTAATCTTCAATTCCGAGAAATTCTAATTATTGTACTAATTATCATCCTCCTTCAGTTTCATTGGAGTCATTAAATTATTCGTTATTCTTCTTATTGTACCTTCTTATCTGAGCACATTACCATTAATTGTTTATTTATTTATTCTTCAGTTTGTTACCATAAAATATTATTTTTCCTATTAGTCCATTTTAAATCAGTTCTTTATAAATATTATTTAATCTGTTCTTACATTTTCTTGGTGTTTTGTCTTTTTATTTTAAATTATATGGTTTCAAAATAACTTGAGTAAGATGTCCTTACATACTTTTTATTAATTCTAATGGTTGCAAAATATCTTAAGTAAGTTGTACTTACACACTTTTTGAATTTTGGGGTTTCATTCTTTCAATACTTTTCTCAATATCTCATTTAACATGAGTTTAACCGTTTTCGGTATCATTCACAACACGGATTGATCCACTCTTATATTTTTCCCGTGGATTCTGTTGATTAAACTTGTCAATAAAATTCGCTATTGGATTGCCCCATTGCGGATCACTACCATACATTTCAATATTATCGTATGTATATAGCCTCTCATCTTTATTACTGGGACCAAGATTAGACCCTTGATTTTTCCCATGGTCAACTCGTTTGTCCACTTTTCTTTGTTGCTGTTCTTCGGGTCTCCTCGAATCCCTCTCATCAGCCATTAGATAATTTACTTGGGCTTGATTAGTTCCCTGATTGTCATTTGGTGGATCTCCACCTCTATGGAGGATTATCATTTGTCTATCTCCACTTCTGGACCTCCTATATTCGTCATGATCATTCCATTGTTGTCTGTTGTAGTTGTTTCTCTCATCTCTTCGATCATAATTTTGTCTCTGGTTAAAATACGGACGTCTTCCTTGGTAACTATTACTGTAATAATTGTTATTAGCATGTACATAATTAACTCTGGGCCGATTCTCTCTTGGTGGTTCATTCTTCCGCTCCTCGGTATTCCCTGACCTCCATCTACTTCTCCTATAATAAGATTCCTGTTCATAATTTTCTAGCAGCGTTTCCATGCCTCCAATAGTTTTGATTTGTCCACTCAAGCGTGCACTTATGATCTTTTCTTCAAAATGATACGCCATTTTGGTCACTAGACACTATTCAGGTATCTTAGGGTCTAGATACTTGGCGATACACACCTTCCCCAAAAAGTAAGCAGTAGGTGTTTGTCCCACTGTACGGTCATACCTACCATGACAGATATCGTCCCTAATAATGTTTTGTACTGATTCTGACCAGTACTTAAGTTTGAACATAGTTTTGAAACCCTCATAATCACACACCTCGTTCCTAATTGCTGTCCACCAATTATCATTGATATTTTTGAACGATTCGTCTAATAGACCTTTTATCATATTCCATCGATTCTCCTTTGATCTGTTCAAAATTTCATCTACTCTCCCTAAAAATTCAAGTGGGTTTCTGCGATAATCCCGAAAGTTTACACTTTCCTTATTGTCTGGATAAACATGATGACTGCTGCATGCAGATCTAGCACTTATTCTATCTACATCACATTGAAAATTGGTTTGTATTTGTTGCAAACTATCTAATTTCTCTGCTTGGCTATCACATTGATTTTTTACATTCTCTACAGTTTTATGAAACTCTGAAAATTTACAGTTTAGACTGCTTTTAATGCTATCTAACTGGTCATTGTTTTCTTGTCGTATGGCCATTACACGAACTTGATTATCTTGTTCTTCTTTTTCCATTCGTGCCTCGACTTCTGTTTTAATTAGTTCCATTTTCTCTTCAGTTTTATCTAATCTTTGGTTAGTTTCCATCAATTTCTTCTCTGCCTCTTCCTTATATTCATCTACTCTTTGGCTTAATGTATTATTGACCAGTTCAATTTTACCTTCTAGATTTTCTCTTAATTCCTTGTTGAAATTCTCCATCTTACCCTCAATTTGTTTTAAATTCTCATTATTCTCTTCAAATTTTGCATTCATCTCTTCTCTTTGCCCTTCAACAGTTTCTTTCAGTTCATTGTATTGTTCATTCATGGTTTGTTTGATATTTCCATGAATGGTTTCTATTTTTTCATTTAGTTGTTTGACTAAACTTTCCTCCTGTTTCTTAAAATTCTCCTTATTTTCCTCATTGGTTTGTTTCAAGGCTTCCTCCTGTTTTCTAAAATTTTCTTTATTTTCCTCATTGGTTCGCTTATTATCTTCCTGGATCTTGTTATTCCCTTCCATTATAATTCTTAACATCTCCTGTATGCTTATATCTTCTTTTTGGTTGGATTTATCTGGTTGATCCCCTTGGGCATCCTCTTCAACTATTTCCTTGTCCGTATCCATAACTACTTCGGTTTCTTCTGTATCACCTGTCTGTTGGTCCATTTCACTGTCCGTGACTAACTCTATTTCTTGTTCCTGTCCACCTTCTTCAATCTCCTTTTCTTCTGCCCTCTTCTTCGATTTTCCTCGGGTATTAGGCATTTCTTGTTTTCTCATAACTGCCAACGATAATTAGATTTTTTGATATATATTTTTGTTAAATATCAAAATTCTTTTCTAATTACCGCCCTTTTACGTTGAGCGCCAAATTTGTAACGTTCTACTTTTTGTGTGAGATATAGTAGAGTTTTATTATACACCTCAAGTAGTATGCGTCACTTTTGAATTATACTAACTGACGTTTTAAACGGTATAAATAAAGGATTTTGTTTATCTTGTTTTACTCAATCTAAAAGAAATCGAGAGTGTGTGATTTGGGGTCAAGGAGGTAATTTGTTCAGCCTTATACAGAAGAGAGAGTAAGTATCATTATTGCCCCTCTGTTGTGATGATTTTTTCTGTATGTTGTGCTGAAATTTTCATTAACTACCCACTACAATAAATTATAACACGTTATAATTCAATATAAATTTTCAATAATCTTGCTTTATTGATTATTGACTTTTGTCTCCAGCCACCAAAATATAGGTATCACAATTAATCTTAAAAAAAAAACATCATCTCGACTTTACCGAGTAAACATAGATCTGTCTAAGGAACAAAACATATATGTTGTTATTTAATCAATATTACGCTATAATAAAATACATCAGTTATTACATAATTCTTAGTAATTCCCCAGGGTTCAGGGTGAATTCTTTGTGTTATGAGAGTGTCAGAAATGGCTAATTGCTACGCTTTACAAATATAAAAAAATTAATAAATAATTTTGTTTATTTTTTCAAATATTACGTAGTTTCCGGAATTGCCGTAAGAGAGCAGCATGTATTTGTTTACTTTTGAAAGAAACATATGATAAAATGAATATTTTTGTTCTATTTCACTGTTAAAAAACGAGTTTTCTTCTGTACTTATTACGAAAAATGTTTATATTACCTCGCTCCGTGTTGTCCTTACTGGATTGAAGTTTTATTCTGTGATGAGGTACGTCTTGCGTTATTATTTCCTTTTCGTTTAGAGTATTTTCTGATTGTCGACTAGAAGTAGGCCGAACTATATTGGATCCTCAGAATGGTTTCATCCACTGGTTTTTAATGTATAACACCATTAAATTTGGATTCCACAGGTATACTTAGTTAGTATTCACTTTGTTTATTACTCTTGCGTGAATTTCGCCTCCTCCAACGTCCAAAAAAGGTTATTTTTTTATAATTTTTGTCGCATCGTTTCTTCAACTCTCCGGTTTAGTTCAAAATTTTTATATCTTATTAACAATACTTGTTATTTTTCATCACTCTTAGTAACACATAGTATTTTTATTATGTAGGCAGTTTGTGATTATTATAAATTTATATTTTATTTATGGAAAAATAATTCCCTTCCATTCCGGTTTATTTACTAATTTAATTCACATAATAAAATTTTTATGTCTTTTAAAATTAACCCTGGGTTTTCTTACAATCTAACATAATTATTTGAAACAATATAATATTAACTTGGGTATAACAAATTGTGGTTCATACAATATAAATTACAATAAATAAATAAAAATCACAAAAATCAATTAGTATTATTACATACTACTTCCATAGTTTTATCCTATCCAAAACATACAGCACAGTTTAGTAATACATTAGTTTCACTTTGGTTTTTCACCTCAATGGGTACACTAGAACTCACTTCGCACTATATACCACTCGAATTGTTTATTATGTGGAGTGATATATTTAAATTTTGAGCGAGCTTTAGTTCTACCCATTTCTGACTTTTATTCTCATGATTTACTTTATTGGGACCGGGTTATGTACCGTTACATAAAGCCCCCCCACTAGAACAAATTTATTTTAGTTCAACTCGTTGATAGAAATAAATTGTTAATTGGTTCAAGTCTCCTAATGGTCTTGACTTTGTTTTCATAATAATGTTTCATTGTTGACTGATTATAAAATCTGGTAATTCAGACTTGTGGTAATTGTCGTTTTCTTACTTAACTCTCTCTCTCTTGGAGGCAAATTCATCAATTATTTCTCGGGGTTAGTGGTACTTCCACATTTTATTTGATAAGGACTGGTCACACTAATCATATTAAAATTGTTTCAACACTCATTTCTATTTACTTTTATATACTCGCTTTATCAATTAAGCTTCGGTCTGCTATCTTCCTTCTATTTTCTTCATTTATACTTCTCGAATCTATTATCACCCCTTTCAAGGGATAATTATTATCCCTTAAATATTCAATTTCCCTATCTTGTGCGGTGGTTCCAGTCGGGTGGCCACTCTGGGTCCATACACCGCTGTCCATCCTTACACCTTCTGAGACCAGGGGAACATCATCCCTGCTCATAAAAATTATTGCCGGAACATTTCTACGGTCAATACATAAAAATAAAAAACTTATAAGTAGTAGTCAATTAGCGACTAGTACCAAACACTTTTGGGATTCTTCATACTGTAGCTGTTCGTATTTATTTATATATTTCTTCTTCTCCTTGATTCCTTCTTCTTTTCCATTAACTAATAGCATATAACATCATTGATAGGCCTTATGTTAAAATTCTTCTGACTTTACTTCTTGTGACATATTTCTTCATATCATTTCTTCTTATCTAATCTTCAATTCCGAGAAATTCTAATTATTGTACTAATTATCATCCTCCTTCAGTTTCATTGGAGTCATTAAATTATTCGTTATTCTTCTTATTGTACCTTCTTATCTGAGCACATTACCATTAATTGTTTATTTATTTATTCTTCAGTTTGTTACCATAAAATATTATTTTTCCTATTAGTCCATTTTAAATCAGTTCTTTATAAATATTATTTAATCTGTTCTTACATTTTCTTGGTGTTTTGTCTTTTTATTTTAAATTATATGGTTTCAAAATAACTTGAGTAAGATGTCCTTACATACTTTTTATTAATTCTAATGGTTGCAAAATATCTTAAGTAAGTTGTACTTACACACTTTTTGAATTTTGGGGTTTAATTCTTTCAATACTTTTCTCAATATCTCATTTAACATGAGTTTAACCGTTTTCAGTATCATTCACAACACGGATTGATCCACTCTTATATTTTTCCCGTGGATTCTGTTGATTAAACTTGTCAATAAAATTCGCTATTGGATTGCCCCATTGCGGATCACTACCATACATTTCAATATTATCGTATGTATATAGCCTCTCATCTTTATTACTGGGACCAAGATTAGACCCTTGATTTTTCCCATGGTCAACTCGTTTGTCCACTTTTCTTTGTTGCTGTTCTTCGGGTCTCCTCGAATCCCTCTCATCAGCCATTAGATAATTTACTTGGGCTTGATTAGTTCCCTGATTGTCATTTGGTGGATCTCCACCTCTATGGAGGATTATCATTTGTCTATCTCCACTTCTGGACCTCCTATATTCGTCATGATCATTCCATTGTTGTCTGTTGTAGTTGTTTCTCTCATCTCTTCGATCATAATTTTGTCTCTGGTTAAAATACGGACGTCTTCCTTGGTAACTATTACTGTAATAATTGTTATTAGCATGTACATAATTAACTCTGGGCCGATTCTCTCTTGGTGGTTCATTCTTCCGCTCCTCGGTATTCCCTGACCTCCATCTACTTCTCCTATAATAAGATTCCTGTTCATAATTTTCTAGCAGCGTTTCCATGCCTCCAATAGTTTTGATTTGTCCACTCAAGCGTGCACTTATGATCTTTTCTTCAAAATGATACGCCATTTTGGTCACTAGACACTATTCAGGTATCTTAGGGTCTAGATACTTGGCGATACACACCTTCCCTAAAAAGTAAGCAGTAGGTGTTTGTCCCACTGTACGGTCATACCTACCATGACAGATATCGTCCCTAATAATGTTTTGTACTGATTCTGACCAGTACTTAAGTTTGAACATAGTTTTGAAACCCTCATAATCACACACCTCGTTCCTAATTGCTGTCCACCAATTATCATTGATATTTTTGAACGATTCGTCTAATAGACCTTTTATCATATTCCATCGATTCTCCTTTGATCTGTTCAAAATTTCATCTACTCTCCCTAAAAATTCAAGTGGGTTTCTGCGATAATCCCGAAAGTTTACACTTTCCTTATTGTCTGGATAAACATGATGACTGCTGCATGCAGATCTAGCACTTATTCTATCTACATCACATTGAAAATTGGTTTGTATTTGTTGCAAACTATCTAATTTCTCTGCTTGGCTATCACATTGATTTTTACTTCCATATTCCTTAAGGAATGGAAGTATGGTGATGGCAAAAAAAATCGTGTTCGAGATTATTGCAGATTCTGATTGTACTACACTCAAAACATGAAAAAAAGTCGTTTTCCGAAAAGTGTCTGTGTGTCTGTGTGTCTGTCTGTCTGTCTGTGTGTCTGTGTGTCTGTAGATTTTTTTTCTATGGCAAACGATAACTGCCGCAAATTCAAACAGAATCAAATAATTTTTTGCATACAGCCCGGTTTTGCAGAATTCTCGCGACCTATTGTTTTTGGTGAAGATCGGTTGAGGGAAAGGGGTACTTTACCTGCAACGGTTTTTTTTTAGCAAGGGTAATTTTGTTTGTTTGGCAAACGATAACAGCCGCAAATTCAAACAGAATCAAATAATGTTTCGCATACAGCCCTGAATTGTAGAGTTCTCAAGACCTGTTGTTTTTGGTGAAGATCGGTTAAGGGAAAGGGGTAGTTTACCTGTAACGTTTTATGTTTTAACAAGGGTATTTCCTATGGCAAACGATAACAGCCGCAAATTCAAACAGAATGAAAAGATTATTTGCATACAGCCCTAAATTGTAGAGTTCTCAAGACCTTTTGTTTTTGGTGACGATCGGTTAAGGGAAAGGGGTAGTTTACCTACAACGTTTTTTTAACAAGGGTATTTTCTATGGCAAACGATAACAGCCGCAAATTCAAACAGAATCAAATAATTTTCTGCATACAGCCCTGATTTGTAGAGTACTCAAGACCTATTGTTTTTGGTGAAGATCGGTTGAGGGGAAGGGGTAGTTTACCAGCAACGTTTTTTATCATGCGTATTTTCTATGGCAAACGACAACTGCCGCAAATTCAAACAGAATCAAATAATTTTTTGCATACAGCCCTGATTTGTAGAGTACTCGCGACCTATTGTTTTTGGTGAAGATCGGTTGAGGGGAAGGGGTAGTTTACCTGCAACGGTTTTTTTTATCAAGGGAAATTTTGTTTGTTTGGCAAACGATAACAGCCGCAAATTCAAACAGAATCAAATAATGTTTCGCATACAGCCCTGAATTGTAGAGTTCTCAAGATCTTTTGATTTTGGTGAAGATCGGTTAAGGGAAAGGGGTAGTTTACCTGTAACGTTTTATGTTTTAACAAGGGTATTTCCTATGGCAAACGATAACAGCCGCAAATTCAAACAGAATCAAAAGATTAATTGCATACAGCCCTAAATTGTAGAGTTCTCAAGACCTATTGTTTTTGGTGAAGTTCGGTTGAGGGAAAGGGGTAGTTTACCTGCAACGTTTTTTTAACAAGGGTATTTTCTATGGCAAACGATAACAGCCGCAAATTCAAACAGAATCAAATAATGTTTTGCATACAGCCCTGATTTGTAGAGTACTCAAGACCTTTTGTTTTTGGTGAAGATCGGTTAAGGGAAAGGGGTAGTTTACCTGTAACGTTTTATGTTTTAACAAGGGTATTTCCTATGGCAAACGATAACAGCCGCAAATTCAAACAGAATCAAAAGATTATTTGCATACAGCCCTAAATTGTAGAGTTCTCAAGACCTATTGTTTTTGGTGAAGATCGGTTGAGGGAAAGGGGTAGTTTACCTGCAACGTTTTTTTAACAAGGGTATTTTCTATGGCAAACGATAACAGCCGCAAATTCAAACAGAATCAAATAATGTTTTGCATACAGCCCTGATTTGTAGAGTACTCAAGACCTATTGTTTTTGGTGAAGATCGGTTAAGGGGAAGGGGTAGTTTACCTGCAACGTTTTTTTATCAAGCGTATTTTCTATGGCAAACGATAACAGCCGCAAATTCAAACAGAATCAAATAATTTTTTGCATACGTCCCTGAAGTGTAGAGGTCTAAATGTCTTTCGATTTTGGTGAAGATCGGTTAAGGGGAAGGGGTAGTTTACCTGCAACCTTTTACGTTTTAACAAGAGTGAAGTACTTGAAAATTTATTTAAACTTTTTGAAACAATGGCAATTGTTAAAAATAAAATAATTTTGTTGCCAGAAAATAAAATTATAATTTTTTCATTTTAATGTAACATAATATTTTTCATTTAATACAGCAATAAAAAGGCAGGTAAGACACAGCCTGGCTGTTTGGCTGAAAATGATTTTAAATATAAATCTTAGAATATGGAAGTCATGTATGGTTCTCCATACCGATATTTACATTCTCTACAGTTTTATGAAACTCTGAAAATTTACAGTTTAGACTGCTTTTAATGCTATCTAACTGGTCATTGTTTTCTTGTCGTATGGCCATTACACGAACTTGATTATCTTGTTCTTCTTTTTCCATTCGTGCCTCGACTTCTGTTTTAATTAGTTCCATTTTCTCTTCAGTTTTATCTAATCTTTGGTTAGTTTCCATCAATTTCTTCTCTGCCTCTTCCTTATATTCATCTACTCTTTGGCTTAATGTATTATTGACCAGTTCAATTTTACCTTCTAGATTTTCTCTTAATTCCTTGTTGAAATTCTCCATCTTACCCTCAATTTGTTTTAAATTCTCATTATTCTCTTCAAATTTTGCGTTCATCTCTTCTCTTTGCCCTTCAACAGTTTCTTTCAGTTCATTGTATTGTTCATTCATGGTTTGTTTGATATTTCCATGAATGGTTTCTATTTTTTCATTTAGTTGTTTGACTAAACTTTCCTCCTGTTTCTTAAAATTCTCCTTATTTTCCTCATTGGTTTGTTTCAAGGCTTCCTCCTGTTTTCTAAAATTTTCTTTATTTTCCTCATTGGTTCGCTTATTATCTTCCTGGATCTTGTTATTCCCTTCCATTATAATTCTTAACATCTCCTGTATGCTTATATCTTCTTTTTGGTTGGATTTATCTGGTTGATCCCCTTGGGCATCCTCTTCAACTATTTCCTTGTCCGTATCCATAACTACTTCGGTTTCTTCTGTATCACCTGTCTGTTGGTCCATTTCACTGTCCGTGACTAACTCTATTTCTTGTTCCTGTCCACCTTCTTCAATCTCCTTTTCTTCTGCCCTCTTCTTCGATTTTCCTCGGGTATTAGGCATTTCTTGTTTTCTCATAACTGCCAACGATAATTAGATTTTTTGATATATATTTTTGTTAAATATCAAAATTCTTTTCTAATTACCGCCCTTTTACGTTGAGCGCCAAATTTGTAACGTTCTACTTTTTGTGTGAGATATAGTAGAGTTTTATTATACACCTCAAGTAGTATGCGTCACTTTTGAATTATACTAACTGACGTTTTAAACGGTATAAATAAAGGATTTTGTTTATCTTGTTTTACTCAATCTAAAAGAAATCGAGAGTGTGTGATTTGGGGTCAAGGAGGTAATTTGTTCAGCCTTATACAGAAGAGAGAGTAAGTATCATTATTGCCCCTCTGTTGTGATGATTTTTTCTGTATGTTGTGCTGAAATTTTCATTAACTACCCACTACAATAAATTATAACACGTTATAATTCAATATAAATTTTCAATAATCTTGCTTTATTGATTATTGACTTTTGTCTCCAGCCACCAAAATATAGGTATCACAATTAATCTTAAAAAAAAAACATCATCTCGACTTTACCGAGTAAACATAGATCTGTCTAAGGAACAAAACATATATGTTGTTATTTAATCAATATTACGCTATAATAAAATACATCAGTTATTACATAATTCTTAGTAATTCCCCAGGGTTCAGGGTGAATTCTTTGTGTTATGAGAGTGTCAGAAATGGCTAATTGCTACGCTTTACAAATATAAAAAAATTAATAAATAATTTTGTTTATTTTTTCAAATATTACGTAGTTTCCGGAATTGCCGTAAGAGAGCAGCATGTATTTGTTTACTTTTGAAAGAAACATATGATAAAATGAATATTTTTGTTCTATTTCACTGTTAAAAAACGAGTTTTCTTCTGTACTTATTACGAAAAATGTTTATATTACCTCGCTCCGTGTTGTCCTTACTGGATTGAAGTTTTATTCTGTGATGAGGTACGTCTTGCGTTATTATTTCCTTTTCGTTTAGAGTATTTTCTGATTGTCGACTAGAAGTAGGCCGAACTATATTGGATCCTCAGAATGGTTTCATCCACTGGTTTTTAATGTATAACACCATTTAATTTGGATTCCTCAGGTATACTTAGTTAGTATTCACTTTGTTTATTACTCTTGCGTGAATTTCGCCTCCTCCAACGTCCAAAAAAGGTTATTTTTTTATAATTTTTGTCGCATCGTTTCTTCAACTCTCCGGTTTAGTTCAAAATTTTTATATCTTATTAACAATACTTGTTATTTTTCATCACTCTTAGTAACACATAGTATTTTTATTATGTAGGCAGTTTGTGATTATTATAAATTTATATTTTATTTATGGAAAAATAATTCCCTTCCATTCCGGTTTATTTACTAATTTAATTCACATAATAAAATTTTTATGTCTTTTAAAATTAACCCTGGGTTTTCTTACAATCTAACATAATTATTTGAAACAATATAATATTAACTTGGGTATAACAAATTGTGGTTCATACAATATAAATTACAATAAATAAATAAAAATCACAAAAATCAATTAGTATTATTACATACTACTTCCATAGTTTTATCCTATCCAAAACATACAGCACAGTTTAGTAATACATTAGTTTCACTTTGGTTTTTCACCTCAATGGGTACACTAGAACTCACTTCGCACTATATACCACTCGAATTGTTTATTATGTGGAGTGATATATTTAAATTTTGAGCGAGCTTTAGTTCTACCCATTTCTGACTTTTATTCTCATGATTTACTTTATTGGGACCGGGTTATGTACCGTTACATAAAGCCCCCCCACTAGAACAAATTTATTTTAGTTCAACTCGTTGATAGAAATAAATTGTTAATTGGTTCAAGTCTCCTAATGGTCTTGACTTTGTTTTCATAATAATGTTTCATTGTTGACTGATTATAAAATCTGGTAATTCAGACTTGTGGTAATTGTCGTTTTCTTACTTAACTCTCTCTCTCTTGGAGGCAAATTCATCAATTATTTCTCGGGGTTAGTGGTACTTCCACATTTTATTTGATAAGGACTGGTCACACTAATCATATTAAAATTGTTTCAACACTCATTTCTATTTACTTTTATATACTCGCTTTATCAATTAAGCTTCGGTCTGCTATCTTCCTTCTATTTTCTTCATTTATACTTCTGGAATCTATTATCACCCCTTTCAAGGGATAATTATTATCCCTTAAATATTCAATTTCCCTATCTTGTGCGGTGGTTCCAGTCGGGTGGCCACTCTGGGTCCATACACCGCTGTCCATCCTTACACCTTCTGAGACCAGGGGAACATCATCCCTGCTCATAAAAATTATTGCCGGAACATTTCTACGGTCAATACATAAAAATAAAAAACTTATAAGTAGTAGTCAATTAGCGACTAGTACCAAACACTTTTGGGATTCTTCATACTGTAGCTGTTCGTATTTATTTATATATTTCTTCTTCTCCTTGATTCCTTCTTCTTTTCCATTAACTAATAGCATATAACATCATTGATAGGCCTTATGTTAAAATTCTTCTGACTTTACTTCTTGTGACATATTTCTTCATATCATTTCTTCTTATCTAATCTTCAATTCCGAGAAATTCTAATTATTGTACTAATTATCATCCTCCTTCAGTTTCATTGGAGTCATTAAATTATTCGTTATTCTTCTTATTGTACCTTCTTATCTGAGCACATTACCATTAATTGTTTATTTATTTATTCTTCAGTTTGTTACCATAAAATATTATTTTTCCTATTAGTCCATTTTAAATCAGTTCTTTATAAATATTATTTAATCTGTTCTTACATTTTCTTGGTGTTTTGTCTTTTTATTTTAAATTATATGGTTTCAAAATAACTTGAGTAAGATGTCCTTACATACTTTTTATTAATT
This sequence comes from Magicicada septendecula, assembly GCA_034769895.1. Lineage (NCBI taxonomy): Eukaryota > Metazoa > Arthropoda > Insecta > Hemiptera > Cicadidae > Magicicada > Magicicada septendecula. Next base: position 661,963,395 of record CM068368.1, read on the forward strand.
CTAATGGTTGCAAAATATCTTAAGTAAGTTGTACTTACACACTTTTTGAATTTTGGGGTTTCATTCTTTCAATACTTTTCTCAATATCTCATTTAACATGAGTTTAACCGTTTTCGGTATCATTCACAACACGGATTGATCCACTCTTATATTTTTCCCGTGGATTCTGTTGATTAAACTTGTCAATAAAATTCGCTATTGGATTGCCCCATTGCGGATCACTACCATACATTTCAATATTATCGTATGTATATAGCCTCTCATCTTTATTACTGGGACCAAGATTAGACCCTTGATTTTTCCCATGGTCAACTCGTTTGTCCACTTTTCTTTGTTGCTGTTCTTCGGGTCTCCTCGAATCCCTCTCATCAGCCATTAGATAATTTACTTGGGCTTGATTAGTTCCCTGATTGTCATTTGGTGGATCTCCACCTCTATGGAGGATTATCATTTGTCTATCTCCACTTCTGGACCTCCTATATTCGTCATGATCATTCCATTGTTGTCTGTTGTAGTTGTTTCTCTCATCTCTTCGATCATAATTTTGTCTCTGGTTAAAATACGGACGTCTTCCTTGGTAACTATTACTGTAATAATTGTTATTAGCATGTACATAATTAACTCTGGGCCGATTCTCTCTTGGTGGTTCATTCTTCCGCTCCTCGGTATTCCCTGACCTCCATCTACTTCTCCTATAATAAGATTCCTGTTCATAATTTTCTAGCAGCGTTTCCATACCTCCAATAGTTTTGATTTGTCCACTCAAGCGTGCACTTATGATCTTTTCTTCAAAATGATACGCCATTTTGGTCACTAGACACTATTCAGGTATCTTAGGGTCTAGATACTTGGCGATACACACCTTCCCCAAAAAGTAAGCAGTAGGTGTTTGTCCCACTGTACGGTCATACCTACCATGACAGATATCGTCCCTAATAATGTTTTGTACTGATTCTGACCAGTACTTAAGTTTGAACATAGTTTTGAAATCCTCATAATCACACACCTCGTTCCTAATTGCTGTCCACCAATTATCATTGATATTTTTGAACGATTCGTCTAATAGACCTTTTATCATATTCCATCGATTCTCCTTTGATCTGTTCAAAATTTCATCTACTCTCCCTAAAAATTCAAGTGGGTTTCTGCGATAATCCCGAAAGTTTACACTTTCCTTATTGTCTGGATAAACATGATGACTGCTGCATGCAGATCTAGCACTTATTCTATCTACATCACATTGAAAATTGGTTTGTATTTGTTGCAAACTATCTAATTTCTCTGCTTGGCTATCACATTGATTTTTTACATTCTCTACAGTTTTATGAAACTCTGAAAATTTACAGTTTAGACTGCTTTTAATGCTATCTAACTGGTCATTGTTTTCTTGTCGTATGGCCATTACACGAACTTGATTATCTTGTTCTTCTTTTTCCATTCGTGCCTTGACTTCTGTTTTAATTAGTTCCATTTTCTCTTCAGTTTTATCTAATCTTTGGTTAGTTTCCATCAATTTCTTCTCTGCCTCTTCCTTATATTCATCTACTCTTTGGCTTAATGTATTATTGACCAGTTCAATTTTACCTTCTAGATTTTCTCTTAATTCCTTGTTGAAATTCTCCATCTTACCCTCAATTTGTTTTAAATTCTCATTATTCTCTTCAAATTTTGCATTCATCTCTTCTCTTTGCCCTTCAACAGTTTCTTTCAGTTCATTGTATTGTTCATTCATGGTTTGTTTGATATTTCCATGAATGGTTTCTATTTTTTCATTTAGTTGTTTGACTAAACTTTCCTCCTGTTTCTTAAAATTCTCCTTATTTTCCTCATTGGTTTGTTTCAAGGCTTCCTCCTGTTTTCTAAAATTTTCTTTATTTTCCTCATTGGTTCGCTTATTATCTTCCTGGATCTTGTTATTCCCTTCCATTATAATTCTTAACATCTCCTGTATGCTTATATCTTCTTTTTGGTTGGATTTATCTGGTTGATCCCCTTGGGCATCCTCTTCAACTATTTCCTTGTCCGTATCCATAACTACTTCGGTTTCTTCTGTATCACCTGTCTGTTGGTCCATTTCACTGTCCGTGACTAACTCTATTTCTTGTTCCTGTCCACCTTCTTCAATCTCCTTTTCTTCTGCCCTCTTCTTCGATTTTCCTCGGGTATTAGGCATTTCTTGTTTTCTCATAACTGCCAACGATAATTAGATTTTTTGATATATATTTTTGTTAAATATCAAAATTCTTTTCTAATTACCGCCCTTTTACGTTGAGCGCCAAATTTGTAACGTTCTACTTTTTGTGTGAGATATAGTAGAGTTTTATTATACACCTCAAGTAGTATGCGTCACTTTTGAATTATACTAACTGACGTTTTAAACGGTATAAATAAAGGATTTTGTTTATCTTGTTTTACTCAATCTAAAAGAAATCGAGAGTGTGTGATTTGGGGTCAAGGAGGTAATTTGTTCAGCCTTATACAGAAGAGAGAGTAAGTATCATTATTGCCCCTCTGTTGTGATGATTTTTTCTGTATGTTGTGCTGAAATTTTCATTAACTACCCACTACAATAAATTATAACACGTTATAATTCAATATAAATTTTCAATAATCTTGCTTTATTGATTATTGACTTTTGTCTCCAGCCACCAAAATATAGGTATCACAATTAATCTTAAAAAAAAAACATCATCTCGACTTTACCGAGTAAACATAGATCTGTCTAAGGAACAAAACATATATGTTGTTATTTAATCAATATTACGCTATAATAAAATACATCAGTTATTACATAATTCTTAGTAATTCCCCAGGGTTCAGGGTGAATTCTTTGTGTTATGAGAGTGTCAGAAATGGCTAATTGCTACGCTTTACAAATATAAAAAAATTAATAAATAATTTTGTTTATTTTTTCAAATATTACGTAGTTTCCGGAATTGCCGTAAGAGAGCAGCATGTATTTGTTTACTTTTGAAAGAAACATATGATAAAATGAATATTTTTGTTCTATTTCACTGTTAAAAAACGAGTTTTCTTCTGTACTTATTACGAAAAATGTTTATATTACCTCGCTCCGTGTTGTCCTTACTGGATTGAAGTTTTATTCTGTGATGAGGTACGTCTTGCGTTATTATTTCCTTTTCGTTTAGAGTATTTTCTGATTGTCGACTAGAAGTAGGCCGAACTATATTGGATCCTCAGAATGGTTTCATCCACTGGTTTTTAATGTATAACACCATTTAATTTGGATTCCTCAGGTATACTTAGTTAGTATTCACTTTGTTTATTACTCTTGCGTGAATTTCGCCTCCTCCAACGTCCAAAAAAGGTTATTTTTTTATAATTTTTGTCGCATCGTTTCTTCAACTCTCCGGTTTAGTTCAAAATTTTTATATCTTATTAACAATACTTGTTATTTTTCATCACTCTTAGTAACACATAGTATTTTTATTATGTAGGCAGTTTGTGATTATTATAAATTTATATTTTATTTATGGAAAAATAATTCCCTTCCATTCCGGTTTATTTACTAATTTAATTCACATAATAAAATTTTTATGTCTTTTAAAATTAACCCTGGGTTTTCTTACAATCTAACATAATTATTTGAAACAATATAATATTAACTTGGGTATAACAAATTGTGGTTCATACAATATAAATTACAATAAATAAATAAAAATCACAAAAATCAATTAGTATTATTACATACTACTTCCATAGTTTTATCCTATCCAAAACATACAGCACAGTTTAGTAATACATTAGTTTCACTTTGGTTTTTCACCTCAATGGGTACACTAGAACTCACTTCGCACTATATACCACTCGAATTGTTTATTATGTGGAGTGATATATTTAAATTTTGAGCGAGCTTTAGTTCTACCCATTTCTGACTTTTATTCTCATGATTTACTTTATTGGGACCGGGTTATGTACCGTTACATAAAGCCCCCCCACTAGAACAAATTTATTTTAGTTCAACTCGTTGATAGAAATAAATTGTTAATTGGTTCAAGTCTCCTAATGGTCTTGACTTTGTTTTCATAATAATGTTTCATTGTTGACTGATTATAAAATCTGGTAATTCAGACTTGTGGTAATTGTCGTTTTCTTACTTAACTCTCTCTCTCTTGGAGGCAAATTCATCAATTATTTCTCGGGGTTAGTGGTACTTCCACATTTTATTTGATAAGGACTGGTCACACTAATCATATTAAAATTGTTTCAACACTCATTTCTATTTACTTTTATATACTCGCTTTATCAATTAAGCTTCGGTCTGCTATCTTCCTTCTATTTTCTTCATTTATACTTCTGGAATCTATTATCACCCCTTTCAAGGGATAATTATTATCCCTTAAATATTCAATTTCCCTATCTTGTGCGGTGGTTCCAGTCGGGTGGCCACTCTGGGTCCATACACCGCTGTCCATCCTTACACCTTCTGAGACCAGGGGAACATCATCCCTGCTCATAAAAATTATTGCCGGAACATTTCTACGGTCAATACATAAAAATAAAAAACTTATAAGTAGTAGTCAATTAGCGACTAGTACCAAACACTTTTGGGATTCTTCATACTGTAGCTGTTCGTATTTATTTATATATTTCTTCTTCTCCTTGATTCCTTCTTCTTTTCCATTAACTAATAGCATATAACATCATTGATAGGCCTTATGTTAAAATTCTTCTGACTTTACTTCTTGTGACATATTTCTTCATATCATTTCTTCTTATCTAATCTTCAATTCCGAGAAATTCTAATTATTGTACTAATTATCATCCTCCTTCAGTTTCATTGGAGTCATTAAATTATTCGTTATTCTTCTTATTGTACCTTCTTATCTGAGCACATTACCATTAATTGTTTATTTATTTATTCTTCAGTTTGTTACCATAAAATATTATTTTTCCTATTAGTCCATTTTAAATCAGTTCTTTATAAATATTATTTAATCTGTTCTTACATTTTCTTGGTGTTTTGTCTTTTTATTTTAAATTATATGGTTTCAAAATAACTTGAGTAAGATGTCCTTACATACTTTTTATTAATTCTAATGGTTGCAAAATATCTTAAGTAAGTTGTACTTACACACTTTTTGAATTTTGGGGTTTCATTCTTTCAATACTTTTCTCAATATCTCATTTAACATGAGTTTAACCGTTTTCGGTATCATTCACAACACGGATTGATCCACTCTTATATTTTTCCCGTGGATTCTGTTGATTAAACTTGTCAATAAAATTCGCTATTGGATTGCCCCATTGCGGATCACTACCATACATTTCAATATTATCGTATGTATATAGCCTCTCATCTTTATTACTGGGACCAAGATTAGACCCTTGATTTTTCCCATGGTCAACTCGTTTGTCCACTTTTCTTTGTTGCTGTTCTTCGGGTCTCCTCGAATCCCTCTCATCAGCCATTAGATAATTTACTTGGGCTTGATTAGTTCCCTGATTGTCATTTGGTGGATCTCCACCTCTATGGAGGATTATCATTTGTCTATCTCCACTTCTGGACCTCCTATATTCGTCATGATCATTCCATTGTTGTCTGTTGTAGTTGTTTCTCTCATCTCTTCGATCATAATTTTGTCTCTGGTTAAAATACGGACGTCTTCCTTGGTAACTATTACTGTAATAATTGTTATTAGCATGTACATAATTAACTCTGGGCCGATTCTCTCTTGGTGGTTCATTCTTCCGCTCCTCGGTATTCCCTGACCTCCATCTACTTCTCCTATAATAAGATTCCTGTTCATAATTTTCTAGCAGCGTTTCCATACCTCCAATAGTTTTGATTTGTCCACTCAAGCGTGCACTTATGATCTTTTCTTCAAAATGATACGCCATTTTGGTCACTAGACACTATTCAGGTATCTTAGGGTCTAGATACTTGGCGATACACACCTTCCCCAAAAAGTAAGCAGTAGGTGTTTGTCCCACTGTACGGTCATACCTACCATGACAGATATCGTCCCTAATAATGTTTTGTACTGATTCTGACCAGTACTTAAGTTTGAACATAGTTTTGAAATCCTCATAATCACACACCTCGTTCCTAATTGCTGTCCACCAATTATCATTGATATTTTTGAACGATTCGTCTAATAGACCTTTTATCATATTCCATCGATTCTCCTTTGATCTGTTCAAAATTTCATCTACTCTCCCTAAAAATTCAAGTGGGTTTCTGCGATAATCCCGAAAGTTTACACTTTCCTTATTGTCTGGATAAACATGATGACTGCTGCATGCAGATCTAGCACTTATTCTATCTACATCACATTGAAAATTGGTTTGTATTTGTTGCAAACTATCTAATTTCTCTGCTTGGCTATCACATTGATTTTTTACATTCTCTACAGTTTTATGAAACTCTGAAAATTTACAGTTTAGACTGCTTTTAATGCTATCTAACTGGTCATTGTTTTCTTGTCGTATGGCCATTACACGAACTTGATTATCTTGTTCTTCTTTTTCCATTCGTGCCTTGACTTCTGTTTTAATTAGTTCCATTTTCTCTTCAGTTTTATCTAATCTTTGGTTAGTTTCCATCAATTTCTTCTCTGCCTCTTCCTTATATTCATCTACTCTTTGGCTTAATGTATTATTGACCAGTTCAATTTTACCTTCTAGATTTTCTCTTAATTCCTTGTTGAAATTCTCCATCTTACCCTCAATTTGTTTTAAATTCTCATTATTCTCTTCAAATTTTGCATTCATCTCTTCTCTTTGCCCTTCAACAGTTTCTTTCAGTTCATTGTATTGTTCATTCATGGTTTGTTTGATATTTCCATGAATGGTTTCTATTTTTTCATTTAGTTGTTTGACTAAACTTTCCTCCTGTTTCTTAAAATTCTCCTTATTTTCCTCATTGGTTTGTTTCAAGGCTTCCTCCTGTTTTCTAAAATTTTCTTTATTTTCCTCATTGGTTCGCTTATTATCTTCCTGGATCTTGTTATTCCCTTCCATTATAATTCTTAACATCTCCTGTATGCTTATATCTTCTTTTTGGTTGGATTTATCTGGTTGATCCCCTTGGGCATCCTCTTCAACTATTTCCTTGTCCGTATCCATAACTACTTCGGTTTCTTCTGTATCACCTGTCTGTTGGTCCATTTCACTGTCCGTGACTAACTCTATTTCTTGTTCCTGTCCACCTTCTTCAATCTCCTTTTCTTCTGCCCTCTTCTTCGATTTTCCTCGGGTATTAGGCATTTCTTGTTTTCTCATAACTGCCAACGATAATTAGATTTTTTGATATATATTTTTGTTAAATATCAAAATTCTTTTCTAATTACCGCCCTTTTACGTTGAGCGCCAAATTTGTAACGTTCTACTTTTTGTGTGAGATATAGTAGAGTTTTATTATACACCTCAAGTAGTATGCGTCACTTTTGAATTATACTAACTGACGTTTTAAACGGTATAAATAAAGGATTTTGTTTATCTTGTTTTACTCAATCTAAAAGAAATCGAGAGTGTGTGATTTGGGGTCAAGGAGGTAATTTGTTCAGCCTTATACAGAAGAGAGAGTAAGTATCATTATTGCCCCTCTGTTGTGATGATTTTTTCTGTATGTTGTGCTGAAATTTTCATTAACTACCCACTACAATAAATTATAACACGTTATAATTCAATATAAATTTTCAATAATCTTGCTTTATTGATTATTGACTTTTGTCTCCAGCCACCAAAATATAGGTATCACAATTAATCTTAAAAAAAAAACATCATCTCGACTTTACCGAGTAAACATAGATCTGTCTAAGGAACAAAACATATATGTTGTTATTTAATCAATATTACGCTATAATAAAATACATCAGTTATTACATAATTCTTAGTAATTCCCCAGGGTTCAGGGTGAATTCTTTGTGTTATGAGAGTGTCAGAAATGGCTAATTGCTACGCTTTACAAATATAAAAAAATTAATAAATAATTTTGTTTATTTTTTCAAATATTACGTAGTTTCCGGAATTGCCGTAAGAGAGCAGCATGTATTTGTTTACTTTTGAAAGAAACATATGATAAAATGAATATTTTTGTTCTATTTCACTGTTAAAAAACGAGTTTTCTTCTGTACTTATTACGAAAAATGTTTATATTACCTCGCTCCGTGTTGTCCTTACTGGATTGAAGTTTTATTCTGTGATGAGGTACGTCTTGCGTTATTATTTCCTTTTCGTTTAGAGTATTTTCTGATTGTCGACTAGAAGTAGGCCGAACTATATTGGATCCTCAGAATGGTTTCATCCACTGGTTTTTAATGTATAACACCATTAAATTTGGATTCCACAGGTATACTTAGTTAGTATTCACTTTGTTTATTACTCTTGCGTGAATTTCGCCTCCTCCAACGTCCAAAAAAGGTTATTTTTTTATAATTTTTGTCGCATCGTTTCTTCAACTCTCCGGTTTAGTTCAAAATTTTTATATCTTATTAACAATACTTGTTATTTTTCATCACTCTTAGTAACACATAGTATTTTTATTATGTAGGCAGTTTGTGATTATTATAAATTTATATTTTATTTATGGAAAAATAATTCCCTTCCATTCCGGTTTATTTACTAATTTAATTCACATAATAAAATTTTTATGTCTTTTAAAATTAACCCTGGGTTTTCTTACAATCTAACATAATTATTTGAAACAATATAATATTAACTTGGGTATAACAAATTGTGGTTCATACAATATAAATTACAATAAATAAATAAAAATCACAAAAATCAATTAGTATTATTACATACTACTTCCATAGTTTTATCCTATCCAAAACATACAGCACAGTTTAGTAATACATTAGTTTCACTTTGGTTTTTCACCTCAATGGGTACACTAGAACTCACTTCGCACTATATACCACTCGAATTGTTTATTATGTGGAGTGATATATTTAAATTTTGAGCGAGCTTTAGTTCTACCCATTTCTGACTTTTATTCTCATGATTTACTTTATTGGGACCGGGTTATGTACCGTTACATAAAGCCCCCCCACTAGAACAAATTTATTTTAGTTCAACTCGTTGATAGAAATAAATTGTTAATTGGTTCAAGTCTCCTAATGGTCTTGACTTTGTTTTCATAATAATGTTTCATTGTTGACTGATTATAAAATCTGGTAATTCAGACTTGTGGTAATTGTCGTTTTCTTACTTAACTCTCTCTCTCTTGGAGGCAAATTCATCAATTATTTCTCGGGGTTAGTGGTACTTCCACATTTTATTTGATAAGGACTGGTCACACTAATCATATTAAAATTGTTTCAACACTCATTTCTATTTACTTTTATATACTCGCTTTATCAATTAAGCTTCGGTCTGCTATCTTCCTTCTATTTTCTTCATTTATACTTCTGGAATCTATTATCACCCCTTTCAAGGGATAATTATTATCCCTTAAATATTCAATTTCCCTATCTTGTGCGGTGGTTCCAGTCGGGTGGCCACTCTGGGTCCATACACCGCTGTCCATCCTTACACCTTCTGAGACCAGGGGAACATCATCCCTGCTCATAAAAATTATTGCCGGAACATTTCTACGGTCAATACATAAAAATAAAAAACTTATAAGTAGTAGTCAATTAGCGACTAGTACCAAACACTTTTGGGATTCTTCATACTGTAGCTGTTCGTATTTATTTATATATTTCTTCTTCTCCTTGATTCCTTCTTCTTTTCCATTAACTAATAGCATATAACATCATTGATAGGCCTTATGTTAAAATTCTTCTGACTTTACTTCTTGTGACATATTTCTTCATATCATTTCTTCTTATCTAATCTTCAATTCCGAGAAATTCTAATTATTGTACTAATTATCATCCTCCTTCAGTTTCATTGGAGTCATTAAATTATTCGTTATTCTTCTTATTGTACCTTCTTATCTGAGCACATTACCATTAATTGTTTATTTATTTATTCTTCAGTTTGTTACCATAAAATATTATTTTTCCTATTAGTCCATTTTAAATCAGTTCTTTATAAATATTATTTAATCTGTTCTTACATTTTCTTGGTGTTTTGTCTTTTTATTTTAAATTATATGGTTTCAAAATAACTTGAGTAAGATGTCCTTACATACTTTTTATTAATTCTAATGGTTGCAAAATATCTTAAGTAAGTTGTACTTACACACTTTTTGAATTTTGGGGTTTCATTCTTTCAATACTTTTCTCAATATCTCATTTAACATGAGTTTAACCGTTTTCAGTATCATTCACAACACGGATTGATCCACTCTTATATTTTTCCCGTGGATTCTGTTGATTAAACTTGTCAATAAAATTCGCTATTGGATTGCCCCATTGCGGATCACTACCATACATTTCAATATTATCGTATGTATATAGCCTCTCATCTTTATTACTGGGACCAAGATTAGACCCTTGATTTTTCCCATGGTCAACTCGTTTGTCCACTTTTCTTTGTTGCTGTTCTTCGGGTCTCCTCGAATCCCTCTCATCAGCCATTAGATAATTTACTTGGGCTTGATTAGTTCCCTGATTGTCATTTGGTGGATCTCCACCTCTATGGAGGATTATCATTTGTCTATCTCCACTTCTGGACCTCCTATATTCGTCATGATCATTCCATTGTTGTCTGTTGTAGTTGTTTCTCTCATCTCTTCGATCATAATTTTGTCTCTGGTTAAAATACGGACGTCTTCCTTGGTAACTATTACTGTAATAATTGTTATTAGCATGTACATAATTAACTCTGGGCCGATTCTCTCTTGGTGGTTCATTCTTCCGCTCCTCGGTATTCCCTGACCTCCATCTACTTCTCCTATAATAAGATTCCTGTTCATAATTTTCTAGCAGCGTTTCCATGCCTCCAATAGTTTTGATTTGTCCACTCAAGCGTGCACTTATGATCTTTTCTTCAAAATGATACGCCATTTTGGTCACTAGACACTATTCAGGTATCTTAGGGTCTAGATACTTGGCGATACACACCTTCCCTAAAAAGTAAGCAGTAGGTGTTTGTCCCACTGTACGGTCATACCTACCATGACAGATATCGTCCCTAATAATGTTTTGTACTGATTCTGACCAGTACTTAAGTTTGAACATAGTTTTGAAACCCTCATAATCACACACCTCGTTCCTAATTGCTGTCCACCAATTATCATTGATAGTTTTGAACGATTCGTCTAATAGACCTTTTATCATATTCCATCGATTCTCCTTTGATCTGTTCAAAATTTCATCTACTCTCCCTAAAAATTCAAGTGGGTTTCTGCGATAATCCCGAAAGTTTACACTTTCCTTATTGTCTGGATAAACATGATGACTGCTGCATGCAGATCTAGCACTTATTCTATCTACATCACATTGAAAATTGGTTTGTATTTGTTGCAAACTATCTAATTTCTCTGCTTGGCTATCACATTGATTTTTACTTCCATATTCCTTAAGGAATGGAAGTATGGTGATGGCAAAAAAAATCGTGTTCGAGATTATTGCAGATTCTGATTGTACTACACTCAAAACATGAAAAAAAGTCGTTTTCCGAAAAGTGTCTGTGTGTCTGTGTGTCTGTCTGTCTGTCTGTCTGTCTGTGTGTCTGTGTGTCTGTAGATTTTTTTTCTATGGCAAACGATAACTGCCGCAAATTCAAACAGAATCAAATAATTTTTTGCATACAGCCCGGTTTTGCAGAATTCTCGCGACCTATTGTTTTTGGTGAAGATCGGTTGAGGGAAAGGGGTACTTTACCTGCAACGGTTTTTTTTTAGCAAGGGTAATTTTGTTTGTTTGGCAAACGATAACAGCCGCAAATTCAAACAGAATCAAATAATGTTTCGCATACAGCCCTGAATTGTAGAGTTCTCAAGACCTGTTGTTTTTGGTGAAGATCGGTTAAGGGAAAGGGGTAGTTTACCTGTAACGTTTTATGTTTTAACAAGGGTATTTCCTATGGCAAACGATAACAGCCGCAAATTCAAACAGAATGAAAAGATTATTTGCATACAGCCCTAAATTGTAGAGTTCTCAAGACCTTTTGTTTTTGGTGACGATCGGTTAAGGGAAAGGGGTAGTTTACCTACAACGTTTTTTTAACAAGGGTATTTTCTATGGCAAACGATAACAGCCGCAAATTCAAACAGAATCAAATAATTTTCTGCATACAGCCCTGATTTGTAGAGTACTCAAGACCTATTGTTTTTGGTGAAGATCGGTTGAGGGGAAGGGGTAGTTTACCAGCAACGTTTTTTATCATGCGTATTTTCTATGGCAAACGACAACTGCCGCAAATTCAAACAGAATCAAATAATTTTTTGCATACAGCCCTGATTTGTAGAGTACTCGCGACCTATTGTTTTTGGTGAAGATCGGTTGAGGGGAAGGGGTAGTTTACCAGCAACGGTTTTTTTTATCAAGGGAAATTTTGTTTGTTTGGCAAACGATAACAGCCGCAAATTCAAACAGAATCAAATAATGTTTCGCATACAGCCCTGAATTGTAGAGTTCTCAAGATCTTTTGATTTTGGTGAAGATCGGTTAAGGGAAAGGGGTAGTTTACCTGTAACGTTTTATGTTTTAACAAGGGTATTTCCTATGGCAAACGATAACAGCCGCAAATTCAAACAGAATCAAAAGATTAATTGCATACAGCCCTAAATTGTAGAGTTCTCAAGACCTATTGTTTTTGGTGAAGTTCGGTTGAGGGAAAGGGGTAGTTTACCTGCAACGTTTTTTTAACAAGGGTATTTTCTATGGCAAACGATAACAGCCGCAAATTCAAACAGAATCAAATAATGTTTTGCATACAGCCCTGATTTGTAGAGTACTCAAGACCTTTTGTTTTTGGTGAAGATCGGTTAAGGGAAAGGGGTAGTTTACCTGTAACGTTTTATGTTTTAACAAGGGTATTTCCTATGGCAAACGATAACAGCCGCAAATTCAAACAGAATCAAAAGATTATTTGCATACAGCCCTAAATTGTAGAGTTCTCAAGACCTATTGTTTTTGGTGAAGATCGGTTGAGGGAAAGGGGTAGTTTACCTGCAACGTTTTTTTAACAAGGGTATTTTCTATGGCAAACGATAACAGCCGCAAATTCAAACAGAATCAAATAATGTTTTGCATACAGCCCTGATTTGTAGAGTACTCAAGACCTATTGTTTTTGGTGAAGATCGGTTAAGGGGAAGGGGTAGTTTACCTGCAACGTTTTTTTATCAAGCGTATTTTCTATGGCAAACGATAACAGCCGCAAATTCAAACAGAATCAAATAATTTTTTGCATACGTCCCTGAAGTGTAGAGGTCTAAATGTCTTTCGATTTTGGTGAAGATCGGTTAAGGGGAAGGGGTAGTTTACCTGCAACCTTTTACGTTTTAACAAGAGTGAAGTACTTGAAAATTTATTTAAACTTTTTGAAACAATGGCAATTGTTAAAAATAAAATAATTTTGTTGCCAGAAAATAAAATTATAATTTTTTCATTTTAATGTAACATAATATTTTTCATTTAATACAGCAATAAAAAGGCAGGTAAGACACAGCCTGGCTGTTTGGCTGAAAATGATTTTAAATATAAATCTTAGAATATGGAAGTCATGTATGGTTCTCCATACCGATATTTACATTCTCTACAGTTTTATGAAACTCTGAAAATTTACAGTTTAGACTGCTTTTAATGCTATCTAACTGGTCATTGTTTTCTTGTCGTATGGCCATTACACGAACTTGATTATCTTGTTCTTCTTTTTCCATTCGTGCCTCGACTTCTGTTTTAATTAGTTCCATTTTCTCTTCAGTTTTATCTAATCTTTGGTTAGTTTCCATCAATTTCTTCTCTGCCTCTTCCTTATATTCATCTACTCTTTGGCTTAATGTATTATTGACCAGTTCAATTTTACCTTCTAGATTTTCTCTTAATTCCTTGTTGAAATTCTCCATCTTACCCTCAATTTGTTTTAAATTCTCATTATTCTCTTCAAATTTTGCATTCATCTCTTCTCTTTGCCCTTCAACAGTTTCTTTCAGTTCATTGTATTGTTCATTCATGGTTTGTTTGATATTTCCATGAATGGTTTCTATTTTTTCATTTAGTTGTTTGACTAAACTTTCCTCCTGTTTCTTAAAATTCTCCTTATTTTCCTCATTGGTTTGTTTCAAGGCTTCCTCCTGTTTTCTAAAATTTTCTTTATTTTCCTCATTGGTTCGCTTATTATCTTCCTGGATCTTGTTATTCCCTTCCATTATAATTCTTAACATCTCCTGTATGCTTATATCTTCTTTTTGGTTGGATTTATCTGGTTGATCCCCTTGGGCATCCTCTTCAACTATTTCCTTGTCCGTATCCATAACTACTTCGGTTTCTTCTGTATCACCTGTCTGTTGGTCCATTTCACTGTCCGTGACTAACTCTATTTCTTGTTCCTGTCCACCTTCTTCAATCTCCTTTTCTTCTGCCCTCTTCTTCGATTTTCCTCGGGTATTAGGCATTTCTTGTTTTCTCATAACTGCCAACGATAATTAGATTTTTTGATATATATTTTTGTTAAATATCAAAATTCTTTTCTAATTACCGCCCTTTTACGTTGAGCGCCAAATTTGTAACGTTCTACTTTTTGTGTGAGATATAGTAGAGTTTTATTATACACCTCAAGTAGTATGCGTCACTTTTGAATTATACTAACTGACGTTTTAAACGGTATAAATAAAGGATTTTGTTTATCTTGTTTTACTCAATCTAAAAGAAATCGAGAGTGTGTGATTTGGGGTCAAGGAGGTAATTTGTTCAGCCTTATACAGAAGAGAGAGTAAGTATCATTATTGCCCCTCTGTTGTGATGATTTTTTCTGTATGTTGTGCTGAAATTTTCATTAACTACCCACTACAATAAATTATAACACGTTATAATTCAATATAAATTTTCAATAATCTTGCTTTATTGATTATTGACTTTTGTCTCCAGCCACCAAAATATAGGTATCACAATTAATCTTAAAAAAAAAACATCATCTCGACTTTACCGAGTAAACATAGATCTGTCTAAGGAACAAAACATATATGTTGTTATTTAATCAATATTACGCTATAATAAAATACATCAGTTATTACATAATTCTTAGTAATTCCCCAGGGTTCAGGGTGAATTCTTTGTGTTATGAGAGTGTCAGAAATGGCTAATTGCTACGCTTTACAAATATAAAAAAATTAATAAATAATTTTGTTTATTTTTTCAAATATTACGTAGTTTCCGGAATTGCCGTAAGAGAGCAGCATGTATTTGTTTACTTTTGAAAGAAACATATGATAAAATGAATATTTTTGTTCTATTTCACTGTTAAAAAACGAGTTTTCTTCTGTACTTATTACGAAAAATGTTTATATTACCTCGCTCCGTGTTGTCCTTACTGGATTGAAGTTTTATTCTGTGATGAGGTACGTCTTGCGTTATTATTTCCTTTTCGTTTAGAGTATTTTCTGATTGTCGACTAGAAGTAGGCCGAACTATATTGGATCCTCAGAATGGTTTCATCCACTGGTTTTTAATGTATAACACCATTTAATTTGGATTCCTCAGGTATACTTAGTTAGTATTCACTTTGTTTATTACTCTTGCGTGAATTTCGCCTCCTCCAACGTCCAAAAAAGGTTATTTTTTTATAATTTTTGTCGCATCGTTTCTTCAACTCTCCGGTTTAGTTCAAAATTTTTATATCTTATTAACAATACTTGTTATTTTTCATCACTCTTAGTAACACATAGTATTTTTATTATGTAGGCAGTTTGTGATTATTATAAATTTATATTTTATTTATGGAAAAATAATTCCCTTCCATTCCGGTTTATTTACTAATTTAATTCACATAATAAAATTTTTATGTCTTTTAAAATTAACCCTGGGTTTTCTTACAATCTAACATAATTATTTGAAACAATATAATATTAACTTGGGTATAACAAATTGTGGTTCATACAATATAAATTACAATAAATAAATAAAAATCACAAAAATCAATTAGTATTATTACATACTACTTCCATAGTTTTATCCTATCCAAAACATACAGCACAGTTTAGTAATACATTAGTTTCACTTTGGTTTTTCACCTCAATGGGTACACTAGAACTCACTTCGCACTATATACCACTCGAATTGTTTATTATGTGGAGTGATATATTTAAATTTTGAGCGAGCTTTAGTTCTACCCATTTCTGACTTTTATTCTCATGATTTACTTTATTGGGACCGGGTTATGTACCGTTACATAAAGCCCCCCCACTAGAACAAATTTATTTTAGTTCAACTCGTTGATAGAAATAAATTGTTAATTGGTTCAAGTCTCCTAATGGTCTTGACTTTGTTTTCATAATAATGTTTCATTGTTGACTGATTATAAAATCTGGTAATTCAGACTTGTGGTAATTGTCGTTTTCTTACTTAACTCTCTCTCTCTTGGAGGCAAATTCATCAATTATTTCTCGGGGTTAGTGGTACTTCCACATTTTATTTGATAAGGACTGGTCACACTAATCATATTAAAATTGTTTCAACACTCATTTCTATTTACTTTTATATACTCGCTTTATCAATTAAGCTTCGGTCTGCTATCTTCCTTCTATTTTCTTCATTTATACTTCTCGAATCTATTATCACCCCTTTCAAGGGATAATTATTATCCCTTAAATATTCAATTTCCCTATCTTGTGCGGTGGTTCCAGTCGGGTGGCCACTCTGGGTCCATACACCGCTGTCCATCCTTACACCTTCTGAGACCAGGGGAACATCATCCCTGCTCATAAAAATTATTGCCGGAACATTTCTACGGTCAATACATAAAAATAAAAAACTTATAAGTAGTAGTCAATTAGCGACTAGTACCAAACACTTTTGGGATTCTTCATACTGTAGCTGTTCGTATTTATTTATATATTTCTTCTTCTCCTTGATTCCTTCTTCTTTTCCATTAACTAATAGCATATAACATCATTGATAGGCCTTATGTTAAAATTCTTCTGACTTTACTTCTTGTGACATATTTCTTCATATCATTTCTTCTTATCTAATCTTCAATTCCGAGAAATTCTAATTATTGTACTAATTATCATCCTCCTTCAGTTTCATTGGAGTCATTAAATTATTCGTTATTCTTCTTATTGTACCTTCTTATCTGAGCACATTACCATTAATTGTTTATTTATTTATTCTTCAGTTTGTTACCATAAAATATTATTTTTCCTATTAGTCCATTTTAAATCAGTTCTTTATAAATATTATTTAATCTGTTCTTACATTTTCTTGGTGTTTTGTCTTTTTATTTTAAATTATATGGTTTCAAAATAACTTGAGTAAGATGTCCTTACATACTTTTTATTAATTCTAATGGTTGCAAAATATCTTAAGTAAGTTGTACTTACACACTTTTTGAATTTTGGGGTTTCATTCTTTCAATACTTTTCTCAATATCTCATTTAACATGAGTTTAACCGTTTTCGGTATCATTCACAACACGGATTGATCCACTCTTATATTTTTCCCGTGGATTCTGTTGATTAAACTTGTCAATAAAATTCGCTATTGGATTGCCCCATTGCGGATCACTACCATACATTTCAATATTATCGTATGTATATAGCCTCTCATCTTTATTACTGGGACCAAGATTAGACCCTTGATTTTTCCCATGGTCAACTCGTTTGTCCACTTTTCTTTGTTGCTGTTCTTCGGGTCTCCTCGAATCCCTCTCATCAGCCATTAGATAATTTACTTGGGCTTGATTAGTTCCCTGATTGTCATTTGGTGGATCTCCACCTCTATGGAGGATTATCATTTGTCTATCTCCACTTCTGGACCTCCTATATTCGTCATGATCATTCCATTGTTGTCTGTTGTAGTTGTTTCTCTCATCTCTTCGATCATAATTTTGTCTCTGGTTAAAATACGGACGTCTTCCTTGGTAACTATTACTGTAATAATTGTTATTAGCATGTACATAATTAACTCTGGGCCGATTCTCTCTTGGTGGTTCATTCTTCCGCTCCTCGGTATTCCCTGACCTCCATCTACTTCTCCTATAATAAGATTCCTGTTCATAATTTTCTAGCAGCGTTTCCATGCCTCCAATAGTTTTGATTTGTCCACTCAAGCGTGCACTTATGATCTTTTCTTCAAAATGATACGCCATTTTGGTCACTAGACACTATTCAGGTATCTTAGGGTCTAGATACTTGGCGATACACACCTTCCCCAAAAAGTAAGCAGTAGGTGTTTGTCCCACTGTACGGTCATACCTACCATGACAGATATCGTCCCTAATAATGTTTTGTACTGATTCTGACCAGTACTTAAGTTTGAACATAGTTTTGAAATCCTCATAATCACACACCTCGTTCCTAATTGCTGTCCACCAATTATCATTGATATTTTTGAACGATTCGTCTAATAGACCTTTTATCATATTCCATCGATTCTCCTTTGATCTGTTCAAAATTTCATCTACTCTCCCTAAAAATTCAAGTGGGTTTCTGCGATAATCCCGAAAGTTTACACTTTCCTTATTGTCTGGATAAACATGATGACTGCTGCATGCAGATCTAGCACTTATTCTATCTACATCACATTGAAAATTGGTTTGTATTTGTTGCAAACTATCTAATTTCTCTGCTTGGCTATCACATTGATTTTTTACATTCTCTACAGTTTTATGAAACTCTGAAAATTTACAGTTTAGACTGCTTTTAATGCTATCTAACTGGTCATTGTTTTCTTGTCGTATGGCCATTACACGAACTTGATTATCTTGTTCTTCTTTTTCCATTCGTGCCTCGACTTCTGTTTTAATTAGTTCCATTTTCTCTTCAGTTTTATCTAATCTTTGGTTAGTTTCCATCAATTTCTTCTCTGCCTCTTCCTTATATTCATCTACTCTTTGGCTTAATGTATTATTGACCAGTTCAATTTTACCTTCTAGATTTTCTCTTAATTCCTTGTTGAAATTCTCCATCTTACCCTCAATTTGTTTTAAATTCTCATTATTCTCTTCAAATTTTGCATTCATCTCTTCTCTTTGCCCTTCAACAGTTTCTTTCAGTTCATTGTATTGTTCATTCATGGTTTGTTTGATATTTCCATGAATGGTTTCTATTTTTTCATTTAGTTGTTTGACTAAACTTTCCTCCTGTTTCTTAAAATTCTCCTTATTTTCCTCATTGGTTTGTTTCAAGGCTTCCTCCTGTTTTCTAAAATTTTCTTTATTTTCCTCATTGGTTCGCTTATTATCTTCCTGGATCTTGTTATTCCCTTCCATTATAATTCTTAACATCTCCTGTATGCTTATATCTTCTTTTTGGTTGGATTTATCTGGTTGATCCCCTTGGGCATCCTCTTCAACTATTTCCTTGTCCGTATCCATAACTACTTCGGTTTCTTCTGTATCACCTGTCTGTTGGTCCATTTCACTGTCCGTGACTAACTCTATTTCTTGTTCCTGTCCACCTTCTTCAATCTCCTTTTCTTCTGCCCTCTTCTTCGATTTTCCTCGGGTATTAGGCATTTCTTGTTTTCTCATAACTGCCAACGATAATTAGATTTTTTGATATATATTTTTGTTAAATATCAAAATTCTTTTCTAATTACCGCCCTTTTACGTTGAGCGCCAAATTTGTAACGTTCTACTTTTTGTGTGAGATATAGTAGAGTTTTATTATACACCTCAAGTAGTATGCGTCACTTTTGAATTATACTAACTGACGTTTTAAACGGTATAAATAAAGGATTTTGTTTATCTTGTTTTACTCAATCTAAAAGAAATCGAGAGTGTGTGATTTGGGGTCAAGGAGGTAATTTGTTCAGCCTTATACAGAAGAGAGAGTAAGTATCATTATTGCCCCTCTGTTGTGATGATTTTTTCTGTATGTTGTGCTGAAATTTTCATTAACTACCCACTACAATAAATTATAACACGTTATAATTCAATATAAATTTTCAATAATCTTGCTTTATTGATTATTGACTTTTGTCTCCAGCCACCAAAATATAGGTATCACAATTAATCTTAAAAAAAAAACATCATCTCGACTTTACCGAGTAAACATAGATCTGTCTAAGGAACAAAACATATATGTTGTTATTTAATCAATATTACGCTATAATAAAATACATCAGTTATTACATAATTCTTAGTAATTCCCCAGGGTTCAGGGTGAATTCTTTGTGTTATGAGAGTGTCAGAAATGGCTAATTGCTACGCTTTACAAATATAAAAAAATTAATAAATAATTTTGTTTATTTTTTCAAATATTACGTAGTTTCCGGAATTGCCGTAAGAGAGCAGCATGTATTTGTTTACTTTTGAAAGAAACATATGATAAAATGAATATTTTTGTTCTATTTCACTGTTAAAAAACGAGTTTTCTTCTGTACTTATTACGAAAAATGTTTATATTACCTCGCTCCGTGTTGTCCTTACTGGATTGAAGTTTTATTCTGTGATGAGGTACGTCTTGCGTTATTATTTCCTTTTCGTTTAGAGTATTTTCTGATTGTCGACTAGAAGTAGGCCGAACTATATTGGATCCTCAGAATGGTTTCATCCACTGGTTTTTAATGTATAACACCATTTAATTTGGATTCCTCAGGTATACTTAGTTAGTATTCACTTTGTTTATTACTCTTGCGTGAATTTCGCCTCCTCCAACGTCCAAAAAAGGTTATTTTTTTATAATTTTTGTCGCATCGTTTCTTCAACTCTCCGGTTTAGTTCAAAATTTTTATATCTTATTAACAATACTTGTTATTTTTCATCACTCTTAGTAACACATAGTATTTTTATTATGTAGGCAGTTTGTGATTATTATAAATTTATATTTTATTTATGGAAAAATAATTCCCTTCCATTCCGGTTTATTTACTAATTTAATTCACATAATATGTTTTGGTTAATTTTTTTATGACATTGTATATAAATATTTTATCATTTTATTATCATTAAATAAATTTATATATTATTTATTTAGTCTCGAATAGTGTTCAGACCCGGTACTACTTCCTGTTGTCATTTCCTTTATTAGGATTATTTTAATTTTATATTATCTTTGGTAGTTAAAATTTTTATGTCTTTTAAAATTAACCCTGGGTTTTCTTACAATCTAACATAATTATTTGAAACAATATAATATTAACTTGGGTATAACAAATTGTGGTTCATACAATATAAATTACAATAAATAAATAAAAATCACAAAAATCAATTAGTATTATTACATACTACTTCCATAGTTTTATCCTATCCAAAACATACAGCACAGTTTAGTAATACATTAGTTTCACTTTGGTTTTTCACCTCAATGGGTACACTAGAACTCACTTCGCACTATATACCACTCGAATTGTTTATTATGTGGAGTGATATAATTAAATTTTGAGTGAGCTTTAGTTCTACCCATTTCTGACTTTTATTCTCATGATTTACTTTATTGGGACCGGGTTATGTACCGTTACAATATATAATAATTATTTAAATTGCGATGTTAACGCACGAATAAAAAACTATTTTGATGTGATTGGCTACAGAACATTTTTGTATTTTTAATCTATATATAGGCCCTAATATTCCTAAATTTTGGAGCCGAACCCCAGAAGACCCCCCCCCCCCGATCTATATCAATCATTATCTGTAATCAGTGTCGTAATTAGGAGCTACTCCTGGAGAGGAGGGTAATTTCTGGGGGGATGAGACTAACTTTCGGGGGGGGGGACTAGCTTTGAGGATTGGGCTCTCAAATTTCCTCAGGACAAACGAGATATTCAACATTGTGTCCACACAATTATTTATAAGTCTTATTTTAAGACACGCATCTGGCTTAGTATAGAAGGACTGTGTTAAGTGATTATAGAATTTCACTGAAATTATTAGTGTCTCCGGGGGTTGATTTATCACCCTGATCCGCCCCCGTAGTTACGTCACTGCCTATAATGATCATTACATGTAACGAATACGCATATATTTATTTTGTTAACTTTTCAATTCTATATTCCTTGAAAACATAGAATCGAGCGACAAATCTTCAGACTCGTAATTTCAAAACGTAAAATAAATGGTTTTCCAAATAATGAATATGCGAAAATTTCGATTTACCCAAACCATGCTCAACTTCGTGCTTTTCGTGCTTTATCTTTCTATAAACAAGAACGGAATTCATTTTTGCCATACCTGCTTGAATTGGTATCCGTTCTGAACCACGATTAGGATTTATTCAAGTCCTGAAGTCTCAAGCTCCGTTCTTAAGTCAGAATATAATATTTGTTATTATGAATTTTGACTTGGTTTTAATTATTCATACAAAATTATTTACAATACAATACCAACAGTCACAACATCGTACTTCGCAACACTGAGATATTGACAACATTTTCGTGTCATATACTCTGCAGAGTGGGCACCCAGGAAAAATAATGATCATCGCCTCATCATTTTATCACTGGTGATGTATCATGAAGTCCTCTATACTAGCGTACTAATGTTCTGCGCGTAGTAACTACTGTCGCGTTTTCACTGTAGGCAGTGACAGTAGTCATGGAAAGTAAATAGCAGGGGCGAACCTAGGATTTCATTTCGGGGGGGGGGGGTTTCAACCAAATATCGTTTTCTTAGAGAAATGTTTTTCTGTGTTATAATGGATATCGTACCAACAAATTAAAACTAATGGGAAAATAATAGCTGAAATTCACTAATTTCATTAAAATCAATTAAAACGTACATCAGATAGGCTTCCAGTTTGTCTTTGAAGCTTAATAATACCTTTCTGTGGAATATAAATAAATACTTTAAAGAGAACGTTTAAACTAAGAAAGTTAGGGTTAACAGCATGTATATCAATGCTGTGGATATACATCTATATAATAGGGTTGTAGATGTAAGTTTTACAGCATGTAAAATGATGTTAAATAGTTTTGTTAAAAAAATATAATGATTGTCAAAATGCCTTTTTCAAAAGGAAAAATAGAAAAAGAAAGGAAGGTAAAAAAAACTATATATAAATATAACTATATACTTTGTTAAACAAGTGCTCTATTTATCCTTCTTGATATTTAAAACAATATGTGGATTATATATGTTTCATAATGTTTATTGCATGTTTCATTAAAAAAATGAAATGTTTAATAAGTAAATTTGGTCAAATAAGGCGCGTTAATTACGTGAGTACATAGGATAATACAGGAACTGTTCGACTCCTAACATCACGTGAATTCAAAATCGTCGTACACGCCATTGCCTGTATTTTTTGTAGGCCTCGGTTTACGGCCAACTGGCGGGTAAAAGCAAACAATTCCTTCGTTGCAGGATTAAATAAATCAGCTGACCTAGCTCAAGCATAATGTCAAGCATGTTGTCACATGAATCATATGTTTCAAGTTGTTTGTAACCAGGGGAAAATCGTTTCCTCTTACCCTCTTTTAAGTCCACTTCTTTCCATTTTTCACCATTTCTTTCAACATCTGTCATATTTATTGTTGAGAATAAGGCCTATTAGTGTAGATTATTTAAACTTGTCATTAACCTAAATAGTAATATTTTAGAATTGACAAGCTTGGAAGTCAATTAATTACATTTCAAAAAACACCCAACCAGCTTAAAATGTTTTGGTCCAATATTCTTTTAATCTTTTCAGATTTGGGGGGATATATCCCCCATATCACCCTAGGTTCGCCCTTGGTAACTAGTGACTAGTCTAAGGAACATTATTC
The DNA here is from genome assembly GCA_034769895.1 of Magicicada septendecula. Taxonomy (NCBI): domain Eukaryota; kingdom Metazoa; phylum Arthropoda; class Insecta; order Hemiptera; family Cicadidae; genus Magicicada; species Magicicada septendecula. The sequence continues at coordinate 661,987,119 of CM068368.1, forward strand.
TAAAATAAACTGATGAAAAAATTAAAATGAAACTAATAAAGTTCCAGATCAAAGGATTCGGAATGGAAAAAAATGAAATCTACAGTTTTGGAAACAATGAAATGTACGAGTTTCTTATGAACCATAATTGTAAAACTTACAACATTAAATTTTTTCTATATTTACGTTTGCAACTGACGCAACTATTTAGCAAACGTTGTTATGAAGAGCAATTAAATATAATTCTAATTACAAATTTAAATTTAGTTTAAATACCTGTATCATAAGTAACAAGAATGCGTATACTGTGTAACGTACAAAAATGCCCATCTTGATAAATCTTCCAAATCAGGTAAGAACTTATGTATACCAACTAAATACCCATCTGAAACTTATAATATGAAATATTTATTTTACGAAACGTTGTTAAATAAAATCTGTTACGGTTTGATAACGCAGAATAATGTAACAACGAAAGTAAATTGGAAACGTATAACGCGGGATCGTAAGCGTATGGTTGACTTTAACTGTTCCGTTTGTTAGTATTTACGATTTACATGTATGAACTTTCCTTATAATTGGAGTGCATTTAATATAAACCTATTATCACAGAAACACCTGTTTGCTAGGCTCATTAGTGTTACACAATGAACATATGTTTAGAATTGCTGTTAATTCACGTTTAAATGAATTATTATTTGCACAGCGTAAGCATTGTAATATTTCATTTAATTTACACCATCTCACTTTATTGTTCTTACCATCTAACGTAAGCTTCATGTATGTATTGATTTATTAATACCTTTCTATTCAACACAATTAGACATATAATTAAATAAATTTAGAACGTTTGCTATGAACGTAAAATTTCACGGCCGGTGTTCACATTATCACAGTCTTCCGGGCTGTTAGGCTGTGGTACCGATTGTCTATGTTTACTTCCAGACGATTCGTCCGTACTGATGACGAACATCTTCAGTGGCGCGGGAACACGGATTACAACCACCCGCGAACGAATAAAAACAAAGACTGTTCTGTCGTTTTGCTTTGCTTTGCTTCAACTAGTGAGGCGTCTTTGCACCCGTGGCTTGATTGCAGCTTCCGGGACTGTCCGACGACTAATAAAAACAGTGCTGGTCTTTCTGAACGGGTACCTAAAATGGGAAGGGAAACGCCAACATGGTTATTTGCTGGATAGCGACGGAATTTTGTGATTGAATGATCAATTTTGAAGCTTTTGTGGCACTGCCTCTGGTGGCAATTCTGATAGCAGATGGCGCCCGTTTCCTACATAGCAGGCAGACAACTTGAGGGGTCAGTCGTTCCCCGCAAGGCAGGGAGCCTCCGTGCCGATGGCAAAAGGTAGCAGGGCCAAGCAGTATGCTGGAGACATGTTTGGGGAAGGATTTCCTTAAGAAGAGAGGGGTAAACAGAGAGGATAGGAAGTTAGTCGGGACTATTAAGAAATAGCTTAGCGAGGCTCACATTACGGGGGTTATCAAGAATCGCCCGAGGGTGTTTGACCCTGATTGGGGTGGACGTTAAGAGGTGGTTCTTAGGTAAGGGAAGGAAGACGTCACTGCCGAAGCAAAGAGAGTTTTGGCAAGCGACCGGGCAAAGGCAGCAGAGTAGGAACTCGAAGATCTCCACTAATTGCATACATAATTTCTAACGAACCATGGCGATCCCGACAAGAAACGGAGTGTTTTGGATTGAAACTATTCCAACTAACACTTATTGGTGGTCGACAAAAGTGTCCACCAGGCGGGTGTAGCACAGGTCAGTACTGATCGAAAAAACAAAAGATAGATGGTAACTTTAGTGCGCAGAGACAGGCGGTTGCTACCCAGATCATGAAAAGAGTTTGGCTTGGACGCCGCGAGTTCTGTTGAGGTTGTCAGTCACGTGGGCGTTGAAACTAAGACGCCGGTGAAGCCGGACGCCTAAGTACTTGACCGGCTCCTTCCAGGCGATAAGACTCCCTTCTAGGGAGAGGGAGTGGCATCGGTGAATAGACTTACGAGTGAAGCAGGTGGTTGCCTTGGATTTCTCCATATTGATCGGCACCCGCCACTTTCTTAGCCAGTCCGGAATCAGATCCAACTGACGCTGCATATCGCGGGGAGAGGGAGATGTAGTGATACATAGCGTCGTCTGCGAAGAGGGACAACGTGACTCCGGATAAAACTGGCAGGTCATTTGTGTTCACAGGTATAGAACGGGACCGAGGGCAGAACCCTGCTTAACGCCAGGAGCGAAGGTCTAACTGAAGATCAGGGACCCGTCGACGCTAACCCTGAAGGTGCGATCACTAAGGTAGGATCGCAGAAAGTATGCACATTGGTGGGAGGAATGGGTCAGTTTGAAGAAAAGGCCGTCGTGCCAGACTTTGCCGAAAGCCTTGCTCACATAAAATAAGACAGCTCCCTTAAGCTCTTTCTTGTTGGCGGACAAATACGTAACAACGTGTACAAGTTGTCGAGTGCTCTCTGCGAAACACAAACTGTCCGCTGCTGATAAAATTATCCAACAGCGACGAGATACGGGCCAGCAGGAGACACTCCAACACCTCTGAGATGATGGCAATAACGAAATGGGATGACAGCTATCTGCAAGCATTCGAGGCTTGCGGGGTTTTGGAATCATGCTGAAATTAGCAGTTTTCCACAGGCGGGGAAAGTATTGAAGTCGGAGATAAGAGCTAAACCGTTCAAGAATGAGTTCAAAACCTAAAGCCTGGAGATATTGCAAAGCAGCGGCCCCAATCCTGTGAGGACGGGGGGCGCGACGACGGTTCAATTGACAGATAGAACACGTTCGTCCCTGTCAAATGGAGCAGGGGGGGGTCTTGCGGAGGGCGGGAAAGATAACCAAATAGTAAATCCAGGACGACTACCGAGTGGGCAGGGTCCGAGATGCCACAGTGAACAATAAATTGTGTTTCGGCCTTGCCTTCTGCCAAAGACATAACCCCGTTCGGAGTTTCCAGAGGGTTGCGAGTCCTTTTCTCTCGGGTCAGTCTACTCGTCGTTCTCCAGACGAAGGAGTGGTCAGCTTCCAGGGACTCAGGATATGAGTCCCAGCGATCAGAGTTTATATCCTGCAAAATTTTCTGGACGTAATGGGACTGGGCCTGAAAACGCCGCTTAACGGCGGGATGTAGGGTAGGCTGCCATCCTTCGGCGGAGCTTGCGCCGAAGCCACGTGGCATGGAGAGCTTCCGGAGGAAGGCCCGATTTGCGATGGTTTACCTCAAGAGTGTATGTGTGTCGATCACGACACCTTGGACCAACTCCTGAAGATGTGTCGCATGATGGTCCAGATAATCACCAGTGACAATCGGGTCCGCTGGCGCCAGTTGACTTTTCTATAATAAAACCAACGGGAGTTCGGGGTGAAGCCGACAGTTCTCGAACAGTTATAAACAGGGGTTGTGATCGGACGAAAAGTCCGACAGAGTCTAGACCTGGATTTGATGGACCACGTTCCTGACAAGACAATATCAAGAATTATGTCGCTGACCGGATTATGTAAAAGTTCAGTTTTTTGTAATAAAATTTTCTTGCCACAGTCATACAGTAATTAGAAATTTCTTTTGACAGAAAACTATTATTTATTCTTACAAATTTGTAATCGGGAACTTGCTTTAATGTCACTGCAAGATCGCTATTCGTTTAAAACCGAGATTCTGGATTTCTCGTTCAAGTGTAGCAATATTATATTAATATTAATTTTTTTTAACATATATACGTATGTTTATGTTTTTAATTGGGTACTACAAATTTTAGCAATTGGATAATCAGTGTTAGGAGTTCAGTGTCAACTATGCCACTATTACTTGCCGAACGTTAGCCTTTTTGTTCAAAAGGGAGAAAATCCTGGAATGGACAAGCCTGTTTTTTTTCTAAACACAAAATAGTTTACGCGCGAATCGTCTATCATTCTGAGCAGATCTCTTCTAAAGTAGTAGAATCATCATAGTAGAATTCAACAATAGCAGAATTCGCTACTACCTACAGACTGACAAAAATTTCAGTCTACTACTAGAAGGCACATGGCTTATGGTTTTTACAGCGTCTAACGCTGAGTGATTTTAGTTGTACATTTACTAACTGGAATTAGAGAAGCGTTATTAACTAGTGTCGCTCTAAGTGACCATTACTAGTTGTGTTGATCTGGCAAGGATTGTTAATCTTGCCGCCGTTTAATAAACTACGGAGCTACAATTTATTCATGAAATACGCTGCGTGATACTGCTACGAAGATCGGCTGGATCACGGCCTTAAAACAAGTAGTATAAACTATGGTATAAATTATTTATCACCAGAGAAATCGTTACTTATATTGGACGAGCGAAGTGAGTTCTCAGTTTTAACTCGACCGTTTGCCATTTGTCGTCTGTTTGGCATAAGTCTCACGATAACTTTTGAATGCACCAACCGGTTATCGTAAAACTTGGCATGCGTATCAATGCTTTTATCTGAAAGATCCCTATTGTTTGAGTTCCCCCAGAAAATAGGGGGCCGGGAGACAAAAATGTAAGCCATCAAAATTTGAAAAAAAAAACGCGAAAATACATGTGGAGTACAGAATTAAAGAGAATCAATATGTGAATTTGGTGTTCAGGTTTCGAAATTTAAATATTTTAGGACACAAGAGCTCAAGAAAGAATACAAAATTAAAAAATTATCAGTCTAAAGGAATTTTTAGTCGAATTCAAATACTATTTATACTTTGGAAATGTTTTAACTTTAGACGCACCTAGGGGTATATTAGGAGCCTATGCTGCCATCAGACTAGTGCCCCCCCTCCGATTCAAAATTCAACCTTATATCTGATAAATTTTATACCCACAATTTCGAAAGTTAACAATTATTTTATTAAACTCTCAAATTACAACAAATATTTAGTTAAATAGTGATTAAAATGAGCATAGTAGTACTTAAGCTTAGAAAATACTAATAGGTTCATTTTTTCTTGATTTTTCCTCAATATAATTGTGTATAATTTCTTCTAAATCGAGAAATTCCTTTATCTAGCTTTCACTATTCAACCTTGCTAATGAAGATAATCTCTTGTCTCTCATAGTTGAACTTAACATATCTTTAACTCGTTTAATGCAAAAAATTATGTTTCAGATTCGCAGTTAGCTATTGGAATCGTAAAAAACAGACAATAAGCAATATATTGCAACAATACATATATTTGCATATTTACCCAGGGCAGTATTTTGTAAATAATTAGTCTAAAAAGAATATGACGAATAGTTTTAAATATCTTGTGCAGACGATAGCCTGTCGAAAGTGTACACCTGCCCCGATAGTGTAAATTCATTGTTTGTGTGTCTGTGTGTGTATACCAGTGCCGACGTGCATGGTTCTACGAAGGGGAGACGTACGAATGAATTTTTATTACTAAAACAGGTATTGACAGGAATAAAATAAATTAATAAATACGTTTTTTACCAGTTACCAAAGACATATCACAATTCTAAAAACACCATTAGAATAAGGACATTTAAACGCGTATGGTGATGCAAAATTATTGCGGAAAAGTGAAATAATAAAGACGTCATAGTAGTAATTAACTATGCAAATGACGAGACGTCATATATGTAAATGACGAGTGAAAAATTAAGAAGATAATGCAATCACTCGCCTAAAGATTAAGTTTACATGATTGCGAAAACAGACTAAAAAGTGATCAGTAAAAGGACGCTACGCACGAATTGACAATGTTTAACATGTCAAAAACAATATCTGACTTGTCAGTTTGCTGTCTACTATAAATACCTCCGGCAATTTTGGGCGAGGTCAGACTCAAGATATCTTTACAGGACGTCACTCTGTCGGTCTGCTGACCGACTTGAACATCATCATCATCGCCATTATCTACAATGCACCTCGATTGATGGAGGAATACAGGATCATCATCCAAAACAGGCTATAGAGTAAAGAGGACGCATCAGCATCATCATCATCGTCGTTGTCATCATTCAGGAGGCACACACACGTACACACGCAACGGTAACTTCGGCCGCAGGTGACAAATGAACAATTATATTTATGTGCAAAGAACGCATAAAGAACAGAATACGAGATAGTAAAGACTTAAGTGTAAATAAAGTAAATAACTTATTCAGAGTAAAAGACGTAATTGTAAATTGTTGTTAAATATAATAATTTTATTCTGTTTATTGGGTGTGTCATTAGAAATCATAAATATTCTTAAAGTGTATGTTATTTTTATTAAAATATTTAATAGGAACAATTAAATTTTATTTTAGTAAAGTTAATATTATTTTTATAAACGAGTTGTTATTTTAGTAATTCAAAGTCAGACACCTACATGCAATATAAAGTAATTTTATAAGTTGTTCATCATATATGTTTTGATATTTAAGACTATATGTTATTAATGTGAGATGAATAGCAAAGATGTGTTCAGAGAGTAACCTTATAAAAGAGAATATTTTGAATTTTATAATTTCAAATTTTAATAATCAAGAAATTTCTTTGAAACATTTAATAAACCGTTGATTGATTCTTTTAAAATGTTTTAATTATTTCATGTCATCAACGTCTCACTCCTTTTTTTAAAAAATACGTTTATTGTGCAACCGCATATACTTAATGCAAGGAACATACAAAAATCCTACGACCTAGCCGGTGTTTAACACTATACAGTTGCATTGGGTATATGGTCAGAAATCAGAAATGTATTCACATCAGCAGAGGCCAACTCACCCAAGGGAACGTGATCCCCTTGGTCAGCTACAACAGTCTAAGCCCTGGCACCACGACACGGTGGGATCACATCGGCAGGGGCCCACCCACCCAAGGGACCGTGATCCTCTTAGTCAGCTACAACAGCCTAAGCCCTGCCACCACTACAAGGTGGGATCACATCGGCAGGGGCCCACCCACCCAAAGGAACGTGATCCTCTTGGTCAGCTACAAAAGCCTAAGCCCTGCCACCACGACAAGGTGGGATCACATTGGCAGGGGCCCACCCACCCAAGGGACCGTGATCCTCTTGGTCAGCTACAACAGCTTAAGCCCTGCCACCACGACAAGGTGGGATCACATCGGCAGGGGCCCACCCATCCAAGGGAACGTGATCCTCTTGGTCAGCTACAACAGCCTAAGCCCTGCCACCACAAGGTGGGATCACATCGGCAGGTATGAGGATCACTTTACCTCATACGATAGTTGAATCTAAAGTTGCCAATAGATTAATAGTTTTATAGCTCACTGACACCAATCCAGTTTCAAAGATGCTTATTTGTAAAAGCCGTTCTGTAATTCATATCTTCCTCAAGCTTATTCCCCATACCAAACCAAGGGCTATGTAATTTGTGGCCCGTACTTCAGTAAATAAGTGCAATAAAGTTACACCAGCCGCGCTCCCAATGCCCTAATTCACATTAACAAATTTTTAATGTTAGAGCATGTGGGTAGTTTTATATGTTTATTCAGAACAATTAATTTGTACTTAACCAGCATTACGCATTAGAGATATTTCTGACGAGGAATAGTTTGTCGAACTACGATACGATTTAAATATAAAATAAATAATTTAATAATTTGATTGCCTGGCAACTGTTTTAACAATTTATCATTTTTTTGTAAAATTTAGTAAGAATTTTTTTAAACAACTTTTTTCACAGTTCAGTTTGGTTGATCATTTTCTTTAAATGAACCAAATTAAGAAGATCTCAAGTGGCGACTGCGATTTAAGGATAATGATAAATGAAACTACAGTACATACTGTAAGAAGCAGAACCAAGGTAAAACGTGATATCAATCACATTGTAACAATTCTACCTTCAGTCTGTAACAGTGTCATTGTATCAGTTTCATTGATTCTGCTGCTTTCCACTACACTAGTTCAGTACAAATTAATTAAATATTTTCTTTTTATTTATAAGTTTCAGCTGTATGATTAATCTCTGAACATTAACGAATGTACGAGTAAATATACGAAATTAGAGGACATCGAAAATATTAATACAGATACTTCCATTTTACTGCGTGAATTAAAATTTTATTGTTCAATGTAAAATGAAAGTACATTATAACACTTGTAACGTTGCAATATATATTCGTAAATACATCAATCATTTTACAATCAATAATCCAGTTTAATACTTTGAGCGGACAAAATGTAGTATCATGGAATCTATCTTCTTCATTCGAACGATTAGTAAAAAACCTCTTTCTCGTAATTCTTGCAAATAAGTGCATGAATTCTATTAGAAGATCGTTATTCAGATCGTTCGAGTAAACTTATATAAGAGCGTTCGCTTGATTTTCCAACTCGACAATCTCCATAGTTAATAACTGCGTAAGAAAACCAAACAATTGCGTAATGTGATCATAAGCTTTGCTTCGCTTAGTCAATTCAGCTGGATGGTGCCCCCTGTGACAATTGAGGCCTTGGTGTCCGGTGCTGCAGCATACCCTAGCGTTATGGATAATCCGCCACTGGACGCACCACGGGCCAAAAGTAGAAGGCAAGTGAATTGTACAAGTGTACGTGGGGCATCAGGTTATGAGAAATTTTAGTCAAATATAAACTCGATATCTTTAATAAGTTGACAAAATTGATACTTATCATCATCCTTTGCAAATTTTGGACCGCCTTCAAAACGTTTGTAAGCTATGGTCGCAGAAAAGCTTTACATGCTATCAGTTATATGTAGGGCTATGTTTGTGACCAGTATTTGATATAGGTCTATGTATATTTATTGGAACATAGTAAACTTAAAATCTAGGCTTAAATTAATTATTGTCATATAGGTATTATGGTTATAAATTTTACTAAAAAAAAACGACAGTAGTTATGAATTTTTAGTGTATTGTCCACTTTATAATAGTCATTTTATTAAAAAGAAAGAGTAATTGGGATTTTCATAATTTTTAGGATAATTGAAAAAATTATCTAATGCTGGAAGTTAATCTAAACAAACGAATTTTTTCAAAATAGTGGGCGAATTCTGCAGATTAGGAAGTTTACAAGTTTAAATTACATGAAATAGAAACACTCGTATTACAGCAATTCTCCCATTTATAGAATTGTCCAAACACACTATCACAACACAAAATAAAAAATACGGAATTAAATAATTACAGTAGTTCACAATAGAAATACACAACTAAATACTTGACAGTTTCACTAATAACTGTAATAACACTAGAATTCACACTTGGACCGCTGGTATAGTTTTATAGAACTCAACTGGGTACAAGGTCACATGTTGTGAACTGTTGATAAGAAAATTTCAGATGCACTGGGCGACTCTGTACGGCTGTGAACATTACGATATCTCTCAGATTACGCATTAGACCTACCTGTAAGCGAAACATAGGCTAATACACACGTCACCTTTTTCGCATTGGCGTTATGTTATAAAATCGATTATTCTAGTTTCACATGAAAAAATTTAATATTTATCTATGTACGTACTTATGCTTACACGATTTGAAAACTTTGTTGCTGAAATCTATTAGAAACATCTCTTTTTATTGAAATATTAAATACAAAAGTAATTTAACATTTTGTATTGGAAAGTATAAGCCTATATGCCATTTTAGACTGTTACATAAGATTGATGTTGAAAAGATAAATTATTATGAAAGTACAATAACAATGCTACTCAACAGCATTATACGTGCAACTAAATTAATAATTAATCATTATTACAAACGTTGCGTAATGTTGTTTGCGATAAATTCAACATGCCGGGAGAATAATGAGCAGAGCTGCGTCTCGGACGGCGCAGGAGCAACCAGAACCACTGCGTCATCCAGCCGATTCCGCAATATACGACAACCTTCACGTCGGCTTCATGGAAATCGCATAATAGTAATGACGTAACAATATGAATTTAACAGGAGCTTGTTGTGTGAAACTAAGCAGTTTAGCGTAAGTAGCCCATGTAGTGTAATTCATCCATTAAATTAAATCTACGAAATTTGAGCCATAAATTATAAAGAAAACTCCTAGAGACTGAGGAGTGAGCTTTAAGTATATGAAAACAAAAAGTGAACGTATTGGTATGACTAGACGTATGTATGTCATACATACATAGTATATGTCAGAAGTGACGAGACTAATAGTATAAGAGTTTTAGAATAATCAAAGTACGGACAAGCACTAATCGTGTGGACAAGGTTTCTGCAAACGTTTTTGTGTGGAGGCCGTTCTTTTCAGAAGTAAAATTCATCTCGGGGAAGAAGGAAAAGCCCGGCTGAAGGAAGTGTAGATGTGGATATGGAGATATAATAAAGGCAAGATGTATATATAGAAAGGATAGCAAATGTTGAAGTATTAAAAGTCGCAAAAAATAAAATAAAACTAGTAAGCTACATTTTCTATGTGGTTATACATAATGGATTCATTCATAAGATTTTTTAAGAAAATTTAAGGAAACAAGGAAGTAGGACTAGGACAAGATACTGGACGACGAACAGATATGATGACAGTGTGAAGAATAGAATACGATGCGCAGAAAAGAATGAAGAATTGGCAAGGCCTGCAATCTTTAGACGAAGAAGACAAATAAATCTTAAAAGTTAAAATTTTTACTCTCATAAAATGTGACGAGAGCCAATTGTACACTGTATGAGTGAAGCATCTTTTCTTACTGTCTCTTCTATCAATTTTACTGCCAAAACTTTTCTCTGGTCTGAGCAGAACTTTTTTTCTTTTATATAAAGAAGAAAATTTATTTTTCTTTGATACAATTTTTCTTTTATTTGTGTTACTCTGTAGCGCGCTCCGTAGATGTCGTCGGATTTCAGGAAGACGTTTACGAAAAATATACTTAAATTGCCCAAATGCGAGCTCTGACATGGGGGGGGGGGGGACATTCACAGTTGCTGCTCTGAAAGTGCTGCTGGCGGACATTCACAGTTTACGTTATTCGTTACTGTCTGAAGTGGAAGATTGGTTACCGTCTGAACTGGAAGGTTCTTCACTGCAGCCGTCTGTCTTCCCCGTGAGCAGCTGCGAGAACACCCACCAATTTCTTTTGTCTATTAAACAAAACAATGGTACCGGGGCCTGGGCGCCCAAGGGGCCCGTCTAGGAAACCGTACAAAGACGCGGGTAATGTGAACAGGTTTATCTTATTTCCTTATTTTGCTTTGTAAAGATTTAGAAGCCAACAATTTTTGAACTTACTAGCTTCTCTGGCTGTAGAACATCGCCTATGATTTTGAACATTACAGATGTCTTAAACGAATTCTCCTAACGAGGAAGGAAAGAAAATGTAAGTTAGAACTGATTGAGCTCTCATTGTCTCTGTGTTGTTGTTTTGGAATTGACAAAACAATACGCACATATTGACAGTATGTGTATCATTAAAATAAGTTGTAATTTTATTGCTTGTTCGAGAATGTCCGTCGGTTTTGTGTTTGGTTTGCCTTTACATTTAAAACAACAAATAATTTTTCAAATCAATTTATTTTCAAATAAATAAATAAAGTTAAATATATTTACAAATAAATAAATGTAATTGTTATTGTGTGTTTGAATTGCGAGTAAGGTCGTGAAGGTAGTTAAGAGCAGTCACAAGTTGCAGCGAAGCCAGAACTGGATGCAGAATAGCTGTACGGTCGTTCATTTGCAGTACCGACTACGCTGGGGACTATGTCCAGGTTTAACGGTATAGTCGGTGCGTCCGAACGACAAGAACACGAAGCGGTAGGAGAACCACAGCAGTCGGGAGGAACGGGAAACGGCACTGGCGCTGCGGCAGGTACGGGTTCTACGGGTGGAACAGACGGAAACGGAACTGCGTAAGCTAAGGGAGCAGAAAGTGCTGCTGGCGGACATTCACAGTTTACGCTATTCGTTACTGTCTGAAGTGGAAGATTGGTTACTGTCTGAACTGGAAGGTTCTTCACTGCAGCCGTCTGTCTTCCCCGTGAGCAGCTGCGACAACACCCACCAATTTCTTTTGTCTATTAAAAAAAACAACGTCACCTTTAAAGTCACCGTATAATTATTATTTCTGTACTCTAAGCAAGGCTCTAAGAGTATATTGCACCTACAGGGTTTTAAGGGGTTCTGACCTACAGGGTTTTAAGGTCCACTGTAGATTAAAACACACTATTTTACACTAGTACAGTACACAACTAGGCAATGTGGCTAGGGAAAACCTAGCATTTCCCTAATGTAACTGTGTAGACTTAATATTGTAACATTACATTTGGCATAGCTTGATATAGTACCAGATTTAATGAAGACCATGGATAAGAAACTAAACAAGAAGAAAAATATCTTTCAAAATGATAGTGAAGATGAACGAATAACTACTTTAGACTGACTTGTACTACAACTGACCGTACCCAAATTAATGATTAGGCAAAGTGATGCAAAATACCCCGATGATGACATGAATTTCAAATAATGACAAGAATTAATACTTATAAAGACAGACAGCTTATGTACCAATACTATAAGTAAACAAATGGTTTTATTAGATGTATCAAAATATAAAAATAATCAAAATACAAATTGAGGGATAATAGGCCCAAACATACAATACAATGTAAAATGATATATTAGTAAATTATTAATTGAAATGACATAATGAAATAATATAACAAAACAATTATTATAGATACATGAAACATGCAACTAATTGTAATTAATAGTGGCCATAATGTTGTCAAGAGAATAATGAATAATAACCTATTCACATTATTATTATATGAACAATGTGAAATCGACTTCAAATAATTAAATAATATAGCAAAATGGATTGAGGAGAGATATTATTATATGCTAAACAGTTGTTAGGGTTTAATGAAAGTTAGCTTATTTGTTCAATGTTCATTAGAGTCATAGCCATGTGGGCATGACATTAAGTTGATATGATTGTATATTGTTTTTGTTGTTGTTAACGTAATGATGTTATTAGAATGCAATGAAGATGTTAAAACCATGTGATTAACCAGAAGGTCTTAAAACAATGGGCCAAATGGAATTTGTAAAATTAGAACATGGTACCAAGCACACTAAGAAATAGGCCAATACTGATATAGTATGGTTGACCAACTATAAAATAATTATGAAAAAGAGAAAAGAATTAATGTTATTAGATGATAAACAGTTTTTGTGTTTTTTGGAATTTAGTTTATTTGTTTAATGTGTATCAGAATCTCAGCCATGAGGGCATAATATTTAAGTCAATCTGTTTGTAATTTTGTTAAAGTATTCGCATTATGAGAGGATGATGAGTATTTTTAAATCTCATGGGTTAACATCCAATATAATGATTATAATTAAATATAAGTGTTCAAGCCAACAGGCTAAATAATAAAACAATATGTGACATGGTGTTGAAAGAATCACCATGACATAGGCCAATGTTAAAATAAATAAACTATTATCAGAATAGCCAGTAAAGTAACAAACCATTATAAATTAATAAGAAATAGTAAAACTAACAAAACAGGCAGTAGTCCTATAAGGGTAATCACATTTTTTGAACAAATAAATGAATTAGCAAATGTTTTTGTGGATGGCAAACTGTATGAAGACATGTAAAACCAACTTTTGTAAATTTTAGGAAATACTGTTAGAATTTTGTAAAACAAATGTTGAAGGATGAATAGATTTATAGTTAATGGTATACACAACAAATCTAGAATCAAAATAATCCGTTTTAAGTTATTTAAGAAAAATTCAAATAACAAAAATGTAACATCAGTATTTCTTAAGTAAAAGTAGGCATGTTTAGTGTCTATATGTCACAAATGTAAAGACCAAAATAATGATGCTAGTAGTTTTAAATTCCCAATCAATACAGAAAAGTTATACTAATTTAAAAGTTTTGACCAAATCCAGATATTGAAATAATGAATTTGTATGACAATGTATATCTGAATCAACCAACCAGATTTCAAGTTTTACCTTAGCAACCAAAAATTTCAGAAAAATAAAATAGGACTTCTTTAACAACGGTCATTGAATACAGACGCGTTAATAAAACGTCTTATATAATTATATTTTAAACAGTGAAAACACGTACCAGACTTAGTAAAACAAATCGAAGTACATAATACAAAATATTGTAATCAAGAAAGGAACATCCGGCATTTAATACAGAAGAACTGAGATCCAGGGAGAAGAACCGAAGAAGACGTGGACTCTATCTTCGTCCTGGAAGAAGAAAGAAGAGGATCTGGTGAATTTGAACAATTTATTATCTTATGTTTCAAAACCAACATTTGTGTACACGACTTTCTAGGAATTAAACAAAATAAAACTACAGACACTATATCACACCAACACTAAAGAACACTCACAAATAACACGAATTGAGCTTTACACTTTTTTGAACACCATAAGAAACTTTAACGATAACTAATAAGCACCTAAACTGGTCATAACCTCTAATAATAAGTAACCAATACACGACTGCCAGTTTGCACTTTACACACCAAAACCTGGTAATATCCTTGTACTGTGAAATTTGTATTTTGGTTTTAAGAATAGTATTATTTGTTTAACCGTAATCCGCGAACCAGATACGCCCTGAGATAATTTATTTTAATAGAAATAAAAACAATCTGCATCATTCCTTTGGTCCGGCTGACAATCTTTTTATCTACTGTACCAACTGATAAAGGAAGACGCATAATTTTGTCACAATTGTAATTACCGTAAAAAGAAAACGAGAAATAATTAACCAATGCTTCATTGAATAAAGATCGTTCAAAGGAAGATATATGTTTGGTGTTATATTTGCGTCATTATTGTTACTGTTTCATTTAAGAAATAAGTTAACATAGCACAGCGGACGGAGCAACTGTTGGCAACTCTGAGTGACGTCATTGGAACTGCATGCATAGTGGGAGCGAGCGGCAGAATACAAAATAATTTACCGTTCAACATATCATATTAATTGTTACAGATTGACAACAACAACGGTGTGGTTTAATAATTTTACACATATATATTAAATTTGTTAAAAATTGACGCATGCTACGTGGAGCATAAGAACTCGTATCTCAACACAAATTGTTATATTGTTTACTCGCGCATCATTCACATCATTTATAAATAATTATTGACTGTTACAATATTAATGCCCACATATTATATTTAGATATAATGTAGTTGACCTAGACTTAGAAAGCATGAAGAAACATTGGAATTTCGTTTCAAACATGCAATTACAAATAATTCATATGTTACCATAAAGCAAATTTAAAGTTAAGAATTATACATATGAATCTATTATTTAATCAAAATACCTGCAGGCCTACTCACCTTTTTAAAATTCTACAATTTTATTTTGATTTTTGTGCGGCTCGAATAACTAAAATTACAAGTTTTGGTTTATACGTACAGAGGAAAAAACAGTTTTAATAAATAGTTGAAGTAGCTCACGATTAACAATTATAGTTTCATTTAATAATGTTTTATGTGTGAAGCGTACCTGATTAACAATTAAAAGCAATAAAGCAGACGCACAGATGCCTATATGTCTTCCCATTATCAAGCTGTTTGTGGTACACAATATCAAGATCTATGACATTCTTTGTTCGTTCGTCACTTTTATATTACAGATTTGAAAAAATGTTTTCGTACATGCCAGACGTGTCAGTATGGCATTATCTGATTTTTAAGGAGGACTTTCAGATAACAGCTGCTGACAAGGTTCGCTTATTATTTTCAGACCTCATTATCGCTCGTAGGACGTGACCTATTGTTAAACAAATTATTTAGAAAATGTAATTATTTTTATGCTCCACAATAAATTGGCAGTAATGCTTCAGTACGCTGACACTATTTTGTGTACTACAAAAATAAAATACGTAAACGTTTAGTGTTAATTATCAAAACCTACGTAATTGATAAAGGCGTGTGACAGAAGTCATTCAGGCGAATACTCAGATTTTCTATTACGTAAGATTTTAATTACTTCTACAACCTTTGCAATGTCTTTAGCGAAATACCGGTTCTGTCTGTCAACTGTTTCAGTACTTATAAATAAAGAACAAAGTCTTATTAAAATTGAAACAAAACATGCGCAACACACACACACACACACACACACACACACACACACACACACACCTCTGTTAATTTTTCTTCAGTCCTGTTTACGAAAATATTTTTGTACTCCAATTGGCTAATCACTATTTAATACTGTAAATATTAAATTTGCCTTCGGAAACACTTGTTAACTTAAACTTCTGCGCATATGTAGTATAATTATTTTGAAAAATATGCAAAAATATTATATAGCAAAGTTGGATTCTTTAATCTAGCTCATAGACAGCTAAAAATATATTATTATAATAATAATGATAAGACAATTATTTTTGGCATCTAATGAAAACGGTATGTGAATATAAGATGATTGTATTTGTTACCGCTAGGATTATAATGCTAATACCGTCACATTATAAAAATGTAGGCTGTTTGTATTAATGAGTAGAACTCTAGAATATGAACGTCACGAATTTTCACCTACCACAATTCGCTTGTTCATAGTTCAGAGACTTCTTTAAGCGACATTGCTTTGTACCTTCTGATATTATCAGTGAAAACGGAAAAGCAAATAAGGCTCAACAGGGAGTATTCCAGTTCCTTACAATTCTGATTTTGTTTTTATTCCTTCCCTTTGCTTTTTGATTGGATTGTTTTTTCACGTGATTCAGAAACACATATACTCTCTGCTTTGGCCCCATTTAAAGTTCACTTATGGCACCTTAATCTCGAGAAGCAAAGTGGCGGATGAAGGAATGGGCGTACACAGACTTTCATTTAGGGAGAGGGGGAAGTAAAAAAGTGGGAGAGATAAATAGTATGATAACCCATTTCGTAACAACTTTAATTATTATATATATATATATATGTAGATACATATAATTAATTATTATTGATCATTATAAACAATATTTATGCCTACATTAAAAAGACAGTAAGACACAACTTTTACGTTTGAAATTTCAAACAAAATAATCTCTCTCCCTGCTCCCGGGTAATCAATTGTTCTTGGTCAAAATTCAATAGATTACCTTTCCTCCTAATGAATAATTTTCTTTACACAACTCTTGTACAACTTAAACTTTGTTCTATAATAATGGGAACCAGTGAGTACGCTTTTTAAAAATTAAGATATAGCTTCAATTTTTTAAGATATAAAATTATTTTTTAACTGAAATTTGACCTGGGTCTAAGTGACTTTGAAGAGATGTTTACATGAATTGTAACTGTAGAGAGTTTATCTTTTATTTTGTTATACATTGGAACGTTTAACGATATTTTGTCTTTGGTAATATGCTTTGATTATTTACAACAAAGTAAGATTGAAACAGAGGGTTTACTGTATTGGCTTGTAGAGTAAAGAAGTCATGACACAAAAAATACAAAAATAAATTAAATATATTTACACTAGAATACAGTTTGTTTAACTTAATCATTAAATGAATTCATTCAAAGGAGCTACATAATAACGTGAATGGAATAGGAACGTAGGTTAGGTTAGGTTGAGGTGTAGGAAAACTTTGATGTTAGTGGGTATAGTCGCTGTGCACAGGCGAGCTCTAACTCGCCGCATCTGTACGCGAAGGCTCTAACGGCGAAATATCAGAGTCCTTCAAGTCATTGACTAACTGCATAAGCAGATCCGTTACTGATGACTGCGGCGGCGGAGTAGTCGATGACGATGATGAAGTATCGTAAGAGCTGTCTTCAACTGCTATTATCTAAAATTAAAAAAAAATGTATACTTATTATAAAAATTCATGTCAAAAATAGAACTTTTTTTCTTGCTGTCGTTTGAATGAGACAAACTTACAGCAACTTATGTTTAACTGGTCATATAATTGTATTTAAAAATTTTGTCTAATAACCTGGGAGATATTTCTTAAGAAAATAATGATTTGCGTACGCAAATATGATATTAATTCGACTGTCCTATTCAGTTTCACAGAATCAATTTCAGATATCATCAGATACTGAATAGGCTTTATTCATACTAATAGTTCATTTCATTAATTAATTAATTAAGCAGTCTTTAGTAAATTAAATCTCCGATGACATAGTAATTGATTCTGTGAAATGAACGCTATACAAGACATATAAATTTAAGATATTTTCATATCTGAAAATATGACGTTCATAATATAACTGCAAGAAATTTGGGGGTTAAAACTTTACATCATGTGTTGTATATTTTATGCAAATCTCTTTGCAAAAAACGACGATTGCATTACTATGTGCATCAGTAATTTCACACATTAAATTATAATAAAATTGTAAATAGACTCAGTAAAATTACTGACATCATGTGACCCACCCTTAGGACAGTAAGTAATTAATACGCACAATAAGAGCGTTTTTTGCTTGAAATGTTGCTTATGTGGTACTTCGGTATTACTCATATCCAGGGTCCATGACAATAAATGTGTACATTTTATACGTATTATATATATATATATATATAATACTGTCCATTATAATTGTACACAGATGACAAGAATAAATTTTGCCGAAACGTCGACAGAAATGTTTTACAGAATTATGTCTACTGAGAATTTTATAAAAAGAATCTCAGGAAATCTCTTACAATAAATAAATTGACATAACTACTAAACTAACTATTCTCATGTCAAACGTAAGATGTGACTAGTAAATAAACTCTATACATTAACTGGATAGACCGTATATAGTAAGAGTATAACTGCCCGTTACCTGATGAATGATCGTTATCAGTGCAAACGCACAAACGCAAACGCCTTTAAATTTGATCACGTTCCACATGCTTGTCGGGTTCGGCTACGAGTATATGGCGTTCTTCCGTTTGGTCACCGCTTTTATATCCGAACGCTAAAAATGTTTTGGCTTCGATCGTGTACACAAACCGCGATGTTAGGTAACGGGTAGCGAGTATTATTGTGGCAAAGATGCTGATAACGTTCAGCCAAAACTGAATTATCACACACGCTACGTGACATAATTATAAACGAAATGTTATGCTGTACATCTTAAGGTTGAGTCATGCGTAATTTTAATTCAAAATAATGAAACATTTTGCAAAAAAAACTGTAATAAAATTTGGTTTCCTTGCAAATCTGAATTCGGATATTGGCGTCGGTATCGGATATTCTAAAGCAGTGTCTTAACTCTTTTTTCTGGTCCCCTCCCGCAGGAATCCTTTGCGGGCCCCCCTACTACCCTTACTTAATTCATACCATTGTACCCTCTTGAATACTAACCTCTTCTTATTGCTGTGACAGCTACTAAAATTATATAACGTAAACAGAATACGTTCTCCTCAAGACTGTTTAAAATCTTAATTTTTATATTGGTTAAAATTTAAAACTTCTTACTTCATCTTCGGAAACTGAGACGCGTATCTGACGTATTTGACCAGTTTATCATTTCTATTAATATCTTGTGTGGTATCCATTATTGTAGAGAAAACCTGAGCAGATTCAATCTGTTTCAAAATTATATTTTTTACTTTCTTAGATAAAAGCTGAATGAGTTAATTGTGAATTTTGGGACTCATATACTTCTCCCTATTCTTCGGACTACTGATTATCTCTTGCAACAATAGATCATACTTAAAGATTGATAACTGCCGAAACATTTCAGCTACTGGGCTGGACTAACTTCTGTTTATGGCCTCGAAAATCTAAATTTGAAGCTGCCAATGTCAGAGTAATATTTACAACGCGATCCACTACTTTGGCCCAATTATTAGTTTCCTTTCCTAGCTTAAAGAATAACGATGCGACGTAGGCCTGGCCGGTGGCCTCGGTGCATTCTTAACTGGAATTGAGCAATTATTTAAATAACGTATTCTCTCAAAACACATCTCATACTCTCAACACCTTAAACACAAAACACATCTCAGCTACTGGTAAAATAACAATAAAAAAATAAATGTATTTGTTTTTTTGTTTTTGATGTTAAATGAATCTGTATACCCGTTCTTAAAAAATTGAGGGAAATGCTTACGCGGGTTCCCTCATGCATGCTCCCTCACATGGCGGGCTTTGCTGCTCGGCTGATGCGCCACTGTTCTCCGCGTCATTCTGTTAATCGCTCTCTGTTTAAATTCTTTACGTGCTTTCACAGACCTGTTTCTGCATCCACATGATTACAGACCTTTTTCTTGACTATTCCCTAGCACTAATACCTTAACCATGTAGCTGTTTGCCTAGCTGTCGACATTTACCTGCCACAGTATGTTTCTCATGTATCCTTGTAAAAATGTCAATTCATCATTCCATCCTGTGCAGCCTCCTCCAGCATCATGTCGTAAAAACCGCTAAGCGTTCTTTTTCGAAGTCTGTTGTTTAGAACCGTTCAGACTACACAGAAGAACTTTTCGAGAGTTTCGCTTGTTGTTTCTTGAGATTAGCAACCTCTTAAATTCTTAAAAATTATTTTTGCCTGACCTATCACAGACATGATTGTACACTGAGCAATTACTTTAAGAAATTATACAGTTATATTTAAAATTACTTGAAATGGAGATGACGCAGAAAAATTAACATCTCTCCTCTATTTTTTAAAAGATCTATTGTTATATGGTGGCCTAATAAGCCTAATAAGACGGACACTCTTGTACACTGCTATGTATATCTGATATACACTGCTCAATAAATGAGTGCAGAAGTCACTCACAAGTATGTTGCCATTAGTGTCATAGCTGATAGATGCAGACCAAGTATAACATAAGACAAGAACACTCTAATGAAACGAATCACAGTCGCATGAGACCGTACATCGAGCAGAATACAGGCAAGTAAAATGAGATTTTTCAGGCGAGCAGCTGGACGAACTAGCGGCAACGAAATTGGGAATATGACCATGAGAAATCAAAGTAAGTCATGACAAGTCATTTCAGCAGGAAAGACTTGTGGACGTAGAGGAGAGGAGTGTACTGCAATGATTTGGACGAGTAATTAGGATGGACGACAGGAAACCAAAGGTCATCATGAAAGCACGCCTAGAAGTAGGAACAGGAAGGAAAAGACCGGGATTGGACTCTTAGAGTAATTGAAAAGCTGGCTATTAGAAGGGGAAGGCCTTATTAGAAAGTGTCAAAATAGAAGAGGATTTAGAAAGTGGCTGAAGAACCCTCACACTTTACGGCAGGAAGAGATAGTAAAGAATAAGAATAAGAAGAGAATAAATAAATAATAAAATAATAAAATAACAATAAATAATAAAAGAAGAAGAAGAGATTTACATCAAATTTTCATTGTGAGGAGTAGATCATCTTGCACATCATTTTGCATAAACGGAACAACATACACATCTTGGTAACTTTGATAACCTTATCATTATCATTCCCAAAACATACTAACACAACTGTGCTTCCCACTTTAAATATTAGTAGTTCAATGCCAGCCGTCTGTGTTACAATCACTTATTGACAAATTAAGTGCCAGACGTGCATCCCGTCTTATGATGTGTATGCCTGTCGGCTACACGAATTGCAGTTGGAGTATTTGAATTTGAGTTGTCCAGACTATATTACGTTTAAGAGAATTAATAACAAAAATCACACTGGGAATTACATTACATGCTCACGCTTATTGCTGTATCTATATGATATATATAGACTACAACAAGAAGCATAACAATTTGGTTTAGACATTTGTTAAGTTTATAGTTGATTATATTAAATGTAAACATTTTAAAGTAGTCTATGGTAGCTTCATTATATATATTGTTACGACATCACAGAACAATCTACGTGTTTGTCGAATGTGCCAGAAGAATCTCGATGTAACGCGTGTGGCGTACGTGCTTGTCGACGCATTTTCGAGAGGTTTCTCGAAGGCGCCAGCCGCGCGGACTGTGTCAAGGCCGCAGTTAATTACGTAGTTTACACGAGCGCTAAGACGCAATTAGGAACATTCTGGCCTGTGAACGCAGGTATAAATACATGGCGGCAGCGGCCTTAAGTTTCAGTACTAGTGCGATGTATTTACAGAGCGGTTCGAGTTATTACTGTGTACGTTCAAGTAGTTATTAGTGAAGTGTTGCGTTTTATAATCGGACGGTATATTGTTGTAATACCATTGTGTTTAATATTAGTGACATTTTATTTGCGTGTGAACAATTTTTATTTGATTTGTTGTAGAGACTGTGTTGTTAACTACGAACTGTTTCACTGTAAAAATTAAAGCTGGTGATTAGTGACTTAATTGTGTCTTGTAATTTTGTTTCCACTGTACCTACGACGAGCAAGTAGACCGTCGTAACAGTGGTGTCAGAACTGGGATAGAACGGTTAACAGTGGAAACAGTGGACACTTTATACAAGACGAGTGGAATTCGTAATTAATCGGTAAACAATGGATGCCAGTCAGATGATGGAAAATTTACAGGCGCTGCTGTTACAGACGGAGAAATGACAGGATGAGAAACGCAGGCAGGAGGCGGAAGAAGCAGAAAGACGACAAAAAGAAGAACGGAGACAAGAAAGAGAAGAAGCAGAAAAACGACAGGATGAAAAACTTAAGCAAGTAAACGGAAGCTCTCTTTGAAGCTATGCAGAAACAGTTGCAAGAACACAGTACCGTAGAATTGGGTATCCTACGAGGTGAGTTTAATAAACAAGTTACTAAAATATCGGAGGTACAAGAATCAATGCCATTAAAAATAGCTGAAGTAGAAAAATCTGTCTCGAGTGTTGAAGAATCGATGTCTACAAAAATATCTGTTATAGAAGAATCTGTGTCAAATAAAATATCTGCAGTAGAAAACTCAATGGCAAACATAAGAGAACAAATTAAAAGTGAAGTCAAGCAGTGCCTGAAGATGCAACCAAAACAATTTTCTGAACAGACTGTACCAATGATAATGACAGAAAAAGACACAGAAAATAAGTCAACAGAGAAAGTAACTTTGCCTGCAGTAGGGACAGTTCATGTCAAAGCTCCAACCTTTGACGGAAGCAGTCACTGGGCAACGTACCTCCGCCAATTTGAAGCTGCTGCATGCGCAAATAATTGGACAGAGGCTGTTTCACTCATTCTCTCATTAAAAGGACCCGCGGCAGAACTACTACAGATAGTGCCACCTGACAGCCAGAACATCTATGCCGAGTTGATAAAAGCTCTAGAATTACGGTATGGTGATAAACATTTGCGAGATGTGTACTGCACCCAGTTGAGAGCAAGGCGACAGCATTCCGGGGAGAGCCTTCAAGAGTTTGAAGCAAGTATCGACAGACTAATTAGACTGGCCTCTCCTGAAGCGCCAGAAGATTTTCGAACGAGTTTTGCGATGCAGACATTTACTGCTGGTGTCCGAGATAACGAACTACAGCAAGTGTTACGAATGGAAAGACACCAGAACAGTGCGGACGCCCTGGTACATGCTTTGCAATTTGAGGCCGCTAAATCAGCGTCTGGTTGGACAAGTCATAAAGTGCGCGCGCTAAAAGATCGCTACGGCACAGACGATGAAGAAGAAGAACAAGGAACAGAGACTCGACGGTCGGCGCCACAGAATAAAATAAGAAAGGATGGAAGACCGAAGTGTTATAGATGTGGGAAACCTGGACATCTACAACAAGATTGTCGGGTTAGAATTCAGCAGCAGGGAAACGAGCAATAGTCGGTACAACGGGGGGTGTGCTGACTAACTGGAGGAACGAAGCCCCTAGACATTACGCAATTTCTACACTTCAGAAAAACAGCGGAAGCTTGGTAGTTACCGGATTTGTTCAATAAAGGCCAACCTCGATTACAGTTGACACAGGCGCAACAGTTTCTATTGTGCGCCCCGACGTGGTGAAAGATCTCAAGCCAATCTGGTGCTCTTGCAGCTTGCAGGCTGGACGGCCTGTAAAAGTGTATGGAAAAGTGGAGATACACCTACGCCTCGGTCGACTTGAGTTTAATCATCAAGTACTTGTTGCAGACATTGTGGATGAAGCAATTCTTGGTGTGGACGTTATGAACGCATACGGATTTATAGTCGACTTCAAAAACAATGTCTTGAGAATCGGAGGCGAAGAGGTAATGCTATCAACAATGACGACATCAGAAAAATCGATGGACGTCATAAACCAAGTGGCCGTAACTGTTCCGCCAAACTCCGAAAAGATCATCATGGTTAGAACCGAGGTAGATACTAGGGGCAACCAGTGCTCTATATTCGAACCCCAGGTAGTCAGCACACCGGGCATACTAATTGCCAGAAGTTTAGTAAAACCTGACGAAACCGGAAATGTACCTATTAGAGTGGCGAATCTTTTGGATCAAGCTATCACTTTACAAAGCAATACGCTCCTAAGCAAATTGACTCCTGTGGCCTGGGTAGCCGGAATGACGCAACGAAGATCCAGTGCTTCGGATAATTCCAAATTACCAGAGGAACTGCAAGAATTATTGAACAGATCTTATAACGACCTCTCAAGTGGTGAGGTAAAAGAACTCAGACAGTTTTTACACGAATTAAAAGATTGTTTTGCAGTTAGGGGACAGCCACTGGGAAAAACCTCTCTTGTGCAACATCGCATCAATACCGGGGACACAACACCGATACGCCTACCTCCTCGAAGGCCTCCATTATCTAAACAAGAGGAGATGTCTCTGTTAGTACAGGACATGTTGACGGAGGGAGTAATCGAACCTTCGTCAAGTGCTTGGTCTTCTCCTGTAGTGGTGGTAGCGAAGAAGGATGGTGGATTACGTTTCTGCGTAGCCTACCGGAGGTTAAATGACGTTACAAAGAAAGACTGCTATCCATTACCTCGCGTTGACGATACA
Source organism: Magicicada septendecula (assembly GCA_034769895.1). NCBI lineage: Eukaryota > Metazoa > Arthropoda > Insecta > Hemiptera > Cicadidae > Magicicada > Magicicada septendecula. The sequence goes on from CM068368.1 coordinate 662,011,870, forward strand.
CTCGACACGTTGTCCGGAGCACAGTGGTTTTCCACATTGGACCTGAAGAGTGGATATTGGCAAGTGGGTCTTCATCAAGAAAACAAGGAAAAGACCGCTTTCTCGACCCCAAGTGGCTTATTCCAATTTAGCGTCATGCCATTTGGACTCTGTAATGCACCGGCAACATTTGAGAGATTGATGGACCTGGTACTCCGAGGCCTGACGTGGAAAACTTGCCTTGTTTACTTAGACGATGTCATAGTGATCGGGAAGACTTTCGAAGACCATTTGGAAAACCTTAAGGAAGTTCTACGGTGTACAACTGAAGCTGAGCCCGAAGAAGTGTTCTCTATTCCAGAAGGAAGTACAGTATCTGGGCCATCTGGTTTCGACATCGGGTGTTAGCATGGATCCTAATAAAGTAGACACCGTAAGGGACTAAAGTTCCGAAGAGTAAACACGCGAAGTTCGGAGTTTCCTGGGGTTATGCTCATATTACAGTCGTTTTGTGAAAGGTTTCGCTACTATTGCTAAACAACTACATGAGCTAACAGAAAATAAACGAAACTTCCAGTGGTCGAGGAAGTGTGATCAAGCATTTAGGACTTTTGAAAATTGCATTATGTTCGCAGCCAATTCTCGCTTTCCCAGATTCCGAAGGGAAGTACATTGTGGAGACAGACGCAAGCAATACTGGTCTAGGAGCAGTTTTGTCTCAAGTTCAAAACGGTGAAGAAAGAGTAATAGCGTATTACAGCAAGACACTTTCTAAACCGGAGAGAAATTATTGCGTCACAAGGAAAGAGTTGCTGGCAATCGTCCGAGCGTTGGAGCACTTCCATAAATACCTCTATGGAAGAGTTTTTTCACTACGTACCGACCATGCCGCGCTTGCATGGCATTTGAGATTTAAAAATCCGGAAGGACAGTTGGCAAGGTGGCTTGAACGTCTGCAAGAGTACAACTTCAAGGTACAACATCGGCAGGGGCGCCTGTATGGTAATGCAGACGCCTTATCACGAAGACCGTACCCGGAAGACTGCCGACATTGCCACAGAAAGGAAGAACAAAACTCAAGCGAACATGTTCAAGCCATCACTGTAGATTTCCTAGCTGACGGCTGGACAACACAAGACTGTCGAGAAGAACAGATGACTGATGAAGACATTGGACCGATCTTGACAGGAAAAGAGGAAGGTCGCTGCCCGGATTGGCAAGATATCTGCCATGGTTCCGAAGTGCTGAAGGGCTACTGGGCACAATGGGAATCTCTCACCTTAGAAAACGGATTGCTGAAAAGGGCTTGGGAAAGTGCAGATGGACGAGATGTGGTCATGCAGTTGATAGTTCCCCTAAGTAAAGTGCAGTCTGTATTGAAGGAGATGCATGATGGAACATCTGGAGGCCATCTTGGCGTTAACAAAACCCTTGACGAAATACGGAAGCGATTCTATTTGCTTCATCTTCGCCACAACGTAGAGGAATGGGTTCGGACGTGTGAAATACGTGCTGCAAACAAGGGCCCACAAACCAGAAGCAGGGGAAAAACGAGACAATATAACGATGGACTGCCTTTCGAGAGAATTGCCATAGACATTGCTGGACCGTTCCCAGTTACTGACGATGGAAACCGGTACATCATGTTTGTAGGTGGGTGGAAGCCTACGGAATTCCAAATGAGGAGGTTACCACTGTGGCAAAGCAGTTAGTTCACAACTTCTGTTGCCGGTATGGAGCCCCTATGGAAATCCATACGGATCAAGGGAGAAATTTCGAATCAAGAGTGTTTAAAAAATTATGCCGTCTACTCGGAATTCGAAAGACCAGGACAACGCCTCTGCATCCTCAGTCGGACGGGATGGTTGAGAGATTCAATAGGACACTTGAGCAGCATCTTTCGAAGGTTGTTGACGAGAACCAAACAGACTGGGACCAACGTATACCACTATTCCTCATGGCGCATAGATCATCAGTACACGACAGAACCGGCATGACTCCAGCAAAATTGGTGTTTGGGCGGGAGATTCGTCTTCCTGGGGACTTAATGTTCGGATCACCTGAGACTCAGTCCCAAGAGCCACATAACTATTCCTCGCAATTAGAAAACCAACTGCGAGAAATGAATCGCTTGGTAAGAGGACGGTTGAAGATTGCCAGTGATAAAATGAAAACTCGGTATGACATTCGCAGCAATAGTGTGGGTTTCCAAGAAGGAGATCAGGTCTGGTTGTTCAACCCAAAGCGCCGTCGTAGTCGCTCACCTAAGCTTCAGTCTAACTGGGAAGGACCCTACACTGTGAAAAAAGGAATCAACGATGTTGTTTATCGAAAAAGTGACTCGTTTAAAACCGACGTTTACGCAGGACGAAACAGAGTTAACACGTACTGGAAGGGCATTCAGCAAAATCAGACCTGTCGACTTACACCACACTATTATAACACCACAGACAATTTCAAGCCAGGAGAGAGACTTTAGTAATAGTAACGACGGGGTGACTAAGTCACTCTGATTCTCGATGTAACATCTTCAGTATCAAAATGCAGCACACACACACACACACACACACACACACACACACACACACACACACACACACACACACACACACACACACACACACACACACACACACACACACACACACACACACACACACACACACACACACACACACACACACACACACACACACACACACACACACACACACACACACACACACACACACACACACACACACACACACACACACACACACACACACACACACACACACACACACACACACACACACACACACACACACACACACACACACACACACACACACACACACACACACACACACACACACACACACACACACACACACACACACAATGATTCGCCACGGTACAACAACGGTGAAAACAGGTGAAAAATGAACAATTATTTTTTTAAACAAAGACAGTAAACAAATTTAATCATGGTAGGCCTATAAATGATGCAAAAAGAAGTTTATAATTGTACATAGTGTAAATACAAAAGTTTAATTACTTAATATATAATTAAAGTATGTAGGCCTAATTTTAACATATCTTTTCTAGTGATTTTTCTAGTTAGTTAAACAGGGTGCACAATGACTAATATTTATTGAAATAAAGCAAATATTATTTTTTTATTTTTGATGAAAATACTACTAGTAAACTTTTCATTTTTTGTAATAAATATTTAAATAGTATTTTTATATATGATTTGCGATATTTAACATCATTATTTGAATTCAATACATTATGTCAGACACCCAAGTAGCTGAAATATTTTGCTATATTTTTGTCCTTATATGTGTTTTATTGTTTGTTGTTTTTGTATCATGTGTGATTTATAATGTGTGTAATATTTATGGTTTGTAAACAGCTTCTTAAAAAAGGGATTCTTTAAATTTATATTTCTTTTCAGTATTTAATCTTTTTAAATAATTTTTAATACATTAGTGATTTTCTTTTTAAACATTTAAATAGTTGTTTCATTCCACTAAAATCTTTCTCTTCTCAACTAATAAATCTTGCACAGTAAGATTTATTGTGCAACAGTAATATTGAACGTAACGAACGTACAAATGCTACGACGTAGCCGGTAATTGACACATTACAGTTGCTTTCAGTGTTACCGCTGAAATGTTTTCCAATTACATTTGGAATGTAGCAAAGAGTAAAAGCATATGATCGTATACAAAGATCCTGTGTGAATAAGTAGAGTTTCAGGTTTGAACATTATAAATTGACTGATAAGGAGTATGGTCCAAAATGTTAGTTTTAAGTATTTTTAGGCTTGTGAAACAACTTTAAGTGGTGTGAAATGGTGCGTAAAGATACTTAGCTGCCTGTGTAGTGCGCGTGTGCGAGGGTATGAAATTATTTTTTGGTATATTCATAAATAAAAACACGTTAATTTAAATAACTCTCGTGATACGGGAAATTTTTAGATGGGACTTATATCAGAATGTTCGTAATAAAGAAACCAAACTGATGACAATAATTATTTTAAAAATCAGTAACTAAATGTATGCGTTTTTCTAAGTAAACACGTTTGGCCATAAATTTGGTCGTAAAAATAATCAGGTTCTTTGAACATGAATTGTTCTGTTCGGCAGCCTTTTTGGACAAGAACATTTATTATCTGTAGAAAATAATTATTAGAGGTTACCGTATAACCAATCAAATTACGAGAATTCAGTCTATGAGAATTACTTTAAAGGGAAAGATCAGTATCTCTTCGGGATCGATAACGTGTAAACGCTGCGTGGTCCATGACATTTGGTCTGCGAATCGCGACAGATACAAGTTAGAACAAAGAGTTACTGCGGGAATCATTATAATTGTGCTAATCTGCGAAAGTTCAAGGTATTCCGACTAGGTATATAGACACTTGAAGTTGATTGGAGGTGTAAGTATAACACACCAGTAGCAGTAACTACGAGGATTGTTCAATAGAAACGCGTTTAGAGGCTGTAACTGTAAAGCATTTTTTATTCAACGATTTTAAAAGAAGTCTCCATTAACATTAAGGCATGAGTCCCACTGTTGCACTAATCTGAAGATTCCTTGCTGGTAAAATTTTTGCGGCTGTTTGCGGAACCATTCGCTAATAGCAAATTCTACCTCACCATCCGATTTGAACCGCCGTCCTTTTAGTGATTTCTTTAATAGGCCAAAAACATGTAATCGCACGGGGACAAGTCGGGACTGTAAGGTGGATGTTGTAAAACTACCCACTTCATACGACTAAGCAGATCTTGAATCGTCTGGGCTACATGGGGTCGAGCATTATCATGCACAAGAATGACACCATTTGTGAGATTCCCGGAACGTTTATTCTTGATGCTGACCCGTAAGCGTTTTAAGCTGTCTGCATATCGCTCAGCGTTGATGTTGACACCAGGTTCTTTAAAATCTAAGAGCAGCACACCCTGATAATACAAAAATACGGTCACCATTACTTTTCCTACTGAAGGTTGATACCGACATTTTTTCGCCTTCGGACATTGTGCATGCTTCCACTGCATACTCTGACGTTTGGATTCTGGTTCGTAGTGATAACACCGGCAACAATGTGGTGTAGAAAGGCATTACCTTGTTGTTGATAGCGCATCAAATGGTGTAATGATAAGGCCGGACGCCGGACGCAAATTTTTCTGCTCATCAGTAAGCAATCGTGGAATCCACTGAGCAGCAACTTTGTGGTAGCCAAGACTATGAATGATGGAATGAACAGTTCCACGCTGATGCTCAAAATTTGAGAAAGTTCTCTAACTTTGTTGCACCTATTTGCGCGTAAAGCAGTTTCCAGCTGTCTCACAGTTTCATCTGATGCTGCAACACGTGCAGGTCCGGGACGGACAAATCTTTAGTGGATTCTCTTCCTCGTCGAAATTTATTGCACCATTCAATCACTGCCGTATGAGAATAACTATAGTCACTATATAAAGCTTTTATTCTCGTATAAATTTCCATTGGCTGATGCCCCTCAGTGGCCAAAAACTGAATTACGGCGCGCAGATTATCTTTGGACGGATTTTCTATCAGAGATGCCATTTTTCAACCCAGTCTCAACGCTTAGAAAAGAGCAAACTGCAAATATTTTTGACAGACGCGTCACTAGTACTTAAACAGGCAATATAAACAAATGTATTCCGTCGCCATGGCGACGAAGTCACGGCTGCGCAGGTCAAACGTGTTTCTATTGAACAGTCCTCGTATATCGGTAAATATCTATTCACCCTAAAGCGACCCTGAAGCCAGACAGAGTATATCAACACACGTACTCATCCAGATCCACGTAAACAACACGTCGTCTGAAGGATCTACAGTTGACACTAAAGGGAAGTGAACCTATATTATTTATGTACAAATGAAAAAACAAATTAAAAGAAAGACTATTACATCAGTAGAGACTTTACAGTAAATAAGACAGAAGGAACTTTCAAATAAATAATTTATTTCATTGGATAGAAAGTAAAATTTTAGTTGTGTCACAAAGATCAACAGAGACAGACTATTTATTTTTCATAAACTGTATTAAAAGCTCACTAGAGTATCAGAAAATAATAAATCCACTTCATTCCAGTAACATAGGTCTCGACTACTTATTCTATGTGACACCTATACATCGCAATATATATATATATATTATATTATATATTATAATAATATATATATATTATGTTACATGACATTTTGCCATGCATCTTGTTAACATAAATATGCTTTAATACTCCTACCAAAAGTACCAAGAAACATAATAGTTTTGTTTCAAGAAATAATTAATTAAACACTTAATTAAATATTGTTTATTGTATTATTTAATTCATGTTAGCTAAGACTACTATAATAATTATGTTTATTACAGTTAAAGTAATGTTAATAATAATAAGTAAGAAGGACAATGTTTAGGAACTTACTTATAAGGTTTTTGTTGTATTTATAAAAACTGTATTGTATACAGGAAGTTAAGAGGAATTGTTATCTATTACTAATAGTTATTAGTAATTATTTTGGGTCATAGTGATTAATATTATATGTGATAATATTAATAACACTAATGTTTATATTAACAGGAAAGTACCAAAATAATAGTAATAGAGATTTGTAAAACTAGGCATGTTAAGCTTAGACAGTTAAGGTATTTTGAATACGAATTTCTATTAAAATTATAATAAACAATGCCAGGTTAAGTTATATGATTACTAATGGTGTCAAATAGTTTTAATAAAGTGAAAAGTACAAGAAGAACTAATAATAAATAATTTTGGGACAAATAATTAAAAGTGTAAAATGGTAACTCAAGAAATATGTAACAGAAGATAATCAACGGTGGTGTCAAAATAATAAGTGTTTCATCAGAAGATCAAAGAAACTAATAAAGTGAAGATCAAAGATCTTATAAAAAAAGTTATAACCGTTTAAAGAAAATGAAAGATAAAATATTAGAAGTTTGTTTATGTTGATGCTAAGATAGCACCATAGTAACATAAAATGTTACATTAGATACCAATAAAAGCTGAGATAGGCCTTAGCAACTGAAATGTTATAATACAAAAAATAAAGAGTTGATTATTGGATCTACAAGAGAAAGGTTGATTTTGAAATAAGAGTAACTAATCCAAGATATAGTAAATTTCATATTTGTGAACTTAAAGAAAAGTTAAATAATACTACAAAATAAAAATAAATAGAAGAAAGAAGTAGAACATTATTATATAGAAGTCAACCAAGGAATCTATGAAGAATTACCATCAATCTATCCAGGAAGAGAAGTATTTATTGATAAATAACTAAACTGAACGATTTTCAGTAAAGCCTAGGCCACTCTTTTCAAAGGCATTGTTTACACTTTTAATTAAAACAATTCTGAACAGTCACTGTGAAAATAATCTATGAATAAAATTATTTTCATTATAAAAAACTATTAATATAGAGGAATACTCTCATATAAAGTGAACTAGGTCTTAAAAACATTTAACTCAACATAACCTAAACACTGAACATTGTAAAACTATTAATATAATCTTGTTAAGGCACTTAGTAATTATTTATAATCCCATGTATTTTGGTACTTTTCCTAACATATCTGTCGTTTATATCGTAGTCAAAAGGACCTAACTTAAAACATTCTATTTGTATTTTATTTACTAAATATAAAATATGAAAATGTTTATGCCTTGAGATATAAGAATCAATACTGCTACTGCTGCCATACTGAGCATATGTAAAGAACAGCCGGTCAGACTTTGTTAATGATTATATTTGTCTTTTAAAACAATTTAAAGAAAATAATAATAGGATTTGAGTTTAATAAATACAGATAAAAGGTTTTCATTTCTTTATTTAATGGATACAAAAATGTGTATGATATAATAAACACTATATCAGTGACTGTGAATTTGCTTCATCAACTAGATTAAGTTGGCAACACTCTCCACTAAGAAATATGGCAGCCTATTCGAATCTGCTTTGCTGAGCTTTAGTTATCACATTCGTCTATTAAATAAAAGATTAAAAGAGATTGAATTATAGCTGAAGTAGAAACCTTTATAATATTTTAACAATAATAATAATTACTATTTTACAAATAAATTTTATTTGCAACCTGTGATTGCAAATTGGCGCTCAACAAATATTACCCTGACCAGATATTCATCCTATAAAATATTAACAAAGTACACATTAAATAACTAAATTATAAACAAGGTACACTTGAGAAAGTACGAGTTTTACTTTTACGTTACAATATATATGTGTGTAATATCTTCAAATAATTAGTACTTCTGCAAGTAGGTTTATTTACACCTGACGCCCGTTTTACAGAAATTATTCTGTATCTACAGAGGTTTTTATGAATTGACGTGTAATTGAATGTTTCGATTAAAATATAGTTAGCGAATAATCGAATTTACTTCGATTCATATCTCGATTGTTGAAATGTTTAGGTAGTCAGCTATTTATTAAATATTTACTGTTTAATTTCTATTACTTCAATAAATGTATAATTTTAAATAAATATCTTGTGTTGTTTTAATTTGAATTTGTTCTTTCATTAGTAGATTATTATTATTGTGTTTTTAAATGTTAAGATTTTCCCAGATATTCATTTTGTTACCTTTTGTATGTTTTTAATAAATTTGACATTTTAAATGTCTGGAAATGTATGTTTATTATTTAAACAGTGTGTGGCTAAATTAGACGTGTAAATATTAGGTTTTAAAACGCATTGCGATGTTAAATGAACATGTCTTTCGGTTCATTTTGAAATTCATGGCACTCCACGATATTATTATTTTAACATGCTTCTTTTCTCTGTTGTTTTTGGAGGGTTTCCTCTTTTGAAAGCTCTGCACAGAAATACCATAGAAATAAGATTTTAAATGTTTACGTTGATGAAAATGAGATGTTAAGACTGAGGTAAGGTACGAGTGTATTGTATTTAAATTTACATTACTAATATAATATAATACGTTACAATTATAGGCTAAATTATAATTACAAATATATGTGTAAATTATAATTATGATTCATCAACGAATAACTGAATCATACGTATGATGATAACTACAAATCATGTTATAACTATTAAATAAACAAAAAATATAAAACTGAAATATTCTGTATAGAACTGCAACAGTGAAAAGAGGCAGAAAATTTATTCATAGATGTGCTATAGATAGGCCTATAAGGTTTATTTTTAAACCAGACAGTGATATCAAACATGTCGCAGAATGATTTTCGCCGTTAGTATGGAGCCGCTTACGGCAACGACTTAGGAAACATAGGAGAACGATACCTCCAAGTAACACTAAATAAATTACACAAATATATTTAAATTAAATAACATTAAATAAATGACATGAGTTTGTTGAAATTATAAATACTTAACCTTTTTATTACTTTTTACGTGGGTAAAAATTAACCTTCAAAAATGCCTGGTAAAGAAAAACGAAAATAGAAAAAATATTTTATTATATACAAAAGCTCACGCATATCTGTATTACTTACAATATAATCATAACCCACCTATATACAGGTAGGTCGACTTATTATATTATTGCACCTACTTTTCTAGTTGCTCATTGAAAAACGCTGTTCTCTAGGTACCCAACCAATTTTGACCCCACTAATGATGTCCGCATTGGTTTCACAGCGCTGAGTAGCCTACTAGGCCTTGATCTTGTGACCCTGATGGCTTAGCTCGGAGTCGGTCTTAATTCGCTTGCTTGGAATCGACCGCCGTACTCACCGGGCCGTTCGCGGCACGGTCTCACTCTCGACTTTCCACCGACCGAGGGCCTAGTCGTCCGACGCCATCCAGCACTTGGAGGTACAGTCCCGAACGTGTCCAGCAGACATCGTGACGTTTCAATGAAACCACCAGGCACCTTATAGCTGCCAGGAGAGACAATGGCAGGCTCCATGTTACATCGGTCACTGATCTTATAAAAATAAACAAAATGGACCTCAGGATTGCGTGTACTATGAAAAAGGTATTGGTCGCAACTTCGGGTGGGCTGTGTTGCCATGACTATGTCGTCCAACCAGAGATTAGTTTCTGAATATCCCTCATATTTTCATTATTCCATACGAAGTTAAAGCGCCTTTCTAGTTTATTTGCCTCATGAAGACAAATGTTAATGAATCACTTCAGAATCACTTTTCCGTTTCCACCATAAGTGCGCATGCTATTTTGTATCTTCAGCCACAACCTTTCTCCATTCCTTCCTGTACCTCTCGCTCTCATTTCACTCCGTCACTGACTCATCTTTTCTTGACTTTTATTTGAGTCTTTTGATTGCTAGTTAAATAAATTTTAATGCACGTAAATACGCGCAAAGAAATTTGAAGAAATGTTTGAAATGGATAATATTTTTTGTAAAAGAATTGAAAGACGTTTGAAAACGTTCTTTGGATTTTTTGTATACATTTAGAAACGTAAAAAGCATAACAAAATAAGAGTAATAAAATATATAAAAACACCACATTAGATCGGCTAAAGCAAATGACAGCATAGCATAGTTGTCTGAGCGAAGGCCTGGGAGTGGACCACATCCTACTTGGCAAAGTACCTGTACATCTTCTGTGTGCTCGTGACCGGATTCCAACTTGAGGCGCGGAATCCTCGACGGCGACCTTCGCTCTATTGTCTACACCGTATTGCAATAATGCAAACAAGTTTGTGCATTGTTTTGATAGCGGGTACAGATAAACCATGTTCTAGGTTGTGACCGTCATTTTGTTAAAACAAACACTCGGTAACCGGACGATTATTCTGTAAGACGTTTTGGTAAAGATTGTAAACAACTTGTAAGCTATAAATGAAATAAGTCCGACTACTTTGAGAAACACATGATCGACGTGAGACGTCTGGTATACAGAGGGGACAAGATGATTCCTGCATCGTTGTCCACCGTTCTGTGCGTTATCTGCGTCTTGTTTGTAATTCAGGTAAACAGATTTTTGTTATTTCTTTTGTATAGTTTATCAAGTGTTGAGCAAAACGTTAGGCGCTACTAAAATAACACTAAAGTTCGTTCACTACTACGTTAAAAGAACAAATGTAGCATTTTTTATTGCATAACCACTGTTACCGGTAACCTTTTGTAATGTAAATCAATATAACGTTAGCACATATTTGAATGATGTTGCACTTTAGATACCAATTTAGATATAAGCATTTACAATCACTTGGTCAATAAACAGATGGTAATAATAATAATAATAATAATAACAACAATAATAATAATAATAACAATAACAACAATAATAATAATAATAATAATAATAATAATAATAATAATAATAATAATAATAATAAAACAACATAGTCTTGATACGGTTTTTCATTATGTGTATAGATCTGGTTCTACTAAATTAGCTTAAATATGCTAGGGACGAAGAGTGCGACAAGAAGTAACGTACTAGGCTACCGTTTGGGTTAATGAGTAAATCCACAGTGTGTAGTAGATGTGTGGTTTTCTTCATGAAGAAATACCGTACCTAAAACAAACTGGACGTTTTTCATATCTCAGAGAGCTCTGAGATATGGCCGTGTTATACGGCACACTCATAATCTACGGTTGTTAAGGCTTGATAAATGATTAATTTTTGGTTTAGCTTCCTATATAGTTTACGCTTCTTATAGTCTTTATGCAATTATTCGTCAAATATAAAAATACGGTGTGGGTGTGTCCGTATAGGCATGCTCGTTTTGACTTGGGACAGTCATTAAACACATAACCAAAGAAATTAATTAAATACATAGAGATAAATGAAAGAGCGGCGTTCATTGAAGAACAATTCACAAAGTTTTTTCTACGCGTTTAGCAAAGTTCAGTATCGGATCCATTAGCCGTTCTGCGTGCATCTAATCGGTAATGAATTCCTATACCATACACGACACGGAATATCAGGAGTAAGGACTCTACGGATTCTCTTGTTCGCTGTTTTAAGTGTTTAACCCTACACTTTAGTTTTTAACTTATATACCTTTTGCTTTATAGAAAAAATTACTAGATTAAAAACAAGTATAAGGCGCGAAGAGCGTGGAGGTCAAAACTTTCATTCATCCTTTCAAATCCAGTGGTATGGAAATGTTTCTCAAGAAAGTCCGTAACAAGAGTAACGTAATGTGTTGGAGCTGGAAGATCACGTTGTCTAAGTCGCTTTATAATAACGCAAAACCTTAAAGATGTTAACATAGTTGCCGGATGTTACGTTGAGCGTTCCGAGAAGAAAAACGGACCACACAATCTTCAACCAGGTCCGCACTCCACTTTACTTTAGGTGTAATACGGTGAAGTTCAATAAACACATGGGGACAGTCAGCAGCCCAAATTTGTATAGTTTGTCTATGAAAAGCAGCCTTAACGCTGAAAATTACACCATATAGGAACTCTTATCATTGGAAAATTCATTCATAACATCAACAGCAAAACCGTAACCTTTGCGGTTATCACCTGGGCGTATATAACCGCCCAGCGTTCATTAAAATGCACCCATTTCTTAAACTGTGGTTCTTGAAAGTCCTAACTCTCAAGCACTTTTACGAACTGATTTCTTGGGTCGACGAAAGAAAGTGTTTATAATATCATCAAGTGTTATCACTAATAGGTCGTCTCACCAGAATACTTTCTGTCGTGTAGGATTCTTGTTTTTTCTCAACATCAAAAGCTGATCTTGTACAGTGGACCCTCATTAAACACTCGACGAAACTCATGTTACATAGAAGTTATAGATTCCGACTGCGTAAGCTACAAAACCATTGTAGTTTTCTCTGTGCAGTCGTCATCTTTGTTAAGGGATTCGTACGGTAGCTTTGTCTATTTTTTGCATTACAATACTAAACTTTTATTAGAATGAAATTACCGCTTGCGTTACATACAATTGTGTACTTAAATTCTTTGTGTAATAAATATTTTATGTTAAAAACATGACATGACTTTACGGAAATATTGTACGAATATTATAATCAAACAAATTCGTATTCTGATTTCGTTTCCAGTATGTCGTGCACAGAGAGGTGTTCTCATGCTTAGGCCTACAGGACACTGTGCACAAATTTAATTGGTCGCAACTCTTTAACAACCCATGTGATAAGCGTTCCTAGTGATATAGTAGAATAGCAGAGAGAAAAACTACTATTATATACGAATGGTACACATTTCTCGTTAGGCAGTGGTTCCACAATGCCTACTACTTCGGCTAATTTCTTTAAAGATGTGTGTCATATGTTGCATACATTCAGGGGCAACAAGCATATTGTTTGTGATAGGCCTATTCTAACAGAATTACTAGCAGCTACTTCAGGTGCCACAAATCAGTATGTTCCTATTGAATATATAAGAAATACAATACACTATGAAATAATATTGAACACAAAATTAATTATGTTTCTAATTAATACAAAATCTATTTTAGCAGTATCGTCGCTAACAAATCTGCGTAAATTTTCATAAACAAGGCACAGATGTGTAAAAAGTATAGGTTTTGAGGAATGGTAAAAGATAAACAGAAATATTATTATCCAGTGTTAAACTACGTCATATTTGATTTACATTGTTGTGTACGTTGTTTTGGATCTTGTCGAATGGTTCTGTTTAGTGTCACACTTGTGTTAGTCCTTCCAACGTTTCAGAAATTTATCATACAAAAAGTATGCAGCTAACAAAAATGACTTTTTTAAATTACAGAAAATTAAAAAAAAAAGTTTTCTACGTACTAATAAACTTCTGCGAATGCCCCATTTATTCCTCGAAGGCAACAATATGCAACATTTCTCTGGTCAGCGTTACTACAGCTTCCCTTATTCTCTTTTTCAAAGAGTCTGCGGCTTGGACTTTGTCCTTAACATAACCACATAGGGAAAAGTGAAGTGTAATGTCCGGTGATCCTGGTGTCAATGATGTTGGTCCATCTCTCCCAGTTCATCGCTCTGGATAGGTTTTATTCAGGAACTCACGATTGTCTACGGACCAGTGGAAAGGAGCACAATCTAGCTGGAAAATTTACTCTTAGCTGTAATCCTTCAACCGAGGTTTAGCGTAAAACTCCAGCGTATCAAAGAAAACAGTCCTTGAAACTGTCGGCTCAATGAAGAAAAAAGGCCTAATCACTTTGTAATACTTTACAGCGCACAAAAATTAACTTGGGGATGTTTCTCTCATTTTAAAACATTTTTGGGTATTTCTGTACCCCAGATATGGATGTTGTACATGTTTAACTTTCTTGAATATTGAATGTAGCCGTATCGCAAAAAACGATCGTTTACTATCATTTCAAATAATCATTGTCTTCATCAATCCGGTTTAGGATCTCTGCAGCAAATATAGCATGTCGGGGACGATCATCATGATATAAGGGTTGAATAATTTGAACTTTGTCATAGATAAGTGAATCCTTTGTTTGAAACCTTAACCACTGTACTCTGACAAATTCCGAGTTCTCTTGGAGGACGACGAGTTTTGATATCCGAGCAGTGGGTCGATTGCAACAGTCTTATCACTAGGCCTACCACTTTTTTTAAGATCACCAACTTTACCAGTCTGTTGAAACTTTTTATGCTAACTTCTGATGTTTCTACTGTCTGGAGAAGCACTTTTATACACATTTCTAAATTTTTGTTGAACAGAAGTTAGGGATTTGTTTCGTGATACTGCACAACACGTTGGTATTTCCCCTGATAGAAAGCCATTCTGATACTAGTAACCGAAGACTTGTTTGTTTCTATGTTTATTTACTTTAGCAAACCAATTGTTGTGCAGTAAGCAAACTTGATGAGCTGTCTTTTCCAATGATGCCAATACCATGTTAATAACCTGCATATTTTCTGTATAATATAATTTTTAAATGTGGGAATTACTTCACACTCATTCTGTATATTTCGATGTAATATTCGTTTCTCAATATAATTATTTTAATACCGAGTTATTTATTATAACTTTGCAGTAGCTGTATCACTTGAAAAACTTGGATTTGACTTTCTGACATGATTTGTACTTACCTAAAAAAATAATGTGTCCCAAGTCATGAGAATTTAAAGGTTTGTGAATAGACTGAAAGGAAATGTACCTTAATTCTTACCTTAATTTGCTAAAAAAAAGCAGAATTTTTTAATAAAGTTCAAACAGCCTCAGAGAGACTGGACATAAATCAAGTTTCTTTGAGCACTAGGGCGCTTGGTGCTTGGTAATTAATGGAGATCAAGACCTGCTACATACTCTGTTGGCCAGTTTATCTTCACAAGTTAAACACGTGCATTCTTATCCCTGGCTACTTTTGTAAACACCTTCCGGCATGTCAAGAAATATAACACTACTGAGCCAAACAAAATCTAGAATATCAGTCTGCTAATTAATCATAAACAAAAAACAAACAAATTATAAGAATAGATTCATTCTGCAAGTTTAATATTTGAAGTGTTATTAGTGTGTGTGTATATATATATATATATATATATATATATATATATTATGCGACAGTACAAATAAGTGATGTACTGAGCATTGAATATAAAAATTTAAATATACCTAATAAACTGTAAATAATTAATAATATATTAGAAATAAGCATGTCAGGGATTGCAAGCTTGGCTCAGACAAAAATATGAACAGGCGTTTCGACCTGAATCGACGTGCACACACACACAAATGTAATTGAAAGTGTGTACACCAGTATTTTGCTAGTGTGTGTGAACGCAGGTCTATGCAGGCGAGTTTACCACCCCAAGATGAATAATTGCATAATTACTGTTTTTCCGTAATTATTCATAAACTATAATTAAAGAGTAAAATCCAAAAACACAATAAAATGTAAGAAAATTTACTAAATACTGTGTACGAAAACCATGTGAAAGTGCCACACCGTACGAGTGTAATAGTGTGTACTAATCGAAAGGGTTAAGTTGCAATGTCCAAAATTACAGTGAACATGTGTTGTAAAAATAGTTATAAGATAAGTATAAGAGTATACTTACAGGACTCTGCAATTCGCAGAAATATAAGAAATAGCGAAATTGACAAAGAGTGGGGGAACTGAATCCAGAGACAGTTTCTGACGTGTCGATTTCGTACCACTGCAGGTGTCGACCAAGACATGGGTATAAATAGGACACACAAGCTACAGTGGTTCTCTTTCTTAAATCATCCACGGTGCAGCGGGAGCTTCTGCCCGTCCACACAGAATATTTAAATTTTTGTAAATAATTTCATCCTTCCAGTTACATACAGTTATGTAACTCGATTGTCAAACCAACTGTTTTTAAATAATAACAAAATTACATAAGAAGATCCACATAAGAAGATCCATTGACGTCAGAAACAGCACGAGGAGAAGTTCCAGAGAGAGAGTCGACGCTGGACAAGAAGAGCGAGTCGACGCTGGACAAGAGGCGAGTCGACGCTGGACAAGAGGCGAGTTGACGCTGGACAAGAGGCGAGTTGACGCTGGACAAGAGGCGAGTCGACGCTGGACAAGAGCGAGTCGACGCTGGACAAGAGGACGCTGGAGTGCGAGACGAGGACGACTACAGATGGATCAAATGATCGAGTAAGATTGACGACAATAAGGTGATAAACAACTTATTTATCTCTTAACCGAACAATGAACTCAAAGACAATTAAAGACATTCTTGTTTTATTTAAAAGTAAGAGCCAATGTTTATTTTAAAGTAGAATTAAAATCATAGATGTTTTAGAAATGCGATTAACGTAACAAGAGCTCAAATTAGTATTGAAATAAAACGAATACAAAGAATTTAAATGGAAAACAATTAGTGTTTGATATAAATCAGTACTGAGAAACAAAAGATAAATTCAATAACTATTAATATTTTGAGTACATTACAATATATAAAAAGATATTTAAATATTGATATTTTGAAACACATTAATTGACTGAGTAGTCTGAAAATGAGATTTTTCTTTAATACAATAATTAGTAGAATAGAATATTTAGTCAGTAAGGATGTATGTAGCATGAGCCTTACGGCATAATAACAAATAATAACGAATGTTTTAAGTCGAAGTAAGTGCTAAGTGCACAATTTTATTAATATGAAATAAATTTGAATTACCGTTACAAGTTACATAGAGTTCTTATTGCAGATACACCTGAAACCCCATTTAAATGCTATTTTGTTACATAATTTGTGAATCTTGAACGTGAGACCAGTCACGCCTATTTTATGTATATCGTATTGTTGCATATTAATTATCGCTTCCAACGTGGAGCATCACAAATGTAAATTATATTATATTTACAACGTTATATCGTTGCATAATATGGCGTCCCAGATTGTGGGGCTCCGCAAACACAAATAAATTTATATTTGCAACGTTGTATCGTTGTAATATATATATATATATATATATATATATATATATATAAACCTGACGCACGTTTCACAAAGGACCAGTATCTTCAAACGTTCTAATGTGAATTAACGAATTATAGATTTTCTTCGATTATAACAGAAATTAACGAACAATTGTTTAACTGTTTAATTCTAATTGTACGTTATTAGAATGTTCGATTTAGGCTACATTGTTTGGCTCTTCTTATTATAAACCTAATGTTGGTTATCCTACGTTACACGAGCAGGTCAATATGGCTAATATTTCGTCTATACAACTACTACAATAGTAGTAGTTGTGTCTTGTAGCTACTTGTATCTATTCACAAGCGCTTGGCTAGCCAAGATGTAGCCGGATGCAGATTGTGGAGAACGGTCAGTCTGATGATAGATTACGATCTCTCTTCGAAAGTGACTGTATTGGTCAATACATGATATACTTTCACTGTTTAGAAAAGGTTATGTTTTGTAGATGAGAGATACGGTCATAAAATTAATTAATTATTTTTTCTACAATAAAGATTGAATTTTATTCAAGTTTTACACTTTAATGTACAGCTACAATAATTAAACATGAGATGGGTGTGCGGTTGTGCGATGTGAAAAAATCTCGTTGCGCATGCGTAGCTTTGACGCGTTGTTTTCGGAGCAATCATTTTGTGTTCAGAACAGCTTCGTGGTTGGTGCGTGTGCACCCTGCTTCCAGTACTAGCCGCCCTGCTCCCCGTTACGATCTGCGCGAATCGATTGATGTCTTACTATTTCATTTGTATTAAATTGTTCATAATCGGCTAATAGGTCTGTATTCCCGATTGGCGAAGTGTTGACGCTTTATTCTAATTTTTCGTCACTACAAATTTTTCGTCTATTGTGAAGGAAAACACGCTTTTTTAACAAGATACCAACCACTTTATGGTTTATAGGATTTTAATATACACTAGAATTGTTGAATTTTAAAGAAGTGTCCCTCAGTCCACGCCTACTTTACTAGATGTTTGCTATGAAATTTGTTGAAAATTATTTAGCAATCTACGGAAGCGTTAAATGGGGGAGGAAAGCTGGTTTTTCCTCGTTAGTAAACTAGCAATTATGTAATGTAATAAACTAACGTACTAACGTAATGTAAAAATGTACAAGGTATTTATGTACATAAACTGTAGTAAACTGAATTAATTTAATTGTTAATTAACAACGTGTATTTTTATTTTGTTTGTGACTGGTACTAATTTAAACAAACTAATGTAACAGGTGAGTTTCGGTTCTCCAAGGAGCAGAGACAATGACGGCAACAAGTACGAGACGCTGCTGTCCAATCCACCTGTAGAGCAGAACTTGATACATGGCAGTTTCTGCAGTGGTGACGACTGTTACGGCACAAAACCTAAAGCTGACCAGGAAGACGCAGCAATACCGTCCGCCAGTACGCCTGTACCCACCGCCTCGTCTACTGCTTACACATCTATGGATGGTTGTAAACGTTTTGTTGAACGAATAATCAGTTCGTTTGAATCGTCTCCTTTAATGGAAGAACTACATTCTCTCGGCACGTCGGACAAAGATAGTATATCTAAAAAATCTGCAGCTACACTGCTATCGTCTGAACCCAATAAATTGGCGGGAAGTGGAGACGGAAACCCTTTAAATAACGATGAAAATGATAACGGCTTAGTTAGACTGCCCGTTGTTAGAAGAATATTTCGATTTTATGTCATCAACAACCCACCCGAAGTAAGCGTTCCCAATGATGCAGGAAAAGATCAAGATCCAAAGCTAGTTTCACAAACAATTGTTCACACAGAAGAACCTAAGTTTCACAGCGCAATTGTAAGCGAGCCCAGGGTAATTTTGCGAAAAATTCCACAGCCATCGCAATCAAATTTCCACGTGTTTCCACTACTGACGCCTGTAAGTCTTAATACGAGGAACGAACATTTTACGAACGATGTTTCTAAAAAAGCTGAAGCTATCGACTCAATACATCACTTACTGCATCC
The DNA here is from genome assembly GCA_034769895.1 of Magicicada septendecula. Classification (NCBI taxonomy): domain Eukaryota; kingdom Metazoa; phylum Arthropoda; class Insecta; order Hemiptera; family Cicadidae; genus Magicicada; species Magicicada septendecula. Next base: position 662,031,223 of record CM068368.1, read on the forward strand.
TTTTAACAATAATATAAATCTTCAGAATTTTAATTATGTTACGTCTCCATCAGTGGAACACGTAACCTATGCCCATGTTCAGGGTTACCCTCCTGAAAGAGCCAAGTTACCCGAGGTAATGCACTTTACAAACTCGCCAACTGTTTCACCGATCCCGCTCAGACCCATGCTGTACAGACTTGTCGTCAGAGAACCTTTCCACGTATTCGGAGATTCGGAACATTTACACAGGATATATCCAAGTGAAGCTACGGTTCCTGTTTCACAGTGGTGGTATCCCTTATCTTCCCCTGTTTATTCTAAACAGGTTTACTCTGTTAACCCAAATTACGGACAAACTTCACAAAATGGATATGCTAAGAAAGACGTCTCGACTTAAGCCTGATGTATGTAATATTTCTGGATAGTCAATCTAACGTGTGTAATTGGAGACACGTATACCTTGCGAAAGTGTAAATAATAAAAACAGTTTAAGATAATATAATTTATTGTACCAAATAAATGAAGTTACCTGAAATACTTGTACGTTTTAGATTTTTTTTCGAATAAAGGCAAGATATATTAGATTGGGAGGCTCAAAAGTACTGAATAATACAAAACCCAACCATACCACATACAACCACATGTAGCACATATCACTAAAGCCAAGGAGCATCGATAAGATTCATTCGCTGTCGATAAATTCTGAAGCCTTTCGGTTTGTTCTTCCTAAAGCCTGGCTTCACTTTGTTCTACTTTCTTTGGGCATTAGTGTGCCCATAAGCTATAGCACAAGATACTGGAGTCTCAAGTATAGTTCTTATTACTTTACTGAGTTGTAGTCTACGTCGATTCTCTAACAGCGTTATTAATAGGATTATAATAAGCCAAGGAACTTTATTTGAAAAAATAGTAGCTGGTTGATTTATATATATGGCTATATGTTGAATATATAGGATCATAGAGTCATTTAATTCACAACTGCTCCGTTTGGACAAACCTGCAGGAAATGTTTTGAAGCGGAGGAAAAATTTCTTATGGGTTTTGTTTTTATCGTGGCACACTTGAGCACAACTGTACACTAATTAACAGAATTCTGTTTTCATAAGGATATAGGTATTTTTTGCTTATATTTGATGTTTACAGACACATTTTTATTAATTAGATGTGTCGTGAAAATTATGTGTATATACTCAATGTACATATAGGCCTACCGTTTTCTTAATAAAACGTATCTCTATCTTGCTGGGTATTTTTGTCTATTATATAGAATATGTTCTAGTACAGAAAGAAGTTAGAGTTTTGTCTTACGACATTTCACTACTTTTGGTTATGGCAGTGTTAACGTACGCTAACATTTCCAAGGTACGCTAGGCATTTGTGACATTTTTTCTCTTCATTTACTTAATTTTGAATAATCATGAGGGTGTAGTAGGTAGTATAGGATTTGAACAATAACAAAGTGTAGTATACTGTAAAATTCCTTAATAAGCAAAGACATTGGAGTTTTAGTACTAAAGTGGAAGGACAATTCAGTTACATCAATTGCGTCAAGCTGTGTAAGTACCGAACCAATTTTTAATGTAAATGATAGTCACGAAAAAAAAATATCCCACACGCTATTGGAGAGCACATGGGAGGACTAGACAATTTGGATGATACCCATGTGATGGGTACACATTAGAAAAAAAGCGATGGTACTTGAATTTACTATCATAAAACGGCTTCTTGACGCATCAAATCATAATGTATGGTTGATTTCTCGCTGTGCGGGAAAGAAATTAACGCAACTTGAGTTTTATCGTACCAAGTATTGCAGTTTACCTAAAGTAAACTTTAGGTAGTAATTCAAGCGTTTCAAATTAAATTGTATGCTTTTTGGTAACACTAATCATCTAGTGCAAGCAACTGAAAAGAAAAAATGTGCTGGAGATGGATACAAAACGAAAACATCTATAGTGCAAACACAGTGTGAAGAGTGGGAAGTAAAATTGTGTTTTGAAGACTTCCAGAAAATGAATAAAATGGTTAAATTCAGTGGTGATATTCAAACAAGTTAACAACCAGTCCTCATAATATATAACATTGTATGAGTAAATTTTTATATAGTTGGGGAGAGGAAGGTGTGTGTATGTGTGTGTGTTGGAATAATGATTACCCCAGTGACAAATATACCATTCGATAATGATAAAATATGTGGGTACTACGCCAAGGAAATATACATTCTCCGCTAATACGAGGAGTAACATAAAACATTTTCTAGGCTACTCTAAAAAGAAGTTGAATTACTACTCAGATCCTGACAGTTGATAGTCTTAATGTGAACTGGCTGTAATAATTATTCTACAATAATATAAACGTAAACGTATTTATTATTTATAATGAAATGAAAGAACTACAAAAATATGAGAATAGTTTAGGAAGAAAAAGATTCCAAATGGTCGCTTGGTTCATTATGCCTTGCCCCTCTTTCTTTCCTTTTACTCTGTGGTCGTCAGCAGTGTGCTTCCCTTTCCTCAACCATCCATTCTGTATTCTGTATTCTGTAGATTCTGTAACCATCTATTCTGTAGATTCCCGACCTCTTGAACCCTAGGAGCTTAGTCATTAAATCGAATATGTTATTAATGTTGAGCACGTTCCTCTGCGAGGTGCAAATACAGTTTATCAAACTGAATGCCCTCTCAGTTTAAACGGAACCGACAACAATTGTTGTTATTATTTTCTTCTTCTTTTTAATCGTTGTTGGTATCTTATCCCTATCATCAATAAAATCCCCGCCAGTTATTTACACTAATATTGAATACCACTCAAGCAATCAGCGGCAAGGCAATACCTAAATTTGATGTGGGCAAGATAAATTTTGCGAGGCCCTCTGGTGGCGCAAGAGGACGGATTTTATATAGAGAAAAAAATGTTTTGAAACTGTCAAATTTTTATTCATAAAAATGCAAACATCTTCACTTTAACTAACATTATTAAGTAATAACTAACAGTAAAGAATTAAAGAAACAGAAATTTCTTGCTTTTAGCCTTACTGAACTCCTTAATAACTGTATCGTAATCCAGCTTACATGCTGTATCTGGTTCAATAGATAAAACTGCCAAAGCTGAAAGTCTTTGCTGACCCATTGTACTTCTTAAATAATTTTTTATTAGTTTTAATTTTGAAAAGCTCCTTTCAGCGGAGGCTGTACTTACTGGTACTGTTAACAAAATTCGAATGACAATATAAATATTTGGGTAAAGTTATTTTCTGTTACGTATTGGAGCAGCTGTTTCACATCTTTAATGAAGTCGGGTAAATTTGGGATCATTGTTTGTAATTCTTCATATAATTCGTAAGGTTGGAAGTCACTGCTCTCACCCACTCGCAGAACTGTGTGTAAATCTTGACAGTTTTTTAATATATGCTCTTTTGGAATATTTTTTAACTTGCTTAGATTATAGAGAAAACCAAAATTTTCAAAATGTTGATTTAAAGATATAAATTTTGAATCCATATTGCTCACTATGGAATCAATCATGGTGTTAAAAAAATCTGTTTTGTACCGGCTTTTGGGAGACTGTATAGGTTCATCGCTGCTTTCATAATCGAACATCGTTTTCTTTTTGGCTACCCTTTTATTTTTAAAGTCTTTTGGCAGATCATAACTGCTTTTCTCAATAAATTGACGAGCGTCAGACAAGCATTGTTCGAACCCAGTTTGTCGATATTCTTTGATCCAGTCACAAAATGTAGGTACGCAAATGTTCAAGAGCAATGCTTAAATGGACTTGTACAGATTGCCATAATTTGCTTATGATATTAACACGCGATAATATCTCATACCATAAATGTAATGATATGATAAATTCTAAGCTGAGAATTTCGTTCAAAACCGAATTACAATCACTGAATGTATCTGATTGTTCCGTGTGATTTTGTAAGCTTTCAATGCATTCAACAACATCATCAAATTGCAATAATATGGCCTTCACTGCCTCGATTCTGCTTTCCTTTCTCTAATGTCATCCATTGGAACATAAATGCCATATGTTCTTTGGTATTCTCATGCCTTTGTAAAATACTACTTAAGTGTTTCCCGTCACAGCACTCTCCCTGTACCATCTGAGTTTGTGAATTGCCAAATAGTCTGCATGGAAAACAGAAAATGTTATTTTGAGAATTTGAATAAACCAACCAGCGACGATGTTGAGTTTCACCATTAATTAGTTTTCTTGAAAATGAAAATTAGAAAAGTGCCTATGATCATCGTCTTTGGGATAATCTTCATCACTGTTATTTAACTGCTGTGTAGGGCCGCTTTGAACTATATCATGACGCTGAGAATCCGTTATGGGAAACTTCCACATTCCCGGATCCGAACTAACAAATGCTTGTTTAACTACATCACTGGCATCGCTGCTAACTGGCGGAGAACCTATTTGTTCTTCTTGAATTCTACTGCTCAACACAGGAGTTTCAGTTTCAGATTCTGATTGGTTAGAGTTTGATCCTATCTCTATATCCGACTGTGGTTCGGTACTCAATGCGTCTGGAGTACTTCCCAAATTCAACGGAGTCTCGGACGTGGCTATATCTTTTTTGGAAGTCGAAGCAATCGATTCAGATGATTCTGTACACCAGATGCAGTTTTTTTGAGAAACTTCATCATACCTGAACTTAAAACCTGATTTGATACAGCTCTTTCAGCTTTTCTTTTTCTTTTTGCTGAACCAGATTCCCGTTTTCTCCCGATATCTCTATCTCTCCTGGGGCCTGGGCCTGACATGTTAAGATAAGAAGGTCGTATATTGTATCTGTAACCTGTAAACAATAATAACATTTTTACTTCTTTGCATAAATACACTCTAAACCTTAATGTAAGAAATCTGACGTGCCAATGTAGGAAACGAGAGATTCCTACATTCGTAAAGTAGAAAACCAGCATTTTATACATTGTAATGTAGGAAACTAGCACTTCCTACTTTCACAAAGTAGGAAATCAGAATTTCCTACATTTATACAGATAAATTAAAAGATTAATCATCTTTTCACCTTAGAGTTAGGGTTCTCTCTCTCTCTCTCTCTCTCTCTCTCTCTCTCTCTCTCTCTCTCTCTCTCTCTCTCTCTCTCTCTCTCTCTCTCTCTCTCTCTCTCTCTCTCTATATATATATATATACACACACACACACACATATATATATTAATATATATATTATATATATATTATATATACATATATAATAATTATATGGTTCTATATAATTATTAATATACAACAGTCAAAAAGAAAATTAAATATATTAATGAAATTATAGATAGAATGTTTAAAGCAGTAGATGTCATTGTCTCAAGCGCCACGTGCTACTGTATGGAATGCTCATGAGGTTATGATCTTCATTATGAGCTTATTATTCAGACAGCTAATGATATGAAAAATTTGTTTAATGTATTTATTGTCAAATCATTTAGTATATAAAATAAACTGTACTGAGTTCAATTATTCTTATACATGTACAGTGAAGGCTCATTGCATAATTAATATAATTATAAATTTTATTTCCTCACTTTAGATACCCACTTTTAACAATTTTGGAGTGACCATATCCTACCAGCAATTTTTACTATCTTACTTATTTTTTTTATTTGCAGTAAGCCACATACATACAATTTAACAAATTTTTTTAAATTGAAATGCAAATACATTTATCTAGACATACAATTTATATATGGTCTCGAAGACTGACTTCGAATCATGGCTTCGACAAATCACCTTTGAAGACTTTAAGTTTTAAAATATAAGTGTTTATGAACTTATAAATGCCATTCAATTTGATTTCTATTAAGCACTTTATTTTAAACATATGAATCAATAACATTAATATATAAAGGTTATTGTAAATATATACCAAATTTGTTATAAACATTGAAAATCAAATTCTCAATTTCCAGACCTATCTATAAGAAAAATTTGGCATTTACTTATAATAACCTTTATGTATTGATGTTACAGTTTAATATATTTAAAACAAAGTTATTTATGAAAATAAGAAATCAAATTGAATTTCTATAGAGAGTTATATTCTTCGAACTCTTCGAAGACTTGTATGATTTGAAGTCAGTCTTCGAGACCATGTATAAATTGTATGTCTAGATAAATCTATTTGCATCTCAATTTAAAAAAAATTGCTCAAAATATATGTATGTGGCATACTGCAAATAAAAAAAATAAGTAAGATAGTAAAAATTTCTAGTAGGATAAGGTCACTCCAAATTTTTTAAAAGTGGGTATCTAAAGTGAGGAAATAAAATTTATAATAATATTAATTATGCAATGAGCCTTCACTGTACATGTATAAGAATAATGGAACTCAGTACAGTTTATTTTATTTACTAAATGATTTGACAATAAATGCATTAAACAAATTTTTCATATCATTAGCTGTCTGAATAATAAGCTCATAATGAAGATCATAACCTCATGAGCGTTCCATACAGTAGCACGTGGGGCTTGAGACAATGACATCTACCGCTTTAAACATTCTATCTATAATTTCATTAATATATTTAATTTTCTTTTTGACTGTTGTATATTAATAATTATATAGAACCATATAATTCTTCTATCTCTAAGGTGAAAAGATGATTAATCTTTTAATTTATCTGTATAAATGTAGGAAATTCTGATTTCCTACTTTATGAAAGTAGGAAATGCTAGTTTCCTACATTACAATGTATAAAATGCTGGTTTCCTACTTTACGAATGTAGGAATCTCTCGTTTCCTACATTGGCGCGTCAGATTTCCTACATTCAGGTTTAGAGTGTACTTTAAGTACCTACACATTATAAAACCTACTACACATGTCCACAACGAATAATTATTTATAATATTATATTATAAATATAATATTATATTATAAATATAATATTATAAATAATTATAATATATTAATAATAACAAAATCTAAATGCCATTTCTTGTGTTTCATATTGTATTATACATTTTTAATATTGCCTACTGATATTTTGTGGATAGTAAAGCACGAAGCACTGACATTACAGTTTTCAACAAAAAATAAGAAAATGAAACACCAAGATGCAAGATCATAATAAAATTAGCATCACAAAATTAAAGTAGTATGCATCATAACTAATTCATAAATGAATAAATAAATTATCAAAGCGTATGTATAAGATTTATATGTATGTATACATACATAATTGTAAGTGAACAACTAAGTGCAATGTCACACTAAATTTTTGTCAAAAGCCAAGCTTTTTAACTCAAGAATACTAATATGTAATGAGGAGAGACTAAGGAAAATGTGATGAAACAAATAAAGTTTATAAAATCATTGTTATATGCAATTAACATTTATTTTCCAAATTGTCACGATTTTTAAAGTTATAAACTTTTTATATTAAAAAATATTTGCTTTCAAGTACTTTTTCCACTATAGTTATAATCAGGTTCGCTGACAGAAATTCGAAGTCCCGGAATAAATTTTGATTAAATGAAAAGTAGATACGTTTTAGTACACAATTTTGTTACAAAACTTATTAAAATATGTATATTTTAACAAGTTTTGTAATAAAATTTATATTTTATGCAATGTAATAATACACTAGCATGAATTTAAACTAATATGACTGTATATAATTAATAGCAAAACACATACCTTACAAAGTTTCCAAAATTAAGAAAAAAACATTTTAGCTCACAAACTATCAGTTCAGCCATTGCACGCTAAAATGAGACCCAAAGCTATATTAAAAAAGAAACAATGCAATTATAAACTATTATAACGTGAATGTAGATCACGTAAGCCCATATAATGTAATGAACATAATTAATCATTTAATGTATGTTTTTAGTTATTATTGAGCAAATTAAATGTGTTGATAAGAAGTTTGAGGCAAAATAACGTCTCACAGAAATATTGTAAGTTGGCGACAGTCTGGCGACAACAAAATAAAAGAGTTTACAAAAAACAGCTTTCTAAAGTCATCAAGAAGGAAATGCTTTGTTCGCGAAAAATCATAAAACTGTTGAGTCCCGTTAGACTTTGACGAACGACAACCTTGGGAAAACAATGGATCAGGCGATAAAAAAAGAGAAACTCTGGTGAAAGTCGCGTCGCTTGGTGTAGCAGTTGAACACGTGGCAAAACACCCGCGCACCCCAAGCTAAACACCAATCAGAAGAAGCGTGACTTTAGAGCGCGAGTTTTTTGCGGTTCTTGAATGGACGAATTTGAAGTTTCCGGCAAGGAAATCAGTAATGAGCCTATCGGAATTATTTGAGTAGAACGGGTGGGAAAAGAGAAGTAGTGAGCCCTATAAATAATACCCCGTGTACAGCTAAATTGAGTTTCTTTTTCTCTTAGTATGTGTTAAAGACGCTCTTAGTATATTTTATCTTCGCTTTTAATAAGCTTTAAAGTGTTAAAGTATATTAGCTTGATTAACCATCATGTAAAGTAATATACCGGAGTGTACAGAAAAACTATTCGTGTCTATTAAAATCTCATTTTGAATTAAAGAAACTATCAAAATACCTTAATAAGTCTTGAAGTATTTGAGTGCGTGTTAGTCGAAGAACGCGACAGTCGTTATTTGTACAGCAAAGACAAGCATGAGAGGAATCTTCATCGCGAGTGAATCATGTAATTAGTGCGTACAGCAAGTAAGAAGCAGTTTTATTTAAATCAGTGAACTTGAAGTAATTACGAACACAGTATATTTTGTCTTGTGCGCGAAAGTCGAGTGGAGTATTTAATCGGAGTTCCGATGTGTGTAAAGAATCGAGGAAAGTAATTGTGAATGGAATTAAAGCAAAGTATGGAGCGAAGTGAAATTGTGATATATGTTCACTCAAGGCATTGTCGGCAGATGGAATGGATAACCCTGAACACAAGTAACAGTTTCATTGTACTTATGTATTAACTAATATTCTGTAATGTAGTCGTATCGTCTATATCCCTAAACATGCCGTTTCATTCTAAAAGAACCGACGAGCAGTTGGATGCTAGTAATATTATTCTACCCTTTATGACTTTAGAAATGCTCAATTTAATTAATGTAAATTAGGATTGACAAATTCAGAGTTGCATTAAATATATCTGATGTTTGTCAGCAGTCAATGTCTTGTTAATATTAAGGCATTGAATATATATTGCAACAAATTATTTTTCCGAATTTAATGCAATATTAAATTTGTGGAGCCCCACATTCTTTGGGACGCCAAAAGGTGACAAATTAACCTTCTTTGTGTAATTTAATCTGAACATTACTTTAACTCATACACTTTATATAACATTCCTATAATGGCGTGTATGTGTATTTGGGGTTCAGGTGTATCTGTAATAATAACTCGATGTAACTTGTAATGGTATTTCAAATTTATTTAGTAATAATGAAATTGTGCGCAAGATTCGACTTAAAAACATTCATTATTGCTTTGTTACTATGCCGTAAGACTTACGCTGTATACATCCTTACTGACTAAATATTCTATTCTAATAATTAATTTATTAAAAATATTATTTCCTGACTACTCAGTCAATTAGTGTGCTTCTAAATATCAATGTTTAAATATCTTTTTTTTTTAGATATTGTAACGAAATTAAAAATATTAATAGCTACTGAATTTATCTTTCTTTTTCAGTACTGATTTATAAAAATCTAATTTTTTACTTAAATGCTTTGCATTCTTTTGATTTCAATACTAATTTGAGCTCTTGTTTACTTTAATCTTACTTCAATAATAATAATTTAAAAATTATTTATTTATTTCTTTATTTTTATTAATAGTTATTATTAATACTCATTACAGTTACACCTGTTACATAGACAAACAAAATTATTTGTGGGCGCCAGCTGTGTTTTAATACACAACAATTAACATAACATTCAGTTAATGTTTAATATAAATAATTATTATTACATATAAAATATTTTTCATTTAACACACTCTTATTTTTAGAGCAACCATTTAGCTACAAAAAAAATTTTAATAGTTAAATGGTGGGGATCGGGCCACACTTTCATGGGCGACAAATATTTGCAACAAATTATTTTTCCGAATTTAATACAATATTAAATTTGTGGAGCCCCACATTCTTTGGGACGCCAAAAGGTGACAAATTAACTTTCTTTGTGTAATTTAATCTGTACATTACTTTAACTCATACACTTTATATAACATTCCTATAATGGCGTGTATGTGTATTTGGGGTTCAGGTGTATCTGTAATAATAACTTGATGTAACTTGTAATGGTATTTCAAATTTATTTAGTAATAATGAAATTGTGCGCAAGGCACTTGATTCGACTTAAAAACATTCATTATTGCTTTGTTACTATGCCGTAAGGCTTACGCTGTATACATCCTTACTGACTAAATATTCTATTCTAATAATTACTTTATTAAAAATATTATTTCCTGACTACTCAGTCAATTAGTGTGCTTCTAAATATCAATGCTTAAATATCTTTTTTTTTTTAGATATTGTGACGAAATTAAAAATATTAATAGCTACTGAATTTATCTTTCTTTTTCAGTACTGATTTATAAAACTCTAATTTTTTACTTAAATGCTTTGCATTCTTTTGATTTCAATACTAATTTGAGCTCTTGTTTACTTTAATCTTACTTCAATAATATCTACCATTTTAACTCTGTATTTACAAGAAACATTGGCTCTTAACTTTAAAATAAAACAATAATGTCTTTAATCGTCTTTGAGTTAATTGTTCGACTAAGAGATAAGTAAGTTGTTTATCACCTTATTGTTGTCAATCATACTCAATCGCAATCGATCCATCTGTAATCGTCCTCGTCTCGAACTCCAGCATCAATTCCTCTTGTCCAGCGTCGTTTCCAGACTTCAGTAATGTTCCTCTTGTCCAGCGCAGCCGCTCTAGACTCCAGTACCATTCCTCTTGTCCAACGTAGTCGCCTCTAGACTCCAGCGTCGTCTCGCTCTCTGGAACTAAGTCGTCGCCTCTCTCGCTCTCCGGAACTTCATGTTACTTCTGTTCGTGCTGTTTCGGACGTAAGTCGATCATCTTATATGGATTTTCTTCTCGTGTAATTCTGTTACTACTTAAAAATGATTGTATTTACAACTCAGTTACATAGTTGTATGTAACTGGAAGGATGAAACTATTTACAAAAAATAAATACTCCATGCAGACGGACAGAAGCTCCCGCTGCAACTGTGGGTGATCGAAAAAGATACAACTGTAGCTTGTGTGTCCTATTTATACCCACGTCTTGGTTAACACCTGCAGTTGTACGAAATCGACATGTCTGAAATTGTCTCTGGGTTTTGTTCCCCCACTCCTCGTCAATTTCGCTATTTCTTATATTTCTGCGAATTACAGAGTCCGGTAAGTATACTCTTATACCCATCTTATAACTATTTTCACTACACATGTTTACTGTACTTTTGGACATTGTAACTTAACCCTTGCTATCTGTACACAGTTATTTCGCCACTACACTCGTATGGTGTGTCCTTTTCACGTGGTTTTCGTACACAGTATGTAGTTAATTTTATTACATTTTATTGTGTCCTTGGATTTTACTCCTTATTTATAGTTTATGAATAATTACGGAAAAACAGTAATTACGCAATTATTCATACTGGGGTGACAAACTCGCCTGCATAGACCTGCGTCACACACACATGCAAAATACTGTTGTACACACTTTCAGTTACATCTGTGTGTGTGTACAAGTCGATTCAGGTCGAAACACCTGTCCATATTTTTGTCTGAGCCATTTTGCAATCCCTGACATGCTTATTTCTAATACATTATTAATTATTTTACAATTTATTATGTATATTTAAATTTTTATATTCAATGCTCAGTACAGCACTTATCTGTACTGTCGCATTATCCCTCTGCTCTTTAATATTATTATTACAATTGTTTGTAAAAAAATATAGAACAAATAATAAAGAATAGTATTCGTCATTTCACCCTTAATTGGAGTGTACACAATACGTCACCCCTCCCCTCTTCACACGCTCACTGCTCGTGACCTTGTAGGGTGGCTTCAACAACAGCTGATCTGACTTGTTTCATTGACCTCATTACTTTTATGTGTAGAACTTCCTAAATGACGTTGCGTGGAATTTACCAATTTCTTTTTTCTGCATCTCATCATATACGATGAAAGTGTGTTGTCCTACTCGCTGTCTTAACGTATACGGTCCATTATAAAGTCTGAAGAATTTCTTCGCCGTATTCTCGCTTCTCTTCCCAACAGGGTTTGCTTTGAGTAGTACACTCTCTCCTACATTAAATTGTTGTAGTTTGTGAGTTAGATTAAATCTCTCTATTCTCTTGTTACCTCTTTCTATTATCCGTTGCTTTGCGTATTCAATTTTCACACTTATTGGTACAGGTACATTCTGGTTATTAGGTTTGTGTATATACTTCGTCCAAAATCTGTTTGGCTTCTTATCTTCTTCCAATTCTATTGGAGTATATCCTGTTGCTTTACTATAATTTTCGTTGATGGCCTTCTCAAGAAATGGTAGATATTCTGCCCATTTATTGTGTTGATCATGGCAGTATATTCGTAAATATTTACCTAATTCCTTGTTAACTCTCTCAGCAAGGTTTCCTTGAGGATGTCTTATGGATGAGAGTACAGGTTGTATTCCATTTTCCCTTAACGTCCTCTCCCATTTTTCACTCTAGAATTGTACACCTTGGTCACTGAGTACCTTCTTCATTTTTCCATATGTCGGAATATATTTCTGCAGTAGTATCTTTAGAACAACTTTGGTTGTGGGTCGCATAATTGGGTACAGTCGGACTGCCTTGGAAAACACATCGATACGTACCAATATGTGCTTCACACCTCGACTTGATCGTGGTAGTGGTCCCAGAAAATCCACTGCAATTAGCTCTCCCTTGTCCTCCTTCTGGATGCTCTGCATTTCTACGTATGGGTGTAAATTCGGTCCCTAATTTTACATTATCTTACTAATACATTCTTACCTTCGCTTCTTACCTCCTTTCTTAACATGAACACTACTTTATCTTTCTTAACTTTTCTTATATTACTTATACAATACATTAACATTTCATTACCTTCTATTATTACATTTCTTTACTATTACCTTTCTGATCGCTAATATTTTCTTCATCCTTACCATTACTTTCTGAAATACACCTTTTTCGTTAGCTTCGTAGTGAGTCATTATCGGCTACAGATGACTACCTTAGAAACACGTCTATATCCAGACTTTATGTGCTTAACTCTACTCGATGTTTTAATCGTAGTATTTGGAGCTCTAAATAATCTGCCCTTGACTTACACTATCGCTATCTTCTGTGTCCTTGCCTTTCCACTAAGGTATGAAGATTTCGCTTGATCAGCCATTCTGACAATTAACATTGATTTCTCATCTCTAATCCTTTCTTTATACTAATAACAACACTAACATCCTTTACCATTTCTTACAACATAACATTCTTTCTATTATTAATTCTTTAATCTTTTTACACATATTATTTCTTATTAATTAAATCCTTTTCTTATTAATAATAATTACCAGTAACATTTTTCTTTTAAAAATAATTATTCATTTTATTCGGGTATTGAGTTCTGAGTTCAGTGTGTAGTTCGATCTTACACCCCTCATTATAACAATTGCATTGTCCGTCGTCTACCGGACGTATATTTTTCCTCTGTAGCATAGTCGTCATGCTTACTATTGTTCTCCCCCTCGTGTAAACAACGTCCGCATTCCATTGTATTACTCCCTCGTTATTGTGCGTACTTACCGTGTGAACGTTTGTTTAGCCTGTATATTTCACCTGTTCGTACGGCAAGAATTTGTTTCTTAGCTGCGACTCTCTCTCTTCTCTCTGCACGTTCCATAATTCTCTCGTCATGAATGCATTGCGTATATTCAGTCTGCTTGAGGCCCATATAAACAGCTGTCGACTGTTTTTCATCCGTCGTTTAAGATAACCTCTGTAGTTTTTTTATAATTACAGTTATAATTATCGTTATTATAGTTATCGTTCGCTTTATACTTATTGTGCGTATACTTAACATCATACTTACCACAATTTTGCGTAGTGTTCCGTATAGATAATTTACTACGTTTCTCGTTAGGCCTACAGTGATATTTATCTCCGTAAGTGTGGTGCCTTAAGTGTTTCACCTGTGTCATCTTATGTGACTTACTAGTGTGTGTGTGTCTCACAATTGGGATATCGTATTAATAAGGTACGTTTTATTAACCTTTATTTGCTTCTCTTCCTTAATGTTAATTACTTGTTTATATTTATCGTTAGTAATTACAAACGTATTTTCAACTAGTATGAATTCTTCACATATTAGCTCCGTTTGTTTATCAATTATTCCACAAACATTTTCTGTGATCTTGTCAATACGTAAATTTGTATCAACAATTTTTTCTGTTAATTGTGCAGTACTGTCTATTATCGTTTGTTTTATTTCAAGCTTATCAATTTTTAACTCTTCTACATCTCCGTGATTTTTATGGTGTCTTGTTTAAAATTTTCAGTTTGTTCTTCTAATTGTTTCTTATTAGATTCTTTTAATTCGTCTATTTTAGCATTTATATTTTCTCTTTGTTTTGTGCTTATTTCGTCTATCCAAGCACGCATCATCGTTTGAAACGCCTCTATGTCCAAATTTCCTGGAGTCCTCATGTTGAAGTATTATTAAAATATTTATTTAGTAGGTATTCTTTAACACTTATTATTCATAACCGTTCCCTACTTATTTATTTATTTCTTTATTTTTATTAATAGTTATTATTAATACTCATTACAGTTACACCTGTTACATAGACAAACAATATTATTTGTGGGCGCCAGCTGTGTTTTAATACACAACAATTAACATAACATTCAGTTAATGTTTAATATAAATAATTATTATTACATATAAAATATTTTTCATTTAACACACCCTTATTTTTAGAGCAACCATTTAGCTACACAAAAAAAATTTTAATAGTTAAATGCTGGGGATCGGGCCACACTTTCATGGGCGACAAATATTTGCAACAAATTATTTTTCCGAATTTAATGCAATATTAAATTTGTGGAGCCCCACATTCTTTGGGACGCCAAAAGGTGACAAATTAACCTTCTTTGTGTAATTTAATCTGTACATTACTTTAACTCATACACTTTATATAACATTCCTATAATGGCGTGTATGTGTATTTGGGGTTCAGGTGTATCTGTAATAATAACTTGATGTAACTTGTAATGGTATTTCAAATTTATTTAGTAATAATGAAATTGTGCGCAAGGCACTTGATTCGACTTAAAAACATTCATTATTGCTTTGTTACTATGCCGTAAGGCTTACGCTGTATACATCCTTACTGACTAAATATTCTATTCTAATAATTACTTTATTAAAAATATTATTTCCTGACTACTCAGTCAATTAGTGTGCTTCTAAATATCAATGCTTAAATATCTTTTTTTTTTTAGATATTGTGACGAAATTAAAAATATTAATAGCTACTGAATTTATCTTTCTTTTTCAGTACTGATTTATAAAACTCTAATTTTTTACTTAAATGCTTTGCATTCTTTTGATTTCAATACTAATTTGAGCTCTTGTTTACTTTAATCTTACTTCAATAATATCTACCATTTTAACTCTGTATTTACAAGAAACATTGGCTCTTAACTTTAAAATAAAACAATAATGTCTTTAATCGTCTTTGAGTTAATTGTTCGACTAAGAGATAAGTAAGTTGTTTATCACCTTATTGTTGTCAATCATACTCAATCGCAATCGATCCATCTGTAATCGTCCTCGTCTCGAACTCCAGCATCAATTCCTCTTGTCCAGCGTCGTTTCCAGACTTCAGTAATGTTCCTCTTGTCCAGCGCAGCCGCTCTAGACTCCAGTACCATTCCTCTTGTCCAACGTAGTCGCCTCTAGACTCCAGCGTCGTCTCGCTCTCTGGAACTAAGTCGTCGCCTCTCTCGCTCTCCGGAACTTCATGTTACTTCTGTTCGTGCTGTTTCGGACGTAAGTCGATCATCTTATATGGATTTTCTTCTCGTGTAATTCTGTTACTACTTAAAAATGATTGTATTTACAACTCAGTTACATAGTTGTATGTAACTGGAAGGATGAAACTATTTACAAAAAATAAATACTCCGTGCAGACGGACAGAAGCTCCCGCTGCAACTGTGGGTGATCGAAAAAGATACAACTGTAGCTTGTGTGTCCTATTTATACCCACGTCTTGGTTAACACCTGCAGTTGTACGAAATCGACATGTCTGAAATTGTCTCTGGGTTTTGTTCCCCCACTCCTCGTCAATTTCGCTATTTCTTATATTTCTGCGAATTACAGAGTCCGGTAAGTATACTCTTATACCCATCTTATAACTATTTTCACTACACATGTTTACTGTACTTTTGGACATTGTAACTTAACCCTTGCTATCTGTACACAGTTATTTCGCCACTACACTCGTATGGTGTGTCCTTTTCACGTGGTTTTCGTACACAGTATGTAGTTAATTTTATTACATTTTATTGTGTCCTTGGATTTTACTCCTTATTTATAGTTTATGAATAATTACGGAAAAACAGTAATTACGCAATTATTCATACTGGGGTGACAAACTCGCCTGCATAGACCTGCGTCACACACACATGCAAAATACTGTTGTACACACTTTCAGTTACATCTGTGTGTGTGTACAAGTCGATTCAGGTCGAAACACCTGTCCATATTTTTGTCTGAGCCATTTTGCAATCCCTGACATGCTTATTTCTAATACATTATTAATTATTTTACAATTTATTATGTATATTTAAATTTTTATATTCAATGCTCAGTACAGCACTTATCTGTACTGTCGCATTATCCCTCTGCTTTTTTATATTATTATTACAATTGTTTGTAAAAAAATATAGAACAAATAATAAAGAATAGTATTCGTCATTTCACCCTTAATTGGAGTGTACACAATACGTCACCCCTCCCCTCTTCACACGCTCACTGCTCGTGACCTTGTAGGGTGGCTTCAACAACAGCTGATCTGACTTGTTTCATTGACCTCATTACTTTTATGTGTAGAACTTCCTAAATGACGTTGCGTGGAATTTACCAATTTCTTTTTTCTGCATCTCATCATATACGATGAAAGTGTGTTGTCCTACTCGCTGTCTTAACGTATACGGTCCATTATAAAGTCTGAAGAATTTCTTCGCCGTATTCTCGCTTCTTTTCCCAACAGGGTTTGCTTTGAGTAGTACACTCTCTCCTACATTAAATTGTTGTAGTTTGTGAGTTAGATTAAATCTCTCTACTCTCTTGTTACCTCTTTCTATTATCCGTTGCTTTGCGTATTCAATTTTCACACTTATTGGTACAGGTACATTCTGGTTATTAGGTTTGTGTATATACTTCGTCCAAAATCTGTTTGGCTTCTTATCTTCTTCCAATTCTATTGGAGTATATCCTGTTGCTTCACTATAATTTTCGTTGATGGCCTTCTCAAGAAATGGTAGATATTCTGCCCATTTATTGTGTTGATCATGGCAGTATATTCGTAAATATTTACCTAATTCCTTGTTAACTCTCTCAGCAAGGTTTCCTTGAGGATGTCTTATGGATGATAGTACAGGTTGTATTCCATTTTCCCTTAACGTCCTCTCCCATTTTTCACTCTAGAATTGTACACCTTGGTCACTGAGTACCTTCTTCATTTTTCCATATGTCGGAATATATTTCTGCAGTAGTATCTTTAGAACAACTTTGGTTGTGGGTCGCATAATTGGGTACAGTCGGACTGCCTTGGAAAACACATCGATACGTACCAATATGTGCTTCACACCTCGACTTGATCGTGGTAGTGGTCCCAGAAAATCCACTGCAATTAGCTCTCCCTTGTCCTCCTTCTGGATGCTCTGCATTTCTACGTATGGGTGTAAATTCGGTCCCTAATTTTACATTATCTTACTAATACATTCTTACCTTCGCTTCTTACCTCCTTTCTTAACATGAACACTACTTTATCTTTCTTAACTTTTCTTATATTACTTATACAATACATTAACATTTCATTACCTTCTATTATTACATTTCTTTACTATTACCTTTCTGATCGCTAATATTTTCTTCATCCTTACCATTACTTTCTGAAATACACCTTTTTCGTTAGCTTCGTAGTGAGTCATTATCGGCTACAGATGACTACTTTAGAAACACGTCTATATCCAGACTTTATGTGCTTAACTCTACTCGATGTTTTAATCGTAGTATTTGGAGCTCTAAATAATCTGCCCTTGACTTACACTATCGCTATCTTCTGTGTCCTTGCCTTTCCACTAAGGTATGAAGATTTCGTTTGATCAGCCATTCTGACAATTAACATTGATTTCTCATCTCTAATCCTTTCTTTATACTAATAACAACACTAACATCCTTTACCATTTCTTACAACATAACATTCTTTCTATTATTAATTCTTTAATCTTTTTACACATATTATTTCTTATTAATTAAATCCTTTTCTTATTAATAATAATTAACAGTAACATTTTTCTTTTAAAAATAATTATTCATTTTATTCGGGTATTGAGTTCTGAGTTCAGTATGTAGTTCGATCTTACACCCCTCATTATAACAATTGCATTGTCCGTCGTCTACCGGACGTATATTTTTCCTCTGTAGCATAGTCGTCATGCTTACTATTGTTCTCCCCCTCGTGTAAACAACGTCCGCATTCCATTGTATTACTCCCTCGTTATTGTGCGTACTTACCGTGTGAACGTTTGTTTAGCCTGTATATTTCACCTGTTCGTACGGCAAGAATTTGTTTCTTAGCTGCGACTCTCTCTCTTCTCTCTGCACGTTCCATAATTCTCTCGTCATGAATGCATTGCGTATATTCAGTCTGCTTGAGGCCCATATAAACAGCTGTCGACTGTTTTTCATCCGTCGTTTAAGATAACCTCTGTAGTTTTTTTATAATTACAGTTATAATTATCGTTATTATAGTTATCGTTCGCTTTATACTTATTGTGCGTATACTTAACATCATACTTACCACAATTTTGCGTAGTGTTCCGTATAGATAATTTACTACGTTTCTCGTTAGGCCTACAGTGATATTTATCTCCGTAAGTGTGGTGCCTTAAGTGTTTCACCTGTGTCATCTTATGTGACTTACTAGTGTGTGTGTGTCTCACAATTGGGATATCGTATTAATAAGGTACGTTTTATTAACCTTTATTTGCTTCTCTTCCTTAATGTTAATTACTTGTTTATATTTATCGTTAGTAATTACAAACGTATTTTCAACTAGTATGAATTCTTCACATATTAGCTCCGTTTGTTTATCAATTATTCCACAGACATTTTCTGTGATCTTGTCAATACGTAAATTTGTATCAACAATTTTTTCTGTTAATTGTGCAGTACTGTCTATTATCGTTTGTTTTATTTCAAGCTTATCAATTTTTAACTCTTCTACCTCTCCGTGATTTTTATGGTATCTTGTTTAAAATTTTCAGTTTGTTCTTCTAATTGTTTCTTATTAGATTCTTTTAATTCGTCTATTTTAGCATTTATATTTTCTCTTTGTTTTGTGCTTATTTCGTCTATCCAAGCACGCATCATCGTTTGAAACGCCTCTATGTCCAAATTTCCTGGAATCCTCATGTTGAAGTATTATTAAAATATTTATTTAGTAGGTATTCTTTAACACTTATTATTCATAACCGTTCCCTACTTATTTATTTATTTCTTTATTTTTATTAATAGTTATTATTAATACTCATTACAGTTACACCTGTTACATAGACAAACAATATTATTTGTGGGCGCCAGCTGTGTTTTAATACACAACAATTAACATAACATTCAGTTAATGTTTAATATAAATAATTATTATTACATATAAAATATTTTTCATTTAACACACCCTTATTTTTAGAGCAACCATTTAGCTACACAAAAAAAATTTTAATAGTTAAATGCTGGGGATCGGGCCACACTTTCATGGGCGACAAATATTTGCAACAAATTATTTTTCCGAATTTAATGCAATATTAAATTTGTGGAGCCCCACATTCTTTGGGACGCCAAAAGGTGACAAATTAACCTTCTTTGTGTAATTTAATCTGTACATTACTTTAACTCATACACTTTATATAACATTCCTATAATGGCGTGTATGTGTATTTGGGGTTCAGGTGTATCTGTAATAATAACTTGATGTAACTTGTAATGGTATTTCAAATTTATTTAGTAATAATGAAATTGTGCGCAAGGCACTTGATTCGACTTAAAAACATTCATTATTGCTTTGTTACTATGCCGTAAGGCTTACGCTGTATACATCCTTACTGACTAAATATTCTATTCTAATAATTACTTTATTAAAAATATTATTTCCTGACTACTCAGTCAATTAGTGTGCTTCTAAATATCAATGCTTAAATATCTTTTTTTTTTTAGATATTGTGACGAAATTAAAAATATTAATAGCTACTGAATTTATCTTTCTTTTTCAGTACTGATTTATAAAACTCTAATTTTTTACTTAAATGCTTTGCATTCTTTTGATTTCAATACTAATTTGAGCTCTTGTTTACTTTAATCTTACTTCAATAATATCTACCATTTTAACTCTGTATTTACAAGAAACATTGGCTCTTAACTTTAAAATAAAACAATAATGTCTTTAATCGTCTTTGAGTTAATTGTTCGACTAAGAGATAAGTAAGTTGTTTATCACCTTATTGTTGTCAATCATACTCAATCGCAATCGATCCATCTGTAATCGTCCTCGTCTCGAACTCCAGCATCAATTCCTCTTGTCCAGCGTCGTTTCCAGACTTCAGTAATGTTCCTCTTGTCCAGCGCAGCCGCTCTAGACTCCAGTACCATTCCTCTTGTCCAACGTAGTCGCCTCTAGACTCCAGCGTCGTCTCGCTCTCTGGAACTAAGTCGTCGCCTCTCTCGCTCTCCGGAACTTCATGTTACTTCTGTTCGTGCTGTTTCGGACGTAAGTCGATCATCTTATATGGATTTTCTTCTCGTGTAATTCTGTTACTACTTAAAAATGATTGTATTTACAACTCAGTTACATAGTTGTATGTAACTGGAAGGATGAAACTATTTACAAAAAATAAATACTCCGTGCAGACGGACAGAAGCTCCCGCTGAAACTGTGGGTGATCGAAAAAGATACAACTGTAGCTTGTGTGTCCTATTTATACCCACGTCTTGGTTAACACCTGCAGTTGTACGAAATCGACATGTCTGAAATTGTCTCTGGGTTTTGTTCCCCCACTCCTCGTCAATTTCGCTATTTCTTATATTTCTGCGAATTACAGAGTCCGGTAAGTATACTCTTATACCCATCTTATAACTATTTTCACTACACATGTTTACTGTACTTTTGGACATTGTAACTTAACCCTTGCTATCTGTACACAGTTATTTCGCCACTACACTCGTATGGTGTGTCCTTTTCACGTGGTTTTCGTACACAGTATGTAGTTAATTTTATTACATTTTATTGTGTCCTTGGATTTTACTCCTTATTTATAGTTTATGAATAATTACGGAAAAACAGTAATTACGCAATTATTCATACTGGGGTGACAAACTCGCCTGCATAGACCTGCGTCACACACACATGCAAAATACTGTTGTACACACTTTCAGTTACATCTGTGTGTGTGTACAAGTCGATTCAGGTCGAAACACCTGTCCATATTTTTGTCTGAGCCATTTTGCAATCCCTGACATGCTTATTTCTAATACATTATTAATTATTTTACAATTTATTATGTATATTTAAATTTTTATATTCAATGCTCAGTACAGCACTTATCTGTACTGTCGCATTATCCCTCTGCTTTTTTATATTATTATTACAATTGTTTGTAAAAAAATATAGAACAAATAATAAAGAATAGTATTCGTCATTTCACCCTTAATTGGAGTGTACACAATACGTCACCCCTCCCCTCTTCACACGCTCACTGCTCGTGACCTTGTAGGGTGGCTTCAACAACAGCTGATCTGACTTGTTTCATTGACCTCATTACTTTTATGTGTAGAACTTCCTAAATGACGTTGCGTGGAATTTACCAATTTCTTTTTTCTGCATCTCATCATATACGATGAAAGTGTGTTGTCCTACTCGCTGTCTTAACGTATACGGTCCATTATAAAGTCTGAAGAATTTCTTCGCCGTATTCTCGCTTCTTTTCCCAACAGGGTTTGCTTTGAGTAGTACACTCTCTCCTACATTAAATTGTTGTAGTTTGTGAGTTAGATTAAATCTCTCTACTCTCTTGTTACCTCTTTCTATTATCCGTTGCTTTGCGTATTCAATTTTCACACTTATTGGTACAGGTACATTCTGGTTATTAGGTTTGTGTATATACTTCGTCCAAAATCTGTTTGGCTTCTTATCTTCTTCCAATTCTATTGGAGTATATCCTGTTGCTTCACTATAATTTTCGTTGATGGCCTTCTCAAGAAATGGTAGATATTCTGCCCATTTATTGTGTTGATCATGGCAGTATATTCGTAAATATTTACCTAATTCCTTGTTAACTCTCTCAGCAAGGTTTCCTTGAGGATGTCTTATGGATGAGAGTACAGGTTGTATTCCATTTTCCCTTAACGTCCTCTCCCATTTTTCACTCTAGAATTGTACACCTTGGTCACTGAGTACCTTCTTCATTTTTCCATATGTCGGAATATATTTCTGCAGTAGTATCTTTAGAACAACTTTGGTTGTGGGTCGCATAATTGGGTACAGTCGGACTGCCTTGGAAAACACATCGATACGTACCAATATGTGCTTCACACCTCGACTTGATCGTGGTAGTGGTCCCAGAAAATCCACTGCAATTAGCTCTCCCTTGTCCTCCTTCTGGATGCTCTGCATTTCTACGTATGGGTGTAAATTCGGTCCCTAATTTTACATTATCTTACTAATACATTCTTACCTTCGCTTCTTACCTCCTTTCTTAACATGAACACTACTTTATCTTTCTTAACTTTTCTTATATTACTTATACAATACATTAACATTTCATTACCTTCTATTATTACATTTCTTTACTATTACCTTTCTGATCGCTAATATTTTCTTCATCCTTACCATTACTTTCTGAAATACACCTTTTTCGTTAGCTTCGTAGTGAGTCATTATCGGCTACAGATGACTACTTTAGAAACACGTCTATATCCAGACTTTATGTGCTTAACTCTACTCGATGTTTTAATCGTAGTATTTGGAGCTCTAAATAATCTGCCCTTGACTTACACTATCGCTATCTTCTGTGTCCTTGCCTTTCCACTAAGGTATGAAGATTTCGTTTGATCAGCCATTCTGACAATTAACATTGATTTCTCATCTCTAATCCTTTCTTTATACTAATAACAACACTAACATCCTTTACCATTTCTTACAACATAACATTCTTTCTATTATTAATTCTTTAATCTTTTTACACATATTATTTCTTATTAATTAAATCCTTTTCTTATTAATAATAATTAACAGTAACATTTTTCTTTTAAAAATAATTATTCATTTTATTCGGGTATTGAGTTCTGAGTTCAGTATGTAGTTCGATCTTACACCCCTCATTATAACAATTGCATTGTCCGTCGTCTACCGGACGTATATTTTTCCTCTGTAGCATAGTCGTCATGCTTACTATTGTTCTCCCCCTCGTGTAAACAACGTCCGCATTCCATTGTATTACTCCCTCGTTATTGTGCGTACTTACCGTGTGAACGTTTGTTTAGCCTGTATATTTCACCTGTTCGTACGGCAAGAATTTGTTTCTTAGCTGCGACTCTCTCTCTTCTCTCTGCACGTTCCATAATTCTCTCGTCATGAATGCATTGCGTATATTCAGTCTGCTTGAGGCCCATATAAACAGCTGTCGACTGTTTTTCATCCGTCGTTTAAGATAACCTCTGTAGTTTTTTTATAATTACAGTTATAATTATCGTTATTATA
The DNA here is from genome assembly GCA_034769895.1 of Magicicada septendecula. Taxonomy (NCBI): domain Eukaryota; kingdom Metazoa; phylum Arthropoda; class Insecta; order Hemiptera; family Cicadidae; genus Magicicada; species Magicicada septendecula. Next base: position 662,055,234 of record CM068368.1, read on the forward strand.
GTTATCGTTCGCTTTATACTTATTGTGCGTATACTTAACATCATACTTACCACAATTTTGCGTAGTGTTCCGTATAGATAATTTACTACGTTTCTCGTTAGGCCTACAGTGATATTTATCTCCGTAAGTGTGGTGCCTTAAGTGTTTCACCTGTGTCATCTTATGTGACTTACTAGTGTGTGTGTGTCTCACAATTGGGATATCGTATTAATAAGGTACGTTTTATTAACCTTTATTTGCTTCTCTTCCTTAATGTTAATTACTTGTTTATATTTATCGTTAGTAATTACAAACGTATTTTCAACTAGTATGAATTCTTCACATATTAGCTCCGTTTGTTTATCAATTATTCCACAGACATTTTCTGTGATCTTGTCAATACGTAAATTTGTATCAACAATTTTTTCTGTTAATTGTGCAGTACTGTCTATTATCGTTTGTTTTATTTCAAGCTTATCAATTTTTAACTCTTCTACTACCTCTCCGTGATTTTTATGGTGTCTTGTTTAAAATTTTCAGTTTGTTCTTCTAATTGTTTCTTATTAGATTCTTTTAATTCGTCTATTTTAGCATTTATATTTTCTCTTTGTTTTGTGCTTATTTCGTCTATCCAAGCACGCATCATCGTTTGAAACGCCTCTATGTCCAAATTTCCTGGAGTCCTCATGTTGAAGTATTATTAAAATATTTATTTAGTAGGTATTCTTTAACACTTATTATTCATAACCGTTCCCTACTTATTTATTTATTTCTTTATTTTTATTAATAGTTATTATTAATACTCATTACAGTTACACCTGTTACATAGACAAACAATATTATTTGTGGGCGCCAGCTGTGTTTTAATACACAACAATTAACATAACATTCAGTTAATGTTTAATATAAATAATTATTATTACATATAAAATATTTTTCATTTAACACACCCTTATTTTTAGAGCAACCATTTAGCTACACAAAAAAGATTTTAATAGTTAAATGCTGGGGATCGGGCCACACTTTCATGGGCGACAAATATTTGCAACAAATTATTTTTCCGAATTTAATGCAATATTAAATTTGTGGAGCCCCACATTCTTTGGGACGCCAAAAGGTGACAAATTAACCTTCTTTGTGTAATTTAATCTGTACATTACTTTAACTCATACACTTTATATAACATTCCTATAATGGCGTGTATGTGTATTTGGGGTTCAGGTGTATCTGTAATAATAACTTGATGTAACTTGTAATGGTATTTCAAATTTATTTAGTAATAATGAAATTGTGCGCAAGGCACTTGATTCGACTTAAAAACATTCATTATTGCTTTGTTACTATGCCGTAAGGCTTACGCTGTATACATCCTTACTGACTAAATATTCTATTCTAATAATTACTTTATTAAAAATATTATTTCCTGACTACTCAGTCAATTAGTGTGCTTCTAAATATCAATGCTTAAATATCTTTTTTTTTTTAGATATTGTGACGAAATTAAAAATATTAATAGCTACTGAATTTATCTTTCTTTTTCAGTACTGATTTATAAAACTCTAATTTTTTACTTAAATGCTTTGCATTCTTTTGATTTCAATACTAATTTGAGCTCTTGTTTACTTTAATCTTACTTCAATAATATCTACCATTTTAACTCTGTATTTACAAGAAACATTGGCTCTTAACTTTAAAATAAAACAATAATGTCTTTAATCGTCTTTGAGTTAATTGTTCGACTAAGAGATAAGTAAGTTGTTTATCACCTTATTGTTGTCAATCATACTCAATCGCAATCGATCCATCTGTAATCGTCCTCGTCTCGAACTCCAGCATCAATTCCTCTTGTCCAGCGTCGTTTCCAGACTTCAGTAATGTTCCTCTTGTCCAGCGCAGCCGCTCTAGACTCCAGTACCATTCCTCTTGTCCAACGTAGTCGCCTCTAGACTCCAGCGTCGTCTCGCTCTCTGGAACTAAGTCGTCGCCTCTCTCGCTCTCCGGAACTTCATGTTACTTCTGTTCGTGCTGTTTCGGACGTAAGTCGATCATCTTATATGGATTTTCTTCTCGTGTAATTCTGTTACTACTTAAAAATGATTGTATTTACAACTCAGTTACATAGTTGTATGTAACTGGAAGGATGAAACTATTTACAAAAAATAAATACTCCGTGCAGACGGACAGAAGCTCCCGCTGCAACTGTGGGTGATCGAAAAAGATACAACTGTAGCTTGTGTGTCCTATTTATACCCACGTATTGGTTAACACCTGCAGTTGTACGAAATCGACATGTCTGAAATATCTCTCTGGGTTTTGTTCCCCCACTCCTCGTCAATTTCGCTATTTCTTATATTTCTGCGAATTACAGAGTCCGGTAAGTATACTCTTATACCCATCTTATAACTATTTTCACTACACATGTTTACTGTACTTTTGGACATTGTAACTTAACCCTTGCTATCTGTACACAGTTATTTCGCCACTACACTCGTATGGTGTGTCCTTTTCACGTGGTTTTCGTACACAGTATGTAGTTAATTTTATTACATTTTATTGTGTCCTTGGATTTTACTCCTTATTTATAGTTTATGAATAATTACGGAAAAACAGTAATTACGCAATTATTCATACTGGGGTGACAAACTCGCCTGCATAGACCTGCGTCACACACACATGCAAAATACTGTTGTACACACTTTCAGTTACATCTGTGTGTGTGTACAAGTCGATTCAGGTCGAAACACCTGTCCATATTTTTGTCTGAGCCATTTTGCAATCCCTGACATGCTTATTTCTAATACATTATTAATTATTTTACAATTTATTATGTATATTTAAATTTTTATATTCAATGCTCAGTACAGCACTTATCTGTACTGTCGCATTATCCCTCTGCTTTTTTATATTATTATTACAATTGTTTGTAAAAAAATATAGAACAAATAATAAAGAATAGTATTCGTCATTTCACCCTTAATTGGAGTGTACACAATACGTCACCCCTCCCCTCTTCACACGCTCACTGCTCGTGACTTTGTAGGGTGGCTTCAACAACAGCTGATCTGACTTGTTTCATTGACCTCATTACTTTTATGTGTAGAACTTCCTAAATGACGTTGCGTGGAATTTACCAATTTCTTTTTTCTGCATCTCATCATATACGATGAAAGTGTGTTGTCCTACTCGCTGTCTTAACGTATACGGTCCATTATAAAGTCTGAAGAATTTCTTCGCCGTATTCTCGCTTCTTTTCCCAACAGGGTTTGCTTTGAGTAGTACACTCTCTCCTACATTAAATTGTTGTAGTTTGTGAGTTAGATTAAATCTCTCTACTCTCTTGTTACCTCTTTCTATTATCCGTTGCTTTGCGTATTCAATTTTCACACTTATTGGTACAGGTACATTCTGGTTATTAGGTTTGTGTATATACTTCGTCCAAAATCTGTTTGGCTTCTTATCTTCTTCCAATTCTATTGGAGTATATCCTGTTGCTTCACTATAATTTTCGTTGATGGCCTTCTCAAGAAATGGTAGATATTCTGCCCATTTATTGTGTTGATCATGGCAGTATATTCGTAAATATTTACCTAATTCCTTGTTAACTCTCTCAGCAAGGTTTCCTTGAGGATGTCTTATGGATGAGAGTACAGGTTGTATTCCATTTTCCCTTAACGTCCTCTCCCATTTTTCACTCTAGAATTGTACACCTTGGTCACTGAGTACCTTCTTCATTTTTCCATATGTCGGAATATATTTCTGCAGTAGTATCTTTAGAACAACTTTGGTTGTGGGTCGCATAATTGGGTACAGTCGGACTGCCTTGGAAAACACATCGATACGTACCAATATGTGCTTCACACCTCGACTTGATCGTGGTAGTGGTCCCAGAAAATCCACTGCAATTAGCTCTCCCTTGTCCTCCTTCTGGATGCTCTGCATTTCTACGTATGGGTGTAAATTCGGTCCCTAATTTTACATTATCTTACTAATACATTCTTACCTTCGCTTCTTACCTCCTTTCTTAACATGAACACTACTTTATCTTTCTTAACTTTTCTTATATTACTTATACAATACATTAACATTTCATTACCTTCTATTATTACATTTCTTTACTATTACCTTTCTGATCGCTAATATTTTCTTCATCCTTACCATTACTTTCTGAAATACACCTTTTTCGTTAGCTTCGTAGTGAGTCATTATCGGCTACAGATGACTACCTTAGAAACACGTCTATATCCAGACTTTATGTGCTTAGCTCTACTCGATGTTTTAATCGTAGTATTTGGAGCTCTAAATAATCTGCCCTTGACTTACACTATCGCTATCTTCTGTGTCCTTGCCTTTCCACTAAGGTATGAAGATTTCGTTTGATCAGCCATTCTGACAATTAACATTGATTTCTCATCTCTAATCCTTTCTTTATACTAATAACAACACTAACATCCTTTACCATTTCTTACAACATAACATTCTTTCTATTATTAATTCTTTAATCTTTTTACACATATTATTTCTTATTAATTAAATCCTTTTCTTATTAATAATAATTAACAGTAACATTTTTCTTTTAAAAATAATTATTCATTTTATTCGGGTATTGAGTTCTGAGTTCAGTATGTAGTTCGATCTTACACCCCTCATTATAACAATTGCATTGTCCGTCGTCTACCGGACGTATATTTTTCCTCTGTAGCATAGTCGTCATGCTTACTATTGTTCTCCCCCTCGTGTAAACAACGTCCGCATTCCATTGTATTACTCCCTCGTTATTGTGCGTACTTACCGTGTGAACGTTTGTTTAGCCTGTATATTTCACCTGTTCGTACGGCAAGAATTTGTTTCTTAGCTGCGACTCTCTCTCTTCTCTCTGCACGTTCCATAATTCTCTCGTCATGAATGCATTGCGTATATTCAGTCTGCTTGAGGCCCATATAAACAGCTGTCGACTGTTTTTCATCCGTCGTTTAAGATAACCTCTGTAGTTTTTATAATTACAGTTATAATTATCGTTATTATAGTTATCGTTCGCTTTATACTTATTGTGCGTATACTTAACATCATACTTACCACAATTTTGCGTAGTGTTTCGTATAGATAATTTACTACGTTTCTCGTTAGGCCTACAGTGATATTTATCTCCGTAAGTGTGGTGCCTTAAGTGTTTCACCTGTGTCATCTTATGTGACTTACTAGTGTGTGTGTCTCTCACAATTGGGATATCGTATTAATAAGGTACGTTTTATTAACCTTTATTTGCTTCTCTTCCTTAATGTTAATTACTTGTTTATATTTATCGTTAGTAATTACAAACGTATTTTCAACTAGTATGAATTCTTCACATATTAGCTCCGTTTGTTTATCAGTTATTCCACAGACATTTTCTGTGATCTTGTCAATACGTAAATTTGTATCAACAATTTTTTCTGTTAATTGTGCAGTACTGTCTATTATCGTTTGTTTTATTTCAAGCTTATCAATTTTTAACTCTTCTACCTCTCCGTGATTTTTATGGTGTCTTGTTTAAAATTTTCAGTTTGTTCTTCTAATTGTTTCTTATTAGATTCTTTTAATTCGTCTATTTTAGCATTTATATTTTCTCTTTGTTTTGTGCTTATTTCGTCTATCCAAGCACGCATCATCGTTTGAAACGCCTCTATGTCCAAATTTCCTGGAGTCGTCATGTTGAAGAATTATTAAAATATTTATTTAGTAGGTATTCTTTAACACTTATTATTCATAACCGTTCCGTACTTATTTATTTATTTCTTTATTTTTATTAATAGTTATTATTAATACTCATTACAGTTACACCTGTTACATAGACAAACAATATTATTTGTGGGCGCCAGCTGTGTTTTAATACACAACAATTAACATAACATTCAGTTAATGTTTAATATAAATAATTATTATTACATATAAAATATTTTTCATTTAACACACCCTTATTTTTAGAGCAACCATTTAGCTACACAAAACATTTTAATAGTTAAATGCTGGGGATCGGGCCACACTTTCATGGGCGACAAATATTTGCAACAAATTATTTTTCCGAATTTAATGCAATATTAAATTTGTGGAGCCCCACATTCTTTGGGACGCCAAAAGGTGACAAATTAACCTTCTTTGTGTAATTTAATCTGTACATTACTTTAACTCATACACTTTATATAACATTCCTATAATGGCGTGTATGTGTATTTGGGGTTCAGGTGTATCTGTAATAATAACTTGATGTAACTTGTAATGGTATTTCAAATTTATTTAGTAATAATGAAATTGTGCGCAAGGCACTTGATTCGACTTAAAAACATTCATTATTGCTTTGTTACTATGCCGTAAGGCTTACGCTGTATACATCCTTACTGACTAAATATTCTATTCTAATAATTACTTTATTAAAAATATTATTTCCTGACTACTCAGTCAATTAGTGTGCTTCTAAATATCAATGCTTAAATATCTTTTTTTTTTTAGATATTGTGACGAAATTAAAAATATTAATAGCTACTGAATTTATCTTTCTTTTTCAGTACTGATTTATAAAACTCTAATTTTTTACTTAAATGCTTTGCATTCTTTTGATTTCAATACTAATTTGAGCTCTTGTTTACTTTAATCTTACTTCAATAATATCTACCATTTTAACTCTGTATTTACAAGAAACATTGGCTCTTAACTTTAAAATAAAACAATAATGTCTTTAATCGTCTTTGAGTTAATTGTTCGACTAAGAGATAAGTAAGTTGTTTATCACCTTATTGTTGTCAATCATACTCAATCGCAATCGATCCATCTGTAATCGTCCTCGTCTCGAACTCCAGCATCAATTCCTCTTGTCCAGCGTCGTTTCCAGACTTCAGTAATGTTCCTCTTGTCCAGCGCAGCCGCTCTAGACTCCAGTACCATTCCTCTTGTCCAACGTAGTCGCCTCTAGACTCCAGCGTCGTCTCGCTCTCTGGAACTAAGTCGTCGCCTCTCTCGCTCTCCGGAACTTCATGTTACTTCTGTTCGTGCTGTTTCGGACGTCAGTCGATCATCTTATATGGATTTTCTTCTCGTGTAATTCTGTTACTATTTAAAAATGATTGTATTTACAACTCAGTTACATAGTTGTATGTAACTGGAAGGATGAAACTATTTACAAAAAATAAATACTCCGTGCAGACGGACAGAAGCTCCCGCTGCAACTGTGGGTAATCGAAAAAGATACAACTGTAGCGTGTGTGTCCTATTTATACCCACGTCTTGGTTAACACCTGCAGTTGTACGAAATCGACATGTCTGAAATTGTCTCTGAGTTTTGTTCCCCCACTCCTCGTCAATTTCGCTATTTCTTATATTTCTGCGAATTACAGAGTCCTGTAAGTATACACTTATACCAATCTTATAACTATTTTGACTACACATGTTCACTGTACTTTTGGACATTGTAACTTAACCCTTGCGATCTGTACACAGTTATTTCGCCACTTCACTCGTATGGTGTGTCCTTTTCACGTGGTTTTCGTACACAGTATGTAGTTAATTTTATTACATTTTATTGTGTCCTTGGATTTTACTCCTTATTTATAGTTTATGAATAATTACGGAAAAACAGTAATTACGCAATTATTCATACTGGGGTGGCAAACTCGCCTGCATAGACCTGCGTCACACACACATGCAAAATACTGTTGTACACACTTTCAGTTACATCTGTGTGTGTGTACAAGTCGATTCAGGTCGAAACACCTGTCCATATTTTTGTCTGAGCCATTTTGCAATCCCTGACATGCTTATTTCTAATACATTATTAATTATTTTACAATTTATTATGTATATTTAAATTTTTATATTCAATGCTCAGTACAGCACTTATCTGTACTGTCGCAATATATATGTTTTTCTAGTTTGAAACTCACAAATGTAACAATTATAGTAAGATAGACAAGTAATAACGAAGTCTTTATTTATGTGTTTTAAGTGCTGAGATTTATGATATGAATTTATGTTTTTATAGAAAGTAAATTATCTGTAATAATTCAATAATTTGAACGATTTATGATTGAATTATTAGTTCTTGAAGTAATAGATTGAGATATGTTTCTCAATCAGATGAAATGAATATATATATTTTTGTATGTGTCTTACAAAAATTAGTAATAATTAAACGTTATTAGCATCTTAAATGCAGAGGTTTTATTCAAAAAACCCCATGAGATCACATAACATCTCTGGCGCCCAGCATCTTATACATTTTAAACACAAATATTAAATAGTTGCAAATTTAACGCCGAAAAAAAACGGATTGAGACTTACGTTTAAGTTATATTTGGACGCCTAAAACGTGGTGTAAACCTCGTTTAAGTTATATTTGACGGCCGAACATATGGGGCAACTCTTTTAAAAGTTATATTTGACGCAACCAACGTGTGGCTTAATAAATAAATTACACACGTAAAAGTTATATTTGTCGCACCAATAAGTGGGGCTAGTCACGAGAAAGTTATATTTGGCGCATCCAAACGTGGAGCACAATTCCGCTTAAGTTATATTTGCCGCCCAACTCTGTGGAGCTTGATTGTAAACGAGCTCGGCAGAATGAAACGGGATAGACGATAAGCAATTAGAATAAGATATGTGCTACAATAAGATATGTGCTAGAATAAGTAAATGGTAAAAATTAAATTTTAACTCGCATTAAAGTAAGGAAATTTAAATTGGTTATTAGTACAAATAGTAGAATGGCTGACAGTAACGAAAATAACGGTGGGTCCGACATTGAGTTTGATATTAACAATCAAATGGGAGAGAAAGGATGGGAAGAGGCCACGGAAAGTGTAAGCCCGGAGGTTTCTTCAGAGGTGAGGGGACGGCGACAAAACGACGATGTACGGTCCGAAACAGAACAGACACAATCACAGACTGAAACCCAACAAACAGCTACAAACATAGATATCAGTAGGCTACTACAGCAGTTTACACAACAAATGACAGAAAATATTAAACAATTATTAATGGAAAATAATCAGCAAATGACTGAAAACATCAACAGAATAGAACAATAACTGACAGAAAACACACGACAATTAGAAAAGAACATGACAGAAAAATTAAATGAAAATGCTAAGAAAAATGAAGAGAACACTGAACAAATCAAACAAACTTTCACACAACAGTTAGCAGAAAACAACCAGCAAATAACATAAAACATTACACGTATAGAAAAACGAATAGATGACATGGAACGCAACACGGGACAAAGATATACACAACAATTACAGGAACACAAAACACAGATAGCACAACAAGTACAAGAAATCCGAGACGAAAACCGAGAAACAGCAATACAATTACATACAGAAGTCAAAGAAGTCGTGAGAGAAGAGGTGGAAATAGTACGATCAGAAGCGAAAGAACATTGGGAGAAGTGTGAAGAGTCGCTTCAACAACACCAAGCTAGTGTCGCATATGACATTAGATCCATAACTAATAAAATGATTACGCACAAGAAGAGAAATGAAGAACAGATAGAACAACTGAAAGAATGTTACGAAAATAGCTGTTCTACAATCGACGGGAAGATAAGTAAAATCAAAGAAGATGTACGCAATAAAATCGCCCAGATCAAACGCACACCTAGGCAGTAAGGAGTGATAATTGAACACACTAAGAATGTGAACTTCAATGGAGAAGGAGATTATCCGATGGAGTTTGTGAAGGAGCTAGAAGAAATACACCGTGAATACTAACCAGGTGAAGAGGTGAGCTGGATAGGAAGACAATAGACGGAGAAGCCGCCATATGGTGGAAGCTGATACGTATGAGGTAAACACTTTTGAGCAATTTCAGACCGCATTCACATCAAAATACTGGAATCAAATGATCCAGGAGACCGTCCGTGATAAATTAGAATTTGGAAAATATCGTCCGGAAAGCGGGTTAAGTATGACGCAATATATGGAAAGGTGCATCTTACAGAACCGGCAATTAATACCGCCGATATCAGACATATACCTAATTCGAAAACTGGCACACCACTACAGTCACGACATTGCTGTTGCCTGCATTACGAGGGGTGTGAATAACATTATGGAGTTTCAAAACCTGTTAATGGATTTCGCAGCCTTGCGACAAAAGAAGAATGGAACGAACGGCGAGGGTAATATGCAGTTCCAGCCCAAGCAGGAAAGGAACCAAAATAATGCTAATCACTGGTCGGAAAATAGGACACAGCGGAGTAACCCCCCACGTCACAAGGCACCGTGGCGACAAGTAGAGTAAACAGCTTAGGCAAACGAGAGAGAAAGAGCACCGCAGAAACGGGTGTACGAATCCCAAATGAATACATTAGCGTCAACGAGCGGCACTCAAGGAACCTCGCAGGTAGCAAGTAGTTCAAACACACATACCAAGAATGTTGCCCAGTCAAAAAACTAGTTAAGAATTATTTTAGAGATAAGGTAGGATTAGGCGATAATTGTAAGATAATCAGTACCACTTTTATTGATATTAGGGACACTCTGATGGAAGAGGAGTCGGAATATCAAGAAATCAATAAAATTAAATGTCCTGAATTGAAGATACAACTCAATGGTATACCAATAATAGCACTACTTGATACTGGCAGCCAAATCAATGCGTTGTCTGCGGAGTGGTATCAGCTAAATAAAAAACGTATGGGCAATGTACCTATATTAAAAATTACTAATTTAGTTATTAAAGGAGCAGTGGGGAAGAAATCGAATAAGATAACCCAACAGATCATGTTCGAAGTAAGAATCGGAGAGTATGTGGCTGATGCTGTGGTTATAATTGTCCCTAATTTAATCAGGGAGTGTATTATTGGAATTAACTTATTGCAAGAAGGTAGATGTGTGATTAACCTTCCAGATAATAAAATTACCTTTAAGAATGATCATAATAGCAGTGAAGAACCCGTAAGTGCGGAAATAATGGCATTAGAACTCGAGGAAGACGGAGAAAAGATTGCTAATACGATTCAAGAGAAACTGGAAGAAACAACCGGTATCGATTCTAAAACAAAGGAAGAATTGGAGAACATTTTATACTCTAACCAACAAGTGTTCCGTAAGCAACCAGGTAGAATCAATAAATATGTACACAGGTTAAAGGTAACTGACACAACCCCTTATTGCTTAAAAGGGTGGCCAGTTCCACTAAAATATCAAGATGCAGTGGAAGGAGAGATTAAAAGATGGAAAGATGCGGCGTAATAGAACGAGCAAACAGTCCATATATTAACCCAATGGTGACTGTAGTCAAGAAAGATCAGACTGTACGACTGTGTTTAGACGCAAGAAGAATCAATGCGGTCACTTTTCCGGATCATGAGGGAGCAATACCAATTGATCAAGTGTTGGCGAGCTGCGGAAAACTGAAAGTCATGAGTAGTATTGATCTCACCAGCAGCTTCTGACAGATCCCACTTGCTGAAGATTCCCGGGACTACACTGGCTTTCTCTACAGAGGCAAATGCTACAGGTACACTGTAACACCATTCGGGCTAAAGACGAGTTTAGCAAGTCTAACCCGCGGATTGGATAAAGTTTTGACAGAGGAAGTAAAAAAATTCACCATATTGTATGTGGACGATTGTTTATGTGTATCAGAAAACATTGAAGAACACCTGGAACACTTACGCATGTTGTTGGACAACCTCAAAAGAGAGAACCTCACAGTGAACTTAAAGAAGTCCAAATTCTTTCGAGACAGAATTAGTTACCTGGGATATGAGCTGTCTACAAAAAGTATCAGCGCTTCCACGGAAAAAATCTCCGCTATTATGGATTTTCCTAGACCAAAGAATCCAAAACAACTAAAGGGATTTCTTGGCCTTACTAATTTTTACAATAAATTCACAAGCCAATATGCAGAAAAAACAAGACCACTGCTACAGTTACTGAAAAAAGGCATAAAGTTTAAATGGACAGAAGAGTTAGAAAATAATTTTAATGAGGTCAAGAGACTATGTGGACCGAGAGTTAATGAAGGAAGACGTTAAGGATTTCCGAGAGGTAATATATCGACGATTAAAAAGAAAGGGTGAACGTCGAGCAAAGAAAAACAATGAAGGCGTCGATAAGGTGAAATTCAAGGAAGGAGACTTAGTTTTAATAAAGACTAATCCAATTTCAGATGCTTTGAATAGAGTCACAGCGAAATTCTGTGAACTGTTTGAGGGTCCGTACGTCGTAAAAAGAATAAAAGGAGATGCAACTTACGAAATGGCGGATGTGGATAAACCAGGATCGATTCGTGGAATTTTGAACGTGCGACAGTTGAAGCCATACCACCACGAGTAACAGTAAAATAGTAAATAAGATCAGTCAGAAGGGAAAAGAAATTTCAAAACTTTGATAAATTTAAATTTCCTTAACACTGATAACAAACATTGTAAATAAACTTAAACCAATGTGTAGTAAGTTACATAATAGTAAGCCATGTGATGTACGTAAGGCCAGTTGTAAACAACAAAATGAGTTGTAAGCAGCTGCCAACAAACTAGTTTGAGAGGGAGGGGGCAAACTCTCCCCAGGCAAGAAGTGAAAGTGCACAAAAAGCCGAGGGTTCACACTATTATTGTACTGCAAAGGCAACAACCTCAGACGTAAACAAGCTTTGTCAATAATAAACTGAGCACTTTCAGAGGCGTACAAATTGATGTGCCATGAATTCGAATATCGATCATGATCAAATCAATTTGGGGGACTTAATATAAAGTGAATGTAGATCACGTAAGCCCATATAATGTAATTAACGTAATTAATCATTTAATGTATGTTTTTAGTTATTATTAAGCAAATTAAATGTGTTGATAAGAAGATTGAGGCAAAATAACGTCTCACAGAAATATTGTAAGTAAGTTGGCGACAGTCTGGCGACAACAAAATAAAAGAGCATTGTACAAAAAACAGCTTTCTAAAGTCATAAAGAAAGAAATGCTTTGTTCGCGAAAAATCATAAAACTGTTGAGTCCCGTTAGATTTTGACGAACGACAACCTTGGGAAAACAATGGATCAGGCGATAAAAAAAGAGAAACTCTGGTGAAAGTCGCGTCGCTTGGTGTAGCAGTTGAACACGTGGCAAAACACCCGCGCACCCCAAGCTAAATACCAATCAGAAGAAGCGTGACTTTAGAGCGCGAGTTTTTTGCGGTTCTTGAATGGACGAATTTGAAGTTTCCGGCAAGGAAATCAGTAATGAGCCTATCGGAATTATTTGAGTAGAACGGGTGGGAAAAGAGAAATAGTGAGCCATATAAATAATACCCCGTGTACAGCTAAATTGAGTTTCTTTTCCTCTTAGTATGTGTTAAAGACGCTCTTAGTATATTTTAACTTCGCTTTTAATAAGTTTTAAAGTGTTAAAGTATATTAGCTTGATTAACAATCATGTAAAGTAATATACCGGAGTGTACAGAAAAACTATTCGTGTCTATTAAAATCTCATTTTGAATTAAAGAAACTATCAAAATACCTTAATAAGTCTTGAAGTATTTGAGTGCGTGTTAGTCGAAGAACGCGACAGTCGTTATTTGTACAGCAAAGACAAGCATGAGAGGAATCTTCATCGCGAGTGAATCATGTAATTAGTGCGTACAGCAAGTAAGAAGCAGTTTTATTTAAATCAGTGAACTTGAAGTAATTACGAACACAGTATATTTTGTCTTGTGCGCGAAAGTCGAGTGGAGTATTTAATCGGAGTTCCGATGTGTGTAAAGAATCGAGGAAAGTAATTGTGAATGGAATTAAAGCAAAGTATGGAGCGAAGTGAAATTGTGATATATGTTCATTCAAGGCATTGTCAGCAGATGGAATAGATAATCCTGAACACAAGTAACAGTTTCATTGTACATATGTATTAACTAATATTCTATGTAGTCGTATCATCTATATCCCTAAACATCCCGTTTCATTCTAAAAGAACCGACGAGCAGTTGGATGCTAGTAATATTATTCTACCCTTTATGACTTTAGAAATGCTCAATTTAATTAATGTAAATTAGGATTGACAAATTCAGAGTTGCATTAAATATATCTGATGTTTGTCAGAAGTCAATATCTTGTTAATATTAAGGCATTGAATATATATATATATATATATGTTTTTCTAGTTTGAAACTCATAAATGCAACAATTATAGTAAGATAGACAAGTAATAACGAAGTCTTGATTTATGTATTTTATGTGCTTAGATTTATGATATGAATTTATGTTGGTATAGAAAGTAAAATAAGTTATATTTGGACGCCTAAAACGTGGTGTAAACCTCGTTTAAGTTATATTTGACGGCCGAACACATGGGGCAACTCTTTTAAAAGTTATATTTGACGCAACCAACGTGTGGCTTAATAAATAAATTACACACGTAAAAGTTATATTTGTCGCACCAATAAGTGGGGCTAGTCACGAGAAAGTTATATTTGGCGCATCCAAACGTGGAGCACAATTCCACTTAAGTTATACTATATTATTGACTCAATTTTTAGTTAGCTTTATTCATATTATGACTTTTATGAATAAAATTATTATAAAGTGTGTCTAACATGTGAAAGTATAATTACCTAAGATGTAGTAATTCACGCATGTCGACTGGGGGGTCATGCACACGATGGTGTTTAAATTTATTTTTTTGATAATATTGTTATGAACTGGCTACGCATAGGCTGAGAATTGACCTATGTTGGTATTATTGACTAATAATAATAACCACGCAAAATATAAAACTTATCAACTTCTAAAAGTTCTAAACATAAAACACTTTTTTACTTATTTTAGTTCAATGTACCGGACCGATCAACAATCACTACCTATTTATTTAATATTTATCGTTTTCAAACAATGAACCACACTCATTCTCACATCAAAATCTGTCAGAAAAATAAAATAAGATTACATACGGCGCACGATGGAATGACTGCGTGTGGCACTCTGATGGGCTCTCTAGCCGTTGAGAAGCGTGAACGTAGGCGAGAAGCAAACGGAATGGGAAATCCCCGGCTGGCGGGGATCATAGAGGTATATAGATAGAGGGAGCAAAGTATAGGCGCTCGTGTAAAGGCCCCTTCACACGACGCCACCATGGCCGCGCCACCACGTCAACACATAGGTTCAAATGCGATGCTGGCGGCGTCACCACTGGTGGCATGATATTTTTTCCCTGCCACTGCTCATTTGAACCTATGTGTTGACGTGGTGGCGCGGCCATGGTGGCGTCGTGTGAAGGGGCCCTTAGTGGAAATGTCCACACAGAAACATCACACGCTCGTTTCTATCCTTGTCTACTGACGCATGCGCGAGAGTGGAACTCGCGTGATTCCATCTCTCTTTTCCAGCCGGACGGTTTCTCAGCCAGTTCACCACCTCTATCTATATACCTCTATGGCGGGGATTCCCCGCGACAGTCACCGCAACGCCAGCAAATGTTGCTAGCAGTGTTACCAATGATAGAAAATACCCACTACCTTACCCGCATAAGGTAAATTTACCCGCAGTTCGGGTAATTACCCGTAATTTGGCAACACTGGTTGCTAGACTAGATTTTTAAAAAAACGAATGTGGTAGGTTAGTATTGCCAGATGGTTGCTAGCCGGTGGGATTTATCGTTTTATGATGAGTAAAATCTTTACTCGCGGTCACGGCTTTTAATGGTCCTAGCTAAATATTTTTCATGAGTTAAAGAAAGCTGCATAAACCTTTGAGGCGCGAGGCCTCTCGGACCGCGAGGCCGTAGGCGGTGGCCCACGTCGCCCACGCCTTACGCCGCTTCTGAGCAATACCACACAACAATATTAGGGTACTGTTGTGTAAAAAATGTTGAAGCCCCAGTTTTTTTTCCCAGCATTGAACAAAATCTTATCAGATTTATTTGCAAATATTGGTTATTCAACTCATGACTTGAGAACATTAATTGGTAAAGCACATTGAATATATTTTCTGTTTTTGTTGACTCCAGCTCAGTTAAGTCGATAAACACTGGTTATCTCGCATCATGGTTTTCATTAATAATAACAGCTCTGTTTTTCCGTTTAACACATGGGTTAGTCGAGCCGCTGAGTGTGCCTCATCGTAGTATGGACGAAAAGTTTGGTTTTAAAAGAAATGGAAATCGTGTGTTAAACTAAAAGTAGTGGTTCTTCAGCATGTTAATTTCGAATTTAAGAAGCATTAATAGGACATTCTTCCCAGAAACGGTTGAAGCTTAGTCTGTGCATAATTTTCCATCTAAAATTTTTGTGAAAATATCAGTTCTTACTTAAGTGAATATGTGATTGACGAGTGTTATTGCAGAAAAGCTAGAGTGGAGACCTACACCTAATCGTCACTTTATTGCAGCTCATTTTTTTGTGATTTTCCATATTTGACATGGGTGTAACAATGTGCGGTATTTGCCAAACTGTAAACGGTATTAAATATATTTTCTGTGCTTAACAAATATTTTTCATTTTCCTTGTCTACCACTTTCTGCATTTGGTTTTCCTTTGCAGTCTAAAAATGCACAAGGTCTAGAATGACCAGTAGAGAAACTATGCTTAATTAATTTTTACCTTACGAAAGCTTGCTGAATAGTTTTCGTAGATCCATTAGATTTCATAAGACAATTTTTTCACTCCTGGAAGAGATGCTTGCATTTTTGTTGTTCAACACTCAGTGAACAAATCTTTCCGCAGGTTATCCAGCCAACATGATTATTATTTTTAACAGTGAGTTATGGATATTGTAACGTACCAAAATAACGGTTACATAAAAAATGTATAATACGTCAAATGGAAGAGTAACATAAGCATATTTCATCAAGCATGGAAGAAGGAACAGAAGTATGAAAATCAAAAGTGTATCTACAAATAAATAATATTAAAGCAACCCAACGAAGAAGAAAGAAGAGTCATAAGGATATATCATCGAGTATAAAGAAGAAAGAGAAAATACAATGAATCGATACAATACGTTAGCATCCAGGCCCAATAGATCAAAATAGTGAGGGGATATGCCGAAAGTGATTATCATCATAAGAAAGAGACATGTCAAATACAATCATCATAGTGAGAAAAGTAGACTAATTTGTCATAATAATGAGATAAATATAGGACAATGACTATCATAATAGTGAGTGAAAATGTGGAAGAATATAACCATATTAAGTGAATATGAATATATTTAATATGAAAACCAATAATATGAATAACAATAGTGAGTAACCAAGAAAAGCACCAAAAATGACAAACAATTAACATGAAGAAGAAACAGTTGAATAACAAGAAGAAGAAGAAGAAGAAGAAGAAGAAGAAGAAGAGGAAGAAATGTACCATGAAGAATGAAGATTATGTATGACCAGAACAAGACATCAACATTCCCAAAATATGGAAAGCACCACAATCAATATAGTAACCAGAATAAGAATAATGATTATTGGACTATTAATAATAAAAAACCAAGTGTTGAACCTCAATAAGTGATCACAAACAATGACAGTGAATACTTTGTATAAGTGCAACAACAAATAATATAATAACACTAACCCCAAGTAAACAGCACAGACAATATTAGTGAAGTGTTTATAACTGAGGGAAGTGAATAACAATTTATAAGTGAAAGAATCAACGATTAACAAGTGAAATACACAAACAATTAGTGTACCAAGTTTAATCCAAGATTGTAAAACCGCAAATATAATCAGTAAGACCACCAATTTAATGATACAGAAAAGTGAAATAATTGCTCAAAGAGATCAATAATAAAAGCTTTATAATCCTTGATATGAAATGTGCCTGAATGCCATAGTAACACAGGACAAAAAGTAGATAAATGTTAAAGCAATTAAGTAGTAAACAAACTAATTTGTTGAATAGAAACAAATCAATGTACCAAAGCCTAGATACAACCCACCAAAATGTGTAACATAATTAGATTAAAAAACCAAGTATTATTGTATAAACATATAGTGTAAAATGTGTACAAAATATGCAAAACATAGTAATGAACAATTGTAGTAACATGCCATAATGACATGACAGTATTTAAGATAAATACTGAATAAAGTATGAAGCATATTGTTGTCAACCAAATGACACATAACCTCACATGAACTGGACCTACAACATAAAATTATACACAATAATTAGATAAGGTAATTATCAATAATTGTTTCAAACAGAGACCAAATAAGAATAAATGTACAAGACAATGAATACCATATGAACTGAAGGACACAACTAAATGAGTCAGATTAATTATAATAACAATAAACCAATTAGACAGAACCCCATGTGACAATAGAGTTAATCAAAAAACATTAACAAAACTTGTAAAGAGAGAGTAAGGTTTACCAGTAGTTAGAGGAATGTTCAATACAACTATGAGAATACCTCACAATTATTATACAAGTAATTTAATGACTGGAATTTAATAAACTAACTAACTGCAATCATAGGACTAAGTGTAAACAACCACCATACAATAACTTAAAGAGATTTCAGCTAACAAAAGGTTAGTGAGTCCACTGAACTAACCATGTACAACATTTGTACACAATTTAATTATCAACAATGCATCTAATATGTGGTAAAATAACTAAATAAGAGTGACAGAATGGCGAGATAAGAGCATAATGTATTTTAAACAATACTATATATGTAAACAAAATAACATTTGCCAAAATGAAGTATTAGCAAACGTATGTAAGTGTATCTAATAATGTTATAGTACCAAAAATATGTAGTCGAATAAGGGATAGTAGTGTTATAAGCAAATATAAACAATCGGACATAGATGGTTTGTACGCCATTAGTACATTTTGTTTAAATTACAAATATATTAATATTATGTATTAGAGTAGATGAGAAATGGACTCTAAACGTTTAATCATAAGTATTAAGATATAATTACACCAAAATATAGTGGAAAGAACTTATTTTTATTAAGAACCACTATATGAATTTTGAAGAAAGTGAAGTGAGTTATTAATGGACGGAATTATTACTTGTTTGGACTTAAATTAAAGACACAAGTGTCCGCAATATAATGCCACTATCCAAATGACAATCTGACTAATAATAAGAAACTTATAAACATTATAAGATTTTCGGTCATTTTCAAATGGCAATGAACACGTCATAGATAATCTCAAACCCAAAGCAGTGACGCTAAAAAATTAAAATATTTATTTAACTAAGACTTTTGGGTAGAGAGTATCGCATTCTAAACCAATAGAGTGACCCGATTTCACCAGACGAAAACAGAAGCTTTGGTGAGATGAACTAATTGTCTTCCAGCCACCGATGCGAGCGGAGCCTGCGACAGTCATCCAAAAATATTTTTAAAATGTGCGCGTATCTAAGTAATATACCCATAACTAACCTCAACTGAACACCCATTTTTATCGTGTGACAGTGTTGTGAGTGAAACAGTGAACCAATAAAGACATGACCAGTGTATAATAAAGGTCATGTTATGTGAAAGAAACAGGGAGTATTATACATTAACAATTTTAAAATATAATGACAAAATAATATTCGTTAGTTAACGAAAATTATTGTCGACTACGCTAACCAAGTAAACACACTTGCGTGTTTAACTAGTAACGATGAAATATTACCAGATTAAAATGAATAAAAGTTCTCGTCTAACTTAATGACGACATTTAATTAAAATATGTTATATTCATGTTCAAAGAATAATAATAGAAGCGGAATTAATATTTTATACCGCAAACCATTACTCGTAAATATAGTCGCTTGTTTGACTATGATTTCAGCAGTACTTGAAAAACAATAACCTAATATGCGAGAACTATCATTACTGTTAATTTTACATCTTGTTATGAATAAATAATGTGTTTGTAAAGATAGTATTAAGATTTTTTATGATATTAACTATTCTATTTTGTAACTTACTCTCATCTAGGTAAACTAACCTATAACCAGAACGCATTTGTTTGCCACAGAGAGTCACTTCTGTCATAAATAATTCTTATAAATAGACTCAATAATAAGAGTTCTTTCGTTTTTTTTATCAATTCCAGTTCATAATAATAACAATTAAACCAGTAACATTGTTTTAATAGTGCAACGTTGATAGCACGTGTTTACAGCTTTTAGCATCAGAAAGCAACAAAACAACCGTAGGATAGTACGATAGTTTGACTATCGTATTGAGGTTAATAATTTTTAAATTTTGTCTTTTTAATTGTAATAAATAAGTAAATATTGTTATTTAATAAAACATCTTTATATCTTGCATTATGTACATTCAAAGGATTCACGAAAATTGGTAATACTAATAACCAAAGTAGACATAACCTATATTACCATATTATCGTACATTGTACCAGTGTTGCCAGCCTTGAGCTGAAGAAGTTTCAGAATTTATTTAACTTTGTTGTTGTTTTTAAAAAAAAATCATTAGTAATTGTTTTAAAGGAGTTTTTACTGAATTTCACTAATGTTAATAAACACCTCAATTTGTTACCAGTGAATAGAGAGTCTTTATTTCTATCAAATAGATATAAATAACTTACATTTTAGAAACAATTATTTCACAAGGTGGCGGCAATATTCAAGCGGTCAATATTTGGATATTCAAATTACAATTGAGTATCAGTGTTATTTTATTTAATGTGCATATGTCGATATCCAGACAAAATATTTGTGTGTTATTAATGTATTCCAGTGAGATAGAACCGCCCATCAAGAAGATCGAAGACATTTCACGGATGGTAAGTGGGGAGGTGAATACAGGAAAATATTAGTGATCGCAATCCTTTTTTAAACATAAACATTAATTTCAATTTACCCATTACTAGTTCTAACAAATACTAAACAACAACCACATTACAACGCGAGGAGTGAGAAGAGTCAACAACTACTAAATAAAACATTTTTAAACCAATTTAAAATAAAAATATTAAATACACCCATCTATTAACGTTTTATTATATTATAATATTTTAACTTGAAAAACTCGTATAGTGATCGAGTCTAAATACTTAATAACTTAAATTCTGTAGAAGCATTATTATAAATAATACAACTATACACAATTAGTTTTACTGAACTTATTGTTGTGGAATTACCTTCTGGTAGTGGTACCTCGAGTTTTATCATTCACATCATAATCATCAACTACTGACGAGATACCATTGTCAACGTTCTTAGTTGCTTTTACAGAATATTCTAATATACCTCGTTGTCTTTTCATACTTTAAAAAAGCTACACGCATAAAAACCGAATGAAACGCTAGCACAAAACACGAACAGAACTAAGCTGCCAATGGCGTTATACTACAACTTGGATGATTAATTGTGTATCGATTATCGAGCATGCGACATCGCCCATGTAGACCACTAGCGAATATACGATAAAAGCACAAACTATTAACTGTGTAAACATAGTTTGAACACGGGCGAGAATCTGAAAGTGATTTCTGGATAAAATGTCTGTTCAGCGAACTAAAAAATTTTAACAACCGGTTTGCGCGAACCGGCTGAATATAACCACTGGGTTCATTATAGTAAACACTATCTTTTACATAATAACTAACTTTTACTTCTATTTTATGAACTGAGACCTTATTGAAAAAAATGTTATGTCTTTGAATTTCGGTCTATTTTCATCTCTAACAGGCCAACGTGTGAAGGTTTAACGCTGATAGTATGATAAAAATTATATTGACAATAATTATTATATTTATATTAATTAATTTAATTATGTTAATTAATAAGTGTAAAACTATTTCAGCAAAAAGAAAAACAAACAGAAAGAAATAACCTGAACAACTGTTGGTTAATGATGGTTTTCTTAAACGTGCTAAAAGTTCAGAGCGTATTCGCTTAAAAAATATTACCATCTATCTCGACATATGATTCAATTGGTGTATTTTTTTGTAGAAGATTTGGCGTGTAGGTTTCTTACCTATTAAAACTTATTTTCGCCGTACGTTTAACACATATCATCATAAACACGCAAGCGGATCATTTTTCTCCTCCATAAATCTTCTTTCTTCTCAGCACACTATCCTCTGCTACCTGTAATCTGACTCTCTCTTCCTCTTATTTGTGTCTTATTATAGTCTTGA
The DNA here is from genome assembly GCA_034769895.1 of Magicicada septendecula. NCBI lineage: Eukaryota > Metazoa > Arthropoda > Insecta > Hemiptera > Cicadidae > Magicicada > Magicicada septendecula. Next base: position 662,077,297 of record CM068368.1, read on the forward strand.
TCGTAGTGTGAGCTGTCATCCACTTATTGTCTGCTCCATACATTCATCAGCATCTTACGTATTTCCCAGGTCGGCATACTCCGCTTTCCTTATTTCTCTCAACTATTGCATCGGAATACTGTGCGCTCCCCCCTCCACCGTAGACATTCGTATCACTTTCCATCTTTCCAAACCTCCTTAAATAAGCTTTGAAAGTCCCATGACCAGCTACAACTTGGGTCAAATATTAGTCCAGCATCATGTGCTTAGAAGTCACCCACTTTGTTACTAAAGGTTTGGACCATTGTCCTTTTGTATCATTTTCATCCCTTTTACCTTGCCACTGTTCCACACTGTTACCGCTGGCTATTCTTTTTGTCTGCAAATCTACATCATGGCAGTTATGTACATTTGCCCTCTCTTCCACGAGCAGGTCAATTGGTGGTACGTGATATTCTACATAATTGTTTTTGTTCAAACACTTTTTGCTACAGCCTGTTTCTTGATTTTTTCCTTATTACTGTTTAAAAGGAAATAAGAAACAAGAGAATTTTTTAGACACATAAATATTAGTATTCTTTGGGAATACTAATTTAAGTTTTTACTACGAGTAAACAAACTAACATTGGTTAGACAAATCAGTTGCGAAACTCAGGCAATGAAATTTAGAATAGCACAACAAATAATGTGAAAAAAAAAAACATCAGAAACATATAACAAAAACATAACAGTAAGCTAGAAGAGTGAATGAGAATAAACATGATTTAAACCGATTACCCTTATAAAAACACAACCTAAACAGTTTGCGGTAAAATTTCATTAGATATCTCCTCTATCTTATTTTATTTTCTTATCAGGTAGTACTCGAAAAGAATGCGGAAGACCGAAGTAGTACGCGGGTCCCGAAAGGTTGGGAACAGTTGCTAATAGATCAACTGTGCAACTGATAGGTCATGGCAAAAGCACAAGTTGGGCAAATAATGGAAACTTCAAGCCATATCATACATCAATCATAAATGTTTTACAGCCTCCAAGAAATTCAGATAAACTTGTAGCTTTCTCTTCTTATCGCCTCCTTGTTTTATTGATGGCCTTATAATAAGTTTAGCAAATTCTTATCTTCATCAGATCGTGTGTTTATCTTAGGCTTCAGTTTGACCATTTACACCTAATTGTGTTATCTGTTATGGAGTTTGTTATTTTTATTTCTTTACTAAGTGGAAACTACTGTTAATCAAATAATACGTAAAGTGACAGACGAAAATTCAAAATCAGCAGTTTAGAGAAAAGAAACAAATTTACGAAAACACCTTACGTTTTATGGTATCCTTATCAGATCATTAAAGATTTAATGAACAGGACTAGATAAAGTGCATAAATGTCCGTTACAACAATCTCATCACTTACGTGATATGTTCAGTGAAGTTAAAATCACATTAGCAAAAAGTATAATATGGCCTATCAACTATCAGCCACTGTATAGGTTATAACACAATATAATTCGTTTTTTCAAAATTTACCAAGTTGGTGACTAGTATAATATATAATTTATTATAATATGTTTTATATATCTGCATAACACACGAGAATAAATGTAACATCAGTATGAATTTTTTCATTTATTAAAAACAGCTTCGTCTCTTTGCGCAGAAAAAATTTTTCAGGACCAAAAAGTGGCTTCGTACTAGTTCGTACTCGTGTACTCGAAATACTCCTAATAGGCCTACTGGTTGTTCCTTGTGTACCTAGTGTTTCTGGTGATACGCCTAGTATTTGTAATACTCGTTTACTTGTTGTTCCTTGTGTACCGGTGATACGCCTGCTATCTAAAATATTCGTTTACTTGTTCCTTGTGTACCAGTGATACGCCTAGTATTTGGCGGACTAGTTTACTTGTTACTTGTGTATTCGTTAGTTGCGTAGGGGCGTCCCTCGACTCGGAACAGCGAGGTCGCGAATAACAGGTATTTCAACTTTTCAGTCACTGTTACATCCGTTCCACAAAAATATCGTTCCAAAATACCTGTTATAGGTATATCGGGCCACCTCTACCACTTACCCCGTTGAGGAAGTCCGATTCTTCTTGGTCCTCAAAATAACCGTTTACTGCCCCTTTCAGTTCGTCATATGAGGAAAATCGCTTTCCCTCGAAAATTGTTTGAGGTTTGGGAATAAATGAAAGTCAGGTGGCGCTAAATCAGGCGAATAAGGCGGATGGTGCAACAGATCGTACTTCAACTCGGCAATTTTTGGCATAGACACAACGCATATGTGAGAGTGTACATTATCCTGATGGAAAATGATCTTCTTCTTTGCTAAACCTGATATTTTTTCTCGAATTTTTAAATTTAATTGGTCCAAAAGGTTAGCGCAATACTCTCCATTTATCGTTTGACCCTTTTCAAGGCAATCTAGTAACAACATCCCCTTAGCATCCCAGAAAAATGGATCCATACACTTTCCAGCCAACCAAATTGATTTTACCGTTTTTGGAGGGGGCGAATGACTATGCATCCATTGTTTAGACTGTTTTGGGTTTCTAGAATAAAGCAATGGACCCAAGTCTCATCAGTTGTTACAAATCTACGAATAAAATCTTTCGGATTTTTCTTAAAATGGTCCAAACATTCCTGAGAAGCTTGCATCCGCATGTGTTTTTGGTCACTTTTCAACAAACACGGCACCCATCTTGCAGACACATTTTTGATACCTAATTCCTCAGTAAGAATGTGATGTACCCTTTCATCTCAGATATCCATAGGCTTAACAATTTTAGATAACTTAAAACGGCGATCTTCCAAAACAATATCGTTCACTTTAATGATGATTTCTGGTGTAATGGCACTTTTCTGACGCCCAGTACGCGGGTCATCTTCCAAAATTACACGGACACGTTTAAATTCAGTAGCCCATTTTTTCACTCTAGTAAATGAAGGTCCAGCATCACCCAACACATTCTTTATCTCATTAAAAATTTCTGTTGGCGTTTAACCTTTTTCAACAAAAAATTTGATCACTGCAACGTTCAATTTTCTCTATTTTCAGTGTTGCTGTGAGATCCCTTATTTATACAGCTGTTTCTCCGCAACAATGACGTGACCCGACTTGACGCTTCACAGCTGTTCGTGGGGCGAACGTGGCGCCACGATGGGGTAAAAAACAGAAACGCCACACATTGGTTTATAAAATGGTAGGCCGCGAACTTTTCAAATGGGCCTCGTATTTTAAATATACCAATTACGAAGTGAGTGAAGACGAAGTTACCAAAAGACGAAGTGAAGACTGTCTCGTTCTTTGTTTCCGTTTGGGTTCTCTATGCCCATTAGCTGTTTCACACTTGTTAAAAACTTTCTTCAAGGTTTGTAACTCTTGTTACATTGCAATGTACATAAGACTCTCGCCTCTTTTATTTATTTCTATAAATCCTTACTTTCTATAAATGTATACTTTACAAACTCTCTTTTCATTACGTTTAAAATTCTAAGTAAACCGCTTAATATTTTCAATTTACTTTCAATTCTTTACTACTGAATGAGATTTCTGAATAAGCTGTATGACATATGGCTTCATCTTCTCAAAACAGTGAATACTTATCACAACTTCATAACGTTCTCTTCTTAATAGAAAGCGTTTAAAAAAAATATAGGACCAGTAATCTGATGCAAAAACTATATACATATTTTTGGGGGAATAGAGATGTTTATGGAGTTACAGACGGTTTTCAGAGCTCTAGTAGCAGTCATGACCACTTAACTGAAAGGTTTACTTGACCTTATTCACGTAAAAGGTTTTAAAAAGTGCTTTAAAATACAAATGAGCTAAACCACCGAGCATACACTGACAGATTAACACACCGGAAATAATAAAGATTCTATATGGTTTTAGGCTAATTAGTCAAGTGACTTTAAAAGCACTACTAAGATATATTTTCTTTTGGTGCGACTAAATATTTTTTGGAAAGCGCAGAAGACTAAATCTAACATAATCTATACTCTCTTCATTTAGGACTGTGCGTCTTTGAATGTGTTTAACATAATACACGGAGTCAGTCGCTTTGAATATTTTTATTAAACGTTGAATGATCACTTTATGACAGAAAATTATCTTGTTTTAAAAACTGCTTAACAGCAGGCACTTTCTTCTTTGATCAAGAAAATGAGGAAGTCACCATTTTCATGAAAAAAAAATAACCTGAAGTCACTAAATAAAGTGAGGGATACACAAAACCTATCATCAATGATATCGGCTGATAAAAAAATTAGTTACGCAAATCAGTCGTGCCAACCATTTAAATATAAATTTTTTTTCAATAACCTTTTATTTTATTTTTAACCACAGAAATGTTATATATTTAGTTTTAAACCAACCATGTCAAATAAACTGACATTTATAGTATTAAGACAAAAATTTAAGTAAAAATAAAATTAATTCTGTTTTTAATAATTCACGTTTTCCCCGTGTATAGGTTGTCTTGAATATTTAGTGTTTGTGCAAAATATTTACGATGGCATCAGTAAATAAGGGACGGCAAATTATTTTAAATGTCTACACAGTGGCGTAACAAACGGGCTCGTAGGGGGGGCTACGGACTATGGGGAGGGCCGTGTAAACATTTCTCACAATTTTGTAAGAATGGTCACAAACTATATGAAACTTCATAAACTATTGAAGTTATGTGAAGCCAAATTTCCCCGTACGTATTGAAGATAAAAATCAAATACATTCATTTTTTTCTGTTATTTTACCAGTACCCAGTGATGTACTTTGAGATTTGCTGTACACTATTTGGTTAACTGTACAATACAGCGGTGATTCCAGTTAAGAATGCACCGAGGCCACTGGCCAGGCCTGCATCGTTATTCGTTATGAGTTGCTAAAGGAAACTAATAAGTGGGCCAAAGTACTGTATCGCGTTGTAAAAGTGATCTCTGACATTAGCACCTTCAAATTTAGTCTTTAGAGGAATTATCGATCTTTGAGTAAATACGATCCATTGTTGAAAGAGATAATCAGTGGTCCGAAGAACATGGAGAAGTATATGGGTCCATAATTCAAAACGAACTCATTCAACTTTTAGCTAAAAAGTTAGAACTGATTGTATCTGCTCAGTTTTTCTCTGTTATAATGGGTACTACATAAGATACTAACATAAAAGATCAATCGAGTCAATTAATCAGATACGTTTCAGTGTTTGAAGATGAAGCAGGAAGGCCCAATAACTTATAATTCATGAAAGCTTTTTAGGATTTGTAGAAATAATCGACGAAACTGGTCTAAGTTTAGAAGAAGAGATTTTACACAGTCTTGAGGAGAACGTATTCAGTTTACGTCTTAGCTGCCACAGCTATAAGGAGGGGTTAGTATTTAAGAGGAAACAATGGCATGAATTAAGTAAGGGTAGTACGGGGCTCCGCAAAGGATTCCTGCGAGAGGCCCAGAAGAAAGATTTACGCCATTGTGTCTACAAGTTTTCAAAACTTAAATACCGGAACAAGTATAACAACGACGTTATCAACGAAACTTTTATGTTATCGAATATCACGGATACACGCCGGGCAACGTTTTTCAAAATCAAGCGACACGCTACAGAACATTCAGTTATTACGCAAAAAATACTGAAGAGAAATTCCAGTGGAACGCTCCATAAAAAGCTGTGAAAACAAATATGACAACACTGTTAGGATTACAGTACGATGAAACACCCACTATTTATTTGGGAAGAAATTAACCGCCAACTATGTCATGAATGCAATGTTACACGATGGCAGTAATTATATCAATCTGTCATATTAAAAGAAAGCTTTGCACCATTTACTTAAAGGAACAGGATTTACAAAAATAAGAAGAAGAAACAAAGTGATACAAGATCTTGCGGCTTTGGTATCTGAGAAAAATGAATGGTTATAATGCAGAAAATCGTTTTTATAGAAGAAACAAGGTAAATGTGGGTCGTTTTGTAACTAAAGCATGGCAAGGCGAAAAAATTAATTAATCCAAAGATGTTTTTGCAGCTCGTCAAGAGAGATTCGTTTTGTTCTTTGGCTCGTTAAAGGGTACATCAAATTTGCAAGAATGTAAAACCGTTTTTTCTTAAAACACTACTGTAATAAATGGTGAATTGTTTCGAAAGATCTTTTGGAACAGGTGCTGCTGAATTTTAAAGAGCTAGTTTATCATAATGGACAGTGTATCTTAAAAAAGATGTAGCTGTCATTGAGTTCGCATAGGACAGTTTAAAGGCGTAGCGAATTTCTTAGATTAGTAAACACATTGTTAAAACAGTACGGTACTCAACATATAGGCTCCACGTAACTGACGAAACGGACGACGAGAAAGACTGCATAATGTTTATAGGCTCCTACCACACCACTACGAGCTCTGTCCAGTAGGTTGAAACAAAGTGACTTAAGTAGTTCACAATCAGAACGTAACAGCTAACTCATGAAACGTAGCCAAGCACAATCTTAAATTCAAATAAAACATAATGGAAAGCTGCATAAATGGAGGTGTTCTGCATGTTACTGTACCGTTGTAGTGGAAGAACTGTTTGTTGGAACCATGTAATAAAAGTGGGAGCCAGATGACGTAGAGCTATTGATACTTGGACTCACTATTTTATCGAGTAGCGCCAGTACTATCAGAAGTTCCTCAAGTACTCGTGATAGTCCAGTAGAAATAACATCAATGCTTCTACTTACCTATTACCATATTACTTTTTGCTTAGTAACATAAAGAACTAAAGGAAAGCGTATATTTAGCTTTCAGCCATTAAGAAATAAGGGTTGGTCTATAAAAACAAATGGAACAATAATAGCTGAAATACTGGCGTAAACTGTACGGATATACTGCAATATTTTGACCTCTTATGGATCGCAAGACCCGCTTATATTTACCATTATATTTTGTGGCAAAATGAGTATGTAGTGCACTTGATACGTTAAATGGTCTGTGTAAATGAAGTACGAAAAAGTAAAGGTGAAAGACGAAATAAATTGTTTTATTTAAAAATACTATGTTACAACACGAAACATCTATCATTCCAAAGAGAACTTCAAAGGTTTGATAAAAACCAAATTTGACTCCTTCTGTACAATTGTTTAATGTATTTGTCTGACTTGCCTAGAAAATAGTTTTTCACAGGCAATTTTTTTGCCTTGTGACTGAAAAAAAGTACGCAAAAAATTTTTTTATTTTGTTACTCCAGGAATATTATTAAATTTGAATCGTACCAATGTCACGTACGTAAATTGGATGATATTTGGAACAAAACGTTTTGTTGAGGAGCAAATTCTACAGTATGTCCCCCGCAAGGGGAAGTCGTGTTTTAAATAAGCTAAATCGTATTTGCCATAGTTGTATAACTTTTTTTCCCAATTTTGACGCTTGGATTAAGTTTATTAAAAAATATACCAATTATGTAAATTAACATTTTAATTATTTTAATTTATATTAATAATTACACCAAAATATTTACAATTAGAATGCTAATCCTATTCAGTGCGTTTCGTAAACCTACCTCGTACTTCATTTTTATCGACCCAGATTTTCAAATCTCGTATTCTGTGGTTAAGTGTTGTAGGGAACGTAAAAGCCGTATACACAATGTATTTGCCCATCTCGCTCGATCCTATCACTATGTCATCCGAGTTTTGATCAAAGTATTGACACGACATGAGCAAAGTATAGATACCAGTTGGAGTTATTACTCGAAAAGAAATATTTTAGAATCGCAGATTGAAGCGTAATGTGATTTTTAATGAATAAATTAAAATTTGTCAAACTCCTTTGAAGGGGTGACAAATGACGCAAATAGCAATACTGAAATAAATGGTGCAACAGTCTTACCTTGTGTAAGCGGCGAAAATGAAAATGGGCCACTTAAAATGTGTATTTCTGGGACACATCCGAAAGGATATTCCAAACATTGTAAGGATGTGTATCAAACATTTAAATACTGAGGCGCGCGCATATACACACACACACACATACAAAACATATTGTTATACTTAAGTCAAAATATACCAATTTTTATTCTTTAAAACTAATGGTATACATTTATTTAGTATAATTAAAATAATATTTACAGGTATAAAATTATAAGAAGACAATTGTATTACACCGTCTTATTATCTTAAATGATACTTGTGCGCTGAGTGAGGATCAGGAATTCCTAATGCTGTAAGGAACGTGCACTTCCGCTGCATACGATCAAACAAGCTGAGCTGCAGCCTTCTGAACAAGTCTTAGTACACAAAAGATTAAGAGACCACTTACTTCATCACGTTCTTTCAGATTGATTCTCTCGAAATCCCACCTTGAACTCATGAAGTCCGTATCTCTCAATTAGTATCGCCACGGCTAAAACCAAATATCCTTGTTTGATTTTAGCTCAGTATCTATTATTGTTTCCCACTCTAAAGTTTACAATTGTTTGCGTAATATACGCAATGATATTACAAGCATCTGGCGTCATGTTTGTAATAAGTATGAAAAGCCTATTTCAGCGCGTTGATAATTTGATAGTATTGCGTTCTTGCGTGCACCGTGTCCCGTTGCAGTATACGGTACGATACAGTTGCAACCGGTGTTTAAGTCTGTTCTGAAACTATAGCATTCTTTATAATTTTACCTTGACAGTGAATTATACTTTTTCATTTCAACAAGTTAGTGTTATTTTTAGTAAAGATACTTAAAGACAAAAGTGAAATACTATAAAACTTTAAAAAAGTCTGTAGCTACCCGTCTTCATGATTTTTTTTTTTATTAAATGCTCAGAAATCAGTAGACATAATCATTATTTCTCAACATTGTCTACAAAAGTTGGGGAAATAAATAGAAATAATAAGGAGAAAGAAAAAGAGACTGGGAAGAAGAGAAGTCTGTGGATAGGCAGAAAAGAGAAGTATGAACGAAGTATAGACTATATAAATATGTACAGGTAATAAGAATGGATACATAAAAACATACGTCACATTATACACTGGATAAATTACTTCACGCATTTTTAACGAGCATCAAGTATATCCACGGACTCAAGGAAATATAAAACTGATATATGCGTATTACTACTGTAGGGGTACATACTATGAAACTAGGTAAATAAGCATAAAGTATACGTGTAGGAATTCTGCTTAGTCATTGAGACTGATAAATAGATGAGAAGTCGCCATCTCTTTACTTCTGCGTATCCTGTTCCTTACTCCTAACACTGTTCGCGGATCCGAGCCGCCAACACTTCACTCAAGCTTACACGTCTCTGTAACACAGAAGAAGGTAAAAGGCCAACAAAAAGGTAAGTTCTATACTAAGATAATATAATGACTTTCCAACTAACTGGCAAACACGTCATTGCCTTTGCTATATGCAATTTTAAAGAAACCAACGTTTAAACTAAGTTGAACACTCAGAATTTGGGTTATCGTATAGTTCACTATTGTTCACAGGCATATTATTCAAGTTAATCTACAAAAGACAGTACCGAACAATTCCCAAAATTCTTATATTCACTCTTTGTTTAATCCTCCTTGACATAAGCCAATCGGTTTTTATAAGAATCTGTTGATTAATTTAAACAGGTTTGGCTATTAAAAATTTTCTTCTCCTCCTTTGACTTGTTAGGCTTTATTTCTCTTTATTCTACTCATATGGACTTCATCACTAACATGGACAATGTTACAATCTCTATAGAGGTATAAGTCTTGTTTTTACTTTTCAGGCAGAAAGTGTGCATACTTTTTTTTAGCTTATTGCATCCATTGCAATAGGTTACGGGTCTCCAGTAAAGATTAAAGATTATCCAGATCATCAATAAAGATTTCTATGGAAAGCAGTCTCTTGATGTCTATTTTACACCTCGTTGCTTTCTTCTCTTCTTCTATTTATAATATTCCAGCTTATTAAAGGTATTTAACTTTAACTTCGTGTTTAACATTAACAGTCATTGACATTACAAAGAAGACACGTGATGAGGATCCGATTGATTAAACGCCGGAGTACAAAGTGTTAAAGCCTGCGTGCGCTCAAGGCTGGAATTCCTGATAAGCAATGTACGTGTCTCAGATTAACATAGAACAGTTTTTGAGGAAAAAAGAAGTCACGGTCAGTCCGAAGATACGGGAAGTAATGTCGGCCGCTATATATGGCTTCTGGAGTTAAGGGACAGTTATTGTGGACACAGAAGACCACGTATCCTACTCTTCACAGAAGACCACGTATCCTACTCTTCTAAAATGGCAAAGTGCGCAGTTTTAGCTTTGGCTCTTCTTGTTCTTTACCAAGTAAGTGTTGTCAGATTTTTGTTAGTGTATTTTAACTCACATATGAAGTTTAATTATAAATACTCAGTGTTACATATTAGTAAAAGCTTTTTGTTATTTATTATTGTACACTCATTGCTATATGTTATTGTTAACATTGTTTAATTTTAAGTCATAAAATTCCAAATATCTACGTCTTTTTAATTTTCAAATTTATGTAGGGAACGATTTAGAAACAAATATTTTAAAACATTTGTGTAATATATTTGATTTAAATATTTGATGCAGGAAAACGGAGCTACAATATGGTTAGGCCTATATATAATAAAATATATAAGTAGTTGAAGAAACATTTACAACTATAGATTACTCTTACCTATCAAACCGATACGAACTCACAGTTATTAGAAGGCCTTTTTTTGCCAGGCAAGCAGTGGCATTGAACTGTTATTTAGACAGTTCAAGAAGTAATTAACAATATAATAATTTTGTAAGAGTAGGCTAGTAATGTAATAATAAGAACAGAACAACAATTATAATAAAAGACGTCAGAGTTCAGAGAGGAGCAGAGTGTGGAACAGACCATAAACTACTGATAGCAAAAATGAAATTTCCATGGACAGGAGCCAAAACGCCAACAAAGACAGAAGAGACAATTACGGCAACACAAATAAGTAAGGAAAAAAATTCAAAATTCAATTATTACAGGACGAATCGATAAGAAACCTATACAAGCAACGTCTAGATCAAAAGTTAATAGAATTTAGGTATGATGAAGAAGTAAACATCACATATGAACATATAAAAGAAGCTATGCTGCAAGCAGCACTAGAAGCCCTAGGAGAGACTGAACAGGGAAATAATACATACAAATGGGGCATAAAAGAACAGACGATAGAAGAGATAAAAGCAAAGAAAAAATTATATAACAAATGGATGTCCACGAAAAAAAAAGATTACAGAAACTACAGAGAGAAGAACTAGAACAAGGAAGTGAAGGAAATGGTCAGCAAAGAGAAAAATGAAGCATGGGAAAACAGGTGTAGGACCAATACATAGGAGGAACTAGGAGTTCAGAAGCATGGAATGTAATTAAATCATTACGAACGAATAGGAAGGATAAAACCTATATTCAATACATACAAGACAATGAGTGGGAGACACACTATAAAAACCTACTTACGGAGAGTAGACAAGAATTCCTGAATAACGATGAAGAAGCAATAGAGACAGAAACAGAAAATAGAATTACTATAACGGCAGCAGAGATAAGGAAAGCAGTAAACTCAATGAAAAACAACAAAGCATCAGGCCCAGGAGGGTTAGTAGCGGAACTAATAAAGTACGGAACCGAAAAACTTATGACAATGATAGGAAGAATGTTCGAGAAGGTTATAAATGGAGAAGATTTACCGGGGGAATGGAAAGAGGCACAAATTACATCGATATTTAAAAAGGGCAATAGAAAAAACTGCGAAAACTATAGAGGCATAAGTGTCATAGCAACAATGGGAAGGTTGTATGGTAGGGTCCTAAGAAATAAAATCGAGGAAAATGTAGAGGGAAAGATTGGAGAAGAACAAGCAGGTTTTACAGCCGGGAGATCATGCGTAGACCAGATATATACAATCCAACAGATCATAGAAAAGAAAAAAGCTAAGAACAGGGAAGTATATCTAGCGTTTATCGACCTTAGAAAAGCATATGATACAGTACCCAGACAAGAAATGTTTAAAGCTCTATCACAATTGGAAATACCGAAAGTCCTGACGCAAGCAGTAAAAAATCTATATAAAAACAACAACGTACAAATTAAAGTAGGTAACAAAATTGTCTGTAGGTTTCAAACATCCAAAGGGTTATTGCAAGGCTGCCCAACATCGCCCACGCTGTATAAGATATTTTTAGAATATGCATTAACCATGTGGAAACAGAAATGTCATGGAATGGGAATACCGATACGAAATGAACACCTGTACACACTATGCTTCGCCGATGATCAGGTAGTTATAGCCCAGGATGAAGAAGATCTAAGCTACATGGTCAGAAAGCTGAATGAAGAATACACAAAGATAGGATTGGAAATAAACATAAAAAAGACTGAATACTTGGTAATTAGAGATGAAGAAACAACAGATTTAGAAGTAGACGAAAATGTTAAAATTAGAGGAACAGATAAATTCAAGTACCTAGGATTCACACTGAGTAAATAAGGCACAACGGAAGAGGAAATAAAAAGTAGATTAGGGCAGACTAGAACGGGGATTAGACAATTACACAGTGCTATATGGGACAAAAAGATTAGAAAAAGCACCAAAAAAATGATATATCAGACCATAGTCCAAAGCATTATGATGTATGCAGCGGAAGTATGGGTTATTAACAAAAAGAATGAAAGAAAGATTCTTGCAACGGAGATGGAATATTGGAGGAGGTGCTGTGGAATAACGAGAGCAGACCGAATAAAAAACGAGGAGATCAGAAGAAAAATGGAAACGGAAAGAAGTGTAATTGGCTACATCGAAGAAAAAAGATTGGTGTGGTACGGTCATGTCCGGAGAACCCAAAATAGGTGGATCAACAAAGTGACGGAATGGAGTCCATTAGGAAGGAGAAAAAGGGGAAGACCGAGAAGATCTTGGAGGGAAGAAGTGGATGAATCTATGCAACATATAGGACTTGAGGAAGGACAATGGGAACATCGGGAGAATTGGAAAGCCAGGTTGAAGGAAGGGAGACGGCACTAGCTGTAGCAACCCTATTATATATGTATATATATGGGCTAGTAATCTACTGTGATATTAACTACAATTAGTTAAAGAAATAATGTTTTTTATCTTATCTTAAATTAAAAAAAAAAAAAAAAAAAAAAAAAAAAAAAAAAAAAAAAAAAAAAAAAAAAAACAGAAAATGAGTGATAAGATATGCACATTAAAAGTAAAGAGAAATCTGTGCATTGCATTTTTATTTTTTAAAAGTATATTATCGTTTTTACTGGTATTTAAGATTAGTTTGTTATGTGAACAAGATTTGACAGAGATTTAGCATGCTTATTGTACACTAAATGTTTGTTTCAAGTTGTAGATTTTTTGATAAGTCAAATTTTTTTTTTAATTTAATTTTTTATAAAATCTCTAAAGCATTAGCAACATAAGTGATAATAATAATAATTATTATTATTCTGACAGTAAAAACCAAATTAAACAAATTATTGATTACATTTTCAGATTACTTTAGAGTATCCAGATAATTACGAATGATACTAAAATGTTTTTAACATGTTTCTGAAACATTTTGTAAGTAATTGATTTTTGGATATGTAGGTCTACTCTTTACGACTTTCATAATATTAGAATTTATTTAACACATATTTTTACATAAATATATTTTTTATTTATTTATTTCAATTTAATATTTTAGGTATCCGGAAGCTACAGTTGTTGCTGTGGATGCTGCGATTGCTGTTGCTGTCAGCCATGCTGCTGTGATTGTTGCTGCTGCCAACCTTGTTGCTGTGATTGCTGCTGCTGCCAGCCATGCTGTTGTGACTGCTGTTGCTGCCAGCCGTGCTGCTGTGATTGTTGCTGCTGCAAGAAATGTTGCTGTTGTCAGCCGTGTTGCTGCTGCTGTTAATGGCTTCTGCTGACTCGACGTAAAACAACAGTGCAAAAGATACTCCAATTGTAATACTATTCGCAAAATACAATAATTTAAAAAAATGTATATTTTTTACCTGTTTCATCAATTTTTTAAGGATAAATGTTTTTTGACGCCACGTAAATGAACAGCTGCTACGTAAAGTGGAATTTACTAAAAAACTCTGGCACTACATATTTCTTTTAGATTATTCACAAATTATTAGAATTTATCAAGTCGTTACTTACTGTTATAAACACTGTATTGTCACTTTTCTATTAACGTCACCAGTTCTTCGCAACACGATTTCGTTTACTGATACAGTGCACTTTTAAAAGTATGTAAACGTACGTCACATTTAAGCTATTAAGTTAATAAAAGATGATAATCTCGTACAACTGATTCGTAATCCTTAATATTCTACCAGTCAAAAGAGCATCACAAAAGGCCTGCACACCTCTGACCTCTCCTTACGTTACCAATTTACATTCATCGAAAATATTTTCTGTAAATAAGCTATACGACTATTATGTGTTCTTTTGACAGTGTTTGTAATTTTTTTATAATAAAGAAACATCTTGTGCTACCTTAAAATAATTCTAGTCAAAAACAAAACACAGTTCCCAACGCTGGTAAAATAACGACACTTTATCAAGACCTGGACAAAGAGACCTTTGTCTTTTGTTGTTCTTACCCACGTACAATATTTACATTTTCTTGTTTTTAAAATTATTTTTAAAAAAATTTATGAAATTACTAAGGTTATAATGTGCGAGATTGCAATGTTATTTGTTATATTTAATTCAAACGCTGTTATGTCTCACATCATGTGGGCCTACTACAGTCAAACAAGTAATTACAGAATACTTTTAAATTACTTTGTAACAATTTATTTATATTGTAAAAACTACATTTGGAATTAAATTTCCTGATTTCTAAAGAGCCATTTGTATCGATTTACTTATCTGCTTGCGATAAAGAGTAAATACAGCTTATACGAGAATGCAGGCCAGTGATCGTCAGTACTTTTAGGATATGATTGCTGTACTGGTAGGAAGTCCCTGTCTACTTCCAGATTAAACTAAAGAACTGCTAAACAAAGGATAAAAATTTATATTTTTACTAATTAAGTCTTTCATTTATGTACAAATTTTGTTTGAAAATTATTCGAATTCTTCTTTTAATTAAAAAGAAATTTAATTATTGACAATTATATGACTGTGAGAGTAACATATACTTCAAAGAAAATATTTCTCACAACAGTTCCAAAATATTCAAGTGATGAATTCTGTTTAAAAACAAAGTTTGTACAGTTACAAGTCAAAAAGATCATTATTTTGCTTTCAGTCACCCACCATCCTCTTTCACTTTCTCCGTTTAGTAAATAATTGACGTTCTCTTATATTTTCTTTTTTTTTTACTATTTAACTTTCTCTTCTAGAACTTTGGGTTGATTATAATGGCTATTTGTGCATTTTAAGCTAAGAATCTGTTTAAATTTCGTTGCACAAGGTTTTAGGTTGTACCACTTTTTTTCTTACTTTTGCTACATAAAACAAAATGTTTTGCTTGTTCAGTCTTTTTCCACACACTAACCATTTCGTATATCACATTTGGCCTCTCTTTTCCCACAAAGATGTTGGCTGTTATGATTTAGCCAAAATAATTTATTATTTCTTTTATGAATTTGCTAACTGCTATAATTTTTTTTTTTTTTTTTTTTTTTTTTTTTTTTTTTTTTTATTGTTCGACTAAGCTTTTCGTCATTACTGACATCTTCAGGTCTTAAACAACACCTGTTTAAGGTTGTTTAAGACCTGAAGATGTCAGTAATGACGAAAAGCTTAGTCGAACAATAAAAAAAAAAAAAAAAAATTATAGCAGTTAGCAAATTCATAAAAGAAATAGTAAGGATGGCTGCTAATTTAAACAATACGAAGAACAAAATAATTTATTTTGTATCACTTTTGTTTGTCAAGAAGGGCGAACATAACATAACGTAAGTTGTTTGTCAGTTTAATGATGTAATATGCAAAAGGAACCTGCACTATTTGTTTATTGCAAGGATGAAAAAAATCCACCTAAAAATTGTACAAGTCACGAACGACTTTGTACGTAGATAGTCAGATATGCATCACACACGTATGTACGTTTTTTTTAGTTTGGCGTAATTGGTATTAGTGTTCATCATTTCAACAGAAACAATTAAAAAATGTAATTCTATAAGGTTTTATAGTATTTAATACTGTAGAAACCCTTATAGTATATAATACTATAGGACTCATTTGGCATTATATACGAGGGACATTCAATAATTAAAGAGATAAATGGCTATAGAGAAAAAACAGTTGGTACTGTAAATTGGCATCCCTGTGATTATCTGATCAGCTGTTTGATTACAACTAGTTTGGTTGTAACCTCAAATTTTTATTTAGCGATGAAAATGGTTCTCTTGAAAATATTCAGTTAGTTGAACAACGTGGAGCGATCCATTTTTTGCTTCCTGAAGATGAAAAACCGCCTAAAATTTACTCTCTTATAACTAAACAACACAGAAAAACTGTATGAATCCGGAATGTTTTATAAGTGGGTAGAACAGTTTAAAAATCATCGAACTTTAGTGACTGATAGTCACCGTTCTGGACGTCCAGTTGCTGTTTAAGCTACACCGCTTGAAACTTGCATAGACACACTCATCCAAGAAGACCGACAAATTAGAGACGAATTTATAGCTGAAAAATTACAAGCGGGTGTGGACACGGGTCATAACATTATCAGCCAAAAGCTTAAGTACCGTAAAACAAGAGCAAGATGGGTTCCAAGAGAGTTGACTTCGGTTGTGCAGGCCCGGATTTCCCACTAGGCACACTAGGCACGTGCCTAGGGGCGGTAAACTCAGGGGGGGTGGCACGAGGTGAAAAATTATTTGTTAAAATTTCATGTTTTCGGTTTTTTAATTACATTATTTGTATTGGGCACTTGCATTATGGCCAAATTGATGAAAATGGTTTTGAAATAACCTTTAATTATATAATTGAATAACACGGTATTGACACTGGGCCTATCAATAGCGATGGTCGGAGTGGAGCACGGTCGTGTATACAGGTCTGGACAATAGAATCTGAGTTGCATAGAAGAAAAACGTGCCTATGATTCAATAGCGGACAATTTTGTAGTTTTTAAGGAACTGTCTACCACGCCATTTGCAACTGTCATTGAACGTGCTAATAAACTTCGATCTTTGTACAAAAATGATCTTGAAGAGTCATTTGCTAATGAATGTGTCCATTTTGCTGGACTAATAAAAAAATGCTGATATTAAGAACACCCCACTACATATGTTATTCATGCGACAAGAGCAACTTCAATAAACATTTCCAAATATTGCAGTAGCTCTTCGTATGTATTTGTGTACAGCTATCTCTAACTGTTCAGCAGAACGTAGGTTGTCTGTTTTGAAAAGAATTAAATCATGTGTTAGATCCACAATGAATGAGAAAAAACTCAACTCACGCTCAATCCTGCATGTTGAGGCAGAACTTTTTAACAGTGAACAAATAAACTTTGAAGGCCTTATTGAAGAATTTTCACTGATCAAAGCAAGACGAAAACCAATGTAAAATCAAGCCATTTGTGTAATTTGGGATCCTATTCAATCACTCTTAAATTATTTGTTCTGTTTATCCAATTAACATTACTTTCATTGATTTTACTATTTTTGATGATAAAACCAAACCATGTAGGTATATAAATAAACCTACAAAAAGGAATAGGCCCATAAAATAGGTAAAACCTATAACCTATAAAATAGGCCTACGCATATTACTTGTTATAAAACTAATTTATGTGTTACTAAAGTGTACACGTAAATAAATATTAGTAAAAGTTAAAAAAATGTAGCCTTTTTCACAATTCCATCACATTTTCCTTATTTTCCTTTTAGATTTAAGCTCAAATGAGATATTTACAATAGAGATAGTTGAAATGACTATTTTCAGCAACTTTTTTTCAGCAGTCAAGGAGAATTGAATATATAGAAGTTCCTTATTGGGGGGGGGGCTAACAATAGTGCCTAGGGGCGGCAGGACGCCTAAATCCGGGCCTGCGGGTGTGTACACGACGTTCGTTATATTAAGGAAGGTGATGCTTTTTTTGGATAGATTTGTAACATGTGATGAAACATGGATTCATTATTTTGAGCCGGAATTCAAAAGACAAAGCATGGAATGAAAACATACGAGTTCACTTGTCAGAAAAAGTTCAGAACGTAACCATCAGCGGGAAAATCATGTTTTTCGGGTGCAGAATGCCCGGATTTTTTGTAATTTTTTAGAAGACCAGCGGACAGTAAACAGTACATACTACTCTGACATGATTAACAATAAAGTAAAGTCGGCAGTGATGTGGAAACTTTCTGGATTTATGTGCAAAGGCATCATTCTCCTTCATAATAAAGCTCCACCCACAGCTCAGTTAGCACATAAAACCATCAATATATTGGCTTGGAAGACTCTACCTCACCCTCCCTACAGTCCACACTTGGCTCCTTCTGATTTCCACGTGTTTGGTCCACTCAAGGAGGCGTCACATGGTACGAAGTTTTATGACAACGACGAGGTCAAATAAAATGTTCTAAAATGGCTCCGACATTAACATAAAAATTTCTTTGCAGCGGGCATAAAAAGTTTATTCAGAGATGGGACTAGTGTGGTAGCGTTCCTGGGCATTATGTTGAAAACTAAAAAAAAAGTCATATTTGAACCGTTTTTCCTCTACAGCTATTTGTACCTTCAATTTCTGAATGATTCTCGTATTATATAAAAGACTACATAGTCTATACAATAACGATCTGCTGTGTCTATATTTGTTAATCAGGAGACAAAAACAAACAGAATTCACCAAACGTTAAAGTTATGTAGGCCTATACATATGCATATTGTAAATCTTGCACTACATTCCTCTTGCACCCCAATCTGGGGTAGGATGTGTCTACTAGCACAAGTCTCCTCCATTTTGCCGTCTAAGAGGAATACTTCCAGTTCTGTTATACAAAACATTTAATTTTGACAGGCGAATGTGTGCTCACGATGCCAAACTTAAAGCTTAAGATTTCCTTCTGTAGGTAGTTATTATAAATTATTCGCGGTGCCCGGTTTTAGAGCACAATACCCTTACTTTAATCGTTACAGAAAGTTGACGATTTCAGATTAATTCTGTAAATACCTGATGATATTTTAAATATTTTGTCCTCTCTAATAACAACAGGATCTTAAAATCATAAGGTCATCATTTTCATTTTTTCCCAATTGGGTTTGGAATCGAGGATAACTGAGTTGTAATTGTATCATAGGAATAGAAAAAACCTGAATAACCAATCTATCTTCTGTTTACCGTAGAGGATTTACCGATTCTGTTTACCGTAACGGTCTGTAACAACCTTTTGACTCTGATTGAATCTTGGCACAGGCTCAACGATGGTTTAAACAGTCTTTCTCTTCTTCCGCCTTCCAGGATTAGGCTGTAAGATTGTTTCTTTTCCGTGCACAAACATGGAGGATCCAAAGGATGTCTGCATTACATAACTCTCACCGCAAAAAACTCTCCTACCTCGAGATCTGTAAGCGTTCCGGTTTTTGAATGAAACTTACGAGTGATATTAATTTTCCGTGAGGGGATTACCAATCCATCATAGTCTCGAGCTGGCGGACCAGTATATTGATTCCGAGGCACACAGCTGCTTTTGTACGACTAATGCTTAGCCTGCTCATTACTAATTATGGTTCGCCCCGGATATTTATTTTACCGGATATTTATTACACCTCAACCAATGAGGAGCTGGAGAGCATCCCACCTATCCATTATTTGGGGATGTTGAGATTGCTAAGCCCTGCCTAACAATAGTACTGCAGAGCAAGAGACCTACGTTGCAATGCGGCTAGCCCCAGACTGATATCAGCACCCCCCACACACACACACACACAAACACACTCATGTGTGCCATCTATATGTGTTAGGCTAATTACGCAGTTACAGAGCCAAGGAAGCTATTATACTGTTTCCGTTTTGTACGTATGGTAGTTACTTCTACTCGGCGTGCCCGTTATTCTTTAGAGAACGTTAGACATGAGCAGAGATATATATTTATCAGGCAATGTGTAACTTTCACTTTAGTTCGTCAGCTTCATTTGATAAGTCGGGCATGTTGCACTACATGAGTTAACAGATTTATTTTCTTTATAATAAAATACTGTTACATTTGTAACATTTGTAACATTTGTAATAACACTGTAAATTAATACAATATTCATTTGCCATTATTTCTTTTGGGATAGTATAAGCGGAATTCTTGTTTGGCTCTTAGTAAAACGTATTAGCTCGATAACAGATTATAATATACTTGGTTTACCTCAAACCTTGTATAGTATTTATTTATTCATGTGGCTCTATGAGAACAGCCTAATCAGATGAAACAATTGACAATGTCTGTCAATAAAAGTATTGTAAAACTATCAAGTGTGTTTAATCTCTTATTATTTTTCTTTTACATGACAATTTGTACGGAGGATTATGAAAAACAAATTGCAAACTACAACTTACCACTCATTAAAAAAAGCAATGAGAGCAAAACGCTGGGAGTATAACGGTGTACAGAAGAAATAGTGTAAGAAGGAGGATCAAATGCTGAAACGACTATAACAACTCCTGGAGTCAAGTGAACGAGTAACGTGCCAAGCAGGGTAGTATGTTCAGATAGTGAGAGTAGGCCTAAATATTCGTTCACGATGGGTCCCCTTGAACCGCTGCATGGCGCAACTCAGAACATCTTACGGTGGCGGCTCTCTTTCGCTAGCCAAATTTCTACTAGAATTTTCAGTTTTAGAATCAGCTTGAGCTGTACGGTAAAGCATGAGGTGTGTAAATGGTGTAGCCATTCATCTGGACGTGGTAGGTCACCGTTCCAGCTGACGTCTCATGGCGATCGTTGCTACCGCCCAGCCAATACGGTTCTGACTTCCTGTGGGTCAATTCTTAAGGGAACCATGAAGACGTACCTTAGACGTAGGGCTAGGCCGGTTCACCATAACAAATTTAGTTTTATATTATACATCTACTCAAGCCTCTTCGGCTGCGTTGTCGTATTAGGCATAAGAAATTTCGAGTGGCTAATTGCGGTAGTATAAAAATAAATTTATATAATAATACATCATGCTCTTCCTTGCCCAATCACTGTAACACTGTAAATAGTGTAGCACTGTAACACTCTGAACAGATTCTATTATCGAGCGAAAGTCCCCAATGCGTGACTAAACAGTTAATTTTCACGACTCTCGGAAGGGTAAAAGTTAATGGGGTCACTAATTTTAAACTAATAAATTTTATTGAATTTTCAATTATGCATGGTTTTTCTTTATTGTCTTTGTTCTCCTGTTTTAGGGATACTAATCACTCTATCTCCTTTGGTGAACGGAGAATCCGCTCAATATTCACTAAATAATTTACCCTAAGAGAGACCAAAGTGCAGACTGCATAGAGAAGTATGGAAAGGAGGATTTTCCGTTCAAGGCATGCCGAGAAGAGACAGGAAATAAGTAAATGAATATACAACTAAAGTATGACACACTATGTCATTTTTAGAATTAGCATCCAGTGTTCCTTACAAGCAACATTACTTTCTTTCGCTATTAATACAGTAATATTTGTTTTCCCTTAAAACCCATTATGACTTTTAAACAACAGAATGTAGTTTCAGTTGTAAATACTAGATGGCAGATTATATTAAAGGTATAATAATAGAGAAAAGCTGAAGTTTGCGGCTCACAGCTAGTGGCCAGTGCCCAGAAACCCCTTATATTAAAATCTGTGTAACCATTAATGGAGTTTTAGAGTGTAACATTTTCTAATTACTATCATTCTTAGCTTTATATTTTATAATTACAGTTAGTTCTGTCATATGAAAATTTTACATTACCAAAAATTGATTTGGGCGACTTGGGTAACATAACAATTGGCTCTTATGGGTGAATTGTATTTGAACTGTACAGCTGTTTTCCCTAGCCGCAGTTGGGGTTATCTTTGGTTATGTCAAGAACTAGGTATCCTCCAGTTGCAGACTTTGTGAGCAGAAATAGGTTTTCAGCAATCCTTGAATAGTTTTATACTGATGTCAAGACTAAAATTTTACCAAGAGGTTGTCATAATAGGGATAAATTATACCCTATAGGGATTAAATGCACCCTTTGCTTACTCAATTAAAACAGATCTACATTCTCTACCCCCTGAAGAATGTCTAGCTGTTCATGACCAGATTAAAGAGAGATATGCTTTGAAACAATATATTGGAAACAAATCTCATAAGTGGTTTACAAGCTACAAACAACCTCAAGGTATTTACAAGAGCCTTTAGGAGTTGTATATATAAAACTCTATAGGAGTTTCTGTAAATTTCCAAATCTGTGTAGGCAAAGAAACATACCCTACAATTGGACTTGACTTCTCAGGCGACATAGATTTAGCTCTTTGTGAAAACATACCAGAAAATAAAAATTAAAAAATTGTTTGTAATAATAGGTTTCCGTCTCTGCCATTAGCGGTTACCCTAAGGGAGAAGGGCGTAAAATGTATGGATATGAGTCACTTACTAAAAAAAGTTTTGTGTACGTATGATTCAGTGTTATGTAGAAATATTAGAATAATTCAAAGTTTAAGGTTTATTATTAACAATATTATTATTTGTTAATGTTGACTAAATTGTTTAGTAACATGGAAAAATCTGTTATTATAATATTCTTACTGCCCATGCCATCTTAAAGCAACATGACCCTAATTTTTTAAATAACAGTGGTAACATTTTAAAGAAATATATTTTTAACTCTTTAGTACATCCCAAATTAGATTTTGAGAAAATAAATTTTTACTATATATTTCAAAAATTTGGGCCTGAAAGGGTTGAGAATAAAATGGAGCTGGGTGGATATTTGGCTAGGCAAGAAGTTTGCAGATGTTAACGAAGATTTTGGAGGGTAAATGTATACGAGATTTGGCCAAAAAGGTTTATGCAATTTATGTTTATTTAACAACATGTCTTTTCATTCTATATGTTGCCCTCTTCAAAGAAATCTCTGTCAAATATTACACACTTATGCCAACATTTTTCCAGTCTTCGAAAAATGGAGTCCACTTTGTGAAGAGCTCGCTTAGTAATTTTGGTTTTACATCTTTAACGTATACAAAACGTTTCATGATGTTTTCAGCTTCGATAAGAAGAGAAATATCAGATTGAGCCATCTGGTTGAATACGGTGAATACGGTGGTTGCGGTAACATTACGGTGTTATTTTCTGTCAGAAATTCTGTTGGGGTACAATGTCGTTATACAATTTCCAAAAAATTGTCGTTCCAAAAATCTGGGCGTTTTCTATGAATAGCTTTACAGAAGCGACGCAAAATGTCCGGGTAATAGTAACAGTAGTAAGTTAATCTGTATGAAAGGTAAGAGTTCGTGGAGCACAATTCCACGATCTTCATGTGATCACGAGCTTAGAAGCATTTGTACTATTTGTATATCGGTCGTTCTTGCATACTAGACTGACCAAAAGGCTTCTGTAACATTTTCGCCATGTTAGAACATGTCTTATTTTTGTTTCATTATTTACAGAAAACGTAATGCAAGATCTTTGATCTTGTACTATAAAATCTAAAAAAAAAATCACCTGATACAGAAAACAATTTATTCAGTGAGATCTAAACAATGTGGCATGCACATGTCTGAACATCAAGACGGAAGACCTCTGACCTCGTTGAAGATTTTGCTCATAACGAAAATCACTGGGGAGACATCCGCTCACCAGTAGGCACACAAGCACTACCACTGGTGATAGAATCATGATATTGCACATAAGCTGATTCTCTTCGTTAACAAGTTTCCTATCTTTGGAGCGATAGTTAAATTTTTTTATAATTTCATCTCCCCGTAGATAATTAATTTACTGATTCTATGTAAAGAGTTATTTATGGTTTGTAATGGTTGAACTATTGCTTTCTAATTTCTGTCTAATTTCTAATTTTTGAATTGAAAATCTCATTGTAGGACGGGGTACTTTTCAAGAGGTCCGGGAATTCAAATATTTTGGTGCCTCCTTAAACAATGAAAACAAAATCAGCAATGAGATTCCAAACCACATAGTGAGTTTTTTGTGCCCACCATACAATTTTCAGATCCAGTTTAGGCAGCGAAAGAACCAAACGTAGATTATACAAGAGCTTAATAAGACCAGTTGTGACGTACGCTGCGGAGACCTGGACACTACAAAGAGACACACATAATTTAAGAGTCTTTGAAAGAAGAATTCTAAGAAAAATCTTTTGAACAGTGAAGGAAGGCGAAGAATTGACATAGTGAGGTTCATCAAGTCTATGAGGATCAGCTGGTTGGGACACGTGATGCGCATGGATGACGATAGAATGCCCAAAGCAATTCTTAGAGGGACAATCGATGGGGAAAGAAGGAAAGGAAGGCCTAGAAAAAGGTGGGTACAGGACGTAGAAGATGATTTCAGGAGACTGGAGGACTGAGGTGTTTGGAGGGGAGGCCAAGGCTCATCGTCGGCTGTAGCGCCAGATGAATCAATTAAATAAAATTTCTGTCTGCTAATGATGTATTTGAAGTCATTTACAAGTGTATATTTTACGTGAAGTGCCGGTCTGTGATAATAGTTGGCCATGGAATTTCATATTCTGTAATTGGAAACGCACTAAAAATACCAGCGTCCACACTTTCAGGAACAAGTTGAAGCGCGCGATTTGGGAAACTCTGAAAAACACGTATTTCTTAGTGTACGTGGCCATGTCAGTTAACACGTATGTGATGACGAATACCAGCCTTTTAAAACGTTCACGGAATCGATACAAAAACCAGTCTCTACAATGAAACGACTGAAGTTTGTACTCACCATTTTTGGGCTCCTGCTTATGACTCAGGTAAACTGAGTTAAACAAATAATACTTTGTAACAGTGTTTAATATTTTCTCATGTTTTCAGATCCAACATTGTCTTCAACTTTAGGCTTGTATTAAGTATATTGAAATATTATTTTTGGTACATTATTTTTCAGCAGTTAACAGTCTTTGTGCAAAATGCCTCTTATCACGGAGTATATGACTGTAAATAAATATTATATAATTCGAGATATTTTGAATTTCCAGATTAAATCCTTCAGTCTGAATCACGCTTGAGAATAATATACGCTTTCTGAAAAACTTTCAAAAGATAAAGAAAGAACAAAGTAAAAAAAAAATAAATAAATAAAATCATTAGCAATTCATTCGGAGTAAATTATTTTAGAGAAGTAATTTGATGTATTACTATATATGGATCAAAAATTTTCAAATTTATAAATTTTCTGATCGAGCGGTTACATTCTCACACAGTCAAATCACTAAACCAAACCAGAGCAATAAATAAGGCGATTAAGAACACGTCAACCCGACGCCGGCTACGAGACAATAAGACAACGTTTGACTTAACGCAACAAAGGAAATTGGGATCGACTTTGACAGACCAAACTCAACTCAAATTTACGACATCACAACAAACCGAACAAAGAGCAGAGTCCAGTGACACAAGTACGCAGAAATTGTAACGAAGGGACGCTGTAGGGTTAAGCCAACGCGTGTGAACGTAAGAAAAGGGATACTCACTGACAAAGGATTTAGAAAGGTCTAGGCAGTACAGAGACAATACAGCAAATACCCAATGAATACAGACGACCATGTCGCACAGCATGAAAACAACGCCAGAGTGACAACTTATATTTACGACGAGAAATCGTGGAGGCAGCTCAGAATGACAGCAAGCAAGAAGTTATTAATTGGTAGAAAAAACGAAGGGTAGTTGAACAAGTAACAGGACGCAACAGATTGTTAGCAAGGGAGTAACAGCAAACCTTGGTAAACTCACGAAACAAAGGTTTGACAGCAGGCGAGCAATTACTTTACATTCTTAGAAATAGTGCAATGTCCTTCGTTGTGTATTTCAAAGGATGTTCAACAGCCAACCAGAGGACTTCCGAAGAAGCAAGTGGAGAGGACTGTTGTCATGGCGACAACTAGGGCAGCGAATCAGGGAGTCGAAAACCAAAGATCTTCAAAGTGGAAGGAAATCTTGGACCTATAGAGAACAACCGAAGGCGTGGAAGACAGAAAATTGCATTATGGTAGAAAACGTTTGATAAAAACCGTTTGCAGGGTACGCGAGGATCTCAGTATCCCAGTATCTCAGTTTTTCAGTCTCACTCTCAGTCTCATAAAATTTAGTGCTCAGTTTTATTAACTCAGTTCTACACAAGTTTACCGCAGTATCGCGCAGTTTATTTACTTAGTGCGAAGTTACCTAAGTATCGTTATACTTTCGAGTTCAGTACTATAAACTTTAAAGTATTATTCATTATTCGACATTATGGAAATTAGAAACTTTAATAAGTGATGTAACATCTCGATAATAGAACTTTTATGTATCAACTTCGGACATTGTGATTCGTATCAGAACCTTAACATGATTCAATCTTAATTATTCTAGTCGTGCAGACTCATGAACAATAAGAGAACTCAACGTTCATAAACACAAGTGTATAACATAACGCACATTTACGACCAAGCTAAATAGCACGTGAACAGTTACATGAAGCAGCTTTGTAATAGACATTTTATCTGAACACAACCCACTAATGATGGTTGCACCTACACAACACAGAACTCTATAAACTATTAGTAAAAGACGGGTAACACCAACACCACACCACGCATGCCGCGAGTGAATTCTCATCGCGAGTTACGAAGTGATAGTGAAACATCTAATCAACGGAACGACCACACATGGAGTCATCAGTAAGCAGGAAATTTCGCCGATGGAATTTTGGATATTCAAAATGTCAAGTTAAGTCCTCATGATATTAATACTATAATAATACTGCTGCTCTGTCTCTTTTCCAAGAACCAACACCTTTGAGAAATTGTATAATTATTTAGTAAAGATAATGTTAAATATATTATGAATATAAAAGCTACCCATCTGAGACAAATAATGAACGCATTAGTTTAGAGTAAATAATATTTGATTTGTCTATGTTTTCTGTATGTTTATCATGTTGTATGTTATGTGTTCAGCCATCAACGAAAACAGATTTATATTGTGATTTATTTTATATGTTTCTGAATGTATTTTCAGGTATTAATTTATGTATGTGTTTCGAAAGTTTACTTGAGTAATGTGTAATAAACAAGCATTTTATTTGTCATGTATTTTATGCGTTCATTATTGTTCCAAACCTTAATATCAAAAGACATTAACGTCAATTGATTTGTTTTGATAAATTTTCTTATATTGTTCTTTAATAACAACTAAATATAGAGTCTCAGTAATTATGCTAATTAGTAATGGACACATTCAGTCATTAGAGTGATTAATAATATTTGCATAATCTTAATAATATTAATAATATTTGTGCCGTACTGGGTTCGGCAGCGTATTATAAGTATTTTAAAACGAGCGGCGGTGACGTCACGCACGGCCATACGGTAGTTGTTGTCGCCCGTTTATACACACAGATGTAGTGCAACTACGCAATTCAGTTGGCCCGTCCAGCTGTTTCTGTGCATTCCTGCATCCAGAAGTTTACTTGGGTAGACCGACACATTGAATCGGTCTCTGTTCGATCCTCCAACCTGGTCATCTGCTCTCGACTGGCGGTAACCTTCTGTTCTGGACTTCCTCGGCTATCGCTATGGTTGGCTAAATAAAGTATAGCTCCAGGTATGTACAAGTTAGCGGGTTCTGAAAATATTCTAACCCCAAATATATTTTTGGTGTTTCAGCGTCTATTATAATCTATACTTGTGTGTGTGTGTGTGTGTGTGTGTGTAGAGCAGTTTTCAATGTGTGCGTTAACGCAATTACAAAATTAAATTAATATGAATGTAAATGTTGTGGGCCAAATTGACTTCAATAAAGCAAATGCTAATGCATCTCGCACTCAGCTGTGTTTGGTGTTATTAACAATTATGAAATACGCAGTAATTAATTGTTATATTTCAACGAAATACTTAAAAGGTAGTTGGTACATGAGTGAGATAAGTCACAGCTGGGGAGCTTAATACTGATTAAAATGAATTAGTGGCGATGTGTGTGTGCGCTGTTGATGTTTAAAGTTGGTGTTGGAGTTTAATGTGGACGGCCTATGTGGCGTATTTTTTCTTATGACACCCTCTACAACCTATTACATGTCACAGGTGCTCGAACAAAGGCGAGATGGGTATCGGGGTGTGACGAACATCTGTCCACCCTACTGGCAGAGACGATCTTCTAGCCACGATTGCCGTCAGTCGAGAACAACTGTTTGGAAACTCCTCCAACGCTAAGCTGCCCCCGGGACTTGTGATACGACCGTTACATTACTGATCAGCGCCAATATTGACCAAGTGCACCGGACAATCCAGGTGGGAACATTCTAATTATCTATTTCTCTCTCCACAACATGGTGAATGCACAGAAGCCGCCAGAAGCTCACTCGTGAAGTTCTGACCGTTATACTCTAGCACAAACTCTCATGTTCAATTATGTTATTGCATGTGTGTACATTACAGCAGTACACCTAATGAAATATCTTATAACTGTTTATAATGTGTAAGAAATTACACACATACACACATATCCGCAGTTTGCTGTAAGATCTAACTTTTCATCTAATTAATAATTAGGGAGTTAATTATCTTGTGCTATTATGTCATCTGGTCATGGCTGAGTTTTAATCACGTAACTGGGGCTGTCTGATGCTTTAGATGAGAATCTATTTTCTTTCTCACATATACTTAGCGCTTTAATGATTAAAGTCAGGGTGGTTTAGCAGGTTGAGTCTTGGGGCGGTCACTTACATTCTCTGGTGTTAACTACCAAGGCAAATCTATGCTTAGGAGCTGTGATTATCAGATTACGCTGTCATTTATATTTGTACATATATATACATATTATGGTGCATTCATTTACGGTAGTTGGAATGGGTTTATGAGGAATTTAGTACTGATATGAGGGGTGTTGTGTCATTCATGTTGTGTATGTGTTGGTGTGTGTAATTTTACTATATTTTGCTGGGGGAATATGTAATGAATTTAAAAAAGAAGAAAAAACCATAAATGTGCTTACTAAGACAAAAAGGCTAGCCTATTTGAAACTATACAACACTTATGGATTAATGAATTGCTTTTATGAATGAGATTATTGCTGCCATTGACTCATACATAATCAGGCAGAAATTTTGAAATTATGTTAATATCAAATTCACTTATTTTTTTTTTGACATTATGAATATTAATTGATATACATATATATATAATCCTGCCATTAATTGTGTGCCTACACAATCGAGAATTGTCATTTTATGTAACATCTTGCAGGTTTAATAAAGCATACGCTTGTTGGTTAAAAGACTTTTTCATTTGCAAGTCCTGTCATTCACCTGGGGGGACATGTCTGTAATTATAATTGGGCCTTGTACACTTTTGCTTCCTCTAGGTTTTCCACCTAGTTCTAAATATGTCTCTCCCCTTTAAAAAAAAACTTAATAATAAATAAAATTAAATAAAATAAAAATTCAAAAAAAAAAATTACAAAAAACTTAGAAAAATAAAAGGGGGGTTTCAAGTATAATTTAATTGCATAATTAAAATTTGCATAAATTAGCATAATTATAGTTAAAACTATATCAGAATTTATGGGTTTGTATACACAAACTAAAATGAATAAGATTGCTAACGTAGTTTAAATTCCAAAATGCAATATATAGGAAATTCTTTTTTCTTATGAGAATGACTGTGAAGCTTCATTCAATAACTGGAAACTATTCTAATCAAAATTTAATTTAACAAAATGCTTCAATTAGTTGTTGCTATTCCTACTGCAATGTAACCTTTTAATGCTTAGGGAATTTAATGCTTGGAAATTATGTTTAAGAGTAAAATTAAATTTAGTGTTTTTATTCTTTAAGGTAAACGCACACCACCATCACCACGAGAAAGATCATCATTTGTCTAACAAAAAAGACAAGGCGGCTTCAAAATCTGAACCGTCTTCGGAAGCAGATCCAGTCCCTCTGTCAGATCCGGCTCCAGCTCCTCCAACAGATCCTCCAACTTCAGCGCCTCCATCAGATCCGGCTCCAGCAGCGCCATCAGATCTATCTCCAACACCCCCATCAGTTACAACTCCGACACCAAAACCGTCCAAAATAACAAAATGTGATACGACGTGCACGTGTTGCCGTCGTTGTTGTGGAAGTCGACCGTGCGGCAGCTGTCATTAGCGTGACGGTCACACCAAACCGACTACAACACGTGTCCTGTCCAACATGTTGACTATATTGGATTTTATATTATTGTAGTGTTTAATATGGATTGATACATTTTGATCAAGATTTTGTTTTCGTTGTTCTGTTTGTCCAGTTCTGTTTGATTAAGTATCTAATGAAAGCCAGGTTACTCTAGAAGCAATTTTATTACTGGCACTAGAATATTGAACTAGTTTAAATATTTTTAAAATGTTTGTTTTCATAGATGACAAAACACAAGGGATTGTTATAATAACGAATAAACAAGTTTAATTTCTGTATCACTTCAAGCAGCTTTAAGTTCATTGCTTTACTTTGTTACAGTGTTAGTTAAAATAAGATCTTGTTTTATATTTAATGTTTATTTACATTATTACAATTAAAACATATAACACATTAAATTTAAACTAATTGAAACAAATCTCAGTACGCAATGGAAGTTAACTATTGTTAACAAGTTAATTTTTTACCATAATAAAACAAGTGTTTGGCTATAATTTACAAATAAGCTGCTGAATTTTGTCTATACAACAATACGCGTGCACTCACGTCATTAAAGAATTTGAAAATCTAAAATCATGTAACAGTTGAAATATATGCCAGAAAAGTGTGTTGGAATACCGCTTTGTTCACAAAGATATGTTACAAAACGTTCCATTGGGGACTGAGAATAGGACTGGCCAATGAAGGGAGATGACTTACACAGATAGACTCGAACGATCTTGAGAAATGGGCTACGGCTTCATAGTTCTTATCTAACAGTGATGCCAGTTGTAAAACTTGAATATTATGGCAATACAACTTGAAATATTATAAAACTTAAATAATTGTTACTGTACTAACAATGTTAACAATGACAGCTTGTAAACCAGATTTCATTTCTCACTTTATTTTTTAACAGTCCGCCGCCCATTTACATAGTTTCTGTTTCATAAGTCGACTATAATGTATGCGATTTGACGTCATGAACAAAATGCAATTCATTATTGTTAATTTGTATTTGAAACCGGTATTAAAATCTCTGACCTTTGTTTTTACCACGCAATTCTTAGTTTTTATTCATAGTTGAAACAACATATTGTCTACCTTTCTTATTTATCACGATAAATATTCCTTACTTCATGTAGAAGTAATATTAAATATCACATTATTCAACCAGATTATTAAGTCACAATAACGCGAGTTTTACAATAACTTTAGCTTGAAGATCAAGAACACAATAACGAAAAATATATTATTCTATTCGCAAACATTTCACCAACGTTAAAGAGAATTTCATTAAATAAATTTACAAATTTTTCATTATGTATTAGTTTTTTCAGCAAATTACTAAAATCAAAACAAAACAAAAAAGGAATAAACACATTTAATTAAGAACAAAATGGGTTCAGTATTTGCATAAATGTTAAAAATGAAAGAAAAGTAATAACGTATTCATTAACTTGAAATAAAATAGTGTTCCTCCATTATTTCTGCAAATAAAATCTTTGTTTATAGCATACATAAACATCTGAAGGTATTGATTTCACAGTACTTTAATATAGTATCGTTGATTGTTATCTATGCACAGTTTACAAACAGATAACAATATATCTTGTTACTTATTTAATTTTGGTAATACGGAATTCGTCTTTAAACCAATGATTAGGTAGGGTATCCGTTTTATGTTTCTGACCCATTTGATAATATCGACCGGAATTGAAACTCACCATAGCAGATCTAACAACTGTGGAATTGGTAAACTGTTTAGAATACCAACGAGGCGGAAATACAGGGGACAATCGTCCGCTTATCGACTGATCAATTTTACCGTAAACAATAGTCAGAGTAGCTGATAACGATGATCATTGATAACGTTCTTATCCTTAATATATTTACACAGCACATGTGACAACAGCGAGCATGCTTTCTTACTGTGTTAAGAGGTGAAGGTGAATGTAGCTGGGCTATCTGAGTGGTTACACTATATAAACATTTGATCATAGTACGTGTAGAGTATTTAACTACTGACGTTACAAAAGCGACAACACTGAATGATTTTAAGATTTTAAAGAGGGTTTTGTGGAACTGTAAGAAAACAAATGCAGGGGCTGTGCAAGCAACGTGTAAGCCGTTACCCCGAGCTTCAGATGAGGTCCCGTCGCGAGGACAACTATGTCTGGGGGTTCTAGGTGTGGCTTGCTACGGGCCGTGGGGTTTCAAGGGTTTCAATTAGACAATGTTCGCCGAGGACGGGTTCCCAAGATCCACCTAGCACAGGTGAGTTCTGGCCGAGAGCGCTGATCGTGAGTTGTCTTGGAAACGATCATAGCGGCGGTAGAACTTACTGGAAAGTGTCCATATTGTGGCGTTCAGGAAACGAATACCTAGGTCATTGTAGATAGTTAGGTATAGTCAAGGAAAATAAGGCAAAAATGAGCGAACTTTTTACTCTGAGATTTTTTTATAGAAAAGTGTAGGTTTTGAAGTCAGAAAACATATGTCACACACGCAACCACCAGCAACATACAGCGTTTTGAGATATAGATATATTATTACTTAACGTTTATCCCGTAGTATAGTAATTGTATAATAATTTGCCCGTGTTATGCTTTGTAAATTTTAATTTGTAATAAATAATTGTAAATAGTGTATTAGTTGATCGTGAATTATTTATGTTGCGTATTTTCGAATGTGATTTAATATATAAGTTAAAAAAATGAATTATTCTGCCTTGATTTAATAATCAGAATTATTATTATTCCAATTCAGCAGTTAGAACTCCAAAATCAATTCAAAAATAGCGGTCGAGTCATCCCAAACAATTCTCAAGTCACCTTCGATATTAGGCTTATAACCTATTCTTTGAGGTTAATCTTGGTTTTGTAGTTTGCGTACTTCCAACGACTCCCCGACGTCTTCTTATCCTTGGTAATTATAAAATAAATGTTGATAATATCTTATGTTCATGAAATAATAACGCATGGATTTAATTTATTAACATAATTGTTTAAACTCTGTAATATGAGTTCAAATTGATAGAAATTTCCATTCGATACACACGTTAGTCACAATCGATATTTATCTCAGGAGTGAATAATTAAATAAGGTTAATATATTTCGTGGGAATTCTTGTGGCTGCTACGAAAAGTTCCATTACATGATAATTAACAATATAGAGTACCTTTACAAATCATCTATTACTTATAATCTAAAAAAATTACAAAATTATATATTAAATAACATACGATGTTTGACGAGATTCAATACGCTTCGTAAAAAGCATGCAGGTTAGAGTGACGTCATCATCATGGCTGCCGTTGTCCGTGTCAGAGAATAATTGAAGTTTATTAAATATGTAAAAATAAATGTTTCCTTGTAATCACTGTTTCGTTTAGATATGGAATTTGTTTCACTTGTTAAAATGTTCACTAGTGATTAGTGTTAGTGTGAATTGGTGTATTGTCTAGTGGTTGTTCCTTTTTGGATAAAAAATATTGTCAATGATTAAGTCAAATTATACTTTACACATCTAGGCGATATTGCTGAACGTCTTCTGGTTTATTCTTTATAATTTCTTGATGGTGTGTGTTCCTGGTTCGTGAAATGATTGTAGTGGAGGAATTATTTATCTTCATTGGTGGTCATACAAATCTTCTTTCACAAACGGTTTAGTAATTTTATGTTTTTATTTTAATAACATCTCGACACGCACTATTAAACTGTTCTCCATCACAATTAACAATTAAGTGTTATTTCTTCTTTTTTAGTCACCGAACTCATACAAACTTCTTAAATTTTGATTGGCCATTTATGTACAGGTTAAGTGTTATATGATCAATACCCATTACCTACTTTACATTTTATAAATTACTTTCAATAGATAATTTTATTATTATACTCTAATGATACATGAAATGTTTATACGATTATTAATTAGATAATTATAAACAATTTGATACTAAACATGCCTCAGTTTATAACTGTAAAACTTTATTAATTTGAATTTCTCTGATATGTGGTGGAACAATTTGTTATGGTTGATTGTAATTTCTACCTTGACTACCTGAGATAAATATATTTAAACAAATTAACTAGTAACATAAACTCGTATAACATATAACAAAAACTCTTAATAATAATACTTGTTTTTGACAGTTTTAGTTTATTATACTGTTAAACTATTGTCCGTATGATAAACTAAATTTTCTGTCTAATAATAATAATAATAAAACACTTTTTTATAAAAACTAAATAGTACACTGTTTAACAGTAGTTTGTGTCACTATTATTATTCTGTCACTTATCTCACTGTAAGGGGTTGTGTCCCTTTTTCTTTCCTTGATTATAGGCCTATACAATTTTGTTTAATACAATTTTAATTTATGAATAGGTACTCTTTATTGGGTTTGGTTGTGTTATTCAGGGTAAGTTATTTAGGCCTACTAGGTTTATTTATTTAACTTGTTGTCTGTTTACTGCCCTATTCTACTGGGTTATTTCTGGGTCTCTTGATGATATTAAATAAGTCAAAGGTTGTTTTTATTTAGTTATATTTGGTTCTTTACTAATCTCTTTAAAACTTGGTAATTTCCTTTAATTGACTATTAATTGTAATTTCTTGTTCCCTCTCTGGATAGGATTTCCCTATTATATTTACAATTCTTTTTATAAAATTTTGTTTCGTTACAATATATATATGATTTTTCGCGTTTTTTGACCAAAAACTGCCAATATCTCAATGTATATATATATATTTTTTAAATGAACTACAGATTATGTGAAAATTAATGTTTTGGAGCCAAAACAATTTTTTTTAATTGTTTTTCATTATATTTTTCAGATTTTTGAAAAAAAAACCGACAATATGGAAGAATTGTGCGTACTTTGCGATTCCGCATTAGGTGATAATAGTGTGCGAGTTGGAGATAAGGCAAGAGCATCGATGATTGAAGGAAGCATCAGGATGCAAGATGGCAGAGACAAACTCATCAAGGATAGAGCAGAATTATTTGTTCGTGTTAATTGCAAAAAATGCTATTCTTCACGGAGACATTCAAATTCTTCGAAGACAGTAACAGGTCATGCAGCAAGAACAATGGATTCAGCAGGCGAATTCGAATTTGAAAATCATTGTTTTTACTGTAACAAGAATTGTTCTGATACACTAATTAAAAAACATCCGAAAATGAATATAAGTTTTGCTGCTAAGAATACGCGAGATGTTCTTCTTGATCGTACGAACAAATACAATTCTATAGTTACATCTGATAATGAAGATGAAGTTGCTGAAATTGAACCTGATATCTTTTTATTTATGGAAGATGATGTTATAGAATCTCAAGAGGATAACGAAGATAACGAAGAAGACGAAGAATGGGACAGCGATGAAGCAGTTTTACATAAGAAACCTAGATATGGAAGTCCATAACAAATTGTTAAAAATAATATATAAAAAAAGTTGTTTTTTAAGTATAAATAAATAAAAAAAATTATAATAATAAATAAGTCATTTTTTCATATTAAATATTGATATACAATTTTTTTTATTGCAGCTCCAGAAAATTCCTTTCCTATTGTCATCAAATTTAAATTTTCAATTTCATTATATTACAAATTTTTATTTTTCAACATTTAAAGTAAAAAAAAAAATTTCAAAGAAAACAGATTTTTCTGGAAAATATTAAAAAGCGCATAATTAATTCGTAATGTACACCCTCGAAAACCTATAAAATGATAAGTTTGATGCTCATAAATATTCAAACCTCGGAAAACTATATAAGATTTTCCAAGAATTTTCCGCAATTTTCTTTTCTCTAATTCACTTTTGTTATTTAAAAATGAATTGACAATTATTTTGGCTCCAAAACATTAATTTTCACATAATCTGTAGTTCATTTGAAATATATATATATACAGTCGAACCTCTATATAACGAAATTGAGAATCCCGGAAAAAAATCGTTAAATAGAGGTTTTCGTTATATAGAGGTATAAACCATTTATAACAAGAATTCCCGGTCTAATTTTTTTATGAATGTTGTTTCACGTTCTATAATGAATTAATATTACGTACCGTTATTTTTCTTAATAGCGCATACTTAAAAAAGTAAATGTATTTTTTATGTCATGCTTTACATATTAATCTAATACATAATAAGTACGTACTGAATAAAGAGTTTGTGTATTTCATGTAAAGACTTACCTTGTACATGGTTGTAGGCTATACGTAAAAGCATGTTGAACTGAGTTTTAGGTTAACACTGTATTTTTATTTCTAGCACATAATTTTTTCACAACAATAATACAAAAAATGAATACACTAACTTTATTTAAAATGTTAAAAGCACTAATCCTAAGGCATTCTTTAGTCTTTGATGGATGTTGATCGGTAATCAAATCGGTTGTTGACAGTAGGCTATATAATTTTTGATACAGTTTTAATTCGTTACTTGAAAAAGTGGGTAATTTTCTGTTGTTTTCTGTGTTTGAATAAGATACTACGTTCAAAAAAAGTTTCACATCTATTTAAATACTCAAAAATACTGTAAGGTACTTTGTCCTTGAGATGTAGTGCAAGCATAATTGCTTTAAATGACTGTAAAACCTCGTCGTCGGTAGGTTTTCTCTTGTCTTGCTGGTCTTCAAAATTTTCGTCGTCATCATCATCATCATCTTCTACCGGTTCACAGGACTTGCTAACACTATGGAGTATGTCGTCATCGTCCGGAAAATCAGAAACAGTAACCTGTTCATCAGCAGTGATGAAATCTTCCAGTGTAACTTCGTTACTGACATTTCCAGTTGTTTGTAGAAAATTCCAGTGACTTCTTAACTGTACTAGTGTCATATCATCTTCTTCATTCCATTCTGTTGTGGCGGTACTGAAACCAGCTTTAAAAAAACAATGGAATATTGTTTCATCGCTAACATCATTGGTCCATACTTTTGATAATTCAGAAGTGCACTCCCGAAGATCAACAATATTAACAGGGACAGTCTGGTTGTTCTCTACAATGGTAACAATTTTTTTCAGGATTCTTTTTCGGTAGTGCAATTTAAGAGTTTTAATTACCCCCTGATCCATTGGTTGTATAATTGACGTTAAGTTTGGTGGGAAAAATACGACTTTTAAATTATTTAATACAGAATTAATGTCTCCAGGATGAGCCGTACAATTATCAATAAAAAGCACAATTTTTCTTTTTTGTGTGGTCATTTGTTTGTCCAGCTTTTTTACCCAACCTGTAAAAATGTCAGTAGTCATCCACGCTTTTTTGTTAAATGTGTAGTCTACCTCTAGAGATTACCTCCTCGAAAACAACGCGGAGTTTTACTTTTGCCAATTACCAACATTTTAAGTCTTTCAGTCCCTAGCATGTTTGCAGCCACTAACACCGTAATTCTTAGTTTACTTTGTTTACCACCAAAGCACGGATCATTTTTAAAAGTTAGCGTTTTGTTGGGTAAACATTTAAAAAATAGACCCGTCTCGTCCGCGTTGAAAATGTCTTTTCGCGGATATTCTTTTAAAATCGGTTTTAACACAGTCTGCTTCCAAGTTTCACAGTTACTTACGCTGGCACTTGCACTTTCTCCACAAATTACTTTATGAATTACACCATGCCTTTTTCTAAACTTCTCTAACCACCCATTGCTGGCCTGGAAATCCTTGTGTCCCAATGCAGCACCAAATTCCAGGGCTTTTTCTTTAATTAATGTCCCGGATAATGGAAGCTTTTTTCGCACATCACCGTCATCCATTTTAAAATGGCTTCGTCGATATCACCATACATGCTACTTTTTAAATTTTTCCTCACTAGACTTTCTTTACATTGGTCTGCTTCCTATAGTATCACGTCCCGATTTTTTAAAATTGTCGACAGTGAACTTGGTGGGATTCCAAATTTTGCGCGATATCTTTTTTTTTAACACCTTTGTCAACTTCGTGTATAATGCTAATTTTTTCCGAAACACTAAGGCACTTCCGTTTTGACATTGCATACGGCACACTACAGAAACAGTACACGACTAACACGACTAACCTGTATAACACGATTAACGCAATCCAAAGACAGAGACAAACTGAGTTAATCCCAGGAAATGTTATTGCTGAACTGTATGTATGCACTGAACAATAGAGGATGTCTGGGCCAAGTGAATTCTAAGAATTCTGTTTGTTATGTCTATTTCAGTGTTCTGTGTTAGTTAATGGATTTTGGGGAATTCCGCTACTCTTATGTATAGGTTTACAATAACTCCCTTTCCGACCAGGCCAAGCCCGTCGCCAACAGGTAACGGCAGAACACGTGTTTAAATCTTTTCTTAGGATTTTATTGTTATGGGTGATACAGTACAAATGTAAGACAATTTAGGGAATTTACGCTTTACAATTTCAATAAAAATAGCCTGTCATTTTCGGCTGTGGTCAAGAATACTTTGTGTTTGTATAAAAGTACAATTTAGGTACAGAAATCAAAAGAATAACTACCTTTAAACTCACAGAGATGTCTTGCACTAAATTTAATGGCATTATTTTTACAAAACATTGAGTAAAAATTACTGTATGTTGATATGCAGTATGTGTCACCATTTCGTTATATAGAGGTATGAATACGTTAAATAGAGGTAAATTTATACATAGTTTTATTACAACGTCACGGTGCAGTAAAAAATTTCGTAAAATCGAGGTTTTCGTAATATCGAGGTTCGTTATAAAGAGGTTTGACTGTACATGCGGTTTTTCCGCTTTTACGGGAGCAATTCCGCTTTTCCATACGAGCAATTTCGTAGGAAATTTAATTTTGAACAACTTTTATTTGAAACTTTTTTACGAAAAAATGCATCTTCATTGAGATATTGGCAGTTTTGGTCAAAAAACGCGAAAAATCATATATCTATATATCTATATCTCAAAACGCTGTATGTTGCTGGTGGTTGCGTGTGTGACATATGTTTTCTGACCTCAAAACCTACACTTTTCTATAAAAAAATCTCAGAGTAAAAAAGTTCTCTTATTCCGTCTTTTTATGTCTAACTTTCCTGGACTAGTAGTGAGCTTTGCAGCTCCAGCGCAAACCTCGGTCCATGACAGTTTTGCAGGCTACTTGTTCGGAATGCGTACACCAGGTGAGGCGCCTGTCAAGGTGGGGCCCTAGCAACTTACGAACTTTGTCGAGCCTAGAAAGCTTCATATAGTTTTAAACTGCGTATAAATTAGCAAGGTTGGTTTTAAGTGTCGCACACTAGTTAAAGACATGTGTTGCTAATATTTAGCAAGCATTCATCTTCTTCTTCTTCTTTGTGGGTTATCCGCTGAGGAAGCTGGCCCACTTCACTTTGGCAGCTGCTCAAAAGAATTTAATGGGTGTTTGCTCTAACCACTGTCTGAGGCTCTTCAACCAGGAGACAAAGAGCCTTCAGCCTTCAGGAAAGAGATACTCATTACTTTCTTATCTTTTTTGGCTAAATATAATATTCTATACTTTTTTATTTTTGATGATGTGTCCGAAGTAGCCCATCTTTCTTTGTTTTACTATTATAATAATGCTTTCATGATATACTGTCAATTGCTAAATACTGCATAGACGTCACATTCAAACCTCCTGATTCTACATATGATAGGATTATTAAGATACAAAGCATTCTGCAGACTTTCAAACGCTATAAGCCGTTTCTGTGACGCATCGTTAGACGGTCAAGCTTGTGTCCTGTAAAGGGTGTCGAAAACTTTTCAGAACTTCAACTGTAATCATAATGATGCTTTTTTACGTACGGTAACCACCTTACCAAAACATTTTTTATCTTATCAAATTTATCATTACGGACAAAGCCCCCATATGTGTGTCTAATACGTCATAATTTACCAAGCGCTAATTAAGAAAAAGCCTAATTTAATATGTTAAATATTATTTAAATGTTGAACAGGAGTTGTTTAGGCCAAAAGGATTTGGTACTTGAGTGCTATTTTTGTTTACGTTATAACGCCATAGTACGATTATATTTTGTACGCCTGTAGAAGAGTAAAGTATATCTCAAATTTTGATAGCATAAAATGTATGTTTGTTCGGGCGCGTGTATACACGTGTGTATATGTGTGGTAAATTAAAATAAAGAAAAACAATTTTTTTTAAAAATAACATGTGTAACAGAGTTCAACGTGATATTCACGTTTTGTTGAGCGAGTGGAGCAACTTCCACAAGTCCCGTTTAACCGATACCAAGCAGTTGTTCACCACCAATTCATCAACATCTTTTCGTTTATATTTTAATCTAAAACCACGAATGTTTTAAAATACAAAATCCTTTACGGAGAGGGAGATAAATTAGCTAGTTTGGGTCCTTCGACGTTTCCTGATACTCCTGTACAGCAAACAATTCAAAACGTTAAAACTACTGCGCGCGCGCATACATGTCACGGACAATGAAATCTCGATATCGGTTTATGAACAATTGGCCTGAATGCGTAACATATGGACACTCTTTGTTTGCTACGTAAGCTATTCCGTATTCGTCACCCCTTAATGAATATGGCCTGAATATGAACCGTAATAACAAGACCACTGGTTCGTTTACGTTGTCGCAGTTAGACTTGCAGTATCTCGTAATCAATAGCAAACGCATTCTAAGCTGAACAGGCCGCATTCTAAGAACAGCAGTTGGCATACATGGGCGGAGACAGAGGGTGTTATAGGTTTGGAACTTTCCGAAATTTGCTAGTCAATTAAAAAACCGTAATATTTTCTTTCTAAACATTATTTGTAATAATAAATAACAATTAATTCTGCGTGCTTACAGAAATATCGTTACGTGATGGGCGGTGGGTGACCATAATATTTATCCCTCCACTCTTTATTGAATCTCCTCCTCGAAATGAAAGTCTGTATACTAGGATGCTAGTTAATTCAAACGTTTTTGCTTTCGTTGTCCTATGTCGGTTCCCCGCGGGTAGACCTATATGCCAGTACCGTGAAAACGGGCGACACAGAACATAACATTTGCTGGAGGATACTTGACAAACGTCGAACAGTAGACTTTATTCTGTCTTCTTCCTTTGTTTGAATAATCTTTGTAGAATTCACTTCTCTAACAGAATGTCGACT
The DNA here is from genome assembly GCA_034769895.1 of Magicicada septendecula. NCBI lineage: Eukaryota > Metazoa > Arthropoda > Insecta > Hemiptera > Cicadidae > Magicicada > Magicicada septendecula. The sequence continues at coordinate 662,118,620 of CM068368.1, forward strand.
GGAAAGTGTGAAGAACGAATAACAAAACTAAACATGTACAAGGCTTCTGAAATTTGAAAAACGTAAAAACGTATTTAAGACTCTTCCTTTTCAAAAGAAATTGGTATCATTTTATAGCTCATTTTGGGGGGAAAAATATAATAAGGTTCCAGGTATAGGATTTATTGTAAGCAAACATTTGGTAACAATCGTGACTGAATTTGAATATATAAGAAGGATAAATACGAGTGCTATTCAAGTTTACTTTATTGCTCTATTGCAACTAGTGAAGATAAAGCAGTAGATGTGGTCTAGTGGCCTACATATGAGTAAAGAAAAAAGAAATAAAATTATAACACACTATTTCCAATTTTTATGCAGAACGTGTATTTATGTATTAAAAAATATTTTTGTGATGTATTTTAGAAAGTATATTATGTATTTTAGTATATGATGCGGGAATAAAACACTGCCTTAAATTGGGGATTGAATTAAATCTGATATTTTACTACAGTCAATTTAGCGGTCTCAAGTTTTTGAAAGTTCACTTGAATGAAGTTCAGATTTATAGAATGCGTAGAAAAGTTGTATCTAAGAGTTAATTATTGCAGATTGTACAAACATTGCTTCGCTTATTTTAATTTGGTGAAGTTTTTGATATTTTGAACATGTTTATTCTTAAAAACGTTAATATTGGAAAGAAAGTTTTTAAGAATATAAACATAATAAAATTAAATGAGACTTACGGCGTAAGTTAACATTTACTGATGTAAATACGTTAAACTGTCACAAAAATGTTTTGTTTAGAGTAAAAAAAAGAAAAGTTAAAAACTGATTTTAAATTTACTATGATAAGTTTAGAATTTTTGTTTGTTTAGAAGGTAAATTATCTTAGCAAAAACAAATATTAGCCTATTACGTATTCATTTTGTTTGGAATATTAAACCACGTAAATATGAAAAATAGCTTCCAGCTCTTAAATTTGATAACAACCTCAGGATCCCCAAAAGCTACTACAAATCCGTACATTTTTCAGCTCAAGTTCTATGAAAAACTTGATAAATACAAAGACTCACAGATACGTATGTGTGACTCATGTGTTCACAGATGGTTATCGCTCGGATGAAAATAATGGATGTGCAGTAATATTACCCGGAGCAGGTTGAACAGGGTCTGCTCGGTTTTCTTCTGTGAAGCATATGAAATCCGTTTAGCACTGGAAATAAGAAAACATTCCACTGGCTTTAGGTATATTATCTTCTCAGTTTCTAGAAGTGTTTTAGATAGGCTGCAGCAGGATGACATCAACGAGCTCATTATTCAATACATAACATAACCTTTGATATCTCAACCAGGCAGTGCAAGGAAATTATTTTCAGTTTGATACCATCATACATAGGAATTAAGGGTAACGAACTGGCTGACAAAGCTGCAAAAATTGCTACGACGAGTCAGTATCATTATCTTACAATAACTTTAAAAAAGATCTTCATTTAAAACTTCTGGAACACTGGAATGATGAATGGTTTAAGTCACCACCTGCCAACCTGTTCCTAGTGATGAAAAATATTTACGAATCCATAACTCCGTACCGGCCTTGTTATTATTTGTTGTTACATATAATATTATATATTATATTTATTAGTACATATACACTTATATAGGTTATTAATTAATAATTAAATATTTCTATGTTATGTATTTATATTATTTGTGTTGTATAGAGCAATATTTACCAGTTTACTTTTCATTCTAATACTATTTAATTGCTAAGGTTTAATCTAATATCTAATGTAATTTTTAAGTCCTACTAGTTTCTGAGTATATTGTTTCAATATATCTTTGCTTATCAAATTGTAGTTTAGTTTGTAATTTTATTGCATCTATACAAGAATTTTTGTATGATATGTAAATTCATTATTATAATAAAATTCATAATAATGAATTTGGTCACTAATGCTGTTGCAGCGATTTGACAAATAAATAATAAACAAAATATATGACAGGTACAATAGGAAAACAGATGTGTGTGAAAGGCATAAAGACACAGGGGAATATTAAATTTTGAGTTTATTTCACATCAGCTGTTGTTTTATTTAACACCAGTAATGGTACATCAGACTGCATTAAACGATGTTAAACAACGGGTTTCCATTACACAAAACCGTTGGAAATTTTTACAGAGACGTAAAGAAGTTTTAGGCAGGAGAGTCATATAATTTGTTGTCAGTGGACAGTGAACAATAATCCGTTATTGAACACTAAAAATGAATTATGAATGCACAGAAAGTAACAAGAAAAATTAATATAAATTATTGGGTATGTGTAATTTATCCCTCTAGCTTCACTACTGCAGCAAGAATTAACAATTTATTAACAACAGATTATTATATTCCGAAATAAAACTAATGAAATGTCTATAGAAGGTAAAGAAGAGGTTACGCCTAATTAAAAAACATGACGTAAAAAATAAATGTGTAACACAAGCTTATGTATATAAATGATGTTAACTTGAATAACTCACTTTCGTTATCACAAAAAATAAATCTGGGAGCTCATAGTGCGTTCCACGCTATCTTTAACTTTTCAATTTTCTTTTGCTCTCGCTAGCACATTTCGTCCTTCAGATTCTGCAGTCTTCATAATGTCACATTTTTTAAGCTTTTTTATTTATAATAAAATAAAAATTTAATAAATAATAATTATCTATTATATGCAAATTAAATGAATTTAATAAGAATTAATTGACCCATTTGATGACATGTCGAGTTCTTGAAATAAATATAGTAAATCACACACTTAACTAAATGTTGTGCTTAATTAAAGGACGATGACTTTTTGCAAATTATAAAGATCATCTGGATCGGTGTTACCATTCTGATAGCACGTTTAGAATTAAGCGGAAAATACGTATTTCTGCTACATTTTTTACACATTACATTGCAGTAATTTATCGCGAAGGCAGCAAACGATAAGATGCGGTATACAGAGCGGCCATATCAAGCGTAGGAGAGAATCAGCATGTTTAACGAATTCGGATCAATAAACGCGCAAATTGAAGGACAAATATACTATTGATCTTGTAAGATTTTATCAAGCAAAAGAAATGAAGTATCAGCAGACGGAATAGAAAAATCATCAAAAAAATGTGTATTTCCTATCAAATTTTACATCAAGTGAAGATAGCAAACAGAATATAAAGTACAGAATCCCAAGAGGCAGTCACATTTGACTCTTCTGTACAAACCAGAAAACTCAAACGAACAAACCAAAATGGCAGTCCGTTGTATTGCAATCATCGCTTTGGCACTCGTTGCTTTCCTTCAGGTGAGTAAACATTTATACTTTTGAAAAAATTTCAAAATTTGTATTTAATATTAACGTTAAGCAGTTATTAGGCCTATTGGATACTTATATTAATTGTTGTTCGTAAGGATTGTAACAATGCTTTCAAATCTAAAAATTATTTAAATTATTTAACATACTGAACAGTGTAAAAAACGTAAACAACTATTTACACTGGTTATGTAATTTATGTTTACGTAAGTGATTGAAATTAACGTAAAAAGATATTTAGCTTATGGTGCATGTATTTCTACAATTCCTAAAATTTGTAAGAAGCTACCTTTGCGGTAGTTTGACATCTTATCCAATCAAGAACGAAAGTTAACTAAATTCTATTTTTCAAGAACATTACATGCATTTGAACACCCACACTTATACAGAAATACAAATCCATGCTGTTATTGAATAACCGTGACTCGCTTTGTTACAGAACATGACACAAAATTGTTTATTGTTTAATCCATAACTAAAACTTTTTCGGCACATGGGTATCATTCACTTGCTCTCACGCTAATATAGTCACATATACACATTATATTGTCTGTTCATTTATGAGTACATTTTCGTTAACAAAACTCAATATGCAAAAATAAAAACGTATAGGCTACATATTTTGACAAATAGGATCCGTTTTAAGTAATTGTTTTGATTTTTATTAATGTTATTTAATTTGTTATTGGACTATTATTGTTTCACATGAACAAGAAACAAATTAATGTTTTTATTGCATGATTTCTGTATTAAAAATTCTTAAAATTATATCTCAGCTTTGTGTTCCGGGTGTTCATGTCTACTGTTGAATTCTTCAAGCCAGACATTTTGGACTATCTGTGCCTTCTCCAACCGCTCTCTTGACTAACAAGTCACTGAAGAAGGATTTCAGCAGTTCTAACCAAAACGTCTGGCTGAGAAATACATACAACAATGAATCACAGCCCCATTACAGAAAACGGAAACAAAGTGAAAATTAAATTCCGGCTATTTTAAACAATTTAAAAGTTGTAATTTTAGATTACAGTTCAAACATTGTTAATAACAATGTTTATTTTAGTTTATCAATCTGTTTCTCTTATTTATCTAAAGCATTTCACTTCACTTCTCTTGTGTACGGTTTCCATTCGGTGAGTTTGAAAAAAACGAAAACACGTTAATAACAGGTCTTGAAGTGAAAGATCGAATTGCAACATTATCGGTTCTTAATTCAAATCCATATTCTCGAATGTTTCATTCTTCTCAAACGTTACATGACCGTGTTACGTTGGTACTTTGACTAATGTCATTTACGCCTTATTTTAGTTCGCTTCCGAAGATGTTTCCGCTTGTGGATGTGGATGTTGCTGCTGCGAAGAACCCGTCATTAAGCTGAAGTTGGGATCAGAACAGGAATGTAAGCCATGCTGTTGCTCTCCATGCTGCTGCGGATGTGGATGTGGATGCTGCGGTAAGTGCTGCTGCGAAGAGCCCGTCATCAAGCTGAAACTGGGATCCGAACAGGAATGCAAACCATGCTGCTGCTGCTGTTCCCCCTGTTGTTGCTGCTGTTAAGCTTCCCTTCGTTACCAGTAGATCACAGAACCAAATATAAAACTGTTTATTCTTAAATTGACATTAAAAAAAACCGATACATTGATAAATACAATTGCACATGTTTTGTTACGTCTTTGTTAATTTTATGTTTTTACTTGTTAACAAAACGTAAATAAAAGATTTCAGTTTTTCAGGAAACCAAAGACTTCGTTTATGTTGAATGTGTTCCCTGAAATACCTAACAATACTTTCCTTTGAATGACACGGTACTTTAGACGAACAAGAATTAAGCCAATAAAATTTAGTCGAAACCCATAAACATAAGCCACTTATTTAACAAAAGAATTTCATACGCAAGCAAGTAAACACACACACACACACACACACACACACACACACACACACACACACACACACACACACACACACACACACACACACACACACACACACACACACACACACACACACACACACACACACACACACACACAGACTTCTAATTACTTTATGAATTAGGCATATTGGAGTCGTACAACATTTTCCAGTGGAATATGTTTTTACTGGGGTAGAACTGGATATCCAATGGCATTCCTATGTATTTAACTAAGTATACTATAGTTAAATACATTAATGAAATTAATGAAGTAGTTAAATACTCATTAGTTTATAATGAAACTCAACGCGTCCCGGACATCTCGACACCTGTCTATCCGCACGTTTCAACGTCCGAAACTCTTCAGTGTACATACTATCCTCCCCCGTTTGTTTATCACACAAGATCATTACCACACAAAACATGTTAACACAGCTATTTTTTATTATTACCCTATATGAGGTTGTATTTATTAATCATATTCTTATAAAAATCCAATGATCATGATTCAAATCTGAGTATTGTACATTTTCGAGTAGTAATTTGTTCAACAGGTTAACCACAAGACATGCATTAAAAATATAAGACAGTAATGAAACGGGTAGGCTAATTAGTAATCACATTATTCTTAACAGCATGGTGAAAATCAAGTAGGTGTAGGTTGTGCCGATCTCATGAGCATACTGGTGGTGATCAATTCTGTAGTCTTGTCGTCTATCCTGATAGAAATCTAGTCTTCCTGATATCCTTCATCTCTTTGATTCGCAACTACAGAATTCGTAATAACAGTCTTACGCGGTAAATATGTGAGAAGATTGACCAGAGCACTAGAACAATCACAAGTTTTATTAGCAACTTAATCCAACAATGCAATACAAAATATATTGTTATATCTGTAATGGAACAAATTATCTTCACAAATACAACAATCTAATTTGCTCTACACACACAGCTCACAGTAAAATTGAACTACTTACAATTGTAAGTAGTTACAAACGTCTCTGTGACGATCAAGGGGCAAACTAATTTTGAGCAGGGTATGACTATACATCTCAAACACTTTCGAACTCAGTGCGTCATAGATAATCTGGGCGTTGCTAGAACATTCAATCACTGTAAGCTACAGGTTATTCATTGTGTATGACGTCACAATGTCGCTGCCAAAATCTCGTTGTGTCGCTTTGCTTTACTGATTTTCTTACATTATTCATAAACGAAAATTGTTCTTTGCATGCATATATAGTGGCGTATTCAGTGAATACAGTAAGGCTATTACACTTCAATAAACAAGTCGGTAGTTTCTTTCAAATTCTGGGACCGCATAGAAAATTGCTTTCTGGGTTATGTATGTCTATTTATTACTATTGTCCACATACGTTTGTAGTGTTATACTAATATTATAACAAAACAATACGATGACAAAATAAACGAAGATAGACAGAGACTTTCAGGTAAAGCGAATTTTAACAGTGACAATTTTAACCACAAAGGTACATAGTTTCCCTGTGTTGTATTTAGAATATCGAAGGGGTATAAATCCCTTTTTATATTATAAAAAAGTAAAAAATTCACAAAGAGAGATAACATAATTTTTCCAGCTCCTAAATATTAAAAATACAAAATAAAAAAATGAATAATTATTTTTCATAACGAATAAAGAATAAATAAACGAATTTAGTACATGTAATCATTACAAAATAAACCTACTGTGGTTAAAGAAATATTACACAGAGACAAGTTTACGTGCTACGTCGACGGGAACGTTTTTGACGACATATTTGAGGCGAGGTTATTTTAATGGAGACATTTTGGTGGAAACATTTTGATGTGGAACCTTACTGAAAAGTTCCTTGGCTATCCTAATGTGGATCTCCTCCTCAAGACTTCATCGAGTTGTATCACACAACATGGGAAAAGATGTTTTACGAAAATCCTAAAAATGCTTTCCAATCTATTACACTTTATCGCCTTATTTCCTTTTCTGAGACGCCGAGACACTGCAATAGATAAGAGAATACTGTAGGGTTTGCTTTTTGCCATCTGCCAGGCTAAAGTAACTTTACCTACTCCTCGAATAGACTGGTTCCCGCTGTGCACAATTGTTAGCAGCGAGGTTTCTAGTAGTTTTTAATTCATCAGGCCCTTCACAGGAACACGTCGTGTCGGCCACATAAAGAGATTCAAAATTATTATGGAAACTGAAGCAAAGAAATAAAATTGTATAGTACAAAGAAATAAAAGATAAACAATTGTTTATCAATAATTCGTATGCAGAACAATTAAGAAAATTTATCTTAAATTTATTCTTAAATCGTTACGTTTGTCTGTGTTTAAGTAGCACCTGTAAGCGAATGAGCGAATATGAGCATGTTCTTGCAGCCTTAACAATAAAGTGTGACATGGCTTGTCACGTTAATGCGTCGATGTGGCAAATCCTGAGAGGGGATATATTGTATTTGAAATCAGACGTATACTTCAGACGTGTAGCGAAAACGGTCGGCTGTATACTTGGATAGAGTTGTCTGTGGAGTGGAGAATAAGCGTATGGAAACAATGTGACGAGAGTGTCATACATTACGTCAGACACGATTATATCAGCATTTCCATAATGGTTTCTACTAGTAATTTTATACAAACCACTATGTTGTCTTTGATATTGACGAGCGCTTTCGGCAGTCAAGCGACATCTTCAGGTCATTTACCAACAGAGAAATATGAAACCGTTCACTTTTTGGTAAATGACCTGTTGGTATTTCTCTGTTGGTAAATGACCTGAAGATGGCTTGACTGTCGAAAGCGCTCGTCGATACCAAAGACAACATAGTGGTTTGTATAAAATTACTAGTAGAAATATTTGAGACCACTAACACTCCAATACAACAATACATTTCCATAATGGCCCATCCGAAATTAGTGAATATCTCATCACAACAACAATCATTCGATAATGATTATTACGTAACAATCGAACTTTATTTTAATGACATCAGAGTAATTATGATATTACTATTTTGTAGAAGAATGTGTTTTGTAGACGCTTACAATTTAATTCTGTTTATACCAATTGTTGTTACCTACAGTAACTACAGGCATACTTTTATGCCTTGAATACTAATTGTTACGAAATAAGGAATTTACACAACTTATCAGAGCGGATGAAAGAATTGAAATTGAAGGCAGAAAGCCAAAATTTGAAAACTGTCAGAAGAAAAGACAATTTATCATTGTTTTTATAGGCCTACTGGAATAGACGATATTTTTAAAACATTAAAATTTTCTATCGAAACACATGAATAAACATAATTATATTTGTTTGTAAATTGAAACTGTTTCACCTGTACATTTAACCAACATATCTGTATTTCGATTAGGAACATAACAACACATTGTTTATTATATCACGTGAATAATTAACGGTAAACTTAAAATTGTTAACGCACGTAAAAATAACTTATATAGTGTAGACATATGGTTATTAACGTATGGTCATCTTAAGATGTGATTTATGGTCGTATTATCTAATCAAATTTTAAAACTTAATACCCGTATTATTATTTTCAAACATTATATTAAGTATTAGGCTTATAAGACTATAAGAAGTGAATATAAAACATTATGGTTTGAAGAAATGTACATTCTCTTTGTTTATACAAAATTAACGATTTATTGTTTGAGACAAATGGGGGCATCTGGCATACGTATTCTATATATCCCTTCAATCAATCCAGAATATTCGTGATACCAAATGCAAAATTTTTAAGATACGATCAATATTTTTATACAGTAAGATGTTTTTGGTTTCGTTTCAAACAGCGTCACTACTATAAACAGCTAATAACAAGAAACGCCAGTTACTCAATAAATACACATAGCTTTGAAGGAAAATGGATGTCTTTTATTTCTGTTTATAAAACATATAAATAAAAACATCAACTCATAAACATAAACATAACTGTTTTTACAAATAACAAACATATGAATGTATTTGTGTTTTTATTATAATTACGTGAAAATGATGTGTCGATTTTATGAAACGTTTATTGAACTGTGACGTTTTAAGTTAAAAAATAAGGCAGTTTTATTTTCAGTTATGGGACTTGTCAATAAAGTGAAAACATTTTATGTTTAACAGCAGCAACAGCATGGGGTACAGCAGCAGCAGCATGGCTTGCATTCCTGTTCGGATCCCAGTTTCAGCTTGATGACGGGTTCTTCACAGCATCCACATCCGCATCCACATCCACATCCACATCCGCAGCAGCATGGGGAGCAACAGCAGCAGCAAGGCTTGCATTCCTGTTCTGATCCCAGTTTCAGTTTGATGACGGGTTCTTCACAGCAGCAACGTCCGCATCCACAACACCCACATCCACAGGCATCGACGTCTACTGAAGCGAACTGCAAAAGGCGTTAACGATATTTAGACTAAGCATTAACATCAAAGGTATGTAAAGAATTACTAAGATTCGAGGAAAACTGAGAACTTTATTCTTGTAAAAATTTCTCATCGTTTCTTACTTATTATTTACAAAAATGTATGTTAAAGTGTGTATAATTGTTCTGTAGGAGAAGTTAATTTCATTTTAACATTTCCTGTTGTAAGGTCAGTAAGATTCAGTTTGCAAAAAATTATTAAGACTCCTATATCGGATATCAAATTGCAACATTCTTTTACGATCTGCTTTACGATATACTATACACTTTTATGATGTCGCTATGATACTACAGTATATGATGTAATACTATTCTTGTTTCAGTACAAAAAAGTCTGATGCATACCATGGAATAATTTTTTGTACCGAAACAAAAATAGTATTTATATTTCTTCGTTAATTACTAATTAAATGTGTATGTGACGACACAGAAAATTTAGTTTGTCACGATGAAAAAATATGATTTATAAAATGTTCTCTTTAAAGTATTTAATTAAATAATGTTATACTGTATTCTGTATTCTATTTGCTTGGACGAAGAAGAAGCGTGTTGAAATTGTAGAAGACTTAGTGAAAATCTAAATGCTTTTGATATTCCGAAGGAAGAATACGTTACTTACTTGGAGAAAAGCAACAAGTGCCAAAGCACAGACTGCAATACCACGGACTGCCATTTTTTCGTGTGAGTAGTTGATTTCTCTGGTTACTAGAGAAGTGACGAATGTAACTGTGATGGAGAAGACTGTACTTTTTATTCTTTTCTCTATCTTGCACGTCTTTCCTGGATTTGATAGGGTGCTCAAATTATTGTCATGATTTTCTGATATTTCGCTGACACTTCAGTTTTACTCAATACAATCTTCAACATGATCTCTAAAATTTGTCCTTTGATTGGCGAGTTTATTGATCCCGATTTCTTGGGCATGCCGTTCTCGCTCCTTCTACACTGTTTGATATGACTGTTTTGCACGCCTGTTTCTTATCTTTGTACACCTCTGCGATAACTGGAACTGTGCACCGTTTAGGAGATGTTTGTTAATTGGCTACTGTTCCCTCACCAGCGTGGTTTACACCTCATACTTCATGCGTATATTACAAGTCTTCATGGACGTTCAATAACAAGTGAATTCGTGAAGTTAGGTTTCAGTATTAATTGTCTACACTTGGAAGAAACCGCTCAACAAAAATTATGGAAGCTGTTACAATAATCGTGTCATAGGCGTACTAAACACTAATGTAAAGTAAATAGTACTAACAGTTTTTATTATTGGACCGTATTCTACATGTGAGATTTTTATTTTATTCGAACAATCCACAAACTAGGATTCTTAATGTAAAACTAGAAATTTTTACTGTATGCAAGCTAGAGTAGGTCCAACAGTCTCCCCAGAACACGCACTAGTAGGTCCAAAACACGTACACACATATTTACTATATGAACGAATCACACGTAGATACGTTTGTAAAGATCAGTTGCTTCTGTAAAAGATAGATATAACTAACCTATAGGCCTACAGCAGTCACCAATCATGCATTTAATCTACACTGGGCATAGGCGGCTAAAGGGGTGGACTTGGGGGGGCTTAGCCCCCCAAAATATAGCGTTTCTGTTTTTAAAATTTAATAAATTGCTCAACGAAAAATATAATAAAATAAAAAATTTCAAAGTAAAAAAATTTCAAATTTTTAATTTTTTCAAGAAAAATGTGATTCTTTATAAAACTAAAATAAAGATACTTAAACAAACTTTTTTGTTATTATAATAGGTATTGCTATTAATAAGCAAAAAATACGATATTCACTCGTTAGGTGATATTTTAGGCTGGCGCCCCCTTTGTTTCCATTTTTGAAGTTCGCTTCCGACTGAAGCGTTGAGAAAGGTAGCAGCACTATCCGTGCTATCTGATAGTAGACGGTTTGCGACTTGTTTCTTAAACTTGCCACACTACGCGCAGTATACAGTTTCTTGTAGCTTTGGATAGGTGCTATGTTTTAACTGTTTTGAGGTTAGTTTGTGTAACTTGCGCAATGGTTTAAATTGCTACAGTTTGAGAAACTGGAATTCGGGTCTAATTCATCTAATAGTTCCAAGTGCAATCATTTCAAAGTAAAAGTAAGAATATGATAATTATCTAATTTAAAATATTATAAGTATTGGTCTGATTCAAACAATAGGAGTGTGTGAGAATAAACATGTAAAACGAGAACGTCAAAACAGAATTTCGAACGCCGAATTTTAGTCAACGCCTTCTGCCCCAACGAGTCAGTTCTTGGAAGCGAATCGAGTGAAAACGAGTCTTCAAATATAAGCGTTATTGCAGACATTTTGTTGATTTTAGTTCTCGAATAAATATTTTATATTAGTTAATCGTAGAAAATATTTTGTGACTTTGAAAAAAAAATATAATATTTGAGTGACTGTTATTTAGATCGAGTTTTAAGTACATTAGGCACTACAAAAAAATTTTATTTATATTTCTATTTATAGCATTAGTTCCATTATTTTTGTTCTCAACCAGGTCCAGGACCATCTTCATCAACTTTGACTAGTATAACGCCTACTCTAGAAATTGGTACTCGTTTTTCCAGTTTTTTAGGAACAAAAGAATCTGGACCAATACAACGTAGGCTCACTTCATATCCTTTAACTTTATCTGGAAAACAAAATCGCTCTTTTTCGAAAGCCTATTTTGACCAGTATCCTTGGTTAGAATATAGTGTTGAAAAAGATGCAGCTTTTTGTTACGTTTGCAGAGTTTTTAGCGCGATTCAATCATATTCTGATTGCTTTTTTACTAAAACAGGATTTCAAAATTGGAAGAGATTAAAGGAAAAATTAGATAAACACGAAAAGTGTAAAATTCATCTCCTTTGTTGGGAAAAGTATATTATGAGCGAACAGTAAAAGAAAACTGGTAGCGTTATGGCAGTATTATCTAGTTCCTATAAGCAAGAGATTGAAAAAAACAATTATTAGGTCTATATGAATAGAATAGTGGAAATAACAACTTTCCTTTCTTCTCAGGGTTTGGCTTTAAGAGGCCATGATGAGAAAGTTGATTCTGATAATAGAGGAAATTTCCTAGAACTCTGCCAGTTTTTTGCCAGACATGATAGTTTATTTAAAGAAGGTTTTGAGAAAATCACATCATTTTGTAGCAAGATGATACAAAATGAAATCTTAGAGATAATGTCAACAATGCTAAAAGAGAAAATTCTTGAATAAGTCAGGGCATGCGGATTTTTTCAATTATGATTGACGAGGTTAGATGCTACAAAGAGCATCAACTTTCTCTATGCATCCGCTACATTGACAATGAATTAACACCTCATGAGAGATTTTTGATGTTCAAGGACTGTTCCAATGATCGCAATGCCGAAGATCTTGCTTGCATTCTCTTAAGTATTTTAGAACAGCTGGGGATAAGTGACTTACCTGTTGTAGCTCAATCTTATGATGGAGCCTCTATGATGTCGGGAAAACATGCCGGGTTGCAAGCCAAAATAAGGGAAAAATACGAATCAGCTGTATATTTTCATTGTCATGCCCACAGAGTAGAGCTTGCAGTAACAGATATGTGCAAATCTGTAGAAAGTTCGAAACTTTTATTCAACGGCCTTCAAGCACTTTATGTGCACTTTGCAAAACCATCTAACCACTGCATACTGCAGCAAGCAGCGGAAAAGCTTCAAGTGAAAAAGAAGTCTTTAGAAATATCTTCTCAGAGTTCGACAAGGTGGACTTGCAGGTATCAAAACTGTGAGCAGCTAATAAAGAATTTTGATATCGTAACGGAGGCTTTAAGTTTCGAATTTGATCAATGTAAAGATACTGATTCAATAGAAGCTTTAGGAATTTTAAAGACAATTACATCACCTGGTTTCGTTGTGAATCTTTTCATTTTCCACGAAGTTTTAACGCTGACACATGTTTTGAGCAAACAATTACAAAAAGAAGATGCCACGCTAGGAGGCGCTTCTAATGTCATTAAAGCCACTATCGCATCATTGAAAGAAAAGCGTAAAGGTCCTCAGTTCTTGATCATTTGGGAAAAGATCACAGAGTTCGATGAAAAATACGATATTTGTTTAGAAAATGCAAGGAGCTCGAAGCGGAAAAGAGAAATGAGTACTCGCCTCAAAGATAGTGGAGTATTGTCTACTATTGGGCAATCTTATGAGGAATATAATATCGAATAAAATAACGCAAATGAGATTATGAAATTTTGGCAGTCTCACGTGTACAACAGGGTCCTAGACACAATCACTCAAAGATTGGAACAACGCTTCAGCGAAGAGTCACTTTTACTGGCAGAAGCTATTGATTCATTATTCAATTTTGACTTTGAGAACTCAAAACCATTTTTAGATCATTATGGTGAAATTTTAAAAATAAATACCACGTTACTGGCTGCGGAGATGACAATTGCCAAAATTTGTCTTATTAAGATTGAAGCAAGCGAAGTAAAAAATAAGGAAACCACAGCTACAACTACAGAAAAGACAAAAAAGAAGGATATTGCGATCGTCAGAAAATTTAAACGTGTTCAAAAAGTGGTAAACCTAAATGAATTTCCAAATTTGTTCAAGACTCTAAAACTAGCAGCTTCCATTCCAATTAGTTCAGCGTCATGTGAGAGAAGTTTCTCTGCAATGAGGAGAATAAAGAACTGGCTACGAACCACCATGACGCAAGATAGATTCTCAAATTTATCTCTGTTATATATAGAAAGAAATCTATATAAAAACCAACTGAGCAGCCAAGATATTGTAGAAAGGTTTGCTACAAAACCGAGAAAAATTAATTTGACATAAATATATAGTTAATCTTTAGGGTTTAGTTTTTGCAAATAATCGATTCATATTTTTTAGTAACTATAACTTCTTATTTTTTGGAAACTCGTTTAATTGTTCAAAAGTTTATCAATCAACTAATTTTAGTGATGTTTTGATGTTTAGTGTATTGTATTGTATCTATATTGTAATAAACTTAAACCTTGTAAATAAAATTGTGTTTTTACCCCTTGGTTTGACATAAAAACAACGTAAATTTAACAAAAGAAACAGTTTATGACATGACACAAAAAACTTATCTAGTATTACTAATTCAGTATATAGATATGACTGGCTTTGGATTTATTTGAAAATCATTAATACAATTTTTTTTAAACTAATCATTTGCCATCTGAACTACTTAACGAAATGAACAAATTTTAAAAATGTTTGTAAACGTTGTGCACATATACTATGAATATTTAAGAACATCTAAGATCTTTCCATACATTTTAAATATTTTAACGATTTTTTAATTTTCATGTACATTAGTATATTTTCCTAACGAGCGAAAATCTTTGATGGTCAAAAATCGTGGTTTTAAGGACCATATTTTTAGAAACTGTTCTATGGGGCCTCTTTTTAAAATTCTTCTTTACCTAAAGTCTAGCCCCCCAAAAATTTACGACCAAAAGCCGCCTATGACACGGGCGTATGGGTAACCTACCAGTTTTTGACGATTTAATTGATAATAAAATATTTAATAATAAAAAAAATTAAAAAAGCACTTAAGTATTTTTAAATCGCACAATTAAACCTACTAACCCAGAATAAGTATGAGATTTAAATGGGAAAAATCTAACTAAACAAGTAATAAAAAAATCGTATTGTAAAAAGCTAATAATATCGCAGTTGGCCCTTTAGTGGGTCATCGTGCGTTGGCCTGTTTGATTCCGGACACGGCGTGCTTGGCGAGCCGTCTGTGGCTTGGAAGTGTCTGAAAGCATCACTTTGGTGATGTGGGTGGTTGGTGGTTTGAAGGCACGAGTAGTGGTTGGAGTAGTTCCTGTAAATTGGATAAGTATGGGTGATTTGTTTCATCTTGTTGTAATGATGTATATTTAAATAAAAGTAGGAACTGTATTGTCGCGGAGTGCTCCCTCCGCTTCGTTGTGGTGTGCCGGTCGTGTCGGGTTGGGAGTTGCTGTGCCGCCGTCAGACGGTGCACACCTCCGGGCGGGGGCTCTTCAGAGGTGTGTTTATTGGATTTGGGTATAACGGTTGGCTACCACTACAAAGCGTGGGGAGCTGGTGTTTTTTTTTTATATATAAGATGTGGAGGGGTTTGTTTGGAAGGTGTAATAGTTTGAAGAAGGTTGGCAGCACGTGGGGGGGGGTGACGTCTCTGCTTGGGATGTGGACTCTCGTGCAGCTCTACTTGTGAGTGTGTGACCTGCGCAGGCTGCGCATGTGGACGTCTGCAGCCCGTGCGACGCTGACCGGGACCGACGTGGATCAGCCCAACTTTGACCAGCGTTGCTTCGGTCTCCTCACTGATACAACTGTGAAGTGTTCGCCGGAGACGCACGACCCAGATGACTGCGCCGACTGCCGGGGTTCCGGGGGGTCACACCCCAGGACGAGGACGGCAGGGCTTGTTTTGGGGTGACTCGATGGCTTGGCTGTCGGGAGTTGATTGCATTTGAGACGTGACTTTGTGGATGAGGGAGACTTTTCAGGGACTATGTTTTTCTTTAAGCAATAAATGAAACCAAAGAAATGTAAACTGTAGTATTGAAAATCATACGTTGTAACGTTAATATGGAAATGTTAATTATAATCCCTTTAGTAAATAACACCATTCTTCAAATGGTTAATGTAATCATGCAAGCTCCTAGAGGAGCATAGTATAACTCAGACGTCTTTACAATATTTAAAGTAAACCCGGATCCGAGGTAAAATTACATGATCAATATGATCCCTTGTTATACAGAAAACCCTTTTGAAATTTTTAGTATAAATAATTATGTTATGGGATCTTTTCAAATAATTTGTTAATAAAGAGATGTCATCTTATTACACATTGAAGTGAGTGCATAAATCAGTGAAATACCTTCCCCTTGTGTCCTAATAAATAGCATAAATACTATTGTTATTTGTGTTGAGTTTAATTTCAGTTCGTTACAACGTAGGTAGCCTGTATAATTGGCGAGTGTCAATTATGATGGGTTCCCTGGATTTGTAACGTAGCCCACAACGTTACAAGTTATGAGTGTCAACATTTTTGTTTGCTCTCTTCCAATCGGATTAAGGAAGACAGCATATGTTTTACGTCGAAAAATGTATTATACATAAAAATACAAAAGTGTTCATAATTTCCGATACCTTTTCTTCTAGTTAAGAAGGAACTTCACATTTCCTTTACGCTGTTCACCTGCAACACAGCTATACTTTTAACTCGTTTTACGTGCATCCTTGTTCTGACTTCTTTAATTCGTACCGTACATTTTATGAGTATGAGTATGTTCTGTGAAATTATGAAAATGTAACGAGAAATTAAAACTTTCAATTTCCTTTTAGTAAACTACTCCTTCTAGCGCCAGTTTGCCAATAATTTACAAACTTTGGTATAGTGCATTGCTGTAAATTGTACTCTCATTTCTACTTAGTTACTTTACAATCTGAATAAAGTGAGAAAAATGGAAACAAATACTCATATCAAAGTACAAGTGACACAGACTGAGTTAGATAGTGTATGAGTTATGTATCTGTCTGACTGTTTATGTGCAAGCTATGTAAATGTAAAAGACATTTTATTCACCCACAGACGTGTGCTCACATACAAACTTTTAAGTTCCGTAACGAGAAGTCGTAAGCTGGAACATCATTTGATTCAATATTTATAATAAATTATTAGAGCAAATTTAAACTCTAATATTTTTAGGCTTAATTAAGTAACATTAGTAATTTCTACGACTACCTACAGGTTAACGACGCTTAGACGCCAATACACGACCGTTATCTTTTTGTAATTCTGTTTTCTTAATTTTGTTCGCAGATTACAACTTACAATTCTTTTCACTTGCATTAGGAAACTGAAGAGAAAAACGCGTAATGAGATATAGTATTACTTTTAAAATTGGCGGAATCTGTCCGCGTTTCAGAAACAACAAATTGTTTCCCGAGGCAGTAAAAGAAAATAAATCTGTTAAAAACTGTGTTGTAGAAACAACAGTTATAGGTCGATACTTACGTCTAACTCTGAACGTAACAACGACGCGGTATACCCTTCTGCTGGTCGCATGTACTCGCTAAAGTAAGACTTTTTATGCTCAGTTATTGCCGTGTCAGCGTTCTGTATGTTCTCATTTTCAGTTTCTCGTGGTCTGTCTTCTTTCGAATGAGGCACCCTTCCGACTTCGTTTTATTCCTGACAGCCGCCATACCGAAAGAACGGTAGCAGTTTAAACGTTTTATAAATAGACAGAAGACATTTTATTTATAATTTTTATAATCTATACAAAACAAAATTGCACAAAAATTTATACATTTAGAATTTTCTCGTAAAGTGATCATTGTGCCTCATGACTGGCAACAAGTTTTTAATATCTGGTTCAATGGCTATGTATCTCGTTTGGGCAAATTTAGCTTATGAGCAGATTTGTTTGGAAAAAGTAAAATAAACAATTTACTGTTTACTGTATACAGCAAAAGTTCACTGTATAATTTGTTACAGATAAAACATTGATCTTCAATTTTATAATAATACTAGCAGAATACCCGTGCTTCGCTACGGAGTTTCACGTTGTACGTAATGAAAATGTTAGTTTAATTAATAAAGTTCAATTAAAGTAGGCTTCTTAAAAAAAAATAGCTGTTGCCCACAACTTCGTTCGCGTGGTCTTCAATTTAATGCGATAATATATTTAGAACAGAATCTATTCTATTGGGTTGCCATAGTAACCAGATCGAATAGATTTTTAAGACCGCAAAGGACCCCCCAGAGGATCGTATCGAAAAAACACCTGTCCTATGTTGGTTCTCCCGTTGCGTAAAATATTTGTGCCAAGTTTGGTTGAAATCGGTCCAATGGTTTAGGAGGAGATGTGGAAGACCCCAAAGAACCCCCCCCAAAAGACCCCATCGAAAAAACACCTATCCTATGTTGGTTCTCCCATTGCGTAAAATATTTGTGCCAAGTTTGGTTGAAATCGGTCCAGTGGTTTAGGAGGAGATGTGGAAGACCCCAAAGAACCCCCCAAAGGACCCCATCGAAAAAAATACAGAAACCTTCGCGGGCGTGCGCACAACAACTCACCGAAGTTTCATCGCAATCGGATGAATGGTATAGGAACGCATACGGGACAAACAAAGAAACATTAATTTTTATATATAAGATGTAAACTATACCACTTACTTGACATAAACCGTGATAGCAAAGCTAATGTACAACATATATGTATTAATTATACACATAAATGTTCCTCAATAGACACTCTATCTATTGGCGAAAACTTGAATAAAATCCATTCGGTACTTCCTGAGATTAGTGATTTCAAACACAGAGAGAAAACGGACCGACTTTATACTATGTATAGATTGAAACAATATATAATGTGACATCTCTATGTTCCTGCCTCTCTCTCTCTCTCTCTCTCTCTCTCTCTCTCTCTCTCTCTCTCTCTCTCTCTCTCTCTCTCTCTCTCTCTCTCTCTCTCTCTCTCTCTCTCTCTCTCTCTTGAACACACACACACACATGTACTTGATTTGATAAACCTAAACTATATTACAAAAATTATTAATAAGCGGAGTCACGTTTTGGAAAAAACGAAGAATGCGTTCCATGGAAGTATATTTCGAGTGAATGCGTTATTATCGTGGACACAAGTGACAATTCAATTATACTAATACTACAATGGGGAAAAAATTATTTTAAAACAAACTTACGTTTTTTATAAAGCTCATTTGCTACACATTACTTTTAAGAGCCTGATAAATATTTACTACTAATAATATATAACAGCACTATACAATGTTACTATTCCTATTATTATTATTCATAATCGTATTTATTATTAATACAGTAGGCAAACCTATTATGACACTTTTCTCTCTCTCTCTCCCCCCTCTCTCTCTCTCTCTCTCTCTCCCTCTCCTCTCTCTCTCTCTCTCTCTCTCTCTCTCTCTCTCTCTCTCTCTCTCTCTCTCTCTCTCTATCTTATTTGTATATTTGTAATCTTGTATTAGGTTGAATATTTTTTTAAATTTTAGTCTGAAATTAACGAAGAGTTTTTTATTTATTATACAAACTTTATAATAAATAAAGGTATATACAGTAGGGGTGTTATGGGGGTTCGAATCCACTATCTTCCCGATGTTAATACGCCCCGCCCCTGCCCCGCCCACTTGTGGTGGTGGGGGTATACATCCGATGCTGTGTGCCGCCCACGGTGTAGGTGGGGATGGCTTGGGTGGGTAGTGGTGGTGTGCCACGTGAGAGTGGTGGGCGTGACGATGTTGTGATTCGTATGTCGGCCATGTTGTCGGCGGCGCAGTGGGTAGGGGGGTAATTGTGCGTTGATAGGAGGAGGTGTGGCCGCGGTTCGCTGTTCGCCGTTCGCCATTCGCCGTCCGCGGCGGCCTGGCGGTGGCCTGGTCGTGGCTTGGTCGCCGCCTGGCGTCGGCCATGTTGTCGGGGGAAATGGTTGGGTCGGCAATGTTGGAAAAATGTCGACGTTGTCGACTCGTGCGTGTGTGCTGGTTAAGCGGCGGCGTGCACGCGTTGTTGCCAACTCGTGCATGTGTTATAGTGTATGGGTTTGGATATGTACGCCGCCGACCGGATCTCGCGAAGAGAGGTGTATTGCATTGTTGTCAACTTGTGAACTGTGTTAAATTAGAACAGAATGCGTGTCTATGTGGTAAGTATATATATTGTAAAAAATAAAAAGATGACTCGGTCCTTCAGTTGAAAATCAATGCACATCATGTATGGAAAAGGGATATCGTCGATTTGAAGAGACGTGTATTGCACTGTTGCCAACTTGTGAACTGTGTTAACAGAATGGTAAGTATATATTATAACAGCACCAAATATTAACTATTTGGGGTTATATGTCTCCCGCATAATAAAAGCATATTTAAATAAATTATAATAGTCAAAACTCCATTTGTATGTAGAGCAATGAAAATAATGCTTAGTAAAGCGATGCACACGTGGTCGTTATGTAATCAGTTCGCTGTACGAACAAGGGCCACACCCAAACTGTTAATTATTAATATCTCGGAAACTAATAAATTAAGGCGAAATCCAAGATAGCCAAAATGTTTGCCGAAATATTAATAATGACGTGTGCAAATTTTACGCAATATAATTAACAAATGAAAGAGTTAACTAATATAATTAAATAACTCCTGTAAAAATAGAGTTACATTAATGAGATTTGAATATGTCATAGGTATAATAATTTCTGACAGATTGTATATTTTAGATTTCACACAACTTGGTTTGCAACCAAGATATTGCAAAATTAAAAAAGCACAGGAAATCCGGACCGACAAATTGGTTCCGCCGGATAATAATAATAGTATTAAAAATAATATTATTTCTCCGTCTGTGGGAACCTAACTTCATTCTCACGGACCAAGGGAATTCAAATTTTATGTAGTAGGGAGAGTGTGTCAGCCAATCAAATCATTTGACGCAAACCCCTGACCAGCGCGGTGTTTTCGGGCTGAAACATCACTCTTCTGCCAGTACTCACGAAGTTAAGACGTAATTCTTCGATCGGCTCGTAACCATAGTGGTGAAGATCCATCAGAAGACTCTACGTGGTCAACACACACGCAATTACGAACACACTAAATACAGATCAACTGTATAGCTCGTAATTGTTGCGTAAAGGCGAGATACTCTTCAGTACATCAACCAAGCTTATTGTGTACTACCAGCTAGTCATAAGCACGCAAGAGATCCACCAGACTTCAGGACCAGACTTCAAGAATACAGCAGAGAGGCCGTCTAAATCATTGGTGAACAGCTGACGAGCAGAGCTACCACTCGAACGAAACACACACACACGCTGATGTGCAACGTGCGAATCGACGAGGGACAGGAACCAGTTCCAGCAGACAGCCGCAGACGTTAAAATATTCACGAACAGCAAGGAAGCAGAGTGTTGCCGAATTTTGAACTCAACGACCGAATCCAGCAGCTCTAAGCAGATTACTTTCTCTAGCGAACGGATTGGAATCGACGAGGGACAATCGGAACAACATCCTCTTCAATAACAGGAAAGCAAAATCCACTTATTTATTTTTCAACATCAAATTTTCTATCTTTTCAATTAAAACATTGTAATTCAAATAATTCAGGTGCCATACAAAAATCAAAGACTCTAGTAATCTAATTATTAGTTCATACTGCAGTATAACAGAAGTCAAATCACTAGAAATGAAATAACGTGAACTAGACTGTCAGGTCTAATTTATTTTTGAAAATTATTCTAATTAACTTCAGAGTTTTATCTTTTGTTTTATTAACCGTTAAATTCAATTTAGTTAAAGACATTTAATTAAATTAAATCAATCAATTAATTAAATTTTCAATTGCAATTAACTCGCCAAATAACGAGTTTAGTTTCTTTTCAATTATTAACCAATCGAAAAACATTGGTCAACATAGATTCATTGTTCAGACTGTAAAATAATTGATAATATAATAACCATTTTATTCTTGTGTGTTGTTGGAGTAATAAACAACGTTTTATTACCCCATATTACAGTGTTTTATTGTTGTACGATAAAGCCTACCAGTCTCACAAAACTCTCCCCCTTTAAAGTAAATTATTTTGTGTGTTGTTGCAATAAATTTGAGATTACTAGCTTGCGAACTTCAAATCCAAAATCCACACGCCCTAGTCGGAAGAATCCGCAAGATCGGACAGCAGGTAGGTACTCATACACAACACAACACAACAACAACGCATATAAGTAGAGTTGCATATGTCGCCCTGCACGTGGGGCCAGAAATTAAATTCAAATTGAATTCACGTTCCGAACAAGAGTTATAAATGTTGCCTGGAACGTGGGGCCCGATTAAATTAAATTAAATTAATTAAAACCAATTTAAATTTAAAACACGTTAAAACAAACTTTGCTGCTTTAACTCGTAAAACAGCTGGCGTCCAACTGAACAATCCCCAAAGAGTTTTGTGACTGGTGTTCGTACAGCAGTAAAATTATTTTGTGTATTTGAAACTATTCTGTGTATTTGAAATTGTTTATATTTAAAATTGTTGTGTATTTAAAATGGATATGGACAAAATACTTAAACAAATACAGCAAATGAACGCGCAAATGAGTGCGGATTTGACCGCTAATATTAAAGCGAAATTTGAGAAAACAAATGCCGAATTAACCGCTAACATGAACGCGAAATTTGAACAAATAACAGCCAATGCTGAGATAAATATCGCAGAGTTAAAATCTAACATCGAGGCACAAAGAGTTAGTCTAACCGAAGCTTTAGAACACAGCAACGCCGACATAAATACGGAAATTAAACAATGTAATAAAGCAACCACCGCGAAAATAGACGAAAGCGTACACGAGTTATCCGCTAAAGTCGTGGAAATCGGTGAGAGTAATAAGGAATTAACTGCGAAAGTCGCTGAAATCGGTGAAAAAGTACATACGGTTGATACCAAAATCAATGAACGGTTTAAGGTTTTTGAGACCACTATGCAAAAATCGTTTATTGAACAAGTAACACGTATGGAGGGCCGGTTCAAGGAGCATATTAGCCGCTGCGAAAAACAAACGCAAGAAGTTTCAAAAAAAGTTGACTCTCTAGAGGTAAAGATTCAAGCCGACGCGACGGAAACGCAACGACAAGTAGATAGATTAGACGCTTCAATTGTAGAGACGCGATCTAACATTGACTCTAATAAAGAGAGTGTCTTACAAGCGTTAAACGACGAGATTTTGAAAGTACGACAGGAGGTACGGAGGAGGTCCGCTCTTAATATTTTGGTACAAGGTCCTGTTGACGAGAAAAATCGCGTGTATTTTACGGGGGAAAATAACGAAAACCCTATTGAATTTTTGTTAGCGTGTGAGAGTGAAATGGCTAGAGTAGGTTCCCGACTAGAAGATCAAGACAAAATACAGTGGGTGGTTAACGCGATGCGCGATTCGGCGCGTAAGTGGTATAACATTGTACGCGATAGAGTGTCCACATACGCGGAGTTCAAACAAAAATTTGAAAGCCGGTACTGGAACTCGCATACTCAAAGACTTCTACGCAATGAACTGGAGTATGGCCGATTTGATAGGAAACTGGGCATTTCCGCGGAAAATTATATAATCCAGCAGGTCGAACGCGCCAAGCATTTAACCCCAGCATTTTCGGAGATTGACATAGTCACGAAACTTGCCTATCACTTTAATCACAACATAAGAGTAGCCGTGTTTACGCAGGGTATACGCACGGTCGATGAACTCCTCATTCTAGTGTCCCAAAGCGAGACAGTTTTTGATTTGGGCGGGTGGCGTTATAATCCCGATTTTCGCCGAAATACTGAAGGGCAGAATACGCGGGTACAGTATCATCAGCAACCTGATCAAAGACCGAGTACCAGTTCTACTCCACCCCAAACACCGTCAAAACCGCCAAATAAAACCTTTGAGTACAAGGGTAAACAAAATATTGGTAGACCAAAGGGGCAGGATAAGGGCAACGACGGGGCCCCGATTAGAGCGATTCAAACGGTCGAATTAGCCAAAGCTGATACAACTGCAAAAGACAGCGACTCTCAAAGCAATAAAGACTAACAATAAATCAAAAAATTACCAATCTACAAAAAACGTGCCAAAATGCGCATCCAGCAAGGACGCGCTATAAATTAGGCAAAATTTTGTAAATGTAAGCATGCTAATTATAAGGATTATATATTGTGTGAAATGTGTACTTTTAATTATGTAACTTGTGTGCCCGTTAATAATGTGTTCCCACCGGACGTCAGGGATCCGTTACTAGAATCCGGTCCCGCGCAACAAAGGCCAGTGAGCGCGGCGTGTCCGGTGTTACACGCCTTTGTCAACGGCGTTCCCACACAAATTTTGTTGGACACCGGCAGCGTTGTTTCCGGCGTCAGTGAAAGGTTCCTGCGTGCCAATAAAAAATATTTTCGTACGGCCCCATCACTCCCAATAAATCAATTTTATATACGAACCGCTACCGATACAAAAGAGAAAATTGACACTCAATACTATCTAACTATCATGCTAGAAAAAGTGCAATTTGAAGTGTGTGTAGTGGGTATAAACAATTTAATATGTGATATGTTATTGGGGGTAGATGTATTAGAACAAATGCGTGCGGAAATTAACACCAGTGAACACTTATTAAAATGTACAATTGACAATGTTAGTTACACTTTTAAATTGAACACACATACACACACACAAAATCATGGTGACCCAATTAAAATCACACGGCCACCAAAACGAGTGATTCATTATAAAGACTGTGAAGAGGGGGAGACAACCTTAGATTACCGAACTGAATGGAGATTGTCGTCGCTGCAAGAAGAGTTCAGCGATATCTTCAGTGAAGAGCACTCAATCTCGTCAGTGTATGAACATAGAATCCACCTCACAGAGCCGGAGAAGTTCATAAGGAGAATCTACCAGGTACCTATAAAATACCAGGCCGAGGTCCAGCAGGAGATACAGCGGATGTTGGAGGAAGATATTATTGAAAGATCTAATAGCAGCTTCCTCAACCCACTGCTAGTCGTCCGCAAGAAGACTGGAGAAATCCGACTCTGCCTGGATATGAGGAACTTAAACAGTCTGGTAGAGAAAGAGTTTGACTGCGCACCGACAGCGGAGGACCTCTTCATTAAATGTGAAGGAGCCAGGTACCTCACGAAGCTAGATCTAACAGCAAGCTTCTGGCAGGTCCCGCTGTGTGAGCAAGATCGTAAGTATACAGCATTCATATTCAATAACAAATGCTATCAGCACAAGGTGGTACCTTTTGGCCTTAGCACGAGTCTCGCTACGATTGTAAGATGCCTCGAGAGAGCTCTAGGACCTGAGATAGACCCATACACTGTAATATTCGTCGACGACATCCTCGTGATATCCCGCACGTTGGAGGAACACTTCGAGCATATGAGGAGCGTCTTCCAGAAGCTGAGGTTAGCTAACATCAAGCTCAAGATACACAAGTGCGAGTTTGTAAAGTCTCAAATGAAATTCCTGGGACATATAATCTCAGCTACAGGCATCAGTACGGATCCAGAGAAGCTCAGGAGTATTGTGGAATTCCCGGTGCCCAAGAACCTCAAAGCACTACGAGCATTCCTTGGACTCACGGGATACTACAGGAAATTCACCAGCAAATACGCCGAATATACAGTCCCCTTGCTACAGCTGGTACGCAAAAATATAAAGTGGAAATGGGGTTCTGAACAGAACGATGCGTTTGAGAGGGTTAAGGGCCTGTTCCAAACTAATTTACCATTGTTCCATCCACAACAGAGTAGGAAGTACGTAATGTACACTGACGCTAGCGAGTATGCTATCGGCGCCGTGTTGCACCAGGAAGACGAACAAGGTAGTCTTCATGTTGTAGCATACACCAATAGAACGCTCAAAGGCGCTGAGTTGCATTACTGTACTTCTGAGAAAGAAATACTCGCCATAATAAACGCACTCAGAAAATTCAGACACTACATTTATGGTACCCATTTCGAGATCCACACAGATAATCAGGCGTTATCTTTTATATTAAAATGTCGATTAGCAAATTCCCGACTAACACGATGGGTGTTAGCTATTCAGGAGTACTCATTTACTATTAAATATTGCAAAGGATCAGAGAATACCACCGCAGACACTCTAAGTAGATATCCGCCCGTAGAAAAGGAGGAGGTATATGAAGCAGCTGACGACGAGTTGAGAGTGTTAAATATGCAATACACTGTCGCGCCTGAAGCTACCAATATGCTACAGAACTTAGGACGCGAGCAGGATGATAACCTCGCACTCCTTGCTAAAAAGCTAATGTTAGCAGCTCACCCGAATCCGCATTATCTCATACAAGACAATATATTGTATAAACTGTTACAGGGCGAATGGAAAGTGGTATTGTCTCCAGCGATGCTTGCGTGTGTAACACAATCATTACATATAAAAATGGCGCACGCATCTCCTGTAAAATGTGTAAAAATATTGCAGGAGGATTTTACAATTACAAACATGTATCGTAGGGTAAAGAAATTGTTAAAAACATGTCATCCGTGTCAAACTGCGAAAGTACCAAACTTGCACACTTACGTTCCCATGGGAAATGTGATAACGGAAGGTAAGGGACAGATGATCGCCATCGACTTTCTGGGACCATTACCCAAGGCTACCAGAAATCTAAAACACATGGTAGTTTGTATCGATGTGTTCACTAAAAAAGTTAGCCTCTACGCGATCCCTAGGCCCACCACAAAGTCCGTTTTAAATATTATACTTAACAAGTATATTCCACAGCATGGACCAATAAGGAACGTACTTAGTGACCAGGGAAAGCAATTCCAGAATAAACACTGGGCAGCAACCCTGGAACGTAACGGTATCAAAGCAATCCTCACCTCGATACGTCGACCACAGGGCAACCTTGCCGAAAGGGTGAATCGGGAAATCGGTAAAATGTTCCGTATATATTGCTATAAGGAGCAAAGTAAATGGCCCGAGTTCCTACCATTCTTCGAAAAGGCAATAAACAAGAATTATCACGATACCACGGAATACACACCAGCAGAGTTAGACTCTGGAACGAAGCCAGAGAGATTTTGGAATAATTATTTAAGCAGGCCAAAGACTTATAATCTACCTCTGCCGGTGCAGTGTAAAAATCAACTTGTGAGGGAAAGAATAGTTGAAAAAGGGCGAAAAAGGGCGGACAAATTCAATACTACTCATAAACTAACTAACTTTGTAGTAGGTGAAAAAGTGCTGCTCAAGGCGAATCCCGTAGGCCGAAGAGACATAAATGTAGCCGCAAAGTTTTTTCGTTTATATAATGGTCCATATCTTTTAGCTCAACAACTCGCGCCTCACACATTTATCGTTACGACGCTCGACCGAACGAAAACGATCGGTAAATATCATGCGAGCTCTTTGAGAAAATACTTTGAGTAGCATGGCATTCCAAAGCGCGTCGCGACGAAATAATAAGACTTTAAAAAAAAAAAAAATAAATAATATTTAGAATTAATAATAATTTAATTATGTAATAATTAAAATTAAAATAAATGAATTGTGTTTTATAATATTATTAATAATAATTGTAGATAGCTTGTGTATTAATAATAATGTTTTTCTATCGCGGTGAATAACGAGCGTACAGCGGAGCAAACGCACCGGCAGGAAATAGTTACGTCACGTGGTAACTACCTCCCCACGTTTGAAAGTAGGTCAAGCAATTAGCCACGCGGCAGGCGATAACGGTTGTAAACAAGACAGTGTCAGCAAATTCCTTTGCGCGCGTGCCACTGTTTACAAACAAACCTTTTAACCGCTGCAGTTAGCTATTACCCGTTCTAAAAATATTGATACACAATAATTTGCAAGTATAATATTATTAATAGATGTATTAGAATTAAGTTGTATATAATGGAATAACATTAACACACATGTATGTTTTTCTTTTGAATAAGTAATACAATGTATAGGTAATAAGTATAGTGATTACAGAATACGTGTGTAATGATTAAGAAAAAAAATAACTGTAATTATTACATTCATTTTTTTTTTAAACGGGTGGGGGAATATATAACAGCACCAAATATTAACTATTTGGGGTTATATGTCTCCCGCATAATAAAAGTATATTTAAATAAATTATAATAGTCAAAACTCCATTTGTATGTAGAGCAATGAAAATAATGCTTAGTAAAGCGATGCACACGTGGTCGTTATGTAATCAGTTCGCTGTACAAACAAGGGCCACACCCAAACTGTTAATTATTAATATCTCGGAAACTAATAAATTAAGGCGAAATCCAAGATAGCCAAAATGTTTGCCGAAATATTAATAATGACGTGTGCAAATTTTACGCAATATAATTAACAAATGAAAGAGTTAACTAATATAATTAAATAACTCCTGTAAAAATAGAGTTACATTAATGAGATTTGAATATGTCATAGGTATAATAATTTCTGACAGATTGTATATTTTAGATTTCACACAACTTGGTTTGCAACCAAGATATTGCAAAATTAAAAAAGCACAGGAAATCCGGACCGACAAATTGGTTCCGCCGGATAATAATAATAGTATTAAAAATAATATTATTTCTCCGTCTGTGAGAACCTAACTTCATTCTCACGGACCAAGGGAATTCAAATTTTATGTAGTAGGGAGATTGTGTCAGCCAATCAAATCATTTGACGCAAACCCCTGACCAGCGCGGTGTTTTCGGGCTGAAACATCACTCTTCTGCCAGTACTCACGAAGTTAAGACGTAATTCTTCGATCGGCTCGTAACCATAGTGGTGAAGATCCATCAGAAGACTCTACGTGGTCAACACACACGCAATTACGAACACACTAAATACAGATCAACTGTATAGCTCGTAATTGTTGCGTAAAGGCGAGATACTCTTCAGTACATCAACCAAGCTTATTGTGTACTACCAGCTAGTCATAAGCACGCAAGAGATCCACCAGACTTCAGGACCAGACTTCAAGAATACAGCAGAGAGGCCGTCTAAATCATTGGTGAACAGCTGACGAGCAGAGCTACCACTCGAACGAAACACACACACACGCTGATGTGCAACGTGCGAATCGACGAGGGACAGGAACCAGTTCCAGCAGACAGCCGCAGACGTTAAAATATTCACGAACAGCAAGGAAGCAGAGTGTTGCCGAATTTTGAACTCAACGACCGAATCCAGCAGCTCTAAGCAGATTACTTTCTCTAGCGAACGGATTGGAATCGACGAGGGACAATCGGAACAACATCCTCTTCAATAACAGGAAAGCAAATCCACTTATTTATTTTTCAACATCAAATTTTCTATCTTTTCAATTAAAACATTGTAATTCAAATAATTCAGGTGCCATACAAAAATCAAAGACTCTAGTAATTAAGAATAAATTCATTGTGATAATCTGTATAGCAGTCTAAGTCATTAGTAAGCTATAGTTAAGAAATAGAAGTAGTATAAAAGCGCTATACAAATCTTAACTAACAATCTAATTATTAGTTCATACTGCAGTATAACAGAAGTCAAATCACTAGAAATGAAATAACGTGAACTAGACTGTCAGGTCTAATTTATTTTTTAAAATTATTCTAATTAACTTCAGAGTTTTATATTTTGTTTTATTAACCGTTAAATTCAATTTAGTTAAAGCCATTTAATTAAATTAAATCAATCAATTAATTAAATTTTTAATTGCAATTAACTCGCCAAATAACGAGTTTAGTTTCTTTTCAATTATTAACCAATCGAAAAACATTGGTCAACATAGATTCATTGTTCAGACTGTAAAATAATTGATACTATAATAACCATTTTATTCTTGTGTGTTGTTGGAGTAATAAACAACGTTTTATTACCCCATATTACAGTGTTTTATTGTTGTACGATAAAGCCTACCAGTCTCACAAAACTCTCCCCCTTTAAAGTAAATTATTTTGTGTGTTGTTGCAATAAATTTGAGATTACTAGCTTGCGAACTTCAAATCCAAAATCCACACGCCCTAGTCGGAAGAATCCGCAAGATCGGACAGCAGGTAGGTACTCATACACAACACAACACAACAACAACGCATATAAGTAGAGTTGCAATATATATATATATATATATATATATATATATATATTTCAATCACTTTCTGCTACAGTCCGTTTCTTGATGTATATAATACTATAATATTTATAACTAAGTTTACCTCAAGATATACTTTTTTCCTTTAGGAACATGTTTCGGGAGATCTTGTTCTGGAGATGGGAGAACAAGATCTCCCGAAACATGTTCCTAAAGGAAAAAAGTATATCTTGAGGTAAACTTAGTTATAAATATTATAGTAATATATATATATATATATATTGTAAAAATAAAAAGATGACTTGGTCCTTCAGTTGAAAATCGATTCACTTTTAAAATTGAATATCGTAAATCCGTGCATAGAAGATAAATATTACTATATACTATATTCTTATTGATATGTAATTTCTATCGCGCGAACGTAAAAAAAGTGTAGTGTCGTGTACATTTGTTGTAAGAAAGACACATGATATGCACTGTATAATTGAACGGCCTTCAGTTGAAAATCGATTCACTTGTAAAATTGAATATCGTAAATCCGTGCATAGAAGATAAATATTACTAAACTTATACATGATATTCTTATTGATATGTAAGTTCTATCGCACAAACGTAAACAAAAGTGTAGTGTCGTGTACATTGTTGTAAGAAACACTCATGATATGCACTGCATAATAATCACTTATATGACCACACAAGCAATTGTCATACAAGCAAAACAATTACTTGCTTGCTTGAGGAACAACAGAAGACTGAACGCTGGCGGTGATCCCCTCTCCTCTTATACTACGTATGGCGGCTGCGCGCGCAGCTATCTCCTCTCCGCCCCCACCGGCTGCACGCGCAGCTATCCCTCTCCGCTCCCACCGACAGCGATCCCCACTACCGACTACACGCGCAGATTCCTTCAGCTCTCTCCAGCGATGCAGGACGAGGGAGGATGTACTGGGGCAAACGTGGATTCTTCCTGCAGATGTATTTCACTGAAATATAACATCATGGTGGCAGAAGAAAAATAAAATATAACATCATGTGCAGACACGGAAATAAAATATGTACGCATAAGATGATGAAGACTTACATATGTACATCGACAACAGGCAGCGATGATGACGATGCGATCGTTATTTCGTCATCATCATTGGACTCCATATCCCGGATGGATAGATTGCTGAGTGTTCTGGACTCTGGTTCGTTGGTGTACAGGGCATTGGTGTACATGGAAACATTAGTAGTACCGTAATCATCGCTGAAAAGAAGGGTATATCACACAAAGTAAAATTAGAATAACAATTTGTAACACACAGTTTGTAGCGCACCAGTGTTCAGCAACATATTAGTTGCAAAGTTCACAGGATATCTAGCTCAACTGTCGATGCGCGCGCAACTGTTGTAAAAAAGCCGTTACGTGCATGCGCAAATAATTCCAATGCGCATGCGCAAAGGACTGAAAGAAGAGATGATTTACATATTAAAAGTACGCTTAAGCCGTAGACATGACATGATACTCAACGTATACGTGGTTTTTGATCTTGTAAAAACATTCGTCTACCTCCTCGTAATACATATCGTACAGAAGAGTACCGAGAATCGGTTTGTAACTTTTGGTTAACGTTTCTTCCTCTTCACGGATCCCATGTTTTAACGCACGGTATTTCTTCCGTATGTCATCGCTGATCGTGTCGATATCATGGGCTAGTTGTTTCTTCTTCTTTTCGTTCATCTTGATAAACGGTAGTACACCGACTACGTCAGTGACACCGAGACATCTGTATTTACCCGAACGATCGATGACTGTTTTAGTTAACGGTGAACAGCTGTTACGTGCATTTATATGCAAACCTGTGCAAACCTGCCTCGTCCAGGGAATGTTTTGAACCTGGATATCGATAACGGACGTTACGCTCTGCTGTACGATGTGTATTCACGACTTCAAAAATCATACTACCGTAGAACTCAACCCAAAGTACTTCTAACACCAACAGGGTTCATAGCGAGAGCACCGCTATTCGCCTTCGATTGTAGCAGAGAGGACGAGTGGCTCAAGTCTTCGCCGGTTGACGTCAGATTGGAATTCGAGTCCGCGACCAATTTCCCGCTCAGACCGCGACCTACTGCATGATACTGCACGATTCTCTCAACGTATACAATCCGCTGTCCAACACGGTGCGCAGACACAATTAAACGCATGCTGTATATTATTGTTTTTTTACTGTAAATAGTATGTTGCTTTTTAGAATATTATATATGTACACACAACTTTTAATGTATGTGTTTTTTATATTAATAAATGTAGTCATTTATAACACTTTTCGTGTACTTTAATTTCGTAATACCCTCTCAATCGCAGCCCTCTTTCCTATGGTACGAACGATTGGAGGGGACAAGCGTCTCCATTTGGATGATATCCCCCCCCTATTCTTCGCTCAGTTTTTCATCGGTGCGAGTCGTAGTAAGTTTATGGTAAATTACTAATTGAATACAAAGTTGTTTTATTTTTCATCATTTCGGGGGACATTGCAAACATCCAGTCGAATGTATCAGACGTCTTGCATAAAAATAACAACCGTCGCCTTTCTGTCGATTACATCACCCTGTCTAGCCGTATAAAAAAAAATTAGCGTCGACGACATGTTCGAACACGCACGAGTGCTGTCAATTACATCATCCTGTCTAGTCGTATAAAAATAACCGACTCGCCTCCCCCCCACCTACCCATCAAACATAACGTGAGAAATCAGGTCGTATCCTGTTCACACGTTTAAAAATAAGAGCTTACTGTGCGTTGAGTGGTTCCCCCTCTCCGGTTTCCCCCTCCACAACTACCTCCCTATTTATTCCGCTACGCACGAGTGTTATTCATTCAGACCTTGAGAGACGCGCTAGAAAATATAAATTATTTATTTTAAAATGGCATCATTCACTGCAAAGTTTGCAACCATTAGCGCGATTGAGTATAAAAAATTAAGCAATTGATAATCGGTGTTAAATATCTAATAGAAGAATTACAGTACATAGACGCAAAGTACGGGAAAGCCGTACTCGTCACTCTCCAAGATTACAGGGAACCAAAACTAAAATATCGTGTATATCTACCTAAGAGATACGCGGGCGTTTTCGAAGATGAGGAATTAAAAAATTTAGTACCATGTTCACTGCAACTGGTTTATCATGGAGAAAAGGATAGAGCTTACATAGTAGACTTTGTAGAGTAGGACCGAATGGACATCTTCATTTATCATGTATAATTTTCATTGCACATACACATAATTGTCATTAGCTGCGCGTACGATTACATATTTATATTAACTTGTGCTTAGTGTACTTAGTTGTATTTCATTTAATTTCTTTTAATTATACATAATATATTTTAACTTATAATATAATGTGCTTACACATATTTCATTTGATTTAATTGTATTCAATTGTCAATGTGCTTATGTATAGATAATAAAACAAGGCTTACGTAGTGTACATTTTAGAGTAAGCCCGGATAGACATCTTCAGAATTAACAAATATATTTGTACAAAATTGTCATTGCACGTGTTTACAAATGGTATTTAAAATATAATGTGCTTACACTTATTTCAATTTGATTTAATTCTACACAATTGTGTATGCGTTTACATAATGTATTTTTAAATTATAATATAATGTGCTTACACATAATTCATTTGATATAATTGTATAAATTGTATTTTGTAATTGTCACTACTGTGTGTGTTTACATATATTTTGATTACACATATTTCATTTTTTTAACATATTTGTCATGTCATAGTGCACTTGTTTATTTTAACTTGTAATTAGTTTTACTTAGATGTATTTCGTACACAATTGTCATATTGCGCATGTTTATATATTATGTATTTTGTAATTGTCACTACTGTGTGCGTTTACATATTTTTATTTTTTGTACATATTTGACGTAGTGCACTTTTTTATTTTAACTTGTAATTAGTTTTACTTAGATGTATTTCGTACACAATTGTCATATTGCGCATGTTTACATATTATGTATTTTGTAATTGTCACTACTGTGTGCGTTTACATATTATGTATTTTAAATTGTAATATATTTTGATTACATGTATTTTAATTGTTTTTAATTGAACGGTATTGCTTTAACATTTTTATTGTATTTTAATTTCAAAAGTCCTTCGAACATTAACACTATTCATCACTCAATATACAAGCTAGAACGAGTGTTGCACAACGTGCATTCATGTGTTATTAGGAGTCGATTACATCATCTGTGACGTCCTGTTATTCACATTAACTCACAGATATTACATACTCACCAGATTAATATAAACAGTAATTATTTTCCATGAGTGATGTGTGTTTTATATAAGTGAATTGACGTTCCATTATGCAGTGCATATCATGTGTGTTTCTTACAACAAATGTACACGACACTACACTTTTGTTTACGTTTGTGCGATAGAACTTATATATCAATAAGAATATCATATATAGTAATATTTATCTTCTATGCACGGATTTACGATTTTCAATTTTACAAGTGAATCGATTTTCAACTGAAGGCCGTTCAATTATACAATGCATATCATGTGTGTTTCTTACAACAAATGTACACGACACTACACTTTTTTTACGTTCGCGCGATAGAAATTACATATCAATAAGAATATAGTATATAGTAATATTTATCTTCTATGCACGGATTTACGATATTCAATTTTACAAGTGAATCGATTTTCAACTGAAGGACCAAGTCATCTTTTTATTTTTACAATATATATATATTAACACAGTTCACAAGTTGGCAACAGTGCAATACACGTCTCTTCAAATCGACGATATCCCTTTTCCATACATGATGTGCATTGATTTTCAACTGAAGGACCGAGTCATCTTTTTATTTTTTACAATATATATACTTACCACATAGACACGCATTCTGTTCTAATTTAACACAGTTCACAAGTTGACAACAATGCAATACACCTCTCTTCGCGAGATCCGGTCGGCGGCGTACATATCCAAACCCATACACTATAACACATGCACGAGTTGGCAACAACGCGTGCACGCCGCCGCTTAACCAGCATACACGCACGAGTCGACAACGTCGACACTTTTCCAACATGGCCGACCCAACCATTTCCCCCGACAACATGGCCGACGCCAGGCGGCGACCTAGCCACGACCAGGCCACCGCCAGGCCGCCGCCGGACGGCGAACGGCGAACGGCGAACAGCGAACCGCGGCCACAGCTCCGCCTATCAACGCACAATTACCCCCCTACCCACTGCGCCGCCGACAATATGGACGATGCCGACAACATGGCCGACGTACGAATCACAACTTCGTCACGCCCACCACTGTCATGTTGCACACCACCACTACCCACCCAAGCCATCCCCACCTACACCGTGGGCGGCACACAACACCGGATGTATACCCCCACCACCACAAGTGGGCGGGGCAGGGGCGGGGCGTATTAACATGGGGAAGATAGCGGATTCGAACCTCCATAACACCCCTACTATATACAATGCAAAATTATTTTTAACGAGTATTTTAAACTACCCGTATGTAGGTATATATCAAATATTAGTTAATTTGATTTAACTTGAAGTCTACGCAACAACACAGCAGGTGCAGTTATGCGCGTAACCACTTGACAAAAAGACTAATGTCTTGTCATAAAGTTAAATTATCGTCTAGTGTAATACCGTCTAGCTCATACATTATAAAAAGAATAGATTGTGGAATCGTTTCTTAAGAAACTGGAGTTTGTGACCTGTTGTAATCTGTTTGATGTTTTGTTATCTTAGGTGATAAAGAATAGTTCAATTAAAATTCGAGTCTTCTAAAATGCTACAGTTTTCATGGAATGAATACGGTCAGTGGGGGGTTAGCAACCCTATTTTCTCAGCGGCCCCCTTCCCCACCCCTCCTCATGCTCCCCATAAATTATAAACTACAACCATTACAAAACAGGCCTCATTCAAGGAAATGGAGATATCTGTGATAAGATTTTAATCTTCTATGGGCTAATATCCACCCTAATCCTAGATAATCATTATTCGTTAATATTTGCTCTGAGGCATTTTTACAACTTAAAAACTTTTTACAGCATTTTTGGGACAGAAAAGATAATCGCTATTTTTTATGAATATTTATTCCCCAATAAAACAAAACACAACTCAATTTCATTCGTATATAAACGATCACATAGGAAATCAAAAACACATTGCAAAAGTTAATATAAATATAAACAAACAAAAATATTAAATTAGTAACCTTCTGAAGTTTTATATACTGACTGAACACAATCTATTTAATAAACAAACTACAAAAAACTTTGCGAGCTTTCATTGCAGAAAAATCTTTTATGTCACTGAAATCAATTTCGTTGAGCAGTTCAGCATTTGCCACAAAACTTGTTAAACTTGACAATCTTAAGTCAGCAGATGAAATTACGCAGGTAGTTTTTAACTCTTTGTAGAATGCTAAAGGACCGTTCACCAGATGCATTTGTGGTCATCATGCACAACAAAATTCTCAACGATGTTTCAGCGTTAGGGGAAAGAGTTGTCAATTGCTTTTCTCGTATAAATCTTAAAAACTCAGCAGGAAGATGATGGGGCTTTACATTTAAGTCGAGAGCTTCAACAAACGCCTTAAAATGTACAAATTCTTCAATACGTTCTGAAGAAAGGTGTGTAGGATATTTCTGAACTAAGAGAGAAGATTTTTCCCGAATTTCGTCATCTTTCAAGGTAAGCAATTTATAAATGAATAAAAAAACTTTGTTCTGATTGAAGTAAATTCTTGATCTGCTTTCTAGTTCACTGAAAATTCTGCCGATTATAACATAAAATGTATTAATAATCATGTCTTGTCTGCCATCCACGTCATCCAAGTCCATTTTGGAGGTATCTTCATATTGTTCTCATCATCAGAAAATTGTTTTTTTTTTCTTCTCCCCTTGAAATCTAAAACATAGTCAGCAGTCTCTGACTTACACAGTTTCATACCTTTCATCTCGTAATAATTGAATCGTTCTCGTAAGCCCTGCACATAATCTTTGAGAGAGTTGTAAATATTGCAAATGACTCCTAAGTCAGTGCTAGTGCTTTGCAATGTTTTACTTGCAGCATTAAAGCGTTCAAGAACATCATTCCATAAAACAAGTAATACTGCTGTTTCTATCCTAGTAAATACTGCACATAATCCCTCAGCTGTAGCTCTGTTTTCTGGTTTTTCTTGGGGATTTCCAGAGATGACTTGAAGTGCTTTATGAAACTCTCAATAATGAAGGAGTAAAGCCCTTGAAGCATGCCATTTAGCTGACCACCTGGTCGTATTTAACCTTTTAGGCAACAGTTTTTTCTTGATTTCACTGTCTTTTATTATGTTTTCAAGTAAAGTCCACCTTGCAATTGACGCGCTAAAAAACACATAGAGTTCTTGTATGAACACATAGAGTTGCTTGAAGGCAGCAATTAGCTGCGTGGGTCCCTACCAGATTTAAGGAGTGGGCCGAACAAGGAATGAATTCTGCCAGAGGATTGTGACTCTTAATTCGGGATTGAAGTCCTTCATGTTGTCCCGACATATTCGATGCATTATCATATAACTGGCCTCTCATATCGTTTATCGAAATATCTAGTAATGAAAGTGTGTTAAAAATTAATTCTTCCATTTGAGCACCCGTGTGGTTTTCCATTCTGATAAATTTAATAAATCTTTCCGTTGGGCAGCCATTATTTAAGATATAGGGAACAATCAAAGTCAATTGGTCATGATGAGAAATATCAGTGTTGAATCTACAGTAATGGAATAGTATTTGCTTGATTTTAACTCTTCAACAATTTTTGAAACTATTTTATTGTACATTATTTCTATAAACTCATTACAGATAGTCTTTGAGAGATAACCTTCCTTTCCTTGACCAGGATTGCCATAATTTTGAATGTGAACTTTTAAAAAATCATCGTATTCGGCTAGCAATTCTAGAATTCCTAGAAAATTGCCATTTGTCCGAGATCCAAAAATTTCATGCTTTTCTGAGCCTCGAAAGGTTAGCCCGCGACCACCAAGAAATTTAATAACATATAATACACGAATCAAAACTTTCTGCCAATAGTCTACTTCTTTTAAGTACTGTTGATGAAGAGCAGAGTCAATCTTACCGAGTAAATTCCCTCTGATGATGTAGGATTGTGTGTTAATTCTATGCTCAGAACTCCTCTCATGCTGTAACAATCTGGAAATATGTTTTCAGTCGTTAAAGCCATGAATAAAAGAATTTTCAGTCTCGTCTGAATGGAAAAGTTTGCACGGAACACAATAAAAAGATCACTTTGAATTAGAATACATCAGCCATTCTCTTTTCTTCAACTGTCCATTTTGTAAACGCGTAAACAACATACTCTTGTTAGCATACCTTGTCTTATCAGGATAAATACGCCTAGATTTTGAAAAATCACAATCACAATCAGTTATTAAGCTCGTTCGTCAATGGTTCCCAAAAATTTGGGTCCATTAAATCAAATTTAACAATTTCTTTTTGGACGTTACAGTTAACTTTTGAATTATCTGAATCTAAGCATTGAATGTCGAGAACAGTATCTGCTATTTCCGGATCATTAACTTCACCACTTTCATATAAAACAGTATTTACACTATTAAAGTCAATATTTACTTTGTTACAACATGGGACGTTGTTGCAGACCTACGTTAAAATCTTCTGCATTTACAAGTTCATTATTTACTTCACAATAATCTTGTTTTTGATCAGAATCCAAATCTATTGTTAAATTAGTTGCGGCAGGATCCGTAAACTTATCAGAATCGGTAGAATTTGAATCAGTACTTTGTGAAACTGTTGAAGCTTTCAAAAACTTGTCTAACTTAGCAGTTTTGTGTAATAATTTTGAGTGAGCGTCATCTTTAGCTTTTTTCAACTTGCGTTTATAAGCTCCACTTGCAGTGTGCAAATTCTGACTCATTTTCAATGAAGACATGAAGATGTTCAGATAAAAAACAACACACACACACACACACTGACACACAGAAAACAAACCAGGCTAAACAATACAAATATCTGAACATAAATAAATGGCTTTCAAATGACTCCACTAAATAATAAAAACAGTTAACACAAAGTGTATCATCCACAGAGCTTTTACGACGTATTCAGACCTTTCCAACTTAAAATAACCTAAAACTGACAGGTGCATTGTTGTTCACTGTTCCGTCGCCGGTCTACTGGCTGCAAGTTAGAAGAGGAAGGGGAGAGTGTGAGTCATCACCGGCACGACCGACGCGACAACGCGCCAGTGTCGACTGTCGACTGACTGATATGACGGGCTGTCTACCCAGGGATATATCCTGATCTAGTAACCTCTAGGACTATCAACCTGATATTAGTCACTGCCTTGCACTGTTAATTAATTATTGGTGGTAGTAAACTGCGTGTTTGACTTACAGTTTTTCTCATTAGAAAACAAATTGGCTCTGCGGAACCCTTAAGCCAACG
The DNA here is from genome assembly GCA_034769895.1 of Magicicada septendecula. Classification (NCBI taxonomy): domain Eukaryota; kingdom Metazoa; phylum Arthropoda; class Insecta; order Hemiptera; family Cicadidae; genus Magicicada; species Magicicada septendecula. The sequence goes on from CM068368.1 coordinate 662,158,418, forward strand.
GCCCCTGGGCCCGGGCCCGTCGGGCCCAATTGGTAATCCGCCACTGAATACTGTGACTGGTTTAGAAAATTTGAGTTTATAAAAGTATTTATAGGTATTAAGTGTATGAGTCACGAATGTAGTGACTATAAAGTTTCTAAATAATGTAGGTTGTACTGTATGTCATCCCAAAAAATAGAATCTCTCGCAACAGTTGTTCTAAAAGTGGTCAGTGATTGTAGCAGTCTATATCTGAAAATCGTTTTCTTTAATTTAGAATAAAAAAGGATTTTCAGAGTTGGTAAAATATAGAGTGGTAATTTATTTATTTACATTTTTGTAACATAAGCTTACAAGTTACGCTACTGACAGCATAAGCTATATACATAATTCTACTTCCTCGTTGAGCATCCTGTTACCTCATGTTCTTTAGAAGTAAGTGACTGTCTTTCTGGCTAATAGGGCTGGTGGAGGGGGAGGCTCTTGGATTGATCTAGACGAATCACTTGGAAGGTCAGCGGCATAGGCTGAAAAACGCTGGCTGGATGTTTTAAATTTAATAGTTTGTATTCTGTTTCAAGTACCAACATTACAGAACGGATAGATCAACATTAAAATTACCGGGAGATTAATTCCCAAATCTAATCAGAGTGAGAAGTCTGCTTAGGTCAGCTACGGGTATCACGTACTATTTGCAACCTGGCGATAAGACAAAGACGATTCACTCAGAAGACCCGTTACTAGCTACCTAATACTATTAAGATGTAAATTATTAGGCAGACGTCGTTCCCTTTATAAAATACTAGCTGAATTAATTATTTTCCTTACAGGCATAATGTGATCACGTTTTAGGTTCATAATTTTTGAATCCTGCTTATTTTATGATAGAAAAATTAAAGCAGAAATTTAAAGAAATATTATGTTACTAGTAAGGAATTTTACATTGATGTTGACTTGTGATTTAAAAAGCTTTAATATTACAACTTTATATACTCCTCTCCGTTGTGCATAAATACGTGACATTTACCAACTTATTTGAAATTTATTTTAATTTGATATCACTCTTGGAGCTGACTTTTAAATTTTTTGTTGCAGTTTGTCCTAAGTGAAAATAACAAAAAATCAAAATATTATTTAGAGTATGCATAGGAGTCTTTCAAATGATAATTTATCAACTTCATTTCGAACAAATAATAGCCATAAAAGCTAAAAAATGTTGTTGGTCAATGGCCATAAAAATTTACAAAAAATCTGACCAATTAACATTTATTTTTTATAAAGCTAGCGTAGACCACAATAGGGAAATATTTTATTTTTTAAGAATCTCAAGTTTACGGATTTTACTACTAAAATCCGTAAAATAAATTTCAACACTTAACTGATTTATGTGACATTAAAATAAGTATATAGCAATATACATAAATGTGTCGTGTATAGTAACTGAAAGGTTCTTATTGGTTTGTTCTCTTTTGTTGCTCATTTCCCAGTTCCTAGCAAATATCCATAATAATTAATTAACTCCATTGTTAACATGTATTCCATATGACCAACACGACACAATCTTATCTCTGTTCAATTCCAAACTAATGGGCTTTGAACGAATACAGTTCACAATAGAGCACGAACAGAATAGTTCCATTTCATTTCTTGATACCAAGGTTATTAGACAGACAGATGATACTATAGACATTGATTGGTTCATAAAACCCACGAACTCCGGTAGATATCTGCATTTTAATTCCAACCATCCCATACATCTAAAAACTAACTTAATCCACTCGGTATATAAGAGAGCCACCGGTCTAAGTGATCAATCATTTCATAAAAAAAACACGGAATTAGTATTTAAGATTTTCAAAAACAATGGTTACCCAGACCACATAATCAAACAGGTAATTCATAAAAATCGCGCAAATCAGCTAAGCCCCAATTTTACATCTGCCCAATCTAATACTCCTGAGCCTAACGGCGACTCGTACTTTTCTACAATTTATGTTAAAGGGCTATCTGAAAAACTTAAAAAATGTCTATCAAAAATTCAAAAAATTTTAGCATTCAAAAACCAACATACTGTTCGATCTCTCTTCTCAAGCCCCAAAGACCCGACATCCAAAGACAAACGATCTAATGTCGTATACACTATCCAATGCAATGATTGTCCAGCCACATACACTGGTATTTCGTCCCAATATTTACATAAGAGAATTTATCAACATAGGTATTGATTGTCATAAAAAAACCCATAATGATAACCCCAACGCTTTAGTATCTCACCATTTAAACACCGGCCATGAATTTGACTTCAACAACACCTAATTAAATATTACGAAAATAATTATTTCAAAAGATGCGTACTGGAAAAGATTCAAATTAAAAGTGACCCTCACTCCATTAATTTTCGCACTGATACTCAAAACCTCTCGTCCAGTTATGCTCAACTTATACACACCTTCAAAACATGCATTTGAAGAAATAATCAGTAGTCTCCCTACAGGATGTGTTGGTCATTTAATGGCCAGCTTGTCGTCAGATATTAATTAGTGTCACACTCCCCCTAGTGCAAACCTTTCTCAACTGTCTTCCGAACACATGTTACTTAATTTCCTACAGATGTACAAGGGTCGTCTGTTCTGCTTTATAATAAGGTGTTGGTCAGGGAAAATTGACAGTTGTGTGTTTGGCGTCAGCAACAATTGTAAGTGTCTCACTGATCATATTATTTAGTATTAGCTAAAAAACATATAACATTTCTTATAGACACATATTCGATCAGTTTTAAACTGAGTACAGTGGGCATTCCGTTGTGCATAATTTACACTTAGATGATAAAAATAAGAGAATAAAATAGTGTTATATTTATGTATGGATTCTCGAATGTGTAGTTGACTTGTGAGGTTGTGTGTGTGTGTGTGTGTGTGTGTGTGTGTGTGTGTGTCTGCGTATGTAGTGCTAGCGTGTGTGTATGTACACGTCTACGTGTTAGATTTGTGGTATATATCTGTTTAGAATAGAGTGAGAGAGAGGCAGAGCGCCCGAGTTGTTAACGTGAGTGAGAAGGTGCTGTATGAGTCAGAAAGATACAAGAGAGAGAGAGAGAGAGAGAGAGAGAGCATGTGAGAGAGATTATGACCGACATATATACGAACTACATTGACTATGGTACTCTGTATAGACCAAGTTCCAGGTAAATAACATTGACGAAAATGTAAATATTAAGTAATAACCATATTCATATAATAGATCTGTTATCTATAATGTTGTGTTATAAAGTCTGTAACCCTTTAATACAAGTTGGTAAATCATTTCTGTTATCGTGTGCATAATTCTCTATTTTATATGAGGATGTAGTGTAATAAAAATGGTGAGTGTTTTAGAGTGCCAATCGTGGACAATGACAAATGAGAGGGAGAGAGAGAGAGAGAGAGAGAGAGAGAGAGAGAGAGAGAGAGAGAGAGAGAGAGAGAGAGAGAGAGAGAGGGGGGGGGAGTGAATGAAGAGATATAATGAGTGGGGGGAGAGAGAGAGAGTGAGAGAGAGAGAGAGAGTGAGCGCGAAGGGTGGAAGAGTGAGAGAGGGAAGAAGGGAGACAGTGAGTGAGATGTAGAAGAGAGAGCGAGTGAGTGGGGTGATAGTGAGTGATAGATCGATTTCAGGTTAGAGTGAGAGGCTGTGAGAAGGACTGGCAGGGGGAGCATGGGTGAGAGAGAAGGGTGATTGTTGGACACATACATAAATTACATTATTCTATAGTACTCTTGACTATATTTTACGATATGATTACAATTATTATCCAAGTTTACCTGTTAGTAAAATTTACCAGAAACTTTTGTTTGTAACCTTTGTCAACTATCTGATTTAAGTCGTAATGTTTTACAGCATTGTGTAAATTGTATGTTTCTAAATTATGATTGTTTGTTAACACCTGTAGGGAGTGAAACATGGAAAAAATAACTTTTAATAATTACGTAGTGAACATACCCTAATCTGTTTTAGTTATAGGTAATATATTACTTTGCTATATGTTGACTGTTGTAGGTATAAACAATTTATGTACCAATCTAATATCCAATTGTTGATTAATGTTTGTTTAATTAATTAAAATAACATTACATTTAGTAATTTAAATTGTAATACTGTATAAATTAAGTTCTCTCATACTATAATTTGCTCGCTTTCTTAAAGATAATTTGAAGATGTAAACAAACTATCATAAGTCTTCACATATAAAATGATATATACATACGCACGCACACACTCACATCACCAACACGTTCACCCAAATATTTAATTGTTTCGTTATGTTTGATATTTCTATTGTATTTCATACACAGGTCCTGAAGATGACAATAAATATTGCCGAAACGTCGACGCAAAATAACTAAAATTTGTATTATTGACCGATCCTCACTAACCATCCACTAAAACATTCATTGATTGACGGTCACTAAAAATTTAAGGATTGTTAACATCCTTAGACGCGGCATTTTTAAAATGTGATTTCTGTTTTGTTTTTTCAGTTTCCCTTAAAAATTCATATTTAAGCTGCAGATTTAAACGTGTGACTTTAAGCCGCTTGGCAACTTGGAAAAAACGAGAATCGGTGATCTGACTTTGAAGGTTTTAACACCTTTTAATTCTGTAGGGATTTAATTTTTAATGCTTTCTTATCGAACACCTAAGACTTAAGTGAAACCCAGCTTCCAAATTTCATAATCAGAGGGGTTTATTGGTTCAGGAGAAACCATGATGAGTGAATCAGTGAACGGTAAGCATCTTTGGAATATACACGTAGGCCTACACACACAGACACACAAAAGAGCCCGCGCGCACAAAAATTGAAGTAACTCATGTTATTCAAGATTTTTGCAGTATTAAATAATAGTAACATAATAATAATAAAAATATGATGATAATAATAATAATAATAATAAATTACGACTGCAAGTTCATTTTAATTTCATCATCATTTTAGTATCATCAGAGGTTTCAAAAGAGGTGTCACATAAGAGAAGTACATTATGAAGCACAGAGGAAATTCGAAGAGTAATAAATATTTTAGGTAACGAGGACGATTGAAACAAAAATGAAAATAAAACCAAATAATATAAATTGAAAATAAATTTTTTATTGCAACAATTTTATTTTGTTTGCTATTTGTTTATTTACAGAAATGTATAAACACAACAAGAGGTAACAGTATGTATTGAATAATGAGTTGTTTATGCGTGTATTCTTATTATGAATTCTGTGTGCTGAATAACAGTGATACTAAAACATTAGTTGTTTACCTAATCTTTCCGTTTTTTTTTTGTATTCGTAGGATTTTTATCAATGTATTAACCACTTAAGTGTAAAAAACAAATTAGTTTCGTAATATGTTACAGTTAACAGCAGCAACAGCAGGGGGTGCAGCAGCAGGGGGTGTAGCAACAGCAGGATTGTTGGTACTCCTGTTCTGAGCCCAACTTCAGCTTAATTACTGGTTCTTCGCTATAGCAAGGAGAACCGCAACAGCAGCAGGGGGAACAGCAGCAGGGGTTGCAGCAGCAGCAGGATGGTGTGTATTCCTCTTCTGAACCCAGTTTTACTTTGATTACTGGTTCTTCCTTGTAGCATCCGCATCCGCAGCCGCAGCTACAAGGACAGCAGCAACAGTCGTATTCCTTTTCGCTTCCAATTCCAAGCTTGATAGCCACATTGCTTTCTCCACATCCACATCCACAACCACAAGGACAACAGCATCCACAGCTTTCTACGGAAGTCAGCTGAAAATTGCAAGTGACAGGTTTAGTTAGATGTGTGTTTATTTAATGAAGTCGTTTCTGTGCTCAATAGTTTTAATGATTGTTCAGTTCTTCTAGAAACAAAAGAATTTCTATATTTGCCAAGAATATACTGTAAGTGATCAGAATATCACTGAGCAGTAATGATGTTTTACTTTATATGTATACATACATTTACTACTAGCCCGGAGGAGTACTGTTGTTTAGAGTAATTATATTTAACCATATACTTATGTTATAATTGTGAAATGATTTAAAAAAAATATAATTTACCTTTTAAATGTGTATACTGTTGTGTACGATTAACTGAACAAGAATATTCTTCTGTAGACTCGTTTTTAGAACTTGCGTTCATTATTCATTGTATTTGAAGAAAAGAAGAGATTGACAATTTATTTATAACTATTTATTTATTTAAATTTATTTATTTATTTGTTTATTTAAATAAATAAATGTATGTATTTATTTATTTGTTTAAATTTATTTATAACTGTCTCATTTAAATAACGATAAGAACAGGTTTTGGTTTGATTCAACAATGAAATAAATTTTTCTCAAAAAATGTAAATTATTTTAAATTGGTTTTCCTACTTAAAAGAGTCATTCTAAAATTATCTGATAAATTATGGCTTTGGCCACATTTTCGACGTTGTAATTGTTTTAAATAAAGAACATCAATTACACTTTACACATTTTAGCAATGCTGAAATGACTAAGACCGCATCAACTGTTTTTATATGAAGCCTTTTACTTAAATGTAATTGAAAAACTTTGAATCTTATTACAAATGTTTACACTTAGTGATTAATACTAGTTAGTGGCAAGTTGTAAATATCAGTAAATCTGTGCTCACCTGAAGAAAAGCTACAAGTGCCAAAGCACAGACTGCAAGAGCGCGGGCTGTCATGTTTGCTTGTTACTCACATAAAATGTGACCGTTACAGAAGTATCTTCCTTTTTATTCTTTGTGCTATCTTCGAGAGCTTCCTGATGTTGATAGTTGGTTGATATTTGTGAGTTTACCGAGATTGTCTTCGCATCAGTGTGTAAAATGCTTATCTTTAGATTCCTGTGTACACGTTTCGGTCAGCTCTTCTTTACCAGATAATGCGTGTGTTTTGCACATCTGATTCGTGCAGATTATTTCTTAGTCTGCTGATAGTTTACATCGTTATCAGATATTTTGACCAGTACAGTATTTTGACCATTTACATGCATAATAATTGTACATATCAACATGTTGCTTAATCATAAATCTACCAATTTTAGGTAAATTAAATGTAGGAGTTAATTTTACTAATTTACGTTTTCGCTGCTAGCCAGGACCGGTGCTACCCAGGGGCATTTGCTCACGGCGGCAGGTTTGCGGAGGGGAGGCAAATTTCAAATGACAGATTTCCCGATAATACATGTTTAGTTGTGAATAAAAATTTGTTTCAGTATTCAAAAAAGTAAATCTTTAAAGATATTTTATAAATTTTTCAAGTACCTAGCATTAAAGTGATTAGATCTACTATTTGAGGGGAGCACCAAGGGAAACTACAAGATTAGCCTGTACAGGAGTAATGCGTTCTTAAATTGGAGAGCCCTGGAAACGCCCACCCACGCTGTCGGCGCTCACGAGCTTCCCAATTTCCTACTCCAAGCTCAGCAGCGCCGTCGGTCTTTGGGCCTTCCAATATTTTCCTTTTGCCCCTGAGATTAATTATATCATTGTCGTTGTTTGCAGTGAAGTTTTCCCTTAAACAGTTTATAAGGGATATATCCCTTATGCTATATATATGCATTATACTATGCTTGACCAAAGACGAAAACGGAAAAGAAAAGCCGCAAAGGAACGGCTCCAATCCAATCTCACAGCGGCGCTGGTGTAACAAAATAAATTATAATAAAATTTTAAATTATTTTCAAGCTCATCAAATTCTAAGTTCTTATTATAAACTATCTGTTTACATGTGTTTCACAGACCTTCTCTTATTTATAAATAACAAAAGACTTGATAATTTAAGTTTTCTTGGACCCTACGCTACTAATAGTTTATTGGTGTACTGCGGAAATATCTGAGGATTATGGCTTTGATAATCTTAGACATTTTATTAGGTCTTCTTCCAAAAACATTACCTTTTAAAGTTTAAAATTATACATAGAGAGGTTTCTGTTTAATTGTAAATTTTCATAAATTTAATTCATTCAGTCTGTGAATTAGCCTTTTAAGTATTTGGGGGGGGGGGGGAAATAGGCCTACAGTGTGGTAAAAATTTACATGGGTAATAGCTGTACATATCAACATGTTGCTTAATCATAAATCTACCAATTTTAGGTAAATTAAATGTAGGAGTTAATTTTACTAATTTACGTTTTCGCTGCTAGCCAGGACCGGGGGGGGGGGGTACAACAGGTGCATTTGCTCATGGCGGCAGGTTTGGGGAGGGGAAGGTAATGGAAACAAGGGGTAGAAGTAGTATCGCTGTGATTAAGTAGAGGTTCGGGGCGGACTACCAAAGAAACTCTTACCAAGGCCTGAGTTAAGTGTAGTCTGGGATGTAGATCAGGTCCCGACCTAGGTACTAAGATGTTTTTAGCATAAAATTGTAGAGTTTTGTGCCGCTCTCCTATCTTCTGAGGAAGGGAAGGCCGTGTTTCTTATCTTCTGAGGAAGGGCATAGGTGTTCTGCAGAAACACGGTGGGGGATGTAATTAAGAATCAGTTTTACACGAATTGTTTGAGATAGTGACAAAGTCACTGTGATTTTATTGTGAAAATCAGAATTATTGTCTCGTGCTATGAAAAAGCCAGTCAAACATATGCAATCCTTAAAGCTCTAAATCAGTGGTTTACAATTTAAAATGCCTGAGGGCCACAATTAAACACAAGAACCTAATGGGCTGCATCATAAGCGATCAATTTTCGACAAGTAACATAAAAATAAAAAAGGGAATATTTAATTGTAAAAAAGTAAAAAGTGGTAATTTAACATATCTTACTACATACCTTTATCGCTACAATCTTTATTACGTCAGTATAATAATCAAGACATAAGAAAGATATTAAACACTGTATAATTACATCAAACCTTCAATGTGAAAACTGAAGTCGGTCTGCTGCCTGCTACCACTAAAGCAGGAATCTCCACATTTAGCTGAGTCGTTGCTAATCTCAGTAGGTGAAGCAGAGAAGAATCTGTGAGGCGACTTCAGCTCTGGTTCTTGATTAACTTCATTGTGGAGTACATGCTTTCACAGATGTATGTAGGCTACTTCAAAAAATTGGTGTCATTTTCTGTCCAAAATGTTGCAGATTTCAAAATTGTTCATCAGGTAACAGCTTAAAAAAATCGGGCCCCTTTTTTATCTGGTCTGAAGTAAGGGATCGGCTAGTGAATCAGACACTTCTAGTTGAATTTCAGTTGGTTCTTCAATGACAATACCAAGATACCAAGTGCGGGTTATTGAATTCCAATAACTCAATAAGCGGGTCTTACCTGTTTGCTGAGTTGTATTTTTTAAACACTTAAACATAACTTTAAACAACAGATGCGGCTGATTACGAATCAAGGACGAAACATCGGGCAAGCGCGTCTGTTTTGTCTAGCCGAAGGGTGGAAGGATATAGACTGGAATTTGTAATATGATGAAAATACGAGATGACTAAAGAAAATACACGTTCCATTAAAATAAGAGATGACTAAAGGAAATACACATTCCATTAAAATAAGAGATGACTAAAGGAAATACACATTCCATTAAAATAAGAGATGACTAAAGGAAATACACATCCCATTAAAATAAGAGATGACTAAAGGAAATACACATTCCATTAAAATAAGAGATGACTAGAGCAAATACACATTCCATTAAACGAATAAAGTACAGTGAAATCTACTGTACGTTTATTAGCGAATCAGTAAAACATTTTTCTTAACTTTCTCCTGCAAGGCCGTTCTCAGTTAAAATAATGGTTTATTATTCATTTACTTACTTATTATAGTAAAAAGAGTACTTATTAAATTTGTTTTCCAAAACAAGGTTTCGGGCCGCATAGAGCCCGCAGGCCGCCAGTTGAAAATCACTGCTCTGAACGAAAAATGACAATACTGAGAGTTTTTTCCGCGTCGTTCTCAACATATTCTCAATTCAACATTATCGAAGATGTAAACGAAATCAGACCTGTCCTAAACGACCTCGGTCACAAAGTACACTGGGAAGAAGAGTGCGCCCACTATGTGACTGATGAATACGGCCTTCATTTCCAAAATAAGTTGAAGAATGATATGCACAAATATATTAAACAGCCATTGTGTTCCTACAAAAATCGTCACCACCAATGATGGACATAATAGAAAGTGTGATCATGTGCTTCTGGATACGACAATCTGGATTAAGTAGTCACAAACTTGGTAAAACTTTAAAACGAAAGTTGACCACTTGTTACTGAGACTCAATAATCTCACTCATAATAGATTGACATTTTCAGATGTACAGTTAATTTGGAACACCGTATAAAAAGATTTTGATTGTATCCTGAACAGCAAAACTTTGATTATATCCCAAAACGTTCAGCAAAACTCAAAGAGCAATCAATAATAATACCCAGACATCATCAAACACCAAGTTATATAACGACAAATGGTAGCCAGGCAATAGTGGTTAGATACAGCTAACGACAGATACAGCACCCTCTCTGTTAACGACTCAGTAAATTCAAAGTAACCAACATACGCTGAGCCCAAACCTTCACCAAATTTTCATAGACGGCGTAGAACAGATTCAGCCACTGTCACTTGAAACTGACACCGTTAAACTAATTAACTGAGACAAAGTCTCTATACAATTAAGCTAACAAGTAAAAATACAAAATAGTGCTAAAAAGTATTCTCAGCTCAACAAATGTAAACAAAATTAATGCTGTCCTAAAGGCCTTGGTCACAAAGTTACAAACATTTGAAACGCCACCAAAACAAAGATATGCAAAATATCACCAAAATGCTTTTGCCTATGTTCGGAAAAATGCCAAGCAACTAGAAATGATTGTGATAAAAAGATTCGTAACAAGGCAACTAAAAACTAAAAGAATATTTAGACTTGCTGACAGCGTCAGAAGCTATTGTATATTCTCTTTGGAAGGCGACCAGACAAGTCACAAGGACTAGGCAACATTATTCCCATTCGTCCATAAAAGATGCCAACGGCAAGTGGGCTAGGAGCAACCAGAAGAAAACCAACAGTAACTGACTCAGGTTCTCGAATATGCTAATAACTATAGGGGATTCGAAGCCGTCGCTAACTATCCAACTTGGGTAAAGTTAGAATACAATAGACGCTTCAACAAAAGAATACTCCAGCACTCAAAGTTTTCTGGAATCATTTTTCCAAATGAACCTACCAATTAAGAAAATTATCTTGTTCGAGGTGAAGACTACTATTCTTAAGCATAGTAACAACAAGAAATATCGAGGATGAACCTAATAAAGGATAAAATACTCATGTACTAACCATAGGTTTTCGAGCGATATTCTGGATTTTTAATGCGGTATTAAGGCTGTGTAATTATCTACTGGAAAGTGGCGTAGATAGTTATGCTAACACAACGTGGGAAAAAAGTTCATGAATTATCATCACACCGACCGATAAGTCTCGTACCAGTTCTCTCCAAAGTTTTTTAAAGAATAGTTCTGACACGCTTAAAACCTGTTTTATAACACAATAAACTCATTATTAACAACTCGGCTTTAGGGAGAAACATAACACTGTCGAACAAATTGTCAAGGTAGTCAGTAACACTATGGAAGAAAAAACTACTGCCCAGTTGCCTTCATTGATGATATCTCTCAAGCCTCCGAAAAGTGTGGCATACGAACTAGAAAGAAACCTTCTTCACCACTTCTGTCTGTTACTCAGATCCATCAACCAGCAGAACATCTCGGTGAATACACAGACTTGTTCCCCATCAAATCGGGGTTACCCCAAGCAAGGGAGTGTATTAGGACCGGTGCTATACGCAGACGACCTGCCAACAACCAGAGACGCTTGTTGCGACGATATGGCAATACTAGTAGTGTCCACACATGCCCAAGGACCGCATTACTCGATCTGCAGCGATGCAGCGATGTCTCGATGAAAGAAATGTCTGACTATAAAAAGAAGGAAAGTTAAAAACAACGCAACCAGATCGGTTCATGCCACTTTTACTACGCTGCATTTGAAAAGGTGAGTTCATAGGCCTGCATACCGACCGACAACTCTCTTGGGAGAAACATATCTTCATGTAGAGGAAACAACTTGGTCTACAATTTTAGAAACTAAACAAAATGATTTTCAGGAAGTTTCAGGTGACATTAAAAAACAAGCTGTTAATTTTCAAAGGTATCTGGACTTGTGTCATACACTGTGGGGAACCGACAGTATCCCCAAGCTAGGAAGTAACTCCAGCGCTTGCAAAACAGAATACTGAGAGCCTTAGCAAACGCTTCATGGTATATGTGTAACTCAGTAATCCAAATACTGTAAATGCCTTCAGTCATAGAAGAAATAAAGCGACGCAACGCTGCAACGTTGAAAACTATCCCAAAGTTCTTTCCAAGAAACTTCAGTCTGGCGGTTACGTAGTGCGTAGACTAAAACGTTGCACCAAATCTAATTTTTTTTGTTCAGATTTTCTTAGGTTGTGATGGACCGTTACAAACATATTTGATGCAGTACTTATCTGAAACGGAACTGATTCCTTGGAATGCCATTTTGTCTCATTTTTTAATGTTAGTAACCCATGTAATATTGTAATATAGTATTACATTTAATAGTAACATAGTAATTGATATTACAACAGTATTACAGTAATTACAGTAATAACTGTATTACAATATGCAATTCTGTAATTGGTACAATGTAATACCAATTATATTCAATAAAAAAATGACATTGAGAAAAACTAAATGATTTTCAACGGCAGCGAATAGGCCATTACAAAACTTTGGGCAACCAACCAGTATTATGAAGATGAAACATTTAGTATCAACCTAATATCTTGAAGCATTTGTGCCCACTAAATTTATAGCAGCTCTTTAGCTCTGCAGGCTATTGATATAATGTGGCAGTTCCTCCGGTATTCTGCTTATTGACGAATAAAATTAATCAATTTTCCATCGAAAATCCGAGAAATAATTGACGGTTCAATGAACAAAACGATGAACACGTGGAAATCATTCCGTTCAAAACTTTTAGACTAATTTCCGCAGCCCGCTCAAATATTATTTGTGTTTGTTAATGATTTGAAGGATGTTCATTACAAAATATATTTAGCTATACGATCAAGATGTCATAAGGAAATAAAGAAGGCACCGAGAAGTAAAATAATAAGTCTAAAGTAAACAGTTGACCATTTTCAAAAATGGTCTACAACGGGGATGAAACTTGTCTAGCAAGGGTGGAAAAATCATTTTTACTTCTCTAGACTTATTTTTAGTTCTTGATTTTATTATTCGTTTATTTAGAGAAATCAAATATTCTATAAAACTAATTTATGATTTTCGTATAGTTTCATTTCTACAATAATATGAGCAGTTTTTAGTTTTGAATAAAATAATATGCGTCAATAAAAATTGGTTTGTTATTTATCACTGGCGTAAAAAAAGAAAACTACCGAATTTGTATTGTTGCTGGCGATGCACCTGTCTACTCCTTCCTTGAAAGAGAATGTTCAAATATTTACACGCAATGTATCTGCTTATTTAGCTTTTGGAAGGCTTCTTCACGTGTCGTAAATTGTCAACATCATTTAATAGTAGGTACTTTGTCATAATATATTATTACTAATTCCGCCTTGTCTATTTCAGAAACCTCAATTACAGTCGGAAGACTCAATGAGAGAGGAGCCAGCTAAACACTCAGGGCCGGCCAACCCTTATATTATATACTCAGAAATTCCACCACCACTCTATACTCTGCATCTCTACTCTATGAGAAGTTGTATTAATTTAAATGGAATACTCAATTTAAATCAATCCCTCCATTGTCTGTTATATTGAAAACACACACACACACACACACACACACACACACACACACACACACACACACACACACACACACACACACACACACACACACACACACACACACACACACACACACACACACACACATTATAGGTACAAAACCCTCTTATTATAAATTGGTTAATGGGAAAGTTTAGCTACATTTTTTCACAAATTTTTTCTACAAGCTTTTCACTTTTCCACTCTTTTATTGTCTCCATGTTATCCACCTTATATTTAAAAAATGTTTACGTTCACGCGATTTAAAGCATAGTTACAACGATTTTTTAAAATTGTCCCCACCAACCCAATTGTTTTCCTTTTATATATTACACTGTTTGTTGCATCTCTAAGTCTTTTCTCATAATCTCCTTCGTAATCCTTACGACTGTTTTCATTTCAACTGACTGTATTTTGCTTTCCTGTCTTTCACTCAACATCGGTGTTTTATATCCAAATGGCATCAAAATTTCATTACGTTATTATTTAATTACAAACCTAGTATTGGTACGTATGAAAATTAAAATTTTCTTTACTTTGGGTGGGTGATAAACATTAATAAATCACTGACAATAAATTAACCATTTAACTATTTAGCAAACTATTTAACAATTTACAATTCTGATGGTGAATATTTTAAAAATAAAATAGGCTATCCTAATGGTAACCATGTGCAACCAAGACACATGAAGTATTTAAATTCTTAGCGTCTTCAATAGAGACTTCATATAAAATTTACATCAATCGATACTAACTACAGTATTTATTTACAATTTGTACAAAGTATTTACAGATATATACTTTTTAAGATTTTTTATTCTGCCGTTATTGCCATTGTTTTATACTAGCTTTATTTATATTTAAATGATGCAGCTTTGTGTATGTCCATAGTGGTCCTCCTGAACACTGCGTGTGGGTGTGTGTATGCTCCAGCCTCGGCAGTCGTCTGGACAACACGCGCTGCCGAGCCGCGTAATACACAGCGTTCACCAGTCCAGTAACTGTCTGATTTGAAAGACAGACAGAGAGAGAGTGAGAGAGAGAGAGAGAGAGAGAGAGAGAGAGAGAGAGCAAATGGTTTACCATATTTGGGTATATGTACCATTGGGCTGACATTCCATTCCTGTCGAAGTTTGACTAGGCAGGTTCAAACCTGTACCGGATTGTCACAGCAGGCTTAGAATCACTTCCAACACTATTAAGAAAGTATTTGCCTATCTTGGCAATTTTTCTCCCCTGTAGAGCATTCTTGGCAATACAACACTTGTTTCGCAACATTTTACACTTCATGAGAGTGTTTCTTGTTGTTCTGTAGTTACTTGATTAACGGAGCAATAATCAAAAAAATTACACTGTCATCTTATACGCACGCGAATTCACACCACACGACACCACAGGCGCGTAACATAGTGCACAATCCGCTGACACACGCCGTTTTCGTGTCGTAATAATCAGGTTTGCAAAATGACGAAAAACGTGTCGTTTTTGGGCATCTAGTTTCAGTACTGTACCTGTACTGGCTTTATGCAATCTAATGGGGTTACCAGTGTGCACACAGATCTCACGCCCTCATGACGTCACATCAGGTGACACATTTTGTCTGTTATTGCTGGTTTTAAAACCGTACAGAGTGTTCAATACGTTTTCTCGATTTTACGGTTGTTATAATTTACATATGCATCGTTGGACATTATTCATGCAATTTGTACCGTTGCAAAGTATATATTTAAAAAACGGTTAAAAGTTAATTAATTATGTGATAACATTTTTCTTGTTTTAAAAACAATTACGCTCCTGTATACTCTAAGTGTATCTGAATCTATGATCCAACTGGAGCAATGTTAAGTGAATTACGTACTTATAAGCAAATAAACATAATGTTACGCCATTGCACAACGTTCTACATGTTTCTCGGCTATCCCAGCAGTGTGCGTACGTGACACTTAACATGCGTCCATAATCAATGCGGATCGTTCTCGTACGTTCGACAAGCTTCTCGACTAGCCATGCCGGTGTGTGTTTCTGCCAAGGCCGCGCTTAAATATCCTCTAGAACTTTTGTTAAAGACGCATATTATTGAACCCAGAATTATTAAATTATTATTATATTTAATAATATATAAATGCCTGCCGCTTAGTTTTCAGTTTTATCTCGGGCCACCATTACACAGTGCGCCTCAAGTGGTGTATTAGTGAAAAGTGATTATAGTGCGGAATTCTTTATAGTTGACATTATTATTTGTGGGGATAGATTAACTCGAATTATTGTACGAGTATAATCTTGTTGATTTCAAACTGTTATTTGAGATTAATTAAAGCTGCTGATTAGTGACTTAATTGATGTCTTGTATTTTGTTTTCCACTGTACCACACGACGATCAGTGAGACAGTAGTAACAATATTTTAACGTGATGCATTTACTCTATCAACGTCATTATATTTCTATATACGATTAGAATTTCGTTTCATTGGAATCATAATACTAACCAAACATAGTACCAGATGAATCTACTTTCTAGAATTATTAACACATAAAAGAGTAACATTATTAAACAGCTCTAATTTTACTTAACTTAATCTTTGTTCTTTACATATATTTTTCAATATTATCTTTTCTTTCTCAGATTTTATGGTAGGTGTATAGATTCAGATTAGCTCATATTACCTATCATTATTAAAGGTTATAACTCCTTCTTAGATGAAATAACATGTAACAAGAATATCATAAGAACATATGTGTTCTTGAATCTGATTTTCATTCAAGACTTTTATTCTGATAAAATATTTTATGGCTTAGTTTTGAAATGATACTTATAGAGATGTATTGATATATACAAACATATTGTTTACAAGTTACATATTGTTATTAACACATACAATTTTATCTCAAGTTTTATTAACGGTCACTTTCATATTTTAGTGGTTGTCTTATGTTATAGGCTACAGAGAAGAAGAGTAGATGCCAGCACATGAGCTATAAAAACTGAAAGAAAAATGGAGAGAGGGAGGATAGGATAGGACGTAAACGTTTTTCATTCTCTTACCACTATATAAAAACCTTTGTTCTTTAAAAATATAAAAATGCAATTCTCTTATCATAAGTGGAGTACAATTTTAAATAACTATAATTCTGGACCAGTAACTCCTACAGTTTCATGGACACATTAGTTGTGGTATTAAAGTACTTACAATGAACTTAATTGCATCCATTTATTTATATACAAAGTACTGCAATATTGTTGTTATTCAGATTGAATTTACGTCAATTCATTTTCAAGTTGGTCCCATCTATAATGTATTTTACGGAACTCTTGTTAAGGAAATCTGTATATGTATTATCATCGTCTTCAACTTACCTTCTTCACATTGTAAAGAATGCATTATTGATTTTCGTGGGTTCTCAGATGGTCAAAATGGATTTGTTTTAACTCCGTTAGCGACCAAATACCAACTACCTTGTAAAGAAACATGTTCCGAGTTTTGGACTGTCGAGTTAATTCTCGCTTTTTGGTTTTTCTGTGGCCACTAAAGATGAGCTGACGTAGAAGTAGCTGAAACCTATGGCTGAAGGAAAACATCAAACATTTTTGATTGACGTAACATTTGGGAAAACCAAAAGAAAAGCAAGAATCTTATAAGAAAATTTACCCAGTGCAGCTGTTAATAAGGTCTAACTTAGTGAAATAATTCTCTTTTTGTGTGTAGATGACGCGATTTCAGTTTTTGAACAAATCGTAGTAGATAATTTGTTAAAACGAGTGGAATAGACGATAAATTTATCTGTCATATTAGATTTATCACTATGAGGGCAGCGCATGGAGAAGATATCGTCTTTCCGCCTTCGTCACATCGATCTTAGATCTCTGCGCACGATGACAGTTCATAGTTGTTTCTAGTATTGTAAAAAATGCGGAGATTATTTTAATTACGTCAGTATCATTTTAGTTTCATTAGTGTGAATGTTTCAAACACGTTCAAGAAAAATACAACGCCCTGCGTGCAGCTTTTTTCAAAATGTTCATGTAAAAAATATGTTCGTAAATTGTTTTTGTTTGCTATAAGTGGAGTGTCACGAGACTGGAGGAGATTCTGATAAAGCGATAACGATAATAAATATAATGACGGGAAAGAGTAGTATTGGTCTAAGTAATATTGGTATAATGGCGGGTATCTGTATTGGTCACGTCGTCCCTAATTTATTTAGCTGTAACTCTTTTTATTATGAATTTTATATTAAAAAATACATTGTTCCGTCACGACGGCTTTAGTATTAAAGTGCCTAGCTTTATGAATCGTTTTCCAAAAATTATTTAGATTAATAAAAGGTTGTGTTTAGAGAATCACTTCTAGTATGTTACACAAAGTGACTGCACTCTGTAAACTATTCTTTTTTAAGATTTAACTACGTAGTGGTCTATAATTAATGGTTGTATCTTAAATAAAAATCTACGAAACTTTCTAATTGTTTGTCCTTAATTCTAATTTATAAATAGTAAAACAGTTAAAGTAGGCTAATAATGGTAATGCTTTGACATTCGCAACAGTCATCTATGCGTCGGAAACTTGTATGCTGAGAAAGGGCGAATCAAAGTCTTTGAGGCCGAATGAAGGTCGCAAAAGAATCAAACTATTTGTGTCGTGGATCTACGTGTGCATTTGCAGCGTCTTTAGTGAACTTAAAATCAAATGCTTCTATACTACACGGCCTGAAGTCAAATAGTAAGTCACTAAAACCGATAATTTATTTAGTAATACAATCAGTCGCAAAAACTGACGATGAAGGACTCTAGTTTCTCAGTGACGAAGGATGAAGACACGGACCGGTGAACGCTTTACGGAAGTTTGACGTAACGTGGTGGATAACCCGGAAATGCTGTAACGAAAAGGAAAAGAACCCAGAAAAACAGTTAACCATTCGTCCTCTTTACATAAAAGGATAAAGGAGAAAAACAATTGAATGTGGCGGTAGAACGTGATTCCGCTTCTGTTTCTAACAGTGACCTGTCAGGTGCGTACGAAGGTAAAAAAATTGTGCAGCTTATACTACTACTACTACTACTACTACTACTACTACTACTACTACTACTACTACTACTACTACCACTACTACTACTACTACTACACAATCTATCTTCATGTGTCACTTTCCATTATAAAGTTGCAGTGGTTTCGCTATAGCGTCGCAGACGGTTCCGCATGTCAGTGAATACAGAGTGGCAGGTTTCCAGTTCTTAGAAACAGGAGACATCGAATGAATGTTTTTGAGTATCCGCGCGAAAGAATTACTAATGAACTTCCACTAGACTTCACTCCGAGTCGTGACAATGAAATCGATAAGGAAGAAGATGAACCGAAGTGGCATTTAACAGTAGACTGGTAAATTCATTTCAGCTTAGCGTGATAAGACTGGATAAGACTTTGCGTGATAAGATGAGCACCGTGAACGCTTCTCGAAAGTTTAACGTAACGCGATGGACAGTCTGGGTTGCTACCAGAAAATATACAATGAAAAAATGCAGCTAACAGTCAACTCTCCATTATTTCTTTAAGGCAGCGGGTGGAGCAGTTAAATAGACATTAACAGACACCAAAGAGAAGTGAAGAACCACTGTATTAAGTGATGTAGGACAGAAAAGTTGGGTAGTACGAATAGCTGTTAAAACTAATAGTAGCCTACTTTCAAATCCTCACGAGACAAAAGGACATGGCAAGAAAATACTAATATACACCTTTGCAATATAAGACTTTTTTACCCATATACTGACTGGTATTATGCAAACACACAGTACAAACGCGCTTACACGAATGCACAAAAACTGTTAACAGAACGGTCAAAACGTTAGTTAACTTGCGTCAGGCACAAAGTTGTCCTTCGAGTTTGAAATCAGATTATTAAATAACACGTTTTCTGTACTTACTGCGAAAATTTGTCAATACAAAATTGCAGTAACCGGCAAATACAATACTGCCAGATAAGCAAAGGATGCGTGATAAGTTGGGTATCAGTAATTGAGTTCAGCACATTTTCGATGCTCAGACTGATATTCACACACCGTCTTAAACATATTATCACGTAAAAATCTAAAGTATCAGCAATGGGAAATAATAAACAACCCACTAGTATCGATTTATTTGAGCATTTAAGATAGATAAAAGTATAAAAAGATTCGTTCGGTCATGTACAATTGTATTCGAGTTATTCTCGCAGTCGGTTTTAGTAACTACCAAAATAATGGCAATCCGCGGAATCGCAGTCTGTGCTTTGGCACTTGTTGCTTTCATTCAGGTGAGTACAACGTAATGACTCTGTAATCTGTAAGTTAATCTAGTCTCTAAAGAAGATATGTTTTATATTATACTGCAAAATTCCTTACGTCTTGCATTTTATAGAAACTTTGCTTATAAGCACGCCAGCTTTAATGCTCTTAATTCTGTGTAATAGATTATAAATATCCCGTGATGGGTGCCATTTATTTCATTTCATAAATCACGTTAACATTACAATCACATCCATTACTATATTTTGCAATATAGGTACTATATGTTTGCAGTACATCTGCAACATGTAAATCTACGCAGGGGTATAATCTGCCTATTTTTATAGCCTACTTATCTTAAAAGAAGCAGTCTTGGTTTTTGTTTTTCCTTAACTGATGAACAGTGAGTGATTATTTAGATGTGTTATATAAAATTAATTGTAATTAAATTTTTTTGACGTTTGAATATTGTGTGATAATTTAGAAAATTTCAAATACAAGTACTTTATGAATAAGTACTATGTTACGTTGCGTCTAAGGTACAACGCAATTCATGTTGTCGAGTAAAATATTTTGATATACGCCATGTGCGTTATATGCACTGTAAGTCTTTTGGTTTTTCTATTGGTCTTTTAAAGAAAATTATCGGTACAAATTAAATTGGTACTATGCTGATTTAAATACTCGCCTAGTGCTGCATTGCTTCCCTTATTTCTTTTATTGTCTGTAGGCTGGGTTTGATCTGAAAATTTGATTTAATTATATATTCTCTTATCAACTGAATTTTATCTTCTGACACTGTTGTCTGTTCTCATTTCCATCTTGCTTTCTTTTTATCGACTATCGCCGCTCTAATTTCATTAAATTAATTAATTGTTCCCTTGCTTCTCATAGTTTTTTAGGGCGTACTTGTACACTTATTGATATGTATCAATAAAGCTATTTGTACTTCTTCAAACTCCTTTGGTCTAAATCCTTCAGGTTTAACTTTATGATTATATACGACTTTTCCACTCTACATATTTATTGATACGTAGACTGGGCTAGTTTTTCCTTAACTAACTTTTCAATGTTAATGTTAGAAATCTTCAATTTTCAATGTTAGAAAATCTGGGCACCGATCAGAACATAATCTTGATTTCTATAAATTTTTGAGTAAGTAATTGACATATTTTCTATTCTAAACACACACACACACACACACACACACACACACACACACACACACACACACACACACACACACACACACACACACACACACACACACACACACACACACACACACACACACACACACACACACACACACACACACACACACACACACACACACAATCGACCGGGTATTTTGCTGGTTCAGTCTACCAATACACTGTTTTTTCCACTGACAGACATACTGACACACTTTTTCTGTTTGATTTCACTTCTGGCAACCTTCGTTTCGTTGCTAAGTAACTAAGAATATATTCTTTTATTAAATTTTGTTTACTATGTATTTAGTAGAGCAATATAATCCCAAACAATCACTAATACACTCTTAAAATTAATACATTCGATAGTAATCTCTATTTCCTGTTTATTATATTATGCATTGTTACAGAGCATCTCCGATTATTAATTCCTATCATAATTGACTGTTTTTTTCTAGATAAAGAGTACGATACACCTTTTTTTTAAAATTTTTCATAATATTTCTCAAATCTGTTTTAGCTCGCTTCAGTAGAAGGCTGCGGATGTGGCTGTGGATGTGGATGTGAGGAGAGTAGCTTTGCTATCAAACTTGGAGTCGGCAGCGAACAGAAATGTGGTTGTTGTTGTCCTTGTGGACGTGGCTGTGGATGTTACAGCGAGGAACCAGTCATCAAAGTCAAATTAGGCTCAGAACAGGAATACAAGCCATCCTGTGGTTGCTGTTCACCTTGCTGCTGTTGCTGCGGTTCTCCTTGCTGCAAGGAAGAACCAGTCATTAAAGTGAAACTGGGATCCGAACAGGAATACAAGCCATCCTGTGGTTGCTGCTCTCCCTGCTGCTGCTGCAGTTCCCCTTGCTGCAAGGAAGAACCAGTAATTAAATTAAAATTGGGTTCAGAACAAGAATACAAGCCAACCTGTTGTTGCTGCAGCCCGTGCTGCTGCTGTTAAATGTTTTCGTTCTCCATTAACTCTAGATAGAAACACATTTTTTCCATAATAATTACAATGTACAATAAAAAATAAAATGAAACTAGCATTTCTTGTTAAAATTCACACTGATGCAAATCTTCTTTATTTAAATTGTTACTTAATAGTTTTGTAAATAGTGATATTTACTTATGTATATAAAATGAAACAAAATTAAAAAGTTAATTTTTTTAATATGTGTGTATATTCAGTGACTGTTCAGATTCCCTGTTTCCAAAAAAAAACTTTTAGATAAACCGGTTCACCTAAGTATCGCTTGAATGTACTTGTGCTTCGTTACAGTATTCCGGGTGTATGTAACTGTGATGTTTGTAACATTACAAAGAAGCAGCGCAGCTTCAGAATACAAGAAAAACATTTTAGTTAATTAATTCAACGTGTTAATTTTAATTCACCCTTTGCTAAAACGTCTGCTGAAAATGTTATAATTTTTAATTAAAAATCTGTTTTATCTTTCTATATTTCCGTTTATCTTTCTTCCTCCCTTTCTTAAGAAATACGAACAGACCTGTCCCGGCTTTATACCAACGGTCTTTTTTGTTTTTCTCAGCCTTCGTTTTCCAGCACGGTTGGAACATATGATGGGGTTAGATTCTGTCACTCCCGTTGACTCCGTTGCGGGTCATGAAACCAGTACAGAGAAAACTAACAAGACAGAAACCCAGTTTCAGCAGTTTAGATCGAGTCTTCTTACCAAAATCCCATGATTCACTTTCGTAAGCAATCAATGAAGTGCCTGTCATCTTATGACATTTAAGCTGACTTATCGTTAACAGATAGCATCAGATCGTTAAATCTGATGCAGGTTTATTCCAACAGTTACTGTTTGTGTTTCCAATTTGATCGTCCATTTCCAAGACTCGTGAAGAATTATACCTTATATGTGTAATTAATTTAAAGATAAGTACCCTTTTTTCTCGGAACAGTTACTGTGGGGGGGGGGACATCCTATCACTACACCTAGCGCATTAATCAACTGTTTTAAATTCAATTTAACGTATGAAGAGTTTGACGGGGGAGGATTAAGAAAAATACTTCTCTTTGCGTACTGGCAGTGTCAAAGAACAAAGCTGGGACTTCATTATTCCGAATGTGAAAATTATGCATTCTGCGGTTTCGATAATCCATATATCCACAATCAGTGACCACGGATATGATGCCGCTACGCACATCCAGATGTGGTCTGAGAGGTGATCTCATCGCGCATTTAGTATCGCGCACAGATGTTGAGTACAACCTATGCACAGGCCGCTGCAGTGGTAGGAAGCAGGTCTCAGTGATCTGTTGGCAGTACGAATGGCACCGTCGGCAGTCCGGGCCACTGATTCCTAAGGCCTCTATTACACTATGCAACTGTTTTCAAGCCTACATGAAACTAGTTGCACGGTAGTACAAACAGACTGCAGCTGCTCTGCAATCAGTTGCAGAGTAAACATGGCGTCTATACTACTGTTATAAAGAGGTAACATTTTAACATTGAAAATGTTTATAAGGACGTGTCGCACATTTGGGGCCGATCGCTGGTGCGTGATCGAAAATGGGAACCGGTGAGTTTCCATAGAAACTACTTCTTTGTTGTCAATAACGTAGTACACATATAAAACTTCGCTTATGAATGCGACTACATTTAACTTATAATCTGTACATTGGTAAATGAAGAATGAATTCATTGATTGGTGAATGAAGAATGAATTCATTGATTGGTGAATGAACATAAATATATATATTTTTTAGATTTATTGAAGCATTTTCAATGCCCTTCTCTGTGCATTGCATTTGTGCAATGCCTGTAAATTTTTTTGTATCGTTGTCTGGGCTAACCTCAGAAACTACTGATCCAATAAAAAAAATTCTTTCACTACCGAGTTCCTTTAAGTTTGAGGATGGTTTTAAACATAAATTTGAACCAATAACTTTAATAATTTTCAAGGACAGAGATTTAAAACGGTATCATTTCACAAAATTTGTGTTAATTAGAATGTAGTGACATTTTTGACAAGCGATAAACTTTTGTTCTATAAGAGATAGCTGTATGGTGTCACAAGTGAAATTTAGAAAAAATTACAAATTTTATTTTGGTTTTTGTTCCAATAAAATCCTCCTCGTTTTTGAGATAGTGGCGGTTTGTAAAAAACTGTATGTCTTGTGTCGGTCCCGTGTCATGAAATTTCTTCGTTGTCTACAGAATGCGCGCACAGGAGAGTTGCATACAATCGGTTGCATAGTGTAATAGGCTACATCTGAATCTAAAAGCTGCACATGAAGTTGCAAAGCTTGCAACTGTTTTGCAATCGATTGCAAGCTGTGCAACCGATTGCAGTAAGTGTAATTCGCTACGTTTAAACCAATACCCCACAACTTCTTTTGCAGTCAGTTGCGTAGTGTATTAAAGGCTTAACGTTGTACTCGCGCTTTCCACTTCCTCCTCCAATGATTCAGGAGAGTGATAACCATAACTGGTATCCATCATCCAACCCAACACCAGGGTGTATGTGAGGTCCCCATGTATTCTCAGATCGGGACTTTCACGTCCGCGTGCAATATAGTGCATACTCTAGGATGCAATTTCTTGAGAACTAAGATTAATTAATGCAAAAAATTTAAAAAATACTGATCGGTAGATATATTTTATTTGTTTACTATTAACGATATAACGAAATGCACGAATGAGTGAAGCAAGTTCTCAATTTCAACTCGACCGTTTGGCATTTGTTTGTCGATCTATTTGGGGTTTATCTCACAATACCTTTTGAACGCATCAGCCGAGTTCTGTAAAACTTGGCATGTGTAATGTGTATCCACACGTTTACCCTACAGACCTCTATTGTTTTTTAGATTGATCTCCCAAAAAATAGGGGGATGGTTGGCAAAAATGTGAGGGGGTAAAAATTGTGAAAAATCACAAATTCCCTGGGGATATCAAATTCAAGCAAAATCTGAATATAGTGTTTATTTGTGAACGTTTTTGGACGCTAGGGTCCACAAAGTGAATGAAAGTATTGATAAAATTGCAAAAATTAATGCGGGTTATTAAATTAAAGATAATTTTAACTAACATCTGCATGCAGTGTTAAGCTTTGGAAATTTCAAGATTTAGGGGCCCTTGGGAGCAAAAAAGAGATTAGAAAGTTTAACAATTTTTTTAAAATCCAGCAGAGTTTCAGACTAAAAGGAATTGTAACACAAATCCGAATGTTTCGAATTTTTAGTGTTTGTTGTGTGATTTTTGCTCTGCAATTATTATATATTTCTAAAGAAATAGTATAGTAACCTCGATTCTTTGTAATTTTTCCAAAATTGAAAAATCATCTGATATAAAAATTTAAGTAATAATAAATGTACTTCGTTTAAAATACAGTAGTGAGTGAGTTCTGCAGTTAGAGAGCATACTGTCGTCATTATTCTTAACCTAAGATACTGTTAACAATCATAACAATACTAAGTCAATAACAGCGGACTGTAATGACAAGTTTTCAGTCAGAGACGTCTGCGTCAGTAGACAGTGTTATGAAAACTGTACAATACGGAACATTTTAGACAAATTGCTAAGGCATTCAATGAAGACGTTGATGTTTATTTAAATAACTTGTTACATACGAAATTAACTGTTTACAGGAAAACTAATAGTGTAATTTTCTAAACTACTGACTTGGCATTGACTTGCGAGTCAACGTTCTCATTACAATCAGTGTCGATATTTATAAGTGAATTCGTAATAGGCCTACAGGCAAATTCACGTTCTTAGAATGGCATGGGAAAAGGACTGTCATAAATTTAACACTGTCAAATCAAAGCACACTATTATGTTTAGAAATCGGTTTTGTTGTTATTATTAGAATTCTGTTAATTATAATACTTGTCCACTTTATTCGTTGATCTAATTTTAGAGAGCAAAAATCAACTGAGTATGTGAACATAATTCAAAATATAAATAGCTGCCGTTTTTATCCACTTTTCGGTAGAAATATTGTAAAACTTGTCATGACTTTACGTGGCACAGAGGTACTGAGGTAAGCCTTGTAGCGTAACAGATATAAGCATAATATTGAATGGCAATTGATCATTAGAATAATGAAGTTATAATATTTAAATTTGGAAGAAAGCATTAAGTTTAATATAAATAGATTAATTCATAGCAACTGTGGAAAGAAATCATTATTATAAAGAAAATACAAGTTAAAATAAAAGGAGTTACTAGTGATGAGTCATCCAAAACCAGTCTTATAACCAAAGGTTTTCAAGGTATAACCCAGGAAGGTAAAATAGTAAATAACAAAGCAGTACACAATATGACCAAACCCACAACGAGGGAGAATAAATAAAAGAGAAACCCTAAAATAAGCCAAGATCAACCAATACAGGTTGTGTATTTCTGAATTAAAGAAGAAGATGGAGAAGATCCCAAGAAACCTGATGGCATCAAGAACAGATGGAGAAGATACCAGTCCCAGAAGGCAGGAGAAAAGAAGACTGAAGAAAGAAGAAGAGGGCAGCATCCTGAAGAAGACGTCATGCTCTTATAAAAGACACCCAAATCCCTATATCCCCAAAATATATATCTAAAAACAAAAGTATAACGAAATAAAAACCACATGTATATAAATTTAAGAGAGAGAAGTGAACAAAGTAAAAGTTTCCTGTGAACTAAGATGAAACAATAATATAGTACCCATGGAACAAATCTCCATTGAAAAAACGCTAACCAATTTATTATGTTAATAAGACTATACGACCATTTAGCATTAACATAATATATAAGTGCAAAGTGAACCAGTGATAGTTTTGGGTATTATAAAAAATGAACCTTGTGTTTCATTCTTGGCAATCACAAACATTGGATGCAATGAAATATGCATTTTTCAATGACTTAAAATATGTACGGTGACAATATGTTGTTCATAAGACATGAATCTGTTTAAAATAACATTTTTGTTTTACATGAAAAAAGAAAAACAGATTTCATAGTGCTTTGTGAACGGTTCATACTATTTATTTGTTAATGACAGGGTACAATTCCCCAAAGACAAGGTATAAAAGACTGTATAAAAACTGTAAAATCCTACTTATAATAATAGTTAGAAATAAGAATATAAATATAAGGTTTTAATGTATATAGTACAAGAATGTTTAAAAATGTTTTAGATATAAGGCCATTTGTTTGGGTCTGAAACAACTAACATCAGAACTATAAAAATAATTACCACTTGTAAATAGTAGAGAGTAATTAAGATGTTAGTTAGTACAAAACCTTTGTTGTAAACCATATTTCCATGTTGGAAATGGGAATTTTGTTGCAAAATGTCTGATTTGAAGACAACCATTTATTTAAAAAAAAAAAATGTTCTTTATTTTGTGTTAACTATTGTTTGTATTGTAACCAATACTAATTGTTTTTGTGTAATTTGAAAACATGTTTAATTTATAATACTATTTGTAAAAAGTCAGAGAGGGTATCACACATCATATATTGTTTGTAAATTATTTTGTAAGAAAAATTGTTAAAAAAAATCATAGGCCAAAAGAATGGAAACCAAACTTCATCAAAACAGAGAAATTACTCATTTAAAAGCAAATAAACAAAAGGGGTTTAGACAAAATAAACTTGAGATCATGCCATATAATTGCACATACCATTTAGAGAGATTTTAATAAATTATATTCAGAATTATAAATAAAAATAAAATGACTAAACTCAGAAATTTAGACATGGGAGTCATATATTTCAGAATAATGTTTCAGAATACAACTAATTCAATTAATTACCAGAAAATAAGGGAATAGGAACCTTTTAATACAATATAGGATTATTAATATTAAATATAACTGATAAAATGGCTGAATTTATATAATGACAGGAAGTAAATTTTGATGTTTTGGACTCTTCAGAGTATACCCAAACTGAAAGTAAAATTACTATTTTTTGGACAGAAAACACTATAAAATGGCATTATTTAATCTGAAAATAACCAGAATGAACTGAAAGATTAATTTAAATCAAATCTAGTGAATAAAATTGACAAATAACCAAAGTTTAGGCATTCATATAGTGAAATAGTAAAATGTACACAGGATGTGAAAATATTTTTGAACAATGTTAAGGATAATATTATATGGGCTAAGAGTTTAATTGAAACTGAAGGAAACAGTTAGTTAATTATTGGTAGTTGAACGGTTAACATGACATACCTCTGAAAACGTGAATAACCTAACCTATAATCGTCATACAAAGCGAGTGTATAGTGAGTTATTGTGAAATCGCGAGTGACTTGTAAAATACTTCTGAAACTATCATATTATAACAGAAACGATCAAGTAACACTCCATAACACAGAACAATATAAATCTACTCCGAAAAACACCATAAAACACTAGAAAACTGTATAATACATTAAACCAAATTAGTGACGGAATCGGAGAAAGTGTTTGAACTAATAATTATACAGATACACTAAATACAACCCAGAATCACTACACCAGTCACTACACAACATATAACAAGAGATTTGCAGACACGAGAACAGAAATATTGCGTCAAAATACATTATTTGGAATGCAGCAGCAACGAGCAACATTTTCATCGACTTGACGGCAGCCATTTTTCTTTGACAATTCCAGTGCCTCTTCGTGGTTCATCACAGCTGTTTGGTGAAAACAATTATTATATTTACAAATTATTATTCAATGTCTGTGTTTATTAATAACTATTAATTTGATTGTAACGTTATACTTTTTAAATATTAGCCCGATTTCTCTGACTTTGGTAATAACTGGCTGTTTAAAGAACCCTATATAATTTTTATATCATATACTTGTAACTTTTTTCGATATCCTGAGAATCGATACTAATCGATAAGAGTCAATATTGCTATTACTTAATAAAATATTAATACTTTTCAATACTTAATAGTTCTTTATTTCTTCAATAATACTAATTACCAATAATATAATTCTAATTGATAATCTACAAGGACTTTACCACCCGTAAGTGAAGATAACCTAAAAAATAGAAAGGTAAACAAATATCGATTGGTTTACAGACAGTCTTATGAGTGGTGATAGATTATTTAAATTATACTAAAATTTTAATAAAAATTTTCAGAAGAGCATTACACTGTTTAAAACTTCACAGCCCTATATTAATTAATTGATCCTAATTAATTAATTAATAAAATTAAAATTTTTTTTTATTATTTTTTTTATAAACATAATTTTTTTTTTAATTTTCTTCAAAACAATAATTTTTGTTTTGAAACTTTCGGTGAAGCTGAGCATATCTATTTCTTCATCAACTTTACGCTACTCGACCGGTCTTGCTACCATTGGGACTCGACCAGCTGGGAAACTTAAGGAAGTGTTTCAGGCCAGTAAGACGTCGAGAGCCACACCAATTACACACCAATTAAACACCTTACAACTTACAGATTCACACATCAATCTTATTTATTTTATTACAAATTGAATAGTCCAAACAGAGGGGCTTGATTACATCGGAGTCGAACTTCACAATCACAATCTCTTATATCATCAACACACTTACACTAATATTTATTTTATTACAAATTGGCGCACAACTTTAGGGGCTTTAATTAGCGATTGGAAGGCCAATACAATCTGCCCAATCACTAGTTGGAGCTAGGCAACAGCTACAAAGCCAGAGAAAGATAATAGAAAAGGGAACGATGACAAGCATAATGGAAGGACTTACACGAGAGGAGATGTTGAACAAAATAATGGAAAAGTTACAACAAATGATGGATGATCAGAATAAAAGGACTGAGGAAATAATAGAGGACAGATTAAAAAGAGAAGAAGAGGAGAGCAACCGATCCTTGAAAAAAGAATTGGGTGACCAACTGGACAATATCAATAAGAAGCCGGAAGAGGACATCAAGGAAAAGAGAGAGGACGGATTAAAAAGCGAAGAATTAAGAAAGGAGAAGACCGAAGGAATAAAAAATGAAAACAAACCAGAAAAAGAAGAAATACCAAACGAGAAAAGGGTACAAATAATCGCGGCATCATTGAATGGACAAATGAAACGATGGAGAAAAGAAATAAGAAGGGAGCGTAAACAGATTAAGAAAGAGGAGTCAAAACTAAGAAGACAACAAAGAAGGGAAGAGCTACAGGAAAAAATAAAACGAAAGACTGAAGCACTAGAGGAGGTCACGAAAAAGTGGAGAGAAGTAAGAACAAGTACTCTAAAACAGATGATAGAGAATAACAATAAAAGGGTGGAAATTATCATCAAGAATAATAAACTGTGGGTGGAAGAATTAATAAGAGATAACAAAAGAGAGTTAGAAGAAATACCAAATGATAAATCGCAGGAACAAGTGATGGTAGTACCTGAAGTTGACATTAACGGAAACCAGGAAAATATTAAACAGAGGAAAAGGAGAATGCATCCAAGAAACGTAATAACAACGAAGGAAGAGTTGGAGATGATGAAACATGGGTTAATTGATGGCAATAACATCCCAATTACCTATGACAAAGACATCATGAATTCCAGGAATTATAGGAGGAGAATCGAAGTAATTTCCAAAATAATTTACCACAAGACAGTAGTGTACCAATGGGAAAGGACCAGAGGCAAACAGAATACGACATGTGGACAAGATCAATATCAGCGCAGAACTGGACAGTGGATTTCAGAAAGATGGAAATGTGATATCGTACCAGACTGTAATGGCGGCACAGATGAATCACCAGAACGTATTCCATTAGTGTGCCATCTAGGACAGTTCCAGGGTACGGTTAGACTAAAATATATTCCTTCAGAGTGGATATGTGATGGTAAACCAGCTTATGGTGTTTCAGATAAACAAATAATAAGTGATAACCCAGATGAAGATCCTCACATATATTTGTCAGGTAACACAAAACATGGACCAGAGAAGTATTGGTGTATACAAAATGATGATAGAGGGAACCAGCCCAGTAATTACGACGGCCCTAACAACCCGCCGCGTAATAACCAGTTTAACAGTAATTTTAACGGCGTTAGGGATAACAACCCCTATCCATACAATAGAAACAATTTATACCAACATAATAATGTCCCATACAGTCAGAGAAATCCATATCCCAACAATAATGATAACAGACCTTACCAACCTAACCGAAAAGACTATCATGATAAATTTAGTAATAAAAATAATAACAGTAATAATGACCGAGTGTCGCGCCCTAGGGTAAATTTTATAAGAGCAACTGAGATGATGGACCCTGGTTGACACAAATACCACACGACATCAAGAAAAGGGACGGATCATGATAACCGACTACGGCGAAAAACAACGTTGAAGGAGACGAAATAAATATCATTGAAAGGAAATGATACGAAGAATAAACATAGAAACAAAACTGGGTTTTATGCGTGAAGACTATGTAAGAAAATTAACATGACCAATAAAAAATATGAGCAATGCAGTGACATAAAGAAAATCGTCCATCTTCCTGGGTATATAAAAGAAAAGAAAATTGATAAGAAAAGAAAAAGTGTAGATCAACTTACAAAAGTATAAATAATATGGGCCAGTGTAGAGTACAATATAACCCCATATGTTGTGGTAAATGATAAGCATAACAATACATATGAGTTGAAGGAAATCGTTTCAGGAAAAATCAAAGGAGTGTACAATCAAGCTTCTATGAAGAAATATTATGAAGAATGAGTTGTGAGATTTAGAATTTTGAATTTATTTTATATTTTAAAAATTCAAAAATAGTGTAAGTACATCTTACAACCTAATATTTTGAAAAGAACATTTTGGAGAATTATAAGAAGAAGGAATTTAGAATTTATATTTTTAAAAATCCTAAAATAATGTAAGTACATCTTACAACCTAATATTTTGAAAAGAACATTCTGGAGAATTAAAAGAAAAAGAATTTTTAATAATTTGAAAAAATTCTAAAATATGTAAGTACATCTTACTACAACCTGATAATTTAGAACAAAATTTTATGGAAGAAAGAGAAAGAGAGAGAATTTTGAACTTAATTTTAAAAAATTTAAAATTAAGCAAGCACAGCTTACTACCACTGAATTATGAGAAAAACATTTTGGAAGAATTAAGAAGAAAGGAATTTTGAAGTTAATATACAAAAAATTTAAGAATAAAGTAAGACTAACTTACTATAACTAAGTTTATGAGAAAACTTTATGGTAAATAATTAAGAAGAATTTGAATTTGGAGAAATACCAAAACATTCAGAAATAATAGTAAGATCACATTACTATAAACAATTCTGAATGAAACAATTCTGGGAATAAATGAATTAAACAGAATTTGAATGTTGATAGAACGTCAGAACTTTGAAACAAGATAAGATCAACATATTACAAGGATTTATGAGAAATATTTTTCAATTAAATAAAAAGAATAGTTTGAATTTTACATTAAAACTAACCAAGTTCCAAAAACTAATTATGTGTCAATTATAATTGAATTGAGAAGAAAATAAAGTGATTAATTCAGAAAAGAGAATTAATTTTAATCCAGAATAAATGCTAGACATTCACAATAGCATTTGGAGGAGTAGAGAAGAATAACAAGAAAGAGTGTAATATGCCAGAGAAGGAAAAAATTTGGAAGCAAAGAGACTAATTACCTATGAAACGATAATGAAAACAGTTAATTAAGAGCAAAGAAGAACAACTCATACCAAACATATGGAGAAGATGATTTTGAACCAATGATAATAATAAGACCTATATGAAATGCAAAGAGAAGAAATACCACATGAAATATAATATAAATGAATTAATGCTAATGAATGCGAAGACGGATTAATAACTTTCTAAGAGAAAGGAAAGAACCAAAATGTTTAAATAAAATGATCAATATAACAACCTGTATATCTAATGTAAAGATACAATGTTAAAAAATTAAATATAATATATTAAGACCATTCAAATAATGAATACGAAAGACTATTTATAAAGACCATGCTAATACTATGAATAACCAGAAGAAAGTATAAAGAGAATTCAGATGAAGAAGAAAGAGAGTTACACTGTAAACAGTAAACAGAATTATTAAAAGAAAGGTTTTCAACCATAATTAAATTAAATATATCAGACAAGTTAAGAGTTTTGGAAAAATATATATGTAATGAGTATAATAATGATTATGAAGATTTATTAAGATAGAAAATGTGAGATAATCTGAGAGACTACGAAGTGGAGAATCCAAAGATATTTTTATTAGTCGAAAATGAGACTACTTTTTATTTATTTATTCGATGACTGACTGAAGATAATTCCAGCAGCATTATGTTTTTTGAGCAGGGATGGATATGCCCCTGTACTCAATTTATAGAAGTGGTGTATGGCCAGCAGAGAAGTAGCGTACAGTGCCCCTCTGATCTGCCCCAGCCCACGTGATAGGGAATGTTAGGGAATTAATATCCCAAGGATACAACACGAAGTTGATATAGAAAGAAAATGTATTACAATTATAATATATCTCAGAAGACACTAACTATCCGAAAAGGATCAGTAGTAAAACAAATAATTATATATATAAAATTAATAAAACTCTAATATAAAAAAGTCGATATAAAAATGGAGAAGAAAATGAATTATAAGAAATGATGAAATTATCATAAGAAATTATTTCATCCATAAACATGTCTGAAATAATTACTTCTGGAGGAGAGCAATCTGTAGCGTGACAGATATAAGCATAATATTGAATGGCAATTGATCATTAGAATAATGAAGTTATAATATTTAAATTTGGAAGAAAGCATTAAGTTTAATATAAATAGATTAATTCATAGCAACTGTGGAAAGAAATCATTATTATAAAGAAAATACAAGTTAAAATAAAAGGAGTTACTAGTGATGAGTCATCCAAAACCAGTCTTATAACCAAAGGTTTTCAAGGTATAACCCAGGAAGGTAAAATAGTAAATAACAAAGCAGTACACAATATGACCAAACCCACAACGAGGGAGAATAAATAAAAGAGAAACCCTAAAATAAGCCAAGATCAACCAATACAGGTTGTGTATTTCTGAATTAAAGAAGAAGATGGAGAAGATCCCAAGAAACCTGATGGCATCAAGAACAGATGGAGAAGATACCAGTCCCAGAAGGCAGGAGAAAAGAAGACTGAAGAAAGAAGAAGAGGGCAGCATCCTGAAGAAGACGTCATGCTCTTATAAAAGACACCCAAATCCCTATATCCCCAAAATATATATCTAAAAACAAAAGTATAACGAAATAAAAACCACATGTATATAAATTTAAGAGAGAGAAGTGAACAAAGTAAAAGTTTCCTGTGAACTAAGATGAAACAATAATATAGTACCCATGGAACAAATCTCCATTGAAAAAACGCTAACCAATTTATTATGTTAATAAGACTATACGACCATTTAGCATTAACATAATATATAAGTGCAAAGTGAACCAGTGATAGTTTTGGGTATTATAAAAAATGAACCTTGTGTTTCATTCTTGGCAATCACAAACATTGGATGCAATGAAATATGCATTTTTCAATGACTTAAAATATGTACGGTGACAATATGTTGTTCATAAGACATGAATCTGTTTAAAATAACATTTTTGTTTTACATGAAAAAAGAAAAACAGATTTCATAGTGCTTTGTGAACGGTTCATACTATTTATTTGTTAATGACAGGGTACAATTCCCCAAAGACAAGGTATAAAAGACTGTATAAAAACTGTAAAATCCTACTTATAATAATAGTTAGAAATAAGAATATAAATATAAGGTTTTAATGTATATAGTACAAGAATGTTTAAAAATGTTTTAGATATAAGGCCATTTGTTTGGGTCTGAAACAACTAACATCAGAACTATAAAAATAATTACCACTTGTAAATAGTAGAGAGTAATTAAGATGTTAGTTAGTACAAAACCTTTGTTGTAAACCATATTTCCATGTTGGAAATGGGAATTTTGTTGCAAAATGTCTGATTTGAAGACAACCATTTATTTAAAAAAAAAAAATGTTCTTTATTTTGTGTTAACTATTGTTTGTATTGTAACCAATACTAATTGTTTTTGTGTAATTTGAAAACATGTTTAATTTATAATACTATTTGTAAAAAGTCAGAGAGGGTATCACACATCATATATTGTTTGTAAATTATTTTGTAAGAAAAATTGTTAAAAAAAATCATAGGCCAAAAGAATGGAAACCAAACTTCATCAAAACAGAGAAATTACTCATTTAAAAGCAAATAAACAAAAGGGGTTTAGACAAAATAAACTTGAGATCATGCCATATAATTGCACATACCATTTAGAGAGATTTTAATAAATTATATTCAGAATTATAAATAAAAATAAAATGACTAAACTCAGAAATTTAGACATGGGAGTCATATATTTCAGAATAATGTTTCAGAATACAACTAATTCAATTAATTACCAGAAAATAAGGGAATAGGAACCTTTTAATACAATATAGGATTATTAATATTAAATATAACTGATAAAATGGCTGAATTTATATAATGACAGGAAGTAAATTTTGATGTTTTGGACTCTTCAGAGTATACCCAAACTGAAAGTAAAATTACTATTTTTTGGACAGAAAACACTATAAAATGGCATTATTTAATCTGAAAATAACCAGAATGAACTGAAAGATTAATTTAAATCAAATCTAGTGAATAAAATTGACAAATAACCAAAGTTTAGGCATTCATATAGTGAAATAGTAAA
The DNA here is from genome assembly GCA_034769895.1 of Magicicada septendecula. Classification (NCBI taxonomy): domain Eukaryota; kingdom Metazoa; phylum Arthropoda; class Insecta; order Hemiptera; family Cicadidae; genus Magicicada; species Magicicada septendecula. The sequence goes on from CM068368.1 coordinate 662,194,366, forward strand.
ATGTACACAGGATGTGAAAATATTTTTGAACAATGTTAAGGATAATATTATATGGGCTAAGAGTTTAATTGAAACTGAAGGAAACAGTTAGTTAATTATTGGTAGTTGAACGGTTAACATGACATACCTCTGAAAACGTGAATAACCTAACCTATAATCGTCATACAAAGCGAGTGTATAGTGAGTTATTGTGAAATCGCGAGTGACTTGTAAAATACTTCTGAAACTATCATATTATAACAGAAACGATCAAGTAACACTCCATAACACAGAACAATATAAATCTACTCCGAAAAACACCATAAAACACTAGAAAACTGTATAATACATTAAACCAAATTAGTGACGGAATCGGAGAAAGTGTTTGAACTAATAATTATACAGATACACTAAATACAACCCAGAATCACTACACCAGTCACTACACAACATATAACAAGAGATTTGCAGACACGAGAACAGAAATATTGCGTCAAAATACATTATTTGGAATGCAGCAGCAACGAGCAACATTTTCATCGACTTGACGGCAGCCATTTTTCTTTGACAATTCCAGTGCCTCTTCGTGGTTCATCACAGCTGTTTGGTGAAAACAATTATTATATTTACAAATTATTATTCAATGTCTGTGTTTATTAATAACTATTAATTTGATTGTAACGTTATACTTTTTAAATATTAGCCCGATTTCTCTGACTTTGGTAATAACTGGCTGTTTAAAGAACCCTATATAATTTTTATATCATATACTTGTAACTTTTTTCGATATCCTGAGAATCGATACTAATCGATAAGAGTCAATATTGCTATTACTTAATAAAATATTAATACTTTTCAATACTTAATAGTTCTTTATTTCTTCAATAATACTAATTACCAATAATATAATTCTAATTGATAATCTACAAGGACTTTACCACCCGTAAGTGAAGATAACCTAAAAAATAGAAAGGTAAACAAATATCGATTGGTTTACAGACAGTCTTATGAGTGGTGATAGATTATTTAAATTATACTAAAATTTTAATAAAAATTTTCAGAAGAGCATTACACTGTTTAAAACTTCACAGCCCTATATTAATTAATTGATCCTAATTAATTAATTAATAAAATTAAAATTTTTTTTTATTATTTTTTTTATAAACATAATTTTTTTTTTAATTTTCTTCAAAACAATAATTTTTGTTTTGAAACTTTCGGTGAAGCTGAGCATATCTATTTCTTCATCAACTTTACGCTACTCGACCGGTCTTGCTACCATTGGGACTCGACCAGCTGGGAAACTTAAGGAAGTGTTTCAGGCCAGTAAGACGTCGAGAGCCACACCAATTACACACCAATTAAACACCTTACAACTTACAGATTCACACATCAATCTTATTTATTTTATTACAAATTGAATAGTCCAAACAGAGGGGCTTGATTACATCGGAGTCGAACTTCACAATCACAATCTCTTATATCATCAACACACTTACACTAATATTTATTTTATTACAAATTGGCGCACAACTTTAGGGGCTTTAATTAGCGATTGGAAGGCCAATACAATCTGCCCAATCACTAGTTGGAGCTAGGCAACAGCTACAAAGCCAGAGAAAGATAATAGAAAAGGGAACGATGACAAGCATAATGGAAGGACTTACACGAGAGGAGATGTTGAACAAAATAATGGAAAAGTTACAACAAATGATGGATGATCAGAATAAAAGGACTGAGGAAATAATAGAGGACAGATTAAAAAGAGAAGAAGAGGAGAGCAACCGATCCTTGAAAAAAGAATTGGGTGACCAACTGGACAATATCAATAAGAAGCCGGAAGAGGACATCAAGGAAAAGAGAGAGGACGGATTAAAAAGCGAAGAATTAAGAAAGGAGAAGACCGAAGGAATAAAAAATGAAAACAAACCAGAAAAAGAAGAAATACCAAACGAGAAAAGGGTACAAATAATCGCGGCATCATTGAATGGACAAATGAAACGATGGAGAAAAGAAATAAGAAGGGAGCGTAAACAGATTAAGAAAGAGGAGTCAAAACTAAGAAGACAACAAAGAAGGGAAGAGCTACAGGAAAAAATAAAACGAAAGACTGAAGCACTAGAGGAGGTCACGAAAAAGTGGAGAGAAGTAAGAACAAGTACTCTAAAACAGATGATAGAGAATAACAATAAAAGGGTGGAAATTATCATCAAGAATAATAAACTGTGGGTGGAAGAATTAATAAGAGATAACAAAAGAGAGTTAGAAGAAATACCAAATGATAAATCGCAGGAACAAGTGATGGTAGTACCTGAAGTTGACATTAACGGAAACCAGGAAAATATTAAACAGAGGAAAAGGAGAATGCATCCAAGAAACGTAATAACAACGAAGGAAGAGTTGGAGATGATGAAACATGGGTTAATTGATGGCAATAACATCCCAATTACCTATGACAAAGACATCATGAATTCCAGGAATTATAGGAGGAGAATCGAAGTAATTTCCAAAATAATTTACCACAAGACAGTAGTGTACCAATGGGAAAGGACCAGAGGCAAACAGAATACGACATGTGGACAAGATCAATATCAGCGCAGAACTGGACAGTGGATTTCAGAAAGATGGAAATGTGATATCGTACCAGACTGTAATGGCGGCACAGATGAATCACCAGAACGTATTCCATTAGTGTGCCATCTAGGACAGTTCCAGGGTACGGTTAGACTAAAATATATTCCTTCAGAGTGGATATGTGATGGTAAACCAGCTTATGGTGTTTCAGATAAACAAATAATAAGTGATAACCCAGATGAAGATCCTCACATATATTTGTCAGGTAACACAAAACATGGACCAGAGAAGTATTGGTGTATACAAAATGATGATAGAGGGAACCAGCCCAGTAATTACGACGGCCCTAACAACCCGCCGCGTAATAACCAGTTTAACAGTAATTTTAACGGCGTTAGGGATAACAACCCCTATCCATACAATAGAAACAATTTATACCAACATAATAATGTCCCATACAGTCAGAGAAATCCATATCCCAACAATAATGATAACAGACCTTACCAACCTAACCGAAAAGACTATCATGATAAATTTAGTAATAAAAATAATAACAGTAATAATGACCGAGTGTCGCGCCCTAGGGTAAATTTTATAAGAGCAACTGAGATGATGGACCCTGGTTGACACAAATACCACACGACATCAAGAAAAGGGACGGATCATGATAACCGACTACGGCGAAAAACAACGTTGAAGGAGACGAAATAAATATCATTGAAAGGAAATGATACGAAGAATAAACATAGAAACAAAACTGGGTTTTATGCGTGAAGACTATGTAAGAAAATTAACATGACCAATAAAAAATATGAGCAATGCAGTGACATAAAGAAAATCGTCCATCTTCCTGGGTATATAAAAGAAAAGGAAAATTGATAAGAAAAGAAAAAGTGTAGATCAACTTACAAAAGTATAAATAATATGGGCCAGTGTAGAGTACAATATAACCCCATATGTTGTGGTAAATGATAAGCATAACAATACATATGAGTTGAAGGAAATCGTTTCAGGAAAAATCAAAGGAGTGTACAATCAAGCTTCTATGAAGAAATATTATGAAGAATGAGTTGTGAGATTTAGAATTTTGAATTTATTTTATATTTAAAAATTCAAAAATAGTGTAAGTACATCTTACAACCTAATATTTTGAAAAGAACATTTTGGAGAATTATAAGAAGAAGGAATTTAGAATTTATATTTTTAAAAATCCTAAAATAATGTAAGTACATCTTACAACCTAATATTTTGAAAAGAACATTCTGGAGAATTAAAAGAAAAAGAATTTTTAATAATTTGAAAAAATTCTAAAATATGTAAGTACATCTTACTACAACCTGATAATTTAGAACAAAATTTTATGGAAGAAAGAGAAAGAGAGAGAATTTTGAACTTAATTTTAAAAAATTTAAAATTAAGCAAGCACAGCTTACTACCACTGAATTATGAGAAAAACATTTTGGAAGAATTAAGAAGAAAGGAATTTTGAAGTTAATATACAAAAAATTTAAGAATAAAGTAAGACTAACTTACTATAACTAAGTTTATGAGAAAACTTTATGGTAAATAATTAAGAAGAATTTGAATTTGGAGAAATACCAAAACATTCAGAAATAATAGTAAGATCACATTACTATAAACAATTCTGAATGAAACAATTCTGGGAATAAATGAATTAAACAGAATTTGAATGTTGATAGAACGTCAGAACTTTGAAACAAGATAAGATCAACATATTACAAGGATTTATGAGAAATATTTTTCAATTAAATAAAAAGAATAGTTTGAATTTTACATTAAAACTAACCAAGTTCCAAAAACTAATTATGTGTCAATTATAATTGAATTGAGAAGAAAATAAAGTGATTAATTCAGAAAAGAGAATTAATTTTAATCCAGAATAAATGCTAGACATTCACAATAGCATTTGGAGGAGTAGAGAAGAATAACAAGAAAGAGTGTAATATGCCAGAGAAGGAAAAAATTTGGAAGCAAAGAGACTAATTACCTATGAAACGATAATGAAAACAGTTAATTAAGAGCAAAGAAGAACAACTCATACCAAACATATGGAGAAGATGATTTTGAACCAATGATAATAATAAGACCTATATGAAATGCAAAGAGAAGAAATACCACATGAAATATAATATAAATGAATTAATGCTAATGAATGCGAAGACGGATTAATAACTTTCTAAGAGAAAGGAAAGAACCAAAATGTTTAAATAAAATGATCAATATAACAACCTGTATATCTAATGTAAAGATACAATGTTAAAAAATTAAATATAATATATTAAGACCATTCAAATAATGAATACGAAAGACTATTTATAAAGACCATGCTAATACTATGAATAACCAGAAGAAAGTATAAAGAGAATTCAGATGAAGAAGAAAGAGAGTTACACTGTAAACAGTAAACAGAATTATTAAAAGAAAGGTTTTCAACCATAATTAAATTAAATATATCAGACAAGTTAAGAGTTTTGGAAAAATATATATGTAATGAGTATAATAATGATTATGAAGATTTATTAAGATAGAAAATGTGAGATAATCTGAGAGACTACGAAGTGGAGAATCCAAAGATATTTTTATTAGTCGAAAATGAGACTACTTTTTATTTATTTATTCGATGACTGACTGAAGATAATTCCAGCAGCATTATGTTTTTTGAGCAGGGATGGATATGCCCCTGTACTCAATTTATAGAAGTGGTGTATGGCCAGCAGAGAAGTAGCGTACAGTGCCCCTCTGATCTGCCCCAGCCCACGTGATAGGGAATGTTAGGGAATTAATATCCCAAGGATACAACACGAAGTTGATATAGAAAGAAAATGTATTACAATTATAATATATCTCAGAAGACACTAACTATCCGAAAAGGATCAGTAGTAAAACAAATAATTATATATATAAAATTAATAAAACTCTAATATAAAAAAGTCGATATAAAAATGGAGAAGAAAATGAATTATAAGAAATGATGAAATTATCATAAGAAATTATTTCATCCATAAACATGTCTGAAATAATTACTTCTGGAGGAGAGCAATCTGTAGCGTGACAGATATAAGCATAATATTGAATGGCAATTGATCATTAGAATAATGAAGTTATAATATTTAAATTTGGAAGAAAGCATTAAGTTTAATATAAATAGATTAATTCATAGCAACTGTGGAAAGAAATCATTATTATAAAGAAAATACAAGTTAAAATAAAAGGAGTTACTAGTGATGAGTCATCCAAAACCAGTCTTATAACCAAAGGTTTTCAAGGTATAACCCAGGAAGGTAAAATAGTAAATAACAAAGCAGTACACAATATGACCAAACCCACAACGAGGGAGAATAAATAAAAGAGAAACCCTAAAATAAGCCAAGATCAACCAATACAGGTTGTGTATTTCTGAATTAAAGAAGAAGATGGAGAAGATCCCAAGAAACCTGATGGCATCAAGAACAGATGGAGAAGATACCAGTCCCAGAAGGCAGGAGAAAAGAAGACTGAAGAAAGAAGAAGAGGGCAGCATCCTGAAGAAGACGTCATGCTCTTATAAAAGACACCCAAATCCCTATATCCCCAAAATATATATCTAAAAACAAAAGTATAACGAAATAAAAACCACATGTATATAAATTTAAGAGAGAGAAGTGAACAAAGTAAAAGTTTCCTGTGAACTAAGATGAAACAATAATATAGTACCCATGGAACAAATCTCCATTGAAAAAACGCTAACCAATTTATTATGTTAATAAGACTATACGACCATTTAGCATTAACATAATATATAAGTGCAAAGTGAACCAGTGATAGTTTTGGGTATTATAAAAAATGAACCTTGTGTTTCATTCTTGGCAATCACAAACATTGGATGCAATGAAATATGCATTTTTCAATGACTTAAAATATGTACGGTGACAATATGTTGTTCATAAGACATGAATCTGTTTAAAATAACATTTTTGTTTTACATGAAAAAAGAAAAACAGATTTCATAGTGCTTTGTGAACGGTTCATACTATTTATTTGTTAATGACAGGGTACAATTCCCCAAAGACAAGGTATAAAAGACTGTATAAAAACTGTAAAATCCTACTTATAATAATAGTTAGAAATAAGAATATAAATATAAGGTTTTAATGTATATAGTACAAGAATGTTTAAAAATGTTTTAGATATAAGGCCATTTGTTTGGGTCTGAAACAACTAACATCAGAACTATAAAAATAATTACCACTTGTAAATAGTAGAGAGTAATTAAGATGTTAGTTAGTACAAAACCTTTGTTGTAAACCATATTTCCATGTTGGAAATGGGAATTTTGTTGCAAAATGTCTGATTTGAAGACAACCATTTATTTAAAAAAAAAAATGTTCTTTATTTTGTGTTAACTATTGTTTGTATTGTAACCAATACTAATTGTTTTTGTGTAATTTGAAAACATGTTTAATTTATAATACTATTTGTAAAAAGTCAGAGAGGGTATCACACATCATATATTGTTTGTAAATTATTTTGTAAGAAAAATTGTTAAAAAAAATCATAGGCCAAAAGAATGGAAACCAAACTTCATCAAAACAGAGAAATTACTCATTTAAAAGCAAATAAACAAAAGGGGTTTAGACAAAATAAACTTGAGATCATGCCATATAATTGCACATACCATTTAGAGAGATTTTAATAAATTATATTCAGAATTATAAATAAAAATAAAATGACTAAACTCAGAAATTTAGACATGGGAGTCATATATTTCAGAATAATGTTTCAGAATACAACTAATTCAATTAATTACCAGAAAATAAGGGAATAGGAACCTTTTAATACAATATAGGATTATTAATATTAAATATAACTGATAAAATGGCTGAATTTATATAATGACAGGAAGTAAATTTTGATGTTTTGGACTCTTCAGAGTATACCCAAACTGAAAGTAAAATTACTATTTTTTGGACAGAAAACACTATAAAATGGCATTATTTAATCTGAAAATAACCAGAATGAACTGAAAGATTAATTTAAATCAAATCTAGTGAATAAAATTGACAAATAACCAAAGTTTAGGCATTCATATAGTGAAATAGTAAAATGTACACAGGATGTGAAAATATTTTTGAACAATGTTAAGGATAATATTATATGGGCTAAGAGTTTAATTGAAACTGAAGGAAACAGTTAGTTAATTATTGGTAGTTGAACGGTTAACATGACATACCTCTGAAAACGTGAATAACCTAACCTATAATCGTCATACAAAGCGAGTGTATAGTGAGTTATTGTGAAATCGCGAGTGACTTGTAAAATACTTCTGAAACTATCATATTATAACAGAAACGATCAAGTAACACTCCATAACACAGAACAATATAAATCTACTCCGAAAAACACCATAAAACACTAGAAAACTGTATAATACATTAAACCAAATTAGTGACGGAATCGGAGAAAGTGTTTGAACTAATAATTATACAGATACACTAAATACAACCCAGAATCACTACACCAGTCACTACACAACATATAACAAGAGATTTGCGGACACGAGAACAGAAATATTGCGTCAAAATACATTATTTGGAATGCAGCAGCAACGAGCAACATTTTCATCGACTTGACGGCAGCCATTTTTCTTTGACAATTCCAGTGCCTCTTCGTGGTTCATCACAGCTGTTTGGTGAAAACAATTATTATATTTACAAATTATTATTCAATGTCTGTGTTTATTAATAACTATTAATTTGATTGTAACGTTATACTTTTTAAATATTAGCCCGATTTCTCTGACTTTGGTAATAACTGGCTGTTTAAAGAACCCTATATAATTTTTATATCATATACTTGTAACTTTTTTCGATATCCTGAGAATCGATACTAATCGATAAGAGTCAATATTGCTATTACTTAATAAAATATTAATACTTTTCAATACTTAATAGTTCTTTATTTCTTCAATAATACTAATTACCAATAATATAATTCTAATTGATAATCTACAAGGACTTTACCACCCGTAAGTGAAGATAACCTAAAAAATAGAAAGGTAAACAAATATCGATTGGTTTACAGACAGTCTTATGAGTGGTGATAGATTATTTAAATTATACTAAAATTTTAATAAAAATTTTCAGAAGAGCATTACACTGTTTAAAACTTCACAGCCCTATATTAATTAATTGATCCTAATTAATTAATTAATAAAATTAAAATTTTTTTTATTATTTTTTTTATAAACATAATTTTTTTTTTAATTTTCTTCAAAACAATAATTTTTGTTTTGAAACTTTCGGTGAAGCTGAGCATATCTATTTCTTCATCAACTTTACGCTACTCGACCGGTCTTGCTACCATTGGGACTCGACCAGCTGGGAAACTTAAGGAAGTGTTTCAGGCCAGTAAGACGTCGAGAGCCACACCAATTACACACCAATTAAACACCTTACAACTTACAGATTCACACATCAATCTTATTTATTTTATTACAAATTGAATAGTCCAAACAGAGGGGCTTGATTACATCGGAGTCGAACTTCACAATCACAATCTCTTATATCATCAACACACTTACACTAATATTTATTTTATTACAGCCTATATGCCCGATAGTTCAAGACCATGCGCAGGGCTTTTATTAAAACAGTAACATTTCTGTTTAATGGTATATTATTATAGTAAAAGTAATAATATTTATGTGTAGAATGTATTATTATTTTAATTGTTGTGTACAAATCTTAGTTCCTTGACTGAGTGGGTGATAACAAAATAATGAGAGAATTAACATTATATGCATATTCATAAATACTAGTTTATGTTTTTGTACATCAATCATATTGTACATTGTTTTTATTAACAATGAAATTTACAATTTAATTACGTAACATACTCTTCTAATTGATGCAATTCTGTTTGGAAACAAAAGCTTATATGACATCAATATGTGTAAACAAATATGTTTATTTAGGCTCAACTGAAGCGATTGTTATCAAAATATAAAAAATTATAACAACTTACCATTTTGTTTAATTTATCTGAAACTGTTCAGTTAATATCTCAAACAAATTTGTGCTATAAAAATATATTCATTGAAAGATTGCGATATTGAATAATACGAAACGTTGACAGTGTAGACAAACTATTTGTTTGCAGGTAGTAGAATGTATAGTTGGAAAATCCATAAACAGTTTCAGTTTTCTACGTTGACGAAGTGTAAAAAATTCAGAACAATGTCTAATACAAAATTCCACAAAAAGGTTCTTTTATGAAATATCCTTATTACAGAAATTCATATGTTGAAGACGTAAAGGTTTAATGTTAATCTTGTTCTTTGAACAGTCTCTGTAACTCCAACTTCGTCGTGCTTATTTGCTAAACTGCTAAATGTCATGTTCTGGACGAGGCCTTTCAGTGTTTCTACCATTCTCAAGTCCTAAACCACGACCTAGGTCGTGAAATAGCAGAACATGACATTAGCGGTTTAGCAAATAAGCACGACGAAGTTGGAGTAAAAATTTATGTCTGACTGTACTTTTAGTGACGCATAATTCAAATTTTAGAAAACTATCAGAGAAAAGCGAAGAAAGAAGCATTTAGGTAAGTTAGTGCAGAAATGAGTTTAAAGAATAGAGCGATTTTAAACGGAGGGCGATAGACAATGCGGTTTCAGAATATGGTTTCCACAGATTTCCGGATTATTGTTTTTGCTCGAAGAAGAAGAAGAAGAAGAAGAAGAAGAAGAAGAAGAAGAAGAAGAAGAAGAAGAAGAAGAAGAAGAAGAAGAAGAAGAATTCAAACAAAGAGCGTTGTTGTTTCTCTAAAACGTTATGCCCAATTATTATTTACGTAAAAGTTAAGCCAAATGTCTGCAAATTTATTTCTCGTAATAAGATAATTAAATATTATAGTCAAAACGTATAATCAAACTAAGAAAACACGTTATGATCTGGAAACTAGTAAAAAGGAAGCGAGTTTTCCCTCCCCCACTGAGAAACGTTATTATTATTTTGCCTCTTGGGCAAAAAATATCCGCAAGGATGTGTGGGAAATGAAATATTACCAACGTGTTTTGGGAAATTTTATTAAAATACAATAGCCAAATAAAGTAATTGCGAATAATATGTGCAATTCTCTGACGTTTGTAAAAATATGTTGTAGAACTGATTCGCTTATGTACGACAATGGGTCAATTTGAAACAGATATTATGAAAAATCACGTAAGTTTTTATGGCACAGATAAGAATGCGAATGGAAAGGCGTTTGATAGAGTAAACAGGGGCAGGCTGTGGCCAGTAATGGCCAATGGATCTCGGAACATCTTATTAGAGCCATACAAAATCTTTATGTGAAAACAAAATCTTCATTGAGACAGGAAGACGGAGCACAACTCCTAATGTGTGGGCTTGACAATTGTGGAGGACGACAAAAGTGCCCATTGTCACCTTTTCTTTTAATTCATGATAGTCGATGTCATACTCAATTGGCAAATGAACCTTCCACGACATTTTATGATTGGTAACTCTGCAGTTGATTTTTGCTGATGACCAGGCTATCCGGTTGAACTCGGAAAGCGGCTTGCAGATACACTCATTGAGACGAATCTGCAAGGATTTCGGATTACAGATCTCCACGTTGAAGACCAAGGTGATGGCTTTTCAGGATAATGATCCCATAGGTACAAAAATTGTTGTAGATGGTACTGTTCTGGAGTAAGTCAGTAATTTTGAATGCTGGGCTATATTGTGTCTTACATTACAAATAATGATGTGGTGAAGAAGCTGTACAAGTTCAACCATATGTGTGGAACCATCAGGAAACTCTTCAATCAACGAGTAAAGAAACAAGGTAGAAGTTAAACAAGGTGATGGCCTCCCCTACACTTCTCTATGCGTCTGAAAATTGGACTTTAACGAAACCTCAGGCCAGTCGTAATGAAGCAGCCGAAATGAGATTACTCAGGGACGTGGCAGGCTCACAGGATCTTCAGGATCGCAAAAGACATGTCGATGTGCTTAGGAACTGAATATTACGGTATACTAGCTAGGACTGCCCAATATCGGCTAAAATGGTTGGAACATCTTAACCGAATGGATGACTGCTGTGTCCCCAAACAACTAGTGAATAAGCCGAAAGGACGGAGAGATGTGGGACGTCGGAAGAAGCGTTGGAGTGACCAGCACGTTTCGGATCGGAACAATTCTTGCCCAGATTTTTGGTTTAATCCTTGCTAAAGAAGAAAATGATGATGTTGGATCATAGATTAGTTTTCCTTGCGCTAATGTTTGGCATTTTACCGTCGTTTAAAGCAAAATTGACAGACACTTTAATATTATTAAAAACGATTTTCGGTTTTTGACATGCAATGGGTAACTTCAAATATTTACCACCTATTCCATTAATATTTTCACTTAAATAGTTTTCTATGAGTACATGTCGGTTGCCATCGTCTTAAAGGAAAATGACTGGAAATCTGGTTCGTAGGTTGTTTAAAAGACATAACACAGTATTAGCGGAAATAATTGTAAACACTTTTATTGCATAAAAACGTTTAGATGAAAAGAGAATGATGCTTCGTCAATAAATTGTATGGTAATGTGTGATATACATGAGCCAGTATGTTGTGAAATCAAAACGATGAGTAGTAGCGAACTTGGAATTAATCGATTCTGCGGTGCAATAAAAGGTCGTTTATGTTACAGGTGTTGTGTAGGCCTACTTAGCAGCAACAGCAGCAGGGCTGGCAGCAACAGCAGCAAGGGCGGCAGCAACCACAACCACAACCGTAACCTCCGTATCCACCACAGCCGCAGTCATGTTCTGTTCCCAGCTTGAGTTTAATGACGGGTTCTTCACAGCAACATCCACATCCGCCGCATCCGCATCCACAGCAACCGCAGCAAGGAACACAACAGCAGCAGTCACCACATCCACAGCCGCAACAGCAGTCAGAGTCAGAGTCGACTCCCAACTTGATGGCCAGGTCGTTGTCACAACATCCAGATCCGCCGCATCCGCATCCGCAGCATTTGCAGCAACAACAGCTTTCTACTGATGTGAACTGAAATAAAATTTACCGGAACTAGTTAAAGGATGTTTTTACACGTTGTATTATTTCCTGAAATTTATTTGCACTTTCATAAATCGCTTAATTAAAATTTTTAAAAAAGGTATCTACAAATTGAGTGTGTGTATAAATAAATAAGAGAAATTCATGTTATAATTGTTAAAAAAGTAATTATTATTAAAATTTATGGACGTACAAATGTATTTTTGTTGAATTTATCTGAAACTGTTCAATTGAAACTGTAAACTAATTTACGCTATAAGATGGACGTATGAAGGGTGCAGGTCGAAAACGAATGAGAATGTGACCATTCAGATGGCAAAGTTTTAACTAGATAATTAATAGAAAAGCGAGAAAGGGACTAGTAAAAAATTGATTACAAGGATACAAGAATAAAATAAATTGATGTGATAAAAGTACCTTAAAGGCAGGACAATAATTATAGCGATTTTAATATAATATGGCTCACCCGGTAATACAAGTAATTTTATGTAGACTATTTAATGTTATATTATTTTATAATATTATAATATTTTATAATTTTAATAATATACGATTACATGTGACGGATAAGAGAAAATAGATGGTTAAAGAACGTTTTAATGTTTGTGGCAACATTTTTAATTTGTCATAATCTGTACAGTGTCTGTTAGCTTTTCCTTAGCATATAGACTAAATCGCTTTATTGGTATCGAAAACAGTCTGTGTATGCGACCAAAAATGTTCGAATTTTGTTTAGCTACATTAATAACCGTCAGTAAAATTCATCGTTACACCTTACACTGAGATCCGAGATGAAAAGGCAAGTTACTCAAAAGCACTGCTGGATTTAAAAATATGATAAAAAGTGTTACAGTTTATACTCATATTGTTGTATGTATACCAATACATGTGAATGTCAACGCTTAGAATCGAAACGTGCATTAAGAATCAAATTAGTAAATCGGAATGATCGTAAATGCGTATTGGAAGAGCCGAAGTTATAACGATCGGTATTACGCACTTAAAGTTGATGACTCTTTCTAAACGTTCAAACAAACCAATATTTTACTCACCTGAAGGAGGGCGACAAGTGCCAAAGCACAGACAGCGATGGAACGGATTGCCATTTTAGTTCTTAGTAGGATGAATGTGACTACAGTGGAGAACGTTTAGCTTTTTATTCTTTACACTATCGTTCGCTGTTTTTAAAAGTTGATACTGAAGTAGGTCTTCGGCGGTATCTTTAGCGATATTTGTCGTGTCATGTTCCTGGTTGATAATATAATAAAAGAAGAAGACAGAAACCTCTTGTACGGTCCCGTTCGTATCTTCACAGTGTACACGGTTTACAAGGCATGATGATACCAGGTCAAGTCGCTTCCGATTTGTTGAAGATTACTAGCTATAATCTAACGGGGATGCGGTTTACGGTCGTGGCTTTTGATAAACTGGTTACATTCGCTGGCAAAGCGTTCACACAGGATAATACGAGTAAGTTGTTGGTATAGGCCTATCGTCTTTACGTTAATATTAATATATCATGATTATTAAATAGCCTATAAACGTTATGCAGTCCTCTTACTTTTTATCTTTATTTCTTCGTAACTGTTACTATGTTAATTATGAGTAGCCTATGTATAATATTTCCTATTCTTTTCTTCATGTCCCTTTATTCATCTCTCTCCCCCATCTTTCCGCATATGTGTGTGTGCGTGTGTGTGTGTGCTCGCGCGCGCGCGTGTGAGTTTAGGTGTGTAAACAATATTATGTATAATAATGAAACGTTATAAATTTTAATACCAACTTTTTTTAATTGAATAACAACTTTTTAAATTGTCACGCTTCTAAATGAGTAAAATGTTTTTTAATGGTAGGTAGTTTTTAGTATTAATATTAATACTATTAATATTAGTATTAATATAAATGATTTTAATATGCAAACAGCTTTTATTTAATTATATTTTTCCACCCAGGAAACTAAGAGAGTTTCCTAACACGTTTTAGCTTTGTTTCTTATATGTGGGACAGAGCAAAAATTAAGTAAAATACATGTTAGTAAAGAACTAAAACAGGGTAAAATTGTAAAAGAGACCGAGAGAGAGAGAGAGAGAGAGAGAGAGAGAGAGAGAGAGAGAGAGAGAGAGAGAGAGAAGACAAATAAACGGCAATGACAGACAGGCAGTCGACAATCAGTGAAGAAGTCAGGAAGAGTCACAGAGAAATAGAAAGTAAAGAGATGAAGACAAGTTAAGATGATTAAGCGTATTCTGCAATGATTCAGTTAGAGAATTAGTCAAAAGCAGTTTTGAGGAAACCTTAATTTTGTGTTTTATTGTGGTCGGAAGTACAGTATTGACATGTGGTTGAAGCATCTTGGCTTCACTTGTAAAATCAAGCGTCACGTTTACGAATGTAATATCTGAATTGATTGGTTGGCGCCGATGGCCACAGAGATTCGATAAAGTACTTCAAACGTTAGATCCTTCTAAACATAATTTTCAATTCACTATATAATGTTATTCAGTGAAGACTATGTTCAGAGTAAACCATAATCTGCACGTCTGCTGAAATGGTCAATCACGCACGCAAAGTTTTCATGACAACACAATATCGTTAATTTAAGCTTTTTTTTTTTTTTTTTTTTTTTTTTTTTTTTTTTTTTCGCTCTGGGCTTTGCGGTTGTGCGTCGCAGAGACGAACCGCACGGTAACTGAGTTCCGAGCTACCTTCTGGAGCTCCTGCCTCGTGGCCCTGCCCAAGTAGGGCGCGTGCTCTATAGCAGGCCGATTCTCGGCTGTTGTGCTAGCCTACGCTAGCGCAGTATACACCGAAGGCGTTTCCACGAATCACCTGGGCGTATACGGTACCTTCCCAGCCCA
The DNA here is from genome assembly GCA_034769895.1 of Magicicada septendecula. Taxonomy (NCBI): domain Eukaryota; kingdom Metazoa; phylum Arthropoda; class Insecta; order Hemiptera; family Cicadidae; genus Magicicada; species Magicicada septendecula. The sequence goes on from CM068368.1 coordinate 662,209,849, forward strand.
GTCACTAGAGGATTGCCTGGGAACCTCGCCGCACGTGCATAAAATTTGCGTGCAAGCCGCCTGAAAGTGTCGTCTAAGGAGCGGACGCCAAGTCCTCTCCTTAGAAGGCGAGATGAGAAGCGACGGGGGACTTTGGCCGCTAGCCGAAGCCCCCTGTCGAGGACGCTCTGCAACTTCTTTTTATGCATTGCGGCGAGGTAACCCCAGACCGGGCAGGCGTAGGTAATGACCGGCAGCAGATACGCGCCGACGATCATCCTACCCAATTTCCTGGTCATGGCTGAGCTGATCAGGAGTGGAAACAGTGCGCACAGGCGAGTGGATGCTCGCTTAAGAACTGTCTGTGCGTGGGTACGCCAGGTGAGCCGACGGTCAAGGTGTAAGCCGAGGTACTTGACCTCGTTGGACCAGCGCAAGTACGTTCTGCCGAAACGTAGTTGCCTAACGGGGTTCTTCCGTCGCTTGGAGAATTCGACGGCTACACTCTTGGTGGCGTTGAGTTGCACTCTCCAATTCTCAGTCCAGTCCACGAGCGTGTCGAGCTGGCGCTGCAGTCGTAGGACGGCCCTTTCCTTATGACGATCGGTCGTAAATACGGCCGTGTCGTCAGCGAAGAGGGCCATCTGGACTCCAGGCTGTCTCGGCACGTCGTTGACGTAGATCGAGAACAGAAGGGGGCCTAGAACACTACCTTGAGGGACGCCGGCTGTGATTCGTCTCTCATTTAAGCTTTTTAGCCCAAAATTGTGTCAACTCTGGTGATTTGCAACCGTGACTTAGGCGAAACACGTGTTAAGTTGTAAGATGGCCAATTATGAATTGTGAATTATGGTAATAGGTTATAGTGATGTTATCTGTTCCTTGAAGACCTAGAGAAACGTGTGGGAAAAGTACAGAATGGTGACGAATATGGGAAAAATAAGTGTTACCGGGACCTGAAGAGCTACACGAGACAGGAGAGCGTGAGGGGCGTAGGACAGGATCATATTTGATAATGTAGAAGCATAATGGGAAAGAAAAGGATTAACACAAAGAGTGGAAAATTATGTGTGAATTGGTTTGATTTGTTTTTTAAAAGAATCATACCATACAAAAGGGCGATCACATGTACAGTGCGGTGGACTGTACACGTTGCTCTAGACTAGACGGTATTTTTGTAGGTTCACACGTTGACGACACATCCCAGTTTAATGCTTGCAGTAACACAGATGGATCTTTGCAAGTTCAGATAGTAGATAATTCTACAGTCAGATAGTAAAACATTCAAATTTTTTTGATTGTTGTATCTATGAAAATAATTATATTTTCTGACTTGAGTAGTGAAACAGTACATCTGTTGATATATAAACTTTATGGCAATTTAGAAAGCACTGTAAATTCAGATTTTATAAGTTAGCGTCGTTTTGTTGTAATCTAGCATTGGGAATTTTTGTGTCTTTATTTTAGGCAGATGGAAACAACTTCACTTCCGATCAAGTTTGAATAAATAAGTTTCAAATTCTAGTGTTTTTAATTGTATATCTTAAATTTAAAACCGACTTTACTTTTTCGGTCAGTATTATGTCAGATTCTTCTTGTCTTGCTGTTACTATAGTGCGTAACTTATGAATTCCAACCACACAAAAATATTATATAAATTTTCATCACACTGTTTAATGTCTTCTAGAGGAAAAGATCCTTTACTAATTCATCTGTGATTTAGTGGCGACCTTCTCGCCTATGGTACAATAGTTTGCAGATTCGAGGCTCTGGGATGTTTTTACGCTGTCTACCTAGACGTTCTGTTCACTGTGGGGCAAAATGGGTGTCTTTGATACATAGCACGTCGAAAAAGAAGGTGAGAATCATGACTGAAGACTGAGTATTGGACTTGCCAACCGTAACGTATAGAAAGTCCTCTATCAAGTCCAGGCCCACATCGGACAGTCACGTTGGGAGGTAAGATCGTTTATTGTATTCGAAAACAGTATTTTTCTTTCATATTGTCTAGTTGTATCTCTTACGTATTAAATTGATTCTACAATCGGGAAGCTTAAGATGTCATACTGGTTACAAAGCAATTCCTGCCGGGTACTGACATTCTTCAAAAACTGTAACGAACATGTCAGGCGATATATTTGCATTCGTTTTGCATAACTAGCACTTTCATTATGTGGTGTAAACTTTCATTATGCTCACATCATGCAAACTCATGATATTAAATTACAATAAAATTTTACAGCTTGGATCTGTGTTATAACTACGTAACACATTTGTACGTAACAGAGATCACGAACGCATTCGTTGAAAAGATGCTTTTCTGAAAACGTTATGTGTTATATGAACAAATCTATGTACTTCAAGTTTAATTTAGTTATTTATTTGGCTGATTATCACTAAATCACATCGGTTTCCTTTGCTAAGAAATCATAGCTTGAACTATTTTTACAAGATCAATTTGCTGGCTTATTGCTTAACCTTCTACCAGAAGGAGAGAAGTCTATGGTCAAGGTTTTCCTTCCTTTATAAGGCTGCTTCTTTATACCTACGAAACACAGACTATTGGGTAGGAGTATTACAATTCCCTCCATATCTAGTAGGCCTTCATCTTCCCGTTACTAGAGAACGCACCTCTTAGAGACTGTAGGGTCCCCGAGAGAGCTCAAGGAAATCGAGATACTGCTTGCGCTGTAAAAACTTGCATAAAAATAAAATTGTTACTAGTTCTTCTAAATAAGCGAACTTAACTTTACGTTTGTTCGACTAATGATGAAAGTGTGTACAAATTAAACTCGTTCGGTTTGACATGATAATGCTATTCAGACGGTTTCAGTCTGCTTCAACCATTATTCAAATGACAACATACACTATTCAGTCAGTTTCCAAAACGCACTTTTCATTTTCGATGTATTTCTTCATTTACCGGTACCTTACATAAGTCTTTCGTTGTTGCCTCCACTGTAATAAAAATGTTTGTGCTAACAAAGTTATGGCATTCTGCTACGGAAGGCAGGTAACAATAAGACTTCTCAACTGTCAGACAAACTGCAGACGTAATTTCGTGGGAATAAAAATTGGCAAAAGTCACTGCAGTTTCGTTTGTAACACTGGACGATATTTTAATAATTACATCCTCTATATTATAGAGTCTGTAATTTGACTTAAAAACATCTCTGAATTAGCAAATTAAAATCTGATTTTTTCTAATGTAAAATTAATTCGAAATTCTAAAATAAAATTATTTTTCGAGAGAAAGTATCGTCCGGGTATACAAAATAACACGTAAAGCTGAATTCCCTGATACCGAAGGACAAAATAATCTAAACAATTTTAAAGTAAGTTTGGAGATTCAGTTTTAGTTCCAACATTTATAGAAATTTCAGACGAGAAATTTTACAATACAGGAATGAAGTGCTACTAACTGTCGTGAATACATACATCAATCCAGAATTCCTAACAATTAATGAACAAATTAAAAAATTCATTGTTAACTCACAGCGGAAGACTAAAAAAAATGTTTCAACAAATTGGTTAGTACTTAAAAATGTAACCCAACATTCGACGTTTAAGCTGCTTTAAACTTCTTACTATTCTATTTACTGTACATATTTTTACTAGTGTACTAGTATAAGTTGTACTGTTTGCACTTAGTCATAAATTGAGATATGTACAGGTAAACAGAGGAAAACGTCCGCTAGGCAACTTTCCTTTAAGTTAAAGAAGAAAGTATTCACCTGAAATACCTTCTTTTTTATATTTGTGAACTGCTGTATTCATTACTGGAGTCAACAAGAAACAAACCTAAAGTTAAATAATATAAACTTAGAAACACTTGTCCGTAATAGCTAAACGATTGAAACTGTAATTACATGCACTGTGACTGTGATACATAGACTGTGTTAATTTACATATTTTTAACTGTTTTACAGGTTAAAGTACTTTGCTACAGTTTCGCCTACTTGTAAACACTGAAGCTCCTAGCTCTCAGTCTAGGAAAGCATGTAAGATTCTGTACTTTTTAAACATCTGGTTTCATATAGGTACAATTTTCCTGCCACACTTTATTTATTTTTTTTTATCTTTCAGTGTAAGGTAATTTTGTTGAGACGCAGTACGTGACACAGGCGTGACTCACTAGAATTTAGAATGTACCCAATCCAACTAAAAGTACAACATTCTATCGGACACCAACTCTGACGTTCCTACCGTGTTCCAGTCATACACCATCTCTTAGTTAGGCCTATAGCATTTACGTCTACGCGTGTTGGCAGTACAACATGCATTGCTAATTCGCTGCCGTTACTCGTACTGTTTATGTTCTTCCTTTTTATTATAATGCGCTTGTTACGAAAACCGAGGACTGAATGAAGCATAATTTATTTCGTAGGCTTCCGAAGCCGGTGTCATGAAAATATTCAACTTCGCACGCCGGGTCGGTGTACCCTACGCGTCAGTAGTATTCTGCAGTCTGACGACGTTTCACCCATCATGCAAAGGATTTCAACAATTATATTAGCAATACGGTTATGACTGTATTACTGTAGACAGTACATCCTGTATACTTGTGCTACATATAGACCTGAGGGAATCCTAACCGAAAGCAAGCAAAATCTGAGCACCATACGTCGCGGTTACATCATTATAACTTAAACATCGCAGTTGTGTCACATGGTTCAGTATCTTATCAATCTGGAATATTTGAATTTATCTTCCAGCTTCGACAATAATTATCTGCAAAGAAGATTATGCCGTTACTGAAAACCTTTTCAACGGTAAAGTAAACAGGAGCAAAAGTGGCGCCAGATTTTTACGTCAAGTCACCTGGCGCTAGAAACTCCGGTTTAAATGTCTGCATGATTAAGAGAGTTGCATCATCCTGAAGCAGCAACGCCTGCTGAAGAAACACACGTTGTTAGTTGAAAAACTTCATCAGCACGATAACGTCAAAGCAGTCAGATGCTCGACGCCCAGGATCCGGTCGGACGATTCAAGACAACTGGACTTAACTGTAATTAAGTTGAAGTGAACTTTTAAGTGTAATTAAGTGATTTGTTCAAAAACGGGAACACAGTGTAGTGTAAATAGTGCCTCACAAGTGTAAATGAATGCACGTACGCGTGTGCGCGTATATATATAAACAAAAATATTTTGTTGAAATTTTAAATTTATTAAGTTAAATAAAAACGAAAACTGTTAAGACTTCCAATATAACTGCTAAAAACGGCTGAGTAAACAAACATTGGAACAATCGACATACTCAAATAGAAATAAAATCGATTAGGCCTACGTATGTATATATTCGAATCAAAATACATTATCGATTATTTGTTAATACGTATTTATACCTCTGACGATACAGGTCGTGTCTGCGAAACACACATAAGGTGCATAGATTAATAAAGAATTTAAGTACAGAAGAAATTTATTATTTTGCTAATACAAATTTTATTATTTTGCTAACAATATAAATACAGAGATAGGTACATATAAACACAAACAACACATAGTGAAAATATGTACGAGAAAATTATAGTTAGTCCATGGATGAATTTGTAGATACATAGCCTACCCTAGTAAAATAAGATGAGAATAGCTCATTACTAATATACTAGGATATAGTAATTTGTTTATGGAACAGTTAAAATAGCATTGTAAATTTAAATCGGTCGATAGAAACGCGTCAGCAAACCTAATCTGTTCAGTTGTGAACATATACGTGACATTTCTAGTAAACGCCGTGTAACCTTGCGTGCGATAAGCTGTTGGGTAAAAATAATCCGTGCTCTGGCAATGGTATTTGCGATACGCCAGAGTGACAGTATCACTACCGTTCTGTATCAGTTCACATCAAGATCTACAGAACAGAGGATAAGTGTGAATTATGTGTTCAACAGTAAGCCCGTTTTTCATTGGATGTGAATGTTTTGCAGTCTCTTTAATCGCGACATGTTTATCGGGACCGAGCAGGCATGTGGTTACGAAAACGTATGAAAATATGTTAGTTGAAGGTAGGTGCATGAGATTCCCATTATGATATGCCAAGTGATTTAGGTTAAATCCATCTTGATAACGTTGTACGATGTATTTTGTTGCGTAGGATATACTTCGCTTATGACCAGCAACCTAACCCGACAGCGAATAATGGTTCAATTTACACTATGCTAAATGCTACAATTAAACGTGGACCGAAGGCTGCTTAATACATTACGTAGCCTATGTGTTTGGTCCCTCTATGATACCATTGGATTGAAGGTTTTCCGTTCCGGCTACATGCCCAAAATAGTTTCGGTATGGATCTATTTTTAATAATATAGATTATTGTATAGCAAGTTTGCACTTAACATTGTGGTTAGGTTCTTAAAATTCACGCCGATAATCGACACGACAGCTGAAGTAGAAATCAATTTTTAAATATACGATATTTTTAATGAAATAGACATGTAAAATAATTATTGTACTGTGATTAATATGGCATATAGTGCAATAATAATTGTAAGTGAATTTTTACTTAGCCCTGCAGATTTTTACACAGTTTTGTTCATTAGTTGACGCTACACAATTTTTACTGTTCTTTAGATAGAGCCGGACGGTCACTCTCAGTAACAGAAGCGAAATCATTCTACCATTGCAACCAGCTGTTCAGCTGCTCCACCCGCTACCTTAAAGAAAGATTTGAGGTTTGACTGTTTATTGTGTTTTTTATTAATTAATTTTTTTTGTACATTTTCTGGTGTCATGACAGGCTGTGCATCAAGCTGTAAACTTTCGAGAAGCGTTCACAGAAAATATATTGTATGTGCGCGCGCTTGTGTGTTTTACTAGCATAGTTTTCCAAAATGTCAAACAATCCCTTTAAAGCAATATTCACTCAAAAATGTATTATTTTTAATCGATGTTTCCTCACAATAAAAATAAGAATTCATGACTGGTGAATTTTTTGAAATATAATATTATATTTTTACATTAATTTATAAATCATGGCATCAAACCTTTGTAAACAGATCTTTTACAACAATATTCACTCATTTGAGTAATCCCGGTTTTTTAATATTTATGATTTTTATACAATATATTTATAGTTAAAATAAAAATATTAATGTTAATATTACTGTATTATCACATTTATATATTTATGTATAATATATATATATATATGTATATATATATATATAATAGTATGTTTTTCTTTTTTTTTTATTAGATTAAAAAAAGAAAAACATACTATTATTATTATAAATATTTATATATAAATATATATTAATATATTATTTATATATATATATATATATATATATATATATAGTAATTGATCACGTGTCGCATACAACAATGATATTCTGTAGTATAATTTTCGAGGCACTTTCACAATATCCGTACCCACACTACATTTTCGATGTTTTGTATGTGCGTTAGTATCGATATACCACGATGTGAAGAAGAATAAGTGTCCTATTTGTAAATTATTCTATTTAAGTGAAAATACGAAATGTTTTCATTTGTGAAGTTAGATAACAATGTTTTAACATGATAATGTTTTTAGGCTGGGGGTCATTCCACAAAAATGTAACATCATCGAAAAACGTGACGCTTCCACACTTTCGATTCCCCACAGTCTAGAAATTTGATATGTAAACGCATCAAGACAGAAATAATCGCTGCTGACATTGAGTTTAGCAAACGTTTTAGTGAGAATAAATTTGGTTTTACATGCTCTGTTTGTGATCGTCTGTGGTTTGGAAATGATTTACGTAATCCACCAAACGTAATCCACATTATACGTTTCAAAAGCCTAAAAACATTATCATGCTTCAATGTTTCGGTTTCGTCGAAATTCTTTGAATGGTTAGGTGCATAAATAGAAAGAGCGAGAGAGGGAGGGAGAGAGAGTTTTTTGGGGTTTAGTTTAATGTTTAAAGAAATAAAAGCCATGGTTAGGAAAAATATAACGTTTAATGTTTATATACATCGCCTATAACAGAGTAATATTTAAAATAAAGAATGAAGTTTTTTAACAAAACAACAACAGAAAATGTAAATTGTAAATACAATTATTTCTGAAAAATAAAGAATAAAACAAAAAAACAGTGTATTAACAAATGAAAACAAGCTTTGTTATTCGTTGAGCGGCCAATATTCTTTTTTGCTATTCAGTAAAATCTGGAAAACCTCAAAGAAAGCGAATTTTGTGCGAAACACAATAAAAGGGAGACGTGTATAGCTCCTAGCCTGTTGTTTACTTCCTGTTTGCTTTCACAGTGATCTGCACAAAAAAACGAGTAGGCCTATTAGTGAAAAACGAGTTCTGCCACACAAAGGGAGACATGTATTTTACTAACAGGCAAGTTACGTAACAGGTTTTTTTACGCGGTTGTCACAAAAAGCGAGTTTTGTTTTAAACGTATAGTGGTTACCATGCACTATTCTTTTAGTTTGCCTGTTTCACCTAAAAACGTCAACTTTTGGCGTCACAGGCACACATCAGAATTATGTTATTGCTAGAAACATTTTTCGTAAAAAATATGACAATGAAAACGATTACAATCGTCAACAAGCAATTTTCTATCATACTCAAATACATTTTCACGATTTCTATTATCTACCAAAAATTATATGCGATATTTACTACAGATCGATGCCACTAATCACGTAATCTAAATATCGAAAATGAGTGTGGACACGGTTACTGGAAAAGTACTATTTTTTCTATATTTTCTTCTTCTTCTTCTGACTTCCAAACTGACTGTCTTATCGGCAACATTATAGCGAAAACCACTGTAACTTATTAAACGGGATAGCATAAATTGAGAACTCAAGATATATTATATTAAGATTGACCTTTCACGAAATATATGACTTGTATTATACTTCTGTACTGTGATGTGAAATTTAACTTTCGTTATTAATTTTAAAATGTGTTTTTCAAGCACATTTGTTCGTAGTTTCATTAGATTGGAACACAGCAATGTAAAGAATAACAACCGTGAGGAGTCCAGACGGCTCAGTGGGCAGGGCACTCGCCTGCTAAGCGACGTTCGAGTCCATCTCAGAGTCAATCGATTTTCACGTTCAGCTCGCTCTCGTTAACTGGGGATTTAGTGACATAAACTCTACTTGTGTACGTACTGCTTCAAGCACGTAGCCCGTTCTACATTGACTATAAAGCCTCTCAAAGGTATATAAAAGAGTAAATACTTTGGAATAGTACGGCGTTAGACGCACGGCTGGTTTTGACTCATAGTATAGAAAATTAATTGTTTTCCAGTCCAATTTTTTCTCTTTTAATCTGTTTTAAACTTCCAGCTATCTTAAATTATTCGTTAATGAACTTCTATAATACCTGTGTGTATTTTGTTTTGATTTTCCGTAACAACTGTCATTTTGACTCTGCGTAAGCAGCATAGTTTGAATATTGTAGAAATAAACGATAACAACAAACGTTCCTGTGGGTCACACGATAGGCAAAAACAAAGTTAGAAACAAAGGCAAATAAGAAAATACAAGAATTTTATGAACATACTGTACATTTATCGTCTCAGGCTGACAAGTCAGGAAAACATATTCTTAGAAGTGGTAAAGCCAGTTTTTTCTTAGTGACTGTGAAGAGCAATAAGTAAAAGTGATGAACTCTTTTAAGTAAAAAATACAATGTAAAATGAAACCAAATAACAAATACTGAACTTCCTAGCCTATCTTTGAAGTTGATAAAAGTGAAGAAAGGGAGAAGAAGAAAGCAAAAGGTACAAGAAACGGTATAAATTTTGACAAAAATAAAATATTCATATATTCGGAGATACACTTCCGACTATCGAAGAAATTGAAGAAGTAATTACAACTTTGAAAAATAATAAAGCTAGTGGAGAAGACTCTATATCAGCTGAACTTTTAAAATAATCTTTACAAAAGATCAAAAATGATCTACAATTAATTTTTGAAGAAATTTAGAAAACAGAAAAAATCCCAGAAGAATGGAAGGTGGCCTTAATACATCCGCTGCATAAGAAGGGTGATAAGCAAGAGGTTAATAACTACAGACGAATATCTTTACTTCCAGTTGCATATAAAATATTTTCAAAGATTCTACTGAAGAGAGTAGAAAAAACATTGGATAGCCATTTTGGTGAATATCAGGGTGGCTTTAGGAAGGAGAGATCCTGTCCAGAACAAATATTCACTCTGAAGTCAATAATCCGTCACAGGCTACTGAATTCAAAGGAGATTTAGTCACATTTGTTGATTTCAAAAAGGCCTTTGATTTTGTTGATAGAGAAACTATAGATAAAATAATCCGCGAATTTGGTGTTAAATCTAAATTGGCAAATCTAATCCGTGAAACCCTTACGGACACAGTCTCAAAAGTAAAATTCATGGGAGAAATATCTCAACCATTCAAAATAAATACAGGTGTAAGACAGGGTGATGGTGTATCCCCAATTATTTTTAACAGTGTCCTGGAGAAAGTAGTGAGAGTTTGGAATGAAAAATTAAAGGAATGCAAAATATCACCAATCATGTTGGGAAGAAGGAACAAATGTACTGAAATAAACTGTTTGGCATTCGCAGATGACTTTGCAATACTTTCTGAACATCTGACATCTGCAGTAACACAAGTTAATTTTTTTGAGGACATGGCTAATAGAACAAGCTTAAGAATTTCTGCAGAAAAAAACATATTTCTCACAAACATTAAAACATCGGTATGGAGAACCATACATGACTTCCATGTCCTAAAATTTATATTTAACATCATTTAAATATTACCGTAATTAAATAAGTGGATGCTTGAGTGCTGAAGAAATGACGTATCAGCTAAAATGGTACCCCCATGTCAGGTGGGTTAAGACTGTCCTCAACCTTCGTGAGGAAGGACTGTACTTTTGGATAAAATGTTTGTAGGTTGAACGAAGAGCTGGCCAAAGGGAGCTGCGAACTGATTCCTATAATGAAATTGGACCTTGCTGCGAGTTATCAGCCGAGGGTGAATGACGTCTATAGTGTTATAAGTCTTTCCTGTCAATACTGTACTAGTAATTTTTATTTTTTAAAATCGAGTCTTTCTTTCTGTCTTTCCATTCGTCTTCTGATTTCCCGAATGACGATTTTGTTCACCTGTATAATTATAAATTTCTCAGCAAAACATTTCTTCCTTAATACATTTGTGTCTTCTGTTTAACACCCACCATTCTGATCCATGTCATAACGCTATATTCCACACAGGCTAGTAAATAACTAGCCATCAGGGAGGTCAAAATATTTTGCAGGAGGGGCAAACAATTTTCCAGAGGAGAAAAATATTTATATATTTTTTATACATACACACATGCACATATTAGTTTGTAATTCTCATATCATAATGGAAAGAAGTACACAGATTGTATTAATTTATTAAAACATTTATTACTTCAAAATATGCATAAAATTAATGGCTCGTAAAAGTTAATGTTTGATCTCCATGAAGTAGTGTTTAAGTTTCCAAAGTTTTAATATTATGATGTCTGTAATCAAAACATCAGAGCAGGTTTTAGTGCGTATGAGGTACACCATGGACAAAAATTTTCAACATTCCCTATGGAGCATTGCTCAGAGTAAAGCTGCGAATCTACAGTGTATGTTTCACATAACAAACACACGGAAAAGAAGGAGCGCTCCGAAGTCTCTCATGGACCCTGAGCATCTTGCAGAGAATTCATTCCCTAAAGACAAAAAGTCTGTCTGTGAACTGTTCCTCTGTAAACATGTTACACTGGCCAGCCATCCACAGGAAGCAAATCGCTGTCCACGCTGCACATCTTTTCGGCTTGCACGCGTTGTGTTGGTGTGGGTTTCGGCACTTTCCATTTAAAAAGCGTCCAAACGTAAGAAAATAAACATGAGTGAGGCCAGAAATAACACGAATTGTGTGTGTGTGTCCTGCCTGCCTTATTATTGCGGTAATCACAATAGTAAAACTTCGGAAACGTAAACATTACATAATCGAGATATGCTTGCCTGCCAGGACGATATATTTTTTCACTCATACATGATTTAAATTAAAATAAAAAATTATAATTTTATTGCCTGGCAACAAAATTATTTTATTTTTAACTATTAACATTGTTTGAAAAAGTGTAAATGCATTTTCAAGTAATTTACTCTTTTACTTCCATATTCCTTAAGGAAATGGAAGTATGGTGATGGCAAAAAAAATCGTGTTCGAGATTATTGCAGATTCTGATTGTACTACACTCAAAACATGGAAAAAAGTCGTTTTTCGAAAAGTGTGTGTGTGTGTGTGTCTGTCTGTCTGTCTGTCTATGTGTCTGTCTGTCTGTCTGTAGATTTTTTTATATGGCAAACGATAACAGCCGCAAATTCAAACAGAATCAAATAATTTTTTGCATACAGCCCTGATTTGTAGAGTACTCACGACCTATTGTTTTTGGTGAAGATCGGTTGAGGGAAGGGGTAGTTTACCTGCAACGGTTTTTTTTTATCAAAGGGGTAATTTTTTTTTCTATGGCAAACGATAACAGCCGCAAATTCAAACAGAATCAAATAATGTTTCGCATACAGCCCTGAATTATGGAGTTCTCAAGGCCTATTGTTTTTGGTGAAGATCGGTTAAGGGGAAGGGGTAGTTTACCTGCAACCTTTTACGTTTTAACAACAGTAAAGTACTTGAAAATTCATTTAAACTTTTTCAAACAATGGTAATTGTTAAAAAAAAAATAATTTTGTTGCCAGGCAATAAAATTATAATTTTTTCATTTTAATGTAAATCATGTATGAAAGAAAATATATCGTTCGTGGCAGGCAAGCATATCTCAGTTATGTAATGTTTACGTTTCCATTTTATTATTATGACTACCGCAATAAAAAGGCAAGGAACACACACACACACACACACACACACACACACACACACACACACACACACACACACACACACACACACACACACACACACACACACACACACACAATTCGCGTTATTTATGGCCTCATTCATGTTTCTTTTCTTACATTTGCACGCTTTTTAAAAGGAAAGTGCCGAAACCCATACCAACATAACGCGTGCAAGCCGAAAAAGTGTCCAGCGTGGATAGCGATTTGCTTCCTGTGGATCGCTGGGCAGTGTAACTGCACGTTTTTACAAAGGAACGATTCATAGACAGACTTTTCGTCTTTAGGGAATGATCCCTCTGCAAGATGCTGAGGGTCCATGAGTGGCTTCGGAGCGCTCCTTCTTTTCCGCGTGTTTGTTCTGTGAAACGTACACTGTAGATTAGCAGCTTTACTCTAAGCAACGCTCAATAGGAAATGTTGAAAATTGTTGTCCACGGTGTACCCTCATACACACTAAACCTGCTCTGATGTTTTAATTACGGACATCATAATATTAAAACTTTGGAAACTTGAGCACTACTTAATGGAGATCAATCATTAACTTATACAAGCCATTAATTTTATGCTTATTTTTTATATATATGTGTACAACGTTATCGGCAACAAAGAAGTAGTTTTTGTTAAAATTCCTTCTCAGGATATTTGGCCGTAGTCCAATGTTTTCTACAAAACCAGACGTTTCGGCAATGCCATCGACTTCCATCATCTGTGAAAATCGAGTGCGATAACGTGAGGTGGTATACGTTAGTGACCACAGTACCGTGGTTAAGGCTGAAGCAGTAAGTAGAAAGAAGTAGTTTCTATGGTAATATTTCATTTCGAAAATGATTTTAAATATAAATCTTAGAATATGGAAGTCATGTATGGTTCTCCATACCGATATTTTACTTCCATGTTCCATAAGGAAATGGACGTGTGGTCATGGTGAAAAAAATCGTGTTCGAGATAACGGAAGATTCTGATTGTACTACCATCAAAACATTAAAAAGTCATTTTTCGAAAAGTGTCTGTGTGTGTGTGTCTGTGTAGAATTTTTTCTATGGCAAACGATAACAGCCGCAAATTCAAACAGAATCAAACAATTTTTTGCATACAGCCATGAATTGTAGAGGACTCAAGACTTATTGTTTTTGGTGAAGATCGGTTAAGGGAAAGGGGTAGTTTACCAGCAACGTTTTACGTTTTAACAAGAGTAAAGTGCTTAATTTTGATAAATAAATTATCCTGAAAAGAAGGTCATAATAATCTACTGTAGAAAGGTAGTTGAAATATCTATAAATGAAAAGGGTAGTTGAAGGGGGAGGGGGTAATTTTTTTTATAAATTAAAGTGTGGTTGATGGAGGAGGTAAATTTTTATAAGTTTTATATGTGTACTACGTTATTGACAACAAAGAAGTAGTTTCTATGGAAACGTTTCATTTAACTTTAACAAAATTCTATATTTTTTCATTTTAATTTAAATCTTGTATGCGAGAAAATATATCGTTCGTGGCAGGCAAGCATATCTCAATTATGTAATGTTTACGTTTCCATTTCATTATTATGATTACCGCAACAAAAAGGCAGGCAAGACACACACACACACACACACACACACACACACACACACACACACACACACACACACACACACACACACACACACACACACACACACACACACACACACACACACACACACACACACACACACACACAATTCGCGTTATTTCTGGCCTCACTCATGTTTATTTTCTTACATTTACACGGTTTTTAAATGGAAAGTGCCGAAACCCACACCAACACAACGCATGAAAGCCGAAAAAGTGTCCAGCGATTTTCACCAAAATCAATAGGCCCTGAGTCGTCTACAATTCAGGGATGCATGTAAAAAATTATTTGATTCTGTTTGAATATGCGGCAGTTATCGTTCGTCATAGAAAAGTATCGGTATGGAGAACCATACATGACTTCCATGTTCTAAGATTTATATTTAAAATCATTTACGAAATGAAATGTTTCCATAGAAACTACTTCTTTCCACTTATTGCTTCAGCCTTAACCACAATACTGTGGTCACTAACGTATATCACCACACGTTATCGCACTCGATTGTCACTGACGATTGCAGTCGACGGCACTGCCGAAACGTCTGGTTATGCAGAAAACATTGGACTCCGGCCAAACAGCCCTGGAAGGAATTTTAACAACAAACTACTATTTTGTTGCCGATAACGTAGTACACATATATATAAAAAATATGCATAAAATTAATGGCTTGTATAAGTTAATGTTTTATCTCCATTAAGTAGTGCTCAAGTTTACAAAGTTTTAATATTATGATGTCCGTAATTAAAACATCAGAGCAGGTTTAGTGTGTATGAGGGTACACCGTGGACAACAATTTTCAACATTTCCTATTGAGCGTTGCTTAGAGTAAAGCTGCGAATCTACAGTGTACGTTTCACAGAACAAACACGCGGAAAAGAAGGAGCGCTCCGAAGTCACTCATGGACCCTCAGCATCTTGCAGAGGGTTCATTCCCTAAAGACGAAAATTCTGTCTATGAATAGTTACTTTGTAAACACGTGCAGTTACACTGCCCAGCGATCCACAGGAAGAAAATCGCTATCCACGCTGGACAATTTTTCGGCTTGCACGCGTTATGTTGGTGTGGGTTTCGGCACTTTCCATTTAAAAAGCGTGCAAATGTAAGAAAATAAACATGAGCGAGGCCAGAAATAACGCGAATTGTGTGTGTGTGTGTGTGTTCCCTGCCTTTTTATTGCAGTAATCATAATAATAAAATGGAAACGTAAACATTACATAATTGAGATATGCTTGCCTGCCACGAACGATATATTTTCTCTCATACATGATTTACATTAAAATGAAAAAATTATAATTTTATTGCCTGGCAACAAAATTATTTCATTTTTAACAATTACCATTGTTTGAAAAAGTTTAAATGAATTTTCAAGTACTTTACTGTTGTTAAAACGTAAAAGGTTGCAGGTAAACTACCCCTTCCCCTTAACCGATCTTCACCAAAATCAAGAGGCCTTGAGAACTCTACTATTCAGGACTGTATGCAAAACATTATTTGATTCTGTTTAAATTTGCGGCTGTTATCGTTTGCCAAAAAAAATTACCCTTGATAAAAAAACGCTGCAGGTAAACTACCCCTTTCCCTTAACCGAACTTCTCCGAAAGCAATAGATCTTGAGTACTCTGCAAATGAGGGCTGTATGCAAAAAAGTATTTGATTCTGTTTGAATTTGCGGCTGTTATCGTTTGCCATAGAAAATACCCTTGTTAAAACATAAAACGTTGCTGGTAAACTACCCCTTTCCCTTAACCGATCTTCACCAAAAACAACAGATTTTGAGAACTCTACAATTTAGGGGTGTATGCAAAACATTATTTGATTCTGTTTGAATTTGCGGCTGTTATCGTTTGCCATAGAAAATACCCTTGTTAAAACATAAAACGTTGCTGGTAAACTACCCCTTTCCCTTAACCGATCTTCACCAAAAACAACAGATCTTGAGAATTCTAAAATTTAGGGGTGTATGCAAAACATTATTTGATTCTGTTTGAATTTGCGGCTGTTATCGTTTGCCATAGAAAATACCCTTGTTAAAACATAAAACGTTGCCGGTAAACTACCCCTTTCCCTCAACCGATCTTCACCAAAAGCAATAGGTCGTGAGTACTCTACAAATCAGGGCTGTATGCAAAAAATTATTTGATTCTGTTTGAATTTGCGGCTGTTATCGTTTCCCATAGAAAAAAATCTACAGACAGACGCATAGACACTTTTCGAAAAACGACTTTTTTCATGTTTTGAGTGTAGTACAATCAGAATCTGCAATAATCTCGAACACGATTTTTTTTGCCATCACCATACTTCCATTTCCTTAAGGAACATGGAAGTAAAATTATCCCCTCCCCCATCAACTATAATTTTCATTTATAGAAAATTACCCCCACCCCGTTCAACTAGCCTCTTCATTTATAGATATTTCATCTACGTTTCTACAGTGGATTATTAAGATCTTCTTATCAGGATACTTTATTTATCAAAATTAAGTACTTTACTCTTGTTACAAAAAAAATGTATCCAGTAAACTGTCTTTTTCCCGTAACCGATCTTCACCAAAATCAATAGGCCTTGAGTTCTCTACAATTTATGGACATGTGCAAAAACTTATTTGATTATGTTTGAATTTACGGCAGTTATCATTCGTCATAGAAAAAATTAACCTTGTTATCACATAAAGTATTGCAGGGATTCTACAATTCAGGGATTGTAGAATCTAGTTCTCTACAATTCAGGGATGCATGCAAAACATTATTTGATTCTGTTCGAATCTACGGCAGTTATCGTTCGTCACAGAAACAATTACTCTTGTTAAAACATTAAAGGTGGCAGGTAAACTACCCCTTTCCCTTAACCGATCTTCACCAAAATCAACAGACCTTGAGTACTTAAAACTTCAGGAACGTATGGAAAATTATTTGATTCTCTTTGAATATGCGGCAGTTATCATTCGTCATAAAAATAAAATTACCCTTTTAAAACATAAAAAACGTTGCAGGTAAACTACCCTTTTCCCTTAACCGATCTTCACCAAAAACAATTGGCCTTGAGGACTCTACAAATCAGGACTGTATGCGAAACATTATTTTTGATTCTTTTTGAGTTTGCGGCTGTTATCGTTTGCCATAGAAAAAAATCTACAGATACAGAGATACACCCCCCCCCCACACACACACACTTTTCGAAAAATGACTTTTTTCATGTTTTGAGGGTAGTACAATCAGAATCTGCAATAATCTCGACCACGATTTTTTTGCCATCACCATACTTCCATTTCCTTATGGAACATGGAAGTAAAATTACCCTTGTTAAAACATAAAACGTTGCAGGTAAACTACCCCTTTCCCTTAACCGATCTTCACCAAAAACAATAGGTCTTGAGTACTCAACAATTTAGGGCCATATGCAAAAATGTATTTGATTCTGTTTGAATTTGCGGATGTTATCGTTTGCCATAGTAAAAATCTACACACAGACACACAGATAGACAGACACACACACAGACAGTTTTCGAAAAATGACTTTTCTTCATGTTTTGAGGGCAGTACACTCAGAATCAGCCCTTATCTCGAACACAATTTTTTTCGCCATGACTATACTTCCATTTCTTTATGGAACATGGAAGTAAAACGCACCAAAATTTCTGGTAACAGATATTGGTCGAATAGAGAGGGTTCGAAAATTTAAGTATCTAGGAGAGATAATTCAAGAGAATGGCTTGGAAAAATCTGCTATAGAAGAAAGGATTCATAAGATGGAAAGGGCATATGGTATAACTAAAGATATTTACAATAAAAGTGCATATCTAAAAATGCGAAAATAAGGCATTACAGTACAGTAGTGAAGCCAGAATGCCTATATGCAAGTGAATGTCTAGCATTGAATTATAATTTAGACAAACTAGAAATATTGGAAAGACGAATTATTAGGAAAATATTAGGCTCACAAAAAACTTCAGAAGGTTGGAAATTAAGAAAATATAGAAAGTATAGAAAATATAACAGAAACAATGAGAAAAAGAAGCCTATTATTTTTTGGACATTTATATAGAATGGACGACAATAGGTTGACAAAGCAGATCTTCAAATATCTGTGGGAGAAGAAGTCAACATCAAGTTGGATTAAAGAAGTCCAAAAGGATTTATAAAAAAGTAATATACATGCAGAAGAAGCAATTGAAGAAGTTTTTTGGACAAAAGTGTTAAAAATGGAGGGAGTCCAGGGTAGGAGAGAGAAAAACGCAGGTTCAAAGTGGACTGAAGGCAGGAAGAAGAGACACAGTGAGAAGATGAAGGAATATTGGAAAAAAGGAAAGAACAATGAGTAAAGAATTGAAATTGGCATGTGGTCCTTAGATGGCTGATATGAAAAAAATAAAGAAAAATATTCCTAGTCATACATAAGAGTAGATATGAAAATTATTTTGTATGTGTGTGTGTGTGGGGGGGGGTTTACATTTGATCACATGTTACATACAACAATGACATCCAATAGTATAATTTTGTTTATATTTTCTTCTTCTTCTGATGTCCAAACTGCCTGACTATTAATCTTATCTCTGAGTCCAGATGTTACATCGCTCCCCTATCATCTTTCTTTCAGTACTTCTGCTAATTGCAGATGGTTATATCTTACAATTTCTACAAATTTAATTAAGAAAGTTGTGTTAGTGGTTATAATCACAAACAGAATAATCACTGTTGCACACCACTATAGAAATTATTCCAATCAGATTGTTATTTCCGATCTGAGCTGTGAAGCTTGAAAGCGCTAATTGGAATAATTTCTACAAACCTGACAGTCATCCATTCTGTTAATGCGCTAATTATGTTCTTTTTTCTTCTCTCACTCTCTTTCCACACACACACACACACACACACACACACACACACACACACACACACACACACACACACACACACACACACACACACACACACACACACACACACACACACACACACACACACACACACACACACACACACACACACACACACACACACACACACACACACACACACACACACACACACACACACACACACTTCATGACATATGGTTTACCCCTAATATCTGATAGTATTTCCAGTATTGCTATTTCCAACTTTAGTCTGATGTGTGTACTATTGGGTACTATTGGATCTTACATTAACTTAGTTATCGCAGCTTTTGTTTCTCTTACTTCAAATATTTATTTGTTGAGTCAGAGTAGTTGGCTGTGCTGCTACCTTATTTCCCTACTTTCTGTCTAACTTCGTAGTAGCAGTCTCTATGGTTCAACAGTTCTATATTTTATTTAAATTTATGCACTACACATAAATTAAATTTGTAATAAGTATTCGATTACACTTCAATTAAGACTAAGCTTATATTGTAAAAGTTCTTAAAATGTCATAATTGTCTTGACTTTTTAAGCAGAGATCTTCACATTAAAACTCTTTACTGTTGAGATGTAATCTTTGCTCTCTTTATACTGCCAAGGTAAAAAGGATATCCTCACACCAAATGTTTAATTTTCTTGTTTCTTAATCTGTGTCTCTACCACTATTATTGAAAATTTAATTAATTCTTTAACAATTTTATTCAAATCAACATTAAACATGTTTATTATCTCAAACATATATGATGTATTTGTGCTTGTAATTCAAACTTAATTCTATAGTTTGTGAAAACATAATTTATATAGGCCTAATTCTTATAATATTTTCAGCATATATCCAAACTAAAAATTTATAGTTTGTGTCATAAAAGAAAACAACTATGCCTACAGATTAAAAAAATTAGAAGTACTTGATAGAAAAAACGGAGTTTAATATAAATTAAAGCATACCATTCTTACTTGTTTACTTGTTTATGATGTATTTGAAAAAATATGCAGGAATTATGTATTAAACAAATAAACAAAAAAAAAACAATTTTTTAATGTCTATATGTTAGTGTAACATTCCATAATTTCTATAAGACAATATATTAAAAAAGCGGCTTTAAATACTACAAAATCAGAATTTAAAAATAGAACCCTCTGTATTATATAAGGTTAAACAAAGAAGAAATCCACTTGGGCATTTTCAAAGTGGCAGGAGTTTGAAAATCTGTCCTGTTTCAGCTCTTGGAGAAGGTGATATTAATAATAGTATTATTAAATGTACAGTTCTATAATCTGAAATAATAAAAATGAAATTAGGTTATTTTATTAGTTTACTCTTCTTTAGTTTTTATAATTCTTCTAGTCCTGGTCTATCTCTTTAAGAATATTGCTGATTTATTATTCCTTGTTGTTTATCTTGTTTCTTAATGCCTTCCTTGCATGTGTCACTGCCCAACCGTTTCATTTATTATTAGTCTACAACACACAATTATCACTAATACCATTAAGATCGTAAAACCACTCAAGTAGATGTTTTATTTTATATTGATTTTGTGTTTATTTTTTCTCTCACATTTCTACATCTTCCAGTTGTACATCAAAGGTATTTTTTGTTTGATTTTTTTGTTATTGAGTACAAGTACATTGTCTAATCATGGTTTCATATTCAGCCACTTTCATTGGAATCTTATTTCATTCCGTCTTATAAGCATTTTGCTTCAATATGGCATAATTGTGAAGTGCCAGCCATCTTCCTGTCTACTTTTCTAGTTTAGCTTCTGTTTCCTTGTTTCTCATCTATCTTAGCAGATGAATTATATAAAGCAATATTGGTGTATTGTAGTAAATATCAACTAAGCAAATGTTTATGAAGTCTGTATTAGTGGTAGGTAATGCAAAGTTAGAACATAGTGTGACGATTTTAAAAAAAAGGAAAAATGAAATAAAAGAAATTTAAAATAATTTAAAATCTCACATTAAAACAGAACCAAACCCCTAAAGAAAATGATAATGTAACCCCGCCTTAATGCCCCAAAATAAATAGTTTTAAAACCAAAAAGAATTCTATAATAAAATTGCGATAACACCCCTTAATAATTAACCCGGCTTTAACCTGCCGAAACCGGCATCAACACGCATAATTACCCGTGAATATGACTAATAATTGTATTAAATCGGAACTTGATAAAAAACATAATGATGTACAATAATAAAATACTAAGTGAGAGATACCGTAGTATAATTAAATATAGTTAATTATGTCAGAGAATAATCAAGTAAATATTAATCGAAAAACGGAACTACTTTTATGTAGCCTAGTAATTGTCTTGAGATTACTACGCTTCCCTTAACTATTTTCTGCCACTTGGAATGGAGCGCTCACGCCGTAAGCAGCGTAAAGCGTTGTTTCTCTACGCGTTTATAAAAATGTGAAAATCTTGATACAATGACTAGTTAAATAAGTAAAGTTGTGTGGTGATGACATCTCTCTATATTATAAAATAACGGACCATGTAAATAATACAGTATTACAACCAAGAAGGTGATAGTAAAATAATCTATCATCATGTGAAGTGTATAACAGTGAAACAAACTTTCTATCTATGTGTTCTAACTACAAGCATTACTAAGAATAACTACAGTCGCCTGAGATGAATGTACCACACCAGGGATGATTTCCCATACTTCTAGAACTTCACCACCACAGTATGATAATGTAACGACTGAACTTCAAGAAACATCAGGAGGACCGAAGAACTAATTCTGCAGCAACTTCAGGAAACACACAGGTGACATGGAGGCTTGTCTTCCATGGTTAAGAGTTACAAAATTATAAACCCCTAAAGACAATTTAAATTATCGTATTAAAGACTTTAAAAATTATGCTTTAAATGTAATAACATTAAAGACTTTAGAAAACTGACATTATAGGTAACATGTAATCTAATATTTGTTGTTTTAGAAGATTAATAAAAAAGCCATTCTTCAAATGGTTAGAGTTTCAATATTGTACATGGCAAGGTGACCATTATTCATTTAATATATTTGATCCCGGATCCGTGGAATTAATTAAAAAGGGTGTACATCATATTTTGAGGCCCCTTTGTAAAGTTGTAATTTATATATTTAATCATGTAGTAAACTATATTGTTTGAGAACTTTCAATAGAGAACTTAATCACCAAATGTAATAAAGAGATGTCATGGTCCAAAAAAGGTGAGTGAATAAATCTACAAACCCCTGTCACTATTCCTCAATTCACGGGATCCTATTTAACTTTTGTTTACTTTCCAGTTATTAATGATTTTGTAAAGATAATGGCAGCCTGTTTAATTGACCTGAGCCAATTAACCAGGTTCCCGAATTGTTACGTTATGCTAAACGTTTCAATAGTTCAGCTTTAGAGGCAACTGAAATTTTGATATCAGACTCCTATTCAAATGGATAAGACAGTGGCGGCTCTAGCCTATCCAGCGACTGAGTGCAAGGCCTGCCGTGACGTTCCCACACTCCACCCAGCCACTACAACGAAACTATCAGCCTATCACCAACACCGTCCCACATCACATCAAATTACTTACAAAAAATAATACCTCATAGATATGACCTTATAATGACTTGTCTGCAGTAATCGAACTCGGGACCATTGGAACAACAGTCTAGTAGGTAACACAGTGTACTGAATCAGTTTATTCCCATTGATCCACCGCCAAAGTCACCACGCCACTGGTGGTGGAAACTGGAGTAAACCGTTATTGAGGATTTCTGCGGTTACATAGAAACTAAGTTTTGTTATTTATGTTAAACAGTTTATTGGACCATTTATATAGTATATATTTTGTAGCACAAAAATAATAATTGAATTAGTAAGTAATTTATGTAAGTAAGAATTGAATTGAATTAGTAAGTAAGAATTATGTTTGTTTATGATAAATAACTAAAATAATTTGCACAGTTACAACTTTTCGTGCCTTTCCACTCGCAAAACCTGTAACAATGTCACTAATTTCAATATTAGTTTCGTGTTCAATACTAATTGCAGACAAATTGGTTAGTATACTCTGCGACATTGCTGACCTAAGTTCATTTTAATTCATTTTAATCTGGAAAGAGCCACTGTGACTGGTAATGTGTTAAATAAATTCTTAGCGCTCTTGACAAACTTGGAAATACGGAAATTAAACTGTTAGAAAACAAATACTTCAAAATATCTAATGGGGTTGTGCAATCATCAACAAACAATGAAAAGAGTTCGATTTCATTGAATAAAATGTCCAATATGGTCATTTTCCATCAGTGACCGATTCTGGGCAATTACTCAGTTTGTTTTCTAAATTTAAACAGAACGTTGTTTTTCCTCAGAATTAAAATATTTTTTTCTATTTGTTAATGTTTTGTAAAAAGGAAAAAGAGATATTGTCATCATTTAAAAGTTCGAATCGTTCGTCTGATTTTGTTATGTCTAGCAAATAATAATGGAAATTTATTTTAAAATTGCTTTCTAGATCAGTGATGGGTTCATACACAGCCAGTGGCGGATTTACGCATAGGCAAAGTAGGCAATTGCCTATCGGCAGTAAAACTGAGGGGCGGCAAATTTTGGGAAGTGAAATTTGATGGACGTTGTGTTGTTTTTATACCTAAGAAATGTTTCAAATGTCACTCCATTTTGTCCCAATATGATAAGAAACTTTTAAAAATATATATTGTTTAGTAACTAGGCTTATTACATAAAGAGAATAGTTTGTCATTTACTTCTGATATGTATATGAAGTATATCATTTTTTCATAATTACATTTACATGCACTATCTATGTAATACTTGCATTACATTAATTAATTATTTAACTATTAATTCGTTTACTTCGAAGACTTAAGGTTAAATTATTTCAAAGACTATTGCTATAACTCCCTTTATCTTTTTAATTTTGTACCAACTTGCACACAAAACTGTATTAAATTGTAATGTTTTAACTTCAGTTAAAACGTTTTGGAATAAACACTGCTAAAGTAATTTAATGTCTTATTGTATTCTTCCTAGTACATTATGTAAATTGTTCTATAGAAATGTCATAGGAGAAATTGAGAAAAAAAATATTATATAAAGAACAAATTTTATGGTAACTGAAAATCTGAAGGATTGAATTAATCCCATAAACGCCCCCCCCCCCCATCAACAGAGATTTGTGGGAGGGCGGCAAATTTATAATGCCTATGGGCGGCAAAATGGTAAATCCACGCTGTCCACAGCCTCATAATTAAAAAATATTTTTCAGTTTCGGGAAATTCAGTTTTCGGCATCAACTTCAACTTCAGTTTCGTACACCGGCATATCAGACGTAATATGCGTGCAATGCATATAGTTATAATAAGGTTGATTTTGCAATAAAAAGTCACGCCTGATCTGCTGTACCTACCTGCAGCCAAATAACGATTAGTAGAGTGAAACTGCGTTACGTTGCACCTATAAAAATTAGGCTAAATTAATTAGAGTACATTGGCTACTTAACGCTTTGGCACCCCCTGAACCCGGCTCCCGGGTGCTGTGCACTCATTGCACCTCCTGGTATAGTCGCCTCTGCGATAAGATGATCTTTCTTACATGTTAAAGGTTTTATTGCAACTTTATTCAAAAGTAGTAATTAATTTTTATTTACGGACAATATTATTACTGCTTTAAGTATCATATTAACCTATTTTTATTACAATACAATAAACCTATTAAGTTGTAATGTTATTATATTTTCATTCTTATAGCTGATTGATATAACAAGTAAATGTAAAAAAATACAACAAACACACACACACACACACACACACACACAGACTGGTAACAAATTTTTTGCCTCTGTTTGGCCTTCCCGGATTTGACTGAAGAAAATCTTGACTTAGAAAAATGTTTTTTATAGCTGAAATAATTATGATCACCTAACCATATGGTTTTAAGACATCTTTTAAAAATAATTAATCACACTTTTTAGTATGTATATACAAAAGTTGTGTAATTTTGTATACCTTATATCTAATGTTACACTGTGCATATAGCAACATCGCTAAACTGTAGAGATGGAATTTGGTTTTATTTTGTATTTTACTTTCACTCACTTACATGAATGAAGTCATGGGCAAGGTCTCACGTATTTTGAGGTCAATGTACTTATTTGCGCAGTATACAAATTGAAACATTACATTGTTACACATACAGTGAACACAACATTGAACCTGAACTCATTACCTGACCTAGATTACATAAACATTACATATAAAGTGACCTACTTATGCAAACAACTGACACCAAACACATAGAAGTAGTACAAACAATTGTCTCTCTGTGGCTCAAAGTATGTAACTGTGACACATAGCTTCAACGGTGCATTGTATTGCCCACATTCACAATATATAAATAAATAAATAAAATACAATTTTGTTTATTGTGTTAGTGACTATGATTCACGATGTCTCGCTTTTTTTAATAACAATATAATGATTATTTTCATTTCATGAATAATATTATCTCAAATTATAAATCAAATAAATTATAATGATATTAATTGTTTTTAAAAATAAGAACAGTAACACAAGTTATATTGACATAATTTATACAAGACACATATCTTGAATATAAATACAGTATTTTATTGAAATATATAATTTACAAAATAAGTATTCACTTGCAGAATTTTGTGTAATAATTGACTTGGACAGAAAAATATTATTATTCTGTTTACAGACACTGACACACACACACACACACACACACACACACACACACACACACACCTATTTAGCGTTTTGAACAATTTCATTGATCCTCACTGGAATTATTTTGTACAGACGTACAGAAAAAGAATAACAACATTCCATTCTGATTCAAATATCAGGTTTCACAGACCAAACCCTACACAAATGGTTTAGTTTTTATTATTATTCCTGCATTATAATTCCTGTGAATTTTTACTCTTGACCTTGTATTTTTTAATGATTTCTTCCACATAAGCAATTCTTCTATTAACAACATGTAAAAATTATAATTTATATCTATTAGATATATTTACATTTAGGTATTTGTATATTTTGACAAGCAACATATAAAACATATTATTTTTTGTATACAAGTAAGGAATTTGAGAAAAATGAAAAAGTTTTGAATGTGGAACTAGTAAAACAAGTGATACACAATTTTTCAGCAGACTAACATTACAAATACAATTTGGAAACAAAATGAAACCAGTTGAGGTACATTATGAGATGAGTCTGTATTAAGAAAAACTGGATTATCAAATAAGAGAGAGAAGGAAGGAACTATGTGACAGGAGACATGTAAAGACATGAAAGAATAGTGAGAATGTTCAACTACAGAAACCAGTACCAGTAATCAAGACAGAAATACAGGCATGTAGTTTGGTAAAATGTGGCAGTGAGTATTCTTTACTATGTAAGTAATGTAAATAGTTTATCAAAGAAAATTAATTCTGTCTTGTTTTTTGTATTTACCTTAGAGTGTCAGGTACAAATATTTTGTTGCCACGTTTGTATTTTGTTCAGGAGATGGTTTTAGATTCAATGAATGAAACTACAAAAACTAAAGAAAAATACAAGCAGAATGATCACTGTTGCACACCACTATATAAAAATTATCCCGATTAGCGCTTTCAAGCTTCACAGCTCATCATCAGATCGGAACAGACAGAAATTATGTGAAAACAAACCCTTCACCCCACCCTGCTCACACACAACAAGCTATAAATTAATGTCCCTTCCCCACCCCCTAAACCCTGTCCCACCATCTGTACAGTTACATATTTTTCTAGCAAATTCCTTGTGTTTCAGTGTTGTGTGTGTGTGTGTGTGTGTGTGTGTGTGTGTATGTGTGTGTGTGTGTGTGTGTGTGTGCGCGCGCGCGCATCCTTTTAAACTTACCCTCTTCCTCTCCACACACATGGGTCAGTCACACACCCTTATTTTAAACCATCCAATTAGTACTATGCAATATAATTCTTAATCTTATCTATCTGTCCTCTATCATTTACTTCTTAATTATGTTATAAAATATTTCTTCATTATTAAATTTAATTTTAATATTAATTAAATTGTCTAACCCTTTTTCTCTTTCTTTCAATATTTCTAATTCCTCTCTAAGCTTCCTTTCAACTGTGTTATTTACTACTTTTACAATTTTGTATTCTTTCAAAGGATTAACAAACTTATGGTTGTCTTCTATGAAATGTCTTGCATATAATGAATTGGTTGTTCTATTACCTTCTCCACGTTTGTGGTCAGACAACCTGCATACGAATTTTCGTCCTGTCTCACCTAGGTACACTTTGTTGCAGTCTTTACATTTTAATTTATAAATTCCGCTTTTCTGTAATACTGGAATTTTTTCTATATTCTTATTCCTTATCTTATCAAATACCGTTTCACATTTTTTAATAGCTATATCTACTCCGTATTTATAGAACATTTTATAATTTTTCTAGTATGTGAACCTAGCAGTTGATTAAAGTAATTAAAGAATGTGTAAATCAGAACTATTTTAGGTTTAATAACAAGTTTTATATACAGAAAATAGGTTTACCTATGGGGTCTTCATTATCCCCTATTCTTGCTGAAATATACTTGAATGATTTTGAAAGGCAATTAATAAGTTCCACTAAGTATAAAGACAATATAAAATTATGGTCTAGATACGTTGATGATGTATTAGTAATTTGGGAAGGAAGCATAGAAGAAGTGCATGAGTTTATAAATGAGGTAAATAATAAGGATAAAAACTTACAATTTAAAGAAGAGATAGGAGGTAAGAAAATAAATTACTTAGATTTAAACATAGAAATTAAAGATAATGAGAAACTACAGTTTGGGATATTTAGGAAAGAGTCGTATTCTGATATAATTATACCAAGAGAGTCTTACCACCCTTATAGATATAAAATGGCGGCAATCAATTCATTCTGTTACAGAGCTCAGAAGTGTTTAAAAGAGACCGAACCAAAAGATAGGGAGTTAAAAACGATAAAGGGAATTGTAAGGAATAATAATTATAACACCAACATAGTGGATAAAGTTATGAAAAGGGTTAACATACAAAAAGCTAAAATAGAATCAGAACAAAAGAATTATGCAGGGTCATTGACATGACATACATAGGTTCACATACTAGAAAAATTATAAAATGTTTTAATAAATACGGAGTAGATATAGCTATTAAAAAATGTGAAACGGTATTTGATAAGATAAGGAATAAGAATATAGAAAAAATTCCAGTATTACAGAAAAGCGGAATTTATAAATTAAAATGTAAAGACTGCAACAAAGTGTACCTAGGTGAGACAGGACGAAAATTCGTATGCAGGTTGTCTGACCACAAACGTGGAGAAGGTAATAGAACAACCAATTCGTTATATGCAAGACATTTCATAGAAGACAACCATAAGTTTGTTAATCCTTTGGAAGAATACGAAATTGTAAAAGTAGTAAATAACACAGTTGAAAGGAAGCTTAGAGAGGAATTAGAAATATTGAAAGAAAGAGAAAAAGGGTTAGACAATTTAATTAATATTAAAATTAAATTTGATAATGAAGAAATATTTTATAACATAATTAAGAAGTAAATGATAGAGGAATGGTAGATAAGATTAAGAATTATATTGCATAGTACTAATTGGATGGTTTAAAATAAGGGTGTGTGACTGATCCACGTGTGTGGAGAGGAAGAGGGTAAGTTTAAAAGGATGCGCGCGCGCGCGCGCACACACACACACACACACACACAACACTGAAACACAAGGAATTTGCTAGAAAAATATGTAACTGTACAGATGGTGGGACAGGGTTTAGGGGGTGGGGAAGGGACATTAATTTATAGCTTGTTGTGTGTGAGCAGGGTGGGGTGAAGGGTTTGTTTTCACATAATTTCTGTCTGTTCCGATCTGACGATGAGCTGTGAAGCTTGAAAGCGCTAATCGGGATAATTTTTATATACTGGTGTGCAACAGTGATCATTCTGCTTGTGATTTCAACCACTAACACAAATTTCTTCATTAAAGAAAAATAGTATTTGTTATTTGCTATCTGTTTTGTTGTAGGCTAATCAAGAAGGTAAATGTGAAAACAAAATGGTTATTTGAACATTATTAGATATCTATAACAAAGTTATGACAATATTAGTGATTAACTGTACTTTCACTTGTGAAAAATTACGTTTCTTATTGTCCTCGAACGTTTCGGTGTGGTGGTGTACACCTTCCTCAGCGAGGTTTGAATACAGAGACTCTAACTCACTGTTCAAACACACCAAAACGTTCGAGGACAATAAGAAACGTAAGTTTTCACAAGTGAAGTGAAAGTACAGTTAATCACCAATATTAAGTGCTGTGAATGAAGAGGATGACCCATTAAAGCAAAAGTCATGACACAACAAATATACCAGGAAATGAACACAATTGTATGCCATCGTCTGAAGATGCAGGTATGGTTAAATGTTTTTGCGACATTCAAAACTCCATTATTGAGTAAACACCTGTAAATATTTACAGCATAGGATGTTAGATTGGTCTACTTGTTTTGCTGAGGAATGAATAAAAGGGTTTTGTAAAATCATCACTACTAGCCCTCTGAATCAAGCATTTCAAAATCTCAATATGAGGTGCATAAGTACATATGGTTAACCATACGTACCGTAAAAAGCTGGAATATAAATCAGTTTACAGGTACACACACTACATGGCATGTGTAAACAGTGTTCAGAATGCTGTGTTTATGTGTGTAACAGAATGTTAGATCTATGTGTGTAAGGAACAGTAGGCCATTTTAAGCTTTTAATTGTTGACTTACATTATTTCAAATAAATAATAAAGCACTAAATTAAAAAATATGAAAAATTATAAAATACAGATTGAAACCCCAAAAAGAACGTTTAGGCGCATCTGTATAAGATTTGAATGCTAAGCAAAAAATTGTTAAAATATAGAACTTTTTTTAGTTTATGTGGAATAAAGAATACATTTTAAACTGAGTGGGCTTCACTGTGGACTGAACAAATATTTGAAGGCTCTTATATGTTCACTAAGAAATTACCATAATCTCAAAAACTAGGATAAACGTTTGAACCATCCCTCAACCACAAAGTGACTAGCAATGTTTACAGTAAGCAATTTCATTCTTCAAAGACGGCTATAGCATATTGCAATTAAAAATATTCGTACTCACATAATTGATTGCAAGTATTTAATTCGTCATAGATCTGTACATTTTTACTGGCTCATTTTTTTATTTAATTTTGAGAATTCCTTATTGTTTGTCCAACTTATACAATACACTCTACCTATATCTTTTCAAAGGAGCATTAGTAGTGAGTAGACAGTCAGTTGTATTTTAATATTATTTTATACTAGACTAATAGGAAACTGAAAAAAACAAATTAAAAATAATTTCAAAGATTACCATAGTCCAAAGTATTATGATGTATGCAGCGGAAATATGGGTTATTAACAAAAAAAGAATGAAAGAAAGATTCTTGCAACCAGAGGCATACCTAGAGGAGGGCCAAGGGGGCAGCCGCCCTGGGCGGCATAGCCAGGAGGACGGCACAGTGAGCATAGACTTGACAAAATAGTTTTCAGTTTATAAAAATTTAACAATTTGTTTCTTTGATATGACTATTCCTTTCATAAAAAAGTATAAGCAGCCAGCTTGTCTTGTACTCTTTCATATTCTTAACCACATTATATTTTATTATAAAACAACTTACCTTGAGTAGCCCAGAGTTCTGCACACGAACTTGTGGTCTATAAACGTGATTCAGGGTTATGTATAGTAATAACTACGCTCATTGTCTATGTTAATAAGCTCTGTTTATTAATCGATTTCAACATTTAGTTTGCCTTTTCTTTTAAATTTACTTAGTATTCATTTTCGTCTAAAAACTATTACTGTTGATCTTAAATACTTTTTCTTCGAAAAATTCAAAACATACATTTAGGCTACTTTAACATGGTAAATATCTAGTTCAAACCTTAACGTAAAAATTAATTAAATTATATAAAGACAACCCAGTAATTGCTCATACGTACGCATTCATTCATTTTATTACCCCATAATTTAGAGCTCTTTTAAATTAAAAATTTTTATAATTATTTAAAATGAATTTACGTATAGTTACTTCCTTTTTTGCCAATCTAGGTGTCAAATGTTGTAATTCTTCTGTTTTGGTGGTACACTGTTTTAGTCTGAAAGATGTTCTCATTTTTAAATTTTGGTCACGATCTCACTTTTTAAGATCTCACTGTTTTATATCCAAAAATTTCTGTGATATAAAATTTCGACGTTATTGAATTATAACTGCTTTCACATTTTGTTTATATCACTTTATATTCAACTCTAGACAGTATTATTGACAATTTAATAGGGTTTCGGCTCGCGAGCCTTTGTATTGAACCGCGCGGTTCGATTACTGGAAGACAACAGACGCCAACACTATGTTTTTTCAAGATGGCCATGCGCCTTCATCCTGACTAGCTTGCCCTGTAATTTACTAAAAAGAATCACGTGACACGATAATTAGTTAGAATTCGTCTTCCTTCCGTTATGCAGTTCGGGTTGGAGACTACATACATTCTCATGTCCTTTTGTCCTCTGGGCACAAGTCGCCAAAACAACAGCACACACGCGTGCTCTTACACATTCCTCGATGCTTAATTGTTCTCGTACCTAGCTCGGCCTGACACCGAGCTAACCACAGGGTGTTAAACAAATCAAACTTTTGGGATAATAAATGTTGCCCAGCCAAGTTGGCCCCAGATTATTACAATTTTATAAAAATAGAAAAATAAACCCTCAGCTTTATTTGCCCCATTACAATACCCCCCCAATGAGAGGTTTTCTGCCGAAACAGAAAAACTCTCATTGCTAAACCCTAAGAGGATCAGTGAGGATATGGTGCCAACAACCTCCCTTTAATTTCTTAACACATCATGGATAAACTACCCCCCTAGCTCGGCGACTATGGCTGCACCTGCACGACATTACTGGACTTCTCTACTCGAGATCCGAACACCGTAAAGTCGGACAGGCACTCACCACAGTACCACCTAACCTTGTAACATTCCAAATAAAATCAACAACTAGCCTTATACCATACCAGATCCTCAACCATTATATCTCCCCTTACATACATACTGGATTGCCTTTAGCAAGAACTGGGTGCGTACACATATTCATTACCAAATTAAACACACTATCTCCACATTAATTATTAATATAAAATTCACATAAATATTTTATATTTGCTTGTATATAAAATTCATTCCCATTTCTCACCTTTAATTGTTTGCTTGACGTTACTATTTCAAATCAAATTAAATTATTTAAATTTTGTTCAAATAGTGAAATTAATCTAAGTCCATTATCAAAATCCACATCAAAGTTAATTTACCTCATCTCTTTCCATTAATTAATTTCATCGCAATTTTCAAAATTCCCAAAATCTTTTAAATGAATTTACTTTATCATTCTTATTAACTAGATGCTAACAATCAGAATAAACAAAACAAAATAAACAACTTATTTTTATCATAAATTCCCTTATCACTACCTTTGTTTACAAAACATATAATATGAACAATATAAATCAGTTAATACATTATCAATACACATAATCAGCAATGTATCCTGAACATAAAAACACAACAAATTGTACCTCAACACATAAAAATCTTTTTTTTTCTTTCCAATAATTAAGTGAATTTAATTTCCAGAAACATATATTCTGATAATTACAAAAAAAAAACAAATTATTAAATTAAATCAATTATTAAAAGGACATATGAATTGATTACATTGAACATTATACAGTTCACACCAATCATCAGCTGATGTCTTAATAACAGGTGAATGACCTTACCCTAGGCACACTACATACAAATAACACAAATATACAACAGTATTCAATTTAACTCATAAAATGTTCTTGTGGATTCAAATCATTACAATATTGAATCTAGTACTTAAAATCGTTTGTTCTCATAAGTGAATATTGTAGCATAACAGAATTATCACATTAAAATTTTAACTTAATACAACATAAATAAAGAAGAATATGTCAATAGTGAGTGAGAATAATAACTGGTTAAAGATTAAACTAAAGAAACTGTACATTAAGTCAATAAAATGGTAATAAAATCAAACTAAATAACAAAGAAAACCCTTGGTCCATATACGAATAACCTACTATATAAAAACCCAATAAAACAGCAGTATACCCAGTAGGTTGGGGAAGCAGTAAAAAAGGAAAGAAAAAAAAGATAAAAAGGTAAAAACAATTTTAATAAGGGAAATTTATAAAGTCAAGAAGCAGAGAAACCCCAAGACACGAAACCAATAACAAGTTAACAAAGAGCTGTAAATAAACATTAAATGAAACCGAATATTCAAATAAGATGCATTGAGTTAATGCCACAAAGACTTGAAAACACAAGAGGAGGAATTTACTTATATGATAAGAAAGAAGAGACAAAATATGTCAAGGTTCCTAAAAAGAACATAGAAATAAGAAGAGCTATTCCCAAAACATTGATAAAGGAATACATACCCAATTGAAACTAAATTAAAACCCATATATGTTAGACCCAGTAACTCAAGTTACAAGATACAATACAATTAAAACTAACTTGTAAACTAAGTATAAGTCTAGTGTAAAAGCGAACCACTAAAAAGACTACCATAGTGTAGAAAATATATAGTGAAGTGATATGATAAAAGTTAGAAACTACAGTGAGTGTAGTGAACAACCTAGTTAAAAAATCTGTGAAAAATATTCAATGAAGGAGTTGAAAAAAATGATTTAAAAGGACTACCATGAGTGTAGAATGATACTATAAAAAACCTAAGAATCAAAGACAGTCTAATGACTGACAATATTATTAGTAATAATAAGAGTGTTTAAAATTATATATAAGAAGTATCACTACTAATAATATGTTTTAATTGCAGTTAAATAAATTATCAGTAGGACATAAATACCAAAGGACAGCTCATAACTGAGAGTATGACTAGTAATAAGATGTTTTTATTTTTTGTTAATCAAAT
Source organism: Magicicada septendecula (assembly GCA_034769895.1). Taxonomy (NCBI): domain Eukaryota; kingdom Metazoa; phylum Arthropoda; class Insecta; order Hemiptera; family Cicadidae; genus Magicicada; species Magicicada septendecula. The sequence continues at coordinate 662,244,250 of CM068368.1, forward strand.
TATATATTAGATAAATAAGGATAATAGATATAAGATGTTTTTATCACAGTTAAGTTGTTACCAGAAGAAACATAAATACAAAAGACAGTTAATGACTGACAGTATTGCTAGTAATAAGATGTTTTTATTTTCTAATTAAATTATGTCTAGTGAATATGATAGGTATAAGATATGTTGTTATCATTAGATGATACCGTTAAAGATAATAGGCATAAGATATTTTTATTATAATTAAGGGATATGAAAAAATTAGTAGATATAAGATGTTATGTTTATTCAAAATAATGTTAAATAATTTTTAAGTTTGTCAAGGCAGAGAAGGCAAGTAGGTAATAGGAATGTTGTATTATTTTATTTATTGAATTGTAAACCATATAAAAAGTATAAGTCAAACTAACACACCACAATAGAAAAACAAACCAGCATTGTGAATCAAAATCATCTATCATAGAGTCAAACTCAAATAAATAAAGTCAATCAAACTACATAATATTATGAATAGAAGCTAGTCTATACAACACAAAAATATGAAAATGTAATCAGTACAGATACAAATAATAACAAATGTAATGACAAAGGAAGAAAATTAACTTTATTTGGAAATAGGTAAAACTAGGCCTAAAAAGTACTCAACTCAAATAAAAAGTAAATTAATCAATATTGGTGTATTATAAGGACAAATTATTAACAACCAGCAATAATTATGGAGTGAGTAATATTATTTCATGGAAATATTAACATAAAAACACTTGTAAACCATGCAAATACTAAATTTGTAAAAAAATATGAGGCCTACAATAAATATCAAAAATTGTAAATTTTAGGCTTATCTGAACTTAAAACAGACCCAGTTATATATCAAATTATGTAAAATTAACTTAAGAATATTGCTGAATAGTTAGATTTTCGTAAAATTAATAAATAATTGAGTTACAGCAATAAACAGGAAAATTTTTTATGTATGATTAGGAATTGAAATCAGATCCAAGACATGCAAATTTATAAAAAGACAATGGGAAGAGGAAAAAGACATTTAATAAATTACCCCAAAATGACGACTTTCAGTCATTAGTCTATTGTTAATCGTTAATGTGCACAGTTCAGAAATTACTGACGGAAGACCAAAAAACATAAATTAGTGAAAAAACATTGAGTGCAACCTCAAAAAGTGTAACAGAGGTTACCAAGTAAAATTTAACACCAACATTTGATAATTAGCACCAAACTGAACTAGAACAACTACAAATATAATACCAGTTACGAGAACGAGAAAGCAACCACCATTTTGAGAAAATTGTAAACCATATTAGCAAGACACGAATTCAACATTTGAACACAGAACACTGCACCAACAAACAAATCACAGAACGACATCGCCGAAGATGGAAGAACACTTCACATTATTTTCCAGGAATACTACAACTTCGCAGAGGAAGGAATTCTCATTTATTTCTGAGGGAGAAGATCCCACATCGTGTCGGCATTACATAGTAGAAGTCGAGGTGACGGTGGCCATACTTTATTTCACTGCCAGCAGCGAACACCGCCTTACAGAGCCAGTGACGTCATTCCACGGATGGTTCGATTTCATTTTAATAATTGACAATTTGCTTCATACTGTTATTTTTTCAGCAATAATAATTTATTTTAAAATAGTTGTAAGCATTGTATCTTGTTCCTTGCCCTCTCTGACCATTTCGACAGTTCAAAGAATCTGAAATATTTAATTTTGTAAACATATACTTTGTCATTTTATTCACTAGCGAACCGAGCGGAGCTCAACTAAAAGCCTGGTCCACGCGCATCAAAGTGATGCAAAATTTTAAATGTTAATAAATAAACATATTTATTCAGTTACAAGAGTTTATATTTATTTGTATAGTAAATATTAGTTATTTATTTCTTCTAAAAAATTATTTAGAGCCGTTCAAGAAATATACCAGAAGGAAGAAGAAGAACAGCAAAGTTAGAAGAGAGGATAATCAATCCGACAACATAAATAGATTGTCTATAGAAACAAATATTTTCAAACCATAAAATCTCACTTATTTAATTTGAAGTAATTGAAAAGCATACAATTAATTAATTAATTATTAATTAATTAAATTAATTAATTAACCAAAAAAAAACCAAAAATATTTTTTTTACTTATCAACACATTACACTTTTATTAATTATTATTTATTTATAATTTATTTGTAGATTTACTACAATATTCATCACTAGTCATTGAATCATAGCTATAGTAACCGTTACTGATCAGGAACTGGGTCATCAACCACCAACTCTCTCTTTAGAGTAAGTGAATTTGATTGGACCGCTGTTATAGTGGTCGTTACCTCTCACTGATTTCTCAGCTACTCCTCCTACTTCATGATTTTCTTAATTCCCACCTTATACGCAGTTACAATTAGGTAACCACCCGCCGGATAAACCGGATCGAGTGTTTGCCTTATGCACAGATGCGTTATCTGTGCCCCTGGCTTGTAACAGCCAGCACTCTTTCCACACACAAATTCGGCATTACTGATGTCCGAGGACACCAGTAAACCTACTAAATATTATTTACACACCCTTAACACGGCACTATCACCCCCTACAATGATAGCCGCTGTTCCATAGTTTGGTGATTCCCCTGTATTACCCCGCAGTTAATTTATAATTCACCAATTTTGAAAATAATAACAAGTATGGTTAGGATACAATCTGCCCAACCACACTTACTACCATTAATCCAAATCCACGGTCAGGGTTCGGTGACACCGTGACCGCCCGAAAGTGGGGAATCACAAGTAAAACATATACAGTATATACGTGATATAATTACATTTAAAAGTTACAATTTTCATTATGTGAAGTTCCTAGTCTTGATTATGTACTCTAACACCCGTTTCCTTTCTTAACTTTCCTTATTGTGACTTTCATAACCATAAAATAGTGAGTACAACAAAATATTTACTGGTTCACCTAAACTAATCTATTCCTACTTACACAATCTAGCACCTACTAATGCTTAAATCTTTAATCACAATGTAACTTACAATGTAATAAAAAGAATTTATTCTCTCTCCTTCCATTAAAATAAACATTTAATTTGCATCTGAATAAAAATTACAAACACTTCAATTTTAGGTTAGTTTCAAATTCTATTAAATCTTTCCTTGTTACATTTTATTCTACTTGCAAAAAAAAAAAAAAAGGAATAAGGGGGGAGTTGGTTTTCTATAGATAAAAAGCATAAAAAGGAAAGAGGGGTTACAAATGGTAGCAGAGAGCGTGGTTCATTCGACGGTTGAACCCTTGGGTCCTTTGGTGTGATGGGGCTTGCAAACTCGGAAATAGTTTGGCAAATATAGTGACACTTAATAATTGAATATGTAACGCAACAGAAATGCTAGCATGCATGTTACATAAAAACAAGGTTAACAGAATAATAAACAAGTCAATATCTGACCCCATGATAGAACAAAGATCTAATAATTATATTTATAATTATAGATAAAGGTAAATAAGGATGCAAGGTAGTATTAACAAGAATAAACGAACCTGTAAGTTAGATAATAGTTGATGATATATGTTTAGTGAAAAGCAAACAAAAAATGAAACAATAATTTACTTTATAGTAATAGCAAATAGGAATTTTGAGTTAAAAGATATTATTTTGTGACAACAAATATTATGATAAAGTTTATGTTATGTTATACCAAATATGTGTTGAGTTAATGAAAGATAATGAAACAAGATGTATTATTCAATGACTGTTGTAGAATGAAGTGTGAAGCAGCTAATTAACATTAATAGATTTGAATGTTCTTATATGTGATCCATAGGTCAAGATAAAATCGTTATTAGATATGGAAAAAATAATTGTTTATGTAAATGTTAATAGTTAAGATTTGATTATATGTATGAATTTATGTAAAAGGGGCTATAGATGTGTACCAGTTATAAACACAGGTAGATCCGTTTACAATAAAAGGCCTAACAGCCAAAACCACTATATAACCACTCATAACATAAAGGTTAGGTACATCAATTAATAATAATTAATGAATACGATTTGAAGAGCTAGAAAAAACATTAAATTAATAATGATATATAATAAAATTTATACAAATTATGATAATACCATAATGCCATGATTTCGATTAATAACATTTAATATCGAAAGTGGATTAAATATAAAAAAGGAAAAAAACCGGCTTATATAAAAAAAGCAGCAGAATATGTGTAGAAAATGATAAACCAACTATCGGTAAAGTTACATTCCGATAGGATAGCAAATTGATAAGGAATAGACAAAAAATATATGAAATAAACACTATATTCAAAACATGTGGAAGGAAGAAATTATGTGTTGCTAGGGACGACAGAAAAAGAGGAAGTTGTTGATTTGATAATAATTGCTTTGATGAACTGAATGTGATGAGATTAAAAAACCCAAGAATTATCTATTTAATCGGAATATTCTAAATTATCAGACACTATTATAAAACACAAAATCCTAATGACAATATTTATGACTCTCACCAGTACAGTTTAACCAAATAATACTACAGAATGAAATCACAATAGAGAATAAATAATTGGATTCTACAAGGAAGGACTTGAACTGTCCCATATCCGAATGGAATTGATGATATATTAAACCAAATAGAAAGAATTAACAGTATCACAATTAATAATATTCACTACACCAGATTTATATAAACCAATCCAGAGAGCTGTAATTCCGAAGTGGACAGGACAAGAATTCCATTTTATTAAACCGAAGAAAGAAAATCGTACGGCATAATTGTCCAGAACAGTAAATTTATCAATCAACCGCCTACACGATTTGCTTCGTTCTAGTCTGGTAAATTATTATTATATTAATCATACTAACTACACAACACTTCAAATTTGTAAATCTTGCATTCTTATCTATGTATTTTTAATCTTCCCCACAGTTACAAGAACCTTCACTCCCTGAATTAAATTAATTACAAATTAAAACACACTATATAACTAAATTTAAATAAAGGATCAGAATAATCAACAATCGATTCATGCAATCTATAGCCCAAGCATATGTTAATTAGAACATATCTTATTCAATGTTAAAGAAGTAAACAAATAAAGAACCTTTATATATTTGCAAAATCTTGTTATTTGGAGTATGGTTTAATGAGCTGGGAATAAAAAAGTAACTGAATAAGTATAGAATAATTGGTTAACATAAACATTGAAATAACCTATAAGTTTCGTTGAGCCGATACTACAGCGCTTATAGCGGAATTATCTGACACCAAAGAGAGAGCGTAAAAATACAAAATTAGACATAATTCTCTTCAAGGTATAATAGGGTTGGATGAAATTATAGAATAACGCATTAATTGTTTAAGTTTCAGGTACACTAACACTGATATTTCTTAGAGAGCTAAGTTAATATTAATTAATCACATCAATATATCCCACAACTCCAAATATCTCAGATATTTACATAATTAAAATAATTCAAAACACATTGGCATAGGTGTAGTAACAAATTGACGAACCCAACAGTGGGGTTCAAACCATACGTATCCGATATATAACAAATAGGTCAGCCCAACAGAGAGGCTGTAAGGAGAGGAAACCATTGCATTATAAATTGACGCTCATAATGCGGGACCTAATTAGGTGACGCGAGAGAGAGTAATTACAAATTAACGCCGGCAACGTTGGGGCGGAAATAACGAGAATCCCGCGACCGTAAGAGACAACGTAAGAGCCGAGGAGTAATTACAAATAATGTGGCACTATAATAGTCGACCTAACATGTAGGTGTATATATGTACTGTGCAGGAATTATTGTTAGGTGTTTTGCATTGTAAACCTGATGCCGCCACGGGCATGTGTGGTAGTTGGGTTTTGTGGTTTTGAAATTGGACCTTACCGGAGATCGCGTGGGGATGGGTTCCCTTATTTATTCTATGAAGGTAATAGCGCGTGCGGTTAGCGGGATGCGGTATGGCCCGACTGGAAGTCGGTACCGTCCGACTGCAATGGTGACAATGTCGTAGTCGAAATGTCGCATATTGTGGTTAGTGTTTGGTGGTGTGGATTGTATGTTGGTGTTAGTGTCTGATGTTGTTTCTTCTTCGAGTCTGGCGACTGACGGAGAGTTGGTTCTGGAGCGGGTCAGGTTTTCGCAGCGCTAGGAAACGCGGGGGTCGCCCAAAGGAAGGACAGTACTTGGGTTTTTTCTGATTCTTGTGAATATGTTTTTGTAGGTCATGTTTGTGTTAGTTGTTTAGTGGGGATTTGTGTTATTATTGTTTGTTTTGAATTGTGCAATTCTGGCGGCGGTATGCTATCAGAAATTGCCCCACCCTCTTTCAGGCGTTCTCCAGAAATTTTCGGTGGTGAATGGATTTGATGAGGACCAGCTGCTGGTTTTCTTGGACCTGGTCCTGCAGGTGGCAGATTTCCCGGGGGTGTCCGATGGGGAGGTCTTGTCTCTTATATACCCGTATTGCCGGGGTACGTTGGCTGAGCTGGTCACCAAGACTCTGCGTCGGGGTGACAGTGTTGATGCTTTCCATGGGGAGGTGTTGAACTTCTTCCTACCCATTCGACGACGTGCCCAGCTTAAGCTTGAAAAATTCTATCGCCTACAGGCCAACGGAGAGGCGTTAGGGGACTTCGTGCACGATATACGGAAAGCTGCCCGGGTGTTAAGGTTGGGGTTGCCTGAGACAGAAGTTATACAAGCGATTCTGGAAGGACTGCATCCCCAAGAGAGATCTCGTTTGGTATTCGCGGACCGTCCACGTTGTTTTGCGGACCTTGAACGGCTGTGTGTGGTTTCAAGAACGGTCCAGGAGGTTGACGAGTCCCGGGGAAGAGATGCCGCAGATGTCCAATACTCCAGTGGTTTGTTAGGAAGATCTAAAAAGGACAAACATGGTGGTTGGAGGAGAACCCAAGAGACTGTCAGAAAGCCTGAATATTCTGGAAGTGACGGAGGCTACAAGGGGGTGGCAAGTGAGAAGACGGTAACAACAGCTACAGCACGGAAAACAAAGAAATACGAAATTAACAGGGGAAGAAGAAAAGGTTATATTAGGGAACAAACATCGGCAAGTAGGGAACCGGTAGCAAGTTATTCCTATTTGGAGAAAAGTGAGACTTTAAAAGTTCCGGATGAAGCGCAAGTGCCTAATAGAGTAGTGGATGAAGAAGGTGAAGCAGAAGTAGAAGAGCGGAATTACTTCGTGGGATCAATACAAGACGACAAGAAAACGTCTGTTGATACTGAATTACCGGACTAAAAGAGGACGTCATAGTTGAATCCAGAGGCCGCAGAATTTATTCCGGTATTTCCATCTCGGTTCGTGAGGGATCCAGATCCTGTGACATCATCATCGTCTACGCAGGGATGTGAGAAGTCACTTGAGAGTGTAGCTTTGCCATTGCCAATAGAAATTAATTTAGTCATTGCACATGAGCCTGGACAGCTGGATTCCAGGGTGGAAAATGTTGAGGATGTTGTAGTTGCTGAAAGTGGTGAAGGCGTGGAATCGACAGAAGAGTCAGAAGAGCGGTCTGCGGATGCTGCACAGGAAGGTATAGTTGTAGGTGTTAGGGAGACTGTAGAGTCTGAAGTTGCAGATGGACACAGGGATGTCCGGGCTGCAAGTGTTTCTGAGGTTGTGGATGGACAAGGGGATGTTCATGCCGCAAGTGTGGTAGAAGTAGATGAGGTAGAAGTTGAGGAGAAATTTGGCGGCAGCGTCGTGGAGTTTGTGAGTGAGAATGATGTAGTGTGTGAAGAGGTGCAGACGCCTTCTGTAAGTAGTGTTGAGGATTCCGAGGAACGGAGAGAAGTTTCATGCGGACCAGGTGAGCAACTAGAGGATGAAGATGTGCAGTGTTCTGATGGTGGTAGTGGACGTGATGGCGATGATGTTGATGATGAACGTGTTGAGGAAAATGAGATTGGAGAAGAGGTTAGTGAAGAAGTTGGTGAAGCGGCTGGTGACCAATGTGATGAAGAAATTGGTGAGGAGCTGAGCGAAGACGCTGTTGAAGATGGATCAGAGGAGCAACTGGAAGATGCTGAGGAGGTGCAGTGTCATGATGTTGATTTGGATTATGTGGATGAAAAAGAGGAAATTGTAGAAAAGAAAGAAGTAGAAAGGAAGAAATTGTAGCAGAGGAGTTAGACGACGAGCATAATCCAAAGCGGAGTCAAGGTAGGGAGGTAAGTTGCTTTGATTCTGATTCCGAAGAAACCAGTCAGTACAGCTCAACGCGAGATAGTTCCTCCGAGAGTGGTGTCCGAAAGGAACGCGTACCCAAAGTCTGTCATAGAAAGGTAAGAAGAAGAGGTTAACGGGTAGCAGGTAGATGTTCCCCACAGTCCCAGTGGTGTTCATCTATTTCAGGGTTGCGCCCCTGCCCACGCGAGCCTTGGTTTCCTCCATTCCTCCTTATTTCCGGAGGGAACCATGTCCTTACCCTTAGTCCTAACTATTGACCCTTTAATGATCCTTGCCCCATTTCATCTTCCCAATTTCCCTACCCCTCCCCATAGTAAAAAAAAAAAAACCTATCGATAAGGAGTTAGAGAGACTTGCCGGAAGTGAGTAGATTGTGGTTCTCGAATCCGCAGTTACCCCTGTCGGGAGAGGTTAGATGGAGTGATGGTGTGCTGTTGTTGGTTGTTAATAGTTGTTGATGTTGATGTCGTTCATTGTAGGGTCCGAGCCATGCCGCATTCCCCGGTTGTTTACCATGGTGTTTATTTTGAGTTAAAACTAGGTGGTGTATATATATATATATATATATATATATATATATATATGGTGTATCGATGGTGCTGTGGTGAAGTAACCCCCCCCATATAGTTATGGCCCTTTTGGTGAAGTAAGAGTTGAGATGAGATTAATGTTCGTGTGCCCTTGGTGCGGTCCTCTCTGTCTGGCTAAGCGGGGCCTTCCGCCCTTGTGTAGGGATGTGGGCCAGCCATATGGCAAGGATGGAGATGCCTTGTGGGTGCATGTGGCTGGTCGGTCCAAGAGATGGACGAGAAGTAGTGCGGTCACTCACATACCAAGTTGGGAGATACCTTGTTTGGTCTTAGGACGGGTATGTGAGTGCGACCAGTGGGAGTAGGTGATGGTCACCGGAGAGGGAGACGTGTTGGGGCGGTCCCGTGGGGTTGGCATAGCGGAGAGGGTCGCATGGGGATGTTTGTTCTCCTGAGAGCAAGTGCTGCTGAGCCGACTTAATCACGAAGTCCACTGGCTTGTTCTGGGAGGGGGTACACTGCAGGGTACCCTCCCGGCGTTTAACTGTGAGGCAACCAAGTTGCCCTTTTGGGGTGGGGGTGTGCCGTGTTTTGGGGAAAACGCGGCGGTGTTCCTATATATATATAGCGGAAGGATTAAAATTACGTATTTGACTCGCAAGGGGGTTACGTAAAAATTTACGTACGCTTATTCGGACTTTGTCATTATGATTTTCCCCTCTGCCGGCCGACGCGTGCGCACTCTAGGTCGGAGGTTACGTACTGTTTTTTCAAGTGCCGGTTCGCTCAGTTCAATTTTGGCTTTCGGCGTATTAACGACTGGTCTCCGGCTGACAGAGCAAATGTAAAAGTTTTCGTCTTCCAGCTGCTATACTTATGGATAAGTAGAAGTCTACGCGACCTCCGGTAAGTCTATTAACATATATAAATTAGTTATTCATAAAAACAAATTGTATTTATTTGATATTAGCGCGGATGCATTGCGATAGATATTGCAGGGATTCATCACCACATGGCAGCCACCAGGTTAAAATTTGTTTTATGTATGTTTTAATCTTAACGCTGGTTAACCGATATTAGCAGTAATAATAGAATAATGTGTTATAATAATGTAGTAATAATCATACTCAATTCATTAAACCAAGATGGGGCGTAAGTCAGTTATTTTCTGAAATCAGTGTACATCACGGACTTGTCAAAGTTTGCTAATTCCTATAAGGGGAGTTAAGTGCTTCATGAAAACTTTTGCATAATTATTAATTGAAATGATTATTATTATGGAATGACTATATTTGGACATATTATATATTAAAATATTTAAAAGGGTTATTTTGAAGCGATTTATTAGATTCAAGGGTGTTCTATACTTAGTGAATTTTCGGAGTTTATAAACTGTGCAGGCCATGCAATGTCAGCTGGTAAATGTGGTAGTGTGTTTTACTAAACTTGTAAGTAATCCCAGATATAATTGTGCAGGGTTTCTGATGTTGACGGGAATCTGTCCCGCTCCAGAAGGAAGGCCGAACAACTGCCTCCGATGATGTAGATTCAAACACTTTCGTCAGCTGTCAGCCGGAATGGACGGACAAAATACACTCCACGGAACCCTCTAACTACACGCTACTAACCAGGTGAAATTTAACCTTATTAAACCAAAATGTTGTGGCCGATAAACTCTTTTGAGACACTTGTGCAGACGCTCCAGTTTGGAAAATTATTTCTGGACAATGGGGGTTATATTTTACTTTGTAATTTTTTGTAAGGCTTACGCCTCAGGAATATATCAATGTTTATCTCATTCTGAGAATTGTAACTCGGCCAGGGTCATGCATCACCCGGGTCGTGGGGAGTTTTCTGTAAAAAGTGTCGGCACTAAATTGTTTCTGTGTTGTGCATGCATGTGCAGATGTATTTGTCCACGTGGGGAAATTTTACGATTAATTAAATTTTCAGTTAATGAGGGCTCATGTATTTTATTACTAATGTAAAGATCTGGGAGGTGTTTTAACATGTAGGAGACTCCCGTAGGGGCCGTTCACTGCAGGTCTGTATCATGTCAGATTTTGCTGGATCTTGCCCGGACGCCTGACCCTGCCTGAAGTCAAGTTTTTTTATGAACACTGTAAGCATGTTTCAGTATCTTCATGACATAGATTCTGTTTTGCAAAAATTCAGTTCCACTGTTCAGCTAATTTGGTAAACCTTAAGTTTTGCCATAGCCAGTTAAATATTGTCACAGCTTATATTTTGCCATAGTTTAAATTTTGTAACGGTTAATCTTTTATTGCTCACTATACCAATTAATTAACGTTAAAGAATACAAGACTAATCAGTATCAGTTATGAATATTCATGGGTGGTCACGTTCCACTATTTTTACAAATTCTGTCAAGAAAATAAAAAGAAATATGAAATGCAGTTAGGCAACTGGGCATCCATGTTAACCTTGTGATGGCACTCTTTATCATTATCATTGATGACATCCGAAATTGATAATTAAACATCTACGTGGTATTTGTGCGCAGGCCGCAATGCTTACATAGAACATTTAGATTACTATCTATCTAATTAAAATTTTGGGGTATGTCTGCTCCACTCCTTGGGGTATATTAATTACTGGACCCAGCACAATTTTGGCTTCTCTAGGCTCCAGCCTAGTCCTAAATAACTTGTGGCCTCTCTTTCAAAAAAAAAAAGGAATAAGGGGGAGTTGGTTTTCTATAGATAAAAAGCATAAAAAGGAAAGAGGGGTTACAAAGGTACATATGGTTGTACGTGATATTTGTGGTGATGAATTGTTTATATTTGGAATTAATGACAGGAATCATGTGTTTATTCAATTGAGTGATGTAATGTAAGTATGAAGGTTATAATGCAATTTAAATAAAATAAAATGTTTAATGTTTTAATACTGAATGTTTTATTACTGATCTTAAATACTTTTTCTTCGAGAATACAAAACATACATTTAGGCTACTTTAACATGGTAAATATCTAGTTCAAACCTTAACGTAAAAATTAATTAAATTATATAAAGACAACCCAGTAATTGCTCGTACGTACGCATTCATTCATTTTATTACCCCATAATTTAGAGCTCTTTTAATTTAAAAATTTTTATAATTATTTAAAATGAATTTACGTATAGTTACTTCCTTTTTTGCCAATCTAGGTGTCAAATGTTGTAATTCTTCTGTTTTGGTGGTACACTGTTTTAGTCTGAAAGATGTTCTCATTTTTAAATTTTGGTCACGTTCTCACTTTTTAAGATCTCACTGTTTTATATCCAAATATTTCTGCGATATAAAATTTCGACGTTATTGAATTATAACTGCTTTCACATTTTGTTTATATCACTTTATATTCAACTCTAGACAGTATTATTGACAATTTAATAGGTTTTCGGCTCGCGAGCCTTTGTATTGAACCACGCGGTTCGATTACTGGAAGACAACAGACGCCAAAACTATGTTTTTTCAAGATGGCCAAGCGCCTTCATCCTGACCAGCTTGCCCTGTAATTCACTAAAAAGAATCATGTGACACGATAATTAGTTAGAATTCGTCTTCCTTCCGTTATGCAGTTCGGGTTGGAGACTACGTACATTCTCATGTCCTTTTGTCCTCTGAGCACATGTCGCCAAAACAACAGCACATACGCGTGCTCTTACACATTCCTCGACGCTTAATTGTTCTCGTACCTAGCTCGGCCTGACACCGAGGTAACCACAGGGTGTAAACAAATCAAACTTTTGGGATAATAAATGTTGCCCAGCCAAGTTGGCCCCAGATTATTACAATTTTATAAAAATAGAAAAATAAACCCTCAGCTTTATTTGCCCCATTACAATACCCCCCCAAGAGAGGTGTTCTGCCGAAACAGAAAAACTCTCATTGCTAAACCCTAAGAGGATCAGTGAGGATATGGTGTCAACAACCTCCCTTTAATTTCTTAACACATCATGGGTAAACTACCCCCCTAGCTCGGCGACTTTGGCTGCACCTGCACGACATTACTGGACTTCTCTACTCGAGATCCCAAAACCGTAAAGTCGGACAGGCACTCACCACAGTACCACCTAACCTTGTAACATTCCAAATAAAATCAACAACTAGCCTTATACCATACCAGATCCTCAACCGTTATATCTCCCCTTACATACATACTGGATTGCCTTTAGCAAGAACTGGGTGCGTACACATATTCATTACCAAATTAAACACACTATCTCCACATTAATTATTAATATAAAATTCACATAAATATTTTATATTTGCTTGTATATAAAATTCATTCCCATTTCTCACCTTTAATTGTTTGCTTGACGTTACTATTTCAAATCAAATTAAATTATTTAAATTTTGTTCAAATAGTGAAATTAATCTAAGTCCATTATCAAAATCCACATCAAAGTTAATTTACCTCATCTCTTTCCATTAATTAATTTCATCGCAATTTTCAAAATTCCCAAAATCTTTTAAATGAATTTACTTTATCATTCTTATTAACTAGATGCTAACAATCAGAATAAACAAAGCAAAATAAACAACTTATTTTTATCATAAATTCCCTTATCACTACCTTTGTTTACAAAACATATAATATGAACAATATAAATCAGTTAATACATTATCAATACACATAATCAGCAATATATCCTGAACATAAAAACACAACAAATTGTACCTCAACACATACAATTTTTTTTTCTTTCCAATAATTAAATGAATTTAATTTCCAGAAACATGTATTCTGATAATTACAGAAAAAAACAAATTATTAAACTAAATCAATTATTAAAAGGACATATGAATTGATTACATTGAACATTATACAGTTCACACCAATCATCAGCTGATGTCTTAATAACAGGTGAATGACCTTACCCTAGGCACACTACATACAAATAACACAAATATACAACAGTATTCAATTTAACTCATAAAATGTTCTTGTGGATTCAAATCATTACCTTATTGAATCTAGTACTTAAAATCGTTTGTTCTCATAAGTGAATATTCATCACTAATCATTGAATCATAGCTATAGTAACCATCACTGAACAGGAACTGGGTCATCAGCCACCAACTCTCTCTTTAGAGTAAGTGAATTTGATTGGACCGCTGTTATAGTGGTCGTTACCTCTCACTGATTTCTCAGCTACTCCTCCTACTTCATGATTTTTTTAATTCCCACCTTATACGCAGTTACAATTAGGTAACCACCCGCTGGATAAACCGGTTCGAGCGTTTGCCTTATGCACAGATGCGTTATCTGTGCCCCTGGCTTGTAACAGCCAGCACCCTTTCCACACACAATATTGTTTCCTGATGGTGGACTGTAGCGCCCATTTGCATCCCCAAGAACTGAAGTCTATATAGGGTATAGACGCTGCCTATCCGTTCTTGGTTCAGCGTTATAAAAAAAATTCGGCATTACTGATGTCTGAGGCCACCAGTAAACCTACTAAATATTATTTACACACCCTTAACACGGCACTATCACCCCCTACAATGATAGCTGCTGTTCCATAGTTTGGTGATTCACCTGTATTACCCCGCAGTTAATTTATAATTCACCAATTTTGAAAATAATAAGTATGGTTAGGATACAATCTGCCCAACCACACTTACTACCATTAATCCAAATCCACGGTCAGGGTTCGGTGACGCCGTGACCGCCCGAAAGTGGGGAATCACAAGTAAAACATATACAGTATATGTGTGATATAATTACATTTAAAAGTTACAATTTTCATTACGTGAAGTTCCTAGTCTTGATTATGTGCTCTAACACCCATTTCCTTTCTTAACTTTCCTTATTGTGACTTTCATAACCATAACATAGTGAGTACAACAAAATAGTTACTGGTTCACCAAAACTAATCTATTCCTACTTACACAATCTAGCACCGACTAACGATTAAATCTTTAATCACAATGTAACTTACAATGTAATAAAAAGAATTTACTCTCTCTCCTTCCATTAAAATAAACATTTAATTTGTATCTGAATAAAAATTACAAACACTTCAATTTTAGGTTAGTTTCAAATTCTATTAAATCTTTCCTTGTTACATTTTATTATTACATCTCAGTTATGAACTTCTATTAAGTATTTTCATCATCAATTGGTTTGGGTGATTCTCAGTCATTCACACTGATTTGATTTATTGAATGAGCATTAAAATATAACCTTACCCCCTTCTTCATTCTAACAATCACTAACAGATTTACATAGGGTGACACCAATCTCTCAAAATATTTACCTCCACTAATTCTCTAGCTTCACTTAAATCATTCTCCTCTTATAATAAAATACCTGATACCCTCTTTGTACTTAGGATGTGTGTTCCCTTCCTTATACTCATTCCCTTATTAGTTCCTGGCCCTTTCCAGGTAACTCCACCAAACCCCATTTAAAACTATTCACCCCCGCCACAGCGTCTTGCTTTGAGGACTCCTTACCACACCACCCTCACTACAAAATTTCACCACCATCTGTTTACTCTCCAATTACATTACTCACTTCCTCCACATATATGCACTCCCTCTACTGTGTCCCTACTACTACACTGTTTCTGTATTACTTTTATTCCAAAATTCTTATTTTGTCTAATACCCATTTAAAATTAACTTTGATTGACTCAAATGCCTTATTGAAACCATTATCACCCAAACTCCATCTATTACAACATTTTACATTAAATTAAACATTGAAAACTACACTAGAAAACTCATAACTACCTCAAATTAATTTCATCATTTAATTTAAACCTTTTACACTCATTTAATTTCAGTATTAAAACATTAAACATTTTATTTTATTTAAATTGCGTTATAACCTTCATACGTACATTACATCACTCAATTGAATAAACACATGATTCCTGTCATTAATTCCAAATATAAACAATTCATCACCACAAATATCACGTACAACCATATGTACCTTTGTAACCCCTCTTTCCTTTTTATGCTTTTTATCTATAGAAAACCAACTCCCCCCTTATTCCTTTTTTTTTTTTTTTGAAAGAGAGGCCACAAGTTATTTAGGACTAGGCTGGAGCCTAGAGAAGCCAAAATTGTGCTGGGTCCAGTATGATGGGACTTGCAAATGAAACACTGATCTTAGGATAACAATAACAGTATTTATTTTACTCTGCTTTGTACAACATATGCGCCCTTAAAGCAAGATAATTAAGTATTTCACAATCAATATAGCTCACTTCAAAACCCTTAATTGTTGTTATAATTCCCTTAAGCTATGCATCGCCAAGTAGCTGAATAATAAATAACAAATTATTATCAAAAATAAATATTGAATACATAATAAATAACTGAATAATTATTGAATAATAAATAGTTGAATGGCACATAAATAATAACAATACTATTGTGAAATGGCACACAATCTCGACCTGCAAGTAATTACACATTTCCTAACATGATATAAATATATAGAAAGAAACACATATGCATAATCAAATATAACAATGTAACAATCATATAAGACACAACACACACATATAATTGACATAGAAAGACATTTACATGTAAGTAACCGATCACATGTTCACCTGGTTAGCAGCGTATATTTGTCATCATACACCATCAACCCCCCCTTATTCTGACCAGGTATCCGGCCCACCTCAATGTTCAATTAATAAATAACTAAACCCCCAGAAACCTCAATTAATATACCCCAAGGAGTGGAGCAGACATGCCCCAAAATTTTAATTAGATAAATAGTAATCTAAATGTTCTATGTAAGCATTGCGGCCTGCGCACAAATACCACGTAGATGTTTAATTATCAATTTCGGATGTCGTCAATGATAATGATAAAGAGTGCCATCACAAGGTTAACATGGATGCCCAGTTGCCTAACTGCATTTCATATTTCTTTTTATTTTCTTGACAGAATTTGTAAAAATAGTGGAACGTGACCACCCATGAATATTCATAACTGATACTGATTAGTCTTGTATTCTTTAACGTTAATTAATTGGTATAGTGAGCAATAAAAGATTAACCGTTACAAAATTTAAACTATGGCAAAATATAAGCTGTGACAATATTTAACTGGCTATGGCAAAACTTAAGGTTTACCAAATTAGCTGAACAGTGGAACTGAATTTTTGCAAAACAGAATCTATGTCATGAAGGTACTGAAACATGCTTACAGTGTTCATAAAAAACTTGACTTCAGGCAGGGTCAGGCGTCCGGGCGAGATCCAGCAAAATCTGACGTGATACAGACCTGCAGTGAACGGCCCCTACGGGAGTCGCCCACATGTTAAAACACCTCCCAGATCTTTACATTAGTAATAAAATACATGAGCCCTCATTAACTGAAAATTTAATTAATCGTAAAATTTCCCCACGTGGACAAATACATCTGCACATGCATGCACAACACAGAAACAATTTAGTGCCGACCCTTTTTACAGAAAACTCCCCTCGACCCGGGTGATGCATGACCCTGGCCGAGTTACAATTCTCAGAATGAGATAAACATTGATATATTCCTGAGGCGTAAGCCTTACAAAAAATTACAAAGTAAAATATAACCCCCATTGTCCGGAAATAATTTTCCAAACTGGAGCGTCTGCACAAGTGTCTCAAAAGAGTTTATCGGCCACAACATTTGGTTTAATAAGGTTAAATTTCACCTGGTTAGTAGCGTGTAGTTAGAGGGTTCCGTGGAGTGTATTTTGTCCGTCCATTCCGGCTGACAGCTGACGAAAGTGTTTGAATCTACATCATCGGAGGCAGTTGTTCGGCCTTCCTTCTGGAGCGGGACAGATTCCCGTCTACATCAGAAACCCTGCACAATTATATCTGGGATTACTTACAAGTTTAGTAAAACACACTACCACATTTACCAGCTGACATTGCATGGCCTGCACAGTTTATAAACTCCGAAAATTCACTAAGTATAGAACACCCTTGAAACTAATAAATCGCTTCAAAATAACCCTTTTAAATATTTTAATATATAATATGTCCAAATATAGTCATTCCATAATAATAATCATTTCAATTAATAATTATGCAAAAGTTTTCATGAAGCACTTAACTCCCCTTATAGGAATTAGCAAACTTTGACAAGTCCGTGATGTACACTGATTTCAGAAAATAACTGACTTACGCCCCATCTTGGTTTAATGAATTGAGTATGATTATTACTACATTATTATAACACATTATTCTATTATTACTGCTAATATCGGTTAACCAGCGTTAAGATTAAAACATACATAAAACAAATTTTAACCTGGTGGCTGCCATGTGGTGATGAATCCCTGCAATATCTGTCGCAATGCATCCGCGCTAATATCAAATAAATACAATTTGTTTTTATGAATAACTAATTTATATATGTTAATAGACTTACCGGAGGTCGCGTAGACTTCTACTTATCCATAAGTATAGCAGCTGGAAGACGAAAACTTTTACATTTGCTCTGTCAGCCGGAGACCAGTCGTTAATACGCCGAAAGCCAAAATTGAACTGAGCGAACCGGCACTTGAAAAAACAGTACGTAACCTCCGACCTAGAGTGCGCACGCGTCGGCCGGCAGAGGGGAAAATCATAATGACAAAGTCCGAATAAGCGTACGTAAATTTTTACGTAACCCCCTTGCGAGTCAAATACGTAATTTTAATCCTTCCGCTATATATATATAGGAACACCGCCGCGTTTTTCCCAAAACACGGCACACCTTCTGCAACATTATAACAATCATATGACTCCACAACTAAACATATTCTACATTTATTCATTTACTATTTATTATCCAGTTCAAATCTCAGAAACATCATTTAAATTCATTATCAAAATTTATTTCTACCACATTTAAATCAATTAATTCATCTAGAATTTATCTTAATTCAATCAGTTATTTAAACACAAAGTTACTTTAATCATCTTCTTCCAAAACAATTACAATTCATTTATTACTAACTCTCATTATTTATTTACTCTGATAAAATATTATTATTGTTAAAATCAATTTCTACTACATACACACATTGTTTACATCAAATACATGTTACACCACAAACACAATTAATCTCCCTATTAATTTGTTTACAGATTTTTGTCATTAATTTTCTGTTTACCACACCTCATTTCATAAGTTAGCCAGGTTATCATCATAAACTAAAATAATTAAATGTTCATGAACAACACAATATTTACCCTCCATCATCGAATAATACTCTGATCTTACGACTACACCATTCATTTACAATTAAATACATATTGCTATTATGCTCATAATAGTCATCATCCTTAGTTTTTTCCATTGTATCAATATAGTGACTACAAATATTATTGCATACTATCAATTCAAAATTCCTGTGGCGTTGGGTATAGTAACTTCTCCTTTTATATTTTCCGTTAAAGTCAGGTAAGTTATATCATCAACATTATCATCAACTATTGCTACTACCTCTGTTTCAACGCCGGGTAAGTACTCAATATAATTACTAGCTCTCCCTACATCTAACCTTTCTACTACGTATTTCTTTATATCTTCTACCAACCTTAAACAACTTTATCTCCCCTTCTACACACAACTCTCTCTCTAAATATCTCTCACCATAACACCATATCACACTTTCTCTATCATCCCATACAGAGGGTACTAACTAATCATGAAAATTCAGGGAACAACTCAGAGACCTCATGTCTTCCAATAATAAGGGACTCTTGCCCTTCAACAACAACATTTGTAAACACCTTGGTTCACAATAAACATGGGGAAAATTTACCCTCTGCAACCCATCTAACTGTAAACTCTCTTCATACTCTCTCTCTAACTTATAAACACTTGTTTCTACCCCTTTACAACCCCCTATTCCTATTACGCTCTCACTCTCACTAACTATCTCTATATTATTATCATCATAATTCTCACTTTTTACTTTCAGTATTATACTCACTACCGTAATTACCACCTACCTTGTTAATTATTTCTTCACTATTCTTTGTCATCATATTACTACCACTGTCACTTACCTTTTTATTCATTATCTGATTTAGTTTACTGTCTAACCTTTTATTCATCTTGTTAATTTTCTCTTTGCAATTGTTACTTATCGATTCCAATATCTGCTCTTTAATACCATCACAACGTGCATTCATTTCGTGAATTTGCTTATTAAAATTAAAATTTTGTTGTTTAATTTCGTTTCTTATTTCTTTAATTTGGTCATTCATTTGAGCGTTCACTTCATCAAATCTAGCATTTATTTTATCATATTTAACATTGGAATCACTTTTTTGTTCATCAAACTTATTATTCTGAACATCAAATTTAATATTAATGTCCCCTCTTAGTTCATCTGAACATTCTTTCATGCTACACATCATGCTATATAAACGTGTTAACATCTCATCTGTTTCAGATTTTTTACTTTGGACTGGCGTTGATTGGTGTTCAACGTTTTCCATTAGTTTTGACTCGGTTTCGCTTAAGTCGCTGTACATTTGACTTTCAGTTTGACTATCAGTGAAGCTGACGTCCTTGTTACTATTTTCATTAGTATTCATTTTTTATATTGTTTACTAGATTCTCATCTACATAAAAAATCAATCTTACATGTATTCAGTATTATTTAATATAGTATAGTATAAGTATCACTTAACTATAACTTAATTTAACATCACTTCTTTATACGTAATTAGTACGTATTACCACTTAACCTCCAAATCACCCTTATACTCACTCGTAGGAGTGGTTTATATAAATTATTTTATAAACAGTCCAAGTTCGGATGTGCCATTTGTACTCTTTCATATTCTTAAAATCATTACATTTTATTATAAAACAACTTACCTTGAGTAGCCCAGAGTTCTGCACACGAACTTGGGGTCTATAAACGTGATTCAGGGTTATGTATAGTAATAACTACGCTCATTGTCTATGTTAATAAGCTATGTTTATTAATCGATTTCAACATTTAGTTTGCCTTTTCTTTTAAATTTACTTAGTATTCATTTTCGTCTCAAATCAATTACTGTTGATCTTAAATACTTTTTCTTCGAAAAATACAAAACATACATTTAGGCTACTTTAACATGGTAAATATCTAGTTCAAACCTTAACGTAAAAATTAATTAAATTATATAAAGACAACCCAGTAATTGCTCATACGTACGCATTCATTCATTTTATTACCCCATAATTTAGAGCTCTTTTAATTTAAAAATTTTTATAATTATTTAAAATGAATTTACGTATAGTTACTTCCTTTTTTGCCAATCTAGGTGTCAAATGTTGTAATTCTTCTGTTTTGGTGGTACACTGTTTTAGTCTGAAAGATGTTCTCATTTTTAAATTTTGGTCACGTTCTCACTTTTTAAGATCTCACTGTTTTATATCCAAAAATTTCTGTGATATAAAATTTCGACGTTATTGAATTATAACTGCTTTCACATTTTCTTTATATCACTTTATATTCAACTCTAGACAGTATTATTGACAATTTAATAGGTTTTCGGCACGCGAGCCTTTGTATTGAACCGCGCGGTTCGATTACTGGAAGACAACAGACACCAAAACTATGTTTTTTCAAGATGGCCAAGCGCCTTCATCCTGACCAGCTTGCCCTGTAATTCACTAAAAAGAATCACGTGACACGATAATTAGTTAGAATTCGTCTTCCTTCCGTTATGCAGTTCGGGTTGGAGACTACATACATTCTCATGTCCTTTTGTCCTCTGAGCACATGTCGCCAAAACAACAGCACATACGCGCGCTCTTACACATTCCTCGACGCTTAATTGTTCTCGTACCTAGTTCGGCCTGACACCGTGCTAACCACAGGGTGTTAAACAAATCAAACTTTTGGGATAATAAATGTTGCCCAGCCAAGTTGGCCCCAGATTATTACAATTTTATAAAAATAGAAAAGCTTTATTTGCCCCATTACAATACCCCCCCAAGAGAGGTGTTCTGCCGAAACAGAAAAACTCTCATTGCTAAACCCTAAGAGGATCAGTGAGGATATGGTGTCAACAACCTCCCTTTAATTTCTTAACACATCATGGGTAAACTACCCCCCTAGCTCGGTGACTATGGCTGCACCTGCACGACATTACTGGACTTCTCTACTCGAGATCCCAAAACCGTAAAGTCGGACAGGCACTCACCACAGTACCACCTAACCTTGTAACATTCCAAATAAAATCAACAACTAGCCTTATACCATAACAGATCCTCAACCGTTATATCTCCCCTTACATACATACTGGATTGCCTTTAGCAAGAACTGGGTGCGTACACATATTCATTACCAAATTAAACACACTATCTCCACATTAATTATTAATATAAAATTCACATAAATATTTTATATTTGCTTGTATATAAAATTCATTCCCGTTTCTCACCTTTAATTGTTTGCTTGACGTTACTATTTCAAATCAAATTAAATTATTTAAATTTTGTTCAAATAGTGAAATTAATCTAAGTCCATTATCAAAATCCACATCAAAGTTAATTTACCTCATCTCTTTCCATTAATTAATTTCATCGAAATTTTCAAAATTCCCAAAATCTTTTAAATGAATTTACTTTATCATTCTTATTAACTAGATGCTAACAATCAGAATAAACAAAACAAAATAAACAACTTATTTTTATCATAAATTCCCTTATCACTACCTTTGTTTACAAAACATATAATATGAACAATATAAATCAGTTAATACATTATCAATACACATAATCAGCAATATATCCTGAACATAAAAACACAACAAATTGTACCTCAACACATACAATTTTTTTTTCTTTCCAATAATTAAATGAATTTAATTTCCAGAAACATGTATTCTGATAATTACAGAAAAACAAATTATTAAACTAAATCAATTATTAAAAGGACATGAATTGATTACATTGAACATTATACAGTTCACACCAATCATCAGCTGATGTCTTAATAACAGGTGAATGACCTTACCCTAGGCACACTACATACAAATAACACAAATATACAACAGTATTCAATTTAACTCATAAAATGTTCTTGTGGATTCAAATCATTACCTTATTGAATCTAGTACTTAAAATCGTTTGTTCTCATAAGTGAATATTCATCACTAATCATTGAATCATAGCTATAGTAACCATCACTGAACAGGAACTGGGTCATCAGCCACCAACTCTCTCTTTAGAGTAAGTGAATTTGATTGGACCGCTGTTATAGTGGTCGTTACCTCTCACTGATTTCTCAGCTACTCCTCCTACTTCATGATTTTCTTAATTCCCACCTTATACGCAGTTACAATTAGGTAACCACCCGCTGGATAAACCGGTTCGAGCGTTTGCCTTATGCACAGATGCGTTATCTGTGCCCCTGGCTTGTAACAGCCAGCACCCTTTCCACACACAATATTGTTTCCTGATGGTGGACTGTAGCGCCCATTTGCATCCCCAAGAACTGAAGTTTATATAGGGTATAGACGCTGCCTATCCGTTCTTGGTTCAGCGTTATAAAAAAAATTCGGCATTACTGATGTCTGAGGACACCAGTAATCCTACTAAATATTATTTACACACCCTTAACACGGCACTATCACCCCCTACAATGATAGCCGCTGTTCCATAGTTTGGTGATTCCCCTGAATTATTTTCACCAATTTTGAAAATAATAACAAGTATGGTTAGGATACAATCTGCCCATCCACACTTGCTACCATTAATCCAAATCCACGGTCAGGGTTCGGTGACGCCGTGACCGCCCGAAAGTGGGGAATCACAAGTAAAACATATACAGTATATGTGTGATATAATTATATTTAAAAGTTACAATTTTCATTACGTGAAGTTCCTAGTCTTGATTATGTGCTCTAACACCCATTTCCTTTCTTAACTTTTCTTATTGTGACTTTCATAACCATAACATAGTGAGTACAACAAAATATTTACTGGTTCACCAAAACTAATCTATTCCTACTTACACAATCTAGCACCGACTAACGATTAAATCTTTAATCACAATGTAACTTACAATGTAATAAATAGAATTTACTCTCTCTCCTTGCATTAAAATAAACATTTAATTGCATCTGAATAAAAATTACAAACACTTCAATTTTAGGTTAGTTTCAAATTCTATTAACTATTTCCTTGTTACATTTTATTATTACATCTCAGTTATGAACTTCTATTAAGTATTTTCATCATCAATTGGTTTGGGTGATTCTCAGTCATTCACACTGATTTGATTTATTGAATGAGCATTAAAATATAACCTTACCCCCTTCTTCATTCTAACAATCACTAACAGATTTACATAGGGTGACACCAATCTCTCAAAATATTTACCTCCACTAATTCTCTAGCTTCACTTAAATCATTCTCCTCTTATAATAAAATACCTGATACCCTCTTTGTACTTAGGATGTGTGTTCCCTTCCTTATACTCATTCCCTTATTAGTTCCTGGCCCTTTCCAGGTAACTCCGCCAAACCCCATTTAAAACTATTCACCCCCCGCCACAGCGTCTTGCATTGAGGACTCCTTACCATACCACCCTCACTACAAAATTTCACCACCATCTGTTTACTCTCCAATTACATTACTCACTTCCTCCACATATATGCACTCCCTCTACTGTGTCCCTACTACTACCCTGTTTCTGTATTACTTTTATTCCAAAATTCTTATTTTGTCTAATACCCATTTAAAATTAACTTTGATTGACTCAAATGCCTTATTGAAACCATTATCACCCAAACTCCATCTATTACAACATTTTACATTAAATTAAACATTGAAAACTACACTAGAAAACTCATAACTACCTCAAATTAATTTCATCATTTAATTTAAACCTTTTACACTCATTTAATTTCAGTATTAAAACATTAACATTTTATTTTATTTAAATTGCATTATAAACTTCATACTTACATTACATCACTCAATTGAATAAACACATGATTCCTGTCATTAATTCCAAATATAAAAAATTCGTCACCACAAACATCACGTACAACCATATGTACCTTCTGGAACATTATAACAATCATATGACTCCACAACTAAACATATTCTACATTTATTCATTTACTATTTATTATCCAGTTCAAATCTCAGAAACATCATTTAAATTCATTATCAAAATTTATTTCTACCACATTTAAATCAATTAATTCATCTAGAATTTATCTTAATTCAATCAGTTGTTTAAACACAAAGTTACTTTAATCATCTTCTTCCAAAACAATTACAATTCATTTATTACTAACTCTCATTATTTATTTACTCTGATAAAATATTATTATTGTTAAAATCAATTTCTACTACATACACACATTGTTTACATCAAATACATGTTACACCACAAACACAATTAATCTCCCTATTAATTTGTTTACAGATTTTTGTCATTAATTTTCTGTTTACCACACCTCATTTCATAAGTTAGCCAGGTTATCATCATAAACTAAAATAATTAAATGTTCATGAACAACACAATATTTACCCTCCATCATCGAATAATACTCTGATCTTACGACTACACCATTCATTTACAATTAAATACATATTGCTATTATGCTCATAATAGTCATCATCCTTAGTTTTTTCCATTGTATCAATATAGTGACTACAAATATTATTGCATACTATCTATTCAAAATTCCTGTCGGCATTGGGTATAGTAACTTCTCCTTTTATATTTTCGGTTAAAGTCAGGTAAGTTATATTATCATCAACTATTGCTGCTACCTCTGTTTCAACGCCGGGTAAGTACTCAATATAATTACTAGCTCTCTCTACATCTAACCTTTCTTCTACATAATTCTTTATATCTTCTACCAACCTTGAACAACTTTATCTCCCCTTCTACACACAACTCTCTCTCTAAATATCTCTCACCATAACGCCATATCACACTTTCTCTATCATCCCATACAGAGGGCACTAACTAATCATAAAAATTCAGGGAACAACTCAAAGACCTCATGTCTTCCAATAATAAGGGACTCTTGCCCTTCAACAACAAATTTGTAAACACCTTGGTTCACAATAAACCTGGGGAAAATTTACCCTCTGCAACCCCTCTACCTGTAAACCTTCATACTCTCTCTCTAACTGATAAACACTTGTTTCTACCCCTTTACAACCCCCTATTCCCATTATGCTCTCACTCTCACTAACTATCTCTATATTATTATCATCATAATTCTCACTTTTTACTTCAGTATTATACTCACTACCATAATTACCACCTACCTTGTTAATTATTTCTTCACTATTTTTTGTCATCATATTACTACCACTGTCACTTACCTTTTTATTCATTATCTGATTTAGTTTACTGTCTAACCTTTTATTCATCTTGTTAATTTTTTTTTTTCAATTGTTACTTATCGATTCCAATATCTGCTCTTTAATACCATCACAACGTGCATTCATTTCGTGAATTTGCTTATTAAAATTAAAATTTTGTTGTTTAATTTTGTTTCTTATTTCTTTAATTTGGTCATTCATTTGAGCGTTCACTTCATCAAATCTAGCATTTATTTTATCATATTTAACATTGGAATCACTTTTTTGTTCATCAAACTTATTATTCTGAACATCAAATTTAATATTAATGTCCCCTCTTAGTTCATCTGAACTTTCGTTCATGCTACACATCATGCTATATAAACGTGTTAACATCTCATCTGTTTCAGATTTTTTACTTTGGACTGGCGTTGATTGGTGTTCAACGTTTTCCATTAGTTTTGACTCGGTTTCATTTAAGTCGCTGTTCATTTGACTTTCGTGTTGACTATCAGTGAAGCTGACGTCCTTGTTACTATTTTCATTAGTATTCATTTTTTATATTGTTTACTAGATTCTCATCTACATAAAAAATCAATCTTACATGTATTCAGTATTATTTAATATAGTATAGTATAAGTATCACTTAACTATAACTTAATTTAACATCACTTCTTTATACGTAATTAGTACGTATTACCACTTAACCTCCAAATCACCCTTATATTCACTTGTAGGTGTGGTTTATATAAATTATTTTATAAACAGTCCAAGTTCGGATGTGCCATTTGTACTCTTTCATATTCTTAACCACATTATATTTTATTATAAAACAACTTACCTTGAGTAGCCCAGAGTTCTGCACACGAACTTGTGGTCTATAATTGTGATTCAGGGTTATGTATAGTAATAACTACGCTCATTGTCTATGTTAATAAGCTCGGTTTATTAATCAATTTCAACATTTAGTTTGCCTTTTCTTTTAAATTTACTTAGTATTCATTTTCGTCTCAAAACTATTACTGTTGATCTTAATTACTTTGTCTTCAAAAAATACAAAATATACATTTAGGCTACTTTAACATGGTAAATATCTAGTTCAAACCTTAACGTAAAAATTAATTAAATTATATAAAGACAACCCAGTAATTGCTCATACGTACGCATTCATTCATTTTATTACCCCATAATTTAGAGCTCTTTTAATTTAAAAATTTTTATAATTATTTAAAATGAATTTACGTATAGTTACTTCCTTTTTTGCCAATCTAGGAGTCAAATGTTGTAATTCTTCTGTTTTGGTGGTACACTGTTTTAGTCTGAAAGATGTTCTTTTTTTAAATTTTGGTCACGTTCTCACTTTTTAAGATCTCACTGTTTTATGTCCGAAAAATTTCTGCGGGTTAAAATTTCTACGTCATTGAATTATAACTGCTTTCACATTTTGTTTATATCACTTTATATTCCACTCTAGACAGTATTATTGACAATTTAATAGGTTTTCGGCTCGTGAGCCTTTGTGTTGAACCGCGCGGTTCAATTACTGGAAGACAACAGACGCCAACACTATGTTTTTTCAAGATGGCCAAGCGCCTTCATCCTGACCATCTTGCCCTGTAATTCGCTATAAAGAATCACGTGACACGATAATTAGTTAGAATTCGTCTTCCTTCCATTATGCAGTTCTGGTTGGAGACTACATACTTTCTCATGTCCTTTTGTCCTCTGAGCACATGTTGCCAAAACAACAGCACACATGCACGCTCTTACACATTCCTCGACGCTTAATTGTTCTCGTACCTAGCTTGGCCTGACACCGAGCTAACCACAGGGTGTTAAACAAATCAAACTTTTGTGATAATAAATGTTGCCCAGCTAAGTTGGCCCCAGATTATTACAATTATTATAAAAATAGAAAAATAAACCCTCAGCTTTATTTGCCCCGTTACAGTCTGTTGTCATAAACCTTTAGTGATTAACAGTATTAGTCTATTTATACTCAATCATCGTAATTACGGTTCATTATGATAACAAATTACACTGTAACAGTTGGTTGGAGTTCACGCAGCTTATGTAACTGTTCAGTTAGTGACCATTTTTTGGGACAGTAGAACGTCTATTCGCCTTCTTTTCCTGTTCCACTCATAGATGGAGTGTTCTTAAAGACTTCATAAATACTGTTCTAAAAGGACATTGTGATACCAGGTGGAGTTCAAAAGCAGATGCATTAAAGCAATATCCACACAGCTGGATGAAGTGATCACTGCATGGAGAAACTGAGGGATACATCGACTGAAACAATCGATACGAGGGAAGATGCAGAGTTAATAATTAATGCGATAGAAAACTTTAATTGTGACCTTGCTCCTGAACAGATATTCTTTCTTTCACGGACAAAGTCCAGAAAATCTTGCAGCCCAGAGCATTGACGTTAGTATTGACACTTCAGGAGACGCTAACGGACAAATTAAAAGTTTGGAGGAATGAGCTGTGTGACAATGTCATTATTAAGGCAGAGCGGGTAAGTAATGACTGGTGTGTCAGTGTCACAAAAAGGATAAGAAGGAAGCGTACGATGCCAGGCGAGTATGCAGACGATTCTGTATTAACCGTTCTCTTATAGAAATTTTGGACAAACTGCCAGTTGAATTTCAAGCCGTTTCTCTAACATAAAAGAGTTAGAAAAACGCTTTGGGTTTCTCTATAAATTTGAGGTGTACATAAATGATGGGGATATACATTTTAAGGAACAGCTTTCCCATTTATTAAATGCACAGTGCTTGCAAAACTAAACCACATGATCTAAACAGTGAAGAATTATTCAGTGACTTGAAAGACGTCATACGTCTTACCTTTATTAAGAAGGGCAAAGTTAACGGAGAAGAAATGGACTTTAGACCTCAGGGACTACTATAATACATTTCTTCAATGGGAATAATAACCTACAAAACACTAGCACCAGCTTTAAAAATTTTTTCTTACTTTACCAGTGTCTGTGACTTCTTATGAAAGACCATTTAGTAAACTGAAATTGATTAAATCTTACATACGATCTAAAATATCTTAAGACAGGATATCAAATCTAGCGATACTTTCAACTGAAAACGATAATGTTTTGTCTTTAGATTATAGTGATTTAATAACTGACTTTGCAACAATTAAGACCAGGAAAGTTACATTTTAAAATGTCTCATTTTAAATATTTATTAAATATTAAAAATAAATATTAAGTGTTTATTAATAGAAGACAGAACCTAACCTGTAATGGTGAGTTATTTATTTTATTACTTTTAATGTATTTCTTTGTTTAACTTTATGTCGCATTAGGATATTGTTTTGACGAAGCGCTTTAGATCTACAAGGAATTTGGATGTTTATTAGAACAATTTTATGTTATACATTTCTTATATTACTATATTTCTTATAGTCTACATTTGTTACTAATAAATGTATACAAACTGATAACAGGTAATATTAAAATATGTAATTTCTTAAATTTCACTTAAGGCGTTTCTTAAGACGTTTGCTGGATGTGCTTTCATACAAAAATCTATACTTCATATTGTTTAAATTAGCAGCCATCCTTACTTTTCTTTTATAAATAATTAAGTACTCTGTTCAGTGGATGGTCTCCATTTTTGCTCTTTTAATTGTAATGGCTAGGCGGCCGATGATCTTCTTGCCCCAGGCGCCAAAAAGCCTAGCTACGCTACTGCTTGCAACGGAGATGGAATATTGGAGGAGGTGCTGTGGAATAACGAGAGCAGACCGAATTACAAACGAGGAGATCAGAAGAAGAATGGAAATGGAAAGAAGTGTAATTGACTACATCGAAGAAAAAACATTGGTGTGGTACGGTCAAGTCCGGAGAGCCCAAAATAGGTGGATCAACAAAGTGACGGAATGGAGTCCATTAGGAAGGAAAAAAAGGGGAAGACCGAGAAGATCTTGGAGGGACGAAGTGGATGAATCTATGCAACGTATAGGACTTGAGGAAGGACAATGGGAACATTGTGAGAATTGGAAAGCCAGGTTGAAGGAAGGGAGACGGCACTAGCTGTAGCAACCCTATTATGTATATAGGCCTAGGTGTTAACTTCTTGCTTCAGGAAAACAACAAAATAATTGAGGTTATTTAATAACACCAAAAATACTACCGTATTCAGCACAGGATTTGTTCATTACTAACAAGTACAGTATTTTATAGATATATTTACAGAGGAGACAGATGATGTAACTTCAATTTTTACTTTCCATCTCATTAATAGTTCACAAGAATTCACTTTGCTAGTTAATATTGTTAAATTATGTGATATGTACTTATATAGCAAACTGTGTTTTACATGTCTCCCCCCCCGTGCGCGCGCGCGCGCACACACACACACACACACACACAAAATACAATGCATGTATGTTTATCATTCTTATAAAAAAGTTGTTCTTGCAATATACAGAAGTTTTTATGAACACTTGGAGGTTGACTATTATTTACATTTTCCAGGTAAGAGACACCGTCTTACTTATATTAGATTCCCATGTAGCAGTGTATTGAATATTAAATGTTGACAATTGCTGTTAACGTATATATATATATATATTGTAGTAAGACCCGTATGCCGGTCGTTACAAAAGAATAAAAATAAAATGGAAAATTCAATAATAATAGAATTTTCAAACCATAAAATAATTTTTGTTTATGTTTATAGAGGTATGTATAATAGATAAATCTGTTTTTTAAAAGGTTCTGGTAAAATTTTAATCACAGGTAGGTATTTATTGACCGTCGAGCACTTCTTGAAGATTTGCACCAAGTCTGGAGTTAAATAGATTAACTCCAGGTAATAATCGATTGTTGACTTTCCTGACTGGTCCAATATCTTGTTCAAAATAGAATATATTCTTCTCACTTAATGCCTTCAGCCTTATAAATACCCTTAAATTACCCTGTGAAATAAGTACAGATACAAAATAATGGAAATATAAAGATTTATTGACAATTTTAAATAAATAATCGATATTTTATCGATGGAGAGCAATTATCGACTCTGTCTCAGGAATTATCGATTGTGTCATACAGAACAAAATTTTATGTTATATTATATTAAAAGACAGGTTCTTTGAGCGATTAGGATTAATAGTCAGAGAAGGGTGACGAGAAAGTATAACATTAACAATTAAAGATATTAATACAATAATTACTATTCAATAGTATTTAAATAATTCCACTATGTAATGTAAATGAATGCTGTCAAACCATACGCAGACGATGACGTCACTGTAATATCGTGAAGGCGGTCTCTGTAGAATTAAAAGATGGCCGCTACTAGTTCTGGCGTAGTTAATGTGAACTCGACATGTCACAAAATCACGACAAAATTACCTTCGTGAATGTCTAAAATCTTCCCGCACTGGTGTAATATGTCTGTTAAGTTAGTTGGTGTATTCTGGTGAAGTGTTCCGTGTAAACTTGTGTTAATTTGGTTATTTTGTCTGTTTTCCCTTCTGGGGTTGTTTTTCAAGTTACGGTTAGGTTTGTAAAGTGAATCAGTTGAAATATAATGTTTTACCGTTTACTGTCACTCGTATAGTGAAGTTAGAGGTTTGTTTTCACTATTGTCGTGAATGTTTTTATAGTATTGGCTTCAAAAAGTGTTTAATTTGTCTAACTCTCGTTCACTGATTTCAATGGCTAAAC
Source organism: Magicicada septendecula (assembly GCA_034769895.1). NCBI lineage: Eukaryota > Metazoa > Arthropoda > Insecta > Hemiptera > Cicadidae > Magicicada > Magicicada septendecula. Next base: position 662,276,014 of record CM068368.1, read on the forward strand.
GTTAGCATCATGTTCGACTCGATTTTAAGAACGTTTTTGTCACACACCTATTCAGCTTGATATTCAACAAAAGACTAATTAACTTGGTCATAAATCTTGCCCAGTTAATCCTTGAAAAAGTATTGTTAACATTTTTCGACTTCCATACACATTAGAAAATATTACATTATATATGGAATTTTTCTATTTTATTCCTTACTTTTATGAATTACTAACCTTATTATTGGTTTAATCATCTCATTCCCTTTAAATTGATGTATTATAGTCCATATCTGTAGACATTTTGTGGAAATTAACAAATTTTGTTCACACTTTGGAAATATAGGCTCAAAATTGGATTTCCGTCTTTATACAAAATTCCTTCCATTTTAAATATTATTAATATTATTATAATAAATTTTAATTAGTCACATTACTCTCCCTTTCCTTAAATACATATAAATTACACCTTTGAACTGGTTTTTTGTGTTAATTTGTAAATTTGACATTGCTCTTTAAAATTAATTAATTTATATATTTTGACAATTTACAAAATGTTAAGGTATATTTCCTTATTGTCATTTTAATTCATAGGATCATTCCTAGTAGTGGTTAATTGTGTTATCTTATATAAATCTGGGTAGTTTACAGGATTTATAAGTGAATTATACTATTTTATATTGGTTCTCTGATTTCACCCAAATGGCCTAGATTTTAGAATTTTATATTTCTTTCTTTCTCAAATAATTTAAACTTAATTCCTCCTCTGGCTTTAGATAATTACAATTATATCAAAATAACATGATTTATAACTTATTGTATTGTGTAGTAGTTAATTAACATTACATATTTAAAATAAATAATTATGAACATGGTTCAGCAATCTGCACAATTGAACACATTGCAGATATGGTTTGAACATATATCTTTCAACTATTTTTGAGCTAACATAGCATACCTTTTAGAACATTATTACTGGTATGTAGGTTATTATTTATCAAACATAATTATTTTTTTAAAACACATAACATAAATCTTATTTTCTAATAAACCTTACAAATACATTTATTTAACACATTGATTTTAGGATTGTGAAATAACAGTCTATTTAAACATGTTACACTTATTCATACTATATTAGTACCAGTCCTTTCTGGTTCAAACCATTACTACTGTGATCCCCCACATCAGTAAACATTAATTCCCATACTCTATTTATTATCATTTTTTACAAATGTCTTGTAAATAAAGATTTACATTAAAATAATAAAATACTGGAAACCTTCCATTTTATTATTTTATTATGCTGTTTATTGTTTAGATTTTAAAGTTGTGATATAGCATACTACTAAGTTATAGTATCACCAACTTTAAGTTTATTGCTTTTTTTAAAAAACACTTACACAAATTCACTTTCACTGTTGGTTCTGATATTTTGAGTCTGATTATCTCAGACCAGACCTTTAGTAATCATGGACCATTAAGACTAGTTTATTTCTTTATTACACAATAGCTTTAGCCGGTGCACTTCTTATAACGCTATACAGCACTTTAGTTTTCTCAATAATTACATTTTATAAGCTTTTGGGTATGTTATACTTTCTTTTGCATAGTTTTTGTGGGTTTGGGATTGATAGTAGTTTATATAATAATAGGTTTTACTACGGTGTTTCTTTCATACTATTTCTTCCTCTCCTCCTGTCTTCCTTCTTGTACTTCTTCATATCTTCCTTCTGGTATTCATTCTTGTCCCTCTTCTAGTCTTCATTCTTGTCCCTCGTCTAGTCTTCACTCTTCTGTTCTTCCTTCCTCATTCTTGGGTAAACCAAGGTACTTGGTGTTATCACGACTGAGGTTTAGTTTGGAGTATTTAATTTATTTACTGAACTGACTTTATTCTTCTATACAGGTTTCAGGGTATTGTTTCTTCCTGTTCACAAAGTTTATTCTTCCCTCTTCTTGTTTTTGGGGTATTTGGTCTTCACCACCCTTTAATTGAGTCTCTTTTTCTTTGATATAGTCTTATATAACTGGTTTACTGCTCTGAGCTTCCTGGGTAACTTACTGGTATTATACTATGAGTTGATGAGTTGCTTCAATACTTTCTTTGGTTTCTTTTAACAGTGGTTTTTATATATTATGTAGCGAGGATTTTTATCTTATTGTGGTTCATTCCTCTGATTTATTTAAATGTCATTCAATATTATTATAACATTTGTTGGTGTAATTAAACTTTATGATTTCACATGACTTAAAATGTAGTGGATTTTCTGTCACGCTACAGAATGCCCTTCTCCAGAAGTAATTTTTTCAGACTATACTTGCTTTGTCTGAAACAATTGCTTATGATAATTATTCAAAGTTTGTTATTATTTTGGACTTCCTTCCATTTTAGAATTCTCTTATTTATATTTGAGTTTATATCACTCTCACTTGATCTTCCTTGATAGTAATAGTCTTCTGAGTTTCATATTTATTATTTCATTTTTATATTTCTTCTTAGTATTTTCTCCTTGGGATATTTTCTCCCTATCGTTCCCTACTTTGTGAGCTGGTTCAGTTCAGAGAGGCACTGTACGCTACTTTCCTCTGCTGCCCAATACTTCACACATATTTGAGTACAGACGCAAATCATCTCTGCTCAAAAAATATATTAATCCTGCTGGAATTATCATCAGACAGATTAAAAAAATTATTCAGAATAGTACACATTTGTTACTATTTAAAAAAAATATCTTTGGGATACTTCACTTATTAATTATTATACTTCTCAGAGATTTTAATATTTCTATCTCAGTTGTTCATCTGACTTATTATCTGGATGTTTCTTTCATTTGATATTATGGTAGGAAGCTCTTCTATTATTACATTTTTTCAACTTTTCTTATCATATAAATCTTTTAGTTATAAATTCTTTATTACCTTCTGGTTTTTTCATTATAATCTGCATTATTTATAGTAGCATATCTTTGTGACATTTTTAGACTGTTTCATCGTTCTTAAAATTTCCACTTGTTCTATTTTCTAGAATTTGTATAACTGTCATTATCATAATTGTCATTTAATTCATAAATCATTTTATATTAATTCATTTAATTACATAAATTTTTGACATTATTTTCACATTATTCCGGTCATTGTTATTATACTTGTGAATGATGGTTTTTTATTAATTTCATAATGAGGTCATAATTTCTCCTCATACCACTTCAAAGTTTCATTCTCTCATAATTCCAAAGAAGTTTTTGTACTTTATTATTCTATTCAATCACTCCAATCGTATTAAAGAAATTTTTTCCTTTTTATTTCCTTCATCACCATTTTACGGAAAGGTTTTTACTCTTCAAATTGAACTTAGACATTATCATATTGTTCAGAATTATTTGTTTTAATTCTAAATCTGTTTCCTTTCTTCATCCCATTATGATTCTTTGTTACCATGGTAATTATCTTCTATGCTTACCATAAATATGGTATGAAATCCCTTCAGTTTATCTCATCATAGTGTTTTATTCATAATTGGTTGGTAAGTTGTACTTATACTTGGTTTGGGAAACTTGATTTATTCATAATTCAAAATTCACTCTTCTTATGTTATTCTATAAAGTTTTCTCAAATAAATTGTATGCAATTGGCTTACATTGTGTTTATAATTTAGTGGTTTTTAAATTCTATCTTATATATTCTTCTAGCCATAAAAATTTCTAATAATTATAGATAATATGTGCTTATATTTCTTTTTAGAATTTGGCTGTTTATTTCAAAATTCTTCTTGTATTATTGCCACATAGTTTTTCACAAACATCTGGTATGTAAGGTGAGCTTACATGTATTTTATTATTTTGGGGCTTTTAAATTCTAATTCTTCTTCTTCTATCATCGCCATAAAGTTTTTCTTAAATAATTGGTATGTAAGGTGATCTTACGTATGTTTAGAATTTTGTTGGTTTTAAATTCTATCTTATATCTTCTAAATGGTTTTCCTTTAAATAAACTTTATGTAAGGTGGGCTTACATGTATTTTAGAATTTTGGAAGTTTTTAAATTCTATCTTATATCTTCTTATATTACTGCCACATAGACTTTTCATAAATCATTGTAATAGTTTTCATAATTATATGGTAAACATATCATATTAGTTTCATAAATATTGTATGACCCTTTCCTTGTCTTTATTCAAACGTCTTTCTTATTATTATTTTTTCTTTATACCCAGGTGGATGCTTTTTATTATAGTGCATCGTTGCTCATAGTTCCTTTATAAAGTGTAGTTTCTTAATTAATTTATTTCTTAAATTCCCATTTTGGTTCTTTGTCCCTTCTTCTTCTCATTTTTCCTCAGTGGTAATTATTTCCATCTTCCTTGTGGTGGTTTTGCCGTTGTTGGTTATCATGACATCCATCCCTTTTACCACCTCATTATGTACCCGTACGGATCCTTATCAGATCCAAACTATTGCTCCTACGCGTCGGATAGTACCTCGGTTGGTCCCGTTCTAGGCTCCTTCGCCTTTCTTCGTATCTTCGGTAACTGCTTCGTCGATTGTGGTTGAAACCTCGCTGTCTTCCATCTGTGGCTCGTATGAAGTTCACTCTAGGGCGAGGATACCTATTATTATTAAAATTACTATTATTGGGACCCGCACGATTAGCATTATTATGGTAAGGACTGTTACCATAATTGGGGCTTCTCTGACTATTTACGTTATCAGGGTAGGGATTGTGGTTACCCTGATAACCATTAGAGGGTCGATTCGGGTTTTGATAATTTGGACCCGTATTATTATCATGGTAATTAGTATTGTTTCACACACACACACACACACACACACACACACACACACACACACACACACACACACACACACACACACACACACACACACACACACACACACACACACACACACACACACACACACACAAATTATGAATTTCAATTTTCATATAGACAATTAATATTGCAAATATGTAGGCCTATTCATCTGTTATAGTAAATTAATATAGACAGAAATTAATATAATACATAAATACAAACAGATATGCAAATGATAAAGAAGAAATGTACGCAATGTGAGTGATTACTGGCCTTGCACTGTAGATTATATGAATATATTGAGGCAATTCTAATCGTCTCAAGTAAACTACCCAAATTGCTCTAGTTGGTTATTTGAAATTCATAGTTTGTATGCATTTTCTTTAATTTCTGCAGCTACAGTAAGGTACAATATTCAAAAAAGTAAACAAAGTTAAACAAATCATAAGTTACAGAAGTAACAATTGGTTTTTCTGGGAGCCTAAACATTAATAACAATTTTAGTAAAAAAAATAAAATAAAAAATAGCAATTTTTAATGATCTTATAATAAATGATAAATTATTTATATCATACAAACGTTTATAAACATACCTGTAGAATTTAATCATCCATCAAGTTGAAAGTACTAAGTCCAAGCTCACTTGAACGTCATTGGGTGATAAACACAAAAAGGGAGCAATTCTATATATCTTTTAGCATTGAACTTCTTGTACATTAAGATGATAAAATAAAAACATTGACAACATCCTTCACATTACTCAAATGAATCCCCTAAATACTCAATTTATTCTTAAGAATTCTATAATATTGAATATTTCCTATGAAATATCTTTCAGTAACCATAAAAAGTACTCTTAGTGTACTGGTGCCTTGTTGGTAAGAACTCATAAAATCAGATCAGTGTTCTCTTTATTTATAAAGTGTATGCCAATATTTATAAATTGTGTTTAAATAAAATTTTAGTAGATATTTTATTTACTCATATAAAAATAAAAGCCTATTCAATTTTATGTTTATATTTTGTAGACATAGGATATTTATTGTTTGTTACAATTTAAAAATATTGAAAGTTCAGTTATGTTTCATGTTTAGCTTATTGAATCAAAAATCTTTTATAATATGAAATTTTGTTGAACAGGTTGCAATCAAAATTTATTAATTTAAATGTATTCTAAGGATATTGACAATCATAGACTCCACAACTCCTCCAGTCCCTCCAATCCACATTCACCTCAGTCTCTTCTACAAGAATCTGTTTAAAGAAGTACTTTTATTATAGGCTCACCACTACCCCCACCACACCCACATCCACTACATCCATAACCACATCCACAACCATATCCGCCATATGCACCATGTCCACCATATCCAACATGTCTATCATTATCTGCTCCAAGCTTGATGACAAGACCACCATCGCCACCTCCACGACCTCCACAGTATCCATAACCTCCACATCCACTACAGCAGCCATCTATTGTGACAAGCTGAAATAAAATATGTATTCTGTAGATTCACTATAAAAACATTTTGAATTTAAAATGGTCGAATGATAACCTGTAAATTCCATATGCTAGAGCTCCTTTGATAGTCAGTATAAAAGAATATTGGAAAACACTAGTGGAAAAAAATATTTTAAGAATATATTATTTGACCTTGACATAATTAACATAATTAATAAATAATAATATGAAATAGTAGTATCATGAATATAATTTGTACTTAATATTGTATATGTTTTTGCATTAGTAATAATATTATTTTATACTTCATACTTCAATATACAAATAGCTTTTTCTATGAAAAAAAATGAATAGTTTATTTTGTATCTCATGAAACTACATTTTAATGTACCTACTATAGCCTTAAATAATCACAGTATTTGAGTGACAAGATGAACTACATTTCTGAAGAAAATAACACTCTAATAAACATTTATAGGCCTATTGCATTAACTTCAGTATACTTGAGTTGAAATAATTTTAATAAAATAAATATATCAGTACTTACATGGAATGCTGCAACAAGTGCTAAAGCACAGACTACAATGCCATGAATTCCCATTTCGTCTGTACTGGTCCTCTGAGTGTGAGGAAAGAGGAAGTTGAATTTTGTATTTAAGCACCATAGCTTTGTATTCACTGCTCTATCTTCATGTTTTTTTTCAAGTGTCGATAATTGCACTAAACATTACTGTTGATATAAGGTATTTATGACTTGATAAATCAGTCACAAAGAGCTAGTAATATATTTTTCTTTGTTCTTATATGTCTTTAATACACACTTCACCTTTTGTTGGTAATTAGTCACTATGGGTGTCCTTCAATATGCCTTTCTGCTTTCTTTTTTTAAGTGCTGGTTTTATAATTAATATTAGAGTACAGTGAAAATAAAAGTATGAAAACATATCCTTGATTTGGTGTTTCATGTCTTATAATTAAAATTACTATGACATGTAAATAAAGTTTCAGTAACAAACATAATGTATGCATGATCAGAACTGTGTAACTAAAACATCACAGCATGAAAAACAAAATCATTGTTGTGTGTGCGTGTGTGTGTTTAATAAATATCTTTTTATCTGAAAACTGTTAAGAATGCTGGAGTTCACAGATCTCTCAAGTACTATTTGTTACAGTGAACAGTAAAGACATATTTTGATATAATTCTGTTTTGTTAATGTTATGTTAATATTTAAAAAACTCATACATTTTTAATACTTTACATAAACTGGTATAGTTGTAGAAACAAATTTTTTCATTACATTAGGATTGTATGTTCAGTGGCACTTATGCTAATAACATAGGTACCAGTATCTGTACATATTCCATTTTCAGGAATTAATACTGTCAGAAACAACTGCATCATGTGTTCAATCAAAACACTTGATTCCAACTTTGTCATGCTTACTTGCTGAACTGCTAATTGTTATGCTCAGACTAGGCCTTTCAGTGTCCCCGTGTCAGTGTCAATGTTTCAGTGGCACTATTATCAAGTCCCAAATCACGACATCACATGGTGCAGACACTGAAAGCCCTCATCCGAGCATGACAGTTACCCATTCAGCAAGTAAGCATGACAAAGTTGGAATCAAGTGTTTTGACTGAACACATGATGCAGTTGTTTAAATATGCTCAGATTGTTTTTGACAGTATTAATTCCTGAAAATGGGAGACCTGTAATATGTACAGATACTGGTACCTATGTTATTAGCATAAGTACCACTTTTTTATATGTTTTTATTTTGTAAGTTTTATTAATCTAATAATTCTAATAAAATAAATTAGATTTATTAACACGTCATTTTGCTAAAGCTACGAGAGGTGGTGTAAAGGCACATCTTGTTCTCCTCGTGAAGGCAGACTGATTAGCAGAAAAAATCATGTCAACCTTTACATTTCAATATGCTCTTCAATATTTTTTTAAAGTGAGTGGAAAACATTGTTGAGATAAATAAAATTACACAAAAAACATGACACCATACAAACATAAGATAATGGTCAAAAAAATTTGAATAAGAATTTAGAAATTTTAATTTTTAAGGTATTAAATTATTCTGCATGTTTCTTATATGTGTTTAAAAAGGTTTGAAGATGTAATTATTATTCTCTATAACGGGCAGTAAATATTTCACTTGTCCTAATTACTTGCATGCAAGAAAGTGCACAGTTGACACAAAATGTGTACTGTAAGCATAATAACTGCAAAAGTGTTCATCAATTGTTTCTTCAAAGTGTTTCTTCTGATCATTGTATAGTTTAGAATTTGGTTTGCACAGTGTATAAAAACTCCAAATGTTATAAAGAAATAAATACAATTTAAGAGAAATTTTACAGTTTTTAAATGTACTTATGTATTGAACAACTTTCAAGTACTTATCTAATTAATATATTTTTGAAACATAAAAGACATTTGTTAAAAGTCACACAGAGTTAAAAATATTACTTATAAATTTATAAATATGATAAAATTTATAATTGTATTAAAACACACATACACGTAGACTCTCAACCCTGCCCTATTTCACCCTTCCATCAAGCATGTTTGTTTATAACATAATATATAATATATACTATACTGCACAGAACATTTATAAATGCATGTTATAATATAAAGAGCATTTATAGTCAAATGATTCTAAAGGTTCTTTTGGTATATACTCTTTTCAGGACGTGTGTATTTCTCCTGATGTTTTGTTGGTTCTGAGCATGACTTCATTATGCTAGTGACTCTTTTTTAAAATGTCGCTAACAAGAAAATATAATGTTGTTGGTGAATGGATAACAAAGTGGCAGTTACTAAATTCTCAGAGCATCTTCACATTTTCTATGAACCCTTTAGATATGAGAAATTGGTTGTTTTTGTTATTATTTATACAGAACAGTGCCTTATACTGGCACCTGTAATTTGGGTGTCCAAGAATGAATCACTCCTACAACACTTTACATGCTTAAGTAATGATAACAGAAATAAGTTAATAATAAGAAAGTTGTAATTTTCCAATACAAATTCATGAGAGAGAGAGAGAGAGAGAGAGAGAGAGAGAGAGAGAGAGAGAGAGAGAGAGAGAGAGAGAGAGAGAGAGAGTGAGTGTGTGTGTGTGTGGAATTTGACCGATGGCAGTATATAGCATAATGTGTAGTAAGTTACGTGAACAATCCACAAAAGATAAACTATTGTTTGTACTTGCAATAATATTACTTATACTTTATTTATTATATATATATATATATATATATATATATAATACTTAAAATGTTATATAATACATATAATGTAACTCTACAGATAAATCAATGAGTGAAACACATTTTTATTGTACAGTGTCCTCATTCCATTGAAACTGGATGGATGGAAGGATGATGTGTGGGCGTCTTGCGCCCTAATTTGTGTGCGTTGTCCAGGCCTAGGCCTGATGAACGCCAGGTGCCAACAGGTCAGCGCGGTCGTTTGCTCTGCACAAGGGAGTTATGGTGCAGTCCGTGGGTCCATGATAAATTACATGGCCACCACGGAGGCAAGCTTAAGCTTTTGCTTCAGCCAATTGTCCCGCCGAGGCGCGACACCATGGTCCCCTCAGGCTAGCCTTTGGGCACGTAGTGACGCACTGGCGAGGACAAGAAGCTCGAGCGCCCTAGGGCATCGGCCGAAACGGTAAGGAATGACTCTGAGACAGCCAGCTTCCGCAAGGTAGGCACTTGCACAACCTCGCGGGAGCCCGTGTATCAGGTCATTACCCTGCCGAATCAGCAAAGCAGGTGCTGACGGGGATCTTAGTGGTCATGGCTTCAGCCAATTGCAACACCTGATCGCGGCTCCTTGGTCTCCGAGGACATAGCCCACGGAAACTTAGAGGCACGATGGCGAGGACAAGAGGCTCGACCGCCCGAAGGCGGCGGCCAAGTCGGAGGGACTCGTCACCGGGGCAGTCGGCTTTTGCAAGGAAGGCATTTGCACAACCTCGTGGGAGCCCGTGTCCCTGCCGAATCGGCAAAGCTGATGCTGGCAATAAATCAATCCAATCCAATCTGCCGCAGCATGATTGACTACAGTTTCGGCAGGTGCAGGTAGTGAATGATGGTGATCAGTTCAGTCTCCAGAGGTTGGGGGTTCGTTTCTGGGGGGTTCATGTGATGAACTTAGGGGGGTCGTGTAACAATGCCCTAGGGCGCCTGACGCGGCGAGGGAGCGGTGCATTCTCCACGCTATTCAGCCTTTGGAGGTGCGGATAAGGGGGACTCGCCTGCCTTGGCGAACAAATTCGTTGCCAAGGACCAGACGAAGACCTCTAAGGTGGGAACACGGAGGCCCCGGTGAATGGCGGAATTTCGCACATACCACGGGGACCCCGTGAGGGAGGGTAGGGTCCAGTTCTGAAATGTAGTCAGCCTATGCCTGTTGGTGGCCGACAGGAGAGGCCACCAAGCGGGCGCCGCATAAGTGAGTACTGTTCGGAGGAACAGTAGATACAATGTAAGTTTGGTACGGACAGCCAGGCAGCTGTTCCGCGAAAGCATAGGTGATATTTTGGCTCTGACGCCTCGAGCCTTGTTGAGGGTTGCGGTCACAAGTTTAGGTGCCGATCAAGCCGAACACCTAGGTACTTCACCGTCTCAGTCCAGTTGATGGGTCTCCCCTCTAAGGAGAGGGATTGGCATCGGGAAATGGACTTATGAGTAAAGCAGATCGCCTCGGATTTCTCCGTATTGATCGCTACCCGCCACTTCCTTAGCCAGTCCGGAAGCGTAGCCAACTGGCGTTGTAACATCACGCTCGTCCCCATTGAAACTGCATTTATGATTCATTTACATAATAACTGTTAATTCATGGTTACTGATGTATTACATAAAAACCAAACTCAATTTCAGTTATCCAATTACTATGTGAGAGAGTTGCAGTGTGTATGTATATGTATGTGTATGTTTTTGTGCGTGCTATACAGTGAATCATATTAAACTTAGAAATTCTGCATAACTGGAATAAACATAATTCTAAATTTAAATCTAAATTGTGTACGCATATATATTTATTTACATTATACATAGTTAATATTTGCTGTTAAATAATGTTACAGAATACAATCTATAATCTTGCAGAATATGGTGATTATTACATAACAAAATAAGAAAAATATACTTCACACATAAACCTTCAGCATACTATCAGTGTTAATAATACGTATTCTGATGACATTAAAGAGTACATTATGAACTTAACTATACATGTGTACCAATTATACACTGAAGGTGTAAAGTATCAGTATTTATGTTATTTATGTAGTGCATGGGAATAAGTTATTAAATATAAAGTATTTTGGCAATTAACAGAATTTAGTTAACATTTATTTTTATTTCATGTAGTAAAAAAGTTTAAAAATGAACGTAATGTTCTGGATATGACAGAACAATAGTCCATAAACTCCTACACAAAACAAACAACAGACAAAGACAGAAAACAACAAATTCATAACACTGACAGACATCAACAAACAAACTGAAAAAATTGCCCACAAATTCAAAAAAGCAGGATACAGAATCGCTTACAAAACTACTAATAAAACAGAACACACACATAAAGCACAAAACAAATTCGATCTACCTGGTGTTTACAAACTAAATTACTCAGATTGCAACAAATTCTACATAAACCAGACAGGACGTAGCTTCAAACAAAGATACATTGAACACACAAAGGCACTCCACTCCACTACAGAATCCACCTTTGCAAACCACCTCATTGAAGCAAATCACACATACAAAAACATCGACAATAATATGGACATTCTACACGTACACACAAAAGGCCGAAAACTAGACACTCTAGAACAATTGGAAATATACAAACACATGAAAACAAAACAAATGAAAATGACATCCTAAACGAACAGACACAATTCAAATCACATACATTATTCGAACATATCACACCCCACACACACAACATCAATCTTTCAAAAGTCGATACCGTCGCCAACAACAAGATGAACAGTGCTCTCAGCAGCAGCCTCTGAAGAAGCTTTTTAAAAGTGAAAACTGGTTCAGGCTATAAGGTAAAACTTTTACGTTTTTACCCATAAAAAAACTGTGTTCTGAGTTGGTAGTGAAATAATTATAATTAGTGAACATATTGTATTTATATAAAATTTTAAGTTTAGAGGTATGATGTATATGTATTAATACCGTATCTTCATATTTTTTTTCAGAAACAAAATTAAAGTTAAGCATCATGATGGTAGGAGTCATCTGGTGGAATTTAAAATCCTTAACATGAGGTGAAGTAGAAAATTTAATGAAAACAAAAGCACTATAAGAAAACTAAGAAATAATGAGACTCAAGATGTCCTAAAAAAAGTAAGTCTGGTAAGATAATTAGTACTATACAACTATAATACTGTTACCTCAGATTTATTATTACCAAATTAAAAAACATGTGTTAGTGACAGAGTTCTAACAAATGGTTGTATGTTATGTGGTGCAATAAAAGAGTGTAATAAAATGTTGCATGTGCTAACAACTATGTTTCATGACTACTACAAATATTAATGGAGTGGTTGTCGACATATTCACATCATTTTTACACTCAAGTACTATATTAACAGCGTTATTATTATGTGGTTATTAAAAAAATATATATTAAATACTGTAGAAATCTCTTATTTGAAAAACATTAAGTATGAATATAACAATTCCTACAGTTTCAAAAACATTATATTGTGCAAGTCACCCTTGAAGAAAAAGGAAATATTTCTAGTAAATAATCTATTAAATAAATTTTAAATTATATAATATTAATAACTAATGTTTATAGGCAATGCTTCAATTGTTTTTCACTAACAAGTTTTATGACTTCTATTATTGGTGACAGTAAAAACTATTTGTGTTTATATATATAATCTTACTTACTTCAACTTGCTACATTAGTTAGATAAGCTTATAGCTATTGATAATGCTTCTTTATTTGAGAGAGAACCAGGTTAGGTGCTGCTGTAGTACAAAATTTGTCAGTGTTATCATATTTTCAACTTTGTTTTGAATAGTCAGTTTCATTTGAGCAAAAACATATATGTAATTGCACAGAATGTCCATGCATTAACAGACAAAAATGGAAATTTTTAACACAATAAAAATATTCACATATATTAGGCAATTCAAAAATGATCCTGTTTTAATTGTAACTTCAACATAATGTTAATTTTGTTCTTTAGATTACCATTTATGCGTATTTGTAAGAATCCAAACAATAACCATGTTTTCAATATATTTAGTCATGCTAGTTTCAAGTGTTTGTACTGTTCTTCTCCATTCTTTATAATTTAACATATAGCTCCTTTACTAAGTTTTGGAATAGGAAACTAAAATTTATTGTACTCAAATTTCACAAAATTAACAATATGATTAGTTGGTAATTATTTAAGTAGGCTTAATTCATGTATATCTTTTGTCTCAGACTTCCTCATGTATTACTTTCCTAATACAATATTGCTTTTAATAGGTTAATAATGGATAACCATTGTTACTGATACTGTTTAGAAAATGTTATACAAAATTTAGAATGTGAAGCAAAAATTGAACAGTTGTCTTGATAAAGGTAAAATAAGATCATTGAAGGAATCTGAAGATGTATTAGAAGGGGACAGCAAGGGAAAACAAAAGTCAGGGAAAATACAGTCAAGGTCAAGTAAAAACACAACTGGTGAAAGGAAATAATGGATAAGATGAAAAGAAGAGAGTGAGAAGATGGAAAGAGTTTTTCAGGTGTTTTTCTTCAGAAGAGCGTAATACAAAACAGCAAAAGAAGTGCATTGAACTAAACTGAAATTAGACTTCATTTCAGAAAGGAGATGGAAGAAAAGAAAACTGTAAAAAGGTGCAAAGGGCTTTTATTTAAATAACTACTGGAATGCAGACTTAGGAATCTAATAGATTTTACTTTACAAGGGGTATAAAATGGGTTTTGGAGTAATAGAAGTGGACAAGATCATATATTCACCGTCAAAGAGATTATAAGGAAAATGCAACTCAACTCAAGGGGAGGGAAAGAGCATAATTTACTTAATAAATCTGGAGAAATCTTGACAAGGTAATGAGAGAGAAGGTGTGAGAAAATTTACAGTGAATTTTGTAGAGGCATAGTAAGTTAATCAGAGTACTACAAAGTTTATTAAAATACTGTCGATTATGATGTTGTCAATTAGTAAAAGATCTGTTACACTTGTTACAAAAGATTTGAGGTAAGATGAAGGACTGAGCCCTACACTTTTAATGGTGTTTATGGATGAAGTGATCAAGTAATCAAGAAATTTAATTAGTGGAGTGTTTGTGTAGAGTTATAAAAGTCTGCAAATAATAGAAGTATTGGAATGTTAGGTGGAAAGAAAGCAAACTTAGAAAGATGAAGAGAAATTTTGGAAAAGTATGGAATGAGCATAAACAAGAAGCAAACAATTAACAAGTAACTAATAAGTAATTCAGTAAATAAACAAGTAACTGAACTGAACATACAGGTAGAGAGAAACAACATAGATCAATACACTAGATGACTTTGAATACCTATGGTAACATTAGAAGACATAAGAAAGCAAGAAATAGAAGTTTGCAAATTCATCACAAAATGGAATTAACACCTACTTGTGTTGAGCAACATTTTTAAAACAGAAAAACTTCCAACAGTGCAAAACTAAATTTAGTGTCATAGAATAATATATACATTAATACTGATGTTTGGATGTGAATATGTACAACGACAGAACAGGAGATAAGTGGGCTGTTACTTAACAGTTTAAGCGTTTGAATAGCAGAAATAGAAATGCATAATAACATACTGTATATAACTCGTCTTTTAATAAGTTAAATATCACTATAATATTGACGACTCGGAACAGTAAGTTTTTTATAAGTAAAAACGTAAAGTTTTACCTTACAGCCTAAACCGGCTTTCACCTATAGAAGCCTTCTATTATAGTGATATTTAGTTAAGTAACGGACACGACATGGACAACGAAATCCAAGAATTTAATAAGTTGTATAAGTTGCCTCAAAATCCTTCTCTGGCGGTTCCAGTGTTCAAAATAAACTTATTTTCTGAAGCAAGTATCATTGTTGTAGTGAATTCACTTGATATTTCAGTGTTTGAAATCTAAAGCCAACTTCAGGAATGGATTAAACAGCAACTCAGAAGTCCACCCATCAGGGAGGTGTGCTACTATCCTTTTGTACACATTATCCCAAAAGTCATTTCTAAATATATTTACTGAATGTACTGCGGTTTCAGTACCTCTGATAACTTAGTGTAGTGTAAATCTGAAACACTATTGTGACACTGAATTTTTTTAAAGCTTCATATATTCAATATATTGTTGACAGGTTTGTAATTTAGGACTCAATTTAGTAGCATTAATGTTTTCATGAAATATGAAGACACTAGAATGAATTTTCCAGGCTAAGGTAATACAAAAAAGCAGGAGAAATTTCAAAAAAGCAATAGTGTTTCCTTCAACTAAAAGGTTACAGACACATTAAAGGTAGACTGTGCTGTGATCTTTGGCCTTATTATGTGAAGTGGATTTTGAACATCTAAAGTCTAATAAAATTATAACAATGAAGAGATATTGTTTGATTTGAAATGTGACACACAAATTAATTATATAATTTATATTATAAATTAATTACATGAAATAAAAATAAATACTTTCATTTAAAAAAAGTTTATTGTGAGAATATTAGTTACTAGTGAATGAGACCTTCATTACAGAATAAGATATGCCTACATCATAAATCCATTTTAAGAATATGGTGAATACATTCCCCCCTCTCACTCTCTCTCGTACGTTATTAATGAAGGCTATCTTGAGGACATTTTTCAGTAATAATCATCAATTTAATGCATATTTTTTTCTACATCTAAACACATTTGTAATTTAATTAATTACTAAATATCACTATAATATTGACGACTCGGAACACAAAGTTTTTTATAAGTAAAAACGTAAAGTTTTACCTTACAGCCTAAACCGGCTTAGGCTGTAAGGTAAAACTTTACGTTTTTACTTATAAAAAACTTTGTGTTCCGAGTCGTCAATATTATAGTGATATTTAGTTAAGTAACGGACACGTCATGGACAACGAAATCCAAGAATTTAATTAATTACACTGTTTATTAACAATGTGCATACAATTAACAATAATTTGAAAAATACAGTAAATATACTGAAGAAAACGTTTTGACAAAATGTGTGCGTTCAGCGTTAATAACCACTTGTGTCTTTGAACCTAACAATTGTGTAATTCAGTGCACTTAATACCATCAATGTCACTGCATTGTCAGCACTGTCAGTGCTCTGGTCATTGAACTTATGTGACTTGGTGTTCATTTCCATATTCAGTTGTAGGTTTTACGGTCAGATATTTTTTATCAAATTTAATTGCTCCTACTTTGACAGATTTTCTTTCTTTTCTGAGAGATTTTTTTGATGCATCTAGTAACATTATTGAAACATAAATGTGTGACACTAGTCATAGTCACACACTAACAAAGTAGATGAATAATAGTTATAAAAAATTATAAATGTGGAAACAAGCAACATTCTATACTTTTGAAACATCTTTTGTTCATTGGCAAATAAAATGTTAAAATTAAAAAAAACTTATTATTATGATTTTTGTGATGTTTAACTAAATGAATACCTCTTTCCTTTGAAAATAATAAATGTGTTGTTATATACAAATGTATATAACATATACAAATGTGTATATTCATATACAAATTAATTTTATGGTATAGGATAGTAGGTTACAAGAAAGTGGTTACCTCTAAATAATTTTATAAGGCCTAAATTATAACAACTGAGAGCAAAAACATAATTTAATTGCTATAAACACACAGATCTTTCTTCATAAGAACTGGATAATCAAATTGTGGACATAATAAAAATGAATAATCTATTATAAAATTATTATAGATATGGTGATGGCACATATGTCTTCTAAACGAATGGTATACATATCATAAAAGTATCATCATTATAAATAATTTTACATAACAAAACAAACTTCACTCTAGCAGAAGAACTAATATTTATGTAGGCTTGACTATAATTAAACACGAAACAAATTTTGAATACTCAATATTTAGAAAACTTCAACTGCATTCAGTAGTATTAAGTAATACTAATAGCCCCAACACAAAATCACCTCATTCATTCATTTGACACACAGAATGCTCTGAAAGTAAAAAATTGTGGTTACAATATCAAACACAACATGTTTGACATATTTTCCCCACAATAACAAAGCTACTAACAACACAAACTGAAAATAACTTATAATACATATAATTTTATTAAAGTTAAAACTACCTCTACATTCAAAATAAGATAAAAAAGTGGCATATAAAAAACAGAAAGTATTGATGGCAACATATTTTGTATAGGACAGACCAAGAAAAACTATGTGATAGGTTCATTCAACACTACATTCTTATTGAAGTTGGATTTTAAAAGTCCAATTTAATTTATCCACACTTGCTCACACACACACACTCTCTCTCTCTCTCTCTGTAATTAACGAACTTTACTACATAATTTCAAAACAGCTAAACAGCTGATTACTTACTTAAGCAACTGCCCCATAACAATAAAGATAATCAAAATTAAAATACAATTCAAATATTTGTTAATACCTTAAATCTCTAATAATTCTGTTAACAACTATATAATATCTACATCAGATGATAAATTATTACATTTTCATAACAAATTGTTTACTTTTGTGATAACTGAAAGAAGCTGCAAGAAAATTTTACAGTTACAATTGAACGTCATGAATAACAAATAATAGTGATTGTAAGTATTGTAATAATAGTAATTAATAGTATAATCAATGGACACATAATGGACAACAAAATCCAAGAAAATAATAGTAATTAGGAAAGCTGACTAATGTGGTAAAGAGACTTGTTTTTTTGTATTTATTAATACAGTTACACATTTGAACAGTGTCTTTAGCCTATGGAATCATAATGTCTTGCTCACACACTGTTTAGTACTGTTCTTCATTAAAGATCAGCCGTTTTATCTTTGATTTAAATATTTCCAAAAAATCTTTGGATATTTTCTTCCATTAATATATTGGACTGTTATGTTTTCATGTTACTCCGTAATTTATACTTTTATTTCTAGTATATTGGCTCCTTCTTCAGTAGAAACTGTAATAACATTTATTGCTTTGAAAGTACCGTTATAATTTTTCAACTAAAACTTATAGATACTGATTTGTTTCATTTACATTGAGTTTCCATGGCTGATACCAAGTTATAGACTGTTAAATTCGTTTTGTAATTTTAAGGAGGCTTGTATTTTATTCATGATGAGAGAAGAGATGCATTTTTAAAAATAAATAATGAACCCCCACTATTCTCTAATGTTTCTAATCCTATTGTAAAGATTGTTGCAACATTATATATACAGGGTGTCCTGGGGGGAGAGGGAAATAATTTGAGAAATGGTTCTATAGTGTAAAAGAAGAAAAAAAGTTCATATAACCATATATCCGGAAACGCTTTATAAGTGAGTTACGGCTAGCGAAAGATTTCGCCCGGGTTTCGGTTCCCCCGGGTAAATGAAGACTTTCTGAAATTCTGGGAAGGGGCGAATTCTGTTGCTTCTTATGGTTTTTGACCTGAAAAATCGAATAAAACAGGTCGCAGAACTGTATCTCATATAAGTTTCATGATATCCGACGTAAAACAGAAAAATCTTTGCCTAAAAACAAATTTTGGAAAATTGGAAACAATTGGAATTTTTTGTTAATTTTTATTGACTTTATTTACACCATTTTTCTCAGAATTAAATTCTGAGAAAAATGGTGTAAATAAAGTCAATAAAAATTAACAAAAAATTCCAATTGTTTCCAATTTTCCAAAATTTGTTTTTAGGCAAAGATTTTTCTGTTTTACGTCGGATATCATGAAACTTATATGAGATACAGTTCTGCGACCTGTTTTATTCGATTTTTCAGGTCAAAAACCATAAAAAGCAACAGAATTTGCCCCTTTCCAGAATTTCAGAAAGTCTTCATTTACCCGGGGGAACCGAAACCCGGGCGAAATCTTTCGCTAGCCGTAACTCACTAACGAAGCATTCCCGAACCTATGTTTATATGAACTTTTTTTCTTATTTTTCGATGTAGATTCATCTCCCGAAGTATTTCCATTTCTTCGTGAATCACCCTGTATATATATACATATATATGTGTGTTTCTTTCAAATTTATTTAAACAGATCACAATTGTTGAAATTAGCTGTAACAGTAGTGTAGTACGTTATATTTAAAGCCATAAAACAAAGTAGGGGCCAAAATATATTATGTATTTTGAAATCTGTCACTAACTGAATGTTTCTGGTCTGCAGATGTCTGAAGAGAAGATAACACCACTAATATGAAAATATTTTATGTTTATTAAAAATATAAATTCAATATCAGTTCAAGTGCTTGAATTGTATAACAATTATCACAATTATTTTTATTAAAATGATAACAAATATATATTTGTATAGTGTCAACAATGTCCATATTCCCATAGATGGTATAAAGGAGTAAGCCCAAAAAGACATAATTTTATAGAACTGAGAACTGAGCTGTAGTTAACTAATTTCTATTAAAAAATAAGTCTGACTCAATATTATAATTTGTATGAGTGTGTGTGCACGTCTATCTATCCGTGTTTTATGATGTATGTTTGTTGTGTAGATGTACTGTGAATTGTGTTGTGTATCTGTTCATTATCAATTTCTGCATTTATGTGATAATATTAATTCTTCTAATGTAAAGAACAATGATATCAACATTGCAATTATTTTACAGTGTTAATAGTATTAACAGTACCATTTAACAACAAAATATAAGGCTTCTTATGAATCTTTAATATAATACTATGCATATTATCAATAATTTAACAGTATTCATAATTGTTTTGATATCTACGAGATATTCAAATGATGTGACATAGATATTCATAATTGTTTATATGAGTGACCATTTTCATGTTCTAAATTAAATGATTTTTCATGTTGTTGGAATGAGCTAGACAATATACAATTTAGATATTTTACACTACGTCAAGGTTGCAATATTTATAAGATATTGTCAAATGTTAGACATTTGAGAACTGACTTTAAAAGTCATAAGTATGTGTACTTTTCAAAGCGTTCTTTATATTTGTAAAATTCTAAATCTGAAATAATGAAGTTTTGAGTGTTAAGGTATAAATACTGTTCAGAATGGTAGATGCGACTTCGTAGAGTATACTGTATCTCAGAGGTACATAACATATGGAATTGTGACATATATTGTGACAGGTATCAGTAAAAGGAACATGAGATAGCAACAAGGAATGTAGTTTTACTTTTGTATGATTTGTACTTTTAGGAAAACTCAATTTCAACACAATAATCTTATTGGGCATTTTAGATTGTTTATTAACTGAGAACCTAATAAACGTTAGATTGTTTCAGAAAACACTGGATTTCAGGATGTCTAAAAAAAAAACATTAACAATATGTACGTTTCCCATTTACTCTTAACATGGCAATAGTTAACAGTGGAATGTGCCAAATATTTATTTCTATTTCTTGATTGTTTTAAGTCTCACAGATCATCTGGAACTTACCTAACTTAACATCAATATCATAAGTCTTACCATAGCCAATATTATAGCCAATACAGGCCTCAGAAATTGTATTCTTAAGAGGAATTAAAAGGTGTTCCAAACTTGACTGTAAAAAGAAGAAGAATTAAAAGAAAGAATGTCAGATTTAAGGCTGGTCAAACAAGTCTGGAAATATAAACCTACAGGTTACAGGTGTGCAGATAGACCCAGGCTAGAGGATTTTGAAGTCGGACAGGGAGTAGCTTTACAGCTACTTTTCCACCTTGCCTATCGTAATGTATGAGGCTAATAAAGGCAAATTTTTTAATGTATATATCTGTATAGTTATTCATAATTTATGTAAACTTGCTTGTACTTGTATATGAGTGATTCCATAAATAGTGTCATGCATATTGTCTGAGATAAAAATAAATGCAACAAATTTTAAGATTGCCCATTATTATCTTACCATTAATCCGATGTATTTATATATTGACATTATTATTATCACCAATTATTTGACATATAAGTGAAAGTACAAGCTTCATATGAAACTTAAAAGATATGAGATGTCAATATTGTTGTCTTTTTTCTAGTGGTCTGCATTCTGAAAAATAAAGCTTAGTTCTGTATATCATTTAATGTCATATTTTTAATCCTTCATGATATTACAATCTTAAGATAGTATAGAGATCACTTTTACAAATGTATATCACTGCAGCATTGTAAATAATTCTGTTGTAAGTTTAATAAGTTTCTTAATAAAAATCAAGTGCCTAAACAATTTTGTATTTTTTTAATAGACGTTTCTTAAATACAAGCTATCAGTAGTTTTTTACTAAGCTAACTTAATATTAGAAAAATATAATTTGTGTATTAGAACATCATAATATTAGTTTCAATTTGGTACCGGTACGGTATAGTGAACATTATTTGAGGCTATACAAATTTATAACATAACGTACCTGTACTAATAAGAATAACATAATTTGGAAAGTCACTACATTATATTTTATTCCATATATTATTTTGAAAGATCTATAATATAACGCGCTAGGTAGTGTGTCCGTCATCGGTATGTTACCATAGTAACAAGTAAATAAACAAATGATATTTACCGGCATGGAATACGTTCCTACAGTTTTTAATGTTTTTGCTATGCGATTGTGTTGATATGTTTTGTAATTTTGTATACAGGTACGTCTATATATTTTGTAATTGTCCTATATTTCTGTTAACGCGGTAGGTAGTGTGTCAGTCATCGGTATGTTACCATAGTAACAAGTAAATAAACAAATGATATTTACCGGCATCGAATGTATACATTTATCCGTTCCTATAGTTTTTAAGGTTTTTACTATGCGATTGTGTTGATATGTTTTGTAATTTTGTATACAGGTACGTCTATATATTTTGTAATTGTTCTATATTTCTGTATATGTTTTAATTGTGATATTTATGTTTATACGTATTTCTGATGATCCAATGAATAAGTAATGAAATACGATCAAATATGCCTCCTAAACACCAGCAACCACCAACTGCTGAAGAAATTGCAGCAAAAAAAGCACGTAATGCTGAAGCTCAAAGACGCCGTAGAGCGGCCATGTCAGAAGAGCAGCTTCAAGCAGAATGTGAAGCTAATGCTGTAAGTCACCGGCAACACAGAGAAAACATGCCACAAAATCAACTTCAACAAGAGCGCGAGGCAAACGCTGAAAGACAAAGGGTTGCACGCCAACATCAAAGAGGACGTCTGAGTAGATATGTCCGATCCCGCAACACCGCTTTGCTTCCCGAAAACTTCAATGAAGACGAAATTGAAGAAAGTTATCTTGGCCCAATGGACGCTAAATGTCCATTTTGCAATGCCACGCATTTCAAAAATGAATTAATGTCAAATTGCTGCCATAAAGGGACCATTGCATTAGATGAAATACGAATGCATCCCTTCATTACAAATTACATGAATGGATCTGATCCAAATTCCAAAAATTTCATGGAAAACATAAGATCCTACAACAGTGTAATGGCCTTTGCCTCAATGGGAGCACAAGTTTACCAATCAGTGACCAGTGACCAGACGTTCAGGTCCTTTTTGTTACAGAATTTATCACGCTACATCTGCATTACACCCAAATAAAGGTGAATTACCAAAGTATGCCCAACTGTACATTTTGGATTCAGCCCAAGCATTGACAGAAAGAATGAACAATCAAGCAAACAATGGATGCATTCGTGTCGTAATGGAGAACCTCCAAAAACTTCTTGGAGATATCAATCCGTTCTCTAGAGAATACAAGAACATGCTCAAATTTGAACAAGACGAAATGCTAAAGGCAAATCGGGAAAACCGAACACCAATTGAATATAGCATGACTTTCTTGAGAGAAAGAGTAAATAATGTGCTCCCTGGCAGAACCAACGCTCCCACTGCCAGAGGAGAAATTGCTGCCGTTTTTCACAGTGCACATGGTGCACCCCCAGAAAATCGGGATATTACGATTTATCCGAAAAGCGGAATTTTACAAAATATATCCATCCTGAGTAGACTCTGTGACCCAATATGCTACCCTTTGCTTTTCCCATATGGGGATTCAGGGTGGACCACAGATCTGAAGAAAGCTGTTGGTCAAGGAAATGTGTCCCAGCTTCAATGGTATTCATACCATTTTGCCATTCGTGATGGAAACTTTAACGAGTTCCTCAATGCAAGGAAAGCTGACTCACCAATTCATGGTTGATGCCTATTGCAAGACCGAGGCAAACCGTTTGAATTGGTTTCAAAAAAATCAAAACACAGTAAGAGCTGAAGACTATGATGTTCTTCACCGATTTGTGAACAACCACAATTTTGAGGATGTTAACATATTGCCTTCAACCTTCCAAGGGAGTCCAAGAAATATGGCTCAAAATTACCAAGATGCTATGGCCATGGTCAGGAAATATGGGAAACCTGACTTATTTGTAACATTCACGTGCAATCTTAAATGGAGGGAAATCAGGGAAAACTTACTTCCCGGTCAGCAACCATGCGACCGGCCTGATTTAGTAGCAAGAGTGTTTGAGTTGAAACTGAAATTGCTACTTGAAGACTTAACCAAACACCATAGATTTGGACGTGTTAGGACTATGCTCCACGTGATCGAGTTCCAAAAATGTGGTCTACCACATGGGCACATATTGCTATTCATGGCCCCGGAAGACAAAGTCTGGGAGAATGAAAGAATTGACAAAATTGTCTGTGCAGAACTCCCTGATAAAGATGCCCACCCGAGGCTACATGAAATTGTAAAATCCTGTATGATACACGGCCCATGTGGTCCATTAAATCCAAACGCACCGTGTATGGAAAACGGCAAATGCACAAAAGAATTCCCAAAAGATTTCTGTGCCGAGACCAACAGCAATGTCAATGGTTACCCAAAATGTGAAAGCCGAGATGATGGTAACTTTGTTGAACTTGGGGGAAACAAAGTGGATAACAGATGGGTGGTGCCATACAACCCATACCTGTCTCTGAAATACAACGCCCACATTAACGTAGAGATTTGTAGCTCAATTCAAAGCGTTAAATACCTCTTCACATACGTTTACAAGGGGCATGACTGTGCAAATATTCAATTCGTTACCGTTCCCACAGAACAGGAAGCTACTATTGAACGGGACGAAGTAAAAAATTACTTGGAGACCCGATATGTGAGTGCACCTGAAGCATGCTGGAGGCTCAGGGAATACAAAATGCACCACCAAACTGATCATGTGGAAAGATTAAATGTCCACCTTGAGGACAAGCATACAATATGTTTTATACCAGGCAAGGAAGCTGAAGCTGTACAGCAAAAAGCCACCAAGTCCAAACTTCTGGCTTGGTTTAAACTTAATCAGGAAGACCCTAATGCCCGAGAGTATTTATATATTGAAATTCCCGAACACTATACCTGGGATGACAAAAATTTAAATGGAAACCACGTCTTAGAGGACATGAAACTACAATTGGCAGAATGTTTGCCGTAAGTCCCACGGATAGAGAAAAATGGTTCCTCTGAATTCTCCTTCTCAATGTTAGAGGAGCAACATCTTTCGAGGACCTAAGAACGGTTGAAGGAAATCCTATCCCCTTTGCAACTTTCCAAGAAGCATGCATTGCAAGGGGATTAACTGATGATGACTCAGAATGGGATACTTGCCTAACAGAAGCTGCAACCCATCAAATGCCAGTACAACTTAGGCAGTTGTTTGAATTTATTTGTATCATGTGTGAGCCGTCGGATGCAGCAGCATTATTCGACAGAAATAAGGACAATCTTATGCAAGACTATAAGAGACACTTTCCTGATGGAGAAAAAGTTCTCTATTTGACGCTTATAGAAATTGAATCTGTCCTTCGAACACATGGAAAGTCATTGGTAGATTTTGGCCTAGAACTTCCAGTCGGCAGCTATGACGAGCCAATCCATTCTGGAAAATATTACGATCCAATTGCCGAAAAAAACCATGTTTGAAGAAAAGTTTCAAATGCTCAACCCAGGGCAAAGAAGGGCTTTCGACAAAATCAGGGAAGCAATTGAAAACTCTTAACTTACCCAAACGTCTATTCTTTATTGATGGGCCTGGCGGAAGTGGTAAAACCTTCCTTTACAACACAATCATGCACTATGTGCATAGCAAAAATGAATTAGTCTTGCCATGTGCATTTACAGGCATAGCAGCAACTTTGCTTGAGGGAGGCATGAAACATCAACCTGTAATGTTTGACATGGGACTAATACGGCAAATGAACTGGAAAAGGCCAAAGTGATAATCTGGGATGAAGCTTCAATGGCCCCAGCACATGGAGTAAATGCAGTTGACACACTGTATAAAGAACTCTTAGCTGAAGATCCAAAAGTTCCTTCTAAAAAACCATTTGGAGGAGCGGTCTTTCTTTTCGGTGGAGATTTTAGACAAATTCTCCCTGTTGTTCCACATGGCAGCAGAACCGAAATACTTTCTTCATGCATGAAGAATAGTAAGTGTTGGAAAAATATTCAGGTCCTAAAGTTAGACCAAAACATGTGTGCCAATGAGTACAATATTCCATCAGAACACCGAGGCTTTTCCGATTGGCTTTTAAAACTTGGGAATGGAAAACTCCAAGAGCCTGGATTAGAGGAAGGCGTCTTCGAAATTCCTCCAGTCTGCATTGAAAATGGATGTATTGTTGCTCCTGTCTTTCCTGAGGTCATCCAATCAGGAGATGACAGCATTGCTAACCGTGCAATCCTGACTCCAAAAAACCACGAGTCACTTGAACTTAATGAAAATGTCCTTAGACGAATTCAATCTGAATTGAAATGCTATACCAGCATAGATTCTATTCAGCAAGACAGTGCAAATGCCGAGGAGGCAGCAAACTATCCAATGGAGTTTTTGAACAGCTTAACACCTGGAGGTATGCCTCCTCATAGACTTAACTTGTCATAGACTTAACTTGAAAGTTGGTGCAGTAGTAATGTTGCTACGAAACCTTGACTCAACAAGAGGTCTTTGCAATGGCACCAGAATGGTCGTCAAGCAAATGATGTCAAAAGTCATTGACTGTGAAATCCTGACCGGATCTTTTAAAGGTACCAGGGTATTTATTCCAAGAGTTATTCTTGCACCCAGTGACCCTGACCTTCCCTTTACATTAAGACGAAAACAGTTTCCATTTAGACTTGCTTTTGCTATGACCATCAACAAAAGCCAAGGGCAAACACTGGATTCAGTTGGTATTTATTTGCCATCTCCAGTATTCAGTCATGGACAACTTTATGTTGCATTTTCAAGAACAAAGTCCTTTCAGCAAGTCAAGGTAAAAGTCTCAGGAACCGACCAACAAGGCAACTTAAAGAAAGACCACAGAATTTACACCAAAAATGTGGTCTACAAAGAAGTTTTCGCCAAATAATTAAATTTCATAGCCAATATGTAATTAAATGCATATGTAATTAAATGAATTTAATATATGCCAATAAATAATTAAATATGTGCTAATAAAAATGCTCGCCACCTGGGCGTAGACTTCAGCTAGTATGATATATTCAAACTAATATGTTTCAAATGTTCCCTGGTGTTAAAAGAATATACTTTATAACTCTAATTGTCGTTGCTCTGAAAATGTAGTCAGTATTATGATAAATTTATGTATTTTCCATTATTTAACAATATCCAACTCTTTCACAGAAGTTATGACACAAATAATAAAGAAATAACAAAAGATAAAATTTCAATGTTGTTTAATTTTTTCATTTTATAGTTATTCTGTGACACTATTTTTTGAATCATCCATATACCGTACCCTATAAAAGTTGTTCTGACACAACTACAAAAAAACAATTTGCTTGTGTTTAAAAAAACAAAAAAAAAACAACAATAATAATAATAATAATAATAGCAGTTAATTATGAAACCCATAATTACTGTTATTATGAAGTTTATTTTATTTGAAGTGTACATGTGGTTGAAACCCTTCATGAGATGTGTAAAGCAACAGGGCTTACAGTGGTTGCATGTGTAATACTTCTGTATTAAGTAATGTTGATATTATATTTTATATAATATTGAAAACTTTCTCATGTGAAACTTACTTGTCTGTTTTGTATGTAGAACGCGTTTCGGCGTCGTGTTCGCCTTCTTCAGCTTTGCGACAGACTGCCAGTACCTAGTAACGTTTGTTGGTTGGAAGGTATAGTGGGGGTGCCGGTATCAATACTATAGTGATATTTAGTTAAATAACGGACACGTCATGGACAACGAAATCCAAGAATTATAGTATTAATTTTACCACAAGTAGCTGTATTAATTTTAACATTCTTTTAGAAACTTTTATATATTTTTTTGCTTTATAATTTTGCACATACATCTTTACTAGATGCAAAATAAATATCAATTACATTATATTTTCATTGTATCGACTACAATACATTTACATCTATATATATAAAACAGAAATACCACTGACTCACTGACTCACTGATTCATCATGAAATCTCCGAAACTATAACACCTAGAAACTTGAAATTTGGCATGTAGGTTCCTTATGTGATTTAGGTATCCGCTAAGAAGGGGTTTTTGGAAATTCGACCTTTAAAGGGGGAAAAAGGGGGGGGGAAGTTTGCCTGACTGACTGACATAGAATCAACGTAGAACAAAAACTACTGAATGGATATCAATGAAACTTTGAACATAGCTTCATCATAGGTCTTAGGTGCTCGCTAAGAAACGGTTTTAAAAACTTTCACTCCTAAGGGGCAAACCCCCCCCCTTTGTATGTATGTTTCTATGTATGTATGTTCCACATCTCCTCCTAAACCACTGGACCGATTTCAACCAAACTTGGCACAAATATTTTACGCGACGGGCGAACCAACATAGGAGAGGTGCTTTTTTCGAGGGGGTCCTTTGGGGGGGTTATTTGGTGTCTTCTACATCTCCTCCTAAACCACTGGACCGATTTCAACCAAACTTGGCACAAATATTTTACGCAACGGGAGAACCAACATAGGATAGGTGTTTTTTCGATGGGGTCCTTTGGGGGGTTCTTTGGGGTCTTCCACATCTCCTCCTAAACCACTGGACCGATTTCAACCAAACTTGGCACAAATATTTTACGCGACGGGAGAACCAACATAGGATAGGTGTTTTTTTTCGATGGGGTCCTTTGCGGGGTTCTTTGGGGTCTTCCACATCTCCTCCTAAACCACTGGACCGATTTCAACCAAACTTGGCACAAATATTTTATGCAACGGGAGAACCAACATAGGATAGGTGTTTTTTTCGATGGGGTCCTTTGGGGGTTCTTTGGGGTCTTCCACATCTCCTCCTAAACCACCAGACCGATTTCAACCAAACCTGGCACAAATATTTTACGCAACGGGAGAACCAACATAGGATAGGTGTTTTCTTCGATGGGGTTCTTTGGGGTCTTCCACATCTCCTCCTAAACCACTGGACCGATTTCAACCAAACTTGGCACAAATATTTTACTCAACGGGAGAACCAACATAGGATAGGTGTTTTTTCGATACGATCCTTCGGGGGGTCCTTTGGGGTCTTCCACATCTCCTCCTAAACCATTGGACCGATTTCAACCAAACTTGGCACAAATATTTTACGCAACGGGAGAATCAACATAGCACAAGTGTTTTTTCGATACGAACCTTTGGGGGGTCCTTTGGGTCTTAAAAACTATTAGATCTGGTTACTATGGCAACCCAATAGAATAGATTCTGGTTACCATAGCATCGGTGGAAGTCTCCCGCGTAGGAAATAGCGCTGGAGTCGTCCGACGGGCCTTCCGCGGAGTTCATCCACGGAACCCGGGGAGTCTTAGGTCGGATCCCGCGAAAGACGGCTGGGCCAGAGTACACGGTTCTTATAAATAAAGATATAGGTTATGATATCAAAGGTGGTGTATGCATCTTAAGAAACATCTTAATAGTGTGTGAATTCAGAGTTGTTTCAGTTTGAATTTAAAAGTGGATAAGTTAAGATCGAAGTAAGTTATAAGCGAGTATAAAAAACAAAGTTTTGATAGCAAATGTATTCAGATCATAGTGTTCAGGCATTATAAATGCACTTGCTTCAGTTTGAATTTAAAAATTGATAAGCTGAAATCTATAGAGGTATTGTATTGTTAGAATAAGTTTAGGAGACACTAATTTAACAAATGCCTTATTTCAACATTAACACAATGAATTATAAAAGACAGTAAATATGCAGCGCGTGCAAGTACTGCAGACATTTTATTGAAAACTAATTTAGCTGTTCACCTTCTCCCAGAGTTAGAAATCGAGCAGGAGCATCACGCGCAACAGAATTCTTACCAGATATAAGAATACAGTTTATGACATGTTCTTAAACAGGTGCGCTACAGAGTATTCCTCCAGTGAGAATGCGAACGTAACAATATAAGGAAGATTATACAATATACAAGTAATATAACGTTAGAACAAGAATAGGTGCCTATGAGCCTATGAATAAATTATGAACCCGAGCAACGCTGGGTAAATCGGCTAGATATAGATATCTATATAAGCCAAATACCACTGATCACACTGATCACGATATCTCTGAAACCACTGAATGGATATCAATGAAACTTTGAACATAGCTTCATCATAGGTCTTAGGTGCTCACTAAGAAACGGTTTTAAAAACTTTCACTCCTAAGGGGCAAAAAACCAAATACTGAAATTTATTGCGGGAATTGCATACTTTGTAAATGAAGTGGTTGACATCTCAGTTTATTGGAAACCCCGAATACATTTAGTTCTGAGTTTTTAATCACTGTTTTAAATTTAAAAAACTTCGTTGTTTGCAGGTTCTTATAGTCGAGAAAATTTCGAAGTTCAATTAATTAATAAATGTATGTCCTTTTTTTTCTCGGAAACGGCTTTAGCGAATTTCTCGAAATAAATAATAAATAGCTGTTGCTATGAATGTAAATAAACAAACTAAGAGTTGAGAATTTGTACAATCTATCTAATCCTATACTATTAAGCGAGCAATAATTGTACAATTACGTACAACGTGAAACTCCGTAGCGAAGCACGGGTATTTTGCTAGTTTATAGTATAAATGGTGTATTGTATACATTGTATACATACATACATGTATATAAATTGTATATCTTTGGTACATTTTATGTTTATGCATATATAAAATTATTTATAAACTTTGTTCTTAATTTTGTTTTAGTTTTCTAGATGTTATTATTGGTATTGCATGTGATATTATGTGCTCCTTATGTATCAGTTGATTTAACTGTTCATCTTAAACTAATTCTGAAGGTAACATTCAAGAACATATGTTAATTTTCCTTATCCATTCTGCAGAATCAGTGTGCAATTTAACAGTGGGAAGGGGGAATTCCCTGCTTGTAAATTGTTTCCCTGGCTGATGACAGCAATGTTTTTCCTAGCTAAGGAAAATTGCTTCTCACTTTCTTGCTCCTAAGGACTAAAATACATTTACTATTGTTAATATTACAGTTTTCACTTATTAACTGTGTCAATGCAATACTTTTACTCCTGTAGACCACTGTAAATCTGCAGGGATCTGCAGTTAAATGTTATTTATTTTGCTGTGTCAGTGTATAAAGCACGTTGTGTAAATATTTTCTTCCCCCTCTCAACAACAAGCTTTTTTCGCCCTGGTGCAGAACTGTAAATCCTCAGTATGGTGTGGTACCAAACTGAATGTATAGACATTCAATCAATTCTTTATTTATTTGTACATATTACTATAAACCATAAGACTCATTCATTGTATATGAAACATTTATTTTGTTATCGTGTATGTATGGAACTTGTCTACTTAACTTATTCATATTATAGTTATGATGCAATCAACCAGCATCAATCAACTTTTGTTAAGTTTTATATCAAGCACAGTACTTTTTCAAGTACTGTGCTGGGATTAACTCAAGATGTTTATTTTATTTTTTTAACACTGTCCTAACTTTCTTTTGGATGAAACCAGGGTACAAAAATATTAAGTTTTTAAATAAATATCTTTTTAAATAGTTAGTGTGATCAACTTTGATTACATGTGTATTGATTTGTATAAATTTTATATGATAAAATGATGCCCTAAGGAAAATTTTGTTCATCAGAAAAATAGGACTACTAGTAACAATAGTCGGAGTACAGTACTGCAACATGTAAATGTTTCTACATTCCCAGTTAGTAGTTTTTACTTTGGTTGACTGGTATCCTAATTTTTTGTTTTGAAATGCAGCAGTATCCATATTTGAATATAGAGAAATACAGGTACCACTAAGGAACAATTAGTATATTAGTACAAATGGTAGCTGTGCTGAGTAAAAACATGAGAAATGATTCTATGAAAATGACGTAAAACAGTCAATATTAAATTATGGAGCCATTATGGAGGTAACAGAATATTTATCTTCAGAGACACTGTTTCTTTTTTGAGAGAATGTGGTGCTGTGGTGTTGTGATTTACTAACTCTGCTCACATTACTAAAAGTTATAATCTAACTTTTAGATTGATAACTTGTGACTAATGAGTAACACACTTGTATGCTTGCTTCTACATGCTGTCTTTGTTCTGAAGTAATGAATGTCTTTCATTACTAGTAAAATAATTGTTAATTATTTATTCAAAATAGAAAGAATATGAAAAATGTTTATAGAAAATAAAAAAGAATCCTCTGCCTTCTATAAAAATTAGTGAAAAACTGAATTTACTTTTTGACTGTGTAAAGACTATAGGTATGTATTAATAAAAGGAAACCTTTCATAAAGTATGAATGGTACTTATATAAAGCTTTCGTCATAATTTTGAAATAGCATCTCTTCTTTCTTTGGTATTTTTTTAACTCCTAAAGGCAATGCCTTGTCGCTGTAGCCACGTCACTCTATCCCTTGCGA
Source organism: Magicicada septendecula (assembly GCA_034769895.1). Lineage (NCBI taxonomy): Eukaryota > Metazoa > Arthropoda > Insecta > Hemiptera > Cicadidae > Magicicada > Magicicada septendecula. The sequence continues at coordinate 662,308,372 of CM068368.1, forward strand.
TATTCTTCATTTCTCCATAGGACCCACTATTCACGACACTCATTGTGCTGCGGAAGTATGCAGTTCTTGGTCTTCCTTTGGGCTTCTTCCCCACTACTTTGCCCTCAAAGATGTTAGTTAAAAAAGCACTATGTCTGATCACATGCCCTATCAACTTAATCTTCCTCACCTCTATACTCCTAAGCAGTGTTCTTTGGTATTATAACTCACTATAAGTTTTAGCCTTTCAGCAATGAAGGTTTCATTCCACCCTTTTCTTAGAAATCTTGTCTATACCTTATCACCACCATTTTCTAAAAATTCTTCTCAGCATTTTCCAACTGACTTTTTAAATCCTTCTACCCTCAGGTTTCAACTCCAGTATTATCTCAAATGTTCTCTGACTATCCATTCACATAACATGATCTAGGCATTCCAGTCTTTGACTTTAAAAAATTTTGATGTTTGTGGTGTAATAATTTGATGTTTGTTTGAAATAACACACTTATTATACATTTAACTTTTTAAAATTTTTGTAGTGATGGGCTAATACTGCCAAACAGCAGAATGCATTACTAGAGGTTTATAATTTTATGTATCAATGTCCTATTACCTAACACCTGCAATGACACTGTACATATGATACTGCAGTAGGTACTGTATGTATAAATGCATGCCCACCAGTATGCATGACATAATATTACCACATTAATATCTGTCTAATACACTAGAGAATATCTAGTATCTTAGTATAGATAGGGGATATATAACCATGTCCTTTTTTCAATTTTTGTCATTTTATAAGACTACAAATCTATTTATTGTCGTATAGTATAATGAATAATTTCGCATTAGCCCTTTCAGCTGTTATGTATTAGAGTTTGTTTGCTCACAAGTGGTCAGGGCATATGAATATTTATTGACCTAGGAGAGACGAGGGTCAGAGATAGATAACATCAGCTGAGTTAAAACGACAGTACAGTCATTAAAGAATCTGTCACAGTTACACAAGTAAGTAAAATCTAGAGACAGATTACTGTAACTGTCAACTCTCATATGATGGGGCCAGTGTGGCAATAGGAATGGTTGTTGATTGACATAACAGATAATGTATTGAATAGACAAATTTCCAAGGGCTGACACGAATACCAATTTTGGATGTCCTATGATTACTACTAAAACAAGCAGAATTGTAATGTATTGAATGAAATTCTTATCAGTGACAGCTACTACATGCATTGTCACTATGGAACTGGCTGTTGAACCAAAGCAGTGATCAGTGATAGTGAGCAAGTATGCATGATAGAAAAGTACATTGGTAGGAAGATCTGACAAAACAGTTATAAGCCAGTTGATACAGGACAGCTTTCCTCCTCGGACATTAGACTGCTAGGTGCATGACTATATGACATGAAATAAAAATGAAGACAACGAGGAAGGTTTGATTGATAGAAGGCAGTGTTTTTATCAGGTTTCTTCATAATTAGGAGTGAAAATTACTATACTTCTTCTTCAGTTCACGGAGTAGACATAGCGCCTGTTCTGTTTTCACAGTACATCTCGTAATCTTGCTCTTGGTCTTTCTATATCCCCAGTTCCAAAGACTCCTATACCTATATGCTACTTTGAATAGCCGTCTATCCTCCATTCTGTCCAGATGTTGGGGTTTATAGACAATAGGCCTACCTGTAGCTCATTCCTAATGTCCTCATTACGCAAACCATCTCGCCTTGTAATAACCCTTTGTCTCAGAAAACGCATTTCTGACTTTGATTCTTCCTTGTAGGCGCCCACGATCCCATCCATACATTAAAATAGCCACTATAATCCTTGTTTTATTCTTTAGTGTTCTATGTATGATGCCACAAATCATCTGAAACGTCGATAATTTCATGGTTATGCTTTATGCAAACCATGAAACGTCGATCTGACTTTATGCTTTCCCCAGAAAGCTATGACCTTTGTTTTCTCTTTTGATATTTTGAAATCGTACCTAATCTGAAATATTCATAACGTTACTTATACTATATTCTAGTAACGTATATGTAGACGAGTTATCCCTTTTGTCAAGGAATGAAGGCCAACAATCGATGAAGTGGAATGTTGAAATCAAATACAGCAATCGATCAATCGATAAAGAATTCGTCTTTCTGTAGTCATATTAACATAATGTTAGTATACGTATACGAATCTGCCAAATAGCTTACCATATTAGACAAACGGAAGAAAGCAAAAAACGTTCTTTCTCGTAAACAATTGAAAAACGAGGATGAATTTTGCTGAAACACTAGTTTTATCGATTCCATTCTGCAGGCAGTAGTACAGAGTTTCGGAGAAAGGTTAAAAGTAGGGCTGTGAATTAATCGATTAACGATAAACCGATAAATTTTAAAGTTTCGATTAACTAACCAAAACAAAGTTAATCGTTTCATTAAACCGATTAACTCATTAATCTAAAAAAAAAACTGATCAGTTGCACAGATGTATTGATTTTCTAGCAGAACTTAAAGATCCTTGAACAATTCAGACTCCAGCATGATAACATAAGGAGAAGAGAAAATTAAATGTTAAGGATGACGGAAGACAGTGTCGGCTCATGATTAAAAAGGAGGGTGCTCTCTAAAAATTGTCAACGTATACCACACCTTACATTAAACTACCCTGAATTTAACTTAAAGTCACACACACACACACACACACACACACACACACACACACACACACACACACACACACACACACACACACACACACACACACAATAAAATAATACAAATAGTTTCGTAACGCTATATCGAGTACTATACACATAAACTATGTAAAATTAGTTTATCATTAAGTTAGTGTTGAGATTTGGTGAATTTCGACAAATCTTGCGTTTTGTTTTCACAGATTTAAATTTAAACATGGTAGTGTACACAGTATTCACTACAACAAAATAACACTGTGTGTATGAATACTTACAATAGGAAACGTGAAGCAAATGCATATTGCTAAAAAAACGATTATTTTTCAAACACGCTCCCTTCTTTCAAAACAAAGAGAAACTCCAATCCAAACAATTATGCTCTATCATGGTAATAAGCGAACGAATTCTGCAGCATGCTCTAACCAAATAATGCAACATGGTTTTGTAAATTATAAAAAATCGAGTACCGTTTACCAATGTAAACTCTTTATTATGTAATAAAAATCAAAGATTACAATATAAAGTTCTAAATTATATTTCCATCTGTTATATCGACAATAATCCCGTAAACAAATATTGCAGGCCGCAGAATCTCATTGTATCCTCTTCCATCAGTTACCCTCTCTGCATACAGAGTGCATTGACCGGGAGTCACGAACTTGGACGTTGGAAGGAGGATTTGTTGACAGAGCTGATTCGAGCTGGCTAGCCGAGCTCTGACTCGTTCGTCAGTATCAGTGGGGATTAACCAACACTTCGTGCGGTACCCATTACCAGCCTTTGACTCCTTCCCCCCCCCACAAAAAAAAAGAAATTGACAACAATTTACAAAAATAAACCTAAATATAAAAATGTATGTATGCATTCATAGCCTATATAGGTATAGGCCTATATGTCATTTTTTCAATTTAAGCGTAGGCCTATATATTTGTTGCTTTTATTTTTTTGTGTATATAGGCTATACCGTATATATGCAATACATCATACATACAATACATAAATATATCTTCCGCGCAGCGTCGACTGGCTCTTCCGTGCTGTGAGTCGGTTTTCCTATCTTTAGCGTTGGTCGGCTCCCCCCCCCCGCCACCGTTGACTCGGTGACTGTGAATTGTTAAGCAATTCCAGCTATGGCCCCGACTCCAACGACTGAATAAGGACAACTTGGAGGACTAGAGAAAAATACGACTCACAGTAGGAAAAGTGGAAAGAATGGACAATCATCGAGTGCGAAAAAGGTAGAAAAGAGACAACTGATAAGCAGTAAAAGTTGAATGGGACCTAGAACTCCCTAAATATACGAATAATTGAAGGCAACAAACTGGCAAGCCCTGGCTCGGGAAGGACTAAAGAAGGTCATGACCCAGAAAGGCTGTAATAACATGGAAAGAAGATGAAGAGTCTGACTCCATTAACCGTCATTCACATATAGTACTCCTGTGGAACCTTCCAGACGTACCATGGTGCAAGACACGTTCCGGTCGTGCAATTTATTACGTCGTAGGTTACTGTGATTTGTAATTAATCAGATAATAAATATAAATATGTGAACAATACAGTGTTAAAATATCCATAATTAAAACTGAGGTTATAGCTTTCAAAGCAGAGGGAACAGTCGGATTTAAAAACAGTTGTTAAGAACCAAACATTAGATGAAGACCAACATTATCTATTTTCCTCCGTAATATTACTAGTTCTGATGAAGAAAAGGACATAAATAAAAGCAAATATGTAGAACTATCATTAGAACCCTCAGAAAGAACGGCTAAATATTACGATTAAATTTTATAATACTTGCCCCTGTTATTTTGTACAACTGTAAGAAAAGTTTAAGACCACGAAACTGAAAACAAAATACTTCCTTTCGGGATGAAGTACCCACGAGGCGTGAATGAATGCACAAGAGCTGACAAAATTAGAGTTAAAGACATAGCATCAGTGAAAAAAAAATAAAACGGCATAGGCTGAAATAGAACTGTTCTTAAATGAAAGATAACGACGACTGTCAAAATAAGCTCTCAAATACAAAACAAAAGAAGGAAGGTAAAAGAAAAGAAAAACATGAACGGATAGCAGAAAAGAAAAACTTACTTAAGACGGAATAGCTAAATGTGTTAAGCCGTAGAGCGACGCCTATGACGACCGCTGGATTAAAATTATTTGCGATCGTCCAGAGCCAATTTCGAAAGTAACATGAAAAATTTGAGTTGTATCCTTAGTTACTTAGAAATTTAACGTATTGTTGCTTAATAATAAATAATTTTGTTAATCGAAAATGAATTATTGAAGAACGTGCGGTCGTATTACAGCTAAAAGACATCAATCTCTTATGTGAGACACAAACGAATTGTAATTCTTATAAGCTAAATGTATTGTTGGGACGGAATTAGCCAAGATCATACCATAATATTTCTCCGACGATGAAGAATGCATTAGTTGCGTTGATGTCTATTTTAACGTGGAACCCGATTCTTTTTCCATTAACTAGATCGTACAAAATCTTAAGAAAATACGTGTTTTCTTGCCTTTCAGCCCCATTATGAGAACATTTCAGTTTCTGCATTACTTCCTACATTAGTGTACATTTTGAGTTTCTGTTTTTAAATTAAACACGTGAGCTAGAAACAGCTTTACCGTGTGTAGGTACGTAACCACTATTCCGAAAATAATTTCTTCCTTCTCGTAACGTCAATCTGGATATTGATGGGTGGCAACATTTTGAAGACGTCAGGTAATTTTTTTGTATCCCGTATTCTTTTGACAAAAGTGAAAACGATCACATCTTCTTGTATCCATTCAAGACTGGCTTTTGTCGCCATTTTTGATGGAACAGACGTCCACAAGCCTGTGCTGGAACTAGATGACAACTTCTCAGGACACCTTGTAGAGGTGGTGAACACATTCTGTTAAGCTTCTATGTCTTGCAAGCAAAGAGAAACACTGTGTGCGACTGGTAAGTCTGAGAAGTTACAATGAACGAGTCTTCAGTTATGCAGAGAACACCATTAGCAATAGAACAGGGGCACTTAATTCTCATTATGTTTGTTGAACGTAATGTTTGGAGGCATGGTGCAAGAAAGTATGACTGAGTAAGTGGAAATGAATGTTATTTAAGCTTTTGATAAGACCTAATAATAATTGATTGTCGTATACCAGTAATTTAATTTGCAGACTAATATTCTTTCTTAGTAGAGTATGTTAAAACGGCAAATTTAAGTAGGCCTAAATGTCACAAAGAATTACCTAAAAAATTACATTGGCTGTTTTTATTTCTAGTTATAACCTATAAACTATAAATACAACTCCGTTTCAAAAACGATTAAACTCCGATCGATTGACCGATTAATCGGTTAAATGTGTACGATTAACCGATAAACAATTTTAGTCGATTGGCAGTTATTGTTGTGAGGACATATATAAGATTACAATTTCGCCTTACTAACATGCGACTACTCTCTGTTGGACACTGTTACAGTTTTAAATATCAGCAACAAGTCATCTTGCCGTAATTTCAAAATAGCTTACGTGGCAAAACGAAAGGCCTAATTACCAGTTTTATTATTATTTATTTTGCTGATTAGTTACAGTTTTCAAGTCACGAGCTGTTTCTCAAAGTTCTATCTTGAAGCAAGTTTACTGTGCGTAATCAATTTTTTAATTTTCCTTCGGTTTCGATATAGAGTAATATACAGTAAGCAGTATAACTAGTACAATATTTGACAGCCTACTTTACTACTGGTCTAAACGTGTGAACGCTTTCCAGAAGGTTCTGACAGAATCTACTGTATAAGTTACAGCATTAATAATAGAATTAAGAAAATTTTCAAACGGGTATGTTCATAAAATCTACTCTAAATCTACTTTTTAACGCGCACACCTCCATTTTACGTTTGACCTTCACAGGTCATTCATTTGTTTAAGGTTAGACGAATGCATGAAAGTTAGCGAACGTTTATTGAAGCGAAAGACATGTCGAGAATTAGGTACTAGGCCTACAACAGATGTCACGTTTTCAGTATTATTAAGTTACAGCGTAGCTTATAGATGTGCACGCTAAATTTCCAGGACTTCGAAACGTATGCAGCACCGTACAAAAATCACTAAAGTCAAGCTATCTGAGAAACCATCTTTAAATTCTGTTCAGTAATGGCTGCCATAACTCTGATGATAAAAGCGAACTTTTTTTGCTTCTAAAAATGGAGAGGAAATAAAGTGTTGAAAAAACGGGTGACACTAAGAGACGAACTAATGAATGAAATTTTCAAAGGGAAACTAAAACTTTTTCCGTTAAACGAAATTATTTCTGCATTATAAACTACAAAGCAGAAGTTTAGAACGACCTTCGAAGAGATGGGCAGATATATTTGCGATGAGGATTGAAATGCTTAAAGCTATGAAGGAAGGAAGATAAAAAAGAATGGTAAAGTTTAATCTTTCAAATTTTATTCACTCTATTAATTTTATAGTCACGAATTAAATTAGTACTCCATTCACAAACGAAAAAGTCACCAGTAGAAATGACTTAGAAATTTTTTATATCCTGTTAATGATATAAACGTTAATGATATCTAAAAAAACATTTGTAAAATGAAGATTTATTTAATAATGCAGCTAAGGTCATAGGTTCACTGTTGGTTTATTTCTTAATTGAGATTACAATTTTACTTTATTAACACCAGAAATAGTTCATACAGGTTCATACCTAATGATTCGTACACAGACTAGGTTATGTAACCACTTAACGGAATTACCTATAGAACAAACATTTGTGTATGCGATACAGTTTGTAGCGATCCATTTCTTCAGTTTGTGGATACAATTTTTAAGCCAGTGTTGGATGTAAAAGAACGATATGAAGGTTTACGTACTTATAAGACGCCGAGAGCGGTTGAATACGCGTATTTGGAAATGTTATGAAGGTACCTGCAAATTCACAACAACTGTGAGTTAAAACGGAAAATCAAGATAGGAGAATCTTAATGAAACTGTAGTAAGGCAAGAATGCTTATGAAAATTGAAACTAATAGTTACGTGAAACGTGAGGACTACCGAACAATGAATTCTCAGTTTTAACAGTAAATGATCCTATTAGGTCAACTAATGGACATACATGGAGTGCTCGTGGAACTGTAAATTATATACTGACGTTTCGAACTTCAGAAAGTACAGGTAAAAACCTGGGACATAGAGGTGCTAAAATACTATGAACTACATGTATATTCGTGTACGGTTCTACTGTCAGTGTAACACAGCTTTGATCGGAATTCAACAACAGGCTAGAAGTATCGGTGGACAATACTAAATGCAACGTCCATGGAAGTAGAAGAACGTAAAACGTATCACTTACATTTTGATAGCATCATGATGCGTGAATATCAATACATTGTGATACGAGAATGAAATTGATTAGGAAATGACATGTCAATGAAAACAGAGTTAATTCTAGATGAAATGGAATACCGCTCCACCTAGTGGAAAAAATTTCACACGATGTGTTTTCCACAGCGTGACATACACACCTCGAGCCTATACGAGGTGTATAAAAAAAAATCGAACTTCTTGGATAACACACCAACACGCTGTGACTATTAAGCGCTCCCTAGCGACAGGTTTTGACAACATATTACTGTTTAGCCCATTCCGATATCAGCATTAATCTTTGGGCTATATCATATGGAGTGGGCACGTGAGGACGACGCTGTCCGTCGGGTTAGCGATGAAATGGCTGACAAAGATTTCGAAGAACAACGCGTGCGTGTGAAAGTTTGCGGGAAAACTTGGTCAAAATTATACAGATACATTTTGGCTGTTTAACTAAGCATATGGAGAAGTCTGTGTGAGCCAAACGATTATTTTAAACGTTTTTAAAGAAGCCAAAAACATCGGTCGGTGAAGATCCTAAGCAATGACGAAGACCGTCCCGAGAGACCTCGTAATGTGATGATAGCAAATTCAAGCACCCGTAATTGTTTAACATCCGAGACTTTCTGAGGAAGTGGGGATTAGTATATGAGTCATTACCATTAAATCTTGAGTACACCGTAACATTGAAAAATTCTTTCCACATTTGTATTCTGATGATCAGAATAAATCCTTGTTGCACTGTCACCAACTGCGTACCATTTGATAGTAGAAAATCCGGAATAGAATGGATTACGGACACACACACACACACACGTTGTGTTAAAGTCTTCTTTCTCACTTCATTATAAATCCGAAGGACGTTGCGTGCCCGTGCTCGAAGACTTGATGCTTATGAGGGAACGAGGTAACTGCATCCTGCCGTCAAAAACTGTCGCTGCCGGCATTTCATTGTCGCAGCCCACTCTAGGTTCCGCGACAGTTGCTCACGGATAATTGCTCCCCGGACAATTGCTCCCCGGTCAATTGATCCCTGGCGACAAGTGCTCTTGCTTCCCAGTGGAAGTTGAAGTAGATTAGACCCGGACCATTCAAGTGCCGTTATAATAGTCTTATTTATTTTTCCAGTAACACCATGTTAAATGATCAGAATTGTTATAAAAATATGTTTTTCGAATAAATACTGTGCTTAATTATCCACATTATAATTTATTCAGATAGTCGTAATGAAAAAATATTATTGATAACTCCTACATTTGTGGCAGTAATAAAGACCTTGAAGGTCTTTCCCTTCTCTCTGGCAACACTTTACACAGACCTCAGAAAATTAAAGAAATTTAATATGATTTCAATTTAATAATACAAAATTAATATTAAAATCCATATTTTTAGCATTCCTAGATTAGTGGGGTGATGAGTCTTGAAAATTACTTCACGCATTATTTGTTATAACTGCTCCTATACTTCTACTGGAAGTGTGCGGTTACTCATCGGGTTGTTTTCGGAAAACCCGCTGTCGCCAAAAAAAGTGCCAGGTGCAGGTAGGGATGACATTGAGGTGTACATTAAACTGAGGGATGGCATCGCCGGTTCGCTCTGTTCATGTCGTATAACCAACCAACCATATGAAAATTTTTAAGACCCTTAAAACAGGTCAGTCGGCAGAGGAGAATAAAAACGAGGGAATGGCTGCTAGAACTGAACCTGCGATTAAAGCAAAAGTATTTGGACACATCAAAGAGGATCAAGACAATAATTCAGCAGTATGAACAAAGGAACGTACTTGAGTAGAGTACTTGAGCGGAATCGCTCAGAACTACCAAATTCAAAGCTGCTGAGTGAACCATATGTGTAAAGCCTGTATAATTACAAGTACCTAGTTAAAAAAAAAGATATTTGAAAATAAAAAACAAAAGAGGTATAAAAAATTAAAAATGGCACAAGACTTGAGTCTCACGACAAAAAATATTAAAGAGAGATGGCTTAATAAGAAGAAAGTTAAATACATTGTTTTCTGTGATCACCAACCACTTATAAAAAAGTATTTAAAAGGCTGAATATATTAAGGCAAGGCAGTCACAAGCCTGCAAACATACATTGACGTTTATTTTTTGTCTATAAGGAAATTTACTTTTATGAGGCAAAACGAAGTCAGTACTCTGAGAAATCAAAATCTCACGACATTGATCGGAAGGCAATTGTCCGGGGAGTATGGCGAGCAATTGTTACGGGGGGGGGGGATTATCTGGGGAGCAATTATCCGAGAGGAATTGTCGGGGATCGATTGTCCAGGAAGCAATTGTCACGACACGTCGGTCGCTCTATGCGCATGTGCGCAGGTTGACGTGCTATACAAGTAGTTCGGTCTTTTTTGGAACACACCTCGTACTCGTACATTATACTAAAATTTGATGACCAAATCGAAAATACTGGTGCAGTTAGTCTCATATTGGAGCGAGATTCATAAATTAATCAACAAACTTATGAAAATAGTGCCTGCATAAGGACGTGTAAAACTCTTTAAAAGTTTTATTTGAATAAAGAAAACAACTATTAACGGCTGTTTAATTGGCATCATCGTCAAGTGCTAAGTTCTCTACCTGCAGGAGAGGCCCTCTAAGCTTAATCGTTTTATGTAAAGGTAGAATCAGTAAGACAAGAAATTGTGATGGTATGAAGACCGTTTGTGCTATTACGTTCACGTGTAGGACGGCCTCATGTTCCTGTTACTGTCGCCCTAAGGTTCTCTACATTTACCGTGTGCTTCATGTTTAACTAGAACGACAATTTCCAATAGACAGAATAATAGCAAAAAAAAAAAAAAGATAAAGTTGAAATTTCTTATTGTAGCAATGAAGATAGTTTATTAAGAGTAACATTACTTAATAATTGGGAATTTTATAGTTCTTTGACATTCCATCAGACAACATTCAGATAAAAAAAATTAAAAGAGATTATTTTACGAAGAGATTAACCTACCGTTTGTTCTCACTTAAAGAGGAGTAAATGATAAAAAATATAAGTAACTCTACATCGGACATTACTTAGTATCTTGACCAAATTAGGCCTATATAAAATTTTGCGAGGACTGGACACAAACAAATTTAAAGTTTGAAAATCCTAATAATTATTCATTAACGAACGCAATGTGTGCTGGTATAAACTTATTGGGAGAGAAGAGGGGATTACAATAGACAATATTGTTCATATGTAGCGGAAACTACATCTAACACTACACTATCTTTTGTTAGGAAAACATCAGGGCGTCAGCTCTAATACAGAATTGTTTGTACCTGCTATTTCGTACTTTTTTAAATTAATAAAGAATAAATGAATATTGTTAATAACAATCCACAGTTGCTGGTTAGTAATAAACCTGTTACAAATTGTCCTACTTGAAGTTTACACGTCGTTATTAACTAAGCCAAGCCAAAATCTGTTTTGCGTTTTCAACTAATGCTAATGCTAATAATAATAATAATCATCATCATCATCATCATCATCATCATAATAATCTTCATGAAGATGATCATCATAATATTTCTTTTTACGAGGGTAGGTGGACAAATTTGGTAAGCAAATGTTCGGAAGGATGCACACTTCCGGGGTCTGTAGGTTTAGGTATTATACCCGACCCACTAAAAAACAACCTCCCTTTCCTCTTCTAGGACGCTAACTTGGAACTGTTTGACATATTATTTGGGAGTAGGCCCATTGTTCTTTAGTCCTAGCCCTCACGTCTGGCTCGTTACTCTTCTTCTATATTATGTTGTCCAAGTCTATCTTCTTCGCCCAAAGAATGTCTTTCGCGAAGCCTGCCACACAGTTCCAGGTGTCCTCCCCTCGAAGCATCGTTTCGATGAAGTTATACTGGAAGATCTCCTCCGCAATACCCTTTTCAAACGATTTCCTGTGCTACTCCCACCTATCGCAGACGAAGTAGGTACGGCTGACATCGTCCGCAGCTCCCAGGCAGTACAGGTACACTGGCATAATAATAATAATAATAGTAATAATAATAACTTTGATTCCCCACAACTTAAAAATAGTTAATTAAACATTATTAATTATATTAACACATATAATTTTTTGCCTGATTTCTGTAATGCTATGAGATAACTATACGAAATCACAACACAACAGCAGTATAATAGTATAATAACATAATACGATGTACAAAAATATCGTGACCAATTTTTATCTTAATAAATAAAGTGCAAGTTATCATTGTAATAAACAAATGATTATATTTTCTTAACGTGTTAAATGCACACTTTTCACAACAAATTACTTTTTATTCTTACCAACATGTTAGACTTTACCATTGTGTTAGCGTCATGTGACTGTGGTAATCTATATTGTTAATTTAACACCTTGAGTTACACATTGTTAAAACTTTAAGTAGGCCTATATATGAAATTCTAAGCACGAATGTATTTATTAATGTGTAGACAGTTAAATGGTAATTTATAAAAACATGCATCGTGCATCCATACATGCGCGTTGTCAAAGTCTTCATTTAAATATGTTTATAAAAATCTATACAGTCATTTGGGTATTCGAGGTATGCTTAGACGGCTGAATTCGGTTATTTGTATTTGAAATGCCAATAGTCACAGTCCATTTTTTATTTTTTAAAGATATATGACATATCTTTATGTGTGACACGAAATGTACGCCCGTTAACAATTGAGGTTATTACACTAAGTTATGTAGAGCGATTGTAAAAATTATTATGGAAAGCATTATGAAACCATGAAAAGTATTACAGGTACACTCACACACAAGCATATGGCGTGCACATCTGTAGACAGATAAACTAGGAGAAAAAGAGGATACGTAGGGACACGCGCGCTTGTGTGTTTTTTGTAATAACAGGGAGAAGTGAGAGAGAGAGAGAGAGAGAGAGAGAGAGAGAGCATAGTTTATTACTGGATAATTATGATTATGTCAACAGAAGAGTGACCAAGAATAAACACAAATATATGGCAATTTTGGTTTGCAATGATACGTGTGCACAACGCATTGAGGTACGTATCAATTTCAAATGGTAGTGTATGCGACATACATTGTAAACACAATACTAGGCATACTTGTTGCACTGTCCACTGTAGTCCACTGTCAACGCAATGGAAAAAGACGGGTGCGGTGACTAATACGAGAATAAAATTAATTCCGTAAAATAAATTTGTAAAGTAATGATAAATAGTAATAAAAAGATGTAAGTACTTTGGTAAATGCTCATTATACCACAGCATATAATAGCATAGTTCTTTGTTTTATTAATACCATTTTACGTTGAAGTGGTTTCTATTCATTTCTTGAATACCTGTTTTCGGTTACAATAGTGTTACATTTCGACACATCTGTTCCAATATCTGCAGCTGGTATTGCTGGGTCATGTGTAAATAACCTACTTTAGCGCGCTGACCTTGTCACGCTGTTGAACTCTACGCTGTGAGAGGTCGCTGTACTTGACATTGAAACGGGCTAATGTCACGGGTTTGTTACAGTCAGTGACAGAGCTATTAACAGGGCTTACACATGAGGTGGCAAGATTCACACCAAACAGAAAAGAGCCAAATCACAAACACAGGAGCGTGGGCAACTTCACGAATGATCATAAATACTTATATATGTACATGCAACTTCGAAACTCAGACGCAAAACGTTAAGCGACATCATGCTTGTACTATACGGAAAGGTAATACAGTTCTTACTTAACCTAACACAATGTACAGACGTTAGAGTATTTAGCATGCATCGTTTAAATTAATTGAATTAGAAGTTACAAGAAGTTAAACAGGATATCACTAGAAGTTGTAGTGAATTGGTTAACATTGTCAAGATACTGTATGGAAAAACGCCTAGAAACAAAAGGCACTTCATTGTCTACACGTATTGGAAATCGACGTAAAAAAAAAAAAACGGTAGCCCCACATTGATTCAAATAGCAACAAATTACTAGCAACTTTTTTTCATAACTGCAAGTTTTGCGCACAAGCAAGACTACATACTTTCGTCATCCACTTCTTTCAGACGAGTTATGAATATGTCCCATCATTTCGACGATTTCAAAATCAAAAACTGTATTATCTCTGCTACTTTTCCATCCATTTGTTTGTCTCTAACAAACCTTGCATCCCGTAATCTTTTTATCACTGTCAGTCAGTAATACTAGACACTTACTTACGTTTCCTTCTCTACGGCTTCGGTAGAATTTCTTTAGTTCTCAAGTTCGAAGCTCATTTGTTAAATCAGGTTCAACGCAAGTAACGCGCTGATGAGAGCTGTTCCATTGTACGTACGATCGCATTCATCTGACCACTATTTGATGCAGATACCTGCAATTCGGGATCCATACTTTTAGTTACCACTTTCAGTGTCTGAATGATTTGCCTCCGCTAAGAACCAACACTACGCTCAGGATATGGCCTATCTCATTAAGATCTAGAACCATCCAATAAACGCAGCTCTCCTGTTGTCACATTGATGAATTTTGGAACTTTAAAAGTAAGTAAATATTTGGAAATACTTAAAGTGCCCTCTTGGCTATTTCTGGTTAGAGAGAATGCAGAACTATGAGTAACAACTGTGGATACAGTGCGCAGAGCAATTACGGACACAGAAGGGATATAAACAGACTCGAATAGTGATGCACATAATAACTGACGCAAAGAAAACTTGGGTACAATTCAAATAGATTAAAATTAGCGTGAAAGTAACTTAATTGTTCAAATTAGCTATAGCCGGGCTGTTAGGCCGTGGTCGAAAGTTTTTCGTGATAGACGTTTCGGCCCTACCACCAGACGCCATCTTCAGTGTCAGCAATAGTTTTAGTTATTCGCCAATTCATCCCAGCCGGCAGTGAGAACTTGGGATCTCGTCTAGATAACTTAATTATTGAAATATATAATTTTAAATATCGGGCAACAGTAAAGTTTAGTAGAAATTTTATTAAACAGTGTGAAAACATCTTGTAATAATACGGTATTTGACAAACGAATGTTGCATTGATATTATATAGTTTAATTGGGAGGAGGGGTCCCGATTTTTACATCTACTCTTTACACTCACAAATGTCATAGTTAAGCTAATGTAATTAATATTTTTCTAACACTTATATTTATTTTACTAATAAATTGAAATACGATTTCAGGTAGCTCGTCGATTTATGAGGTCGAGTATGAATTATAATTCACCATAATTCTTTATCAGTCCAAGTTTAAAAACTAATTATGTGTTCATGTTATAAACCATTATTTTTAAACGAATTTTGAGAGTATAAAATTATACACAAACAAACGAAAGTGTAATTCTGGCCGTTTGTTTGTGTGCTGGAACACACATCGCTCATAAACGAGACAACTGATTTCATTGAAAATTTCATAACATCTGACACTAACGTAAGTCTAACGTAAAACTTACGATGTTTGCGTTATAGCATTAACATATAAAGAGGCCGTCGTACACTTTAAAAGAAAAAAGAAAACCTTCCTACGAAACTTAATATAAACAACATTGATAACTATCCGTCATTTCGTATTAGACTTTTAGTTCTCTCAGGCTTCACCTTTGCCCAGGTTGGAATGATTTTGGTATAATTAGTTAAGTGCTGCTATAATTTTACATACGGTTGTTCAATGAATTAAAAATAATTATTTTTTCTACATTGTTTGACTTTTCAGAACATTGTTTCTGCAGTAGTAACAAACTCATTTGCAATGTCGAATTATGCTTTTATATTTTTATACCTTTACATTGTATAATAGTATCTTTCGTTATGAACTGCCCAGTTAACGAAATTCAGATTTGGCAGTACTATTACTTATAATCAATTCGCTTAACTTCTATTTACAGACAGAGCTGAGGAGAACATGTTTATTAGTACGCGCGTTGGCGCTCATTCTAATGTGCTCGTCTTACATCTTGCTGCCCGTCAAGTGGAATTCATTTTTTAGGTCCCTTGTGGTTCCTTTCCCATCGTTATCCTCTAGTAAACTGTATAAAATAATTTGAAATATAAACAAAAAACAATACTCTTTGATGCACCATTTGCCAAAAGATTTAACTATGAGTAGCATAATAAAAAATAACGTTATCCGACAGTCAGTTTATACAGTTTATAGTAGGTTTATGTGGTTAGTTGTATTTACTGTACCGCTAGGGGCCTACTGGACAAAATCGAGTTAAATTCCCGAAAGCTCGATTAATGAAACCGGGATAAAATCGTTTGTGAATCCTTCCAGGAACTCAGGTTATAAAAACGTGTCTAGTTGTAGATAACTAGAGCTCTACTGTGAAATAAAGTGAACATAATGTATTCACTACTAAAAGAAAATGAGAACAAAACAATCAGTCGTTGATTTTCGCTTCATTTCGTTAGTTTATTTTCAAAAATTTTGTTTCGATTACTTAAAATTTTATATACCTGGCTGTTTTGGTCGATTGCTTAAATTTCTGTCTCTAGACGTTTCGATCACACTTCCGGAGGCCATCCTCAGTAGAAAAACATTCGAAAGCTAATAGGCCGAATGTACCTCACTGTTGCGGTGAAAGCTTCAATACTGTTTGCTTTCGACTCAACAGTGAGGTACATTCGGCCTGATAACTTTTCGAACGTTTTTCTACTGAGTATAGCCTCCGGAGTGTAGCCGAAACGTCTAGAGACAGAAACTTAAGCAATCGACCACGGCCCAATGGTTCGGTTTATTATGTTGACTCCAGCAGTGGTAGCCTTCGTTAATAGTTTGTTTTGATTGTTTATCATGAGGAATACTACTTCAAAGTTTAAGCGTTTATGTATTAGTGTTATGTAAAAACAACAAATATACTGTCGTACACAAGCACATATACTGTCGTACACAAGTTATTAATCTAAAGTTGATTCTTTCCCTGTATTTAGCTACAATAAATACACTACAATAGAAAATTGTATGTATTTGTTTATTGATAATAATAATTGTTGGAAATATAAATTTAAATTCTTCGTATTGTTTAAATTAGCAGCCATCCTTACTATTTCTTTTATGAATTTGCTAACTGCTATAATTTTTTTATTGTTCGACTAAGCTTTTCGTCATTACTGACATCTTCAGGTCTTAAACAACCTGTTTGTCTTAAAGACCTGAAGATGTCAGTAATGACGAAAAGCTTAGTCGAACAATAAAAAAATTATAGCAGTTAGCAAATTCATAAAAGAAATAATAAATTTAAATGTTATAAGTATAAATGATTTTTAAAAATTACTTGTTAATTTAATTATTTCTACTAAATTTTCTACCCTATGAGGTTGGATTGTATTGGGTTAATAATAAACTATTACATTTTTAGTTACGTGTGACCAAAAAATTATAATTAACGTAAAATAAACTACGTGAAACACATAACGTAACGTAAAATAAATTATAATTTTATTTTTACAATATAAAAATAGAAGTTGAGTATCAGTTACACGAAGCGAACTATTGTTCCCTCAGCGTACCCATACAAGTACTTGAACCATTTCGGATGTGTTCAACGTCTATCAGATAACAAACAATTACACGAAAATTATAAATTTGTTGGTATAAAAACAATAACAAAGCACTGGGATTGTTAAGAGATCTATTTTTTTTTCATTAAAACGTCATAAAATTTCTAATCGTTTTATACTTTAAGACCACGAATGAAAATAACAAGATCAGATAATTAGAGATCAGTATGTAGTAACACCGAATTTATGAAACAAGGGGATTTGGTGGTTACAGTTTCATATAAGTTCTGGTTGACATAGATTTGAACACACTTTAACACAAAAAAACGTGTTACAGGAAAACCTGACCTACTCAGCAGTCTACGACGGTCAAAGAGTGTGTCGAAATATATATGTGATTCTTTATGGCATACGTTTTTTAATCACGTTTTAATATTGATTAAAATCTGAGATATGAAGGTTCAGAATCAAGAAGGAAAAAAGGAAAAAGGAACTAAAAATAAAAGTAAAATACAAAATAGACGTCGTTTGAAATAGGATAGAAAGATAAAGTAAAGGAGCCTTATAAGTGCATCTAAGCCACTTTCAAAACAATCAATACAAACTTCATGTTGAAGTAAAAGCTACAGAGAAGGAGAACAGATTTTCAGAACCAACTTTGATTAGATCTTGAAGTTAAAATTATTTATTGCGTTTTCATATCATGGAAATAACTTCAACTTTTGCCAGCTTAAAGCAGAAAGCATCGCGGCACCCTCGCTGTTAGCAGTGTTGCGTACATTTTTGCAGAAGAATGTGTTAATCAGCAAAACGAATGCAACGCTGTACGACGCAAATTAGGTCAGTGGACGCATGTGTCGAAACTGTCGGACGATTGTGGTTGTCGCGTATGTGGTTAACAACTGAGATATTGTTATACGTACATTTAAATATTACGAGAAATAACGAATAATATGTTGCGGGTCCAATGCAAACGAGCTAATATTTGTTTGCATTTTCATTAATTGCAGTTTGTAATAAATTATTTCTTTAGGATCAACAATTTCTCCGATAAATCTAAGAATCTGTGACAGTACTTATTCCAGCTATGATTGAAATAAAAATAATTTTGCTGTAATAATGTGCTAAAGAAAAAGTGTTAAAGAAAAACCTGACCTCCTCAGCAATCTACGACGGTCAATACAAACTTCACGTAGAAGTAAAAGCTACAGAGAAGGAGAACAGATTTTCAGAATCAACTTTTATTAGATCTTGAAGTTAAAATTATTTAAGAAAAATTTATTAGTCTATTATATACAACAAGATAAGCACACTCTGTTCATAATGTATGGTATTTCCGTCACATAATACTTTATTATAAGAATAATGTGTATAATGTATTTTTAAATAAGACTTCTCATTTTTTAATTTGATCAATTTTGTTGAACTGTATTTGGAATCAATAAGCTGAAACTGTAAAGTATGAGATATTGGGAATTTCAGACACGATCAAAGCGTGCTTAAGGTTGAAGTGTTTTGAGCCTTTTTACTTTGTTTGTTGTCATATTATTTCGCACACATAATTTGCCTCAGATAGTCAGTTCTTTTCATAAAACTTAGAAGCTTTGATTTGTTGGCATGACTTCATCCTGATCTGAAAATAGTTTTTCCCATTTCAGCCAGTATTAAAAGGTTAAATGCAATATGTCCCATTTTAAAAATCTTAAAATTAGTTATTAACGTTTTCTTCTACTAAAAATGTTTATAGTCATAAAAACTAAATTAAAATTAATGTTTTAGATTAAATTGAAGAGTATCAAAGGATAAATACTACCTGATTTTTTAAAAGACAGCATTAGTTAAAATCGGTATAAGCATTTATTTTAGGAAATTAGAAAGCATGGATTTTTTAAGTCATTACTTACAGCCAGAATATTTAATTTTTTTGACAGCTGTAAAGCAGTCAAATTACAGGACAGGACTGAGTATAAATAGTATATGTTTATGACAGAATTGCTTCAGACACAGATGCTAAGCCTTAAACAACTTTCAAAGTGATTTGAACACACGCGGGCGCGCATACACACAAACTTTCAACAAATTAAACTTTCTGAGGGAACAAAAATGAAATATAAATTCATATATGTAATTAGTAATTGGTAATTGGTATAAATAATAAAGAAATTGGTAACAATCTTTTGGAACCTTCAGTCATAAAAGTATCACTTTGCTGAGAAAAGGAGTTTTTCTAAGTCTTATGGTTTTTATCATTTCTCCGTATTACAAGTTTTATGTTGCTTTGATTAGAGATTCAGACAGACCAATAGTTACAATCTGATAATAATGAACTGTAGAGTGATCCATAAGTCACTTGACGCTAGTATCTATAAACAAACGCATTTTGGTCAAGGAAAATTATATGTAGTGTACTATTTTGTATATTATTTTGTATGCTGTTACTATTAGGAATGAACGCAGCCTCGATTTCTTAAGGCTTAATATGTTCACTATCTCAGGAATTCTCGTGTCATAGCAATTAAATTGAACGGCGTTTGGATTTTTTATGTGGGATTTTATATCCGATATGAATTTGGAAATCAATCCTGCGGGTTGGAGTGGGACAAACGTAACCCCAAAACGAGTCTTCAGCTAAATGTGACTTGGTTGCACATTATGAAAATAGCCTGTTTTTTTGGAGCTTATTTTTATATCTAATGTAAAATATAAAAACTTCATCTGACAAAAAATTAGATTACAAAAAATCAAATGTTGCAGCATAATCTCAGCAAGACGTATTTTTTCAGATAATCAATTTCTCATTCGAAATAAAGTCAAATATTCGCTTACTTATTTATTTTCATTTTCCCTCTGGTAGTTTGATTTCAATTCATTTTTCTAGCAATTTTGTCGATCATTATATCAATAATGCCTTACAATATAGTTGGACATTACGTTTAATATGTAAATATTGTCCTTGACACATGAGTAAACGTAGTATTACGTGTTATCTTTGTATCTTACGAATTACAAGTTGCTTTATAGAAAATGTACATTGTAGAAAGTTTTTGCCTTTCACACTAATTAACAGACCTGTGCCCTACACTGAATATTATGCAGTTCACGTTTATTTCTGTAGTTCGTAGGAAAGAGCAGTGACATATCTAAAAAATTGGGTTCCCGATAAGGGAAAGTTTGTAATTTAAGATCTTTACAACCATCTAAGATGGCACAAATAAAATGATTAAAAATTTGATAATATATGCATAAAATTTGATATACATAACATATTGGTTCATCAAATTTTGTCACATCGATTGGTCAAATTTTAAATTTTCTTTTTTACACTTATTTCTCTTGATGAATTACAAGCTATTTGTTTAACCTAATCGCAATTTCTTGAGAAGTCAAGAATACTAATCAAGTATTCCTGACGCAATTCTTAAAAAGTTTCACATTGGTAGTAAAATATACACTACATGAATCTATTTAATACAGTATGTATTAGAGAATATTTTGTTCGTCTTGTAGGCAATAAAATTTTGAATCGATTCCACACGACATGTCAAGGTAGCGATGTTATAAAAAGAACCGATCCGATCATGGATCGATGCCACTATTGAGTTGCAGGTTAACATCGACAATATTAAAGCGGTCTTTAGCTTATTCTGTAAAGCTTATTTTAAACAAATATAAATATTTTACATTTTCACGTTTATTTTCAAACACGGTTGCTCACACCTTGTAAATATTGACACGATTATGAATGACGTACATAAAGTTTACAGACCTTACATAACATAACAGTATTCAAATTTACAAACGTGTGTTAAGCGAATGACGTGTCTACTACATGTGATATATGTGTCTACTACATATCAAGATTGATCTTTCTTGTTGTGATGTGTCGCTATACTTTTTATTATGTTTCCAGTCCGAGATGCGCTTCATATGATGTGTCTACTTTGTTCTGTGTTGTGTATTTTTCTGTACTAAAACGGAAATCACAAATTCTAAAGATCGAATGGTAAGACTAAAATTTACCGCTTCACTTGAATGCAAGTTGAAATCACCCGTTCTTCCTCTTTTGTTTGAAGACTATTTTTTTCTGATGAGTACAAGGAGTAGTGTCGTGAACTTCTATTGACACTGAAATTTCGATTGCCATATATGTCTTTTATTACAGTTGTTAGAGTCTTCTTTAATTGTACTTTGCGTTGTGTAGTACTTTTAACAATTAGAAATGTCCTTAAATAGTAAACTTTTCTTTAGTTTATATTCATGCAAAGTTGCCATAATAAAATATTTTTGTAAATTCATCTTGGCATTTATAAATTCGTGACAAAAATCAAAGGTTATTTCTGAATGAGCAAGAAATAAAGAAAAATTATCGTTAAAATGTTTAATTTTCATAATTCTTTCAGATGAAGACATCTGAAAAATTGCACATGGAATCACAGAAATTTCATTAGGAAAGTCTGAAGGATTAATATGAAAGTGTTGGCCTAATTGGTTGATTGGTGTATCCAGAACGTGGAAATTTAAAAGGAATTGTTGATGCAGAGAGTTTGAATTAGCAGATGTTAACAGCAGCAGCAACAGCACGGCTTGCAACAGCAGCAGCAAGGTTGGCAACAGCAGCAGCAAGGTTGGCAACAACAGCAGTCACAGCAGCAAGGTTGGCAACAGCAGCATGGTTGGCAACAACAGCAGTCACAGCAGTCGCAGCAGCAACAATCACAGCAACCACAACAGCAACTCTCGCTTCCGCACACCTAATAAACAAGTTTACATTTCGAAAAAGCTGCTTTATAACTCACTTTAATGTTCACTTATTTAGGAATTAAGTAGATTTTTTTCTACTGACTATTTGACTGAAGGCAGTAATAAATTAATATATTTGAACAAATAACGATTACAACGTGTGGAGGGATCAGCTTAGGCCTATTTCAACAGACCTGATAAATATAGTTGACCTACATAACAGGCGCTTTAATGGACACCTTACGATGTCTGAAGGTATGGAGAATATTTTAGGGGAATACAACAGGATTTATTATCAGTAGGTTCGGATGCATCTCGATTGTATCGTTTTAGTTTCTAAAGGTTTACTGAATTGAGGCAAAGAAAGGTTACTTTGTAGCAGAGTCTGAAACAGAGAATTTTGTAGAGTGGTTATTAACACTCTCATGATCTATTGCTCATCAAGTATTTGCTTTGCTATTCAATTCTCAGAGTTGAGTGTTACTGGTTTTAGTCAATAGAATGTGTCCTTATAATTTTAATATTTGCAATTTATTCGATAAGATCTGAATGTCTGGTTATCAAGAAGTACGCCTATATATTGTTCAGAATCCGCGACCTAAATTTTTAGTGACTTATCAACCTTTGTCAACTGTTGTCAACGTTTTTTAGTGACTTATAAGTCAGTATTATATCCGTGTTCATACAGGTAATTACTAGTAGGCTTAGCAACTAATCTGAATAAGAATTAGAAACTCACAAATGCTTCTTTGCAGTCACATACCATGGGCAGTAACTTACAACGTTTCATTTAAAAATCAGCTATCAGTAAATAAAGTAAAAAATTTAACAGTCGCAGGATTTTATTCCTATCATCAAGAGTGATAAGAGACATAAAATTTGTGAATTACTTTTATTCAGCTTAAAGTATCACATCTTGAAAAAGACCATTTTCTCTACGTTAAAGTACGATTGTATTTGCAACAGTTCTGCAGCAGTCGCTTTGATTTATTATTAGGAAAACCAAGTAACAATAAGATTTATATTTTCACTAGAGATACTCGGTAATTAGTTCTCTACGTCCAGGCACTTATAATAAGGACCGACAGACATTCAACTATCATCCAAAACAAAAATCTTTCGATAAAAAGTATAAAAATATAAAGTACACTTTGAACACAAGTCTAGACCTATTATTAAAGTGTAGATTCGTGAAAACGAACGTAAGCAATTTAAAAACTAAAAGTAAATGTTGACAGTAACAGAAACAATGTAACGTTTAATACCACTTGAGTGTGACATCTTAAGTAATAAGTTTCATTTGAAACAGTAGTAATTTTGTGACAACCGTACAGTAATTTATAGTTTATTTACAAGACGATTTGTGTGGACAATGGACAATAATGAGGTGTTTACGTTAGATAATTGAAATCAAAAGTTAAAAGTCAGTGAGTATAAACATAAAGTTTACTGGTTATTAGAAAATGACTTAATAATCAGAGTACGGTGATGATTCGATTGGCAAGTAACGTATGTGAGCATTAACAGTAAATATCAGATTATAGAGTGAAAAAATAAAAAGACATTATCAAAAACAGTTTAAATGACGTGCTATGTGAAGTCTTATATTAAATATAAGCAGCATGTACCTGGTACAGGACGACGAGAAGAGCCAAAGCAAGAACTGCGCACTTTGCCATTTTTGGTAAAATGATGTCTGGTGTCTAAACCGAGATCCAGAATGAGTTTCTCAATTTCAACAGCATCCTTTTATACAGTAGAATCGGTCGTCTTTATCTCGGTTCTGAGCAATTTTGTAAAATCCTATTTTACCATGAAAACACGTATCTTTTCATTATCTGCTTTTCTACCTTGAAACATCGAATGACCCTCACTGGAATCTACATTGGAACAGACGACGGCAATCAATCAGAAGGCCTGTAAACTCGAGTCTATTCAGGACAGAGATTCTCGTACTGTTGGCAGACTTGAGGAATTAGACAACTACCTGAACACTTTACAATAATATTGCAAACATTTAAATGAATAATGTACGTTGTGTAACAGAATAATGTTTGAGGAAAATATTATTTTGTTGAATACTTTGTGGCACACTTATGACAAAATGTGTAGCTCTATTTGATTTTTATACTGTACGGAGGCAGTAGCTTATACGGTGAACTCACTTTAGTTTACGATACATTCTTATTAATAATCAAACAAAAACATTCTAATTACAAATTAACGTGCGATATTATAAGAAAAAAAAATTTGCAGAAGAAAATTTGGACACACACACATTATTATGATAACATTGAAGTTTACTTCTAATTGCATTTTTTAAATTTCAGAAGTATCTTCTATATTTCACATAGACTACTCGTTGTGTATTTATTTTCTAAATTCATAGAAAGATAT
Organism: Magicicada septendecula; assembly: GCA_034769895.1. Taxonomy (NCBI): domain Eukaryota; kingdom Metazoa; phylum Arthropoda; class Insecta; order Hemiptera; family Cicadidae; genus Magicicada; species Magicicada septendecula. Next base: position 662,333,013 of record CM068368.1, read on the forward strand.
TTTGAATGAATATAGGATCATTGCAGGTTTGAAGTTTATCACTGGAGTATTTGTATAAAACGAGAAATGAAGAATGAAAACGCTTCTTTTGAATTGATCTGGAAGATACGGAATCTAAAAAATTAATACTTTTTTGAACTACTGGTCTCGCAATGTCTGTAAAATTTTCGATGGCTTGTTACCTATGCTACGAAACCAATTTCTTAAAATAAAAATGACACTGTTTGTATTGCTGAAAACTTTTGTAGGCTAAAGAAGGCATATAAATTTCTTAATATTATAGTTCGCTAAATTACAAGATAAACTATCCACACCTAAACTACTGAAGTATTTCTTTATTCAAAATTAACTGAAATCTATTGGACTGTATGTATACTTAATGTAGCTTTGGTACACATTGTGTGATATACTATGTTCCAAAGTATACGCGTGTTGATAGTTGTGTTGAGATGATTAATGTGTTGTTAGAATATGTTAATAATTTGTGTGTGTAAAAATACATATTAATTAAATTCTGCGAATTTCAGAAGATACTCCTGTATTTCAGATACCTGTGCGTGTTTTACATATTCACACAAATATATTTTGAATAAATATAGAATAAAGGTATGTTCGTAAGTTTTATCACTTACGGATACAAATAGGGTCATTCTAACTATTTCTGTTGAAACGAAAAACGAAGAATGGAAAGGCAGATGTGTTGACCTGAGGACACAGAATTTGAAGAACATAATATTGTAACGAAAATGTATATTATTATTTTGTGACTGTCACTTATAAATGTTTTGTAAACGCTTATCATTTCTAATATATATACAGGCCTATATAGGACCGCGTCAGTTGCGACCCAGTCGTACAAATCCTGGTCGTTTGCGACCGAGGTGAAAATTTGAGCCCAGTTGCGATCGGAAACATCGTCCTATCAGCTCGTACATTCACAGACTGGTCTATCAAAGGCGTGTGAAGAGATAAACGCACACGTCTGTAATGGTAGTAATGGTAATGCCTACAGCTGTTTTCAATGTCTATATAGCCTACTCTTGCGACCAATCAACTTTCTCTGTGTATAAAATATTCCTCAGGCTTTCACGGCCGGTGTCAGATGTTTGGTTTGGTAATAAACCATGGACCACGGCCAAACAGCCCGGACAACATGAACCATACATTTCTCTGTGTATATTTACATTCTACATGCTGAACCCATATTGTGACAGGCTTCTTCAATCGCTTCGCTCGCCTTACATAGGCATCATCGAAACGGCGGCCTACGATTGCCTATCAATTTGCGGGTTACTAAAACATCACTTGAGTGTCGCAGACACCGAAGCATTAGCCCTTTGACGAGCCGTTTTCTGCTCCGCTCGAGTCCAACGGAAAACAAAACTTATAATCACCTGTACCAACATTAACACATTTCGTCACACCATTACTAGCTACATAATTCAATATTTGCTAGTACATCTTATATTCACATCTCTACCGCTCATTGTAACATGTATAGGCCTATTACAACTACTTTCCCACCGTAAACTAACTTCATAAGCTTCCGTCTTACTTGTAGACGGAGAAACCAAACTAAAAGGACACGAACTTAATCAACGAGGAACCAACATAATCTAACCAATCTAACAAAAATATAGGAAGAAAGAGGTTACTCGCACAAACGAAAGAGTTACAGATTTGAAACCTCAACGAAGTTTGGAACAGGAAAACAGGAATGTATCTACTAGTTGCCACGGATTCGGTCAGTTGGGACTAAGTGAAAGTGCGGGACGCAGTTGACCGGGTAAGAACGGGTAAAAACGTCGTTTCGTCGCAACTGACCGAGACCGGTACTCCTTGCCGACTTTGTCTATGTGTCAACATAAAGGTTTATTTTTCAGATTTGTGTAAAATTTACTTAATATGACTATAACACTAATTATGGTGTACTTTACTCTCTAACTGCATGGAAAACGGTGCAAGTTAATTTTGTTGCATAAAATACATCGTCTGTTCTACTTAAAAACGGAAGAGATGTAGTGAAAGATGATACTATTGATTGACTGATGGCCTTTAATCAGTCGGCCAAGGATGCAGCATGGATTGTTTGGATTCGAGATACGGACAACGCGAGTACGTGCTACCATCTTATTACGATACATTTTGTTATAACGTTCTGTTGTTGTTATATCAATGGTGATTACTAATAAAGTTTCATACTTTAAATAAATTAAAAAATTTATTGTGTGTTGGCACACATAACATACCGTTTAAAAAAAAATAGTTTACATTTTTTGGTGATTTCTAAAATGTGAAATAATTCTCGATTATTTAATTTCTTGGATTTTGATACTCAATTTCTTGGATAATTTTATTACCTGAACACATAAAGCTCAAGTTTACTTAGAAGTTTTGGCGTCTTATTAAAACAAAATTTTCTTGTGTATGCTGCAAGTACTACAGACGCTCAGACACACTCACAAGCACACACTTGGTATATTGAAATTTTTACTTTCTTCGAAGTAGTAATTGGTGTCAGTATTTCATCGTAGCGAATATCACAATTAAAATATTGTGAAACTTAAAGATTTAAAATAAATATTACAACGATACAACGTTATTAAATGTAAGCGTGTCGTGCCACACGTTGACGGGCGACAAAATTATAACAATACAAATAACGTGTATGTGTAATTGGGGTTCAGGTGTAATTATAATAAGAGTATTAGATTCCTGAGTATTTAAAAATTCATATTTATTGTTTATTCAATCTTATAAATAATAAACATCATTAATAATAATGATAGGATACGTGTGTCCTATTAACGTCATTTTCTCACTGGGGATAACTATAAAATTTACACACACTTTGGTGCCTTTTGTTTGTTTATAAACTAATTAGTTTTTACACAGTGGCATTAAATAATTATTTTATTAATTACTTGGGGAGGGTAGCTGAGATTCCTGTCTGTACATGCATCACTAACACACACAAGATACACGCGTAACACACATACAATTGAGCAGGTGTTCCTTGCTTGTCGAAACAGGCTAATTTCTCCCCTAATCTAACAATGAAATATTTTTACAATCTCAGACCTGTCCATTTACCCTTAACTTATTATAATTCTACAAATTTTATATTTATTCAAATCAATGCCTAATACAGCATATGGCTGTATCGTTGCAATATATTAAATAACATTCACCTGTCAAACATTTGGAATCTGCTCATGTCTCCAAAAACTTCGAATTATTTGTTAGTTCGAATGACATGTTCTGACGATTTTATAAGTTCACTAGATTACTCTGTCTTCTCCAGTAGCATTGATTTTTTTATTTTCTGTACCACCTGTACTGTTTATTTATTTATTTTTTTCTACCACGAATACCATTAGCGCGCTGTCTTTGGTCTCCTTCTCATATTCAACTCTGTTGTTAATAGATTTTCTATATTTTTTAATGGCTGTGGTTCATTAAACATTTTTCCGGTGCAGATTTTTTTGTGAGATCATTATTGGCTGAGAGCTTTGAGTAGGCCCTCAGTGTCTTTATAAAACGTTTTAATCGTCATAGATCAATTTGACGGCATAGAGAAATGAATTTATAAGACTCGAATAAAGACCATTAAATACGCGGATGATCAAGCTGTGTTGGGGAAATCAGAAAAAGAGCTGCAGTTTATGACGGAGAATATTGAAAGTGTAGGGTAAGAGTTCAGAATAAAGGTAAATGCAGAAAAAACTAAATTGATAGGAACTGACAAGAATGAAGGCTTTGTAATCATAGCCTATTCTTGGCAGGAAACACTGTAAGGCAAGTGAATTCGCTTAAGTATCTGGGAGTACGTTGATACGGAATGAAAGCTCTATGGAAGAAATCGAAGTAGAATATTTATAGGTTAGAGTGCTTTTAAAAATACAAAAGAATTACTAACAGCAAGAAATTTCGATTGAGATGAGAAAGAGATTTTCTAAATGTTTTATTTGCAGTGTGGTTTTATATGGCTGTAAAAAATGACCATCAAAAAGAAAGAAGAAAGGTACCTAGAGTTTCGAAATGTGGTTCCCAATTACTAAGGTGACATGAATACAAAATAAGTTGGTTGGTGACACATTGCGTAGAAACTGTCTGCAGATAAGGTGGAAGGAATGAGAGGAGGGGAAGAAGAAATGTTGGAATGCTTGATGATATCAAAAACGGATGAATCTAAAGTCAGCTGAAGATAAATCCACAGAATCCAAAAAAAACGGAGAGCATCCAGTTAAACCTGTCGTAGACATTTTTACAAAAGAAGAAGAAGAAGAAGAAGAAGAAGAAGAAGAAGAAGAAGAAGAAGAAGAAGAAGAAGAAGAAGAAAGATCGATTTACAACGTTCTCCTCTTTTCAGATACCATAATTTAGATTGTTCCATGAGTCATCCTTTTTTCAGACTCTTTAGGGTGTACTGAGATTCTGTGATCAGCCATTGTATAGGTTCTGACCGCACCGAATCTCTGTTTACTCTTGATGACAGCACGGAGAAGTGAATTTATAAGACAGGAATGTGAAATATTTAATAACGTGTGTTGTTCTGGTGTATGTGATTTGGTTGATATGTTTCTGACAACAATTCTGAGTATCAAAACAAATAAAAACACAAATTAAATATTACCTATTTACAAAGTAACTGAATGTTAATTAGTACAAATGAAAACAAGAGGGAAAATTCCACAATTCCGATAGCGTTAAAAGAATTTGGTTTTAATAATCGAATAGCAATTCTGTGTTTTATAAGCAATGGCCGTTATATGTATGTATAATATGTACATACGTATTTGTATTATTCGCAGTACTATATTTAGCACAATTACATAATAGGGCATAAACAATGGTCGCTTTAAATGCTCCAAAAATGTATTAATGCATAATACATATATTTCTTAAAACATGATTGGTGTGTCTGCTGTCGTTTTACCATTGTATAACCAGCTGTTCTACTATTTCGTTTAGGTTTTTTGTTATTTTTGCGATTTGTCCTGTTTTCTTCTGTTTTTATTTCTTCGCGCATAACTCGTGAAGCCCGTGTTTCTTTAGTATCTTTTTCCTTGCGCAGTTTTCAATCAACTGTGTATGTTTGTCATGAAAATACGCATCCTGTGGTTTTTTTTTATATTGACCTTTGATGTTTTAGTCATACTGCACTGATGATAAGCCACTGCTAAGAATGGAGGATAAGAACGAAGCACTAATTATGTCGGTAAATATATTGTTCAAATCACAAAGATACACTCAGTGCGTACCTAGCTATTTGGTACCCGGTGCGGAGCTCAGATTTGTCACCTCCCCATAATGACACCTGTTGAGGTATGGGTAAAAATAATTAATAATTTAAGTACAGGAGCAAACACACGCTTTATTGAAGAACAGTTTAGTAGCAAGTATACATACAACGGACACACGAAATACACATTACAAAAGCAGATTTAAAACTGAACTAACTGGTCGAGTGCATCTCTGTTTATATAGAAAAAAGCTTCCAGATTTTTCCTTTTATTTAAAACTTCCAGAACATTACTTTTGTAGACTTCTCACAGTAAACAAGCATGTGTGTGGGCTGAGGCCCCGCCCAGGTAGCTAGACCTCCCACCGCACAATACAAACTTTCACTCTACAATAACAGGTATACTTACTTAAAATTGAATGCAGAGTTTTCTAGTGTATTCTCAACACCCTCCCTAAAACTCTACATTCTCACAATCACATTAATTTTTAAAAAAATTCATTTTTACTCTTAAATCCAAGTTTAGATCTTAAATAAACAAATTTTGGTTTTGACAAAGCTTTCGTAAGTATATCAGCCCTTGTTCATAACTTTTAACATAATGTACATCAATTTCTCCATTTTGAAAACAATCACGTACATAATTATATTTCACATCAATATGTTTTGTCCTTTGATGGAATTCAGGATTACTTATAAGTTTTAATGCACTCATATTATCTATATATAAATCATATTTATCAGTCTTACAATCGCATTCATTAAATAACTTCTTTAACCACATTATTTCAGTTGTTGCTAATGCTGCACTTACAAATTCTGACTCGGTTGTTGATAATGATACAGATTGTTGCTTCTTACTTCGCCAAATAATTGCAGCATTTGCATACATACAAGCTACGCCAGAAGTTGATTTACGTGTAACTGTATCGCTAGCATAATCAGCATCACTATAAGCTTTAAAGTTGCCATCCTTACAATATAGTAATCCAAAATCAATCGTACCTTTTAGATAACGTAAAATTCGTTTAACAATTGACCAATGAGCTACACTTGGTTTGTCTAAAACTCTAGATACAACATTTACAGCAAAACTTATGTCCGGACGACTTACAATTTGCAAAAACATCAAATTGCCGACAGCTTCACGATAAGGTACATTACTTACAATAGTTTTTGATAAATATTCATCATGATTACAATCAATTGGCGTGGATACAATATTAGCTTCTGACATATTAAACTTTTCTAAGATTTTGTTAATATAAGTACTTTGATGAATGAAAACAGACCCATCATTCAATCTACAAATTTCCATTCCAAGATAATTAGTAACTTCTTTAGTACTAGTAATTTTAAATTTTTTACTCAAATCATTCAACAATTTATCAATCAAACTTTCATTTGAAGCTGCAATAAGTCCATCATCAACATAAATTGCTAACAAGATCTTATTATTATTATTGTTATATATGTATAAACATGGGTCACCCGTACTTTGACAAAAATCTAAATTTACAAGAAAATTAGTGAAGTGCTCAGTCCAGCATCTTGGTGCTTGTTTTAAGCCGTATAAACTTTTCATTAATTTACATACGCGTGAGCTTCCATCATCAAAACCTTCAGGTTGTTTCATATATATATATCTTCCTTTAAGTCACCGTATAAAAAAGCCGTTTTTATATCAAATTTACCGATATGTAAATTTTCACGAGCAGAAATACTAAGTATCAATCTTATTGTATCAAAGCGAACAACCGGACTAAAAGTTTCTTTATAATCGATATCTTTCTGTTGCGAATAACCTTTAATAACCAACCGCGCTTTATAACGTTCTGTACCATCTGGATTGAGCTTCTTCACAAAAACCCAACGATTGTTAATCACCTTTTTATCTTTTGGCTTTTCTACTAATACCCATGTCTTATTTTCATACAAAGAGTTCATTTCGTCCTGCATTGCAGCTTGCCAACTATCTTTTTCTTTATTTGTAATTGCTTCGTTATAATTAGATGGTAACTTTTCAGCAATAAACGTGATCGGACATCCATAATATTCTGTAGGTTTTAATTTTGTTCTATCGCGCAATTGTCGTCCAGTTTGATTGTTATCGCTATTTGAAGATTGTAAAGGTTCTCTTTCTTCAAACTCATTTGATTCATTTTTAAGTAAAAGTTCATTATTTTTAGGAGTTATAATTTCATTTTCTTCAGTTTCTTTATTATTACTGTTCAAAGAATTCAAAATAATTGATTCAGCTAATACTCTTTCAGGTTTAAAAAGTACATCTCTACTTATAATGACATCTCGCACTTCCGGAACATATACACGATAACCTTTACAATCCTCATGATATCCGACCAGATAACCTCTCATCGATTTTTTATCAAGTTTCTTACGCTTTTCTTTTGATATATGTACATAACACATGGTTCCAAATATTTTAAATCTATCAACAGTAGCTGTTTTTCTATTCCATAACTCATAAGGAGTTTTATTATTTTGTTTTGTTGGGCCTGTTCTATTAATTACATGTACAGCAGTATTCATTGCTTCTGCCCATAAGAATAGAGGTAAGTTTGAATTTGAATATAACATTGATCGAGCAGCCTCTACAATGATTCGGTTATCGCGCTCTGCAATTGAATTTTGTTCGGGCGTATATGGAACATTAATCGAATATTTTATACCTTTACTATTTAAAAAAGAGATTACAGCTTTATTATCGTGATCTTTACCACCATCAAAATGAATTTCTTTAATATTTGTTGCAAATTGATTCTCAACCCCGATACAAAATGATTTTAGTTTTTCTATTACTTCAGATTTTTCTCGAATAAAATGAATTTCTCTATAACTTGAAAAATCGTCTTTAAAAGAAACAAAATGTAACTTTCTACCGAGAGACTCTACTTCCATAGGACCACAAACGTCAGTATAAATTATTTCGCGAGTTTTAGTGGCACGATCGATCTTTTTGTGAAAAGGCAATCTATGATTTTTGCCATAAGCGCAATCTTCACAAAAGAAATTTGCATCCGTAAATTTTATATTTAGATTTTTCAAAAAATTCTTCACATGTTTTACATTTTGATGACAAAGTCTTTCGTGCCATAATTGTAAAACATTACCATTGGAAATGCTCGATCTACTCTTTTGTTCTACCCGTTACATTCTTTTGGAATTAAAGTTTGAATGTCTAATTTTAGCAAACTACCAGGCTCATATTCGGAACCAGTTACAAGAATTTCATTACCACGCTTTAAAGTACATCTCGTAGCATTATGTGTTATTTCATAATCTATACCCCTTTTACCCGCATATTTAACAGAAAACAGATTATACATTGAATCAGGAACATATAATACATTATAGATAGTACCTTCTACTCGTTCACTATTTTTATAAGTTTCAAAGTCAATATTACCTTTACCATATGCAGACATTGTCATACCGTTGCCCATTCTTACACTGACTGGTGTTGTATATTCTTCGAACGTTGAAAACCATTCTCGATGCTTCGACATATGATCCGTCGCACCCGAAACCACAATCCAGAGATCATCCCGATTGCCACAGCTACCTTTGTCACCTATTAGTGCTATCCTCGATGTTGATTTCTTCTGTCCAGAAGACGAGTTACTTCTTTCTTGATTATTCGACCATCTTCGCTGTCCATTATTCTTATTCATGAAGCAATTGTTACTTTTATGACCTTTTCTTTTGCACGTATAACACCTGAAGCAGTCCCTTTTTAAATGACCTTGTCTTCCACAATTATAACACTGCTCTTGTTTCAAATTATTCTTCTCATATTTATAAGAGTCATTCTTCTGTTCTTTATGACCGATTTTCAGATTAGCTAGCAACGCTGTCGTCTCTTCGTGTACTTCCTTTTGCTCTTGTAATCTAAATTCTTCTGCCATCAAGCGCTCAGTCAAATTTTCGAGATTCTTCTTATCGTCAGATACCGAATCCCAAGCACTGTGAATGATTAAACTTTTGTGGCAAAGATGTTAAAACACGAGTCATCACCATAGTCTTTTCAATTTTTCCCCCGAGATTTTTCATTTTTCTAGCCAACTGTTCTATTTTTGAAATATTATACGTAACACTTTCACTCTCTGTCCACTTAAACTCAAAAAATTGTTTTTGAATCATCGACAGATTTTCATCAGATTTTAGATCATATGCTGTATTCAATTTGTCCCACATCTCCTTGGCAGTAGAACAACCCATTATAAGTTCGAGAGGCTTTCTCTCCACTGTTGTAACAATTAACTTTCTGGCAATTTTGTCCGCCTTCTTGAACTTTTCCAACAACGCGTCACGATCTTCTGCACCTGCAGCTGGCTCGGCTAATCTTCCTTCTCAAACATCCAGCACATCATCATCCTCTTCCATCAACGTGCGTACTACGAAGCGCCATTGATGCCAATTATCTTTGTCACGAAGTTTTTCAATTTTTATATTCGGTTCCATTTTTGCACAAATATTTTATACTTGCACTCCAATTACACACTGCACTCCGATTTTAAAATGCCACTGGGCCCATAACCTGTTGAGGTATGGGTAAAAATAATTAATAATTTAAGTACAGGAGCAAACACACGCTTTATTGAAGAACAGTTTAGTAGCAAGTATACATACAACGGACACACGAAATACACATTACAAAAGCAGATTTAAAACTGAACTAACTGGTCGAGTGCATCTCTGTTTATATAGAAAAAAGCTTCCAGATTTTTCCTTTTATTTAAAACTTCCAGAACATTACTTTTGTAGACTTCTCACAGTAAACAAGCATGTGTGTGGGCTGAGGCCCCGCCCAGGTAGCTAGACCTCCCACCGCACAATACAAACTTTCACTCTACAATAACAGGTATACTTACTTAAAATTGAATGCAGAGTTTTCTAGTATATTCTCAACAACACCCCCCCCCCCCCAACTACCATACATTATCATTTAAATGGTACTCAGATTCGAGTAAGCTAATAACCGAATATAATGTCTTTATTTTCAACATAAATTTAGCTTTCCTTTCAACAATGCAAGTGCAATATTTAATAACACAGTAACTACACAAACACAATATTAACTACACTCGTGGTAGCCTATACGTATTTTCTTACATATTAAACTTTACTAGCACATGCCACTTACAGATATTGAAACTACACTTCAAACTACGCTAAAATTGTTATCAGGATCAATGCAAGTTAGTAAAATTATAAGAACAAATAGGATCTTCATCAATCAAAATACACATTTCGATTTAAAAATACTTTAATCTCTTCAGTAATTTGAGATTTGGTTAGTGCGTAATTCATTGTAAATACATACATCATACAACATTTCTCTATTAACAACAATAAAAATACGATATTATATTATACAAATTTCTGACAAATTTCTCTTATTTCTAGTGAATTCATTGGAGGTGACCCTTGACGAATGCCTTCGTTTGCTTCAGATAAATTTTTTTTCAGAAAGTTTTTGTTTTTGTTTTTAAATAACAAAAAAGAAACAGTAAAAAACAATTTTTCAAAAAAGATAAAAATAACTTGTGCATAATGGATAATCGGGATCGGGCGAGTCTATGTCGGTCAACTGAAGGGGTGGCAACTAACTGGTAAATCACTGTAACACATCTGTCACATCACAAAGAAGATAATCGTCTATCAGCGTTGCGTTGGTTCACTATTGTTTTCGGTCACTTTGTCAAGTTACAGCTTCTACATAATACATATAATAGTTATAAATATCTAGTACTCTAAGAAAATTTAAAAGTAAAAAAAATTAACATTTTTTAAAATTGAGAGAAAAAATATTTGAAAATGGCACCCGGTGCGGACCGCACCCCCGCACCCCCTAAGTACGCCACTGGATACACTTATTCGAGCAGTTGGAAATAATTAATGAAAAAAGAGGATGAAAGGAATTGTGCAATAGAGACAACAAGACCACAGAACAAGGAAGAGGACCAAGAAAAAGATAGAGGAATGATGTTAAATGACGATTAAAAGCCTTTGGTACATTAAGTATCAGCACAGGAACCTGAATAACACAGAAATAGGCAGGAATATAATTATATGCAGAGTGGCGAAAAACCTTTCTGTAATATTTTGAGCAACAACGTCTGAAGAACTTTGGATGTTTGATGAGTAACCATTGCACTTTGTCAAATGTCTTGATGATATTTAAATGAAAATAAATATTGTCTGTCAGTCATTAGGGGACGTCCATTAATTACGTGAGGTTTTTTTTTTAAATTTGGACCCCCTCCCCCCCTTGGTGAGATTTGGTGAGATGTGGTGGGACCCCCTCCCCCTCACGTGAGGTTTACCCTATAATTTTTAAATAATTAAATTTATTTGATATGTTCATGTTTTTGCTTCATACCACTAAAAATACCTAAAGCATATCTTCTATGTACTACATTTTTTCTGTGAAATTAGAGGTGAAAATGATAACTACGTTTAAGGTGCACTATAACGAGTTTAATTAAATTAATTGTCTTGAAAGCTGCCAAATGGCTCTCTACATATCGTGGTTTTTGCAAATAATTTTCGCAAATAAGCAAATACTAAATAGGCTGCGACACCACCTTCCCTAATTCTTCACTCACTCCATGGGCATTCATGTGCTTCCTCTATTGTAATGATTGGACACATGACATCCATGTGTTTTGGTAGTACAGGAAGACAGTCATTAGACGTATCTACATCCTCCTCGTGCAGCCACTCCAGCCTATCGTCCACGGCGCACAGCAGCTCCTCAGCCCGACGGGTGACCACACGCGTTGGTCGAACCCTGACCACAGGTGCTCGCGGGGTTGCATGCAGCGCCGACCTGTGTTTCTGCAGCTTCACACACGAAGCAAAGTAGATGCCGCAAGTCTTGCAGCATCTGTTATGGATAGTTTGATCATTCATCAAAAGAGATGCGCAGTAGTAATCGTACGGCATTTGGGAATAGCCCGCATGTTTGGGATACACCGTGAGAGATTGCCGAAGCAGGAACGATGCGAACGACTTCCCATCGTGTTCCCCAGGCTCCGGCACAGTCGGTTCTCCGGTCACTTGGAGGATCGGATAAGGTGGAGGCATGAAACGTCCGCGAACCACAGTATGCAGCGCACTCCTCAATGGCCTGCAGCAGTCGCGATTTTCACACTTGACCACCTGCAAATACAAATTAAAATTTGAGTATGAATTCCAGATTTATAGAGGCGCATTTAATAGGCATTTTAGCATGAAGTACGTATATAATACCTGCAGCAAATACTGGCTTTCTCTGACATGGTCTGCATACCATTGTTCATCGGGCAAGTCGGGAACTATAGATAGGCTGTCCTTCGGCTTTATGTATTCGGCAACGACTTTGTGCCCGTCGATTAATACCGAGCTCCATATTTCGCCCAGAATCTCGCCTGCTTTCTGGAAGTTCTCCAGTTCTAAGGTGGGATTCACAGTTTTTCCGCTGTCATCTAGATGCGATCCATAAGAGTCGTGAGGAAGAATCAGGCCTGTCAGTTCTCGGCTCAAAGAAGCCATTCGCCTTTCTACTTTGTTAAAAGCACTTCTCCCTGGGGCATTGGTCACTAAGAATATGGCGTCTAAGTCGTTCTCTTTGAAGTGATTTACAGCGTGTGCGATCACTTTAGGTTAGCGCGGATTTTCATCCGGCCCACCATCGCATGAAATAATAAGAATAGGTTTTACTTCGCCTTGACTGTCCTTCATAGATGCTTTAAAAGCCTCACAAGACAAAAGCCTATTGAAATCATCAGCGTGAGATGTCGCCGTAGACGAAGAGTGCTTGGCACTGCGGATAGCGATGTACGTCGGCCCACTGTAAGTAACAGCTTCAGGGCGCCCCATCTCATTAGGTTTAATTTCACAGATAGCGTACACACTTGGAATTAATTTATGTTGAGAAGCAATCACGAAGTCGTGATCCGGCAGAGAAACTTTGTATTCTACGTGCATGAGCAATGGTGCCTGTTTGTTTGCTGCTGTTAGTCTAATGGGAACACGCGCTTTATCATCCTGAGACAAATAAATAACTTTATCTGGACCGAGAACTGAAGCGACTGTCTCCAGAGACCTTATTGAAGACACACAAAAATGCTGGTCTGGGTGTGCATTATGATGATCGGCTTGTGGGCGGCTGAGCTTTACGGGAACGGTCACAACGTGCCTCTTCGCCTCGGAGGTGTTACTTTTCCTGGGGAGCAAGCGAATGTATGTGCCACTTCTAGATATATTGAATCCGAGTTCTAGGAGCTTCGCGTGTAGATCATATAGGGTATGGCAGGTGCGAACAACTTCACACCGTCGGCGTTCTTCGGCAGAAGCACCGAACATAGCTATGTCTACTATGGTCTACTACTATATACTACTATAGCTATGGTCTTTTTAAGAAGTTCTGATTGTTGCTGCTCCAAGCGCGGATTTCCAGGGGCAGATCGTAGTGTCAATGATTTAGCTGCTTCCGGATTCTGAGAGCAAAATTCTTGCAGTTTAGTTTTATGAGATTCCCTGTTCTTTTTTGAATAAACAGTCTGCATTTGTTTCTTTTTAAGAGTTTTTTCACACTGATCAATTTCCCGTCGTAGCTCTACTATCATCTTATGTTCGGTGCCGTCAGCAATTAAAGAATTTTTGCGACGCTCTGTAAGATCAAGTTTCGTACGAAGCTGAGAAATTTTCTCCTTGAGCGCGTTTTGCGCCGGAGTATGGTGTTTGGGAGCAATTGAAGAGGTGCCGATTTCATTTTCGTCATCGCTAATTTGAATAGGTTGCATTTTCCGTTTGTTAGAACCTGAAAATTTAAAATTTTATTTAAAAATGGAAAATTATACGTATATACGCAAATACGTAAAAATGAAAAGTTTATTTGTTTTAAACATTGATTAAAACATTTTAATAAAAACATGTTTTATTTAGAAAGTGTATTAAACAGTGTTTTTAACACGTGATTAAAAACACTTTATTTTAAACATGCCAACCCTGAGTAGTATTCGGACGGACAGACAGACAAAGACAGACGGACAAAAAGGCTCCGCGAAAATAGTATTTTTAACCGTTTTGACGGATCCCTAAAAAATTGACCTTTTATTGATATATTATATACATTAAATGTCATTGAACCTTTACTTACTTTGCAGATGAAAGACAACATTGTTTGTACCTTCCTTTGAACCGTATGATTACGTAGAATTTCAATCTCTTGATTTATATGATCACTAAGAGAATTCTTGTCGGTGAACTTCAGCTTAGCTTCCTTCCACAAACGATTAACTTCTTGCTGGCACCTTTGTTTTGACTTGTCTGCATGCCGCTTAACATACGCATTGTAAAAGTTTTGATACAAATTCATGTTGAACACAATAACATCGGGTTTATATGCGTTGCAGAATATCACGACTGACTCACTGACTGACACGCAGTGATTTCGACCGGCGCGGCAGGGAACTCCCCGAATGAAATCTGACACTTGTGCGGGTCTTTGTTTCAAATCGGGGAATCCCGGGCATGCACACGTGTATTAAGCATTCAGTTCAGTTCAGAGAGGCCATAAAGATTGGTGGGCACTTTAATATTGTCTATGCTCGGGATTATTTTTGTAAAACAAAATGTTATCCGTTATAATAATGGATATTCTCTGAATTAAAAAGTTGACGTGAGATTTTCATTGGCCCCCCTCCCTTTAAATGAGATTTGGTGAGATTTTGCCGGACCCCTCCCCCCCATTTTGAGCTCACGTAATTAATGGACGTCCCCTTACGGGCTAGAACCATCCCATGATGTGGCAACGTTGTCATCCGATCTTATTCCTGTCCAGTCCTATTAAGGTATAGTGTTGAGAGGGATACCAAAGTCCCAAGAGGGCTAAAGGGAAAAGACGATTGAATACTATATTTGTGTTTCGTTATAAATTTGTACAGTTCATTACTTTTTATAGTATTTTTTGTTAGTAAACATATTCACTTTTATTGGAGTAAGCATAATAGGTTTATGCATAGTTTAACGACTATTAAGAAGAGTCTGTATAGTATAAAGCTCGTAAACAGTTTGTTGTTGTATGGTATAACTTAAAACATTCTCAGTCACGTTCTGTAAAAATTAAAAAACAAATGAAGGTATAGAATGAGGATTTTCGTTTTCAATGTGGTATATATTAATTATTCATAATTTTATTTACTAAGATCAGATTTATTACCTCGTGTAGGCTACACTGGACTGGCTTCGAACAGCACCGTGTTGGGAGCACTGAACTTAATATTGCTGACTGCAACTACGGCTTATGCTAACGTAAGCGCATTGACTAGTTCATTGTCAAGTGTAATATATTTAATGTGTAGGCAGCTCATTTAAACAAGTATGTACTTGTACATACTATGTACTCGAACTAGACTGTAGCATATCATGTGACAATACTGCATAGTGATTTTGTTTTTAAATCGATCTCGATTCAATTCCATACGATTAAGTATCAGGGCCGGCCGATTTTGTTGTTAACAACTGCTGCGATTATTCACTCCGCCGCCTTTAGAAAAATGTTGTAAAATAATGATATTAAAAGTGTGAGAAATAGTAATCGTATTGTAATTGAGATAATAATTGAAATTATAAAAGTCTCTGTATAACAGGTACATGCATTTCTACATTTTAGGAAGTGAGACATCATTATAAGAAAATTAAGAGGTAAGTTTGACGGTTGTACGACGAGATAAATCGTATTTGGAGGTCATCCTTTCTTACCAACGTTCCCAGACGTCCCGATATTAATTTAATGTCTCTTTCAGGACACAATAAATTTCAAATACAAATTTAAAACGTATTTGAGACATCGAATAAAAATTCAATTCATTGTTAAATAATGACTGATTTTTAAAAGTCAAAAGGACGAGTAAAAAGACAAAAAAGTAATGCCGGTCAAATTACAATATTTTTTAAACTATTCGTAAAGATAATATTAATCACATAATTTAATCACATGTTTTATTCAAAAGCACAAAAAATTTGTACTGTTTTTCTTAAAACTGGTTTTGAAAATTCCGTGGTTACGATATCTTAACTTTGTGTCGCAGTTGGAAGTAGACCAACGTGAGAACAAAACTACTACGGTATTGCAGTATTGCTATTACGCTATTACTATGTTGCTGAATTTCACATTATGTTGCCAAAGACTGCTACTGTACAATGCTCAACAAGTAACATGCTTGTCACTTAGAGGGATTTAGTTGTTTTACACTTGACATTGAACTAAACAGTATGCTTACGTTACATAAGCCACAGCTGACACTGATTTGATGCCCCATTAGTCAGCACTATCGAGTACAATGCACCCAGTTCGCTATTGCTTCAACTGAGAGGTAGCCTACATGTTATAGCAAGCAGAGAACAATGAAACTGTATTGCATAACGTTATAGACTGTCGTAATGTCAACACGTTCAGTGTATCGATTCTTCAGTGTATACATTACAGTGATTTGAAAAATTATACAACACTGTTTTAGTTGAAAACACATACTGCTAATATACTTTCAAGATTCATATTGAATAAAGTGAACACATATTTATTGTAATTAAAATCAATACATCTTGATGTTTGAGTTTTCTTTTTTTACAAAAAGATAGTGAAAGTTGAGTTGTAGGCTATGCGTTGAACATCAACCAAAAGTAACAAATATTGTTATTAAGACATTAAACTATTGCAGTATGTACCACATATGTTGTTGCTACATATATTACAGTATCAAGTGGGCTCAATTAGTGAGTACAGAGAAGTATAAACGTAAAATGTAAATGTAAAAGTAACCCTTGACCGTGAATTAGACAGTGAGCTTATATCGCATACGGTTAGCAACAAGTTGTTTTCATTAGTCAGCCTGCTGAGGACAATGAACTCACAAATTTACTACTTCAGCTGGGAGTGCGCTATTTCTTTCTTATCCTGAAAATCTAAGTCACATTTTTTTTTTAGCTGTATTACATAAATCTACTTTCTTGCAGCGCCGTATACGTAGACAATACGTAGACAATTGTAGAATCTTGGATGACGCCTTTCGGTGTTTCTGCTATTATTACGTCCTAACCGACCATCTGAATATTCGGCGAAGAAACAGTTATCACGACAACGATGTATCATGTGTTTTCTAAGATTTTGATTGACACAGACTACTAAACGGTCGCATCTAAGCACAATTTTTTATCAGTATTCTGTAGTATTAATTAAGTATTATTCGTATAGTACTTTTGACCATAAATTCGATCATTTCGATTGTCGTATATATATATATATATATATATATATATATATATATATATATATATATATTTTGTAACGAGATGACTCTGTTTGGTCTTAATAAGCACTTTGTTAGTATTTTGAGGAGGAGTGTGTTGTTATGTTGTCAGGGTTATATTAGTTGAGCACCAATTTGCAATCAAAGGTTGCAAATAAAATGTATTTGTAAATTGGTAAGTATTAAAATATCATAAAGGTTTCTTTTCCAGCTATAATTCAGTCTCTTTTAATCTTTTATTTAATAGACGATTGTGATAACTAAAGCTCAGCAATGCAGATTCAAATCGGATGCCATACTTCCTGGTTGGGAGTGTTGCCAACTTAAGCTAGTCGATGAAGCAAATTAACAGTCACTGATATGGTGTTCATAATATCATACACACTTATTTATCCATTAAATAAAGAAACGAAAACCTTTTATCTGTAGTTATTAAACTCAAATCCTTTATTATCTTTTTTAAATTGTTTTAAAAGACAAATATAATTATTAACAAAGTCTGACCGGCTGTTCTTTAAATATGCTCAGAATGGCAGCGGTAGCTCTTAATGTCCCAGGGACCATACATTTGCTTTATTTTGTATAATTACTAAATAAAATACAAATAGTATGTTTTTCCGTTAGGTCCTTTTGACTACGATATAAAAGACAGATATGTTAGGAAAAGTACCGGTACCAAAATACATGGGATTACAATTAATTACAGAGTGTCTTAACAAGATTATATTAATAGTTTTACAATGTTCAGTGTCTAGGTTATGTTGATTTAAGTGTTTTTAAGGTCTAGTTCACTTCAGATGATAGTATTACTCTATATTAATAGTTTTTATACTGAAAATAATATTATTCATTGATTATTTTCACAGTGAAAGTTCAAAATTGTTTTGATTAAAAATGTAAACCGTGTCTTTGAGAAGTGTGGCCTAAGCCTTGAATGAAATTGCTTCAGTTTAGTTATTTATAAAAAAATACTTCTCTTCCTGGATAGGTTGATGGTATTTCTTCATAGATTCCTTGGTTTACTTCTTTAGAATGATACTGTACTTTTTTCTTCTATTTATTTTGTTTAGTAGTATTATTTAACTTTAAGTTCACAGATATGAAATTTACAATATGTTGGATTAGTCACTCTTATTTTAATATCAACCTTTCTCGTTTAGATCCAATAATGCACTCCTCTTTATTTAATTTATAACATCCCAGTTGCTAAGGCCTATCTTTCTCGTTTAGATCCAATAATGCACTCCTCTTTATTTAATTTATAACATCCCAGTTGCTAAGGCCTACCTTAGCTTTTATTGGTGTGAATTCTGACATTTTATGTTACTATGGTGCTATCTGAGCCTCAACATAAACAAACTACTAATATTTTACCTTCCATTTTCTTTAAATTGTTACAACTTTTTTATAAGATCCTTGATCTTTAATTTATTAGTATTTTTGAGTTTCTGATGGAACACTGATTATTTTGATACCACTTTTGATTATCTTCTATTACATATTTCTTGAGTTACCATTTTACACTTTTAATTATTTGTCCCAAAATTATTTATTATTAGTTCTTCTTGTACTCTTCACTTTATTAACACTATTGGACACAATTAGTAATAATATAACTTAACCTGACATTGTTTATTCTAATTTTAATATAAATTCTTATTCCAAATCCCTTAACTATCTAGGCTTATCATGCCTAGTTGTACAAATCTCTATTATTATTATTTTGGTACTTTCCTATTAATATTAACATTTGTGTTATTAATATTATTACATATAATATTAATCAATATAGCCAAACTAATTACTAATAACTATTAGTAACAGATGACAATTCTTCTTAACTTTCTCTATACAATACAGTTTTTATAAATACAACAAAACACTAAGTTCCAAAACATTGTCCTCCTTACTTATTAACTTTAATAGTTAACATAACTATTATTCGCATTCCTTTAACTTTAATAAACATAATTATTAGAACCTTAGTTAACTTTAATTAAATAATAAAAGAAATAAATAGTATTTAACTAAGTAGTTAAATAATTAGTTCTTGACACAAAAACTATCATGTTTCTTGGTACTTTTGGTAGGAGTAGTAAAGTATATTTCTGTCAACAAGATGAGTAGCAAAACATCATGTAACAATATGTGTGTGTGTGTGTGTGTGTGTGTGTGTGTGTGTGTGTGTGTGTGTGTGTGTGTGTGTGTGTGATTAAATATATGTTACGCACACACACACACACACACACACAGATATATATTTATATACAGCAGGCAAAGCATGTCGAAGTTTGTTTGGTAAATATTTCATCATTCTTTTTTCATCAGGTGTAGGCCTAATATCATAATCTTGCTTCACGTTTCAAATTAATATTTCTGATAATTTGTATCTAATCCGAAACGTGCGTGTAGTTATTCAGATTATGATTGAATATGATATCTATTTGAAAAAAGAACATGGCTCAATCAGTGTTTCTTCAGTGTGCTGTTTTCACTATATGCTTACTCGTAAATTGTGAATGTGCAAATGAACATAGTCCAATTTTGATAAACACGCACGCGCGCGCGCATATACTTAATATGTACATAAATGTACGTACATAAGGCAATGTATTATTTTTTGGGTGAGAGTGTATTCCGGTTGTTTTGTCTGTCACAGGTTTTTGTCTCTTAAGAATATTTTGATTGTTTTTGGAATAAGAATTGGAAATATAACGTAGAGGAGTTCTTTTATACACGAGTCGACGACTGCACATGATGTAGATATGATTGTTCTTTATAACTGAAGGTGCCATTGAATAAATGAGGACTGACCGTTATAGATAATCATAAGGATCCAATTTTCAGTCCTTCTACTGATAACAGACAATTCTCTCACCCTGTTCTACAAATCATTGTGAATCACGAGCTGCTTTACTAAAATCTTTGAAGAATATCTGTGCACAAGCGCAACTTATTGTAAATTTTATTCAGTCGTTTTAAGAGATTATTTTGATAATGTTGTCAAAATATATCTTATTTTGTACACGCATATAATTTTTTTTAATAAGAAAAGTGAGTTATTTTTATGAAGTGCAACATCGTACGAGGACGTAAGGGTTTTTGTCATAATGACACGACTAACGATTTGTTTCATTTATTTATGTAACAGTGTAATCTACACATGTGTGGTAATGACAGAAATAATTGTTTTGAAAATGTTAGGCCATAATTTTTTAACTTTATTTTATATTAGTATCCAGTGATACATTGACTGGACTTGGTAATATCAAGTACGCGTACCATAAGATTCGAATACATAAACAATCTATGCACAAACAAGTGTTAGTGTATTGCTTTTTAAATGCGATTAAAAGTAAAACAAATTCTGAACTCCTAAAAGAAATAAACTCATTATGTAAGTCATAAGGATAATAAAATAAAGTAGAATAAGGTGATGTTTCAGTGTTAGTGAATTATGATCGTGTAGGAAAGACGCATGGAGGAGTCCTTTACACACGTCACAACGACTGCACAGGATGTGCTCTATAACTGAAGATACCATCGAATAAACGAGAATTGATGGTTATAGACGATAAGGAGAACTTTTAATGAATAAAGTTGTGTTATTGGGTATAATCATAAACAGAAATAACAGCTTATCATCAGATCGGAAATATGATGATGCAATTGGAAATACACGGTTCCCGATATTCCCGAGCTGATGACGAGCTGTGAAGCTTGAAAGCGCTAATCGGAAAATTTGTCTATAGTGGTGTGCAAAGGTGTTATTTGTATAAGGAGAACTAATAATACAACTCACATGAAGTAAATGTGATCAAAAGAAATAGAATACTTGTTCCCAGTTTAAACAGTCTATGCAAATGTCTGAGCTAACAACCACCACAAACAACGTTCTCATTACAGTTGTAATCGGTCGTTTATGAATTATGTTTGCTCGAGCGATAGCGTGCAGTGGACTTGATAGTCTGCTGTTTGGTGTTAGATATCTTCGTAGTGCTGATTATCAGCGCACTGTAGACGTTGCGGATAAGTTCGGTTAGATTGTATTCTGATTAAATCTTAATCGAACCCTTTTCATTAAACTCACAGTGTAGGTTTTTTTCACAGTTTTTCACTTATTATTTTCAGGATTTAACATACATTGGCTAACTAAAGTTCTAACTAGTTTTGCTGCAGGAACAGTGAACTGTTCCCGTACTCATATACCTACATCGAACATATTTTTTTTCCTATTTCTCATTTTAAAGTTTTCGACACATTATTAAATGGGTTGCGACGCAGGGATCTCACAATTGACTGCAATGATATGCAAATATTATATAAGGATTTAAACAAGCTCACACTGTTGCCACCATACATTTTAGGCATAAAAATGGTATTTTTATTTCAAAGTAGAATGTTAAATGAAATTATTTACTTGCTATGGAGTCTAAATAAAGTGAAAAACGATTAAAAACGAAACTGATTATTTTCTTAGTTTGGCCAGGAACTGAAATATTTTTCTCGGATTTCTGACACCATATTGTCCACAATTCTTTATAAATCACTACTAATACCTTTTAAGGGAAAATTATTATTTTCACCAATACTATTTTTTTTCTTTATTTTCGCTTGGAGAATTTTGACTTTTTTATATTCTTTTCTTTACTTTAAGCAAAATGTAAACTTGAAAGTGAAATTACGTGCATATACGTAACAATTAAATGTAATTATCTGTATACAGGTGTAATATGAAGTAAAAAATTTGAATTCGATTTGGTGAAACGAAAACATTATTAAATATAGTCTAGTAATTATGTTTATATAGATGTAGTAGTGGTTCCCTTTGTATACTTGTTTATTTAAAGGTCAAGGTTTCCTGTGTTGATTTTTATTTGAAACTGTTATGTTTAAATATGGGGATGTTTAAGTGATGAGTTGTAATTTGGGTATAATACAGTTATCAGTAAACATTGTTAGCTTTAAGGTACGCTGTTTTGAAAGTAGTCTCGTAAGAGTATTATTGTCTGCCTGAGAAAAACGAAATAACGTATAGGCACGGTGATTTGTGATGCTACGACGTGGGTTTATGTAGAATGTCATTTCGGGGGGGGGGGGGGTCAACAAAAAGTGGAGGCGACAAATATTACGGTCACCTGTCCCTTAACATTTCTGTAATTACACATAATTACTTAATTAATTATTGATGCTTGTTATAAATAGTATTTATAGCTACTTTAAAGTAGCTACTTGACGACATTGTATTACGGCTTTGTAACTGTGTTCGGAAACTTCAGGGGGTTGAACCCCCCCCCACCAACTACTGCTTACGCCCATGTTGCCGTATAACACAGGGGTTGCTGGTGTGTAAGGGTACCTCTGTAATATATATTGTTATCCTGCTTTGCAACGTAAACAAGTTCAAAAGGGGTTAAGTACCTAACGAAGTACAAACCACCTACGAAACAAATTAAGTTTATTCCTTATTATTCATACAATAATATCTAATGTATAATTCATATGATACCTATTACGACTGGAATTTAATACAAAAAGATAATCTTAGTTTCTGAAATATATAACATTGCTTTCACCTTGAGTAAATAAAAAGTTATACTTAACGCCAATGTGTG
Source organism: Magicicada septendecula (assembly GCA_034769895.1). NCBI lineage: Eukaryota > Metazoa > Arthropoda > Insecta > Hemiptera > Cicadidae > Magicicada > Magicicada septendecula. The sequence goes on from CM068368.1 coordinate 662,356,190, forward strand.
TTAATTAAGTTATGTTAAAGTTCAGAAGCTTTGGATCACATTTATTAAGATTTATCACGTGTTATTAAAAAATTTACTCAACGTTTACATTCTTGCTTCTTTGCTTGTCTCTGGTTAATCGTTTCATCTTGGGTGTGTTCTTTGTTACTGTCACCTTGACGCAAGTGTGGGCACGGTACTACAACTTCTATGGACACAGTGCTTACATAATTACGACTCGCTATAATACTCATTTTGTTTTTTACATGCTTCAAAAAAATTTGAATGGATACAATCAAAGGTACAGTGGTTATAGCGAAAGAGATCTTAAAGAATATTTGATAAATTCAAAAATAAAAAACGGAAGGAAGATAATAATGATGATGATGATGATGATAATAATAATAAGAAGAAGAACAACAACAACAAAAACAACAACACTTACCACATGGTTCAACTTCACATACACTGGAAAGCAAAATAGCCCTAAAAACAAACAACACGTTTACAAAGACATTTAAAATACCAATCAAAAATTACTATTCACACACACACACACACACACACACACACACACACACACACACACACACACACACACACACACACACACACACACACACACACACACACAGTAGGATTTATAAATCAAACTGTAAAACTGTTACTAAAAATGTTTGGCGAGGGGCCATTTATATTGGCCAGACTGGAAGGGTACTGGAGAAACGATACAGTGAACATAGGAAAGCAGCAGCACATACAATATAGACAATCTTGCAGCAGCACATCTCAGCTTATAGACAATATATAATAGACCAGAACCACGAATACGGCAACATAAATAAAAGAATGGAATACCGAAAAATGGACAAAAATGAATTTTCTGGAAAACTTAAAATGTTAAAGTATACAATTTATAACATCATAAATGAACAAAGAGCTCTGCAAGGATAAAACAAATTTAAAGCCTGCGAAAGATGTTTAGCAAGCACTGGCAGTTGAACCGTGATTTACGGCAGTTAAATAAAACAGACAAATAAAGTGTGTATTCACGGAAGCATAAATGATCGTTGTAAAATCCAATATTTTAATGTATTCGTTTATATTCATTTTATGTTACATATTTAACATTGGTCATATTTATATTATACATTTATATTTAAATTGTTACATACTACGTATACTATACTATTACTACGTATACGTATTACTATACTACATACTATTTTATATGTGATTGTTCAGTGTGCCAGTGATGAATTGTGTTTTGTTTTGTAAATGTTTCTACAGTTACTTCCATTCCTCACATTCTAGCTTTCCCGTTTGCAGGAGATCATTTCAACTTTGACAGTCTGTACGCTCACCAATTTCACCAACATTTCGCTTCCCTCTATTCATTTTCATTTTTCGTACTGCTTCTTTTCCTGACCGGATCATGGAAAGAGGCATACGGTATTTTCTGGTAAGGATATTTTGCAATTTTTAGGTTTAACAACGACGAGGCCTATCATTGAACCCTCAGCCTTGAGTAACAGGTTGTTTTTTATTAATGTATTGCTTCCCTTATACCGGCCGTCGTTGTGGATTTCACACACCAATCCGTGAGACCAAAATGTTGATTTTCTTAATTGTTCTTTGCAAAGTGGATCAGACTGTGTGCTTTCAGGATCTGGAACCACTGACCCTATTTCACGTTGAGTTACTCCATTTTTATTAGGGACAAATGTAAAATTTATTCTATCTTGTACTAATTACGGTACAAAAATGAACCAGGTTCTTAATAAGGGTGGAAGGACTGCTTAGGGGGAGACTTATCAAAATTGTTCCGATGTTGATAAAAACAGATTAAGACATCCTTCTTTTTTAGTCATCTTGACAGATAAGTTTACTTTAACGGAAACATCAGAGTCATGTTAATTCCCTTTCTCTGTGTATCCAAAGATGCCTGAAATTTCCTAATAAGCTTTTATTAATTATAATCAAAACCAAACAAGAAGCCAGAAAGAAGAAATTCTCAATTTTCTTAAAGTCATTATTGTCGTGAATCATTTTGTGCATCTAAGAGGAGGACGAATACTGGGTTGTACGTCTGAATTGTCTGTAGTACAATTGTTACAGAAAGTGTAGTTTGGTAACCTGACGAATTTTATTCACATGTGAACTCCTACGCGCATGAACAACCTCTACCTTGTTACATTTATTTCAGCATACGAATTTTCCTTTCGAAATTAAAGCGTGTTATCACAATTTACATGGACGGCGAACATAGTAGTTGTACTCAAGCAATGTATTAGCATCAACATTGACTACAGCTTTACCAGAAACTGTCAACAACATTTTAGCTTGTTCTAGTCAGCGAAAATCTGTTAAGCGCGTACGGAACGTCTTCACTTACTACAGCCGAGACGCGCATGCAACGTGATGTAAACATTGAGTGAGACGTCGCTGATAGTACGTATCGTAAATATCTACCTCGTATCAATTTAATAATCATATCTGTATTTAAATTTACAGAAAATACTTCCTCAAACATCACATTCCAAATGAGATAGTGACGAGAATAAAAACCTGAGTAGCTGGTAGTTTAGGCACACTTCAATCCTCCGTCTAAGTCAACAAACTCTGCAATGGCAGTCAACGGAATCGCAGTCTGTGCTTTGGCACTCGTCGCTCTGTCACAGGTAGCTATGTGTTTTATTTTGCATTTACTTTACCAAAGGTCATAAAAACTTTGAAGATGACCGTAAAAATTTACTTACATTCGGCTCTTAAGAGCTCAGTAAGATTTTAAATGTTCAACTGTGCAGCACAACATACTGAATTATTTAACTCCAAATAAATTACTGTATTTTCATTTTGAGTACGTATAATTTTAATAAAGTCTTATAAAATCTTCATTACTTGTCTACCGTTACAAGCGTGAAGGTTCCCCGGCTACCGAACATGCATCCAGGAGTTATATTCCCGTATGTGAGGCTTGGCCTTTTAAGTAGAGCCATGTTGCTTTAATCAAACGCAGTACTTCCGGGTTCTAAGTTTTCTTAACGTGTTTTTAAAATTAACCACAGTAGATAGTCATAGTTAATTCGTTGTTTGCATCTTTCCAGAAGGTTAGCAATTGTTGAGTTATAATTGGCCTAATTCCTCAAGTTTTAATCCTCACCAGTAGCACCTTCCTATTTAATCTCATGTTTAATGAAAGTTATAATGAAATTATAAAATATTTACTTATAATTTGTTTCTGAAATAGTTCGTCTACTTTTCGATCAATCTTTTCATAACTAATCTGTCTTGGGTTTCGTGTAGCTTATTTCTCAATGCAATATAACTTTTCAGACATACAAATACGGATCTCGTCATTCTACATCTCCATTTTAAACCGTACTTTGACTGTTATTACTTTGATGTCTCCTTTATAATGCGGCTGCTGTTTTGCAACACACTTTATCTGACTCCATATTTATTCCTTATATAATCTCTCAGAATTGCTCCACAGGTTTTTTCCATTTTTCTTTACTGTCAAAAATTTATAACAATAATAGGCAGGATTCAGTAAACATATAATTTAACTAGCTGGGTGAAAACTGGTATGCCTTCCACCTCGAACAGACAAGAAGATGCTGTGCTTCAACCGCTATATAAAAGTATAAAAGCTATTTCCCGTATTTTAAAATATAGTCTCTAATCCCCGTTCTCCCTAAAAAACCACGCGCGTGCACACTCACACAAAAGTATCCATTCAGATTGTGTGTAATTTATCGTAATGTAGTCTTCGACTAATGAGATATTTTGATTTTCTGAACTACTTCTTAAGTTACGTACTTGAGTATCAGGTTTAATTGATACGCTATTCAACACTACACTACCCCATAAGTTGAAAAGTTTTCTTTTCAGTCTTTACACCTCGTCAGCTTTGTCTTATAGCCTACTTGGACGACTTAAACATTTTCATGGGGACGTAGTTTTTTTTCATGTTTCCGTGACAAACTATGGATTTCGTCAGATAGGCCCGTTTTCCGACTCCGTTAAGATCACTGTTCCTGACGAACAAAGCGCATCAACTGAAGTATTTAATTTTGAAAATTCCAAAATCTCATTTATTTTGAAATATTTTGCTTTTTTGTGCACCCAAAGTTGGACACCATACGTCCATATGGGTTGCTAAATCATTATTTAATCATTTAAATCAAACAGAAATTGATTACACACATTCATGCTGAGTAATTTTGACAAATTTCTTTTCGTCAGTTAATATAACTTTTAATATATATGTATATATATATATATATATAAAGTTTTTCTTAGATGTATAACGAGGTAACAAACACAACGTATGTCATGAGTAGTTGTATTGTAGGATACTTGTATAGATGACAACGCGTCACAAATATTTCGAGTTGTCATGATAAATTGTAATCTGTAAATTGATAATCTGTAATTTTACCAATACACGTGTGTACTTTCAGCTGGTCGCTGTAAACGCATGCCACTGCTGTTGCTGCCCTGTCCCATGCTGTGGAGGCAAACAGGAAAGCGGTGCCCTTGCCATCAAGCTGGGAGTAGACAGCGAAGAAAAACCCACCTACGTCCAGCCCGTCTACTACAAGAAACCAGAAAGCGCCCTCGCCATCAAGCTCGGAGTTGAAGATGAAGACAGCTGCGGTGGATACGGATATGGTGGCTATGGATATGGCAGCGGATACGGATATGGATGCTGCGCCCCAGTCCCATGCTGTGGCAAGAAATCCGAAGGTGCACTGAAAATCAAGCTCGGAGTTGAAGATGAAGACAGCTGCGGTGGATACGGATATGGTGGTTATGGATATGGCAGCGGATACGGATATGGCTGCTGCGCCCCAGTCCCATGCTGCTGTGGCAAGAAATCCGAAGGTGCCCTCGCCATCAAGCTGGGAGTTGACAGCGAAGAACCCAAATGCTGCTGCTGCTGCTGCTAATCAGAAAACACGTTAATTTTATATAAAGTTATTTTTTTATTGATGAAAATGTAAATACCATTTTTCACGTTTTTCCTGTTTGTTTTTTTTACTAGTCGTTACAACATAAATACTCACACTTGTTCTAATTGTTATTACATATTTTGTAATATTGTTTTTACAATAATTACATCATGTTTTTTAGAAATGATGTTTATTTTTTAAAACGTCAATAAACAATTTTCTAATTAAAAAAACATCTTTTCTATACAGAACCTTCAGTAATGTCTAATCCTGTCAACTCCATATGTTTTCACCTTGATAAGCTTGTGGTGTCTGAACATCCTTGTCTACTTATCCTACTCTCGATCGCTGTACCTCAGCCTTCTCAAGCGTTCAGGCACTAGACTCCTCCTTTCCCGAGGGTGATGTCATTTTTCCAGTTACACGTGTTGAGACTTGTCTTTGTGTGCGTATTTGTTGACATTTAACATTTTCAGTTATTTCTCGTGGTGTGTTGGTGTTAAAATTTGTATCAAAGAAAAAGTGCCAGTTCGTGTAGTTTTGCAGTTATTGTATCATCAAATTTGGTTAATTTCTTGTGGACAGTTTAGTTTTTTGAATAAGATTCTAGTTGAGATTACATTTTGCCTCACTGTACTTCTGTCCCACGTTGTAAACGAAATTTAAGGAATAGGTCTAAGTCGTACCCACACAATCAGTTAATTACTTATACATACATAAGCACACGTGTAGTCAACTTAACCTGAAATTGATTTCATCAAATAACATTTCATCAACTTTCTTTCAAGTTTCATAAGGCAGTCCTTCCTTTAATCTTCTTTCTTATATACTTTGCCATAGAAATTTTCTTTTGGTCATGCTTTATATATTCCACACTTGAGAAACACTTTCTCACTTTGTAACTATTTAATATTTTACTTAAATAGTAAAATTCTTACTTAACCATTCTTACGTCTGTCAGTGGTGTTCCTATTTTTTACCTCAGTAAACCCGTTTATTCCACAACGATGCTAATCTCATTCCCGCCTTCTACAATTACAGAATTTCCGTCTATTTCCATTACTTTCCAATAAGTTTTTAATCGGAAGGGATTTCAGGAAATTTACTGAGAAAACATCGCTCCAAAAGATCTGGGTAAACAAAAGTGTGTACTAATTTTGGTGTCTATGTAAGCGTTGAGATTTTTGATAAATTAGTTCATAGAAATTAGTCAGAAGATAAATACTGAGCAATTCTATAAGTTTTGACATATGAGTGAGATTTGGCACTGTATTTAAACCAAACGTGAAAGTAGTAATACAATTTTTAGACATCATATTCTACACGGGAACAGGTGTGTACATATCATGTTAAATGCATAGCTATATAACGTACACATGCGCGCAAGCGCGCGCTCATAGAGATGGAGAGAGAGAGAGTGTGAGAGGGGGGAGGAGAGGACTTGCCAATAGACAAAGTAAGTATAATAACAGTTATTCTTAATTATTCTATTAAACAACATAGTATTCTATTAATAAGTCTTAGAAAAGGCTGCCTCTCACTTCTGTATTCCAGTACAGTATTAAAGTAGGTCAGAACGAAGTATTAATCATTACAGAGGAACTAACTGAAAATATGTTTTATCAGCAGAAATCAGTTAAAGTAGGACACAGTATTGTGACTGTTCACAAAACATTATTAGCAATTTTGAAACTAATTATTATAAAACGTTTTTAGCTTTGTTAATTTAATACAGTACTTAACATATTATAATTTACAACGAAATACGTAGTATAGTTACTTACCAAATCTTAAAAAATTTGAGAAAACTCAACTTAAATGACACTGATAGAATGGTCGCTCGGCACTTGGTAGAACATTTTACTAATATTTGAATTTAATAAACAAACACTTGGTAAGTTCTACAGGTAACTTTATTTGCCTGACAATAAAATAAAATTGTCTGGAAAATAAAATCATCTGTAAAACTTACCAAGTGTTTGTTTATTAAATTCGACTTAAATGATATTTCAAATGCTTAACTTAATACAATCTATTTGACGCATGTTACATTCAGGTGAAGAGACTTTCATTACATTTGTAGACATGTACGGTACTACGTAGCCCTACCTGTACAATGATAACGGCTTACATTTACCTTCCAAAGTTTGTAGAGAGAAGAAGGTTTTAGTTTTTTACAAGATTTCGGATTTGTGTTATTTTTTAAGGTAAAATAATGAACATAGTAGGCCTAGTTGTGATACTACAAATTATTATCATTAACATACATTTGTAGTAGTAGTAGTAGTAGTAGTAGTAGTAGTAGTAGGTGAGGTGGAGGAGAACGAGGGTAGTAGAAATATACGTTCGAAATAACGAAAACTATAATTTTTTTTATTGTTAGTATTGTCACCTAAAACGGGACAGGTACGAAACGATGACGTTTTGGGAATTTTATGGGCCATCCAGACTATGATAACGTTAAGTTCTATAATAGCACTCATCACGAAGGTGCCTGAATGAAGTGTACTCTATCCATTACACGATTCACATCTAGGAGACGTAGCGATATAAACGGCGAAAACGGACAGCCAGAGTAAAATTAGATGTCTAGAACTCTTAACGCAACGTTTAGAAACATGCTCCACGTAGAACTGTGATGATGGTCTCTGTTTAATAAGTGCACGTTCGTGGAGGCGATTCGGAACTCATTCGATGTGGTCTGTAACAATCGGAAGATCTAAATTAGATGTCTAGAACTCTTGACGCAACGTTTAGCAACATGCTCCACATAGAACTGTGATGATCGTCTCTGTTTAGTAAATAAGTGCACGTCGTGGAGGCGAGTCGGAACTCATTCGATGTGGTCTGTAACAATCGGAAGATCTAAAACAGCGTAATTAGGAGTATACGTAGAGAAAAAGATTATATGTAGAAATTATTTAAAGTAAATGTTATTGTTACTTTAATAGTTTATTATTGTAACTATTTGTATGAATAATCTTTCCTACTTTCATTAATACATTAGTTTAAAAGCTTTCACTAACAGTGATTTTTAGGAAAATAATGAAGTGTAGCGTGGACGATGATATTATATTGTATCACGTTTCAGGATCTTTAGTTTCCATTTTTCAAGATAAGGTTTTAATCTTATGGAGCGGTGAAAATGACGAATGTATGATAAATGCCGTGTACAAGATAAAAGACAACTACACACACGTAATCTCACACATAAGTGCATGTTTACATACGTTTCCATTATACATACTTCGAATGCACGCATGCGCGTGCCCACACACACATTTTATATTCATATGCGGTATATTATATATAGGCGTACATTAACTGCACACCACTATTAAACCTAGATTATTGTATTAACTGCACACCACTTTATCTAAGAAACTACTTTTTTTATTTTGCAGAGCGCTTTTGGGAATCGGTAGTATACTCTACCTCAGTGCTTGGCAAAGTATGTCTACTCTTTTTTGCATTTCTAGTTCACTCTTGTTACTGTGTGGAGGTGTGTATTTTTAAGCTGTTAGCGTTAAGTTTTTAATCCATTGCATCAAATATAAAATTTTTCTACTAGTAATTTTGTACAAACCACTATGTTGTCTTTGGTATTGACGAGCGCTTTCGGCAGTCAAGCCATCTTCAGGTCAATTATCATGGTTGGTAAATGACCTGAAGGTGGCTTGACTGCCGAAAGCGCTCGTCAATACCAAAGACAACATAGTGGTTTGTACAAAATTAGTAGTAGAAATATTTGAGACCACTAACACTCCAATACAACAATAAAAAAATATAAAATTGTTTTGGTGTATTTATGTCTGTTAAGAATTAATTTTATGTTTTTAAATTTGTGTGTGAGTGTGTTATAAAGGTTTTCTAAGATATCCATTTTTTTCACCTGTTACTATTGATTTCATAGTTTAACACCGTCAATATTTAGAAACGGTGTTAAGAGTTGATGGCGTGAATGCTAGGTTGCCTGCACATGTTGTCGGTTTGAGAAAGGCTTTCTTGTGTTCAAAATTTCGATAAGTAATTGATTTTCATAACTGGCCAGATATTTTTTATTGGATTTAGGACATTATGATTCACATATACCGCTTCTATCTATCGATTATTTATTGAAAATCATTTATCAAACATCAGGCATCAATTGTCAAAAATAGTTGAAAATCAAACCCACACGCATACCACGATGTATAATAAAAAACTCAAGACTCTTGTGATGTGTAAGAAAAGCTGTATACATAACAAACACATAGCTCTTATAAAGCTGTGTATTTGTATGTACGTATGTATTATCATTCAAGAGTCCAATCTACTTCAGTCACCGACTGTAGAGCTGTTTGCAGAATCAGATGAATGAACGTTGTCAGAGGTACACTGAATTTATCTCATTAGACCTATTTATTAATTCATTCAAGTGACATAGAAAAAATGCTAACTAAACTAATATTGATGAATCAAAAATTTGACATGGTTGTAATGTAAAAAAAATCGATGTATGGGTCCAATGACTGTAAAAACGTTGAAGACGATAGCCGGAGTGTAACAGATTACAAGAAGACGGGAAGACGACGGAAGCCTGGCGAGGTGTTGTAATGACAGATTTAAAGGGGGAACAACGTTAAAAATTGGACTTTTCTGGCTAAAGATAAAAGTTATTGGAATGAGGCGACCTGAATGAGCGGTTGGAAGATTAAAATTAATAAATTTGACCATGATCATCACTGCCGATATTAATGACGACGACTGCGTGTTGGTGTAGTTGTACATGTACAGTAGTGTGTTTCTGCGTTTTCAAAGTTTTCAAGGTCACAAAAATGTTGGTAGCCCACAGAACAAGTTATCTCATGTAGATACCAGCAAGTGTTTGTGAGCACGAACGGACTTGCAGAGGCCTTCACCCGCGACAGTCAATTAAGACGTATCGGATAAGGAGTAGAGGTGGGAAAAGTTTCGAAAGAAGACGGGTGAAGGACATTTGCAAGTGTCGATATTATTTTTAATCATATTGTGAAATAACTGGTTAATATGATAATGAAATAATCATAGTGTGAAATTCGAACCTGAAAAACATAAATGAAGCGTGAACAAAAGGAGCAGGCGGTAACAAAAGAACCAATATCGTGTCAATTTGTACGGCATCTATCAACCAGGAAACTGTAGCGTCCAGTGCCGACAGCGCATTCGTGCCTTCTGTCAGAGGTTAGGGACACTGAAGATAGAGCAAACAGTATATAGGTAAGTTTTCGAAGACAGATCACATTTCACGTATCAGTAGCAGGCCGAGTAGGCCTACTCCCAATTACGAGAAACATGACAAACCGTGGAATTGTAATTTGTTCACTGGCACTTATTGCTTTTCTTCAGGTAAGTTAAAACTGTTTCACCTAATTTCGTGTATGAAGGCCATTAACGAGTTTATAAATCTATGCCTCAAAACGTTTAATACTTATTTGTTTTGTATATTTATGCTACTTGGTAGTATCGCCGTTCTTAGTTTAACAGTATTTTTTTATTGTGGTTCACACACAACGTTTCGTTTATTCTACGATCTGGCATTCTCAGTTCGCTAGACTGAGAGTGAGACAATGATCTTAGTCCATCCACCGAAGATGACACATAGTAAATTGGGCGAAACGTTTCGTATTAGCTACAAAACGTTATGGGCTTTTGTATAGATCGAATATTACGAATATTATCGAATATAATTGTATTGACCTTTTGTATTATTGTGTTCATTCGTTTTTAATGTTTTATGAACGAGATGGTATAAAAGAGAATAGTTATACACTTGCCACCTGAATAAATTACAAATGCATTATAATAAATTACTTTATTACATTAAGGTAAGGCTACAGTCTATGATGTACAGCCTACACTTAGCTAATAAAATTACGTAACCACGAATAATTTTATGAATCTTTGTAGTCATTCATTTAATATATATAATTTTTATTCTCTTATTCGTCATAGAAAAGTCAAATACGCAACTCATACGCACACTCAGTTTGTGTGTCTGACTCTCTCTCCCCCCCCTCACACACACACACACACACACACACACACACACACACACACACACACACACACACACACACACACACACACACACACACACACACACACACACACACACACACACACACACACACACACACACACACACACACACACACACACACACAAAGCAACAAAAATGTAGCTAAATTTGCTCGACTTTCTCGGCACCCACATGAGTAACAACCGAAATCAGTATTAAGCTGTGATGTGCATAAGGATTTATTTAATTTTTATAAATACAGTTACAAAAAAACTTAACCATTGATTGCTTTTACGTAGCATTTGAAAAAGTTTAGTTCTCTTCACTCATATCAACGAATGTATAAAATATATTTAATAGTAGACGCCGTGGTCGTCGTGTAAACAAACGCGTGAGAAATTCGGACGCACATACACGAAACATTTAATTAACTGTTAAAATTTTAAAGGTTTTATTAGACACTTGTTACTTTTGACGGTATGCTCTTTTGAGACAAATCTTTCCGTTATATTACCGGTTTAGCGGCATGCTATATATTTTAGTAATTTTATTTATTAAAAAACGAATCTTCAAAATAATTATTTTGCCATCAGTAAATACAGCGTGACCCGAGAAGAGTGTATGGAACTGAAAGATCAGAAAATTAGCAAAGACTTTCTTGTATTCAGTGCTCTCCTACTTTAGACTTTGGGTCGGTAAACCTCTTGGTAGTGTTGTGCCGAACCAACACGCACTGTGACACAGCGTTAAATACCCACTGAAAAATACGTGTTTCTTTACAATACGACCTACAGTAATTACTCATTAACTGCAGATAAAAAAGATAGATGCTCTCCTAATATTTACATTGTCTAATATTATCCAAGTTATAATTTAACTAAAAATAGTACAGACTGTTTCTGAATACTTAATTTAATACTAATTCAATACTTAATTCAATTTAAGTAAATCCAAACATTATGCTTAATATCAATGTAAGTTTTTTATTTAAATTTTATTTTCTGCAGTCATTATACTGAATTCACTGCTTTTGAAAAATTAAAACATGTTATTAGAATCGCTACTAAAATCTCTTTGAAATTTGTATTCTTACTTCCCCCTTATTAATTGTTCAATATCAGGTTTACATTTGGTCACTGACAACTCCACACAAGTTCAAGTTCACCTCTAAATACGCTACTAGAGATATACAGATACTGTAGACATCAACTACAAATTATGTATACTATACGTTATATACCGGTACATTATAGGCCTACAACAAATAGTTATGACTCGCTCTACTCTTTTTTTTTTAATCCGTATTTTAGAAGAATCCGTTTATGTTGATTTTATATTACATATTTTTAAGCCGTTCTGTGTGCCACGCTTGGTAAAACGTTGCCGACCCATGGTTCAGAATAACAGTTTAGAATAACTTATATTCGTTTGTCCGATACGTAAAGACATAATCAGTAACATGCGCCTTGTTGTTTCAGTTGACGATAACAAGCGGCGATTGTTGCTGCTGCGGATGTTGCGGTGACGGCGATGTAGCCATCAAGCTCGGACTTGACACCGAAAGCGACTGTTGCTGCGGATGCGGTTGTTGCGGATGCGGTTGCTGCGGATGCGGAGGATGTTGCAGCGAACCGGTGATTAAAATAAAATTGGACACGGAAAACGATTGCTGCTGCGGCTGCGGCTGTGGAGGATGTTGCTGCGGCGGCTGCGGCTGCGGAGGATGTTGCTGCTGCCGCCCTTGTTGCTGTTGCTGCAGACCGTGCTGTAAATGCTGCTGCTAGTATCCCAGACTGAACTCAGTGTGAGAAGATGTGTTTATAATTACTTATAATCGGCACCTTCTTAGACACTTGAAATCAGCCATCCCTTCCTAACTTCAATGCTATGATTATTTTATGTTAGATACTAACCTTCCTGAACGCATTAGCGTCACTTCTTCATCTTTCTCTCCTACAGTTTATCTGTTAGGCAGGCCGTCTGCTATTGCATCCATTGCTTTCTGTCGCCTCTAGTTTTGTAACATACGAAAAGTTCAATTCGGTTTCTTTTACGTTTTTTACCTATCTGCGTCCCACGAAGATAGTTAACTCGTTTAGAATATTTGGATTTACTTCAACATTTTTGTCTGCAACTCTTCACCGTACGAAGAATCCCAATTTATTGTGTACGATTCTCGTGCCGTTTGTTCTCTGTCGTACTATAATGTATAGTCTCAATACTGGTATAGTTTTGTAGAACTTCATTCCAGTATACTGCCGCTTTTGGCTGTGCTGGAAGACGTGGGCAAGGAAAGGACCAATCACCAGATATGAGTTGGCAATTCAGCCAACTCTAATGGCATCTACTCGATGGTATCTACTCTAAAATATGATGAATGGTTACTGGACTGTATTAAGAAAATAAAATATTTATTTATCATTATATTCTTAATATCATTTCATAACATCCTTCTACATAATTCAACAACAATGAATTAACAACATCAATAATAATAATAATTATAATAGAAATGACGACGACGACGATGATGATGATGATGATGATGATAGTCTCTGGAGATTCTATGAAAAAACGAGGGTTTGATGGGATTTATTTGCATAATTCAGGAACAGATTTGTCACAGGCAACTGCAAAAACCTGAAGCCGGTAGATCGACGGTATGTTGGAGCAAACATATACAAGATGATATTACAGTAAATATAATTTAGTAGTTGAGTGTTCTGTGTCTTGTACAAGACAATATTAAATTCTCAGATATCGTGTTCTTACTAGCAAAAGCAGTTTTAGGTATAATGATTGGTACTTATTACTAATATTTTATAATTAATTTTTAACTAATTTTTACATATGTATATGATTATATGGCGAAGGCGCACGTCGCAGGCAAGCCTACACAAAGTTCTTTGTTGGTGCAACTTACTGCTGAGACTAGCAGTTGCTTGAATCATTTGTGTACAGACAGCGCAAAACTATAGCTGTGTCATCGAAATTAGTAGGTCGATACACTTAGACTTCCTAAAATATTTAGCACCGACGGAAGTCGAAGCAACAAATCGTTTAAACGTCTCACGTAATCGAAAACTTGTACTGTACAAACTGTGGTCTGGAACTGCGAGACAAAAGATAAGATACGCTGCATTGATAAGGTGACGATACTTTACACGAACAAGTATACGGGATCACGAAGACAATGTTGCCAATAAATAAAAAAATGTAAGGCCCAATAACTTTAATCAAATGTATTGATTTTATCGATTAAGTAGCTACATGCCCTCTTAAAGGCAACTGAAATTATTAAAAGCAAAGAAAGAAACGGGAAACCTTTCTCTTATTTATAACCCTTAAATAATCTTCTGACTTCTTCTATAGCAAGTTTTCAACGTTTTGTAACGTTTTTTATGTGGGTGCTCGATATAATGATGTTGGGAATGTATAAATTATCTATTATTCGAAATATCGAATCTTATTTATAAATTGCTGTCATAAAATAAAAGTATTAAAAAATAAATTTAATGTATTTAGAAGTTTAATATCATTGTAAAGACAAGTAGTTATGCCTCTAGTAATAATAAAGCCATAAAGAGACGTTAAACTTGGTTGTCAAGCGATTACTAATTTGATCTGAAAGTCAATCGTATTTCTGTTTGAGGACCTTAGTTTCCTGAATTCTCCGACAAGTCCCTTGTCTAACCTTATTAACCTTATCAATCTTCTCTAAGTTTAATATTTTTCACACAATGACTGAACAGATACAAATCAGATGTATTATCTTCTTAGCCACAAAGTAAGGCATAATAAGACGTTTAAAGATTTTCAAAATCCGTCCAGTTCAACAACACTATCTGTATCGTGTCAAACTCAAGAGTTTTAAATATATACATCACCTTCCTCACACCTGTGACTCTCCAAGCTTTGCAGCAAGTGTTCTACTGAGTGACCCGTTAGATTTCTTGAGATGTCTGGTAAATTCTAACATTAAGTTTACATCCAAGTAAGCAATGTTTCTCCATGGGCTGCTATCAGTAACAACATTGTACTGGTATGTTTTGTGCGCTCGGCGTCCTCTAGACACCAGCAGATTACGCCCTTAACGTGAAATATATAATCACTGATTCGTCACCTTATAACGTATATAAGCCACTGCTGCATATTAAGTTGAGAAGCAAGACACGAACATTAGTGACGGATGGGAGCATATGCAGTGAGAATCAAGTCCACAGCACTTGATTATCCACAGCGTGGATGAGGAAAAGTATAGTTTTGTAATTGACCGCAATCTGTCTAAAAGAATTACCGGAAGATACGGTATCTACAAATGTTATCTGAAGTGGTCTTGAATTTGGTCATGATATTAGAAGTAATTGACCTTTTGAAAAATATATTCGTCTTGATATTATATTGTAGCCTATATAATATCTTGATATATTGATATTATATTGTAGCCTATATAATATCTTGATATATTGATATTATATTCGAATACTCAATACATGTAAAATAAAAGTAAAGTAAATGAGTTTTTTTTTTAAGATTTTATCAATCCGTAAAGCTGATAAAGCGAACGTTAAAAAGAACGTAAACATCTGTTCTAAAACGGCAGGTGACAATTTGTTTCACCATTAACCCACCCACACATTTGCACATGCGAAACGGCTTTATAATAAAACAGTTATGTCTGTTGTTTACGATTTCTTTCAAAATTTTATTCTTACATGACTGCTCTATATGTTCGATTTCACTATGACCTTTCTTTGCATTAAAAGTACTATTTAATATTTTTGTCAATGACAAATAAAGAATTTGGAATTTGATTTTCTTAAAAATAATTCTAAATTTACCTTACTTTCATATTCAATGGTTTCACCATATATACGTATACATCCGCCTCAACGAATTATTACTATACGAATAATACTTATTAATTTTTATTACGTTCGCTGCAATTATCTTCAATTTTTAACTTTGCTGATATTATAATTTCAACTAAATAGAATAATTAACTGTAGAAAGTATAATTTATGAAAAGTATACACGAACATTCCATACCATTTTATACTTCGTCGGTATAATGCTGTTGAATAAATGGTGTGTTACTGTATTATAGGAGGTAAATAAAAATAATTGTATATACATAAATACTACAAACAGTATTGTTGAGTACAAATCTGAAAATTATATAATATGGAAAAGCTTGGATGATTTGATATGTGATCTTTATTGATCGCGTAAAATCTACCCATTATTCTTCAATAGGATTAAGAGAAAACTTGTAAATGGTATAATTTAGGTAAGTAAATGGTTATTGAGTTATTCCAATACTGGTGCCATATCCAGAACTGTATTCCGCGTAGCAGTGACATAACCCAATCTCTTGGCACAAGAATTCAAGTAAAAATTATTACGGATCCTGAAAGGCAGAGAAATAAGACATCCGGAATAAAAATTATTGTTCCAAATAAACATTAATTTCTCGTCAAACTAGCCGACGACTGGAGAGTACTTCTTGGATGGGATGAAACTACGTTATAGAGCTGAGAAGGCAGAAGATGCGTCTAGTTGTCTTGAGGACTGTGTTTCCATATTTTATCATGCAGCTTTTGTGTCCCAGCTTACAATCATGATCAGGGTACAATCACCTACAGGTAGAAATAATTCGCTGTTAATTTTTTTGTAATATCGTTATTCCCGTTATTAAAGTTTTCAATTTTCATTACATTCACAGCACTAGGAATTACCTGCTCATCACATACTGTGAGCAGTGATACGTTAAGTTTTATTAATTTAGTTGTTACCAATTATTATTGTAACTTATTTCTCTATTCTGTACCTAATTGACGACTTAGCTCTTTAGAGATGTGGCAAGGTATAAAAAATCGTTTAGGCAATGCTGGAAAGTGCAGTTTAAAATGTCTAATAATTTAGGCATGTGTTTATTAGTTTTATACAACAGCAATTTGTTACTTCCTCTACACATCTTGTAATCAACAAAACACTTTTTCAGATTATTTCTATTAGTTTTCATATGGTAAATACTTCAGACACTTCCGTAACTGAAAGTAGCGGCGCAACTGAAAGTGGTTTCTGTATACGCGAACCTACGATACACCAACAAAAGTTTGTCAGTTGAATACCACTTTTTAGCCGATCGCTGTTGAAAAAATAATTTGTATCCTTAATTCTTCTAAATGGTTTAACAAACAAACAATACTTCAGAAGTAGTTTTAAACGTAAACCTATCGTTTCAATTTATCTGTTGTTACATAACGTTAATATAACATCACTTGTCATAAAACCTCGACAACTCAACAGCTAAAAGATCGACTAAAACGTCAACACGTTTCACGTAACAAGAAACGCAGAATGCAAGCTTCAAGGTCAAACCTGTAATCGTCGTCCATTCACTGTTGCCGCTTCATGCATACCTACTCAATGTCAATGGCAGGTAAAAAGCTTGGTAGGCAATACTGGTTAGTGTTTGACTGCGTGTTGTTAACTTGCGTAATTACTTGGTTTCCAACTGTTGTTGCGTAATTTTGGTGATCCTGAACCATGTAACTGAGCTTTACTTTACTCGCACAGTGCTCAATGGAGCAGTGAGGGGTTTGGGGGGGGGGGTAACCTCCTTATAGAGATACACAAAAAAGGAAAAATATAAAAATCAAAAGAAATCTCAAGAGAGGAGTGCCGGTTAAATGTAAATACATAAATCGCATTAAATAAATAGGCTAATTAGTTACTTATGCGAATACAAACATTTTAAATTGTGGTACGCTATAGACGTTTCGCGAGTAAGAAATCGCTTCGTATAAACACGGCTAGTCTGGTAGTTGAGGGAAAATTCAAAAATTTATCATAATTTTTGAAGTTGTTTCCTCATAGAAAGTAGGAGAGAAGTAAGTTTCCGAAGTTATTCAGTATGCTTCATAACACACTCGTTGCAGTGCAGTCGTTTATTCCTCAGTAATATAAAGTATTTCTATATTAAAACAGTTTTTCAGCTACATTAAACAATTTTATAATATTAGCAATACTAAACAAACAAACAATATTAAACAAACACCATTAAACGATGTGCCTATTGCTTTAAAAGTTTTTCCAATCCTTATGTAATAATTTGTTAAATTTTTTAATTTAGTACTGTATTACCATTTCGAAGACAAATCAACAATATCAAAATCTTAAAATGTGTCCATTATTCCGTACCCCTACACAGGTAGACGAGAGACCAATCGCGGCGTTCAGAATGTCGTTTACAAGCGTTCCGTGGCCTTTACCGGTGAACCAGTTTGTGTGGAAACTTCCACTAAATTTGCACCCAACCACTATTTGCGATTGTGAAATATATGTTTTTTAATGTATATTATATATTGTAATGCAATATTATATTGTATATTTTAATATATAATGTAATTACCTGTAGTGCCTACCTTGTGGAAAGCTTTGTATTCATTTCCTAACCTAACAGGACTTACCTATATAAGATGGGGAAAGTACACAGACCAGATTGCATTTTGACTGCATTTAGAACAGGAATTGGACTGACGTTGCAGAGCGAACACCATTGGAATCAGGTAGCAGCCTACATAGAGAAGGTTCTAAGGCAAAAGAACGAAGCAGATAATGACCTTGCTAGGGCCGCTGACAGACTAGCAGAAAGTAGGTAACGTGGGCCGGCTGAAGGTTTGAAACAATTGTACGTCCACGTGGACGAAGAACAACCAGGCACCACCCTGAAGTATTGCGAAAGCTGAGTCCCGACGTGGATCCATGTCATGGAAAAAAGGGTTTGTGGTTTTGGTGGGTGTCCCACAAACCGTAGGAGTGCGGACCTTTCTGCGGAGAACGTTGGTTTTCTACAGTTTCCCTCGTAAAACCAAAAGTAGTAGTAGTAGTAGTAGTAGTAGTAGTAGTAGTAGTAGTAGTAGTAGTGGTAGTGGTAGTGGTAGTGGTGGAAGTAGTAGTGGTGGTAATAAGTAGTAGTAGTAGTAGTAGTAGTGGTAGTGGTAGTGGTAGTGGTGGAAGTAGTAGTGGTGGTAATAGTAGTAGTAGTAGTGTAGTAATAGTAGTAGTGGTAGTAGTAGTAGTAGTAGTAGTAGTAGTAGTAGTAGTAGTAGTAGTAGTAGTAGTAGTAGCAGTAGTAGTAGTAGTAGTAGTAAGTTTTGATGTAAACTGTACGTATACAGTTACCTGGAATATAAGCTGCAAACGATAATGTGCAGGATGGTGTAGGGAAAGGGAAGGCATAAATTGCTATTAGTTATTTAAAGGACAACGTTAAACGTACAGAACAGTTCGAATAGGCGAAACGCTATACATTGTCACGTAGGTTCTAGTGCTGTTGGGTAATCTTGATTGTGTGTGCGTGTGCGCGCGCGCGCGCGCGCGCGTGTGTGTGTGTGTGTGTTCAAAATGTCATTAAGATTTGCAGATTTGACAAAAGATTTGAAATATTTACATCTACTAAATATTTCTGTTAAACGACATACTGTTCTTGCCAATGGGTCAAATAACATTAAATGATATTGATTTTACACTTGTCGCGAATACGCACTCATTAATTGTCTGTTTATTTTTGCAGAAAGCCTTTCGTTTTGATTAAATCATTTTTAACTAGCAGTGCTTGGTAAATATCTCAAACGCGTTCTTCAACAATAAGCAGACACGTAGTGTGAGTACTCATGGGAAGTGTACAAAATAATTTGTGAAAACTAATATGAATAAACTTATACAAAACAAATACTATGGTAGTAATAAATAATATTAATTTCTAAAATTTCTTTGTAATATTAATTTTTAATAGGTATACCTCGTACATACGTAGACAGTGTGCGTATGTATTTTATTTGTTACATACAAATACAAAGTAAAATAATATAATTAATTGAATTAATTAAATCGTAAAACGCCTTTAAATATCTTAATTAATTTTGGCTTGGAATGATTTTTGAGGAATCTTATCTACATTGCAGGTAGAAGTATCTTTATTTCGCCTTACTCTGAGTCATTGCTGTATTTGTTCATGATAACAGTTCTTCCACTTTCGTAGCCAAGTATATTAAAGTCATGTTTTCCGAGTCAGTTGTCCCTGTCTCCTCCCTCTCTCTCTTTTGGTAATTTTGTTTATATAGTACTGTCAGTTTAACATTTGTTTATGTAGTCATTGTTTTTTGATGACTATATATATATATATATATATATATATATATATATATGCAGACAGCAACTTTGTTTGTATGTGTACATAAGAAATGTCATCTTATGTTTTGTCTTTTCTTACTTAAATAATGTAACAAAGTTTAAAGGTTTTAAGTATTTGCGTAGACACAGATTATCAGATTTCATGTAGCCGAAAGAGAGATAGAGAGAGAGAGAGAGAGAGAGAGAGAGAGAGAGAGAGAGAGAGAGAGAGACAGGCAGACAGACAGTTAGACAAACAGACAGAACGTGAGGGGACAGAGACAACTAACGTCGGAAATATGACTTATTCCTAGCTTCTGTATCCTGAGCTGAATAAACTCTTGGCAAAAGAAGTGGAGAAACTGTTATCACAATCAAATACGGGAATGACTCACAGTAAGATAGAAATAAAGATAGTAGTCTTTAGTTCCGCAGTTTCCTTTGTGACCTGTTAAAAAAAAAAGAAACAAAAGCCTCGGATAGTGACGTAATTACAAATTAGTCCTTAGTTGCAATTCGTCGCAGCCAAATGCTAATCTTCCCTTCGTGAGCGATATGCAGGTCTTTCGCGTATACACAGAGCGTTGTATTGGACTGCAGTTTGTTAGAACAAAGCGCAAACATAAACTATTTAAACAAAACGAGGGAGCAAGAGCGTTATACATTACTGAACACAGGGTTTAGTAACTTGTGTAGGCCTATTCGCAATGAAACTGACCGTTTCCGCGGCTTTTGTAGCACTCGTCCTGGTGCAGGTGAGTTGACGGTTACGTGGACAATTTAGTAAACGAACACGTGTTAAAATTTATTACTATTCGTTTCCTTCGTATGAATTCGTTTTTACTTACAAACGGTCCAGTTTTAGAGTTGCGTCTTTGCTCCCTTGTCGACTTTCACTTAGTGCGTCTCTTGCACGTTTATTGTCACTCTTAGTTATTGGAACTTTCCCATTTGCTATACCCTTATTGCTTCAAAGCACTTTGATTTTAGTTTTGTTTGCGTTCACTCCTTTTCCGTTCAATTCTGTGTGCCCTATTTCTACCTTATTTTTCTAAATTATTTCTTATTTTTAGCCACAATAACACCATGTGTGAGTAGACCTTCTGAACTATTTACAAAGGCTTTGTTTCTAAACTTATGATGATGTCTAGGTTACCGTGTGAAATGCATATAGGCCTACTATGCGAAAGTGTTGAAAAGATACGCATTTTGTACATTGTGCATGTATTACATTTACACATTACATTTTATACACCGTATAAGTTAAATATGTAAAGCACTAAGAAATTTTTATAATTCGTGTGTACGTGACAAATATGTCATTATCTCATACTTAATTTGTATTCATGTAAACTACAACTAATTTATTAAATTAATTAAAAATGATTTCAGATTTTAAGGATCTGTCACTGCGGCTGTTGCGGGTCTGGGGATGGCGCTATAGCAATTAAAATTTGTGGTTGTGGTGGTGGTGGTGGTGGGGATGACTGCGGCGGATGTGGTGGCGGAGGATGTGGTTGTGGCGGATGCGGATGTGGTTGTGGTGGCTGCGGATATGGTGGATACGGGTGTGGCGGACATGGAGGTGGTGGGCATGGAGGTTGTAGCAGTCCTCTAGCAATTAAACTTGATCTGGGTGGTTCTGGATCCGGTGGTTACGGTGGTTATGGTGGTTGCGGAGGTTGTGGGGACTGTGGTGGTGGTTGTTGTTGTTGTTGCTGACAGTGTCTTAGTAAAACGATCCACATTAGAAGTCAGTCATCAGTTTAAAATTGACTGCCATTGTTGTTTATTCATCTTGTTTATACACTGTATTTAAAATCCTTTGTTAATAAAATTATTTATTAAAGTACAATATTTTATTAATGTTCATTTGATTTATAATTTGTAATCAGAAGAGCCTCTTACTTACAATTCGTTAACCTTCCCCCTTTTGACTTTTATATGATTTTTCTTTTATAACAGACAAACGCACGATGAAGAAAAAGTCGTGCCGTTTTGAGGTATTCATATGTTATTCATATATATATATTCATTTGTTTTTAAATTAAATATGAAAGGTGTTAACTGAGAAAAGAAACAGAATAACTCTTCTTAAAAACAAAGTAGATATAGAATAGAAGTTCTTCAAATAGTATTTTTGGTGTTTCTAATCAGTTTTTAGGTATTTTGTATAGTAGCCTACGTACTTTCTTTCACACGTAATTTACATGTCGTGTAAGAAATGTTATGTACGTAACTGCTTAATGTGTATTAAAAATTGTGATCTGTTGATACATAACTACTGTTTTACACGTCGTTAACGAATGTTTATACAATTGAACATATCAGGAACAAACAGTCAATCCTTGATTTCTTCTTGTGATCATACTTTTCATGAGACAACAAAAACATTTGATACACAATGATTAGGTAATTAATATTGTTTTCCTTCGTAATGATTATAAAAATATAATTCTGCAATAGATATTTTATAGACTTAGCCAGAAACCTGTTTATAATTTACATTAAAAATCTGAAGGTAACACATTTTGAAAGTATTGTAAAAGTCTTTAAAAAGCTAACATTCTAAACACAATTAATTATTAATTAAAATATTCTCCCAGTTACTAAACACAGCATACATCAATCAGTCATAATAACAATTTCATTATATTTTATGGATTTGTTGAAGCTATCTGAAGTCTTCATCGAGGCAATCACAGACTTCTCCACTGTCTTCCCGCCTTTCCTAACAAGAAGGCTGATCATAAATAATAACTTGTACCACTAAAAAGCTAAAAAGCATCTTCTAGAAAATTCTACAATTCTTCTTCAAACATTAAACATAAAAGTTTCTCAACCTCTGTCTTTTCTTTTTGCTGGTATAACGTGACTACGTGGTAAGGATCTAAAAACAATTAATTCCTTTTATTGGTAGCTTTAACTACAATTTTAATCAGTATAAGACTTCTTTTTCACTGAGTTCTTGAAATTTGTAGTTTGTAAAGCCCTTTACCACTAATTTTGCTCTACTTTTTGAAAACTATACGCTTCAGTTTTGAAATACTCTCTAGATTTTTAAAATAAGCACTTACGCACTTTGTTTCGTTCACACTCTTTCCTAGTACATTCGAAATTTCTTGTATATTTCTTTATAGTGGCATTCTAAACCACTATTAGATTTTTGGGGGGAAGTTTATTTACATTTCCGAATACCCTACCAGAGGGAAGGGAGGGAAGGAAGCTGTATCGCCTAACTGGGAAATAAGGTAAAATGTTTTCAGTTCTTGAGGTTTTATTATACCAACAAATGAAGAAGCATGTAGAGATTTATATTGTTTTTATTTTTATAAATACACCCATCACTAAACAACCTAAGGATTTTGTTGTTTTGAAGATCCATTTTATTTAGCTGACAATTAAGTGGAGAAATTTCCTTTACTACTTGTATAAGCAAAGTAGTGAAAAACACCGTTAATTTGTCAGCGTACTGATGAAATTCAGTAGTATGCCGTTTCCGTTTCGGATGTAATTCCTGTTCCTTTCAGAACCATTAATGTTATAATTTGAAATCTACGTTTATTGAAAGATATCCGTGTTTGTGTTCATATTAGTTTTGTAATATACGAATTATAAATTACAACGTGCTACAAAAAAGTGTTATTAAATGACAAATACTCAAATTTTAAATGAATTTTCGTTACAAACAAATAGAATTATAATTGTTGAGAATATTACATATAAGGTATTTATTTTTATTCAAACAACTACTTGTTAATATTAAGTATAAAGTTTTTCTACGTAAGTATTATTTAAATTACAAAGTATAAAGCAATATGTTTAAAGTTAAAACAAAATGAGATATTCTAAATTTTTGTTTGTACTTAACACTGCTATAAATTAATTATTTTGACTAATATTATTATATAAAATTATAAAAATGCTTGTGTTTAAAGGAGGGCATACAGAAAGCTTACAATAAATACTCTACGTTTCAAGGAAATTAGGATATATATGTGTGTATGTGTTTTGTATTTCTGTGTATGTGCGTGCGTGTGCGTAAGAGAGAGAGAGAGAGAGAGAGAGAGAGAGAGAGAGAGAGAGAGAGAGAGAGAGAGAGAGAGAGAGAGAGAGAGCACGCGCTTATTTACATAATGGAGAACGCAGAGTGTGATTTCTTCTCCATTTCCAACGGTTCAGCAATCTTATCCTAGTGTCTCTGAGCAACCTGGATGAAGATTAGTTTTAACAACACTCCAATTCCAGGTCAGGAAGAAACTGATGCCGATGGTGGAGAGAGTCGGAACGTTTGTGTGTGCGTGTGTGTGTGTGTGCGTGAGTGCGTGCGGGGGTATTGTTAAAGTATATTCGCGTACCATTATGTCAGCAATAGTATGAAAAGCCGATGGACATAGTTGCACACGTTTGTAAGCATTACATATATAACAGCCCTTTACTAGGCGAAGTTGTAAGTAACAGATGAAATTAGAATACTCAGAATAAGAATCTGTTTTCTACAGCAAATTATAAAATTATCGTAACTCTAGTTAACGAATACAGGCAAGAAATACTTCATTTTAAAGTCTTTCCTTTAAAATTTGAAACTGAAGAAACTACAGTAGTAAATTAACTAAAAACGATAAATGTAAAATTAAATTTTCATTGTTTGGAATGTTACAATCCCCATGCAAAATTATGAATTTATAAGGGAATGGCTAAGGAGGAAACGGTACCAGTGTACCGCGTACATTGATCTTAAAAGGCCAAAAGTTTTATGAGTAATCAGGAATGCTTTGCAATAAATAAGAAATTGACCAAAGAGTAAGTCAAGTGTGATACAAGAGTTTTCTTAAGCAGTAGTATTTAAAAAATTGTTGAATGCAAATATCTGAATACAAAAAAAAAAAGAAAAATGTAGATTTCCTTAATGTGACTAGAAGATTTCTGGAGTTTTCCATTAAAGAAACTTCTCGATCAACCTGTCCCCAATCTCTGCCATGCAACGTGTCGTAAATAATTATCTTTAGGAAAAGTAAAATCATAGAGTCTATCGTTATAGATGGCGTTTTATTTTGAATTGTCAAGGAAAGTTTCGACCGTACTGTAAAGCTGTATCAGTAGACATATGTGATCAATATGGAACACACAATAAGGCGCTTTTCGCCACTGATTCTAACTCAATTGCAGTAAAAAGTGTCCCTTCCGTTTCTAGAGTATTGTTTTTAGAATTTGTACTTACTTGATGACACTCTTTTTCCCCTTACTTGTCAGGCTTCGTTTGTCTTAAACTACACCTTATCGAATTTTCTTATCAAAATGTCATACTGTCGTTCTCAGAAGCTTCTCACTCTACTTCTGTTATAGGAAAAACGGATAAATAATGAAGCCCTGAAAGTAAAAACTAATCATGAATAGGTATTGCATTGTTGATTATGTAGAACTCTAAAACATAGTGAAAATCAGTAAGAGGATATCAAGACGTTGTGAGATATTCCTTACACATTTCGAAGGTGTTTTCCTGAATTTCTTTGTTTAGAAAAACAGAATTTGTTTTAAGACTTAAAACACGACCATAATACCTCACGAAATACCTCACGACCAGGAAAGTCGACTATGTCTCTCGAAAGCTTGATACATACTATCACAAGAACATTAATCAGTGAACAGAAAAATACGGAAAGTAATTTCATATCACATTGATATTTCTTTGCAGTTAAATTACACTTTCGTAAACAGTTGTTTCTTATTTCTACGTATACGCATGTGATGTTTCTCTGCATGTAGGACAATATGTGAAATATAAATGTCATATAAAAGAAATGTGTAATTTATAGGTAAGTCAATGTGCTGAAAAGTTAGTTTAAAGTATGGAACAACGGATGACAAAGACTTGCACTTTGTGTTTTGGCGGACAAATTTTATTTGCAAGTTCGTCCAGAAACAACTTATGTTTGTAATGCTTTTGTTAGCAATAAACGAGCATTTATGTATCTGTTCTTCCTGAATCGCAGGGTTCAGTTCCTTTACATATCATCATTACTTTTCGGCAACTTCTTTTAGGAGTTTAATTGTAAAAGTAGTTAGTTTTCAAATTCAACATTATCACTATAATATTTCGAGATATATTGTCATATTGTAATGACAAAAAACAATAATATATTATTCAATAGATATTTGTTAGGAACTATAAAATTAGTGATTTATAGAGTTATGGGACAGGTAGCATATTTAGTAATATTTATTATTGTTATCACCTAGTACATAATATATTCCTACTACTACTGCTGCTGCTGCTCCTGCTGCTGCTGCTGCTACTACTACTACTACTACTACTACTACTATTACTATTATTACTAGTGTAAGAGTAGTATTACTATGGTAAGCACGCGTTTTAAATTTCACATTCATTGGTTAAACCATGATAATTGACCATATAAAAAGAATGATTAAGTTAAATAGAAATTGTAAATTATAATAACAGTTGAACACCGAACGTTAGTATTGTCGCGTGTTATAACCTAGTTTCATCACAAACGTCAGCATGTTTTTTTGCATACAATAAACGAACATAAGCAGAAAATAACACGCCGACGGGTATGTCTGCTATTCATGTTCGTATTAAATTTTTCACGAATGTTAATAATAACAGAGTTCCTTTTGTTCCATGGAAGTGGCTTACAAAAATCAGGTCGCGAGGTATGCGTATAAGGAAAGCTAGTGTTATGCTTCAGCTTCAGCTGATGTTCATTTTATGTTAGTACCGGCGGTGAGACTAATACTCCAGTAGGACCTCTAAGTGTTAACATTATTATACCCCATACATTGCCAGAGTAGTTGTTTAGATGTGATATGGACCTAACATCTAAAGTCAAAAAGCATTAATAAATTTAGATGGGGAAACATACATCTTCAGTTTGTTTCTGTAAAGATTTATTAAATTATTTGTAATTTTTATCCGATGTTCACAACTATTACAGCTTTTCGTTCATTAGCGATTTACAATTTGTTCTAATACAATTAACTTTTTTATATAACGTTCAAATCAAACTTTCAACGATTTCATTTCGTAGTGAAATGGTTCAACTATAATTTAAAATTAATTTTAATTTAAAATTATTTCGTTTTTTAGAGATAGCCAGCAGGTGCGCATAAGTAAAAAAAACTACAAAAATTTTATTCTACTTACAGAAGTTTTTTCTGTTTAGTAAGAGAGATAAAATAAAGGCTATGTTACAATAGAACCACATTAAATCTTATAGTTTAATTTATATTACTGGAGACGGGGCAGTCAGATTGCTGTTTTACTTAATAGCAGCCAATATGAAAAAAGTTGTAGTATACCATCTGCAGACATGCACTTATAGCTTTAAAGCCATTTGATAGTTTTATTTGGCCATTCAAATCTTCCCCTTCATTTAAAGACCAAGCTTCTCGTTACAACCAGAAACTCTTTTGAGTGTATCACATCTTCGATCTTCTACTATCCGCATCTTGTAAAAATATTCACTTATTGGCATACTCTGCTTATCTTTTCTAAAAAGTGTTCAGAATAAATCCGTTATGTCTGAACTAACGCCCTAGAATGTTTTGTCGTCTTCTATCCATTACAGGGATTGCTCAACTTTCGTACGTAACGCGTTCTCGAAAACGTGTACGGAAGTAAAATCGTCAAAACGTCGAAATACTGTACAATGCGTATAGTAGGCCTACTTTTTGTTTACTATAGTCAATCTACTGTAGGGCTATATGTACGTAATTATTGATTTACCATGCTAATATATTATGTAACGTTTGTAATAATAGTGGCCACTTGTATGTATGTTAAAGCGAGAATAATATGCGATTTAATTACAGTACAGTGTATAACAGTTTCTATAATCGATACTGTACAGTTAGTACCGATTATAGAAACTGTAATACACTGTACTGTAATGAAAACGCATACTATTCTCGCTTTAACATACAAACATGTGGCTACTGTTACTACAAAAGTTATATAACACAATAGAATGCTAAATTAATAATTTTTGTAATTTAGTAAAACTTGTGAAGAGCCCACTTCATAATTATTACAAAAAAACTAGCATTTTTCACATTCTTTATATTTACAGACTAACGTTAAGTATTAAAATGACTAATGCTAAAAAAATTATAATTATTGTTTATAATTCATAAGAATGTTTATGAAAAAATATAATTTTTGTTTTATAAGGAAATATGTGCAATTATTATCATCATCAACCTCAAGGATTAGGCTCTATCCTGAACCTGTTCCGGGACCCACTTCGCTCTCGACCGTCCTACATCTCTCTTCCCCACCGTCTATATTCCATTGCTAGCACTGGAATCCTGTCATCTGCCATTCTTCCCAAATGTTCACACCACCTTTGTTTATTGCCCCTTAGCTGATCCAACAATGGGTCAACAATGTGCAATTGTTTACACGTTTATTTACTTCCTCGTTCATCCTTCATTGCGGAATGTTCAAAAGTGTGAAGCTACACAATGAAACTTCAATAGACGGAATTAATTTGTACCGTCCAAAAAAGGAATGAAATGTAAGAAAGTAGGCGACCACCTGTATTTTTAAAAGTTTTTTATATTGTGTATTGTACATATCTACTTATACATATACACCACCCTATCGGTTTCTCTTTGAAATGCCTGTATTGCCTGAAGCCTATTTTGCAGCCACTCATCGTCTTCGTCTAGTTGGTACTTCTCATATCAGCCGTTTCTTTTGTCATCGTCGTGTAGCAACTTGATCTTCTTTCTCGTGCACCATCTTAAAAAAATTCATCGTTCTACCTGAGCAAGAAATCCATTGAACCTTCTTCTTAAACCTTGACTTAGAACCATTCAATCGTTCCTTGACTCGCTGTTACCGCTGGTCCGTGTTTCAAAACTATAGTATTCACGTTTACTATCGAGAGCCTACGTACTATAGTGGACACAACTGATGGCAATTACATGGCAGCTAAGAACTCAGATCACAGTTTACCGTAACGTGAAACCCAGAGTGCAGTCCTGCTTTCGGTAATCATAAAATACTGATTTGATTAGTATTAAGATATTTTTCTTCATATTCTTTCCAGAATTTGGGAACGTCAACTAACATCACCTGTTTCTATTTTCAAGCTACATTTGTTGCGGTTTTCTTGCATATCTTATACGCTTAAGATTCGTATTCAAGCTTGTTGAAATGAACTTTTCGCTATCATCGTTGAATCCAATTTAAATCTATATTCTTCAGTATCTGTGTACAAAGGCCATATCTAAAATATATTATATCACTTTTAACTACATAATTTGTAGTACGTCCTTTTGTGCAAATCTGGAAATTCATTTCTTTCATTCAGTAACTGGAATTTCATTTAATTCATAAGTCTGTGTTATAAAATGATGCTTTCTTTTTTAAAATGAGTGGAAGGCGAATTTCAAATAATATAATTGATAACATTTGTTATATAATAAATACTAATAATAACTATTTATTGCTGCTGATTACATTTAAAATTAAAATTCAATAAATAATCGTTTTGTTAAGTTAGTTACAGGTGAGAACTTGCTATGAACCTCATCATCGGTGAGAAAACAGCAAGTCTTTTGAAATGTTATGTAAAAAAACATATCAGAATCTTTGGAAAATATGCTTTTTAATTAGTTTAGTAGTTTGTATCAAGAATAGTGGAAAAGTGTAACTACATGTGGAACAAACAAGTCTGGAAGTAGATATAAAATAGGTTTATGTTACTAACTTAGTGGTTTATGTATTTAATGTCATTGTCATTAAATAGAATCCATGGACAGTCTGGTAAGAGGCAAGACGTTTTAGGATATGGTTTTTAAAAAATATCGTATAAGAGTTTAGTTACTAAATTAGAAAGTAAAAAAATTACCTCTGGTACATTGTTTGTAATAATTAATAACCTGACATTTTTAAACTTGAATACAATCTTTCTCACATCGAGTATTAAAACATTGTTTTGTCTTATGTTTTGTTTGTGTAAAAGTTTTCTTTGTCTTTACTTGAAACAAAATGGTAAGCAAGATGTGAAAGATAAATCTTCTATTATTAGAAAGTACGTATATGATGCATGTGTCATTGGTCTTACAAGAACATATGATACGAGTTCTTAAAGATACATGTGGTTTGTAAGCACGCTGAAATTGTTATACAAATACCCGACAAAGAAATTGATTCAACTGTGACTGTCCCATTTGTCGTAGATCTTATATATCAGTATATAGCCTCCACTGTTATCAGAGTACACCTGTATACAGTGTTTTTATTTCGATTATCAAACCATTATTTATCTGGCTGTACAAAAATGAAGTGGTTAACCAAACCAAACCACAGTTTATCTACAGTTAAGCGTCCTCTAATTGTATTATCGTTTTATTATTATTAATTTTTCCTCTTTTTAATCGTTATGTTTAACAAGAGCGAGTAAGATAAATTTTTCGCGCTTTTCATAGCTAATGAAACGTTTTACATAAAATTACAACTTGTAACAAATATCAGATTTTAATCTAACTTACTTGAAGACTATACCACTTTAACTACATTTGAGACACGACAAGTGGCTCTGTACCTAATGATATAATTTTCAGTATGACGTCTCTTTTTTTTAGGTTTTTATACGCAAAACATTTCGGTAGACGTAAAAATTTGTTTATGATTTTGTTTTCATTTTAATTTTAATTACGTATATTTTCATACAGTTGGAAATGAGCTTAAATATGAGCTTTCTTTACGGCTGTCGTCGCTTCTCGTATCTTTTGTTTCCAACTGTTGAGGTCAATCCATTCTCCATGTTCCAGTCCTTTGTTATCCATGGGGATGGGAAATCTTATATGCAGTAACAAAGTAATTAAAATATAATTATTATTATACTAATTGGTAACATTCACATTATGTATCAATACGTAGCTTTTGCATCGCCATTTAAGCGAAATTAAATTTTTAAGTAAATAATAATTTGATAAAAGACTTCTAGAAACAGAGCAGAAATATTCTGTTATTTCAGAAGATACTAATTAACAGAAAACTAAATTAACCATGGCAAAATGGAATTTGTCACATCTGTAACATTTACTCTTCCCGTCTCTCATTTCTTAGACAAAAGATTGATTTGGTGTTGTGGCTCAACAACTGTGTACCTAAGAGTATATATCTTAGTTATTTTCAAGAAAACCTATTTATTACAGCTATTTAGCTATTTAATAGATATGAATAGAATTCAGATTACGTATTAGAAAACCAGAATCTTATCACATCCCTGAAAATTGTTTCCATGAATAACAATTTACTTTACTTTTAGTTTATCATTACTTTTAGCTTCTTGTTCTTTTTTCATTCTTCTCCTAAGAGTTGATAGTTTACCTTCCCATATATAAGAGATTCGTCTTATCCGTTGTCTTCTTTCCAACTGGATCCCAAAAGACTTGTCACTTCTCGGCATTGGAAAAACTTTTCCACTTACATACGTAGTCTCATATAACATGTTTTCGTTAACATTTTTTAACATTACGTTTGTTAAGTATCTTCCCAAACGTTGTCAGATAGCATTTTGTGATAACATAGATCTTTCTTGCTACAACAAATATAAAAAAATGTTTGATTTATCGTAGTGTATTTATAGTATAATTTATACCGTCCTCGAAATATAGGCCTAGACGGTTTTACCATTTCAGTTTCCCTTGCAACCTACTCTCATTTTTTTGGCCATCTGCGTGGTCGTTCTGATAAAAACTCTGGCCCTTTTATCTCCTTGTTGACAATTTGATTCCAGTCATTTATTCATATTTTTTTATTCTTATTTTATCCTCTCTAGTAAGCTTCAATCATATCCTTATTGATATAATTACGTTCTTCAGATTGTAGTATTACTTCAAATAATTATTACTATACTGTCTGTAATATTACATTATATACTAGTAAGTTGTCATCAGTAGACCCAGATTTAATATGCTCACAGACGTGTAATTAAGATTCATAGCACGCGTGGGCCATAAAATTTGATTAGAGTTGAATTATTTATGCACAATTGGAATGGTGTGTGTGTGGGGGGGCTATTATTTGTCTGTAAACTTCATTTCTCTATTAACGATTAACAGATGATTACATTACCGGTTTTTATGTAACCTGTGTCACAAATTTCAATTTTCAACCTATGGATGTATTCAGTTTACAATTATTTTACCCATGCTCATAGTTGTAAAGACTGGTGACACAAACCACACGACAGTGTCGCTGACTCTGCGTTATAATGGAATGCTGAATGCAATATCAAGTTCACTGGCTCCCACATATTACATTCCTTTAACAAACCAAAACACTTAGCCTTTTACATGCGTAAAAATTGTTTTAATTATCTTCGAAAAAGTGATAAATAGCTATTTTCTAAAGGGGTTTCGAACATTTTTAAAACGAATTTAGTTGAAGACAGATCCATTCTTATATTATCTAATTTTTAACTTGGATTAGAACTTTCAGGAAAATGAAAATACACTTCTGTATTACTATAATTGTAGTAATTATAATTATTTATTTGTCTCTTAAGAACAAAGCCGTAATTCATTTTAAATACTTGTATTGCATAGTTACTCTTCAGAAGGAGAGATTGTAGATCTGGTATAGTGAACTGAATGAATGAAGCAACGTCGAGTTCGGTTTAAAACTCAATTGCTCCAAATGCTCTCCGATGACCATTCATAGAGCAGAATTTCTACTATTACACAAGAAATTAATTATTGACGTTTGGATAAGTATCTGCAGTATCAAATATCAAATATCAAATATCTAGCTTAAACTCTAGTGACAAATAGTGGAAACTATGAAGAGAATCAAAACGAGTAAATAACATACCGAGCAAAAATAAAAAATGTGGAGAGATCACCAGATACCCAATTGTGCTATGACAAGAGAATAAAACAAGTATTAGTTAATCGTAAACTGCTAAAGATGACACCAAGTCATGAGTAACGACGTTCGGAACGAAGACAACAGGGAAGAAGAGAAGACGTATTCTCTGCACAATACACGTCATGAACTCTCCTTAGTTTTCGACTCATTACGTGGTAACAGGGTAGGCCTATAATTTCCATTAGCCAACATCAAACTTATGTAATCCTATTTTTCAGAGGCTAATATTATACTACAGTACATTAAAGTATAGTTTTAAAAATGACAGTGCATTAGTATAAAAACCAATATTCGTATAAGAAGCTAACAGCGACTACACTTCAGAAAGCAATCGTACTCGTGTTTTCAGTTTGGATCCAGAAACAACGTAAGGCATAATAAGGCAACATAGTATTAAGAAAGTTTGCAGTGCGGTTAATTAGCCACAAGTTTGTTAACAATGTATCAGAATATTGTTACAGCTAAATATTATAGTATTATCTTGATACCCCTTACGTTTTACACGCCGTCTCTCACACATGTTTAGTGTAAAATATTTTTACTGCTGTAACCAAATTTGTGTATAAATAGTTTTTTCTGATTTATTAATAAATATTTTAAAACGTTCCACGTAAATTGTGTTTATCATTAATATGCTCTGAATTTTAAGATACATTACTATAGAAGGAGTATGGTTTTTACAAATTAAAAGAATTACACATATACATATTCCGACTTTTTTTGACGAACTCCAACACTTATTATTCAAAGATTAATTTATTACTCGAAAAATTTGGGACAAAGAATAATCTATCAAATATTTTTTAGAGTACAATAAAATCTAGTACATCGTGCAGTGAAGATCAATTTACGACAATTTCCAAAATAAATGCTATAGTTTTAAGATACGTTTAACACGTGACCAGTGTTTAACTGCCTAGGTTATGTTTTCAGTACCTAGGAAAGACAGAATCAAGAAGATAATGATAAATTCATCCGGTAAGTTATGTGAGATATAAAATTATACGCTCTACTCGGAAAAATAACTAAACTTTGAGAGTTTGTTTCTTTCATAAATAAGTTTGTTTAAAGGTTTCAAATGCCACACAGTGTCTCTACTTCTGAGTTCGTCATTTCAAACGTAAACAACACGGGCTTGCATTTTGTAAACATTTATGAATGGTTTCAAACGGCAACCACTGTTGTCCTAATGGGAACGTGTATACCAAGTATATTTACTGCATGTAGTTTCCTTTGTGGACAGTTCAGTACAAAATCTGAAAAACCCATGCATCTGAATTAATAATAAGTCCGCTTTAGTAGTGTACAATTATAACTGTTGCTATAAAATTCTGTAAGTCTTATATACTTGTATAGAATTTTATTAAGTTTCATTAAAAAAAAAATAGCGTGAATTAAATAAAGAGAATTGATGGTGTTACTACTTACAGCGTTGTCAAAATATTGGTTTCTTATACATTCTTATATCGAATTACCTTGTGTTTACCCTCACGAATGTAGAGGATCCACCATCATATGCAGACATCCACCGAGCCATCGTGAGGTCAACCATTTGCCCATGCATGTCATGCTTAACTTTAGAAGTGTAGCTATAATGATTTAACCACTTGACCGTAGGACCAGATTTAATTCATTAAAATTTGGCGAAGTCTGCGTACTTCTAAAATGACATACTTGTGAAGTTTTACGACATGCCAGTATTGGTCGCATTACTGCTTTTAGTCCAGACAGCTATATGGAAGTTACAAGCAGTATTGGGAAAATTATTGTTTTGATCCATTTTGGAGAACCAGTCTATCGCCCCAATCCCCTGTGACTGTATAAGATCTCAGAGAATGTAAGGGATGGATAAAGTTAGAAACGAGATTGTAAAACAACGGAGGGATATAGGAGGCATAATAACAGCAGACGTAGAGAAAAAACACAACTGACCTTGTTTCTTTGCCTAAGTAGATCGGAAGAAGGCAGGCTGCTGAACATAAAATAATGTATTTTTTAAGTATAAAATGTATTTTATAATATTTTAAAATTAAAGTAAGTAAATATTAAAAATCGAATACTGAGATATACAAGCTATATCGAGGGATATCATTTTTATCATTTTGACACCTTATCAGCCAAGTTATTGTCCTTAAAATAAAACAATATACATATTTTACTAATAAAGAAAATAATCATTTTTTTAAAAACACGGAGATCGTGTTTTATCAGTATCAGGTATAAAGCTCGTATCTTTTAAATCATAAACTCACATTGCTTGAAGATTTCATCTACGTCTTAAATTGGTATATAAATACAACTGGTTCTAAAATAAACATACAGTTTCTCAACTTTTCATCTGGTAACAAGAGGGGCCTAGCAATTTAAGAAAAATAAGGATGTCCAATAATCGAATGTTAAGTGTTATAGCTTTGGCTGCAGTTCTATGCGCCGTTTTACAGGTATGTTAGCTACAGTTTGTGTGAATTTATACGTAATTTTTAAGGGTTACTATATCAGTTCTGTGATTGGATTACTTCTGTTAACAAAATTATAAATACAAATAATAATAACTTAATGAATTTTATAACTACTGTAATCACGTGTTAAATATCTGATGTACATTAATAGTAAAGTATTGAAATTGTGCTTAAAGTTGGCCAATAAATATTATTTTTTAAGAAACAAAAATTTGTTGGAACATTTTTATTCTGAATCAAAGATATCGAAATCGAATTAGATGTGGCACATTTCTAAAACCACCGTGTCTAATATACATATCACTTTAAATGAGTTTACGTTTCACATAGATAAGATGAATATTATAGTGCAAATATGACAAATTGGTGTGTTTATAGGTTAGTGCCGGGTGTCCCTGCGACTGTTGCTGTTGCCCTTCACAACCATGCTGCTGTTGTCCTTCCAAGTACAGCGTCAAAGTGTGTGAGGAGCCTCACTGTTGCTGCCCGTCCACTCCGTGCTGTTGTTGTCCGCCAAAGCCTTGTTGCTGTTGCCCTTCCAAACCTATCTGCGTGAAGGTATGTAAGGAACCGTGCTGCTGTAGTCCGTGCTGTCCCTCGTGCTGCTGCGACCCCTGCTGCTGCTGCTGCTGTGACTCCTGCTGCTGTTGCGACCCGTGTTGCTGCTGTCAACAGACGCCGTGCTGCTGCCAGCCTCAGCCAATCTGTCTGAAAGTTGGTGCTGAGCCGTCGTGCTGCTGTTGCGGCTGCTGTTAAACGACTGACTTTCACACAAGATATCTGCT
Source organism: Magicicada septendecula (assembly GCA_034769895.1). Taxonomy (NCBI): domain Eukaryota; kingdom Metazoa; phylum Arthropoda; class Insecta; order Hemiptera; family Cicadidae; genus Magicicada; species Magicicada septendecula. Next base: position 662,392,501 of record CM068368.1, read on the forward strand.
AATATACACGAATGTCTGTTATTTTTTTTATATTATGATTTGCACTTATATGTGTACCTGTTATTAATTTAAGGGAATTATTAACTAACGTGAGTATGAAAAACATGAATTCCATAAATATTGTACGGAATACTGTCTTGTTTAACGTGTATTGTTAATTTTTCAAATAAATGGATTACAGAAAAGTGAAATTGATTTAGACATATTCATAAGTAATAAAATCTAGTATATTAAGTTGTACGGTAAAATTCAATTATTGTAGCTACTGTCTCGCATGCTGTTTACATTATCACGTAATATATTTGTATATTGTTCGCGTTTGTGTATAATGGAACACGAGGCTCTTAAGACTAACTATGATGTTATGACAGAAATATATCTTTAAAAAGAATTATAGATAGTGGATGAAGGTGTTGCGTTCATACTTACGCATATTCGTCAAGACAAATTTTGTTTTTTGTCAAAGTTAATTGATTTTTATAAAATAATCTACACTATGCTGTTATACCCACCCTCTCGACAGAAGCTAACTGTGAGTGTAGCCTTTCATTGATGTTACACTTTCAATGATGCCACAGCAAATTTAGCGGTCATTCTTATTTTTAGCGAAAAAACAGTATATTGAATCTTAAGTAATTGGCCTACTTGACATCATACAGTGAAAACATTAGTTACAATGAAACATAAAGGATTAGTTTGTGTGTGTGTGTGTGTGTGTGTGTGTGTGTGTGTGTGTGTGTGTGTCTGACTGTAGAGCACATGTGGGTTTCTTTTACAAGGAGATGACTAGAACTTTTGTTTCTACAAGTAAAAAAAATACTTGGTCGTATTTATTTATAACATTTTATAATTAAGCTCCCAGTTTAATTGCCATAGATTTATATAATATAATCAAAAACATTAGCGGTTTATAAACAAAATGTTTTGAAGAAACACTATTTGAAACAAACTTTTCTAATGATTAATGTTTTCGTTAACGTTACATTCAAATAATATGCGTATGTTGTTATCATATATTGACTATTTTTTAACCAATTAAATCACTACCTAATATGCTGCACAAAATGTGGAACACAATTAGTTAGAACGATGCATGCTTTTCAGTTTTTGTATCTAAAAAACATAAAGATCTATGAGAAAGAAATATACAGACAAACATAAAAAATAGACTCACACTAATCCTTAAAGAACACATAATTAAAGAATAATATTATGGAATAGTTTGCAGTGATGGAATATTTGTGTTCTAACGTGAAATGCGGACGTGTTTTTGGAAAAGCAACGTTTTGGCTCGGCTACACTAGAAATCTGTAACCGACTTCAAGTAAATAATTCTAACACATAAAATACAAAGCAAATAAAATTAATCTATTCCTCCAGTAATATGAGAACATTTAGAACCGTAATTATATGAACTGTTGAAAAAATTCGTGTAAAGTGCTAAAATCACTGTAAAATGAGAGAAATTACTTATCTTTGCAGAATCCAGTTATCAAATAAATAATAATAATCTTATCAAAAGGCAGAAAATATACCAACACACGCGTACACACACACACACACACACACACACACACACACACACACACACACACACACACACACACACACACACACACACACAGCTCATAGAAAAAAAACCTGAGTTTTCCATTGCCCATGTTTCTATCTATTTTGTTCTGTGTGTGGTTGGGTGTTTTTGTTTGTTTCTATATTCGTGTCACACCCGTTCTTCGAATTTATTCTGACATACAATCTACAGACATCTACTAATATAATCTAATTCTACAGTTCGAATTATATTTTTTCTTTTATTCTCAGAGACAACGTTTCCGTATGTCACTACGTTCTAAATTACCCGCTGGAATATATTCATTGTAAGTTGTCATTGTTGTCATGTAATGTCATTGTATATTGACAAATGTTTTTATTCTAGATCACTTTATTTGGATTCCTGTTTCCCTGCATTTTATGTAATTTTCCGTTTTCGATTTGTACTTGGCATTCAGTGCCCCAACTTCCACTATTTAAGTTTTGTCACTTATCAAACATAATATATATATATATATATATATATATACATATATATATTGTACTGCTGTTAAAATGCACACAGTACATAATAGGGAGGTAATAAATTTTAAAAGAGAAAGGATGCAGATTTGGTATTAAATGGAACATATGTTTTAAAATGTAAACAAAAAACATTGGGACTATCGACTCACCCAGTCACCATAGAGGTCGATTCCTATATGATATAAAACAATATTCAGTTATATGTTCTGAAAAGAATATATGAAATTGGAATGAATGTTATAATAAGAGTAAATAGTAATAAAATTATAATTTAATAAATAACAACTAGAATTACGAATATTAGAGGTAAAATAAAGATGTTTAATAAGAAATAGAAAAATGATATATGTTTTTAAAAGGTATATGGTAAACAGATGTAAAGAAATTAGGGAATTATCAAAGTGGCAAATTTGTAAATTGTTAAAAAAATTGTATTGTATAGAGATGAAAGGAAATGTTTATTAGTCTAATTTTATTTTTAATAAGAGTAACATCAGGAGTCTTCAATTATATTTAATAAGAGTAACGTTATTAGTCTTGAATTATATTGAATAAGAGTAGCATGAAGAGTCTCATTTTATATCTAATAGTAACAGCATGAAGAGTCTAAAATTATATCTATTAAGAGTAGCTTGAAGAGTCTAAATTCATAAAATAACATTTGTACATCATCAAGTTTAATGTAATATGTAAAAGAAAATACAGTAAAGGAATTTAATTTGTGATACCAGAGTTTTGGTTATAAAGTTGATAAAAGTAAACAATCAGGAGGAGAGATTCAACATTCCTATTGAGTTTAGTAAAATAAACTAATATTTAATAAATAAATAATATTACGAGAAATATAAAAATATCCTTAATAGAACGACGATAGAAGAGGAAAATCCTGGACTGAAGAATAGTTTAAGTGGCCATAAAAGATAATTAAGTATTCCGAGGAGACACCTGTGTTGCAGTCGTCCTAGAAATCAACATTCAGCGGTGAAAACAATAAGAAATTTGTGTGAATTAACGGATCGCTAAGCCTGATATTGCTTTTGAAAAAAAAATAAACATCAACCAGAAGTGAACCCGTGGCAGCTGGAAGAATTCAGAATCAGTCAAGTTACATTAGGTGGGTATTTATTTTTTACATGGTTATTTCTCAAAATACTGCATACTAACTGTATTTGGTTTGGTTTAAAGAAAAGAAAATATTATATACAATCGTAAATACGATCAAACAGCTTAATAATCATTAACCCTGAGAGAGAGAGTTTCTTTTCATGTACTGATAAACAAAAAATATAATAAAGGTAGTTACATATCATAATTACATAATTACAATACCTGTTAAAAAACAACAGTACATTAAATGACCCATCCAACGTGGTGCAAATACTAAATATATTATACCTGTAATTAACCACAGCACATTTAATGGCTGATCCAACGTGGAGCAGATTTTAATTACCATACGTATAAATAATTACAGTACAATATATATATATATATATATATATATATTCAAACACTTTTTGCTACAGTGTTTCTTGATGTATATATATTGTAACATGACATAAGATAGCACCAAAAAGCACTAATAATTGATAGAAGAAAAAGCTGAAGGTAGAAAGAAAAAATAAAAACTTATAACCTGAAGATTGATAACCCAACACTACGAAATAAAAATTGACTAAGACACTGACTACGACTTGACCCAATAAATTGGAGAAGGTGAAGGAACAAGAAACCATGATATAACCCAAAGTGTGACCACAATCATTATAACCCCAAAATGTAGCTAATAAATAAAATGTAAAATAAATGCACTAAATCAGATAGGGCATAAATGAAATGTAAAATATATAAACCATAAAAATAAAATAGATATATTATGTGTGTTAAATGAAAAGAAAAGAAACATGAATGTATAAATCTAAGCTAGGAAGATAGAAATAAAAATACCCTATTAAATAATAAACTAGCCAAAAGCAAGTAAAAAATAATCAAGCTTAGCAAAGGTAATAATAAATACAAAAGTGACAAACGTTAAATGATAATAAAACGAATGTTAATGACCAATAACCACCCAGTGATGATATACTAAATAAACAAACAATGTGTGAAATGTAAGGCGAAGTATTTAGCTACACAAGTAGAAACAAATAACCACAAACTATGTAAATAACATAGAGTAAAAGTAAAAGTGACAGTAGATAAATAAACCTCATGTGAAAGGAAAAGTGCAGTGTAAGTGTATACATTGTAAAATACAATAAAAAGCAGACTATATTAATATAGCAAAACAATCTTTAATAGTATGTTAGATAGTAAGAATATAAAACTAATTGTATCATTATTAATTTAAGTGATTGAAAGTAAGAAATACATAAAATTAATGTAAAAGTTAATATATTAGAGTGGAAGATGGGAGAAGGAGACACTATATCTTAGTGAAGGAATTTGTAAGTGAGTTATGTTGCTTAAAGTAGTGTTAAAAATTATTATTATAAGAGTTTTGTTGTTGAAAGAACCATAGTATTAATAAACTTTAAAGGACAGGTGAGATAGAAACAAGAAAACAATAATAATTAGAAGTTTAATCTCAGGCATGGACCTGGTAAGAAAAATATGTTAATTATATAAAAGGTGTGATGTTAAAAGCACCAATGTTTTTTTTGATAATTAGTTTCTGTAGCAAATGTTCAATCAACAACTAAATAAAGTTAATTAATATAAAAAGATTATAAAGAATGTTGAATAGAAGTATTGTGAAAACTAGGCTTTAGGCCTAGCATGGATGAAGGAATTTTGTAATTTTCAAAACAAAACAATAACAACAGGTCAATTAAAGTACATAGGCCTAATAGGGTCAGGTATTTAAGTAAGAATATCAGGTATAAAAATGTATAAATAATATTCAGTTTAAAGATAATTACATAAAGAAATATCAATAGGAAAAATAAGAAATATGTTATTAATTAATCAAAAGTAACTATGAGTGATATCAAAATAATCTTTAGTAAAAAAGCAAAACAATGGTGTTAGTGTAATTAATATTACTACTAGCATAAGAAAGTAATTACAATTTAAAGGATTTTTATAAATTTGAACAGAAATAAAACGTTAGAATATAACAATGTTATAAGATATTGGCCAATGAGAACTAGTATATCTTGAAGAGTTACCATGACAACTAGAGCTTGTTACATGTTTTGACCGTTGAAATCTAATTATTCCATTATTATTTCTTTTATGAATTTGCTAAAACTGCTATAATTTTTTTTTTTTTTTTTTTTTTTTTTTTTTACTAAGCTTTTCGTCATTACTGACATCTTCAGGTCTTAAACAACAATCAATGGGTTGTTTAAGACCTGAAGATGTCAGTAATGACGAAAAGCTTAGTCAAACAATAAAAAAAAAAAAAAAAAAAAAATTATAGCAGTTAGCAAATTCATAAAAGAAATAGTAAGGATGGCTGCTAATTTAAACAATACGAAGAATATTCCATTATTGACTAGCATAGAGGGTGGACGTGTAGAACCCTTGAAGACAAAATTTGAATGAAGAAGTTACAAGAAGAATATATAAATTAACTATTGATGAGATGCCAAATAATTAAAAACAATTAGATAACAAATATTATATCCAAAACTTGAAGGAAGCAAACCGAATTAATAGACGACCAATACTGGAGGAAGAACAGAAGATACCCAACTCAACCTGAGGAAACCTATGAATCTACGAGTATGATGGAAGCTGAACATTGAAATTCGATCGTTTGAACGTGGATCTCAATCAATCCATACAAGAAGGGACCCTTAGACGTTTTCCAGAAGAAGAAGAAGAAGAGGATCGCAAGAGAAGCTGCATTAAGGAATTGATGAGTATAAATTAAATACTTCACCCCAAAATTAAAACATTCAATTACCCACAGTAAATGAGCAATTTTATTTTTCACTTCACCAGTCACTAAATTAACTTTTCGAACTGAACTCGATTAAATAATCACCTTTGATAAACCACATCTATCACTGAATTTTGATTTTATATTAAACTATTTTAAAAAAGTAACTTACTAACAAAAAATTTAACCAAGTGAGCACTACTTCTCATTTGCAATAACTTACTTTTCATATTTTAAAATATCACATATTGTGTTTTAGTTATAAGGAATATTATAAAATTATGTGCATTTATTAGTCTGTAAACCAAAATTCTGTAGTCCAAAGAACTTTTCCCTGAGATAATATTATAATAAACGAACGACGAAACAGACGCCCTAACCAAGCGCAAACATACCAAACTGAGCGGACTGCCAACTGCGCAACTTGTAAACGCCGGAGCTATGATAAATGTATGTTTCATTTCCCAATTGTAATTGACCTGATTATATAAAAAAGAGTTAAATAAATCTTCGTACCTATCAAACGCTGTATGTTTGATTCATTTAAAAAGGTAATATAAGAGTTTGGGATATAAACAATAAAAAAAATACATTAGTTGACAAATTCGACTCGGCCAGACAGTGGGAACCAATCAGATGGCGAGGCGGAAAATTTAAACTGAACTGCGAGAATACGATCGACTTAGTAGGTATTAAGAAAAAGTATTAAATGGCTCGTTACTATTTAAAATTACAACAAAATAAGTAAACATATATAAAATTGAACACCGAATAACGATCTATTACAATATTTAATATTTATAATCACTTTACCTTAAGATATTTTCTCCTTATTTGGAACATGTTTCGGATACCATCTTGTACCCATCCTCAGCCTTCCGGATTTTGTTTTTTCTTTCTTTGTCTGTTTCTTGTTTGTTTAGGGGTATTTTGTACATTTTGTTAAATAGTGAATAGAATGCTGCCATTTTATGTTGTGGTCAGAAAGGTTAGGTATAATGATGTTAGTGGAAGTTGGTTTTCTGCATATTGTAGGTGGTTATTGTATCTTGTGATGGTTATGTCTAAATAGTTGATTTTGTTGTGATTTTCTTTTTCTTCTGTGAATTGTATTTTTGGATGTATGTTATTGATTTGTTTTAATGTTATCTACATTTGTTTTTTTTGATACTTGCTATATATAGCCCATCATCTACATATCTTATCCAAATGCCATTTGGATCAAAGTATTTTATAATATTTTGTATTTTAGTGTCTATATATTGTAAGAATATTTCTGCTATTATGCTAGATAATGGAGATCCCATTGCCAATCCTTCTTGTTGTTGATAAATTTTGCTATTGAATTCAAAGTAATTTTGTTTTTTAGTATTAGTTGGAGGTTATTTTTTATTTCAGTTATATATTGTGTGTCTTCATTTTGTTCTTTAAGTTTGTTTATTATTATGTCTATTGTTTCATCAATTGGAATGTTGGTGTACATATTTGTGATGTCGTATGATGTGAAATATGTGTTTTCATTTATATTTATTACTTTTAGTTGGTCTATTAACTCGTACGTATTTTTTTTTTATGTTGTGATAATTATTTGTTAGATGGTTATTTTTTAGTTTTTGTGCTATTATTTTTGCTATTTTGTATGTAGGTGCCTTTTTGAAGTTGATTAATGGTCGTATTGGGTTGTGTAATTTGTGTATTTTTATTAGGCTATTCATTTTAGGTGGTTCTGGATTATTATTTATATATATGACTGTATTTTTATTGTTGAAAATGTTTTTTGCTGTTTTTGTTAGTTTTATTGTTTGTTTAAGATATTTTTCTGTTGGGTCTTTATTTTAATTGTATGAAGTTTTTATTATTGTTGATGAAGCCTTCAGTTTTTCTGATGTAGTCTGTTTTGTCAATAATTACTGTTGCTTGGCTTTTGTCTGCTTTTGTTATGATTAAATTGTTGGTATTTACTTTATTTTTTAATTTCTTTTATTGTCTTATTATCCTGCTTTTGTTTAGATTTGTTTTTTATTTCACTTGTGATTATTTTTTTAATTATATGTGTTGCTTGTGTTCGTTTTCCTTCTTGTGTATTGTCTTGTATTAGGTTAATGGCAAATTCTGTTTCAACTATTAAATTTTCTAGATTTTTGTTTATGTTTTGAGTTAGGTTAGTTTTTGACATATTGTTTAAATATTCTGTTTCTTTTTTGTTAAATTCTGTGTTGCTTAGGTTAATGGTTCGGGGATTTTTTTTTGTTCTTGATTTTTGTTGTGTTGTTTTAATGTGTTGAGTTTTCTGTTTATTGTATTAGTTTTTTGTATTTTTCAGATTTTATTTTACTTTCTATGTCATTGTATTTATTATTCCATGTAATTGGATGTAATGTACTTGTTAGTTCTAGGTGTAATTTATATATGTCTAGTGTTATGTTGTTTTTCTTACTGTATAATTGATTAATTGCATTTTGTATCCATAATTTTTGTGCCTGTTTTATTGTTTTTTTGTGCAGTCATACTCTTGTTGTTTGTGTTTATGTTAATGTAATTAGGTGTCAATTGGTGTTTTGGCATTGTCTATTGAAGTATATATTCATGTTTGTGTTCATTAGTTGTTTTTTCGTGTTTAAAATTTATTTAATAATTTGGTAATGTGGTTATTTGGAAGTTTGGTTATGTTGTTTGAGTACATGTTAGTGTTTGTTTATGTGGTGGGTAATTTGATATATATTTATTATTTCGTTAACTGATTGTTGCTTTTCACTTTTTTTATTGTTATTCACTTCACTTTTTTATTTCCACATTACACTATTGTCACGATTGGTTTAATAACCTCAATTTTGTTTTGTTTACTTTTTTCCTGTAGTCTTATTTACCTTGTGTGGTATATATTGCAACAGATCAAATTTTATTATACTACCAAGGATATAGTGAGTGTGTAAAAATCACAAACAAGTCTATTATGGAGGAGATGAAAAATTATTTATTATACACACAAATATAGTTTTAAAAAGAGGTATATTGTATTATAAATTGGCATGTATTGTAATCTGCAATAATAGTTTATAATGTTCGATAATATATCGGTTTTACTTGATTGAGGCTACGACCTCAGTACGTGCAATCCTCCGCTTCCTACCGCCGCTCCCGTCCTGGCGTCCTCTTCTTCAGCGTCACTCCTTCCTGGCGTCCTCTTCGTCCGGCGTCCTCTTCGTCTTGTTGTCCTCTTCTCAAATACGTTAAACACACAAAGCTTATTATTTTCCCTAGAATAGTTTATTATTAATGGATATGTAAATTTTATCACTCTCAGGGTGAATATGGATATCAATTTAATAAGGTGTATTAGTCGTACACCTTCCACGCAATCTTGAAGTGTCTTTATATTCCCTAAGCGAATATCTTAAACTTACACGAAAAGCACTATACTATATTATAATTCTATTTAAATAATTGACCCACTCGGCTCTGTACGCAGAACTTCGTACAGAATACCAAGGATTATGTTAAGTTATACTTTTCTATGTTCGCTCGAGAAAAACTCTCTCACGCACGAGCACAACTTCACCTTTCAACTCTTACAGACAGACTGTGTCGATCTTTACTGTACAGAGAATGAATGTTACTGAATTTAGTGTTTTCCGATTGGCTAAACCCAAGTCACATGATTGATGCTTTCAACAGATATAAACTTTTCCAGAAAGAGTTTGTATAAATATGCACTAACTTGCATTGAATTATCTACAAATTTTTATGACCCTATTAATGATAAGTGTTTCAAATTGAGTTTTTCCTACTTAAAAAAACCATATTTCTAAAATAGTTATGAATCATAGAGTACACATAGATTAAAGCTATTACATAAATAATTCATTGTCAAAGTTTCACGTCGATCGGTTAATTACCGCGGAAGATATAGCTATCCACACTTTATCACATCCACACACGCGCACAAATTCACTCAAAAAATACATGACAATAAAGAACATCTTTTTATGAAGAATCTGGTGTATCCTACATGCTTATCCATTTATAAATACAAAACCTACGGCTAAAAGACAAAGTATTACATAAAACCAATTTAAACATGATAATGCTCGTCATCCATGTGCTCTGATACAAACAGCATAGCTTATCTTCCTGTGTTCCGTTGCAATATTTATATATTCAAACACTTTTTGCTACAGTCTGTTTCTTGATGTATATATATATTTAATATTTATAATCACTTTACCTCAAGATATTTTCTCCTTATTTGGATCATGTTTCGGATACTATCTTGTACCCGTCCTCAGCCTTCCGGATTTTGTGATGGGAGGCTGAGGATGGGTACAAGATGGTACCCGAAACATGTTCCAAATAAGGAGAAAATATCTTGAGGTAAAGTGATTATAAATATTAAATATATATATATATGTGTGTGTGTGTTGTGATGTTATAGAATTTGTTTCTTCTGCAAAAAGTGTAATTTCGTATATTTTCATATTTTCTTTTATATATATAGGCCTATATTTTTTTGGGGAGGTGGAGAAGTGTCACCGTGAGAGTTCATTGAGCCAAGTATTACTCGTTAAGTTTTAGATAAATACTGTGTTGATGCACCAGTGAATACAGGAAAACATGATAAGTGTACCTTTATTATTCCAAGCAAAATAGTAACAACGGGAAGTGTTAAACATTAAACTTCCTGTAACCTGTTACCGTGATTACGCCCTCAAGATTGGGTCGATATTTCAGAGTATTTAATGGTCATAAGATTTTCATGTCGTACTTCTCTAAAAGCAGATCTTTCAGAACGTAACTTAGAAAAATTTTTGTCGAACCAGCGTAGAGTTCTGAGTTTTAACTCGACCTGTTTGGCATCAGTCTTTCTGTGTATGTCTATTTGGGGTATGTCTCACGAGTTTTGATACATCAACCGATTTTTGTAAAATTAGGCATGTGTGTCCATATCTTCATCTCACAGAGTCCTATTGTTTTTGAGGTTGACCCCTCTGAAAATAGGGGGGCAAGGGGCAAAAATGTGAAAGATCAAAATTTGGAAAAGAATCACTAAAATCAGAGTGGAATATCGTATTAATAAAAATTTTAAACAAATCTAAATATAGAGTGCGCACTCACATCCGCGTACGTCGCTGTGTTTGTAGAACATATACATAGATGTATTTTAGTGTCTTTTTAGTGTTTTAACGAAGTCATAACCGACGAATTTTTACTCTGATGATGGATTAAATTAATCCGAAACGCGTTAGAAGACAGAAACCAAGCGGTCACATAGACGAATTAAGGTAATATTTTTTTAAAAATTTAATTATACTAAATATAGAGTTCAATTTTTGAAATTTCAAAATTTTTGGACACCAGGTCTTACATGTTGCAATAATTTTGAAGAAAATCGCAAAAATCAACCTGCGTATCAAATTAGAAAGAATATAAACCGTAATAAAGTATTCAGTTTTGGAAATTGCAGACATTTTTGAATATTAAGGCCCAGAAAAGGTAAACATTTTAAAAAATTGTAAAAATCCATGTCGGCTATTAGATTAAAGGAACTTTATACCTAATTCCGAATGCAGTGTTCTCAGTAAAAATGTTTACTACAGTCGAGCTCTGGTCAAAAGTAAAAGTCAGAATTTTGAAAACTTTGTAAAACCCTATGTGGGACACACAATTATGAGGAATTCTATTCAAACTATGAACTCGGTTCTTTATTAATTTGAAAAAATTAATGCCTGTCTCAACACTCTTTACAAATTAGGACCGCTTTCAAAAAATGTACACAATGTTATCAATTACATATTTTTGTGACACGTATATTTCATGTAGGCCTATATACGTATATCTGTGGAAACATACGTAAACTTAAAAGCTAACACTAAATTATCTGTCATTTAGGAATTGTAGTTACAATCTTAACTAAAAAGAAGCAATGAGTTCGGAAGTCTTCTCTTCATAACAATAAAAAAGTAATGGCAATTTTAGCCTTTGCAAGTGTTACTTTACTAAAAAAAAAAAATAAATAGAGTAGTCGAGGTTTTCTTAATTTTCTTTCACACTTTTTTTATTTTTAAGGTACACCAAAACCTCCATTAACTCTGGTAACAACGTGTGACTACATCTCGTGGTGTTTCTTGGTTGAAGCTAAGATCATACACATGAAGAACATTACTCATAGCTTTAAAAAATAAAATTTATTAATTTGATATTATCTAATAATAAACGTATTCCGTTCAAAATATTGAGCGCGTTCTGCAGCTCAAGTATCTTACTAGTTACTTTAATCACATGCTCGTTTTACGAAATGATCCCAATGTAATGTGAAGATGATCAGTTAAAGTTAATTCATTATACTATTTATAATAACTTAACAAAATGTCGAGAGCGAGAAGAAAATGATTTCAGTCCGACCCTACTACTCTCTGCTAGGCGTGTTGCTTTTCTCAGATGTTGAAAGAGTTGCCTGTAAATCCTGGCGTTACGTAAAACCGTCAGTTAATACGTTTGAACCCAGACACTTGAGACTAAAGGCAAAGTTTAAACAAGAATAAATAACTGAATAGAAGCGAGTACATAAAAGTATTGTCCTTCAATTTTCCAAAATAAGTTCCTTATGGTTACAATCGTTCTTCAGTTTTATCTGTTTTATTCACTCCGTTTTACTTCTGATAGCCTCCTTTATCACTTTTCTTATGTGATCTGCGATTCAGACAACCTCGTTGGAATCTAAAATGTATTACAACCACAGAGCCTATCGTATCCTTCAAATAATCTTTGTACTTGTGCTTTGTAAAAATACTTCAAATATTCTTTACTTGTTTTGATTAGATTTATCCCTAATTATATTTTTTATTCGAAGACTGCCTGAAGGGAGTTGTATAAGACTAACGTGAAACCAATTTTGGCCAAACAAATTTCCATTATGATAATTAAAATAGTCTGTTTACAATTGGAAATAGTAAACTCTTGCTATAATTTACACGTTCGTGGCTTACTAAGAAAATAATTATATGGGTCTTCTATGAGAGCAAAACACAATATCTTCATGTGTACTTATTTACCTTAAATACGTTAGGCACTGATCTTCATATCTTCAGTTATAGGTTAGTTTCACATTAAGGACCAAAGATAAAGTATTGTACCAATATTCATACTTTCATCAGTATTTAGGAATAAATGTTCAAGTCTTATACTACACAGTGCACAATGCATTTTTAAGTCTTATTGATTAATATTTTTTCATTTTAATACGCGATTTTTTTACATAACGATTTTTTTCATTTTAGCACACTACGGTAGTGATAACTGATAGTATAAAAATTATTATTTAGAAACTACAAGCTAACATTTCTATTAAATGTAATATTTTTTAAATGCTACTAGTTTCCTGAAATTACAAATCCTTCTGATCAGTGTTTCTCAGTCTTTGTTCCGAGCTGTATCACATAGCTCACGTAACACGGTTCGAGCTGATAAGAGTGTACTTTTTTTACTAAGTTTTTGTTTCCAGTTGTTCCAATTGTGGTGTTTATCCATTGCTTGGTGTATTATATTCTGAAATGCGTTTTAGCTGAAATACCCGAGAGTAATTTACAATGACAATTAATTTATAACCGTAAAACGTTTAGTTTAGCTATCATAATTAACATAACCATTAGAAAGTATTCCAATATTTGGCTAAAACAACCAGTTTTTCTTTCGTAAAGTAGTGTGATAAATGAGTTTTGAGGTAAAGTGTATTTTCGTTAGCTGCTTCGAATGACACTTTACTGATCACTATAACTGTTTACGTCGTACATGGTTTTTAATAAACCCAAGTTTACATGCGCGCGCGTACACACACATGCAGTGTATTTGTCATTACACTATTTTGTTATAGAATTATACACGTTTTGTTACGTCACATTGTGTTACGTAGTTACTTATTTAAATTTAAATTGTTAAGACTAGAGAAATTTCAAATGGTAGATGAATTAGTAATAATTCGTCACCATTATGGAAACTGACAGCGTTATACGAACTTGTTAAAACTTATCATAATGAAATACTGAATGCGTGTAATGAATTTGTAAAAGAAATAAACGCCTGTTGAGAAATATTACATCTCTACACGTGAACTTCATGCAACAATTTCTTGTAGGTTTGTTGGTTCACTCATTTGTTGGTTGTGTACTGATTGCGTGCTGTGTTCACGTCTTTTGAACTACAGTTACAGTAGAATTGCGATTAAGTTAGTCATACTTATTTATCAATATTAATTTATAAAAGTAATAATACATAACTTTTCACTGTAATGATACATTTGTGGAAAATCTGTATTCATTTTCTTTGCTATTCAGTCCTTTGGGGTTTTTTTGTCAATATCCTTAACTTGGTATTAGCCATAAATTATTACAAATTTTACAAAATTTTCTAATTTTCTACTTCTCTACAAATTTCTCATTCTCAAGGCTGAACACTATATTCATATTGTGGTTTAAATCCTGTTTAATTTGATACCCGACATGGTCATGTTGCGATTTTTTTGAAAATTTTGACCACCCACACATTTTGTCCCCTGCTACCCTATTTTTGGCGATTCATTTTCGAAAACAATTTTTTGGGGGCTCTGTATGTTAAGCTCATAGACATCCACGCCGAGTTTTATGAAAATCGGTTGATGCATTTAAAAGACGTATCCCAAACAGACGTACACAGACGAATGGCAAACGATCAAGTTAAAACTGAGTACTCGCTTCTCTCGTTCATGATACACTTGCGGGCCTTTAAAGGATAATAAGAGAATTCTGTAAAGGAGAACTCCTAGTTCATTTTCGCAGGACTGCGGACAATTTAGATCTGCAGTCTATCTACTAGGCGCCTAAATCCCCTCTTAATTCTCACTTCTTGTCTTCTAAATATAAAAAAAGGGAAAACTTTTCAAATGTTTTAGAAATATAAATTCATGAATAAATCGAGACATCTTGGCTCCACGTGCAAAGTCAAGCATCACATTCATGAGTACAGAAACTTGGCTAGATGACCACTCGGTGGGCGGGGACACCTACGCTCGAAATAATAGACAGAGGGGATGATTATATTATATTATATGGTTATTGAGATTAAACGAATTCTACTTCCTTTATGATTAACATAGACTTATCGTTTCAAATGGGCCAGTTTTGAAACTAATTAATTATTAATTAGAATAATTGTACAGTAATAGTAAATGTAAAATTATAATAGTAATTTACTACAATAATAGTAAATTATTGACATCACCAATGTCAGTGCCGAAGTCTCCTCAGAGGACGGGTGAGCGCCATCGGGGTAACGTACAGATTTTTTTACACGTCGTAAATCAACTGACTTACGTCCCGCCAAAAAAAAAACACGAATTTCATCGCATTTAGTCTGCTTGTAACAGTAATACACCCACGATTGCAACAAACATTTATAGACCTTCACACAAATAAAAAAGACCAAAACAAATAAAGATTCTAAACAGTCGAAAAACTAACTTCCTTCTTTAAAAAATAAAATCATTCAAACTTTGAAAATGAGAAAGCTAGAATTGTCTAGGAGAAGGAGTAATTTCTTATCTTGTCAATTTCTTTTATTCCTTTATTCTATGTGAATTATGTCGGGGTGACTTTTTGGCGTGAGAGGTAATGAAGAATGGGATAGGGTGGGATTGAGTGAAATCGAACTTGGACTGAACAACGTCACCTATAACAGAGAACGCAGTGTCAGGACAGGACAGTAACCGCTAAACCAGTCGTCACCTAATTCTTATGCATGCACTACATAATGTAGGCAGGACACATAATATTATTCCATTTTGTTTTTTCTTTATCAGATAATATTTTTAAATCACGTGTAACGTATTAAAAACATTAGCATTTACAATTTGTTGTTTTCCAGATACACTGGTAATTGTTTAACAATTTCAAATATACTATAATCAGTATTGGTCGTTGTTTTTCAGTTGACTGTTTACTGATTCTATTAGTAATATATAAATTGACATTGAAGAGAGAATTCGAATAAATAAAAATTCTAGCTTTTTAAAAATTATGCATATGAACTACTCGAGCGACGTTTCGTCATTTGTATATGAAACTTTATTCCACATTGTTTGTCGTCAATAACTTGATTTTTGAAAAACAAAATAAAGTGTTCTAAATGATTTTAACTTGGTATCAAGTATACGAACAACAGGAGAACGGTGAACCTGAGAGTGAAACATACTGCTGACCACGGAGTATTTATTACCAACCTTGCTGTTTCCCAACTAGCCACTGTTCTTCAATTCCACAACTATCGGCGTTCCTGGTTTTATGTTTGCAACGTACTTTCTTATGCCCGAAGTTGTTGCGTCAAATGTTATGCTAATTACCCCAAGTTGTGGGTATCAATTAACAATTATTGTAACATACTTTAAGAAAACTCTTATTGATAGTTGTGAAGTTAATAGTATAATACTCAAGTATTAATTATTTACTCAGTAGTGATAAATACTAATTCTTTTATTTAATTGTTAGTGTTAAAGAAAAGTATCTCAAGTAATAGTGTTGTATAATCCATAAGGTTAATCTTTAAATAACAAAACAATGACACATTTATCAGTATAACCAACATATTTATTACATTTAAATTAGCTGTCATTAATATCAATTCTCAATGGCTTTTAACATATTATTATCATTAATTTTTAAACACGATTTTACCAATAAACAATTTATATGTTAAAGTTTCTATATCTCAGGGTTCATTTAATTTTGTATCTAAGTATGAATAACATTTACATCTAGTTACTTATTATATTACAATATATCTATTCCAAATGGATCCATTTTAAGATATGAATAAATATTTTTAATCGAAATGATATATTTATTTTAAAAATGTACTTAGTTCGCTTTTAAATTCTAATCATATGACTTTAAGTTTAATGTGTACCTTATACGTAAGTTCTTTTAGAAGGACAGATTGTATTGTAAATTAGTAATTAGTACATACAATTTTACTGTTGGTACGAATATTCCTGTCTACGGCGGGCTGATGTACTGTGATCCCATCTCCATCTCATTAGGTCCGCTGATTAGCTGTAGATCCTCTCCTGACTCCCTTGCATATAGGATCGTTTCGATGGCTCATAGTGTGGTTCACTCTCGTAGTGGATGATTGATGAACACTTTTAATCACTTCACTCTCACTAAGTATATCTGGCTTCTTCCGATATTTACTTTAGTGTAAGTACTGTTCACTAGTTCACAACGGTTACTCTCGTTACGATAACTCACAGTTCGCAAACGACTTATTCCGTTTCAATAGCTTATATCGTTAGTAACACATGATACGATTCGATTGTTTGTTTTTACGAGTTACAAAATAATAAAACTCTAGTTCTCAGTTTCTCGATAATTAACTCCATTACACAAACTGTTCGTTCATTTTGACTCTACGAAAATTTAGAATAGATTTCTAAATTTTCCCAAACTATTTACTCAGGTTGACTCTACGGAAATGTTAAGTAAACTCCCTGAACTTTCATCGTAGACTCCGAAAATTTACAGTAGACTTCCCGAAACTTGACTACCGAATCTTTCCTATTTTAAACCAAGACTCCTTCCGAATTTTTAGTATATAATCCCTCCGAATTTTAGTTCAGACTCCCCGATCGCGCCTCAGTTCTTTGTATATATTCAATACACATACTTCCCCACTAGTTCCTTACATTTCACTTTGCTCCGTTCTAATTGGTCCTTCTTGCTTTTCTTCTAGGAAAATTCACTCCTGGAAACCCGCCTACCTTTGAGTCTGTTTTCTGATAGGTCATGTCAGCTCCCTCCTTTATTCGTTCTCTTGGTACAACCACCTCTGCCGCGGTATGTCCGATCTCAGACTCGTAAATCTTCCCAGAGTTTTTATATGCCATTTAGACAGAACACCCCCTGAGTTCCCTAACGTCCAGCTGCATTGTTAATTAGTTCACTCACCTCTGCTGTAGCTTTCTCGGTATTATAATAGTAAATCTCATTCTGGCGTTTTTCTATGCCCTTTAACCAGAACAACCCTTAGTGTCTCTAATCGTTCAGCTGTCCTGTTAATTAGTGCATTCACCTCTGTCGTGGCTTTCTTAGGATTTCATTATTGTACTTCTCCCTGGCGTTTTTCTATGCCTTTCAGCCAGAACAATCCCTTAAATTTCTCCAAGCATCCAGCTGCACTGTTAATTAGTTCATTCACCTCTGTTGTGTCCTTCTCGGTAACCCTAATCGTACTACTTTCTGGCGTCCAGCTGCACTGTTAGATTTATGATACATCCATACACCTGCACATCGACGTTAAAGGATGTCACACTCTTTTGTACTAACTTCCTCTCATAGTTCCTTTTTTTAGCGTTATATGTTCCTGGTTTTATTTTAAAAACATATTTAATTGCTTGTATAACTTTGTTAGAAATATATCACAATTTTAAGACATTTGAGTGATTTTAAGTTTGTCTGCTCAAGGGTTCACATAAAACATGAGAGTACAGCCTTTACTAACGGCAAAAATATAATTACAAAGAGTCCCATTCCTTGAAAAGTAACAGCTGGGTTGCCGTTACAAACGTTTCAATGTATACACCCTGTTTATATGATGACGAAAGGAATAAACTTAATTGTATTTATAATTGTAATTATTATAAGCCGATAGGCAGTTAGTTATAGTAAAAATGATCTTTTAACATTGAAAATGTTTATAAGGACGTGTCGCACATTTGCGGCCGATCGCTGGTGCGTGATCGAAAATGGGAACCGGTGAGTCACCATAGAAACTACTTTTTTGTTGTCAATAACGTAGTACACATATAAAACTTCGCTTATGAATGCGACTACATTTAACTTATAATCTGTACATTGGTAAATGAAGAATGAATTCATTGATTGGTGAATGAAGAATGAATTCATTGATTGGTGAATGAAAAATGAATTCATTGATTGGTGAATGAACATAAATATATATATTTTTTAGATTTATTGAAGCATTTTCAATGCCCTTCTCTGTGCATTGCATTTGTGCAATGCCTGTACATTTTTTTATACCACTTTATACTGTTAGTGTTAGATTAGACACTAATAACACTAAAGTATCCATTTATACTATTAGTGTTATACCCCTTTATACATAGATTAGACCAGTGGCGCAACTACAGTGAGGATCAGGGGGATCCAACCCCGCCCCCAGAACTATTTAAATAATTCCAAATTACTTAACGTAGACCTATTTCTAGGTCGGTTGCGCGTGTTAAAATAAGGCTTATAAATAAATGTATAAATAATTATGTGGGAAGAATCTGAAGATCTCTTTTTCCTTGAAGAAAATGGAGAGTCTCATTCCCCCCCCCCAAAGGATATTATCCTAGTTACTCCTCTGGAGTAGACTATACCATTTTATTTGTACTGAAGACAAGACTTGTACCCAAGCCAAGGCAGTCATGATGGCCATTACAGCTGAGTCACCCCAGAGTCCGACTGAACATATTGATAGGCGAACTTACTTTGGAAGCTCTGCTTTAGAAGCGAGTGCACTATTTGCACCCCACACAGAATCCAAGAAACTAAATAAATAAATAAACCTTTCAAGATTTTCTAGATCGGTTATAGCAACAGAATAGTAGAAGAGCGGTGGAAATAACAGTGAATTATTCTGCTGACGATGGACAATGCTTATTGCTATGTAAGCAGCGTTGTTACGAAACCAGATGCGAATCTTCAAGTTCGTGCACTCCTCCACACGTTATCAATGTTCCTAGTTTTAGTTTAATAATTTAAACTTTTACTTTTAATTAAGTTACTAATCAGCAATAAATATATTAATTTACTTCTCCGTAAATAAAGTTCAATCTTCAGTCTTTCTAAAATATATTTGTGAATATAAATTTTATTTTATTACTAAAATTACGTTAATACAAGT
This sequence comes from Magicicada septendecula, assembly GCA_034769895.1. NCBI lineage: Eukaryota > Metazoa > Arthropoda > Insecta > Hemiptera > Cicadidae > Magicicada > Magicicada septendecula. The sequence goes on from CM068368.1 coordinate 662,412,398, forward strand.
ACAAGAGCCGATACTATTTGTACTGAAGCAAATGGACAAAGAAAGTAAGTAAATTGGAGTTCAGTTACATACGTTTCCGCCGCCTTCAAGGTCACAGGAAAGACGAACACAAATTACTCTAAATGGAAAAGATATGTGTTTTTGCAAATACACTCGTTGTATTCGTCACTTTTCCTCGCATTGGGACGTAAGGTGCTTTCGATTTGTACTTTTCGAGACCTCTTATTTCAATATTCTGTTAAAAAATCCCATGCATAGGCCTATTGATTTTGAAAACAAGGCAATTGCACATTTAATATTTATATTAGCATTTTATTATTACTATTATTATTTTTTAGATAGTAATTTTAACGCATTATCAATTTACATTCCTTAAAAAGTAAGCAGAATCTAGATTCAAAATATTGTAAAAATCGTTGCAACGGTAAAGCTAGTTTTCCATAGGATATTGCTTAATTATTCAATAATTTTGTGTAGCAAAATGTTGCAAATGCAGATCCGACGACAATAGTAACGATCCTTTCTGTTATACAGGTAGCCTACTGACCTGCAATCCTTTCGTGTCCTTTTTTCGCACATAGCACACTCGTTCTTCGCATGCAAGCTCGAAAGTGTAATGTCTGAAGCCGGCGGAAATTAGTTTGTTGGAAATTGTAGTTTCGTATAGCGATTCTCAAACTAAGGATGTTTAAAAAAGAGTGCGAAACAATTCGAATTTTAAATTTTATTTTATTAAAACTGTGGCAGCATTATGGCTCCATAAGAATATTATGCTACGACATTAAATATTGATCAATTCTGGTTCCGAATTTGATAGAAATTAGGTAATCATTATCGGAGATAAATCGACTAAGCAAATAGTCTAATATCTATAATTTAAAAACGTTTAGTCTGGCCGTGAACGGAAAATTGAATCGCATCTAATCGTCACCTCCAACATAATAATCGTTTCAGTGCACTGCGCAATTCTATTAAAATAGTAAGAACTCGGTCTTTATTAGTAGATAAAGAACTGTATTCTTATCTTTCCAACAAACGCGCTAGTTTTTAGGAAAGTATAAAGTGTAGCAGAAAACCTTTAATCGCATTTCTGTCATCCTATTTAGTTGAACATTGATTTATTTCGGTCACAAGTCTTCTGAGTAAAACGAGAGACCAGCCACAAACAGCTGATCACGGAAATTTAAAGATACTGCTGACAAATATAGAGAAGTTGCTGACAACACCGGGCCTATCTTTCCAATTAATAATTATATTTAATTTCACTTATTTGATTGATATTAAGTACTAATAATTGCGAGCAATTACTTTTTTCTAGTGCGGTTATGTAGAATTTTATTTATTTTGTTCTGTTTAGAGTTTCAGTTCCAAGCTGTTTTATTTTCAAACTGACTACTTGGAGATCAAAAATTACACTCACAGCTACATAAATATTTTGGTCAAATTCAGAAATTACAGATACAGCTACGCTAACAACTTTGTTATTAATTGAGACAGAGAAAGAGTTTTCCAAAGGGGTTTTGAAAAAATTATTTTTTTGAAACGGTGCGCTGAGTTTGGGAACGACTGGTGTGGCGTAATTCATGCATTACAGAATGTTGTAAGACATTATTACAAGGTTGTTAACTTTATTACAGGAAAATCTACTGACACGGTGGATATTCATTAAAGTTTGACTCGGTTGTCCCGTATTTTTCTAACAATTGCCAATATGATTATTAAAATTTACTTGATGCTTACGATGAAGAGTTATTTTTAACCCCATATTAAAATAAATAAGTACCCATATATGCTCACGTTTTCATCATACTTCGGTATGCGATTGCTGTCGTACATGTAAGACTTACGTAGTAATTTATCTGAATTTCCTGACAGTATATTTTTTTACATCGGAAGGATTGTACGGAAAAGACCTCTTCAGTTGCACAGAAAGGTAGATATATGTACAACTCGTTAATATCGTACGTTATGCTGTTGTGTTTTCAGAATGATTACATAGTGGTGTGCGTGGTAATGCAAAGTGTTATACTAAAACAACCAGTGTTAAACCTTTAAAAATAATTTTATAAGTGCCAACGTTTTCAGCACCCATTTTGAAGCTAACTAACAACAGCTGGATACTCAAAGTTCGGCCACACAATTAGGTTATGTATAGGCTACACTCTTTTTTTTATTGTTATATTGGAGTGTTAGTGGTCTCAAATATTTCTACTAGTAATTTTATACAAACCACTATGTTGTCTTTGGTATTGAGTTTTTTCTTCGAAGTCCCCCGAAAAACGTATAAATGAAGCTTTATTGTTTTTGTGCCTGGGTTATTTATATGCTTGTCGTTTCTAGTAGAAATATACACTCTTTGTTTATTTCTTGCACTTAGAATTATTGACGACGTTTGACTGCAGTACGCATGTGCCAAGGATTGCGTAGTCTCCACTTCGGCTATGTTTATTATCAGGGTCACGTCGAATGTGTGATAAATCCGGTTTGAAAGGGATAACGCGAACCTTGTCGTTATCTATTATGAAACATCTGATAATGCCGTCTGCAGTGTGGTAAAACAAATTTGAATTTTGCACTATATAAGCGAGATAATTCAAGACGAGAGCATTATATAACGTTCTGGTGTGTGAGCGCATACAAGTAAAGATGGACAGACGTGTCACAGCCGCGTCTACTTTGCTACTCATAATCGTTAATCAGGTATGTCATAATCAATAAACTATAAGTAATTTTATAAGTAATTTATTTTTCAATGTTAAATTGGAAACTTTTACAAATTACAAGACACAATATTGACCTCAGGAATTTAATTTGGCTTTCATTAGGCCTATATAGCGTTTTCAATTGTCTCTGTTAAAGCCTTAGACAAAGTATAGCGATTCAATATTTTTTCGATTTATTTATTAAGTATGTTCTTTATTTTGTTAAAGATAATTTGGAAATTTAAGTAGAAGATAAATCCAGTACAGATTTGAAATTTCCCCTTTTTGCACACACATTTTAGAGTTCATTGTACAAAAAAGGTAAACGAAAAGACACCAAATTAAAAGTAACATTTCTGATTTGCAGGTGATCAGAATTCATGGATGCTGCTGTATCTGCTCAGGTCCTGCGCCGAGTGCATCGTGTCAGTCGTCGTGTCCAGCTCCGTCCCCATCGCTACCGCCATGCCCGCCTCCATGCCCACCTCCATGCCCACCGGCATGCCCGCCTCCGTGCCCACCGCCGACCTCATCAATAACAGATATTTTACTTCAGTTAGTGTCGGGATTGAAATCCCCTGCGTATCCACCAGGTCCAATTCTGCCTCCACCGCCTCCAGTTCTCGGTATGCCTGTGTCTCCGTTTCAGAATGTTCTGCCTCCAGGTTACTGTTGTGCTCCGTGTTGCTGCAAGCCAGACACAACGACTATACCCATTAACCTAGAAGTAGTTCCAAGTGTAGATTGTTCGAAATCTTCAAAAAAGTGTTGCGTGAAGGACTGTTCGTGCAGCTCATGCTGTAACTGTTGCTGCTAACGATTGTCGATCCGCTTTCTTCCCGTCGTTAATTCTGTAAACAATAATTTTTTACTTGTAAATATATTTATTTATTTTTTAACCTATTTGTATTTTATAATTCCTATTCAAAATGTGTTTTGATGTTTACGTTTAACAAATTTTCCATTGTCTGTGCAAGTTTTTGCAAGTACACAGCAAGCATTTTGAACAAACTAACACTTATACAAAGACTACGCAAAAAGAACATATAGAAACTAAAACTCTAAAGAACTGCTCAGTCAGTACTTGCTGAATTACTCTACACCTAACTGGCGAAACAAATTGTTACTCTGTCAGTTGATGAGTCTGGTGAGATACCATAACGTACACATTACGAAACACACTTCTGATGAGATGTATCATGTCAGATGTTTAATGTGTATTGAATTTACCTAACAGTTTTATTGTAACAAATCTTTTGGTACATAGAGCTAAACTAGGCTTTTGATAAACAACGTCTACACTGTTTACAATTATTAAAATATTTAGTTATTGGTAAAGAATTTAGAAATTATAAAGGCAGAAAGTTGTTTCAATAAACAGAAATATTTTTCATCCCTAATAAAGGAAAAATAATATCAGAAATTAATTTTCAGTTAACATAATTTTACAGTAATTAGTAAACCGAATTTTAAGATACATGATAATGGTTGACAAACTGTAAAGATGTGACAGTGACCATAAATATGGATCTCACATTCAGAGTGAAAAAAAAACAGTGCTATTTAAGTTGACAGTGTGATGAATATGGGCAAGTCTATAAACAACTTTATAATTTTATAAATTTGCTTCGATTCATGAGGGGAATACACAGCAAATGACTGAGGTAAACGTTTTCCAGAAACTATGACAAAGATATTCACAAGTGTGAAGATTACACCGGTGGCTTTTAAGAACATAATACTTTAACAACCGACATTATTTTACAATAAAATATGTAGTTATTGTTAGTAATATTTGCCAGACGTTAGTTCAGAATACACTGATTGCAAAACAACAAAATACTCCCTGCCACTTGATACTATACCAATAAAACAATAATAAACTATTTTTTATAGTAACTTATAAAAAGTCGCCACGGGACGGAGTTTTCATACAATTATTTCAATATAAATCTACATTAATTTCTGTGTTTACATTAACACTTTTATAACTAAAAATAAAACATAGACTAGGTATATGAATTAATGATATAGGAATTATAGAGTTTATTCTGTATAAGATAATCGTTAAAAACCATCGTTAAAATTTGTTTAAAACTATCGTTAGTTAAAGGATCTTTTAATTCTGTAAGCAAACGTAACAAAAAAGGAAAACTGAGTAGCTTGTACCCACTAAAACCGTAAATCCTTTTTCTTAGCAACAATCACTGTGATAGTAAATTTCCTCAGTGCTTCAGGGTGTTGCTGTTTCCTTGCTATTTAGGCTTCACATTATTTGAGTAACGTTATATGAGAAGCGCTGCGACGGTCTCTGATTTTTTCTTCCGTAGGACCTTCTCTATGTAAAGTGCCACTTGAGCCCAGTTAGTTCTCTGCTTACTTAGCATCTTTTAAACGATGCTGTCTGGAGTAATGGCTTCCACTATGCCTCTAAGGTGACGTCTCTCATCTGTCCATTTGTTGAAAACAAAAATGTATGGTATGCATCTTCTTTTTCGTCTCCACAGTGAGGATAATTTAATTATAACGAATGTTTTAGTATACAGAGCTAAACTTGGCTTCTGATAAACAACGTGCACACTGTTTATAATTATTAAAATATTTAGTTATTGGCAAAGAATTTAGAAATTACAATGTCAGAGAGGTGTATCAATAACCAACTTAATTTGCTTAAAAGAAAAGTTACATACTTTTTGTGTAATAAAAATAGTACGCTGACTAAAGATTCATAGAATACGGCAAATTTAGAAGTAAAAGTATTCACATACGGCTGTACACAGTAATTTTAGATTTTACAGTTCTATTAAGAGTGAATGAGAAACGTTATTTACAGGAACAGGCTGACAGTATGTTAACCACTACGATTGTTTTCCAAAACTTCAGGATTAAAACTTACTTATTGATCGGCCATTAATTTTAAAATATTTAATTGTTTTAAAGACTTGAGAAAAAAAATTGAGAAAGTTCAATGTAAGAACTGCAGTGTAGATTCCATGAACGTGCTTCTGTATAAAGGAATCACTAACATAAGCAAGTGAAAACAATACTGGAAGTTACAAAAGATTAAAAACGTTACTATAAACACGACCACTATCAATAACTAAAAAACAAATAGATTTAGTAGTAGTTGTAGTAGTAGTAGTAGTAGTAGTAATAGTAGTAGTAGTGTAGTAGTAGTAGTATAGTAGTAGTAGTAGTAGTAGTAGTAGTAGTAGTAGTAGTAGTAGTAGTAGTAGTAGTAGTAGTAGTAGTAGTTGTTGTTGTTGTTGTTGTTGTTGTTGTTGTAATAGTAGTGGCAGCAGTAAGTTAGATTCTGTCTTAATTTCCTCTCTGAACACTATTATTCTCGTATCCTTTATTCTCGTATTAGGATAGAATGGGCTATACAGATAGGGTGAAAATGTGGCCACCAGTTCAGTATTTCACGTATTTTACACTACTGAATCCTTTCCTGAAAGATAAACCTAACGTCAGTTGCCTAACACGATTAGTACAAACTGTACATTTTTAATCTGTTTTTGTATCTGTTGTAACAATGGTTTTCTCGTTTGTTTGCTAAGATTTTACGTCTAATGAGAGAATAAAAACAGAAAAATTCTAAATCCAGCCACAGCGCTCGAAGAGTAGGCCTTGTCGGGTAAACATTATTGTGCTTCAAGAGAATTGGTGACAGCAAAACACCAGGCTGACCTATTTTCGCAACCTGAAGCGTAAAACTGCAAAACTGTGATGTTTGCTGCTACTTCAGTAACATTAGATACGATATCATGAAATATAACTTTTAACAAAAGGAAAAAATGAATTTAAACGAAAGCTGTGTGTCGCCAAGAAGATGGTTGACTCAACGACAGCACAGTTGACCTAAAAACCTCGAACACTGTTGTTCCAAGTTTATATAACATTTGTTATGTTACACATGTTTTATCGTTACCTAATCTTGACCAAGGCAGGAACGACAAAATGTTATGATCATACGATATCCGGCTGTCAATAAACAACATACGTACTGTTTGATGCCGCACACAAGTACACTGACGAATATGCACTGTACGTGTTTTGCTACCGTTACACTGCGGTACAGAATTATCATATTACGTACTCCAGACCAAATGGTGGTCCTCTTATTAGTGGAGAACTTAGTAGTAGGAAGTAGCAAAGAAAATTAATATTTTTTCAATAATAGGTGAGAAGATCAAAAGCTCAACGAAACTTAAGACAATAATGAAAGGTCGGTGGGTTTAAGAGATTTGTGTAATCATAAATCATAACTTGAACATTTACATAATGACTCATTGATGATAGAAATAAAAAAAACTAACTCAATCGTTTGGTTTTTGCTTCTCAAATACGTAATTTAACTTATCTCTTTGCATTTATTATTTTCGCGCAGTGCTAAATACTGTTGAGTATCTAGCGTGTGTGCGCATATCGCTCAAGACCAGATATTTCTCTCCACGTTTACAAAATAGCGCCATTAATAATAGGTTCGTACACTAATGAAATTATTTAATTAGACTAATTATTCTGGCTGACAAATTAGTAGGTACTCTCTTAATAACAAAAGTAATAACAGTTATTTGGAAATATCGCTCTTGTTAATTATCGTGAGTAAAGTATTGCTTATGCTCAATTAACATGAGAAATTTTCCAAAGAAACTGTAAGTTTCAATCAACAGAAAACGTGAAGTAAGCTAAAGAATAGCGGAATTTGTTAGCCTCTTTATTTCCTGGAAAAAGGGGAGGATAAATATAGTCTGACAAGAAACAATTGTATATTTATACAACCCCAAAAAGAATAACTACTTCATCTGTAACATACTTCACACTTCATCCCTACAACTAAATTAATTCACACACACACACACACACACACACACACACACACACACACACACACACACACACACACACACACACACACACACACACACACACACACACACACACACACACACACACACACACACACACACACACACACACACACACACACACACACACACAAATCTAACGAAAAAGTAGTATAGAATGTACAGTATTTGGTCGAACAATTATCACGGATAAGTTAAAACCATCGATTGGATTACTATTAATCGGTGATCGTCTTCAAGTGACTGCATATATTAAAAACCTTGCGGATATCTTATGTACATTAGTTTTTAGTATAGATTAGGTTAAAGTCTTTGAAGCACCTTAAAGTGATTACAGGTAGAAACACGGCTTCTAAAACTTGACGATAGTAACTGTCTCTCAAATAGGCATACATAACTAGTGGTACCTAACCTACCGTCGGTAATTAGTTATATACAATTGTATGAATGAATAAAGATTATTTACTTCAAAATGTATAGACACAATAATAAATTATAGTAAACATTAAGTCTCTTTGCTACTTACATTGGCATGTCTTAATTTGTTTTGTGTACTTCAGTCTTTAAATCAGTTCAACTTGAGCCAGTTTGGCTAACGTTCAACTCAAAAATCGGAACGTCTCGATCGACATTTCTGCAGATTGACGGAATCGAACACACATAGTACAGTGTACATCCACTTCGTGTTTATGCCAATCGCCGCGGTTCGTCCCCAGTATAAGTAAGGTTCGTGCCGCAGATAAGCTCGTTATATTTTGAGACATCGCAAAGATAAACCACAGTCTGTATACTATACAACGTTACATAACTTTTCTCCGAGGTTTTCATTGCCGTAACCTGTAATGCCGATCAAAATGTTCATGATAACAAAAATTCAAATCACTTCCAGTTATTTTTTCACGCATAAGTTATAAATCATACAATCCAAATTTATAAAATTGAACAACATACATCCGTCTTAAGTATTAGGCTTAACTTAAAATTTATACTTTTCATTAAAAAAGTATATTTTTTTTATTAAAGGAACCTTCAGATTTGTCTATTTTACTGTACCGTCATTTTGAATTTCGAAATTTTAAAGTTGCGATTAGACTGTACGAGGTTTATGAAGGGCAGAAATAACTAACGTCAAAAGGTGAAAAAATATGAACGCGGAATTCAGTTTGAAAACATATTCCTGTAGCGTTTGAAAAGATTAACAGAATCTTTTTATTACTGAATCCGAATCAAGTATAATTATAGCCGTTAATTTGACCAGTAGACGGAAATGTCCTTTATACTTTCATTGAAGTGGAGTCCAATAACCGATGCCATAAAAAATAAGATAACTTAATCGTTTCGCGCATAATGATGATTTTTTCGTATGTATGTATGTAACCTTCTTATTCTTACACCTCCCAATCTCGCATATACTATATACGAACACACACACACACACACACACACACACACACACACACACACACACACACACACACACACACACAAATCAGAAATTAATAATATCTTATATGAATTTTTTCGGTGAAGGGTTTGTGAGGTTCGGTCAAAAAGTATAACACAAATTTTAAATTATTTGTGTGGACGTTTAGACAGTCTTTATTGTCATCATCAGGACCTTTGTATGAATACAAAAGAAATGTCAAACACAACAGATGAATTATTTGAGTGAACGTGTTTGTGTATGTGAATGTGTGTGTGTGTGTGTGAGCGCGCGCGCGCGCGCAGGTGTCGTGCGTATGTGTGTATCCTTGTATATGTTAAGGAGTTGAAACAGTTTGTTTTACACCATCAAATGTTTTCCTTAAATACAACTAGAGAATTATAATATCCGAGAACATAGTTTATACAATATTACGATTTAAATTACTCATAATGTAATAATATTTGTAATTAATTATAAAAGCAGTAATCAACAATTATATGGGTATCAGAATTGGCACAGAAAAGTTTATACATATACCTGTCAACATATAGCATAATAAAACATATAGCTATTACGTAAGTTCAATTACGTAAATTTTTAAAACTTATTTTTATCATGTTTCACTCACTACTGGTATTGAAAACACCGTCATTAATTTAGAGAATTCTAAATTACACAATAATTGTAGAACTTTACGAACTTACATCAGAGAATTTACATAATATTACAAACACAAGTTTATGGTAAACCTATTTATCAAATAAAAATGGATAATACTTATAATCATATTGTTGTAAATTATTATTTACCAAGAACTAAATATACACACACACACACAGAGTACTATAGAATATTGTAAAATTATATATATGTCAACAATCATACCCTCTCACTCACCCATTCTCCCTCTACCACTCTCTCTCTCTCTCTCTCTCTCTCTCTCTCTCTCTCTCTCTCTCTCTCTCTCTCTCTCTCTCTCTCCCTCTCACACATTGTCTCTTTCTGCAATGGCACTCTAACATTCTCCCCATCTCTATTTACACTATCCTACTCATATAATACATTAGAGTTAGAGAATTACGTACCAGATAACAGTATAGATTTACCAACTTACAATAAAGAGTTAAAAAATATCACACACACACACACACACACACACAATTATAGAAAACCATTTTCACATAATAGATAATAATAATCTGACGGTCACTACGAATTTAAGGATTATATTATATATTTTCTATTATTTAATATAAATTATCATTATATAATATGTTAAGACATAGTAATAATATATTATAATACATATTATTATATATATTATCATTACACATAATACAGCTCTATTACTGTGTATTTTTCTCCATCAAAAATTCATGTCGAAACATTAAATTCAGTCTTCGCAAGATCTACAAAGTGTTGAAAATAAACTTCCTTTAGTTCATTATACTTACACAATTTTTTTCACTTCTTCCTGTCCTGTATAGGTCTTCCCACATTTTCCATTTTAAACAATTTCTTTCCTCTGTGGCGTTTTTCTCACTTCATCTTGTCAGGTTATAGCCTACCTCTTGCCACCTCTTACCACTTTTTGTTTCTGATTAGACCGCTTACCCTATCCTTTTAAAACGTCGGTAAGTCGATTCTATGTGAATATTCTCTTATATTTTACTACTTTTTGCCTTTAAAATTAGTTCTTGCCTACATTTTGTGTTTCTTACTTTATTACTTCCTTGTTTGCCTATTAACTTTTAGACGAAAATCTTATGTCTGTATCTTAGATTTTATTTTATTTCTGTGTTTTCTTTTACATTAAAATTCATATCTTGAATCTACACATTTTATTAGAGCTATCATTACTATATTGAGCATTTGTAGTCTCAAATCATTACGAATTTATTTCGGGGGGGTTGAACTATTTAAATCTGCTAAATGGTGTTCCACTATTCTTCCATGTTGTGTCATCACTGATTCAAAATACACAAAACCTCAAATACTTTTTCTTTCAAATGCACGATTTTCAAGTGTTACGAGTTTACAAATATTTATTCTTACAACGAATTCCAGCCAGTATTATCACACCACCTACTACAATGGTCATCAGAAACAAAAGTACCGGTAATGATATTTATATTAGAGCATAACAAACGAAAAACAAAAAAGTAAATAAGGTATAAAAGACAATTAAAAAGTAAAAAACAATTTTGATTTATAATGTTTTTAACAATCTGTATCCACACAGTACCAATACATACTCGTATATTTATATACAGAATTACTATTATACTATTATTTATTTATATACACAAATATGTGTGTGTGTGTGTGTGTGTGCAAACGTTAAATGAAATAAATGTATAACAATATATGTAGGGCATAAATTCAAACAAAATAGTACAAAATCGATAATGCTAACATTTTTTATCGTTTTCAATAAACGAACTCTGAACGTAAAAAATAATTTTATAAAAAGTGATTATTCGGACAGAAACATTTTGTTTTTAATTGTTGCTGGTAAAAGACAAGGCCGATTATTTCGCTGAGAAAGCACAGAAATTAGGTTGCAAACCTTACTGAATTGAACAATGTACACAGTCGCAGTCGGTATATTCCTAATGACTGTGCAAAATTAATAATACAAGAAACAGTAGGCTAATGTAATTAGCCACAGTCATACAGAACGGGCGACACTGGATATATTATACTTGGTTTAGAAATAATCGTGAATTTATAAACGATGCAAGGTTCGGTGATTTACTTCCCATAACTAGTCAACTAGTTATTAATTAGATGATTAATTTTAAAACATCTGTGTCAACGTTTAAACAAAATTTATTGTCAAGCACAACCTGTATACTGACAGTACAAGAAACAATTACTGTAATAAGCCTACACGTATGCGTATAACGAGTCTTTTCTTGTGCGAATGTGTGTGTGTGTGTTTCTTGTGCGAATGTGTGTGTGTGTATGTGTTTTACTGGTTTTACATAAAGAATAATAATAATACTATTACACGTGTATCGTTATTATTATATCAGTAAGACATATTTATAATATTCCATGGTATCATTTAGCTCTATTATTTCTGTATTAACTGCATGTAAAACCTGAAGACGACAATAAATTTCCACGCAAATGTTTTAAAATTGTGGGTAGTGAGTGAATGAACCTTACAAAATCTTTCTTCACTAGAGGATTGTCAATTCACTAACGGCACTACTCTGTATTTTTCTGACATGTATACATTACGTATATATTAGTCTTCCATTTATAGTGAAATCTCACTATAACAGATTATAATATTCAGGTCAACCATTTACGATATCAGTTAACTGAAGACGATTACGTAAACGATTCATAGTACACACACGTTGAAAAACATTTTAGGTTTTCATATCAATTGTCAGAATTAGTGATCGTAATTTAGTTGAAATAAACAATCTTACATTGAAAAACGAAAATTGTAGTGATAATGAAAATACTACAAAACACCAATAACGACAATAATAATAATAATAATAATAATAATAATAATAATAATAATAATAATAATGTTCCATATTTTTTCTTATTATCGAATTTTTGGGTTATTTTTTATAAAATGTGAAGTAGGTTATCAGGTTATCACAAACGTAAAGTATAATTTATGTACGCATAAAATGTAAAACGGCTTTCAGTCTTGATCATTACACAGGTAAATAAAACTACTGAACAGTGAGTACATTTATTATTATACATTTGTTAAATATACTTTAATAAAACTAATTTATATTACGAAATAAACAAGGAATATTTACTTGTTTCTGTTTGTCATAAAAGAAAATTTTGGGAAAATTGGTACACTTTAGGAATGCATTCTCCGAACCAAATTCTGGCTGTGTTATCTTAAGAGGCGACTTGGCCATCTAAACCTAAGAAAAATAATGACTATGGGATAGGTTAAAAAATTGAAAACCCATTTTTTGTAAATGATTCTATATTTTGATCTGACTCTTGTCACGAAAAAAAAGATACTTACACGAAAAAAAGATACAATGTAAAGCTAATTTATTTTTATCTAATTTCGATGTTTTAAGACCACAACAAGATAAAAACAACAGATAAAGTTAAGAGCAGCAGCTTCCACCACCTAAACCAAGTAGTTTGATGTTAAGGCCGTTGTCGGGTTTACGACAACACGGGCTACAACAGCCACACCCACATCCGCAACTACACCCAGAATTGTATCCACATCCACATCCACACCCGCAGCCACATCCCCCAGTAGACCCACACCTACAGTGATCGTTAGACAGTCCTAACTTGATGGCCAGAGCGCTTTCCGGTTTGTGGACACAGCAGCATCCGCCACAGCAAGATGGTACCAACGTAGGTTTGTACACGGTTTCCCTGTCCAGCCGTACTTTCAGAGCAGGGTCTTCTTTACAGCAACAAGGTGTACAACATCCACAGCAACATCCGCTTGTTGACATCACCACCTGAGAACAAGTCACAGAAACGTTGTATACTTATTCTATACACATACAAACATATTCACACCTCTATCTACTTAGTTATTTCTCAGTTTGCAAATAAGCGTGGGTCGCAAATACATGCTTACATATAAGATTTATTCATCCTAAGCATACAGTATTGTCACTATTTACATATAAGAAGGTCTACAAAGAGGACAAAATGACATTGTATACTAACAGTATCTTCATGTCTTTCTTGTCATATGTATATTAAAAGATTTGTCCAAAGTATTATCCACCGAAAATTATTTTATGGGTAATTTTTATTTATTACCCATAATCCTATTACTAGCCTATGTACTAATGTTAAGTATATGATACTACATTTACATTTCATTAAATAATTTTTACATAGCATTAAATTCCATTTACACTGTATTTCAAACTTCTATAAACGTTTTCCAATCATTTTATCACTCGCTAATCTCTTGCCGTACTATATGTTCTATCCTAAAATGTACCAATTACTTAATCCTATGTTTGTCTAGGTCTTTGCCTTTTCTTGTTCTTCGAAAATTTAGCTTCCCAAATTTTTCTCACAAGTTTTTCCTTTTACATATGCTGTAAGTAATCCTACCAAACTCAACTGTCTATCCTCTTTGAAATTCAGGTTTCATGTCAGTATTTCTCCCTCTATTCTTCTTGATGACTCCCAAGACTCTTCTCATCTACTTCATTCCACAGAGTGCATCCTACTTTTCTGGCACTCGTTCAACATCTATTCTCAACCAAATTTCTGAATAGTACTATATCATTTTCCTTTATCTTGAAATTTCCCTCTTACTTACAAAAAAATATATTTTTTTTCTTTGTAATTCCGACTATAATTTTTACTTCTACATCTTGCGAAATTCACTCATCTACTATCCCCTAACTACTGGGACAATATCTATAGGCTTATATTAATAGTGTCTTCACGCATGTAGGGTATACTAAGGGAGTTGATAGTCAACGTGTTATATAGCTAACACACACGCATTCATATTCAGAATATATATTAGAATTCAGGCTAGAGATTCCAATCGATTTGGATAGACATCTGGGTACAACGTCTTGATTACTCAGACGATGTGCTTATACTTTTGTTTGAGAACAAAAACTATTTTCAACCATACCGACTGTTTAAGTTATACAGGAATGTTAACTAAAGATTTCCGAATAGAAAATTGTAGTTAAGGGCATTTAAAAAAGAAACTAATCGGAACTGAAATTTTGATAAACAAAAAAGATAATTTAATACGTGAACTATTTTAATTTTCTTGGTTGCAAATTTCGATATGCATTTGATTTTTGAATTGGTGAGATAAAAAAAGAACAATTCGCGTTTAGTGCCTGGACGCGAACTAGGCTGAAGTTTCGTAAGACTCCAGTTGTGACAAATGGTTGTATGGTGGTGAATGTTGCTGTGGAGATGAGGTTCTTTCTCATTACATCGTAGCTAATTAATCATATTATTTAATTATTCTCTGTAGTGTATGCAATATCGCAATAAAGCCGTGAACATAAATTTTTGGTGTGAAACATTGATCAATTAATTGGTTATAGACATATTCCATTGTGTATAAATAAAAAAAAGATAACTGACTTAAAATTAATTTTGAAGACCTTTTTAAAAAATGTAGTTGCATCTTACCTGAGATAAAACAAGTGCTAAACTGAATACCGTGATGAAGTACATCTTGCTAATGTAGGGAGATTTTCACTGAGAATGCGGACCTGTTCTTGCTACCGTGCTTTTTATCTTATTCGCAGACTATAATTTGCGTTTTATACTTAAAAAAGAGCAATTTTGTTTACATAAAATATAATATCTTTAGAGATAAACGTTGTCTTTGCTTCTTCAGGTCAGAAAATATTTATGAATACAATAATAGAAACAACCTTCTGCTATCAATCTTTAATTAACAGAATAATATTTAATTATATAATTTACACAAACAGCGTGATTATCTTGATAATATATTGTATATGACAAGTGAAATTGTTAATAAACACCAGATATTTCATGACATTGTAAACATATATCAAAATAAATATATTAAGATTAATCAAAGTAAACGCTATATTAATCAAGAAACAATCAAAACACGGATGTTCACGTAATTTAATTAAAAATGTAGTATTATTATTTTAGTATAATGATCTTAAAAGTATTAACGAGTCAACGAACTAAGGAAATTAGTACAGGAAGTAAACAATATTTATAGGATTTAAATACTTAGTAAGTATAAGAATAACTTAATAACTGTAGATGGACACAATTTTTGTATATCTTAATTATGATAACAGCATAAAATTATATAAAGTCTTAATAATTACCTAGAACTATATTTAGTTTAAAATCGTAGCTAACTGATTCCAGTAAAAATTAAAATTTTTGTCATAATTACTGGTTAATTACGAAAAGAAAATTGGTTAAGTAAATGGATCTCTACTTATATCAGCAAATTATTTCAGCCTATTTGTTTTGTTTCTGTGGCATTCGGTTACTAAGATTCTGTCGATCTTTTTTAATCTTCTTAGCACCATCTTCTATACCTTGAACTAGTCAACAAGGCACAGGCTAGTTCCTGAATCTTGTGACATCGTATGTTTAATTCTCGTTTATTCTGTAAGTAAGGCGTATAGTGGTCAAGATTTCATTGGTATGTTACATAATACAGGGTTGAAATCACCCCTAAATACTAGCAATTTCTTTTGGAGCAAACTGTTTGGAATAAATTGTTGAAAATTATATATTTACGTTTTTGAGATCGCTGATTAAGGAAGTAAGGTCAAAAATATTGTAAAAACACAAAGAAGTCAAAATGTAAGTAAAAAGATAAAATTGTAAAAACAAATCAATTAAGAAACAAGTTTAAAGTCTCTTTATTAGTATAATATCTTATTATTTTATTAGTTGCTGAGAGTAAAACACCTTTCCTTCAAACATTTCAGTGCTGACCTGTTCAGTTAGAAATTCAGTTCAGTTTACCACCATGTTCAAACAATCATATCTCGCAAACGTTCGTCCTACAAAAGATAAACAAACTTTTTTGTTAATAAGCCTTATTTTAGCATGATTACCTTTCTTTGTTAAATTAAGAAATATTCAAATCCTAGTAGTTTAAAAAGTGATAGTTAAAAAATTCTTTAAAAATTTAAAGGTGGTCAAAATAATGTAAGTTAACGACATCTGTTAAGAATGTTTCTTAATGTTTATTAATTAACAAATAATAATTTCCAATTTTCTGAAAAAAGTATGAAAAATGCACACGATTTTTTGACCATAACTTCGTTATTTTTACTAGACTAATATTATAACAAAACATACTTTATTAGAAAGATAATATTTGTGGTATTTTCATAAGGTGTATGGTTGTCGAGTTATTCAAAGTCAAAAATTGTTTTTTGGGAGTAAAAAAGTTAAGCGCCATCTTTAAACAATCGTTTCTCGTGAAGGGTTAGCCCTACTGTAATTAAAGGATAACTTTGCAATTACAGAAATTGTAACTTGTAACGTGTGATAGTTTCCAGTTTCTTAAATTCTTTTCCACGTTTAAATTTACGTTTAGTGTCCTAATTATTCTTCTTTTCGTTTTTATTTGTTCCAACTATTTTGACACATTCTTCTGTGTGTCAGTCTCGGAATGTCTCGGAATTCTACCAGTGATATTCTAATCTTTTTTGCCTTTAAAATCTAGGGAAGAGACAGATTTACTGCATTTGCAAAGCATATTAGAGCAACATTTTTAAAAATATGTTTAAATAAATCGTTCCTTGTATTTCCATGCGCTTTTTGGTTCTCCTCAACAGTACCTGAGGAGTACCTCGTATAGAGTGCATCAGCTTTAATCCCTCTGTTTTTAAAACTGGATGCTGGTCGAGCGCTTAACTACAAGCATTGGACAACCGCCAAATGTTGGATAAACGTGTTAACTCAGAGTTACAGGCTAATAAAAAACTACTAAGTCGTTATTACAAATCAGGTAACAGCATTATCTGACGTTTCCGATTTCCATTCCATCTTTCCCGACGGTCCCACAAGTCATCCTCAAGGGTTTTTTTTCTTCCTAAGCCTTCTATTTCGTTTTATCTTGGTTTGCTGGTTTTTAGAAGTCAATTTAATATACAAAACTTTAGGGATTAAATCGTTGGTCATTTGTTGTACGTACCCACACCAAATTAGCTGTTTATTTTGAATGACATCTGTAATCCAACTCGTAGTTCCCAAAATTTATATAATCCCTAGTATATCATTCTCTCGCTTCTGGACCTTCCGGAAGCTCGTCAGCAAAATAAATAAATAAAACAAATAGACCGGAAATAATAGAAAAAAGCATACATTACTAACAATTATTAGGATTTTACTAGGCTCATAGTCTTATAATTATGTAAAACTAAACATCACAACTGCTAATTTAATAATGGATTCTTTTTGTGCCACCGAGGAGGATGGTGTAGAAGGAAGGTTAGGTATATATGGGACGTATGGCAAATACGAAAAGCTGTGTATTTACCACGCGCATCTGGTTTTACCCTAAGAAGTCAGGCACTCATTGACCTCACACAGGCTACATTGACCTGTAAGTGAAAATTGCTTCATTTCATGCTGTTTCCAGGATATAGTTAAAATTTAGACGGTGACTCTAAAGACTATATTTAATTGTCAAGCGATCTAATCACACAAATACATAAGTTAATTCAAATTAGTGGTCTATTAAGCCACTGTCCATATACAGAAGCTATTTAGTATTGTAAGATCAGTAGTGTTAGTACAAATTTACAAAAAGTTTTTGTAATACTGTTTTCAATTGGACAATTTTAACATTATATTAAGGTTGGAGTATACTACGGAAACCTAGTTGTATTACTTATTATAAATTAAATTGTTGCTATCCCTTTTCACCTACTTTCAAAATAATAAGTGAAAAACACATAAATATTAAACACGCCAGAAGTGTTTTTAAAATCATTTCCTAATAAAATTAAAAATTAGTTTTTTTTTAATGTTAAGATTATATATAGATAAACGTTTTTTACTTTTATGCAAATTTTACTTTAGAATACATTAAAAAATTGTTTTTTAAAACGTTATTATTATATTGGAAATGATAATATATTTTTCTCTGTAAACAAGCTTTTTTAGACTTTGTGAAAAAGGTATCAAATTAAAAGATACCTATTGAGATATCTAGCTATCAACACAGCCAAAGTTATGATGATTTAATACATACAAAAAAGTGAATGAAAAACAGTTTTGAAAGTTTGTGAAAATATAATTAAATGTTTTAACTAAAATTTTCTTGCCACAGATAATAAACTTTTTATCTTTCTTTCTTTCTATTCCTTTTCTTAAATATGTCTAAACCGCAGTTTTTTTTTAACTGAAAATATTTAAATACAAATAAAATAGTATTTGGTAACTTTTCTTAATCTGTTTTGTTAGTGTAAGTTTCTCTTACATTTAGGTTTAAATTTAAATATTTTAATACATTGTGTGTTTCATCTTCTACACTAATGATGTGACATTACTCACAGCAGCTTCTACAGGACATTTTATACTGTCAAGAAAGAAATTTTAAATAATTTTTATAGAAAATAATTTTTCACTACTTTCATAAAGAGAGAATAATAATATATGACTACGCTCCTTTAAAAATCACATTAATTCTGTTGGCTGTGCATTCCGCCCAAACGTGCGAAGCCATAGACAGACGTATGTTTTGTACAGACGATTAGAGACAAGGCAGCGACGCCGGTGATAACCATCTGTAACATCCGTATCGTTATCACGCCGCACAACCATATCTCGATTTAAATTTACATTACTTCCTAAAACAATGAAAACAAAAATACGATTACGACACGAATAAATACTGCACGAGCGCCTGTCTCAAGCATACTACTCATCAAACTCTTTCAGACTCACATTGACGTACCGAAGAAACATGGCAGTTCGAGGAATCACAGTTTGCGCTTTAGCCCTTGTTGCCTTGGCTCAGGTAATTAACTCCATTTACTTTTTCCGTTGACATAAAGGGAATAGAAGAATACTGTTATTATTCTAAAAGAATATCCTACTACTGTTGTCATGTCACATTTGTCTATGAGTAATTAAGAACGAATACCATAATTATTAGTAATGTCTCTTGACAATTGATATTTAAACTAGTAAAGAAATTCTCTCATTATTTCCTACATTTCTAACTTCTGTCACCTATATTATTCATGAAAGTTTCACTTATAACATCTACAAAAAGTAACTACTTTCACTGTATTTTTTAAATTATAAAAAACTCATAATTAGTAAACAGACGTCCATTAAAACTTTTAACGACGACATATATCCCATGGAATTTTATTTAGCAAAGCAATACCGAAGATATCGCTGTATATCTTGAAATTTAATATCACTATATATTCGCACGTTTTACTTTTTAGTAGTTACGTTCTTCATTCACACAGTTTCGTAGGAGGATAATTCCTCAAAATCTCGTTTCTATGACAATAGTTTATCTCAAATTACTTAAATTTTAATATACTTCAAATATTATGATACTAATCTAGATTGCAAGTGTATAATATCGTTATTATCGAGTTATATAGTATATATACATAAATTCTATATAACAAGCAGATTAACTATAACTTAGAATATTATAAAATAAATACTAGTTGTTTGAACAATGATTACTTAGAAAACACTTTAATTTTATACAGTTGTGTTACTTTTGATATACATTGAACTTAACTTCACTTAGTGTATATAAAAAAATAAGGAACCCTAATTCAGATGTATAATCGGCTTGTTTAACTTTCAGCTGGCAACCGTAAATGGCTGCTGTTGCTGCTGCCAACCGGCTCCCTGTTGCTGTTCCAAACCAGAAAGTGCACTCGCCATTAAGCTCGGTTTAGCCAGCGAAGGTTGCGGTTCATCTGGCGGCTCTGGCGGATGTGGTTGCTGTTGCACTCCATGCTGCTGCCCCCCACCTCCATGCTGCTGTTCCAAACCAGAAAGTGCACTCAAAATCAAGCTCGGAGTAGACAGTGATGGCTGCGGATCCTCCGGTGGTTCCGGCGGATACGGATGCGGATGCGGATGCGGATGCTGCTGTCCTCCACCATGCTGCTGCGCTCCCACTCCATGCTGTTGCTCCAAGCCCGAAAGCGCTCTCGCCATCAAACTGGGATTAGACAGTGAAGGCTGCGGTTCCTCCGGATCATCTGGATACGGATGCGGATGCGGTTGCGGTTGCTGTTGCACACCATGCTGCTGCCCCCCTCCGCCATGCTGCTGTTCTAAACCAGAAAGCGCTCTCGCCATCAAGCTCGGACTTGCAAGCGAAGGTGGCTGCAAATGCTGCTGTTGTTAATTTAAACAGTTTTTAACTTTTCTAAACGACTGAACACGTTTTATAATTTTTGTTGTAGTTTATTGTTGACACAATATATTCTAGTTTTGTTATATATTAAATTCATCACCTTTTTTTTATAAATCTGGTTTACTTTATTGAAAAATTAATCCTGACGGAATGTCTGCATTGACTACCAACCAATATCGGAAACTGACTGGTGCCAACATTGTGACTGGTCTCGAAAACTCTTTTCTCTGCCTATTCTTCAAATTTAATGCTAGTAGGCCTGTGTATATGGATACGCAACTTTTTTTTAATAATTATGTTTTTTATTCATAATTATCTGTTCGTAAGATAACAATCCTTAGTTTTCTCAAGATAACTAAAATTTAAATACACTTTAAGAATTATAACACCGATACCGTTTTAAAATAAGTTAATGTTAACGTAAAAGAAGTTAAACATTTAAATTCTGAATCTACATTTTTAAAATTTTTTTCAAATTATATTTCAAGTAGGTGTTGAAATTCAACGTCAGTTGAGAATGTACAAATTTGAAGGAAAACAACGATTAACTTTCGTATCTAATTAGAATCTGATATTCCT
The DNA here is from genome assembly GCA_034769895.1 of Magicicada septendecula. Taxonomy (NCBI): domain Eukaryota; kingdom Metazoa; phylum Arthropoda; class Insecta; order Hemiptera; family Cicadidae; genus Magicicada; species Magicicada septendecula. The sequence goes on from CM068368.1 coordinate 662,433,854, forward strand.
TATAGCAATGACAAAACATATTGTTACTTTAACATTATGAAAAATAATGTTTTTAAGAAACGTGCGACACACTTTGTATAAAAATTAGGTAACCTTTGAACATTCTGGGAAAATAAGAGTTCTATGGAGTCCGCCTCTATTCTGGGTTCAAGGAACAACCCAATTTTGTTTAAAATTAAATTACGTCTGGGCGGCTATAGACAGTTATTAGGACAACCAATTCCACAACCTACTTCTCAACTAATAGACTAGTAAAAAAGCAAATATTATCTGCTGTAATATTCCCTTAATAATTTTCATCACGTTATAGCATAAATAGATGTCAAAAAAAGATGTTTATACAAGTGTGAATATCATTCGATATGAAATTACGTCCGTAATTTCAACACGGACGTCACGTGTTTGGTTGCCAAACACAGCAGAATTTCTTATTTTATTGTTCGCGCGGAAAATATATAGCCTTAATATTTATTTTGAAAGGGAAGAAAATCTCTTTATAAATTGTTCATTGATCGCTTAATAGGAAATTATTTTAGCTAACGTTTAATGTACTTTGACTTACATGTAATACTTTTCAATGACTTATATTGTACGACTTATATTGTTTGGCACGATCTATATGTTGTTGCCCGTGTAGAAACTGGCTCATAGAGGAGTAACTTTGTTTGTTAATTAGGCGCGCAGGGTCAAGTAGTAAGCGAAAACTCAACTTCCGATATTAAAGAAGCAAGAATAATTATGTAAACAGAATACCAAGTTTTCGTAATGTTCTCAGCGTGTGCGGAGAGTTGCTGCGGTCGGACAAACGTACAGTGGTAACGTCATATTACAAGGTTACGTTCAGTTTATATTGTCGGCGATAAATTTTCTCACGTACGGAGCACACAGCTGTAGAGATTACGGTTTGTTTATTGTCAAACACACTGTCTAGCGAGGCCTTCGTTAACTCGTGTCACAATGATCGTCCAGATGCTTTTGATAATAAAAATGATGACTGAAAATGATTTTTTTCCTAATATTGTCAACATTGTAGACTTTTTAAATAGCGATACTTAAAATGTATGTATCCAGTGTTCAATAGTGTGTTATTTAAATAATTACGTATTTTTCATATTCTCATAACCATTTTTTAAATTGCCTATATTCTTCTACGAAGTTTTACTAACATCCTCCTAACATGATTAAAACATCAACATAATATTGCCGCTGGACAAGTAGAAAAGGGAGCAATTGAATTTAGACACTAGAAAATCTGACAGTAAAACAGTCGTTGCCAAATAAAGCATTAAGGGAAATATTAAAACAAAAATTCACAACACATACAATCTGAGCAAATCCTAATTAAGACGATTAGGTGGCATGACGAAAATGAGCCAGGAAAGAATAACTCAAACCGTCTGTAAGGCGAAATCGTTGAAGAAAAGAAGGAAAGGTAGTCTTACAAAAATATAGCATTGCAAAGTAGCAAACAGAAAAACTTGGAGAATATATCTGAAATAAAACAGCCCGAGAGGAAACAGAAGGAAAAAAAATACATTCAAATGCCACAAACTACGTTACATCTGAGAGGGTATACGAGACATTACATTATATTGTGAAGTAAAGCTTATAGTCAACACAAGCAGTTTTACGTATACGTACAAGCAAGCAAGTACAGTTTTGATTTTTTTTATGGCTGTGTTTATGAGAAGCTAGATCTCGTCCTTCAATGGAATTCGTAAATAATCAGTTTTAATAGTATCAAAAAATTATTAACCACCATTAATTTTACAAAATATGTCTACTTTAAGGTTTACTTACAATATGCACAGCAGATTCTGCTAACACTTGCTAACTTTCATACATTATTTACAAAAAATTAAAAAACTTTTAATGAAAACATTTGTTTTTTTTTTCAAGTAAAGTTTTATATATAGGACAGCGTTTCCCAAACTTTTTTCTCGTGACCCGGTTATTTCAACATTTTAACTTCGCGACCTGGCAAATTATGCTTTTGGGAAACACTGACCTGGACCAGCGTTTCCCAAACTTTTTTTCGTGACCCAGATATTTTAATATTTTTCCTTCATGATTCAGTAAAAATTTTTTTGCCTTATTGGTAAAATGAAACAAATTTTATTGTTCAAAGATTTTTCATTTATTATTAAAGTAACAAAAATTTAAAAGTACAGTAAAACAATAAAAAATTGTTAATGGGAAGTTTGATGCTGTTTCTCGTCAACTAGAAATTTCAGGTCTGCAGAAAAAGATGACTTTATTCTTAAATCGGGTTCGACATCTAATCGGTTTCTGTATTTATTTTTTAGAAAAACAAGTGTTGAGAAGGCTGTTTCACACTTGTAAGTTGTGACAAAAGGCATTAGAAACTTTATTGCCTTTTGTGCCAAAAATGGATACTCTTGGCGATAGGATAGCCAAAAATCCATCAATGGTATTTTGTCAAAACTGTCTTTAAGCGCTGTATCACAAGACAGTTCAATTATGGATTCAATATCTGAATCCAATAATTCCGTTTCTGATTCTATATTAATTGTGAAAGGGTTTCTTGTCCATGCTTTGTTGCGATTAATTGGAGGAAAATATTCTTTCAGATTTGTATGCAATCCTATCAGGTGTTCCTTGGGAGCACTTGAAATTTCATCAGGTATGGAAGTAATATTGTACTCTTTTTGCACTTCAGTTAGCTTGATAAAAGGATTATAATTTCCTGCTTCCACACGATGGATCCACAAACTGAGCTTTTTCATCGCAGCTTCCATCTTCTCTTGCACTTTGAATACAGTAACATTGTTGCCTTGTAACGAAAGATTTTTTTTATTTAAAAAATCAAAAATGTCACAAAGGTAGGACAACTTAATCAACCAATTAACATCACTAAAACTATCTTTAAATTCAAATATTGCATCCTTAGCCGTTTGGGGATGTTGGTTTAAAAACATTAAAACTTCTTCTCTCATTTCAAAAAGTCTCTTCAGAATATTCCCTCTGGATAACCATCGTACTTCGCAATGTAAAAGAAGATGTTTATGTTCACTACCCATTTCTTTACATAATGCAGTGAATAACCTGGAATTCAGGGGACGATGTTTTATAAAATTTATAATTTTTATACACTCTTGCATAGCAGTTTGCAAAATCAATGGCATTTTTTTTATGACCAAAGCTTCTCTGTGTATGCTGCAATGCACCCATATACATTCTGGTGCCATGACTTTTATTTTTGGAAAAAGCCCCGTACGGACGCCTGCCATTGCGCGGGCACCATCGCTGTTCAGTCCCACGCATTTTTTCCAGTCAATGTCATTTCGATTGATGTAAGTGTCAATCAAGTTAAAAATTTCTTCTGCTGTTGTTCTTGTATTTAATGGTTTGCAAAATAGAAATTCTTCATTAGATGTATACTCAAAGTCATATCTCACAAAACACATTAAATTGGCATTGTCCGATATGTCGGTACTTTCATCGACTTGAAGAGAAAAATAACTGCACCGTTTTAAGCGACCTACAACAGTTTCCTCAATATTATCTGCTATTTCCACAATTCTACGCTTCACTGTGTTATTGGAGAGAGACAACATATTTATGCTGTTTTTTATCACATATTCGAGATGCCAATATTTTCATTGCTGGAACTACTAACTTTTCCGCAACTGTATGAGGATACCCAGTTTCAGCAATTAATTGGGATATTTCATAAGAAGCCATAACTAGATTTTCAGACAAAGCACCCTGAGAAAAATTCGAAGTCATAGTCTTCTTGCTAGCTATGAATTCTTTCTTTTTATTTATAAAGAAATCTATCGGCTTGTTAATGTAGGTCGGGTGTGTTAATTCTAAGTGGCGCTTCAATTTTGAAGGTTTCATGGACTCATTTGATAGTGCCGTACAACAGATAACACACAATGGTTTTTCATCAGCACCGTTCATGAAACCAAATTTTATATAATCGTCAAAATACTGTCGGATCCAGGTTGTTTTCGTCTTTTTTGCATGTGTAATGGATAACACATCATGCGGCCGTTTATTAGTGCCACTCTCAGAACTCGTGCTTGGCTGACTGTCACTTAACTGTTTATTGTTAGTGTCACCCACAAAAATTGTTTTAGTCTGCACATCATTTGATTGTTTATCGGTTCTAACCGGCACATTGTTTTTTTGTTGTTTTATTAACCATTTATCCATTGATAAATTAGATGTAATAGTATGTAATAAATACAAAAAAAAGTACGTAGTAACTGAACTAATAACTAACAAATAATCACTGAGAGTGAGAATACACGCATGAAAATAAGAACTAAACTGTCACACGCCGAACACGTATTTATTAATAAGAGGTTATAGTGGAAACGCTGAAGGAAGTACACAAACGTCATCACTGCGCAGACTTGCGCAGAAACCAAAATACGTCCATGAACGCTATATTAAGGCTGTCCAGTGTCAAGCGTGGTTAGATTTTCTTGTGTTTTTTTTAGCTATATTAAACTATGTATTTCTTGCTCCTATTTAAAAAATCAGTTAATCAGTAAAACGTTGCGAATTTTTCAGGTTTTCTGTACTTTTATGTACATATGTATTTAATTACATACAGACCCTATTATGTATTATTAGTCACTTGATATAGATGTATATCTAGTGACTTTATTAGGCGCTTATTTTAATTAGATTATTTTTTTAAATAACATTTTCGTAAGTTTCGTAAAATTTTTCTGCGACCCTGCATCTTGCTTTCGTGACCCGGTACCGGGTCGCGACCCGGCATTTGGGAAACGCTGATTATAGGATATACTACATTAAAAAAAAACATTTTCTTTGTAATAAACATTTATTCAGAATGGTTGATTTTGTCTCCGCTATTAATGAACTAACAAATTAGTAGAATTTTATTTTAGGTTTAGTCATGTACAACGTTACACTAAACTGTGATCTGTATTTCAAACATTAATTTCCTAAAAATTGTTTGTTTTGTTGTTTATATACATTTTTTTAGTAGATCAGTGAAACATTAAATTTTTGAATATATAAAAAAGCTTATTGTTTTGTGGATTACTTTAGTTTAAAATTACCACTGATTTGATAACCTTGTGTTAATACGTAACTCAAATTCGTCCTGTGTATAACTGAATAATGTGGTATTCATTGAACTATTAATTTACAAACCACAAAGTACGTCCTACTTTCATTTGATTCTAGTTTTATTCTCACTCTAATTTATACTTCTACTACATGTATACAAAAACTTAAGAAAGTAGAATTTCAATATTTGGTTACCTCACTCACTCTCTCTCTCTCTCGCACGCGCGAGAGGGAGAGGAGAGAGTGTGTGTGTGTTTATGTATATAGACTATAATAAAGGGTGTTTATAAAGGATTCAGAAAATTCTTACAAGCGAAGTGGTCATTAATGGTTAAATTTATATATAAATTATATATTATAAATTACACTTTGCTTGTATGAATTTTTTTAATACTTTATAAACACCCTTCATATTCGTATTACGTGAATAATATCCATCCATTGACTAACGTCCTGAGGCATCTAGTGTTTATTTTAAAGTTCAATAACATTTTGTAGTATTAGAAAGAGTTTTACGAACAATTCTAAAATTTGTTTTCTTTTTTTTTCTAAAATTAAATGATAATATTTCTAAAACAGGCACTAATAGAAATGTTCATTCATGCATAACTATATACGTAATTAACACGGATAAAGACTTATTATTAACATTGAAAATGTTTATAAGGACGTGTCGCACATTTGAAAACGACCTCTGGTGCGTGATCGAAAATGGGAACCGGTGAGTTTTCATAGAAACTAATTCTTTGTTGTCAATAACGTAGTGCACATATAAAACTTCGTTTATGAATGCGACTACATTTAACTTATAATCTGTACAGTGGTAAATGAAGAATGAATTCATTGATTGGTGAATGAAGAATGAATTCATTGATTGGTGAATGAACATAAATATATATATTTTTTAGATTTATTGAAGCATTTTCAATGCCCTTCTCTGTGCATTGCATTTGTGCAATGCCTGTAAATTTTAAGTGTATTTTTTTGGCTATATACAAAAATATAATTGTAAACTTGAAAATTATACACACTCGTGTATGATTAATCATAGATGACATTATATATGTAAAATATACAAAAGCTTATGTAATGTATGACAATCTTTTGCAAAATGAAGATTTACAGTGACAACAAAAGAAGGCTCTCGGCGCGGTTTTTTTTAACTAAACGTTGTTCTGTCTATTAGCTCATTTTCAGTGGCTCCTAGATTATGGTAATTTTATTCGTTACTCAAAAAAACACAGCTGGTGTTAAATGTACTCTAAATAAATTTACCAGTTTTCATTGAAATATCAGAATCTATTGTAGAGCATACTGTCAATTTTTTTTTTGGTAATATAGATATGAAAACCAAAAGAACGTGTCAGTATTACTAAAGAAAGTTTCCAGAATATAAAATCGGCTGTTATTTTGTCGACCCTTATGTAAATATTGCTTATTTTCCCTTGGAAATGCCTCACTGTGAATTTTAAACATTGTAAAGGATAATATTAAAGTAGAGAGAGTAGCATTAATAACAAAGTATTTTTCTGCAAAAATGAAAATTTTTATTTAATCATCGCTTCCAATATTTTCATTGCGGTGTACACATTCTGATATTTACAAATTTAGTGTTAAAAAACAGTTTACGTTTTACAATTTTTTATTTTTATATTTTATTTGTGATATTTTTATTATCGCATTACAATTTTTTTTTAATCAGCCATCTTAAACATCTGTATTAAACTGATTAGAAATAATTATTTTAATATAAAATAATTTTTTTAATTAAGATAACAGAATGTGATGTGAAATTTTTGTGATGTCGGATCAGCTGGCATTTCTTCTGGTTGTTCCGCTTTCCGATTAACTTTGTCCTACAGTCTTACATTTTTACGTTCAACAGATACAGCATTGATCTCTCCGCTTATCTAAAACAATAAAAATAAAATTATTGTTACTGGTTACACTTAGAGTACATATAAAATATATACATAGATATTGTTTAGGTCGTTATTATTAAAGTAACAAAATATTTATCACAAAGCTAAATCATTTAAAGATCATTTTCTATTTTGGTAAATGTTTAATCACGATATAAAATTAAGACACGACTGGACCGTACAGTTGACTTAAGGAGACCACGTCATTTTTAAATTTAAAAGAACACAAGATAGAACTAGTGTAACCTTCAATACAAAACTGCTTAATGCGCAGAACAACAGAAAAAGCGAGACCAACAAAGAGAAGCAAAGGTTTAGAATCTGATGTGAGGAAATCACTGAAGCCACAACAATAGACATACTCCGTAAACACATGGACTTTATTCGTATACAACAAAACAGTGTACATCCAAGGATAGTTAGTCTTACTACAGAAGTGATATGTTTTGTGTTAGAAGACACAAAAGGTATAATGTATATCTCGCACTTTCTACAGTGAGTCCAGTTAATGTACCAGTTAAACTTGCTCCGTCAAACCAAATATTTAAAAAGAAGGCAAAATTACAAGAAAGTTAAAGACTGTTAATCAAAATTCTACTTCGCACAACGTGAGATAACAGTGAATGAAAAATATAAACTTGAACATCTGATTTTACGTGCTTAATATTACGTGTTAGTATTAAAAATATAAAAATACATGGTACATGAAGTTAATTATAATAACGTGAGACCTTCAAAAGACGTCGACAAAAAGATGTTAAATTTTTGTAATTAAAAAAAAAATAAAGGAAAAACTAAAACAACACGTAATTGTGTTTGCGTATAACAGGACTGAGTGAGCAGGAAAATCGTGAAAAGTCAGGAAATACTGAAAATCGTTACGACGTTAGGGATCTATCAGTGTCGTGGAAAATTTTAGGTTCTATCTTTTTAATTTAGTGTGACAAACATTTTTCTAGTTAAACATCTTTTTAAATTCATACAATTATATATGTTTATCTGGTCCTAATGGAGGTCTAAACATTTTGATTAATTTTTTATAGACAGTAAGTAAACATTTTTAAATTACGATTTTGTTTTAATTGTTTATAAACGTTACGTTATATTTATTTAAAAGCTCTTTTTAAATTTAGGTTACTATTGTGTTTCGTTGTGTTGATCGGTACTTACTGTTCGGAAAACCTTTACTGATAATACATGTTAAGTCTAACTTAGCAACAATACGTTAACTAAAACTCAGCAGCAGTAGCATTTCGAGAATCAAACTATAGTATTTTTTACAAACTATTGAGGCGGTGTCATTAATTTCTGAGCTGTAACAAAAAGCGCAGTTTCTGAATGTTGTAACGATTAGTAAAATACCTACCTACAGGCCGCACATGATACAGTCCTCAACACGGTCCGTCTTGTTTGTGTGAAGCATGATTTGTCAATAGTCGTGAATCACACGACATCATCTTATATACGGACAGAACTTGAAATAAGCAAAGACTGGAAAACAAAATTGTTCATTGTTCGTGTGTGCTGACGTACAAACTGTCCAGAAAGTTTCCTCTTCTGATAAGTGGTAACCAACAGACACCACAAAGACTGTCACACAAAAGTAAGAAAAGAAGAGGGAGACTTTTGCTGAGTCATGTTAGCAAAACGTATCAAGCATGGTCACAGATTAGCAGTATCTTCAAAAAGTAGCTGTTGACGAAGTAAACAAGCACTAGTTTAAGCGTTTATTTCCATACTTCTTAGCTGAAGGAGAAAATCTTAAACAAAGAATATGATATGGAGAGAAACAGGCACTGGAAAATAACGACTATTTGAATGAAACCCTTTTAACAAAAGACGATGTTCCTTGTGTGTCTTGGAGTTAATTTTTTAGGAAATGTTAATGACATAATATATAGAAACATCTTATAATCATATTCTAACAAAAACAAGTGAGCAAGGATTGGGTCATGATATTAACTCGACGTGTGTGTCATGGTCGTAGGGTTTTGCGTCTCCATTGGTCATTTCCCACAATTTTTAACCAATTCTGTAACAGTATCTCAAATGTGGTTTTTAGAATAAATTTCCTACCAGAATTTAAAAGTACATTTCATCTTCTGATAACGTGGCAAGTCACAGACATACAAACACAGAAACAAACATTTACCTTTGATGAAGACGTAAACCATCAGCAACGGATTTGTAAAGGATTTACATTCCAAGGGCCTGTTAATTGCCACTTTTTAGGCTCCTGTACTTTTAGACTAGCTATATTTGTAAGGAACAGTATACTTTTGTTTCATAAAAATAATTTATATCATTACACGAAGAGGAAAAACATTTTTTTTTAAATAATACATTTGCAAATTAAAAGTCGTACCTACTAGTTATGAAGTAATATGCTATTTCTTGTGCCTTTTAAATATTCAATTAAAAGAACGCGGTCCTTTTCAAAATTGTGATATTTGCTGTAAACATTACATAGAATAATAACTACTGAAAAATAATAAATAAATAATTATGAACTGTAAAGTTGCCATTGCCAAATCTCGCTGGACGTTTTGCGTACTGGTAAGAAATAAAGTACCGGTACTGGTCCTGTTCGTTCCAATCGGATCACCACTCGCTAGAATTCAAAAGCAGGATCGGGAGTAGAAGCAAGATACATTCAAATTGTAACAGAAGAATTGTAACAGTTATTCTAATATAGATGTAACAATTATTTAGTGGGACTTCTACCAACGTGAAGGAGAGAATCGTACTTATCATTGACCCTAAAGTCTGATGAAATTTAATCCACTTTACAATACGTTTCTTCAGATAGTTCTGTAATGTAACTGTGGTACGCATTGTATACTATACCTCCTTAGATCTGAAAGAGAGCCTTTGGAAGATGGGCGAAACGTCGTCAAACTTCAGAAGACGAGAATCCAAAAAAATCCGAATTTGTATTGGTTGGAGAACGTATACGAGTACCTGAACTTCAATTTCGAAGTAGTAATTCCATTTCTAATTTTGAAAGGAACAATTGAATCACAACGGTAATTACAAAGAGAAGCCTTTGAGCTTTCTCTTCACAGCGCTTTGAAGAGATACGGCAATATCAGAGAAAACGTGTTTTGTGACGTTCGTTGGCCATACTGGCAATTGTCAGACATACTAGGAAGCGAAATTACGCAGCACACCGCGGTGATATCTTGCATTTTGAAGCAGAATGTGGGAAATGTATATATGTAGCAAATGTTGAAAACAGAAAATTACTCACCTGCGAAAACCGAGTAAAACAGGTAACATTAACTTCCAGACAGTACTACCGTCGAATCAGAACAATGTTTGTCGCCACAGTATTTGTAGTATTGCAGGTAACTATATATGTAACTTAACTAATACATTTATTACTAAAATATGTCATACGATACTTTAAAAATGTTTAAAGTTGTTTATGTTTCATGACAAACAAATGAAAATAAAATCAAACAACTCAACACAACTAATTTAATCGTCATTCACTTGAAATATGTTAATAGACTTAGTACGGCAAAGTAACTAAAAGTATTCGCTTTATTTTGTTACATAAAATAGTCGTACTAATCGTCCATAATGCGGTCTGTTTTGCAGAGTTTTTGCATATTTGTATAATTATCAACTTTTGGTGAAAATTTCCAGTGGTGAAATTTAGTGTTTCTGCTGCTCCAAATTTAATAAACTAAAGTTGTTAACAAATTTAGTATTGTCGGTGTCTAAATTGCGACTTCGTTTTTTTCGTGTCTTTCATTCTACTTACGTTTCAAGATCTTCTCTGATGTTTCCTTGAGGAATCTGTTGGAAGACATCAGAAAAGATGTTGAATAATTGCTGAATATTCGTAAAGGAAACAAATTAAAAAAACATAGTCGTAATCCGTGGTGAGGACGTGGTTACCATAAGAATACAATAAACGAAATTGAAAATAAAAGAATATTTAAAATAAAATATCAAAAAATACCAAAAGAAAACAAAAAATAGCAACATGAAACGGGCAATGTCCATGAACAACAAAGTAAAATAAAAATTATAAAACCATTTTTAAATACGAAAAGAGCATACAAAATAAACAACACAAAAAAATAATTTGTACAACAATCTATATTACAAGGGAGGATAATTACAAAATTGTAACAGTTTGTGTGTAAAATAAACAAAAAATCAATTAAAAATAACTACCTTAATCACCTAACTATGAATAGAGTTTATTATAATCATTTGATAATAAACAGCATAAATGCAGGACATTTTTAAGGGGTTTGTATGCATTTAGATGTTAAAAGAATTGTTTTTCCGTAAAACCAAATATTTATAAATTCAATTTAGCTACATGCGCAATAAACACATAACACCAATTCCCAGACATCAACAGTGTGACACTAATAGTACAAAAAGGTACTATAATGAATATTTTAGACAACCTACACACATACAAACATAACATCTGAAAAATAAAAATTAATACAAAACATGACACAATTTTTAAAACGCAAAACATTGGAAATACTCACAGAACAAATGTATGTTGTCCTAGTAGATAGATTTATACACCATATCGAATGACAACAACAGCAAAACCCCCCGACAGTCAAAAGCCAACAGCAGTAACCAACCAACGCACAGATACTTCACCAGACTAAATCCAACATGGCTGACGATGAGCAGATTGCATCGTGTTCGAAACATGTCCATGTCCTGAAAAAATACTTGATCATATATTATTACTGGATTAAGTAATTTACATATCGAGAAAAAAAACTGTGCCAAGGAAGTGTACGCAGATCCTATGTTTAGTGTTAATATTATACACTCATTTGAATGTTTAACGTATTTAAAACCTGCACTTTCGGTACCTGCAGAAATGTGTCGGAACAATAATGTCTGTAATCGTAAATCAGTCAAAACAATTGTTTTTCTTCATCTTCTCCTTCGTATTATAGACTTACTTGGAATTCATGTTGTCATTCCATAATGTTATTATTTTCCACTGAGACAGCTACATCATCGCAGATAGACCTACACTGTAATTCACAATTCAATTACAAACCTCTGAAGATACTGACATTTTCAGTGAAACGTACGTCATGTTAATTGAAACAATAAAAATACAATAAAACTACTTGCAGATGTAATTATATCTGATAATATATATCTTCTTCTTCTGGTAGTCCCTATCCGTTTCGGATATTGGATATCATACAGACTATTTTAACGTTCTGTACTGCTGCACGGAATAAGTCAGTTGTATTCTCGGTCGCCCAACTCCTCTCTGTCCAAATACTTTTCCCTGTAGTATTGCAATAAGTAAAATTTCTCTTATTCTCAGTCATGATATTCTCGGTCGCCCAACTCATCTCTGTCCAAGTACTTTTCCCTGTAGTATGGACTGCAATAAGTAAAATTTCTCTTATTCTCAGTCATGATATTCTCGGTCGCCCAACTCCTCTCTGTCCAAGTACTTTTCCCTGTAGTATGGACTGCAATAAGTAAAATTTCTGTTCATTTCTCATGAGATGTTCCAGATACTGAAGCTTTCTTATCTACACTGTGTTAATAACTTCCCTTCCTTTCTTCATCTTTCTAAGAACTTCAACATTAGTTTTGTGTGCTGTCCATGAAATGCTCAGTATTCTACGATAGAGCCACATTTCGAAAGATTCCAATTTTCTAGTTATGGCTTCAGTCAAAGTCCAAGATTCTACACCGTAGAAGAGGACCGAGAATACGTAGAAGAGTAAAATTCTCATATTTGTGTTTATTGTTAAATCATGACTTTTGAATAAACTGCTCATTCTAGTGTACACTGCTCTTGCCTTTTCAATTCTGTTCTTCATTTCTTGAGAGTGATCCCATTGTTCATTGACTATAGTATCAATTTGCTTACACGTTCAACTGGCCTTTGGTTTATATTAAGGGTGCAGTTTGTGTACTTGTTCTTAGATACAATCATTAGCTTCGTTTTATTAACACTGATGTCTAGAAAGGCTGCTTTCTGTCACTCTAGTCATTAGTTGTTGCAGCCCCTCTAAGCTATCTGCGAATATGACGGTATCATCCTCATAACGTATGTTATTTATTCTTTCACCGTTCAGAGAGAGTACCACATCATATAATATTTAGAATAATTGTATTAAGTCTGTGTGATTGTCAGGATAAGTATACAGGTCCGGGGATTAATCGCGAGGGATTAAAAATTGAGATCGTGGATGCATTTCAACTGTGCTTGTACATAATGTTAAAATGAATACAACTGCAGTATACAATAATATACACGTTTTGCAGTGTAGCCTATATATCACCATATAGGTATCACGTAATTATGTATTATCAAGTCATGCAATAATTTTATAAATTTTCAGGTTGCTGTTACATATTTGTCATGTTCTTGCGAAGCGTCTCACTGTGGTTGTTGTGAGAACACTCTACCCCTTTCCCTAGTGATAGACGGCGGTGATTGTGGTGGAGGATGCGGCTGTGGTGGTGGATGTGGGGGATGCGGCTGCGGCGGATGCTGCTGTGGAGGATGTGGCTGTGGTGGCTGTGGAGGATGCAGCTGCGGAGGATGTGGTTGTGGAGGATGTGGTTGTGGTGGCTGTGGAGGATGCGGCTGTGGAGGATGTGGTTGTGGTGGCTGTGGAGGATGCGGAGATCTTGGGATTAAGTTAGTATTAGAAGATGGCGGCTGTGGATGTGGTGGGTGCGGTGGTTGCGGAGGATGTTGCGGTTGTGGCGGATGTGGTGGATGTGGCGGCTGCTGCTGTTGCTGTTAGTAAGCGTTCATCTGTGAAGTACAATCTCAAGCAACTGCAAATTTCAATACATAAATTGTTATTACTAATTTTGGTTTTATAAAATTAATGTTTAAAATAAAACATTAAAAGTATGCAGAACGTATAGTACTTCATAAAATGTTTTATGTTCTCACTTACATGCCTCTTTCTTCCTTTGGTACGTATTTTTTAAAAGGATGTGGTGATATCTTCTAAAAAATCCTGCGGTATTGCGGTATGTTCTACACCATACAAACAGGTACACATCTCCACGCACGCGCGCGCGCAATACAATCCTATATGTACATGTATGTATATAGGCCTATAATGTGCTGTATTATAACGCTTATTGCTATGATTCTTATAGTCATATCACAATTATCATAAATAAATAATTTCTCTGCAAGGATCAATAAATTATTTTTTTCTGACGCAAACAATGTAACACTGTAACCAACATTTGTTAACATATTTATATGCGTGATGCTGATTTAAGTATGTGACGTCAGACAAATTAATATATTATTGGAGCAGAAATAAATTAATTCTAAAAATTCAAAATTACTACTAAAAACCGGGCTGTTAGGCCGTGGTCGGTTCTGTTAAACGTTATTACGTCGGCAACGTTTCGATTCCCCGTCGGGAATCTTCTTCAGGTCGCTAAGAAGCTACAGAGCGTAAAAACACAGTAGCGGCAGATGTACCCGGCCGAACACTACCCGAAAGCTGTATCAGGTAAAAGCAACCTTATTATATACATTATAATATTATAAAATAAATAAACCTCCGCTCCACAGTCCGTTAAGGACCAAGGCGTACCGCGCGGCTTTTGTGTTAGTGTGACGGTGTATGGCTAGTACTACGCGCCACCAGCCGCTAGTTGCGGTATTCACGGCCAGGAGGCGACGCTCTTATCTCAACGCCTACTCAGTTTGCCTCACGACGCTGAGTGCACGCCGTATGGAGCCTCCGCCGGGAATTGAGAACCCGAGACCACGAGCGCATCAATCGCCCGCGTTAGCCACTAGACCACCTGGAGTGTATACAATATAATACACAATATAATATATTAAAATGTATTGATGTATATAGGATGATTCAAACGAGACCTGATTCTATAGCTAAAAATAAGAAAAAATCCATATAAACATATGACCGAAAATGGTTCGTTAGCGAGGTTTTTGATCTGAAAAGCTGAATAAAAGAGGTCCCAGAGCTCTATCTTTAGTTTCTAAGGAAAACTAAAAGACAAAGTTTTATAGAAACTAACTGAGATAGAGCTCTGGGACCTCTTTTATTTAGTTTTTCAGATCAAAAACCATAAGAACTACACAAATTTCCTTTCACTTTGTGCTCCGAGAATTCCAGTATGGCGTCATTTTACAGTGGGGGCAGAATCAGGGCGAACTGGTTCGTGAGCCGTAACTCGCTAACAAACCATTTTCGGACCTATGTTTATATGAACTTTTTTCTTATTTTAGCTGTAGAATCAGGTCCCGAGAGATTGCCGTGCAATTTTGAATCACTCTGTATAACGTGCGTAATGTTTATGAAACTAATTATCTTGTAAGCCTTTTCTCAATAATGCTTATGAAACCACATGTAATAGAGAATTAAACTAAATCTGTTAAACTATCTACATGGTAATGAAAACTGTTTTACATAACCTTACCAGTAGACTAGTCGGAATTCAGACGAGGTCGTTCATAGATTTTGGTTTCATTTTAAGCGGATAATGAAGAAAAAAGTTTCATATAAAGTGTCACTAGTTTTGTTGGTTACAAATGCGGTCATCCGATTGTTTACAAATAATCTCCTAAATTTAATTAAGAGCCTTTATAAATATTTACACCTACGTATTTATAATATTATAACGAAATAATTACTGATTATAGGGTTTTTCTTTCACGGGACATTCAGATCGGTGCACTTTTCAGAATTTAGATTAAAGACGAAAATAAGGATATCAAGTGGAATCAACGTTAATTTACAAATTTGCTTGAAGAATGTGATTAAGGAGATATCTTATAAAATATACAAGGTGCAGATCACTGGATGGGTTACAAAAGACACAAAACACAGACAATCACTTTCCAAATTTTCCAAGTATTTCCCAACTCTACAAGATTATTAATCTTACCATTCATTATAACATCTCTAAAAATGCCTACTAGTAACCACGTTTAAGGCACAACCACATCTAAGAGACAGGGTTGGAATTCAGAATAAATAATATTTTTCTACAATTCTCTCAATTTTTATATTTGGATTTAAGTTTCGTGGCTGGGGTCTGATACTCACAAAATTCTGGCATCCTATAAAAAGACTACACTGAGGAATAGATTCAAATTAAACTTGTTGATATTTTTAGAGCCCTTAGAATCTCGGTTCTTATATATTAACTCACATGTCGGTTCCATAAACAGAATATACCACGATCGACTAAGGAGCGCCAGGACCATCATCATTATCATCGTCATGCAATAGAACACTGACAACTAACGATATGCCCGGAAATCACCGCATCATCATCATAATTCTTAATCTTATCTATCTATCCTCTATCATTTATTTCTTAATTATGTTATAAAATATTTATTCATTATCAAATTTGATATAATCATCATAATTGTCATCGTCTACATCTAGCAGCCGCATACACTCGTGCTCTCAATAATAACTTCACGGAAGTAACTACCAGATAGGCCTACATAGGAGACACATGAAACATATCCATATGTGTATTTTTAAAAACACAGAAAGAGCTCATAAAGAATTGTAGCATGAACTAACAAAGTAAATTCAGTACATAAATGTAAATAATATAAATATTCAAAGTAAAATAAATAATATGTAATTTTATGTTTTATTAAAAATAATTTTTTTAGTTAATTTAAAATGGATGCTCTGTTGTCAATAATAATTATTTTTTACTTAAAGTAAATATTATTTTATTATAATCTTCTTAGTAAACTTACAATTAAATTTAATAAATAGAACACTACTTTACATCTACTTTCCTAGATGAGTTGCTATGTTTATTGTGTTAATAATATAATTCAAAGTTGATACTCTTGTCAGACACCCAAGCAATTTACAATAGTTTTATAATTTTTTTTATATGCGTTTATGTTTTGATGTTTAAGAACTTATATGTTATTGTGTGTTACATATAAGAGGTATAATATTATGTCATTGTATCTTCTTATAAAAGGAAATATTCTGAATTCATATTATTAATATTTAATGCTTAATCTTTTTTTTAAGTAATAATGAATAAATCGGTGATTTACATTTTCAATATATTAATTAATTATTTCATGCCATCAACTTCTCACTCCATGAAAAAATTAGTTTATTGTGTAACAATTATACTTAACACAATGAACTAAGTAAACACAATACCGGTGGTGGTTTAAACACAATATAGTTGCGTTGGGTATAAACACAATATTGTATTCATTTATGATATTACTTGTAACGTTGGAATAGACATGTACTAAACATTCACACTATATCGATATAAATACTTGTATTACTATTATAGACTTGTTACATGTTATATTAATGTACTTCATACAGTTTTTATATTTATACATTCCACACTTTGTACAACACACACACTCATACACACTACATAATGTGAAAGTTGTGAAACGTCTGTAGCAGACGGTACAGGTAAAGACAATTTACGTTTTCATACTGAAACCGAAATAAGTGTTAAGCCCGTATGATGATTTCCGAGTTAGTCTCAAATTTCAGAGGCTCCGAATCCCACTAAAAATATGATAATTCCTGAAAAAACATTGTTAAACGCGCCGATAAATGTTGTATTAAATTATCTAAAATAACTTAATCTGAGAGTTCGTGCCGTTATGTATAACACGCAGGATACTTGCATTCATGATGCAATTGTCGATAACGATAACAACTTTACGGTAGTAGTTATCGAATAGTGTATCCTCGATCTCCTTATGAATGAATCGACTTCCCGAATGTTGTGACTAAACTATAAAACAATCAATAATCGAAGGGCGCGGTCGGTTTTCTTTCAGTTTGTTGTTACATAGTACATTTATTACGAATTGGTTTTGATTCGTTTCTGATTAGACCGCCGCACTCCATGGTTTATCAGTGATATCAGAGTCCGTGTTATCATTAGATGACATGACAAGATGATTTATAAACCTGCCGAAGCTTATAAAACCACTTCCTGTATTTGACCGTTACCATTTGAATCACAGTCAGCTAAGTACACTATGGAAACAAGCAAGTTGATCGTTGTAGCAGTTGCACTGTTGTGCCTTACCCAGGTACAGTAGGCCTATATGCTAATTTACAACATCATTTAATTATATAAACTTTTTTAACTTATTACTACATATTCTAAAAAATATATCTGTTAATTTTAATCAAATTCAACATAAGTGACGATCGCTTAAAAATATTTTTTTTTCAGCTGAACAATAATACATTTCGATAAATCTATTCTGTGTGAAATTCTTTATTCTCATACTTCAAAATACATTTGAATATAATGAGTGTAATCGTATATTTGAGTGCAATCATTATTGTGTATGAGTGCGCGCGTCTGTTCATATAACGCTCATATGCCATCCATAAACTGACATAAATTTCATCATCTTTAACTTGACATTCCCAGATTAAATTTCTGCTGTTCGACGTAAACTCCCTTAATTTTATCCAGCTGTTTCGGCATTGAGCGGGATATAATAAAATTTATTTTACAATTGTTTTCATACCATCGAACTATCTTCTTGAACCGTCTGTGTGTGAGTTTAAACTATCGAACTATCTTGTGTGTGAGTTCGATCCACCATGTTCTCTAGTTCTGTGTGCGTTCTCATTCATTCTTAGTGTTATCACCAGTATTGATCGTTTCATTCTAGAAACTAACATGTACTTCACTTAAAAACGTTTGGCAGTTTCAGTACAACGTAAATTTGTTATAATATAGGTTTCAGGAGGTACATGCCCTTATTTGGGAGACAATTATGTTAGTGTAATTAACCATGTTAGTACACGTGTCGTTTGCGGACAACTAATTCTCTAATGTTGTTAACATACAGACAAAAATTACACGTATTTTTTATAATAAAATTTGCCACACAGAAAAATAAACGTATCCACTTGTAGATGGCCAGGTGCTTATTTTGCTATCATTCTGTGAACTTTTGCCACGTGTTTAACCTGTAAAAAGGATATCTACTCGACCTATCAGGTCGTATTTCCTTCAGGAGTATACGTCAGAGGCTCACTGACATCTGGTTTTGTTTTCTACTCTGTGGATTAGGAATGGGACTCCCCCCCCCCAAAAGTATCCAGGCATCTTCTTTTTATTAGTACAGCATGGTTTTATCCTCTTGTTTTCCACTACAACGTTCGTTTAGATTCTTTTTCAAATTGTATTTTTTGGACGCTTTAAAATTTTTGTTTTACTTATTTCTTGATCTTTTCATTTACACCACATTAAGAATATATTTAAGTAGTACCGGAAATCTTTTTTGCAATTTTATCGTCTGTTCTTATGCTCTTCACATATGTTATATATATTTGTTTTATTTAGGTAGTCTTGTATCAGGTTTCTCTATCATGTAATTACAGCTGGAGCAGGCACTGTTATGTAAAATTTAATCTTAGTGGTCAGTTGAACTTTCCAAAATACATATTAATTCCTACATCCCTCTCTCACCGGCTTCTGAGCAGGACGCTATCACTGTCGTACTCGACCCGACGCGCTTCATCACATGCAGTAAACGAGATTAAATAGTAATTATTTAATTTTACGGAAAGGTTAAAAACAAAACACTGTGACACAATCGTCATGTTTTATAATATATGTCGTAGAAAAATAATTTTCTAAAGTCCATTTTTGTAGTATCTTCTTTTTCTCTTCAGTTCTATAAATTTGTTTTCACTTCAGTTCAACCAGTTCTTGTTTTTCTTCTCTCTATAAACATCTCTACTGCTTTGTTTTCCTCTGACTTTTCAACGTCTAAATCGCATTTACATAAAACAGTGTGCACCATGCCAAATATCGGGCAAAAGTTTTCTTTACCGACGTTGATGTGCATGTTTGTTGAAAAACTTTTCTGTTCATAAACGCTTGTTTATCGAAGCTTACACTTTTACTGAACATCTATTGGCGGAAACTAGTGTTACTCGTAGTTTACTTGTGTAACTACTGAAACGCGTCGTGAAACACCTGTATAGAACGCAAGCGGTCAGATATATTAGTAATACGGAATGTGTTACACAGTAGGACTACTATGTTGTACTTCCCCTCCCTTATCGAGGTTTGTATATTAATCCTTGATTAACGCAAACGCAAGGAACTGTCAATGTTTTTGTAATTAAAAATTTGTTGAACAATCACCGTTTGAACTTAATGTTAAATATTCTATACACTCACCTTGAATTTTCTCTCACCCGTCTGTTTCTGTGACGTAGGATTACGCTACCCAAAATCAATTTTTTAGTTAGGCTATTCTGTTACATGCTCTAACTTTCTTAAACATTGTAGAATATTATTCTTATCACAATTCAGTTTTCCTTCCTTCACCATACAATACATCTATCTCGCCTCTCTGTTTTCAACAAGTTTGTGCTGTATTAATATGTTTCCTACTAACTTTTTATTTTAAAATTACAGAACTGTTGTATCTTGCAGCTAGTTACAGTGGCTCCTGGATTCTAGTAACCGTTTCTTGTTCCATAGTTATAGTTTTTAGTTTAGTTAAAGTTTGTTAATTGATATTGTGTTCTGTGTATAGGAAATGATTAACGTAATTCATCTCACATCTCATTATTACGGTAACTTTATTTCTTCAAGTCGTGACATTTATGTAAGTGAAATTTGTTTGTTGTCCTAGGTGTGTTCCAGTTGTGTGTGCAAGTCGTTCGGAGGCGGCCTGTTGGGAGGTTTTGCATGCGGAGGATTCGGACTCGGTGGTTGCGGATGTGGATACGGCGGTCTGGGCTGCGGTGGGGGATTGGGTTGCGGCGGATTGGGATACGGCGGATTGGGATACGGCGGATTGGGTTGCGGTTACGGCGGATATGGTCGTTATGGCTGCTGTTGATAAAGGCATTATACAGCGCCAAACCGTTACCTTATCGTTTAAGTAATTTATGTTACAGTTTTCCATGTGAATACTTATTGATTTAACTAGTGCGTTATCTAAGCGAGTTGTATGTTTTTACGAAGAGTGCGTTGTACATAGAACGTTCAGTATTAGAGTGCTAAGAGAGATGCATTACGCCCTACAAGAGATAATGAAAATCAATAATTTGTACTAACAATATTGTTAACAACAACAAAAATTTGTTTTTAAAACAACTCATCTGTTTCTACGTGCGTCATCAGTCGCCTGACTACTTTGCCCCGGTTCTCCAGGTCCTTCTATCCTGAGTTAACCTCTTCATGTCCGAATCTCTACAACGTCTCACTTTTTCAACAATCTGCCTCGGGAACTCTAATATCTGCTTACTAACTACATCCTCCCTCACAAAATATCCTTTTTGTTTCGTCCATACCCTGTGATGCTGCTACCGAGGCAGGCGAATTAATCCGCTTATTCTTCCTAATAACCTTAGTGTCCTTACTTTGTTGCTAGAACTGTTCATGGTTCATGACTATTAATTCAACAACCTATCTTAATTTTATCCTGTCTTATGTAATTATGGATGATACTATAAAAGGTTTTGAGAGACAAATCTGTAGCTAAGTAATTTGCATTGATACTTGAAACGATGTAAATAAAATATTAAAAATTCAAGAAACATTGTATTTTGTTATTCAGAAACAAATTATTTTTTAACGTTTTTGATTTTTTAAGGTATTTATATTTAATTAAATCTCGTTATTCATATTAATAATCTAATTATTTATAGTAAATAATTATTATAAATAATAAATGTATATACAGTATATTATTATTATTGTATATTATTATTATAAATGTGATTAATTTATATGTGCAGAGATGTTACGGCAAATGTACTTGTAGCATGCCAATTCATTATTATTGCTTGCTACTGTAATTGTTATTGGTAATTTTATTACGATTATTATTTTTTTCTAAATTATTCATTCCGAAGTGACACAGCTTCCGAATGTAGAACTCGTTATGCCTACTTAATGACTGACTTATCATTGTGTATTATTTACAAATATGTCTGTATATTTTTATTGTATTATAGATATGGGTCATTCTCTTTGTTTTTGTAATTTAAATTATTATTTTAATAAATTATTATGTTTTTAAAAACATGTGTTTTTCTCATGTTTAATTTGATATGATTTCCATACACTAATGAGGTTCTGAATTTAACGTAGTAACCCAGTTATTCATCAGATAGATTTATGTTGTCATACTTCTACAAAAAATGTTCAAGAACGAAACAAATTATAATACATGCTACTGAAGTAAACACAAATCTGTTTATTCGGATTAAGATAAGATTAAGAATTAAATTGCATAGGACTAATTGGATATTTTTAAAATAAGGGTGAGTGACCACGCCCACAAGTGTGAATGAGAAAGCCAGTACAGCGTTAGGTTTAAAAGGAATGCACAAACACACACACACATAAACACAAGGAATGTGCTAGAAAAATATGTAACTGTCCAGACGGGGGTGACAGGGCTCGAAGGGTGGGAAGGGACAGTTGAATTATAGCTTGGTGTGTGTAGTCAGTTGCGGGGGGGGGGGGTGGAGGTGTGAAGTGTTTGGATTACATCTGCTTATCTCCGATCTGACGATGAGCTGAGAAGCTTGAAAGCGCTAATCGGAATAATTGTTCTATAGTGGTGTGCAACAGTGATAATTCTGTTTGTGATTATAAATAAATTAATAATAATTATAAACGATAAATTAATAAAATAATTAATAATAAAATAATTATATCAATTATCAAATTATTATATCAATTTTTAATTAACAATGTATCAATAAGTACTTTTTTACTTTTTTACTTTTTTTTTACTTTTTTTACTTTTTTTACTTTTTTTTTACTTTTTTTATACTTTTTTTTTACTTTTTTACTTTTTTTTGTTTTTTTTACTTTTTTTTGTTTTTTTTTTAACTTTTTTTACGCTCAGGCTCAGACGGAACGTGACACTTTTTCGTGCGTGCAGCCGGTGTTCATCAATTTATAAGACGTTATCACGTCAAAAGAAATGTCTCCTAAATCATAATACAAAAAAGTAAAATTGGTGCCAGTTAAAAGGAATAGCTTTATTCTAATCAGTCTCATTCTAATCAGCTTCATTATAAAAAGAAACTGCGTGGAGAAAAAAAAAAAAAAAAAAAAACTGGAATGGATAGAGGGTAAACAGAAATGGCAGAGAAGTGTGACTGTTAATGTCTAAACAAATCCTACCTTTTTCCAGCGAAGAATTAAATATTGAATTTAGGAGGTATAAACTTCGTGTTAAAACGCGTTATCTCAGAGTAGTATTTTATTAAGATTTGTATAACGTAGTTACAATCCTCCCGTATGTGAAAAATTTTCCAGCATTTCTGTACACTTAGTACAGGAAACTAAAGACACAATCTTATGCAATTGATTAAAAATAAGGAAGAATAAAAAGTGTTGCTAACGATTCAAAATTAATAGGATAAAAACACGTTAAGGCAATAATAAGAGAATGGGTAAAGCTATATAAACAGTAGCGTAAACAGGATGTTTGCACTAGGACTAAGTTATTAATCGATGATAGGTGGTGATGGAAGTAGATTTTGCCTCCCGATTGGCGATTTAGGGATCAGAAGGATTGTAGCCCCTAGAACCTCCGTCGACTACACGGAGTAGCTGTACAAAGGATCGTTTGAATAAAAAAGTGTGTATAATCGAGATAATATTTCTTATAGAGATTTCACATACTTCACCATTTATAATGACATTATATTATATAACTTAGTGTCACGAATCTATAATCTACAGCAGGGGTCTCCAAACTACGGCCCGCGGGTCGGACCCGCGGTGCTGCGTGCAGTTTTTAAATAGATTGTCAAAATACTTCAAATATTTTAACATTTTACTAAATAACTAAACAAGAAATAAGTTCAGTAAAGTGTTATAATATTTTGTACAAGTTTAAAACATTTACGTGGTTAAGGTGCTTTTTCGTCTGGCTGCCTTGAATTAATCACGCTTTTCACTCGCGTCTCATTGAATGCTGATTTCAAGGAAATAAAAAACTTTGCAAGCGCAATGCTTTCAATGCTTGGATTGACCTATATCTGCGAACAAACGTTATCAAAAATGAACTTTGTAAAATCAAAGTACCCGGCTAACTTGTCAGACGAACGCCTGAAATCCATTCTAGTGATAGGAGCATCAAAATTTGCCCCAAAATGGACAGACATTATATGTGAGAAGCAACTCCACACATCCCATACGTACATAAGAAAGCCAAAAAACAATACATAAGAAATATCTTTGAATGTTATTTTTCCTTACTTTTATTTACATTATTCTGAACAAAAAATTTGTTTTCTTTGGATCGCTCTCCTTAATTTTTATTTAAATATTTATCTTATTGACTTGATTATTTCGTAGACTTAAAAAAAGTTTACAATATATGTGTGTGTGTGTGTGTGTGCGCGCGCGCGCGTTGTTGGCCCGCCTAACTTCCAAGATTTTTCAATTCGGCTCTCAAGTGAAAAAGTTTGGAAACCCCTGTTCTACAGTAACGTGAAAAATAAAGCAAGTTAATTATGAGGATACTACCAACGTAGTATGCATTACTACTTCTGGACTAGGATTTATCCTTACATGGATGTCGCCTGAAAACACAGTTTACCTCTTACCTTCAGAGCAACCATCTCGATTGCTGGATTCGGTAACGTGTTCTGCAAACTGCAGGTCTGTTAAACTTCACTTAATAAAACTGTTAGCGCGCGCGAGCGCGTAACACACACACACACACACAATAATCATGATAATAATAATAATTATAGTTGTAGTAGTAACAGCAGGAGCAGAAGCCCAATTTTGGCCACTCCAAGATGAAATTAAATATTCACTTTCAAATCTCAAACTTTAGAGACTAATTACTTTAATACCAAATTATTTAATGTGAACTGAACTGTTAACAAAGAATAACTTTTTAATTTAAACAAAACAATAGTTAAAATGTATATATTCTGATAAAGGTCGGTTACACTTCATTAATGAAACTATTAGCGCGCGGACGCACACAATAATCATGATAATAATAATAATTGCAACTGAAGTAGTAGTAATAAAAGTAGTAGCAGTAGTAGCAGAAGTAGCAGCGCAGCAGCGCAAGTTTGCTCCACTACAAGTTGGAATCAAGTATTCACTTTCAAAACTCAAATTTTTTAAAGACTCTAATAACATTATACTAAACTATTTAATTTCAGTATGTTTTTACAATTAACTAAGAAATGATTTTATTAATTTAAAGAAAAAAATACGTGTATATAAATAAAACAATATGTAAAAAATGTGTCTATTCTAATAAACTACTGTTTATAAAAGCTACTTTTCAGTTACAAATTTAGAAATTTTTACATAAAAAATAAGACAAAATAGTAAGGTTATAGAGTAGGGTTATAGATCAATATTGTATAATAGGTACAAACAGATTACTAACGATGGAAATTTAAGTAATTATTTACGACGTAGTAGAATACTAACTACAATTTGACAACCCAGGGCACAATGTGATGGTAAAAAACATTAACTCATGATTTAATTTAAGTCATAGTTATTAAAAATTAAGAAATAATTTTAAGTGGAAAAAGACAAACTTTACAGTAAACACTTGTATCCTAAAACACTAAAAAGGTGATATGTGTGTTTCTTTGCTATTTGATACGTAACGGAATCCAATTCCAGAGTTCTCCTTATTTTCCCTGTTACTCTTAACACCTTGAATCACACTACTTTAGGTCTGACTTAACGCTAAAATACTAAAAACATTTTATCTCATGACAATTATAAGTATATTTTAACTACTCTTCTGTCGTCTTTTAATTTGCTATTTCTAAATCACCACCCCACATATTTTTCTTCTGTTCTTTAAGTAATAACTCAAAAGCAGATTGTTGTCATCATGGGAACTATTGTTTTCGTTTAACCACTTCCTTCTTCACATCCGGCCATGCAAGTATAGTAAACTATGGAAAGCGGACTGGACTGATGTGTATTACGCAGTTTTCATACAGAAGATACAATGTGAAATATTTTTGACCCCAAAGGATTTAATCGCCAAACTTAATAGTCCTCCTACACTCAGTTTTCATTACGAACTCGAAAAACGCTTATATTCCTATTTGTTTATTGTGCTGAAATACAGAACATATTCTTTACACGTATTCTTAGCTTTTCTCTAAAACGAAATATAAACATAGTTTAACTTTCCGATTGTTATTGTTGCTCATAGCGCGTGCCTGGAAGTGACCTTTCCAGCGTCACTAGTGGAAAGGTCAAGGAGGATGAAGATGTGCATGTGGCTATTACGATAGATAGGGCTATAGCTAAAACGTAGGCAGACAATGGACCGCGAACTTAAAATCCAGAAAATGAAATTGGAAGCAAAGAATTTTATACTTGATGAAGCAGGTTATACTAGATCATCCGTAAATATTAGACCAATAGTAAATACGATTATTGGTAAACACAAAAAGCGAAGTGTTGCTAACATTTGGTCATGCCTACACTGAAACACCGAACCTACACAAAATTGATGACATTGAGTTTTTATCTAGTAAAATGGGGTAATTCCGACTTGATACTATTCTTATGTGTGTGTGTGTGTGTGTGTGTGTTCTCTCCTTTTACTTTCATCTCAGTTAAAGGAATTCTGTGGAAGGAAGGAGTTCAGTGGTTTCCAACTTGAAATAGCCTTAAATAAGTAAAAAATAGGTACCTTACATGTTCAACACATCTTACTATCTTACATGTCTTTAACGGTACAATCGGGTACAGTCTTAATTATGTCAGCGTAATAATGAAGATATAAAAAGAGATATTAAATACTATTTATTTACAAAAAGTTGTCAGCGTGAAACTGAGGTTGATCTGCTGCAGCTACTAAAGCAGGAATGTTCGCGTTGACACGTAAACGTAATTTTGAATAGCAGTTGCGATTGATCGGGAATCAAGGACAAAACATAGGACAACGCGTCTGTTTTGTCTAGCCTAGGGAGTAGACTGGACGTTCTAATACGAATAAAATAAGAGAAGACTGGAACATATACACTTTCCATTAAACAAATAAAGTGTAATCTACTGTAGGTTTGTTAGTGAACCAGTGAAAGACTTTTTCATGGTTTCTCCTGCAAGACTCAGTTTCTCACTTAAAGTAATACTTTTTTATTCATTTACTTATTGAAGAAAATATAATAATTATTAAATTCGTTTTCCATGACAAGGTCGCTGTTTGAAATCACTGTTCTATCTAGTTCATAGTATAGACATTTAGGTCACAAGGCACTAACCAGATAAAGTTATTGCACTTTTTTATCTTTTTACTATTTCTTGGATATTCTGTTAAAATTTTATTGCGCACAGATGTTCACACTTTGCATACTAAAGTTTCTATTTTATTCCTTTATGATTGTTTAATATTTACTTTATGGGGACTCCATGAAGGGTAGTTTCGGGGAACCTTTTACTATTACAAAGGGAAACCTTTTGTAAGTTAGGTATAACATTTATATGTTAAGAACGCTGCGATCTACTTTGGCAATACCTTTGTTATTAATATATTAAAATTATTATCAGCAGTATATACTGTAACTTATCTACGAAGTTATTTGTATTTGATTTGATAAAAGTAAATAAATAAATAATTAACTGTATGGAAAGCAAACAAATAGTTCCGAAAGGAAAAGAACTGTGACAACGCATAAATTCGTTTAAAAAGGTCGTAGTCGTTGAACAGTCGTATTCATACGTTTAAAGAAGACGTATTTATCTAATACAGTGGTCGCCAAACCGTCGATCGCGAGCTACCAGTAGCTCGCGGGGAAATTTTAGGTAGATCGCGGTCACGCTCAGGTTGGCTAACCTGAAGTTGCACTACTCAGCTCAGGCCGATGACTCAGTGTCATAGTTGTTTGAGCGAAAGTCAGGTTATGTCTGTTATGTGTTTCATGCGTACATCAGACTAAGGTTATGTCTTTATTATATTCGTGTGTATATCAGACATTTGTTAATGTGGATAGTTTGATATAATCTTTTATACTAAACTAGGTTTATTCTAATGATGGCGAGTTCAAGCAAAAAACCAAAAACATCATTTTCATCTCGAATGGGAAACCGATTACTTTTTTACCCAGGTAAAGGACAAATGTGTGTGCTTACTTTGTAATGTAAGTGTATCAGTTGGGAAGAAAGGGAACGTCGAAAGTCATTTCAAAACCGTTCACTCAGGGATTGAAAAGGATTTCCCACTGAAATCTGCGTTAAGGAAAGAAAAGGTAATGCAGTCAAAAAATCTCAACTAAGTGCTCAACAATTTACTTTTTCCAAGACATTAGACAAGAATAAGGCAGCAACTGAGGCATCATTCCGAGTTTCCAAAGTGATCGCCCAAAATAAGAAACCGTACGAAGATGGTGAGTTAATCAAAGCTGCATTTTTAGAAGCTGCAGATACATTATTTGACAATTTCAAAAACAAATCTGAGATAATGTCTGCTATTAAATCTGTACAGCTTTCTGCAAATACAGTAATGAGAAGAGTTGAAGCTATGAGTTCTGATGTAACTTCACAACTTAAAACTGACTTTGATCGCTGCAGTTATTTTTCCCTACAACTTGACGAATCAACTGATATAGGTGATACAGCTCAGTTGGCCGTTTTTGTAAGAGGGCTTTTGATGTTTTGAAATAAGAGAAGAGCTGGTAAAAGTTGTACCACTTACAGGACATAGTACGGGACAGGACATATTTTTAGCATTTAAAAGGCTTATCGACTCTGAAAGTATTCCTGTAAAGAAGTTGGTGGGCTTAGCAACCGATGGAGCTCCTGCGATGGTAGGTGGGGAGAAGGGATTCATTGCCTTGTGTCGTAAAGACAAGCAGTCATTATGTGGAAAGTTCTTAAGTATGAACAATGTAATGAAAACAGTCGTAAAAGTAGTAAATAAAGTGAGAGCACAGGTACTTCAGAGACGTTTGTTCAGGGCACTGACTGAAGAGTTAGAATGCCAGTATGGTGATCTATTGCATCATACAGAAGTTCGTTGGCTTAGCAGAGGCAGAGTTTTGCAACGTTTCGCAGAGTTGCTTCCTGCTTTGGTAAATTTTTTTAAAGAACGAGGTGAATCTTTCCCTGAACTAGAAGATTCGGTTTGGCTGCAAGATTTTGCTTTTCTTGCAGACATTACCGAAAAGCCAAATATCCTTAACTTGCAGCTTCAAGGTAAGGATAAAGATATTGGTGGAACAATTTCAGATGTGGTTTCATTCTCAAAAAAGCTGGAGCTGTGGGAAAGAAATCTCATCCAGGGTGAATACAAGCACTTTGCCTGTTTGAAGCAAACCCTTGACAAGCAAGGCCCTTCCACAGCCTCCTTACAACAACAAAGAATACATTGCAATTCTTTCAGATTTGAAAAGTCAATTCAATCAATGCTTTCAAGACTTCAAAAGCATTTCAATTGTAGCGCAGTTCGTCAAATCTCCTTTTATTGAGATTGATGCTGAAGAATTCTCTACTTCTGTCATGCAACATTTTGAAGAAGACAACGCTGCAGTGGAGATGGAACTGATTGACTTTCAAAATGACCTTTCTTTAAAATCACTAACGTCAAGCTCTGAAAATATTTGGCTTTTTGTTCCTAAGGAAAAATATCCAATTTTGGTTCAGGTTGGTCTACGAGTGAAGGCAATGTTCAGCTCTACATATCTGTGTGAGGTTTCTTTTTCCAGTATGAAGTTTATAAAAAACAAGTACAGAAACAGATTGACTGATGAACATTTGGACAACTGCATTCGAATGGCAGCTACGACCTACTCACTTAACATTAAAAAAATTGTTGATGATAAAAAAGAGAGCCATCCTTCTCATTAAACTTAATTAGTCAGATGAAAAAAATTTTGTTCTTACACTTCTTATTAAATTCTTTACAATATAAACAATTTTATTCAATTGGATGCAATATTTACTAGAAGTGTATGTTTATAGGTAATAAATAAATGTGTGATTTAGAAAAAAAATTTATTTTTGTCCTGGTTTCTTTTGGTAGCTCACAGTAAGATTGACGAACAGTACGGTTGCTCAGTGGTTTCAAAGTTTGGCGACCACTGATCTAATAGATGGTACCAATAGTGGTAACAATCGATAAATAAAATGAATTAAAATATTATGTAAATTGTATGCAATAAAATATTACAAATAAAGGAAAATAATGAATTGTTATTCATCGTGGGTGACATACATTAGCTTTACGATGAGAATTACGCTATGTGGATCCTGTGCATACTTGAAACGTCCAACATGAGAACAAGCGATGTAAAGCCACATTATCCTGTTTCAAACGGTGAAGTCTGGGGGAGAATAACCGGGGCAATTCTGCTGAGGAATATTAAACTTTCACACAAGTTTTCGTGGACCTCCAGGTTGGGGGGTTTTCAGACTAGGCTACTAATCCGTCCACGTAAAATAATCCAGACTTCGACAACGGGCACGGAACCAACATGTGTGGGACACTGAAGTGTCTATCGAAACGTTAGTGAAGAGATCCTGCATATAACGCGGGAAAGATCACAAAAACTATGAAGAAAATAGTAAGCAAGCGAATCTATTTTTAAAGCAAACAACATAAGCGTATGCAAGATTTTTAAACTTTAATGTGGGGTTCTCGCTCGTATTAAACCTCATTCTTTCCTGATTATTATCAAGCGATTCTCCAGCGATAGCAAAGCCCTGAGATAATGTTCTATAATATATCAGTAGTTACGTGCCCAAGTTACAAGCAGATTGCAAATCGTATAATTCAGTTTATGTTGTTCGTTAGCCATAGGAGTCTTACACGTCAACAGCAGAGATATACAGCATTCGAAGCAGTTATATGACGTGGCTAATCGTATCTATCCGACAGAATTTCTAAAGGGGCTTTCCTTTTACGATCGACATTCAGTGACGTTCGAATTCCTTTACCGTGTTCTTCTCATAAACGTAAAATTCTGACAGCGAGAACAGTAAATGGTGAACTGTGCATTAATATTTAATGACAGATTCCTTCAGTGAATTATTGTGTAGGTAATTCAGTGTGAGATAGTAGACTACACTTTGAAGTGGCTGTTGTTCAAAAGTGTGGGGTGTTGTGTGAAATATACTCTACTGTTACAGCATAGACTTAGTTTAAGTTCAATTTTTGTTGAAACGATATATATATGTTTTTCCGACAAATAATTATGCACGTATACTTGTGAATATGATATAAATAACATAAGTATGTAAGTAGACATAAATATATAAATAATACGTTATGTAGGTAGTACATGTACATACGTAACTAAGAAGATATGTTTACACGTGTAATACGTTTTGCAACTAAAACTACACGTAAAGTTTATGTTTATAAAGATGAAAACAAAATTTATTAAAATAACGTCAGATGTTGTGGCAAACGTAAAGAAAATTACGTGACTAGAAAGAGCGAGACTCAAGAAATGTAAATACATTCAAGTTAAATGCCATCTGACATTTGAATAATGCTAACTTTTCGTTAGCAGAATTGAATTCATGTTAAATGTATGCATGCGTAGTATCAGCGTTCAACAACATTTAAAATTGTATTACTAATTGTTGCAAGCAAATATTAATTGTACTTAATAGTGCAATTACTTAACCTTTTTAAGTAATACTTAACTGTGAAACTTGGAAACTGATTGTGATTCTTTTTGTTTTGTAAGCTTGTATTGTTTCCACGGTAAACGTTTTCATGAGTAATCCCGAGTAATTAATTTAAGCCCTTGAAAATCAGGAGTAAAGAAATGCAATGTTCTTTATAGATACAGAAAGTACAATATAAAAGAATACAAAACAGACACAATACAGACAATACGGGCAGACGCTTTTATTAAAAAAAAAATAAACCAAGTCGTTTTGCAAAAGAAAATTTAAAATGTGCACTATATTTAGTGAAATGTTTTATCAAAAGTGTTATAAGCAACTACTGTACCGTTATCACTGGAGAATATAATGCAAACGCTAGTTTTCTATCTTATAACTAATTTAAAACATTTATTTCTTTATTTGCAATAGAAAAATAATCGTTTTTTTTACTAATACTCAATTTTACTTCCCTGATTACATGTTTGGAACTTTTGCGTTTTGTTTAAAAATTAAAAATAGTTTTATAAAAATACTTGATTTCAAGTGTACTACATCTGAAAATACTTAAAACGCTTGTAACCTAAACATTTTTACGTTATACATAGGATGATGACTTCTTAATATTTAAAAACTTAAGTTTACGTTTACTAAAGTTCAATAGTTACGTTTGGATTTGGCTTTCATACGAAATTCTTGTATTTGCTACATCGTATCTGAGCTGGTCTGGTTTGTTAATCTGGCCCCTACTTCCATCCGAATCTGTAGTATAAAACCGTATTTCTTTGTTTACTCGATTGTATTTCGATGTACAACTTCGGTACATCAATTTCAATTGCATACTCAATTATATTCATTCTGGCTTTTCATTGTTTGCGTGTATCTCACAATGTCGTGTATCTGTTGGCTAGGAAAATCATGAAAACCTCCATTAACTTAATTTGTATAAAATCAATATAAGATTTGGCACAGGCTTTTACAACACAACGAATCCATACATTGCCAACATTCCTCGTTTATTCGTGTACGCATACTTATATGGATCGGCCATACTGGAAAATAAAGTAACACAGTTGCAATGGCTTCATTAAAACTACTTATACAGTTAGTACTACTTGTAATTTTGCTATTGTGGTACTGTAAATTGCTTACAGAAATGTCACATTTAATTATAATATAGATGATAAAAATTTAAATATGTTCGAACTTTTATTTATGTATATTATTTGGTAGTGCTTCTTATCTGTAACGACAGCTAAAAGATAATTTGAAAACTAATCGCTGGAAATTTTTAAATACATTTTTAGTTAACAAAAATATAATTTTTAAATAAACCTCTTTGTTTTAATTTTTAAATACACATTTTGAATATCGTTTTACTAGTTTTCTTACAAATATTACTTTATCCTTTACATTAGTTTTAAGACCTGTCCAATTACCTGAAAGTAGGTATTTTACATTATTCAAATATGTAATTGAATTTAAAGCAATACCTAGAATGTTTTTTGTGACATAGAATACCTACAAAATATCTATTTTGCTGTGGCAGTCCAAATTTCACTTGCAAACGTTAAAGTGGGCATAGTTAAAGAATAGTTTACTTAAGTAAACTTAAGTTACTTATATTACTTAAGTAATATGTGTGCATTATTTAAATAATTAATGCAGTGTGATTTACAATAATAGGTTTATTCCTTGACATGCTGTCACGTAGGCTACTGAAAATGTAGTAATACACATAATATTTGAGAGAATTATGAAAAATATTTTTTCAGTGACTATCATATAACAATTTTAATAAAAATGTAATAGGCTATCCTTAACTTCTACTATAACATCTTCCTAGTCTTCTTCGTTCATCAGCTAAATGACTGAACTGTTGGGGTAAAACATTGTTACCCGGTCTTTCAACATTGTTTTCTTCTTTGGGTGTGAGTGAAAAAACTACCTGGTCAGTCTACTTTCTTACATTTTGTGCACACGCTCCACTTAAGTGACCGATTTTGAGCAAAACATTCAGGCCCTCTCTGATGTCAGACTGTCGAATACAGTCTTTATTTCATATCGCGTGACGTACCGAGAAAATTTATTTCCGCACCCTGAATTTTTCCATTATACGTATTTTAATATTTTACTGGTTTTTATGTTGTGTACTGTGCTATTTTAATGTTGTGTACTGGTTTCCGTACACACAGAGCTGATGGTACACTGTTTTTCCGGGTGCTTTAAAGTTTCTGCTGCAAGGGTGATTTTAATTGTACAGCAAGCAAAATGAAAATTTAAAATTTTACACCCATGCCTAAGACGACGGCGTTGTGGGTTCCTCTGGAATTGGTCCAGGGAAGCCCGGATCAGGACGACTCATGATAGTCAGAGTTACGCCACAAATACCACACGTTCGCGTAGATTAATTGCTGATGATTCCAAATGTCTTTCCATTAATTATTTCGTCATTTAGTGAAAGGAAATGTGTCGGTTGGATCGCATTAATTTGATTTTCAATGATTTCAATTTCCCTTTTTATTATTCCTGTGGTTTTTTTTTAGATCAGCGTAATGGGTGTATAGTACCTCGTATATGATGGATGTAGATTCTGCCATACATATGTCCTTTGTCTGTGCTTAACTTCAGCGAAACAATACTTCTTCGCTGAATTACATTTATCGCTATACATCTGTTTGTAGGTGGATGCACTACCGTCACTCCTCATCTCTACTCACACCTTATGATAATTCTGACATACATCAAGTTAAAACTTATTTTGCACTTTTACGACTTTACTTGTTTGATTGAGAAGTGCTTGCAAGTTAATGATATGTCCCTGATATGTCCGACACAAGAATATATTGTTTTCCCGGATAGCATTTTTTTTTTGCGTCTAGAAAGTTATAGTTAGGATATAGATTTGCATTTCTAGAATATATGTTTGAACTCTTCGTATACCGACAATTAACATACAATGAGAAGGTACATTCCCTGGGCTGTATTTAATAGAGAATAATCTTGCCCTCTGAAAACACTTTTTCTTTTATTTATTCTACTGAGAGAATACCCTGAAACTTCTTTTGTGATTTTCGCAGTATCTCATCGACTAGAAATTTAAAAGCTTTTAGGGGTCCCAAAAGTAGAGAACAATTTTCCAACAAAGGTGCTACGTTTTGTCTTTTCCTTTGGTCACTAAAATGCTTAGGAGGTTGGCCTTTTCTGGCTTTAAATTTTGTATGTGTGCGAATTTGTTTTTATAAAAAATACTATGTTTTCATGTAACCGTTGATTATATCTTGCTTCAAATACTTTTAAAATATCCTTATAATCCTTTCAAATCCTTGCGACTTCAATATTATAACTTCTACAGTTTTTTCTTTCTGTAATATTCTGTTCATCTTCACTCTTCTCTGAACCAAGTTTGTCCCAAACGTAGGCTAAAACAGACAAGATTTTTGTTTTTGCTTCTGCTTCTCTACTTGAGCTAAGCGTGGGGTATAGCATATAGGGATGAATACTGGCTGGTGAATGTTTCAGGCAGTGAATCAAAGCGTTAGGACCATAAGATGTGGGGAAGTGTTGGGTAAGATTTTAAAAAGTTTACTCCTGTCGGTACCATCAGCATTTGGCGGAGAGCTTTTACAGAAGTGAAAAGCGTCACGCTGAGAAGAAGAATCCTAACAAGCGTTGCTGATGCCTCGTACTTAATGAAAAAGAACTATTGGCTGAATTTTGTTTTTCTTCTTTTTTACTTGTTTTCTTTTGATAAGTAAAATCTACGTACTGTCTTACTGTCATCCATTGTTCAAGAGAAATCCCATAGGCTTTTTCCTATTTACCGTAAAGAGTAACTCGTGGATAAAATATCAGACCTCGAGTGGTTCTTTAAGTGCAGAGTAATGTCAATATAAATCGCCCATTATTTTTACACAAACATATATTTTGTGTGATATTTTTTAACATAAACATAAAATTAATTTTTTAACATATTGTTCGGAAATCCAGTAACATATTAAACATACCGTTTGGTATGAAAATTGTTTCCGTTCGTAACATTAGGCCCGTAATAGTAACTGGACTTCATAACAATGTAGCATATGATCTCCAACAGCTAGTTTTGATGTGTCCTCCTATTAATAAGGCGTTGGATTTTCTGTACAGTAACTCTAACTGCAACCTCCATGCTTAAAAAAGATAGCCTGCTTTGTGTTTGGATTTGTCACGCTGGTATTTACCCATATATTTCTATGTGGTGGTGGTTCCGAACGTCGTGACTCATGACTTATAAAGAGTGCTGATAAACAGTCTGTGTTCCGCCACTAGTCTCGGTCTTTAGGGGGGACTTCGTGGCTTAGAGAGATAATGAGAGGTACTTAGAGGTGCTGAGAGCTTTCTGAATCAAATCGGTAAATATGCTGCTGACAGTTTACAGTAGATGGTGGTTGTCATTAACGTAGAGTTCTCAAACACATGAAGAGAATTTTTGCAAGTTTTATTTGTAATTTCCATTCCCCCTACGGCAGCATGTTATTTCAAAACTTTCACCTTTTTGGACCTTGTACATCGGCGGTTAGAATCTCAAATCCGTAAAAAACAATTAGACCTTCATTTAGTTATCTTGTGTTCTTTCCAGATTTGTGTCGGTTTTCTCAGTTACGTTGTTTTCATTTCTATCCTAGTCTTGATTTTCCGTTAGCAAATCCCATTGTTTAAAATTTGAGAATAAGGTTAGACAACGTACTTTGTAACTTGGAAGATTGTCGTTAAGTCTGTAGTTCAGAAATAAGGAATTTTCAGGTAATATTCGAGTAATAATTTCACTTCCCGAATGACAATAATAATAATAATAATACCGGAGGATATAGTGTATCATCCTTATTTTTACAAAATTATTACTTTACTATTTTTAATTTTTGAATTACTGTCTTCAAAGAAAACAAAAATTAAACCAATATAATAGTGTACATAGAAAAAAAGTTTGCACAGTTTTATTTTCCTGTTATTTTGTTCAACCTAATTATGATGCTGAACTAAGTTCGAAACAAAAAATAATGTAATTATCTTTCCCGCTCACTATCTCAGACAGAGCTGCTCTGGCTGGACTGATGACTTCCTAAGCGCAAGAAAAGAATTGGTGTTTAAAAGACATTTAAATATTTTTAATGACAAAATTCAAAAATTTTAATTTAGTTTTTTAATAATTTTAAATTCGTATGAGTATTTATTTAGTATATTCTGTGACTTTAAAATATGCGAGGCGACTGATGAGTCTAAGAAATAATTATCAACTGACTATTGAGGCTTTCTACTGCTTGAGAAAGATGCTATAAATAAACAAAATATGCGCTGTTACATTATAATTTAATATTACTTAAAATATAATACTGTAAAACACACACACAATATTAGTTTATATGTCAAGAAAAAGGAACTGTACCAAGTCTCAAAAGTATATGTGTATATCATGTTTTAGTTCTCATTTACATACGCACTTTATCTATAGATATTTATATTTTAAGTTTTAATCGTACTTTTTAAATAGTTGAGGTTTATATTTTCTGTAAATACGAGGTTTATCCAGAAAGTAACCCACCGAGTAATATTTTGAGAAAAATAGCTTATCTGCCACAACGGGCCTTAGTTTACTTTAAAGTACTCTATTCACAAACTTATTTCAGCATCCCTTCTACTTCTCGAACAGCCTGCAAAATCCTCTTTTGGAATCATTTTCAGCTGACTCGTTGCATTCTCCTCAATCCTGTCTACCGTCTGAAATCTTCAACCTTTCAGCGGCGATTTTAGCTTTTAAAAAGGACCAGAAGTTGGAGGTAGCCAAATCAGGATTGTAGGGTGGCTGAGCAACATCGGTACGATGCAGCGTTTCGCTAAGAAATCTTGTACCAATGTGCAGGTGCATTGTCATGGTGAAGGTGTCCGTCACCCTTGCCCACGCCTGCTTCCATTTGCTCCTCAGCAAAGAATTTCTGTGTAGTACTCTTCAGCTGTTGTTTGACTCGTGATGAACCAAACCTTTACGAGTCAAAAAATTAATAAAAAAAAGTTAACATGGCCCTCCAGAAAAACAGTTGAATGCTTCCAGAATATGGATTGCTTTCTATAGACTCGCAGCCATCTTGAAACCGTTGTACCACACTTAATTTTGAATATCACTAATGGAATCCTCCCCAAAGGCCCATTTGAATCTAATCGAATGATCCCCCTGGATGAATGACCAAGTTTGAAGAAAAACTGTGTCGGTCACACAAAACTCAAGCTTAATTAATAACGTCTGACTGCCGACTGAGAAGTCTAATTGGAACGTGACAGTTCATGCATGAGGCTTAAGGTTTCGTTTGACTGGATACGAAGTTTCGTGAAGGGCACGTGGCGTGCTGTCGAGATATTCAAAACGGTTGGATACTTTTCGGACAGACCTCGTAGTTAAATATTTGTGACAGTTTTTCTAGTATACCTATGTTTATGTATATTTAATCTATAAACATATTTAAATCATAAAGTTTTATTAAACTTGTTCTTTATTTTAAATATTATATTAGACATTAGAAATATTCTGATTTATAAGTTGAAGAAAACCCTTGACAGAAAATGTCTGACTTACATTTCTTTGGAAAAGCAACTTTTTTATTTTGTATATAATATGAAAATGTATCAGTTGTTGTACTAAATATATTTTTTTTTGTTTTATAGGAGATGAGCTTAATATCAGATAAATATATATCAGCAGATATCATGTTTGCTAAACTGAACATCATAATTAAATTCCATTCTCTAATAAATTGTACAGACGATGAAGTACAGCAAAGATTCTAACGCAGTACTTAGATATTTTTTCCTGTGACAGAAACCTAAACATTTTATTTAAAATAGAAGGAAATAAGTGTTGTGATATGAAATAATAAAATTTATAATCTAACGTTTGATTGAAAACCAGAAAGAATTTTACAGTTAGGAAATGAACGCTTTTGATGATTTTAGACAGTTCAAATTTTACGGTATTTCGGAAATAATGAGCCGTATCTGTGACGAAGAAAACGAGTTGAAATATTACCAAATACTTGAACTGCAGTTCCACCACCGTCACGACTATCTGCCACCGTTCCTATCTGTAGCCACTGAATACCGACACAGGTTTCAACCCTTGGTACACAATGAGTGCGAGACTGGTATTACGCAGTGCATAACCACTCCAACAGAATGGATAGACAAGTTAAATACCACATATGTGCGTAAATATATGTTTTACTGTAAACTGAGCAGCATGTATTCTGTTGTAGTCTACGAGTACCCAACAGACCAAGATCCATTTTGTTAATTTTCAATAAAACTCTTATTTTTCATCATGTTATAAAATATTGTAAAATCTAATATGCAGTGTCATAAAAATTGTTGTAATATTTTCTGCAAAATTTAATGCTTTCTAAGCTTTCGTTTCATTAAGGACAATAATTGTCCACTGGAATTAAAATTGCGGTTCATGTGTTATATCGTAATGTAAAAATAATGTTTATTAGAAGCAAGAATAAATGTATTTTATTAGCTCAACGTTATTATCACCTTATAAATTACCACTACGCACAAGATGACTTCAAAATGGAGACCGGTCGGTTGGCTTGAAAAGGAAAAAAGTAATACTAGGTAAAGAAAACCTCTCTTATTTTGCCTAGTAACTCTAAGCATTCAGTTAAGTACTCAGGACACAACATGTTTCAATACTAGATGCTGTTCTGATATAGCCTATCTATAGTAGCTAAATTAAAGGTTTTGCTAAAGATGTGATAAATATAAAATTAGTACTTTTCTCAAGAGCCTCACTACATATTAGTAAACCTAATGTATGAATCAGATTATTCAGCTATTCCATCTTTAATAGTAATGTAAGGTAAACAACTTATCTTAAAGTACGGTGAAAAAATTTCAAAACAAAAATATTCATTTAAAAAATTTTGATACGGATTTTATAAATCTTTGGTAAAACACCTTTGACATCTAAGTTTTAAAGTTGGTATATTTGAATTAAATGTAAAATAAATTTTATTAAATTTTCTTGTACAGAAACGTGTTTTGCTTATTATTATCTACCACAAAACTTCAGAGTAGCTTAATAATATATGAAATAAAATTATAAGTAAATTTACAAGTATTTATTATGAAGGAACGGTCATGGCGTAGTGGCTAGCGTGTGGCGCCGCTACGCTGACGGCGCGGGTTCGATTCCCGCCGGGGGCATCTGATTTAGATACGACCGTTCCCCCTCGCAAGGCGATGGCAAACCAGCGAGGTGTATCCTGTCTAGTATAAACCCTCCCCAACTATGTCGTTCGGATCCGGCGTTAAACTGTAGGTCCCATATACCTGTGAGAGACACACCACGGATATATGCGAGGAGGGTACAAACCAGTCGAATGACTGAAGGACCCAATAGAATTAACTTTAAAAGTCATAGCGGGCCTTAACCCGAATGGTTGGAACCGTAGCCAATTAGACTAACACTCGTCAACCTGTACCTCGGCACCGTGATTTGATTAAATGTACATAACAAGCATTTCGAAGACTGTAACAATCTCCTCCTTCGCTGTATAAAGATTATGTCTCATGTATACTAACGTATAGTGTACATTAGATAATAGATAACGTACATTTTTTTTCTTCACAAAAGACGTAGACAATTGCGTTTCGGCATGAATGAAAGTAAACGGGATATGAAATGAGATTATTAATGGCCGGATTTAAAATGCAAGGAAAAGAGGAAGTAGTAAATAATAAAAAAAAACAATGGATTAAACAAGAAATTGTATAACATATGTGCTAAACTAATATTTTCTACTGAAATATAAATTGTATTATTATTTTCTACTACTTCTACGCTGCTACGTATTCTCGGTCCTCTTCTACGGTGTAGAGTCTTAGACTTTGACTGAAGCCACAACTAAGAAATTGAAATTGGAATCTTTCGAAATGTGGCTCTACCGTAGAATGCTGAGCACATATGCTCATGGACAGCACATATAACTAATGTTGAAGTTCTTAGAAAGCTGAAGAAACATAGGGAAGTTATTAACACAGTGAAGATAAGAAAGCCTCAGTATCTGGGAGATCTCATGAGAAATGAACAGAGATTTTACTTAGTGCAGTCCATACTACAGGGAAAAGTACTTGGAAAGAGAGGAGTTGGGCGACCAAGAATATCATAGCTGAGAAATTTAAGGACCTGGTTTGGCATGAATACAACTGACTTATTCCGTACAGCGGTGCAGAAAGTTAAAATAGCCTATATGATATCCAATATCAGAAACGGATAGGAACTATCAGAAGAAGAAGATTATTATTTTATATTACACCAATAAAAGTAAAATAATCGTAATTTAGGTACACGAACTTCACTAACGATTTCCAGTAAAATCACGAAAGATTACCATTTTACCGATGCACTTTTCTAAAAAAAAATATTCAGTTTTTAATGTAAGAGAATATTACAGTGACTGTAAGAGAAATGTGATACCAATCTTTTTTTTATTATTCAGTAACCACAATTTCAGAACAAAACAAATTAGAACCACATTTTATCAATATTTAAGACACGTTTTCGAAATACAGTGTTTAACGTTCGTTGAACACTATGAGCGTTCGTCAGTCCTGAGAAGAAGCATTCATAATGCCGAACAAAAGGCCAGAAAAGTCAAATCGCAAAAAAAGGAACCTAATATCGGGGTGCGTAAATCTACAAGAGCATACACATATAGCCTACAAGAAAACGAAATGCTTTTAGGAGTTTCTGATCAACCTTTAAACGTAGCAACACAGTTATTACAATACACCCAAGACTTTCTGAGTCATCGGTGCAGTAGTTTTCATCTAATCTGAGTTGTTTCTTATGTTTGTATAATAAAGAATAACTAATCGCTGTAGGTCGGTGTCTGCAGTATTAATACGTGAGATAAATATGCCATAACGACCATTTTCTCCTTGACACACGATAACTCTATATATTGTGATTTGCCAATCAACAGAAAAAGATTAGCACTTATAACGTTCTTTTTATAACCGTAAATGATTTTTAAAACGTCGTACTGAATGTGACTGCAGAGAATTTACGTGGGAAAAACAAATGATTGTGGTAAACTCATCATCAGAAGACAATATCGATTGCTGGGACAGTTAGTTAAGACCAATAGTTATAATATAACTAATATATCTGATATAAAGGTTGGTGAAAAATTGCTGGAGAAAACCAAGAAAGAGATTGTTGTATCAAGTGGCTGTCGAAATCGATTTTAAAGTATATGGCGGTTTTACACACAGAGAAACCTATAAAACGAGCAGATCACCAGGCTACCCATCAGTCTCCAAAGAATCAAACTACAAAAGAATACATTCTCTTCCGAAGAATAATAAAATACGTTCTTCATGGATGGTGTTCAAAAAATGTTTTTAATAATGTAAAAAATTGTTTTACAGTGTAAAGTGTCTTGCTAACACATACGGAGCATAGCAACGAATATCCTATGAACAAGATAAGTTCGGGATGAAGAAAACTATAATTACAATGGCAACTACTATTTTCTTCATATTTTAGAAGCATTTGACTCTAATTTTTTTTTATTCGTTGGCAATTGTCATCCCCATAGTCACCTAATTCACTGATTACTAATTCTTTTTTGTGTGTTTCATATTGACGTACAGTGATGTGAGAAGGATGTCACTAAGTTGCGCTACAGTACAAAGTGAGTTCCAAACTGGAATGCATTACACGAGGCACTACCAACTGGCAACATCGTTTGTTGCTATGGTAGGGGCAATGAACGGCTAATCCAAAGAACACTGATTCCCCACTCTTTGTACGTTCCCAAATGACGAAAGGTAGATGAAACAGATTGTAAGGCACTTTGACAAGTAGGTTCTTGCGTCAGTCCGTTCTCAGGCGCCGCCAAAGACGTTTCACGCAAGACCACAAGGTGCTTTCCCTCTAATAGTAGACTGAAGTTTTAATATAACCAACCGGCCTTTATTGTATCAGTAATCCTTTAAACCAACTTCATGACCACGCGGGTCTAAGAGATACCAGAATAAGGTAAGCCGAGGAACATGCGATTTCCTTTTCTGTCCAATCGGCCGTAAGCTCGACTGGTTAAACTTTGTACTTGTTTAAACTTTGTACTGTAACATCCGCATTGCAGTGCGTGCAGTGACGTCATTTCTCTCCCGCTAATCTGCTGCCGGCTTGTATTCAGGCTCGCAACAGTCAAATTTAGTTAGTTAATTGCAAGACTCCGGACGGGCAACTCGCCTCAGTTCGCCAGCCGCGGCTACATAATTATTTTCAATATTTCAAAAGTTTAGCATGATCATCATGCGCTAATTACTTAGGCGATCTCGGCCTCTACGCACGATTATGGCTTTCAACATTTAATTCTAACTTACTTCTCAGGCATTAATGCCGCGCTACACTGCACGCGCCATGCAATTATTTTCTAAACAATTTTCAATAAATGATTAATTCTAAGAACATATACAGTCCACTTCGTTATTTCATTTCTTACAAGCTAACTCAACAACTAGCGTTATAAGACCAACTCAAGAGTACTTCGAGAGCGTCTAAGACGCAACATCGACAGAGTAAAAAATAATGCTTATACCGGTCATTTAAATGGTATTCAGCATTATCCTTATTTAATTTAAGATTTTAATTTAAAATGTGACGGTATTACAATAGTTGTCCTAAACATTTGTTATAGCGTATTACAATACTGAAAACCAATACTCTTTTTCTGGTAGGCCTACGTACGGGTAAGTGTCCAGAGAGAAAATGGTGAGTGCAAATACTCACTAGAGGAGCATATAATACGTGACTAGACATGAGTCTGTTTGTCTAAAAACATTTATGAAGGAAGGCTGAAAACCCAGTGCAGTTTTTGCGTCAAATTACTTACCTTATTTGTAATTAATTAAGTACCGTGAGAATTCATAATTATAGTATTCGTGAAAACGCAATGACCTGGCACGAATTGTGAAAACTAAGTGACACTAAGGGGTAGTGATTTTAGTTTTCAGTTTTAGTGAAAACTAAAATCGCTACCCCGTATCAATCTAGACTCCCCTATTCGGTGTCTAGGAACATCAATTTTTTTCAACATAAAAATTAATTGAAGTCATTAGAATGTTTTGTTTTTTGAACGAAATGTTTCCCTGAAACATCTGAACTTCCGTTAACTTAATCCGTCTCGTTTTAA
This sequence comes from Magicicada septendecula, assembly GCA_034769895.1. Lineage (NCBI taxonomy): Eukaryota > Metazoa > Arthropoda > Insecta > Hemiptera > Cicadidae > Magicicada > Magicicada septendecula. Next base: position 662,477,706 of record CM068368.1, read on the forward strand.
ATTAATACAAATCAACATACTTACAGTGTATCCCCACTAATCAATAAAAACAAGTTAGACTTGGCAATGTATTTATCAGTTACTTCTGACATTCTGTGCAGAATATGTTGAAAAACAACGCGCAGTACAGAAGCTGAGTAGACGGTGCTTACTGATGTTAAACGTTAGGATTCTGCAAAATTTAGTGTGATCTAAAATATTCATTAGATGTGGCAAAAGAGTGTTTACTTTATATTAAGATAAATAAGATCACAATAAAGTACAAATTTAACATCAAGTTTGAGACGAACAAGCCGTAATGGGACGTGAGATAGAACAGTCCCTACGGCTTCAGCTCTCGGTAGATATCAGGTCTCTCCTTCTGATGTATGAATTCCACGCTTTCCTCAATTTTCGTTTCATTACCGTCAATCGTTAATTTCCGCACACAGTTCTTCTCTGAACTTGGCCAACCCATTTAGCCTTTCTCTACCTAATATACTTTCAGTCACGTTTAAATGTAATCTCTAAGTGCAGATATCAATACTACTACATCCCGAAATGAAACTCTTACTTTTTATTCCATGATGATGACAACAATCTTATTCCCATTTATTGCAGAATGGCTGATGGGACTTCAAACTATCTGTGAAGTATCACTCGTTACTCGGCGAAAGACATAGTCCGTGACGCACTTGTGTCGCACCGCAAGCAAACAACTCGTTACAAAGGAAACAACAGTATCGTTGGAGCAACCAATTGCTAGTTGTAACAAAACCGAACGTGACATGTCGATTTGGAACTAGTATCAAATATTTATATTAACAATAAATTCATTGTGCAAATGATTACAATAAGTATATAAATGTGGTACGTCACACGCTCAGTACATAATAGCACTTAACTAGTAAGAATGCTAGCATATGGAATTCGAGGCATTGCCATTTGGCTTCTTGTTTTGCCTAAGGTAATCATTATTTATTTTAATAATTTTAAGTGCACTTTAATTTAAGAAAAACCTAATTTTTGTAAAAATGTTATGTACTTTTTGTGCCATGGTGAGATTTAACTAAGTAACACAGTAGCTTATATCCATTCTGATTAGCTATTTACAATAATAATTATTATTTTATTTTATGAAATAATTAAACAATAAGGCACATGTCTCATAAAAATTAAAATAAGAGCATCATGTATCTTAAAAGTAAATCAGTTTTCGTGTGTATTAATTCGCAAAATACATGGACTAATGTGTGTGAGCGCGCGCGCGTGTGTATTTAGAATAAATACAATTTACAAGCATGCAATCATTTATTTTATTAGTTTTTGGTACAGTAGATTATTTAATTATATACCATCTATTGTCCTACATCATCAAAACTTTTTAAAAATTTTAAATTTTTGTGTGCACCACTCACACAACGTGTAATGTATATATTACATATCAAATACATACATACATATAGGCCTAATGTGTGTATGTGCTTTCAGAAAAATAAAATATATTGATATAAATGCTAGAAAGAAACTACAAAATGCACAAAGAAGCGTAAAAAGAATTGTTCTGGAATAAGAAGCAAAATCTCAAAAAACAAATAAATTAATGAACTGAACTATATATAGAATAGATGACATCATAAAGAGAACTAAGTGGTGGGAAAAACGTGTAAATACGTGAGAAGATTGATTAAGGTCACAAACGTTGTTAGATTAGTGTTCAAAATAACGTAAAGAAACCACGAAGCAACGGAGAGGGATGATTAGTCAAATTCTCTGTCTCGGTAAACTGGTTAAGAATTTTGAAGAGGAAAATCATTGAGAAATGATTGGGAAGCCATCGCTTAAGAGTGGGAAGAACGCTTATGAAGTTGGGAATGTTAAAGATGATTAAAAAAATTGATGATTTAAAAAAAATACTTATAAGTAAACATTTTTATTTATTACTTGATATGATCATCGAAAGTATTGAATTAAAAATTCAAAAATTTTCAACGCTTCAGTACGAAAGGGAAGACTGATTGTTATACTTGTTCTTCACAGAATACACGAGATAATAAAATTACGTACATTAACGCTTACAGCTTGCAGTAAATGTATTTGCACATAACCAATAGGAATGTTATACATTGCGCAACGTGTAGTGTATGTGTGTGGAGACTTTACATATATTTGTTATAGACAAAAGAAAATTAATGTGTGTAATAATGTTTTCGTTCGTATTTCAGCTGACATATGTAAATGAGGCGTGCTTACTTAGTGGGTGCGGTTCGCAAGGCGGTACTCTTGGGTTGAAAGTTGGTGTAGGCGTTGAGACCGTCAACTGTGGATGTACACAACAGGTTACACAGGCACCACAAGTGCCTCAGATACTACAGGTCCCACAGTTACTACAAGTATTGCAAGTACTACAAGCACCACATTCACCGCAGGGGCCCCAATCACAACATCCAATCACGCAGGTGCCGCAGCAACAACAGCTACCACAGTCTCCACAAGTACCACCACAGACACCTCAGTGTATACAAATACCACACTTATCACAGGTACTACAGGCACTACAGGTACCATATTCACGGCAGGAATCCCAATCACCACAGGCACCAACACCACCACAAGTTCCACAGCAACAACAAGTGCCACAGGGAGCACCACAGGTACCACCACAGACACCTCAGTGTATAAAAATACCACAGTTATCACAGATATTATCGCTACTACAGGTAATACAGGGACTGCAATTGCCCCAGTATCCACAAATGTCACAAGAACCACAAGCACCACAGGCCTCAGAGGAAACAGAGACACCACAGGCTCCGGAAGAACAAGAACCACAGGTACCACCAGCACAAAATGCAACACAGACACCGCTTTTACAACAGATGCTACAGTTTCTGCAGTTACCGCTGACGACGCAAGAGTCACAAGTATCACAGACTCTTCAGGAAACAGAGACACCACAAGTGTCAGGCGAACAAGTACTACAGACGCCATACGAACTACCAACACAAAATGACTCACAGTTACCACAGGCGCCACAGGAAACAGCTATACGTCAGGCATCGGAGGAACAAGTACCACAGACGCAACAGGTACCACCAGAACAAAACGTAACACATTTACCACAGGCGTCACAGGATAGGCAGGTACCGCTGTTACAACAGCTGCTACAGTTAATACAGGGACTGCAGATACCACAGCCATCAGAGGTATCACAGGCGTCACAGGGCACACAGGAAACAGAGATACATCAGGCGCCACAGGAACAAGTTTCACAGACACCACAGGCACCCTGTATACAAATATCACTGTTACAACAGCTTCTACAGTTACTACAATTACAGCGGTTACTACAGGCTACACAGACAACACAGGAAACACAAGCACAACAGGGATCGCAGATGCCCCGAGCTACACAGACTATCACACAGGTATCACAGTTATTACAACTACTACAGTTACTTCAGGTGCTGCAGGCATCGCAGACATCACAAGCACCACAGGCTCCGCAAATACTACAAACACCACAGTTAATACATGTACCACAAACGCCGCAGATACTACACATACCACAGCTACCACAACTACAGGCTGTCCGCTGCTGTCCTAAAACAGAAAAATACTTAGCCTTTAAAATTGGCTTAACAAACGGAAGTTAGAGTGGCTTCCTATATCGTGGCCTAAGATGACCCCAAATGTTCCAATCATTCTTCTAATACTAATTTCAATATAGAAAATTAAATTCTTCAAACGTAACATCCGAAGTGACAAAACGTTTTGTAATGTCAAAATAATATACTATTAAATTACCAGAAAATTTAAATAAACTTAATTTGTATGTAAAATGTTTGGCTTTATTACCTACACAAATAAAACTAGATATAGTAAAGCAAATGGTTTTAACTAATCATTACAATTCTAAAGATAAAATGTAATAAACCACGAAGGCAGTGTGTAACCACTACGAAGGCATCGATCATTCTAAGAACAGTTTAGCAGCTATTATTGCTTTACTCACCATCACTAATTTTACTTAGTGATAGTTACCATAACTCTTATAACTACGTAACTAATTTAAAAACGTTCCAGTGGCAGAGGTTATCAATTTAATTCAATGTCTAATTAAAGTTCTAGTCCTACACAATCACTGATACTGACTCTGTATAGTAATGTGCGGCACGCGGAAACTAACACGAAAAAGAATTTTTTCTTCGGGTTTCTGGAATTTTATTTTTTCTTAATTTTGCTTAAGTAAAAATGAAATAAAATATTTTTGTGTGCCCATTGTGCAGTATCTTAAGGTCCAATAAATTCTTACAGTCTGAAACCGCCAAAGTATTACTCCCACTTACCATTATAGCGTCAAGTCTCTCTCTCTCTCTCACACACACACACACACACACACACACACACACACACACACACACACACACACACACACACACACACACACACACACACACACAAATGCTTCTGATGCCCTCCTTGTTGAAGCCGGTGTTCACACTATGAAACACTGTAAAAGACTTGAGCGCATATGCGAAATGACTTAAAATTTTGTTTGTCCACTGCGCTTCTCTAAGCCACTGTTCAAAATCTATCGTCAGGTCTCTAGAAAATCAATTCTCAAAATATTACATTTAGATTAAAACTATTCCAAAACGTTTAAAGGTAGTCGTTCGTATTGAGACATGGTCTTAGTTAAATCTGAATAGTGTATCTGATATTACTTAACTAAGTAAAGTATATATAACTTACATTTATACTTTATGCCTATTAAATGTGCATGTACTGTACACATATAATAGGCCTACATGTGTACTTTATGCTTATGTGTGTGTGTGTGTGCGCGCGCGCGCGCGTGTAGTATTTACAAGAGCAATTCGCTTACGTAGCATGCTTAAGTTTTAAATTCAGAAAAGTGGCTCATGTTGCGAAAGGTTCTGTAAGGGACCACTTCTGTATAGGATCGTACAGGATAGTACAATAGGCAGTATTACTGTATTACTGAGGACATGTGAAAGAAGGATGACAGTGATACACCAGTTACAATAATGCAGTTATTTTAATGCCTGAAAAATATAATTTTTCCTTTACTTTGGTTGGTTCGTTGGTTTAATACTTGCTACGAATGGTATTCTTGTTTACTGAGCAAATCGCGATGCAGTTTTGACCTCTTGCTTTATCTGCGTCCATCTTCTTCATCTGCGTCAGAGGTATACAGCAAATGAAAACTGCACTAAGAAACTTAAGAATACTGGAAATTTAACAATAATTTGTTAAAATATAAAAATCAATTAAATTATGGAGTACAATAAATTGTGGAACATAATACAGTATTAAACATTTATTCATCATTGTGTAAAAATACATTAAATGTACTAATTGCAACGTTGTGTTTTTATTAACAACCTTCATGACGTCCTATCTCGTGTAGCATTGTTGACACTATCACCCAAGTAGTTTAGGATTTAGGTGGAGTTGAGCCATACAGTATACAAGCAGTGTAGACAGCACTACGCACCATAAAAAGCGTGACCAGCCGTTTATTATTTAAGAAAAAATAAAATTTAATCTTTATTTAGGTTTACGAAACTTTTAACAACACTTGCATTATAACAAATATGAAACGTCGCTGACGGAATGACAAAAAACTAGAGGAATCATAGTGAAGGAAAGAAGAGTACTTACGACTGCTATAATACAGAGAAGTGCTTACGGCTGCAGTACTGATTGTTACTTGTGTTTCAAACGAATAGCAATTATGTAACCATAACAACGATCACTTGAATACAATGTGCGTTTGTTTTCTTTCACTGCCCCCTCTCGATAAAAAAATATACTATATTAATACTTTATTAATATACTGTCAAACTGTATGCAAACGGTTGCCTGAAACCCACGATGAATGATTCCGAACACGGTAAGCGCTACACTGTTGATCTGAGAGAGCTATCGGAGTATGCAACTTCGGTCTCTACAGTTCTGAGGTAATTTCATCGATACACCGTCGACATAGCCCAAAGAAATCAAAGGCAAAAAGACAAATTATTTGAAGTTATGTTCTTGATCTGTGAAGTACCTGAGGGACGATCGACAGACTCAACAATATATCGTCCCAGTCTCAAGATTCCGAGACGAGTAAAGGGTTATGTCGAATGCAGTGAATGTCTTCTGCCATCGAACAAGAGCACTAATTTCTTTCACCTTAGCTCAGAAAAATGTAAAACTTTATCTTCACGAAATTGAGCTTTGTTTTTACCTTGACAAAGATCTTAATACCGATAAACGCAGTCTTCTGTTCCAGTTTTAGTACACGTGGCCTTTGGAGAGAATTTAATTTGCTCAAATACCATACATAAGCATTCGATATTAAAAGAACTATACTATACTTGGTAGTATGAATTTAATGTGACTAAAAATCTAAAAATCAAAATGACACAAATACACATTATCTGAAAATGTGCATCGTGTTCATGTACAAAAGTATAGTGGATAGCACAGAATTTACAAAATTATTTTAAAATGTCAATTACTTTAAAATTCTTTATTATTATTATTTTGTTTTTGCAACCAAATTACTAAAATGTCTCAAATTACATTAGGAACTCAGAACAGTAAACAGAACATTGGAAACCAATTAGAAGTATTTGTAATTTTCAACAAACGATCCAGCCCGCTAATCACAACGGTATTTTATGGATCAGATTCATTGAACGAGCGAAACGAGTGCTCATTTTCAACTCGACCGTTTGGGATTTGTCTATTTATTTATTTGGGGTATGCCTCGCGATAACTTTTGAATTCATCAACCGATTTTCGTAAAACTTGGCATGCGTTTCTATACTATTACCCTGCAGAATTCTACTGTTTCTGAGATTGATCCCCAAAAAAACAGAGGGGCGGGAGGCAAAATGTTGGGGTAAAAAAGTGAAAAAATAGCGAAAGCCCATGTGGGGTACCACAGTCAAACTAAATTTAACTAGAATCTGAATAGTGTTAGTTTTTGAAAATTTCAAAATTTTTGAATGTCAGAGCCCAATTGTATGTTTATGAAAATTTTGACAAAATAGCAAAAAATCATGTGAAGTAGCAAATGAACAAGAATTTTGACTAACATTTGAATTTAGTGTCAAGTTTTAAAAATTTCAAAATTTTCGGACCCCAAAGCCCAAAAAAGAAATTAAAAATTTTAAAGAACTGTGAAAATCCAGCAGGGCATCAGATTAAAAGAAAGCGGGCCAAATGCGAGTGTTTCAAATTTTTAGTATGTATTGTATAATTGTGTGTTCTACAGTTGTTATATTATTACTAAATAAATAGTAAAGAAATTTCCCATAATTGAAAAATTATCTAATATCTAAATTTATGTAATAATAAATGTACTTCGTTCAAAATTTTCTGGGAGCTTACTAGTTAATTTTCTGAGGACTCGCGCATAGACCACTTTCATGTAACCCTATAATCCCTACAATCTTTCGACTTCAGACAAACCATATGTTTAAAGTACCCAACGTATGGGTCATTTAATTGATTTTCCGGTTAATTAATTTTTAGTTAATCTATGCTGTGCTTTTAATATTCAACCGTAACAGACGGTGTCACACTTTTCTTCTAAACGTAAATGGGTTGTTTTCTTCTTTCCGAATGTAAATAGTTTTTCCAAAGATATGAAAATGTTTTGAATGTTAAGGCATTAGTGTAAACTCTGCCTTAACTAAAAGTAGATCCGTTTTGCTTTATTGACTCTTAAACCTATTTACTGTTATTTCATACTATTTTTCTGCATCCTAGATCAGTTGAATATCCCAAATCTTGAAGCAACCTAGTTTTCAAATTTTGCAAGCGGCCTTCAAAGACCTTCAAGCTGACTAAGAACTAATCAGCTGATGTTTTATGGCTGTATAGAAATTCACGCTCTTGTATGTCGTGACACATTTGTATCAATCGTTATTACGATTTCGCTCCTCCTCAGTACAAAGGGAACAATAATATCCTGCCATTGGAACAACCATATGCCTGACGCAGATCATAATACCTTTGCACAAAGAAGACTAATGAACCCGTTTATACGCTAATAACAATAATTTCATTGTGCAAACGATTACTATAAGTATAAAAAGGTGGTACGTCACGTAGCCAGCACGTAAATTATATCAACTAGGAACAATGCTAGCACGTCGAGTTGCCATCGCGCTGCTTGTTTCCTCTCAGGTAGGCATAATCGTTAGTGATTATAACTCACATGTATTTATTTTATTAAAAAATCATGTTGTTAATAAATAGTGTTAAGTTATATGTTAATTGTGATCATCAGTCATGAGTATATATGAGGAATGTATAGATTTCAATTGGATATTAAAATGCATACGAGGCCTAAATTATCTATAGACCTACCGACGAACCAAATATTAAAAAAATATAAAAAAAGCTTTAAATAAAAATAAAGTTGATTAAAAACTACATTTAAGGCAGCTATTATTAAAATTCCAGCATGGAATTTAAAAAAGTTTATGAAGAAAAATAAATTTATTTTTTAATAGTTGCAAATAATAATTAATTTTATTATTATTTATTACGTCGACTGTCGTAGGAAGCACTAATACTTTTCTGTGAAATATGAAAATATGGAACTGTAGACTGCTTCTTTTATTTTCTAACATTAATTGAAGACTGTAGAAAACTTAGTAAATGCCACTGAATTTTATAATTTTTATGTAAACATCTTTACATATTTCGTACAATAAATGTGTATTATTTACCTTATATTTTGCGTTATACATTTGTGTACGAGTGTAACACAGAGATATACGATTCATGTGTATAATCAAATATTGGTATGTGTTCCAGATAGTATACACAATCGAGGGTTGCTGCTGTATGTGCTGTCCGCCACTTGGTGCCCTCGGCTTTAAGGTCGGTGTGGGAATCGCCCCATCTGGATGCGTCCCGTGCCCGTGTATACCACAGTTACCACGCCTACCACACGTACTACAGACGCCACATTTACTTCAGATGCCTCAGTTGTTACAGGTACTACAGGTACCACAGTACCTACAGTTATCGCAGGTACTGCAGGTTCCTCAGACATCGCAGACACAGCAGACACCACAGGCGTCCCAGGTACCACAACAACAGGCTGCCTCCTCCTGTCCCAGCTTGGAAAGGCTCTTAGCCCTTAGACTTGGCTTAACAAATGGCGTTAGCCCCACCTTAGCCGCGTAGTCTAAATTGACTTTAGACGCGGTCTTTCCAACACTTGTTTTGCCACAACCAATCCGACAGTTCAAACTCAGCATCCTAGCCTCAAAGAAAACATCAGCGATTGTTATAACTGATAAGACACTTTTTAATTACCACGAATATTAATTAAATAAAACACAATTATTATTTAAGCCGTCTTTGATAAATGGACAATAAGGTTTCACCAAATCTGTTAAGTTGTGATTTACTTTCTATTAAGAATAACATAATATTTAACAGTCAATATTGTATTAATCATTGACATTAGTGTCATTTTGGTGTTATCAGCTTAACTATAAAAATAGTTTAAAACGATTCATCACTGGAGGAGCACCGGCTACAACTAGTCATTGTAAACCAGACTACAGTTAAAATGCCGAACCTACACTTTCAGAGCCGGCTAGAGATGTTACAGACTCTTTCTGAGAGTTGTATACGAGAAGATAAAAGCAGTGGTTTGATAAAGAAATGTTTGCAAAAAATACTCTATGAAATTCAAAATTAGTTTATTTAATGCTTCCTACCAGACGAGTCGTCTTGTTTAGCGAGGCAGTAAACTGTATTCAAGTTCAAGCTGCATGTGAGACATTCGATATCAGCAAATTTAATCACGTTTGCTAAGAATCCTGCAACAATTTAAATTTAAGCAGTTTAACTTGTTTAACCTTGTACAAAAGAAAATACATGAACTTTTTATGGAGAGTTAAGGTAAGCGTATTGGGAGTATCATGAGCGTAGATATAATGAAGTTACTAGACAGAGGTAGAGAAACAATTTGTTTATATTCACCCACAGAACATTTAGAAATCAATTAAACATAAGCCTACAGGATTTATTATATAACTGGTTTGTGCAAGTGCAGAAGTATATTCATAAGTATGAGAAATGTTTTCTCAAACCGTAACTTAAGTCTCAAACTTAGATTAGCAATGATCAAACTTATATATTCTCTGCACTACTTGTGGCATGGTAGCGTTATGTTGACAGAAGCCATTCGACCTGTCGGCATGTATTCAAGACCATTTGGACAGATCACGTTACAAATGTTGAAATGTTAGCCAGTTGAACAAAAAGTGACTTACTTTGGTCATTCAGTCCATCCAACTCATCAGACCAGTTCATCCGATTCAATCCAGTTCGTCATAAATATAACATATTGTGAACGGAGTAAGTAAAGTTATTATCCCCGGATGGAAAATTATTTTGCACTTGAACTACAAAAAACGGCTAAAAATACGATTGAATTGCAAAGGTAGGTACAGGCAAAGCATAAACTATAATTCGAAATAATTTTTTCTGTGACCAATATAAACACAGTGTGGGGAAATTATCTGTGCATTCTTTGATTCTCGAGTTTTAAGTTCCACTCAAAAACGTCCTACGTTTTGATCTCTTGTTTCAAAAACAATTTTGCTTCAGACACGGGAGCAAAATTAGAGATAGTTTTCCATCTACGAAACACATTCAAGCTTACGACTTTGGTCAGTTGAACAGTAAATAGGAATCCCCGTTATACGGAAACTCACTCAAATGGCAGCGTTATAGTCTCTTCGACTTCTAAAATGTTACAATACTCTAGAAATTTAAACGTAATTACTTCAGATTACTTAATTAATTTGGCGCGCACTTATAAGTTTGAGCACCATTAACAAAGCGAAAAAGTTTATACTAAAAGAAGAAAAAGATGTGACACTGGAATAACTGAAAACTAACACAAACATATGAAAACGAAAACGTATTGTACTTTTAGGCTAAGAATGATTCTCATGTCCAGCACGGAAAAATATTTTTTTTTTCATCATCAGAGTCGATAGTACTTTATAAAATAAGTTTGACAGAGATCTGAGTGTTGAGAAACCAGTTATATACAGGCCTAAAGTATTTTAGTTGTATTATAATGTTATTATTGTCTGTTGTAATTATGGTAAAATATAATTTCTTTTACAAAATACTGGTATAATGAATTATTTTGTTGTAGACCTAACTATGTTGTAAATTCAAGGTGTTGTTCGTAACAGTAGCCTATGCGCGGGGAGACTACTATATAAATAAGGATGGGCCAGGCCGAGTACTACTCAGTTCCAGTAAGGATGCCTCATTGTAGAACTGGCGAAATGCTTATTGTTAGTCACACTAAAAAAGAAACGTATGTTTAATCTAAAACAGTAGATCAAAACCATGAAAGCTTACGAGTGAGAAATATTCAGTGCCAGACAATACATATAAAAGTGCATTTAATGTCAAGCGACTTACAAGTGGACCGTTCTGTATATGCAATACACGAAGAACTTGAGTCCTTGTAAAATTACGTTGATACTGAATATTAAATGGTAAACCATTTGGAAAACGTGGTATCCGTCAAGATATATAAAGTATTGACAAGTTTTATTAATATTTATCCATGGTACTAACAAACAATATTTTATTAAAGCAATATCGATGTCTGTGCTCATGTTCCGAGCATTTGGTTTTACTGCACTGAAAATTTAATACAGCAGAAAAAGTTGTAAATGGACCCGTGGCAATGCTGCCGACTTTTTGTGTAAGCGGCCGTAAATCTAATACTGTATTCTCTATATATCTACAGTTAATGGATTTTGTGAATACATACACGGGGAAACTGTGATTATTTGTACCATTCAAATTCTGTAGTTTTTGGTATCTACAGATCCAGCCAAGTCGTTGTTCTTTATAATACACAATATTGTTATTACTAATACCTTCCCTATTAAAAGTTGTTCCTCATCTCTGGCGCTGCAATTTCTGAGTATAGACAGAATATGCCGTATCTAACACTTTACAGTTTGTAGAGTTAACTGAAAGCTCCAAATCTGTAAAGAACTGCAAGTGAATTGTTCTACAATTTTACTTCCTTTCTGCACCATCTACACAAAGCCTTTAATGTAGGAGCACAAAACAAATCAGAGAGGCCGCGGCGCCATTTATGTATGGGTTATCAACGTTATATTTGATAGTGTTAAGCCACTTTATATTTTGATCTATGGCACGCAACAATTCAGGTCACGAGTGATAGTTGTTACAACTGTTTTAAGTTTACAAACCGTGTCATTTAAAACAGTGCACAATTTTAACAATAAAAGTGAAAACAAAGACACATAAATAATATCAACCCAATTAAATATAAAATAATAAATAAATGTAACCAAGTAAAGAATTAGGTTCCGTTCTTAAAGTTATTTTTCTTTCACATTTCTCTTCCGTCCTGCTTACCAAGTAATTGAAATCGCCGTCAATAGATTATGTGGTCTATATGGTGAATGTGTTGATCTTACTGTTATCCCTAAGATTTGTGGTCGTGAAATCACCAATCCACTGCAAGGAACGATTAAGAAACTTTATTTCATAAAACTGCAACAAAGTGTTACTTTATTGCAAAACTGTTATACCTTCTATTGAAAAGAAACGAAATTCCCGTTACTTAAAAAGTTTAATTAAACTTTGGATTTTTGTACAAAGCAATTTGTAATTTTTATTGTAGTTTGTCACCTCACGATCTCGTCAGATAAAGCAGCTTCTCATGGGACAAATCCACTTCTTAGCAAAATTACTCAGATCTGTCCCGTCGTGTTGTCTAGAGTTCCGTGGTGGATGTGGTGACGGGGTTGTGGCGCGTACTTTTGCTTGTTGTGGTACATAGCTCTAATACATGGTTTTTTGTGTCTAACGCACAGTCATTAATGCTCTAAACATACATAGTAATAGGTTTGTTATTAAACAAATATATAGGCCTACGTCTTAAGGCACAAGCAAGCATTCACATGCGTGAGTTCAATTTGTTATATCAAAAGCAAACGAGTGCTACACCTTTCTTTACACCTTTTTTTACATACGTTACAGACAATATATGTAAAAACTTTTTATAATCCTGTAAGATATAATAAAAATAAATTCAGAAAATAAAGAAGCATTCAAAAAATTGATTACTGAGCGTAATGCTAAAACGGAGGAAACATACGCGTGCGTATAATTATGATAAGAAAAAAAGAAATAATTGAATATGTATAATTGCTTAAACCTTCCTTCTTGATTCTGTACTTTTTATCAACTAGCCAGAAATAGTCGAGAATTTATACTATATGTCAACATCAGTCTATACCAATTAGGATAACAGGAGGAAGAAAATGTCAGTCAACAGCAAAGACGCACAACAGCATTCAGGTCCGTGTAGTACATCACAATACGCTGAAAGTGTAACAGACAACACACCTTCCGCGCGGAAGGTGGTTAATCTCTCGCCCGCCGGATATGATATTTGTACAACAAAAGAATCGTTGACACGCTGTATCAACGGAAGCCTATGACGTTTACGCATAGCAGATTACTCTTAGAATAAAAAGACCGTAAGTACTTGTCGTAGTCACATTCGTGAACAAGAGTTCACAATTTGTCCGTCGACAAAATGGCAGTCCTCAGAGCATCACTGTGCGCTCTTGTAGTAGCACTCGTCATGGTACAGGTAAGCAATTGTTCTTACTGTTTGACAGTTGTTCAGAATACGTAGTACACCCCTAATATAGTTATTAATTTATGTACAATCCCAATTATTGCTATCCACAGTTACAAACACTTACGGCCCAAAACCTATTGGACTATTTTTATTACTATCATAATTGTTACAATGTAACACCATTATTAAAATGCTTGATGCATCTGGAATCGTGTAAATAGTGACAAATATTATTATACGAAACACAATATATTATACAAAATATCATACAAACTGGTAATAAATATTCTAAAGAAATATTCCGGTATTTTGTGATATTCTAAAGAAATTAAATATTCATGATAGATAGAAAGAACTATATATATATCCTTAAAACTGTCAAAACTTTAATAATATCCTAGTAACAAAACTTTAATAATAAATATTATATACTAAAATGTTATAATCACATTGCTTTAAAAAAAATTTCTAACTTAAATTTCATATAATTATGAACTTGAAAATAACAAAAACTATTTAAAAATGTAAATTGATATTTAAGCGTATATGTATATGAAATTATTAATTACTTATATGGATAAATCATTTTTAAAATATGTAAGTTGTTCATATAAATATTTTAAAGCGTCAAATAATATTACGCAGAGAGGACCATGCGTCAAGTTACGCTTAAAATGCAGACATTAAAAATCAGGAATATTATTTTCTTAAAAAGTTAGTTTATATTGTTTTTAATGTTAATACGGATCTGATACATTCTAAACAAGTTTCTCGCTTTTATGTTAAATTGAAAATGTGCAAATTACTTTTCTGTTTAACTGCCGCTGTTTCACATTAGGATGCTCTTTTACCAGAGACAACTTATAAACAGACATACCACCGGTACGTGCAGAGAGTCCCTATGCTCAATCAGAGCACGGCATTTAAATAAATAATAATAGCCATTTAAATTTTCATGTTATTACCAGGAGGGTCCCGTGTCGCTGACTGCTCTAACTAAAACATAACTCTATTTTATTTCAGATCGCTAAAGTAAGCAGTTGTTGCTGCGGCTGCTGTGGAGGCTGTGGAGGTGGATATTATGGGGGCTGCGGAGGAGGTGGAGACAGTTCCCTCGCCATTAAACTTGGCGTTGATAACGATGGTGGATGTGGTGGATACGGGTATGGCGGATGTGGATGCGGTTGTGGATGTTGTGGATGCCCATGTTGTGGATGTCCGTGCGGATGGGGATGCGGAGGCCGTGGTGGCTGTGGTGACGATGGCATGCTTAAAATCAAACTTGGCGTAGACTCCGACGGATGCGGTGGTGGATACGGCGGATGCTGTGGATGCTGCCCTGGTTGCGGATGTTGCTGCTGCTGATTGAAGTAGACGCGATGTGATACATAACCACACGTAACTCCAAAACAAAACGTGAATAGGCCTATAACCAGAATGTTGTACTATAACGTGTGGAATTGAATACTCTTTCAAAATAAGTTTAAATAAACTTTTTGAAAAAATTATATTTCGTCTCTCTTGAAACCGGTATATTACGTAATACTGATGTACCACCTTTTCTTTACCATTTACCGTCTCAATTTTGATCTATTTCTCTCGTTCTCTATTCTATTCTTGTCTTTATTTCTTTGTTTCTTACTACTTTTATTCCAACTAATCTACTACGTTTTCCCTGTGCTGTGTTAGACTACTACCTACGTATCCGTATCTGTATACTTAAGCCTATTAATTTGAATTTAAATTAATCACTAAGTCGTTTTCGATAGCTGTTAACCGTTAGACTTTTACAATGGGATGTTGCGTGAGTTTTGTTCTTCGTGTAATTTGACTCCTACCTAAATAACATCACTAGTTCTTTTAAAAACACAGGAGTCAAGAAATTTTACGCGAAAAGCTATGAGCTTTACTTTGGGACGCGAAACATGTTTGTTAAGAAATAACAGGTTAAAGAATATGACTTGAATAGTGTGGGAACTATAAAATTGTAAGTAAAAACTACGTTTGTTCACTGGAATTAGCAAAATTAAGATTACTTGGTTTGCCGACAATCGAAATGATTGTCTTTTGGTTTACTGAGCAAAATTCTTAAATGAGTCGCTGACGGAACAAGTTCACCTCTGACGGCTTTACCTTGAGACTGGCTTTCCATTCTTAAGGAAACTGACAAACACTGTTTTCGAACTGAACACACGTTTTGTTCCTATGAATACAAAACATTTTGCCCTTTCTAAGATAACTCAACCCCAGCGGCTTCTTACCTGCTGCTCGTAGAAACGGCAAAAAGTTGAACATAAGTACAAACGTATAACTAATCTAAAAACAATGTCGTTTTAACAGAAATTATGAAACATTACAATTTATATTATTCCCATAATTTAACCTGATAGTCTACTGTTGAGCACATAAATGGCCATATGTTAGTAAATATTGTAACGAGTATAAACAGGGTGTGTGTTGACTCGTGAAGCCCCACGTTGCAGGCGTCAATCTATAACGAGTAAAATGGTTGCGTACCTGCAAAATGTGTACATAAAATAATGTGTTTTGGATGATTAGTGCGTTCGCCTCGCACCGGGTCGTTACAGTAATTTTGGTGGCTAGCGATGTTCGTAGCGTAGTTCTGATCACCTGTATATTACGGCAGTAACCTTACCTGTTATTCTTAGGGGGTGTGATAATCCCGGGTGGCGCCAAGTCGTTTTACAAAACAACTAAAAACCGTATTTGAACAAGTTATCAGCGTAGCGGGTTGGTGTATTCGAATCGTTCCCGCTCGCACAGCCGTCTCAATCGTCGCTTCTGACGACTAACTGGCAACTAGCTTACTGCTACAATTTATTCTTCAATACAAGTAATTATTATATAGCACTCCCTAAGAAATGATAACGCTTGTTACTCCCTGTAATGAATATTTTTTTTAATGGTGATAACTGGAAACATTTACAATTACAACAAAATAATTATCGTTTGATTACATGAGATCTTATTTTCAGGGCGGCGAATTAATTTAGAAACCATTTAACCTAGCGTCTGTTTACGTTAGGCTTATTACAGTTTTGGTTTCAAAAATCCGTGGATTCTTTTGACTATGAGTTAGAGAACTACAATGGTTACAATAAAAATACAAATTACCTTAATCTAAGTGTACAAGAAATATAAAGTGTGCTGTTACAATCTGTTGTGTAGTGTTGTAAAGGTGTTCTGTAAATTCGTGTTCAATTCTTAGGTTATTTTATGTTAACAATGTTTCATTATGTTTTAATTTGCATAAATACTCTATGAAAGAGAAATATTATCTTTATAGTGTGGTAATTTTACCTTTCAAAATTATTTAAAGTGATTAGGGTTGGTGAAAAATAAATAATTGGATATTACTTAACAATTCGACGTGTATAGGCCTCGGTAGTTGGTTCGAGATAGGAATTGGCTGCATAAAATCAGTTTTCTTGGATTTTGGGCTTCATTAAAATGTGGCGTCCTTTCGTCTTGTGTTTGGACGTTCTATTTATGGATAATTTCCATTTATTCAGGTCTTCGGTCGTGTAATATTGGTTGTAGTGGTCATCTGCTTCTTTGACGATTAGTTTTCAGCAACTTTATACTATTATTTTCATGATTTACACTGAAAAAACTTTCTTCCGGACTTCTGCATCTGTATGACTTGATGACGCTTCGCTTCTCTTTTTCTCTCTACTAATTTCTAACGGTATTTTTCTGTCAACAACCGCTGTTTCCATAGTAACGGTATTTTTCGAATAGGCTTATTTTGAGTTGATGTATTGTTATCGAAACTTCGAATCCTTCGTATATCTTCTGATTACTGTTATTCCTCCATCTTCCTTCCTGGTTAATAAATATTGTCACTATAGTATTTATTCTCGTTCATAGATTATTTTGATACCCCACAAGCTTGGGTATTTTCAGATTTTAAGTTTTTACAATTATGTTAATGCTTGTTAATTACATTTCTTTTTATATAATAATGCCTATTACAATATTTTGTGTTATAAATGATCTACAATTTATCCTTGGTGATTCCTTCACCTCAGATTTTCTAAATTCTGATTCAATTTGTTATAATCTTTGTATGTTTGGTTCTGACAGTTATGTTTTTTCTAGGCCTAAGTAGCCATTATAATAATTTACTTATTTCGTTCAAATCGCATTTTGTTTCAGCCTATTGGGCTTACTTTGTTATTTTTATTAGTTGTGTTGTGTTTTGAGTCTGTAGGTGTTTTGTTTATTATTCAATATTGCTCTCCTTATTTCAATCTTAAAAATATAACATTAGGTTTATGGACTGCACATTGCATTCAGCCATATCCTCTTCTAACAATAACATGAACACAATTTTTTATAAGTTATTAGAGTTATTGTTTTGATTAAGAGATATCATCACTCACTCCTAACTTATCCTTATTTGCTAATTTTTTAGTTTATAACACATATTATCTGTATTGTGATAAACAACATCACTTGTTATTAAATTAATAATAGTCCTTTATAAATTAGGTATCTTTGTTAGTTTTTTGACTTCTCAATCTCTAAACAATTTTTATATTCCCTCCATGGTAACACCTTCAATTTATTCTATTCTGGAATCCTCCCTTTTTACTTACTACTGGCTATAGTTAACTTAACTCTATTGAACATCTTTTTAAATAAAAAGTCATTATCACTTCTAGTGTTTTTCTATCCCTTATACTATAATTCACTCTTAATACTACTTATTTATCAGTTATCTATGCACTGTTTATTTCCAACTTTTACCTTACCTTCACTTGTAAATCACTTATTGTTAACTACAGTTTCACTAGTGTCACACTTCACTTTGGGGTTCTTACACCTACACTATTACACTATATCACTGTTTATATCATTTGTTTGATAGTGGGTGACCCCTATACTTATTTCTCTTTCATGACTTAATCCTAATGACAATTAATACTTAATAACTAATACTTACTGACTAATAACAATTCTAATTTGTGGTTTCTGGTTGCCTTTTTAATGGGTAGTAACCGTTATCTCTCCTTCCTCCTGATAACCCTTGTTTTGGTTTCAATGTTCTTGGTGAGTGCTATTTTACTTATTTTGGTGAATCATTCTTGGATTTCACTTTTGCTCGTCTCCCTCCTTCTTCATTTTCCTTGTTTGTTTAATATATTAGGTCCTTTCATCCGTTTCTTGGGACATTTTGGGGTCATTTAAACCCATAAACTTGCTTCCTTGTGGCTTAGGTTTATTATTTTCTTATCCTCGTTGTTTATTTGTGGTTCCCTTCTTTATGTTTGGGTTGTTGTCTCAATCACTTTAAAATATTTACATTTTACTAAGTATGTTCTGTGGTTCCCTTCTTTATGTTTATGTTTTTGTCTCAATCACTTGGGTTGGGTTAAAGTCGTCGTTTTGTCGTGTTATATTCCTTATATTTTTATTTAAAATCAATCATTTCATTTGATAAGAAGTATTTTTTACAATTATAAATATATTTTTTATCTCTGGTACGGGGTTGGCTATTTGTGTCGTGACATAATGCCTCTCCTTTAAAATTGATCATTTTGATAAAACACTAGTATAGTTTTTTATGAAATTATCAGTTATACATAACCTTTTTCCTTTTCTTTCTTGGTCGTTTCTCCATTCTTTATTTCTCTTCTTACTGAATTCATTCCATTTTATTTGGATCTGTTTTTCTTTTTATTTCCATTGGTGTGTTCTCCCTTATACACAATTTTTTCCCTAACTTTAGTAGCTGGTTTCTCCAATTACTACTCATTTTTCTGAGACCAGAGGCACGTCATCTCTGCTCAGTTTATTTGATTGCTGGACTTTTCAACAGTCAATCATAAATACCTTTTTTGTCAACTTGTGACTTAATAACAATAATATATTTTGGGATTGTCCACCTTGTGGTTTGTTTTTAGATCACTTTGGCCTTTTACTCATTCTTCCTTCCGCTGTACCTTGACTATATACTATCATTTGCTCATACATTGATTGTTTTTTATTTATTTATATGTTAATTTCATCATTAACTTTTCATTTTTCGGTTTTCAATTCTCATTGTGATCATTTTAATTATCTTAGACATTGGTATACTTTTCTCAGTTAATTAGCAATATTTTGCTTTAGCCATAGCTTGTATATTTGATTCATACATAACTTCTCTCTTTCTTTGTACCAGTTTAGATTTTTTATTTTACAGATAAATATCTTTGATTCATTATTATAATTTCATGTACTTATCTTATCAGGTTTGGTCTGATTTTATTTTTGTATATTTCAGTTTGTATTAATTCTTTGTAAGTTAATTTTCTTACACCATAGGAATTTGTGTAGCGTATTCCTATTTTGGTACATTTTGTTTAATTATTTCATATACTTCACACATCAACTTTTAATATATTGTAAGTTGATTTCACTTAGTAGGAATTTATGTATCTCATTCCTTTGTTTTGATATTTTTTTATTTTAGACCTCATAAGTCATCGATCTGTTGTTGCAAGTTGTGTACACATAATTTTTAAATTTTGGTATCTGTATTTTATTTACAGTTACTTGTCCTTCGTGATGACATATGGCCGTACATTTTATTATATATACTTTTATTTTGGTATCAATTCAATTCTCACGGTTGTGGATTTATTATATTATCATTTCCATTCCATATTATAGCCTTCTCCTTTTTGTTCGACACTTCGTTATTATGCACCTCTTCTCCTTCAAGTGTATGATAGTCACACTTATTCTGGATGAACGTATTCCAGTTATTTAGTTTTCTTCATAGAACTTCTTTATGGAAGCTTGGTTGTACACTCCTTTTACTTTTTTGGTGGTTATATTACTTATCTCGTAAGTGTTGTTTCCATTGTCCTTTGTGATGACATATGGTTCATTTATTATTATACGTTGGACCTTGTTAATTATATGTTGATCTACTCCTTTTCTCTCCTTGTTATTGCCTTCTCTTTCTTATTACACTCTTTGTTGTCTTGCTCCTCTTCTCCTTCAAATGTCTGATGGATGACATTTATTCTGGATAATCATTAATTTCTTTTTTGTTTCGACATTAATGAAGGAGTAGAGTTTGTTTATTATAGTTTAATTTTTTCTTCTATTCCATTGGGTTGCTTGTCTGGTAACTTGAAGATCCGTCCCTTTTCTTGGTTTGTGGTATCTTCACTTAGTTTACCCATGGTCCATCAGTTCCTCTGCCCTTATGGTTCGGATAACTCTGGATTGTAGAACTGTTTCTCACTGGTGAAATAGGTCTTGTACCATAATTCCTTTAATCCCATATGTTCCGTGGTGTTTATTTCTACCTCCATCATTTGATCACTTTGTCCACTAATCAGAGAAGTTAATTGTGTCTCTCTTATCACTGCTATTTTTGCTTTTTTATTTGGCATTTCCATTTCTGGTGTGCTCCAGTATTTTATTGACCTTCTTGATTTGTTATAATCTGTTTTATTGTCAGTCATTTCCACTGCTGGTAATTTCCATTTAAGCATAGATTTGTTGAATTTTTCACCTGCTGTTTGGTTCAGAATTCCTTTTAATTTGGGTATTCTCCATTCAGGTCTTGCTTCTCTCCAGTTTCTTCTCGCTGGTTGGTATTTTACTCCTTCTAGAATTTCTTTTAGAGTTCTCCTGCACTGCATAAAGTTCATCCTTTCAGCATGGTTGGTCATTGCTACGTTGAACACATTGGTTAGTCCGTTTTTCATCATCTCCACTTCTTCTCTTGTTTTTATTATTTTTCTGTGATGCCTTTTCTCCGTCTTCATTTCCACGTATTCATTTGTTTCGTTGTTATTATTTTCAGGCAATAATACGCTTTGGTCCTTTTTAAATTCTATCTCCTTACTACCTTCAGAAGTGGTGTCTTGCGTTTCATCCACTGGTTTGAAAATATTATTTATTGAGTCCAATTTTTTATTCAATTGTCCAAATTGTTCCATCATGAAGTTCAGCATGTGATCTAACTTCGTTTCTTCTGTCGGTTTGACTGGTTGTTCTGGCATTTTCTTCTGTTGTTTCACTTTGACTACTTCTTTCTTTATTTGAGTTTTTGGTTTCGGCATTTCCTTGAATTCTTCTACTTGATTATGTACCTTCCTCCAATCACAAATATCTTCTCTGGGTAGTTCGAACATAACCCTTATCCATTCTCTTAGTTCCGTATTTTCTGTTTGTATTGGTTGTTCCGGTTGTCTTATAGATAGTCTCCATTGGTCATATTCCTCCTCTGTAAATTCCTCAGTCACCTGGGCGTATACTCCCGTTCTTTCGTTTTTCATTTGTTTTACATTGTCGCTCCATCTATCCCAATCTTCTTCGGTCATTCTTCTCACGTTGTTATCACGTTTTTCGTGGGCTGTCCCGATAGTCTTTTCTTCATTATATTTGGTGTCTAGCTTCCACATTTCATTATAAATATCTCTCAGTGACATCTGGTCGTTTGGTGATCCCACTGCATTTGCACGACTCATTTGTGCTCTTTCATGATCCGTGGTGTTCTTCTTGATGTACTCCATTTCCTTACTGAATTTTTTAAATAATCTTGTCATCCACTCTGCATAACTCCATTGTTTCTGTTGTTTGGGCATTTTCGTTTGTCTTTGTAGTCTATCTTTTTGTTTCATCTTTTTTCGTCTTTATTCTGTAACCAAAGAATGTCTCTTCATAGCCGCCGTGGGCCTTCTTTTACAGCCTCACTGGTTGGTCGCCAATCTGTAACGAGTATAATCTTAAGTGGTCGTCCCTGCTACCTTCTATCCTCACCTGGTATTCGTCAATTCTGTAACGAATTATATAAGACGTACCTGCAAAATGTGTACATAAAATAATGTGTTTTGGATGATTAGTGCGTTCGCCTCGCACCGGGTCGTTACAGTAATTTTGGTGGCTAGCGATGTTCGTAGCGTAGTTCTGATCACCTGTATATTACGGCAGTAACCTTACCTGTTATTCTTAGGGGGTGTGATAATCCCGGGTGGCGCCAAGTCGTTTTACAAAACAACTAAAAACCGTATTTGAACAAGTTATCAGCGTAGCGGGTTGGTGTATTCGAATCGTTCCCGCTCGCACAGCCGTCTCAATCGTCGCTTCTGACGACTAACTGGCAACTAGCTTACTGCTACAATTTATTCTTCAATACAAGTAATTATTATATAGCACTCCCTAAGAAATGATAACGCTTGTTACTCCCTGTAATGAATATTTTTTTTAATGGTGATAACTGGAAACATTTACAATTACAACAAAATAATTATCGTTTGATTACATGAGATCTTATTTTCAGGGCGGCGAATTAATTTAGAAACCATTTAACCTAGCGTCTGTTTACGTTAGGCTTATTACAGTTTTGGTTTCAAAAATCCGTGGATTCTTTTGACTATGAGTTAGAGAACTACAATGGTTACAATAAAAATACAAATTACCTTAATCTAAGTGTACAAGAAATATAAAGTGTGCTGTTACAATCTGTTGTGTAGTGTTGTAAAGGTGTTCTGTAAATTCGTGTTCAATTCTTAGGTTATTTTATGTTAACAATGTTTCATTATGTTTTAATTTGCATAAATACTCTATGAAAGAGAAATATTATCTTTATAGTGTGGTAATTTTACCTTTCAAAATTATTTAAAGTGATTAGGGTTGGTGAAAAATAAATAATTGGATATTACTTAACAATTCGACGTGTATAGGCCTCGGTAGTTGGTTCGAGATAGGAATTGGCTGCATAAAATCAGTTTTCTTGGATTTTGGGCTTCATTAAAATGTGGCGTCCTTTCGTCTTGTGTTTGGACGTTCTATTTATGGATAATTTCCATTTATTCAGGTCTTCGGTCGTGTAATATTGGTTGTAGTGGTCATCTGCTTCTTTGACGATTAGTTTTCAGCAACTTTATACTATTATTTTCATGATTTACACTGAAAAAACTTTCTTCCGGACTTCTGCATCTGTATGACTTGATGACGCTTCGCTTCTCTTTTTCTCTCTACTAATTTCTAACGGTATTTTTCTGTCAACAACCGCTGTTTCCATAGTAACGGTATTTTTCGAATAGGCTTATTTTGAGTTGATGTATTGTTATCGAAACTTCGAATCCTTCGTATATCTTCTGATTACTGTTATTCCTCCATCTTCCTTCCTGGTTAATAAATATTGTCACTATAGTATTTATTCTCGTTCATAGATTATTTTGATACCCCACAAGCTT
This sequence comes from Magicicada septendecula, assembly GCA_034769895.1. Classification (NCBI taxonomy): domain Eukaryota; kingdom Metazoa; phylum Arthropoda; class Insecta; order Hemiptera; family Cicadidae; genus Magicicada; species Magicicada septendecula. Next base: position 662,501,622 of record CM068368.1, read on the forward strand.
GGGTATTTTCAGATTTTAAGTTTTTACAATTATGTTAATGCTTGTTAATTACATTTCTTTTTATATAATAATGCCTATTACAATATTTTGTGTTATAAATGATCTACAATTTATCCTTGGTGATTCCTTCACCTCAGATTTTCTAAATTCTGATTCAATTTGTTATAATCTTTGTATGTTTGGTTCTGACAGTTATGTTTTTTCTAGGCCTAAGTAGCCATTATAATAATTTACTTATTTCGTTCAAATCACATTTTGTTTCAGCCTATTGGGCTTACTTTGTTATTTTTATTAGTTGTGTTGTGTTTTGAGTCTGTAGGTGTTTTGTTTATTATTCAATATTGCTCTCCTTATTTCAATCTTAAAAATATAACATTAGGTTTATGGACTGCACATTGCATTCAGCCATATCCTCTTCTAACAATAACATGAACACAATTTTTTATAAGTTATTAGAGTTATTGTTTTGATTAAGAGATATCATCACTCACTCCTAACTTATCCTTATTTGCTAATTTTTTAGTTTATAACACATATTATCTGTATTGTGATAAACAACATCACTTGTTATTAAATTAATAATAGTCCTTTATAAATTAGGTATCTTTGTTAGTTTTTTGACTTCTCAATCTCTAAACAATTTTTATATTCCCTCCATGGTAACACCTTCAATTTATTCTATTCTGGAATCCTCCCTTTTTACTTACTACTGGCTATAGTTAACTTAACTCTATTGAACATCTTTTTAAATAAAAAGTCATTATCACTTCTAGTGTTTTTCTATCCCTTATACTATAATTCACTCTTAATACTACTTATTTATCAGTTATCTATGCACTGTTTATTTCCAACTTTTACCTTACCTTCACTTGTAAATCACTTATTGTTAACTACAGTTTCACTAGTGTCACACTTCACTTTGGGGTTCTTACACCTACACTATTACACTATATCACTGTTTATATCATTTGTTTGATAGTGGGTGACCCCTATACTTATTTCTCTTTCATGACTTAATCCTAATGACAATTAATACTTAATAACTAATACTTACTGACTAATAACAATTCTAATTTGTGGTTTCTGGTTGCCTTTTTAATGGGTAGTAACCGTTATCTCTCCTTCCTCCTGATAACCCTTGTTTTGGTTTCAATGTTCTTGGTGAGTGCTATTTTACTTATTTTGGTGAATCATTCTTGGATTTCACTTTTGCTCGTCTCCCTCCTTCTTCATTTTCCTTGTTTGTTTAATATATTAGGTCCTTTCATCCGTTTCTTGGGACATTTTGGGGTCATTTAAACCCATAAACTTGTTTCCTTGTGGCTTAGGTTTATTATTTTCTTATCCTCGTTGTTTATTTGTGGTTCCCTTCTTTATGTTTGGGTTGTTGTCTCAATCACTTTAAAATATTTACATTTTACTAAGTATGTTCTGTGGTTCCCTTCTTTATGTTTATGTTTTTGTCTCAATCACTTGGGTTGGGTTAAAGTCGTCGTTTTGTCGTGTTATATTCCTTATATTTTTATTTAAAATCAATCATTTCATTTGATAAGAAGTATTTTTTACAATTATAAATATATTTTTTATCTCTGGTACGGGGTTGGCTATTTGTGTCGTGACAATATACAATACGTTTGTAAGCAATGCCTTGGTAAGTTATTGATAACAAGTAATGTACAGAGTGTTCGACGTAACTTTGGCCTAATTTTCTGGTTTTCGTGCCATAAAGGACGCAAGGTAAGGCTTAATGCTTCAGTACGACCACCACTCATTTTTAAAAAATACAGATATTTTAATGACAAATGTCACTTACTGTGGTTAGATGTGAAACACAATAAGGCAAATGTCCCTCACGATTTTGCTGGCACACTCTTCCTCGACGACGTGTTCTGTGACCTCACATAATTGCGGTTCAGTTTCGCCAATAACACGTCAAATCTTCGCCGTGAACTTAGAAATTGTTTATGGCTTATTGATATGAACGCGAGTTCTCTCAGACCCCAAAAGAAAAAGCCGCATGGTGTCAGATCACAAGACCTCCGTGGTTTGATAGTTCTTAAGTTATATCAGACGGGAAAAATTTTCTTTTAACGAATCATTTATTTCGCCTGCAGTGTGACAGGTTGCGCAGTGTTTCTGAAACCACACGTCCTTCAGATCCACACGTTAACTGAGGCTACAAACTCCGTTATCATGTTGTGGTAACGATAGTAATTCAATGTTATGGCATTTCCGGCCTCGTTGTTGTAAAAATACGGCCCAAATACTCCACAAACCCGAAATCTACACCAACAAAAGCTCAATATGGAAGCAACGGCTACTCAAAAATTGCTCGAGGACTTTCTTGTTGACGTACCCTAGTCAGTTGAAAGTCAGCCTCATCTCTAAAGATAATTAGACAACTCTTAGAAAATTCGCTGTCCACTTCTTGGGTTTTCAGATCCATTTGACAAATTACTGGCGATTCAAATGACCTGTTAGCATTCGTTCTGGCGTTAGTTGAATCTTGTAACCATTCATATGAAGATCTTTTTTTTAGATTTAACTTAGTGATGCTTCTACGAATACCCACTTGTTATGAAAAATGTCAAATGGATTTCGTCAGAATCACGAAACTTTCTCTTTCGACGACGATGTCTTCTAAAGACTAGCACGATGAACCCCGGCGATTTAATGTCCACAATTAAATTTATTTTCTCAAATATCTTAATCAGTCTGAGAACTCTGATTGATTATCTGCAGTTGTTGAGCGAAAAATGTCACGCTCATAGACACAGTTTGTGAAGTGTCTCCTCTTAACATTTTCCCCATTTGAAGTGTGATTTCATCATAAAAACGCCTTATGCTTTTGTTTATCGTTCCATGACAACTGATCATGACAGAAACAGATGACAAAAGCGGAGGTTGCAGAACCTAACAAAGCGATAATGGCTCCTATCCAAACCTGCCTTCTGTGTTGTATACCGTTTACTAACTTAAGAACTGAACAAAGTAAACACAAACTAATGGTCGTCCCACATTGAAGTTACAGCTTTGGTTAAATGGGCCACACTGTTGTCAGACTTCTGTGTGTGGCGATAGTGGATTCCACACATTGAAGGCGTTTGAAGTACACGTCACCCGATTAAGACGTCGATTTACTGCTACAGGGAGTGAACCTTTTTTAATGAGGGACTATAAATTATTAGTGTTTTATTTATGGTGTAAATATTCATATGTCAACAGTAACCTGAGGTAGTATCACTCAGTTCTTTATATGAAAATAACATGAAATTAATCACCAAAAAAGAGCTTTACTTATAACTGGAGGTGTTGTAATATTATCTAATGAATAAGCGGTGTGGACAACCAATATAAAATATAATATATAATATAATTATGTTATATTATGTAATATAATAATACTGAATTGTAAACCTCCAAAAAATGTTATTCTTTAAAAAATAAAATACATGACGTCAAACACACACACTCACACTATAATATAGTAATATAATGTGAAATATGTAATATATAAAAGTAATGCAAGACAACAAGATTTAAAACTAAATTGGAAGCTTTGTTATATTTGAAATTTGCGTCAGAGGGTAGTGAGTGAACAAAGTATAATTCGTTACGGTACCTTACAAAAGGAATACAAAACGAAGTGAAAGTTTCGTCCAGGGGAGTCCACGAGCAGTAAAATATTAAGATGTAAACAAAACATTTGTTGCCAAGCACTTAGATTCTTTTTGTCAAGATATTTCATGTTAAGGATCAATGGATTTCTATGAGAACGATACTTCAAACTCAGTTTCTATCGACTCACAAAGAAGTGAATTCGAAAGAGAATTGTTTCTCAAGGAAAGCTAATAACTATAAAAACACCCTAATTGTTGCGGTTTGGAAGCTCTTGAAGAATCGCGAGTTATTCCAAAGACGCTAATAAGGAAGGCTGGATTGTTTGTTAGAAAGAAGTGGACTGTATTTGAGATATTGAACATGCGTTTATTGAATAATTTGGTTTGTTAGTTACGACCGGCACGTGCGGAAGCATTTGAGGCGAAAATGCCCGAGATTAATTTTGAATGAAATCGTGGTCCATTGCAGATGGACGCAGGTAGACGATTAAAGTGAAATGTTATAAATGCATGCTGTATAATAGCCAAAAGCCGCGGCTGTAAGAGAAGTGTTTAACGAGAGTTGCGCTCGGAGTCGTGTTATGAACTAAACTAATACTGGCTTGCAGTCGGCTAGGCTGGCCGATTGCAAGGTTTGATAAAAGCGTGACGTCATCCGCGCGTGCCGTGCAATGTTAGTAGGCTGCTTACAACTGACAAAACAGTACAAAGTTTAAACATACTGCCCGCCAAAATCGGGACGATTTTGTACATTAACGGTTAAATTGAACAATATAATAATTAGACTTACATGTCGTAAGCGATACAATAATTGGCGCACTGGCCAGAGAGCAATGACATAATGGACATAATATAAATTCAATTAACAATCACCAAGCATACAATAAATTGATAACACCATAAAAATACAATAATTTCCCATGATATTGACATAACAACCCCAATGAATTTCATAATGTTTTGACCCTTAGAAAATACAATACATATATAGAATAATTGCCACTATAACTGACACTTGTGGTTCTCAGAATTTGAATCACACAAACACATTAACGATACACAACATTCATAATAATTGATAGTACATATGAGACACAGTCACTATTTCTGTAATAGCTAGCGACACTTAACAATGTTACAATGCTTATGATACAATTGACTTGTATGCTCGCCCCGGGGAATGTCCCGGGCGTGTTCCATGTAATGTGACACGCGCACACCCATGCATACACACACACACACACACACACACACACACACACACACCGTAAGGCACGCAAACGACTAGCTTGTTGCCACCGGAAGGGGGCATAATTTGTGGATGGGTCGGCGTAAGATACCTAGCGCGGTGCGTACTTCTGCGACGCGTACTAAGGAATCTTGACCCGGAAAAACATTGGTAATTACCCCACGCTTCCATTCTAAAGGGGGGGAATTGTCATCCAAAATGAGGACAAGTTGTCCGACCTTCAAATTTTTAAATGGGGTGCGCCATTTGTTGCGCTGCTGCAGCTGGTGCAGATAATCCCTAGACCACCGTTTCCAGATGGTCTGCGTAAATTTTTGGAGCAGAAGCCATCTGCCCAAATGAGTATTATTGCCTTGTGTATAGTCGGGTTCCGGAAGTGCCGTCAGTGGAGCACCGACCAAAAAATGAGCGGGTGTTAAGGGTTCAGGGTCTCTAGCATCGTCGGACACGGCGCATAACGGGCGTGAATTAAGGCAAGCCTCAATTTGAGAAAGAAGGGTAGAATATTCCTCAAAATTCAAGATCGTACCGCCAATTACGCGACGTAAATGGAATTTAACACTCCTTACACCACTTTCCCACAAACCACCGAAATGAGGGGCTGAAGGGGGGATAAAGGACCATTTGATGCCGTGGAGACCGCAAAACTCCAGAGAAGATTGTTCAACTTCCTTGGAGGTTAAAAATTTGTACCAATCATGCAACGTGTGGTTGGCACGACGAAAATTCGTGCCATTATCCGAAAATATTTGCGCGGGAATACCTCGGCGCGATATGAACCTTTTTAAAGCCGCTATAAAGGCGTTGGAAGTAAGATCCGACACCAATTCTAAATGGATGGCCCTAGTACACATGCATATAAATAGAGCGATATATGCCTTGGTCGTGGACTTAGAGCGCTGCCCGCCATGGCGCAAAAACACCGGACCTGCGTAATCCACGGCCGACTGTGAGAATGGCCTTGACGGCGTGACCCTAGAAGAGGGTAATTGACCGAGTAATTGATTCGCGCCTTTAGCCCGGAAACGAAAACAAGTGACACACTTATGTATCACTGAGCGGATATAGGACTTATCGTGTATGATCCAATACTTACGCCTAAGCGAAGCTTGAGTTGATTGCACTCCAGCGTGCAACAAACGGATGTGTTCGTATTCAATTATTAATCTCGTGAGATGAGAGTGCGGGTGTAAAATTATTTGGTGTTTAGTCTCGTAGCTAAGTGGGGAGAATTGCAAGCGTCCACCCACTCTTAAAATGCCTGATTTATCCAGGAATGGGTTGAGAGCAAGAATTTTACTACTGCGTGGAAGGCACCGGTGTGCCTCAAGTTCCCTAACCTCTACGTCGAAATGCAACTTCTGAGATTGCCGGACAAAAACCAAGAGCGTGTCAGACAATTCTTGAGCCGACAAAAAGGACGTGTCTCTTTCAACCACCGCGAGCCTAGAATTGCGAAGAAATCGACGGCAGTATGCGAAGACGCGAATAAGCCTCGTAAGAGATGAATAGTTTTCAATGTAACTATGTGTTGAGGACGCGACAATTAGTGAGGTTTGAGCCTGCTTGCGACGTTCCTCTTCAATGTCGGGAAAGGTACAGGGAGTATTAATGTCGAACGCGCTGACCGGCCATGAGGTCGCATCACGAGCCAACCAGGAGGGACCATGCCACCATTGAGCATGACAGTGCAGACTACGAGGGAGGCAACCGCGCGATAGAACGTCGGCAGGGTTGTCATTCGATACTACATGACGCCAAATTCCCCTGCTGCTAACAAGACGCTGTATTTCTGCGACACGGTTAGCCACAAATACCTTCCAGCGGGAAGATTGCTGATGTATCCAGTACAACGCTATCATAGAATCCGAATAAAGATATAATCCGTCAAAATTGTAATCGACGGCATTTAAAACCTTGGACGTTAATTGAGCCAACAATAAACAAGCACAAAGTTCAAGTCTAGGAAGCGTTATCTGTTTCAGCGGAGCGACCCTAGATTTAGCACACAACAAGTTTGATGATATGGCGCCGTTCGAATAGACCGCCCGCACATAAATGCAACACGCGTAACCTTTAACCGAAGCGTCGGCGAATCCGTGCAGCTGCAATGAACTAACTGGGTAACTGTTCGAACTCTTAACCGACCTCGTAATCTCAAAATGAGTGTCGGAGACTAATTGGGTGTATAATTCCGACCATTGATTGGCTAGTGACCCGGACAAGGGTTCGTCCCAATCAGTGCCCGCCAACCACAACCGCTGCACGAAATGCTTGCAGCAAAATGTGATGGGAGCAATTAGACCTAGTGGATCATAGATCCCGGCAATGATTGACAACACGCTTCTCTTGTTGAGAACGGTTAGATTGTCATCACCCCTAACGGTGTACAAAAAGTTATCCCCCTCAACATTCCACTGTATGCCCAAGGTACGCACGTTTTGACCCTTGCTGAAGTCACGGGTTACTTGGGCGCGAAGAGTCATAATCTTATGGTGGTTAGAGAACCATTTGTGTAACGAAAAACCATACCTCCTCAACAACTTCTCGATCTCGCCTTTCATTTCAGCTAAGCTGTTCGGATCATCCGAACCCGTTATGAGATCGTCTACGTAAAAGTCATTTGCTATGGCCTTAGCAGCGGTAGGGTAGTCGGCTTTATTTTCATATGCTATTTGAGCCAGACAACGCGTAGCAAGGAAGGAGGCACTAGCAGTGCCATATGTAACCGTCCTTAACGCGTAATGTCGCAATTCCTTATGCGGTGCATCACGCCAAACAATGCGTTGCAAGTTTGAATCCTTAGGATTAACAATGATCTGGCGATACATCTTTTCAATGTCCGCAATAAGTACGTATCGGTGGGTGCGGAACCGAACCATTATCGAAAACAGATCCTGCTGGATCGTAGGACCGACCATTAAAGTGTCGTTAAGGGACAAATTATTGGTGGTTTTAGCGGATGCGTCAAATACCACGCGCAATTTAGTGGTTAAGCTAGAGTCTTTGAAGACTGCGTGATGGGGCAGATAAAAGATCTCTGACCTGTCAAGCGACAGATCGTATTCAGTAAGCGGCGACATGTGGCCAAGTCTTAAGTAGTCACTCATGAACTCACTATAATCCTTGTAAAGGGTAGGGTTCTGCTTGAATTTGCATTCTAACGATTGGAATCTTCGTATTGCTCCGCGGAGAGAATCTCCCAAATACGATTTATCAGATCTGCGGGGCAGGGCTACCACGAATCTCCCGTCGCGATTGCGGCTAGTGTTTTCCACGAAATGCCTTTCACACGGTGAGTCCTCAGATCGGGTTTCGCGACTAGAGATTTCCTCCAACTTCCAAAATTCCTTTAGTTGCGAGGAAACCTGATTATCATCCTTACAGACCATAAATGAAGAAACCGTTCTAGTCATGTCGACGTTGAATGGTAAGTCACCGGCCAAAATAAATCCTAACTTGGTTTCCTGAATTATAGGAAAGTGTGGTCCGCGCGTATATTTCACAGGTTCAATTAATTGTAGAAAATATTGAGCGCCGATTAATATATCGACTTGCGATGAGCAATGTAGGTGAGGATCCGCCAGGAATATGCGCTTGGGTAAATTTAAAGAGGTAAGATTGAATGACTCCGCCGGTAAATTATTAGTTATACTGGGTAATACGGCACAATGTACGTTTAACGTGAAGGGTTTATAGCGTGAATGTAGCCTTACATTAGTGCTGAATTCAGCCTGGGAAAGCGAGTTGTTTATACCCGTGATGGGCAATTGCGATTTAACTAATTGGAGGCCCATCCTGCGGGCGAAATCCATTGTGCAAAAGTTCGCTTGAGAACCGGAATCCAGTAATATCCTAACGGGAAATTTTTTGCCGACCTTATTGTATGTCATACAGACGGCGGTAGATAACAATACCGATTTATTGGTCTGTGATTTCAGTGAGCACTGGTTGTTAACAGAAGTTACGTCCCTGTTGGGGACATGAATCATGGTGTGGTGACGCCTAGAACATTTTTTACACGAAAATTTGGAGGGACATTTTGAACCCTCGTGTCCCGAACGGAGACAGTTTAAGCAAAGTTTGTTTTTTAGTAACGCATTTTTTCTATCAGGGATAGACAGCGATATAAATTGTGGGCAATCGCTAAGTCTATGTTCACCGTTACATAGCCTGCATAAATTATTTCTAATATGTGAGTGGAATGCGCCCTTTGGATTGCTTATCTGTTTAACTGCCTTGCGATAAGGAGACTTATCGCTTTTGTTCAACCTGCTCGTTGGGCTAGTCGCGTTATCGATATTTTGCAGTAGTTTCCTACGTGAATTTAAAAAATTTATAAAATTATTAAAATCAGGGAGTTTATGCTCCGATAAACTCTCTTTCCACAAACGTAAAGTGTAACTGTCAAGTTTTTTGGCTAGATAATTTACGACAATAATTTCAAACGTGTTGACTGGCAGTTTGAGATTATTTAAAGCGTTTATATTTGCAGAGATTTGATCAATAAATTGCGATATGCTACCTTGGGATTCCTGCTGAACTAATGGTACGTCTAGGACATTCCACACGTGGTGAGCGGAGACAATCAGCTTACTATCATATCTATTCCTCAACAGATCGATAGCCACCGCGTAATTTTCATGTGTTATGGGTAATGATTTTATTACGTTAAGCGCCTCGCCATGTAATGACGAGTGTAAATAATGAAGCTTCTGTATATCTGTCAGGTCTGTTCTGACATGAATTAGTTCCATAAAAATATGGTAATAATGTTGCCATTCCACAATACTACCCTCGAACCGTGGTAATTTTATTGGTTCCAATTGAATGGGGGTTGTTTTAGGCTGTTTACCATCAGTATTAATTAGTGGTTTTTGGTTCAAGTGCTCAGATTGCTCCAACAAGTGTTGCAATTTACATTCTATAGCACAGAGATCGTCCTCCGTTTGCACTCTATCACTTGTTGACGCAACGTCTGCTTCCTCAGCCTCGATTTGTGACTGTATCTCGTCATATTTGGTGGATAATTCCATCAAATGACGCAGTTTTATTTTGAGCGCATGAGGATCGCTGTTTAACAAATCAAAATTATCCGCGAAGGTATTTATTCGGGATATTGAGGCCTTAATTGTACCTCGTTTTTTTATCAGAGCCCTTACATCGGCCATTATTACAGTTTGAGATAAAAAATGGAAAGATATTTAGAAACAATTGAGCATCGAGCATGTGAACCACAAACTTAATTTTGAATGAGTTTAAATACGTTTGGTAGCTAGCGATCGTTGGTTTTAACATAAACTTACTCTCTCTAACTAATCAAACTCGTTGGCAGTTAAATTATTGAAATTATAAATCTAAATGATTACAAAGTATAGCTTTATCTTTAAAGTTCTGACTGATAATGAGCTGCCAACCATCTATTAATTTATATTGTGTAATAAGTTAATTGTTTATATAAATATGTCAAAAATACACACTGGGTGAAATATTATTAAAAATAAATCAAATATAGGTAAAGTTTATAGTCACGTGGCCGTCGATCCATTCGTGATGAAGCTGGCTTCGATCCCGTTTGGAGCTGCTACACCTCCTGTCTCTGCCGGTTAGCCGTTGCCTCATGTTGTACCCTCCATCATTTAAAGCTGTGGAATCTCGAAAATGTTGTCCTGTTTCGTCCCGTCGTCTCTGGTCTACTGCTTGGCTGAATCTTGTCGAGATGACTGCGACGTGCTTCACGATAATGGTGTCGCTCAGGACGAAAATGATGCCCGTCTGTCGTGATTAACTTCAGATTGGTTTTTCCAGAAATGATGTATATAAATAAATGTTGTCGCCTGTGTACTCAGGTATGAGAAATCTGTGCCGTTGGGACCAAAAATGATGTAGTTTGTTTTGGCCTGAAAATATGAAATCCTGCCTGATTGGACCAAAAATGATGTAGTTTTTGGCCTGAAATGTGAAATCCGGTCCGGTGGGACCAAAAATGTTGCGGTTTGGAAGCTCTTGAAGAATCGCGAGTTATTCCAAAGACGCTAATAAGGAAGGCTGGAATGTTTGTTAGAAAGAAGTGGACTGTATTTGAGATATTGAACATGCGTTTATTGAATAATTTGGTTTGTTAGTTACGATCGGCACGTGCGGAAGCATTTGAGGCGAAAATGCCCGAGATTAATTTTGAATGAAATCGTGGTCCATTGCAGATGGACGCAGGTAGACGATTAAAGTGAAATGTTATAAATGCATGCTGTATAATAGCCAAAAGCCGCGGCTGTAAGAGAAGTGTTTAACGAGAGTTGCGCTCGGAGTCGTGTTATGAACTAAACTAATACTGGCTTGCAGTCGGCTAGGCTGGCCGATTGCAAGGTTTGATAAAAGCGTGACGTCATCCGCGCGTGCCGTGCAATGTTAGTAGGCTGCTTACAACTGACAAAACAGTACAAAGTTTAAACACTAATATTACGTAGAAGTGTGATTGAAACGAAATTCAACCAGAGGATCAGTTAGTAAAGTGGTAATGAAAAATTTTTAATATAGAGTGTAGCGACCAATGAGAGAAATTGAAGCAGAGAGTAGGAGTTAATTTAATGGAAGCACATGTTATCTGTTTTGCTCTGCAGTTACAAAGTACATACGTGTAGTGCTTCTAACATAAGAGCATAAAGCTAACAATCTGTAAATTATATCAATTACCAAAATTATATAGGTGCTAAATTAAATACATATATGAATAATTTTCATGAAATTAGTACCTAATAAAAACACGTAAAATCTGTGCAATATGTTATATGTAATAAAAATTTTAAGTCGTCAAAATCTGCATATAGGCCTGAATACGAAAAAAGTTTTTTGTATTTCAATTTACATTATTCACTGTCAGTGGAGTCCAGAGACTTCACGCCTTGCATGAATTTCTGCATTCCTGATGTTGATGGTCCGGCCAATGTTGATGTTTCTGAAGCTTGAGATGACGGAGATTCGGAAGATGAAGATGATGATGTGTGTCTAATGATAAGGGCTTCAACGTCATCCTGCAGACAATCAACTTCCCACATATTATCTTCTACTTTCTTGACGTGTTTTAAGTAATTACTCCAATTTTGGGGGCTAACTTTTTGGTATCCTTCAGATATCAATCTTTTTACGTCGTCTCGCTTGAAAGTTGTATTGTGTGTCTTTACATGGTGTTTAACTTGAGACCACACCATTTCTATTGCATTCAACTCGCAGTGGAATGGTGGAAGCCTCAGAATCTCAATTCCGACGTCTTTTGCCTTCTCATCTATTACGTACTTTTCATACTTTGGCCTATGTTCTCGAACCAGATGCAGCATTCATCTTCTTAGGCAATCCTCTTCACAAGAGATATTGTGTAAATCTAGCCAATTCTTGATGTCGCCTTTCCTCCAAGATGTTGTAGGTATCTGCTCTAATATCTTGAATGGTATTTTGCATTGTCCAGTACCACAACTGAGTTTCGTGGACAGTTTGGAACTAGTTGTTCCATAAACCACTTCTCATAGGTTTCACCATCCATTTCTTCATGCTCATTTGCAGTGTTTTTCTTACAAAGGAAAGTTAGTTCAGCGCCGTTGATGAAGCCACCTTCGCTACCTGCATGAACTAATGCAAAACTGGGTCCACGGAAACCGGAGCTTTCAGTCCTGGCGTTAGTCCTTCCATGAAGGCTTGGCGAACACCCTTAATATTTTTGTCCTTCCAAATTTTCTAGTGGTTTGGCCAACATTTATCCACGATTCGTCAGTATAGATGATTTTCTTTCCTCCTTTTCGGGAGTTTCTTACTTTTCGTAAGTAGTCATGTCTCCATCTGATGATGTCATCTCGTTCAAACAACAAACTGTTACTGCCTCTGGTTTCATACACAAAGCCTATTTCATGAAGTAGTCTATGTAAAGTGCTCCTTGAAATTTGTGGTAAATTTTCTTCGTCATTCATAATTTTGACTATAGCATTCAGACTTGGAGGTAAATTATCTCTGTAAAACTGATGAATTTTTGTCTCAAAACGGATATATAAAAGTCATCATACTTAAATCTTCTTGCGCTGACGTAAGGTTTACTTAATTTTCTTGTTTTTGATGGAGACTTCAGTTCACTCTGAGCTAACTCTTTTTTAATGTTAAAAATAGTTTTTCCGCCCACCCCACACATCACACTAACTTTTTTCACTGCAGCACGTATGGAGAGATGTTCCTCTTCAATAGTTTTAAATAACACATTTAAAAGTGTCTATTTTTCTCTTCTCCTAAGCCTTTCACCCTTTCTCCTTTTTCTCACACGTGATTCCATTGCTGAAATAATAAACTATGAGACTTATAAACTAATTAACGCGTCATATACATATTACACTTCACTGTAGAAACATTGACACAAAAATTCAAACACTAATAAATTAACAAGAAGCAAACATATAAATGTAAGAACAGATCGCTGCTAACTGTCGTTGGAATAGAATGCCAAAAACAACATCCAAAACCAACTGTTTCTAAACTCCTTCCGTTTTTACTTCAGTCCTGATCTAAACAAACCCACGTGGCAAATCCGAAACGCTATTAGTCACAGGCGTTGACACTGTTCACGCAGTATTGTATTACGCGCATTTGCAGAATGTCTCCATTGTCATAAGAGTTGCCACTTAAATCGGGGCACGTCGTTTTGAATCGTATTGAATTAATATGGAGCCAGTTGAAGGGATATGTTGCCCGTCACAACACAACATTAGCTGCTTGATATAAAACAATTACTGAGAAGGCGATAAATGAAACAACAGCGGGCAAGTGGAGTCATTGTACGCAGCATATAATCAAGGAAGATGATAAGCTATGGCAACTGTCCCACATTGTGGACAATGAACATCTTATCAATAACGTTGACTCCAGCGATGATACAAGTTCAGACACAGATATGGAAGGCATTTAATTACTCTCTGACAGAAACTGATAGTATTCGGTACACTGGTAGTTATCACAGCTTCTATTTTTGTTTAAATAAACTTTACTTTTTTGTTTGTTGCGATATTTAAACAGTTAATAAAAAAAAAACATTAACCGGTGTTATAAAATGTTTCACTGTCGGTCTAACACTGTCACACAGATTTTACTTTGGTCGGGACAAATTATTACAATTTACGTGTGTTTATACAGTATCAATATTATACGTACCCTGTCTGTACTACTTCTGTCAGTGTGACACGCCTCTAATTCAAGCAGCAAATAGCGTTTCAGATGTGCTACGCTTGTTTGTTTACTTCAGGATTAACCTAAGAGCGGAAACAGTATAACACTTTAATTACGGTAAGGGTGGGTCTCACGGGGTTTATGGTTTCTTCCCCCACAACCTTCATTAGTTGGGTGTGTGATTACACAATAGTATGTTTAACTTTCTAAAAACGTGTGTGTTTGTCTTCAATCGAACGGCTGTTCCTGTCGACTTTATCCATAAGTACTGTCTCACATATTTTGTACGCAAAAGTTGTCTGTTTAATACTGAATATGAAATTTGTGTAAAAGTATTTTTTTTTTATTATTAATTGAAAAAGCCCGTAAACAAAATGAGTTAATATGAAATAAGTTGGCGACAAAGCTTAGCGCCAATGACTGGCTTGTCCCCAGAAGCGACAGGAATAAACATCACAAATAATTGTATATACAGCCCAAACCACTTTAAGTAGGATATTAGAGTTTGCATTAAAAATAACTTTAGACTGTTTACTACAACTTTCTCGCTTATACTACATATCTATCTCAAGAAATAAAAAACTTCCTCACAGACCGAAAATTTTAATACACCCACTGACGGCATTACTTAATTACATAGATTAAAAGTCAATAACAAATTTATTTATTGTGCTTCAGCTGTTAAAATGTGTTTATAATAAAGGAAATTTATTGTTAATAAAACGTGGTAAAAATTAACTCCATATATCTTATATTAGGGCACCAGTCACTGGTTGATTGAAATGCTGCTCTAACTTGTACAAGTGAATAAAAACTTATAAAATATTTTTTTATGAAGAAGGTAATTGTGTTACAGCCATGTAATTTATACAGAAATGTGCAGCACAGCATGTAGAACATCAATAAAACTTAAAACTCTTTAAAATTTATACTTCATATTTGGTACGAATGGCAACATTGCAACGACAGAAAAGGAAAGAAGTATAGGAGAAACACGTGGGTAAGACAGAGCGCGACAGCTCCCATAAGAGCCAATGTAAGTTGAACCTTAGACGGGGAATAGTAAAGATGGCCTACAACACTTTTTAAAGTTTTGATATGTTTTCAGAACCAAAACATACGTTATCAAAAATAATTTTGATACGTTATGCAAAACAGCACGGTATGCAATTCCTATTTTTGTAATTAACACAATTAGAAGAAATTAACCGTCCTTAAACTATGGATCTTTCTTAAATACTACAGGTTGTATATTCACAAGGTAAATACTTAGTTTTCACTGTCACGTTTCACTATGTGAAAGTCATGTTAGAAAATCTACCTTGTATCAACTGTTCTGTTGACAGTGTAGATTTGAGAAACAGAAACTTTAACAGTGAGGATGTATCCTGACTACCAACTGATTATAAATAAAACTAGTACGGTTCACGTATGCCTGAGATGCGCATTAAACATGTTATTACATTTCTGTAAATAAATTTCTACAACAAACTTTAAAAAAAAGTGTTCATAAATCCTGTTTTATTGAAATCCTTACAAAAAACGAGAGTATTCCTAAGGAGTACAAAGAAATAGATCAGCCACGTAATTAATAAATTGAGAGTCTGTTTCCAGGCGGGATCTCTCAATCTGAGTTCGTCTATTTCTTCACGGCGTTAAGTATATACTGTAATATGACTATCCGACTTCAATGCTCAGTACGTGTCGTCTTATATCGCATAATTACATTTTGTTTAACACAGCGGCGTAGAAGGGTTTCTCCGGGGGGGGGGGGGCTTGGATTTCCCAGAGAAAGATTATAGACTATAGTAGCGAGTTATCGTCGGCGATAAGCATAGGGGAGGGTGGGGGTGTTGGTGGTAGTAGCAGATTCGCAGTTATAGCCTTTTGTACATGTCTTGTCTATAGGTCCGATGGGGAAATGTTGTATCCCCACTGGCTACTCTATTGATTTTCCACCAAATAATACAAATTATATGAAAGGGAACCTAATATATCAGAAGCGTTGAAGATGAAATGGTTGATTTATTTCGAAAACGGGTTTCGTACCACAATACACTCTTTATACGTAAGTTCTTTCGTTTTGTAGAGTGCTAAAATGTAGTTTTTACTAAAATAAAAAACAAAATTTATCCAACTCATAAAAAAGCCTGAATAAATGCATCTTCTTACTTACCCAAGGGAACTGTGACTTGTAAGAGAAAATATACCGATCCTGTTAGAAATATTTTTATTGTGATAAAGTCGCTAACATAAATGCTTTTTCAGCACTATTTTGTTGTAAGATTACCTACCATCTTAATATTAATCAAATACCTGTAGTTAATAACATCCTTTAACATTTGTGAATGGTTTCTCTTAACAACAATCGATAATATCACAATGGTGTAACATACGTGACAAACACAGTGTGATTTAAACTTGTTTGAATAACATGGTGTTTAACAATTACTTTTCGAACTTTACAATCACTAAATATGAATGGATGAATAAATTATTTCAAAAACAACTGATTGAGTGTAGATAATAAATACAATAAAAAGGTCAGATGAATCGGAAGAAAAACAGACATACGTTTTACTCTCAGAGAGAATTTAAATTAAGAAAAATGGGAGCCATTCGGTTTGCGTTCTGCGCTTTAGCGCTCCTGGTCGTCTTGCAGGTATGAGGCAACAAAAATGCTACAGCCTTAGTTACGTAACTCGCTTGAAAATATTATAGCTGTGTCTAAAAGAACTATATTAGTATAGGTTATATTAGATGTAGGATTGAGTCAATTATTGTCTGAGAACAGTGGTAATAAATTATGCATAAGATTACTGGATATATATTATAACTATTCGTTATATATAAAATTTATACTACAGTAGAATATAGCATATACTAATAATACATAGTATATCATACCATAGTACCACACCATGTGATAGTATAATACCACGTTTTATGTAATATGTAGACAAGTACGTATCACGTACATGTGTGTTTGTATATGTTAAGATTTTAATATATAGGCTACTAGATTGGTGTAGTGCGAAAATAGATACTCTGTCAAAAAAGTTTTTATTTGATATGTACTATAAACATTAGTTTTATTCGGCAGTGGACTTACTGTGTATCGCATAAAAATTACGAACTAAACTTTTTCGTAATATCAGAGAAAAATTATGAGTCATTTAGTAGGCCTACATACGGAGGCTTAAAGATAAAATGATTTTTACCGCAAAATTTTTGGTTTATTTTCTCCATTTTTTTTTAAAATCTTAATTCGTTTTATGAAAATAGATTAAACAAGCCATCAAAAATCTACAGTTCGTCTACAATTCGAATTCGTTTGTACTTCTTTCAATACAACACTAACATTTTTCCTGTTACTCACGCCTAAATACTATTCTATATATATATATATATATATATATATATATATATATATATATATTACTATAATACTTATAACTATTTTACCTCAAGATGTATTTTTTCTTTAGGGACATGTTTCGGGAGATCCTGTTCTCCCATCTTCAACCTTCGCCATCTTGCTTCTGGTGGTATATATATATATATATATATATATATAATTTGTGATGTTTTCAATTTGTTTCTTCTGCAAGTAGATAGTATTGTATATTCTTTTTAACACCTGACGCACGTTTCACTGAAAAATATCAGTATCATCAGAGGTTTCTAATTAACAAATTGAAAACATCACAAATTATATAATTACTGCAAGAAACATCGAGTTACACATATAGAAAATCATATATATATATATATATATATAATTTAGATATATATATATATATATATAATTTAGAATGTTTCAGCCACTGTCATGAATTGCTGTACAGACTGCAGTACATTGAAAAGATAATCAGAACTGTAGACAGACTGTAGCAGTTATACTAACAACATACCCTACGATTTCAAACTATTAACGTTGTCGCTTACATTTTCTAGAACACACCGTTTAAAACAAATTTACATGTCTACTGAGGAAACAACCGACTTCAAATTTTATAAACTAATGATATTTACACTCACAGGTTTTTATTTATATCATAACATAAGGGAAACTCTAAAAAGATGACAAGTTTTCAACCCTTACCAACTATGGAAACCAATCGATCGAGAATTGCGTTGGTTTTATGAGAACCAGTGGAGAAATTCTTCTTGTTGCATTTGTATTATTATAAAAAGTAAGTTGGCAATTTACTGACTATGAAAAATACCGTTGCAGGTCGTCGACGTTGACTGTTGTCACTGTGGCTGCTGCGGCGGATCGAGTTGTGGGTACGGAAGCTGCGGATGTGGGTACGGCTGTTGTTGCGGGAGTGGCTCATACGATGGAGGGCTAAAAATAAAACTTGGACTTGGGAGCGACTCCTATTCTCGTGGATGCGGTAGTTATGGATGCGGAGCGTTCGGCGGATGCTGTGGATGTGGTGGGCGTAGATGCACTACTAGATACGAAGGTTGTGGAATGACAGATGGCAGTGTAGACTTTGGATACGGTTCCTCCAAATGCTGCTGCTAAAACGACCCGTATTATACACGGTCTGTTAAGTTAACACGGCGAGTAAAATTGACTTTAAAGATACAAACTAATAGGTCAATTAGTAGGTTAATTTCTAAAATGTTTTTAATTTATATAAATAATTTATATTTTTAATTTATATTTATATTTTTAAGTTTTAAATAAAAACTAAACGTTTTCGTAATAATTTGTTTTACATTAACCACTTTCCAAAAATACTTCATGGTTATTTTAATGGTGGCGGTACATACGGTGGTTTTCTGAATTTATCTTTATATCATTCTCGACTATACTGAAATAATTGTGTGTATAATAATACATTCCTCAAAATTAAATGAGAAACTGTATCTACAGAATACATACACGCAAATGATATGTAGCCTTGGCTCCCGGTACAAGACCTCAAAAATACGAATCATTGAATCTAGTGAGCAAAATATTAGCTATTCTGTAATCTAAAAGAAAGGGGCAATGTCGAGATGTGTAAAAATATTTAAGCAGCTTTGCATTGTTATCATGGATTCTGAAGTTTTTACAGCTCTCGTGAATGTATGAATTATTTTAATTTTTAAATATGACAGAAAAATTATTCCTGTAGTAAGTATTTCGTTGAAGCGGTTTGCTTGTAACAATAGTGGAAATTGAGGTTTCTGTTACTGAAAAAGGCAGATATAAGTAGCCAATAAGCAATTCTCTTTGTAATTGAGACAAATGTAATACGGGTACGTAAATTCGTACGGCATTGTAATATAGTAAAAACAAACAAATTCTTGTTTAAAAATCTGAGTAACCGTCAGGTTTACAGATGATGTATTTTTCTATCAGCCTGGCGAGTACCTATACAATATTTTTGCTGTACAAATGTAAGAGTCACGAAAGTGGGAAGGGAGTAAGCAAGAATATATTAATAGAAACAAAATTCGCTGTATGTCACCATATTTATGGTACACAGGTCGCCAAAAATAAATAAGTTTAAAAAATAAAACGACGCATCAAAGTCTTAGTAGTGGGACAAACCAGGTCATGAAACAACAGGGAAACACCTAAAACGACAGAGTCAATCCTCTCGTTGTAGTCCTCCGTTACGTGTGCTGAGACAGAAATGCTAAGCGTGTGGGGGGGTTGGGAACGGGAAGACGACGAAACGTTTATCGGAATATGAAAGCCCGATAAAAAGTGAAGTACATCAAGACACTCATGGAGACACATGATGAAATTATTTAATCTATACAACGCATCTTCCTCTACATATAGTAATATTTCTCTGACAGGCGAACGAATGTACGAGATTTTCGCTGTACTAACACCACATCGCTGGGAATGCGTATGCCAAACTGTGAAAGATAAATCTCTATGTAATAGCAATGAGCATAATTTTATAAAAAGAAGTGTCTTTAGAAAAAATACAGTAAAATCTTTTTAAAAAAATAGAATGGAAAAGTAAACTTGAAAAATAGAATAATCACTTTAACTAGTGACGTATGAGAAAGATTATTTTGCCACAGTACTGTGGACACTGGTGAAGAGCTTTTCTCAAGTCGTTACACTGAAGATGGCCTCCACTGGAAAGCCGAAACGTCTGTTTTATGCGGCAGCATTAGTCCACGGCTTAATAGCCCGGTGAATTGTCAAAATAATATTAACAGAGTTGTCACGGCCGTGATAGCCTAAGGTACCAATTAAATCTCAACATGTTGCCTAATACGTGTTATAAATATGCAATTAATACTGTTCTTTAAAGACAAATTTCAATTTAATAGCAGATGAGTTTATTGTTCATTTGTTTAAACAACACTTTACCTCCATATACCTTTACCGTACCTGTTTCATAGATTATATCACCTTCAGATATAATCCTCATGGGAACACACACGCACAAATACGTGAAAAAAACATTCAAAAATCATTCATACGTTAAAAATTTAATCACTTGATAAGCAATTATTATAAATTAAAAGCGATAGTCAGATGTTTGATGCCCAAAGACGAAATAAACAAGCCAAAGATGAAAGGGTAAGGATCTAGAAATAATGTAAAAGTACCTGAAATTTATATGGTTTGAATAAAGATATGTAAACTTTTATATAACATGTATATTCTTAAAGAAATACACATATACCAATGTTACTAGACTTGACATCGTGTTAAATATAAATTATCGTATAATATTAGTGTTAGGTTTTAAACAAACAGAATTATCACTGTTGCACACCACTATAGAAAAATTATTCCGATTAGCGCTTTCAAGCTTCTCAGCTCATCGTCAGATCGAAATTCTGACGATGAGCTGAGAAGCTTGAAAGCGCTAATCGGAATAATTTTTCTATAGTGGTGTGCAAAAGTGATAATTCTGTTTATGATTTTAACCACTAACACAACTTTCTTCATTAAACTTCTGTTAGGTTTTAGTATACTTCTTTAATAAGAACAATTTGGATATTCATCCTTTCTGTGGTCGTACTTTCAAAATCATATTGACAAAAATAAAGTAAGAAGAGTTTCGAAGAAGTACACAAAATTACATAAACGTATCAGAAATAAACTTTTATTTTATCTTATCAATCAAACATAATATTTTGCCAACTGATGTGCTCCACGTACATAACTAGGAGGATGAGGGGTTAACCTTTGGCACAAACACACGAGCCGCAGCACCCGGCGCAACTCTGCGGTGCAGCCCCGTTGATCAGCAACTTAATTGTCAGCGACCTATTGCAGCCTCCGCACCCGGCTGGGCATCCTCCAGGACAGCAACAGCAGCAGCAGCATGGGTCACACTTCGGCTTGGGAGGGGCGGGGGCAGGAGCAGGGGCAGCGATGGCTTTGTCGTGTTTGTCTCCCGACAGCACCTAAGTTAAACATATGAGGTTAATATTTGCTAAGACAAACAAGTGAATCTAAAACATCTGTGATATTGTGTGTCTGAATCATAGGTAGATATTTCATACCTTTAATAAACGAATGAAATGAGAGAAAAAATAAACGGCGATTATCTCCTTTCTATTAAATGGGAATTCATAGTCTATTTACGATTGATAACATAAACCTGACCGAATATTACAAGAAATAAAAGAGTTTACATATCGAGAACATACAGAAAAAAAGAAATAAGGAGCCAATCTTAAGGTTTTACTAACAGAAACTAAAGTAAATGTAGTATGGAAATATAAAAAAATAAAATTTGTTATGTGAACTGTGTCTGTGCTTAACGTAAATTTATATTTAACATTCAGATCTTTAAACTCATTTTAATCCTGGTTTTCTTAACCTAGCCAAATCAGTAAACCAGTGACGTCCATTCTAAACCACCAGAGTGTGTTTATAATGTATTCTGAACCACCAGTGAGACGCAAAAAAATATTTGGTGAGTTACAAAAGTTTTTCAGCAAGATAGTGTTAATTTTTAAAATCAAGTACTGAAACTGAACACGAAAAAATAATTACAGTTAGTGTTTGGATGAAAGATTTAACTAATTATTGCCATTAAAAAGCTGTTGTGAAATAAGAGTTATGAGTTTTATTTCATAATGTCGAGTGAAGTAAAATAGCTGTTGAAATGAGATGGAAATCTTTTAAGTCAATCATAGACGTATAAGTAAACTTAAAACAGTTTTGTACGTCACATTGACATTTTATGCCATGTTTGTCTAGAAACTGTTATGATGAAACTTCTGTTTCATATGATCATGTTTCTATTCGTTTAATGTTTTTCATATCTTTTACTTGTAGTAACAATTTTCATTAACACTACATCTGTTTAATCTTCATTTAACTCCTATGAGTGAAAGATTTTGTTTGGATATAAATTGTATTATTTATTTTTTTTTAATCATGAATTTATAATATTCTTTACTGGGAAAGTATATGTTTGTATGTATGTATGTGTATATGTATGTGTATGTAATGTCATATACATTACAATACATTATTCCTAAACAGTAATTTATAAATGCATCTAATCTAATGACATACTACACGAAGTTTGCAAACCACTGAATTCAGCTCTTAAATAAAGTTTCGACGTTACCAGTCTTCATCAAGAGTTATCAGTAGTGTATTATTTTGCTTGGTACCGTTTACATTATTCCTTAAATTTTTGTAACCTAAATTCCTCTGGTCACTACAAAAATAGTGAACTCTGCGTAACTAATAGCGTCAGCTGTAACTAGATATCAGACTGTTTACAACGCACTCTGGTTACAAACAATTTCACTACAACTCTATAAACTGCAGGGATTACTTAGAGTCGTACAAGTGATCACACGTGAACACCCGGATAGGTGTTTCGTACAGTCATGTGGTCTCTGCTTTCGGACGGAAGGGATTTTATATGTCGTCATTAGTTTGTTAGTGCCTGACAGGCAAAAAATAATTGTAATTCTTTTATTGATGATTGGCTTGTAAAGATTTTACAAATGTATAATGCAGCATATAATTGGCGACAAGGCCACAAGTCTCCGAAATAACATATAAAAGAGAAACACGCGTACGAAATCAAGAAAGTACAGCATTAAAAGACAATCCCTTGGTTACACGGTAACGTAAATTGCACACGTGAAGCAACAGTTACGCCACACCATTGCATGTAGGCTACAAGTGAACCTATACCAGTCAGTTGTATGTTTAAAGTGACTTATAAAGACGAAAATATATCACTTTAAAAAACAAAGTGATGCACCAAGTGTTCGAAGACACATAATTATTTATTTACTAAAGCAAGCTGTTATCGTTCAGATACTGAAACGATCACAGTCACATAAATAATATATTTACACTACTAAATCCAGTGATAACAAGCAAACGTATTCCATATAATTCAATAATTCTAGACTTTGAATTAAAATAAAATTATATTCAGTTACCTGCACGGCGAACACCATCAGAACAACGAAACAAATCAGGGTGAATCGCTTCATTCTGCTGTGTAGAAGAACGGGAAGCAATAACAGCTTCAGAAGCCCGTTGAACGTATTTATATGCTCAAAACGGCGAAAATGTTTTATTTTCTGAGTATCTAAACGAGTTGAACGTGTTCTACGTGCATGATTTGTTTGGTAACATGACGTTTCATGTGCATGATTTGTGTTATTTATTATGTTGCTAAATTACTGAAAACGTCTTCAGTTACTTGCTTCCTTAATGAAATGCTCTCGTATCAAGCAAGAGAAACATAAGAGATTGTTAGTAACATGCGTTGAATCGTTGACTTAGGCCACTTTCTGTAAACGTTTTGTACTATTTCTGACAAGAAGAGAAATTAAATTCATCATCATCATCATCCTCAAGGTTTAAACCAAGAATGGTTTGTTCTGGTCTCAAATAGGCAAATATTACAGCTGGTCACTCCAGCGCTTCCTCGGACGTCCCACGCCTCTCCGTCCCCTCCTCTTATAGTTCCATAGTTGTTTGGGGGATGCGGATCCATTCGGCAAAGATGTTCCCACCAATTCAGCCGATACTGGGCGATCCTGTCAAGTATACTCATAATATTCAGTTCCTGCCGTATATCTGTGTTTCTTCTATGATCATGGAGTATACCCTGCCACGTGTCTGAGAAATCTCATTTCAGCCGCTTGGATGCGACTGGCCTGGCCTTCTGTTAAAGTCCAATTCTTAAACCCATAAAGAAGTGTGGGAAGAGCCATCACCTTGTAGAATTTTAGGCGTGTTCCTTTACTTGCTGACTTAAGTTCGCCTGATGGTCCCGCGCATAAGGTTGAATTTATGCACCACGTCGTTGCTTGCATTATAAGACACACTGTAGCCCAGGTATTCAAAACTGCTAACTTGTTACAGGACAGTACCATCTATAACAATTTTTGCCAGTACGGGATCAGTTCTACGAAAAGCCATCACCTTGGTTTTAATTGTGGATATCTGTAATCCAGAGTCTTTGCAGATTCCATTTAACAAATGTATTCCCATCTGCAATCTTTTTTCAGAGTCCGACAGAATAGCCTGATCGTCTGCAAACAACAAAGTGTCAATTATAGAGTGACCAATCATAAAATGGTCTGGAAGATACATCTGCCAGTTTTGTATGACATCGTTAATATGAAATTAAAATTTATGTTACAATAAATAAATTTTAACGGCCTTCAGCCTTCAATCGATATTGGTACAGTGTCCCTATTCAATAAAACGACGCAAATATTTGTCTGTGCGGACAACTTTGTTCTTATTTTCAGGCCTCTGACGTGCACTCAAGGAGCCTTCCAAACATCTGATAGTGAGAATCCACCGGCCACAGACCATGAAAAGAGTATTGCGTTTTGAATTTGGTCGTTTATTGGCTTGAGTATATCGATTCAGTACAGCATCATATGGTACGTCGATTCAGTTATCAGTTAGGAAGGAGAAAGGGATGGGATGAGAAGGAGATGAGTAGGAAAATTGCAATCGGGGACAGGTGTTACCTTGCCTTAAATATAATCCTGAGAAGCAAATTAGTAATTCGCACAACTGAGCTTAGGATGTATGAGATAATTATGAGAACAGCATTCGAAATAGTAACGTAAAAAACAGACAAAATCGATCGCTTATCTGTTGGGTAAATCCGAAATGAAAGCGCTCAAAAGAATATAGAGCTGACATGTGATGGAGGAATAACAGAATTGTACGCAGCTTACTTATCTTGACTTAACAATCCTTTTATAGTTATTTGTCATCTGAATATTCGTTTATTTTTCAGTACCGGTAGGTTTTATATATTTTATTTATATTGGTAAACCAATATTACCCATTCAAAGAGGCATTGATGTTTGAATATCTGATAATTGAGAAATCTAACCAAAGATGGAACAACAAAACTCAGGAACAAATTATGGGTCTTATAAAATAACTTTATAAAATAAATTAACTTTAAAAATGTCTGTCAATTTATGCAATACATATACATATTATTTGAACATTTGTAACATTACAGCCTATACATCTTACTTAAAGTTCTGTAAATTTTAATTCATTTATTTTTAATAATAAGGAGAAATAATTGTCTTAGATCTACAATCGCAGTGTTGAAAGCATGTTAAGTGTAATAAGTAGTAACAATTTCATACATCGTACTTATATAAAAATTACACCAGAATTAAATTTGTGTCTTCTTCTACATCAATCTTTGTCAAAAAAATTGTTTTGTCTGATTCATTATGAGGTGCGCCACGTAGGGCTTAACCTTTGGCACAACGACATCCTCGGCAACATCCGCGGCACCTCCGTCGGAACATCGGCGGCCTGTTACAGCCTCCGCACCCGGAAGGGCACCATCCTCCTCCACAGCAACAGCAGCAAGGGTCACATTGCGGCTCTGGTGCGGCAGTAGGGGCGGGAGCAGGTGCAGCGGTGGTTTTGGGTTTGGGGGGTGCAGCAGTGGGAGCGGATGTTGACGTTTTGTCGTGGTGGTCGTGATGTTCGTGATGTTCGTGATGGTCTTTTTTATCTCCTGCTAGCACCTAACATAAAAATAGAAGTTAGTTATTATTTGTTACAGCAAAGAAGTGAACCTACAACATTTTGCCTGCCCTTTTTTATTCATGAGTCTGTTATGTATGAAATTTTAAAATCCCGAAAGACAAAACATGTGTTCTTTAGCTTTTTTTTATTTAAATGATATTTCAGAATTCATAGTAACTTATAGGACTAATATAACAACACTAGCCAACATATAACTTAGAGGATTTGACTAAATATAATAATAACAATAACGAGTTTACAAATAAAGCCACTAATGAAGGAAAGTAAAAACAAAATACCATAATTATGTATTTTACTACCAGAAAAAAACCTATAGAAAATCTACAACATATGCGGGAACAAAAATAGTTTATAAAACGAAAACTATTTGTTATATTTCACAGTATAATTAAAGTCTCTACTATAAGAAAAAACAAATCCTATAAAAAGTTATGAGGACCAACAACAAACCTTGAGAGCGTCACAGCAAAGTTACCAGTCACAAGTATGTCATATAAAGCTGTAAATAAATTAAAAATATCACGAAAACGGTTTAGTTTAATAGTATTGCAAACCAAAACTGGTTACAGCAGAAATAATTTATGATGTAAAAACAGAGTGTCACAGGAAACACTTGAAAGATGATAAAGGAATGGGCGGTGTTTTCGTAAAGGAATTTATGACATGATAAAAGGCAATGCCGTAAAATTGACACCCATCATAATCTCTGTTATAAGATTTACATTGTCTATCAATCTACATTGTTTATTTCTAACATGATTATAAATGCTGTTTAGATAAAATGTTATAATTTAAATAATAACCAAAAGCCCAGATTTTTAAAACAATTTTTGAAAACCCAAGTTAAATAAAAAATGCAAGAAAAAACGGAATTCAAAATTTTACATTTGAAACGTCTATTAACAAAATCAGGGAATCATATTAACTTTTGTCCCAAAGCATATCTGGAAGACGCTGGTAAATCAAAGTGTACAGAAAAATCCCTTCAGAATGGGGTAGAAGTTGACATACAGTATTTATTATCACTAATATACGTGTGATTAAAAATTTGTAATATAATAATAGGAATTTTATTAAATTATTTAATAGGATGTTTTATTAAATTTTGTCAGTTCACGGAGCATACAAACATAAGAAAATATATATTTATTAATAATGAGATTCTTCTTGAACTGCTGAAGTCAACAAAAATATAGAAAGAATACAATCTCTAGAATAGAATATCTGTATCTTTATATAAAGACATAGAGATACGGAAGGCTGCATATTATTTAAGCCGTAAGGCTTACGAGGAAAGTAGCGTAGCCAGTACTACGCTTCAACCGCTTTTTTGATCGCAAATGTTCTCCTAGATACTCAGTTCTAAAGACCCAGTCGCCGTGGGACGGGAGTGAAAAATCACACACTGATTAATGCTTACAAAGTAAAATAAAATAAAAAATATAAATGTGTGTATACGAAATTATATTATTATAGAATCTACATATCCTTATTTTTCTTGTTATATTTATGCTATATAATATTATATTTATAATTTTGTGTATGTGTGTGTGTGTGTGTGTTTCATCCTACTACTCAGAGAAAGGCTATTGACAATAACTGTTAGGTGATATGTACGTTAGAGTACGCCAGTCAATGAGGTTTTAGCCATTTAGATACACGAACATGGTAATGTCTATTAAAAATCAAGACCGTCAGAGACATATAAAGAAATTATTTATTCTCCACAGCATCCATCATTTAGGTGAATCTTTTAGATAGTAAAACGATACAACTCAGGTAATCTCGACAAAGCGTACGCAGCATCTGAACATTCTCAGTAGTGAATAATTAACAACGCCGCGTACTGAATCGTGTGTTGTTCCTTGGAATTGTCAACGCTTCTAATACCGTGGTGTTTAATACAGTTAAGATAAAGTCATGTTAAATTACCTGCACTGCGAATATCATTAGAAGAACGCAACAAATCAGGTTGAATCGTTTCATTCTGTTAAGTAGCACGAAAAACAATAATAATTGTAAAAACCTATTGCACGTATTTATACATTCAAAACTGCGAAAGTGATTTATTTTTCAAGTATCTTAATGAGTAGAACGTGTTTAATGAGGTTTTGCTTTCATGGTTTGTTTAGTTATTTATTGTGTAGCTAAATTACCTATGCTGTCTTCAGTTACGTGCTCCATAATGAAACGCCCACGTGTCAAACAACAGAAACACCATACTTTTTACATGTGAGTTACCATAACATAGTATACCATACTACAATACATGCTATACCATACCTAACTAACCATACCATAGGACAGTTACCACAGTATTATGTATAATATTGTCATAATATTTTTAACAGTAGACACAAGCATTTTGATTTGCAAGGATATAGGTTTTGTGGTCTTAAGGCAAAGATTAAACTACTGTCAATAAAATGACTTCGAAGACTTGCTGTATTAATTACGTTGTTATTGTTATTACGTTGCAACTGGAGAAGAAACCTTACAAAAAGAGATTTTATAATTTGGACTGCACGGAAAAGACGAGGTCAGCAATTCTGTCCCAAATAAAGAGCACACCGACTGAAGGTGTACCGACCAACAGACCAACAGCTACGGCGACGTTGGTGTATTGATTTTAACCAGTTACCAGCATTTGATACGTTGATTCAGTTATCAATGAAGCCCTGGAAGAGGAGAATAAGTGAGGATAATTAGAAACGGGGAATGTAATATATTTTTCTTTCAAAAAAATCTCGAAGAGTAATTTAGTAAGCCGCTTAACGAAGCTTAGAGTTTACAGTAAACCTGTCAAACCAATGACATACTAAAGCATGAATGTAGAAAATTTCGTCTAGAAAAAAGCACTGAAATTGTGTTCCTATTATAAATCTCTCTTTAAGGGACCTTTAGGCCTATTGTGTTAGGTCAAGAATACAAACACAATACAATTTTTGTGATTTATGATTTATTTTAACACATAACATTACAGTAAAATTAGTATTCGCTTCAGTTCAATAGTAGTTTCATAGATGAAGGTGGATACTCAGGTGGTCAGCATTTTCTGAATAGAAATGCAACGATTGGAGAATACGCTGTTATCTCCATACCAAATAAATTTGAAAAGCTTTATAAGCCTTAACATTTTTGTGTTGATCTGAGTTGATAGTAACGTTCTTAAATCCAAAATTTCTACAACTGCCGTCCATCATTGTCACTACAACTGTAAAGTTTGCCAAAATTTGCATACTTCTTCCTTAAGCTATTATTGTCGGCGTCTTGACAGTATAATGGTAACGGTAACCACAATGGTAATAGCGTCTCGACAGCGGGGAGGAGGTCAATGTTGGCATCAGTGTGACATGGGTAAACAGAAACTGCACAGTGCTCTCTAACAAGTGGCTTCCAGGGCACGTACCATGCCTGCCGCACTCTAGATGTACCACTGGTCACATACGTCAATGAGATTTGGACCCTTAACAATTCCGTGCCTGATCTATGTTCGTTAGAACAAAAATTGGTCAAGAGAATTATATATGGCCAGCATGTCACGATGAAACATGGCGATAGATAGTAAACTGACAATTGAATATACCCCTAATTAAAACCCTCTTGCGTTTACTTATTAAGTTAAGATTGCTTACTTATTAATAAGAACACTTTCTTTAAGCAAATCCATGTTTTTACTGTTGGTATTATAAGCAAATACGTAAATTATTTTCTAAATTAATTTCAAATTAAAAGGGAAATCTAGTTACTTGAAGTCGGGAAAATTGACAAAAGCAACCAAAGAAAAACAACAAACATTCGGGAAGAGTTTTTGTAAGTTGTAAATATCAGTAAGTTGTAAAACGTGTACATAAATACATATAAAAATATAATTCACATTAATTCTATAGAAGTAACATTAAGATTATATAAATTCTGTTACATAAAAAAATGTTTCACACGGTTCGAAAGATCATAGTCATCAAAGTTAATAAAAATTTATTTAATTATTACTAAAACAATAAATACAAAATTATTTAAATTCTTGTCACGGATTTAATAAACATTTTATGGTCTGATTAACTTTCTCGTTACGCCATATACAAGTTGAGGAGGTGTTAGCCTTTGGTACAACTACACGTTCCGCAACATCCACGACATCTCCGTCGGAATGTCGGTGACCTATTACAACCTCCGCACCCGGAGGGGCACCATCCTCCTCGACAGCAGCAGCAGCAGCAGCAGCATGAGTCACATTGCGGGTCTGGTACAGCAGTCGGAGCGGGGGTAGGCGCAGCGGTGGTTTTGGGTTGGGTGGGTGCAGCGGTGGGAGAGGATGTTGATCCTTTGTCGTGATGCTGATGATCACAGTCCTTTTCCTTGTGTTTCTCGCAACCCGACATCACCTAAGATCAAAATATGAGATAGTTGTTATTCGCTGCAGCAAACAAGTGAATCTTCTGAATCATTTTGTTGTGTACAGAATGTCTCTCTGAGTTCTGTGCTTTCAGTCTTCTTTCGACATCTCATCTCTGCGCTTTCCCACGAATCGGACAGAACATGCAGACATCTAAGAAACATATAACATTTAGATACGCAGTTAAACTTTACAAGTGAAACCATAATGCTTTAATTGTATGCTTAAGATAAGCCTGCTTTAATAAAATCCCGCTTTTAAGTTAATTGCACTAAGCATACTATAAGTTCGCAGCATATCAGAATGAATCATTTCATTTCTGGCCAACATTTGTAGGTTTACAACAAGATTAAATAAAGATATGCCTTTAAGTTACCTGCACTGCTAACACCATTACGATAACGCAACATATCAGGATTAATCGTTTCATTCTGCCGTGTAGTAGTACTAAAAGCAATATTAGCTATGCGAACTAATTGCACGTATTTATACACATAAAACGGGGAAAATGTTTTACTTTCTTAGTATCTAAATGAGTTGAACGTGTTTAACGATATTTCGTGTACACGGTTTGTTTAGCAAGTCTGATATATTACGTAGCGAAATACAGTAATGAGCCTCACGTAATAAAAAAACAGATCGCTAAACACTAGACATGATGATGATGATGATGATGATGATGACGACGACGATGACGACGACAACGATGATGCGAATAGTTTCAGTTAGTTGTGTCGGAAGTGCAGCGGGAATGAAATATACGCTTACTCGTTCACAAGCATAAAAAAATCAAGTGCAGGATCTGGACTAATAAACTAGAGTTTGGAGCTGAATTTAAAACAGCTACAATAGCGTAATCGTTTATGAAAGCAATAACGTTCAAAGGTTATTTTCAACAGGTATCAGAAAAACTGGCTAAAAATGTGTTCTATCACTAAGTGCGGAATGGCATGTTTTGAATTGACAGTACGTTGGTGGTTAGTCGACGCTACGCAATGATTATCTGATGATAACATAGAGTCAATACGTACGTCTGCAGCAGACGTTAGTAAGAACACGTCGTTCAAAATGATTTTATTGCTGGCGGACTGTATTGTTATGTGGTTTTGGAGTGTCTTAAACGAAACAGGTGAGAAATTTATAAGCAAATTACCTGATCAATTTACTGCTTACATATTTATTTTTTCATGACGTCAGTTTAAGTTTCTCTTTTATTTTTAGCATTC
This sequence comes from Magicicada septendecula, assembly GCA_034769895.1. Lineage (NCBI taxonomy): Eukaryota > Metazoa > Arthropoda > Insecta > Hemiptera > Cicadidae > Magicicada > Magicicada septendecula. The sequence goes on from CM068368.1 coordinate 662,533,318, forward strand.
TGAGTGTTCGATGTAATATTTTTAACCAGAGGTTTCAGCTACACCTGCGGTAGAATACTTCTTTAAACAATACAGTTTTTCCTTATACTTCATATTCTCATATTCCCTCGCTACCTGCTTATATTCTCTTACCTTCTACCTTCTTATATTGTTTTGCGTGCTTCCGGAAGTGTTTATATTACTCCGCGAACCAGTATACATGAGCTCTATATTGAAGAGGACTACGCATATATAGGTGAAACGCTTGGCTGAAAAAATGGCATAATGCTGGGTCACGGCATTACATTAAGAAAACTTAAACAAAACCTAAGTGTCTTTTGAAACCCATGAGATCAACTAGAGGATATATCTTTAACAGAACAACAGTTTCAGTTTACAACTGTAAACCGTACTCATTAAATCTAGTTTGTATACACCCTATAAGAACTTCTGCTTGTTCAACATAACGAGTAAGTAGGCAACCAGTGACAGTTTACTTGGCTTTTTCTTAGTTGGTGGCTGACGATCTGTCAGTGTATAACATTTTATATATATTTGTATTAAAATAGTGCATACATAAAAGCAACAGTCATTTTCGTCGTATAATTGAGTCGGTCTTATTGAGCCGTTTTTAAGACCTTTTGTTACCACGTTCTCCAACTGCCGATTCGCTTTTGTGAATAGATTACAGCCGTGGTTTGAAACATTACTGACATCTGTGTGCGGTAAAACGAACCCTGTCAGAGGGAGCATCATCCAGCCCTAAATCACAAAAACTTTTTGAAGATAATAAATATCAAAAAAACGAATATCCTCAATCCAGAATCATAAAAAGATATGTGCACACTTTTCGACGAGTTTGCCATTATGTTTTTTAAATACCTAGTAACATAAAATGTAAACAAAACATTTACGACGTTTGGTTCGTTTCCAATTTAAGAGAGCAATTTTCAAAATTTAAAAACGAAGCCAAAAACTTAGGCTCAATTATTAACAAAGAATATTCTGATGAAAGAAAAATGCAAATAACGAGAAAGCTATTAGAAAAAGAATACAAACAGAGCATTTGTGGGGATTAGATTTTAGAATTGAAAACTTCTATGTAATAATAGACAAACTTACAGCTGAACTGACTAAGCGAAGCAAAGCTTTGATCACATTACGCAATCTTTTGGTTTTCTTACGCAGTTATTAACCATTTAGATTGTTGAGTTGGAAAATCAAGTGAAAGCTATCATAGAAATTTACTCGAACGATCTGAATAACGATCTTCTAATAGAATTGAAGCACTTTGTGCCAAGAGTAAAATTTCAAATTTCAAGAAAGAAGTTTATTTCAAATCGTACGAATGAATATGATAGATTCCATGATACTACAGTTTGTCCGCTCTAAGTATTAAACTGGATTATTGATTGTAAAATGATTGGTGTATTTCCGAATATATAATTGCTTATCGTCTGCTTTTGACAATTCCAATAGCTAACTGCGAATCTGAAAGATCATTTTTTGTATTAAAATTCATTAAAAATAAGTTGAGTTCAACTATGGGAATGAAAGATTATCTTCGTTAGCAAGATTGAATATTGAAGGCGAGAGACTTGAATCGTTCGATTCCAAAGAAATTATAGAACACTTTGTTAAGGCAAAATCAAGAAGAAAATGGATCGATTAGTATTTTCTAAGCTTAAGTACTACTATGCTCATTGTAATCACTAAATAACTAAATAAATCTTGTAATATGAGAGTTTAATAAAATAATTGTTAACTTTCGAAATTGTGTATGATATTTACCAGGGTAAATAATGGATAAAAGTTTGAATTTTAAATTGGGGGGGCACCAGTCTGATGGCAGCATAGGGCACCACGCGCTTCTAATACGCCCCTAGGTAAATGTGGTCCTATAAAGTTAACATGAGTATATAACATTATGTAATTTTATTCTATGTGAAAAACCTTGCAATATGTTTTAAACATATATTATTTTTAATACCAACAGCTTAGGAAGAATATGAAAAGCTGTTTCACGTTTTCATGATGTGATGTTTCGTGACTATGATCGTTTATATTGTAATATTACAAATATTACAAATACAAATTTGTGTTGGTAAATTATTTTTAAGTTGTATATTTTCTAAAAAAAATTTTATTTTTTATAATGTTTTATTAATTTTTTAATTAATTAATTAATTAATTAATTATTCTTTATATTTTTAATTACTTCAATTGTGAATTAATTATGGTGTATGCCTTAGCGACGAAATATTTGTTCACTTGTGTTAATCTGATTATGTCAACTGGGTCGAAGTATACTCTCTTCTATCTCAGCTCCTCTTCTTCTTGATTTTTTTTTTTTTTTTTTTTAACTTTCTAAATTATATTAGGAAGGGAAAAACTAATTTTTATAATTCAAGTAATAATAGACACAAGTATTTAAAACAATTCTGATATTTATTTTGAAAGTTGTGCGCCAATCTTACGCACATCGACAAATGGCTGCGGCTATGACTCAACTCACAGGTCGATTGTGTCACTAGACAAATATATGAAATTACAAAAATTAATTAATTGAGTTCTTTGAACTGTCGAAATAGTCAGAGAAGGGCAAGTCACAAGATACAGTACTTACAATTAATTCAAACTTAAATACTATTCCATAAAAGTAACATATATTCAGAAAATAATGTCATTGAATAAATAAAATTTCGAACCAAGCAGTAGTGTATGACGTCACGTCGTCACTGGTTCTGGGAGGCTGTGTACGTCTCGCTATGCAAATAAAAGTATGGCGGCCGTCAGCTTCGGATCTCTGCTACCCACGCTAACTCCTATGTTTTGTCTTCTCCCTCAAATATAATTGTGGATCTCGTACTCTGCGGTGATGTGGTCCCTCTCGATACTTAGTTGTAGTGTTCTCTTCTACTCGGCGATGTTGTTTTGTGCTGGATTATTCGTGTAGTGTTCCGTGTTCCAAAATCTGTTTGAGTTCGTCGTTCTATTGGAATTGGTGTTGAGTTAATATTTCAATATGGCGGTTGGTTCCTTGTGCTCTTGTGTTGGATCGTATTATTACTGTTATTCGGTTTCGTTTCGGTTATTAGTTAAGTTATTAGGTGTTAACTTTTAGTTGATAACCTCTTTAATGTTTTGTTATGTTGCACTTTATTTTTTTCAAACCATTTATAATTTTTGGATCTTCTGTCGGTACTTTCTGATCCGTACGCGTTCACGTTTAACAATTAACTGATGACTTAAATCGTCGTCTTAATGTGGTAATTTCCGAAATATCTTATTCTCCTTCCCATTGTCTGGAAACAGCTGTCGCCTTGGCTTACATCTGATATTATAAAAATATATGATATTTTTTTCTTATTTTATGGCTATAACTTATTTATTTGTTAATTTTATGAAAATCTAACTACCTAGCAATATTCTTGTTCTAATTTTACATAACTCAATATATAACTTGACCTAATTTGGTTTCAAATAAGCTTAAAATTGACATTTTTTGATATTTCTTATAGGCCTTATTATTTTTCACATAATTATAAATTAAATGGTTTACAATTCATTTTGAGTTAACATTTTCTTTAAATAATTTTACTTCTTTCATCATTATTCTTGGTTGTTAACAATTTGTTGTTATAACATTCTAATACTGATTATTTCACATTTTATTTGTACTGAGTCCCTTGTTAGGCCTTATATTACCTATTTCCAATAAAGTTAATTTTATCTTCTGGTCATTGCATTTACTATTATTTATTTCTGTGCTGATTACATTTACATATCTTTATTTTACATTGACTAATTTCTGCTAATTATATACAGTTTTATTGAGTTCATCCTTTTGGATTTGACTCTATGGTAGTAGTTGATTTTGGTCTAAAATATGGTTTTGCTTTGCTATTGGGTTTTTTAACTATTTTGTTATATTATTATTTATATGGTGTACCATTCAAAAATATCTTAATATTATCTCCTTGCCTTCCCTGCCTTAACAAAACTTTGAAATTAGTGAACATTATTTAAGTATAACATGACATCTTATATCTATTATTTTCATATATATCATTGAGTTATAATAAAAACATCTTATTTATATCATTGTTTATATAATATCATTTAATTATAACAAAAACATCTTATATCTATCATTTTCTATATATCATTTAATCATAATAAAAACATCTTATATCTATCATTTTTAATCATATTATTTAATCCTAAACAATCCTTCTGTATTTAACTTATTCCCTTACATCTATGGTAAGTTCATGGTTTTCTATCTATTTTACTGTTCATCACTCCTTATATTCTATTTAAACACTCTTATAAATTGTAATATATGCAGTTATTATCTGTCTTTCAATTTTATGTTTATTATTATAAAACACTTTTTATTTTCTACACTTAATGGTAGTCTTTCACTCTTATAGTGGTTTATTATAATATTTCACCTTTAATACTCTACATTAATGGTAGTCCTTCACTCTAATTGTCTAAACATTTTTATTACCTACTCTAATGGTAGTCATTATTTTGATTTACACTATCTAATTTTAAGTTACCTTTAAATTTACTTTACAATCTTTCATTGGTAATGTATCCTGTAACTTGGGTTACTGGGTTAACGTTTGTCGTTGTTTTCACTCTGTTTAATTGGTACATGTTCTTCATAATATTTTGGGAATATCCTTTCTTTATTCTGCATTCCTTGTATGAAGCTTGGAATAGTCTGTTCCTCAATTTTTATTCTATTCTATGAGTAGGTTATTACTTTTGTTATTCAGGTACTCTGATGTCATTAATTCAATAAGTTGTACCTTCTTATTTTTTCATTACTGCTCCATATGAATGGGTGCTTATTTTTGTATTTGGGATCTTCTGATCCTTAATTTAATAATTTGTCCCTTATTACTTTTTCATTTACTTTTTTCATTTACTGCTCCTTATCCTACTGGGTATACAGATGATGTACTGGGGTTTTATATAGATGGTTTCTTTTATTTGGACCAAGAGTTTTCTTTGATATTGAGTTTATTTTTTAACATTTTATTGACTATAATGATCAGCTTATTTAATTCATTTTCAACCATTTATTTATCACTCGCTACTGATAGTTTCTTCTTTTTTTTCTTTTTTAATGTTGTATTAAGTTAAGTTTTAAGGTGAAAATTCTGTTATGCTACATATGCTCTCCTGTAAAAGTGATTAATTCAGATCATACTTTTAGTATGGACGAAATAATTACTACTGATTCTTTTTATTTACCATATTTTTATTTGTGATTCCACTTTATATACCTTCTTTCTCACCATTTCTGTCTCTCAGATGATATGTATCTCCTTCATTAGCTTCTTTATTCATTAATAAGTAATCCTTAATCTAATGTATATCATTATTATCATATATATTTCCTTTCTTATTCGGTGCTTCATCACCGGTATGTTTACTCCCTAACATTCCCTAACATGTGAGCTGGAACAGTTCAGAGTGGCACATTTTCGGCTACATTCTCTGCTGACCAATACTTCACTTAGCTGAGCTCAGAGGAATTATCATCTCTGCTCAAATATAAGACTGATGGAATTTCTCTACATCCAGTCATAAAAATCATTAAAAGTAGTCTCTTTCGACTAATAATAAACATCCTTGGATTCTTCACTTCATAATGTTTTAAATTAATTAATACTTGTACACACTTGACTCTCCTTCTACTTTAAAGCTCATTCCATATTATGTGGCTTAGGTATGTGGTATAATATACATTTCATCCTTTCTTTGCACTCTTTTCTTTGTTTGTTGATGGTATAATCTGTTTCTTGTTTACATAGTAATTAGCATTCATTTAGATTTTTTTTTCATTTGGTATTCGATGAGTCATTCTATTGATATGGCATAACATTAATTCCTTCTTCTATTAATTATCACTATAATAGTGGTTATTACAACAATATTATCATTATGGTACCAGGGTTCTTGGTTTTTGGTCTTAATACTTGGTTCTTATTTAGTTGGTTCTTCTTCCCTGTTTCTTCTTCATCAAATTATTTTCATTGTGAGTTTGGTTAAATTATAAAAATATTCTGGTCTCCTCTTCCTTTCTTCATTTAAAAGTTCTGTATCATTTTTGTCTTAAATTATTTCATTTACATAGTTTATCATAGTTGTTACAGTTGTCATGGTCACTATTACAATACAAACTGTAGTATAGTCTTTATAGCTTTGATAGTTTATTAGGGGTTTTCATTTTCAAACTGTTTCTTATGAATATTTGCTACACTTTCTTCTTATGACACTTTTAACATTTATGGATATATTTTTCTTGTATATTAATTTATTCAATCAATTGATATAGGTTTTTCCCATTATCTATTGGAACATGTTCTTTTTTGCTTTGTCCCTGGAGAGTTTGAGAAAGTTTACACATTTGTACTCCATTTATTCTCAAATTCTTTTATGTAAGAGTTCTTTCAAATTATGAGTGTAATTTGTTCTTATGTTTTTTTCTTTGTTATTTAAGAACCATTTTTCTTGTAAAATTCTTTTTATATAATAATTATTTCAAATAATTCTTGTAAGTTGGTATTATTGTTTTTAGAATTTTGACATATTTTCTTACAAAATTCATTTTATTATAATATTCTTTCAAATAATTCTTGTAAGTTGTTCTTACCATTTTTAGAATTTAGTTGTTTCATAATTATCTGGTAAAATTCCTTTCATAATAGTTTATTCAAATAATTCATGTAAGTTGTCCTTACGCTTTTTTAGAATTTAGTATTTAATAATTACTTTTCTTCATAATTCTTTCCTTAGGATTTTATTCAAATATTTCATGTAAGTTGTCCTTACTGTTTTTCGAATTTTGTTGTTCCAATTACCTGGAAAAATTCCTTTCATAATAGTTTATTCAAATAATTCATGTAAGTTGTCCTTACGCTTTTTTATAACTTAGTATTTTTATTTCTCCTCTAGATATTTTTTTATTGACAACTGATTATAGGTTCCCTTTGTCTTATTTGAATTAATCTCCTTTAATACATAAGTGTTGTTGTTATTATTTTTAATAATCATATATGGTCCGGTATACAGCAGTAATAACTTTTTGGTAATGCCTTCCAAAGTACTGGGTAGTTCCCTGTTTTTCAATAATACTTTTTCTCCGACTTCGTAGTTTATTACTTTCTTAATTGCCTTTTGATACTTGTTATGTCGCATTTTCTGGTCTTCAGCCAATTTATTGTAGAACTTCAGTCGATTAAATTTATATTCGTGATTCACGGGAAATTCTATGATTTCTTGTATTTCTCTAGGAGGTTGTTTCTCATACATTGCCGTATATGGTGTAGTCCCTATAGCGGGGTGATGTGCTAAATTAAGGAATTCCTCGGTGGCTGACAAGTATTCTTGCCACTTTCTTTGTTGATGATGACAGTATGTTCGCAATATTCTCCCGACCTCTCGCAGCACCCTCTCCGCAGGATTACTACTGGGGTGGTAAACAGATGTTTTGTACGTCTTGATACCCAATGTGATTAAAGTGTTTTTCCACCTCCTTCCCTTAAATTGCGTTCCTTGGTCGGTGATTATGGACTCGGGTTTTACTATCTCTGGAATGTAGTAATTGGTCACCACTCCTAAAATCTTCTCAGTGGTAGCTCGGTTCACCGGATATAATTTTATAAATTTGGTGAAGTGATCCATCATTATGATAAAGTATTTGTCACGATGGCGTCCGCCACTACGGGGAAATGGCCCACAGGTATCCAGGAAGACCTTTTCCAGCTTTTCTTGTGATGTAATTGGTATCATTATACCCTCTTTTCTTTCGTTGTTCGTTTTTACCAATTGACAAATAAGGCAGGTCTTAAGGTAGTTTCTTACCTTTCGATTTATATTTTTTATATGGCAATTTTATTCCAACGCCTTTATCACTTTCATTACCCCATGTGACCGTATCGGAGATGATAATCTAGGATAATATCCTTCTCGACTGTAGCAGGTGTTATGATTTTCCATACCTCTTCATCAAGGGATGTTTTAATGAATAGTACTTCATTATGCACGCAATAAAATCTGGTTATGGTATCATCTTGGTTGGATAGACGAAGTTTGATACTGTTTAGTTTCAGGTCAGACTGCTGGTGTTTGCTGATGTCCCGTACCACCTTTTCTAAATCGGATCTGTCCTTGATGATATTGTATATTTTCAGTATGCTCTCCTTCTCGCCCTCGAAAGTCTGTTCTTCCAAATTCACTCGTGACAACACGTCTGCTACAATATTCTTACTTCCTGGAATATACTCCCACTGTAGGTCATATTCCTGCAGGGCAAGTATCCACCTGGTCAATCTACCGTGGCTCAACTTGCGTCTTCTTAAAAATGATATCGACTTATGATCTGTGCGAACTGTTACCGGATATCCCAGAATGTAGGTCCGAAACTTCCCACAGGCAAAGACTACACTTAGCAGTTCTTTTTCTGTCACATTATAGTTCTTTTCGCATTGGTTAAGTGTTCTGCTAGCGAAGCTAATTACTAGGTGGTTGCCATTTTCGTCTTCTTGGTACAACGTTGATCCCAGGCTAATATTACTAGCGTCGCAGTTCAGGAAGAAAGATCGGTTAAAATTGGGATGATTAAGCATTACTGCCTCTAAAAACTTCTCTTTAATTGATTTTAATGTCTCGTCCTGTTCTTGACCCCATCGCCATTTATTCTTGGATGATAATTGATACTGAAATCTGGCCGTCAGCTCTGAATAATTATTTTGGAATTTCCTGTAGTAATTACACAGGCCTAAAAATGATTGTAGTTGCCTTCTGTTTTTCGGTGTAGGGAATCTCTGTATGGCGTCTACTTTCTCTGATGACGGCGATATTCCTTGACTATTCAGCTGGAAACCCAAAAATTGAACCTCTTTTGCTATAAGTTTTGATTTATCTAGCTTTAAAGTAACGTTATTTTCAGCCAGCTTCTTCAAGACATGCTCCACCCGGTAGCAATGTTCCTCCCAATGGGTTGATGTGATCAATAGATCATCAACATATACAATCGTGAATTGGAGCGCTTCTGGTCCGAGTATTTGGTCCATACAGGCGACAAAAACGTCTACTGAGTTCACTAACCCGAAGGGCAACCTCTTAAATTGATAGTTGCGTCCTTCGAAAATGAACGCCATGTATTGACGGCTTTGTGGGTGCAACTCCACCTGCCAATACCCACACACGGTATCCCAAGTAGTAATAAACTTGGTTCCGTGGAATCTCTTTAATATTTCGTCAATTTCACCAGGCAAGGTGCGATCATTAATTATCATCTTGTTGATTTCGCGTGCGTCAAGGCAAAGTCTGACCTTACCACTTTTCTTTTGTATAGCCACAATCGGACTGGTGTATGGCGACTGGCTGCTCTCGATTATGTCCTTGTTTATCATATTTTGTATTTCCGCGCGTACAGCTTCCTTCAACGATTGTGCTATTGGGTATGATTTGCGATTGAATTCCACCGGTTCTCTGAATCGGATCGTACACTGGTAGTTTCTGATCTTTCCTGGCTCGTCAGAAAACACGGCCCGATATTTTTCATATATCCCAATTAATTGGTTTAATTGGTTCCCAGTTAATTGCTCAGTTGTAGTATGTTGTAGTATACTGGAACTCCCGTATCTTTTGGGCCCATATTTTATCTTCGGTATCTTGGCCTACTAATTGGTTGTCTGGTGAATAATTCGACAAGTAATTCACTTCACTTGCGTGGTTGAGAGTTTGTCGGGAGTCTACCATCTTGCTGTTTATTAAATTGGCTACCCAGGTCGAACCTTCTGAAAAGAGTGATACCTTCTCTCGGCACAAGTCAATAACTGCTGAGTTCCTTCTTAATATGTCACACCCTATCAGGATATTAAAGGGTAATCCGGCTGCAACAAGAAATATCATTACTAAAATTACGCCCTGACTGTTAACACTTAGGGATACCTGTTTCCGTATCGTCTTGTTTTGTCGACCAGTAGCTCCTACGAGCACTATGTTATTGATAGGTAGTATTGGTAGTTTTTTGTGGCATTCCTGCTGTATCCGGTCCAATTCACTGTGATTCATTATTGAGACATTGGCTCCAGTGTCTATCATAATGGGAACAGGAATACCTTCGATTTCTGCGACTATGTAAATGATTTCATGATTTCATTGTCATTGTTGTTAATGTTTGTCTCGTTCTCTTCTAATAAGTCCTTGCGGATATCCTTTAAATAATTATTATAGATTATTGTGAATTTTTTATTTTCTTTTTTCAAGCTTGACTCTTGTCCATACCAAGTAGATTGGAGCAGTAAAGGGTTGTAATTGTTTATTACTGCCTCCTTTCGTTTAAATGTTCCGTATCGTTACGGACATGACTGTTAGCAGCGTCAACCTGGAGTCCTGGAACTTCTTCGTTTTGTTCAACTCGATTATCTTGCTGGGCCTCCGTTACAGGTAGTCTTCTTTGATTATCCAGGCTCGAACTGCGTCTGGGTTCATATCCTCTATAACTGTTACCTCCCTGATTCCCTTGAAGTGTTTCGTACTCATAGAATCGACTCCTTCGTTGAGGCTGGTAACTCCGCTGGCCACTGCCTTCCGCTCTGATGTAATTCACATGGGGTCTATATGTTCTATAATTATTGTTACCTCCTGCTGGGTAATTTCTATTATGGTTATTATTATAGTTGTTATTATGTGGGTTGGGGTTTCTCTGACCATTAGAACCATAATTATTATTATTATAATAACCGTTTCTATTGGGTTGACGGTTATTATTATTATTATTACTATCATTATTATTATTTCGGGGGACATTATTATTATTATTATTGTTATCGTACCCGGCATTATTCCGGCTCGCGGAGCTATAATTATTGTCATTGTTGCCGTTCTGACGAGTATTATTATTCGTATAATTGGTGTTATTTCTCGGCTCAGGTTTCTCGTATCTCCTCCGACTTTGGCGGTAATAGTCCTCGTGTTCATACATTTCTAGTAGTTCGGTCATCGCTTGTACCGTTTTAATCTGACTGTTGCGTCGAGCTCTGATTATGTCCTCCTCACAATGGTAAGATAGTTTGATGACCAAGTATTCGTCAGGTATTCGGGGCTCTAAATGTTTGGCCACACACACCTTTCCCAAGAAATATGCGGTCAATGTTTGACCCCAATATGGGTTATACTTCCCGTGACAGATTCCGTCTCTTGCGATGTTCTGTGTCGACTCAGACCAATATTTGGCCTTAAACAATCTCTTGAATTGTTGATAGTCTGTTATTTCGTCCCTGATCGCCATCCACCAATTATCGGCTATCTCCTTGAACGATTCGTCTAGCACTTCTTTATTCGCGCTCCAACGGTTGCCTCGGTGTTTTGCGAAGTACTCTTCAATTCTGGCCAGGAATTCCATAGGCATATTTTTGTATAGCCTGAAGTTAATCTCTTCTCGATTCTCAGTATTAGGACAACTGGTAATGCTGGTTGGTCGACTATGGAAAAGATCGATGTCGGTTTGATTTTGTCGAACCTGACCATTGATACTGGTCACAGCAGCTTCAATGCCGTCGCATTTTTCTGTGAATCGGTCCTGCACTCTTTCCCATTCTTCGCGCGTTTCTTTTAGTTTTTCTTCTAAATTCTTCCTATTCGTTTCTTCTATGTTCGTAACTTTGTTGTTTATTTCCGTCTTAATACTCTGTACTTCTCCTTCTGTCTGACTCCATCTTTCGTCAGCCCTTGTAATCTTTTGTTCGATCACCGTTATTTCCTCTTCTACCTTCTTGCTGATTGTATCATTGTTTTCAGCTATCTTCTGACTCTTCCTTTAATGCTTCCATCTTTCCATCTAACCGGTTCATATTCTCTTGGTTAGTCTCCCTTAATTCTTCTCTTAACTGTTGATTATTATTTTCCATTTTCTTACTGGTTTCTTCCATTCTCTGATTGGTCTCTTCCAGTTTCTGGCTTATCTGACTTAATTCCTCCTTCGACTGTTTATTGTCAGTCTTGATTTCCTCCATTTTCTCCTCTATTTTCTTAATATTTTCCTCCATTAATAATTTATTATTATTTTTTATTTCGTCCATCTTCTCCTCCATCTTCTTACTATTTTCTTCCATTTTCTCCTCCATCTTCTTACTATTTTCTTCCGCTTCTTACTATTTCTTTCCATTTCCTCCCTCCATCTTCTTACTATTTTCTTCCATTTTCTCCTCCATCTTCTTACTATTTTCTTCCATTTTCTTATTGTTTTCTTCAATTTTCTTATTGGTATCTCCAATTTTATTACCCAATTCTTCCTTTAATTGTTGGTTATCTCTTTTCATTTCCTTACCCATTGATTTGTTATCCTCTCTCATTTCCATCATCATTCTCTACATGGTTTCCTGGAAATTGACATCCCCTGTTTGTGTAGGCTTGTCAGGCTGTTTTCCTTGGGGTAATGGTTCGGTTGGTTCTGCTGGCGGTAATATTAACTCCACATCTTCCACGGGTGTCGCCTCCTTATCCTCCATATCTATTTCTTTTTCGCCCTCCGCCGCTCTTTTCTTCGATGTTGCCCTCCTGTGCATCTTGCTTCTTCTTCTGACCTGTTAACAGCTGCCAAGCTAAAATAGGAAACTGGGCGAATTGTTTTTATTTTATAGGCCTATCAATTCCTATTTTAAGCCCCTAAAGTTGGACGCCAATTTGTAATATTACAAATATTACAAATAAAAATTTGTGTTGGTAAATTATTTTTAAGTTTTTAAGTATTTTAAGTATTTATATTTTCTAAAAAAAAAATTTTATTTTTTATAATGTTTTATTAATTTTTTAATTATTTAATTAATTAATTAATTATTCTTTATATTTTTAATTACTTCAATTGTGAATTAATTATGGTGTATGCCTTAGCGACGAAATATTTGTTCACTTGTGTTAATCTGATTATGTCAACTGGGTCGAAGTATACTCTCTTCTATCTCAGCTCCTCTTCTTCTTGATTTTTTTTTTTTTTTTTTTAACTTTCTAAATTATATTAGGAAGGGAAAAACTAATTTTTATAATTCAAGTAATAATAGACACAAGTATTTAAAACAATTCTGATATTTATTTTGAAAGTTGTGCGCCAATCTTACGCACATCGACAAATGGCTGCGGCTATGACTCAACTCACAGGTCGATTGTGTCACTAGACAAATATATGAAATTACAAAAATTAATTAATTGAGTTCTTTGAACTGTCGAAATGGTCAGAGAAGGGCAAGTCACAAGATACAGTACTTACAATTAATTCAAACTTAAATACTATTCCATAAAAGTAACATATATTCAGAAAATAATGTCATTGAATAAATAAAATTTCGAACCAAGCAGTAGTGTATGACGTCACGTCGTCACTGGTTCCGGGAGGCTGTGTACGTCTCGCTATGCAAATAAAAGTATGGCGGCCGTCAGCTTCGGATCTCTGCTACCCACGCTAACTCCTATGTTTTGTCTTCTCCCTCAAATATAATTGTGGATCTCGTACTCTGCGGTGATGTGGTCCCTCTCGATACTTAGTTGTAGTGTTCTCTTCTACTCGGCGATGTTGTTTTGTGCTGGATTATTCGTGTAGTGTTCCGTGTTCCAAAATCTGTTTGAGTTCGTCGTTCTATTGGAATTGGTGTTGAGTTAATATTTCAATATGGCGGTTGGTTCCTTGTGCTCTTGTGTTGGATCGTATTATTACTGTTATTCGGTTTCGTTTCGGTTATTAGTTAAGTTATTAGGTGTTAACTTTTAGTTGATAACCTCTTTAATGTTTTGTTATGTTGCACTTTATTTTTTTCAAACCATTTATAATTTTTGGATCTTCTGTCGGTACTTTCTGATCCGTACGCGTTCACGTTTAACAATTAACTGATGACTTAAATCGTCGTCTTAATGTGGTAATTTCCGAAATATCTTATTCTCCTTCCCATTGTCTGGAAACAGCTGTCGCCTTGGCTTACATCTAATATTATAAAAATATATGATATTTTTTCTTATTTTATGGCTATAACTTATTTATTTGTTAATTTTATGAAAATCTAACTACCTAGCAATATTCTTGTTCTAATTTTACATAACTCAATATATAACTTGACCTAATTTGGTTTCAAATAAGCTTAAAATTGACATTTTTTGATATTTCTTATAGGCCTTATTATTTTTCACATAATTATAAATTAAATGGTTTACAATTCATTTTGAGTTAACATTTTCTTTAAATAATTTTACTTCTTTCATCATTATTCTTGGTTGTTAACAATTTGTTGTTATAACATTCTAATACTGATTATTTCACATTTTATTTGTACCGAGTCCCTTGTTAGGCCTTATATTACCTATTTCCAATAAAGTTAATTTTATCTTCTGGTCATTGCATTTACTATTATTTATTTCTGTGCTGATTACATTTACATATCTTTATTTTACATTGACTAATTTCTGCTAATTATATACAGTTTTATTGAGTTCATCCTTTTGGATTTGACTCTATGGTAGTAGTTGATTTTGGTCTAAAATATGGTTTTGCTTTGCTATTGGGTTTTTTAACTATTTTGTTATATTATTATTTATATGGTTTACCATTCAAAAATATCTTAATATTATCTCCTTGCCTTCCCTGCCTTAACAAAACTTTGAAATTAGTGAACATTATTTAAGTATAACATGACATCTTATATCTATTATTTTCATATATATCATTGAGTTATAATAAAAACATCTTATATATATCATTGTTTATATAATATCATTTAATTATAACAAAAACATCTTATATCTATCATTTTCTATATATCATTTAATCATAATAAAAACATCTTATATCTATCATTTTTAATCATATTATTTAATCCTAAACAATCCTTCTGTATTTAACTTATTCCCTTACATCTATGGTAAGTTCATGGTTTTCTATCTATTTTACTGTTCATCACTCCTTATATTCTATTTAAACACTCTTATAAATTGTAATATATGCAGTTATTATCTGTCTTTCAATTTTATGTTTATTATTATAAAACACTTTTTATTTTCTACACTTAATGGTAGTCTTTCACTCTTATAGTGGTTTATTATAATATTTCACCTTTAATACTCTACATTAATGGTAGTCCTTCACTCTAATTGTCTAAACATTTTTATTACCTACTCTAATGGTAGTCATTATTTTGATTTACACTATCTAATTTTAAGTTACCTTTAAATTTACTTTACAATCTTTCATTGGTAATGTATCCTGTAACTTGGGTTACTGGGTTAACGTTTGTCGTTGTTTTCACTCTGTTTAATTGGTACATGTTCTTCATAATATTTTGGGAATATCCTTTCTTTATTCTGCATTCCTTGTATGAAGCTTGGAATAGTCTGTTCCTCAATTTTTATTCTATTCTATGAGTAGGTTATTACTTTTGTTATTCAGGTACTCTGATGTCATTAATTCAATAAGTTGTACCTTATTATTTTTTCATTACTGCTCCATATGAATGGGTGCTTATTTTTGTATTTGGGATCTTCTGATCCTTAATTTAATAATTTGTCCCTTATTACTTTTTCATTTACTGCTCCATATGAATGGGTGATTATTTTTGTATTTGGGATCTTCTGATCCTTAATTTAAATATTTGCCCCTTATTACTTTTTCATTTACTGCTCCTTATCCTACTGGGTATACAGATGATGTACTGGGGTTTTATATAGATGGTTTCTTTTATTTGGACCAAGAGTTTTCTTTGTTATTGATATTATTTTTTAACATTTTATTGACTATAATGATCAGCTTATTTAATTCATTTTCAACCATTTATTTATCACTCACTACTGATTGTTTCTTCTTTTTTTTCTTTTTTAATTTTGTATTAAGTTAAGTTCTAAGGTGAAAATTCTGTTATGCTACAATATGCTTCCTTTCATATATTTTGTTTAAACGCATCCAGAACGTAAATTAGAAGTTCTTTAATATTATTTTTAAATTGTTTTCAGCGGACGCAGGGATTCTAAGAATATTAAAATAATTCATGAATACTTCACATTCTTATGACGTAGTTTTTATTTACAAACTAAACTAATTCCATAGAAAAATCATACATGTGAATAAGCACAGATAAAAGACTCTCTCTCTCTCTCTCTCTCTCTCTCTCTCTCTCTCTCTCTCTCTCTCTCTCTCTCTCTCTCTAGTTCTCTAGTTCTCTCTCTCTGGTTCTTTCTCCCTTTTTGTTTCTTCATTGTTACAAAGGGAGTCAGCAAATTCAGTTTGTCTTGCTCACTGGTACAAGGCAAATTCAGTTTGGGCATGTAACTGAATTTGCCTTGCTAGTCCTGCGTGTGGATACTGTAGAAGCCCTAGCTTCTATATTATGCTATTTCTCCATCGGCCCTTAGAACGCAGAACGCATCCTACTTTCCTCTAGATTGCACTTCACCTATTGTACCCTTAATCAGCTTCTTCCTGTACTGCTATTTCTTTTCTCAACCCAACTACTCCGGGTTTCCGTAGTCTAGTGTAAGAGGAAAGGCTAAGAAACTCAGAAGGCTTATAGGACTATAATATAAAATGGTCTTTATGATCTATAGGCATAATCCTCCTTTAATATCTACATTGAAGGTCTCCCATAAGTGAAAACTGAATATTCAGTACATTTTGATCAAATGAGAGTACTGTTTCTAGCAGATTACTTTCAGTAGTTTATAGTATTAATTAAACGTGTAAAATTTGTGTGTAATTTATATTTTTAAACGAGTATTTTATAATTTAAAATATTAAATTTTTACAATATTACAATTTATAATTACAATATAATTTACAATTTTATATTTTACAATATTTCTGTGCGAGCTTTAGTTGATCTAACACCGACAGAAAAGGGTTCAGTAGTAGGCCTATTTAATGTGGCTCTGTTATATGATGTACATTGTAATGCTACTAATCAGCCGTTTCGTTTTTCTAGATACAGTTTTACTTTGGATTTTGATGAAAATATCTCAGCAACTTGAACACTGTAATTGTGGCACCGATTCACTATTGAGAACGTTATAGGAACGAACAACGCAGTCGAAAATGTAGGTGGCAATATGTAGACTACACTGAGTTCGATACGCATTCAAGGAGGAAGAAGATGCTTATCGTCAATGTGTGGTTCAGTCCATTCATCGTTAAAGCTGGTCGTCTAAAAATATTCATTAGATGTTACTGACTAAGGGTAATAAACGTAGAACAAGCGTGTAACATCAGCTGTTTGGTTTGTACCTTCTGCTATGTTATAAGACTATGAAAATATCAGTTTCAAAGAATTTGTACAGTACAGAGCTCGTCAAAATGTAATAAATTAATAAATAAACGTTATCTGATTTTTTTTCATCAATCCATTTACAATTTTATTTCAGCATTATCTGATAATGGACGCGTGTGTTAAGATAACACATTTTAACATTGTTAGAACACATTAGAAATGTGGTATAATGTGTGTGTGTGTGTGAGTGTGTGTGTGCGTGCGTGCGTGCGTGCGTGCGTGCGTGCGTGCGTGCGTGCGTGCGTGCGTGCGTGTGTGTGTGTGTGTGTGTGTGTGTGTGTGTGTGTGTGTGTGTGTGTGTGTGTGTGTGTGTGTGTGTGTGTGTGTGTGTGTGTGTGTGTGTGTGTGTGTGTGTGTGTGTGTGTGTGTGTGTGTGTGTGTGTGTGTGTGTGTGTGTGTGTGTGTGTGTGTGTGTGTGTGTGTGTGTGTGTGTGTGGAAGCCATAAAATGACTCTTTGCTGAGTACAATAGGCAGATGTACCTAAGAGCTTTAGGTACTTTTGTTCGATCGCATTGCTATAGCAAAATATAATCACTCGACAATCGGAAACGAAATTCTTAATAAGATAGGAAGTGAAAGCCATTTACAAAGTCAACACCAAGTGGATGTACCTAGGAGAGATATAAAGCTGTGTGTAAAAATTGATAGGTTTTGTGTGTATGTGATTGTCGGTATGACAAGGCAAGCCTACAAGCTGTAGTATCGTTGTCGCTTCAATATTCATTGCCTGACTTGCGTCTGTTACATGTTCACCACAAGCAAAACAAGAAACGATTTTTTTTCTGAACGTTTAATAACTCAGGCTAAAAAAAAAAGAGAAATGTTATATGGCACATGTGAGATTTCACTGCCAGACACAGTGGTGTCTGAATTAAAAACCAAACTTGTCGGTAATATAACAAAACAAGCAATGTAAACCGCCACACACCGATTGGATCAATAGGCACTTCCTTACTTACCTAATTAATTTTTATAAAGTTATTAGGTTACTGACTTTTATTAAATTACAGTTCTTATTATTGTTGCACACTTTATGCTGTTGGCTACAATGAAAAGCTTAGGAAGTCTTCTGTACCGAACAAAGAATCACGCAGATGACACGTTTCATTTGTAAAGCAAACTTGTCACAGCTCCTCTTCCATTTTCATTGTTTTACACACAGACTCCAGTTTTGAATTTTGTCCACTTCAAGTCTCCTTTTTTTTGTTTTCTAACATCAAGGAAGTTACACGATTGGTGACGTCTCGGGATTCTGATATCTGTTCCCGGCTTGCAGAGTGAACTGTGAATAGCCAGAAAGAACAAAAGGAGAAAACAATGAAAAGACTAACAAGAAAGTGTAGTCGATAATAAGAGGTGGTATTGTATATAACCAGAACACACAGACGCCGCTAAGAAGACGACGTCCGACATGGTTCCGCGCGTGTTAGCCGTATGTGCCTTGGCTGCAGTATTCGCCCTACAGGTATCACATACGTCCTTTTAGTTAGACTACTTCTAAAATCATTCACGTAAGGCCGAAAATTACTTTTTATTTTGCATTACTTCTGTGTACCTACAGAATGAGAAATTAATCAAAGTATAGAATTTTTAACAGCAGTCCTCATTCATTAAACGTAACATCGCATTCAATAATTGTTATCATTATATATACAAATTTTACATGTACAAAGTTTTAGCAACATTTTATTTATTTGTATGGCCACAAAAAACACGGAATCTGCGTAACTTCAGTTAAAATATCTTTCGTAATTTTTGTACCTTGATTAATTACTTTTCTATTGGCTCCTTTTATTATACAGTCAGTCTATAAATATGACTTATGTAATTCATAATTCATAAACTGATAATGAAATATACCAGTAAATATTCTTGAAACTTGACTACCTTTATCAATGTTTACGAAACCCTATCAAATCTGTGAATTGGAATTTAAATTTTAGTCCAATATGTTCTGCATCATCTTCATGTTAATTAAGATTTTTTGCTGTTTTATCTCTATTTTTTCTTCTCAGATTGTTAGCACATTTAAATGTAAGTCAGAAATACGGGATACCATGGACCATTTGCAGTGCTCATAGAACTTTATTTTGTTATCTTTGAAAAATTTAAATATCTGAATTTTTGTCTGAATCGCAAAAAGATATGTTCAGGTTGTCGCTAAGTTCAGGTAGGTGCAAAACATTTTTGTAGAACTGAATCTTGTTTTCTGTTGACAGTTCTGCTTTCCTTCCAAAAATTCAGTACATTTTTCAAATTTCAGCCCATCTGGTAGTAAATATGTGAGTTAACCAAGTAATCATCTGCCGAGACGAATTCCTAAGTATTTTGTAGTTTACCCTTATGGAATTTGTTTTTCACTTACGTGGCAGCGGGACTATTTTCTCTGTTCAAGTTAAATATATCGTGGGTCGGTATTCATTGGCTTTTATACGTCAGGTGATTACTGAAAAACTAAATGCGGAGCGTCTGGTAAAATTAGGAACTTTATTGAATATTTTAAATTAATTCAAAAGCACAACACATAGAAGAAAGAAAGAGTAACAGACAAAGAGGAGAGAAACAGATAAGCATATCACTAGTATATATACAACAACTCAAGAACTATGCTAAACCGAGTTACCAAGCACATTATATTGCTAAATTATATATAAGTTTTTTTTTACCTTTAGATTACGAGTAGCCAAGCCTGTTGTTGTGGGTGCGGAGGATGCGGGTGTTGTGGAGGGTGCGGATGTTGTGACTGCTGCGGAGGGTGCGGCTGCTGTGGTGGATGCGGAGGGTGCGGATGTTGCGGAGGATGCGGGTGCTGCGGTGGATGCGGATGTTGTGGAGGGTGTGGATGTGGTGGATGCGGATGTTGTGGTGGTTGTGGTGGATGCTGCTGTTGTTAATAAAGAATTGTGACAACCTAGATATGAAACAAATGTATTTGTAGTAAATGCCAGAAAAAATAAACTTTTTAAAAAATAAATTGTTCTTATATTTTAACCATAAATGAATACTACGAAATATCACAAATTAGAACTAAATTAAACAGCAGTATAGTTACAATTTAAACAATTAAAAACCATCATATCTTAATCGAAACTAATTGCTATTAATAAGTGTTATTAATTAGTCTATTTTAAATTACTGTCACGAGTAAAATAATATACTTTTATGCTTCTACCCGTTTTATAACACTATAAATTTATTGTAATGTTCTTATATACTGTAACTTATGTAATTTAAGTACTGGATGCGACAAGAATGCAACATTATGCACCTCTATATAACAATAAATACTGTACTCCTTTTCTACAGTCGAAGTATTTTAGAACGGAAGCAGGGTAGGCTGCCTTACGTGAGCCGCTCAATGTGCAAAGAAGGTAGTGTGACGAGTATACATTAATAGTGTGACGAACAACTCTACATACACTTACAAAACCGCACTCAATTTGTGTACCGTATGTAAACAATAGTGCAAGTCACTCTTTAAACAGTTTGAATCAAGTAAAGTAGCAGAGAATTATGAAAGTAAACTATAACAAAGTCTTTGTAATTCAGCTGTGAAAAATAAGGTACCTAACAGCTGTTAGTCTGAAGTACAGGACTTACGGTCATACTTGGCGGCTCGGATACGCGAATAGCAGTATGGAGTTGACTGCTCATCTACTTGCCAACCGCCATGTCTGACCAGAGTCCTGTAATACTGTTATGAATAATAAAAACAGTAAAACTCGTAACAGAGGTATAACGAAAGTGTATACATTTCTAGTAGGCCTACACCAAAGTACAAAACTGTCAATGTTATCGTGTATCACTCGGCGCAGATTCAGTTAGTTCACACTTTTTCTCGAAACAAATATCGGGCGTCAGACAGCGAATAATAGTCACTGGAAACACACACTTTTCCGTCGCTTGCATTTTAGAATAACAGGAAAACTTTGTGTTTTCCTTCTGGAGAATAAAACACGCCGGGCTTGATTTTCTGCGTACTACGTCCTTACCGTCTTCACAGTTGTCTACTAGTTCGCAGCAATCAGAGTTTACACATTCGTTTTGACAGTAAGACACCTTCATGTCGCCGTAGTTAAACCATCTGTAGCAAGGTCTGTCGCGCATCCAGCTGTCAGTGTTGCCACAATGGTGAGCGGGTCTTGTTAGGTGCTTGAAGAGTCTGGATACGGGAATGGTGCAGTAACAGACGTCTTTGACAGCATCGCCGTGAGCCTTGCAGTAGGCACAGAAATTGGTCGAACAATCTTCCGTGTCCGACTGGGGCACAACGTTTCGCAAACAGTTGCCCATTGTCTTCACTCTCGCAGACAATCGTGCTAAACCTTAGCTGGCACCTGAAACAGATCATACGATTTTTGTTAACAGTATGACTGCAAATGAATCTCTTGTGAATGCTATTGAAGTACACTAGAAATACAAATGACATGTGCAAGAGGCAAATATATGTAAAGAACTGAACTACGTAGAAGAGACACTGGTGATTAGAAAGTTTGTCAAAAGAGAAAGTACATTGGGAGATCGTAATATACGATATTAAAAAAATGTGACCTGTACTGCATAAGTTTAATATTGTTAAAATTGATCTTAATTTAGTTAACTTCGTTAGGTGTAAAGTTCAATTTTGTGTTTATCCTGTTCACTGTCATACGACTAGTGCGATAGTTAAAGAAAAGGTACTAGTGAACACCAAAGTCAGTAAGGCAGATATAGGTCTACTGTTGTATTCCCAATGATAGGCTTACTAATAAGTTCAAAGCTTTAATAAAACACATGTTGGCAAATAAGCGATAACTATCCGCCAATGGAATCTGGCCCGTTTTCAACTCCTGAAAATTTCTAGGAAATGAACAAAACAAAATTGTTTCAGGAATGGGAACACAAAACTACACTTTTACGCACCGCAAGCGTAGAAAATTGTGTGGAAAAATGAGTCAAACTGGTTAGAGAAAGTAGTAAATTGAATGGTAAAATGAGTCTACTTTTTAACATTACATACATCATAAATAATAAAATCATAAGCGTTGGATCTAATTATACATTGGTGATTCATCTCTATTATTTAAGGCCTATTTCAAGACGAAATCGTCTCAGATATCTTGTTTGCTATATACAGTAACTGTATTTGCAGTGTAAAATGAGTTGGCCAAGTTAAAGAAGAATTGCCACTTTTGAACAAAAGAGAAAATGAAGTCAATTGAGTCAAATTTTAGCAGAATGTGATTTGGATTTACCAGAATTGAAACAAAACTCAGGCTATAAATCGTGTGTGGTCTGGAAACTCCGCACGCACACATTAACCCCAATAAGTGCATGTAACATGTTTGTACTAGATCAGCGACGGTACTGCATGTATCGCCGCCCCAACTGGTCGCAACTGTCAATGAACGGTTTGAATGATAAACAATTTCTAGAACCTTATCTGCTTATGCAGAAACCAAAAACTTCGAATATGTGGATCTGCGTAGAGGCCCAAACTGAATATCAGGAAAAATATTGTGCAAACACTGTGTGTAATTTTTGTGAAGGAACACAGTATTGCCAATTATCATATTACTGTTCTAGCAAAAAATCACCTTTTGTCTTCTCGCAATCGAAAACTTTTTTCACTATACCTATATTAAATATATTTTACGAAAATTTAAATATGACTTTTAGACTTTTTTTATGATATTATCAATGTTTTGACCTAAATGTCATCGATACCTCACTATTTTACAATACTTATTGTGGTACCTAAAACAAGAGGTATAATGTCCGATTAAAAAAAAATTAATAATAATAATTCAAACCGATTGCTCTTTTCACGTGCCACGATGGTGACTGAAGAACTTTAGCAGGTTTCTCTTGAACTGCTCAATATATGACAAGACCGGTGGAAAATTCTATTCAGTTGATAAGAGGAACAAAGTACAAAAAATGAATAGAAAACTGTTCAAAAATTATAAACTATTATTATCAACGTTTTTGTACACGAGTTGGCGCACACATACACACACAATTCATAAAAATCGTGAATTTTTCTTACATTTCGAAAGCGTAGCTTACCACTTTGCATTATTATATATATATATATATATATATATATATATATATATATATATTTCAATCACTTTCTGCTACAGTCCGTTTCTTGATGTATATAATACTTTAATTTATAATTAAATTTACCTCAAGATATATTTTTTCCTTTAGGAACATGTTTCGGGAGATCTTGTTCTCCCATCTTCAGCCTTCGCCATCTTGTTTCTGGTGAAGTATTTGTGTGTTGGCTTCTGGATGTTATTAAGGTAGTTTGTTGGTCTTTGGTCCTTCAACGTTGTATTATTGTGTGTAGTTGTGGTATCTGTTTTTGTATTTTGTGTATTTTCGATGTTGAGTGCTTTGAATATTTTTTGTGTCATGTTTTGTATTGATTTGTATTTGTTCTGGTATTAATTTGTTTTGTGTTTTATGTTTGTAAATCTGTAAATTTTCCCAAATGTTCATTATAACATAAACACAAACAACAAAAATATGACTGCACAAAAAACTATAAAACAACCACAAAGGCTATGGATACAAAACGAAATTAATCAATTATACAGTAAGAAAAATAGCATAACACTAGACATATACAAACTACACTTAGAGCTAACAAGTTTATTACATCCAATCACTTGGAATAATAAATACAATAACATAGAAAATAAAATAAGATTTGAAAAAAACAAAAAGACTTATACAATCAACAAAAAAATTAACACATTAAAACAACAAAACAAAAATCAAGAACAAAAAAACAAAAATAAACACACATTTTACCCTCGAACCATTAACCTCAGCAATACAGAATTTAACAAAAAAGAAACAGAATATTTAAACAATATGTCAAAAACTAACATAACCCAAAATGCAAACAAAAATCTAGAAAATTTAATAGTAGAAACAGAATTTGCCATTAACCTAATAAAAGACAATATACAAGAAGAAAAAAGAACAGAAGCAACACATATAATTAAAAAAATAATCACTAGCGAAATGAAAAACAAAGATAAACAAAAGAAATACAATAAAACAATAAAAGAAATTAAAAATAAAGTAAAGAACAATAATTTAATAATAACTAAAGCAGACAAAAGTCAAGCAACAGTAATCATTGATAAAGCAGACTACATCAAAAAAACCGAAGAATTCATCAACAATAATAAATGCGTGCAACTAGATAAAAACCCAACAGAAAACTATCTTAAACAAACAATAAAACTAATAAAAACAAATAAAAACATTTTCAACAATAAAAACATAGACATATATATAAACAATAATCCAGAACCACCTAAAATGAACAGCCTAATAAAAATACACAAATTAAACAACCCAATACGTCCATTAATCAAGTTTAAAAAAGCTCCTACATACAAAATAGCAAAAATAATAGCACAAAAACTAAAAAGTAACCATCTAACAAATAACCATCATAACATAAAAAATACATACGAATTAATAGACAAACTAAAAATAATAAATATAAATGAAAATACATTTTTCACATCATATGATATAACAAACATGTACACTAATATCCCAGTAGAAGAAACAATTGACATAATAATAAACAAACTTATAGAACAAAATGAAAACAAACAATATATAACCGAAATAAAAAATAGTCTCCAACTAATACTAAAACAAAATTACTTTGAATTTAATAGCAAAATTTATCAACAGAAAGAAGGTTTAGCAATGGGATCACCATTATCAAGCATAATAGCAGAAATATTCCTACAACACATAGACACCAAAATACAAAATATCATAAAAACACATGACCCAGATGGCATATGGATAAGATACGTAGATGATGGACTATATGTATCGTATAACAAAAACACAAATGCAGAGAACATACTGAAACAAATCAATAACATACATCCCAAAATACAATTCACAGAAGAAAAAGAAAAACATAACAAAATCAACTATTTAGACATAACCATCACAAGATACAACAAACACATACAATATGCAATATATAGAAAACCAACTTCCACTAACATCATTATACCTAACCATTCTGACCACCCACCACAACATAAAATGGCAGCATTTTATTCGTTATTTAACAGAATGTACAAAATACCCTTAAACAAACAAGAAACTGACAAAGAAAGAAATATAATATACCAAATTGGTTATGCAAAGGATACAATAAAAATACTATGATCAAAATAGAAAATAAAATCAAATACAAAATAAAAACTGAACAATTAAGAATTAATCAAACTGAACAACACATAAATAATAACAACAACAAAAAATGGGCCACATTCACATATATAAATAATAAAATGACAAAACTAACAAAACTATTTAAAAACACAGATATAAAAATAGCATACAAAACTAATAAAAATAAATTACAAAATCTAAATAGCTCACACAACAAAGATAATACAACAACCAACGGTATATACAAAATTGAATGCCAAGATTGCAATAAATGTTATATAGGACAAACAAAAAAACAGCTGAAAAAACGTTATTTTGAACACCTAAATGCATACAAAAAACCAAATATATATAAATCCAATTTAGCCACACATGCAATAAACACAGGACATGAATTCCCAGACATAACCAATGTAACACTAATAAAACATATACCACACAAAGGCACCATAATGAACATTTGGGAAAATTTACAGATTTACAAACATAAAACACAAAACAAATTAATACCAGAACAAATACAAATCAATACAAAACATGACACAATATTCAAAGCACTCAACATCGAAAATACACAAAATACAAAAACAGATACCACAACTACACACAATAATACAACTTTGAAGGACCAAAGACCAACAAACTACCTTAATAACATCCAGAAGCCAACACACAAATACTTCACCAGAAACAAGATGGCGAAGGCTGAAGATGGGAGAACAAGATCTCCCGAAACATGTTCCTAAAGAAAAAAATATATCTTGAGGTAAATTTAATTATAAATTAAAGTAATATATATATATATATATATATATATATATATATATATATTGCGACAATACAAGCATATGCTGTAATGCGCATATATGAAATAAAATAAATATTTAAATTCATTTTAGTAATATATGAAATATAGTAGTATATATGACGAGCAGGCGTGAAATTGCAAGCTGGCTTATAAACAGGACTCAACAAGAAACATCACGCGATTACCACTGTATGCGTGTACACAAGTAAATAGAGTGTGTGCGTGAAGCCTGTTTGAGCCTGAAAGTTTGCAACCTCACCCCAAATAAATGCTAAATTAAGATTGTATTTAATTTTAAGCAAACCATAAATGTTAGAAAGAGTGTAAAAACTTTTAAAAATGTGTAAAAATCAGAGAATTCTGACAATCAGTGCGAATTCTGTGCGATTTTTAAAGCTTAATAATTACACTAATGATGCGATCATTCTGATAATTACATATCATATGTGTAATTAAATTAGACAATATTAGATCACCTTGAAATCCGCATTAAACATTGCGATTGGCGAAAAAGTGCGAATATGTGAAATGAGACGAGAGTGGGGGCACTGACGCCGTGGGCAGTTTTTGACATGCTTATTCCTGAGCCAACAGGTGTTGTTTTCTTGGTGAATATAAATACGAGCCCAGGAGAGTCAAACTCTCTTCTATCATTCTTCAGTCGTGGCGGTATGCTATGTCCGTCTGAGACGCGAATTTTTAATTACTTCGGACAGAGTTATACGCTATGTCTAACATCAACAAGATTTTTATATCATAAACTATAAATTATTACGGAAAATGTTTTATTTCAAGTAGTAATAAAAAAAAACTAAAAAGTACCGTAACTAAAATCGTCGGACGTCTACGAACAGTCTACAACTACGGACATCAACTCTGGACAGATGGCGAGAGAACATCTAGCAGAGGAACGATACGCAGAGCAATAGAGACTGTTTCTATCACAACAGCAGCCGATCCAGAGCAACACGTCATTACAGTCTACAGCAGCCGATGGACCATGAAGGACGAGAGACGGGAGGACGACCAGTGAAATCAGAAAATGCAAGAGGACATCCGGAGAGGACCGACAGATCACTGGAGGGCATGGGACAATCTTCAGAATTTGAGGTGACGAAAAACCAATTTATAATTATCAGAGAATAAAGACATTGAAAGACATTAATAAAAACATTTTAAAATTAAAGAATAACGATGTAGATAGAGATAAGAGAATGTAATTTACTTGTAATCAGAATTTTCTTTAATGATTTTTCTTTAATGAATGAACAGTCAATGTAAAGATAATTTAAATCCTTGCGGGAGTATTAATAATTTTATTGACTTAATAAGTTAAATTTTTTCATTGAAAGCACATAAAGTAAAGTAATTGAAAATAATCAATTAGTTTTGTTAAAATGATTATAAAGCCGTAAAAGGTATGTCAAGTAAAGAATAAGAAGGTAAATATTACCAATTATAAAGCACACATTCAACATTCAGACTGAGTAGTCGAGAATTTATAATATGAATAAGAAATGTTTGACATAGAATTGATAATATAAGACATAAGAGATAAAATATATTTTTATGATGAATATAAAAATAAATTATATTAAATAAAAATTAATTTGTTACATATATATATATATATATATATATATATATATATATATATATAACCATATTAGGCTTATATCCTATTAAACATTAAAACAAGAATTCTGTTTACTTTTAATAAGATGCAGTACAGTACAGCTCGCGGAAATTCTTGAGTTTGCTGAACTAAAAATCGTTAACTAACGAAAGCACAGCTAATGTTTCTCTCCTGCGTCTAACACAGGGTTGGATGTTATGTGGCCACTGATAAAGTACTCCTGTTACAGTATTAACGTTTCTTGAGACAATATTTTTAACATGATAATGTTTTTAGGCTGGGGGTCATTCCACAAAATGCGTGATGCAAAATGTGTAACGTCATCGAAAAATGTAACGCTCCAGGTGATGTTAACACTATATTTGTTCCACACTTTCGATTCCCTAAAAACGCCTAAAAACATTATCATGCTTCGATGTTTCGGTTTCGTTGAAATTCTTTGAATGCTTAGGTGCATAAATAGAGAGAGAGAGAGAGAGAGAGAGAGAGAGAGAGAGAGAGAGAGAGAGAGAGTTAAAAGCGAAAACCGGTTCAGGCTAATAAGGTACAATTTTTTTCGTAATTTTTTCTCCATAAATTTTTAATCATTTCTACTTATTAATTTCCTCTCTGTGATCAATCATTTAACAATCAAAAGAGAACAACAGTGCGCCATTAACGTAAAACAAATATAAGGTCAACATTAGTTGTGTTATCTGGACAACGTGAGTTTATGCACCTCAGTGTATCAGTAACAAACGAGGTTTATCACCTAAACTTCATGTGTGGACAAGAAACTGTTCTCAGTACTCAGTCGTAAAGTGACCTTAAAATACGACATAGCCACGTTTCTTGTGACTAACGCCTCGTGTTCTGTAAATGCAATTACTTCTAGACTGAAAGAGCTAAGACGATCTGACTGGATATATTTTTGTGAGATGATTCTGTCCCCAATAATTTTTAAAATTATGATGTTCTTGTAAAAAGATTCCGTCTGTGTAATGTCTGGTTATACATACAGGTAACATTGGTTACTTTTATTACCATAACGATTTTGGTGTAACACTACATAGCACATTTAATTCAGTGTTACGTTCACAGTTTTGTATAGCCAAACTAAACAAAGTAGAGTGCTTCATATGTTTTGAATACTACTCGAATTGAAATTTGTTTATTCCCTCATTCCTAGCTAGTACGCATGATGGTAAAGTGATAATATTAGATAAAAATTTGCTTTCGAGGCCTTGGTAAGCGGGACAAATATTGTATAAGATATTGTATAAGTATAAGGTATTGTATTGATATACAAGGTAGCGGTATTGTATAAGGTAGCGGGACAAATAAATTCCTTTTTTTTTTTTTTTAAGCGAATTGACCACTTAGGATCACGCTACAACTTTATTTCTTTTTCTTTGCCTGGAGTTTCCTCTGTCTCCAATACTCCTTCATACGCTCACTGGCTTGTTTCCTTTGATCTTCTGTCCAAGTTCGTCCACTTCTATTAGGTCTTCCTTATTGAATAAGAAATTTTTCTCGAGACCTTGTTCTTCAAGCAATGCCAGTTTCCACTAATCTTTTGATAACAGTTGTAAAGCTATAATGTTATATGATGTTCTTGGTCAGACCTTACAATGGCCTGTCTCTTTGTAAAGTAATGAAAAATCTTTATATACAATTACAATTAATTTCAGTTACCGAACATTTTCTCTTCAAAATAAATAGATGAACAATACAAAACTGTATGTTATATAGATGTTATACATCTATATATAACATCTATGCTATACATCTATATCTATAACATCTATATATATATATATATATATATATATATATATATATATATAGATGTTAGAACACAAAACTGTACGATTATACTAGACTTCTATTCCTGAACTATTAATAGTTTTTGTCTCTAAACATAAATTATACGGTATAAAAAGTATTCTACTATTCAGAAGTATAGGCCTATTCTTAAAATTCTGTATACGTGTAAAATATTATATCATCACACAATAATAGAAACAAAAAATGCAGAACAGATAGAAATAGATACAAATGCCAAGATAAAAGTTTACTGAACGAGTTATTTGTACTCTCCTGTATGATGTGGAAAGCTCACTAATACTACAAAGAAATTGTTACGGTACTGTAAAAAACGAAACTGTTGTAGACAAAACAACTATGGGCAGAGAAAGAAATATTACCTAGTAAGGTTATGTTAATAACCTGATGGAAAAATAATGCCAAGAAATGTTGGAAGCAAAACCATATAGGAAAATAACCAAAGGACAGCTATGTACAACTTGCAAATGACTTGGGTAGAAACAACAGTGAAACGTGGAATGAAAAGGGGAAAGAATAAATAAAAAGACTAGCAATGGACTGTGTAGGAAATTCTTTTGAGAGTGCTCAACGCCACTACCACTATGGAAGGTAGAAGAAGAACAAGAAGAACAAGAAACTGTGTTAGTAGGAACTCTGTAGAGCAATAGTAACTGTACTTCAGATAGGCCTATGTGTTACTCACCACACATATTGTACTAGTATTCTAGACAGTCCTATGTCTCCCACTGTGTATCAACTATCAACTGCTACCAACCTTGATATGTGTATGGAGGTACTATTAGTAATGTAAGTTTACTGGCGTTAACAGCTGAAACGCATTGTTGGTCACGTTTGAAGGCTGGTGGCAGACGATACATGCCTGATGAAATGAATTGCAAAATCGTCATTAACACAGAACACATTACAGAACCTAATGTTTGGTTCAGCCTGTCACTTCCATAAACTTGTAACACTATAACTTTACAGCGAACAACAAAATATTCAATGAGAATTGAGAAATTAGTTATTGATTATCTGTTATTCATATTGATAAATCATTCATCTGTTACATTTAATATTAAAAGCAGTTTGAGAGTTGTTGACACATCAGGAATGCAGTACAAACCAGAGTTGCATTTTATTTAAAATTCAGTTAAGTTAAACTAAAGTAGAGGCCTGAGAAAAATAGCTTATCTGAAAACAATGGTTCAATATCTTTTTTGAACACTTTTCTAAATTATTTAGTTTAGATTAGATTTCACTATCATCAGTTGTTGAAAAAAAAAACTATAAGAAAGATAATTGAAAATTTACTAGTAACTTCTCCTAATTATTTTGTACTTTGAAAATCATCGAGAACTGCATACTTCAAAAGTTAATCATTTTAACTTTAAAAACAGCTCAAGTCAAAATATTGTATTTTCAAACTTTAAAACTTTCTGTAAAACATTTAAAAGGCTCCTTAACTGAAAGGGGATTTTTGCTTATAAAAATTAAAGCAACATTTCACACATAGACTACTTTTTAAGTTTTTTCTAGTTCTTGTTTTTCCCTGAAGCTCTTCACACTACTTAGTTGATTTCAGTGTGGTAAGTGGTTTATCAAGATATGTTTTCCTTATAACAAAATCCATGATACATTCTCAAATCTGTTAATATTTTGGAAAAAGCAGGTAGACAACAAAACATTTCAATTCAGCACAGAGTCTGCTTAATTCTATTACGTTGTGCTTATGTGAAGTAGAAAGAAAAATGTGACAGCAAGAAACAATTGGTATTTTGTTGCTTTTGTTTAGATGTTGTTAATATAGACAGTTACGAATCTTCAGATAAACAATGACAGCATATGCTTACATACCAGTTTTTATTTCATGTTTGTCAGTTATAATCATTTTCTAAGTTCATCATCATGTTTTGAAGCCTCAAACTAAAAATCTGTTGCAACTTAAGAGACGTGAAATTCACATTATGTCTTCCCAAGGAAATAAGGCTTGAATCAGCTGGTTCTGGAATGAACAGAATGCAGTGTGAAGTGTGTTCACATAAACATGACATTTAATGAAGAAATTTGTGTTAGTGGTTGAAATCACAATCAGAATGATCACTGTTGCACACCACTATATAATTTTTTTAATATTAAAATTAAATTTGATAATGAAGAAATATTTTATAACATGATTAAGAAGTAAATGAGAGAGGACAGATAGATAAGATTAAGAATTATATTGCATAGTACTAATTGGTTGTTTTAAAATAAGGGTGTGTGACTGACCCACGTGTGTGGAGAGGAAGAGGGTAGTTTAAAAGGATGCACACACACACACACACACACACACACACACACACACACACACACACACACACACACACACAACACTGAAACACAAGGAATTTGCTAGAAAAATATGTAACTGTACAGATGGTGGGGCAGGGTTTAGGGGGTGAGGAAGGGTCATTAATTTATAGCTTGTTGTGTGTGAGCAGGGTGGGGGAGAGGGGTGAAGGGTTTGTTTTTACATATTTCCTGTCTATTTCGATCTGACGATGGGCTGTGAAGCTTGAAAGCGCTAATCGGAATAATTTTTGTATAGTGGTGTGCAACAGTGATCATTCTGATAAACATGACACTTTGTTATTAGCTTTTATGGTTTGGTTACATCATATACATCATACTAGTGATTAGATTAGGCCGACTTGATTTTGAATCAACGATATTTTTTTCAAATATACTAACTTTTCTTTTTCAGTTTAGCTAAAATAGCAGGATATGAGCAATAATGAATGTAGGATTTATTAATGGAGAAAAGAAATCAATCAGTGGCGGTTCTAGCCTAGTGCCAGAAACTCTACAGTTTTCTAGGTGTTTTCTTATAAAATATTAAAGTGTGTATTGTTTGTTATTATATGTGATTGCAAACTACTTTTTTATGTTTGCTCATTGCCACCTACTACAATCCCTCCCCATGTTACACTCCCTAAAACCGCCACTGAGATCAGATTAAAACTACTTTCAAAACTCATTACAAAGGACTTTGGTTATAAACAGAAACAAATAAGTGGCACATTTATGCTTTGTAGCATCACAATTATATTTTCTATATCAATTACAGTAATTACAGTAATGACAGGCAAAATATGAGTGGCAAAATAACAAAATTTACAACATAATAAGCATATTAAACAAGCAAAGTGATTTCTCAGTTTTCACTCAAGCGTTTGGCATTTGCAATCAAACATGTCTATTCATTTACCCTAGAGAGCCCTATTGTTTTTGGGATTGATCCCCACAAAAAATAGTGAAGTAAGGAACAAAAATGTGAGGGCAAAACTGTAAAACTATGAGCCAAAATTGTAAAACATTACCATAAATCCATGAGGGGTATCAAATTAACAATTTTAACCACAATATGAACACAATTTTTGACATTTAAAAATTGTGAGACCAGGGTCCAAAATGTGTACCACCATTTTTTGTAAAAATTACAAAAACCATGGCAGGTATCACACTGAACAGGATTTAAACCAGAATATGAATACAGTGGTCAGTTTTGGAAATTTGAAGTTTTTAGAACACAGGCCCCCAAGAGGGATGAAAATTTCAAAAAAAAAGCAAAGATATATGCTGGGTAATTAGACCCTAAAGAGAATTTTACTTCAGTTCTGAATGTAATTCTTACACTGAATGTTTCTTAACTTTAGAGATGTTTGCAATTTTGATTGTATAAAAAATCATGTGTAATAATAAAAAATTGTTGTCTGTTTAACAATTGTTATTTTATTAAGAAAGTTGTAGAATAGTCGAGGTTTTCATAATGTTTGTTTAATTATACTTTCATATATTTTTTAAGATACAGCAAAACCTTCTTTAACCATAGGAAGGACTTATTATCACTCTTCATGGTGTCTGGTGTTTCTCAGTTAATGCTAGGAGCCATATGTACAAAGAATTTTACACTCAGCTTAAAAAAAAATTAATAATTTGATATTATCTAAAAATGAAGTATTTCATACAAAATAGTGAGCGAGTTCTGCAGGTTGTTTAATGCTGTTTCAAAGTATTTTATACATACATACGTATACACATACATACATATACATATATCTTCCAATTCTATTCAGTTTTCTTTCTTCTAATACTTCAAGAGTCTGGTTCATTCATCCACCCCACATGGGTGAATAGTGTGCCAAAACATCACCACTAAAATTTTGTCAAAAATATTATCAACTAAGTTATGCTTAAAAATATCAACGTAAATATTTCACTTTTGACGGAAAGGCTGCCTTTATATGTTATTTTAAATTTAACTATTATCTTGTTATTTAATATCTTGTAGTTTATTAATATCTTTCTATTCACAACTGACTACCTCGTTATTGACTTGTCGGAGCTACTTGCATTGAAAAAACCATAATTCTTTTTTAAATAAGTTATAATCAGCAAACATGCATATTTATAATTGAACACTGTAATGGATAAAAAAAATAGTCTGTCATTCAAAAGGTTATTGTTAAAATTTTGTGCACGTCCACGCACACATGCACACACACACACACACACACACACACACACACACACACACACACACACACACACACACACACACACACACACACACACACACACACATAATAAATGTATAGGCAAGAAGATATTTGTCCACATTATCAAATTTTTTTCTTATGAACACCAGAATGATCAGCTGCTGGGAACCACTTTATTGAAGGATCAATACAAAAAATTATGAACATTTATTAATACATGTGACACTTCTTCTGATAGTTCTGATCCGTTTCGGATGTTGGAAATCATACAGGCTATTTTAACTTTCTGCACTGCTGTATGGAATAAGTCAGTTGTATTCATGCCAAACCAGGTCCTTAAATTTCTCAGCCATGATATTCTCGGTCACCCAAATCCTCTCTTTTCAAGTACTTTTCCCTGTAGTATGGACTGCAATAAGTAAAATTTCTGTTCCTTTCTCATAAGATGTCCCAGATGCTGAAGCTTCCTTATCTTCACTGTGTTAATAACTTCCCTGTCTTTCTTCATCTTTCTGAGAACCATGAAATGCTCAGTATCCTACAGTAGAGCCACATTTCGAAAGATTCCAATTTCTTAGTTGTGGCTTCAGTCAAAGTCCAAGATTCTACATCATAAATGTAGATGTGCCACTTAGTAAATATATTTTTTATAGAGATAGAACAGTGGAGAAGAACGACAGCTGACAATCATCTCACAGAGAAGTCAGCTTAAGATGGAAATGTTACACCCACTGTTATTAAATATGTACTGCCAAGATGCATTACTTTAACTATGCTTCAAGTCTTCAACAAATAGAATTAAGTTGTACAGCAAAATACTATTTACTGAATGTAAACATGGTTTTATACTAAACATGCATAATCTATTACACATATGCAACAATCACACTTTGTACGGCAATATTACATTGAAATGTGAATGACCAAATATCCACATGATGCAATTAACTGAAGCCATAAACAAGCTACTGTATTAGAAACAAGTATTTATAATTGCAATTCTACGTACTTTGTTATTTGTCATTTGTAAACACTTGTGTGATTTATATTTGTATTTTTCTTAACCTTTGACAGATGAATGACCATTCTTGAAAAGGATGATAGATTCATAGAAAACTAACAATGTAATTAACAATTCTTCACTTAACAATTATTTTTACTTCATACTCTTTTAATTTAATGATGATGTAAAATAAGAGAGAGAAGGTACAGTTCTGTTGAAAGTACCATTTAACAGTATATGTAACAATTGCGTATGATTGGTTTATCTCCAGCTAAATTCTCTGGTAGTGAGTGCTATAACTGCTCATTCTCTTGTAAAGAAATGTTGTATTTGCAGTTTGCTTAAAAGTGTAGATTTCTAATAAGTATTTTCCTGAATGTCAATCTGTCTTTGTAAAACAAGTAGCCTAAATATTTTTCAGAAGAATATACAATGATATCTACATATCCTTAATAACATGAATGATATAATAAATATTTTATCACAAAATAGAGTCAGAACATTATTCATAAATATACTGATAAATTAAAATTAGATATATGTTCAAAATTGGTTTTTGTTCCTTAATTGTATAAAGATGAATGTTATGTGAACATAAATTAATTAAGATGCCATTCTCAAAACATTTTCTATACTGGTACACATTTTTGTTTCAAGAATTTCAAATACCAAATCATAAAATTTAAATTTCTGGAGGAACAATGTTAGTAGTACAGATTAGTAGTACACTTAATTATTAATAGCAAATTACTTTCAATAATCTTAGTACGTAGGCTTTCACGGCCGGTGTCAATATGATTAGATAAAACTTCCAGGCTGAGAGGCCGTGGTCGATTGCTTGATGTATTGGAGCTATACGTTTAGGCCGCACCACCGGTGGCCATCTTCATCATTCAACACAATTTAGCTACTGAAGATGGCCACCGGTGGTGCGGCCGAAACGTATAGCTCCAATACATCAAGCAATCGACCACGGCCTCTCAGCCCGGAAGTTTTATCTAATCATACTTTCAATAATGTTTTGTTGACTTCAAATGTTTTTAATTTTTTATGAATAATTCAATTTGCAGCTCCTTTTATGACTATCAGGCCATAGTTTCTAAGGATTCTAACCCTGCCAAATTGTGGATTTCATAGATTAGAATCCTTACCTACTCATTTTCCCACACTTTCCTTCTAACGCTTTATGGAAGTCAATGTTATAACAATTTATTGTGTTTGCTTTTCTTGAATTTGAAAAATATTTAAAAATGTTTATGTAGAAGACACATTATTAAAATAAAATACAGAATATGACCAAACACATTCTTTTTTAACTTAATTCGTTTTTGTTAGCAAACAATAAGTCACAAGCTGTTTTAAACAATACTCTGAAGTAATTAAAAACGTCTTATTAAAAGATGGGGCTAAAATAATGCCATTACTTATCACACACACACACACACATTCAGCAAAATATTGCAAACATCTGTTATAAAAAGATCTTTCAGCAATAGAACACTTATTCTGGTGTGAAGAAAATAAACATAGGAGGTTTGTTTGGGTACAAGTTTTTTTTCTTTTTTAATTTCATTATGTTCCAAGGTTATACCCAGTTTCTCAAGAATAAAGGTACTCTCAGTAACAGGGTATGTACAAAAAAGTTTGTACAAGGAAAGCAATGTAGACTTATATTTACTTAAATAAATTATTACATCAAAACTAAATGTATCTACAGCAAAAGCACAAGCTCTTACATAAACTTTAAAGGTCTCTTATTTTGTACTCAAATTTTCTTCATTGTCAAGAACTTATTGATTCGAAGTGGGTGTGTGTGTGTGCGTGTGCGTGCATGCGTGTAAAGGAATTTAACAAAATGAAGTAAAGGAATTATGATTTGCAGTACAATAATATAGTATGTGAAAGAATTATTGACATACTGTTGTATACAAGTTAATCCATTCATTTATTGAAAAGAATGGTTTATAGTAAATGAGTAAATGAGTCGTTAAACTTCATATCATTGCTAACTTGTTATATTATAAATAATTTTTATCCTGTCTTTCTTTGTTATTTATAGTACAGACTTTTCATTGTTTCTCTGTGTGTCCACGGTTTTGTATCATTCTTGTGTTCTTGGATAATTTAATGAGATTAGTCATAGTAGAGAAATTAAATAATAATTAATAATGTTAATTAATAATGCATTTATATAATTGTAGACTCTTAAAAAACAAATGGTTATTTGGAATTTACGTTATGCCAAAGCTGATTGATTAGTGTTTTATTTATATATAGAATCTACATAAAGATATGCTCATGTTTTACAACTTATTATATAACAAATATACAAAAGTGTTGACTACAAAAATTTGAAAATACCGGTATGATCTAAAAACATTATATTTGGGAAGGTAAGATTATCACATATTAAGTTTCTTAACACCAATTAATAATGGTGGATCTGTTAGAAGTAAAAGGTGTGTATTAAAACAACCTCTGCTAGGCAGTAGTTTCTATAATAGACCTATTGGAAGTAAAAGTCGTAGCAGAGTTACAAAAAGTGTTACTAGTAAAAGATTCCAATAATTCAGCATTGATAGTTTATCCAAAAACATAAGCTGGTTAGGTACTGGCACCAGCTCAGTTGCAGCAGAGTACAACTTTTCTCCTTGAGAAACAGTCTCATTAATAATATTTGAAAAAGGTACTTGTACTAGATCAGATGGACCAGAATCCAGCATTCCTCCTTGGGAAGCAGTCTTATTATTAATGTTTGAAAAAAATACCGGTATTAGATTAGATGCAGCAGTGTACAAACTTTCTCCCTGAGAAATAGTCTCATCAATAAAGTTTGAAACTACAGGTGTGAGTTTGATAAGTGTTGCCCCATACACGTCTTCACTATTGTTCACGTTAAGCAAAGATCCTTTGCAAATCTGAAAAAAAAACCATTAACATAAATTGATGAGTTTAGAGTAAAATCTTACTTAAAATATTTTTTATAACTTGCATAAGTAATCTTGATATAAATACAAATATATAAAATGTCATGTACCATCGATGTCAGAAAAGATATTATTTAATTTTTATTATTTAATTGTAAAAAGTGTCACTGACTATGTGATACTTTTAGGGCCTAATTGTTTCTGTGCAACTTTTCTGTATATAATGATTTATAAAGGAGTTTAGAATTTTTATGTTTTGCAAATTAAAATTAGGCATAACTACAATTATGTGCAATTTTAGTAATACATAGCTCACATGCCTAGCCTAGCCTAGCTGAAGAAGCCTTTTAAAGGAGAAAACCGGTTCAGGCTGTAAGGTAAAACTTTATGCTTTTACTTATAAAAAACCTAGTGTTCCGAGTCGTTAATGTAATAGTGATATTTAGTTAAGTAACGGACACGTCATGGACAACAAAATCCAAGAACTTCTTTAAGATCTCAAATACTAAGACAAAAGTGATGGGCTTCCTAGGGAAGAACCCTGTAAGAGCAAAAATTGTGTTTTGGAGCAGGTATCACATTTTAATTATTTGGGGTGTTATATCTCATATAGGAAGGACAACGATATCGACAGAAAGTTAAATAAATTTAGTTATACCTGTGGAACAATAAGATGACTCTTGAAGAATAAAATGCAGAGGGAGACACAGCTAAGTTCTATGAGGGCATGGCTGTACCGACTTTAATGTATGAATGTGAAACATGGACTCTCATGAAAAAAGATATTTCAAAAATACAGGCCTTGGAAATGAAATTTTTAAGAGCAGTCAAGGGGTTAGTTAGAGAGATCATCTACGAAATGATGACATAAGGAAAGACCTGAAGTTACAGTCTGTTCTAAAGAGAATAAAGGAATATGGGCAGAATTTGAAGTCCTGTGTGGAACACGTGGTAGACACACGTATTTCTAAACAAGTGTTTGAATATAGGCTAGTGGAAACAATGGTCAGAGACTCTGTGAAGTCGGAACAGGCTATAGCCCAAGCCATGTAGTGAAGAAGGTTCCATGTCACTATAGTTTGTCTGATCAAAGTATTAAACTGGATTATTGATTGTAAAATGATTGATGTATTTCCAAATATATACATAGCTTATTTTCTGATTTGATGATTCCAATAACTAACTAAACTGCGAATCTGAAAGATCATTTTCTGCATTAAAACGCATTAAAGATATATTGAGTTCAACTATGGCAGATGAGAGATTATCTTCATTAGCAAGGTTGAATATTGACAGAAACATACTTGAATTGCTTAATTTAAAAGAAGTTATACAAGACTTCGTTAAAGCAAAATCAAGAAAAAATGGATCAATTAGTATTTTCTAAGCTTAAGTACTACTATGCTCACTGTAATCACTGTTTAGCTAAATATTTGTTGTTGTAATTTGAGAGTTTAATAAAGTAATTGTTAACTTTCAAAACTGTGTATGCCATTTATCAGTGTAAATAACAGATATAAGGTTGAATTTTGAATTTGGGGGGGGGCACCAGTCTTATGGCAGCATAGGGCACCACAAGCTTCTAATCCACCTCTGTTTGTAGCAATTTAAAACAGTTAGGAATAAGCATTACAATAAATGAAGACAAACAAAAAAGTAGTGATTAGAAGAATGTGAAGACATAAAGGAGAAGGTTTTAGGCAGAGTAGAGGTAGATGGTAGAAATATTAAAATTATTTAATAATAATTTTGATAATAATAAATTCTTGTTTATTTAGGAGCAGTCTATGTGAGATTGGCAATACACCACAGATTTTTGTTTCGAGTTATGTTAAATGTAACATTAATGAACATAATATTTGTACTGACAAAAATAAACTGAATTAACAGAATCACAAATAATTAGAAAAGAATATATTGGCGTATGTTCCTGATATTTCTTCCTTCCTTACCAATTAATATTAATAATGGAACAATTAACTTATTTCTTGTTAGATACATTTCTGCAGTTATTATATTTACCACTCCAGTTAAATGAAGTTCTCTTACTTTTCTTAATTAATTTTTAGGTTAGAGTTTCAAGTTTTTATTTAAGTTATTTAAATAATACAATTAAATATTTAAACAAAATTTTGTTTGGACACAAGAATTTTGTTTATATTGTAGTTTTTTTTAACTGTAAAAAGTCACATGCTTTCAAGATCAGATTACATGTAAATTTATTACAATCACATCAAACCTTGTTTTCATCTGTCATGAAACTAAAAATTACCATACGATCTATACAACTATACAACAATGCACTAACAAAATAGGATAGATTGAATTAAAAATAATTAATCAAAATAAATCAATTGATACATTTTTACAAGGTGTTAAAAATAGGTTCAAACAGCAAAATAGTTGTTATAAAAGTTATGAAAACTACTGAAGGTAGTAGTTAGTAGTCCTAATTCAACATTTGACAATCTATTGTACTTCTAAGACAGTAAAATACCTTTTACATAATATGTGTAAACTTATTACCAATTAGGTATGAAAAAGCAAAGTTAATTAAACTTAGCATCTGTGTACAAAAAAAAAAACATCATACTTTGTTAATGTATATTTTGCAAATAGGAAAGTGTCAAAATTTGAAACTATATTAATATTAACAGAAGATAACAACGTTAACTGTAACGTTTTTCATTAAGCATTAAGTAAGTTAGGTACATGAAGGCAATGTGGGCATAATGTGAACAGCATATTTTTACTGTTTAATGACATACTGAATAAAATGTATCCAAGGCAAAGTGACTTGGATAATAATATAAATGTCAAATTAATAATGTAGATTATACACTAAAAAATTGAAATGTAATAAAAATACCAAAACTTGTTAAAACATTGAACAGTAGCTATTATAGTTTATAATATCAAATATTATTATACTGACTTAATTAGTGTCTATTGGTGGAAATGTGTGTTATATAGATGAAATCAAATCGGAAAATTGTTGACAAGAAATTTGTGTTAGTCTACAAATTTCAGAAGTTATTTATATCAGCATAGGGCTGCTTGTAACATGCAAAACTAAAATGTTACATTAAACATTACATTACTCTTGTATGTGTGTGTGTGTGTGGGCGCGCGCTCGTGGGTGCGTGTTTTGTTCTGTCATGCTTACCAATGGCGACCGGTGACTCACCAAACTGTGTGCAAAATTGACGATCT
Organism: Magicicada septendecula; assembly: GCA_034769895.1. NCBI lineage: Eukaryota > Metazoa > Arthropoda > Insecta > Hemiptera > Cicadidae > Magicicada > Magicicada septendecula. Next base: position 662,574,770 of record CM068368.1, read on the forward strand.
GCTTCTTGGTGCTACTTCCTCCCCCACTAATGGAGTGGTAAATTGGTATGATTAAATACAGCGTCATACAGTTATGATATCACCGGAAAATTTGCACGAGGAAAAAGTGATCTTCTTTGACTGTTTTTTTGTGTGCAAAACTGTGAAGTGTAAATAAAAAATATCATAACAGGAAACTTCAATGACATACGACAACATTTACGATATATGAGAAGCATTTTGACAGGAGAATAGTAGACCTATTACTAAACGCGGAAAATTATTTTGCACAAATCCTACGATAGTTTCATTATTATAAGCTGTGGCCTAAGGTTTGGAGGTTACACCTATGTAATGAAGTTAATCGTCTTTCCATACAGTAGCTCAGCACAACAGCGCATATATAAAAGCTCAAAGAGAGGGAGGGAGAGAGAGAGAGAGAGTGAGAGAGTGAGTAGGTGATAGGTGGACAAGCAGGCAAAGACGTAATGAGAGAAGAATTTAATATTATTACAGTAACATCTCTAACATTTAAACTTTTGATAAATTTAGGCCTACTACAAGTAAGAATTTCAAACACAATCAGAAATAAAACGATACCTGTACAACGAGAAGAATGCATGCCACACGCAGAGCCGTCATATTGAAGAAAAATCATGCCAGCGCGTTCAGTACGGTAGTAATACGCCAGCCCAGCGTGTTACTAACCACATATCGAGATAGAAATAAATTTATCAGCAGGCCGCAGCGGTATATATTTATATCAAAATGATAGTCATCGCTGAGACATGTTCTATCTGTTATTCCATGTCAGCTACAGCTCCACAGCTGGAGCGCACTCTAAACCGACGAAAATTTCAGTTTAATTGTTGTAAGCGTTTAGGTTTTTAAATTTTCAGTTAGCTCTTGCCTTTAACGAAAGTAGTGACTAGAACAATTAAGACAGCTCTTAAGTTGAAAGACGAAACTGCCAGAATTTCTAAGATCAACTTAATTTTCTGCCAGATCAACTAAGATGCCAGTTAGTTTTTAACTGCACTTCATGTCGTACATGTCACCACATGTTTATAGTAGTTTACTGAGAAGAATGCCCCCACCCAGCAACATTTCACTAAAGAAAACTGGTGGTAGTTGTGAAAACATTGACTGCTTACTTCTTGCTTTAAACCATCTGGCGTCTTCCGCAGAAATTAACGGTGTCGGACAAAATCCGCGCCTTCAGTTTCTGTGGCTGTTACATATTGTGCCTACACAGTGGCGAAGCGTGACAAAATAAATTTGGATAGACATAAAAATACCAGCCAAAAGCAACCTCTTATTAAGATTGGTGACTTTCTTAATGAACCAGTAAAACTATGGTAAATAGAGTTAATGCTACCTCTATCAGATAATAGCTAAGTGACTGTCTGAAACACACACATTTCGTTATATAATTTGGCCTAAATATCAAGGAAAAGCTATCGTATTGTTATTGGTGTCCTTCATGAAAGTAAATTAGAAAATATTGCTAGAAAAATATAAATTTTATTCACATTTTTTAATGGTGACAAATCCGGATTACTGTAGCCATTACACAAACTTTCATATTTTCTTGTAAATGAGTTTTACACGCCGTGTCGTATGTTTTCTTAGTTTTAACTTTGGAATCAGATCCCGAGAGATTGCCGTGCAATTTTGAATCACTCTGTGTACGTTCTTTCATAAAAGTCTCTTCCGCTGCCAATAAATTTTAAGTTTCCGAATAATTACCCTTATTAAGAGATTGCTCATTTTCCTTATGACCCCTAAAAACTAACACTTTCTTCCCTAAATAACAAACATCTATCAAACGGCACTATCCTTCGATTTCGTGCCACATTTTCATTGTGCTGTACTGCTTAAATTCTAGGGGTTTCGGACAAACAATGTTCAATTTTGTTACGTCCTGGCATGTGAAACATCTCATAATTTTTTTTATGAGTTTTGCTACCAGCATGTTTAGTGGCTTTAACTTCAAAATTTTTTATAGTGCCTATCCAACTTTGCTCTCATGGTTAATTTTCATTAAATATCAAACAATAATAGCTGTGCAGAGTTTTGTTTTGCTTACAACCAGAGAGCCACCTATACAAAACGTTCTGAAATTTCCTGACAACTTTTCCATCCTTCTGCGACAAATCTAAAAACGCCCGAGATATTTTTAACTTTAGCAATAACTTTCACTCTAAATGTAACATATTGACTTCGTATTTTTACAAAAATTCTTGTGAATGAAAGTTGTCAGAGTTTAGGCCTATATCAAATACCTCTGCGGTAGAACTGGTGGTACTAACTGTATTAATTTTGCTCATTTAAACCAAATAAACAGTATGTGTAAAGCACTCAAAAGTTTGACAATGAAAACAATGTATTATTAAATAATTAGTACGTAAATGGTTACACACTTCTTAGTCTATAACACTATTTTCAAAATTAAAAATAATTTGTAAACTCAATAAAAACAAATATACGTGAGCACAATGAAACAAACGCAGGTGGCCAGGCGAGAATTCTGTGCTCTTTAGTGTGGGGGAGACGTGTCTTCTGATGCGATGTACGGAACGCATTTTTATGCTGCGCGCGCAGGTCCGCTTCCGTTGTCGTCCACCGAAGCCCTCGTCACCTCCAACCTTGTTAAAAAGACATTTCAAGTAACGTCTACCCTGACACTCACCTTACAATTGCAAGGTTCCATGGCTCATACTCGCGTCATGTCGCGTGATATTTACCTTGTTAAGTTAGTTTTGTATCCTTTCTTAGTAACTTACACAACTTAATTCATAAATAAAAATTAATTATTTTATGGATAAATTATTTGGGGAGACACTGTCTACCTTGTCTCCCCTGACACTTCGCCACTGTGCTTACACTCCATACACAACTGTATTATGAGATTCGAGTCCACGTGAAAGGTAATGACTGTAAAGATATGTATATTCTAGGTAGGCGTTTGGTTTAATAGTCAAATAAGTACAAAAACAGAAAAAGAGAATCGATAGATAGCACATAAATTGAGTCAATATAGCTACGCTTGTGCATGTTATTCAGAATTACATTGTCACAAATTATAAATCAGTGGATCCGTAACAAGTTGATTTTTATACTTTATAAAGTACCGTAAGCTAATTAATTTGCTGCTATCACCTTCACTTTAAAAAAAAAGTTTGAGTGTCTTAAAATATTGCTTATTGAGGGAAACAAGAGGTCATTCCGCCAAAATACAAGTGGTAAGTAGGTGTTATTGCGATTTAAACAGAATTTTTTTGTCAACAAAACTGCTGACAAGGAACAAGAAGAATAAACTCATCTGACGCGAATTGTGGAGATAACACGACCATATGGACAGTACAGCCCGACAATTCTACGAGCCAGATAAAACGCCCACATTTGTATACTAGCGGTATGACTAGTTTTAAATGTTTAGTCACTTAGATAGTTTGATAACTGCTTCGAATTCTTTGACAGTTTATTTTGTAAACAAATTAAAAAAAGACATTATATAATTTTTTTAAACAATAGTTTAAAAAACGATTTTGAAGCTATGGTTCACATGGATAAAATTAAGAAATTAATGAACTGAGTGAAAAGCGAGATGTAGGATAAACAGAAAGTAAATATAGGAAAGAGGAAAATTGATAAAGATAACATGTACGAAGAAGCCAGGGGATGGAAGACAAAAAGGGAGACCTAAATTAAGATAGAAGAGTAGAATGGATAGCGTGGATGTAGCAATGGCGGTATGAAGAGATTGAATCTTTTGCCAGAACTTCGTCAGAATTCAGGTGGTGTTATTTAAGATAATCTTACTGCAATTTTTATGGGACACAGTGGTAAAGTAAAAGGTATATTTACTGTGCACACGTCATGCTTTGTGCATTATTATGGTCACAAAATGAACCTAGTTTTGAGAAACTCAGTTGATAATGTAAAAGAGTGTAAACTACTTTTCTCTGCTCTATTCGGGCCTGCGTCGAACTTAAAAGTTGCCGAAAAGATAATTTACTCTTGACCAAAAACAAAATTTCCCTCAGTCGCACCCATAAGAAGGAATTACAACACAGACAGAAGGCTCGTCGTAACTGTTTCCTAAAGTAAAGACGATGTTGTCGGCTCTTTAAGTCCATAATTAATAACGGACATGAATGGGACAATAACGTACCATGAAGCTCGTCACTGATGATGACTTTGACTTCAACTTTTCCTTATCACTTTCACTTCTAATCTCCAGTATGTCGACATAATTTGTTATCACAAAAGAAACTCTCAGACTAACAACTGAAGAATTTCAAAAGCGTCTGGATCAATGCGAGAGGGATCAATGTAATTTTGGAATTTTAACAAGAATCCAAACGGACGTTTCCAGGAAACCTACCATTCTAAAAAAATTTTGCGATTTCATTACGTGTATTTATGCTAAACAAGACTAAAATATACTGTATTATAAAGTTATTTATCACAGTAAAAAATAAAAAAGAAAGTAAAAGCTTTAGACGCCCATGAATTTGGCTCGATTACTCTAATCGAACCTAAAAGATTTCTCAAGTTTTGTTCGATATTCTACCAAAAAGTCATTTACAATTTACCTATCTGAAAAAATCATTTGAACTTCTTTAACTGCCGCGGTTGAGAAGAGTTATGCAGTCAAAGACTTCTCACACCAAAAAATGTATCCGACTATATGTATCAGGACTTTGCAATGCCCTACCACTACTGCTTAAACTCACAAAGCTTATAGGCCTATACGATTGTTGTCACAAATGCATTATCAAAGGGCCAGTCTCGTAATTAAAGAGAACATAAACATACATCTGGAACTCTCGAAGTGAAAGCAGGCTGTACCCACTTTCCCAGTACAGTGATTTTCCCAGAAAAATCTATCGATTAAGAAAATCTTGCTATCGATCAATTAATAAAAATTAATCGAATTTTTATGCTAATGTAATAAAAACTCTTGCTGAGTAATTGAGACATGTAGAAATTACATTTGAACGGGAGAAAGAAGTACTCCCATGTTGTTCATATTGTTTCATAAAAATTAATGATATTGTCAACTCATATTTCTTAATGTAAATTATTTAATATTTTTAGAAGCTCTGTGTATTGTGACGATACTTTTTTCTTTTCCTCGAGAATACTCTCACGTTAACTCGTATGTTTATTACTTGTCAATTGTAGTATTTATTGTATATTGCAATTTATTTCCTTATGGTGGTATCAATTGTATGTAACAAATTATTACTTTAAATATTTTTAATTCATGGTTTTATTATTTTTATTTTGTGTTTAATAACTTTTGATTGTAGGATTTCAACTGCAATAGAACGGAAACTGGCATACAATAGGACAATATACATCTATAGAGTTGACTGAATATTGAATTGTGAGGAGGAGGGTGATCAAATGCTTTCTGACGGAATCGATACCCATGGCCAATGCACTAAAATTAGACTTTTTGTTATATGAAAAAATAATTTTCTTGTCTGCAAAAAAGGTTGAAAAATGTTTAGTCGTTTCTTCTATAAGTTACTTATTTTAGAGTTTTTTTAGTTGTAGTAAAGGTACAATACTTCTCAAGATTTTATTTGTGAATAAATCTATTTTGACATATTTAGTAAAGAATCTAGATGTTCTTGTAGGCTTCTGTCTGGTTTTAAATGAAATACTTTCAACTGACCCAGTGAACGATTTGAGGGAAATAATTATTTAACTAATACTATGGCAACAATTCAATAACGTGTCCGAATAATTAATACCTTTTTGGTATCAACGACCAATCGTCCTTTTGGTCTTAGTTTAACCACATAGAAACACTTATATTTTACTTATTTTAGCAGCCATGTAACTATAAGAAATGTATATTCAAAACGTATAAGCTAGTATATTCAAAATAATGGATCTATATGTATCAGTGTACTTTGCACTGCCTTACCTCAAGTGATTAAACTCGTAAAGCTTATATACGATTACTGTCACAAATGCGTTATCGAAGAGTTAGTCTCATAATTAAATAGAATAAATTTCCTGATGGATGGACATCACTGAATATCAAATCATGACTCCGCGAAACCGGTTGTTCACGCGATATTTTCTCAGACCTGCGGTTAATCAAATTATATTTGTAAAACCCTCAAAGAAACGCGTTGACTGTGCCGCGTAATAGCATCTTGTAACCGGCCTTGGCCTTAGCCTCGGCCTTTGGGAGTAAAACTTATATAAGAAGGTACTGCGTATCTAACTGCAGTCAATTCTAATTCTTTAATTAATAAATAAGGTAACTTAGTTAATTTTACATACAATTTCTATTAAGAGATCAAACAAGTGCGACACTTAATAGGCCAATATCAAAAAGACGAGTTAGTTTTTTAGACATGCTATAGGCTTAGAGTAGAAACAATAGGATAGAGAGTAGAGCGAGACGGAGTCTATAATACAGAAGTGATTCGAGAAAAATCTGTTCTGTTAGATGACTTGAGTTATGAATAGGGAATAGTTGTGTGTCAGCCCAGGGGTTTGCGTCTGGATATGTGTTTATGTGAATAATATGCAGGGCACAAAATACAAAGAAGTCTAATAAGTCTATAAATCACAGAATATCGAACTATAAGTCTGAAAGCCTACTGCAAAAATTCTGTTAATAATCGTGAACCGACGATAAATATAAGGAGGGGAAAAACGTTGAGGAGGGATTATTTGGTTATGGAAGAGTCATGAACTGATTGGAAAGAATACGTAGAGTGGGGAAAGGCGATAAGTTTACGTTTTATAGCCTTAAAAAAAGGTATCGACAGAGTGAAGTAGGACAAGGTGGACGGTATGAAAAGTTAAGAAGGTAGTTTGGAAAGACTGAATATTGATAAAAGAATTGTACATAAATCATAAGGAAGCTCTGATAATAAGAGAGTGGTTTAACTTTGTGAAGACGGTGAAACAAGTATATTCATTATCGTCCGTCCTGTTTAATATTTACAGAGAGGACATGATAAGTAGGTATATTTTGGAAGGAAAAAAGACGTCAATAAATACATATAAGATGGGATGATAGGGTATGAAATGAAAGTAAATGACAGAAAAAAGAAAGTCATAAGAATAAATGTTGAGGACAGGTGCGTCCAAAGGGTAGTGAGGTCGCAACCGGGCGCCGCGCCGCCAAACAGGGGTGCCGCTACGCGCCCCCTATTTCTTTTATTCATTAGTTTATTAACTTATTTATTAAGCCAGTAAAATAAATCAATACGAAGAATACAAACACAAAAAATATGTAAAGTTAGTTTGTGGCCCAAGATCGACTAACCGTACTTACCGTTCTGACCACTGACGCCAGAAAACTGAACTTGGAAGAAATACTTACAAGATTTGCCAGCGCTAAAGTAAGAAATATTCCGATATAATTTCTAGTCGTATAAGTTCAGAATAGAATTTAAAATTCAATACAAATTCGATGAATTCTATAAATTACTGATTTTTATGTAAATTTTCACCTCTTCGAAAGGGAAACTGGATTTGACATGTTCTGAGGGCAAGTGGAACGTTAACAACGGTTTTTGCGGAAACAGTTTAAGTAGAGCAGAAGAGGGGCGAATAAACTGACGTTCTTGGATGATATACAGTGCGGGGTGAAGTCTGAAGAAACACGAGAGAGGTCTCGTATGAACATATACAGTTGAAGTCTGGAATGGATACGAATGGAAATACCGTGGTGTCTTGGACGACGGTGGGTTCACACGGCAAAACGTTCTACAATCCTGCGAGTGAAGACACTGGAACAAATTTTGACTTTACAATATTTAGTCATGCGTTCGTCGTCGGCGCGTGTCTGTCCATCTAACTTTGTGCGTGCGATTCCGTTAGATTTGATTAAGCTTTGGCTCTTTTATTTGTATGTTCTAGAAAAAATTTGAAGACACACCAGAACAAACAAGTTATTTTTTCATTCCACACTGAATTTTATAAACTATACAGATGTAGAGAAATTACTGAAATGAGTGTACATTCGGAAATGGTCGACCAGAATCATCCTCGTACATTATGGAAGGTAACAATGTTACACCGATTTTTGTGTAAGGCTTAATTAAAATTACCGTACGATGCTGCACCATAATACATTGTGGTATACAACAGTACATCGATTTATTTACAAGGGTTCGCAAAACAGATCGATATAAGACCTCTTGTCCATGTTTTTGTAAAATAGAGAATAAAGAGTTTCTATCGGAGTTGGTGTCAAGAACGACTCCCCCAGATGTTCGGTTATTAATCGAGTCAGGTCTGCCACAAATCTTACTTCTACTGTCGTATCGTAGTTTGTGACTCTCTAGCAAGCTTTCTGACGGGAGAGGATATAATGTGATTTCCGGTGCCTTCGTTCTGGAACATTCTGTTATAGCATTACAAGATTCCCCTTCATAACCGGCCTCCTCTCCCCCGCCCGGAGAGGGAATCAAATCTCTGGCTCTCCATTTTAGTTGGCGGTTTCAGAGCAGTCTAAAAAATAAAATAATAAACGAACAATTAAAAATACGTGGAAAAGAAATTTCTGTATTTTTTCCGAATGCATAACATCGTAGAGATGACGAGAGAGAGAGAGAGAGAGAGAGAGAGAGAGAGAGAGAGAGAGAGAGAAGGCAGCTCACACTCATTTATGTGTATATTCTTAAAGTGAAAGTGTTAGTTTAATACAAACAGCTTGAAAGATTTTAGGACTAGTGAAGGCTAGCTTAATAGGTGAGGGAAAAATGACGTGATGTTCATTTTAATTTATGGTGAAAAGCTGTGATCTGATGAATCAGCGGCTCATGAAAAACTGAAAAATTTTGATAAATAATTATGATTTAAAAGCAGAACAGTCACACAACACTGACGAAACAGGTCTAATTTCCAAAAATGTTACTTCAAAAAACTTTGTACACATTACACACATGCACATGCAAGGTGCACCTGGTTTCCAGGAACACATAAATTGTCTCTTTTGTTTTTGTAAAGTAAAAAATCTGTATGCTTTTAAAAATATCGACTCATCAATTCTTCCAGTTTACTAAAAAGACCAGAAATTTACCTTAGATTTGCTCAAAGAATTATTAACAAATTAATTTATTCCTCTTGAGCCTAGTAATTTTTTTTTTTTTTTATTAGCCTCTTTATGAAGCTGGTTTTTCCCATAACCAACTTACTTCAGTCCCAACCAAGACTGAAAAGAGGTTGTCTACTACATTTTTGTTTAGGATGTTCCAAAAAATTTATTTACATTTTCTTGTATACTAAGACACTTTTATTTTAATGTCTCTTCTACAAAGTAGTATCAACAGTGGCAAGTTTATTTAATAAGTATGGAATGAAATGGTGATTGTCGACAGTTTCATAATACTATTAGACAGAGAGAGGTTTGTCAAAGAAGTTACAATGGCAAGCATTTACTAGGAGAATTTCAGTACACTTACTAGAAGAAAGAACACAATTAAATGTACTTAATAAGCCGGTGAGCGTGTGTATACACTGTGTTCTCCTTCCTCTTGCATCTACAAGTAGACTTTTAATTCTATTATTCTAGCCTTCACATTCAGTGTAACTGTGCTTAAGTTAATCATGAATTTCATTCATGAATTTTGTAGATATACTTCATCCAGTTAGTCACTATAACTGTTCACAGCATCTAATTCAGTTAAATTTTGCTCTATTATTAGTTTTAAACTTTGTATTTGGATTTGTAGTGTATAGTGTAAAATAGTTACGAAAATATGGATAGTATAATTTAATGTTACTTTGATTTAATTATAAATGTTAAAACGAAGTTTTAGTAAATGTTTACAATATCATACAATAGTTTGAATTCCTGGGATTTTTTGTTCATGTGTGGTTTTCTTGTACTTTTATGGTCACAAATATAATATGTTTATATACTGCCAGAACAAAATTATATACTGGCACAGATATGTAGATGATATATTACTTTTATTCAAAGGCAACACAAGACAAGTTGAAAACTTCCACAAATACATAAACACTATACACCACAAATTGAAATTTACACTGGAAACTGAACAAAACAATAGTATAAATTTTCTAGACCTAACAATTAACAAAACTAACAATACACACACGTACAAAATATACAGGAAACCAACCACAACCGACATGGTTATACACAACACATCAAACCACCCAACACAACATAAGCATGCGGCCTTCAACCATATGCTCCATAGACTAACTAAAATACCCTTAAATAAACAAGATTACACCAACGAACTCAACACAATAAAATACATAGCAATCAAAAACGGTTATAACCCCAATTTAATAAACATACTACACAAACGCATCAAAAACAAAAACAACAAAACACTAAATACCATCAACACACAACACAATAAATACATCACACTCACATACCACAACTCATACACACACAAAATCGCCAATACATTCAGAAAACACAAATACAAAATAGCATTCAGAACAACCAATACCATCAAAAAACACATCAGTAATACAAACACAGACATAGACAAATAGAACAAAACAGGTGTTTACAAATTAAATTGTAATGACTGCAATAGTTTCTACATAGGCCAGACGGGAAGATCTTTTTCATCCCGTTATTCTGAACACTTAAAAGCTTTAACCAACAACAATATACACTCCGCATTTGCCACACACATACACACAGAAAACCACAGTTACACCAACATAGACACTAATCTTGAAATTTTACATTACATACCCAAAGGTCGAAAACTCAACACAACTGAACAATACAAAATATATAAACACCACACAACACAACCAAACAACATACTCAATGATCAATTACAATTTAAATCACATACACTTTTTGACACAATTACACAGAAAACAAACAGTAAGTTGAATCCCCGCGCCAATCCCCTTCCTCCACACACCACCCCCACTTCACCTTCCACACAACCGTTACAAAATGCTGGCAGTCTGTTACCAAAGCTGAAGAAGGCGGATACGTAAGCCGAAACGCGTCCAATAAAATCAGTAAGTTTTCATATGAAAAAGTTCATTTTTAGTTAAGTGTTAGTGCTGTGAAAGAAGAGATGAATAATCAAGACAATGATATTACAGTATATTGCAAAACAATATGTGATAAAAAAATAATGAGACTTTTCATTTTTATTAAAAAGTATTTATTCATTCTTTGATATTGATATTGCCTCCTTCAATGTAATCTCTATCAGACATGCTACACTTTTGCCAATGTTTTTCCAGTCCACAGAATATTTGTGAAATGCTTGTTTATGTATACCCTTCAGCAATTTCACCTTTCTCTCCTCAATGCTCAGCAAAACATTGTCATTTCAACAGTGGCAGCTGGTGGTTGAAAAATTTGGGGGTTGCAGTTGGGTTGGATGGTATTAAATTGTTTTATTCTCTGAATAGAAAATGTTCAAGTCTCCTCCCCTCCAAACAATACACAAGGAAAGCAAAATAATTCAATTTTAGTGTCACACCCATGTAACCACGAATATTAAATAACACTATTACATTAACGACTCGGAACACTAGGTATTTTATAAGTAAAAGCATAAAGTTTTACCTTACAGCCTGAACTGGTTTTCTCCTTTAAACGGCTTCTTCAGAGGCTGCCGCTGGTAGCGCTGTCCGTCTTGTTGTGGGCGACGGAATCGAGTTTTGAAAGATCGATGCTGTGTGTGTGGGGTGAGATATGTTCAAATAATGCGTGCGATTTGAATTGTGTCCGTTCGTTTAGGATGTCGTTTTTATTTGTTTTTGTGTGTTTGTATATTTCCAATTGTTCTAGAGTGTCTAGCTTTCGGCCTTTTGTGTGTATGTGTAGAATGTTCATGTTATTGTCGATGTTTTTGTATGTGTGGTTTGCTTCAATGAGGTGGTTTGCAAAGGTAGATTCTGTAGTGGTGTGGAGTGCTTTTGTGTGTTCAATGTATCTCTGTTTGAAGCTACGTCCTGTCTGGCCTATGTAGAATTTATTGCAATTTGAGCAATTTAGCTTGTAAACACCGGGTAGATTGAATTTGTTTTGTGCTTTGTGTGTGTGTTTTGATAGTGTGTGTTCTGTTTTGTTAGTAGTTTTGTAAGCGATTCTGTATCCTGCTTTTTTGAATTTGTGGGCTATTTTTTCAGTTTGTTTGTTGATGTAAGTTAGTGTTATGAATTTGTTGTTTTCTGTCTTTGTCTGTTGTTTGTTTTGTGTTGTGTGTAGGAGTTTACTGACTATTGTTCTGTCATATCCGTTAGATTCTGCTAGATATTTTATCGCGTTTAGTTCGTCTTTGTAGTCTTTTTCATCTAAGGGGATGTTGTTAAGTCTATGTATCATGGTTCTGAAGGCAGCTAGTTTGTGTTGTATTGGGTGATTGGAGGAGTTGTGTATTAGTGTGTCAGTTGTAGTTGGTTTCTGTATATACTGAATTTGTGCCTGTATTCTAGTTTTGTGATGGAGAGGTCTAAGAAGTTTATGGTATTGTTGTGTTCGTATTCGGCAGTAAAGGTTATGTTTTTATGTACTTTGTTTATGTGCGTTAGTAACTGTTCACATTGTCTTTTGTTTCCCCTGTATAGTATTAGAATGTCATCAACGTATCTGTGCCAATATAGTAGTTTTTATGTGAGTGTCTGTCATTGTTTGTGAGTATTTTTGTTTTTTCTAAGTGTTGGAGGAAGACTTCTGCTAGAATGCTGGATATGGGGAAGCCCATGGGTAAGCCATCGTTCTGTGTGTAGTATTTATTGTTATATAGTAAAGTAGTTTTGTTTTGTGGTAATGTTCAGAGTTTCTGTTATTTCGTTGATAAGTTCGTCTGGTGTGTTGTTCTGTTTGAGTTTGTTTTGTAGGATGGTGATTGTTTCAGAGATGGGGATGTTTGTGTACAGGTTTTTAGTGTCAAAGGAGGCTAATGTGGCATTATGGGGGATGTGTATGTCTTTTATTTTTGTTACTAGGTCAGTGTTGTTTTTTACTGCAATGTTGTTGTCTATTTGTGTGTGTTGTCTAATAATTTTGTCTAGATATTTTGCGAGTTTGTGTGCAGGGGCATTACGGTAGTTGATAATGGGGCGGATTGGAATATCTTCTTTATGGATTTTGGGAAGGGCTTGGAGGGTAGGGGCTGATGGTCAGATTTGTTTCATGTAGGGCTTTTGTTTGTGTGTCATTATGTGTTTGACTTTGTTGACTAGTTGTTTTACTGTGTTTTGGTATCTGTCGGTGGGGTCGTGTTTTAGTTCTGTGATGTTGTTCTGTTCCATGAAGTTTTGTACTTTTTTGTGTAGGTTGTCTGTGGGGATGATTACAGTCGTGTTGCCTTTGTCTGCTTTTACAAATGTGATGTTGTGTTTGTGTGCCTTTTCCCTCAGTTTGATGGCTGTGTGTATTTCTGAGTTGTGGTTATTGTTGTCTGGTGTTATGTGCTCCTATTATATTGTTTATATTATGTCTTAGTGTGTCTTGATGTTCAGGTGCTATGTTTTGTATAATATTAATTGAATAATTTTTTTTTAATTTATGATTAAATATTCTGTACCTGATTTTACACTCTGATTAAAATTTGAAAGGTCTGGTGCAGGCCTACGTAGTCTCTTAATTTCAATTTTCCTCAATAGGATATAAACTGAACAGCATTTTCGTTAAGTTTATGACAGAATTCATTACATCCTACCAGTTAAATATAATAAATATCTTACACTATGACCCCTTAATCGTTTATATGTACTATTATTTATATTTGATGAGTATTTATTTGTACTATTTATTTTTATTTGACTGGTCTGACACTTAACTGACACTAACAATGAACTTCCAACCTGGTGCACCACGTGTTATTTACCAACAAACAGACTGGTTGTGCCGTGATGTACAAGTGGGGTTTGTAGTCCCTGATCATACCAGCCGAGCCTAAATCGTTGTAATAGGAGCACCCAAGTCTAGACAGCGAGAGCACTACTCCAGTGTATTTCCTCATATACAAAGCACGTCACAGTTGGTGCATACACCGCTGCAAGAGCATGTACGCTTTTTAGTATTGCTCTGCGCTTTTTAATCGACAAATGGTTAATTACGATGATTTAGCTTGAAAACACTATTATTAGTTATTGTTTTATTCATAATTCTATAATTTAAAATACAATTTGAGATTTAATGGGGGTTGTGCAACCGTGCAACCACTGCATTTCAATATGCTCTTCATCTTTGTAACAAGAAAAAAATTCAAAGAGTAAATTAGAAGAGAAATCCTGATGTGTTCTCATGGTACAAAATCCATTGTTTGGCCAGTTTGGTCATTTTTTCAGATTGCCTCATACAAGTAATGTAAAACTTCAAGGTAATATTCTTTATTGACTACACCCTGATGACAAGAATTTATAATAGACTATGACATTCTAATCAAAGGAAACAGTATGGAAAACTTTGACATTCAATTAAATCTGGTGTGCGTTTTCTGATCTTAGCTCTTCAGGAAACTTCTATTGAGACAATTAAGCCTTTGCTTTGAGTCATAACCATACGTTCATATTACATCTCACCTGTTCTGAGGCATTTGAGTTTTTCTTGGTCATGAGCCAACACTTGCTCAGCAATGTTTTTTTGATGTTGCATTTACTGAGAATTCAACAATTTTCGAACGAAGATTGCCACTCGTTTCATGCCCAAAGCATTATTAAATTTATTTCATATGGCCTGTATGAGACACCAGCTTCCTTGGCAATCTCTCCTGTAGTGATACAGCAACTACTAAGCATAATATCATTAATTTTTTCATATTTTCACTGGTGGTTGATGTGCTGTGTTTCCAGTTTTATTGTCATCTTTTGTATCTTCACCAGTGGTAAAGTATCAGGGGAGACAAGGCAGACAGTGTAGTTAATTTGAGTTGCCTTAGTTACTCAATGTCAGGCAATATGGACATATCAGGATGGGCATACGCCTAATTTAAGTAGTTCAATATTACACTGAAATACACGAGTGTGAACCCACAGAACCTTGCTGTATGTTGCAACTGTACACAGAATTATAGGGTACCTTACCAGAAATGTCTTTTTAACAAGGCTGGAGGTGAGGTGGACTTCAATGGCCTGCATGAGCAGCTATTAATATGCACTTGAAAGCATTACTGAAGACATGTCTCCCCTCACTGAATAATATAGAATTCTTGCCTGGCCTCAAGTTTGTTTTTATTGTGTGGTGCCTTGTATTTGTTTTTGTTGTATTTACAAATAATTTGTAGTTGTGTATACAGTGTTATATTATATTATGTTACGTTATGTTATACTCGTATTACTAAGAAGTGAGGAATCATTTACATAAAAATTGTTTAACAACAAACAATTTTAAATGTCATCATTCAAGTGTTTTAAATATACTGTTTAATTGGTTTAAAGGAGCAAAATAGATACCGGTACTACTAGTACCAGTTCTACAGCAGAAGTATCTATTTGATATACTGTAAAGCTTTTGATTCACTGCAATTTTTGTTAAGATACAAAATCAGTACATATTCTTTAAAGCAGAAGCTACAGCTCAAGTCGAAAATATCTCAGCAGCATTTATATTTGTTCCAGAAACATGAAAAAGTTGTCAGAAAATTTGGTATTGTAAATATAGATGACTCAGGTGAAACAATTCAATTTCTATCAAATGATAATATCTTACCTTCGGCTTTCACTCCAGGGTCCTACAGACGAAACCAGTTGCAGAAGGATTACTTGATTTTGATTGCGAAATAATTACGCTAACACAATCTTTCTGATTCTAACAAATTCTTTCTCTTTTATTGAGCAAAACTTCTTTAATTTACTTTGTGAACTACTGACATAACATTTTACTGCATTTTTTTCCTACTCTACTGCTGTTTGCTATTACAAACTTGACTCTTATATTACCTAGACAAATCATATGGTTTCATGTTAACAGCTTATTCTATAATAATAATTACCAACCAAAACAAGTCTACATAAAAAAAAACAACTTTTTTAATTACGTTTCTACTAAACGAACCAGTACTCTTTTTATATCTTTTCTCTTTCCTCTTTCTTTTATAAACCCCTTTCCCTTAGAGATCTCTATTGTATAAAGTTACATTTTAAATTTTCCTTTTATAATGAACAATCACCATTTAGTTTAAATTGGTTTTAATATGAATATTCTGTGTTTTTAGTTACCCATCCCGCTGCGTGTTCATATGGTTGGTTGCACATACTCGTGTTGACCACTTTCTTTATTCTAATGCACTCCGACACTCGTTTATATAGAGTTTAGTTGTAGTTTCTTTTTATCACATTTTATTTACTTTGATTTAATATCTGTACACATTATAATATATAGTCGCCCGACTTTAATTTGCTCGAGCACTTATAGGTTGACCGCGCGGTCAGAGTTACAAGTTAACTAACTTGACCACGCTGTATTGTTTGTACACTTTAATAATTATTTTACTGGATAGGCCGATGAGGTTTTCGGCCCATCTCACACGTCCGAGGCCACCGTTTTACTTGTAGACGACTGTTCTCTGCTACTGTCTGATGCAAACTGGGGTGGCAAAGTGTTTTACTGTGATTCACAAAGAGACTGCTTGCCAGCGGTTACGTAATACGTCTAGCCGGGCAGGCTACAGGCTTTAGACATAAATAGTCTGCAATAACATTGTATGTGTGGCTGGGTAAATCGAGATTCCACAAAGGTGAACACTAACTACTTTGAGATTAAGACTGATTTAAATTATTATCTTTAACACCCAATTCTGTACTGTTACACAGGTTGTAAATGAAAAATCTTTACATTGCTCATTGATTGTTAATGTAGAGGAACCATGGATCAAAGTTTGAGTAGGCACTACAAAAATTCTGAAGCTAAGCATCAGGGCCATAGCTAGACTCTTGGGGGCCCTGGGGCTGAAAGTTTATCCGGGGCCCCCTCCATTTTTGGTAAATCAATATGTATTTACATGTGTGCAGAACTACTTAAACTACAGATTTACCCTTATGCAAATATTGTCTGTTATAATATGTAGAGTACAGTTTTACATACATCTACTGGACTTAAAAATGCATGAATTTTAGAGAGATATAGATAGAAGGTATGAAACAAAAACAAATAATTTTTCTCTTCAAAATTTATTTGAATACACATACTTTACTTAATTGACATATTCCGCAAGTTAGTTTACTTATTCAAAAAGGTACAATTTATTTACAGAAATGATTTTTTTCTAGACTTAATGTTTGCAAAGATGTCAATAATTCTATTAAAGTCAATATTTTGTGCTGTGTTGTTCTCAATAGACAAAAGAGCCAAACTACTAAACCATTGTTGGGTCATGATGCTTTGTAGAGAATTCTTTATTACTTTCAGTTTTGAGAATGATCTCTCAGCTTTTGCCACTGTCACAGGGACTGTAGGGTACATCAAACAAGCAGTGATGACATCTGGGTAGCTTGAAACTAAGGAACTAATTTCAATCAAAAGTAGGTTTGCAAGCATAGGCGTGCACAGCATCCTTTATTAGAGGGTGCACGAACCATTGTACCGGAGGGGGGGCTGGAATTTTTTAAAGAATATGCTGTCTAAAACGTATTTTAAACAATTTTTTTGTTAAAAATTAAACCAAAAATCTAACACTCTTGGGCTACAAAAAAGTTTTAGTTGAAGTTTTTGAACTTTAGTTCTAAGCAACATTTTTTTTTTAAGTTGAATCTTAAACTTTGCTTCTATCTACTGTTTTATAGGAAAAAAAAAATATTTCTGAGACATACACTAAAAATAATTTATTTAAAATAAAGACAAACATTTTGTAAGTTTACAGTAGCATATGCCTTTCTCCAGGAATCAGTACCGGTACTTTAAATTCTTCAATAATGTCTTTATAATCCAAATTTACTGCTAACTCTAGCTCAATAAAAGGAAGCATCAAATATTCCAATCTATCTTGAGTCATGCTTGTTCTGAGTTTTGATTTTACAATACTCAGTTTGGAGAAGCTTCTCTCAGATGAAGTATTTGTTACTGGTATTGTAAGAAAAAGTTTTAATGTGGCGTAAAGCTCGGAGAACAAGTTAACATGATTTTCAATGCTTAGCCAGTCCAACCACTTCTTCAAGGCTGTGCTTGTCGTACCTATCAAATAAAAATATGAATTACATATACACAGTGCCTACTGCCTACTGTATGTATTTGGAAACCTTCTGTATATTTAATTACACTTGGACAGGGTTCCATTTCTGTCAATTCCACAGACAGAATTGACAGAAATGGAACCCTGTCCAAGTGTAATTAAATATACAGAAGGTTTAAAGCTTTTTAAGTTATTATGCTCACCTTTTGGAGGAGCTCCATTATCACACTTGTTGTTTTGTAGTAGTTGTTGTTCTGCTTTGATGCCATAAAAGTCAACCTGAAGTTTTTTTGACACTAGTTTCAAATCATTCTCTTCTGCTTCCAACTTGAGAAGTTTTACAGTTGCAACTATTAAATCACATGTTTCTTGCTCAAATTGTTTGTCTATGCCCATTACCAGTGAGTCTATGAAAGGATAAAATGTCAAACATCTGTCTTGATCTTCTTTACTATCAAAATAGTGAGAGTTTTGGACAGCTTCATCGATGCGTGAAGACACTTTTCTTTTTTTCAAAACAGGAACCTCCACGTCAATTTCTTCACAAACTTCTTTTGCACAATTAAAAATTTTGTTAAAAGATGTTTCATTCCTCTGTGACGAAAGTGACTCCCGGAGCATTTTAACCCCGTTCATGGCAGTCAAAAGGTCAATGTCCTCACTCTGAAGTGTTTTGCTTACTTTTAAAATCAATAAAAGTATCGGGTGAGTGATTTCCAAAGCCAACACAAAATCGAATGACTTCAGTTCATGTAAGAGCCCTCGACCTTTTATTTTCACATCAGCTTTGTCAGTTGTTGATATAATTTCCTGTAAGGCCTCAACAAGAACAACAAAATTTGTCTTCACTGATTTAACAGCCTCTGCCCTACAAGCCCATCTGGTTGTAGATAGGGACTTAAGAGTCGTTAACTTAGAGTTAGCTTCTTTTGCCATTGCAGCAAACACTGCATGGCGTGATGTGCTTCCTTCTACAAAGCAAAATAAGGTTTGTACAACTCCAAAGAAGTTGAAAATTATGCGATTTTGTTTGCTTGAGGTACATGCATCAACCAAAACTAGATTCAAGCAATGCCCATAGCAATGAACATACATGATCTCTTTACACATCTCCTTACACTTTGCTTGAACTCCGTTATAGCATCCAGACATTGTTGATGCACCATCAAAACAAACAGAAATTACAAAGGACCAATCCATTTTTAAAGTATTTACAAGGACATCATTTAGTTTCTAAAAAACGGACTCTGCATTTTGTTTTGTTAATCTTTGTAAACAGACAAATTGCTCAACAGCACAGTTTTTTTCATCATCAAAATGTTGTACTACCACAGACATTTGTTCGTTATGACCTAAATCAGAAGTTTCATCAGCTATCAATGAAATTTTTTTCTCTTGCACAGAATTTACAATATTACACTGAATAATATTGTGCAATGCTTTGATTAAATCATTTTGAATGTGATTACTTGTGTACATGGCATTTCGAGGCGATTCCTTTAAGTGTCTTTTCATAACAGGGTCATACTTCCTTAACATATCAACTAAGCTTAAAAATAGCCCTTTGTTTACGTTACTTTCATTTTCCCTGTGTCCTCTGAAAGGGTATCCTGATTTTGCTAAACAAATAACTATATCCATAAGCCTTTCCATAACGCTTCGGTTGTTATTTTTTTCAACTTGTTTTTTTACCAGAACCTCTTCTTTTTGTTTATCTAACAAAACATCGATTGGTGTTTCTTCATTGGAAGTAAAGCTGGAAAATGATTTCAAACTTTGATTGTGGCATGTCGACCCCTGATGTGCTTTGAAACACTCATTCGCCTTGTTCCAACTTTTGAATCCTGTCGTAATAAATGCTTTGTCAGTATGACCCTTTTTGCCTGAATCATTAGAAGAAAAAAATCGACAATGTAAACAAAAAACTGCATCAGCTGAGGGACTGTACTCTATCCAATCATATTTTGTATACCACTGTGGTTGAAAACTTGTTAGCTTGTTTCCAACTTTAGTGGAAGGATATTTATTGAGTTTTGGTTGATAGGGACCTCGAACTAATCTATCACTTCTCTCAAATCTATTTTTAGGAATTTCTTGAATAGGATCATCAGGGTGAGGAGTCGTTGGCTCATGTTTGGAAGTCGATGTCGATGGCTCATTAATAACATCATGCAACGGAGTTCCTTTGGTGTTACTACTTAAACTTTCACTTTTACTACTTTCACAAATTTGCACTTTTAAACTGACATTACTACTATTCTGTTTTAGTCCGTTCTGTTCTGTTCTTATAATAAACCTATCTAAACTATTTTTCTTCATTTTCACACACTAACTAATTACGCACTATTTCACTTTCACTATTTGTCCCTATTTAGTACCTATACTGCACTAAATTACTAAATTATTACGATTCTGTACTAATGCGGTGCGGTGCAGACTACAGAAACTTTAGCGCGCACGTGAAGTCAGTTAAAAACAGCTGTGGAATGTGGGAGTGGGTCGGTCGAGCCAGTAGACCGGTTGAGTGGTGGCAGTGAGGGGCGAGAAAGGGAAGGGAACAATGCACCACACACGCCTACACCACTCTGCTCCGACTCATGACTGAGTTCACTACCTTGATAGTTTCAGGTTTCATGTGTGTCTTGTTTAGTGAGATTCCCCATATCTTCAAGGCTTCTAGCCCACTTTTCTCACACAAGTTTGTTACTCAATGAAATAAAAATTACGAAAACATTGAGAATGTAAATACCAACAATATAAAAAACTTTTATTTATTTATTTAAATATAACTTATTAGCAGGTGCCTGTGCACCTGTGGCACCCCCCCCCGTGCGCACGCCTATGTTTGCAAGCTGTTTCACATCTGTCAAATGCTGTAACTTTAATCTGAAAGCACTTCTGACTGATAAAAACTGTGGCTGAAACAGTGGTGATACATCATATGGAAATCTTTGTGCAAATTTATCAGCTTCGTCCAGAAGTTCAAACTCAGTATATGTGTTAAGGAAATAAGGTTATACTACTCTGTACAAGTCTGTAACTTCTTTCATACCTTTGAATCTGTTGTCTAGCTGTGATAACAGTATTGTATTAATCATAGGATAAAATACTGTCACTCTAAACCTGCTCGTAGGTTCTGTTAACCTTTGATCCTCACAGGTTTCATCAAAGTGTTTTTTCGCCTTTCTAACTCTTTTGTCAGAGAAGTCATCATCTGTAATTCCTCACATTGCACCTATCTTTGTAGCTTCTGTAACGACCATTTCAAAGGAATTCCAAAGATCCATTTCCTCTATCCAATGCAGATCGTACTTTCCAGAAGATCGTAGGCTGTCATTTTATCTAAGGACTCAGCTTGTAAAGGTTTGGAGGTAATATTGATATGCTCCAAAGATGTCGTTTTTAATTAATTAATATTTGCCCTTTAGGGCCTCCCTGGAGGCTGCCCCAGGCTAGCTATGGCTCTGCTAAACATGCTGTGCCGAGTCTGGCAGAATCGGCGATTGCCCAGAAAATAACGTCCCAGTAAACGTTAAAAGCAGTGTGCCGAACTCTAGTGGAGAGACGGCGCAAAACCAGTAAATAACCGCCTGTAGCTAAATGCAGTACTAATTTATAGCGCTTTAATCGCTGCTGCGCTCTTGGAGCGAAGATAAGGCACTAATTCGCTGCTGATTAAATGCCTGAGACGTGCTGGCACCTAGGGCCAAGCTCTGTAGGCAGGCGAGATGGACAGGAATTTTTATGTTTAAGTCTGTCTCGCTTCTACTTTCAACGTATATGGCTGCCTTGTTCTTCTCCGGTAAGATGAAGAGTTTTACACCTTCAAGCCTTCACACCATGTCAGGCTAAGACAAATACACGACTGCGGTAAGTCTCGCCTATACTCTCATATTAATTGTATTTAATATTTCACTAAAGAAAACTGTTTTTAATAAGCCTAAGTAGGTGGATTTCTGTTAACCTTGATGCAACCGCGTGGTGGTTGGGCAATAAGTAGTTTCATGGTAGAATTTTTAAAACACTGTAAAATTATATTAAATTCACGTGTCAGAACTACGGCACTAAAAAGTCAAAGAAATATGAATACAAAAGTATTAGTTTAAAATAATGCAGACATTGATGTAATCAGATTTAACCTTTCTTTACCACGTGGTACCAAATATTCAGATTATGCATAAGGCTTGGTAAAATTGTAACAAGCAATAATTAACTATCAAAAATGCAAACATGGTAACCCGCATTGGGTGAAATTATTATTATAAAGATTTACTGTACGAAATATTTTCAAATAGGGCATGTTGGCCATGAGACTTTGTCAAGTTTTACATTTAAGTAGCTATAAAGCTATGTTAACTTTATATATGTATTTTGGGGGGTGTGCAAATTTCTCTGGGCATTGTGTTGAGTACTCTGGCTGATATATATAATGTTGTGTAATTAGGGTCCATCGAACAAGTCGAGAAAACGCCTACAACATGGCCTGAACTTATAACACCATAAAGCTCTCCTTTTCATCTGCCGGAGGGATAGCCAGGAAGCCACACCAACACCTGTAATGTAAGCCACGAGATTGCCACCTCCCCCATGGACAAATTCAGGTGATGTCAAACCAATATATTATGTACACGTAGAGTCAGCATTCAATAATACCCAGTGAATCAGTTCTATCTATCAACCACTACACCTTCAAGTTTTTAAACATTTAATTGGATCCCCAATTGATGGGACAGTTTAGTGTGTGAACTGGATGTAAAATTATTTGTAAATTTTATTAAATTTCTGGTAAAATTGTCAGCTCAGAGACTGGCATGTCTTCTTAGACAGTTCTACATTCAAACCTATAATTCCCTCTTATTTCAGTATATGTGTTTCTTTACAGCTTTTAAGTCATTCATTCTATTGGTAATTTATCGGGTTCAATTTAGTAGTCTATATATATATATATATATATATATATATATATATATATATATATATATATATATTCTAAATTTTAAATTCAGTTTGGTTCTTATTGTATAGAAATTTCTGGGGTAGGTAGGTGCATTTCACAAGTTTCATCCTGAATGGATGCATGTCCATACAATGTTGAACGTGTTGTTGAGACAAGTTAAATTATGCATCAACTGGGCCAAACATGTCGGTCTCTGGGCCAAAAGTATTTTTCATAGGGTTATAATATTCATGCCATATTTCTATTTTCACTACTTAGCAATGTTTCTATATATATAAATGCTTTTAATTAATTATGATAACTGGGGGGTGTTCATTGTTTTAAATGTTTTTTATTTCTCACAGAAATAGAGCCCATTGGGGCAGAATTGAATAACAGTATTAGGCACTTAGCCAAAATTTTGGAATTTATTATGTCCTGGGGACTACTGAAGTGCATAAGCATAATCTAATACACATGATGTGTAATGAACCAAGTAAATATTGTAATCCTAACAGGGATATCTATAAAAGAATTAATAATATATATCATGGGGGTAAGAAAAGGGCGTGGCAAGAGATCTATATATATATTGTATTGTATGGTATTGTATAGTGTATTTGTATTGTGGAACATGTAATGTTTTGTATATTTGTGTGTGCATTTTGAGGGGTTATATGTATTGTACATATAGGTGTATTTTTGGTGGGGAGTTTAGATATAGGGTTTTTATAAAAGAAAGTTGAAACATGGAGATATGTATATATCCTTTTAATTTTTATAACAAGTATTTATTCTATCTCAATTAATCTTTGCTGATTATTTCTTTAAGAAAATAATTTATTTTAATTAACTTTAATAACAAGTATATGAATTGTCACCCTTTAAAATTTATTTAATTGTTTGAGAATTTATTATTATAATTAATATTATCAAGGAGTCTATACCATTTATCTCCATTAAGTTCATTGCAAGCATTCTAAAGAGAACATATAAAATAAATTTTATATATTATTAATATTAATATTTTACCGGAAACTTTATTTCAAGGATAGTAATGATTTTAAATTTTAATTCATTTGTAAAGAGAGATAGCAAATTATTTTACAGGTGTTAATAAATATTTTCAGGTGACCTTGTTGAGAGAGAGTATACTCTATTTTAATTGACAATTTAAGGGAATTATAGATTATGACTGTTGTGTTTATTTATTTTGTTATTACTTTTGTTTACCAAGTGAGATAGAATAATAAAAGGGATTTATTAATTGTTTAATTTATGAGTTTTCATTGCAAGTCCCGTCTGACTGGATCCAGCGCATTTTTGGCTTCTCTAGGCTTTAGCCTAGTTCTAATTAACTTGTGCCCTCTTTTCAAAAAAAAAAAAAAAAAATTTTTTCAAAAACAATTTTCAAAAAAAAAAATCTTTTTTTTTACTGCCTAAGTTAAAGAGGGGTTACAATGCTGTACAACAAAACTCATATAATAAATGCTGAGATGTTTCACATGCTAGAACTTAACAGAACTGAGCAATTGTTGGAATGATCTAGAATTCAATCAGTACAGTACAATGAGAATGTTGCACAAAAGGCAAAGATTTGCACAATTTACTGGCAATAGGCTTGAAGTAACATATAGAAACCAGCACTGTGTTTAAAGGCACATCTTCTGCCTTTGATTTAATGATTTAATCAAGTCTGTTTCCACCACTACTAACGAAAATATTTGTGATAAAATAAACCAGGCTGATTTTGTTTCCACTCGTGCTGATGAAGCAACGCTGTATTTGTTAGAACATGATAATTGTGCAATATGCTCATGGTTTAAAAATTAAGGAAGAATTTTTAGGGTTTTCTGATGTTTCTTCCAACAAAAGCACAGAAGAGTTGTCTAATCAAATTATTTAAATTATAAAAGAATCTAAAAGAGCGTTAGTTTGGCCAAATGTCTTGGAGGTTATATACAACGCCAATTAGTATACAGCGGTAAAACTCTGATAAATGCCTACTGTTTTCTGACGAATGAGTCAGAGGTTCGAGGAATCAAACTCAGCTCTGCCAACAAATCCTACTATCACATCCTTGAAGACATGTGTCGCATAGCCCCTAGGTACATGGCATGCACTGGGTGTACTTTGTGTAGCAGATGAGAGAGGATGAAAAGGCAAGTTTCCAGTGCCTATAATTAACTGGAACATATCGGCTAAGGGAAGAAACCCCAACAGAAAAATCTGGGTCCTGCTGCAGGGGGTTGTGACAATGGGCTTGGTCTTCATTTCACATAAAAAAATTTTAATTCAAAAAGCCTTATACTAGCCTTGGACAAAAGGATGGTCTAAATGGAAAATGACAAAAGCATAGGAAATGGATGATGATTTTGGGAACTTTAAATACACAAGGTTGCAGAAGAAAATTAATAGAAATTGCCCATGAATAAACATCAGTTCAACAGTTGCCTTAACAGAAACAAAAAAGAAGGGGACGGGTAGTGAAACCTTATACAAGCCTTGGACAAAAGGACGGTCTAAATGGAAAATGACAAAAGCATAGGAAATGGATGATGATTTTGGGAACTTTAAATACACAAGGTTGCAGAAGAAAATTAATAGAAACTGCCCATGAATAAACATCAGTTCAACAGTTGCCTTAACAGAAACAAAATATCGGTATGGAGAACCATACATGACTTCCATGTTCTAAGATTTATATTTAAAATCATATTCGAAATGAAATATTTCCATAGAAACTACGTCTTTCTACTTATTGCTTCAGCATTAACCACAATACTGTGGTCACTAACGTATACCACCTGACGTTTTCGCACTCGATTTTCACCGATGATGGCAGTCGATGGCACTGCCGAAAACTCTGGTTTTGCAGAAAACATTGGCCTACGGCTAAAGAGCCCGGGAAGCAATTTTAACAAAAAACTACTTCTTTGTTACCGATAACGTAGTACACATATAAAAAATTCTCCCCTCCACCTTCAACTATAATTTTTAATAATTGAAAATTACCCCCAACTCGTTCACCTAACCTCTTCATTTATAGATATGTCATCTACGTTTCTACAGTGGATTACTATGAGCTTCTTATCAGGATACTTTATTTATAAAAATTAAGTAGTGTACTTTACTCTTGTTAAATCATAAAATGTTTCAGGTAAACTACCCCTTTCTCTTAACCGATCTTCTCCAAAATCAATAGACCTTCCGCCCTCTACAATTCAGGGATGCATGCAAAAAAATATTTGATTCTGTTTGAATGTGCGGCAGTTATCGTTCGTCATGGAAACATTTCTCTTGTTACAACATAAAATGTTGCAGGTAAACTACACCTTTCCCTTAACCGATCTTCACCAAAATCAGTAGACCTTGAGCTCTCTGCAACTCAGGAAAGGGTGCAAAAAATTATTTGATTCTCTTTGAATTTTCGGCAGTTATCGTTCGTCAAAAAAAATTACTGATAAACTACCCCTTCGCTCAACCCATCTTCAACAAAATCAACAGACCTTTAGTTCTGTGTAATTCAAAAAGGTATGCAGAAGAGTAGTTGATTCTGTTTTAATGTACGGCAGTTATCATTCGTCATAAAAAAAATTACCCTTGATAAAACATAAAATGTTGCAGGTAAACTACCCTATTCCCTTAACCGATCTTCACCAAAACCAACAGGTCTCGGGAACTCTACATTTCAGGGCTGTATGCAAAATATTATATGATTCTGTTTGAATTTGCGGCTGTTATCATTTGCCATATAAAATATCCTTGATAAAACAAAAAACGTGGCAGGTAAACTACCCCTTTCCCTTAACCGATCTTCACCAACACCAATAGGTATTGAGAACTGTACAATACAGGGCTGTATGCAAAACATCATTTGATTCTGTTTGAATTTGCGGCTGTTATCGTTTACCATAGAAAAAAATTACCCTTGATAAAAAACCGTTGCAGGTAAACTACCCCTTTCCCTTAACCGATCTCACCAAAAACGATAGGTCTTGAGAACTCTACAATTCAGGACTGTATGCAAAATATTATATGATTCTGTTTGAATTTGCGGCTGTTATCGTTTGCTATACAAAATACCCTTGATAAAACAAAAAACGTGGCAGGTAAACTACCCCTTTCCCTTAACCGATCTTCACCAAAAACAATTGGTCTTTAGTACTCAACAAATCAGGGCTGTATGCAAAAACGTACTTGATTCTGTTTGAATTTGCTGCTCTTATCGTTTGCCATAGGAAATACCCTTTTAAAACATAAAACGTTGCAGGTAAACTACCCCTTTTCCTTAACCGATCTTCACAAACACCAATTGGTATTGAGAACTCTACAATACAGGGCTGTATGCAAAACATCATTTGATTCTGTTTGAATTTGCGGCTGTTATCGTTTACCATAGACAAAAATTACCCTTGATAAGAAACCGTTGCCGGTAAACTACCCGTTTCCCTTAACCGATCTTCACCAAAAATGACAGGTCTTGAGAACTCTAAAATTCAGGGAAGTATGCAAAATATTATATGATTCTGTTTGAATTTGCGGCTGTTATCGTTTGCCATACAAAATACCCTTGATAAAACAAAAAACGTGGCAGGTAAACTACCCCTTTCCCTTAAACGATCTTCACCAAAAACAATAGGTCTTTAGTACTCAAGAAATCAGGGCTGTATGCAAAAACTTATTTGATTATGTTTGAATTTGCGGCTCTTATCGTTTGGCATAGAAAATACCCTTTTAAAACATAAAACGTTGCAGGTAAACTACCCCTTTTCCTTAACCGATCTTCACCAAAATCAATAGGTCTTGAGAACTCGAAAATTTAGGGCAGTATGCAAAACATTATTTGATTATGTTTGAATTTGCGGCTGTTATCGTTTGGCATAAAAAATACCCTTTTTCAAACATAAAACGTTGCAGGTAAACTACCCCTTTCCCTTAACCGATCTTTACCAAAATCAACAGATCTTGAGAACTCTACAATTCAGGGCTGTATGCGAAACATTATTTGATTCTGTTTGAATTTGCGGCTGTTATCGTTTGCCAAACAAACAAAATTACCCTTGATAAAAAAAAACCGTTGCTGGTAAACTACCCCTTTCCCTCAACCGATCTCCACCAAAAACAATAGGTCGCGAGTACTCTACAAATCAGGGCTGCATGCAAGAAATTATTTGATTCTGTTTGAATTTGCGGCTGTTATCGTTTGCCATAGAAAAAAAATCCACACACACACACACACACACACACACACACACACACACACTTTTCGAAAAATGACTTTTTTTCATGTTTTGAGTGTAGTACAATCATATTCTGCAATAATCTCGAACACGATTTTTTTTGCCATCACCATACTTCCATTTCCTTAAGGAACATGGAAGTAAAAAGAAGGGGACGGGTAGTGAAACCATTGGCAACTACGTCCATCTCTATAGTGGTGTCCCAAAAGACCAGCATGGGTGAAGAGGGGTATCTATACTAATACAAAGAAATGAAAAAAATATAACAGACTGGGAAACAGTAAATGAAAACATAATAAGCATAAATGTAAACATTCTACAACACAAATTAATGATATTTGGAATTTATGGAATATCAAATGATGAAAATATTGTTACGACATCACAGAACAATCTACGTGTTTATCGAATGTTCCAGAGTGATCCGGAATGTAACGTGTGTGGCATACGTGCTTGTTGACGCATTTTCTAGACCGTCGTAACAGTGGTGTCAGAAGTGGGATAGAACGGTTACCAGTGGAAACAGTGGACACTTTGTACAAGACGAGTGTAATTAGTAATTAATCGGAAAACAATGGATGCCAGTCAGATGATGGAAAATGCGCTGCTGTTACAGACGGAGAAACAACAGGATGAGAAACGCAAGCAGGAAAGAGAAGAGGCTGAGGAACGTCAGAAAGCACTAATGCTAGAAACAGAAGAAAGACAAAAAGAAGAACGAAGACAAGAAAGGGAAGAAACAGAGGAACGGCGTAAGCAGGAAGCAGAGGAACATAAACGTGAAACAAAATACATCAGGGGGTTAATACAGGAGCAAAAGCAGACACAAGAACAAACCGCTGCAGAGTTGGGTCTCCTACGAGGTGAGCTTAATAAGCAAGTTACTAAAATATCGGAGGTACAAGAATCAATGACATTAAAAATAGCTGAAGTAGAAATATCTGTCTCAATGTTGAAGAATCGATGTCTACAAAAATATCTGTCATAGAAGAATCTGTGTCAAATAAAATATCTGCAGTAGAAAACTCAATGGCAAACATAAGAGAACAAATTAAAAGTGAAATTCTTGGATTTCCTTGTCCATGACGTGTCCGTTACTTAACTAAATATCACTATAATATTGACGACTCGGAACACAAAGTTTTTTATAAGTAAAAACTCAGTAAAACAAATAGTCAACAAAGCCAAACACATTATGACACATAAACAAAAGCCCTACATGAAACAAATCCGACCATCAGCACCTACACTCCAAGCGCTTCCCAAAATCCATAAAGAAGACATTCCGATCCGCCCCATTATCAACTACCGTAATGCCCCTGCACACAAACTGGCAAAATATCTAGACAAAATTATTAGACAACACACACAAATAGACAACAACATTGCAGTAAAAAACAACACTGACCTAGTAACAAAAATAAAAGACATACACATCCCCCATAACGCCACATTAGCCTCCTTTGACATTAAAAACCTGTACACAAACATCCCCATCTCCGAAACAATCACCATCCTACAAAACAAACTCAAACAGAACAACACACCAGACGAACTTATCAATGAAATAACAGAAACTCTGAACATTATCACAAAACAAAACTACTTTACTTATAACAATAAATACTACACACAGAACGACGGCCTACCCATGGGCTCCCCCATATCCAGCATTCTAGCAGAAGTCTTCCTCCAACACTTAGAAAAAACAAAAATACTCACAAACAATGACAGACACTCACATAAAATACTATATTGGCACAGATACGTTGATGACATTCTAATACTATACAGGGGAAACAAAAGACAATGTGAACAGTTACTAACGCACATAAACAAAATACATAAAAACATAACCTTCACTGCCGAATACGAACACAACAATACCATAAACTTCTTAGACCTCTCCATCACAAAACTAGAACACAGGCACAAATTCAGTATATACAGAAAACCAACTACAACTTACACACTAATACACAACACCTCCAATCACCCAATACAACACAAACTAGCTGCTTTTAGAACCATGATACATAGACTTAACAACATCCCCTTAGATGAAATAGACTACAAAGACGAACTAAACACGATAAAATATCTAGCAGAATCTAACGGTTATGACAGAACAATAGTCAGTAAACTCCTACACAAAACACAAAACAAACAACAGACAAAGACAGAAAACAACAAATTCATAACACTAACATACATCAACAAACAAACAGAAAAAATTGCCCACAAATTCAAAAAAGCAGGATACAGAATCGCTTACAAAACTACTAACAAAACAGAACACACACTATCAAAACGCATGCCCAAAGCACAAAACAAATTCGATCTACCCGGTGTATATAAACTAAATTGTTCAAATTGCAGTAAATTCTACATAGGCCAGACAGGACGTAGCTTCAAACAGAGATACATTGAACACACAAAAGCACTCCACACCACTACAGAATCTACCTTCGCAAACCACCTCATTGAAGCAAACCACACATATAAAAACATCGACAATAACATGAACATACTACACGTACACACAAAAGGCCGAAAACTAGACACTCTAGAACAATTAGAAATATACAAACACACAAAAACAAATAAAAACGACATCCTAAACGAACAGACACAATTCAAATCGCACGCATTATTCGAACACATCTCACCACACACACACAGCTTCAATCTTTCGAAACACTTTCTCGTCGCCAACAACAAGACGAGCAGCGCTACTAACGACAGCCTCTGATGAAGCCTTCTATAGGTGAAAGCCGGTTTAGGCTGTAAGGTAAAACTTTACGTTTTTACTTATAAAAAACTTTGTGTTCCGAGTCGTCAATATTATAGTGATATTTAGTTAAAAGTGAAGTTGTGCAGTGCCTGAAGATACAACCAAAACAACTTTGTGAACAGACTGTACCAATGATAAAGACAGAAAAAGATGCAGAAAATAAGCTAATAGAGAAAGTCACTTTGCCTGCAGTAGGGACAGTTCATGTCAAAGCTCCAACCTTTGACGGAAGCAGTCACTGGGCAACGTACCTCCGCCAATTTGAGCTGCTGCATGCGCAAATAGTTGGACAGAGAAAGGCAAGGCTGTTTCACTCATTCTTGCATTAAAAGGACCTGCGGCAGAATTACTACATAAAGTGCCACCTGACAGCCAAAACACCTATGCCGAATTGATAAAAGCTCTAGAATTACGGTATGGTAATAAACATTTGTGAGATGTGTACTGCACCCAGTTGAGAGCAAGGCGACAACATTCCGGGGAGAGTCTTCAAGAGTTTGAAGCAAGTATCGACAGACTAGTTAGGTTAGGTTAGGTTAGGCCTATCCTGTAGCGCCAGAAGATTTTCGAATGTGTTTTGCTATGCAGACATTTACTGCCGGTGTCCGAGATAACGAACTACAGCAAGTGTTACGAATGGCAAGACACCAGAACAATGTTGACGTCTTGGTACATGCTTTGCAATTTGAGGCCGCCAAATCAGCGTCTGGTTGGACAAGTCATAGAATGCGCGCTAAAAGATCGCGACGGCACAGACAATGAAGAATATGAACAAGGAACAGAGACTCGACGGTTGGCGCCATAGTATAAAATAAGAAAGGATGGAAGACCGAAGTGTTATAGATGTGGGAAACCTGGACATCTACAACGAGATTGTCGGGTTAGAATTCCGCAGCAGGGAAATGACCAATAGTCAGTACAATGGGGCGTGTGCTGACTAACTGGAGGAACGAAGCCCCTAGACAATACACAATTTCTACACTTCAGAAAAACAGCGGGAGCTTGGTAGGTACCGGATTTGTTCAAGAAAGGCCAACCTTGATTACAGTTGACACAGGCGCAACAGTTTCTATTGTGCGCCCCGACGTGGTGAAAGATCTCAAGCCAATCTGGTGCTCTTGCAGCTTGCGAACAGTTACTGGACGGCCTGTAAAATTGTTGGCAAAGTGGAGATACACCTTCGCCTCGGTCGACTTGAGTTTAATCATCAAGTACTTGTTGCAGACATTGTGGATGAAGCAATTCTTGGTGTGGACGTTATGAATGCATACAGATTTATAGCCGACTTCAAAAACAATGTCTTGAGAATCGGAGGCGAAGAGGTAATGCTATCAACAATGACGACAGCAGAAAAATCGATGGACGTCATAAACCAAGTGGCCGAGGTAGATACTAGGGGCAACCAGTGTTCTATATTCAAACCCCAGGTAGTCAGCACACCGAGCATACTAATTGCCAGAAGTTTAGTAAAACCTGACAAAACCGGAAATGTACCTATTAGAGTGGTGAATATTTTGGATCAAGCTATCACATTACAAAGCAATACGCTCCTAGGCAAATTGACTCCTCTGGCCTGGGTAGCCGGAATGACGCAACGAAGATCCAGTGCTTCAGATAATTCCAAATTACCAGAGGAACTGCAAGAATTATTGAACAGATCTTCTAACGACCTCACAAGTGGTGAGGTAAAAGAACTCAGACAGTTTTTACATGAATTCAAAGATTGTTTTGCAGTTCGGGGACAGTCACTGGGAAGAACCTCTCTTGTGCAACATCGCATCAATACCGGGGACACAACACCGATACGCCAACCTCCTCGAAGGCCTCCATTATCTAAACAAGAGGAAATGTCTCGGTTAGTACAGGACATGTTGACAGAGGGAGTAATCGAACCTTCGTCAAGTGCTTGGTCTTCTCCTGTAGTGCTGGTAGCGAAGAAGGATGGTGGATTGCGTTTCTGCGTAGACTACCAGAGGTTAATTGATGTTACAAAGAAAGACTGCTATCCATTACCTCGCGTTGATGATACACTCGACACGTTGTCCGGAGCACAGTGGTTTTCCACATTGGACCTGAAGAGTGGATATTGGCAAGTGGGTCTTCATCAAGAAGACAAGGAAAAGACCGCTTTAGTGGCTTATTCCAATTTAACGTCATGCCATTTGGACTCTGTAATGCACTGGCAACATTTGAAAGATTGATGGACCTGGTACTCCGAAGCCTGACATGGAAAACTTGCCTTGTTTATTTAGACGATGTCATAGTCATCGGGAAGACTTTCAAAGACCATTTGGAAAACCTTAAGGAGGTTCTAACTAGAATTCACGGTGCCCAACTGAAGCTGAGACCGAAGAAGTGTTCTCTAATCCAGAAGGAAGTACAGTATCTGGGCCATCTGGTTTCGGCAGCGGGTGTTAGCATGGATCCTAATAAAGTAGATACCGTAAGAGACTGGCCAGTGCCGAAGAGTAAACATGAAGTTCGGAGTTTCCTGGGGTTATGATTATATTACAGACGTTTTGTGAGAGTCTTCGCTACTATTGCTAAACCACTATATGCGCTAACAGAAAATAAACGAAACTTCCAGTGGTCGAGGGAGTGTGATCAAGCATTTAGGACTTTGAAAATTGCATTATGTTCGCAGCCATTTCTCGCTTTCCCAGATTCCAAAGGGAAGTACATTGTGGACACAGACGCAAGCAATACTGGTCTAGGAGCAGTTTTGTCTCAAGTTCAAAACGGTGAAGAACGAGTAATAGCGTATTACAGCAAGACACTTTCTAAACCGGAGAGAAATTATTGTGTCACAAGGAGAGAGTTGCTGCCAATCGTCCGAGCGTTGGAGCACTTCCATAAATACCTCTATGGAAGAGAGTTTTCACTTTGTACCGACCATGCCGCGCTGCATGGCTCTTAAGATTTAAAAAACCGGAAGGACAGTTGGCAAGGTGGCTTGAACATCTGCAAGAGTACAACTTCAAGGTACAACATCGACGGGGGCGCCTGCATGGTAATGCAGATGGCTTATCACGAAGACCATGCCCAGAAGACTGCCGACATTGCCACAGAAAGGAAGAACAAAACTCAATCGAACATGTTCAAGCCATCACTGTAGATTTCCTGGCTGACGGCTGGACAACACAAGACTGTCAACAAGAACAGATGACTGATGCAGACATTGGACCGATCTTGACAGCAAAAGAGGAAGGTCGCCGCCCGGATTGGCAAGATATCTGCCATGGTTCTGAAGTGCTGAAGGGCTACTGGGCACAATGGGAATCTCTCACCTTAGAAATCGGATTGCTGAAAAGGGCTTGAGAAAGTGCAGATGGACGAGATGTGGTCATGCAGTTGATACTTCCCTGAAGTAAAGTGCAGTCTGTTTTGAAGGAGATGCATGATGGAACATCCGGAGGCCATCTTGGCGTTAACAAAACCCTTAACAAAATACGGAAGCAATTCTATTGGCTTCATCTTCACCACGACGTAGAGGAATGGTGCAAGCAAGGGCCCACAAACCAGAAGCAG
Source organism: Magicicada septendecula (assembly GCA_034769895.1). NCBI lineage: Eukaryota > Metazoa > Arthropoda > Insecta > Hemiptera > Cicadidae > Magicicada > Magicicada septendecula. The sequence continues at coordinate 662,609,375 of CM068368.1, forward strand.
GGGAAAAATGAGACAATATAACGTTGGACTGCCTTTCGAGAGAATTGCCATAGACATTGCTGGACCATTCCCAGCTACTGACGATGGAAACCGGTACTTCATGGTTGTAGGTGACTACTTTACTAAGTGGGTAGAAGCCTACGCAATTCCAAATCAGGAGGTTACCACTGTGGCAAAGCAGTTAGTTCACAACTTCTGTTGCCGTTATGGAGCCCCTATGGAAATATATGCCCATACGGATCAAGGGAGAAATTTCGAATCAGGAGTGTTTAAAGAATTATGCCGTCTACTCGGAATTTGAAAGACCAGGACAATGCCTCTGCATCCTCAGTCGGACGGGATGGTTGAGAGATTCAATAGGACACTTGAGCAGCATCTTTCGAAGGTTGTTGACGAGAACTAAACAGACTGGGACCAACATATACCACTATTCCTCATGGCGTATAGATCATCAGTACATGACACAACCGGCATGACTCCACCAAAATTGGTGTTTGGGACAGAAATTCGTCTTCCTGGGAACTTAATGTTCGGATCACCTGAGACTCAGTCCCAAGAGCCACAGAACTATTCCTCACAATTAGAAAACCAACTGCGAGAAATGAATCGCTTGGTAAGAAGATGGCTGAAGATTGCCAGTGATAAAATGAAAACTCGGTATGACATTCGCAGCAATAGTGTGGGTTTCCAAGAAGGAGATCAGGTCTGGTTGTTCAACCCAAAGCGCTGTCGTGGTCGCTCACCTAAGCCTCAGTCTAACTGGGAAGGACCCTACACTGTGAAAAAAAGAATCAACGATGTTGTTTATCGGATTCAACACGAAGGGCAGGGAAAGTTCAAGGTCATCCACCTAGATCGCCTGGCTAAGTACTATTTCAGAGACGGTTTGCAAGTTCGGGACGAACAGGCTTAAGAAGGGGGCAGTGTTACGACATCACAGAACAATCAACGTGTTTATCGAATGTTCCAGAGTGTCCTACGTGTTTATCAAAATGCGTACGTGCTTGTTGATGCATTTTCTACACCGTCGTAACAATATTAATGAATAAAACCAATTCTTTGATAAACTAAGCCAGAAAACAGCTAAAGTAGGAATAACCAGAGAAGTAGTAATTTTAGGAGATCTTAATGGTAGAACAGGAAGAAAAGAAAAAATGATATAATAGGACCCTTTGAGGAGGAAGTAACAAATGAAAATGGTGAGCGAATTATAGATCTGTGTGAACAATATCAACTCAGAATCACAAATAATGGGTATTTAAACACAAGGGTATACAAAAATACACATGGACATGACATACAAGGAATTTAAGATCAATAATAGATTACACTCTAATTAATTAATTAATAATTAAAAACATACTCTATTGAAAATAGAGAAAATAGAAAATGTTAGAGTAAATAGAGGAATATGCAATATATATGACCATCATGTCCTCAATATTAAAATATTTTTCTCAATACATTGTAAAACAGATTAAATAAAACAAGAGAAAGAACACTAAACAACAGACATTGCAGAAGAAAAATATAACCTACATAGTTTACAGTACGAGAGTAATAAATACCTATATCAAAGAAGATTAGATAGTTCCCTTAAAACAACTGAAAACAGAACAGCAAGCGAGGTGCATGAAAATATTATTACAGTATAAAGAAAGCAGCAAAAGAAACCCTAGGCACAAGGCAGACTCCCAAGAGCAAAAAATACTGGTGCAATTTAGAATTAGAACAGGTGGTAAATAAAAAAACAGACTATACCAGAAATGGTTGAACACTAAAAATGAAGAAGATTATGAAAACTTTAAAGAAAAGAAGAGGGAAACAAAACGCAGGATTGTGGAAAGATAAAGAAAAATATGGGATAAAAATGTAGAGCAATAGACACCTAAATTGGTGGAAGAAAATGTAGCGAAGCCTGGCAGTTCATAAATACAGTAAAAACTAATGAGAAATCAAATAGCCCACTGCAGCTTATACCAACAGGAAAATGGGTTAAACATTTTACAACCTTACTAACAGAATGTAGACCTGAGTATAGACAATAAGCAGATGAACAAGCGGATATTCAAATAGAAGGAGAAGTAGTGCAATTAGATGCAACAACAGTGAAGAATGCTATAAATAACTCAAAAATGGAAAATCCCCCGGTCCTGTTGGTATAAACGCAGAACTTTAAAAAATGGGACAGAAGCCTTATACAAATAAATAGCATACATCTTTACAAAATACATCAATGGTAAAAATATACCACAGGAATGGAAAACAGCCTATATTATACCAATATACAAGAAAGGCAACAAAGTAGATAGCAACAACTATTGTGGAATATCTATAACGAGTGCAATAACAATTGAAAAGAAATTAGAAAGAAATAGATCAACTCACTTAATTTGTAGACTTACAGAAATCTTACGATAATATACCTATTGTAAAACTATGGGAGGTGCTTCAAGATACCAACATCAACCATACACTTACTAGGGCTGTGCAAAACTTGTACAACAATACGGCATCCACAAGAAAAGTGGGAAATAGAGTATCAGAACCTTTCAGAGTAAATAAGGATTATGACAGGGCTGTTGCATCTCCCCCACGCTTTTGCAAAAGCTCTAACCCTTTGGAAGAAAAAATGCAAAAGGATGGGTATTGGAATTGACAATGACACATGGTTGTACACCTTGCAGTTTGCAGATGATGAAGTGATATGTGCAAATGAAAAACAAGACCTGGAATATATGACACACAAACTGAAGGAAGAGTATAAAAAATGGGGATTACTGATGAACACATAGAAAAAACACATTATCTACGTGTCGGAGAGGAAACAACAGATTTAATCTTAGAAAACAACAAACATATAAAAAAATACAACAGCTACAAATACTTAGAGATAACATTTAATGAAGAAGGAGCAGATGGTGTTGAAATAAAACCAAGAATAAACAAAGCAAAATAAATAATTAGATCATTGAATGGGATCAAAAGAAAGAAAGAAAAGAATATACAACAGTATGATTTAAAGCACGTTGATGTACAGATCGAAAATATGGAGAATAAAGGAACAGGTAAAAAGAAAGATAAAAGCTACAGAAAAGGATGTTTTGAGGTGAACTGCTAGAACTTCAAGGCTAAAGCGAATATAAAATGAAACTATCAAAGAAGAAATGGGCATACAAAAGACAATCATCGATTGCATTGAAAAAAAAAACAACTAATCTTGTGTGGACACATACAAAGATTGGGACAAGACCAACTACCAAAGAAAACAATGAGATAGAACAGAAAGAAATGACCCAAGAAAACATGGATAGAGGGCCATTTAAAACAAGAAATACTACAAGAATGCCTGAAACAGAAAATAGATATTATTGTCCTCTTAGAAATGAAGAAAAAAGGAAATGGGAATGAAAATCTAAAAGAATACATACACTTCTTTTCGTGTGTAAAGAAAGATCAAAGAGCCCATGCAGGGGTATCCATATTTATTCATAAAAAATACCGGAATCGGGTAAAATCATGGGAGCCCATTAATGAAAGGTTTTTAAAAATGACAATTCAGCTAAGAGGGAGAATTATTACAATCATTGGCATATATGCTTTAACTGAGGATGCCATAGTTCAAACCAAAGACAATTTTGAAGAAGCTCTGAGAGAAATCATAGAGGACATCCCAAACAGTCACGAAATAATCATTGCAGTAGATCTTAATGTAAGAGTCGGAAAACAAAGAAACAGTAAAGTAGTTGGCACACACGGAGAAGAGACAGTTAATAACAATGGTGATAGATTAATCGATTTATGTGAACAGTATGAATTGAAAATAATGAATACCTTCTATGCTCACAAAGACATCCATAAGTATAAGTGGTACGAGAACACAAGAGGTCTAAGATCTATAATAGATAATGTAATATTGAGACGAAGATCTGGTTTGAGAGTGCGGGATATGAGAGTGCACAGCAGGGGAGCTGAATGTGGGTCAGATCACAGACTGGTCATTGTTAAACTGTATATTCCCTTCATAGGAGCTCAAGTAGAAAGAGCAGAAACTGTTGGCCCAAAAATTGAAGACGCAAAATATAATTTGAAGAGCTTTCAGCACGATAGTACAAGAATGCTGTATTCATGGAGATTAGAACAAAAGTTAATGATAGCAACCAGATCCACTTTAGAAGAATACGAGCATATAAAGAAATGTATTAGAGAAGCGGCTGAGGAAGCTCTAGGAAGACAAGACTGGAAATCAAATAAACCATTCTGGTGGGATAGTGAAATAAAAGATAAAATCAAAATATTTGAAACTACTACAAACTGAAGATGAAGAGACTAAAGAAGAATATAAAAGAATGAATAGAGAAGATAAACACCCAGTAGTGAAGAAGAAACATAATGCTTGGGAGAAAAGATGTGAATCCATAGATAATCAGCTGGGAGGTACACAAAGCTCAGAAGCTTGGAAGACAATTAAAGCCATTAAAACTACAAACAAGACACAGATATTTTTGAACAACATACCTGAAACAAAATGGATACAACACTTTAGGGAGCTATTGTTGAAACAAGGAATAAATTCATTGTTAACAACAATGAAATAAAAGTACAGTATCTGGAGAAATTACACTACGAGTATTGAAGAAGTTCAAGAGGCAATAAAAGGTACAAAATTGAGGAAATCCCCAGGTCCAGGAGCAATAAACCCAGAATTAGTTAGATATGGGCCCCAAGCTGTTTGAAATGCTCAGAAAACTATTCGAAAGATGCCTAAATGGAGAAGAAGTGCCAGTGGAGTGGCGAACATCGTATATCTCACCAGTCCATAAGAAGGGTTCAAAGTTGGATCCTAGAAATTACAGAGGAATTGCTGTGATCCCGGCCATTGAGAGAATATATTCAAGGATTTTGAAAAACTTAATTGAAGAAGACATCAAGACCAAGCAGCCCGAAGAACAATCAGGTTTTAGAGTGGAGCAATCCATGGTAGACAACATCTTTACAATCAAAATAGCAGTTGAAAAGAGAGTACAGCATTATAGAGAAATGCATATAGCTTTAATAGATTTAGAAAAGGCATACGATAGCGTCCCAATCTCACAGTTATGGAAGGAGATGGAACACTTGAACATCAGTGCAAATTTGATTGCAGCCACCAGAAGATACTACCAACAAAATATCACCATGGTCAAACTGGAAAACAAACTCACTCTCCCATTCGCAACTACAAAAGGCGTAAGACAAAGATGCTGCTTGTCCCCTACCCTCTTTAAAATATACTTAGACATCTCTAGTAAGATGGACAAAGAAGTGTAAAAGCATGGGGCTGAGAGTAGGAGATGACAATCTGTTCACTCTATATTTTGCCGATGACCAGATTGTGGTAGCGGAGGATGACGAAGACCTCGAGTATATGGTCAGAAAGTTAAAAGAAGAAGATGACGCAGCTGGTTTGATGATGAACATGGCAAAATGTGAGTACCTGATAGTGGGCAACGAAGAAGTTAAGCTTCGTATTGTTTAAATTAGCAGCCATCCTTACTTTTCTTTTATAGAATTGCTAAACTGCTATAATTGTTTTTATTATTTAGACAAAGCTTTTCGTCATTACTGACATCTTCAGGTCTTAAACAACAAACCTGGTTGTTTAAGACCTGAAGATGTCAGTAATGACGAAAAGCTTTGTCTAAATAATAAAAACAATTATAGCAGTTTAGCAATTCTATAAAAGAAAAGAAGAAGTTAAGGACTTAAAATTGGATGTGGACAGGATAAGAGGTATTGAAAAAAGTATATCTCAGGTGTTATTTTCAACAGACAGGGAAGCAGCAAAGATGAAATTCAAGAACGTGTTAACAAGGGGCGAATCGTTATAAGAATGCTGAATTCTCTTCTATGGGAAATAAGTATAACTAGAAATACAAAGAAACATATATATAATAGCATGGTGCAAAGTGTAATCCTTTATGGAGCAGAAGTTTGGAATGTTTCAAACGTAAATAAGAAAAAACTGATGGCAGCGGAAATGGACTTCTTCAGGAGGAGTTGTAGAAGATCAAAATTAGACAGGGTTAGAAATGAGACTATTGGAGCCGAGATGAATATTGACAGGACAATAATAGATGAAATAGAAAGAAGACAATTGACTTGGTTTGGGGATGTGAAGAGAATGGAAGATGACAGATGGCCCCGCAAAATACTGGAATGGATACCACTGGTGAGGAGGAAAAGAGGACGTCCACGGAGGAGTTGGCAAGATGACGTAGTGTAAGCAATGATTGCAAGAAATTTAGAAGAACTTACATGCTACGATACGTTATAATGGAAGTTGGGGATGGAGAAATGGTGACAGCTGTTAAGATCCGTTATATATATATAACCTTAGTAAGAGGTTGCTTATGGCTGGAATTTTTATATCTACCCAAATTATTTTCTCACACTTCGCCACTGGTCTTCATGTCTTACTGGAAATGTTTGTACAGCTCATAAATCCTTGGTGTGGACTCAAAAGCTTCATCAAAAACCATTTTTAACATTTGTGCCAATTCACTGCACTTGATTTCATTTTTAACACAGAACTCAACATAAACTCCTGGATTTGTTGTCCATGACATATCTGTTGATTGACTAATTATAAATATATCACTACTAACTCAGAAAATACAAAACTTTTACCTTGTAGCCTGAACTAGTTTTTGCTTATTACAAGCTTCGTCAGACCTTATTATAGCCTCTGACGAAGCTTGTAATAAGCGAAAACTAGTTCAGTCTACAAGGTAAACGTTTTACATTTTTACCAAGACAAAATTAGTGTTCCAAGTCAGTAGTGATGTAATTCAATATAAACTTTATATTCTGTCATTTTGAAATAAAAAATAAGTAAAGCATACCAAAATGTATCATTAATACTTGTTTGTCAAACACAAACTATGTGTCCAGTATGGCCAACAACTGACACATATGTTAAAGATGGGGGTACAAACATGTTCTTAATTGAAAATGAATACAACAAAATTTAAAAATTCTAATTATTTTTTTAATGCACACATGTATCTTTTGTGCACACAGGGAGGAGATAGCTCTCTATAGATGTCTCTACGTCTTAAGTCTCTTTACAATTTATCTTGTAAATAATGGTACATAGTCTTTACAACTAATGGTAAATAATATTTGAATGAAATTCTTGTTAACTATTTTTTTTAAGGACAATGCCTTGAATAAGAATGAGAAGTAACAGCAGACACTACCACTATGAGCCATTAAAATATTCGTTGCTTACTATCATTTTATGACAGCTACCTTGGTTACTTACTTACTTGGTTATTACAGCTATCTTAACCTAATATTTGATTTATTTCTGGTTTTTTAAGCACTGAGACGGGTTAATAAATTCACATTTAGCTAGTGTGAAATGTTAATTTTATTGAAACAATTTTTAATTTATTTGACAACATAAGTCATAAAGAAAGTACAAAAATAAAGTTGCAGTGAATGTACTACAAATAGTATCTATGATTATATTATTTCTGAAACAAAAACCAAATCAAGGTATGAAGTAAAGTAAGTATACACTTTAAAATGAAATAAAAATATACCCAGTAAAAATAAATCCTTATTTAAATACAGTATATTATGCTATAAATATAATACCATACAAAATTAAGATTTCTCTCAGAATATTATTGTACACTATTTATTAACATATTTCTAATCAGTGTTTTTCATAGCTATTCCTATCCCCCCCCCCCACACTAAGCTTCCACTGATCATTCTAAACCATATGATGTTTCACCTCCATATAACAAGACACACTCAATCATGGTTTTTCCCAATTGCCTTGCCGTCAGTAATATCTGTTTGCCCTGCTATATTGTACTACTATATTGTGCTCCAATCATTGTCCAGTTATATTTTGTTGAAGTGAAACTTCTTTTAAATCATTGTGTGGCACAAAATCTGAGTTAGACTTTTGTTTGTGGCTCAGATGTAATGGAAATAATGGACAACGAGAAAGGGAAAATGTGAAAACTGTAAGACAATTTTCTGCCTCATTAATAAGTAGAATGATTAAAATTAAGAAATAAAAATGAATAAAGATTAATGAGTTTTAAAAAATTATTTTAAAATGATAAATATTTCATCAATTATTAAAAAATGAAAAATACATGAAGCGGAATAGTACATTAAATTAAAAGTTAAGACTACGTATCAAGCTAATTGAAAGCATTCCTTCATGTTAACATAACCTCAAAGAAAAAATTACTCAGAAATAATAATATAAATAAACAGAACTGAGTTAAAATGTTATATAAGTTTGAATAGAACAATGGAAAACTTAGATATATTAAAAAATATTTAATAATCCAAATGAATTTATAACAAAATTTTAATCTACAATCATTACTGCATTCCAGATTTGAACAAGTGAAGCAAGTTCTCAGTTTTAACTCAACCATTTGACATTTCTCTGTCTGTTTGGGGCATGTCTCACAATAACTTTCAATCCCATTAACTGATTTTCATAAAACTTGGCATGCCTGTCGATACATATAACCTACACAATCTATTGTTTTTGTGATTGATCCACCCCCCTCTAAATTAGAGTGGCAGGGCCAAAAATGTGAGGGAAAACATTTTGAAAAAACTGAAACATACCCATGTGGGATATCAAATTGAAAACTGAATTCTAACTACAATTTGAATACAATGTTGAGTTTTGTAAATTTCATAAATTCTGGCACACCAAGGTCAAAAAAGTGTATAAAAATTTTGATAAAGTCGCAAAAACTCAAGGAGGATATCAAATTAAAGATAATTTTAATCATGATTGAAAATTTAAAAATTTTAAGACAACACATATGTATTGAAATTATTTTAAAAAAATTTTTAACTTATACCGAATATAAGAGTACAGAAAATGATGTTAACCCAAATCAAAAGTTATATTTGCTTTTAAAATTGTTATCTTTAAGGCATCATGAGCTAAGAATAGAAGTCAAAAATTTTCAAAACGTTCAAGTCTGAGTGAGTTCTGCGGCTCAGGGAGCTTCCCAGTTTATTGAATTATAACTTGACAAATTATAATTGAATTCAGTTTTAGATAATTGTCCTGAAATCACTAGAACTGATACTGAATTAAATTACAATGGCATAGAAAGTATTAATAATTAAAATATGTAAATTGAGTACATAAAACATAATTTTGGTATCATAAAATTGCTTTCTTGAATTTTGTAAATTAAATCTTTTTATTCAATTATGCCTTTTACTAGCACAATATGCTATATGCACCTTTTAATTATAACAAAATTTAAAAGTGCAGATTCTGTGTTCTACCACAAACATTTTTTGAGTAAAATGCTCCTAATCCATCTTTAGATACTCTAAAGAGTAGTCCATCCACCTATAGATACTCTAAATTCACTGACATGACAGGTGGGTGAATACTTAAATACTTCAAAACAAACATCAGAATATGTTACTAAACATTCTGTTTGTCAATATTAATAAAATCCCTATGCAACTCTGTATTCACTTTAAAGGCCATAATTAGTTATCACACAACATTGTCCAGCTATGAATCTGATCTGCTCGTTACTTATTTTATCTGATCTCACTATTTCTAGTTCACTCTTGACAATATTAGAGAACAGAATAATGAATCTGCAATTTAATATATTCCTCTTTTCCCGCCTGTTGCTGCACTAAAGTTCTAATCAATTTTCCTTTTATTAGATTTATTCTACACCTATGGTCAATTATTAAGAATCTATTAAGTCAATATATTAATTCAAATGTATACTTTATTACATAAACATACATGCTTCTTTTGCGGCTCTTCTAAAAAATTTGGTTAAGAAGATAGCATAAAAGAATATTTAAATATCACAACTTTTTGGTAAAAAAAAACATGTTAAAAATAAGGTAAAATTTTGACAAAGGAGAGAATAATTAAAGTGTGATGTTATAGATTAAAATAAAAAATTAAATTAATAACTCTAAGGTAGAACTTATAACAAATTTTACACAATTGTTTCATACAGAGTAAAGATTAATAATTATAAGTATTATACTAATTATCATTTTCTAATAATGGATAAATATCTGCAGCATTTGTACAATTTTAACAACCCAAATGGTAAAATTTTGAATTTCTTGGTTTTCCTTTATTTTTTAGTTACGTGCAAAATGAAAGGTACACTTCTGCAGTGGCCTGCTTACAGTCATGTTACTTTATGGTGGCCGTATAGTGCTGGACGAAAGCTGCTACAGTGGGGAGACTTAATGAGATGTCTCACTATACTGAAAAAAACATGCCACTGCACATACTCTGTCATCTAGGTTGCTATAAAAGAAAAAACTATATTATTAATTACAATTCATAAATGGAACAATCTGTTCCTTATAGTAGTGAATTATATGCAGACAAGCCTGATTAAACTTTATTGTTACAAATTAAGTTTATATTTAAATCTTGACATAAATGTAAAACATACTAACATGTATTAATCTCCAGATGTCTTCCTACACATTCAATGGTAGCATCCTATTGAATGTGTACATATTGTTGCACACACACACACACACACACACACACACACACACACACACACACACACACACACACACACACACACACACACTACAGTTACTTTAGTAAATCCCTAATTAATGGATATACTTTGCAGACGGCAATTATTTTTGCTTTGCCCAGGTTTGTATCAATACCGGACAAACTAAAATCATTCATAATTTCCCGAATAAGCAAATAAACTAACAATGTTTTTAAATGAAACAAAAGAGTTCGTGTTTAATCTATACAATAATGATGGTTACCTATTCTGAACTGTCGCTGAAAAATTCAAACAACAAAACTACGTATATATAAGCTGTGTTGTAATTGATTAAGTTCTAGGTCAACTTTAAGCAATAACAAGTAATGATTCAGGAAGCCATTGTTTTCAGCTTAGCTGTCTTCCTTGTTCTACAACAGGTATTTGATAATTGATATTTCAATGACACATGAATTTGCACACACACACACACACACACACACACACACACACACACACACACACACACACACACACACACACACACACACACACACACACACACACACACACACACACACACACACACGCACGCACGCACGCACGCACGCACACACACACACACACACACACACACACACACACACACACACACACACACACAGATTAACTCATCAGAATGATCTACATTTGGTGTACAATATGTAGTTAAATATGTAATTATAACAGAATAATTTAAATATGCAGTATGTCAAAACAAATTTTTTTGAGGAAACAAGATTGTGAGTGCATTATGGGCCTCTATGTTTTGCATTAATGCTGCAAGAGCTTAGCAACAACCAACTGAGTTAACTGCTGAGATAGGGAAACCTGCAGTAAGCCTAAATTTCTATTCTAGTGTTGATAGGAGTGTGGCCATTGTGAGACCCATGCAATGACCATTTACTTAATTGTACTGGGTTGATTTTCTTGGTTCTTTTAAAGCATATTATTTTATACAAGGATTCTTGAACTGTTTTTAGCATGATTTTATTCACGTTTATGTAGATAGCATGAAGAATATCTAAAACTTAACAACTGTACTTATTGTATTTGCAACTGCAAAAAAACTTATCATTGTCCACCACTGCTAATAACCCAACATTTTAATCTCACCAAGCTCCCAACATTTGTAACTCAGGCTCACCTTTGTTGTTGCTCCACTTTCTGTTAGCACACAAAATTGGTACCACCATGACTTAAAAACCTTTCCTTTAACTTACAACATGGCTTACTTTAAACTCATGTAAACAGAATTTAAAATGTTGACATACCATTGTATTCTTCTGAAAATGCACAATTCAAAACACTAACAAAGTGTGGCTAACATTTTGTAAGTTATCAAGAACCTCAAAGTTATTAAGGTCAAACACAAAACAGTTATTTCTTAAATTTAAAATAACATCAAATACTATATATATTTTTTTAAATAACTACTCATTAATGGTCTACAATCAGACAGAAGACAGTTTTTGTTATGACATATACTATTTAAATACACTATACAATCATTAATATGTTAGTTGTTTTTGATATGTGCCAATAATTCTGAAAAGCTGAACATCAGACTTTTAAATTATTATAAATAAATCACCTTATATCCATCGTGTGACTTCGTTACGTCGATTAAAATGACGCGTTTCGGAACATCTGTTCCATCATCAGATAAAATCGCTCTATTGAGGTCGTTAAACGTTAAAAACACATGTTACACATAATTGTCCACTATGTAAGTCACTTGCTTCCTAAATGGTGCGCACCACGATGAAGCTGATCGGACACTGAACTATTATCTGAGTGATTACGCCTAAGCAGGTTCAAAGCTGTATCGTATAGCGGGTTGGATTTAAAATTTAAGTGGTCATTCAATATGAAGTCTCGGCTGTTTATGTTATTATATGCTTTGTATATTTCGAACTCCTCTATTGCGTCCATGTAACGGCCTTTGTTGCACACATGTAGGGGTATTAAATTAGATTTAAAATCAGTATAATTATGATTGTGTAAGATTAAGTGGCGGGCAAAGTTGGACTTGATATTATTTAACAAAGTGAGATTATTTAGGTGACGTTTTGGTGTGTGTTCTTTAAATCGTTTGAGGAAACCTCTACCCATTTGGCCAATGTAAAAACTGTTGCAGTCGTTACATGATAATTTATATATGCCGGATTTCTTTTATAAAGGTATGGGTTTTCTATGACGTAGTATTTTTAATAGACTATTGTTTGTTTTGAAGGTAGCAGTAATATTCAATTTATAAAATGTGGAGGTTAGAATCTTTGGCATTATATTTGTGTATGCGGTAGGAATAAATGTTATTTTTGTATCCTTATCTATTGGGGGCTTGGATTTTCGAATTTTATGTTTCTTGATGAGATTATCAATCAACGTGTTATGGTAACCATTAGCTAAAGCTATATGTTTAATGGTATTCACCTCCTCACGGTAATCATCATCACTGAGAGGTACTGCCAACAATCTGCGGATAAAGTAATTATAAGCTGCCAACTTTTGCGAAAATGGATGATGAGAGTCAGCATGTATTGTCACATCAGTGATAGTCGGTTTTCTATAAATATTAAATTTCAATTTATTTACAATAATTACAACAATATATTAATAACACGGATTTTATTAATAAATGTAAAAATGTTGATATACTACCAAATTATAAGTTAGCATCGTTTGATATAGTAAATTTGTATACCAACATACCAGTAAAGGAAACACTAAATATCTTAAAAGAAAATTTATTAGAGAATAATAAATTAAATATACAGACGATAAACGAGTTAATTGGTTTACTTGAAACTATCTTAGAACAAAATTACTTTGCTTTCAATAACCAATTTTTCATTCAGGACGATGGATTGGCCATGGGTTCACCTCTCTCTGGTCTATTGGCTGACATTTACTTGAATTTTTATGAAAACTCTCATTTGCTCTCACATAACAAATACAAAAATGGTATAATATTTTATGCACGTTATGTAGACGATACCTTTCTAATTTTCAATGGTACTGTATGACAGATCAAAAACCTAAAACATTATATGAATAATATTAATAAAAACATTCAATTCACGTTGGAAACTGAAGTGGATAATAAATTGAATTTTTTAGATTTGTCTGTCACTAAACACGTAAATAAATTGAAATTTAATATTTATAGAAAACCGACTATCACTGATGTGACAATACATGCTGACTCTTATCATCCATTTTCGCAAAAGTTGGCAGCTTATAATTACTTTATCCGCAGATTGTTGGCAGTACCTCTCAGTGATGATGATTACCGTGAGGAGGTGAATACCATTAAACATATAGCTTTAGCTAATTGTTACCATAACACGTTGATTGATAATCTCATCAAGAAACATAAAATTCGAAAATCCAAGCCCCCAATAGATAAGGATACAAAAATAACATTTATTCCTACCGCATACACAAATATAATGCCAAAGATTCTAACCTCCACATTTAATAAATTGAATATTACTGCTACCTTCAAAACAAACAATAGTCTATTAAAAATACTACGTCATAGAAAACCCATACCTTTAGAAAAGAAATCCGGCATATATAAATTATCATGTAACGACTGCAACAGTTTTTACATTGGCCAAATGGGTAGAGGTTTCCTCAAACGATTTAAAGAACACACACCAAAACGTCACCTAAATAATCTCACTTTGTTAAATAATATCAAGTCCAACTTTACCCGCCACTTAATCTTACACAATCATAATTATACTGATTTTAAATCTAATTTAATACCCCTACATGTGTGCAACAAAGGCCGTTACATGGACGCAATAGAGGAGTTCGAAATATACAAAGCATATAATAACATAAACAGCCGAGACTTCATATTGAATGACCACTTAAATTTTAAATCCAACCCGCTATACGATACAGCTTTGAACCTGCTTAGGCGTAATCACTCAGATAATAGTTCAGTGTCCGATCAGCTTCGTCGTGGTGCGCACCATTTAGGAAGCAAGTGAATTACATAGTGGACAATTATGTGTAACATGTGTTTTTAACGTTTAACGACCTCAATAGAGCGATTTTATCTGATGATGGAACTGATGTTCCGAAACGCGTCATTTTAATCGACGTAACGAAGTCACACGGCGGATATAAGGTGATTTATTTATAATAATTTACTGTTCATACGTGACTTGGATACCAAGTATGCATTTTAAATCAGACTTTTATTGATTTTGTCTTAGACAGGTTTGTCTAAAAGTGACAGGTAGATAATTATCAGAATTAGTTGTAAATTCTGATAAATAAGATTAATTTTATAATTAACTTTTGAATAATTTAAATGGTGTGTAGTTAGTAGTAGATAACACTGCCCAAAAAAATCATTGTATTTACTTGTAATCAAATTGTTTTTCATGTATATGATTAACATCATAATCGTTATAATTTCCACTACCATCAACATCATCATCATCATTATCATAATTATTTTTATTTATGAATAATGTAATATACTTTTAATGACCAGTAGGCTGCACTTTTTGTAAAACACGGCTCTCAATTGATGAAATCTTGTTTCAGGGTAGAAAGTGTGAATGCTGTTGTCAAAAATGTTCTAAAATAATGGAGGAATCAAAGGAAGCTTCAAAGTTATTAAAATTAATTGAAAATTGTCCACCTGACACAAGCAAATTTAAAACAGACTGTTACAAACATTTGCAAATACAGTACCCAGTGATTGTGGATTCATTTGATTGTTCAAGTCTTTCAAGCTTGGATCCTACATATCTTGAAGTACCAAAAGGTAATGAACATAGTGAGTGTTTGTGTAACTGTAAAGCTTCAGCACTAAACCACAGAAGTAATGAACCTTCTATGTCTAGTGACTATTCTGCTGCTACTCAAGATAGCCGCAAACACTGCTACAACAATGATTCACCTGGTCAGAGTGACAGGGACACATTGCCTTTGACATATTCAAAACCATATGTCGCTGCCTCTTCTTTAACAGAAACATCAAAACCTAACTGTAAACAAATAGAAAGAAGGACATATTTCAAGCCATCTCTTGAGGCTGTCAAGGCTGCACTCCGAAATCTGCATTCAACAATACATGTTACAGGCTGCTCCAGTAAACCCCAACTTCAAGATCACTTTTCTCAGCCTCCGTATACTACAGAATGGAGACCTTATAACAAACCTATAGGAAGTCAGAGTGTAAACATTGATATTCCGTCTTCTGCAGCATATCCAAAGACAACTGCATCGACCAATTACCAAAGTGAATTCTGGAGAACCATACCTCAAACATACCTTGATAATCCAGTTACAGTAAATTAACCCTCTTCACTAGATGACTATTAAACATAAATGCTTCTTATATACTTTCACACACACACACACACACACACACACACACATGCACGCACGCACGCACGCACGCACGCGCGCGCGTTCAATAAGAAGATTATGATTTAATATTCTGTATTAATTTTGTTACTGATTTAATTAGTAATACTTGAGCGCAATATTGAAATTCATCTTATCCATAATATCATCATTTGTTAATTACAATTCATTAATGACATATAGTACTTTCCTACCTTTATTAAAAAAAAAAAATATGGGTATAGATAATATAGTTATAAAATTAATATCAATAACACTAAAAAATTATATGTATAATTTAAGGATAATTAGTTACAGTTTTGTTATTTTGTCAGTACAAATGCTTACCTATCCCTGATAATAGTCTAAATGCTATATGTTATTCCTGTCTCATAGTTTTTTATACCGAAAATACTTTTTGTAAATATTTCTTTATAAAATTGTTTTCCATACAAACAAGAAAATGTATTTCAATCCATCAGGCGGATAATCATAAAGTTTTTCATATATAATTATTCTAAATCTTTTCATATCATATTTATATATGATATTTAATAATGTCCTCAGAGTTACTGAAATTACTGTCATTAAAAGACTTTTGACTTTATGACCTGAAAGTTGTACAGATTTATTTGTGATTCCATATGCCACATTTTTAAACATTTAACATTTGCTATTTTTTACTGCTTCCTATCTTCCAGTTGTACCCATATTGTTATATATTATTTGGAACCTCTAAGTTCTGGAGAAGTCTAAGAAGTGAATTCATGCTTTCACCAAAATCACTTAATCTCTCTACTTTCATGTACTATGTGGTGCCCTGTGTTAAGCTCAGTATCCTACTCTGAGGTGGTGGTTACCAATCCCTCAATTGGAATAGGTCAGTGACCTACTACAAAAGAGTACAAAGATTGTAAAAAAGGGATAATCTGAATCTTGGTCTAAAAGGGTGGGATACACCAACAATAGAAGTGTTGCCTACTATAGCAGCAAAATAGTCTTGAGTAGATTGATATGAACACACCAGCTCAAGTCAGTAAGACGATGGTGAACAGGGAGCAAGACATGATGAAAGCAGCTCTGTAGCAGATATGAATCTGAAACCCACTGTACCTGATGCTCAGGATGGGGAAGTGTGGTCTCCACATTTCCCATTTATATAAGAAAATATGATTGCATTAATACGGCTGTATTCCTGTCATGGTACAGTGAATCAGCTATCTACATCAGTTGTGTCTTTCAAGTAAAAGCAGAAGATATTTGTTTTAATTACCTCTCTTTAACCTATTAATTATTATAAAATTAGCAATATTTCTAATAAACTCATGTTTTATAAATCAAGAAGATGAGTAACTTCATTTCGCATCCCACACCCCAAATAGTAATAATATTCATAGTTATTTATGAACAGAGGTGCCCTTAGGGGGAGGGGTGCCAGGTGCAGTCACACAGGATCCTAAGCTCAATAAATAAGAAGAAAGAAGAAAAGGTAACAGAAGCAAAAATTGAGTGAGTGTAAGAGAGAGAGCGAGAGAGAGAGAGAGAGAGAGAGAGAGAGAGAGAGAGAGAGAGAGAGAGAGAGAGAGAGAGAGAGAGAGAGAGAGAGAGAGAGAGAGAGAGCTTTCTGTCTTTTAATTATTCAATTTAAATTCTTGGATTTCGTCTTGAAACTTTGAATAAATTCTTGAAACTCTGAACATTATCACAAAACAAAACTACTTTACTTATAACAATAAATACTACACACAGAACGATGGCCTACCCATGGGCTCCCCCATATCCAGCATTCTAGCAGAAGTCTTCCTCCAACACTTAGAAAAAACAAAAATACTCACAAACAATGACAGACACTCACATAAAATACTATATTGGCACAGATATGTTGATGACATTCTAATACTATACAGGGGAAACAAAAGACAATGCGAACAGTTACTAACGCACATAAACAAAATACATAAAAACATAACCTTCACTGCCGAATACGAACACAACAATACCATAAACTTCTTAGACCTCTCCATCACAAAACTAGAACACAGGCACAAATTCAGTATATACAGAAAACCAACTACAACTGACACACTAATACACAACACCTCCAATCACCCAATACAACACAAACTAGCTGCTTTTAGAACCATGATACATAGACTTAACAACATCCCCTTAGATGAAATAGACTACAAAGACGAACTAAACACGATAAAATATCTAGCAGAATCTAACGGTTATGACAGAACAATAGTCAGTAAACTCCTACACAAAACACAAAACAAACAACAGACAAAGACAGAAAACAACAAATTCATAACACTAACATACATCAACAAACAAACTGAAAAAATTGCCCACAAATTCAAAAAAGCAGGATACAGAATCGCTTACAAAACTACTAACAAAACAGAACACACACTATCAAAACGCATGCCCAAAGCACAAAACAAATTCGATCTACCTGGTGTATACAAGCTAAATTGCTCAAATTGCAATAAATTCTACATAGGCCAGACAGGACGTAGCTTCAAACAGAGATACATTGAACACACAAAAGCACTCCACACCACTACAGAATCTACCTTTGCAAACCACCTCATTGAAGCAAACCACACATATAAAAACATCGACAATAACATGAACATTCTACACGTACACACAAAAGGCCGAAAACTAGACACTCTAGAACAATTAAAAATATACAAACACACAAAAACAAATAAAAACGACATCCTAAACGAACAGACACAATTCAAATCGCACGCATTATTCGAACACATCTCACCACACACACACAGCTTCAATCTTTCGCATAACTATCCCGTCGCCAACAACAAGACGGACAACGCTACCTATGGCAGCCTCTGATGAAGCCTTTAAAGGTGAAAGCCGGTTTAGGCTGTAAGGTAAAACTTTACGTTTTTACTTATAAAAAACTTAGTGTTCCGAGTCGTCAATACTATAGTGATATTTATTCAATTTAGTCTTTTAAATTCCTTACTATTTAATTTTTTTTAGTATTGTTTGCTGAATATGTATTTACTCAAATATTAGCAGCAAGCTACAATATTATGTCTCACAAAACATTAGGATTGAAAACCATCTTTTAATGCGGACCCACACAATTAGAAGACATTAATCAATAAATCTATGTGGCAATGTAAGGATTGAGACAAGTGATTTACTTTGTGTGACATGTACCGGTACTGAAAGACTGTTGAAACTTAGACCGTTAGAAACTGTAATGATAGATAGACTGTTGAGGCCTCATTATATGACAAATAATATCAATAACAATTTTATTATGAACATTGATAATAGAGAATTGGAAAAAATATGGAATTGACCACCTGTTTAACTGTACCGTAGTTAATATGAGACTTAAATGATAAGTAATTATAGAATCAAATTATTATATTCATAATGTTTGTATTGTTTTTACTGTATTGTTACCATTGTGGCTTAACCTGAAATTACCATTCATACATGGGTGAATTTACCTGAAATGGGTTACATACATTCAGGTTGTGGGTTAACCTGAATGTATTGTTACCATTTCATTAAGCTTACATATGCCATTACATAAAGTAATAGCAATTTTGATGTCACATAAAACACGTTGTAATAACAGTTATTTGCATACAAAATGTGTATGTATCTGTCAAGCACCATATCGGTAATTGTAATAAACAAAAGGACATGACCGCTGACATTTACACAAAGTACTGTCAGTAATAATTTTGTCACTCTTTATTTACATCATGCTATTGTGCCTGTGTCTGTCTTTGGAAACTTGGTGTTTGTAAATTGTGTGTTGTACATATAAATAGTTAGTATGGTTACAGTGTGTGTGTGTGTATTAGCAGCCTAAAGATTAAGACAAGTTTTCCAAATACGAGTTCAGATAGAAGAAAAAAAGGAAAAGCAGGAAGAAGTTTCTTTGTCACTTTTCAATAGTCTTGTGATAAATAACATTAAACAATAAAGTTAAATATTAAAGGAACATTATCTGAGCACTTTAGGGATTGTAATTTTAATCTAACTTGGCAAATTTGCTTTCAATTTGATAGGAATAATTTTCGCTTAAAACTTATTGACAGTGTTATATGGACTGTGAAGAGTTGTTTGTGGAGGCTGCCATTTAATTTTAGGGAAGAATATGAGAGTTATAGTGCTGTGTGGCTAGATTTGTACCCAGCACCATGGTCGCTAAGTATGGCTCTGTTTATGATAAACTTGGTCCACTATTGTATGTACTGGTATTCATAACTTTTATTAATCTGTTTCAAAATAATTATTTCATAACAACTAGTGTTTTATTTGACCCCATTTCTTTAATCAAGTTAAGGATACCTTCTATACATGTCTGTGTTCTCATAGATTCTTTCAAAGGCAGATGTAATGTGGATCCAGAGGGAGGTGTTTGAAAGTGTGTGTGTGTGTGTGTGTGTGTATGTGTGTGGATGGCAGAAAAAATTAATACACTGCTAAAATTTACTATATAGTACTAAAAATATTATATGAATAATTCATTAACTGTATTACATGACCAAGTACATTTATCAAGAAAGTGACGAAAATATTAATTTTTAAAACCTTAACCCAATATATATGGGGTTTTTGAAAAGGTCCAGCAGTCTAAACATACTAGGTACCATGGTTCGAATGTCATATTTTTCCTACTAACATAAATCATGTAATACATTTTATAAAGACCTTTGAAAACCAAGCATTTAGGTTTAAAAATTCGTGTCATTATCTCTTATGCTTTCAAAATGACTACCGGTACCAAAACATTAAAAATATAATGGTTTACAATTTTTTCACATTTACCATAACAATTCATACAAAATAATGAAATAAAAAGAACCATTTTAAATGAAAAGATTATAAGTGTTACTGTAATGAATTTGGAACATTACTGAATGAAATTACAGGCTTAATTTCAAAGTATTTTTGTGAAATTCAAGTTACCCTTAAACCTTGTTTACTGGTTGAGTTGCAAAGAGGGTTACGTTTTATAATGATAAAGTTAAGTTAGCAGATTAGAGTTTAGGTTTTCTGTTTAATACATCAGCAAATACAACTTGAACAATAGTTAGAAATATTGTTTGTTTTAAATGTCTGTTATTTTACTTTCTTTTCATTGCCGCAACAGACACATGTAGCTGCCCTTGGTCTCCTCATCCATATTGGTCCTGAACAAGGGAGACATTTATCCTAAGCTGCCTAAGCTGATTCATGACACTGACTCCCCACTGACTCCTAGGCCATCCTCTAGGTATCACTCCACCAGGAGAACCCTCATGCAGTTTCTTGACTGTTCTGCTGTCTTTTGTTCTCATAACATGACCTAGACACTTCAATTTTTGTCTCCTAATGAAGGAAGCACTGCTAAGATGCTGCATCAAATTTTTATATTTTTCCTCTGCTGTCATATCCCATTCTCACACGTTGGGCCTATAATCCTCCTGAGCAATTTTGCTTCAAATCTGTCCACCAGTTCCATTGCCATCCTATTAATGGTCCAGGTTTTACCACCATACCCCATTACTTGTCTAATTAAGCTCTTGTACAACCTGAACTTCATTGTCTGGTTTGCAAACCTACTCTTCAAAATTTTGTTCAATGCAAAGTATGCTCTGTTCCTGGCTACTATTTTTCTCCTTACACCTCCTTTTTTCAAGGTCTTCACTGGCAGTAGAGTCATGGTATTGGAAACTAGAGACTGTTTTACAATAGTAATCACCACGCATGTAACGTTGCTGGAGTTGTACTTTCCTCTTCCTTCTTGACACCATTATTTTGGTCATACCTTTATCTTAAGTTCTACTTTAACACAAAGCAGTGATCTATTACAGTAATAACTGGAACATTATCTGCAGAAGCAAGTATTTGTGTTACTTTTAAAGATATTCCCACCTTGGTCTACTTCAGCAGCTAGACCCTGCTAGAAGGGTCGAGCCATAAATTTATTTGCAGGGGGCAGTCTTTGCTCACAGCTCAACTCCTCATTAACAGTTTTGATCAAAATCTGCCCCTGCACAACTGACCTGTGCCTAATCCCCTGTCTCTACCTGACTGCTAGAAATGGTTTTTAGTTCTACATTACTTGACTTCAAGGAAAGTAAAATGAATTATTAAAATGTAAAAAAAAAATAAGTGGAATAGTCCATTTAGGCCAATACTCATATCAAAATACAGACAATTTAAAACTACTCATCTTAACTTTAAAAATTAAAATTTTTCATTTTAAGATTAAGATTAACTGCAATGGAAAACAGCCAATAACTTAATTTTGCTTCCACATTTATGTGAATTATATGAAACTTGTGTTCATTTGCAGTTAAACTAGGCTTACAATAAAAAATTATTACAAGTAAAAATTCTATACAGAGCTATTTCTACTTAAAATTATAACATGAACAAATTCAAATTTTTTTTTGACCATTTAAAATGTAATTTTCTCCCAAAAACCTCACCATAAAACTAAATAAATATAGAGCCACTTAAATCCAAATACCATGCTCTTATACAGAAACCTTTATCACATATTAACTGTGAATATTATAAGTTTAAAATCCATGCCAGAGGATGAAAGACCTAAAGTCTTTGGGTTTGAAAATTTCCATGTTCTAATCTAAGCCAAGGTTAAAAATGCATTACCGGTACTAGTACAACAATTAAAGTTTATTATTTCAAACTTGAACTAGGGATAAGAATATTTTACTACCCAATTAGTTGATCTGATTACACTTATTAAAATATGTTACCAGTATAAAAAAAGAAATAAAAGAGAATGAAACTTAAACAAATACAACAAAACTTATAAGCAACGATTAAGTAGTGAGATGTAGTGAGACGATTGAATTTGAAATTTTAGAAAAGCAAATCTTGTATCTAGGCCTAAAATATCTTGGAAACACAAATAATACAAAGGACAAACATAATACCAATATAAACGTAAATCTATAAAACTAGACAATCAATGTCATACTTAGGGATATAATAATATTTTACTACCCAATTAGTACATAAACATATATACAATAAACATACAATATGTCAACAACATATACGGAAGAAGAAAACCTCCTAACTACAATAAAACATATGATTATAATTAAACAGTTAGTCATATGAAACAAATTTTGTATTTTGGGGCCAAAATTTCAGAGTCACAGCATGAATAATAAAAAGCACACACCTACAAAATACCAGTGAACAGTAACAAATATAGATTCATAAAACTAGACAATTAAAAACAAAATTTAGAGCCATAAGAATAGTTTATTATCCATTATCCAATTTGTCGACTGCTGAAATTTACACATATACCGGTATACAATATATTAACTACAGATAAAAAAGAAAGACATTTAAGTAACTACAACAAAACTTATAATGAAAGATTAAACAACAAATTGTTTAAACTTGTGAAAGTGAAGAATGATGAATCAATCTAACATAAAATATATACACATTAAATTTATAAAATTCAAAGGGAAAATTTTTGTCAACATTCACTTGCAGAGGGGAGGCTTTTGTCATACTTTTAATGATGGATTTAAGTATGAACAAAGGCTGCCCTCTGCGAATAATTAAGGTGTGAGCATTTTCCATTCCCCTTTATTGAGTCCATAGTTTTGAAATATTGGAAGATTGTATGCAGCATGTGATAGTTACTGCTAACAGAATGTTCACTGTTTTCATCGCACAATTGTATAATATTGTTTTTAAATATCATTTACTATTATAAATTATTTTATTTCAGTGACTGTAGTAATTATAAAAATTATTCTTGCCAAATTTAAACTGTAAGGACTGCTTACACTGCTTCTATGAGAAATACACCTCTATGTAGGGACTTAGATTGTTTTACAATTTTTTAATTATAAATGTGAGTGGTTTAGGCAAAACAGACTCTTTTATGGAACAATCACATCTCTTTGTTGTTAATGATAGAATCAGATGTTTCACTCACTTGTGGTATAATGGTATGATTGTTTACCATTCATGATGGCACATGACAGAATGTGAAGATTGGTTGGAGTGTCAGTACCATTAATGAAACAGCTTTTATCCAAAAAAAAAGAAGTTTCTGGTTTATATTTACTTTTGAAAATGCTTCATATAATTGCCAAGATATTCAAGACTATCTTTTCTACTTGAAGAAGTTACTTGATATTTCTAATGATTGTCTATTTGTGGTTCAGGATATTTCCTGCATTAGTTTCTTTTTTCTTTCACTGTTTCATTTTCTTGCAGGAAAAATAATATGTATAAAATAATAAGCTACATTATAAGATGTATGATAATAAGATATTATCCATTCAGACTGCTAAAATTAATTGAAGATTATACTTAGAACACATTTCAAGTACCATAAATTTATGTACAAAAGTTTAAATACGCCATTATTTCACTGTCCTGTTTCCAAAAAGAAACTAAGCCAAATTCTATATAAAATTTTAATTTCACCACACGTGTAGAAATTTATTTAGTGAAACTGATACACTGTCTCAAATTACTTGATATCAGGTGTAAACAAAGACAATTGTGAAAGTATTGACTTATGTGGCCTGTATTTCCCTGATGTCTTATTTCATGCACTCATAACAGTTAACTATTCACTTGTTTGTTACTGCAGAATGTTGGTTAATATGTTCAAATCAGTTACAGTAAACAGACATCTCCTTACAACACTAATATTTTGGTACTTTACACATCATTATTATATTTTTAAGGTCACTTTATATATAATTTATGCTTATGTAACTTCAAAAAGAGTTTATATTTTAAAACATCACTACAGAATAATTTATTATGATAAACTTATTTATAATTTGTAGAAATTTTTTCTTTGAATTTTTTTATTTAATTTTGTTAAATTCTTTACTATTATGTTTATATTTCATCTTTAATTCTTAATCTATTTAGAACAGTAGAAAACAATAATTTTTTAAAATTCTGTTGTGAAATAGATAATAACATAACATTTAAAATATATTAATATAGTTAATATGATGTACTTTGTAGTTTCATTGGTGTATTATAAACAATAAAAAACATTTTGCAGTAACAACATCGAGAGTCTTTCACTAGTGGACCACTCTAAGCTATCATCTAAGGATAAAAACACACTGCAGCAAACAAAACAGTTGCAAAATGTTTGGAGATGTTCGGAACTGTTCGTGACCAGCCGAACAGCTGAGGAATATGTGGTGAGGGTAAGAAGCAACACACACTAAACAAACAGAACGTTTAGTTGATTCAGAACACAACGCAACACATCTGGTACTGTTCGCTTGCCCTTTGTTCAATCCAAATTTTTTACAACGTCAAAGGTAAGTTTTATTTTTTGTATTTGTTGAAATTATAATTTTTAGCCATTATTTTCACTTTTATTATTTCTTCTGTTTTGAAACAAATAATTTATTTTTGTTTACATTTATATTGTTTACAGATTCATTCAAAAATACACCTTTTTTTTACTTTTTAGTAATACCATTTTCTTTGAGCTTTACAACAATTATTACAGTTTACTTATGATATTTAAATATATTTTAAATTAAATAAATATAATGAAATTCACTTATATCCATACATATCTAGCCTAGGAGTATTTTGTTTTTTAGGGTACAATAATTTAATATGCTGAAATTATATTATTATTATTATCATCGATAATTTATTTACAACAGCAAGTAAAAACCTCATCAGGATGAATTTGATTTCTAGATAATGGACTGTGAAGCTGAAAAGTTGCTGGTGTGTGTTGAAAATCGTCCAGTGATTTATAATTATAATCTCAAAGAACACAGCAATAGAAGCTTCATGGATAACTACTGGGCCGAGATAGCTAAAGAAATGAATATTCCAGGTAAAATTACTTTATCATCCAGTATTAAATTACTTTATGCCTATATACAGTATTTCCAAGGAACTGATCCTTCATTTGAACTGAAATATTCCATATACCAAAATCTTATATTTGAAGCTAAACTAGCTGGACAATTCTGAGGAGCATTATCATACTGACAGTTTTGCTGTTGTAATTCTTCTAAAGCAGTATGAATATAACTCACTGTGTCTTCACTTTCTCTGATCATGTTGTGAAGAACACATGTTGTTTTTGTTATTAGGATTACCTTATTTGGAGCTAAAGTTATTTCTGTTTTTTAAATTCTAAATTTTCTTGTAAGCATCCCAAAAACACATTCAACTATCCGTCTGGCTTGGAAAGTTGATAGTTGAATACTTTCATTTCCATTGTAAGAATTTTTTCGAGAAAAAGTTTTCATTAAATTCATCCTCAAAGGGATCAATACATCAGCAGCAAACACAAAGGGCAATTCCCCAAATGGTGGAAGATCCAAGTCTTCATTCATTAATAACTTTCCAAATTTAGAGTGCTTAAGTACACCACTGTCACTATTTCTTCCGAAATCTCCTACATCTATGAATTTAAATTTAACTTCACTATCTGCAGCTGCTTGTAAAACTATGGAGTGGTAGTTTTTGTAAGTCTAATAGGGTGAGCCGACTCTAGGTGGACACTGCATACGAATATGTTTTCAATCGATAACCCCTTCACAATTTGGAAAGTTTCAGATTTTTTCAAATTGCTTTGCAATATCAAGAATTTTGTTGGAATCCAGTTTTTGTATAAACATCAGGGAGAGCCCATTCCATATTGCCTGACATGTATCGTAAATTATAACCCCAACAGTTGATGCTCCGAGTCTGTACTGCCAGTATAGAGATTTGAAAGTTTCTCCCATTGCTAGAAATCTCTAAAAACAATATGAGTACCGGTAATAACATTAAGAAAATTGAAAATAATATGTATTAAATACAGCCAAGCGAGATTCACTGCATATTATTATATAGTAAAATAAATGCACAATGGAATAAATAATATCCACTATGTTAAAATATAAATATACTGATAAAAATATTAAAAAACATAATAACTGTTGCAGATTGTAAAGTAAACAGGGCAAGCCTTCAAGCGTCATACAATCGTGCAATAAGAGAGGAAATGAGAGAGGGAAGGGACACCCCATCAGGCTCAAAAGGTACGAAAAAAAGGAAGTACTTAATGGATGCTATGGAATTTTTAAGAGACTTTGTAGGCATCCATAGGAAGATGGACAGTAGCATCAGCGAGGGCAGTCCACCACAGTTACCACCAGAAGAGACAGACACAGAAGGTAATTCAGTTACAGAGACTGAAAAGACAGACTCTTTTCCACCTGAGTCACCCATAATAAAGTTTGTATAAAAGATTTAATAAATTTGTATGTAAGTGTAAAATGACATAATGAGTTTCTTTTTGCTACTACTTACCTTAATTTCACAAGAAATTTTTCCTCAGACTGAACACTTCTTCGGAAATTTGTGTCGGATTTTCTTATTTTGTTTCAATTTAAACTTAACAATAAATTAAAACTTGGCAAGCTCATTCTTGTATAATTAAAGAATGTATCTTTGTACTTTAGGAGTTCTTGTAAAAAATCTACAGTAGTATTGTTTCTTCTAGTATTGTAAGGGTGAACCCAAAATTTATGACTTTTTCGAATTTAACAACAATAACCACTGCCACAATATTAGTATACATTCATCTATTTCTTCCTCATCGGAAAACATTTTAAGACACAGGTAATTAGAAAAAATCCTAATTGAATTATCTTTTAAATAGGAGAGTTAATCAAAAAAACTCGAAGCACTTGTTGGCAGTGGCATAAGTAGGCCCAAACAAAAAGCTAGTTTGACCTAGTGTGGGTTGCGGCTGCGCTTAACGGAACTGACCATTTTGCTTGTGTTCGTTCTGAATGGTTCGTTTGCCTTAGTGTGTGTTTACCTAATTTTGTTCAAAGCAAGAGTTTGTTTAATCTAACTGTATACTTATAATCA
The DNA here is from genome assembly GCA_034769895.1 of Magicicada septendecula. Classification (NCBI taxonomy): domain Eukaryota; kingdom Metazoa; phylum Arthropoda; class Insecta; order Hemiptera; family Cicadidae; genus Magicicada; species Magicicada septendecula. The sequence goes on from CM068368.1 coordinate 662,637,256, forward strand.
ACTTGTTTGGGACTGACTGTAGTTGTTCAGCCTATTTCACTAAGATATCTGAACATAAACAACTGGCAATTGCTAATGACATTAGATAAATGTTTAGTTATATGTGTAATTACAAAAACTAAAGAACATTTGTGCCCAAAGTCTGATGTGAGACTATGGTTTCATATTTAATTGCCTAATAAACTGTTATTTACAATTAAATATGTTTCTGTTCATGTTAACAAAAAGATCCATCCTACTGTGTCACTCATCAGCTCACAAAGATATGGATGTGGATTTAAGCAGTGGGTTAATTTAACTTTCAGTTGTCGCAAATAGCATGAAATACTGTTCCTTGTACACGCATTATATTATACATATTTATGACTGGGTTTTGAAATAAAAACACTTTCTCTATACAGTGAATTATTTTATGATTTTATTTAAAAAGAAATTCCAAACGTTTACAACAACAAAATAAATATTTAAATCTTTATTGTTTCTTATTTCATTGTTTTAGTTAATTGTGTATAATTTTATATTTTTCTTTGAATAAAACGATTAATTATTTATAGATAACAACCAAAAACTTTTAGCCAGTTTAAACTTAACAATAGGAATTTGAAACAAACATTCATATCATGAAAATGTTCACATTTGTATGTTGTACCATTGTAAGTTTTATAATAATAAATAATATCATAATTTTTTAAGTGTTAAGCATAAGTGCTGAAATTGACTTTTCTAACTGCAAATGAAATACTGAAAACATTAAACGTATCTGAATAAAATAACAGATTGCATTACTTTTAAAGGCAATACATTTCTGGGGTTAAATTACCAGAAATTTTTCAAAAAACATATACGTTTTCCTTAATTAGAGTAGTTGTAATTTTTGTTGAACATGATAGAACAATATTATTTTAGTTAATATAAAACAGGTGTCACATTTAGTTGGATAAAATTAATTATTGTAAATTACTGAGTATCAGTACAGCGGATCCATACAATCATCCATAAATATTGATGGAAGTAATCTTCTACCCAATAGTGGGCTGTCGAGAAGACTTCCACCACATCCACATAAGCTACCCCTTCCGCCAAATCTAAAATTATATACTGGATCAAAGAATCCACATGAACCTCTTCTTCTGCTCCTTCTTAGAAAATCTGTAAATTCTTCGCTCTCCTCAGTTTCATCACAGATTTCAGATGGCTCATAGTCATCTGTGCACTTGGGTTTCTTTCTTTTCTTCCTAACATTTTCTGTCTCCTCCTTCCCTACTACAACGGACTGCACACAGAATGAGGGTTGATTCCCATTTGATGGTGGATCTGACTGTTAATAGTGAATAAGAAATAAAGAATTATAATTATGTCTTCCAATATTTACCATAACTGTAATACTTCAAATATGTATACACTCTAAACAGCAAAAGGAAGTTTTAATTTTTTTCATTGCACAAGTATTTTATGGATACCAAAAAATGATAGCAAGTCACAACATACTTTCCACCACACTACATTTGAAGCAAAATTGCAGTACAATATCACAAGCAGTAACAATGAAATTCAATTACACAATGGTTTAAAAACTTCATGATCATTAATAAGTTTTTTCAGAATGTCAGTTAATAGTATACTAACACAAAACAAACTCCATAAAATCTTACCACTGGGACTATAATATCTTTCTCATACGGTGCCAAAAGAGGAGGAATTGGAGGTGGTGGATATGCTGAAACACACACAGGAGCAACAGGAACAGTAGACACTGGCATTTGGCAAGGAATCTGAAATGAGTTTTGTAGAAAAGTAATAGTTATATACACAACATTTGATAGACGAAATTATACAATATGTACTTCTCAAAATATCAATGAAATTCTGTGACAGTATACAATAATCATTTTTTTCCAGTAGCGTGGCGTCCATGTAACTGCTGTTGCCAATGGCAACAGTAGTAGAAATAAGTGAAAATAATATTAATTATATCACAGAATGAATACTTTGGTTATTGAATAATATGAAATTTGAACAATATTAGTAGGGAAACTTAAAGAAAATCATAGCATTGCTTTAGAACTGATGGGCACTTACACCGTCTTGTGTTGCCAGCTCGGACATCAGCAGTGCTTTACTGTGTACAGTCATTGACCTCGTAGTAGTTGTCACTGTACTGACTGTGGAGGGGGAACACATTTGTCCACCCAATGTGTTGCTGCTGTATAAACCAGCAAAACGCTCAGTTAGCAACTATGTTCGCTTTTGTAACAGACGTGCAGCAGTTACTAAGTACCTATTTGGGTTTTGTTTGTTTAGTCACGTGTTTTTCTGTTTGTTTTTATTATTTTTAATTCGATTATTTGTGTCCTGGTTTATTCTGTGTAAGTATAATGGAGTCAGATCCCGCTGAACTGGGACCTTCTTCTTATGCCAGCAAATGATTGAAAATACTTTAAAAAGAATATTTTGGCTCAAAAAATAACACTTGGTACTAGAAAAAATTCAAATTAATTTATAGGCTAAGTTTTAGGCCTATCACAACTGGCGACAGCTGTTATGTACCCACACCATGGCACTAGTTTTCAGTACTTTGGCCATGTAAAGACACTGCTGCACCTACAAAGATGACTACTCCAGCTGCAGTTGAAATGTCTAGAAGATAATCTGAAATGAAACCAGACTCATGATTTAAACAACACAACAATTCATGGGTGAATGATAGTAATTGGTTTTCCTGTTTGGCATCATTAGTTTTGGAACGTTCCTGTTTGAAGCTACCAGTATGTCATGATAGGATTTATAATATAGAATTGCTTAACAACAAGTAATTATATGAAAATAAAATAATTAGTAAATAATGGAGAAGCAACATATACATACATGTACATTTTAATGTTGCTGCTAAACCACATTGTTCATTTCTTTGTAAAGCTTCTCACCATATAATTTAAGTTCTTTTTTGAGCTATTACAAATAATTATAACACAATGATAATTTCACCACCTCCAAAAACTACTCTGTCACCTTTTGCCTTTCAGTCACACCTGCTATATCACTTTAATTTATATCCTAAGATTTACGAGCATTAAAATCACATAAAAATTCTGAATTGTCTAAAGACAAAAGATTCATTATGTAAGAAAAGAACATTATGTTTTATTACAAAAAGGCCTAATGTTTAACAACTTGACAAATGCAGCTTTTGTTTTTTAACACCCCTGTTGAATGGGTCTACAATATTGACACTGAAACCTTGGTGTACCAATCAATACGTGAGAGGTACATTGGGAGAGTAGAAACAAATTTTATGCTAATAGGAGTGAAAACATACATTAAAATTACACATTAATGTTCTCCAGACATTCTGTTACAAACCATAATAGAGCTGTTTTTTTTTTCTAAACTATTACCAATCAACTTAGAGAGAGTTATAATATCCCCAAAATAAAAAAACTTGACATTTTTAATTTTTCAGACAAAAAAGTGGAAACTCATGGAGTAAGATATAGTATACATCATGTATAGGCTATCCATTAGTACTTACCTCAGAATTTGTAACTGAGAGACAGATTTAAAATTTGCATTATTTTAAATTTGTATATCTTTAAATTCTTCAATTTATCTTATTTAAATTTAATTTATATTTTTAAAATTGCCTTTAACTTACCTTTAACCTTTAACTTTTAGTAACAATATATTAATTTTAATTGATTAGAAGTATCTACCTCAGGTCAATCATATACTTTAGTAGATTTGATATTTTATACAAATAACTACTTTTAAGAAAATTATAACCTTTATATTCTAAGTCTTAGACACTGCAATCTACAGAAAATTCCTTTAATAGATTCATTTAATGTCAAGTTTGTTTCTCTCTTTAATCCACTGGCTTTGTATTAGCAAAAATACATTTTTACACATCACTATGTGCAGAAATAGAAAACAAAAACTGAGCTACTCCTAATAGTTCTGAATCACATTTTAAGTTTTTAGATGGCTGAGAATATTTTGTCTATTTTTCATGTATAAACAATTTGTCACATTCCTTGTTCCATATAAAATTTTCTTGAATTTTTAAAACTTTTTTAAATTGACTGAAGCATTGTACATTGTTGTTACACCACTATCAACATTAACAAATAGTGACAATCATTTATAAATGTCAACAAATAAGTTGGTTAAAAATCAATATGGAAAAGAAAAAACATATACAGTGGAACTTGGTTATAACGTCATGTTATAATAGAGTCGTTATAAAAGACCCTTTTTAATCACTAGTAAGGAAGGAGAAATAAAAAAAAGCTCTTTGCATTATTAACATTATTCGTGATATTTATTCTAAAGTTTACAAACTGCATTTCATTTATACAAACAGCATGAAGAATATTTTAAAAGATCAAAAAGAAATTACATGTAACTTACATTGAGGCTTACTGTCGAAAGTAATCGGTAATTTTCTTTTGAACGCTCCTTTCTGAAAAATAAATTCTTTCTGTTGTACTGTGGAGATGCTGCGCTGCATTGTCGTCAGATGTCTCTCTAAAGCAGTAAAATCGTGAAAGAGTTTCGGCGGCTCTCATTGCTTCCTGTACTGTCGGACAAATGATGTCAGCATCCTCCTCTTGCTCAGCATCTTCTTCAACACTATCTTCTGCTTCTATGTTTTTTACTTCCGCGATAATTTCTGCGTCACTCAACACTTGGAATGTTTCTACTTGGTCATCCACTGATGCATAGGAATCAAGTTCATTTCCAAATTCATTTACGTTGAATTTCTTAATCCACTCCGAGAGCGGCAAGTCGTCGTCTTCGTCATCATCGGGTAAATTTTCATGTACGAGTTGTGCTTTACTAAAGCATTTTGCTATCATCTTCTGTGTTACACTCTTCCAAGAGTCGTCTAGGAATTGTATTGCATCTAAGAGTGAAATTGCATCTATGTGAACGGCAGGTTGCGCCGTGTCCATACAGAAAATAATTTTTTTTTTTTAAGTTGCTTGCGGTAGTGATACTTTAGGCTTCTAATGACGCCTTGGTCCATAGGTTGCAGGACACTCGTACAGTTGGCCGGTAAGAAGACCAGATTAATGTTTGTCAAATTTAACTTTGGATGGGCTGCACAGTTGTCAACTAGAAGTAGAATTTTTCTGTTTTTCGATGACAGTTCTTTATCCCACTTTCTTAGTTCATCTTCAAAAATACTAGAAGTCATCCACGCTTTTTTGTTGGCAGTGTAACTTACAAGAAGTTTTTTGATGTTTTTAAAACATCTAGGATGCGAACTTTTCCCGATAACTAAAAGTTTCTTTTTTTCGGTTCCCGTCATGTTCGCACAAATAAAAACTGTAACTCTTTGTTGAGAGAGCTTCCCACCAATGCAGTTTCCATTTTTAAATTTGAAAGTCTTATCTGGAGTTAATTTATAAAAAATTCCGGCTTCATCACCATTAAAGATGATCTTTATATGATCGTCTAATTTCTGGCCAAGTGTTACGCACCCAATCGCCTGTAACGTTCAGATCTACGCATTTTGCCTCACCACAAATTTTTGCAAAGGAAATCGAGTGTCGGGCCTTAAATCGATTTAGCCATCCGTTGGAGCACGTAAAATCAATACCAAACAATTTTCCGAATTCTGTAGCTTTCTCTTTCAAAATTGGTCCACTCACAGGAATATCTGAACATCGACACTGTTTGAACCATTTCAATAATGCTGCATCCACATCACCATTTTCGCATTTCCTAATTTTTTTAATTTTTTCTCCATCTTCCTCAAATTTTTTTAAAATTTTGTCCTTGTTTTTTTAAAATTGAACCTACAGTAGAATTCACTAAACCAAACTCACGGCATACATCAGCTATTTTACGTCCGCTTTCATATGATCTAATTACACGTACTTTCTCTTGAATAGACAGAAGCTTTCTTCTTGTACTAGAACTTGCCATGATTACTGTATAAAAATGTAGACCTACGTATAAAATTCTATAAACAGTGGCTACCAAAACTTAAGTTATAAAACACACAAAAGAAACTCTCACAGTACGAGCAGATACAGAAACACTAACAACCAAAAACAGAGACGAGACTACGTGTAAACAATACTGTACAGTAAATATTGTAACAGCATGGTGTGAACAATAGCCTCAAGACGCACAGTACTACTGACCCGGTGAGAGTGGTGGAGAGACATGTCAGTCGCCAGACGGCGGCTGGTGCCGGCGGTCCTGTTACAGTGCTTATCGCTTGCATACAATGTATGTCTGTAGCCATGGGGGTAGCGCGCACATATATACGTTTATATGAAATTTAGAGTAAAATATCTGAGAAATTTTTGACGCTATAACAGAGTAGTACAATATTTAGTTACGTTAAAACCAGGAATTTTTATAATGTTAAAGATATCAGTTTGACCGGACTTATGACAATAAACGCTACACCCGAGTTGACGTAACAGCAGAGGCCGTAATAACCAAGTTCCACTGTATGTATGTATCAATTCACAGTAAAATATATACAGAACTTGAATGTGATATATATAATTATTCTACTTGAAAATACAAAATTGAAAAGTACTGAAAATACTGTACATTAAGTTAAAATCCTGGATGTTTCTACCATTTTCATGGGCAGACATTATGGTTAAAAAAGAGGACATGTGCAGGAAGAAGAAGTATGGTAACCCTAACTGGGTTTAGTTATTTACACTAGGTTCAGGTCATATATTTATGCCAAGCTGTAACTAGCTTTCTTTATCAAAACCCTGAAAAAAATTACAGGCATTGCACAAATGCAATGCACAGAGAAGGGCATTGAAAATGCTTCAATAAATCTGAAAAATATATATATTTATGTTCATTCACCAATCAATGAATTCATTCTTCATTCACCAATCAATGAATTCATTCTTCATTTACCAATGTACAGATTATAAGTTAAATGTAGTCGCATTCATAAGCGAAGTTTTATATGTGTACTACGTTATTGACCACAAAGAAGTAGTTTCTATGGAAACTCACTGGTTCCCATTTTTGATAATGCACCAGCGATCGGCCGCAAATGTGCGACACATCCTTATAAACATTTTCAATGTTAAAACATGTAGAAGGAGATGAGAAAGTCGTATGACATACAAACATGCTTAGAACAAACTTATGAATTTCCAGTTAGATTTGACAATAGGGCTATCCAATTTGAAATATGATATCTTAACCAACTATTGCTCCTCTTATAACACATATTTTTGAATATTTGAATTTAATAAATAAACACTTGGTATAATTCTACATATACTTTTTATTTTCCTGACAATTCTTTCACCAGTTATAGCAGCTTCAAAGGTTAGATTTGAACTCATCTTTGAACTGCACTGAACTGACTTAGTTCAGTAAGTGACAGTGTCATTGTCAGGAAAATAAAAAATTTCTATAGAACTATACAAAATGTTGATTTATTAAATTAAAGTATTAATAAAATGTTCTACCTATGGCTCCTATGGAAGGAGTCCAGGGTAGGAGTGAGAAAAATGCAGGTTCTAAGTGGACTGAAGACAGGAAGAAGAGACACTGTGAAAAGATGAAAGAATATTGGAGAAAAAGAAAAGAACAAAGAATAAAGAATTGAAATTGGCATGTGGTCCTTAGATGGCCGATACAAAAAAAAAAAGTTCTACCAAGTGCTGAGAGACCATTTGATCAGTGTAACATATTTTTTGTTTGTGACACTAAAAATACATGAAAGAAACACGAATAATAAGTATTGTCACACTTTTTTATGAGATAAGTAGGAAGTATCATATTCTTAATTGTATTCCAGGGCCTATAGAGCCAGGGCATACAGAGTTGAAGGAGGAGTGTGAATTGTATATTTTCAAAAATTTCTTAGAAGAAAAGGGGATTGTAAACAGGAAGTAGGACAGGCCAGTTACATATTGCTAATGTCTGCAAGCTAGTGACTGTCATATGGAAATTCATATTATCTGTAAACAAGATTCATTATTAAAATTAATTACAGTATAATCCTAGAAATCCGTCACAAAAAACACTTGACTGTTTTGTATTAACAGGTTACTTGCAAACACCAGATTATATAAGATATAACACCATATCTATATATAATACTATACAGATTATATTGTACGACACTATATCAGATTGTTTAAGCTAAAGTGACATCCTATAGTAATAAATATTAAATATAAATCGTTTGTAAGTAAATAAATTAAATTGTAAGCAGATATAAATAAATTCTCTTGTTATAAATACAACCATAGCTTACTTTGTCAAATTAATATACTTACTGTATTATAAACAATACAGTAATTATAAATAATACAGTATTATAACAATTACACTGTGTAATTTATTGCATAAATATATTGCACAGATTAAGCCCATAATTTGTTTTACAGTACTATATACTAGTATAGAACTGAAATAAAAACATTCACACTAAATTATAAAATATTTACTAACTAAAATCACACTTATGTACAGTTGTATATTGGTCTTCTTGATATAATATTTTGTCATTTTTTGGTGGTCTTATTAAGCTAAAAGTGCATTATGTTTAATTCCTGGCATTCACACTTCCTCAGTGGTTTCATTCTCCTTTAAAGTCCATCATCTTTCAGTACAATGTTAATAATTTTACTGTCTGCAGTTTAAGGCATGGGTCTAAAACTAGGGGAAGCACTACATGACCTCCTTCTTTGTATATTGACTTATACGTACAGGGTCCGCCAGTGAAGCGGGAAATTTTGAAAGTCCAATAGTTCATTTTCTGCTCACAAGAGGGCGTGGAGGTTTTCGATTGCTGTTTTACATTTAATGCCTTTTGATATTATGTTTTAAAACATGGAGCAGTGGTCCAGTGCACAGCGTGCTTCTGCGTAAAATCGTTTTATAAGAATGGTGACTGTGTGACTTCTGTACAACGATTGTTTCTTAATCATTTCAATATTCCACGACATGGAAGAGTGCCGTCCACTCATGCAATTATGTCATGGGTGAAAAAGTTTGAAGAAACTGGTTCTACATTAAATTTAAAGCATAGAGGAGCAACAAGGTCTGTAAGAACAGAGGAAACATTGAAAGAGTTCGAGTAGCATTGACGCGTAGTCCACAATGTTCTGCAATGAAACATGCATCTGCACTAAACATTAGTGACACATCATTACAACGAATTTTGCATAAAGACTTATCTTTTCATCCTTACAAAATTCAAGTAATCCAGGAGTTGAAAGATGGCGATATGCTGGCTCGCAGGATTTTCAGCGAAGAAAAATTGCGACGTGTAAATGATGATGAAAACTTTATTCACCGCATGTTTATGTCAGATGAAGCACATTTTCATTTGAATGGATATGTAAACAAACAAAATAGTCGAAATTGGAATGATGAAAACCCAGGTGAGTTGCATGAAAAGCCATCTTACATAGTCCGAAAGTTACGGTGTGGTGTGCAGTTTCATCATCTGGCATTATTGGGCCATATTTTTTCCAAGACGATAGAGGAAACACCACAACTGTCAATACAGACCGCTACACACACATGGTCAGAACATTTTTGATGCAACAGCTCCCTAGGTTTCTGGAAATTAATTTTTTCCAGCAGGATGGGGCCACAAGTCATACTGCTCGTGTGTCCATGGCTGCTTTAAGAGAACTCTTCCCGGACCGACTCATATCCAGATATGGCGACATCTCGTGGCCTGCAAGATCCCCAGATTTGTCCGCATGCGACTTTTTTCTTTGGGAATTTCTGAAGAGCAGGGTGTACATTGATAGACCGCACACCATACCGGAATTAAAAACGAATATCAGACAAGAAATTGCACAGATTCAACCTGACCTGCTTCGTCGAGTGATGGAAAATTTTCGGTCAAGATTAGAAGAATGTTTACACAGAAATGGCTCTCACTTGAGCGGCATTATTTTTAAAAAGTAAAATAATGGCATACTTTACTCAACTCAAATCTGTAAAAAAAATTCTGATAATAAATGTTTCATGAAAAAATTGGGTATTTTTAATTTTCCCGCTTCACTGGCGGACCCTGTATTTTAAGCAAGTTTGTATTCAATAATAGTTAATTATGCAAAAAACTCTGAGTTTATTCATTATATTTAAAGTTAAATAGATACTAACAGTGTGTAAAATCTTTATCTTATTATTTGTAGCTAGCAGCTGGTATTAGTAATCAATTCCATAATGGCATAAAAAGATTGTTTATATCATGAACAATTATATACAACTTCAGTTTCCATGATGATAAGTAAATGCACTAGTGTAGACTTAGCAATGAATTTTGCAGAGAGGCTGCTTCCACTGTTTTATATTGTTTCAGTTCAAAACTTAAATATAAATAAAATATTTGTTATTTCTCTATTTAATTTCCAACATTAAAAATTCATAATAGTATCAAATTTGAAAAACTGCACAATTTGTGCAGCTTCACATATTAAATAACAGGTATTTAAGGTGTAAACAAGAGTAGACTGTAACAGTATTCAAGATCATGTAAGTACAATTAACAATGATTTAACAAGTAGAATTAACAAATCTTTCTCCTTAAAACAAATTTTATGTAGCTATTCACTCAGCCAGCAAACTTATACAAACACATTTGGATTTGTCTTCTCTGCATTTTAATTGCATATTATTTAATCTTCTGATAATCTGTTTTTAATGATTTCAAATTATTTTTTATAGAGGTTTTTCAAAAAGGAAATGGGTCTTCCAACACTTTCACTGACAGTATACCAATGACTGTATACAATTTCACATCATTTTCATCTTTTCCATTCATCTTGTATTATATTTCTTTAGAATTTATTTCTCTGCCTTCACTGATTTCATTAACAGCTACAGGTTATATAAATCTGTATCTTTGCTTTCATTTAATATACAACTTTTACTTCTGGGAAAACAAATTCTGCAGATGTTTGTTAAATAATGTTAGATCTGAGGTGTTTTGTGACTGTTTGTTCACTAATAATAGATTTGAGGTGTTCACTATCCATTATTGAGTGTGAAGTTCATGATATGTTTAACATTTTTCTGACTACGTTTTTCTGTTAATGTTTTTAGGTGAGCAGCAAAGCAGCCATGGATTGTGTTAGACATGAAGGGGGAAAGAAGTTTTTTCTTAGTTTATGCTTAAAATGTTCTCATTTAGTATCTATGTTTTCCAAAGTTTTGTTTTTGGCACTTTTCTTCATTTCTTATGTTTTTTCTTCACATATATTTTGAGAACAGTTTTTGCTCTCATGTATATAACGTAGATTGCTGTTTTAGATTTTGGTTTTTATAGCTGTGGCTATATTATATTATCTTTCTTACATTATATGATTAATTTTTACAGTTATAGACATGGTTCAAAACAATCGTCAAAGCACATAGGGGGCAATACAAAACTAAGTAAGTGTTCTTGGATTTCGTTGTCCATGACGTGTCCGTTACTTAACTAAATATCACTATAATATTGACGACTCGGAACACTAAGTTTTTTATAAGTAAAAACGTAAAGTTTTACCTTACAGCCTAAACCAGCTTTCACCTATAGAAGGCTTCATCCTCTGATGAAGCCTTCTATAGGTGAAAGCCGGTTTAGGCTGTAAGGTAAAACTTTACGTTTTTACTTATAAAAAACTTAGTGTTCCGAGTCGTCAATATTATAGTGATATTTAGTTAAGTAAGTGTGTCTGGTTACATAGAGCCAAGCCTTGTACTTAAATAGAAAGTTGATCAAAAACTCTGAGGAAGTGAATCTCTTTCAGCTATAACCCTATGAAGACATTTAGAAAGTTAACTTTGTGTAAAACATATTACTGAATTCCATATGGCAGTGCAATTGTTTATTACCTGTTTTTTTAATAGTCTCGTCAAAGGCAGATGTGAGTTTTGGTAAAAATAAAGGAGTTACAACTTATCAAAACTGTTAAAGAAAATTTTAACTTGACCATTTGTGTGTCATAAATATTAGCAAACAACAAACAAAGTATGTTTATGTTTATGAACAGTTTTGCACTATTGTAATGTCTACTCATAGCTGCCATTCTATCATAGAAGTGGGTAATCAGTTTATTGGATGCTGAGTAAAATAAATTTAATTTTTTTAGTTCACTGAAAACACCATTGCTAATATTTTTATACTGATACTACATGAAATTATGAAGATAATACCAGTAACTATATCATGACTTTGACCCTTTAATTTGTATAAATGCAATTTGGTTGTTTTACCTACTTCAGTGGTAATGTAATCAGTTTCACTTACTCCAATACTGATCAACTCGAGTCTGTATTAATTTCAATACAGATTCTTTATGTTTTATAATGTTAGTATAAATGGGGCCTACTACACCATCCTGAGTAGTTTTAGGAAGCCTAAAAATTTCTATTTCTATTTCTACAACACTGTCAAGCATTTATATTAAGTTAAATATGCATGAATAATTACAGGGTACCAGAGGTCTGTGTTTCATTATAGGGCCCAGTGTGATCAGACCTATGTGCACTCCTAAAGTCAGTCCTGTATGTATGTGTGATTACTAGATATGCATGTGCTACAAAATACACACAACTTACAGCTGGGGCAGAAAATGACGAACTAACTGAAGGAACAGGATTGTAACAAGAACATCCGCATCCACATCCACATCCACATCCGCATCCACAACCACATTGCTTCATACATCTACACTGGCATGTTACAGTCTGAAACAGAAAAAATTACTTAGGTACATTTCAGAACAAACTGTAATTAAAAACAAAGTTTGGCAAGATTCATAAGTAACAATTACTGTGAAACATTCAGAGTCATCATAAGAAATATTTAGTTTTTTCTTCAAGGATTATGATTTCTTATTTAATAATGAGTAAATAAAGTTCACTTGTTTGTGATTTATGGTTATTTACTGAATTAATAAAAATTAATACATTATATTTTTTAGAGTAATATATAAATGTGTGTGTGTGTGTGTGTGTGTGTGTGTGTGTGTGTGTGTGTGTGTGTGTGTGTATAGACTGTTTATTTACTTTATACAGTAGAACTTGGCTAATTCGAACGTGCATAATTCGAATTCGTGGATAATTCGAACTTTTACCGTGGTCCCTTGAATATCCTATGTAAAACCATGCAAAAACATCGTCTGTAATTCGAACTTTTTTTGGTTAATTCGAAATAAAAATTTTGCTCTAACTACAAAAAATCGCCTGCTGTATGGGTTAGACCATGTAACAATAGAGACACGACTGGAAACAGACAAGCAGGCATCGCCCTTTGTGAACAGACGCTTGTCCTTTGTGTCAAATTCGTGGAATTGCCGTCAGTATCTGGCGATGACACATGACTGGCTCGTGTAACGGTACCGTCCACCATTGTCCCTTGTTGCACGCCTCGTCAGTCAGCCACCCTCACTGTTGCTTTCAGTTCAGTCTGCCTACATTCGTGGAAGTGTTAAGTCTTTTTGAGTTTCTACTGTGCGAGCTGTGTCCCGTAGTGAGAGACCGTTCCTTTCTTTATACAGTACTGTATATACAGACTGCTGTGTTTTAGTGACGCTTATTGTGCAGTTTTATTGTGTTGTGTGTTCATCGTGGCCCTTTCAAAACCAACACGGACCCAATACAAATCATTGACATTTGCCGAAAAAGTTGCCATTGTACGGGAAGTGGAAAAGGGACAAAAAAAAGAAATCTGAAATTGCCAAGGAATTCGGGATACCGCCAAATACGCTGTCAACGTATCTAAAAAATAAAGAGAAGATTTTGAATAGTGTGTGTAAAGCCAGCGACAAAGATAGGAAAAGAGCGCGAGGACCAGAAAATCCTGACGTGGATGAATGTGTAGTGAAGTGGTTTAAGCAAGCAAGGGACAAAAAAATTCCAGTCAGTGGGCTCCTCGTCAGAGCCAAAGCTGAGGAATTCGCATCTAGCTTAGGGAAAAATGATTTTAAGGCCAGCACTGGTTGGCTCGATGGTTTTAAAGAAAGGAATGGCATGTCTTTCAAAACTGTTTGTGGGAAAGTGGATCTGTTGACGTTGAAGCTGCAAATTCATGGAAAGACGATTTGTTGCAAATGATTTCTGATAGAGACGCTAAAGACATTTTTAACGTAGACGAGACGGGCTTATTCTTCAAATGCACCCCCCGACAAAACACTTGCTTTTAAATGAGAAAGTTGTAGTGGCGGCAAACACAGCAAGGAGCGCATAACACTTTTAATCGGAGCAAACATGGATGGCTCGGAAAAACTGCCTTTGCTAACGATAGGGAAGTCAGCCAACCCACGTTGTTTCAAAAATGTAAAAACGAAACCAGTTGAATATGAATCAAACAGTAAAGCTTGGATGACAGGTGAAATTTTTGAAAGATGGCTTTTGAAAATCAACAGGAAATTTCGGAATCAAAACAGAAGAATCGTCTTGTTTATTGACAACTGTACAGCCCACAACACTATTCCTGTGATGGAAAATGTAAAGGTTGTGTTTTTCCCTCCAAACATGACTTCAGTAGTTCAACCTATGGACCAAGGTGTAATAAAAAAATTTTAAGCATTTTTACAGAAAGCTTGTGGTCCAAAACATTCTGTCAGGTGCTTATTTAGATGAGCACGAAAATATCAAGATTAACATCCTTCAAGCTGCCCGCATGTGCAACAGTGCTTGGAACCAAGTTACACAAAAAACAATTGCTAATTGTTTTGATAAAGGTGGTTTCTGCCACATTGAAGGTGAAGAGGAGAATAAAGCTGCTAGAGAAGTCGTACCTACTACGGATAACTGGGAAGATGTTGGACATGACGCAGGTATTCGTTACGAAGAGTTTGTAAACATGGATGAAGACTTGGCGGTGTGCGATGAACAGACAGATGCGGAGATTGTGGCTGATGTTATGAACAAAAGAAATGATGGTACATCTTCAGATGAAGAAGGGGACCAGCTAGAACTTCCAGAGATACCGTTTCCAACGGCTTCACAGGCATCAAATTACATACAAGACTTGAGACGGTTTGTTGAAGGACAGCAGAACGTAAGTGACGCTATTTTCCAAGCACTTAATAAACTTGAAGAGTTTACTACAACTCAGTGTATTAACTGCAAAATGCAATCAAAAGTTTCTAGCTTTTTTAAAAAACTGTAAATGCTATATTTTGTACTGAAACATGTTTATACGTTTGTAATACATATGTATAAGGAAATTGTTTAATAAAATAACATATTGCTTTACTGAATTTCGGTTTTTGATTTGATTTTGCTACCGTTATCAAAAGTTTTCCTAATTCGAATTTTTGGATAATTCGAATTTTTTACTGGTCCCTTCAGCTTCAAATTAGCCAAGTTCTACTGTATATATATTGCAACAATACATATATTTGCATATTTGCCCAGGGCGGTATGTTTTGTAAATAATTAGTGTAAAAAGAATACGACGAACAGTTTTAAACAATTTTGTATGGGAGAGTACAGGTTGTGGCCTGTCGAAAGTGACACCTGCTTCGGTAGAGTTAAATACAGCGTTTGTGTGTATGTGTGTGTATGTCAGTTCCTACCTGAATTGAATGATGAGAAGGGGAGACACGTTCGAATTGTTGGTTTGTCATTAATCAGGTTTTAACAGGATTAAAATAAACTAATTAATACGTTTTAAACCTGTGAACAAATACTTACCCCAATTATAAAGACACCATTACATTAAGGAATTTTTAACGAGTATGGTGATATAAAATTATTGCAAAAAATGTGCAATAATAAAGACGCTAACTAATTTAATGTTAATTAAGAGTATAATTAAATAATAATTAAGAAGTGTGGTATATGTGAGTGACCAGAAAAAATTACGCAAACAATGATATTGCTCATGCTACAAGTATGTTGACGAAATCGCGAAAATGAACCAAAAAGTGATTTGTAATTAAAAGGATGCTTTGCACGAACTGACAATATCTAACAGGTCAAAAACAGTCCTGGACCTGTCAGATCGCCGTCCAGTATAAATACCACCAGCAATTTGGGCTGGTCCCTCTAGGTACAAGGATTATTCAATAGAAACATGTTTGATCTGCGCAGCCATGACTTCATAGCCATGGCAACGGCATTCATTTGTTTATATTGTCTGTTTAAGTACTAGTGATGCGTCTGTCAAAAATATTTGTAGTTTGCTCTTTTCTAAGCGTTATGACTAGGTTGAAAAATGGCATCTATGATAGAAAATCTGCGTGCCGTTATTCAGTTTTTGCCTGCTGAGGGGCATCAGCCAATAGAAATTTATATGAGAATGAAAGCTGTATATGGTGACTACAGTTATTCTCATATGCCAGTGGTTCAATGGTGCAATAAATTTCGACAAGGAAGAGAAACCACTAAATATTTGGCCCGTCCCGGACCTGCATGTGTTGCAGCATCAGATGAAAATGTGAGACAGCTGGATACTGCTTTGCACACAAATAGGCACAACAAAGTTAGAGAGCTTTCTCAAATATTGAGCAACAGAGTGGGAGCTGTTTGTTTCATTGTCTATAGTCTTGGCTATCACAAAGTTGCTGCTCAGTGGATTCCACGACTGCTTACTGATGAGCAGAAAAATTTGTGTTCAGCCTTATCATTACAGCATTCGATGCGCTATCAACAACAAGGTAATGCTTTTCTACACCAAATTGTTGCCGGTGATGAGTCTTGGTGTTATCATTAAAAACCAGAATCCAAATGTCAGAGTATGCAGTGGAAGCATGCACAATCTCTGAAGGCAAAAAAATGTTGGTCCCAACCTTCAGCAGGCAAAGTAATGGTAACTGTATTTTTTGATTATCAGGGTGTACTGCTCTTACATTTTAAAGAATCTGGTGTCAACATTAACGCTGAGCAACATGCAGAGAGTTTAAAATGCTTATAGTCAGCATCAAGAATAAACGTTCCGAGAAGCTCACAAATGGTGTCATTCTTCTGCATGATAATGCTCGACCCCATGCAGCCCAGACGATTCAAGATTTGCTTGGTCGTATGAACTGGGAAGTCTTACAACATCCACCTTACAGTCTCGACTTGTCCCCATCCGATTATCATGTTTTTGGCCCATTAAAGAAATCACTAAAAGGATGGAGGTTCAAATCGGACGCTGAGGTAGAGTTTGTTGTTACTGAATGGTTCCGCAAACAGCCGCAAGAATTTTACCAGCAGGGAATCTACAAATTAATGCAACAGTGGGACTCATGCCTTAATGTTAATAGAGACTTCTTTTAAAATCGTTGAATAAAAAATGCTTTACAGCCTCTAAACCTGTTTCTATTGAACAATCTTTGTAGTAACTTCAGAAATTCTCATTGTAGATGATACACCAATGATACACAAAAAACAATTTATCAGTATAACTTCTTTAAATAAACAGCTAATGTTTCTGCCCTTTTATGTACATATTGTGGAATATCCACATAATTCAGTTATCCACAGATAACAATTCTACAGATAGTTGGGAGTTTACTCTATATAATAATTATTATTATATTACTTTAGTTCAGTTCTGTCTTGTGACTTCTAGTAGCTATATAAGTCACAAAACAGACCTGCAATAAGGTAATATAATAAATAAATCAATTGTGGCTTGAATACTGGAAACATGAATTTAAAATACGTGTTAATAATATTAATATTATTAACATCTTTCTTACATTATATGATTAATTTTTATAGTTATAGACATGGTTCAAAACAATCATCAAAGCACATAGGGGGCAATACAAAACTAAGTAAGTGTGTCTGGTTACATAGAACCAAGCCTTGTACTTAAATAGAAAGTTGATCAAAAACTCTGAAGAAGTGAATCTCTTTCAGCTATAACCCAATGAAGACATTTAGAAAGTTAACTTTGTGTAAAACATATTACTGAATTCCATATGCCAGTGCAATTGTTTATTACCTGTTTTTTTAATAGTCTCGTCAAAGGCAGATGTGAGTTTTGGTAAACATTTTATATTATTATTATTATATATATTAGGCTCACAATAATTCAGCCCCTAGGTATTTTGGCTTGCTTGTTAGTATAAATGTCACAAAAAATTGTTTACATCTTAAAAATTTGAACCACAAAGAGCTTATGCACATGTAAGAAATGCACACAACAACAATAAGTGCACATGCAACAATAAGTGTGCATATCATGCAATCTAAGGCACTATGACTACAATTCGTCACTGGCAATGTAAGGAGGCAGGACAGGGATGGGATTCTCATGTCTGTGCGTGTTGCTCAGTTGTGAGCAGGGGCGGATTTACGCACAGGCAGACTAGGCACTTGCCTGGGGCGGCAAAATTTGAGTTAAGAAATGATATTTTTAGATTCAAACAAATTTACAAGTATAAAAGCCAGTTGAATTAAGCACACACGAATATAAAAATTATCTTCACTTAATTTGTAACTATAATGCAGTTATCGTTTTTCACCTAAAAGTAATACGGGTGAATGTTTATGTTTTCAACCGTTGAAATATTTGGCGTTGATCATCTGAGAGATTTTAGATGTTGGCAATCCAGATCAAAGTGAGAAATGTAGATCTGTCAATGTAATACCGAATTGTAGGTTGGTTCCAGAAACCGAGGCAAGCTAATATTTAAGGAATCGAGACATTCTAGTGATACCGACAATAACTGTGATAGCAGTGAAGGTGAAGATACTGTTCACGCAGTTCAGCCAGAGAGGTCCGTTGTGGAGGAACCTTCATTTTTGAAGAACGAAGAGCCAGTTCATGTCAAAAATCATGATGAAATGTCATCAAATCAGGTAGGGAAGGTCTTAGATTCTGATCCTATTAATTGGCAAATGAACGAGAGCACATGCGATTATGTAGCAAAGTTTGGATTTAAACAGAACACTAGTGCGGACTGTAAAACCAAAGAGGGAATATAATGATGCCCCCCCCCCAACAGAGATTTGTGGGAGGGGGCAAATTTATACTACCTACGGGCGGCAAAATGTTAAATCCGCCCCTGGTTGTGAGAAATACCTGGTTACATTCACATGCGTCTTTCCAGTCTTTATTAAAGCAGTGTTTAACATTTTTATAATATGTCTATAATATATGCTTGTTTTTGTGTTGTGTTTTAGGAGTTTGTGTGTTTGTGAATATATGGTATACAAATTAGTGAAAACAAGAATCCATCAGTTCATGATGGAAGATAACTTCATGCAATTCGAAGATTAGATTTAAATGAATCAGCCAATACAATTGCATTGGAATTTGGTGTAGGCAAAAGCACTGTGGGAAACTGGTAAAAGAACAGAAGTGAAATAGAACTATTTTGTAGTACTCAGATATCTGGAAGTGGTATTAATTCTCGTAAAACCCTGAAATATGGTGAACATTGAAAGTTGAAGAAGCGGTATGTTTGTGGTATGAATGTATTAGGGGAAAGGGTTTACTAATATCAGGATTGTTACTTCAAGAAAAGGCTTTGGGATTTTATAAAAACGTTGAGGGGGAACTGGTCAGTTTGAAGCCAGTGACAGTTGGTTGGACCAGTGGAAAAAAGGTTTGGAGTGTGACAGTTAACTGTGCAGGAAGTAACTATCAGTAGATGAAAGTGCAGTTGAGCATTTTAAGGCAGAACTGATGGGCAAAGAATGAATTATTGGAGACCAGATATACAACTATATTGAGACTGGGTTTAGCTTCAAAAAATGGAAGCATCAGGACCTGGGAATAAAGGAAGACTCAGCACCTGTGTTTCTGACTTTAGCTTGCAATAGTGCAATGGGTAATCTACAAGTTAAGGCTCAGTCTTATCAGAAAGTCAAAAAAACCCAGGACCTTTAAAATGCTAAAAAATTTAACTGTACTCCCTTTGTAAAAACCGTGGATGAATTGTGACATTTTCCATCAGAGGTTCAAACAGGAGTTTGTTCTCGCCATCAAAAAATATCTTGCTGAAAACAACTTACCAAGAAAGGCAATTCTAATTCTTTACAACACCCTTCTCACCCAGCTGACGAAAAACTACATGGTTACATAAAGGCACTGTTTCTTGCTGCAAAAACACTGACTCCTGACAACTTTGCTTACATCAGTTGACAATGATGAAGACTGTATAGAGAGGCTTACAAAAGTGGATTTGGTTGATGTCACAAGCTTTTTTCTGAAGGGTGGAACGAGATTTCATAATTGCCACTGGTAGGGTCATGGACAATATTACTGGAACATGAAGCCAGCCATAAGTGGAAGGAGCCACCAAAAGAAACTGACAATGAAACCACAAATGAAGACACCCAACTGGTTTTCTTGTTAAAGCAAATGCATGGATGTGAGTCTGCTGACCAGAAAGGTATTCAAGAATGGATGGAAAACAATGATGAAGAAGAATTTACTGAAGACGATATCATCAAAATGGTAAAAATTAGGACAATGGACCTAACAGTGGACCTAACTGTTAACAGTGAGAATGAGGGGGACCCGATAAATAAAATACTGCACACTGAGGGGTTTAAGGCAGGCAATAGAGAAGCTATTGGAATACATCAGCCAACAAGATGAAGTGATGCCAAGTGACATCCATCTGCTTCAGAAAATGGGAGGATATAGCAGCAAAGAGGAGACTGCATTTCCAGGAACAAACATCATTGGACGATTTTTTTTAAATTAATGATTATGAGTAAAATGATGTCTAATATTATTTAAGATATTTTTATTGTCTTTTTTTAGATGATTTATAATGTGCTATGAAATGTCTTTTATTCTTTAAGATTTTTTTTATTTATTCTAATCCAATTTAATCAATGATAACACACTACAACAATTATAAAATTAAATTTGATATTAGAATTTGATTTTATAATTCTTATAACGAATGTATGAAATGCCTTTAAATGTTTTTATTACATTCTAAAACATCAGTAAATAAACATAATCAGTAATATCTATAATATAACGCGCTAGGTAGTGTGTCCGTCATCGGTATGTTACCATAGTAACAAGTAAATAAACAAATGATATTTACCAGCATCGAATCCGTTCCTATAGTTTTTACTGTTTTTACTATGCGATTGTGTTGATATGTTTTGTAATTTTGTATACAGGTACGTTTATATATTTTGTAATTGTCCTATATTTCTGTATAATATAACATGGTAGGTAGTGTGTCAGTCATCGGTATGTTACCATAGTAACAAGTAAATAAACAAATGATATTTACTGGCATCGAATGTATACATTTACCCGTTCCTATAGTTTTTAATGTTTTTGCTATGCGATTGTGTTGATATGTTTTGTAATTTTGTATACAGGTACGTCTATATATTTTGTAATTGTCCTATATTTCTGTATATGTTTTAATTGTGATATTTATGTTTATACGTATTTCTGATGATCCAATGAATAAGTAATGAAATACGATCAAATATGCCTCCTAAACGCCAGCAACCACCAACTGCTGAAGAAATTGCAGCAAAAAAAGCACGTAATGCTGAAGCTCAAAGACGCCGTAGAGCGGCCATGTCAGAAGAGCAGCTTCAAGCAGAATGTGAAGCTAATGCTGTAAGTCACCGGCAACACAGAGAAAACATGCCACAAAATCAACTTCAACAAGAGCGCGAGGCAAACGCTGAAAGACAAAGGGTTGCACGCCAACATCAAAGAGGACGTCTGAGTAGATATGTCCGATCCCGCAACACCGCTTTGCTTCCCGAAAACTTCAATGAAGACGAAATTGAAGAAAGTTATCTTGGCCCAATGGATGCTAAATGTCCATTTTGCAATGCCACGCATTTCAAAAATGAATTAATGTCAAATTGCTGCCATAAAGGGACCATTGCATTAGATGAAATACGAATGTATCCCTTCATTACAAATTACATGAATGGATCTGATCCAAATTCCAAACATTTTTGGAAAACATAAGATCCTACAACAGTGCAATGGCCTTTGCCTCAATGGGAGCACAAGTTGACCAATCAGTGACCAGAAGTTCAGGTCCTTTTTGTTACAGAATCCATGGGCAAATTTATCACGCTACATCTGCATTACACCCAAATCAAGGTGAATTACCAAAGTATGCCCAACTGTACATTTTGGATTCGGCCCAAGCCTTGATAGAAAGAATGAACAATCAAGCAAACAATGGATGCATTCGTGTCGTAATGGAGAACCTCCAAAAACTTCTTGGAGATATCAATCCGTTCTCTAGAGAATACAAGAACATGCTCAAATTTCAACAAGACGAAATGATAAAGGCAAATCGGGAAAACCGAACGCCAATTGAATATAGCATGACTTTCTTGAGAGAAAGAGTAAATAATGTGCTCCCCGGCAGAACCAACGCTGCCAGAGGAGAAATTGCTGCCGTTTTTCACAGTGCAGATGCTGCACCCCCAGAAAATCGGGATATTACAATTTATCCGAAAAGCGGAATTTTACAAAATATATCCATCCTGAGTAGACTCTGTGACCCAATGTGCTACCCTTTGCTTTTCCCATATGGGGATTCAGGGTGGACCACAGATCTGAAGAAAGCTGTTGATCAAGGAAATGTGTCCCAGCTTCAATGGTATTCATACCATTTTGCCATTCGTGATGGAAACGTTAACCAGTTCCTCAACGCAGGAAAGCTGACTCAGCAATTCATGGTTGATGCCTATTGCAAGACCGAGGCAAACCGTTTGAATTGGTTTAGAAAAAATCAAAACACAGTAAGAGCTGAAGACTATGATGTTCTTCACCGATTTGTGAACAACCACAATTTTGAGGACGTTAACATATTGCCTGGAAAGAAAGTTATATTGCCTTCAACCTTCCAAGGGAGTCCAAGAAATATGGCTCAAAATTACCAAGATGCTATGGCCATGGTCAGGAAATATGGCAAACCTGACTTATTTGTAACATTCACGTGCAATCCTAAATGGAGGGAAATCAGGGAAACCTTACTTCCCGGTCAGCAACCATGCGACCGGCCTGATTTAGTAGCAAGAGTGTTTGAGTTGAAACTGAAATTGCTACTTGAAGACTTAACCAAACACCACAGATTTGGGCGTGTTAGGGCTATGCTCCATGTGATCGAGTTCCAAAAACGTGGTCTACCACATGGGCACATATTGCTATTCATGGCCCCGGAAGACAAAGTCTGGGAGAATGAAAGAATTGACAAAATTGTCTGTGCAGAACTCCCTGATAAAGATGCCCACCCGAGGCTACATGAAATTGTAAAATCCTGTATGATACACGGCCCATGTGGTCCATTAAATCCAAACGCACCGTGTATGGAAAACGGCAAATGCACAAAAGAATTCCCAAAAGATTTCTGTGCCGAGACCAACAGCAATGTCAATGGTTACCCAAAATGTGAAAGCCGAGATGATGGTAACTTTGTTGAATTTGGGGGAAACAAAGTGGATAACAGATGGGTGGTGCCATACAACCCATACCTGTCTCTGAAATACAACGCCCACATTAACGTAGAGATTTGTAGCTCAATTCAAAGCATTAAATACCTCTTCAAATACGTTTACAAGGGGCATGTCTGTGCAAATATGCAATTCGTTACTGTTCCCACAGAACAGGAAGCTACTATTGAATGGGACAAGTAAAAAATTACTTGGAGACCCGGTATGTAAGTGCACCTGAAGCATGCTGGAGGCTCAGGGAATACAAAATGCACCACCAAACTGATCATGTGGAAAGATTAAATGTCCACCTTGAGGACAAGCATACAATATGTTTTATACCAGGCAAGGAAGCTGAAGCTGTACAGCAAAAAGCCACCAAGTCCAAACTTCTGGCTTGGTTTAAACTTAATCAGGAAGACCCTAATGCCCGAGAGTATTTATATATTGAAATTCCCGAACACTATACCTGAGATGACAAAAATTCTCAATGGAAACCACGTCTTAGAGGACATGAAACTACAATTGGCAGAATGTTTGCCGTAAGTCCCACGGATAGAGGAAAATTGTTCCTCCGGTTTTTCCTTCTCAATGTTAGAGGAGCAACATCTTTCGAGGACCTAAGAACGGTCGAAGAAATCCTATCCCCTTTGCAACTTTCCAAGAAGCATGCATTGCAAGGGGATTAACTGATGATGACTCAGAATGGGATCCTAACAGAAGCTGCAACCTACCAAATGCCAGTACAACTTAGGTAGTTGTTTGCATTTATTTGTATCATGTGTGAGCCGTCGGATGTAGCAGTATTATTCGACAGACATAAGGACAATCTTATGGAAGACTATAAGAGACGCTTTCCTGATGGAGAAAAAGCTCTCTATTTGACACTTAAAGAAATTGAATCTGTCCTTCGAACACATGGAAGTCATTGGTAGATTTTGGCCTAGAACTTCCAGTCGGCAGCCATGACGAGCCAATCCATTCTGAAAAATATTACGATCCAATTGCCGAAAAAACCATGTTCGAAGAAAAGTTTCAAATGCTCAACCCATGGCAAAGAAGGGCTTTCAACAAAATCAGGGAAGCAATTGAAAAACCTAACTTACCCAAACATCTATTCTTTATTGATGGACCTGGCGGAAGTGGTAAAACCTTCCTTTACAACACAATCATGCACTATGTGCGTAGCAAAAATGAATTAGTCTTGCTTGCCATGTGCATTTACAGGCATAGTAGCAACTTAGCTTGAGGGAGGCAGAACTTCCCACAGTCGTTTCAAGCTGCCTATTCCAATAAATGAAACATCAACCTGTAATGTTCGACATGGGACTAATACGGCAAATGAACTGGAAAAGGCCAAAGTGATAATCTGGGATGAAGCTTCAGTGGCCCCAGCACATGGAGTAAATGCAGTTGACACACTGTATAAAGAACTCTTAGCTGAAGATCCAAAAGTTCCTTCTAAAAAACCATTTGGAGGAGCGGTCTTTCTTTTTGGTGGAGATTTTAGACAAATTCTCCCTGTTGTTCCACATTGCAGCAGAACCGAAATACTTTCTTCATGCATGAAGAATAGTAAGTGCTGGAAACATATTCAGGTCCTAAAGTTAGACCAAAACATCCGTGCCAATGTGAACAATGTCCCATCAGAACACTGAGGCTTTTCCGATTGGCTTTTAAAACTTGGGAATGGAAAACTCCAAGAGCCTGGATTAGAGGAAGGCATCTTCAAAATTCCTCCAGTCTGCATTGAAAATAGATGTATTGTTGATGCTGTCTTTCCTGAGGTCATCCAATCAGGAGATGACAGCATTGCTAACCATGCAATCCTGACTCCAAAAAACCACGAGTCACTTGAACTTAATGAAAATGTCCTTAGATGAATTCAATCTGAATTGAAATGCTATACCAGCATAGATTCTATTCAGCAAGACAGTGCAAATGCCGAGGAGGCAGCAAACTATCCAATGGAGTGTTTCAACAGCTTAACACCTGGAGGTATGCCTCCTCATAGACTTAACTTGAAAGTTGGTGCAGTAGTAATGTTGCTACGAAACCTTGACTCAACAAGAGGTCTTTGCAATGGCACCAGAATGGTCGTCAAGCAAATGATGTCAAAAGTCATTGACTGTGAAATCCTGACCGGATCTTTTGTGGTACCAAGGTATTTATTCCAAGAGTTATTCTTGCACCCAGTGACCCTAACCTTCCCTTTACATTAAGACGAAAACAGTTTCCATTTAGACTTGCTTTTGCTATGACCATCAACAAAAGCCAAGGACAAACACTGGATTCAGTTGGTATTTATTTGCCATCTCCAGTATTCAGTCATGGACAACTTTATGTTGCATTTTCAAGAACAAAGTCCTTTCAGCAAGTCAAGGTAAAAGTCTTAGGAACTGACCAACAAGGCAACTTAAGGCACATAGTTTACACCAAAAATGTGGTCTACAAAGAAGTTTTCGCCCAATAATTAAACGTCATAGCCAGCCATGGCTTTATCAATATGTGCCAATAAAAATGCTCGCCACCCGGGCATAGAACTGGTACTTCAGCTAGTAAACAGTATAATGTACTGTATATATTAATTTTTGTTTTATGAAAGATAACTGGGATGCTTAATGCTTTTATTTCTTTCAAACCCTCTTGTTCTAATACAAATTTGTTATAGTTATTAGCTCTTTGAGTTCTTTCGATTCATGAAGACATGTAGGATAGAATGAGCAGAATACAAAATGATGTCCTTACATTTACTTTAAATTTTTATGTTTTAAGACAAAGATTGGAAGTTACAATTTTGCTATGTATCCTAGTTACTGTTAAATTATATTCAGCTATATTACTTCAATAAATTAATGAATTATCCATTCAATATCTCATAGGCACATATCTTCAGAGAGAATTAAATATAATGTAATCTGTCTTGTATAATATAAAATTTAATTTAATTTTTATTCAATTAACATTAAATTTTTTTTTACATCAGATACATATGTTTTGGATTAACCACGATTTACTTAATTTTAGCCACTGAATAGAATTGTTCAAAATTTCTTATCAAATGTATAGTAACACTATGATTAACACAAAGGAGTCAATTTTCTTAATGCTGTTGATTTAAAGCTACTTAGTTATTTTTCTGAAATCCTGGTTAGGTAATGAGTGTGACTTTCTATACCGGTATCACAAAAATGTAATACAAACTGTAGGAAAAAATTGTTGCTAAAGCATCTAAGACTTTTCAGTTTGGCAACTGCCACATATTTTTTTTAGTCAAGATTGCATTGTTAAAGAGGAATGATATATGGCAAGAAGACACTGGCTTGCTATACATTTTTTGAGTAGTTTTTAATTATAAAAGTTAGTGATTTTTTTATTACTTTGATTTTAATTATATTTCTTATTATTATTTTACTTTTTTAAATATTAAAAATTGTAGCTCTCTTCTTTGTTGTAATGTGTATTTTTAATGTCAATTAAAGCAAATGTGTGCGTGTGTGTGTGTGTATGTGTCAATGGTCTACAAACCATCAACATAAGAATTACAACATCAGTTAACTGCTACTTTAAATCATTCTATAATTTTAGAAAAATAAAATATAATAATCAATGTATGATCATTTAAAGTAATGTTAATTTAGATAGTTAATTTTTTATATTCCACGAAACTAAGCTTGAGCATGCTGTAAGTTAGATCCCTGATGAATTAGAATGAGGTTAGCATGACTAAGAGATATACATAACATATAAAACATGAAAAAAATTAATCTAACTAGGAGAATGTATGACAAAAGAGATAGTAGAGATATATGAAGAAAGACCACATGGTAGACCAAGCAAAATGAGCTTAGAAGCAGGGTGAGTGGTTAGAATAAAATTTGGGAAGAGCTGTGGAAGAATGAAGTAAAGGTAAATGTGTGTATGAGATCAATTTGAAATCTCTCGTGTGCTTTATGGTATTATTAGAAAGTATTAGAATGTGTACACAGATGTAAATGTTATTTCATATTTGTCTGTAAAATATACTAATTTGATGGCATTAGTGGATGGTGGATATTATCAACTACTGTCATCCTGTAACAACATTTTCTTCTGTTACAATGTTGTGATCCATGGAATGGAATTCTATTCAATTCTTAAACAGTGTACATTCAAAATGAAGACAGGGGTAAATACACTGAGTACCATTTTCAGAACCCAGTTACTCTGTGCTATTCCTTAAGAGTATATTTCTTAAAAGATTATACATAGATCAGGACATCATCTATAGGGAACCCATCGTCAGTCAGATACATCTCCTTTCCACCCAACGTGGAGAACCAAACGCAGGGAATTTTTTTTCCTCAGAGAGACTAAACCCCATAGTATCCATTTATAGTATCCACCATACTTTCAGGCTACCAAAGCCTGAATGAAGACCTTCTTCCTGTAACACCCTTCTTCCAGAAGATCTATTGTTGATAGAATCATGTGGATGTATTGTTTCTTGATAACATTATCAAAGGTTTCCTTGCCTACTACAACTTTCTCTTTTTACTTGTATGTACGCTTCATTTGGAATAATCCTTTTCACTAGTCAGGCAACCTTCTTCAACAATCCCCCATTTTGTCCCCTACGGTCTGGTAATTGTGTGCTAGACAACTTGTTGCCTGAAAGTGATAAATTAATTAGCAACTAGATGCTGCCTAGGAGCTAGTTACTTTCCAATTGGTTGTGACATAGTACTTCTAGCTGTCTTGAAATCGTATACTTTTCAATTAACAAAATTATGTTAGTAGATTCCAGTGGCGGCTGGTGGTTGAAAATTTTGGCGGTTGCAGTTGTGGGTTGGATGGTATTAAATTGTTTAAATAGAAAATGCAAAAATATCACCAAGTTTATATGACTGAATGATAAAGTTAGTATTGTTTTATTTAATTGAAAATTATGACTTATATGGTAATATAACATTTTCTGTGTAACAGCATCCAAAAAATGTATTGAAATTATTTTGAAATTAGTTAAAGTAATAACAGGCCTATTTATTTTAGTATTAATTCACTTGAGATAAACTATTTTACTGTGTAGACATAATTAATATTGAAAAATATAGTTATACTTGGGAATAATTTGTCACTTACCCTTATTTGTAAAGAAAATCCATCCGCCTTTCTTTCAGACTGGCAATTTTTTTTTCAATCACCTGATTGAAATCAGGAATTTCCATGATCAGGTCCCTTTCTATTGAGAGCATGGCCAATGCAGACAACCTCTCTTGTGACATGGTGTTCCTTAGAAATGTCTTTATTCTTTTAAGCATCGAAAAACATCTTTCTGCTTCAGAAGAGGTCATTGGTATTGTAATCAAAATTTCTAAGAGTTTTACAGCTTCACTAAAAGTTTCTTCTAACTTATTGTCTTTGAAAAAAGAGTACAAACTAACAGCCCCTGACAGTCTTCTAAAATCCGTTGCACTATAGAGTGTTGCAAGTTCCGTACAGAGTTTTTTAAAATTGAGAAAATTGTAAGCGTTGCATACAGTTTTTACAGTGTCTTCTGGAAATTTAGAATCATAATCTGCAAACTTTTCTGACATGAACAAAGATGCTCCTACGAGATGGCTCGTGAATCTAAACCGTTCCTTTATTTGGCATATAATCACATCACATACTTCCTTCGCCTGTCTCTTCCACTCAGTTTTGTCAATCTTCCTTTTCTTTGGAGGTGAACTTTGTGATGACTGTTGTGGCTCTCCAGTGTCTGTGTCAATATTATTTCTGATTTTCAACACATTTTCTTCAAAACTTGTAAGAGACCGTTTTATAACAGTGAGATCAATATCTACTTTCTGGAGCTGATTAAAGAGTATGTCAGTAGGTGGTTTCTAAAAAATGAGAGCCAAAAAATAAAGTTTTGACTTACTAAAACTTTTAAGTGGCCAGAAGCCTGTGAAAGAGTACTGTCATTTTTTATGTGATCAGAATCTAATATTGTTTTCATGCACTGTATTAGGTCCTGCCTGTGATCATAAATTGTTGTGACACTTCTCGATTGTAAGTTCCATCTGGTAGGTACAGATCTGGGTAACCGCTTTTTTACTACTGCATCTAGTATTGATGTTTTTTGCGGACTAACTGAGAAAAAAGCGCAAAGACCTTGAACATTGGCAAAGAAAATTCGAACTTCCCTGTTTATTGATGCAGCTTTCATCACAACTAAATTCAGCTGATGTGCATGACAATGAACATATTGGGCATCGGCATAACAATTTTTTACAATTGCACGTACACCACTAGAAGTTCCAGCCATTACAGATGCTCCATCATATGTCTGTGCAATGAGCTTTTGGGGAGTTTCATTTATTTTGTGGTGTTTTAACTCATCAAGAATACATGATGCTAAGGCCCTGGCATCATGACGAGAAGGGTTAAGAAAAGTCCAGAATCTTTCTACAGGTCTGTTTTTTGCTATGTACCTATAGACAACAGCTACTTGGTATAAATTAGACACATCGCTGGTTTCATCAGCAATAACAGCTAAAAAATTTGCTTGTTTAATTTCATCTGAAATTCTTTCGTGACAGACTTCTAGTATTATTTGTAGTAATTGATTTTGAATGGTTTTAGAAGTACCCCTAAATACTGTTGAAGTTTCAAGATGGTTTTTTAAAACTGTATCTAGCTCTGCACTAAAATCTATTAACCCTCTAAAAATTCCTGGATTATTTGATTCTTTAGACTCATCGTGGCCTCTTAAAGCTAGTTCAAACACACCACAGAAACAAATACAGTTGATAATAATACTTAGCACATATCTATTCTGCCTAACTTGTTCATTGTGAGCTACAATATTTCTCCTATAAGCTGTATCTAGTTGTTCTGCTATGTTAGTTGTTCCTAACAATGCTAACTGTAAACTATTTTTTATGTGGGTACCTGAAGCGTCATGTTTTTTAGTTCTGTCATTAAAATGGTTTAAGTCTTTAAATTCAGTCTTAGTCCAAGTCTCCTCCCCTCCAAACAATATACAAGGAAAGCAAAATAATGCAATTTTAGTGTCACACCCACATAACCAGGAATATTTATTGTATGTCTGTTTTAAATTTACGATTAAAAATTCTATTACCTGACTTTACAGTTTGATTAAAACTTGAAAGATCTGGTGTAGGTCTACCTACTCTCTTAATTTCAATTTTTTCCTCAATTGGACGTAAACTGAACGGTGTTTTCGTTAAGTTTTCGACAGAATTCATTGCGCCCTACGAGTTATATATAACGAATATCTTACACTATGACGCCTTAATCCTTTAATGTGCACTATTATTTATATTTAACAATGAATTGTACTAACACTTAACTAACACTAACAATAAACTTCACAAAAAATTCGACCGACACTAATGAACTGAACTAATAAAACAACATAACCATACAAATTCGAACTGTCGCACCACGTGTTATTTACCAACATACTGGTGGCGCCGTGACTGACAAGCGGAGTTTGCAGTCCCTAATCACACCAGGCGAAGCTATAGCGATGTAATAGGAACATCCTAGTGTAGCCAGCCCAGAACACAGCTACATTTTGTTTCTCCATATACCAAGCGCGTCACAGCTGGTGTACACACCTGTAGTACACCGCGGCGAGAGCGTGTACGGTTTTCATTAAGTGCTCTGCACTTTTCAATCAACAAATGATTAATTACGATTATTTAGCTTGAAAACACTTATTAATTATCGTTTTTTTCATAATTTTATAATTTAAAATTCAGTTTATGGGGGATTTACAGGATTAAAAATACAATTAAATTTACAGGATTTAATGGGGGTTGTGCAACCGTGCAACCTAAGCACGGGCCGCCACTGGTAGATTCACAAATTTCCTGAATATAGAAACTACTTGCAAAACTACTGACAACCAAATGGGGAGTGGAAATAATGAGGTGGAACAAGTAGTTTCTATAGTTGTCCTATACTATGGCTGCTAACCACTGGAAATGTAATTTTATGTTAAACATAAGTTAGGTTTGTACAGTTTTTCAGGTATTGCTGTGTACATGAAGCCTGTATGCCTATTACTGTTTTTGTTAGCATCATTGTAATTTGTATATTTATAAAATGAGGTAGCAAAAACATATGTGCTGGTGATATTTGCACTTTATACAGTGATATAAAAACTTTAATAGATTCTTACAATTCTATATGTGTTTTATGTCTTGCAGAATGAAATACATGCCATTTAATAAAAAATATGTCAAATATAGACTCAAAAATCTATGTTCTCTTTATAAGTGACATTGAAAGTTTTTTACTAATGCACTGTAACTTTTTTTAAGACGCTGTCATAAAACAGTCTGTCATTTTAACTACTGCATCTTACACAAATAAGCAACATATTTGACAGGACAGCTTTATCTCCTGTAGTTTGCCAGTCGTTTCTCTTCTGGTAAAATTAGAGGGTAATTTATAAAATAGTACTTACTTATCAAACATTACTGCAATCTGCTGTTTGCAGTTTTTTCAATATTTGTTATAGGATGGTATAAGATGGTAAATCACATCCACAAAATCATATCCATAAACAGAGGTTTTAGTTTTAAAAAATCAAACCGGTGTGCTTAGCCAAGACATCTGAAGCACAAACTTGAATTCCAAGAGAGTGGTATTTACCACCAAGAACACTGATCCAGTATGGACAGTTTTTCTTGTATTTCAAAGTCTTCTTATATTTTAAAAACTAACCTTAATTAAATTCATTATAAAGTGAATGGAAAAAGGAGAACATTAACTGTTCATAAAGCAATAGCAATTTTATTAAACAGCTGAAGCTTATCTTGGCATAATGTCATCATTTATTATCTGTCTCTCTTCTTTGGAAGGCAACTAATGTCTAAATGTATCAAGTTTCAGAGATGTACTTGTGATTAAAAAAATATTCCTAACCAGAATGTAAATACACAGTATACGCAGAATAAATTCCACAGTTTTATTAATACTACTGTATGGTCATGTAGATTGAATACTATTTGAGCCTTTTCTGAAAGCTGGAGATTGATGGCTTGAACATAGTATTAAATGTAATACATAGAGAGGATATAATTAGTCTTCAAACAGATATAAGCATCAGCTCTTAAGTGATATTCTATAACAGAACCGCAAATAAAATTACTTACTCTACTTTTTTTATTATTTACTGTAGTTCTTTTTAATCAACATATTGTTTCTAAGAACATGCATTTAACATTTATTAAATTTTATTCCAAACGTAATGAAATAGTGTTTATTTAGTAACTTTTGTTGTATAAAGTAACTACAGCATGTTTTACATCAAAAGACATTTTTTACTTGAAAAGAAGAGGGATTATAATTTTTTTAATGCATTTTTAAACTGTATTCTCTATTACCATATAGCACTGATTTTCAGTATAATGTTGTCAGATTTTTAGTGTAACTATTGAGCAAATTGTTTTACCAGTGTGTAGAGGACTGGTGAGTCAGTGTAATTAACAAGATGATGATATCTTATAACTTTAGGTCTGCTGTCTAGTTGATTAACGTTAAAGAGGACATTGTGTTTGAACATACTGTCATCCAGATCACTTTTCACCTGTACCTGGAAAAATATTTCACTCGATACTGAATAGTGCTTTCAAAAATATTATATAGAATTTTATAATTTATCATATTTTAGACTCTGTGTTATTCAGTAACATTTTGTATAAATTGTGGCTTTACAATTTCCACAATATACAAGAGAATTTGAAATAGTTCCACCATTTTTTTATTCTTCACTATGAAAATATCTGTATATCTGTATCTATTCTCGTATATCTGTATTATATTTCTGAGTTGGAATCACAATTTTTATATGATCCTACTGCAAGCATTTTTTATTGTAAAAAGTAGAAGTATTAAGAATTCCTATTAAGAGACTTTGGGTGGTTTAAAAATCATACACAAGAAAAAAGTGAATGACTTGTTAACTTTATATTTAACAGTTTTGTATGCTACAATTTGTACATACAAATGTTACCATTTTTTCACATTCTTATTGTGTTAATGTCTGAGTCTTATCAACATTGGCGTTACTAGTTAACAGACACGTTGGCAAAACCAATATATAAAAATACATTGTGTTTTTATAAAAATGTTCAAACCAAGGCAATATTTACAAAAAGTAAACAGTAATATAACAATAAGTAACATATGTTAATAATGATGGAAATTATTTGTTGATAAATATGTTTAATTTTAAATATACAAGATTTAGGTAGTAGCAGCCAACAAAGTTATTTATATTATGATATTAATATTTTACATACACTATCATGATTTAGTAATCTGTCTGTAATAAATTAAGAATCACAAAACTTTCATCGTGTATGAAATACTTTCTGCACTATAGTTGGTTTAATATTCTAAAACTGTGTCTTCTGACACTAAGATCAATGTAACATATTACATAAAAATCATTATTTAAAATGTGCTGCAGAGTTTTATGAAATTTTTCATGCACACTTATTTGGTTGTTTATTATGTACAGATACATAATTCACTTGTGCATATGCATCAGAAAAAAAACTTTTTAGATACTTTTCAAAATAAAGGTTTGAACAATTTATGTAAATAATTAATTTTACATATGTGGTACTTATATGTACTTATAGTTTATATGTATTGTGGAAATTTATATACTGTATAAGAATACCCTCATTTATTTATACATATTACAAAAAAATTTTGCTTAATGCTAATATTTTTGGACAGCGTAGTAGTAAGTATACATCATGTGATGGAGGGGTAAAACTGTCAATTAGCTATTCCACAATCCACTGTAGCGCATAATGGTTTTTGCCTGTACTGCCTATACTTTGTGCTATATGTTGCATTTTGTATTATATTTTGTAGATTGTATATTGGCTATTTCTTATTATCTCTTGTTTCATCAGTTTGCTATCTGCTTTATTAGTTATAAATGTTTTTCTTTACATGCTTTGTCAAAATAATTTATTATACAGCTTTTATTTGTCTTTTATATGCTCTGAATAATTTAACATAGAAGAATCAAATTTGGCAGCAGTGGCATAACACTTTTTATGGGCCCCCACAGGAATCCTTTGCAGGCCCTCCCTACTACTCTTACTTAATTCATGCCATTGTTCCCTACTGAATACAGATCCCTCTTTATAGCTGTGGCAACTACTAAAATTATATAACGTAAACAGATTACGTTCTCAAGACTGTTTAAAATCTCTTCTTCTAAGCCCAGGACAGTTTGATCGGTTACTTCTATAAATACTAAACAGCTTTCATTAATTTTTAAGTTGGTGGGCTTTCATCTTCATATATTGAGACATATCTAATTATTTACTCAGTAGATCTTTCCTGCTAATGCCTTGTGTAGTATTCATTAATTATAGACAAAAATTGACTAGATTCAGTCTGTCTGAAAATAGAATTTTCAACTTCTTTTGATAAGCTGAATATTCACTTTTTATAAACTTCTTTTTTTACTTTGAATATTGGGACTCACTGTTCTCGAAACCACTGATTGTCTCTTCCAACAATAAATCATATTTACTCAAAAGATCGATAACCGCTAGAAGTTTCTGAAATCGATAACGATGGCCTATCTTCTCTTTGTAGCCTCTAAAGATTAAATTTGTAGCTGCTAATGTCAGAGTAACATTTACAACACAATCCAGTATTTTAGCCCACTTATTAGTTTCTTTTCGTAGCTCATAATAAATAACAATGTAATGCAGGCCCAGTTAGTGGCCTCAGCGCATTCTTATCTGGAATCTGCTCTATTATGTAGTTAACCAAATAATTTATAATCTCAAAGTACATAATTAGGTACAGGTGAAATAACAGTAAAAAATTAATGTATCTATTTTTATGTTAAATACATATGGGGAAACTTGTTTTACTTAACTTCAATGGTTTATTCTCATTCTTAAAAAATTAAGGAAAATATTTGCATGGACCCCCATAGTCCACAGCCCAACCTGCATTGCTGCCCTGTTGGCCCAGCAGTTATGCCACTGTTTGGCAATGAATTTGACTGAGCCTAAAAAATTTCCACTGTTTCGGACTTTAGTCAGATGTAAAAATGGAATATACAGAAAATACTCTGACAACACACACACACACACACACACACACACACACACACACACACACACACACACACACACACACACACACACACACACACACACACACACACACACACACACACACACAATAATTAAGCAATAATATAACTTTAATTTACTAATTAAGTAAATAATACTAAAAATCTGAACATATGGTTTATTTAAAATTGTAAGCTTATTAATATTATTTCTAATAACTAAAGCATACACAACTAAGTTTGTAATATTAACTTCAAAACAGCTAGTAACTAAACAACATTATGACAAACAAACGGAATTATAGTAAGCTCCCTGAACTGCAGATCTTCCTCAGTCTTATAAAATTTTTGCAAAATTGTGGCTTCCATTTTTGGCTCATGGTGACCTTTGAGATAAAATTTTTCAAAACAAACACTGCTTTCAGATTTGGCTTAACATCATTCCCTTTAGTCTATTTGGAATGAATTTCACAACTTTTAAAAATTGTATTACATTTTTGGTGTCCTGAAGTTTATAAATGTTCAAACCTAAACACTATATTCAGACTGTGGTTAAAATTCTGTTTAATTTGATACCTTGCCATGAGTTTTCATACCTGCCAAAGTTTTTAAAATTTTGGTACACTTTTGAGACCCTGTGGCCCAAAATTTTGAAATTTCAAAAATCAAACACTATATTCAGTTTTTGGTTGAAAGTCTCCTTAATACCCCACGTGGACATGTTGCAATTTTTTCAAAATTTTCTGTCTCGAATTTTTCCCCTTGCCAACCTATTGGGGGGGGGGGGGGGATCAATCTTAAAAACAAAAGGCTCTGTAGGCAAAGTGCCAAGTTTTATAAAAACCAGTTGCTGCATTGAAACGTTACCGTAAGGCATACTCCAAACAGATAGACAGACAAATGCCAAATAGTTGAGTCAAAACTGAGACTCGTTTCTCTCATTCAGTTAAATTAAAATTCAAATTGATTATCTGATGATGCAGAACAAGTTTCTTCACAGTGTGTGTTTCTTATTTAAATGTGTTCTATTTAAAAACCTTTCTTAATGAATTTATTTTACCAAAAGCTCATATTTTGTTCTCAGAAGATTAATAACAGGATAGTGTATAAATATATTTTTCAAGATGAGTACAATACAGTGTATACAAATTAGGCATGTTTAACTGGTTCTATTACATTTCATTTGAGTAAAATATCTGAATACAAGCACCTGTTTCTATGTTGCTGAACTTTTCCAATAACTAAATAGAATATTACAGACTAATTTTGTTGTACAAACATACCTGTATTGTAGCAATAAAAGTGACACACAGGTAGAGTTTAAAGTATGTTGTCATTCCTGGTGTAACTTTGTACAGTTACTTATACAGAGACATCGAACTTTTGCAGAGCAAACAGCACATGATGCCTTATTTATGTACAATACATGATCTTATCTCAGATCTTGAGGCCTTTTTAATGAACGTTGATTAAAAACAATAAAATATCATGTATATTTATGTTTATTATATGTGTTTACTTTAAAACAGAAAGATAAACACAACTGATTACTTTAAGAATAACATGTCAGAAATCACAGCACAACCAAGGCTGTTGCTGTTATTTTATATATTCTCCAAATGATTCATAGTTTAGTTATTGAGTAGTGTGTAATGGGATGAGTATTGGACAATATTTATGACCTTTGAGACATTCATCAGTTTAGCATGGATGTTCACTTCCCATTCAGAATGTTCAGTTGGGTGGAATGTTAATAAATTTTTCTTCCTCCCCATACAGTACTGATTTTTATTTTACCTTCCCCATCTTAATAATTACATGATGTACTATTATAAATTCTTTCTCAGAATGTTTAAAAAATTGTGTTTTTTAGTTAACAATATTTTATTGAAATATTTTACAATAATTTTATGTGTTAAAATTTTCCTTTGGGTTTTCTATTTTACAGGAAACCTTATTTCTATACCGTTCTCTACATAGACAGCAGAACAGTAAAAAGCATTAAGACATAGCTATTACATTTAAATTAAAGTTCTAAGACAAAACAATGAAAGAGTCAATATATATTTTAATTGTTTAAATTTAATATAAAAAATATTGAACAGTAATATACAACTGGTGTATTGAAACTGGCAGTTGAAAATAAATTTGCTTGTAAGGTACTAGTTAATTTATATTACTTTACTAAAAAAATATCAACTACACTTTTAATGACTGCAGAAAGATGTTGCTTGCCCTAAAGAAGACAATAATGTCTTTGATGAAATATAATAAAAAATGTTGATCCCTTATTATATTTAGGGATCATTGATAATAAGTAATCTTGTTGTTGCATCCTCTTCGTTCACTTACTAATTTAATAATATATATATACTTTCACTTATGAACTTACTATTGTCACTTCCCAAACGTTTCAAGATGTTGTTTCCACTGAAGAAGAGAAACAACATCTTGAAACGTTTGGGAAGTGACAATAGTAAGTTCATAAGTGAAAGTATATATATATTATTAAAATAAGTAATCTTACTTCAGGCAGAAGGTACTATAATTAATTACTGACTATATGAAACAATTACTTACTCTATGACAATAAAAATCATTACAATTTACAGCACATATATTATAGTATTCAACTGCAACAACATTCAGTATGCAAACATATGGAATGATCTAAAACTAATGAAATTTTGTATTTACTCCTTCAGTAACAGCTCTGTTTAATTCAGTCACCAAGCTTGAAACCACAAGCTGTAACCACCACCTCAATATATAGGTACTGTATATAATAAATTTAATAAATTTTAATAATGAAAGAATCATTATCATAGTTAACATTTCTGTTCACTGATGAAAACTGTGTTCACCTTCCTTCCAAATAACTTTGTCTTTTATTTATTAATTTCTTTTCTGTCATGTTCTTATTTAACACCAACACATTTGACTGTATATTACATTAGTTTATTTTGTTATAATGCTATAAAACAATAAACTGTATTAGACACTTTTAGGTACCAAATTAGCCTCATTAGCCTAGATTACAACTAAAGCTTTACTAAAGCTTTTTAATCATTTTGGAGTTTCATAAATCTTTTAATGAATCCAAATAGACAACATAATGTTGTTTTACATAGATAAATCATAAAACTAACTGCCATTTTTAAATTAAAATGAACAAGAAAAATTAATAGTTTGATTTGCACAAGAAATATCATTGTAGATGATGTAATAAATTCTAAATTACAAACAAAAAGTAAGTTAATAAATTGCTTAGAAGTCCCTAAGTAATTGTAAGAATAATGATGATAATAAATTACAATTATTATTACAAATATGTTATGTATAATAAAAGTTGCATCTGATGAAGCCAGTGGCGGCTCGTGACTTAAGAGGCTGGAGGGCGCGGCCTTTAGGCTTTATAAAAATTTGAACTCACCTCAAACATTGTGAGCTGCTGAAGATAGTCCGCGATTTTATTAATAAACTTAACTAGACACATTCTTAGTCTCTTCACTGTCACTTTAGTGTCGAAAGTGTCCACAAAAATGTCTACACTGTTTCCACTAAAACGTAATACACTATATTTACACTATACTATTATTTTTATGATAGCTACACTCTAAACAGATCATTTATTTGTAGAGAAAGTCCATTCGCCTTTCCTATAAATTAATGAATTTTTCTAGCACTCTATCATCAAAGTCCTTCATTTCTTTAACAAGTTCATTGTTGATAGGTAGCATCGCAAGAGCATTCAGTCTCTCGTTTTTCATTGTATTTCTCAAGAAAGTTTTTAGTCTTTTCAGAGTCAAAAAGCAGCGTTCAGATTTACTGCCAACTAACCTAACTAACCTTATCAGAGGGGTAGTTATGATAATTTTTATAAGTTTCAATACGTCTTTGAAAACTGACGTAAGATTGTTTTCTTTCATAAAGTTAAGAAGTCTTATTGTGCCTTTAATATAATATAGGCTAATATAATTGTTTTAATTCACTCCGAACTTTGTTTTCTTGTAAGAAAGGGTAATGCTGAATCACTCGCTAAAATTTTTCTTCCTGAAAGTTTGTAGAAAAAAGTGGAAATAAGTCGTCATTGGACATCAACGAAGCTGCCACCAGGTGTCCCGTGTAAGTAAATCTACCTTTTACTTGAGTTATAATGATGTTACATACTTCTTTTGCATCCCCTATTCTAGTGCTGCATCCAACATTATTGTTCATTTTTCTTGGTTACTCAAGGAATCCTCGTTTATTTGTGTTTCTATTTTATTTATTTTCTCCCTCCCTTTCTACATCTCATTTTCAAAAATTCTGATGTCACTTTGCCACATTACACTGCCTTTGTTCCTATTCTGTAGTTATTGGTACATTATGTTCATGTGATATAGAATTCTAAGGAAAAAAGTTAGCCAGAACATGAAATTTTGGTTCAGAAGAGTCCTTCTGAGACCATTCCTTCATTAACTGAGAGTTTGTTTGTACACTTTTCTTCAAAATTTCAAAACATTCTTCCAACTTATATTGGTTTTTGTACACAACGTTGATTGTACGAATGTAGTAATTCCATTTTGTTATAGAAACTCTGGGTAACCTGGCTTACATTACTTCCTCCAAAACGTTCGTTCGTAGAAATGAGTGTGGCAAAAGTGCTGGAATGGCAGACAGATTTGAGAAAGAACTCTAACTTTGTTGTTTACACTTGTTGCTTTTTCTAATAACAAATTATTTGATGAGTGTAACAGTGTACAAATTATGCAAGCGGATACACTTCTCTAATTTTTGCCTGTACACCTCCAACAGAACAACACATAACACTAACGCCATATAAGTCTCAGGTATTAATGTTTCCTGTGATGTGTGCAGAAGACGATTTATGTTGTCCATTATGCGCTTTGCTAAGGTTTCTGCATATTTACCTTCAGGACTGAGAAATCCGCAAAACGTTACGTATATCGATCCCTTAAACACGTATTTAAAAACTAATACCATATGCAGTGGCTTGTCACATCGGTTGTGTAGTCACATTCAATTGCCACAAATTCAGAAGCTTGTATCTCCTTTTCTATTTCTTCCCTGCAGACACTTGAGTAAAATGATAAAACAAAACCTAATAATTCGACACTACAATATTTGCCTAAATTATTCGTGACGCTAGTAAATAAATACACACACTCAAAACCTAAACACTAAACAGATGCCTGCACTGAATTAATCACAGCGAAGAAAGTCTAAGCACATAAAAGAGCAAATCTCTTCTATGATTATCAGTAGTCTGCGATTAGTTGTATGGAGTGAATCACGTCACTTTTTGCTCAACGAGGCGCGATAGGAGACCAGTGGAAATACCGCCTATAAGCTTACAG
The DNA here is from genome assembly GCA_034769895.1 of Magicicada septendecula. Lineage (NCBI taxonomy): Eukaryota > Metazoa > Arthropoda > Insecta > Hemiptera > Cicadidae > Magicicada > Magicicada septendecula. The sequence continues at coordinate 662,678,074 of CM068368.1, forward strand.
GTTCATTCAACGTTGGACAGAGTGCCTGATGGAGAAATGGGCGCGATTGGAAGAGCGCCGTGATGCTGTTCGGAAAAGATTTCTGCTATTACCTAACACGAAAACATTTTCTCGTCCGAAGTATTAAATAAAGATATAATGACTTTCCACGAGCGGTGATAATGGATTGTTTAGTGATATGATTTAAAATGGAGGGCGCGCGCCTTAGCGCCCTAAGAACGAGCCGCCCCTGGATGAAGCTCTAATGGAGCAAAAACTAGTTAAGACCATCAGGTAAAAATTTATGATTCTTATCAATAATAATTTGTGATCCTAGTTGGTTATTGTGTTATATATAGTAGTTAATTTATAACAATGGGCATGTCATGGACAACAAAATCCAGGAATATAACAAAAGTTTTGATTTAAAGACCTTTACAGAATAAAAATCTTGATAAAGTAACATACCTGTGAAGAAGGTCAAGAAACATAAAGTTTCATAGCTAAAGTTTGTTACATGACAGGGATTTATGTATCTGCACTAACTCTGGCTCAATGCAGTGGCAATCCAACTAATTTTAATGCAGAATAAAATATTTAAATGTGTAAAGTATGCACAAAATGAGATGAACAATAGAATAATGGAAGCTCATTTATTCTACATCTCATACCCACTGTACCTATAATAATAACGTGCAGTGCAGAGTTTCCATGAGAAACAGTGTAACATCTCCAGCAACTTAAATACACTCCACTACACTGCACCTTGCAGTGGTGCATTGTACCATACTGTACTGGGTATTCTGTCAATTAATTACATGAAGTTTATTAACAGGATTTCTCACTACACTGTAGCAACATGGATATGCCATGTGAAGCATTGTGCATCCTTGCAATTTCATACATTTACAGAGTCATATCCTGTCAACACCACTGGCAATTTGCTCTGGCAGGAAGCAATTGTGCTTGACATTAGGTCCCCATAGTGTGCCAGAAATGTGCAAGTTGAGCTTCATACTTTGTAAAATATATATATATTTCTACACACATTTTTATAATGTACGTTCTAAAATAAAAGATCAGTAAGCAATAATAATTTTTAAAACATATGAACTAATTGTTGAATGTAATGCAAGTAAAACATTTTGTATTTACCTCAAAAACGTATGGTCATTACGTTTCTAATAAATCTGATTTTTATTTTTTTCACATAAAAGATACATCTGAGATAACGGTTCACTGAGATATATCTGATACAAAGGTATACTTGTGTTATTACTAGTTATGATTTTGAGAAGAGTGTTTGATTGATTTGCCTTTGAAAATGGTGATGATCTGGGGTAGGATGAGATTTCTTACAGAAAATGTACTCGTATTTCAAATTTAATACATAAAAGAAGTTAAGATATAGGTTATTTAAATGTACAATTATAATTTGATATCAAATAAAATGGAAACTACAATCTATACCTTTAGTTTATTGATCCACATTTCAAAAAGAAAAAGATAAAAAGTGTATCTATATAAGAAAATAGTTAATTACCCTATAAAAGGTTAGTTTGGTTTTTTGTAAAAACAGAAGCACAACAGAGACTAGGTACTATTGCACTTGTGTAGTTGTTGAGAAAATGAAACAACTGGAGAGGCTAAAATTCAGTAGTTTTTTTTAACAAAATGTCCTTGGAACAAAAAATTGAGTTTAAAACAGGTCTTATTTACAAAATGACTCTTACCTGTTCACTGTGTCTGTCCAATTATTCCTTCCTGTTTTTGTTACAAAACATCTTTTTTCTCACATGTAAAGTAAAAACAGATATGACTTATTTTCAGTAGAGTCTCTTGTCCATACCATATAGCACATACAAAATAAGGAAAAAAGCTGTAAACCTGATTATATATAAGAAATTTTAAAGTGCCAACTCTGTTAATGTATCCCAACAGCTGACACAAGTATCAACTTGCAGTTGTTTTGTAAAGTAAGTTCAAAGTTTGGTGACATTTGTGTATTCTTTGTTGAATGTGTGAATTAATTGAACTATTTCAGTAAATTTTGATTGGATTATCTGGCAAAATTTGTGTTTCTTTTGGACAGTTAACACTCATATTAGGTATTAATATTTATATTAGGTTATTGTAACCAGTTGATTTTGTGATTATAACCTCAATAAAACATTCAGTATTGTATACAGTTCTAGATTTTGTTATATTTTTATATGACCTCACTAAAATGACTAAAATAATAATCTATATTCTAAAAAAATGAAGGTATTTAGACCAATGAGTAGCAAGTACAAGAATCTAGTTTTATCCCTGTGGTTAAAGGAAAATGTAGAACACATAGAAGACATTCAAAAAAGTTGAACATTGGGAAAAACTGCGGTGAAGAAAAAGTGTTATGTTCCAAAGTATTTGCAAAAAAAAACCCAGTGCACATATATTTCCAGCAAGTTTAAGTGTTGTGAATTAAAAATGCAAGATATTTGTAAATTTCATTAGTCTTTTATAAATAAAAATATAAAGAAAGCTTGACAAGAAAAGAATTCAGCATGTTTATAAAAGACATTTTACAGGTGGCTGTCTGGCATCTGAAGGCAGAGATGGGGATCACAGATCTCATCATTATGAAAATAAAAGGGCTGCAGTAAAGTCTTTTATGAAAAACTAGTGCTGTTAGAAAAACACTAATGCAGAGCCTCATGTGAAATGCAGCAGAATCTACCAAGTTTCCTGAACATTTCAAAGCTGCAAAAAATTTATAATGAAGCAGATGGAGTTTTTTAATTCCTTATGCTTATTTTTGTTATATTTTTTTCACTGATTATAATTTAATCCTTAAATTAGTAGTGACTGTTAATCAATAAATTTTTAGTGAGGATCAGTCAATAGGTAAGTAGAAACACAATTTTTACATTTGGTCAACATGTTGACAATATTTATTTATTGTCATCGTCTGGACCTGTGTATGGACAATAGAGAAATAAACAAACACATAAACAGATCAAGTAATTGAGTGAATGTGTGTGTGTGTGTGTGTGTGTGTGTGTGTGTGTGTGTGTGTGTGTGTGTGTGTGTGTGTTCAAGACAGTGTGTTTTACATAAGCAAAGTAATTACTAGTTTTACATACTGTTTTTAAGTTAAATAGATGGACAGAATTATAATCAGAGCCTGACTTAAAGTGAGTTAAAGGTTTTAGCACCCCTAGGCTGATGAATATTTTACATACCTCCCTAATTTCACCTTCCAACCTCTCAAACAACAAGTACTAAGCACGATTTACTCATATGTTATAAGCTACTTATTATTCAGGAACATGTGGGTTGTATGAACAAAAATTATGCTTGTTTCCATTTTAATTACATAAATTTATTTATTATAATAGCATGTGCACATCAAAAAATTATAAGTAATGAGAATATTATGAAGGTCCCATATTTTACTTAACCTTTACACAAAGTAAATCAAAATGCTAAGAACAAATGTTTTTCAAATAATTTTCATGTTCATTATTAATTGCTGAAATTTTTTGTTTACTCAAAGCTTATTTTCCTAGATTTTTCAGTTATAAATCATTAAAAGAAATGCTTTGTAGAAAATAATTTTCAATGAATAAAATTACCAGGTATTCCATTTTTTCTTGGCTCAAGGTGACCTTAAATAATTTTTCTCCTGGATTAGGGCTGAAATAATCTTTACCCATCACAATTTGTGACTGCCATGCCATGCTCAAAAAAATTTGCAAAGCTACTTCAGCGTATCGGAATATTGATTCCACACTACATGATTTTAAGAACTTTTAAGAGTCTACATGGATCAGAATTATTCTATTTCTGTTGCTTTGGTTTCTTAGATTTGGAATCTCTATTTCATAAAATTTACCTTATTTCAAAAATGTTTTTAAATGAACATACTATGCTGGAATCGATTGATCGAAGTCTGAAATATATGTTTTCAACAAGTTGTTAATTTCCATTTTTTTTTATTGGCAACATGAGTTTTTTTTATTGTTTTGCTCTCTTAAATTTTTGCGCCCTCCAAAAGCTTGCGTCGTCTTAGGCTATAGCCTACTCAGCCTAATGGTAAATCAGCCCTGATTATAATATTCGAAAAACATTAGTAATACAATATTACAACTTAATATACTGACAATACAATTATCGCTTAATTATAGTTAGAAATAAGTGTACGCGCAGATGCAGTAATCATTGATGTATATTGGAATTGGTGCAGATATCAATACATTTCTAAAAATATATTATAGCTGAATTCAGCCCGAATTGTGTTACCTTTATAAATTGTTGGTTTTTTATTATTTGTGTATTTAAATGTAGGAACATAACATTTTAAAATTGATATTAGAATTTTAGCTCAACAAACGTTTTTCGTGTTTGCCGCAAAATTTTTCAGGACAATTGACTTTTTTTAAATAACTGTTCAATATGTAGAAGGAAAATCCTTGATTTGGTCTACATCAATTATTATAATTAATGAGAATAGAAGTTAAGATTAAATAAGCTACAAACTTGAACATAAGCTACATACAAAAATGACTTTCATCTGCCAAAGTTTCTTAATTCTTTGTGACAGTGGACGAGAAGTGCACAAATATTTATTATGAGATCCTGTGAAAAAAGATTTATCCAATGTAGACAAAACTTCATTTAGTTCACAGTTTAGTAAAAAGAGGGTGCTACTACTTAATCTTTATTGTGCTGCGCTCTATACAGTCGTCACGTAATTATAATACTATAGCTTGTTAGGAAGCAGTTTCAACTCTTTTATTGTGCGATGTAGGCCTATTTTTTTTTTTACATTAAATCGCTTCTATAATGGCATCCTGTTCACGCTTCAAATAAAATTATCATATAGATGTTTAACATGTTTTATTTAAGCCTACAATTATCTTGCCTAACAAAACAGAAGATGTAATATTTTAAAATATATCAAACAATTGGTAGAAATAATTTTAAAATATTTAGAGTTGTTTTTAATGCTACCTTCATATAAATTGTATCGGTTCGAGGTAAATCCGTTGCTACAATTAAATAGTCTATACTTGCTGACCTTTAACGATTTTTAATAAATAATTAAAAAAAAAAACAAAATGTTGCGCTAAGAAATTATGTATACCTACGTGAAGATACAAACTATAGTCATGCGTAAATTATTGTACGGTTATGGTTACGGTAAGTAGTAAATGTTATATTGGAGAATAATAAAAAAATATTATTTTAATCGAATGTAACTTTTGATTCGTAACTCGCAAATAGCTTCACGTTTCTGTACGTCCTCTAACGGCTAATATGTTTGAACGGAAGTGAATGATTAAAAGTGTTATTTCCGCTACGATCACTGGAATGTTGTTGCCATTTATTTGAAGCAGTTGATTGTATCTGTATGCGTATTGTTACATTCCGAGAATCCTTACACAGCCAACCGTCCATAGTTTTATACTTAGGAGAGGACCGAATTAAAAACAACAAAATACTACCAAGAACGCGACAGACGGACGGCTCGAAAGGAGTTATTTTGAGAATGGAGACAAAATTAATTATTTCCTTCTGAACATACAGATTCTCAATCAACTGAGTATACACATTCTATGAGCAAACAGCCAGTCTGCCGTAAATTTTCCTTGACGCTAATATTAATGAATTAGTGTGGACAATTATATCTCTGCTCTACTCACACGAAAATGTTCTGTTTATACTCACATAAATAATAAAAATGTTAGAAATACTCACATTAATACTGATAACCTTTTTTTTTAAATATCGTATATATAAGTATATTATTTTGTTTTATTATTACGTATTAGGCCATTACACATTTCAGTTTTGTTATTAGTATCCAAAGCATAATTGTTGCAGTTATGTAATTATTTACTTCTCATCTTTTATTCTTATTTGCATTTTCCTTTTAAACGTTATTAGTAATTTCTCTCTATTACCTGCTAAACCCAACGTTATCCCCAATATACTGGAGATCCATCTCGTTTAGTTTTTCTCATATCCCACTCTAATATCTTTTTGGATCATCTACTTTCTGTGGCCATATCAATATAAACTTTAGTCCTCTACTCTCTGGTAAATAACTGTGTCACTTCAGTTATTCTCCATATTTCTGTCCTTCGATTTAATCCTCGCAAATAACTTCTAAGTAGGTCAACATTTCACATAATCTATTTGTCTTTCACCTTTCTTTTCTTTGAAGAGACCACACATCTGATAAGTTTTCAGTTACACTGTGAAATATCCTTTTCTTGTCTTTTGACTAATGCTTTTATTCCAGATCTGTCCATGTAGAGACTTAGTTGCCTATTTTCCTATTCCCTTTCCGTATTTATTACTTCCTAATAACTGAGGCTAATCTTCAAATCTGTCTCTAAGGGTAGATCTATTTCATCGTTTCCAATGCTCGCGTTGTGAATCTTTTTACATTTAGTTTTATAACCTAATACTTTTTCTCTCATTGGTATTTGTAATAATTTTCTGTACCATTAAAACTTACTGTGTTCTTGTGACATAAAGCACAGCTGGCAATGGCAACATGTCTAGTTCAGATGTACCCATAACCATATCTGGACTTTCAAAGGTAGATAATATAAACGGTTTTAAATTAAATCTAATTGACAAACGAATTAAAAATTTTGGAAATAAAGTTGATAAAAATTAAGGTTTGGAAATTTTATTTTATATTTTGTACAGTCTACATGGAGATCGTACATCAGTACATGACTTGTAAGAACTCCTTTGTACAGTATACACACTTTGTCTTTGATAATGTAGTGTTTCAGTGAAACATGTCTTTATAAGCTTGTCGCTATGCTGTCAGCAGGTCATACGGCTTTTAACGCGTTTCAGTAGACCAGCTACTTGGGACGTTAACATAACAGGAACATAATATACTAAGTACGATGCAAAATTTCAAGTTGAGTCGGTTGAATTGTCTTTAACAGAAGATACTAGGAGACCATTTCTTATTACACCGACTGGAACATACCAAGGGGCGTCCACCGTTGTTCCAAGTTTAAAGCACTGAAGAATCTATAAGGTCGAGTTACTAGCTGATTACCACAGTTGTATTACTTCTGACTATACTGATTATTGTTTTGTAAACGGTAGTTTGTTTTCGGAGTTTCTGTCTATTTAAGTAATAGGTCTACTTAAATATTAACTAGGATAATAAAGAACGGCACTTAGCTTGGTACGCGCCAACATAACATGCAATCTACTCAAGCAATCCGATCTTCAAATCGTTTGTTATTTTGTTTGGTCCTGATAGGCAGATTTTATGTACATATAAAAATACCGGAAGGCTGAGGATGGGTACAAGATAGTACCCGAAACATGTTCCTAATAAGAAAAAAAAGGGTATATCTTGAAGTAAATTTATTTATAAATATTAAATGTAATATAAAAATACACATACGTATACATGGGTTGTGATGCTCGCGACCTAGAGAAGGGCCGATCTTGTCGCAACGTTTCGGCACAATCCCGTATGCCATGTCTGCTGCTTGATGTTTCTCGGGATTTCTCGGGTTGATGCTCGCGACCTAGAGAAGGGCCGATCTTGTCGCAACGTTTTGGCACAATCCCGTATGCCATGTCTGCTGCTTGATTTTTCTCGGGATTTCTCGGGTTGATGCTGGCGACCTAGGGACGGGCCGATCTTGTCGCAACGTTTCGGCACAATCCCGTATGCCATGTCTGCTGCTTGATGTTTTGTTCAAGGTTTCCCGATGGTCTTGACATAAACATTACATGAATAGCTACAAATATTCAACTAAAGTTCGTATTGGGTTCTAAAGACCGATGTAGGCCTGATTGAAACCAGAGTAGACGTCAAAACATCGAGCAGACCAAGAAACCGACCAACCAATCAACCAGTCAACTGCGGAAGACCAAGAATCGAATCTATAATTTTTCGATAATCATTCAATATTTATGATTGTAAAATTGGATTATTTTCTTTCTGAGGTTTCACATATGATTTTGCACAACTCCAAATAAGTGCTCTTCATTTTTTAATGTTATCCAAAGATAGTGTAGCCTCATTAACAGAGGCACATAAAATTTCGTCCAATAATATCCAAGAAATTTACGACTAACCCGCGCGCACAGTCCTTTGACACGTATACAGAAGTCACAGCATCACGAAATTGTCTTAACGTCGGTAACCATTTTCGCGACCTGACTATGAGAAACGCGTGATTTAATAAAGTAAACATTAAATCCACTTGGGCTACAGGAACAGTTGTCCAGAAGAGCGTGTCTTATGCGGTGACTGATTTCCTGGTTTGGGTTAATTTGGTTAAATTTACTTAAACCGTAGGCCGGTAAGTAAGGATGTGGTGAAGTAGTCTGAGTGTGTCTCCGATTGATGGGGATTAACAAATGAGCATTAAGACAGATCTGAGCAAGATACTCATTACAGGTTATGAGTTCTGTATGATTAGATTACACTCAACCATTCAACTGTTATGATTTCTCTGCTTCCCGAGTATAGTAATATCGATTAGATTATTTAGTAAATGTCTATAGGAAATGAACTGGAAACGAGAAAAGTACATACAAGTAGCCTGTATACCACATCACATCAGAACACGTACGTCCTCTCTCTCTCTCTCTCTCTCTCTCTCTCTCTCTCTCTCTCTCTCTCTCTCTCTCTCTCTCTCTCTCTCTCTCTCTCTCTCACACACACACACACACACACACACACACACACACACACACACACACTTGCTTCAACTACACCTACTGCTACTAAACACCATTACTACTTCCTTCCTCATAGTTACAGTTTTGGGTTCCTCCATCCAGAAGTACCCAACACACAATTCCTTACCGTTTTCGCAGATTCATCCATTCATCTGTCACGCGTTCATTTCAGGCTTACATCTAGGCCGACTTTTGAAAAAAAAACATCCGTTCAAAATTCTTGATGTTTTCGACCGATTCATTTAAACCATATCGTCTGTCAGTAGAATTTTCGAGACAATTTAGACAATAAATAAATTGTTTATTGTCTTTGTTTAAATTAAAATTAAAATTTTTGCAATCAAGCAACCGGTACCACTACTATTATCGTAAACAACAACAGGTATAATAGTAAAAATTATAATGTTACTTACTTCCATACGCAGTACCTATCGTTTAGAACAATTTGGAAGTTAATATATGCGTTTTTTATACAATAATAACAATAATTATTGTAGACAATGAGAAAGAAAGAGGGAGAGATAGACAGACAGGGAGACACTAGATGGATAAACAGAAGGTGTAAAGAAGGAAACAGAGAGAGAGAAGAGTTGAACAGGAGGCTCTGTGTATGTGATATGAAAATACAATCTAAATTAACTTTCACTTTATGTTGTACAATCCGTGTTCATGTGGAAACTGAAGAAGGTATCAGTTAATTTAAATTTACGTCCCATATAATGTTCTAGTATCGTGTAATTGGCTGCACGAATCACAATCACGCATCACTTCTCGTTTGAAATAATAAAAAACTAAACTTTCCTGTGAATTATGTAAAGACAAGTTGAGCGTGTTTTATTTCAGATTAATAAGAGGAGATGGCTGCCGTTTTCTCTTTTGAGTATTCTCATTGATTACACCAATTGAAACTGTGAAAACGGTTTCTTTCTTTAGAGTTTATACAGCCAAACTACCCATTCAGGGCGTTACTTAACAAAAAATTTACCAATGTAAATTTTATAAGCAAAATCATATTTTGGGTAATCAAGAAGTTACAAAGGCCTATTACATAATTTATATTAATTACATAAACAAATATGTATCTGTGGCTAAAGATATATATCAGAAGTAAATACATCACTTATCTAAGGATGCTCTTTGTATCGAATTTCGACAGGTTAGAAAAGCCTGACGCCTTTCAAATAACTTCTGTGTAGTGGAAGATGCTCGTAAACTGTCGCCGGTTTCAATCTGATTACATAGACTCGGCGTTTTAGACATATTTGTGATTCCAGTTTTTTCCACGTCTGACCAAAAAATAAAGGTGTGATTTTTGTCACAGCTGCAGCCTAATGTAAAATTACATATTAAGTCAACGTTATAATGAACTGCCACAGGGGATAACAAACAAGCGGACATAACAACCACAGAACATTAATTTGTTAATCAGATTCATATTTATCGACCATATATCTGGAGTAACATTGTGGGTCAGGATAAACCCGTTAAGGACAGTAAATCAGCTACGTATTGAGTAAGTTGTGATAAGTTGTCGCTCCATGTGGATGTTCAAGGTCGTGGGAGCATTCCCTATATTAGTGTGATGACAGACAATGTGCACCAGAGAATATTAAAAATGTTCCCTGCATGTTATGCAACATACGTAGCAGGGCGTTCCATTTGTTGATAGTGTTTTCGCTTCATCTCGTCCTGAGAAAGTCCTGAGGAGTTCTAGGTGAAACTTTCATTGATATTTCAGTACATTATTTTAAAGGATCTTTACTCATTTCATACATGTTTTCGGGTTTTATCGCTTTCGGAGAAGGCCTATAAGAAATGGAAATAGAATCCATCCGTTAGTCCGTCTCGATTTTTGCTAGTTTGGTCACTTCTTATCGTGTTATTCCAATCTCTCTCAACTACTACTTAATTATTCTTATCCAAGTGTCTACCGGCCTTCCTCCACTTTTATAAACTCAGATGTATTCACTTATATAAGGCGTCTCCTGTGATGTCTTCTTCAGGTTTCCTTAAGGTGAACTCTATCTACACTCATTTCCTACTTCTTTTCCCTTCCTTAATCGTCATTTGTTTCATTCGTTTCCATACGTCGATGTTTATTATTGTGTTTGATAAATGACTTTTAGGCACCTTGTTAATTAATGACTTTCGGATAATAATTGTCGTGCGTCATAACGAAACAGAAGCGATTTTACTATTACATAGGCTATAAGTATCTTTTTCATAATTACATGAGCGTCTAAATGTCAGTTAAGATTAGGCTACACTTACTTTTACCATTGGTCTGTGTTGGATATTTTCTACTGTTAGGCTATACTTGTACTCTTAACACACTGCCCGTTTAGCAGAAACACCGGTAGCCTACCTATGTATTTCATAATACAGATTTCCAAAAAAAAACCTGCTAATTCTATTCGAAATCTGATCATTACAAATACTGAGTTCACGGAGCATTAACATTTATTTAATTCATAAAATATAAAATATTTAGTCGATAAAATATTTTAATTCATCCTGGAAGAATAAAATTTATGTTGCACGGAAGTCTCAAACAATATGCCTCTATGAATCAGTGCTCACTGGCAATAATGACTTGGAACTGAAATCTATTGCAGTATTTTACTAATTCTGTGAAAGCTTTGTATTAGGCTACTTTCTTTTTGAGCATGTTAAGATATCTTATAGGATACGAGAAACAATGGTGATACAACAACAATTCTTTGTAAAGAAAACAATATTATCAATACTAATTCTTTGTATTAATAATTGATAATGTTTTTTTTTGTGACTGGAAGAAGGTTACCTGTGAAATTTCTCACGACTTATCAAAACTGACAAACCTCACGTAACCAAACCTGTCGATACTTTAAACCACGAGATAAGCTGGAGACGAAGACCGTGAAGTAATATCACATACTCCTACGTCATGACATTCTAAATGAAAGTGGGCAGAGAAGTTTACGTATGGATAACTCTACACCTTCTTTTAACGCAGACCTAATCTGCAGCTAGAGATGTTTGCAAACTTATTCGCCAGTTCTCAGTTTTACTGTATTGATTTCCATTGCATAAGGTTACACAAAAAATTGCACAGATGTGTAGTTCAAAAATGAAAGGAGAAGTGTATTTTCCGTTGTAGCGAACCTTGATTGTCTGCGAAAAGACGTAGATGAGGTATAAATTTTACGACATACACGGATTTGTATGACAGGATGTTATACCACAAACGAAAAAATATACTTCTAATAACAGTTGTCGGTACTGAACGGGCTCATGCTCGTACCCTTGACTTCAAGAAAGGTTATTTTTATGGCCACTAAAAAGGTGCATCTATTGTTGAGAGGGTTTTACAGTAGACCTATTGTATTATTATTATTATTATTACTATATAACGAAAATATTATCATTAATATATGACATAATGTCAATAAAATAAATGAGCTGAGCCAACTAAAGTTACATGCAACGGAAAATGCCACTCAATCCGCTGGACGGGGCCGCCGCAGTAGGTCTACTGTAAAACCCTCTTAACAATAGATGCACCTTTTTAGTGGCCATAAAAATAAACTTTCTTGAAGTGAAGGGTACGAGCATGTAAGCGGACGACTACGGCCCCGTTCAGTACCGACAACCCGCTGAGTCCATTTTGCAAGAAGTGCTCTGGCACAATCGTGTCTCACGTTTGCTTTGTCATAGCCTGTACAGTTTCGAACGACGTAATGATGTCTAACAAATCATAATTTACTTATAACAAGTTCTAAATATAACAAATATTCGGTTGCGATATCAGAAAAATAAAAAAATGTATACAACTTAAATGTGTGAAAAACGTACACTTTATTGCGTGTGTGGAATAATTAAAGAAATATTAAAAAACAAAGGCACATAGAGAAACAAATATTATAGAGGAAGGCACACAACTTAAGTTTTATAAAGTCGTGTTCAATTCCAACTTTAATTTACTGAATCGAAACATGGATTCTCAAGGAAACAGCTATTTCAGTATCATTGGTCTCTGGAATGAAATTTTTAAGGCCGGTAAAGGGACGTAGTTGAGATGTCGTATCAGAAACGATGATATCAGGGAAATCTTGTGACGTTTTCAGTTAGAGACACGATTAAAAAAAGTAGACAGAAAGTCCTATGTGGAGCGAATGACGCACGCATATATTCCCCAAAAGTTGAGCTACAAACCAGTTGTACTATGGCAGATCATCGAAAGTGTGGCCATGTGTACGTAAGTCGGGCTAGACAGATTAAAGCCTAATCCACAAGAAAAAAAGTTCGTTAACAGTAAGACACTGTACCGAGAGCAGAAGAGAAAGACATTTTATCCCAATCCAGTTGCTAATGGTCCTGTGACTAAGATCGATTCGGTTCAAGAAAAAGTAAAGATAAATTCATTCGAAACAACAATTAACGTGGAAGATCGTTATACAGAATTTATAGGAACCTTTGTAACGAAAAGTAAATCCTCTAAAAAATTATTTAAAAGTAATTCCGTAATTAATGTTCAAACCAAGATAACCGGTAACGACCGCACAGAAACGTGATTTCTTTGTTTAACGTCACAACTTTTGACCTGGATCGTATTGTTCTTCAAATTGTTTTTTTGCTCAAAAGTAATTATTTATGATTATATTGTTTGAGATGACGTGTACGGTACGTCGGCGCGGCGCTGTATGGTTCCTGCGTTGTCAGTCAGTAGTGGTAGTGGTATGGCCGACTGCTCAGGTAGCAGCAGCGAGTGTTGGTGGAGGGGGTCAGCCGGCTGGCTCCTGACCGTGGGAACTGGTACCCTGCATCACCTGCTTACTGCCACACCAACAACATATTTAATCACTGCACCACCGAACTTACTACAATCAATTAGGCGACTAAAGTGTTATTGGCAGCGCACTTTGTTGTACTGACCGCTTTCTAACGTTTTACTTACGCCGGAGACAATGTTCATCGATTAATCATATTCTCTTGTGTCGTCTGAATGGACCGACTTCTTTATCGAAGGTCGTTGGCTAAGCGTACAATTCGATTATTGGTTACGTGTACCTACGTTTGTGGGACCACAATTAATATGTCTATTTCTTTTCCTCTTACAGATAGGAAATTCTTCCTATTATAAACTCGTTGCCTAATAGCCTTCTATTTAACCCCTTTTCGTTCCCGTTGCTTGGGCTATACACTAACTCCACGCAGTACATCGTGGGCTTAGTTCTTAATATTCTTCTTTTGTTGTCTACTGTCTGCCTGTGTTTTCCTCCGAGACTCCCATTCGTCTTCATATTTCTGTTATTCACATTTTATTCTAGCCTGATCGTCATATTCTCGTGTAATCTAATTCCATAGTATATATTTTATCTCTTCTTTTATTTTTAAAAGTGACTTTTTTCTACATTATATCAATGTTTCCGTTATGTGATAGGTCGCCGCCCATCGGCTAATACTGTTATTTCAAACTAATCCAAATAGAGACTTAGTTGCCTCCATCTACGGTGCTACTCCAGTGATGTTGTCCAATAGCATTCTGAGTTTATCGCACTTGCGTTCTTCATTTTCACCAAAATGGGCGTTTCCTGATTTCCAACGCACGTATATTTAGTATTTTTAAAACAATTTTCTAACTCCACCTCATTCATTCCTAATGCTTAATGCAGTTTATGAATCGTATAGCCTATTCTGTGTCGTAAATGTCAAATCCCGAAATTACGACAAATGTTCATTCAACGAGGTCTTGTATTAAACACCATCATATTGATTATTAGAGAAAGATATCGCACACGCACACACATACACACACAAAGAAATATGTATGCACACTCGCCTATGTGCTGCCGGAACAAAAAAAAAATTGTGTTATTAAAAGTAGTATTTTCTTGTATTTATTAAATTCAAATCTTTTTAGTCCAAGATGGAACCTCACTAATCCGCGCGACGTTAGTCCGGATTATCAAGTGAGTAGATTGAATAAGAAACTATGGAAAGCAAGGTATAAATCCGCTAAGGATATGGTTTCCAAGAACAAACAGTTCTTTATTCTGAATAAGACACGTGTATTTAGTCGTACTATAAACTTTCAACTTAAAGTTTTTAAACTCAAACGTTAAACTTTTTTCTACTAGCCTTATGTGGTTTTAAGAAAAACCGTGTTGTGTAATTGATTTCTTGTAATTAACATACTGCATATTTCTGATGTACATTTAGATTTAGATTTATAACAATTGGTTTTGCTGTATGCGAGGACTAAAACCTTTACTAATTTAAATCTAATCCAAATTGGACAGTGTTATGCATCACTAGACTAAGCACCAAAATACAGTTTTTCAGTACTTGCTTTCAAAGTTCATTCGTTTTTTAAATTGGATATTATACGAATATATAAAATACATTTTACAATTTCACACTACCGAAGGGTTGTCACGCGGTCACTTTAATGTTGATCTTAATACAAATGAATTATGTTTCTAAAAATATTCTTCACACAGTTTCGGAATGCGTAGACATCTTATATGACACGAAGTGCTTCACCGGCAAATTAGGTTACAAGTTAACTTGTGTAGTAAACAAAGACACTGTTTACGTCAAATTATTCGGCCGAGTAGTTCTTACTCTACAACGTAACGTAACTCGATACTTCCTGTTGGGCCACCGCTTGTTTGTTCTAACAAACTTAATCAATGAATTCCCTTTTCCCCCACTCGTTAGCACACATTGACACGTTCATTCTTATAAATATTTCGGTACGCCACATAACCATTCACCGGTCTGCCACGTTGCTCCCTCTCCCCCCACTACACCTCTTCCACCACTATCTTCCTTTCCTCTTTACATGTCATTAATTGGTTGAATTAAAAACCCATTCCATTGTATGCTAATGCTGTGTGGAGAGACGTGCGCGTGTGTGCGTGAGTGTTTATACACTGTTATAGGTTATGTGTCTACTGTGCTGTCGTGTTCACCGTTAACCCCTAAACAACATCGAGTTTCTTGCCAAAGCTGCTGTTTTTCCAGATCTGCTGTTAAAACAGTCTTTGGAAGCAGAACTAATTCTTTCCTTACTGTTAATTTAGCCTTTTTACTAAACCTTAAATATAATGTAGTTACTTAACTTAAAGGCAACGCTATAAAATGACATAAATGCAGCTTAACACAAGAGGCAATAGTATTTGTGGTATCAAAACACACACATATCGAGTCAAAAATATTTTAAGAGATGGCTCTGGTTACATTACAGAGCCATTATCGTTACAAATTATTCTGTAATGGCTCTCTGTACACACACTAAGGCATATGTACACGGTGTCGTCCTAGGTTTAGGCCTGCAGTGTGATTATGGTTTGCATTAAAATTAGGTCTTATGATGTGAAGACTTAATCAGCTGAAAACTCAATTCACACGGTGGAGATTATTTACAGCTGTTTCATCAATGCTAATTGCATTGTACATGACAATAAATTCTTAAAACTTATGTATAACCTGTGTTCCTTTTTACATTTTTTAACTTCCTTTTTAACTACTTATGTAAGTTTTAATCAACTACTCAACGACAGAAACGTTGATGCATCTCTCGTCTACACTAATCGACGTCTCAAAATGTCCTACGCTTGAATATCACTTGCAAACCTTTTTTGTTTATAAAGGCAACGATATGTATTTCAATCTACGTTTTATTGTTCGTGCAAATGAATACACGCCAGAAGTAAAGAATAAATAAATATGCTGAACACGTATAACTTACATTACCTTACAACGTACGCAAATTAACTTAAAATCTACGTAGTTTCTATTACGTTTGTGCAGTTCTTTTGATGAAGTATTAATTAATTGGTATTGTTTTAAAATACTGTCAAGATTAATTGTAGTCACACACAGACACACACAAAACCCCTATTTCACTCTCTTTCACTCACTTTCTCCCGCATAGACAGGAAAAATGATACGCGTACAAATCGCGTAGCCACATCTGTTGTTATTAACTATTGAAGAAATAATACTGAAACTGCTAATTGAAGAGTAATATGATGTTATTATGAGTTAAGTAAACTTTTCTCCCTGGTCGAAGGAAGACTGAAAGGGTAACACTGTTGCGGGTTTGGGACTACTCTGGAAGAATGTAGCAGCTTATCACATCTGCGTAGCGATAACGAGTGTTGTGTACGTAGGACTCTGCACACCTAGGAGAGATCCAAGTACAACAACCTTTAACAACAGGGTGTAATAGTGATTAATGGTAACTATAGTTACCTATAGATGACAATAGGTAACATCTAGAACAGTCTAATGGTATTTCCCTGTAAGGACTGTTGTTTGAAACGTCTGGACACATCGCGAAGATCAAGTACGAAGTAGGACGATTTTTTTCAGAGCACGTGCACCATTAGATAGAAGGCAACGCGTTTTCCTATGACACTTCGACACTGCATATATAAGACGACACCACACACCCACAAGTCAAATAGGATAGTCAGTCTCTGACTGAAGACTTACAGTCAGTTAAAGATAATGATAAAAATTAGGTAGTGACAGATTATCGCTCTGTCAATCAGTTAGCTAAGTCAATGTGTAAAACTTGGAGTGGGAAATAAATCGTCCCCAAACAGCATCTGGTGTGCAAGAAAAGCCGACCACTATAGTTTGTTTCGTATCATTAAATTTAAGCACATCCGTGAGAAAGGGGTTTGAAAACAAAATCCAGTGGGCCTATTCAGTTCACACATTCACAATTTTTGCACATGTTCAGCGCATCGGAATATTATACCGGTTCCAAACTGACTCTACACTGTCGTGTCTCCTTATTAGGCCTACCGCATAAAACGCTTATGGTTGTTACTTCCTGTCCCGTTGTGTAGATTCTCTTCCCATTACAAATGAAATGAAGTTCAAATTATACGAGTTAACTGACGATTGCACACACTCATAACATCCATAGTAACTGCGTACATAGACTAACACATTCATTTATCTTTGCAAAGTTGTCCGCTTCAAGTGAAATTCGTTCGGCAGTTCGCTTTTTCATTGCTTAACGATATGAATAAGCAGGCCCTTTAATTGTAACGTGAGAAAAAAGTAACAGGTGAATTAATTGTTTCAGTAATCGAGGGTAATGAACGTCAATTTTTATAACACAGCATATAAGAACATGTGATTAAGTTATATCTCAAAGTCTACCATACGATCTCTGTCTTTTCAGTCTTAATTCACTGCTAGGGAAGATATTGGTTGTTTATAAATACTGTGGGCAGCTCTGTCTTGTGCTTCTTGTAATAATATATGACGACCCATCTTATGGGTCAGTTGATCTAGCCATCAAAATGGAGAGAGTTCTCGTGGTATCTTGTACTACGAAATTTATTCTAGATTTTAGAGGTTTTCCTATACATACTTAACTTTCCACTCAGTACGGACGAAGGATTCGATTTTGTTCAGTTGAGTGTAATATCTGTTGACTACATAGCTTTTTGGAATGGTCGTACTTCGCATCGTCCAAGATATTAGGTTTCGTTTCCTTTCTTCCTTTCCGATTGTCTTATGGTTCAGACAAACACTGTCATATTTAATGATCGGGTCTATTTGATTTATTATCAAAAAATAAAGACGTCAATTATTGATATACTCTAGGCACAGACAAGTCACGTAACGGTGGTAAGTCCTGATTTCAACTCGATCGTTCGGCATTTGTCTGTCTGTCTGTTTGGGGTAAGTCTCACGGTAACTTTTGATCGCAACAACCGATTTTCGACTTGGTATGCGTGTCCATACTTTTACCCTACAGAATTCTATTGTTTTTAGATTGACTCCCCCCCCAAATAAATAAAAATAGACGGGCGGGTGGAAAAAATGTGAGGGGCAAAAATAGTGAAAAAAGTCCATGGAAAAGTCCATGTGGGGTGTCAAATTAAAGAGAATTTCAAGTACAATCTGAATATAGTGCACAGTTTAGGGAATTTTAAATTTTTTAATGTTTGTGATTGTGTGCTCTACAATTGATATTTTAATAAAAAATAATGTAATCCGGATTTTCGTAATTTTATGATAATTAAGAAATTATCTTATATGAAAATTTACCTAATAACACCTGTAATTCGTTCAAAATAATGAGCGTTCATGTTGGAAACAGTTTTAGATCTCATACTCTCCGATTTTTATAGAATACTGAATTAGGAATTAGGGAGAAATTCCTGGAGTTGTATGTTTGGAGCGTCACACTATATGGATAGGAAACCTAGACAACAGAGAAAGTTGAAAGAGAGGAATAGAAGCATTTGAAATGTGGTGTTACGGGAGAATGTTAAAAATAAAGTGGGTGGACAAAGTAAGAAATGAATGACTTTTGGAAATAACGGAAGAAAGGAGAAGAGGAGCCACGTTACTGGGGAACTGACAGAGACATCCAGGACATTGTGAAGTGAGTGGAAAGAACTGGAGGGAAAGGCAAGATTGGAGTACATGAAGCAGATTGTCGAGCATAGTTGTTTGGAGATGAAGACATTGGGCTAACAATTATTTTGTTCTTAATTTTTCTACAGTGTTTACTCTTCTTTCTAATCTGATTTTCTAAATTTTACTAGAAGAGAGCTAGACGGTTAACGACCAGAATTTCTCAGGAACACATCAAAGTTTGTATATTTGCTGCTAAAGACGGACACAAATTACAGCAGTTGAACTGTAACATTCTGCTACAGGAAAATCCTATAGTTGGAAGTAGGAACATTCTAATCTAGCGTACATTCTAATGACAGAAGCAATTTTGAAAATTTTGTGATATGAATAGAAGATAAAATAAAGAAATCTGTTAGTAGACAAAACCATGAGAATCACGGTCACTAAAGAGAACATTGAGTAACTGAGTGTGAATCACTTTCGATCAAGCAGCCGTGAATATTATTTAATTATAAGTGACAGTAAAGCGGCTTAAAATAAACGTTTTGAGTTTAAAATCTTAATATATTAATTTGAACTTTTCTATTTGGATGCATTTAATGTGAGTAATATGTGATGGCATTAAAATTATAGAAAATTAGTTCGTTAACGTTTCGGTTTTAACACTTGGCTAATATTTCGGTGCTACATCTGGGATATTAAAAATGAGATAATGAGGTGCTCAATCTCCTCCTTAGCTATAAATATATACTTTTAAAATAACATTTATAAGTGTCATTTAATACAATAATAAATTTATAGAAATCCCAGTTCAGTCCCAGTTCGCTTGAAGACAAAAAGCAAATTTAGGCCTATACGAATTAGTTTGTTCTCCAGTTGAATTTAAACGTTACAGTAGAGGCGTCCATTGCTCAAGCAGGCTAGACGTATGTTAATGGACCAACTAGACAGTGCGTGCAAGGACGATGCGTATATTTGTCTGCGTTGCTACCACGCAAGGAACATTTTTAAAACCAACACTTAATTTTTTCCCCTGTTAAAACATTTTGTTAAGCTCACACAGACGTTGTGATTCACGCATCTCAAAATACATCACTGATTCACATTTCGTTAGAAGTAAAGTCTATTTTATTAATGTAAATAAACGGAGAATAATTAACAAATAAATGACGACACATCGTAATGAAGTTACTGTGATGATTCAATTTTGTAGAATACGCTGGGATCGAAGATAACATGAAGGCTACAATCACAGTTGTCACACAACGCACAAAACGATCCCATATAAATATAAATCACTTACATAATGCAAACGACATTTTTTGTTAGTCTACATTTTTATTTATGACCATATTTTTTGTTGTTTCATTAAGTACATACATGAGATAGGCTAAGTGTATACTCACGTGGTTTGTTTGTAAATATTGTAAAAGTGCTGTCATCAGAAAAATTTAATTAGTTGTTTTGCTGCGGAAAGTCGAAATAGTAGTGAACTATATGTTCCTATACAGGAACTAAATAGTCAAAATAATATAAAGTAAATAAATAGAACTAACTAGGAACGAAATAGAACTAGTTATAATGTAATATAGTAATCTCAAAGCTAATTTTAGTTTCTGCCGACCAAGTGTAGTTCGCCATCTTATTTGTGGCGTTTTGCTTACCCTCTTCTAAGGGAAGCTACAGTCACCGTATACTTAAGGTTCCGTTATCTTCTAATTTCTAAGGAAAGGGGGATTAGGAATCAGGGAACAACCAGAGAAGCATAATAATGAAGAGGATGACGTCAGTTGTCCCGCCTCCCAACGTATTATTCCACTGGCTTGTCTTCAAACCTAGTGAGGCTCTCAGTATTCCGCTGACTCGTCTACACTGTCACCTTACGATTCCACTGGTTTAGGCTATATCAGTCTTCAAACCCAATTGGGTTCTCAGTGTTTTTCTGACTCCTTCAAACTCTCAGCTAACGATTCCAGTGACTTATATCTGCCTTGAAACCTAGTGGGGCTCTCAGTATTCCGCTGGCTCGTCTACACTGTCAACTTAACGATTCCAGTGGTTTATATCTGTCTTCAAAGTTATTGGAATTCTCAATATTCCAGTGATTATCCACACTTTAAAGTCGGCTCTTCGTACTTCTCCGCGGTTTTGGGCATTCTTATTCACAAGGTGACTACACTACGAAATGTTAGACTTTTTAGTCTATTACTAAGGCTCCAGTAATCTCGTCTTATCTCGTGCATTCGCATTTTTCTTATATCCATTACACCAGTTCACTATATGTCTCAAAAGTTTATAGACAAGGAACCGTAAATCCGAACTGTACATTCTTACGGTAGGGTTGAATATGGTTCTTTGTGTTATTTAGTACTTTAATTTCGCCGTTGTCATGATAATCATAATTACTTCTGTTCATTATTCCTAACACTATGTAACTGAATTTCTTACAGGCCTTCTTTAAATTGGCTGATGTTCATAAGCCAACATCGAAATGTGATTATTGTCAAATCTTTCAACATGTTTCCAGCAGTGTCTGTGTGACTTTGAGAATCGTTTAAGAGAATGTATCACGTTCTCGTTTTATTCGATCAGTATATCCCTTTTGATACATGTAGGCTATACCTGATCTGTATATCCTTTCAGATAACCCATTTCTGTCTGTAACCTAGGTTTCGCTGACATGGGTTATTCCATAGCGATCGTCTATTATTAAATCATAAGAGGTTTTCTAAAATTCGAAAATTAACTAAACACTATTTTAAAACATTTGTGTCTACAACAAAATTGTTGCTATCGTCAAGACTTGTATACGGGAAATACAGAAATAATTAATAGCCCTACATATATATGAGTGGTTTTTGTAGCGTGAGCGCACGCTTACGTTTGTTATATAAGGAATAATAATAACTATAACACATATTATTATTATTACCTTAGTAAGGTATGGTTGTAATATTCCATAAATGTCAACACTCAATGTATGTGTATTAGTCACTTCTAGTTCACATGTAGGTCTATTCCTGTACAGGTCTTGATGTGACAATAAATTTTTTTCGAAACGTCGACTGAACTGTTTTAAATTATTTATAGGTCTTTTCAACTGTTTTTAGCTCTTTCAACTGCTACTCACAGCTTCTGAGGACTATTCCGGATTCTAGGGATCGAAACGCCAAGAGAAAAATATTACGATGGAAGCAGTCCGAGTGAGCATTAAGTCACTCATCGCTCAGGAGTTTTAAAGAATGTTCACAGTATATTGTGTTTAGAACATCACAAAAGCCATTAATTATTAGAAGTTATTAAAAAAAATGCTTAGGCGTTATTTTCAACAAACAGGGAAGCAGCAAAGATGAAATTCAAGAACGTGTTAACAAGGGGCGAACCGTTATAAGAACGCTGAATTCGCTTCTATGGGAAAAAAGTATAACTAGAAATACAAAGAAACATATATATAATAGCATGGTGCGAAGTGTAATCCTTTATGGAGCAGAAGTTTGGAACGTTTCAAACGTATATAAGAAAAAACTGATAGCAGCGGAAATGGACTTCTTCAGGAGGAGTTGTAGAAGATCAAAATTAGACAGGGTTAGAAATGAGACTATTAGAGCCGAGATGAATATTGACAGGACAATAACAGATGAAATAGAAAGGACACAATTGACTTGGTTTAGATGACAGATGGCTCCGCAAAATACTGGAATGGATACCACCGTTGAGGAGGAAAAGAGGACGTCCACGGAGGAGTTGGCGAGATGACGTAGCGGAAGCAATGGCTGCAAGAAATTTAGAAGAACTTACATGCTACGATAGGTTACAATGGAAGTTAGGGACGGAGAAACGGCGACAGCTGTAAAGATCCGTTTTATATATATGCATTTTTGTCAAGCTACTTATGGTCCATTCTGTACATATTTAGAAAGAATGAATACAGTAGCCTGTAGACCACTTATTAAATCTGGACAGATTTACAGCTCAGTTAAAATTATTGTTAGACTTAATTTAAAAATGAATATACGAAACTGGGTTTGTACTTAATTTCAAGCCTGAATAAAACCGTTTTTCATGTCCCACCCCCACCCAAATCAGATCGATGAAATTTAGTTTCTGATGCATTTATTTTTACATAAATGTTTTAATTTACTTGTCGAAAAACTTTATTTTCTTTGTTTGGTTGCTTCACCGAAACTTATTCGTTGTAGAGAAGCTGTCTCGTAGTTATTGCTGATAGTTACACACTGCTGGACATCTGTCTGTTGTAGCGGGAAGGTGTGACGTACCGTTTTAAGGAAACCGCGCAACGTTTAATGCGAGACGAAACGTTTAATCGCGGCGAGAGACCAAAACAAAAGCGGTAACAACAAACATATTTCGGATACATATGGCATTGCATTACTTCAGCCTCTATAATTACAGTGCGAAGCTTTGAAATCCAAAGTAAAAGTAATGGCGACTTCCAAGTGAGCAGCAGCACAACCCATTAACTTGGCCAGACCTATAATTACACAAATACAATAGATTACGTTTGCACTCCCACAAAACACCAAACTCATCTGACAAACATATTCACTAATACCTTCAGAGGCGTTGCAGACTCTCTAATATCACACGAAGGATTTCTAATGTTATTTGGAAAATTTTTTACGTATTTTTTTTAAAAACGATGCATTTTTATAGTTTCCAGTTTTACTTAGAATAAAATGATCGTCTAGGAGCCTATGAATATTCATACATTCCTACATACACACATAGCGGGGGACCTACAGGTTTAGCAAGAGTGCAGAGGTTCCGTCTCGGAACCTTTCTCTTTTGTAAGTCTTTTTCTTCCTTTCCTCGGTTTCTCATGATCTCACGTATTCTTTGCTTCCAAAATTTTCGGGAAGCATTTTCATATAATTACTTTAAGGAATATAATATAAAATCTTATTTATTATAATTCCATCGTCCACTTTCTATTCGTCTTACCATATGAATCGTCGGAATTTTCTGCCACCTGTAATGTTTTTATTGATGTTTATTCTCTAATACTTATGTATATTCTCGTTGCTTATGTGGTCTGCCCGAGAGATTCTAGATGCTTGTCGTAAACAATGCAGTTATACTCTTCACTCTTTTGTTTTTTAGCCATACGGTGAGTAGAATGTAACCTGTTGCGTCTTAAACCCAGAGAAAGAATAACCACCCAAGAAAATTTAAATTATCCAGGTTGAGGTTTGAACCGTTGACTATAGGACAAATCTCCTTATATACTGTCATCAGATTGCCCTAATGTGTTTTGAAGAAAATCCATTTGCTTACCCTCAATTTTGTCTATCAACCCTCTAAATTTCGCCATAAAATTATTATCTTTGCTTCACATATTCGAATTTTGCTATTGTCGTTCGCTTTGACCAGATAAAACGAGTTAATCTTCCCCACAGCTTTCCTGCGTGAGTTGATCTGTGTTAAATATCTTCTTTTCATATTACCGCTTTAAAAATTTCAAAGAATAATAACAATAACTTTACTGTAAACAGTTGGTATTAATGAATTTTATATGAAGTGACGTGTTACAAAACTATTTTTACGTTGTTTATAGCGATCCAAAAATTTTGATTTCATAACTTTATGATCGAGAAGTGCGTTTGCACAGGTCAAGCCACCAACCCAAGCCAGAGTAATAAATAAGGACAATTTAACAACACGTCAACCCGATGCCAGCTACAAGACAATGAGAGAACGCCTGACACAACACAACAAAAGAAGATAGGGTCGACTGTGACAGACCAAGCTCAACTCAGATTTACAACACCACAACAAACTGAACAAAAGCAGAGTCTAGTGGCACGGATACGTAGAAATTGAAGCGAGCACATGCTGTAGGGTTAAATTGGAGCGTGCGAGCCTTTAAGAAAAGGATACTCACTCACAAAGGAATTAGAAAGGTTTTACCCAGTATGAAGACAAAGCAACACTCCCAACGAATGTAGTCAAGGGTGTCGCACAGCATGAAAACAAAGTTAGGATGACAACTAATATTTATGACGAGAGACCGTAGAGGAAACTTGGGGTGACGACGAGCAAGAAGCTGTTAATTGGAAGAAAAAGGACGAAGGGAAGTCAAAAAATGAACGAGGCGATACGTATTGTTAGTAAAGGAATAACAGCAGACCTTGGGAGAGTCACAAGAACAAAAGTTTGACTGACAGGCGAGCAATTACTCTACATTCTAAGAAGTAGTGCGAAGCCCTTTCGTCGTGTATTTTGGGGATGTTCGATAGCCAACCAGAGTCTAGCATCTTCCAAAGAACCAAGTGGAGAGGACTGCCGTCATGGTGACTTCCAGAACAGCGAATCAGGGTGCCGAGAAACACAGATGTCCAGAGTGGAAGGAAATATTAGACCTATCGAGGATGACCAGAGGCGTGTTCGACAGAAAGTTGCATTCTGGTAGAAGATGTTTAATAAAAACTGTTTACGAGG
The DNA here is from genome assembly GCA_034769895.1 of Magicicada septendecula. Taxonomy (NCBI): domain Eukaryota; kingdom Metazoa; phylum Arthropoda; class Insecta; order Hemiptera; family Cicadidae; genus Magicicada; species Magicicada septendecula. The sequence continues at coordinate 662,703,610 of CM068368.1, forward strand.
TACGCGGGCCCTCAGTTGTTAAGAATTACTCACTCTCTCAGTCTCTCGGTATTACTCAGTTAATCAAAAAGTTACTTAGTTGCTCAGTTTCTCAGTTGTTAAAAATTTCTCGGTTACTCAATAGTTCTCAGACAATTGTGCGGTTTTTCAATCAGTTAATCGTATTTCACTAAGTTACAGAAGTTTACCGCAGTAATGCGAAGTGTGAAGTGATATAAGTATCGCTAGAATTTGAATTTGATACTTTAAACTTTAAGAGCATTCCGACATGCAAATTAAACATTAATAAGTGAGCGAACGACTCGATATTAGAACTTTGGCGCGACAATTACGAACACAGTGATCGATATCGGAACACACTATGATTTAGGTATCACTATCTCAGTCGTGCGAACTCAGAAACAATAAGTGAATAAGTGACTTAGCGATCATAACACTCGTGCTTAATATTGCACACAGTCATGATACAACTAAATTAAACATATATAAAACACGAAGCAGTTCAACGACAGACAATTATCTGTATACAACTACTAATAATGAATACACGTATGCAACACAAGACTCTATAAACTTTCATTATTAACAACACCAACGGGAGTGAATCTTACCCCGAGTGCAAAGTGATGACAACACAAAATCTACGGAACTTCTACTTACATGGATCATCAGTGAACAGGGATTCTCACCGATGGAATTATGGATATTCACTATCTCAAGTAAAATCCACATATTATTATTATTATTATAAAAACTACTGCTCTGTCTCTTTTCAAAGAAACCACACTTTGAGAATTTAGATCAATTACTATGATAATATTAAACATAAAAAGCTATTCATCTGAGGCAAAATGAACGCATTAGTGTAGGATAAATAATATTTGATGTCTATGTTTATGTATGTCTATTGTATTGTATGTTATGTTTTACAGCAAGCGACGAAACGGATATATATATTGTGATTTATATTCATGTATGTTTTCTTAACTGTATTTACAGGTCATAATTTATATTTATGTCTCAAAAATTTATTTGAATGATGTTGAATAAATAAGTATTTATTTGTTAAGTATTCATGCGTTCATTATTGTCACAACCTTAGTAACGAAACATTAACGTTAATTGAATTCTTCGTAATAAATTTTCTTATATCGTTTAAACAACACTAAAGAGTCTCAGTGATTATGCTAATCGTTAATGAATTGAATACAGTTAATTATATCAGAGTAATTAAAATATTCACGTAAATAAAGCAATTTTGACACATTTAATCTAATTGGATAATTGATTAATTGAATTGACATAAATTAGCATAATTGCACATTGTATGTTAGTGAAAAGTTACACTTCCAAAGCAAGAGGGAATGACCACAGAAGTAATATCACCCTTGCCAAAAAACAATGCTACAAACAATGAATATGAAAATAAAGAGGTTAGGCCTTATGTTTCATTTGTATTTCTCCAACCATGTGTAGACGACGAAGCCAAAAAAAGTGTGTTCAACTTTCGATGAGTTGGACATCAGGGAGCTTCCATATTTTTTAATACTTTTATCGTAAATTGTATTTATTTCCCGATAAAGTTATTGATGTTTACAATATGTTCCTAGGTGAAAGTTTTAATTCATGACCATATATTCAGCAAGATGCGATCTGAAAACCTCAGAAGTACAGTAGACCTTATTTACAAAATAGAAAAAACAGCTACACTGCCAGGTAAGATATACGAAGGAAATTATTGATTTGAAAGTGGAAAGAAGAAGAGCAAGAACCAGAATGTAATGGGTAAATAATATCAGAGGGATGGGAAATAGCAGAGGAAACAACTTCCTGAAAGTGAGACAAAAGACAAGGGAGATCAAATCTACAGAAACTGGGTAGAGGAACCAATACCGTAAGGTACAAATGGTATAAACAGAAAGAAAAGCAAGAAATAACAATGATTTCTTTGTCAATTTCTAGATTTTTTAACGGAAAAAGTTCTTGAATTTCTTGAATTACAGATGCGTTGCTGAAAGTTCAGTTTTCACCTATATTCACTTATACACAGATTTGTTTGTATCTACACACATACACACACACAAATTACTTTTGTAACTAATAAGTTTGTTCACGATATTAATTGATGACTCGTTGAGCACTTGGTGAAACATATTAATACAAAGGTTTTTTAAAAATATCAAGGGTTTATATATTTTTAAAAAACCGTTGTATTAATGAGTTTGTTATTACAATGGTTTGGTACTATATATGCCATGGAATCTGTATTTGGTATTACTGAGATTTGGAGGTTTTATAAAATTAACTTTCAGACAACTGCCACAAACACGAATTACCTTTTGCGTAGAATGAAACTGGCAGGAAAATTATGGCTATGAAAGTCAAGCTGTAACTAAAAGTCCAGTAGACAGAGGTGGTAAGTGCCAGATGCAACACAGCTTGTCTCCAATTATGTCTGTCAGTTATTGCTGAGCCAAGTTCCACATAACATCCGTCGAAACCTAATGCAGGTCCGAGTAACAGATTAATTTAACAAACCTGCTTCGACGTATCTTCCTCTTTAAATTGAGGTCTAATTGCTTTGCTTACTATTTTCTTTTAAATAAAAAAGGAATGGAGTATCTATTTACAAAAAGTCATGCTACTGTTGATTTCCGTTTCATGTCATTATGCTTAGACTATAATTTGCAGAGAGCGATTAACGTTTAAAAGTAATCGAAACCTAGTAACGTTTCAAATTAACTGGTCTTAGCCATGTTTGTCTGATGTAGAGTAAAATGCCCCCTCTCCCTCCCGCCACACACAGAAAGACAATTTCCCTTACGTCGCATTACCATCGTTGGGTTGATATGCGCCTCAGTAAAAACGGATTGTTTTATATTTATTAGTATATACTATATAAAGTTGTTATTAGATTTGTAGAAATGATCAAAATAATAATAATAATCATCATCATTACTATCATCATTTGCACCCCAAGGATTAAGACCTAACTGGCCTCTCCAAGAACCTATCTCTTCCTAGGTCTGTCGATGCCTCTCTTATCCATACGACGTGTATCTTAATACACTAATGGTAACCTATCAGGTGACACTAGGTCGAAATTCTAGACAATTAAAAAAAAAATTATGTGTTAAAAATTGTTAGTTTCTTTTCTTTCAGTATTTTTATAACATAACAATGTTCCATACACATTGAAGTTTAGTATTTTTAATTTTTATGTCAAATTACTTAAATAGTAAATTTAACAGAAAAGAGCATGGTAGGAGGAGATGAAAGGCAAAATGAGGTGGAGAATAAAAGAAACGAAAGGAATAAGGTAGGTTGAACAAGTCAGAGGAAATAGATAGGGTAATGTTCTGGAAGAACACCGAAGAATAGGGGCAAAGTCGGTAGCCTTACATCCGAAAGACTGAAGAAGTCTTAGTACTGTTATTTGGACCGGTCATAGTTTGGAAAAGCCACAGTTATCTAAAATTTTAATTGGAAGTAAAGGGGAGGTAATTGTCAGTTTTAAATTACAAAAGCTTTATGCGTTGCTAACCAGCTCGTAGAGCGGTTTCTACAAACATATTTTTAGTAATTTACTAGACTGACAAAGAAATGGTTAAGGGGTAAATATTTTACCATTTAGCAACATATAATACCAACACTAATACTAATTTTATAGTAATACTAGTAACGATACAAGTCTTGGCTATTTGATACTAGGATCACACTTAGAAGATGATTTAGTAAGGAATAATGATATTGTAATTATTCACAGGATTCGTTATATATAAGAACCTACGCGGAGTGGGTTGGTACATGTAGGCCTACTTGCAAAAATTAAGAAACGATTTTTTTAATTTAAAACATAATTGCATTCATAAATAAATGCACTTAAACAAGCTTCATGACTTCACAATTTTTATACGCGCACGCTCAAACACAAATAGCTAAGCACAATCACCTTGCGAGCAAGTGCGCGCGCGCCTGTGTGTATGCGAGTTCTTCATTCATAATACGTATCGGTGGTACACATACAAGGCGTATTTCCTTACGAATTCTGATCATGGGCCATGTAGTTCATTATATAAATAATCAGCGGGAAGAAACTGTTATGTAATTTAAAACTTAAGGATTCTCTGTGTGTAGTGAGGAAGAGTTTATGGGAATGCAGTGCGTGCCTCAACATGGACGTTTAAGTTATTCACTGGAGTCACACGAGAACTTTGGGACAGGGCACGTCCTTCGTCTTTGTCGCGTGGTATCTCACACATGACACACATTTCCAGATCTTTGCACGCATTGTTGTAGATTTCATTTGTGTATACTGGTAATTTGTTTAAATTTTCTTTATTTTTTAATTAAAAATTTTCGTGCTACACGGAATTTTTGTTTAAATTAAAATTAAACAACAGCTTATTTCTTACATAAAATATTGTACTGTAAATAAAGTTTATTTATGAAGTTTAGACTTTAATTTATCAACTAGTAATCACATCAAGCAATTAAGAAATCTCCTCTCTTTTTCTCTGTACCTTCTTCTTCTTTTTTATGATTACCTCTCTTTACACTGTTTCTTATTAATTTGTATTTCTTTACAGCTTTTTATTCAGTTTGTGGACCTTCTTCGACTGTTGCCAGTTTAGCTATCACTGTATCACGTCCGCGGTTGGCATTTTAAATCGCTTCTCTTCTTTCTTTCTTCTACTTTTTCTTTGTATTTAGCATTAAAGCTCATACACGTTTGCCAATTTTTCATACCCTGATTTGTTCTGAAAGGAACCACTTTTTCGCGTTTTCATTGAGATTTTCAATTTCTGAGGCATCGTGCTACAAAGTGCAGGCGTACCTATCTTCCTTCCTAATCTGTTTGTCAAGTTAACTAAACGTTTGCTTGTCTTGTAAAACTTGATTATCGACGCCAACGTAGTTTGCCTTTCCTCCTCCAATCTGTTTTCATCATTTGTAGAGTTGCAGCATTTTTATAACTTTATTAAAATTCTTTAATTTTATTTAACTCTTGTTTTCACTTCAATATTTTCAGTATTTTAAACCTTGTTTAGATTTTTCAGCGCGTTGGTTGAACGTCATAAAGCGATAAAGTAAATATACATAATAAATATGGCGGTATCTGTTTGCATTCAACCAAATACTTAGAATCTGACTCTACGCCAGAAGTAACAGACTATTAAACAATTCAGTTAACGCATGTATGGAGTTTGCAATATTAAAAAAAAAAAAAAAAAAAAAAATCTGACGCTACGTAATAAGCAGCTGTGAGACAAAGTCAATAACACGAAAATAATGTTTGCTCTCTGTCTGACACAACGTTCATTGCGAAAATGTGTACTTTCAGACAACACATATAACACGTATTTGCTGCTAAAGCAAAAAGTATAATTTCTGCTTGTCCTCGTTACAACTGAAAATATGCCTATAGCAAATTGTAAATTAATTTGCTGTTAATTTAGCAAGCCAAGTAGCCTGTTGATACATGGGTATATAACTGATTCATCATCATCATCATCATCATCATCATCATCATGTTGTATACTTGAGAATTCCCAAATCACATTCCAAGTAATGTTATCAATATTGAATATTATATTAAGTGTTACGGTGTTTGGTATTCTTACACTATTTTTCCTTAGAATACGTAGGTTATGTTACTCACGTGTACTTCCATTATCCAAAATTCATGTACACTACAACTTATGTATAGGCCTACTGATGCACACTATTTATAGAGACACTATTTATAGAATACACCAGAATGTTCTGTAACAACTGTACTATACACTGGTAGGTAAACATTGTTTGTTCTACACGATTCTAGAAATTGCGCCTAGAACGACGTTGATGTTTCTAGTCTGTAAGCGTAACGCATACTGGTGAATGACATCATTACCAATTATGTATAGAAGAGAGAGTGTGAGTCTGTCTCGATACTGAGTTCAGTGGATTATGTTGATACCACATTTGTGGACCAATATTATGTTTATGTTTTATCTTTTTATCTGTATAAATTACGATTGTAATCGATATCACAGTTGTGGATCGGAATTGTATTTTTTTTATTTGTGAAAAATTATTTGTGATATCGGAAATAAACAAGGTGTCGATAGTGATACGAGTGTTTTATTTCAGTCGCTGCCTACAAGACGACAATCATGTGATAATGATCATCAACCTGGCCTCACAATACTGTTTCATCACTCAAGAACTCTTTTCAGACTTTGTATCTGATCTTTCTTTCATCACAGGTCACAGTGTTTCTCGCGCCTTGGTTTCCCGCTGGAGTTTCGACAGAAGTTGCTCAGGTCATCGTGTTCGGTACAGTTAGGAGATGAGGTTCAGAAATGAGTAGTATAGGCTAACAGGGTACAGAGTCATGTATTGAGCGTCACCTCTTCCTTAGAACCGCCACAACGTCACAACTGATACTTCTGTTTCTGACGCTTTCCCAGAAAGGTTGTATTTTTGAAATAAAAGAGAAAGCTTTGTTATAATTAAATTTTGTCAATCCTGGTTATGTAGGCCTACACATTATTATATACCAATAATATTCAAAAACTGAAAGTTATCAAATGAGTACCTTCCGACACGGCGTTATCTAAGAGTTCCATTTTTCACACCAACTGCCAGTACTGTCATGCAAGGCTTTACCTTTCTCTTGCTGACCCTTGTTGTCTTGATACATAATCTTTTATATCAACACGCAAGAGTCGTTATCTCTACCATCTTCGGTTAGTCGGTTACCGACTTCCTTCCATTCGTTTGTCACTTACTTCGTTAATGGCGCAGTACGTTGCTCATCTTGGAAGTTACTTGACTTTTATTAAGTTCGAAAACATACTTAAACACAACAAAGATTTTGAACGATTTAGACATTACTGTGACTTTTCAGTATACTTTCATTTATGGGACAAAAAGTGTTTAAGCCCAGCTGGTACTCGGCCTGCAACCGAACACATTAACTCTACATGTACGACTCGAAACAGGAGAAAAAGGATATTTTTGTAAATTAAAAAAATTCGGGTTTCTTCGATGTCGTTTAGTCTCCTATTGTTAACGGAGAAAAAATTAATTTATCGACCATCTGATATCCTAAGGTTATTTATAAACACTTTCATATCTAAGATCTTTCTGTTGTTCAAATCCAATTAAAGATTTTTTCCACCTGTCTATATGAGGTCAGTTAGTAGGAGTAGATGAGGGTGTCTGGTGTGGTGGGGGAAGCCGGCAGCGTGAGAAACTCTCGATAAGCCCCTGGGGGAGGGTCGGCTTACGCGTGCCAGTCTCTCAAGTTCGCGTGGCTTTTTCTTCCCTCCACCTCGCCCGCCTTCATCCAGTCCACTGGTTTTTGTTAGGCAGGTGATTTCAGCGCAAAGAAATTAGGGAAACTTACAAAGCCATCGTTTCTTCCCTTCCACTGAAAGAAGGGACACAAAAAGCGAAGAAACGTTTTCTAAAAGAATATATACAAGACACACACACAACAGCTTGTCTTTAGCAGTCCAAGAAACTATTGTCGATTTCGAACAGGTGATATTTTCGCGGCAATTTATTTGGAGGGAAACTTATTTACACTGTGATGACGGGCCTTTTGCATGATCCAAATAACAGAAAACAAATCACAAATGACAGTTAATATATTACACTGACAAAATAAAGATTGCCCATTGATCATGACCGAAGAATATTTGCTTACATATTTACCACAAATAGGAAACACACACACACACACACACACACACACACACACACACACACACACACACACACACACACACACACACACACACACACACACACACACACACACACACACACACACACACACACACACACACACACACACACACACACACACACACACACACACACACACACACACACACACACACACACACACACACACACACACACACACACACACACACACACACACACACACACACTCACACACACACACACACACACACACACACACACACACACACACACACACACACACACACATTAATTTGCGAATAAACCTTTAGGAAACGTTACGCTTCGTTCTAACGTTTTACGCCTTGAACAGGCTATTTGTAGTTAAGACAAATTTAATTCTTTGTTCTTTGTTTCAGTATGTGTGTGTAACTATAGGTATACATAAAGGTTTATATGTATTTGTATCTGTATAAGTATGTTAATGTGTGTAGAGTATGTAACCTATATGAAAGTATATGTAAATAATATATGCAATATATGTAAATATAAGGTATATACAAATAAACCTTCCATTAGAAACAACTAATAAATAAGTCTTCGGTGTAGACTAATAATTATAAGGACATGCATAAATATGTAAAAAATTTAAAAATAAAATTCAGTGTCAGCTTATACATAAAACTATTTAAACATTACTCTGAAATATAGCCTAAATAGTAAAAATAGCTTACTAATCTTAAATAATGTACTGGAGAAGTAATTAGTGTTCATCCATTTATCCAGTTTCTTATACCAGTATATTACGATGTGACCTTTTTCAATCATTGTCACCAGTGGTGAAAAAACGTCTAACGCAATTAATTCATCTACTTGGAACCGTTTCAGATTCTTTAAACAACAAAAATAATTGAGATTATTTGATGTTTATAATTTTTTAATAAATTATGTATGATTACGTTGTATACGGAAAAGAACTCAATATAAAAAAAAAAACGGAGAAGATTAATTTTTTCAAAGCAAAGGTACAGTAATAATGGTGTCTGTTTAAAATGTAATGTGTCTGAGGGAAACCTGAAGTACAGGTCTGTGTCTCCTGTCTGTCCGCGACAATTACAATTACTGCTAATGAAGTATGACAGAGGAGAGTTCGTGCGTGACTGACCATTACACGCACACACACGCCGACTCCTACCGCGTATTACTGTAGACTACATATACCTACAGCTTAACTTGGTCGCTCACCTCTCCAGGTACGCTCAACCTTAGTCTAACGTCCGCAACGTCTTATGGACTTCAGTTATTATTATTATATATAATGTTATTACCTGCTTACTGTTGTTTTATTAACGGAGACAAACCGCCATTTGTCAACACGTGATCAGACCGACGTAACAATCTGTTTCATTTACGTAGATTTGTTTTTTTTATTGTATATAATGCTAATTCGCCTCAAGTATGATGCTGTAAATGGAAGCTTAATTTTTATAACCTTATTTAGCACAGTGACTTTTGTAACCAAGGGTACAACTGTATCCTAAAACAACTGTATATACTGTTTCCGTTCTTAGCTTAATCATGATGTAAACAAACAGGCGTGGCACATCTGAAACGCTATTTGCTACTTGAATTAGAGGTGTGTCACTCTGACAAAAGGAGTACAGACAGGGTACATATAATATTGATACTATATAAACACACGTAAATTGTAATAATTTGTCCTGACCAAAGTAAAATTTGTGTGACAGTGTCAGTCCGACAGTGAAATATTTTATAACACCAGTTAATGGCTTTTTTATTGACCGTTTAAATATCGCAACAAACAAAAAAGTAAAGTTTATTTAGAACGAAAATAGAAGCTGTGATAATTACCAGTGTACTGAATACCATCAGTTGCTGTCAGAGAGTAATTCAGTGCCTTCCATATCTGTGTCTGAACTTGTATCATCACTTGAGTCAGCGTTATTATTGATAAGATTGTCCATTGTCCACAACGACGTCGGTAATGTCGGCCAGTTGCCATAGCTTATCATCTTCCTTGATTATATGCTGCATACAATGACTCCACTTGTCCTCCGTTGTTTCATCTTCTCAAAAAATTGTTTTATCTCAAGCAGCTAATGTTGTGTTGTGACGGGCAACATATCCTTTCAACTGCCTCCATACGACGTGTCCCGATTTAAATGACAAGATAACTGTCACATGACTATACAGAAATTCTGCACATGCGCGTAATACAATACTGTGTGAACAATGTCAACGCCCCTGACCAATAGCGTTTTAGATTTGCCACGTGGGTTTGTTTACATCAGGATTGAACTAAGAACGGAAATAGTATAGAGGGATTTGGTTCTTATAAGAATCTGGTCCAGAGGTTGACATACTCAAGGGGCGGTTTCAAATGGGTAATTTGGGGAAGGAAGAACAAAATGTTAATTTTTTTACATTCCTTCTTTCTAAAGAAATTTGCTTTTTTTCTTTCCGAAGTAAAATTTCTTTGACTAATCTTGAAATATGGACTAATTTTTATGATAAAACTAAACTGCCAGACAAAAATAAAGCTTTTAAGCTGCCTGAACTGTAGACCACGATCACTACTTTAATTGAAATACATTTATTATTAGATGCAATAAAATTAAATAATTTAATTTACTTTTCAGGTGGTAAATAAACTTCGTTTGTATGATTCTTAGCATTAACGGAGGTGGTTACCATATGTGGCCACACGTAAACGTACATTTATGTTATGTTTGTTCTCACAGTTTTATATATATATATATATATTTTTTTTGTAACCAGACGCTATTCGTCTATGTTAAGCCCCACTGTTGTGAGCACCAATTTGTAACAAAACGCTGTTCCACGCTGTTACAAATAATTAATTCTTTGTGTATGTTCAAAGAAAAAAAAAATTTTTATTAAAAAAAAAATTTTCTTCAAACAAAAAATTTATGTTTGTTTGTTTATGTCTAATAATTTGTAAATAATCCTTGTTTTGTTGGTTCGTTAAAATTATAACGAAAAGTGAGTTGATTTGGCTAATATCTGTACTTCTGGTTGACCTTAACTGAACCTGGAGTTAATCAGATTGTCTTCTTACAATAATCGATTTGCGATTTTCAGCTCTGCTCCAGTATATCACTTTCCGTTAATATTTGTCGTCTCCCAGTAAGTCCTTTAATTAAATAAAACTCTTATTCTAATATGTGAAATAATTTTAAATACTGATAGTTAAATGAATTTAATTTATTGATAATATTTATAAAAGATCGATTTAAAATCGATGTTGAGCAAATGTTCGACTCTTTCACAGGGATTGGTCGATATTACAATAACAGGTTATTTTTATATAAATATCAGAAAGGTTCTTATAACGATTATAATTATATAGTCAGAGAAGGGGGCAAGCATAGAAAGTATAACATGTACAAAAATAATTCTTAAAGTAATAAATGACAATTTGTTAATAATATATAATGTTTGTAATATACAATTTATACCCAATGGTGACTGGACGAATTCGTTGCTGGCGGATACTTTGCATCATGGGAAGTTCAAAATCGCGGCACGTCTCGTTGTAGAATATTACTGTGAACTGATGGTTGGAAATTCTGATAATAAAATTACCTTCACAACTGTTTTATTGATCTCCGTAATAGTGTATATTGTCTATTGTGTTGTTCTGGTATCCTGGATAAGTGTTCAGTGTTCACTGGTGTTAATTGTCTTATGTTAGATGTATTCAATGTTTTCTGGTTATGGCCAAGAATCGAGAAGTTGTTACGATGTGAATTATTAATGTTAGGTTGTTTGACTGGTTTAATTCACTGGTATTGTGTTGCGTATCGTTTGTTTTCACTGTTGTGGTAGTGTATTTCACTGATTTTAAGTTAAAAATTGTCAATTTAGGTAACTCTCGTTTTCACTGATTTTCAACTTTGTACGACATTACAATTCTATATACCGTTTTTTAACGCGATCTAATATCAACTGTTCTCGTTGAATGTTAATTAAGAACTGTTTTACTTCCTTCGTCTTAGGAAATATCTTGCCAAGTTAATATGAAAAAAGTATTGTTTAAATAATTTTCACTTCCTATTCATGTAATTATAATATACATTATATATAGAATATTTTTAGTTTATTGATTGCTTTCATGAACTATTAACCACATAATTGGTTTATTTACCTCATTCTGTTTAATTTGATATGTCATAGTCCATATTTGTAAAGATTTTTGTTAAAATTGCCATATTTCTGTCATTTTGGAAATCTAGGCCCAAAAATCTGTTTCCTGTTCTTGTACACAATTACTGCCATTTTAGGTGTTATAAATATAATTATAATAAATTTCAGATGGTCACAAATCTTTCCCTTTCCTTAATTTCTTATAAATTTAACATTTGAACTGTCTTTTAGTGATAAATCATGAATTTACTATTCCTCCTCTGAAATATTTAGTTATTACATTTCGAAAATTTTTAATAATTTAAGACATCTTTCTATATTACTCTTTTAAAGCATAGGATCAGTTATAGTAGTTAGTTATCGATCCACCTTACATAAATCTTATTAGTTTACATGGTTCATTGGTTAATTAACTAGTTTATATATATTTTTGGGAATTCATTATTTGGCCTAGATGCTAGTATTTTACATATATGGTTTTTTCAAATAAAGTTAATTCTACACCTCCTCTGACTTTTAAAAGTTAACATAACATTAAATAAAATTGCTTACATAACTATTGATACCTGTAGCATATAATTCATGCTACTAATACAAAAAATAATATTTAACATTAACTAGCAGTCTTCAAAGTTAGACATGTTTGCTGGAACTATTTTTAACATACATTTTAAACATTTTATAAATTGATGCAGCATCCATACATAAACATTTTAATCTGTATGCACACTGTTATGTAACTAAAACATCTTATACTAAACATTAATCTTATTCTATTAGAACTCTTTGAAAAGTGGAGTTCCTAGGCTCTAAACATAATTAGCCATTTAACATTTATTAGTTTTTTCTAAACTTAATTCTATCACAGTCTTTTCTGTTTATATAGTATTTTAAATTAATCCATAGTTACTGTAATTATTCCCCCACATACTTTCTTTATTATTGGCATTACTATGAATGTTTTGAGATAAAAAAGTGACCTCAGTTATGAAACATTGGAAATATTTTTCATTTCAATATTTCATCACTTGTTAATTATAAAATATAAAAGTTATTTAATAGCACCTTGTTTAAGTAATAGTTACACATTAACTTGAAGAAAATTATATTTAAAATCACTACACTGCTACACATTCACTGTTGGTTCTGACTTATATTTGAGTTTCATTATATTCTCAGACCAAACCTTTAGTCATAATGGACTGTGAAGATTTGTTTATTTTACTATATAATAACTTTAGTTGGTGCACTTCTTATCATACTACTAAATACTTTTGTCTATAATTAAGTTACAATTTTATGAGGTTTTGGGGTGTTATACTTTCTTTGGTGGTATTAACATTTGGTTTGGGGTTCATTATCGTTAATAATAGGTTTATTAATAGGTATTTATTGTGGTTCTTCCATCCTATATCTTCTTTTCTTCTCTTCTTCCTTCTTGGGTAAACCAAGGTACTTAGTTTTATTTTGTCCGTTGGTTGGTTCGGGGTATCTTCTTTATTATCTGCTCCTAATCTTCCTCTTCCTTCTTGGGTTCGGGGTATCTTCTTTATCACCTGCTCCTAAACTTACTCTTCCTTCTTGGGTTCGGGGTATCTTCTTTATTATCTGCTCCTAAACTTACTCTTCTTTCTTGGATTTGGAGTATCTTGTTTATTACATGCTCCTAATCTCCTGGGTAATCTCCTGATTTTTTATATGAGTTTCTTTTAATTTATTTTCTTGAGTTTTAATGTTGCATTTTTATTATGTAATTACTTTTTTCCTTTTATTGTGGTGTTTTTCTTTGAAGTTTAATTTATTTTCATTTGAAATTCTTTGAGTTATATTGTAATTTAATTGTTTTTATGATCTTAATGGAATTAATTTTTCGTGGATTATCTGTCGTGCTACAATATATATATAATATATATGGCTGTATCTAATACTTTCACAAATGTACGTAACTGGTAATAATGTGTAATGTTTTTTTGCAGCTATAGCTCATAGGGTTCTTCAGAACGGCCCAAAATTTACAAGACATAATCGCAGATTAATTTTGTTCAAATTATTAAATACACTTATTTAGTATTTTGTAGTAAAACTTGTAATTTGATGATTCACAATTTTATTAATGCCACACATAAAAATATATTATTATGAATTAAAACATATTATTATACTGAAAACAATTATAATCACTCATCATCAGTTTGGCTGAGCGCGAGGAACTCCACACGCGACAAAACTGCGATAACTACGATCCTCTTATCTTTAATTATTCTTAGCATTGCGTATACTCTTTACATTACTAACGTAATACTAAGCTTGATTTATAATATCAGATTCTCTTTCTGATATGCGAAGAATAATTAATTCTGGTATGTTGATGGCTACGCTGAAGAATGTACCCAACTATAACTATAACAGCCTAATCTGTTAAACGTTACTGACAGCTTCACGTAAGGCAGTAGGTTATGTTATTTTGCTGTGAAAGTAAATTTAATATGTTTAATGTGCTTACCGTAGATTGTGATATGCGCAAAATTAAACGTGAAACGTTTATTGAAGCTGTCTCTTACGCGCACTCGCCCGTTATAATTACAGCACGGATTCGATATAATATTCTTTTGTTAGCCATCTCATTGTAGTACTTCTCGCCTGACATTATCTAGCCTCAGCATTTCGAAATTTGTAACACAGTTTATTTTCTCTGGAAAGTAATTTTTAGTTCCGAATACGAAACACGCTTGTTTCCATATTAAGTACTTGCCCTTTTCCCGGATTTTTCACTCTTTGTTCAAAGATGTTAGAAAGGAATCTTGTTAACGGACAGCGGTACTAAATTTACGGTAATCTTTTCTTCAGAAACTCAAAGACCTATGGATATACTGCGCCATCCGCAGTCGACTAAGCAGGTAGATTGTGTGTAGATTTTCCACGGCTAACGTGTAGATTTCTAGAATATTCTGGTATAATAATGGGCGACTAAACGAACCTTTACCGTCCTTTGTACGACGAGCGACGCATTAATTATATATATAAAAGTATATGTATATATATTTGTAATTTATATATTATATAAATGTAAAATCAAAATATTTGCTCACTACCACGTTTCGAGTGTTAAGCAGTATGCCGTGCTGATTCGTTGTCTGGTGAAGTATTTGTGTGTGTTAGTTGACTATTGATGTTTTTGTGTGTGCTTTTGTTTCGATGATTTGCTTTTATTATTGTGATTGTGACTGACTGTGGTGAATAATTTTGTTTCGTGAAGTGTTTCCAAAATTTAGTATTCTAAATATTGTGTCACATTTTTACTGATTTGTATTAGTTAAGGTATTAGTTTGTTTGTGTATCAACTGTAGCTCCTTTGTGTGATATACGTCTTATTGGTGATTACGACAGTATGATCCAATTGTAAAGTCACGCATCTTACAAACCTGTATCTGTGGCTGACTACCACTAAACTTATAATTGTAAAGATTAGAACTGTTATCTAATATTTAGAACTTGGAGTAAAGATTAGAGCTATTATTTATTTCTTATTATGACTGCCCATCGTCATAGGAGACATTATTTGCTAACGTAAATCAATAACATGTGTTGCCTTCCGTATTATGTTGGCATCGTTTGATCGTCACGGCATTCGGGTGTATTGAGGGAGGCATGGTTGGTCCTTCTTATTAGGTTATATGTTTCTTTATTGAAGTAACATTTACGACATGGTAATGTGCTAAAACAGTGCCAATACTGTAATTAAAAGCCTTCAGTGGGTCCTTGTATGCCTTCGTTATCACGTTTACATCGTAAGAGTGGGTACATATTTCGCCGTGGATTATCACTTAGTTAACTGTCTCGCCTTACTGACTGGTTGTCGCGCGCAGGTTGGCAGGCAGGAAGACAAGACAGCCCAACGGAGACAGACTGGATGCATCAGACAGAAAAAATAGTAAAGAGCCAGGAACGGGTATGTTAATGAGCACTTTGTATACTGGATAAACTCGGGAACACTGTTTGTTTATTCACTTTCACTGTGTTAGTGTAGGTAGGTATATTTGGTTGGTGAACTGCGTAGTAATGTAGAGAGCGAGGAGCGGATGCGGATTGGTAACGGACCGCGCCTTCGGACGTGATTGGGGCCCGTAAGTGATGGCCGCTTCTCAGAACTCGGCTGTACGTGCACGGCCTTCCAGCTCCTTGCTTCTTGGGTCCCACACTCATAACATACAGTATGATACCTATCAATATGTGTCGAACGCCGGCTGTCAACTGATCCTGTAAAATGATATAAACTCGTGTACACGATGTGCCACTGCTACTACGATTTTAACTGTCATACACACGTGCCATGTCTTTGTATTATCAGGTTATTATTAATTTCATTTTAAACCAGTAGGAAATAGTTCGGAAAATTTTGTGATACCAGTGAGCTTATAGTAACTGAGTAGGATTTCTTTATTTGGTTAAAATTTAATTTTAAATGCTTCTTTGGTGGGCTTCTGACAAAATTTACAGGAAGTCCGCCGACATGTTGGCTTGAACTAACCGCTGCGGCTGTAGAATATAAATGAATTCAAAATTATCATGAATGAAGCAAAAACTATTTCAACTTGGTAACAACTGAAGTAAGTGTAACTTAACTTAGGCCTAAATTTCTTTGTTACAATGGTACCGATATATCAGTTATGTCGAATACATTTTTTTAAACAAATATCCTACATTTTTTCTTTAAAACTATAAATTATTCTTTTCTTACAAGTAACAAAATAAAAATATAGACAATGGATGATCTTCCCTGTTTTCTCCTATATTTTGTGTGTTAGGCAGGTTACCGTGACATACAATAATTGTTCGGTACATACATACCTTTACAATAATTGTTCCCAATATGGACTAATCATTGCTCACGGCTAGTAACATTATGAATTTCACAGTGATAATATGTCTACAGCAGTGGTTTCCAACTTAAAAGTGGCTGCTGAGGGCCACCATTAAACTCAGGAGGGACGCATCGTAAGCGATCAGTTTTTGACAAATGAAGTAAAAAGTCGATTGTTGGCTACTTTTGTGTATTCTTATAATCAGTCAAAGACCAGACTATATAATCAGTTTGTATATAGAGAGAGTCTTGTATTTCAATATGTCAGTACTATATACTTAAAAGATATAATTGAATTATTTATTTTCAATTTAGCTACAATTTATTTTCTAAAAGAGAAAAAATAACGAAGGGATATTGTGTGCATATGTATCAAATACGGCCTAAGTGACACTTTACTTTTTACTTTTTAATTCTTTACTTTGAAATGTTTAAAAATTTATCATAATGTCAACGGATGTTCCGAAATATTTTCTGTTTTGAATATGACCACCAGTTTTATGGCCACTCGGCAAAATATAAAAAGAAGTCGCAAGCTTAAATACTAGGCGGGTACCCAGCATTTTTTTGGTCGCTCCACGTTTTAAGGACAATCTTGTAACTGCTTAACCGGACAAACAGTTCAACCTGATTTCTTTATACTCCTTTGTTTTACAATGAATGTTAAAGATATTCAACACTTCTCAAACGTCATATTCCTCACCATCTACCCACACGTCTATAACCTTTCACCGTGCAAATGAATTCATATCTACAACCAGGCCCGGTTTGACATCAACAGCGCCCTGAGCACACTGTGAGCAAACGTCCCTACTCCCCGGACCTTTTAGAGCTTACAATAACAATGGTATACCAGGGGTTTTGGTTCGGAAGGGATTTTTTCCTTAATCCTCCTTCGGAGTCTTTCCATTATCCACCACCTATGGACGCCGTGTCCCGGACTGGCAACCGGCAACTGTAAAAAAATAAAACTGCATTGTTCACGTAATGATAGCTATAATATAGACTTCAATTTTACGGTATCTCGGATCTCCATCCCACCCTGTTTAAAAACTTGAAATTCTAACTATGTCTCATTTATCACATTATATATTACAATTTTTGATGTACCTTTATCACCACAGCAAGTGATACTCTAAACTTAATACCTTATAAAATGGGCTAGCAAAATCATCGATTAAATCAGTAAAATCCATTTTCAATGTAATGTCGCTTTGCGTACACAACAGTATCAAGCTACTTTTCTTCATTGTTGATCTTTTTCCAGTTTTGTCCTCTTTAGGCCCGATTTTATCCTCTTTAGGGACTCTGCCGTGAGATTTGTCACGGGAAGAGTCAAATAAATTCTCATGGTGACCTTTAAATTTGGGAAGATACTTTCCAAATTATTTTTCTTGATGTAAGACACGCAGATTTGTATTATGCGTGTTATGTTTTCCTTTTTGATGTATAGTTTAAAGGGCTGACATTCCTGAACAAAACTCTGTTCGTCAATGTCTCCGGGTAGCTTTGAGCCAACGTTTTAGTGTGGGTCGTCACACGCTGTGATTCCTTCTCATGAAGATTTCTAAAAATTTCAAATCTGCGATTGAGTGATTCGTAGCAATCACTTCTCTTATTCAGTTGAACAATCAGATTGTTGTTGATAAAAAGGAATACTCCGGTTCGAAAAATTTATCTCTTGGAACCGTTTCCTCGGATTCCACTTCTCTTTTTTCGTTGCACGGGTGTTGCGCCCCTGGACACGTGCCCAGTGTGCCCAGCGTTTATAAAATCGGGACACTCTACAACGTGTACATGATCCTCGTGGTGTTTGATTAGCACAAAGATTGAATTAACAACAATATCTGCACAGCTTAAACTTATAAAAGTTTATTCCAGGTGGTCAATTTCTTACCTTACAGGCTTATACATACTGCGTAACTATGCGTATAGCCATACAAGGCTGTATTTAACTAATATACTAATCACATTTCTTATATCAAAATGATCCCGTTGTTCAGTTATCCTGTTATTTGCCACTAACTTTGTTATGATTTGAAGATTCTTCAACGTAAAATAAAATAAATTTGGCATTTAATAACCAAACGTGAAATTTAGCAAGGCGCTGTGCAAACATAATGTTTCATTAGACGTATCGTGTTATGATGTTAACAAAATATCCAAAGAAATCCTTAGTATTCAGCTGCTGAGACTGATAATGATTACTAATATTTAATAATTATGTGTAACTAAGGTTTTGAAACTCTGATGTTCCTGTGGTGCCTAGTAACAGCCCCCAGCTTTGATAATTCCTCTACATTTCGGAATACGAAAAGCGTAAAGTAGAGCTCAAACAGAGCGAATCGCATCGTTTTTAAGAAGGAGGGATCGATTATATAAAACTTTGTCGATGGCTTCAAATTCTCGTTGACAAAAGTTACAGACATTGTCGGTCATATAAGAACTCTAGCGTGGACGGTTTGCCCAGTAGCCGGGGGTCTGAATTGAATTAAAATACCCAGAAACAATTATTACGAAAAACAATTAAAAATCCTGTTAATTTAAGTAGCGAAATAAAACGAAGTTTCTACTACTCGAACTTACGTGGCTTATACATGCTCGTTATAAAATTACCAATGTATAATGTAGCATGCTGAGAAAACTGTAGACATCATTTTAAACGTGGATTTGCTATGCATATTGTTTGTGGAATAAAGAATATGAAGAGTGTTAATTTTGTTAGAAGGTGTGCAGTCTTTATGATTAATGTGGTAAATGAATGCAACATTGGACAATTGAGAAGGAAAATTGCCTTTTATTTCTATGAACAAACATTTGTTTTTAAACAAGAAGCCTCCAGTAGAACACAAAGTAGGTAGTCTAGAATAGGTAGGTCTAGAATAATCAACATAAAGAAGCTAGTTATTTTCCATGCCTGTGGAAGATAGGGTTCATCACTCTGCTTCCGAAACCTAAGAAGCCGCCAACGTTTCCTGGAAGCTAGCGCCAAATATTCACTTGCCAGCAATCTGGAAGGTTTTCGAGCGAATCTACTTGGCCTGTATACGGCTCCTGGTGGATGACATCTTGTTTCGGTGGTGCACTCCACTACTCCTTAGCTAGTGAGGGTCGTTACCCAGCAGCAGACGCCACCATCAGTTCACGCTGTCCTGTGGGCGCGAGCAAAGTATTCGAATAAGTCTGGCATGAAGGTCTGCTCTACAAAGTACAAACCACTCACACAACACTAGCGTCCATTGTGCATCTCGTACGGTCGTATTTAACTGATCTAACTTTAAGGATAAGCAGTGCTGGGGCATGTTCTCAAGTTTGCCCGGTCGCAGCTGGCGTTTCTGTAGGGTCTGTCCTCGGCCCCGATCTGTACCGCCTGTACTCCGAAGTCACGTCGTCCCTACTCGCTTACCAAGCGATGTTTCATTATACTTTCCCGTTCCCCCGGCAGGAAGCGTAATGGTACAATGCCAGACATTCTTCCAGACTGGCTGCGGAAGTGGCGCATAGCAGACAAATCCGAAGCGATCTGCTTTACGCGTAAGTCCACTTCATCATCCCCATTCCTCTACGTAAAAGGAAGACCCATCCAGTGGACAGAATTGGTGAAGTACCCGGTCGTTCGGCTAGATCCGTGTCTCAATTTTAACAACCACGTGACTAATACCTTAAAAGGACTCGAGGTGTCAGTTTAGACGTAAACTTTCCTCCATGCTTTCGTGGAACAGCTGCCTGGCTGTCGGCACCAATATGTCACTGTATCTGTTTTTCTTACAGGCAGCAGCATGTATGCGGCACCCGATTGATAACCCCTCCTTTCGGCTACCAATAAGTGTAGGCTGGCAGCTATCCAAAACCGTACGTTCGGGTTCCTCTCGGAGACTCCATAGCACATAAGAAACGATGTTCTACGTCGGGGCCTCCGTATTCCTTCTCTGGAGGATTTCATCTGAATTCTGGCAAGTGATTTGTTCTCAAAGGCAGGGGAATCCTCCTTCACTCCTTCACACACATACTTCAGATACGAATAACCCATCGCCCTCCCCGTTGTGTGTCAAACGCCCTCGGGCGGTACTCGACAATCCATCATACGCCATTCTTCACATGACCCCTATTGTGTGTCCAAGCAGCCATGCGCCCTGAAGGATTAAGCGACCCTCGCACCCCCCCCCCCCCCACACACACACACACACACACACACACACACACACACACACACACGTGCAGCCCGGCCTACCTGCCGCGTGGGCCGGGCTGCGCGTGCGCGTGCGGGTGCGAGGGTCGCCTAATCCTTCAGGGCGCATGGCTGCTTGGACACACAATAACTTGCAGAAGACATTTCCGTCATATTCTTCGGATATTTGGATAAACTTCCAAAGGTTCCAACTTTGTAATATAAAAAATTCGGTACTTCAATGTTGCTTCTATTCTTCAATTTAATTTGATTCTCATCTTCATATCCGTGGGTAGACCACAGGTAAATTTTCGCCTTTTCCTTGTCTCCAATAGTATTTACAGAAGTTTTGACGACCGCAAGTTCGTTTGTTGACAGGTTTATTCCTGTAAACACAATGGCCCGATGTTGAAATTCTATGCTGTAGCAAAATGCTGCTTGTTTGGCCGCAGAGCACTGCACTCTTTAACTGTACCAATCATCTCCAAAACAACAGCTGTTTTTTGTTTCAAGAAGTCATTAATTATGACATCCTCAATTGGATCAACTTTTATAGGTAAATCAAAACATTTATTCGTTTGACGCGCAGGTTGTCTTTGCGTCCTTGAGCTTGATGAATGCCAGTGTCATGCGTTCGCAGCACGAGGCTGTTAGGACGCACGTCCCCTTTTTCACCATAGGACGTGCAAGTAAGATCTTTCGTGTTCGGGTTGCTCCGGCATGACTCCACGTCTGGGGTTCACGTTAGATGCGGCCGCAGTAAGGCATGCGATCATGGGAGATTAGGAAGGTGATGATCGATTCATTTGTGTGTTCAAGCAGCCATGCGCCCTGAAGGATTAGGCGACCCTCGCACCCGCATGCCCACGCGCACACACACGCGCAGCCCGGCCCACGCGGCAGGTAGCCGGGCTGCACTGTGTGTGTGTGTGTGTGTGTGTGTGTGTGTGTGTGTGTGTGTGAGTGGGGGTGCGAGGGTCACTTAATCCTTCAGGGCGCATGGCTGCTTGGACACACAATAGTCTTATTTGTAATCCGTGAATATATACAGATGAAAGCAACATCGACAGAGATTACAGAATTACAAATATATAATTAGAATGGAAAATATTTAAATACTTGCCCTCTCTGGAAATGTTTGTCTCTCCTGAAAATACTTCCCCCCCTTTAGGTCTGGCTACGGGCCTGGTTGGGCCCGTAAACGCAGTATTAAATAGGGGCTACCTTATATAGATAAGAATTTAATTACAGGTTTTAGATTCTGGAATAAACGACTGTTATTTACCGAAGGAGCGTTGTAGGTCAGAGAATATGACGTCCGGATACAGGCCTAGAGGTTCCGGGTTCAATTATTGCGGCTGTGGCGTAATATTTATTAGTCTCCAAGTAGATACACTCTTTAATTAGTGACTTGTATACAAAACGGAGCTTACAAACAATGCAGGCACCGTGCATACTTGTCCCTTAGGTTCTTCGGCCGATCGACAACTGCGCTAGACCAGGTAGTTTCCCTAATTAGATGGGAGAGTGCATCCGGGCTGCGACAGTCCATTTTATGACATAGGATGCTTGCACCAGCACGCTCCTGGGTATTTCAATGTTACCAATTTACAATGACTAAGTCAAGGATACAACAACTTGAACAAAAATATTTCCGTAAAATCCGTTTTCAAGTCTACTGTCCATCATTCTACGTTTGTAGTTATCCACCGGGCACTTCCATCAGCTTAAATTATTTCTCTTAAGCTCCGGTGCCGACAGTAAATTTTGTTTTGTTTGTCATATCATATGTGAACTACGTGTAATATAGAAAATGAAGGTAAACAAAATTTTCGCGAGGATAGTTCCTCATTTTGTAAGTCCAAAGTTACGTAAAAATTGAAGCCAAATGCAGGTGTACCAGGCGTGGTTGTAACAGCCGAATATACACACTGGAAGAATAGAAAAAACAAATGTCCTGAGTAATGAAAGAACACATAATCATCATGTTTTATCATTCTAAAGAAGTATGTTGGTGCAAAAAGGAAGCAGAAAGTGATGCTAGTGAGAGGTCGCCACAACTATTTTGTTCGGTGGCCGAAAAATGTGAGACATATTGCCTAAAATTGGGCGATGTGGCTGCCGTTAAGAAGTGAATTTATAGCACCAAGGGAAGGGTGTTCCCATCTTACAAAAATCTGTTCATCAAGATACATATATTGTTTTACAACTAATACACTTATTTAAAAATTCATAGTAGGTACAGGAACAGAAAAAAGCTAAATTTATCAATGAAAAAAAGGTATTTTCAAGAAAGGTATTTTACATCTCAAGACTTAACTTTGCAGGATTGATGTCACATCGATACCTATAACGGATGAACGGAATACTTAATATAATTTATACTAATAAAAAGTGTTTAAAAAGTGACATCACTAATTGCGTGAAGTACGCACTTACTTAATAAAAGAAAGAAATAATTATTAATGTTCGTCTAGAGGCATGAATTAAAAAAAAAATAGAAAAAGAAGTCTTACTAACACAAGATAACAACAACTGATGATTGCTAATAAGGTAATATATATTTTTATTAAAAAAAATTAAAACAAGTTTAATTTCTGTCATGGGATGTTTGTGTTGAAACGTAAATCGTTAATAAGCGGGAAAGTGTTTTTACCGTTCTCAGTAGTAACACACGACCGAATGAAATTGTTCTGAGCTGTTATTATGCTGGGTACATAATATATATCAAAATTGTTGAGTACGGTCGCCCTATGTCCAACTTTATAATTGCTTCCAGCCGAGTGCAGTCGTTCTGTAGACAGGTAGACAGGTATTAAAGGACAATCTCCCACCACAGTGCAGATGTCCTCTGTCTATTCTTATAGTAGAAAGTAAATATTTGAATGAAGACATAACAAATCGAAAACTTGTAATGTCAGAAAAAACGAATAAGATGTCAATAATAACGAGAATAGTAATAACACTTGTGATAATACGTCTTTGTTATCATCTCATCGTCATTGTCATTATATTCATAATTTCCATCAACATTTCACTAAAAAAAGACAAAAAACTGATGGTAGTCATTTAGTCATTCTGCGTTGTCGTGGTGTCAGATTTAGACCCTGTACTGAACTGACTACTGACTACCGTAACTGGTCTGCACTTATTCCACATTCATTTATCAAAGGATACTCTGAGCCCGACATGCTTGGGGTGATGTAACTGTGCGTGAACCTACTGCCAACAGACTGCTGATCTAATGCACGAAACGAAGATGATAGTGACTAAACATTGAAAGTTTTGAATAAAAATGTCTAATGTGTTTTGTAATCTGTGGACAAAATTTCCACAATGTGCAGTTATTTGAATTGATCGTACCCTTAAGGATTTAATTAATACACACCGTGGTGACTAGATGATTTACCTTTCTGTAGCAGTGAAACTTCTAGTTTAAATAAAAAAGCACAGTCACTAAATTTTTAAAAGTTGATCATTAAAAAATATATTAAAAAGTTGAAATATTCATAAATACAATTTGTATTTGATTCCAAGCTGAAGCATCTCTTACAACTTAACCAATGTCTATTTACTTAAATTAAAGTACGAATCTAACAGCAGGATTCCGGCTGTCTGACCGAGTTTAATGAAGACGTCAAATCCACACTGATTATGTACATGCTTAAATAGGTTTACACATAGGCCTACTTACGATAATAAAAATGTTTAACATGTTGAAATCAGTTGTAGATGAAGTTTTATAAAGAAATTTGTTTCCATTTATAAAAATGTTTTCAGATGAGCTGTAACAGTCGGCTGGAAATGTGATGTAACTGATTACAAAGACCCATGGTGTCAGAAAAGTGAGAGCTTTTAAGAAAAACCAATCAAGCGGATAAATGCAGTTTCACGGTAGAGATCACAAACAAAAGGTGTTCAGTGTGTGGTCGGTCGTATTACAAGTAGCCGAGTGTCACTTAAAAAACTATTAAGTTTGTCTAACCAGTTTGTATCGTGAGACTCCACATTTGCATACTCTTTAAAGTATGCCTATAGGCCTACACGTAGCGCCCAACCTGGGGTGTATATTGCGATCATATGGATGATCATAGACAAATTAATATTGCCGAGACAAATATACGGAATGATGGTTTATTGAAAATTACTAAATTAAACAATGATTGAAATTTGAATATGCTTACTCCCGATATACTTGTCAAATTACTCTGTTGCCCACTAATAATTTAAACTAAATTGTCTTTTTTAAAGAATTTTTGTTTTGCACAGTTTTTAATCTTTAAAAGTTGTTTAGAGAGTATGATTGAATGGTACTGTTAAAATTTCGACTTCCCTTGACTGTAGCTATAGTCCGGTGACCTGACGATCTACAGTTGATCTCCGATAGTCGCGTGGTGTGTCCGTAATTATTATAAATGATAGTATATCTCAAGGTCGCTTTCGGATTATTATTGGGTTCCAAATTACACGGATCCTATACGACCGTGATGGATACGAAATCTAGTGTGTTTACCAAGTTCCCGGACAAACATCCACTATCACGGAAAGCATTCGGTTTTAAACTGCGGTGAGGCTAACACTTGTTTACGATACCAGTTTCATTAGAGATGGTATCTGCGAGATCGGTAGCGTTGAATGCCATGAATTTGCGCACATGTGGCTCTTTCCTCCAAATTTATCGTTTATAGAAAAAAACACGTGTATAAAATTCGAATCACCGATATGAACTCGCTTTGTTTGCAGCTTAACATACAGCTGAAATTCTAAAGCTCTGTGATTGGTCAATATCCAATTTCAGTGAAAGAATTACAATCGGATCATGTAATGGTCAGCTTATTGTGGTCAAAAATTTGTCTAAACCTGCAGCAAAATTAAGTAAAATTATATCTTCTTTGTATCGCTTTTTCAAGTATAAGTCATAAATAGAATGTTAACAAAAATATTCACTCCAAGTGAATATTACGGCAAAATATTTGTAATAATATAGGCCTAAGCTATATTCTGGCCAAGTCCCTTCTAGAAATCTTAATTAATATTCTAACGGTGCTACATGATATTATCCTAACTGGCATCTACACGCCACACACATACGTACACTCGACTATCGTAACAATAACTTACGATAATTACGCATATTTTCATATATCGCACTACATTTCTGCACTTATAACAATTTATTTATAAGTGTAAATAACAAAGTTCCATACAGACTAAAGTACAGAATTCCACATGGAACGCTTCACATTTCAAACATGTTCTCTTACTCATCATATGGTCTACTACTTGGAGCACATACAGGGCCTATAGCGAGAACATTTTTGAAAATTTCTCAAACTTCAGAGACACATTGAGGCAGTTAATTTCTGGCGAGTAAACCAATAAATAAGGGGTGAACATCAACTGACAGTCAAACAATACTGGTGTACGACAGGGCGAAAAGGCGACGACTTCGTGGAGTTGAGACAATTGATCTGAAAGTTGAAACGTAAGAAGAGGGTTTACGTGGAGTTATTGCTTCATAACATAAGAACAAAGCAGTCGCTACTCCATTCATACAGTTACGACGAAACGAGGCGAATGACACGCGCGTTGCATCACACCATACGTGAAATGACAAAACGTACCCGGACACAAAAGGGTTTACGACAGTTTAACTCACAGGGACAATAAAGTACATACGAGGTGAATAGAAGACGACGATGTAACACAGCAGGACTGCTCATTCAGGAGACATATACGATTTACGAGGAGAGAGCTGGAGAAACTTTACTGGGAGACGTCTGTCAAAGAATTATTAATTGGCACAAAAGGGGAAGGTAAGGTAAACAATGCGACGATTCGTTACACCAGCAGCGTAGAAAACTTGGGGTGACAAACATCCATCAGTGGGGCGAAGCTCGGACAGGAGTCGAACAAAGAAGATGATTGACAGGCGAGGGATTACAACTTTTCTTAGAACACAGGGTAACGACACTGGAAAGAATGTCGGGGATGTTAGACGACCTATCAGAAGACAGAATTCAGCCAGAACCCTTGTCTTGGAGAGAGTTCCCATGACAACGAAAGACAGAAGCAAATCAGAAGAGAGTCACAAGGAGAAATCTAGAAGGTGGGTGGATTGTTCAAAGAAATTAAGTGGTCTAACCAATGATGAAGAGGACGATGTTGTGGAAGGAATCTAACGAGGAAATCTGGTAGGGGTGAAGTTAATAAAACTGTCTACTTGCCACGCGGACGAGGGCAGTCAAAGTTAAAATTTTACTCAATTATTTTGGACGCGGACGAGAGGAGTTATCAGTCAATAAGTCGATCAGTTAGCAGTTACTCAGTTAATAGGTTAGTTGATCAGTCAATCAGTTATCAGTCGCCTAATTACAAATTCTGAACTTAGAATTTTGCTCGTTGATTTCAAAAGTGAACGGTTACATAAATGTGATATTCAGACTATTTTAAATTAACTTAGAACGTTGATCAGTGTCAATAACCATGATAAATAACAACAGAACAAGTGACATTTAAGATCAGTGCGCGACAATCAGCGATTATAGTGATGTAACACTCGAAAAACATTTCGAGTCACTTATAAATATAATTCGATTTCACTAACATAAACATTCACTCGTAAATACAAAGTATAACTGTAATAATAATGTTTACGAACTATTGCATTGAACACTTGTAGTCAATTAACATTGTGGCACGAAGCACATATTTATCATAGCGAAGATGATCTTACCCAGACAAATAACCGGACACGCATGATCTTCACGCAGAAAATCGATACTTAATATTTATACGGACATTCACATTAGTCAAGCCAGGCGGTACGCCTACATGAAAATTTAGTAGTGTTATTGTGAAAGTGAATATCATCTGCAAACAACATGCGAAGTTACGACGACGTCGCTGGACAGAGGGAACCGCGGGAGGTTGCAGCCAAATGATAATGGATAACATTCACCAAGTAATGTAAAATATTTATTATTGATAATCACCACTACAGAACCTGTTTCTCACAAAGACCCCACTCCTTGAGATAATTACGAACGTAAATATCGAGATAATCATGAAACATAAATTAAAAGTTATGAATAGATATTGCCATCTGGAACTATGAACGCATTATAGATATAACATTTGTTGAATGTAATAATTAATGCATATATGTTTGCAGTTTTAGGCTGGTAATGATATTGCCATTATATGTTATATATGTTGTATTTGTCATTTTATTTCAGGAACGACGAAATGTTAGTTATAATTGTAATTTATGAATTGTTTAATAAACTGTGCCGCAGTTTCTCAAAAGAAATCGAGCAAATATTCAAAAATTATAATTTATTAATAATTGGGAATGGTGAAGTTTTTATTTGGCGATGTACTGCATTACCGTGTTTTGCCTCACTGCATGATAGCGCTACCTGTTGGTGTAAGCGTGTAATTGTGTTTCTCGGCTCTGTGCACTGCAAGTTATTTCAGTCTGGTTTCGTCTACCGCTCTGCGAACAGCTCTTCTTCCGGCAGGACAGGGTTTTGATTAATTGTTGTATTTCTATTCTATCATGACGAAGTAGACGCGTACAGACCTCCGGTAAGTGAATTAAATATATTTATTATTCATTGATTGTAAAAGGTTCTATTTTAAGCAATAATTGGCGTAGATGTAAACGGATATGTTTGAAGCATGCCTGCCTCGTGTGTGTGTGATTCTAATATATATTCCTTGTCATATATTTTGATTTATTTAAACTCTGAAACAGCCTTATACATTGTAATTAGTAAATAGTAATTGCCCATCTCAAAAGGGGTGTAAAGTTTTGTAATTCTTGTGAGCTGTGAGTTAGCGATCGTGAAAGCACGTGGGCGTTATTAACAGAGAACATGTTGCAGTGTGTTAAGCTTGCATACGCTGGTAGGCGTGATTTATAAATTGAACCATTATAAATTGATTTAAGGTCTTGTGTGTGAGTATTGGTTTAAAATATAAAAGAGAAAATGTTGCACCTATTTATAACGAACATAATTGAATTGGTCAGGGGTGGCAAGTGTTCGATTCCTGATGGGTTTTGTCTATACAAACCTTGGCAGTGGTACATGTGTGTTATGTTCGGGAATAAGTCGTTTGTCAGCAAATTAATTATTATTAATGCTTAGGGTTCCTGAGATAGCCGACGACCTGATCCGAGCATGGCGAAAATTCTATCCTTCGTCATGTCCTGAACACTCACACACCGACTCTCGTTCTCACCTGCCGGAAGAGAAATAAGCTAAGCAGGCTACTGTAAACCACCATCAGCAGGACCGTCTGACTCTCCAACAGGGCACGGATCTCCTGGAAATCTTCTGGACAAAACGAGGTGACATTAAACCAATACTTTCATAAATTTGGCCTCTACAGAAAACAACTTGTATAGTGCATTTAACATCCACAGAAAACTCAGTTCTACTTGAATTGACTTTCTACATCTTAATCCGTTTTAATTGTGCTCGTGTCCAGCTGGACATAATTTTGGATCCAAACCATCTGTAACATTGCGTTGATAAGTAATTAGTCTCAAGATCAATTGTAGGCCCGTTCGCTGGCATGTCTCCGGGCTCATTATTTTTTTTACATTGATACTGAAGGGGTTTGTAGACGTTTGTGGGGGACGGTTATTTTAGTTATATAGGTGGGTGTTGTTTGAACATGCTGGGGCTGGACCGGCTGGTCTAGTTTCTATTAAAATCTCAGGTCTTTCGGCATATTATTTATTTTATTCATTTCATAATAGGGTTGGGGGTTTTCTTTATTCTGCATTCAGGTCGGGTTACATTTTAAAATCATAGAATCTAGGGTAGTCACCTGTTGCTGCAAATCGATGCACGCTCCCGGACATGTAACTTTATGTCGGGTCTGGCTCTTGTCCAGCTTTCTACTATCCTGTCCGACTTTGGGGTTTTTTTTCTAAATTTTTGTAACAGTTAATTCTTATTTCAGATGTCGCGTGGAACATGTCAGCGGCCGGGCCAATCCCGGTTATGTGCTTTAAACTTATAAATTGTACTTTTTTTTTCATAAAACCCTACAGGCTGTTTTCAGGCAATTTTAAATTTATAATTGTATTTTCTGGTTATTATGGCCAATCCCGTTTATTTTCTTTAAATTTTTTAAATTTTATTTTTTTTCATAAAATCATACAGGCTGTTTACAAGCATTTTAAATTTATATATACTGTATTTTGATAAAACTATACAGGCTGGTTACAGGCTTTTAAATTCATATATTGTACCTTTTGATAAAATTATATACAGGCTGTTCGCAAGGTTTTTACACTCATAATTGGTGCTCTTTAGTATGATGGCAAATCGCCCCTTTTAGTATTTTGAAGCTATATAATTTTTGTTGATAAAATTATACCAGCTGTTTACAGAGAATTTAAATTTATAAATTGTTTTTTTTTTTTATAAAATGATCCAGGCGGTTTACATGGCTCTGAAAATTATAAATTGTGTTTTGATACACCAGGCATTTTTAAACTTACAAATTGTGGTTGTTTATTATTTATTATTATTGTATTTTGATGTAATTATAGAGGTTGACCATTGGCCCGGTAAAAAAAAAATGATATGTGTGTACTTCTATCTGTGATTTATATGTATGTATGTATGTTGATTTTTGTGTTATTGTCTCATAACAGGCGATCTCGAAATAAGGAATAATATTTATAATGTTGAAAGAATTATGATGTCTGGAATATATTTGAGATATTTGGATATTTATAATGTAAAATAAAGGAATTATGTTTATGACAATATAAATTAATGCAATAATAAAGGTTGTTATATTACTTGTTAATAGAGAGTATTAATTGTGAGTTCCGTCTCACTGGACCCAGCACACTTTATGCTTCCTTTTAGGCCTTCAGCCTAGTCTTAAATATCGAGTAACCTCTTAAAAAAAAAAATTATAAACACAAATAAAAAGAGTGGTTACAAATGGTAGCAGAGCGTGGTTTAAATCTGTGGTTGAACCCTTGGGTCCTTTGGTGTGACGGGACTTGCTAACTGGGAAACAGTCTGAAAAATACCTTAGAGAAATTATCTATGTCTATGTTTTGAGTTATGTTATTATGTTAGAGAATAAGGTTATTATGAATAATGATTATTATTGTGGATGTGTGATTTGTCAGCCTGTTTTGAATTTGTAGACTGTGTGCCGCCACGAGGCATGCATGCATATTAGTTGGAATATTTTGGGGTCGTTTGAGACTTTTGAATTACCGGAGATCTGGCTCGTTGTGATGGGAATGGACTTTATTATTGAGCGATATTAAAATAATAGCGTGTTGGTTTGGCGGGATGCGGTATGGCCAGATCGGAAGTCGGTATCGTCGGGCATACTGACGCATAGTTCATTTTTTGAAGAATTTTTGGGAAATTCTATGTTGGTCTTTGGTGGATGTCAAATACGTATTTGTGAAATGTGATATGTCGTGATAGGTGTTAGGTGTTGTTGATTTTATGTGTTATGTTAGTGTCAGAAATTGTTTGTCCTCTTGTGTGGTGTTAACGAGAGCTAGTTCAGGATGGTTGGTCAGGTCTTCACAAAGTTAGGGAGCCAGGGGTCTACTTGAAGTAAGGACAGTACTCAAGTTTTTCTGATTTTTGTGATTATGTTTTGTTGTAACGTATTGCGGATAGTGTAATTCTGGCGGGGGTATGTTATCAGAGCCTGCCCAACCCTATTTCCGGCGTTCTCCAGAAACTTCCGGTGGTGGATGGAGAAGATTAGGGCAAGATGTTGGTTTTCTTGGACCTTGTCCTGCAGTTGGCGGATTTCCCGGGGCTGTCCGATGGGGTCCTCTTGTCCCTTATGTACTGCATTACCGTGTTTTGCCTCACTGCATGCTAGCGCTACCTGTTGGTGTAAGCGTGTAATTGTGTTTCTCGGCTCTGTGCACTGCAAGTTATTTCAGTCTGGTTTCGTCTACCGCTCTGCGAACAGCTCTTCTTCCGGCAGGACAGGGTTTTGATTAATTGTTGTATTTCTATTCTATCATGACGAGGTAGACGCGTACAGACCTCCGGTAAGTGAATTAAATATATTTATTATTCATTGATTGTAAAAGGTTCTATTTTAAGCAATAATTGGCGTAGATGTAAACGGATATGTTTGAAGCATGCCTGCCTCGTGTGTGTGTGATTCTAATATATATTCCTTGTCATATATTTTGATTTATTTAAACTCTGAAACAGCCTTATACATTGTAATTAGTAAATAGTAATTGCCCATCTCAAAAGGGGTGTAAAGTTTTGTAATTCTTGTGAGCTGTGAGTTAGCGATCGTGAAAGCACGTGGGCGTTATTAACAGAGAACATGTTGCAGTGTGTTAAGCTTGCATACGCTGGTAGGCGTGATTTATAAATTGAACCATTATAAATTGATTTAAGGTCTTGTGTGTGAGTATTGGTTTAAAATATAAAAGAGAAAATGTTGCACCTATTTATAACGAACATAATTGAATTGGTCAGGGGTGGCAAGTGTTCGATTCCTGATGGGTTTTGTCTATACAAACCTTGGCAGTGGTACATGTGTGTTATGTTCGGGAATAAGTCGTTTGTCAGCAAATTAATTATTATTAATGCTTAGGGTTCCTGAGATAGCCGACGACCTGATCCGAGCATGGCGAAAATTCTATCCTTCGTCATGTCCTGAACACTCACACACCGACTCTCGTTCTCACCTGCCGGAAGAGAAATAAGCTAAGCAGGCTACTGTAAACCACCATCAGCAGGACCGTCTGACTCTCCAACAGGGCACGGATCTCCTGGAAATCTTCTGGACAAAACGAGGTGACATTAAACCAATACTTTCATAAATTTGGCCTCTACAGAAAACAACTTGTATAGTGCATTTAACATCCACAGAAAACTCAGTTCTACTTGAATTGACTTTCTACATCTTAATCCGTTTTAATTGTGCTCGTGTCCAGCTGGACATAATTTTGGATCCAAACCATCTGTAACATTGCGTTGATAAGTAATTAGTCTCAAGATCAATTGTAGGCCCGTTCGCTGGCATGTCTCCGGGCTCATTATTTTTTTTACATTGATACTGAAGGGGTTTGTAGACGTTTGTGGGGGACGGTTATTTTAGTTATATAGGTGGGTGTTGTTTGAACATGCTGGGGCTGGACCGGCTGGTCTAGTTTCTATTAAAATCTCAGGTCTTTCGGCATATTATTTATTTTATTCATTTCATAATAGGGTTGGGGGTTTTCTTTATTCTGCATTCAGGTCGGGTTACATTTTAAAATCATAGAATCTAGGGTAGTCACCTGTTGCTGCAAATCGATGCACGCTCCCGGACATGTAACTTTATGTCGGGTCTGGCTCTTGTCCAGCTTTCTACTATCCTGTCCGACTTTGGGGTTTTTTTTCTAAATTTTTGTAACAGTTAATTCTTATTTCAGATGTCGCGTGGAACATGTCAGCGGCCGGGCCAATCCCGGTTATGTGCTTTAAACTTATAAATTGTACTTTTTTTTTTCATAAAACCCTACAGGCTGTTTTCAGGCAATTTTAAATTTATAATTGTATTTTCTGGTTATTATGGCCAATCCCGTTTATTTTCTTTAAATTTTTTAAATTTTATTTTTTTTCATAAAATCATACAGGCTGTTTACAAGCATTTTAAATTTATATATACTGTATTTTGATAAAACTATACAGGCTGGTTACAGGCTTTTAAATTCATATATTGTACCTTTTGATAAAATTATACAGGCTGTTCGCAAGGTTTTTACACTCATAATTGGTGCTCTTTAGTATGATGGCAAATCGCCCCTTTTAGTATTTTGAAGCTATATAATTTTTGTTGATAAAATTATACCAGCTGTTTACAGAGAATTTAAATTTATAAATTTTTTTTTTTTTTTATAAAATGATCCAGGCGGTTTACATGGCTCTGAAAATTATAAATTGTGTTTTGATACACCAGGCATTTTTAAACTTACAAATTGTGGTTGTTTATTATTTATTATTATTGTATTTTGATGTAATTATAGAGGTTGACCATTGGCCCGGTAAAAAAAAAATGATATGTGTGTACTTCTATCTGTGATTTATATGTATGTATGTATGTTGATTTTTGTGTTATTGTCTCATAACAGGCGATCTCGAAATAAGGAATAATATTTATAATGTTGAAAGAATTATGATGTCTGGAATATATTTGAGATATTTGGATATTTATAATGTAAAATAAAGGAATTATGTTTATGACAATATAAATTAATGCAATAATAAAGGTTGTTATATTACTTGTTAATAGAGAGTATTAATTGTGAGTTCCGTCTCACTGGACCCAGCACACTTTATGCTTCCTTTTAGGCCTTCAGCCTAGTCTTAAATATCGAGTAACCTCTTAAAAAAAAAAATTATAAACACAAATAAAAAGAGTGGTTACAAATGGTAGCAGAGCGTGGTTTAAATCTGTGGTTGAACCCTTGGGTCCTTTGGTGTGACGGGACTTGCTAACTGGGAAACAGTCTGAAAAATACCTTAGAGAAATTATCTATGTCTATGTTTTGAGTTATGTTATTATGTTAGAGAATAAGGTTATTATGAATAATGATTATTATTGTGGATGTGTGATTTGTCAGCCTGTTTTGAATTTGTAGACTGTGTGCCGCCACGAGGCATGCATGCATATTAGTTGGAATATTTTGGGGTCGTTTGAGACTTTTGAATTACCGGAGATCTGGCTCGTTGTGATGGGAATGGACTTTATTATTGAGCGATATTAAAATAATAGCGTGTTGGTTTGGCGGGATGCGGTATGGCCAGATCGGAAGCCGGTATCGTCGGGCATACTGACGCATAGTTCATTTTTTGAAGAATTTTTGGGAAATTCTATGTTGGTCTTTGGTGGATGTCAAATACGTATTTGTGAAATGTGATATGTCGTGATAGGTGTTAGGTGTTGTTGATTTTATGTGTTATGTTAGTGTCAGAAATTGTTTGTCCTCTTGTGTGGTGTTAACGAGAGCTAGTTCAGGATGGTTGGTCAGGTCTTCGCAAAGTTAGGGAGCCAGGGGTCTACTTGAAGTAAGGACAGTACTCAAGTTTTTCTGATTTTTGTGATTATGTTTTGTTGTAACGTATTGCGGATAGTGTAATTCTGGCGGGGGTATGTTATCAGAGCCTGCCCAACCCTATTTCCGGCGTTCTCCAGAAACTTCCGGTGGTGGATGGAGAAGATTAGGGCAAGATGTTGGTTTTCTTGGACCTTGTCCTGCAGTTGGCGGATTTCCCGGGGCTGTCCGATGGGGTCCTCTTGTCCCTTATGTACTGCATTACCGTGTTTTGCCTCACTGCATGATAGCGCTACCTGTTGGTGTAAGCGTGTAATTGTGTTTCTCGGCTCTGTGCACTGCAAGTTATTTCAGTCTGGTTTCGTCTACCGCTCTGCGAACAGCTCTTCTTCCGGCAGGACAGGGTTTTGATTAATTGTTGTATTTCTATTCTATCATGACGAGGTAGACGCGTACAGACCTCCGGTAAGTGAATTAAATATATTTATTATTCATTGATTGTAAAAGGTTCTATTTTAAGCAATAATTGGCGTAGATGTAAACGGATATGTTTGAAGCATGCTTGCCTCGTGTGTGTGAATCTAATGTATATTCCTTGTCATATATTTTGATTTATTTAAACTCTGAAACAGCCTTATACATTGTAATTAGTAAATAGTAATTGCCCATCTCAAAAGGGGTGTAAAGTTTTGTAATTCTTGTGAGCTGTGAGTTAGCGATCGTGAAAGCACGTGGGCGTTATTAACAGAGAACTTGTTGCAGTGTGTTAAGCTTGCATACGCTGGTAGGCGTGATTTATAAATTGATTTAAGGTCTTGTGTGTGAGTATTGGTTTAAAATATAAAAGAGAAAATGTTGCACCTATTTATAACGAACATAATTGAATTGGTCAGTGGTGGCAAGTGTTCGATTGCTGTTGGGTTTTGTCTATACAAACCTTGGCAGTGGTACATGTGTGTTATGTTCGGGAATAAGTCGTTTGTCAGCAAATTAATTATTATTAATGCTTAGGGTTCCTGAGATAGCCGAGGACCTGTTCCGAGCATGGCGGAAATTCTATCCTTCGCCATGTCCTGAACACTCACACACCGACTCTCGTTCGCACCTGCCGGAAGAGAAATAAGCTAAGCAGGCTACTGTAAACCCTCATCATCAGGACCGTCTGACTCTCCAACAGGGCACGGACCTCCTGGAAATCTTCTGAAGAAAACGAGGTGACATTAAACCAATACTTTCATAAATTTGGCCTCTACAGAAAACAACTTGTATAGTGCATTTAACATCCACAGAAAACTCAGTTCTACTTGAATTGACTTTCTACATCTTAATCCGTTTTAATTGTGCTCGTGTCCAGCTGGACATAATTTTGGATCCAAACTATCTGTAACATTGCGTTGATAAGTAATAAGTCTCAAGATCAATTGTAGGCCCGTTCGCCGGCATGCCTCCGGGCTCATTATTTTTTTTAAAGCTTTTTTTTACATTGATACTGAAGGGGTTTGTAGACGTTTGTGGGGGACGGGTATTTTAGTTATATAGTTGGGTGCTGTTTGTACATGCTGGGACTGGACCGGCTGGTCTAGTTTCTATTACAATCACAGGACTTTCTGCTTATTATTTATTTTATTCATTTCATAATAGGGTTGGGGGGGTTTTCTTTATTCTGCAATCAGGTCGGGTTACATTTTAAAATCATAGAATCTAGGGTAGTCACCTGTTGTTGCAAATCGATGCACGCTCCCGGACATGTTACTTTATGTCGGGTCTGGCTCTTGTCCAGCTTTCTACTATCCTGTCCGACTTTGGGAGTTTTTTTCTAAAATTTTGTAACAGTTAATTCTTTTTTCAGATGTCGCATGGAACATGTCAACGGCCGGGCCAATCCCGGTTATGTGCTTTAAAGTTATAAATTCTACTCGTTTTTCATAAAACCCTACAGGCTGTTTTCAGGCAATTTTAAATTTGTAATTGTATTTTCTGGTTATTATGTCCAATCCCGTTTATTTTCTTTAAATTTATAAATTGTATTTTTTTTCATAAAATCATACAGGCTGTTTACAAGCATTTTAAATTTATATATATTGTATTTTGTTAAAACTATACAGACTGGTTACAGGCTTTTAAATTCATATATTGCACCTTTTGATAAAATTATATAGGCTGTTCGCAAGGTTTTTACACTCATAATTGGTGCTCTTTAGTATGATGGCAAATCGCCCCTTTTAGTAATTTGAAGCTTATATAATTTTTGTTAATAAAATTATACCAGCTGTTTACAGAGAATTTAAATTTATAATTTTTTTTTAATAAAATGATCCAGGCGGTTTACATGGCTCTGAAAATTATAAATTGTGTTTTGATACACCATATAGGCTGTTCACCAGGCATTTTTAAACTTATAGATTGTGGTTGTTTATTATTTATTATTATTGTATTTTTATGTAATTATAGAGGTTGACCATTGTCCCGGTAAAAAAATGATATGTATGTACTTCTATCAGTGATTTATATGTATGTATATATGTTGATTTTTGTGTTATTGTCCCATAACAGGTGATCTCGAAATAAGGAATAATATTTATATATTTATAATGTTGAAAGAATTATGATGTCATGAATATATTTGAGATATTTGGATATTTATAATGTTAAAAAAAAAGAATTATGTTTATGACAATATAAATTAATGCAATAATAAAAGTTGTTATATTACTTGTTAATAGAGAGTATTAATTGTGAGTTCCGTCTCACTGGACCCAGCACACTTTATGCTTCCTTTTAGGCCTTCAGCCTAGTCTTAAATATCGAGTAACCTCTTAAAAAAAAAAATTATAAACACAAATAAAAAGAGTGGTTACAAATGGTAGCAGAGCGTGGTTTAAATCTGTGGTTGAACCCTTGGGTCCTTTGGTGTGACGGGACTTGCTAACTGGGAAACAGTCTGAAAAATACCTTAGAGAAATTATCTATGTCTATGTTTTGAGTTATGAATAATGATTATTATTGTGGATGTGTGATTTGTCAGCCTGTTTTGAATTTGTAGACTGTGTGCCGCCACGAGGCATGCATGCATATTAGTTGGAATATTTTGGGGTCGTTTGAGACTTTTGAATTACCGGAGATCTGGGGCGTTGTGATGGGAATGGACTTTATTATTGAGCGATATTAAAATAATAGCGTGTTGGTTTGGCGGGATGCGGTATGGCCAGATCGGAAGTCGGTATCGTCGGGCATACTGACGCATAGTTCATTTTTTGAAGAATTTTTGGGAAATTCTATGTTGGTCTTTGGTGGATGTCAAATACGTATTTGTGAAATGTGATATGTCGTGATAGGTGTTAGGTGTTGTTGATTTTATGTGTTATGTTAGTGTCAGAAATTGTTTGTCCTCTTGTGTGGTGTTAACGAGAGCTAGTTCAGGATGGTTGGTCAGGTCTTCGCAAAGTTAGGGAGCCAGGGGTCTACTTGAAGTAAGGACAGTACTCAACTTTTTCTGATTTTTGTGATTATGTTTTGTTGTAACGTATTGCGGATAGTGTAATTCTGGCGGGGGTATGTTATCAGAGCCTGCCCAACCCTATTTCCGGCGTTCTCCAGAAACTTCCGGTGGTGGATGGAGATGATTAGGGCAAATGTTGGTTTTCTTGGACCTTGTCCTGCAGTTGGCGGATTTCCCGGGGCTGTCCGATGGGGTCCTCTTGTCCCTTATGTACTGTATTACCGTGTTTTGCCTCACTGCATGCTAGCGCTACCTGTTGGTGTAAGCGTGTAATTGTGTTTCTCGGCTCTGTGCACTGCAAGTTATTTCAGTCTGGTTTCGTCTACCGCTCTGCGAACAGCTCTTCTTCCGGCAGGACAGGGTTTTGATTAATTGTTGTATTTCTATTCTATCATGACGAGGTAGACGCGTACAGACCTCCGGTAAGTGAATTAAATATATTTATTATTCATTGATTGTAAAAGGTTCTATTTTAAGCAATAATTGGCGTAGATGTAAACGGATATGTTTGAAGCATGCTTGCCTCGTGTGTGTGAATCTAATGTATATTCCTTGTCATATATTTTGATTTATTTAAACTCTGAAACAGCCTTATACATTGTAATTAGTAAATAGTAATTGCCCATCTCAAAAGGGGTGTAAAGTTTTGTAATTCTTGTGAGCTGTGAGTTAGCGATCGTGAAAGCACGTGGCCGTTATTAAC
Source organism: Magicicada septendecula (assembly GCA_034769895.1). Taxonomy (NCBI): domain Eukaryota; kingdom Metazoa; phylum Arthropoda; class Insecta; order Hemiptera; family Cicadidae; genus Magicicada; species Magicicada septendecula. The sequence goes on from CM068368.1 coordinate 662,742,804, forward strand.
AGAGAACTTGTTCAGTGTGTTAAGCTTGCATACGCTGGTAGGCGTGATTTATAAATTGATTTAAGGTCTTGTGTGTGAGTATTGGTTTAAAATATAAAAGAGAAAATGTTGCACCTGTTTATAACGAACATAACTGAATTGGTCAGGGGTGGCAAGTGTTCGATTCCTGTTGGGTTTTGTCTATACAAACCTTTTCAGTGGTACATGTGTGTTATGTTCGGGAATAAGTCGTTTGTCAGCAAATTAATTATTATTAATGCTTAGGGTTCCTGAGATAGCCGACGACCTGATCCGAGCATGGCGAAAATTCTATCCTTCGTCATGTCCTGAACACTCACACACCGACTCTCGTTCTCACCTGCCGGAAGAGAAATAAGCTAAGCAGGCTACTGTAAACCCTCATCATCAGGACCGTCTGACTCTCCAACAGGGCACGGACCTCCTGGAAATCTTCTGAAGAAAACGAGGTGACATTAAACCAATACTTTCATAAATTTGGCCTCTACAGAAAACAACTTGTATAGTGCATTTAACATCCACAGAAAACTCAGTTCTACTTGAATTGACTTTCTACATCTTAATCCGTTTTAATTGTGCTCGTGTCCAGCTGGACATAGTTTTGGATCCAAACTATCTGTAACATTGCGTTGATAAGTAATTAGTCTCAAGATCAATTGTAGGCCCGTTCGCCGGCATGTCTCCGGGCTCATTATTTTTTTTAAGGCTTTTTTTTACATTGATACTGAAGGGGTTTGTAGACGTTTGTGGGGGACGGGTATTTTAGTTATATAGGTGGGTGCTGTTTGTACATGCTGGGGCTGGACCGGCTGGTCTAGTTTCTATTACAATCACAGGACTTTCTGCTTATTATTTATTTTATTCATTTCATAATAGCGTTGGGGGGGCGGTTTCTTTATTCTGCAATCAGGTCGGGTTACATTTTAAAATCATAGAATCTAGGGTAGTCACCTGTTATTGCAAATCGATGCACGCTCCCGGACATATTACTTTAGCTCGGGTCTGGCTCTTGTCCAGCTTTCTACTATCCTGTCCGACTTTGGGAGTTTTTTTCTAAAATTTTGTAACAGTTAATTCTTTTTTCAGATGTCGCATGGAACATGTCAACGGCCGGGCCAATCCCGGTTATGTGCTTTAAAGTTATAAATTCTACTTGTTTTTCATAAAACCTTCAGGCTGTTATCAGGCAATTTTAAATTTGTAATTGTATTTTCTGGTTATTATGGCCAATCCCGTTTATTTTCTTTAAATTTATAAATTGTATTTTTTTTCATAAAATCATACAGGCTGTTTACAAGCATTTTAAATTTATATATATCGTATTTTGTTAAAACTATACAGGCTGGTTACAGGCTTTTAAATTCATAGATTGCACCTTTTGATAAAATTATATAGGCTGTTCGCAAGGTTTTTACACTCATAATTGGTGCTCTTTAGTATGATGGCAAATCGCCCCTTTTAGTAATTTGAAGCTTATATAATTTTTGTTGATAAAATTATACCAGCTGTTTACAGAGAATTTAAATTTATAATTTTTTTTTTAATAAAATGATCCAGGCGGTTTACATGGCTCTGAAAATTATAAATTGTGTTTTGATACACCATATAGACTGTTCACCAGGCATTTTTAAACTTATAGATTGTGGTTGTTTATTATTTATTATTATTGTATTTTTATGTAATTATAGAGGTTGACCATTGTCCCGGTAAAAAAAAATGATATGTATGTACTTCAATCAGTGATTTATATGTATGTATATATGTTGATTTTTGTGTTATTGTCTCATAACAGGCGATCTCGAAATAAGGAATAATATTTATAATGTTGAAAGAATTATGATGTCTGGAATATATTTGAGATATTTGGATATTTATAATGTAAAATAAAGGAATTATGTTTATGACAATATAAATTAATGCAATAATAAAAGTTGTTATATTACTTGTTAATAGAGAGTATTAATTGTGAGTTCCGTCTCACTGGACCCAGCACACTTTATGCTTCCTTTTAGGCCTTCAGCCTAGTCTTAAATATCGAGTAACCTCTTAAAAAAAAAAATTATAAACACAAATAAAAAGAGTGGTTACAAATGGTAGCAGAGCGTGGTTTAAATCTGTGGTTGAACCCTTGGGTCCTTTGGTGTGACGGGACTTGCTAACTGGGAAACAGTCTGAAAAATACCTTAGAGAAATTATCTATGTCTATGTTTTGAGTTATGTTATTATGTTAGAGAATAAGGTTATTATGAATAATGATTATTATTGTGGATGTGTGATTTGTCAGCCTGTTTTGAATTTGTAGACTGTGTGCCGCCACGAGGCATGCATGCATATTAGTTGGAATATTTTGGGGTCGTTTGAGACTTTTGAATTACCGGAGATCTGGCTCGTTGTGATGGGAATGGACTTTATTATTGAGCGATATTAAAATAATAGCGTGTGGGTTTGGCGGGATGCGGTATGGCCAGATCGGAGGTCGGTATCGTCGGGCATACTGACGTATAGTTCATTGTTTGAAGAATTTTTGGGAAATTCAATGTTGGTCTTTGGTGGATGTCAAGTACGTATTTGTGAAATGTGATATGTCGTGATAGGTGTTAGGTGTTGTTGATTTTATGTGTTATGTTAGTGTCAGAAATTGTTTGTCCTCTTGTGTGGTGTTAACGAGAGCTAGTTCTGGATAGTTTGTCAGGTCTTCGCAAAGTTAGGGAGCCCGGGGTCTACTTGAAGGAAGGACAGTACTCAAGTTTTTCTGATTTTTGTGATTTTTTTGTTGTAACGTATTGTGGATTGTGTAATTCTGGCGGGGGTATGTTGTCAGAGACTGCCCAACCCTATTTCCGGCGTTCTTCATAAACTTACGGTGGTGGATGGAGAAGATGAGGGCAGATGTTGGTTTTCTTGGACCTTGTCCTGCAGTTGGCGGATTTCCCGGGGCTGTCCGATGGGGTCCTCTTGTCCCTTATATATCCTTATTGCCGGGGTTCATTGGCTGAGCTGGTCACCAACACTCTACGTCGTGGCGGCAGTATCGACTTTCTCCATGGGGAGTTGTTGGACTCCTTCATACCCCGTCGACGACTTGACCAGTTGCGATTTAAGATGTTCTATCGTGTACAGACCAACGAAGAGGCGTTGGCGGACTTTGTGCAGAGTATACGCAAAACGGCCCGGATTTTAAGGTTAGGGTTGCCCGAGAGGGACATTATACAGGTAATCCTGGAAGGGGTGACTCCCCAAGAGAGATCCCGTTTGGTGTTCGCAGACCGTCCACGTTGTTTTGCGGACCTGGACCGGTTGTGTGTGTTTGCCAGAACGTTCCAGGCGAATGACGAGTCCTGGGAAAGAGCTGCAAAAGATAACCAAGACTCAAGTAGTTCTATAGAAAGAGCTAAAAATGACAAACATGGTGGTTGGTGGAAAACACAAGAAACTGGAAGAAAAACTGAATATTTTAGAAGTAATGAAAGCTATAAGGAGGTAGCAAGTGAAAGGACGGTAACAACAGTTACAGAAGAGAAAACAAATAAATATGAAATTATCAGTGGAAGAAGAAGTTATATTAGTGAACAAACATCGGCAAGTAGGAATCCTTTAGCAAGACTTTATTGATTTTTGGAGAAAAGTGAAAATTTGAACGTTCCAGATAAATTACATGTGCTTAATAGAGTAGGGTAAGAAGAGGGGGAAGATGAAGAAGAAGATGCAGAAGAGCAGTCTGAAGATGCTGCAGAGGGAAGTATATTTATAGGTGTTAAAGAGACTGAGGTTTCTGAATTTGCAGATGAACCCGAGGTCATCCATACTACAAGTATAATTGAAGGAGATGAGGTAGAGGTTGAGGATGAGTTTGGTGGCAGCGTTGTGGAGTGTGTTGATGAGGGTGATGTAATATATGCAGATTTGGAGCCGGCTTCTGTATGTGATGCTGAAAATTCTGATGAACGGAAGTAGGTTTTGTATGGACCGGATGAGCGGCTAGAGGATGGTGAGGATGTACAGTATTATGATGGTAATTTAGATTATGGGGGTGAAGAAGGGGAAATTGTAGAAGAGGAGGAAGAGGATGAGGAAGAAGTGGAAGAGGAAGAAGAGGACTATAATGAAGAAGAAATAGAGGAAGAAGAAGAGGAAGGGTTAGAAGAGAAAGAAGCAGGAGAGGAAGAAACAGAGGATTTAGATGATGAGGATAATAAAAATCGGAGTGAAAGTAGTGATGTAATTTGCCTTGATTCTGATTCAGAAGAAACAAATAAGTACAGCTCAACCCGAGATAATTTCTCAGCGAGTGATGTCTGGAAGGAACAAGTACATAAAGTCTGTCATGGAAAAGTGAGAGCTTACGGGTAGCGGGTAGATGTTCCCCACAGTCGCAGTGGTGTTCGTCTACTTCAGGGACACGCCCCTGCCTGCGCGAGCCTTGGTTTTCTCCATTCATCCTTATTTTCGGAGGGAGCCATGTCATTACCTTTAGTCCTAGCTCTTGACCTTTAAATGATCCTTACCCTTTTCATCTTCTCGATCTTCCTAACCTTCCCCTTAGAAAAACAGAAAATATCAAAAAAATTCAAAAAAAAATTAGAAAAGGAAGAAAAATTAAAAAAAGGAGTTAGAGAGAGGAGTGAAACCTACAGAGTTGACGAGGTCGGTTGTGAACTTCGTCGAACCTGTAAGTTTTGGCATACCCTTAGATTATAGTTTCATGGAGACCATCATTTTCCCCTGTCTTGAGAGAGTATGATAGATTGATAGTATGGAGTTGTTTTGTTGTTTGGTTAGATCAACCCCCGTAACTATGGGACATAAGGCCCTGTTAAAGTTGGTAAGTTTTCGGTGTCTCAAAACGTAAGTTGGGAGGCCTTAGGAGGTCAGAACTCAGGGAGCTCCAGAACTTCTCTTTCTTCTTTTCTTCTACTGTCCCTTCTTGCTGTATGCTGGCCCTGATCAGTTCAGCGTGGAGTGCCCGCACACTTACACAAGTACTTACAGATACACAAGTATACCCACTACACTTCTTCTTTCCATCTCTTTCGTTTTCCTTCTGAGCCTCTGTTCTCCTAAGTGCGATTTTCTTGAGTTTCCCCGGAGCAGCTTGGTGGTCTAGAAGATTGGGGGTACTATGCTGGGTACCCAAGTTCAAGTGGTTGGCAACCATGTTGCCTTTTTGGGGTGGGGGTGTGCCGCAGTTTCTCAAAAGAAACCGGGCTACTATTCAAAAATTATAATTTATTAATAATTGGGAATGGTGAAGTTTTTATTTGGCGATGTACTGCATTACCGTGTTTTGCCTCACTGCATGCTAGCGCTACCTGTTGGTGTAAGCGTGTAATTGTGTTCCTCGGCTCTGTGCACTGCAAGTTATTTCAGTCTGGTTTCGTCAACCGCTCTGCGAACAGCTCTTCTTCCGGCAGGACAGGGTTTTGATTAATTGTTGTATTTCTATTCTATCATGACGACGTAGACGCGTACAGACCTCCGGTAAGTGAATTAAATATATTTATTATTCATTGATTGTAAAAGGTTCTATTTTAAGCAATAATTGGCGTAGATGTAAATGGGTATGTTTGAAGCATGCCTGCCTCGTGTGTGTGAATCTAATGTATATGCCTTGTCATATATTTTGATTTATTTAAACTCTGAAACAGCCTTATACATTGTAATTAGTAAATAGTAATTGCCCATCTCAAAAGGGGGTGTAAAGTTTTGTAATTCTTGTGAGTTGTGAGTTAGCGATCGTGAAAGCACGTGGCCGTTATTAACAGAGAACATGTTGCAGTGTGTTAAGCTTGCATACGCTGGTAGGCGTGTTTTATAAATTGAACCATTATAAATTGATTTAAGGTCTTGTGTGTGAGTATTGGTTTAAAATATAAAAGAGAAAATGTTGCACCTATTTATAACGAACATAATTGAATTGGTCAGGGGTGGCAAGTGTTCGATTCCTGATGGGTTTTGTCTATACAAACCTTGGCAGTGGTACATGTGTGTTATGTTCGGGAATAAGTCGTTTGTCAGCAAATTAATTATTATTAATGCTTAGGGTTCCTGAGATAGCCGAGGACCTGATCCGAACATGGCGGAAATTCTATCCTTCGCCATGTCCTGAACACTCACACACCGACTCTCGTTCTCACCTGCCGGAAGAGAAATAAGCTAAGCAGGCTACTGTAAACCACCATCATCAGGACCGTCTGACTCTCCAACAGGGCACGGACCTCCTGGAAATCTTCTGAAGAAAACGAGGTGACATTAAACCAATACTTTCATAAATTTGGCCTCTACAGAAAACAACTTGTATAGTGCATTTAACATCCACAGAAAACTCAGTTCTACTTGAATTGACTTTCTACATCTTAATCCGTTTTAATTGTGCTCGTGTCCAGCTGGACATAATTTTGGATCCAAACTATCTGTAACATTGCGTTGATAAGTAATTAGTCTCAAGATCAATTGTAGGCCCGTTCGCCGGCATGTCTCCGGGCTCATTATTTTTTTTAAGGCTTTTTTTTTACATTGATACTGAAGGGGTTTGTAGACGTTTGTGGGGGACGGGTATTTTAGTTATATAGGTGGGTTCTGTTTGTACATGCTGGGGCTGGACCGGCTGGTCTAGTTTCTATTACAATCTCAGGGCTTTCTGCTTATTATTTATTTTATTCATTTCATAATATGGTTGGGGGGTTTTTCTTTATTCTGCAATCAGGTCGGGTTACATTTTAAAGTCATAGAATCTGACGTAGTCACCTGTTGTTGCAAATCGATGCACGCTCCCGGACATGTTACTTTATGTCGGGTCTGGCTCTTGTCCAGCTTTCTACTATCCTGTCCGACTTTGGGAGTTTTTTTCTAAATTTTTTGTAACAGTTAATTCTTTTTTCAGATGTCGCGTGGAACATGTCAGCGGCCGGGCCAATCCCGGTTATGTGCTTTAAAGTTATAAATTGTACTTTTTTTTCATAAAACCCTACAGGCTGTTATCAGGCAATTTTAAATTTGTAATTGTATTTTCTGGTTATTATGGCCAATCCCGTTTATTTTCTTTAAATTTATAAATTGTATTTTTTTTCATAAAATCATACAGGCTGTTTACAAGCATTTTAAATTTATATATATTGTATTTTGATAAAAGTTATATTACTTGTTAATAGAGAGTATTAATTGTGAGTCCCGTCTCACTGGACTCAGCACACTTTATGCTTCCTTCTAGGCCTTCAGCCTATTCTTAAATATCGAGTAACCTCTTAAAAAAAAATTAATTTATAAAACACAAATAAAAAGAGGGGTTACAAAACGATAAGTTGCTATTCTAATCCAGATGTGCTTAAGCGTTCATTATTACTATTATCCTATGATGATTATGATCACAGGAATATTATAACGCCAAGCTATGTCTGGTTAACTTCATTGTCAATACCAAATACGTGAGGTTTACCCTTTACAGATGTGATTTGTACTAATTGACAAATTAACATAATGACCACTAATAACAATCGCACCATACGTAGGGCAAGAGTAGATATAGTCTCATTAAATTGTGGTCAGGTTCACCACACATCAATTACTCATCAATCAAAATTTAAATAAGATTAATTAGTAACTCATAATAATTAATCGCATTGTATAACAATGGCGCCCAACGTGGGGCGCGATAAGCAATATTAATACATAAGTAATACTCAAAAAACAAGTAGGTTGAGAACAGGCAGTAGTGTAGTGGTGTAGAATTAAGATAGAGTTAAAATTATATCAATAAGTTAGCTTGAATGATAACGCGTAGGCGAGCTAGGATGGTTAACAGTTTAGAAAGCGTTGATTTTGAAGTTAGTAATCAGATAGGTGTAGTGGATACCGGTGAGGATACCACACCTAGTGAAACGAATAGTGTCGAGAATCCACAGGAGGAAAGGGCGCGGGGACAAACGTATCAACCGCGAGAAATGGACTTTCAACTACTGATGGACTTCATCAGGCAGCAAAATGAAGAAACGAGAACACAAATCAATGAAAAGTTAGAAAAGCAGGAAGAAAATTATAAGCAAATTAACGAGAAATTAGAAAAACCAAACGAGAAGCTAGACAAGCAAAAGGACGAAATAAAACGACAAAACGAAGAGAAGTTTGAACGAATCAGAACCGAATTACAAGAGTTCAAGAACACATGGGGAGAGAAGATTAGCGAGATACAAAGGAACCAAGATAACGCAATAAAAGAATTGAAAGATGATATAAACAAGAAGACCGAAGAGCAACGGGAGTCACGAGAAGTAGATCGCCAGGAGTGGAAGGGGGCAATTCACAGCACCCAGACGACGATCAACAAAATTAACAATAAACTAGATTCACATATTAAAGATACCTGTAATAAAAACGAAGAATTGAAAACTGAGATACAAAATACTCTCAGACAGAATCAGCAAGAGCAAGGAGAGGTAATTAATACCGTAATGCAGAAGATCGTAGAAGTGGATGGGAGGCAACGTTCGACCGAGCAGAAGTTTGATGAAACAGATAAGGAGAAGAGTACGCGGATGGAAGAGTTAAGAAACCACTTAGCTAAGGTGAGAGAGAGTCAGGAACGATTACAAAGACGATTAGCGGAAGGCGAAGGCGGACTGATTAATAGAACAAATGGACCAAATCATGTCGATCTGAAGTATAATGGGACAGATAGATACCCCATGGAGTTCCTTAAGGAGTTGTCGGATCTGCAAGATCTATGTTATCCCACAGATAATATCAAATGGATAGGGCGACACTTGGAAGCGGATGCTGGGATCTGGTGGAGAGTAATAAGGAGCCAGGTAACAGACTTCGATGAATTTAAAGAGGCTTTTACTCAGAAGTACTGGGGCCAGGAAAAGCAAGATAACATAGTGATAACCTTGAGTTCGAGAGATTTAATTGGCGTGGTGGAATTAATGCTGTTCAATATATAGAAAGGATATTATTGGAGAGCCGACAATTGACACCAGCGATAACGGATCGTCAATTAATTAAAAAGATTGCACGTCATTATGGCCGTGAGCTCGAGATCGCCGTCGTGACGAGAGGAGTCAACACAATTCCCAACTTCGAATCATTGATTTTAGAATATGCCAATATTCACCAACGAAATAACAGAGAACACAGTTTCGATACAACGAATGGAAATTTGAACGCACGAGGCAGCGAAAGTTATAAATTCCAGCCGGCACCCTCACAGAACAAAGATTTTGGAATGCCACAGCAGGGGTGGGGTAACAAAACGAGAAAGTTAGCGGTCGGTGACAGTACGCAAGGGCGAACGACCGCCAACAAATAAACACTGTTGAGTTTGTAATCAATAAGCCGTCTACCTCACATACGGAAGTGAAACTCGACACAGTTAGAGAAAAAAAAAATTAAAACTTTCAACAAAGGACATAGCCGTAAACACACTACGTAGCCGTCTTGAAGATGTAAACATTATTTTGCCCGACCTACGACACGAATTATTATGGGACAACGATGAAGAGATTGCACAAAGAATATTGAAATGTCCTGAAATTACCATTAAATTTAATAACGATATTACTGTACCAGCATTAATCGATACTGGTAGCGTGATAAACGGGTTATCAGAAACGTGGTGCAACCAAAATAAACAATATATAATGCCATTTGCAGTACTACCCATGACAAATACTTTAGTTGTAAGCGCCGTAGGAAATAAATCTAGGTTAGTAAGAAAACAAATCTTATGCGATATCTATATTGTAATAAAATATATCATAAAATAATCGATTGAATGTGTGTTTTGATGATAATAGCTATTGTGGAGTATGTGACTCCGATGTAATCAAGTCCAATGTAATATGTTGTATTGTAATGTGTTTATTTGGTGTGGCTCTCGACGTCTTACTGGCCTGAAACACTTCCTTAAGTTTCCCAGCTGGTCGAGTCCCAATGGTAGCAAGACCGGTCGAGTAGCGTAAAGTTGATGAAGAAATATATATGCTCAGCTTCACCGAAAGTTTCAAAACAAAAATTATTGTTTTGAAGAAAATTAAAAAAAAATTATGTTTATAAAAAATAATAATAAAAAAAAAATTTTAATTTTATTAATTAATTAATTAGGATCAATTAATTAATATAGGGCTGTGAAGTTTTAAACAGTGTAATGCTCTTCTGAAAATTTTTATTAAAGTTTTAGTATAATTTAAATAATCTATCACCACTCATAAGACTGTCTGTAAACCAATCGATATTTGTTTACCTTTCTATTTTTTAGGTTATCTTCACTTACGGGTGGTAAAGTCCTTGTAGATTATCAATTAGAATTATGTTATTGGTAATTAGTATTATTGAAGAAATAAAGAACTATTAAGTATTGAAAAGTATTAATGTTTTATTAAGTAACAGCAATATTGACTCTTATCGATTAGTATCGATTCTCAGGATATCGAAAAAAGTTACAAGTATATGTTATAAAAATTATATAGGGTTCTTTAAACAGCCAGTTATTACCAAAGTCAGAGAAATCGGGCTAATATTTAAAAAGTATAACGTTACAATCAAATTAATAGTTATTAATAAACACAGACATTGAATAATAAATTGTAAATATAATAATTGTTTTCACCAAACAGCTGTACTGAACCAAGAAGAAGGCACTGAAATCGTCAAAGCAAATGGCCGCCGTGAAGTTAGTGAGATGTCATTCGTATATTGGACGTTCCAAATAAAAGATTTTCCTGTAGTATTCCTGTTCTGATGTCTGCGAATCTCTTGTAAAATGTTGTGTAGTGTCTAGTGTACTGTTTCTGAGTTGTATTTAGTGTATTCGTATAATTATTAGTTCAAACACTTTCCCCGATTCCATCACTAATTTGGGTTAATGTATTACACAGTTTTCTAGTGTTTTGTGGTGTTTTTCAGAGTAGATTTATATTGTTCTGTGTTATGGAGTGTTACTTGATTGTTTCTGTTATAATATGATAGTTTTTAGAAGTATTCCACAAGTCACTCGCGATTTCACAATAACGTACTATACATTCGCTTGGTATGTCTATTATAGGTTAGGTTATGCACGTTACCAAATGTATGTCATGTTAACCGTTCAAAAACCAATAATTAACTAACTGTTTCCTCCAGTTTCAATTAAACTCTTAGCCCATATAATATTATCCTTAACATTGTTCAAAAATATTTTCACATCCTGTGTACATTTTACTATTTCACTATATGAATGCCTAAACTTTGGTTATTTGTCAATTTTATTCACTAGATTTGATTTAAATTAATCTTTCAGTTCATTCTGGTTATTTTCAGATTAAATAATGCCATTTTATAGTGTTTTCTGTCCGAAAAATAGTAATTTTACTTTCAGTTTGATATACTCTGATAAGTCAAACATTTCCAAAATTTACTTCCTGTTATAATGTAAATTCAGCCATTTTATCAGTTATATTTAATATTAATAATCCTATATTGTATTAAAAGGTTCATATTCCCTTATTTTCTGGTAGTTAATTGAATTAGTTGTATCCTGAAACATTATTCAGGAATATATGACTCCCATGTCCAAATTTCTGAGTCTAGTCATTCTCATTTTTATTTATAATTCTGAATATAATTTATTAAAATCTCTCTAAATGGTATGTGCAATTATATGGCATGATCTCAAGTTTATTTTGTCTAAACCCCTTTTGTTTATTTGCATTTAAATGAGCAATTTCTCTGTTTTGATGAAGTTTGGTTTTCATTCTTTTGGCCTATGATTTTTTAACAATTTTTCTTACAAAATAATTTACAAACAATATATGATGTGTGATACCCTCTCTGACTTTTACAAATAGTATTATAAATTAAACATGTTTTTAAATTACACAAAAACAATTAGTATTGGTTACAATACAAACAATAGTTAAAACAAATAAAGAATATTTTTTTTTTTTTTTAAATAAATGGTTGTCTTCAAGTCAGACATTTTGCAACACAATCCTTATTTCTAAACATGGAAATATGGCTTACAAAAAAGGTTTTTTACTAACTAACATCTTAATTACTCTCTACTATTTACAAGTGGTAACTATTTTTATAGTTCTGATGTTAGTTGTTTCAGACCCAAACAAATGGCCTTATATCTAATACATTTTTAAACATTCTTGTACTATATACATAAAAAAACCTTATATTTATATTCTTATTTCTAACTATTATTATAAGTAGGATTCTACAGTTTTTATACCGTCTTTTATGCATTGTCTTTGGGGAATTGTACCCTGTCATTAACAAATAAATAGTATTAATTGTTCAAAAGGTATTATGAACTCTGTTTTCCTTTTTTCATGTAAAACAAAATGTTATTTTAAACAGATTCATGTCTTATGAACAACATATTGTCACAGTACATATTTTAAGTCATTAAAAAATGCATATTTCATTGCATCCAATGTTTGTGATTGCCAAGAATGAAACACAAGGTTCATTTTTTATAATACCCAAAACTATCACTGGTTCACTTTGCACTTATATATTATGTTAATGCTAAATGGTCGTATAGTCTTATTAACATAATAAATTGGTTAGCGTTTTTTCAATGGAGATTTGTTCCATGGGTACTATATTATTGTTTCATCTTAGTTCACAGGAAACTTTTACTTTATACACTCCTCTCTCTTAAATTTATACACATGTGGTTTTTATTTCGTTATACTTTTATTTTTAGATATTTATTTTGGGGATATAGGGATTTGGGTGTCTTGTATAAGAGCATGACATCTTCTTCAGGATGCTGCCCTCTTCTTCTTTCTTCAGTCTTCTTTTCTCCTGCCTTCTGGGACTGGTATCTTCTCCATCTTCTTCTTGTTGCCATCAGGTTTCTTGGGATCTTCTCCATCTTCTTCTTTATTACAGAAATACACAACCTGTATTGGTTGATCTTGGCTTATTTTAGGGTTTCTTCTCTATTTATTCTTCCTCGTTGTGGGTTTGGTCATATTCAGTACTGCTTTGTTATTTTCTTTTTTACCTTCCTGGGTTATACCTTGAAAACCTTTGGTTATGAGACTGGTCTTGGATGACTCATCACTAGTAACTCCTTTTATTTTAACTTGTATTTTCTTTATAATAATGATTTCTTTCCACAGTTGCTATGAATTAATCTTTTTATATTAAACTTAGTGCTTTCTTCCAAATTTAAATATTATAACTTCATTATTCTAATGATCAATTGCCATTCAATATTATGCCTATATCTGTCACGCTACAGATTGCTCCCCTCCAGAAGTAATTATTTCAGACATGTTTATGGATGAAATAATTTCTTATGATAATTTCATCATTTCTTATAATTCATTTTCTTCTCCATCTTTATATCGACTTTTTTATAATTAGAGTTTTATTAATTTTATATATATGGTTACTTGTCTTACTACTGATCCTTTTCGGATAGTTAGTGTCTTCTGAGATATATTATAATTGTAATACATTTTCTTTCTATATCAACTTCGTGTTGTATCCTTGGGATATTAATTCCCTAACATTCCCTATCACGTGGGCTGGGGCAGATCAGAGGGGCACTGTACGCTACTTCTCTGCTGGCCATACACCACTTCTATAAATTGAGTACAGGGGCATATCCATCCCTGCTCAAAAAACATAATGCTGCTGGAATTATCTTCAGTCAGTCATCGAATAAATAAATAAAAAGTAGTCTCATTTTCGATTAATAAAAATATCTTTGGATTCTCCACTTCGTAGTCTCTCAGATTATCTCACATTTTCTATCTTAATAAATCTTCATAATCATTATTATACTCATTACATATATATTTTTTCAAAACTCTTAACTTGTCTGATATATTTAATTTAATTATGGTTGAAAACCTTTCTTTTAATAATTCTGGTTACTGTTTACAGTGTAACTCTCTTTCTTCTTCATCTGAATTCTCTTTATACTTTCTTCTGGTTATTCATAGTATTAGCATGGTCTTTATAAATAGTCTTTCGTATTCATTATTTGAATGGTCTTAATATATTATATTTAATTTTTTAACATTGTATCTTTACATTAGATATACAGGTTGTTATATTGATCATTTTATTTAAACATTTTGGTTCTTTCCTTTCTCTTAGAAAGTTATTAATCCACCTTCGCATTCATTAGCATTAATTCATTTATATCATATTTCATGTGGTATTTCTTCTCTTTGCATTTCATATAGGTCTTATTATTATCATTGGTTCAAAATCATCTTCTCCATCTGTTTGGTATGAGTTGTTCTTCTTTGCTCTTAATTAACTGTTTTCATTATCGTTTCATAGGTAATTAGTCTTTTTGCTTCCAAATTTTTTCCTTCTCTGGCATATTACACTCTTTTTTGTTAGTCTTCTCTACTCCTTCAAATGCTATTGTGAATGTCTAGCATTTATTCTGGATTAACGTTAACTCTCTTTTCTGAATTAATCACTTTATTTTCTTCTCAATTCAATCATAATTGACACATAATTATTTTTTGGAACTTGATTAGTTTTAATGTAAAATTCAAACTATTCCTTTTATTTAATTGAAAAATATTTCTCATAAATCCTTGTAATATGTTGATCTTATCTTGTTTCAAAGTACTGACGTTCTATCAACATTCAAATTCTGTTTAATTCGTTTATTCCCAGAATTGTTTCATTCAGAATTGTTTATAGTACTGTGATTTTACTATTATTTCTGAATATTTTGGTATTTCTCCAAATTCAAATTCTTCTTAATTATTTACCATAATGTTTTTCTCATAATTCAGTGGTAGTAAGATGTACTTACTCAGTTTTAAATTTTTATAAATAAATTCAAAATTCTTTCTTCTTAATTCTTTCATAAAGTTTGTTCAAAATTATCAGTGGTAGTAAGATGTTCTTACTAAATTTTAAATTTTTATAATTATATTTCAATTCAAAAGTCTTTCTTTTTCTTTCTTCCATAAAGTTCTGTTCTAAAATTATTAGGTTGTAAGATGTACTTACATTATTTTAAAATTTTTTAAATTAAATTAAAAAATTCTTCTTCTTTTAATTCTCCAAAATGTTCTTTTCAAAATATTAGGTTGTAAGATGTACTTACATTATTTTCGGATTTTTTTAAAATAAAAATTCTAAAATTCTTTTTCTTTCATAAAGTTTGTTCCAAAATTATTAGGTTGTAAGATGTACTTACATTATTTTAAAATTTTTTAAAATTAATTAAAAAATTCTTTTAATTCTCCAGAATGTTCTTCTCAAAATATTAGGTTGTAAGATGTACTTACATTATTTCCGAATTTTTAAAAAATAAATTCAAAATTCCTTTCTTCTTATAATTCTCCAAAATGTTCTTTTCAAAATATTAGGTTGTAAGATGTACTTACATTATTTCCGAATTTTTTAAAAAATAAATTCAAAATTCCTTTCTTCTTATAATTCTCCAAAATGTTCTTTTCAAAATATTAGGTTGTAAGATGTACTTACATTATTTCCGAATTTTTTAAAATATAAATTCTAAATTCCTTCTTCTTATAATTCTCCAGAATGTTCTTTTCAAAATAATAGGTTGTAAGATGTACTTACATTATTTTTAAATTTTTATAAATAATAAAAATTCAAAATTCTAAATCTCACAACTCATTCTTCATAATATTTCTTCATAGAAGCTTGATTGTACACTCCTTTGATTTTTCCTGAAACGATTTCCTTCAACTCATATGTATTGTTATGCTTATCATTTACCACAACATATGGGGTTATATTGTACTCTACACTGGCCCATATTATTATATTTTAATAAGTTGATCTCCACTTTTTCTTTTCTTTTATATACCCAGGAAGATGGACGATTTTCTTTATGTCACTGCATTGCTCATATTTTTATTGGTCATGTTCATTTTCTTACATAGTCTTCACTCATAAAACCCAGTTTTGTTTCTATGTTTATTCTCCATATCATTTCCTTTCAATGATATTTATTTCGTCTCCTTCAACATTGTTTTTCGCCGTAGTCGGTTATCATGATCCGTCCCTTTTCTTGATGTCGTGTGGTATTTGTGTCAACCAGGGTCCATCATTTCAGTTGCTCTTATAAAATTTACCCTAGGGCGCGACACTCGGTTATTATTACTGTTATTATTGTTATTACTAAATTTATCATGATAGTAATTTCGGTTAGGTTGGTAAGGTCTGTTACCATTATTGTTGGGATATGGATTTCTCTGACTGTATGGGACATTATTATGTTGGTATAAATTGTTTCTATTATATGGATAGGGGTTGTTATCCCTAACACTGTTAAAACTACCGTCAAACTGGTTATTACGCAGCGGGTTGTTAGGGCCGTCGTAATTACTGGGCTGGTTCCCTCTATCATCATATTGTATACACCAATACTTCTCTGGTCCATGTTTTGTGTTCCCTGACAAATATATGTGAGGATCTTCACCTGGGTTATCACTTATTATTTGTTTATCTGAAACACCATAAGCTGGTTTACCATCACATATCCACTCTGAAGGAATATATTTTAGTCTAACCGTACCCTGGAACTGTCCTAGATGGCACGGTAATGGAATACATTCTGGTGATTCACCTGTGCCGTCATTACAGTCTGGTACGATATCACATTTCCATCTTTCTGAAATCCACTGTCCAGTTCTGCGCTGATATTGATCTTGTCCACATGTCGTATTCTGTTTACCTCTGGTCTTTTCCCATTGGTACACTACTGTCTTGTGGTAAATTATTTTGGAAATTACTTCGATTCTCCTCCTATAATTTCTGGAATTCATGATGTCTTTGTCATAGGTAACTGGGATGTTATTGCCATCAATTAACCCATGTTTCATCATCTCCAACTCTTCCTTCGTTTTTATTACATTTCTTGGATACATTCTCCTTTTCCTTGGTTTAATATCTTCTTTGTTTCCGATAGTTTTAATTCCATGTAATACCATTACTTGTTCCTGCGTTTTATCATTTGGTACTTCTTCTGGTTCTGGTTTGCTATCATTTTGTATATCGATAACCCAATCATTCAGCTTCCCCATCATCGATTCGTGGTGCTCATCCATTTTCTTCATCATTTTCTGGTTGTTCTCCTCCAATTTGTCTTCCATCTTTTGTAGAAGTCTTTCCATGAATCTGTCCATCTTCTTGCTGTTTTCTTCCATCTTCTCTTCCATCTTCTTGCTGTTTTCTTCCATCTTCTTATTGGTTTCATCAATCTTCTTACCCAGGGACTGGTTGTCTTCCTTCAACCCTTCCATGTTCTTGTTCATCCCACTTAATTCTTCTTTCAAGGACTGGTTATCTTCTTTCCTTTCCTTACTCAAGTCTTCCTTCAATTCCTTACTTGTGGATTCCATTTTCTTATTATTTTCGTCCAGTTTCTTGTCCACTCCTTCCTTCATCTGCATGAACATTTCCATTAATCTGTCCATTTTTGTTTCTTCAGGTGTCTTGGATTTCTCTACATGTCTTTCCTGGACATTTACTTCCCCTGTTTGTGTAGGCATCTCCGGTTGTTCAGTTTGTTTGGACAACACCGGTGGTAATACCTCTTCCGCCTCTACTGGCGTCGCCTCCTTGTTGTCCATGTCAGCTTCTATTTCTTTCTCGGCCTCCGCCGCCCGTTTCTTAGATATTGCACGTCGTTGCATTTTCCCTCGAAATTCTCTGGCTTTGTAGCTGTTGCCTAGCTCCAACTAGTGATTGTGCAGAATGTATTGGCCTTCCAATCGCTAATTAAAGCCCCTAAAGTTGTGCGCCAATTTGTAATAAAATATATCATAAAATAATCGATTGAATGTGTGTTTTGATGATAATAGCTATTGTGGAGTATGTGACTCCGATGTAATCAAGTCCAATGTAATATGTTGTATTGTAATGTGTTTATTTGGTGTGGCTCTCGACGTCTTACTGGCCTGAAACACTTCCTTAAGTTTCCCAGCTGGTCGAGTCCCAATGGTAGCAAGACCGGTCGAGTAGCGTAAAGTTGATGAAGAAATATATATGCTCAGCTTCACCGAAAGTTTCAAAACAAAAATTATTGTTTTGAAGAAAATTAAAAAAAAATTATGTTTATAAAAAATAATAATAAAAAAAAAATTTTAATTTTATTAATTAATTAATTAGGATCAATTAATTAATATAGGGCTGTGAAGTTTTAAACAGTGTAATGCTCTTCTGAAAATTTTTATTAAAGTTTTAGTATAATTTAAATAATCTATCACCACTCATAAGACTGTCTGTAAACCAATCGATATTTGTTTACCTTTCTATTTTTTAGGTTATCTTCACTTACGGGTGGTAAAGTCCTTGTAGATTATCAATTAGAATTATGTTATTGGTAATTAGTATTATTGAAGAAATAAAGAACTATTAAGTATTGAAAAGTATTAATGTTTTATTAAGTAACAGCAATATTGACTCTTATCGATTAGTATCGATTCTCAGGATATCGAAAAAAGTTACAAGTATATGTTATAAAAATTATATAGGGTTCTTTAAACAGCCAGTTATTACCAAAGTCAGAGAAATCGGGCTAATATTTAAAAAGTATAACGTTACAATCAAATTAATAGTTATTAATAAACACAGACATTGAATAATAAATTGTAAATATAATAATTGTTTTCACCAAACAGCTGTACTGAACCAAGAAGAAGGCACTGAAATCGTCAAAGCAAATGGCCGCCGTGAAGTTAGTGAGATGTCATTCGTATATTGGACGTTCCAAATAAAAGATTTTCCTGTAGTATTCCTGTTCTGATGTCTGCGAATCTCTTGTAAAATGTTGTGTAGTGTCTAGTGTACTGTTTCTGAGTTGTATTTAGTGTATTCGTATAATTATTAGTTCAAACACTTTCCCCGATTCCATCACTAATTTGGGTTAATGTATTACACAGTTTTCTAGTGTTTTGTGGTGTTTTTCAGAGTAGATTTATATTGTTCTGTGTTATGGAGTGTTACTTGATTGTTTCTGTTATAATATGATAGTTTTTAGAAGTATTCCACAAGTCACTCGCGATTTCACAATAACGTACTATACATTCGCTTGGTATGTCTATTATAGGTTAGGTTATGCACGTTACCAAATGTATGTCATGTTAACCGTTCAAAAACCAATAATTAACTAACTGTTTCCTCCAGTTTCAATTAAACTCTTAGCCCATATAATATTATCCTTAACATTGTTCAAAAATATTTTCACATCCTGTGTACATTTTACTATTTCACTATATGAATGCCTAAACTTTGGTTATTTGTCAATTTTATTCACTAGATTTGATTTAAATTAATCTTTCAGTTCATTCTGGTTATTTTCAGATTAAATAATGCCATTTTATAGTGTTTTCTGTCCGAAAAATAGTAATTTTACTTTCAGTTTGATATACTCTGATAAGTCAAACATTTCCAAAATTTACTTCCTGTTATAATGTAAATTCAGCCATTTTATCAGTTATATTTAATATTAATAATCCTATATTGTATTAAAAGGTTCATATTCCCTTATTTTCTGGTAGTTAATTGAATTAGTTGTATCCTGAAACATTATTCAGGAATATATGACTCCCATGTCCAAATTTCTGAGTCTAGTCATTCTCATTTTTATTTATAATTCTGAATATAATTTATTAAAATCTCTCTAAATGGTATGTGCAATTATATGGCATGATCTCAAGTTTATTTTGTCTAAACCCCTTTTGTTTATTTGCATTTAAATGAGCAATTTCTCTGTTTTGATGAAGTTTGGTTTTCATTCTTTTGGCCTATGATTTTTTAACAATTTTTCTTACAAAATAATTTACAAACAATATATGATGTGTGATACCCTCTCTGACTTTTACAAATAGTATTATAAATTAAACATGTTTTTAAATTACACAAAAACAATTAGTATTGGTTACAATACAAACAATAGTTAAAACAAATAAAGAATATTTTTTTTTTTTTTTAAATAAATGGTTGTCTTCAAGTCAGACATTTTGCAACACAATCCTTATTTCTAAACATGGAAATATGGCTTACAAAAAAGGTTTTTTACTAACTAACATCTTAATTACTCTCTACTATTTACAAGTGGTAACTATTTTTATAGTTCTGATGTTAGTTGTTTCAGACCCAAACAAATGGCCTTATATCTAATACATTTTTAAACATTCTTGTACTATATACATAAAAAAACCTTATATTTATATTCTTATTTCTAACTATTATTATAAGTAGGATTCTACAGTTTTTATACCGTCTTTTATGCATTGTCTTTGGGGAATTGTACCCTGTCATTAACAAATAAATAGTATTAATTGTTCAAAAGGTATTATGAACTCTGTTTTCCTTTTTTCATGTAAAACAAAATGTTATTTTAAACAGATTCATGTCTTATGAACAACATATTGTCACAGTACATATTTTAAGTCATTAAAAATGCATATTTCATTGCATCCAATGTTTGTGATTGCCAAGAATGAAACACAAGGTTCATTTTTTATAATACCCAAAACTATCACTGGTTCACTTTGCACTTATATATTATGTTAATGCTAAATGGTCGTATAGTCTTATTAACATAATAAATTGGTTAGCGTTTTTTCAATGGAGATTTGTTCCATGGGTACTATATTATTGTTTCATCTTAGTTCACAGGAAACTTTTACTTTATACACTCCTCTCTCTTAAATTTATACACATGTGGTTTTTATTTCGTTATACTTTTATTTTTAGATATTTATTTTGGGGATATAGGGATTTGGGTGTCTTTTATAAAAGCATGACATCTTCTTCAGGATGCTGCCCTCTTCTTCTTTCTTCAGTCTTCTTTTCTCCTGCCTTCTGGGACTGGTATCTTCTCCATCTTCTTCTTGTTGCCATCAGGTTTCTTGGGATCTTCTCCATCTTCTTCTTTATTACAGAAATACACAACCTGTATTGGTTGATCTTGGCTTATTTTAGGGTTTCTTCTCTATTTATTCTTCCTCGTTGTGGGTTTGGTCATATTCAGTACTGCTTTGTTATTTTCTTTTTTACCTTCCTGGGTTATACCTTGAAAACCTTTGGTTATGAGACTGGTCTTGGATGACTCATCACTAGTAACTCCTTTTATTTTAACTTGTATTTTCTTTATAATAATGATTTCTTTCCACAGTTGCTATGAATTAATCTTTTTATATTAAACTTAGTGCTTTCTTCCAAATTTAAATATTATAACTTCATTATTCTAATGATCAATTGCCATTCAATATTATGCATATATCTGTCACGCTACAATATAAATGAAATTAAGAGTGACGGTGTATTTCTAATGATACCAAATTTAGTAAGACCATGCTTATTAGGCATGAGTTTCCTTAAAGAAGAAGGGTGTCGTATCGATATAGCAAAAGGTTCATCGAATTCAAAGGAAGAACGGACGAAGTGGAATGTACAGTACCAATCATGCATATGGAGGTGATGAATGCGGAAGAGGATGAAGAGATTGAACAGAACATCGATAGAAAAATTGATAGTATTGATTGTGAAGATGAAGAATTATTAAAGAAACTTAAAGAGATTCTCTTGAAGAATAAAAATTTATTTAGGGAGGTCCTGGACGGATTGACGGATATCTACATGAATTCAGAGTGACAGACAACACGCCGTATTTTCAGAGGGGGTGGCCTGTACCAATAGCGTACAAGGGGAAAGTTGATAATGAAATAGGTAACATGTTGAGGTATGGGGTTATTGAAAGATGCAACAGCCCTGATATAAACCCACTTGTAACTGTTATCAAGAAAGATGGTAAAGTTAGGCTGTGTCTGGATGCCAGGAAAGTGAATAGTGTTACCGTTCCAGATTATGAAGGAGCTCCACCGATTCAGGAAATTTTGGCGAGATGTGATGAAGTATCTGTCGACTGTCGATCTAATTAGTAGTTTTTGGCAGGTTCCATTAAAACCGGAATGCCGAGACTTCACCGCCTTCATATACGAAGGAAAGTGCTATAGATTCACTGTAACACCATTTGGTCTCAGCACAAGCTCAGCAGCGTTAAAAGAGGTTTAGACATGGTGCTAGGCGAAGATGTGAAAAGGAATACTATTATTTATGTTGATGACTGTTTATGCTATTCGAATGATCTTGAAACACACCTTCAACACTTAGAACTATTATTGAATAATTTCCGTATGGCAAACCTTACGATCAATTTAGAAAAATCACAATTTTTCCGACAGGAGATTGCTTATTTAGGGTATCACCTGACAACAAATGGAATCCAGGCAACAGAAGAAAAAGTAGCAGCGATTAGGAATTTTCCTACACCTAGTAACCAAAAACAATTGGAAAGGTTTCTTAGGATTAACAAACTTTTATAACCGCTTTACGGATAAGTACGCTCAGACAACACAACCACTATTAAATTTATTAAAGAAAGGGAGTAAATTCACATGGACACCAGAGCTAAATAAGTGTTTCCAGGAAGTAAAAGATTTATTTATAGAAACTGTAATCCTGAAGTTTCCAAGGGTTAATCAACGATATTATATGCAGTGTGATGCAAGCAACTTTGCATACGGCGGACAGTTATATCAACTCGACGGAGAGGGGAAAATTGGCGTCATTGCATTCACCAGTAAGACATTCAAAGGAGCAGAGAAGAACTACTACACAACGGAGAAAGAGTTATTAAGTATTGTCCGGTGTCTAGAGAAATTTCGTATTTATATACTCGGACAACCTTTGACCGTAATTACGGACAACAAAGCGTTAATCTTTATGAACAAATGTCACTTAAATAATTCGCGAATTACTCGTTGGATCTTGAGCGTTCAAGAGTATAAGTTCGATATTAAGGGCATTGTAAGGGCAAGGATAATATAGTTGCCGATATTTTAAGTAGACACTGTGACGATTTAATAAGCCTAAATCCCACAAAAATAAAAAAAAAATTTATAATACTAATATTAGCTTTAATAAGGTAAGAGTGAACCCTTCTCCATGCCTCGAACCGGTAGTAACCTGCCGATTTGCCAATGTAGCAGTTAATAAAATTAGATTAGAGAAACTAAATAAATCCGTAACTACCCCTAGTCACATAAAAGATTAATCAAAGTAAAGACCGATGTCATTAAGTTGTAAGCGAATTAAAGGAAAATAATTAATAATAAGTGAGAACTACTTTTACGCTGAGAAGCTACCCGCGCGCGGACAGCCTCTTCACCCCTATAGTTAGCCAGTTCAGTTGTATCTCAGACTCCGCTGCTGATACAGCGTACAAAAGTATGTAGTCAATATAAAAACCTATAAACGAGGAGAAGCTTGTGTGAGATAGCCGGATGATATAAAAATGTCGAAAATGACGTGAGTGTATGACAATGACATCTCTGTAACAAACTAACATCACCTAAATGTGATGTTAAACTTTTAACATGTAACTGTTAACCGTAAGTAATATGTGCGGTACAACAATGTGAATACCAGTGAAAGTTACAACCCAAAACCTACCACAAGAATCTACAGACCCAACAGACGACTCATCTTTAGGAATGACAGCAGATTTCACCAAAACACGATAGCCAGAAGATCTCCAAGACACCCTGCACAACCTATAGAAGCGCCGATTCGCCGACGATGTTACACACAGGTGATACGGAAGTTCAACTTCCGTGGTTCAGAACTTAACTTAAAATAATACATGATAGACACTTAATTAACCAATGAAAGTAAAGTAAAACACGAAAGACTGACTTAATTACCATAAAATTGTAATTTCATGCTTAATAATAATATGTTTTAAGTTTAATGCTTTTATGAATATAACACGTTAAAGTTAAATAAGCCCATTCTTCAGATGGCACAAAATAAAGATTATAATTTTAATATCATATACTGAAAGAAACTACTCGGATCCGAGGGCAGTACAAGCTATGTTAACTCATTAATTACTCTAATTCTATTTGTACAAGAGGTGCAAATGTTTTTATTTTTAATATACTCATTACTAAATTTCTTCGCAGATGTTAAAACATTATGTAATAAAGAGATGTCATGGTCCAAAAAGGTGAGTGAATAAATCTACAAACCCCTGTAAATATTCCTCAATTCACGGGATCCTATTTAACATTTGTTTACTTTCCAGTTATTTATGAGTTTGTTAAGATTATGGCAGCCTGTTTAATTGACCTGACCCAATTAACCAGGTTCCCGATATTATAACGACGAGACGTTATAAAATGCGCCACTCTGCTTTGTTTTTGTTTTAACGCCAGTGACAATAGCAAAATAAAATACGTTACTCTGCTGTTGTCATTTAATATTTTGTAGAATTATTCACTCTGTTAGTTTAACTACTATGTTAATTTAAAATATGCAACTCTCCCTTTTGCGTGCAGTGAAATAAGAAGTCTTTATTATTAACCCTTAATATTTAATAGGAAGTAAAAAAAAAATAAAATAAATTAATCAAAATAAGAACTCGTATTACAAAAAGTAAAATCATAAATTAGGATAGAGAGAAAATTATAATAATTATTACACAACATAATATAGGTAAGGATATTTAAATATTTAAATGTAGTAAGCCCAGGTTTTTTCCTGTTCAAAAATTCATTCCCCAACTTGTCGGTTTGACGACAATCTCGGACAGGAAAATAACCTGTTACCGCCTGTACGAAACAATCCCATTGTTACAAGCTGCAAAGTCGAGTTAGACAATACACCACCTCCCTCTGTTGTCTAATACAAAGTGTTTGACCCCCTTTGCCCAGTGACAACATATTTTAACCATATGTTGAAAATTAAAATATGGCTGTGTGAGATTTCTCTTCTCTCTCTCTCTCTCCCTCTCTCTCTCTCTCTCTGAGGCGAGATTCGATTCTCTCGTATCACCTATTTGTAAATATCTCCCCATTTCAATCACCTACCCTAGAACAGAGACCCACTAGCGTGAATTTCGAATCCCCCCCCCCGCCGGTATCAAGGATAGAACCTAGTAATGATCAGTTACTGAGTAGGAACGTGAATACCCTACGGATACCTGAAGCATCACTTCCCAATGCCCTCCACAATCTTACCTATAAGTATGCGTTACCACCCTCAGCGATGACAAATCAAGCATCGGGACCTCCTAGAATAACACCTCACGTAAACTTTAGTGCGGACCTCTACGGAAAGATAACTCACCCCGTAGAAAAAATTCTATCAGAAATCCCATACACCGATGGATTGAGTATCACCAAACTATTAGCTTTCATAAAATATCTGCTACAAATAAAAGACTTACAGCAACTAAGTGATTGCCAAATATTACAAGTCCTTCTGCCCAAAAGTAGACCAACATTAAAATATCGTGTACTGGAGTCATTAAGCTCTCAACATCCAGTAGAAGAACTCCATACTACTCTGATAAGACATTTTATTCCAACGGGAATTTACGAAGAGCTGAAACGAAACACAGTATTTCGAGTACAAGGAGCTCACGAGAGACTCGCCCACTATATCGCTGACATAAGAGAAGCTTCCCGATTACTGCAAGTAAACTGGAGCGAAAAGCAGTTAGTAGAAACAATCTTGGTAGGATTATCCCCGGAAGAGAGATCTCGCTTAGCACTTATAAATAAGCCCAACACGTTCGCAGAATTAGAACATTGCAGTATCCACTCATCCAACGTATGGTATTCGGATCAGAACCGACGTGCGTTACTCCCCCAGGTACAACGTAGAAATGAAAAACAACCCCTGGTATCAGAGACAAGAACACACCGTGATAGACGACCATTTCGAATTCCTCCAACTTCTCACTACCAAACTAAATCGAGTAATCAATAACCCCAACAGAATACAAGTGATACCGTGAGTAGAGAAAAAAGATGTTATAACTGCGGGAAATTAGGACACATCAGTAGATACTGTAAACAGAAACAGCACTACCAAAAACCCTCTTATTCAAAAAACATGTAAGGCAGGGAGATCCGAAATCCTGTGTCTTCAGCAGCATCGTGAAAATAGGTAAAACCCGGGAGTACCAAAAAGGAAACAAAAAAATATTTAAAAAAAATTATTAGACCCCTACGTAGAGAGATTTATCGATAAATGCAACTCAATGACTACATGCAAGTCCAGTATGTGTCAATTACCATACATACAAGTTGACCTTGGCGTTACTACCACACTTGGATTAATTGATTCTGGATCGACACGGAGCTTAATCAGCCAACAGCTAGCCGATATTTTAGCTAAACACAATCTTGTTAAACGTAGTCAACCGGTGGACATTAAATGCGCTACCGCTAACAAACAAAACTTAATCATAAAACTCAGCGTTACGATTAAACTAAAAATTAAAAATTTAACGTGGTATTTTCCAGTGTTAGTATACGACGAATTAGGACCAGACTTAATATTGGGAGCGGACTTTATCAGTAAAACAGGTATAATTCTTGACATGTACGATAAGAAGTATTATTTTAGATTCGACCGTACTCAAAAATATACTTTTGATTATGAAGTAAATAACAGTAAAAAAAAATGGAAACTTCTGCAACGCACCTAGAACACCGCGAGTCTGAATTAGATCACTTAGAAAGTAAAGATAGACTGAAAATACAGAAACTAATAAAAGAATTGTCCACCGTCCTCACCCCAAAGTTAGGATTAACGAATCTTATAGAGTACAAGATCAACCTGAGTGACAATAAAGTAATACGACTGCACCCATACAAATTATCACCACCAAAAATGGAAATAATGAGAAATCAAATCAATAAATTGTTAGAACAACAAGTCATAGAACCTTCCACTTCACCGTATTCATCACCTGCGTTTTTAGTACCTAAAGGCGCCGATAAACATAGATTAGTTGTGGACTATAGAAAATTAAATAAAAGGATAGAATTCGAGTCCATACCACTCCCCGACATCCATAGCGCCTTCCATTACTTTACAAAAGCTAAAGTTTTCACCATAATGGATCTCAATCAGGCATTTCATCAAATACCGCTATCGGAAGAATCCAAACGCCTAACCGCCTTCGCCGTCCCATTCAACCTGTACCAATTTACTAGAGTACCCTTTGGAATATCCCAAGGAAGTTCTGTATGTAGCCGATTGTTAGAGAAAATATTCCACGACATAAAATTTAAATTTGTATATCACTACCTAGATGACATAGTAATCTACAGCGAATCTATGGATCAACATCTTCATCATTTACGTGAAGTATTATCACGATTAAAGAAAGCCGGATTAACAGCAAACCCAAGTAAAGTAAATTTTGCCGTTAAACAATTTTCATTTTTAGGTCACATAGTAAAGGCCGACGGAAAAGTAAGTATAGACCCAGAACGCACCCGTGCTATCAGAGAATTTTTACCACCACGGGATACAAAAGGAATAGCCCGATTTTTGGGAATGATAAATTACTTCCACAGGTATATCCCTCACCTAGCTGATATAGCAGGTCCGTTGAACGTATTAAGGAAAAAAATAGCGAAATTTGAATGGCCTCCACAACACCAATCTGGATTTGAAAAACTGAAAGAAAGCATAATATCACCCAATTAGCTGATTTTACTAAACCATTTGTAGTACAGACAGACAGTTCAAGTGTAGCACTAGGAGGAGTACCGGTAATATATCAGGAAGTAGATAATTCTAGATTACCGATCAGTTATGCCTCACGAACTCTAACCGACCAGGAAAAGAAATTCTCCGCATACGAATTAGAATGTTTAGCTGTAGTATTCGCATTTGAGAAATTCAAACCCTTTTTAGAACATAAAGAATTTCTGTTAGAAACGGATAATCAAGCCTTATCTTGGTTATTAAATCATCCTAAACAGTTAGGTCGTATCGGACGATGGGTATTGAGATTAAATTGTTACAAGTTTAAAGTACAACACATTCGTGGCACCCAAAATGTAGTTGCCGATACACTGTCCCGTATGTTCCAGCCGCCTAATAAAATATCCGAAAATAAGGAAAGTGGTGAAACATCGATTATCAATACGCCAATTACTGAATTCCCTCTTGCATTTACTGATATAGCTCAGTATCAACAACAAGACCCGTATTTAAATACAATAATAGAACAGCTAGGTAAAGGAAATAATTCAGAAAAATATATACTGAGTAAGAGAGTATTATGTTATAGAGTAGCTAATGGAAAATCCTTGAGAATAATTGCCCCGGATATTATTAAACCAGTGCTAATGGAGTACTACCACTCATCCACCATTGGAGCACATATGGGAATAAATAAAACGATACATCGCATTCGAAAAGAATATCATTGGGAAAATATGAACAGCGAGACAGCTAAATTCGTAAAACAGTGTAAGTTGTGTGCACTGAGCAAGCCAGCGAGACACAGCCACATAGAAAAATTAATCTCGGAGACTCCCACGACACCCTTTTCAAAAATTTACTTGGACTTTTCTGGCCCCTACCCACGTTCAAAATCAGGTAATACCATGCTACTCATTTGTGTAGACTCATTTACCAAATTCGTCTGGATGTATCCCATGCGACGAGCGTTAGCATCTACCACTGTGAAGATTTTGCAAAATAGATTATTTAAAGACTTCGGTACACCAGTACATCTAGTGTCAGATAACGGACCCCAGTTTAAGTCCAAAGAATTCAAGGACATGTGTTTCAGACTAGGCATAGACCACATTACCGTTACAGAGTATCGTCCACAAGGTAATATAGCTGAAAGGTATTTGCGAAACCTAAAATCTGCTGTAATAGCCTACCATGCAAACGACCATACCTCTTGGGACCAGAACCTATCCTGGATACAATTTGCCTTCAACTCAGCATATCATGAAGGACATAAATCGACACCTTTTGATTTGATGTATAAATATAAACCGAATCACCCATTATCCACAAAGTGGAAAAAACATTAATTACTACCCCACGAAATTAGTGGTAAGAATATAAAAAAGATATGGAACGAAGCTCGCGCTAACTTAAGAGTGAATTTGAGAAAATCACGAAAATATCACGAGCGGGATAGTAAAGAAGTAAAGTATCAAGTCGGAGACTTAGTGATGTACAAAACTCACCCTACGAGTAGTGCAGTTGATAAGACCACCTCCAAACTATCTTACCGATGGTGTGGCCCTTACAAAATTTACAGATACTTAACTCCCGTAACCGTAGCACTGTATGAACCCACTACGAATAAATATGTACTGTACGTAGAAGTCATGTTTCCCAGATAAATATTATCACGGAAAGAAAGATGCTAGTGAGCAAGGAAATAAAGGAAGTAGAAAAGGATAGATGTATTAAGACGTATATTTGCTATATTGTAATTGAGTCACTACTTAATTACCAAATCGTATAAATAGGAATGAGGCCTGATCAACCTTAGATCCTGTTCATCGAGAATAAGAAATATGAGAAGTCAGCTGACACAGAATATAAGTAACGTTACTTTACAGTTACTTTACACAAGTATTTTAATAAAATGATTTGTCAACCGCGATTCAACGAAATCCTTGAAAGAGAAAAAGAAACACAGTAAGGATGTGAAACCTACTCTGTGAAGAGTAACTCCATAACAAGAGTAAGAAAAAGCTAAAGAAAAAACCGGTAGTAGTCTTAAGTAGTAGAATTAAGATGAAATTTGTGTATTTTATATATTTTATGACTTTTGAATTTTATGTATTTTAAGTATTAGTTAATAAGATATTGTATTTCTTGTTAATAGTAAATAGTGAATTGAGAGTGATTCATGTACCTCATGAGGAAGTTGTTAAAAGAGAGAAAGGAATTTCACACAGAAATTCCGAGCATACTCCCAGTGCAATTCTAATCTATTTCCCCTTTGAAAACACATCGGTCCCTGACCCTGTGTCTTCTTTAAGTGGAGAAGTATGTGACGATTTAATAAGCCTAAATCCCACAAAAATAAAAAAAAATTTATAATACTAACATTAGCTTTAATAAGGTACGAATGAACCCTTCTCCATGCCCCGAACCGGTAGTAACCTGCCGATTTGCCAATGTAGCAGTTAATAAAATTAGATTAGAGAAACTAAATAAATCCGTAACTACCCCTAGTCACATAAAAGAGTAATCAAAGTAAAGACCGATGTCATTAAGTTGTAAGCGAATTAAAGGAAAATAATTAATAATAAGTGAGAACTACTTTTACGCTGAGAAGCTACCCGCGCGCGGACAGCCTCTTCACCCCTATAGTTAGCCAGTTCAGTTGTATCTCAGACTCCACTGCTGATACAGCGTACAAAAGTATGTAGTCAATATAAAAACCTATAAACGAGGAGAAGCTTGTGTGAGATAGCCGGATGATATAAAAATGTCGAAAATGACGTGAGTGTATGACAATGACATCTCTGTAACAAACTAACATCACCTAAATGTGATGTTAAACTTTTAACATGTAACTGTTAACCGTAAGTAATATGTGCGGTACAACAATGTGAATACCAGTGAAAGTTACAACCCAAAACCTACCACAAGAATCTACAGACCCAACAGACGACTCATCTTTAGGAATGACAGCAGATTTCACCAAAACACGATAGCCAGAAGATCTCCAAGACACCCTGCACAACCTATAGAAGCGCCGATTCGCCGACGATGTTACACACAGGTGATACGGAAGTTCAACTTCCGTGGTTCAGAACTTAACTTAAAATAATACATGATAGACACTTAATTAACCAATGAAAGTAAAGTAAAACACGAAAGACTGACTTAATTACCATAAAATTGTAATTTCATGCTTAATAATAATATGTTTTAAGTTTAATGCTTTTATGAATATAACACGTTAAAGTTAAATAAGCCCATTCTTCAGATGGCACAAAATAAAGATTATAATTTTAATATCATATACTGAAAGAAACTACTCGGATCCGAGGGCAGTACAAGCTATGTTAACTCATTAATTACTCTAATTCTATTTGTACAAGAGGTGCAAATGTTTTTATTTTTAATATACTCATTACTAAATTTCTTCGCAGATGTTAAAACATTATGTAATAAAGAGATGTCATGGTCCAAAAAGGTGAGTGAATAAATCTACAAACCCCTGTAAATATTCCTCAATTCACGGGATCCTATTTAACATTTGTTTACTTTCCAGTTATTTATGAGTTTGTTAAGATTATGGCAGCCTGTTTAATTGACCTGACCCAATTAACCAGGTTCCCGATATTATAACGACGAGACGTTATAAAATGCGCCACTCTGCTTTGTTTTTGTTTTAACGCCAGTGACAATAGCAAAATAAAATACGTTACTCTGCTGTTGTCATTTAATATTTTGTAGAATTATTCACTCTGTTAGTTTAACTACTATGTTAATTTAAAATATGCAACTCTCCCTTTTGCGTGCAGTGAAATAAGAAGTCTTTATTATTAACCCTTAATATTTAATAGGAAGTAAAAAAAAAATAAAATAAATTAATCAAAATAAGAACTCGTATTACAAAAAGTAAAATCATAAATTAGGATAGAGAGAAAATTATAATAATTATTACACAACATAATATAGGTAAGGATATTTAATATTTAAATGTAGTAAGCCCAGGTTTTTTCCTGTTCAAAAATTCATTCCCCAACTTGTCGGTTTGACGACAATCTCGGACAGGAAAATAACCTGTTACCGCCTGTACGAAACAATCCCATTGTTACAAGCTGCAAAGTCGAGTTAGACAATACACCACCTCCCTCTGTTGTCTAATACAAAGTGTTTGACCCCCTTTGCCCAGTGACAACATATTTTAACCATATGTTGAAAATTAAAATATGGCTGTGTGAGATTTCTCTTCTCTCTCTCTCTCTCCCTCTCTCTCTCTCTCTCTGAGGCGAGATTCGATTCTCTCGTATCACCTATTTGTAAATATCTCCCCATTTCAATCACCTACCCTAGAACAGAGACCCACTAGCGTGAATTTCGAATCCCCCCCCCCGCCGGTATCAAGGATAGAACCTAGTAATGATCAGTTACTGAGTAGGAACGTGAATACCCTACGGATACCTGAAGCATCACTTCCCAATGCCCTCCACAATCTTACCTATAAGTATGCGTTACCACCCTCAGCGATGACAAATCAAGCATCGGGACCTCCTAGAATAACACCTCACGTAAACTTTAGTGCGGACCTCTACGGAAAGATAACTCACCCCGTAGAAAAAATTCTATCAGAAATCCCATACACCGATGGATTGAGTATCACCAAACTATTAGCTTTCATAAAATATCTGCTACAAATAAAAGACTTACAGCAACTAAGTGATTGCCAAATATTACAAGTCCTTCTGCCCAAAAGTAGACCAACATTAAAATATCGTGTACTGGAGTCATTAAGCTCTCAACATCCAGTAGAAGAACTCCATACTACTCTGATAAGACATTTTATTCCAACGGGAATTTACGAAGAGCTGAAACGAAACACAGTATTTCGAGTACAAGGAGCTCACGAGAGACTCGCCCACTATATCGCTGACATAAGAGAAGCTTCCCGATTACTGCAAGTAAACTGGAGCGAAAAGCAGTTAGTAGAAACAATCTTGGTAGGATTATCCCCGGAAGAGAGATCTCGCTTAGCACTTATAAATAAGCCCAACACGTTCGCAGAATTAGAACATTGCAGTATCCACTCATCCAACGTATGGTATTCGGATCAGAACCGACGTGCGTTACTCCCCCAGGTACAACGTAGAAATGAAAAACAACCCCTGGTATCAGAGACAAGAACACACCGTGATAGACGACCATTTCGAATTCCTCCAACTTCTCACTACCAAACTAAATCGAGTAATCAATAACCCCAACAGAATACAAGTGATACCGTGAGTAGAGAAAAAAGATGTTATAACTGCGGGAAATTAGGACACATCAGTAGATACTGTAAACAGAAACAGCACTACCAAAAACCCTCTTATTCAAAAAACATGTAAGGCAGGGAGATCCGAAATCCTGTGTCTTCAGCAGCATCGTGAAAATAGGTAAAACCCGGGAGTACCAAAAAGGAAACAAAAAAATATTTAAAAAAAATTATTAGACCCCTACGTAGAGAGATTTATCGATAAATGCAACTCAATGACTACATGCAAGTCCAGTATGTGTCAATTACCATACATACAAGTTGACCTTGGCGTTACTACCACACTTGGATTAATTGATTCTGGATCGACACGGAGCTTAATCAGCCAACAGCTAGCCGATATTTTAGCTAAACACAATCTTGTTAAACGTAGTCAACCGGTGGACATTAAATGCGCTACCGCTAACAAACAAAACTTAATCATAAAACTCAGCGTTACGATTAAACTAAAAATTAAAAATTTAACGTGGTATTTTCCAGTGTTAGTATACGACGAATTAGGACCAGACTTAATATTGGGAGCGGACTTTATCAGTAAAACAGGTATAATTCTTGACATGTACGATAAGAAGTATTATTTTAGATTCGACCGTACTCAAAAATATACTTTTGATTATGAAGTAAATAACAGTAAAAAAAAATGGAAACTTCTGCAACGCACCTAGAACACCGCGAGTCTGAATTAGATCACTTAGAAAGTAAAGATAGACTGAAAATACAGAAACTAATAAAAGAATTGTCCACCGTCCTCACCCCAAAGTTAGGATTAACGAATCTTATAGAGTACAAGATCAACCTGAGTGACAATAAAGTAATACGACTGCACCCATACAAATTATCACCACCAAAAATGGAAATAATGAGAAATCAAATCAATAAATTGTTAGAACAACAAGTCATAGAACCTTCCACTTCACCGTATTCATCACCTGCGTTTTTAGTACCTAAAGGCGCCGATAAACATAGATTAGTTGTGGACTATAGAAAATTAAATAAAAGGATAGAATTCGAGTCCATACCACTCCCCGACATCCATAGCGCCTTCCATTACTTTACAAAAGCTAAAGTTTTCACCATAATGGATCTCAATCAGGCATTTCATCAAATACCGCTATCGGAAGAATCCAAACGCCTAACCGCCTTCGCCGTCCCATTCAACCTGTACCAATTTACTAGAGTACCCTTTGGAATATCCCAAGGAAGTTC
This sequence comes from Magicicada septendecula, assembly GCA_034769895.1. Lineage (NCBI taxonomy): Eukaryota > Metazoa > Arthropoda > Insecta > Hemiptera > Cicadidae > Magicicada > Magicicada septendecula. The sequence goes on from CM068368.1 coordinate 662,776,852, forward strand.
TGTATGTAGCCGATTGTTAGAGAAAATATTCCACGACATAAAATTTAAATTTGTATATCACTACCTAGATGACATAGTAATCTACAGCGAATCTATGGATCAACATCTTCATCATTTACGTGAAGTATTATCACGATTAAAGAAAGCCGGATTAACAGCAAACCCAAGTAAAGTAAATTTTGCCGTTAAACAATTTTCATTTTTAGGTCACATAGTAAAGGCCGACGGAAAAGTAAGTATAGACCCAGAACGCACCCGTGCTATCAGAGAATTTTTACCACCACGGGATACAAAAGGAATAGCCCGATTTTTGGGAATGATAAATTACTTCCACAGGTATATCCCTCACCTAGCTGATATAGCAGGTCCGTTGAACGTATTAAGGAAAAAAATAGCGAAATTTGAATGGCCTCCACAACACCAATCTGGATTTGAAAAACTGAAAGAAAGCATAATATCACCCAATTAGCTGATTTTACTAAACCATTTGTAGTACAGACAGACAGTTCAAGTGTAGCACTAGGAGGAGTACCGGTAATATATCAGGAAGTAGATAATTCTAGATTACCGATCAGTTATGCCTCACGAACTCTAACCGACCAGGAAAAGAAATTCTCCGCATACGAATTAGAATGTTTAGCTGTAGTATTCGCATTTGAGAAATTCAAACCCTTTTTAGAACATAAAGAATTTCTGTTAGAAACGGATAATCAAGCCTTATCTTGGTTATTAAATCATCCTAAACAGTTAGGTCGTATCGGACGATGGGTATTGAGATTAAATTGTTACAAGTTTAAAGTACAACACATTCGTGGCACCCAAAATGTAGTTGCCGATACACTGTCCCGTATGTTCCAGCCGCCTAATAAAATATCCGAAAATAAGGAAAGTGGTGAAACATCGATTATCAATACGCCAATTACTGAATTCCCTCTTGCATTTACTGATATAGCTCAGTATCAACAACAAGACCCGTATTTAAATACAATAATAGAACAGCTAGGTAAAGGAAATAATTCAGAAAAATATATACTGAGTAAGAGAGTATTATGTTATAGAGTAGCTAATGGAAAATCCTTGAGAATAATTGCCCCGGATATTATTAAACCAGTGCTAATGGAGTACTACCACTCATCCACCATTGGAGCACATATGGGAATAAATAAAACGATACATCGCATTCGAAAAGAATATCATTGGGAAAATATGAACAGCGAGACAGCTAAATTCGTAAAACAGTGTAAGTTGTGTGCACTGAGCAAGCCAGCGAGACACAGCCACATAGAAAAATTAATCTCGGAGACTCCCACGACACCCTTTTCAAAAATTTACTTGGACTTTTCTGGCCCCTACCCACGTTCAAAATCAGGTAATACCATGCTACTCATTTGTGTAGACTCATTTACCAAATTCGTCTGGATGTATCCCATGCGACGAGCGTTAGCATCTACCACTGTGAAGATTTTGCAAAATAGATTATTTAAAGACTTCGGTACACCAGTACATCTAGTGTCAGATAACGGACCCCAGTTTAAGTCCAAAGAATTCAAGGACATGTGTTTCAGACTAGGCATAGACCACATTACCGTTACAGAGTATCGTCCACAAGGTAATATAGCTGAAAGGTATTTGCGAAACCTAAAATCTGCTGTAATAGCCTACCATGCAAACGACCATACCTCTTGGGACCAGAACCTATCCTGGATACAATTTGCCTTCAACTCAGCATATCATGAAGGACATAAATCGACACCTTTTGATTTGATGTATAAATATAAACCGAATCACCCATTATCCACAAAGTGGAAAAAACATTAATTACTACCCCACGAAATTAGTGGTAAGAATATAAAAAAGATATGGAACGAAGCTCGCGCTAACTTAAGAGTGAATTTGAGAAAATCACGAAAATATCACGAGCGGGATAGTAAAGAAGTAAAGTATCAAGTCGGAGACTTAGTGATGTACAAAACTCACCCTACGAGTAGTGCAGTTGATAAGACCACCTCCAAACTATCTTACCGATGGTGTGGCCCTTACAAAATTTACAGATACTTAACTCCCGTAACCGTAGCACTGTATGAACCCACTACGAATAAATATGTACTGTACGTAGAAGTCATGTTTCCCAGATAAATATTATCACGGAAAGAAAGATGCTAGTGAGCAAGGAAATAAAGGAAGTAGAAAAGGATAGATGTATTAAGACGTATATTTGCTATATTGTAATTGAGTCACTACTTAATTACCAAATCGTATAAATAGGAATGAGGCCTGATCAACCTTAGATCCTGTTCATCGAGAATAAGAAATATGAGAAGTCAGCTGACACAGAATATAAGTAACGTTACTTTACAGTTACTTTACACAAGTATTTTAATAAAATGATTTGTCAACCGCGATTCAACGAAATCCTTGAAAGAGAAAAAGAAACACAGTAAGGATGTGAAACCTACTCTGTGAAGAGTAACTCCATAACAAGAGTAAGAAAAAGCTAAAGAAAAAACCGGTAGTAGTCTTAAGTAGTAGAATTAAGATGAAATTTGTGTATTTTATATATTTTATGACTTTTGAATTTTATGTATTTTAAGTATTAGTTAATAAGATATTGTATTTCTTGTTAATAGTAAATAGTGAATTGAGAGTGATTCATGTACCTCATGAGGAAGTTGTTAAAAGAGAGAAAGGAATTTCACACAGAAATTCCGAGCATACTCCCAGTGCAATTCTAATCTATTTCCCCTTTGAAAACACATCGGTCCCTGACCCTGTGTCTTCTTTAAGTGGAGAAGTATGTGACGATTTAATAAGCCTAAATCCCACAAAAATAAAAAAAAATTTATAATACTAACATTAGCTTTAATAAGGTACGAATGAACCCTTCTCCATGCCCCGAACCGGTAGTAACCTGCCGATTTGCCAATGTAGCAGTTAATAAAATTAGATTAGAGAAACTAAATAAATCCGTAACTACCCCTAGTCACATAAAAGATTAATCAAAGTAAAGACCGATGTCATTAAGTTGTAAGCGAATTAAAGGAAAATAATTAATAATAAGTGAGAACTACTTTTACGCTGAGAAGCTACCCGCGCGCGGACAGCCTCTTCACCCCTATAGTTAGCCAGTTCAGTTGTATCTCAGACTCCGCTGCTGATACAGCGTACAAAAGTATGTAGTCAATATAAAAACCTATAAACGAGGAGAAGCTTGTGTGAGATAGCCGGATGATATAAAAATGTCGAAAATGACGTGAGTGTATGACAATGACATCTCTGTAACAAACTAACATCACCTAAATGTGATGTTAAACTTTTAACATGTAACTGTTAACCGTAAGTAATATGTGCGGTACAACAATGTGAATACCAGTGAAAGTTACAACCCAAAACCTACCACAAGAATCTACAGACCCAACAGACGACTCATCTTTAGGAATGACAGCAGATTTCACCAAAACACGATAGCCAGAAGATCTCCAAGACACCCTGCACAACCTATAGAAGCGCCGATTCGCCGACGATGTTACACACAGGTGATACGGAAGTTCAACTTCCGTGGTTCAGAACTTAACTTAAAATAATACATGATAGACACTTAATTAACCAATGAAAGTAAAGTAAAACACGAAAGACTGACTTAATTACCATAAAATTGTAATTTCATGCTTAATAATAATATGTTTTAAGTTTAATGCTTTTATGAATATAACACGTTAAAGTTAAATAAGCCCATTCTTCAGATGGCACAAAATAAAGATTATAATTTTAATATCATATACTGAAAGAAACTACTCGGATCCGAGGGCAGTACAAGCTATGTTAACTCATTAATTACTCTAATTCTATTTGTACAAGAGGTGCAAATGTTTTTATTTTTAATATACTCATTACTAAATTTCTTCGCAGATGTTAAAACATTATGTAATAAAGAGATGTCATGGTCCAAAAAGGTGAGTGAATAAATCTACAAACCCCTGTAAATATTCCTCAATTCACGGGATCCTATTTAACATTTGTTTACTTTCCAGTTATTTATGAGTTTGTTAAGATTATGGCAGCCTGTTTAATTGACCTGACCCAATTAACCAGGTTCCCGATATTATAACGACGAGACGTTATAAAATGCGCCACTCTGCTTTGTTTTTGTTTTAACGCCAGTGACAATAGCAAAATAAAATACGTTACTCTGCTGTTGTCATTTAATATTTTGTAGAATTATTCACTCTGTTAGTTTAACTACTATGTTAATTTAAAATATGCAACTCTCCCTTTTGCGTGCAGTGAAATAAGAAGTCTTTATTATTAACCCTTAATATTTAATAGGAAGTAAAAAAAAAATAAAATAAATTAATCAAAATAAGAACTCGTATTACAAAAAGTAAAATCATAAATTAGGATAGAGAGAAAATTATAATAATTATTACACAACATAATATAGGTAAGGATATTTAAATATTTAAATGTAGTAAGCCCAGGTTTTTTCCTGTTCAAAAATTCATTCCCCAACTTGTCGGTTTGACGACAATCTCGGACAGGAAAATAACCTGTTACCGCCTGTACGAAACAATCCCATTGTTACAAGCTGCAAAGTCGAGTTAGACAATACACCACCTCCCTCTGTTGTCTAATACAAAGTGTTTGACCCCCTTTGCCCAGTGACAACATATTTTAACCATATGTTGAAAATTAAAATATGGCTGTGTGAGATTTCTCTTCTCTCTCTCTCTCTCCCTCTCTCTCTCTCTCTCTGAGGCGAGATTCGATTCTCTCGTATCACCTATTTGTAAATATCTCCCCATTTCAATCACCTACCCTAGAACAGAGACCCACTAGCGTGAATTTCGAATCCCCCCCCCCGCCGGTATCAAGGATAGAACCTAGTAATGATCAGTTACTGAGTAGGAACGTGAATACCCTACGGATACCTGAAGCATCACTTCCCAATGCCCTCCACAATCTTACCTATAAGTATGCGTTACCACCCTCAGCGATGACAAATCAAGCATCGGGACCTCCTAGAATAACACCTCACGTAAACTTTAGTGCGGACCTCTACGGAAAGATAACTCACCCCGTAGAAAAAATTCTATCAGAAATCCCATACACCGATGGATTGAGTATCACCAAACTATTAGCTTTCATAAAATATCTGCTACAAATAAAAGACTTACAGCAACTAAGTGATTGCCAAATATTACAAGTCCTTCTGCCCAAAAGTAGACCAACATTAAAATATCGTGTACTGGAGTCATTAAGCTCTCAACATCCAGTAGAAGAACTCCATACTACTCTGATAAGACATTTTATTCCAACGGGAATTTACGAAGAGCTGAAACGAAACACAGTATTTCGAGTACAAGGAGCTCACGAGAGACTCGCCCACTATATCGCTGACATAAGAGAAGCTTCCCGATTACTGCAAGTAAACTGGAGCGAAAAGCAGTTAGTAGAAACAATCTTGGTAGGATTATCCCCGGAAGAGAGATCTCGCTTAGCACTTATAAATAAGCCCAACACGTTCGCAGAATTAGAACATTGCAGTATCCACTCATCCAACGTATGGTATTCGGATCAGAACCGACGTGCGTTACTCCCCCAGGTACAACGTAGAAATGAAAAACAACCCCTGGTATCAGAGACAAGAACACACCGTGATAGACGACCATTTCGAATTCCTCCAACTTCTCACTACCAAACTAAATCGAGTAATCAATAACCCCAACAGAATACAAGTGATACCGTGAGTAGAGAAAAAAGATGTTATAACTGCGGGAAATTAGGACACATCAGTAGATACTGTAAACAGAAACAGCACTACCAAAAACCCTCTTATTCAAAAAACATGTAAGGCAGGGAGATCCGAAATCCTGTGTCTTCAGCAGCATCGTGAAAATAGGTAAAACCCGGGAGTACCAAAAAGGAAACAAAAAAATATTTAAAAAAAATTATTAGACCCCTACGTAGAGAGATTTATCGATAAATGCAACTCAATGACTACATGCAAGTCCAGTATGTGTCAATTACCATACATACAAGTTGACCTTGGCGTTACTACCACACTTGGATTAATTGATTCTGGATCGACACGGAGCTTAATCAGCCAACAGCTAGCCGATATTTTAGCTAAACACAATCTTGTTAAACGTAGTCAACCGGTGGACATTAAATGCGCTACCGCTAACAAACAAAACTTAATCATAAAACTCAGCGTTACGATTAAACTAAAAATTAAAAATTTAACGTGGTATTTTCCAGTGTTAGTATACGACGAATTAGGACCAGACTTAATATTGGGAGCGGACTTTATCAGTAAAACAGGTATAATTCTTGACATGTACGATAAGAAGTATTATTTTAGATTCGACCGTACTCAAAAATATACTTTTGATTATGAAGTAAATAACAGTAAAAAAAAATGGAAACTTCTGCAACGCACCTAGAACACCGCGAGTCTGAATTAGATCACTTAGAAAGTAAAGATAGACTGAAAATACAGAAACTAATAAAAGAATTGTCCACCGTCCTCACCCCAAAGTTAGGATTAACGAATCTTATAGAGTACAAGATCAACCTGAGTGACAATAAAGTAATACGACTGCACCCATACAAATTATCACCACCAAAAATGGAAATAATGAGAAATCAAATCAATAAATTGTTAGAACAACAAGTCATAGAACCTTCCACTTCACCGTATTCATCACCTGCGTTTTTAGTACCTAAAGGCGCCGATAAACATAGATTAGTTGTGGACTATAGAAAATTAAATAAAAGGATAGAATTCGAGTCCATACCACTCCCCGACATCCATAGCGCCTTCCATTACTTTACAAAAGCTAAAGTTTTCACCATAATGGATCTCAATCAGGCATTTCATCAAATACCGCTATCGGAAGAATCCAAACGCCTAACCGCCTTCGCCGTCCCATTCAACCTGTACCAATTTACTAGAGTACCCTTTGGAATATCCCAAGGAAGTTCTGTATGTAGCCGATTGTTAGAGAAAATATTCCACGACATAAAATTTAAATTTGTATATCACTACCTAGATGACATAGTAATCTACAGCGAATCTATGGATCAACATCTTCATCATTTACGTGAAGTATTATCACGATTAAAGAAAGCCGGATTAACAGCAAACCCAAGTAAAGTAAATTTTGCCGTTAAACAATTTTCATTTTTAGGTCACATAGTAAAGGCCGACGGAAAAGTAAGTATAGACCCAGAACGCACCCGTGCTATCAGAGAATTTTTACCACCACGGGATACAAAAGGAATAGCCCGATTTTTGGGAATGATAAATTACTTCCACAGGTATATCCCTCACCTAGCTGATATAGCAGGTCCGTTGAACGTATTAAGGAAAAAAATAGCGAAATTTGAATGGCCTCCACAACACCAATCTGGATTTGAAAAACTGAAAGAAAGCATAATATCACCCAATTAGCTGATTTTACTAAACCATTTGTAGTACAGACAGACAGTTCAAGTGTAGCACTAGGAGGAGTACCGGTAATATATCAGGAAGTAGATAATTCTAGATTACCGATCAGTTATGCCTCACGAACTCTAACCGACCAGGAAAAGAAATTCTCCGCATACGAATTAGAATGTTTAGCTGTAGTATTCGCATTTGAGAAATTCAAACCCTTTTTAGAACATAAAGAATTTCTGTTAGAAACGGATAATCAAGCCTTATCTTGGTTATTAAATCATCCTAAACAGTTAGGTCGTATCGGACGATGGGTATTGAGATTAAATTGTTACAAGTTTAAAGTACAACACATTCGTGGCACCCAAAATGTAGTTGCCGATACACTGTCCCGTATGTTCCAGCCGCCTAATAAAATATCCGAAAATAAGGAAAGTGGTGAAACATCGATTATCAATACGCCAATTACTGAATTCCCTCTTGCATTTACTGATATAGCTCAGTATCAACAACAAGACCCGTATTTAAATACAATAATAGAACAGCTAGGTAAAGGAAATAATTCAGAAAAATATATACTGAGTAAGAGAGTATTATGTTATAGAGTAGCTAATGGAAAATCCTTGAGAATAATTGCCCCGGATATTATTAAACCAGTGCTAATGGAGTACTACCACTCATCCACCATTGGAGCACATATGGGAATAAATAAAACGATACATCGCATTCGAAAAGAATATCATTGGGAAAATATGAACAGCGAGACAGCTAAATTCGTAAAACAGTGTAAGTTGTGTGCACTGAGCAAGCCAGCGAGACACAGCCACATAGAAAAATTAATCTCGGAGACTCCCACGACACCCTTTTCAAAAATTTACTTGGACTTTTCTGGCCCCTACCCACGTTCAAAATCAGGTAATACCATGCTACTCATTTGTGTAGACTCATTTACCAAATTCGTCTGGATGTATCCCATGCGACGAGCGTTAGCATCTACCACTGTGAAGATTTTGCAAAATAGATTATTTAAAGACTTCGGTACACCAGTACATCTAGTGTCAGATAACGGACCCCAGTTTAAGTCCAAAGAATTCAAGGACATGTGTTTCAGACTAGGCATAGACCACATTACCGTTACAGAGTATCGTCCACAAGGTAATATAGCTGAAAGGTATTTGCGAAACCTAAAATCTGCTGTAATAGCCTACCATGCAAACGACCATACCTCTTGGGACCAGAACCTATCCTGGATACAATTTGCCTTCAACTCAGCATATCATGAAGGACATAAATCGACACCTTTTGATTTGATGTATAAATATAAACCGAATCACCCATTATCCACAAAGTGGAAAAAACATTAATTACTACCCCACGAAATTAGTGGTAAGAATATAAAAAAGATATGGAACGAAGCTCGCGCTAACTTAAGAGTGAATTTGAGAAAATCACGAAAATATCACGAGCGGGATAGTAAAGAAGTAAAGTATCAAGTCGGAGACTTAGTGATGTACAAAACTCACCCTACGAGTAGTGCAGTTGATAAGACCACCTCCAAACTATCTTACCGATGGTGTGGCCCTTACAAAATTTACAGATACTTAACTCCCGTAACCGTAGCACTGTATGAACCCACTACGAATAAATATGTACTGTACGTAGAAGTCATGTTTCCCAGATAAATATTATCACGGAAAGAAAGATGCTAGTGAGCAAGGAAATAAAGGAAGTAGAAAAGGATAGATGTATTAAGACGTATATTTGCTATATTGTAATTGAGTCACTACTTAATTACCAAATCGTATAAATAGGAATGAGGCCTGATCAACCTTAGATCCTGTTCATCGAGAATAAGAAATATGAGAAGTCAGCTGACACAGAATATAAGTAACGTTACTTTACAGTTACTTTACACAAGTATTTTAATAAAATGATTTGTCAACCGCGATTCAACGAAATCCTTGAAAGAGAAAAAGAAACACAGTAAGGATGTGAAACCTACTCTGTGAAGAGTAACTCCATAACAAGAGTAAGAAAAAGCTAAAGAAAAAACCGGTAGTAGTCTTAAGTAGTAGAATTAAGATGAAATTTGTGTATTTTATATATTTTATGACTTTTGAATTTTATGTATTTTAAGTATTAGTTAATAAGATATTGTATTTCTTGTTAATAGTAAATAGTGAATTGAGAGTGATTCATGTACCTCATGAGGAAGTTGTTAAAAGAGAGAAAGGAATTTCACACAGAAATTCCGAGCATACTCCCAGTGCAATTCTAATCTATTTCCCCTTTGAAAACACATCGGTCCCTGACCCTGTGTCTTCTTTAAGTGGAGAAGTATGTGACGATTTAATAAGCCTAAATCCCACAAAAATAAAAAAAAATTTATAATACTAACATTAGCTTTAATAAGGTACGAATGAACCCTTCTCCATGCCCCGAACCGGTAGTAACCTGCCGATTTGCCAATGTAGCAGTTAATAAAATTAGATTAGAGAAACTAAATAAATCCGTAACTACCCCTAGTCACATAAAAGAGTAATCAAAGTAAAGACCGATGTCATTAAGTTGTAAGCGAATTAAAGGAAAATAATTAATAATAAGTGAGAACTACTTTTACGCTGAGAAGCTACCCGCGCGCGGACAGCCTCTTCACCCCTATAGTTAGCCAGTTCAGTTGTATCTCAGACTCCGCTGCTGATACAGCGTACAAAAGTATGTAGTCAATATAAAAACCTATAAACGAGGAGAAGCTTGTGTGAGATAGCCGGATGATATAAAAATGTCGAAAATGACGTGAGTGTATGACAATGACATCTCTGTAACAAACTAACATCACCTAAATGTGATGTTAAACTTTTAACATGTAACTGTTAACCGTAAGTAATATGTGCGGTACAACAATGTGAATACCAGTGAAAGTTACAACCCAAAACCTACCACAAGAATCTACAGACCCAACAGACGACTCATCTTTAGGAATGACAGCAGATTTCACCAAAACACGACAGCCAGAAGATCTCCAAGACACCCTGCACAACCTATAGAAGCGCCGATTCGCCGACGATGTTACACACAGGTGATACGGAAGTTCAACTTCCGTGGTTCAGAACTTAACTTAAAATAATACATGATAGACACTTAATTAACCAATGAAAGTAAAGTAAAACACGAAAGACTGACTTAATTACCATAAAATTGTAATTTCATGCTTAATAATAATATGTTTTAAGTTTAATGCTTTTATGAATATAACACGTTAAAGTTAAATAAGCCCATTCTTCAGATGGCACAAAATAAAGATTATAATTTTAATATCATATACTGAAAGAAACAACTCGGATCCGAGGTCAGTACAAGCTATGTTAACTCATTAATTACTCTAATTCTATTTGTACAAGAGGTGCAAATGTTTTTATTTTTAATATACTCATTACTAAATTTCTTCGCAGATGTTAAAACATTATGTAATAAAGAGATGTCATGGTCCAAAAAGGTGAGTGAATAAATCTACAAACCCCTGTCAATATTCCTCAATTCACGGGATCCTATTTAACATTTATTTACTTTCCAGTTATTTATGAGTTTGTTAAGATTATGGCAGCCTGTTTAATTGACCTGACCCAATTAACCAGGTTCCCGATATTATAACGACGAGACGTTATAACACCCAGAAAATGTTGCGGATGGAGAAGTGACCGACGATGTTTGTGAATACCTAATAAATCATGTTGTAATAAAAGTGGATAGGAACGTTAGTAAAATAATTAAAAACATAGGGAAATAGCAACTAGAAGACAGTAAACTTAAATGTATAATAGAGAGGATAAGGGATAAGCGTCAGGATAAGGACTTGTGTAAATTTTATAATTATATTAACAACAGACAGATTGTATAGAAAATGCAAGGGGAAGTGGAAGCTATACGTACCTGCTAGTGTATCTAGTATGATTATTGCTGAAATACACAAGATGTGTGGTCACCTTGGTACAAAAAAGTGCGCCAAGATGATGCAGGAGTATTTTACCCTAGACGGAATGTATAAGAGAATAAAGGACTATGTGAGAACGTGTGACAAGTGTCAGAGGTGTAAAGATACACACAACAAAAACTTGTTTGGAGGGACGAGACCCTTATTGCCGTTACACAAGAATGACCTAGTAAGCGCTGACTTTTATGGCCAACTACATACTTCCGCGGGCGGAGTCAATTACCTGCTAGTCGTAATAGACAATTTTACTAAATACGTAAAGTTGTATACATTGAGAAGGGCAACAACCTTAGCGACATTACGAAGGATCCGACAGTATTGTGAAGAGTTCGGAACGCCGAGGGCAATTTTGACGGATAATGGAACTCAATTTACGTCCAAACAGTGGATAAATGGTTTAAATGAATTGAAAATAAAACCTAAATATACTGCGATAAGAAATCCTTGTGCAAATCTTGCCGAAAGAGTCAACAGGCAACTCGGAAATTTGTTTAGGATATTTGTAAGCGACCAACATACTAAATGGTCACGCTATGTTACAACAATAGAGAGTTGTATCAATGAGACATATCATGAAACAATTGAAATTACGCCTTACGAGGCACACCTCGGAAAGAAACCGACACGGATTTGGGAGAGATATGTCGACAAAGAGATCTTAGGTGAATGTCAGACTGATAACAGTCAAATCTTCGTGAGGATGCGAAATAAGATGGAGAAACAAGAGAAGAAATGTAATGAAGCAAACAAAATAACAAGATTTGAGATTGGTGATGATGTGCTGATCAGGACGTATTGTCAATCAGATGTTATACAACGACGGATCGATAAATTTTGTGAGTTATACAGTGGTCCTTACAAAATACAGCAGATCTTGGGAGACGCGACATATAAACTTGTAGATTACAACGATGAAAGCAAAATTCGTGGCAAATTCAATATCAGGCAATTGAAGAGATATTTTGCGCCGAAAAAGGAGGAGCAAAGTGATAAAAAACGGAAGTCAAAAGCATACTTTAGTCTATGCATATCAAATTATTAGGTAGGCTAGCTGAATGGATTAGGGCATGTCATTAGGTTAGAATGAATGACGTGGCTAAATCGTTCAAGCTAACTTAACCTAACAGAACCATTGTAAATCAAATAACATAAGAAATCATGTAGTGAAAAAAAAAAGGTGTTAATCTAAAGGGTGACGCCAAGTGTAACTAAAGTGTTGCGTAGAGACGTGAACTTTCATTAAAGACTATATATATATATATATTGTATAGCGATAAAACAGTCTGTTATAAGTGACTTGTGTGTAACAATAAATTACAAAGAAAATTTTTTGAACAATGAAGACTATTACTTATAAGAACTCCATGTAAGATAGAGGTAACATAGTGAATAGGGTTTGTAATACATAATGAGTGTATGTATAAACTTGCATACTTAAGATAGTAGAATATAAAATTGAGTTTATTTGTGAGTAGAACACATGTATATATACTTGGCAAATTAAAATTCGAATAGAAATGAATGAGAGTAAAGGAGGAAATTATATTAGGTCTAACAGTTATCTATAATTCAATTAATAAGAGGATTTAGTAGACATTAGGTACAAGTATATCAAAACGATATAGTCGTGACTACAATGTAAATTTTATTTTGTGGTAAAATGTCAATAACGTGTGGTTAGGACTTAAAGAATGTTAGATGAAATTGCTGTAATTTGATTATTAATATGTTTTATGGCAATATTGTGTAAATCCTTTTCCAGAGGTATAAGAGAAATGTTAGACAGATAGGAATTATTAATTAAAAATTCTGTAATATTGAATCATGACAGATAGATGATTAGCATAATTTAAGCATTTTATAGGTGCCTAATGCACAATTATGTGTCAAAATACGTTCAAACATTCCAGATGTGCAGCAATAAATTCGAGATCTAGACTAAAGTCAAAAGGGGGTTTCGCTAGTGAAATTGGGTCAGTAGAGGAAACGTCGAGCATACTATACCTTCACTAGTGGAAGATGGATATAGAGTGACATAGGATAGGGCGAAAATTTGGATCCTATGAGCTCTTGAACTTATCTCATCAAATCCAAATTGGGGACACTATAGCGAGAAAATTTTTGAAAATTTCTCAAACTTCAGAGACACATTGAGGCAGTTAATTTCTGGCGAGTAAATCAATAAATAAGGGGTGAACATCAACTGACAGTCAAACAATACTGGTGTACGACAGGGCGAAAAGGCGACGACTTCGTGAAGTTGAGACTATTGATCTGAAAGTTGAAACGTAAGAAGAGGGTTTACGTGGAGTTATTGCTTCATAACATAAGAACAAAGCAGTCGCTACTCCATTCATACAGTTACGACGAAACGAGGCGAATGACACGCGCGTTGCATCACACCATACGTGAAATGACAAAACGTACCCGGACACAAAAGGGTTTACGACAGTTTAACTCACAGGGACAATAAAGTACATACGAGGTGAATAGAAGACGACGATGTAACACAGCAGGACTGCTCATTCAGAAGACATATACGATTTACGAGGAGAGAGCTGGAGAAACTTTACTGGGAGACGTCTGTCAAAGAATTATTAATTGGTACAAAAGGGGAAGGTAAGGTAAACAATGCGACGATTCGTTACGCCAGCAGCATAGAAAACTTGGGGTGACAAACATCCATCAGTGGGGCGAAGCTCGGACAGGAGTCGAACAAAGAAGATGATTGACAGGCGAGGGATTACAACTTTTCTTAGAACACAGGGTAACGACACTGGAAAGAATGTCGGGGATGTTAGACGACCTATCAGAAGACAGAATTCAGCCAGAACCCGTATCTTGGAGAGAGTTCCCATGACAACGAAAGACAGAAGCAAATCAGAAGAGAGTCACAAGGAGAAATCTAGAAGGTGGGTGGATTGTTCAAAGAAATCGAGTGGGCTAACCAATGATGAAGAGGACGATGTTGTGGAAGGAATCTAACGAGGAAATCTGGTAGGGGTGAAGTTAATAAAACTGTCTACTTACCACGCGGACGAGGGCAGTCAAAGTTAAAATTTTCTCAATTATTTTGGACGCGGACGAGAGGAGTTATCAGTCAATAAGTCGATCAGTTAGCAGTTACTCAGTTAATCGGTTAGTTGATCAGTCAATCAGTTATCAGTCGCCTAATTACAAATTCTGAACTTAGAATTTTGCTCGTTGATTTCAAAAGTGAACGGTTACATAAATGTGATATTCAGACTATTTTAAATTAACTTAGAACGTTGATCAGTGTCAATAACCATGATAAATAACAACAGAACAAGTGACATTTAAGATCAGTGCGCGACAATCAGCGATTATAGTGATGTAACACTCGAAAAACATTTCGAGTCACTTATAAATATAATTCGAGTTCACTAACATAAACATTCACTCGTAAATACAAAGTATAACTGTAACAATAATGTTTACGAACTATTGCATTGAACACTTGTAGTCAATTCACATTGTGGCACGAAGCACATATTTATCATAGCGAAGATGATCTTACGCAGAGAAATAACCGGACACGCATGATCTTCACACAGAAAATCGATACTTAATATTTACACGGACATTCACATTAGTCAAGCCAGCGGTACGCCTACATGAAAATTTAGTAGTGTTTTTGTGAAAGTGAATATCATCTGCGATCAACATGCGAAATTACGACGACGTCGCTGGACAGAGGGAACCGCGGGACGTTGCAGCCAAATGATAATGGATAACATTCACCAAGTAATGTAAAATATTTATTATTGATAATCACCACTACTGAACCTGTTTCTCACAAAGACCCCACTCCTTGAGATAATTACGAACGTCAATTTCGAGATAATCATTGAACCATAAATTAAAAGTTATGAATATAAGATATTGCCATCTGGAACTATGAACGCATTATAGATATAATATTTGTTGAATGTAATAATTAATTCATATATGTTTGCAGTTGTAGGCTAGTAATGATATTGCCATTATATGTTATATATGTTGTCTTTGTGATTTTATTTCAGGAACGACGACGAAATGTTAGTTATAATTGTAATTTAAGAATTGTTTAATAAACGATAAGTTGCTATTCTAATCCAGATGTGCTTAAGCGTTCATTATTACTATTGCCCTATGATGATTATGATCACAAGAATAATATAACGCCAAGTATGTCTTGTTAACTTCATTGTCAATACCAAATACGTGAGGTTTACCTTTTACGGATGTGATTTGTACTAATTGACAAATTAACATAATTACCACTAACAACAATCGCACCATACGTAGGGCAAGAGTAGATATAGTCTCATTAAATTGTGGTCAGGTTCACCACACATCAATTACTCATCAATCAAAATTTAAATAAGATTAATTAATAACTCATAATTAATTAATCGCATTGTAGGCCTACACCACTACACTACATAAAACATATGCAATATAATTTACCATTGCACGGTATACGTACACACACACACGTGTGTGTGTGTGTGTTACAAAAGTATGATAATAAATAATGTCCATAATATCCAATAAGTGTCAGGCTCTACACAATCATACTACCGATTACCGATTACATGGTTACAAACTAATAACGTTTGTAAGCCGTTTCTGCTTTTCAGAGAAATTAATTATTATTTCTGACATAGTGTAGAACTGAGAACACTAGTTGTATGGTTGTAGCAAACTGTTTATAGGCTTCTGTGAATTAAAAAAAAAAAGATGTTTAGCTTTATTAGTGTATACCGAACGCCCCATAATTTCTTGTTTGTAAAAATAATAACCCTTATAAATTATATTCAGTAGTTTATAAAGTTTTCATTCAGGTATCACTACCAATACGTTCAAAACAAAATTTGCAAAAAACATATTTTCAAATATTCTATTCGACACGTCATGTTTTGTTTAACGAACGACATATTTAAACCTTCGTCAAGAGTTTAATCATTTTTATACACAAAGTTACAAAATTTCGGTATCCGACTGAAAAGAAGACATAAACGTGAATAAGGAAGACGGATATTAGCAAAATATATAGGTAATTTTAATAAACAAATTATGTGGATTTGATTGGTTTGTAAGTCTGCTTCTTTTATTTACAGTAAGACGGCTTTCTATCGTCATTACGCTCTTAGGATTTCAGTATTTTCCACTGTCTTTTATGATTAATTAGAAGACGCTCGGATTCCATTTTCTAGATATTTGAAAGGATAATGTAGACCTGATACGATTGTAACTTTACTATTAGTTATTCTTACTTCACTTAAATTCATCGTATCTTCAAATACAATAAGTAAGGCATTATTGTAGACGTGTACGACCTGGTACAAGACAAGGCTTACGTTGGGTTTTTGGATTTCGGTCTATGCGTGAAAACTGAAGTACAGTGCTCCTTGATACTTCTCCAAAAGGGAATATAACTAAATCAACACTTTTTAAGTTCTTAAGTCCATGAAGGAATGGAGTCGTGTATAATATCCTTTTCATTTTTTTTATTGTTTTGCAACTGATAATATGATGAAAGCTGGTACAGAGTGATTTATGGATTTTGATATAGAATGATTTTGATAAATCGTATGTTTATTATTTTTAAATGTTAAAAGTAATTGAAGTAAATATCTTAATATTAAACTAAAGGAAAGTGAAAGTTACATTTTACTGTATCATATCTTATCCTATTATTAATAGTGATTTGAAAACAGGCAATTGTCTTTGGCTACCGACTTAGAAACTTAGCGTGCGCAGCGTTTAACTCGTAAGAAAAAAGACAATGAATAAATTATAGAAAATTACAGAAGCCTATTCTGTCCGATGGCGTGAGAATTGTTTAGTTTGATCCTGCACCATTATCCGTGGGCTACTTCGTGCCTGCAGGGAACTTCTGATTGCCACTAGTTTCTACAGAAACTGAAAGTAGTTATTCTTACTTTACTTAAATCCATAGTATCTTTATATACAATAAGTAAGGCATTAAGTGATTTTAAGTTGTGAAATAATTTAATCTACATTAGGAAAATAACCTATAGACTTTCAATTTAAGGCGTAGCTAACAATTACTACTTGTGGAAGTAGCCTGTCCTCTATTCACTCCATTGCATTTTTATTTAATTGTGAAGGTAGGCTACACGTCAGAAGTCATCGATTCACTTAATCAAATAAACAAAATTCATACGGTGATAATGGATAATAAATAGTTTATGATGTTGGTAACGATGATGATGTTTTATTAAAGACGTTAAAATCGACGATGTTGAGGAGCTTCTACTGATATTATAAAGTCAAAAGAAAAGGCACAGAAACGAAGAAACTATTCAATACAGTTGATAATATCTAAAAATAAAACTCCAATTTAAATTTGTACGTAACAACAAATAATTAAATCGTTATATTCTTTACTTATAACTTCACTAAAGTTGTGTACAATAACTAAACAGTTATTTAAGTCATATATATTCTTCAACTTATTTCAGATACGTTATCTTCTCAATTTATTTCTTCTCAAGATTCTCATATTTCCGATTTGACGGAAAAACGAAGATAGGTAGAGATGCATGGGAAAACAGAGCCCTGAGATTAGTAATGGAGGTTAGACATTAACAAGTTGGCACCTGGGAAGACCGCGACTTAGACAATTCGGCTAATTTGCAAAAGGAACACTACCGAAAAGAGAAGAGGGAAAATATATATCCCATGTGTGCGGCTTCATAAGATAATTCTTCAGACAGACAGACAGAAGACACGGAGGCCGCCTTAGGACCCTGTAGTATTTGACTTTTGCAGCGCATTAGTGTCTACCCGTACTGCACGGCATGTGTTTGCAGTACAAGGAAATTAAGACGTGGGCCTTCTCACTCTATATAGTGTGCAAGGCAGGGCATGCTGTTTAGTATGTTTGTGGCTGCTCCGTTTCCGACCCCAAGCCTGAGGTCTTCCTTAAGGGTTCACTCACAGAGGATTAGAAACTTGCTGGCATTGACGATAGGCCGGCTGTAGAGTGTCGGCCGGAACAGTGTCGGCCATCCTGAGGCAGTCGGCTCTCCAAAGGAAATAAGTCACAAATCTTACGGACGACATGCAGCCGAGGCGGCGCGAACAAATTCGTTCTTGTACGCTATTTTGAATATTGAGCTACCCAGGCGTGGGGTAGACATCACTGCAGAAACGTCAGAAGCCTGGTTGATTTGCCAGGCTGAAGGTCACTAGAAATGCGGAAGACGGTGGGTGGTGTAGTCGAGGATATACGGGGGTTTGTCAAATAGTGTCAAAGAGTGTTTGACACGTATTGAGAGAGGTGCGTTGTCAATTCTACTTAGTTGACGGAGATAACGGAAGAAGATTCCCTGACCGCGGCCGACAAAGAAGTTACCAGGGAATGGACGAAATCTTCCAAGGCAGAGAACCGCAGACCACGTTATTTCTGATAAACAAAGTGGACCCCAAGTGGAACATAGAGGATGCGGTTTTGGAATAATCCCGACCTACACTTAGTAAAAATCTACAGTAAAGATTACTATGTGGCGGCGCGTACGTGATTGCTTACACGGCGTACATAGGAACAGAAGATATACAGATATTTTGATGCGAACATGGGGAAGAATTAGAACCTGCTACCTCGAGCCTTTTTGAAGGTGTCTAGCCAAACAACGATTCGGTCCATCCACATCTAAGGTTAGAGATTTACATTTAAATCTGGGCTTGCGTGTTAAGCAGATCGTTTCAGAGTTTTCTGTTTGATTGGTACTCACCACTTCTATAGCCAGTTAGAAGAATATCCAACCGATCTGAATCATTATGTTCGCTTGTTTTGGGGACAAGGATTTGTAATGGAACATCATGTCGTCATCGGCGAGATCGGTAACGTGAGTCCTTGGTACACCGGCAGATGGTTTGTGTTCAGGACGTAGAACGATTGAGATATATCCTCGATAACGCTCCTGTGGATATGCTCGTTGGTGACGTCTGCCAACCGGCAACTGCGTCTCGCGGATGATATCCACCAGGGACTGGATGCGGCCAGCAAGAATAGTTCGACTGCCTTCGAGATTGCTGGCAAGAGCGATATCGGGTGCTAGCTTCTAGAAAGCGTTGGCGGCTTCTTGGGTTTTGGAGCGTTATGACGTTGGTGGACTCCCGCACACTCAGAAAATACCGTAGCCGGAATCAGTCGGACTTCGATAGCTGGAAGAATCAGGAGATTCACCACGCTAGTGGCGTCGATGAGATCGGGCCCAGTGCCCAATCATTCATTCATAAGTGACGATGATTCATTAAGTGCCTTCTTCGTCGCACATTGATACTGTCAATAACATCTGTATTTTGTTTGCGGCTGCCCAAGGTATTGGTGTTGACGCCATACGTAATACCAAGTCATGTGACAGTTGACATTTATTATGCCTCTTCACGTATTAGAACTATTGTAATTTGTCCTTGAGATATTTAGGACTTTAGTATTCTTAATTATACTTATTCCTAGCTTCGTCATTGTAAATGTGGCATGTTGATTATATTTTCAACGTTCTGCTATAACAATATATTTGTATACCGTACCAAATAAGTTTTGACTTCTGTATTCAAATCACTTTTTCTTTTCGTTTCTTCATTAGTGTTCTTAAAGCTTTTCCTAAAATAGATAGATAGAGAGTGAGAGAGAGAGAGAGAGAGAGAGAGAGAGAGAGAGAGAGAGAGAGAGAGAGAGAGAGAGAGACAGAGAGAGAGAGAGAGAGAGGGGGAGGGAGGGAGGGAGATAGATTATTTTCAAACGAACACCGTACTCTAGGAAGGTGGGAACTTTATGCTTCGAAACATGAACTAAGAGAGCCGTGTTCTGTGTATTACTTATACAAATTTGAAATAAATCGAATTTCCCCTGTTTCCCATTACAGGTATCGAGAGACGTGTGGTCTTCCATCCAGTTTATAATTCAAACATCCAGATTGAAAGTAAAAGTGGAGCCAAAATGCTTTTACCCATAAGGTCTTTGAAATAAATACGAAACTTAATTAATGGTAGATGCATATATTTAAGGATAAATGTGCCAGCTTGCTGGATGTTTCTACAACACAAGTACTGAAGCTACTGTTAAAAAAAGTCGCTGAGAAATGTGCCGGCACCATTCAGCATCAGTACAAGAACAATTAACTATCGTGCGAAATGTGAGCAAAAAGTATTAGACCTCTCTAACCCAACGCGATGCCGTCTACTATAATCAACAAATTATCAACGATAATAGCAGATATCGTGTTTGTGTGTGTGGCGCGTTAAGTAAAAGGGTAGTCTGCGTGATTATGATGTGCGGTGAGCTTCTTGATACCTGCAGGGGAAGTGCAACACTGACCTTGTCACGTGAAATCTGGCAACCGTGTTCATCTTTGCTTGACACGCTCCTTCTCCCCATCGTCTTACAACCCTACTTTCCCACTGCTCTTCTCAAGTCTCTCTTGAATCACCTGGACGTGTGTCTCACTCTCTCCCCTCGTTGTGTGTGTGTGCGTGCGCGCGCTCATGAGTTTATTTACAAAATGTTCTCACAATGGTCAGTGTTTTAATAATTTCCTTTTGAAGGACTTCTCGTTATTAGGTTGGTTTGCAGGTGATTATGTTTAAAGTGGGCCAAGTGCTTACTAAAATGAAAACTAATAATTCATAAAAGAGATTAATCTGTCTTCTCCCGAACCCTACTATTTAATTTGTCTGATTCAGCTTTCAATTTATTACTGAGATCAACTGTGTCTCACTCGTGCGCCTACGTCTGTTGTTATTGTAATTGTGAGTTTATCGCAGTTATAATACAATAACTGTAAAAATAATTATTTTATGTTGTAAGTGTTATAGTTAGAATCTAATGTAAATATCATCTATAGGCTAACATTGGATAGTGCCTAGTAGTTGATATTCTTGTGGTTGCCAGGAATATGACAGCTCTTGTAGAAACGTTTCAAAATCTGGACAGACAGGATGTCAATTGGGCCTGAAAATAAATGAACGAGAAACTATTAGTACGAAAAGAGCTATTCAAAATTGTAAAATTGGGTATTATACATTTTAAGGGGTAACAAGTTTTATATATGTAGGAACGGGATTGAATAATAGGCCCAATAGGAGGAATCACCAAGAGGCTAACAGGTGGAAACTGAGCTACCTTGCAAATCGAAACGTTTTCAGATCCAAAATAATCTCCCGATCTACTAAAATGAAGCTGTATAGAACTCTAATCAGGATTGTGGTATTTACGGGTCAGAAGCTTGGACCTTTACAACAACATATCTATCTTTACTTTAAAAGTGTTTGAACGGGAAATAATATGGAAAATGTACGGAAGGAGACATCTGGAGGATGAGGAACATCTATGATATGAACATTATGTTCGAAGGAGGGAGGAGTTATAGTACGATTGGCTGGTCAGGGCATGTGAAGAGAATGGGTCGAGACAGAGAGTCCTGTATGGTGAAGTGGGAGGAGTGAGCCGGGTAGGCGATGGCTGCAAGTGGTGGAAGCAGATTTGGGAAGGATAGGAATCGCGAATTGGAGGTGCTTGGCATGAGGAGGAAGTGATTATTATACTATTATGCTGTAGTTATTATTACAGCTATTATACTAGTCGGTCCTATACTTTTAGCAATTGCAGTGTATTCTCGTGTATATCGTGCATTTTTTTCTCAAAATGTTCCAAAAATCTGGGTGCGCGTTACTACACGAATAGTAGGCCTATACTTTTTGTCCCGCATTGTATACAGGTAGAAGTGCAGGGGAAACACAGGTACGGGCAGGCTGTTGGATAGTTATACGTTTATACGTATTGGGCATGGGTGTTCAGTTATCGTATTTTGTCATTCATAGTCCGTCATTTCTACACTAATTAATTATTCCTGATTTGTAAATAAACAGATTGTACATTCATAAAGTGTGGAAGAGCTTATCGCTTCTCTTTCACAACCGATTAGTTACATATTAGAAAATGGAAAGCGGACCGTATCTCGTAAAGCTGAAATACTGGAATATAGCCTAAAATTCGACAATTGAGAAAGAGAGAAAAATTAAGTTTTAGTCCTTTCGATTGACGTTTTTCGTTAATACGAAAGGTAAGTTCTGGAGATAGTAATAATATGGGTGAAACTTTTTCTGAGAAGATTTGTTCGACGCGGTCCTTACGGGAAGAATACTTCAAATACAAGAAAGTTGTAAATTGTTCTACATTTTAAGGTAATTTTGACGACTTAGTTTTACACATTTTAAACAAATAAACTTTGCTAAGTGCATTTATTATAATTTTTTTTAATGAACAAACACGATTATATTTTTTCGCTTGACCACACAGACAATTGTATATTTCAACTGTAATTTCCTTTCGTATATTTCTAAGTAGGCCTATACAGTTTCTTCTTAAAATTATCTGACAGATATGAATGGGTGTTTACACATTATACATAAGTAAAACGTTGAAGCATTTGCTAATACTACCTCAGTCAAAAGGATGACAGTCGGAATTATTTGATGTAATAATATGTTTTTAAAAGTGTGGTACTTCACGACACTTGTCTCTGTGCACCAATCAGTTTGCTCCGTTATTAAGATGAGATTACCGTTTTGAGTCCACGTTGGCGCGGCATTGGCACAACCGCAGGTTACGACCTTCAACGGAGCCGACACGTCCTGTCGTCGATATTCTGCTTCGTCGTACCCGTTGTTTAATGATGTCAGAAACATGTCAACAACGTGCCTACACTGACACGAGATAAACAAATTAATTACGACTGGTAACAGTTGCTTTGATGCCGACAGGTAACGGTTTAAATGTGCGAGCGATACGTCCAACTGTATACTTTAATTTTAATGTTAGCTTGTACAAATATGATGTTATGATTGGCATTTTATAAAAATTTATAATTGGATAAGATTTTAATAATTGGAACTATTAACAGTATTTGAAATTTAAATTAATCGCCTTTAATTTTGAGGACAGAAAAACCCCACTGCAATATTAAAAGCAAAAAAAAAAACCGAAGGCATGAAATCAGATACCACTGGGAAATGGGTTGAAAATTTGGGCAGGAAAATGTGGCTCGTGTTTAACAAATTTTCACCTTAACAGGTAAATGTACAATTAAAAAAAAAACAATCGAATTCATTGTAAAAATGTTCGTTTACAGACAGTGATTAAGAAACAATTTATTTGTTTGCCTGTTGTCTGAGTACTTGGCGGTTGAAATGAAAGAATCCGTTAATTCGTAAAAACTAAACTGATAACTAATTTGCGAACTTTACATTGTTATCTGTACTTACGTAACGTTTCTTTGTAATTCAAAGAAATTAGATAAGCGACGGTGCAGTAAATAATCAAGTGGTAAATAAGATAAAGTTGTTTCACAGAAGGAAATGTTAAAATTTTCCGGTTCACTACTGTGTGATGAAACACGAGGTATAATACGTAAAGGTTATCATCTGCGGCAACTGTCGCGCCTGTTAGTGCAGTCACAGTATTTAGCTGCCACACCGGAACTGCTGCACAAAAACCTTACCGCTTCGCTTAATCACATCGTTAGAGAGTGAACTCGTTTTCTTCTGCACGTTTCAACTTCACTGCCTGTCGCTATTTCATTTTTCTTCATTATCGTTTTCCTTAAGGCGGGTTTACACGCTACGTCTTATCGTACGTTTTGTCTGATAGGTTAGTCGTTTTTCCATTCCGCGAATCTCGGCCTGCTCAATCGGGTTCTACTAAACTCTTCTCGTCCTTTGTTCGGGCGACGTATGTCCATTCATGGCGGCGGGGGAAGGTTCTTCCCACTTTAGTTCTTCTAAGGGTCCACTCTAAATATCTTTTGTGGTGAGTTACTAGCCACACCACTGTAAACTCTGGACCTTTAACATATTTGTTCTTCTCCATATTTCTGTCGGTCGTATATTATGCCTTCGCGAGAGCTTGTTATCGCCTTATCACATAATCGAGTTCTACTGATCGGCTTTTAACCCTCCATGTGGGCGTCACACAGCGGCTTAGTAGACCCTGGCTATTGGTCATGTGTTCAATTTCTAGGCGCACCATAAAAATTCAGGTGCGTTTTTTAGCCGCTAGGTCGACTTCGAGACAAAGTGTGGAAATGAGTATCCGAGATAAAATCCTGGGGTTGAGATGTAGTCCGCCTTCCTTGTATTCCGATCGGTGCACCCTGTACTCCCTAACTCCTAGACTGCTTAGGCGTAAAAAAGGATCCATTATTTTTTATCATCACTTGTTCATAACGGGCACGTTTGTCTCCCATGTACCAGTACGTGTTTAGTTATAGTGTGGAATGTAATTTTTTTGGCTTCTTAATAACTAAATAATGTCTGATCAAAACTTCTGCAATGCTATTCTGGTCTGACTTATCGTCATCACAACGTTGTCCAAAAACTCAACTACTCAACTACTCATGTTTACCACTTCTTCTTATTTTCTCGTGAGTATTCGGCCTTTTTCAAATTATTTTTTTTTTTCAGGCCACCTCACACGTCGTAAACGCATTTCACAAATCTTATTTTCTATGTCGTTTTGTCTTGGAAAACCGAGATCTTTGAGATGTTATAGGCTAAACTCTATGGAGGAGGAACGTAAACAACATTGAAGCAACATGAGTGGACTTCCTGCAGAGACGTTATAGAGTCTGACGAGCAAACAGAGATGCCAAAGGCAAAAAGGCATACAGAAGGCTAAAGTATAGACGAACGCTACGGCCCAGACAACTCCAGGTATGATGGACTCGATCGGGGCACGCAGTAAGTTATCGAAGGCTTTAAAGCAGACTTTAAATGGCAAAGAGAGAGAAAGACAATTATTTATCTGTGTGGGATGTGTGTTGATTATTTAACTGTATAAGAGTGAACTATAATTGCCATCAATGTTGCAATTAAACAAATATTATTTTTTTACAGTTGCACTGCTCTTCTTCGTCTGCAATCCTCACGTTAATTAAAACTACAACTACATCAAACACTAAATCTACAAAACAAGCTTCTATAAAGGCTGCCTATACATTTAGATTAAGAGTCAGTAAAACACAGTGCCCAGCTGTAGTAATAAGTTAATGAGAGCATCGTTTCTAGCCCAATAATGCACAAGTCAATGTTATGAAATCAATCAAATATATTGCAACTTACCGTCTGCGGCTTCTAGAAACAACGTCTTCACAAAGTTGACATGTTTCGGGACACTTGTCCCATCATCAGAACTTAAAATAATCGTGTATCATTTAAGTTGATACATTTGTCTATTAATTAAAATATTAAAATCCAACATGAAATAAATAATTTAAAACAATATGAATACTTAAATGTCTAAAAGCGAGCGCGAAGGTTTAACGATGTACATCGTACGGAGATTGACCGCGCACTCAGAAACAACGTCTTCACAAAGTTGACATGTTTCGGGACACTTGTCCCATCATCAGAAATTAAAATAATCGTGTATCATTTAAGTTGATACATTTGTCAATTAATTAAAATATTAAAATCCAACATGAAATAAATAATTTAAAACAATATGAATACTTAAATGTCTAAAAAAGAGCGCGAAGTGTGAGTGCGCGGTCAATCTCCGTACGATGTACATCGTTAAACCTTCGCGCTCCCTTTTAGACATTTAAGTATTCATATTGTTTTAAATTATTTATTTCATGTTGGATTTTAATATTTTAATTAATTGACAAATGTATCAACTTAAATGATACACGATTATTTTAAGTTCTGATGATGGGACGGTTTCTAGAAGCCGCAGACGGTAAGTTGCAATATATTTGATTGAACAACACGTGGCTTGGTACTAAACATTTGGAATTATTCCTTTTAAACATGTTATGAAATCAGATTCATGCAATTCCATTGTGTATCTGACATCTCTTTTGTAATCTGTAATATTACGTTTATTACATTACTCAGAGTCAATTAAGGTAGACAAGGGTGGGTACTATATTTTACTTTTGTGTTAGACTTGTCTACTGTTATGTTGTTAATGCAAACCAATGTTTCGGTAGGAACAGTAGCTTCTGTAGTTTAATATAAACTTATACGAATGCTTATGCCATTTTTGATCTTCTGATAGATAATATCGTTGGGTGTTTGGTGACTACAACACAATAATAATGATAATGGTCATTAATGTACAACAACAACAACAACAACAACAACAACAACAACTACTACTACTACTACTACTACTACTACTACTACTACTACTACTACTACTACTACTACTACTACTACTACTACTACAACAACTACTACTACTACTACTACTACTACTACTACAGAAACAAACAACAATAGCAACGGAAACAACAACAGAAACAACAACAATAA
Source organism: Magicicada septendecula (assembly GCA_034769895.1). Taxonomy (NCBI): domain Eukaryota; kingdom Metazoa; phylum Arthropoda; class Insecta; order Hemiptera; family Cicadidae; genus Magicicada; species Magicicada septendecula. The sequence goes on from CM068368.1 coordinate 662,803,629, forward strand.
CAACAGAAACAACAACATCAAACAACAACAACAACAGCGGCAACAACAACAACAACAACAGAAACGACAACACAAAAACGACAACGACAACAACAACAACAACAACAACAACAACAATTACAACAGAAACAGCAACATAAACAACAACAACAGCAACAACAGAAAAATCATACTACTACTACTACTACTACTACTACTGCTACTACTACTACTGCTACTACTACTACTACTACTACTACTACTACTACTACTACTACTACTACTACTACTGCTACTACTACTGCTACTACTACTCCGTCGCATTATAAATTTCAGATGTTACATTAGCGTTATGGAGTTATCGCAGACAGCAAAGTTATTTTTTGGTGCAAGTTTTAGTTGTTCAAACGAAGATACCTGTAGGTGTGATTACGATATTGGTATACGACTTAATTCTCTTAATACATTTGTGTAACTGTACGTATTTCAGTGATACAGAATATCTACTTTATTTTTCACAGGTAAAATTCACGTTCAGATTCTCATAAAGCAAACCGATGAAATAGTGGTTAATACTAACATCAACAAATAAGTTTCATCCTGGTCAAAATATGAGGCTAATATGAGGTGCAAAGTTTTTACAACGCCACTGACTCCATTCTGGTAGCCACAACCGAATAGATCTGGAACATGTTTTCAAAATCAAAATAAAAACAAAGATAGAAAATATGTTCAAAATAAAATCACAAGCTGGAAACGCAATTGGTTATTAAAAGATGACCGCTTGTGAACGTGTGATAGTCATAAAATACAAAACAAAAAGCAATTCATCAGGCGACGTTCGTATGAACAGAACGGAACAAGCGGATATACGGGAACGTTGTATAACTTGGGGGATGGGGTGGAGAAAAAGACCAGAGAAAAAGAAGCAACTAATTTTCTTTAGCGTGGCCAACATTGTGAAGAATAAATGGTGGCCTAATAATACATAGGCCTAAATGTTGTTAATGTATACTTTCGGTAATCACATACAGTGCGAACAATGTGATCACGTTACTGAGCTATTTAAGTTTCAGTACGGACTCAAAATTCGTTCAACTGCTGAACCTAAGATACGCTGTTGCCGTTCCATAGATAGAAAACAGGCCGATTAATGACCGAGTCACGGAGGGTCTAAGGTCACTGTGCACTTTAATTTCACTTGCGCACTCTGTCTACCCTTTTGCTCTCGATGTAAACATAAGCACGTGATAGAACGAACGCTCTGTTGGTCGTTGCAATTATTTCAAACTTATTTTGTTGTAATTCGTTTTGCGCATGCGTTACATACGAGTTCAACAAGGTTGTGCGATAATTTCGTGACCTGAACATTTACCAGCATACAAATTAAATATTTTCCATGAGTAATTTGTATGATGAGACTTTATAAGATGTGTCATCAGACGTGAAGTGTTGTTTTCCGATCCGAAGTTCTTTACTTGACTTGGTGCTTGTCTTGTTCACTTCACTTCGTGTTGCTGCGAGGAATTTAACGACCTATGACGACTGAAAACAACTTTGTTTCATGGGTGTCAACACTGCAGGAACTCCTCGGACATCCTTTCTTATTTGTATCTTCCTTTGGTGTTCATTTCCAGGCTATGTTTTACCATATTTGGTAGTCGGTTCGCTGGAGGCGGTCATCTATACATGGAAGGACATGGACGGTAGCATCAAAATGAACTGCCTTAAGCTGACGGACACAGACAAGGCAGACATATCTCCTTAGCTGTAGAGAAAGCAAATCTACCTCTTCAGGTAGCAAGCAATAGCATTAGGCCGACAAGCTATTATTGCCTATTTAAATCATGTAAGCTAAAATTCTTGACGTGTAGTGAGCTATATTAATAACATGCTAATCGTTAACAAGAGCAGTAGAACCGTTTTTTTTTTATCCCAACGAAGGAATAGTGGATGATATCAGAGTCTGGTAAAGGTGAGGGCATTCATATAGTTTCAGTTTCGAATTCGATTATACAATCTTACATACGTTTGCGTTTAATTTAAAGCACACTACTTTGCTGACCTTTATATGATAAGTACCCATAATGTGACCTTGATAATCACTAGGTCAGTATAGCAAGATACTGTGGAACGCTCACACGGATAAACGACTTGTCATTGACTAATCCACGGAAGTTCAACAAACATCCATTGTGAACAATACGCTTGCTAGGACGCACACAATCCTTCTTTCCTCTCACAGAACATGATCGGGCTAAACAGAATACACAGTATACGCATTGAAAGTGAGAACAGCTTGTCACTGCTTCGCACTAAGCTATTGGAATCGGTAATTGAAATTACGTAAGAGTTGTGGGTGCAGATTCTTTGTACCGATTAGTTTACTACGTTTCCGGTTGCAAATCATTATGTACGGCAACTGTATGCACAAAAGTGATAACACAGAGCTATAATAATTAGACATGAAACGGGTGTCTGGTTGAGCATCGTGAAAAGATCTCATTGCGCATGCGTAGTTTTGACGCGTTGTTTTCGGAGCAATCATTTTGTGTTCAAAACAGATCCAGGGTTGCTGTATGCGCACCCCACTACCAGTACTGCATTAGCTGCTTCCTGCTACGATCTGTGCGAACGATTTCATGCCTTACTACGTCATCTGTACTTTTGTCAGTGAAGCCAATTTTTTTTTACGACAAATGAGAGTTTTACGTATGTGTATGCGTTTTAATTACTAATGAAATGAACATAAAATTCATAAAAAGTGGTAATCACATATTTATTGAAAAGGTTTTAGAGAAACGTAACGTATGATATTGGTTTTCCTGAAGCGGATTTTCGTATTATCCTTTGTTATCTCACGTGTGCCGTTTAGAAAGAATGCCAATATATTTATGATGTCTTGTAGGCGTTTATTATGTCCAAGTCCGTCAGTCCGTCAACCAAAATGAGTAAAACTCAGCGATTATGTGGAACGCAGTGATACCCATTTCTAATATTCGCGAAGGTACAATACAAAACGTGATAAATGATAGAACGGGTGTCAGGCAGTTCAACAAATGTTGAAAGAAATTTCATTACGAAATGCGTACCGACCACACTCTATGGCGTTTGGCTATGGGCAAAAATCTGTTACACAACGATGTTGTCATGTGTTTTACTGAATTTTATTGTAATTTAATTTTATCGCTGATATTTTACGCCCTCTCAATTTAAAAATTCAAATTACTGACCATATTTCACTCCACGAGTCGACTGTTGGTTACTTACACGTGGCAAGTGCGTAACAGAAAGCATAAACATTTTACAAATGTATAGAACGTATGTAGAAAACACGAGTCAGCGGTGCTGAATATTGATAACTGCCTAATGCTGGTACTGCCAACTACTTTTATTCCTCCTTTGCCGGAATCTCTCAACCTGTCTCGCGGTACATCTTGGTTGCTCTAAACTGGATACTAAACTTCGATGACGTGGAAGACGTAACTACGAACAAGTCCAATGTGGAATGCACGGTGCCCTATGATTGTGCGCTTATCCTGGTCATTAACGCCTGATTTGTCCTACACGCACCAAATCCTAATTTCATCAAATCCATTGCCGTTCGAGGTTTTCATTTTAAATAATACGTAAATAACATGCTACACTTTACGTAGTCACTCCTGAAGTACTTTTTTAGTAGTAATAGACCTAATATCACTACCTGATTAGTGTGTAGACGAACGCGCGTGTGTGTGTGTGTTTAAGTGTAACAAAAATATCGTGATTTAATAAGAAAGTTGTGTTGCAGACCACTATAGAAAAATTATTCCGATTAGAGCTATCAAGCTTCACAGCTCATCATCAGATCGGAAAAATATCGTACTAGGCTACTAGTAACTATAGTTTAATATTTATTTTAAAATCATTTATTTAATTTGGATCAAGGTCGATAAGACAGCAGTTAGTTACAAAGAAAAACCTGCTGACACTAATCACACGCACGCACGTGCTCACACATACGGGCATGTTGCCTATATAATTATGCACTGGTGATGGTCCGGAACCTTAGACCACTTAGACCAGACATCCTACTTTTGCTATGTTAGATGATGACGCAGTTCCCCGTAACTGAAATCTATAGATCCAAGTAGGTACGGAGGGGTTAACCGTAGCTTATTGTGAATAGATCGTTGCGAGTCCCGAGTTTCTTTCCAACAGTCAGTGATATTTCCTGAACTTCGTATTTAGTCGTTTGCGCTTTGTCTAACTGTGTGTCTTTGTCGTGAAGGATTTCTGATTACCTTGTATAATTCTGAAGGAATAAAGCAATATTTATAAATATTTTGACAGGTGAATTTTGTTACTGGTATTGGTAAGAGGACAAGTTATAGCAATTACGATAATTCAACGAGTACGAAATTTAAAAGTAACTGATTTTGTATCGGATGTCATAATACATTTTCCTTGGGTCAGCAGTTCTCAGAGCATTAGCGTTTAAGTTCACAGTTTAGGTCTCATAGTGACTTATAATCATTGCAACAATCAATCAGTAAATATTAGTGGCAATTACTAGACTGAATTTGGTTCTATCAACTAATATCATTAACGAACAATCTTATTAAACTTATTTGCATTTACGATTTTAAAAACGCCGATCACCGATCACACTCCACAGTTGCAGAAGCTACGTAGCAAGTTAAATGCGAGACAGACAAATAATACGTGTACGCCTAATGTTCCTTCGACATTGCATTTAGTGAATCTGTTTACAGAACTTTCGAAACGGTCGACAAAGCCTACAAAACAGGTAAGATGTGTACAAGTGCAGTACAACGAGAGAAAAATAAAAACCATTTCACCCTACGGAATTGTTGTGCACAGTATGTATGGAGCACCTGGTACCCACCGGAACAGGAAGTGGTATAAGAAACCTTTTCGGAATCTGAAGACTTCCTGCTAAGGAACCATCTCCATTCAAAATCTCTGTTTTTATTTGACTAACCAGCGCAACCGTACACAAGACAATTTTCATATTATTTGTACTGCATTTAAATTAAATTCGCATGGCTTTGGCTGGTATCCGATTTAAAAGCTTTGTTTCCTGTTTTAATACTTTTATCATACAGACATTGCATTCTGTATCTCGTGATAAGTGTTGCGATTACATTCTGCCAGTACGGTGTAGTTTTCTTTTACTGAAGTACCATGACTTTTAGATCATCAGAGATTTAAACTTTGATGATGTTTGTTTATACAGAGATTTTTGTAATGTTTGTTTATACAATCTATACTGTTTTGACGACTAAATTCAAAACGTACGTTTTTGCTTATTATAATAATTGTTAAAAAATTTAATTTTAAATAAATCGTCTTGTTTAATTTTAATCTTTTCCTTTTTACTTTACGTATTTGTTCCGTAATTGTGTGTTATGCAATTGAGTACGATTTTAGCTTAAAATCAGTTTGTGATCCTAGTCTACGTTTCTAGTGAATTTAACAATTTGGAAATTTAACACTTTTAGTGAATTTCTGATGTCTGGATATTGGACGTTTGTTATTTAGCTCGGAGCGACAATTTATGCGGTGTGAAATAACCATTTTATGTTGAGTGAATCCATTTGTCCTAGGTTCGATAGAAATAAGCAAATAATAAGCATTTTTTTGTTTACCATACAATAATATGAACATAAATATTACATGAAGACTGTTCATATACAAGCGAAAGGAATATATTTATAACTTTATAATGGTATATGTATAGGCATAAGTGTAGCTGTTACATGTGTGTGTGTGTTGGCGATCGTGTGCCGTGGCGATATCAGTTGCTTGCGATAGTCTAGAATTTCAGCAGTTTAAAAAATTAAAATTTATCTATAGTCTAGTCTACTGTTACAAGTCTGATATTTTATCAGAATTGTGTTATTATTCTTATTTTTATTATCTTATTTTGCCTTTCGACAATAAGTTATTTTTTGTACGTAGGCTACAGGGAATTCAAGTCTACAGTTTTTTCTTCTGGCTTTCTATCTTGTGTAACATAATTCCCATAGTTTTAGTAACTGCAAATTTACACAGCCGGCATCACGTATGCAGTGGCGGCTCGTGACTTAAGAGGCTGGATAAAGCCTTTAGGCTTTATAAAAATTTGAACTCACCTCAGACATTGTGAGCTGCTGAAGATAGTCCGCGATTTTATTAATAAACTTAACTAGACACATTCTTAGACTCTGCACTGTCTCTTTAGTGTCGAAAGTGTCCACAAAAATGTCTATACTGTTTCCACAAAAAAGTAATACACTATATTTACACTATACTATTATTTTTATGATAGCTACACTCTAAACAGATCATTTATTTGTAGAGAAAGTCCATTCGCCTTTTCTATAAATTAATGAATTTTTCTAGCACTGTATCATCAAAGTCCTTCATTTCTTTAACAAGTTCATTGTTGATAGGTAGCATCGCAAGAGCATTCAGTCTCTCGTTTTTCATTGTATTTCTCAAGAAAGTTTTTAGTCTTTTCAGAGTCAAAAAGCAGCGTTCAGGTTTGGCAGTTATCAGAGGGGTAGTTATGATAATTTTTATAAGTTTCAATACGTCTTTGAAAACTGACGTAAGATTGTTTTCTTTCATAAAGTTAAGAAGTCTTATTGTGCCTTTAATATAATATAGGCTAATATAATTGTTTTAATTCACTCCGAACTTTGTTTTCTTGTAAGAAAGGGTAATGCTGAATCACTCGCTAAAATTTTTCTTCCTGAAAGTTTGTAGAAAAAAGTGGAAATAAGTCGTCATTGGACATCAACGAAGCTGCCACCAGGTGTCCCGTGTAAGTAAATCTACCTTTTACTTGAGTTCTAATGATGTCACATACTTCTTTTGCATCCCCTATTCCTTTTTCTTGGTTACTCAAGGAATCCTCGTTTACTTGTGTTTCTATTTTATTTATTTTCTCCCTCCCTTTCTACATCTGATTTTCAAAAATTCTGATGTCACTTTGCCACATTACACTGTCTTTGTTCCTATTCTGTAGTTATTGGTATATTATGTTCATGTGATATAGAATTCTAAGGAAAAAAGCTAGCCAGAACATGAAATTTTGGTTCAGAAGAGTCCTTCTGTGACCATTCCTTCATTAACTGAGAGTTTGTTTGTACACTTTTCTTCAAAATTTCAAAACATTCTTCCAACTTATATTGGTTTTCGTACACAACGTTGATTGTACGAATGTAGTAATTAAATTTTGTTATAGAAACTCTGGGTAACCTGGCTTACATTACTTCCTCCAAAACGTTCATTCGTAGAAATGAGTGTGGCAAAAGTGCTGGAATGGCAGACAGATTTGAGAAAGAACTCTAACTTTGTTGTTTACACTTGTTGCTTTTTCTAATAACAAATTATTTGATGAGTGTAACAATGTACAAATTATGCGAGCGGATACACTTCTCTAATTTTTGCCTGTACACCTCCAACAGAACCACACATAACACTAACGCCATATAAGTCTCAGGTATTAACGTTTCCTGTGATGTGTGCAGAAGACGGTTTATGTTGTCCATTATGCGCTTTGCTAAGGTTTCTGCATATTTACCTTCAGGACTGAGAAATCCGCAAAACGTTTCGTATACCGATCCCTTAAACACGTATTTAAAAACTTAAATACCATATGCAGTAGCTTGTCACATCGGTTGTCTAGTCACATTCGATTGCCACAAATTCAGAAGCTTGTATCTCCTTTTCTATTTCTTCCCTGCAGACACTTGAGTAAAATGATAAAACAAAACCTAATAATTCGACACTACAATATTTGCCTAAATTATTCGTGACGCTATTAAATAAATACCCACACTCAAAACCTAAACACTAAACAGATGCCTGCACTGAATTAATCACAGCGAAGAAAGTCTAAGCACATAAAAGAGCAAATCTCTTCTATGACTATCAGTAGTCTGCGATTAGTTGTACGGAGTGAATCACGTCACTTTTTACTCAACGAGGCGCGATAGGAGACGCGCCAATTGCCAGTGGAAATACCGCCTATAAGCTTACAGGTTCATTCAACGTTGGTCAGAGTGCGGGATGGAGAAATGGGCGCGATTGGAAGAGCGCCGTGACGCTGTTCGGAAAACATTTCTGCTATTACCTAACACGAAAAGATTTTCTCGTCCGAAGTATTAAATAAAGATATAATGACTTTCCACGAGCGGTGATATTGGATTGTTTAGTGATATGATTTAAACTGGAGGGCGCGCGCCTTTGCGCCCTAAGAAAGAGCCGCCCCTGCACGTATGTCAAATTAAGTTAATATGGCTTTAGGTTAATAAGAAGTGTTGTTAATAAATGCACTTTACTGTTTACGAGTCAGATGAGCTTCTGCCACGTCTTTGCGTTAACACATTACCTCCAACACTCAGTAGGCCTAAATGTGTAAAACGTTTCCAGTAGGTCTATCCGTCGAGAAAGACCGTGTTTTACTTTATTAAACTGAGCTCTCCCTGTTACTTGACTACTGCTTTTATCTATTTGGAAACATTAAAAAAGAAAATGAAAAAATAAATCAACTATTAAGATTGTGTGTAGCGTTGATTTCTGATAGGGTTTCACGTTTAACAGTCATTATTGGTTGTCACATGTCGCATGTCAACATTATCATTAATAATAACTTATCCACGTATAGCGGAACGAATACATGCCCAAAGAATGCTTAAGAAATTCTTGTACAGTACAGCTTCCACTTTACTTTTCTGTATCTTGCAAAGGTCTGTTTTCTTGACCTCATTATCCCCCTTTGCCTTCCATGTAACAATCTTAGTGTTAATGCGCTACCTTCTCGGCTAGCCAGTGTCCCGCCAATCTCAATTTAAATTCGTAATTCTGTAAACGATACTGTTTACTATAGGTTTTTTGTAACCATCTAATTGTTCTGTCTCATGTTTTATCTGAGACAATTCCACGATTATCTGTGCAGTCGTATTATTCTTGCGTTCATTAACCGTGTTTCTGACCTACAAATCATTGCAAGAAGCACACACACACACACACACACACACACACACACACACACACACACACACACACACACACACACACACACACACACACACACACACACACACACACACACACACACACACACACACACACACACACACACACACACACACACACACACACACACACACACACACACACACACACACACACACACACACACACACACACACACACACACACACACACACACACACACACACACACACACACACACAGAGTGGCAGTTACCTATTTTTCATAATACTGCCCATCTTCCCAATCCTATTCCACCGTCTTCTTATACGATAAACAATTTTTCGTAATACATCTCCAAATTACAGATCGCACTTACAAATAAAAATACGTAGGTGTGTGTGTGTGTGTGTGTGTGTGTTTATGTGTAACACTCACATAGTATTTAATGTAAATACTGATGTATAGGCTACACTAGTTAGCTCTATACAACGAGGAGGTGCACACATGTGGTTTTCATATTTTAGTTTTTTATTTAATTTTTTAATCTTTTTTTTGTATGAATATGCAAACGAAGAGGTTACAGACAATATTTTTATCAAATTATTCAAGATATCGAGTTCGTATGTTGAATATGAGTTTCACATAATCTGATGCCCCACATAGACTTTCACAATTTAAAAAAAAATGTTTGGCCCTCGGTGCCCCTAAAATAAATTAAACAAAATTCGTAGTAAACAATACATTCCGATTTGATAATGTTCGGGGACTGGTGTCCTAAGATTTTTAAATTTCAAAAATTCAACACTATATTCAGACGCTTGTTAACATACTCTTTAATTTGATACCTCACACGGATTTTTGAATTTTTTTCAAAACTTTGACTTTTACAATTTTGCCTCTCACCTTTCAATTCGGGGGTTCGGGGGTCGCTCTCAAAACAAAATACAGGCTTCTGGGGTAAAATTACGGCCACTCATGTTACGTTTCTCTAAAACCGGTCGATGTATTTAAAAGTTACTGTGAGACATAACTCAAACAGATCAACAGACACACAATTTCCAAATGGTTCAGTTAAAACTGTAAACTTGCTTCGCTCTTTCAAAATACTGTATGTAATTATATATTGCAACAGTACAAATATGTTGGGTACTGTGCATTGCACAGGGTAATTTAAATAAGTAATTTGAACAAATAAATAACGCATTTTGGTAATAATAATAAGTCAGTCTGCAATCTAAACTGTAATATAAACGCCAGATTTGCATGTTGAGACAGGGAGTATAGCCAGCTGCTCTCTGCATGTGTGTACACGAGTAAAAGGTGTGTATGTGTGGAACTGGTTCATTCATAAAAAGCCCCACTCTTTCTTTAACGATAAATTATTTTTATTTAATTAATTTATAAGGCTTGTGTGCATCGTAGCGAAAAACTAAAGACACCAAAATATGTGGTTAAAAATAACGAACAAGTGTATAAAAAATTATGTAAAACGAACAAAAAGTGTTAGTGTAAGAAATTAAAAAATCAATAGTAATTAAAGTAATGAAGATAAAAAAAAATGGTTTGTGCGTGATGAACGTCTAAAAAATTACCGATTGAATGAATATCAGGTAATGTGCCAAAGACTTCGCAATTCGCGAAGACGAGCAAAATAAATGTAACAGTAAAGCGTGGGTTAAGAGTGACGCTCTCGACACTTTCAAACAGGCAGAATATTTTCGAGACATGATTTTTGAGCTCTGGGTATAAATATGAGGACGCGCAAACATCATTCTCTTTCTCGTCAGACCATCAAAGGGCCGGAGGCCCTGCTCAAGTACTATAAATCTTCTTTGTTCAACTACTGATGTGATCGGAGGCTATGTCCAACAACTGGAACGCCTAGACATGATCGACGACCTGGGCAGCCAAAGACTCTACTAAGAAACCACAAGCAGAGTACGAGCATCCAGGGAATCCAGAGTACGAGCATCCAATGAACCAGAGTACGAGCATCCAATGATCCAGAATACGAGAGACTACAAGACTCCTAGAATACCCGACCCCAGGACTTCCAGGACCGAAGAGGATCATCCGTATCCAGGACGAGAAACGGACTCGGGACCACACGTCTACGAGGGATTCACCAGTAAAGGACTCAGGAACAGGACCAGGAGGGTACGCTGAGGAACCACTACTAATAAGGTGACAGAAAGCCATATTTTCATCTTAACTAAAGACTGAATAAAATACAATTTAATCTTGTAAAACAAGTAGAGAATAATAAGAGAAAGACTCTGATTTAATAAGAATGTAAATTGTAAGATTGGATGTAACTTTTCTTGTATATTAATTGGGGTAGGATTCAAACAGTTAAAAGTAATATTCACAGAAATATTTAAATTCTTGTACTAATAACTTACTGAAAAGATTGATATTTGATTTTGAAAAAATACGAATTTTACTAAAATAACATAAAGAAGCAATGTATATGCAATAACAAAAAGAAGTAATTAATATAAAGAATTAAACGAGTAGATAATCAGCAAGAAAATTGAGCTAGCTGAGAGCAGTATAGAAAATTTATAATAATGCATTAGTAATAAGACGTTATAATATGTTTTTGTGTCAAATAAGACTACGAATAATACGTAGTAGATATATAAAAATACGAATCATGTGGAATCGTAAAGTAAATAAGAAAGTAACGTGTAATCTGAGATTGCAAATTACTCGTAATAAATATGTCAAAATAATAATGAGTTTTTAAACCGCTAACCAAATGAAAATTGTTAATAAAAAAAAATTGAATTAATTTATAAACCAATGAAATCGAAGTATTATTATTATGATTACAACCTTCATTCTTGCACACACATGAATTTAATGTGAGGCAATGTACATAAAGATTTAACACACACCAATTAAATAAACACGTTATATTTGCGATGTTGTAAAATGGCTTCCAAAAACGAGGGGTTAACACATTAAAACCGTGTGTTGTTGTAATATATAATATAATATATATTATATATAACTATATATATATATTATATATAACTATATATATATTATATATAACTCTATATATATATTATAATATAGCGTAGTATATTATATTATAATATAAAATACTATATTATTTTGCATATTATACCGGATGTCTTGTAAGTGATTTGCACTATACAAAAATTATTCGTTATTTGTATTGACATGCAAATATTATTTTATCATTATTATCTATTTAATTATTATATTTTAATTGTTTTGTTATTGATATAATGTAATGACTAAATAATTATTACATTTAAGTCAAATTAACTGGCGGTTTTTGTAGAGCAATGAACTATGAGACATTGCCACATAATACTATATAGGCCTACATTACAATATGCAGCCTATATTTTGTGAGTGTGTTTCTACATAAACTACCTTCCTTTTGTGTATAAGAAACACGAAGAAATTTATAAGACTGTAGCATAATTTTATGTCAAAAAATTCATTCGCGTCTGTGATCTTAGTGTCAAAAGTTCAAATCAGTTGATCGTAATGGCTGCTCAGCTGGGCTGCGCGTACTCTGTAATTTTGTACCTTGTGTTCGGAACTCTTGTGTTTTATTTGAAACGTGTCTGCCTTCACAGAGTTATTCAGGGAATACACACAAAAAAATCACTTAATGATTTACTGACCTAAGACGTGCGACACACAATGCATGTTATTATGAGAGAAACCGCTACCAAAACCACACATCTTATAGTTCAAGTGGGCAGAAAAAATACGCTATTCAAGTTCATTGATAGGCGGGGGAGTGAGGGCTTATCTTCTCAGGTAGGGAGTCTTGCCAGATGTCTGCCTATCTGTGTGGGAAACCTTACTACCACTTCACTACATCTGGCTGGAGTAAACATTCCCCCCTCGTATAGACCTACCTCTACCTTAGCCCTTATCTCTGCGATTTAAGTCATTCACGCTGGTAGTAGTTGAGACTTCGCATTCTATAACAAACGTTAATGAAGTTTAATGTAATTATGCGATGACGGTATGCTGTGTGTTAAGACCTTACTGAAGAAAGCCGATTTCTCCATATTCGTTTTTATTTGCCCCAAACTAATTTATAAACTTTTACCAAGTGCTTATGGAACTCATAAATTTGTAGTGGTTTGTAAGTAATAATATAAGCAATGCCAAATTATAAAATGTGTAACATGTGATATAAGCAACCTTAGTGGGTCTAATAAACGCAAAGTAATTTTGTAATCATTGGTACCTGCTAGTTAAAGTTAAATTAAAATATCACTTCGGATCGCTTCTAAGTGATAAGCATGTTCATCGATTTATAATGTTACATTTAGTTTATTATTTGATAGCTGTCAGACATAATTTATAAAGGGTCAATAAAATGGTATATTATGAAGCAAATTAATATACTGCACTTTGTTCACTGGCATCTAACAACAGGAATTATTCTGAGAAAAATAAACGTTGATATGGGCGTAGAAGGAATTATTCAAAAGACAGTATACGAATGTTTGATTACCTGTAGGAGACAGAATAGTTACAAGAAAAGTAATGTAATTATGGAAGGGTTGGCGACACTGTTTCAGCTGTGATAAAAGATACCGTATAGTGGCTAGTATTTCCCAATAGTTTACTACTGTAAGTAAGACATTCTGTCGTAAAAAAATCGCATCCTTCGAATATATTACAAACGTCTTGTCCGAGGTCAAGGGTAGAATGCAAAACAGTTGTTACCATATTACAGGAATTCTGAATGCTAATTAAATATACAAATAAATATTACAGGAATTGAAAATGAAAAGTCTGTTACTAAAACAAGTTAGTGAGGCGTATTTTAAGATACATTGAACGAATAAGTAAGATTACATCCGAAAGAATAGGTGGAATTGAAAACCTGGTAGAAGACGGTAAAAACCTAGAGTACACTTGCAATGGCAAGGCGGGTAGACATATAGACGCAATGAATCATTAACAGTATTAATAGACACCGCATTTGACGCTTGGTAAAACACTTCGAATTAAGAAGAAATTCTTAGTAACTTTAAAAAATTCTGTAAGAGACGAAATAGGTTTTGTAAGAGAACGTGTTACTGGGGCATTTGCTATTCGAAAAAATACATTTAACTCTGGACAGAGAGTAATTCCGGAAAGAACAAACAGTGCTTATTTCTTTTTTATTCTTAAAACGAAGAATCCCCTTTAAGTGAAGAGCCCTAACAGCGCAGCCAAGAATAACATTAAAAACGAAACAATACCTAAAAATAAAAGAAACCTTCACAAAAAGATAACTCAAACATCTATTCACCACTTTATCACATCTTACATGTACAGTATAAGGTAAAGAAAGCACTACACAAAAAGAAAACTCTAATTAGGGGGTTTGCACAAAACTATTTCCTATTCACGCTTCACCCTCCCAAACTTCCCAAAGTTCACATTCTTCTCGATTACTGCCTCAAATCTTTAATTCACGTGTCTGTTCCTTTGTATTTTCTCACCGTATATTACTTTTCACTACTACCTCTTTTATAACCTGGATCCAACATTTCTTCGGTCGCCCCTTTTATTTCTTCCTTAGAGTTTGGATTCATAATAACCCTATCCTCGTCCAGCCTTCGGACGTTGCTTAACCATCTCAATTGCCTTATCCTGTTTTGTCCTGGATAGCTTAGATGCCAAGCTGTTGTCTCATTATTTCTTTTATGAATTTGTTGTCTCATTATTTCGTTACGTATACAGTCTCAACTTGTCTTACCGAAAATCTTCCTAAGAAATCCTATGTTCATCCCTTTAGTCAAGGTTTATCCCTTCTCGTAGGAACCATATTTCACTACCGTATTCGCTATTGTGGGTTTCACTGTTCTCTTAATCACTTCTGTTTTAACTTCATTTATTAATTCCTTCTTTCTCAAACACTTATCCATCAATGAACTAAACATTCTTTTCATCTTATCCGTCCTATCATTTATTTCTTTCGTTCTTCTCAATCTACATATTTAAAACACTTAATTTGTCCAATTTTCTGTGCACTTTTATATGTTGGCACTTTGTGGTTCTTATATGTTAGCACTGAAGTTTTACTTCCATGTTCCATAAGGAAATGGAAGTATGGTGATGGCGAAAAAAATCGTATTCGAGATAAGGGCTGATTCTGATTGTACTACCCTCAAAACATGAAGAAATGTCATTTTTCGAAAAGCGTCTGTGTGTAGAATTTTTTCTATAGCAAACGATAACTGCCGCAAAATCAAACAGAATAAAATAATTTTTTGCATACAAGACTACATTGTAGAGAACTCAAGGTCTATAGATTTTGGTGAAGATCGGTTAAGGGGAAGGAGTAGTTTACCTGCAACGTTTTACGTTTTAACCAGAGTAAAGTGCTTAATATTGATAAATAAAGAATCCTTAAAAGAAGGTCATAATAATCAACTGTAGAAAGGTAGATGAAATATCTATAAATGAAAAGGGTAGTTGAAGGGAGGAGGGGGTAATTTTTTTATAAATTAAAATGGTAGTTGAGGAGAGAGGAGGTAAATATTTATAAGTTTTATATGTGTACTACGTTATTGACAAGAAAGAAGTAGTTTCTATGGAAACATTTCATTTCACTTTAACAAAATTCTATATTTTTCATTTTAATTTAAATCACGTATGAGTGAAAACTAGTGGTCGCCCAGTGATCGAAATTCGACCGTAATTCATTAAATTTTTAAGTTTGAACGTTATTGAGGTTCTTTTGTCAAAGAGTGTACCTCTATAATCATTGCATATATTTTTTTGAATTTTGTTCTATTACGTCAGCTGCGAGCGTGTACAAATACGTCATTAGCGTGTGTTGTTTGCCTTAATTCCCTGCAATACCTATAAAATTTAAAATTTAATGTTAGAAACAGTTGAAAAAAAACACAATTACAGCTTGTATTCGTATTTATTTTTTGATATAATTCATTGTCAGTTTTAACTTTTTCATGTTATTATTGAATCAAATAAACGCTAATAAAAATGAGACTTGACATTCATAGAAGTATAAGATACATTGTTTTCAATTCCAGTGGATTACATTTCATTTTTGGTAAGGTACAAAATTCGAAAACAGTTTGAAGATTATCTGCTACAAAGCTTATATAATTTTTTTTCTATGCATTAATTTTCGAGTTATTTGAAAAATATGAAACATAGGAAAAATGAGGTTTAGCTTGGCTAAGCCATATTTGAAAAGCACTAACGCGTTTTTTGACATTTCCTTGGGTTTTTTTATTGCCAAACTGACCAGGTTTCGCCAAGGCTACACAGTTATTTTGCCTATCTTTTTCGAATTATATAAAATTTAAATAAAAAATTAATACATAATAAAAAATGAAATAAAAAATAAGTGCCTCGTATTTTTTCATATATTTTTCATTAAATCAAAAAAACCGGCGGTTAAAAAAATAAATGTTGTCCATTGAACTTAAAATAGTTTGAAAGTGAATTTAATGATTCAGAACTTCTGTGTAAACGATGTTTTTTGTAAAAACTCTTTCATCATTTGCTAAATGCCCGTGGCCATTATATTCGGAAATATAAAATCTCAAACCATCGAATGATCGAACTCTACTTGCTGCGACGTACAATTGACTATGTGTAAAAACTGGCTGTCTCAATAAAATTCCAATTTTTTCGAATGTTTGTCCTTGAGACTTATTTATTGTCATCGCAAATGCAGGTATAATTGGAAATTGAGTTCTTTGAAAGTTAAATGGTAAAACAGTACCGGAATATGTTAAATTTATACGTGGAATCAAAATTCTCTTATTGCGTGCGGTTCCAGTTAAAACTTCGCAATCAATAGCATTACGATGCATACACTTGATGCGCATTCTTGTTCCATTGACTAATGCTTCCTTTGTATTTAAGTTTCTGATCAGTAAAACGATGCAATTAACTTTCAATACTAACTTATGTGGTGGCAAACCACTAATAGTCAAAGAATTCAAAAACTACTGGATAGTTATTGATTTCATTGTCATCATCACAAATTATTTTATCGTAGCTATGATATGTTTTCTGTTCACCTGGTATTCGATTAAGTATATCAGTATTAATAAAAGTACAATCATCATTTTTAGGTGCTAAAATAACTGACTTCAATATGTTATCTGAGATTATGTTTTCGGAAATATTTCCATATACCTCATTAATAATATTATTTTCATCTCCTATTAATTGCTGAGGTATTTCAATAATATTTTCACCAAACTGAGGAAATTGTGGGGCTTCATCATTACCAAATTTTCAAGAATTCGACAAATTCTATTTCACTTGGTAAGGCTCTCATATTTTGAGTAAACGTTACTTTATGAAAATAAACAAATTTATGCCAACTCGTGACACAATTTTCAATTAAAGTTGCACGTGATCCATGTGGGACAACTGGTAAGATTTGCCGAAAATCACCGCACAGAAGTATCGTTTTCCCTCCAAATGGTTTATGTTTATCATTTTCATCGCATAGATCCTGCAATAATCTATCTATGATTTTCAACACTTGCAGTGGGCACATAGAAATTTCATCAATAATTATCAATGATGATGAATTTATGTAACGTCCATAGCTACTATTTGCGGTAATATTCGCTACAGAATTTTTCAAAATGGGTATAGGCAATTTAAACACATTGTGTAAAGTTCTACCTCCAAGTAATAGAGTTGAAGCTATGCCACTGAACGCTGTTGCAATGCAACTAAGATTAAGCGAATTTAATTTGTGAATGATTGCTGTTTGTGTGAATGTTTTTCCACAACCTGCATGAGCGGTTAAACAAAAAACATTAGATCCAGTATCATGGTGCAAAACTTCACGAATCACACGATCAATTAGATTACGCTGTTCAATATTTGCAGTTTCATAATGCTCACAAAACAGAAACTGTTGTTCTATTGGATCAATAGTATTTGCTTCGTCTGTTCTCTGCGAATACGTGGGAACTGGTAAACCAAGTTCTTGACATGACAAATTATGAACATTCAAAATATCTTCAATTTCTAATAGAGCTGTGTTAAAGGATACTTCTTCGTTGTAATCTCTCAAAAAATCTTCACTAAGATATACTTTAAATTCATTCCATAACGCCAATGCATTGGCTGGCACATTTAATGCACAAATGTAACCAAATAAATTTCGCATTTGTTTTGGTGAATGTAATTCTTTTGCTTCATTTAAACATTCGCGCCATTCATTATCATTTGAAGCAATGCCGCGAGCATGGCACGCTTCAACAAAAGAAGTGTGTATAATTCCATTGTATGTTCTAACATCCTCAAATGATTTTGGACCACAGACATGTAATAAAAGCAATCGTAAATGGAAAAGTTCGATGTCTTTTGGTGATACTACATATATGCGTGTAATGATTTTATCACCTCCACGCCTTCTCTTCTTCCATTTTTTTCGGGAATCTTCCCGCACATAATGCAAAGGAATTTCAATATACTTATATTCATGCGCTGATGGATCTGATCGATTCAATTCAAAAAATGCTAATAATTTTGTTTGTCTTGCATTTTCAATTGCTTGACGTTCTTGCCCTTCTCGAAAGTAAACATTCTGTCTACGCGGTAAATGAATGTCAAGTCTAACGATGACATGTGATTGAAAATGCATTGGTAATTCATAGATGCGCCATACAGCTTCAGTTGATCCAACATAACGGCCATTTAAAAAATTGTTAACTTCATCAATTTGTATTTCTTGACCTGGTTCATTTCTCTCTGAACTAATTCAACAGATGCACTGTCATAGCCTTTATACACGTATTTATAAATGTATTTAACACTTTTAACTGTAGTGCATACTTCAACATTTATATGGTAATTAAATTTGGCAAGTAAATACGGATTGTATGGTACAACATAACGATTGTCGAGGCAACTACCGCGAACTTCAGCATTAATACCATTATCACGCCTTCTGTATAATGGATATCCATTTAATGATTAACATGTAAATTCATTAAATCGTTTTGGATAATCTTTTGTGCATTTCCATCTCTCATACATACAGAATTTGGATTAAGTACACCGCATGGACCATGCATAATGTATTTTACAACATATTCATATAATGTAGGATGTGTTTGAATGTTAGGAATCTCCGCAGATACAACTTTATCAATATCGGTAGCGTTAACAATTTTATCTTGCTCATTTAAAGAGAGTAAAATGTGAGCATGAGGCAATCCTCTCTTTTGAAACTCAATTGTATAAATGAGTGCTTCAGCTTTACCGAAGATTTTTTTTAGTGTAAGGCCCTCAATTAATGCTTTCAGTTTGGACTTGAATACACGAGAGGGATAATGGGGGTTCTGAGCCACAAAGGAATGCCGCCTTTCTTAAAAAACAATAAAAAACACTAAAAAACATGATCTAAGAGATGACGCCGCCACCGCTGGACCCGCTGCATCCTAATGGACCACAGCATCCGCGAATTTCCGCGAATAAATTTTTTATTTTTTTATTTGGTTTTTTTATTTTTTTAATTAAATTGATTTGCATATCAAGGGGGTGGGATGAGGTTCAATGGACCACCAGCATGCGTGAATATACTTTTTTATTTTTTTAAGAAAGCTGATTTGCATATCAAGGGGTGGTGTTGGGTGGGTGGTTTTTTTATTTCATATCAGTGGGTGGTGGTGGGTAGGGGGTAGTTCCAACTCGATGCATTATAGTGTATATTAAAATATATGATCAGGTGTACCAACCTTTGCATGATTTCAAATTTGTCGTGTGTTATAATGTATATTAAATCTATATGATCAGGTGTACCAACCTTTGTATTATTATAGTGTATAGATATTTTATATGAGCAGGGTTGTCAACATTTTTTTCTCTTCTGTGGTGGGAAATTCAAACTATATGATCATAATTGATACTCTCTCTCTCTCTCTCTCTCTCTCTCTCTCTCTCTCTCTCTCTCTCTCTCACTCTCACGCGTTTCAACTGTGTCAACAAATAGTAACGCCCTCTCTCTCTCTCTCTCTCTCTCTCTCTCTCTCTCTCACTCTCTCTCTCTCTTACCGTGTACATGGAGTAGTCGATGTGATGAATAAATAATTTTAGCTCTCTCTCTCATTGTCAAAACGCCGTCTTCGTTTGTCATGTATTAAATAATTAATAGTTTATAATGCAGTCAGTGTGATTGATCCTTGTTAGAAATATATATATTTGGCAAATATTAACTATGTATGTGTGTTGTTGTCAATGAACTACTTACCTGTGTGCTGTTACAGATGACAAATCCATACGTTAACGGCTTAGCAATCTTCAATACGCTCTTCTTCATATGGTACAATACTTCTGTTTTAAGGTTGCAGTTTACACACACATAGGTTCAGTAGTGTATAGCGAAATAAATTAAAATTATACACACACATGAAAACGGTGGTTGAAATTCATACAAATCTTCTGATGTAACAGTTCCCACAAGTAATACAGTTCACAAAAATAAATTAATTGTACACATGTTCAGAGGTGTAGAGTGAAATAAACTAAAGTCATAATTTGTTTAAATGATTAAATATATTTTAACATTCACAATATAAAATTCACAAGTCATAATTAAATAAATACATTATGAAATTGATATTTTTTTCGAAAGTTTATATATAATTGTGTCGTACTTGTAGGAGAAGCAACCTGCAACATAACAATACAACAACATTAAAATCATGTTAAATATCACACACACAGATGCACACGCAACGCGCGCACACACAGACGCATACGCAACGTAATCACACACACACATACATACGACGTGCACACGTTTGGGTTACACCACACACGCATACGCAACGTTTTCACACACATACATACAACGTGCACACGTTTGGGTTGAATCATGTACATGTAGGTCCAATAAAACAGATAACAGATGTATATATGCTATAGTCATTGTAAGACGTTACAATCCTTGAAGTGTTAGTAGGGGGAAAATGACAGTTCTGACCCACAAAGGAATGCCGCCTTTGTTAAAAAACATAAAAAACACATAAAAAACGCTAAAAAACAAGATCAAAGAGATGCCGCCGTTCCCGCGGTCCAAGATTTTTTCCCACGCTCTCCCCACCACCAATGGACCCACAGCATCCGCGAATTTCCGCGAATATAATTTTTTATTTTTTTATATGCCGCCTTTCTCGAGCCTAGATCACTTTCACTTTCTATCAGCTGGACCACAGCATCCGCGAATTTCCGCGAATATAATTTTTTATTTTTTTATATGCCGCCTTTCGCGAGCCTAGATCAAAGAGATGCCGCCGTTCCCGCGGTCCAAGATTTTTTTCCACGCTCTCCCCACCACCAATGAACCCACAGCATCCGCGAATTTCCGCGAATAAAATTTTTTAATGTGATTTTTTTATTTTTTTTATTAAATTGATTTGCATATCAGGGGTGGGTGGTGGGTGGGGGGTTCCGACTTGATGCATTATAGTGTATATATTAAATATATGATCAGGGTTACCAACCTTGCATGAGTTCAAATTTGTTGTGTGTTATAATGTATATTAAATCTATATGATCAGGTTTACCAACCTATGTATGGGTTCAAACTTGATATGTGTGTGTTATATAGTGTATATATTAAAATATATGATCAGAGTTACCAATCTTGCATTATTGTGTATAGAACAGATCTGCCAACATTTTTCTGTGGTGGGAAATTCAAACTATATGATCATGATTGTTGTCAATATCAATTCTCTCTTTGAATGTAAGTAACTCTCCCTCCCTCTCTCTCTCTCTGTCTCTCTAGACACAGTTATCCATCACGACATAAACTCTCTCTCACATTTGAATGTAAGTAAAACTATCTCACTCCCTCCCCCCCTCTCTCTCTCTCTCGCACACACACACACACACACACACACACACACACACACACACACACACACACACACACACACACACACACACACACACACACACACACACATTTAGTAGATTACTGTTGCATCTCTCACTGTGTATGTATATGTAACGGGCCTCTCTCTCTACGCCAATCTCGGTTCTGCCAAGTCTGTGTGTGGTAAAGTGTTACGCATAAAAAAATCTTGAAATAAGGTATTTTCAAAAGTTTTGTGTACACATACACACACACACATTGTGTATGTCTCTCTCTCGCTGCAAACGTTCACAAGAATTCCCTTATTCAAAGCGATTTGTATGTGTGCACGAACTTAAATATGGTTTACAGACCATTGTAATTTTAAAAATTCATTTTTGCATTAATTAAATATATATATCGTAAACAATGAAATAATAATATTTCGTCATTAGAAAGTTATATTCAGTGTGGTAATTAGTGATAGAAAGATTAACTATGCACACACGCACACGCACACACACACACACACACACACACACACACACACACACACACACACACACACACACACACACACACACACACACACACACACACACACACACACACAAACTTAAATATGGTTTACAGACCATTGTAATTTTAGAAATTCATTTTTGCATTAATTAAATATATATCGTAAACAATGAAATAATAATAATATTTCGTCATTGTAAGATTTTAATAAAACAATTATCAGTTTAAATAATAATTTTCATGATTGTAAGATACAACCTGCAAATTATTAAAATGTCTCTCTCTCTCTCTCTCTCTCTCTCTCTCTCTCTCTCTCTCTCTCTCTCACACACATTTCTGATTACTATACAAATAATTGCATGCATATTCGGAGGTTTATAACGAAATAAATTAAAATAAACCATAATTTGTTTTAAATGATTAAATATATATTTACAACACTGTACACAAACTTAAAATATAGTTTACAAACCGCTATAATACAATTATTCAAAAAATACATTTTACATTGATTAAATATATATATATCACAAACAAACATTGTTATATATAAAATAAATACAATATTAATAATAATACTGTTTTAAATGATTAAATATATATTTACAGCACTGTACACAAACTTAAAATATAGTTTACAAACCGTTATAATACAATTATTCAAAAATACATTTTACATTGATTAAATATATTTATCACAAACAAACATTGTTATATAAAATAAATACAATATTAATAATAATTTTTGACATTGTAAGATTTTTAAATAATAATAATTTCACAGCTGTAGATACAGTTCACAAGGAAGTTTATCTGTAACATAACAAAGTCGATATTAGAATCACAGATACGATAAATATTCACACAGTTAGTGGAAAGAATCAAATGCGTTAAGTAAGTAAACTTTTTCAAGTATGTGTCATTTTTCATAAGTTAATGTACTTTCAAATAATTTCTAATCAATCCAAATATTATTCACTGGAAATTTGTAAATACTGCTTAGAATCAATGATACATTTATCACATAAGTTAATGTACTTTCAAATAATTTCTAATCGAACCAACTATTATTCAACGAAACTTTGTAAAAAATACTAAATAGAATCAATGATACATTTATCATGTACATACAAATTCAATTATTAAAGTGTTAAGTACAGAGAGTTGAAACTACACACATACACACACACACACACACACACACACACACATCAATAAATTGTTTGTTAACACGATTGCTACTTACGACGTTAGGACACAATCTCTACTTGCGTTGTTTGATTCATCGTCCCTCGATACACTAAATGTAGTTCTTTGGGTTTGATATGCCTAAGCTCCTCATTCGTGAAGACACCTGCATACCTCTTGGGAAGATAGACACGATACTGGTGGTCGCCATCCTCCAACGTAGCAAGCACAGAGTTCCCATATTTTGTGTCCACATTTGTTCAGACCATGATGGGATATTTTTTATTCACTGTCAATTCTGAACATCGCTTGTACTCGATAGCACTTACAGCATTAAACTTTACAAGAAACGACATTATTAGAAGAGAGAAAGACACTAGTGAACACGTCTGTATCAAACGAGAGAGAACCAAGCAATGACAGAATATTCGACACAAAAGGACAGTACAATGTGATAGTGGTGGTGGTGGTGGTAACGTCGTCATCAGAAAAGTCGGTGTCCCACTTTCATTTACAGCTTTGCATGTATGAACATGTCCCACAGACGAAATTAGAGACACTAAAGAATATAACAATGTCATTAGGGAAGTCCACATTCCACTTTCATAAGGAAATAGTCACCGCTTACAGCTATGCATGTATGTACATGCATGTCCACAACAGAATGAGAGAGATATAAATGTCATCATTCGCTGTGACCTACTTTCTAAATTTGTTACATTAAAAATGTTTGTTTAAAGCAAAAATCATGAGTCATCCATTCCCGAATAGCATGGCACATCGGTCAGAAGAATTGAAATGTCTAAGACATTCTGTTCCATGAAATAGATACGGTATGTTTTTAGGACAACCAAAGTCATCGAGATTGATGATATTATTGTGTATTATCTTTGATTGCAAAAAACGTTTTTTCTCAAAACCGTTCACAAACACATATTTATATATACGTGTATGTGATGTTAACAATGAAACAAGATTGTCGTACGGTGTCTCTCCTTCGCTCCATCTAAGTCTATGATAATTTGACGTTAACCAGTGGTTTGTCCTAACGTATTTTGGATTCGTAACGGATGTAGCAGGCGGAGTCAAAATCCAATGTCTACCAGCAAATCTCAGAACGTCCATGATTGACAGTTCCTTCACAATATATTTTCCGTTGTTATCGAAAAAGCACTGGAAGTCAATTATAACTGCAGTGTTATCCATAATACTGTAAGACAAAGAAACCACACATTACAAACTCTATATACATATATTATGTTTAAACACACAAATATCGTTGCGATATTAATATGTGAACTTACGTTTACAGACGTCTGGACTGAAGCACCGAGAGACATCAACTGACGAAAGAAACAAGTGTTGAGGGGGGTTACTATACATGGAGACGAATTTTTTTTTTAGCAGGTGGGGAGGTGTCGTCGTCATCATCGTTCTCCATGTTGATGCGTCGTATTCGATAATGACCGTATGCAAGCGTATCATGACCATTGTCTAGTATATAGCGCTTATCATCATACGGTGACAACGCTTGCTTATTTACGCGCATCGTGTACAGCGTATGATGATCGCTACGTAAACAAAGCGCACTAGCAGAAAACTGACAATGATCAGTGAGACACTTGCGATACATATCGTGTCGTAGACTCCTCTTAATCGCAACTCGAGGCACACCTTTACATACACGTTTTTGACACTCTTTGGTAGGATCTTCGTGGGCCACAAGGAACGAATAACATTTCGCTCGGAGACCCACGAATTCTCTAATAGGACGACCACACGTTTCATCCTTGAACAGTCCAACAACCTTTTTGTTCTTAAGGCTATAACAAGGATGAGACGTAGGGTAATCCGATGTGTCAAAAACGTGTAGGTCCTTCTTCATATCTGCATACAAGTCTGATGTTTGAATACTATACATCAGACTGTCTGTATCTGTCATTAACAATTTAACGTTGCGACCGTACTTGGCGACAGCATAACGATAATGAAAGTCGTACATTATCGTTTTGCTAACGTCAAGCACCGTGAAGCCGACATACACGGGACGGGAAAGAACAATGGATTTTTTACGGAGTGAGAGCCCCACCAAATCGTTCGTATAACGAATCATACGTTTTAGCCTAGGTGTGGAAACTAGTTTTTGAAGCCGTCGTTCATCTGAGACTAGTTCAAAGTCTATATGTTTCCGTACGTTCTCCAGCGACTTACCGTATACGGCGTTGTTCATCAGTTTGAAAAGGTCTTTTTCAAAGCTGTTGACGGCTGCTTGCCTCTTGCGGGTGTTGAAATCGATAAACGGTTTCAACCAAGCGCTTTGCTTAAAACACAACACCCTATGAGTCGCTTTCAGCTCTAAGCCAAGACTTAAATACAATTTCAAATTTCGATAATGGAGAACGTAATTTTGTTTGTCCTCCAAAGTTGTTAACAACTTCTCTACGGATGACCCTGATTCGTTATACGATGATCTGTATATACTCTCATGTAAACGTTTGGAAAAGGGAGAAAGGATATCGGGTGTTACGCGCTGGCGCACAGGTGCAAGCGGGTAGTCGGAATGCAGGTCGTGTAAGGTATTAGGATAGTGTAGGTCGACTTCGAGGATGTACCCGATGTCGGAATCATCACTCACATTACGTACGTCCAAGGACTCGATTTCGTTACGATCGAGCCATCGGAAGTCTGCGTAAGGGAGTGGTTGCGACATGGCTGCACCGTATAAATTGTTACAGTCCGTATACAGAATGAAGGAGGTCGGTTTCGAAACATCGTACTGATCTGGGATCAAAGGATTGTTAGCGACTGCATGACGGTTGGATATCATCGCGCAGCCTCCGCGGACCCCAGACTCGACGAACAGATGTTGATTTATCTCTGACAAAAGCTCTAATTCGACCCCTGTCATTTTTAGCATCGCGTTCCAAGCGAGTCCGGGAAGCGAGTAAAAATGACACGGGTCCAAGCAGTAATCACGTAAGGCCATGTCTCGAAAACTTTCAAAGACATCGGCCAGCAGCATTACGTCTGTCAACAAATACAAATCATGGTAATCTCCAAACGTACGCAGATTGAATGCACTCCACACGTTTTGTGCGTGCTCGTAATCTGCGTCCGAAGTAGACGATTCCATCAACCGGTTATCAAAGTGTTCACGAGCGGGTAGACTTGTTTCGTTGAACCGATCAATGCTGTCAACGTACTCGTAAGGGTATACCCCCTTGCGTACGAGCAGATTGGTCTGTTCGTCGAAACCCCGTCTAAGCATTTCCTCTCTAAGCAAAGGAAATTGGCTCCCGGACGTGGACAGATTGGTAACGAGTGTGTCCAGAGAGCGATTAAGAAATTGAAAGGAGTCTACGAAACGCAAGGGACCCAGGGAGAACGACACGTAACGCTCACTAGATGTTGCAATGCAGGATACGTGTTGGTCCTTATATTTTCCTAAACCCTGCATTAAATGGTGACAGTCGTAGCCACGAAGGTTGTGAAAGAAGACGGGGATATGACGAGGCATCTTGTAGCTTAGATTACAGCTATTGTGGGCTGCTCCCAAGAATTTCCCCGTAAAATGACAATGATTGCGTACCTTGTCATCGTCTGTCAAAGGGCGCTCACACAAATGACAAACGGTGGCGTTAGTGAACACAACATTGTCATCATCGGACATAATTAATTGTACGTTATGTCGTACTACCTTCATCATATCCTCGGCGTCTTTCATCAACCACGAGAAGAAAGTGTCTACGACGTTTTCACCCCGATAAACTTTAGCCTCTCTCCAGAGGCTGTGCGTGTGATCGACGATAGCATAGGAGAAACCTGACGGAATATGCATCGCTTCGTATGATGTGGACGATATAGGAGGAGAAGTTATTTTCTGACGGGCACCGTTGCTATCAACTGAGTAGAATTCACCTAACTCGTGCACTGTCGTCGGGACGTTGTTACCAGGTGAACACGATTGAAGCGGAGTGATGAGGGACTCGAAGTCGGCGTAGACGGTAAAGGGTACTTTAAGACAGTGCGCGTAATTTTTAAATGACATAAACTTCTCCTCCTCTGTGGGCATTTTGGTTTTCTGTTCACCATAAGGTGTACAGTAGGGGAGATGATCGGACAGACCATGTTCTGTGGAGAAACGATGCAGGCAGTAGTTGCAGTAAAATGATTGACCGTCGTGTTTTGTAAGGGATGATAACAATCTACTCATGTTACTGATAAGACAGTAATGTTTTCGGCTATTTGTATCGGACAGAAGTAAAAATTAACATGATGTAATCTGTCCTTATTGGGGGTAATTCTTAACGGATAAACCTCATTTTTTAATTCGTTTCTGATATTGTCTTCTATCTCATAGCCGAAAACGTTTATAGAAATGTCGGGATTCTGTGCTTCAAATTTAGAAAGCGAGTTTATAGAAACAGGGTACTCGATACCGGACATATTTATTGTGTTTTTGAATAAGAGGTATTTTGAAACACGTTCTTTATGCTTTTGTTGAGGGTGTATGTGAGCTAGTACGGACCATAGAAAACACATTTCATCTTGGGGGTTATTGATGTTGACTACTGCCTTGGTGAGTGCAAGTTTTCGCGGGGTTGGAAGATAGGAGGACGCTGCTAGAGGCCGGTACCGTCCAACAACCAGTTCCAGCTTCAGTACAGCATCCACCGACCATCCGCTCCCGTCACGGGTAAAATTGGATATGCTATTCATGATTTTATCGTAGGATTCATCGAGTAGACAGTTCAACTCGTCGTTGTCGTCCGTGAGCAACGTACGACAACGTCCGTGGAAGACGGCGTCTTTGGTTACCTCTTTTTCTTCGCCGCTGTCACCATCTAACACAGTTTTAGTGAAACATATCCTGCACGCAATATGCCATTTGATACTGCGTAAACGTGCTTGTTCTACCAGAATATCCTTGCACAATAAAGGTCGCACCTCAGTCATTATCGGTAATATATCTTGATCTTCTGTGTCCGTGTACACGGGCAGGTAATTAAATGTTGTGAGGGATCCTCTAATACTAGTGTTTCGCACGATATAAAATCGTGTCATAACTGAAACAATAGAAACACATGTATTAGCTAATAGGAATGATGAATAACACACACACAAATTCATGTTTGTGGTAAATAAATAGATAGTACACGTTAGTAATACGTTAGTTTATTGCAAACTGTGAAGATGGCAGCTACTTCTGATTTTAGCATTGAAAGTGAAAGAAGAAAATCGTTCAAGTATTGGGAAGTGACGTTTGTCAGCCCCGACGAGTTAGCGTTTGCTGGGTTTTACTACTATCCGCTAAATTATGATGTTTGTGGACATAGTATGTCATTCATAGACGATAGAGTTAAATGCTTTTGTTGCGGAATTGAATTAGTTCATTGGAGAGAAGGTGACATACCTATGGTGGAACATGAAAAATTTTCTCCATCATGTCAATTTCTAAACGATGTCAAGAGACAATACATTGGGGAGAAGGTGACAAACCTATGTCAGAACATAAAAAATTTTCTTCGCCATATCAATTTCTAAACAACGTCAAGAGACTATCTTGTACATGTTAGACAGAGTTGAATCATATGTTAATTCATATCAAACAAATTTGGTTTGCTACATAATTATAGAGAGAGAGAGACAATTGGTATTTAAAAAAATTTTTTACCTTGTTGAGGATGTTCCTGTTCCTGCTGATGTTGTTGTTGTTGTTCTGGATTCTGTTGAAGGTCGGACATGATGATGATATTCAGACGAGAGAGTGAATACTGAAAAACAAAGAAACTGTTATAGATATATATAGTATTTTTAACGCTGGTATTATGTTAGTGTATCTTAAACCATGAACAACGCACGCAAGACTATAGCTCTAGAGCTACACAGAGCAGCGAGAAGGAATTTCGTTAGGCGCGCGGTTGAATTGAAGTGTCTACACGACTTGTACCAGGCGGAACTTGTGGAGATGATACCATACGCTCGAGTGAACAAAGGGTACAAGTACATGATGACAGTGATCAATGCGTTTAGCAAGTACGCGTACGCTGTACCATTGAAAACAAAGACAGGAAAAGAAGTAAAGCACGCACTAGAGCCTATACTAACTGCTAATCGAATGAAATATTTACAGACGGACAACGGGAAGGAGTATTACAACAGCACAGTACAAGCGTTGCTAAAAAAGTATAATGTGAAACATTACTCAACCTATAGTGAGAAAAAAGCTTCCATAGTGGAACGTTTTAATCGCACACTGAAGACACACATGTATCGAGCTTTCAGCGAACAAGGACACTACCGCTGGTTGGATCTACTACCTATATTACTGAAATCGTACAACAATACAACACACAGAACCATTGGTATGAAACCTAGTGAAGTGAATGACGCCAACGAACATATAGTGTTGGAACGAATAAGGAAGAACACAGCGCCTAAAATCAGTCCAACGAAACCACCCAAATTTAAAGTCGGTGACCGTGTTCGTATAAGTAAGCACAAAATGACGTTCGCCAAAGGTTATACACCAAATTGGACTAACGAAATATTCACTGTGGATAAAGTACAATCCACTACCATCCCCGTCACTTATCTGCTAAAAGATCATCTAAACAAAGTGTTGAAAGGTGGTTTTTACGAGCACGAGATTAGTAAGTCCAAAGTCGGCGACGTATACCTAGTGGAAAAGGTGTTACAACGCAAAGGTGACAGAGTGCGTGTTCGTTGGCTTGGTTTCGATGGTAAACACGATGCATGGATACATAAGAAAGATCTAATATAAAAAAGGTGACAGCACGTGCTGAAAACAGTATGCTTTCGGTATTCACAAAGATGAAGATTGTACAGCAAGCAAACAAATTACCAATAAAGGATATGGACTTTTTGGCTGGTGACGAAGGCAGTGCTAAACGTAAACATGGCCCGCTATTACCGAACAGTATTCGCTGTATCGTTACAGGTCCAAGTTCCTGTGGGAAATCCAATGTGCTATTCAACCTACTGTTTGATGCCAACGGACTACGTTTCCGCAACGTATACGTGTTTTCAAAATCATTATTTCAACCAAAATACAGAATGCTAGAAACAGTGATGAAATCACTCGCTGATGAAGGTTTAGGTTATCATGCATACAGCGAGAACGAAGAAGTCCCACTACCGAGTGAAATCACTGGTCTCGACTCTGTTATCGTATTCGATGACGTATCGTGTGAAAGACAAAACAATATTCGAAAGTATTTTGCTATGGGGAGACATAGCGGTGTGGACACATTCTATCTATGCCAGACATATAGCCAGATACCGAAACAATTGGTACGTGACAACGCTAACTTGTTGATATTGTTCAAACAAAACGATCTAAATTTACGACATGCATACAATGATCATGTTAACATGGATATGAAATATGATGCTTTCAAGGACGTTTGCACGGAAGCGTGGAAGGATCGTTATGGATTTCTAGTCATAGACAAAGACTCGTCAATAAATGAAGGTAGATATAGAATCGGCTTTGATCGATTCATAATTGTTTCCGACGAAGTATAAAAGTGGTTGCACTGTAGTAATGTAATCAGTCCTCTTGCTAACACGCGATGGCGATGAATAAGGAGGAACGACTTGCGTATGATATAGATACGATAAGCGACAACATAAGGAAAAAATATCATGCATTACAACACGGTATCAGAGAAGGTGACGAGAAGTTTAGAAAAAATTACAGACCGATTCTGGAACCGTTAGAAGCTATTTCACGAAAGTTAAGTGGTGATATGATGGAGGAGGAGGAGGAGGAGGAGGAGGAGGAGGAGGGGGAGGAGAAGAAGCAGCAGGTAAAACAAGAAGAGCCTACACAACACGTAATAACAGAAAACGAAAGTGGTATGCAAAGTCATAACGCTTCTCATTGCAGTGACGAGGACGCCTGGAACCCTAACGCTTCACATTTCAGTGACGATTCATTAGCAAACAAATATATGCGTTTGTGCGAATCGGCGGACTGTAAACGGATTATAGATCGTATGTATGGTGTTCGATACGAAGGTGGTAAATTTATGATAGGTGATTCAAATGTGAAAATCGATGATAACGACAACTTTCATGTCAAAGGAAAAATTTACGAGGGTACACCTGGTCTGTATGAACTTTTGTTTATGAAACTACCGAAAAAATACAATAAGGACGATATGAGGAAATATAAGTCCATACTACAAGCAACCAACGGACACAAACAAAAATATAAACACAATACGCGAATAAACAGTAACAGTGGCGTCAAGTATAGACTAGTAATATCTAAATTGTTTGCATCGAGTGCACGAAAACGTACAGGGAGTGGCTATATGGAGATGAAACCGAACACTGCAATCGATTACGTGCATTGGGATGATCCTAACGAGTTGGTTAATCGATTGAGACTGTTAATGGCGTCTCAAAATAGTGGCCATACTGGTCATAGGAATGAAATCGTTTCGATAGTGGAAGAATTACGTGAAGCCGGCATTATCATATAAAAGCAGACGCACCGTTCTATAACCACCAGTTCTTCATAAATATGAGTGTAGACAAGTTCGGTAGACACGACAGCGCTGTAAGAGTGCGAAAAGAAACTCATCGAAGTCTGCGTGAGGATATCGGTTTAGGAGTGACTAACGACGGTCACTTTGATGTGAAAAACAAAAAGATACGCAACTTGGGTGATCCTGAAGAGCTGCACGAAGTTGTTTCTTTACAGTACGTAAAGGACGCATGCTTACAGTACAAGAACGACGACGCTACCGTAGACGCAAAAGATCATCGAATAATAATGCTAAACAATCCGCTTAAATCAAGAGATGCAGCCACAAAACGATACGTAGACGAGAAGAGTTTGAAAAAGGTCGTGCAGGTAACGTAATCGTTAATGACTGTCGACTAACGCGTGTGCAAGCGCCTGTTGACTTCAAAGACGCAGTGAATTTGGAATTTTTACACGCACACACAATCAGTTTGCAAAACGATGCTTTCTACGCTGCCGGAAGAAAAATTACGAATATAGCGAACGGTGTCAATGACAAAGACGCAGTCACTGTACGACAAATGCACGAATTAAAATTACATATAAAGACCGAATTGTACAAGGTCACTCAGGTATTTCACGCTCATATAATCAATCTAATAAAGTTTGTCTATAAATATCAAGACAGCGCGACACAGCGTTCAGTCCTGTCTGAATATATTGAAGAGGTGGGACGTTTAATAGACGTTCTCGATACGGAAACGGAAATCAAGGATTGGAGTTCTGTTTACAAGAATGCACGTACTTCGTAAGAAAAGAATGGGGCGTGGTGTAATTGGAAAAATACTTAAAAACACTGTGCCCGCTATCGTTTCGTCAGTACCTACTTTCATTAATCGAGCGGTGGACGCATTACCAGTAGAATTACACCTACTCGGCTACCGATTCTGTGGACCTGGAACAAAACTCAAAGAGAGATTGGCACGTGGTGAGCGCGGAATCAACGAGCTGGACGAAGCCTGTCGCGAACACGATATCGCCTACGCAAGGTACAAAGACAACAGTCGAAGACGTATAGCTGATCGCGTTCTTGCCGACAAAGCGTGGGAACGAGTGAAAGATTGGAATTCCGGTGTTAGTGAAAGAGCGTATGCTGCAGCTGTAGCCACCGCAATGAAAGCGAAATCATCAGTGGGTGGAGGGAGCTCGCGTAGTGGTTGCAAAAAAAAGAAGAAGAAGAAGGGTTCAGGAATTAAACGTCAATCCGCGAACAAACGCAAAACGACCTGCAAACGCAAAACAGTCCCAAGGCATAAACGTAACAATAAAAAAATAGCTATACCTACGTCGTTACAGACAAAAAAACTAATTTGCATACCAGTGCGTGCATTGTCTGACAGTGATTTGTATGTGTACGCAAAACTTTTGAAAATACCTTATTTCAGAGGAGTTTTTATGCGTAACACTTTACCACACACACGACCATGGAAGAATGAGAGTGCAGTTGTTAATCTGGACAGTGCAGAAGGACCTGGTACGCACTGGGTTTGCTACAAGAAGCGAAACAAACAAGTTTACTACTATGATGCGTATGGTAATATGCAGCCACCTCTTGAGCTGACACAGTATTTTGGAACCGACACTGACATTTACTACAATTACGAGCGTGAACAGCCACCACACACAGTCATCTGTGGGCATTTATGTTTGGACTTCTTAACACGTGAGTGATCAGTAAGCGACAAGATGTCTTCGCTGTCGGTCACCTTAACAGGTACGAATGCTGCTGCTCTTGTATGTGACTTTTTCCCGCCTCTCGAACTAACAAACGGCGAATGGTATGTAGGTCTATTGGACTTTACTACATACAACAGTATACCGAACGTGATTGAGGGAAAAAACAATGTGTTTCCAGTACTACGGAACGGAACAACGTGGGACTTGATAACTTTGCCTACAGGTGCTTATGAAATCGGTGACATAGAAGCCTTCCTCAAAAATCAGTTAGGAGACTCAAAGATTAGTCTACATCCTAACAACAATACACTGAAATGTGAACTGACTTGTGCACTGGATATTGACTTTCAACAAACAGTGTGCGGTATCGGTGATATGTTGGGTTTCAAGGAAAAGCGTCTGCTTGAAGCGAATAAAACTCACACGTCTGACGCCACAGTTAACATTATAAAAGTGAACAGTATACTGATAAGGTGTAATATAGCGCAAGGATCATACAAGAACGGTAAAAACGAGCACACGCTGCACTCGTTCTATCCGTCAGTCGAACCAGGATTCAAAATAATTGAATCACCTACAAACGTCATATACCTACCTGTGAATGTGAGTCGTTTGGACAACATAACATTATCTTTACACGATCAGGACGGTGACGTAATAGATTTTCGCGGAGAAGTCATCACTGTGCGTTTACATCTAAAACGACTATAGACATCGGCTTGTACTTTGTTTCTTCGCCACCGCTGCTACCACAGTCGTCAGTAATAAAAGAAGAAGAAGAAGAAAGATCAGTTAGGAAACGCATCAGTACTCGTTCGAAACTGAAACGATTAACATCAGTTAACCGTCGTTTTCTGATTTCACTGGGTTTTGTTGTAAACAAGTAACATGGCGAGTGGAATATTATCTGTGGAGCAGCAACCGTTCTTTGAAGACAGTATCACGCACTTTTCATTTCACTCACACGCACCGTACGCAACAACAAGATATGGAAACAATGATGAAATACGTGTGCCAATACAACAACAGGACGTCTTTACACTGCCGTCAGAAAGTTTCCTCTACATCGAAGGCAAGTTGGTTAAAAACCCTAGTGTGGCTGCAGATACTGCACTGAATGTGGAACTGGTGAACAATGCTATAGCATTTCTCTTTGAAGAGATTCGTTACGAGTTGGCCGGAGTGGTAGTGGACCATACCAGAAACGTCGGTATTACGTCAACTATTAAAACTTTTCTATCACTCAACAACAACACACGTGACGCAATGGAAAACGCAGGTTGGGTGGCGCCGACCACGAACATATTAAAAGTGAATGATGACGGTGAATTCAACTTTTGTATACCACTGAAAATGCTAATGGGATTCGCAGAAGACTATACACGCATCGTGCTGAACGTGAAACAAGAACTTATACTCCTACGCACATCTACCGACATAAACGCTATGGTTTTAGCAAGCGGACAAACGACTGCTAATTGTGTTCTTGAACTAGATAAAGTTTACTGGAAAATGCCTTATGTACATGTAGCTAATGCGTACAGATTACCACTGATACGACTCATAGAGAAAGACCACCCGATAACTATGCCTTTTAGGACCTGGGAGTTGCACGAGTATCCCGCCTTACCACAGACTAAAAGGCAGAATTGGATTGTCAAGACCTCGAGTCAGCTAGAAAAACCACGCTTTGTTGTGTTAGCGTTTCAGACAGCAAGAAAGAATGTACTGACAGCACACGCCGATGAATTTGATCATTGTAACGTGATCAATGCGAGACTGTTTCTAAACGACAAGTATTATCCTTACGATAATTTAAACTTGGATATTGGGAAAGACCGTTTTGCATTATTGTACAATATGTACGCCAGTTTTCAAAGTTCGTATTACCACCGTTTAGACGTCAGCCCAGTACTGACACCAGAATTATTCAAATCAAAAGCCCCGCTGTTTGTATTCGATTGTAGCAGACAAGACGATGCGCTTAAGTCTTCAGCAGTTGATGTACGTTTAGAATTTGAATCGTCAATGAATTTTCCTACACAGACGACTGCCTACTGTATGATACTACATGATTCGCTTGTAGAATATACGCCATTGTCCAACACAGTACATAGACGTGTTTAAGTCTTATTTTATACATATTTTGTAAATACTAGTTTTAAATATATATATTTTCATATTTGTAACATTATAATATTGGAGCTGTGTGTGTGTATGTATTTTAATTGTAAAACTAGTTTAGATATATTTTAATACTTGTAACAATATAATCTTGGAACTGTGTATTTTTTTTTTTAAATTGTAAATACTAGTTTAGATATATTTTCATACTTGTAACAATATAATAGTTTAGATATATTTTCATACTTGTAACAATATAATCTTGGAGCTGTGTATGTATTTTTAATTGTAAAAACTGTTTAGTATAATCTTGGAGCTGTGTATGTATTTTAATAAATGTATATAGTACACACACTTTATTATTATTTGTATAACCCACTCCATAATGTATACTTACTTGCAGCAAACTAGCGAGCGTTGTCCACACACACGTACCCTTAAATGACGGACGTTGTATGCACACTGAAGGCTTGCACGCTTAAAATTCAGCTATACCTAAAATATATCTTCAATTAGAAGTGTAATATAAAAAGTACAGTAAGAATATATTTTCAGAAATTGTAATTTGATCACACACACACCATACACACACACACACACATGTATTAAATTCAATAAATAATGCGCTTGATAATGTTTTAATGCAAATAATTTTTACGTTTAAATAAAATCTGTACATACAATAAAAATTATGCTCAGTTATTAACGTATTCAAAATGTTTCAAGTACACTTACTTATTTGAATGAGTCGTGTATTAAATTCAATAAATAATGCACTTGATAATGTTTTAATGTGAATAATTTTTTTTACGTTTAAATAAAATCTGTACATACAATAAAATTAATAAAATTGTAACAGACATAATAATTTGATCATACACACACACGCATACACACACACATGTATTAAATTCAATAAATAATGCGCTTGATAATTTTTACGTTTAAATAAAATCTGTACACTTACCAAAGAAGTTGTGTATACTGAAGACTCGTAAGACGTACAATAATACAAACAGTCTTTCAACTATTAAAAAAAAAATGCAGTGATAGATTTCACGATGTACCAGCACACGCAGGCGGTCAAATGAGAAATTGCCACTAATTTTCTGCGCGTATATATTGTACACTGGTAGTGGGAGAAAGCTTGTGTGTGTGTGTCCGTTTTTAGAGTAAATACTTTCTAATCCATAATTAATCCTAATTACTGTCAGCGCTGCTAATGATTGTCAGGTGTCAAATTAGAAAGTAGGACGCCCGATTTAGACGACGTACACACGGTTAATGACCTCTGGTTTAAGTTAGCGAATAATAACTATATCTAAATCTGTATCGTTGTGTGTGTGTGTGTGTGTGTGTGTGTGTGTGTGTGCATACATAGTTAATCTTTCTATCACTAATAACCACACTGAATATAACTTTCTAATGACGAAATATTATTATTTCATTGTTTACGATATATATTTAATTAATGCAAAATGTATTTTGAATTACAACGGTTTGTAAACTATATTTTAAGTTTGTATACAGTGGTGTAATATATATTTTTCATTTAAACAAATTATGGTTTATTTTAATTTATTTCGTTATAAACCTCCGAATATGCATGCAATTATTTGTATAGTAATCAGAAATGTGTGTGTGAGAGAGAGAGAGAGAGAGAGAGAGAGAGAGAGAGAGAGAGAGAGAGAGAGAGAGAGAGAGAGAGAGAGAGAGAGAGAGAGCGAGAGAGAGAGAGACAATTTAATAATTTGCAGGTTGCATCTTACAATCATGAAAATTATTATTATTTAAACTGATAATTGTTTTATTAAAATCTTACAATGACGAAATATTATTATTTCATTGTTTACGATATATATATTTAATTAATGCAAAAATGAATTTTTAAAATTACAATGGTCTGTAAACCATATTTAAGTTCGTGTACACATACAAATCGCTTTGAATAAGGGAATTCTTGTCAACGTTTGCAGCGAGAGAGAGACATACACAATGTGTGTGTGTATGTGTACACAAAACTTTTGAAAATACCTTATTTCAAGGAGATTTTTTTATGCGTAACACTTTACCACACACAGACTTGGCAGAACCGAGATTGGCGTAGAGAGAGAGGCCCGTTACATATACATACACAGTGAGAGATGCAACAGTAATCTACTAAATGTGTGTGTGTGTGTGTGTGTGTGTGTGTGTGTGTGTGTGTGTGTGTGTGTGTGTGTGTGTGTGTGTGTGTGTGTGTGCGAGAGAGAGAGAGGGGGAGGGAGAGAGATAGTTTTACTTACATTCAAATGTGAGAGAGAGTTTATATCGTAATGGATAACTGTGTCTAGAGAGACAGAGAGAGAGAGGGAGGGAGAGTTACTTACATTCAAAGAGAGAATTGATATTGACAACAATCATGATCATATAGTTTGAATTTCCCACCACAGAAAAATGTTGGCAGATCTGTTCTATACACAATAATGCAAGATTGGTAACTCTGATCATATATTTTAATATATACACTATATAACACACACATATCAAGTTTGAACCCATACATAGGTTGGTAAACCTGATCATATAGATTTAATATACATTATAACACACAACAAATTTGAACTCATGCAAGGTTGGTAACCCTGATCATATATTTAATATATACACTATAATGCATCAAGTCGGAACCCCCCCACCCACCACCCACCCCTGATATGCAAATCAATATAATAAAAAAAATAAAAAAAATCACATTAAAAATTTTATTCGCGGAAATTCGCGGATGCTGTGGGTCCATTGGTGGTGGGGAGAGCGTGGAAAAAATCTTGGACCGCGGGAACGGCGGCATCTCTTTGATCTAGGCTCGCGAAAGGCGGCATATAAAAAAATAAAAAATTATATTCGCGGAAATTCGCGGATGCTGTGGTCCAGCTGATAGAAAGAGAAAGTGATCTAGGCTCGCGAAAGGCGGCATATAAAAAAATAAAAAATTATATTCTCGGAAATTCGCGGATGCTGTGGGTCCATTGGTGGTGGGGAGAGCGTGGGAAAAAATCTTGGACCGCGAGAACGGCGGCATCTCTTTGATCTTGTTTTTTAGCGTTTTTTATGTTTTTTAAGAAAGGCGGCATTCCTTTGTGGGTCAGAACCGGCATTTTCCCCCTACTAGTGTTTAATAAGTAAATTGTATGTATGTATATATCACTGAATATTAATATAATCGTTCTAGTGTTATCGTTTGCTGCAACAGGTAACGCAGTTTACAAATAATTACATATAGGTTCAGAGGCGTATAGTGAAATAAATTAAAAATAGAAATTAATTTCCTCATAAGTTAATGTCCTTTCATCAAACTTTGTAAATTAGAATCTGCACTACATTCAAACACATGCACACACAGTGATAAAAAAATTGTTTATTAAAAGTAGTTTGTCACCTTAACGAGGTACTATTTCCACATGCGCTGTCTGGTTCTTCATCCCTCGAAACACAAGATGTAAGTCGCTGGGATTTATATGACGGAGTTCTTCATCTGTAAAGACGTCAGCATACCTCTTAGGTAGATATACACAATAGCGGCGCTCACAATCTTCCAACGTTACAAGCACAGACTTCCCATATCTCGTGTCCACATGCAACATGTTAACGATCGGATACTGCTTGTCCACTGTTAATTCTGCACACCGTTTGTACTCAATAGCAGAAACTGCGTTGAATTTTGTGATAAACGACATTATTTATTAGAAGTGAAGACGTCTGTATCAAACGAGGTGGAACCAAACAATGTCAGAATATTCGCTACAAAGAAGACTAGTGAAAGTAATGGTGGTGGTGGTGTGGTCATCAGGAAAGTTCACTTTCAGCGCTTGAAGCTTTGCATGTACATACACACAGGCAGAATTAGCGCTGTTACAAAATATATATATATTAGGAAAGTCAAGCCCACAGACTACTAGAAATAGTTATCGTCTGAAAAAAAGAAACCGCACATTACGAACTAATATGTATAAACACAAATATCGTTACAATAATAATAATAATAATAATAATAATACATAAACTTACGTTTACTGTCGTCCGAACTGAAGTATGGAGAGGCAATAACTATAGATATCACAGTAAGAATTTTTGTTGTTGTTGTTTTTAACAGGTGATGTTTTTCATCCCCTGAAGCTTTGCATGTACATACATGAAGAATTATGGCTGTTACATAATATATATATTAGGAAAGCCCACAGAAATAGTTATCGCCTGCAGCAAGAATTTTTGTTGTTGTTGTTTTTAACAGGTGGTGTTTTTCATCCCCTGAAGCTTTGCATGTACATACATGCAGAATTATGGCTGTTACATAATATATATTAGGAAAGCCCACAGAAATAGTTATCGCCTGCAGCAAGAATTTTTGTTGTTGTTTTTAACAGGTGGTGTTTTTCATCCCCTGAAGCTTTGCATGTACATACATGCAGAATTATGGCTGTTACATAATATATATATTAGGGAAGTCCATAGAAATAGTTATCGCCTGCAGGCATATACAAGTTTACTAACGAAATTAACAATGCTATGAGACACTCACATTAAAAATGTTTGTATAACAGAAAAATCATTAATTATCCACTCTCTAAGTGCGTAAACATTATGATTTGTACACTGTGTAGAAGAAGAATTGCAATGTGTAAGACATAACGTACCGGGAAATAGATATGGTACGTCTTTTGGACAACCAATGTCATCAAGATTTATTATATGATTATGAATTATTTTCGATTCTGAAAAACGTTTTTTCTCAAGACCCTTCACAAACACATATTTATATATGTTCGTATACGTTGTTAACACTGAAACAAGATTGTCGTACGGTGTCTCTCCTTCATCCCATCTCAGCCCATGATAGTTTGTCGTTAACCAGCAGTTGGTTCTAGTGTATTTCGAATTCGTAACGACTGTAGCAGGCGGGGCGAAAATCCAATGTCTGCATGCAAAACGTGTTACGTCCATAAACGACAACTCCTTTACTATATAATTGCCGTTGTCATCATAAAAGCAGTGAAAGTCAATTATTACAGCAGCGTTTTCCATTATACTATAAAAAAAAAAGAAACCACACATTACAAACTAATATTTATAAACACAAAGATCGTTACAATAATGATAATAATACACAAACTTACGTTTACTGCCGACCGAACTGAAGAGTGGAGAGAGAATAACTAACGATATCACAGTGAGAATTCTTTTGTTTTTAACAGATGGTGTAACGCGGAATTTTAGCAGGAGGGGGAGCAGAGTCGCCGTCGGCAATTAATTTGGCACGTACGCGAGATTTTAATAAAACAATTATCAGTTTTAAATGCATGTATGTTCAGAGGTTTGGTGTCTAAATC
Organism: Magicicada septendecula; assembly: GCA_034769895.1. Lineage (NCBI taxonomy): Eukaryota > Metazoa > Arthropoda > Insecta > Hemiptera > Cicadidae > Magicicada > Magicicada septendecula. Next base: position 662,844,892 of record CM068368.1, read on the forward strand.
GATGCATTTTACTTTCACCTTCTAATTTGACACGTGGCTTACTTTCATACAGAAATAGCTATCGCCCATGTCCGTCTACGAGTGTTGCTAAACGAAATTAAAAATGCTGTAATACATAACGTCCTGTGAAATAGATATGGTATGTTTTTTAGGACAGCCAATGCCATTAAGATGGATTATTTTCGAGAGCGGAGTCGCTACCAATTAATTTGTCACGTATCCGAATGTATCATAACAATTGTCTAGTATATAGCACTTATCATCATACGGTGACAACGCTTGCTTTCAAAGCGTGTAGGCCCGTCTGCATACAAGTCAGGTGTTTGAATACTATACATCAGACCGTCTGTATCTGTCATTAGCAATCTAACGTTACGACCGTACTTGCCGACAGCATAACGATAATACGTTTGACAACGAGAGATAGAGAAACTTACGTTGCGTATGCATCTGTGTGTGTGTGTGTGTGTTTGTGTGTGTGTGTGTGTGTGTGTGTGTGTGCACGTCGGATGTGTGATTACGTGTGCGTCTGTGTGTGTTCGTGTGTGCGCGTGTCGGATCATGACATAGTATTCGTAATGACCGAGGCACGTCCTTTATTGCATGAGGATAATCAGGTAGAGCAGAGCAGACACGTTCACGCAATATCAAATGCACACACACACAAGAATCAGATGTTTTGTATACGTTCTAGGTGAAAAACTACTGGGGGTGTCTCTGACTTTAGTTGGAAATAAATAACATTACAGATATTGATATGGTACTATGAGTAGCCTATACGTGAATACTATACATCAGACTGCCTGTATCTGTCATTAGCAATCTAACGTTACGACGGCAGCATAACGATAATGAAAGTCATACATTATCGTTATTTTGTCTAAGCTATGTTAACTTCACACACACACACACACACACACACACACACACACACACACACACACACACACACACACACACACACACACACACACACACACACACACACACACACACACACACACGCACACGGAAATGTAGGAAAAGCGCCTGAGGGCAAAGTTATGCAAGAGGTTGTTGACGAGAACCAAACAAACTTGGATCAGCCAGTAGTGTTTAGGTCATCAGTACATGACGCGACGGGAGTGATAGGTCCAATTAGGTTTGTTACACGTTGTGTGTTAGGTTAAAATGCAGTCCATTCACGTTCCCTACCAAGGTCAAACAGAATTGAAGAACTCATTCACAGTGACTTGGCTGGTCCTTTTAAAATACACACCATGAAAGGTGAAAAATATTATCAAATAATTATCGATGACTATTCACATTTTACCCAGGTGTTCCTTTTAAAACACAAAATTAAGCAGAAAGAAATATTATGAATTATGTCCAAGAGTTAAAGGCCAGAGGATATTACTCTTCAAGAATCAGGTCAGATTGTGGTGGATATACTCATCACATGTGTTTAAAAATTTCTGTATACAAAAAGGAATAGTCAACGAATACACTTTGCCACATACACAGCAGCAGAATGGAGTTAGCGAAAGAATCAATTTCACTCTAATGAGTAGAGTACGAACACTATTCGCTGAAACAAATTTGCCTAAATTCTTGTGGGGTGAAGCAATACGTTGTGGTGCATACCAATTGAACCGCTCTCCAACAGTTGCCCTGAAGGAAAATAAGGTACCCACTGAAGTCTACCTAGGTAAAGTGAATTATGACAAGTTGAGGGTTTTTGGTTCAAAGGCTTGGCCATATAAACTGCGTTGCGTCATGTACTGATGACCTAAACACTACTGGCTGATCCAAGTTTGTTTGGTTCTCGTCAACAACCTCTTGCATAACTTTGCCCTCAGGCGCTTTCTCTACATTTCCGTGCGCGCGCGCGCGCGTGTGTGTGTGAAGTTAACATAGCTTAGACAAAATAACGATAATGTATGACTTTCATTATCGTTATGCTGCCGTCGTAACGTTAGATTTCTAATGACAGATACATGCAGTCTGATGTATAGTATTCACGTATAGGCTACTCATAGTACCATATCAATATCTGTAATGTTATTTATTTCCAACTAAAGTCAGAGACACCCCAGTAGTTTTTCACCTAGAACGTATACAAAACATCTGATTCTTGTGTGTGTGTGTGTGTGTGTGTGTGTGAAGTTAACATAGCTTAGACAAAATAACGATAATGTATGACTTTCATTATCGTTATGCTGCCGTCGTAACGTTAGATTGCTAATGACAGATACAGGCAGTCTGATGTATAGTATTCACGTATAGGCTACTCATAGTACCATATCAATATCTGTAATGTTATTTATTTCCAACTAAAGTCAGAGACACCCCCAGTAGTTTTTCACCTAGAACGTATACAAAACATCTGATTCTTGTGTGTGTGTGCATTTGATATTGCGTGAACGTGTCTGCTCTGCTCTACCTGATTATCCTCATGCAATAAAGGACGTGCCTCGGTCATTACGAATACTATGTCATGATCCGACGCGCGCACACACGAACACACACAGACGCACACGTAATCACACATCCGACGTGCACACACACACACACACACACACACACACACACAGATGCATACGCAACGTAAGTTTCTCTATCTCTCGTTGTCAAACGTATTATCGTTATGCTGTCGGCAAGTACGGTCGTAACGTTAGATTGCTAATGACAGATACAGACGGTCTGATGTATAGTATTCAAACACCTGACTTGTATGCAGACGGGCCTACACGCTTTGAAAGCAAGCGTTGTCACCGTATGATGATAAGTGCTATATACTAGACAATTGTTATGATACATTCGGATACGTGACAAATTAATTGGTAGCGACTCCGCTCTCGAAAATAATCCATCTTAATGACATTGGCTGTCCTAAAAAACATACCATATCTATTTCACAGGACGTTATGTATTACAGCATTTTTAATTTCGTTTAGCAACACTCGTAGACGGACATGGGCGATAGCTATTTCTGTATGAAAGTAAGCCATGTGTCAAATTAGAAGGTGAAAGTAAAATGCATCGATTTAGACACCAAACCTCTGAACATACATGCATTTAAAACTGATAATTGTTTTATTAAAATCTCGCGTACGTGCCAAATTAATTGCCGACGGCGACTCTGCTCCCCCTCCTGCTAAAATTCCGCGTTACACCATCTGTTAAAAACAAAAGAATTCTCACTGTGATATCGTTAGTTATTCTCTCTCCACTCTTCTGTTCGGTCGGCAGTAAACGTAAGTTTGTGTATTATCATCATTATTGTAACGATCTTTGTGTTTATAAATATTAGTTTGTAATGTGTGGTTTCTTTTTTTTTATAGTATAATGGAAAACGCTGCTGTAATAATTGACTTTCACTGCTTTTATGATGACAACGGCAATTATATAGTAAAGGAGTTGTCGGTTATGGACGTAACACGTTTTGCATGCAGACATTGGATTTTCGCCCCGCCTGCTACAGTCGTTACGAATTCGAAATACACTAGAACCAACTGCTGGTTAACGACAAACTATCATGGGCTGAGATGGGATGAAGGAGAGACACCGTACGACAATCTTGTTTCAGTGTTAACAACGTATACGAACATATAAAAATATGTGTTTGTGAAGGGTCTTGAGAAAAAACGTTTTTTAGAATCGAAAATAATTCATAATCATATAATAAATCTTGATGACATTGGTTGTCCAAAAGACGTACCATATCTATTTCCCGGTACGTTATGTCTTACACATTGCAATTCTTCTTCTACACAGTGTACAAATCATAATGTGTACGCACTTAGAGAGTGGATAATTAATGATTTTTCTGTTATACAAACATTTTTAATGTGAGTGTCTCATAGCATTGTTAATTTCGTTAGTAAACTTGTACATGCCTGCAGGCGATAACTATTTCTATGGACTTCCGTAATATATATATTATGTAACAGCCATAATTCTGCATGTATGTACATGCAAAGCTTCAGGGGATGAAAAACATCACCTGTTAAAAACAACAACAACAACAACAACAACAACAAAAATTCTTACTGTGATATCTATAGTTATTGCCTCTCCATACTTCAGTTCGGACGACAGTAAACGTAAGTTTATGTATTATTATTATTATTATTATTGTAACGATATTTGTGTTTATACATATTAGTTCGTAATGTGCGGTTTCTTTTTTTCAGACGATAACTATTTCTAGTAGTCTGTGGGCTTGACTTTCCTAATATATATATATTTTGTAACAGCGCTAATTCTGCCTGTGTGTATGTACATGCAAAGCTTCAAGCGCTGAAAGTGAACTTTCCTGATGACCACACCACCACCACCATTACTTTCACTAGTCTTCTTTGTAGCGAATATTCTGACATTGTTTGGTTCCACCTCGTTTGATACAGACGTCTTCACTTCTAATAAATAATGTCGTTTATCACAAAATTCAACGCAGTTTCTGCTATTGAGTACAAACGGTGTGCAGAATTAACAGTGGACAAGCAGTATCCGATCGTTAACATGTTGCATGTGGACACGAGATATGGGAAGTCTGTGCTTGTAACGTTGGAAGATTGTGAGCGCCGCTATTGTGTATATCTACCTAAGAGGTATGCTGACGTCTTTACAGATGAAGAACTCCGTCATATAAATCCCAGCGACTTACATCTTGTGTTTCGAGGGATGAAGAACCAGACAGCGCATGTGGAAATAGTACCTCGTTAAGGTGACAAACTACTTTAAATAAACAATTTTTTTATCACTATGTGTGCATGTGTTTGAATGTAGTACAGATTCTAATTTACAAAGTTTGATGAAAGGACATTAACTTATGAGGAAATTAATTTCTATTTTTATTTTATTTCACTATACGCCTCTGAACCTATATGTAATTATTTGTAAACTGCGTTACCTGTTGCAGCAAACGATAACACTAGAACGATTATATTAATATTCAGTGATATATACATACATACAATTTACTTATTAAACACTTCAAGGATTGTAACGTCTTACAATGACTATAGCATATTTACATCTGTTATCTGTTTTATTGGACCTACATGTACATGATTCAACCCAAACGTGTGCACGTTATATGTATGTGTGTGATTAAGTTGCGTATGCGTCTGTGTGTGTGTGTGTGTGCGCGTTGCGTGTGTGGTGTAACCCAAGCGTGTGCACGTCGTATGTATGTGTGTGTGTGATTACGTTGCGTATGCGTCTGTGTGTGCGCGCGTTGCGTGTGCATCTGTGTGTGTGATATTTAACATGATTTTAATGTTGTTGTATTGTTATGTTGCAGGTTGCTTCTCCTACAAGTACGACACAATTATATATAAACTTTCGAAAAAAATATCAATTTCATAATGTATTTATTTAATTATGACTTGTGAATTTTATATTGTGAATGTTAAAATATATTTAATCATTTAAACAAATTATGACTTTAGTTTATTTCACTCTACACCTCTGAACATGTGTACAATTAATTTATTTTTGTGAACTGTATTACTTGTGGGAACTGTTACATCAGAAGATTTGTATGAATTTCAACCACCGTTTTCATGTGTGTGTATAATTTTAATTTATTTCGCTATACACTACTGAACCTATGTGTGTGTAAACTGCAACCTTAAAACAGAAGTATTGTACCATATGAAGAAGAGCGTATTGAAGATTGCTAAGCCGTTAACGTATGGATTTGTCATCTGTAACAGCACACAGGTAAGTAGTTCATTGACAACAACACACATACATAGTTAATATTTGCCAAATATATATATTTCTAACAAGGATCAATCACACTGACTGCATTATAAACTATTAATTATTTAATACATGACAAATGAAGACGGCGTTTTGACAATGAGAGAGAGAGCTAAAATTATTTATTCATCACATCGACTACTCCATGTACACGGTAAGAGAGAGAGAGAGTGAGAGAGAGAGAGGGCGTTACTATTTGTTGACACAGTTGAAACGCGTGAGAGTGAGAGAGAGAGAGAGAGAGAGAGAGAGAGAGAGAGAGAGAGAGAGAGAGAGAGAGAGAGAGTATCAATTATGATCATATAGTTTGAATTTCCCACCACAGAAGAGAAAAAATGTTGACAACCCTGCTCATATAAAATATCTACACACTATAATAATACAAAGGTTGGTACACCTGATCATATAGATTTAATATACATTATAACACACGACAAATTTGAAATCATGCAAAGGTTGGTACACCTGATCATATATTTTAATATACACTATAATGCATCGAGTTGGAACTACCCCCTACCCACCACCACCCACTGATATGAAATAAAAAACCACCCACCCAACACCACCCCTTGATATGCAAATCAGCTTTCTTAAAAAAATAAAAAAGTATATTCACGGATGCTGGTGGTCCATTGAACCTCATCCCACCCCCTTGATATGCAAATCAATTTAATTAAAAAAATAAAAAAAACAAATAAAAAAAATAAAAAAATTTATTCGCGGAAATTCGCGGATGCTGTGGTCCATTGGGATGCTGCGGGTCCAGCGGTGGCGGCGTCATCTCTTAGATCATGTTTTTTAGTGTTTTTTATTGTTTTTTAAGAAAGGCGGCATTCCTTTGTGGCTCAGAACCCCCATTATCCCTCTACTGCATTGGGGTTCAATTCTAAATAATCTGTTAAATTGTTGTAAACTTCAGACCTAAGACTTGTTTGATTTTGTCGAATGAAATGTAACCTTGTGCCCTCTATTCTCACATACATATCAACTATCCACTATAGAAATAATTTTTGTGAATGGTGCAACATGCTAAAGTCTTCTCTAATTGCAAGTCGATAGGCTGCATACTGAAGCATGGTTAATTTATTTCTGGGCGCTCTTGAATTAGATGTAGTTGGTACATTATGAGAAATATTGATATGCCACCCAGTATCACCATTTGGAAAAAGTAATGGATACGCTAAAGGGTCCATTGGTGAATCCAAAACAGAAATATTTTTAATGGTACCATTAACTTTTGAAAACGAAACCATATTTCGTTCAAAGGGTGGCTCACCATCAACTGTACTAAATATTACTGCTACATCAGTTTGAACTGCATCATTATAACGGCGTAGATCTAAATCACGATTTACTTTAATGAGCATACAAATTTCTTTATTTTGATTTTCAACTCTCTGACAATGATCTTTCATTGCAATGAATGACCGAACGAAAGGATTAATGCGTTCCAATTCAAGAGAGATTTCGCGCATTATATTGTTGTTGCATGTTTGATCATAGTGTTCACGTAATCTATAATTGACAGCAGTGTCAACATCATAAATATACAATTGCGCATAACATGGTGAGCGACCATATCCAGCAGTCATTGGACCTGATCTGTGATAAAAAACATCATGTATTTTAAAATGATACACTCCACGCCTAACTGTATCCGAAATTTTAGCTTCTGAGCTAACCATAGCAAATGATGAATTGTATTTACGAATGTTTTCAAAATAATTTTTTGACTTTCTTTTTATTGAAGGTTCATTTGAAGTAAGTCCATCATACAATGATTTAAAGTATTCGTTTTGACTTAAGGCCGGTAATATTGCTTTACCCTTATGACAACATGAAGTGAATGCAGTCCTTTCACCTAAAGTGACCTCAGTTTCGAAATGTTTTGCATTGCAAAACCTGCATTGTAAATGCATTAATCCACAATCAAAAGTATTAAAATTTCTTGGAATGACATTCAGTGCGCATTTAAATGTATCCCTCAAAATAATTTCATCATTTTGTATACTATTTACAGTATTTAAATTTGCATTTGGTCTATTATCATTTTGACTTTCACGCGAATATATATTCCTTCTTCTTTGCTCTCACTCCGACCCGTCAATGTTATACTATTTACACTATTTAAATTTGCATTTGGTCTATTATCATTTTGACTTTCACGCGAATATATATACCTTCTTCTTTGTCTCTCACTCCGACCCGTCAGTGTTCTATGTCGAGGCATAATGGAAGTAGGTGCGAATATCTGAATGTAAAAAAAAAACATGTAATGAAATTACTGAAACTAAGATTAGACAGGGTTTAATTTAAAAATAATAAAATGTACTCAGTTTTATGAAAACACCAATAATAATTAGGCGAGAGTAAGTCAATTCAAATTGCTGCTACAAAATTTTCCTTTTGCAACAGGTGTATATTGTAGCGTGACAGATGTATGCATAATATTGAATGGCAATTGATCATTAGAATAATGAAGTTATAATATTTAAAGTTGGAAGAAAGCATTAAGTTTAATATAAATAGATTAATTCATAGCAACTGTGGAAAGAAATCATTATTATAAAGAAAATACAAGTTCAAGTAAAAGGAGTTACTAGTGATGAGTCATCCAAGACCAGTCTCATAACCAAAGGTTTTCAAGGTATAACCCAGGAAGGTAAAATAGTAAATAACAAAGCAGTACTGAATATGACCAAACCCACAACGAGGAAGAATAAATAGAAGAGAAACCCTAAAATAAGCCAAGATCAACCAATACAGGTTGTGTATTTCTGTAATAAAGAAGAAGATGGAGAAGATCCCAAGAAACCTGATGGCAACAAGAAGAAGATGGAGAAGATACCAGTCCCAGAAGGCAGGAGAAAAGAAGACTGAAGAAAGAAGAAGAGGGCAGCATCCTGAAGAAGATGTCATGCTCTTATAAAAGACACCCAAATCCCTATATCCCCAAAATAAATATCTAAAAATAAAAGTATAACGAAATAAAAACCACATGTATACAAATTTAAGAGAGAGGAGTGTATAAAGTAAAAGTTTCCTGTGAACTAAGATGAAACAATAATATAGTACCCATGGAACAAATCTCCATTGAAAAAACGCTAACCAATTTATTATGTTAACAAGACTATACGACCATTTAGCATTAACATAATATATAAGTGAAAGTGAACCAGTGATAGTTTTGGGTATTATAAAAAATGAACCTTGTGTTTCATTCTTGGCAATCACAAACATTGGATGCAATGAAATATGCATTTTTCAATGACTTAAAATGTGTACGGTGACAATATGTTGTTCATAAGACATGAATCTGTTTAAAATAACATTTTTGTTTTACATGAAAAAAGAAAAACAGATTTCATAGTGCTTTTTGAACGGTTCATACTATTTATTTGTTAATGACAGGGTACAATTCCCCAAAGACAAGGTATAAAAGACTGTATAAAAACTGTAGAATCCTACTTATAATAATAGTTAGAAATAAGAATATAGATATAAGGTTTTAATGTATATAGTACAAGAATGTTTAAAAATGTTTTAGATATAAGGCCATTTGTTTGGGTCTGAAACAACTAACATCAGAACTATAAAAATAATTACCACTTGTAAATAGTAGAGAGTAATTAAGATGTTAGTTAGTACAAAACCTTTTTTATAAACCATGTTTACATGTTGGAAATGGGAATTTTGTTGCAAAATGTCTGATTTGAAGACAACCATTTATTTAAAAAAAAAAAGTTCTTTATTTGTTTAACTATTATTTGTATTGTAACCAATACTAATTGTTTTTGTGTAATTTGAAAACATGTTTAATTTATAATACTATTTGTAAAAAGTCAGAGAGGGTATCGCACATCATATATTGTTTGTAGATTATTTTGTAAGAAAAATTGTTAAAAAATCATAGGCCAAAAGAATGGAAACCAAACTTCATCAAAACAGAGAAATTGCTCAATTAAATGCAAATAAACAAAAGGGGTTTAGACAAAATAAACTTGAGATCATGCCATATAATTGCACATACCATTTAGAGAGATTTTAATAAATTATATTCAGAATTATGAATAAAAATAAAAGTGACTAAACTCAGAAATTTAGACATGGGAGTCATATATTTCAGAATAATGTTTCAGAATACAACTAATTCAATTAATTACCAGAAAATAAGGGAATATGAACCTTTTAATACAATATAGGATTATTAATATTAAATATAACTGATAAAATGGCTGAATTTATATAATGACAGGAAGTAAAGTTTGATGTTTTGACTTTTCAGAGTAAATCAATCTGAAAGTGAAATTACTATTTTTTGGACAGAAAACACTATAAAATGGCATTATTTAATCTGAAAATAACCAGAATGAACTGAAAGATTAATTTAAATCAAATCTAGTGAATAAAATTGACAAATAACCAAAGTTTAGGCATTCATATAGTGAAAATGTAAAAATGTATACAGGATGTGAAAAATATTTGAACAATGTTAAGGATAATATTATATGGGCTAAGAGTTTAATTGAAACTGAAGGAAACAGTTAGTTAATTATTGGTTTTTGAACGGTTAACATGACATACATTTGGTCAACCTATAATAGACATACCAAGCGAATGTATAGTACGTTATTGTGAAATCGCGAGTGACTTGTGGAATACTTCTAAAAACTATCATATTATAACAGAAACAATCAAGTAACACTCCATAACACAGAACAATATAAATCTACTCTGAAAAACACCACAAAACACTAGAAAACTGTGTAATACATTAACCCAAATTAGTGATGGAATCGGGGAAAGTGTTTGAACTAATAATTATACGAATACACTAAATACAACCCAGAATCACTACACCAGTCACTACACAACATATAACAAGAGATTCGCAGACATCAGAACAGGAATACTACAGGAAAATCTTTTATTTGGAACGTCCAATATACGAATGACATCTCACTAACTTCACGGCGGCCATTTGCTTTAACGATTTCAGTGCCTTCTTCTTGGTTCAGAACAGCTGTTTGGTGAAAACAATTATTATATTTACAATTTATTATTCAATGTCTGTGTTTATTAATAACTATTAATTTGATTGTAACGTTATACTTTTTAAATATTAGCCCGATTTCTCTGACTTTGGTAATAACTGGCTGTTTAAAGAACCCTATATAATTTTTATAACATATACTTGTAACTTTTTTCGATATCCTGAGAATCGATACTAATCGATAAGAGTCAATATTGCTGTTACTTAATAAAACATTAATACTTTTCAATACTTAATAGTTCTTTATTTCTTCAATAATACTAACTACCAATAATATAATTCTATTTGATAATCTACAAGGACTTTACCACCCGTAAGTGAAGATAACCTAAAAAATAGAAAGGTAAACAAATATCGATTGGTTTACAGACAGTCTTATGAGTGGTGATAGATTATTTAAATTATACTAAAACTTTAATAAAAATTTTCAGAAGAGCATTACACTGTTTAAAACTTCACAGCCCTATATTAATTAATTGATCCTAATTAATTAATTAATAAAATTAAAAATTTTTTTTATTATTTTTTTTTATAAACATAATTTTTTTTTTTAAATTTTCTTCAAAACAATAATTTTTGTTTTGAAACTTTCGGTGAAGCTGAGCATATATATTTCTTCATCAACTTTACGCTACTCGACCGGTCTTGCTACCATTGGGACTCGACCAGCTGGGAAACTTAAGGAAGTGTTTCAGGCCAGTAAGACGTCGAGAGCCACACCAATTACACACCAATTAAACATTACAACTTACAGTATCACATATCAATTATTTATTTTATTACAAATTGGCTAGCCCAAACAGAGGGGCTCGATTACATCAGAATCCATACTTCTTACTACAACAACTTATTTATTTATATTATTACAAATTGGCGCACAACTTTAGGGGCTTTAATTAGCGATTGACAGGCCAATACATTCTGCCCAATCACTAGTTGGAGCTAGGCAACAGCTACAAAGCCAGAGAATTTCAAGGGAAAATGCAACGACGTGCAACATCTAAGAAACGGGCGGCGGAGGCCGAGAAAGAAATAGAAGTTGACATGGACAACAAGGAAGCAACGCCAATAGACGCGGAAGAGTCGTTGCCACCAGTGTTGTCCAAACAACATGAACAACCAGGGGAACAACCTGAGATGCCTACTCAGACAGGGGAAGTAAATGTCCAGGAAAGACATGTAGAGAAATCCAAGACACCTGAAGAAACAAAAATGGACAGATTAATGGAAATGTTCATGCAGATGAAGGAAGGAGTGGACAAGAAACTGGACGAAAATAACAAGAAAATGGAATCCACAAGTAAGGAATTGAAGGAAGACTTGAGTAAGAAAATGGGGAGTGATAACCAGTCCTTGAAAGAAGATTTAGGAAATAAAATCGAAACAACAAACAGGAAGTTGGAAGAAGAGATGGGGAAGAAGTTAGAAGAATTGAAGGAAGACAATCAGTCCCTGACGAAGAAGATGGAAGAAAACAGCAAGAAGATGGAAGAGAAGATGGAAGAAAACAGCAAGAAGATGGAAGAGAAGATGGAAGAAAACAGCAAGAAGATGGAAGAGAGGATGGGAGGAAAGTTAGAAGAATTGAAGAAGGATAATCAATCCACAAAAGAAGAGTTGACTGGGATGAACAAGAACATGGAAGAATTGAAGGAAGACAACCAATCGTTCAAGGAAGAATTCAAGGCGACTAAAGAAGAGTTGATTAATAAAATTGAAAAGACCAATCAGAAAATAGATGAAACCAGGAAGAAGATAGAGAAGAACAACCGACAATTGAAGGAAGAGTTGAAAGAAGATAACAGGAAGTTGGAAGAAAAGATGGGGGAGAAATTGGAAGAATTGAGAGAGGACAATCAAATTCTTAGAGAAGAGTTAAGGGAGGTAAATCAGGAGAATTTGGACAAACTGGACGAAAGAATGGAATTGTTGCGAGAAGAAATGAATAAGGAAATCAAGGTTAACAAAAAAGCGATGGATAAGAAGATGGAAGAAGAAAATATAATGGTCAATCGACAGATTCGAGAGATTGATGGAAAGTGCAACCAGACCGAAAAGGAGGTGAATGAGTTTAAAGAAGTGGTGAACATCAAGTTCACAAATATTGAAGAACATAGTCGTAGGAAGGTAGAAGAACAGAGAAAGGAAAATCAAGAAGAATTCGGAAAAGTACGCAACCAGGTCACAGAACGATGTAATGATATACAAGAGACCATGGCCAATATCACCGGTCAGGTGCGACAAAGCCGAGAGGAGATGGAAGCGATTAGAAACAGACCGACTCATTTCACCGGATTGCCCGTCAACGAAAGCCGAGAGTGGCTCAACTTCCGGCAGTACAAACGTAAGCCGATGGAGTTCCTGGCTAGGGTAGAAGAATATTTAACCAAGCATAAAATTACCCAATGGAGCCATAGCAGGGAGATATTCGACGAGTCTTTCCGAGACATAACAGATAATTGGTGGATGGCCAACCGGAGTGAAATTTCCGACTACCAACAGTTCCGGAAAATGTTTAAAACAAAATACTGGTCTGAGACTACCCAGAACTTGATACGTGACAATATTTGTAACGGAAGATACAGGTCACAATTAGGTAGCAGTATGACGGCATATTTCTTGGGGAAGGTGTGTATGGCAAAGCACCTTGAGCCAGCAATCCCAGAAGAATGTTTAGTGAATAAGATATCTTATCACTATGATGAGGACATTATCAGGGCCCGGAGAGGTAGTCAGATCAAGACGATCCAGGGAATGACTGAGTTATTGGAGGGATACGAGAATGAAGAGTATTATCGGCAGAGCAGGAAGAGAAATGAGAGACCAGAAGCAAGGCCGACTACTTACCCCAATAACGGCAATAACCATACAAATAACCGGAACCAGCCCAGTAATTACGACGGCCCTAACAACCAGCCGCGTAATAACCAGTTTAACGGAAATTTTAACGGCGTGAGAAATAACAACCCCTACCCAAATAATCGAAACCACTTTTATCAACAAAATAATAATGTTCCATACAGTCAGAGAAATCCATATCCCAACAATGATGGTAACAGGCCTTACCCACCTAACCGAAATTACTATAATGATAATATTAATAATAATAATAATAATAGCAATAGTAATAACCGAGTGTCGCGCCCTAGGGTAAATTTTATAAGAGCAGAAGATCGCGGACCCAGGAGATATTATCAACCGAGGAGGAGCAGCTTCCACGGCGCTGACCGAAGATGGCGGAGTGCGGAACGAGACGGCCCAAGATACGAACAGGAAAGACGAAGTACCAGCCTGGAAGATCTTGGCAGACAACCGAACAGGGCGTTAAACATCAACCAGGGTACAGAACGTCAGGAAACAAACCAGAGTTTCCCGAACGATGCCTCGGTCAACAATAACTTAAACAATGACCAAAATGCTTTAAACGAGAGGAGGCAGTAATCAACAACGATGACCCGTTACTGCTTATACTTCCTGGGTTAGAAAAGGATGATTTGCAACAAGCAAACAATGATAAAAACATCACTATTATCAGTAACCATTATTTGAAAGACATACGAACAGAACTTTTGGAAGAGAACGAGAAGAGTCTCAGCAACAGTAATAATGAGATAATTTATATAACAGCGGAGGTGGAAGGAGTTCCCGCTAGAATAATGATAGACACAGGAGCTAATATTTCAATAATAAACTCCAATGAGTTGGAGAGAATACAGAGTACATGTGGTAAAACTTTGCCAATGTTACCAGTCAACAACATTGTATTGGTAGGTGCAACTGGTCGCCAAAATAAAACCATCAGGAAGCAAGTTTCCTTAAGTGTCGTTAGCCGTGATATAGCTTTAGACATGGAATTTTTAATCGCCACCGGACTACCATTTGACATCTTAGTCGGTTGCGATATTCTTCGTAGATATTCGGCAGTAATCGATCTTAATTTGAATAAAGTATCACTTTTCCCAGACGGAGTAACATGGACCGCAGATCTGGTAGGAAGCACAACTATACTTCCCAGCCCAATACATCAACAACTTCGAAAAATTAATATTATAAGAAACAGCCCTCTTTCTAAACCCATAATATACAATAATGGAGGAGAGGATTTATGGTCAGTTAAGATCCAAGAAATACGTAATTTCCAGTGCGGAAGCGATAACAAGAAAATACCAACGCACATGGCTGATCGTCTAATTGCAATATATGAGAAATACAAGGCGGTGTTTTCTGATGAACCAGGGAAGGTAAAAAACTACCAGTGCCAACTTCGTTTTAAAGAAAACGTAGAGTTTAACCGGAGGTCATATCCAATAGCGCAGTCGCTCAAAAAAGCCGTGAGAACAGAGATAAACAAGATGATTGAAAACGACATAATTGAGATTAGTCAATCACCTTACACTAGTCCAATTATTGCTGTTCCGAAGAAAGACGGACAAGTCCGGCTCTGTTTAGATGCGCGTGAGTTGAACAAGACAATTGTGAATGACAGAACATCTCCCGGTGAAATAGAAGAAATCTTAAAGCGTTTTCATGGTACTAACTTTATTAGCACCTGGGATACGGTCTGTGGTTATTGGCAGGTAGAGCTGCATCCACAAAGCCGCCAGTATGTAGCGTTCATTTTCGAAGGGCGCAATTACCAGTTCAAGAGACTGCCCTTCGGACTTGTCAATTCTGTCGCCATATTTGTGGCATGCATGGACCAGATTTTGGGACCAGAAGCGCTCCAATTTACCACCGTCTATGTTGACGATTTACTAATCACATCCGGAACCTGGGAGGAGCATTGTTACAGAGTGGAATTTGTACTAAACAAACTAGCGCAGAACAACATAACACTGAAGTTGGAGAAATCCAAATTCATAGCGCGCGAGGTACAATTCTTAGGCTTCAACCTAGACGACAGAGGTATTACCCCATCAGCAGAGAAAGTGGAGGCAATTCAGAGGTTCCCGCAACCAAGAAACAGGAAACAATTGCAATCTTTCCTCGGACTCTGTAACTATTACAGGAAGTTTCAGAGCCGATATTCCGAGTTGACCGCCAAGTTTCAACCACAGTTATCTGCCAAAAACAAATGGATTTGGGGTGAAGATCAAGATATTACTTTCCGATTGATAAAAGAGAAGTTTCTGGAGAGTGTGATACTTCGTCACCCAGATTTTAAGAAACCGTTCTTTCTAAACTGTGACGCTAGCGATCTAAGCTTAGGAACGACCTTATACCAGGAAGATGAGGAGGGACAACATCTGGTAATAAGCTTCGCTAGTCGCACACTGAACCAGTGCGAAAAGAACTACAGTGTGACAGAAAAGGAATTGTTGAGCGTGGTGTTCGCATGCAGCAAGTTCCGGACGTACATTCTCGGATATCAAGTCACGGTACGAACTGATCATAAATCCATCTCGTTCCTTCGTAGGTGCAAATTGAGTCACGGCCGATTGGCTAGGTGGGTACTCGCCCTACAAGAATATGACCTGAAATGGGAATACATTCCAGGAAAGAAGAACGTGGTAGCGGATGTGTTGTCACGTATAAATCTGGAAGATCAGACTTTCGAGGGAGAGAAGGAGAGCTTAGTAAAAATTTATAACATATTCACGACCAGAGCCGATTTACAAGCTTTGTTAATAAATATCCGAATCCATCAGCAGTCTGATCCTAAGCTGAAAAACATTGTGAGTCGTTTAGAAGCCAATGATGAAACCATTTCTAAATATTACCACCTTAACAAGGGAATTTTATTCATAAAAACCGCATTGGACGATGAGACATGGAAGGTGATAATCCCGCACCAAATAGAAAAGGAGGTCATCATCGATTACCATGTCAGGTATGGTCACATGGGAGCGTTAAAAGTGATACAAGCTCTAGAGGAAAATTGTAAGATCAAGAATATCAACCGCAAGGTGAGAACACACATCAAGTCCTGTAAGATCTGCCAATGTGCAAAAATAAACAATGAAAAGACAGAGGGTATCATGATACCGATAACTTCCAACGCAAAACTGGAAAAAGTGTTTTTGGATATATGCGGGCCATTTCCCCGTAGCTGTGGTCGACACAGATATAAATACTTGGTAATCATAATGGATCACTACACCAAGTATATAAAGCTATATCCGGTTAATCGGGCAACGACAGCAAAGGTTTTGGCGGTGATTATTGATTTGTATATCCCAGAGATCGGTAGACCATTTTCTATTATTACCGACCATGGTACACAGTTTAAGGGGAGGAGATGGCGAGACACTTTATTAGCACTTGGGGTCAAAACATATAAGACATCAGTCTACCACCCAAGTAGCAATCCGGCTGAGAGAGTACTAAGAGAAGTGGGTAGGATATTGCGCACGTACTGTCACAACCAACAGAAAAAGTGGCAAGAGTACCTAGCAGCGACAGAAACATTCCTAAATTACGCCCACCATCCAGCTATAGGAATTCCACCGTACTCAGCCATGTATGAGAAGCCGACTCCCCGAGACATTGAACAAATCATTGAATTTCCAACGAACAACAATAGGAAATTCAACCAGTTGAAGTTTTACAATAAGGTAGCAGAAGATCAGGAAAAACGGCAAGCCAAATACCAGAAGGCAATAGGGCGAATTGTAACATATAAAGAGGGTGAGAAAGTCCTCCTAAAAAATAGAGAGCTGCCTAGCACCTTAGAAGGCATAACCAAAAAATTATTATTACTTTACACCGGACCATATGTTGTGGTAAATGATAAGCATAACAATACATATGAGTTGAAGGAAATCGTTTCAGGAAAGATCAAAGGAGTGTACAATCAAGCTTCTATGAAGAAATATTATGAAGAATGAGTTGTGAGTTATAGAATTTTGAATTTTTAATTTTAGAAATTCAAAAATAATGTAAGTACATCTTAAAACCTAATACTTTGAGAAGAACATTTTGGAGAATTATAAAAAGAAGGAATTTAGAATTTTTATTTAAAATTAAAAAAAATTCGAAAATAATGTAAGTACATCTTACTACAACCTAATAATTTTGGAACAAACTTTATGAAAGAAAAAGAAAGACTTTTGAATTGAAATATATTTATAAAAATTTAAAATTGAGTAAGTACTTCTTACTACAACCTGATAATTTAGAACAAAACTTTATGGAAGAAAGAGAAAGAGAGAGAATTTTGAACATAATTTAAAAAATTTAAAATTAAGTAAGCACAGCTTACTACCACTGAATTGTGAGAAAACTTTATGGTAAATAATCAAGAAGAATTTGAATTTGGAGAAATACCAAAACATTCAGGAATAATAGTAAGATCACAGTACTATAAACATTTCTGAATGAAACAATTCTGGGAATAAATGAATTAAACAGAATTTGAATGTTGATAGAACTTCAGAACTTTGAAACAAGATAAGATCAACATATTACAAGGATTTATGAGAAATATTTTTCAATTAAATAAAAAGAATAGTTTGAATTTTACATTAAAACTAACCAAGTTCCAAAAAATAATTATGTGTCAATTATGATTGAATTGAGAAGAAAATAAAGTGATTAATTCAGAAAAGAGAGTTAACGTTAATCCAGAATAAATGCTAGACATTCACAATAGCATTTGAAGGAGTAGAGAAGACTAACAAAAAAGAGTGTAATATGCCAGAGAAGGAAAAAATTTGGAAGCAAAGAGACTAATTACCTATGAAATGATAATGAAAACAGTTAATTAAGAGCAAAGAAGAACAACTAATACCAAACAGATGGAGAAGATGATTTTGAACCAATGATAATAATAAGACCTATATGAAATGCAAAGAGAAGAAATACCACATGAAATATGATATAAATGAATTAATGTTAATGAATGCGAAGGTGGATTAATAACTTTCTAAGAGAAAGGAAACAACCAAAATGTTTAAATAAAATGATCAATATAACAACCTGTATATCTAATGTAAAGATACAATGTTAAAAAATTAAATATAATATAATAAGACCATTCAAATAATGAATAAGAAAGACTATATATAGAGACCATGCTAATACTATGAATAACCAGAAGAAAGTATAAAGAGAATTCAGATGGAGAAGAAAGAGAGTTACACTGTAAACAGTAACCAGAATTATTAAAAGAAAGGTTTTCAACCATAATTAAATTAAATATATCAGACAAGTTAAGAGTTTGAAAAAATATATATGTAATGAGTATAATAATGATTATGAAGATTTATTAAGATAGAAAATGTGAGATAATCTGAGAGACTACGAAGTGGAGAATCCAAAGATATTTTTATTAGTCGAAAATGAGACTACTTTTTATTTATTTATTCGATGACTGACTGAAGATAATTCCAGCAGCATTATGTTTTTTGAGCAGGGATGGATATGCCCCTGTACTCAATTTATAGAAGTGGTGTATGGCCAGCAGAGAAGTAGCGTACAGTGCCCCTCTGATCTGCCCCAGCCCACGTGATAGGGAATGTTAGGGAATTAATATCCCAAGGATACAACACGAAGTTGATATAGAAAGAAAATGTATTACAATTATAATATATCTCAGAAGACACTAACTATCCGAAAAGGATCAGTAGTAAAACAAATAATTATATATATAAAATTAATAAAACTCTAATATAAAAAAGTCGATATAAAAATGGAGAAGAAAATGAATTATAAGAAATGATGAAATTATCATAAGAAATTATTTCATCCATAAACATGTCTGAAATAATTACTTCTGGAGGGGAGCAATCTGTAGCGTGACAGATGTATGCATAATATTGAATGGCAATTGATCATTAGAATAATGAAGTTATAATATTTAAAGTTGGAAGAAAGCATTAAGTTTAATATAAATAGATTAATTCATAGCAACTGTGGAAAGAAATCATTATTATAAAGAAAATACAAGTTCAAGTAAAAGGAGTTACTAGTGATGAGTCATCCAAGACCAGTCTCATAACCAAAGGTTTTCAAGGTATAACCCAGGAAGGTAAAATAGTAAATAACAAAGCAGTACTGAATATGACCAAACCCACAACGAGGAAGAATAAATAGAAGAGAAACCCTAAAATAAGCCAAGATCAACCAATACAGGTTGTGTATTTCTGTAATAAAGAAGAAGATGGAGAAGATCCCAAGAAACCTGATGGCAACAAGAAGAAGATGGAGAAGATACCAGTCCCAGAAGGCAGGAGAAAAGAAGACTGAAGAAAGAAGAAGAGGGCAGCATCCTGAAGAAGATGTCATGCTCTTATAAAAGACACCCAAATCCCTATATCCCCAAAATAAATATCTAAAAATAAAAGTATAACGAAATAAAAACCACATGTATACAAATTTAAGAGAGAGGAGTGTATAAAGTAAAAGTTTCCTGTGAACTAAGATGAAACAATAATATAGTACCCATGGAACAAATCTCCATTGAAAAAACGCTAACCAATTTATTATGTTAACAAGACTATACGACCATTTAGCATTAACATAATATATAAGTGAAAGTGAACCAGTGATAGTTTTGGGTATTATAAAAAATGAACCTTGTGTTTCATTCTTGGCAATCACAAACATTGGATGCAATGAAATATGCATTTTTCAATGACTTAAAATGTGTACGGTGACAATATGTTGTTCATAAGACATGAATCTGTTTAAAATAACATTTTTGTTTTACATGAAAAAAGAAAAACAGATTTCATAGTGCTTTTTGAACGGTTCATACTATTTATTTGTTAATGACAGGGTACAATTCCCCAAAGACAAGGTATAAAAGACTGTATAAAAACTGTAGAATCCTACTTATAATAATAGTTAGAAATAAGAATATAGATATAAGGTTTTAATGTATATAGTACAAGAATGTTTAAAAATGTTTTAGATATAAGGCCATTTGTTTGGGTCTGAAACAACTAACATCAGAACTATAAAAATAATTACCACTTGTAAATAGTAGAGAGTAATTAAGATGTTAGTTAGTACAAAACCTTTTTTATAAACCATGTTTACATGTTGGAAATGGGAATTTTGTTGCAAAATGTCTGATTTGAAGACAACCATTTATTTTAAAAAAAAAAGTTCTTTATTTGTTTAACTATTATTTGTATTGTAACCAATACTAATTGTTTTTGTGTAATTTGAAAACATGTTTAATTTATAATACTATTTGTAAAAAGTCAGAGAGGGTATCGCACATCATATATTGTTTGTAGATTATTTTGTAAGAAAAATTGTTAAAAAATCATAGGCCAAAAGAATGGAAACCAAACTTCATCAAAACAGAGAAATTGCTCAATTAAATGCAAATAAACAAAAGGGGTTTAGACAAAATAAACTTGAGATCATGCCATATAATTGCACATACCATTTAGAGAGATTTTAATAAATTATATTCAGAATTATGAATAAAAACAAAAGTGACTAAACTCAGAAATTTAGACATGGGAGTCATATATTTCAGAATAATGTTTCAGAATACAACTAATTCAATTAATTACCAGAAAATAAGGGAATATGAACCTTTTAATACAATATAGGATTATTAATATTAAATATAACTGATAAAATGGCTGAATTTATATAATGACAGGAAGTAAAGTTTGATGTTTTGACTTTTCAGAGTAAATCAATCTGAAAGTGAAATTACTATTTTTTGGACAGAAAACACTATAAAATGGCATTATTTAATCTGAAAATAACCAGAATGAACTGAAAGATTAATTTAAATCAAATCTAGTGAATAAAATTGACAAATAACCAAAGTTTAGGCATTCATATAGTGAAAATGTAAAAATGTATACAGGATGTGAAAAATATTTGAACAATGTTAAGGATAATATTATATGGGCTAAGAGTTTAATTGAAACTGAAGGAAACAGTTAGTTAATTATTGGTTTTTGAACGGTTAACATGACATACATTTGGTCAACCTATAATAGACATACCAAGCGAATGTATAGTACGTTATTGTGAAATCGCGAGTGACTTGTGGAATACTTCTAAAAACTATCATATTATAACAGAAACAATCAAGTAACACTCCATAACACAGAACAATATAAATCTACTCTGAAAAACACCACAAAACACTAGAAAACTGTGTAATACATTAACCCAAATTAGTGATGGAATCGGGGAAAGTGTTTGAACTAATAATTATACGAATACACTAAATACAACCCAGAATCACTACACCAGTCACTACACAACATATAACAAGAGATTCGCAGACATCAGAACAGGAATACTACAGGAAAATCTTTTATTTGGAACGTCCAATATACGAATGACATCTCACTAACTTCACGGCGGCCATTTGCTTTAACGATTTCAGTGCCTTCTTCTTGGTTCAGAACAGCTGTTTGGTGAAAACAATTATTATATTTACAATTTATTATTCAATGTCTGTGTTTATTAATAACTATTAATTTGATTGTAACGTTATACTTTTTAAATATTAGCCCGATTTCTCTGACTTTGGTAATAACTGGCTGTTTAAAGAACCCTATATAATTTTTATAACATATACTTGTAACTTTTTTCGATATCCTGAGAATCGATACTAATCGATAAGAGTCAATATTGCTGTTACTTAATAAAACATTAATACTTTTCAATACTTAATAGTTCTTTATTTCTTCAATAATACTAACTACCAATAATATAATTCTATTTGATAATCTACAAGGACTTTACCACCCGTAAGTGAAGATAACCTAAAAAATAGAAAGGTAAACAAATATCGATTGGTTTACAGACAGTCTTATGAGTGGTGATAGATTATTTAAATTATACTAAAACTTTAATAAAAATTTTCAGAAGAGCATTACACTGTTTAAAACTTCACAGCCCTATATTAATTAATTGATCCTAATTAATTAATTAATAAAATTAAAATTTTTTTTTATTATTTTTTTTTATAAACATAATTTTTTTTTTTAAATTTTCTTCAAAACAATAATTTTTGTTTTGAAACTTTCGGTGAAGCTGAGCATATATATTTCTTCATCAACTTTACGCTACTCGACCGGTCTTGCTACCATTGGGACTCGACCAGCTGGGAAACTTAAGGAAGTGTTTCAGGCCAGTAAGACGTCGAGAGCCACACCAATTACACACCAATTAAACATTACAACTTACAGTATCACATATCAATTATTTATTTTATTACAAATTGGCTAGCCCAAACAGAGGGGCTCGATTACATCAGAATCCATACTTCTTACTACAACAACTTATTTATTTATATTATTACAATATTAAGCAAGCTGTATTTCACTTTCAACTGCACATTAATATATAAAACACAGATATCTAATATACAAAATATAAAATAAACGCTTTTTTGCCTTGACATACACACCACAGACTATTGAAAAAGGAACATTTGAAATCACACAAAATTCACAGCTCATTCAGTCAATCTGTCAGTAATTACACTATGTAACATGATTTTCTATGTTTCTGTAGTCTTAGGTGTTCCTAAAGCATTTGTTTGCGCTGATTCCAGATCTTCAATCCGTTTCTTTCTATCACGTACAGTTTTTTTGCAAATCAAATGAACTCATCTTTTATTTTCACGTAAGTTTCACAAGAGGAAATTTTATTGTGGTGGAGTGAAAGTTTATTTCGGTAAGAGGGATTAGTTGGCCACACTTGTTACACCCAGCTGGCTGTTAGGCGGGAAACAGTAGTTCATTGTTTACATGCTATAGTGCTGTGAGGTTATATTTGTGCTGTCATATATAGTTTGTGAACTTTCTGTAGAAATGAGTTCCCGGAAGTGTTTGAATAACCCAAACGTGTTCTGTTATATTTGTGGTAGCTACGTAATTGGTAAGCAAAGACAGGACATTAATAGTTTTGTGAGAAATGTGTATTACGCGTACTTCGGCATAAGGCTTGGTGATGAAGACAAAAGCTGGGCACCACACAAGGTATGTCGTACATGTGTTGAGGGACTGAGACTGTGACCAAAGATTCTGCACCAAAATTATTCAGTCAAAATGAAATTAATGATATTACTCGTGACTTGAACCTGACAAAAGATGCCGCCCAATTGCTTGGGTCAAGATTAAATGCAAAAAATCTTCTACTACCCGGAATTACGTTCTCTTGGTATAGGTCCAGAGAGAAAGAATTAATGAAATTCTTTAAAGAAGAAGACTCTCTGGTTTATTGTTGTGATATTGACGGTTTATTGAATTTCTTTAACGTCACTTACAATCCAAGTGAGTGGAGGTTATTTATAGACTCGTCCAAAACTAGCCTCAAAGGTGTACTTTTACACAATGGAAATTTGTTTGGTTCAGTACCCATTGCACATTCAGTTCATCTCAAGGAGACGTATGTAAATCTCAAAGCTCTTCTAAAATACGTGAATTATGAAAAACATTCTTGGACAATTTGTGGGGATTTAAAAGTAGTAGGTATGTTACTTGGTCAACAATCCGGCTACACAAAAATGCTTTGTTTCATTTGTGAATGGGATAGTCGAGCCAGAGACAAACATTGGAAGAAGACAGACTGGCCCAAAAGAAAAACCCTCCAACCCGGTTTACAGAACATAATAAATGTACCACTTGTTCAACGAAGCAAGATACTATTACCTCCTCTGCACATCAAACTCGGATTAATGAAACAGTTCACTAAAGCTCTTCCAAAAGATGGTGACTGTTTCCAGTACTTGGTAACAAGATTTCCGAAAGTATCTTATGAGAAACTTAAAGAAGGGATCTTCGTGGGACCGCAGATAAGAAAGTTAATGAAAGACAATTTGTTTGAAAGTACAATGAATCCAGTGGAAAAAAGGACCTGGGTTTCGTTTAAAGAAGTTGTTGTCAACTTTTTGGGCAACCACAGACATCCAGAGTACAAAACCATGGTTAAAAGAATGTTGCAGAGTTTCATGAAATTAGGATGTAACATGAGTGTAAAGCTTCACTTCCTACACTCACATGTTGACTTTTTCCCTGCGAACCTCGGCGATGTCAGTGAAGAACAAGGCGAACGTTTCCACCAGGATATCAAGGACACGGAAAAGAGATACCAGGGAAGGTGGAATGCCAACATGATGGCCGACTACTGTTTTATGCTAAAAAGAGACGGCACTGGTGAAGGGAGACAATCATGGAAGAGAAGTTTCAACCCACGTCAGAAAGATCTTGAAGCAGTGAATTCAGCGAAGAAGAGGAATTAAATTGTCATATATGTGTTGTGTTTTCGTAATAACTATAACATTTTTTATGAGTGTCTACTGCACCGCCATGTGTTGTGATTTTATGCAGGATTAAAACATAAACAATTTTGAAATCACAATCAAATAATAATAATTTTCCCTGTTCACAAAATTCGATTTTTTAAAACTTCGAAATTGAATTGTATAAAAACCTTACGTGATACAGAAAAACTAAAACCAGATTTAAAATCAGCATGAAAAATACTTTTAAAATCACCTTACAGTCTTAAAACAACGTACCAAAAGTTTTAAAATGTTGCATAGTGTTATTTGTTGGCAACATTTTAAAATTCTTTGGCGACAATCTCTACTCTGTGCGACTGTTTGACCACAGACTATTATGTGTTTGACATTGGCAGTATGAACGTAAACAAACGACAGACTATTATGTGTTTGACATTGGCAGTATGAACGTACACTAAAATGAAAATATTATAATTTTATTGCCTGGCAACAAAATTATTTTATTTTTAACAATTACCATTGTTTGAAAATGTTTAAATGAATTTTCAAGTGCAAATGAATGTTTTATTTTATTTAATTTAATGTATTTGTAACACATATTATATATAAATTTTAGCTTTCTGCACTCCTTCTCCATATAAACTTTAACTATGCCAAATCTCACACTCCTCCGTGCACGCAATATGCTTAAAAAGGGGTACAAAGTTTTCTCTTCACGTATTAATATATAGATATATCGTTCCTGTCAGGCAAGCATATCTCAATTATGTAATGTTTACTTTTCCAAAGTTTTATTATTCTGATTACCACAATAATTAAATGGCCGGCACACACACACACAATTCGCGTTATTTCTGGCCTCAATCATATTTATTTCCTTATGTTTGCACGCTTTTTAAATGAAAAGTGCCGAAACCCACACCAACACAACGCGTGCAAGCCGAAAAGGTGGACAGCGATTTGCTTCCTGTGGATCGCTGGCCAGTGTAACTGCACGTGTTTACAGAGCAGCATTTCATAGACAGACTTTTGGTCTTTAGGGAATGAACCCTCTGCAAGATGCTCAGGGTCTATTACTTGGTAATTAAGTAAGAAAACATTTGTTATTATATGAGCCTATCAAACTATATAGAGGTTTGCGAACCTTAAACAGTTATTGTATGTAATCTTACTACAGACTATAAGTAATATAAAAAAGCAATTAAAATAATATTAAACCCATAATTACCAACTACCTAATGTAAGAAAGACAAACAAACAACTAACTAATCTGCAAACAATAATATCGAGATTCGCACGTCCTGTATCCTATGTTCGCCTTCTTCTTTTTACCATCTTTACAGCATCATCTAGAACTACTGCAAATAGTAACGGTCTTAATTCACACCCTTGTCTTACTCCAGCTTTTGTATTGTATTTTCTAAGCTCTCCGTTCTTCGTTCTCGCACAGTGTCTGTTGCCTTTTTATAAAGCCTTTATTCCCTCAATTATTCTTCCTCCTCTGCATAATGTTCGTTCCAAATCAACTTTTCTCCTTACTAGGCTGTACAGCACCCATCTCATTTTGCTACATTTTCGTATCAAATTAGGTACCAAAAACTAATAATACCATCCATTTCTCATGAGGTCAAAAGACTTCGTTTAGTACTCAAAACAGGTAACGCATAACGTTAGTATCAGTTTAGTACTAAGCCACATAACGTGCGGTTATTTGGGTGACATGTGTTTCCTGTTTTCCCTGGAGATTTACATATGGTTATCATTAAATTCATAAAAATTACAGTTACCGTATATCCGTCAATAATGATAGAGGCTATCGTAAAATCCGGTAAAATAAAAATGTCTCGTCTTAACATATATTTGTTTCCCTAATGCCAACCGTATGTTTGGAACTACTTCAGATTTAACAATGCGTGGGATATCTCGACGACATGAGAACGTCGGTAACATTCAATTCACAATCGCTTCTAGTGAAACTTTTATGCCAGTAAATAATTTCGTTTACTTTCTAAGAAACATAGAAACCTTTAGACCTAGACTGCAGTACCGTTACTAGCGTTATGGCAACGTCAAATATTTCCAGATAACCATATGTCGTCTAACTACATGTTACGAGGTAACCGATTGCTACAATTCCGGTACATTGAATCAGTACAGCCTAAATAAGAAAACCATAGTCCACGTTCTCGACGTGGCGTGGCGTAATTCGTGAGGTGCTGTAGAACGTCCATCGAACACTTAATCGCCAATATCATTGTCAAAATTAAACAAAACTTTACAGTTTGCTATAACCTATGTCTACATTCCCCCGAGGGTCGGGGACTGGGGGCTGGGCCCCTGGGGGGCAACATAGGGCGAGCCTATATCGCCATTTCCGGTGGCTCCGACCTTGCCCTCCCCACCTGACACCCGCAGCTTCATCGCTGCCCTGGGGGTGAACCGGCGAAGTCAGCTGAAATTGGGGCTGACTAGCCGGGCCAAGGATGGTGTCACCTTGTGAACGGTAACCAGGGCTCGTCCCGTCCCTGGCCAGTAGCCGCACTAGGCAACCACCCCTGCCCCAGTGGACCTAATTAACATCGTGCGGTGAAGCCTAGTAGGACAGGTCGGCACGCGGCACGCCCCTGCACGGTAGGAGAGGGCCATGCAGTGAAACACCGCGTTGCGGACCGAGCCCCACCAGGTGGGCCCGGGCGAAGTCCCGAGATGGTCGTGGGTTGTGCCTTACCGCTGATTACCAGTGGCTCATTTCCTTCCGAGAACCCCACCCTGGCTTATGCTGCCTTACGGGACGCGGAGCTATCAATTTTTCGGCAGTATCCGTGCTGATAATCGGGTTAAAGCGTACGTCTAGCGCTAGGGGAACGCCGGCGATTGCGTCGGTGTGTGACTTGTGCTGCTGCGAGCCTGTACCCGACACGAGTGCGGTGGCTGGCCCCCATCGTTTCGTGCTATTGGGTACCTAAAACGGCGCCTCCACCGCTGGGCAACGTTGCGTTTTGTGCGGCCATTCGTGGTATCACTCAACGTAGCGGCTAAGACCGTTAGTCTCCTCGCTCGAGGAGAGGGCTCCAGGCCGTCTCGCGGACGTGTCCAGCGGACGGAGAGTGGAGATTTTTCTGGTCTGCATTCCCGGTCTGTGGTTTCGTTCCTTAGTGGGTAGCATTTGGCTAATTTTCAGACGATGAGGGAAACCTCGAGGAACCGTGGGTTCTTGCGCCGGCCATAGGAACTGTATGTCCTACTGTCGACATACAGTAGTACAGACCCACTACTACACTGTTGGTGTGTAGTGTGTGTGTCGGTACAGTAGTGTGTGTAGGACTGTGTCGTCTTCGAGTAGGCTGGTAACGGTCAAGTTACTCTGTCTCTTATACAACGTACTCTGTTGCAGATACTATTCAGCGCGTCCGGCAATAATACTTACAGTCCAAACGACAGAGTTACTTAGGTGCAGACATTATATATAACAAACATTAATAAAAGTAATAATGTAGGATAACAAGACATATAAAAATGAAGAAAGTGGCTTGAAAACGTAATTAAGACAGAGAAAAAATTAATAAAGAAAGCTCTGTTCTATCTGTTTAGCTAATTGAAAGCTAAATATCCAATTTAGTAACAGAAATCTGTACACATAAACTTGAGTTTATGGCAGATTACGTTTGTTTACTCCACAAATTCCTACTTCCCAACTTGAACAAAATGTTGTTCAATCTCGAAACTTTAAATCATTGTTTAAACTCCAAGCACCAAAATCCCAGATTGCCAAGAACTTTGATTGCTGACAGGTGGTTGCCGTCCCAATGGGCAAAACAGATATCAATGATCAGAGGCGTCACAAAACCAGTAAAGGTTTGCTTGTCCAGTGTGCTCAAATCCAGCGTGTTCATTATTCTTAAGGAACCAGACGGTGGCATTGTGGTGTGAAGTACCAAATCACTGCGTGAGACTTGAACACGTGTAGTGGATTATAATACTCTCTGATGTCGTATTATACACGTCAAGCCTTGAGAGACAAAACCGAAGATGTAAAATCGGTTATCGTAGTTTGTAAGTACCATCTTAAACCATTTATTATTATAATCAGGGTTACAGAAAACACATTAATAAAATGAGAATTCCAATGGAAAATCCAAAACTCTTGAATTAAAGTAAACGTCTTAATATACCGTTTACTGACGTTGTGAAGCTGGGAAATATAGGAATACGGAACAAGATAGAAACAGGAATCGCATGGAATGTCATTTTTATATTACT
The DNA here is from genome assembly GCA_034769895.1 of Magicicada septendecula. Taxonomy (NCBI): domain Eukaryota; kingdom Metazoa; phylum Arthropoda; class Insecta; order Hemiptera; family Cicadidae; genus Magicicada; species Magicicada septendecula. The sequence goes on from CM068368.1 coordinate 662,874,132, forward strand.
TATTGTGTCTACTAAATAAAGAACAGAAATCATCTTATGCTAATGTACACCAGAGAGTTTTCGATTATGTAAAGTAACAAGGTTTGGAAAAAAACTCGTACAAACAGTTAACTGGCTGTTTAAACAGCTTTCAGAGTACAGTTCATGGTCGGTTAACTTAATCAGAATGAATTAAACGACGAAAACCAAGCAGCTCTCAAGTGTTTTGTTTACAGACACTGTTAGCTATCTGAACGTGGTTCAGTTTAATGAAAATCTGCGGTTGAGGTACAGTCTGAAATGAGTAAACGCAATTTTTTTGTGGTGAACGTAAATCGAACGAAACCTAGACAGTAAAGGTCAGTGAGTGAGTAAAAAGCGCAAATAATCAATCAGTTCTGTTTTTTTCTAACTCGGCAGACAGTATTGTTTGTTTTAATAATTGATGTTTATACTGTACCAGATACACCGTTGTTTGCAAACATGTGATAACGCCGGAGGCCAAAAAACATACGCCTCGTGGCAGCGTTGAAAGTATGAACCGTGTTAGCTTTCAGCGTGATCGATAAACGCTGGCTGTGATAAATTTCAGCTTCATACTGGCTGTGATACGATCACAGGAAAATGTGATGAAACACTGTGACAAACGATCGTTATTATTTGTGTCTACATGTTTGTTTGTGTAGTATGGTATCTATTATGTAAATTGTTTACGTCCTACGAAGCTTCTCAACTTATTTACTTAAATAATAGCTTTTATGGCAGCTCTTTCTGCTTAGAGGTTCTCAATTTTTTCCAATACTTTTCCGGTTTTGCCTTCGCGTTCTCATTCTTGACGCCCTTTATTTAAGTCTACATAACGACATTCCGTAACGATTTTCCATGTTTTTCCTTTTTTCTCTTACATACTGGAATTTTCCCGACTATTTTTTACTGTCGCCTCAGTCATTATTCCTACATGACCTACCCAGTATAGTCTTTTTGGTTTAACATATGTGCTTTAAGTATATTTTTAATTCTGTGTATTTCCTCGTTTTATCTTCTTTAATATACGCTTTCTATTTACTTCTTTATATGTATTTTTCCTTCACTTCTTCTTATATTCCCTGTGGAGTCTATGATTCGCATCCATGTATGCCTCTGTCTAAGCATGTTATATAATTTCTAAATTTTCACCTCTGACAGCTGTTTCGCTCTTAATGAAACTTTGAAATCTTTATTTATAAACTACATGTGTAGTGGTGTGTGGCTACAATAATACATAACATAATAAATACACACTTTAACAGACTTTCATATACCCTCGTATATATCGACAAAGATTAACATACCATCGGTCATTTACAAACTGTCCTAAAACAGCATTACGCGTATGTCTATTGTAAAAGATTACGTTGTATGGTAATTACGTTGGATACAATAATTACGAAACGCTAGAGAGGGAGCACAATCTTTCCAGAAAAAGTATAAAACGTTTTTACTTTCAACGCCTTTCCATTGCATATGATGAAACAAACATAGTTTCTGTGAATTGGCGTTTTTGTATGCTTTTTATAAAGAAGTTTTAGATTTGCTTTTAGGTAACTACTCTCAGTGATAGTAGGCCGCATCCTAGTCGGCAACTTCGATCTTTTTCCCAGGCCTTGTCCCCGCCTTGGGGTTCCAATCATTCCATACTCTTCGTCTTCCTCCGTCCCCAAAAGCAGTATCTGTTCGAATAGATATAGAAGTCTGTTCATTTTGGCCTTAATTATCTCATAGTTGTTAAGCTGATGAAATCATGAAAAAACATTGGGGTAACTGCTTCTTTGGTATCATTTTTGTTTACTTTATTTAATCTTACTAACACTACTTTGTTCATTTACTGAAAAAAGAACTCTTGTAACAATCTTTGAACATTAAATTAATTACTATTACTCATATACAAACTCCGTTAATAAGATATAGTGTCTAATTCTCCCTGTTTCCACTCTAATATATCACTTTTATCTTATTTTCTAAGTGTTTATTCTTTCCTATTACTTTATAACGTTTCTTAAATTAATAACACAAAAAGTCCTATATCCTACTTACTAGCTAATCTACTACTCTAACAGGGTTTGCTATATTATTTATATAGTTTGTTGTTAATAGTATCTCACTCTATAGTCACTTACATTTCACCTTTTTTAAAATAGTGTTTACTCAAACTTTTGTATTAATCTTTTGAATAAATCAAACATACAGTTGAGAATAGGTACGATAATTTATTAACAGTTTCGTATGTCGGGGTCAATTACAATTTCTGAAAAAACATAATATTTACTTTTGCGCCGGTATGTTTACTTTTTCCGTAGTTGGCTGTCTGCTCATTCGGTCATCGTGTAGACGCTCGGTAATGGCATATGTTTCTTCGTTAGTTTAATATCTCAGGGGAAAGTTCTTTGGACTACAGAAAATATTGGTTTACAGGCTAATAAATGCACAAAATCTTATAATATACCTTATAAATAATACATAACATGTTATATATTTACGTACCGCATTGAAAGTAAGTTACCAAAATGAGAATTAGTGTTTTGAATAGGTTAACTTTATTCTTAGCAAGTTCACGTTTTTTAAACAAATTTATATAAATTCAAAATTCAGTGATATATTTATTTTGTTAGAAGTGGTTATTAAATCAAATTCAGTTCAAAAAATTATTCAAGTGGTTGGTGAAGTGAAAAAATTGTTCAATTAATGTGGATTGTTTAATGTTTTAATTTCGGTGAAGCATTTAAAATATACTCAACACTCCTTTATTTCGTCCTATCTTGGGCAATACTCTTCGGGAATACTTCTACTGGTCCCTACTGGTATAGTTCTGCGAGTTCCAGCTTCAAATAGTCTTAATGGTCCAATTTTAGTGTTCAGATTCCTTCAGTACTGCTGGTTAATGTAGATTCCAAGGTTTAGTTAGGGTTTTCTTCTATTCTTCCTGCTGTAGGTGGTTATTTCTGAATTAGGTCTTCTTCAGCAAAGTTTTTTATATAATATTTATTATATTATAATGTGTTGAATTAGTAGACATCTTATCATTAGTTATATTAGGATTATTGCTTGTGTCTTCTTAATCACAGGTTGATAAAATTTATTGATTTCTTTACTTATTTATCTTCATGGGCTACATACACCCAGCCTCTATGATAGTCAATAATGGAATAATAATTTCAACGGTTTTTTACTATGTAACAAGCTTTTGTTGTCATGGCAACTCTCTTTGATACTCTAATTCCCATTGGCTAATAACTTATAACATTGTTATTATTAACTAACGTTTTTCTGTTCAAAATTTATAAAAATCTTTTAAATTATTATAACTTTCTTATGCTATTTGTAATATCAAATACAATAACACAATGGTTTTGCTTTTTCCTTACAGATTAATTTGATACCACTCATAGTTACATTTGGTCAATTTATAACAGATTTCTTATTTTCCCAATTTGATATTTCTTTAGTTAAATACCTTTAAACTAAACATTATGTAGCCAGTTTTGTACCTTACACTTTTACTTTGATACCTAAACAGATTATACACTTTAATTTATTCTTGGCTATTGTTTTATCTTGAAATTTACAAAATTCTGTTCATCAATGCTAGGCCTAATGCCTAGATTTCATAATACTTCTACCCTATACTCTTTACAATATTTTATATTTATTAATTTTATTTATTTGGTTTATTAAACATTACTAAAGAAACAAACTAACTTAATAAAAAAATATTTGATGCTTTTAACCATCACACATATTATATAATTCATTTATTCTTCTTTACAGGTCCATGCCTGTAACTAAGCTTTTTAACTATTAATGGTTTTTTGACTTTAACATAACTTGTCATTTAATCTTACTAACACTACTTTGTTCATTTACTGAAAAAAGAACTCTTGTAACAATCTTTGAACATTAAATTAATTACTATTACTCATATACAAACTCCGTTAATAAGATATAGTGTCTAATTCTCCCTGTTTCCACTCTAATATATCACTTTTATCTTATTTTCTAAGTGTTTATTCTTTCCTATTATTTTATAACGTTTCTTAAATTAATAACACAATAAGTCCTATATCCAACTTACTAGCTAATCTACTTCTCTAACAGGGTTTGCTATATTATTTATATAGTTTGTTGTTAATAGTATCTCACTCTATAATCACTCACATTTCACCTTTTTTAAAATAGTGTTTATTTATTTAAAATAACTATCACTGGGTCTGCTATATTATTTATATAGTCTGTGGTTATTAGTTTCTAATTATATAGTCCTACACTTCACCTTTTTTAAAGTAGTGTTTATGTGTTTAACCAGTTATCACTGGGTTGCTATATTATTTATATAGTCTTTCCTTAATAGTTTCTTTATTATCACTTTTCACTTGGCACCTCTGTACTCATAATTATTGTTGCTAAGTTTGCTTTTATTTTACTTACTTTTGGCTAACTTATTACTTAACAGGGTATTTTTTATTCATATCTTCCTATCTGGGGTTTTACATTTATTTTTATTTTTCTTTTCTTTTAGTAACATGTTATATCTAGTTTACATTTATATTTCATATATTTACATTATTTATTTATTGCCTATCTGATTTTGTACATTTATTTTACATATTATTTTATTTACTTTTTTGGGCTATCATGAGTGTAGTCATATTTTGGGTTGTATCCTTGGTTTTTTGTTTCTCTCACCTTATCCAATCTATTGGGTTTAGTCCTTGTCAGTGTCTTAGTCACTTTTTAATTAGTAGTGTTGGGCTACCAATCTTCATGTTATAAATTTTTATTTTCTTTCAATTTTCAGCTTTTCTTCCGTTAATTATTAGTGAATTTTGGCGCTATCTTATGTCATGTTACATAATGCATCGCCGCCAAAATTGATTATTTCAAAAATAAAGATTGTTTTTCTGAAATCATCAATTAACTTTTCTTCTTGTTTATATTTTCTTACATAAAGTTGTTAGTGTCGTTGATTCATCGATCATTATCTTCTAGTTTATCTTTATTGATTCCATAGTTCATGATTCTTGATATTTATTATGAGTGTTATATCCCTTGAAAGTTTTACTTCCTTAATATCTTCTTCTCCTTCTATTCATATAAACTGGTACTAGTCAGAGGGCACGTGTGGCTCTATTACTCTGCTGTCCATTTATACATATTCTGAGTTCAGAGGTCGTGCCCATCTGCTCAATAAAATGATTGTTGGAACTTATCTCAACATACAATCACTATTTAATAATAATAATAATAATAATAGTCTATTTGCTACTCATATAATATAAAATATAATTGAAAACTCTCTAGGGACTAATTACTCTGTTGTTATTCATATCATGACTTTCTCTTCTTATTGATTTATTCAGATTCCTTATCCATGTTTGTGGCGATGTTCTTAACATATATTTTGTATCATTTCTTTAACTTACTTCGTATGATAGTTGTTTTCCATGTCATTACTTCTCTTCTCATTTATAATTAATATTAACTTGTAGCTGTATCTACGGTTAATTATTTCAATTCTTCTCATTATTGATAGTCCTTTAGTATTTCATTGTCCTTTTTTTTCTCTCGATTGTCTTGTCTTACTAATTTATCGTCAATTGCCTTGTCTTGTTCTCTTTAAAATGTTGTTTCTTCGTTATTCCCTTCACAATTGGGTTATTTAATTAGGTTATGTAATACGTCATCATTTCTGTTACATCTTTAGTATTTTCTCTCACTTTTTTATGATTCTTCATTATATTTCTGTTCAAAAATAAATTATTTCAAATACATTGTAAGTTGTTCTTACTTTCGTTTTGAATTTTGATATTTATTCTCTTCATAAATAAATTGTTTCAAATATATTGGCGTAAGTTGTTCTTACTTTTGTTTTTGAATTGGTTTTGATATTTTTATTTCAACAGTCTTATACCGCCTCATAAAACTTCTTCAAAGAAGACTGGTTGTATGTCCCTTTAATTCTTTTTGTAGCTATTTCACTGATTATATAAGTGTTATTATGGTTATTCTTGACAATTATATAGGGACCATTATAAAATAGTAACAGCTTTTTTGTGATACCTTCTCTGGAACTGGGTAACTCTCGATTCCGTATCAGTACTTTTTCTCCCTCTTGGTGTTGGATTATTTTAGCTTGAGCTTTCCAATACTTGTCTTTTCTCTTCTCCACTTGTTCAGCTACTTTGCTATAAAATCTTGCGTTATCAAACTTATACTCAGGGTTGATGGGGAAATTAATTAGTTCTTCAATTGCTCGAGGTGGTGGCCTTCCAAACATTATGGTGTAAGGGGTATCTCTGATAGATTCATGGTATGCGAGGTTATTAAAATTTTCTGTTGCATTTATATAGTCATTCCATTTACGTTGTTGATCGTGGCAGTAAGTTCGAAGGATTCTTCCGACTTCACGAAGTACTCTTTCTGCTGGATTGCTGTTTGGGTGGTAAACTGAAGTTTTATAAGTTCGGACGCCCAGGTCCATTAAAGTCTCCTTCCACTTTCTTCCACGGAATTGGGTACCATGGTCGGTGATAATTGATTTTGGAACTCCTAACTCTGGTATGTACAACTGTGTAACAATATTTAATACCTTATTTGTAGTCGCACGGTTAATATTGAAAGCCCCCTTTTATTTTTCTAAGTTTTGTAATTTTTTTTTTGAATTTTATTTAATTTTATTTTCATTAAGTTTTTTTTTGTAAAAGGGGAGAGACATCATATTTAGAACTAGGTAAAAAACCTAGAGGAAGCAAAAGTGTGCAAGGCCCAAATACAATTACAGACATGTCCCCCCAGGTGAATGACAGGACTTGCAAATGAAAAACTCTTTTAACCAACAAGCGTGTGCTTTATTCAACCTGCAAGATTTTACATACATGACAAGTTCGTGATTGTGTGAGCACACCATTAAAGGCAGAATTATATATATATATATATATATATATATATATATGTATATATAGGTATATCCATTAATTCATAATGTCACAAAGTAAGTGAATTGATATTAAACGAATTGCAAGAATTTCTGCCTGATTATGTATGAGTCAAAGTTAGTAATAATCTCATTCATAAAGCAATGCTAATCCATCAGTGTTGTATAATATCAAATAGGCTAGCCTGTTGTCTCAGTAAGCACATTATGGTTATTCTCTTTTTTAAATCCGTTACATATTCCCCCCCAAAAAAATATATATATAGTAAAATTACACACACAAACACATATACGACATGAATAACAAAACATCCCTCATTTCAACACTAACCTCCTCATAAACCCATTCCAACTACAGTAAATGAAGGAACCCTAATATGTATAGATAGATATAAATATAAATGACAACGTAAATGGAATATCTCAGCTCCTAAGCATAGATTTGCCAGCATATTCACAAGCATAGTTCACACCAGAGAATGTAAGTGACCGCCCCGAAACTCAACCAGCCAAACGACCCCCTTACCTTAATCATTAAGCGTTAAGTATGTGTGTGAAAGAAAATCGATTCTCATCTACAGCATCAGACAACCCCCGCTACGTTATTCAAACTCAGCCATGACCAGATGACATGATAGCACAAGATAATTAACTCCCTAATGGTCTTAATTAAATGAAAGTTAGATCTTACAGCAAACTGCGGATGTGTGTGTATGTGTGTAACTTCTTACACATTATACAGTTATAAGATACTTCATTAGGTGTACTGTGGTAATGTTCACACATGCTATAACATAATTGAACACGAGAGTTTGTGCTAGAGTATAATGTTCAGAACTTCACGAGTGAGCTTCTGGCGGCTTCTGTGCATTCACATGTTGTAGAGAGAGAGAAATAGATAATCAGAATTTTCCCACCTGGATTGTCCGGTGTACTTAGTTCGTATAGGCGCGGATCAGTGATGTCACAGTCGTGTCACAAATCCCTGGTGCAGCTTAGCGTTGGAAAAGTCCTCGACTGACGGCATTGTGGCTATAGGATCGTCTCTGCCATTAGGGTGGACAGATGTTCGTCCACCCCTAACACCCATCTCGCCCTTGGTCGAGCACCTGGACATACAATAGGTTGTAGAGGGTGTCATAAAGAAAATCACGCCACTTAGGCCGTCCACATTAAATACCAACACTAACTTTAAGCAGCAACAGCGCACACACACATCGCCACCAATTCAGATTAAACAGTATTAAGCTCGTCTAGCAATTACTTTCTTAATGTTTCATTGAAATATTCAAATGGATTAGCTGTGTCTTTCGTAGTTATTAATTACATCAAAACAGCTGAGTGCAAGATACATTAGCATATTCTCTATTGAAATCAACTTGACCCACGACTCTCACATTCATAATTTAATTAAATTTAATTTAATTTGATTTTGTAATAGCATTAATGCCCAGATTAAAAACTGCTCTATACGCACACACACACACAAGCATAACTCATAATGAAAGCTGAAACACAAAATATATTCGGGGTTAGAATATTTTCAGAACCCGCAGACTTGCACGTACCTGGAACAACACTTTATCTAGCCTATCATAGTGATAGGTTCGGAAGTCCTGGATAGAAGTTTGCCGCCAGCCGAGACCAGATGAACAGGTTGGAGGATCAAGCAGAAATGAGGCCGATACAACGTTTCGGTCCAGCCAAGTAACCTCCGAATGCAGGAATGTACAGACACAGCTGGCTGGCAGCGCCAGCTGTATTGCGTAGCTGCACAACCGTTTGTGTGTATAACCGACCGGCAACAAACTATCGTAACAGTGTGGCAGTGCGTGACGTCAGCGGCGCTCGTTTTTAAAATACTAATAATACGTTGCCGAAGCCAGTTCGGCACAATATGTGACAGTGTTTAATATAATTCCTCACTCTTCGGTTGATGTCCTTCACATATGTATGTTCTTCTAGCGCCTTTATCACCTTTAACGCTCCCATATGACCGTATCTGAGGTGATAGTAATGATAATGATCTCTTTTTCAAACCCTCGAGGTATTACCAATTTCCATGAATTCTGGTTAGGACTGGTCTGGATGAATAATGTATCCTTATGTACACAATAAAATGGGGGTGACTCTCTCATCTTGCTGGTGTAGCCTCTCTCGGATCTGGTTTAACTTAGTGTCATTCTTTTGGTGTTGTTTTATTTCCTTCAATATTGTTTCTAAGTCTGCCTTGCTTTTCATTATGGTGAATACTTTTACTATAGTTTCTTTCTCTCCATCAAACGTTTGTTGTTCTGTATTGATGCGGGATAGCACATTAGCTGCAACGTTTTTACTGCCTGGAATATATTCCCAACTGATGTGGTATTCTTGGAGAGCAAGTATCCATCTGGTCAACCTCCCATGACTGAGTTTACAGTTTTTCAAAATGGATATCGATTTATGGTAGGTTCTTACTGTTATTGGGTAACCAAGGATATATGTTCTAAACTTCCCACAAGAAAACTCTACACTCAATAACTCCTTCTCAGTCACATGATAATTGCGTTCGCACTGGTTCAAAGTTCTACTTGCGAAACTCACTACCTGATGGTTTCCGTCATCGTCTTCTTGATATAATACAGACCCCAAGCTGATATTGCTTGCATCGCAATTCATGAAAAAGGGTCGGTTGAAGTTAGGGTGTTTCAACATAATAGTTTTGAGGAAGTTGTCTTTAATTGCTTTAAAAATTGTTTCCTGTTTCGGACCCCACATCCACTTGGTTTTGGACGATAATTGTGGCGATAATTTGGCTGTTAATTCGGAATAGTTCTTCTGGAAGTTTCTATAGTAATTACAGATGCCCAGGAACGACTGTAACTGTTTTTTATTCTTTGGGGTGGGAAAACGTTGAATAGAATATATTTTGTCTGTTGATGGTGTTATGCCTTGTCTGGATAGATTGAAACCAAGGAATTGGACTTCTTCAGCTATTAGTTTTGATTTTTCTAATTTTAATGTCACATTGCTATTAGATAACTTCTCCAGACTCGTTCTACTCTGAAACAATGCTCTTTCCAGTTGGATGAAGTAACTAGCAAATCGTCAACATAAACAGTGGTATAATGCATGGTTTCTGGACCCAATATTTGGTCCATACATCGGACGAATATCGCGACGGAATTTACCAGTCCAAAAGGTAGTCGCTTGAACTGGTAGTTCCGACCCTCGAATATAAAGGCAACATATTTACGACTGGCTGGGTGCAACTCTACTTGCCAGTACCCGCAAACTGTATCCCAGGTACTGATAAACTGGGTACCATGAAACTTTTTTAGGATCTCCTCAATTTCTCCAGGAGATGTCCTATCGTTTATTAAAATCTTGTTTATCTCCCTTGCGTCGAGACACAGCCGTACCTTTCCGTCCTTTTTTGTAATAGCCACTATGGGACTGGTGTACTGCGAACAACTGTACTCGATGATATCTTCTTCCAGCATTCTGTTGATCTCAATTCTTACTACTTCCTTCGCTGCGTATGCAATTGGATATGACTTTTTGTTGAAGTCTGCGGCTTCTTTGAATCTCAGCTCGCACTGATAACGCCTTACTTTTCCTGGTCGGTCAGAAAATACATGACGGTATTTGTTGTATATTGTGATTACCTCTTGAGTGGTTAAGTGATTTCCGTCCTGAGTACCTCGAAATTGTCTGATATCTTATAACTTTTGATTCCATAAAAGGTCATTACTCACTTGGTCTTCGGTTTTTTCTTCCAATATATTGTCTGGTGAATAGCGGACTGTTCTAATGTTATATACGTTGTTAACTGGGACTACTCCCTTGCTTCCAGTTAGTTCAGCTATCCATTCTTTATTTTCGGACTTCATTGATACTCTTGATTGTCTCGTGTCAATGACTGCGGAATACTTTCTTAAACTGTCGCAACCAATTAATATTTCAAAAGGTAAACTGTGTGCAATTAAAAAGATCATTGATAAGGTTTCATTGTTATTTGTTACCTCCAATGACACTTGTCTCTTGATAGTCTTGTTTTGCCTTCCAGTGGCTCCAATTAAAATAATATTACTCACAGGTAATGTTGGTAAGCTGATCTTACTCTCTTTTTGAATTTTGTTGTAAGTTGTGCTGTCAATTAGAGACACATTTGCGCCTGTATCAATCATAAATTTGGTAGGCATTCCATTTATGCTGGCTATAATATAGGCGATTTCATTATCTGAACTGTCAATTGGTGTTGATTTTTCTTCAAGCAGTTCTTCACGAATATTTTTTAAGTAATGGTTCTGTATGATTGTTATCGTCTGGTCAGTTAATTTAGTCACGTACCCAATAGATCGGTTCAGTGATGGGTCCCGGTGGATTCTCACTGCCGCTGCTCGTTTAAATGTTGGTTGGTTCCTTCTGCACGGTACTCTGGTCTATTGGATTGGTTACCGTCCGTTGTTTCCATTATTTCAACCGGGTTGTTAGTGAAGGTTACCCGATCCCTGCTTCTTCTATATTCTTCGGCGCTCCTGCTCCTTGGTCCTCGGTAATACCGCCTTCCATCATTTCGATTCTCCGCACTTATGTAATTGACCCGTCGCCGGTATGTTTGATTTTGGCCGTTGTTATTATTATTATTATTATAATACTGGTGGTTGGGTCTATTGTAATTACCACCATTATTATTATTTCCTCGGTTGTAATTGTTATTATTATTACCATTATTATGATGGTAATTTTGATTACTAGTACGTGGATAGTTGTTGTTGTTATTATTGTTAAAGTTACGATAATTATTGGGATTGTTCTGGTGGTTATTCACCGGTGCATTATTTCCATTGGGCCCATTTTGATGGTTTCGAAAATCGTTGTTTCGATTATTTGGGCTGTTCTTCTGCCGATTTTGCAGGTAATGCCTTTCTCGCTCATATTCCCCCAATAAAGCTGCCATATCCTGGATGGTCTTAATCCGTCCGCTCAGTCTACTCTTCGTAATCTCCCCGTCATAATGGTAGGCCAGCTGCGTTACCAGGCATTCTTCAGGGATGTTTGGCTCCAAGTTCCTCGCTATGCTGACTTTACTCAAAAAATAGGCTGTGGGAGATTGTCCTAAATACGGGTCGAATCGGCCGTTGCTAACGATATTTCGTACTACATGTTGTGTAGCCTCGGACCAGTACTTAGTTTTGAAGAGATCTTTAAATTCGGCGAAGTTTTGGATGTCCGGCTGTACTGCCGTCCACCAATTGTCGTGGACCTCCTTGAACATCTCATCCAGCATGCCCTTAATAACTGTCCATCGTGTCTCCCGGGTTCTGGCTAGGCTGTCTTCCACTCGCTCTAGGAATTCTATGGGTTACGTTTATAAGTTTCGAAATTAACTATATCCCTGCTTTCACTGCATGGGATATGTGAACTTATAAGTGGTCTATCCTTCAATGCGTTTATTTCTTCCTGTAAGCGCAACTCTCGAACTCGGAATTCTACCATCTTCTCTTCATGGGCGGTTGTTGTACCCTTAACTTCGTTTACTGATGCATCAATTTGGTTGCATCTCTTCTCAACCCTCGTCTGTACCTGCTCTATCTCCTCCTTGGTCTCCTTCTGAACTTGCACTTCTTGTTTAAATTGTTCGAGCCTTTCTGTTGTTTCTTGTTGGATTACTTCAACCCTCTTTTTACTTTCATCTTCAGCTTCGTTTATTTTGTCTAAAATTTCCTTCCGGACTTGTATCACGGTTTCATTGGTCATTTCTATTTTATCATTTAGTGTTTCAATATCCTCCTTTATTTGTTGTCTTAATGTTTCGCGGTTTTCTTTCGATGCTTCGTTATTCTTCTCATTATTCTCTTTCATTTCCTGTCTTAACGTTTCCATATTATTGTCCATTTTTTCTCTCATTTGTTTAAACACTTCTTGGTTACTATCCATTTTCTTGTTAAGCGTTTCGATATTCTTTTCATTATTTTTATCTATTTTTTCAATATCCTCTTTCATTTGCTTCTTTAACTCCTCGTTATTTTCTCTTAATAATTTTTCAGTATCCTGTCTCATCTCTTCTTTGTTTTTGTCCAATTTTTCGTCTTGTTTCTTAAAATTGTCATTTATTGACTCAAATTTCTTATCTAATTCTTCCTTGTTTCTGTCCAATTTTTCATTCATTTGTTTCCTTAACGCCTCGTTGTTTTGTTTTAATTCCTGTTTTAATGTTTCTCTTCCTTCCTGCTTGTCCTCCTTTCTTTGTTCTCTAGTTTCTTCCTTAATTTGTCTGAATTGCTCCATCATCATCCTCATTATATAATCCAATTTTCTTTCTTCCGTAGTTCTAGTTGGTTCGGCCGGGGTTAATAATTCTTCCACATCTTCAACCGATGTTACTTCCCTTTCTTCCGTTCTGACTTCTTTCTCTGTCTCCTTCTGTAACATCTCAGCTTCCTTTTCGGCCTCCGCCGCGCGTAGCTTCTTGCCTCTAGAAGGCAAATGTGTTGTGCAGTTTCTGTTTCAGTTTTCTGCAGTCGCCGCTAGAACTATTGTATTTAATTACAAGGGTTATTAATTAATTCTAGCCCTACTAGTTGGTGCGCCAATTTGTAAAAGATTACGTTGTATCCTTTAAATTTATAAGTACTTACTTTGTCGATAAATTGTAACGAGTCGTATATTACGTTTTATAAATACTTACGAAAGTCGACCGTCGGCTCACTCAGTCCGCCGTTCAATTTGAATTTTCTGCCTCGCCGCCTGATTGGTCAACACTGCTTGGCGAAATCGACTTCGCCAACTAATGTATTTTAATTTTTATGTACCTCAAACTTTTGTATTAATCTTTTGAATAAATCAAACATACAGTTGAGAATAGGTACGATAATTTATTAACAGTTTCGTATGTCGGGGTCAATTACAATTTCTGAAAAAACATAATATTTACTTTTGCGCCGGTATGTTTACTTTTTCCGTAGTTGGCTGTCTGCTCATTCGGTCATCGTGTAGACGCTCGGTAATGGCATATGTTTCTTCGTTAGTTTAATATCTCAGGGGAAAGTTCTTTGGACTACAGAAAATATTGGTTTACAGGCTAATAAATGCACAAAATCTTATAATATACCTTATAACTAATACATAACATGTTATATATTTACGTACCGCATTGAAAGTAAGTTACCAAAATGAGAATTAGTGTTTTGAATAGGTTAACTTTATTCTTAGCAAGTTCACGTTTTTTAAACAAATTTATATAAATTCAAAATTCAGTGATATATTTATTTTGTTAGAAGTGGTTATTAAATCAAATTCAGTTCAAAAAATTATTCAAGTGGTTGGTGAAGTGAAAAAATTGTTCAATTAATGTGGATTGTTTAATGTTTTAATTTCGGTGAAGCATTTAAAATATACTCAACACTCCTTTATTTCGTCCTATCTTGGGCAATACTCTTCGGGAATACTTCTACTGGTCCCTACTGGTATAGTTCTGCGAGTTCCAGCTTCAAATAGTCTTAATGGTCCAATTTTAGTGTTCAGATTCCTTCAGTACTGCTGGTTAATGTAGATTCCAAGGTTTAGTTAGGGTTTTCTTCTATTCTTCCTGCTGTAGGTGGTTATTTCTGAATTAGGTCTTCTTCAGCAAAGTTTTTTATATAATATTTATTATATTATAATGTGTTGAATTAGTAGACATCTTATCATTAGTTATATTAGGATTATTGCTTGTGTCTTCTTAATCACAGGTTGATAAAATTTATTGATTTCTTTACTTATTTATCTTCATGGGCTACATACACCCAGCCTCTATGATAGTCAATAATGGAATAATAATTTCAACGGTTTTTTACTATGTAACAAGCTTTTGTTGTCATGGCAACTCTCTTTGATACTCTAATTCCCATTGGCTAATAACTTATAACATTGTTATTATTAACTAACGTTTTTCTGTTCAAAATTTATAAAAATCTTTTAAATTATTATAACTTTCTTATGCTATTTGTAATATCAAATACAATAACACAATGGTTTTGCTTTTTCCTTACAGATTAATTTGATACCACTCATAGTTACATTTGGTCAATTTATAACAGATTTCTTATTTTCCCAATTTGATATTTCTTTAGTTAAATACCTTTAAACTAAACATTATGTAGCCAGTTTTGTACCTTACACTTTTACTTTGATACCTAAACAGATTATACACTTTAATTTATTCTTGGCTATTGTTTTATCTTGAAATTTACAAAATTCTGTTCATCAATGCTAGGCCTAATGCCTAGATTTCATAATACTTCTATCCTATACTCTTTACAATATTTTATATTTATTAATTTTATTTATTTGGTTTATTAAACATTACTAAAGAAACAAACTAACTTAATAAAAAAATATTTGATGCTTTTAACCATCACACATATTATATAATTCATTTATTCTTCTTTACAGGTCCATGCCTGTAACTAAGCTTTTTAACTATTAATGGTTTTTTGACTTTAACATAACTTGTCATTTAATCTTACTAACACTACTTTGTTCATTTACTGAAAAAAGAACTCTTGTAACAATCTTTGAACATTAAATTAATTACTATTACTCATATACAAACTCCGTTAATAAGATATAGTGTCTAATTCTCCCTGTTTCCACTCTAATATATCACTTTTATCTTATTTTCTAAGTGTTTATTCTTTCCTATTATTTTATAACGTTTCTTAAATTAATAACACAATAAGTCCTATATCCAACTTACTAGCTAATCTACTTCTCTAACAGGGTTTGCTATATTATTTATATAGTTTGTTGTTAATAGTATCTCACTCTATAATCACTCACATTTCACCTTTTTTAAAATAGTGTTTATTTATTTAAAATAACTATCACTGGGTCTGCTATATTATTTATATAGTCTGTGGTTATTAGTTTCTAATTATATAGTCCTACACTTCACCTTTTTTAAAGTAGTGTTTATGTGTTTAACCAGTTATCACTGGGTTGCTATATTATTTATATAGTCTTTCCTTAATAGTTTCTTTATTATCACTTTTCACTTGGCACCTCTGTACTCATAATTATTGTTGCTAAGTTTGCTTTTATTTTACTTACTTTTGGCTAACTTATTACTTAACAGGGTATTTTTTATTCATATCTTCCTATCTGGGGTTTTACATTTATTTTTATTTTTCTTTTCTTTTAGTAACATGTTATATCTAGTTTACATTTATATTTCATATATTTACATTATTTATTTATTTATTTATTGCCTATCTGATTTTGTACATTTATTTTACATATTATTTTATTTACTTTTTTGGGCTATCATGAGTGTAGTCATATTTTGGGTTGTATCCTTGGTTTTTTGTTTCTCTCACCTTATCCAATCTATTGGGTTTAGTCCTTGTCAGTGTCTTAGTCACTTTTTAATTAGTAGTGTTGGGCTACCAATCTTCATGTTATAAATTTTTATTTTCTTTCAATTTTCAGCTTTTCTTCCGTTAATTATTAGTGAGTTTTGGTGGTATCTTATGTCATGTTACACTATTGAAGTGTATCTCGTACTTCAGAGCATTCTGTTTTCAGCCATTGAAACAGCACTTCCTCATTATAAGTATTTCTGTTAAGATTTCCAGCTGTATCGTCAGTTTAGTTGTTAATAGGCCTGCGACGGACGCTCTGTCCCATTGTTCTACATTAATACAAACTTTAGTGAACTACTGTCGCCCATTCTTAAGAGACGGCCGATTAATAATTGTACTTTTTCAGTTACGTCTGCTACTGCTTTTATGCTGATTCTTTTCCTACTTTGACATCCTTAATTCTATCTTCCCGTATATATTCCTTAATTATCCTCAAGTATTTCATTTTGATACCCTGTAGTCTATACTTAAAACTGTTGTTCGGCACTCGAAGATTGCTACTGTACTTAGGACAATAAGTATTAGGACAAATAGGCTACTGATTTTTTTTTACCTTAATTTGTTTTGTTATTTCCTTTTGGTTTAGAATACTTGCCTAGGTCTTGTATTAATAAAATTGCATCATTGTTGATACAATAATTACGAAACGCTTGAGAGGGAGCACACAATCTTTCCAGAAAAAGTATAAAACGTTTTTACTTTCAACGCCTTTCCATTGCATATGATGAAACGAACATAGTTTCTGTGAATTGGCGTTTTTGTATGCTTTTTATAAAGAAGTTTTAGATTTGCTTTTAGGTATCTACTCTCAGTGATAGTAGGCCGCATCCTAGTCGGCAACTTCGATCTTTTTTCCAGGCCTTGTCCCCGCCTTGGGGTTCCAATCATTCCATACTCTTCATCTTCCTCCGTCCCCAAAAGCAGTATATGTTCGAATAGATATAGAAGTCTGTTCATTTTGGCCTTAATTATCTCATAGTTGTTAAGCTGATGAAATCATGAAAAAACATTGGGGTAACTGCTTCTTTGGTATCATTTTTGTGCACCTAAGTGTGACGTAAACAACTTTAGAAAATCCTAATTTCTGAGATCATCACAACTGGATTTAGTCCTAGCAAGAACTAGTTGTATGATGCAACGTATACTAGTTCAAATTATATTTACAAGCAAGGACACTTAGATAATCTTCAGTGATTTAAATGTCAATAAAAATAAAATGTAATTGAAGTTTCAAAAAATATTACAGCGTTTTTGCTTCTTCTCAGCACAACCAAAAGATTTAAAAATCGTCTTCTTCACGTCACGTCTTGAAGGTCTTCCAGCCATATCTCCCTGGGGTTGCTGAGAAATCAACATCCTGCAGGCTTAAGTTTCCATATTTTTAGCCAGTCTTGAAGATAACATTCTTTCGAAACGTTCTTTCTATTACTCAAGCTAGAAACTCGTAATTCCTCTCTAGTATCTTTATCCTTTATGTTGTCGAAATTAATGCATCTTTTAACTCTTCTTAAGAAAAAAATCACTTCTGAGGTCATCATCTTACTTTTTTGTTTAAGAACATAATTCACTTCCATAAGTCAATAAAGGGCCGCCATACCTTTGGAAAACTTTAATTTTGTCTCGACGAACTTGTTTCTAAAATATAATTCATTGTTCCATAACTAATATAATTTTCCAAATAGTTAAAATAGCAGACTTTATCTATGATTTTTACATTAATTATTAATTATTATTGCCTCGAAATTCCATTACTTTTGTTTTGGCAGTAGAGGTTTTCATGTTGTGTTGCTCACAAATCTGAAGGATAATTCAAATCTGTGTTGTGCTAGAGGAATTAGGAGTACAATTGATTACGTTCTGGCAAATATGAAAATTTACCACAAGTTTAGGAGTTTTATTAAGAGGTGCGGATATCTATTCAGATCATCATCTCCTGATTACTAAGATTGTCATAACTGCTCTTTGGAAAAAGAAAAACTGCTATCAAATTGAATGAGGACATGTTAAGACACATGCAACAGCAGGACGACAGTATTAATAAAATCTTTCACAAAAATCACTCATAGCGGCGACTACAGCAGATGGAAACAAATGAGATCATAAAAGCATGGATGGGTACAGAAGAACAGAAAGCAAAGTTTAAAGTTGTCAAAGTTGAAGTTTTTATTCTCTGTGATTAGTCTTCACATTTAGGTTAGTACATAAATTTATCTGTTTTAGCTGATTGTATAATTAGTACATCTTTGTTGCAATGGTAAGGACGAAACATCGTGGACGATCAAGTGGTTATATACACACACAACACGTGAAATTTGGTATTTACAGGTGCACAGGTGTTTTCACGTTTTACAATCAAATTATGAGTTCCATTTTATAATTACTATATTTAATTTAAAAATGAATTTTGACAGGTTTTCTACTAACGATTACACTCTCAGCATCCTCGAGAGAATTTTACATTGCAAATTTTAATGAAAATTTTAATATTACATAGATTTTAAGAAATAGTATTATAGCGGTTTTGAAGACAAACTATCCCATAATCGTAAGGACTAAATCGTCGTATTACTGGTTACAAAAATCTAGTTTTTCTATCCTTCAAGAAATCACGAACGTTTCCACCGTAACTTTAGGTTCTTGCTAAAATAAATGTAGCAGCTGAAACAGTTGTTTACAAAAGGTACTTTCGAAGATTCGTAAATCCTGAACATTCAAAAGTCTACCAGTAACACTTGACGAAGGCTCAGCAATTTCCTGGTAATAAAGATTAAATTAAATTACCAAAATAGTTATAGAAAATGTATATTTCTAACAAAGACTATGTCTACAGTTAAGTATGATAAATTACACTCTACATTACATAACAAGACATAACGCATTAATCTAGAAACGTTATTTTGTGAGGGTATATTATCTCACCGATACTGTTTTGCAGACGTATATAGATAACACACTTTACTCAGCATTTATAGAATACGATAAAGAATTGTTTTTAATGTTATCATCAGTCTCGTGCATGAAAGCAGACTTCATAAACAACAGCGCCTGTCATTGAAGCTAATACTTTCATAGAAGCTATTTATATCTTTTCAGAATATACAGGTAAACATTTATTTTCGCCATTACTTAAGTGCTGCATATGTGAGCAAATAAATGTCATTTTCATTGAACGTCCAGAGCTTAAAACCTCGTAATTGCATGGCTCCTCAAGAAAGTGTTGCTGAGGATAAACAATTTACTTTCTTAACACGGTAGTAACTTACGTTAAACTTTACATGACAAGTGTCCAACTTAAAAATTACAAAAATAGAACCTGTTCCACTTGGGCGCCATAGGTGTTTTTAAGTGTTATCGTTTGATGATGTTTTTCTTCCTGTACTCAAATCCGTCAATTTTTCTCCAAATTGACCTTTGTTTAACTGAAAGATTTTCCAGTTAACTGGATAACGGCTACCCAGTGCTTCTGCCAACTTTGTCAATAAGTCTAGTTGTACTTCAAGATTTAGGCCTACAGTATGCCTGGGATGTATGGTTATTCATTAATTTAAATTTAAAAATATAATGTTTATTGTAACATTAAATGTTTTTGGCGTCGCCCAAACTTCATGCTTTTTTTAATTTCGCAGTTATGCGAAATTATTGTTTTACTTGATAAATAAATTTCGTATTTATTTTAAAAATAAAATACTATAAAATAACCGATCAGTAATTTATATAAAATAGTCTGTTGTAAATATGTATTCATTTGAGAATATCCAGCCATTTTAATAAATTTATTTTTGACATCAGTTATTTTTAGTTATTAGCGGTAGATTTAGTGTTACTAAAAGTACGCTTCCAAACTCGGGAAAGAAATACAGTTTGATTAAACCAAACTTACCGCGTAAGGTAAATTGAAGGCGAATTGTTTGCTGCATTCGGTGCAATAAGTGATCGATTGTTTTTCACATCTTCGAGACGAACGCAGTAAACGTTGCGTTGAAAGCCGGTGAAATGGGGCGAATACAATAAGGGGTTTTCAGACTAAATTTGGCGGAAGAACGGTTGTTCTAAAGTAGTGACGACGACTGTTTTACGGAAAACCAAAAGGTCAGACAGAATGACTTTGAGAAAATGTTTGGAACTTCGCTGAATTTAGTGCAATATTAACACTACATTAAAAATATTATTGTGCGGTTACGAATAAACGACCCTTGTAAGAGGGAAAAAGGATATGTTAAATTTACTCACAATTTTTCGTGAAAGGTTCCTTCTTTTCCTTTCCTGTGAATATTGTTGTTATCTTTCTTGTACCTATCTTAATGACAACACCATTAGGTTAATTGCTGAATTAAATTTTTTACTGCAAAAGTATTTTTGTTAATAATTAATTAATACAAATTACAAGCTTAAATGTACTGTAAGTTTTCAGACATGTTTTAGTTTGTGTTCCCGAGTGTGTAACAGAGAAATATAATTAAAAATAAAAAAATATTACTACTCAAGTGCAATTAAAAATAATGTAAAACTTGAGGAACAATATACTTATTTTATTATTAGAGAGGTGTCATTTACTAATAAATGACTAATCCCCTTCAATTTACTAATCCTCTCTCTTTCTTTGTGTTTTATAATTGATTGAGTCCAAGACAGTACCTCAGTCTTCATTGATAATGCTTCATATTAGTGACCAGTACGTTTACCTACCTTGGAAGAATTTGCAGACTGAGGTATTTCTGTAATTCGTAGGGCGCTGGCGAAAGGTTTCGTTGGTCCAAAACAACAGGACGTGGTATACGAAAAAAAGACGATAAATTTATCATTTTGAAGGCGTCTCTACGGCCTTATCGGGCTGACCTGTCACGATACCTTTATCTCTAGTCGAACTGCATGGGAGATTTCAATGATGCAAACTTTATAACCCACCTAGAAAGGTTACCAGGTGCAACACTCGGATATGACATTCGTATACTTAGGAGACCGTGTGTGCTAGCACAAATTAAGTAAGATCTTTCTGAAGAATCAGGCTACCTACTTTGCTAGACAGTGACAAGATTAGCAAAACTCTTCATGTTCCTTGGAAATAAAACTTTACAGCAAGCGAGAATAGAAACGACGATGAAACTGGCCGACAGTCTTAGTGCTCAATCGCTAATGAGTACTAATGAGATAGCATCATTTTGGTAACCTTAATGCCACACTCGAGCCAGAGTCGGGTTTAAATCCCGATAAAGTGGAGGCCTAAGTACTTCACTTCTTAGAGTAGAGCGCTGACAGGATGTTCGAGATTCTCAAAACGACAGGTTCGCTCAGTCAGGAGTTATATGCTGACTACCTAAATCAGATGCAGCTATAGCCTAATAATGTAATAACCCAGTCGTAGTTAACCCAGTGGCTGGAGTTCTACAAACTCGTAATTTGTGTATATGTCGTGGTTAAATTCCTGCCCCCTTCAAGCCGCATATTTCTCCGTCAGCATCTGACCTGATTGGCATTATAACCGAAAATATTAGTGGGATTTAATGACGGAATCAATGGTTGATCCAGAAAAAACTGCTCGAGATATTGTAACCATTGTGGAATGTTACCACTGTGTATTTTACTTTAAAACACAGTAAAATAATTTATTACCCACAAATGTTTACCCCCCCCCCCCACACACACACACACACACACACACACACACACATTTATTAATCATACGTACATATTACTTTATAAACATGTTACTTTACCTGCTGACAATTAAAAGAAATTTTCAAATTAAAAATTTCAAATTTTTCAAATTTGTTTAGCCTATAAACAAAACAAAATTCACTATTCATGTTCTTCATACGCATGTCAATTGGAAATTTTAAAATTAATTTTTTGCTGGCTGCACAACGGAATCTTTAGTGGAATCTCCAACTTGTTGTTGATAAAGGTCTTCGTAGTCAGTGCTACGTTGTAGATAGACTACAGCCTACCTAAGGGAGGAGTTTAAGGGGATGAAACAAGGACGTAAGGACGCGCGCCACAAACAATAGAGCACCGACCAGCTGCACCTCTAACTTTGTATAGCTTGGAAAAACACAATACCCGTAGACCTGGAAAGTTACGTCAGGATTCACAATTCTCCCTCCCCTCGGAACAGAATCCACAATCTAGCTTTTTATCTTTCTCGCTATAATGGTGAAACATGGGGTGAAGTCGCTGAACCTTTTTGTTTGGGTGCCACCGTATCAAATTCTTCATAATACCTGGAGCAAAAAGTGAATGGAATAGGTCGACAGCTCTATGAATTTGTCAGATAAAAATATTAAAGAAATCATGTACACATGAAACAAAAATTACTCGCTTTTAGAACAAGATAACTGTCAATATTGCGTGACACTTTTACACGTTCATTGTTAAAGGAATGACACCGTATATTTTTAGAGATTATATAAATGTGCGCGCGTATGAGAGTGAGTGTGAGTGTGCGTGAGAGAGAGAGAATGTGTGTTTCGGGAGCTAGCTCGCTCGTGTTTGTATGTTAAGTCTATATAGTCTCTTTAGATAGGCCTACTAATTTCTGAGTATGTAACACCTATCAAGTGAATTTAGGGAAAGCTCCGGCAACTAGTATATGAGATGGAGTTTCCCAAAACATGTTATGTGGCTAATTAAAAATTAATACCATACGACAACACCTATATTAGAGTCGATGAGCAGATTACAAACGAATTTATAGTGGGCAATGAAGCATGTTATTTCTCTAGTACTCCAGTACTATGCAATACAAATGGTGAATGGATAAGCAAAAAGAAACTGAAGATTGCTACAGAGGCACAGCGAAACCAGGAAGGATAATTTTCTGTCTTCGATATGCGAACAATATCATAATTATTATTCATTATTCGTCACAAGAAGAGATTACTGACGATTTCAGTAAAGAGTAAATGGTATAAAGATTTGAGGAGACCGCGTCGAGGTCGTCTTAAAAGTGAACCATTCTTTGGATTCCCTGATGATAACGGAGAGAGCAGGATCTGAAATCACGAAGTAGGCTTAAAACATAGGCCACTGGCGAATCATCACCAATTACCTGCCGATACCCTAAGTCATGAGTCATGACGTACAGAACGATTACCAACAAAGAAGAGAACTAAGTTTTGCAATGTAGACACTAAGGCATAGTTAATACTAACGTGATAGTGACGATTTATATCTGTTGATGCTGTAGATATTATTGTAGCATTATTAAACCTTCTCCGGTTTAATCAGTGGAGCGTAGTTAGTTTTACGTAAACAGGAAAAACCTTTGGGTCGAAATTGATAGAGAACATTATTCATATACCATCCATATTCGAGACTAAGTAGTACATGGTTGAAACCTCTCCCCCGTTTAATGTGGCTAATTTTTATTGCGAAACCCATGCTCGTGGGTGATTCATCTATACGTATAGTATGTTTCGAAAACAGATGTAAAGCCCCACCAAGAAATGTTTTCTTTTCTCCTATAATAGTTGCAAAAATATATCACACATATCCTTGTTAATAACCTCGTAAGTGTACATTCATTTTTATTTAACTGCTCTCATACGATATTACAGCACAGCGTCTACTATTCGCAGTAACCGATAACAGCACTTTTCGGATAAGCAAATTGTTTAGATAATTAACAGCTGTATTGGAAAGATTAATTTTCTAATGGCGAAAAAATACTTATTATTGTGAGAAAAAATTAAAAATAAAATTTTCACATATTTTATGAAAAGTTACACATATTTATCAACTTTATTTTATTGAATAAAGTACAGTGAGTAACACGGTGGTTAAAATATAAGTTTTAATTTTAATATGAATGTACCCCTAGCATTACACTGCCGAGTCTTATTCTTTCAACCAAGTCCTTTTAAATTTAAATATTGTAATAATAATGTTGTGGGTGGGGTTGTAAAATTTGTTAATTGATGTTATTTAGTGTTAATTGTGTCAAAATATAACTTCTCTTATCATTTACGGGTAAACCGTATTTCGCTCTGCTGCATTCAAATGTTGCCGCCTCGCCACCTGATTGGCGCACGGCTTTCTGCAGTGTTGACTCGGCTAGCGTCTTGCTTTAACGCTTTCACTTCAATAATTCTTAGTTGTTATTATAAATTAACTGAATCAAACATACAGAATTGCAGATTAAGAACATTTATTAACCTTTTAGAATATTTCAATTACTTTATAGTACATCAAATTCGTTTTCTGCACCGGCTATTACACTTGTTCGGTTGGTACTTGCTCAGTTTGTGTACACAGCATCTTTAATGTTAGTTTACAGTTTTGTATGGTTATTCTCAGGGGTGTTAAAGTCCTTTCGGCTACAGAAATATATACTTACGGCTAACACACACAAAGTTATAACAATTCTTAATCCTATTTACATAAACAAATTAATATCTCATTATATTCTATTAAGTAATTACCAATGAAAACTTGTAAAGAAATTTTGGGTTAGTTTTCGTTTGTCAAATTTATTTATCAAAAGGTTCGTCAATTATTTATTATATTTTACTTTTAATAATTGCTAATTGATTAAAGTTTAAATAGTGAATTTAACAAAGCATTTATTTCTGAATCGGAATAGTGATCAGTGAAGTGAAATAGTTATTTATTAATTCTGACCAAAAATTGTGAATTCGATTATGGGATAATATTTATATTCATCGGTTTTCCTGCTGAAGATCCTGATGTCGTCTTCTTCTATGGATAACTCCTGGGCTGTCGTCTTCTTATACTCTCCAGAAGTTTATTTCCCTCGTCTCGATGTTTCTCCTCGCTGACTCAGGCCTCGTATTCCTTCGGTTGTCGTCCGTCTTCTTCTATTAAGATGTTCCAATGATCTTCATTTGGTGTCCGTTGTCGTCTCTCTTCTTCACTGCGTCGTTCCGTCTTCTTCAGAAAATTATGGTTTGTTAATTAATTTTTTATTAAACGAAATTTTGTTCAGGATTCCCTGGACTATTGTTGTTATCTCCATCTGGTTTAAATTAGGTTCGAATTTACTTTAATAATAATAATTTTAATTTTAATACGAGAGCTCCTCGATCCACTCTCAAGCGTTGGTCAATAAAACATTACTGAAAATCTAACGGTTTTTTGGCAATCAAATTCTTGTTGCTATGGTTACCTAATAAATTATGCTAATTTTCATTGGTTATTAACTTAAGTCATTGTTATGATTTAACGTCTTTTTTAGTCTAATTTTACCAAAATATCTTCAAATGAAGATTACTATCTTATACTAATAGAGTTATTACATGAGTACCATTCTTCCTAATTTTTCATGATGATCATTTTGATATCCCTCATGCCCACTTTTGAATAGCTAATTACATTTTTACTATTTTCCATTTTTATATTTTACATATATTTTATTCAAAATTAGTTGTTATTCATATATTTTGGTACTAGGAATACTCACTTAATTGGTTTAACCATTTGGTCTATTCTGCTTTACCTTTGGATTATTATCTGTTCTCAGAACTACTAAATTTATATTCAACAGTTGGCCTAGAGCCTAGATTTTATTCTACTCCCACCTAACATTTCTTAATAACATATCTGGTAATTCTAATACAATTTTATAAACAAAACAAACAATAAACATCAGTATTCCTAACTCTAATTCTTATTATGAAAGATTCCTTGTCAGGTTCTAGCCCGAAATAACTTTTAACTACCTTTTCTTTTCTCTACTGTTATCTTGCTTATCCTATAATTTACTACATTCTATGGTTTTTGAACAATAATAAAACTCTTACAATACTACTGTTAAACTGTGCCTTACTCGAAATGTTTTATCTACTAATCCCTTCACTTAAATACAGTGTCTATCCTTCTTGTTTTACTACTCATTCTGATAACTTAATTCTTACCTTATTATATAATTCTGACATCCTACTACCTAAATTTATAATATCACAATTAGTTTAATCTTACTTACTAATGTGCAGTTTATCAAAAATTGCTTATCTGTTTATTATAGTTTGCTTATATAATATTTTATTCTACACCCCCACTGCACTTTTCCTTTCATTAGAAGGTTTCTTTAATTATTATCATTCTCACTTTGTTCCATTATATGCTATACCTGGCACTTCACCACTTATTTAATTTTACACACATTTTTAACTTACTCACTTGTTTATTCACACGATTTGTCTGATTATTTTGTATCACTGTGTGATTATGGTCATGAATAACTAATTTACTTCCAAATCACTCTGATCACTTTTAGTTATTACTTAAATTTTGCTTTTGTTTGGCTCAAAGCATTGTTTATTGTCTTTGGCTATTATCATTACTATTAGTTTGGGGTATGGTTAGTTTCTAACTCCCTACCTTATATTATATAAGTACATTCTTTTATCAACAAGATATATGTGATATTATTACCTTCCATTAATCTTATTATCCTAGTTAAATCTCATATACTACAAATATCAGTTCATTATTTAATTTACAATATACTGGTCATTATTTGGGATTATTTGATTGCACTTAGGTCTCGGCTGCTTCTTCATTGTCTCTTGGTTCCTTTGGTTTTTTATCCGATCTACTGTGTCAGGTCATTGTCAGGTTAATAGTCATTTGTCAATTTTTTGGGTTACTGGGTTATTGATCTTTAAGTTTATAAGTTTTTTCCTCTTATTCTTATCTTCAGCTTTTTATATTATAATTAAATACAATTGGATCTTCACTACCTTATGTCATGTTACAATATTGAAATAAATTTGTATTACTACAAATGTTGTTTTCAGCTTACTTAACAGAAATCTCTAATGCCGAATGAGTCTTCACTGTGCAAATCACTACGTCTTATAGAATTATGGCGTATAACTGACGTCTCGGTTGACTCCGGTTAATGGACGCTGTCCTTTAATATCAGGTATGCAATATGTTTCGAACACAAATTACTTTGGCTTCATAAAGAAACTGTCCACATAATTTCATTTGTTTCATTTTCATTTTCTTGTTCTTCTATTATTTTTAGCCTTAGAGTTTAGTACTGTAATTATTTCCCTCCAAAATTCCCTCTACTAAACCGTTAAATTCCTTCGCGTAGGTCTACTGCTAGGGTAATGTAGACACCCGTGAAAAATGGAGGGTTTAAAAGGAACTAACTTCCTCGTTCGTTCTTCTTAGCGGCCACCTTAGTATCTTTTCTAGCCATATACTTTCTGCTATCTGTTTGATGAGGTTCTCTAACTTGCTGATTATTGACTGGTTTATTTTCAGTCTTCTATATATTTCAGTTGTTCGATGATCTGTAGATTTAAAAACACCTGTTAATAATGTGTATTAGCAGATGAATAACGGGTACAAATCTCTATGTCTTCACTTATGCTGGGAAATATTCTTTTCATAATCTCTTTAGTCAAGGTTGATCTGTTATTGATCTAGTTTTGAAGTACAATGACGCTTTGTCCGCAAATAGCGGAGGGGGATCATATTGAAAATCGAGCATTACTAAAATATGTAAGATTTGGTTCAGTACGTGTCATAATGGTGGTTCATCGATTCCGCTGGGGAAAATCCTCTACCCTTCTAACGACATCGATTGCGCTTGTGGCGTGTTAGGCAGAAATCGGAAATCGTCAACTGCGCCGACGATCAATTCTCCACGTACGTGTACGCCAGCGTGCGTACGCGTAAATTTGCACACCCGTCGGGCTTGTTGACAGATACTATGATGATAATTATTTTCTTTAAGATAAGACGTGCACTGTAGCCAACGTTTATTGGTTCCGTGCTAAAAATACAATTATAATACAATATTATATAATACAAAATTTTGGGTAGATGATTTTTTTACGTAACCACTGAACAAATATCCTTGGTAATTAATTATCAGAAAATACGAAAGGAACCAAACGTCATCGAAAAAACCCTGTATGTTGCCTTATGAATTTACTGGTAGAAACCCGTATCTCTGGTCTATACTCCATAGTACAAGAAACCAGGTAGAGCTTAGCCGCTCCCGCTGAATTAGAAGAGTGCTCACCCCGCGCCTACCAGGAATTATCCGAGTGGATTTAGAACCTTCACGAAGTCCCTTACGCTGAGTTAACAGTCTTGAGTTGTTCTAGAATGACAGCGTGTTTTTATTGATTTTTTATTGGTTTTTATTAGTTTTTTAATTTTATTCATTTTCTATTTGTTTTTATTTTTATTTCCACAAGAAATTCCTTTTCGTCTGACTTTGTCGATTCTATGTTCCTGTAAGCATATTTTGCTGTACAGTAACGAGTAACGTTTTAAGAAAATTCAAGTTTTTTTATTTTCGACAAAATTTGCCTTTTTTATTAAATATCTCAGTAACGATGCGTTTTATCGAAAAATTGATATACATTAAAAATGAAGCTTATAAAAACCAAAAATTAAAATTTTTTTTTTATTCGTTTACGACTAAAACTCGATGAGTTACAGCAGTTTAAAGGTGTATTTTGCCGACATCGTGTAAAACATTTTTAATTTCTGGGCAAAATATCTAGTGTACAGTAGGTTTTTACTACTATAGTGCATACAAAAAAACTTGTAGCTCTTTAAATGTCCTACAAAATGCAGTTTGTTTGAAATTTGTTTCATAAAAATTGACCGAGTTATGATCAAAAATGCAAACGCGCTCCAACAGTTAGATTTTGTTATCGTACGTTATATGTTCGGGTGCGGTCCTGAGAGCCTATTTATACTAAACTAAATTTTTTTCAAATTGACGATAAACTTAAATATTGTTATTATTTTTTAACGTCTATTGTAAACAAGAGAATATCTGTTGCAATTTGTCACTGTACTGCTGGTTCGTTATATCAATCGAATATTTAATTTAATAAAATAATATAATGTTTATGGTTCGACTTTTCTTTGATTAAATTTTATAAGCATGGATGAAATATATATTTTTTCGACTGAATTTTGAATTATGACCACTAAAAACACGGACCCTCTAGCGGAGACCAGAAGAGGCCTGATGCGCTACATGATGCTCACTGCTTACAGCTGACACGTGTTTTTTGGAACATCAGCTGAGCGTCAGAGTTATTATGCAAGGGCTGTAATTTTTTGTTAATTATTATTAATGTTGTGATGTTTAAGTAAATGTAGGTTAAACATCCCCCCAAAACCTGTAGGTAACCAATTTCAAGACTTGAAAGTACAGCCTCGCGTTGTTTCATGTTTTTAACCCTTTAGGGGTGGTTTTCAACCCTTGCGTCAATGTATCCCTTGACGTCAAAATCATAATCAGTACCCCCCAAAACATATAGGTACTCACTTTCGAGGCTTTGACCGGCATTCTCTCGAAGTTTAATACTTACACCCCCCTTATTATAGTCTGATTCAACCCTTTTAAAACTACCCTTTGCGTCGAATATAATTTTGGACGTCAGAATCATAATCAGCACTCCCAAAAACCTATAATTACCTAATTTCAGGGCTTCAAAATGCATCCTCGCGTCGTTTCATATTTTCAACCATTTAGGGGTAGTTTTCAACCCTTTAAGGGTGAGAGCGGGCCAAAATTTTTCCTTAACTTTGTTTTAGAACATTTTAGGAAGCGATAGCAAAAGAAATCAAAAAATTACATGGACACTGACTCAAAATCGGCAGATAGGCACTTTGTCATGCCTCGCGTAATAGACTATTAATGTACGTGTAACACATTGTCACGACGCTCACACAGATCGTCACGAGTACAGAACTGGAGACAAAAGAACTGACACTAATGAGGTCACTAATTACAAACTTTAATTAGACACAAACAGTGGTTACAAATCAACAAAGCACTCTTACAGAATAATTCAACTTAAATTTGTCCAACAAGAAATGGCATCTTATTACAGTTTTGCGCAATTAACACAATAATCACTTCTTAATAAACAGAAACAATCACTGCCAACCGCACTGATAAAATCGCCAGCTGTAACTGAACTGGGCCGCTTCGAAAGTCAGTATTTATACCACCGCCGTCTTGCATTGTAGTCAGATAGCGAGCCTGTATGCTGGTAGAGTAGTCTAGTAAACGTCTGGAAGGGGCATAGGCATCTTGCGGGACCTAGAACAGTCCAGAGCGTTGTGTAATTCCACCGCGTAGAATCATCTGTAAACATCTGGAAGTCTTGCGTGCGGTGTGCAAGAATCATGTAGGCACTCAGAGATGCGATTTATTTATTTCCTCAGCATTGTATTATGAATGCAAAGTGGCTGAAATAGAACCACTTTTAAAGAACGCGTGTCTATGAATGTTTTGAGTTCCGAAATGTTGCCAAGATTGTGTTACGTAATGTATATATGGAGGCTGTGCACGAACACCACTTGTTATGAATAAGTAGCAATTCACATTTTATGAATTAAATAAATAATAACAACTCTTTTTTTACCACAGAAGTAGCTTTAGAAATCGGACATCAGCTCCTGTGCGGGCTGTATGGAATATGGAGGACGAATACTACGTTTCAGTAGTCCATTATTATCTCAAGCTGTTATCCCATGTACTAAAGCTGAGTCGACCTGCGGGCTAACAGCACCTTGGTCTAATGGCGCTGCTTGGGAATCGAGCGCGACACTTTTAGGTTAATAGCCAATCTCTAAACTCACTGTTCTACTAAGATTAATGAGCTTAACTAACTGCAAAAAATCTTAAAGTAGCTACAAGTTCTTAAGAATATTTGGCTTGAAATATTCTGTAAACTAAATTATCACAATTGTGACGCGCTGGGTGGCGCTGTAGTTGACAAACTCGCTTTCAAAGCGAGGATCGTGAATTCCAACCATCTCAGGGTCAGCTGTTTATCTCCACGTCCAGTCCGAATCTAAGGTCTCCAAAACCTAATAGATTAATTGGTAAAAGTAAAGACATAGTTCTAGCCACATTGCCCTATTCAGGTACCGTACAGTTAAATAATATAGTTTCACCTACATTTAACGCTAAACCTTGCCAAGGATTCAAAGGGGGGTAAATTATGATTAATTTCTTCTTCTTCTTCTCCTCCTGCACTTAAAATAATTGACTGTTTTGGTAACAAGAGCTCTCTTAGTCATCTGAAGATTCTGCGATATGGTTTATAACTTGGAAATTATTCTTCTGTATAATTTTTGCCTCGTTTCTTCTGTATTATTCTATTTATTAGTATGCTAAATGAATCGAACGCGTATCGAACGCTGTTGTTTCTCAGTCGAGCGAAGGAATCTCATCTCCAGAGCCTGAACACATCTCTTGGCATTTTTTTTAGCATGCAAGATTCACTACATGATAATGTATTGACACAACTATATTCTTTCGAAATACTACAAAATGTTATAGTCATTTTGATATCACATCTAAAGATTACATGGCACCCATAACAATTAAAAATGACCTCCCTTATTCAACTGGCTTGTTGTTTATTACAGTTTTGGTTTGTTCGTTTCCTAAAAATTCCACGGTTTTCTATTCCGTACACTTCCGTTGATTTTTTTGCACTCCTTATGAAGTAAAAAGTAAAAAAAAAAAAAAATACTCCTACACATCCATAAGTTTTTACCTCCCTGCGTCATCATTCTGATCCACAACTATTACAGCGTCTGCGTAGAAGGTAGTTTTTCAGTGACTTATATAAAAATAATAGTATTAGTTTGAGAAAACGATAACTTTTTCTTGAGAGAAAGTATTTAATTTTAATATATTTTTGTTATGTGCTGTGCTCCAGTGGCGTTTAAGCACCGCTTTCCCTGTATAAAAGTCGTCTATTAAAAACAATTTAAAATTATTGGGCATAACCCTCTATCCATGACTCGGCGCACAACTTAGACCGCGAACTCCTCCGAAACTACTCAACCTGTATGTTATAAAAATTTGCATACATATCCGGATTGTATTGTAGAGTGCACACATGTAATTTTTATTTCTCTAAATTATTTGGTTTAAAAGATATTACGATTTTTTTAAATGTGTGAGAGGAAGAGAGATAGAGATATCGTGGCCCAGCTACGACGCTCTGTCTCACTCGCACTTACGGGGCGCTAGGCGACTCACCGGTCATTGGCCGATTTCGGCGTTCGCGTGCCGGTGGGTGTGTGTGCGCGGCTTCCGCCGCCCGCGCTGTCTGTCGCCCGATAAGATAAGATTTTGCTGTATCACAAATGCCGGTGCGTGTGTGGCTCCCGCCGCTCACGCTGGCTGTCGCTCGATAAGATAATATTTTGCTGTATACACTTTGTATTCGTGTGTCACACGTGTTTAATTCAAACAGTAGTAGAGCATTGTTCTATGGTGTAGCCAAGTGATGGGCAAACTTTTGTAGGAGAGGGCCAGAGGAAAAAGAAAACTATCTAGGCGAGCCAACAAAATTTATAAAAAAGAAATACATAGAAAAACTACTTTTTTATAAAATTCTTATTGAATCTTGACATATTGTTACAAAACTCAATGATTGAAAGAGCATGAAGGAATGTGCGATGAATGGAACTGTGACTGTGTTTCTAAAAGTTTCTCAAAATTTGCTTGTAACTGGGATGAGCTGACTCTCAGAAGTGAAGCTAAGTGGTCATCTGTCAATCTGTTTCTGACACTACTTTTTCGAAGCTTCATGGTAGAAAACACTTGTTCACAGACATAGGATGATGCAAACATAGCAGTTATCTTCTGGGCATGAGATCTCTTTGGGAAACTTGATTTCGATAGCGACTTGTAAAATTCCACTTTTGGGACGTTAAGAAACAACTGCTTCAACTCAGTGTTACACTGTAACTCAATTAGTTCAAGCTGAAATTCTGTTTTCACTGTTTCACAGTCCAAATTAAATGGCATAAAGAAAATATTTAAGTCTTGTTCAATATTTTTAAGTCTTGAAACCTACGTTCGAATTCATCATGGAGTCTTCTCACGCTTTCCTCGTAGCTTACAAGTTTGTCTTCCACCACTGGGACTATTGTTTTTAGTCTCGGGAAGTGGGACAGGTCTCTTTTAGCTAGCTGTTTTTCAAATAGAACTAGTTGCATTTTAAACCCTTTGAGATGACCCCAGATATCGTAAATAAATTGATTTCTTCCTTGCAGCTTAACATTCAAATTGTTCATATGACACAGAAGATCTGTGAAAAAAGCAAAGTCCGAAAGCCATGCAGTATTTTCCAAAATTTCACAGCTTTCAAACATCTGTTTTTCACGCATAAATGAAATAATTTCCTCTTTCAGCTCCCAAACTCGCTCAAAAACACGTCCTGCACTAAGCCACCTTACTTTGGTGTAGTAGAGTACATCAGTGTATTCAGACTGCATTGAGTCAAGAAACTCTCGAAATTGTCTGTGAGTAAGCGCTCGAGATCGAATATTATTTACGACTTTAATAATGACATCAAGCACGTGTTTCATGTCTAGGGCAGATTTACACAGAGTGTCTTGATGTATGACACACTGTAGAAATACAACTTTGTTCTCAGGTTAAATATACCAACAAAACCAAATTTTTTCCCCGTCATATTTGGTGCCCCATCAGTCGTAATATTGCATATACTGGTTGGGTAATTTTAAAGTCAATAGGCCTTCTTGAAATTCATGAAAAATGTCTGATCCTTTTGACGTCCCCTTTAATGATCGCATGCATGCTAGTTCTTCAGTAATACAGAAGTTATCATCTTACAAATATCATCTCCTCTTACAAATATTAGTAACTGAGCAGTATCATTTATGTCAGTACTCTCATCCATAATAACAGAACAGAATTTAAACTGAGTAATTCTTGATTCTAGCTGTGATAATAGGTGTTTATCTATTGTCACGATTCTAGAAGTAACTGTTTTTCGAGACAAACTGACAGTCTCAAAATCCTTTGTTTTGTCAGGACATAAAATATCACAAACTTGGATCATGCATTGTTTCACAAACTCCCCATCAGAAAGAGATTTGTTACTTTTAGCAATATTGTACGATACAACATAACTAGCATGTGTAGCAGCTTTTTGAGAATTGTTTTGTTTTTTAAAAATATTTTGCTGACCGAGCTTCTTACGTAAATCTTCTGTTTCTTGTTTCCTTTCATCTTCGGTCATGGCTTCATAACGAGCACTGTTATGCTTAGATGTAAAATGCCGGGAAATGTTAAATTCTTTGTAAACGGCCACGGTTTCGTTGCAAATAAGGCACAACGGTTTATCCTTAAAAGCTGTGAAAAAGTATTTCCAACTCCACTCATTTTAAAAACACGGCATTCTGAATCAACTTTACTTTTTTTAGATGCCATTATGGCAAATCAGAAATGTCTCACAAATACTCACTACAAAAAAGCAAACGACTTATAAGAATACGCGATATTGAATTGAGAAAGGCTGTGTAACAAGCCACTGACTCAGACTGACTGAGAGTATTACTCATCCACTGTGGCGTGATGTGCCGATAGGATGGGCGAGGGGAAGGCGGCGGCTGGAGTGGTGGGGATAACTACACTTGTGACGTTTGTCTTGCTCTCGTACTACTATTGTGAATGCTCTGACGCCATTCCGTTACCATTTTTTGTGTTCATAATACAGACACAGAAAAAATACAATGTGATACGATAAAATGCATTTTTGTTTTTGGTTGACAAAGCTGAACACTGTTCTCTCCTGGGAGAGAACATTATGGTAATGATGTGTGTAGGTAAGTTGTCATTCAGAACTCTGTCACGGGCCGTATTACACCAGTCTGGGGGCCGCATCTGGCCCTCGGGCTGTACTTTGCCCATCACTGGTGTAGCCAGATGTACGGATTGGACTTAAGTGTTGAACAAGTGTCAAATTTTAGACGAGAATCTATGTAGTAGCTGATGCAACTGCAACTTTCCATTACATATTGCAACGAATCACAGGTCAGGTAAATTTTAATCCAAATCCTATTAAAATTATTATTCTTTTACTTCTGTATTCAATTTTCCAAATGCTATTAAAATTATTATTCGTATACTCCTTATTCAATTTTGTACTTTTTATTTAAGTACTTTTTTTCTGTTATACGTATATTCTATACATTCTTATTCATCAATTTATATATACGTAACATTTATAGTATGCCTCGACGGAGAAGAGGTCCAAATATTGGCTGTTTAACTACAAATCAAAGACGGATGAGACAGACACAAAATGTTTCTGCAGCAACTGTTGAAGGCCCTGCAGAACATAACATGAATCATGTGTTATATGATCAAAACAACACAGGATATAGGAATCTTCAGAATGAATTTGAAGATAATTTACGATCTCTAGAATTCTATGAATGTGTAAATTGTTCTCGAGTGTTGATGCAGCAAACATTTTTGATATGTATCCGCAGTGTAAGCGAAACCCAAATAAGTTTACTGCAGTTAATCGTATGGATCCTAAAGATGTACCTATAGAACTGATGGATCTCACTTATGTAGAACAACTCTTGATAGCAAGAGTACCAGTGATGCGTGTGTATAGGGTGAAATCGAGAGGCTTTCTCGGTCAATATGCTTATAAGGGAAATATTATAAGTATTGATCAAAATATAACAGAGATTGTTAGTTCCTTGCCCCCTACACCCGCTTCACTGAGCACTATAGTTGTAAGAAAGGAAAGTGTTAATGGACATCGGGATTTTTATGTGAGACGTGACAAAATTTTAGAAGCACTAAAATTTTTGAAAATGAATAATCCATTCTATAGTGATATGGAACAAATATCTCTGCTTCCATTAAATGATAGTATTTATGGAATGATACCCACTGTTGATTTACCTGAGGTGAATATAGATGAAAAGAAAGTTTCTGAAGAAATTTATGAAAGTATGATCCCGAAGAATATTAGAATCACAAAAGCTGATCGACTCCAATTTGCAGTGAATAATGTAATTCCATGGCCACAATGTACTCATATCATAAATTAATTCTCGTGCGAAGGATATGTAAGCATGGCATTTCCCGCTTTACTACCTTACGGATATGCTGAAATAATCGATAATACTCGAGCAAGTAGTATGAAACTTACAGCACTTGAATATTTTCAATTTTTGATGCAATATAAAGACCGACATTTTGCACAAGACCCTAGGTTCAGATTTATTGCATTGAACACTATTCAGCGTCATCAAGCTATTCAACGAGGGACAATATTTGCTAGAAAATCTCATTTCAATGGAACAATACAGCAACTGAGAAACACGCTGTCGAGTAATCCTCAAATAATAAGTTTATATTATTGGTGTGGAAAACAAGAGGATCAAAATCTTACTGGTTTCAACGAAGGGGTGAATTTGGATCAATGATTGAGGAGTGTGATAATCTTCCTACGGGTTTTTTTACTTTGAGCGCAGCTGATCTTTGGTGGCATGATATGGCACGACTCATGGGTTGTAATTTCGTGCAAGAGGAAACGTTAGATGAATCTAGAATCGCTCAGCAAAGGCAAAAACTTATAAATGAGAATCCCTCAATTTGTTTAAGATTATTTTTCGTTTCGTGCAACTTTATTCATAAAGAATGTCGTCTGTAAGATGTTCTCAGTTTCGGATTATTGGTTTCGTTTCGAATTCCAGCATTGTGGATGGTTGATCTTAGAGATGAGTTGCAAAGGTTGTGGAATTTGTCTAATGACAATTATTGTATATTGTTCTATAATGTAGTGTATTCAATAAAAAGTGTATATATTTTGTTGATTTAAGAATATTGATAAATAAATTATTACGAATCTATTTATCTAACGGATCAAAGACGGTTGATTGTAAAATATTGATAAATAAATTACTACGAATATCTCCGCCCATTTATGTCAGTGACACCCCTAGTTAAATAGTGTAATGGTTTATCAGAGTATTCAGTGATGCGATGAGGAAGCAGACAAGACAACTCGGCGGTAAGTTCGGCTGGCTAAGTGGAAACATAACGTAACGTTTAGGTTTGAACTCTATAAAACGTTGTGTCTCTCAACAGCAGTGGACGCGGCCACTCTGGGAGCTTCTCTGCTCAGAGTAGCCTACGCTAGTCCATTCACTTACCACAACGTGAACTAAAGTTATATACACTCGTTTTGTGACGGAAACAAACTTTTTGCGCATAATTAAGATCATTACAAGCAAAAGTCAAAGACTACAGCTAAGGAACCCACCTAAACTACAAATAATAAGATAAAAAGCTTTACACAATATTGGTGTCTATTTAACTTTAAATATACGAGGGACATTCTATAATTAAAGAGACAAACTGATCTAGAGAAAAAATGGTGTATTTTTACAAAATGACAATTTTCCTATTTTTCAACATAATCCCCCCTCAACACTAATACACTTGTCCCAACGATGAATCAGCTTTTTTATGCCTGCAGCAAAGAATTCTTTATCTTGACGTTTGAACCAGTCTCCCACAAATTTTTTGACTTCTTCGTTGTTGTTGAATTTCTTACGACGTAGCGATTCCTTGAGTGGGCCAAACAGGTGAAAATCTGATGGTGCCAAGTCTGGGCTATACGGGGGGGTGTGGTAGTCTCCCAGCCAATAGCGTTGCTTCAGCTCTGTGCACACTCTGAGTCTGTTGTCCTTGTGTTGTTGCGTTAACTCTTTTGGAACCCATCTTGCACTTGTTTTGCGGTACCTAAGCTTGTCACTGATAATGCTATAAACTGTACCAACACTTACTTGCAAATTTTCAGCCATTTGTTCAACTGTAACACGACGGTCTTCACGAATCATATTGTCTATTCGAGATTCAAGGGCAGGAGTTGAAACTTCCTTTGGACGTCCAGATCGCTGTTCGTCTGTCACTGAGGTTCGACCGTTTTTGAACTGATCCATCCGCTTATAAAAATTTCCGCGATTCATGCAACTTTCACCATACTGTTTAGTCATTCTAGAATAGATATTAGAGGGTTTTTCACCATCAGAAAGTAAAAATCGAATCACTGAACGTTGTTCAACTAATGTGGAAACTTATAGCGGACTTGCCATTGTTAAATGAGATTTTGAGGTTATAAGCAAAACAATTTTCGTGAAACAGCTGCTCAGAGATCATCCCAGAGATGCCAACATGAAGTCCTAAAAGTACCTAATTTTTCCTGCCAACCATTTTTTCTCTAGATCAATTTGTCTCTTTAATTATTGAATGTCCCTCGTATAATGAAAACTCGAAGTTATTTTTTTGTATAATTATATTGGTACAAACTCTTGTAAAATCATAGACATTAAAAAGATCATGTAGCGCTTTCCCTAGTTTGAGACCTATCTGGATTCTTCAATTTGTATTTGAATAAAGTAATTACTGATTAAGCGGAAAGTTCACTGTTGCCCTCGATGTTAAAACAGAATACCGTAGTAAGGCGTTGGGTCCACGTTATCACACTGTAATCAGTTACTGAAGATAGCACCCGTATCGCTGACAATATTTCAGTGCGATACAAACATTAGACCTTTGTATGCAATACAGGATACGGGTATTTCAGTCTAGGTAGTTTTAACACCCTATTATTGAATATCCTCAAATTTTGAGGTACCGTACATCTTCACTGCGGTATACTTGCATTTTCCACAAATTACAAAGCGTTGGCGAATTATGGACTCACGAAAGTGGTCGGACTGGCGAATTTTCAAGTTTTCATCATACCAATGCGTGCAATGAATTAATGTCGAATGACTGTTGAATTAAGCGTGATTTGAGCAAAGTGATCGGCAAAACGTACGATTCTTTTACTGTTACTGGTGTCGGTCTACTGGTACCGCAGACGTCGATATCCACGTCAGAACGCCAATTTGAATACTCGCAGAAATTAATTCACCAACAGATAGTAAACAGTGTTTTTGTGACTTGCTTCGCATAACAAAATGTGATCAATAAAGAAACGTCTGCGGTATTCGGTTCAAAGAATGGACACAATACATCAGTTTGTGTCACTCCATACAATAGGTATTCACTGAACTCGGGCGGGAACGTTGCCAGCGTTTCGCTTTTATTTAAAACTTCAAACAAGCTGTTTCCCTTTTCCTTCTATTCTTATAGCAGAGGGGAAGGACGAAAGACAAACATGTAGCTGATGTAGTTGTAAGTAGTGACGTGTTTAATAATATCGTTGATAGTATTTATTACTTCAGTCATCAGTATGCAACATGAACGTTACAGACATTTGTAACACGTAATTTGTTATTCTATTACTTAATATTAGTGTTTATAAGTAGACTAGTAAAGGAACAGGAAAATCAATATTTAAAATTATTTTTTTGCTTTGTGCACATAAGATTAATCATTGTGATATGTTTCCTGCATCACAATTCGTGTGCAGTTTCATCATCAATTTTGTAATATAGTAAGGTAGTAGTATCTAAGTTTGTAATATTCGTAATCTAGTATTTAAAAGGCTTTTTTCCTTAATACGAAGGTTTTTGTTCTATATACGCCCCATACTCCATTTGTTTGCTGTACGAACTAAAAGTCTATTGTACATGTGGTATAAGTCACCCGAAAATTTGTCTATTTTCTCATTCTGCAGAATTGATTTTACTGTTCCAGTGGTCAGACCTGGCTAAAAAGACTTTTTAATTTGTTAGGCGCAGGTGTAAAGGGAGGTGTAAACGGTGCAGAAAGGATAAAACGAAGAGAGGAAGAACGAGGAAAGAAATAAGAAACGTAAAACTATGACATAATATGTATATGCATACTATAACACACGCATATTTATGAAATGTTATATTGAAAATAGAATGTAATAAACTTAATGATGCTAAATGGTGTAAACGTTATCATCCGCTAAGAGAGTAACGGTTTAGTAGCTCAAGACATACAGTCACGAATAACTGTCAGTTTGTTTTTTAAGTAAAAATATTACTATTTATTTGTGTCTAACAAATCTTACGGGGACGGTAGGTGTGACAGATAGTTTCGATCAAACGTGTTGTCCGGAGTTATTTGGTTCCTGTCAACCAACTGGTAAAGAATGGTTTGCGCTGCTGGAGCTCGAGCGAGATTCATATTTTAAACGAAATTGTTTTCATTACCTTTTTTAACGTCTCAACATTTTAAAAACCTCTTAGCGACTGTAAAATATTAAGTAAATTTAATGGCAGACGCTTTCAGTTGGATATTGTGCGCCAAAGACAACAGTGTGGCGCCAAGTACTCATTTGTATCTCGGTGGCGCTGGGCGCCATCGTATATCTTCGACTATTACAAATCTCTACTATTATCTTCGACTATTAAAGTAAGGAAAATCAATACTTGAGAAACGTTTTATCGTCTACTCGATAGGTATATTCTCACAGAGACGTTGCGTCAGCAGAAAACAATGGTCATGATATTACTTTAACAATCAAGAACTTTGGCAGAAAAGTGATATCGCCTACATTTCTACTTTCAAACTAGGTTTCGTTAACATTACGTCTTATTAAGTAAGAATTTATCTTAGAAATCGGTTAGAAA
This sequence comes from Magicicada septendecula, assembly GCA_034769895.1. NCBI lineage: Eukaryota > Metazoa > Arthropoda > Insecta > Hemiptera > Cicadidae > Magicicada > Magicicada septendecula. The sequence goes on from CM068368.1 coordinate 662,914,824, forward strand.
TGATCGACAGAGTGGTAGATTGGGAGGTAATGAAAAGAGTAATAGAAAGAAGAAGTCTTAGGGAAAGAGGTGAAGATCTGATCGGCCATAATATGAGGAATCTGTTTTCTTTTGTTTCATTGTGGAAGATGCAGTAAAAAATCACTGGCAATGAAGTGGAAGGCAAGAGAGTTAAGAGAAGAAGATGCGAACTGGGTAGCTGAGACACAAGACAAAACAGCATGGAGGGAACTGTGCATCTGAATCCCTGGGATGGCGTTAGACGTGTGTTAGATTTGAAGATAACATTTGGAATGGCAAGTACGTCATTAAGGTTCGCTGTCTAGTAGAATGCTATTGTTCTGTTATACTTTATTCTCTCCAGAGACAGGATTGTTGCTTTTTATGTAATTTGTTAATCTTTCAGTCGCTGGAAGAATTGTATTGTGGAAACGGGATGGGTCCACTTTGTGTATTTGTGTGTGTGTGATATGCATCCATATTTTATTCTTGCAAAGTAGAAGAAGGTAACAAAATAAAATACGTGGTTAATGCAGTAGAAAAATTGTGTTTATTAAAATTATTTCACTTAAAAGAAACTTACAACACAACTTGTACATATCACAGACATTAAAAACTAACAGCCTCTTTAGTATACAAAGAAATTAATTGCTTTTCTGTCTTCATGAGGCGAACGTAAATAGCCTCGTTAGTGCAAACGCCGCTAGAAATCGCATGTTTGTAGAGTAAAACATTTTGAACTTTACAAATAATTCACAATAGTGTGCAAAAACAATTATCTTTTTGTTTATTAAAACGTATTATTTGACGTTCATTTTACTCAGAATAGTTTCTTTAAACAGAATTTTGATTGGTAGATCGACATTATTTAATAGACCCGACGTAACAACTATTTTAGTTATACAGCACACTTCTACAGCTGCGGAATTATTTCTTATTTTGTACCACTTACTTAGGAGATTTACAAATATATCTTCTCTAAAACGAGGCCACATTGCACACTGTTACAAACTAAAAAGTACTAATTAAACAAATTACATTGAACCTTTCCAAGCATTTTACGTTTGAGCAATTTTATTAGTTCAGTTCTTTAAATAACAAAACGAAAGTGCCAAATTTAGGAAACACATTATTGAGTTGAAAATAAATAAGCATCCACGCTATTAACACGCCCATTTTAGGCGGAATCTAATCAAGCCTAATATACTGTTGCTTTATCTAATCATCGAATAAAATCACAGATGATCTGGAAAGTTTTCGCTATAACTTTAAGTTTAAAAATATGATTTGTACTATTTATATATTGTGTAGTCATTTCGTTTTGATTATTCAATAGGAAATTGTTCAATAAATAATACATTAGATTAATTTAGCTACATTACAGGTAGTATAAGGTTACAGATTATATTACAGAATTATATAAATTACAGTTTTGTTACTATCTTAAAGAGGGTGACAATTAAAGCTAAATCATTGGCTAAGGTAAGTCATAATTACACATCTATCCGAATTAGTTATCGGTCATTAAAAACAATCATTTTATAAAATACAGTTTAGTATAAAGTACGTTAACAAATAATAGATATTCTATTTCATGAACAATTGTATTAGTAAATTAACACAATTTTGCAAATTTATACTTTTCTCTCAAAACGAAAATCTTCTAACAACAAATACAATGCACAATTTTCAATAGTAAACATAGTTTTATAAGAAAATAATATAAAATCATAATCTTACTTTATATAATAATATACTTTAAATTCTTGTGACTTTTGGAGATATAAACGAATGCACAGTGTACACATTAAGTCCATACATTAAAATTATATAGCTAAAATAAATAATACATTTATTTGTCTATTTAAATATTTTATATATATATTAGGTAGACTATAAACAATAATGAGATACTTCGCGTTTGTCTTGGACAAACCTTCAGCTTAACTAAGGGTGTTGCATTCAGTGTTTGTCTTCTTATTTCACCCAAATCAAAATAAATAAATTTTGACGATGATATTTATCCGTAACTTGTATTTTAAAATAATTTTATTGAGTTGCATAAAACAACTTTGAACCACAGGCTCAATTCATCAAATAATATCCCCCCCCCACACAGATCTATCATATTATCTCATAATCAGATAATGATGTTACTAAATTGTTTAAGAAGCCTCTGGTCACGTGCCTAGTAAGTTTTTTTCTAAAACCTATACAGCTATTTTAGTCTGACAAAGTCGTTTCTTAATTAAACAAAAAACAAATTAAAATATATCAAATGAGCTCACTGTTCAAATAGTCAACAACACTGGGACCACTTCAAGTATGTTTACATTGAACGCTGAAATAATGCAGTGCTGTTTGACTGACGCAGAGTAAACAAACGACAGCAAGCAACAGTGAAGTCTGACCAACTAAAACTGAGAAGAAAGCAAATTTAAGTTGCAGGCTGAAAACAGGGTAGACTTAAAAGAGTAATCATAGATTTTTGATCAGATAAAAATTATCAGGATGTTATAAGAAGAAAGTAAAATAAGTTGTTAGAAGTAGGATTTTTTATGAAAACTATAGAGAAAGTACTTATTAGTAAAAGTCCAAAAAATTAGCGACAGTGGCCTTACATCGAAAAAATAATCGATAAGTGGCCTTAAGTCTTAACGATAAAAGTTTGTTAAGTTTTGAGGTTGCTGCATCTATACTTATGACGGAAGTGTAATGGTATTAAGTCTGAGTGGCCACAGAAAGTCTTAACATTTATTACGGCCTTCAGACAAAGCTGCAGACTGCTGAGCTCAAGCAGTCAAACATATCTACACGTCATAAAATCCTTTGTACAGTAACCTCACGTTTAAAGTTAAAATATAAAAAGTAAAAAAAAATGTTTTAGTATTTGTCTCAGGGATTAAAACAATTATCACTTTATATTGTAATACTTAGTTTTTCGATTGAAATGTTTTCTATCCTATAAAATATTTTTCACTCTATCTTGCCAATTTTATGACGTGATAAGTAATAAGGTAAAACTAATTTTTACGAAGCGTATTCCTATATATGTGAAAATAAATAAATCACTTTTAATGACAATATTCGTATCGACATAGAGAATGAGTAGGGGTGATTAGCAAAAATATTATAATTGCTAAACGCTTTTGTGAAATATGAATGCTGAATGCAACAACTATTATATATAAAGTCTGTCTTTACTATGTTTGTAACAATCACAGTACTTAATAACGAATTTCAGGAATACAATAATAACGATAATTTCAGGATTTAATAACGATGGGTTTCATATATTCAGGCAGCGTAGTTTCTTTGGCGGTACTCTGGACGTAAACTCGAAGGTGTCGACTCTGATGACCGGCTCAGCAGCGACCGCTCCGGCTTCGTGCTGAGCTTCTCTGTCCGGCGATCTCTGTGGCGACACTTCTTCGCCCATTAATTGTTTCATACTTAAATTAGATTCCTTAATTCTAATTCTCACTAACAATTCCAACGTGAATAAGTGGCTGTCATCACACTCCGGTATGTGTTCCCTCATGAACGACGCTAATCTGAGCAGATATTCGACGTTGTGGCCGCTAGGTCCTTTACTTGATACTATCTGGGACGCGATTTCTGGCAGCGGCGCGTCTCCTAACCAAAGGTGGTTACCGGGTACTGCGACGTACAGTAATGCTGGGAACGGTTTCATGCTGTCGGTCTGGTCACTGGTTGGCCTAGGGTAGAAAGTTGTCAGTTTGGTGAGGTAACCGCCCAACTTGCATTCCCTGTTGTCTAAATAAGGCAGCGCTGCTTCTCCCGATAACTGATAAGCTTTTCCCCAAACCTTTCCCTGCAACAGAAAATAACTTACATGTACAATGCTTGTATAACAAAGCAGATACTGTATATGCTTAGTAAAACAATTTCTTAACCTATTTCGTTTATTCGTAACATGTAAAAAACAAAATAAATTAGGAAAATACGGGCAGGAAATAATGGAATATTATGTCCCTATCAGTTTATGAAATCTAAAAGTATATCCCAACATAACAAACTGAAGCTATATAATACATTAGTAAGACTAATTGTAACCTTCGGTCAGAAACTTAGACCTCTGACCCGAGAATTATTTAGATTCCTTGTAAGAAAATTTATAAGAATAAAAATGGGAACAGTGAGAGAGGGTTGTTGGTGGAGTATTAGACGTAACGTGAAACTAGCACAGTTTATAAACAACGAAGACATAGTGGGCATAACGAAGACTTAGACGTAGTGAAGAAACAATCAGATCTCAAAGACTTCCATGGTTGGGCCACATCGAGAGAATGTCAAATGTCAAAAATATTTTTAAGTGAAAAATTAATTATGGAAGAGAAATAGAAGGTGGTGGTTACAGGACGTGAAAGAAGATTTGAAGAAAATGAAAATTAGAGTTGGTGAAACAGGATGGAATATAGACAAGAATGAAGGAGAATTGTCTGTAGTGCTGGAGAGTAAGTAGTATGATTCGTAGCAAAAATTTTGTAATTCTCGTTAATCAGATTCCATTATTAAAAAACGTTTGAGAAGGTGATATTGATTGGAAGGCGGTGTTGTTAAAGTCCCGTGGTTTCTACTGCAAAGTCAAGAGCATATGCGTAAATACAAGAATCTGTAAACTGTAACATTTTTTCAGTACGTCCGCAAATATAGTATTTTCTTATTATCCTTATTGTAGAGTGATAGAAAAAGTGAGATACAGTTAGTGGACGAGACAAGAGTATGACGCTCTGTCGTGCCGTGGAGTGGTCTTGTAGAGAGAGGAAGAACACTATTGGTACGCTAGCCAGTTGGATATGAAACACAAGGAAGCTGAATACTTCCATGTAATTTTTTGCTAAAAAGCGCATATGCGACAGATCATATGAGGCCCACCTGATGTGAATGATAATACCATCCGGTCTCGTGCACTTCTTTACTGTTAGCAAACATTCATTATTGCCTATCGCCTCTCCATCACGATTTGTTGTGTACGCGCGGGCATTTGTGTACTTCAACCAGATTTAACTGGACCCCTGATCGCGGTTTCTCGTTTATCGCAGTGTCACGTTCAGTGTCTGTAGACATGAGATGCAATGGGTAACAAGTTTTACATTTCTGGGAACGGTCTGAATAACACAGACCAATATCAGAAGAAATCAGTTACAGGGTAGTTGATAAAAACCCAACATACTATACAAATAATAAGAACCTCTTCAGATCCAAAATAATCTCCCGGTCTACTAAATATGAAGTTGTGCGTAACAATAATCAGGCCAGAGGTAATATATGGGTCAGAAGCTTGGACTCTTACAACAGCAGATATTTGCACTTTAAAAATGTTTGAATGGATAATAATAAGAAAACTTTGTGGCCCAGTAAAAGACGGAGAAAACTGTAGGATGAGGAACAACTATGGGATAGACATTATACTCGAACGAGGAGATATAGTAAGATTTATCACGACCAGAAGGATAAATGGGGGCCTGTTAGGGCATATGGAGAGAATCGGTCGAGGCAACCAAAGGGAATCTTGTATGGTGAAGTGGGAGGCGTGAGGCGAGTAGGAAGATCGGCAAGGTGATGGCTGGAAGAGATGGAAGCGGTTTGGGAAGGATGGAAGTCAAGAATTGGAGACGCCTGGAAGGAAGAAAAAGTGGATGGAGGCGAAAGTGAAGGACGGCAAAATCCAAGCAGGGTTGTTCTGTAGCGCTCTGGGAGAAGAGGCAGAAGACGTGTGTTGTCTAGAGACGTGAGTATTCCGCAAAATAGACACAATGCTGAAGAAATGTCGATAAAAATCAAGAGGGCCCAGAGCAACAAGAATCGAAATATATTAAAAATCAGGTTATCAATGAGGCAACGCTTTCCATAATATATAGGCCAACACATTTTTTTTTTGCAAGCTACTCACACCACTTTTCGGTCTCTTAAATCGTTTTGTAGTGGTAACGTTTTTAAAGAAAAAAGCGTTGTAGCTGAAAATTAAGCGAGGAAAGTGTAACAGTGCCGCAAATTCTGACGGTTCTAAAAAACTACCTCCTGTCGTAACGGACAGATCAACAACAACACCGCGATGGTTTGCACATGTAAAAAGTCTGTCACGAGTTTGAAATAGCCAAGCATGCACCCGAATGACTGGCAATTTGTTTGTCGCGTGATTAAAGGGTCTGGACAACAAAATGATGAAAGTCGGACGCAAGATACTTTTGTTTATAGACAATTTGCCCTCCCCCGCTATAATAAATAATTCAAAAACATGGAACCTCAGTGCACAAATCAACGGATAATAAAAGTTCTCTAGTATTTGTATCACAAACGAATTTGTTTCGAAAGAAGTAAGTAAGTACTAAGTAATAAAGTAATAAGTAGTACTGTTGAATAATATATATTCCCTGTGTCTACTATTAAATCATATTTATCCATTGTTTTTAAATATGTCACTAATATTAATGTACAGTAAAAAATTATAAGTACACGTTAATGTGTATGTATTTAAGTCGTCTTCCGTCAAGACGCGGATTTAACGCGTATATCTGTATTAGAAATTATAGATTTTATGGCGACGACTCCAGAAATACTCGTGCGAATGTACCCGTGAATTAATTTAACATAAAACCAACCGAGGACAGATACTTCTAGTAACCGTCGTATGAAATTTAAATATGCTAAACGTTTTGAAAGAAATATTTGTGTGTGGGACGGCACGAGAAAGGAAGACGGAACGGTACGCTACGTGATCGGGTTCACGACATTGAGCCAACAACACGGTACATACACATCATGACTCGCTACTGGCGCGGCGCGATCCTGCTGCTGCTGCTTGCATTCCGTAAAAACCACAAAATAGAATCCGTTCACAACAGGATGAACTGAATTACACCGAGGGTCCCTCACTTTCATATTCCATTAAATCAATTTGTTCACTTTTTAATGTCTGTTTTATAGGTTTTGTGCGCGTTACGCTCTGTTCGCCCCCTCTCCACTCGATACAAGGGTCTTACATAAAAACAGCGAAATTAGCTCCAACCAAACACAGGAAGGATGTCGTAAAGTTAACCGTACACAAATAAAACGGCATTAAACGTCAGCTGTGTGTATTTTTGGTTTCGGTATACCGATTTTGGTTTTTGCGTCTCGAAACGAACGCGGGCTACTACAATCTATTTCACCTCATCTAAAGGTTTTAACGGTCAGATAATTGAAATAATAAGCGACAGATTGTTTTAACTGTTAAATAAACAGCAAAAAATGTTAATGAAATGATACGAATGAAAGGTGTCAGTTCGTCCGAATCCTATTCGTTGTCTAGACTGTAGCACAATGACAGTCAGGGTCTAACGTATTCTTTTTGGCTAGTGCTTCAACGTTTCCCGAGGGAAGTTAAGGTTAGGTGTATAAAGCACCTAGAACTAGCTGTGTCCCACGTCTAGACGGTTCCTGCGCGATCTCGTTTTTTAGACACCAATATAAAGCCACTGACATGTTACGTGTCTAAAGAAGGATAAGTCTTCGGTCGGTCTGAGAGATATAAAGTACGACCGCTCAAGATCGAGAGTATAATACAAACCTGCTGAATAGTATCAGCATTGAGTAATCTCTGATTACCAGGTGTGATAGGCCTGAAACGTAGTTTTAATTTCACACATACACGTACTTAAGTCGTTGAAGAGTGATAAGTTTTTTCAGTCATAGAGAAACGTTCAAAAACGACGCTAAATTTTAAATGAAATAAATTGGAACAGTCTAATGCGTATACATCGTATTTACGTGATGGCAAGGGTTAATTAATTGAAGCATCTCTGTAGAAGGTGAAGTATATAAATACAAGTATAGGTTTGGAATTTAAGCTGTATCATACAGAGACACAGCGAACAGCAAATAACGTTGCAAACGGATGTGCCAGTGACAATCGTCATGGAACTACCTATACTGAATTATCAGATCACGACTGGAAGCGAGCGAGTGGATCTTCTTCAGAGACACAACCAGGCTTACATTTTCCCCCCATTCCTCAGTTTAGTTCATGATTAAAGACATTATTATTGAAAGTTGAATAAACACAAGGCCAAATGATGTAATAAACAACTGTAAACACTTGTCTCATAAGCAACGGTATTTCGCTGAGAGCACCGACTCGTTCCGCAGTTTACGTTCGCTCGCAGATAACGGATTCAACTTTATGTCCTTCGTAGAAGAAAATTCAATGCACATGCAGCGGGTGGGTGAAATTTATACACGTTGAAGTAGACTTCCTGTTTCCATTTGAAAACGTATTTACATAAAACAAAAGCCTCTGATTTTCTTCTTGGATTTCGTTGTCCATAGCGTGTCTGAGAACCAGTAATGATATCTATACATTTTTTCGACAAAGAACACTACTGATTTAGATTTTAAAAATTGAAGAACCCTTATATTTTCTTGTATTTTCTCCGTATGGTTACATTCACCAAATTATAATTGCCTGAAAAACATTCTACCAGTTAAGTGAGTGCATACAACACGACCAGCATTGCACATAATAAGCGCCTACTTGGGAACAACTATGTAGCATACTGCTGTTCTAATACGTTAGTACGATCACCTACACATTTTTATCACAAATAACGTCCCATAGTGAATATCAGCATACAGAGACAGACAATGAAAGCATGAAAAGACTGGTGTAGAATAATTACAGTGTTACTTAGGAGTCGGCGAAGTTTTGGAACCGATAACTACATCGTCCGAAAAGAAAAGGACGAAATAATATGCTTCTGTTTTCTTTATGTTTAAAAAAACATTGTGTATTACATTTATTGTATATACGTGTTTGTATTATGCTTGTTTGTGTGCATTCGTGCCTTTCCAATTATAAGTAATGCCAAATAGGAATTACAAAAAGTCTAGTGTAGTCTTAAAAATAACTAACAAACGGAAAACGAGCTGAGATGATCGTACGTAATACGAGAATTTTAAATTATGGTCGTGTGAGTCCGGAAAGCATTTTTTACAAAAGAAAAATATCGTAAGTGACATTCTGATTGATTTTATAATACTTAACGTACCAAATTAAATACAATAATTTAATGTTTTCTCTGGTAGCATTTGGCTGTCCCACAAATGAGAAGTAGGCCTACCATGACAATCGGTACATGACAACGTGCTATGAGCTGACTACAACAATCGATACTGAAGTAACGATTACATTCTAATCACGGAGGACTAACATTGTGTACAGTCCTAAGTAATAAAATTATTAATTGTGACTATAAAAACAAACCAGTATTTAATAGTCGCCGAACACATTTGCAATTACGATAAGAAAAGTAAACTGTGTGTTTCCATATCAGCTGGTTAACTACAGTGTATGACTCATGTGATATTAAATTTAATAATACTATTATTATTGCCCAAAATAAACAATTATCTTAGACGCATGAATCGAATTTGCATATTTACACGCATAAACGTCTGGCGCTCTCAGTGTTATTCTGTCGCATACCGTTACTAGCCGGTATGTTGCATGTAATTTATGTTATTAGAAAATCGGTTTCTAAGAAGGATGCCTATACGTTCAGTGTGACCATACGATGTGAATTATATTTACATTCAATAACAATTTTTCCCTGTTAATTTTAAATTAGTATATTTTTCTTTGAAGAATGTTTAATAAGTTTCGAGGAATATAAATCATTTGTAGCTGAGCTCTTATCGTTCTGTAAAATATGCACTTCGTCTGAAAGCTTTGTACAATTATATTTAAAATAAATTACTGTTTAAAGATCATTATCAACTACAAGGAGAATTGACGTTTGCAGGATTTACTGCCACCTACGGTGAACAATGTTGAAAATGTTTTTAAAACATCGAGTATATAAGCTGTCATTATAATTATTAATCAAATAAACGTCGCGACCCACGAGCCTATCCTAGGATATCCCTATCCAAAGGGATATCGGCAAGGAGTTAATGCATTGGTCCTGTCTGGTCTCTGTCTTCAGAGGTCCTCGAGATTTCGTTTTTCAGAAAGGTTTGAAGAAGTGAATAGGTTATGTCCTTTCACAAAAAATATGACAACACAACAAAATACAAGCATGCTGTCAAACATGTGGTGGTGTTTTGTACACGGCACGTGCGTCGAGTGTGTTTGTCCGCCTACTCCGGGATAATGTTTTGTGAAGAGAGTGGATAACAGCCGGAAGCGGGTAGTGCGTAGCGTTAGCGTATTTCCTGCGTGTCGCGTGCGTACTTGGTCACGCATCGTGATGTCGTCTGATGCTATAAACAATACCCGCCACCATCATGCCTCTTGTATCTCCTCAAGTGTATCTGCATTTTAAATTAAATAAGGAAATAACACTTCCTTTAAATCTTTCTGACGATTACAACAACTTGTTTGAGCGTAATTATTTTTGCATAATAACAACGATAGGAAAAAAATCGGTCAATTTTACGATACACTGTTTCTATGAGAACGGATGTAGGTGTGAAATCGCCGGCCGGGTGATGGAGTTTTTTGCTCAGCCATCAGCTCCGACTCTATTAATAATGAAAGCTCTTTAATACTAAAAATTATCATTTAATTATCTTTACAAGGTGATCGTTCTGTGAAAACGCGTATTGAATAATTCGATTTATACACTTCATAATCAAGATTACTTAAAGGATATAATCCACTGTGTAGTAAGACATAAATAAAAAAAGTATTTAATTTTCAGCGTACCTTGGTTGCCATATTGTTGAGATGGAGAACTGTGTTATTCGCAAGGATTTAAACAAAATACTCCTTAACTTATAATTTTTGTTTATTTTCTTTCAATATTTGGTAATTATTCATTTCTCTGGTATAGTAATCGAATTTATAAAATTTTAGAAAAAAAAATTAACTGTGTACAAAATATACAATTTTGTTCAATATATAGACCTACTAATTTTATTTTGTTCAAAATACTTGTCGTTTTTCATATAAGCTTTAAAAAATGTAAAATGAAGAATACTGAGTGACATAAATTATAAAAACAAGATCTTTTTTATGTAGGCAACTATACGCGGCTGGCGTATGTCTACAAAAGCTTGACCTACATACTCAATTGCCTCAAACGTTATTATTCGAATTTCAAATTCAAATCGTTTCACGGATGAAACATCATCATAGATTCAGTCTTAGTAAGCCCTTAATCGCATAATTAAAATATACATAACAGTCCAGAATATCTGCATTCTTACTCCGATTCTTGGCATTTTTCCACACGCATGTTTTAAAAATAATCATTTCACACTTATCTGCCAAAATTGCTACATACCATTCCCTCCTTTAATACCTTCCGCGTTTCTACTGATCCACTGTTATCATAGTTTATTGTTTTCATAGACTAACAGCGACGTCGTTTATTTCTCTCTAAATTGTATCCAATCGCTGTTGTTATATTTAATGAGATTGCATAATCCTCCTACAATGGATATCCAGTATCTATCCCCGTAGTCACAATTTATATTAAAGTTAAGACTCCTAAATTAAGACTTTTTCAGAACTGCACTTTATAATAACATGGCAAAATAATCCAACCCATTTCCACTGCACTTTCCTTACTACACACTGAAATTCTGAAGACGGCATAAAACTTGTTTAATATGTCGAAATGTCAAGATAAATAAGGACAACGATGACGAATGACTGTGGTAGGTAAATTATAAAGAGTTCACATTTTTTCCATGTTAGTGAACCGTCACTAAGTCTAAGGCGATACACACCACGCCTAAACATCTGCAACGAGAATCGATCTGTATTATTCAGATTTATATGAGAACTAATAGGCTATATGGGGAATGGTATACCATACGAATAAGAAGGAAGAAGGCGAAGTGATTAGGATATATATTTAGATGTAGGCCTAATCGTATCCAGAAAAAGATAATTGACGGAAAGTGTATGGAGAAGAACAGATAAAGAATGAGAACGGAATGTTGATGATCTGAAGGAAGACCGGAGGCACAGAGAGCTTCAGGATAGGGAAGCACGACGTCTCCGATTCTGTATTACCTGTCATTAGACACTTATATTGAGAAAAATGTTAGACTGTAACTAACAGAGTTTTCAGATTCTGATAATTTCGTGCTCTTGTGTCTATTGACGTAAATTATGTCAAAGTGGAAACGGTTTTCAGGTTTTCAATAGTACGAAACAGTGCACTACTTCAGTATAGTCTAAGGATTGAGTAGGTCTGTATCATGAAGTCGGGTCATTAACACACATTACCACCAGTCATGAAATCAGTACGTCAGCCAAACAAAGCAAAATTTATGTTGTAGTGTTGTACTGCATTCCGTCTATTCTCGCATGCCTTTTCTAAAGATTGAGCCTTCAATAGAATACCTTTTTACAACACGTTATTTTATAAGAAACCATACACGTGTAAAAAAATTTGAGCTCATTGTCTGAAATTTGTTTCAACGATCTCTACTGACAGATGGATTTGATCACTTGTCCATAAGCTAATGATAGACGTTACTGTAACACTGGCCGATATCCGTGGATGTTTATGTCAATACAATATTCATAAAAAGTGAAAAGCGGGACATTTTTTGTCTCCCGACTTCATTATTAAAAAAAAATCGGGACAGTGTTGAAAACAGGTTCTGCACCGACTAAATCGGGACGTCTGATAACCTTAGCACAGTCCTACACCAATGGGCAGCGGAGGGAACGCAGCAACCTACCATGCGAATGGGAACGCTGACAACAATTTTATATAACGAACTCGCTGTGCGTCGTGTTTGTGCAATCCGCCTTTGTCACATACCGATACAAATCGTCTATTTATCGGCTAAACACACCAGCGTGATATCATCGTCAGAGTAGTTTGCATGATGACGGTGGTGCAATGTGCGCGCGACGATGAAGAAACGTCGAGTTATGAAACCTTACCGACACAGCGGTCTTACGAAAGTTTTTTATCATAAAAAGTAAAAATACTACACACACACACACACACACACACACACACACACACACACACAACCGCTCGCACGTGGTAGGCGTATGAGCTTATGTAGCGTTTCTGGCCGTCTCTCATTGTACGTACATAGGCCTACATAGGGAAGTGTTCCCCTCGTTTACCTTTAGTTAGAAAACAAACAGCAGCCAACGTCTTTACAGATAGCATGCATTTGAGTCGCAGCAACATGAGCGCACGCGAGCGCTACACACACACACACAAAGCGAACAAACAAACATATGTGGTGAATAAATTCTGCACGTGTACTGGAATTATGCCAGACCACCACTTCAATGAACTGTATTAAATCGAATCCGCAAACACTGCTGGATTCTTTCAGAGACTTAACGCAGTTGTGCAGTGCCTAACGGTGCCCCTTACCATCTTGTACTCACGCTATGTATTCACCCGTTTGTTAAATTCGTTTGGTACGAATAAAAAGTTGTTTTCCAAATACGAACGTGTCGTTTTTGTTTACAGTAGCTACGCAAGTATCTTTGAAGTTAGTAGTTTCAGAGAACATTCAAGACACAAGAAGATATCAACGTTTTCATTTTGAAAAACGTAAGAGTTGAAGTAGAGGAGACACCACGGGACTCGTCTAGTAAGAAATGATTTACGGTTAATCGAGGAACATTAACAACCTAAAATGGAAACAAGTGGCTGACAGGAAGAATACGAGAGGGAAAGAGAAAGAGAGAGAAAGAGCGAGAGAGAGAGAGAGAGAGACAGACAGAGAGAGAGAGAGAGAGAGAGAGAGAGAGAGAGAGAGAGGGGGGGGGCAGTGAACATAAAAATAAGGGGCCGTTTTATAATTTACTGTGGGACATATTTTACAAAAAATAGTGAAAAGTGTTATAATGACTTGCCCGCCCACCCTAGCAAACAAGGTCGCAACATTATGCGTCGTTGGAGAAGTAGTTTCACTACTTGACAACTCACCGACGACTGCCAGTTTTGCCAGTACTAAAATAGTTGAAACGTTGGCCTGTGCTCAGAAGGAACGCAGTTTTCGTAAACGTAATCGCTCCGAGGGAATTCAGTATCACCAGCCTCCCCAGTGACACACTGACGCTTTGCAGTTCTTTACATTTTGATAAAATTCTTCTAATCTTGCGCACCGAGTCACACGACGCCCTCACTTTCTATTAAAAAATCCAACATGAATATCAATGTCCGGCTTTATCATACTTTTTCCACGTACTCTCGATTATATTACTTTTTACTTTTTATGCCTACTTTTTAACGTGTATGTTAACATGTGCTAAAAGAAGAAATATACGTATGTCCACTAACTTTAATGGCTGTCGGTAAGCGTTTTTTTGGCTTTACCCCACTCTCAGATTGGACAAATGTGATACTCGATGTGCCACATTGACTGACCTCAGGATGAAACAGTTAAAATTTCGAAGTACTTAGCCGTCTGAAGGAGCACATCGCAAATACTCTTTCTTAGATTCATTCTTATGCTTTATTCAGGAGTATGTGTCGGTTTGTTGTTATATATGGTATTGTTTATATATATTCGGTTTGCTTATATATATATATATATATATATATATAAGCAAACAAAATATATATATATAGTCTGAGACAAAAAATCGCATATTCTTGAGGAATCGAGAAAACACACTATTCATAAAGAGATGGATGGTGTGTGTTTTCATAACATATGTTTTCCATACAAACATTTTCTTGTTATTATAGTTGTTGACTAGGTAAGTACTTTTAGTTATGAGTGTTTTAAAATATTCACATTTAGCTAACTGACTGCGACGGAAATTGAAATTTGTTTTATACCTCCACAGTTAACAGTCGGCGATTCAATTATGTAGGTGAAACAGAGCCGTGTTTTGTTCGTGAACATGTGACAGCAGTAAATATAGAGCATAACTAGGACAGTAGGGGATGTCCTACTAAGACAGCTGTCCATGTGGGGCTGGTAAGATGCGTGCCACAACTATAAATAGTAGCGGATTCCGACTATTTGTTTTTAATTATGTGCGTACTATTTTAGTACAGGTCTTACACGCCCACATGTTCAAGCACCGCTTACTAGGTTTGTACAGGTAACCTGAATGTGATTCAACCTCGGTCCCATTTACAATACGCTGCTCCATTCAGACTGAATTTCGATTAAGCACTAGGATTGTGTACACGTCTTGGAGACTTACGAGCAAAATTTTGTTCTGCTTAATGGAACCAAGCATTGAACATTTCTCATCAGAGTACATATCCACTGTCCAGAAGAAATGGATTGTGTTGTATACAACGT
Organism: Magicicada septendecula; assembly: GCA_034769895.1. NCBI lineage: Eukaryota > Metazoa > Arthropoda > Insecta > Hemiptera > Cicadidae > Magicicada > Magicicada septendecula. The sequence goes on from CM068368.1 coordinate 662,930,079, forward strand.
GGGAAGTGCAGAAGGAAATAACAAATGTGCAGACGCACAAATTGAAAATATTAAATTATTTAAAAAGACTTCAAAGAAAATAAGAAAAAGATTAAGTAATCCAGAAAAATACCCATAAATTCCCCATGCCTCACTGCTATATCACTTCTGTTGTGATACGGTAATAATAAATTCCTGCATTGTTTTAGTCACATTTGACGAGATACCCGTCCCCTCTCAGCACAGGGTTGACACCTTTCAGCATGTTCTGTCAAAGGTTTTTGCGAAGCGTTTACTTAACTCACTATGTAAATGACATCTATGTCACGATTATATAATATTTCAAATTTAGCCACTGACTGCTTAATAGTTTATTCATCGGAGATTCGACCTTCATCTGTCAACGAGCATTTAGTATTCTTGGATAAGCAACTAAAATAATAATGGTCTCGAAAAGGACACCCCACATTCTTCTCTGAATTTAAAGAGTGAGAAGTTCCTTTTTTTTCGAGGGACAATCGCGACAATTTTTTTGTTATTTAATTTATATACACTACGTAATTGTGTCTAATGATACGGATCTAATTGTCTATACGACTGTTTGTGTTCAGATTTTTCTTATAAACGGATAATTACCGTTGGCTGTTTTCAACAAGAATATATCATTTGTTAACACAACAATGTACTGATAACAGTAATAAAGACAACAGTAATGACAGCACTAAAACACAACGACTGCAGTCGATAGTAACACTTGTAATTTACGACTATTAGATTGTGCCAGCTAGACAATGCAATACACTGACACAATATTTATTTCATTGTACACAACGTGATGGGGGCACCATTAGTGACCTCTCTCTAAACAGACATAGTTAGTTGATGATCTCCAACGACGTGTACACACACACACACACACACCCACACACACAATCAATGTCGTTTCTTGCCTTCAGTACACGGTGATCTGTGATACTGACTGCAACAATAACAGTGTGTTTAGGAGACCAACTTGTCTGCCCAGTGGGACGAATTAAAAGTATCGTGTAAAGCAGAAGCTTTAATTAATAAGAGTTTTGCTTGGATTTCGTATTCGTAAATATCGTTTATCAATAAGGAAGTCTTCTCCTGGTCAGATTGTTGGGTGGCCCGTATTCTTAAGTCGTCTTCACGCCCTTTTCTAAAATACAGTTCAGCATCCACTCGATGTAGGTATAACTTTTTCTTGGCTCTTCTCTTGTATTTCTCCTCGAAAATCTTTCCTTCAATATAGTAGTCATATTTCCTTATGGCTAATTAAGGTCTCAAGCCACACGTATTTCTCTCTGATGAGGTTTTTTCTTTACATTCCGTTGTTTGAATTCTCTTAAATACTTCACACGTCTTACCCTGTTTATTTAAGAAATTGTTTGCGTGGTTCTCTAGTGCCGTCCTCTTAAGGCTGTAATCGTTCCTTCTTTCTTTTCCTAGGGGCCCGCCGTTGAGAGCCATACAGACGTAAACTTAACGCTTTTTGTAAAAAAAAAAACATTTACACGAATGAAAAAACACATACAAACAATATGCTGATGTGTATTTTACCTACCAGCTTATTGAAGCACACCAAAAATAATGGCTGTCTAATCGCCTAAAACCGTTAGAAACCGTTTTTAATTTACTAATCTGTTTTCTGAAATCAAACGTAAGTATACGTTAGCAGTTTAAGTTAACATTAAAAACAATTTCTTAACTTTTAGCAATAAAAAGGAAAGAGAAAATTTAAAAAAGTTCGTATCCATTGAAACCAAACACACTCGCGCGCACATACGTACACTTATAGTATTCGCTGCCAGTGTGTAGGTTTTGTTTTCAATAAGCCAAGTGTGACAAAGCCTCGTAGTTAACGTTACACGATACGGAATCTGTGCGTGAAGCGTAATGCGTGAAGCTGGTGGTCTGTAATTTCAGGCGTCCGTGAGTCACCAGCGCCGGGTTACTAGTGTTACGTCAGTGTTACATCCCGGCCCCTGGCACATCCCAGTAACTAGTAACTAACTACAATAAAGTTACGTATAGGAAACAAATAATTGTAATTGGTGTTTAGACAAAAGGGTGTAGACAACTGTCATTTATCTCTTAAGAATCTGTGACGAAATTGTTAGAAACAATGCATACAAATTTTTTATATGTAAAACAGATCGAAAGCGAGGATGTTTCTCTAACAACATTCCTATAACTCCTAGTTAAACTTATTATTCAATGACACTTTGCAAATCCAATTTTTCTCAGAAATGCGCGAAAAGTGTTCTCATCTATATCATAAATCGCCTCGAGACCATTTGATGATATAGGTTAGCCAACTTCTTGTCTGACTGTGGTTTGTCATGTAAATAAATAAATAAAAACAATATTTAATTAAAAAGTTTTCCTAAAAAATAAATTAAAAAATAAAAGTAAATGCAGAAACCTTTCGATGGAACATGACTTGAGATTGCAACTTAACTCTTTTAATCCAAATACTGTACTTGATTCTAAACAGTTCTGTAGCTACCACAGACACGTTATGTCAGGTTTACACATAAAATTTGATTATAATATAATCATGTTTGCATATTGTTACATTAATAGTTTTCGTTACTTTTAAGTGCCATTATGATTCTTATTCAACTTCCATCAACAGAAGAATTTAATTGGTTTTAAAAATAGTGTAATTTCTGCATGTCTGAACTATGACATTTTAAAATGACAATCCGCCTACATCTAAATTGTTATTCATGCGGGTAGTGAAAACAATTCAAAAGTTTCTATGGATCACATGGCTTTGAAGTCTAACAACTCTGTAACAGCACATATAACATAGTGCAGAAACATGCTAGAATATTTAACAATGAGGCCATTTTTCTTTGAGGTCATAGCATTTAAGTAACCTATTATTACTATGCAAAGAAGAAATATTTTCAACTTTGTTTGTAGCATTGTTAAATCGTTGTAATACGACTACACCAAATCCAACACATAAAATTAAATTTATTAACTGTTCGTGTAAAGTGTTCTTTCTGTGAAATGCCGGGATTCAAATAGTGCTGAGCAAACAGGAAAACCGGTGTTAATTAAAGATTCACCGCGAGCAATTAACCGCCTGTTGCTATGAGGTAATTTATGAGGTGTAAAAATTATCATCGGCTACTTAACTGGAAGAGCAGATCGAGAAGTTTCCAATGCCGCCTTTACACAGCGCTGGTGAGATTTATAGCTACAGAGCAAGTAGTTAGTTCAATTGCGAACAGTCAGTCCTTGCTACTGTTTGACCGAATGACAAACGTAAATATGAAAGATTACTGCCCCCTGTTCCTCAGTTTATTTACTCTTTTTATTCATTCTTTCACGAGAAATGGTTTCAGAAGAGAGATTAATTTATGCATCTAATTCGTAGCGGTCCATGCAGCACTTCGCGGTGCGTACTTGAGCATAAAAATTACCACAAATCTATTAAAAAGGTAGCCTATATGTGGTTAATTAATTACATAATCCGCATAATTGTAATACGAACATCATCATTATAAACCCTTCTGATGTTCTAAACTGCACCAGCATAGGTTAGTACAGTCAACAAAAAGATCTACAGCTTTTTAAAAATTGTTAACATAGCCTACACTTTGTTTTTGTTAATTTTTTAATTATTCGTTTAGAAGCCTTAAGACATTGTTAGATGTCCGTTTTCCATTGAACTCAACAAACCATTGGTCGTCTTATACCATAAAATTTACATATCTGCCAGGTATTACTTTTTTATTAGTGAAGGTTTCGGTACTCTCCTTTTGTTCATCCTCCTGTCGAATCAACTGCTGTTTTTCTCGTTGTAATCTGTGACACCACCATCTAAGTTTACTAATCCAATGTTTAATATCTTCACTGCTTATACGTTTCTTCGATCACGTCGACGATTCTGTGATTTTTTCCGTTATCTTCAATATTTCTACCAAGTATAGTAGATTACTTATTTATCATTGTTTATAATGTACTCAGTTTTCTTTTTTAGAATATCTCTTTCCAGAGAATGCTGTTCAGAAATGGCAAGTGTCCTTTATCAAATAGTGCCAGACGACAACTCAACGTTATCTTTTAGTTTACCAACAACGTCTTGATATGTGTAGTCAGTGCATACCCCAAATATTATTCTATATTATTAAGTGTCCTGTTCTATTATTTCAATTCACACACGCGCGCGCGCGCGCAGTTGATTTATCTTTACATTCAGTCTGCAGTTGTTATATTCCTTTTCTTTTACTATGAGTCTAATCGTCGGTATCGTATAACACTCTTATGCATGGATGAGCTAATTCTGTTACCAAACCATGCCACCTACTTTTTCATTATTTCCATTATTTTCATACTTATTTTTACCGTTTCTTGAGGTCGTTAGAAGTTTAAATTTTAAACAAACTGGGAGAAATATAGCGACCCTGTCTCGCCGTAAGCTGAGTACATTTTTCTATAATGAACACCAATGTCGGTGTTTACCGGTCTTGTAAGTGGTCTCCGAAGATAAGTCCCTATATTTGCAACTCCGTATCGTTGCATTCCTCGTTACACTGGCATTGATTAAGTACAATGTAAATATAGGCTACTTTTCATTTTGTATGAAAGCAATTATTATACACGCGTAATTCGTCAGCCGATAAGGAGGTTGCTAAACTAAGGCTCTTAAATTTATCTGGTGTAAACAGACAATACCCTATTTTCGATAATTCATAATCATTGAGAATTTACATATTATTAAAAAATATGACTGGATTAATGACTATTAAACAGTACATATTAATTTGTTCGCTGTAAATTTTTTCGACCATCACCAACTTTAAAATTATTAATAAACAAAGGGCAAATGTGGTATAATGAAGTATAAATGAATTTTCCCCGCATTTAAACCGGGAACAAAGAGCTAGTTTATATTATTTAGTTAGCAGTTAATCACTAGCAGAGAGCGTGACGAATTTTAAATTAGTTTACTGTGCATTTTATCTTCTTAAGGTGATTACACGGCATTCAACACGATACGGGAAAGTTAAAATACACTTAACAAGCAAAATCCAAATGACAATAATTTAATTCAAACGCCGAGTGCAAAGTACGATAAAAATCGTGCTCACACACACACACACACACACACACACACACACACACACACACACACACACACACACACACACAAAATGAAGTTATTGTCATTAGAATGAATTTGATGTGACAGGAGTAGTTCGTAGTTTGTTGTTTACTGTCTGACGTCAAATGGATGTGTTGTTATCCCAGCGGTGGTGTTGACCTAGGCTGATGCGACCTCCAGAAACAACTGTTCGCGGCGTGCTATTAGACGTTTGAAAGTACAGTTGACATAAAAACAATGTAATAAGATCTACTACGTCATTATCAGTCAACAATACTAACCATTTCAGCAGGCAGAACGTCTTCTCCATCACGTGTTTAATTAATTGTTCAGTAGTGAGCAGTTCACGGTATACTTTTTTGTGTGGAACGTTTACGTACGCTTTCAACGTGTCTACAAACTGCATCCTCGACTAGATTGCATCTTAGAACTATATGCATCCTTGACATATAGTATCTTAGAACGTGCGCAGTTTCGAGTCCCTGTTATGGGACAAAAGTAAGAAATATCGCCATCACAACAACAACAAAAACAATATTACGTGATAAACTATCGAGTTTTCTGTACTTGGGGAATTATTCGTAAGTCAAAAAGTTTCAGTTAGTATTGGTTTTCAAATATTCTACGATTGTTTGCAACAACTCATACTGTTGGTTTTAAAGCATTAACTTTATGTAAGGTTAACTTTCCCGAAAGCTATAGGCTACATCACGTAAATAATAATCTGTTGATTCAACAGAAATGTATTTCTGACAAGTATACATACTGAGACAAATCCATACTTATGTAACAAAGTATGACAGAATGAATGAGTACGCAAGTAATTTGTTGAAAGCCATCAGTTGAAGGTACTATTTTACTGCTGAACTCAAAACGTTAGACAACTTAAAACTACTGAAATTATTATAATAGCATTTGGGTATAGTGTCTTAATTAAACGTCTATAGAACACTGTGTGTACAGAAATATAACAAAAAAAAGTTTCTGGACGATGCAAGGGGCAACTTTTTCAACATTTATCAGTTTTATCAGTTGCAGATTTTATCAGTGAAGTTAATTTACACATTTATTTAATGAAAAAAGAAGTGCTGGTTAGTGGAAGTAGGCGTTTTTAAAGTAGGATAAGTATTTACACGAATAACTCATTGGCTACTGACTAGTAATTTAAAACTCGCACTCGTTTAGAGGAGGGAAGCGGTTTCAGGGTGGTCTTACAAACTAGGAGGTAACTACCCTCATAATCAAGACGAGATAAGGTGACACAGGCTGGTGCTGACAAAATGGAGCCGGAAATGTGTCTGTGATTGCGTACTTGTGGATACGTTAAATATTGTTTGGTTTCCCAGCGAGGGAGTGAGAGCAGCAATTGAGCACAATCACCTGCTGAAGCTCTACAAGTGACACACGGACGGTGGGATTCTGTTCCGTTCCAATAACAATTCATTATAATCAACCACACAAGCTCTCTCTCTCTCTACCACAGTCTGCTTTCCTACTCCTTTATATCTATTTACAATCAGAAGTGTCTCGTACTTGCAACCGCATACATTCATAGAATCTTTAGCTTGTTTTGAGATTCTTTAAATGCTGAATTTAAATCTCGTCCCTTAAATTTCAGAACATATTCGGATGCACGACACATGTGATATAGTTATACACTAAAATTTGAATTAAAATTAATTTTTAAATTAGCAAAAAAAAAACACACGTGCGCGTGCACACACAGCAATAACAAGGAACTGAACTAGCCAGGACCAAAGACAGGTTAAACAGCAACTGTGTTATTGCCAACCACTGACGGAGAGGGCACAACCGGTTATTTGCAAACTGGATGTTCTTTGAAGAAAATTGTTTTAAATTAATACAATAATTTACAAGAGTAGCGAAAAAGTGAAAATGAGTGAAAACATTTTATGCGAATTTGAACATGAAGGGCATTCCCAGAAGTGCAAGCAATAGAACAAAAGGTACACCAGTAGGAAAAGTAGGATCCAAAAGGAAGGAAAAAGTCAAGCTTTAGATATGACAGAAATAGGTCTACGGGTAGAGATTATCCATCCAAGCATCGTACGGAGTAGGTTTTTTCGTATATACAATCTCTATATTATGACATAATAGCAAAATAACATTATATTATGAGTGGTGCGTTCATGAATGAAGGTACGTACATTTAATGACGACTCTATGTAAGTAGATATGTATTATTATACAGAATTTCCACTCGCTGTTTTCTCATACCTTTTCGAGGGGACCGTTGCCTAGATCCATATTATGTGGTTTTTTTTTGGATGGCCAATTAGCCATATTTGGGTAGCTACAACCCAAGTCGTGCGTTGTGTGGATCCAACAACCTACCCACGACATAGCGGTCTCTTCCATATTTACAATAAATAACTACAAACAACAAGACAAATCACGAAGACTTGAGAACAAAGGAAGCCCAGATTAACAGAGTGTATCAATGATGAGGCGATTGAACAGTTTCATTTTGCGTTCACAGAATCTAACCTTTTAAAGGGCGATGATATTTTTTCACGATTGCGATGGCGGCAACAGTTATCAGAGCGTATCAAAGCACTGTATCCTTAAGGGACGTTGAACACTACGTTTACCTGTCGAGCACGTTTTGTCGCACGTTTCATTAATAATTTGTAGGCCTATTTGTTGTTGAACTGGACACGTAAACCAATTGATACCGTATCCGAACCGATATCTGTATCGCTTGTTTAATTACTGGCACGCTCGCCTGCATACATTTGAATGGATAATTCGTTCCGAACGTAACGATACACTGTATACGGTCTTTTATATGAACTTTTGACAAAACCGACAATTACGGTCTTTAGTTCTAGTGTTCCTTCAAAAGAAAGAAATCTACTCTGCCATTATCTTCATTTGATACGTTGTTTAATGTAACGGCATTGAGTAAAACGAGATGAATACCTAAGGGTTTGTTTAACCCTTAAAAAACATTTATTTCAATCAAGATGAAGTAGGTACTTGGCACCCCAAACGTTTCCACGTTTTCTTTAATTTTTATTAGTTGTACGTTTACCATTACATACATAACTTAATACATTTGGCATAAAGAAAGTATGCCTGAAGAGTGGAAACGGGGCCTTAACACCCTATACACAAAAAAGGAGATAAACTTCTTTTTAAGGAGATAACTCCACGTTATTTAACGTAACACACAAGGTGTTCTCTTCTTTATTATATAAGAGACTGAATGTACGAGAAGACTCGTATATGCGGAGGAAATCCTTGGTATCTACCAAGCAGGATTTCGACCAAACCGTTCTACAATAGACCATATACACGTGATAAGGCAGATATTTGAGAAAGGTTATGAGTACGGTATTAGCATCCATAGCGTGTTTATTTACTTTAAACAGGAATTTGATACTGTGGACAGACAAAAGTTGGTTCAAAGTCTAAGACTGTTGGGTATCCCTAGTAAGCTGGTTAAGCTAGTACAAGTAACATTATATGGCTCTAAAGCTGCAGTGATCGTTCAAAGAATAAGGACTGACAACTTTGAAACTGGTTGTGGTGTAAAGCGGGGTGATACATTATCAACACTCCTTTTCAATCTCATACTTCATGAAGCTGTAACAAAAATTCAGTAAGGGAAACATTCATAGAACTGGAAGAAGAACAGATAAAGAAGGCTGGGTTGTCAATAAACCAGTACAAAACGGAGTACATGTGTGTTTCAAGATCAAGACATAATGAAAGAAATACACTGGATGTTGGAGGCTATAGCTTTGAACAACTGGATAATTTTGCCTACCTGGGATCACTACTAAATGAGGACAATTTGAACAGCGAGGAAATCAAATCAACGATAGCAAAGGGAAACAGACTGTATTGTGCAAACAAGAAACTATTGTGCTCTAGGATCCTAAGTCATAATTTTAAACTGAAAATTTATAAAAGCCTTATAAGACCAGTAGTGACTTACGGCTGAGACATGGACGATGCGGAAGAAATATGAAGAAGATCTTACACGATTTGAGAGGAAAATACTTACGAGAATTTTTGGGCGGATGGCACTGGTGGATTCACATAAATCTTGAACTTGATACATTAATAAACAGCGAAAACATAGTAAAGTTTATTAAGTCACAGAGAATTAAATGGCTAGGATATATTTATAGAATGGAGAAGACCAGAAATACGACAGCTACCACAGAATGGAAACCCTTGGATTCTAGGCTCAGAGGAGGCCCGAAAAAGAGGTGGAGGGAGTGTGATGAGGAGGACCTGCGAATCATGGGGATCAGAGGATGGAAGATTGTTGCTGAGAACAGAAGGGAATGATGTAGGATTGCTGAGGAGGCCAAATCTCATAAAGGGATGTAGAGCCAGAGGAAGATGCATAATTTATAAAACCCATATTTTTGCTGTAATACAAACGACGGACTACAAATAAAGTTTTTTAAGTAATCGTTTGAATAAGAAATCATAAATGTACTCACATTTATGCAAACATAAGCTTGCACACGTTCACGCCGAAATTATATTTTACACAGACTATTAAATTAAAATATTAAATCGAGAATTCAAATTTGAAACGGAAATTTTATAGTCTGAGTTAGCGGTCCTACGTTGAAGGTAAACCTGAACTAGGTCACTTTATAAATGTTTACAGTCGTATCCGACACATAATTAACCACCGCTATAATATGTTTAAGCAAAAGGGAAATCTGTTTTAGGAAATTAAATATAGGCTTATCTGTAATCGATATTAAATCGATTATTACCAAATTCGTTAATTTTTTATTAAGCTTCATAAATCATTTTCGTCTCCTGACGGCAGACTCTCGTCGGCGCGTTTCTAGCGTGTAAATCGATCTCTAATAGTAACAGATGGATAGATTTGACTGTCGCTTATCTATACAGTTCGAACTGATTGATTACACATTGTTGTTCTAGATTTTTTCATGCAATTAGTTCGATGTTAATACTCAAGCCTCTGTCACTAACAGCGATTGTTTCTACAGTACGTGTAGTCCAAGCTACGTCTGCTCATATAAGATAAGGTTAAATTTAAGTACGATCAATAAATAATACCCAAATTTTTTATTAATATAGTTTTAGTTAAGTTCAAAGGCCTTACAATTTACGGACAATACGTCACAAAATACTTCGTATACACATATTTTGACCACTCGATACCTGCGTCCACAGTCCATGTATACATCTACTGCTACATGATTGATTAAATTTAAATAATTTTACTAAATAACAAACAATTTTTGTCTTTCAGAAACCCTTACGCTTCGCGGACAGTAAAGTAGGAAGACTCTTTATGTACACATACGGTATTTTCTTTCTTTTTTTTTTTTTTTTTGAATTGACGTTTAATGCCGACCACAAATTGCTGTAACAGAAGTAAATCACTTCCTTTTGGCGCGATAGACGACGACGTTCGTTCCCTGTGAACCGTTTCAGCCAAGCAATTTCCTCCGCATGAGTCTGTCTAAACTTAATGTTGCGGTAAAGTCTCTAGTCGTCCGGATAATTCAGTCCATTGAACTGAATCAAATTTTTATATAACAATTCACTATGGTTGTCTCGTATTCCAGTCTCGCTTCGCTCTCTCCGCTATAAGCGGTTTCTATTTTTTTCCCTATTAAAACAAAACAGAAGATGCTGCGCTAGACGATAAAAGGAAACGTTAAGAACAGCTGAGAGTTACCGATTTGACGTCAGTCGAATTCTTCCATTTCTTTCCGCTTGGAGAATTATTTACACTTAGGGCTACACATAAAACAGCATAATTCTTTATTTTGTTTAAAAGTGATGGGTAATTTGTATTAAAGTTTGACCAAAGTACGTTAGCCACCATTCAATTAACTTGTAAAGCAATTTTGGCTGTTCTACAAGTAAGTAGCCGTCTTCAGGGAAAACCAATACACCAAGACTAAAAATAATAATTAGCACCACTCTATAACGTTCAAATTTAGCCGAAGATGGATGCTGATTTCTCGTGTAGATGGAAATTGCTTTATTCAACGTCGGCTGACACCCGTTCAGATTTTGACTCTCCTACAGTACACATTGGTTTCCAGAATGTTCTTTCATCACGTCGAAAACCCACGGCTATTATCAGTTTATCGGTGTCGCAATTTAGTGACATCAATGCGGCCAATTCATGTTTACATCGAGACATGTCACAGGTGAGCGATTTACCTGATTTCTGTACGTGTTGATAAGCGTTTTAATCGAATAACACGAATGTTTATAGCCTGCGACTTAATGAACGATTAATGAAGGAAAACAAGAGTAAACATTGCAAAACTTGTGTCATACTGACCTACACAACTCACATACAGAGTACAGTATATACTGACTGCTATATATATTAACAGTAGTTTGAAATAACAGTGTTTAATTATAAAACTTCAGGTTTACAGAAATCTAGTCACGTTTCACAAAGAATTAATGTTTTCTTGTTTCAATTAGGAGCTTGCGTTAAATTGTAACTTCTCTATTAAATGATAGCAAAAATTAATCGATTTTATACGAAAGTATTGATACTCATGTTCTACGTCATATATCAGACTCAAACGTATTTAGTTTCTTATGTATTCATTCAGTTACTACAGTTACTAATGGATTTAGTAACGCGAATGTGTGAATCGCTAAGCCATGATTTGAACATTTGAATGCGAAAATAATAATTTTCATAACAGTACGTACTACTCAATTAAGTAGGAACATATACTGATATAACGAAATCATATTATTCTGCATACAATAGTAATAATTATTATAAAAAATAATATAGGATAGAATAATTATTTTACACGCGCGCGCGCGCGCGCGCACTTTTAAGGTTTATTTTTTGTTTGCTATTCAGACGTTTGTGATACAGTCGAAAGTCACTCTCAAGTCTCTCTCTCTCTCTCTCTCGCCCTCCCTCTCCCTCACACACAGCAGAAACATTTGGCCTATTAACTTAGTAGAATTATAGGCATATATAACATTACGTACATAGGTCTAAGTATACGCATGAGCGTGTGAAAACATATCTGAAGCTTTGAATAAGACGAGATGAGCATTTTGATATTTATTCGTGCTTCTAATGTTTTTTGTTTTTTACGCGCAGTTTGAGGAATACAGCGACTGAAAAGTATGAAAAGATACATCGTCGTATCAAGTTTGAATTCTCAAACAAATATCGTCTGTCTTCAGTTGTTATAAGAATTTAATATCACAACCAAATATAGTTTTCGTAAACAAATATTATTTTTCTCCGGATTACCGTGAGAAATGAAAACTATGATAGCAACAGGAATTTATGTGAATGAACTCTGCTGCTCAACAGCAACGGATAATGCTCGTCTTCCGTGATTGCCCAAGTAATGGATGGGCGTGCGGGTGCGGGTGCGGGCGCGGGTGCCTTATTGATCTCACGGCCATGTGTTAGCTTGTTATCTGGCTACTTGATGTCTCCGTCTCCGCCCGTCCTCACTTTTTCTTCCTTCCTTCTCTTCTGCGCTTTAATAAATTAAACAAGTGTCGATTTCCGGCGACACGACAATGAGACCTCCCTTTAGTTTGCAACACCGACTGCTTTATTACTCTCCTATAGCCTAAATGTCCAAGAACATCTGACTCCTTTCTGGGGAATTTCACATGATTTCATATAACATCCACATTACAAATATGCGATGTATATATCTCTTACAGGTAGGGTATAGATAATTAGAGTACACACGGCTAACATACTGAAAATGGATATTATTTTATCTCTACTAAAACGTGTAAAGTAAGTGCTGAAACAGCATCAGCTAGTTACGATAGCGGTTCTCTGTTACAAAATGATCAATCAATATAAGTAAAGCACATGAAATCCGATAGGTCGAACGGGGTTATTGTGGTATTAAAATGTTTATTGCAGTCATAATTATACTGTAATAATAATATATGTGTAATAACATTTTTAATTCAATTTGCAATGAAACTCAATTTCTTTAGGTTTAACACGAATTTTTTTAAGTTACATTATCTGCTAACAAGGAATTATAAATTCCGAATTTAAGATATACTTTTATACGTAATTTTAATTACTAAATTAATTAATTTAATGAAATAATTAAACCTAAAGTTTTCACGACAGTAAAAAAAGTCTTTTCCACATTCATGTGCGCTAGGAAAGTTGAACATAGAAAAAACATAAGGTTATTCAAGATAAAATTACTCGCACTTTAGACAATAGACATTCTGCATTTACTAGTAAAGTATGTACACTGATGCCCACGCGTGGTTATTTATTCCCTTGACACGTATTTATTAAACTATTTGGCACAGACAAGAACAGTTTCACCACAATAACTTACTGCGTTTTAGCAAACGTTACTGTGCCATACTGTCTCGAAAAAGGTCACCGTTGATCACACTGTTCACGCTGACGGTGGATGTCAGTTTACGGAGCGCCTTGCTGGGGTCACTCGCGCGCTCGCGTCTTTGTTTACTTTCCAAACACACTATCACGTTTGTTTGCTTACTGTCAGTCTCTTGCACAGAACTTGTTGCAACAAATAAATTCTGCCCCCCCCCCCACCTTACCTACCGAAAGTCAGGGAATCGATGGCCCTAAAGTCGTAGAAAAGGTAAATTCCTAGTGTGGGCCTACGAAATGACGGAGAGAGATCGTATGCGGGGAGGAAGTAAGAGCTCTTCACGAAGGCGAGCAGTCTGCGTCAAACGGATCATATAACCAATGAACACTAATTTTAAGTAAAACAAATAAATGTTCTCAAATAGCCTATACTAAATTGTACGTGTAGTAAGCTACAGTATTTCTTATACCACTGAGAATATAGAATACAGGGAGACTTCAAATGGAAGTACCAAACCGACAATTCACATTACGGTAAATCAGTACAGAAACAAAATGGAGTAGACAGTTTCAGTCATTAGAACGCGTAACTGATAATCAAGTGTAAATATTTAAAATTAGTAATTCTGAGATTTCTGATTTAGAAAAGCTATAGACGAAGCATTACTGCCTCGACATATTGCAACAAAACTTACGGACCACTTGTAAATCGCAAATACAAGTCATAAACAAACCTTACGGCCTGAGACACTATCAAAATATTCTGCGTTGTTAGATTTCGTGGAAAATAACAAATCGTCAGGCTGTAAGTCAACTAAAATAACAAACGTATTATTGGTCCAAGAAGATTAGTCGATTCTTTTTCTTCCAAAGTACTACAGCCCTGCGTGGACCTTGGCTTCCTCTACTATTCGCATCCACTCACTTCCTTCTCCGGTCAAGCGTCTCCAATTCCTAGTTCCCATCCTTCCCAAAGCTGCTTCCTCCTCATACAGCCACCGCCTTCTCTGTCTTCATACCTGCGTCACTCCTCCCACTCCCCCCACACAAGATTGTCTTTGGTTGACTGTCTCGACACTTTCTCTCCACATGCCCTAAGCAGCCGATTCTCTTGAACTTGATAAATCGTGCTATATCTCCTCCTTCGAGTATGGTATCTATCTCATACTTGTTCCTTATCCACCAGATTTATTCTTCTTTTACGGAGCCACAAATTTTCTTTATTATTTTCTGTTCAAGTACTTTTAAAATGAATAGGCTTATATCTGCTGTTGTAGTTGCTGATCCATAAATACCACTGCCCAGCAGGTCAGAAAATTAGTTTGGATCTGAAAAGGTCTTATTTCCAAGGTATAGCCTACTCCGTTTTCATCAGTTACCCTCTTGCTGATTTCTTCTGATATCTGGTTTGTATGATTCAGACCCGTTCGCAGATATGTAAAACTTGCTAGCCCTTCAAATGTATAGGCCTAATCTCCGATTTTACAATTTTGAATAGTTCTTCTTGCCTATGGTGCACTTTTCTTTTATACATTTAGTTTTTGTTCATTTACTTTCAGTCCCATTTGACATCCCTGTCTCCAGATTTTGAAAAAAATTTAGGAAGAGCTGTCATATTCTTGGCAGCTGCCATATTCAGAACAGTTATCATCTCCGGGTTACGGAATCCAACATTTTAGTTAAAGTTTCCTTGTTTTACCCTCGATTCTCAATGATACATTAGCAGAACGGTACACGAGAGGGGCGGCAATGTGGCAAGTACTACGTCCAGATGATATTTCGTTTCCTTTCCAGATGAATCAGGTACCCCTTCGGATTAAATTGACTAGACGTCAAATGGCTGGACGTCATAGTGAACCACCCCGGACGAAATCCACCCGCTTTGGAAACGCAAAGATGCACTGATCACTGCAGAAGCCAATTCAAAACTGTACTGGCTATAAATTATTATATTTATAAATACTATATCGTTACATTTATTCGTGAGCCGTGGTCGTGGAACCTTACAACATACAAACACTTTTGTGAATGTGACCTTTGGTACGCATTATCTGTTCTGACATAACGCGTAATCTGCTTTGTGTGGCTTTGAACATGCATGTATATTTGACGTAATGTATACACAAATATCGGTATGGAGAACCATACATGACTTCCATGTTCTAAGATTTATATTTAAAATCATTTACGAAATGAAATGTTTCCATAGAAACTACTTCTTTCCACTTATTGCTTCAGCCTTAACCACAGTACTGTGGTCACTAACGTATACCACCACACGTTATCGCACTCGATTTTCACTGATGATGGCAGTCGACGGCACTGCCGAAACGTCTGGTTTTGCAGAAAACATTGGACTACGGCCAAACAGGCCGGGAAGGAATTTTAACAACAAACTACTACTTTGTTGCCGATAACGTAGTACACATATAAAAATTATCCCCCAAAATTAGCCAATCACGTTGAGTAGTCTCCTTGTGGTCGTACCTGAACTAATCTTCGCTACGCCGGTAATTTGATAAATACGTTAAGGGCAAAAACTTCGGAACAGTAGTTTCGTGTGAATAGAAGAGCTTCCGACATTTTTTATGTGAGAACGAATAACGGAGCGAAACACACTAATTGAATGAAACGTACGCTCACTCACACATGCACACAAAACGGGAGCTCGTGCTGCCTTCCATGTTTCCGTTGACAGATTAAATCTTTGCTGCTCGAAGTACCTTTCGTTTAATTTATTAATGTAGCAGCATTTATAAATATACGGAAATTCATAAGAAAACTTATAAAACATGGAGAAAAATAGGCTCGCTACCCGATGACACACTCTAGAGGCGGATGACAAAGTTCGCAGTACAAATTAAAAGGTACAAGCGGTACAATGGAGACGAAACAAATAGCGACTAGCAGACGAGGACGGAGACGATTAATCTACACGTTGGACAGTGTGACCGTAGGAATGAGCCTAACCGTTAACTCTGCGTACTAAAGTTTAATGACCACAGACCCGCGACTCGTTGGTCTTTTAAACTATTGTTATGTCACTGCCAAAACCCAGACACTGCCTTGTGGATTTCTTCCAACGGCTTCACACTTCATTCGCAGCAGCCATTCACACGAGCCTGTAATCAACGATTTGCACAAAACTTGATAAACGCACACGCGCGCTCGCGCGCGCACACACACACACACACACACAATTAGCGTCTTCTATCTTCGAAGTAACATGTAATTGGTATTAATTTTTGTGGTGTCTTTTAACAAAAATATGTAGTAGGCCCTACTTATTCTCAAATTTCAAAATATTTATTTAACAACTACGTGTTTCAAAATTATTATTTGTAACTGTTCCTATAAAATTTACTTTATAATACTGAAACCACTGATAACATAGGCTATACACGTTTAAATTTTAAAATTCATGAATTCTCAGTTACATCTGTTTTAATAGGTCTGCGAATAACAATTCTATATTCTAATATTAACAACCTTTACCATGACGATATTCGAATTACGCTGTTTAATAAAACCGATACAATAGTTCTTGTGCTGTAAATAACATAACTACTGACTAATTAGAGTTTTTAAAGTTGTCAGAGTTGTTAAACTTAAATTATTGTAAGACAGATAAACCTGTTATACAAAATGGTGATAGGGTAGGTAAATTATGTGTTTTGGAGTGGGAAAATAACCCACAAAACCAAAAATATGATATACGCTGCCTTCTTAGACAGTATAGTCAGTTACATATGGCTCTGAAACTCCCGACAGACTCCAATGCGATTCGAATCGTCTAGTTGGAAGTAAAAAAGTGGTCTGTTGGCCCAGAATGAGTTGCAATACACGAGGGACTGACATTTGGTCTTTGTGCAGGTAGTCCAGACTTGTAATGCGTCGGAAATCTTGCGGAAGCCATGCGACAAGTCGACTTGGCCCAGAATGAGTTGCAATACACGAGGGACTGACATTTGGTCTTTGTGCAGGTAGTCCAGACTTGTAATGCGTCGGAAACCTTGCGGAAGCCATGCGACAAGTCGACTTGGTATGCCGCGCCTTTAATTTTTAGTTTCACACTGAGTTTTCTTACCATGTCTTTGCGTTTGTACACTGTTTAATGGTGGAATTCTACGTTCTCCAAAAGTAGTATTCTAACTGCAGAGAATTTTTAGTTCTTAGATAATTATGGGTTTAGTTAACGAGTTTTATTTAAGAGGAACGTCTTTTGGATCTAACTTTCTACTAATTTATGAGACTTTACCGTCTTACGTCTTATGACTTACGTTTAATCTGATACATGAATACCTGTTATACCTGTGCATAATCTACCAGTAGGCTGTATGACTGTATACATAATCTACCCATACTTATCAACAGTAAAAGTTTATCTACAGTACAGACTTTGTATTCTTAACAAAAAGGTTTATATAATGATTCAGAATATAAGATTTTTGTATCTAAAACAATAACAGACTACACGAGAATTTTCGAGTCAACTGAATTAAAACATCTCATGTGATATCTGCACTAACAGCTGTTCGGAATCAGACGGCAATTAACAATCCGTGTGACGTCCTAGGAGCAAAAAACAAATCGCCTCCCTGCTTGTGCCGTGTAAACAATACGCATACATTCTTGTGCCAAGGTACACATTTTGAATGAGTGCGTGCGTGTGAGTGTGAGCGCGCGCTCGTATGAGATGATGCACGTGTTGAACGTCAATGCCAAATGTGATGTCACAGTGCCTTCAGCCTCCTCTGCGTACTTAGACGTACTGGCACCCGAGTCGTTATAAGTGCCAGCAAACTTTTAATTTAGTCGTTATAAGTGTCAATACTTCGCTTTAATTTTCTCTTTTATTATAAGCAAAAGTCTTTTGAACATTTCTCGTACATGGAGTGTAGCACTACCACCACATATGTCGAAGAATATTTCCAAATACGAAGAATGTCGTACCGTTTCCAACAATAATTTATTGAGAAGGCAGAAAAGGTGCACGGAGAGGCAACGCTTTTTAAAAGCAGAAAACAACGAAACAATATAGTTTCAAAAACAAAAAAGGTAGTCGGGCTGTAACCTACTGTCTTGATCAGTTTTTTAATATTATTTTTAAGTAAGCGTAACACAGACACAGTTGTCAGAACTGAGCTATGATAGGAATGCTATTTTCTTCAGAAGATGGAATTTTCTGTATAGGATATTGTATTTATCAAGTAAAGGTTTCGTTTACTCGAATCATACTGAAGAAGTAAGTACGCTGCGTCACGGCGTTTGTAGCTGCCATCGATGTATCACACACACAGTCACACATTCAGTGTTATTATACATCGATGGTAGCTGCAAGCCGCCCCAATGTGCACAGTGATTAGTAGGTCTATGCTGTACACCTACCAAACCATGCTTTAGTAGGTTTATGTATTCCAAATCAGACAATCTCGTTAGTAACGATTTGTAGCCTACGTGCACGCGCTTTTGCGTTTACCTACGTGAACTCGAGACACTCGTACGCAGATTTTATGCTGTGTCTTGTGTATTAGTAGAATAAGAATAGAGCTGTTTGAAAATAAACATTACTACGATGAATAAAATGTTGGGCTTATATAGCTTAAAAAAAGAAACGTTTTTAATTCGCAAGTTTTCGTTTTGTTATGATTTACGGTTCATGAAAATATTATTGATGACATTTTTACAAGAATTAAAAGCATTCACTCTTATATATTTTCCATATGAGGCATACTTCCTGTGTACATCCACCTTCTGTTTGAGTCTGAAAGCGGCAATGACAGATGGAAGCACACAGGATCAGCCAAAACATGTTCCACATAAAAAAAACTAATGCGAATGCAGGACTAAGCTGGATTCTTGTAATTATATAATCATTTAAAGATATTAATTTCGTTTATAAAGTACTAATTTCTAAAAATATTTTTTGCTTATCGTATCTTTTAAAAAGACATGCAGTCTTTCTTGTTAGTTTAACGCAGCCAGCCTAAATATGGAACAAATAAACATCAGGACAAGTGTATCGTTCTGTCTATGCGGTTCGTGCACTAGACCTACGGCAAAACATAAAAATGTTAGCATGAAGAGTATTCCGTAATTACGATTTATGCATAATTCAGAAAAGCGAAAAGTCGACCGTTCTTGAAATGGGTTAACGTCGTCAGAAAGCGGCGAAATTACACAAAAAGTAGCAGAATGTGAAAATTTCAGCTGTTAATTGTAGGTCATAAGTTGAAAACCTCAATGACCTTGCTCTCTGTTCTCACGAAGCGACCAAGACGCAAGATACAAAAATGCGAGCCCCACACATAACCTACATAGGCCTACGTACACGGGGTTTCAGTAAATGCAAGCGCTAAGAAATATCAATTACTACAAATACTGTAACATCAAACCACTGGAGCCTTCAAACTGGGTGGTGGCGATGTAGTAGTAGTAGTAGTAGTAGTAGTAGGGGTAGTAATAGTAATATTCGTTGGTGTTGTAGAATGATAATAACAAAAGTAATTAAAAGCTAATTTTTACCACCGAGCTCATGATAATAAAAACCATTACATATTTTTAGGACGCCACTATACGCTGTCCAGGCAGTGAAGGCGGCTAGAGGATTAGGAGACCCTCACTCACACACACACACTGACAGGCCGCCTAACAATAGACAGGGACAGGCCTTTGACCTGCGCTGCTGTCTTTTTAGTTACAGTCCACTAGAATAAATTAAATTTTATTGTCGTGCTTAAACTTTTAATTTTGATTGTTCCATTGAATTCAGACTGTAATTTCATTTAAAATAAGTCCAAACACGAAGTTTTTATGGCGATATTCAAATGTTTTACATTTATTTGTTTATTTTGAACTATTGTTATTGTTAAACTTTAGAACACCATCTAAGCGACTATTATTAAAAATGATGATTATTAAAAACTAAGTTACTGATCATCTTATTTATTTTTCAACTATTTTTCTGTGACACTCCCTTTAATATGAAATATTTTTACAAACTGATTTTTGATTTTAGAACTTGACCTCGAAATTACGAGAATCTTAAAAGCTCGCCTTGGCCATTTTTTTTTTTTTAACTTCCGATTCACCGATTGTGATACTCGATAAAGAGCAGATTGACGACCCACCTCTTTATTGTTATAACACTGAAAAAATTAATCAACATATGTAACAGATTTTAATATATAGATATAAAGATTATTTTCAAACCCCATATTTTTATTTCAAATAAACAATATATGAAATAATAGTTGTTATACGTAATCGAAATAATTGTTTGTCTTTTTACTAGCACGAACTTTTAAAACTGTTATTTATTATAAAAATATTATATATTATTGTTTTACAGACACACAAAATGAAATGTGATATGTATCTATGTAAATATATTAAAAAATTACTGTCCATGTTATTAAACTTTAACTATAACTTGAGAGGACGAGGTAGCGCGTCAGAAATTATTATATCCCGTATTATTGTATTATTGTATCCCGTAATTTGGAAAATAATTACCGGTATTACAGATTTCAGTAACATGCAAGAGAGACGTCCCTTCCTTACTTGGTTTACACTTAGTCGCTATAGTCGTTTTTCCAGATAGAGAGAGTATTCACCCTCAAACCAACAAACAGTAGAGGTCATTGCTCGTGCACTGAGTACCCGCTGATTAGTCGTTAAATAGCTTGCACGGGGTAGTGAGACCAGCAAGTCTTGTCAGAGAGCAGATCTGTCGCGTATATTGTGAGTGAGTCAGTTCATTTGTGATTAGTGTATAGTTGATTTGTGTATATGAGTCCTTGTAAAAAACGCCAAGTTTACATACTCAATGCAGAACAATGATTGCTTCTGTTCTGTTCTATTTTGAGAAAGAGAAGAATAATGGAGGTCCTTTACTTAATACTAAGAAAGTAATGCAGAGAACAGCAGATGCTTGTGGCATTTCGTTGAGAACAATACAACGTATCAACGCAGAGATTAAAAAAAGTTTGGAAAATCAAGACGGTCCCTGTGTAATTGAAGATATTGATTTAATCACAGCTGAGGACGATCAAAAAGATAACACCTTAAACACCACCAAGAGGGAAAATATTATTATTCATACTCCTCGGAAGAAAAGTTTGAAGAGAAAGCGGCCAGTAACAGACATGGATGACTTCGACAAAGGAGCTATTCGACGTCACATATTGAGCTACTATGCTCGAAAGAAGCGCCTACCCTCAGCAACTTTGTGTGTCACTTCAAGAAGCGGGACTGTATATGGGAGGAAAATTTTCACTGAGCTCGCTATTATCAGACATGGGATTTCAGTACAAGAAATTTAGCAGCAGAAAAATCCTCATGGAAAAGCCGTCAGTGGCCCTGTTAAGGTGTCATTTCTTAAGAAAGATGCGTGAAGTAAATATTACAAACACTATATTTTTGGACGAGACCTGGATCAATGAAAACACGAGAAAGGACACTGGTTGGACTGATGGCACTATCCAAGGAACTCTCGGCGGCCCTCTGGATAAAGGCAAACGATTGATCATCTGTCATGCTGGTCGCTACGATGAATATACAAAAAGCCAGCGAGATCGGGGGCTGATATAATCGGCCGCTAGCAGTTCCAACAATGAAAGGGCCATTTAACCGGCTTCTGGCATCCAAAGGGAGTGTCTCAGAAAAATAGTTGAAAAGTAAATTAAATGATCAGAATCTTAGTTTTTAATAATAACATTTTTTTAATAACAGTCGCGTAAATAATTCTCAGAAGTTTAGCAATCACAATATTTCAAAATAAACAAATAACAGTAAAACATTTGAAAATCGTCGTATAAACTTCGTGTTTGGACTTATTTTAAATGAAATCACAGTCTGAACTAAATGGAACGACCAAAACTATAAGATTAAGCAGAATAACAAAATTTAATTTATTATAGTAAACTGTATTTAAAAAGACAGCAGCGCAGGTCTAGTGCCGGCCCCTGTCTATTGTTAGGCGGCCTGCCAGTGTGCGTGCGTGAGCCAAGGGTCTCCTAATCCTCTAGCCGCCTTCACTGCTTGGACAGCGTATAGAGTTAGTATGTCTACTAACGATAATATCCCTATGCAATTATACTGCCAGTCCAAATAGTGCAGTGGTCAACGTACTCCCTGCAAATCAGGCATCCTAGTTCAATCCCTGTGAGGGTTAATTTTTTTTCATGACGTCCAGTCGCACACCCAGTCCTAATCAGCAAAGCAACATAAAGACGACGGTCTAGGCTAGTGATGGTCAGATACTAATAATAACACTGTTGTCAACATTAGTTTAGAAAATTCTGGCTCACAGATATAACGGTCTCGATCATCGCAGCTGTAAAACCTTTCTGTTTATACCGTTATTTATAAAACAATCGTCAGTGTTATTTATGACTACAACTGTTTCCTAATACACAGTTAGTGTTAAAAGATGTAGTAGTGAATGGTAACAAGTACGAACACGTTCAAGCAGACAGAAAACTTCATAATAAAGGCATTGGTGACTAAAAAAAATCATTTCACAGCTTACATATGCAAGAAATGCAGGACCGTAATTAATCAGACAGTAAGCTGTGTTTCGTGTTAACTGTCTATCTCTCTAAGTTAATCTGAAGATTTTTAGTTAGCTTTTTTATATTTTATTTCTAAATATTTTTGCGGGTTTGTCACGTTCTTCCTGCGTCTGGAACGGATTGTAGGAAACTACTACAGAATCAAACGCGCGCGCGCGCACACACACACACACACATTCCATTCATACTTTCCAAGGATCTAGGAATCTACTAGAACACAAAATAGAACAACATTTACGTAAACATTTGGAACAAATGCGCTGATTAGGAAAGAATTCACGAAAACAAAACAAAGTGATGATCGGTTCAGTGGTTTCAAATAAACAGTATCAGCGTTTTTAATATGTTATAATTCCAAGGCTTACATAATCATAAAAGAGAATACAATAACAAAACAAGTAAATTAATACAATTTGCAGATTTATTATATAATTATTTAAATATGTGACCTAGCGTGATAATTATCTTGCTATTAGATTCATAGTAATTACGCACTACTTCTAAACCGTAAGTACAACCTTATCGCGTTTTTTAAAGAACTACAGATGGAGTTCAAACTGTTTGAACCCCCTTAATTAAAAGAATAAACAGTAAAGAGTTTTCAATGTTTTTTTTTCAAATTGAAATTAAAATAATATAACAAACCATCGGACAAAAAGATAAAAGCTGAGTGAAATTAGTGGGAACAGCATGTCCTTTATGTCTCTTGATTGTTTACACATAAACAACGTTTCTGTCAATCAGTAGCCTTACATAAAGGGAAACAATTCACAAAATAATAAAATAAACTGCACTTTTATTGAAATTATATGAGTAAAGGAAATTAGGAAATTAAAATATTTAAATGTAAAGAAACTATTGCTTATAATTCGTTTGTCAACCAATTGTTTATCACAGTCTCTTAATCGAATAGTAGACAATGAAGTGCCAATAGTCAGGGGTGGTATCGACTCTGGCCTGTAAGCAACCGGTCGTGAACGAAGATTTCTTTCCAGAAAATTTTTAAAAATTCTCTACAAAATTCTTCCCCGGAATTACGAGGACTGCTGGCGTTTTTGAACGTACGTTACTGTATTCAAGTCCTTCACAAATAACAAATCATAATTGAAAGTTTAGGAAATTAATTGTAACTAAACGATCAAGATAAAATAGTTGGCCTCGTTCAGGTTTATTTAATTACTGGTTACTACGAATAATTTGCGGTATACAGAAGTATTGCCTTGAACCAGTTTTATTGGTTTACATTATAGCATTTGATAACAAATTAAACTAGTTTCTCAGATTAAAAGGCTCAGTTCTTGTAATGTCTTCTGAGACTTCTATCCGAGTACGCAATGCCATAATCACAATACGTTCAATATTCTAGTTATGGTTGGTGCAATCTGTACCATTTTAATACAGATTATGTGGACACTTACGGTTATATTATGCACGGATGATAAAGATATATATTTTTTTCAAATGGTTTTGAATAAAATAATTTGTTGCTGGAAAAACGCTTTTAGAGCTTGTGATTTAATCCTGATGAGCTCACCTGACCGAAATGTATCAGAAACAGAGAAATTATTTTGTTAAGTAAATCTGATAAAAATTTCTTGGCATATTCTATAGCGTATAAATTTTATGCAGAGATGTCTATCTTACTTTTCAGTTGAAGTAGGCCTATATTTATAGCATGTAAAACGTCAAAATCGAAAAGGTTGCGGGGTGGTTCCATACTTTTCACCACTTCATATGTTGTGAAAACATCGTATGTTCTTGGTAACAGAGTCGTTTCATTTTCCTAAAAAAAAATATATATATATATATATATATATATAAGGCCTATACTTTAAAATAATTTAACACAATTGATTAATTATTGAGTTCTCCAGAATTTGTGGGATATATCTTTATTTACTTCCATGTTCCATAAGGAAATGGAAGTATGGTCATGGCGAAAAAAATCGTGTTCGAGATAACGGCTGATTCTGATTGTACTACCATCAAAACATGAAAAAAAGTCATTTTTCGAAAAGTGTCTGTCTGTGTGTAGAATTTTTTCTATGGCAAACGATAACATCCGCAAATTCAAACAGAATCAATTAAGTTTTTGCATACAGTCCTGTTAAGGGAAAGGGGTAGTTTACCAGCAACGTTTTACGTTTTAACAAGAGTAAAGTGCTTAATATTGATAAATAAAGTATCCTGAAAAGAAGGTCATAATAATCCACTGTAGAAAGGTAGATGAAATATCTATAAATAAAAAGGGTAGTTGATGGGGGGAGGGGGTAAATTTTTTTATAAATTAAAATGGTAGTTGATGGAGGAGGTACATTTTTATAAGTTTTATATGTGTACTACGTTACTGACAACAAAGAAGTAGTTTCTATAGAAACATTTCATTTCACTTTAACAAAATTCTGTATTTTCCATTTTACTTCCATGTTCCTTAAGGAAATGGAAGTATGGTGATGGCAAAAAAAATCGTGTTCAAGATTATTGCAGATTCTGATTGTACTACACTCAAAACATGAAAAAAGTAATTTTTCAAAAAGTGTCTGTGTGTGTGTGTGTCCGTCTGTCTATGTGTCTGTCTGTCTATCTATCTGTCTGTAGATTTTTTTTCTATGGCAAACGATAACAGCCGCAAATTCAAACAGAATCAAATAATGTTTTGCATACAGCCCTGAATTGTAGAGTTCTCAAGACCTTTTGGTTTTGGTGAAGATCGGTTAAGGGAATAGGGTAGTTTACCTGCAACATTTTATGTTTTAACAAGGGTAATTTTTTCTATGACGAACGGTAACTGCCGCGTATTCAAACAGGATCAAATAATTTTTTGCAGACATCCCTGAATTGTAGTGATCTCAAGGCCTTTTGATTTTGGTGAAGATCGGTTAAGGGGAAGGGGTAGTTTACCTGCAACCTTTTACGTTTTAACAACAGTAAAGTACTTGAAAATTCATTTAAACTTTTTCAAACAATGGTAATTGTTAAAAATAAAATAATTTTGTTGCCAGGCAATAAAATTATATTTTTCATTTTAATGTAAATCATGTATGAGAGAAAATATATCGTTCGTGGCAGGCAAGCATATCTCAATTATGTATGTTTACGTTTCCATTTTATTATTATGATTACTGCAATAAAAAGGCAGGGAACACACACATAATTCGCGTTATTTCTGCCCTCACTCATGTTTATTTTCTTACATTTGCACGCTTTTTAAATGGAAAGTGCCGAAACCACACCAACATAACGCGTGCAAGCCGAAAAATTGTGCAGCGTGAATAGCGATTTGCTTCCTGTGGATCGCTGGGCAGTGTAACTGCACGTGTTTACAGAGGAACGATTCATAGACAGAATTTTCGTCTTTAGGGAATGAACCCTCTGCAAGATGCTGAGGGTCCATGAGTGACTTCGGAGCGCTCCTTCTTTTCCGCGTGTTTGTTCTGTGAAACGTACACTGTAGATTCGCAGCTTTACCCTAAGCAACGCTCAATAGGAAATGTTGAAAATTTTTGTCCACGGTGTACCCTCATACACACTAAACCTGCTCTGATGTTTTAATTACGGACATCATAATATTAAAACTTTGGAAACTTGAGCACTACTTAATGGAGATCAAACATTAACTTATACAAGCCATTAATTGTATGCATATTTTTTATATATATTGTAACGTCACAGAACGTTCCATAAAGGAAACCATTTACATAGTAAGTTATCATAAGAGGAAAGTGAGGTGAACAGTATCGAACCCAAGCAGTCCTAAAAAATTGTGTAATTTTGTCTAATAATTATTTCTACTAACATGAAAAACGACCAGACTTTGACTAAGACACAACCCCATATATATTATTAAAGTGAACAACAGTGAAAAAACCATAAGACACTATAAGAGAGAGAAATAATGTCAGAATCAACCAAAATGAAGTCATTAATTATTAAGTTTTATAACTCTGAATAGAGTATTAAGAACTATTTTTTGTGAATGAATGGGCATGATCCATTATTATATTATGTAATGTAAATAAAATAAATGTATTAAATGACTTAAATACATTATTAGAAAGAATCTAAGTTAAAATAAAAATTATATATTTGTTATGACAAAAAATATTAATGTGTTGGATTTGAGACCATACACCCAGATTTCATGAAAAAAAAATAATTATTATCAGATTGAAATAAAAACTATATGTAATTGTCAAGCAGACAAAAGTGAACAATTTATCTTAAATAAAGAAAGCTGTCAAATGAATAAAAAGCAGTCACAATAGCCAAAAACAGTATTAACTAAAAACATGTGGTAGGCATATAATATTGTATAATTTATGGATTTAATGTTGCCAAAATGCAACCAAATTGCATTAGAAAGTTGAAATATGATATAAAGCGACTATACTAATATATTTGACTAACTATAACATTGTAATAGTCAAGTTAGCAAAATATTTACCTATACCATGTATGGCTGGAGCCAATCAACCAGTACAAAAATAATCATATCTGGCTAAATATTTACAAAATGCTAACAAAAATAAAATAGAATGGTACAATACTTCAGTATACCTTAAAAACGAACAAACTCAGTTGAAAATAAAGTCAATTATAAAAGAATTTAACTTATAAGAGTGAGATTTGTCACACTATGAAAAAGGACATCTCAAGACCAATCAATGATGCTATGTCATCCTGTGATAAAAAATAATATATGTAAAGAGTAACCAGGTATCACAAAAGATAGACAATATAATAAACTCTGAGTGTACACTAGTGAAATACTACATATATTAAAGAAAGAGACTAATTATTGTGTTATAACATTAACAAAAAATCTAGGCCATGACAGAGGCCATATAAAATTGTAATTATATATGTATTACCTATGTTAAAATTTGTTTGTTTTGTTATAGGAAGGTAGTAATGTTGGATGTTCAGATTGTGGAAGGAACATAATAATTCCACAACAATTTTTTGTTATAAAAATTGAATTTTCATGACAACCCAAGGTGGGAGTTGTATATTGTGTTACTTATTAGACTTAATTTAATTAAAAACCAATCATAATTAGTATCGCTAGATTCAGTTGAAAACAGAGAATCTAAATGTAATAATGGCATACAAATTGTGAGTACTAATGTAAAACTGTTTGATAAATACCAGTGTAATTTTTGAAATATCCTTAGTATGAAGAATAAGAAATTCGTTCTAAAAGCTTCTACGGAAGTGAAAATTGTTCCATGACATTCCATTTCGTTTATTCTCGAACAATCTAGAAAGAATTTTTACACAAATATACCGGAAGTCGATGAAAACAGTCAGCCTGAATTAGTATAAAAGAGAGACCAAATTCGACACAAAAACACTTGAAACTTGAACTCCAGAACTGATGCATCACCCACGACACTGATCAACGCAGCTAAGGCGAAACCGAGAGGCGAGAAATCGACACAAGACCCGAAGAAAGGCTTTTCCCGTACATAGACAAACAGACTGACATAACCTCTACAAGAATCTACGCCAAAGTGTTGCTGAAATAGAGCAGCGACACGGCAAATTTTAATAGAAATCACGCAGCCAGAACGTCAACGGCCCAGGAGGGACCAAAACTTTAAATAGAGAACGAATTCTGCTGTGTTCGCATAGACTGACTAACTTGACAATAATCCCCTTAACGTAAACAAACAATACACAAAGCCTTTCTCGACACTGCATGGGAATCAGCGCTACGGCGGCCAATTTCTGAATCAACGCGAAACAGATGTTTCGTAGTGGCGGCGTTTGAACGATAATCTACTGCCAAACGTTTTTACAAAAAGTGCGGAAATAGTAAATGATCGCAATTTTGACTTAAAATAGATTCAGTGCACACGTGAAGAGGCGAGATTGAAAAACTACCCGAGAGGAGTGTCCAGTGCGAGATTAATTAACCATTGGAACGTGAGTTACCGAAATTAAAGTCAATTTTTTTACCTGGTTACATTTATCCCACAGTTGTACTACACATGCCACACACCTTCAAATCACTTAATTTTTCTTGTAAGGCATCTTATTGATATGTCTTGGTAGTTCAAAGGAGTCACGTCCTGAGAGTAAAGATTTTTTCACATATTAAACTCATGCTTTTCAACTGAGTAAAAAATTTTAAAACACTAGCCGATACTTGATTGGATAAATAAAATTGTCAATAATAATAATAATAACTTGTGAATTTTTTTAGTAACTCTGCAACTGTATAATTTTTTATAATAATTTATGTTAGTCCTTCAGACGATTTGTTTGTTTTTGAAGAATCATTAAACTTACCTGATTTTTCCAAGCTAAACTGACTTGTTTATATTTTTTCATAGGAGCAAGATTTAAAAAATTTTAATTTTTTTGTTAATCACATTTTATTCTTGGAACAAACGATTCCAAGTGGCGCCCACAAAAAAAACATAGTATTAAGTTGTGTTACAGGACTACATCACCGCAGAGGATCCAGTCAACAGTAAGTAACAAAAAGTGCGCGGAGGTAACGCCCGACATTTTACAACACTTTTACAACACATTACACTCACTATTTCTTTTCATTATAATATGTGTACAACGTTATCGGCAACAAAGAAGTAGTTTTTGTTAAAATTCCTTCCAGGGATGTTTGGCCGTAGTCCAATGTTTTCTACAAAACCAGACGTTTCGGCAATGCCATCGACTTCCATCATCAGTGAAAATCGAGTGCGATAACGTGAGGTGGTATACGTTAGTGACCACAGTACTGTGGTTAAGGCTGAAGCAGTAAGTAGAAAGAAGTAGTTTCTATGGTAATATTTCATTTCGAAAATGATTTTAAATATAAATCTTAGAACATGGAAGTTATGTATGGTTCTCCATACCGATATTTAATTTAAATCACGTATGAGTGAAAATATATCGTTCCTGGCAGGCAAGCATATCTCAATTATGTAATGTTTGCTTTTCCAAAGTTTTATTATTGTGATTACCGCAATAAAAGGCCGGTAGGACACACACACACACACACTTCCCGTTATTTCTGGCCACACTCATGTTTATTTTCTTATGTTTGCAGGCTTTTTAAATGGAAAGTGCCGAAACCCACACCAACACAACGCGTGCAAGCCGAAAAGGTGGACATCGATTTGCTTCCTGTGGATCGCTGGGCAGTGTTATTGTATTAAAGCAATTAATAAAATCTGTGTACTTATTTCTATTATGATATGAGAATTATAAACTAATATGTGCATGTGTGTATGTATGAAAAATATATAAATATTTTTCTCCTTTGGAAAATTGTTTGCCCCTCCTTGAAAATATTTTGACCTCCCTGATGGCTAGTTATTTACTACCCTGTGTGGAATGTAGCGCAATATGAAATGGATCAGAATGGTGGGTGTTAAACAGGAGACACAAACGTATTAAGGAAGAAATGTTTTGCTGAGAAATTTATAATTATACGGGTGAACAAAATAGTCGTTCAGGAAATTAGAAGACAAATGGAAAGAAAGAAATCAAGACTCGATTTTAAAAAAGAAAATGACTAGTACAGTATTAACAGGAAAGACTCTGATAACACTATAGACATCCCTCGGCCCCTCGCAGCGAGAGTCCAATTTCATTACAGGAATCAGATCGCAGCTACCTTTAGCTAGCTCTTCGTTCGACCTACAGACATTTTATCCAAAAGTACAGTCCTTCCTCACGAAGGTTGAGGATAGTCTTAATCCACCTGACACGGTGGTACAATTTTAGCTGATACGTAATTTCTTCAGAACTCAAGCATCCACTAATTTAATTAATATTTAAATGCTTTTAAATATAAATTTTAGGACATGAAAGTCATGTATGGTTCTCCATACCGATTTTTTTTTACTTTTTGCGTTTTACAGCACTTGTACGTAATTCTGTACGGTTAAAAAAAAACTTTTGACACTCGTTCACAGCTTAAAAAATTCAGAAGTACTCAACGTTGATAACAAAAACGTGCAGGTAACTAGGAGTTACTGTAGGCTGTAAGAAAACATGTTACTGTTTCACTCGCAGTAAGAAAACATGTAGGCCTATAAAGATAAGGTGTTTCGAACGTACTGATTACAAATATTTTGAAAGTGGGCTTCACCCGAAGTAATCAATCAAAACTGCTTATTTTAGAAATGTTATCAGTTGTTAATCAATTATACAAATAATAATACATGGTATTATAAGTTAATACATAACTTTACATTTATAATTAGGCCTCTATAGATAATCATACATGGGACTGGTCAAGTGTAGCTAAGGGCCCATTAAATCTTATAGGTTACATTAACATAAAACAGAAGCGAGTCATTCGTGTGTTACGAATTAATAGTCACAAGCAGCGAACGTCACAGGCTTAAGTCACACTTGTGTTTACTCGTACATTGCAACTAAAAATTGTCTTGCCTCCGACAAAAGACACATAGACATGAAGCCACTTTCCGGAACTCGAATTGAAGCATTTTTTTTTGCAATCGGCCACAACCCAAAAACGTTAAACTATAATAACTAAATTAGAAACAAGGCTAAAACTCTGTTAACGAGTTCCTTGAAAACCAACAGCCACACACGAAAACTTACACACAGTATTGTTTGAGTTACATGAATCGTCCGTTGTTAATTGTTCACCGGGTGACAGCTTTCAATTCGTAGCACAGTTCTTGGTCTCATGGTCAGTACGTGAACCATGCAATTACGCAGTTATTCATTACCGTTTGGTCTTACTGTTTTACTAGAAAAGAAGTCAAGGGAAGTTTAATTGATAATTTTGCGTAGTTATTTAATACATCTAAAAAGATAACACACTGAATGATTAATTAAGGAATAATTAAGGACGATGTCTTTAGACCATAATGGACACAAAGTTCAAGGCCATGGAAATGAAAGAGAACAAACAAGTAGGTCCCGAACACGTGGACGTTCGTTTGGAAAAACCCCAACCCGTTGTTTTTGTCGCTTCTTGTGAGTAAACACTCGTTTAAAACTATATTTGAGATGTTTTCATAAGATATTTAATACATTTGCATGACCACTGTCGCTTTAGTATGTGATATGTACCTTTATACACACTTTTGTAGAACGGGGACGCGCAGTCTTTCCCAGTTCTGTCGATAGTGACAGACGGGTTAGCAAACGAATTAACATTACGGAACTTCACAACTGGTTTCAAATTTTGATTTAACGTTATATTTATACCAACATTAAGAAGAAAATGTAAACACTAATATTGAACACCTGGATTTTAATGTTATGTGTAATAAGTGCATAATAGTTACGCCAACTTTTTAACATCGCTTAAAAAGTTTTTAAATGTAAGTCACAGTAAGCGGTAACTGAAAAACAGAAAATGAAAATATATATCTTTCGATAAAATCTGTAGAACAATATAACAGTAATTAACATACAGTATTAAAACATCGGGGGGGGGGGGAATTTAATAAGACTATTACAAGAAATGTGTGTGGTTTTCATAAAATGTAAACCAGTGAAATTTAACAAATCGGTCCTGACATATGTTTCTTTATGATGTGTCTGTACAAGTTGGACGCATAACACATTCATCATTAAACATTAAAGGGGGAAACCTCTGCCGGCACGTTAAGTGCGGTCGTCGTCACTATATGTAAATAACCTGTCAGAAAGTAATTAATAGGAAAGACTAATGCATATTATTGTACGGTGCACAGAGTGTTTCCAAAGTTCATTGTAATGACACAGGAATGTTCAGTGTTAAACACAAATGCTAAACTTATATGATACTGTAGCTATCGAGGCTATTTTAATTTCACAACAACAAAATATGCGAACCTATTGTAATAGTATTAAACAGAAATACACAGACAAAGAGTAGATCTGTGAATATGGCATTTGGCTATTAATCTAGAGCCCGGGTTCGATTTTTGGCTTCACCATAAAACAAGGTGCACTTCTCAACCCCCAGGTTGACTCAACCTATAGAAATGAGTACCTAGGATAACACCTATGTAATAATAATAATAATAATAATAATAATAATAATAATAATAATAATAATAATAATAATTGGAATTATTATTTGCCGGGACTGTTAGGCCGTGGTCAACTGCTTGTGTGCAAGACAGACGTTTAGGCCTCACCATCTTCAGCTTCAGAAACAATTGGCAAGGTGTCCGCCGATTACCCCATTGCTGAGGTAAAGACTACGTAAGACTATTGATTGCTGAGGCTCGAAGTAAAGAGGCCATGCGGCCACCCTTCTAGGTAAGGAAGGGTATTCAATGAACCCAGTCATTTATCTAGCTTATTCACCAGCCAGTCTGACAGTGCAGACCCACCTTCGTCATCCGGCTGCGGAGGACTTGCTCAGGGGCTTGGACGTTGCATCCCTTCTCAAGGAGATTCTCAACGAGATGCGTGATCTGGGCCACCCTGTACACCCGATGTTTCGAGTGTATACTCACTACGTAAGGCTACGTAATTACCCCAGTGCTGAGTAATCTTACGAAGTTTCTACCTTAGCACTGGGGTAACTGGCGCACACCGTGCCAATTGGTAGACCGAGAAGAAGATGGGGTCCGGAACAGATCAATAGGGCCTAATACGTGGAGTAAAGAAGATTATTATTACTCTATTTAACAGACAAGATTAGGGATTGATGACTTTAAGTGAGGTCAGACATGATAGGTTGGAAATCATGTGATGGGAAATGATGAACGGTAGACAAACTCTAAACTATTTGAAGCTGAATAATTTTGGCTAAATCGTACATAATGGGAACAAGCAGAATGGTACTGTACAGACCGTAAGTATCGTAAATACAATCCGTTGTTGAAAACATTTCCTGTTTATACGAAAAGTTTCGATTCTTAAACATTTTCTGCTCATCACCTCGATATAATACCTTTACAAAAAATTTTGCTATTGACTGAAACAAAATAGTGTGTACTTGCTACTGGAGTTTTAACTATTGGTTGAAATACCCAACAGTGCGAGAGCACTTTTTTTGTATCAATGTATTGAAGGTTATGTGTACCTTCGTACATAGTATGAAGGTTATACATACCTTATACGTAGTACCAGTACACCTTCACATAACGTTATGTGGCAAAGACTTAACGCGTCTGCTTCAAAAATTCAGTTAAAAACAAAATTGTATGCAATTTTTTAACTTTACTCAACGTATGTACTGATGAATTTATTCGGCATTTGGGTACACGAAACGCCCTCATGTTTCTGAATTTATCGTGATTTGCAAACGACTGTACCGGACACATTTATTCATTGTATAGGGAGACAACTGGGCTACTTTGTTAAGTGGCATCTCGTCACCAGGCTGTCGTTTGACGTAAACAGTCTGTCAAAAGCCAATTGACAATATCACAAACGATACTGCATATTAGTGGACTACAGAATGTTTCCAAAGTACGTGCCTTATCTGGCAGTGCTGTTTACTGAAACACGTCAAAATAAAGTTGATTGATCGGGAATATTCGTCGTCCTCGTCAAATATCACGAACGTGGTTTGCACATATAAAAACTGGGCTAAACGTGGTTTATGCCTCAGCTGCGTGACAAGCACAAAGAGCGACACTGTATGTTAATACGAATTTAACCTGTAACAACTTGTCTTCAGTAGCTACACCGAAGTTATTAAACTTCCTGACAATTCCAAAACGATCTCCCCTCCTCCCCCAAACTTACCCTCTGAAACTTAGACGAATCTACCAATGAACGCTTCTGAAACATCTATACAGGATCACTGTCTAACGGACTTGAATCAAAGTGGAATATTTGCTATTGTTTCCGATAACACAGCGTTGAAGAGTATTGCTTGAACTACACTGTTTTCACTAAAGAATAACGGCAAAAAGGGGCGTTACAAAATTTCAGCAATAAAGTAATTTCTAATATAGATCGAAATATCAACCGAAGACACTTCCTGAAGTACTTATTAGGCCTACTCACGATTCGCCGACCACGAGATTCCAACTACTGTACTAAAATATATATCAATGAATGCCTAAAAGTAGTGCACTCGAGAACGCGTGTAAACAGGACTGAACAATGACAGGATGTAACCTTGGTTAAGAAGTAGGCGTTTAAAAACTTGGCAGCACCGGTTAACGGCATTTAGCGATGATGTGCGACATCACTGTTGTTTGAATACAAAACCCTGAAGGTCGTCCGCCTTAATTACCTTCACGTATTCCATTTCGAAGCGGTGATATTCTCGGTCAGCGATACACCGTACACCACGTTAGTCGTACAGACGAGACGGTGGGACACACTACGATGATATGGTGACGTCCGACCGTGCGCACAACGCGTTTGTAAAAAAGCGTAAAAGGTTAATTTTCCGAACGCTTACTCGGTTACACGATTATTGGAAGAAACTCTCCACATTGGTTACATCTTGCGTTGTCTGCGATGTTTGGTTTCACGTGAGCCTCCGCTACGGGCAACTGGGTCTTCAACGCACGAAACTGAATAAACGTTATTTAAAGTTAGGTCATTTCAGATGATGAGAATAACAAAACGTTTGTGCAGAAACCTGGGTCATTACAACAGAATATCTTAGGAGCATTCAGACGGTAGGAGCGATGTTACTACGATATGTCAAGATGTTTATGATAAGATCGCTATAGACAAATGGGAATTGATCTTCTTTCCCATAATCGGACTAAGTGTATAGAGTACGTTTATAGTACGGACGAAAGCAGACTACACAAGGCGGTTTTTGCATACTCATCGAAAAACAAGAAAGAGAACGAAAATGTGTTACAAGAAACTAGATATTGGAAGATCAATAAAAAAGACGTAGATTTTGCAAACTGGAATACACTTAATACTTGATCGGAAAGAAGTTATGCCTCGAACGGTCTATCCTCAACACGAAGGATCGATGACTTTGATTCCGACAGTTCCCACATAGGCCTGCAGTTGACTGATGAACACCTTAACCAGTCGCAGATGTAGACTGAAGCAGCCCATCTGTGCTTAGTAGAGCTCTTCCGTTTGTGCACACGAGTCAAACGTTCATTCATACGGTTCAGGGTCATAGACGTGCGGGTAGACGGAGAAATAATGGCCTTCAGGCGAGATAAAATCTTTAATGTACTTAGTAAGACAGAGGAATATAAAAGAAAATGTCAAAGTATTAGAACAGGGTAATGAATAAGAGATTATTTTCTAAAATTCAAGTGTACACGTCAGA
Organism: Magicicada septendecula; assembly: GCA_034769895.1. NCBI lineage: Eukaryota > Metazoa > Arthropoda > Insecta > Hemiptera > Cicadidae > Magicicada > Magicicada septendecula. The sequence goes on from CM068368.1 coordinate 662,966,324, forward strand.
GAGCGTAAGGCGACCCAGGAAGCCTTGGGTTTCCCAAACGTAAGAGACTGATATATGAACTGCTAACGAAGAAGCAGCAGCTGTTGCGGAACGTAAACGGAATATTACACTACACAGTCCAGATCTACAAACATAACAATGGTTCACATGGAAATATGAATAAACGTGTCCTATAGAAATCCATAAGATCGTGGAGAGTGTAGTTTTAAAGGATCGCATGCAATTAGCGAAGCTACAAAATTGTACTTTCATAGTTCGTACAAAACGACTGACACACCAGAGCCTAATCTCATGAGAACATCAGATGTAGACAGCTGTGCAAAATGTCATTTATTGAAATATAGAATTCTATGTGTTATTCAAGAGTCTTTCTTTGCCTTAGGGAACTCTTATTCTAAGTCTATGTAATTTTGACTTCTGTATATCATTTGGCTTTGACGTTCTGCGACGAAAGCTTAATAAGGCTCACGCGTGTACTGCAAACAACATGGTTACTATACTTTATCATAAGTCAGTAAGCTTCCAATGCTAACCATTTAAACATTTCACAAATGACGTAGGCCTACAACGAATCAGTCTGAATGACGTCAAACGATTGTTAACTGATTATGAACGACTCAAGTGTAAATTGGTATAAATCACTTAGCGAAAACGAACTCGAGTATGTGCTTAATGCATGCTTAACTGAATATCATTTAGTAAAAACTGTGGCAATAACGCTCTTAATCAGTAGGCCCATATTCGACACGTCATTAAACTGGTACAACACAAAATAATATTGTTGTAACACTATGTCGAGTACTCACTTCTTTGTCTTCGATCAGAGTCGCCACTCTTCCAGGCTGCAAGAAAAACAAAACAGTTTTAGTAAAGAGGTGAAATTTATAATTAAACAAAATATTGAGCAGCTCTAACAACGAAATGTGAGCACATGCATATGTTGACTAGTCCGTTACGTTTAATTAAGCATAGGTACATAGTGTAATAATGAACGTAGAAGACAGTAGTCGTGTACTTGAGTAAAGGGTATGACGTACTTGGGAAAACAGGGAAAGTACTTTTAATTATATATATACATTCAATGGGTAAAAAGGGGTTTATGGGGGGGGGGGAATTAATCGCAACCAAGGGGGTTTGTGTGAGCCGACTGCTGTCTCAAAACGTCACACTGACCAATATGACATCCCAACTGTAATGTTATCGTTGTGTACTTGTAGAATTATGTAACAGATAGTAGGCCTATATCACGCTCTGTACTGACTGAACTTTGTCAGAAACGGCATTAAGCGACGAGCGCAAAACCACTCCAGCCTGTTCGAGTCTGGGAAACGCCGAGTGGATAGACTTTGTTACGTGTGCAGACGAGATAATAATCCTCGAATTACTAAGGTCACGTGTTTTTGTGGGATTTCTTTTTATCAATTACGGCTAACAGTACTCTAAAATTTCGAGTGTTTACTTATATAATTGTGCACGGCGGGTACTTAACTTCACACGGCTTAATTTAAGTGTGTGCGCGTGTGCGTGGGGTGGGGGGGACGCGTGCTCTCGTCTGTCTAACTTTATAATTTTATTTTTGGTTGGGTGTGATTGATATTACATAAAATAAATACGAGTCTGTGTTTATTGTTCTACTGTCGTTCTTAAAGTGGGACAAATACGACTATATTTCATAGTTTTTACAATTCCATGAATACTTTCATATTTTTAGATTTTACGACAAACACTCGCTTTTGTTTTGGTTAACGTCGTGGTCACAATGGCATATCGCTGAACGAGTTTTTCAGTAAGTGGTTCAGCCATTGCGCATTCGTAACTAAAACGTCTTCTGACGAAGAGGACGTTGGTCGGCATTCAAAAGCAAGGACATTTAGTTTTACTAATAAGCATGTGACTTAGATTTTATAGTGAAATCCTTTATTCTTTTACATGACTAAGCCTGTCGAATAATTACTATTTTTCATTTGTCTTACTTTCACTATCAATCTGCTTCTTTCCAATTCCAGTATGCATGTGTTATTTTTTTGCATTATAATTAATTATGCCTACGCCTATTATTTTCTCGGTAACGTTTCTTTCAAACCGTTGTCTTGATTTCTAGTGATACGCAATCGTTGTATAGTTACAAAGAAATATTTTACGTAAATGATTAGATCTTTTTAACAATTAAACCTTTTTTAAATATCGATCTTGTCGGTATTATATGATTTTCTAAATACCCGTCTTTAGCTGCGGATTTACGATGATTGCGGTAATTACCTGTAATTACTATCATTGCGGTAATATTGATATTTGTACATTCTGTCGGCATTTACTGTCGCGGCGTGTCAACAAACTATGAAGTCGTGACGTAATCACATCTGACGATAAGTTTAAATTGTTTGACTTTCGACGTTACGACGTAAGCGAGCGTGATGGCAAATAACAGAGCAGGCTGCAATTTTGTGTCAACTGTCTGATAACTTTTCTTGTATAACACAGTGAAGCAAGTTAAATTTAGACAAAGGTTCAAACGAGGTCACACCACTGTTAACACGTTTTTAACGTATCATACATGTGATATTGAACTTTACAAATCACACGGGTTTGCTCGAAAACGCGCACACATTCATTGTAAAGTACTTTTTCTTTAGTCTTCACACATGTGGTTCACACAAGTACCTACAGTATGTAGTATTTACTTGCAATGTGTATTTTTTGTTTAGTCTTCAGATATGTGCTTCGCGCATGCACCTTTCGTTTGTGGTACGTGTTTAATTTATGTATCTCGGTTTAAACGTTAATTTACAACGATATTTACATATTTGAATAAGCATAATGACAGAGGTATCATTTGATACTTTGAATATAAGGCTAACATATATTTTTCACGCATTTATCTAAGTGAGTAATAAATTAATTTACGTATCTTGGTTTAAACAGTAATTTGTACTGATAGGAGCGCAAATTTACAGTTTGGATAGCGGTCGTATTTGTAGTAGGTCTAGGCTATATAGTTTTTAATGGAATATATTTTCAGTTTCGGTCGACTTGTGGTAAACGATTGCAGTATCCAAATATAGACGGGCGAGGTTGACGCGTGTCTCGTAGGCCTAGTTAATTATTCCATTCGGTATACCAAAGAACTGTGACTTCACAGAAGGATAGGCCTATCCTGCGTGACACATCAGCGTCCAGTCTGATTCCGAAACTGAGCTAAGAATTTGTTGTATCATCTCACTACCCTGTCTATGTTAATGAACACTTTTGTTCACGGCCCCAAACATTATGTCACCTTGGGATTCCCAATTACAGAGAATTGGCAGATTTTATTGACGTCCGTCTAGTCGCGTGATGCGAACCTCCAAATGTGGAAGTGACGGCGAGCCCACGTTCTGGCCGCTAAACGGACTGCCAAGGTTGCAGTTATGTTCTGTCGAAAAGAAAAGAGTTTTCCTTTACTCGATGGGCGTAGAACAGTTACGCACTTAAAGGGACGATCAAAATCCACACTGTCTTATGCTGCCAAAGTTGTTACATCGAATGAAGTACTCATATTGGCACGAGTACCTAGCACACGTAATCATGATAAATATAATTATTTTCCATGTCATAAGTGAATATAATGAATTGGGAAAGATTCGCAATGGAGCAGAGTGCCTGGAGACGGCATTTACTCAGAAGCGACAGACTCGTGCTCACCGACGATAAAGACTATAAAGGCATACCGATTGACTACTGAGAAAGACTACTGTCGTCGGTTAAGAGATAACAGAATTCTAATAAAGCAATATACGTATTCATATTCATTCCGCTATTATTGAATTTTATAAAAGTGTCAGTGACGCTAAAAGGCTTGAGGAAAATAAAATTTGACAAACTCAGATTTAAGCAGAGCTGTACAATTAAGTTTACCTTTATTTTTAAATACTCAGTTTTAAAATCAAATGGCTTAAAATGTTGATACCGAAACATTTAGCTGTTTACAAAAAAAAATAGTGGTTTCTAAAGCAATAATGTAAACATTAATTAATAGTTTCTTTGTTAACACTTGAAAATGCTACAAAGAACCTTTCATTTGCCCACTAAAACACACACATACGGACGCATCCGAAATGATCAGAACTCAAACTCATATTCTTGGGAGCTTTACAGGAGTTATTATTATATCCATATATGGAATTTCTGACACCGATACACATATAAAAGTCTCGAAATACAAGGCATTTTCTTAAAATGAACGAAGAGTGATTTATTCATCTGATATAATTGAAAATGTCAATAATGTCCCTTACAACATTACAACATTCTTACTTTTGTAATGTTAGTAAACAACCCCTCCCATAAAAACGATTACACAAGTATTTATCTAATAATGTGTTTGGACAATTTAGGTACCGACTAATAAAAACATATAACATCGTTTGGGAAATAGCTTGCATAACAGTGAACATTTGTTCTAAATGGCAGTGTCACACGTTTTATGGACTTTTTGTTGTTTATGTTCGACTTTAAGTTTGTGTTCATCCACTGGTGAAGCAAACGTGAAGGTTTTTAAAATTAAAAAGACTGATTCATGACGCCGAGGAATGCTTAATCTCTTTCAGAAGTCGTGTTTCTTTAGAAGTTGGCAGCAGTTCAGAAATGTGAAGGTACAGAGGAAGTCTGGAGAGTAAGGTAGAGAAGACTAGGGCGTGGAATCGCCGAGAAAGAGAAAGCTACAACAAACAGAATTACATGAAGTCTAAAAATAGACAATAATAAAAGACAAAAAGACGGTCGTCTCCGAAGGCGAGGGGTAACAGCACGCGTCTGTGCGCTGATGTACCATCCGAGTGCTGGCACAGGAAGCGCACAATGCGATTATAAATACGACCAAGGTCCCGACATTAGCCAAAACAAGGTCATCGTCACATCATCGCAGGACATCGCGCCAAAACGCAACTGTTATGCATCGTCAGTACACAACACATAGGTCTAGCATTATGCGTGTATGGAACAAGGCCTAGTATGACGTCTGAGAGCATGGGTTCGATACCCACAGATGGGGTATATTTAGTTAAAAAAAAATCAGTCCTTCTCGGAAAGCGTTGTTAAAGTAGTGAGACACAGTCTGGATGACAAAGACGTGCTTATGGCCACGACTCTATAGCGTCACGTGTATTGGTTGGACACACCTAGAGCAATGTCTGGAGTGGCCAGCTAACTCGCTTCCCAAAGCGCGTCGAGGGTGGGTTCGAATCTATCTCGGGGTGGATTTCTTTTCACGATGCCTGGCTGTGGCTGGTTCTGGATCTCCCAAATTCAGTGAATACTGGCCTCATCAGCATGTACGTTACGGACGGTCAAGCGCAGTATTAGCCACATTACCATCTTTGTGTATAATACAGATTAAAATACTGTAGCCTGACTACATAGACCCTAAAATCGTGTCGAAGTGCAAGGGGAGTAATTTTAACTTGTATTAGGCCTATATAAGAACGGGTGCTTTAATAAAACTATTTTTTCAAATACGGATCGGGAAAGACCTGTTAAAATCCAGATGTAGAACAAACGTTTAAACAGAGATTATGTCAAGAATGCTTGAGTTACGATAATACAAGTTAACAGAATTTGGGCTCCCTTCATTCTTGTCTTGTAACTACGTGAGAGTAGAGTCTTTGTAATATGTATTCGCTTTTTTACTCCACTGAATATTAGTGGGAACGATTACAATCACAGCAGGGTTATAGGCCTCCTTAATGTAACATATAGGCCTACTTGTTTTTCACACACCCATATGCAAAAGTCGTCTTAACGTCTGCATGTGCCCCGCGCGTTTCGTGTTTCTGGTGTTTATATAAGAGGAGACAGCGGGGGAGTGAATGTGTGTGTGTGTGTGTGTGTGTGTGTGTGTGTGTGAGAGAGAGAGAGAGAGAGAGAGAGAGAGAGAGAGAGAGAGAGAGAGAGAGAGAGAGAGAGAGAGAGAGAGAGGTGAGGGGGAGACTGGGAGTGAGAAAGGCCCCTGACAGAATGCAATTGTATGTAACTTATTAGAATTCAATGGTAAAATATTCTACCACTACGCGTTAAAATATTCAGGAAACAGGGTTTTGGTTTGGTGCAAAATATTTATCCACGATTTATCTGCTTACCAAAATATATTTAAAACCTACTTGGAAAACATTTTGTTTAGAGTTTTAAATAAATTCAGACTATAACATGTTATGTATGTTGACAGAAAGATACAACCAAATTGATTTATTATCTAATCTGGCATAATCAGCATTAGATATCTGACGTATTTCCTGACTGATACTTGTTACTTGGAACTGCATTTAGACGTGGCGTAAAGTATTTGAAATTAAGCTTTGAATACTAAACAAATGTTTTTTCTTTTAATGCCGATTACAATCCGTCCATGCGTCCCCAGTGTTTTTGCAGTATGAACGATTTAAAATACAAATTTAATTACAACTTGGACAGTACAAATGATAAAAAAACATACTCACAGAAGAAAAGATGAACTTTTCTTTGTCAGGGTCAGTAACCTTCATTACAGTTAAAAATAAGAAGAATAAGTCAGCCAAATAAACACCGACATCGCTCATCTTCGTAACTGACTGAACATCTATTTCTATACATCTGCAGCAGCGCTATCTATGAAAAATCACTTTACGTCTCGGAAACCACCCAAAATAAACGCGTTAAAAATCAAGGCGTGAATACCTAAGTTACGTTTTAAAATAGTGATTGTGTTAAGAAAGCTCGATCACGTGATCGAATCCGCGTATTTCTTCAATACCGGTCTAAATTTAGACATTTCACCGCCCGTCTCTTAGGAGTAGAAAATTTAACTCTTTGAGGCTGATATACTATGGGACTAAAGAAAACAGAATTTTGCGTTAGTTTAAAAAATTAAATTTTTTTTGTAATTTACAGCCGGCAACTGTATTTAAATTATGTCCAAAACTTGGCTTGCGAACGCTCAGTTCTGTCCGGCAGTAGGGAAGTGCCCTCGTCTGGGAACCCTATTGCTACTCTGAGGAGAGAATTTCTCGAAGTCGGAGGGCAGTGGAATATCACTTCACAGATAAACGAACTGCTTATCTGTTCTCAGTGAACTGTTCTCTGTTACAAGTTCTTTTATCCGACGAGGACAGACTCTTCGTCAAATATTTTGAAATTTTTGTTTGTTTTTTAAATTACAGTAAATATATGCTTAAAATACACTAAACGGCTTATTAAATAATGTGGAAAGGGCGCATTATAAGGCAACAATTCATTTGTGATCGAAAAAATTAATGTTGTATGCTATAAATATTCAAGGTTCTTTAGGTACAGTGATAACTTATTCACATACAGATGCGAGACAATTCGTGCATATACATTATTGGTATATGCAAAGGAGACCACACCAATCTTAAGACCGTTGATAAAGAAAAGATAAATAATATGTACGAAATAAAGGCATGTAAGAAAATATAAGAAATGATAAATAACTTGTTTTCAAGTTAGGACAAAACAACAGATATTTTTATCTTACGCTCACAATCTTATGACACCATCCTGATCTAAACGTTTTGGCAGAACATGCGATACGAATTTACTTTAAAAATCGGATTACCGCTCTCAGTTTAAAGAGATTTTATCGATTTATGCGCTTATATTTATCTATTGCATATTAATGTATTACTTTATGCGATGTGTTTCAGCGACTAGCAGTTAAGAGATACATTTTTACATACAAAATGAGTAGTGTCTGTATCGTCTTCATACGAACAGATAACAAACAAACAAAAATGGTATCAGTATCCGGTTCTTGCACACAGCCACTCACCCTTACATACGCTGTGATACACACCCACTCACTCATATACACACATTCATTTATCTTCTTAATTTACAGCTTCAAATATTTTGGGAAAAAATTATTGTGTATCTAATATTTAAATTAAAAAGAAGAAAACTGAAACATTATTTGATTGTGCTTATCCTACACATGTTCATATAAAACATCCACGTCAGTGAAAGAGAACAAACAGTAAAGGCTGTTGTTACAGTTACAGTCAATAACACACAAACAACGTCGTTGCGAGAGCCATAACAGTAACATTTGTTTGTCTAACAAATGTACTAGATATACAGAGAGTACAACATGCTGAAATTGTAAATATCGAATTGTGGAATAGGCTATATGTAAAATATACGAAAACAAGCCCACGCACGCCCACACCCACATACACACACGCACACACACAAACACAAAATCAGGAAGTAACTTCACTTAAGTACAAATAATTATGATATTAATTTACGTACGTAAATGTGTGTGTGTGTGTGTGTGTGTGTGTGTGTGTGTGTGTGTGTGTGTGTGTGTGTGTTTTACGAACTTCTACAAGTTTTTATTATTATATTCAATTTCGTTTTAATTATACTGTCATTATTTAAAATAATAAAGTTAACGGAATTGTAACAGTTGATTACTATAGTTTATACGTAAGCTAACTGAATCATGAACGGCTAAACTCAATTACTGAAATGTTTGTTATATACATTAACCTTTTGTTTGGCTAACGAATAAGACTGTTAACTGACCTTTCCCTCCACGCCGCGGTGTGTGGTGTTTCCTTGCCAAAATTTCCTGGAGAATCCTGTAATGAAACCGGTGACCGAATCGTCGTATTCGAATCCCGGGTGCCAGCAAAGCGACCCATAACCGAAGACCCATAACGACGTTGTATACCGTTGCCCGTCCATTTCGAGTCAAACGGTCACCACAATGGTCAGATCACGGATGATTGTTCCAGTTGACTTGACCGACAGAATTAAATGTTAAGATCAGTTTGGCACTCACGCACGGCACTAACAGCTGTTTGTAGCACGCTTTGCGCACGCCTCACGCGGTCAGCTGTCGAAACTAAAGTTTTGTAGCAGACTACGCTTGCGAACGGCGACCAATGTCGCGCGCCAGCGGGAAATCCCGCTCTTCCGATTGGTTGGAATTTTCAAACGATTAGAATGATGCAACAAGCGACGGAGTTTTCAATTCACTTGTATTGACCGCTTTCTTTGTGTGGCACGCTTCCGAACCGATTCGAAATGAAAGCGTATCCTCCGTTTATTTACGCACAGATGCTCACCTCCGGCTGGATGATGTAACAGTTTAAAACGAATCGATACTGTGAAAGCAATTCTATTAATTATTGTCGTTAACTTTACGTTCGCGGAAGTAATTAGTGGAAATGAGGTAAAACATACCACGTGGATGTCATAGCGGTAAATTTAAATAATTGCCTCAACAGTAAGGTTTATAATTTAAAAAACTATTTAAATAAATAGCCATGGCTCAATATGGTAGGCACAAACACTAACAACACACGCACGCACGAATGCATCCTTTGATGCGCTTCCACGCCGATTCGGTAGTACTACAAGATCAATGAAACTTCTTACCTCTCTGTCATTAAGCCTGCTGCTTGATCTTCTGTCGTTGTTTCTAGCTTTCATCTTTCTTATTCCAATCTGAGTCTGCTTTCGCTTGCGTTTTTTATGTTCTTGTTATTATGACAACGCTGTGAGCACCTCCAGTTCCGTTTCCTTTACTACGGTTGTGAATACCTCAATAATGACCACTGCCAATCTGTAACATTGTCACGGCAGTGGCTTGTACGTCCGATAGTCTTTCTGTTTTGACTGTGCAGAGATTAGAATTTTAATTGATCTGTTTTAACGGTTGGATTGATTTGTAAAGAAAACTAATTACATTTTCCTTGTAGTTTGCTATAAAAATAGTAATGAATAAATGAATTACTGAAACAATTTTTCAAAAACGGGAAACACGTGGATGGTGTGTATATTTCCTTAAAAAGAAGTTAACATGAATCAACCAGACACAGCGAGATAACGAAATTATTATTCAGAGCTGTAACTATAATTCTTGACAATGTACAGTGTTTGTCTAAAAACTGACTATATTACATTAATAACTGAGTAATTAATTTTATCCCCTTCAAAGTAGTTCCCTTGGGAAGCCACACACTTAGAGTGATATTGTTCCCAATGATTGAAACAGCACCAGCAGTCTTCATCTGTCGTTGCCTTATAGTTTTTGGACGTTCTCCACACTTTCAAAACGGAGTTGGCTTTTGAGTTTTGGAAAGCGAAACTGATGGCGTAAGATCAGAAATGGAAGGGACTGGGGTACCGCAAAATGCCATTTTTGGTCAAATACTCGTTCACGAAAAGTGCAGTGTGACACGGAGCGAGTTCATGATGAAGCATGCGAGAGTCAGTAATGTGCTAAAATTTCCAGTGTAGTCTGGTGATTACATTTGGTTCGTAAACACTTATTGACGCCATCAAACGACGATCATACTTGATGAACTCTCTCACTTTGGTCACATTTTCATCAATTCGTGCTGTGTCGGCTGTCCAGAAGAGGGTATATCCTTTTCAGTTTCATGGCCATTCAATAATGATTTAGGACATTTAAAATCCTAAGAGGTTTTATTCCTGAAATCTTGTTTTAACTTGTCAAATATTTCTGCCGCACGTCTTAAAGTTTGTTACAAAACTCTGTTGTATAATTCTGCTCAATATTATAACGCTGCTCAATTTGGTGACGTGAGACAAAACAAAAACACATAAACTATGGCATAGTCACATCTGGTAAAATTAAGAAGCTGACCATTTTTACGAATGTAACCAAACGTTATAGATATAGAAGACTTTGCTTTCTTCGTCTCACAGTGTTATTACTTCGTGGGAAAAGAAATATAATCCCATTATTTATCCCTTTATTAGATAAGCCTCGTGTTACCTCGGATTTTGTTTGTTTTTGGTTTTTGGTAAGAAATAGCCAACATTGCTACTTAATAGTAAATAAGTATAGGCCTATTTATACTACAGGTTATAAACTTCATTTATACTTCATTTACTCCAGTGATGTTAACAAACAATTTAAAACATGAGAAATTACACACATACGCTCAAGTAAATAATATGTTTGTGTGTATACGCACTGTTTAACTCGAGAAGGCTTTCTGTAAAAAATGGACCACGCTGGCCCTGTAAACAGTCCCTTCCTGCAAAACTCGCATGTAAAAGTTGGTAGTTCAAAGCTGAAATGGCAGAATGATTTGGATAAATATGATGAAAAGCACAATCAGAATTTGACTGAAACAGCTAAATGCCATTGGCCACAAACTGACTACGCTTATAGCACACACCTAGTAATGATGACGATGCCAGTGTTCAGAAGCCTCTAGTAAAAACCGAGACGGTGGGAAACTAATCTAATTCTCAGCCGTAGGTGTCTGACATACTAACCCGTAATCCATTATATTTTTGTCTGTTTGTCTCTCTCTCTCTCTCTCTCTCTCTCTCTCTCTCTCTATCTCTCTCTGTATTTCTCTCGTGCTCTAAGAGTCTTTTCTTAAAATACCATCTTTTTCATCATAACAATACTTTACGGATTGTAAAGAAGGAAAAGGGGAACTGGATTGGTCATTTCCTGAGAGTAGATTGATTACTAACAACATTTCTGAGGCAACAGTAAAAGGTCAGAAAAAGACAGGCAGGAGAACATTAAAGCTACTGGATGACTAAAATGGGGGGGGGGGTGTAAAAAGATAAACGCTGAAGTCTGGAATAGATTGGAAAGTGGTGGGTGATGGTGTCTATGATCTGCCCCAATCCAGGATATTATACGATAATGATGATGATGGCATCATTACCGAATTCTTGTTTTTTATTCATCCCCGTAGTCTGAAAAGATTGTACTTGGCTGTTTAGACAGGGTTATTGTTGTCTGTAATGTCGATTCTGACATCTGCCGCAGTAACCAACAAAGGCTAAGCAGCCTTCATTTTTTGAAGCCCCAGCTACGGTCTCTTTACCGTGTAGGGATATATGTTGTAGTTTATATATATTGTATTTTTCTTTAGTATTACGTACGTAAATATTTTACTGGGTAGGTATAAATTTTAACGAAACAGAAAAAAGGATATGTATTAGGCTAGACGAAGTTTTATTCACTTACTTGAAATTATATTTTCGAGCTGTCATTTTACTGTATTTATCTATTATATCATCAAAATCGAAAGAAGATTGATTTTTTCTTTCTATAGGCAAATTAGCCAAGTTTTCCAATCTTTCCTTGTTTATCGTTGCTCTAAGATAATTCTTTTTTTATTTACAGATTTGAAATATTTCTTTTCTATATATAAGATGCTACAGGCATGTAAATTGTAATCAAAATTCTATGAGATGTAACATATGTTGGGAATGGATTCAGTCTTTAAAGTGATAAATTTCCTTGACTATAATTGCTGCTTCTGCAGTACGTAGATGCTCATGTACGTCCATATAGATGCTTAGCAGGACGTACATGTCCAAAGATTTCTTACTTCTTTCACCACTTATTTATTATCAGAGTCACCGTATACAGGATTGATCTTTTCTACGGAGGGTTTTGAATTAATATCAGAGGCTTCTATTTTTGGTTATTGGCTATAAAATGAAAACTAAGATATTCCAGTAAACTTTGTTGGAACCTATACCGACCGCCCTATGCAAGTTGCCCGGGACGGACCGCCCGCGTTTTTCCGTCACTGTCCCCTTGCGTGTTTATAAAGGGGTTTATACTAAGTTAATTTGTACATTTCACGTTTCGAATAATTATTAAAATACATTTGTTTTGAAATCTTCTAGTTGTGCTAAATTATGTGTTATATATTTTTCTATATAATGGAGACTTCTATATTATTGGATTACAGGTTAAAATTGTTAATAGCGTTATTGACAACTTTAAATGAATTTTGTCAATTTATAAAAACATACACTAGAACATTAGCTATAGTTACCAGATATATGGGCATGTCTGTAACATTATTTCTAACATTGCAGGAACTTTGACTTCCAGAAATATTAACCCTCAATTAGGCTTTTAGACCTAGCAAACGAATGGAGCTATATTTGTGTGTTCTTTACCAAAATGGCTTTTGGAGTTTATAGCTTGTACTGAAACACGTAGGAGACTTGGTTTTATTGTCTTTATTTTGTAACATTGCTCATAGTAAACCTTAAATTAAAACTGAAATCTAATTTCTGGTCACGGTCTTATGACTATGATGTTATGTCTATAATACTTATGATATTTAGTAATATGAATAAGAAAGGAGTAAAAATTATGTAGTTTATAAGCACTTTATTTGAAAAATAATACTAATCAGTCCATTATCAATATATGTATTCACTTAGGTTAACATTATGCTTTACATGCTTATAAGTATTTAGCGCTAACAAAAAAGTGTTTCATAAATACATCTTCAATGTCTAGAGCAAAATTTGTGCTCATTTGCTGGTGTTGCATCAGAAGATGTAGTGTTACAAACATAAACCGTGTAATATAGAAGGCGAGACACTTTAATAACAGAATGTATGTCATACACACATAAAGTACAAAGAAGTAAGAATTAATTAGTTTCTTAATGACAGTGATTTGAGCGGTTTCATCATAAATTTCTTGAGTACTTCGTAACGGTTAAAATGTATGTCGTCAGTGAGTAGTTAATGATGAATGATAATAATTACTAACAACGATGTTTCATTTATAGAATTCTTTGGAATCGAGTATACTGTGTCGACATGAATACATACGGTTTTTTAGTGGAACCGGCTAAAAGGCTTAGTTATTGGAATTTTAGATAATTCAAATTTCGAGGATGAAAATTTACATTATATCTGATTAAAAATATATGCTCAAATATGGAAAAAAATTGGTCCTCTGATCTAAGTAATTTAAGAAAAGGTTTTGATGAAAACACACGCACGCGCGCGCGCGCGCACACACACACACACACACACAATAAAAAAGCGGTAATCAAACAGTACTGATATAATAGTCTATACTCTGTCATCATCATGAGCGTCGTCATAAGCATAAGCATCATCATCGACAAGGAGCTATGTGTGATTACTTGAATTTTTTTTTATTATAAGATGAGTTTTCAATTGTTTTAGAGTAGGTGACAGGTTACAATTATGAACTATACTTCTTGGTAGTACTAATTGTTATTCACCTACGCAAACTCAGTAAAAAAGGGCAAACAGAATAGACAACCATAATATCGTGATAAAGTTGAACCTGCATAAGCTATTGTAGGAATTATTCAACATCCCTTCGCATTGTGACAAATATACTTTGTGGTAACTGAATTCTTAAAAACTTATTTTATTTACTATCTTCAAGACGACTGGTTAGAATTCTTCTGTTCCTGCTTCAGCTTTGTTGCACCCAGTACTAAACACAGACCATATCTAGGTTCTTTCATTTATGGCACTTTTGAGGACTCCTATTTGTGGTAGTCCTACCATTGGGTTTTACGTCTTCACTTGTTGCTGGTCTGCTTCGACTTCTCGTTTTCCTGCATGCTCTATGTTATGATCTACTGTCTCCATCCAGTACGTGCTGTATATGTCCTCCATCATTTCATTTCAATGATTCTTTCGCTTTCTTACAGTGAACACTCTAGTTCTGTGACTAATCAACTCATTTACTCTCAATTAACTGACTAACACCGATCCTTTTATAACACTTACTTCATTTCCAAGCGATTTAGAATAATCAGTACGTCAGAAGGCGAGTCGTCGGGGAGACGAGGTACTATCCTTTTGTGCACGTCATCCCAAAACTCCGTTCTAAAAAAAATGATAGACCAGACTGCCATTTCAACAGCTCTGATATTGTAGTGGGGGTGATTGAAATTTAAAACTCTGTTGTAGGTCCGAATTTTTATTTCAAACTTATTATGTCGCGTACGTCGGTAAATTGTATAATTCAGGACTTGAGGTATACGAGTACGAGGCGCTAGCTAGGCTAGTACACAGAAGGCGAAATGACTACTTAATAGCGTGGGTCGCTGTGTAGTCGAGCTTTTTCATAAGGTCGAACCTACTTGATCTAGGACTTTAAAAAGTACAGCGTTATGGTTTTCTAATGTAATTGTCTTACGCAAAATTGTACTCGTATGAGCCTATACCACGTAGAATATATAATTTGTATTCGAAAAATATTTAGAAATCATTTCTTTTTAAATATTGTAATAAAACCCGTTAAGTTTAGTAATAATTAATACAAAGATTAATAATATTATTCTCAAGATTTCTTAAAGACAGGAGTAAATTGCTTCTTAAGGTTAGACGATTTTAAATAAAAAGTTTGTCATCACACTTTTTAAATACGCATATATCAAGGCGAAGCTCATCACTTGCTAGCTCTACGATTCCAGTTCTTGATTTAGTACGATTTCACTTTCCAAGTATTTTCTTGACAAAAAAAAAACAGGAGAATCACGCGCGCGCACTGGTGTCCACGGGATAATAACGAAATTTCTGGATTCCTTAGAATCCCATAACGTGCAATTGGTGACAAGTGGATCTCGAATTTTTAACTAGAGAGTAACGTATTTTGCTTACTGTGCTCCATTCAGAACTATAGAGAGACATCAATAAAAATACTCAGGCATTCAACGTTAGTTAAAGAAATGAACGTAATACAAGTTTTATTACAGTACATAAATACGGGTTACTTTATTTTCGTCTGAAGTGTAGGTAAATTGACTGTTATCATGTTGTTAGTAATGAAAACAGGATTAGGCTCAGTCTTATCGGTAAATCCCCAAGTGCTTCTGTTCGCTGAAAGCTGACGTTGGAGAGGTACTTACGGACAAGTCGTGTTTTCAATTTCCCATCTCTGAGTAAACACAGCCGTAATAAAAATAATTACACTGTATGATACAAGGAACGCGATCACGTTTCGTGAAAAATTTAATTCTAATGACGTAAGACGCTTGGCTTTAAGACTTAAAGTAGTTGTGTAATATATAGGCCTACGTGATATAAGTGCGTATTATGTTTGTCTATCAATTTTCATTGAAGAAGAAGCAGTCGCACGTGTTCTATTGAAAAAGGAATTAACAAAATATTAATTTTTTTAAAAATGTTGTAAGCTAATATTTAGGGATTCTAGGATGCGATTTGTGCGATTGAACCACGTTAATAGAACCAGTTATCGAAATGTCAACACATCTATACCCACCCATCAATACATACCCTCTCTCATACACACAGACGTGAGTATGTAATTTGAAATGAAGATACATAGGGAGTTGTTGTTGCGTTGTTTGTATAACGGCGGTGTACATAGTTTGAAATTATTGGACCATTTTGAATAGAGAAGAAAGAGGAAATACGTGTTAATTTTTTTTTTCTAAAGAACAGCAAATGTCTGATGCGATACAACAGGTTGTTCACATGATTGACACGTTAATACGAAAGGAAGATACCGCTTACCGGATACAGGAAAACCGAGCTATATAAATCAGTGGAATGTTTCTAATGGTACTTAACAACAGCTGCAGACAAATACACAGTGTAGGTCTATGTGTCTAATGATGATGATAACAGTACTCTTGCTTCTGTTAATAATTACGTTGAACAGTTTGTTCACTTTTCTGTTCTGAACGTAAAATATTGAATTAAAATAATCCATGGAACACAAATTGTGGGAAGAAATTGGTATTCCCATATGTTATTTGACTCGAGATATACGAAATAGAAGTTGCAAAGCTGCATCACTAGTAGTTTTCAAGAAAACTGATGAAGATTGGGGCCAAGAAACATAATATTTCATAATATTTTATGTTTTATGGGCAATAACTTTGTTAAATTATTAATAAAAAATTTACAGGCATTGCACAAATGCAATGCACAGAAAAGGGCATTGAAAATGCTTCAATAAATTTAAAAATATATATATTTATGTTCATTCACCAATCAATGAATTTATTCTTCATTCACCAATCAATGAATTCATTCTTCATTTACCAATGTACAGATTATAAGTTAAATGTAGTCGCATTCATAAGCAAAGTTTAATATGTGTACTACGTTTATTGACAACAAAGAAGTAGTTTCTATGGAAACACCGGTTCCCATTTTCGATCACGCACCAGCGGTCGTTTTCAAATGTGCGACACGTCCTTATAAACATTTTCAATGTTAAAAGAAAAATTACAAATAAAATTTGTAGAAAATTTATTTTCAAGAACATTGATGTAAATAACGCTGGGTATAAACGAACACAAGTTTTAAAAGTTTTGTTTTATTTAAAACGTAACTATAATCTAAATTAGAGTTATAATCTAAACAAACAAAAATATCACAAACAATTGAAGATCATTAAACATTTTAATATAAATTTTATTACCGTGAATAAAACGTTGTCTTCTCTCACTAAATGCATTTAAGTCTAATTTGAATGTGACCCGTTGTTGTTCATTTAACTGCAGTTACTTGCCTTTACAGCGTTAATTACTCGTTACCATTAATTATATTGTGTTAATTAAAAGATTATGTTCTCTTCAATCTAGCCTAAGTTCTTGGGCGTCATTTGCAACGGTAATTAAAGTTACAGAGATGTCTATTGATGTCAATTGTAACGGTATAACGTTTACTTAGGAGTGATGAGTACAAATTATATTTTCGTGTTCAAGAAAACTAATTAAGTAATATTGTTGTATCATCCCTCAGGTTGTTATTTAAATAATGAAACACATACACATTTATCAGTCTAATTAATGCATTTATTAAATTTACGTTACTTGACATTAATATCAATTATCTTGACTTTTAACATATGATCATTCATTATTTTAATATATGATTTTTCTCAATAGACATTCTTCTAAGATCTCTATATCTCAAGGTTCAATTTAATTTATCTAAGCATGAAAAACACTTATCTATAGTTAATTATCATATTAACACATGTTTTATTTCTAAATGGATTCATGTTGAAAATATGAGTTTATTCTTAATTGAAATGATGTAATCATACTACATCACGTTTTAATGTTACTTCATGCGTAATTTCTTTAGTAGTACATGTTTTATTTGTAAGTTCTTTTAGTAGGACAGACAGGTGTTTTAGTAAAATATTAACTAATACATAAAAGTTACTGTTGGTACGATTATTCCAATCTACGGCGCGTGGATCTGCGATGATCTCATCTTCCGCTCCTTAGATCTGCGTGGTACGTGATGATCCGCTTCTCACTCCTCTGCATGAATTCTCACCTTGCTGAATCATATCGTGGTTTACTCTCGTAGTGAATAATGGCTCAACACTTTTTATCACTCCACTTTAATTAATACTATTCGGCAACTTCTGACATTACATTTGTACAAGTACCGTTCACTAGTTATAGCGTTTATTCTCATTACGTGAGTTACGTGAGTTATAGTTTGTACACGACTGATTCCGAACACATACTCCGATTCTAATTATTTTTACAAGTTATAAATTAATAAATCCTTAGTTCTCACTCTTTCAATATTAACTGTATTTAATATTAAGTGTAGGTCTATGTGTCTAATGATGATGATAACAGTACTCTTGCTTCTGTTAATAATTACGTTGAACAGTTTGTTCACTTTTCTGTTCTGAACGTAAAATATTGAATTAAAATAATCCATGGAACACAAATTGTGGGAAGAAATTGGTATTCCCATATGTTATTTGACTCGAGATATACGAAATAGAAGTTGCAAAGCTGCATCACTAGTAGTTTTCAAGAAAACTGATGAAGATTGGGGCCAAGAAACATAATATTTCATAATATTTTATGTTTTATGGGCAATAACTTTGTTAAATTATTAATAAAAAATTTACAGGCATTGCACAAATGCAATGCACAGAAAAGGGCATTGAAAATGCTTCAATAAATTTAAAAATATATATATTTATGTTCATTCACCAATCAATGAATTTATTCTTCATTCACCAATCAATGAATTCATTCTTCATTTACCAATGTACAGATTATAAGTTAAATGTAGTCGCATTCATAAGCAAAGTTTAATATGTGTACTACGTTTATTGACAACAAAGAAGTAGTTTCTATGGAAACACCGGTTCCCATTTTCGATCACGCACCAGCGGTCGTTTTCAAATGTGCGACACGTCCTTATAAACATTTTCAATGTTAAAAGAAAAATTACAAATAAAATTTGTAGAAAATTTATTTTCAAGAACATTGATGTAAATAACGCTGGGTATAAACGAACACAAGTTTTAAAAGTTTTGTTTTATTTAAAACGTAACTATAATCTAAATTAGAGTTATAATCTAAACAAACAAAAATATCACAAACAATTGAAGATCATTAAACATTTTAATATAAATTTTATTACCGTGAATAAAACGTTGTCTTCTCTCACTAAATGCATTTAAGTCTAATTTGAATGTGACCCGTTGTTGTTCATTTAACTGCAGTTACTTGCCTTTACAGCGTTAATTACTCGTTACCATTAATTATATTGTGTTAATTAAAAGATTATGTTCTCTTCAATCTAGCCTAAGTTCTTGGGCGTCATTTGCAACGGTAATTAAAGTTACAGAGATGTCTATTGATGTCAATTGTAACGGTATAACGTTTACTTAGGAGTGATGAGTACAAATTATATTTTCGTGTTCAAGAAAACTAATTAAGTAATATTGTTGTATCATCCCTCAGGTTGTTATTTAAATAATGAAACACATACACATTTATCAGTCTAATTAATGCATTTATTAAATTTACGTTACTTGACATTAATATCAATTATCTTGACTTTTAACATATGATCATTCATTATTTTAATATATGATTTTTCTCAATAGACATTCTTCTAAGATCTCTATATCTCAAGGTTCAATTTAATTTATCTAAGCATGAAAAACACTTATCTATAGTTAATTATCATATTAACACATGTTTTATTTCTAAATGGATTCATGTTGAAAATATGAGTTTATTCTTAATTGAAATGATGTAATCATACTACATCACGTTTTAATGTTACTTCATGCGTAATTTCTTTAGTAGTACATGTTTTATTTGTAAGTTCTTTTAGTAGGACAGACAGGTGTTTTAGTAAAATATTAACTAATACATAAAAGTTACTGTTGGTACGATTATTCCAATCTACGGCGCGTGGATCTGCGATGATCTCATCTTCCGCTCCTTAGATCTGCGTGGTACGTGATGATCCGCTTCTCACTCCTCTGCATGAATTCTCACCTTGCTGAATCATATCGTGGTTTACTCTCGTAGTGAATAATGGCTCAACACTTTTTATCACTCCACTTTAATTAATACTATTCGGCAACTTCTGACATTACATTTGTACAAGTACCGTTCACTAGTTATAGCGTTTATTCTCATTACGTGAGTTACGTGAGTTATAGTTTGTACACGACTGATTCCGAACACATACTCCGATTCTAATTATTTTTACAAGTTATAAATTAATAAATCCTTAGTTCTCACTCTTTCAATATTAACTGTATTACACACGTTGTTTGTTAATTTTGATTCTACGAAAATATAGCATAAGTTTATAAATATTCACAACTATTTACACATGCTAACCCTACGTAAGTCTTAAGTCAACTCGCTGAACTTTCACCACCGACTACTTCCGAACTTACGTAAAGACTCTTAAATGTTTAAGTCAAAACTCCGCGAAAATTATAACGGACTCCATCGATACGTTACTACCGACTCTCCGAAAATTTAGTAATAGACTTCCTTGATCGCGCTTTCAGCTTATTTTATGTAGATAATACACAGGATTCCCCACAAAGTTTCTTTTCGTCCCACTGCTGCGTTTTCATTGGTTCTTCTCTGTTTCTTATACGAAATTTCCCTCCTAGTTCTATTACATGTTACCCTGCTACGTTTCCATTGGTTTTGCGTTCCTGTCTTCTAAGAACTTCACTCCTGGAAACCCGCCTATGTTGAAAGCTGATATCTGATAGGTCATCTTCTTACCCTACTGTATTTCTTGGCTTCTGGTTCAACTCCTCCTGCTACGTTAAGTCTGATTTTACACTTGTAAATCTTTCTGTCATTTTTTCTATGTCCCATTTAGACAGAATCACCCTTAACTGCCTTCCTAACGCACAGCTGCACTGGTTAATGAGTTCACTCAACTTTACTTTAGTTTTCTCAGTATTTACTGGTAACCGTCTCTCTGGCGTTTTCTATAGTCTCTGACCAGAACAATTCCTTAATTGTCTCCTAGCGTCCAGCTGTACAGTTTATTAACATTTGCTGTGTTTTCCCGGTACTTCATTCAGTTACCCCTTACTGTAGTTTTTCTACGCCTCTGCCAGAACAACCCTTATTTCGCTAAGCTTGCATCTGTCTTGTTAATTGGTTCCATCACCTTCGTCGTATACTTCTGGGTATGTCCCCTTTCATACTTATATCTGGTAGTTTTCCATTCCTTTCAGTAAGAACACTTCCAGCTGCATCGTTGATGAGTTTATTCAACTTGGCTGTTGCATTCTTGGTATCTCGTTCAGCCACCGTTACTGTATCTTTCTCAGTATTACACTCGTGATTCTTCTTCTGGCGTTTTTCTATGCGTTCGCTAGAACAAACCCTAATGTCTTCAAGTGACCATCTGCTCTGTTGGATTTACGATATGTTTATAAACATGCCTGTCGTCGTAAAAGGATTTCACACTTCTTTGTGTTAACTCCCTCTCGTAATTTTTTTTTTTTTACATCTGTCCCCAATTTTGGTCCGTTGAGATGATCTCTTTAATCTAAAGGATCCCACATTTACGCCCTGTAAATTGTGCTTAATATGATATTCTGTTTTAATGTTCTACGTCCTACGAACATAGTATAGTAGGTGTGATATTTACCTTTTGTAATTAATGGTGAACATCATTTTTGAGGGTTCCTCCATCGTAACTTATTTTCTTGCTTTCATATTTTAATTATGAACCCATTTTTTACAATTTACATATAATTATAATTCCTATAATGACATTCATCTATAAAATCTTACATCTCCTTTGTCTAAGTTCAGATATGACTTTATTGCTACATGTTATTATCATTATTTTCAATTGATACCCAATATATATATATATATATATATATATATATATTATACATATATGCAAAACCTAACTAATATTACAATTAAGAACACAACTAATAGTCAAAATTGTGGTAATAGTAGTAACCTAGCAAAATTAGATTGTCTATCCACGTGTATTCACTTAGTTCATTTTGTTTTGTGTCAATAGGCTATATAATAACTGAGTATTAAATTGACCTACATTTCTCCTTTTATCGCGAATATATCTTAATTTACGAATATTAAACAAAATTTTATACATTTTATGAATCTACAAATTAATGTTAAATTTAATTCATTAACTTCCTCTTTTATAATCAACAAATAAATTTACTACATTTATTTATACTTTATTCCATTTCAAATGCTATTAATGCAATCTCTTATTTCCTCTATTTATGTATTAAATTTTTAACAATAAGATAAATATAATTATAAAATCAATAATAAACATCATTAATGTTTTACAACAACAAATTGGACATTTTAGTACAAACTAAAATTTTACATTAACAACAATCTATTGCTAACTTCTTTGTGTTAACTCCCTCTCGTTTCCCTTCATATATCTCATATATCAATGTCAATTCAACATCTGCCACCGCCACCAGCTTTTTTTTTTTTTTTGAGTTACACCTTTCATATATACACCATTGTATTACAAGACAAAGGTACCTAGAATTTTTTCCTTTTTCCTCTACTAGAAGAAGTCCCACTATCAATATGAGTAGGACATGTATTTTCAGCTTGATGGAATTTTCTTTTTGAAATTATTCTTTGTTTGTTAACATGTTAACAGAGTTAGCTTGCTGAATGTTTGCTAAAACCTAAAAGAATGTTTACCGATCAAATTTTTTGCACTTTTTAGCAATTTTTTATAAAAATACTAGTGATATAGTTCTGCAACCCTTTTTCTTGCTAATTTGAGTTCCAGGACTTTTTATAGTACATTATTTGAAATTCAGAACAGTGACATGGGGAAAATTTCAACAACTCGAAACAACGCATTTCTGTCTTATGTTTATACAACACTTTTTTCTTAGTTTTAATTATCGACTCACTTCCTAAAATAGTTTCCTTTGCTCCCGGAACACCCTGCGCGCGCGCACGCACAAGCACACGCACACGCACAAGCACGCACACGCACAAGCGCGCGCACACACACACACACACACACACACACTCACAGACGTATTATATTACATTATTATTAAAAAAAGGACTTGTATCCTAAGCTGGTCAAGATTATAAATCTTGAGGATAAGGGATAATTGTAAGATAAATTCTATAACTAAAGGAACAAATATATTCAGAGCTATTAAATCAAATGTAGAAATTTGTTGGTTAGGACATACAAAGAGAATCTTAAATTGAGAAATGAAAACAGTACAATAAGCAGGATAGGGAGATTGAGAACGCGGTAGCTACAGGAAGTGGGTACTAATGAGGAGGTCGGGAGTCAAGAATTGGAGATAGTTTTTGGAAAGAAGAGAATAGGGACAAATGTTGGAGGAAGAAAGGTTAGACGTTCCTTGATGGTTCAAGGGAAGGACCCTGGAACTGTGTCGCACGTTTCTCAGCAGAGATTCTTTTGGTAAAGAAGGTAGACCTGAACAATATTAATATAGGAAAAGAATAACAAGCCCTAGGACTGAAGGACAATGGTTATAGCCCGAAGTAGTGTGCCAAACAGTCCCAGGTTAGTCTCCTAGAAGAGGAAAGGGAGGTGGTTTTTTAGTGGGTCGAGTATAATACCCAACCCCACAAACCCCGGAAATGTGTACCTTTCCGGACATTTGATAACAAATTTTTCCAGCCAGCCTTGTAAAGTAAAGTGTATGATTATAATACAGGTAGTAAGAATAACGTGTAGAGGGAGAGGCGGAGGCGGACAATTACCTGGGTACAATTAAGGTGCAGTTGTCGAGGCGGACACTTTAAGCAAGAGAAGACCAGTGTCTGTAAGTTTCAGCTTTCCCTTACACTTTTTACAGACTAGAATAGGAACTGTCAATGTAGGATACTTTGATTTCGAAATATAAAACTCGCACACCAAAGACATTGGTGGTTTAGAAGTTGCATTATATTTTGAATTTTTTTACATTTAAAAAATATTTTTCTGTTTTTTTTAGTATTTTTATTTAGTAAATTTTTCATTTTCATATTTTTTCTGTGTTTTTACTTTTTAATATTTTTTATTCATTTGTGTGTAACTTTTGAAGTATATGAGTAACGTATTTTGTATATTATTTTTGTGTGTTTTATCCATATTTTTCATTACACATTATTTAAACTATTGTTTTTATAGGCCTATAGTAGTAGGGGGAAAATGGGGTTCCTGACGCACAAAGGAATGCCGCCTTTCCCACGGTCTAGATCGAAGAGATGCCGCCGTTACCCACGGTCCAAGATTTTTTCCCACGCTCCCCCCACCGCCAATGGACCGCAGCATCCCAAAGGAGCACAGCATCCGCGAATTTCCGCGAATAAAATTTTTAATTTTTTTATTTTTTTAATTAAATTGATTTGCATATCAAGGGGGTGGGGGTGGGGTTCAATGGACCACCCGCATCCGCGAATTTCCGCGAATATAATTTTTTATTTTTTTAATAAAGCTGATTTGCTTATCAGAGGTGGGTGGTGGGTGGTGGGTGGAGGGTGGGGGTTCCAACTTGATGCATTATAGTGTATATTAAAAATATATGATCAGGGTTACCAACCTTTGCATGAGTTCAAATTTGTTGTGTGTTATAATGTATATTAAATCTATATGATCAGGTTTACCAACCTATGCATGGGTTCAAACTTGATATGTGCGTTATACGAGTGTATATTAAAATATATGATCAGGGTTACCAATCTTGCATTATTGTGTATAGAACAGATCTGCCAACATTTTTCTGTGGTGGGAAATTCAAACTATATGAGGAGACGCATTGTCTCTCTGCCTCTCTCTCCCGCATCCGCGAATTTCCGCGAATATAATTTTTTATTTTTTTAATAAAGCTGATTTGCTTATCAGAGGTGGGTGGTGGGTGGTGGGTGGTGGGTGGAGGGTTCCAACTTGATACATTATAGTGTATATTAAAAATATATGATCAGGGTTACCAACCTTTGCATGAGTTCAAATTTGTTGTGTGTTATAATGTATATTAAATCTATATGATCAGGTTTACCAACCTATGCATGGGTTCAAACTTGATATGTGCGTTATACGAGTGCATATTAAAATATATGATCAGGGTTACCAATCTTGCATTATTGTGTATAGAACAGATCTGCCAACATTTTTCTGTGGTGGGAAATTCAAACTATATGAGGAGACGCATTGTCTCTCTGCCTCTCTCTCCCGCATCCGCGAATTTCCGCGAATATAATTTTTTATTTTTTTAATAAAGCTGATTTGCTTATCAGAGGTGGGTGGTGGGTGGTGGGTGGTGGGTGGAGGGTTCCAACTTGATACATTATAGTGTATATTAAAAATATATGATCAGGGTTACCAACCTTTGCATGAGTTCAAATTTGTTGTGTGTTATAATGTATATTAAATCTATATGATCAGGTTTACCAACCTATGCATGGGTTCAAACTTGATATGTGCGTTATACGAGTGTATATTAAAATATATGATCAGGGTTACCAATCTTGCATTATTGTGTATAGAACAGATCTGCCAACATTTTTCTGTGGTGGGAAATTCAAACTATATGAGCAGACGCATTGTCTCTCTGCCTCTCTCTCCCGCTTCCGCGAATTTCCGCGAATATAATTTTTTATTTTTTGAATAAAGCTGATTTGCTTATCAGAGGTGGGTGGAGCGTTCCAACGTGATGCATTATAGTGTATATTAAAAATATATGATCAGGGTTACCAACCTTTGCATGAGTTCAAATTTGTTGTGTGTTGTAATGTATATTAAATCTATATGATCAGGTTTACCAACCTATGCATGGGTTCAAACTTGATATGTGCGTTATACGAGTGTATATTAAAATATATGATCAGGGTTACCAGTCTTGCATTATTGTGTATAGAACAGATCTGCCAACATTTTTCTGTGGTGGGAAATTCAAACTATATGAGCAGACGCATTATTAAATTGTCTCTCTCTCTCGCTCTCTCTCTCTCTCTCTCTCTCTCTCTCTCTCTCTCGCTTGCACCCTCATGTGTGTGTTGTGTTCAACCTAACATGTGTGTGTGTGTGTGTGTGTGTGAGTGTGTGTGTGTGTGTGTGTGTGTGTGTGTTGCCTTCAACCCAACGTGAAACGTGAGCGGGTTGTGTTCAACCTAACATATGTGTGTGTTGTGTGTAATGTATACAACGAATACTGTTCGGGAATAGCGGACCATGTTTACGTTCAGCACTGCCTTCGTCACCCCTAAGTGGTCGTTGACATTAGCTACATACACATAAGGCATTTTCCGGTAAAATTTATCCAGTTCAAGAACACACAATTAGCAGCCGTTTGTTCTTGTGTGTGTGTTACACACGCACACACACACACACACACACACACACACACATACACATACACAACGATACAGAATTAGATATAGTTATTCTTCACTATTATGTTTCAATTGTAATGAGGCGTTATACTTGACTACAACACCAGCTTAAGCCAAGGGTCATTGACCGTGGTGAAAGCTTTCACCACTGCTTTAAGCTTTTAAGAAGTTAGCGATACTGAAAATATTTTCGTACATTAACCAAATTAAGGAAATAATCGAACCAGCAAAACATTAATCCAAGAATTTACATTTTCAGCAGCCTACACATTGATTCGTACATAGATTTCAATCTGCATAGATGTATGCGGATAAATGAAATACATATTTTACATTAAATACATTTCTGATTACTATACACAGAATTATATATTGTTATCTGCTCGTACGCAAGGGGTATATCCTTACACGTACGTTGATAGTATTGTTTTACACGAGAAACGCTTGCTTGTTGCAGGGGTACACTTAGTAAGTGATATTATAGAAAATTATTTACAACGCTCGACTAAATCATATTTTCAAGATAAAGGGTTGTGTCAAGAAATAAAATCATACTACAATCACATGGACAATGCGTGTGTCAACGTATACGTTACTTGTCGTATGCGTTACGCTTATAATGCGATGACGTACACGTTGATGTTAGGGAATGTGAAGAAACATTATCATATAAAATTAATTATATGTTACAAGAGAGACTACACACACTGCAGACGTCGGAAGAAATTCCTAGTGTATAATGTAATTACATTCATTTTGCATTAATTAAATACATATATCATAAACAATGATATAAAATAAATACAATATGAAATAATAATATTTTGTCATTGTAAGATTGCAAGATACAACACGTGTGCGTGTACTATGTAAATTGTTTGTACATCAATGAATAATATACTCACACTAGTTTTAATGTATTGCTGTAGTTATTCTTCACTATTATGTTTTCAATTGTAACGAGGCGTTATACTTGACTACAACACCAGCTTAAGTCAAGGGGTCATTGACCGTGGTGGTGGAAAGCTTTTAAGAAGTTAGCAATACTGAAAATATTTTTGTACATTAACCAAATTAAGGAAATAATCGAACCGTCAAAACATTAATCCAAGAATTTACATTTTCAGCACCCTACACATTGATTCGTACATAGATTTCAATCTACATAGATGTATACAGATAAATGAAATACATATTTTACATTAAATACATTTCTGATTACTATACATAGAATTACATATTGTTATCTGCTCGTACGCAAGGGGTATATCCTTACACGTACGTTGATAGTATTGACTGGTTTATGAAACAAGTCTACCCGCTCGTGAACACTTTGATAACCTGTTGATTGAAAATAACACATTTGAATGTAAGTAACTATGCGTCATTGACACACACACACACACACACACACACACACACACACACACACACACACACACACACACACACACACACACACACACACACACACACACACACACACACACACACACACACACACACACACGTACAAACACATTAGCGAGCACGGAGTTCCCATATTTTGTGTACACATTTGTTAAGACCACGATTCTGACCACCTGATATTACGTAAACGTGTTTGCTCTACCTAAATATCTTCACACAATAAAGGCTACGTCTCAGTCATTACGAATAATGTTTATACAAAAGTTATATTTTAATATATGAAACAGGAATAATCATACATATTAGAGTTTGCTTAGTTTTTCATAAAGTATTATTTTAATAATTGATGGCTTACATTTTATGTAAGTACAGTATCTATTTTATTGTCATATAAAATTGTAGTAGTGATATTTACAAATACAAATGTATGATTTAAAGACAACTTCGTCACTAGCAATCTTCAATACACTCTTCTTCTTCATTTGGTACTTCATTAAGCCGGTCCTTGGACTTTACTTTTCTGGGTGCTTCATAAACATAAAGATTACTACCGCCAATAACTTGTGGTACAATACTTCTATTCAATGGTAAAACCTAAGACAAAAAGCATTAAATAAAACATGCAATCAGTATTAATAATAATACAAAATCACTGTTTTATTAATTTAAAATACTGTATGAAAGAGTGGTATGTAATTTTCATCCAAAATATGTAAAACAAAAATACAGACTATATGAAATGTATATTAACAAATGTATATTTACAAAATAAGTATATTACAACTCAGGAAAGAGTGGTACGTAATTTTCACCCACCCAATCTTTCATAAATCTGCCATAATTTACTCCGCCAGCATGGTCGTTAATAAACTGTGTGTAAATATTCGATAAGTCTTTTTTAACTTGTGTCTCGCCTTGAGACTGGCAATCGGAGCGACGTTGTAATAGTTCCCTGTTGTGCTCCACTTGAGTCGCTCGCCTTTCTAGCCAATCCGCCATGTAACATTCAAAACTGTTCGCGGGAGACATTATACTCGGCTAAAACAAAGACATTCACGGTGTTTATCACTTTAATGTATTATCATGACCACACAGTGCTGAGTGATTATGGTCCTACATAACATTCGAAATTTGAACGTTACAATCTATATAACGTTCTGTTTCAGATAATAATAGTTTGAATATAAAATGAAATGGAACGTTGTATTTTGTTATGAGAAATTGCATTTCTAAATTTTTTTATATTTGTAAATTACAGAATTGTTCTCTAACTACAGCTGCAATCGTTCAGTTTCGGTAACATTTGAAAAAATTGATGGATTTGGTACTCGATATATTCTACTCTCCTAGTATTTCCATTGATACATTTCGGAAACTGAGTACAGAATAAATCTACAATCACCCAGTCGGAATCATTAAGTTTTACAAAAGATCTTATTGATCAGTTTGTTAGAGCCCAATTTGTTGTCAGAAAACAATTATGTGATCGAATAAACATTATCAGAGAACAACATCCTCCTAAAGATAAATTTACCAGAGCTCAAAACAGAACAAAGTCATACTTTTGGTAAACAAAATCTCGTCAATAACAAAAGTTGTTTGTATTTCAACAGCTACAAACAATAATTAATTTTCTTACACTAATAAACATTTTGTTGTAATTGTTTCAATTAAAGGAAACATATATATTCCTCAAGAAAATCTGTTGTGGTTGGACGAAACATGTGACTGAATTAATAAATTGTCTCTCTACATACACCATCACCACCATGTGCGGTGTCGCGTATACGGGTAAAATTAATTAACATGTGTCGGATGTTATAATTGTACAATATGAATACGTATAATAACAATGGTATGAGTAACTCATTACGTGTGAGTAATTATATTAATCTTTATGTAGCAAATACGCACACATTCACAAAATACAACTCTCACGTGTAGGGCAATTAATCCCTTTTGTATTGAGCGTATTTAAGTAGGCCTACTCGTGATGACAGTAAATTTTGTCTAAACGTCAACTCAAATGTCTGGTAAATAAACGAACCTGACAAAACCTTTAATCGCTTCTTGAGTCGTAGTCATTATTAAACTCGACATAACTACTTGTGTTACGCGATTGATGTTCGTGTTAAACGATTGATAACCCATGTAATAATACAGATTAACCTCGTATAATAATAATTAAAGTAACATGAGTATTAAATTATACTATACAATATTTATTGTCATCATCAGGACTGTGTATGAATACAAAGAAATATCAAACACAACAGATCAATTATTTGAGTAAACGTGTTTATGTATGTGCGCGCGCGCGCGTGTGTATCATTGTATATGTGAATTAGTTGAAACAATACGAGGTAGAGGGAGAATGGGTGTGATTGTTGACATAGGCCTATACATAATTTTAAAATATTCTATAGTACTCTGTATATACATAGTTTTCGGAAAATAATAAGTTACAACAATATGATTATAAGTATTATCCATTTTCACTTGATAGATAGGTGTACCATAAACTTGTGTTTGTAATATTATGTAAATTCTCTTATGTAAGTTTGTAAAGTTCTACATTTATTGTGTAAATTAGAATTCTCTAAATTAATGACGGTGTTTTCAATACCAGTAGTCAGTGAAACATAATAAAAATAACTTTTAATAATTTACATAATTGAACATCCCTATAATCTGTATTTAGCTATATGTTTACTATGCTATATTACTTTATGAGGTCTTCATAAACATAATTTGTGGTACAATTCTGTTCAATGGTAAAACCTAAGACAAAGCATTAAATAAAACATGCAATCAGTATTAATGATATAAATATCACTGTTTTATTAATTTAAAATACTGTATAATTGTCTACGAAAGACAAATAAGAGAAAAGACATACTTTACGGAATTTCTTGAAATTTTTGTAGTTAGTCTTCAGCTCATCACCCTCACATGTACTAGCAGCGTGTTTGGGTACAATTAACGATTTAAATTCAACGTTCTGAGAAGTACGCATATTCATCTGCTCGTCTCCCTCTCGTTTACTGACGGTATGTTTGGGTACAGTTAACCATTCAATGTTCTGAGAAGTATTCATCATCTTCTTGTTCCTATAATAATAACAGTACCTGCTTCAGTATCATATACATTATGTGCTATATATATACATAAGGCTTTCAACACACACACACACACACACACACACACACACACACACACACACACACACACACACACACACACACACACACACACACACACACACACACACAGAGCACATACCATAAATCTAGAACATGAAAAGGTATTATAACAAACATTATGAAAACGTGCACGTATGGACACACACACACACACATAGACCAAACGTTTAAAACAAAACAGATTAATACCTGAATAAATTTAAAAAAACAGGACGGCGTATTTAGAACACTTAGAATTGGAAATCCACAAACACATCAAAAATATCCATCAAACTCTATCAAACACCGTACCCAACAAAAACCCTGTTCTTATCAAGAGACATCAGTAACCGACCTAAGCACAAGTGCTTCATTAGGCAACAGACCAAAATCAAAATAGACGACTATAAGCTCAATTAAAATAAAATCTGTATATTCAATAAAATTATGTTCACTTATTAACATATTCAAATCTTTTTACTTACCTCTTAAATGCTTTTATATACACACAATAGTCGATTTCACGATGAGTGCTGTAACCCCTCTTTCCTTTTATGTCTTTTATATGTATAAAACAAACTTCTTTTTATTTAATTTTTTTTGAAAGAGAAGCCACAAGTCAATTAGAACTAGGCCGGAGCCTAGAGAAGCCAAAATTGTGCTGGGTCCAGTATGACGGGACTTGCAATGAAACTCGGCTGTAATATAACAATAACAATTTTATTGTATCCCATCATTCGCTACATGCAGATGAAACTTTATCACATGATTATCACAAATAAATCACAAATATATCATAAATAAATAATCCCCATGTTTTAATAGTGTGAAAAGACACGGTCTGTATATCAGTAACAAGTATTTATATATATATATATGTGTATAGAATAATGTTCAGTAAATATATAATTCTCCCCCATTTTGTGACTAGCTTAACATAGACAAAACATAACAACACGTACAGAAACATAAGGCACATATACTCACAATTATACACCAATATTCTAAACACGAACGCCCCTGGAATGCACTTGCTTTGCAGGCAGTGTTACTACCATGCCCAGAAACCAGCAGTAATAAATGTTTACATCAGCAACCCGTTTCTATTGAACTACATAAAAGCGAAAACCCCAGAAAGGATGATAATCACTCATAACCCATAAGCAAGACCGTACCCGGACCGCCCATATGTATAGAATTCCACTGATAAATGACCCATCATGAGCATATGAAACTTTAAGTTCCTTCAACAGCATTAAATAAAGATTTAAAGAAATTACATCACCTGATTTTAAGCAATTGTTATACGGTTCTAAAATGTTAATTTGTTTCACAAATTCAGAAGGATTCAATGAATCAGTATATACTTTACCAGTAGGAAAATTAATCAGTCGATGCTTTACAATTCTTTTTTTTTTTTTTTAAATTAATCAGTATACGTTTTACAGGAAAAAAAATTAATCAGTAGATGCTACAAGTGAAAAAGTTAACCAATATATGTTTTACAAGTAAAAGAAAAACAATCAGTATAGACTTTTGTAAGGTACAAAATCAATTAGTATATTCCCAGAAAAAATGTGCAAATTCTTTTCTATTGAAACCCGACTGGCTATATAAATATATACAAAATGAAATTACAATAAGAACGGTTGTGCCCTAGCAGCTGAGGGAGCGCGCCAGCATGCGCTTAACCAAGTTTGACAGGAATCATACCTGCCCCAAACTGCACCAACATGCGCCAGGCAAAAACTATGTCCCTTTTTATACCCCAGAAAACAGCCAAAAAGAAAACAAAAAACACACCAGCCCTTAAATGTTAAACCCAAGGTGAATATAATATTAACTCCATTCTGTTCCAGCCGGAACAGAATTCCTAACATGTCATATACATTTTGTAGAGAGTAAGATGATGACTATATGCAATCTGTGAAAATGTCTAAGTGTACAAGTATCTCTTGCATGCTCCCCCAGTGCAGCACACAATTACAAGCATTGTACGTAGTGTTAGGTAATTCAGTAATTAAAGTGTTCCTTGAAATTAACTCATAATGTTCAGAAAGATGTTCAGCTGACCCCCTTTATAGCAGACTGTCTGGCCACGTGGGCACATGGATTAAAAAGATTTTTACGGTAAAACAGGTGCACTGCCGGCCCGGCCCCCAAAAGGAAAATAAAAGAGTGCATATCACCTTAATTGTGCTGACTCAGTGTTACATCTTGATCTGGTCACCGACTCCTTCTCCGAACAGGATCGTTTCTAATGGTCCATGGCTGATGCGGATGAAAGTCAATCAGCAAGGCCAAATCTCCGACTTAATCGAGAACCCTGTTAATTCATAAAAATTAGAAAAGATGTTCACAAAAATGTACACCCAAGTTCAGGTAATTAACCTCAGAACGGGCCTTCAACCAACTCAAGACAAAAGCACAAAGTTGCGGTAATAAAGTCTTTGCAAATTGCTTAAAGTGTATAAAAGTCTGCCATGGAATAATTAATTCCCACAATAAAAGATTTTATCAAAGGGCGTAGAGTTAAAGACATTCGCACACTTTCAACACGCATCAACAGAAATCAACAGGTTAACTAGCCACGTGGTGACACGATAATTGCTATTTGTCCAAAAAAATTAACTTCAAAGCACTCACGTATTAATAATGTTTTAATATTAATAATGTTTCCTCTACGGATGTTCTCACAAGTAATTTCTTTACTGCAAAGTTAATTAAAGAGCACACCGACAATCTGATGCATGAATGAGCATAGTTCATTACCTAACTACGCACTAACCTTTAGCCTCGAATTTATATAACATTCTATACATTTATCATGACAATGACAATTACAGTGCCTCTTACACTATTATAGTAATAATAAAAGGAACATGGGCTATATACTGCACATTAAGTAAATTTTCTTTTAATATAGAAAGTGTCGGATCGCACTCACATGCATACGTCTTTTTCATACGGTGCATACACCTTGTTATTAATTATTTATTTAATTCTAATTATTTTTGAACGCAGACAATAATATAATATCTTACCGGGAGTCTCGTGAGTTTCAGCCAGCCATAATAGTTGAAG
This sequence comes from Magicicada septendecula, assembly GCA_034769895.1. Classification (NCBI taxonomy): domain Eukaryota; kingdom Metazoa; phylum Arthropoda; class Insecta; order Hemiptera; family Cicadidae; genus Magicicada; species Magicicada septendecula. The sequence goes on from CM068368.1 coordinate 663,000,450, forward strand.
AAAAACTACGCAGTAAACTATTCGGAGACCGGAGTCGATGTATCTCGGAGCCAGACGGTGAATTGAATACCGCTGTTACCGTCCGAGCAAGCCGACCCTTTCTACGAGTTGCGCGCGCAACCGTACACCCTCACGTACACTTACGTAGCCGTACAAGGGTCATTCTGAATAACTGGCGTTATCTTACAATTAAATATTCTACAATTTTCGACGGCCGGAATCGGGCCGGCACACCCCCACCCCGAAAGGGCAAACCGGTTGCCCCACTCTGAAACTCGGGAGAGTACCCTGCAGTGTACCCCCTTCCCAAAACAAGCTGGTGGACTTCGTGGATATGGTGGCCCGGCGGCACTTGCTCTCAGGAGAACAGAGGAACCTCACAACTGCGACCATCCCCATGCGACCCTCTCCGCCATGCCAACCCCACGGGACCGCCCCAACACGTCACCCTCTCCGGCGACCATCACCTACTCCCACCGGTCCCACTCACACACTCGTCCTAAGACCAAACAAGGTATCTCCCACCTTGATATTGTAGCATAACAAAATATTACGCTAAACATTTAACTTAATGCAACATAAATAAGGAAGAAAAGTTCCATAGTGAGTGAGAAGAATGAATTGTTTTAAGGATTACACTAGAAACTGTATATTAAGTCAATAAAATGTTAATAAAAATCGAAAAATAACAAAGAAAACCATTGATAAAAAAAAAACTTACTATGTAAAAACCAAATAAACCAGCAGTATACCCAGTAGATTGGGGAAGCAGTAAAAAGGAAATACAAGAAAAAGGAAATAAAAGGATGAAACCATATTAATAAGGGAAATGTATAAGGTCAAGATGCAGAGAAACCACAAGACCAGAAATTACTAATATATTAATGAAGAAGGGACAAAATATGTCAAGATTCCCACACAGAGACTAGAACCAAGAAGAGTTATTCCAAAAAATGGTAATCATGGAATACATACCATTAAACAAAATTAAAACTAATATATGTAGACCCAATAACAAGTTACAATATACAATCCCAAAGAAAACCGAATTGTATGCTAATTGTAAGCATAATATGTGGAAAAAAATTATTAAAAGGACTACCATTAGTGTAGCCAAAATAAATGACACATTATAATAAAGTGTAGTATAAAAAATCTATTAAAAAAGACTACCATCAGTGTAGGGAAATACTAAATAAAAGCTAAAGAGACAGTCTAATGACTGAGTGCAATTTTGATAATAAAAGTGTTTTAGTGATTAGGCATAATAACAATATAATAGGTATAAGATGTTTTTATTTTATTGTATTAGCAAATTAGGTATAGGGAACACAAGAGACAGTTAATAACTGAAAGTGTCATTAGTTATAAGATGTTTTTATGTTAATGTGTTATCAAATTAGTTATAGTAATTAAAAGAGACAGTTAATAACTGAAGGTGTTATTAGGAATAAGATGTTTTAATAGGATAAGGTTTGTGATAAAAGGAAACATAAAAACAAAGGACAGCCAACGACTGATAATAGTGCTGATAATAATATGTTCCCATTATAATTCTAAATATATAGAAAATAATAGGCATAAGATGTTTATGTTATGGTTAAATGATATTATAAAAAAAAGTTTAGTAGATATAAGATATTCCATTGTATTTTAAAATCATGTTATTTAATTTTCCAGTGTGTAAGGCAGAGAGGCAAGTAGGATATAGAAATGTAATAATTTTATTCAAAACAGTAAACCATATATAATGTACAAGCAGACTAGCTAAGACACCATTTTAGAAAACACAGACTAGCAATTAAACCAAAACTATCTATCAGAGAATCAAGCTATATAATAGGAATAGAATTCAATACACACAATACAGAAATTGAAAATATATTTAATACAGATACAATTAATAGCGAATAGAATGACAAAGGAAAGAAAATTAACTTCTTTTGGAAACAAATAATACTAGGCCTATAATGGTAATCAAATCAGACTAAACAGTAAATTAATCAATATTGAAGTGTTTTAGCAACAAAATTATTAACAACAAAGATAATCACGGAGTTAATAAGTATAGTCCATGGAAATATTATCAGAAAAAACAATTAAAAACCATTTAAACAATAAATTTGTACAAAATATGAGGCATACAATAATTAAAAAAAATTGTAATTTTTGGGCTTAAATGAGCTTGAAACAAACCCAGCTATATATCCAAAGATGTAAAATTAATTAATCAATATTACTGAGTAGTTAGATTTATGTAAAATTAAGAAATATTTGAATTACAGTAAAAAATAAGAAAACTTATTAAGTATATTTAGATGGTGAACCAAGTCTTAGACAGATATTTTTATAGTTAAACAATATAAAGAGGAAAAAGACATAGCACAAATTACCCTAAAACGACGACGTTGAGTCTATTAGTCTATTGTTAATCGTAAAGACGACTAGTTGGAAATGTGTTAGCAGAATACTGAAAACAGAATAATTTGTGTAAAACCGAGTGTGGTTATGCGGCGTGTAACAGAGATGATCTAAAAGTGAAAATAACATTAACTATCAATTTATAACACTTCAAAAATTCCAAACAACAGTAATAACACCATCAAACTCAAACACAAGAAATCAACAGCCATTTTGAGACAATTTTGGACCATATCCGCAGAACACAAATACACATATTTGAACACCGGACACTTCACAAGAAACCCATCACGAAAACGACATCGCAGGAGACGAGAGGACACTCTACACTATATTCCTGGACCAACACTACTTCGCAGAGAAGGGAATATCATTTTATTTCTGCGGGAGAATCTCAGCCAGTTCCAGCAGTATAGCAGTTAAATTCGAGGCGACGTCGGCCATACTGGATTTACTCACCAGCACGAGTGCACTGCCAGCTTGAAAGGAGTGACGTCATTTCGTCGAGTTGGTTCGCTATTCATTTTTCTAATTGACAATTTAAATAATAATCTTGTTTTATTTCAGCCATAATAATTTAGTTTAAGAATACCTGTAAGAATGTATCTTGTTCCTTGCCCTCTCACTATTTCGACTCATTAAAAGAACCATAATTTCTAACCTTGTAAAAATATATTTTGTTGATCTTGTTCGCTACCGACTGAGCACATATTAGCCAATGCCTTGATCATGCGCAGTTTAACTGGCGCATAATTTTGAATGTTAATAAATGAACATCATTACTCAGTTACAAGAGTTGTCTTTATTTATATAATTAATGTTAACTATTTTTTTCTAAACTAAATTAATTTACAGTGATAGAATAAATATCTAAGAAAATTACACACTCAATTAATTAATTAATTATTAATTAATTAAATTAAATAATTAAACCAAAACTCAATATCAGTAAAAATTTCACAACCTACAAAATTTTATTTTTGTTTTATCAATCAATCACACTTAATTATAAAACATATTTATATTTAATTTATTCTTTGTAATTGGTGAATCCAAAGTGGAGCTGTATCATCGGCGAGTTCAACACCGAGATCCAGACAACATACACAATTCTTGCTATCTACACATATTATATTTTATTTATTTATATTTGTAATTATATTACAATATGTGAGCGACCGTACTACTCCTCGTCCATCACTTGGACCGACCAGCCACATGCACCCACAAGGCATCTCCATCCTTGCCATATGGCTGGCCCACTTCCCTACACAAGGGCGGACGGCCCCGCTCAGCCAGACAGAGAGGACCGCACCAAGGGCACACGAACATTAATCTCAACTCAACTCAACCAAAAACACCATGACTAGCAAGGGGGTATTACTTCTCCACCGACGTCGATACAACATAAACGCAACTCTCTCTCTCAACAAAAACACCCGGGAAACAACCGGAGAATGCGGCATGGCACGACCCTACAGCTACCAAAAATCGAAATCAAACCACTATGAACAAGGAAACAACAGCACCTTCTCACTCTCTATCATAACCAAAACAGGGGAACTTACAATTTCCAAGACCACGACACTCTGAGGGAACATTCTCTAACTCCTAACTTTCTCCATAATAACCTTCCACATCCAAATGATAATCCAGGAGCACAATCTAAATGTGCACTCTCGGCAAGTCTCTCCTTATTGATAGGTTTTTTTTTTTTTTTTTTTTTGCTAAGGGGAGGGGTAGGAAATCGGGAAGATGAAACGGGGCAAGGATCATTAAAGGGTCAATAGTTAGGACTAAGGGTAAGGACATGGTTCCCTCCGAAAATAAGGATGAATGGAGGAAACCAAGGCTCGCGTGGGCAGGGGCGCAACCCTGAAATAGATGAACACCACTGGGATTGTGGGGAACATCTACCCGCTACCCGTTAATCTCTTCTTCTTACCTTTCTATGACGGACCTTGGGTATTCGTTCCTTTCGAACACCACTCTCTAAGAAATTCTCTCGTGTTGAGCTGTACTGGCGGGTTGCCTCTGAATCAGAATCAAGGCAACTTACCTCACTACCTTGACTCCGCCTTGGATTATCCTCGTCGTCTAACTCCTCTGCTACAATTTCTTCCTTTTCTACAATTTCCCCTTCTTCGTCCACATAATCCAGACCAACCTCCTGACACTGCACCTCCTCAGCATCTTCCCGTTGCTCCTCTGATCCATCTTCAACCTCATCTTCCCTCAGCTCCTCACCAATTTCTTCATCACACGCATCGCCAGCTCCTTCACGAACTTCTTGACTAACCTCTTCTCCGATCTCATTTTCATCAACACGTTCATCACCAACGTCATCGCCATCACTTCCACTACCACCATCTGAACACTGCACATCCTCGTCCTCCTCTAGTTGCTCACCTGGTCAGCCTGAAACTTCTTCCCGTTCCTCGGAATCCTCAACACTACTTACAGAAGGCGTCTGCACATCTTCACACCACACTACATCATTCTCACTCACACACTCCACAACGCTGCCACCAAATTTCTCCTCAACTTCGACCTCATCTACTTCTACCACACTTGCGGCATGAACATCCCCTTGTCCATCCACAACCTCAGAAACACTTGCAGCCCGGACATCCCTGTGTCCATCTGCAACTTCAGACTCTACAGTCTCCCTAACACCTACAACTATACCTTCCTGTGCAGCATCCGCAGACCGCTCTTCTGACTCTTCTGTCGATTCCCCTCCTTGACCACCTTCAGCAACTACAACGTCCTCAACATCTTCCACCCTGAATCCAGCTGTCCAGGTTCATGTGTAATGACTAGATTAATTTCTACTGGCGATGGTGAAGCTACACCATCAAATGACTTCTCATATACCGGCGTAGGCGATGATGATATTACCGGATCTGGATCCGTCACGAGCCGAGATGGAAATACCGGAACAAATTCTGCGGCATCTGGATTCAACCATGACGTCCTCTTTGAGTCCGGTAATTCAGTATTAACTGACGTACTCTTATCGTCTTGTATTGATCCCACGAAGTAATTCCGCTCTTCCGCTTCTGCTTCACCTTCTTCACCCACTACTCTCTTAGGCACTTGCGCTTCATCTGGAACTTTTACAGTGTCCTTTTTCTCCGCATAGGAATAACGCCTTGGTACAGGCTCCCTACTTGCCGATGTTTGTTCCCTAACATAATTTCTTCTTCCTCTGTTAAATTCATACTTCTTTGTTTTCTGTGCTGTAGCTGTTGTTACCGTCTTCTCACTTGCCACCCCCTTGTAGCCTCCATCACTTCTGGAATATTCAGGCTTCCTGACAGTCTCTTGTGTTCTCCTCCAACCACCATGTTTGTCGTTTTTAGATCTTCCCGATGAACCACTGGAGTATTGGACATCTGCAGCATCTCTTCCCCGGGACTCGTCAACCTCCTGGACCGTTCTTGAAACCACACACAGCCGTTCAAGGTCCGCAAAACAACGTGGACGGTCCGCGAATACTAACCGAGATCTCTCTTGGGGATGCAGTCCTTCCAGAATCGCTTGTATAACTTCTGCCTCGGGCAACCCCAATCTTAACACCCGGGCAGCTTTCCGTATATCGTGCACGAAGTCCCCTAACGCCTCTCCGTTGGCTTGTAGGCGATAGAATTTTTCAAACTTAAGCTGAGCACGTCGTCGAATGGGTAGGAAGAAGTTCAACACCTCCCCATGGAAAGCATTAACGCTGTCGCCCCGACGCAGAGTTTTGGTGACCAGCTCAGCCAACGTACCCTGGCAATACGGGTATATCAGAGACAAGACCTCCCCATCGGACACCCCCGGGAAATCTGCCACCTGCAGGACCAGGTCCAAGAAAACCAGCAGCTGGTCCTCATCAAATCCATTCACCACCGGAAATTTCTGGAGAACGCCTGAAAGAGGGTGGGGCAATTTCTGGTAGCATACCGCCGCCAGAATTGCACAATTCAACACAGACAATAATAAAACAAATCCCCACTAAACACCCAACACAAACATAACCTACAAAAACATATTCACAAGAATCGGAAAAACCCAAGTACTGTCCTTCCTTTGAGTGGACCCCCGGGTTCTCTAGCGCTGCGGAGACCTGGCCTATTCTGAACCATCCACTCCCACTACAGAAGGAGACAAGTGACAACAAACAATACTGAACACACATAACATCAAACATCAATTCGACACACACGTCGTACCAACACATAACTCACAAAAACCAACTAATGATCAAAAATCATAATTCGGGAATTTGTACTCCAACACCAACAGGACATAAGTCGGTGACGGTACCGACTTCCGATCGGGCCATACTGCATCCCGCTAATATCACACGCTAAACTCCGACCCCGAATCCGCAACATTCCATCACCCAGGCCACCCTTGAGATTCCCCGGCAGTACAACCTATCACATTTTTCAAACACAAATAACCGCCTCAGTGGTGCGACCCGACTCACAAGTTATACAACCTACAACTAGCCTACACGGGCATATACCTAAGAAAACAATGTCACAACAATCGCCTTAATATTTCCGAGTTTGCAAGCCCCGTCACACACCAGGACTCAAGGCTTCAACCCCAGAATGAACCACGCTCACTGCTACCATTTGTAGTATCAGACTTTATAAACCACGCTCTGCGGTAGCATTTGTAACCCCTCTTTCCTTTTATGTCTTTTATATGTATAAAACAAACTTCTTTTTATTTAATTTTTTTTGAAAGAGAAGCCACAAGTCAATTAGAACTAGGCCGGAGCCTAGAGAAGCCAAAATTGTGCTGGGTCCAGTATGACGGGACTTGCAATGAAACTCGGCTGTAATATAACAATAACAATTTTTATTGTATCCCATCATTCGCTACATGCAGATGAAACTTTATCACATGATTATCACAAATAAATCACAAATATATCATAAATAAATAATCCCCATGTTTTAATAGTGTGAAAAGACACGGTCTGTATATCAGTAACAAGTATTTATATATATATATATATATATATATATATATTTATATATATATATATATATATATATATATATATGTGTGTATAGAATAATGTTCAGTAAATATATAATTCTCCCCCATTTTGTGACTAGCTTAACATAGACAAAACTTAACAACACGTACAGAAACATAAAGAACATATACTCACAATTATACACCAATATTCTAAACACGAATGCCCCTGGAATGCACCTGCTTTGCAGGCAGTGTTACTACCATGCCCAGAAACCAGCAGTAATAAATGTTTGCCATCAGCAACCCGTTTCTATTGAACTACATAAAAGCGAAAACCCCAGAAAGGATGATAATCACTCATAACCCATAAGCAAGACCGGACCCGGACCGCCCATATGTATAGAATTCCACTGATAAATGACCCATCATGAGCATATGAAACTTTAAGTTCCTTCAACAGCATTAAATAAAGATTTAAAGAAATTACATCACCTGATTTTAAGCAATTGTTATACGGTTCTAAAATGTTAATTTGTTTCACAAATTCAGAAGGATTCAATGAATCAGTATATACTTTACCAGCAGGAAAATTAATCAGTCGATGCTTTACAATTCTTTTTTTTTTTTTTTTTTTAAATTAATCAGTATATGTTTTACAGGGAAAAAAATTAATCAGTAGATGGTACAAGTGAAAAAGTTAACCAATATATGTTTTACAAGTAAAAGAAAAACAATCAGTATAGACTTTTGTAAGGTACAAAATCAATTAGTATATGCCCAGAAAAAATGTGCAAATTCTTTTCTATTGAAACCCGACTGGCTATATAAATATATACAAAATGAAATTACAATAAGAACGGTTGTGCCCTAGCAGCTGAGGGAGCGCGCCAGCATGCGCTTAACCAAGTTTGACAGGAATCATACCTGCCCCAAACTGCACCAACATGCGCCAGGCAAAAACTATGTCCCTTTTTATACCCCAGAAAACAGCCAAAAAGAAAACAAAAAACACACCAGCCCTTAAATGTTAAACCCAAGGTGAATATAATATTAACTCCATTCTGTTCCAGCCGGAACAGAATTCCTAACATGTCATATACATTTTGTAGAGAGTAAGATGATGACTATATGCAATCTGTGAAAATGTCTAAGTGTACAAGTATCTCTAGCACGCTCCCCCAGTGCAGCACACAATTACAAGCATTGTACTTAGTGTTAGGTAATTCAGTAATTAAAGTGTTCCTTGAAATTAACTCATAATGTTCAGAAAGATGTTCAGCTGACCCCCTTTATAGCAGACTGTCTGGCCACGTGGGCACATGGATTCAAAAGATTTTTACGGTAAAACAGGTGCACTGCCGGCCCGGCCCCAAAAAGGAAAATAAAAGAGTGCATATCACCTTAATTGTGCTGACTCAGTGTTACATCTTGATCTGGTCACCGACTCCTTCTCCGAACAGGATCGTTTCTAATGGTCCATGGCTGATGCGGATGGAAGTCAATCAGCAAGGCCAAATCTCCGACTTAATCGAGAACCCTGTTAATTCATAAAAATTAGAAAAGATGTTCACAAAAATGTACACCCAAGTTCAGGTAATTAACCTCAGAACGGGCCTTCAACCAACTCAAGACAAAAGCACAAAGTTGCGATAATAAAGTCTTTGCAAATTGCTTAAAGTGTATAAAAGTCTGCCATGGAATAATTAATTCCCACAATAAAAGATTTTATCAAAGGGCGTAGAGTTAAAGACATTCGCACACTTTCAACACGCATCAACAGAAATCAACAGGTTAACTAGCCACGTGGTGACACGATAATTGCTATTTGTCCAAAAAAATTAACTTCAAAGCACTCACGTATTAATAATGTTTTAATATTAATAATGTTTCCTCTACGGATGTTCTCACAAGTAATTTCTTTACTGCAAAGTTAATTAAAGAGCACACCGACAATCTGATGCATGAATGAGCATAGTTCATTACCTAACTACGCACTAACCTTTAGCCTCGAATTTATATAACATTCTATACATTTATCATGACAATGACAATTACAGTGCCTCTTACACTATTATAGTAATAATAAAAGGAACATGGGCTATATACTGCACATTAAGTAAATTTTCTTTTAATATAGAAAGTGTCGGATCGCACTCACATGCATACGTCTTTTTCATACGGTGCATACACCTTGTTATTAATTATTTATTTAATTCTAATTATTTTTGAACGCAGACAATAATATAATATCTTACCGGGAGTCTCGTAAGTTTCAGCCAGCCATAATAGTTGAAGAAAAACTACGCAGTAAACTATTCGGAGACCGGAGTCGATGTATCTCGGAGCCAGACGGTGAATTGAATACCGCTGTTACCGTCCGAGCAAGCCGACCCTTTCTACGAGTTGCGCGCGCAACCGCACGCACACTTACGTACACGTACAAGGGTCATTCTGAATAACTGGCGTTATCTTACAATTAAATATTCTACAATTTTCGACGGCCGGAATCGGGCCGGCACAGTACAGTGTATCATGCAAATGAGAAATAGTGACAGGTCTTCTTTGTGTATATATATCATACGACGGAAGGGTAGGGTAGGGGGTAGCTTGCGTACACGTTTGAAAGTTGATGTAAGTCATATACCCGAGGGGTCATTGTCCGTGATGGAAAGCTTTTATTTTCATACATTAGTCAAAATTAGGAAAACAAACGAACCAGTAAACATTGTGAATTCCACTCGTTGGAAGCCAGCAATTTCATGCTCGTAGACAATTTTATTTTCATAATATTATTTGTATATATAGACATTTTACAAAAATCATAAGCATCAAACTGTATATCCCTTTGTTGGTTTGTAATTATTATTATTCAAGTGGTGGGTGAAGAACAGAGTTGCAAACAATATATGATTACAACAACAGCTTAACTCAAGGGGTCATTGTCCGTGCTGGAAAGCTTTCTCCACGATTATGTCTTAAGAAATTAGCGATACGAAAGTATTTCGTACATTAGCTAAAATTATGAATATCGTTCGTGAGAAGCCTCTAAATTCATGCTCATAGACAATTTTATTTTCATAATATTATTATTTGTATATATATAGACATTTTTTACATAGCTCATAATTTGCACAAAAATCATAAAGCATCAAACTGTATGGGAATGATGACCCTGTGACTTACCGCGACGCTTAATTACTATTTTTTGTCATATATAAATTTCTATCTCTTCACGTATCAAATTGTATCTTTACGTTTGTATTTTGTCTAAACCATGTTAACTTTACACACACACACACACACACACACACACACACACACACACACACACACACACACACACACACACACACACACACACACACACACACACACACACACACACACACACACACACACACACACACACACACACACACAGAACAAACGGCTGCTAATTGTGTGTTCTTGAACTGGATAAAGTTTACGTTTACTGGAAAGTGCCTTATGTGCTAACTTGAGAAAGACCGCTTTGCATTATTGTACAATATGTACGTCAGTTTTCAGAGTTCGTATACAGACCTGCAAATGTTTTACTTGTTTATATTTGTACTGTGAATGTATATATTTTCATTTATAAATATGTTAGCAGTAACCAGCGAGAAACACATGTTTGTCGGAGTATACTTCAAGCGTTAGCTGTACATATCAAATTATTTCTTTACGTTTTTATTTTGTCTAAGCTATGTTAACTTCACACACACACATACACATATTGTGCCGCCCCTTGGCAAGACAACACAAAAATCGGGAACTAGTTTAATTCTTTACCAGTAAACTAAACCAGCTGCCGTTGTTAGTAAAACTCTTACTAACAAATTACAAAACAAGTATGATATAGGAAACTGACAAGGTTTGCATAAACTTATTCACTCACTAGGTATTAGCTAAAACATCTCTTTATTGCTATTGAAATATTAATCAAACATTATTCCTGATTTTAAAGAAAGTTATTTTAGTAAATAGTGCTTTTACTGCTTCAAAGATCTTAATTATATTATTCTTGTTATATCAAAATTTATTCATATTACTGTTGCTTTTAATACCACGGATCCGGGTCTCAACTTTCTCAAAATTATTAATTTATCAATATATACATTACGGTTACTTCTTACAAAATTATAAAATATACAAATCTGATAATTGGTTCATTACATTGCGAAAGTTCTTTAAAGTTCTTTGTTACTTCTTATTAAGGGGAAATTTACAAAAGTTGTGGTTTGATATCACCTCAGGTTGTTGTTGTATTCTTGGGACATCTCCAGTTGTCTTCTACGGGTTGAGTACGTTGTTCTTGGTTTATCTACATCGGGTTGATTTTTAGTTTACTTGAAGCTCTCGAAGATAGGTTGTTTACTTGAAGTTCCACATGTTGTAATTTCACTTTTCTTAGTGCAGATTCTTGTAGTTCACATTTTCTTTATTTTAATTACAGTTATAGTTATCACTTTGCAGTACTACAGTCTAGTAGTTAACTATGTTACACTTACATTTGATTTTGTTTTTAAGAGATGTGTTGGCTACCTTTTTCTATTTTATTTATATATTTTCTCACAAACTCTAGACACTACATTATTCACAATAACAAGATTTCACGCTGGATATGCTTCTAGAGAACTTACACATACGTATATTGTGATAATAAATAAAAAAGATTGCTGTGTGTGTTCTTAAATTGGTGTGGCTCTCGACGTCTTACTGGCCTGAAACACTTCCTTAAGTTTCCCAGCTGGTCGAGTCCCAATGGTAGCAAGACTGGTCGAGTAGCGTAATGTTGATGAAGAAATGTATGTTCAGCTTCACCGAAAGTTTCAAAACAAAAATTATTGTTTTGAAGAAAATTTAAAAAAAAATTGTTTGTAAAAAAAAATAATTAAAATTTTTTTTTAAAAAATTAATTAATTAATTAATTATAATCAATTAATTAATATAAGGCTGTGAAGTTTTAAAAAGTGTAATGCTCTTCTGAAAATTTTTATTAAAGTTTTGGTATATTTTAAATAAACTATCCCCACTCATAAGATTGTCTTCAAACCAATCGATACTTGTTTACCTTTTTATTTTTTTAGGTTATCTTCACTTATAGATGGTAAAGTCCTGATAGATTATTAATTATAATTATATTAGTGATAACTAGTAATATTTATGAAATGAAGAACTATTTAGTGTTGAAGAATATTAATGTTTTATTAATTAATAGAAATTTGACTCTTATCGATTATTATCGACTCTCAGGATATCGAAAAAGTTACAAAGTATATTATATAAAAATTATACAGGGTTCTTTAAACAGCCAATTATTATCAAAGTCAGAGAAATCGGGCTAATATTTAAAAAGTATAACGTTACATCAAATTAATAATTATTACTAAACACAAACATTGAATAATAATTTGAAAATAAAATAATTGTTTTCACCGACAGCTGGGTTGAACTAGGAGGCGTCGCCCTGGCGATGACGACCAATATTGCAAATGGCTGCCGTGAAGTTAGTAAAATGTCATTCGTATATTCGACGTTCCAAATAAAAGATTTTCCTGTAGTATTCCTGTTCTGGGGTCTGCGAATCTCTTATTAAATGTTGTGTAGTGCCTAGTGTACTGTTTCTGGGTTATATTTAGTGTATCCGTGTAATTATTAGTTCAAACACTTTCCCCGATTCCGTCACTAATTTGGGTTAATGTATTATACAGTTTTCTAGTGTTTTGTGGTGTTTTTCGGAGTAGATATGTATTGTTCTGTGTTATGGAGTGTTTCTTGATTGTTTCTGTTATAATATGAGAGTTTTAGAAGTATTTTACAAGTCACTCGCGATTTCACAATAACGTACTATACACTCGCTTTATATGACTATTATAAGTTAGGTTAGGCACGTTACGAAACGTTTGTCATGTTAACCGTTAAAATACCAATAATTAACTAACTGTTTCCTCCAGTTTCAATTAAACTCTTAGCCAATATAATATTATTCTTAACATTGTTCAAATATATTTTCATATCCTGTGCACACTTTAATATTTCACTATATAAATACCTAAACTTGGGTTATTTGTCAATTTTATTCACTAGATGTTATTTAAATTAATCTTTCAGTTCATTCAGCTTATTTTCAGATTAAATAATGCCGTTTTATAGTGTTTTCTGTCCAAAAATAGTAATTTTACTTTCAGTTTGGTATACTCTGAAAAGTCAAAACATCAAAATTTACTTCCTGTCATTATATAAATTCAGCCATTTTATCAGTTATATTTAATATTAATAATCCTATATTGTATTAAAAGGATTATATTCCCTGATTTTCTGGTAATTAATTGAATTAGTTGTATTCTGAAACATTATTCTGGAATATATAACTCCCATGTCTAAATTTCTGAGTTTAGTCATTTTCATTTTTATTTATAATTCTGAATATAATTTATTAAAATCTTCCTAAATGGTATGTGCAATTATATGGCTTGATCTCAAGTTTATTTTGTCTAAACCCCTTTTGTTTATTTGCATTTAAATGAGCAATTTCTCTGTTTTGATGAAGTTTAGTTTCCATTCTCTGGCCTAGATTTTTTAACATTTTTTCCTTACAAAAACTTTACAAACAATATATGATGTGTGATACCCTCTCTGACTTTTACATATAGTATTATAAATTAAACATGTTTTCAAATTACACAATAACAATTAGTATTGGTTACAATACAAATAATAGTTAAACACATAAAGAATATTTTTTTTTTTAAATAAATGGTTGTCTTCAAGTCAGACATTTTGCAACAAAATCCTTATTTCTAAACATGGAAATATGGCTTACAAAAAAGGTTTTTTACTAACTAACATCTTAATTACTCTCTACTATTTACAAGTAGTAACTATTTTTATAGTTCTGATGTTAGTTGTATCAGACCCAAACAAATGGCATTATATCTAAAACATTTTTAAACATTCTTGTACTATATACATAAAAACCTTATATTTATATTCTTATTTCTAACTATTATTATAAGTAGGATTCTACAGTTTTTATACCGTCTTTTATACATTGTCTTTGGGGAATTGTACCCTGTCATTAATAAATAAATAGTATTAATTGTTCGAAAAGTATCATGAAATCTGTTTTTCTTTTTTCATATAAAACAAAATGTTATTTTAAACAGATTCATGTCTTATGAACAACATATTGTCACAGTACACACTTCAAGTCATTGAAAAATGCATATTTCATTGCATTCAATGTTTGTGATTGCCAAGAATGAAACACAAGGTTCATTTTTTATAATACCCAAAACTATCACTGGTTCACTTTGCACTCTTATATTATGTTAATGCTAAATGGTCGTATAGTCTTATTAACATAATAAATTGGTTAGCGTTTTTCAATGGAGATTTGTTCCATGGGTACTATATTATTGTTTCATCTTAGTTCACAGGCAACTTTTACTTTATACACTTCTCTCTCTTAAATTTGTATACATGTGGTTTTCAATTCGTTATACTTTTATTTTTAAATATTTATTTTGGGGATATAGGGATTTGGGTGTCTTTTTATAAGAGCATGACATCTTCTTCAGGATGCTGCCTTCTTCTTTCATCAGTCTTCTTTTCTCCTGCCTCCTGGGACTGGTATCTTCTCCATCTTCTTCTTGATGCCATCAGGTTTCTTGGGATTTTCTCCATCTTCTTCTTTATTTTAGAAATACACCACCTGTATTGGTTGATCTTGGCTTATTTTAGGGTTTCTATTCTATTTATTCTCCCTCGTTGTGGGTTTGGTCATATTGTGTACTGCTTGGTTATTTACTTTCTTACCTTCCTGGGTTATACCTTGAAAACCTTTGGTTATGAGACTGGTTTTGGATGACTCATCGCTAGTAACTCCTTTTATTTGAACTTGTATTTTCTTTATAATAATGATTTCTTTCCACAGTTGCTATGAATTAATCTTTTTATATTAAACTTAATGCTTTCTTCCAAATTTAAATATTATAACTTTATTATTCTAATGATCAATTGCCATTCAATATTATGCTTATATCTGTCACGCTACAGATTGCTCTCCTCCAGAAGTAATTATTTCAGACATGTTTATGGATGAAATAATTTCTTATGATAATTTCATCATTTCTTATAATTCATTTTCTTCTCCATCTTTATATCGACTTTTTTTATATTAGAGTTTTATTAATTTTATATATATGGTTACTTGTCTTACTACTGATCCTTTTCGGATAGTTAGTGTCTTCTGAGATATATTATAATTGTAATACATTTTCTTTCTATATCAACTTCGTGTTGTATCCTTGGGATATTAATTCCCTAACATTCCCTATCACATGGGCTGGGGCAGATCAGAGGGGCACTGTACGCTACTTCTCTGCTGGCCATACACCACTTCTATAAATTGAGTACAGAGGCATATCCATCCCTGCTAAAAAAAAAACATAATGCTGCTGGAATTATCTTCAGTCAGTCATCGAATAAATAAATAAAAAGTAGTCTCATTTTCGACTAATAAAAATATCTTTGGATTCTCCACTTCGTAGTCTCTCAGATTATCTCACATTTTCTATCTTAATAAATCTTCATAATCATTATTATACTCATTACATATATATTTTTTCAAAACTCTTAACTTGTCTGATATATTTAATTTAATTATGGTTGAAAACCTTTCTTTTAATAATTCTGGTTACTGTTTACAGTGTAACTCTCTTTCTTCTCCATCTGAATTCTCTTTATACTTTCTTCTGGTTACTCATAGTATTAGCATGGTCTTTATAAATAGTCTTTCGTATTCATTATTTGAATGGTCTTAATATATTATATTTAATTTTTTAACATTGTACCTTTACATTAGATATACTGGTTGTTATATTGATCATTTTATTTAAACATTTTCGTTCTTTCCTTTCTCTTAGAAAGTTATTAATCCGCCTTCGCATTCATTAAAATTAATTCATTTATATCATATTTCATGTGGTATTTCTTCTCTTTGCATTTCATATAGGTCTTATTATTATCATTGGTTCAAAATCATCTTCTCCATATGTTTGGTATGAGTTGTTCTTCTTTGCTCTTAATTAACTGTTTTCATTATCGTTTCATAAGTAATTAGTCTCTTTGCTTCCAAATTTTTTCTTTTCTTGCATATTACACTCTTTTTTGTTATTCTTCTCTACTCCTTCAAATGCTATTGTGAATGTCTAGCATTTATTCTGGATTAACGTTAATTCTCTTTTCTGAATTAACCACTTTATTTTCTTCTCAATTCAATCATAATTGACACATAATTATTTTTTGGAACTTGGTTAATTTTAATGTAAAATTCAAACTATTCTTTTTATTTAATTGAAAAATATTTCTCATAAATCCTTGTAATATGTTGATGTTATCTTGTTTCAAAGTTCTGACGTTCTATCAACATTCAAATTCTGTTTAATTCATTTATTCCCAGAATTGTTTCATTCAGAAATGTTTATAGTACTGTTATCTTACTATTATTTCTGAATGTTTTGGTATTTTTCCAAAATCAAATTCTTCTTAATTATTTACCATAAATTTTTCTCACAAACTTAGTTATAGTAAGTTGGTCTTACTTTATTTTTAAATTTTTTCGTAAAATTAAGTTCAAAATTCTCTCTCTTTCTCTTTCTTCCATAAAGTTTTGTTCTAAATTATCAGGTTGTAGTAAGATGTGCTTACTCAATTTTAAATTTTTATAAATATATTTCAATTCAAAAGTCTTTCTTTTTCTTTCTTCCATAAAGTTTGTTCCAAAATTATTAGGTTGTAGTAAGATGTACTTACATATTTTAGAATAAGTTATATTCAAAATTCTTTCTTTTTCTTTCTTCCATAAAGTTTGTTCTTCAAATTATTAGGTTGTAAGTTGTTCTTACATATTTTAGAATTTTTTCAAAATATAAATTCTAAATTCCAAAATTCACAACTCATTCTTCATAATATTTCTTCATAGAAGCTTGATTGTACACCCCTTTGATTTTTCCTGAAACGATTTCCCTCAACTCATATGTATTGTTATGCTTATCATTTACCACAACATATGGGTTATATATTGTACTCTACACTGGACCATATTATTTATACTTTTGTAAGTTGATCTTCTCTTTTTCTTTCCTTATAAATTTTCTTTTCTTTTATATACCCAGGAAGATGGACGATTTTCTTTATGTCACTGCATTGCTCATATTTTTATTGGTCATGTTCATTTTCTTACATAGTCTTCACTCATAAAACCCAGTTTTGTTTCTATGTTTATTCTTCGTATCATTTCCTTTCAATGATATTTATTTCGTCTCCTTCAACATTGTTTTTCGCCATAGTCGGTTATCATGATCCGTCCCTTTTCTTTATGTCGTATGGTATTTGTGTCAACCAGGGTCCATCATCTCAGTTGCTCTTATAAAATTTACCCTAGGGCGTGACACTCGGTTATTATTACTGTTATTATTTTTATTACTAAATTTATCATGATAGTAATTTCGGTTAGGTTGGTAAGGTCTGTCATCGTTATTGTTGGGATATGGATTTCTCTGACTGTATGGAATATTATTATTATGTTGATAAAAATTGTTTCTATTGTTTGGATAGGGGTTGTTATTCCTAACGCCGTTAAAATTACCGTTAAACTGGTTATTACGCGGCGGGTTGTTAGGGCCGTCGTAATTACTGGGCTGGTTCCCTCTATCATCATATTGTATACACCAATACTTTTCTGGTCCATGTTTTGTGTTACTTGACAAATATCTGTGAGGATCTTCATCTGGGTTATCACTTATTATTTGTTTATCTGAAACACCATAAGCTGGTTTACCATCACATATCCACCCTGAAGGAATATATTTTAGTCTAACCGTACCCTGGAACTGTCCTAGATGGCACGCTAATGGAATACATTCTGGTGATTCATCTATGTCATCATTACAGTCTGGTACGATTTCACCTTTCCATGTTTCTGAAAAACACTGTCCAGTCTTGCGCTGAAATTGATCTGTTCCACATGTCGTATTCTGTTTACCTCTGGTCCTTTCCCAGTGGTAGACTACGGTCTTGTGGTAAATTATTTCTGAAATTACTTCGATTCTCCTTCTGTAATTCCTGGAATTCATGACGTCTTTGTCATTGGTAATTGGGATATTATTGTCATCAATTAATCCATGGTTCATCATCTCCAACTCTTCCTTCGTTTTTATTACATTTCTTGGATATATTCTTCTCATCCTTGATTCTCCTTCCCTTTGTTTAATATTTTCCTGGTTTCGGTTAGTTTCAATTTCAGGTACCACCATTACTTGTTCCTGCGTTTTGTCATTTAGTACTTCTTCTGGTTCTGGTTGGCTATCTTCCTGCGTTTTATCATTTAGTACTTCTTCTGGTTCTGGTTGGCTATCATTTTTTATTTCTTCGGTCTTCTCTTTTCTTAATTCTTCCTTTTTTAATCTGTCCTCTCTTATTTCTTTAATCCATTTTTGATGCTCCTCTTCCCTTTTTAATCTGTTCTCTCTTATTTCCTTAATCCATTTTTGATGCTCCTCTTCCCTTTTCTTATCCATTTCATCCAGTTTCTTCATTGTCGACTTGTGGCACTCATCCAGTTTCTCCATTACCGACTCGTGGCACTCATCCATTTTCTTACTCAAGTCTTCCTTTGTAGAGTCCAATTTCTTATTATTTTCGTCCATTTTATTTTCCTTGATGTCCTCTTCCGGCTTCTTATTGATATTGTCCAGTTGGTCACCCAATTCTTTTTTCAAGGATTGGTTGCTCTCCTCTTCCCTTTTTAATCTATCCTCTCTCAGTTCCTTATTCCATTCCCTCATCATTTCCAACATCTTTGTCATCATCTCCACTTCTTTTGGTGTAAGTTCTGCCATTCTGCTTGTCGTTTTTCCCTTTTTATTATCTTTCTCTGACTTTGTAGCTGCTGCCTAGCTCCAACTAGTGATTGGGCAGATTGTATTGGCCTTCCAATCGCTAATTAAAGCCCCTAAAGTTGTGCGCCAATTTGTAATAATAAATAAAAAAGATTGCTGTGTGTGTTCTTAAATTGGTGTGTAATTGGTGTGGCTCTCGACGTCTTACTGGCCTGAAACACTTCCTTAAGTTTCCCAGCTGGTCGAGTCCCAATGGTAGCAAGACTGGTCGAGTAGCGTAATGTTGATGAAGAAATGTATGTTCAGCTTCACCGAAAGTTTCAAAACAAAAATTATTGTTTTGAAGAAAATTTTTAAAAAAAATTATGTTTATAAAAAAAAATAATTAAATTTTTTTTTTAAATTAATTAATTAATTAATTATAATCAATTAATTAATATAAGACTGTGAAGTTTTAAAAAGTGTAATGCTCTTCTGAAAATTTTTATTAAAGTTTTGGTATATTTTAAATAAACTATCACCACTCATAAGATTGTCTTCAAACCAATCGATACTTGTTTACCTTTTTATTTTTTTAGGTTATCTTCACTTATAGATGGTAAAGTCCTGATAGATTATTAATTATAATTATATTAGTGATAACTAGTAATATTTATGAAATGAAGAACTATTTAGTGTTGAAGAATATTAATGTTTTATTAATTAATAGAAATTTGACTCTTATCGATTATTATCGACTCTCAGGATATCGAAAAAGTTACAAAGTATATTATATAAAAATTATACAGGGTTCTTTAAACAGCCAATTATTATCAAAGTCAGAGAAATCGGGCTAATATTTAAAAAGTATAACGTTACATCAAATTAATAATTATTACTAAACACAAACATTGAATAATAATTTGAAAATAAAATAATTGTTTTCACCGACAGCTGGGTTGAACTAGGAGGCGTCGCCCTGGCGATGACGACCAATATTGCAAATGGCTGCCGTGAAGTTAGTAAAATGTCATTCGTATATTCGACGTTCCAAATAAAAGATTTTCCTGTAGTATTCCTGTTCTGGGGTCTGCGAATCTCTTATTAAATGTTGTGTAGTGCCTAGTGTACTGTTTCTGGGTTATATTTAGTGTATCCGTGTAATTATTAGTTCAAACACTTTCCCCGATTCCGTCACTAATTTGGGTTAATGTATTATACAGTTTTCTAGTGTTTTGTGGTGTTTTTCGGAGTAGATATGTATTGTTCTGTGTTATGGAGTGTTTCTTGATTGTTTCTGTTATAATATGAGAGTTTTAGAAGTATTTTACAAGTCACTCGCGATTTCACAATAACGTACTATACACTCGCTTTATATGACTATTATAAGTTAGGTTAGGCACGTTACGAAACGTTTGTCATGTTAACCGTTAAAATACCAATAATTAACTAACTGTTTCCTCCAGTTTCAATTAAACTCTTAGCCAATATAATATTATTCTTAACATTGTTCAAATATATTTTCATATCCTGTGCACACTTTAATATTTCACTATATAAATACCTAAACTTGGGTTATTTGTCAATTTTATTCACTAGATGTTATTTAAATTAATCTTTCAGTTCATTCAGCTTATTTTCAGATTAAATAATGCCGTTTTATAGTGTTTTCTGTCCAAAAATAGTAATTTTACTTTCAGTTTGGTATACTCTGAAAAGTCAAAACATCAAAATTTACTTCCTGTCATTATATAAATTCAGCCATTTTATCAGTTATATTTAATATTAATAATCCTATATTGTATTAAAAGGATTATATTCCCTGATTTTCTGGTAATTAATTGAATTAGTTGTATTCTGAAACATTATTCTGGAATATATAACTCCCATGTCTAAATTTCTGAGTTTAGTCATTTTCATTTTTATTTATAATTCTGAATATAATTTATTAAAATCTTCCTAAATGGTATGTGCAATTATATGGCTTGATCTCAAGTTTATTTTGTCTAAACCCCTTTTGTTTATTTGCATTTAAATGAGCAATTTCTCTGTTTTGATGAAGTTTAGTTTCCATTCTCTGGCCTAGATTTTTTAACATTTTTTCCTTACAAAAACTTTACAAACAATATATGATGTGTGATACCCTCTCTGACTTTTACATATAGTATTATAAATTAAACATGTTTTCAAATTACACAATAACAATTAGTATTGGTTACAATACAAATAATAGTTAAACACATAAAGAATATTTTTTTTTTTAAATAAATGGTTGTCTTCAAGTCAGACATTTTGCAACAAAATCCTTATTTCTAAACATGGAAATATGGCTTACAAAAAAGGTTTTTTACTAACTAACATCTTAATTACTCTCTACTATTTACAAGTAGTAACTATTTTTATAGTTCTGATGTTAGTTGTATCAGACCCAAACAAATGGCATTATATCTAAAACATTTTTAAACATTCTTGTACTATATACATAAAAACCTTATATTTATATTCTTATTTCTAACTATTATTATAAGTAGGATTCTACAGTTTTTATACCGTCTTTTATACATTGTCTTTGGGGAATTGTACCCTGTCATTAATAAATAAATAGTATTAATTGTTCGAAAAGTATCATGAAATCTGTTTTTCTTTTTTCATATAAAACAAAATGTTATTTTAAACAGATTCATGTCTTATGAACAACATATTGTCACAGTACACATTTCAAGTAATTGAAAAATGCATATTTCATTGCATTCAATGTTTGTGATTGCCAAGAATGAAACACAAGGTTCATTTTTTATAATACCCAAAACTATCAATGGTTCACTTTGCACTCTTATATTATGTTAATGCTAAATGGTCGTATAGTCTTATTAACATAATAAATTGGTTAGCGTTTTTCAATGGAGATTTGTTCCGTGGGTACTATATTATTGTTTCATCTTAGTTCACAGGCAACTTTTACTTTATACACTTCTCTCTCTTAAATTTGTATACATGTGGTTTTCAATTCGTTATACTTTTATTTTTAAATATTTATTTTGGGGATATAGGGATTTGGGTGTCTTTTTATAAGAGCATGACATCTTCTTCAGGATGCTGCCTTCTTCTTTCATCAGTCTTCTTTTCTCCTGCCTCCTGGGACTGGTATCTTCTCCATCTTCTTCTTGATGCCATCAGGTTTCTTGGGATTTTCTCCATCTTCTTCTTTATTTTAGAAATACACCACCTGTATTGGTTGATCTTGGCTTATTTTAGGGTTTCTATTCTATTTATTCTCCCTCGTTGTGGGTTTGGTCATATTGTGTACTGCTTGGTTATTTACTTTCTTACCTTCCTGGGTTATACCTTGAAAACCTTTGGTTATGAGACTGGTTTTGGATGACTCATCGCTAGTAACTCCTTTTATTTGAACTTGTATTTTCTTTATAATAATGATTTCTTTCCACAGTTGCTATGAATTAATCTTTTTATATTAAACTTAATGCTTTCTTCCAAATTTAAATATTATAACTTTATTATTCTAATGATCAATTGCCATTCAATATTATGCTTATATCTGTCACGCTACAATATGTGTACAACACCAAAACTCACGTCTACTCATTGCGACGTTCTACGGCCGAATGCGCGTACGGTTTAGGGGAGAGGGCTCAGTAAGCTAGTGCGTATTTACACACTAAGAAAATAGTTCGTACTTTTTCTATTATTATTTATTCATTAATTAGAAGATAAATACTTTATGTTTATTTTATTATAACTTAGGGATTTCTTTATTTCTCTAGTCGGATTTTTAATTATTTAAGTAATTATTATTATTATTCACTACTTAATACTTTTCTTGGCGTGTTGGTACTTGAAGGTTTCAAGTTGATTCAGGAATCTGGGTATAGGTAAGGGTGTATGATACTCTTACTTATTAAAATTAAAAAATTTTAATCTGTGAGATTTTTGATACATTTAAAATCGTCACAATACATACAAATTATATTCGCGGAAATGAACCCCACCCCACCCCCACCCACCCCT
The DNA here is from genome assembly GCA_034769895.1 of Magicicada septendecula. Taxonomy (NCBI): domain Eukaryota; kingdom Metazoa; phylum Arthropoda; class Insecta; order Hemiptera; family Cicadidae; genus Magicicada; species Magicicada septendecula. Next base: position 663,023,783 of record CM068368.1, read on the forward strand.
TTGATATGCAAATAAATTTAATAAAAAAAATAAAAATCAAATTAAAAAAATAAAAAATTTTATTCGCGGAAATTCGCGGATGGTGTGCTCCTTTGGGATGCTGCGGTCCATTGGTGGTGGGGGGAGCGTGGGAAAAAATCTTGGACCGTGGGAACGGCGGCCTCTCTTTGATCTAGACCGTGGGAAAGGCGGCATTCCTTTGTGCTTCAGGAACCCCATTTTCCCCCTACTGCCTATGAATCATACTTGTTTACAACCTTTCAGACACTTCTCCAGGTTGTTGGCATCATCAAAAGAGTTCATCATGTTGTTAATTCTCTCGCAATGTCTAAAATAAATCTTCTTTAGTTTCTGACATGGCACTCCAAGATCCTTTACCATCAGTTGGAAAGAAAGCTTCTACGCTTCTTCTTTCAGCATTTCAACCAACAGGAAACATTAGGGTTTTTCTATAATGCTGTACCAACTCTCAACCAACTCTATAATGTTGGTTTGAGTACCAACTCTCAACCACGATATTTGTTCTATATCGCTGTCCATGAACGTTCCACAGCTCAATATGAACTTTAGGCTTGCCTATCTATTACTGAATGAATTAGTCCATGAAAAGAATTGATTTCTCGTTTTCGGGAAAATCTTCCATGATCAGGAGCCATCCATCTTCTAGTCGATCGAACGGCAAATACGCCAAAGCAGCACATATCCTACACGTGAATCTTATATCTTCAATCTTCATTTTCCTTATATTTCACAGTCAGATGTTTTGTATTTGTCCCCAAACAGACTAAAATTAAAGTTACAGTCACTTATTGTAGTACGTGGAAATTTCGTCCTCGTCGCAGTGATAGCCGAAGCTTCAAAATAACTTTTTATTAATTTTGATGACCAGAATGGTTACCATTTCTTGGGAAGAGTAAATAAACACATATACGTAGACTCTATTTTATCTGATAAAGTGCAAACAAAACTGAATACACTTTCGTGTCATTTGGTGAGCTGCCGAGGTCAACTTGCACAGCGTATAACTGCGTGAACTGTTTTGGACAAATTTGTTTTCTCACCTACTTCACTTTTTCCTATAAGTGTGTTCTTATTGTACAATATATAGAGTTTACTTTCCTCATAGATTTAATATTTCCTGATTCTTAAAAATACACCGAGTAGCCTATACGTATTGCTTGTTCTAAACCAACTGGTCATATTCTATAACCTGAACCACACACACACACACACACACACACACACACACACACACACACACACACACACACACACACACACACACACACACACACACACACACACACACACACACACACACACACACACACACACACACACACACACACACACACACACACACACACACACACACACACACACACACACACACACACACACACACACACACACACATTGCGATGTACAGGTGTCATGTAGAATAAGTAGTCGGTAAATCGTGTATTGGAATGCTATCGGATTTATTAACGATATGACTACAAAATTGCACTCTTTTGATTTAATACAGTTAAAGATAAAACAAACTAATTATTCTGTCTCTGTTGACCTGACTACAAATTTAAATAATTATCTCTCTTATAATCTAATAGATCAATTTAGATCGAGATGTTGATGAACCAATCTGGAATACAGGTATGGGTCTTCACTCTGCATACAGGTGGGTTCCTTCTGGTGTCCAGCGTTTAGGGTCGTTCTCGAATTCTATAAATTGTATTTCTTCACCTTTATATATTTTGCGTATTAAGCTACACAATAGATCCAATAAACTTCAAGTGTTTTTGATCCCTATACGCACAATCTTCCATTATCCCGGATTAGCACTATTAAAAAATTACGATATCATCATCTCGCGAACTTTCTAACTTGTGTTCGTTGTGCCTTAGTAGACCTAGCGTCTAGACTCCGGCAGAACGTCCGCACATTATTAAGTTCAGAGAGAGACTAAAATCACTGTCACGAAATCAGAATTTGACTGATTTCTGCCCTATTTCTCGTACGCTGATTGGCTAATTCATAACACTTCTCTGCGTCTGAAGCAAAGATAAAATTTTTCTTGTATTAAACTGTTCGAAAGCAATTTGCGGCTTGTCCAAAAAACCAGTATAATTTTATGACTTATCTAAAGGGTAATAAAACTTTCTTTATTAACAAACTCATATACGCGTATTATTACTAACAAATATTGAGATTTGATGGTCATTTTATTAGGCGTATTCTGGTACAAGTCTCATCTCACAACTCCTCTTAGAACAAAAGTTATTTAATTTAATAGGTTTTTTATTTTATTATCCTGTAAAATAATTCCCTATTCACGCACACGCGCATTCACTACACGCCTATGCATATTTTCGCACCATTTCTCAACACTTAGTGTTTTTTTACTGTCTAAAAATTACTTAGAACTAACAATTTGAAAATGTCTCTTATTGCCTATTATACAATGTCCAAACCTGCAGTCTTTACTTAGACAAATTTTCATTCCAACATGCTATCATATGCTCAGAGTCCCAGTACTAATTTATATGCATATTCTACTCATTGGAATATATATATATATATACTGTATATATATATTGTAATATAAAAATATAAATATTACAAATATAAAATAAATAAAATATATATTATGTAGATAGCAAGAATTATGTATGTTGTCTGGATCTCGGTGTTGAACTCGCCGATGATACAGCTCCACTTTGGATTCACCAATTACAAAGAATAAATTAAATATAAATATGTTTTATAATTAAGTGTGATTGATTGATAAAACAAAAATAAAATTTTGTAGGTTGTGAAATTTTTACTGATATTGAGTTTTGGTTTAATTATTTAATTTAATTAATTAATAATTAATTAATTAATTGAGTGTGTAATTTTCTTAGATATTTATTCTATCACTGTAAATTAATTTTGTTTAGAAAAAAAAGTTAACATTAATTATAGAAATAAAAACAATTCTTGTAACTGAGTAATGATGTTCGTTTATTAACATTCAAAATTATGCGCCAGTCAAACTGCGCATGATCAAGGCATTGGCTAATATGTGCTCCAGTCGGTAGCGAAAAGATCAACAAAATATATTTTTACAAGGTTAGTAATTATGGTTCTTTTAACGAGTCGAAATGGTCAGAGGGCAAGGAACAAGATACGTTCTTACAGGTATTCTTAAACTAAATTATTTTGGCTGAAATAAAACAAGATTATTATTTAAATTGTCAATTAGAAAAATGAATAGCGAACCAAGTCGACGAAATGACGTCACTCCTTTCAAGCTGGCAGTGCAACTCGTGCTGGTGAGTAAATCCAGTATGGCCGACGTCTCCTCGATTTTAGCTGCTATACGGCTGGAACTGGCTGAGATTCTCCCGCAGAAATAAAATGATATTCCCTTCTCTGCGAAGTAGTGTTGGTCCAGGAATATAGTGTAGAGTGTCCTCTCGTCTCCTGCGATGTCGTTTTCGTGATGGGTTTCTTGTGAAGTGTCCGGTGTTCAAATGTGTGTAATTGTGTTCTGCGAATATGGTCCAAAATTGTCTCAAAATGGCTGTTGATTTCTTGTGTTTGAGTTTGATGGTGTTATTACTGTTGTTTGGAACTTGTGAAGTGTTATAAATTGATAGTTAATGTTATTTTCACTTTTGGATCATCTCTGTTACACGCCGCATAACCACACTCGGTTTTACACAAAATTAATCTTTTTTCGGTATTCTGCTAACACATTTCCAACTAGTCGTCTTCACGATTAACAATAGACTAATAGACTCAACGTCGTCGTTTTAGGGTAATTTGTGCTATGTCTTTTTCCTCTTTATATTGTTTAACTATAAAAATATCTGTCCAAGACTTGGTTCACCATCTAAATATACATAATAAGTTTTCTTATTTTTTACTGTAATTCAAATATTTCTTGATTTTACATAAATCTAACTACTCAGTAATATTGATTAATTAATTTTACATCTTTGGATATATAGCTGGGTTTGTTTCAAGCTCATTTAAGCCCAAAAATTACAATTTTTTATAATGATTGTGTGCCTCATATTTTGTACAAATTTATTGTTTAAATGGTTTTTAATTGTTATTTCTGATAATATTTTCATGGAATATTCTTAATAACTGCGTGATTATCTTTGTTGTTAATAATTTTGTTGTTAAAACACTTCAATATTGATTAATTTGCTGTTTAGTCTGATTTTATTACCCTTATAGGCCTAGTATTATCTGTTTCCAAAAGAAGTTAATTTTCTTTCCTTTGTCATTCTATTCGCTATTAATTGTATCTGTATAAATTATATTTTCAATTTCTGTATTGTGTGTATTGAATTCTATTCCTATTATATAGCTTGATTCTCTGATAGATAGTTTTGGTTTAATATTACTAGTCTGTGTTTTCTAAAATGGTATCTTAGCTAGTCTGCTTGTACATTATATGTAGTTTACTGTTTTGAATAAAATTACTACATTTCTATACCCTACTTGCCTCTCTGCCTCACATTGGAAAATTAAATAACATGATTTTAAAATACAATGGAATATCTTATACCTACTAAACTTTTTTTTATAATATCATTTAACCATAACATAAACATCTTATGCCTATTATTTTCTACATATTAAGTATTATAATGCAAACATATTATTATCAGCACTATTATCAGTCGTTGGCTGTCCTTTGTTTTTATGTTTCCTTTTATCACAAACCTTATCCTATTAAAACATCTTATTCCTAATAACATCTTCAGTTATTAACTGTCTCTTTTAATTACTATAACTATTTTGATAACACATTAACATAAAAACATCTTATAACTAATGACACTTTCAGTTATTAACTGTCTCTTGTGTTCCCTATACCTAATTTGCTAATACAATAAAATAAAAGCATCTTATACCTATTATATTGTTATTATGCCTAATCACTAAAACACTTTTATTATCAAAATTGCACTCATTCATTAGACTGTCTCTTTAGTTTTTATTTAGTATTTCCCTACACTGATGGTAGTCTTTTTTAATAGATTTTTTATACTACACTTTATTATAATGTGTCATTTATTTTGGCTACACTAATGGTAGTCCTTTTAATAACTTTTTCCACATATTATGCTTACAACTAGTATACAATTCGGTTTTCTTTGGGATTGTATCTTGTAACTTGTTATTGGGTCTACATATATTAGTTTTAATTTTGTTTAATGGTATGTATTCCATGATTACCATTTTTTGGAATGACTTTTCTTGGTTCTAGTCTCTGTGTGGGAATCTTGACATATTTTGTCCCTTCTTCATTATTATATTAGCAATTTCTGGTCTTGTGGTTTCTCTGCATCTTGACCTTATACATTTCCCTTATTAATATGGTTTCATCCTTTTATTTCCTTTTTCTTGTATTTCCTTTTTACTGCTTCCCCAATCTACTGGGTATACTGCTGGTTTATTTGGTTTTTACATAGTAAGTTATTTTGATCAACGATTTTCTTTGTTATTTTTCATTCTTATTAACATTTTATTGACTTAATATACAGTTTCTAGTGTAATTCTTAAAACAATTCATTCTTCTCACTCACTATGGAACTTTTCTTCCTTATTTATGTTGCATTAAGTTAAATGTTTAGCGTAATATTTTGTTATGCTACATAGGCTCTCCTGTAAAAGTGATTAGTTCAGATCATACTCTTGTATGGATGAAATAATTACTACTAATTCTTTTGTATTTACTATATTTTCTTCGTGATTACATGTTTTCACTTTATATACCTTCTTTTTCCACCGTTGCTTCCTCTCAGATGATGTGTATCTCCTTCATTAGTTTCTTTCTTCATTAATAAGTGATCTTCAATCTTGTGTATAACATTATCATTTTATATTCTTTCTTATTTGGTGCTTCCTCACCAGTATGTTTACTCCCTAACATTCCCTAACAAATTAATTGGAACAGTTCAGAGTGGCACTTTTGGCTTCAATCCCTGCTGTCCAACACTTCAATTAATTGAGTCCAGAGGCATTATCATCTCTGCTCAAAATATAAGACTGATGGCATTTTCTACATCCAGTCATAAAAATAAATAAACAGTAAAAGTAGTCATTTTTGACTAAAATAAACATCTTTAGATTCTTCACTTCATAATACGTTATATTAATTAATACTTTTATACACTTGACTCTTCTTCTCTCTTAAAGCTTATTCCATATTAGGTGGTTTAGGTATGTGGTATAATATACATTTCATCATTTCATCATGTTTACATAGTAATTAGCATTTATATTTTTTTATTTTTTTTATTTTTTTTCTACCATCTGGTATCCAATGAGTTATTTTTTATTGCTCATGGTATAACATGAATTAATTCTTTATCACTTTCACTATAACAGTGGTTATTGCAACAACATTATCATTAATAGTATCATGGTTTTTGGTTTCTGGTCTCACTATTTGGTCTTTACTGAGTTGGTCCTTCTTCATTGTTCCATTTTTATTAAATTATTTTCTTTGTGAGTTTGGTTAAGTTGTTTCGATTAAGTTATATGATATTCTGGTTTCCTTCTCCTTTAGAATTTTGTATCTCTTTCTGACAAAATCCTTTTTTCATATTTCAGATTTATTTCTCATCATTTGTATGAGTAATGATACGAGCTTACTATTTTTTAACTTTAGATATTTTTATTCAACTACATTCTTTCTTATTCATAGTTGGTTTTCAAATATTTTGGTGTAAGTTGTACTTATTATTGGTTTTGAATTTTGGAAATTTTTATTCATCAAAATTCTTTTTTCATCATTCATAATAGTCTTCGAATGATCAGTGTAAGTTGTACTTACTAATGTTTGAATTTTGGAAGTATTTTTTATTCAACAAAATTCTTTTTATTTATTCATAATTCTTCGAATATTTGGTGTAAGTTGTCCTTACTAATTTTCGGATTTTGAAAATTTATTATTCCATCAAAATTCTTTTTACGTTCATAATAATCTTTCAATGTTTGGTGTAAGATGTACTTACTGATTTTTTGAATTTGAAAATGGAAATTATTATTCCTCTAAATATTTTTTAATGGATAACTGATTATAAGTTCCTTTTACTTTATTTGAAATGATATCCTTTAGTATATACGTATTGTTATTATTGTTTTTAATAATCAGGTATGGGCCGGTATACAGCAGTAACAACTTTTTGGTAATGCCTTCCAAAGTACTGGGTAATTCCCTGTTTTTTAGCAGTACCTTTTCTCCGACTTCATAGCTTATTATTTTCTTAATCGCCTTTTGATATTTGTTCTTGTGCCTTTCCTGGTCTTCTGCCAATTTATTGTAGAATCTGATTCGATTGAATTTGTATTCTTGACTCCTGGGGAACTCTATTATGTCTTGTATTTCCCTTGGAGGCGGTTTTTCATACATTGCCGTGTATGGCGTGGTACCTATAGCGGGGTGATATGACAAATTAAGGAATTCTTCAGTAGCTAATAAATATTCTTGCCACTTCTTTTGTTGATTATAGCAATAAGTCCGTAATATTCTTCCGACTTCTCGCAGTACCCTCTCCGCTGGATTGCTGCTGGGGTGGTAGACAGATGTCTTGTATGTCTTAATGCCCAACGTATTTAGAGTGTTTCTCCACCTCCAACCCTTAAACTGCGTTCCATGGTCTGTGATTATGGATGCCGGGCTCCCTATCTCTGGAATGTAATGATTTGTTATTATTCCTAGAGTCTTCAAAGTGGTGGCTCTATTCACAGGGTACAGTTTTGTAAATTTGGTGAAATGATCCATCATGATAATAATATATTTGTATCGATGGCGTCCGCCACTGCGGGAAAATGGACCACATATGTCCAGAAAGACCTTTTCCAGTTTGTCTTGTGAGGTAATTGGTATCATCATACCCTCTTTTCTCTCATTGTTGGTTTTCACCAATTGACATATCAGACAGGTTTTGAGGTAGTTTCTCGTTTTTCTATTGATACTTTTTATATGACAATTCTCTTCTATCGCCTTGATCACCTTCATGGCTCCCATGTGACCGTATCGTAGATGATAGTTCAGGATGATATCCTTTTCGATTGTAGTAGGGATCATGATCTTCCATATGTCTTCATCAAGGGATGTTTTGATGAATAAAATTCCATTATGTATACAATAAAATTTGTTTATTGTGTCATCTTGGTTGGAGAGACGAATTTTAATGTGGTTTAACTTCGGGTCGGACTGCTGGTGTTTGCTGATGTCCTGTACTATCTTTTCTAAATCGGATCTGTCCTTAATAATATTATAGATTTTCAAGATGCTCTCCTTTTCGCCTTCGAACGTTTGTTCTTCCAGATTCACTCTCGACAATACGTCGGCTACTACATTTTTACTTCCAGGAACATACTCCCACTGTATATCGTATTCCTGCAGGGCGAGTACCCATCTGGTCAATCTACCATGGCTTAACTTGCATCTTCTCAGAAATGATATTGATTTGTGATCTGTTCGAACGGTCACTGGATATCCGAGGATATACGTCCGAAACTTCCCGCAGGCAAAGACTACGCATAGCAGTTCTTTTTCCGTCACATTATAGTTCTTTTCACACTGGTTAAGGGTTCTGCTAGCGAAGCTCACTACTAGATGGTTTCCACTTTCATCTTCTTGGTACAGTGTTGACCCCAAGCTAATGTTACTAGCGTCACAGTTTAGAAAGAATGGTCGGTTAAAATCTGGATGGTTGAGCATTACTGCTTCTAAGAACTTCTCCTTAATTGATTTGAAGTTTTCGTCTTGTTCTTGACCCCATCGCCATTTATTCTTGGACGATAACTGGTACTGAAACTGGGCCGTCAGTTCGGAATAATTATTTTGGAACTTCCTATAATAGTTACACAGGCCTAAAAATGATTGTAGTTGCCTTCTGTTTTTTGGTGTAGGGAATCGTTGTATGGCGTCTACCTTTTCTGTTGATGGTGTTATTCCTTGACTGTTTAGCTGGAAACCCAAGAATTGTACTTCTTTAGCTATAAGCTTGGACTTGTCTAGTTTAAGGGTAATTATTTTCAGCGAGCTTCTTCAAGACATGCTCCACACGGTAACAGTGTTCTTCCCAGTTGGTTGATGTTATTAGGAGATCATCAACATAGACAGTCGTGAATTGGAGCGCTTCTGGTCCTAGTATATGATCCATACAGGCGACAAAAACAGCTACTGAGTTCACCAACCCGAAGGGCAACCTCTTAAACTGATAATTGCGCCCTTCGAAGATGAACGCCATGTATTGCCGGCTTGCTGGGTGCAACTCCACTTGCCAATAGCCGCAGACGGTATCCCACGTGGTAATGAATCGTGTTCCGTGGAATCTCTTCAATATCTCATCAATTTCGCCAGGTGAGGTACGATCGTTAATTATCATTTTATTTATCTCACGTGCGTCAAGGCAAAGCCTTACCTTTCCATTTTTCTTTTGTATAGCCACAATTGGGCTAGTGTATGGCGATTGACTGCTCTCGATGATATCTCTACTGATCATGTTCTGGATCTCTGTGCGTACGGCTTCCTTCAAAGACTGTGCTATGGGATACGACTTTCGGTTAAATTCTACCGGTTCTCTGAATCGTATGGAACATTGGTAGTTCTGGATCTTTCCAGGTTCGTCCGAAAATACAGCTCGATATTTTTCATATATTTCGACCAATTGATTCAGCTGGTTTTCCTTTAATTGCTCGTTAGTATTGTGGCACTGGAAGTTACGTATCTCCTGAATCTTTTGTTGCCATAGGTCATCTTCCGAATCCTGATGTACTGGCTTGTTGTTTGTTGAGTAGTTGGACAATTAATTCACCTTATTTTGGTGGTCGAGAAGTTGTCTGGAGTCTAACATCTTGTTGTTAGTTAAATTGGCTACCCAGGTCGAACCTTCAGCAAAGAGTGATACCTTTCCTCGGCACAAGTCGATAACTGCTGAGTTTCTGCGCAATATGTCACATCCTATCATGATGTTGAAAGGTAATCCGGCTGCAACAAGAAATATCATATCCACACTAATGCCCTGACTGTTGACATTTAGGGATACCTGTTTTCTTATGGTCTTGTTCTGTCGGCCGGTAGCTCCTACAAGTACAATATTATTAATAGGTAGTACCGGTAAGTTTTTGTGGCATTCCTGCTGTATCCGGTCCAACTCATTTCGATTTATTATAGAGACATTGGCTCCAGTGTCTATCATTATAGGAACAGAAATACCCTCAATTTCTGCAATTATATATATTATTTCACTGTTATCATTATTAATATTAATTTCGCTTTCTTCTAGCAGGTCCTTACGGATATCTTTCAAATAATTACTGTATATTATAGTAAAATTTTTTCTGTCTTTCTTCGAATTTCTTTCTTGGTTAAACCCAGCAGATTGGAGCAGTAAAGGGTTATCGGAGTTTATTACTGCCTCCGTTCGTTTAAATGTTCCGCATCATTACGGATTAGGCCGTTGGAAGCATCAGCTTGGAGTCCTGAAACTGCTTCGTTTGGTTCAGCACGATCGTCCTGTTGGGCTTCTGTTACAGGTAGTCTTCGCTGATTGTCCAGGCTGGAACTACGTGTGGGCTCGTACTCTCTGTAACGATTACTTCCCTGACTTCCTTGAAAGGTCTCGTACTCGTAGTATCGGCTCCTTCGTTGAGGCTGGTACCTCCTCTGTCCACTGCCTTCCGCTCTGATGTAGTTAATATTGGGTCGATATATCCTGTAATTATTGTTATTACCTCCATTCGGGTAATTCCGGTTATAGTTACCATGATAATTGTTATTAGAAAGGTTGGGGTTCCTCTGACCATTTGGAACATTGTTACGATTATTATTATAATAACCGTTGTTGTTTTGTGGACGGTTATTATTATTATTGTTGTTGTTGTTGTCATTATTATTAATGCGAGGAACATGATTATTATTATTATTGTTGTTAAATCTAGGTAAATTATTGTTATTACGGGTGTTATAATTGTATTCGGCATTATTCCGATTTGCGGAATTATAATTATTGTTGTTGCCCACATTCTGTCGATTATTATTATTCGAATTATTGGTGTTACTTCTTGGTTCCGGCTTCTCATATCTCCTGCGACTTTGGCGGTAATAGTCTTCATGCTCATACATTTCTAAGAGCTCGGTCATTGCTTGCACAGTCTTTATTTGACTGTTTCTTCTGGCTCTTATTATATCTTCCTCATAATGGTATGAGAGCTTGCTGACCAGGCATTCTTCCGGTATTCTGGGCTCTAGATGTTTGGCCACGCACACCTTTCCCAAGAAGTACGCCGTTAAAGTCTGGTTTCCATACGGGTTGTATTTTCCATGACAGATCCCGTCTCTGGCGATATTTTGTGTTGATTCAGACCAATATTTGGCTTTGAATAGCCTTTTGAATTGTTGGTAATCGGTCACTTCGTCCCTTATCGCCATCCACCAATTATCTGCTATCTCCTTGAACGATTCGTCAAGTACTTCTTTATTCTCCCTCCAGCGATTACCTCTGTGTTTGGTGAAGTACTCTTCGATTCTGGCTAGGAACTCCATTGGTTTGTTTTTATAAAACCTGAAGTTAATTCCTTCACGATTCTCGCTGTTAGGACAACTGGTAATACTTGTCGGTCGACTGTGGAATAGGTCTATATCTGTTTGGTTCTGTCGCACCTGACTGTTGAGACTGGTCACAGTAGCTTCAATGCCGTCACATTTTTCTGTGAATCGGTCCTGCACTCGCTCCCAGTCTTCACGTGTTTCTTTTAGTCTTTCCTCCAATGTCTTCCTAGTCGTTTCTTCAATGTTGTTTACCTTAGTGTTTATTTCTGTCTTGATGCTCTGTACTTCTCGTTCGGTTTGATTCCATCTTTCGTCAGCTCTTGTAACCCTTTGTTCGATTACCGTTAATTCCTCTTCTACCTTCTTGCTGATTGTTTCATTGTTTTCAGCTTTTTTCTGGCTCAATTCTTCCTTCAATATTTCCATTCTTCCGTCTAACCGGTTCATATTCTCTTGGTTCGTCTCTCTTAATTCTTCTCTTAATTGTTGATTATTGCTTTCCATTTTCTGACTTGTTTCTTCCATCTTCTTGTTGGTTTCTTCCAGTTTTTGGCTTATCTGGGTTAATTCCTCTTTCGACTGTTTATTGTCAGTCTTTATTTCCTCCATTTTCTCCTCAATCTTCTGAATATTTTCCTCCATTAATAATTTATTTTCGTTTTTTAATTCGTCCATTTTCTCCTCCATCTTCTTACTGGTATCTCCAATTTTATTACCCAATTCTTCCTTCAATCGTTCGTTATCATTCTTCATTTCCTTATTATTTTCTTCCATCTTCTTACTATTTTCTTCCAACTTCTCCTCCATCTTCTTACTGTTTTCTTCCATTTTCTCCTCCATCTTCTTACTATTTTCTTCCATTTTATTACCCAACTCTTCCTTTGTCGTTTTAAATTCTTTGAGTAACATCTCCATCATTCTATCCAATTTTGTCTCTTCCTTTGTGGTGGATTTCTCTGGCTGTTCCTTCTGTGGTGCAGGCTTGTTTGGTTCTGCTGGCGGTAACATTGACTCCACATCTTCCACTGGTGTCGCCTCTTTATCCTCCATGTCTACCTCCTGCTCGGCCTCCATAGCCCTTTTTCTTGATGTAGCTCTCCTGTGCATCTCGCTCCCTCTTCCGACCTATTGACCGCTGCCAAGCTAAAAATAGGAAATTGGACACTCGTCCTTATTTTATAACTCTGTTACCTCCTATTTAAAGCCCTTTAAGTTGGACGCCAATTTGTTATATAAAAATATAAATATTACAAAAGTAGTATATAAATGTTCTTTCTGGGACAGGTCAGAGGTCTAGGACAAGGTCAGAGGTCATGTCAAGAGGTCACCTTATCAGCGATAACCCCGCCTTATCAGCGATGACCCCAATTAAAATCCAATTAACCCCCGCCTTATCGCTGATAACCCCAATTGACCTCGAATTAATCAGCAGATAAACCCGTTGACCTTTCGTAATCACCAGATAACCCCGTTGACCTTTTCTAATTGATGTAAACACGACCTCGAGGTCACTAGACCGTAACACACTGACCTAGTAAAAAACGTAAACATAAACAAACAGTCTAGTGATAATGTCGTAAACATGACCTCGACAACACGCTGACCTAGTAAAAATGTAAACATAAACATTCCGAGTTCGTTGACACGACCGTAAAAAACGTAAACATAAACAAACGTTCTTGTGATAACGTCGTAAACATGACCTCGACAACACACTGACCTAGTAAAAAATGTAAACATAAACATACACGTCGGCTTTGTACATTTAAAAACGTAAACATAAACATTCCGAGTTCGTTGACACGTAAACTGTTTTTTTCCTTTTACAGTGCAGATAGCGTCGTCTTTATCTAATATATTACATTTAAATGTAACGATTGTCATGGTATACAGATAAGATATGAATTAGCTTAGTCGGTAACGTGCAACTATGTTATTCTAATAATAGATTCTATGTAAGGTAAGTATCAATTGTTCAATCCCTAGCTAATTCATACTTTTTTTTTGAATAAAAAATATATTGATTTATATATAATACTTGTTAGCAGTTGATTTATTAGTGTTCCAACGTGAATTCTGAAAGCAACATCTTTGTTAATAACATGTCGGTAGTTAAAAATGTATTATATATAGTAATTGTTCAGATATTACTAATAAATTCTTTAGCCGATAATACAACACAGATTGAAGTGGATAGAGCTAAGCAATATTTATATGAATATGGTTATCTTCAAACAGACGATGAATCTTCGTTGCAAACTGTAAATGAAACAGATATTACTAATGCGTTACTTATATTTCAAGAATACTATAAATTACCTACTGATGGTAAGTTAAATAATGAAACTATAAATTTAATGTTAAAACCTAGGTGCGGTAATAGTGATATTATTTTTGATTATCGAGTATCCAGTTTTAAATGGAACAAACCTGAAGTAACATGGCATTATTATTTAGCGAATCAAGAGGTGTTAGAATTGACTAAACAAGCTTTTGCAGTATGGGAGGAAAAGTCTGGTATACGTTTTAAACATGATAGAGTAAATACAGATATTTTAATTTCTAATAAACGATTGAAACATATGATGCAAAAAGAATCGTGGCAATGTACGAGAACGTTTGACGGCAAAGGTGGAACATTAGCACATGCATATTTTCCTGATTATAATAATTCAAGGCGAGAAATTCATATTGATGAAGATGAAAAGTGGTCATATTCGATTGATAACGTTGTTCCTCTAGACCACACAAGTTTGTATGCAACTTTAATACATGAAATCGGTCATGTTTTAGGTTTGTCACATTCAGATGTATCAGATTCTGTAATGTATGCTTATTATAACGGTAAAATCGAGTTAGGTGATGATGATGTTTTAGCCATTCAAAATTTATATGGTAAGGCAGGAAGCACTTTTATATCATCTTTCATACCGATGTCACCATCTTCTTCAGTACCAAAGATAGAAGACGAGCATCCTATAGATACAAATAAAATCGATCTTTGTAATTTTAAAAACATTAATTTATTTTTAATTGCTGATAAACGATTATATATATTATATGAAAAATGGTTGTGGATATTAAATCCGGCAGAGATGATATATACCAAACCGCTAATAATAAAACATTGGTTAACGTTTCTTCCAAAAAACTTCACAAAAATTTTAGCTGTATATCAACGACCATCTGGTGAGATAGTTATGTTTATAGATTCTTTGGTATTCATGTTTGATTTAACGAGTCTTAAATTAAGTCATGGTTATCCGAAACATATCCAGTCTTTATTTAACATACAACCGGATAATTTACATGCGGTATTCAACAGTTATACGGGTAAAACTTATATATTTCATGATGATAATTATTATAGAGAAGTCAATGAGTGTACGTTCACTACTAAATCATGGGGTTATATATCTGAAACATTTCCTGGAATTCCGCCTAAAATCGATTCATCATTTAGATTTTCTGATGGTAATTTATACTTTTTTAAAAACAATACTGTGTATGTCTTTAATGAATTTACGGGTGAGTTAGTTAGAACAGAAAAAAATAATCTATCGATATTTGGATTGAAATGTGTAAATGATGATGTACTATATAAATTGAAAGAATTAATATTACAATTGATAATACAAAAGAAAGGTCAATCGATATCAAACAATAGTCGATAGTAATGTTGATGAAGAAGAATAAAAGTTCAGTTTCTAAGAACATAATGATTTGAACGTACAGTTGTGAAGAATACGTGAAGCTGTTAACATGGAGAAAGGAAATATTCATGCTTTCAATTGGTATATATATTGCATAGAATCTACTGATTCAACGTTTAATGAAATATGTTATTTTGTAAATAATGAATTTTCTGAAGCAAATGTTACTATAATTGAAAATGAACAAATTATCAAGATACAATTTCCAGCGATTTGCTTGTATGATGATATATTACAAAGGTTAGAAAAATATCGAAATCAATTAATAATCGATATTGATTTTGAAGAAGAATACAAAACTCTCCGTTGGAAGTAGTTAGTTAGTAGAGGCTCAACAAGTTGGACGCAATGTCAAAAATGGCGAAGTTGTGCGAAAAATTGAACCCCTGTAAGTTATTGCAAGATTTTTTTGAAGAAGCAGGATTTATTTTTAATGGTGATTTAGACAGTATTGTGTGTCGTGAGTGTGGATTTAAAACGAGAGGATCTTTATCTATTTCACGTATTCAATTTATGCACAAACTATTTAATTCAGAATGTAAAATGGTATGTTATATATATGATAAATATAATAATTATGCATTATACAGTATATTATTACATATTGATGATATAATGAATGCGAAAAAATGTATATCAGAAACTGAAGAAATCATGAAGTTAACATTTTGCTGTTGGCCTAAACGTTTACCACGAGTTGATAATTTAGTATCGGCAGGTTTTTTGTATACTGGTGTTGACGATGATGTAATATGTATAGACTGTAAAGTTATACTTCACGATTGGCAAGACACAGACGATCCATGGTTTGAACACGCTAAGGCATCTCCAAATTGTTTACTTGTTAAATTACACAGAGTCATAAAAGATGGCTTCATTGAGTGACAAAAGTGGAAAGTGTATTGAAGACTTTTTTAAAAATCAAAGATTTGTTGATGATTCGGATAATATTGTTTGTTCTAAATGTGGTTTTAAAACGAAATGTTTTAATACTATTACGCATATTCAATTTATGCACAAACTTTTGTATCCGACATGTAAAACTGTGCGTTATATATCTTATAAATATGAAGACTATATCAGATCAAAAAAGTGTGTTGCTAATTTTGTTAATATATTAAAGTGAAAATAAAATTTATAAAAAAAAGAGTTGATGTGTTTTTGTTAGTTATTTGTTTAACCTTAGGATAACCTTTAGTTAATTAATGTTGTTTATTCTTAACAAAGTAACCTTTGATAATAAAAAGTTATCAGTAATTTATATTGACGTATTTACAAAGTAACCTCTGATAAACTAAGGTCGTAGATGTAAACAGTTGTTAATTAGTTGTTGTACTTTGATACAAAGTAACCTCTGATAACTAAGGTTATAGATTTAAACAATTTTAATTGTTATTGTACTTTGAATAATGAGCATCAGACAGGAGATAAGTAATGAATTGCATAAGCAAGCGAGAAGAAATTTTCCTACACGCAATGTCGAACTGAAAGGTATTCACGATTTATATCAAGCTGACCTTGTAGAAATGATTTCTTTTTCAAAGTTAAATAAAGGTTATAAATATATACTAACAGTGATAAATTGTTTTAGTAAATTTGCATTTGCAGTTCCGTTAAAATCAAAAGTCTCACACGAAATTGTAAAAGCTCTAATGCCTATATTACATGTAAACAAAATGAAACATTTGCAAACTGATAAAGGAAAAGAATTTTACAATTTACCGATTCAGCAATTATTTAATCGTTATAATATAAATCATTATTCGACTTATTCAGATAAAAAAGCCTCTATCATTGAACGTTTTAATCGTACTTTAAAAAACCATATGTGGAAGTGGTTTACTACAAGTGGAAAGTATACATGGATCGAAGTACTTCCTCAGTTATTGAAAAAATATAATAATACTGTACACAGAACTGTAAGTATGAAACCTAAAGATGTTAATATAAGTAATGAGAAAAGGGTATTGATACAAATAAATAAAAAACGAATATTTGTTAATAAGAAACCTGCGAAATATAAAGTTGGGGATAGAGTGAGAATTAGTAAATACAAACAAATTTTTACCAAAGGTTATTTACCAAATTGGACAAATGAAATATTTACAATTATAATATTAAACAAACAGTACCTAGAACATATATTTTAAAAGATGATACAGGAACCGTATTAGATGGTGGATTTTACGAACAAGAAATTAGTAAAACAAAATACGACAATATATTTTTAATTGAAAAAATATTAAAACGTAAAGGTAATAAACTACTTGTTCAGTGGTTAGGATACGATAAGTCGCATAACAGTTGGATTGATAAAAACCAAATCATTTGAACTATTTTTTTAATAATGAAAATAGTGCAGCAAACAAAAAAAATACGTATTTGTAATTTTGATAAATCTATGGAGAAAAAAGAAAGAGTCCATAGCGAGTTGTTACCAAATAATGTCAGGGCTCTTATCATTGGGCCAAGTAATACTGGTAAAACAAACCTAATGCTTAATCTTTTGTTCAGTCCTAATGGTTTATGTTTTGAGAACGTTTATGTTTTTTCAAAATCGTTGTATCAGTCAAAGTACAAATTTTTAGAAACAGTTTTATCAGGTATACCAACAATAAAATACTATAAATTTTCAGAAAATGATCAAGTCATTCATCCTGATGATACTGAACAAAATTCAGTTATTATATTTGATGATGTAGCATGTGAACAACAAGATAATATAAGAAATCATTTTACAATATATAGACATAAAAATAATAATGTTATTTATATATGTCAAACATATGTTCGAATCCCAAAACACTTGATTCGTGATAACGCGAATTTAATAATTATTTTTCAACAAGACGAACTAAATTTAAAACATATATACAGAGATCATGTTAATACTGATATGACATTTGAAATGTTTAAAGAACTTTGTTCTAAAGCATGGACAAGACGCAAAAAAGGCTTTTTTGTTATAGATAAAGAAAGTGATATGAATTGTGGCGGTCGTTATCGTTTTGATTTTGATATCTATATTACTAATTTGTAATCGAAAATGTTTTTATTACTTATCAATATGTCATCGAAGAAGTCACGTTCCCTTGACAAGCAAGAGAAGCTTGTCAATGAAATTAAAAAAATAAGAAAAAATATTCGAAAAAAACATCAGACTCTAACACAAAATGTTATTGATGAAGAACAGTTTGCAGAAAAATCGTTGAAACCTATTATCACTCCGTTACAAAAGTTAGTACAAGAGAAAACGAATTCGTCATTGAGTAAAAAAGAAGAACAACAATTAGATGTTGAAATGGACGATATTCAGTCGCGTTTACAAAACAAAAGGTTTTCAGAAGAGACCGAAAACATCCCAATATCGAACAAATGAACAGTAGAAACACCGTTACCATTGCCGCGTGAAGAAGAAATAACGTATGAAACCTTACCCACGGTTGAAGAATTGATGTCAACATCAAAAGGACGACAATCAATTGAACCTTTTATCGATATATGGTTTAAAGGTCCGTTAATAAGACACTATATGCGTAAATTTTTTGATGACAGTAATCATGATATTGATCATGTTTTTGGTCCATATTTTGGAGATAATAATATTTTAATGTTAGGTAAATACCCTTTAAAGACTGATGAAAGTGATATTATTACAATTAATAATGTTATGTACAAAGGTACACCTGGTTTGTACGATCTCATTTTTATGAAAACCCCAAATGCTTATGTATATTCACAAGAAGATTTAGACGACTACTCGCGTATAATAAGTGAAACCGCGGCATATTTAAGTTTAAAGACAAACAGAGTTAAAAGCAGTACTAGTTACAAATATAAAAATATAATTAAGCCTATTATTAATAAGCTTTCACAATCATCCGCATCAAAAGTTGGAAGTAGCCGATTGCATAGTGATACAGAAGGTCGCGGTTTATTAAATTTCAGTAACAATAAACCAGTGTTTGTGTACTGGAATAATGTAAATGAATTATGCGATAGATTAAAATTATTGATTGCTTCACAAAGTGCAGGTCATTCGGGTCATGAAAATGAAATATTATCAATTATTGAAGAGCTACAGGAGGCCGGTATAATAAAAGAAGACGCAGCAACGTTTGAAGCGATATTTTCAAAATGAGTATCGATAAATTCGGACACTATAGTGGTGACTTAGCGGTTAGTTCCAACGTTCAGCGTGGACCGCCTGGAGAAGGATTTAAATTAACTGACGACGGAAATTTTAATATAAGTAATAAACGATTATGTAATGTGGGCGATCCTGAATTGGATGATGATGCCGTAAATGTAAAATATATGAGAACAAATTCGATTACTTTAACAAATACAGACGATTGTTACGATGTTAAGATGAAAAAAGTTATTAATTTAGCCGATCCTAACGAACCTTGTGACGCTGTAAATAAAAATTATTTAGAAAATGCTACTAAATCATATTTAGCTGATAGAATACCAATTAAGGTGGATAATAATCCAGTGTATTCATTCAAGAATAATCGTGTGGCTCATATCGCACCACCTGTTTATAAATTTGATGCTGCCAATAAACTTTATGTTGATAATAAATTACCTGATGAAAAAACACAAACTAATTGTTGTGATTTCAAGCAAAAAAGGTTAATTAATGTAGCAGATCCTATTAATTTGCTTGACGCTATAAATAAACAGACTTTATTAACAGGTATAAATAATACAAAAGATGAATGTAAACGATATATAGATGATAAAATATATTATTTACGAAGTGAAGAGGAAAATAGTATAGATTTTAATGAAAGCAGATTGACTAATGTTGCTGATCCTAAAGATGATACAGACGTTATAAATCAAAAGACTTTAACAAGAGTTATGAATGCATTTAAATTAGATCTAGAAGACTATAAAGTTAACAGCACCTTAGTTAGAATATTATATAAATTATATAAGGAGTGCACTAAAGATAATCCTGTTAAAACTATAAACGAATTTCGCATTGTATATATAATAAAAAGTTTATATGAAACGTCATAAATGCATCTGTATCCAAACAAGATAGAAGGCGGTGGTCTAGTGAGTAATATTCTTGGAAAAGTTATAAACAAATCAATTGATTTATTACCTGTCGAACTTCATTTACCCGGTTATCAGTATTGTGGACCCGGTACAAATTTAGCGAAACGCTTACAAAGAGGTGATCCAGGAATTAATAAGCTTGACGCTGCTTGTAAACAACACGATATTGCATATTCAAAGTATTCAGATTCTACAAATCGCGCTAAGGCTGATAAGGAATTAGCTGAAAGAGCTTGGGAACGTGTTAAATCAAGTGACGCATTGTTCGGGGAGAAAGCTGCAGCGTGGTCAGTAACTAACATAATGAAAGCTAAAAGTAAATTTGGTGGGGGAATTAAAAAAAAAAAAAAACTATGTCTAACAGAGTTTATAATTATTTAAAACGTTTTGCTGGTAAAAGTGGAAAAGGTTTATATTTGAGACCGTATAAAAAAACAGGAGGAGGTCTAAAAAAAAAAAGAAAAGAAAAATGAAACAAAGACGACGAAAATAATAAAGAGTATTCCTATACGTCCGCTTTCAATTCAAGATTTACTACTGTATGTTAAACAATTAAAGATTCCTAATTTCAGAGGAGTGTTTATGCGTGACACATTACCGTTACACGCTGGAATTTGGCAAAATGAAACTGGAATAGTTAATTTAGATAATAGTTATGGTCATGGTACTCACTGGGTATGTTATTTTAAACGTAAAAATAAAGTTAATTATTTTGATAGTTTTGGTAATTTAAGACCACCTATCGAACTAATTAATTACTTTTATTCATCAAATCAACGATCTATCGAAATCGTTTATAATTATACACGAAGACAAAATATGGATGCAGTCAACTGCGGTCATTTGTGTTTACAGTTTCTCAGTAATAATGTTTTGTCTAAGCGGTAAAGGATCCGTATTAACATGTGATATTTTTCCACCAATCGAGTTAAGTGATGAAAAATGGGAACTAGGATTAATTGACTTTATGACATATCATTCAATACCTAATATAGAGGAAGGAATTAACAATGTATTATATTATGGTACTGATAAGAAAATAGTATTGCCTACTGGCTCTTATGAAATTTCAGATATCGCAACGTTTATTAACGATTACTTAATTCAACATGATGAAAATGTAAAAATAATTATAAAGGCGAATAATAATACATTAAAAAGTGAAATTTATTCTAACGTTCAAATTGATTTTAGTAAACCCGATTCGTTAGCAACCATATTAGGATTTGAAACATGTATAATAAATCCAAATAAATGGTACAGTTCAACCTTACCGATAAGTATTGTTCGAGTAGAGAGCATCCGATTGATTTGTAATTTAATTAGCGGTTCGTATAACAACGGAATTCCAGATCACATAATACACGAATTCTATCCTAGTGTTCCGCCAGGTTTTAAAATTGTTGAAAAACCTACCAACGTGATATATTTACCAGTAAACACATCTAGGATACATAATATTGTAGTAAGACTAGAAGATCAACAAGGAAGACTGATTAATTTTCGAAACGAAATAATAACGTTACGTTTGTATTTGAGAAAACAATAATAATGGGTCTTATTTTTTATTACGGAATCAATAAAACAACTGCAAATAAGCCAATTACAAGTAGTAAAGATATGAATATCGACCGGTTAACACCACAAAACCTGAAATTTCTACAGTCATTGGGATTAACAGTAATAAAGGATTATTTAAACAAAAAATGAACCTTAATATTCAAAACGTAAACGCTAGCATTCTAAATATTATAGAAGATGTTGTGTATCAAGATGAATCGATAGTAGGATTAGCTTATCACACTCATCTACCGTACACCTCTACTACATTCAATAATAATGATGAAATTAGAATTCCAATTAATCAACAAGATGTGTACACATTACCGTGTGAAAGTTACCTTCATATAAAACTAGAATACACTAATAATAATGGTATATATGATCAAACTTTAAAATTATGTTCAAATGCTTTAGCATTTTTGTTTGATGAAATTAGATACGAAATAAGTGGATCAGAAGTCGATAGAGTTAAAAATCTTGGAATAACATCAACAATTAAGAATATGTTAACGATTAAACCATACGAAATTAACACTTTAGAAAATAGTGGATGGGCCTCAGATTTAATAAGTCATATGGCACCATCATCAAAAGATATTAGCTTCTGTATCCCATTAAAAAGGTTGTTCGGATTTGCTGAAGATTTTAAAAAGATTTTGTTAAATGTAAAGCAAGAATTAGTTTTAATTAGAGCGTCCACTGATAATAATGCAGTAATTTTACTTGAAACAGTAAACACATACAAATTTAAAATAAAATATATATCATGGAGAATTCCGTATGTTTATGTTAACGACGTAGTAAAGGTAGATTTTCTGAAGATAGTACAAATTGATCGACCTTTATTAATGCCGTTTCGAAAATGGGAACTTTACGAGTATCCATCTGTGCCAAAAGCAAACAAACTTACTTGGACTGTTAAAACGTCATCACAATCAGATAAACCTCGTTACGTTATTGTAGGTTTTCAGACTGACAGGAAAAATAATGTACATAAAAACCCAGCACATTTTGATCTTGCCTCATTCTATAACGTAAAGTTATATTTAAATTCAGAATACTATCCGTATGATAATTTTAATGGTGAAACGTCGATTCTACATGAGTATTATTCATTATTTCAGTCCTCGTATTATTACAACAGTGAAAATTCGCCAATGATAAATCGTTCAAACTTTCTAACGTATACACCTTTTTGTGTAATTGATTGTTCAAAACAAAATGAATCATTAAAAACTGGTTCAATAGACATTCGTCTGGATATTGAGACGTCAACAGACATACCGGAAAAAACTACTATCTACTGTCTCATTTTTTATGATACAATTATGCAATATACGCCTTTATCTGGTACTGTAAGAAAAGTATTTAAAATATAATTACGTTGATAAAAAGTGTATCAGTTCTGCTGTTGCACGCAATGGAATACGTTATCAATTTTCAAGGTTTTCGCGATGATGGAAACAATTTCATTTTTAAAGAACTTTGTATTCAGTGTATACAAGATAACAAATTTTCTGGTGCTAGTGATCAGTATTTGTTTTTACCACCATTTAATTACAAACATTTGTCAGAGAAGGAAAAAACGTTAATAAATGGATTAAAACCAATCTTGGACTTAGCTGGAAGTGCGGTCTTCAAGATTATAACGATCTAGAGTTTATATTAAATAAATATATGAACGGTAAATGTATTTATGTTAAAGGATCAGAAAAAAAAGTAGCATTAGAAAAAGAATTTAATTGTTATGTGAAAATAGTAGATATGGAAACACTCGATTGTCCATCCTTAAAAGTGTTAAAACAGCAGACTCCATATTCTATTCACTGTCCTTTCAAACATAATTTGTATTATTGTGCTTTAAATAATGTACATCATTTAACTAAGTGGATTATCGAATACTGGAACAGTGTATTACAAATTAAAGAAATTGAAAGTGTGGGGACTGTATGATTTACGCAGTTGATATTTTGATCTCCTACTTACGCAAAACTTATATCAGTTCTGCTGTTGCACGCAATGGAATACGTTATCGACTTTCAAAGTTTTCGCGATGATGGAAACAATTATATTATTAAAGAATTGTGTGTGCAACCTATAGTAAACGCTAAATTCGCTGGTATTTGTAATCAATACTTATTCTTACCTCCATTCGATTATAGACATTTATCAGAAAAGAAAAAAAAAGTTAATGACTGGATTAACAATAATTATCTTGGACTTAGTTGGAATTGTGGATTAACAGAATATAGTGAACTTCCAGTAATATTAAACTCATATATATATGGAAAGTGTATTTATATAAAAGGACGTGAAAAAAAAATAACTTTACAAAAAGAATTGAACTGTCATGTAAAAATAGTGGATATTGAATCACTCAAGTGTCCATCTCTAAGCGTTTTGAAGAAGCAGTCTGTAAATAGTATACGTTGTCCATATGATCACTCTTCAACAAACTGTGCATTAAGTAACGTGTTTTATATTACTAAATGGATAATTCAATATTGGAACTGTTTGTGTGATGAACATGATGAAGAAACTAAAAGAATAAATTGTTGGGACTGTATTATTGCTTAACTTTTATTGTAATTATATGTAAAATAAAAGTTTTTAAAAAAATAAAAAATTTAAAAAACATTTTCATTTTTGATTTATTACTTACTAAATACAAAGCATACATGTATAAATATAATTTTTTCTATTACAAAAAACATATAATTACCATCCATAAACATACATACATTCTTTTACAATACAAAATTGTTGTACTACATACAAAAGATTCGATGATTTTTTATATTACAAAAAACATATAATTACCATTCATAAACATACATACAATATGATTTTTTTATACCAGCTTTTTTTTTGTTACATATAATATAAGTTTTTTATACTAAAAAACATATACATATAATTATATAATATATACAATGTTTATTTTTATACCAGCTTTTTTTTTACTTACAAAAAACAATATGATGAAGAGGAACTTCAAAAGTTTTTAAATTTATTTTTTTTAACGTTTTGAATAGTCGATAAATGTTTCGCTACATTTAGAACCATTTTGTACAATTGAATATATTTCGGATCTTTTTCAGATCCAACTAAAAACGTGGTTCTATAAGCAGCTTTAGTCCATCTGTCTTTTACCTCAATTCCTTTCAAATCTTTGGTATCTATGATTTCAATCTTCAGTAGATAACGTCCCGTTTCCCCAGGTGTTTTTAAGGTTTTTCTTGTTCCATTCGATTGGAACATTACAGATTGTTCAAACAAACTACTCTTTCTTTCACTCTTAGATTTTCTTACGGATGTAAATATTTTTTCAAGTTCTCTCTCATCATCACCATCATCATCATCATTATCATCATTATCATCATCATCATCATTATGATCAATATCAATATCAATATCGTTACCAACGTAAATATTTTTCATATTAAAATCAAGATAATTTTTTATTAAATTATTTAATATAACAAAAGTTGATTTAATTATATTTTTTTCATTAAAATTTGGAATTGTATTGATTATATTATCATAAATTTCTTCAATGTCAAATAGGTAATTATTAAGTTGAACTATTTTGTCCTGCGAATTCACATCTAACTTAATTTCCAGAGCAATTTTTATTCGTTTTACTACCTCACTCAATCTCATATATAATGTTATAACCTCTATATTGTCAACATTAATTAATTCTGTTTTAACACTTTTCATGCACATTTCCCAACTTTGGATTGAAGTCAGACCTAAGAAGTAGAATAATTTGAATACTTCTTCTAATGACATAACGGAGTCCATGATTACTTGATAGAAGGTAAGATTGAAATGTCAAAATCTATAACATACAAAATAAAAATTTGTTAACTAAACAAAGACAAATTACAGATAGAGAAACGTACAGAGCGCATTATTTGTAACTGGTAACCACGAATCCCTTGAAAAAAATATTAGTCATATACTACAAAATAATAATTTGTTAACTAATCAAAGACAAATTACAGATAGAGAAACGTATAGAACGCATTATTTGTAACTGGTAACCACGAACCCTTGAAAAAGTATTAGTCATATACTAAACAAAGACAAATAATTTATAACCAAGATAAGAAACGTATAGAACACATTATACCTTCACTTTACATGTTTTTGAAACATACATATTAAAACATAGAAAAGACTTATAACAAAGATAAATAATTTTGAATAGAGTATAAAACATTATATATGTACATATGAATGAGATACTGGATCTAAACATAAAATTTTTAAACTATAAATCCTTTATTAACTTTTTTATAAACGGTCTTAGAGTTGACTCTGGTCTGTCAACTATCATTTTTAATTTTACAATTTCTTCGGATGTTAACCTTTTTGTTGAAAAAAACCATTTAGAAAGAAGACGGTCCTCCTCCTGTTTTAAATGTAAGAAACGATTCTCCTGTGTTGATAATTCTTGATCCATCAAGATAGATGATACAGACGTTAACGGTTCAAAAAACAGCTGTAAATGTGATCTATGTAAATCAAATACGGTTTAAAAATGACATAGGAAACACTTATAACAAAGACAAATTAATTTTTTTGAATAGAATTTAGGAAAGATTTATAACAAAGATTAAATTTTGAAGAGTATAAAACTTAATTAAAAAAAAATGACATACGAAAAACACAACTCATTTACAGATAACCAAGAATCACTGTACATGTTCTTGAAAAAAATATTTTAAAACAGTAAATTAACATAAGATAATATTGTTACCTTAATGACGATCGCAGACTGTAATAGCTGGTACGTTTCTGGATGTTGAATCATAATTTTCAATCGGTTTATATACACAGAAAATGTGTTATCAGTTTCATTGTAGTTAATACAGTTACACGTTCTCAATAGTAGGAGATCAAAAGATCAAGTAAATAACTTGTTTACCGAATTCATTATCAGTTGCGTAAGTAGGAGATCAAAAGATCAAGTAAATACCGACGAGATCAAAAGGTTACGTAAATCGAAAGATCAAAAGATCAAGTAAATAACTTGTTTACCGAATTCATTATCAGTCACGACGAGATCAAGAGGTTACGGCGTCATCGGTTGATTGTTAGTATAAATAGTCGTACAGTAAAAACAACAAGTCATAGCAAAAGATTGATTCAGCATAGGTCTCAACAAAATTGTAAGTATAATTTATCAACAGTAACTAATAAATAAAGATTTTTAATTTTTTATTAGTATGTTGTAATCACATGTAAGCAATCACGTTGTCTGATAATAAGTAAAAATATACTCGTATAGATAACAAAAACATCCAAAATATTCTTTTACAGTAGCTAATAAACTCGTTTACAACTTTTGATTTCAGTTAACATGGAAAAAAATCTGCCTTTCAAAAAACGTCAGTTTATTAGAAACGAAAATTTTAATAATAGAAACGATCCTCAATCTGGACCTTCACATGCACAAGATTCGCATGTCAGATATCAAGTGTCCGATTCATTTATTAATACAAACGATCCTCTACCTGGGTCATCGCACGTACAGGATACAGAACCTGATCCATCGCACAGCAGACCTCAAGCGTCTGATTTTAATAGCGCAAACGATCTTCAACCTGGACCGTCACACGATTGGTATCAAACGTCTGATTCGATAAGTTTATCACCATCATCAGCATCATCATCATCATTGTATAATAATAGAAAAACAAGTAGATTAAGGAATACAACAATTGAAAATGAATTCATTGAAATTGAGAATGCGTTCAAAGGTAACTTAAAAACATTTTTTTATAAAAATACCAACGAACATGTTAAAGATATCTGTTTATTATTATTACATTTAGAACTAATAATAATAAATATTTTATATAATATGGTTTCGTTATATAACGCAATTAAATTTAACATAGTAGTAGAATGCACTTACGTAAGACCTGTTTTAAATGATTATCAAGATAGATCATTTAAAACTAAAAATATTACTCTCTTCCAAAGTAGTTCACTAACAAGTATAATACGAGATATCAATAATAATATTTGCTCTGAAGAAGAGACATATTTACAAAAAGGATCCGGATGGACTTTACATTCAATAGATGGAATTTTATTAAGAATAAATCGTTTCAAACCGTTAAAAGGCAGCTCGTACATCCCACTACCGTTACATTTAATCACAAAAAAATGTATAATTAATCCCAAAAATAACGATTATTTATGTTTTAAATGGGCGATTCTTTGTCGTTATATAAAAAACTCACATCCAGAGCGAATTAATTTTCGATATAAGCATATCGAAAATAAATTTAATTTTAATAATATTAATTTTCCTACACCATTAAGAGATATAAAAGTTTTTGAAAAGAATAATAACATTTCTATAAATGTTTATGGTGTAGAAAAAGGTAAAATAATTTATCCACTAAAAGTGTGCGAAAATGAGCAATGTAATCATTTTGATCTTTTATTATTAAACAAAGATAACAACTATCATTATTGTTACATCAGTAATTTTAATAGATTAATAAAATCTCAATTAACAAAAAATCATGACAATATTGAAGTCTGTAAAAGCTGTCTTACCTATTTTACTGCAAAATCTAAAAAATTAAAAGATCATAAAAGGTACTGTGGAAAATATACACCTGTTCGTGTAACAATGCCTTCTGACAATTTACAATTTCGAAATTTTCATTATCAATTTAGGTTACCAATAGTCGCGTATGCAGATTTTGAATGTATTTTGAGACCGATTAAAACGTGCTACCCACATCCAAAATATTCTTTTACAGTAGCTAATGAACTTCATGAACCTATGAGTTTTTGTGTTTACTTTGTAATCGATGATTCAGTACCCAATTTTATTAAAAATCAATTACCATCACAACCTTACATATATAGAGGTATAAACGCTGCACAAAACTTTATGTCCTATCTTATAGGTATTACCAATCGACTTGGTTCATTATTAAAAGAAGTCGAACCAATACAAATGACAAAACAAGACAAGATTAAATTCAAAGCAGCAACACATTGTGAAATGTGTATGCGAAATTTTACATTACTCTACAAACCCGTCAGAGATCATTGCCATCTTACCGGTTTATATCGTGCAGCATTATGTAACGATTGCAATCTAAAACGTCAGAATCAAAAGTTCATTCCTATTTTTATTCATGCAAGTTCTAATTATGACTCACATTTTATTATTCGACAGTTGGGTTGCGATAACGAAAATATTTATGTTATACCAAATTCGACAGAAAAATATATTTCTTTTTCCAAAAAAACTATAAATGGCATAACTATTAGATTTGTTGATACCTATCGCTTTTTAGATAGATCACTTTCTGAATTAAGTAACAATTTACCAAAAAATAAATTTTTTTATACAAGTAAATTTTTTTCCGATAATGACATGCAATTAGTTACACGAAAAGGTGTATATCCATACGAATATACAGATTCGTGGGATAAATTAGTAGAGTGTCAGCTTCCATCAAAAGCATACTTTTATAGTAAATTAAATGACGAAACCGTAAGCGATGAAGATTACATTCACGCTCTTAACGTTTGGAACCACTTCAAAATCAAAAATTTAGGAGAATACAGCGATTTATATTTAAAAATCGATGTACTACTTTTATGTGATTGTTTTGAAAATTTTAGATCTCTTTGTGTATCGTCATACAACTTAGATTCCGCACATTATTTCACGTTGCCAGGGTTTGCTTTTGACGCTATGCTGTATCTTACTAAAATTAAACTTGAATTACTCATTGATATCGATAAATACATTTTTTTTGAGAGCGGGGTACGTGGGGGTTTATCTGTTAATATCAAGAAGCATTCAATTGCTAACAATACATATATATCAACATATAACCCAGATAAGCCTAAAACATTTCTAACATATTTAGATGCAAATAATTTGTATGGGTGGGCAATGTGTAAATGTATACCGTATTCAAATTTTAAGTGGGTTAAAGAAACTGATAAAATAAATATCTTAAACGTACCTGACGAATCAGAAATAGGATATGTATTAGAAGTTGATATAGAGTATCCACAAAATTTACATGATGAGGACAGAGATCTACCATTCATGCCTGTTAATAAAAGCGTAAACAATACAAAACAAACAAAATTAGTTGCTACATTAGAAAATAAAGAGAGATATATTTGTCATTATGTTAATTTAAAACAAGCTATTAATCATGGTTTAAAAGTAACGAAAATTCATAGAATATTACAATTTTCACAAAAACCATGGTTAAAGCCGTACATAAATCTAAATACTATAAAACGACAAGATGCAAAAAATGAGTTTGAAAAAGACTTTTTTAAATTACTAAGTAATTCCGTCTTTGGAAAGTGTATGGAAAATGTTCGGAAACAAATAAATTAAAATCTAGTATGTAATGAAAAAAAATTATTGAAACTCATATCAAAACCAACTTTCAAAGACAGAATTATTTACGATGAATCACTTTGTGCAGTATTATCAAATAAAACATCCGTTTATCTAAACAAACCCATTTATGTAGGTTTTTCTGTTTTAGAATTAAGTAAGACTCTAATGTATGATTTTCACTATAACGTAATGAAAAAGAAATATGGAAACAATATTTCCCTTTTATATACAGATACAGATAGCTTGTTTTACGAAATAATTACAAATGATTTTTACAGAGATATGTTGGATCCTGATTTAAAAACGTATTTTGATACTAGTGAATTTTCATCAGATCATATGTGCTACTCATTAACAAATAAAAAATTTTAGGTAAATTTAAAGACGAATGTAAAAGTATTCCAATTAAAGAATTTATTGGTTTACGTTCAAAATTATATACTTTTACAACGAACGAAAACAAAATCACAAAAAAGCAAAAGGTATAAAAAAATGCGTAATTAAAAAAAACATTGAATTTAGTGATTTTAAAAAATGTCTTTTTAATTCATTATCAGATGAACAAAAACATAGAATGATGACAATATTTAGATCGAAAAGTCACATCGTTAAAACTGTAACTATTAATAAATTTGCATTGAGTAACACAGATGATAAAAGAGTAATATGTGAAAACGGTATAAATACATTGCCGTATGGTCATTACTCCTTACAATAATGCGGATAAACTGATCTATGACATATTTTATGTATGTGTTTTAATACAATTATAGTAATGTATGAGTTTACCTATATAACATATTTTATGTATGTATTTTTTAATATAATCAGTAATGTATGAGTTTACCTATATCAATCTTTTGCTATCATTATGTAAACTGTTTGTTAAAATCCACCATCTAATACGGTTCCTGTACCATCTTTTAAAATATATGTTCTAGGTACTGTTTGTTTAATATTATGGATTGTAAATATTTCATTTATCCAATTTAATGTATTAACTATATATCATATTTTATGTATGTATTTTTAATATAATCAGTAATGTATGAGTTTACCTATATCAATCTTTTGCTATCATTATGTAAACTGTTTGTTAAAATTACTCAAATAAAATGATCTGTGAGATAAATCCACCATCTAATACGGTTCCTGTATCATCTTTTAAAAAATATATGTTCTAGGTACTGTTTGTTTAAATATTATGAATTGTAAATATTTCATTTATCCAATTTAATGTATGAGTTTACCTATATTAATCTTTTGCTATCATTATATAAACTGTTGTTAAAATTATCCGAATAAAATAATCTATAACATAGTTTATGTATGTGTATTTATTTTAATACCTGAACAAAAAAATGATGAATAAATCAACAAGATTCAAACAATTTCTTACACAACATTTCATTACACAAAAAATGCTCATTAAAACGCTTACTGAGAACGTGATTGAATTAATTGCAATGAAACTGATAAGAAATTTGATAAACAAGTTATTTACTTGATCTTTTGATCTCCTACTTACAACACGTACTGAAAAAACGTAATTGTATTAAACTGCAATGAATCTATCCAAATACCAACCAAAATCCTTACAGACTGGTAAGCGCTGGGTTTGTATATCAAGGAAATGAGGATACCGTACGGTGTTTATCGTGTCGGGTAAGGTTTGAGGATTGGACAGCGGACGATTGTCCTGTCGCATTTACATGCGAGGGTGATGTCTAAATGTTAGTTTGTAACGATGCAACTTGCTGATGTAATCTATGATCATTATTAAGGTAACAATTATTTTTATTTTTTTGTTAATTTTTACTGTTTAAAAAATACGATTTCTTACTGGTTATACAGATTTATTAATTACTAAAATCATATATACAAAAACATACATATATTACGATTTTGTATACACAAAAAATGTTTATATACTATAGATCATGTTTTCATTCGTTATCGTTAAGTCATTTAAATCGATCATTGAGAAACTTGATGATATCACTACAATGTGTAGACACATAACAACAAACACAAGTATCCGGTCCATCCACAGTAGATTCATGTGCCCATGAACATTCAAGAAAATGTGTAAACGTCTCACCGCTTTGTTCTCTACGTTCCGGTGTAATCTCTTTCAGTCCGTCTGAATTATAAAATTCCAACACCTTACGACACTTTTGGAGTACCAACAATGTATCCCGCATAAATTCAATCTCTGCTTTAGTTTTATTCTTAATAAATCTTTCAAACATAGGATGAGATAAGACATCTTGCAATGTTAAATTCTTCATTTTGACTGAACTATCAAAGTTCATGTTTACGTTGATTACAACGTTATCACGTTGACATATCGTATGGAAGAACGTTGTACCACGTTCAACAATTCATTTTCAACTGCTATACAACACACGATTTCATCGCTAGGTGTCAATAAAGACGACGTTATCTACACTGTGAAAGGGAAAAAACGCTGACGTGTATGTTTATGTTTTTACTAGGTCAGTGTGTTGCTGAGGTCATGTTTACGACGTTATCACTGTGAAAGGAAAAAACAGCAACGCTGACGTATATGTTTACATATTTACTAGGTCAGTGTGTTGTCGAGGTCATGTTTACGAAGTTATCACAAAGAACGTTTGTTTATGTTTACGTTTTTTACGGTTTGGAACACTAATAAACCAACTGTTAACGTGTATTATATATAAATGAATAGATTTTTTTATTCAAAAAAATTATGAATTAGCTAAGGATTGAACAATTGATACTTACCTTACATATAATATATTATTAGAATAACATAGTTACACGTTACCGACTAAGCTAATTCATATCTTATCTGTATACCATGACAATCATTACATTTAAATGTAATATATTAGATGAAGACTACGCTATCTACACTGTAAAAGGAAATAAGCAGTTTATGTTTACGTTTTTAAATGTGCAAAGCCGACGTGTATGTTTCTTCAATCTGTGTTGTATTATCGGTTAAAGAATTTATTAGTAATATTTGATCAATTACTATATAATAAATTTTTAACTCACGACATGTTATTAACAAAGATGTTGGAACACTAATCACATTTTAAATGTACAAAGCCGACGTGTATGTTTATGTTTACATTTTTTACTAGGTCAGTGTGTTGTCGAGGTCATGTTTACGACGTTATCACAAGAACGTTTGTTTATGTTTACGTTTTTTACGGTCGTGTCAACGAACTCGGAATGTTTATGTTTACATTTTTACTAGGTCAGCGTGTTGTCGAGGTCATGTTTACGACATTATCACTAGACTGTTTGTTTACGTTTTTTACGGTCGTGTCAACGAACTCGGAATGTTTATGTTTACATTTTTACTAGGTCAGCGTGTTGTCGAGGTCATGTTTACGACATTATCACTAGACTGTTTGTTTATGTTTACGTTTTTTACTAGGTCAGTGTGTTACGGTCTAGTGACCTCGAGGTCGTGTTTACATCGATTAGAAAAGGTCAACGGGGTTATCTGGTGATTACGAAAGGTCAACGGGGTTATCTGCTGATTAATTCGAGGTCAATTGGGGTTATCAGCGATAAGGCGGGGGTTAATTGGATTTTAATTGGGGTCATCGCTGATAAGGCGGGGTTATCGCTGATAAGGTAACCTCTTGACATGACCTCTGACCTTGTCCTAGACCTCTCACCTGTCCCAGAAAGAACATTTATATACTACTTACAAATATAAAATAAATAAAATATATATTATGTAGATAGCAAGAATTATGTATGTTGTCTGGATCTCGGTGTTGAACTCGCCGATGATACAGCTCCACTTTGGATTCACCAATTACAAAGAATAAATTAAATATAAATATGTTTTATAATTAAGTGTGATTGATTGATAAAACAAAAATAAAATTTTGTAGGTTGTGAAATTTTTACTGATATTGAGTTTTGGTTTAATTATTTAATTTAATTAATTAATAATTAATTAATTAATTGAGTGTGTAATTTTCTTAGATATTTATTCTATCACTGTAAATTAATTTTGTTTAGAAAAAAAATAGTTAACATTAATTATAGAAATAAAAACAATTCTTGTAACTGAGTAATGATGTTCGTTTATTAACATTCAAAATTATGCGCCAGTCAAACTGCGCATGATCAAGGCATTGGCTGATATGTGCTCCAGTCGGTAGCGAAAAGATCAACAAAATATATTTTTACAAGGTTAGTAATTATGGTTCTTTTAACGAGTCGAAATGGTCAGAGGGCAAGGAACAAGATACATTCTTACAGGTATTCTTAAACTAAATTATTTTGGCTGAAATAAAACAAGATTATTATTTAAATTGTCAATTAGAAAAATGAATAGCGAACCAAGTCGACGAAATGACGTCACTCCTTTCAAGCTGGCAGTGCAACTCGTGCTGGTGAGTAAATCCAGTATGGCCGACGTCTCCTCGATTTTAGCTGCTATACGGCTGGAACTGGCTGAGATTCTCCCGCAGAAATAAAATGATATTCCCTTTTGTAGCATAACAAAATATTACGCTAAACATTTAACTTAATGCAACATAAATAAGGAAGAAAAGTTCCATAGTGAGTGAGAAGAATGAATTGTTTTAAGAATTACACTAGAAACTGTATATTAAGTCAATAAAATGTTAATAAGAATGAAAAATAACAAAGAAAATCGTTGATCAAAATAACTTACTATGTAAAAACCAAATAAACCAGCA
Source organism: Magicicada septendecula (assembly GCA_034769895.1). Classification (NCBI taxonomy): domain Eukaryota; kingdom Metazoa; phylum Arthropoda; class Insecta; order Hemiptera; family Cicadidae; genus Magicicada; species Magicicada septendecula. The sequence continues at coordinate 663,058,835 of CM068368.1, forward strand.
GTATACCCAGTAGATTGGGGAAGCAGTAAAAAGGAAATACAAGAAAAAGGAAATAAAAGGATGAAACCATATTAATAAGGGAAATGTATAAGGTCAAGATGCAGAGAAACCACAAGACCAGAAATTGCTAATATAATAATGAAGAAGGGACAAAATATGTCAAGATTCCCACACAGAGACTAGAACCAAGAAAAGTCATTCCAAAAAATGGTAATCATGGAATACATACCATTAAACAAAATTAAAACTAATATATGTAGACCCAATAACAAGTTACAAGAAACAATCCCAAAGAAAACCGAATTGTATACTAGTTGTAGGCATAATATGTGGAAAAAGTTATTAAAAGGACTACCGTTAGTGTAGCCAAAATAAATGACACATTATAATAAAGTGTAGTATAAAAAATCTATTAAAAAAGACTACCATCAGTGTAGGGAAATACTAAATAAAAACTAAAGAGACAGTCTAATGACTGACTGCAATTTTGATAATAAAAGTGTTTTAGTGATTAGGCATAATAACAATATAATAGGTATAAGATGTTTTTATTTTATTGTATTAGCAAATTAGGTATAGGGAACACAAGAGACAGTTAATAACTGAAAGTGTCATTAGTTATAAGATGTTTTTATGTTAATGTGTTATCAAAATAGTTATAGTAATTAAAAGAGACAGTTAATAACTGAAGATGTTATTAGGAATAAGATGTTTTAATAGGATAAGGTTTGTGATAAAAGGAAACATAAAAACAAAGGACAGCCAACGACTGATAATAGTGCTGATAATAATATTTTTCCATTATAATACTAAATATGTAGAAAATAATAGGCATAAGATGTTTATGTTATGGTTAAATGATATTATAAAAAAAAAGTTTAGTAGGTATAAGATATTCCATTGTATTTTAAAATCATGTTATTTAATTTTCCAGTGCGAGGCAGAGAGGCAAGTAGGGTATAGAAATGTAGTAATTTTATTCAAAACAGTAAACCATATATAATGTACAAGCAGACTAGCTAAGATACCATTTAGAAAACACAGACTAGTAATATTAAACCAAAACTATCTATCAGAGAATCAAGCTATATAATAGGATTAGAATTCAATACACACAATACAGAAATTGAAAATATAATTAATACAGATACAATTAATAGCGAATAGAATGACAAAGGAAAGAAAATTAACTTCTTTTGGAAACAGATAATACTAGGCCTATAAGGGTAATCAAATCAGACTAAATAGTAAATTAATCAATATTGAAGTGTTTTAACAACAAAATTATTAACAACAAAGATTATCACGCAGTTATTAAGAATATTCCATGAAAATATTATCAGAAAAAACAATTAAAAACCATTTAAACAATAAATTTGTACAAAATATGAGGCACGCAATCATTATAAAAAATTGTAATTTTTGGGCTTAAATGAGCTTGAAACAAACCCAGCTATATATCCAAAGATGTAAAATTAATTAATCAATATTACTGAGTAGTTAGATTTATGTAAAATCAAGAAATATTTGAATTACAGTAAAAAATAAGAAAACTTATTATGTATATTTAGATGGTGAACCAAGTCTTAGACAGATATTTTTATAGTTAAACAATATAAAGAGGAAAAAGACATAGCACAAATTACCCTAAAACGACGACGTTGAGTCTATTATTCTATTGTTAATCGTGAAGACGACTAGTTGGAAATGTGTTAGCAGAATACCGAAAAAAGATTAATTTTGTGTAAAAGCGAGTGTGGTTATGCGGCGTGTAACAGAGATGATCCAAAAGTGAAAATAACATTAACTATCAATTTATAACACTTCACAAGTTCCAAACAACAGTAATAACACCATCAAACTCAAACACAAGAAATCAACAGCCATTTTGAGACAATTTTGGACCATATTCGCAGAACACAATTACACACATTTGAACACCGGACACTTCACAAGAAACCCATCACGAAAACGACATCGCAGGAGACGAGAGGACACTCTACACTATATTCCTGGACCAACACTACTTCGCAGAGAAGGGAATATCATTTTATTTCTGCGGGAGAATCTCAGCCAGTTCCAGCCGTATAGCAGCTAAAATCGAGGAGACGTCGGCCATACTGGATTTACTCACCAGCACGAGTTGCACTGCCAGCTTGAAAGGAGTGACGTCATTTCGTCGACTTGGTTCGCTATTCATTTTTCTAATTGACAATTTAAATAATAATCTTGTTTTATTTCAGCCAAAATAATTTAGTTTAAGAATACCTGTAAGAATGTATCTTGTTCCTTGCCCTCTGACCATTTCGACTCGTTAAAAGAACCATAATTGCTAACCTTGTAAAAATATATTTTGTTGATCTTTTCGCTACCGACTGGAGCACATATTAGCCAATGCCTTGATCATGCGCAGTTTGACTGGCGCATAATTTTGAATGTTAATAAACGAACATCATTACTCAGTTACAAGAATTGTTTTTATTTCTATAATTAATGTTAACTATTTTTTTTCTAAACAAAATTAATTTACAGTGATAGAATAAATATCTAAGAAAATAACACACTCAATTAATTAATTAATTATTAATTAATTAAATTAAATAATTAAACCAAAACTCAATATCAGTAAAAATTTCACAACCTACAAAATTTTATTTTTGTTTTATCAATCAATCACACTTAATTATAAAACATATTTATATTTAATTTATTCTTTGTAATTGGTGAATCCAAAGTGGAGCTGTATCATCGGCGAGTTCAACACCGAGATCCAGACAACATACATAATTTTTGCTATCTACATAATATATATTTTATTTATTTTATATTTGTAATATTTATATTTTTATATTACAATATATATATATATATTTCAATCACTTTCTGCTACAGTCCGTTTCTTGATGTATATAATACTTTAATATTTATAACTTAATTTACCTTCTGAGGTAAATTTAGTTATAAATATTAAAGTTATATATATATATATATATATATTACTGTATGTAACATAACAAGATTACACCTCAGAAGAAAGACAAGAATATCATCAAAAGTTACTGTGAATTATGCATAAACGCAATCTTTTTAGTAATAAAGTACAAAGAAGAATAAAATAAACTTAATAAATAGAGAAAGGAAAAACAATATACTATTTAAAGATAAATAATAAGGTCAAGGAATAAAAAGTAATCAAAACAAAAAGGAAAATATTATAATAAATAAATACTAGGGAAATAGGGAATGCAAATTTAAGAATTAAATAATTCAATTACCATGACAATACAATAACTGACGATGACAATAATACCCAGAAGAGTCGATCAAAAGGAATATACAATGTAAATAGTTATTAGTAGACATAAATATAATGTACAAATCTTAAACTTAGTATGTAAGAAATAAGACATTGATTATAGCTTTATACTAGTAAACTAGATGGAGGTCTGCGAAACTCAAACAGTTATTTTGTATAAGTGAACTACAGACTGTGAGCAATACAAAATTACAAAAATAATAATATTGAACAATAATTATAAAAGTCAGGTAGTGTAATAGTGTAAGAAGGTGAGAAAAACAGTGATAGACTTTAAAAAGAAGAAACAGTGTATAGTGTAAGTGAATAAACATATTTACAATATGAACATTGCATGAAACATGTAAGTTATATGAAACAACTAGATAACTCATATAGTGAGATCAAACCAAGTGTAAATAATTAAAAAATAGAGAAATCTTACGTTACAAACTTATAATATAATATAGTGACGAAGAAAAAATAAGATTCAACGGAATCATATTAATTATAAAATATGAAACCGAACCTGTGACCCATAAATATTCCATCCAAGACCTTAACTGAATGAATTATTGTTTTGGTAAAAAGGAATATATTGTTGAAGAATTTTCTCGAAACGAGGCAGAACATGTTAATTTGACTGCTGGACTTTTAAACAAAATAATTGAAGATATAAGACGAGATGATAAAGAAAAACTGTTGAAATAACTAGAAGACTAGTTTTAATCGAATATACCAAAACTTGAAGGCCAGAAGCAAAGAATCAAGCAATAAATTCGTAAATGAAACTACCAGATTGGTGAGATTGCTCCAGAATGTTAAGCCAGTAGTAATATTTGAACAAACATTACTACATAAAGATCGAGTTACAGTGAAACACTATAACAAAAACAATATCAACTTTATAATGATGAATTTTATTTGTACACTATAATTATTAGTATTAAGAGTTCCTTTTTAAATTGTTCTTTAGTATGATCCAAAAGACCCACTAGTCAACATACATCCACAACACCCAATTACTAAATCCTATTTATAAATATTGTGTTTTATGTTATATTTATGATTGGTACAGTACATTGACTTTACGTTTACATTAACCCTGAGATTGAGATTTTCCATGTTATCCAACCGAAATGAGCTACAAATGTTAGAAAGGGACACTGAATGTCAATACAATTAAACAAATGTTAAAGAGAAATAATAAATTTTATTGAAGTTCAGTCAAGATAGAAAAAGAGTTTGATTATTTATTTAACATAGAGTTACATCGAAGAAGGGTAAGTTTAGGCGTTAAGATTCTACATTCACATAAGAGTCTAGTTATAATATATATATATATATATATATATAACGATTCATAATAGCGTCCTATCAGAGCGTTATATGAAAGCTGTAGACAGTACGAGTGTCGTTACATAGATAGCCGTAAGATAGAGAGAGAGCGTATAATCGCAGCCATCTCACTCTAACCACGTCACCGCTACATTAGAATCCAGTTCAAACAGGTAAATTTACTCAAAGCGAATTATCAGTTCAACCTGCGATAACTTCAAAAGTTGTAAATATACGGCAATTCTGAAAACAGCATTGTATTCAGCAAGAAAAGTTTTATAAGTAGCCGCAAGCTCAGTTAATATAATTAACAAATAAAGAAGTTATACGGATGACGCACGCCAACAGGAATAACGAGAGAATTATGCTACGTAGGAATAAGGTGTTTTCACACACACACAGATAAAGACCTAAGCAACAATATTCTGTGGTCAGATCTTCGGAAACACATTTGCAAATACCTGAAAGCAATCGATTTGCAAATACAGGAAGTACGATTTTGACAAGAATTTCTCTGCCGTTTGGAACCTGTCACAGAGTGTTTGAGCGGCTTGTTCGAGATTGTCGAAACTGGAAAAACGCATGATTTATTTGTACAACCAATCAGCAGCCCGTATTTAAAACAGACGCCAGCTAAAAGCGAGGGGTAACATCACTCTTCGTTCGGTACTTAAACACACTAGACGTGTATAATTCACATACAGATATTTTTAATTTTCACAACAGTGCAAATTAAGTTCTAAATCGAGAAGTAGTCCGCAGTGTAGATGAATTAACAACATTCAATAACACTAGCTGCGTAAAACAACTGTTAATTAATTAATCCATCAGCCGTGAAGGACCTGTGCTACAGAAGGCTACAGCATCTGTAATTACCAGGGCATCTTCAACGGCATTGATCATTCCATTCTTCTGTGCAACACCATCGAAAGGAGGACCTCTACAGATTCCTACCTTCGGTCATCGCATCAAACAGTAAGAAATAGATTTATTGATCAATGATATAAGCGCTAAACAAATAATAAAACAATAAACAATTTTAAAAAGACACTAAGAAAAGCACACATTGTATTTTAACTATAAGATTAGCTTTAATTTAGTATAAGAGTGTTGAATGGAAAGTGGTGTGTAGTATTGGACGTGCAAATTATTGCAGACCTGTTCTTTAGCACTGGTTTGGGAGATAGAAATCTCTTAATCAAACCAGATAAGAGCTATAGGTCGTTTGAGCGTCTTAATCATTACTTTCCACACTCACTCAATAATTATAAGGTTAGGGTATAATTAAGTCCTACCATTAACAATTTAAAGTTTAAAATCATTTATTAAAACATTAAATATAATAATCAAGAAAATCTTAAAGTGTTATTTGTAATGGTTCCCCTTGAAAACCACAATCACTGAACGAATCCTGAGAAAGAGTGTCTCCATGCGCTGAGCTAAGCTGAAACCGTGTCATTTGTATCTGGGATTTGTTCTGGCGCCCAGGTAAAGTAATATCACGGGTAAGTAACTTTTTATCTAACATCATAAATATTAGATAATTTTGTTAGATGAAAGGGAGCGTTGTAATATATATATATATATATATATATATATATATGGTTTAAGTCACAGATACATATATACAAAAAAAACTATACACTACACTACAATACAAAAACATGATATATTAATTACATTTTTTCCTCACTTTGTATACTGCATAGTGGCAATATGTGAATCTATTACAGTCACGAAATAGTTTTGTGTATGCGTGTATATGTATAAGTAAGGTAAATCTTAAGATTTACCGGTATATCCTAAGATTTGCCGTTTTATGATGGTACATGCCCGAAGATCCTTTTAAAATATTTGCATTTCGGACTTTTACCAGCAGTTAGTGGTAAATGTGAAGATTTACCACTGCGTTGTGGTAAAAGCTGCAATCGGAGATAAAAAGATTTGTATCTTTCGTTTATTAATATTATATTTGGTATTTTTTCGGTTTTCGGTCCAGAAAAATGAGTGACGTAATGAGTAAAAATTTTATGAACTTTTAAGGGAATTGGTGCGTAATAAAAAGGACAACAACTTCTGTTTATCCAAAGAAAAATATAATACTTTGTTAGCTGAAGTAAAAACGGCAAAAACTGTGACTTATAAACAATCTGTGCACTACAGGCGTTTGAAAGGTTATGATATTCTTAACATTGGTGGTGAAGATAAACTCACAGGACTAGTTTCTTCGGGACGAGATGAGATCCTTTACTACGTTTGTTTTCATGAACTATTTAGTGCAATACACGAGAATCATGTTGCTATTGGTCACAGAGGAAGAAAGTGTATGATATTGGAACTAAATCGCTGAATCTTCATTAAAAGATGAGTCTGAAATTGTTGAACAACCTGACACGGGTGATGTAACCGCTACAAATAGGATCGATACAGTGAAGCGCTTTTGAATGACAGCCGTAGAAAGAGTTAAAAAAAAGCTGGAAAATGACAGTTGTCTCTTGTAAAAAAGTAGCTAAACCTTTCGTTGGACAGAATGTGAGAGTCAAAGTGCCAGATGTAGACCGGGGAAAGGTTGACCCAAAATCAATCATAGCTGTCGTACTGAATATTGAAAATGATGAATTTTATCAACTTGATACCTCAAGTAGCAAACTTATATCTTTATACACAAGAAACCAGTTCATGCTGTGTACAGAACATTTTATTAGCCTTGCTTCATGCGTTTTTATAGAAATGATTATTTTTTGTACATTATTACAAACTTCTTTAAAATTAAAAATATTACGCTTTTACCACAACGCAGCGGTAGCCTAAATCTTGACATTTATCACTAACTGTTGGTAAAAGTCCGAAATGCAAACATTTTAAAGGGATCTTCTGACATTTACCATCATAAAACGGTAAATCTTAAGATTTACCTTACTTCGCACTTTTACAGTAACATATTATAAAGACCTTTTTGTCTATCTATCTACTTTATATATATAATGATAGAACAAATCTTACTTACCCGTGACTTTTTACTTTACCTGGGCGCCAGAACAAATCCCAGATACAAATGACACGGATTCAGCTTAGCTCAGAGCACAAAGACACACTATCTCAGGATTCGTTCAGTGAGTGGAAATTCAAGGGGAATCGTTACAAATAACTCTTAAAAATTGTTGAAGTTTGTTTAATTAACGATTCTGTTATTGTATTAATTTCTTTAAAAGTTAAGTTAATGACTTATTACTAACTTAAATTTTATTGGTTAATGAGTGTGCTTGAAAAGTGAAGATTAAAACGTCCAAACGACCAATTGCTCTTATCTGGTTTATTTAGGGATTTTATATCTCCCAAACCAGTGCTAAAGAACGGGTCTGCAGTAATTTGCACGTTCAATACTACACCTCACTCTCCATTCAACACTCCTATATTACTTTATATCTAATCTTAATAATTAAATACAAAATTTGAATTTATATAGTGTCTTTTTAAAACATGTTTATATTTTAATTATTTATTTTGTTATTTATGTTCATTGATCAATGAATATATTTCTTATCTGATTGATGCGTCGACCGTAGATAGTAATCAGTAGAGATACTCCTTTTGATGGTTCGGCTCAGAAGAAATGATGTTGACCAATAACGTTGACTGATGATCTTGGACAATTACAGATGCTGTAGCTACTCTGGTGCACAGGTCACTTCACTGTTAATTAATTATTTATTAATCAATTATTGAATTAATTAATTATTACGCAGCGAGCTTATGTATTGAACCTTACTAGTTCCTCTACTACTGCGGACCACTTCGCGAACTGTTTATTTAAATAAATACTTTGCGTTGTTTGTGCAATTTAGCTCGTATTTAACACACGTCTTGCTTATTTAACGCCTGAACGAAGAGTGCTCAATTCCCTCATTCTGAGTTGGCGTCTTCTCTTAATACAGGATTGTGATTGGTTGTTCCAAATAAATCATGTGTTTTCGACTTGAAACAATATCGAACAAGTCGGTCAAACGCTCCTTAACAAGTTTGAGATGGTAGAGAATTACTGGCTAATTTCATACTTCCTCTGTTTGCAAATCGTTTGATTACAGGTATTTGCAAACGTGATTTCAAAGATCCGACCACAGAATATTATTGCTTTGGTCTTTCTCTGTATGTGTGTGAAAACACCTAATTCGTACCTAGCCTAATTCTCTAGTTATATCTCTTGGCGTTCTTCTTCTGTACAACTTCTTTAAATGTTAATTATATTAGTTGATATTTTGGCTACTTATAGAGCTTTAATTGCTGAACACTATGCAGGTTTCAGAATTGCCGTATATTTATTAGTTTTGAAGATATTGCAGTTTTAATAAATAAAATTAATTGAATAAAATTTCATGTCTGTGCCCGCATCAGTAGTAGCAGTGGCGATGTTAGACAGAGATGGCTGTGATTATTCCCTCTCTCTCTTGCTTACGCCGCTAGACTAGCACCGTTTGACACTTTCATATAACGATCTGATAGGTCGACTATATGAATCGTTATAATATATATTATAATGTTATTTTATAATATTAATTAAACACCAGGGAATATAACGGTTGGTTGCATCAAGGAACCAACAGAATGATTCTATACAGACGGGGTTTTCGTTGTCTTGTCTTCTTGCCTTGTTAAGGAGCAAATATCTTTTTGTTAACCTTTGTTCTTTATCCTAAGCAGGCTTTACTTGATTTCTCCTAGAATTTTCCGCCTCAGACACAGTTAACATTTCATTATAAACAGATTTACAGTATTTTAACTGTCATTCTCAACCATCATCCGCCTCCGTCATATCTGCCTCTGCTCACGGCACCAAAATAATAGCAACAAAATTACGAAAGTAACAGAGAATTGTCTAACTTTCAATAACTAGTTGCGATAGTTGATGGCAGTGAAAAGTAAAACATGAAATAATAATCGAATTTTTTATTCCACTGTAATACCCGTCTGTTAACAACGCGCAGTTTACATGGGAGTTCAGTGTAGTTAATACGGTATAAAAGCACAGTATTCAGGAAACAACGTACGTTTAAAGTTTAATCATACATAAAGAGAAGAACACAACAGGGTAGCTCGTGACTTCAGTAAAATCTCACTGCTGGCCCCTAAAACCACCACTTGATACTAAGTGACAAACAAGCATATTTTTTCATATTTGTATTTTTAAATATAGCTTTATTAAGAATCTGGTCTGTTTTGAGAGCATTTTAACTCCTCTGAATGTTAAACTGTTAAAGACTTAAGGTTCACAATCAAAAACCTGTCCTGATAACACACGTGGTTTACTTTTGGACTCTAACGTAAAGGTAGATTTCACTTATTGTAATGTCATTAATAATTGTGATAAAAAGTACTTTAAGACTCTGTATATGAATAGCTGTTTGTCTGTAAGAGATAAAATTATTATTGCAACTAATGTTTATCTGTAAATAAAAACTGTAATTTACGTTTAAATAATATGTTTTGTTTTAGAATGATAGTCTGTAATACAACAAAAATGGCGTTATTTTACCTGAAGTATGTTTAGTAAAAGGTCTTTTATACTTCGTGTAGTTGACACATTCTCTATTACGTAGCTTGGTTAATAGTGATTACTACAGGAGTTACTACTAATGTACGCAGAAATTAATGTTTACATGAGTTAGTAGCCGTACCTTAGGAAGTCCGGTCTCCACCGTGACTAACGCGCACACCCTGCCCGGTCACATTAGACTGCCTAATTGAGCCCGTCTGTGAAACCGTACCTAGCTAATCCTATTCCGATATGCAGCGTCCTATCAAGCCATAATTCAGATTATTACTTGGTTGCTCTAGCAGAATTTGCATCTTCCGTCTCTTCGACCCATTTTCTTCGAAGGAATTAGTTACCTCTATTTTAGAATGGGTTAGTCGGCGTAAAAGTCCTACCGCAGTATAAGAGAGAGTGAAGTTCAGGAGGACAGAGGGAAGTGACTTTCTCTTCAATTAAAGCCCGTAACTTCCACTTCAAATTGAATTTCTCCACTTATGCTTATTAAAAATATCGTTTATGAAAATTAAAATGACTTATTGGCAGTATTGAACCTTGAAGAACCCCGTTTATTATTGATTTTGAATGTATTATTATGAGTATATTATTAACAGAGAATGATTGAAATCTCTCTTTCAAATAAACTCGGAAACCAGTATTGCTACAACACATATGACATCATTGGTTTTGAGACTATAAAGTAGTGTACCAAGAGATTCTTCCTCTTCTGGTATTATAAAACACGCGTTTGAACTTCTAGATGGCTTTCTGCTAGTCATCCCAAAACACTTGAGTCGTCTTGATTTTAATAAATAATCTTTTATACTGAGGCATTATACATAAAAAAGGCTTTACAGAAGTCGGTGAAAACGTCAAAGACTTTTGAGATTAGAGTTTTGTAAAAACTTTACGAGAAATATTTCATCGCCTCTTCACTGTTTCTTGTGGTGAATCTGTAGGCCAACTGTAGTTTACCAAACATTTTGAAGCACAAATAAAAAACTAAAGTAAAAAATTAAAAAATATATTGAGTCTGTATAGGCACTTTAAAATAAGTGTTTAAAAGTTAGGTAAAAGTAGCTAAAAGAAGGATGACACTCCAAAAAAAACCAAAGCCTTATAAAATACGTCATTTTTGAAAATGTTTTGGAAGACCTCTATAAACTCATTATGAGTTCCAAACGAGTCATCGAGAATACTTTTTATAAGTGTTGTATGTAGGCCAAAACTGTTACTAATCTATTGGCCATGAGAATATACATATTGAATGAATCAAGTATGTAGGTATAATTTAATTTCCATTAAATATGTCATAAATCTCAGTCGACTTTCCACAAAATTAAAAATCTACTTTTAACTTTTAGGCGTATCACCTATACAATCGAAACCTTTATTATGTTAAAGGACAAACATATTGAGTCATTAGAAATTGTGTAAGAAAATTGTACCTCATGGTGACAGTGACACGTGAAGACAGAAAGCGAATCATGAGTACTAATATCGGTATGGAGAACCATACATGACTTCCATATTCTAAGATTTATTTTTAAAATCATTTTCGAAATGAAATATTACCATAGAAACTACTTCTTTCTACTTACTGCTTCAGCCTTAACCACAGTACTGTGGTCACTAACGTATACCACCTCACGTTATCGCACTCGATTTTCACTGATGATGGAAGTCGATGGCATTGCCGAAATGTCTGGGTTTGTAGAAAACATTGGACTACGGCCAAATATCCCGGGAAGGAATTTTAACAAAAACTACTTCTTTGTTGCCGATAACGTTGTACACATATATATCAGTGGCGAAGTTACATGGAGGCAATTACGTAATGTAAAGATTACAACTACATAACGTAAAGATTATACATTGTTACTGCGACTGTCAAATTTATTAAACCGAAACGTGCTTTATTGAGCGACCGCTAGATGGTGACAGGTGAGATTCGGCATAGTTCGTTTAAAGCGAATGAGGCAACCTGAACTTGCCTCAGCGTTTTTTGTATACATCGTATGTAAGCAATGTAGTGGTGTGATAGGGAAGTGTAGGGAGGGGGGATTGTCCTGCGCTGTACACATAGAGCGTTGAGGCATGCCTCACTTCTGTGGTCCAAACAGTTAAGTTAAAGCGCCTGTGTTGTTTCTAAGTGTTTATTTAATGCGGTTATTAAAAGTGTCACTGTTATTCCGCTGAACTAACAGATGATCAAGATTGTTATTTGAATTATTTGTAACATTAAACATATATATAGAAACTAATCAAGTTTAAAAATTTGAAGTTCAATCAGTTGTATTATTGTGTATGACTAATACAAGGATTGTTCAATAGAAACACGTATAGAGCTGTAAAGCATTTTTTATTCAACGATTTTAAAAGAAGTCTCCAATAACATTAAGACATGAGTTCCACTGTTGCGCTAACCTGTAGATTCCCTGCTAGTAAAATTCTTACGGCTGTTTGTGGAACCATTCGGTTACAGCAAACTCTACCTCAGCGTCTGATTTGAACCACCGTCCTTTTAGTGATTTCTTAAAAAAAATTTAAGATAAGATTTTTGCCTACCCATTCATTAACTACTAGCTTCGCCAGTAAGCAAATTGATGTCCATTTTTTCGGCTTGCACGCGTTATGTTGGTGTGGGTTTCGACACTTTCCATTTAAAAAGCGTGCAAATGTAAGAAAATAAACATGAGTGAGGCCAGAAATAACGTGAATTGTGTGTGTGTGTGTGTGTGTGTGTGTGTGTGTGTGTGTGTGTGTGTGTGTGTGTGTGTGTGTGTGTGTGTGTGTCTTACCTGCCCTTTATTGCTGTATTAAATGAAAAATATTATATTACATTAAAATGAAAAAATTATAATTTTATTGCCTGGCAACAAAATTATTTTATTTTTACTTCCATATTCCTTAAGGAAATGGAAGTATGGTGATGGCAAAAAAATCGTGTTCGAGATTGTTGCAGATTCTGATTGTACTACACTCAAAACATCAAAAAAAGTCGTTTTCCGAAAAGTGTCTGTGTGTGTGTCTGTGTGTAGATTTTTTTTTTGGCAAACGATAACTGCCGCAAATTCAAACAGAATCAAATAATGTTTCGCATACAGCCCTGTATTGTAGGGTTCTCAAGTCCTGTTGTTTTTGGTGAAGATCGGTTAAGGGAAAGGGGTAGTTTACCTGTAACGTTTTATGTTTTAACAAGGGTATTTCCTATGGCAAACGATAACAGCCGCAAATTCAAACAGAATCAAAAGATTATTTGCATACAGCCCTAAATTGTAGAGTTCTCAAGACCTATTGTTTTTGGTGAAGATCGGTTAAGGAAAAGGGGTAGTTTACCTGCAACGTTTTTTATCAAGCGTATTTTCTATGGCAAACGATAACTGCCGCAAATTCAAACAGAATCAAATATTTTTTTGCATACGTCACTGAATTGTAGAGGACTCAAGGTCTTTTGATTTTGGTGAAGATCGGTTAAGGGGAAGGGGTAGTTTACCTGCAACCTTTTACGTTTTAACAAGAGTAAAGTACTTGAAAATTCATTTAAACTTTTTCAAACAATGGTAATTGTTAAAAATAAAATAATTTTGTTGCCAGGCAATAAAATTATAATTTTTTCATTTTAATGTAAATCTGTACATAGTATAAAGTAAAGTCGGTCCGTTTCTCTCTGTGTTTGAAATCGCTAATCTCAGGAAGTACTGAACGGATTTTATTCAAGTTTTCGCCAATAGATAGAGTGTCTATCGAGGAACATTTATGTGTATAATTAATACATATATGTTGTACATTAGCTTAGCTATCACGGTTTATGTCAAGTAAGTGGTATAGTTTACATCTTATATATAAAATATCGGTATGGAGAACCATACATGACTTCCATATTCTAAGATTTATATTTAAAATCATTTTCAGCCAAACAGCCAGGAAAGGAATTTTAACAAAAAAATGCTTCTTTGCTGCCAATAACGTAGTACACATATAAAAAAAATTATCCCCTCCCCCTTCAACTATAATTTTGATTTATAGAAAATTACCCCCAGCCCGTTCAACTAGCCTCTTCATTTATAGATATTTCATCTACGTTTCTACAGTGGATTATTAAGATCTTATCAGGATACTTTATCAAAATTAAGTACTTTACTCATGTTACAACAAAAAATGTTTCAGGTAAACTGCCCTTTCCCCGTAACCGATCTTCACCAAAATCAACAGACATTGCGTTCTCTATAGCTCAGGCACATATGTAAAACATTATTTGATTCTGTTTGAAATTACGGCAGTTATGGTTCGTCATATAAAAAATTACCCATGTTAAAACATAAAACATGAGATTTATAAAACATATCTAAGATTTATATTTAAAATCATTTTTGAAATAAAATATTTTCATAGAACCTACTAACGCTGGGGAAATCTGAGGAGCCAATCAGAGTTGGGCCTACCTGTCACTCTGCTGAATTTGGTGGAAAGCCCTGTCACTGTCGTCAAAGTATCAGTCTTGACAGGGTCCTCTTTTTCTGCAAAATGGGAGAGGCTTGAGATGGAGTGAGTGACATGGTCCCCACCTCAATGAAGAACCCATTGTTTTATAAAAATATATTTAAATTTTGAAAACTGAAAATTCTTTTCTTGTTGTAAATATTTATATTTTATAATCAAAATGACTTTATTTTTGTTACCTGGCAACAAAATTATTTTATTTTCAACAATTACCATTGTTTCAAAAAGTTTAAATAAATTTTCAAGTACTTTACTCTTGTTAAAACGTAAAAGGTTGCAGGTAAATTACCCCTTCCCCTTAACCGATCTTCACCAAAATCTAAAGGCCTTGAGTACTCTACAATTCACTGAAGTATGCAAAAAATTATTTGATTCTGTTTGAATTTGCGGCTGTTATCGTTTCCCATAGAAATACGCTTGATAAAAAACGTTGCTGGTAAACTACCCCTTCCCCTCAACCGATCTTCACCAAAAACAATAGGTCTTGAGTACTCTACAAATCAGGGCTGTATGCAGAAAATTATTTGATTCTGTTTGAATTTGCGGCTGTTATCGTTTGCCATAGGAAATACCCTTGTTAAAACATAAAACGTTACTGGTAAACTACCCCTTTCCCTTAACCGATCTTCACCAAAAACAATGGGTCTTGAGAACTCTACAATTCAGGGCTGTATGCGAAACATTATTTGATTCTGTTTGAATTTGCGGTGTTATCGTTTGCCAAAAAAAAAAATTCCCTTGATAAAAAAAACCGTTGCAGGTAAACTACCCCTTTCCCTTAACCGATCTTCACCAAAAACAATAGGTCGTGAGTACTCTACAAATCAGGTCTGTATGCAAAAAATTATTTGATTCTGTTTGAATTTGCGGCAGTTATCGTTTGCCATAGAAAAAAAATCTACACAGACACACAGATAGACAGATAGACACACAGACACTTTTCGGAAAACGACTTTTTTTCATGTTTTGAGTGTAGTAGAATCAGAATCTGCAATAATCTCGAACACGATTTTTTTTGCCATCACCATACTTCCATTCCTTAAGGAATATGGAAGTAAAATGAATGTTTCTTTGTTTGTCCCGTATGCGTTTCTATACCATTCATCTGATTGCGATGAAACTTTGGTGAGTTGTTGTGCGCACGTCCGCGAAGGTTTCTTCCACATCTCCTCCTAAACCACTGTACCGATTTCAACCAAACTTGGCACAAATATTTTACGCAACGGGAGAACCAACATAGGATAGGTGTTTTTTCGATGGGGTCCTTTTGGGGGTTCTTTGGGGTCTTCCACATCGCCTCCTAAACCACTGGACCGATTTCAACCAAACTTGGCACAAATATTTTACGCAAAGGGAGAACCAACATAGGACAAGTGTTTTACTTCCCTGTTCCTTAAGGAAATGGAAGTATGGTGATGGAAAAAAAATCGTGTTCGAGATTATTGCAGATTCTGATTGTACTACACTCAAAACATGAAAAAATATCGGTATGGAGAACCATACATGACTTCCATGTTCTAAGATTTATATTTAAAATCATATTCGAAATGAAATATTTCCATAGAAACTACGTCTTTCTACTTATTGCTTCAGCATTAACCACAGTACTGTGGTCACTAACGTATACCACCTCACGTTTTCGCACTCGATTTTCACCGATGATGGCAGTCGATGGCACTGCCGAAAAGTCTGGTTTTGCAGAAAACATTGAACATGAAAAAATATCGGTATGGAGAACCATACATGACTTCCATGTTCTAAGATTTATATTTAAAATCATATTCGAAATGAAATATTTCCATAGAAACTACGTCTTTCTACTTATTGCTTCAGCATTAACCACATTACTGTGGTCACTAACGTATACCACCTCACGTTTTCGCACTCGATTTTCACTGATGATGGCAGTCGATGGCACTGCCGAAAAGTCTGGTTTTGCAGAAAACATTGAACTACGGCTAAAGAGTCCGGGAAGCAATTTTAACAAAAAACTACTTCTTTGTTGCCGATAACGTAGTACACATATAAAAAATTCTGCCCTCCACCTTCAACTATAATTTTTAATAATAGAAAATTACCCCCACCCGTTCACCTAACCTCTTCATTTATAGATATTTCATCTACGTTTCCTACAGTGGATTACTATGAGCTTCTTATCAGGATATTTTATTTATAAAAATTAAGTACTTTACTCTTGTTAAATCATAAAATGTTTCTGGTAAACTACCCCTTTCTCTTAACAGATCTTCTCCAAAATCAACAGACCTTCCGTCCTCTAAAATTCAGGGAAGCATGCAAAAAAATATTTGATTCTGTTTGAATGTGCGGCAGTTATCGTTCGTCATTGAAACATTTCTCTTGTTACAACATAAAATGTTGCAGGTAAACTACCCCTTTCCCTTAACTGATCTTCACCAAAATCAATAGACCTTGAGCTCTCTGCAACTCAGTAAAGAGTGCAAAAAATTATTTTATTCTCATTTCATTTTCGGCAGTTATCGTTCGTCATAAAAAAATTACCCTTTTTAAAACATAAAACGTTGCTGATAAACTACCCCTTCCCTTAACCGATCTTCAACAAAATCAACAGACCTTGAGTTCTCTTTAGTTCAAAAAGGTATGCAAAAACCTAGTTGATTCTGTTTCAATTTACGGCAGTTATCGTTCGTCATATAAAAAATTACCGTTGTTAAAACATAAAATGTTGCTGGTAAACTACCCCTTTCCCTTAACCGATGTTCACCAACACCAATAGGTATTGAGAACTCTACAATACAGGGCTGTATGCAAAACATCATTTGATTCTGTTTGAATTTGCGGCTGTTATCGTTTACTATGGAAAAAAATTACCCTTGAAAAAAAAACCGTTGCTGGTAAACTACCCCCTTCACTTAACCGATCTTCACCAAAAACGACACGTCTTGGGTCCTCTACAATTCAGGCTTGTATGCAAACAATTATTTGATTCTGTTTGAATTTGCGGCTGCTATCGTTTGCCATAGAAAACACCCTTGATAAAACATAAAACGTTGTTGGTAAACTACCCTATTCCATTAATCGATCTTCACCAATAACAACAGGTCTTGAGAACTCTACAATTCAGGGCTGTATGCAAAACATTAGTTGATTCTCTTTGAATTTACGGCAGTTATCGTTCGTCACAGAAAAAATACCCTTGTTAAAACATAAAACGTTGCAGGTAAACTACCCCTTTCCGTTAACCGATCTTCACCAAAAACAACAGGTCTTTAGATCCCTACAATTTAGGGCTGTATGCAAATAATCATTTGATTCTGTTAGAATTTGCGGCTGTTATAGTTTGCCATAGAAACTACCCTTGTTAAAACAAAACGTTGCTGGTAAACTACCCCTTTCCGTTAACCGATCTTCACCAAAAACAATACGACTTGAGAACTCTACAATTTTGGGCTGTATGCAAATAATCATTTGATTCTGTTAGAATTTGCGGTTGTTATCGTTTGCCATAGAAAATACCCTTGTTAAAACATAAAACGTTGCTGGTAAACTACCCCTTTCCCTTAACCGATCTTCACTAAAAACAATAAGTCTTGAGTACTCTACAAATCAGTGCTGTATGCAAAAACTTATTTGATTCTGTTTGAATTTGCGGCTGTTATCGTTTACCATAGAAAAAGTAAAAAATTACCCTTGAAAAAAACCGTTGCAGGTAAACTACCCCTTTCCCTTAACCGCTCTTCACCAAAAATGATAGATCTTGAGAACTCTGCAATTCAGGGCTGTATGCAAAATATTATATGATTTTGTTTGACTTTGCGGCTGTTATCGTTTGCCATACCAAATACCCTTGTTAAAACAAAAAACGTGGCCGGAAAACTACCCCTTTCCCTTAAACGATCTTCACCAAAAACAATAGGTCTTTAGTACTCAAGAAATCAGGGCTGTATGCAAAAACGTATTTTAATTATGTTCGAATTTGCGGCTGTTATCGTTTGCCATATAAAATACCCTTGTTAAAACATAAAACGTTGCCGGTAAACTACCCCTTTCCCTTAACCGATCTTTACCAAAATCAAACAGATCTTGAGAACCCTACAATTCAGGGCTGTATGCGAAACATTATTTGATTCTGTTTGAATTTGCGGCTGTTCTCGTTTGCCAAACAAACAAAAAATTACCCTTGATAAAAAAAAAACCGTTGCCGGTAAACTACCCCTTTCCCTCAATCGATCTTCACCAAAAACAATAGGTCGCGAGTACTCTACAAATCAGGGCTGTATGCAAAAAATTATTTGATTCTGTTTGAATTTGCGGCTGTTATCTTTTGCCATAGAAAAAAATCTGCAGACAGACACACAGACACACAGACACACAGACAGACACACAGACACACACACAGACACTTTTCGAAAAATGACTTTTTTTCATGTTTTGAGTGTAGTACAATCATATTCTGCAATAATCTCGAACACGATTTTTTTTGCCATCACCATACTTCCATTTCCTTAAGGAACATGGAAGTAAAAGTCGTTTTTCGAAAAGTGTCTGTGTGTGTGTCTGTGTGTCTGTAGATATTTTTTCTATGGCAAACGATAACAGCCGCAAAGTCAAACAGAATCAAATAATTTTTTGCATACAGCCCTGATTTGTAGAGTACTCGCGACCTGTTGTTTTTGGTAAAGATCGGTTAAAGGAAAGGAGTAGTTTACCGGCAACGGTTTTTTTTTATCAAGGGTAACTTTGTTTGTTTGGCAAACGATAACAGCCGCAAATTCAAACAGAATCAAATAATGTTTCTTATACAGACCTAAATTGTTGAGTTCTCAAGATCTGTTGATTTTGGTACAGATCGGTTAAGGGAAAGGGGTAGTTTACCAGCAACGTTTTATGTTTTAACAAGGGTATTTTTTATGGCAACGATAACAGCCGCAAATTCAAACATAATCAAATAATGGTTTGCATACTGCCCTGAATTGTAGAGTTCTCAAGACCTTTTGGTTTTGGTGAAGATCGGTTAAGGAAAAGGGGTAGTTTACCAGCAACGTTTTTTTAACAAGGGTATTTTCTATGGCAAACGATAAGAGCCGCAAATTCAAACAGAATCAAATAGGTTTTTGCATACAGCCCTGACTTCTTGAGTACTAAAGACCTATTGTTTTTGGTGATGATCGTCTGGGGGAAAGGGGTAGTTTACCTGCCACGTTTTTGTTTTATCAAGGGTATTTTGTATGGCAAACGATAACAGCCGCAAATTCAAACAAAATCATATAATATTTTACATGCAACCCTGAATTGTAGAGTTCTCAAGACCTGTCGTTTTTGGTGAAGATCGGTTAAGGGAAAGGGGTAGTTTACCTGCAACGGTTTTTTATCAAGGGTAATTTTTTTTCTATGGTAAACGGGTAAACGATAACAGCCGCAAATTCAAACAGAATCTAATGATGTTTTGCATACAGCCCTGCATTGTAGAGTTCTAAATACGTATTGGTGTTGGTGAAGATCGGTTAAGGGAAAGGGGTAGTTTACAAGCAACATTTTATGTTTTAACAAAGGTAATTTTTTATATGACGAACGGTAACTGCCGTAAATTCAAACAGAACCAACTAGGTTTTTGCATACCTTTTTGAACTAAAGATAACTCAAGGTCTATTGATTTTGGTGAAGATCGGTTAAGGGAAAGGGGTTGTTTACCTGCAACATTTTATGTTGTAACAAGAGAAATGTTTCAATGACGAACGATAACTGCCGCACATTCAAACAGAATCAAATATTTTTTTGCATGCTTCGCTGAATTGTAGAGGACGGAAGGTCTGTTGATTTTGGAGACGATCGGTTAAGAGAAAGGGGTAGTTTACCTGAAACATTTTATGATTTAACAAGAGTAAAGTACTTAATTTTTATAAATAAAGTATCCTGATAAGAAGCTCATAGTAATCCACTGTAGAAACGTAGATGAAATATCTATAAATGAAGAAGTTAGGTGAACGGGGTGGGGGTAATTTTCTATTATTAAAAATTATAGTTGAAGGTGGAGGGGAGAATTTTTTATATGTGTACTACGTTATCGGCAACAAAGAAGTAGTTTTTTGTTAAAATTGCTTCCCGGGCTCTTTAGCCGTAGTTCAATGTTTTCTGCAAAACCAGACTTTTCGGCAGTGCCATCGACTGCCATCATCGGTGAAAATCGAGTGCGAAAACGTGAGGTGGTATACGTTAGTGACCACAGTACTGTGGTTAATGCTGAAGCAATAAGTAGAAAGACGTAGTTTCTATGGAAATATTTCATTTCGAATATGATTTTAAATATAAATCTTAGAACATGGAAGTCATGTATGGTTCTCCATACCGATATTTTTTCGATACGATCCTTTGGGGGGTCCTTTGGGGTCTTCCACGTCCTCACCTAAAGCATTGGACCGATTTCAACCAAACTTGGCACAAATATTTTACGCAACGGGAGAACCAACATAGGACAGGTGTTTTTTTCGATACGATTCTCTGGGGGGGTCCTTTGCGGTCTTAAAAAACTATTAGATCTGGTTACTATGGCAACCCAATAGAATAGATTCTGTTCTAAATATATTATCGCATTAAATTGAAGACCACGCGAACGAAGTTGTGGGCAACAGCTATTTATTTTTAAGAAGCCTACTTTAATTAAACTTTATTAATTAAACTAACATTTTCATTACGTACAACGTGAAACTCCGTAGCGAAGCACGGGTATTCTGCTAGTCATGTATAAGAGAAAATATATCGTGCGTGGCAGGCAAGCATATCTCAGTTATGTACTGTTTACGTTTCCATTTTATTATTATCACTACCGTAATAAAAAGGCAGGGAAGACACACACACACACGCACACGCACACACACACACACACACACACACACACACACACACACACACACACACACACACACACACACACACACACACACACATCCCGCGTTATTTCTGGCCTCATTCATGTTTATTTTCTTACATTTGCACGGTTTTTAAATGGAAAGTGCCGAACCCATACCAACATAACGCATGCAAGCCGAAAAAGTGTCCAGCGTGGATAGCGATTTGCTTCCTGTGGATCGCTGGGCAGTGTAACTGCACGTGTTTACAGAGGAACGGTTCATAGACAGACTTTTCGTCTTTAGGGAATGAACCCTCTGCAAGATGCTGAGGGTCCATGAGTGACTTCGGAGCGCTCCTTCTTTTCCGCGTGTTTGTTCTGTGAAACGTACACTGTAGATTCGCAGATTTATTCTAAGCAACGCTCAATAGGAAATGTTGAAAATTTTTGTCCACGGTGAACCCTCATACACACTAAACCTGCTCTGATGTTTTAATTACGGACATCATAATATTAAAACTTTGGAAACTTGAGCACTACTTAATGGAGATCAATCATTAACTTATACAAGCCATTAATTTTATGCATATTTTTTATATATATGTGTACAACGTTATCGGCAACAAAGAAGTAGTTTTTGTTAAAATTCCTTCCCGGGATATTTGGCCGTAGTCCAATGTTTTCTACAAAACCAGACGTTTCGGCAATGCCATTGACTTCCATCATCAGTGAAAATCGAGTGCGATAACGTGAGGTGGTATATGTTAGTGACCACAGTACTGTGGTTAAGGCTGAAGCAGTAAGTAGAAAGAAGTAGTTTCTATGGTAATATTTCATTTCGAAAATGATTTTAAAAATAAATCTTAGAATATGGAAGTCATGTATGGTTCTCCATACCGATATTTAACAATTACCATTGTTTCAAAAAGTTTAAATAAATTTTCAAGTACTTTACTCTTGTTAAAACGTAAAAGGTTGCTGGTAAACTACCCCTTCCCCTTAACCGATCTTCACCAAAATCGAAAGTCCTTGAGTCCTCTACAATTCAGGGACGTATGCATAAAATTATTTGATTCTGTTTGAATTTGCGGCTGTTATCGTTTGCCATAGAAAATACCCTTGTTAAAAAAACGTTGCTGGTAAACTACCCCTTTCCCTCAACCGATCTTCACCGAAAACAATAGGTCTTGAGAACTCTACAATTTAGGGCTGTATGCAAATAATCTTTTGATTCTGTTTGAATTTGTGGCTGTTATCGTTTGCCATAGGAAATACCCTTGTTAAAACATAAAATGTTACTGGTAAACTACCCCTTTCCCTTAACCGATCTTCACCAAAAACAATAGGTCTTGAGAACTCTACAATTCAGGGCTGTATACGAAACATTATTTTATTCTGTTTGAATTTGCGGCTGTTATCGTTTGCCAAAAAAAAAATTTCCCTTGATAAAAAAAAACCGTTGCAGGTAAACTACCCCTTTCCCTCAACCGATCTTCACCAAAAACAATAGGTCGTGACCGTGAGTACTCTACAAATCAGGGCTGTATGCAAAACATCATTTGATTCTGTTTGAATTTGCGGCAGTTATCGTTTGCCATAGAAAAAAAATCTACAGACAGACAGACACACAGACAGACACACACACAGACACTTTTCGGAAAACGACTTTTTTTCATGTTTTGAGTGTAGTACAATCAGAATCTGCAATAATCTCGAACACGATTTTTTTTGCCATCACCATACTTCCATTCCTTAAGGAATATGGAAGTAAAAATAAAAGCAAAATTATTACAGTTAAGGTGGAATTCATGAGAAGTAATTGTAAAGTTACACGAACGGGATTCATGATTACTGCGGGAATATTAAAAGACGAGTATGGACGAAGGAAGAACATTAAATTACATCGATAGGAAAGGCTGATGTGGTAGAGATGGCAATATAGGTAATGGAAATAAGTGGGTGACACGAGTACTGGATTGCAATTACACAGGAAGAAGACATCGAAGGTGACAAAAGGATGAAGTAAGTAAAACTACGGAAAAATGGAAACTGAGGATGGAACAGAGAGGCAGACAGCAACGGCGGCGGTTGAGAGGAGGACGCATGCCGCGCGCGCGTGTGTGTGTTATGTATCCTTTATTCGGGTTGTGTACCGCTTACCGCGTTGAGTCTTAGGTTTCTCCGAAGGGGTTTTCTCAACGTTTCGGCAGATTCGTCTCTGCCATCCTCCTCCTTCGGCTGACTCCTTCTTGATCCTTCGCTAGAATCATTTTACTTCAAGTCTAGTCCAATTTTTGAGGGTAGCAGCTTGAGTGCTGTAGTGGCCAGGCGAACCCGATGATTGGCCTTCGCTATGTATAGGTTTATTGCATGAGTAACGAACATGCGCTTGTTGTGATGGGTGCCTACGTACGGAGGGATGGGTGACTGTGTGCAGTTGAGATGGCCAGATCGGAACCGCGCAGCAGTTCGAAACGGGTAGGAATGGGAGGGGCAGTGAAGACCTTTAGGTTCGGAAGGTAGGATTAGATATCTCATAACAGTCAAAGCTAGCCCATCGGCCAGGAAAAGTCGCTAGAGGCTTCTTTGTGGCAACCGGAGCGTGAAAGGCGCGTTTGTACTGAAGGAGTTGAAAGGCGCGTTTGTACTGGTTCGCAACCGACCTCTTGTTAATTATGCTGTCAGCTTGTCTATTGGTGGTGTTGTAAACGTGAAGGAAGTACCGGCTTCCAGGCTGGATGAAGTCGCAGGACATCATCTCTCGTTTGTTAAGAGCGTCCTATTTTTTTTTTCATTGGCTTCCTTATGATTGAAGCCTTCTTAATATCACGTTTACAACATACTATAATGTGTTTATGAAGAACTAAAATATCCTCTGCCGACGCGGAATACAAGTACTTTGGATTAAATTTTTTTAATATTATATGTTTTTAATATGGACACTACTTTGTATAGTACTATTAGGTGTAAATAATAATTCTTAGATTTTCGTGGGTGCGATATGTTGTGTTCTTAACTGTGTTAAGTCCCGCTTTGATCCGACTTACGAAAGTGAACTAGAACAAAATTGAGGTTTAATGTACATAATACACGAGAATATAAGTAATGAAAAGGTACGCCTAAGTAGGTCTTCTTTTCGAATGAGCGACATCACAAAACCTATATTGACATTAACAAATATTAAATTCATTTGTTTCGGCTATGTACTCCTACTGACCAACCTACAGTAGTTACGTACTCTAATGATATTGTTAATCGTTAATTAAGAAAGGTGTAATTGTTAATTGTATCTATTTGCTCCCCTATAATATTGTTAATAAATTCCCATTGTCCTCGCTGATTGTCAACACGTTTATTGAACAGGAATGAAAAATATTGGTGGTTATCGTCGTCAATTTTATCGGGTTCAGTGGCTTCATAACAAATAACGTGTTCACGGTCGTCGTCATTCAATGTCCAGATACGTTTAGTAGTTCAAATAGGGGTTTTTAGTTATACAGTTCAAATATTAAAAAGGTCTCAAAAACGCAGTTTAGACTCTTGTTACATTGTCTCATAAGACAATGAATCTAGTATAGTCGTGAAGTAGAGGTTTGTTGATACAATTTTTTATAGTGGGGTTTAGTGCAGATTCAAAAGTTTGAGGACACACTGCAGTACTCCACTTCATAACGTAATACAATATAATGAGAATGTTGGAGATATTACTGTGGGATTCCACTCACTTCTTCATCTGTATCTTAGAGTGTATGTACCTGAATTATAACCGCGTAATAGAAAAGTAAATGAGATTTGAATGGCTCGTTTGCCGAAATCTAAGTTGCGACTTTAAGTTATATAATAAACTGGAGTGTAGTAATCCGTGGAGAGAACGTTGGAATCAAACAGTCGTGGACGAAGAGACACAAACATACTTGGTTTAAATATGGAAAAGGTATAAACCGGAAATAGCGTATGACGAGTATTTGTTATTTCTTATCAGATGAACTAAGGCTCGAGAGATGGGTGAATTAAATTTAAAATTTATATAATTCGTAGTTTAATTAATACAATACAGTAGACTGCTTGAAAACGTCAACGACGAGACGGTGACAGCGAGGTAGCAGTCGGAGGATTAATAATAAGTTATTACAGAAATGTCCACTTCCTTCCGGCTGTACTAATATCGACGGTTTCGTGGACGCCTTTCAGAATAATAAGAGGCAGGTGCGCGTTTGCGTGTCTGTGCGTGTGCACGTCGCCCACAAACATCCACGCTGACAACAAACAAGATGCTATATTAGATTGTTTCATCGTTCTTGTTGTTGGCATTCTGACCACGAGGTTTAATGTTCATAATACACGAAGAATATAAAAAATGAAGCGGATATATATTTTTCGCATGAGTCACATCACAGAACATTTACTTGTCGCGCGCGCCTTGAATACCAAGTGCACGCTTGTGTGTATTAATTCAGATTATAAAAATACGTTAAGAATTTGTAATTGTTACCGATTGTTCCTTAATCTGTGTCGTATCTGAATACAAAGCATGCTGAACTCGTGTGAAACGTATTGTTTAAGGGTACAATGAAAGCAGTCGCGGCTCGTGAGTACATCTACAGGGGGTTCACAATTAATAATTTGCAGTTTTTGAGATAACTGTGTCAAACACTTGTGTGTTGCTTGCAATATTCATATAATTTAGGCACTGCTATACCTTGATGTAATGTATTAATTTTGAAACGAAATGTTATTATAGATATTACTGTACTTTAACTATTTCACAACTTAATAATAAAGGATTACTTTATTGATCATACTTGTTATAATATGCTAATTGTTCTTTTTTACTAAAACAATTATTTTTATTTAATTTTAAAGTAGTAAAATAAACGCAAAACAGAAAGCTTGTTTTAAGTGTTAAATATTTAGATAGTTAGTCATAAGGCCTCATGCTCTCAATTATTAGATTATATTATTAAACACACAGAAAAAGGAAAATAATCAAAGCTGCTGCATATGATGTTAAGGTCTAGTATTTACTTACACAAATTTACTTGGATGGTAGCTTACACAAATATTTTCTTTAAGTACAGTTTTTGTAAACAAAGTCCATCCTTCTATCTTTTCTTGACACAAAAACATCAATAACTCTTTCATTGAAATTATGGATGTTAGAAATCATTTCCTTCTCGATTGCAAGCATGGCTAAAGCTGTAAGCCTCTCTTGACACATCGTAGACCGCAAAAATGTCTTCATCCGTTCTAGGGTTGAAAAACACCTTTCAGCTTCAGCAGTCGTCATTGGTATTGTTGCAATAATTAATAACAGTTTATAACTTTCAGAAAATGATGACAATAAGTTGTTTTCAATAAAAAACTGTAAAAGACTAACAGCACCACGCATGTTTCTGAAATCAGTTCTCTTGTAAATGATTTCAAGCTCTGTCTTGAGGCGATTTTTTTCAAGAAATGAATACACATTTACTGTATCTTCAAGCAATTTCTCGGGGAATTTCAAACTCTTCAAACTTTTGTGATTCAAAAAGAGATACAGCTGTTTGAATCAATTATTATAAAACAATTATAATAGTGTCAGCATTTGTAAGAAGTTAATATAGTTAGAAAGACGCAAAAAGTATTACTCATTCTTAAATAGTTTTTGAGAAAATGGAACATAATTTTCTGGCAGACTAATATTAGAAGATATGATATGTTTCCTAAGTTGTCACCGTGAATAATATATAATAATAATAATAATGGCCGCTGTTTATACTACGAAGTAACTTATGAGCAGCCTACTTTGCCTAAGTAAGAAAGAAGTGAATATAACAATATTAGATGATCAAACGTTTTTTAAGAGGTCAGAAACTTTTGGAAAACTAACTTTCCGTTTAAATGGTAGGCCTACAGGTTTTGTACATCTGCGTATCATGTTCCAGAGGCGGAACACTTGGCGGCGAGTCGGAAGTTGAACGTGCGTGTCCTTGTCTTGTGCCGTGTTACTTCCGGCTTTTCTTCTTCTCTTGTCAGTCCAGGATTGGGCCATCAGTTAATACTTCCTTCTTCTGTGCGTAACAGTTTCTGCAATATACAGTCCACTCTGTAAATTTTCTTACTTGGGCTTATCAACTTCAAAATTTGTCTATAAATTCACCTGTCATTGTGTTAAAGGGAATTCTGTCAGCTGTTGTTTAAGTCTAAGACGTGAAGCTTTTATTTGAATTTCATTATATTCAAAGAATGGAGATCTGGAGAAGGTTGCAGCTTATATAGACAGGAAAAAATGTGAGGATATCGGATGTGTATTAAGGATATTCAGTCTAAACGAAAAAGAAATAAAGAAAGATACAACAGCAGACTGAAAAGAATTGGAACCGTTTATCACAAACGGAGGAAAGAGCACAATAAAATACTGCTAAGTTATAAATAAGTGGATGGAAAAAGCCATATTGGCCGATTTAGAAAGAAATGATTTGAGTAAGCCAATAGTTTAAACCAATGATTCCCAATAATACGATGACCTCGGGCCGCTCAGTCGAAAACTAGATAAAGCGTGGAACTTTCCTTCCTACCAAAGCCTTCAGGCCACTAAGGAAAAGTATTATTCAGTTTATAAATTTATTTTATTGACTAAACTAAATTTCCTAAAATTAATAACTTTAATTAAATGAAATGCGTTTGAGGTAACTAAAAGAAGGGTTGTCACTGTACACACGAAATACACGATTTTGGGGGTTTTATTTATTTTACCAGCTGTTGAATTTTTGGGCCGCTACTGTTTCAAAACGTAAGTCATGTACCGTCACTTGAGTCAACCTGACTCCTAGTTTGCTGCACTGGACTAGATGAATGTTTTTTCTGAGCTTCTTGCGACCACCTTCGGCCCACGGACCACCAATTAGAGACCACTAGTTTAAGCTCTGAGATGATGATGTTGATTTAGTTCTCTGGGTCTCATAAGTTTATCCTCTAGGAGCGCTTGTAAATTAGTTTAAGCAACAAAAAGACTACATTACTGACATTTCTTTGCCCTCGATTTCGGAATGAAACACAAAATTGTTATGTCTGAAGCCAATGAAACCGTAAAATGTTAAATGTAAACTAAAAAGTAGGCTATAAAACTACTGCTTCCTTTAACATACAGTTTAAACTGTCGAGAACGTAACTGAAGATTATGATTCCTACTCCTATACGTCATAAATTTAATGTTTAAGGGGAGATCAACAGTTTTTCGGTAAAAAAAAATGTTTTTTTTTTATTGTCCCCCAAAATTCTCTATTTCGTCCTAATTAAACAAATATATACTTCTATAAGGTTATCTACATTAATGTGACCATAAAAAAAAATAAAATAATTCGTATTACACAGTGTTTTTCAATCCCATTTTTTAACTTTAGCTATTGAGTTAATTTTTTTTTTGTTGAACATTGGAATATAGCAATCAAAATGTACTAGATTAATTTCTTCCTTTAAACAAATTAATATTGTAAAAAATGTTTTCAAAAAATTTATAAAAAGTAATTATTTTTATATTGTTTTTTTTTAATTGCTTCAAACTAGTACATCATGTTTCAAATATAATTGTATTAAGGTATGGTAGCAATTTCACATACATTGCTTTAATAGATCATTAATTAATGGTATCTTTCTAATCCCCTGTTCGCCCATTTAAAATGCATTGGACAAAAAAAGTGCGGATCTCCCCTTAAGAGGCTGACATTCTATGTTTAAAAAACAGCAGTTGCAGCTCTAATTACAGAAATTTTGAAATGTTTATTCTTTTTTTCCGCTTGCATATTGGATAACTTTTCAGTCTGAAACGATTGGCCTGTCTCCATTTACCATCTCAAGTTATGAAAGTTTGATACCAAATGGTATTTTCCCAACGGGTGGAGATTCAGTGTTTTATGTAACGGAAAAGATCCTGACACTATATAAACACATATAAGGACAACCGTGAATGTATTACATAATGTAAGTGTGCGAATAAGTGCGCGTGTGTAGATTCGAGCTTGCATGTTTGCCAGCTTTATTTTATAGAAAATAAACTCACTGTTTGAGTTTTGAATGTCCAAGGCAAAAACGTTGCACGGAATCCATTTGTATGCTCGAGTCGAGATGCCGGTCGCTGACAGGTGCAGTTTGGTTTCCAACATATGCGTACAATGTAGTCATTTTTTCATAAATGTGTTACAAAATTAGTCGATGTGTATTCTGTGGAAGTCGTCGATACTTCTTCTGGAAAGGAGGCACCTGCTTAGTGGGGAAGGACAACATATCTTGTCTTTCAGTAATGCGTGTCTGATATTGGTTGCACGATCGCTTTTAACGTATACTAAATGCACTGCTGTAATACTAATGTGTAGAATTTATGGCAAGAAAGCGTTACGATATTTACCTGGGACTGAGGTTCACTTTTTCGTGGCACAGAAAGTAGGAATTATTTACAATTTATTATCACGCCTTGTAATTAATGTGTAAATGAATCGTTTGTTTCATAAACCCGCTATGTGCAGTTTTTTGAATTTTAGGAAAACAAAAAAACATGTTAATTTTGAAATTTATGAAGATTTTAACATTATTTTCTTTTTACTGTTACATAATTCCTCCCTGAACTAGACGTGATATACGATTTATCAAAATTTAACAATAATTTAAAAAAAATTTACATAACGGGTTTCTGCAAAAAACTACATTTTCACTTTCAAAATACACAGTTTTTTGTTTTTTTGGTAGTGAATAAGGTTTATTAATAAAAGAAAACAATGAAATAATAAAGAGTTATGTATTTAACAGAGAATATCAACATTTCAAACATAGTTGATACTATAATTATTTAAGATTATTGAAAAGTTAATCAAAAGTATCATCAAAAAGTTGGACAATTTGTATTACATTATACTCATTCATATATAAAGTTGTCATAAAAAAGTTATTGGAAGGCCATCAAAAAAGTTAATAAGGTTAGTCATTTTATTAAAAAGATCGTTCAATATATTAGAATTTGTGTTTTTAGTCATCATCATATTCTGCATCCACATTGCTTCAGCTTCTGTAATGGGCCATTCGAGGATTTCATCATAGAAGCACTCATAGCCGATATTGTAATCAGAGAGCTTCCTCAGGTCTTCAATTTTTTTCTTATTAATAGGAACCTTTCCACTGGAGTAAGCCTTTGCTGTTGGCAGTTCAGGAAAGTTTTGTTATTTTTTCAAGGTGAAGGTTGAGCTCACAAGTCCATCAATATACTGTCTGACAAAAACTTTTCCTTGCTAAGATTTGTAGTATTGGAACTGTCTGTAGCTAGACACTTTGAACTGGATTTTATTGTCTTTAGGGACATTTCTTCCACATGTTTCGTCCGAGAAAGGAACTTTTTTATAAAAGTTTGGCCACCAACTCTTGAAGTTGAAAATCTCATCGTTGCTTGCTGCATAGTGGACAGATATACGACCAGTTTTACTGGCCTTCAAAGTTAGCTCTGAATATTGTTCTGGCGTGTAGACTATCCACTCGTCGTATGATGCGTTTAATCGATCCGAAATCCCGATCGCAAGGTAAAAACGAATGGCCCCTAACAGGAAAATAGTGTATTACAGTATCAAAAGTTTGTGTGTCAAAAAGATGCAATAAAAACCTCACAACAGTGTGATTTTTGTTTTGACTTGATGGACCATCACTGAAAAGAATCAGATTCTTTACATTATTAGGCACTTTTGTATTGATGTAATGTACTAACATAGAACACACTTCATCAGGTGTTTTGTTAGCTTCACCTTTGTGATATAGATAAACAGTAGCCTTGTTTGTGTTTAAGTCATGTATACAAAATACATTGAGCCACAGCTGACGCATATAGAATACTTCTTGCACGGGTATTTTAGGCAGAGGGAGGTTCTGCTTGAAATCAAAACACAAAGCGACAGTATCATCGTCTTTGTTGTTGGCAGTGTCTTTTTTTGAATAAAACTTTTTGGCCTTTCTCTTGTGAATTAATTGTTCAGCAGTTGCGTTAAGCTTAGCGTTCTGTCTTAGTTCAGGGTCTCTTAATTTTGCACTAAAGTTCTCACATTTGCTCCACACGTCCACTCTTGAGATCATCCAAATGAAAAGTTAAAATTTTCCTTAAAGTATGTGTAATAAAAAGTATATTTAACTTTTTCTTTCAGTTCTGGATGTTTAGTTAAAAACATGTCATACATTTTACCGATGTTTAGTCTGGCATCTAAATACTGTTTTGGTTTGCCACCATAGTGCGTCTCTTTAACATCAAAGTGAGAAATATGATAATGGATCAATGTACAAATATCTCCAGAAATAGCGTTCCCACTACAGTTTTTCCCTCTCATATCAACAGGTGTCTTATTTTGTATTAAAAGGTTATTGAGTCTTTGAACCATATCACATGAAATACCATGAACTTGTAAAAATACATTTTTATAAACTCGAGTAAGAATGCCATTAACCCTAATGTTGTAGGAAAATTAATGGTTTTTCTTGAAGGAAGGCACAGTTTCATTTCCTTCAGCAACCGTATCATTAGGCCTATTAGGTCGTTTTCGCCTACGCTGCATTTCCCTAACCTCAATCAATGCTTGCAAATGAGTATCTTGTACGTTTTTATTCTGAAGTGAATAAAAATGATTCCAGATTAGGTTTTTGTTTACATCATCAATATTCAAACTACAGTTATCTCGACGTTTGCACATGAGCTCAGCAGGAACAGATTTTGATGGGACTTCCTCACCCTTATAGTTCGTGTAGGCTTCACTTTTCACCCGTGCACCGCATATAACATTGCGCTTATACTTTTTAATGTTAGTAACACCACGTTTTTTTTTTGTTTGGGGTTCTTCATCCAAACTAGAAGTAGACATGTTTTGCAAAAAACTACTTAAACAACAATAGAAAACAAAAAATTGAACTAGAATGAAAGCTCAAACACAGTAAAACACTCCAAACAACACCTGTTTAGCATTAAACAAAAGCAATCAGGTTAGAACCCTGGCAAAACAAAAAGCTGCCGCATGGTTGTCAATCGCGCTTGAGAAGACTTGATAGCTTTGCTGCAGAAACCCGCTATACGATTATACATAGCGGGTTTCTGTAACAAATGGATATTTCAAAGCCAATTTTAACTGGTAAGGTGGTGTTGGACATGACGGGCTTCTGCATCAAAACAAGTGTTTATAGTTGTACAATTTGATTCTACCAGAAAGTGATTTTCACAAAAAATGTCACATAACGGGTTTCTGAAACAAACGATTCAAATGTAATACATACACAATTAGGGCAACTTATTTCTAGGACCGGCGCGACTTTTTTAAACCACTGAGTAGTGTTCTGTCTAATAACGCCTCTAATTAGGAGCCGGTATTAAACTGTAGGATCCATAAGGTAATGAAAGAATCTAAAAACGCACCTGTCACCGATATGTGCAGCACAAATTCGACATTGAGAACAGTCGTAATGTACAACATTGACTGTGACTGCGGCTGTCTACTAATTAAACGCCTGAAGCATTTAGGAAACAACTGATTGTCGATCATTGTTAGACTACGCTGATCGACATCGTGTTTTGCTGGTGTGGTCTGCTTACAGCCAAACCTTCCTAGGCCCTAAATGTTACTTATGTTTGAATTATATGCTTTCATTAAAATAATGTATATAATTATATGAGGAGGACTGTACGTATGGGAGTGTTCGCGCGCGACGGCGTGCGTGCGTGCCCATTGCCCAACCGTCGCTGCCTTTCTTCTCTATAGTACCCCTCTCCGGTTAGGATTGTCTTCCATCCAGTTATCTTCTTCTGTTCTCCGAAGTCTTCTAATCTTTGGCTACTTCTTTAGTCTATGGCATTAAAATCTGTTCCTCTCTTTAACAATCGGCGTTTCCGATATATAGTTGTTTTCCTTCAGTGCAAGCTATTATATCTATGTGTCTTTTTATTTCCTTATGTTCTTTAGTACTCGAATTTTGGTTGTGCGTGTCATAATGCTACTTCCCACAGAGTCGTGTGATCTCGTATTGGTGGCTTTGTGATATTTATTGTCACCTTAACCTCCGTAAGACTGAGTTTCCTTAAACAGTCGAGTATATAAGTAAACATGTATATGCTAAAGTCTGAACACGATTGCAACGTTGAATTTCATGTACTAATTGGTTTTACACCGGCTGTCAAAACCTGTAACTCTTTAATGTATTCGCAATATTAATTCATTTGACATAGGTATTACTATTACTCAAATTTAAACATGCGTGCATCAGCATGTATAAAACTGATGTGGCTAACAAAAATCGTTCATTCTTTCGATGAAGTTTCGTACACAAATGTAGCCATCTACGAAAACGGACGTGAATATTTGTTCTCGTATCGAGTACATCATATCGAATCGTAATTCACAATACCACATCATTATTTGAGACAAAATAGCATCTACATAGGGTTTGCACATTAGTGAGGCGCTCACATGCCCCACGCGGATAAACACCGCTGTAATACACGGTAAGGGCAATACGTAATGTAATGTGTGCCATAATGTATCGGCAGGTGCCATAATGTATCGGCAGCGTGTAGATCCCTGCAGGGTCATACTGTGTTGTACAACACACTACGAGCTCCGTTATCAGTCCGGCGGCGGCGTACCGTGTTCTCTACAGTATTGCGAACCACAGACGGTCGGCGTTAACACATACAGTATTGTACAAAGTATGAAGTGGCACACACTTTGTTTTAGTTTAATATAAACACGACTAAATATTTTATTAACTAAAAAGAAAGCTACATGTTCGCTGACTACCTACGCACACATATTTTGCACGTGTTCTTCAAAACGCGATTTGTACAAGCTGTTATATTTAAACAAAATGTATTGAAGTATAAAAATTTACCTTATAATTAATAACTTATACGCTGCTGTATAATTTACCTTCTTCCAATATTTTCCAGGATTTGGTCAGTCCTTAGTCCACCCTTTCCGATTCTGAAGGCCTAGCCATCTTTCCAAAATGACTGTGCACAGATATTGTAGCATGACAGATTATCCACATTATAATGAATGAAAGATGATCATAAATAAATTTAAATAAAATGAAATCAAGGAAAAATCCAAATACAAACAAATAAGTACCACAGTAAAATGCAATCACAATTTGAAGAAATAAAAATAAATTAAAAACAACTAAGCAACACCTATGAGTAATGAAAAATAAACCAAAAAACTAAAATAAAGTGAGGAAATACCCAGGTAGGATAGGAGTAAGTAAGGAAAAAGCCAGAACAAACCGACACCCCTTATATAAGGACCATTTTTGAAGAAACAAGGTAGAATAGGAGTAAGTAAGGCAAAACCCAGAAAATACCGACATCCCTAATAAAAGGAATGAAATTAGAAGAAACCACGTCGTAGAACAAGATAGAGTAGGGAAATACCCAAAGTAAACCCAGTAATAAAAGGATAAAACCCCAAAAGAGAGTATATTAATAACAAATGAAAGTATAACACCAAAAAATAAAAATATATGTAAAGTAGATATAAACAAAAGTGTCTAAAGGTAGAATTAAAAGTGAACCAGTGGAAATTATTTATATAATGGAAAAAACAAATCTTAATAATCCTATATAAATAAGATTCTTAATCTTATAAGACTATAAAACTGATTAGAGATAAGATCAAAGAATACCAGTGCAAGTTATTTTATTATGTTAAATAGACTTCAAGTGTCAATGTGTAAATTCATAAACTAAGTGAATTAGTGCCTTTGTACAACTTTAAAGTTTTTTATTGAATACAGAAATAATATTTGGTATAATATTATTATGAAAACAGAGTATAAAAATGTTTCTAAGTGAGGGCCACTCTTTATCTAATAACGTTTATTAAAATGAAAATAAGAGCAGGCAATAAATCAGTGAAGTGTAAAAGGGAACATCCCCAAAATAAAATAAAAACAGCCAAGACTGCATAAATTTAGTTTCAAGAAATACTTTAAATAATGAAGGGACAGATGTGTTGTTTATATTAAGGTCAATGAACTCTATACTTAAATGTTGGAAATAGAGTATTATGTTTTTTGTTATTCTTAAATATTTATTATGTTTAATTGTATCAATCAAGGCTAAATGTCTGAGACGGAATACAATTCTTTTATTATAAGATGTTCATGATATGTTTACTAGTATTAATCAAGACTGAAATGTCTGAGTTAGAGTACAACTCTTTTGTTTTCAAATATTTGTTATGTATTAATAGTATGGATTCAATACTAAATGTTAATGTAGTTAAGTAAGAGAATTTTAATTAAGATTATATAATAATAGAAAGTCAGAAGGGGTATAAGCAAGCTGTATTAGTCATAAAACATTATATGTGAACAAATCTAACATCTGGACAAATGGTAAATCTCAACAACCTTATAATTGATGAATAAGTCAGGTAAATTAATTAAACTGATGAAATTTGTATAATGTAAATTAGACACAGTGTATTATAACTGAAACTATACTTTAGAAAGATATTGGAAAAAGGTATGAAAGATTATTGGAAAAAATGCAAATGTAATAACAGAAAAATCAAAGGGGGGAGTCCCAAATTAAAGAATAATATTTAAAAGAGATAACTAACTCATAAAATTACCAGGAATTAATGGAAAATAAACATTTTATTTCAATCAGGGATTTTGTTCAATCATAATTATAACTTCATAAGGATGGTAAACCATTTAATATGACAGGAAGTAAAATTATAGGCCTACATGTAAAAAATACTGTAAATGGGGCATTTTGAGATGGAAAACATTGTAAAAGTAGCATATTTGGTATTAAATCACGTAGAATTAACTAGAGAAAGAGATTATGTATTAGGTATTTAATAAAATTAAATAATAGTAAAAACGTATTCAATCATATAATGTAAAAAAACGGTATGGAGAACCATACATGACTTCCATATTCTAAGATTTATATTTAAAATCATTTTCGAAATGAAATATTACCATAGAAACTACTTCTTTCTACTTACTGCTTCAGCCTTAACCACAGTACTGTGGTCACTAATGTATACCACCTCACGTTATCGCACTCGATTTTCACTGATGATGGAAGTCGATGGCATTGCCGAAATGTCTGGTTTTGTAGAAAACATTGGACTACGGCCAAATATCCCGAGAAGGAATTTTAACAAAAACTACTTCTTTGTTGCCGATAACGTTGTACACATATATATCAGTGACGAAGTTACATGGAGGCAATTGAGGCAATGCCTACCCTAAAAAATTCTGTAGAATAAAAATTATAAAGACGTATGAACTACATAACGTAAAGATTATACATTGTTACTGCGACTGTCAAATTTATTAAACCGAAACGTGCTTTATTGAGCGACCGCTAGATGGTGACAGGTGAGATTCGGCATAGCTGGTTTAAAGCGAATGAGGCAACCTGAACTTGCCTCAGTGTTTTTTGTATACATCGTATGTAAGCAATGTAGTGGTGTGATAGGGAAGTGTAGGGAGGGGGGATTGTCCCGCGCTGTACACATAGAGCGTTGAGGCATGCCTCACTTCTGTGGTCCAAACAGTTAAGTTAAAGCGCCTGTGTTGTTTCTAAGTGTGTTTATTTTATGCGGTTATTAAAAGTGTCACTGTTATTCCGCTGAACTAACAGATGATCAAGATTGTTATTTGAATTATTTGTAACATTAAACGTATATATAGAAACTAATCAAGTTTAAAAATTTGAAGTTCAATCAGTTGTATTATTGTGTATGACTAATACAAGGATTGTTCAATAGACACACGTATAGAGCTGTAAAGCATTTTTTATTCAACGATTTTAAAAGAAGTCTCCAATAACATTAAGACATGAGTTCCACTGTTGCGCTAACCTGTAGATTCCCTGCTAGTAAAATTCTTACGGCTGTTTGTGGAACCATTCGGTTACAGCAAACTCTACCTCAGCGTCCGATTTGACCCACCGTCCTTTTAGTGATTCCTTAAAAAAAATTTAAGATAAGATTTTTGCCTACCCATTCATTAACTACTAGCTTCACCAGTAAGCAAATTGATGTCCATTTTTTCGGCTTGCACGCGTTATGTTGGTGTGGGTTTCGGCACTTTCCATTTAAAAAGCGTGCAAACGTAAGAAAATAAACATGAGTGAGGCCAGAAATAACGTGAATTGTGTGTGTGTTTGTGTGTTTGTGTCTTACCTGCCTTTTTATTGCCGTATTAAATGAAAAATATTATATTACATTAAAATGAAAAAATTTTATTTTTTAAAAATTTATTTTATTTTTATTAAATTAAAAATTATTTTATTTTTATTAAATTAAAAATTATTTTATTTTTAACAATTACCATTGTTTCAAAAAGTTTAAATAAATTTTCAAGTACTTTACTCTTGTTAAAACGTAAAAGGTTGCAGGTAAACTACCCCTTCCCCTTAACCGATCTTCACCACAATCGAAAGTCCTTGAGACCTCTACAATTCAGGGACGTGTGCAAAACATTATTTGATTCTGTTTGAATTTGCGGCTGTTATCGTTTGCCATAGAAAATACGCTTGATAAAAAATGTTGCTGGTAAACTACCCCTTCCCCTCAACCGATCTTCACCAAAAACAATAGGTCTTGAGTACTCTACAAATCAGGGCTGTATGCAGAAAATTATTTGATTCTGTTTGCATTTGCGGCTGTTATCGTTTGCCATAGAAAATACCCTTGTTAAAAAAACGTTGCTGGTAAACTACCCCTTTCCCTTAACCGATCTTCACCAAAAACAATAGGTCTTGAGAACTCTACAATTTAGGACTGTATACAAATAATCTTTTGATTCTGTTTGAATTTGCGGCTGTTATCGTTTGCCATAGGAAATACGATTGTTAAAACATAAAACGTTACAGGTAAACTACCCCTTTCCCTTAACCGATCTTCACCAAAAACAATAGGTCTTGAGAAATCTACAATTGAGGGCTGTATGCGAAACATTATTTGATTCTGTTTGAATTTGCGGCTGTTATCGTTTGTCAAATAAAAAACCGTTGCAGGTAAACTACCCCTTTCCCCCAACCGATCTTCACCAAAAACAATAGGTCGTGAGTACTCTATAAATCAGGACTGTATGCAAAAAACTATTTGATTCTGTTTGAATTTGCGGCAGTTATCGTTTGCCATAGAAAAAAAATCTACAGACACACACACAGACACTTTTCGGAAAACGACTTTTTACTTCCATGTTCCTTAAGGAAATGGAAGTATGGTGATGGCAAAAAAAATCGTGTTCGAGATTATTGCAGATTCTGATTGTACTACACTCAAAACATGAAAAAAAGTCATTTTTCAAAAGTGTCTGTGTGTGTGTCTGTGTGTCTATCTGTGTGTCTGTGTGTCTGTGTGTGTGTCTATAGATTTTTTTTTATGGCAAACGATAACAGCCGCAAATTCAAACAGAATCAAATAATTTTTTGCATACAGCCCTGATTTGCAGAGTACTCGCGACCTATTGTTTTTGGTGAAGATCGGTTGAGGGAAAGGGGTAGTTTACCTGCAACGGTTTTTTTTTATCAAGGGTAATTTTGTTTGTTTGGCAAACGATAACAGCCGCAAATTCAAACAGATCCAAATAATATTTCGCATACAGCCCTGAATTATAGAGCTCTCAAGATCTGTTGACTTTGGTAAAGATCGGTTAAGGGAAAGGGGTAGTTTACCTG
Source organism: Magicicada septendecula (assembly GCA_034769895.1). NCBI lineage: Eukaryota > Metazoa > Arthropoda > Insecta > Hemiptera > Cicadidae > Magicicada > Magicicada septendecula. Next base: position 663,098,019 of record CM068368.1, read on the forward strand.
AAACGTTTTATGTTTTAAAAGGGTATTTTCTATGGAAAACGATAAGAGCCGCAAATTCAAACAGAATCATATAATATTTTGCATACAGCCCTGATGTCTTGAGTACTAAAGACCTATTGTTTTTTGTGAAGATCGTTTAAGGGAAAAGGGTAGTTTACCGGCCACGTTTTTTGTTTTATCAAGGGTATTTTGTATGGCAAACGATAACAGCCGCAAATTCAAACAAAATCATATAATATTTAACATACAGCCCTGAATTGTAGAGTTCTCAAGACCTATCGTTTTTGGTGAAGATCGGTTAATTGAAAGGGGTAGTTTACTTGCCACATTTTTTGTTTTATCAAGGGTATTTTGTATGGCAAACGATAACAGCCGCAAATTCAAACAAAATCATAGAATATTTTACATACAGCCCTGAATTGTAGAGTTCTCAAGACCTATCGTTTTTAGTGAAGATCGGTTAAGGGAAAGAGGTAGTTTACCTGCCACGTTTTTTGTTTTATCAAAGGTATTTTATATGGCAAATGATAACAGCCGCAAATTCAAACAGAATCATATAATATTTTGCATACAGTACTGAAATGTAGAGTTCTCAAGACCTGTTCGTTTTGGTGAAGATCGGTTAAGGGAATAGGGTTGTTTACCAGCAACATTTTATGTTTTATCAAGGGTAATTTGTTTTTGACGAACGATGACTGCCGTACATTAAAACAGAATCAACTACTCTTCTGTATACCTTTTTGAATTATACAGAACTCAAGGTCTGTTGATATTGTTGAAGATCGGTTAAGGGAATGGGGTAGTTTACCAGAAATGTTTTATGTTTTAACAAGGGTATTTTTTCTATGACGAACGAAAGCTGCCGTAAATTCAAAGCGAATCAACTAATGTTTTGCATACAGCCCTACATTGTAGAGTTCTTAAGACCTATTGTTTTTGGTGAAGATCGGTTAATGGAATAGGGTAGTTTACCAGCAACGTTTTATGTTTTATCAAGGGTGTTTTCTATGGCAAACGGTAACAGCCGCAAATTCAAACAGAATCAAATAATTGTTTGCATACAAGCCTGAATTGTAGAGTACCTAAGATCTGTCGTTTTTGGTGAAGATCGGTTAAGGGAAAGGGGTAGTTTACCTGCAACGGTTTTTTATGAAGGGTAATATTTTTCTATAGTAAACGATAACAGCCGCAAATTCAAACAGAATCAAATGATGTTTTGCATACAGCCCTGTATTGTAGAGTTCTCAATACGTATTGGTGTTGGTGAAGATCGGTTAAGGGAAAGGGGTAGTTTACCAGCAACATTTTATGTTTTAACAAGGGTAATTTTTTATATGACGAACGATAACTGCCGTAAATTCAAACAGAATCAACTAGGTTTTTGCATACCTTTTTGAACTAAAGAGAACTCAAGGTCTGTTGATTTTGTTGAAGATCGGTTAAGGGAAGGGGTAGTTTATCAGCAACGTTTTATGTTTTAAAAAGGGTAATTTTTTTATGACGAACGATAACTGCCGAAAATTCAATGAGAATCAAATAATTTTTTGCACCCCCTGAGTTGCAGAGAGCTCAACGTCTATTGATTTTCGTGAAGATCGGTTAAGGGAAAGGGGTAGTTTACCTGCAACATTTTATGTTGTAACAAGAGAAATGTTTCCATGACGAACGATAAGTGCCGCACATTCAAACAGAATCAAATATTTTTTTACATGCTTCCCTGAATTTTAGAGGACGGAAGGTCTGTTGATTTTGGAGAAGATCGGTTAAGAGAAAGGGGTAGTTTACCAGAAACATTTTATGATTTAACAAGAGTAAAGTACTTAATTTTTATAAATAAAGTATCCTGATAAGAAGCTCATAGTAATCCACTGTAGAAACGTAGATGAAATATCTATAAATGAAGAGGTTTGGTGAACGGGGTGGGGGTAATTTTCTATTATTAAAAATTATAGTTGAACGTGGAGGGGAGAATTTTTTATATGTGTACTACATTATCGGCAACAAAGAAGTAGTTTTTTGTTAAAATTGCTTCCCGGGCTCTTTAGCCGTAGTCCAATGTTTTCTGCAAAACCAGACTTTTCGGCAGTGCCATCGACTGCTATCATCGGTGAAAATCGATTGCGAAAACGTGAGGTGGTGGTGGTATACGTTAGTGAGCACAGTACTGTGGTTAATGCTGAAGCAATAAGTAGAAATACGTAGTTTCTATGGAAATATTTCATTTCGAATATGATTTTAAATATAAATCTTAGAACATGGAAGTCATGTATGGTTCTCCATACCGATATTTTTTCATGTTTTGAGTGTAGTACAATCAGAATCTGCAATAATCTCGAACACGGTTTTTTTTGCAATCACCATACTTCCATTCCTTAAGGAATATGGAAGTAAAATCAGTTATGTAGCGGAAATGCTAGAAATTTATAACAATGTCTTTTTAACATTAAATTGGCTAAGACGTTTCGGATGAAGAAGAAAATAGAACAGTTGATTGTTATACGTTGAACAGTACACATCTAAGCCAGCTCTCGCAAAATATTCACATATAGCGAAGGAGTAAAACATGGCGAGAGTTTAACCAAGTTGAATAATTTTGAAATCGCGATTGTTGGAAAAAGTTTAAATAACCACTAAATTCAGTGAATTAAACCAACACCACTATTGAAGTAAACTAATACTGAACAGTTAAAGTGTAATAACAATTTTCACACCTATAAACGATAATTCTGAATAGCGAGACGAAACATGCCATTATCGACCTTATGGCATAAAGTGAATTAAAAACATTATCCAACACAATTTATCGTGGCGAATCACTGACCACTGATCCAGGACAACTACACTATCACCAGAGGGATTAATTACCATTGCTGAGACGAGGAAAACTTAGAAGAACAACATTTATTTGAAGAGAATTCCTTGACATGCAGCCTTCGTCAACATCTGCGATACGAAGCAGCCATTTTGGAATCCAATGATCCTCTGCAGGTCCGCTAGCTTCACATCAAACCGAAATTGGTTCGAACAACTTACTTTACTAAACATTATATATTAAATCATATCTTTGTATTTTTAGATAATTAAGCTTGTAATTGTAAGTGTTATACTTTCCAGACTTTGCCCTTTCTCTGACTATATAACATAACAGCTCAAAGAACCTGTAATTAATCTTAATAATTTATATAAAAATAATCGTTCGCCCTGAGAGAACGAGTCGATATTTTAACTGTTGAACAATCGATCCATAATTAATTTGTCAATAAAACTTGGAATTCTGCAAAATTGACTTCTATTTATTTCTAAAACATATAAATAGAATAAAATAGGATAATATTTAACTCACGGACTACCCGAAAAGCAGCAATTAACAAGGTGGAAGGAGCATACACTCAGAAGAAGAAGAACCGCAAATCGATTAGTACAGGAGACAATCCTATTAACGCAGAACCTAATTCTAATTACACGAAGTAATATAATTTGACAAAAACAATTTAAATAGAATTAAATTTACACCACAACAGTTTAAAATAATTAATCCTAAAACAATTAAAACATAAAAAATAAATTTTCAAAAAATAAACAAAATTTTTTATTTTGTTACAAATTGGCGTCCAACTGAAGGGGCTTTAATTAGTGATTCATAGGCCATATAAAATAAGAAGAATTTGCCCAATTCCTAATTAGAGCTTGGCAGCTGATATAAAGTCAGAGAAAGGTAATAAAAATGCCAGAACTTGCACAAGAAGAGATGCAGGAACTGCTGAGAATGATGATGGAGTTGAGTAAGAAAATGGACGAGAACAGAAGGGAAATGAAAGAGCATAACCAATCATTAAGGGATAGTTTTAAGGAATGGAGAGAAGAATTAAGAAATGATAGGATCAAAGAATTAAAAAATGATAGCAAACCAGAAACAGAAGAAATACCAAACGCTGAAACAAGGGAACAAGTAGTAGTATTATCTGAAAATAAAACTACAGAAACCAAGAAAATGTGAAACACAGGGAAATGAAATCAAAGTAAATGAGAAGAATGCATCCAAGGAATGTAATAAAAACAAAGGTAGAATTTGAGATGATGAACAATGGGTTAATTAATGTGCTGAATATCCCAATTACCAATGATAAAGAAATCATGAATTCCAGAGATTATAGGAGGAGGATAGAAGTAATTTCAGAAATGATTTACCACAAAATAGTAGTTTACAGCTTGGAAAGGACCCGAAGTATATGGAATACGACAAAAGTAGAAAAATGTGGGAAAATATCAATGATATCATTAGTCATTGATGGACCAGTGACATATTGGTGTAAGAAACAATATGATAGGGTGAGTCCAGTAAGCTTTGCAGCAAATGAAGGAATAACAGCAGGAAAAATGAAGTACGAGGTAGAAGCAAGAGATGTCACAAGTACTGGAATAATTATAAAGACAATGGTCGTCCGGAAAATAAGGGCAACTGAGATGATGGACCACGGTTAAATCAAATACCATACACCATCAAGAAAAAGGGACGGATGTTATGCTAACCGACTACGGCCAAAAATCCATTTAAAGGAGACGAGAAATAAGTACCATTGAGGAGAAATGATATGAATAACGAACAAAGAAACAAAACTGGGATTTATGAAAGAAGATTATTTAAGAAACTGAACCTTACAAATGAAAATATGAGCAACTGAGCGACATAATGAAAATCATCAATCTGGGTATAGAAGAAAATATAACAATAAGGACGAATTAAGAAGAATAGAATTGGAATTTTGAATAAAAAATATAAAAAATTCTAAAAGAAAGTAAGAACAACTTACAAATAATTATTTATGAACTTTAATTTTTGAAATGAAGAAAAGGAATTTTGAGAAATTTACAAAATTTTAAAAAGAGTTAAGATCAACTTACAACAAGTATTTACAGAAATGATTTGAATGGAATAATAAAACCACAAAACCTAAAAAGAAGTAAGAACCACTTACAACCGATTATTTATGAGAAATAATTTGGAATTGAAGAATTTGAATTTAGAATGACCACAATTATCAGCATTAAATATTGAGTAATTATTGAATTACCAAACTCTAAAAAACTATAAGGACAACTGATACAAATAAAATGAATAAACTTGTTTTGGAATGAAAATGATAAAACATTTACGAAATACAAAGAGAAGCAATGGCCACATAAATAATATAATTAAGGAATTAATTTGGATGAAAACAAGAGCGAGATAATTTTTTGAAAAGAATAAATATATAATATAACTATGATCATAATTTGAATTTCAATAATAATAAAGACAATTAGAAGAATAATTGTAATAACATGAATCCAGTGGAACAATTCATAAGAACTAAGAAAAAAAAATATAATAATATATATGCTACCAATAACCAGAAGAAGATGGTACGAACAATAAAAGAATTAAAGAGAATTCAGATGAAAAAGTTTACACAATAACTAGTGATAATAATATCAACAGACTTTCCAACCATAAGAAAAATAAATATAACAAAAGAGCTTCCCACCATGATAAGAATTAATATATCAACAGAGCTAACAAATAAGAAGAATAACTGAAAAGAAAAATAACTGAGATAGAAATATTAACAAATCTGAGCAAATACGAAGTGAGGTATCCAAGGATGTTTTTTATTAGTCGAAAAATAGACTATTATTGTATAATTTTTATTAATGACTGTCTGTAGATAATTCCAGCAGTATTATTATGTTTTGAGCAGAGATGAATTTCCTCTGATCTCAATGAGTAGTGTAGTATGGCCAGCAGAGTATATGTAGCCACAAGTGCCTCTCTGGACTGCTCCAGCTCACGTGTTAGGGAATGTTAGGGAATGAATATCCCAAGGATAAAACACCAAGTTAAGGAAAAAATAAAAGTAAATAATAATAAACATCAGATAACAATAACTATCAAGGAAAAATCAATTTAAGAAAAAAAAACCTTAGCTCAAATATGAAGAAGCTAAGATAGAAATGGAAAGGAAGGCAAGAAATATAATAGCTAACAAATATCATAAGCAATTATTTCATACATACTCAAGGTATGGTCTGAACTAATCACTTCTGGAGGAGAGCAATCTGTAGCATGACAGATTATCCATATTATAATGAATGAAAAATGATCATAAATAAATTTAAAATAAAATGAAATCAAGGTAAAATCCAAATACTAACAAATGAGTACCACAGTAAAATGCAATCATAATTTGAAGAAATAAAAATAAATTAAAAACAACTAAGCAACACCTATGAGTAATGAAAAATAAACCAAAAAACTAAAATAAAGTGAGGAAATACCCAGGTAGGATAGGAGTAAGCAAGGAAAAACCCAGAACAAACCGACACCCCTTATATAAGGACCATTTTTGAAGAAACAAGGTAGAATAGGAGTAAGTAAGGCAAAACCCAGAAAATACCGACATCCCTAATAAAAGGAATGAAATTAGAAGAAACCACGTCGTAGAACAAGATAGAGTAGGTAAATACCCAAAGTAAACCCAGTAATAAAAGGATAAAACCCCAAAAGAGAGTATATTAATAACAAATGAAAGTATAACACCAAAAAATAAAAATATATGTAAAGTAGATATAAACAAAAGTGTCTAAAGGTAGAATTAAAAGTGAACCAGTGGAAATTATTTATATAATGGAAAAAAACAAATCTAACATCTGGACAAATGGTAAATCTCAACAACCTTATAATTGATGAATAAGTCAGGTAAATTAATTAAACTGATGAAATTTGTATAATGTAAATTAGACACAGTGTATTATAACTGAAACTATACTTTAGAAAGATATTGGAAAAAGGTATGAAAGATTATTGGAAAAAATGCAAATGTAATAACAGAAAAATCAAAGGGGGGAGTCCCAAATTAAAGAATAATATTTAAAAAAGATAACTAATTCATAAAATTACCAGGAATTAATGGAAAATAAACATTTTATTTCAATCAGGGATTTTGTTCAATCATAATTATAACTTCATAAGGATGGTAAACCATTTAATATGACAGGAAGTAAAATTATAAGCCCACATGTAAAAAATACTGTAAATAGGGCATTTTGAGATGGAAAACATTGTAAAAGTATCATATTTGGTATTAAATCACGTAGAATTAACTAGAGAAAGAGATTATGTATTAGGTATTTAATAAAATTAAGTAATAGTAAAAATGTATTCAATCATATAATGTAAAAATCAGTTATGTAGCGGAAATGCTAGAAATTTATAACAATGTCTTTTTAATATTAAATTGGCTAAGACGTTTCGGATGAAGAAGAAAATAGAACAGTTGATTGTTATACGTTGAACAGGACACATCTAAGCCAGCTCTCGCAAAATATTCACATATAGCGAAGGAGTAAAACATGGCGAGAGTTTAACCAAGTCGAATAATTTTGAAATCGCGATTGTTGGAAAAAGTTTAAATAACCACTAAATTCAGTGAATTAAACCAACACCACTATTGAAGTAAACTAATACTGAACAGTTAAAGTGTAATAACAATTTTCACACCTATAAACGATAATTCTGAATAGCGAGACGAAACATGCCATTATCGACCTTATGGCATAAAGTGAATTAAAAACATTATCCAACACAATTTATCGTGGCGAATCACTGACCACTGATCCAGGACAACTACACTATCACCAGAGGGATTAATTACCATTGCTGAGACGAGGAAAACTTAGAAGAACAATATTTATTTGAAGAGAATTCCCTGACATACAGCCTTCGTCAACATCTACGATACGAAGCAGCCATTTTGGAATCCAATGATCCTCTGCAGGTCCGCTAGCTTCACATCAAACCGAAATTGGTTCGAACAACTTACTTTACTAAACATTATATATTAAATCATATCTTTGTATTTTTAGATAATTAAGCTTGTAATTGTAAGTGTTATACTTTCCAGACTTTGCCCTTTCTCTGACTATATAACATAACAGCTCAAAGAACCTGTAATTAATCTTAATAATTTATATAAAAATAATCGTTCGCCCTGAGAGAACGAGTCGATATTTCAACTGTTGAACAATCGATCCATAATTAATTTGTCAATAAAACTTGGAATTCTGCAAAATTGACTTCTATTTATTTCTAAAACATATAAATAGAATAAAATAGGATAATATTTAAATCATGGACTACCCGAAAAGCAGCAATTAACAAGGTGGAAGGAGCATACACTCAGAAGAAGAAGAACCGCAAATCGATTAGTACAGGAGACAATCCTATTAAAGCAGAACCTAATTCTAATTACACGAAGTAATATAATTTGACAAAAACAATTTCAATAGAATTAAATTTATACCACAACAGTTTAAAATAATTAATCCTAAAACAATTAAAACATAAAAAATAAATTTTCAAAAAATAAACAAAATTTTTTATTTTGTTACAATATTCAAGGCACGCTACAGTGTAGAGTTTCGAAAGCGCTCTTCTCTTACACATCACTAAACGTACCAAAGCAACTTCACTTCACATCAATTCTACAATGATACATTTACATCTACAATTGTACATTACATACGTAACAGAAGAGAGAGAGAGAGAGAGAGAGAGAGAGAGAGAGAGAGAGAGAGAGAGAGAGAGAGAGAGCGAGAGAGGTAGAGAGAGAGAGAGAGAGAGAGAGAGAGAGAGAGAGAGAGAGAGTGAGAGAGAGAGTGATATTTTGCCTGTAGTAAAAGACATGTCACGACTGAACAAAAGGTGTCACAATAACATTCAAGAAAAGTAAAAAAATAAAACATTGTTCGCTTCGGACAGAACCTCGTCTCGCTGTTTGCTGAAAATTAGCGAGGATTTAAACGTGTTATATATTCAAGTGTTGACAGCACTGCGTTACGTATTTACACAATAGCACAACGTCCATCCTAGATTACGGGCACTGTCCCTGTCTGCCGACAGCCGACGTAAAGTTCGACCACTTTGCAGCAAACTGCATGACTAAAAGACTTGCGGTCAGAGTGAAGTCTTCTCTGAAATAATAACACTGAAGAATTGAAATCTTTTTGGATAACATTGACCAAAATGTCTCAGTCGATTGTGTTTGACAATGAAGTATCATGTTTGACATTAAACTGTCGTAATATGTTTGACAGTTAGTCTAGTGGTACGTATGGAGTCATTTGTATTACACTGGACGTAAAAATTACGTAACTCAAATACGTGCAGGCCTAACTGTACATATGTTCATGTATTCTATGGTATACATTTGTATGTTTTAATAGGCGTTTTATGTTTACTAAAGTTACAAATTACTATTATCCAGTATGTAACAGTGTCAGTCTACACTATATATACTATTTTAGGAACCCAGGATAGAAATTGGTTCACTGAAATCTCTTTCCGCAGGTCTGTTGTGATTCATTATCATTATTCTTAAAACCACAGTTGATGCCAGTATGGTTATTTAACCCCAATTTTTTCCGGGTTCCGGGTTCCGGGTTCCGGGTTTCCGGGTTTCCGGGTTTCCGGGTTTCCTTTCCGGGTTGTTGCGAAGTGTTACAGTGAATCCCTATATTAATTTTTGTAACAGAATAAACAATACTACCGAGATCTGTGTGAATAATTAACACGGGTGTTTGTTAATCATTATGCTACAACTACCACAAAATCTGGAAGCAGCCGTTAGTAATAAAAACAAAAATCACATGCCACATATTATCAAAAACGTTTTATACCTTAAGTTGTCACCGACTTATAAAAATAATAAATTATTTATGAAACTGATATTACAGTCGACTTCAAAAAAGATTTCAAGAAATAATAAACTTCAAAACTACCGGTACCTTAAATACAATGGTCGTTGTTTATCTTCCAGGTATTTCGCATTGGTTTTTCACGTAAATATTCAAAAACGATTTTAAATTTATAATGTTTTTGAACAGATAGATTTCATTGATTGATTGCATGTTGCTTTTTGGAAATGCTGAGGTCGTGATTATGATGCATTTCATTTACACCATGATGGCCTTTGTAAATTCCGAATTTAAATATGCGAATACATAAACATGAAAGGGAGCATAAGAAATATTATTTTGAAATCCTCTCTTAATTTAAAAATAAATTATACATAGCTTGTGATGCATTTCTAAAGGTACCACGTTTGTCAGGAAAAGCAGAAAACGTCAAAGAGAAAGACCGATGTCTTTCTTCTGAAAGCTGATTGGTCGCAGCATATATTATTTTCCAATTCTTAACTATTAAACAGAAACATGTGTCTGTGCAATATAATTACAATGTGTCGGGTACCCTCCCCAAAATACCTTTCTAAAGATACTATTTACGTTAGAGTTTTTACAAAAAGAAATAAGTCTATGCAATAGAATATAATATATATGCTTTTTTTATGACTTTAAATCAAAGACAGACAAATCAGTCACAACCCGTAGTTTTAACTTCATCGAACTCAAAAACAATTCTTCTTCACGAATGTAATAATGCAAACGCTACTCTCAATTTACAATAGTAATGAAACAGTATTTAATTATTAAAGTCGATAAATCTCAGTTAGGGATAAAGGATCGCTAAATACGACAACACGTTGAAGCGCTTCCGAAATTATTGTTGCAAACGCCGTGCTATGTTTGATTAATACTCGATTACAAATTGCAATTATACCCTGTACAAAGAAAGAAGGCCCCTGATATTAAAACTACACAATTTTCCACAATAATACAGAGTAAAAAATTACAGAATACATTAATATAAGTGTATAGGTTTCTTTACTTGTATGTGTAATTTCATATTTTTTGGCTTTTTCATTAATTAACTTTTGAGCAAAGTCTGTTAGAAGTCTTGGTTTCTCATTGTTCAAACGCAAACGTTGCCTTGTCAAAATTTTTAAATATCCTTGTAAACTGGGTTAATGTTAAATTTTTAGTATCAAGTAAAGTAAGTCTACGAGAAAAAAGTTTGTTAAGACTTGATCGTACGTGGCATTTAACATGTACGTGATGATAAATTTATATTTTTCTGTTTGTAATTAGTTGCGGTTCTAGGATTTGGTCGGCGGAGGGCCAGGCCTGCCCCAGAAACCTAAATATTTACTTGTTAAATGTTAAGTATGTTCTGTCTGTTCTGTTATTTAATGCGTGTAAACGCCAACTACTTTCTTATATAAAATTATTATTTTATTTCTATTACTACAATATGGTAGAAATGTAGTCGGTTTCAACGTTCCCGTTGTTTTTTTTCAAAAACTTGGGAATTATTCCATTTTGCAAATATCTTCGCATCCACCACAGTGTTTAGAAGTACTGTACTTCTAAATACTGTGGCATCTGTACACTCGAATCCTTCGGAACATCGTAGGCAAATTTTGCTTCAGATTTGTGCTTTGCATTAAGTACCGTTCATTTTACAGTAATTCAACTCGCCTGCGTCACAGAGAAACGTAGGCCTATTACACAAAACATCTTTGCTTTCTGTTACTTTTCGCTACCGTGTTTCTCTTTGTACATTGCCGTCACATAGGCCTACTTGTTGTTTTCGTTTTATACGGTTGTTGGTTGTTTACTTACGTCGACTAGCTGTGTCTCTCCATTTTGTACAACGCCGACAACCATCTAAGGCTCCAAACACTGAAGACGTCAACGTTGACATCATATATAAAAATGACACGGTGCAACCTGGAAAGAACAAAATAAAATAAATAAAATAAGACATTTATCTCACAGAAGTGTAAGAAAAAAGAAACAAAATTGGATGCGGGAAGAAAAAATAAATCGAGATTAGTATGATTTCGATGTAAAACAAAGTAGTCTATATATCGGAGGGAGAGGCGGCGGGGAATTTGCACGGACATCCATCTGTATGTGTGTGCCTTTTACTTCCATGATACCATTTATTCCTATTACAATTATTTTATTAACTATATAAATCTAATTGTATAGAAATTAGAAAAACCTAGAAGCAAACAACATAAAAAAAATCTTTCCAAAAGAATATTTGCGGAACAATCGGGGTAGATAAAACAACCAACAATTCGTTCTTACTTACATTAGCAACAAGAATTCAGCAGCTGGTCTACGTTCATTTTTTATTCGTTATAATCCCCTTGCCTACTTTCGTGAACCATTTTGTGCGCGCGCGCGCGTGTGTGTGACTGTGTGTGATGTTACAGCGGGGAAAACTGGTTCATCATACGGATAAAGTTAAGTCAAATCTGAGTTGTAAATTTACAAACAATAATATACGAATTTCTAATGACTGTTACATTAAGTGATTGACATGTTTGACCTGGTTGTACCTCTGGCTGAACAGGTACAAAACAATCGATATGCCGCCTGGTACTATCAGGGTAAGGGGTTGGGCGCACAGTACTTCGCCCTTAGTTACCATGCACGCTGTTAGTATAAAACGCATGATATATGGTGCCCTTACTTGCACCTAATGACCCAATTAGGTCGGCACAACTAACTGTTCTCGTTTGCTTCCGTAAGTGGCTTCGTAGTTTATGGAATTATGTTTTGGACAAGTAGAACGGACAAGGTTAATGATGTGGTGAATAGTTTGTGTTCGATGTTTACTGTGAGAGAGCAGACTAGGCTGTATATAAATAGTTATTATATTTTGTTGTTTGTTTAGAATTTCGAATATCTCATTAATATCATATTATTGCATGTAGGCTATGTCTGTTTGTTTGTACTACAGAGACCTCCGTTGTAGCCAATAGTTTTTAACGTACAGGAAGTTGTTATGTACAGTAGACAGTAATGTTAGCCCACCTCGTAATGCACAGTCTGAAATGTTTTAGCTTATCTGGACTGCAATTAGGCCCTAGGTGTTTCAAACAAAATAAAGGAACCTCAGATTTTATCAGAATGTGTGGGAGCACTTGATTTTATATCATCCGGCAACGGTAAAGTAATGGTAAACACTTCAAATGTAAACAGATAATATAACATGTATCTATGAGACATACGTGAATGAGCTCGCGGGTGTCTGCTTGTGTGTGCGCACACTTTTTACGATTATAAATACTCGATCGGCCATCATCACTGTTGAAGAAAGAAGTGTAATGTGAACTTCAGGACGGCCACTGAAATAAACTGTCCATTTCTGTAAGAACCTAATAAATACAATTTACATGGACTACATCAACACGTTGTGTGGACTGAGGAGGTGCTCAGGAATCAAGACATCAGGCCATTCCGAGACGACGTTCGTAGCTGGACGAACCGTTCGAAAAATTATGCTGTAGCTGGAAGAGGCTAATCGGTAGCTTTCACATAGGGGAGGACGACAGTCAAAGAGGGACACTGGATCCCCGTAGATAAGCTCACAGCAGTGAGAGGAAAAGTAACATACTCATATTCTATTTACGATCGCAGTGCAATCGCAGATTAATTAGATGAATTTTAAAGAATTTCATCCAACATGATATATCGTATGACAGTACCTTGTACTGTTTAGAACGACAGTATGGTTTCTGTTTTGTGATTAGCAATTTTATTGGATAATGAGATATTTCTAGCTCGTTTGGGCTAATTTCATTTCCCATTATCCATTCAGAGAATGTCCGAACATTAGCCTGACTTAGTCCGGATGGACGCCTTAATTCTAGCTCTAATCTCAGGTCCTTATTGAATATCCATGATAATTTGCAGAAATCACCATACTGTTCATTATCCAATGATCAGTCTTTTACTATGTGTAATTATAAAGTCTTGTAATGAATCAAAAATAGGAAGCCTATGGGATACAGGACAGGGCAGATCAGTTTTCAGAGCGATTATGAGTTTGCAAAGATTTTTTCTCATTTCACGTGCTCTAAGATATGTTGGGTAGATATTGCCAAAACTTATTCCTCAGTGCAGTTGTTACAATTAATGAACAAACAGAGGCAACTAGTAAACTCCGACAGTATGCACCTAGTAAACTGGCAAAGTTTGGATAGAAGTCCCCAAAAATCATGGATAAAAGTCATGGTGTTTTTGACTATGGAACCAATTGTATATGGCGTATTCGGCCATACACTGGAAAGCCACCGAGCAAGCCTCCCGAGAGCTGGTCTCTCAGAGGTTGTTCTTGACTTGTCTTTGGTTTTGAAGACACACAGTGTCACCTGTGGTAAATTTTTGACATTATACGAACGTAGTTAAATATTACTGATAACTGTCGATCAGAGTACGTGCATTTGGGAAAGGTTGATAACTAAGAATCTAAAAGCAAAACACTCAGGCAACTTTAGATCATAAATGATTTCATGTTACTCCTGTAGATGAACAAAGAAGATGAACACCATACTCGTAAAGCAAAAGCAGAAAAGGCGGTTGGTGTCATTTGCGCCTCACTCAATTAGACAGTAACTTTCGAAACACCTGTGTGAAATGTGGCAAATTTGTAAATCACGTTTGTGCCACGTATGTGTAAAATATTCATTGCACTGCACCGCTAGTGTTGTTCAGCAAACGAAAATTTACTGAAGAATTAATTTTTGTTGTTAGAAAACTAATATTGTCAAACTTTTAATTCCATTAACATATTTTTATGTGTTTTACTGAAACGATTCTGAAGCATTACGTTACGATATAATAGAGCTACTCTATCATTACATTATAGAACTTGACATTAACTCGTAACATGTTATTGTTTTTTTTAACTCATGAAATTGAGTGAGTTAAAATTAAATATTGAATAAATACTTTAAAAACTAAAGTATAATAATAAATATAAATATTAATTAAGAAATACATTAAGAATTGATGGGTCTAGTTTGAACTAAACACAGTGAATGTGTGCTAGTATGAACACAGAAACAGGGTTAAGATAATCACTCTGTGTTTAGGCAATCTAAGTTTGGCATAAGTAATATTGTAATGCATAACCGAAGTGATGCAAAATAAAAACAAACCAATGAGTGTCGTGCTTTAAGTGAAGACTTTTCCTACTTAAATGCTTAAATTCTCGTATTTGATTCACAGGATAGATTAATGTAAGGAAATATGGCAGTATACTCACATATAGAGGCCCTTTATTTTACTGACGGTAGAAAAATTTGTTTTTACCGTTAGAACTCCCTCGTATTGTTCTGCCACTCTGACTGGCAATGCAAACTGAATAGTCTTTCATCTGCACTGATTGACTGATCTATGATGGAAAGTGAATCTACAGTGTCGGTACATAGGACCCATCTCCCATGTATTCAGGAAAGCTAAAAACTTAAAGACATGAAATAAGTAATTATGTCAATAAAACTAATTACAGTAAATGTAATCTATGTATGTTTTTATGAGTTTTTAGTAAGACATCCAAATCTATCTACTGTTATCGCTCTACTTATTCATGTAATTAAAGTTAGTCAGATACGAAATGAAAGGGTAGGCCTACTAATACGTTAGTTAATGGTATAAACGACAAATAACGACTACAGCTTGGTAAACTCTAGTAGAAAAGTTTTCAAATATTAACTTTTACTGTTTCATGTTCACTGTAGTTCAAAATATGTTTCTGTTCAACCAGCACTCTTCGTCTAGTAATCGTTTATAGTATACATGCGTTTACTAAATGATTTGTGGAACTAAATGCACCATATAGATATTTGGTTATATTTGTGACCAACATACTCGACTTATAATTTTTTACTTTTTGACATTGGCTTTGGATGCTTTTTATAAAGAAAAACCTTGACATAAATATTTTTAACAAACAACAGGAATAAAACATCGCAAAACAGACTACTGACTTGTTATTACGCTGTACCCCAATGATACCGTTACCTCGTCACTGACTTTTTTCGATGGAGTGCATATGATTCATTTACAAAAGACAACAGAAACAATTCTGAACAAAGGCCAAACTGCAGATAGGACAGTACAAGAGATTTATCAAAACACGTGCATGTAAACAGTTTTATCTGACACAGAAAAAAAAAGACTGTCTACAATTCACAACCTCTGTGTACATACCGCGTTTTTCACATACTTTCCTGTTAATTTATCGAAACAATGATAAGGCTGAAGAGCACGTTCAATGCCTTCTTGTCCGCTTTTCTCCTTTTCCTTCAAAATATTTCAATTATTTTCCTCATTCATTTTGAAGTACGCGACAATTTCCTTCATAAATTACGCGATTCAAGTTTTGTTGACATTTTGTTGACAATAAAGACCTGAATGTCTACACTGAAAAATAATTCTGACATTTTTGTTGTTGACAGAATGTGAATGCCAAGCTCACCAATATATGGTTATTTTTAAAATGATGTCATAGTAACTGAGGCGGTCGAATGATACAGCTTTGTTGTGGAGCATCGTGCGAACGTGGAAAGTCTTTTGCTATTCTGGACTCCGAGGATTATACTTGGCTACAGACGAGAACGCGAGAAGATTATATTTTTCCATGAAGAAAATTCCAGCCATATTGCGTACCTCTTTGTGCACAGGTGGAAGGAGGAGGAACTGGTGAATCAATTTGCTTGTAGATTCTGACTTTTCATTATAAACGATTGACAATGAAAGAGGAGCAACACGATGCGAAGCGCAAGGATGGGCATGGCTGAAATCATTTCCTGTTCAGAAGCGACGCGAGTTTACACACTCACACGCACAGATCCTATATTCATTGCTAACAGTTTCAATCCACATTTACTAATGTACCATACCATAGTACCATAATTCTCGGTCCTACAAACAAACGCGATGTGTTCTATGAAACAACATCGGAATGGTTCGAATGATAATTTGTGTACGATATGTGACGGCCAACCACGAGAAGTCACCGTCAGTATCAACTTCAGGCCAAACTGCCACAACGGATCCACCTCAAGATCCACCATCGAGATTCACAGCAGTGTTGGGTTTGTTGTTTATAAACTTCCTAAACAATGACTCCTTGATTCGGACCTGGATGAGTTATTCAATGCAATCCCGCGATGTGAACAGCCTAGCAACGGAATAATCACTTGGTTTCTCCGTACAGACATACTTGCTTGCTTTTGTCTAGCATCTGCGGGCGAGGTAAATAGAATAACCAACTGTAGTCTACGTTCTAATCGAATTATACGAACACGGAAAAGAGAGCTTTTGTGTTGGATGTGTAGGGAAACTACTGTTTTCTTAGTTAAGGTATTTCCTTATCCGATGTTAGGTGACTTTGATATGCGAGGTGTTTGAAGGAGGTAGTCGACTGAGATGCTATGAATCTAGAAGCGGTTCTCCAGACCGACGAGACTAGACTTGTCATCCGGGCCTAATATCACACCAGATTGTAAACGTATTAATGAGAAACGTTTCCTTGCACGGTTCAGGCAGATAACACGCAATGCAGCGGTGAAAGCAGTGTTCAATCGGGAGACGGAAATTTACATGATGACAGACCTCCGACAACGTTGTTGGCAACTCATTGTAGGTACGACCGCTGAGATTGAAATCAGTGGCGACCCGTTGAGCTTGTCATGGGGAATACCAACGCGTCAATGAAATAAGGCACATTCATAATATCCCGGCAATTGTGAAACCTTTCCTACAACACCTGCGTCACCCGAAGGTCTACTGTGCTTTAAATCAGTGTGCTTTGTTTTTAATAAGTGAGGTGGCATTTTGTTAAAGGTGTCTATGACGAGGCTGAGTTTTGCGTCTGGTCATTCCCCCGCCCGTAGCAATATGAAACATCATGAAACACATGAATTGAACTCCATTCTGGAGAGGTACTTCCACGGTTGTTACCTAAAACACGCTATTCCAGCGGCTTCTGACTGTCCTTTCGTAAACAGGCCAGTTTGTTGTTGATTACGCTGTAAAAGAGATGGCTTCCTATAGTACCTACTTCTCATAGACATAAAGGTTGAAAACATAAGGGAAACGAGAAATAAAGAATATGTATCATACTATGTAATGAAAACATATGCGCAAAAGTGTACGAAACGGCAATTAAATCATAAAAAAGTTCCTAGCGAAAAAATTCTACGTAGGCCTAATTGTCTTAGACGCAATGCTGAATAAAGTAAGAAAGTTAATGGGGCTTTGAAAGTAACTTAAAAACCATCGGATTAAAAGGAAATCTTAAATGGAACACAAAACATTTTACACCTTAGAATTTTGTTTAACTTAACGTATTGTATCGTGACGTCATTAGCGTCTAGAATGCTTAAACTATTGTTAATAACGCGGGAATCTTCATACTCAAAAGTTCTTCAAACGGCTGCGAAGTTTTTTAAACTGTATGCTAGTAAATAAGTTCGGTTAATATTCAATTCAAACGTACGTAATAAATAATTTCAAAAAACTCAAAACTTCTTTTAATGTATTAGGCCTACATACTAATGTATGCCTATCTAAGATCTACATTTACAGGAATTCTCGCATCCAGCGCACCCTGCTTCTGCGCAACAGTCTTCTTCTAGTACATCTCCACTCCATCTTCACACGTAGTTTCGATCGTCCTTTTTCTTTTGCTGTTGACTTCCTATTCCAGATTTCATGGGGGCACCTTCTCAACATTATTTTCATGTGTCCTTAACAATTTCCATTTTTTCCTTCTATCCTTTCAGTTTCATCCAACTTCCATCCTTGCTCTAATTTCTTGATATCTTATTTTGGCTTACAGTTTTCTCCAGAAATCCACCTTCATTGCTTTCAGCCTGTCAAGTTTTCCTTAGGCAGTTATCTGAGCGATCAAAAACGAGGATGAGAAGAAATCATAGGGTTCATCTGGGCCAGATGATAACATCATTTTAAGGTACTCTGTCTAAGATTACAGACAAAAACCAACTGAGTATGGGACAGATGAGATGTAGACGCTCAGTGGCCCTGAAGACGAAATACCTCTTAAGAAGGTACTCAGTACACGAGAAGAAAATTCTAACTGAAAAATGATCTGATCTTTCATATTTGGGGCTAGGCCAGCATCCCATTACTAGAAAATTCTGTATCGCTGAACAGGAAAAGTGAAAAACTATAAGGCAAACGCTAAAGCTATCAGAATTTATAACAAGGCCTGTTTACAAAAAGCAAACTTAAAGCTTTAAACATCATAAGGTTTTATAGATTCGACAACATAGGGTGCAGTGTACCACAGAGTACATTACGTCACCATTTACACAGGCATGCGCCCATTGTATGTGTGTGTGTTTTTCTATTTCTTTGCACAAGCAATCTGTCATTGCACGGTGTTGGCAAAAAAATAAACCTATCACGGAACGTGTTAGAAAGGTGTAACCACATTGACAAACAACGAAAGGTGTCGATGAGCGGAAGTGTTTCAGAGGGGTTGTTTATTTTCATTGACGGCACCGTGTGAAAGAGGGACTGCGATTTATTTGTTTGTTACAGCCGCAGCCGACTAGCGCCCGCAGACAGCCTATTACATACACACTGTCAGGACGCTTTCCTCATGTCTCCTACTACAATTTCTTTTTTTTTATTTCAGTGAAACTGTTAAAAATAATGCGGCTATTTTTAGTGCAACGCCAACGGATTGATCTGTCGTTGGAACGCCATTGGCGCTGTGTACGACTACCGTTGTTCGTGATTTTTTGTCAGCCAGCATCACTCGTTCCTGTGATTGTAAACGTCTGAGAAATCGCATAAACAACTTCACCTTAAAGATTCAATAAGTAATTAATACAAAGTTAATCACGTTGTACAAAGAAATTAATAAATGTTAACATGATACAGTTCCAACATGTTTAAAGCGTTTGAAATTGTAAAGAAATAAATAAAAAGTAGTTAATTTAAACTAAACTGTTTATAAAAACATAAACACATATGTAAAGTTATGAAACATCATTCGCGATCTATATATTGGGCAAGTAGTGATTCTGATGATTATGATAATTATCATCATCTATCTTCAAGCATCAGGCCCATGGCCCTCTAGAGGTAAGTACAGTTCACACCACACCACCGCCAGAGAGATACCAATCTGCACAGAACCACGTGCGGTGACAAATTATAGGCTACTGTGGTAAGAGGAAGGAAGTATTGATAACGTTATAAGATGGCAGTAATAAAGGAGAAAAAAGAGGTAGAGGATTACGTATTATGGCTGCACATTTTCTGTAATAATGGTAACGATTGGTATTAGATCGGTATGTGAAATGTCTTACCTAGAATGTTGTCACATATAATCCAGAAACATGGATAATGAAAAACAAACAGGAGAAATATTTGAAAAGTTTTTTTTACCGATGCTTTGGGGGAGGGGTGAAATGGACAGGCGAGCGCCAAATGAGGGAATTTTGAAAGAGGTGACAGAAAGAAGACATACGCATTGAAATAAATTGATAGATTAAACGTTACTATATAGCCTATTTTCTTTAGAATATTTCAAAAAGTAATTAAAATATTGTTACACATAACTTACCTATTACCATATGAGCATAAAGTTAAAAAAAATTATAAAGAGTGCTTTAAAACCATTAATAATGACCTTCAGATTTGAAACTTGTAATTACTGTAATAAATGACTCTAGAAACACTCGGCTGATTGACGCATGTTACAAAAAAACGATACGTATTTTACGGTATATGATATTGTTACTACTGATAAAAATTCGTAAAACACTGCTTAGTTTACATAAATACACGTGTTGTTAGTAGACGTATTCCTCATTATACTAGTACTTTAACAAGTCGGTATGATTGGATTGATTATCATATCTCCCAGCGCCTGGTACATTACTGAAGTAGTAAATACTCTTAATTTTCACCAGTTTTTTGTTTTCATCACCTTGTAAGAATAACTTCCCAATGCCCATCTCTGTCTTCCCATTGGCCATTTATAAGTTAATGTCTCAGCAAAAAAAAAGCACTCTCCTAGTCGAATTCGGAAAGTCGTGATTAAGCGTTCAACAAGATCCTTCTCCGACGATCTGAGGACGACCACAGATTTTGAGCTAGAAATGTCGAAAACATTGGCCTGATATTAATACAGCCAGAGGTAGTCGGGTAAAAGGAGCTTAACCAGGAGTTATGATTTCGTCGTTCAACAAGGTCCTTCATCTGTCAGTCTCGGTTTCTGAGGACGACCACAGATTTTTGGGTTCGGAACGTCGAAAAATTGGCCTGATATTACTACAATAGAGGCAGTCGGGTAAGAGAAGTTTCCATTACCCGAAATCTCGAATTCCAATTTCATATCTCAAAGATCTTCGAGCCCTTCTGCTCGGCCTTTTTGGCATAGGACTCCATTAGATTGCGCCTATACATTTAGTATTGTTGGGTCCCCTGACACGCTAATACTACAAACACGTAACATAAGTTATCACGGGGAGGATGTTACAGAAGATGTTTAAAAAAAAAGATAAAAACCTGTAATTAAAGGAAAGACAGTTCCGAGCGCTGGATAAAGTTTTTGTACAATTACACAGAAGTTCTGAGAGTCAAGAATAAATCAACGCACATTCACAAATGGCCAAAATGAATGTCATTTCAAAACAAACAGGTGTAAGAGAGGCAAAGAGCTTTGCAGAGTGTTGTGTCTAGAACACAGTGTTGTTTGAAAACATGGACACTGAAGAAAGGAAAATAAAATACTTGAAGTGTTCTGGAATGTGGGTATAAAGAAGGATGCTATCAGTAATCTAAACACCATACTTCCATTCCTTAAGGAATATGGAAGTAAAAAACAGTGACTAACGAAAAAGTGCTGTGGATAGTTAATGGAGGCAGTAAGATAATTTTGTCTCTAAGAAGGAAGACGTCGAAGTAGACAGGAGATAGCCTATATTAAGATATAATTGTATCCGGAGAACCGTAAGTGAGGGAAGGAGAGAGAGGAAGAGGAAGAAAGGCTTGTAATGTTGGATGACCTGAATAGAGCAGGGATCTGCGATTCTTTGTTACTTCTCAATAAATAGTTCCACTGAAATGGGACGGACGTATCAGAAAAATCGATTGTTTCAATAACGCACAGATCATTTTAAGTGAATAATTACGTCTATAGCCTGTACACCACCAACTCTATTACTCGAAACAGTAAACGTTGTTAACTGACGAAATGTAGGCTAGATGTGTTCTTACGTCGTCCTCCTTCTACCGATTGCGCTACATCCCATATCGAGCTTTGGGCTTCTCAGTTGATCTCTTCTAGGCATCCCGGTTGAATTCCTCTCTCTCCAAAACTCCAGCATTTATCATTTTCCTGGTGTACAATGATACAGTATCCCTCCAAATTATTCACGGGTTTCCTTCACTGGGCATTTTCCTCCTTGTTTGGCCCTATTCACTTTTTTTTTTAACTCTGTCTTCCGGTAATCGCAGTACACTCTCTACCCTTTGGAAAGCTTTATGCTTTATGCGGTCCGAGAGTTTGGGTTCCTTGTATAATGCGTAGAGCTCATAAATGTACCGAACTCTCCAGGTTCCTCCTTCGTCCTCAGGTCCAAATATCCTAAAATACAGGTAAATAACAATAAAAACTCAAGTTGCGCAACTCAGTTGGCAAACCTATTTCCAGACTCATATGCCATACAACTTGTCACTATAGTTCTGAAAACGATTGTTTTGGTGATGCGATTAACGTTCCTGTCACAGGAGTCATCAAGTTTCTGTTTGTAACAATTTGTTTTTAATCTTTTACTGTTGTTTCGATCTCTTTACAATACTATATATTTAAATTTCATTTTTCCGTATATTTTGTCATTTTGTTAATGTGATGGTGTGGTAAATACATTAGCAACTAAAAACCTATGAGTTTATTCTACTACTGTTGTATACAGGGGTTTGCCATGGTGGTAGCACTAAATACAACTGCTTCTCTAACATCATGTGCGAATAAGAATAATATTTGTGTTACAAGACGTAGACAGTAATTTAAGCGTGTGCGAAAAGTAACAATAAAAATAAATTTAGAGTAACAGCTTGCGGAGTCAGCGGCCGAGGGTGCCAAAGTATGAGTCAAACAGCGGTGTAGTCCTGTTCGGTAATAAAAATGAACCGTTTAATTTACCGAGCCTTTTTGTGGTTTACAAAGACCACACACACTCACGTGCTGTGTCGGTACCGTCTAAAATAAACGGTAGTTGTGCTGCTGTCACAAACAAACGTGTAATTCCCATATTTACAAATACTGCAGTTGTCATCTACGGATAAACATTTTAACCTTCAGTTAACAATGGAGTTGAAAACTAATGTTTACGTTACCAGTTTTACATCCAATAATATAGAGTGACATCCCTACCTCGTTTAGAAGGGTAGTTATTTTAGTTTTTATTTCATACCTTAAATACCTTACACTTTATCAGTTAACCTGCAGTTTTATACTCTTATTTACTAGCGTTACAACCCAGTAACGGCCTTCCTTTTGATCTCTTACCTACTGGTCTCCATTCCCGATTTTTCTGGGAATTCTGTGTCGTTCCATCCGCATTGTGTGCCCCTGTCAGGCTACCCTTCTACTCTTTGTGGACCTTACTATATGAGTTTTTCGTGTATTAAATTACGTGTATGATTCCTTCGTATTCCCTATGAGCCGTCGTTATTTTTCAATCGTCCAGAAAAAAATGTTGCACTGCTGTTGTAAAAAAATTGAAACTCCTCTATGTAAAGGATGGGACATTGAAAAACTAAGAGACATACGTGTAAAAATTAACTATCAGCAAGAAGTTGAAATGAAATTAGAGGGTAAACCTACCACTAATGATGTAGAAGAATTGATACAAATAAAAGAAACTATTCTGAGAACTGCAGAAAATCTAGTAGGAGGAAAGAAGAATTAAAGAAATTAGCAGTGGGACGATGAATAATGCAATAGAAACAAAATGAAAAGCTAGGCTAAAATGCATAAATAGAACACAAGAGCCAATAAAGAAGAATATAACAGAAGCTGCAAGAGTGTGCCGTAGAAATAAAAGAGAGGCGCCATAAAAGGAAGTAGAAGAAATAGTAGAACACCACAACGTAAAAGAACGAAAAAAATTGTACAAAACGATGCAGAACAGAACACAAAATTTCAGGCCAGGATTATGTGCATGTAAAGAGAAGAATGGTAAAATACGGATGAAAAGACTTTGTGAGATGGAGTTTTGTACTGGATGTTAATAATGTTAACGATGGCCATATTGTAAATGTGACAAGACTGCTCACATTAATACAGACTTCTGCACCATCATCTTACTGTACGTACCTTACTACTTTCAAGGCCAGATTACGACTTCAACATGGGAAAATTTATCAGTCCTGATTACCGCTTGCCAGTTACAGGTACGTAATTAAATGATTGCTAAACTATTGTCGTTGATTCTACATTATACCAAACTATAATACTTAACTTGGTGAAGATAAGAAAGCTTCAGTATCTGGGACATCTCATGAGAAATGAACAGAGATTTTGCTCATTGCAGTACATACTACAGGGAAAAGTACTTGGAAAGAGAGGAGTTGGGCGACCGAGAATATCATGGCTGAGAAATTTAAGGACCTGGTTTGGCATGAATACAACTGACTTATTCCGTACAGCAGTGCAGAAAGTTAAAATAGCCTGTATGATATCCGACATCCGAAACGGATAGGAACTATCAGAAGAAGAAGATAATACTTAACTAGGTCGTTCATTGCATATACTTAAAAATCTTTTTTCTGCTTGCATTGGTCAATTAATTCATATATTTTGTATTCTGATTAATGAATAATTTTATCAAAAATAAAATTACGATTGAACACGTTGATCTGTCTATAGTGTTGCTAGACCGCTGCTATGCACAGATACCTGTACCATATTCGAAGAAACAATGCTGACATCAGTATTTTATAAATTTCTAAATATTTGAGATAATAAATAAATACACAGCTCAGTTCCTGTTTACTTCTTTGCCTGCATCGAAGTTGTCTGTTGTGAAAAAACAGCCCAAAGGGAAATTTCCTATCAACATATTGCTCATTATTTTGTTCTACAGACTGGGAAATTTTTATTCTTCTCTCTCTAGTCTATTACGCCTTATTAGGTTTTTGTAAACGTCTGGTTACATAACGTAATATAATAACGTAACGGTTACATTTAAGAAATACTGTTTGCCCTAAAATTTGCAAAAAAATAGTATTAGTATATCCTAATAATACATTAGATATACAAACTGCATATACAAAAACATGAATAATCTTATCCACCTAATTTATACAAATTGTTATTATCTGACTCTTATTATGAGACTTTTCAAGCCATGTTAGTTCTCTATTGTACGATAATCAATTTCTGGGACCATTTGTCAAGCGTAAAATCAGGTTTGTCTAACTCAGATTGTTGGGAAAATAATAATATTGGTACGGCGGTCTCGCGGATCGTCGTGTTGTACGCTGGAAACAGAATAACGGATACCAATGAAGTAACTAATTACAAACTTTAATTAGACACGAACAACAGTTGGAAATCAACAAAGGCGCACCTACACAATAATTAAAGTTAAATTTGCCCAACGCACAATAATAAATGTCACCTTATTACAGTTTTGTACTAATTAACAGGATAATCACTTTCCACTAAACCGCAAAATTAACTCGGAACCGCACTAGTATCGCCAGGTCTAACTGAACAGAACTCGGGCGCTTCAAAATTGGCCTGGATGCCGATAGAATAGTCAAGAAACGTGTGGATCTCGAATAATCTAGAGCGTTACGATATTGTGCCGCGTCTGGAACAGTTTGTAGTGCCGCTGCGTGCCAAGAGTTACGTAGCCTAGGTACTTTTGTTTTCAACTCAACGTAACAATATACTCCTATTCTCCACGTTCTTCTTTATTGTCTTATTGTGCTACGAATAAGACAAATGTAGTCACACACACATCGGCGTATTGGAGAGCGCGCGTACACACGCACGCACGCACAGTACAGTGTTTAGGTTTATTTCATGATTTAAATATTTCATGCTGACTGTTTACATACAAATAAATATAGGCCTAGAGTGTTTATTCATGATTTCAAAAATTTTTAATGACTTTTACATAAAATTAAGTTTATTATACCTCAATTAATACTTACTACATGCGCACAAGATACTGATAGAAGATACAAAAATGAAAATATAAACATTATCATACACTTTTGCAAAAGCTCTCTCTCTCTCTCGCGCGCGCGCACACACACACACACACAGAGAAAATTATTGAAGACTAACAGGAATTTTTTTTTTAATTTTAGAGTAGGCCTATGTTTGACGTGTGAATAAGTGCCACATTTGATGAGTTGCAATAAAAGTAAATAACGCATAATGTATTCACGAGAAACATTCAACACAGAAATAGTGAAACATAAAAATAACTACTAATTATCTTCATCGACAGTTTGCATATTTAATGCAGCGTGTGAGTACGTATGCAAACTTATAGCTGTAATTCGGTTGTTAGAATTATGTATTTAGTTCTGATTAGCGTTAACCAATATTGGTTGAAACACTGGTGGACATAAACATGAATGAGATTTATTGCGCAGCGTATGTGGGTATCCTTCTCCTTACGTGGAGTATACAACCTAAGCGAATGGATAAAAGGATAAAGACAGGATTGGACAGATTATGTTGAAAGGATGCATAAGAAAAGGATACCAAAACAAATTTTGGTTTTTTATCCGAAAGGACGGCGGATATTGGAACACCAAAGAAAAGATGGTCGTACCAAGGAGTGCGAACGGATCGTAAGGTCGTAAGTTCGGCTGAAGAAGAAGAAGAAGAAGAAGAAATTACCTGATGAATTGATTTGCGATCGATGGAAGATTTAATGATTAATAAAAGAGCCAGGGATACGTGTATTTCTGTGGTTACATTTGACCCTTAAACAGATTTCTATCCTCTTGCAGACATTTCACGTCTCCTTTATCATTTTCATTAATTGTTTCCATTGTTCATAAAAATAAATAGGTTTACGATGGATAATAATATTAATACGTCACATCAAATAACAGCCAGGCAATAAAATAATGCCTTTCTGTTCATGTCGATTGTAGGGGTTCGTGGGAGTGAAGGATCAGATGTTAGTTTGCAGGCTTCGAGGTTAAATATGTTTTATCAATTTAAGAAGTGATAAAGGTTCTTTTGCCGGTAACGTTCATGTGTTATTTTAAGACTTTTCAAATGTCTGTTATTTCTGATAAATGTAGGCCTAATTCCATTTCTGACTGAGTGTAAAATCTCTATGTTGTCCATATCTATAAAATGATTATTAGTTACACAATGTTTTGTGAGTCATGTGAATAAATTAGTATTAATTATTCTTCCGTTGCCATAAAAATGTTTGTCCAAAAAATTGCTTTTCATTTATTACGCTTCAATGTATGGTCATTTCACGTTATACTAATGTAAACTTTTGAAGCAATAACACTCCTAAAGTCTGAACTACTTAAAGGAAACTGACGAATGCTGTGTGAAATTCTTCAAGTTCGTTGTGTAAATGTACAGGAAGGAGCCAAATACCAGTTTTAATCAGCAATAAAACAGAAGAGCCTGCTGTACTTATTTATAAATCTTGTTTGAATTTTAAAGTAATTATTTATTTGCATCCATTTTAAACGTAGGAAGGCAGTGAAAAACCGGTAGTGTTGGCAGCTTGTTTGCATTATTCTTTTGGTTTTGTTCGAACCGCTGTATGCAAGAGAGTACCCGTGTTTAAGTAGAGCCGATGACAGGTCAAGGGAGAAATATCACTCAAGCCAAGTTTACTTTTGGATAAAGTAATGCACTCGGTTTTAATTGCAACAACCGTTTAAACGTGCAGGTGTTACGCTGCCTATAAATACCCATTAGGCGCAATGAACCTTATTTTATGATGTGTAATTCTGTCTAGTCACGGGTACTGTATAAGTCATTGAATTCGGCTTCACTTTGTATTTCGATTGCGAAGAGTTTGAAGCGATAGAAAACAAATTAACGGTTTAATTTTTCATACAAAGTAGCTGGAAATATCGTCTGAGATTTCTCATGGAACTCTTCCGACATATGAAAGATATTTTTTTTCTTTTCCGTAAAGTTTTTTTACAATCCGTAAATGGGTCGAGGAGTATGATGTATTGGGCAGATGAAGACGAGCTAACGCAGCACCGTGGCCTTATCTACTAAAACAACTACGTTTGTTTCTCACAAAATGGGACAGTTGATGCTCAATATTCCAAAAAATAATGATTTAAGGAAAGCTATGCCTTACCTGAGCCACATTCTTTGGAGCAAAAAGATATGGCAAAACAGAGAGTCGTCTATTCAAAACGATGATAAAATCCTATTTACTGTACTCAACAAAAACACTGTAATACACTTGTTGATAGGCCTTTATGAAAGAGTTAAATTAATCATTTGCAAATGACGTTGGCCTACGAGCATGTGAAAAGCAAGTTTTACAAACTATTTTAATCACTGGTAATATTAATAATTTTACTTAATTGTCTACAACACTTTCTCCAGTGTACCGACTCTTGATTGTACCTCAGGGCGCCAGTAATAATAAACACAAATTTAAGTATATTAATCAACTTTTAATGAACCATTTGCATTTATATATTACAAATTTGTTAATATAACTTGGATCGTTTTATCTTACAATTTGAATATTATTAAATAGCAATGAGTTCTTTTCTGACAAATTGAGTCACTATGTTGAATACAAACATATATTTATCAAAACAATATAGAATCAAATGTTCATTATTCTTTACTTGCGTGAAGAGTCCTTCCGAAGTGTGTAGTCCTGAAGATGTTGCAGGTCGGTGGGTCGTCAGCAGCCGTTTGTTGCGTGTTAATCCAGGTTATGAATGCACTAATTCATTTGATCACAGATGTACACTACACTTGACATATTGATTATACATATAACTATGTCGTATAATTATACACTCTGGTTACAACTATTATTGAATTGAAAGTGCATCTAACACAGTTCGCGTCGCGTGCGTTCCGATTATCTCACACCGTCGTAACTTTAATCCGAACTACTCCGCTTTCTTCCGTGACTTCACCACAACGTATCGAATTGATGGAAATTTATACGTAATATTACTTCGTGTTGTTTGTTATTACTCCGATCATTCACTCATTTACTTATTACTGTTTAAAAAACTTTATAACTTTAGTATTAGTAATAATCGCGTTCCCGTACTTCTGTTACTTCTGCGAATTACTTATTCTTTACATTACTTATTAAAATTTATAGTTAATGCAAAACAGCGTACGCGAGTCTCTTCCGTGTATTTCGCCGATTTAAAGAAGACTAACTTATTTCTTTACAAGTTCATATTTTATACTTGCTTTGAATTTCCCTTACCTACATTGATAGAAAAACGTTCCTATAGGTTTAAACTACCGCTAAATTCAAAATCGCCCAATCTGCTTTGCTAAAACCTCCCGTGCAACACATGACGCTTTTTCTGATTCGCCCAACGTTTCTCCGCGATCCACGTGCTTAAAAAACTAGCGTCTATAGTTATCTCGCTCACACATCGCTCTCTCTCGTCTAACGGTATCTATTGTTACATGCACTTAACGTTTACAACATTGGCAACACCTTTAATATCCTAGCGAATAATACATTTTATGACAGTTGTGTCCCAAAACGTGACAGCCTAAAATTACCTTCCTTATAGTCGTCCGCCCCAAGGCCGGCGTTATTAACCTACCGCTCTACTCTACTGCTTTTTTACAAGTTAATTTCTTTCAAGTAACGCTGCCTAACGGTTCTGGCGTCACAATACCTCTCCGCTTTCTAAAACACACCCATTTCTTTGCGTCTAGCATAGTTGATTGAGTAAAATTAGCAATTGCTCAAATTTTGCATTACAACACGAAAAATAGAACCAAACAAAAGAAATAAAATCAAAGATACAAAATTACAAGCGATAAGAATTACGAGAATACTATGAAGAAAACGTGAAAGGAATATGAAATTAAGTAAAGAAAGGGAATCAATAAATTGTTATAAATCAGAGAAAACAGCTGATTTGATATAGGCACATACAAAGGATGAAAAAAGTCTATCATAACAAGCATTTAGAAGGGGGGGGTGTCAGAATAGATAAAAAAAGATGGTCAGAATAGATAATTATCGTTTCTGTTCCATTCACTGATCATTACCTCTCAGTTTGTTTAGTGGTTATAAAACTATTTTCCTTTATATATATATATATATTTTTATGTTACATGTGTTTATTATTAGTTAAGAACAAACTGGACTGAAAAACTCGAAGGCAATAGAATCCATTAAATCTAACTGCAGTTAACCTAAGAGTAAGGTTTAATAAGACTTCCGTTTTGGCCTTTACCTTCTATAGGACATTTTGTGACAGCAATAGCCTATATTCCTTGGTTTGTATAAAAGTAACGACGACCTCTGGAGTAGCATGTGGGTCACATAAAGCAAATTATTAACAATCGTTAGTGTCGCACGTTCGCAGGATTAGGGAGACGCGGTTAACGAATAAAGTACCTAATGAATTACTTCCACTCCACTTCAGTCATTCTTCAGTGATTTAAAAATATTATGTTGGACAGTTCTAATAATGATACGATATGGTTCCAGTGGCGAAAAGTTTTCAGAAAGAGCAATTACTTTTCCATTACAGACATCTTGGTTGCAAGAGATCCTACGTATACTTGATTTTGATTCTACGTACTTGTTGCATGAGATAACCACTATAACCACAGTAGGTGGTTACCCTGCAACCCCTATGTATGTTTTCTCCGATTAATTTCAAGAACATAATAACACATAGACACATAAGCTGTCTGATTTTTGTAGTTTATTAACAAAATAAGACTTATTGCGAAAGACAGACTAACTAATGGTGCAGGAGATGTCTTATGCGGCTGGGATTTTGCTCACTGCCCGTGTTGCATCCGATGAACACCATATTATTACGGTAGAAGGTTAGTGCGAGACTTTGCTTCATGAACTAGCGTGAATTGCGGAAGACATATGAATCTGAATTTTCTTTAACTCTGTGCTTTTCCACGATATGGGTTCAAGTTCCAGCGTAGAAAAGTTTTCATAATGAGCAATCACTTTTCCATTACAGATATCTTGGTTGCAAGAGATACTACATATTACAACGTTATTTTCTCTTGTAACGAGTTTACCTGTGTTTTATCCCACTTTTATGGAAGCCATTTATACACATAAAACCTCTTCTAACGTTGTACTTTACTGAGCGTGTAATCGTAATAAATAACACTAGACAGATTTATTAATATTCATGTAAATTTTATTAACAATTACTTATTTGGTTTTCGGTTTTAAACGCATTATTATTTTTACTTGCTTATTATGTTCTCTTTGCACTTTTATATTACAAATAATTCTCTACTCTAATTTACAATTCCAAATTACCACAATGTTTATGTGCTTATTACGCCTAATTCTTAATATTACCTTACATACAAACATATCATCTAATGTTCTAATCTAATATTTATGATCAATCTTTCTACTGCCCTCAGCTAGCTTAATTATTATTTTATTTAATCTTTTGATTATCTAATTCTTTTTTTTTCTCTTTATAATTATTCAATTCTCCTTATACTGCATATGCATTAATTTACTGTTACTTCCTCTAATGAGGTTGACATTTATTATTATTAATTATTGATTTTGAATTTACCTTTAGTGCTAACTTGTATCGCTTAACAGTCTTCTCATATTATGGTACTTAATGTACAGACACAACACATTTATAATTATAGAATTATTATAATCATCTTACAATCTAATTGTCTATTCTTTTTCTCTTTTCTTAGAGATTAAAAGTCTTTTTGATTTAGTCTCTTTTTCATATTAATACATTAATACATACCTTGTTAATTTGTGTGATGCATCTGAAGTCGTCCCTCGTCCTGGACACGAATGACTCTACTGGTCTGGTAGTCCCTCGTCCTGGATTGTCTTCTTCTGGATCACTGGATGCTCGTACGCTGCTGCCTTAGCTGCTCTGTCTCTGCTGCATTAGCTGCTCGTACTCTGTTGCATTAGCTGCTTGTACTCTGCTGCATTATATGCCATTCGCTTTCGCGTGGCACCTAAGGGATTAGCAGACCCTTGCTCTCGCACGCGCACTCACGAGCGCCCGGGCCACACACCCTTGCCCGAACGCGCAGGTATATAGCTTCATGAAACAGTTACAAATTATGACACATTTAAATTGAATTATAATCCAAACTAAAATATGATTTTCGTAATCTTCGTTAAATTGCGAGAAAAATGAGTCCTCTCAACATATAGTTACTGTTAACCATGTAGCGTCAAGGGAGTATATTTGGATTTTAGAAAAAAAAACACATATTGCAGTACTAAAAAGACGAGTTTTATTTAAAATTGAGAATGGCATTTTAATATTATATAAAATCGGTTACCAATGATAAAAACTTACTAATGATAACATTACAATTAATGTTAAATAAGTACAAGATGAAATATATTAGCCTTTTAGTTTAAATTCCACATTATTATGTTTTTAATTTTTATAAAATGGAAAAGCCTATTTGTAATACAGTACTAAAAATATTTTACTCCTGGATGTGATGGGCATTTTTCTCTTAAAATTTTACATTAACACACGAAAAACGACATGAATATTAACGCAATATTTTCTTTAACTTTGATCGTTTCGAAAATATATTAATATATAAACGAAAAACACCTTTATTAATAGATAAAAACAAACAAAATATACATACTTAAGAAATGTATAACAAAAATACATACTTAAGAAATGCTTCTTTTAAATAACTTTAAACAAATACTATATACAATACAATGTTGTTTTTCTTATGTACAAACTTATAAGTAAAATTTTTACAAAATTAAAAACCCCATCTTAACAAAAGTGGGTCATAAACGAAATATTTTTCGTGGTTTTATTTACAGATAGCCCATATTTATGGATAAACAAAAAAAAACCTTTAGTAATAGATAAAAAACAATTATAACAAAAATACATACTGAATAAAAACTTTTTTTAATAACTTCACACGAATACTGTATGCAATATAATGATTTTTTTATTTACAAACTTAAAAATAAAATTTTTACAAAACTAAACAAAATTCTATCCTACAAAAATAAGAAACGTGGACTACATGTAAATCATAAGAGTAAACTTCTCCATATTGAATAATTAGTTGAAACCATAAAATTCTAATAACAAAGTTTTGGTCCACCGTATTAAAAAACTCTAATATATAATTATATTACATATAATTAAGAACAGAATGTACTCTGAAATGCTCCCGTAGGCAAGGAGAAAAGATTTATAATTTGCCATGCTGGAGGCCAGAAAGGATGGATCGAAGCTCCACCTCTCGTGTTTGAGTCAACACCAGGTTGTTTTGAAAACTGGTTGTTTAATACACTAATCCCCGCAATACCCCCTGCAAGTACGATAATCAAGAAGACGCCGACGATGGCCTTAGTGCCGAAATCGGTCAGTCATGAGTTAAAAATAAAATTCATTTCAGGGTAGATTATTTTCTTAATTATATGTTATATAACAGTAGCCCTATCCTGTGAACACATAACTTTAAATATATTAATAAGTCCTCAAATCGTACCTGGAAAATCTTACATCAGTGGGTAGCACCCGATGTCGTCGTCTGAGTCATCGTCGGAATCACATTCACTGCTATCATCATCGCCTGGGCACAAATTGATTATTAACTCCTGAACACTTTGGTCGTGCAATCCTTCGCTCTCCCAGTCTGCGTCCATGGCTTTCTTGACATGTTGAACTTACCTTGACCACAATTCCGGTGTGACTTGGGCGACCGCCTCCATAAAAAGTTCCTTCACATCCTTCAGCTTGAAAGTTTTATTTCTTTCCTTCACGTACGTCTTCAAGTAAGACCAGACCATTTCTATAGCATTATAATGGCAATGGTAAGGTGGAAGCCTGATAACTTTGAACCCTAATTCGGTGGCTTTAGTGTCAATGGCATATTTTGGAATTGGAGGCTTGTGTAACTTTACCAATTCGTAGATTTCTGGCTTCCGGAAGTCAGGGGGAAATGGAATTTTCTTCTCTTTCAGCCAGTGGATCATTGCGGCTTTTGTTGAGCTTGAAGTTGGTGCTTTGTCTATTTTTCTGGAATGGTACGGAGCGTTGTCCATGATTATCGTACTCGCAGGGGGTATTGCGGGGATTAGTGTATTAAAAAACCAGTTTTCAAAAACTTTATGGTCCATTTCTTCGTGATAATCTCCCGTCTTCTTTGACTCAAACACGAGTGGGGGAGCTTCGAACCATCCTTTCTGGCTTCCAGCATGGCAAATTATCAATCTTTTCCCCTTGCCTAAGGGAGCATTCAATGTCCCCTTAACTGTATCGTCGGTCCATCCTTTGTCATTATGTACATTTTCATTTAACCATGTTTCATCTAGGAACACAACATTTTCAATATTTACATTTCGGACTTTACGTAAAAACTGGCATCTTAATAAAGCGATTGTAGGCTTTTCCATCAAAACCCTTCGGTTATTATACTTCTTGTAAACGAACCCCAAATCTCGTACAATACGATGCAATGCCGTCTTCCCGCCGTCGAACAGACTCGCATTCTTCAACGAACTCACAAGTTTCTCGAGGGATGGTATCTCTCGCCGCTCGTAGTACTGCAGGATGTGCCGCCTTATGGCCGATTTCGCAAACTCGTCGAGGCCCGTCACTTTTCTATTTCGTTGTGGCCCTCCTGATGTTTTCCTAGGCGTTGTTATTTTTATCTTCTTACAGGCTGAAACTTCATTAACTACGTTGTCTTCTCTGTCGCTCGCATCATCTTCCACGGTCTCAGTTTCCTCCCGTAGCGCTGATTTCAATTGAGCATTTATCCGGGCGACGGTTCGTTTGGGAACATTACATGCTGATGAAACTCTTTCCAAAACTTTTCTTACATCCAATAGAGGCCCCATATTATTTTTTCCATATAAAAATACTGTATCACCGAAGCAACTATAGTTCTTGCTTGCGAATGTAACACTTGCTTAGACTTAGAGGACATAACAGTAACACTTAAACCTCCACGCACAGCACAACACCGACCACATTACTAAGGAAAGCCACCGACAATAATGATGCTTTTGACACCCCCGACAGTGGCGCTTACTTACTACACAGGAAGTGAGTCATATTCATTGTCGTCGAAAGCGGATGCCCTATACACAGGAAGTGAGTCATAGGGTTGTTTCGGCTAATATCTTTCATAACGACGCTTAGTCAAAACTAAACTCCGGACAGACTTCAAAATGTCGCTGAACAGCGGTTCATTGTAGCTTCGAGGTAGTTGGTAGAATTTATAATAATTAAGATAAAAAATAATTCAACCAGTTACCCGCACTTACATGAAGAAACTGTGAGGTTAAAAAGTAAGCTTATTTTAATTCTGCACTTACAAGTTTACATTTTAATTGATACATGCTATGTATAAACACACTAAAAATAAATGTAAAAATAAATCAACAATATATAACACACTTTGATGTCGAAATGTAACCAAAAAAAAATTAATGGTACCCGGTATATTAAATATAAAATACTACTATGCATGTTGAACATCATATATTATCATAATCATACCGTGTTTGGTGTCATTTTTCTTGGAATTGCACGAAGTTTACAAATAAACTGATGTCAGTAGTTAAATTTTATATTTTAAAGAAGTAGCAATTACTCAATTAGGGCCCCAGTTATGAGTCATCTACCTGCCGGCCGGAGCGGACGCGAGCAGCTGCATTTGTGTGCGTGTGTGTGTAAGGGTCTCCTAATCCCTTAGGTGCCACGCGAAAGCGAATGGCATATAGTTGCTCGTACGCTGCTCTAGATGCTCTAGCCGTTGGACATCGCCTCCGGCAGTTCTGATGATTTAAACCAGTAAGATCGGTTGTCCGGCAGAGCCTCCGGCGTCTTTAGTGGTCGAACAAGTAAGAGAGCGATGATTGCGCGTCCTCGTATTTATACCCGAGGCGCAGAAATCATGTCTCGACAATATTTTGCCTGTTCGCAATTGTCGAGCGCGTCACTTTCTATCCCGCTTATTACTGACACTTTATTTGCTCATCTTCGCGAATTGCGAAGTCTTTAACACACTTTATGATATTCCTTCGCTCGTTAATTTTTTTTAGGTGGTCATCATGTACCAAACCGTTTTAATTTATTTAAATCACTCTATTTACTATTCAATTTTAATTTCTTATCACTTAACTTTTTGTTCGTTTCGCACTATTTTTTATCTATGCGTTTGTGTTACTTTAATACATATTTTGGTGTCCTCCGTTTTTCTCTACTATGCACACAAGTCTAGTAATAAATTAAATACAACTAATTTATATCGTTACTGAAAGGATGTCGCCTTTCATGAATGAACTGGTCATCACTCACACACACACTTACTTGTGTACACACATGCAGAGAGCAGCTGCTTATACTCCCTGTCCTGACACGCAAGCCAGGTGTTTCCATTACAATTTATATTGCAGTCAGAATGATTATTATTATTCAAATACGTTATTTACTTCTTTTAATTGCTTATTTAAATACTCAGTGCAATGCACAGTACACAACATAATTGTACAGTTGCAATATATTGTGGTTTTCCACAGAATTAATTCCGCTGCGAGCTTACATGTTTGAAGCATTCTAAGCTCCGTGGCTTTCCTAGAGTATACATACGGAAGCACAGACCCATGCTAGCGTGGGCGATGCGTCATAACAGCTGTAGAACCCCAACCGTTTCGATGAGATAGGACGGCGGCTTTCAAAAGGAGCTCTGGGACAAAAACGCCAAAAACGCAGACAGCTGATTGAACGTGTTCCTAAAAAAAACTTTGAAAAAATCGGAAAAAATCTGTCAGTGGCTAAAACGGCAGGCATAGAATTTTTTTTTTTAATACAGTACTGAAACGAGCATAGTTCTGGTCTATCGATTTTTGTTCTGTTTATGAGGTATAGTCTACAAAGTGATACGCAAGACTTTGTATAGTTACATAATTAAATATAATTAAACACAGTTTAACACTTAAGCAGTACCAGGATACGGGAAGCCAGCTTTTATTCTCTACCGTATCTTGTACCGCTTAAGCGTTTAAACAGTGTTATTCTCAAGCTTAATTTAATCGGTGCTCCAACGTCAAGCACACTTTCTCACATCGCTTACCCCGCCAAGGTGCTACTTTACACAATTCTGAGTCATGAACTGCCCATATTGTTCCGCCTGTCTCAAAATATTTATGAAACTAATTTAG
Organism: Magicicada septendecula; assembly: GCA_034769895.1. Classification (NCBI taxonomy): domain Eukaryota; kingdom Metazoa; phylum Arthropoda; class Insecta; order Hemiptera; family Cicadidae; genus Magicicada; species Magicicada septendecula. Next base: position 663,135,185 of record CM068368.1, read on the forward strand.
ACATTACGCATCGGAAAGTGTAGTTTTATGTTGTAGTATAATTTTGCAAAGTGTTTTTTAATTTTCATGGTTTAAAATTGTTTAAACCTACTAGCCTGGATATTAGAAGTAGAAAAAGTTTTATTACATATACAGTTATCCTAAGGACTTTGTAACGAATCGACCTAAGGTTACTGTACACGAAGTGTTTACCGAACCGACAAAACGCTAACATCAGTGAAGTGTTACCGACACCCAAAAAGCAACAGGAGCAGCGTAGTCCTTGTCCCATCGAAGTGTTCAGCGAATAACGTCAGAAGGAAATTAACAACAAATTTTAGACTGACGAATAACGCTGAAACCACTGCAAACAATAAGTTTTTACCGCTTTGTCTGTACAGAAATAGAAAGCTCACAAAAGTTGATTTCTGTTTAAATAATTTGGATAAGAATGTTGTGCAGCGCCCTATAGGCCTATATGAGTTTTATGATAATAGTAAATATCCGACTTGTGAACAAATAAAAAATTCATTGAGAGAAAAAATAGGTTTCAACCGGAGAATATGACTGTACATGGAAGAGCTGAAGAAAATAAGAGAACTTTTAGAAAACGCACTCAGCCAAGGAAACAATGAAGACTGCATGAAGTGTGTGCGACATGCTGAGCAATTGGAAAAGGAAGATTTGTGAAAGGTCTGCGCAGCGACAATGTAAAACAAATTGTCACTAATGTGCAAGAAAGTCGCAGTAAACAGGATTGGACTAGACATAAGTGATGAAAAAAGGCGTTTAAAACTGAACAGGTTCATAATTAATAGGTAGGTGCGCCAAAGGTAGCCCGGGTTCCTAAGGTGGCCCATTAGTGATTTCTGGTACAAGTTACACTAGAACTCCACAGGCGGCAGCAGCTCCTTAGACAGTGTCCCACCCTAGCGCAATATATATGAACTAATTAACCTTGAAGAAGCCACAGCCATTTTGTGATTGTTTGTTTACCACAAGGCGATCTGGCGTTGGCGTCTATTATATTACGGTAAGCAGTATTTATTTAGAGAATAGTAAAGTAAATGATGTCTGTGATACATATTCTTGAAGCTTATTTAACGCTCTTTTTGATTATGTAACTATACTAAAATTTAACTATTCAGGGAAATAGTTTTATGTGTAAAAACTTTTGAAAATACAGTCATTGGTGTGGTTCCCAAGGTGGCCACCTTAGGAACCTGTGTGTGTTATAGGCCTAATGAATGGAAGGTTATTTTTGTTATTAAACATGTTTATTACTTTGTAATACTTTATAATCAATATAAAAAACTGCACTATAAAAACAAATTAAAAAGTGGAAAATTCAATAAGATATAAACCGAGCTAGTAAAAACAATTTTTTAACTTTTTTTAAGACTACGAAAGTTGATGATATTAAGTAACAAGTATTTAACATGCATTTTAGATATTTCAGTGCAAAAATCTACAGGCATATGCTTTATTATTTTACAGAAATATGGGTCGAAGTTTGGGAAAATGGACCCAAGACCAGCTGACACGAGCGATGAATGCTGTGTTGACCGAGAAGTGGGCTGTAAGAAGAGCAGCAGCTACTTTTGGTATACCCAGAAGAACTCTACGGAACCATATAGCCTCTAATAGTTTTACTAAGGTAACAGGTAGGAATCCTGTTTTATCACTAGAACAAGAGCTTGAATTGTGTAAGAGAATTCACCGTTTAGCTGATGTAGGAATGCCTGTTACACGAAAGTTTATCAAACGTACTGTGTACACTTTTTGTGCCATGAAAAGTATTAAACACCCATTTAATGATGAACTAGGAACCGCAGGAAGAAAATGGGTTAAGCTTTTTATGCAAAGACACCCTGATATTAGCAAGAGAAAGGCTCAAAATCTAAACACTGCAAGAGCCCAAAAATTAAACAGATTCATTGAAAAGGATTATTTTGATAAGTTGAAAGAGTGTAATGCTCAAAATAGGTGTCATGCAAAAACCTCAGTCTATTTGCAATGTGGATAAAAAAGGCAATCGTCTGTGCTTGCATAAGGCTCCAGTTGTTTTGGCTCGAAAAGGGGCTAAACGAGTCCACAACATCGCTTCAGAACATGGATAAAATGTGACAATCGTTTCAAGTGGAAATGCCTTGGGACAGGTTATTCCTACCAATATTCTCTTCAAAGGAGGACGTATGAGACCAGAATGGGCTGAAGACTTACCACCTGGTAGTCAAATATTTATGACACCTAAAGGTTCAATGAATACTCAGACCTTTGTAAAGTGGCTGGATCACTTTGCAAAGTATAAAGCACCAGGTCCTGCACTTCTTATTTTTGATAGCGTATCTTCCCACCTGGATGCAAACATTGTTGCAGCTGCAGATGCTCATGAAGTTACACGGTTTTGTCTCCCAAGTAATACAACTCATGAATTACAACCAATGGATAATAGTGTGTTCCGCGCATATGAAACTTACTGGGACGATGAAGTGTTGCTACTTTGGACCCAACAGGCTCGCAACTCAGCTGAAGCTAGTGACGAGCTAGGTGCTGACCGAATGATAAGAAAAAGCAAATTCTGAAAAATCTTTTCACGGGCATGGGCAAAAGCTGCAACACCTTCAAATGTAATAGCTGGTTTCAAAGCAACCGGTATACCGGTATACCCGTTTGACCCGTCTGCTATCAAAGATGAAGACTGTGCTCCCAATGAGGTAACTGAAAGGCCACATCAAATGGAGTCAGAAAATCCTCTTTTTAATGCAATATCAAAAAGACTGTTGCTCACCAACCTAAAAAGAGACCAGCAGAAGAGAAAGACAACAGAAAATCACCCCAAAGGAAACCTCAGAAACCCTTGAAGAGGAAACTAGCTTACAGAGAAAGTGATTCCTCAGTGTCTGACAGCGACTACTCCGTCCATGACTCACCTTCAGATGACTTGAGTTTCAGTGATTCTAAAATAGACAAGCCAGAAAATCAAACAGGACAGTCACCAACTTTTCATGACATCCTCCAAACGCCCAAGGCCTCTGAGAAGAAAGTGTTTAAACCAAGAAAAAGGCTATCAACTACCGAGCTCAAAAAGTGCTCGTCAGTTTATTTGCACAAGAGAAAAACGTAAAGGTAGAACCTAAAGAAAAAGTAAAGGAAAAGAAAATTATCAGCAAAAAATTAAGACGTTTACAAAATCTACAACTGAGCAACCGAGTACTAGTAGAATTAGTTCAGAACCGAAGAACGTTCTAAAAGAAAGTTGGTACTGTCATCTTTGCAAAACAGGTAGAATGTGTGACATGTGACTGTGCAATCAATGTAGCCGATATGTGCATGAGGAATGTGAAGGATTAACAAAACATGACAAAATCCCATTTTTTCAATGTTCTTATTGCTTAGACATTGATAATTAAATTTGCCAATGTGAAGTGCTGATCTGTGAACTTTAAATCAAGTTTGCTTCACAAAAACTAATGATTTTAGGTACTTTGCATTTTCAATACACTATGGGATTGTATGTTAAGCCTAATTTTTTGTTTTACAAACATAATTTTGTGTCACATAATTAACTACCGTATGTCAAGTTAAATAATTCTGAAGAAAATTTTAAGTTCATTTCTATTTTAGTATTTGGCATTGGAATTGGTTTTTTAAGAATAATAAATATATTTTAATAGTTATAAGTTTCTTTTATTGAAATAACCTATTATTAGCCTCACGAGTAATGACTCAAATGAACTTTCAATTTACGGGCCACTTTTGGTACCATCGGTGGGCCACTTTTTGGGCACCCTGTTCCTAAGGTAGCCCACGGGTAGAATAATATTAAAAAAATCATATAAAAAGGAAAATAAAATTTTTATTGAACACGAGTAGGTGAAGTGACAGAGCACCGAACCAAGTATTTGTTTCATCATTTTCAAAACTATGGCCACCTTTGGCGCACCTACCTTACTTATAGTGAATAAGTAAGGTAATACTCAATATTAATTAACGTTTACAACTACTGAATATAATAAATTACGTTTTTAATAACAAAAAAACCTTCATTATGTTTTTGTTTATTTAGGAATACTATAAGAATCACATTAGTCTATAATTACTTTTGAAACGTCATTAAATATTAAACACAATATCCAATATCCTTTTATATAGCAGTAACGTGGTAAAATATCATAATTTAATTTTGCAGCGTGTTTGTTAGTTGAAATGTTTGCGTTGCCTTTCAATAACAATTTTTACACTGCTATCTAAATTGTTTCTTTCTTTTCATTTTGTAAGTATTTCCGATCGCCTATGTCAGATTTACGAGTTTACATTCTTGTAGAACGTACGCTCTTGCTTTTGTCATCATGGTTACGAGATATGTTCCTACGGATGAAAAAATTAATGAAGTGAAACAGACGTAATTCCCAGCAGCGAAGGCGCTGTAAGGAAGCAGCGTGGTGGGTGAGGTGAGCGCTGCTTGTCCTTGAAGTACCAATCAAGTCCAACGTGTGACCCTCCCTTTCTTGTTTCGATTTGTTTACAATTGACGGTACTTATTATTCACAACCTACTCTGTTACAAATAGGCGAACTTTGTTATTATTTTACTAAGTAACACGTACTAATCTGCTTTCTTTCTCTCTGGGAGGTTAAAAAACGAACAAAGAGCATGTTACAACTTATTTTTGCGCCACTAGAGTAAAACTTGTTTAATGTATACTCTTGAACATTACTTAATGCCTTAATACTTGATAAAATATAACCGGTGTTTTACTGTGATAATTCTAACCGTTACGAAAGGCGAAAGCGTGGGAAATAATTGTTAAAGACTAATGTAGTGTTTAAATTAACGGAATATCGTATCAGGAATGCTGGCTGTACAGACTGATACCAGCCTCGATTTATTCCGTTCTCTTGTCTGCAGAGTTTCAATCGATCAGTTAAAAACTAGCTTCGATATAATGTTATATGTGTTTAGTCAAACTGTCATGATTTGCTCGTTTTCCAACTTTAACTTTAAATGTGCATAATTATTGCCGTAGGTATATTTTTTACTGAATATTTAAATTATGAGTCCTTATTCTATATCGAAAAATTATTTTATTACGTGAATGTTACAAACAAATTACATGCATTTTAATAGATTCGTTGACTTACTACTTGTTTCAGTGTCAAGTGTCTTTATGATCTTGCTTCATTTAGTTCTTATATTACATAATCAATCCTTTTCTTCGGCAAAAAAGCACTTGGTCATCGGGAAACACAAAAGTGTTATCATTTAATCTACTTTTTTATATAATAACTCTAATTTTATAGAACTTTATTCTTTAAATTCCTTTATTTGTCGGATAGCAATTAAATTTAAAGCATAAAACATTACTTAAACATTATAAAAGTCTACAGAACTATTATTTACTCATTTTGAGCATTATTTGTACAAGTCATATTAACATACACTTGTAGCCATACAAGTCATATTTTTACATTTGTAATATTTGTACAAGTCTCAGTTGCTCAACACTATCTTGATATCGAAGTTACAAAGTCAGCGTTTAACCTGAACGTTATAGGAACGTAAAAGTTAAAACATTTAAACTCCTATAAACTAAACCTATGGTTATGCTATTTAAGTTTACATTAATTACTTAAATTGCATTGTAGAGGATTTTTATTGTTAGTATGTTAAAAGAGATTCTCTGATTTAAAAAAAAGTAAAATTGTTTATTAGATTGCTTTTACTATCATACGGAAACCGTGAATTTTGAATTTTATAATGTTTAAGGTTAGAAAAGATTAATACTATTCAGAATTAGTAGTTTTATAAAAGGCAGACATAGAAGTCTAAAAGTCTACCATTTAGAACGATCACATGATCTTTCTTTCAATATATTTATGTCAAAAGTAAAGAAGTACAAACTTTCTGTTTCCGAACTTTACCGTTATTTGTGTTAAAACGTTTGCTTGTCAAACTGAAGAATCGTTTCAAAGCTCTATTTTGTTAACTCACTCACTCATTCTCTCTCTCTCTCTCTCCCTCCCCAAAATAAGAGCGCGTTCCAAACATTTTGGCAACGATTATCGGCTATATATCGTATTGTCTGTTTGTTTTGTAGTTCGTTATATTTCTTGTTGCTGTGTTGATGTATGTTAACTTTTTTCACACTGTCTAGTGAAAGACGCCGACCCGTTTCCTTTTCAATATGTCCAGTACTTGCCTGAGACAGGCGGATACGTGCCAACAGTACATTCTGGCTGCTCTGTCCATCTAGACGTTCTACAAACTACATTCATATCAGTCGCGATAGGATACGTTATACATAAATGTCACTTCGTAACAATCTCACCCGCCTTCTCTGATCCATTTCGTCACAATTCGTAAGTGACTGTAATTGATTACAAGAATACAAGGCATGTGACAATTTTAAGAATAAAAATACAATAGCCGTACGTTTTATAAGATATGGTTCCGCCATACTGAAATACAGTATCATACGAGGAGAAAAGAGAACTGAAAAAACAAATTGTAGAGGACAATAATTGTCTTTAATTATTAAAGAAAAATACACATCTCCTGTCAACTGTTAACCTATTTTATAATTTCTTGGCCTCAGGTATATGCTGATATCTAACTTGTGGCCTTTGTGTATTTATGGGGATAGTTGGTTAATAACATAACAAAAGAAGACTTATTTGTAACACACGTCTTATAGAACTGCTTCATATCTTACTATAAAAAAACCCTGTGTTACACAGTAAAATCTACCGTGGGACGTAAGGAAGCTTCGCCCTGATGCTTGCAAAACTTGACTGATTAGACGAATTTTCAGAAGGACTTGAAATGATGGCAAGAATTATGCGGGTATTATTCTTTTGAATATTGGTTAGCCTATATTAAATAAGAGAGTTCAAGTTTTGGCGGAGAATCCAATTTTAAATGGAAAGGGGAAATCTGAGGAAATAGCTTTTATACTACTAACATTTTAGTTGTTCCAAATAGTGGACGAACGTGAAGTATAATTACGATTTAGAGTTACACCTTATCTTCGCGCGTGCGCCCGTGGAAACAGAGAAAACAGGCTGGTAAGAACAGTGAGTGAGAAGAGCCGAGGAGATTTTTCTAGACAGTTACATCAAGTTCGCTTCATAAAATGGATCGACGAGTGTGCTGTACGTTTCATCAGGAAGTCAGTCTCTAACGACCACAGCTTTTTTACAAGAGTCAGAAATATATGGGAAACGACATTCAGAAATATACGATTTGTTGAAAACGATGCAAAAAACATTAACCACCGCTGCATTTGAAGACGTTAAAAACACATTAATCACTTGTACTCCTGGCGCTGACAAAAGGAAAGAAAGGGAGGGACCGCAGAAAATATATTTATATTAGTTCCCCGCTTTCAGCAACGTATTTTAGACTTAGTATCTAATTTATTACTTTTTTATTTACTTAGCAAGCATTTCTGGAATATTTGGTACAATTAAACTTTCCAGCCTCTGTCCTGTTGTTCAGAGCAATTTCTTCTTTTTTTTTACTCTTACGTAAATATTGCTATTTTATGAAGTTTCTTTACCATTACGTCTAATTATTTGCTACTCCTCTTTCTGTATTAACAAGTTCAATAAATTTTGAAAAGTATTACATGAGCGTGGTCATGTAACGAGTGACAGAAATTTATTATAAATGTTCCACATAGTATAATATACAGCTGTTCCAATGTCTCTACTTCATTAGAATTTTTGGAAATCTCACAGCTAAAGACACTGATTATAGAAACATACAATGTAACAAAGAGTCTGTTATTCCTTATACGAGTAAGTTATGTGCTAGTACTGGCTACTGTCAATCTACACATCATCATCATTATTATTATTATTATTACTATTATTACCTATTATTATTATTATTTGTTTACAGTTATTATTAATTTTTTAAAATTTTTATATCTATAACCACAAGAGCATGTGACTTGTTTTATTCTCACAACTGTATTAATTATTTTACGAATAAGTAGCTTCTGGTGAAATTATGTCTGATGCACTTATCTGTGTAATCTCTACTTATTCATTATACAGTCAACTCTGTTTATAGAGGTTACTATTTACGAAGTTCAGAAATATTATACTTTTATCAAAATATAATATTTTATAAATAATAAATGTTCCATTTTAAAATCTCTGAAAAGGTTGTCTCTGCGAAACGTATGTAAGGTGTGTGTGTGTGGTGCATGCGCGCGTGTAAGTGCGAGTGCGAAATATATTTATGTGTATTGATATATAAGGCTATATAAAAATTTTGTAAGATATATTTGCAAAAAAAGTTTATTATTTACTTATAGGACATACGTACAAAGAAATATTTTTTTCAACTCGAATAGTGGGGGATAAATTTAAATATTTTAGTGTGTTTGGGACAAAAAAGGACAGCATCTAATTACGGAAAAATAAGATTAAAAAAAATGGTTTGCAGGTCTAAAGGAAAATATTTTTAATAGAACAATATCCAGTATAGTTTAAGTGATGTATAAAATGCAAAAGCTAGATATGTATAAGCTCTACATAAAATGGTTACACAGTCATATTGACATAGTCCAGCGTTACTGCAGTGTACTATATATTGCTGTGATAAACAATGTTTTCATTTATTTTATATATCCTTTTCAAGAGTATGTCCTTTAACCACATTTGATTCGGCATCATACGTACATTTTAAAAATTTTATAACAGCCGTAACATCTTCCAAAGCTGTTGGGAATCATTCTTTACAACCATTTTTAGTCCATAGTTTTGGCGGTAATAACTGTAGACAATGCAGTAAATCAGCAGCCAGCCCTCGATTGTCGTTTTAGCTTCTGTGCTAGAATCCATTACACAGTAGGCATCTGTTATGCACTGGGACTTGCTGAAAGCTTTGGAATTAAAGTTCACCGGAACCGAAGTTGAGCGTTCACTATAAACGAATTATTTTGTAATGTCTACTTAATATATAAGAAATGTCTGTGGAACGGAAATAATGATTTAGGTTTACTACAACCTAACGTCTACTATAATTGACGAGTTCATTAAGTTCAGTGGCCATACAGACAGTTAATAAACATTCCATATTGCACGTTCGTTAAATCAATTATGCGCTTGTGAAGTTCGTTGGTTAGTCTAGCGTTCTTTCTACACGATTAAATGAGTTGTTAATATTTTGTAAGCAGCGACTTCTATTGGTTTACGTCTCGCGTGCTACTATTTCCATACTGATCATAAAAAAGAAGAAACCACTTTCCTGTAGGTAGTATCAAAAATGCTTGTAATGGAGTTTCCGATTAGTTTCCTTTGGCACACTATTTTGAAACGTAAAAGCTTTATTTTTACTTAGGCGTCAAATAAATTTAGTAACGTTTTCTGTAACTCCGTGTAAAGTTAGTTGACTATGGACAAACTGCTTGCGTCGTCGTAGGAGCGGATGTAATTAACGTTATTACATATTTCATAGGGCACAAAAATTTCCCTTTCCGATTTACCCGTTCCAGAACTGAAAAGAATAATTGAAAGAATTCTACTTACAGCAACATTATTTCTAGCTAAGAATTTGTATATGGATAAACCGATTTCTAACATACGTGCTAACAACTGTAAGTATGCGTATGGCATCAGAACTCAGATACAAACTGTTATGTGTATCTGACACAGAATGTGTATCAGCTGACGTTCACAGAGACGATGATGTGTTTGTTGAACGTCGTTATGTTGCGTCTTCTCGTCAGAACTATGGCTTGTAAAGATTTTTAGACCATATCATTGGGTGCCGTTAGAAATACTAACGCTAATAAATTTGTCAACAGTCAGAGACACCAGAATATCTTTCCGCTTGTAATCTGATGTTTACGAAAACAATTTGGGTTACTAGAGTTTTTTAAAGTCTAAGTCAGAGTATAAAGTGCCTTGACAGGGTTTGGGTCAATGCAGGTTAGGCAACATAGCATGGAGCCATTAGCAATATGACAAGTAGGCAAGTATACGTTCCCTCTCATTAGACTTCTCCGGTCCATGATATCAGGAATCGATTAGGGCTGGTGAGTCCGAAGTCGTCCGGTTGGATGTCGTGAAAAACGATCCGCTCTTGAGATAGATTGGATTCATGACAGTTCGTTTTGGAAGCTAGCGGGCCAGCGTTGCTCGATTATTGCCAGACGCCCCGATTTTAAAAACAAAATATTAATTGAAATATCGAATAAAGTTAGAATTAAAGATAGAATTCAATATTTAATATTGGATAATTTTAGTAGTCATATCTAAGATGATTTTGATTTCCTTACAAATTACTGTATAAATAGAAGCAGCTTTGACTTATCACATAGCATGTAATAATATAGGCCTGTTTTAAATTTAGTGTCACACATCCTGAGGATGCTGGTATTTAACTGCTTTTTAGAAAGAGCGTTATATCACTTGAAGCTTGAAAGCGCTAATGGGAATAATTTTTCTATAGTGGTGTGCAACAGTGTTAATTTTGTTTGTGATCATAACCACTAACACAACTTTCTTAAATAAGATTCTTAAATTGTCTGAAAAGAAGCAAACAAATAAATGTTCTGTTAAGCTTATAAAATCGAAATTCAGTCGAATTCTGAATTATCCTGTAATGAATTGTTTTAGCACATTGAATAAGATAAGGACCTCTGACACAGACTGAATAACTGAATAATAACCGTTTTAACTGAGAACTAGAAAACAAATTTTACCGATATGGTATTAATTAAGTTCAATAAAAAGTTTTGTAAATTGAATGGCTTAATTTTTATTACTTCTTTAGCGCTTTTGCTATATCAAAATAATATCTTATCTCGTACTCCGCTTACCTTAAAAAGTCCCACGTTTTTTGGATCTCAATCCCGGTTTTTTAAATTAAAAAATTGTCACCGCTGAGTCAGGTGACCTCTGGACTGCTCGAACTCTTTTTTGGAATCCCTTTTTCAAAAGCACTAAGATTTGGAGTTTTCAGTGTCTATTGTTTGAAAAAATTTCGATCGATTCTTATAAAATATGATAGCATAGTGACGTTCTGGAGAACGTGTCTAAAGGGAAGTGGCAATAAAACACCTCGTTCCGGTGGAAAACGTAGCAGTTTTTAGTTGCTGAAAAAGAGTACGTTTTATTTAGCATCGTAAAGTGCGTTCGTTGTACGTGAGGCGGCGTTGTTTAACGTTTAATTGACGAGTCGGGCCGGCTTCCACGTCTGTGAAAGAGCGATTTATCGAGAACCGAACAATAATCTGGCACTGTTCGCTGTCAGACTTCGTAACATGGGACCCATTACTAACCCGAATAAGACAACTATTTACTGGAGCAGAGGGATTGTTATTTTGTAAGGTAATTATTAAATAATATTCAAATAATATTATTATGGATCCAAGTAAAATTATAGAAATGGAATTAATGATGTTAATGGAACTAAAACATACAAAATCTAAAAATATGATTAACATAAATCTTCATTGGGTTTTCTGTATTAATTGACAGAAAATAACAAAGCGATCTGCGAAACTACACACGAAAGTAATATGTTGATTTTAATATTCGTTTTTAAAAGAGATAAGTTTCAATTTCAAATCATAATCTGCCAGAAGAGTTTTCGTGTATTTATTTGGAAATCCCAATAAGTTGTCGAGGAGGATTTGTGATAGCTGGGGGCATTCTTTGCACTTTTTAAATTCTTAATCGTTATTAGCAAGTCCTTTCATACAAACAAGACCTACGATTTTTTAAATTTCAATAGGCCTACATAATTTCGACGTTTGATACTATAGATTAAACTGATCGAACTGAATTGAAATTTTGTTCTCTAACTACCTTGTGAGTCTAAAAGGCTCCGGCCACCGAGCCACCGGCGTCAGTCACGGTTTATAACATTCGACTTTAGCAGCGGAGCCACGGTGCAGTAATCACAGTACAGTGAGGTACAACTGATTAAAATTTTCTTTAATTACTGGCACTACTTTGCGACCTACCAAACATTTTCCTCCACCCCACTGGTGGCTCACGATCCACACTTTACGAAGTGCTGTATTAGACTACTCACGGGAAGATATGCAGATTATTACTTTCATACACGTTTTATGTTTCCGTCAATATTTGAGACTGTAATTTAATAATCGCATATAACTCTTGCCATAATTATGTAGTTACATTAGAATCTGAATTTCCATAACTAGTAATGTAATAGTATTCAAAAAGTTAATTATTAATTAAATGTATTCTCGACTGTAAATTTGTATTTGCGAGTACAACATCTGAGTGCTAGCGTCATCTATCAGAATACTTAGTAACTATGGCGTGTAGGAATATTAAAGAGTTCGGCGTGTTACATACGTAAGTACGTGAAGGAGTCTTATGTATTTACTGGTCAAACGTTTTGCTCAAAGCTACGTTATTTTAAATCAACAAATATATTTGTAATCTTTTCAGTTTTATTTCAGAAATATAATTTGTTCTATTGTAATTTTAAATACATAATGGCATACTTTACTCAACTCAAATCTGTAAAAAAAAATTCTGATAATAAATGTTTCATGAAAAAATTGGGTACTTTTAATTTTCCCGCTTCACTGGCGGACCCTGTATAATGAAGGAGAACGTAACTCTAACTTTAACTTGAACCATCCCTCAACCACCAGATAGTTAGCATTATTTACACGAAGTGATTTCGTATTCACAAAAATGTCCGCACCCACCTAACCAATTAGCCTAATTGAACGAGTGAAGCGAATGCTCAGTTTTAACTCGACCATTTTGTATTTTTCTGTATGTCTATCTATTTAAGGTATGCCTCAAGATAACTTTTGAACGTATCAATCGAGTTTCGTAAAACTTGGCATGACTATCTATACTTTTACCCTATAGAACCCTATTGTTTTGAGATTGATTCCTTAAAGTACAGGGGGGTGGGGGTGGGAGGCAAAAATGTGGTGTAAAAATAGTGAAAAAAAACGCAAAAGTCCACGTGGGGTATCAAATTAAAGAAAATTTTAACCAAAATCTGAATATAATGTACAGTTTTACAAATTAAAAAATTTTTGCATCCCAGGGCCCAAGAAAGTGATTAAAAATTGTAAAATCCAAGCGTCTTGTAATACAAATAGTCTTAGTAATATAATTTAAAATCACTTAGTCTTATAATATAACTTGTCTACTTCGTTCAAAATAGTGAGAGAGTTCTGCAGCTCAGGGAACTTACTAGTTATTTAATTCGTCTTATATAGCTGCATTGTTATCGGCACATTCCTTTTTAATTTTTGGCATCTCCTATTTACTTTAGCCCTCTGGGGTGGGGGTGAACCCTCAAACCCCCTCGTCTAAGTGATCCTGTCCAAATTAGTAAAAATTTTAATTATAATATTTACGAAAATTTAGCTCAGACTGGAGAAACTAAATTGAAATTCAAAATGTGAGTAATGGACAAGAGCAGATGAGGAAACGTTAACGATGTTCGAAGAGGATATGTTTCTATGTCATCGGTAAAAAAAGGTAACGGCGATTCTTATTCTGATCAGGGCAGGCAATATACGTAATTCATCATGTACTTTAGAAAAGTGCAAGGAATGTTCTGAGTATGTGATGCAGCCGACTCGAATGCCTGATTTTTCATATCAACTAATTATAAGCCTAAATGATGTTTATATTTATGATAAACAGAAACACCATGTGTAGGCTTCAGCTCATCGACGTTTGTGTTCTATATATTTATTTATGTTTTGTAATTAGGTAGTATTGTTTTGATAATAAGTTGGATTAAAAGATAAGTCTTCCTTCTGGATAAATTTGGTTTATCCAGAACGTTACTCATCGTGACGTACTTTTAATTTTTTCTTGTTATGTTACGTTTTGGATTCCCGATTGCCAACTAAGAAGTTGTGCTACACCTTTTACGAAACTTTTTCCTTACATATATTTTTCCTAATAATCGCTTTGTGGGCAATAATTATCGCCCACGGTGATAATAATCGCTTAGCGCTAACTTCAAATAACTTGCTGAGCCCTCAGATAACTTGCCTAATTAGAAAGATGTTTTCCGAAAAAAATTTAAAAAATAAAGTCTTAATGTCATGCACTACGTTAGAAATATTAATTTTATTAAATTATCTTGCTTTATAAACGTGTTTATAAACTGCTACAAAAATCAGTAACATTTGAATTCAACAATTTTATTTTATAAAACAATTTTTGATTTTAAATGTAACAGCTGAAATAACAGCTGAAAGTTTGTTGATTTGTTTGAAAAGTGATAAAATTAATTACTTAGAGCTGAGGAAATGAATTAATTAATTACTGAGGAAATTGAAACTGATAGGAGTAACCAAAGTTGTGGTCTCAAAATATTCCTGAAAGCCTTTCAAAATCACTTACCACGATCTTTGTAGTCATTAGCATGATATCCTAATATCTCACTTCCGAGCACGAATTGAAAAATTATGGCATTATTTGGTCGATTGATGGACTTACATTGTTCTAAATATTTTAAAATTAGTTTAAGCACTTTTCGTTATAATTCTGTTCTTGACGTGTAAATAACGTCATGCTATATTATTGCACTATCCAGATAGGCTATGCTTTTTTCTTACTTGAGATATATTCCGAGTATTAAACAGTATGTTCATCAGCAGTCACTTTGGTTTTCAGAAATCTAGCATGGCTGATGACAAGTGTACTACTTAATGCTCGAAACGTGTCTGAAGTAAGAGAAAACATATCTGGAGGGCGCAAAAATGTTGTATAAAGTTATTTAAATTAGTTACACGTTTTACTGTCACTGCCAGTGGCAGCTACACCGTATCCGCACTGTGGCTTTGTGAGCCTGACTACCTGGATGGCACGGTATCAGCTATTAGAAAGGAGAAATCAAATAAAAAGAGGTTTAACCGAATCCACAACTAAGAAATTAGAAGAAGAAACCATGGAGATCAAACAACTAATTAAGGAAGTGGACGAAAGGTGTAGCCAGACGGAGAGAGGAGTACAGGGTTTTAAAGAAGAGGTAAACACCAAATTCACTAATATAGAAGAGTACAGTAGAAGGAAGATGGAAGAAAACCGAAGAGAAACCCAGGAAGAATTTGAGAAGGTACGGAACCAAGTCGCGGAAAGGTGTGACGAATGGAAGAGGCTATGATAAATATCACGGGTCAAGTACGGCAGAGCCAAGAAGAAATGGAAGTCATTAGAAATCGACCCACTAACTTTACTGGGATACCAATCAATGAAAATCGGGAATGGTTAAATTTCCGACAGTACAAAAGAAAACCGATGGAGTTCCTGGCCCGGATTGAGGAATACTTTGCCAAACATAGAGGGAGTAGGTGGAATAACAACCGGGAGATATTGGACGAGTCGTTCAGGGAAATGACCGACAATTGGTGGATGGCGAATCGAAGTGAGATCGCGGACTACCAACAGTTCAGAAACCTGTTCAAAGCGAAGTACTGGTCAGAAACCACGCAGAATTTAATACGGGACAATATCTGCCATGGAGGATATAGGGCCCAACTAGGTAACACCATGACGGCCTATTTCTTAGGAAAGGTGTGTCTGGCGAAACATTTAGAACCGGCAATACCCGAGGAATGCCTGGTGAACAAGTTGTCCTACCACTACGACGAAGATATAATCAGAGCAAGGAGGGGTAGCCAGATAAAGACAGTGCAAGCCATGACCGAATTAATGGAGAGTTATGAGAACGAGGAATACTACCGTCAGAGTAGAAGGAGGAACGATAGGCCAGAAATAAGAAGCAATCGGTACCCCAATAACAATAACAACCACTATGGTAACAACTACCAAGGAAATCGTAACCATCAGAGTAATTATAATGGAAATAATAATAACCCTCCGAATAATAATAATAATAACGTTAACAATAATCCGAATAATAGTAGGAATAACAACCACTACCCCAATAACCGAAATAATTATTATCAGCACCCTAATAGTCCTTATAGTCAGATACACCCCCACCCCGGTAATACTGATCGTTATTACCAAAATAATAGGAATTATAATTCCAACAACTATAATAATAACAACAGGGTTTCCCGACCACGAGTAAATTTCATAAGAGCTGAAGATAATGGGCCAAGGAGGTATAACCGCCAGCGAAGGAACAGTTTCCACGATGGAGATCGTCGACGGAGGAGCGAAGAACGTGATGGTCCGAGGTACGAACAACATAGACGGAGTACCAGTCTAGATGATCCTGGCCGGCAACCAAACCGAGAACAAACGTTTGAACAGAGTACAGAGCGGCAGGAACCGACGCAAGGTTTCCAGACCGACACCTCGGTCGGTCCAAATAATAACAACGAACACGATATTTAAACGGGAGGAGGCAGTGATGAATTATCACGACCCTTCACTGCTCCTATCTCCTGGGTATAAACAAGAGTTGCAAGAGGCAACTGGATCGAAAAACATTACCATCATTAGAAACAATTATCTGAAAAAAATAAGAACTGAACTATTGGAGGAGAACGACAATAGCCTCGATAGTCAGAATAATGAAATATTATATATAAAAGCGGAAGTAGAAGGAATCCCCGCCAAGATCATGATTGATTCCGGTGCTAATATATCAATAATTAACATAATTGAACTGGAAAGAATCCAGAAAGAATGTGGTAGAACATTGCCAATGTTGCCAGTAAATAATATTGTCTTAGTAGGTGCAACTGGCCGCCAGAACAAAACTATTAGAAAACAAGTTTCTGTAAATGTCGTTAGCCGTGGTATAGCTTTGAATATGGTATTTTTAATCGCCACCGGACTGCCGTTTAATATATTGGTAGGTTGCGATGTATTAAGGAGTAACTCCGCTATTATAGATCTGAACAAAGAAAAGGTATCACTGTTTTCAGAAGGAATAACGTGGACAGCAGATTTAGTAGGAGGCGAGAATATACTTCCCAGCAGTATACACCAACGACTTCGGAAAATAAACTATGTAGAGAACAGCTCCCTGAATAACCAGATAATATATAATAACGTGGAAGAGGATTTATGGTCAGTTAAGATACAGGAAATACGGGACTTCCAGTGAGGAACCACCAACGAGAAATTACCCATACACCAAGCAAATCGTCTGATAAGGGTATATGAAAAATATAAATCAGTATTTTCCGATAAACCCGGTAAGGTAAAGAATTATCAGTGTAAACTTGAATTTAAGGAAACCGTGGAATTTAACAGAAGGTCATATCCCATTGCGCTTTCACTGAAGGAGGCCGTGAGAGCGGAAATTAATAAGATGATCAGCAGTGACATAATTGAGAGTAGTCAATCTCCATTCACTAGTCCAATCATAGCTGTTCCCAAGAAAAACGGACTTTGTTTGGATGCGCGAAATAAATAAAACGATCGTTAATGACCGAACATCACCCGGTGAGATAGAGGAGATATTGAAACGATTTTACGGTACCAAGTTTATTAGTACATGGGACTCTGTGTGTGGTCACTGGCAAGTGGAGTTGCACCCTCAGAGTCGTCAGTATGTGGCGTTCATATTCGAAGGGCGCAATTACCAGTTCAAGAGATTGCCCTTCGAACTTGTGAATTCAGTAGCCATCTTTGTGGCCTGCATGGACCAGATACTTGGACAGGAAGCACTCCAATTTACCACTGTATATGTAGACGATCTGCTGATTACCTCAGAAACCTGGGAGGAACACTGTTACAGAGTAGAACATGTACTCGAGAAGTTAGCAAAGAATAACATAACTCTTAAATTTGAGAAATCCAAATTCATTGCTCGAGAAGTACAGTTCTTAGGTTTTAATCTAGATGATCAAGGTATATCCCCATCATCAGAAAAATTGGAGGCGATTCAGAAGTTCCCTAAACCGAAGAACAGGAAACAGTTACAATCTTTTCTCGGACTCTGTAACTATTACAGAAAGTTTCAGCATCAATATTCCGAGCTGACAGCCAAGTTTCAACCGCAATTGTCTTCGAAAAACAAATGGATCTGGGGTCAAGAACAGGACGTTACGTTCCAACTCATCAAAGACAAGTTCTTAGAGACCGTTATACTTCGTCACCCGAATTTTAAAAAACCTTTCTTCTTAAATTGTGATGCTAGCAACATCAGTTTAGGAACGACTTTATATCAGGAAGATGAGGAGGGTCACCATCTGGTGATTAGCTTCGCTAGTCGAACCCTGAATCAATGCGAGAAGAACTACAATGTCACCGAGAAAGAATTACTCAGTGTAGTATTCGCATGTAGCAAATTCCGGACATATATTTTGGGGTATCTAGTTACCATCTGCACTGATCATAAATCTATCTCATTTCTACGTAGGTGCAAGTTGAGTCACGGCCGACTGGCTAGATGGGTACTCGCCCTGCAGGAGTACAACCTACAATGGGAATGTATCCCGGGGAAAAGGAATGTTGTAGCAGATGTGTTATCACGCATTAATTTGGAAGACCAGACCTTTGAGGAAGAGAAGGAGGGCGTAGTCAAGATCTACAACCTTATTAAAACCAGATCCGATTTAGAGGCTTTATTGGTAAACATCCGCATCCACCAACAATCTGGCCCTAAGCTAAAAAATATTATTACTCGATTAGAAGCAGACGATGACACAGTTTCTAAATATTACCATATTAACAAAGGTATATTATTTGTTAAAACATCCTTAAATAAAGAAACATGGAAAGTTATTATTCCGAACCACATTGAAAAAGAAATCATAATCGATTACCATATAAGGTATGGCCATATGGGAGCCCTGAAAGTGATACAGGTCTTAGAGGAGAATTGTCAAATCAAAAACATAAACCGAAAGGTGAGAAATTACCTAAAATCCTGTAATATTTGCCAGTGCGTTAAGGTTAATAACGAGAAGAAGGAAGGTATAATGATACCCATAACATCTAAGGTGAAACTGGAGAATGTGTTTTTAGACATCTGCGGACCATTTCCCCGTAGTGGCGGTCGACACAGATACAAATACCTCATCATAATTATGGACCATTTTACAAAGTACGTAAAGCTATACCCGGTTAATTGGGCAACCACTATAAAAGTTCTTGGAGTCATAACGGAGTTATATGTGCCAGAAATAGGAAAACCAGCTTCAATCATCACTGACCATGGTACACAGTTTAAAGGAAAAAGATTGCGGGATACATTATTATCACTTGTGTGCCGTACTGGGTTCGGCAGCGTATTATAAGAATTTTAAAAACGAGCGCCGCTGACGTCACGCACGGCCACACGGCTACGGTAGTTTGTTGTCGGCACACAAATGTTGTGCAGCTACGCAATACAGCTGGCGCTGCCAGCTGTTTCTGTACGTTCCTGCATCCAGAGTTTACTTGGCTAGGCCGACACATTGAATCGGCCTCATTTCTATTCTATCCTTCAACCTGGTCATCTGCTCTCGACTGGCGGCTACCGTTTGTTCTGGACTTCCTCGGCTATCACTATGGTTGGCTAGATAAAGTGTAGCTCCAGGTATGTACAAGTCAGCGGGTTCTGAAAATATTCTAACCCCAAATATATTTTTACGTTTCAGCCTCTATTATAAATTTATACTTGTGTGTGTAGAGCAGTTTTCGATGTGTGCGTTAACGCGATTATCAAATTAAATTGATATGAGTGTAAATGTTGTGGGCTAAATTGACTTCAATAAAGAAAATACTAAAGCATCTCGCACTCAGCTGTGTTTGGTGTTATTAACAGTTATGAAATGCGTAATTAATTAATTGTCATATTTCAACGAAATACTTAAAAGGTAGTTGGTACATAAGTGAAATAAGTCACAGCTGAGCAGCTTAATACTGTTTAATATGAATTAGTGGCGATGTGTGTGTGCTGTTGATGTGTAAAGTTAGTGTTGGGAGTTAACGTGGACGGCCTATGTGGCGTATTTTCTTTATGACACCCTCTACAACCTATTGTATGTCCAGGTGCTCGAACAAGGGCGAGATGGGTGTCGGGTGGACTACATCTGTCCACCCTAATGGCAGAGACGATCTTATAGCCACGATGCCGTCAGTCGAGGACAACTTAGGACTCTTCCAACGCTAAGCTGCACCCGGGACTTGTGACACGACTGTGACATCACTGATCCGCGCCTATACGGACTAAGTACACCGGACAATCCAGGTGGGAAAATTCTGATTATCTATTTCTCTCTCTCTACAACATGGTGAATGCACAGAAGCCGCCAGAAGCTCACTCGTGAAGTTCTGAACGTTATACTCTAGCACAAACTCTCATGTTCAATTATGTTATTGCATGTGTGAACATTACCGCAGTACACCTAATGAAGTATCTTATAACTGTATAATGTGTAGGAAATTACACACATACACACACATCCGCAGTTTGCTGTAAGATCTAACTTTTCATCTACTTAAGACCATTAGGGAGTTAATTATCTTGTGCTATCTTGTCATCTGGTCATGGCTGAGTTTTAATCACGTAATGGGGGCTGTCTGATGCTTTACATGAGAAACTATTTTCTTTCACACACATACTTAGCGCTTAATGATTAAAGTCAGTGTCGTTTAGCTGGTTGAGTTTCGGGGCGGTCACTTACATTCTCTGGTGTGGACTACCAAGGCAAATCTATGCTTAGGAGCTGAGATATTCAGTTTACGCTGTCATTTATATTTGTACATATCTATACATATTAGGGTGCATTCATTTACTGTAGTTGGAATGGGTTTATGAGGAAGTTAGTGCTGAAATGAGGGATGTTTTGTTATTCATGTCGTATATGTGTTTGTGTGTGTAATTTTACTATATTTTGCTGGGGGAATATGTAACGGATTTAAAAAAGAGAAAAACCATAAATGTGCTTACTGAGACAACAGGCTAGCCTATTTGATACTATACAACACTTATGGATTAGTATTGCTTTTATGAATGAGATTATTACTAACTTTGACTCATACATAATCAGGCAGAAATTTTGCAATTATGCTAATATCAAATTCACTTACTTTGTGACATTATGAATTAATTGATATACATATATATAGATATAATTCTGCCTTTAATGGTGTGCTCACACAATCAAGAACTTGTCATTTATGTAACATCTTGCAGGTTTAATAAAGCACACGCTTGTTGGTTACAAGACTTTTTCATTTGCAAGTCCTGTCATTCACCTGGGGGGACATGTCTGTAATTGTATTTGGGCCTTGCACACTTTTGCTTCCTCTAGGTTTTCCACCTAGTTCTAAATATGATGTCTCTCCCCTTTTACAAAAAAAACTTAAATAAAAAAAAATTTTATAAAATTAAATAAAACAAAAATTAAAAAAAATTACAAAACTTAGAAAAGTAAAAGGGGGTTTTCACTTGGGATTGAAACATACAAGACGTCAGTCTACCACCCAAGTAGTAATCCGGCAGAGAGGGTACTGAGAGAAGTGGGGAGAATATTGAGAACGTACTGCCACCATCAACAGAAAAAGTGGCAGGAATACCTAGCAGCAACGGAGAAGTTCCTAAATTTCGCTCACCATCCAGCTATAGGAATTACCCCTTACTCCGCCATGTACGAGAAACCAATACCCCGAGTGATTGAAGAAATAATAGAGTTCCCGATGAATGATGGTCGTAAGTTTGACAAGGTGAAATTTTATAACAAGGTGGCCGAAGACCAAGAGAAACGGCAAACCAAATATCAAAAGGCGATCGGACGAGTAATAACGTATAAAGAGGGAGAAAAAGTACTGTTAAAAAACCGAGAACTACCCAGCACCCTAGAAGGGATAACGAAGAAACTATTATTACTCTATACTGGACCATATCTCGTTGCCAAAAATTAATAACAACAACACATATGAACTGAAAAAAATAGTTTCCGGAAAAATCAAAGGAGTATACAACCAAGCCTCCAAAAAAGAAATATTACGAAGAATAGAATTAGAATTTAAAAAAAATTATCAAAATTTAAAAAATAGTAAGATCAACTTACCAGTAATTTGAAAGAAAATACTATGAATTAAGAAGAAGATTTAGAATATAATAAATCATAAAAATTAAAAAAAACAGTAAGATCAACTTACAACTAATTATTTATGGAATTTAATTTTGAATGGAAAAAAAGAAGAATTTGAATTTTGTATAACCCTCAAAATTCTAAAAAATATAAGTAAGATCAACTTACAAGTAATTTAAAAGGAAACAATTTGGAATGAAAAAGAAGAATTTGAATTTTGTAAAATCGACAAAATTTTAAAAAGATAGATCAACTTACAACTAATTATTTATGGAATTTAATTTTGAATGAGACAAAAAGAAGAATTTGAATTTTGAAACCCTCAAAATTCTCAAAAATACTAGTAAGATCAACTTACACAAATAATTTAAAAGAAAATAATTTGGAATTATTAAAAGAGAAGAATTCGTTATTATAATAAAATTATCAAAATCTAAAAAAAGAGAAAAAAAATAATATAATAAGAACGACCTATGACTAACTATTTATGAAACTATCATGGAAACGAATAGTCAAGAAGGATGATTATGATATTACTCAGTTCTAAAAAACAAAGAAGAACAACTCATAAAACTTAAACTTTACTCATAAACTTTAAGTTACTCATAAACTTTGTATTATTTTCCAATCATATGAAGAAAATAGTCTTGGCAAGAAAATAATAAAACACTTATGAAAGGTAAAGAGAAATAAGGACCACATGAAAAATATAATATTAATGAATTAATTTTAATGAATACAAAAGTGGATTAATAACTTTCTGAGAAAGAGAAAAGAAAGAAAAATATGTTTATATAATATGATCATAATAACAACTTGGATGTCAATTACAAAGAGACCCATTGAAAAAACGAACTGACAAAAAATAATAGGCCTACCATTCAAATAATTAATAAGAACTAAAGAAAAAAAATATAAAATATAAAAATATGCTATCAATATCAATAACCAGAAGAAGATATAATGAGAATTCAGATGAAAAAGGAAAAAGTTACACCATAACTAGTAAGAAACATATTAACAAAGTTTCCAACCATGATAAAAATGAATATATCAGCCGAGCTAAAAAGTTAGAAGAATATATAATGAGAATAATAAATACTAAGAAGAATAAATGAGATAGAAAATGTGAGATAATCTGGGAAACAACGAAGTGTAGTATCCAAAGATATTTTTATTAGTCGAAAATTAGACTATTCTATATGTAATTTTTATTTGATGACTGTCTGTAGATAATTCCAGCAGCATTATGTTTTGAACAGAGATGAATTGCCTCTGATCTCAATTAGAAGTGTAGTATGGCCAGCAGAGTATGTGTAGCCAAAAGTGCCTCTCTGGACTGCCCCAGCTCACGTGTTAGGGAATGTTAGGGAATCAATATCCCATGGATAAAACACAAAGTTAAGAAAAGGAAAAATATAATAATAATAATAAATCTCTGAAAACACTAACTATCCAGAAAGAATCAAAGTCAGATAAAAGACTATAAAGTTTATTAACCTTAAGTATGAAGAAGCCGATATAGAAATGGGGAGGAAGACAAAGAATAATAAATAAAAAGTTATCATAAGCAATTATTTCATCCATAATCAAGTCTGAAATAATCACTTCTGGAGGAGAGCAATCTGTAGCATGACAGATAATGCCCATAGTTCTGAATGGAGAGAAAGATCATAAAATAAAATAAAAACATTTTAAATCCAAGAAAGCAACATTAAAAATTAATTAAGAACCACCGTAAAGCACGATCATAGATTGAAGTAAGAGTTTCATTAAAACCAATATTACAATGAGTGATGAGTAATCAAAATAAACTTCAAAACTAAAAATAAAGTAAAGTAGTACCCAGGTAGGATAGGAGTAAGTAAGGAAGAAACCCAAACAAGACAACATCCACCATAAAAGGTGATACTTTTCTAAGAAACAAGGGGGATAGGAGCAATTAAAGAAGAAACCAGAACAAGACAACATTCACAAGAAGAAGGAGTGCTCTTATAAGAAACCAAAACAAAACCCCAAAAGAAAGTAATAAAAATAATAACAAATGAAAGTATAACAAAAACCCAAATTTAGAAAACCATGTAACAGAGATATAAACCAAAAGTGTATAAAGTAGAATTGAAAGTGAACCAATGTGAATTAATTATATAATGCAAAAAACAAACCTTCATTATCCTCTATAAACAGATTTCTTGATTTTAATAAGACTATAAAACTAATTAGAAATAAAATCAAAGAATAAAATGGGACCAGTGCAAGTTTTATATTATATTAAATAAACCTAATGTGTCAATATTGGAGTTCATAAGCTGAGTAAATTGTGAAATTATACAACTTTAAAGTGTTTATATTGTGTCAATGAATAATATTAAATAGAGTATTATAATGACAAATAATACAAGTGTTTCTAAATAATAACTGCCACTCTTTATATACAACATTCATTAGAATGACAGTAAATAAAACAAGAGCAGGCCATATAAAAAGTGAAGTGACCAAGAATCATTACCCCAAAAATCAAACAAAAAACAGCTAAAATTGAAAATAAAACTAGGTATAAGAAATAGTGTAAACGATGGACGGACAGATATGTTTTGTTTAGAATAAGTTCAGATAACTCAATACTGAAATATCAGAGTTAAATACCATTCTTTTATTATGAAAAGGTTTATTATGGTTTAAGAATAGTTAATCCAGATTAAAATGTCTGAGATTAAATACCATTGTTAATTTCAATTATGTGTTATGAATTAATAGTATAAATTATATACTAAATGTTCTTTTGTTAAAATAAGGAAATGTTAATCAATATTATATTAGAATAGAAAGTCAGAAAGGGTATAAACAAGATGTATTATTTAAAAACTTTGTATTTAAAAACAGTTAAAATCTAGGCCAAATGGTAAATCTAAACAGCATTATAATTGATGAATTAAGTACAGAAAAATAGTTAAACTGATGGAATTTATATAAGGTAAATCAGTCACAGAGTCATATAACTGTAACTATAATTAAGAAAGATATTGTAAAGAGATAGTAAGAATTATTGTTAAAAATGCAAATGTAAAAACTGAAAATTCAAAGAGGGGAGTCACAAATTAATGTACAATATTTAAAAAGATAACCAATTAATTAAATTACAAGAAATTAAGGGAAGATAAAACTTTTATGTCAATCTGAGATTTAATACAATCATTAATATAACATATAAAATGGCAAACATTTTGAGAAGGACAGGAAGTAAATTTTAAGCCTACAATTTTCAAAATGAAGTAAGTATAGCATTTTAGATAAAAAACTTTGTAAAACTATCTTATTTGGTATCAAATCAAGCAGAATGAACTGAAGAAGAAGATTATGTATTTTGTATTTCATAAATTTAAATAAAAGCAAAAATATATTGAGTAGTATAATGTAAACATTTTAAATGTAACGGAAGCTAGAAAGTTTGAAACAATGTATTGCTAATATTAAATTGGCTAAGATTTTAGTAGAAGACGAAGGAAGTACGTTAGTTAATTATTAGACTTTGTGGAGTACACTTAAGACGAGCTCTTGCTAAAATATTAACCTATAGCGGAATCATAAATGGCGTTCATTCGACAAGCCTAGTCTACTGTGAAAATCGCGAGTGTCGAATAAATTCATTTAAACCTTAACTTCAGTGAAACTAACACCTACAAACATTAAATTAACTTAAAACAGACAGAAAACAAGTGAATATATAATTTAAACGATTAAACCCATTAATTCCACATAACGAAACGAACAGTGCAATTATCGACCTAATAGACTAAAGTGAAATATAACTTAATCCAACACATTTTATCGAAGGGAACCACAAACATTTCACCAGGACCACTCCACTAGGACCAGAAGGAATTAATCGCAGCTGCAGGAACGAGAAACCAGTGGGAAAACAACATTTATTGGAAGCAAATCTGCGAGGTGCATTCGTCAATTACATCTGAACACGGAGCGGCCATCTTTAAGTTCCCACAATTCCAAGCGACACTGCCAGTAAATCTTCACGGTTCGAAAAATTTCTTTACTTACTATTATATATTGAATGTTATATATGTATTATAATTAATAAGCTTATATATTGTAATGTTATACTTTCAATACTTTGCCCTTTTCTCTGACTATATATAAAATAACTGTTTAAAGAACCCGATAATAAATAATTGTACAATCTATTGATATACCCTGAGAGAGTCGATTAATCAATCGATAGAAAATCGATTACATTATTATTTGTTAATAAAATTGCTTGAATATTATAAAATTGAATCCTATTTATTCCTAAATTATAACTAGCATAATATATCATCTTAGTTGAGACTTAACTACCAGAATTTAACAACTTTAAAGGAAGACATAAATGAATTTGGAAATGAACTTGATTCCTATGCATCAGTGGATGAAAAGTAGAAACATTCCAAGTGTTGAGTGACGCAGAAATTATCGAGGAAGTAAAAAACATAGAAGCAGAAGATAGTGTTGAAGAAGATGCTGAGCAAGAGGAGGATGCCGACATCGTTTGTCCGACAGTACAGGAAGCAATGAGAGCCGCCGAAACTCTTTCACGATTTTACTGCTTTAGAGAGACGTCTGACGACACGTTCAATGCAGCGCAGCATCTCCACAGCACAACAGAAAGAATTTATTTTTCAGAAAGGAGCGTTCAAAAGAAAATTACGGATTACTTTCGACAGTAAGCCTAAATGTAAGTTACATGTACTTTCTTTTTGATCTTTTAAAATATTGTTCATGCTGTTTGTAAAATGAAATGCAGTTTGTAAACTTTAGAATAAATATCACGAATAATGTTAATAATGCAAAGATCTTTTTTTTATTTCTCCTTCCTTACTAGTGATTAAAAAGGGTCTTTTATAACGACTCTTTTATAACGTCACTCGGACATAACGTCATTATTTTTTTGGTCCCTTCAATGACGTTATAACCAAGTTCCACTGTAATAAACAAAATTTTTTTTATCAAACAACAAGAACACAGATTTTTTTAATTTGTTACAATGTACATAACGTAGTCAGGTTTTTTGATTTGTTAAAAAAAATGTATTATGACTAATATTTTGTTTAATGGATTTTAATTATGTTCACCTTATTTTTGCTGAACTTCGTTTTTAAGTTTAAAACAAGATACTAAGTAAAATAAACAGTGATTTTGTTCCCATATACATTTATTTTAATTTACCGGGCATTAGGTCCATACGCCGTGGTCCATTGCCTCTTAGTAAAACAATGGTGATTACTTTACTAAAGAGTTTGATTTACTGGCAGGCGAATTATGACATGATTTCAACCTTCTGAATAGTGAACTAAGTGAACTGTGGCTAGATAATGTAACGGACTGCACAAAAATCAACACAAAAGCCCAACAACAAAAAACATAAGGTATAGTATTTACACCGGAAATTGCCACAGTAGATTTAGGCTTAGTAATGCCGTCAAAAGTCTGCAGTAAAAGAAAAGTAATAAAAGTGGAGAAGACTGTTCCGCCTAGTTTAATTTAAATTATTTTCATTTTCATTGTGCGGTGATAGATTAACAAGAAGATACGAGTAAGATTCAGACGTACAAAATTACTTCTCTGACTGAGAGTTGATAGCGATCCTGTTATATCAGTCACGAAACATGGCAGTAGGAACAAATAACTTTATGTTACGAAAAGTGTTCACACAAAATATAAAAACTAATTGTGCAGTCTGTTCTGGAGTATGAGACATGGGAGACTGAAGAGTATATAGTATGATCTGTGAAATCGGAACAGGAATTGGCATCTAATCCTTCTGAGCCGATGTGGGTGTTGGCGATGTCGACGATGATGAACATAAGCAGGAGCTACGCTGATAGCATAGACCAGGGCTGTCTACCTTTACGAAGCCCACTTATATTGTAAGCATGCAATCCGGGGCCACTTCACTTAAGCTATTGCTTTACACTTTGCTTTTTTATCATATTCCTAAAAGCATATTTACAGAGAATAAACACAACCACGCGTATTCGCACGAATATTTAAATACGTTAGCATTCTTGAATAGCTATACGTAAACTCGACTATTTAATTACTAAGATTAAAAAACATATGCATTAAAATTAAATGACTCACGCTGCATATTTGAACTAAAAATAAAAATATTAGCCTATGCGATTCAATTCAGGTACAGGACAATAATTCATTTCAGTTTAAACAACAAGCAGACAAGAACGTCATGTTTTTCTTTCAATTGTTTGACATTATGACGTCATGTTTGTCTGACATCGTTCACATTCAGGGCCGCTCAAAACTACCATGTCGTCATAAGCCTGTCGCTTGGTTTTGGGTAGTAGTCTCTTCGAATTATAGTATAAATTTATTAATTACATTACTGTGACAACAAAAGTGAATCGGAAAGCGGAGAATATAAATAAGTAAACGGGGAAATACTTTTGGTTTCAATTAACGTTTTATACAGGATTTCGTCATCAGTAGAACGGAAAGTAGGATGTTATCTTCGTCTTGCAAAAATCTCTACACAAGACAGATGGACAAATGTTTCTTCTGTTTCAGCAGTACTCCACTGACTATAAACGAACAGACTTTTGTTATAAACGACCATTGGTATAAAGATAAACATGATAGCTAATAGGTGAAAAGGTAATGTCAGAAGCAAACCGTAGAGTAAACGGACGTACTGGATGGAAGGAAAGTGGTGTATTAATTAAAAAGGAATTAGGAAACGTTTATAGAGGTTAATTAGATTGTGCGTTAAATACGCTATTGGTAATTATTCTCTTAATTGATGTAGCACAAAAGTGAAACGCCGTATATGAACATTATCGAAAACTCATTAATATTAATTTCGTTAATGAGAAATTAATAGTGGAAACACGAAACTAATAAAATATGAGTGAAATACGACTCCTTTTTCAAGGTTTCTCTGCCCCCCCCCTCGGACGACAGCATTGATCGGCCAAAGGCTCTTGGTTAAGACATCCTTTCTGATTTTTCAGTCAGACAAGATGAGTCCTTATCACTACTTCAATCTACATTTGTATGACAAAACATATATGCAAAAGAGTAGGTAATGTACTACGTGCCAACATAGAAATGCAATGGTGACTCCCATCGAGTCAGTAAGTATTCCATTTTTTATGACACAATAAACTACAACAGAATATAGCTGCGTGGGCTGATTTCCACACTGAGGACAATAACATGTACTTGTAAGCCAAAGATTGCCAACGTGGGGGTGCCGTACTACATGGCAATACCGCAAAATTGGACAGTTGAAGTATTAAAATGGTTTTTTCTTTAACGGGAAGAGGAAATACTTTTAGGCACGAAGTGTGAGACTTCCCATCTGAAGTGGACAACCCATTAAAACCATTCCTCCTATGATCGAGCACTAGGACCGTTTACCACACTACTTCAGACTAAAACATCACTACTTTTTCTGCGCCTCACATCTTCATTGATCTAATTGTTCTACCTACAATCTGTTTCCCTTTTTCTCCTGAAGAATACACTTTGCGTAATGTCCTCCCTTCTTAGCTCCGACGAAGTTATTCCAGTATCCTCGACCAACGAGGCTCTTCTCGTGGGTCATCTAACACAGTTGGAGAAGGTGTGCTCCTCGTCATCCTTTACACTCGGCTACACAGGCAATTTACACATAAGGCTCTAACCATCTTATGGAGCTCACCTCTGTCAGATAGAAGACGACATCCCCATGCTTTCTCTCGTTCCACGGTCTCTCGTCTCCTTGTCACAAGCTCTTTGCCACCTTTTAATGGTGTGGAACCTTTCTTAGTGGTCTTCCATCTTCAGGTCTTTGGTGAGGTGCACAGCTCTGTACTCCTTGGCAAGAAAGACCGATAGCGATAACCCCAGCGCGTCCACCATAACATCTAGTTAGGAGACGGTGCGGTAAGCAGAGGCTATCTTCAACGCTCACCTCATCTGCACCTGTACCAGCCGCTTTCGGTACATTTGTTTATTCAGGGCATCCGCCCACACTTCTGGACCTTACAAGAGGACCGACTGAACGCCGCCATCAACAGGCCATCAAAAATAAATGAATACCATCTAAACTAGAAAAATATAGACCTATTTTTCTACAGAATTAAGATAATTAAATGTCAATGGACACATATTTAGCTGTACGAGATGATGACAAGAAGAAATTCTCATAACTTAAATGTGGATGAATGGGAATTATGAATGAATTGAGAGAGTTATTCGCTCGATTGTTAGCTGATCGTGTTAGTGACATATGCAATTTGGTAAGTGAGAGTCCTGAATAGTATAAAGACCTGTGAAAAGATCTGTGCAAATCACTAATGATTTTTGAATATATTACATAAATCATTACTAAAATAAATTGAATTAATATTACACAACAAATAAAAAATTATGATCTGCCATTAAAAAGATTTTATGTTACGATATTAATAATATTTTAATTAAAACGTACAGATAGGAAACGTTTGCCCCAGGCGAAGTAGTAGTTAATAGACTAAACAAACGTGATATCATCTGCTGTGTGGTGGCTAATTGATGTCGGGTCCTTGATCCCTAATTAATTGCGACGGGCCGGTGGTCGGTGACAGCTCAATTTAGTGTCAGACATAACCCCATTATAAACCTAATTACCGTACTAATTGTTGCCCGTAAATTGCCGAAACTAGGAATTAATATCACTTGTACAAAAACAAACATGCAACGTTACGATACATTTCGTGTGATCTTTATACAGTTCAGTAAGAACCAAATGATATAATGATATTTCCAACACACACACACACACACACACACACACACACACACACACACACACACACACACACACACACACACACACACACACACACACACACACACACACACACACACACACACACACACACACACACAAGCTACACGCGTACGCATCAGCGTGCACGCACAAGTATGTTACAACGGTGCGTATGCACCACTTAAAACATATTTAAAATATACACATACATTCATATATACATACTCTATTAGTACATTATATCCAGTATTTCTTATGTTAATGAGACGTACATTTTTATAAATTTGTCTGATTTTTAATTATCGTTAAACACGGAAATAATTTCGCCTTAGATACTTCTTGCACTGGATTATTTTATACTTCATTATTTCACCGTATATTCGTGACTAAGTTTTACGTTCGCGATGCACGGCGAATATATATATTTTTCAATCTTTTTCAATTGTTATGAAGAAATTGTAAACATTACTGAATTCCGCAGACACATAGTTTCTTGTAGGGTATATTTCATGCATTTGTTAAAAAAGTTTTCAATAAAACGTGATTAAAAATTACCTATTGAAGATTACGCAGCCAATAATAATTAGATTAACGCATCACTTTCCAGTAATTATTATATTGTTTACTCACAATAGATAAGCCTTGAAATACCAGTTGTTATAACGACGATTACCGTATTCAACGAATGTGGTGCGTCGTCAACCATTTCTGATTAAAATGTAAATAGTTTTTAGAGTGTTTTGTTCTCGGATACACGAATTGTTCATAATACCTATAAGTACGGATTAACTGTCTACTGCTTATTAATAGCCTATATTTTGTTTGTCAATTATAAAATGGCATTTATTTTTAACATTGAAAATGTTTATAAGGACTTGTCGCACATTTGCGGCCGATCGCTGGTGCGTGATTGAAAATGGGAACCGGTGAGTTTCCATAGAAACTACTTCTTTGTTGTCAATAACGTAGTACACATATAAAACTTCGCTTGTGAATGCGACT
This sequence comes from Magicicada septendecula, assembly GCA_034769895.1. Classification (NCBI taxonomy): domain Eukaryota; kingdom Metazoa; phylum Arthropoda; class Insecta; order Hemiptera; family Cicadidae; genus Magicicada; species Magicicada septendecula. The sequence goes on from CM068368.1 coordinate 663,166,957, forward strand.
ACATTTAACTTATAATCTGTACATTGGTAAATGAAGAATGAATGCATTGATTGGTGAATGAACATAAATATATATATATATATATTTTAGATTTATTGAAGCATTTTCAATGCCCTTCTCTGTGCATTGCATTTGTGTAATGCCTGTAAATTTTTCTTAAGTTGCATTCTCTGTTTAGCTTTGTTCGATTTCAAAATTATACACTTTTAAGTTGTTGGCCTCAATGTTGAGAAATTTTATATTAATTATTTTGGATTTGGCGATATTCGACATTATGAGTCGATGGTATTGCAAATTTATATTATGTGCTCGCCGCAAGCAGGACGGATATAAATTCTATAAATAGATTTATTTTCAGTTACTAGTGTCTGTATATTATAATGATTATATATTACCTTAGATTATTGTAACGAGCAGAAAATTTTAATGAATTTTTAAATTTTCACCTCGGCAGAGTACGTTCACACGAGGCAGTGTCAACGACTTATGGTGGAGCAATAAATAAGGAGTAATGAGAAGGTGTCAGTGAAGCGTTGCTGACTTGACAATAGAAACACATTAAGTTCAATCCAACTATAGAATTTGGTGGCGTAAGATGACAGGGAAAGTTTCGTCCAGAATTATTGCTCTCCGCAGCTGTAACAAAGTAAGTAAGGACATTCACACCCGTACCGAGAATTGTAGCAGGTGTTGGCCATATTACGTCAGTAGACGATAAGCGACAAAAACGAGTGAGACTCCATACTACAATGAAACGGATGCGCTGCACCTTAAGAAACAATACTGGAAGATAGGCTGACAAAGACTACAGTCATGTTACGCAGCTGGAGGTATCGTCTAATTGACAGACAAGAATTTACGAAGGGAAAGTTGGGGTGACTTCAACGACCAGCATATGTTCGAAATTAGTAATAGCCAGAAAAAAGGGGTTAGAGCATAGAACAATACGCCAGGGAGACTGTAAGTACAGATAATGGGAATCTATAGAAACGAAGAGTTTACTCAGACAATAGGCTGATAGACAAGTGTTTAATAGCCGTAGTTTCTTCGAAGCGGGTCAACGATCGTCAGGGCAGAAATCAGGGAGACCTAAGGACTTATCAGAGGCCTTCAGCCAGCGAGAAATTTGATGGTGAGGGGTGTTTCCATGGCAACTGAAACGAAGAACCTATCGGAAGAACTATGACGTAGAATCTTGACATGGTGGGACAGTATTTTCCAAGAAAATCAAAAACGGACCAATCTCGAAATGAAGTAGGCGTGAAGCGCGCCAGAGACAAAATTTTGAGTAGGGACGAATTAATAAAAACTATATGCCCAAGACAGAGACAGTCAGTGATACTCAATTTTTGAACAGTCTACACTCAATTTTTGAAACAGTTATACTAAAGTTTACAGTCAGAATTTTCAGACAGTTTACATCCAAAATATCAAGTAGTTTAACTTCAAGTGCGAGAGACGGTATATCATAAACTTTCAATTGTTTACTCAAATTATTCGGAGTTAGTAATTATTCAAAGTTCAGAAGAGTACATTAAACGGCGGAATGCTAACTCGAGTTCGGAAGTTAGATCGGTAACAAGTAACTTAAAAGACTTAATAATACATTCATATCGCGGTAGTGATACTTTACCGGTGTGCGCAGTAACGGACTTAGTAAAATTTACACCAAGTGAACAATCAGACCGTTACACCAACAGACAGCATCACTTAACGATATACAAATTATTTGAACTTAATATTGTGTACGACACATTATCAACAACATAATGAACACGAAACATTAAACAAACTAATAAATTATATGAACGTTTAATGAAGCGGCGACAAATGGAACTAGACAGGTATATTGACTTTAAAACGAACTCACAGCATACACAGTAAGATGAAACATTGATTGAACACTGAACTTCAATTACTCACACATATACAAACGCCTACGCGAGTGATCGGAAGAATAAAGTGTTAAGTGGTTGTGATAAAGCAGCATCCGACGGAATGTGTCTACGAGCCATCTCCATCACCAGAACGAGACTTCGTCAACAACTAATGGATATTCAATAACCAAGTAACCATTACTATTAACTATTTCTAATTAATAACTTCTACTGACCTGGTTTCTTTCAAAGAATTCACACCTGAGAAAATTATTAAGAAAAGTAATGAATAAATCTGAATAAAGTAGTTAAATGAACGTATAAACGAAAGCTTATTTGGGATTGAATGAACGCATTAAATAAGTAGAATATTGAATTGTAATATTATTTGATATATGTATGTTTCTTTGTTTTCAGCATATATTGAGACATGTATTTGTTTATTATTAAATATGTATGTATTTCAGGTACAGCGACGTAACCTATGTACTATTATAATATGTCATGAATGATAATTAAACTAGTATTTTAGTTGATCATAATATGCGTTCATTATTACCAATGTAACTCAAATATTAACCTATAGTTTGAAGGAATACAAATAGATTTTAAGAGTTTCTTGTGTTCAATTAAATAAATGAATCGATGACTACCATCTATTAAATGATATCACGTATGTGTTGATGAGCATAGATAGTCAGAGTCATAGATAAGATTCAAGTATACACATACATCGTGAGAGATAGGTAAATTTATATATTTAATAATTAATCTATTGTGCAATCAATACGCATATAAAATGACTTTTATAAATGGCGTCCAACTTAAGGGCTAGATACATTTGAGAAATTATTAAATTTACATATATAATAATTAACCCATTTAATTGACATTTATAAATGGCGCCCATCCGCACGGCATGATACGTATTAACAAAGATTGTTAACACGTACAGCTTAGGTAAAGAACAGGCAGTAGAAGTAGTAGAGAAAGTAGTGTCATAGAAGTAGAAGTAAGATAAGTGTTATTAGTGTAAGTCAGTTTGAATGATTACGCGTAGTAGGGCAAAAATAGCGAGCAATTCAGACAGTGTAGAATTTGACATTAATAACCAATTAGGCGCAGTAAATACAGAGGACAATACTATACCTAGTGAACCAAGTAGTGTGGTAGAGAGTCCAGAAGATAGGGCGCGAGGACAGACATCAAAACCAGAAGATGGAACTCTACAAATGTTGATGGAGTTTATGCGTCAATATTATAAAAACAAGAAGAGCATTACAAATTATTTATAGAAAAATTAGATGAACGAGACAGAAGATTAGAAGAGAGTTTAGAAGACAAGAAGAGAGCTTTAGAAGAAACATTGAGAAATTTGATAACTCTACGAAAGAGTTAACGCTGTTACGCACGGACATACGTGGATACACGAATCCCTTGAAAGCGGACAGTAACGAAGCCCAGAAGAAGCCAGAAGAAGTGGTGAATGAGAATTACGTAGATACGAAGAAGGTACAAGATACTGATAACACTGTCGATCTTACAGATGTATCAGATGTCAAGAAATTATCAACTGTGGGATCTAATGCGAATGTCATTAGCAAACCAAGGAAGAAGTGGATTAAGAAGAGAAATGACTTTGTTTCTCGGTATCTGGCGGTATCGGAGGATGATTCAGACATGGATAGAGATTATAAAAATCTATTACTACTACCAAGTAGAAGGCATAAAAAGCACAAATTAATTAACACGGGAAGAGGTACTGCATCAGTGAATCCTATGATGAAGTATCCAGCCTGTAAAATAAGCATGGATCGACGAAGTAGTCGAGCTGCACCAATAAGAAGCATGGAGGGAAAGTTTAAAGTTGAAACGAATACCACATGTTATAAAGCTGAAAACCAGTTCACGCAAGCCATGGATGACGTAAAGCGGAAGGACATACAAGATCCGTATGCATATTCATCATGGACAAGGAACGTTATGAGGAAAAGGAGAGGAAAGAATTTCAACAAACTACGTAAAATTGTTGTAAGGAATCGTGATAGTACTGAGAGGAGAGTACGAGCACTTGAGGTAGGATTTCTTAGAAACTTAAGAAATAAAACTTTGTTATGTAAGTACACGAGGGGTGAACTAATTGTCGAACAACAGTGTTGTACGCAGGCCTGGAAACGACGACATAAACAGACCGGTGCGTGTTTACTTAGAGAAAGTTATTGGAGAAAACGGCAAAAAATACTCAACGTATACGTAAACAATGGTAGTGCCGTTGAGGAGAGTTGTCTAAGGCGCGGCAAGCAATTTAACGCACATTTACCCGCGAGGGGTCGACGCAAGGAAAGGTACGACACATTTCTCACTCACTTACATAGAAAGAGACAGAGAAGGGTCGTAAATCTTCAAAGTGTAAGTACGGCACATCGTACCAGCGTAACGGGAACGACCGACCGGCTATTAGGAAAACATGTGACGCAAACCCCTAGGTCAAACACCTTACTGTTTACAAACAAAACCACGTGCGTTAGTGACAGCACAATATTGATGGGACATACAAATATGTCATCATAAATATAACTTGAGAATAAATAAATGAAAAGGTATTAAGAAGGCGAACTTCAGAATATTTGAAAATGTAATGATTAAATCTGAAAACATTGAATAAAATACATTAAATACATTGGTGATATGAAAACGCATAAACCAAAGATGGTAATTAGTGATGAATATTGATGAATGAAGAGTGGGAGATTAATGGATAAAATAAAACGAAGCTACATGTGTACTCGTTGATTGCAACGATATAGTAATAAATTAAGTCTGTGGAAAATTTAATGCCAGACAATTGGAAAAATACTATGAATCAGAGAATTGAAGATGAAGGAAGAGGAAGAAATTGAAGAAGATGTCTTAAGAAGCTAGCAGATGCTGATGAATCATCCGCGTTAGGGTAATTGACGCGATGATATCATTCAAGCTGGCTTAACCAAGAAAGTTATGTACTTTAATTGTTGAAACATAACATAAAAATGTATTTAGTCAATTAAGCACTAATTAAATGTTAGATAATAAGATAAATTAACATTTAGCGTGACATTTTATAAAAATATTGCAGTGAATGCAAAGGACATTTAATTGCTATTATTTGATTTATATGGTAATAAGTTACAAGGACAAAAAAAATGGACACTTAAAATCAAATAAGTGATAATATTCAAAGAACTAGATAGTGAATGAACTTTATTAATGTGAGTGTATGTAATTAGTAGGCTAGGATTGTAAATGATGCTATCATGAAGTAGGTAAATCATTGAAACTAAATGTAATACGTGTATGTAAATTATTAAGATAATCACAATTAACGCAGCTATTGTGTCAATTAACAATCTAATTTTAAAATAACAGTTTAAAAGATTTTATTGGCAAGATCATTAGTAATGCACAAAGGTGTATATGTATAGGAGATTTTCTTTGATGTCATGTAAAGGTTACATTGAACCGCTTAACTGTTTGATAATACCTTGTGAGTATGATATTTTAAAAGGTAAAATTTTATTCAATTGATGAAATTATTTAATTGCTTATGGAATTTATGATTTGTCTTATAATTATAAAGATAAGGTATTTATATGTAAATTCGACAATGTGAAATGCGTTCAGCTATCCCAAATAGCTAGCAATAAATTCAGAGAACCGATTAAAACCAAAAGGGGGTGTACCACTGGTAATATAAGCTTTTGAAAGTAGGTTATTGTGTATACCTTCCCCTGAAGAAGATGGATACGGCGAGGCGACGTACAGGGCGCAGAATTTAGATTTGAGTTGTTCCCAGAGATCACATCGTCAAATCGAAATTGAGGACACTGTAACGAGCAGAAAATTTTAAAAAATTTTTAAATTTTCACCTCGGCAGAGTACGTTCACACGAGGCAGTGTCAACGACTTATGGTGGAGCAATAAATAAGGAGTAATGAGAAGGTGTCAGTGAAGCGTTGCTGACTTGACAATAGAAACACATTAAGTTCAATCCAACTATAGAATTTGGTGGCGTAAGATGACAGGGAAAGTTTCGTCCAGAATTATTGCTCTCCGCAGCTGTAACAAAGTAAGTAAGGACATTCACACCCGTACCGAGAATTGTAGCAGGTGTTGGCCATATTACGTCAGTAGACGATAAGCGACAAAAACGAGTGAGACTCCATACTACAATGAAACGGATGCGCTGCACCTTAAGAAACAATACTGGAAGATAGGCTGACAAAGACTACAGTCATGTTACGCAGCTGGAGGTATCGTCTAATTGACAGACAAGAATTTACGAAGGGAAAGTTGGGGTGACTTCAACGACCAGCAGATGTTCGAAATTAGTAATAGCCAGAAAAAAGGGGTTAGAGCATAGAACAATACGCCAGGGAGACTGTAAGTACAGATAATGGGAATCTATAGAAACGCAGAGTTTACTCAGACAATAGGCTGATAGACAAGTGTTTAATAGCCGTAGTTTCTTCGAAGCGGGTCAACGATCGTCAGGGCAGAAATCAGGGAGACCTAAGGACTTATCAGAGGCCTTCAGCCAGCGAGAAATTTGATGGTGAGGGGTGTTTCCATGGCAACTGAAACGAAGAACCTATCGGAAGAACTATGACGTAGAATCTTGACATGGTGGGACAGTATTTTCCAAGAAAATCAAAAACGGACCAATCTCGAAATGAAGTAGGCGTGAAGCGCGCCAGAGACAAAATTTTGAGTAGGGACGAATTAATAAAAACTATATGCCCAAGACAGAGACAGTCAGTGATACTCAATTTTTGAACAGTCTACACTCAATTTTTGAAACAGTTATACTAAAGTTTACAGTCAGAATTTTCAGACAGTTTACATCCAAAATATCAAGTAGTTTAACTTCAAGTGCGAGAGACGGTATATCATAAACTTTCAATTGTTTACTCAAATTATTCGGAGTTAGTAATTATTCAAAGTTCAGAAGAGTACATTAAACGGCGGAATGCTAACTCGAGTTCGGAAGTTAGATCGGTAACAAGTAACTTAAAAGACTTAATAATACATTCATATCGCGGTAGTGATACTTTACCGGTGTGCGCAGTAACGGACTTAGTAAAATTTACACCAAGTGAACAATCAGACCGTTACACCAACAGACAGCATCACTTAACGATATACAAATTATTTGAATTTAATATTGTGTACGACACATTATCAACAACATAATGAACACGAAACATTAAACAAACTAATAAATTATATGAACGTTTAATGAAGCGGCGACAAATGGAACTAGACAGGTATATTGACTTTAAAACGAACTCACAGCATACACAGTAAGATGAAACATTGATTGAACACTGAACTTCAATTACTCACACATATACAAACGCCTACGCGAGTGATCGGAAGAATAAAGTGTTAAGTGGTTGTGATAAAGCAGCATCCGACGGAATGTGTCTACGAGCCATCTCCATCACCAGAACGAGACTTCGTCAACAACTAATGGATATTCAATAACCAAGTAACCATTACTATTAATTATTTCTAATTAATAACTTCTACTGACCTGGTTTCTTTCAAAGAATTCACACCTGAGAAAATTATTAAGAAAAGTAATGAATAAATCTGAATAAAGTAGTTAATGAACGTATAAACGAAAGCTTATTTGGGATTGAATGAACGCATTAAATAAGTAGAACATTGAATTGTAATATTATTTGATTTATATGTATGTTTCTTTGTTTTCAGCATATATTGAGACATGTATTTGTTTATTATTAAATATGTATGTATTTCAGGTACAGCGACGTAACCTATGTACTATTATAATATGTCATGAATGATAATTAAACTAGTATTTTAGTTGATCATAATATGCGTTCATTATTACCAATGCAACCCAAATATTAACCTATAGTTTGAAGGAACACAAATAGATTTTAAGTGTTTATTGTGTTCAATTAAATAAATGAATCGATGACTACCATCTATTAAATGATATCACGTATGTGTTGATGAGCATAGATAGTCAGAGTCATAGATAAGATTCAAGTATACACATACATCGTGAGAGATAGGTAAATTTATATATTTAATAATTAATCTATTGTGCAATCAATACGCATATAAAATGACTTTTATAAATGGCGTCCAACTTAAGGGCTAGATACATTTGAGAAATTATTAAATTTACATATATAATAATTAACCCATTTAATTGACATTTATAAATGGCGCCCATCCGCACGGCATGATACGTATTAACAAAGATTGTTAACACGTACAGCTTAGGTAAAGAACAGGCAGTAGAAGTAGTAGAGAAAGTAGTGTCATAGAAGTAGAAGTAAGATAAGTGTTATTAGTGTAAGTCAGTTTGAATGATTACGCGTAGTAGGGCAAAAATAGCGAGCAATTCAGACAGTGTAGAATTTGACATTAATAACCAATTAGGCGCAGTAAATACAGAGGACAATACTATACCTAGTGAACCAAGTAGTGTGGTAGAGAGTCCAGAAGATAGGGCGCGAGGACAGACATCAAAACCAGAAGATGGAACTCTACAAATGTTGATGGAGTTTATGCGTCAATATTATAAAAACAAGAAGAGCATTACAAATTATTTATAGAAAAATTAGATGAACGAGACAGAAGATTAGAAGAGAGTTTAGAAGACAAGAAGAGAGCTTTAGAAGAAACATTGAGAAATTTGATAACTCTACGAAAGAGTTAACGCTGTTACGCACGGACATACGTGGATACACGAATCCCTTGAAAGCGGACAGTAACGAAGCCCAGAAGAAGCCAGAAGAAGTGGTGAATGAGAATTACGTAGATACGAAGAAGGTACAAGATACTGATAACACTGTCGATCTTACAGATGTATCAGATGTCAAGAAATTATCAACTGTGGGATCTAATGCGAATGTCATTAGCAAACCAAGGAAGAAGTGGATTAAGAAGAGAAATGACTTTGTTTCTCGGTATCTGGCGGTATCGGAGGATGATTCAGACATGGATAGAGATTATAAAAATCTATTACTACTACCAAGTAGAAGGCATAAAAAGCACAAATTAATTAACACGGGAAGAGGTACTGCATCAGTGAATCCTATGATGAAGTATCCAGCCTGTAAAATAAGCATGGATCGACGAAGTAGTCGAGCTGCACCAATAAGAAGCATGGAGGGAAAGTTTAAAGTTGAAACGAATACCACATGTTATAAAGCTGAAAACCAGTTCACGCAAGCCATGGATGACGTAAAGCGGAAGGACATACAAGATCCGTATGCATATTCATCATGGACAAGGAACGTTATGAGGAAAAGGAGAGGAAAGAATTTCAACAAACTACGTAAAATTGTTGTAAGGAATCGTGATAGTACTGAGAGGAGAGTACGAGCACTTGAGGTAGGATTTCTTAGAAACTTAAGAAATAAAACTTTGTTATGTAAGTACACGAGGGGTGAACTAATTGTCGAACAACAGTGTTGTACGCAGGCCTGGAAACGACGACATAAACAGACCGGTGCGTGTTTACTTAGAGAAAGTTATTGGAGAAAACGGCAAAAAATACTCAACGTATACGTAAACAATGGTAGTGCCGTTGAGGAGAGTTGTCTAAGGCGCGGCAAGCAATTTAACGCACATTTACCCGCGAGGGGTCGACGCAAGGAAAGGTACGACACATTTCTCACTCACTTACATAGAAAGAGACAGAGAAGGGTCGTAAATCTTCAAAGTGTAAGTACGGCACATCGTACCAGCGTAACGGGAACGACCGACCGGCTATTAGGAAAACATGTGACGCAAACCCCTAGGTCAAACACCTTACTGTTTACAAACAAAACCACGTGCGTTAGTGACAGCACAATATTGATGGGACATACAAATATGTCATCATAAATATAACTTGAGAATAAATAAATGAAAAGGTATTAAGAAGGCGAACTTCAGAATATTTGAAAATGTAATGATTAAATCTGAAAACATTGAATAAAATACATTAAATACATTGGTGATATGAAAACGCATAAACCAAAGATGGTAATTAGTGATGAATATTGATGAATGAAGAGTGGGAGATTAATGGATAAAATAAAACGAAGCTACATGTGTACTCGTTGATTGCAACGATATAGTAATAAATTAAGTCTGTGGAAAATTTAATGCCAGACAATTGGAAAAATACTATGAATCAGAGAATTGAAGATGAAGGAAGAGGAAGAAATTGAAGAAGATGTCTTAAGAAGCTAGCAGATGCTGATGAATCATCCGCGTTAGGGTAATTGACGCGATGATATCATTCAAGCTGGCTTAACCAAGAAAGTTATGTACTTTAATTGTTGAAACATAACATAAAAATGTATTTAGTCAATTAAGCACTAATTAAATGTTAGATAATAAGATAAATTAACATTTAGCGTGACATTTTATAAAAATATTGCAGTGAATGCAAAGGACATTTAATTGCTATTATTTGATTTATATGGTAATAAGTTACAAGGACAAAAAAAATGGACACTTAAAATCAAATAAGTGATAATATTCAAAGAACTAGATAGTGAATGAACTTTATTAATGTGAGTGTATGTAATTAGTAGGCTAGGATTGTAAATGATGCTATCATGAAGTAGGTAAATCATTGAAACTAAATGTAATACGTGTATGTAAATTATTAAGATAATCACAATTAACGCAGCTATTGTGTCAATTAACAATCTAATTTTAAAATAACAGTTTAAAAGATTTTATTGGCAAGATCATTAGTAATGCACAAAGGTGTATATGTATAGGAGATTTTCTTTGATGTCATGTAAAGGTTACATTGAACCGCTTAACTGTTTGATAATACCTTGTGAGTATGATATTTTAAAAGGTAAAATTTTATTCAATTGATGAAATTATTTAATTGCTTATGGAATTTATGATTTGTCTTATAATTATAAAGATAAGGTATTTATATGTAAATTCGACAATGTGAAATGCGTTCAGCTATCCCAAATAGCTAGCAATAAATTCAGAGAACCGATTAAAACCAAAAGGGGGTGTACCACTGGTAATATAAGCTTTTGAAAGTAGGTTATTGTGTATACCTTCCCCTGAAGAAGATGGATACGGCGAGGCGACGTACAGGGCGCAGAATTTAGATTTGAGTTGTTCCCAGAGATCACATCGTCAAATCGAAATTGAGGACACTGTAACGAGCAGAAAATTTTAAAAAATTTTTAAATTTTCACCTCGGCAGAGTACGTTCACACGAGGCAGTGTCAACGACTTATGGTGGAGCAATAAATAAGGAGTAATGAGAAGGTGTCAGTGAAGCGTTGCTGACTTGACAATAGAAACACATTAAGTTCAATCCAACTATAGAATTTGGTGGCGTAAGATGACAGGGAAAGTTTCGTCCAGAATTATTGCTCTCCGCAGCTGTAACAAAGTAAGTAAGGACATTCACACCCGTACCGAGAATTGTAGCAGGTGTTGGCCATATTACGTCAGTAGACGATAAGCGACAAAAACGAGTGAGACTCCATACTACAATGAAACGGATGCGCTGCACCTTAAGAAACAATACTGGAAGATAGGCTGACAAAGACTACAGTCATGTTACGCAGCTGGAGGTATCGTCTAATTGACAGACAAGAATTTACGAAGGGAAAGTTGGGGTGACTTCAACGACCAGCAGATGTTCGAAATTAGTAATAGCCAGAAAAAAGGGGTTAGAGCATAGAACAATACGCCAGGGAGACTGTAAGTACAGATAATGGGAATCTATAGAAACGCAGAGTTTACTCAGACAATAGGCTGATAGACAAGTGTTTAATAGCCGTAGTTTCTTCGAAGCGGGTCAACGATCGTCAGGGCAGAAATCAGGGAGACCTAAGGACTTATCAGAGGCCTTCAGCCAGCGAGAAATTTGATGGTGAGGGGTGTTTCCATGGCAACTGAAACGAAGAACCTATCGGAAGAACTATGACGTAGAATCTTGACATGGTGGGACAGTATTTTCCAAGAAAATCAAAAACGGACCAATCTCGAAATGAAGTAGGCGTGAAGCGCGCCAGAGACAAAATTTTGAGTAGGGACGAATTAATAAAAACTATATGCCCAAGACAGAGACAGTCAGTGATACTCAATTTTTGAACAGTCTACACTCAATTTTTGAAACAGTTATACTAAAGTTTACAGTCAGAATTTTCAGACAGTTTACATCCAAAATATCAAGTAGTTTAACTTCAAGTGCGAGAGACGGTATATCATAAACTTTCAATTGTTTACTCAAATTATTCGGAGTTAGTAATTATTCAAAGTTCAGAAGAGTACATTAAACGGCGGAATGCTAACTCGAGTTCGGAAGTTAGATCGGTAACAAGTAACTTAAAAGACTTAATAATACATTCATATCGCGGTAGTGATACTTTACCGGTGTGCGCAGTAACGGACTTAGTAAAATTTACACCAAGTGAACAATCAGACCGTTACACCAACAGACAGCATCACTTAACGATATACAAATTATTTGAACTTAATATTGTGTACGACACATTATCAACAACATAATGAACACGAAACATTAAACAAACTAATAAATTATATGAACGTTTAATGAAGCGGCGACAAATGGAACTAGACAGGTATATTGACTTTAAAACGAACTCACAGCATACACAGTAAGATGAAACATTGATTGAACACTGAACTTCAATTACTCACACATATACAAACGCCTACGCGAGTGATCGGAAGAATAAAGTGTTAAGTGGTTGTGATAAAGCAGCATCCGACGGAATGTGTCTACGAGCCATCTCCATCACCAGAACGAGACTTCGTCAACAACTAATGGATATTCAATAACCAAGTAACCATTACTATTAATTATTTCTAATTAATAACTTCTACTGACCTGGTTTCTTTCAAAGAATTCACACCTGAGAAAATTATTAAGAAAAGTAATGAATAAATCTGAATAAAGTAGTTAATGAACGTATAAACGAAAGCTTATTTGGGATTGAATGAACGCATTAAATAAGTAGAACATTGAATTGTAATATTATTTGATTTATATGTATGTTTCTTTGTTTTCAGCATATATTGAGACATGTATTTGTTTATTATTAAATATGTATGTATTTCAGGTACAGCGACGTAACCTATGTACTATTATAATATGTCATGAATGATAATTAAACTAGTATTTTAGTTGATCATAATATGCGTTCATTATTACCAATGCAACCCAAATATTAACCTATAGTTTGAAGGAACACAAATAGATTTTAAGTGTTTATTGTGTTCAATTAAATAAATGAATCGATGACTACCATCTATTAAATGATATCACGTATGTGTTGATGAGCATAGATAGTCAGAGTCATAGATAAGATTCAAGTATACACATACATCGTGAGAGATAGGTAAATTTATATATTTAATAATTAATCTATTGTGCAATCAATACGCATATAAAATGACTTTTATAAATGGCGTCCAACTTAAGGGCTAGATACATTTGAGAAATTATTAAATTTACATATATAATAATTAACCCATTTAATTGACATTTATAAATGGCGCCCATCCGCACGGCATGATACGTATTAACAAAGATTGTTAACACGTACAGCTTAGGTAAAGAACAGGCAGTAGAAGTAGTAGAGAAAGTAGTGTCATAGAAGTAGAAGTAAGATAAGTGTTATTAGTGTAAGTCAGTTTGAATGATTACGCGTAGTAGGGCAAAAATAGCGAGCAATTCAGACAGTGTAGAATTTGACATTAATAACCAATTAGGCGCAGTAAATACAGAGGACAATACTATACCTAGTGAACCAAGTAGTGTGGTAGAGAGTCCAGAAGATAGGGCGCGAGGACAGACATCAAAACCAGAAGATGGAACTCTACAAATGTTGATGGAGTTTATGCGTCAATATTATAAAAACAAGAAGAGCATTACAAATTATTTATAGAAAAATTAGATGAACGAGACAGAAGATAAGAAGAGAGTTTTAGAAAACAAGAAGAGAGCTTTAGAAGAAACATTGAGAAATTTGATAACTCTACGAAAGAGTTAACGCTGTTACGCACGGACATACGTGGATACACGAATCCCTTGAAAGCGGACAGTAACGAAGCCCAGAAGAAGCCAGAAGAAGTGGTGAATGAGAATTACGTAGATACGAAGAAGGTACAAGATACTGATAACACTGTCGATCTTACAGATGTATCAGATGTCAAGAAATTATCAACTGTGGGATCTAATGCGAATGTCATTAGCAAACCAAGGAAGAAGTGGATTAAGAAGAGAAATGACTTTGTTTCTCGGTATCTGGCGGTATCGGAGGATGATTCAGACATGGATAGAGATTATAAAAATCTATTACTACTACCAAGTAGAAGGCATAAAAAGCACAAATTAATTAACACGGGAAGAGGTACTGCATCAGTGAATCCTATGATGAAGTATCCAGCCTGTAAAATAAGCATGGATCGACGAAGTAGTCGAGCTGCACCAATAAGAAGCATGGAGGGAAAGTTTAAAGTTGAAACGAATACCACATGTTATAAAGCTGAAAACCAGTTCACGCAAGCCATGGATGACGTAAAGCGGAAGGACATACAAGATCCGTATGCATATTCATCATGGACAAGGAACGTTATGAGGAAAAGGAGAGGAAAGAATTTCAACAAACTACGTAAAATTGTTTTAAGGAATCGTGATAGTACTGAGAGGAGAGTACGAGCACTTGAGGTAGGATTTCTTAGAAACTTAAGAAATAAAACTTTGTTATGTAAGTACACGAGGGGTGAACTAATTGTCGAACAACAGTGTTGTACGCAGGCCTGGAAACGACGACATAAACAGACCGGTGCGTGTTTACTTAGAGAAAGTTATTGGAGAAAACGGCAAAAAATACTCAACGTATACGTAAACAATGGTAGTGCCGTTGAGGAGAGTTGTCTAAGGCGCGGCAAGCAATTTAACGCACATTTACCCGCGAGGGGTCGACGCAAGGAAAGGTACGACACATTTCTCACTCACTTACATAGAAAGAGACAGAGAAGGGTCGTAAATCTTCAAAGTGTAAGTACGGCACATCGTACCAGCGTAACGGGAACGACCGACCGGCTATTAGGAAAACATGTGACGCAAACCCCTAGGTCAAACACCTTACTGTTTACAAACAAAACCACGTGCGTTAGTGACAGCACAATATTGATGGGACATACAAATATGTCATCATAAATATAACTTGAGAATAAATAAATGAAAAGGTATTAAGAAGGCGAACTTCAGAATATTTGAAAATGTAATGATTAAATCTGAAAACATTGAATAAAATACATTAAATACATTGGTGATATGAAAACGCATAAACCAAAGATGGTAATTAGTGATGAATATTGATGAATGAAGAGTGGGAGATTAATGGATAAAATAAAACGAAGCTACATGTGTACTCGTTGATTGCAACGATATAGTAATAAATTAAGTCTGTGGAAAATTTAATGCCAGACAATTGGAAAAATACTATGAATCAGAGAATTGAAGATGAAGGAAGAGGAAGAAATTGAAGAAGATGTCTTAAGAAGCTAGCAGATGCTGATGAATCATCCGCGTTAGGGTAATTGACGCGATGATATCATTCAAGCTGGCTTAACCAAGAAAGTTATGTACTTTAATTGTTGAAACATAACATAAAAATGTATTTAGTCAATTAAGCACTAATTAAATGTTAGATAATAAGATAAATTAACATTTAGCGTGACATTTTATAAAAATATTGCAGTGAATGCAAAGGACATTTAATTGCTATTATTTGATTTATATGGTAATAAGTTACAAGGACAAAAAAAAATGGACACTTAAAATCAAATAAGTGATAATATTCAAAGAACTAGATAGTGAATGAACTTTATTAATGTGAGTGTATGTAATTAGTAGGCTAGGATTGTAAATGATGCTATCATGAAGTAGGTAAATCATTGAAACTAAATGTAATACGTGTATGTAAATTATTAAGATAATCACAATTAACGCAGCTATTGTGTCAATTAACAATCTAATTTTAAAATAACAGTTTAAAAGATTTTATTGGCAAGATCATTAGTAATGCACAAAGGTGTATATGTATAGGAGATTTTCTTTGATGTCATGTAAAGGTTACATTGAACCGCTTAACTGTTTGATAATACCTTGTGAGTATGATATTTTAAAAGGTAAAATTTTATTCAATTGATGAAATTATTTAATTGCTTATGGAATTTATGATTTGTCTTATAATTATAAAGATAAGGTATTTATATGTAAATTCGACAATGTGAAATGCGTTCAGCTATCCCAAATAGCTAGCAATAAATTCAGAGAACCGATTAAAACCAAAAGGGGGTGTACCACTGGTAATATAAGCTTTTGAAAGTAGGTTATTGTGTATACCTTTCCCTGAAGAAGATGGATACGGCGAGGCGACGTACAGGGCGCAGAATTTAGATTTGAGTTGTTCCCAGAGATCACATCGTCAAATCGAAATTGAGGACACTGTAACGAGCAGAAAATTTTAAAAAATTTTTAAATTTTCACCTCGGCAGAGTACGTTCACACGAGGCAGTGTCAACGACTTATGGTGGAGCAATAAATAAGGAGTAATGAGAAGGTGTCAGTGAAGCGTTGCTGACTTGACAATAGAAACACATTAAGTTCAATCCAACTATAGAATTTGGTGGCGTAAGATGACAGGGAAAGTTTCGTCCAGAATTATTGCTCTCCGCAGCTGTAACAAAGTAAGTAAGGACATTCACACCCGTACCGAGAATTGTAGCAGGTGTTGGCCATATTACGTCAGTAGACGATAAGCGACAAAAACGAGTGAGACTCCATACTACAATGAAACGGATGCGCTGCACCTTAAGAAACAATACTGGAAGATAGGCTGACAAAGACTACAGTCATGTTACGCAGCTGGAGGTATCGTCTAATTGACAGACAAGAATTTACGAAGGGAAAGTTGGGGTGACTTCAACGACCAGCAGATGTTCGAAATTAGTAATAGCCAGAAAAAAGGGGTTAGAGCATAGAACAATACGCCAGGGAGACTGTAAGTACAGATAATGGGAATCTATAGAAACGCAGAGTTTACTCAGACAATAGGCTGATAGACAAGTGTTTAATAGCCGTAGTTTCTTCGAAGCGGGTCAACGATCGTCAGGGCAGAAATCAGGGAGACCTAAGGACTTATCAGAGGCCTTCAGCCAGCGAGAAATTTGATGGTGAGGGGTGTTTCCATGGCAACTGAAACGAAGAACCTATCGGAAGAACTATGACGTAGAATCTTGACATGGTGGGACAGTATTTTCCAAGAAAATCAAAAACGGACCAATCTCGAAATGAAGTAGGCGTGAAGCGCGCCAGAGACAAAATTTTGAGTAGGGACGAATTAATAAAAACTATATGCCCAAGACAGAGACAGTCAGTGATACTCAATTTTTGAACAGTCTACACTCAATTTTTGAAACAGTTATACTAAAGTTTACAGTCAGAATTTTCAGACAGTTTACATCCAAAATATCAAGTAGTTTAACTTCAAGTGCGAGAGACGGTATATCATAAACTTTCAATTGTTTACTCAAATTATTCGGAGTTAGTAATTATTCAAAGTTCAGAAGAGTACATTAAACGGCGGAATGCTAACTCGAGTTCGGAAGTTAGATCGGTAACAAGTAACTTAAAAGACTTAATAATACATTCATATCGCGGTAGTGGTACTTTACCGGTGTGCGCAGTAACGGACTTAGTAAAATTTACACCAAGTGAACAATCAGACCGTTACACCAACAGACAGCATCACTTAACGATATACAAATTATTTGAACTTAATATTGTGTACGACACATTATCAACAACATAATGAACACGAAACATTAAACAAACTAATAAATTATATGAACGTTTAATGAAGCGGCGACAAATGGAACTAGACAGGTATATTGACTTTAAAACGAACTCACAGCATACACAGTAAGATGAAACATTGATTGAACACTGAACTTCAATTACTCACACATATACAAACGCCTACGCGAGTGATCGGAAGAATAAAGTGTTAAGTGGTTGTGATAAAGCAGCATCCGACGGAATGTGTCTACGAGCCATCTCCATCACCAGAACGAGACTTCGTCAACAACTAATGGATATTCAATAACCAAGTAACCATTACTATTAATTATTTCTAATTAATAACTTCTACTGACCTGGTTTCTTTCAAAGAATTCACACCTGAGAAAATTATTAAGAAAAGTAATGAATAAATCTGAATAAAGTAGTTAATGAACGTATAAACGAAAGCTTATTTGGGATTGAATGAACGCATTAAATAAGTAGAACATTGAATTGTAATATTATTTGATTTATATGTATGTTTCTTTGTTTTCAGCATATATTGAGACATGTATTTGTTTATTATTAAATATGTATGTATTTCAGGTACAGCGACGTAACCTATGTACTATTATAATATGTCATGAATGATAATTAAACTAGTATTTTAGTTGATCATAATATGCGTTCATTATTACCAATGCAACCCAAATATTAACCTATAGTTTGAAGGAACACAAATAGAGTTTAAGTGTTTATTGTGTTCAATTAAATAAATGAATCGATGACTACCATCTATTAAATGATATCACGTATGTGTTGATGAGCATAGATAGTCAGAGTCATAGATAAGATTCAAGTATACACATACATCGTGAGAGATAGGTAAATTTATATATTTAATAATTAATCTATTGTGCAATCAATACGCATATAAAATGACTTTTATAAATGGCGTCCAACTTAAGGGCTAGATACATTTGAGAAATTATTAAATTTACATATATAATAATTAACCCATTTAATTGACATTTATAAATGGCGCCCATCCGCACGGCATGATACGTATTAACAAAGATTGTTAACACGTACAGCTTAGGTAAAGAACAGGCAGTAGAAGTAGTAGAGAAAGTAGTGTCATAGAAGTAGAAGTAAGATAAGTGTTATTAGTGTAAGTCAGTTTGAATGATTACGCGTAGTAGGGCAAAAATAGCGAGCAATTCAGACAGTGTAGAATTTGACATTAATAACCAATTAGGCGCAGTAAATACAGAGGACAATACTATACCTAGTGAACCAAGTAGTGTGGTAGAGAGTCCAGAAGATAGGGCGCGAGGACAGACATCAAAACCAGAAGATGGAACTCTACAAATGTTGATGGAGTTTATGCGTCAATATTATAAAAACAAGAAGAGCATTACAAATTATTTATAGAAAAATTAGATGAACGAGACAGAAGATTAGAAGAGAGTTTAGAAGACAAGAAGAGAGCTTTAGAAGAAACATTGAGAAATTTGATAACTCTACGAAAGAGTTAACGCTGTTACGCACGGACATACGTGGATACACGAATCCCTTGAAAGCGGACAGTAACGAAGCCCAGAAGAAGCCAGAAGAAGTGGTGAATGAGAATTACGTAGATACGAAGAAGGTACAAGATACTGATAACACTGTCGATCTTACAGATGTATCAGATGTCAAGAAATTATCAACTGTGGGATCTAATGCGAATGTCATTAGCAAACCAAGGAAGAAGTGGATTAAGAAGAGAAATGACTTTGTTTCTCGGTATCTGGCGGTATCGGAGGATGATTCAGACATGGATAGAGATTATAAAAATCTATTACTACTACCAAGTAGAAGGCATAAAAAGCACAAATTAATTAACACGGGAAGAGGTACTGCATCAGTGAATCCTATGATGAAGTATCCAGCCTGTAAAATAAGCATGGATCGACGAAGTAGTCGAGCTGCACCAATAAGAAGCATGGAGGGAAAGTTTAAAGTTGAAACGAATACCACATGTTATAAAGCTGAAAACCAGTTCACGCAAGCCATGGATGACGTAAAGCGGAAGGACATACAAGATCCGTATGCATATTCATCATGGACAAGGAACGTTATGAGGAAAAGGAGAGGAAAGAATTTCAACAAACTACGTAAAATTGTTGTAAGGAATCGTGATAGTACTGAGAGGAGAGTACGAGCACTTGAGGTAGGATTTCTTAGAAACTTAAGAAATAAAACTTTGTTATGTAAGTACACGAGGGGTGAACTAATTGTCGAACAACAGTGTTGTACGCAGGCCTGGAAACGACGACATAAACAGACCGGTGCGTGTTTACTTAGAGAAAGTTATTGGAGAAAACGGCAAAAAATACTCAACGTATACGTAAACAATGGTAGTGCCGTTGAGGAGAGTTGTCTAAGGCGCGGCAAGCAATTTAACGCACATTTACCCGCGAGGGGTCGACGCAAGGAAAGGTACGACACATTTCTCACTCACTTACATAGAAAGAGACAGAGAAGGGTCGTAAATCTTCAAAGTGTAAGTACGGCACATCGTACCAGCGTAACGGGAACGACCGACCGGCTATTAGGAAAACATGTGACGCAAACCCCTAGGTCAAACACCTTACTGTTTACAAACAAAACCACGTGCGTTAGTGACAGCACAATATTGATGGGACATACAAATATGTCATCATAAATATAACTTGAGAATAAATAAATGAAAAGGTATTAAGAAGGCGAACTTCAGAATATTTGAAAATGTAATGATTAAATCTGAAAACATTGAATAAAATACATTAAATACATTGGTGATATGAAAACGCATAAACCAAAGATGGTAATTAGTGATGAATATTGATGAATGAAGAGTGGGAGATTAATGGATAAAATAAAACGAAGCTACATGTGTACTCGTTGATTGCAACGATATAGTAATAAATTAAGTCTGTGGAAAATTTAATGCCAGACAATTGGAAAAATACTATGAATCAGAGAATTGAAGATGAAGGAAGAGGAAGAAATTGAAGAAGATGTCTTAAGAAGCTAGCAGATGCTGATGAATCATCCGCGTTAGGGTAATTGACGCGATGATATCATTCAAGCTGGCTTAACCAAGAAAGTTATGTACTTTAATTGTTGAAACATAACATAAAAATGTATTTAGTCAATTAAGCACTAATTAAATGTTAGATAATAAGATAAATTAACATTTAGCGTGACATTTTATAAAAATATTGCAGTGAATGCAAAGGACATTTAATTGCTATTATTTGATTTATATGGTAATAAGTTACAAGGACAAAAAAAATGGACACTTAAAATCAAATAAGTGATAATATTCAAAGAACTAGATAGTGAATGAACTTTATTAATGTGAGTGTATGTAATTAGTAGGCTAGGATTGTAAATGATGCTATCATGAAGTAGGTAAATCATTGAAACTAAATGTAATACGTGTATGTAAATTATTAAGATAATCACAATTAACGCAGCTATTGTGTCAATTAACAATCTAATTTTAAAATAACAGTTTAAAAGATTTTATTGGCAAGATCATTAGTAATGCACAAAGGTGTATATGTATAGGAGATTTTCTTTGATGTCATGTAAAGGTTACATTGAACCGCTTAACTGTTTGATAATACCTTGTGAGTATGATATTTTAAAAGGTAAAATTTTATTCAATTGATGAAATTATTTAATTGCTTATGGAATTTATGATTTGTCTTATAATTATAAAGATAAGGTATTTATATGTAAATTCGACAATGTGAAATGCGTTCAGCTATCCCAAATAGCTAGCAATAAATTCAGAGAACCGATTAAAACCAAAAGGGGGTGTACCACTGGTAATATAAGCTTTTGAAAGTAGGTTATTGTGTATACCTTCCCCTGAAGAAGATGGATACGGCGAGGCGACGTACAGGGCGCAGAATTTAGATTTGAGTTGTTCCCAGAGATCACATCGTCAAATCGAAATTGAGGACACTGTAACGAGCAGAAAATTTTAAAAAATTTTTAAATTTTCACCTCGGCAGAGTACGTTCACACGAGGCAGTGTCAACGACTTATGGTGGAGCAATAAATAAGGAGTAATGAGAAGGTGTCAGTGAAGCGTTGCTGACTTGACAATAGAAACACATTAAGTTCAATCCAACTATAGAATTTGGTGGCGTAAGATGACAGGGAAAGTTTCGTCCAGAATTATTGCTCTCCGCAGCTGTAACAAAGTAAGTAAGGACATTCACACCCGTACCGAGAATTGTAGCAGGTGTTGGCCATATTACGTCAGTAGACGATAAGCGACAAAAACGAGTGAGACTCCATACTACAATGAAACGGATGCGCTGCACCTTAAGAAACAATACTGGAAGATAGGCTGACAAAGACTACAGTCATGTTACGCAGCTGGAGGTATCGTCTAATTGACAGACAAGAATTTACGAAGGGAAAGTTGGGGTGACTTCAACGACCAGCAGATGTTCGAAATTAGTAATAGCCAGAAAAAAGGGGTTAGAGCATAGAACAATACGCCAGGGAGACTGTAAGTACAGATAATGGGAATCTATAGAAACGCAGAGTTTACTCAGACAATAGGCTGATAGACAAGTGTTTAATAGCCGTAGTTTCTTCGAAGCGGGTCAACGATCGTCAGGGCAGAAATCAGGGAGACCTAAGGACTTATCAGAGGCCTTCAGCCAGCGAGAAATTTGATGGTGAGGGGTGTTTCCATGGCAACTGAAACGAAGAACCTATCGGAAGAACTATGACGTAGAATCTTGACATGGTGGGACAGTATTTTCCAAGAAAATCAAAAACGGACCAATCTCGAAATGAAGTAGGCGTGAAGCGCGCCAGAGACAAAATTTTGAGTAGGGACGAATTAATAAAAACTATATGCCCAAGACAGAGACAGTCAGTGATACTCAATTTTTGAACAGTCTACACTCAATTTTTGAAACAGTTATACTAAAGTTTACAGTCAGAATTTTCAGACAGTTTACATCCAAAATATCAAGTAGTTTAACTTCAAGTGCGAGAGACGGTATATCATAAACTTTCAATTGTTTACTCAAATTATTCGGAGTTAGTAATTATTCAAAGTTCAGAAGAGTACATTAAACGGCGGAATGCTAACTCGAGTTCGGAAGTTAGATCGGTAACAAGTAACTTAAAAGACTTAATAATACATTCATATCGCGGTAGTGATACTTTACCGGTGTGCGCAGTAACGGACTTAGTAAAATTTACACCAAGTGAACAATCAGACCGTTACACCAACAGACAGCATCACTTAACGATATACAAATTATTTGAACTTAATATTGTGTACGACACATTATCAACAACATAATGAACACGAAACATTAAACAAACTAATAAATTATATGAACGTTTAATGAAGCGGCGACAAATGGAACTAGACAGGTATATTGACTTTAAAACGAACTCACAGCATACACAGTAAGATGAAACATTGATTGAACACTGAACTTCAATTACTCACACATATACAAACGCCTACGCGAGTGATCGGAAGAATAAAGTGTTAAGTGGTTGTGATAAAGCAGCATCCGACGGAATGTGTCTACGAGCCATCTCCATCACCAGAACGAGACTTCGTCAACAACTAATGGATATTCAATAACCAAGTAACCATTACTATTAATTATTTCTAATTAATAACTTCTACTGACCTGGTTTCTTTCAAAGAATTCACACCTGAGAAAATTATTAAGAAAAGTAATGAATAAATCTGAATAAAGTAGTTAATGAACGTATAAACGAAAGCTTATTTGGGATTGAATGAACGCATTAAATAAGTAGAACATTGAATTGTAATATTATTTGATTTATATGTATGTTTCTTTGTTTTCAGCATATATTGAGACATGTATTTGTTTATTATTAAATATGTATGTATTTCAGGTACAGCGACGTAACCTATGTACTATTATAATATGTCATGAATGATAATTAAACTAGTATTTTAGTTGATCATAATATGCGTTCATTATTACCAATGCAACCCAAATATTAACCTATAGTTTGAAGGAACACAAATAGATTTTAAGTGTTTATTGTGTTCAATTAAATAAATGAATCGATGACTACCATCTATTAAATGATATCACGTATGTGTTGATGAGCATAGATAGTCAGAGTCATAGATAAGATTCAAGTATACACATACATCGTGAGAGATAGGTAAATTTATATATTTAATAATTAATCTATTGTGCAATCAATACGCATATAAAATGACTTTTATAAATGGCGTCCAACTTAAGGGCTAGATACATTTGAGAAATTATTAAATTTACATATATAATAATTAACCCATTTAATTGACATTTATAAATGGCGCCCATCCGCACGGCATGATACGTATTAACAAAGATTGTTAACACGTACAGCTTAGGTAAAGAACAGGCAGTAGAAGTAGTAGAGAAAGTAGTGTCATAGAAGTAGAAGTAAGATAAGTGTTATTAGTGTAAGTCAGTTTGAATGATTACGCGTAGTAGGGCAAAAATAGCGAGCAATTCAGACAGTGTAGAATTTGACATTAATAACCAATTAGGCGCAGTAAATACAGAGGACAATACTATACCTAGTGAACCAAGTAGTGTGGTAGAGAGTCCAGAAGATAGGGCGCGAGGACAGACATCAAAACCAGAAGATGGAACTCTACAAATGTTGATGGAGTTTATGCGTCAATATTATAAAAACAAGAAGAGCATTACAAATTATTTATAGAAAAATTAGATGAACGAGACAGAAGATAAGAAGAGAGTTTTAGAAGACAAGAAGAGAGCTTTAGAAGAAACATTGAGAAATTTGATAACTCTACGAAAGAGTTAACGCTGTTACGCACGGACATACGTGGATACACGAATCCCTTGAAAGCGGACAGTAACGAAGCCCAGAAGAAGCCAGAAGAAGTGGTGAATGAGAATTACGTAGATACGAAGAAGGTACAAGATACTGATAACACTGTCGATCTTACAGATGTATCAGATGTCAAGAAATTATCAACTGTGGGATCTAATGCGAATGTCATTAGCAAACCAAGGAAGAAGTGGATTAAGAAGAGAAATGACTTTGTTTCTCGGTATCTGGCGGTATCGGAGGATGATTCAGACATGGATAGAGATTATAAAAATCTATTACTACTACCAAGTAGAAGGCATAAAAAGCACAAATTAATTAACACGGGAAGAGGTACTGCATCAGTGAATCCTATGATGAAGTATCCAGCCTGTAAAATAAGCATGGATCGACGAAGTAGTCGAGCTGCACCAATAAGAAGCATGGAGGGAAAGTTTAAAGTTGAAACGAA
Organism: Magicicada septendecula; assembly: GCA_034769895.1. Taxonomy (NCBI): domain Eukaryota; kingdom Metazoa; phylum Arthropoda; class Insecta; order Hemiptera; family Cicadidae; genus Magicicada; species Magicicada septendecula. The sequence continues at coordinate 663,192,062 of CM068368.1, forward strand.
TACCACATGTTATAAAGCTGAAAACCAGTTCACGCAAGCCATGGATGACGTAAAGCGGAAGGACATACAAGATCCGTATGCATATTCATCATGGACAAGGAACGTTATGAGGAAAAGGAGAGGAAAGAATTTCAACAAACTACGTAAAATTGTTTTAAGGAATCGTGATAGTACTGAGAGGAGAGTACGAGCACTTGAGGTAGGATTTCTTAGAAACTTAAGAAATAAAACTTTGTTATGTAAGTACACGAGGGGTGAACTAATTGTCGAACAACAGTGTTGTACGCAGGCCTGGAAACGACGACATAAACAGACCGGTGCGTGTTTACTTAGAGAAAGTTATTGGAGAAAACGGCAAAAAATACTCAACGTATACGTAAACAATGGTAGTGCCGTTGAGGAGAGTTGTCTAAGGCGCGGCAAGCAATTTAACGCACATTTACCCGCGAGGGGTCGACGCAAGGAAAGGTACGACACATTTCTCACTCACTTACATAGAAAGAGACAGAGAAGGGTCGTAAATCTTCAAAGTGTAAGTACGGCACATCGTACCAGCGTAACGGGAACGACCGACCGGCTATTAGGAAAACATGTGACGCAAACCCCTAGGTCAAACACCTTACTGTTTACAAACAAAACCACGTGCGTTAGTGACAGCACAATATTGATGGGACATACAAATATGTCATCATAAATATAACTTGAGAATAAATAAATGAAAAGGTATTAAGAAGGCGAACTTCAGAATATTTGAAAATGTAATGATTAAATCTGAAAACATTGAATAAAATACATTAAATACATTGGTGATATGAAAACGCATAAACCAAAGATGGTAATTAGTGATGAATATTGATGAATGAAGAGTGGGAGATTAATGGATAAAATAAAACGAAGCTACATGTGTACTCGTTGATTGCAACGATATAGTAATAAATTAAGTCTGTGGAAAATTTAATGCCAGACAATTGGAAAAATACTATGAATCAGAGAATTGAAGATGAAGGAAGAGGAAGAAATTGAAGAAGATGTCTTAAGAAGCTAGCAGATGCTGATGAATCATCCGCGTTAGGGTAATTGACGCGATGATATCATTCAAGCTGGCTTAACCAAGAAAGTTATGTACTTTAATTGTTGAAACATAACATAAAAATGTATTTAGTCAATTAAGCACTAATTAAATGTTAGATAATAAGATAAATTAACATTTAGCGTGACATTTTATAAAAATATTGCAGTGAATGCAAAGGACATTTAATTGCTATTATTTGATTTATATGGTAATAAGTTACAAGGACAAAAAAAAATGGACACTTAAAATCAAATAAGTGATAATATTCAAAGAACTAGATAGTGAATGAACTTTATTAATGTGAGTGTATGTAATTAGTAGGCTAGGATTGTAAATGATGCTATCATGAAGTAGGTAAATCATTGAAACTAAATGTAATACGTGTATGTAAATTATTAAGATAATCACAATTAACGCAGCTATTGTGTCAATTAACAATCTAATTTTAAAATAACAGTTTAAAAGATTTTATTGGCAAGATCATTAGTAATGCACAAAGGTGTATATGTATAGGAGATTTTCTTTGATGTCATGTAAAGGTTACATTGAACCGCTTAACTGTTTGATAATACCTTGTGAGTATGATATTTTAAAAGGTAAAATTTTATTCAATTGATGAAATTATTTAATTGCTTATGGAATTTATGATTTGTCTTATAATTATAAAGATAAGGTATTTATATGTAAATTCGACAATGTGAAATGCGTTCAGCTATCCCAAATAGCTAGCAATAAATTCAGAGAACCGATTAAAACCAAAAGGGGGTGTACCACTGGTAATATAAGCTTTTGAAAGTAGGTTATTGTGTATACCTTTCCCTGAAGAAGATGGATACGGCGAGGCGACGTACAGGGCGCAGAATTTAGATTTGAGTTGTTCCCAGAGATCACATCGTCAAATCGAAATTGAGGACACTGTAACGAGCAGAAAATTTTAAAAAATTTTTAAATTTTCACCTCGGCAGAGTACGTTCACACGAGGCAGTGTCAACGACTTATGGTGGAGCAATAAATAAGGAGTAATGAGAAGGTGTCAGTGAAGCGTTGCTGACTTGACAATAGAAACACATTAAGTTCAATCCAACTATAGAATTTGGTGGCGTAAGATGACAGGGAAAGTTTCGTCCAGAATTATTGCTCTCCGCAGCTGTAACAAAGTAAGTAAGGACATTCACACCCGTACCGAGAATTGTAGCAGGTGTTGGCCATATTACGTCAGTAGACGATAAGCGACAAAAACGAGTGAGACTCCATACTACAATGAAACGGATGCGCTGCACCTTAAGAAACAATACTGGAAGATAGGCTGACAAAGACTACAGTCATGTTACGCAGCTGGAGGTATCGTCTAATTGACAGACAAGAATTTACGAAGGGAAAGTTGGGGTGACTTCAACGACCAGCAGATGTTCGAAATTAGTAATAGCCAGAAAAAAGGGGTTAGAGCATAGAACAATACGCCAGGGAGACTGTAAGTACAGATAATGGGAATCTATAGAAACGCAGAGTTTACTCAGACAATAGGCTGATAGACAAGTGTTTAATAGCCGTAGTTTCTTCGAAGCGGGTCAACGATCGTCAGGGCAGAAATCAGGGAGACCTAAGGACTTATCAGAGGCCTTCAGCCAGCGAGAAATTTGATGGTGAGGGGTGTTTCCATGGCAACTGAAACGAAGAACCTATCGGAAGAACTATGACGTAGAATCTTGACATGGTGGGACAGTATTTTCCAAGAAAATCAAAAACGGACCAATCTCGAAATGAAGTAGGCGTGAAGCGCGCCAGAGACAAAATTTTGAGTAGGGACGAATTAATAAAAACTATATGCCCAAGACAGAGACAGTCAGTGATACTCAATTTTTGAACAGTCTACACTCAATTTTTGAAACAGTTATACTAAAGTTTACAGTCAGAATTTTCAGACAGTTTACATCCAAAATATCAAGTAGTTTAACTTCAAGTGCGAGAGACGGTATATCATAAACTTTCAATTGTTTACTCAAATTATTCGGAGTTAGTAATTATTCAAAGTTCAGAAGAGTACATTAAACGGCGGAATGCTAACTCGAGTTCGGAAGTTAGATCGGTAACAAGTAACTTAAAAGACTTAATAATACATTCATATCGCGGTAGTGGTACTTTACCGGTGTGCGCAGTAACGGACTTAGTAAAATTTACACCAAGTGAACAATCAGACCGTTACACCAACAGACAGCATCACTTAACGATATACAAATTATTTGAACTTAATATTGTGTACGACACATTATCAACAACATAATGAACACGAAACATTAAACAAACTAATAAATTATATGAACGTTTAATGAAGCGGCGACAAATGGAACTAGACAGGTATATTGACTTTAAAACGAACTCACAGCATACACAGTAAGATGAAACATTGATTGAACACTGAACTTCAATTACTCACACATATACAAACGCCTACGCGAGTGATCGGAAGAATAAAGTGTTAAGTGGTTGTGATAAAGCAGCATCCGACGGAATGTGTCTACGAGCCATCTCCATCACCAGAACGAGACTTCGTCAACAACTAATGGATATTCAATAACCAAGTAACCATTACTATTAATTATTTCTAATTAATAACTTCTACTGACCTGGTTTCTTTCAAAGAATTCACACCTGAGAAAATTATTAAGAAAAGTAATGAATAAATCTGAATAAAGTAGTTAATGAACGTATAAACGAAAGCTTATTTGGGATTGAATGAACGCATTAAATAAGTAGAACATTGAATTGTAATATTATTTGATTTATATGTATGTTTCTTTGTTTTCAGCATATATTGAGACATGTATTTGTTTATTATTAAATATGTATGTATTTCAGGTACAGCGACGTAACCTATGTACTATTATAATATGTCATGAATGATAATTAAACTAGTATTTTAGTTGATCATAATATGCGTTCATTATTACCAATGCAACCCAAATATTAACCTATAGTTTGAAGGAACACAAATAGATTTTAAGTGTTTCTTGTGTTCAATTAAATAAATGAATCGATGACTACCATCTATTAAATGATATCACGTATGTGTTGATGAGCATAGATAGTCAGAGTCATAGATAAGATTCAAGTATACACATACATCGTGAGAGATAGGTAAATTTATATATTTAATAATTAATCTATTGTGCAATCAATACGCATATAAAATGACTTTTATAAATGGCGTCCAACTTAAGGGCTAGATACATTTGAGAAATTATTAAATTTACATATATAATAATTAACCCATTCATTCATTTTATTATATTATATATATTCTTACATTATACTACCTTCATTAAGGAAACCGTAATACGTAATATCATATCGTTCAGTAGACGTGTTTAATATAATATTAGTTAACAGGGTTATGAATTATCCGGCGAATTTCCGGGAGAGGAAACATCATAGGAATCAAACGACCCATGATTTAGTTCCTTCTAGTTCTCAGAATAATAAGGTCCATAGAATCACCAGAATGAGTCTATGAAATTTAGAAATTTTCTCACTCGATATTCCGTAATGTTTTCAACAGATTGTTTCCTGTACCTAAAAATTTATAACATTCAGCTATAAGAAAAGACCGAGCAAACAGAAGCAGTGCCACAATTCTTATTGTAACAATTTCGTTTTGCTTATTTAATGTTTGTACACGTAAGTAATTTATATTTTTTATTACATTGATAAATTATTTTTTCACTTATGTATTCTCTTGGATTGGTTCTGAAAATGTTCAGTAAATAATTCCTTTTAAATGTGGTTATTCGATTATACGGGAAAATTCAGTTATCCAAATATTCGCTTAGCCGGAAGACTTCTGTCGTATGTTTGTCTGGATAATCGACTGGACTCTTCTGCACTTTTGCAAATTTCACGACTCCAATACAGCTGTTTTATAATGGTTTTAGGCTACTCTTTCTCATTTGCTTACTAAATAATTGTCAGTGTATGTTTTAATAAATCAAAATTAGGTAGTTTTTTAATTGATCATTGGAACATTGAACATTGAAAACTGATTGTAGCAGAGCAGTTACAATCTACCAGTCTACTCTTAGGGAGTATTAAATAAATAGGGTAAGAGATATAACAATTTAGAAGCTTACGTCGCAATTGTGTAGCTTCTAATTATTTATTATGGCGAATAACAATAATTATTTACTATTGAACACTTCTTTCTGGGGAAGACAATCGGAAGCCTTCTGTGGTAGTCTGTAAATTTCTTCACGGACGAAAAGGGTTCCGATATCTTCGACCTTCGTGGATGGTTCGGTCAGAGATGTCCATGGGGCGTCCACCATTGCACGAAGGACTTTCGACTAAAGGCTTAGGATTTCCAGGACTTTCGACTAGACTTTCCGTAGGATAACTATGTTCGATAATTATAGACATTCCCCACAGCCGTCATGTGTTGAAATCGGTTATATTGTTATTTTATAAATTAGGATATTGTTCCCTAGCGTTTATTTAGATTTTCCTCTTAAAAAAGCTAATGCGGTTCTTTAAAACTGAGATACAGTTGCTTTCGTTAGTGTTGGATGTGTCGTTTCCAGGTCAATCGTTCATCCAGACAATTTCCCAAGTACCTTACGGGCGCTCAGTTGCTTCTAAACTGGGCGACAGACTCTGGTCCTTGTCGCAAGTGTTACTTCAGCCGATTTATTGTGATAAGGGCTGATTCAGTATTATTTCTTCTAGCCACCGAGAGTGTTTAGATGTAGGCCTTCTTACAGATTGTCACTTTCTTCAGTAGGATTTTTATGTTAGGACAGTATGGTCTTGTTATCAGCTAACGTAGCGATAAAGGACAGGACGCCTGACTTTATAGGATAAGAGTTAAAAACAATATCATTAAATTTTATGGAGAAATATCGGTCTGGTAGACAGGACTTTACGAGTGGGTACTAGTTGTGTGTTATAGTTTTTCTAATTTGTAGAATAATCAAAAGCTTAAGAGACAAGAAGGAAGCTATTGATGCAGAATTCCTTGTCTTCCAAGGTATCTGTGACGTTGTTGATGATCCTGTACGTTAGTTGATAGTTGAATGGGTACTACGAAATCCAAACGGGTGTTTAGGCATCAGCGATGGGATATCCTTGTAGAGACGGTTTAATGGGAGTTACTTCTACACTATTTTGAAGACAAAACGTAACATCTACATCTATGATTGATAAACCTGTAACATCTATGTTCTTTAGGGCGTTTCCCAGTTTTTGTACCCTCAGTATAAGAGCGTATAGTATCCTCAGTAACGGTGGGATACTATAATATACGGTTATGTAATTATGTATTTATCTGTCGGGTGCTTTATAATATTATGTACTTAATAAATAATTAGTTAAAACCATGAAATCTTATATAATTTTTATTTTCAATTCACACGACGAAGGAACAGTCTGAACGGTGTTGTAAAGAAGACTAGCTAATAAGAGGATAAGGTGGAAAACATTGACCATGCCTGTAGTTCGAAGTCGTTTAAAATTTCATGATGGCAAATTAGAAATTCATTTAACTGAATGCAATTTGGCAGAACATAACGACTGTAAATTAAAACAAATTTATTTGGTTCAATATTCCACAGACGTTTATTAAATTGTTCTATATTAATATTTTTCAAACATTTAAATAAATGCTTTTCAATGCGAATGGTACTTTTCGTGTATCACTCGCATAACGTCCGAAATATATGGTCAAACACTGACGCCAGGCAGGTGTGACTGTCTGAAGCAGCTCGTAAACAACACGGATTTTGCGTTTCCTGTTACTGGCGTGTGTATTTTGTGTAATTTCTTATAACATAAGTGTACTTCTAAACTGGATACAAAAAACACAATTGGGTACTTTAATGTCTACAATCCAATCGTTCCTTAATAAACACGATTCGTCACCGATTATAGCCCAATAATTATATTAATCTTTTTCTAGACGTAAGTAAAAACAGTGACACGAAGATACAAGAAAAGAAAGATGAAATCAAAAAGTGAATGTAGTCAGTCATAGCGTACGGTATGCTTATGTTGCATGACGCAAACACACGTAACACTGTTTGCATCCATGGTCAGAGGTGAACTGAGGACTGGGTCGAATCATTGTCAATTCCGTGCACAAACCCACTGTCCCACGGTTGGTTCGTCAACATGGCCTCTTGCCAAGGTTTGTTTTAATCATTTCCAAACTATTCCTTGTTCATTGTTTATATAAAACTGTGTGAACCACCACCATATGATAAACTTGATGACATCATAAATCATTCTGATATTTATATCCTTTGTTAGCAACGTAGACATATAGACACCAGTGATGGGTGTCTATTGCTGATGGTACGCATTAGAGTGTAACACAAAATAATCTTTTTATGACTAAATCCGTATTACACATTAGTTTTGGAAATATTCTAATTAAAATAACAGATTAAATTAAACATGATAACAGTAATTATAAATATTAGCGAGCTTTTGTGGGAACTGTTAAGAAACTGCTAAAGAATAGCCAATATTTTGAAGTGCAGACCTGGACTCAAACAGCGGATTATCTAGAATTTGGTCTGCGGGGGGGGGGGGGTCGAGTCGGCTTCATACAAAAAAAGAAACAAGTTAAGACTAATTAATGTTATATCTTTAAAATGGTTTAAAAACGTGTTATAACATCCTGGAATCAATCGCATTAAAGGGAACAGCAATAACACAATAAAAATACACGTTATTGACACATTGTTTAGAACATAATTTTGACTGAATCGATTTTCCTATACAGTGTTTTATATTTCAAACGTATTGACAAATGCTGTGTAATAAACCTGTTTGTATATTTAAAAAAGAGTTACTACTATATTAGTGTACACAGCTGGAAAAATAATAAAATAGCCTAAAAATGAAGAGAGTAACATAATGCATCACCCTCTGGGGGGGGGGGGGTCTCGTTCGTTCTCCCCGTAAACACGCCCCTGAACGAAAATATTATAATTTTCTTGTTATCCAAAGACACCAAACAGAGAGCGAAATAATGAGTGCGACTTCAGATTAAGGAACAGGAAGAGTATAAAAGAGAATTAAAACCAATGGTTATGTGGAAGTAGCAAAGCGAAGGAAGTCGAGAGATTGTCAAGGAAGTCAGATGAACAGACAAGCGGATAGAATCAGAGAGAATGGAGACAGAACACACAGATGTGAAGAAAAACATGATAGTAGCAGTCCTTAGCGTACATACATATTCATGATCTCGTCACTTTGTTTTAAAACATGATTGCTTTATTTATTAATGAAGTAGATAACTCATTTATCTGATACGCAATTTTAGATTTAAATATATACTTCTTTTTCTCCCCTAACCACTCTCTCTCTCTCTCTCTCTCTCTCTCTCTCTCTCTCTCTCTCTCTCTCTCTCTTTCTTTCTTTCTCTCTCTCTCTCTCCCTCTTTCTATTTTGCTCATATTTATAAACCTTTCTACTTTCTAACTGTATTGTGTAGTTACAGATGTACGTGTAGTTACAGCTAACATTCATTCATTAATTCCTTGCGCTATGGTCCTTGCAGAACCTCAGCCTCCGCAACAATATCTTCCACTCTTCCGTGTCTTGTGCTCGTTGTTGTCCACTTTGTAACTCCCAGTTGTCTGAGGTCGCTCTCCACCTTATCCAACCATCTAATTTGTGACCTTCCTACTTGGCGTCTCCCGCCAGGTTGCTCATTAAAAACCTTCCGTCCTCCATCCTTTGAACATGCCAAAGCCACTTAATACTTTTGGATTTAATACTCTCAACCAAGTCTGAGTTATTATATAAACTGCTTAAGTTTTAGTTCGTCCTGATCCTCCAATTGTCTCCCTCCTTTACTGGTCAATAGATTATTTTCAAAATTTTCGTTTCTCAGCCATTAATTACTTTTTCTTGATTGCTAGACATTGCCCATGTCTCTAACCTATTCATAACAATTGGCTTCAGAAATGTTTTATAATTTAATTTTCAGTTCTCTTGATACATGTTTATTGCTGAGCAGAGGCTGTAAAGCGTAATAACTTCTATTACCTGCCAAAAGCCTAGCATTCATATCTGTCTCTGTTTCATTTTGTTCAGGTATTATCGACCCCTATTCTATCAAAAACAAATTCATTTGCACGTAATTGTTCTAGAGGATAGTTATGCCTATTTGTCCTCATATATTTTGTTTTAGAGCAATTATTTTAAGTTCTAACTGTATTATGTAGTTACAGATTTACGAGTGAATTATAGTGGCTATTGAATTTCAGTTTAGCACTCACTGGTATACTCGTGTGCCTGTGAAAGAGGCGTTGACAGTTGTGGATCCGAATCGACTAAATTGCAGTCGCAAACATTTTTGCATAGTGAGAATGCAAACTGTCACAGGCAATTTAGTTTTATTTGGAGCATGGTTGATGTGTGCTGATTTCTTCCTCAAGTCGCGTTCACGGTGTACGAATTTTGAGTTGAGCAGTTTTCCAACATTTCTAATTGTATTCTGTTCTCTCGGAAGTCGTTGATTTTTAAAGAACAAATTTTTTAGAACAAATTTTTATTAGTACTATAGCGCGATTGCGCTAAAGATATTAGAGAATTTACGTTTCTTCAGTATTTTCTTTTATGTTTACCGAACACTATCGTTTCTTGTCTTTGACGGGTTCTATCAAATTCCTAGATAATTTATTTCGGTAATAAAATAAATAATATTATTCTATTGTGATGGTGACTCGTGTTGTAGAAATTAGCTTTTTACAGATTTAATGGAACTGGCTAATTATTTAGTAGTGAGAGATTGTGCCTCTTTATCTGCTATTGTCTTTTAACACTGAGATCTGCTATTGAATGTTGTTTATACACTATTGTCTTTAAGTTTGGCGACATTTTGGTGCTAAACATTTATAATGTAATATATGGGCTCCATAATTTTAGGCTTACATTTAAGGAAATTGTGAAATAAAGGCATGCGGTAAAACTGTGAAAATATTATTAGACACACCATGTGTTTTGATTTGGAGTGCAACAAGAAAAAAAAATCAGTTAATCGAAATAATTATAATTATTAACAAAAAAGCTTTAAAGTGTTTCAAAATACTAAATGTATTGCCGTTATAATATTTTAGCTCGAAGGATTACAACAAATTACATAAAGTAGTACCGTATGTAAACTTTTACAAGAAGTTATATAAACTTTTCCAAAAAATTCTTAATTCTCAAAAAAGCGATCCGTATACAAAGCATTACAAGGACTTTGTTTCAGCTTAAACTAAAAGTCAATCTATGGATCCGTTAAAAAAAGCAAACTTTATAAAACTAAAGCAAACTTTAAAAAAGATAAAACTAAGACAAACAAAGTAAAACCACTGGATTTCAGAATGTCTTCAGAGTCAAATTTTAGTAAAACAGGGAATTGTTTTACTTCCATATTCCTTAAGGAATGGAAGTATGGTGATGGCAAAAAAAATCGTGTTCGAGATTATTGCAGATTCTGATTGTACTACACTCAAAACATGAAAAAAAGTCGTTTTCCGAAAAGTGTCTGTGTGTGTGTCTGTCTGTCTATCTATCTGTCTGTAGATTTTTTTTCTATGGCAAACGATAACTGCTGCAAATTCAAACAGAATCAAATAATTTTTTGCATACAGCCCTGATTTGTAGAGTACTCACGACCTATTGTTTTTGGTGAAGATCGGTTGAGGGAAAGGGGTAGTTTACCGGCAACGGTTTTTTTTATCAAGGGAAATTTTTTTTTTTGGCAAACGATAACAGCCGCAAATTCAAACAGAATTAAATAATGTTTCGTATGCAGCCCTGAATTGTAGAGTTTTCAAGACCTATTGTTTTTGGTGAAGATCGGTTAAGGGAAAGGGGTAGTTTACCTGTAACGTTTTATGTTTTAACAAGGGTTTTTCCTATGGCAAACGATAACAGCCGCAAATTCAAACAGAATGAAATAATTTTTTGCATACGTCCCTGAATTGTAGAGGTCTCAAGGACTTTCGATTTTGGTGAAGATCGGTTAAGGGGAAGGGGTAGTTTACCTGCAACCTTTTACGTTTTAACAAGAGTAAAGTACTTGAAAATTTATTTAAACTTTTTGAAACAATGGTAATTGTTAAAAATAAAATAATTTTGTTGCCAGGCAATAAAATTAAAATTTTTTCATTTGTAATGTAATATAATATTTTTCATTTAATACGGCAATAAAAAGGCAGGTAAGACACACACACACACACACACACACACACACACACACACACACACACACACACACACACACACACACAAAATTCACATTATTTCTGGCCTCACTCATGTTATTTTCTTACGTTTGCACGCTTTTTAAATGGAAAGTGCCGAAACCCACACCAACATAACGCGTGCAAGCCGAAAAAATGGACATCAATTTGCTTACTGGCGAAGCTAGTAGTTAATGAATGGGTAGGCAAAAATCTTATCTTAAATTTTTTTTAAGGAATCACTAAAAGGACGGTGGGTCAAATCAGACGCTGAGGCAGAGTTTGCTGTAACCGAATGGTTCCACAAACAGCCGTAAGAATTTTACTAGCAGGGAATCTACAGGTTAGGGCAACAGTGGAACTCATGTCTTAATGTTATTGGAGACTTCTTTTAAAATCGTTGAATAAAAAATGCTTTACACCTCTATACGTGTGTCTATTGAACAATCCTTGTATTTGTCATACACAATAATACAACTGATTGAACTTCAAATTTTTAAACTTGATTAGTTTCTATATATTTATATGTTTAATGTTACAAATAATTCAAATAACAATCTTGATCATCTGTTAGTTCAGCAGAATAACAGTGACACTTTTAATAACCGCATTAAATAAACACTTAGAAACAACACAGGCGCTTTAACTTAACTGTTTGGACCACAGAAGTGAGGCATGCCTCAACGCTCTATGTGTACAGCGCGGGACAATCCCCCCTCCCTACACTTCCCTATCACACCACTACATTGCTTACATACGGTGTATACAAAAAACGCTGAGGCAAGTTCAGGTTGCCTCATTCGCTTTAAACGAACTATGCCGAATCTCACCTGTCACCATCTAGCGGTCGCTCAATAAAGCACGTTTCGGTTTAATAAATTTGACAGTCGCAGTAACAATGTATAATCTTTACGTTATGTAGTTCATACGTATTTATAATTTTTATTCTACAGAATTTTTTAGGGTAGGCATTGCCTCAATTGCCTCCATGTAACTTCGCCACTGATATATATGTGTACAACGTTATCGGCAACAAAGAAGTAGTTTTTGTTAAAATTCCTTCCCGGGATATTTGGCCGTAGTCCAATGTTTTCTACAAAACCAGCCATTTCGGCAATGCCATCGACTCCCATCATCAGTGAAAATCGAGTGCGATAACGTGAGGTGGTATACGTTAGTGACCACAGTACTGTGGTTAAGGCTGAAGCAGTAAGTAGAAAGAAGTAGTTTCTATCGTAATATTTCATTTCGAAAATGATTTTAAATATAAATCTTAGAATATGGAAGTCATGTATGGTTCTCCATACCAATATTTTAATATTTGGGTTTGTACGTCATAAGACAATTGTGTTACTGTGTTATAATAGTATTCCTAACGCATTAAGCGAGATTCAAAATAAATCGTAATAACGTTTAAAATATGATTTCGTTCACTATCGTAAAATGAAACGTATCTTGTATAGTTCGTATATGGTTAAAAGAGTATTACAAATATTTGTACACTTAATTACGACAGTGTAAAAAATAATAACAATCTAATTATAAGTAAATGGCTGCTTTGAAGGATTCAATGTCAAGGCTGAGCGGGCATCAAATTGTTTTGGCGTTTCACTTTGGCCCTTAATCAAATGTTTTCCTTCTCTGGACAAAAGCTACGTCCTTGTTATTCAGTCATCGAATAAAGGATGTGCTTACAGTTTCCACCAAATTAAAGAAAACAGTGTGCCAGCAAAATAAAGTCCAATTTTCGCAGAGATCGTGAGGCATTACAGGATGTTCAAGAAAGAACGTAGCCTAATTGGCAAAATAAGTTTTATCGCTGAAATTGAAGAAAGTCGAGAACATTCAGTTGACCAGTAAAAATAAAAATCGCTTTCCACGTCGAAGCACGCCTTAGTGTATGAATTTGTTTCAGCTCTCAGTGTTCATGTTATGTTTACACAAACATTTTATATAATCTAATCTGTACTTATAATATGCACAGCGAAATGTCCAACAGAAATTCGCTTTTGTAGTCACTTACGTGTTGCTACTGTGCAATGTATGCCGACTGTCAGTCTCACGCGGTGCTTCAGTTTCTATTTCCACCTGCCATTTTAATAAATTTCTCTTCTTGTCACTACTTCTCTTTTCTCTTTATACAGTACTGAGAGCTCTTTCAACGAATATATGGCCAAAGTAATAATGATTAAAAAATTGATGTTTATTATTATTATTAATTTACTATTACTGTTATAAAAAATATTCAAATTATTATTATTATTATTTTGCTGCATGTCCACACTGAAGATATTGTGTTTTGTGTTTCACTAAATCAAAACTATATAAAAGATAGTGACGGCATACAAATATTTCTTGTGGGTTGTTTTTGGCAGACTGAAGTAAATTAATTTTAAACTTACACCTTGAATGTAACATACGAGGAAAGGTTTAAGAGCTATGTAAATAAGATACTGGAGAAGCTGAACGTTACAGGATGCGGTAAACAATGAGGAAATAAGATAAATAATGAATAATGTATCGGTATAAATTGACACAATCGGCACAAAAAGATTAAGATGGTACGGCCATGTGAACCGTATGGGCAATGATACATGGCCAAAGAAATTGTTAGACCTACCCCTCTGGAAAGAAGAAAAAGAAGAAAGCCACGAATGACTTGGGTAGAATATACAAGGAATACAAATGATACAGAGAAATGAAGATCACTGGATGACTGGAAAGATCATAAAGTTTGGAAACCCGGATGGCTAAAACGACTTTGACGTTGTTCGAAAATCGCGAAACCGTCTTGAATGTCAAATGGTTTGTATACAGCCGAATACCAAATATTGGGACAGTACCCTAACTTGGAGCATTTTGGGATTTTTCACTTTTTAATGTCGGTTAAACCACTAATTTCTGTTTACATTCTGAACGTGTGGTAAATCAAAACCGATGTAGTTGTTCTTTAATATACACTAAGAAACAATCCACATACAGTGTTTTGGTTCAAATTAAATACTTTTAAAATAACACTAAAGAAAAAACTTTTTTATCGAATAGCTTTTATTCCGTATGCTTTCTCAGTAAATTCTGTAGTTTTAGATTTCTTAAGCCTAATACGTTATGGCAAAGTGTTATAGACTAATTTAATTGTTACTTACGTTTTATTAGTTATAAGAAAATTTCCAAGAAATTGTACAAGGATACATACCCCGGATCACTGTCCCAAGTTACGATACCAAAATTGGTATTACAAATTGTCTGTTAGGTTTAAAAATGTATGCGTTTTTTGAGAGTGAATGAAGATTTTTGAAAGAAAGTAATTAAAATTAAGAAGAGCTGTCATTATTTTGATTATAATATTATCAGGTTTGTGTCCAATGCGGCTGAAATGAAATATCTTATCGGCAAGCTGAAAAAAAACTTGAGGTTCAAAACTCCACAATTTAGAGAAAAGAGAACAATGTACAGCAACAGTCGTATGGCCAGCTACCGGTGTTTAATCCACAAGATGAGAATAAACTGTCCGAACGCTAAACTTTAGCTAGGGAGTGGAGCTTACCTTTAACTATTTTTTGATATAAGATGCGTTCTTAAGAGATTCATGGATTATATAGGCCATGTTGAAATCCGCTCCAAAACAATTTTTCGGTATACAAATATATTTTAAATTTTCTAAATAGACAAAGTGTAGAGTTGAAAAGTCGTTGATGTACTAATATAAAAAGTCCAGCTTTGCAGGAACCTCCTAGGTAGTAAAAGCAATAGGTATATCGCCGCAACACACACACACACTCTCTCTCTCTCTCTCTCTCTCTCTCTCTCTCTCTCTCTCTCTCTCTCTCTCTCTCTCTCTCTCTCTCTCCCTCTCCCTCTCCCTCTCTCACACACACACACACACACACACACACACACACACAAATTCATATTACACTCAATTATATTTATTTAACATGGGATTTATTTTAATGTACAACGCAAAAAAATTTAGTCGAGTAGATCACGACGGATCGCCTTTATAAAGACGATTAACAGGTATTCCGGAAAAATAAGTTTCATAAGTGTTTAAACGGAAAGTTTGTAATCGACTTGTGCTTTCTGCAATAATTACTTCTGGTGAACATGAGAATGAAACAACAACTGCAAATTGCGTGAGAATAAGAGAAAGCAATACAGTAGACTCGTAACCAAACTTCAGTATATGAACTCGTTTACAGAATTAAGGAAGATAAATTTGAGGTGGACAGAACACTTTGGCTAAGCGAGAAGATGGGGTAGTCGCAAAAGAGTGTGGAGAGCGAAAGGATGTTTGGAAATGCTGGTTGGCGTTATAAAGTACTGTGGTACAGGAAAATGAACAAGACTTGCTTTAATAGGAAACGACTAAGGAGGGATTAGCATTCGTTTTGGAGTAGTGCCAACTAATTTTTCTTTGGTATTTTTTGTTTCTTAAGCAAAAGAGAGATAGTTATTGATGATAAAGGAAAACTAAAATTATCTAGATTTATTCGCTCTTACTCTGAAGCTGAAGTTTTGTGACTTTATCGTGTACTTCCGCCTCCTGATTTTGTCGTTTTAGGGAATTTTATACGAACCAAATCAAATTGATAAAACCGACGATTTTTTGAGCTAGTTATTTTTATATCATTTATTGCAGGAATCACATACACACAAAACGTTCTCAAACACCAACGTGCAATACAGCAACAGACAAACACTGCCCAATCAATGAAATTCCTTCCCCCCCACCCATCCTACTATAGGATATTGCTGGGACGTTCTTAATAACGTTTGAAGTTCGCCTCGTGTTGCAATGCAAAAATTATTGAGTATGACAGACCTTAAAAATGGTCATCGTCGGTGTCACTCGCTAAACTGTGTAGTTGTCATGGAAAGCTATGCCTCGTTTTCTTCTGTACTTAGGTCTTCAGAATACATTAACAAGAGCTACTACAGGCTCCTGATGTTAATCAGCGCCTCTTTTACTGTCATCTGCTGTAGATTATTCACGTTTTACAACTAATTTAACATTAAATTAATGTTAACTAATGTTAACGGTGCTTACAACAAGTCTGTCTTGTAACAATGGAATAAACTTAGTATCCGGTACGCAACGAAATATAAGCTATGGTTTTATTAAATTATCGTTATATATATTTATACATACGTATGTGGCTCATGTGTATCTGTGAAGGGGTTGTTGTTAAATTATAGCTTGCAAATAAGTTTGTTGTAAAGTAAATGGAGGTCATCGTATAAGTACATGGTATAATGAAAACAGTAAAAATATAATAGCAAATAGTATATAAATTGCATATTTTAAAACCCGATAAAAGTAATACAGAGGTAGGCGGGGGGGGGGGTCTGGCTGGCACTAGCTAGAGGTCCACCGTGTATATGTAAATATGAACAATACAAATTTTCGTGCATCAAAAACAAAAACAATTAGGTACCAAAAGGAAGTTATGAGTATATTACATATACGTTAGAAAATATGGCTAATTATTCTTATTTGCGTATTACATACATACATACATACATAAAAATGTGTCTGTGTGTGGTATGAGTGTGAAGAAAATTCTGCTAAGTGGTGTTACTAAATCAGTATAAATATATGCGAATGCTTGCGTGCCCCCCCCCCCCACACACACACAATATAATTCATATTATTTTAATGAATATAAATATATTTTTGTTGTATAATTATATATTTTAAATAAGTATAAATATAATTATATTAAACAATAGTTTTGTTGTTTTTTATAATAATATTAATATTGTTAATTTATTAATGTTAATAAAGATATTAAATAATATTATTATGCCTGTAGTTTATAATGAAATATCACTCGGGCACACATATATATAAGCCTAAATCTATAATATATTTTTCTTTTATCTTTCTCCTTTTAGTTAAAAACCTCTAAACACCTCAACGACAGTAAATCAAAATATGTCTCACAGCTTGTTACAAGTAAGCCACTTGCCCTTATCATGTTTGTTAATAATACGTATATACAAATCTATTTATTATAAGTACATATTTAGGTACATAAATGTATTCATATCTTGCTATATTCAAATAATTAGACGAATGTGTTTGATTTCAATATTTTGTATTTTATTGTAAAGTTTATTGTATCCTTCGTCCCGTCGCTTAAAATAAAACGTCTTATTGTAAGCGTGTATTGTGTTTCCTCTCACCTGGTTTGATGCGGGCTAGCAGAACTGTGTCAGTCCTCTGTCTCCAATATTCTTGTTTACTTCAAATAATTACCGAAAGTTTACAGAATAGAGGAAGCTGTATGTTATTATTGTATAATATACGCGCGTTTCGTTGACGGATTGATCATTTAATTAAATAATTAGCAGGGAACTTTCTACAGGCTGGAAGTGACAAAAACCGTGAGAAAGAGTTCACGGTGACATCGACATCGACAATACGCGTACGCAATACACTGCTGCTTGCAATATACTTCGTTCAATAGCTGTTGGACGACTCATACATTACGTGAGCTCCGCGCTTACCACTGTCGTTGTGTTAAATCTGTTCTTTAGGATCCATATAAGTAACACGTCGTATTAACCCTTTTTTCAGTACATTCGGTATTCGAACTTTAGGGGAAAGATTGTAGGATAAATACATTTTTCTAGTCAGCATGATTCAAAAACTAGTGTTTTCGGAATGGAATACTTAAGAAGTAGGTTCAGCGCGAATAAACCCAATTTAATTGGATACCTGTGCGCCGATGTGTTGTGGTCTTTGTGGCGTTGCCAGGACAGAGAGAGAATGAGACGAAGAAAAAGAGATAGAAAAAGGAGACAGGGAAAATGAGATCGGTAGTTCCTCTACTACTGTCTTAACTGCGACAAGAATTATAAGATTTATTAATAAAAATTTTAATATTTCCCAAAATATATTGGGAAAACATTAAAGGAATTACACCATAACAACTGGTTCGTACTGCATGGACTGGCTTAAATAAAATATTAGCATGACAAAGAGGCTCCCTGGATCTTCTGCAAACAGAAGGCAACTAAACTGATCTGTAAATTTATCGGTGGCAGATACGTGTGTATAAAATTTCACATAACCCTCAAACGAATAATCTCTCTCTCTCTCTCTCTCTCTCTCACACACACACACACACACACACACACACACACACTCACACTCACACAGAGGGTACACCGTTTTTAGTGGTGGTCGTTTGGAAGGAATATAAAATTGTAGAAACTAAAACCATAATTAGTTCACATATCCAGTCTGAGGCTGTGAGTTTTATTTTAAGTCTCTGGTAATATAAAGTCTCAGTTATTAAGGTTTTTTTGATAAAACACTAAACAAGCACCCTAGCCGACTGATGAGTAATTTTGATCTAACGAAAATAACTGTTTAGTTACTTTAATTCTACAGTTTCCTTAGGATTTTTATAATCCTTTCCCTAGCATGTTTATAAATGCTTCCTTTATATATACTGAATGCCTATTTATCTTCTGAACTATACAGCTTTACTGAATTTTAAGGTTAGACACAAGTAGCTTTACAAAATTACAGTTGCGGTCTCTAAAGATTTTGATCTTAACAATATCTTGTAGATTATCTTGTTTTGTGGTTTGTCTGCGAAGGCTGTAGGTTGAATGACTTACTACCATACGTTTCTTGGTAAGGTAGTTCTTCCTGAGTGCCTTTGCAAATCTTTGGATTTCGTTAGCCACAAACCGAATTTATAGACTTCTGAAAAGAATCTTATCACGAACTCGATGAATTACGAACGTTATGAATCATTAACTCTTATCACGAATCTTTATACCGAAAACACTGTAATATTGATATTGTTTTTTGTTTCTTGCACACCCAAAGTTTAGTACTGCACGTTCGTTTCTGTTTTTAAATGTGTCAGCATGACAGAAGTCTGATTGGGGTGAATTACCTCGCATTGTAAAATACATACTTTTTAAATTTCAATGCTATTATTATTATTTTTTTTGCATGGACTATCCATCTACGTTTATGACAACAGTCACGCTAAGGTATGCCACGACAAACTGTTTGGTCGCTTACAGGCCTAATCGTTATCAAAACATTTATTAATGAAATTAATATGAACAGATTTCAATATGATAAGATATATCGATTTAGTTAGTTCGGCTTTTTAGTCAGTTCAGATATGAGTTATTACGTATCACCTGACATGCTATTCATCAGAGAGCCAATTGTACAGTGAGAAACAAACGTTAGCGTACAACAAACCTAACCTAGTACATACATTGTAAGTACTATAACATTCAGAAGAACGTTTTCAATATATTATTAATAAATATGATAAGGGCAAGTGGCTTACTTGTAACAAGCTATGAGACGTATTTTGATTTACTTTCCTTGAGGTGTTTAGAGGTTTTTTAACTAAAAGGAGATAGGTAAAAGAAAACCGTAGTGGCGGAGGTAGGGGTGGTGAAGTGATTTTTTTCCTTTCTGCCCGCCAGAGAGGGTGTTCGTATTTTAATAGCTCTCGTGATTATTTTTAGCCAGACTAATACACGGCGTGTCTGCATCTAGTACAGCAATCATTCTAACTTAAAATGTTTCACTTCCAAGTTATTATCCTCTGTACATAACCCGCTCACTTTCTTTCTTCCAGTAGAAAAAAATGAAACGAACTACAAGGGGGAAAATTAGATAACAGTTTATACCTGGAGAATACAATTGAAAATCCGTTGTTTCAAATTACCTACAAAAGGTTTAACTATTACCAGGTAAATTATAAAACAGGCTATTAATATCAGTTTTACTTAACAGCAGTATATTGGGGTTATTTATCCTTTCGTTGGCGACACCCGTTCAGCGTTTTCGCGTAATCGACAAACACAGTCTACTTAAAAAGTAGTAGTATACATAAGAAAAAGAAAAACTGTAAATTATGGCCAAAATCTCTCAACGTAATCTTTGTTAGAAATGAGAATAATGTAATATAACACATTGACACATAAATACATTCAAGAGAAGTTTTATTGTCAAGCTATGTTGCTAGGTGCTCAATATTTATGGTGAGTATTGTACCTTCACTTTACTTAGGAATATATCACCATTGCAGTCATCACTACAGTGAAATTCACTACCTTCTTCCCAATTTCTCGCCCTTATGCTTTAAACACTGCATCGTTTCTTAACCTCTTTTCCAAGTCCTCTGTAAGTCATTCTTAGAATAATTTTCAATTCCTACACTGGGGCTGTTTCATTTTCTGCTCAATACAATGCCGTGCTCTGAGTATGTAATACATAAGTAGGAATTTTTGGAAACTATTATTCAATAATACAAACGAGTTACTTTTTCTGTCTGTAATAGAACTTTCTGCCGGGTTTGATTACAAATCTTTTAAGACGTAACACGACTTATATGGAATGTCATGTAACAAAAGCATACACCTAATACTACACCGATTACCTTAAGACTCCAAAATGCAGTACCCCCATAAGATTGTGTTGTTTTTAGTAAAGAATATAGTTGGAAATATGTGTTTTGTTATTTTACTATAAATTGAAATTATTCAGCTTTCTAATGGTTGTTATGTCCTGAAATGGCGTTCTGAACGCAAACCATTATGAATTTGCTTTTCTTCTGTTGATTCAGCTTCCACTTGTTTCCGATTCCAAACATTTGTTAGTAATATTTCGTCTTATTTAATTAACTTAGGTGCTAAACACATGTTCTTTTATATTCCCCATATATTTTTATTTATTTCGATATTCTTGAATTCAAGTATTCATGACGAAGTCCGTTTTCCAGACGTATTAAGTCGTAAGTCTGCAAGTTAACTCGTTTCATTCCGACCCTTTCTCAGATACGTTCCATTTTTATGCAAAAATGTTGTTGTCATGTTAAAATCACGTCATTAACTTTTTGGTTTTATTTATCTTGAAGTTTTTCTTTTTTCGCTGCACAGAAGCTTTAGAATGTACGGTACGTGTCTTTCCGGACAGTCACTGTACAAACGTTGCTGTTGACAAATATTGTACTGTTCCAGTTGCATGACCTGAATTACTGTGCGAGCGGTATGGGGACACCAAGTAGGGCAGGTATCAGACAGAGAAAAGGTTTCCTTATTGTCATCCAAGGAATACGTTGTCGTGGGTCATTTTAGAAATGAAATGACGTCGGTTGTACGTATGAAATGTAATTTTATATGTATATACAACTTTATATAGCCTATATAAATGTTTATGATAAAAATGTTTATACAGTTTGTGCGACTTTTACAAATAAACAAATTTCTCATTTCCGTTATTTTCAAACGGATTAAAAGTTACGTTATAGTAGCTATACGTTGCCTTTAATAGCAATTTTAAGAAATGGAAATTGTATTAGCGATAGTCGACTTGCGCTTCTCAATTAGTTCTTCTTCTTCTTCTTTCACCAGGGAATAAAGGGATCGCCTGTTACGGTAACAAAATAAATACAGCCACTTCACCTACGCTTCTTAGGTCTTCCTTTTCTTCTTTGTCCAATAGGCTTGTAGTGCCAAACTTCGTTAGGTAACCTGCCATCCGGCATCTTATTCAGATAAGCAATCCATGTACCTTTGTTTTCTGATATGCGAGTTTCGATATTAAACATTTTCAACTCTTTACGTACGTCTTCATTAAAGTCTATATCTTCGTGTGCAGCCTTTAACAGGTCGCAAGAATCTGATCTCCGAAGCCTATATCCTACTAAGATCTTTCTTCAACAGAACCCAAGTTTTAGAACCATACACCAGCACTGGCCTTATAGTCAAGTCTCTTTCCTTGGTTTCATCGATAATGCTCGACAAAATTCTTCCACGTATTGACTGAAAATTGGTTTGTCTGAATGATCGACATCATAAGTGGTGTAACCACTAAAGCTAGCGAAAAATGCAGCACCTACTTTTTGCTCTTATTGTCTAATACGATTTTAGATCATAAGAGGTATTTCCCACATAAACCATAGTTTTTGTCTTCTGCGCAGAAATTTTCATGTTGTAATCCGAATAGACTATTTGTAACTGAAGCTTCGATATCGGGAGCTTACACTCATTGTTTTGGACGATTATCTGAATACAACAGCACTGTATTCAAGTAGGTTTTGTTATTTATTTTTATTCCTGGATTCACAATTAATTAGCCACTCTTTAACTATATCATCAATATAGTTATTAAACAATGCTGAAGACATACTACAACCTTGGTGAACTCCCTGATTCATGTAAATTTTCTCTGTCAAATCTTCAATTAGCTTAGCACGCTAAAATAAATCCATTTAACGGTCGTGGTTTTGGTTCTATTCTTCTTTTTGAAGGCTCATTGGAGGGAGTGGAGAAGAGAGGAAGGAAAACAGATTGAAGTTCCTGAGTGACATGCAGTGTGGGGTGTATAGAGAGATGAAGCTTGGAATGAATACGAATAGAATGACATAGGCGCCACACGGAAAATGCCATATACGTAATATTTATGGTGATGATGATAGTGGTGGTGGTCAACATTCAATAATAAGTTTTTAGCTTTATTTTTTCTTGTAGGCCTGTTGACGTTAGACAGTTTCCTTATCTCCCCCTTTAAGTCATTTTAGGTACGGAGTAGACCTATATACAGTACATAATAAGGAGTATATAAACCTGTCCTCGGCAGCATCACGTTTATAGTGGACATTATTTTCTATGAAAAATAAGTAGGCCTATATAAAATAATTTTTATTTTGAGTTAATGGAAAAAAGTAATTTAAATTACATAAAACGTTAATGGAACGTTTAAAAGAATGCAATAAAACGTATTATCAGTTACAGATAAGAGAGATAAATTTTTCAAAGGTATATTGAAAATAGTAAATAATTTATGAAAAGTAAACAAATTTAAGAATATTTATACGTTACACCATTACGTAGAAATCTTATATTAAAACACGCTGACTCTCACACACATTATTATATATAAAATATGTATGTGTGTGGTTGTGTTACAGTGAGAGGAAAGGAACGAACTCGGTCTGATAAGAAGGAAAGCAAAAGCTGAATAACGCATTAGTCATGGAGATATGAATGGCAACAAAACACCAGACTCTAAACGATATTCATAAATGTTTTAAGAAGCAGGAATGAGGAATGGAGAATTAAGAAATATTAATTACCGACACGGTGTCATGCTCTGGATGTTTGTAACGCTAAATATGTTACGAATTCTCATTAACCCAGTCGTGCTTTGTAATTCTAGCGAAATTGTCGAGTCGAGAGGAATGTGTGGGAAACTATTCACAATACCAGGTGGAGATCATTTGTTTAGCGGTAGTATTACTGAAAATCAAAACGATTATGTCGGTTACCTCATCCAATTAACATTACTATGCTGTGATCAATACCGCATTGATCACCTTACGTTGCTACAAGGCTGAAGCAATTTTATCTCGAAATTCTTAAAATCTACGCTCAGCTTCTTACTTTTCTATGTAGCAAGGTATGAACATGAACATGTTGTCTTACCAGACCATTAGAGCAACAAAAAAATAGTTTTAGATTTTCTTAAGATGACAAAACTGTTCTTTTGCATAATAATTCTACTTGAAAGAGAGAGAGAGAGAGAGAGAGAGAGAGAGAGAGAGAGAGAGAGAGAGAGAGAGAGAGAGAGAGAGAGAGAGAGAGACAGATAGACAGATAGATAGACAGACAGACAGACAGATAGACAGACAGATAGACAGACAGACAAAAATTTATTGCTGATAAATCAGTATGGGTTTACACCACAAAAATGTACTGTGGATGCAATTATGGCTGTGAAAGAAAATATTGACACCGGCTTGAAAGACGGTAACTGTGTAGTTCTTTTAAGTCTTGATGTTAAAGGAGCCTTGACGTTAAGTCTTTGATGGAGCCTGGTGGCCTGGTATATTGAATGCATTAAAAGAATTCCGATGCCCTAAGAATTTGTATAACCTTTCAAAAAATTATTTTAGTGGACGAACAGCAGTTTTATCTACAAATAATATAACATTGGAAAGACATGTTAGTAGAGGGTGTCCTCAGGGTTCTTGTTGTGGTCCTG
Organism: Magicicada septendecula; assembly: GCA_034769895.1. Classification (NCBI taxonomy): domain Eukaryota; kingdom Metazoa; phylum Arthropoda; class Insecta; order Hemiptera; family Cicadidae; genus Magicicada; species Magicicada septendecula. The sequence continues at coordinate 663,216,402 of CM068368.1, forward strand.
GCTTCTGGAACATACAATACAACTCTCTGTTGGGGTTGGATTTTGCCAGACATTCAAATGTCATTGCCTTTGCAAATGATGTAATTGTGGTAATTAAAGCTCATTTGTGGTAAATCAGTCATCGAAGCTGAAAACTATGCCAACATTATAGAGTGAGCATCAACAAAAAAATACAACAAATTACAGAGTGGGCCAAAAACAATAAAATCAGCTTTAATGAGCAAAAATCTAAAGTTTTAATAATTTTTAAAAAGAGATGGGAAAGCAGAAAACACATCAGTATATACAATAAAAAATTAGAACAAGTGAATACCCTAAAATATCTTGGAATTATTTTTGATACAAAATTTACGTTTAATGATCATATAGACAACGTTGTGGCAAGATGTACAAAATTGATTAATATTTTATCAAAAGCTGCCAAAATTAGCTGGGGCCTAACAGGTGAAGCTATGAAGATCATAGCCTATATAAAGGTGCAATTCTACACCTTTTGTCGTATGGAGCCCCAGTTCTGAAAGATGCGTTGGTTAGGAAAAATAACCAACGTAAATACAAGAGAGTGTAAAGATTAGTTCTCATAAAAATTGCAAAAGCTTTCAGAACGACATCTTATGAAGCGCTACGTGTCCTGACTGCGATGACCCCAATTTTAATTAAAACAGAAGAGATTACTGACGTCTACCGGACTACAAAAGTAATGGGGAATTCACATCAAGAGTTTGATGCGATGGTTGAATTAAATAAATGGCCTCACCCAGCAGATATAGTAAAAATTACCGGAAGGAATAAGAAAATCGACTACTTAGTAGAAGCGTACACGGATGGCAGTAAAAGTGAAAATGGCGTAGGGGCAGGTGTGGCACTGTATGTAAAGAAGCAACTTGTTCAAGAACTAAAGTATAAATTGGATAAAAGATGCTCTAACAACCAAGCGGAACAGTTTGCAATCCTGAGAGCTCTGCAAAACATTATTGACGTGAAGGATGTGGAAATAGATCAAAGAAAAGCAGTTCTTTATACAGACAGCATGATAACATTGGACTCATTGAGGAATACAGACAAGCACCATAAATTAATTGAAGAGATCAGAAATGTGATAAGATCTCTTGAAGGTGACAACTGGTGCGTACATTTTAGCTGGATTAAAGCTCAGGTAGGTAATCATGGCAATGAACTGGCCGATCAGCTGGCCAAGGAAGCAGTTTTAAACACTGAAATTCCATCCTCATTTGATCTGATTCCCAAAAGTGCAGTTATTACTGAGGCGGGATATAGAAGTACAGAAAAATGGGAAAATGAATGGGCAAATTCAACAAATGGAGCTCAAACTAAATTGTTTTTCCTACTGTTAAACAAAGAATTGTAGTAAATATCCCAATGTTACACAAATTGACAGCTATACTGACAGGCCACGGTAAACTTAAATCTTGTTTTTATCGTTTCAAGATTTCAGATGACCAAATGTGTAGCTGCAAAAGTGGAGAACAGACAGTTCGTCACCTCCTTTATGAGTGTAAAATTTTACATAAAGAGAGAACGGCCTTCAGGAGAAGTATCGCAATGTATGGTGGAGTCTGGCCAATGCAAGAAAAAGATATGATTACGAAAAAAACATATTAAAGCTTTTCTTATATTTGTCAACAGTATAAATTTTGATCTTTCGTGATTTACATTGTTATAGTATTGTTGTTATTTTTGGCTGTTTTGGTCACGAATTGTGTTTTACCGTAGTTATTCATAGTTGCTTTATTATTGTTGTTACTATTAGCTATAGGCCTATGTATGTATTGTGTTTTATAACTGAATTTTTATTAATTAGTATTTGTTAATAATTAATAAGAATAAAATAACATGTAGTATTACATTATATTTTAATGGAGCATGTTGAAAATAAAGTTGCATTAGAAAAAAAAAGGACAGAGAGACAGAGAGGCAGAGAGACAGAGAGAGAGAGAGAGAGAGAGAGAGAGAGAGAGAGAGAGAGAGAGAGAGAGAGAGAGAGAGAGAGAGAGAGAGAGAGAGAGAGAGAGAGAGAGAGAGAGAGACGACAGAAACAGAGACAGACAGACAGACAGATAGACAGAAACAGAGATAGAGACAGAGACAGACAGAGATAGACTGACAGATAGACCAACAGAAAAAGTAGAAAAAAAGAATCTGTAATTAGAATTAGAATTAGCCACTATATTTAGTAGCTGCTGAGATTGTAACTCGACTTAGGATCAGAACATGCTGAAGTGAAAAAATAAAAAAAATTGTCTAGTTTTTGATAGAATTACCTGATATCATTTTTCGTGTTACAATAACAACTTCTTCCTTTCGTGGAGTACTTAAATGTCTTCTTCACTCCATACACTTTGTCAGCGGGTATGGTGGTTCTCCATCGTTCTCGACCATTGGCCACATGAACAACTCTTGTTATTTAGTCAGGGATCTAGTCTGTATAATATCACAGAATCTAGGTAGCGTCGTTTCGATCTTTTGCCATTGACTTTGCCCTCAACCACAAAAAGCTCGAGGTCATCACGGTGTTCTAAAAGTCCAAAAGCCCACGGTGTAAAACGTCACACATTTGAGTTCCTCTAGCGTGGCTGTCCGGTTCGTGACGCTCGGCAGGTTCTGTAGCAGCACATTTTGAACATAACCAGAGAAATGAGTACCTGAATAAGGCATGGGAGATAAACATCTTTTCCAATGAGTCTTTCAATGTCTGATGTAGTAGAACAGAGATCTGAGTAGCCTGCCAGTATCCGATTTTAGACATCGAGACTGGTTGCAATCTCGCACGTTGTGCACTAGTTATTTAAAACCTAGTTACAACATATTTCTTAGATAATATTAAAAAAAAAGATACGAATTCCTGCAGATTAGGACTTTGAGTTGCAGCTTATGTGTCAATATTTCAGTGAAATCACGCACGCGCGCGCATGCACAGAAGAAAAGAGAACAATTTGTATGTCACATCTCTGTTTGTTGTTATACGAAATAATAAAACCAACTGCAGGCCATCGAGTACCAGCCTGTGTGAGTGTGAGTGTGTCTGTCTGTCTATCTAACTGTGTGCATAAGGAATGGAAGATGCACATCCTTATTTGGGTATAACATACACATTACACATTTTGAAAGTACAATACATAATGCAATAACCTGGCATGTTGCCAGAACCTAATAGATAAACATATTTTCCCTTAGTGTGAAAGTATTCAATCATTATTATTAGTATTACGTTTTTTGTTTCTTATTGGATTATAGATTACGGTAATTAGTGAAATACTGAGGTGATATCACTTTCAACATTGATGTGATATTTCAGTGGTGAAATCTGTGAGATGAGGACATTTAAAGAAAGATAACTAACTTTCAGTCGATTTGCGGAATATCAGAAGAACTGTAAAATGATAACAGGAGAGTAAATTCAATAGAATTTTTTTAAGAATCTTCTGTAGCTTATAAACATAATTGAATCTTATAAATGGATCCTAAACACGGCGATTTCCAAAGATCTAAGTCGGACAAAAACTATGGAGTGCAAGTACTCGGGGTAAGGAGAAGAATGTATAAGAAACAACAGAGTTACAAATGATGTAGGCTAATATTAGAGAGAATGATTTGTATATGAAAAACCGAGGAATGTAGGCAGAAATGAATTGATTTTATGTGTAGAATAGAATATAAAAGAGAACTTCAATACATCTGAAAATATGAGCTTAGAAGGGAAGCCATACAGAATGATCGCGTACAGATAACTCGAAGATACCATCTGAAGCGCTTAATCCTGAGATGGAGAAGAAGATGAACACACGATTCGCTTTACTGCAAGCGCACTGTTATTGAATAAGGTGGTTTGTACGCACGATGTTAAAAATTATAAACATTTTAAAATATTAGTTTTCTCGATCGAAAATTTTTGTAGTTTTCCATTATTAAGAACCTCATCGTAGATCCTTATTGCAGAATGGACAAACTTCGGTGTTACTACGCCCTCATTCAAACCGTTAATATCAGGTATAAAAGCAACTGCTACCAATCGTAATTAATTTTTTATCTGGCATCAGTGTAGTTACGGTGTTGAGATGTTTCTGCACAGAATACAATAGCTACATCGACAACAGAATGACAACGACACGAAGCTGCGTTTGACGTGTAGACAATGTCGGGTCAGTGTTACAGTTTTAAGAATTCAGAATTACATCAAAGGCTTTCGACTGTCATTTTTTTTGGCCGAGGCAGTATTGAGAAAAAAATAAAAGGAGTGATATTCTGAACAACGGATTTTAATAGAAAATTGAAATAAATGCAAAGTAAAAATATTCAGTACTCCATAATATCAACGGACGTCAATTAGAAACGACACATAATGTACGATACCTGTATTAGCGCGCGCGGTTGAGTGTATTTAAACAAGAGAACTTAATATCTGCTGGCGACAGGAACAATGGCGGAGACGACGCGACATTACGGAGAGAGAATTAGTGATGGAAAGTAAACAATGATGGTAATTTGCTAGTAGTATGGCGGCGGCAGATAGGAGACAATGATAATTAATTTATTATAGACAGCATTCATAGCGTGCATGAGACTATTTCTAATGACTGTGAATGGAATCGTTGTCATCGTCACTATAGACGTGCACACGCACACACAGCAAAACCAGTCAAATGTCACTGAACCTTATACTTATATTGTACTATTGGACTCCGTGTGTCAGAAATGACACAGAATTTTTGACGGAAAACGTCTTACACCGCGGGTCCGGTGTGGGGAGGAGAACCTAAGCGAAAGTCGATGTTACGATTTTGTGTATACCAGACAAACTTTAATATCTTTAAAACTATAAGGCATATTTAAATAAGCAATACACGATTCAAAAGAGCAAGGATAAAAAAATTTTAAGCAATATTAACCTTGAGCGCGTGACGTCACACGCCGTCACAAGATGGCCGCCAATTTGGAGCAGAAAATTACTGGTTCGCTGCGCGGAAAAATTAGTATAGCTCGGGAAAACATATGCGTAGGACGTTATTTGAGGTGCCGTTTTATAAAGCTCCATGAGTACTATAAACTAAAACACTAATAGTGATAATAATGAAAGAAATTGATAAATAATGCAGTGACAAAATGTTGAACTTGAACAACGTTTCCTTAAAATTTCAAGAATGACAAAACATCTTCACAACAAGAAAGTAAATGCCTATCTTAAACGCTTACAGAGTCAATAAAGAATGGATGAGGAATCCAGAAAGGCCCCTATGGCAGTGGAAGAAGAAATGCGGAGGACGAGGGAGCGTCGAAAAGTCGAGGCCAGCACCAGATGCGTAGACGCAGCAACGCCTAACGCCAGTTCACAAACAAAGAATGTCGACAGTGAAATAGAACTGATGGAATGCTACGAAATACAAGAAAATGAGACGTTTCAGAATCGAGATTTAGCGTTTATAACCCACTGGCGTCTGGCGACGCAGCACTTTGAAAAGTCGTTCTACGGCAACAAGTTGGGTCTTGTTTGTGGAGTTTGTGATCGTATATGGTTCCAAAATTATTTGAAACGACCGAATGCAGCTATGTTGTTACAACAAGAATTCACACATGAAGATTTTACCAAACCTACAAACACCCCGTTCCAGCAACCACACCGCCAGAATAAGACGTTTCCGTCAGAAAGGTCAGCGGTAGTGACACCGACACTACCTACCCCATTTGTTGACTAGCAACAATACATAATATGTTTTAAAAGTCTTTCAAAACTTGCACATTTGACTTCACGAATACAGACATTTCCATTAGATTTGGCGTTTATTTAGATTCTGAAAATTTGTTGATTTTCGATATAATTTTCGCATCAAAGGCTCGTCCTGGAAAATTGCTAGATTCAGGGTATATTGAATAAAGATGAAAAACGAATAAACATCGAGAAATTTTTCGTGTATTAAAAACAAAGAAGGAAAAGATCTCATGTTCGGTGTGTCTACAAAATTAAAAATGTTATTCCTTCTAATTTATAATTAAAGATCAAATCGGAGTAAATTCTCGATGGGGGCAGAAAATTCTCGTGACCGCGTACTGTTTGAGCCTAAATCGATTAAATTTCGAAAATAGTAATTAGGCCTGCTGCCTCAAACTAGTGATCGCCGACATGTTCGTTACCCAACACTAATAGACACTATATACAGCAAAAAATAATATCACATAAAACAGAGGTGACAACATGAATGATGTCTTGTGTATTGACCATCAGTGTTAACGGACAACAAATTAACCTAATTCTCTTAACAAACTATTCTTCACTGACATGTCTTATTTTCCAAGATCTGTTACCCAGACGTTTACAGCATTCTAAATGAAATATCTCCCTCTCTTCTTACTGACTTTAAAAGTTACATTTATTTTCTGCGATCTGCTGAGAATTTTAATTGTCAAATTGGCAGTTATATTGCGTATATTGTTAGGATTTACTACGTAAAAAAAACAGGAAATACTGATTAACCTTATTAAGTTAAAGTTACCCGTGTTGGTCTTTTTTTTCTCATTGATAGTGTCTGTGTTCAATGTAGGTCAGTTACATTAGGCTATACAAAGCTGTACGGTGTATTAGCAGGTCAGACAGTATTGAATTTCCTCAGCTAATGGAAGGACCTTGATGGATGTAGTTACACGTTATACGTTTGCTTTCCTCGTCAACAATTGGGATTTGCGTGTCGATGTCTATGGTCTTATGGTCTTTTTACTGACATACCACCGGCCGTCCAGCAGAGTTCATGGAGTATTCAATTGAAGTCTCTGCATAATCTTGGTATTGGATGAGCGGACGCAACCCCACATCTGGACTCCATATGACCAGATGGGTTTGATGACGATCTTGTAAAAAGATAGTTTCGTTCTCAACAGACAATTTTGATTTTCGTCCAAAAGTCAGTAAAGTCGTTCCAGTTTTAAGTTTGATCTGTAGTCTTTGGTTGTAATGTGTGGCTTCCAGGTAATTTTTTATCTAGTATTATCTGATCTCTTGTTTAACTGGAAACGGAACGTGTTTTATTTTTACTGGTGGGTACTCGGTATGGCGCGTCGTGAAGGAAATTTGCGCTGATTTAATTTTATTGATGTGTCACACCATGTTGATAATAGGTTAAAGTGGTGCCGAGGACGTTCCAGTGATACTTGGAGGTCGAGGTTTGTGATTAGAAGTGACGTATGTCAGAAAAAGTTGCGTTAATCGTATTGTCCGGTTGGGGGATGTCAGCTGTAAAGAGGGGTGCGCTGCCTTTGTGATACTCTTGAGTGGATATGGTGATAGGGACAGAGTGACAAAGGACAATGTGAAATTTAACGGTCGTTTAGGTAGGATATAATAAAAAGGTAATACGGGATGGAGCGATCATACTCCAATTTATATAGGAGTCCTCTGTGCCACTCTTTGTCGAATGCTTGTTGAGTAGAGTCCACAAACGACCCAGCCCGAGATGGATTCGACCGCACGAGTCCCGCTCTGGAAGTGAGTCCGCAGTCAGGCCCGCTCAGAAGGGGGGAGAAGGGGAGCATTGCCCATGGGCCCGGGACGGGTGGTTCGGATATTTTTTAAAACGATTTACATATGATTTTCTGTAGATTTTTAAAACTACTTTTACATTATATTTTTTTATATGTAAACAAAAATGATAAGTAGTGTATTGACACCTTTTTATAGTTAAGATATTTTCTTTTGATCATCTGATCAATGTTTTCTTTATTAAATTACATCGCTAATTGCTTTGTAAACAGATACTTCGAACCGAAGCACTAGACCGGCGCGGTGCCGCTGTCGCTGTCCGTCACCGTTCGCATCTTCTTCTTCTTCTTTACTGGCTATGTCCGAGACTCAGCTCAGGCTTCTTGCCATGACCCGGTAGTTTGTCTCGCGATTTGTGTGTATGTCTATTACAGCCAGGAGCGCGCACGTCAAGTATAATTCAATGCTACAATTGTAAATTCTCGAGGCTGATATAACAGCTCTGTATTATTCTATAGGACATAACGGAAAAGTAGGAATTTTCTCGACTGACTGAGGGCGGGATATCTTTAGGTATATTGTAACAACGAAAATCTTATCTTTATTTTACCTCTTAACTCCTAAACTTCTTAAACTTACCCTTCTTCTATGTAAGAATTAAACTTTGATGTTAAATAAATAATCAAACTCCTTTTCTATCTTGACTGAATTTCAATAAAATTTATTATTTATCTTAATTGTATTGACATTCAATGTCCCTTCTTTTAATGGTAGCTCATTTCGGTTGGATTACATGGAAAATCTCAATCTCAGGGTTAATGTAAAATTAAAGTCAAAGTATTGTTCAAGTCATAATATAACATAAAACATAATATTTATAATGAAGGTTTTGTAATTGGGTGTTGTGGATGTATGTTGACTAGTGAGTCCTTTGGATCATACAAAAGAACAATTTAAAAAGGAACTCTTAATACTAATAGTTATGGTGTACAAATCAAATTCACTATTATACCGTTTATATTGTTTTGGTTATAGTATTTCACTGTAACTCGATCGTTAAAATGTAGTAATGTTGGTTCAAATACCTGGCTTAGCATATCGGAGCAATCTCACCAATCTGGTAGTTTTCCTTATGAACTTATTGCTTGATTCTTCGCTTCTGGCCTTCAAGTTTTTGGTACTTTCGATTAAAATATTAGTCTTCTAGTTATTTCAATAGTCTTTTTTTGTCATCTCGCCTTCTATCTGCAATTAATTTGTATAAAAGTACAGCAGTCAAATTAACATGTTCTGTCTGGTTTCAATATTTTTTCAACAATCCCTTTCTTTTTACCAAAATACTCATTTCTTCAGTTAAGGCTTTGGCTATGATATGTTTATGGGTCACAGGTTCGGTTTCATCTTTTATAATGAATATGATTCCGTTGAATCTTATTTTTTCTTCGTCACTACATTATATTGTAAGTTTGTAACGTAAGATTTCTCTATTTTATAATTATTTACACTTGGTTTGATCTCACTATATGGGCTACATAACTGTTTCATATAGATTATATGTTTCATTCAATGCTCATATTATAATTATGTTTAATCACTTTCATTATACATGATTTTTTCCTTTTTAAAGTCTATCGCTGTTATTCTCACTTTCTAGCACTATCACACAACCTAACTTATATAATTATAGTTTGATATTATTATATTTGTAAAATTTATAGGCCTATCATTCACCGTTTGTAGTTCAATGATACAAAATAACTGTCTGAGGTACGCAGACCTCCTCATAGTTTTAATCTAATGCTTATGAACTAACAAATGTCTTTTTACTTATTTTCTAAGTTTAACATTTGTACATTATAATTCTATTAATTAATCATTATTTACAAGTTTGTTTGTCACTTGATCTTCACTTCTGGGTATTATTGTCATCGTCAGTCATTGTTTGTTACTGTCATTAAATTATTTACTTCATGAGTTTTTATTCCTTAATTCCCTATTATTTATTTATCATAATATTTTCCTTTTTGTTTTAATTACTTTTTATTTCTTGACCTTATTATTTATCTTTAAATAATATGTTGTGTCTTCATTTCTTTATTTATTATGTTCATTTTATTCTTCTTTGTACTTTATTACAAAAAAGATTGCGTTTATGAATTATTTCACAGTGAAATTTGATGGTATACTTGTCTTTATTTTGAGGTGTAATCTTCTTATGTTACAATATGCATACCCACTCAATGAGGGTTGACGTTTGAAAATCTTAAGCTACCCCATCCCTTCTCCTTATTGGGGGTTGATGGTCTAAAACTGAGTCACACATAAAAAATGTTAAATTTTATCATCAGAAAGCATGTATAAAAATTCTCTTTTGTAGTTATATTATACTGTGCGTGTGTTTGTAATCGTGTATATAAAACCACATATACATTCATTTTTGGGGAACAGACGGCTGCCTCATTTGGGGGGGGGGGGCACAATCTGGTTTGCCCAGGGGCCCGGAATTTCTCGGGGGGGGGGGCTGACCGCAGTCCTATACGCCACTCGAACTCCTGTTAACTTCATTATTCCTGGCTATACATAATGTAAATCCTAGATAATTTATTAATAATAATGTATTTATTAACTTGTACATATTTTTTTTCTTATGACTCCAAAAAATTCTTTACTTCTTCATTAGCCGTGATAAATATCAGCGTGTGAATAGAAATATCTTCCACAATTAGCTACGTTTCTGTATCAAACTCGTTCATAAACAATCTATCAACTGGTTCTCGTATTTTGCAATTTATTTTCACCGGCTTTTGCAATTATGATTTTATCGATGGCTGATACAAATTCCATCAGCGAACATAAATGGCTTAGATTTATACAGCCTATTGGTCATCTAATACTAATATATCTACGATCTTGAGTCTTTAGTTTACTGATATTACAATAATATAAGTTTACTAATACTACACACATGTTTCTTATACGTAATTTAAAAAACTATAAAAGAAAAAAAATAACGGTACAATTTACATATTAAGAAAGGAATTCTTTCTCAATTGTATGAAAGCAACTGAATGTGCTCGGATGATAAGCTGCAGCACAAATTACTTAGGTCCAATTAATAAAGCCAGGAAACGAAGAATTTAAAAATAACAAACGTGAACTGTAATTTGTAGTGACAATAGCCTATGCTGTACATATGTTTCCTAACGTTTTGTTTATTTTGCCATTCCGCACTTCAGTAGAAGTATGTTACCCATTCAGTAGAAGTACGAACGATGCGGAGGCCTCGCAGCATACAAAGACTGAAGATCGAGTGCAGAATTTGCTAGGCTCGACTGATGACGCTGCCCAAGATGACACGACGATTGACTTTAACTGCACATTAGACATCCAGTCAAAACGAGAGGCTCTGCTGTTCACTCCAACTGGAGAATGGTTGGGTATTTACTTACTCGAAAGACTTTGGCTCTACTATCGTGTTATATATTGCTATTACTAGTAAGTATGTTAAATACTGAAAAAAAGACATTACTAATTATTGAACTAATTCAAAATGTAAAGTTTGGGATAGACAAAATCGGTAACAGGTTATATATTAAACAAATATAAAAATGTAATGAATTACCTCGAAAATTAATCATACGGCGCTTAATACAAATCTAACAGTTGTTGGAAGAAGATCATCTGTGTATGAATTGGAAGTTACTGGTCGTGATTATGATGGGACATAGAGATAAAAGTTGTACAGATTTTGGTCGTTACAAAAAATTTCCGGTCTTAATGGCCGTGGTCTATAATTGTAATAAGTGTTATTGGTCCCGCTGACGTTTCGAGAGCTCGCGTAGCAGACACCTTCACGGCCGTAAACGCATGGAAAAACTGTCCCAGCACTGGTAACTACGATATTAATTACGCAACACATCCATAAAATCCGGAAATTTTATATAATGACCAAAATGACTCGGACCGTGAAGCCTATACAATTTTCTTGTGCAGATTACTCCAAACACGCATGACACGACACGAGTATTCAGTCAATAGTGTATGTGTCAACAGCGGTGTAGCGTGTGGGCTTTGTATGACGTGAAGTTAAGTAATTATTACTATTTCTTAGTAACCGTTATTGATCGACTATAATCATTACAAACTTATTGCAGGAGATTGCTAACTGTGATTAGTTGATTAGTGTGTACTGGATTATTGTGTTTGTGAAGAGGACTTGTTGAATTAAGGTTAATTTGCTTCAAGCCGATAGAATAAAACTTGAGATCCTTTTACTGTCTCTGGTGTCGTCGATTTGATAGTGCACCAATGTCCATTAAATCGTTACACGTAACAACACTGTATATATATTACAACGTTATTTTTATTCACTTACTTTTACACATATGCTCTTACTCATTTGTGCGCACTTACCCACGTCTCGGAGGTATACTCTTCTTCAGCAGTATTTACCTTGATGTTCCCCGGCTAGGTCGCAGGCTTTGGTCGTTGATTGAGTGTGGATAAGCACGTGAATAACGTTATAAGTTTTAATTACAAGTAAAGAGTACAGAGGATTTAGTACTGGTTGTGAAATTAGTACGACTGTTTTAATAAAATCATATTCATTTGATTTATTCTTTAAAAATTGCAAATTATCATGTTATTAATTGTTTAGTGTGGGTTAATTATTCTTTGAACCCTTATATTCAATCTGAATATAATGCACTTATATCGTGTTTAATTCTTATTTCTTATATTTCTAAGACATAGTATACGCATACATAAATTATATATGACCTGAAATATTACACAGACATATACTATATAACACATATAATTATTATAAAAACGTGATTAATATGTATAACATTTAATATTCATCTTGTCTTTACAAGTGTGGTTTTCAATATATACCACGTAATAAAACTTTTAATTAATTAAATATTTATGAAAATATGAATAGAGAACATTTATTACTTTAATTGATTCTATTTTTTAATATCTCAGTTAATTAACGCTCTTTTAATTACGTAACTCTCATATTTAAAATTACTCATCTAATCAATTACAAATTATAATAAAATTATGGCTCTTTCTTGACCATTTATTTATGAGATTACTACAATTATATTCAATTATATTTTGAACACTTATTTATGCATTATTCAAATTTAAAAATATATTAATGTTCTTTGTAAACTTGTATATGGAAACTAGAGCTTTTTGCGATAGACCTCAGGGTCATTTATAATATTAAATAAATGTCTGACTTCACCTGCACTTTTCTGCAACCATTTAAATTTGTTGCTACCGTCATCTGGACTCTCGAGCTTGTTGATCCTCTTCGGTATCACCTTCTCTGTCTCTGCGTCGTTGAATTCCTCGCTCCGTCTCCTGGATGCTGAGTTCTGACGTGGACCTCTAGTCGTGATGATGTACGGCTGGATGTAGCTGCATGTGCTGTCCCTGCGTCCTCTCGTCTTCTTGTCTAGTTCCTCTCCTCTTCTTTTCTTGTCCCTCGTAGATGTCTAGAAGTTCTATGTAGTTACAACTGTCGTAGATTCATTAATATAGTCTTTGTAAAATCACTCGTGTTCATTAATACTTGCACCGACGTAATGCCGGTTCCATCGCACTTCACGTTCTTTAAATACTGTTTAAAACATTACTAAAACTTTGTAAAATTTACGGTATCGAGATGCGTGGATTCCGCGTACGATCTGAAAATCATCTGAGAAAGAGTGTGTCGCTCGCTGGGGTTTTATACTGCTGCCGTCGTTGAAATTCCTGTTGGAAACTATTTTGACAACATTGAACAGGTCGGCGCGTCGGTTTAATCGTTACTTTCAACCTACGCGTCTTTCTATGAAGCGCACACTTTTTATAAATATTATTTCACCAATCGTTCGGTATAATATTAAACCTTGTTTATGCAAATTTTGAATGTTACGCTGTGTAAATTATGGCAGTTATGGCAAAATTTCACACGGTGTCTGAACCGTTCCCACGATTAATAACTACTTAACGCCAAACTGAAGCGCCAGGCGTCAGCTATGTTTTTACATATGTCGCTGATTCGTGTGACTTCTGGTTCACGTTCAGTACTTAAAAAACTATGTAAAGTCTTCCACCCTCGTTTGCATAATTCAACCTGTCTGTCGTTTACACATGTACACATATACACACACGCAGACTGATACACAGGCGGCCGCATGTCGTTCTGACGTCACCTCTGCCGGTCAGCGCATGTCATTTTCTCCCCTTCGTTACGTTTAAAAACCAACTAAGCTATGTGCTTCCATATGCATGCTTACTTACAATATTTAATTTATTTAAAATTAAATACTACGTTTATTTATTATATTATTTCTTATACCTAACGTATATTTATTATATTATTTTTCTTATGTACATCTTATATATTCCATACTGCTTTCGTATGCTATCATACCTCAGTCAGGGGTTGATACATATACTTATGCTAAACGTATCGTTGCAATATATATGTAATAAAACCCTTTGATGGTCTCCCTTATAAAAGCCCCACTGTTGTTGGCGTCAATTTTGTAATAACTAATCTCTTTGTGTCGTATTCTATTATTCTATTTCTTTAAGCCACACGCTGTTGTTGTCAATTTGTAATAATATTTGTCGCTGACGATGAATATCGCGAACGCGCTAATAACCAGTACCGAATCTTTCCCGTTCTTCTCCTTACCTGTCCTTAATTGATTTACTTACTTCCCAATAGGCGCCAAATTGTTTTACCAAAAACAATTAAAAGTTTCGATCTGTATCACTTTCTGTGCGATGATAATAAATTCGACTTACTCACCCGGACTGGCTGGTATTCAAATCTCGCGTAGCGCCCGTCGTGTTACCAACCTGAATTCTGGTAAAGAATTTTCTTCACTCTTACAGTACACAAATATTACAATATATATCAAATAAAACAAAGGACGGTTATTAATATTCAGTACTAATTTATTAGTGTCCAGATTCGCTATACTTTTATCATTTAAATACAAAATATGTTATTATAAAAAGGTTTGCTCCGGCTATAAACAAATTATACCTCAGGGTTTGGCTATGTTGACTGAACAGTTTAACGAAACCAGCATGGACGCTGACATTAATCATTTATACAATTCATTCAGTCAATGAGTTCTTTTGATTACGAAAAAATTAAACAAGATGTTATTAAAGTACACAACCTTACATCAATATTACTTAAATACTATAAAGGTTTACATACAATTCGGTTCTTAGTGTTTAAAAAGTCTGTCAACCTTTTAGGTCTCGCACATAGGTTAAGCTATAGTTTACATACAGTTTTAATAAATGTTTTCGGTTAATCCTTGAAAGAATTTAATATACCAAGTTCGGAGTGAGAGTTATTGTGTTGTGAAAAAGTTAACTTTTTTAGTTCGCAATTACTGATAATTCATTTATACTTAACAAAACCTTGTCGTTTCTTGTGATGAGTCACAGGTATTTCTTCAAGATTGTGTTGATATATCAATTAATTCTTCGTCATTTGGTTTTCCTCCTTTTTATGATTTCGATTTTAATTATTCAAAGTTTTATTAATTTTAATTATTGAAATTTGTTTTCTAGTTTCACCCTAGGTTTAATGGATCTAGATTCAACTTCTTGAGTTCATATTATTTTAATCTTGACTGCATTTCTCTCTTTTTTAACTTTAATTGAGTTGAATTTAGTTTGGCATCTGTCTCTCTTGATCGTTAATAATGGACTCTTCGTTTTATAACGGTTTTCTATATAATAAAGTTTCGTTGTTATGGTAACCATCTCATACCTTATTGGTGGTAAATATTTGTACCCATTGTTATAAATCCTAGGTTTTTGTTCAAAATTAATAAATATTTTATAATTGCTATTATTCATTGGTGTTATTCCCAATGTGTGAGATATTAACATAAATGTCTCTATTTTCTTTCAAAGATTAATTTGGTATCCCATAAAGCTGGGCTTGGTCATGTATTAATGTTTTGACAAATTTGCTACTGTTATGTTATTACATATTTCACTTAATTTTTCTGTTTAGTCTTTTTCTGACATACTATTATGGTTAGCTAATTGAAATAAATAAGTTACTTGGTCTTAATTTTCAAATACAATGGTTAATTGCTTACAATTGTTTTTTCTGAATTTTGACAGTTAGTCATTTTATAGGCCTAAGCTGTAATTGTCTAGAATTTCTTATTTTACACAATTTAAACATTATGTATTACTTTCATATGTTCTGCTTACTGTCACTTAGTACTTGTTTACTTTTGAATTACTTTGGGCTGTTTTACAATAAATGAATGTTATTATAATTTTACAAAATCATTCCTTGTCTAATATTCTTTTTTTTATCTTTACAATGATGAGTAATATTGGAATTGTTAAATTTATACAATTGCTTGTTTATACGTACTACTATCTCTTACACACTTTTTTATCACTTAATCCTACTATGAGAACATATAACATAAAAATAGGTTTATGGTCGGTTCATGATCCAGCCATATTCCTTCTTATAAAACACAACTCTTTTAAATAAACTAATAACTACTTTGTTGTTTAATTGCTAATACAATGAAATTGGTTGTCTATCAACATTTTTATTATTGTTTCTGTTTTCTTACCATTGTTCATTTATTTTATTAAGATTATTAATCGTTTATCTTAATTCCTTCTTATTCTCTTTATCACTTTCACTGCTTATTATTATCACTTCCTACCTACCTCTCACTCTTGGTTTATATTAAGTTTCAAAACATAATTGTAAAGTCAGTTTTTTAACATTTTAGGTTTACCTTTTATATCTTAGTAAGGTTATTAAAAACACACCTAATATACTAACAATTTGTTTACTTATTGGTAGTGCACTTCCTTTTACATAACTTATATAACACTCGTTACTAAATTTGATCTACTATTTGTGTTTTTTATTAGTTCACATTTGTTTATTTTATTGTCTTTATCTGGCCAATCACTGGGGTTGGGTCATAGTCATTTGTCTGTCAGTCTGGTCTATTCACTTATTTATTATTGTTTGTCTACTAGTCTTCTTTTCATTCTCTCAATACCATTTTATATTTTTGATCATTATTATTATTTTTTATTAGTTTACTTTTCTTCAGCTATATAATATTTGTGGATTCCCTATAGGGTCTGAGTTCTGCAACGTTATAATATATATGCACACATGCTACATCAATTAAGAATCATACTTACATATAATAATGAGTGCAGACAGCACTGAAGTGCATGTATTTTTATTGTTTCTACTGCTTATAGAGTAGTGTTCGCGTTCGTATCCTCAATGTAACAACGTCTTGCAGACGCTTACAAATGATAGTGGGATTAACATGAAAAAAATCCTTTGGAATTTGTAAGATCTTTTATTTATCATATAATGAGTGTGGCATTTAATTGCACAATTATAATATGTATGCTAATGGATTAGAGCGCAGGTGCAGTACTGAGTGAACAGGGACCAATTAATACTTATACTTCAGTAGAGTCGTGGCTGGATATAAGTAAGATAAAGCAAATAGATAAGATTACACATGAAAACACTTGGTATTCCTTTCACAAGTTTAATGTATTTTCAACAATTGTTTCAGTAATTATAGTCTAAAAAAATAAAGTAACTTTTAGTATTTACTCTACACAAACAAAACAGCCAACAGCCTATCAAGCATTTCTTCTTTTATGAAAGGATTCAATAATCCAAGTTGGATCTCGTTTCTCTTGAGGGCCATATGAATGATTCCGTTGTAGTCCGTCATTTTTATTACTTCTTGGACGTCGTTTTCCATGACGTTTGGAACCTTTTTAAATGCTTCTGTCTTTGGATGACCATTTTCAGTCTCTTTTTGGGTATTGTCCACTTTTCCAAACTCTTTGATTGTCCGTTCACTGGAGGTGTACGGACCATGATTTGGGATGTGGTACCTGAAATTTTCAGTGTGGCCTACACGAGTCCTCTAACATCTCGTTGTTAGACGGTATGCTCTATAAGTTTCAAGTAATCTCCACTAGGCCATCTAAATTTCTTCGAACGGGTTTTGTTTCTTTTATCTAATTACAGAGTATCCAAAATAATTTGTCGAATATAAATTCTTAATGTGTGTCTGACATACTTTCTGCTTTCTTCATAACGCACTTAATTGCACATGAGTATCTTAGAGAATTTTACCTCTAAGATTGTATATCATGCTAGTGATATTTATTGGACACACAAAAATTATACGGCATACAAACACAAAGAAACTAGGTTCTCTTGTACATGCTGATTGCTTGCGAATTATGTCGTCAGGCGTCCGATTACTTCAGTTTCGTATACTTTATATTCGTTACTTTTACCTCGTGGTCCTGGCTTCAATTTCCGGGGGCAGCATAAAATCGAATTGTGTTTTTCATCCCCAACGTCGACTCAGCCTGTAAGAAACGAGTACCTGCAGTAACACTCTGGAGTAACAACGGGCGACGGAAACCTTGTATTAGTGAATCTTCCTTACTTGAAGCCTAAACGGCTCACGTAAGGCAGCCTGCTCTAACTCCTAACTACTTCGGTTGTTTGAAAAGAAGCAATTATTATTAGTATGATGTTCGAATAATGTAAAATTCTGATAGAAAATTATGTATTTTCTGATCACTTTGAACAAATTAAAAGAGAAAATATAAAGCTCGCAAAGTAAGCGCAGTGGGTATATTTACGTAGATTTAATTTCTTGGAGTGTGGACCAGGGGCAGATCCAGCAAGCAATTGGGGGGGGGGGAAGAGTTAACTTTGGGGTGAATATGAAAAGTTGGATCATTCTTTAATGATCTAAAGTATAAATGGTAGGAATGAGTGAAGATAAAAATATAGTGTAAGTACAGTAAGTTTGTTAACGTGTTTTTCACGTGACACAGTCATATCTGTGTTTTAAGTTCATTGTTTTTTTAATAATATTCACGTACAGTTTAAAATACACGCTACTCATTTAAGCAATGCATCAAACAAAAACTAACATGATGGTAAGGTACAATTCAAAGTAATTTTAGAATAACACCATTGGCTTACGTAAAGTGATATGAATATTCACTATCTCAAAACCATTCTACAATCACAAGACAAAGAGAAAAATTTCGTTTGATATGACCATTGGCGGGGGGGGGGGATTTCCCTCATTTCCCCCGTGGATCCGCGCCTCGTGTGGACTATACAATTACGTATTTTCTGCTAACCTACACAACGCGCTCTGGACGGAAAGGCGGATAGAAGAAATTACACCGTGGAACGTTACAGTAGTATTGTTTCGTTATGTTATAGTCTCCAAGTCACGTGTATAAGTATTTAATTGTAATATTTGTAAACATCGGTTACTCACCCTTTTGTGACTTCTTTAAAACTTTCTGTACGTTTTAAGTCAACTAGTTCTCAAACCATTTAGTTAGTACTCTGTATGTGCATCGAATAGATTGTAAAGATGCAAACGGATAAAAAAAGCTGTATTCACACACACACACACACACACACACACACACACACACACAGGCATAAAACTCGTTTGTGTGCCTGTATGAATTCTCACAAACGCAGATAATCTGTGACATCATACTCGGCTGAGCAGACAGCACAGTTTAGGGAGACAGCGAGACGGTGGTGTTTGGGTTTCATCAGCACAAAGAATGTGACCGCTTTCCCTACACATCGTAGCACGTCTTTCACGTATTTTAGGCCAACTTGAATTATTCAATTCATACACAGAAATAAAAAGAAGTAACGAGAGCGAGAGCGCGCGCGAGAGAAACAGAGGGAGAGGAAGAGATGTTTTCACACAGCGGTAAAGTGTCACAACTTCATGTTGCAATCGGCACGACTTCTTTTCACATTTAAATGTTTCATTCTTTCCACAGCTGTTTAATTTTAATATTTCACTCTTTTACGTCCAAAATTCGTTTGCTTAACATCTGTACCGTTAAAAGCGGCGTATTGTTGAAACGGCGCGACACAAATTGTGGTTTTCATTTAGTTCTGCCTTTTTACATTCAAATATGGATGCGCCAGAAATAACATAACAGTGACGAAGGAAGTACATTAAATTGAGCTGCAAGAATGCTTATCTATGTTTTGTGTTTTCAAAAATTAAATATTAATTTGAAGGAAAGTTAATAACAACGTTTTCAGAAGCATTCTAAAAACCTTATTTCTTTAAAAGATAATTATTGTAAGTAGGTTACTATTTCTGTACGTGTGTGTGTGTTTTGTGGCACACACAGTATACGTTTCCAAATTCTTTAAGTTTAACACAGAGTCAACATTTATTTTTTTATTTTTTGGTGTTTGTGTTTACACTGCTACGTGGTTTTACTCCCCTCTATCCGTTACAATTACAGAAACACACACACACACACACACACACACACACACACACACACACACACACACACACACACACACACACACACACACACACACACACACACACACACACACACACACACACACACACACACACACACACACACACATGTATCCATATTTAAAACAGCAACCGAACTGTCTGGGATCAGCAAATAGCACTAGTCTTAATGGCGTTCATGACATTCAGATCACCAGTACACCAAACGACTGTGATTCTGGCGTAACTTGCGTTTGGGCGAGAAATTAATTTGCCTGAGGACTTATTGTTCCAATCAACCTTTAACTTCAAGCAATACTCTGCATTGTCGTAGCCCACACTTCAAATCTGTTTAGATCCGGACTGACTGATCTCTGCAGTCATTTTGCCATTCTGGCCAGGTGCGACATTAAATTTCAATTAGCCTTCTTGTATTGTCACAGACGCAACTGGTCTTCTTCACAGTATCAGATTTATTTGTCAGAATTGGAGAAGCTATGGGGAATTGCCTGATAAAAGAATGGTTAACAAAAGCCAGTGGCAAAATGAAGATAGACTATGAATGACGGATTGATGGTATGGATTTATGTAAGAAACTAGGTTTTATTGTATAAAATGAAACTTGGAAGGATATTAGCTCTCCAAAATTCAGCCATATTGTGAAGAGCAATGATACTGTGTACATAATACAAGAAATTATATTATTGGGCATTGGGCAAATGGAAATTTAAGGTTACACGCTTAGACATAATGGTGAATCATAAGGCTTACTGCAGAAATAGTTTATCAAGGGCTAACAGATTTAAAGCAGACGCTACGACAACGCAGAATGCCAAAATAAGGCAACAGAATTACCATAGCAGCAGCGACCAGGAAGAAACCGAATTCTACCACAAGTTGAGGACTTTTTAAATGTTTTAACACGAGATGATACGGTAACATCAGATGTATAGTACTGTATTATGGTAATGCTTCCGTTTTATTGGCCATTAAAAATTATTGTAGTAATACTGTTTTGATACACCGGGTATTGTTAACAGGAAAATCTAATTAATCTGCTTAGATATCATAGGATCTATACCGTACTTATGGAACCTTCTTATTCTTCTTCGTCGGCACAACAGGCGCATTTAGCTGCCCTTGGCCTGCTGTCCACTATCGCGGTCCCGTGCGTGGGTACGTAGCCTTATCTGTTTGAGATAATCGTGAATG
This sequence comes from Magicicada septendecula, assembly GCA_034769895.1. Classification (NCBI taxonomy): domain Eukaryota; kingdom Metazoa; phylum Arthropoda; class Insecta; order Hemiptera; family Cicadidae; genus Magicicada; species Magicicada septendecula. The sequence goes on from CM068368.1 coordinate 663,237,486, forward strand.
GTATCTATCCATTAGGCGTTACGGTATCTATTATATTATAGGATATCTATCCATTCCTGTTAGTCTCATCTACCTACTACAATAATTTCACATTCCTGTTACATTCGCTCTCAAGTATTTCGCTTCCCTCTTCAGCGCTTTGCTTTCGAATTTATGAAACACTGAACGAGTAATATTCTCTACGCCAGTGGCTCTGAAACTTTTCAGTCAGCGGACCCCCACAAAAAATAAAAAAATTTCACGGGCCCGGTCTGAGTTGTGAAATACAACAAACAGTAAATATGAAACACTCTTATAACTTAATTAAAATGTATTAAAATCAAAAGTCTCTTAACTTGCAAAATGATAATGTTAATTATATCAAACATAGTTTAATGTGAACAATGAAGCTGATTTTGAACAATAGGTCTGCAATATTAGGTTTAATGTCTGATAATTTCAATATTAAGTCACTCTCGATAATAAGTTTATTTCTTAACTTTGCCAACCACGGCTCTATCTTTCCAGCCACACGTGTCGAAATCCAGCTACTTAGGCGTAAAACCAGCTACACGGAAAAACGTATTGCTTAGATACAGTGCTTATACGTGGACTAAAACAGCGCGATCAGTTCTGCGTTGATGCGGCGCTCTAGTCAGTTCGGCTGACAAACAGATCTGCTACACGACTATTACTAAAGCCATTAGTTTGAAATTACTTTCCCAATTATAAATTAGTATGAACAAAAACAAAGTACTGGAATCTTCTACTAGGCCTAATTGTTTTAAGATTCTAAAATTTAGATTTTAGATCATAAAAAATCTGAGAAAATTACGGTATTTTCTATTTTTTCTTAAAAGTGACCGCGGACCCCACTTTGGGAACCACTGCTCCACGTACCCGAACACTTTGTGTGATGTTCTCCTTTCTCTAAACTAATATTTGCTTTGATAATTCTTTTAACTGTATTTCGAAATTTTATTGATCGATATGAACGTGAAGAATATACGTTTAATAGGTGGCTGCCCCTTTCCCACAATAGTGACTGCAATTAAACATGGCATTAATTTTGCATTCAGTGTGTGACGCATATCTAGGTTAACTAAAAATGTGAGACATTCTTACGATTCTGATAAACTCAATATCTGTCATTTTTGTTTCCACTGTTGCTCTTCAACAGTGTGAGTAATTAGTCTGCAGTTTTAAGTCTAATTCAGTGGTTCTCAACCATTTTAAGTCCGGGAAGCGCCTTGAAGGACATTACACTTTATGGGACCCACAAGCATGGGTGCCGGGAGAATTACTTGCAGGGGGTGTGTACCCAGTTTATAATCATATTTTGACTAACATCGAGAACTTTGAACTTTTTTTTTGCTTAAACAAATTATACATACTTAATGCTAGAAAACTAAATAGGCAATAGATTTTAAGACGCAGTAAATAAATTTTCGAGCCCGACTTCACGACCTCCTTGGGACCCAGCAGTGGGTCGCGGCCCATAGGTCGAGAAACGCTGGTTAATTGATGTTATGAAGAGATTATAACAATCTGAGTGTATGTTTAACTTAACGCAATTTAACGATTACTGTTTAATCGTCAGTTTCAGGTTTTAGAATTTCAAAATCTAGTACGTGGCAGTCTGTACTATAAATTCTATTTCTACAACCGAAAAACACCAGATTTTTGTCTGTGTATTGATGTGCAATGTGGTGCAAAGATAGAGAGTGACGCAGAAACAAGTAGTGACAGAGTACAAGGGGGACGGGGGAGACAGTGTTATAGGGAGATTATTATCATTATGCTATGTGGGGGAGGGGAGGCGGACAGTATGGACGTGTGTGGCTAAGAGTACAGAACCTTGTTGCAATGTCTGCTCGTATCACCCTCCAAACAAACATTAGCCTTCAGGTGTTTACTCTGTCGTATCTAAATGTATCCATGACAACCGGCGTTGTCTACCGAGTGTCCAATATTTGTTCTCTCCGCGGCCGAGCCACCCACCGACACGCGCGCGCGCACTTTCCAACTCGCGTCTCGACACATACACAATAGTTACAAAATTCATATTCCGAGCCAGTTTCCGTCTAATTTATAAGCGGGTATAAGAAAATAAATTAATGTATGAAAGAGTTTATCTAATGATAGCACCCTAAAGGATGTCTACTACTTTGTTTTATAGCGGCGAGAGGAAGGGAACTATTGAGCTGAAAATTTATGAATCGAATCTTCACCGAAAATACATGTTTCTTATGTTGCAAGACACAGTTCCCCTCTTGTCTTGCAACTTATGTTTTCATACGGGTTTGAAAAACTACTTATTAATATGAAGTCTACTGTATGTTGGCAGAGAGCTTATTTAATAAATCAGAATTGAAATAAGTCACAACTGCATAAGAAACAATACTGTAATATAGTCTACCCACTACAATATAGGTCAATCGAAATTAGTTATTAATTAGTTATTAGCCAAAGGCGCGAATCAGTTATGCTAATCTGTCAAGTTGTGGAATGTCAGTTGGATAAAAAATTTATGCCATGCACAACTCCCTATTTACTTAAGCCGACGGAAGGAACTATAGATGTTATGTTTCATAGATCTGTTGGAATTTTAATGGGTCCATCTCCCTTAGAAAGCTTGTCATTCTAAACTATTACGCTGTCATTGACGCCACGAGAATTACAACAGTGCCTTCGTAATCACAAAAATAAAATTTTAAATCTCTTGAACATTCGTTACGATGGCGTACGTGTTGTGATATCAGAGAAAGTATGAGCGGTGCATTGCGCTCAGTATGTGTGTATGCAGGAATGTACCGTCTGCAGTGAACTGTTGTAAAGGTAAAAGGTGAAGCCGGTCAGATTCAGGCTCTCAAAAATAATCCGAAGAACAAAACATACGGCGCGACACAGTGGTTTACATTCATGTGCGTTTTTGGTGATATCTGTGCCACACTTATTCAGGTATATGATTAATTACTAAGTTTTTATGTAGGCCTAGGTTAATTACTCTTAAAGTAGATCAGTTTGTTTAATACTCTTAACTTTTGTTTAATATATATTATCAACAAATAATGAAGGTTTAAATTTGAAACTATTAACGTAAGTTGCAGAATGTTTACGCTTGAGTTATTTATTGTTTAACGGTATAGTTGTAAGAGAATTAATAATTAATATAAGTCATAATTGAATTAACAGTCACAATAAGCAAGTTGTGTACAAATTAATTATCAAATATGTCGATGACAGCTGATGACTTTTGAATTAGAAGGGATTGAAAAACATTGGCCTATGCTAGAGGGGTTAACTATCACATTACAGAACAACATACAATTCTCCATACCGTCATTTAAATGGTAAAGCTTTTACTGGATTTCATTAATTCGTTGATTTATAAATGAAATAATTTGATTATTCTTCTGCTTTGCTAAATGATTGATTACAAGCTCGTTGTAATATTTCTTCTCAGTTGAGCGACGGGATTGAAGAGAGTCTTCTTATTTCAACAATAACGGTATTTAAACATTTAAAGTTTATGGCAGAAACATTACATATTTTCCGTTTCAACATTACATAATTAACACAATGTAGTGTTAAAGAACTACACGAGTCAAACACTGTTGATAAACCAGACACTTATTCATGTGATAAACACATTACAGTAAACAAATAACGTTTAAATAACTTAACATACGATGGCAGACGTACTATGAGTCCACAAAAACCACCATTGGTAAATATAATTCTACTTTTAGAACGCTCTTGTTCAGAAAGATTAAGAAAGATTCGGAGTCCGTTTGTTCCCAGTTAACTGCAAACGTGGTTACGCGAAGCAGTCACATTAAGTTCTAACAGAAGTTAAATATTCGCTACCGATAATCTGCCGTGGTTGCCATGGGAAATTCTTGTTTTTTTTTTCTTCCTCTAAGTTTCTTCTCGATGCTATCTTCACAACCGTACTTAATAACAGAATGCAGGGGACAACTGTGGCTGGCTGCGGGTGTTCAGTGCGGTTCTAAACATGACTTGTGTAGATTTCGAAGTTCGACGCATCAGGAGTGACAATGTATGTCTGTGATATGAAAATTATTGGTATTCGCACGAGATAAAGTATTGAGCATAATTGTCATCTTTCAGATTCATGAAGAAAGACGATTTACAACTTACCGAATTTTATTTACCCGACAGTGCCCAGGCAAAGAGGGTTATCGTTTTGTACATGTGAGTTTTTGCTGTATGATTGCAGGGAGTGAACGGCTGGACCGATTTTGATGACACCGATATCAAACGGTTTGTTTTCGTCACCCGAGTGTCGCTAGCCACTTTATTTTTTATTTCAGATTTTTTTTTTGAATAACTTCATGTTAGCAAGGAGGATAGAATATTTCAATCTCTATCTTCGGAATCATTTATCAGTTTTGATTAAACAAACGTCAAAATGTTTATTTTTATTTAACAACGGTACTATGTACGAGGTATGTCTAGAAAGTATCCAACCATTTTGAATATCTCGATAATGTGCTATCACGAAAGTGCGTAACCAATCGCAGGAGACATTACGGCACATGTACGAACAGTTCCTTAGGACCCTCAATCGGCAGTGAGATGCCTTAAGTGACTTTGTGTTTTGTGTAACCGTCGCATTCAAGTAACTGAGAGAGTCGATCTGTGAATTTCCATCAAGTTCTGCTTCGGGCTTGGACATTAATTTAGGCATGGACATACTGCAGAATTCATTTGAATGATTAACAGGGTGTTTAGGAGGATTCAAAAGATGAGAAATTTCAAGTAAAATGTGGTAAGATGGCTGGGAATCCATAGAAAACGACTCACAATTTGGAAGCGACGTGAAGGCCACGTTAAGTGTTTTATTCGCCAACAAACGTTTGGTCCATCATGAACTCACTTCTCCAGACAGACGTAAGTAAGGAGTACTTCACTGAAATTCTTCACAGCCTGCATGATGGTACGAGGAGACAATGGAACAGTAATGGGCGGCTTGGTCACATTCTTCGCCCCTGGTACACGATTTCTTGGGTGGTACACAATTTGTTTACCTACCATACAGTCCTGATTTGGCCTCTGATTTCTGGCTTTCTCTAATGCTAAAATTGCCAATGAAAGGGAGGAGATTTAAGACAGTGAACGAGATTCAGGAAAATGCGACGAAACAGCTGAGGGCAAGTCTAAAAGGGGAATATGCATACTGTTTCGAGAAGTGAAAGAGACTCCGAGATAAATAAGTGAAGTTCCAAATGGAGTTCTTCAATTGGGGCTGAGGCCTCATTGTGGTAGTTGAGCTATTTTCCTAAAAATACGACTTTCTGGACAAAACTCGTACATAATGCTGACAAAAAGAACAAAACGTAATTTTGTAGGTTTGTAGGTTGTAGGTCACATTATGCCTAAATAAAATTTTAGTTCTTTGCCCGACATCCTTAATTTATTAGAATGTATTCATCTCAGCACAACATTAAAAAGAAACGTGATGTGTTTATTTCAACTAAATCGGTCTATCCACAATGATTTTTAATTATGAATTTTTAATAAAAATTTTTATGGACCTTTATATCTATATCTTATGCCGTTTATCAGTTTGAATGAAATACCATTAAATTATTACCCTTTAATTCGCAGACTAATATTTAATGTAGTGGATTGAGTACATTAACTAATATTTAATGTAAAGTATTTAAGTGTTTACGAAAAGTCAAATAAGAGTTAATTATTCTATTGCTAATACTGTACTTGTATTAAGGCTTTTCCTCCTAAACAATTTATGCAGTGTTTTTGTCTGTTTTAGTAATTCCCCTAAGATTTGTACGCCTCTGTTATTCGCTGTTTGTGTTTAGAAGAACTGGTTGTATGTGTAGGACAGAGAAAGAGTGAGACAGTCAAGTACGTAGATTTTAAATGAAATTAAGTTGCTTACCTATTTGACTTTCTGACATTGGTATTGCTGGTATGCTGATGTGTCAGTGCACTGGAGTACATGAAATGCCAGTTCTAGTAGAGATGTTAGACTCTTAACGACGGCAGTATTTGTTACGCAACTTTAGTTAATGACTTACGAGAAGTAGAGTTTCTGGCGAGATCTGGAGTCACTTTATGTACACATTTAACATACGACTCTTTTCGTATAGTATTTTTAAAGAAGAAATAAACGAATCTTGTTTTTTTCACAGTATTCTGTTATTCGCACGACACGTGTTATAAAATAAAATGTTTATCCAACGTGACGGAAACGCATCTCGTGTAGAGTAATAAAATTGTTGAAACAACCAAATGTTACTTATTACGTAGAATGTCGCGGCCGGAGTCAGCATTATCAAAAACATTATCTACCGGGCTGTTGGGTCGTGGTCAGTTGCTTAATTTCACATTATGTCTGGACGTTTCGGCCGCAACTCTGGAGGCCATCTTCAGTAGAAAACACTTTCGAAAAGATGACAAGCCGAACGCATCTCACTGTTAAGGAGTAAGCAGTGCGAGATGCGTTCAGCTTGTCATCTTTTTGAACGTTTCTTCTACTGAAGATGGCCTGCGGAGGTGTGGCCGAAACGTATAGGAATAATTAAAACTCAAGTAATCAACCACGGCCCAACATTAAGGTAGATAATGTGTTTTAATAACAAGTGTTACTTCATTCGTGTCCGAAAACATTAGACACCTCGAAACGTCCGTGAGCATTCTTTAAAACGTTTTGGTGGCACTATAAAAATATTATGGATATTAATCCATTTCGAAGGTGTAAAATTAATGCTGCTTAATTATTTACGTGTTATGCGTTTGAATCTTGGGCAATTAGCCTAATGGGTCGATACAAAATAATATAAGCCTTTGAATTATGGGATTATAGGGGTGTCATAGGAGGACTTCAGAACGATTGCTACATAGTGCAAGAACTGCTAGTGAAAAATAGATTATCAAAACTGATTATTAAGGCATATCTAAGATAATTGGGACATACAGTAGATGCACTGGAGAAACTCAGATTATCTGGTGAAACACCTAACACATTAGTAAAAGTAAAATTTTCTTAAACTTGTTGCTGCAATATTTAGCCTTTCTTTACAGTCAATTATTTATTGTCGTCTTCGGGAGAGGGAGTATAACACTCAAATCTGTTATTATTATTTTTTATGTAGTACACAAATGTATAACAGTAGTTGTTGATTTGAAACTCATACATCTTGTCGAAGGTGACAATAAATTTTATCAAAATGTCTGCACAAAGACGTCAAAATTAATACTTTAAATTTCACTATACATTCATAGTTAATTTAATTCATAGTCCATAAACATGCTTAAATTTTAAATAAGTTATATTTATATTTTACATTCTCAGGAACATAGAGAGTGCATGCATGACTTTGTGTGGTGGAAGAGAGAGGCTGTTTGTACGCGGCCAATGGGCGTGTTACAGGAACACAAAATATATGAAATCGAAACAAACAATCATTTATAGTATAAAAAAGTGCCTGTGTTAGTAATAGTATCCTGTTACAGTTATGGAACAATTTATCACGAAGCCAAAGCAGCCAACCTGCCTGACATTTTCGTGATAAGAAACGAGATGAAAGTTACCGGAGGTGAAAGAATTTGCTAAAAAGGTCAACTCCATAAGTTGCTCATATGAATACTGTTCCAGTGACTACTAAATGTTATTTCAAGTTACTGAACAGACATATCTCTCTCTCTCTCTCTCTCTCTCTCTCTCTCTCTCTCTCTCTCTCTCTCTCTCTCTCTCTCTCTCTCTCTCTCTTTCTTCCTCTTTATCTTTTTATGAACTATCCATCTATCCTTCTTTTTCTTTGTTCATCATGTTCGGTTATGTTCTTCTCCTTCTCTTTAAAACGTTGGATTTTAAAATATAAAATTAAAAAAAATTTAAAAACAAATTGTGTCTTCAGAAAGAATACGAAGAGAAACTGCGGGGAAGCAGGCAGATATATGTATACACATATGTTTATATATTGTATGTGGGAGTTACTTTATAAACTTGGGATGTTAAATGAAAGAAACAAAGAAACGTGATAAAACTTTCGTCATAGCTGGGGAAACGTATACGCAAAGTAGCAGTGGAACGGCTAGTATTTATTAGGTTTATTACGCTTACACACGGAGATTCCTTCTTGTCTAGCATCTTAAGACAACAAGACTTCCAACACTGTTTACTGGAAGGCGAAGACGCTATTAAGATGAAACATCGTGCTCACTTTATAATACGCTTACGTTGTTGTATTTAGTATAATATACACGTTTAGACGGGCAGACGCTGTGCGCGTACGTTGCAGGTGTTCAGAAAATATTTGAAAAACTTTATGGTGGAACAAGTCGAATGTGTTTCCATTTTTCAGCGTGAATTACGAGGCTCGTGTTAATGCGACGAGGAGCAGCACCAGTAACTAAACTGACTGTAAATAAAGCTCAAACTGCTGAAAGGTTACAGTTTAAATGATCTGTCATTTGTATGACGTTGCTAGGCAGTCTCTAAAGCTATAACGTACACGACACCAGTGAGTGCGCAATAATAAATTTACTGACACTGAAATTGTACCTTTCTATACGATCTTGTCACACGATACTGACATAAGAGTTTGTTTAAAGCTTTGGCGTGTGCGTTTTGCGACTGAGACGTCATTATTGCAATTATTGAAGTTTACAAGCAAACTGTGAATCTGTAAACGTCATACAATAAGTAAAAACCCATTTATCGTTGTTCCATTCGTGTACTGGGACGTCGTATCAGCTGAAAATCAAAGATAAATGATGATTTTTATCTTAACAGATCGTCTAGTATTTGCTTGTTTGTACCTGTGACTTAGTAAACCTAATAGTGTTATTGAATATAGTAGCCTACTACTGTGAATAGATAGTATTATTGTAATTGGATTATAATACTGGGAATATAGTAATTTTGAAGAAGTATTGTTCGTTAAATTACGTGTTATTTGCATTAATGTGAGTTCTAATTCTTGTGATTGTTTAAATATCCGCTTACATATGAAAGCGTGCAGCCACGGACGTATTTGAACCTCCTACAAGATGAGACTGGAATCGACTTGAATCGAAATAGAAACTAAATAAAAATCATATTAAAACTGTAACACCTCAATAATTTTAATTGTGAAAATTATCATTACAATTGATTAATTGAAGTCGTTGTTGTGAAACTTAATGGATTAGGTGTAGCTTGTATGTGGTCTGCCTTTTTATAGACCGACCTTTGTGTCTCCTATCTTGAAGTGTAAATTGGAAGAACAGTTTACGATACTGTTGAGGCGGCGTACAGTGGGGTCAAACTCCTAAAAGCTGGCCAAAAGTAGAAAAATAAAGTCATTATTTAGGTCTTTTGAATTAGGATGGTTAGAGTAACAGTCCAAGATTCAGCGTGTACAGGTGAATGGCCGAAAAAACTCTCACGAACCCTGAAAAAAACAATTGTAAAGAGACCTTCTCGCGAGGAGCACGTTCAGCACGCGGTGGTGAGTCGACAGTACGTCTCTGTTAAAAGTCCTAGAAACTCGAAAATTCGTCCGACTTTAATTCTGCAAAATGGAATCATTAGCTAAAAGTAAGTAGTCATCACATACGTTTCATGAAAGTTAACTAAAAATAAGCAAATTGGTATTTGCAAATGTTTGGCGCGTAAAAAGAATTACACTATTTATGCAAAAAAACATGTTTTTAATAATAAAAAAGTAATATAATCAAGGAGAGTTGGATGGAAACCCCTATTTTTGTGTGAAGCTTATAGTATTTACTAACGAACAAAACTAAAAACGAGTAGCTCAAAGTAGCTCAATATATATAATTATATTGCAATGGAATATCGCAGAAAGGGTATTTGTAGCCAGGACTTTTATACCAATTTATGACGTTATAGGCTATACATGTTGGAAATTGATTTTGTTTAAATTTTGTAAAATAGCTATAAGTTTTGAATTAAGAAACGGGTAATTAACTGTTATGAATCAAAATTCCCATAAATTTATTTTCTGTCATGTTAAGTGCAAATTTAGCGTGCGAGTGCGCGAGTGCGCGTGTGCGCGTGTTATTCGTATTTACATGAATAACTGGTTTAAATTAACCAGCTCACCAGCTGGTGACTTGGACAGCTCATGCCTCTAAATTAGCGCTACATTTTTCGTATGTCAAAGAATCGAAACATATTATTTTAATATGTATTTTTCATCTTTCTAAAGAATCCTTATCTTCTGAAAGTCATAAAACCTTTTGATAAAATCTATACATGCTTTTGCAGACTTCAGCCAAATTGTGCAGGACTTCTGTCTATCTTTCTAACCCATCAATCACGTGCTAGGGGTTTTGACCAATCAGAGGCCCTTATTTTCATTCTGCTTGGGTCTCCGCCGAATTAAGTTTCAGTCAGTTCGACCTATCAGCTCGATCTAAACAGACGTTCTCTCTGTGCGAGTTTTTCGTATCAGTATACGTTTCTATATAAGGGTTACGAGTACGGAATCTTAACAACGAGTTGCCCGTTTGCTAAAATCCTATTGGGTACTAGAATTCAAATAATATAAATTAAATTATTAATTAAATAGTGCTATTCTCGTGAGAGTCAAGATATAATCTTAGGGAAGGTGTATTTACCGGAATACATCTGTGTGAACGCGAGGACACATCAAGACTCGGGAAGGTGTACGTACAATACACCGGAACCACATTAATTTAAATTAAAACCCATTATCGAGCCCTGAGTAAAGAGATAAACGCTATCGGTGTATCGGCGTGCGTGTGTGTGAGCGGAGTGTCCACGTGTCATCAGTGCAGCAGATTTCAGCTGGCAGCGAGGGGTAGCAGATTCAACAGGCCGCAAGAGTTGGCAGTGCAACGTTTCAACGGTGTCATAAAAGGAATTCATCGACCAAGTAAAAATAGACATTTAAGAAAAAAAAACTTTCAAATCATTTACAGACATTAATAAATTAGAATAAATAATTTTTTGTCAATCACAGACCATTTTAAATTTGTTTAAAATATATACCTTACTCCAGATAAAAGACTCTATTATTATTGTGTTTTTAATACTATGCCTTATATATGTTTTGTCGCAATATGTATTTTCTATATAAGTAACTCCAAGTTTCTTGCAGCAATTATACAATCTTGTGATGTTATTAAATTTGTTTATTCTGCAAGAAGAAAATTTGTTCTTAATAACATCACAAGATATATATATATATATATATATATATATATATAACACGTTATATATTGCGATAGAACACAGGATCATGAAAAGCAATGAACTATGTTTTATGCATGGATGACGAACATTCTCTTGTTTAAATTTATTTCTTGTTCAAATTGGTTTTTTAGCTATAGTTTTTGTATTGTATTACCGATAAGAATTTAGAATAGGTCAAACTCTTAAAAATTTTATTCGTCATTTTTCTATGTAATATGTTTGTGAAAGTGTGCGCGGGGGCGCGAGTTATTAACGTTTTTCTATTGTGTCCGTTATAATTATCCGATTTACATGAGACTTGAACAAGACATAAAATTTAATAGTAGCTACAATTTCCCTATATTCTGTGATCTTCAAATAACTGTTAAATGTGAATTTTTGTTATATGAAATATCTACTTAAAACTCATTCAGGCGTGCAGATAATTATCTGTGCAGGCTTTGCCAATTTCATGCAAAGTGTTGCATGAAGAACTATTAGTGCCGTGTGTATATTTATCATGTGACCGATAATTGGCCAATTAGAACGCAGTAAAATCATTGAAAATTGTCTGTTGCCATGTGCAGATCAAAGGCAGTTCATCTTGAGCATTCGTCTAGTAAACGTGCGGTCCGCGTTCAAGAAGTTTCTCTTGCGTGAACACGTAAACAGTGCGAAAGGTGTATGAAAACTTGGAACTCTGTGTGAGTTATTCTACAGACCCAAGTAATTCAGTTTTAATAAATAATATTGTGATTTACAAGTATCCGTGTTAGTCAAGATATCCTCATAGGGAGATCTACCGACCGCGGTAGATCTGGTGATGCGAGGACACTTGAAGACGTGCCGGAAGGTGTACGCCTATACACCGCTTTTCATTAAACACCCACGTTACACCTTGAGATACATAAATAAGCTATAACAATATTAAAACATTTTAAAAACCTTTAACAATTATAATCAGTGTTATCGCAGTGAGGCAGTGTTGCAGTTCGTCGAGCAAGTTCAGCGTGTTTATCATCAGGACACCATCCCAGCAGAATCCACGAGGGAAGGACACGCGAGATATACGCATCGCCTTCAGCCATCTCGTCGCATCAAATTGGAATATCTTCACTCAATAACAAATTCAGATCTGAACTTTATGTAAACTGTTTTCAAACAATATGTCAAAATTCATAACATTTGTGTATGTTTAAAAATATATCGTATGAACTATTATTAAATTGGTGTGCAATAAATAATTATAATACCTTTAATATAGACTTGTTGATTTATAAAACACACACCATAATCCTATGCGCAAGAATTAATTCAATTGTGTTGTCGCAATATAAATAACGTTAATTTGTTTAACGCTATGTTAAAACACTATGTTAGTCGCGTGGCACCAACAAGATGAGAAGGCTTCCATGAAACTCACTTTAACTTGCTATGTATTTTGAAATATAAAGAATTTTGCAGTAAAATATTTATATTATCTTTTAGCAACACTCACAGTACTTAGAAAATTAAATTTATATTCTGCAATCTGCTCGAAAAAGTAATCTGTCGTGAAGCATATCGTTTACCGTACGAAAGAGATAGAACGTCTCGACTGGCTTAAAACGTGGCGATTTGCTTACGTAGGAAGAAACCACCTCTAGTTTTAGTCACTCACAAATCGTACGAAATTTTGATGAGGCAAATGTAGTCGAGCGTGCGCAATGCGTTGTGACTCTATAAACGCGCGTCCATCGGAGGGTTATTAGGCAAGGCGCAAAATTTATTTTGCAAAACCGCCTTTAAGTTGTTAATGAAACGCTTTTTTCGGGAAACCCCCAAACGTACAAAATGTGTAAGAGTAAAAAAATAAACAATTTCCTATTCATAAATTTTTCAAAAAACGCTTGCTTTTTGAATTAGTTGATGAACGAAAGAATATTGTGATTAAGGGTTTTGCAAAAATCAGTAAGTTATTTTGGTAAAAAAACTCAAGTTTTATTTATTTTTTGTTCCAAAATATTGTATGGAATCTTTGATTTCATTTGATATTGAAAAATTCTGTTTCATTTTTTTAACTTCAACTTATTTGCATAGGTTAGGGATACTAAATTTAAAACGATAAAAATGTCATTTTTCAGCATTTATATTCCTTGGACGTAATACAATATGTATTTCTCAAGTAATTTTTTAATACTTTTTTAAATAAATATTTAATCAGAATTAATGCTGAATAAATCATTTAATTATAGTATTTTATATAAATATTTCAATAGTTAGCAGCATTTTTCTTAATTAACAGTGATTTTCTTAACTAACTTAAAATATTTTGAGCAATAATTTTTTCTAAAATACCCCGTCGTATTCAATAATAGAATCATACAATAATACTTTGTACAATATACAATATACTTTGACGTTGAAGAGTAGCGTAAAATTATAAATGTTTTGAAAATAACATTTTGTATTTGTAGTTTTTAATAATTAAAAATAAATATTTTTTAACATTGCTTTGAATTTGTTTGAATATTTCGTATTTAATGACCCCAAAAAACCAATGAACAATTCATTTTTAAAATTTTTTCCGCCATGTTGGAACCGCCATTTTGTTTTTTGAAATTTGGATTTCTGATCCGGAGTCAGCGATCCCAAAAACCTATAAGTACCAAATTCTAGATCGATTTATAAATGCCTTCATATTTTGGCCAGCTTTTTGGCATTCGGCCCCACTGTGGCGGCGGCGTCCCGTAATATGTATGTTAGGGAGAGCGTGCTACTGATGACTCATCAAATAGTGATGCGCTTGAACAACAAACTGACCGTTCGAGTCCTGCCTAGCATGGAAGATTCACCTTTGAGAATATTATAGAATAATCTAATGTATACTTTTATTGTCTTCCCGATTATTACGTAATTATTTACCATGGCGGCATTCCATATAGAAGACCAGGAACATGCGACAGAGATCCGTAAGCAAGCTGTTTTACAGCGATCAGTAAGCTCATGTTTTGACAAGTGTCCTTATTATAATTACTGTCTTGTAAATTAATTGATTCAGTGACTTTTATTATTTGTTATGAACAATGAGTGATAATTAAGAGATATGATAATTGTCAACACGACTGTGATTGTTTTGTGGGAAAGTTTATAAAAAAATTTGGGTGTGGCTGTGTCGTGGACACGGCCGTGTGTTTTACGTGAATACGTGTACGTAACGGGTAATATTTTCTTTGAGCGTATTATATGTATACACTGAGAGACACAAATCCGTTCGAACGTGACAACGTGGGCACTTTGTCCGAGTCCAGTGATTTCCTACACGTACCGCACAGTTTAAAGTCAGCCACTGCCTCTTCTGGAAAGTATTACTAAGCAGCGGTAAGTGTTTTTCCTTTGGTGGCTTCAATGAGCGCAGAAACCATAGACGGTCACACACATCACACTTATGTCCGAATGGATTGTTGACAAACGTAGTAGTGACACGTGCACTAGCTGCTGCCCAATGTGTCTTCATAATCGGCGATCGCACACAATCGATGTCTATACAGTCCGGCGTTGATATAGAAGCGATTACATCATCCACTTGCATAGGCTCGGGCGCCCCAGCTGCAGATGTACTGGCGCCGTCGTTGATCCGCTCGGACGCCTTCATTCTTTTACGTTCCCGGCACCGCTTCACTCTGTCATATGGTGTTTTACGGGTATCACTGGATTGCTCTTGAGAAGCCCTTTCCAACAGTATACGATCTCTATATTTTGATTTGGCTTTTTGACGAGTATAGGCCGACATTGCATTATTTATTTTAATTTTATATTTTAACACCATATATATTCACTATAACTATTTCACACTAATGTTTTATATACGCAATCGATAGATCTTGACGAGAGCTGACGATTGAAACTCAAACGAACGTCCTAGCTTCTCCGAGTCAAAATTTATACTAAACGGACATTAATTGACGCAGCGAAACGACCTCAAAATGGCGGCGCTTCCCCCTCCGCCGCGCGCGATGCGTCACAGTCCTCACTCAACGTAACGAATTTTTTGATCCTTTAGCTATCGAGTGGTGTAATTAAATTTTGGATGTAGATGATAGATATGTAGCTGCAACACCAAACTGTATCCCCCGATTTTGTTATCATCGGTTTTCTGAATTGCCTCCCACTATGGAAGCAAATTTAAAGACGTATTCACGTCAAAACTGTGACCGCTAATGTTCTCTGGAATATCACAAATGATTCCAATCTTCTAAAGACTGTTATCCATGTTAACCTCATGTAGTATCGTTTAATGAAGAGCTCGACATACCACGGCTCGCGGGCCTAATACCCCTCAGTCAATTATGTAGGCCTATGGGTTAATGTGACTTAATCATTTCCACAGTGAAACATATTTATCATGGTTGGTTTAAATGATAAGGAATTCAATTTTTGTCCATAAAAGTTTACGAAATACAGATACGTTAAGTCGTCAATGAAACCTGTTGTTCATGTCCTCACTGCCTTTAGAGTGAAAAAGGATTTGAGACCTTTTTTTTAAGAAATTACCTAGCGATTTCTATGTGGCCTCTTAGCCTACTAAGCCTGAAAGTATCTAATAATGAAAAATTTTGCCGCCCGATGCTTTAGAAAATTGATTCTCAAATGATGTGGATTGTACCCGGGCATGCCGCAATATTTAACATTAAAACTAATTACTGTAAATAAAAAGTGATTGCACTATAATAATTATTTCTTCCAACATGCAAAGTGTAGACTGCAAATAGCTTTGATTCAAAATGTATTTAAATTGCTGTTATTGGATGTATAAGTATTTATTATTATTATTGTTGTTGTTGCTGCTGCTGCTGTTGTTGTTGTTGTTGTTGTTGTTTCAGGCATTTTGAAAATGTGCCAGGAAACCAAAAAGTTTGGAATCATTAGTTCAGATTATCGATGTATAATCTCTTCAGCTCAGTCATTAATATTATTTTTGGCTTATTAAAATTTAATTTTATTACTGAAAATCTATCTTTACGAAAGAAAAAAAAAAAAATGAACAAAATCGAAATTTTTCTGGTTGTGAGAACCTTCGTCGCGAAAACAAGCGTTTGCGAAGAAAAGTATGGTGACTTCATACTCAACGGCATACGAACGACTGGCGTATACAAATGTGTTGAATTAGAATGAATCGAAGGAATGAAAGCTCGAAAATGAACTGGCACTTTACACAAACTAACAAGACTTAAAACTTGTCACGAAATATTTTTGGAATTCGATAATGGCTTCATTAATGCACCAGGCTTTTATAACCTGAGCGCAAAAGAGACCATTAACATAGAATAAAAGATTGTAGAACAGATGAACCAACGTTCATCGAAAAATGCGAATACACTAAAAGTTTATTACCTATGATTTGCTCTGGGTTCTCTTGCTCATGCAAAAATGTTCGCATGCATCAAATATGAAAGAAATAATAGGCTATACCTGAAATAACTAATTACTTACCTGAAAAAACAATTTTGATAAGTGAAATACTAATCACATTTAGTTTAGGTCTCGTGGTAGAGAGATTTAAAGATCTTCCGAAATACGTACAAGAAAAATAAATAAATGATTGCATAGGTAACAGAACAATATTTTAAACCGATTACACCAGTGCTAACCGTAATCGGTTAAAATACTAATATTTTAAATGCATTGCGTATGCAGCTCAAAACACACACACACACACACACACACACACACACACACACAAATTTGAAATACAGTAATGTAGTATATTCCAATACAGAATAGTAACAAGATGAATAATCAAACGATGGAATGAACTGAAGAGTGATGTAAACAATGGCAATAAACAATAATAAATTTTACAATCTAGTTTTTTAATAATAGGCCTACACAGTATTATTTCTTTATAAAGGAATCTGGCGTCTGATAGAAGTTAGTAGATAAATCTTTTCAATTTGACAGGGCGTCATCGAACCAGCGAGGTTTTAATAACTTAATAAATATGTTAGCTATCGACTTTTTGTCAGGCGTTGCATGTCTGTACAATACACTATAGATTTGTCACAGGTCACAAGCTCAATACAGTATACTATTTAACAAGGAAGTAAATGTTGTTTTTGCCTTCGCCATCAGGCAGTTGCAAATAAAATTAATTAACATCTGACATGAGCATACTCGAGTTCAGCGTATACTATTCTTACTCGATAATTCTTAGTGAAATTTGAATTTTATTTATTGTAACTAAAAATGAATTAACCACGATCGCAGTTTTAGACATCATTGAAAAAGAAATATTAAGATTTCAGCTTAATCCTCTTATTGGTTAGGGCCGCTGTTGTCACTTCTTTTGCGTAAGAATACATATTGCAACAAGTGCTCCGTAGCACTTAAGAAGATAATGTAGCACTCCGTTAAAATAAAGATAATGTAGTTTTGTTAGCTTGTAGAAGTATGTTCCTCGTTCTTATGTAACTAAATAAAATACATATATTTAAAAAAATAAAATTTACTTAACAAATGTCTGTGAGGTGATTTCACAACTATCATTTAACTAGAAGTGCTCACAGATTTCTCTGCATATAGGAAGTGTATATCAAGGCTGAGAAACTAGAACGCCCGTAAAGATTGGGCTCAGATTTATAATACGTTTTGGGTTTACAGATAAACATCAAATAGTACAGACATATACAAGTGGATATAAAATATAAACAGATATAAGTTACATCGTAACATAGAACAAGAGATACAGAATAATTCTAAAGTTAATTTACTTTTACGATTACCTAAAGCGCGCTTCATTGTAATTGTGCTATTTGATTGTACTAAGCTCATATACAGAAGCAAGACTTTAGAAGTTAGTGAAACGACGGCACACATGTATAAGTTGTTCGCAGATTCTGAGACTCCATACTGACTCTGAGAGAAAGCAATAGATTATACTGACGAATGTCTTACACTTATATGAAACTACTTCCTACACATGGGGTCTAGCAAGATGACAGGGTAAGTCAAAAAGTAAAGGCAAATTTTATTTTCCCTGCTGCAATGGATGGCAGCACTGACTGAACAATGACATATCATAACCTCAAAGTTTTTTTGTTCTTTAGCTATGTTGTTTCAGTGCTCAGCTCCATTCGTAGTGATTTCAGGGCATTTTATTATGAGTGCCCCGTTGTCCGTGTGCACCAAGGAAGAAATGAGGGGAGTGGTACGTTTTCTGCACTCTGAAGGGACTAAACCTGCGGAGATTATTCACAGAATGTAGCAGCAGTCGGTGAGAGCTGTCTTAGTGAACGCAAAAATTATGAGTGGATAAATCGCTTTAAAAATGGTCGTGTATCTATCTGCGATGAAGAGCGTTCAGGTAGGCTATCCACTTCGAAGACGGACAAGAACATCGAGACAGTTGAGCGAATGATTCATGATGATCGTCGTATCAAAATTGATGATATTGCGCATGCGTTGAACATTAGCCACGGTTCAGCAGTTGCAATCATCCACGAATCACTAAATTATCGCAAAGTGTGTGCTCGTTGGGTACCACATCGACTGACAGACCAGCACAAACAGAAACGTTTGGAAATTTCGAAATCACATTTAAGGCGTTTAGAAGAGGAAGGAGAAGAGTTTCTCAGTCGCATAGTAACCGTTGATGAGACGTGGGTCCATCACTTCGAACCACAGAGTAAGCGGCAGAGTATGGTGTGGAAACATCCATCCTCGCCTACAGCAAAAGACAAGTTTCTGCAGGAAAGTTGATGATGACAGTGTTTCGGGATATGAAATGTCCACTTCTAATTCATTACACTCCTAAAGGTCAAACAGTGAATAGTGACAGCTACTGTGAGCTACTGCGAGATCTGAAACCCAAAATCAAAACAAAGAGGCGAGGAAAACTTTCAAAAGGTGTGCTTTTGCTTCAGGAAAATGCCAGTCCTCATACT
Organism: Magicicada septendecula; assembly: GCA_034769895.1. Classification (NCBI taxonomy): domain Eukaryota; kingdom Metazoa; phylum Arthropoda; class Insecta; order Hemiptera; family Cicadidae; genus Magicicada; species Magicicada septendecula. Next base: position 663,256,581 of record CM068368.1, read on the forward strand.
GCGGGGAAAACGATCCAGTGCATTCAAGATCTTGGTTTTGAGCTGCTGGAGCATCCGCCGTACAGTCCTGACCTAGCACCAAGTGATTTTCACCTTTTTGGTCTGATGAAGGAGCACCTGCGTGAATCCAAATTTTCGTCGGATGACGAGGTTGTGGAGGCGGTGCGCGAGTGGCTGTGCACGATGCCACAAATCTTCTTCCAGGACGGAATTACGAAGCTTGTCAAGAGATGAACCAAGTGCATAGGAGTTGAGGGAGATTATGTAGAGAAATTATGTTACTTGTCATCTTGTTTTCACAATAAAAAGTTCCTTTTTAAAAATTTGCCTTTACTTTTTGACTTACCCTCGTATTACTAAATAGATTCTAATCTAAAATAGCATTGTTATCAATAAAACGTTTACATAATATATCTACAATAATGAGAAGACAATTTTAAATACTATTTAAAGAGAATCCTATCGAATAGCCTAGAACATTCTCCAAAGTGCCCCCGTCCAATGTGGCAAGTGTTGCCTCAGACAAGGCCGCTCACAAGTAGGTATTCAAGAACACTTGAGATACGCATTAAGTGGCGTGAAGTGAGGATAGAAAATTTCTAGAAGGCGTGCGCTACCTATAAAAAGCTACAGCAGCCGGCTTGTCAGTTCAGTGGTGTTGAGCGATTTCTTTAGCGCGGATCGAGTGTTTGTAGCGAAGTGTTGTTGTGTTATAATTAGTGCGGAATTCTTTATAGTTGACATCATTATTGCGTGTGGACAATTTTTACTTGAATTGTTGTAAGAGGTTATCTTGTGGATTAGAAATTATTAATTGTGATAATTAAAGCTGGTTATTAGTGATTTCATTGGTGTCTTGTATTTTGTTTTCCACTGTACCATACGTCGATCAGTGAGACCATCGTAACAATATTGAAGGGTTTTGAATAACATAAGATTGCGCTAACTTGTTATCAGAATTTTGTGTATTTCAGCAAGGTTATGTTGAATAACATTCATTATGTATAACATATCCACTGAAGCTATATTTGCCTTTTATGCCAGTCCGGAACCATCACAACAAACCTTCAAAATGTCATTAATTTTTTCACCGTAAACCCACTTACACAATTGTGTCTCATTAGCATAAAAAAAGCATTAAACAAGCTTAATAAAAATATAAAGTTAACACTGTCCTCAGTAATACGACAGCGGTCATAAGAAATATTCTTTTAAACGTTCATAAATAAAATTTTCGAGTTTCTGTCTCTGATGCAAATTCGCATTGGAGGAATCTTCAGCGGTTGTGAATTTTACAGTAATAAGAAAATGATTCACGACTAAAATACGAAATTAAAGAATAAAATACTTCGTTGTATGACAAACTGTACGACATTAAAATTTGCTGTATATTTTATTCCTTGTTTTTTTCTGGCAACGGAGATTAATTTGTTTGTTAAACAGCTCAGAAAATAATAAAAATATTATGGATTCTTTGTTTTCAAAGTAGAAACCTTAATTTGGTGGTTTGGATGCGTGCGATTCAGAAACCTACAGACTAGCTCACGCAAACCACGGAATAAATGACTTCCTAATACAGACAGTGTTATTTATTTTTCTTGTAATTACGAATATTGAATAACCTCCTAAGGTTTAATGAGAAACGTTTTTGTTGCAATCTTCGATTGCTGTAGCCTACGGAAACATGTAACAGACGAAAAATCTACCTACTTTTATCTCTATTTCTTTCTTTGTCCCATCTATCTCTCTTTCTACCACCTCTCTGTCTATCTGTCTACCTGAAACAGCGTTGTGAGTCTGTAAGTCCAAGTTGTTCTTATACTCATCGAGATAAAAATGCAAATCTAAATTATGAAGAAATAGGAATGGGAATGATAAGAGAAAAACGGGGTTCCATTTAATCTCGTAATTCTCTTCTTAAGCTTTGTTCTTTGACTTTTCTTCTTAGACATTAATCGTTCTTTCCCTCCATTGATCTGCCCGATCTTCTTTATAATCGCCTCTCGTCCGTTACTGTTTAGGCAACATATGGACCTCCCCCCCCCCAACAGAAAGAGTCGTCCACGTTTATGTCACATCATTATCTTTTTTTGACCATCTGCTTTCTGGCTCCCGTCTACTACATTCGATCTTCTAAGCTTATTTATCATATTATCATCATGTTTAATTTACCATTTGAAGGAGCCAAATTGTACGGAGCCAGAGTCTGGCTGGACGTCGTAATATACGAGTTACCCTGAGAACGTCCTGCCATGGAAGCAATGTGCTTAGTACTGCGCTATCCGGGTTTCAACTACAAATCTTATTCTAAAATGTAGGCCTTTTTTATTTCAGTATTTAGTGATAAATTTGATTTTTTCAAACTTATGCTGTTTCATTCAACCTATTAAAATATCCTCGTGTCACTTACCAAGTTTTTCCACATTTTCGTTGTTCTAACTTTAGCTAACGAATAAAATAATATAGCCTATATTCTCATACAATGTAGTTCACAATTTGGATTTTACCCTTTGTCTTCTTCTAGGGCGCCATATTTCTGAGCCATATGACATTATGTATTTAATTACATTGTGAGGATATCATTTTTTTGTCCTCTAGATAAACCTATGTTGAAACTTGCTCGCATGTTTTCCCGTTGATATTCTACTTCAATATCCTATCAGGTTTGTCACTTACCCAGTATCCAATAATTTATTCTTTGTCCCATAATCTTCAGTTATTTTTTAATAAATATTTTAAAATTTTACAAAATTTTGATTCTGGTAGTGTCTAAAAAGGACCAGCAATTACACTTCAAGTAACTTATGAATTAACTTATAAAGTAATCAAAACATTGGCATTCAAACAAAATTAATTAAGCTCAAGTATTCGTAGCACTGGAAAGTGGTAAGTAGCTAACAGTCCAGAGATACGACAAAGACACACGAAGGTTCAGGTGTACTGGCTAACTGTGTCGGAATAGATACATCTTGACTAACCTTTCAGTTTAATTTTCTTACTCACATAATTTATAGCATGACGTTACACTAACGGCGTGACTTCACAATTTAAAATGCCGTCGCCAATATTTTTTACTGTGACGTTATATTTCATACAACACAGTGTGCGTAACTCTATTACTAATACGGCTATACGGTTACTTTAGCCAATAAAACTGAAACTTTTTTAGACTGCCTGTCTCTAGTTTCCTGCTGTTCACTGTTGTGTAGATGTTCGTAAGTCTTCTTACAACCTCAGTCTGGACCACGTTCTGTTACCAAGTTATTGCCCTCTGTGTAAGTATGTCTGTATCATTTCAAATCCATTTCTACAGCACTTGAGCCAAGAACTAATTGTTGATCTTCTCCTCCTAAAATTTTTTCTGTTAACCTTTCCAGTAACGCCACACCCACGCACTGTGCCTAATTAAGTGCTATAGCTACCGACGTTTCCTTCAAATGAAACTTTTTCAAAAACCTTCTTTCTCATTTATACTCTACAATACTTAATTTTTACTCTTTATATTCTCCAAGCTTTTTATCGTTCCTTGACTCTCTCCCCAGAGATCCATAATCCAGAGACTACACAGTGCTACGATCCACATTTGATTAGATTTTGAATCCTTATTTTGAATTCAGCAATACTTCTTGAGGTTAGCGGCATCTTCTTGCTCATGGAAGTTAATTTTATCCGTGCTTTCCTAGATTTCATGCCTTCTGTACATCTTCCATCAGACGGGATTCTGTTAAGCAAGTATTTTAAATTCGGAATGAGGTAAATGAATATGTGTCATTTATACATTCCTGATACTGATTAAAACAGTACATAAGCCCGTAAAGGATTAACGTATTTAAGTATACCGATTTTATTTCGAAACACAGATTCGTGCAACACATCAAAATGTGACGTTGGACTCATTATCCAATTTCATTTTATTGTCAGAACGTGTAAACGTAAGATTCCTGATTAACTAATGATTATAAAACCGAAGTAGTTCGAAATTTGTTTCGTTAAACAAAAGAAAGCATTAAATGATGAATCGCCGCCAAATTCTATATCAACAAAAACCTGTACCTCGCATGCGTGCTTTCAACGATTCGGAGGCCGTTACGCTGTTCAGCGAATCGCTAGGTTAATTGCCGAGCCGTCTGAAATTCAATGAAATATTTTGCTATTCTTGTGTGTACTTTGTGTTCTATATACCTAACAGTCCTTGTGGTAGACTAACCGTACGGATTACGGAGAGTCTTGCTCTAGACTCTGTTCGGTAAACCGTATCCGTGTTTACAAATGTAAACACAATAGGGGAGTGTTACTAACACTAGTAACATGTCACAGTATGTTTAATTTCCCCAGCTGAAGGGACCGGGTCGGACATCTGGCTGGGCGTCGTGATTTACAAATATGTCCCGTTTTGGAAGCGCTGTGCTAAGTACTGCGGTGTACCCGGAATCAACTTGCATATCGTATTCGATGGAAAAATGTGGGCCTATTTTATTTCTGTATTTAGTGTTAAAATTTGATTTTTTCCGAAAACCTAACTTATGATGATGTGTTCAAAATATAAAATATATTACGCAATAAATTTTAGCTCAGTCTAAGTAGCTCACAACATATTGGATAAGTTGATCATTTACGTGCAGAGTTTGGCGATCTTTGCGAAAATGACTATAGACTGTATACAACAGACAAGATCCTTTACACTACGAAGCAGACAAGGTCAGTTAAAACTTCTTCTTGTTTCGATACGTAATTACCAACTAGTTTATAATTATATTTTTTACGTTTAGTGTAATTACTCAATTTTCAGGTCCGTTACAAGTCGGACAGGATGTGTTTATCAGTGCGTCTACCATGTGTTGTGGGAGTTGGCAGACCAACAGTTGGTTAGCCGGTGGTCACTTCTCCCCGGGTTTTGTATTGTTTTTGTTTTGCTTATTGATTACTAAATATAAGATCATCCAATAGGCTACACATATAAAGTAAGTGTTTAAAGTACTTACAAAAGTGTCGACACAAACATATATATGCAACAGTAACAAATCAAATACTAACGCTAGCGAATACTAAAAGAAGTACTCAAATACAGTGAAGCGCGTGCGCTCGCGCTCACAAACGTAGACGTTACATATATGACTCCCAAAGCTTTTATATTGATAAACTTGATACACGGCGTATAGTAGGATAAGATTACAGACAACAGAAGGTTTATTGTTTAAAATTTTCTTATTAGCTCATCTACACTAATAATTAAATTCTATCTTTGTAATAGGCCTATATACTGGAAATGAGAATTGCCAATTAAAGAAGAAGAAAGTTGGATGTTGCAGTGGCTAGTTCTGTCTCTACTAGACGTGATGATAATGTACACAGCGAGTCTCAAAAAATTAAATTACCTTTGACTTCATCGAACAGTAACGTAATACACAATGTACGCGACGTTATACTGAAAATACTTAATTACTATAACACGAAATATTTTTATGTACCAACTTTTAAACTGTCTTATCGATTTACTACGCCATAAGATAAATTAAAAACAAACTATTTCTGCGTCTGAAAGTTTATTATTCAAAAAGTATATTTTATTCTTTATGTAAGAATTAGAATAAGCTAATAAAATGTATATACTGACACCTGTACAATAATTTTGTAGGTTCACTAATTAAATTAAATTTAAATTAAATTCAGGTTCAGTAATACTGAAATTTGTAATAGGTTTTATAAAGTAAAAACCTAATCCTTCCCTTCGTATGTCCGTTTACCCTCACGAGGGTTAGGGATCCGTACCGTTTGAGTGTGTATTTGTTATTTTCAGAGATTCACCGTATTGAGCTGACTCCACTGCTTCGTGTAGTGAATGTTCCGTTGTTTCTTCAAGTCAATCCGCCCAATTCATTTTTGAGCTACCATAATGTTTTCTCTTTCTAGTATACCTCCTACTACAAGATACCTGATACAGATATCTTCTGTACCTCCTCCTAATTCTGTGGAATTATAAACATTTGTGCAACGTAATTCCACTGACATACGCCACTCTTAGAATAAATCTGCACCATGAAATTTCAATTTTCACACGCATAGGTGGCCATTGGAAATATCTGAATAATAGCCAGTTATAGCTTTTAACAGATTTCGTCTTTTCATATTTACGTTAGTTTTGTTGTTGTTATTTTGACTATTGCTAATCTTCCTCTAATTTCCTCAGTCCGTGATGTTAGATATCATTGAACCTAAATATTACGGTAATTTTGTTCACCACTTCGTAATTTACTACCCGATTATACTGGTTTAATTGCTACCTTAATCGAGCTTAATATGATTTGCTTTCAAGCCTAAATTGGTAATACCTAAACAGATTTTATTATTAATTCTGTTAGTTTTTCTTCATCTGCAGAGATATTTCATTATGTTATAAAATGTCCTTCATTTTATTGAAACTCAATATTTCCGTCCTCAGTGACCTGATTCATTACATATTTGCTGTCGTGTACCATAGAGGAGGGTGAGTCAATTAGACTATCACAAATAACTAAATAAGTAAACTAGTAAAAAACACTGGTTACTAAATATCCAGTGTTAGAATTAACATAAAAAGCAATAAAAATATAAATATTAAAACAAAAACAATTAACATCCAATTGCCACTACTATTACTAACCAAACTCATTTCCATGTCAAACGGGGTTAATTGATGAACAAAGTTGTCGAAAATCAAAAATAACAATACATTTAGTAATAAACAATGTGGCTATAGAAATCGGGAAGAAATCATTCCTTTTTACGTTGTAATATTAGTTTATAAAATTTCAAAACATACTCTGACTATATGACAATAATTTACAAATAAATGTAGGCTATACGTCTTAATAGAGACTAACTTTATAATGAATTTGGTTAATTAAAATATTAAAATTGAAATTTTGCAGAACAGCGTAACTAAAAGTTTGTAGATTAATTTTTGTATGCTTCGGAAACATCGGTAACAAACACTTATTGCCAACGATCTTCCATAATACGGCAAGAATCGATAGGTATCTGTGTGAAAGAGGATACAGGCAAGCGAGTAGCAAATACAGCAGCAATAGCTGGATGAAGAACGTATGTAAGTGTCTTGGACTGTTTAACAATCGATAGCGAAGTGTAACTTAACGAGCCATGTGTGCGTAAGTACTGTTGTCATTTCTCACGGGTTCCAGTCACACACACACAGTATCGATTGCTCCATAAATGCCAGTGTCGTGCTGTCGGCGGCTTCCGACCGAGACATCTTTTACTATTTCACAGCATTTTATTGCCACGTTTTCATCAACGAAACGCTTGTCAGGTCTTCTGTATCGTATACGCTCGTTCTTCCCATTCATTCCTTAGCCAGCTTTCTCATGACGCTCTTGCATTTACGTTTTTTGTTAGTGGGAACTCAGGAAGTTCTCTGCCTTCGGTTAACTGCTTTTATCGCCCTCTGGTATTTTTTATGTATTTTTATCAACTGGTTGTGCAACCAGATTACTGCTTTGAGGCTGGAAATGATAGTCAGTTAGATTTGCAATTTACTTTTGAGAGCAAAGTGCTTATATACATAAATTCCTTAATAGTTTTGCTTGCTGTCTCACACAGTACCTTTTAATATAAAATTCGTACATTGCTTTAGTTTAGAGCTACGTATCAATAAATAACAACGCTTATTTATGGTTATAGCAACCACATATCTTAATAAAATCGTTAAAATAGTTTCTGAATCAATATATTTTCTTGCCTGTTAAAATAGTCTGCTCGAATTATCTGTATTTTATTTGTTTATACATTATTAAAATAAAGTTAATTATGATGAAATTATTACTGTTATTTCTATACACTAAGCAGACTGCCGCTTCGCTCTTGGTTCCACTTGGGACTGTTATACTTGTGCCTGGTCAACTTTAATTTTAGAGTATTTCAGATAATAGGTCAAGGCTATTATTAGGGTAACATTACTTTGGTTGCTTTTTTATTTCGCCGTTGCCACTGTAAACTGCAATTGACAGTTAACAGGAGTAATACAGTCTTCTTCTTCTTCTTCTTCTTCTTGCACTATATCCCTATGTATTGGCCTACGACACGTTGCTATTGATCGCGGTTCCTTTCCAACAAACATCTTCTACTTTCTATCACCTAGCTTACTCAGAACGTCTTCAACTCCGGCTCAGATCATCTTTCCACTTTAAGTTGAATCTGCCTCCTTACTTTCGCCCGCCTGGGTGTCCCATCATGATTTTTCTTGCCCCTTGGCTCTCCTACGTCCGGGAAACACGTCCAACTTATATAAACTGGTTTATAAACGTCCAGCTTATTTTGGTTTTATAAACTGGGATACGGCTGGATTCTCTACTACACGCCGTTCTCACTCGTAACTTAGAAAATACTTTTCAAGAGTTTTCTTACAAACACATTTACCCGGATCTTATATTTTCTTGAAATTTCCCATGGATCAAAGGCATATTAATATAGATTTACTAGCTTTTTATAAATAACAAATTTAGTAGTCTATTCTTAATTGGCGCAGATACGTAAAGTTCGAGACTCACAACCTCTATGGCTGGGCTGGTTGCCTACCCACCTCTCTCGCTGGGGCTAATACAGCGCTCTTGTCTGGCATGCCGGAGTTAGAAAAGTAACGGAGACACACTTACACTACGCGCGCGCAAAAAGTGTTTGCTCTTTTAGAGATAAAATAAGAAACAAAATCAAATTAGAGTCCATGTAATAATATAAAAGGCTTTTTATGTGATTGGACAGTACATCAAAAGAAAAAGTAGAAACAGATCTTCACGAATGAGATTTTTGCACTCAGTGATAGGAGTAACACTGAAATATCGGATCAGATGAGGATCTGAGAACTCACTGGAATGTAGAGCAAAAGTTGCTGCTATTCAGATATTCAGAAAATCTAACAGGATAGGATATCTAATGTTGTCGAGAAGGTCTCTGAATATTTACCGAGGAGGCTTGGCAATTATATACGCTACTGGTTTATGTGAGACACCTATCGTTGATGGATCAATTTAGGTATGGGCAACAACGAAATTTCTAATCGGGAGAAGAATTATCCACCTTGATGTTCACTCTCACAATTGACATTCGTAGAATTTCATAAAACACAGTCACATAATATAATCACATAACATAATACGTGATTATCATATAGCACATTGGTAACAAATATAACATGAAATCAATGTTCAAATAGTTCCAAACGGGAATTTTTCTCATGTATAAAAGTATTTACAGAACATACCAAAATAGCCGACTTTTACCGAATTTTCCCTCCCTAAAAAGTAATGAAAAATTCTAAAAATACGGATCTACACAGTCAAGTAAACGAAGTTTTTATTTAAACTTATAATCTTGAATATTACAAAATTATAATATTCAAGGTCGAATAATCTTGAGTATTTATTTTATAGTCTTGAATATTATATAAATCATAACGTTTTAAAGTTAGGTGTCTTGTTTAACTGTAAATGTTATAGGCTACTGAAAGGGTCGGGTTGAATCTGTTCAGTGTTTGGAAACACGGAACAGTGATGTTATCAGAACGCCGCGATGCATGCCTGGCGTCTCAAGAGCTTCTCTAGTACAGCCACAAATATCTTGCCCACACATTCACTCTATATTTAGTGTTTCCGTCTATTTTTGTGAACATATTTAACAAATAAATTGTAATACAACTAACTTTGTTATTATTGGTTTTTATATAGTTTGTTCGTGGGAACTTGTAAGCCAAAAAATACCGAAGCACAAAATATATGGTATTTAACGTGTTTTACAAGCTAACCCTACGTTTCTTTCGAATTACTGATCGTCGTTATCTCCCCTGGAAGTTCACTGCACGCACGGGCTTATCATTTTCTGTTGTATTTCGACTTCTATTTACTGTGACGGCATGTAGAAAGCGGTATCCAGCTTGGTATTGTGGACACTGTCGGTGTTAGTAGGTACATACTTATATGAATGAAATTGATTGTCATTCAATTGCTTATTTAGGATATTAAATTTTAATACCTGTTAACCTAATATGTCCTAATATGTATTAACTAACACAAATACAAACAGAACTCCATCTGACCACGTTATCAGCACCCAGACCAGAACGGTCATCAATTTGAACACTAACGATAACTGAAAAGATTCTACACTTTCTTCCTTTAACTCGAGCCATACAACTCAGATACGTCTTTGAGAAGTACTGTACTCATTGTCATTGAAGTGTGTTATACATTTTTGTATAAACTAAAAATTAAATAAATATCATTTTATGCCTCATTATACCGAGTTTGCAGACTGACAAAACTTTGCCTTTGCGCTATTGTATAGATTTCTTTGGTATAATTAACTGAGCGAATTTTAAAATACAGCCCGATTCTGCATGATAAATTAAATATCACAGCCTAAAGATACACAATGCCTGTGTATATTTTTCGTCATGCAGGTAGACGTTTGATAAACGATCAAAGAATACAGTGCGTGGTGTGATGATATAATGTGTTTGAAATAGGGAGGCTTAGAATGAAGGAAAGAGTAAACACGCTTTTATTAAAATAATAATGCTCAAAGTTAGTACAAGAGGACAGTGGAAGACTTATCGACTTATCAGGACGTGCCTATGTGCTTCTTATTGAGAAATCAAATATCAAGTAAATTTTTGGTATGTTATTTGGTGAGAATACAAAATAGCTACACACAAATTTGTCTAACATCATATATTACACAAAATTTACACATAATAATGTAAGTTAATTTTTGTTACATGATTTTATACAGGGACAATCACTTTAACCTTTCTGCTCTAGTAGACTCAATAAAATAATTTTCAGGTCTCATGAAAGTTATGGATAGAAATTACTGTATCCACATTTCATAGTACGTATCATGATCGGGGAGGACAGGAATCATTAGGCATCTAACATGTAATGACGTTGTTCCCAACTGTTATACAGTTATAAGTAGTGATCTAGTTACAGCTGTTTTGGACGATTAAAATAAAAAACGTTTTCCTTGATTGTGTTCACCTTGAAAAACGTATAAACATATTAACACATTCCTTTCTACAGGTAGAACACGATAGGTATTTTTTTCGGTTTCACGTCTATTTCCTGAGTTACGATAATACGTCACACGTAGTTCCAATGAAAAAAAGGTTTGCTGATCACAATCTAGGAAGGGACTCCCATCCCCACCCATTTATCACGAAAGCCGTCTGAGACACAAACAAGACCTTAAAACATTAATTTTTAGTTAAAATATTATAACACCACAAAATCACGTCGTGACATGCATTACCTGCCTTCCACTATTTCCTTTTTTATATTGTAGTGATATTTACTTTACTTTTCAGTATATACTTATGACAACTGCAAGAGAAGTGAGATTTTCGGAGTAAAGTAATAATCATTCCACTTGGCTTTCGAGAAGATTTTAAAGTGATGTCTACGATTTTATAACTTGTAATCCCAACAATCTTTGAATACTTATATGTGTTCATAATAATGAAGTTGAATAAATCAAATCTTATTACATTAATCTCACATTTTATGTAAATGATTAATTAAATATTATTTATACAGATAAGAATAAAAACAATTACAAAGCTGCATTAAATTTGATAATCACATCTTCTAAATTTCAATTTTCATTTTTAATCTTCAAATTTATAATGATATAAGCTGACACCTCATTCTGACATTTTAAAGGTATTAAGGATCTTTAAACAAGAATTTTAAAAAGCGTTTTGTCGCTTATTAGGATCGGATTAATATTTCCGAAATTGACTCAATTAGGGTAACGATGCTGTGAAGCGGAGACAATGTGATACAGTAGTATAGGTTTGAATTGAGACTATGATATCCCTACTCCCTATAAATCAGTTACCCCTAAATTTAAGTTGACTCACATTTACAACACTAAACTTACAAATTTAAGAATGCTTTAGTTTCTTCAAATTCGTATAATGTACAATAATTATACAATATATAATTATATGTTACAGTAAATAATAATTTAGTACTGTACTGTAAAATTAAGTTTGAAATCGGAGAATTGTATTCTATGAACTGATTAAAAGACAAAACACGGGATTTCAGTAACCGTCTTCAAGTCAACCTAATAGGCTACTGAAAGAAAATGAATAAAGACAACATATTGTTTTTACGATCGCGTGTATCATTTTTCAATACTACAAGAAATTATTAAACAGCAGAACAAATCGACACAATACAATTTCGATAGTGTCGATCACAAAATTATACCTACTTTAATTCTATTACGTAATACACAAAGCCAAAAACCAATTTACGCAACAGACACCGTAGACATTGGTTATTCTTTAGCAGTGTTTTTCAAATTATCAGTGAATTTTTATTTATCTCGCCAATGTATCTGTAAAATGCTTATCTTTAATGAACTAATTAACTAAATTATTACATTTATGTTCATATTAATATGAACTACGCCAAACACAATATGACCTTAAATAAAGTTGACATCTTTCACAACTATGATGTGATCAGTCTGTCACATCTGTCACGCGCGCGCGTGAATTTCTCAATTATATTAATAATACTATCAGACAGTAATTCATTGTCAGCTCTTCAGTTTTAAAAATTATGACACTGGAACTTGTTTTTCTTATCTCGTATGTCTTGGAACATATTGAAAGGCTACTTGCTTTGCTTAGTTAACAATAAGACTTTTATACAAATTACAGTTTGCACAAAATGTAAACTCTTCAAATTTATTTGATTCACCTGCCGCTTATTGAAGTTATTTACAATGTATTTCCATCTGCTCTGTTGTATCCTTTCATTTCCTTCGTGGCTGATAAATGGATAATAAAGTGACAAGAGAAGATAGAAAGTTTTTAGATTTTGACACGTATAGAGACCAAAAGTTGTTATAATTACAGTTAACCCAGAAAACGTACTTCTTCTTCTTCTTCACTTTCAGGCATTAGGTCAATAGACCTAGGTAAATGTTGAGCCCTCCCGCCGTGATAGAACTCACGCCCCACCCCAGCCAGAGAGATATTAGCCAACCTTTAACCCACGCCCGGGGGCAAGCCGTGCGGGGGGGGCAGAGTGTTGTTTATGTGTGTAGTATATATATTGTGTGCCCTTGTTACTTATCTGGCCCGGGTATGCCAGAGAAGACGTACGTATTATTTGTCCGCGTACGTGCGGGTGGACAAGGAAATCGAGCCGTGACCTTGACTCGATCTCACCACATCTGCAGCACAGCAACGCTCTGATTATGAGTCACAGACGCTACCACTGTGCCGGCTCGCCCACCAGAAAACGTACTTTAACATTTTTTTGCTGACGGAGGTTTCCTTTTCACTATTATGTTCTGTAAGGAGTGTGTAATTTAACCTCACTGTAACTGTATGGTACGGACAGCAAAGTGATAGTCTCCTAAGCAGTGACGTAACTACGAGCCGGTCCTGGGGGAGAGGATGATTCTTGCTTGAGGATTGGACTCAAATTTTTTTCTCAGGACAAATGAGAAATACAAGATTCTTTCCATATAATTTTATACATTCTTTGTGTCTCGAAGTTTTTCAGTAAACTAATGTGTAATATAGGAGTTGAAAAAAATACGGAAACATGCTGATTACAAAATATTTTAACTTGATTAACTGTTATTCAATAAAGGTGATAATCCCCTCCGATGCCTCCGTAGTTACGCAACTTTTCCTAAGTAATATTCTGGCGTTACGTCGTTCAGGTTGTGAACGGTGTTAATTCTTAACCGTGACAACTGCAGTCAAAGGTATTGAGTCGAGCTAAGAACCTCAGCCACGTAAGTCTCAACCTTTGCGTTCGAAATCAGAACAGGTCTGTGACCTAATAATTAAAGAGAAAAAACATAAGCTTGACATCTAATATTATTAAGTGATGTTCGCATCGTGAAAGGAAAATTCTTATGGCATTTGCATTAACAGCTTTCGGTGGCCCTCATTGCAGCAACCTAAGATTATTCTTACCATTTTAAATAGAATACGCGGGTATTTTCAGTAGATAACCTTTACTAACGTGTAACAAAATATGTAGATTATTTTTAAATTAAAATATTATCATAGCTCTACGTTCGTTTTGCCGTGTTTCTATTATACGCTGAAGTAGGTTAATGCTTAGTTAAACTTTCTTGGATCACGTGATAACTTGAAAATAACGGAAATGATTTTAAAATAAAATGTCTCGACCTAAACGTAATAGCAAAAACCGCAGTTTTTTGTTGGCTATTATGATAAATACGTTCCATATAATATTGAGTGCATTAACGCAGTCACGTTTTGTACCAAATAAACGACAACACATTTGGTTACATGTTAACAAAAATAAACTGTACAATAAAAAAGCAAAATTTCCCTTACGACATGTGTGATATTTAAAAAGAAATTTAAAAAGTACATTTAACCAAAAGTAAAGGTTAGGTTAACGTCGAATTTTTGGTTTATATTGAAACAAATATGTATATGTTTCGTGTTAAATATTCGAAATTGTTATCATTTTATGATTGGTAGTAGTTAAAAACATGAAAATCATTTTATTTCTTCGTCAATTCCGTTTGATTGGTTCAAATTGTGAGAATGTCTTGAAATTATTATTCAGTAACCGATAATCCATCAATATAGAAAATAAAGAATTTTAAGTGGCTCTAACTTTGTTGTAATAATAAAAAATAATAATAGCCAGCATCATAGATGTATATGTATACGAACAATTTTTAAGATTTTTTCATAAGAAAACCTATACCCATAATTACTGCCTGATTTTATCATCTGACCAGCGTTTTTCTACGTCTTCTGACTACGTCGGCACTGAAGTATACTAAGACTTTGGTGTGATGACAGTTGGGAATGGCGACAGTGGAAAGTGCACATGAGACTGAGAGGTCTGGCCGTGTTATGAGAATAGGTTGTGTGCGAACATCAAAGAGAAACACGGAGGACAAAAGACCGAAATGCCGCCCAAGAAAAACATAAGAGGATGTTGTCGTCGCAAATGAAAAAGTGTGAGGATGCTGGGAGTAGATGAGCTCCCGTTTCCAAGGCCACAGGAAGAGGAGAAGAGAGATGACGATGACAGGTGGCATTCTAATCCGTTAACTACCTCGTAACGTTCTTGAAAACTGTATGAATCTGTTGCGTTTCCTTCAGTGTTTGTAAATGTAAACATATTTCCGTATCAAGCTTTTAATAATTTAGTCGAGATTAGGTTTATTTCTGTATTTCAGCTGTTGCAAGTGGCGTTATATTTGTTAAATACTACGAACGTTCAATGAAAATGCATCACATAATAAGACGAGCACTTTTGGAAAACAAATTTTGTTAAAGACTTGTACTACAGCAGTCCTTTCCACTACTGCTGCGAATGCAGTGTTATCTGTAACTGGGATAGTTTTCTAACCTGTCAGATCGCTTTGGGCCTCTGCCCGATTGGGTAATAACCATAAGAGATTTGCGTGGATACTGTTCAGTGTGCGTAGTTAGTCAGTGGTGAGTTTACAAAAACAACACAAGACAAGTATCATTAATAATAATAATAATAATAATACTTCAAATACGACTCATGTAGTAGAATAAATATTTAGCTACATACAGTAACACTATCGTACTACGACAGTATCTAGTACTACAGTACTAGAGTCGTTATAGATATTTTGTTTTGGAGGAGTGGTGGTCAACCTGCAGCATGCTTCTCAATTGTTGACAAGCGGTAACAAAAAATAAATAAGTAAAAAATGTTTTTGTACTCGAAACTTGTTACTTGTAGGACTTTTCTGAATAGAATACATTTTGAATCCTTACTGCTTACGTACTTTTAAAAGTAGGCTAATATCTAAAGTCAGAAAAACAATACTATAAAAATATTTGAAGACGGTTCTATTGTTATTTTTTTATGTGTAGACCTACTTTAATAAACTTAAACACTGAAAATATTATGTTTTTTGAAGTTTTAGTGCAATGTGTATAATAGCTTTAATACGATATTTAGTAACATCCACAAACTTAATACAGAAACTATCACTACATGGCATGTCCATAACAATATTTTAATATCGTCGTGGGTTTTGAAATGTCGCGAAAGAAATAAAATTAAAAATATTGAAAAATATGCAGTAGAATATTAACAAACTTACCAGTAGAATCTTAATAATAGGCATAACAGAGTTTAATCGTCTAACAAATAGCCTAACAAATGTAGAAATCGTCCTTCCCATTAATGGCAGGGAGCACCATATTGCTCTTTAGAAGTACATACGTAGACTAGGCTACACGGAGGAATTGTGACTCTTAACCGTAAGAAAACAATTGTCACCTATACTAGGCAGACTTATCAATCGCATTTTGGTTGTATGATCGACGGTGTGACAATATAGAGGGAAGACTCAGTATAAGATCTAGGGGTTCTTATAGACTCTAGCATATTGACATTATTGTCTCCAAGAACAGAATGAATCTGGCCTTATTAATGGATGGAAAAGCATTTCAAGAGTATGGTATCCTATGTCACTCTTTACAAATCGCTGGTAAGGAGTCACCTAAAGTATGCTTCTGTTATCTGGAACAGGAACAGTGGTTAGTTTAGTAAATCACCTGGAAGGTCAGAGATGTTTCTTGTTTGGTCAACGTGTTAGTGGACCGTGAAGTGGATATTATGATAGCTTATGGTCACACTCCACTTTCAACCAGAAGACACACTGTCTTCCATTGTTACTCCATAAAGTGCTTTACGGACTCACCGAACTACCCATGAGTATTGGTTTAAAAGTGCCCAGCTACGCAAAGCCTAGATGTATAGGTGGCCATACAAGTTCCTGTACTTGTTTTGATAGGTGTGTTGACGTTGCCTTGTCTGCTCTTTTGACGCAAGGCGATTTCGTTGTGAAGTTACAACTGAAATTCTCTGATTCGTCTTACTTTAACTTACAGCAATCATTTCGCGGAGTAGTTTAATTATATAAATCAGATTTTCTTGTCACAGTCTCCTCAATAATTGAGTCTAAAATTCCTCAGAGATTATGTTCTATCAAGTGAGATATACCAGGGTTGGAGATCAACCATTCTATCACACTTGCTCCCTCTGCCTCTACTGGGTCTCTCTTCTGACCCTCCCAGTGGATGTAGTAGTAGTAGTAGTAGTAGTAGTAGTAGTAGTACTAGTAGTAGTAGTGGTAGTAGTAATAGTAGTAGTAGTAGTAGTAGTGGTAGTAGTAATTGTAGTAGTGATTTAATTTTATGTTATTAAATAGTAGAGTAGTAGTAATAGTAGTAGTAGTAGTATTAGTAGTAGTAGTAGTAGTGGTGGTGATTTAATTTTATGTTATTAAATAGTAGAGTAGTAGTAGTAGTAGTAGTGATTTAATTTTACGTCATTAAAATAAGTATGCAGCCAAATTGAAGCTAAAGCGGGAGCATATGGAATGAGGCCAGCGGTCAACTTTATGTAAGCTACGCATTAGGAAAAATATAAAAAAATTGGTTGAATATGGTATTCATTTTGTTACAACACATGAACAGTGGACCGTGTAAACATTATATCAGTTTTAATTGGTAATTTCATTATGAAGTCAGTGGGCAAGTAAAGCTGGTTTGTAATAGCAGATAACAAATATTTATTACGCATTATCACTTACTGAAATACGAAATTTCAAAGGAACATACAGTTTGAAAAATAAAAAAATAAAACCACGAATTTGGAGTGTTTAAATGAAGTAAGCAGACAATCAAATGAAAGCAGAAAAATTCAACTTGAGACGAAACAAAAAACTAAGTAGAAGGTGGAACACAAAAGCATAAATAAACGGAGACGAAAATAATAGTAGCTGGAATTCCAGTGTAACGGAAAACATCCGGTAGTCAGTCTGAAACAGAATGAAGCGAAAATATCAATAAGTGGCAACACGTAAATAGTTTGAGTGTTTAGAGAAAGCAGGCGACCGCCTTTGTCAACTGTACTCCCGTCCCGCGTCTCCTGTTCCGACGCTCGAACATCATTAATATAATGTTAGTGTAACAAAATAAATATAATAATAATAACAGCACCGTCAGTGATATTAACTCAGTAATGACTTGGTATTAAATACCTGCAATTAAGTATTTATTCCACACGCGCGTAAATGTATACAGGCAAAGACTATCTGCCTTTTTGTTTGTATCTCTGTGTTTATCACAAACACAAACGTATTGGGTAGCGGGATGCACTGTTTCTGTATCGCTTTTCAGTGCAGACTAAACAGTTCTGTTATGCCTCCCAGAATTTATACCTAAGTACAAAATATACATGGTATACATAGGATATATACATAGGATACATAATATATATGTTATAAATAAATGGAAGCACTTCCAAAAAAGGCGCTTCATGTTAACATCTTACAGTGCGACTATGTGGAAGCTGTACGTGACTTAACCAGAACAATAAGGAAACACGATTTTTGAGTGATGCATGGTATAGAGCAGTGTTCCGCAACCTTTTTTTACTCACGGCACACCCCAGACTCAACACGGCACACCAAAATGTCTGTCCCCTCAAAATCATATGAATCTTAATATAATTACGAAATATTACGTCGTGATGTAATCAATTATTATTATTATTATAAAACAGGAATAGACTCAAGCATTTAATAACAATTTATTAACTTTAATTCACTGTAGAAAATACGAATTTTAAAGTAAATAACTCTACTCATACCTTCAATGTGATACTTGAGCCTGCTTAGCTGCACACAGACGGCTGATTCGTGGCGGAATCGTTGACAAAGCAAGCCTCATTTCTTCATCGATGGATTTGAGTCTTTCTCTCTCTTTGATGTTTTAATTTCAGTCAACGTCGAGAAGCCCAGTTCACACAAATATATAGTTGAAAATGGTAACAACACATTAACTGCCATCTCGGAGATAGCCGGGTATTCACTGCTTATTGACAACCAAAATGTTTCCAAAGGCACTTCGAAAAATTTTAATTTCAATGTTCTGTCTGCTTTCAACTCTGCCAGTTCCTCTTGTAAGCCTAAATTATTCGGAAGATGTTTCGAATCCATAATGAATGGATCACGAACCCAGTCAAAATCTTCAACACTCTCTCCAAAATATTTTTTGAAATTCTGCTGCAAGAGTACTAAATGTTCTTTAATTAAGTCCATCAACACCTTATTATCGTCAGCAAGGGGCCATACAGTTGGGAACATCTCACACGATCCATTTTCAATTGTCTGTATCCACAAATTTAACTTATTAATAAATCTTTGAATCTTATCCATACTAGTCAGAATATTTTCGTTTCTACCTTGCATTTTTCTGTTTAGTTCATTCAAGTGTACGAAAGTATCGGAAAGATATGCCAACTTAGATACCCATTCATCATCTGCAAATAAATCCGCATACTCATGCCCCTCAATAGTCAAAAATGCAAGTACCTCCTCTTTAACTTCAAACATTCGCGTTAAAACTTTACCTAGAGATAACCATCGTACTTCTGTATGTAGCAGAAGTGTAGTGTGCTCTGATCCCATTTCTTGACACAAAACGTTAAAAAGCCGCATATTTAGGGGCCGCGATTTGATGAAGTTCACGACTTTTACTACTTCGTCCATCACAATTTTCAGAGGAGATGGCAAAGACTTAGCAACAATGGCTTCGCGGTGAATGAGACAATGGTCGGTTCGTAAGTTAGGATTTACTTCGCGTACTTTACCCACGAATCCTTTCATTCGGCCTGTCATAGAAGCGGCTCCGTCTGTACAAACACTAACGCAATCTTCCCATGTTAATTCATTACGGACCACATATTCATTAGTCGTACGAAATATTTCTTCACCGGTTGCTCGCTCGGGTAGTTCTTTGCAAAAAAAGAAATTAGTTGCAATTACATCCCCATCAACATACCTTATGTAGGAAAGAAGTTGTGCGTGACCGCCAATATCGGTAGACTTGTCGATCTGAAGTGAGAACTTCGACTGCTCTTTATTTTCTCCTTCATAATGTCTTCGATCTCACTGGACATGTCACTAACTCGGCGGCTGATTGTGTCAGCAGAGAGAGGAATTTTTGAAATTTCAGTACCAGCTTCTAAACCCAGGACTATTTTTACCATTTCTTTACACGCGGGCATTAACAACGTTTCTGCTATTGTGTGTGGTTTTTTGGCCTTTACGATAAGTTTGGCTACCTTATAGCTAGCTTCCTGTACTTTTTGGGTAACACGTACCGACGTAGTCATGAGCGTCACTTGTTTTTTATTTTCTTCCAACAACCGACGAAAATAATTCACATCTTTACTTAACAGAGAGGAATGTTTTGTTGACAAATGTCGTTTCAATTTACTGGGAACCATAGCAGCATTACTGAGTTTTTCACTACACACAACACACAACATGGTATTGGGCATGTTTTGTCACCAAAAAGTTTTGTAGCAATCACAATATTCGTACTACTGCAGAGCACAGCTGTGATAGAACTGAACTGAAATACTGTAATTGTTGTCTGAAATTGTGTGGGTCCTTCGGCGAAGGAAAAGAGCAATAAAGTTTAAGAAGGGCCGACAAACAGGCACGAATATCAAAACAAGGCAATAAAATAATAAAAGAGAGGGAAATTTTTGGTAATCCCCGCAATTTTAGTTAAAAGCACGTACAGCCAGCCGTACACAAAAGATGCGGTGTTACAAAGAACTCTCTTGAATAGAGTTTAGAACTTTTAGAGTTTTGAACGTAAACTGTATTGTATGATTGGTGCGGGCAGCTAAAAGGCTTGCTAAAAGTCTTACGCGGCTTTCTTTGCGGTGAACACAAA
Organism: Magicicada septendecula; assembly: GCA_034769895.1. Taxonomy (NCBI): domain Eukaryota; kingdom Metazoa; phylum Arthropoda; class Insecta; order Hemiptera; family Cicadidae; genus Magicicada; species Magicicada septendecula. Next base: position 663,277,393 of record CM068368.1, read on the forward strand.
GCTTGCCGCCTGTAACCCATCAAACCGGCCCAATATTTCAGGCGAGAATACAAATAACTTAAGATAAGCTAAGCAAACTATAACAACAATATTGAGTAAATAAATTACATTTAATTTCTATGAAAATATAACAGTTATCAGCATGTATTAAAGAATAAACAAGCACCTTCTTACTTAAAATCGACAATTAATTTATTACAATAATAGGTAAAAGTTCGCGTCACACCTTTCACCTTGTGACGGCACACTATTGTGCCGCGGCACACCGGTTGCGCAACACTGGTATAGAGTACACACAATGAGAGTTTCTGACATTCCGGGATCACACACACGCACACACACACACACACACCAAAGCGGTCTCAATTATCCAAAATACTGTCTTCTCATTGTGTTATAAGGATGGCCATATCAGCGAACAGTAGGTTCATGGACCCTACATTAACTGGTGAGTGCATGCTTTGAAATATCGCGTCAGTCGTATCCTATGGTATAAAGGCACCAACGGTATTACTATGAGCTGCCCCTGGAGGGAGGGATTAGACTGTCTTCTGGGGGAAGTGGATGTGACTTAAAGGTTGGAATCCCCATTTTCCTCAGGACAAATGAGATACTCATAATTCTTCACATACGTATAATTATTTATACAGTTACTTGTAAGCCTTATTTTAACGAACGCAACTGGCTTAGAAATAGGCCTGCGTTAAGTGATTTGCAATTTCACTGACATTTTTTAGAGCTCTGGGAGGGGACTGACCGTTTACTCATCTGATTATAACGTCCTATTTTGCCGTAATCTTGAAATAGTTTTGAGGGCAGTGAAACCCAGTTACTTGCAAAATATTATATAAAACCCACATTTATTACTAACCCGTATGAAACCCACACTTGCATTATATGTATGTAAGTATGAATTTATATAGGTGGATTTTGGTTAATGTGCTAATTTGTCTTTACTTACGAGCGTGTAATTTATACGATAGTTTACTTTGTTAGCTTTACTTGTGCGTTTTTTATTTCTTCCCCCTTTTTTCTGTCTGCGTACATAATGATCTGTTTACTTTTTCTACATACATCAGCTGTTGTTTTTATCGTCTTCGCGTGTTTGCTATCCTGCGATCGTTTTAAACGTGAATTATTTTGATTTTCTGGGTACCCTTTCTTTAAACTTCTTACTACATATGCCAGTGTTGTTCCAGAGATATCTTATATTTGTTTCAATCAGTATGGTGCTCTCTGCACATGTCAAATACGAAGATCGTTCTTATAACAAATTCAAATATAGATGTGTACATCACACTTTATAGACATATCGTGTCATTTTTTATCGTTACGCGAATAACGTGAATCCTAGTAAGCCTATGTAAATGTAACACATCCTGGCAACGAATTTCTTAAAATAAAATGGAATATTTGCTTTGAACAATCGCTAAGTTATATATATTATAACAACATATATATATTCTGCAGTTTGGATTTTGTGAAGTTTGGCCTGTAACTCACACCGATGTTGTATTCTACCAGTGTGCGTGTGTGTAATGGTTGCGGGCACTTAAGTGTTTCCTTATACAAATGCATGCCCACGGCTAGCTGTTTATGTTATTAGCAGAAACGAGTTCTTATAGGGAAACATAAACCTAGGAGTATTGATAATATTTCATTTATACCAGAAAAGGAGAAACCTCACAACAATATGTTCGTAACTCTGTGTGTGTGTGTGTGTGTGTGTGCGCGCACGCGCGCGCGTGTGTGTATGTGCGAGAAATACTATCCTGAGCCAGGTTTCTGGTCGTGGACACTATTGCGTATTCAGAATTACTCATTCTTGACCATATAATTTATTTGAAACAGAGTTGCATAATAAACAAATGAATTATTAAAATGTATGCTCCACGATTTTACAACTTTCTCAACGTTTGACAGTAAAACGCTTTTTAACTGATTAACAATTGGCTCTGAATTAATGCATAACAAACAAATGAACGTAAGAGGTTCTGATGAATAAAGAATTGCGCCATCTGCTGTATAAAATTAAAGAAAGTAGAAATACCTGTTTATAATAACAAATCGTTGCATAATAACACACAACTAATATTGTTACAGAAACTCTAGGTTTATAAATAAAACAAAAACAAAACAAAACATGCGGTTAAGTGAGCAATTAGCGAGCGATGGAAAACTGATTAGTTCTACACACACTGACCTACACATAGTGACAGTTCGTCACTTGATTGACCTTGAAATGACCGGAAATCAGCACCTATCAATTCCTAAACTATCTTGGCATTTCCTTGAGAGCAATTTAAGATGGAATGACCATGTAAAAAAACAATAGTAAATTGTGTCGATGGGAAGAAGATCTAATACAAAGCCATGGAACACAACCAGATATACAAAACCTGTCTGAAATTATCTTTGGAAATTTGCCGTATTCATATACTATATGGCTGCTAAGAGAGTTCCCATACGGGAGGGTAAAACTGGTGAGATGCAAACAAACTACTCCCCAACCTGCAAACAGTAGGTACCTCGCTCAATCGTGGCTCCGTATTACGATGAGACACTATTAATCAGATAAAATACGTTACACTACACTGGTAATTGCATATATTTCCTTAATATATTGATCTAAACATTCACTCAAAATAAATGCTTATAAAGAGTTTTCACATCACGTGGACTATGCACTGAATGTTTTTTCTTTCAGAATAACGTCTGGCGCATGCGCAGAAAGTATATAATGTTTCCTCCCTCGTGAGAACTCTCTTCGCCACATTACGCTAAAAAGATACAAAATTGTCAGTGTACAGTACTTCGTGGTACAGTAAGTTCGTCATTTCTCACCCACGACAGTGACGTTCATCATGCCTATGGTGCCAACGACCTTGCGACGGTGATCAAACGTTTTGCTCAACGTAAAAACCAAATAAGACTCCACCACACACGCCAACGTAGAGTGTAGTGCCAGATTTGCGTTGAACTAAGAAAAATGAAACTTCAGGACACAGGTGTGTGGACTTTAGTTTTGAGTATTTATTTTTAGGATTAGAAATAAATAAATACAAATCTGTCTTTTCTAGCTGTAGAATTTCTACTTGTTTTGAACCAGACGAGGAGTTTCGGTGTCTGCACCGTTATCGAACCAAACAGACCGTTGTATAGGACTTGGTGGGCCTAATGGTGGGAATACAGGAATGTGTAAGTAGACGTTCTGAAACAGGTAACGACAAATTTGTGCTGCTTTTGGAGATTCAAAAATGACGTTTCTTGACATCTGAGTGGATTATTATTATCATTATTATTATTAAAATGATCTACAGTTGATTAAGTTTAGTTCTGATATTCCTTTCCTGTTACATTGAGACAGAGAATTAGTTCATATACTTTTGAAAACAATTTTGTAATTATTAAACATAATTTTAAGTAATGTGTTTTATAACATACTTTTGTTATTTATACATTCATTACATTGTAAATATGTTTTGCAAGAGCGTAACCCATTTCTGAAACTCTTAAAAGGTTAAAATAGTCTCTACACACTTTGTTGTGGCGCCCATGCTGTTGGCACTACGAAACATAACACGTACGGTATCTAACACTAGATTCATCTACTCTTATCAGAAACTGTTTAAGGCCTTCTGTAATTTATATTTATTAACTAATTTTCCTCACGTTTTGGCTTTTCTCACCATTTGTCTATAAGTTGTCAATTGGTCGTTAGAAAGGTAAGGAGGACTAGGCGTTTTGGGTCCACACGTGTAAACGTTGCTGACATGTAGGTTCTTGTGAAACGTTTTCTGACTATTCTCGCTGATGGAAGATTCGTCTTATTTTATTTTCTCAGCTTATATTAAATTTCTGGAATTTCATTTTCAAGTATAGGCCTACCTGCGTATGTGTCTGGTCTTGAATTTTGCACGCTTGACAGTTTCTTTATTGGGAATTGTCTCACGCTAACTAATGCTAATAAATAAACAAAATATACTCGACCATATTTTCAAAATAATAATCAAAACATTTGCTTGCAAAAACACTCATTACGCGAATCCAGATAATGAATATCTACATTGACTATTCGCTAAAACATTTAATATCATTTTTAAGCTCTGTTGAAACGTAAGCAATGAGTTATAATTTCACCACGCTATTGACTCTGTGTGTGTGTGTGTGTGTGTGTGTGTGTGTGTGTGTGTGTGTGAGAGAGAGAGAGAGAGAGAGAGCCTGCGTGTGTTTGTATTAATTTAACACTGTGATACTTTTCAATACCAAATATTACATTATCTCTCTCTCAAGCGCGCGCGCGCACACACACACACACACACACACACACACACACACACATGTATATAATGGTAGCTTACGTAAAACAATAACAAAACAGATTTGACAGACTCTACTGTAAAGCAGCCACTTCGATCGATAAGTCTAAGAGATAAACGTGGAATTTATGCCCCGTACGCGTAAATAATTTTGTGTCGGCCAAACTAAAAACGCTTAAAAGATATCTTTACACAAATAAATTACACAAAAATTCTTTTTTAAAAACAAACATTTGTAAATATAATTTAGTTACCTATTCCATTAATAATAATAATAATAATAATAATAATAACAATTCCTTTCTAATTCAAACAAATGTTAGTTTATTAAAACAAATATCTAACCATAAAAAATAGACCTTTACGAATATTTAGAAATATGTAAACATAGTGTTAACGATATGTTAATTTAAGGAACTAATTGAAATTTGTACTAAAGAAGACAATATACGTATTAAAATTCAAAAATAAAATCATTATAATTAAATAAATCAAAACTATAAATATAAGTACGCATAATATAACCTATTTCTTTAAATTGATTAGCTGTTTTTCAGGACAATTCAATTTTCAAAAGGGCCTATACAAAGAAAAGTGAGTATTATTGATAATACTTTACATTACTTACTAATACAGGAATATTATTATTATAGCTCCCACGCATACACGCGCGCGCACACGCACGCGCAACTCACATATTGTAATTTCTATATCGTGTTATGATATATTTAAGTGTATACGTTCTGGTATATTGTGTTCGTTTTAAACAACTCGCGACTAGGAAACTTCCTGGTACAACGTTTCTAACGGGTACGTTTTCTAGTAACCTCGTCTGGCGGAATTATAATACGAAAACGATCGGTTTGAATTAAAAAAATTATACATACACAGTCAGTCACATATAGGCGGACGGCATCCGCCCGATGAATTCTTAAGCAGGCGTTTCACTCGGCGCGGCGCGGCGCGGCATGACCTTTGCGACAGACGTGTAGGACGGCAGATGGAAAGGTGAAAGGCACAGTTTTAATTATACATTGCTCGCAGGTCACGAGCCTAATACTGGTTGTTAATGACGATGATACGATAAGTGAAGCATTGAAATTATATCCCACCGCAAATACATCTGTGAACGTATGTAACAAACCGACTGACTGAATGTATGTATTGTGTAGGCTATCTGTTGCGTGCTCGTGTTATGTACTATCCACAGATTTAAGAATATTATGGCTAGAATAACTAAGGCTAAATTGTGAACGATTAAGGTTTTTTTTAATTAAAATGTTCTCCGCTTCCCATACTAGACAAATTTTATTACTATATTTACAGTGTTGTCATCTGCAAGTTTAACCATCTACAATGTGCACATATTTGGTAATATTTCAGTTAATTTCACCATTTAGGCCTACTACTCTTTAAAATCTCATTTTAAAATTTATTATTTTCTTTCAAATATGTTTTTTATTTAACACAAACATTTTAATGTAGATGCCTTTAATTCCATAAGACGATAACACTATAGAAAGAAAAAAATATTGTTTTTCTTATTTTTTTAGAAGCCAAATTTTTTAGATCTCCTGAATTTGTAGTTTACTGAAACTATTATTATTAACGAGTGAATCATAAAGACTGGTTTATTCACATTTTAGGATCAACAGTATTATAGAAGATATAACTAAGGCAAACTAGTAAAAGGAGAGATAGCTTATTGGGGGGGGGGGGTACTTTGCATAGAAGAGAAGTTTTAATAATGTTTACAATTTGTGATTAGCCAATGTAACCACCTACAAAACGCCGATAATATAATACTCCATTTAGTTTTAAACTTTAGTCCTTATTTCACTTTAAATTAATTTTTTCTCTCCAATTTATTTTTAATTTCATACGAAAAAAAATTCTTAAAATTTGAAATATATAATACCATTTTAAAATCAACGTTTTGGAATTCTAAACATTTTTTTTATTCTTTAATTGTATGTTCCGATAACGCAGTATAGAGAGAAAACCTATCTTTGTATCAGTTTTATGTTTTAGAACCTAAATAAATAAATTAGGTATAAACCTAAATACTCTTAAATCTTGTAGATTTCTGAAACAATTATTACTGACAAATTTAAAATATTTTTCACTACTTTTAATAAACAAGAGACTAATTGAAGGGAAAGTGAATTTACAGGAAAAGTGGAATCAGTTAACTGTTGACACCAACGCGGCTTCCAGAGAAAAAGCTCTAGCATCAACCAGCACTGTAAGTGATACCGTTTGTGATAGGTGTGATCCAGTGATATAACCGTTTTAATAAAGTGTATCTTTCATGTCTTATAATTAACTACTATAGAAAAAACTATTAAAGACTTCTGGATTGTAAGTTCTTTGAAAGTTTGCAGTGATAGACATGTTATGTTCGCGCCGCAGTCCTCTTCACTCTGCAGCGGGATCTACATCCCGCTGCTGTACCAGTTGATGGGCTTCGCTTCGTTTTTTTGTTTTCACTTTCGCTCTTTCCTTCTTCCTTCTCCAGTCTGGCTTCCTTCACGTCGTCCGACGGAATGATTTCTTTTAAGTGTACAGACTCTGGGCTGTGTGGTAGAGTGTGCAGATACGAACCACTCGGTAACCTGAATTCCGAGCAACCTTCTGGAGGTCCTGCCTCATGGCTCTGCCCAAGTAGGGCGATATTGCTCTACAGCAGACCTACAACGACTATTTCATCTAGCCTACACTAGCGCATTATACACCGAGGTCGTTTCCACGTATCACCTGGACGACATATAAGGTACTGGCCTAGCCCGGGTATAAGACAGTCGTGCGAGTTCCTTGCCGCACGTACATAAAAGGTATGAGCAAGACGGCGCATAGTGTCGTCCAAGGAGCAGACACCAAGTCCGCTCCTCAGCAGGGGAGAAGGAAATCGGTCAAAAGCCCATGTCGAGAACGCCTTGCAACTTCTTTTCTTGCATTACGGAAAGGTATCCCTAAGCCGGGGTGGTGTACGTAATGACCGGCAGCAAATACGCGTCGACGATCATTTTGCCCAGTTTCCTTGTCATAGCCGGGCTTACCACGAGTGGAAAGAATAAGCTCAGACGAGCGAAGGCTCTTTATGAACTGTCTGACCATGGGTACGACAGGTGTGCCGATGATCTAGGTGTACACCGAGGTATTTCATTCATTTCGTTGGACCAAACGCAAGTACGTTCTGCCGAGGAGAAGTTGCCCCCTGCGATGCGAAGCTGCGTCCGGCGCTTAGAGAATGGGGCAGCTACGCTCTTGGACGCGTTTAAAGCCACTTTCCAGCTATTAGTTCGGTCCCTGAGCGAATCGAGCTGTCGCTGTAGTCCTAGGACGACCCGGTCAATGTGAAAATCGGCGGAATGATCTTTTTTCTAGCCACACTCCTTCTATGTCTCACAGGTTGGTGTCACCGCGACCCTTTTGCTGCCGATTCCTGACTGACTCTCCTTGAGCTCTCCCAGTTACCGCCAGGTGTTTGTGGCCAACGTATAAGATGGTTCCTTGCGATTGATCTCGGATGGCACGGGGAGCAGATGTCTGTCGCTACCTTCAACACACACACACACACACACACACACACACACACACACACACACACACACACACACACACACACACACACACACACACATACGCGCGTGGTGTGTGTGTATTCCAATGGTCGTTCTAATTGCATATGGAATGTAGCAAACAATATGCCATATGATGGCATACAAAAAAGATATTAGAATAAGCAGAGATTGCAGGTTTGAACATTGTAAAGTAGTGGATAAGGAACGTTGTAAAAAATGTTAGTTTTAAGTATTTTTAGACTTTCAAAGCAACGTTAAGTGCAGTGAAGTTGTGTGTAATGATATTTAGCCGCGTGTGCAAAGGTACGTAATTATTTTATGGGATATACATAAAAATCACATTAATATGAATAACCATCGAAATATGGGAAATTTTGAGATGGAACTTATATCAAAATACTCATAATAAAAAGCCCTACCCGATGACAGTAGTTGTTTTAAAAAGTAGTACCTGAATGTATGCGTTTTTTAAGTAAAAATGTTTCGTAGCCCATAAAGTCGGTCATAAAATATTTGAGGTTTTTGAACACAAATAGTTCTGTTTCTAAACGTTCTTGAACAGGTAAAGCTATTATCTGTAAGAAGATCATGATAAGGGGTTACCGAGGAACTAATCAAATTGCAAGAGATTCAGTTTAAAAATATAATTGTGAACATACGGTTAGTCTCGATTCGGAATCGATAACGAGTGGACGCTGCGCGGATCCAAGTTCGTTTAGTCTGCCAGGTGTGATGAACGCAAGTTAAAAATCCCTTAGAGTTACTCCGATAGTTATTATAATTAATTATGTGCAACCCGCGAAGTGAAAGATTGTTCGTCTAGGGATATATAGACACTTCAAGCTAACTGGAAAGATATAAGCTTAATACACCATTTTGAGCAGTAACTGTATCGGTTCGCGGTGTGAAATTGTTATGTAACCGTGCCTGAGAGAACTAATTACACTCCCGAAAGCGACCCTGAGGCCAGACAGACTGACCTATATATTCCTCCAGATAATATCAACCCGTCGTCTGAAGAATCTGCAGTCGACATTACAGAGAAGTGAAAGTGAATTATTGTATCCACACTTATAAAAGCTTATTTGAAAAAAGACTCTAGTACAAGTTACATCAATAAAGATTTAATAGTTTAGAAAATACAAAAGGAACTTTTTAAGTAGCAATTTATTTCAATGTAAAACAAACCTCTGCTCAACAGTCCGTAAAGGACCAAGGCATACCGCACGGCTTTTGTGTTTAGTGCGACGGTTGGATGGCTAGTAGGGTCCGGCAGAGAAACCTGACGGTTTTTAAAGTGAAATTATGACCAGAATAAATAGTTTATAAACAAAATTTTATTTTAGAATTAAAGTACATCTCAAAGCATTTTACTTACATTAATTACTTTTTGAAAATCACATTCTTTAGATGGTGTCCCTTATTTTCAACACATTCTTCGAGCCGTAACGGTACACCGTGCATTACGCGCCGCAGAACTTCCGGAGAGATTGCCGCCACTTCTGTCCGAATATTCCGCTTCAAATCCACGATTGTCCTTGGTCGGTTCTGGTACACCCTATTCTTGAGATACCCCCACAGAAAGTAATCGCAAGCGTTGAGGTCGGGCGATCTTGGAGGCCACTGAACATCCCCTCGGTGTGAGATCACTCGGGGTCCAAACATCTCTCTCAATTTATTCAGGGAAGCCCTTGCAGTGTGAGCAGTTGCCCCATCCTGCTGGAACCATGTGGTTTCCAATGCAATACCATGTTGCCGTAACTCAGGTGCGAGAAATGTTGTAAGCATGTGAACGTAACGTTGTGAATTTACAGTCACTGCATTCCCCTCTTCGTCTTCAAAGAAGTAGGGGCCAATTATCCCGGAAGACGTTAACCCACACCACACAACAACCTTCTCACTGTGTAACGGTCGTTCAAACAGTTCTTGAGGATTCTGCGATGCCCAGTACCGGCAGTTCTGCGTATTGACATAACCACACAGATGGAAATTGGCCTCATCGGTCATGAGTAGATTGTTTAACACTTGGTCATTCACAATATTCACAAGTCCAAGTGCATGCGAATTCTCTTATCCTGGGCACTCAGTGTTTGCACTACAACAAGTTTGTAGGGATGAAAGTCGAGTTCCAGATGCAAAATTCTGCGTACGGAGCGGTCAGAAATCTGTAGGGCACTTGCGTGTTTTAATGCCGATCGCCGAGGACTCCTACGAATAGCATGACGCACGCGTTCAACATTCTCCGGGGTTCGAACAGTACGCTGTTTCCCTGGTGGTATCTTCTTTAAGGCAGAGGCCGTTTCCCGAAAATTCGCCACCCACAACAGTATGGTATTGCGGCTTGGAACACTGTCATTTCGATGAATGCTGAAATGGCGGCGAAAAGCGCGCTGCGTAACAATAACTGACTCATTGTTTTTAAAAAACGTTTCCACTACGAACGCACGATATTGTGCTGACCAACGCTCCATGGCGACTGAAATGCTTTGAGCTGTCGAACACATGAGCGCAAGCTCGATTGCAGCACTCCACAGAACTACTTCAAAAATCGTCAGGTTTCACTGCCGGACCCTGTACAACGCGTCGGCAGCCGCTAGTTGCGGTATTCACAGCCAGAAAGCGCCTTTGTTATCTCAGGCGGCTACTCAGTTCTGCCTCACGACGTTGAGTGAACACCGTACGACGGAGCCTTCCACGGGAATTGAACCCGGGACAACGAGCACATGAATCGGCCGTGCTAACCACTAGGGCACCTGGAGGATTTCATTGTACAAAAATTAAATTTTAATTTGCGTTACGAAGGTCAATAGAGACAAATTAGTTACATTTTGTAAACTGTATTAAAGGTACAGGGGATTGTCTGATACACTAATAGCATCATTATTAAATCCGTTTCAATCCAATAACGTCTATCTCGACTGCTTATTCTATAATTGGATGTAATATACTTGTTAATAATGTAATTGGATTTAATTACATGGAATAATAAATACAATTACATAGAAAGTAAAATAAAATCTGAAAAATTAAAAAGACATATATAATAAACAGAAAACTCAACACATTAAAACAACACAAGAAAAATCAAGAACAACAACAAAAAAACAAAAATAAATACACATTTTATCCTCGAACCATTAACCTAAGCAACACAGAATTTAACATAAAAGATAGAGAATATTTAAACAATATATCAAAAACTAACCTAACTCAAAACATAAACAAAAATCTAGAAAATTTAATAGTAGAAACAGAATTTGCCATTAACCTAATACAAGACAATACACAAGAAGGAAAACGAACAGAAGCAACACATATAATTAAAAAAATAATCACAAGTGAAATAAAAAACAAATCTAAACAAAAGCAGCATAATAAGACAATAAAAGAAATTAAAAATAAAGTAAATACCAACAACTTAATCATAACAAAACCAGACAAAAGCCAGGCAACAGTAATTATTGACAAAACAGACTACATCAGAAAAACTGAAGACTTCATCAACAATAATGACTGCATACAATTAAATAAAGACCCAACAGAAAAATATCTTAAACAAACAATAAAACTAATAAAAAGAGCTAAAAATATTTTCAACAATAAAAATACAGACATATATATAAATAATAATCCAGAACCACCTAAAATGAATAGCCTAATAAAAATACACAAATTAAACAACCCAATACGACCATTAATCAACTTCAAAAAAGCACCTACATACAAAATAGCAAAAATAATAGCACAAAAACTAAAAAATAACCATCTAACAAATAATTATCACGACATAAAAAAGGACGAATTAATAGACAAACTAAAAGTAATAAATATAGATGAAAACATTTTTCACAACATATGACATCACAAATATGTACACCAACATTCCAATTGATGAAACAATAGACATAATAATAAACAAACTTAAAGAGCAAAATGAAGACACACAATATATAACTGAAATAAAAAATAGCCTCCAACTAATACTAAAACAAAATTACTTTGAATTCAATAGAAAAATTTATCAACAAGAAATATTGGCAATGGGATCTCCATTATCTAGCATAATAGCAGAAATATTCTTACAACATATAGACACCAAAATACAAAATATTATATAATCCTTTGATCCAAATGGCATTTGGATAAGATATGTAGATGATGGGCTATATGTATCAAGTAACAAAAATACAAATGCATATAACATATTAAAACAAATCAATAACATACATCCAAAAATACAATTCACAGAAGAAAAAGAAAATCACAACAAAATCTACTATTTAGACATAACCATCACAAGATACAATAACCACCTACAATATGCAATATACAGAAAACCAACTTCTACTAACATCATTATACCTAACCATTCTGACCACCCACCACAACATAAAATGGCAGCATTCTATTCACTATTTAACAGAATGTACAAAATACCCCTAAACAAACAAGAAACAGACAATGAAAAAAATATAATATAGGCCTACCAAATTGCTTTTGAAAATGGATATAATAAAAACACTGTAAACAAAATAGAAAATAAAATCAAATATAAAATAAAAACTGAACAATTAAGAATTAATCAAAATGAACAACACATAAATAATAACAACAATAAAAAATGGGCCACATTCACATACATAAATAATAAAATGACAAAACTAACAAAACTATTTAAAAACACATATATCAAAATAGCATACAAAACTAATAAAAATAATTTACAAAATCTAAATAATCCACACAACAAAGATAATACAACAACCAATGGTATATACAAAATTGAATGCCAAGGTTGCAATAAATGTTACATAGGACAAACAAAAAAACAGCTGAAAACCCGTTATTTTGAACACCTAAATGCATACAAAAAAAACAGAAATATACAAATCTAATTTGGCCACACATGCAATAAACACTGGACATGAATTCCCAAACATAACCAACATGACACTAATAAAACATACCACACAAAGGGACCATAATGAACATTTGGGAAAATTTTAAAATATACAAACATAAAACACAAAAAAAACTAATACCTGAACAAATACAAATCAATACAAAGCATGACACAATTTTCAAAGCACTCAACATCGAAAACACACAAAATATTGATACATACACCACAATCACACACAATAATACCAATTTAAAGTACCAGAAGCCAACAGGAAGCCACAATAACAACCAGTCAACACACATGTACTTCACCAGACACAAAATCCGGAAGGCTGAGGATGGGTACACAATGGTACCCGAAACATGTTCCTAATAAGGAAAGAAATATCTTGAGGTAAATTCATTATAAAAATTAAATATAATATATACATCAAGAAACGGACTGTAGCAAAAAATGTTTGAATATATACATATATATAATTTTAAAATTCTGCCAAAACGTATTTACTTATTTGAGAATTATGCTGCATAAACATTATACAGTACAGCTGAAGGTGAACCCCAAACATGTCTAACATGTGTCAAGTGATGCTATAAATAAATAAATTAATACTCATTATGAATTAATTATATGACAATCAAGAAAAGGAACTCTATCAATTCATAATTAACACACACGCGCGGGCGCATATTTGTGTGTGTGTGTGTGTGTGTAAAATCTAATTTAATATTTGTATAATGAATAATATGCACGCCATGCAATAAATTCATTTCCCATGGAAAATGAAAATAATCATGAGTCGGAATTTTTTAGACATATCATATCTGAGAATAGATCTCTACCTAATTTTTTTTACGGTCAGATCAAGATCTAGAAAAACACCATAATTAGTATTACATAAATTTTGTACACGTTGTACACTTTACTGGAGCATAAATGTATCTTGTATTATATTTTATGCGAGAAATCGTGAATAGGCTACGTCATCGATGCAATGTATTTTGCCTGTAATATGTGAATTACATGCACTGAATTTTCAATAATGCTGCCTAAACGTATTAGTCAGTTTACAGTTCACGTTCTGTTTGAACAGAAACGGAAGCACACAGTCAGTCAACAGTAATATAAAACATCTGTAGTCCGCCGGACTGTACACTATCGCATCTGACACTACAAGGTACATCATTAATCAGCAGCCTCTGTGTGGCTCATCATGCTAGTGTTCTGTCCCGCCGACACCTAATTAATGGCAACGTTCGCTTAAAATGTTTGTTTTTGTAAAATTACTTGGATTGTCAAGATCAGTGTGTCAACAGTTCTTTTACACACACAGGACCGCCTGAGTCCACCATGCACGCCACACACATACACATGCACGCAAACGGTTTTCTCATGAAGTGTGTATGTAAAAAGTAGCAGAAGAGTGAGTGAGGGAGAAAGGGATACGAAAGAGAGAGAGAGAGAGAGAGAGAGAGAGAGAGAGAGAGAGAGAGAGAGAGAGAGAGAGGGGGGGGGGAGTGTGGATAAATTAGTAAAGGAAAAGGGGAATCTGTTCTTTCAAGTAGTTTTTTGTTTTGTGTATGCTTGTGTGTTTGCGGGCCCGCGCGTGCGTGTAAACTATGACCAACTATAATCTTTGTGTATGCAGGGTGTGTATGTGTGGAAACATGGTGTTTTCAAGCTATCTGGTGAAATAAATGTGTAAAAAATAAGTTGAAGAAAGTATTCAATTATTAATATTATATTTGTTCTTACAAGTCAGGTATGTATTTATACAAGTCAACGAAATTTATACATTCGTTTTTATTAAATCAACATTTTAATTTTCTTGCGCCGCTACTATTCTCTCGTAATATTTTATCTGAGAGAAATTTATACATTCGTTTTTATTAAATCAACATTTTAATTTTCTTGCGCCGCTACTATTCTCTCGTAATATTTTATCTGAGATTGTAATCTAATAATCTAACGGTATTATTTATTTTTTATGTAACAAGGTCTCCACTTTTTTGTTTCTATATACAGTTTTTCACTTTATAGGCCTATATGAAAAACGTGTTACCCCAAAGAGGATGTGCTTTTGTAACTAATTTTTTTTTCTCACATTTGCTCCTTCTTTCGTTTCGGAAGCTGCTTTTTTTTTTAAAGGTCGGACCTGATTTTATGATTTCATACAAAAAAGATGTTCTTTTTTTAACTTATTCATCGAAAGGGAGATGTTAAACAATAGAGAAGAGGAATCGAAGGAAGGAAAATGATTGGTGGGAGAATAAAGAAGAAAGTAAAGAAATTAAAAAAGAATATAAAAATTATATTGCTATGTTATGTATGTGTGTAATAATACATGTCTAATTTGTGTAATATTACTGTGTTCCTTCTTATTATCTTCATTATTTCGAAATACTCAAAACACTAAGTTTTATCTTCTGTACCGAGCGTAAGGAACACGAGATGTGTGCTGCAACCTTTATATCACACTGAAATTCTCGTCGAATTACGTACTACACGTAGCTTTTGTATAAACGTTTCTCGATTTTCTACGTCTACGTTAGCATAAAGCCTGTCAAAGTATGACTACGTTTCCGTATTTGGCGATTCTTAACCTTAGGGTAATTGTTTTATGGTGTATGGTGAAGCAGATTGCATTGAACTGGTAATAGTACCTTAGTATATTATACTGCGTCTTCAGTGGCCTTTTGTGAACGTAAATTTTATAATTTCACTTCTGATATGTTTGGAAGTTTTCACTATCTATTAAGTCATTAAATGATTAATATTTCAAACTAGGAGATAATATCATAATTTAGATTTTAAATAAGGTGACTGGTTGGGCAATCTTGAACTTATTTTCCTTGTTCGTCTTTCATTACAAGAGCAGGTCAAAACCTGTTCTGTCGCCTATTATCCCTCGGTCTACCAACAACTGTTTTGCCAACAGGACGATAATTAAACGCTGATCCTGGAGTCCGTCAGCCAGCATTCGTTGTACACTCTTCATCATTTGCTCCTGTGACCAGTTCCCTTCATATGCAGTAATCCTCTGATTTTGAGATTCCATATTCTGTCTATACATTGTCTACTATACATTTAATACTAATAATAACAATATATTATAATAAAATGAATTAATTGCTAATACATAATTTATAGCCTAATATCAATAATAGTATACTGTAGTTGCATACGGGTCTATCTCTCCGTTGGTACTATTATCGCTGCGGACGTTTTCAGTCATTACTGTTACTTTTATAATTATATTTTAATTATGGATGTCATTATTATAGCATTACAATGTGCCTAAAGAATAAAAATCTTACACAGAAACAAACACAGAAAACGTACGTATTTTTTCACACTGAATGGAAAAAACAAATGGTTACACGGAAACTATGTTTCCTGTTTCAGGTCAAGTTAGTGACAGTGTTATAGTGTCCCTAATCAAGCACCTGTCCCCGCAGCACCTGATGGTGGGTTTTCTTAAGGGTAGTTTTAAAGAAGCAACCCCCCACCCCACTGACAGTCTGTCTCTACGTGATGGCTCCATAAAGGTAGAACACAAGGTTGGCCGCGTGTAACAACATATGGGTGAGCATTCAGTCAGTCAGCTGTGAACTGAAAATCACTACTTACAACCCTTCTGTTGTATTCACCAGTGTCTTGTACACCGCCCTATGTGTGAGCCGGCGTATCATGTGGGCGGTGTATACGGCATACAATGTTGGCAGCATACGCTAACGAAATGTTACTGGTTATGAGCTCTTTGAAATCCGTGTCAACAAAATAGCTCATAGATGCGCCACTTATAATAATATCTATGACTTCCAGAGCTTAAGAGATTAAATGTTCTCCAAAAATGAAAAGCAAACAATAAAAACACACAAATAGTATTCAGAACACAGATTTATTTTCTTTTCATATTTCAATCTAATAATTTTGAAGACTAATGAAATCTTTGTAAGTTATAACGCTTACTTTGTACACAATCTTCAGACTTAGGTATCAATGATCTGTTGAACCAGCGAAGTTGGTTCTTAGTCTTAACTGTTTGGAATTTGTCTTTTCGTCTATTTATCTATCTGTCTTGGGTATGTCTCACGATAACATTTCAATGAATCAACCGATTTTTGTTAAAATTGACGCATGTATCAATACAGTTACCCCCATAGAGTTCTATTGGTTTTGTGCTTGATATTCAGGGAAGCAGGGACAAAAATATGTGGTGTCAAAATTTTGAAAAATTAGCAAAAATCCATGTTGGGTATCAGATTTTAAAGTTTAACCTAAATCTGAATGTGGTGTTTCAGTTTGGAAATTTACAAATTGTATGACACCAAGGCCCAGAAAAGTATAAGAATTTTGAAAAAACTGTAAAAATCCATGCCGGATATCAGACTCAAGAGAATTTAAACCTAACTTCGAATGTAGTGTTCACAGCGATAATTTTTGACTTTAGGAACACCACAGGCCAAAAATAGAATCAAAATTTTGAAAAAATTGTAAAAGTCTATGTGGGGCACAAACGTATGAGTATTTTATTAAAAGTATGAACTCGGTATCTTTAACAATTTGACAAATTTTATATCTGTCAATACCAATTGCAAATTTTGGACTGCCTTCAAAACGTTTATAAGTTGTGTTTACAGAAAACTTTACATATTTTACAGTTACACATATGTATTTGGGAAACGTATTGAATATAGGTCTATAGATATCTATGGAATTATACGTAAACATAAAAGCTAGAAGTAAATTATTTGTGACTCAGGGACGATGTTAAAACAATTAACTAATAACCAATGTAGTGTTTAGGATTTTTAATGTTTATGTTATTCATAATAATAAAAAAAAAGTAATAAAAACTGTTCGCCTTACAATAATTGTTTTTCTAAAAAATTAATAGAGTATTCGGTGTTTTCGTAATGTTTTTTCACATTTTAAAGTGTAGCTAAACCTTCACTAATCACAATAACGACGTGTGGTCATCTCCTAGCTGTGGTCATCTCGGCAGGAACCACACATACAAATAACTTTCCTCACAGCTTTACAAAAAATAAAATTTATTAATTTAATTTTTTCTAATAATAAATGCAAAAAATAGTCAGCAAGTTCTGCAGCCCAATGAGCTTACTTGTAGTATTATGACATTAATTTTATATGTTAATTAGCGAAGCATTTATACGTAATAAGTTCATGCGTAATAAAAGTATGGACTGAATCATATGAACGGCAATGGCGGAACGTTAATTTTCAACTCAAATACGATTTGTATTATAGTTTAATTAATCTTCATTATTTTCTTAATACATGTTATTCATGTTTATTTTGGTGTGTGTTTGTAGGAGGGGGGGAGAGAGAGATACTATGACATTACTTTTTTGACGTAGGATCGTCCCTTTGAGGTTATACATAAACGCGCTCCGTGGCTACCGTGATACATAATTAAATATAGTACGCTACTCTATCAGTAAGAAAGTAAGAAATCACGATAAATACATTACCTTTAACGTGTGCGATTGAAATAACAACGAGGATAGTGTTGTTTGGGTAATAATGTAATTTTATCCTTAAATTCGTAATGACCGTCAATCAATGAATTTTTCAGTGAAGGGTTCGTGAGGATCGGTCAAAACAACAGTTGTGTGTTTGGCGTCAGCAACAGTTGTCCGGATGATGACAATAAGCACTGTCGAAACGTCGACACAAATATGTTAAAATTTGTTTTTCATTTTTGACCGATCCTCACAAACCCTTCACTGAAAAATGTAATTTTACTTATTCTGCTTGTGTAGAAACTGACAAACTTTAAATAACAGTTCACAATGCCGTGTTTATCGTGTCCGTTTACAATATTAGTTTAATAGATCAAATTCAATTATTTCGTTCGCGTTTTCCTCACTTCATACATTAGAAAGAACCGAGTGTGCGTCAGATTAAAGGGGATTCACTTGAAAGTACTGCTTAAGTTCCAAATTACTATAGAAATACTAGTTTTATTATAGTTACTCGAATACTGTCTAAACAATGTTAAATTAAGTTACCACGTATGCAGAACTCAAATGGGAAGGGAAAATGGAAGAGATCAACTCCCTCACATGTCTCACATCCTTCCGTAAGGCTAGATACGCTTAAGGATTAAGTAAGTGAATAAAAAAATGCAGTATAAACAAAACAATTGTCTGGTCAACGTAAGTGCGTTGCAAGACAGATTTCTACCCTGAATAATTATATAAGTAGAAGAACAATTTTGTGGGCAGACTGTTAGCCATCAGACGTTTACCCCTTTCTATGTAAGGAGTACTAAGGGGGCTGAAAACCGTCTTTCATGTGGCTGCACTGAACCGATAGTTTATAGACGTTATTTTGCTCTACGATTTTTTGTCCGTTTTATAAATGGCTGAAATGTTGTTTTTTCTCACGTTTGTTGTGCAAACGAACTGTACAAATATATTCAAATGGATACAGCTTTACGTTTGTTTGTTAAAAGTTTTAACATCAAACAAACACATCATGTTTTGATAATACGGTATTAGGGTTACGCGTTTGTTTGTTCACTCTAAAATTATGTTTATAGTATTCTTTGTGGTATCAGGCTTTGATCTTAATGGCGAACGTATAAACCAGAATGAACAACATCTGCTAAAAATGGCAGAAATGTTAACTTCGGCGCAAAGCAAATAACCAGTAGGCAATCACGGCGACCAGTAGCAGACGTGTCGTGTGTGTGTGTGTGTGTGTGTGCGCGCGCGCGCGCGCTGTACACATTTACAAATGAGGTCGATATACGTAGATACGACTAGTTCTGATATTGTCATGTAAACAGTTTAACTCGCTATTAAATATAGTAGAAGTACTTGTTCTGTTTCAAGTTAATATAAATACTGTACACTTGAGAACTGAAGCATATCTGCGTATCCATCAACATTTACGTTCACTTTGTTCGTGTGTGTTAGTGTGTTGGTTGTAAAGAGGACGTGCAAGCACATTGGTGTAAATTTATTTAAAGCGAGTGTATTGCTTATTGGTAATTCGCTGTTTACGAACAGTTCGTTGTAACTTTGACGATGAACTCGCTTAATTTTATAAGCGTTCATTACTGTCACTGTCTTCATATTTTATCCAAAGTACAGATATTTATTGTAATGCCATATCTAAAGAAATACGGTGTTTCAGTAAGTGTTCCGATACTCTTGAAAACTGGATCGCAGTTTATCAGACAGTGGTCATTATTAACATTATTTGGCTGTGTACACTTACATGAATCATGCTGAATGTTGAAAATATTCTTTGTTGAAAATATCTCTTTCCTAACATATAAAGTATCATTATTTCCAGTTTTAAAATATGCGAGTTATAATACAGTTATACCGTCTGCAAATCCTTACGACTTATTACAAAATCGTTAACCTGTTTATGACAATGTCCTTACGAGTGTAGAGGGTCTCGGTCACCGAACTGCCGTAAGGTTATCGCCCAGTTTTATCCATTCACGTGACGCTTAACTGTACAAGCAGAGTTGCGATGGTTGAACGACAGGAATCCGGAGACCTCGCTCTTAGTCGGTAAAAGTTGTCGGGTATCGTTCTGCCGTGCTTGTTTGTTCAACACTCTGTCACTCTGCAGAGACTGGAGGACCAGAGTAACTGGAGAACTCTGAGCATTCATTCGAATTTTTTGCGCGCGCATGTATGTGTTTGTGATATTAGCTCAAATGTGTGACTAGAAAGTGATTTACAAATGTCTTTAAGCAGAACATATAGATTAGTTATATATATACCATGTATTTACTTCGCCATGTGTTTGTAATGCAAAACAAAAGCAGTAATATTGTGTACTTAGAGGAAAGGGCAGGCAAGTTCACAGTTCTTAGCTGCGCAAACATTCCTGCTTATTCGTTTAAACTCGGACTTTGCAGTAATTTCACTGACTCCTATTTTAATTTCGAAAAAGGTTCTCTTTTCCGATTGTTATACAAACACATTCAATTATATTATAGCATTACAATTTAAGCAATACTGCACTACAAATCAATATGTTTATATTATTTATTGCTGGTATAGGCCTACTCCCAGAGGTGCTATTTTGAACTAAGTACGCCTTCATTTATTATTACGTAATTTTGATTTTCGATGATTTTCCAGTTATTTAAGTAACAATTGTAGGACAGACAATCATATAATAAACACTAAAAATTAAAAATATTCGGATTTAGCTTAATATATCGTTTAGTCTGCCACCTTGCTGGATGCTTACAATTTTTTCAAATTTTTGATCGGCCTGGAGCCCTGGGCTCAAAACGTAATACTACATTCAGATTGTGCAGATTGTGGTTAAAATTCTTTTTCACTTGATTCTCACACACTGATTTTTGCGACCTTTTTTGCGACCCCCCCCCACACACACATTTTTACCTCCCGCTCTTATTTTTGGGGTAATCAGTCTCAAAAATAATATTGTTCTGGAGGTTAAGAGTGTGGATGGAAGCTAACTTTTACTTAAATCGGCTTATGCGTTCAAAAGTTATCGTGAGTCATATATCAAACAGATAGATTGATAGGTACACAGATAGACAGATAGATAAACGGTCGACTTAAAAGTGTGAACTCACTTCGACCACTGAATCACAGAAAATTATTATTATCATGGAAACCATGGGCGAAAATTGTAATTATCTGCAACGATGTAATAACAAGGAGAGATGTTTTCACAATTCACAACACTAAAGAGGGCAGAATTCTGTACTCCAATAAAAGTGAAGGCAGACTGATTTCCTGAGTAGCCGCCACCACTAACAACGAATATTAAGTTTTGCGTCGATGACGACAGCTGCAAGCTTTTGAGCCATTTGTTCTAAATGCGTGTTGTTCTTAATTTATTTATATGTGTAATCACAGAGGCGGACGAGGGGGTGGACCGGACTCTACCCCAGAGGGTCGATAAAGTTGAAGAATAGTGTTAATCTCTTAATTTTTAGTCTGTTTTATTATTTTTTTCAGCTGTATATGCTTATATAGGAGTAACTCTTTTATAATATACAAACAGGTTCATTGCACAGCATTAGTTTATACGTTTGAAATATGTAACATAGAAAAGTCAATTCAGTCAGTATCTTATAAAGAATGTTTCACTAACGCGTATTTTTATTGGGCTGTTACCGTTGTATTTAATGGAACTAATTTCAGCAACTTTAAAGACAGTAATTTTCATTAGTCTTAGCTCGTGTTTTCTTTTGTATGAAGCTAACCCGACCGCGGACCCCCCACCAAAGCCAAATTCTAGATACGACACTGTATAATCAGCGGTGTTACCAAGATGTACCAGGTAAAGAGAATCTCAGAGTACTTTTACTTAAAGGAAAAATTTATAAACGTATGATTTACGACTTGCATAACTTGCGTAACTTACAACGGTATCTTTCGTGGGATGTAGAAGGTGAAGCTTGCAGATATCGCCTAGTGTAAGTTCTGGAATAACGACTGTTATTACAATGTGTATGCATTAAGCCAGTGGATTTACAGTTGACGCTAATTTAATTGAAACGCTTATTAACAGTTGCCATGTTCCGATGTAGCTATTAGCGCAGAAGTGTCAAGCATACGTCGTTAAGAGGCTATGGGTAGTTAAAATTACACTGAGCTATGTGTACTTCATGTAGGCCTACAATTAAAAAACTGCGGACCGTACAGTGTAGTGAAGAACGGAAAGGAACGATGAGACATGAACATGTTAAACTCAACCAAATGAGTTACACATCAAATGAGAATATTCGACCAAAGTAAAACAGAATAGACAATGTGATTTACAGAATTAGGAAAATTAGCTCGTGAAAGAAAGAATGCTGGCGAGGCAAGAAGACAGATGGTCTTGCAGGTTCCTACATTGAAGAATAATATCCAAACAGCTGTTCACAAGATGGAAGTTTGGTGTCATTACAATCAATTTTAACAGTATGGAGACGCAGTACAGTTGTTCGGCAAGAATTAGTCAGGTAGATTACTGGATCAACTAGGCGTTCGCTCACTAGTGGCCAAACATATTGTCCTCACGCTCACTAGGCCTACATAAAATAGAGAAGAAGCAGTCCTGAGAGATACTGAGAAAGAGCGATAAGGTAAGGTGAGACAACTCATTACTTGAATATGCAAAGTTTTATAAACTCAAAATTAATACAATGTATTACAATGATTTTATGAATTGAAAGCTGCAACTATAAAAAATGACTTATGATGAGTTATGTGTGTGTTGTTTGTTTTGGTGATTGTAAGGTCTAAAAAGTTAATGCTATTATTTAGTTATACTATAACTCATCCAACCACCCAACTCAACACAAACATGCAGCTTTCAACTACATGCTCCATAGGCTCACTTCAATACCCCTAAATACACATGACTACCAAGATGAATTAAACACAATCAAATATATAGCAGTCAACAATGGATACAACCCCGAATTAATAAATAAACTACACAAACGAATCCTAAACACAAAAAGTAAAACACATCAGACCAACAGCACACAACCCAGCAAATACATAACACTTACATACTACAATTCCAATACACACAAAATTGCAAACACATTTAGGAAACACAATTATAAAGTAGCCTACAGAACCAACAACACCATTAGAAAACACATAAATAATACTAACAAAGACACTGACACATACAGCAAAACAGGGGTTTATAAATTAAATTGTAATGATTGTCACCAATTCTACATCGGCCAGACGGGAAGATCTTTTTCTTCCAGATTTTCAGAACATTTAAAAGCCCTCACCACAAACTACATACACTCCACATTTGCCACACATTTACATAACGAAAACCACAGTTACACAAACATAGAACACAACATGGAAATATTACACTACTTACCTAAAAGTAGAAAATTAAACACAGCTGAACAATTTGAAATATACAGATATCACACACTACAACCAAACAACATATTAAATGAACAATTACATTATAAATCACATACACTATTCGATACACTGATCCAAACACACAATTTGAACCTCAGCGCCAATCCCTTCCCACCATCAACCCCCATCACACACACCTAAGTCCGTAACGGTTATTCTGTAATCGACATTCAGTATTACTCCCACTGAGGAAGAGGAACGTTTGGGGAAGTGACAACGAATAGTAAGTTCATACGTGAAAGTTTATATATATATTAATAAATTTAATAAAGTGAACGAAGAGGATGAATCAACAAGATAATTATAACATTATTGTATTTTACTATACAGAAAACTAATGCAGCGCTCACAAGCGAATGCTCAACACCTGCAGCTCAATAAAATGTAATTTCAAGCACGGAGGTGTTTGCTCGCAAAGAGAAATTTCTATTTGTAAAAGAAAATTTGTGGTAATTAAAATTTTATATCGTAGATTTGATACAAGTTACTTCTCAGCATTATTGACGTCCGAAGTGCAAGGAACATTTGTTTTGTCTCGGTTGCTGAACGTTGGAAAGAAAACGCGCGTTTATATTCAACGTAGATACATATCTGGCGTCAATCATCTTACGTGAATCGCGTGCGAATAAAACAAACATGTCATTGCAAGTCAAGTCAAGAACCGGACTCGCGGTGATAAATTAGTAGCAACTGGGAAATGTAATCACATTAAACGAATTTTAATATAAAAAAAGAAAACTTTCGAGACGTGGAATGCTACTGGAGAGTGTAAAAACAAACAGGTATTAAAAATCTTAACAGGTATAAATGCTTCTGGTACATACTGTAAATGATTCTTCTGCATCGTCAGGTCGCTGAACGAAAGGTTCCTGATGTTCTTGGCGCGAGACATACATGTAGAAAAACTATGTGACTTGAGAGTAGCGTGCACGCATACAAAAAGTAATAAACGTAAGAACATATGAACCATGAATTATTAATTTTTAAGTTAGATGTTACCATGAAAAACGAAACCTCCTTGTTAATCCTTCAGTTTTTTCAGTAACCTCAAGTTACACGTGCCAATAAACAACTCAGATAATGTTCTATTTGTTATGTTAAGATTCTGAAATGTCGTTAGAAAATGAAGTTCTTATTATTCTTCTCCTTTTTGATCTTCTCCTCCTCCTCTTCCTCTTCCTCCTTTTGCTCTTCCTTCTTCTCTTTTTCTTCTTTCATTTATCTTCTTTACTTCATGGATCAGCCTGTTCCTACTTTGCAGAGCCTTTGTTTGATAATTGTCTCCATTGTCTACCACGATTCCAGTTTACCAACTGGTCTGTAATTCAGTATGTCTTTAGGAGTATGCGTCTTCACGTTTTGTTCAGTTTTGTCTACTTTTCTTTTTTCTGTCTTGAGGTATTCTTGTTAAGTGTCCTTGTTTCTGAGATGGTCTCTCAAGCTACATCCTTCCATATCTCTAAATAATTTCATTCTGTAGAAAAATTTATATGATTTTCTAGAAGAGATCACGTTTCAGTTCGGTATTTTAAAGTAGGAACAACCATAACTTTATAAAACTTTAGCTGTGTCTCTCCCTTTAAGACTTTTGTGGCGTCTTTTTTTTTTAATATTTTATAATTGTCCCACACAAATACAGCTAATAAGTTTATTTAATGTCTTGATCTTTCCTATACGGTATGCATTATCGGAGACAAAATAACATAAGTTTAATACTTGCGCCATATGTTTTTGAATTAAAATTGTTGTTTTTCAGGGGTTTTTCCCTAGGTAACCACCGTAGAATAAATCTCGATTTATAACACTGAATTGATATTGGATTCAGCAGTGTTATAATTTGTTAAAAAATAGAATTTTTCAAATTTGGAAATTTTACAATCACTTCGACACGTCGTGTTCAGAATTATAACTGATGCCTGAGTAAGTACCAAAATTTGGAATGTAATCTCAAAAGGCCTGAAAATTCTTAACTAGGATTCAGTCATGTTAAATACTGTTAGACATGACCATTAAACAGAGTTGACCTACACTATTGAATAACGCTGGCAAAGTCAAACGTTAAAAAATGTCACTAAACTGACTGACTAATATTTAATATTTAGGTTCAATCAATTTATTGAATGAGCGACGCAAGTTCTCAGTTGTAATTCGATAGTTGGGTTTTGTTTGTTTGTGTAACCGTATGTTCCGATATGTCTCGCGATTATTTTTGAATGCATCGACTGCTTTTCGTAAAACTTGGCATGCATCCCCATACTTTTACACCACAAAATCTTATTGTTTTATAGATTGCTCTCCCAAAATAAGGAGAAAAGGCAAAATGTGAGAAGTTAAAATTTTGTAAAACACAAAAATCCATGTGGAGGTATTAAAATAAAGAGAATTGTAACCACTATCTAAATATAGCATTCAGTTTTTGAAATTTCAAAATTTTAGAACATTAGTCCCAAAAGGAATCAACAATTCATGCCAAGTATCAGACTAAAGAGAATTTTAACCCAGATCCGAATGTAGTGTTTACTCTAAAATTGTGTAACTTTAAGGGTAGCAAGTGCCAAAAATGGAAGTCGAAAGTTTAAGCATTCGTAAAAGTTCAAGTTAATTTATCATAAAGTTATAAGAAATTTTATTTAGAATGTTAATTCGGCATCTTTAATAATCTGTTGTAATAAAAAATCTCCCAATACATTTTACAAATCTTAGAACGCATTGAAAAAGTTTGTTAGATATATCTGTGAAAAATCTTTACATATTCTTATCGGTGATGTGTAATTGTAAAAAGTATGAGATATAGACCTAGATATGTATAAAAACATACATAAAATAAAAGCTAGGATCCAGTTATTTGTCATTTAGGCATTATGGTTATACATTTTAACTAAAAAAGGGTACATTAGTTCGTAGTCTTTAAAATAAAATAAAATCGTAGGTTTTCTGCTTTAAAATTGTTGGTTTATTTTAATAAAAAAATATTAGAGTAATCAGGAGTTTCGTAACTTTCTGATAACTGGAAATTTATTTAATATTTAAATTTATTTTTTAATAAATGTATTTTGTTGAAAGTAGTGAGAGAATTCTGCACCTCTGGGAGTTACTAGTTATAAATAAGCCTAACTTATAGTCACCATGCTTACTTTTTAGGCTATAATTTGTATAGGTTATACATTTAAATAAAGTAAAAAAAGTCAGGTACAATAATATTATTCTGTCTGTCTGTCTCTCTCTATCTGTCTGTCTGTCTGTCTGTCTGTCTGTCTCTGTCTGTCTGTCTCTCTCTCTCTCTCTCTCTCTCTCTCTCTCTCTCTCTCTCTCTCTCTCTCTCTCTCTCTCTCTCTCTCTCTCAAACTCTCTATTTCTCTTTAGCTTTCAAAGAACGAAATTGAATTTTGAATTTTCAGTGAAACCGGCAATCAACATGCGGTAGTAATTTACGTGATTTGAGCGACGCTTCGGACGAAAATGATACGAGCTAGGTGATTTGTCTGACACGACAAGTAGATTGAATTTATTTAAAAGTCATGAAGTCAGTGGGTCAGGCAGGCTCGGCGGGGACGTGGGCGTTAAGGTAGTGCACGCTTCCTCGGGGGCGGAGGTTACGATCGACAAAACCGTGTTTAACATTTATAAAGCGCCTTGTAAAATCTGTAATCGGTAATCTTGAGACCGTGTATGCATTTGTTACTGCTACTCTGAACATAACTATTATATCTGTAATAGTTTGCACCGGAATGCGTAGGATAGTCTGTACTTTACCGTTTCTTTGTCCATACTCACCAACGTCTGCTGAAAAGATAAATCGACGCATTAATAAAAGGCGCAATAGAGAAAGAAACGTTAACTCAGTTACGTCCTCATGTAGGCCTAACAAACTATTTCTCTCGGGTTGTTAACGAATTTTTAAACTATAGGCTATTTTCTATTTACCTTCAGATCATTATAAATACTTTCCCTTTCCTTTCCAACAAGCGGTCACATTCTTCCATGTTTTGGCTAGTTTAGTCGCTTAAATATTATGTCAAGTTTCACAGGTTCCTCTAGTTATCCTTCTACAATTGACTACCGGTCGTCTTCTGTTTGTCTGGCTATGGATTTCCCACGTCTCACGTGACGTTTCCATCACATTTTCTTAAGGTGCGACCTGTCCGTTCTCATGTTCTTCTTACACCTCTCTTAATGGTAATTATATTCGCCCTTTTGCTTAGTTGGATTTATATTATAGTACTTAGCCAAACAATTTGTAAGCTTACTAACAATGTTTAAATAATCGAATTTCATATGTTTGCTTCTTTGTTTATCTGCAAAAACCTCCACGTGTTAATTATCGTAACGTATGCTTGTTTTGCTTCCCCTAGTCTGTATCGAATGTGTCCATTCGTTTCACCTCTTCCATTTACCATGCAGTGTAAGTTATAAAAATCTGTTTTTTCGTTGTTATATTCCTTGTCTTTCAGATACATTTTTTCTATCAAACCCTATTCATAATACCCCTGTCTTCTTCAAGTTTAATCTACTTTTGTCTCTTCTATTAATTCAGCTGTGATGTTATTAATGGTATCTAATATCACTGGAGATTGAACAGATGTCTTCCGCATATTTTAGATCTGTTTGTATAAAATAATTTCTAAAAATAAATAACGATAATTTAAAATACTCATAACTTCACATAATTTTTAACGACCATAAATAATGTAGTTTTTGTCCTGAAGGTTTGTGCTACATGTAATGTCGTGCGAGCACAACAAATCAAACAAGCAACAGAACGTAAGGAATAAGAAAAGAACTCGAACCAACAAGTAACGCTCACAACGTTTGCGTCATTATTTATTTCAATAGAACATTCAAGATTACTCCTATGTCCACGTTCTTTCAACAGGCGTAATTAATGAACATTATAAAGCGAAGGAAAAAATATTCGTAAGGCGCGCCTGAATCCCGGCTGCTAAAGAGAGTGACTTTATGTTATTGGATTAGTGTTATTTGTGAAGAATTCTTGAAATAAGTTTGGTTTGAATATGAATGATTCGTTTGCTGTCTCTGGTTTGTATTTTATTCTGTAATAAAGACCCTGTGAATCTGCGTTAACATAATACCTCTTTTCTTAAAATATAATAATTTCATAACGTATCCTACACAGCTGCTACCCAAGAGGTGGAAGCGACTTTTTGTAATGAGAACCACACAATAAACCTTGTTTTGTTGGGAAAATAATATATCGTGTATAATGTACATTCTTGGGACTGAGCGGCGAGGTTAGCAAAGATAAATGTGGTGTTCATTAACGTGCGCGTGTGCTCGTGAGTGAACACTTTCTAGTTAAGTGTAAATTACAAGTAACATTCTAATTAACATTTAAGTTGGTTACATATACTATAACGAAGAGTGCACAATACACTATTTACTAGATTCTTGAAATCTGAATAATTAAATCCGTAATTATTATTGCTATTATTTATGAGTGTGATTAACTGACTGATTCTGTATCTGGTATCATAGTTATGGACAAGAGAACATAGGCATATTGCGCACCCTAAAGATGTGTTTACAGCACAGAGTTACGTTTGAATTACTCTATTTGTCAAGTTAAACTGAACTCGACAAGTTACATTTTTGGACAAATAAATTCGCTAAAATCTTAATAAAGTTAATGCAAGTAACAATTTCGCTTCATGCATTAAAATTTATCTGATATAGGGCTGTCACACAGGTTATATGAACACCATGTTTACTACTAGTCCTTAAGATTTTATGCTACAGAATATCTGTGTACAACAAATTAAGCCCTAGAAAATTAGCAAAGTCATCGAGCTAACATTTTTGATCTGAGATTACCTTTTATCAGTGACGATAAGGTCAAAGTATCGTAATTCAAGAATATTTATATACTATGTATATACACTATGTACTAACTAATGAGGGACTATGTATTCACTAAACTCATTACAGGAACGACGATAGGGAACTAGAATTCAGATAAATTTGCGCTTTTTTGAAGACGGTAAAACTAAACAGTAGGTGACAATAGGAAATTATCCGAAAAGCTCAGTCGTATTGACTACGTTCTCATATACCTCTAGCTATATGTGTGATGAATAGATTAAATATACGGTCAAGGGAATTTGCTGACTTAACGCATGTTACAGACATTGTGGTATACGCTATGCCGATTGTCGACTATTCTGATCCGTGAATGGTGAAGTATTCATTCTTGAGTTGGTTATTGTTGTTGATAATAATGGTGTTACATTGCTTGTGTTATTGTGGAATGGGTAGACATATATTTTTTTGAGGTTTTTTAATTTTACGTTTCAAAAAAGATACGCGTTTTTTAGTGAGGTCCATTTTGAAATAAAAGAAAGATATTAAAAGATAAAAATGATTTATTGTAGCCAAAAATAATCTACAAACTTTCTTCATTTTTCTACATGGATACCATTGACTTTGACGCATTTTTGGTATTGTTTCAACAGTTATCTAACTCCATCGTTATGAAAGTCCGTCCCTTATGTCTTTACAAACCTCTTAGTGGCATGAGTGGCCTATTTGTGGCATGAGTTGCTAAATTCCATTTGTAAATTGTTGGTCTCCTACATTAAATATTATTTATTTAAATATGCGTACATATTGCACATAATTATACTCTTGAATGTTCCCTTTACGTACAAAACACTGGTGGTTTTCTGGATCCGCTCATTTCTCTGAGCTTTACTACCTGTCCCGAGATCATCCTCAGAATATCTGCCTGTCATCTTTTTAGCGTGCTTTTATGCCTGGCACGCATAGCATTGATGACTTGTGATTGATTCGCTGTGAGTACAGCGGCTGATTTTGGGTTCGTGACGTATGCTGTTATGTTGTTTTGCTGTACACTGTCTTTTCTTTTCTCTCAGTCCGGTTGTTTCTATGTCTCTACTACTTCCCTGATGTAGTAGTGATGTCGCTTATGGTATTGTCGTGCTCGAATCTCACATTCCGTCCTGTAGTTACTGTACTGGGTTCTGAGAGAACCCAGTTGTTCTCTCTTCCCGGAACTGACGGGTTCTTTCGTCTAGTCCTGTTGGACTGTTCGACATAAGGTCTATTGCAGTCAGCGGAGGAGATTCCTTAGACTACAGTTTTGCTGCAGATTTTCTGTTTTTGTAACCTGAATATGTTGCTGATTTTCCTGTCTATGTTTGAAGACGGTCGGTCTGTGTGTTGGGCTCCCTAAGAAATCTGCAGATTCTGTGTGTAGTGACCGTCTTTGTACAATTATAATGATGTGTCTCAATGTGGTTGTGTTACTTATGGTGTCCTCATCCTGGGGGTTCCTATGGCAGAGTGAAACGTTCATTTGTCTGACTGTATATACTGCAGAATATGTGTAAGACTTGCTTAGATAAGCAACTAATCTATTTATATTATGCTGTTGCGAGTGAACAGGGACAGGGTTGTGATGGTGTGAGGTTGTATGAAGATAACGGTATACATGATAGGTTATCTACACGTAGGTTATCTATAGACGCCATACAGTATACGTAATAGAAACTGCAGGCATTTTTTTTTTCATTTAATGATAATGTGTATATCTAACCAATCTTGTGGTTATGGAATTCTTGTAGTTTGCCGTTCTTGTGTGAGAATATCTCCAAGATATCTACACATCCAAACCAGTTGATCACATCGGTTTCAGAGGATGTGTTCGATTGGCTTTCTCCTCGAAATGCCAAAGAGAGTTTACAAGAACTGCACAAGATGAAGCAGCAAGGAAGGCTAATCTGCTTAGGCAAACGGTTTAGGTCCTGTCCGTTAGACACATTTATATTTTGTAATCATATGAGTAAATTGTATGCTTGGTTTCATGAAATAGAAACTTCATTCAGTAGCTTAGCTGGTGAAACTCAGAAGCAGAGATGAAAAAGTACAGACAACACAAAGAAGTTCAACGAATGTAAGAAACCACCGTTATTTTAACGCTCAAATAAATTTATGTAGGTATATATGAAATGCATAAATGCAGCCATCTAGTAAAGAAACACTTTAATTTATACTATAAATTCCCAGTTCACATATTAATAATTCTAATGCGAAAACCGCATTCCTTTGAAGAGAGAATTATCAGAACCTCTATATCATTGGACAGTAAAAATATTTACTTAAAGACTTCTTTGCTTTTGTAAAAATTTGTGTTAATATTTACTTACAAATAATTATGCTTATTTTTTAATACTGTAAATCCGTGAAAGCTTTAAAGTTGTTCTTCATAGTTCTTAGGCCAAGTCAACCACTGAGAAAGTCTATTTCTTCCGGTCTTGTGGGGTCTGGATTTGTTGTATATATCATCGGGTCATCTTGTTGGAGCTCTATACACGTCATGTTGTCCACCGATTGTTTGTTAATTTGCTCCATGCCCCGTTCAATTTTACTTAACCTTAGTTACCGTGATGTTTACGTTAAAGGCTTGAATTACTTTTTAAGAGCAATTTATACTTGCCCTTTATCAATTTTTTTTATAAATTTGTTTAAAATTATACGTACTATAAAATTACGGAATACTATTTTAATTTTCCTATCTACAGTTTCCTTTTGATTGTAGTAGAATTCCTTTTAATTCCTTCTCCCTTTTCTTTTATTATTTAATAACTTATCGCCACAATTTGATTTTCAAATAGCATTAACAAAAATGATTCAACAAGACCTTTATTAAATTTTGAGTCAAATAAAATTGCTGAAAAGTTACTTAAATAATGTTGTAAAGATAAACATCAGTTAAAGTTTCATAAGAATAAAGTTTACCACACGTTTGCAAATTAACCACACAACAGTAAATCCTGTGACATATAATACGAGCTGTCGCATTATATGAATATGCCTGATTACAGTTACGAATTTAGTATCTTCGAAAAATTTGTAATTATTCAACATTAGAACTTCTCTAAAATATGTATTAATTCAACTACATTTTTTTGCTATAATAGGTCTATACAAGAAACGAACAGTTTAGATTTCAACTGCATAGTTTTTTATTCTCCAGCAATTATTATTATCGTGATACATTCTTAAAAGGCAACTTTCGTTTTTCTGCAGTTGGAAACGTAATTAGAAGAACGAGTAGCCTACCCAGTTAATATAAATTTTTAAGCATTTTATTTTTTATCCTTGCTATATCA
The DNA here is from genome assembly GCA_034769895.1 of Magicicada septendecula. Lineage (NCBI taxonomy): Eukaryota > Metazoa > Arthropoda > Insecta > Hemiptera > Cicadidae > Magicicada > Magicicada septendecula. The sequence goes on from CM068368.1 coordinate 663,310,270, forward strand.
TGTATCATCTGGTCGCACATGTATACAGTTTAGTTTGTGAAATATCCAGAATTCTGTAACAACTGTTCATGTCCTACAAACCGACTAAGAGACCGTAGCTAATGAGCTGGCCGTTTGTTGCCACTTTTCGCTCTCTGTTCGTTCTTTCCACCACAGGGATGGCCGTTTCCTAGCACCTACGTAAGATGCAACATAGTGCACTTAAAGAAGCAACATACGCGATATAAATACGACACGTCGTGATGTCTAGAAGTGTACATAATAAAAATACTTCTTCTTCTTCTATGGCGTCACAGTTCGGAGTCGAGCCTAAGCCTCCATAATCATCTGCCTCCATTTATCCCTGTCCTTGGCGATCGATGTCCATCGTTTTATTTTAAGTAAAGTATCAGCATCCCTCGCCAATGCGTCAATCCAGCGATGCTTGGGTCTTCCGACAGGCATTCTATTCTCGATTTGACTAAACAGTACCTTCCTAGGTATTCGGTTGCCTTCCATCCTAATGATGTGTCCTGCCCATTACAATCTATGCAGTCGGATGGTGGTGGCAGATCATTGTGTTTATATAGCTTGTATAGTTCCTCATTGTAACGCATGCTCCATATCCCATTGACTTGGATTGGTCCATATATTCTCCTCAAAATTCTCCTTTCAAAGGTATTGACTATGTTAGCGGCTTGTTTGTTCAGATTCCTAGTCTCGCTGTCATAGTTATCACCGGTCTAATCATAACTTTATACAATGTGACCTTGGACTGATGGTGGATATTCCTTGTCTTGAAAATAGTTGTCAACGAAGCATATGTTCTATTTGCGGCCTGTATCCTTTTCCTTATTTCGTTTATTTCTTCATTAGCTTGTGCCATCCAACATCCCAAATATTTAAACTGATTAACTATTTCCAAGTTTAGTGGTTCGATTTCAAACTGTTCAGGTTTCCTGGTTTTCCTTCAAGTGGTGATCATAACCTTTGTTTTATCTGCATTAACCTGTAATCCTATCTCTTCTGCTTCACCTTTGATTTCCTGGAAGGTCTCTTGGAAGGTCACTTTTTCCCTTCCTTGGGATCTTGTCATAATATTAATATTATCTGCATATCCTACGATCTGGAATATTTTATGTTCTAATGTTGAATTCCTATCAGTTGACAATTTTATCATCACATATTCAAGTGCTAAGTTGAACAGTGTTGGTGCCAGCCCATCGCCCTGTTTTAACCCTCTCGTGACATTAAAAGGATCTGTCGTACCCGTTTGCAATTTGACTTTGGCTGTTGTCTGTATCACCTGTAATAAAAATACTATTAACTGAGTATTTCTGTGCGAGAATTATCAGACGTAGAAGCATTCAAACATAAAGTACATAGACATTTTTTTTAACTATGACTTCCATGATCTATAACAGTATGTTTAGCTTCATGATTATTAAAAATTCGATTCATCTCGATTTCCTTCAAGAAATTAATGATTTTGGCTGCTGTCCTTTACTTGGTTATTTGTACAGTAGCTTCGAAGTTGTAAACAATGGTTAGGATCTGTTGAATGATCTTTGTCTTTCTCTGTCAAACGTCTATTTGGTTATAGGTTCTTATAAAGAAAATTAACAATAGCAACTCAAAACATTTATTGCCATATACTTGTTATAATTTTGTTAACCCATGTACTTAAAGCGTGTACCTTTTTGCAGTTTGGAATTTCTGTACACTTCTAATTGCTTCATCCCAAGTCTGTTGCGGTCTTCAGTTTTTTGTCTGGAAGGAGTTCACTCGAATACTTTCAGCTATCAGTTTTGACATTCTTAGTATAGGACCAAATCCTTTTAATCCTGGTTGCTAAGTTCTTTTTACCACATGCCTATAATGATTGGTGCTGAACCACGTTCCCTCCTCCATCCATAAGAGTCATTACTTCTTCGTTCTAGTCATGAGAAATGGTAACATTTCTTACCAAGTAGTTGCCTTTCGCTGCGGTCAATCTTCTTTCCAATTCGGCATTTGGAGTTCACACCACACGTAAATAACGTAACCTGTTCAACTCTTTTCTTGCTTTATACATTGCGGTCCTACTGTAATGAGTTAAGACATCCTATTAGCTCATGACTCTCATGTATTCTTTCTCGCTTCTCCTTCTATAGACTGAGAACGAACACTCTGTACTATCTGCTGCCTCTACAACGATGTACGCTTTCGTTTTCTACACGACAACCATCTGTAGGATTCGATATTTAGTAACTCGTGTTAGCAAAAGAAAAATGACAGTATTATTCTTTCTCTTTTTTCTTCTATTTTCACAGTGAATTTTTTATGTAAGTATGTACGTGCGAGTTTAGGACAATTATATCAATTTATCTCCTTTGTTCAACCTTCTTCCATCCATCTACAAGTTTCTAGACCCTTCTATAACATTTATCCTACGCCAACCTTCTCCATGGTAATTTCCCTAAATAGGTGTAGTCAATCAAGCGGTGTGAGTGCTGTAACTTGTGATGTGTGTTATGTCATCGGTGTTGGTAATTTCCTCCATTTTCGTTTTGTATCCATTTACGAAACGAAAAAATGTATCTTCATCCCTAGAGTTTTGTTAATCACTCCATTGTACTATTATGTTATATGTATATGCGGCACTAACAAAAAATAATCAATAAGTATATTATACATTTTCGCATAGACTAGTTTGGGTGCGGTAAGTCTGAAAGTCTCAAGCCTTCCAAATATACTGAGTACTTGTGAAATAAAGCTTTGTACACGTAAAACAGAGTGGGTGCCACTGCGAGCCAAATGACTTGGCTCCCTTTCTCTTATAATTAAAAACTCACTGTTTCAGCGTTGTTTAGAAAGTGATGTTCGGACATGCTCTTTTCATCATTAACGTTTTGAAACGTATTCATCAGAAATGAACCGGACAGGGTTACGCTGTCCTTTAACGGCGTAAACCTCCCTAAACTCTTCACCTGTTCTTCAATCTTGTGTTACTGCTGTACTTGGAGTTTTACTCTAGCAATAACCTTTGTTTTTTCTGTTTGAACAGTATGTTGTTTGTGCATCTTTATATAGTATTATGGTTTCTATCGTCTACATATTTATTTTCAATTTACTGTACGTGTATAACATCGGACATATTATATTAAATTTAGTTACGAAGTAAATTACACGTTTTATTGATTATATAACAGTACATTTTGTATTTATATAATATCTCGTTAGGCTAATTTAAAAATCGGTATGGAGAAGCATACATGACTTCCATGTCCTAAAATTTATTCATTTAAATAAGTGGATGCTTGAGTTCTAAAGATATGACGTATCCAGCTAAAATGGTACCCCCATGTCAGGTGGGTGAAGACTATCCTCAGCCTTCGTGAGGAAGGACTGTACTTTTGGATAAAATGTTTGTAGGTCGAGCGAGGAGCTGCGATCTGATTCCTGTAATGAAATTGGGCTCTCGCTGCGAGTTATCGGCCGACGGTGAATGATGTCTATAGTGTTATCAAAGTCTTTCCTATCACTACTATACTAGTCATTTTTATTTTTTTAAATCGAGTCTTCCTTTCTTTCCATTCGTATTCTGATTTCCTGAACGACTATTCTGTTCATCCATATAATTAAAAATTTCTCAGCAAAACATTTCTTCCTTAATACGTTTGTGTCTTCTGTTTAACACCCCCGATTCGATCCAAGTCATAACGCTATATTCCACACAGGCTAGTAAATAACTAGCCATCAGGGAGGTCAAAATATTTTTCAGGAGGGGCAAACAATTGTCGAGAGGAGAAAAATATTTATATATTTTTCATACATACACACACGCATATATTAGTTTGCAATTCTTATATCATAATAGAAATAAGTACACATATTGTATTAATCTATTAAACATTTATTGCTTCAAAATATGCATAAATTAATGGCTTGTAAAAGTTAATGTTTTATCTCCATTAAGTAGTGCTCAAGTTTCCAAAGTTTTAATATTATGATGTCCGTAATCAAACATCAGAGCTGCGAATTTACATTGTACGCTTCACAGAACAAACACGCGGAAAAGAAGGAGCGCTCCGAAGTCACTCATGGACCCTCAGCATCTTGGAGAGGGTTCATTCCCTAAAGACGAAAAGTCTGTCTATGAACCGTTCCTCTGTAAACACGTGCAGTTACACTGCCCAGCGATCCACAGGAAGCAAATCGCTATCCACGCTGGACACTTTTTCGGCTTGCACGCGTTGTGTTGGTGTGGGTTTCGGCACTTTCCATTTAAAAAGAGTGCAAATGTAAGAAAATAAACATGAGTGAGGCCAGAAATAACGCGAATTGTGTGTGTGTGTCTTGCCTGCCTTTTTATTGCGGTAATCATAATAATAAAATGGAAACGTAAACATTACATAATTGAGATATGCTTGCCTGCCACGAACGATATATTTTCTCTCATACATGGTTTAAATTAAAATGAAAAATTATAATTTTATTGCCTGGCAACAAAATTATTTTATTTTTAACAATTACCATTGTTTGAAAAAGTTAAATGAATTTTCAAGTACTTTACTCTTGTTAAAATGTAAAAGATTGCAGGTAAACTAACCCTTCCCCTTAACCGATCTTCACCAAAATCAAATAGCCTTGAGTGCTCCACAATTCAGGGATGTGTGCAAAAAATTATTTGATTCTGATTGAATATGCGGCAGTTATCGTTTGTCATAGAAAAAATTACCCTTGTTAAAACATAAAACGTTTCCGGTAAACTACCCCTTTCCCTTAACCGATCTTCACCAAAAACAATAGACCTTGAGTACTCTACAATTCAGGGATGTATGCAAAAAAGTATTTGATTCTGTTTGAATATGCGGCAGTTATCGTTCGTCATATAAAAATTACCCTTGTTAAAACATAAAACGTTGCCGGTAAACTATCCCTTTCCCTTAACCAATCTTCACCAAAAACAATATGCCTTGAGTACTCTACAATTCAGGGATGTATGCAAAACATTATTTGATTCTGTTTGAATATGCGGCAGTTATCTTTCATCATAGAAAAAATTACCCTTTTTAAAACATAAAACGTTGCAGGTAAACTACCCCTTTCCCTTAACCGATCTTCACCAAAAACAATACGCCTTGACTACTCTACAATTCAATGCTGTATGCAAAAAATTATTTGATTCTGTTTGAATTTCCGGCTGTTATCGTTTACCTTAGAAAACATTCTACACACAGATAGATAGACAGACAGAAAGACAGACAGACACGCACAGACACTTTTCGAAAAATGACTTTTCTTTATGTTTTGAGTGTAGTACAATCAGAATCAACCCTTATCTCGAACACGATTTTTTTCGCCATGACCATACTTCCATTTCATTATGGAACATGGAAGTAAAAACCTTTTTTATAAAATTAAGTGAGCACATTATTATATTTCAGGCGTACAGACTGTCCATTAATTAATCGGGTCATTTGGTTGGTCAATATATTTTTCTTCTGCCTTTTGGACGATTATCGTGAGGCTTTGTAATTAATGATCCCCATCTATCGGAATGATTGCCTTTATTGTTATGAGTTGTTGTCTCCAGTCCCATACAGCTTTTATTTTGAGGGTCTCTCGAACGGGTTCGTTCGTTACCCTGTCTGGTCACATTTTTACTAATATTATTCTTAATGTCTACATTTTATTTGAAATTTGAGTTTGATGTAGAACAAATGAGGCCAAAGCGTGGGAGAAAACTGTAGTCATTATAAACTAAACCTTAACTATTTACATTGGAAATATCGGTAGAAATGAAATGAACCACATAAGATAAACAGAAAAACAAATTACAGAGTTTAAATTACATAAAATGTCAAAATATTCCCCATCACTGTTTACCAATGCTCCTCTCGAACTACAATTCCGCTCTTTTCTTAATGTTTTTTGCGTAACTTAACTCAAAACTGCTATTAAACTAGTTTTTAATGTTTCACTAGTTACAAGTACTAATCTCTTTCTTGTTGTTTGTAGTTGCAAACTTTGTTTCTACAGTTTTCAGTATCTAAAGACCTGATGTTTTGGTTTAAAATTATAACACGTTTCTCCACGTTTTGGTCTGATTTGTTCAACAGAAAGTCAACTTTCTGGAACTTTTATTTGTTTCCAACCGACTTTACTTGCATAAATTTACATACATTATACATTTGGATTATTTTATTTGTTTATAGGCAATTTAATAAAAGAAGTTTACGCCAAAAATTTTGTCTTTCAACTCAGATTCTTTTGACTTTTACAGTAGATTTCTGCGAAGGTACTTGCGATACTGCCCAGGAACACAATTTTCTTTTTACTTTTTATGCCAAAACCAAACAAAAACACCAATTTCGCTCCACAATTTGTGTCTAAAATATTTTAATATAACCTCATTTTTCCTAAGGTGCAGGAAACAGGACGAAATTTTCGCTAACCATATCTCATAAACAAAGCGTTAGGCCATGTATTATGTTATAGGCTAAAGTTTTTTTATTGATTTTCATCAGTATAACTATCCTGAAATTATTTCCGTTTTTTCATGAGACACTCTGTATATGACGCAACCCGACCCTAGCTTTCATTTCAGCCTGAATTACAATTTCTGATAACCACTTTTCTTTCGCTGTTTTTTTTTTCGCCCTGCCGTACTAAGCCAGTTATATTGCCTCTCTCTTTATATCAGCCAACGATCTTGTAATTTATTTTGTGTTGTTTTCTGCTCACAATTACAGATTTGTCTCCAACAAACCAAAGGACTGCGATACATTCCATTACCGCCTCGTAAAGGCATATAACTTTTTTCAGTATTCTGATTCTCTGCAAATAATTAACTGTAATCGAGAATGCTTGTAATTAGCTACTTAATCATTGTTCGCTAGTTATTGTAACCGTATGTATGTGAAAAGAAGCGTGTAGAAAAATGACAGACTGATAAAGAAGAAGGTAACTAGTTTTTTTTTAAAGTAAGACCATAAAACAATGAAAATAGAGGTGGTGGGGGTTAAATAAAGAGAGAGGAAGTCGAATACAAGGAAGGAGTGACAGATCGAAAAAAGAAAAAGACGGGCATAGAAAGGAAGAGAGTTAATAAGGGAATTGCTGCACGAATTTTATTGTAGAGATTAGATTTGTGACGCTCCATTTTGCGTTTATCCAGTTTAGTTTTTTCTTTTCCACATTTCATTTATAATTTTCAGACGAAGGTAAGAAATTATAGAAAAGTAAATTTACTTTTACCCGTTTGTTTCTTTTTCAAGATTGTACTGCCCAATAATTAGCTTCTTCCATCGTCAGATGCTAAAAATAATAACGAACAAAACAGAAATCTGTGACGCAAGTAGAATTCTATTAAATGAATTACGTATCTGACTTCATGCTTATTTAACATGCTCACATAAATTTAGCCAAATTACCTACCTGTATTTTGGTAAAGTTTTTTTCCTTCTCGGAACGGCTTACCAACTTATAAGCGTAAAAATTGATAATGCGTGACGGCTAAGTAGAAAATTGCCATATATTCATTCAAAATTATACGTAAGTTAATTTCTTTTCCTTTCTCAAAGCGTACAGTCATGACTGCATACTTTGTGTAAAAGTGAAAATTTCTAACTAGCCCGTCCTCCTAAACGAAACAGCGTCCTAATTTAATATGCGTACCTTCATGAAACATTCTTCTGTTTAAAATGTTTCGACAAAACATTTCTCCGTCAGTTAAAGAATTTATTGACTCAATGAATGATTCTGTGGGTTCAAGTGCAATGGATTCTGGTCGTTAACAAGTACACGCCAATCGACTAACCAAATGTGTATTTAAATATAAACCCGAGAGAAAAACTTCAAAGGGCAAGGCTTAGGTATTTGGTGGGTCACAACGGTGTGGACAAGGAAAGTTCCAGAGGTAGGCGGACAGCTGACAGTAAGGCTACGCCAATAAGTAGTCCCGAACCTAGTTGGAAGCATTACCAGGTTGTACAAAGGATGATTTGTAGCGGGGTTACTGTTCTAAAATACTAGTGACATGTCTATGCAACTGGCACTTACTGCTTGTACGATGGATTTGGTGGTCTCTGAAGGCTAGGTGAAGGACACTTTGAAATCAAATTAGGGGTGTAGCAGATTCCGTTGCCGGCGTGAAGGCTACTGGTCTAGAAGAGGAGAACTCCGATTTCCCCTGTGTTTACCTCTGTCTTTGTGGTTGGGGGTTGAGGTAATGGGTCAGCTCTTCATCACTCGTAACAGAAATGAACGCTATATCGGCTAATAAAAAGCTCAGATACGGATTGTAATTGGAAAAAACCGAACTTGACAACAAAAATGGACGATGAGTATAGGAACGTGAAGCACACAAGAGCTAGGAGGTGATGAATCACATTGATAATGTAAATAGTACATGTACCTTACGAGGTATTCCATCCTGAGGGATGGGAGGAGAAGTAAGATATCAGAGGATTAAAATAATTGTCAGAAAACTGTGGAAAGAGAGAGATAGAAATAGAAAGAGAGACTGTGAGAGTGAGAAGAATCTGTTTTCTTAAAAACGTTAATCGTGTCGTATTCATTTTATTTATTGGCTCGTTCCGTGATAGAGTTCTTTGGCATGAAAACTCAACTCAACATTTATTCTTTCAACTATAATAACCTATTACTCACTAATGATAATAAGAGTAACAATCGTCACGCCAGAGGGTTTAGTGCATCGCAAGTCAACAGTTAATATCAATTTGAACTAAGTAGAACTCACGACTGTAATCACCTCATGAGTTAGATTTTTAACTGTAACTCTGTAGTTTCAAATTACTGTGGTTCCTAGGGTCCCATAATATTTACTCTGTCTTGTTTATAGTGTTGATCTGATACGTATGAACTTCATTGCTCCTAGGATGGAATGGTTTTGTTCTATGACGTCCTGAAATTTTCTGTACTACTTTCAACTCATTAAGAATCACATTGTTAGCCGATGCATCATCATGTTCCATTAATAAGTTACTTCCGAAGCCTTCTTAGCCGTTCGTGGACTTTGACGTCCTCTACTGTTTGCTTCTACTCGCTGCGTCTTCCTCCCAGGGGTGTCGAATTCTTGACTCCTACCCTTCCCAAATCCGTCTTCACTTCTTGTAGCCTTCACTTATTACTCCCATTTCACCATCCAAGATTCTCTTAGTTGCCTCCACCCAGTCACCCAGATAGTCTTGCCTCCATCCAGTCATTTCAGATATCCTAAACAACATTTTGTGTTGATTTAATTAATTTATCTAAATCTTCTTTTTTTATAGCATTTACCTCACAGTTATTCCTCACTCATTGCATTCTCCTAACCAGTATCACGCTCACTGTTACTAGTTACTTTATATCGTTTATTATTGCGTTGCAATGACAGCATTCACCTCGATTCAATACACGCGAGACTAAATGCGTATCGTATAATGTATAGATTGTATACAGATAAGACAATATCTTTAAAACGGCCACAGATTTATCTGCTGAGTGTATCTCTTGTTTCTGTTCAACTACATTCTTCTACAAAATAGTTACATGAACCAGTAAAACTCCCTGTTTTCTGACAGGCTGATATCTGGTTATGTAAAAAAGATTAAATTTACATATTATCAAAAAGGATTGTAATAATTAAGGCAACAGAATCAGCTCACCTGATTAGAGTAATGCTGGTAAAATATTGTTTTCACTTATAGGTATGTATTTCATTGAATGAGAGCCTTCAAAAAGTTTGTAAGTTATGCTTACAGAAATCTTTACCTATTTTTATCAGTAATGTATATTTGTGAAAATTGTTAGTCAAAGGCGATACCTATTGCCTTAAAGCTAGAAATAAATTAATTGTTATTTAGGGATTATGGCTGTAACCTGAAGCAGTCATTTGAAATTTTAGTGTTTATTATATGACTGTCTGCTTTACAATTGACATTTTATTAAAATAAGGTGGAGTAAATCGGAGTTACGTAATTTTTCTGGTAATTAAAAATTATTTAATATTGAAACTTATTTAATAATGATTGTATTTCGCCCAAAATAGTAAGCTCATGGAGTTTACTAGTAACATAATAAATACCCAATAACATACATAAATGTTTTGTAAATAATTTATGAAATACTGTAAGTACAGTATGAAATACTTTGTAAGTTTTATGGAAAAACTGTGGACACATTTGTATACATAAGCGCGTGCATGGCCATTAGTACTTTATTTATTATTCTGTCGGTTTTGACCGTCTCCGTTCCAGCGTTAAGTTTAAGTTTGACACTCGACCTTCACAGTTAAGTTTATTTTTGGTGCAGGGCCGTCTTTGTTCTCGTCTCATTCTATTGAATTTAATTTGGGATGTTTTGTTTTTATGTATTAATTAGGTTTCCGATTTTATGGATACCGAAACAACACATCCCAAATGAGAAACACGGGAGTGTAAGGGATTGTCTATGTCAACTTGAGCAGATCATACATGCGCCACCGGCTGAAGCCTGATGGAAAGAAGAATTAAATACGTCAGACCAGTGAAGAAACGCAACTACTAGTCACGCTTGCACGAGTTTACACGAAGAACAATAAATTTTGAAGAAAAACAATAGTCACAATCGCAACAGGACGGACAGTCAGGTGAGGCTCGGAAGTTCACAAATTGTCCATCTGTTTAAACGTAAGGAACGGTTTACGCAACACACCTATAATATATTTATTTTTTGGGACGAGTGTATTCGAGGGAGAGTGTATGTATTTAATTAAAAGAGAGAGAGAGAGAGAGAGAGAGAGAGAGAGAGAGAGAGAGAGAGAGAGAGAAACAGACAGACAGACAGACATAGATCACACAAAGAAAATGCGTTTAAAAAACTAAAGTCGTAATACAACTAGTAAGCTTCCTGAGCTGCAGAACTCGCTCACTATTTATACCAATAATATTTATTGTTTGGTAAACTTCAATATTAGATAATTTTTTAATATCAGGTAAATTACGGAAAACCCTGATTGCGTTACTTTTTGTTATTATAATTTTTTTTTGTTAACTAAAAATTGTAAAGGACAATCATACGATACACAATTAAACTCTAGTCTACTGCATTGGATTTTTTAGTTAAATTTATAACCATTTAGCCTAAATGACAAACAATAATTTTGTCACGGCTTTTAAGCTTGTGTATGTTTCCATAGACATGTATAGGCCTATATCTAATACTTTTCACAAATATACATAACCGATAAGATTATATAAAGTTTTTTTTTGCAAAGATAGCTTACAAGCTTTATGAAGTTAGTCCAAAATTTGCAAGGAGCGTTAAAACATATTAATTATGTCAAATTCTTAAAGATACCGAATTTGTATTTTGAATAAAGTCCCTCATAAGTTGTTCCTTCACATAGACTCTTTCAATTTAAAAAAAAAAATTTAAGTATCATTTTTGGCTCGTGGTACCTTAAAATAAAAAAATTTCGTAGTAAACACTACATTCGGATTTAGATTAAGATTCCCTCTGGTTTGACACTCAGCTGGATTATTAACATTTTTGACACTTTTTTTGGAACCTGGTGTTCTAAAACTTCTTAATTTCCTAAACTGTACGCTATATTTATATTTTGGTTAAACGTCCCTTTAACTTGATATCCCACATGGATTTTTTCGATTTTATCAAAGTTTTTACCCATTTTTTGGGATCTGGTGTCCAATTTTGAAATTCTCAAGAAGGGACACTACTTTTGCATTTCCATTAAAATTCCCTTTAATTCGATATCCCATATGGATTTTTGCGATGCTTTTCACAATTTTGACTCCCTCCTAGTTTTGACTCCCACCCTATTAATTTTGGAAGAAGCAATCTCAAAATCAGTGGGAGACTGTAGAGTAAAAGAGTGGACATGCATAACAAGCTTTACGAAAATCGGTTGACGCGTTTTATGAGACATATCCCACGCAAATATATAGAGACAGGAAAATGCCAAATGGTTGAGTTAAAAGTGAAAACTCGTTTAATGACAGTAAAACCTATATTTTATTTTATTTTGGTCTCTGATGAAGACTGCATACAAGTGACAGCTGGGTCATGCTCAAGTTAAATTTAATTAAAATTTTATCTGAAAGTATAATGTTTGAAAGTCGGAAAAGTGCATTACATAGTAATTGATACACGGACATGCACAACAAGTCCAAACTCAAGATTTAAAGTAAACACGTTTCTCTTCATCTAGGCTATATTTATAAACAAAATAAATTTAGTGTACTTTTTGAATAAATTATTTGCTATGTATGAAGTCAATGCTGAAACTGATAATGATGAGTCAGTATATTGCTGTTTTTTGTAGTTTTCTAGGATTTATAAGTTTTTACAATAAAATTATTCAGATTTATTTGAGTTTTTAGAATTTTGAATATTTGTCTATCAACAGAAGTTGGTTAGTGTAACGAAAAAGTTTACACTTAGTCTATAGTGACATAGACTATCACTATATTAGGTAATTTTGTTGTGTACATTTAAGTAATTAATGTACAGCTTAAATACAACCGCTATTAAGATTCATATCCGTGTCTGGAGACCGTTTCTTGGCTCAAAGTGTACAAGAATAATTTCTTTGGCCTGAGGTTAAAATGCATGTTTAAGGAATACCTAAGAGTAGGAAACGATAGGTCAGTGGCTAGCCTCGGTAACTAGTGTTCAGGTTCACACGCCCGAATATATCCACACTGCATTTCATATCACTTTGTGAAAGTTGCGAACAGCAACACAAGCAATGGAACTGTTGTATCTCGTCTCCCTACTGACAACACAGCTCTGCGTTACAATAATAACGTGACACTTTATTTGCAGGTACCTAAACTACTCGTCCAGGTTCTTTACACACACATCTGGTACCCACAGGATTATAATTTGTAATAAATTTGTAGTTTGTTTCATTAGTAGTAGTAGTAGTAGTGTATGCAACCGTCGTTTCATACCCAAAATGTGTTCCGTGTTAATATAGATAGTTTATTTGTGTTAAAATTTTGAAAACGGTTGTTACCGCTATTGAATGACTTAAAGCGACGTTTTTCTACACAAGTAAGTGCAGAAACGTGTCTCAGGTTTCTTTTGTCAGGTTTAGTATTTTTCTGTTTATTCATTTACTAGACGATACGTTTTTGTAAGGTAAGTCTTTTTTTTTTTGCAAGCAATATTAGCGTAACTTTTGTTTACACGACTCTCTGACAGTTGAGATTTCATTTTATTCTTTATTTTCTCATATAGTTTGCCCTGAATGGCGGTTACTGATTTCTTATGTTGGTTCACGTATAGTACTGTCTGTTGTTTACATTCTAACATTTACAATAGTAAGGCAAACAATACAAAATAAAACAAAATTTTAATGTCATCATAATAATAATATAGTAGTAATAACAATTAGGTAACAATTTTACCATAGTTGGTTATGGAACGTGTAACTAAAAAATTAATGTATACCTAAACCGAAATTCATTTTATAGGAAACATTCCGAAATACACGCTTTAATAACAAGCAGGACGAAATACAGACCAAATTTTTATTCCTGCCTTCTAGCCGTATCTAGAACATATAAATTATTAACAATTTGGAAATCCAGGAACTCATAAATTTTATAAAAAATAAGCAGTGTAATTTACGCATTTTAATAATTAATATGTAAATTTACACATTACCAACATACGTAAGTTTATAAAAATTCTTTGTTCCTGCGTTCGGTGTACAGCACTTGTAAGTGTCTTATACGTACTGCATTCCAGGAAGGACATGAAACTTACGTAGTGCGCAACTGGAGTTCGGAGAAATGAAGTTACCCACATCAGAAAATTGGCCAACTCACACATGGTATGTACCACTACATATACATTTACATTGAGGACGTATACAGTACATATACAAACATAAATATATGTGTGTGTGTGTGTGTGTGTGTGTGTGTGTGTGTGTATAATATATATATATACATGTGTGTATATATATATAATATATATATACACACATACATACACATACATAGGTGTACTTACAATATGGTAAGTAGTGAAACGAACATCCGTAGTTAAAAGAATGACTAAATGAGGAACACGATACTATCAAAACCATAAGTTCGTTTTCCTATCGTTAACTGAAAAATATGAATGAAAACTATTCTGAGATACATTACCTAAACCAGCATGTGAAAATGGCAGTTCTGTATAAGTGAAATTTTGAAAAACAACAACTTTCAGTGATTTCAGTTAAACGGTCAGTCACAGATTTCTGTTTCGGAAGTTTCTAAAATAACGAACATTTGGAAGGAACAGTGATTTTTGATCAGATCTGGATTAATTTTTTTAAACCAGACGCCAAGCGATAAGTCATAGGGGACTGAAAGCATCCCAAATATGCAAACAGGAAGAAGTTGGAAACCCATCATGAGTCGGTAGAAACCCATCGAGATAGACAGATAGATAGATAGATAGATAGATAGAGAGAGAGAGAGAGAGAGAGTAATAGAACAATGTGTGTGTGATTGAAGCTTAATGCAAAAGTACAAATAATAAAGGAATTACATATACGTAACTCCTTTTACGTATACGTTATACGTATTACGTATAATAATTATAGTTCGTATAAACCACATATGCGTGGTAGGCGTATAGTTTATTAGGATTACTAGCGTTTTTAAAGTCGACAGTCAGTTTCTTTTGAAAATAGGCTACAGTGAAACTCTTATATCACATACTCATAAACTTTATTTTCATCGTTATGTTTGCACCTGCAGATTTTCATACGTTCCTGTCTGTATGGAGAACCAAGCTGAGCCTCCAGTGACCAGCAGTGAATCCACGGTCATGTAGAAATCGTAAATATGAAGCGTCATGACCGCAAGCCATAAAACAAATTAAATTCATAAACCACAAGACAAGTTGAAATTAAATACAGTACAGTAATTAAAGTCACCGTGGTGTTTACGTAAGAGTGGAATGGCTCCGTTCCAGACAGCGTGAGTGCGTACGTACGTGCGTGCACGTGTGCGCGAGAGAAGCTACGATCGCTGACGTTATCGGACAGTCAAGTTTGTGTGTTTGCCGCAAAAAGTAACAGTGAAAGTTGGGTGAAGATGCGCTCTACGCGCGAGTGAAAGTCTCCGGTGGGCGTCAGCTCTGCTCATTATCTGCCGCTGAATCTCTTCCTCTGTCTTCTTAATTACATCACAACAAGGTTTAGTCTTCACACACACATATGCGGAGCATTAATCATTCACCGGTGTTTTATGGAAAACACGAAAGTGCATTATACTGTATGTGTATCAGTGTGTCCGATACTAGGTGCGAGTTACGTGTCCCTCAGACATTTACCTACGCAACGTAATTAGTTGGTTCGTTCAGGTATAAAATGATCCTCGTTATTACTGATTATGCCGCGTTAATAGTGCCAGTTGTGAAATCCAGTATTTTAAATAGACAGTAGTTAAGATTACATAAATAAACAGTTATTTGTAGTTTTAAAGACACGACTGTCATTAATACCCTCGACATATTTTAAAATGTCACAACAAATTACAAGAAATCAAAAGTTGCATACTATATAAAAAAATACAGAAAATAATATTAAATATAGGCCTAGGTAATATGCTTTTGAATGTAATAGATTTGCTGCCTGTGTTTCTAGTGCTAATGCATGTGTACACGGTATTTGAGAACAGAATATTATTTTTTTCAATAAATTTTTTGAATGCGTAATACGATCAATTAATGAATTTATAGAGGTTGTTGAAACTACAGCCTTAAAAACAAGATTGAAGTAGAACGCACGTTTTATGAGAATGTGTGCACGCGTGCGAACACAACTCGCTTTTACACACACACACACACACACACACACACACACACACACACACACACACACACACCTACTTTAATTTCCTTCAAAGTTATTCATAATAATTATAAATACGCTTATTTCCGTTTTATGTTCCTAATTTTTAGACGAGATTTAAATTATTCCTTGAAACATGTTTTGAAAGTGTTCAAATTTCATCTGAACTTTGTTTATTATATTTATGTGTAAAATACACAAGCAATTATTAAATATTAAATAAGTATTATATCTGAGAATGTATTATGTATGTATATTATAAATAGAATGTATTTAAGAGAAGGTTTGTTTCTTTCAAAGGAAAACAGAAAGAAGGTCCTCCATTCCCAACACCTGGTAAGACCGGTACCCTGTGAAATATTTAAGAAGAATAGGTAAATTCAACGTCGGGATGGTAGTGACTTTGAAATGAGGAGTAACCAGGTGACAGTGCAGGTGAGAGAAATACAACTAAAGAGAGTCTCTTCAGACTGTTAAGGCAAGAGTATCTTCCTGGATCGGATCGTACGGTTATTCAGATGACAGTAATCATTAGAGTGACTGCGAAGGCATTCGCTAGCAGCGACTCGAAAAGTGCTGATAATGATGACAGTACTTAAAATTTAGTTTTGCTTTCAAATGTCAATACGATTCCTGTGATAGACAGTTCATGTTTCCCACAGAACAGATTTTTTTTTGTAAATTCTTAATATCGATTTTGTGCCATCTTATATAGGCCTAATGGATTTTATCTCTTCTTAATATATATCTCATATCTTCAGAAGACATTTTTTTGTTATAAAAATATAAAAATAAATAAATAAATATGTGTGTGTGTGTGTGTGTGTGTGTGTGTGTGTGTGTGTGTGTGTTTGGGGATGGAGGGCGGCGCACGTATACATTTATCCATTTCTTCTTCAAATATGAATAAATTCCGTATTATTCAACCACTAAAGCTTGCCATTAATGGTTTGAGCACGTATGTTAATGAATAGAAAAAAATAACATTTGTTTAGGTTGTCTATTTAGGATACTGAAGAATAAGTTCTCTTATTCCTAACGTTAAATGTTGATCAGGGGACTAAGACTGTTTGGGAACAGCAGGGCACTTCATTCTGTTTGACAGCGTAAATGGAACTGAAGCCGGATGTAGGCCTAATCACACATTAATATTAATTTGCGGCCGGCACTGAAGCCTAAACTGGAGATACGACTGCACCGCAACCGCAACCTATTCAGCTTTTTCATTTAATTGACCCAACTTCTATATTGCTTGAACTACAACACTAAAACATAGTTATGTAATCAGAATTCAATGTTATACGCGCGCGCGCGGAAACACACATTTCCAAATTATCCTAAAAACCGTGTATACACTTTCTCCCACGTTCACCGATAAACGGTTAACTGAACAAGATTTCTTAAGGACAAGGTTTTATAATGACTTGCATTAGCACGGCAGTGATCAGAATAACGTGGATGAACCATTAAACACACACACACACACACACACACACACACACACACACACACACACACACACACACACACACACACACACACACACACACACACACACACACTTGCAGAAGATATCAAAACAGATGAAACAAAGAAGTAAGAACTGAGAGAAATAACGCAGTTACATCCAAAAGCCAACATCGAAATGTGTGTAGGATATATGGTTGAATCATAACTTTCAAGTAGCTCCGGCTTTTAGAATACTTCCCCTATTGAGTAAAGTATTGAGCTGTTAAAAATAATTCAAGAAGTCTACGAATTTCTAACACTTCTCCGTAAACACCATTCGACAAGCCAACAAGTTGAGAGGATTAATGAAATCGAAAAAGGTGAAGAAGAGACATTCTGTACAGTATGTCATGACACCATCTAAGCGCTCATAAAGTTAGGACATTCTACCTGCTCTTCAAATTAAACTAGTGTCCTCCCAGAGCTGCGGAACTCGCTCACTATTTTGAACGAAGTACATTTATTATTACACGAATTACGACATTAATAAAGTTTTAATTAAGGCAAAAATTACAAAAAGTCCCGATTTCTCTACTATTTCAGTAGTAATATGATAGTAGAACACAGAATCATAAAATCAATAAAAATTAAAAATTCGAAACATTTGGATTCGGGTTACAATTCCTTTTAGTCTGCCACCCTGCTGGATTTTTACAATTTAAAAAAATTTTTATCTCTTTTTCAGACCCTGAGGACCCAAAATTTAGAAATTTTTAAAACTTAACAATACATTCAGATGTTAGTAAAGATTCACTCTAATTGAATACCCACATGAATTTTTGCGACTTTATGAAAACTTTCACCCACTTTTGGGCCCTGCGTCCAAAACATTTTAATTTTCAAAAATGAACACTATATTCCATTGTAATTTAAATTCCATTTAATTTAATTTTTTGAGGTTTGCGATTTTTCACAATTTCGCCCCAAATTTTGCTCCCACCCCCAAACAGCTGGAACAAATGCCACCACCATTGCATCCTTTGCAGATGATGTTGCTGTGCTATCCATTAACAAAAATCAGGAAAATTCTTCTGACAACGTGTAAAATTTATTTAAATCTAATCAACGAATGGTACAACAAATGGCGAACCAAATTCAAGGTAACAAAACCTGCTCAAGTTATCTTTAACGTATTATCTGACACATATTTCCAACTGTAACTATGACGCGCCTGTACCAGTAGAAATCTGAAGTTAAATGTTTTGGATTCCATATCGATTTACGGAACACGTGGCTGAGTTTATTCAAATCAAACGAAGGCTGCTAGTTCTCCAGAGCTCAGACGGGAGTTGCTCCTCGGGAGTAAATATAAACTATCATTAAATAATACCCTATTAAAATATCACTAAATTTTTAGTATAAAAATCTATATAAACCTGTGTAGGGGTTAGGGGTTTTGCCTGACCTTCGTGATATAATGATTCCAGTCAAAAGTGCTAAGGACGTTAGTAGATTCCCCATTGTGCGTCAATAATCAGACGCTTCAGACCGATTTGAAAGTATATCCTTCATAGAGGGTGAAACCCACAAGATTGCAGTCAAGTAGCAAATCATGGAAATGAGTAAATAGAGAGCACCTTCCGCTCTACGGCCCGGATGAGGGAAGACTCAGCAGAACTTCAAGGTTTGCTATATAACCTTGAATACACTGTTCTGTAAGGAGAAACCGTGGATGTTACCTTTACAGGTGTAACCAATGTGTCAGAAATACTTTACAGTTTGGAAGTAAACCGTAAATTACAAAATGCCAATTGAAAAAAAAATTTCTTGAAAAAATTCTTGAAAAACATGTCTGTGTGTGTCTTGTATGTGCCTTTAATTTATTATAAGAATATTAAATTTAAAATATAATCGTACACACACTTAAATAAATACTTTTATGTGTTTATATAGGCCTAAACTAGGCGCATTCACGTACACTAAAGATGTCTACGTCTATGTTACATATGTCTATATAACTTGTGTCTATATATTGTAACGTGGCATAAGATAGCAGAATGATAAAACAATTATCATTAGAAACTACAAAGGAATTGATGGACAGAATTTAGATAATAGAATCAATATCAACATACGGACTATACAATGACAGACTAAGACAATACCCAATTGATTGGTGGTGTGAGTGAAAAACATTTTACCTTTATGATTATTCCCCAACCCTTTTACACATAAAAAGAATATGATAAACAAAAGTGGAAGTACAAAGCGGTAGATGAAAACATGAATTAGAAAATAATAACCGTTTCATGTAAAACTCTAGAGATATAGATGTAACTAGTTAGTGATAATAATAATAATATGGCTAATCTATATATATAAAAGAGAAATACCACTGACTCACTGACTCACTGATTCATCACGAAATCTCCGAAACTATAACACCTAGAAACTTGAAATTTGGCATGTAGGTTCCTTATGTGATGTAGGTATCCGCTAAGAAGGGATTTTTGGAAATTCGACCTTTAAAGGGGGAAAAATGGGGGGAAAGTTTGCCTGACTAACTGACATAGAATCAACGTAGAGCAAAAACTACTGAATGGATATCAATGAAACTTTGAACATAGCTTCTTCATCATAGGTCTTAGGTGCTCACTAAGAAACGGTTTTAAAAACTTTCACTCCTAAGGGGCAAACCCCCCCCCTATTGTATGTATGTATCTATGTATGTATGTTCCACATCTCCTCCTAAACCACTGGACCGATTTCAACCAAACTTGGCACAAATATTTTACGCGACGGGAGTACCAACATAGGTGAGGTGCTTTTTTCGATGGGGTCCTTTGGGGGGTTCTTTGGGGTCTTCCACATCTCCTCCTAAACCACTGGACCGATTTCAACCAAACTTGGCACAAATATTTTACGCAACGGGAGAACCAACATAGGATAGGTGTTTTCTTCGATGGGGTCCTTTGGGGTCTTCCACATCTCCTCGTAACCACTGGACCGATTTCAACCAAACTTGGCACAAATATTTTACTCAACGGGAGAACCAACATAGGGTAGGTGTTTTTTCGATACGATCCTTCGGGGGGTCCTTTGGGGTCTTCCACATCTCCTCCTAAACCACTGGACCGATTTCAACCAAACTTGGCACAAATATTTTACGCAACGGAAGAACCAACATAGGACAAGTGTTTTTTCGATACGATCCTTTGGGGGGTCCTTTGGGTCTTAAAAACTATTAGATCTGGTTACTATGGCAACCCAATAGAATTGATTCTGGTTACCATAGCATCGGTGGAAGTCTCCCGCGTAGGAAATAGCGCGGGAGTCGTCCGACGGGCCTTCCCCGGAGTTCATCCACGGAACCCGGGGAATCTTAGGTCGGATCCCGCGAAAGACGGCGGGGCCAGAGTCCACGGTTCTTATAAATAAAGATATAAGTTATGATATCAAAGGTGGTGTATGCATCTTAAGAAACTTGTTAATAGTGTGTGAATTCAGAGTTGTTTCAGTTTGAATTTAAAAGTGGATAAGTTAAGATCGAAGTAAGTTATAAGCGAGTATAAAAAACAAAGTTTTGATAGCAAATGTATTCAGATCATAGTGTTCGTACAATATAAATGCACTTGCTTCAGTTTGAATTTAAAAATTGATAAGCTGAAATCTATAGAGGTATTGTATTGTTAGAATAAGTTTAGGAGACACTAATTTAACAAATGCCTTATTTCAACATTAACACAATGAATTATAAAAGACAGTAAATACGCAGCGTGTGCAAGTACTGTAGACATTTTATTGAAAACTAATTTAGCTGTTCGCCCTCTCCCAGAGTTAGAAATCGAGCAGGAGCATCACGCGCAACAGAATTCTTCTCCAGATATAAGAATACAGTTTATGACATGTTCTTAAACAGGTGCGCTACAGAGTATTCCTCCAGTGAGAATGCGAACGTAACAATATAAGGAAGATTATACAATATACAAGTAATATAACCTTAGAACAAGAATAGGTGCCTATGAGCCTATGAATAAATTATGAACCCGAGCAATGCTGGGTAAATCGGCTAGATATAGATATCTATGTAAGCCAAATACCACTGACTGACTCACTGATCACGATATCTCTGAAACCACTGAATGGATATCAATGAAACTTTGAACGTAGCTTCATCATAGGTCTTAGGTGCTCACTAAGAAACGGTTTTAAAAACTTTCACTCCTAAGGGGCAAAAAACCAAATAATGAAATTTATCGCGGGAATTGCATACTTTGTAAATGAAGTGGTTGACATCTCAGTTTATTGGAAACCCCGAATACATTTAGTTCTGAGTTTTTAATCATTGTTTTAAATTGAAAAACTTCGTTGTTTGCAGGTTCTTACAGTCGAGAAAATTTCGAAGTTCAATTAATTAATAAATGTATGTCCTTTTTTTTCTCGGAAACGGCTCTAACGATTTTCTCGAAATAAATAATAAATAGCTGTTGCTATGAATAAACAAACTAAGAGTTGAGAATTTGTACAATCTATCTACTGCTATACTATTAAGCGAGCAATAATTGTACAATTACGTACAACGTGAAACTCCGTAGCTAAGCACGGGTATTTTGCTAGTAGAATATAAAAGAATAAAACTATTATGAATGTACAATGTTTAATGGTAAGTTCAGATATATGATTAATTTAAAGGGAATAAAAGGAATGTGAACAGTCAGTGATATAAATAAAGAGTGTATAGAACCCATTAATGTTATACTAACTGAAAGTCAGCAGTAGTAATAAAGTGTAAAATGAATAATAAATAATGCTTGAGTAAAAAATGATGAATGTATACTGTGAAAAAACTAAGGTATAACAGGCCTATACAAGTGGAATAGGTAGAATTATGTTCATGTTTTAAAATAAGAAAATAATAGTTAAGTAATAGTTATAGTTATCTGTTTGTGTTAAAAAGAATATATATGAGGGTAAAAAGCATGTTTAATGAATAATAGTTAATGAGAGTAGGAATGTATGTAATGTGTTAAAGAATAGCAGGTGCATAGCATGTTAGAAAGAATAGTATTATGTTTTAAAAATGATGATGAATCATCAAATGTTATATGTTAATTTATTATAGTTATGTTTAAAATAGTTCAGTTTCATGAAACCCAAGAAATATGTTATAATAACTGTATAAAGAAAATCAGTTGGTCTAGGCATAAGGAGCCTATAGTAAAAAACAGTAATTTGTAAAATTTGAAATTATAACAGTAGTAAGTAAGGACAAAATGTAGGTAATACTATTAGAGTTGATTATATGAATTTAAAGACACACAATGTATACCAAAAGAAACAGTTATAAAATAATTAATAGAAAAACAAAATTGTTAAAATAGTAACTTTGTAAGTACTGGACAGAAATCATTCATGTTTGATTTCAAATCAATTTATGTAAAGAAAGTAAGACAATGATGTTATTATCTTGGGAATTCATAGTAGTATAAGAAGATTATACTAATTCAAAAATATTTGTTAATTTTGCAAAATATCAGTAGCAAAATCTAGCAATGTAAACAATTTTTTCAACCAATAGGAGTATGAGGCTTGCTACCTTGACAACAAAACATTAACAGAAAATGTCGTTAGTTCAGTGTTAGACTCAGAGAAGAAAGGATTAAACTTCCATACAACCAGATGAAATAAAAATGATATTGAATGAAAATGAAATGATGTTCTGAAGAATACTAATATAAAAAGAAGGAATTCGAAGTAAAATCATATTAAAATAGAAGAATAATTTCAAAAACAGTGAATTATGTGTTGAACCTAATAATTGAAGGAAGATGTTAAGTATAATATCAGACTATAAAAACTAATCAGTATATTAAATTATATTACACTGGTACACAATTTCAATCACACATAAACTATATTTCACTATTCACGTGATAAAGAACTGGTAATAATTAATTAATATCACTATTAAATTATTAATCCATGGTAATAGACTTATTGGAATTGTAATAATTTTCATAAAACACAACCTACAAAAACAATGACTGTTGTAAACCAAATAATTATAACCTTAAAGTTAAGTTGTTCATAACTTATATAATATTTAAATGCTGTTTATGTGAAGCTTTATACTTCCTAAATGGTGTTTTTTGTTAACTTTCTGTAATCCAAAGGACCTAACGAACTAGTTTTAATAAGTAAAAAATTTGTTTAATATCAACTCTGAGAGCCTTGTTGCCAACCGCTGAGCATTTAAACATCATAGCTGGAGCAAATATGTTATTATAAAATTATTTAATTGTTTTAAAGGAAAGAATACACAATCAGAAACCATTAAAACCAATATTGAAGATTTTTAATTGTATGGTTAATTTATTTCTATAATAATATTTTATTTCTTCATACAGCAAAAGGTGAAAATTTTTTTTATCAAAAAAGGAAGTTGGTGACAATTGTTTTTAGGAATGAAATTCGAATTGAATTATAAAAAGGTAAGTAGACCAAATCTAATAAAGAGAAGGTGAATAAATAAAAGAGAAAGTGAGAAATTTTAATTGTTTTAATCACAAAACAATTTGGCGCCTAAAACGGGAAACAAAAATAAATAAAAATAATTTAAATCCTTAAAATAAAAGAAGAAACAATTGGTGAGTTGGAATTATATAACAGATTTATAAATACTTGTGACAGATAAACCACGGCTGGTTACAAAATTGGCATCAACAACTTGGGGCTTAATTAATGTGGAACATATAAAACGTAACAAATTGGCACACAAACGTGAGGGATTTCACACACTCAGAAATAATTGTTACAAAATATATCCCTTTATGTATGTTACTTCACAGATATAAAATTTCTGCTTTTCTGTATTTAGTATCTTTTTATACTAATTATTTTTCAAAGAGGTTTTTATATGAGAAATGTAACGGACAGTACTTTATTAACTGTAGCTATCGTTAGCCCACGCTCCTGAATGAGTAACTATATAGAAAGGACCATTAACAACATTGTGTTCTGCTGAACAGTTATTTCTGTGTGTTCAGATACAGATGTTTAACGAACTATAAAAGTCATCCTGCTTTGTACCAGTGTGAAAATCAAACTATTACTTTTTTCTCGCCAGAGTATACATGTTACTGCTCGCTGAAAACGGTGTAATAAACACACACACACTATTCAGAGTACCGACACTATCACGCCAATACAAAACATAAACATAGCGCATAACATTCGCTCTCACCCCCCGTTATACACAAACACACAAGTTCGCTTACGTTATAGCTGACGCGCTTCAAATGATTTATACGAAGGCTACCACTAAATTAATAATGATGCAAATGTGATTTTTCTGCGTACCAAAATTCTCTCGTGTAGTAAAATGCACATTTTCCATCGTACACTTACACAGAAGGGTTAACAGAGCTGACTTGTATTTACGATCCATCATTTTTTGCTTACACTCGATGTCCTCTGACAGAGCATTTTAAAAATTTTCAAAGAAGCCTTTTTGAAAGTCTTTGAACGGTACCTTTAAATAAATGCTGTATTCGAAAAGTTTGGAGGGACTCTTCTATTCTGCCGAGATATTCCACGATTTATGTTTATTTGTTTATGCATTAACAAATAAATCCTTACTGATATATTTATTAGCCTCAGCAGAATAAAGAAGCTTAGTTCTGATTATTATTATTTCTATTTTAAAACAGGTTTTTAAAATTAATATTTTTAGTAGACTATTTTTAGTCGTTGAGGTTGCTGTGAATCCAATCGTCTTCAACAAAAGTCGCCACCCTCTAGCATATTTCGGGAATGTGCGCACAGAAATCTCCAAGAAAATATCTTGTAATACATGTAATTTATATAAATTGATGCAAAGTGACGGTGCGGTAGGGAAGTGTATTGTCTGCTATGACTATTGCCGAATACAACAGAAATCGAGGAAAAGTGATATAAACATCGATGTGGCTTTCGAAGCAAAGGAGGGACAGAAGAAGGGACTGAGCCTACATATAATTATAGAGAGAAATCTCTTGAATTAAACAAAAAAATCATGATAGCTTCACTGATACTGAGAAATGGGGTTTCACAAATTTGACTGGAATATGATCGTCACAATGCTAAGAGATGCAAGGTTAAATTATAGAGGTAGAAGAATAATCCCGCAGTTATATCAGAAATCTCTCTTAGGTCAAAACGGACCACTATCAAAGATATCAGAATCTGCCAGACAGGGATCTACCAAACAGCTTATCACCACTTTTCTTTAACCTGCAATTAGAGCACGCAATAACTAATAGGGATATAATAAGGATAAATTGTGAGTGCTATACAAGTTTGTTTTGCAGTTGACGTTCTCCTGTTGGAAAACAGTGAAGAAGAACGACACGAAACACTCCACAAAGTAAATGTTATTCTTAGGGATACATGTAGCATTACAATAAATAAGAAGATAATAAAAATCATAAATTGAAGAAGAAACTCAAACAGAAATATGAGGTGTGGCTGAAAGTAAAAGTCTAAAGTAGGCTACTACTTGCAGGTACCTAGCGACTTCTGTATGGCAGGTAGCCTATACAGTATACAAAGAAAGTAGAATAGCATGTGTCGAGAAGTTTGTTAGCATCCAGAAGTATTTATCTAGAAATCAGAAAGCAGTTAGCGTGAAGTTTCATTTAGAACATTTGTACTGCCTCAGAACTTGGAGTTTCAGTAAAGAAGAAAATATAAGCTTGAGACGTTTGAGACTTAATGTTTAATAAGATTGCTGAAAATACCATGGAGAGAGGTAATCGAATAAGGAGAGTGGTAAATTTCTGACAAGAGTGGAAAAAGAAGGACGTTGCTTAAACAACTGTGGGAGGGAGATGTAATATTTATTGTGAAATGAAGACAATCGGTCATTTATTGTGACATTCTTAGGATTGATGGAGGTTTGCAGGATAGGGAAAGACACTGGGAAGAGTATATGGACGGAAGAAAATATAAAGAAGTAATGAGATTAGCTCTGGAACCAAAGACATTGCAAGCTACTAGCCTACGGGGTGAGGGAAGAAAAAGAAGAACAAGAACAAGAAGATACCTAAGACTGAGATCCCTCATGATCTTATGACACACTGGGGAAGATAGGGAAATGCACTGCGTATATTGGTTTATCGCTCTTATGTACTCCTCGAGTTAAAAATTTACTCCTCTAAAAACTAAAACTACAGGATTATAATGTTAAACTCATTATTGTGTCAGTGTCGTTATCTCCATCATTACACAAATTTTTTAATTATTTTGAACATAAACAAATCTGTAATAAATATAAAGGCAATAAATTGTACATTTCTATAATTTATTAACTTTAAAGCATAGCTCGTCGTATTTCTGTTGTTAATCGACGTATGTGGTACGTTTTTATTTAAATTTTTAGCTGAATATCAAGCGACAGAAAACTTAATTTTCACACTTGTCAAAACAGTTATATTTAACGTTTGTTTACGATTTTTTCGAATTATGACATGAACGTTTAACCTGTGAGAAATTTTTTGTTATTTTAGATAGATACCTACTGTAAGTAAATTAAATTATGAAAACCGATTGAACTTAAATTTTTATTTAATTTTCAAGTTTCTAGCTTAACGGGGCTTCTAGATACAAACGTCTATATTGAGAGTATAACGTGAACGCTGTATACGCCAGTGTTGCGGATGCTCGCTGTGTTTACTTGTACGTATTTGCAACATATTACTTTTTAATAATTACTACATATTTCTACTGGTTATTTTTTCTTTATAATTGTATTTTAACTCTGAGTGTGTGTGTGTGTGTGTGTGTGTGTGTGTGTGTGTGTGTGTGTGTGAGAAAGAGAGAGAGAGAGAGAGAGAGAGAGAGAGAGAGAGAGAGAGAGAGAGAGAGAGAGAGAGAGAGAGAGAGAGAGAGAGAGAGAGAGAGAGAGAGAGACGAATCATATTACGATCCTGTGAATATGAGTGTATTATTGGGCCTATGGTATTATTGGGCCTATATGTAAATGTATTCATATACACAAGAACACAGATATCATTTACACAGTCAAGAAAGTAACAAGTAGGTGGGCAGGATGGCTACATGAGGAGACAGTAGGTTATTCTCTTTAAGTCACCTTAATGTGTGTTTAGAACAGAGCTGCAAAAATATACCATCATAGTTACTGGTCATAGTTTTGTACATTTTCTTTGTGTTTTGCGTTTGTAAAAATCAGCTTTTTGTATTATAATTCTAAACAAATACACACCCTCGCGTGTAGAAAGAGTGTGTATTTCAATTTTCAAGAGCGTGGGGATGAATTTGACTTGTACGTGTATGCAGCGCCGTTCAAACCCGGTATCTTGCGCGTAGGGAAAATGATTCATTTCTAATTCAATTAAATTAGAAATAAATCCGTTTAATTTAAAATCACCGCCAAGCCGACGTCACGAGCCACTTCTTAGACACTGTACATACATCACTTTAGCAATTCTTTGAAACAATAATACCCTCCACTCTGACACATGAATGATTTCTCCTACAGCTTCGATCGCAGATTATCCTGACTTGCACTTATAGATATTTTTAGCCTTACTATTTCGATTATGTTATTTCGATCTTGAGTTCGTCACTTTCTGTTAACTAATTCGCTGACAGGCAATTAGGAATTGATGACTGATTACGCCAAGAATAAATTTAATTAATTAGAACTATTAATTGACATCTGTCATATAAGATTTTTGATCTTCCAAATTCAATGCTGCATTTCAATGTAGCAAATTCAATACCAAATTCAATGTAGGTAACTATTTCACGTCTGTCTCTTTCATTCTGAAAACAATCAATTCCACGAGTTACTCACGACAGTATCACAAAAGAATTCAACATTATCAAGTATGACATGTAATATCACATATTGAATATAGTGTGTAATAATATATTATATAATAACACATTTCGTATGGACAGTTGAGTGTAGGATACGGACACCCTTCATTATTTACATGATTCATTGAGTAGACGATTCATCATTATCGTCACGGAGAAAAGCTACAATAAATGGTAGTAGACCTACAACAACTAAATGGATCCACATTTTTAAAATCTAATTGTCGAATTAGTTTCATGGTTTATTTATTACAACTTATCATTATCATCAAACATATGTTCAGTCTAATGTCAGCTTCCTCCTGACCAATGTTCTGTGTATTCTTATGAAGATTTCAACTATCGGTAACAATTTTCTTCATGCAGATTTCCCACCATTCCAAATATCCTCTTCTTTCTCATTTTTCTCTGGCCATTCACTTAAATACGTTTAAACAATACCTAAACCCTTTACCTCTTTGTCCATATTGCCCGTGTTTCTGAGCCCGGGCAGGAAGAGTTCAGACAAAACTTTTCACAGACCATTTTTTTTAATAACAATGTTTGTTGTCTCTGTTTCCCTCCCTAACAAAATCTTGCACATTATTCCTGTCCCTTAAAAGTTTTTTAACTTGTTAATTTTTAAATTAAAATAATTTCCCTTACAATGGGAAATATCCGTCACTGATTATAGCGACAGCAAACTGATGGTCCATAGAAAACCACTAGCTTAATAAAGTACCATTAAATTATATACATAGAACTCAGACAAATTTATTTGTCCAGAGTGCATAAGTTTTCAAATATAATTTATTAGATTTTCCACTTTCTAAGCGGTACGATGTATGTGCAACTTTGTGTTTAGTAAACTCACTGTTATTTTTTGTAACAGTGACACATGAAAACTAGGGTGCAATACGAGGGGTGCTTGATAAGTCAGTGAATAAATAAAGAAAACATAATTTTTTGTGAAAAATCTTTTTTCTTTCCCAGTATATTTCCTTTCATGACTATATACTTAGTCCAAAGATGATTACGTTTTTAGATCTCATTCTTATACTATCACTTATCTTATTAGAATGGATACTAGGATATCAAAATATGCAGATATTTTGGGAATAACGTCATCATTTCGCGTAAATCTCTTCCTAACAAACCACTTCTTTATGTATGGAAACAGCTAATAATTCGAAGGTGCTAAGTCTGGGGGATGCAGAAGAATTTTGTAGCATAATTCAAAAAATGTTGCTGTCACAATCGCTAGTGCATTTTCTAGGTAAAAAAGAACCTTCTTTTTCGTCAAACACGGTCGTTTTTTCGTTACTTCCTCATTTAGACGACCCACGAAAAATGTATAATATTGCCCAGGTATCGTTTTACCCTTCTCCTGAAAGTCAATTAAAATTATGCTACAAGCATGTCAAAAGACAGTGGTCATCACTTTACCTGCTGATGGAACAGTTTTCGTCTTTTGGAGGCAGGTTTCGCGACCGCGACTCACAGCTTTGACTGTTCCTTGGTTTTAGGTTGGTAGTGAGGTATTCTTGTTTCAACTGTTATGAAACGGCGCAAAAATTCCTCTCGATTATGCTGAAACAGCCCCATCCGTGTTTAGAAATGTTTACTCATTCTCGCTTTTGATCTATTGTGAGCAAACGCGTCACCCAAAGTTTTCGAATATATAAATGTTTGTGTAAAATATGATTCACCAGTTCATTTGAGATGCTTATTGTCTAAGCAATTTTATGCAGTTTTACTCTTCTATCCTCCATCACAATATCATGGATTTTTTCATACTCTCTGCTGTTTTAGACTTCAACGTTTGGACGGTCCAGAACGTTCAGTGTCGTTTGTGCTCGTGCGACCACTACGGAAATAGCTAAACTACTTGTAAACTGTTCTAATCCATGGAGGTGATTCATCATAATATTTATCCAGCTTGGATTTAGTTTCCAATGCGGTTTTGTCTTTTCATCACCACTCGAAATTCTCTTTCGTCCATTTTTCGCAAATTACAATACTTGCTCAATATAAACGACTGTCAACAATAGAATTATGAGTGTATCTGACTTAAAAGTGGTGTACGCTTTTAGCATAACATTGACATCAACTACGCACTACGAGCGGAATCTCTTTATTTTGTTATATATTTGTAATATATTATAACATTATATAATAACAAAAAGCGGATGTTGTTATAACATTTTACTATTGTAATGCAGTTAAACATGTTCTCAGCATTGTCAAAAGATGTGTTTAGGCGATTAGTTTGAGAAAACAGAAGTATTAAAATGAACGGAATATACAGTAGGCCTATACTTAAAGTGTGAAGTATACAGATGACATAGTATGTTTAGTGAAAATGCAGTCCAGATAAGGCTATACGAGTTTCAAATGGTTAACCATAAAGGCATACACTTTACTTAACGACGTTCGTCTGAAAATAAATTTGAAAAAAAAAACAAAATATGATCTTTCATAAGTTGAACCATCTGTTATGGTGAAAATTGAAGTTAAGGATCTGCAAGTGATGTGATATATAAAACAGACAAGATGATATTTTTTATAATGGTAAAAATTAAAATGAAGACGGGAAGGATATTTGGATTTTTGAGCTGGGGAGAATATGGCAGGTGGCAACAAAGATGACAACTGAAGGCCGAGAGAAGCACAGAGTCCAAAGTGAAGTGACATATCGCTTTGCAAAATGAAGAGATAAACTGGTCGACTACAATACTAATTGACCTTTGCTACGAGGAAAGTCACTGATGAATGACTGCGGAAGCATTCCACTGTATTGTGCAAACATCCATTGCTTCGGTCATTAATGATGATGGTGGTGGTTGTGATGACGATAATGACGCGCGCGCGCGATTAAATAATTCGCGATGCTTAGAAAAATCATGACAAGGGAAATCTATCGTAAACCTTTGCCTCCATAGAAAACTGTAGCCTATAGACTATTGTAAAAACGTTTGGCTACATGTTTTATACAAAATATAAAGAATTTATTCGTACGGGCTGGTTTACTTGTCATACTGACAAAAACTGTTTTCTACTGTCCCAGTTAAATCTAAAACCTAAACGAACCCATCGAAACTCCAGGCTACTGAAATGAAATGTTCAGAGCGGGTCAAAGCGGGGGCTCGCGATAAGACCGAACAAAATCTTGAAAAGTTACTAGGAATTGGAGAGCTCCAATATCAGTTACATAATAAAGAAAAAAAAATGAAAATAGCACACAGAGTGAATGGAGAAAGAAGGCTATCCTAGGGTGTAAAAATTATAAAGCAAAGGGAAAGAGACATGTAATAGACCAAAAAAGCGGTATCTTTAAAAGACACGTAACAGACAAATTGCCTTCCCGGAAATGAAAAAATAAAACAGAAGAAGTGAAAGGATAAATCGATAAACTTTTCACATTATCAGAGCTAACAAGTCATTTTAAAACAATTTGCCAAGTTTACAATACAAGTAATACTACTATAGCCTATCGATGTTATCCCCAATCCTGTAAATAATTTGTAGATTCTTAGACTATATGAACACAAAAATATCTCTCTCTTTCCTTTTTTTTAATTGTTTTTGGATCTATTCTAAACACTTTTGTTAATTCACACATCAACTTTTTGGAAATGTATAAGTTTACATGTAATCGTAGTATCTTCTTTTATGCTGGTTTACCTTATTACGGCTATGATTTGTTCAACAGCTGAGAATATCTTTGCAGTTTTTCGGTATTGCATCTTCACTTTCACGATTTCTTGCAATGAATACAAGATCAAATAATTTAGACATAGGTCGTTTAACTTCTAGGAACCGTTGTTAAGATACGATGTTAAAGGGGTAGTTTTTTCCTCAAGACATTTAGTTTTGGAACGTAATTCATTTTGAAGACTCAAAACAATGTAACACATAAGCAAGAAGTGATGTCTGTTCTAACAGTAGACAGTGATAACGGTAAAGCTTTCTTTTTAATTTTCCAAACACAAATATCCAGTAATAGAGAGCGAAGAGACTTTTTCTCCTTTAAATATTGGAAGATAGGGAGAAATAAAGAGTTCGTGTTTAAACGATAAACGCGTAATTTAGTTTTGCCACAAGAAATAACATTAAATTTTGCACTCTTCCGCACTCATTTCAGGCACGACTCTCGCATTCACGTACATAAAAATTAATGTATGTCGTTACGAGGCCAGCTCGTTTGCGATAAACCAAATATGTACAGTACGTTCCAACTGAATAGTATCGAGAAAATGCTAAAAAATTAAATTTTAATACACACTGCAGTAAAGAGCAATAACAGTGACTGCTCTGTACTTATAGTTTTTAAAGCAATAAACGCCACGATATATATACAGCTTAACCGATTACACTGTTGTTTGTGTAAGGTGTAATTAAAGTTCTGCAAATAAGTTTTAATTTACTTGTCTTGTGTTGTGTGGAAAAGGAAATGGCGTCGGTATCATTCGTTACCTACACACACTGATATAAGCTGGACTCTCAGGGAATTGTATGGAGACGCATTTACTCTGTAGATTAAAGGAAAGTCTTCATTTGCGGCGAGGAATAGTATAAAATATCTTTGATACTAGATTTGCACAGGATAGAATGTACATACAAATCTTCTTCTTCTTCGACTTCGTATTCTCCCATCTCTTTCATCTCTTTCATTACTCAAGGTCTAGCTACCTTTTACGTGGTATTCCGGCACCACTTTTCCTCTTCTAGTATGTATGAAAAAAACTTGTATAGTAGGCTGAAAGTTCTCCTTGTAATTTTTCGGCATCATTCTACCACAAAGAGTTTTGTTTTTCCTCCCCGTGATTGCTTCATAGACATCACACACATTTTAATAGTTTCTATTAAGATTTCTTGTTCAAGATGTTCATAAAAGTACCGCAAACTAACTGAAATTTTGAGACATTAAATTCACGACAGGAATTAGAGCATTGGACATTTCTTATTCATGATTTCTGGTAGGCTCACGAATTTGAATTTCCTAATTTTTTTAAATTTTATCTGTAGTGTAGTGAGCCTTATTACCAATAAAAAGTCTTAGATCTAACCGGACAACTTCCTTTAAATGCCATAACCTTCGTTTTCTTCGTTAAACATGTATTTTCACCCAATACTAGTAACTTGTGAGATTTTAAACAAGATATCGAAATGAATAATGCTGTATGCCACTCACACGTGTAAACGGTAGAAATCAGGGACACTAAAAAAAATCACTATTATGGATCCCCTTAATACTACTCGTACTTTAACTGAATATAATAATTCCTATTAAAAAATATAATAGTGTAATACACGATCAAGTACTAACGATTACAGTAATAATTCATTATTAAAATGTGTAAGTCATTAACAAATAATCGCTTTTTATCACGTCTAACAGACGCAATGTTAAGATTGCTGGCAAATAACTCCACTACCATATCATATCTGACCGATTACGCGATGCCTTGTTGTATCTAGCAGTTAGTCTTTAGTTTTTTTTATGTCAGATTCCACGATCAATAACTCCTTGTTCTACGATATCCTTCAGAAAACTGTAGAAATTTGTCGTGTGTCTTCTCATGTAATCTACTTGCACAGCTTGTCTTTTGTGTAACTTTTTAAGTCAACAGATTACAGAAAGCAGAAAAGTCTTTTACAGATTGGGGTAAGATATTATCTTTCTGTATGACCAATTATCAGCAAGTATTCTTTCCATATTCATGTGACAATCCTCAAGTCTAGAACGGCGCGACAAAGTGGTTGTGTTTATGTCCTCCAAACATGACGATGGTTGAAACAAATTTTGTGGTCTAATATGACAGGATGTAATAAATACCTATGCTGAATTCGATAATTTAATAATAAAGAATAAAATAAATTTTATGTTTTAGTTTTAATTACTGCAAGTCGGTATTACAAAATTTTTTCATTCTCTACATTTCAAATAACCTTATTCACTCTTCGCATTTAATGCGAAGCCTTATTCATATAGAGCACGTACTGTTTGTTTGTAGAGACTACACTAAAATTATACGGATTGAATTTAGATAAGCGTGCTCTGCTCAACGTTTTTCATTCCTACCATTAAATGCAAAGAAAAAACTTTAATAGTTTTAATAAAACTCACAGAATCGCTGTTGTAAGTTGTTACTAGCAAACAAAAAAGAGTACGTTAGTCTGTAAGGTGTGTACTGACATTTACGGTTCGTAATGTTACATCAGAATGCCTTAGCACATTTTATACTCTCAGAATCTCTTGGTAAAATGTGCACAAAAAAACAACACTCGCGACTAACATTGCACTAAATAATATTCGTAGCTTGTTTCTGAAGCACGGAAAAGTTGTCTTGATTTATTTCATATTATTTCCAAGCCATAACACAGCTTCGCTTAGTTACACGTATCAAATAATTTTATTGGCTACTCATTTTAATTCGCGAGGGTACTGCGTACGTATGTGAATTACTGCATGTAAAATATCACAACCAACTCAAGCCATCTCTGCTTGAAATCTACAAACTAGACAGCCACCGCATGCCTTTTTTGACGTTTTCCTTAACATGATGTTTATCTGACTGTGTACAGCATAGTTCTATGTAATTTAATAAACAAAAAACATAAGTTGTTTCTTTACGCTATAAGATACTAATACATTGTTTTTTTTTAGAAGATTAATTCAGACTACCTCTCTCTCACTTCATCTCTCTACCTGTTTTATTTTCTATTTTTTTTTTCTTCCCTACACTCTCTCTTCGTCTTTGGCTCTTGACGATACGACGAGCGGCTAATTTACAGCTATTTAAAGTCGTTATTGATTTTCAGACAGTGACGTAGTGTTAATTTTGTAATGGCAACGCAAAAACTTTGAAATGGTTCGGAGTACATACATAGCAAAACATTTCGTTTCTTTCATCCAACTCTGTTAGCCAAGTAACACGTTATACCATAAAATCTTGATCACGTTCTTCTTCGATTTTGTCTACTTTTTTAAAAAAATCTGTATAATATTTACCTTATTTCTTCCGTCGTGTGACTTCTTGTTGCGTTCGATTTGATTAACGCGTTTCGAAACATATGTTTCGTCTTCAGAAATAAATAAAAATTCACTCTTACCGAGGTCGTTACATATTAAAATTGCAAATATTGGAAAATGATTCCACACATAACCGCGTTACATGAGTGCGCACTCGAGTCGGACCGATCGGACACTGACTATCAATAGCTATTGTGTAAACAGGTTTATTGCGGTATCGTAGAGCGGGTTTGATTTGAAATTTAAATGATCGTTTAGCACGAAGTCACGACTGTGTACGTCATTGTACGCTCTATATATCTCGAATTCTTCCAAGGCCATTTATTTAATTTCCAAGTTCATTTAAGTGCCTTTGTTACAAAAATATATGGGTTTCAAGTTGGAATTAGAGCTTATATATTTATGATTTTCGTTTATCAAGTGACGTGCATAGTTGGAATTTATGTTGGATAGTGTTGTCTGACCCTTCAGATTGTACTTTGGTGTGTGTTCAATAAAGCGTTTTTGGAAACCCCTTCCCGTCTGGCCGATATAAAAGCATTATTTTATTACGGAGTATGTTCATAAGATTATTGTTGGTTTTAAATATTACGGTTCTATTGTTATTATTTTACACACTAGTTAATATGTTTGGCAATATGTTGGTGTACGTAGTTGAAATAAAAATGGTTTTTGTGTCTTTTTCTATACGAGGTTTAGATATCTTGTGCTTTTGTTTTCTGAGGAGGTTGTCAATCAAGGAACTATTGCAGCCATTGGCTTGAGCTATGTATTTTATTGCGTTTAGTTCGTCATTAAAATCCTCGTCGTCAAGAGGTACTGTTAAAAGTCTGTGTATAAAGTAATAAAAGGCTGTCATTTTTTGCGAAAAGGGGTGATGTGAGTTGACAGGTATCGTTACATCGGTGGTGGTTGGTTTTCTATAGATACTGAATTTCAGTTTATCAATGTGTTTAGTAACTGTTAAGACCAAAAGTTTAATTTATTATTTGTTTAAGTTATTATTTTTTTATTATGAACAAACTTTAAATCTCTTTAACCCAACAAAATCACTGTATTCTCCTTTAAAATATTTTGCTTGAAAAATAAATATAAAATTTAAATTCTCCTTAAAAATGTTTCTGCTTTTTAAAAATTTAAATATAAAATTTAAATTAAATGAATATAAAATGTTCTTTTCCATTCGGGGTTACTTTTCCCCACTTAGCCCTATACCTAACCCCCAAAAATACACATGAATATACAATACATATAATGGACATATAAGGAAATATGTCTACAATATACAATACATACACACGTTCCACATCACAGGACAATTACAACTTCCATCTTTAAAATCTTGCCACCTCTTTCACCACAGGAGGTACATAATTTACAATTCATAAATATCATTGCACGCAACACCTATTGCAAGGTCTTAATACCTAATAACTCAAGATATATGTGTGTAACACCAGTGCCCCCAGGGCATACTAAAATTCAGGAGTTGGCATAATACCTGATACTATTATAAAGTGCTCCCACATTGAGCACTTAGACTTGGAGTAAATATAATTATAATTCAGTAAACACACATGTGATCATAATCAATTAAAAAGAATTTAAACATGATAAATTTTGTGAAATACTAAAAACAGTAATGTGTCATAATGCCTTATAACCTTTTAAAAATTAATTTGGCCCAAAGGCCGACATGTTCCTAGGCAAGATCGTGATTAACTAAACCTGTCCCAGGAGCATGTTCAAGTCTGCATGAAAATCCGCCTATACAGGATTAAACTGGGGACCCGACTGAAACTACCAAAAGAAACTCCTATCCATTATATGACCCAAACTGAATATAAATATATGAAATTAAAGCATTAATTGAAAACTAAATTTAACCAGTGAAATTACATGATGAATGATAGAATTACTAGCACTAAGGTAACCCTTCTACTGAAAACTAGAAAGAAATTTACATGCCTGAATGGTAATCAGCCACAGATACATGCCAACCTCTTGGCTCACATTTAATATAAACAGAGTTACAAAATGTACAAAAGATTCCCCCCCAAGTCCGTGCACTATTCTGTCCCGTTAACCGGGGACCCAATTAAAATGTTTAAAGCTTAAAGTCATTGTATGGTGTGTAGCTATATGCCCACGAGTTCTAGTGGATTACATTACCTTGTGTAAAAGTAATATGGTTTGGTGTCACCTGATTTATTCCGTGGTGTGAAGTTGGTGTTCTGGTCTACATTTTAGTGTGGGTGTGGCCTGTCCTCGCTGTTCTCCTCCGGCAGATGAAGTTGAGAGTCTTGATATTCATATGTTCAGGTTGGGGCTGTTCCTTGACTTGAAGCGAGGGACCCTAAACATACAATATTATCAGCGAGAAGTTCCAACACTAATTCCCCCCCAGAACCCTCACACGCACCAAAATCCATTTATAATATTAAACACGGCTTTAGGCCTACTTGAAATGAAAGTTTGACACACTCTGCAACAGGGTATACGGGCATATGGCCCTATCTTGGAAAACAT
Organism: Magicicada septendecula; assembly: GCA_034769895.1. Taxonomy (NCBI): domain Eukaryota; kingdom Metazoa; phylum Arthropoda; class Insecta; order Hemiptera; family Cicadidae; genus Magicicada; species Magicicada septendecula. Next base: position 663,347,967 of record CM068368.1, read on the forward strand.
TTAGTTTAGTTAAATTACATATTATTCTGACTTTACATTATTCTCAATTCTATTAAGTTTGTCACTTGTTTCCATTAAAACTTTATATTTTTACTATGACCCTCTTTCTTTAACATTCTCAATAAATTTGGGGTGACTTAATTATTCATACTAACTTGATTCACCACTTGGCATGTATACATTTATAAACTTTACCCCTCTGGGTTAACATTATTCAATTACGGTGCCTTAGTTAAGACTTCATTTACTGTTATATAATTACTCAGTTTGTTATACAATTTCTATAAAATTAATACAGTTTACACATAATCTAATTTGCCACGTGGCGTGAATGTGATAGGTTACAATTTCATTCATTCCTGTACTTATTAAACAAAACTCCTTTTGCATTACTTCAAATTAATATATATAAGTATATTGCATTCACTTACCGCAGATCTGTTTTAATCTAGCCTGCCATAGGTTGAAGATGGTACAATTAAAAAAACTTCTCTCTGTCGGAGAACGCGGCGAGGTGGTGTTTGGTTCAGGACCAGAATAAGACAGGCTTAGAATCGTTTATTCTGGCCTTTCTCAACTCGCGATCAGCGTCGACCGCCAGAGTGCAGCACCAATCAGGCGCAGCATTATTACCATATTACAGTACGGTAGAACGCCACCGCTAAATACAGTACGGTATTTTTCTTCAGCGTTCTCGTTACAGTGTAAGCGCCGATCTTAATGACTCGGCACACCCCCACCCCAAAAGGGCAACATAGTTGCCCCACACTTAGACAGAGGAGTACCCTGCAGTGTACCCGAATGTTTTCTACTAAAACGTAGGTGTTCCTCGGTTTTCCCAGTTGCCTTTCTTCTCAGGAGAGCGGTGGCTCAGAAGGAAGTCGAAAAAAAAGAAAGAAGACGTGTAGAATGCGAGTGTGTTGGAACTACACACTGACCTGATCAGGGCCAGCATGCAGCAAGAAAGACAGAAGAAGAAAAGAAGAAAGAGTGTTCGGGTGCACCCTGAGTTCCGAACTCCTGAGGCTTGACCACTTATGCGGAAACTCCGAGGCCACCTCAACAGGGACCCATGCCCTATAATTACACGGGGACTAACCCCTTCAAACTTCAATAACGCTTTACCCCATGAATCCACTTACATCCCACAGGACCAGTGAGAGAACGGGGGAGGAGGTTTCCATGACACATAATTTGTTTACCCAATGGGTTTATCCTTCTTATAACCTACTACATGTGTGCTCCAAAGGCATGCCCAAAACATACCGTGTAGACGAAGTGCACAACCGACCTCATCCACACGACATGTTTCGCTCCACTCTCTAACACCTTTTTTTTTATTTTACCTTCCTTTTCTAATTTTTTTTTTTTTTTTGCTATTTCATGTTTTTCTAAGGGGAAGGATAGGAAAATCGGGAAAGTGGAAAGGGCAAGGATCACTGAAAGGTCATGAGCTGGGACTTAAGGTAAGGACATGGCTCCCTCCGGAAATAAAGACGAATGGAGAAAGCCAAGGCTCGCGCAGGCAGGGGCGCATCCCTGAAGTAGACGAACGCCACCGGGACTGTGGGGAACATCTACCCGCTACCCTATCAGGTTCTTACCTTTCCCACACACCACCGAAGGATCACCATCCCTACACACATGGAAACCACCAAATCTTACCCCCTTCTATCAGTCAGCTAACTCCCTCCGACAGAGCTTCAATTTTGAAATATGGGTAACAATAACTTTAGAATCGTCCCCCGGTACGCCCAGCCGGGCCGTCACCGGTGACGTGAACCCCAGGATGAGATATGGCCCCGACCAGCGGTAACATAACTTTGCGGCACGTTTGTCTGCGGCTGAGCTGAGTGGGTGGCTCTGGCAATAGACCCAGTCCCCAATCCGGAAGGGGTTTGGAATTCGCCCCTGATTATAACGTCGACGGACCCGCTCGTGCGCTCGCAGCAAATTCTTCCGAGCCTCCTTCCACCTCTCTGCAGTTTTATTATCGGGCTCCCGTGGCAGAAGATCTTCGATGTCCACAAATTGGTCAACGGGAGTGCGGGCGAGAATCCAAACAGGATTTCAAAGGGCACGGCCTGATGACTATCATGTCGGGCTGTATTAAAAGCTAATTTTAACCACTTCAGATTCTGATCCCAGGTGGTTTGTTGCTCAGCGTGATAAGCAATCAGGGCGGACCGGAGATTCCGATTGAATCTCTCCGCATGGGACGGCTGTGGGTAATAAGGGGAAGTGGTTATTTGTTTGATCCCACTGGCGAAACACATCCGCCGGAATTCACCCGAAATGAACTGCGGGCCATTGTCCGAGACAATGATGGTCGGAAGACCGAAATGCTGAAATATATTGTTTTGGAGCACGTTGATGGTTAAACGAGCCGTTGCCTGCCGTAAGGGCAATAGCCAGGCAAACTTTGAAAAAGCATCCACACAAACAAGCAGGTAAGCATTACCTGACTTGCTACGGGGGAATGGCCCCACGTAGTCGATGAAAAACTTCTCCATCGGTCTGCTCGCCACATCAGATGACAGCTCTTAACCCTGGTCGCGATGTCCCTATCCATGCCCTTCCAGATAAAATGTCTCCTAATACTGGAAATGGTCTTAGAAATTTTCTTGTGGCCTCCTACTGGGGAATTGTGGTAATAACTGAAGACCATGGGCACTAACTTGCTCGGCAGCACGATCTTAGGGGCACGTCCTTTTCTTTCTCTACAACATAGGACTCCCTTGGACAAGAAGTAAGGGGCCTGTACGTTACCCTCCTTTATATTTTGGATGACTGGACCCAGCTCTTCGTCGTTTAACTGATGGGGTAACACATCAGTGAAGGCTAATGGAAAGTCTAACAGAACGGAACAGGGTTGCTCAGATTGGGCATCACTGGGCTGGGAAAACATGTGGGACAAGGCGTCTGCAACTACATTTTGAGATCCCCTAATGTGTTGCACTTTGAACTTAAAGGATGAGATCTTCACCACCCATCTACCAATTTTACCCAGTTGCCGGGGATGAGCCAGAAGCCAAGAGAGAGCCTGATTGTCGGTCTCGAGCAGGAACTCAGCATGTTCCAGGAAACGCCTGAACTTGTCTAGAGCGTACACAACAGCTAAACACTCTAGCTCATAGACGGATGATTTTCGTTCTTGCTGGGTCAATGTCCGGGAAATAAAAGCCACAGGCTGCCTAGCGTCATCAACAACTTGGGACAGAACTGCCCCGAGCGCAACCGAACTCGCGTCCGTCTGTAGTATAAAGGGTTTCGAAAAGTCGGGCATCCGTAACACCAGTGGGGAGATGATGGCCTCCTTCAAGGTGTGGAAAGCCTTCTGTTGACTCTCACCCCATGTAAATTTAGCGCCCTTCTTCCTCAGCTCGTTCAAGGGTGCGGCAATCTCAGCGATATTAGGTATGAATCTTCGATAAAAATTCACCATACCTACGAATCTCGCTATTCCCTTCGCATCCCTAGGAGGGGGGAAGTCACGGATGCCCTGTGTCCTCTCGGGGTCGACCGTAACGCCCCGGTGTGAAACCAAATGGCCCAAGAAAGAAATACTCTCCTGGGCGAAACGAACTTTCTCGGGATTGACAGTGAGGCCAGATCTTCTCAACCGACACATCACCTCTCGGAGATGACCCATATGATCTTCGAATGTCTCACTGTACACCAACAAATCATCTAAGTAATTAAAGACGAACCTGAATTTCACGTCGTGAAAAACGGTATCGAGAAGACGACTGAGTGTCTGGGCCCCCACAGCCAAACCCATGGGAACCCTTGTGTATTGGTACAAATTCCAGGGTACACAAAAGGCCGTGTACGGTCTACTCTCTTTGGCCAAAGGAATCTGGTGATAGGCCGCATTGAGATCGATTATGGTGAAATACCTGGCCCCACTGAACCAATCAAAGGCCGAATGTAAGTCTGGGAGGGGAACAGAATCCACCTCGATATTTGAGTTCAACTTCCGATAGTCGATGACCATACGTTGCTTACCCCCAGGCTTAGGTACCAAAAACGCTGGACTGGCATAGCTAGTATGAGAAGCTTTAATCACCCCTTGTTCTAACATCTCTCGCAGAATGGTCATCTTCGGAGGTGCGAATTTGTAAGGGTGCGACCTTACTATCTTAGAGTCTGTAAGACGGATCTTATACTCCAGCAGGTGTGTGAGTCCCAATGTAGGAGTTAACACCTCGGGAAATTCCTCACACAATCGGTCTAAGGCCCTCTGCTGGGATGGAGTGAGATGATCTCGTGCAGAATCGGGACAAGCTACCTCTTGGATACCTGGCTTAGCTCCCTGGTACCCAAGGAACGGAATAAGAGCTCCCCGATTAAACTTAAAATAACATTGGTGCGCTTGGATGTCCAGCACGAGACCATTTTTCGCGATGAAATCGGCACCAATAATACAATCCACTCCCAGAGCAGGAGAAACCAGAAAAGGCCACACCCAAGACAACCCATCGATTTTAATTTTAAAGGTAATCACCTGGGAGATGGGCAAGATTTCTCGAGATGCAATCTAGCATACCACAGACGACAGGTTCGACGCCTTAATCAAGCCCTGCTTTTCAAGATCCGCGCATACCCGAGATGAGATGATGGATCGGGCTGAACCGGAGTCAACTAAAGCTCTGAGCTGACCCCCTTTTACCTCGAGCGACAGAAAGGGGCATACTGAAAGGTGTTGTTAGGTAGTGGACCGGACCTTGATGTCGAAAGGGTCGGATCCTAGCAATTGCCTGGAGGTAGTTGGAAGTTGTAAAGATTTAGTGCGAGGGGAAGACATCCTCCGACATATCTTCCCCTGTCTACTTAGTTTTTTGGGATGGGTCTTGACGATGGAGGTGCTGGACGCGCGCGCCCTCGAGTGCATGATCGAGCCACGTGCCCCGGGCGGTTACAATTGTAACAGATTATTTCCCCCCTTCGCTCGCGATTTCGAACTGACTGGGCCTGTCGGGGGGTGGGGGAAGGTTCACTGCGTCCTTCCGCTCTCTGAGGTCTGGGTAGTTCCCCTCTGCTGTCTCCCCTCGCCTCGTCGCTCATCTGAATGGCCTTGGTCATCACACACAGCCGGTCCAAGTCCGCAAACCACCGCGGCCGCTCAGCAAATGCAAGACGCAATCTGTCTTCGGAGGAGACGCCGTCAAGAATATTCTGGACCACCTCTTCCTCCGACATGCCCAGTCCCAGTATACGCGCTACCTCTCGAATGCTTTGTACGAATTGGGCAAGACTCTCGCCCCTCGCCTGCACGCGATAAAAGTGTCGGTGACGTAATTGCTCCATTAGTCTCCCGGGCACGAACGCCTCCAACACCTCCTGGTGGAACTCCGCCACTCCACCTCTACGCCGCATTACATCCGCCACCCTCTCAGCCATGGGGCCGCGACAATAAGGAAAAACGAGCTCGAGCACGGTGCGATCTGACATCCCTGGGAAATCAACCAATTGGAAAATAGTTTTAAAAAATGGCAATAATTTGTCCACATCCAGCCCATCCACGACCGGTAATTGCTGGATGATATGAGACAGTGGGTTGGGCAGCTTGTGATATGACGCCGCTCCCAAACCGGCGAAAACCGGGGTACTTGCAGCAGGCTCGATTGCTCTATACGAGGACGCTACAGCCGAGACCGCGGACTCAGCAACTGGAGCCGGCGTAGGTGGTCTACCCGGTTGAGACCCCTGCAGGGTCGAGGTGATCTGTTGGATCAGACCTTTTACATCATGGGCCGGCTCAAGATCGCCCCATTGTTCGTCAAGATTCTGCAGCCTGTGTTTTACATGCTGCAGGCGTTGCCGGATTCGCCGGACGCCGATGGAGCACCCCGGTCCCTCCTCCAAACTGTCTACACAGCGAGCTAATTCCTGCAGCTCCTCCCACTTCTCGTTACATTTTTCTAATTCGCTCTGTTTGTCGGCGATGGCGACCTTCGAGAGCGCTTCGCCCGCGGACAGCGCTTCTCTGAGCTGCCGTCGTAATACAGTTACCGTCCCTTTTGGGTCTCTCCCCCGGGCTCGTAACTCGAACTCGATTTCGTCGCGCAGAAACAGCTCGGGATGTAGGACACTCATCCTCGAGCTTCGCGGTCGGCACACAAAAACACAACACCGTACAAAAAGTAAAAATGACAATAAGAACACAGGAAATACTTGAGTACTGTCCTTCCTTCAAGCAGACTGCGGGTCCCCCTACCGTTGCGAGGACCCAGCCCGCTTACCTGAACTAGCTCTCAACAACACTACACACTAAGTAACGCAACACACACACTAACACACAACATGACAAAATTACCGACCAACGAACAACAACAAATTCTCATAATTTGCAATAACTTCGGCTCCCGTATCTCGGAGGAGACCGACTGCCGATCGGGCCATACCGCATAAATGAAAACGCCTTCCCTATTATTGGCAAGGTAATACGAGAACCATATCTCCACCTAGGACCAGATCTGCGATAATTCGAGTTTCTAAGGAATTTCCCCCCTAAAATTTCACACCGCGTGGCGACCTACAGTTCAACGATACCAACAGGCGGGCAATGATACACACATATAATTAACAAAACCTTAAACCTAACAAGACATAGGTACTTATAGATATAGGGACTTCTAGAGATTATTCCAAGTTCGATTCGAACGCCAAAATGTTTCCTGAGTTTGCAAGCCCCGTCACACCCAAAGGACCCAAGGGTTGACCCTAATCTCAACCACGCTCTGCTACCAAATGTAAACCCTCTTTAAGTATTGTATTGACTCATAAAAAAAAAATTTTTTTTTTTTTTTAAAGAGGGGTCACGAGATAATTAAAACTAGGCCAAAGCCTAGAGAAGCCAAAAATGCGCTGGATCCAGTGAGACGGGACTTGCAATTAAAACTCACAAAATTAACAACCAATAAATTTTTTTATTATAAACAAACTTTAAATCTCTTTAACCCAACAAAATCACTGTATTCTCCTTTAAAATATTTTGCTTGAAAAATAAATATAAAATTTAAATTCTCCTTAAAAATGTCTCTGCTTTTTAAAAATTTAAATATAAAATTTAAATTAAATGAATATAAAATGTTCTTTTCCAATCGGGGTTACTTTTCCCCACTTAGCCCTATACCTAACCCCCAAAAATACACATGAATATACAATACATATAATGGACATATAAGGAAATATGTCTACAATATACAATACATACACACGTTCCACATCACAGGACAATTACAACTTCCATCATTAAAATCTTGCCACCTCTTTCACCCCAGGAGGTACATAATTTACAATTCATAAATATCATTGCACGCAACACCTATTGCAAGGTCTTAATACCTAATAACTCAAGATATATGTGTGTAACACCAGTGCCCCCAGGGCATACTAAAATTCAGGAGTTGGCATAATACCTGATACTATTATAAAGTGCTCCCACATTGAGCACTTAGACTTGGAGTAAATATAATTATAATTCAATAAACACACATGTGATCATAATCAATTAAAAAGAATTTAAACATGATAAATTTTGTGAAATACTAAAAACAGTAATGTGTCATAATGCCTTATAACCTTTTAAAAATTAATTTGGCCCAAAGGCCGACATGTTCCTAGGCAAGATCGTGATTAACTAAACCTGTCCCAGGAGCATGTTCAAGTCTGCATGAAAATCCGCCTATACAGGATTAAACTGGGGACCCGACTGAAACTACCAAAGAAACTCCTATCCATTATATGACCCAAACTAAATATAAATATATGAAATTAAAGCATTAATTGAAAACTAAATTTAACCAGTGAAATTACATGATGAATGATAGAATTACTAGCACTAAGGTAACCCTTCTACTGAAAACTAGAAAGAAATTTACATGCCTGAATGGTAATCAGCCACAGATACATGCCAACCTCTGGGCTCACATTTAATATAAACAGAGTTACAAAATGTACAAAAGATTCCCCCCCCAAGTCCGCGCACTATTCTGTCCCGTTAACCGGGGACCCAATTAAAATGTTTAAAGCTTAAAGTCATTGTATGGTGTGTAGCTATATGCCCACGAGTTCTAGTGGATTACATTACCTTGTGTAAAAGTAATATGGTTTGGTGTCACCTGATTTATTCCGTGGTGTGAAGTTGGTGTTCTGGTCTACATTTTAGTGTGGGTGTGGCCTGTCCTCGCTGTTCTCCTCCGGCAGATGAAGTTGAGAGTCTTGATATTCATATGTTCAGGTTGGGGCTGTTCCTTGACTTGAAGCGAGGGACCCTAAACATACAATATTATCAGCGAGAAGTTCCAACACTAATTCCTCCCCAGAACCCTCACACGCACCAAAATCCATTTATAATATTAAACACGGCTTTAGGCCTACTTGAAATGAAAGTTTGACACACTCTGCAACAGGTTATACGGGCATATGGCCCTATCTTGGAAAACATTTAGTTTAGTTAAATTACATATTATTCTGACTTTACATGTTTCTCAGTTCTATTAAGTTTGTCACTTGTTTCCATTAAAACTTTATATTTTACTATGACTCTCTTTCTTTAACATTCTCAGTAGATTTGGGGTGACTTAATTATTCATACTAACTTGATTCACTACTTGGCATGTATACATTTATAAACTTTACCCCTCTGGGTTAACATTATTCAATTACGGTGCCTTAGTTAAGACTTCATTTACTGTTATATAATTACTCAGTTTGTTATACAATTGCTATAGAATTAATACAGTTTACACATAATCTAATTTGCCACGTGGCGTGAATGTGATAGGTTACAATTTCATTCATTCCTGTACTTATTAAACAAAACTCCTTTTGCATTACTTCAAATTAATATATATAAGTATATTGCATTCACTTACCGCAGATCTGTTTTAATCTAGCCTGCCATAGGTTGAAGATGGTACAATTAAAAAACTTCTCTCTGTCGGAGAACGCGGCGAGGTGGTGTTTGGTTCAGGTCCAGAATAAGACAGGCTTAGAATCGTTTATTCTGGCCTTTCTCAACTCGCGATCAGCGTCGACCGCCAGAGTGCAGCACCAATCAAGCGCAGCATTATTATCATATTACAGTACGGTAGAACGCCACCGCTAAATACAGTACGGTATTTTTCTTCAGCGTTCTCGTTAAATGCAGTGTAAGCGCCGATCTTAATGACTCGGCACACAGTAAGCGCAGATTATGCACTTGTTAAAACTGTACAAAACAATTCTGTGTTTCAAAAAGTGTTTATTTGAAAGGCGTATGCTAATGCACGAATATTGAACACATCCATACACTCATATACACAAAGAATTGAATGTGTATTCAGTTCAATTTGAAGTTGCGTAAGGAAATCAATAATTCTTCGCAACAAGAAAACGCGGGAACTTTACAGCTACGCCAGCGTACGCTGAAATCGTTGTCTACACAGTACAACACAGAAAGCGCAGTTTCACATAATTCCCAACTTTACAATCCACAATATACGCCTAACCGCTGTGGCGTATCAAGCGGCTGCAGATTGCCAGAAAGGATTGAAGAAGTGCAGACAAAATATTTCTATTGTTTATATTTAATCTTTGGAACTGTAAAGCAGGGAACGCCAGGCGTACGCTGTGCTACTGGTTTCATATGTTCTGTACAAAGAACGATATTTTTAAAAAATAATTATTTTATTATTTATCTCTGCTGACTCGTGTTTAGGATATTCGCGAGTCGTATATCTGATTGACCCACTGTATCTGTATCTATATTGTAACTAGACGGCTGGTTACAAATAATTGTTTTTGTTCTGTACAAAAATAAAAAAAATTTTTTTTTACTTTATTTTAAAAATTTTCAAAAAAATTTTAATGTTTTGTTTTAATGTAAATATTTAATAAATAATTCTTGTAATGAGTTTTTGTTGAAATTTTAAAGTTCTTCAAGTTATTTGTGTCAATAAATTCGCTTCTGATTCACTGTAAATAAATCTGGAGTTAATAAGATTGTCTCACTTCACTAATCGATTGGCGATTTTCTTCTTTCTCACTTATATTACTCCCCTTGAGTAATGGTCGCCTTTCTGTTAGTCCTGTGGTTAATTAAAACTCTTATATTAACGTGTGAAATAAAATTAAACCAGATAGTTGAATTATTATTATTTATTGACAATTATTTGTGAGAATATCGATTTAAAATCGATTATTAGATAAAGCTCGACTCTTTCACAGGGGTAATTGATTATCAATACATGTTATATTATACAAATATTTTAGAATGGTTCTTTGAACGGTTATAATTATAATAGTCAGAGAAGGGGCAAGTATAGAAAGTTTAACATTCACAAAATAAATCTTAATAATTAATAATTACAAAATTAGTTTATTATATATAATGTTTATAAAATTGAAAAGTCAAACCAATTCGGTGACGACAGATCTCATTCCTTGTGGACACTTTGCATGATGGGATTTCTCAAAATGGCGGCTTGATCGCTGTTCGGTAAAACTGGAATCGACGTAGTGAAATTTTCTTACAATAAAGATGCCTTCACAACTGCTTTCTCGTTTCCGCAATATTGAATAATGTCTATTATGTTGTTAGAGGTGTCCTGGTTAAGTGTTCTGTGTTCACTGACTTTAAATGTTTTGTATTAGGTGTGTTCACTTTGTCTACGTGTCTGTCGAAAAGTGTGAAGTTCATATTGTTAATGGAATAAATCCGCTTATAGTCCAAGCCACGTATTTTATAATCAACTAAACGCTATAACTCACCGTCTGTGGCTTAAGTAAATGTCTTTTATTCAATTGACATGTTTCGGGACACTTGTCCCATCATCAGAATATTTAAAAAGGTCTCTTTATACCATCTTACGATGGCACAGTCGTCAATATATTAAAAAATATATTAAAAAATATTAAAACCACATAACACAAAACACAAACACATTACACAAAGTACGCACACGACAATTTTCGGTGTACACCACACGGTAACCGATAGCGCACTGGTTCATATTACACTCGTGTCGCGACAATATCGCAACGCAGTATCGTACAGGAAATTAGATTTAAAGTTCAGCTGATCATTTAAAACATGTGGCCTGGTAACAGGATTATTATACGCTCTATATATCTCAAACTCCTCAAGGGCGTTCATGTAACGTCCTTTATTACAAAAGTGAAGGGGTATCAAGTTGGTATGAAAATTAGTATAGTTGTGATTTTCATCAATAAGATGTTTAGCGAATTTAGATTTTACATTTTCTGTGTTATGAAAATAAGTGGGTGGCTTATGTTCAACAAACCTCTTGAAAAAACCACGGCCCGTTTGGCCCACATAGAAAGCATCACAACTATTACATATTAATTTATAGATCCCTGTTTTCTTTTCAAGGACGGTTGGTTCCCGCGTACGAAGGCTATTTAAAATGTTATTTGTAGTCTTATATGTGACAACAACGTTTGACTTGTTTAAAACAGAAGACAGAATTCTAGGTAGAAAGCTCATGTATGGTATAGAAATGTATTTATACACACTGTCCCCAGGTGCCCTTAGCGTGTTTGCGATGTTTTTTCGTCTCATATGTTTTTTAAGGATATTATTTACTATCGCTTTTTTGTAGACATTGGTGACTGTGATATGTTTAATTGTGTTTAGTTCGTCTTGATAATCCTTGTCGCTGAGGGGCAATGATAAGAGGCGGTTAACCATGCTGTGGAAAGCAGCCATTTTCTGCGATACCGGATGATAAGATGTGGCGTGTATTATAGTGTCAGTTGTAGTGGGTTTCCTATAAATATTAAACTCCAATTTATTAATATTTCTGGTGACCGTCAAATCAAGAAAATTTAATTTTCCACTGTCCTCGTGCTCCAGTGTAAACTGTATATTGTTATTAATACTGTTTAAATATGTGTGTAGCCTATCTATTTGTCTATGTGTACCTTTATAGATCAAAAAGGTGTCGTCAACATACCGGCCATAAAATATTATGTTGTCATTGTACACACTATTGGAAAAAATAAAGGAGTTTTCGAAATGGTTTAAGTACACTTCAGCAAGGAGGCCAGAGAGTGGAGAACCCATTGCCACACCATCATGTTGGCTAAAGAATTGCTTGTCATGCGTGAAATAATTCTGGTTAAGAATCACCTCCAAAAGATCCATCAATTCATTAATACTTTCAACCTTCAATTTATTAGTATTGACGAGGTTATTTCTCAAAATTTGTAAAGTATCAGCAACCGGTATATTCGTATATAAATTAACAATATCAAACGAAACTAGCTTATGATGAGGTTCGATCTTTAGATCCTTCACTTTATTGACAAAATCGATATTATTGGTTATACAGTGACTATTAACTATGTTTATGTTACGTTTAATGATGTTTACCAATTTCTTAGCTGTTTCATAACCAGGTGCAGTAGTGAAGTTAATTAACCGTCTTATCGGAACACCAGTCTTATGTAATTTTGGTAACCCTGTCAATGTGGGTGCCCTTGAATTGATGGGCTTTAACGATCGTCTAGTTCGCTCATCAAACAAATGCACACTCCTATTTATGCCCCGATTTAGACACTTGACGTATTGTGCAGAAGGGTCCGAGCTTAATTTCTCAATGTTGTTGTTAGCGATAAAATTCCGTATCTTATCAGTATAATCACTATTGTCCATAATGACAACAGTGTTGCCTTTGTCAGCCTTGGTTACGAGAGCACAGTTGTCTGACAGTTTGCGCTTTAAACCCGTTAAGATATTGCGTTCTTTATTATAATTATTAAAAGTACACGGAACCGAAGAATAAGTATTAGTTGTTGAATTTGTTGAAAAAGGGCTTAAATTATAATCTACCTCGTTCAAAATCTAACTTCAGCCATAAACATATTGCTGCTGAAATTATAAATGCTGAAGCTGTGGTCAAAGCAATAGATGACCAGAAAGTCCAAGATGAGGCGCGGATTTTAATCAATAATAAGCTCAGTAATATCATAAGAAACCAGAATACTAATACTTATTCTTCGGTTCCGTGTACTTTTAATAATTATAATAAACAACGCAATAAAATAGCGTTTAGTTGATTAGTGTGAAGTTCGTTTGGTTATGTTATATTTCGTGTTTTATAGTTTTATTAGTTTATTTCACTTATATTCTGTTCCGTATTAATTGTTTTCACTGTTTGTGGTGGTTGGGTTCATTGATTTTAAGTTTAATATACTAATTTCGGTAACTCTCGGTTTTTCACTGCATGATATCCTTAACTTGTATACGCCATTAAAGTATTCGCTATATAGGTTCTTAGCGCGAGCTTAAATCAACCGTTCGCTTCGAATGTTAATTAAGAACTGTTTTTCTTCCTTCGTCTTCTGAAATATCTTGCCAAGTTAATATTAGAAAAGTATTGTTTCAATTATTATTCACTTCCTATGCATGTGATTTAAAGTACATTATATTCAGAATATTTTTTGGTTATTGATTACTTTCATGAACTAGTAAATACATAATCGGTTTCTTTAACTCCTGCTGCTTAATTTGACATACAATAGTCCATCTTTATAAAGTTTTTTGTCAAAATTGCTATATTTCTGTCATTTTGGAAATATAAGCTCAATATCTGCTTCCTGTTCTTGTCCAAAATTTTAGCCATCTTATGTGTTATAAATATGATTATAATAAATCTCAGATTGATATAAATCTTTAGCTCTCCTTAATTTCTTACAAATTTATCAATTGGTCATTCTTTTAGTTATAATTCATGAATTTACTATTCCTCCTCTGAAATTGTTAGACTTTACATTTTGCAAATTTTTTCATAATTTTATACCTCCTTTTATATTATTCTTTTAAAGTATAGTTTTAGTTATAACAGTTGGTGATTGATTCACCTTATATAAATCTCATTAGTTTACTTGGTTTATTTAACTTCCTTACTCAATTATTATGTTATTGGAATTTCCTATTTGGCCTAGATTTTATGGTTTTACATTTACTGTTTTTTGAGTAATACTATTTCTATACCCCTTCTGACTTTCTAAAGTTAACACAATACTAAATAAAATCTCCTTATATTATTATTGGAACATGTAGCATTGTATTCATGCTCATAATACAAAAACAATATTGAAAATTAATTACTAGTCTTTAAAGTTAGACATTTAATTTTAACTATTTTTAGAAATATATTACAAACATTTTATAAACTAGTATGGTATACATACAGAGATATTTTAGTTTGTATGAACACTGTTATACATAATAAACATTCTTATATTAATTATAATTCTTATTCTATACCCCACCTGGAAATGTGGAGTTCATAGGCTTTAAACACAAACATAATTAGCCATTTAATTTTTATATTTTCTTAAACTTAATTTGATTGCAGTCCTTTCTGTTTATATGGTGTATTACATTTTAATCCCTGTCACAGTAATTATTCCCCACCTGCTCTCTTTATCATTTACATTTCAAAGAATGTTTTTTGATAACAGGTGGCCTCTTCTATGAAACCTTAGAAATATTTTCATAATAATTCTTCATGATATGTCATCTCTGTATTTATATAAAACATTAAAGTTATTTAATTGTACATAGTTAAAGTATCGGTTACACCTTTACTTGAAGTTTATTATATTGAAATCACTTGCACTGGTTCACTTACACTGTTGGGTTTGATTTATATTTGAGTTTTACAATATTCTAAGATCAAACTTTTAGTTATAATGGACTGTGAAGATTTGTTTATTTTATTACATAATAACTTTAGTTGGTGCACTTCTATTTACACTACTAAACACTTTTGTTTATAATTATTTTACATTTCGATGAGGTTTTGGGGTGTTATACTTTCTTGGGTGACATTAAAATTTGGTTCGGGGTTTGTTATTGTTAGTAATAGGTTTTTCATGGGTATTCCTCGTAATTCTCCCATCCTACATCTTCTTTTCTTCACTTCTTCCTTCTTGGGTTTTCCAAGGTAATTTGGTTTTATTTTGTGTCCGTTGGTTGGTTCGGGGTATTTTCTTTATTACCTGCTCCTATCCTACCTGGGTATTATCCTGATTTTATTTTAGTTTCTTCGGATTTAATTTTCTTGATACATTTTTGTTGCATTTTTATGATTTAATTATACTTTTTCCTTTATGGTGGTATTTTCCTTCGATATTTAATTATTTTCCTTTGAATTTTCTTTGGAGTTAATGTAATTTAAATTTATTTATGATCAGAATGGAATTATTACTTAGTGGATTATCTGTCATGCTACAATATGTGCGATGAAAAGTGTCTTGATCTGTGACGAACATGTTATGTATTTTATTAGCATTTAAGTTGGTCAATTCGATTTCTAGTTATACAGCTTACTGTATCCGTATGACTAAAAAAGACATATTTAACGCTTGTGGATTACAATCATATGGTTAAACATCGCCCACTTGTAAGGATGACAGGCGTATATACATAGCTGGTTGGATAATCCATTCACACGATAAGTCGGTGGCCGGAGCCTTCTACATATCAAAATAGACAGAGAGTAAAGTTTCAAATCGTTTCGATCGGAGAGAGCTTGGGGAGCCTTTTGTCGAATATATAAAATTGCTTTCATTTTATAAGCAATTCATAGTGTCTAAGCATGGGAATTAAAGTGCAAAAAACTGATCGTTTAAACAATACTGCATAGAATTTCGGTGAAGTGACATTAGGAATCCTGTTTTTACCAATTCCTTGTGGTAAATAAGAAGAACATTATTTTAATTTAAGTAACAAAATTTAACAAAGGGTACTTTTCAGTACTCATTTAATCACTTGCTAACGTTCAAGTATCTGTTTCTGCGTCTTGTTTGGCAATTTATAATTTGCCTAAGAAATTAATTACTTTCCTTATGTAGATGTAATCTTTACAGTTTACAAAGTATCTTTATTAAACGTAATATTAGAAAAGATGTAGATGCTTAGTTATAGTCAATTTTAATAAGCTAATTAATAGATATAATTTATTAATATTTATATGTAGGCCTGAGAAGAGATGCAAACGCGTTGCATAAGTTTATAACTTTATGGCAGTTCCTGAAGAGCTCTACACTGGAAACTTAGGTTAAAGGAATTATATCGGATGACTGGATGTGGTATGATATAATGGCCCGGTATGCGTAACGAGCATTCATAGACGTGAATCGTTATCAGTAGTAATTCTATCCGAAGACAGAAGTCAGCTGAACTTTTTCCACGCTGTCCGTCTCTGTAACTTCGTCCCATCATCAAATCCGTTAGCATATCTAACATATCGTAATCATATCTTCTTCTTTTTCGTTCTCGTTCTTGTTTCCATGTTTCATATTTCCTTCTATTACTAATTTATATCAGCAGTCCTTTCTCAAAATGTGATCTAATTAACTTGCTTTCTTCTTTGTAATAGCTTCACCCAAGTTCACTTTTGTCATTTTTTCTCCTTAAAACCTCCTCATTTGTTATCTACTCTCTGTCTGTTCCATTCTTCGCCATAACCACCTATCGAAGCTTTCTGAATACAGTACTTGCTACGTTCTTGTTTACCAATGTGTCTGGTGCATACATTACGCTGTTCTGTATAAGTGCTTAGCAAATCGCTTTCTTAAGTCAATGCTAATCCTCTGCTAGTCAGGGTATTTCTTATCGATGTGAATATAATCATAATGAATGAAAAGAGCGTGAACATAATAGACACGGGTGACTGAACTAAAATATTTCTTTTAAATTAAATATAACTGGAATAATTTACGGAAAGTAATAGAATATTGCAGGAATTGTTAATTAATAACCAAACAAACGAAGGTGTGTTTACTACAAGAAGTAAACGGAATATGGCGCGCATGTTAAATTTAATAAAATAATAGACTACTCTATGCAGACATACGTGCGAAGGGGTTTATATACGTCACCGGTCATATACCGTGCAACCAAACGCTTTAAATCTGTTATCACTGCTTTGATAAATGGCTACCGCAAATTTTTAGTTGTTTTACATCACTTTCGACGTCATACACGTAAATACAATTTTCTGTTCTTTTCAGGCTTCTTCGATTTCCCTCAAGAATAAATGGCACCATCAAATCTCTTGTTAACCATTATTAAACTTTCATTATTAAAATGTTATAATCGGTATGTTTGAATATAATCCAAGTGTCATTCTCCATGTAAATTATGTCTGGAAATTATTGGTTACTTATTCGTTTAGAGGATCTAATAAGTTGCATTTATAATACTTTTGTGTTCAGTGGTGGATCCACAATGGAAAATAAACGAAATTCAGTCCTGTAAAGCTTGACCATGACCCTACTGAAAAGAAAGTATTAGTTTTTTCTGACAAGATCAATTTTATTTTAAAAATATTTTGAAAGAAAAAATACACTATTTTCTGTAGGGCTACTTGTAATACGGATAGATTTTTTATTATTAAAATATTTGAATCATTAACATAAATGACGTCTTTCTAAAATTGGTAATTCCTACCCCCTCAAAATTTTTCTCTGGATCTACCATTGTTTGCTGTAATTTAGAAATAAAACGCAAGATTATAGTATATTCTTAAGTATATAGTTTATAGCATAAGTATGAATATGGAATATTTTTCTTGTCCGTAAAAAGATCACTTGAAATACTCGTACGTAATGCACCGAGTAGGAAGAACTCGCTTGTAGTGAGTTCTACTCGCACTATTTATGCTTCGTACTTCGCAGCCGGTACTGGGAACCTCTTTAATTGATTATCATTTATCCAATCTTAAACGCACGCCTTTTACTGGACACGATAAAATTTATCACACTAATAAATCATGTTTCACTGAATGCAAATTATAATATTTTTATGACCGTAAATCTAAGAGTCCGGCCTTGTGTTGTGTGTGCGCGCGCGCATAAACGGAAACTCCAGAGACTGTATACTATAACGATTAACGTTATTTATCTGCTGTTAACTATTACCTATCGGCTTCAGAAAAATTTATATTGTTGAATATCCTTATTTTTCGAACGTGCATTTCATTACATATACACGTTTAAATTTATTACATTTCAATGGTTTGTCTCTTGAACTTCAACTTTTTTTATTGTCTTCGTTTATTTCACATCCTGATTGAATCATTTTCGTCAAAACTGTGTTAGGCTTTCTTTCCTAATCCATTATTCGAAAAGAGAAACTGGCTTTGTTGGTTATTGTATGATTGATGACACTGAAGGCTTAGATATTTTGAATTCTGATATAAGTATTCTGATGTAAGTATAGTAATGTTACATGACATTGTGATATTATATTAGTTGGAGAAGGTAGTAGTAGGCCTATCATTATCAGAAACATGGACACGCCGTGCTTGCAATACGCACACGTGCGCGCGTATATGTGTGTGTGTAATAGAGTATAGACATTATTTGTAAAACATTAAATAATTTCAAATTTATTTTAAAATATTATCTGTGGTTTTATTTTTTTGCTTTCTAATTAAACATATGACGTGCCTATGTATTTCTTATTTCAGTCCTGTGATACACCAACACATACTGGCAAATCACTGCCACGCGTGCCAATTACTCGCATGTGCAGATGTGTTGGAATACGATAATATTAAAAAAATTGTATTTGAATGTTATTACTTGTTACATTTTCTATTTATAATAAATTTCTTTGTAAATTGTTTTGTACATAATTTAAAATTAAGTAGTCCTATACCAAAAGCAAGAAAAATTGAACTACAAAACAATATGTCAAGATGATCCTTTATCCCAGTAGCAGAGTCTGTATCCAAATAGAAAACAGCTTACATGGCGGAAACACATTTCTTGGGGCGAAGAGGAAACAACTGGACATCAAGTTTCTCAAATATTATTAGTTTATGGGCAGAAAATCGCTACTACAATGAGAAATAAGCTGCTGGTTTACAACACTGTCTTCGAGGGTGTGTGGACTTACGGCTGACAGCTTCGGGGAACTGCTTCCAAATCCAGCATCGCTGTTATCGAGAGATTTTAGACCAAGGTGCTGCGTACCATAACCGAAGCACGTGGTTCGTCAGCGTGAAGACATGTATAGCGACTTACCCCTGTCTACGATTAATGAAACCACTGCGCAGTTCAATGAAACATATGTGAAACGGTTCGAAGCGAAGCTCGCACAAATCCTATAGCAATAATTCTGCTAAATAACAGCCTGAAGACAAGAATATTAAAACTAATATTTCCGCTGGACTTGCTTAAACTTCGAGACCTTATATACACTGTAGATGATATGTCACTTTTAATGTCATTCATCTTCTATATCATCCATCCATCTTTTCCTAGGTCTTCCTCTAATTCATCTGCCTATCGCTTTCCAGTCTGGAATTCTTTTAGTTATTGTACTTTCGTCCGTTCCCTCACTTGACCTAGCTATTCTAATCTTCTACTCTTGATGAATCGACCTACATCAGCACCGTATAATAATTTATACAGTTTATAAGTCATTCGTAGCCTCCAGTTTGCCCAGGCCTAATTGATCCAGTTCATAAGTCATTCGTAGCCTCCAGTTTGCCCAGGCCTAATTGATACAGTTCATAAGTTATTCGTAGCCTTCAGTTTGCCCAGGCCTAATTTTTTTTTTGCAAGATCCCGCGCATAAATATTATAAACTGTTGTTCATATTTTCATCTTTATTAGTTAATGTCTTCGCATCCACACGTCACTACTGATCGAATAAGATTTTTATATATGGCTACCTTTAAATGTTTGCCTAGTGTCCTGAATTTAAGCAATTGTTTATAGAGTATAAATCTATTTCCTCTAACGATACGGGACATCGTTTCATTACTACAAGAGTTAGTCTGAATAATCTGTGATTCTATGTAAGAAAACTGTTGAGATGTTCAATGTATACTTTCCAACTGTTGGGTTATCGCTGTTGTTTGTAGCGATTCTTCGAATGATTATTATTATTACAAATGATCCTAACCATCTCCAAACCAACACAAAATGGCTACATTGAATTCCTTAATATGGCGGATGCATAAAATCCCTATAACAATACATAATGGATACAAAATAAAAACTATCAATACATTAGAGAATAAAATGAAACATAACTTCCTACATAAATAACTTACCTAATAAATAAACCTACATCTTAAAATCCGACTGTCAATAATAGTATAAAATATACAATATTTCTTTATTACAAAAATATAACTCAAACATTGACTAAACTATTTAAAGATACAGATTAAAAAATATCTTACAACACAGAGTATATAGTTTTTAATAATTAAACTTACAACTAAATCCAACGTTCACAATAAATAAAACAGTAGCGATTCCTCAGAGCAAGCAAGGCAAGCAGTGCTTGCCCAAAGAAAATCAGGCAAAAGTAAATGGTTACATATCGAACATTAATGTTGTCATCAAAAACTGTTTCACATGCCTTCTTATCTCTCATCTTTTGAAAACCGGCGGCGAATTCATCACCTATCTTACTGTCAAATGCTACTGATGACTTGATTTGATCAAAGTCATTAATATCAGTATCACTTCACTTCCTGTTTTAACAGCTGACCGAGCGCTTCGCTCCCAAGGCAAGCACTTTAAAAAGTGCTTCAGTGCACTAACCTGTTTGAGGTTAGCTTTTGTATTGGAAGTTACAAGTAAAGTAAAGTGCCGGTGTGCGTCTGTTTGTATCCGTCCTGTGAATCTGTGTGAATTATGTGTGATACAAGTTCAGCAGCTTCGACGTCGCAGTGCAGCTGTGTTATTCACTCCCTTGTACAGAAACCTTTTAGAATGCGTTCCTATGAAGAGAAAAAAGAAATAGCAGCGTGTCCACGACCACAGTCTGAATTAACTACCTTAACCAAAAAATTGAACAAAACGCAGGTAACAAGACATTTCAATACCTCTTACTACAAGAAATATTCTTGGCTATGTGGGTGTGCATCTTCTTTATTTTGCTGGCCTTGCATAATGGCCAACAAAATAATAATAAATATTAATAATGTTTGGTTCAACAAAGGTTATACTGACCTCAACAATTTAATTAATGCTAGCAACCGTCATAAAAAATCAGAAGGTCATGTCAGAGCTTTTTTGACGTTTAAAGAATTCGGTAAAACTCGAGTAGACACCCAGCTTGATATTCAACGTAAAATTGAAATTACTAGGCATAACGAAAAAGTGACAAAGAACCGACTCATCCTTAGACGTTTCATTGATATTACCTGTTTTTTGGCCAAACAGGAATTAAGTTTTCGGGGTCATGACGAATCAGTATCATCTACCAATCAAGACAACTACAGAGAACTTGCTTCTTTGCTTTCGACATACGACCCATTATTAGCTCAGCACTTGGATGAGGCTACCGTTTTCACTGGTCTTTCATGTTCAATAAAAAACGACTTAATTGATGCTGTGAAAGATGTGGTATTTAATAAAATAAAAAATGAAATAAATGCAACTGATTTCATTGCAGTAATGATAGATGAAACGTCTGACTGTTCAAAAAAGTCTCAGTTAACCACGATATTTAGGTACATAGATGAGAGTGGTACAGTGCAGGAAAGATTTCTAGGTTTTTCTGATGTCAGTTCCGACCGTTCTGCTAGGGCACTTTCAGAGCACGTCATTGAAGTTGTAGAAAGGTTAGGATGCAGTTCGAAAATCGTTTGTCAAACGTACGACGGGGCTTCAGTTATGTCTGGAGCGTTGTCTGGGACACAGCAACGAGTCAGAACTCATTTTCCCTCTGCAATTTTCGTGCATTGTTTTGCCCATGCGTTGAATCTCATCTTAACATAGTCAGTAAGTTTTATCTCAGAATGTCGAATTTTTTTCTCCACGTTGGGTGGTCTTGTTTCATTTTTTTCTCCCTCTTCTTCCAGAACGTATTTACTCGATTCAGTTGTCCGTAAAAGGCTTCCGCCCATGGCACCAACTCGGTGGAATTTCAATGATAGACTGGTTGAAACCCTGTGTCATTATAGGCTTGACATCATAAATTGTTTTTGGGAAATAGTAGACAATGAAAGTGAATGGGAAAATGACGCTATTTTTAAAGCTAGGGGTTTCATTAACTTTCTTCAGTCTTTCGAAACTGTATTTCTTTTACAGTTATTCGAAAACATTTACTCAAAAACTGGTCATGTGTATAATATTCTGCAGACAATATTCACTTGATAATAATATTCTGTGTATAATATTCACTTGATATTTCTTACTGTCTCTCAGAAGTAACTTCTATCAAACAATATTTAAATGACTTGAGATCTTCTTTTTTCGACGACCTCTTACAAGAAATTACTGTTCTTGTTGGGCAGCCCACCACCACCACCAGGAGACAAGCTAACGTAGATCCAGTTTTGCGGTTCAGGAGATTGTTTAATGAGATCTTGGATGTTCTGATTGTCAATATTGATTCTAGGTTTCCAAACCTCTCTCAACTTAAGTTTCTCGAAATTTTGGATGCTACTAAATATAGTGATTTTAGAAGAGTATTTCCTACTGAAAGTTTGAACTGCCTGGCTACGACTTATTCGGGGAAATTTGACATACCCATACTTAGGACAGAACTGAACATTATTTATAGCCATGACAACTATCAGAACAAGTCACCAGTGAAAATATTAGAAACTATTGTGCAAAACGACCTTCAAGAAGCTCTCCCTGAGTTGTGTAAGCTCTGTAAGCTTGTTCTTACAATCCCAGCTACTTCTGCTAGTGCTGAAAGGTCGTTTTCAGCCCTGAAACGAATTAAATCAATTCAGAGAAATACAATGGGGCAGAACCGTCTGAGTTCCTTAAGTTTCTTCTCATGTGAAAAAGAGTTATTGGAGGCTATAAGAATACCTCGAGAAGGGTTTGATTTTTACGATGACGTCATTAAACAGTTCATCAAGAAAGAAAGAGGGATGGAATATATTTTCAAGTGATTCTGGTCGGTATCTAGTCGCATTGAAGAAACTACTCTACTGACCAAAAAATGTCTCCGAGTATTTTCTTCTGTTTTCTCTTTTGATCCACATGGTTGGGAATTGGTTGGGGTGGATCGGGCAGGACACATGTGGCATACCTCCCCGCGGTGTGTCCTGGGTACTGGCTGCTGAAATCATAATTTTTGTAAAACTAGGTAGCTTGCTAAATGCCACTTTTATAATCCTCATACTAATTATACTTGATGAATAGTTTTCTCACAACGATACAAACAAGTGTGTACCTGAATATTTTGTAATGCTTTTCTAGCACTGGAATTTTATGTATGTGTGCCTATGTTGTGCTTAGAGTCGATGCTTGCCCTACCCATCAGGTCAGGAATCGCCACTGAAATAAAAATATAATATACAAAATGACCAGATCCCAAAAATACGTACTTATCCCAGATAAATTTTACATAGGCCAGACGAAGAAAAAGCTACTCGATAGATTCCTTTAAATACCGCAAAGGTAATCTGCGTTTTTATTAAAGCAGATTATTTACGAGTCCAATTTAGCCAAATTATCCATTTATCTACGAGTCTAATAACAAACATCAATTTTCAGACGTTCCAAATTTTTAATTATCTAAAAACATACATAAAGGTTACAAAATGAATGATTGGGAAAATCATAATATATCAAACACAATAATAATAATTAGCTTATGAGCGAACAAATTCAAATGAAAAAAAAACAAAACGATTATTTAAAATTATAAATTTATTAAATTAATTAGAATATAAATTGTAACTGTTTCCAATATAACCATCTAAACAGCTGATTATTAAAAAACATTACTACAATCAAAAAATTCAAATTTAAATAATATAGATTATTCGTTAATTTATATAGAAATCTCAGAAAACAGAGACTGAATCTGTGAAACGTAAGTCAGGCGGAAATATAGTGATAAAAAATAAGAAAAAACACTTGCACAAATAATTTATTATTTGATAATATTATACTTACATATAGTACTTCTGTAAATTGTTATAGTTCTTAAATTCATATATCTTATTAAATTAATAGAAACTGTAAAATTTCTAAAACTGTTAGGTTATAGTAAAGCAAGAGATCTTTCAGTCCTATTGGATTGGGTGAAATGTCAATCCGTAGTGTAATTAGAAAATATGGTAAATGTCTTAAAATTAAATTAATAATGTAACATTAACTAATCTTGGTAAAAAAACTGAAAATAGTTAACTTAAATTGTGTACGTGGTAGTTAAATTAAATTAATCATAATGTATAAAATGTTGAAGTAGTCTTTTTTTATTACGGACATATAACTTAAACACTGAAAGCCTAACCAAGGGATCACAAGCGTATGTGAAGTTAGGTATTATAACACATTTTATGAATTGTAAATGATTGTAAAATGTCAAAAAAATGTAAATTATATAAAAATAAGCGTAATTAAATTATATTGTGAACATAAATAGCCTTGGGACTGACAAAAATAAGAATTTAAAAACATTATCGTGTAAAACTAGGCCAAAGTCAGAAGTAGGTTGGGTTTATAACAATAGTATAATATAGAAAAGGCGCAAACTCATTCTTGTTTGAACGTTTGATCAGAGAACATCTAACCAGAAGGGTGCTGTATAATAGTGAAAGAAATATTAAATAATTATTGATTATTGGAAAACTAATGTTTCAAAGTAAGGAGTAACAGTTGTATTAAGTAATACGAGTGGTTAAGTAACCCGAGAGAAAGCAACTAACCAGAAAAAATAAGTAATAACATAGAAATTAAACCATAGGAAGGCGGAATTCACTAAGAAGGAATTAAATAAGTAGTATTAAGAAGAATACGTACCAGATAAAGGGTAACAGCCTACTATATTTAAAGTCATTAATATGTTTCAGTCTTCACCGAATTACAGTCGCAACACTTGGATACTTACGTCTATTTTGTCTGTACAATTGAGTGACAAAACCGAGCATTTAAACAATACACTTTGTTGTGGTATGTGAATCGCGTTGAATTTCGAATAATACACCTTAAAAATAAATGTGTGAAATAAACATTCACGATTAAACTTTAATTGAACAAGAAACATTAGCATGGTGTCAGTTTTACTCATTATACATGTACATTATATCTGTAGTTTACAAGATGACGCCTTTGCCTAGCAGCTTGTGAGTGAAACAGCCATATTGAACCAAATCAATTAAGTATTGGTAGCTTAAATGGACATTAATACACAGTTATATTGATTTTAGAAGAATAACTGAATTAGAGTAATTGTTTGTTTGTAAAAATGTTTTGTTAATATATGTGCTTCATGCCCTGAGGTTAAGAATATTGTTACGAAGGTCCATGATCGTCGTACGGTATAGCGGAAACAAAATACAGACACCAATGAAATCACTAATGAGCCACAAATAACAATTTAAAATCAACAAGATACTCTCATACAGTAATTCAAATTAAATTTGTCCACACGGAATAATAATGTCAACTATAAAGAGTTCTGCACTAATTATAACACAATAATCACTTTCTACAACAACCACTTGATCCGCAATGAATCGCAGTTGATCGCTCAACGTAACTGACAGACAAAACCAGCCGCTGTTGCTTATATAAGTAGCGCAGGTATTCCAGAATAACTTTCTATTCTTTTGGCGGCGTGCCAGATTAATCTGCGTATTTACAAGTGCTCTCGAACAGTCTTGAAGGTACTTGAGTGCTACGTCAGTGGACGGGCTTGACAGAGATGAGCCACGCTGGGCTAGTCGAGAACGACACTCTCGCCTTTTCGAGAGCGTTCCGTAATGTCGTAACAGTATGTACGTGCATGCTCTAAAAAATAAAAGCCTAATTTTCATTGACCGTTTTGTTTGATTGCAAACATGTAGTTTTTAGTACCGACATTTAAAATGTAAAAACATCATGGCTCCACTTGCAAAGCAAGTGTCACGTCGCATGCGCAAGTACAGAAACATGCATGGATTTCCACACAGCGGCTCGGTGGTCGTGGATCTATACACCCTCAAGGATAGACAAGAAGATATGCTTATATTAATATTATTTAATATAAATAATTTGTTTACATTACTTATGTTTACAATATTAATACACCCCTCTTAACATTCTGGGTAAACTAGTTCTCGTCATCCTGGAGTTACATTATTCTATGTGAACCATTGCTATTCTTTAAATGCGTTTTGGGATTTAGAAATTATGCTTAACTTAAATTAACAGCGCCTACGTAGTTCAAACAAATCAGGTCAGCACTGGACCCTGTCAGTAATTATGGCTCAAGTAACACACAATTTTGAAAATGTGTGAAGTTTTGCAGCAGACCTTTTAATGTTAACGTAACCGTCTCGCGTAAATTACGCGTGTCTATATCCGTACGAATTATGCAACCAATTCATGTTTTTATTTGGAAGTGTACTACGTAATATTTTATCTGACTCGATACATTTCAATAAAAAAGTGTGGATAGATTCCTAAAAAATTCAATCTATATAATTTATTACTCATAT
Source organism: Magicicada septendecula (assembly GCA_034769895.1). Lineage (NCBI taxonomy): Eukaryota > Metazoa > Arthropoda > Insecta > Hemiptera > Cicadidae > Magicicada > Magicicada septendecula. Next base: position 663,374,408 of record CM068368.1, read on the forward strand.
CACTAGTGTTAAATACTACTAAAACATTCAGTGAAACTTTTTTAATAAAATATATTTCTAATAAACAATTTCATTAGTACATGAAGGTTAGGATTACAAAAAGAATTAAAAAACGACGGCGTAAAGTGTAGGTGAGTTTTATTCACGACAATACCGGACAGATAAGAATCTGGCGTACCCGATGGCAAATTACCATTCACGTTTAGGCGGGCGGTCGGGTTACGTAATTGTCGATAAACCCACACCTACTCTGCGGAGCACAATATACTGTTAATTATTCGGTGAAGATTTTAATCATCGCTCATTCAAAAGTATTCCAGCACTGCCGTTGACACCCAAGACGAATTACATTTATCTGGGTCACTGGTTTGTGAACGAAACGTTAAATAACAGTCTAGTTAACGTGTTTTGTGTACGAATCCAAACGGGTCATGTTTCGATTATTTTTATTTAAATATATTTGTCAGAGACTCCTTTCACGAATTACCTGATCGAGCGTTAATACTGCGACCTTTTATAGTTGTTCTGCGTATAATATCTTCATCTGTATAACATTGTTATGGTGTCTTACGACTTTGTTTTTCGAAAGTATGAATGTGATATGACATTTTTCGGCGTTCTGCTATGATTCCACTACGAAAAAGTTAGTAAAACATGTGTAATGACAGTTGCTGTATCTTACTGTCAATGCCAGTGTTCTATATACACTAAAATAAGAAACTTAAACCAACAGGAGACATATATTTATTATTTTGTATAGTTATCAAAGTTAGTGTAAAAATGAGTTTTGGCCCGATAAGAGGTATAAAACCAGTATAGATTTTAAACTGAGTGAGCGATGTTAAATTCTGTTATTCAGACGTAGGTCTAATATGACAAATTTAATTTTAAAAAGTCGTGGAACTATATATATGTCACACAATAAATATGTGTAATTCAATTTAAAACTCTTTTTAAGGAGCGAAAAGCAATTTTGATTATCTGTATCTTGAAAATATAAGAGCAAAAATGAATTAATGTTATTTACCCTGATGATCTGGAAGTTTAAATATTGTTTAGTGGCTCGATTTCACATAAGATGTATAAGATTTTAAAAGGTTTACTATAAAAAACTATTTGATTTAAATTCCTTTGTTTGGCATTCAAGTAGGCCTATGGATATTACGATATGGATCTAGTAATAGGTCTACTGATCGAGAGAAGATGTACCCAGTGCTCCCGGACTTGAATATCTCCTCAGAGCTAATGAGAATCATTAGACCTTTAATGTGTCAAATTAAAGACCAAGTGTGCCAATACTAGGAGAAAAATGAAGAAATTCCAAATATAAAAAAACCTTAAGTAAGGGGATGGTTATTCAACCAATGCTATTTAATTTGAAGTTAGAGTTACTTATAAGGAAGACCAACGTTGGTGTGAACTCTACTGTATACAGCAAATCGAAGTAGGCAATTCCGTATACATGTAACCATATAATAGTCGACAGGCTGTTGACAGCGGCGGGGGCCGGCACACTGGGTTCGTTTGCTATTCACAATGTTTACAGCTGTGCTGCAGTCTCGGACCCAGTCAAGGTCACTTCTCGGTCTGCCTGTCACATCTATTGCGGGGGACACATAATAGACCTACAGCCGTCTTGTTTGGCACGCCTAGACTGGATAAGTAACAAAGGCTACAAGCGCGCGGGCGCACAACCCTGCCACACACACACACACACACACACACACACACACACACACGCACACACACACACACACCTTCTCTCTGGCGGCGGTGGAACGTGAGCTGTACTACGCCTGGGGAGCGCAACAGGCTAGAGGCCTAATTCTTGAAGCGAGAAGAATAAGAAGATCATTGACATCAATAGAACAAAGCTCTGAGAACATAAATGTTAACAGTAACGTTATATAACAAAGTTGGTGTTCAAAGTTACTGAATATATAACTTGTACATATGAGCCGAACACAAGTAATTCGTCTGGGACGAACGACTGTAGTGAACGCCTACAGCTTTGTAATAGTTGATGAACTCTGTTATTTGGGTTCTCCTCTTTTAACAAATAATGATGAGTGCAATTTATAGACAATACAGATGACAATACAAAGAGGGAGTCAGTGATTGGTCCACAAGTAAATTATATGCAGAGCCCGACGAACAACTATCTATTGCTATAATGTTATTATAAGCTAAAAACAAATGTGCTGCATGTAAAACAGTAGCAAATTCTGAAAGGTGAGACAACTAACAAAATAGCTTTTACATACAACACTGGATTTTTGGAACTCACTAGTCATCAGTTGTTACTGGAAAGTAAGAAATGTTTGTATTCAAAATGACGGAATACAACTAACCAATACTAGGAAGTAGACTACTATTAGAGAGAATGAAAATAATCGACTGCGATAAGTTGGATATATTGGATATATTCTGGAGGTTCCAATCAGAGGTTGTCTGAGAAGGCATTTTAAGATATATATAAATAATACATGAAAAAGACCTAAGAAACTTTAGGTGTTTAAAAGGCATTATGTGTCATTTTATAATACTTCTCAGTGTAAAAAATGTAGAAAACATTGTCTTTAAAGGAATGCATTTGAAAAAAAGAGGGGACGACTGTGTGACAATGGGCAAGCAATGTTGGTGGAACTATTGTTTATACTTAAACTGAACGGTCAAAGAGGCTTCTCTTAGATGAATAAGTACAATTACAAGGCTCGTTCCTTACGCAAAAATAATAATAATAAAATTAAAAAAAAACAGAATCACAGAGATTCTCAGGGATTCAGACAGCACGTGAAGGGAACTTAACTATCGAATTGCCCGGTCGTACTATCGATATACATGTTGATCAAGACAATGACGTTGTCCAAACCAGAAGCACTCAAGGTGATGGGAAGGGACAGGAAAAGTGTTTGATTAATTGTGTTGAGGGTAAATATGTAGTAAAACATATCAATGTTTTGTGCCTGCCACTCAATAAGAAGTGGACAGCTTTATTTTACTAGCTTTGTAGTTCAAAATTTTCAGTAAGAAAACACACAAAAATATCCATACCTTTCATACCAACGAAGAGCACTTGATCTTTGGCTACATACCTTGACTTCATGCCTGGTGAACAGATCATTCTACATGAACAACACGAAATGCTTATTAACGAATATTACCTGTGATAGTACGTGCAAGTACCGGCGTACTCATAATTCTGCAAGTACATGAGCTGTAGCACACAACCCCTTACTGTATTGGACGTAATCAACACATTATACTCATAAACTACTAAGCAATAGTGACATTCACGTTTATACATCACAAACACTGTAATAAAGTTAATAGTGATAAATAGACAGATGATGCAGTCTCTTCCACAGTAGAGAAACAAATCAAACGAATTACCTAATGATGCAATAGATTAGTTAAACTCATTGTCATTATAGTTTGACCACTGACTGGATAGTGTAAAACATAACATAATGGTAAGAGAAAATTGGCCTTTACCTACGATACAACTTGCCGCAGAATGTCCTTTACTATGATTGTCCTTTACCTTGTCCTCTGTTTTATCGAGCCGCAAAGAGTTACGTCTGATTTCTTTTACACGTGACTGAACATAATTAGAGACAGATCAGCTATCTAACTAAATATCTCTACTTAAGCTGTTGTAGTGTGAGTAATCATAAGCTGTGACGTCCAAACCGAGAAGTTCCTAATCGAATCTGACAGCCGAGAAACCCAAACGTTTTATGTACTTCTAGCATTTTTTAAGTATAATATTATACACATATGTTTACATATTCATATATCTTTACACTCTAGGACACGAGAGTAACGTTATGTAGCTAAACAGAAACTAGTTTAACAGTTTGATACCAATAAAGTATCGCATTGTTGATATCGCAGTATCTTCCTGCAAACATCTGAAAAGCATCTACTGTTTGTAGTCATCTGCCCTGATGGTCTACGTTCTGCTCCATAAAGAAATACTGGAAATGCCAGAGTCCTTAGGAGTCGTAGTTTGGTGGTTCTAGTAATGCAGTGACCCTTTCAGATGACATTCAGCTTCTCTAGCAAACACTATCCTTCGCCGTATTTCTTCGATGAAACCACCGTTCTTTCCTACTGTAGATTGAGCGTTCTACCTTTTCGTACTCTGTCAGTAGACCTGCTTCAGGTGGAGAATTAGCACGTTCTATTATCACAGTTTTCGTATTACCTTTGTTCACTGACAAACCAATTACCGTACTTTGACTTTCAACTCTCTCCAACAGTTCATTCATTTCAGCTAACGAACTTTCATAATTTCATATGATTCAGCGCAAGTGCGGTGTCGTTCGCAAATCAGATTCCCGATTCGTCTAAGTAGTATCACGCGAATTTCACGATCTCGTGAAAGATGTTCGAGCCGATGGCTGGACCAAATAGAGGAGATAACAGGCTGTACTCTAGAAAACCTGATTCATGAAGTAGAAGACCAGAACCGGTGGAGACAGACTATACAGAACATTTAACATGATGGGTCACCAACTTCCAACTGTGAGACGGATCAATGAATGAAACCAATGACGATGGTGATTATAACTGTAAGTGATTGTAAGCTGTTTGCTTGTATGTACAACACATCGTAGAAAAGTGACCACTATTAACAATAACCTAGATTATTCCAAAAATTAACGTTATCAGTTTCAGACGATGTATAGTGGCATATGCCTATACAACAAACTATTAATGTTAATGATTTGACCTAATATTACTCCCATTGAAATGAACATTAATGTTATTTTAGCGCTATTATTATTATTATCTATTCGAGGATATATATAGGCTATATATAAGTTGTTCCCAGTCTCGTTGAAGGATGTGCTCGGAAGAGACAAAGAATTAAAATAAAATATAACTTTCAAAATTGACAGCTACAGATGACACAGATTAGTTTACTGAAAAAGCAGTCGACATGAAGAAGATTAATAAGCTCAACCAGAAAGTGTGAAGTTTAGTTTCGAGTAAAATATACAACAGGCAAATATAATGCTTAAATAGTGTGCATCAGGTGAAGACTTGAAAATTTATGGTAACATTCAAACATTCGTGAATTAACTGAAATAATAACAAACAATGTAGATACAATGCCATAAATGTTGTCAAATCAAACAGGCCAGGCTTAATTATTTTGGAAAAAGCAAGTGATATTATGATGAAAAATAAACTGTCGTTGAACTGAAAAAGGTAATTTTACGGAAAAAATTACAACAAAGTGGTGCTCTGGTGATCGGTGAAGATCGTATGTATCCTTGGGTAGGACGTATAATGTAGTTCCAATAATACCAGTTGGTACGTTATACCAATTTAATCTGTTATTTATAATTTCATAGCTTTCAGCGTTTTTCTCCCACTTGTTTTCTTCAGGACAGATGTTATGATAACTTTTTTCCATAGTGATGAAACTGTGGAATTTACAGATGTTGTGGAACAGGTTGTAATATTGTATTAAATGTATTTCTCTTGTGGATGAATTCATCAAAACCGCAAAACCGTGTCTGATCAAGGTCTGTCAATTTTTAGCTTTAAGGTTATTAATTACTCTGTTTAAGTTCAGTAGTAGTAAAATTACTATTGAAAATTTGTCCTCAGTTAGAATCTTTTCTTCTGAGGTTGGGATGTTGCCTTCAAAATGGATAGGTTCTTTAATGTTTCTTTTCTGAATTTCATGAATATATTTATATGTCTTTTTATTGTAATTATTTATCATTTGATAAATATTGTAAATATTGATCATTAATTAGATGTTAAGAGGAGACAAGATGGAGTTATTACGTTATCTGAATTTAATTTATAAGACTCTTGACGAACCAACGAATTTGGATACATCTCAGATCTTACAGTATATTTCATTTAGAATTGGTAAATCACATTCTTGACGGAGGCAACTAGGACATCACGCTGCATGACCTTATTAGAAACATAGAAGCGTGTATGGAAAACAGTACCTGGCAATTTGTGTGGGATAAGAAAGTTAAAGTGCTGACTGTATCCCACAGTTGGATTCCATAACAAGTCTAGACTGGCTTAAGAATAGGTTTGTGTGGAATAAGAAAGTTAAAGTGCTGACTGCATCCCACAGTTGGATTCCATAACAAGTCTAGACTGGCTTAAGAATAGGTTTGTGTGGAATAAGAAAGTTAAAGTGCTGACTGCATCCCACAGTTGGATTCCATAACAAGTCTAGACTGGCTTAAGAGTATGTTTGTGTGAGACAAGAAAGTTTAAGTGCTGGCTATATCCCACAGTTGGATTCCATAACAAGTCTAGACTCGCATGGTTTCAACAGCAATATCTTTTCTTCTAGTGAGCGTTTAGACTTCCTTCCAATGGTCCAAAACATGTGTCATAATATATTACTAAATTGTCTGCTATTGATCAAAATATGCATTTATCATGTTAGTCGGTAGTCTAAATGCATCCCGAGATGTTCGGTTCGCGAGAGATGGTCATTGTTTATTTTCAACATCTTACAAACTTCTATTTTTGAAAATATGTTTACACTTAGGTTCTATGATCATAATTATTCATTTCTTAAGCCATTAGTGCAGCTTACTGAGGTTGGAATTACTTATCTGTAATTACTTACGTCTCACCTCAAACTGGCTGTCCTCCGTTATCAACTAAATTCATTCATAAACATTTCGCAAGTGTTAGTGAGAGTTATTGGTAAAAGAGTTGTATCCTCGCATGTGATCATAAGCAGAGGCCAAGTGTAGCACATGTGATTATGAAACATATTATTAATTGTGAGAAGTGGACCTGCCTAATACAGTTGGTTAACAGTAACTACCAATTAACTCGGTTACAGTTGGTCGTCAGTAACCTTTCCCCGACTGACATTTCAATACGTGCCTTCAAAAACAATTTTTTGTAACCTGATTATGTGTACATTTCCGAGTATTTGAGTGCGTTGTATATATTTTCTACACGAACGTTTAAGGAAGCAGATGGCCAGATGCAAACACTAATTTTTCTACTGACTCACACACACGCACATAGCGTCGAGGTATATATTAATATTTTGTACGTCGTTTGCGTCGAAATTTCAGTATTGAAGTGATGGTCCAGACCAAATAAGAAAACTGGTAGGAGTATTGGCCAAAAGAACTTATCTGAAGCACTCGGCACGCGTACAAGTTGAGTCAATTGGATTTTAGAGTTTGTGTTCTTAATTGTGCATGACACTTTAAAGTTCGTAAAGCCGCCTTAGAGAAACTTCAGATATTTTTAAATATCTGACAGTTAAAAAAAAATCACTATGATGCTATGAATATTTTGGTTACAAATGTCTTGAAAATGACTTTGCTTCGCTCACAAAAACCAGTCTGAAATGTGACTGTGAGAAGTTAGTATTGATTAGATGTATTTTCATGGTACCAATGCCTGAGACAGAAAAACTACGACGGTCACATCCAACATAGATCAACCAGTGAGTAAGGGATCGCAAATTATTACTGCTATTTTCATTGCTGTTTTTGTCGGTATTCTATTGTTATTAATAGCGGTAGAATTTAGTACTTGTTATAACACTGTGTTCAGTGAGCAGTGTTAAAATACTGAAGAGAGACAATTTCATAATAATATAAAAGCAACGGGTAATGAACGCCTCACGGTTATCGTCTGGAATGTAAACAAAGCAAAGCTGCAGGTGAAACGAACGAACCGACTGCTTGCGGTTTCTGCGGTTTCCTCGCAATCTGAAAGCGTTGTGAAAAACAGCACACCGCAGGTGTAAGGTAATTATATAATCTTCATAACTGCAGACATTATCAACTATCAAAGAAATATTCTATTGGAAAAAATTAACCAGATCTATTAAAGATTCCGAATTTGTTTTAGAAAAAAAAACGGATAGAATGCTATTCGTTTTATTTAATTTATTAGTTTTTAGTTTGAAAAAAAATTAAGTTTTTAACAAAAACTACGTTTTTTTTAAGAATAAATAACAGGCAATTAAGGAGTCAAACAGAAAATGTATGTCTTTACTCTAGCGTAGTGGTACACGAAATAAGCCTCATTGTTACATGCTACTAAAGATACAAGTTTATTGAATATTTGCATCTCACCTTTGTATCTGTTTGAATTTTTCATTTTAAAGTTAGTCATTATTTTCCTCTGTAGATTTCGGTCCCTAACGTAACCTTCCTTTATTTTTCATCTTGTTATTTGAATTAGCAGTCTCTATAACTCCAACTTTGTCGTGTTTACTTGCTGAACTGCTACTTGTCATGTTCCGGACGAGGCCTTTCAGTGTTTCCATCATTTTCAAGTCCTAAACCAAGATCGTGGTTTAGGACTTGAAAATGGTGGAAACACTTAAAGGCCTCGTCCGGAACATGACAAGTAGCTTCCTTCATTAGATACCTCTTATCCATTGCTTGGACAAGGCATAATGCTTATAATAGAAGTGGCTTGATTTTAAGTCCTTTTTAGGGCGCTCATTTACGTCTTTTTTAGTTATTTGATTTTCTTTCATCTTTACGTTCCTCCCACTGATTTAACGGAACCATGTCACCATGTCACATTAAACGTGGCCCTCTAATGTGCTGGTTAGTGTCTGTGATATTCCTTTCACCCCTATTCTCGTTTACACTTCCGTTTTCAATTTTATTCCCGAAAATAAACTGTAGGCACCTCTTCATATAATCCAGATCCACAGTTTCTACTACGTATATCCCTTGTTTTCTTGTAAGAGGCCTTGTTCACCCTCATATGTAATTGTTTTCAACTATCCATACTGATATATTCAGTTTTTAATCTCTTTATTATTTCTACTCTAGACAAATTCGTTTAGAGACTTAGTTGCTAATCAGTCCTCAATATCTTTGCCGTCTGTTCTACACTATCCAATAACTGAGTCTAAATATAGGGTCGTCATCCATCTGGGTTTTCCCGTACAATTCCCCTGTTTTACTTGAGAGAGAAAACGTCCGGGAGGATTTTTTGTCAGACACCAGGTTTTTGTCGGCAAAAAAAAAAACATTAGGTAAGGTTGATATTTTGTAGCATGCTAGCTACGGCCGGCGTCAGTTAAAGTACTAGTCAACTGGCAAGTGATCTTAGGTTGTGATTTTTACGTTCAAATAAAAACGCAAAAATTGTAGCATCAATTTCTTCTATACTTAGGTTTCATTATTTACTTTAGCAATCGCCAAGACACAACTACTTGTTTACTGATGCATTACAAGAATAGTATCCCTCATTCGAAAAAGAAAACTTAATTGGGAAGTTGAAAACTGAGAAAGTGGGCACACAAAAATGTATTTATTATCGTTAAAAAAATAGTAAAGCAACTGTGTGCGTTAAGCTTTTCATTTATTTTTTTAGCTCGTGTTTAATTTTTTGAATTTATAACTTATAACCGTATCCTATTTAATTAAAATATTGTTTCCGATAAAAATGATAACATTTGATATTGTTACGACGGTCTCCCTGATCGTCGTATGGTACAGTGGAAAACAAAGTACAAGACACCAATGAAATCACGAATAACCAGTTTCATTTATCACGATTGACAGTTTGTAATCAACAAGTTATTCAACAAGATTATATTCGTACAATAATTCAAGTTGATTTGTCCGCACAAATAATAATGTCAACTATAAAGCATTCCGCACTATAATCACTTTCCACTAATACACTACTTGAGACGCACTGTGTAAATCGCCCGACATAAAACTGAAATCTAAACGGCAGGTGTGGGCTACTTATAGTCTGCAGGATTCCATGACACGGGTGCTTAACAAGCAATCGAAAATTCTAGAGGATGCTTCAGCACGGCCTTCGTAGAAACACACACCGTTGGGCTAGTTGAGGAGCTTGTCGAACAACACTATCGAATGTACGAGCATGCTCCGTATTACGTAACACTGGCTCGCATGTTAAGCGTCACATGCGCACACAAACATTACAGCTCGACTCTGTTGGAATAACCGAGAAACATGTAGAACTTTCTGAAGTGGAGTAACAATATAAACAACAGTAGCTTATTGTATGCTACATATTGTATGCTACATATTGTATGCTACATATTGTATGCTACATATTTTTTGTTATTTATAAACTTTAAGAGTATTTTTAAATTAAAATTTTTTAATCGGAAAGTTATTTTTAAAGTAATTTTTATCAAAACAAAATAGTTTTATTATGCGAATGATACACCAGAGGAGTCCTATTTGTAATTTTACAAAATATTATAAATTAATTTGATCCAAATGGCATATGGATAAGATATGTAGATGATGGGCTATATGTATCAAATAACAAAAACACAAATGCAGATAACATATTAAAACAAATAAATAACATACATCCAAAAATACAATTCACAGAAGAAAAAGAAAAACATAACAAAATCAACTATTTAGACACAACCATCACAAGAAACAACAACCACATACAATATGCAATATACAGAAAACCAACTTCTACTAACATCATTATACCTAACCATTCTGACCACCCACCACAACATAAAATGGCAACTTTCTATTCACTATTTAACAGAATGTACAAACTTCCCCTAAACAAACAAGAAACAGACAAAGAAAGAAATATAGTATACCAAATTGCTTATGAAAATGGATACAATAAAAATACTGTAAACAAAAGAGAAAATAAAATCAAATATAAAATAAAAACTGAACAATTAAGAATTAATCAAAATGAACAACACATAAATAATAACAACAATAAAAAATGGGCCACATTCACATACATAAATAATAAAATGACAAAACTAACAAAACTATTTAAAAACACATATATCAAAATAGCATACAAAACTAATAAAAATAATTTACAAAATCTAAATAATCCACACAACAAAGATAATATAACAACCAATGGTATATACAAAATTGAATGCCAAGGTTGCAATAAATGTTACATAGGACAAACAAAAAAACAGCTGAAAACCCGTTATTTTAAACACCTAAATGCATACAAAAAAAACAGAAATATATAAATCTAATTTGGCCACACATGCAATAAACACTGGACATGAATTCCCAGACATAACCAATATGACACTAATACAACATACAGTATACCACACAAAAGGGACCATAATGAACATTTGGGAAAATTTACAAATATACAAACATAAAACACAAAGAAACTAATACCTGAACAAATACAAATTAATACAAAACACGACACAATTTTCAAAGCACTCAACATAGAAAATACACAAAATACTAATATGTACACCACAATCACACACAATAATACCAATTTAAAGCACCAGAGACCAACAGAAAACGAAAGCAACAACCAGCCAACACACAAATACCTCACAAGGCTCAAAATTAGGAAGGCTGAAGAGGGAACACAAGGCTTCCCGAAACATGATCCAAATAGGGAGAAAACATCTTGAGGTAAAGTCATTATAAAATATATAATATTTTATGCGATAGAACACAGGGTCATGATAAGCAATGAACTATGTCTTATGCATGGATGACGGACATTCTCCTGTTTAAATTTGTCTCTTGTTCAAATTGGTTTTTTAGCTATAGTTTTTGTATTGTATTACCGATAAGAATTAAGAATAGGTAAAACTCTTAAAAATTGTATTCGTCATTTTTCTATGTAATGTGTTTGTGAAAGTGTGCGCGGGTGCGCGAGTTATTAACGTTTTTCTATTGTGTCCGTTATAATTATCCGATTTACATGAGACTTGAACAAGACATAAAATGTAATATTAGCTACAATGTCCCTATATTATGTGATCTTCAAATAACTGTTAAATGTGAATTTTTGTTATATGAAATCTTTAGATGAAACTCACTCAAGCGTGAAGTAATAAAATCCCAGATAATTATCTGTGCAGGCTTTGCCAATTCCATGCAAAGTGTTGCATGAAGAAATATTCGTGCCATGTGCATAGTATCATGTGACCGGTATTGGCCTATTAGAACGCAGTAAAATCATTGAAAATTGTCTGTTGCCATGTGCAGATCAAAGCAGTTCATCTTGAGCATTCGTCTAGTAAACGTGCGGTCCGCGTTCAAGAAGTTTCTCTTGCGTGAACACGTAAACTGTCCGAAAGGTGTACGAAAACTTGGAACTCTGTGTGAGTTATTTTACAGACCCAAGTAATTCAGTTGTAATAATATAATTGTGAATTTTAAAATATCCGTGTTAGTCAAGATTTCCTCCTAGGTAGTTCTACCGAACGCGGTAGAGCTAGTGACCCGAGGACACTTGAAGACGAGCCGGAAGGAAGAAGCCTATACACCGCTTTTCATTAAACACCCACGTTACACCTTGAGATACGTAAATAAGTAAAACAATATTACAACATTTGTAATAAAAACCTTTGACAATCAATAATCAGTGTTATCGCAGCGAGGCTGTGTTGCAGTTCGACGAGCAAATTCAGCGTGTTTATCATCAGGACACCAGCCCAGCAGAATCCACGAGGGAAGGACACGCAAGATATAAGCATCGCCTTCAGCCATCTCGCCGCATCAAGTTGGAACATCTTCACTCAAGTAACAATTTCAGATCTAAACTTTATATAAACTTGTTTTCAAACAATATTTCAAAATTCATAACATTTGTGTATGTTTAAAAATATATCGTATGAACTATTATTCAAATGGTGTGCAATAAATAATTATAATACTTCCAATATAGACTTTTTGATTTATAAAACACACACTTTAATCCTATGCGCAAGAATTAATTCAATTGTGTTGTCGCAATATATATTACATTTTATATTTATAATGAATTTACCTCAAGATAATTTTCCTTATTAGGAACATGTTTCGGGTACCATCTTGTACCCACCCTCAGCCTTCCGGTTTTTGTGTCTGGTGAAGTACAAATGTGTTGGTTGACTATTATTATTGTGGCTTCCTGTTGGCTTCTGGTACTTCAAATTGGTTTTATTGTGTGTGATTGTGGTGTGTGTGTTAGTTTTTTGTGTATTTTCAATGTTGAGTGCTTTGAAAATTGTGTCGTGTTTTGTATTAATTTGTATTTGTTCAGGTATTAGTTTGTTTTGTGTTTTATGTTTGTATATTTGTAAATTTTCCAATAATAATAGTCAACCAACACATATGTACTTCACCAGACACAAAAACCGGAAGGCTGAGGATGGGTACAAGATGGTACCCGAAACATGTTCCTAATAAGGAAAAAAATATCTTGAGGTAAATTCATTATAAATATTAAATGTATTATATACATCAAGAAACGGACTGTAGCAGAAAGTGATTGAATATATATATATATATATATTGTAGCGTGACAGAAAATCCACTACATCTTAAGTCATATGAAATCATAAAGTTTAATTACACCAACAAATGTTATAATAATATTGAATGACATTTAAATAAATCAAAGGAATGAACCACGATAAAATAAAAATCCTCATTACATTATATATAAAAACCACTGTTTAAAAAAACCAAAGAAAGTATCGAAGCAACTCATAGTATCATATCAGTAATTTACCCAGGGAGCTAAGAGCAGTAGACCAGTTATATAAGACCATATCAAGAAAAAAGAGAATCAATTAAAGAGTAGTGAATACCAAAATACCCCAAAAACAAGAAAAGGGAAGAATAAAATTTGTGATCAGGAAGAAAACAATACCCTGATACCTGTAGAGAAGAATAAAGTCAGTATCAGTGAATAAATTAAATGTTCCAAACTAAACCTCAGTCGAGATAACACAAAGTACCTTGGTTTACCCAAGAATGAAGAAGGAAGACAAGAAAACCAGAAGAATGAAGACTAGAAGAGGGACAAGAATGAAGACTAGAAGAAGGACAAGAATGAAGACTAGAAGAAGGACAAGAAGGAAGACCAGAAGGAAGATACGAAGAAGGACAAGAAAGAAGACAGGAGGAGAGGAAGAAATAGTATGAAAGAAACACCGTTGTAAAACCTATTATTATATAAACTACTATCAACCCCAAACCCACAAAAACTATGCAAAAGAAAGTATAACATACCCAAAATCCTATAAAAATGTAATTATTTAAAAAACTAAAGTGCTGTATAGCGTTATAAGAAGTGAATCGACTAAAGCTATTGGGTAATAAAGAAAATAAACTAGTCTTAACAGTCCATGATTACTAAAGGTCTGGTCTGAGATAATAAGACTCTAAATATCAGAACCAACAGTGAAAGTGAATTTGTGTAAGTGTTTTTTATAAATGCAATAAACTTAAAGTTGGTGAAGCTATAACTTATCAGTATGCAATATAACAACTTTAATATCTAATAATAAACAGCATAATAAAATAATAAAATGGAAGATTTCCAGTAATTTATTATTTCAATGTAAATCTTTATTTACAAGACATTTGTAAAAAATGATAATAAATAGAGTATAGGAGTTCATGTTTACTGATGTAGGGGATCACAAATAATAATGGTTTAGACCAGAAAGGACTGGGATTAATATAATATTAATAAGTGTAAATGTTTAAATAGACTGTTTATTCACAGTCCTAAAATCAATGTGTTAGTAAAATGTATTTGTAAGAGTTATTAGAAAATAAGATTTATGTTATGTGTTCTAAAAAGAATTATGTTTGCTAAATAATAGCCTACATACCATTAATAATGTTTAAATAGGTATGCTATGTTAACTCAAAAATAGTTAAAAGATATATGTTCAAACCATGTCTGCAATATGTTCAATTGTGCAGATTGCTAAACAATGTTCATAATTATTTATTTTAATAACCGTAGTGTTAATTAACTACTACACTACACAATAAGTTATAAGACATGTTATTTTCATATAATTGTAATTATGTAAAGTCAGAGGAGGAGTTAAGTTTAAATTTATTTGAGAAAGACAGAAATATAAAATTCTAAAATCTAGGCCATTTGGTGAATTCACAGAAACAATATAAACCAGTATAATTCACTTATAAATCCTGTAAACTAGCAAGATTTATATTAGATAACTCAGTTCACCACTAATGGAAATGATCCTATGAGTTAAAATGATAATAAGGAAATATACCTTAAAACATTGTAAATTTTCAAAATATATAAATTAATTAATTTCAAAAGCAATGTCAAATTTACAGATTAACACAAAAAACCAGTTCAAGGGTTTAATTTATATGTATTTAAGGAAAGGAAGAGGAATATGACTAATTAAAATTTATTATAATAGTATTACTGATACCTAAAATGGAGGAATTTTGTATAAAGACGGAAATCCAATTTTGAGCCTATATTTCCAAAAAGTGAACAAAATTTGTTAATTTCCACAAAATGTCTACAGATATGGACTATAATACATCAATTTAAAGGGAATGAGATGATTAAACCAATAATAAGGTTCATAATTCATAAAAGTGATGAATAAAATAGATAAATTCCATATATAATGTAATATTTTATCATGTGTACAGGTAATCGAAATATGTTAACAATACTTTTTCAAAGATTAACTGGGCCAGATTTATGACCAATTTAATTAGTCTTTTGTTGAATATCAAGCTGAATAGTTGTGTGACAAAACGTTCTTTAAATCGAGTCGAAAATGGTACTAGCGTTTAGCCATTAAAATAAGTGAAACGAGAGTTAGACGAATTAGACACTTTTTAAAACTAAAGCTATCCATACGTTCACGACAATAGTGAAAACAAACATCTAACTTCATGATACGAGTGACAGAAAACAGTAAAACCTTATATTTAAACCAATTCACTCTACAAATCATAACCATATCTTGAGAACGTTAACTCAAAGAAGTGAACACATACAAAATAAACTAACCAACACAAGTTTACACAGAACACTTCGTCAGAATACACCAAATAACTTAACAGACATATTACACCAGTGCGGGAAGATTTCAGACATTCACGAAGGTAATTCTGTCGTGATTTTGGACATGCCGATTTTGCAGTGAACTCGCCATATCTAGTAGCGGCCATTTTGAAAATTCAAGCCTGCCTTCTTTATCTTCCAGCAGTGACGTCATCGTCTGCATATTGGTTTGACAACATACATACACATTACTTATTGGAATTATTTAAATTTTATTGAATAATAATTATTGTAACTTATTTGTGTTAATTGTTAATGTTATACTTTCTCGTCACCCTTCTCTGACTATTAATTTTAACCGCTCAAAGAACCTGTCTTTTAATATATTAAATATCATAAATTTTGTTCTGTATGACACAATCGATAATTCCCGAGACAGAGTCGATAATTGCTCTCCATCGATAAAAAATCGATTATTTATTTAAATTGTCAATAAATCTATATATTTCCATTATTTCTTATCTGTTACTTATTTCACAGGTTAATTTAAGAGTATTTATTAAGGCTGAAGGACTTAACTAAGAAGAAAATATTTTATTTGAACGAGATATTGGACCAGCCAGAAAAGTCACCAATCGATTGCTAACTGGAGTTAAACTATTTAACTCCAGACTTGGTTCAAATCTTCTAGAAGTGCATCGGCGGTCAATAAATAGCTGCCTGTTATTAAAATTTTTACAAGAACCTTTTAAAACAGATTTATTTCTTATACACACCTCTTAATAAACATAAACAAAATCTTTTACTATTTGAAAATTCTATTTTTATAAAATTATCTATCAACTTATTATCTTTTGTAACGACCGGCATACAGCGGTCTGGTTACAATATATATATATATAATTATAAAGCAAACTTCTCTCGAAAATTAAAAATTAATAGAAAAAGAAAAAACTTATTGACACGTGAAGTCTCGAGTGATGTACAAAACGTCTCGAGTGTTATGAAGTATTAAAAGGTTATTTCCCTCTTGTTTCGGTCTTTTCTCTTCATCGACTTCTCGAAAACGTTCATTAAGAACAAATGGACGGACGCTCTAAGTTTTTATTATTATTCATATTCGCCAAGTTAATGGTGACGACTTTAAGAGGTTACACTCTTCCACTTAATTACCGAAGGAATAACATTTAATGTACATACCAGGAGTCGAGGCCGCGGTACTCACCAGACCACGCACGCAGTGACTCAGCGCGTTCGCTGCCTTGCCTTCATTACAACCACTGACGGACCATTCTTCTTTGAAATCCAATTATTGTCGGCTTGTTATTTTCATTAAACCACACCGACCTGCCGCTTGACAACTCCATTGTTTAAATAAAGTGACTAACTCCGCCGGTGCTGATGATGAGCGCTCTGCTTGGTACCTCCTTCATTTGTCTTACAATTTATGGCAACGCAATTCATTGCTTACAAAATTGGCCGGCCTGCTGTGCACCGTACGGCATGCGCACTATCATTACAGCACCGCTTTGTTAACTCTATTTTTGTAAGTAACTTTATGATCGGTTGTTACTTGCACGCCGGCCGAGAACGTTTTCGTTCATTATCTTGGGGAAAATTGCTCATTAAATGTAGTTTAAATATTGAATAATATTTTCTGAGCACCTACATATTAGACGTCATTCTGTGATAATGAAGGTAGGATTTCTTGGTAATTCGTAAACCAGGACGATACACGAAAAACCGCGTGATGGTTTGGCGACAACTTCGACATTGAACCCCCCAAGCGATTCACCCCGCTTACATTTCTGTGTCATGTTTTTAGGAAACTAGAATTATGAAAAGATTTTAATGTTGAAATAATTCAGGTAACTTTGCTTTTACGTTAATAAACTTCCGATCTATGAAGTCAGCAGTCATGCTGGCCTGACCAAAGCCCCGATGGTCATAAATCAATGGCTTCATATCCTGATCCTGCTCTTTCACTCACGGCACCTGACGACGCCATCAGAAGTCAGCAGAAACATCGGATAAGTACAACTATGTACCGTCTCTTCATAACCGGTATGTTTTTAAAATGGACAGCACTGGCAGTGAACAATTAAAATTTTACTTCTGTTCTGCAGAACTGGAGTTTTAAGTGTAATTGTTACCTTGCACAACAATGTATGATTCCCTTTTTTGTGTGTTTACCCTTTCGTGTCTGCCCACAAACTAGACATTTTCGCTTTTACTATTGACATCTGTCGTTTCAAATATTCTAATAATATCTTACAATTGTCGTTTAAACAAATCTTATAGCTAACTTGTTCAGCCATTAACATTAGCACTAACAGCTTGTTCAGCGTTAACAACCATTAGCATGTACTTGGGTTACTGTCAATGAGAAAATGCTGGACAAAGTGTGAATGTTAAGTGCTCCCTACAACAGGCAATAGCCTGTAACTTAGAAGAAGTAATATAGGCTTGTAAAGAGAACCAAACTTAAACTACAATTGCAAGATGGAGTCAAAACAAAGAACGTGAGCAAGCAAAACTGTGCCCTTGCAGGACTGGGAAAATTAAGAAAGTTGAGCACGAGCGGCGGTTGGTATGGATCGAAACAAGAATTGAACGAGAGAGTCAAGCAAATAAATTGGTACGTGCCCGTGAGCACATTAAGCTGGCGTCCAACAATATTGAATTATACATGATACACTGAATCAAACAATATTGAGTTGGCATCCAATAGCAGAAGGGAAAAAAGGGAGATCGGAAATTTCGTCAGGTTTATAGAACGAAGAAAGCTGTATAGAACCACTTAGAATACGACTGGGTAGTTAGGCAGAATAGTATAATCTACGAGACTGCGAGAAACATTACGGTGTGTTCAAACAACATATATGATATCCCTCAATGAGACCAGGTTTTCATTTGTGGGTATTCTGTCAGCTGATAATACCCGTCAAAAAGTCGTATCTTATGAATTCAAACAAACACGACTTCCAAATTTGTCAGATAAATTGCAGATGGCTAACCATGAAGAAATATAGACTATAGAAATGTAGAAATATCTTCATTTCGGGAGTAGGTTATTCCACACTCCTGCACATGTGAAACCGATGTTCCTTTTACACAGTTTATCTGCAATAACAGACACAACACCTCCCCCATATGGTGTACAGTTAAACGACAACAGTCAAAAAAGATGAATCTAAGTTCATAAGTTAGTAAAACGCTCAAACACTAATGTTTATTGTTAAGGTAATTGTAACAGTTCTTTAATACAAAAAATAACTCTTTAATTTAGAAGCAATGTATCCTGACAAAAGTTTGTAATTTGCCATTTTCCAGTGAAAAGGAGACCTGTTTCTTTTTCATTTCATGGATTGGACTTCTCAAGTCGTATCGGACTAAATCTTCTATGATCCCTTTTACAACTGGCTGTAGCACAGAACCTGTTTGTTAATGTATGTATCCGCCGATCCACACAGGCGGATCAGGCGGATCGAAACAGTAGTTTCGTACTTTTTCCTTCCAATTCTGTCCAAAACCGAATACATCTCAAATTCTTCCGTACCAATACCTTTTGAAGAATTGATTCCCCTAGCTATATTCTTCACGGCTCTTAAAAATGTTATTTCTAAAGGCTGTATTTTTTAAGTATCATTATTTGTGAAGAATCCACGTTGCTCTTCGTTACATTAAAGATTAAAATGACCGTACCTTATCAAAGGTTCAGCTTCCTCTCTGGTCTTATTCTTTGTTTCATAATTAAATTGAGTCAAGAAATAATTTTGACAGAAAACTTGTCTAATACCTTTGTCTAATATTTTTTGTGTTAGTCAGCTCTGAAATTTAATATCATGTCGTTTGAAATTTTCTGAAAAATATTAGCAAATAAAGAAATTAATATAATTTCTTTATACATCTCAATGGATTTTGTATGTGATGTGGTCTGGATAGAGCATCGTTTATCGACAGACATACGCTAGACGTCAAATATTGTGTGTCGGAATAATAACGGTTGTATTATGCAAACCAAAAAGCGCGGCGAGCGGTCTTCACACGCTGGAACTGTGCAAGTCATGGCTCATCACGCACAATCCAGCATCCACGGCGGCAAAATGGCACTATTATTCTGTTGGCTACATGCTACGGGACAGTTAGTTTTCTATAAAGCCTTGACGAGTGAATATGTCCGGTGGTTGAATGTTTTGAAGTAAATATTATTTGGAAACTGGAATTAGTTGATTATTCTTTTGTTTTAGTTAAACAATATGTGTTTTTTATGTCAAACGTTTTCATTGACAGGAATCACAAGCATGATTTAAGAGACGAGACGAAGAAAAGCATATTCTCCAATGTGTCTCAAAAAGGAGTAATATGCCTACATGTAGCTCATTACGAAGAAAATAAGAAATTAAATCAGAACACTTAAAGCTAAATTATACGATAAAAAGCTGACAGGTTTAGTCCTGAGGATAAAATACGAATAACGGAAATATGTAGATGATGAGAGCATCACACTCACCTTTTGCAGTTTAGAGGACCGGAGTTTCAGTACTATGGCTACATTAAATTAATGGCAGAAAATAGATGTGGCCAAAAAGTACTCGGATGGGGTAGTCGGCGTCTGTCACGGGAATCGTGTATTGTAAGCACGAAGATGTTGGGGTTGTGCGGGTCGAAGGGCATGCCCGAGGCCCGCTTGTATGCCGCGTTCCGGACTTATTACAGAGCTCCCGCAGCGGGGACCTTAATTCCCTGGGCTATTGGATGTGGCCTGCTACCGGCCGTGGGTGTTCAATTAGGACCCTAATTGAGCGTGAGTGTTCGCCGAGCCAGGGTCCAAGATTCACCTGGCGCCGATGGGTTGCGGCCGATGGCGCTAATTAGGTGGTTACCCTTAAAACGGGCATAGAGGGGGTAGAACTTTCGGGAAAGTGTCCGTATGGTGGCGTTCAGGGAACTGACACGCAGGGAATCTCGGATGGTTTTGTTAGATATTAGGTAATGGGCTTTGCCCGCCTAGCGCAGTCGTCGGTCCAAGAGAGACTGAAGCTTTCGCTTATGGATTTTGGCCAGGTCGCCCCATACAGAGATCGCGTCATACATAAGTGGTGACGATGAGTTTCCCTAGGCGGTGGGTCAAATAATTGCTGCAAAGCAGGGGTCGGAGTTTGTAAAGACGATTGGCAGTTTTCGGGCTAGTTTTCCGAGTGTCCGCCAGGTAAGACGATGATTCAGATGAAGCCCGAGGTACTTAACACCGGGAGACCAGGGCAGGGGAGTATCGCCTCCGTAAAGTCTGCCAGAGAGCCTTCTGGAGAAGACTACGACTGTGCTCTTGGCAGTGTTGATAGCGACCATCCATTTTTCTGCCCACTCAACGTAGGAATCAAGCTGTTCCTGAAACTAGATAACAGCTGTGACGGCATAGACCACCGTACCGTCGGTGAACATGGTCAACCTGATTCCGAGCAACTTGGGCACGTAGTTGAAGTACACAGAGAAACGCCGGGGGCCTAAGACGCTTCCCTGAGGTACACCAGCCGTAATAGCCCTTACCGAAGAAGCGTATTACCTACTCTCACACGGAAGGTTCGTTCTGAAAAAACTAGCAATGAAGTGAATGTAGCAAACCGGCAGCAGAATCTCCGTGAGTTTGTATAGTAAGCCATGATGCCATGATAGGATCGAAAGCTTTCTCGACATCAAACAAAACCGGTCTGTTCCCGCCAACAACCGGCTTCGTCAATGGTCTCTACAAAAAGCATCAGCTAATGCGTCGCGGAGTGCCCAGCTCGAAATCTGAATTGCTCGGGGACCAGAATGTCGAACCGTTTTAGGTGATCTTGAAGTCGCCGTTGGACCAGTCGTTCGACGTGCGTGACAGTAAGCTGATAAGCCGGAGTTTTCGGCGAACTTGGGCCTTTTCTCGATTTCGGGATCATCGTGACCGTCGCCTGGCGCCACTAGAGAGAGAAGTAGGCAAACCGGAAACAGGCATTGAACAGGTCGACCAGGAAGGGAACTCCTGTGTCCGGAAGTCTCTGTAGGGCGGTGTTCGTGACACCGTTCGATCCAGGGCTCTTCCGCGGTCGAAGCAGTAAAAGCCGTTCCGAAACCTCTGCCTCTGAAATGAGTTGTGAACGAGACAAATTTAATAAGAAGGTGAGTGGCCGACCGAGATTTTTTTTTGTAGAGTGATAAGAACGACTAAATTTTAAGTAGGTAAAAAAAAAAAGAAAAAGAAGAAGAAGACAGAGACGAAAGAAAAGGCAAAGAAGAAGCAGATTAAGGAGGAGGATCAGAAGAAAAAATGAAAAAGAAGGAGAAGTTGGAAAGGAAGAAGGAAAAAAGAAAAAAGATGACGACGACGAAGAAGCATTTGAATTATAAATATTTGACTTTTTTGTAAGCGTCATCTTTTAAAATCAGATATGTAAACAACTTTTTATTTTCTGCAAGAAATTATATGATTCGCCAATAAACGTTGTCCCAGAATTATAGAGAAATTAATTCGAAGAATCGCTAGTTGGGCATTCATCCGATGTTAGAACACTCATGCCTCAGCAGAACGGATGAGCCCACACACGAGCCGGATGGGTGGCAGGTCGCGCAGCACGCTGAGCTCGGCGAGACACAAACATCAAAATCCAGTTGATGTCCATCGTGCAGTACACCGCGCACCGTTTGACATGATGATCATTACACTAGGTCGTGTCAAATCGTGTCACGAATGACATGCACTGCTCGATCGTGTGTAGGAGAAAGGAGTGGTTGCACAGAGAATTGTGAGAAGACAGGAGACGCTTGGGTAGGCCTATAGGTACCATGTTACATTTATACTCTTTAATTGATGGTGACTACCCGTTGTACACTGGTGGTCAGCTGACAAATTACGCCCATTACCGTTAGATTTTGTTGAAAGTAAACTTATTACGCTTACGATTACAGTGCAGTCCACATAAGGTTATTTTTGTTACTTGCTGATCTACACTCGCAATGTACACTGTTATGAAAATGTTATATCTTAGTAGCGTGAATATTCGAAAAGTTTATAAATGCATATAGTCTACGTTTTCGTAAAACTAACTCCGTGTAACTCTGAGCAATTTGTTTTAATTTCTCACACTATATACATAATTAATTAAGAAGTTATTTAAATTAGTGTAAATTAAATTACAGTTAATTGGAATGTATTTCAATTACTTACTGGGGTCAACTGGGCATAGTAGATCGGGTGTGTGTATAACAGGAGGCTACTAACATAGGGATCCCGGCTTCATTCTCCGGTAGCTCCACAAAAAAAGTGCGTTCCAGGTCCCAAGTCGACTCAGCCTATGGAAATAGCGATATCATCCTGCTAGAGAAACATAAAAAGACTGCAAACCAGTCAAGTAAGGTTTCCGAGGCGATTAGCTGCAAAAGACTGGAGAGAACGAATGAGGAATATGACCATAAGAAATCTGTTCTAGTAGCAAACGGTTTAGTCACGTAATGTGGCAGGCAGAAAGAAGCTGAAGCGCATTAAAGAAGCGCCACCAGACGTAGAGAGAGGAGGAGGAAGCCAAGATTGGAACGTATCGAGTATACTGAGAAGATGGGCTAATAGAGGGGAGACAAGCCTCGCCCACAATAGAAGGGAATATCGGAAGTGGCAAATGGTATGGAAACGAAGGAGGAGAAGATAAAGAAGAAGGATTGTAGGGTAATAATGACTCACTGAATCGTAGTGTTGGCCACACTATCTTCCTTGTATGCCAAAAGGATTTCTTCTTGACACTTATTAACTACTTCGGTAGTACAAAAAGGAGGCAAGTTGTATTGAAATTATTGTCGTTGTTCTTGTAATTATTGTTATTGTTATTGTTATTATTATTATTATTATTATTATTATTATTATTATTATTATTATTAATATTTATGTTTAAAGTACACAAAAATTTACATTTTAATTAACGTAGTTTGTTCTGATTAAGTTAGTCTACTCAGAAATCATAAAAAAAGAAACATCTAATTTATAAAAATATACAAAAAGCGATATTTTAAGGGAAGAAGCGAGTGATAGAAAGTGTTTGTTCTGTAAATCTACAGACGTTGCGTGTAGGCGTTCTCAATAGTGAGACTCCACATATTCCCATTAGTGACGTCTATAACAGAGATGCGTAAACACTTACGTTCTGAAACATGAGCAACTGAGTTGCGGAGGGAATCACGAACACCGTTACGACTGTGTTGCAACCGCAACAGGGCTAACTTCTTATAGAAAACTGTGTACAATACGCTTATGAGAAATTTAGCATACAGATATTTCACATGTTTTGACATACTGGTAGCCTTTGTATAAAGTGCCTAGAAAAATGTGTATTGTCTAAAAATGCAACAATTACTAAACAGATAACAATTTATAAAATCATAATTATATTTCTGTGATAGAAAACGTAGTATTCTATGATGATAAAATGTGGCCTCACAAAACCAGCACATTAGATATAAAATTGGAACTTATGAGTGGGCAATTGCAGTTTCCAATGTCATTACAAAATGATTACATTGCGGAGACTGTGAAATGGTGTAGCCAGGACACAGAAGGACAAAGATAATTTTATACCGCCCAAGAAATAAAGACGAAGAAAGTCATAAATGAATTGTGAAATATAACAGTAGGATAAGAAGTTGTATGGAAGCTGGAAACACCAAATTCGTAAGAAGAAGATAAAAATTAGTTTTTTCTTCGACCTAATAGTTTAGTTTTTCACAAACAAAACAAAATAATGGTTAATATGACGTGGCGGAACGAATAAGGTTTCTGGTCTTTAGAAAAGAGCACTATAAAATAGACCTATTAAGAAAATTGTAAGAATATTTTAGAAATATTTATAATATTGCTATTATATTTCTTGTCTGTCTCAAATAGTTATACATTAATCAGTAGATTAATGCTATTTGCTCTTTCTGATATTATTTTTCTTTGTGTTTATCTTTCCTTCTGTCTACGTGATCACTTTCTCTTAATCTGAAATGTTCCCCTTTCTTATTCTCACTCTCTCATTCTTTCTCTTACAATAATTTTCCACCTCTATTTTTTTTTAGCTTATTAGGAACTGTCATTGAACGCGTTATAAAACTTGTTTTTAACTAGTTTTTAGTTCTTAATTTCTAGTTATGTAAAGCCTGTCGTAGCTCGTGTTCAGTCTTCCCTAGCAAATAAGGTTGCTCCAGGCCTTTGATAATGTCATTATTGTAGCACTTCTTAAAGCCATTGAAGCTACAATTTGATTTTTCTGTTGCACCGGTAACTTTATTCGACGACCTGCAGATTAAAAAAAAATATATAAAGTGGAAAGTTTAGAAGAAGCCAGAGCACGGTGGAGGCATATAATAACATCAGATACTTTTAGTAGAACAGTAAACAATTATAAAGCTGTCTGCACATTCTGTCTGTATAGCTGCCATTTTAGTCAAGACGATGTCTGGTGTGTGACTATTTACCTCAACGCTTCATCAGTGCTACAGTGATTTTATGCAGTCTGTCCTTATTTGGGATAATTCAGATGTAGTTCAGAGTTGAAATTAGACATAATGGAAACTTATAGTTGCATAATCATATCGAAATTTTTATTTAAGAATAGATGATCAATTTCCATAATCTGTCTAGAAAAGGTATGAACTTTCTACTTAGATGTGACTAGGTTTTTAGATGCCTGCCTATGATACGCTAGTTAAAGTGTTTTTCCTCTACATGTTAACATTTCCTAACTTGCATTACCACAAAACCTTTTAAATTCCGTTGTCTGTTTGTAATGTTTATTGTATAAATCCAGTAACAAAGTTTGCAATTGTAGAGCCTAGCAACAGACTCATTAGTTGCGTTGAGTTCCATCCCAGTTAACACCGATTCAAAGGATTCACGTTGCCACGGAGTACCCCAGTTATCTGTATTCAAAGGATTGCACAAACGTCAATCTTTTCTTTCAATTTTATTTATAAAATTGTTTCTTATACAAATTTTAATCGGCATGTTTAGTAAGGTTCCTTACCTACGGAACTCGCTCACATTTTGAACGATTTTGAAGGATTGTTAGATACAATCAAATTAATTAATTTTCTTTTTAAAGCTGCGAGCAAAGTTTGTCTTACGTATGATTCTTAGCGTTCGCCGAGACACACTACGAGGAGGTGAACATAATTTCGTTACCACTGTTAATGGACATTTTGCTGAAATTTAAAAATTAGAAAAAGTAAAAGAAAAATTACGAAAATCCAAAATACTCTACTTTTTTTAATTAAATATCAATTGTAAAGCAGACATTCATTATTACTTTTCATTATTATGAATTTCATATAGTCTACACTACAAATCTCGGTAACTCCATTTTTTGTTAAATTTATAACTATAACGCCTAAACGACAAATAATTTAGTCCTAGACTTTATGTTTTAAGTTTCCATAGATATGAATAGGTCTGTGCGTAATACTTTCAACAAATATAAATATGTAACTGATAACAATAAGAAAATTTTATTGTAAGCATAGCTTTTAAACGTTTTGAAGGAGGTCCAAAGTTTGCAAGAGGTGTTCACAGATATTCATTTAGCGAAATTTTTCAAGATACCGAGTACGTGTTTTGAATACAATTGCTCACAATTTGGTCCTACACTTTGACTTTTACAATTTTTTCAAAATCCTGACTCCCATTTTTAACCCATAGTGTCCCCTAAAATTAAACAGTTTTCCGTGTAATCACTACATTTGGTACTGGGTTAAAATTTCCTTTAGTCTGATGCCAGGCAACAATTTTGACAATTTCTAAAAAATACTTATATCTTTTTTAGGCTCTGGTGTCTTAAAACTTGGAATGTACAAAACTGAATACTATGTTTATATTTCTGTTATCATTCTGTTTGAATTTAATACCCTGCATGGATTTCTGTGATTTTTCAACATTTTCTGTGAGTACACTTTTTCTTGTCCACTGGTATTTCAAAATATCCAGACCTGAACACTATATTCAGATTTTGGTTAAACCACAGTTTTTTAATTTGACGTCCTACGTGGTATTTTTGCGATTTTATTTTAAAATTTTGGTACTATTTTGGGCCCTGCTGACAAAAACTTTAATTTTTTTAAAAACGAACACTGTATTCATAGTTTGATTAAGATCCCTTTTTTCTTTCCTACCGCACAGGAACTTTTGCAATTTTTCACAATTTTAACCCACTCAGATTTTCACCTCTCACACCATATTTTTGGGGGAGAATCAATCTCGAAAACAATGGGGTCTGAAGGGTACAAGTGTCTGAAGGGACACGCAAGCCAAGTAGGCCTGCAACGAAAATCGGTTGACGCGTTCAAAAGTTATCGTGACATATACATCAAACACTTCATAGTGGTATAGTATTACATAAAATATTATTTTGGACAGACGTAGCTCGACAAACTGTAACTGGACAGACAGACAAATGCTAAACGGTCGAATTAAAATTTAGAAGTCGTTTCGCTAGTTCAGTCGTTTTTTTCCCTTACAGGTACTCAGTAGAGCCTTTGTTTGTAGCAGAAAATACCCTGAGCACAGTAAAACAATCAGTAATTTACGTATTGATCTCCTTAACCAAACATGTCATTCAACAATTCGTCTCATAAATGCAGTATTTCATAACTCACTGTTACTTACAGTTCACAATATTAGAGTAAAGCTACTAATTACCAACATTTCTAAATCACTGTCAACATGACATCGCAAGGATCATAACGCCCGCAATTACTGCACACCACACACGCATCAAGTACTACTCGACATACAGGTGATTCTAAATTTCACGGCAGTATTCTAAGAAACTGTTGTAAAGGTCAGAATTAGAACAAAAATCTATGGTAAAATTGTTACTTACCGAGACATTTATGGCTATAAGTACATAATTAGCTACAATTCATTCAATGGTGCTCTCGTTGACGTCTGCATTCGTTAAATGCAACATTCAGCATTCGTATTGTAGCAACTAGCTATTAATTAAATTTGAATTAATTTCAGTTAACTTGAAAATTCCAGACCCCAACGAGAATGTTTACATTTATTTTGTTACAAAACACAAAGATTACAAATAACTTCTCTTGGAGTTAGAATGCGAATGTACTTCATGACCGATGGCGCGCGCGCATCACCTCGCTTCTCTCATAACATTAGCAATTATTTATAAATAATATATACAGTAACCGACGAATCACCACGACCACCCATTAGACTGCGTGACGTTCGAAGAAGTTGTGATCTTCTGTTCGTATTGGCAAAAGAGAACAACCACAAATGGAAGCTACAGCAACAATCTTCAACAATGTGGAGGTCACCCCAAATAACTGCTTTTAAAGAATTGTATATAATTATGTAACTTTAACCATAAAAAGCAATAATGTGACATACGTTATTATAGGTTTGTTTCTCATTTTGACTTCTAGATCACGCTCTACGATACCACTATGCAATTTAGAGTCTCCCTATGTATAGTGCTGTGTGTGTGTGTGTGTGTGTGTGTGTGTGTGTGTGTGTGTGTGTGTGTGTGTGTGTGTGTGTGTGTGTAGCGCGCAGAGACAGGAATAGAGCTGCCTGTTCTAGATATCACTGAGACGTAATTATAAAGCGTCCACGCTGGTTATACAGACCGAGTTTCTTCAGATCTGTTCCTAACGACTTGCTTGTATTGTGTGATGTTTACCTTAAATTTTGCAGTCTACTTATGTAGGCAATCCAGAGCGTGGAGAGAAGGAGCCTAATGTTATTTAAGGTTGCCATCCGCTAAAACGAAGACTAGGACAATCGGGTTCAAAAAGTTGTCCAATCCGGACAAGAAACCACAAAGCCTCTTTTAAAACTACAAAAAGTTTGGACACCTATGGTGTATCGTTATTAGTATCTCATAATAAATCTACTACGATGTTGAAAAGTTGTCACTTGTCAATCGACTAAAAATGTGTAATTGACACCACGCCTAGCTAATGCTTCAAAAATGTGTAATTGACACCACGCCTAGCAAATGCTTCAAAAAATCAGCGTTACCGGCGATTTTATTAAAAGACTAATAAAATCCCCCGACTTCAACAAAAATCCTCTCAGGTTAAATCCGCACTTCCTCATAAAAGTTCTCCCAGTTTATGCCAGTCGACAAATAAAATGGTTTTTCTTCTTGTTCTTCAGAATTTCTTGGACTGAACTTCAGCCCATTCCAACTTCATACAGTCTTGGACCACCGTATCCACGATCCAAATGTTGTTGAGGTCAGACCTCCTTAATAATTTGCGTCGGTTCAGTTATTATAAACGTAAAACGTATAACGTCCAATTCACCATAGTCTATAACAGAAACTATCGTAAGTTCTTTCCATTTTCATAATTTGTTAAGACTATCCCTCAGCTTGAATACGTGAATGAATCGAATTTTTAGTTCAGAGGCCTGGGTTTTTAAGTAACGTGGTTATTTGTAAATAACAGTGCCGCTTGGATAAAGCAAATAGGATCCGTGCTGTCCAAAGTGTCTATACTATATTGTTATTATGCGTAAAAATCATTTGAAAGTTTTTAATAAAATATATTGCAACCACTTTATCAAAACAACTTATCAGTTTTAATTCTTCTATTTGTTTAGGGATAAGAGCCCGATTCCATATGATTTTGTGTGTGTGTGTGTGTGTGTTCAGGTCTACGTGAGCAAAAGGAAACTATTAAAGTTAATTGCATTGATGTTGCAGTATTTGACAGTCGAATGGAATCCAGTATAAGGCAATCGTGCTCAGTGGTCGCAGTACGAGAGGTTTTATTAAAGACAGATAAGGCCGGTCAGCACATGTAATTAAAACACATTACTACGGATAATTCCAGCGTGAAACGATTACCCATGCCGCAGCGGCGCGGATCCTTACGTCTGCAGTCCCCATGTTGCTGTTACCACTGTGAAAATAATGATGATGACGGTCTAATAGCGAATTATAAAATGTTTTTCACACCTAAAATAATTGTGTCCACATTCTCACACTACATTAAATGTAATCATAGGAAATCTAAATTGCGTAGCGTAGGCACAGCGTTCGGGTGGCTAACACGCATCATTATGTGAAAAATACTTTTATTGCGGTCATTTTCGAGACAACTGTTGTCTGTTATTACAAACAGCAGCGGTTCGGCCGCGTCCTTCTGTACTGAACATTATGGAACGTCCTCACTGCCTGTCAATGTCTCTCCTGGCCTCCCATCGCGCTCTCTCAAGCGACTCTCTTCCTATCTTTCCGGGCTCACATATTTACTTTCCTTTGTTCTGCTTGATTGCTGTTTATCACAAAAATTTCAGAAACTGAACTCGATATGAAATGCGTACAGAACAACTCACCATATTGAAATTTTGTAACTGAAAACACACACACACACACACACACACACACACACACACACACACACACACACACACACACACACACTCATGCGATATTATAAACACGTAGTTAAATACAACTCACTCGCGTAAAGTTTGGTTTCCATTATTAAGAACATCAACCATTAAAATTGCTTTTAATTTTAACATACCTTTATTCAATTTTTAACCTAAACGTATTGCCCACTTACCTATCTAGAAGACATCCTGAAAGAGACTCAGTCAAGCCGCTTTCTTTTTATTTACAGCATACTACTATAGGCCTATGTATAACACTTTTACCAAAAATAAAATGGCGGAGTCAGGGCGCTATTTAACACTTTTTATTGCATGACACCTAATAAATAAATACGAAAATAATAAATACGCTCCACTTTTGTTATAGACATTGTAGAGCGTGAATAGGACAATTGTCAAATACGTTAGCGTATTTTCTTGTAAATTGATTAAATCGATGTATTCGGTTAAATACTGTGATTCCACAAAGGTACAATCAATGAATTTTAGTTAAAATATGTTTAAATTTCTACATCTTCGAAAGCTCTTGATCATTCTAAAACAGTAAAATTAATATTTTATTGAACAATTAATTATGTTGGACAATTGTAGTGTATTGGCCAATTTTAATTGTACACATTGAATTAATTCAGTTTGATATTTAACACAATGTTGTGTCTTTCCCGCAGTAGGGGTTTTTATTTTAATAAACAGACCAATTATTTATTATTGTTAGCCATGTGCTGCTTACGTTGCAGGGAGATCTTATTTAACGTCATGACCACTACCAATTGTTTTAGTGTCCATCCAGTTTGACAAAAATGACTGAATGTCCTTAAACACCACTTTAAAAATTCCATTGATTCTTTGTTAAAATGCCAAGTATTATCATATAAGTATTTAATATTTTTACGCACGTAAATAAAGTCAAGTAAAAATACATACAACACAATTAAAACTTTTTAATTCTAATTTTTTACGTTTTTATAAGCATTTATATACATGGTATACCAGTCGTAATAATAGTTAGTGTTACAGCAAATTCTAAAAACGTTCTGGTCCAAATTAGAGCTTTTAAATGTTTTATCTCCAAAATTAATTCATCCTGATGTTTTAATTTTTCATTAAAGTAATGCTTGTAGATGATATTTTATGATAAAAATACTATGATTGTCACAATTGAAACGTGAAAACGGGATATGTATATGTGTATGTATGAGACGAGAGAAAACGAGAACGAGTGAAAAGTGCAAGGTGAACGATAAAGTAAAATGTAGTTGGAGGGATAAGCTACACAAGAGTGGGGATGAGAAACAAAGGTAGGTTAGGGAGAGAGACGTGGGGAAGGAGGTAGTTGCAGTTTAGAGGAATCGAGACCAAGTCGCAGAGACTTGAGAGTAGTAGCTTACAGAAAGGAAAAGATAGCGTAAGATGTGGAAAGGCGAGAGAAAATGTTATTTAGGGGGAGGTGAAAGTAGCACATCCAATTCTCTAAACCCTTTATATTATCTAAACCCTTCTACTTCTTACCCTACGCTCTTTCTCAAGCCTTGCTGCTCTCAGCCCTCTCTCTAGGCCCTGCTCTCAATCCGGCAGTGAATAGAAATACGGCTGTGTTTCAACTATGACAGTCATACTAATAAAAATATATGCATACGTCAAGTATTATGTGGCGGGAATGTAAAGCTCCAGCTGATTTATTAGTGGAGACATCTTCAGCTGCACAAAAATATGTAAAAGA
Source organism: Magicicada septendecula (assembly GCA_034769895.1). Lineage (NCBI taxonomy): Eukaryota > Metazoa > Arthropoda > Insecta > Hemiptera > Cicadidae > Magicicada > Magicicada septendecula. The sequence continues at coordinate 663,406,342 of CM068368.1, forward strand.
AATTACAGTGATACATGTATGTATCCAGCTCATTTGTTCAAATTAAACTGAATTTTTACTTTATGGTGATGGCGAAAAAAATTGTGTTTGAGATAAGGGCTGAGACTGATTGTACTACCCTCAAAACATGAAGAAAAGTCATTTTTCGAAAAGTGTCTCTGTGTGTGCCTGTGTCTGTGTTTAGAATTTTTTATGGCAAACGATAACTGCCGCAAATTCAAACAGAATCAAATAATATTTTGAATACCTGCCTGAGTTGTAGAGGACTCAAAGCCTATTGATTTTGGTGAAGATCGGTTAAGGGGAAGGGGTAGTTTACCAGCAACGTTTTACGTTTTAACAAAAGTAAAGTAGGCCTACTTGAAAATTCATTTAAACTTTTTCAAACAATGGTAATTGTTAAAAATAAAATAAGTTTGTTGCCAGGAAATAAAATTATAATTTTTCATTTTAATTTAAATCATGTATGAGTAAAAATATATCGTTCCTGGCAGGCAAGCATATCTCAATTATGTAAGGTTTACGTTTTCAAAGTTCTTTCTTATTGTGATTACCGCAATAAAAGGCAGGCAGGATTCACATACACACAATTAGCGTTATTTCTGGCTTCACTCATGTTTATTTTCTTACGTTTGCACGCTTTTTAAATGGAAACTGCCGAAACCCACACCAAAACAACGCGTGCAAGCCGAAAAGGTGTCCAGCGTGGACAGGGATTTGCTTCCTGTGGATCGCTGGCCAGTGTAACTGCACGTGTTTACAGGAACGGTTCATAGGCAGACTTTTCGTCTTTACGGAATGAACCCTCTGCAAGATGCTCAGGGTCCATGAGAGACTTCGGAGGGCTTCTTCTTTTCCGCGTGTTTGTTCTGTGAAACATACACTGTAGATTCGCAGCTTTACTATGAGCAACGCTCCATAGGGAATGTTGAAAATTTTTTTCCACGGTGTACCCTCATACACTCTAAAACCTGCTCTGATGTTTTGATTACGGACATCATAATATTAAAACTTTGGAAACTTGAGCACTACTTAATGGAGATCAAACATTAACTTTTACAAGCCATTAATTTTATGCATACTTTGAAGCAATAAATGTTTTAATAAATTAATACAATCTGTGTACTAATTATTCATATCATTATTTCTATTATGATGTAAGAATTACAAACTAATATGTACATATATATGAAAAATACATAAATATTTTTCTCCTCTGGAAAATTGTTTGCCTCTCCTGGAAAAAATTTTGACCTCCCTGATGGCTAGTTGTATACTAGCCTGTGTGGAATATAGCGTTATGATATCGATCAGAATGGCGGGTGTTAAACAGGAGACACAAACGTATTAAGGAAGAAATTTGTTGCTGAGAAATTTATAATTATACGGGTGAACAGAATCGTCGTTCAGGAAATCAGAAGACGAATGGAAGGAAAGAAAGTAAGACCCGATTTTAAAAAATAAAAATGACTAGTATAGCATTGACAGGAAAAACTTTGATAACACTATAGACATCATTCACCTTCGGCCGATAACTCGCAGCGAGAGTCCAATTTCATTACAGCAATCAGATCACAGCTCGCTTTGGCCAGCTCATCGTTCGACCTACAAACATTTTATCCAAAAGTACAGTCCTTCTCACGAAGCTTGAGGATAGTCTTCACCCACCTGACATTGGGGTACCATTTTAGCTGATACGTTATTTCTTCAGAATTCAAGCATCCACTTATTTGATGTTTTGTCACCATATCTAGCTCTGCTTCTTGTCAAATATATATTATAGACACAAACGTAAAATTCTGCACCTGTCATGTCTTGTTTTCTATGGCGAACAATAACTGTCGCAAATTCAAACAGAATCAAATAGTTTTTTGCAAATGTGCCTGCATTGTAGAGGACTCAATGTCTTTTTATTTTGGTAAAGATCGGTTAAGGGGGAGTGGTATGTTATTCACGTTTGTTATTGATTTAATGAGTTTGACGAAATTAAATTAAAATGCATTTAAAATTTTTAAACAATCGAACTTTTTAGAAATTATCGAACCGAATTCAAGTAAATTATTTTAAATCTAAATCTTAGAACATGGAAGGCATGTATGGTTCTCCATACCGATTTTTTTCTAAGTTTTCGTTTGTTTCTTGGAAACGATATTTTTATAAAAAATCGTAACGATTACAGTTTGTTTCATAAATTAATTATTTACAAGTTGAATAAATAAGTAGTATGTTAATTGATTTTGTATTTAATGTAAATATATTGTAAATGCTATGTTATTAGTATTATTAGTGCATTTACAGAAGACAGTCGGGAGCTGCATACTCTGGAGCTCCCGAGATTCTACACATCGCTTCACTCAGACTTCGATAATTCGAACCTCGTTAATGACAACTCTTGATTATTCAAAATATTTTTATTTCTCTACAATCCACAAATTAAAATTTATATAAGTAGAAAACTAACTCGATTTTTTAAAATCGTAATTCTATTTAAATATCATTGTCATGAGTAAATTATTAATAAGCTAGCATGGAAATGCTTTGTAAATTCCTGAACAGTCAGTTTATGATGTTATTTTGCTTGTTTCACTTATTGTTTCTATAACTGATGCATAAAAATGCCATGTCTTGGAAGTGACGTTGGTGTTCCGAGACGATCTAAGCAAGGACCTGCCTGTTTTCATACGTCGTCCTTCTTAACTTGTCAACGACAGTTGTGAAAGCATACTGTAAGTTTAAAAAATCACATACGTAATTCACATAAACGCAAAGTGCTCATATACGTATGAATCACATTCGTACATTTTTATACAGTACAACACACAGTACCTCTCTCCCTCTCCGTCTCTCTCTTTTTCTAGTTCTTCCTTTTTGAGAAGTATCCTGAATTATCTTTCATCCATAACTATACTATTGTTCCTCATTCGTATATTCACACAGCTCTCTTGTTAACCTGATTATTATCTTTTCTGATCCTCTAAATTCTATCTATAGTAGCAAATCAAACAGCATTATGTTATAACAAGTAGCCTACATTTTGCAACTAACAAACGTTATTTGTTCTCTGATTCGAATCGTATAATTGGGAGGAATACATGGACAGTCTGTTGAAATAACTTCCTCGATCCAAAAACTAAATCCAGCTTCCGAAGGTATTCGGTATGAAATTAAGTAATCTACAGGAAAAGTGCAGATACAGATAAGACGTGGCTTCCAGTTGGAGGGACGAGGTGCCAGAAATGTATTTCGTTTTTCTAGCTACACTACAACAATACACAATGATTCTTAACATATATGTTACCCGCTAAGTTGCATCACCAGAAAGTCACGGATATTAATTGTAACAAGAAAATGTTATTATAAACGGTATTAAACAAATAAGCCATCGAATCTCTGTATATAATATAGCATACGAGACTGCACTTGACATAGAACGCATTTAACCGAAACATAAATTCGACGGAAAAGGAAATTACAACAGGAAAATCTGAAACGGAACAACTTTTAAAACTAATTAAGTTATTGCATTATATTAATATTACCTTCCAGTTTTCAGTAAAACAAAACATTTCTTCCTTATCTATAATAATACCGTTCAGAGTACCAAGATTGTAGAATCCATTAATATTCTAAACGCCGCGTAGTCCCCGTTTATGCTGTCACCCATATAAATAAAAACTGAATTATTTTATCGTGTTTTCGTATGTGGTAATATTAGACGAATTTTTGAAGAAGTTAGTAATAAAATTGTAATTGCTTCTATGCACAATAACTTTGTATTATAAAGTGTTGGTGCCGGCTGTTACTTCAAAATTTAATCAACGTGAAAGCTGACAGTCTCACTTTTAATACACACAGACTAATTAGATAGGATTGAAGTTTGTATGTGATCTATTACATTTCAATTGCGTTTGTACTAGCCGCGTTCCCATGGCAACCGACAGCCGTCTTTGTTAGCGGACCACACAGCGGATAACATCACAAACAAACTCATCACAACACGCCAGCGTTTCAGTTGTCTGTAAAATTAGCATAAGCACTACAAAACTGGTAGCAATAAACGTGCTATATTAGAGATATAATAATACTATTAGTTACACTATTACAACTGATATTACTTTATTTTCTGTATTATAAATAATGTTATTCTATCACTATTATTACAACCACTGCTGAAAATGACCACATGCCTCATACAATTTACAGAGTAACTGTGATAGTTTGATATTCACGAAAAAACAAGCGTGGAACAGTTAAAGTCATTTTCCTCCCATTTTACAGTTAAAAGATCCAATAAGTCGATGAAATACTAGAACCAGAGTGTTGTCTGCAGCAGATCATTCAGAAAGCTGTAGAAAATCGTATACTGAAAGGTCCATAGATTTCCTTTTAAACACTGATGTACAAAACATGAATGAGTTAATGTATAAATGAGGTAAAACATTAAGCAAAACAGAAGGAGGTTCTAAAGGATCTAAAGGGTATAAATCATGTGTCAGGGGAAGAAGACATACAAATGTATGCCTACTTACCGTACAAAGAATTTTTAGTCAAATCTTTGAGCAACAATTCTAATTATAAATATTAAAACTCATAATTCCTTAATCAATTAATTAATTAAAAAAAACATTTTGGCCGTCGTTACAAATAAATCCCATCATCACCTTTCATTAACGTATTCCTCAGTAAAATTAAATTTAAACAGTATGTAGAATATTTTATGACGTGTTATTATGAATATTAATTATCTATATATATATTTTTAGGCTTCAGGAAGCAGGTGTACTATATGCTTCATTTAAGTTCCGTTTTTATAAAATTCATAAAGTTGAACATTTACTATACCTCAAACACAGAAACCGTCTAAACTGTAGTAATCTAAACAACCATCTGTGATATAGGAAAATATTGGCGATTCTGCCTATTGTTACTACTTTTCTTTCAAAATTAAATCGCGGCACAGACTAAATAAACGCGTTAAGCCAAATAAACAATACAGCCTTGTAGTACAGGCTGTTTTTAAGTACAGGCTTGTAGTACATACTAGCGAGCGCAGATGTTTACATACAGGGATCCACATACAAGCTCCCAGCATAAATTTCAGGACACATCCGATGATTATACGTGTCGAGTTATATGAGGTAGCTGCACGCACATTACGAGCTACTCCGAAATAAGGACCAACCCAGTCTTGGGTGACGATTACTTTACGTCAATTAAATACACAAATTTCGGAAATTGAATACATTTTTCTTCTTCTTGTAATTTATACTAATTAATTCTACTAACTTCTACTCTAAATATTAGAGTATTAATATTTTAGTAGTAGAAAATAATATATCTACATAAAATAAAATACATGCGATATTTCTACAAGGCGTAAGTGTTATGTACGGAAAAAATTTGACGCAGCCTACCAACCCAACCACCTAATTTGTCTCACTTGAGGACTTTATAGTTATACAATTTTTATTGTAAGTAATGACATGTAGTTGAATAAAATTACGTGCTTGTATGTTTTCAGAAAGCCGTGTAAGGTTTTATTACGTTTACTATCCAGTAACATGAAAACCATCAAAACTACTGAAATGTATCCCTCTCTGTGTGCAGCTCCGTACGTAAAATAAATGTCCACGTTTATAAAAAAATATCCAAGGAATTTAAAGTAATTATTTAAATGCCTTCAAGGGTGTCGTACTTCAATTGAGCGCGCCCGATTATCTTATCACTTCCTGACAGGATACTTTCACAGATTTCAATTGAAGCTGCATAAAGTTAATCACACACATACACACGCACACACAAGTATATATACTTACCTGTATATATATATATATGTATGTATACAACTGTATAAACAGAAGGATGAGTAAGAGAAGTAAGGGGAAGTTATGAGAACGAAAGGGGAGTTAATGCTGCATGGGAATTAAGGAAGTGAGAGGGTGAAACCGTGGGATAGCGGAAGACTGTGACTGTCTGTCGGAGACTTTTATCGCTTTACTCAGACGTTACGTTTGTTATCATGCGAATACGCTGTGAGTTAAACAAACATCCCATAACCTCGATTAAAAAAATTATTCATTCTTTCGTTCTCTGTTCATTGGTTATAAGGTCAAGTTTTTAAGTGCGTGATTCTCTTTTCCATTCTTCACCTCAGTCTACGTTTCTGTTTTCATTTTCTTTCTCGAACCCGTTTTATTTCTCATTTCATATGGTTTCAGAAATAAAAACAACCCAACATTCCTGTCTTTAATTCTATACTGCAACTAAGTTTTATTGGTCAAATTAATATTCCACATTTTATGCTCACTGCACACAAGATTCTCTCTTAAAAACTTTAACCTTAGTAGATGAATGGTGAGTGTATAGGCCTGAGTTATAATTATAGTTATAATTAAACTTATTATTATAACTAGTAAACTCTTTAAGTTGCAGAATTCACTGAATGTTTTAAGAGAAATACATTTACTATTAGGTAAATTTCAATATTAGATCAATTTTAAAATATCAGAAAAATTATGAAAACCCCGACCACTCTACTACCTTTTCAGTAAAACAACAATTGTAAAGCAGACAGTTATACTATAAATACTACAAATTTCAGCCTACTGCATTCGACTTTTAGTTAAATTTATAACCATAATGCCTAAATGACAAATAATTTAAAATTTTAAGATTCCCAAAAGCGGACACTATATTCATATTTTGGTTAACATTCTCTTTAATTTGGAACCTCACATGGAATTTGTGTTATAATCAAAGTTTTGACTCACTTTGTGGACTCTGGCGTCCCAGAACTTTGTATTAGTTAAAACTTAACGTATATTCAGATTTAAGTTAAAATTTCTTACGTCGTATGCATTTTTGTGAGTTTATCAAATTTTTTACCCATATTTTGGGCCCTCTCGTTAGCAAACTTTGAAATTTTGTAATATGAACACTAAATTAAAATTTTGATTAAAATTTTCTTGAATTTCATACCCCACAAGCACTTTTGCGAATTTTGCACAAATCACGAATTTTTCACTTTTCTGCCTCGCGCCACCAATTTTTGGGGATCAATATAGAAAACGATAGGATTCTGTTGGTTCCAGTGTCTTGGACGCAAGTCGAGTGTTAAGTCACTGTCAGACATACGACAAATAGGTAGACAGGCAGATAGATAGACAGACAGACTGATAGATGCCAAACGGTCGAGTCAGTCGCTTCGCTCATTCAACATAACAATGGAAAAAATTGTTCCATGAATATAAAAAATCATATCACAACACCACAAACAAAACAGAACACATAATTCAGAAACATACACAAATAATTTAATAAATTTAATTTAGTCGAAATTTACAAACTAATCTGCTCACAGTGCAATAATTTCTACATATTCTAGACATAAAGTAGATTCGAACAAAGATAAAATGAACACGAGGCCGCAACAATCCACCACTGAATCCAGTTTTGCAAAAATAAACAACTACATGAAAAGTCTATACGTAAATATAAAGTGCCGAAAACTACTGCCGTTTGAAAAGTATACAAACACCTAAAAACGTATGGAAACATCATTCTAAATGAACAGATATGTTTAAATCAATATACTCTTTGAAAACATTACGCATCACACACAAAACATCTGTTAACTAAATCAAACAACAGCGCTACTCCCAGCACCGGAACTGACAGCGCTCCTAGCGGCTGTATCTGACAAAACTCGTAATGAGCAAAAGCTGGCTTAGCAAAGGTAAACTAGTCTTTAAATTTTTGTCTAAAACATAGGCGTCCTGCGTCAGAGAAGTGTGTAGCTATTATTACACACAACTGTAAGGCGATTAAGGGGAGATTGTTGTGATGGCTGCCACAAAGCTGCCAGTCAGACGTCACAAAATAAAATTTACCGGTTTTTAGCGGAAGGACAGCGCAGATTTGCTGCAGCATGCCCGTTGCCACACGTTTAAAAGCAAAACTGGTAACTTGGTGTTAAATGTGACTAGCGAAAATGTAAATTTGAATTTAGCCTAAAGTTGAATAAATATATGTCTACTTTTCTTAAAAATAATTTTATTCCTTTTAAACTTCTGTTTATTTAGAATCCCCCCCAAATCTCTATAATACTCCCAAACGTCCTCTCCCCCAAAATTCTGCTGACACAATTTGCCTCGTAATCCCCTCTGTGTTTGTAAATGAAAGGTTTATAAGAACTAGTAAGTCATTATGTGGATTAGCCATTCGTAACTCGATAAGAATTTTTACTACCAAAAAGGATAGCAATTTTTGTTACGTTCAAATTTTTGTGAAGAAAGTTCAGAAACTGTCTGAAGAAGAATACAAGTTAGGCGGTTATGTGTCACTGCAATTTGTTATGTGCAACTATAAATAATTTTTTACCGTATAAAAATGTGTAAAAAAATTCCATCTTGCTTCTCTTATAATTAATAGTGATAAGTGCTTATAATAGCCTATAATAATCCTGTAGTATTTTAATAATTACGTGCGCATTGTGTAGAGTTCATTGTGTATTACACATTATAATTCAACGTTAATAGTTGTCTATAATGGAGACATCATGTATTGAAATCAACAGTTAGTTATAGACGACGGCCACGACACAGTAGAAAGTATAACTAAAGCCAGGTTTACACACGCTTCCATTGACAGCCGTGAGTCTATTACTCTGTTGTTGCTTTAACATAGACTTTCTGTCATCGCTTTGTCAAAAAATTTTCACCCATTGTTTAAATACTTCCTACTAGTGTGTCGTACGTCTTAATTTCGTGGGAATCGTATGAAAACGAAACTCACACACACAAAGCCGCTTGCATCGGACTACTATGAAGTTGTTTAAAAAATTATCCAAGAAAATTGTGTATACGAAGCAGGCAAGACAATTTCATAGTGAAACTGTCAACATGCAAAATGGGCTGTCTGCTGTTAATGCGTGTACACGGTGCAGATTTTGTCGAGTGAAATTTTTCTTTAGGTTTTCATTTTTACTGACAATGCTCACGTACGCGTTCGGCGACACAAACTTTTTCCCCTTATTATTGTTATTATTATTATTTATCACATTATTAGCAGCGTTGGAGGTGGTAGTAGTAGATATTACGTAGACATTTTCCCACAGTGAGCGAGCGAGTGAGGAAAAGCACCGAATGTGGGGACAAGTGTATCGTCCGGATCCATCATCGTTTATGCAAGTGTTGTGCGGTCGTGTTTTGTGTTACGCAACGGCCGACTGAGACGGGAAAGTACACGGTGCTTGTCTTGTGTCACACTTTGCATACCGACGCTAACCATCCTCGTCAGATGAGATCCAGTCGTAGCAAAAAAAAAAAAATGTGCTCTACGCTTTCACAGATTATTGTCATCACTCATTTCGCGTATGCATCAGTAATCAATCGAGGAAAGTTAAACGGCTGATCGGTTGTAATTACGTGTACTACTGAATAGTTTACGTGTATTATATAAGTATAGTTATATGTGTAGTAAGTGTTTGTATGTTTTCTCTACGTTGTAATTCACATACGTACATACTAATTCACATATGTGCATTGCACACGCACATTCCGTCCTCAAGACACCTCAGTGACATAAGAGTGCGTTATTTTATGCTTTAGATTTGCTGAAAAAAATTGTTTCCTGTTGAGATAGTTCTTTAGATCCTGTTTTCCTGCAAGAGATCGTCTGCTTTTATTAACATGTAGAAGTTTTATGTAACATAATAGTAGGCGCTTCTTTCTGTAATCAAAGTGGCGTAGATGAAGCAGGGCCCAATTTTAGTCGCTAATAATAATAATAATAATAATGATCTGAAGAATAAGAATACAAATAGTAATAATAATGTCTCCTTTTTATACCTCCGAACTCGCTTAGGAGTCGTTGCTACAATACATGTGCGTCGTTTGCCATACAAAGATGACACTGTGGGCTATATTACGCTTCAGACCTTTATTATTACCTCACATGTCAACACAGGTTCATTTTTCGGAACCAAACCGACTTGGCGGGCTGAAAATTATGTCGATTTGTTGGTGCTGCCGGTGATTGAATCTGGACTGTATAGTCGCTTATCTACTAACGTATGCAATCTCTTATTCTTAGGATAATATAGTTCATAGAGCTCGTGGTTGTAACGTACCCTCAAAATTCCTCCTTCGTTCGTTTGTTCGCATATGATGCGCAACATTTTCCGCTCGAAGCAAGATGTCCGACGTATGGCAAAATTTCGCTGTTAAGGTCCAACCCTCGCAACTATAGGTTTCCACTGTTCGGATAAGCGTTTTGTAAAGTTGAAGCTTAACTGTCAGACAGATAATGCTAGAAACGTCTCCATGCAATTTAAACTTGAAAACTAAATCTTACCTCTAAATGTGTGACAGAAAATTCCGGGAGTGGTTACCTCTTTATCAGTCAAGTTTGATAATACCTCGTCAAGATTGAAAATAAAAAATACAAGCTATGTATTACAGACAACTGTAACTCTGTAAACTTTGCAATAATCTGACGTCCAAATATTCCAAAAGCCATTAACATGAAATTGAAATTGAAATGTCAAAGTGTATTAAATTATAATTTAAAAAACTTATAATATTTCTTATAACATTATGTTTATAAACTGAAATGTACACATTCGGAAGATGTTTCTGTTGTTCCATTGGAAATTGCATTACTTGTAATAAACTAAAGCACCTTAATGTAACTCTGAGCCTTCCTGAAATTACAGCGAAACATTATAATTTTTATTGTGTAAGTGTTCCACCCAGTGCGTTTCAATGTTAGTTACTTTGTCTATGTGTACCTAGTATCACGAGTAGTGTGTAGAGAGCTCTGAGAGCATTCAAAGAGACAGTTAGATGGACGTAAACATAATTATATGCACAATATTTTTTTCATGCCAAACGCCGGAAAGTTGACTTGTAGAGTCCCGTGAATTTCGCAAGCGCTTTATCAGACAGCACCGTGGAAAGGACTGCCTGCCAAGCCTGTAGCCTAGTATAACGAAATTAAAAACAAATTAACAATAAAAGTGTGGTATGTTGATTGCTTAGTAGGGATAAATGTTGCTCATTTCCAAGGACAATGGCATCAAAACGAAAAAGAACAATACGTAAAACAAATTGACGTCAGAGTAGGGAAAATGTTGTCTGTAGACAGAAGTGATGGATGCCGTGTTATTATGGTTTACAAATTAACTGCACGTGCGAGAGATGTACTTGGTGTGTTTGTGTGTGGCAGTAATGTTTTGAACGAAACACGTCTTCCCGGCTTCGGTTTGTTTCGTTCCACTCCTGTGGCTCGGTGGAAAATAAATTGAATTCAAATAATTTTCAGCGAAAAAGTAATTAAAAGTACTTGACGCTTTAAGAAACTTCATTTGACGCCACGTCTATTACCCATTCAGCACTTCTTTTACTGTTTAGTATTAAAGGTTTTGTTTCGAGAGAATACATTTTTTCTCATTCTTCATATCCGGTGGGACGGTTGCGTGGTCTCCACTTGTAAAGTCAAGCGTCACATGAACACAAAGCTGGAAGTCTGAGCATACAGCGAGTGTTGAGTATACCTTATGACTGTTCTGATTCTTCCTTGGGTTAATTTATTTGTTATTCCTACTAATGTTAGGCCCAACGTTATAATTCTGTACCGGTAAGTCCAAAAATGCACTTGTAAAATGTCATTAGCTGACCTAGCCAACTAGCCGTACCGTGTAGTTACCCTGTCTGTGGCTTCTGTAAACTGAGTTAATTAGTAAGTTATCTGAGCTGCAGAACTCGCTCAGACGTTTACAAAATTTTGACTTCATTTTTGGCTTGTGGCGCCCCTGAAAAAGAAAAATTCAAACCAAACAATACATTCTGATTTCGGTTAACATCATCCCTTTAGCCGTATGTTCGGCATGAATTTTTAATTTTTTTCAAAACTTTAATGCTTTTTTTGGCTCCGGTGTCCATTTTTTTTTCTTGTTTAATTTTCAAGCTTGAACACTACATTATAGACTGTTGTTAAAGTTCTGTTTTATTTGATACCCCACGTGTATTTGTAGAATTTTTGCAGAATTTTGGCACATTTTTTGGAAACTAGTGCTCCAAAATTTTAAAATTTCCATAGCTGGACATTGCATTCAGATTTTGAATCACATTCTCTTTAAATTGAAATCCCACATGATCAGGTTGCGATTTTCAAAATTTTTGACCCACATATTTTTACCCCCCGCCGCTCTAATTTTTTTGGGGGATCAATCTCATAAACAACAGGGCTTTGTACGTTAAAGGTATGGGTACGCATGCCAGGTTTTATAAAAATAAGTTGATGCATTCAAATGTTGTCGTGAGACATACCACAAACAGATACGAGACAGACTGACAGACAGATAGACAGGCAGACAAATGCCAAAAGGTAGAGTTATGACTGAGAACTTGCTTCGCTCATTCAACAAGAAGTAACAGTTTTCTGAAAGTAATTTAGTAATTTTGGATTTCACGTTCCCCAGATATCACATCACAGCCATAGTAAAGATTAAAAATCTGTGTAGGCCTGTATCCCCTCAGGTTTAGTTAGAAGTAAACGGTGTTTCTAAATTGAAATAAAATGTATTTAAAGCCTGGAGTTGGCTGATAACTAAGTTTCAATGGCTAGAATTGAAGATGACTTGGCTAATGCGCTGATAGTGGACGCCCGAGGTGTAGAGGCAACTAACCGTACAGCTGTCATTACAATGGGCACCAACTGTTGGGTCTATAACAAATTTAATGACTTCTGGCACAACAGGCGCACGCTGTCTCTCTCTCTCTCACGCGCGCGCGCACACACCGATAGTCCACTCGCTCTTGGTACAGCTGACTGCCTATTACATAGTTTATACACAAATCCGTCAAATTACAACAGTTATTGACAATTTCGTAACAGATTTACATTTAAAGTCAGACAACCCAATTATTTATTTAATGTATTTTGTAAAGCATTTATAACTAAAATGAATTTTGTCTAATTCTGTCTATTTTCTATTAACTAAAATTACGTTTGAGTTAAATAAAATCAGCAGACATGTCATACTGAGATTAATCAATTCGATTTCTGGATTTACATTTGTTTAATAGCTGTGGAATTTTTGGACCGATATTCTACTCAGAGTAAGACTTATATAGTGTCTTTGCTTGCATCAGCTAATTTCATAAGTTGTATTTTATAACCTAGACTAGACGAATATTCCTTTTTAATATTGTATCTTTGCAGCCCTACGGACCACTCTCGAGATTCTCGCGGACCACCTCGGGACCACTTCGAGACCTGCTGTTTTCGAAACACTGTTGTAAATTGAAGGCGATCCACAGAATGATCAGACAACTTCAGAATATATTCACTCACCATCTTTGGTTTGAGTTTGCAAGAAGAAACGTCCGTAATGATATTATACTGCACCCTGACACAAACGTTCTCGCAACTTATCAATCACTGTTTACTTCTGAGGTATTTTTGAAACTATGGGCGTAATTTAGATATACTGGGCAGCGACACCAACTGGTAAAATCTGTTTTGCAGCAACGAAGACTATAAGCTAGTAAGCTAGTATTGAGTACTGGACTATTTCCACCCTCACAGAAAGACTGGGTTGAATAAGATCGTTATAGGGATCTTATAATTTGTGTGTAGTGGAACCTTTTGTGAATCTCTTCCTCGTATAAACAGCTACATGGAAGTAGAGTTTTTCTATCTATTTTTATGTGTACTTTTTTATTTAATCGCCTCAAGGCGAGAAAAGAGTAACTTTGTTTCCACCTATTATAACTGACTGTACTTACTGTTCGAGGAAGGATTTATCTACTCCTTTACGAAATGACTGATTTACAGAACTGTGTAGTTGCTAAAGTCCTCCCCTTGTTCGTTAATGACACCCATATTATAGACAGGTTTGTAAATATACACCACATCAAACATATCTGTAAGAGAATCTGAAATCACACACCGCGCGCGCGCGCGCACACACACACACAACATGCACATAGTGAGTACATGCATGGAGCCACACTCGCTTTCGAATGGACTTGTGTAGGAGACATCCTCGTACCTTCAGAACAAGGTATACCGAATCAGACTGGATTGACCAATTCTTTTCCTGTTCCGATACAGAGTAATACATTAATTGAGAAAGTGTGTATTGCATTTGATAACATGTCTCCAATGTATTTCATTTGTAATGCACACGGAACAGTATGTCCGTAACGAATACAACAAGGAACAAATTAAAAAATAAATGTCACAGAAACATTATGTCCAGATATGGTAAGGGCGGTGTGATAATGATTCAGTTAAGACATTGTTAATGAATTTATTTATCAGAAACGTAACACTACAAATTAAAGCTAAATGAATTATGAATGAGCGTTTCAACGGCTTCTGCGATACCTACCGATACTTGGACGCAACAACTCGAGACATGTCTAGACCGATTGGAACAGAAACCCAACGGTACTGTTTACAGAAACGGTTTGATTGTTGTGCTGTGTATCTATCATTGTTAAACGTTCTTTATTCTTGAAACATAGAAATGTACAGTACTTCATAAACTCAGCTTCTTTAGTGGTTTTCAATCTTCTTCTTCTTCTTCTTCTATGGCGTCACAGTTCGGAGTCGAACCTTACAGTTACATTTTTACCTGACCTTGGCAATCGATGTCTATCGTTTTATTTTAAGCTAAGTATCAGCATCTCTTGCCACCGCGTCAATCCAGCGATGCTTGGGTCTTCCGACAGTACCTTCCTAGGTATTCGGTTGCCTTCCATCCTAATGGTGTGTTCTGCCCATTGCAATGTATGCAGTCGGATGTTGATGACCAGATCATTATCTTTATATGGTTTGTATAGTTCCTCATTCTGACGTTTTCTCTATATCCCATTGAATTGGATTGGTCCATATATGCTCCTCGAAATTCTCCTTTCAAAGGTATTGATTATGTTAGCGGTTCGTTTATTCAGATTCCAAGTCTCGCTGCCATATGTTGTAATGTGACCTTGGACTGATGGTGGATATTCCTTGTCTTGAATATAGTTGTCAACGAAGCATATGCTCTATTTGCGGCCTGTATCCTTTTCTTTATTTCATTTATTTATTCATTATCTTCTGCGATCCAACATCCGAAGTATTTAAACTGATTAACTAGTTTTTCATAACTGATTAAGTGGTTTTCAATAGCTTTACTAATTTCAATAAAAGCGATACAATTTAAAACTTGAGATAAATTGACTCTGAATTTAGGGTTTGAAGATGATCAGCAGCAACATAAAAGATTAGTAGGCAAATGGTAAGTACGTAGTTTACATAACATTACTTTAAACATAATTATGTTGAACTTCGTAAAAAATTGAAACTATTACTAAATACAGATATTCTGTGTTCCAACTGAATCTCACAGGATTAAAGTAGTTGACAAAATGAAATGACATTGAACACACTTATAAGTACATAAATAGTTTTGCATATATAGGAAATGCGTTAACCTATATTAAAATGTTCCGGATTGAAACGCTAAATAAGTAAACAATATATTGCGTATAGTATATTCATTTTACGAAAGTTTAACAATTAAAGCGTATCCTGCAAACATAAGAGGGCTGTTAAGAGCAAAGTAAATATTGTTAAAACAAAAAAAACGAAGATTAATGTCATACCCAAAAAAAAGGTCAAGAGTGTTTGGACAAAACTCGAACGCCATTGTCCCGCGTCTTATTGTTTATTTAATCTGTCGTAATAAAATTTCCTCGTCATGGTTGCTCAACCGTTTAACGTTCTTGACCTACAACAATTATGATTTGCACTTTGAATTGTGAATGTTAAAGAGTCTATTATCGAGTTGCCGAGTTCCTCTGTTGGATTGTTAAAACGTTATATTATAATAACGCTTACTAAAATTTTTCCCAAACTTTTATATTTTCATGTTTTGTATTCTAAATACTATAGTTTCGCCACCGACCCGCATTTCCTTTCACATTATTTCCTTCCGTTTCTGCAATTTGTGCACTTGTATGTGTTTGTGTCATATTATGTGTAGAGCAAAAATCACTAACCAACCATTAGCCATAAAGTGACAATTATCCAATAGCCAACATGAAGTTTCAATTAGCCTTACCACTAGCCATTAATGTCCCGGTACATGTTTTAACCATAAAGTAAAAAATTTACCTACAAAACAATTTCTGACAATAAAAATCTGTGGCTGTTTTCAAAGAACGGAGAAGACTATGCTTTTTGCTGTTCACTTTTCACTACTTGCTTGTTGTAGACCTGAAACTAATAGAACACTGATCCTTAACTAGGTGTGCGTCATTCAAGAATTGACTAATGTCATTTTCTCGCTGAGGAAGTTGTCCTCTGTTGCTTCTTGTCCATCTGCATAACTGAATCTGTAGCTCAATAGATTTTTAGTTTACCAATGCGCCGTCATATAATAAAATTAATACAGTTTGAAAAAGGAAGATTAAGACCAACTTTTCATAATGAAACAGCTCGCTAAGAACATAACTTTACATTCATAAGTTTAAACAGATTTTAAATTTGTAAGAACATAATTATACACTTAACGACGAAACGATGTTAAAGAGGCTATCTACCCTCGAAAAATGGTTAACAGAACTATAATAATATTGAAACAGTTACTGGAGAAATCGTCTTTTCGTGAAGTATCTTATGAAAATTAAAGGTTTAAGTTTTAAGATATTTTCAAGTGTAGAAATCTGTAGACAACTAAAGTATATCCATTTTATGGTTTCAAAGAAACCGTGGTAAATAACGTGTTTAGGAAATCCCTGTGCGGTTGAATAAGGACAACATATGTTAGGAAAAAACAGTTGTGGAATAACGTGTAGGTATGTTTGTGAACGTGGCAAGAAAACTTTACAATCCTACTAACTTTTTGGAGTAATAATAGTAGTAATGTTAAAAATAATAAATTAATGTTGTGTCACCGTAGAATCATCCAAGGTACTCGCTTCCTAATGCAGAGTCGACCTGAGACGTGAAAAGTCCATCTTGATTTTATGGTGTGTGGCGGGCAGATTTATTGAAAGGTGGTGTAAATTACTGGTCAGGTTCTCACTACACAGAAAATACGAGGGTCAGTTGAAAAGTTCGCGGAGCGATGTCTATTGCTTACAGCTAGAACTAACATTTTTCGTATGCTCTCACATTCGTATTTCATGTAAACGCCTCTTAATTTTCAAATCTATCTGTCAATTTATTCACTGTTTATCAGCTATTTAAAATTTACGTGTCACGCGTGTATTGAAAAATGGACAAAATTATAAATTCTTAGTTTAAAATGGTCTAACGCTAAAGGAAATTCACATTCACAATGAAATGGCTCTAGAATGAAATTTCGTATGGCTGTGAATTTGTATTGGCTCTAGACCCGTTTTTACAAACAATTCACTCACAGCACGATGTTTGATTTTGTCCACTTTTCAAAACACTCGTGACTTTTAGATTTCGAACAGCTAGTAAACAATGAGTAAATTGACGGACAGATTTGGAAATTAACAGGTGTTTAGAAGAAATATGACTCTTACAAAGTGCAAAATATTTTAGTCAGGAATGACTAGTCTTTAATGGTGATTTCGTATATACTCTTGAGTTTATGAGTCTTGAAAAGTTGATAAGAGTTCAAAACTGTTCATTCTAAAGTGAATGCAATTCCAAATCATGAATGTTGTTTTCAAATTTGTTGTAAATTTACTACACTATACTTCCGCCTGTCCTAAATGACAATGAGGATCACCGTGTTGTAAAGAACCCTGATTTCGAAAACGGGGATTTTACTTTACAAGAAACAGTTAGTGCTTGCAACTTCCAGAGAAAAATTGTCTTAAAAATCATCATTCACAATACTTCAAAAGGGGAATAAAGTAAACTTTAAGTCTACTGACTTCATAGAATCGGTTAGAAAAAAACTTTGAGTTTATCGGAAAAGAGAAATGAGGATTTAACTACAAAATTTTTACAGAGGCATTATGATTTTATCCAAAAATTTAATAGTTAATTGTTTTATTAGTAGTTATAGAGTTATTTTTATTAGGCTATTCTTGTTACATTTATAGTAAAATACTTCTATGTAGAGCTATTAGATTACATTACTTTACTTTTAGTAATTAGGGCTGCATTATTATTATTATTATTATTGTTGTTGTTGTTGTTGTTGTTGTTGTTGTTGTTGTGATATCTTTGATCATTCTTCTGGCTTGTTAGTAGACTCCTGTCGCATCAGAGCGTCTCCGTCACTCGAAAGTAATCGAAAGCAATAAGTCACTGAAGGAATAACGACTAACAGTACGTATAACCCTCATTTAATTTTTGTATACTCTTGACAGCAGAGATGGACTTTTGGAGACGTGAGAAAATTAGAAATGAAGTTGTTAAGGACAGAATGAATGTGAAAATTCAATTGTTGATTGATTTTATACAAACAATAAAATTACAATGGTGTGGATAAACAAAAAGAATGACACAGAAAAAATTGCCAAGGAAAATTATGAAATGGACACCACCAGGAAGAAGGAAAAGAGGAAGACCTGTCACCTGGATAGAAGAATTTCATACTATAGTCTACTGAGGGAAAGAGAAATTGAAGATCTTTGCATGGACAAGCAGCAGTGGAAGATGAGAATTCAATCAATTCTGTTATCTTTGATTCCGGAAAATGTGTAAACATTGTGCAGCCGGAATAATAATAATTTTTATGTATACTACATTTTATTGTAATCTGAACAAATTTGTAATTTATGAATGTTTTCCAACCTTATTAATTCTAAACGTATGCTGTTTTCCGGTGTTCAGTACTGAACAATCGAGCGTAGTAAAGTACCTTTTCCTATATGTATTGTATTACATACAATTGCTGTTAACATATTGTCATTTTTTATCACTTCAAGCAGACATGTCAAGATACTCCGGTATGGTCAAAGTCTAGAACGTACCATATTATCAATGGGTTACTGTAGTCTTGTTTTAATTATTGAATCTCTTAACGTTAACCGGATATCTCACATAGGCCTACTGTTTATTAGGTAACAAAATATATAGATAATTTTATTTTAATAGCTGCCATTTGAGTTTTAAAATACGGATCTCTATCGTGTACCCTAATCAATAACTTGTTTCCTTAGAAATACTGATACACTTAAATTCTCAAATGCTGTTTTCTCAGTACTTTCGTATCTCACTTACCACATTCCTCGTGTAATTTCCTGTTCATATATACTAGATCGATTCCCGTCGCCAACCGCTGTACGTGAATATATTTATACAGAGACAAACACACCACACAGGTGTGTGTGTGTGTGTGTGTGTGTGTGTGTGTGTGTGTGTGTTTTGTAACCATTACTATTCATTCCACATGGGTAGTAAAAATAATTGGTCACGATACGATATAAACGAGATAAATTTGTCAGATGTTATGACGACTCCACAGATACAGACTTATGTTCATTAAAAAAGCTGTCTTATAAAGCTTACCATATACGTAAAAGTGGCTCATCATCCAGTCTCGTTTTATTTTCTTGATTCGCACGTGCAGTTTTACATAACATTTTACGCTTTTATATTCGCATTTTCAATTATGTGCACCTATTCCGTGAATTGCTCAACTGATGAATTATTTCACAAATTCATTAAGTCTGCTTCCCACTTTAAAAAAAATACAAGTATTAACGGGATATATATGGAAAAGCAACAGGAATTACCCAGTCATATACTCCTAACTACACATCAGACAACCATACAGCACAAATTAATCACTAACCAGCCTGTAATGAGTACAAATGTCTCGTTGTGGATATCAGTGAAGACTCGTAAAGACTCGGAAAGACAGATAAAGAAGGAGTTCCATAAAATCATGAATGGAATATGTGGAGTAAGAATAAATCACAAACAAAAAGATAAATAAACGATACCATAAAGAGTCAAATAACTTATAGGTCGGAAGATTGAACGAAACGGATAATAAAAGATTAGACGGCACTGTCGGAATGGGCACCGTTGAAAAGAAATCAGAGTGGCTCTGAAGAATTGGGGAAGCAATGTTAGAAGAGCTCTAAGAAAAAGAGACCAGCGGAGAGCAAGTCCTACCAGGGGAGAGCAGACTCCCTTGAGAAAGTATGGTGACTACCATTTCTTTCCTTTTTTATGCTCGAATATCACTTTATTAAAAACGTTACGAAGAGTATTAAAATTTTCTGCTACAGTTACGACTACTTCAGTAAATACTTTCAAACGCGTTTCTCAACAAACATGTAGATTTCCATTAACTGTATTCATTCATTTTAAAAATTTATTATATTTCTGAATCTGGATTGGGTGATTCATTGATTTTACTATTTCATTGGATTTTATTATTGAGTCCCAATAACGTTGAGGTCCAATAATTAACTGCAAACAAAAGGTTACAATGAAACGATTAGCATAAAGGGCCAACATGTGCGAGATACGGCTGATCTATAAAAACCCGCAGAGACGTAAAAGTACATAGGCCTGTAAAAAGAAACACACACAATTTGAAGAACAGAAATGTAAAAGATGAAATCGTCATTAGAAAAGTTATGTTTAGAACGGCATGGGCACGTGTGTGATGTTGAAAATAACAATTTGTTAGCAATAAAATTATCTGTAAAAAGAAGAAGGGGTGCCACACGTATTCAGATTAGGATGTCGTCTACAACGTACTCATTTTGTAAAAGTCACTAGAGAATTTTATCGTAAAGAGAACTGTTCTGAAGGCGGGTAACTCACAATAACACTGTCATCTCGTCCATACAAACTATACTAATGCTCAACAGCCTCGTATTTGACTACGGGCGAACAGTTCAAAATATCCATTCAACAGAGAAAAGCTATAAACAACGTGAGCTCAAACAAACCTAATGTTTCTACTTGAATGAAAGGAACATGTTTGTTCATTCATTTTATTGGTTGTTTTCATCCTGAAAGAAATGCCCATCGTCCTGATTTTTAGAGTCATCAGTCCATATTAAAAATAGAATTTAACTTTCATTGTGACCGATACAATAACTTCACGCGGTACAGATTGTAACTGCTTTGTATCAAACAGCAGCGACTGTGGGAGCAATATTTGCCGCACAGTCTGGAACGTATCGTTACTAACCACTCGTGTACTTAACATATGTTTGTTGGTCACACAGTAAACAATATCAATTAATGTCAGCTGACTAACTGTAGTTGCCAACTGAATTTGTCCAGAGTTCTTGTATAGTACGCAGCGCGCCACGTCTGAGAACTCGTTGTAACGCGCCCGACCATGCTTCTTCTACATGGTATTTAATTAGAAAGTATCTTTCAACCTGTCGCTCAAGTTTAATTAATTTATTGACATTTACCAAGCTTCGTACTTACTCGGTGGCTGTTCGTAGCAGTACGTGGATCTACAGCGGACTCCCATGTTTCCCAGTAAGAGTCCTAAAGCGTGTTTCTTCGAATCGTTATCGTTTACACCACTCAGACTAGCTTTATTGCTTCGATTAATTTCAATAGACACACCTGTTCAGTATGGTTATCAATTGAAACAATATTTCCGATTTTGCAGTTTACAGACTTATGGTTCCTAAAAACGTATAGAAAGCTACCAGTCTGTCCTTTCGCTATATCAGGATTGTACGTAGTTAATCATAACACTACTCTCGCACACTGACACATTTCTCCTGAGTTGTTTCACCTCAATAACGCGCCAGGAGAACGGAATTTTCATATGGCAAGTTCGGTTTCTCGAGGCGTCAAGCTAATAACAGTCCATCCCGAGTGCTTTGTGTAGCGTTGACTACAGATTTTCTCCAAGATTCTATTTCACCGACTCTGATTTTCATACCCGCGTTTGAAATTTAAAATAAATAACAAATAAGATAACACGCATCTGAAGGTACAGGTAGCCGTGATGAATTTAAGCAGTATTTTTGTTCGTGAGTGAAATATTTTCTGCCCCACTTCATAATATAACAAACATTATAATCTAGAACCCAAACACGAACAAATTAACCACAAAATAGAAGTTTATTAAAATATTTATTGCCTTCGACCTGAAATAACTTCCAGGAACAGCATCTATTTATGTCCGGGATGTAACTGCAAACTGGATTAGATCTCGTAGTAACGAAGCAGTGAAAATCATTTTAAACGACAACAAACTGGAAATAATTAAAAAATAAATTATACATAGGCGGTTATCTTTCCGATCCGTACTACAC
Source organism: Magicicada septendecula (assembly GCA_034769895.1). Taxonomy (NCBI): domain Eukaryota; kingdom Metazoa; phylum Arthropoda; class Insecta; order Hemiptera; family Cicadidae; genus Magicicada; species Magicicada septendecula. Next base: position 663,428,571 of record CM068368.1, read on the forward strand.
AAATTTCTTCGCAGAGAAAATCGTATAAAACTCATCAGATCAAAGGATATTTGATACCGCTGCCGTAAAAAAATTGGTACATCGAATTTGTTAGGCCCGTTGAATCTTATACGTTTCTGAGCAACTTAGCCATCCTATAATATAATGTAATACCTAACAACTGATCATATACGCATACTTTTGCATTTAATGGGCGTGGGCAGAATATTTTTTAACACCAACTTACTTGACGTGTACGTATATAAATACAGATACCATTTTAGTCATACATATACATACAGATACACTACCATTTTTAGTCATCTGATGATCTAAATCGGGTCAAAATTAATTATCTCAAATCATAAAATTTTCTCCAATGACTCATTAATTTGTTAAAAATTAAAAGCGGGTAATCAAACTCATTTGTTACATTCAAAGAGAAAGCAAAGGTTCTTCTTATCGAACGGTGGGACATTTACGTGAGCAAAAAGAAAACACACACATATAGACAGTTATGGACACAAGGGATTAATAATTAGGTAAAAAAGTTAATATGGACGTTAATTATGGGTGAGTAAGGTAACCGTACATGGTAATGTTTGGCCGGATCACAAATTAAATGTGGTTAACTTTCACTGAAGATGCTGCAGCCCGCCCAAGGCACAAACCAGCCTCCCTCCGCCCCCTCCCGATGTCACCGCACCAGACAGATCGATGTCGCAAACAACACCGCAACACACATGTATTTACTCTACCTGTATTAACATAAAACTATCCCATTAGTAAACAGCCGGCTGACGGTTTCAATTTAACCTCATTCATTTGTCCTCTTCACCGATCCGAGATCGAACGACGGGGGGATTCAATTCAACGCACGGGCGCGCATAATCACAGGTAAGCTAAAGCGTCTGAATCCTGCATTCTGAAGACTGGGAAACTCAGATGCAATAAAACCTACTAGAAAAAGTCAAGGAACCGTGTCGAAAGCGCGTTATTAAGCGCAAGCAGCACATATAGGTATACACACTGGGTGCCTGTAAATCTATATTTTGTAAGTTGTAATTTACAATTTCTTAACAGAACTCATCCTTAAACTTCCCTGCTTTAATATTTAAGAGAGTACTATTTTGGGTTTACATACGTATCACTTACCTTAAAATCAAACGTTTCACTCATTCCGCGATGAGGCATCCTCATTGGACGAAATGTTGGGCTCCGACAAAAATAAAGCGTGCGTCTTACCCCAAGACAGTGTTTTTAATTTTTGTAACTAGTATACTGGTATTCATTAGTTTATTATTTCGTGTTATAAAGTTGAAAACGAATTTCAGATAAATCAGTCACGTTTTCTTCACACAATAACGGTTAATCGACATCAATTTTTAGTTGATACTGACTGAGCCCCGAACAGAGGTGAGTAAAACCAAATTATTCCTACTTAGAAATTTAAACGATTATGGAGCAAATACATACTAAGTTCCCTAAATCAAAATCAGTTACTTTTTAAATAATAGGACTATCTTGTAACTATTGTTACTCATTGAACATTTCGTTCTTGTCGATTCAGTATGTTCATGTGCAGTTTAGGTTCCAGACTTTCTGCTACATTTATATATATATATTACGGTACATTTAATATTTATAACTAAATTTACCTCAAGATGTTATTTTTCCTTATTTGGAACATGTTTCGAGAGTTCCCGTGCTCTCATATTCAGCCTTCGCGATCTTGCATCTTAATAAATATTAAATGTATTATATACATTAAGAAACGGACTGTAGTTGAAAGTGATTGAATATATATATATAATAATTTTTATTTTTCTATTCAATATTCTGAAAATTTTCCAGAAATAATGACTTTTAATATGCTTTTTGAATTATGGGGAAAATCATATTCCGACAAGCATTGATATTGATTACGCCTGCTCCGGATAATCGGCACTGCTATACAGGCTGTAATGTATGTTTGCATTACCTTGTAAGCCTACAGATTATATTCTGATAATGCGTGTCCTTCAGAACTTTAGCAGTTGAGCCCTTATAAGCAACATATTTAAATTTCTTAATATAATTGTTTTTTATCCTCTTAATGATTTGCATTTTATTTTATTTGTATCATAGATTTCAAAAGCGGATGTTGCCACCACCTCTATCGAGCTGGAGGGATATAGGAAAAAGGGGAGAACGTCAATGGTCCTAGGACAGTAACAAGGACTTGAGAAGCAAGTGGCCAATAAAAGGACGCTAAAAAATTTGGCCGCCTAAACATTTTGCATTGATAACAACTTCGGTACTAATAATATTTTGTTCTTTTAAAGTGTTTATTATCTATTTCAGTTCTTCATAATGTTATATTAGAAATCTTGCAGCCTGTAAATAACATCAAACTTCCCTTCAATACGCACACGGGGTTAAAGTATGTATAGGCCTACATAGCATTCAGATAGCTGCAAACAAGTTGTTTGGATTTCTAAATTAGAACTCCTTGTCCCGTCATATCTATTTGATTTATAAATATGAACTTCCAGCGGTACGAGTAAATTCATTACGGAGGGTAAACTTTTCCTAAATGAACACGTAAAGTTTTCCCCGAATAGGAGCTGAGAAAAATTATCTTTGAAAAGAGGGCGATGAACCGAAAAGTTTCGGAACACCGCTTCACATCTTTCTTTTTAGTTAATAAAAAGATTAATTTGTTCAATCTAGGATTGAAACATAATTTTTTTACAGTTCCGGACGAGATTTGCCCAGCCGATAGCTCTGCAGTCTCATATGGTGCGGAACACAGAACAGTTCAAAGTTCACACAGAAAGAAATTACTTTCACTCTTAGTTTGGTTTCGTTATGGTAGATTGCTGACTTATTTGTCGCTACTGATTGTGTTTCAGCTCATCGAGTAACTGCTCGTTTTTACGGAATCATTATTTACCTCTCATTACCAATCATTATTTACTAAAAAACGTACCTATGAACTTAGTTTTAAATTAATTAAGTATACATTGCCAAACTATTATTATTATTAATATTATGTGACCATCGAAATTACGGTATGTAGTTGCTGTCGATTATTTTCTATTTATTGGTACTTGCAAAAACAGTCAGACATTAAAATTATTAATTTTTGGATGTGAAAGGTGATACTGCAATAATCATAAGCAAATCATTATAGAGTCGATAGTGACTTATGATTATGAGGTATGAAGCAGCATATTATAACGTGAGCAAAATACTTTCTTAGTCTTCAAGAGAAGGATAGCAAGACAACGAAATGTGGAGACAAAAATGAATAATGCGCAGTTAACAGTGGCGCAACCGGTTAGGAAAAGGTAGAAACCTGTGTAACAAAAATATAAGTCTTAATACACGGAAGGATTTATTTCAAATGTGATGTAGAAATTTCATGCAATAAAATTATAACTAATGTATTACAAGCAAGTATAGAAAGGCTAGAAAAAGTGTATAAGATAAACAATCAGCAAATAAAACGTCTTAATTTACAAAAATAAATCAAACAACTAATTGAAGAATATCGTAAAGCAAACTTAAAATGTAGGAATACAAGAACACAGGAAGAATACACCAACTATCAAATAGTTTAAATTCGGTAAAATCAGAGACTCAAAAAAAGCTCTTACTTAGAAACTTTTATAGCTTAGATGAAGAACGATTTTTGTGGAGCCCAGAAACATATGAAAAATTTCGTAAGAAGTCAAAGAACGGCGTTAAAAGAATACATTCACACACTAAAGATAACGGTGGAAATCTGGTAGGCTAGTTCACTAAGTTGTTCGCACAGACAATTTAGATGATTACCTATGTGTTCGTTATCAAAATATTAATTATAAATTACAAAATAAAAAAGCGTTTGTTTTTAAACTTGGAAAACGTAAGAATGTCAACGATAATTATTATTTACTGTGAACAGTGGACAATGCATTATTGTATTTATTTAGACGAGTTATTTGATTAAGTGTGTTCTGAAAAAAATTATGTAACAAAAATAGTGATTGTGTTATTGTTTCCGGTGTTATTATTTAGTGCCACCATACGAAAGACCGTAGCTACGTAACATATTATTGTATAAATAGTTTAAGTGGCGACTGAATAGCGGATTTTATTACAATACTTAATAGTATTTAGAAACTCTAATACTGGTTGGCAGGTTGGCACACACTCGTGTTTTAGAACACAATTAAGATATGAATCTACTGATAAGCAAGTTGTATAAATAAAAGCAAGTGTAAATAAATAATTATTAACTAGATGTGTTTATATTTTGTACATAAATTTACAAGACTTTTATTTATGAGTAGGCCTACTAATAAAAAGCCTAAAATACATTATCAGAATATTTCATGTATTTATGTTGAAGAAAGCAGCTTGTTTAAATTAAGTAAGCCTTTAAAACGTGTTTTACTTGCGTAAAATGAATCATTCTTAGAAACGATGTGACACGATTTGCGTCCGATGATGACATAATACAGTACAAACGTTGGTCCGATTTCTCATCCGTTTTGTGGGAAACATTTGCAATACATAAGCGCGGCCACAATAAATGTCATACTTATTTGTCATGCAGTGTACATGCGTAACAAAAACATTTGGTGAAAACGGAAAGAGATTACACAACTGACCATGGAGTTGACGTGCACAAGAGTGACGAAATGTAAAAATTGTACTTTATTTATGAATTTCGCGTTATCGTGTAAGGATACCTACAGCTATAGCTCCACCTGTCTTTGGCTTATTTATGAATTTCGAGTTATCGTGTAAGGATACCTACAGGTATAGCTCCACCTGTCTTTGGCTTATTTATGGATTTCGCGTTATCGTGTAAGGATACCTACAGCTATAGCTCCACCTGTCTTTGGCTTCCCAGTCTCTATCCGTAAGGTTAATTATCTCTACCGTTTTCTCTAGTTCATGTATCCAAGATATCGAAGCCTTTCTATTGTCTTTTTCTCACAAAACACAACTCGTGATCCTCGCTGTATACCATTTTTTGTGGTTATGTATGAATTGTTTACAAATTACTCACCTTAAAACACTTACTAGGTATCACAGTTAGGGACTACTACTTATTTCATAATAAAAATTGTTAAAAGCAATAATTATTATTTTCTAAAACCGTTGTCTCTTTCAATTATTAACTTTATTTTAACAGTAATGGTTGCGCGCACTCCAATACACACGTTATATAAAATATTTTTGATAAAAGTAAGGAATATCAGTCATAAAAATTATAGAATAAACGTAATATTTGAGAAAATTAAATTATACTAATACAGAAAATAACCATTTTAAAATGCAATGACAGTCAGTGGTGAAACATAAGAAAATAAATTTGGGTAGACATAAAAATACCAGCCAAAAGCACCTCTAAGATTGTTGGCGTTCTTAACGAACCAGTAAAACGATGGTAAATACATCTAATGCAACCTCTACCAGCCAACAGGTAACTGATTGTACGCACGTTAGACTTAACGTCAAGATAAAACTCTCTTGTTTTCATTGGCTATGAATCTTAATATTGTACACTTTAAGTAGTTTTAAATTATGTATAATTTTGTCCGTAAAATTGTCAATATAATTCTGTCAACAAAAATATTTACTGAATTAATTAACAGTGTTCTCTAATAGAATGTTTAGTAAGTACTCTCGCTATTTTAGTAGGGAATTGCCTACATTGCTCCAGACAATTTTTATAGAAAAATTATGTATCTACTTAATTTTTGAAAAAATATCGGCTTAACCTATAATCTTTAACGATACATATTGTATATTATATCTATAATCTTGTATCTATATAGGCCTATATCTCTATATTGTAGCCTGTCTTTTATCTTTTTATTAAACAAAAAGTATCAAGGATTAAGATATTTGTCGGTAAAATGGAATCAATAGAGTCAGTATAATTTTGCCGTTGCTTACCCCAAGAGTAGGAAAGAGTGTCACACCTCCTCCTCCTATGGCGCTACAGCCCAAGTCGGGTCCTGGCCTCCACCAATCTCCGCCTCCAATCCACTGCAACCCTCCTCCAGTTTCTTATCCCCATGTCTCTCGCGTCCTCTGCAACGCCATATTCCCACCTCTTCCTCGGTCTACCTCTAGGTCTCGTTCCCTCCCATGTACCCAGCAAAGCCCTTTTGGGGTTCCTGCCATCCTTAATTCTCATAACATGTCCGGACCAACGCAATCTTTGTATTCTTATAAATTTTGAGAATGGTATCTCTTTATATATTTGATACAGTTCGTTGTTGTATCTCAGTCTCCATGAGCCATTTTCTTGTATTGGGCCTATAATGCGTCTGAAGATTTTCCTTTCAAAGGTGTCTACTATGTCGACTGTGTCACACACCAAAGTTAATTAAAATGTACAGTAAAAGGTACTCTATGACAAAACGTTTAATACACAGTCTTGGAGTTCACTGTCATTTATGGAGTTCATACTGGCTATAACATAAATATATATATATATATATATATATATATATATATATGTATAATAAATACGAATGTAGTCGTTAAATTTACACAACATTATTTGCGTTACTAGTCATTAAATGTACAGACCTACGGCCTGCTCGCCCGTGTTCTTATGATTTATATTACTCCACGCATTACTGTCACGTGTTTTACGGTTATACTTCGTTATGATGTAAAATAATTTATTAAGACGGGAATTTTTTAATATGAAGAGTTGGTATAAAAGGAAGTGTATTATTTATAATACTTTGTCAAATAAGAGTCACTTTTAATAAGCACTTTAAGACCCATCAGCTTAAATTACAGAGACCACGTAATCGTCAATCTTAATGTGGGGTCATTAGTAAGGTATTAAGAGACTCAACGTCTTACTGGAGAGAACCCAGGAATGGAATCTACAGAATGAATCTAACAGTGGTAACTGTAGTCAAACTAGAAATTGAGACAGTAATTGACAATCAATGACCAATCATCATTACTTAGCTATTTCGGTGGCATTCAAACGTATAAAAATATTGTACACACAAACGTACATTAATTATAAACAAATATACAGAAACACATAACATCATTTAGGCTGTAATACTGCAATGATTTTTTAAGTTTTGCAAAAATAGATGAGACTTTCAAACTCACATTTCTAGATCTGAAGTTACAAAAATTTTTATTTATGGCTAGTTATACGATACAACAGTGACAGGCCTCTGCGAATATCAAAAATATATTGTATGTGGATGTAATATATGTGTAAATATGATATGCATTACTATGTATTACATATACGTGATGCGTGCGCGCGCGCGCGCGCGTGTGTGTGTGTGTGTGTGTGTGTGATATTGATAATATTCACACATAACAAATAGTTTATCGCTGTGCATGTTTTGTTTACTAAATAAATTAACATTACGTGGATGAATTGTTTAATGATAAATAAGCATTTCAGTGGCTTATACTGTCGTAATAAGACCTAATTTGAGGAGATGTTATTTACAAAATGAATTGTTAAATAACAAAGAACTTATCTATTTAAAATAACGTGTACAATTCATTTATATTTAACTAATATTTTATTAAATTCAGAGTTTTGAAATTATCATCATTATTAATGTTATCTATTTGACCTTACAGATATTCCAGAAAGTTTTTTATAGTATTTTCTGAGTTGTTTTAATAGAGTTAGGTTTAATAAATTCGGACAGGAATGATTATTACAATGCGGGTGGTAGATAAATTAGATTTGTAGATATATGGTTTCAAATAAGAAATTTTGTTTTAATAAATCTATGTTTATACGTTTTTGTAGTTTACCATACAGAAAGTTTATCACAGTAAGGGATTTTATTTCGTATACACCAATTAGATTAGCTTTGATTCTATCAGAATTTTTTTTATTATTCATGTGTGTATGTATTCACAATTGTTTATATTAATTCAAGTTATAAATAATTTATTTTCAGGCAAAATGCCTGATGATGACTGATGTATTATACAAGGGGATTTGTCAGACAGAGATAATTGAAGGGCGAGAATCACGAACTTATAAGGAGAAAAGTTACAGACAAAGGATTCTGATATTCTATTTGTACTCGATATTAGCTATCCATACACGAGTTTTGTTGAATGTGGACGAAAATTAACATTCCACGCACAATGATTGATTTTTTATTTGGAAGTATTTATATGGGAGCGAGCGCGCCTATGGACAATTTTAAAATTAAAGCTTAAAGTGTATGAATTAATAGGCCAGATAAAAAACCTAGTAAATTACTTGAACAGCGGGTAAAAGCGGTAGGGAAACACCTGTATAATCGATCTTTTCCTGTAGTAAACAGATCTTCAGTATTTAATAGCCGTTCAGTATAACTGATTTGAAGACTACAAATCCATATAGTGTCACACCAGTTTATAAAATACAACTACCGAGAAACAAATGAAGAAACGAGACCTGAGAATTATGGAAAAATCGAGAAGAGGTTCTAGATGACTAACGAAGACACAACAGGTGGGAAGCCCGAAACTTTAACAAAGGTTTAAAAGAGAGCCGTTTAACATTAAGGATTTCGCCTACAAAGCGTTCGTGAGTTTAGCACACATTTATAAATAAGTTTCGAGTCTTACTTCATGTTTTCAGATATTAATAATCCGTATTAAAATTCATACTCGATGGTAGGCCTACCACGTGGGTGGTGGCGTGTGGTTCGGCTAGGCGCGGTGAAGGGATAATGTCAAAGGTGATCGTGATTTGTTCCTACGACAAATACGATTATTAGCTATGATAATTAGGCTATAGGATGCTGTGCCAGCACTATGAATAATTCACAATACAGCTGTTGTAACCACTTCCGCGGCATCATTAAATCCGTAACTACTGCAAAGCATTTCCGGTTGCACTGCGGTCTTCGTTCTGTTGCCTCGATCTTATTGAATATCTTAGCGCGAAATGTACTACTTTTTGTTCTCCGTTCTCAGTACTGATGGGAGCCTTCGATAATTTTTTCGTTTACAACTCGTTTTCTAATATGAAATTTTATAATAATTTGATATGCATTTTAACGTTTTTGTTGCATTAATAATTTTGTATTACTTTTATTTTCCTTTATTTGTAAATTGTCCGAAACTGACAAGTGCCCGATTCCATCGTGATCACGTGGTTATCGTGCACTTTGAAAATTTACTTTGTTTTCAATACCTGCTGTCCTATGTATAATACTAGTTAACATTTTTAATTTTTCTTTATGTATTGTAATGTAATTAATACGTGAAGAGAAAACTTTGTACCCCTTTTTAAGCATATTGCGCGCACGGAGGAGTGTGAGATTTGGCATAGTTAAAGTTTATATGGAGAAGGAGTGCAGAAAGCTAAAATTTATATATAATATGTGTTACAAATACATTAAATTAAATAAAATAAAACATTCATTTGCACTTGAAAATTCATTTAAACTTTTTCAAACAATGGTAACTGTTAAAAATAAAATAATTTTGTTGCCAGGCAATAAAATTATAATTTTTTCATTTTAGTGTACGTTCATACTGCCAATGTCAAACACATAATAGTCTGTCGTTTGTTTACGTTCATACTGCCAATGTCAAACACATAATAGTCTGTGGTCAAACAGTCGCACAGAGTAGAGATTGTCGCCAAAGAATTTTAAAATGTTGCCAACAAATAATTACTGACAGATTGACTGAATGAGCTGTGAATTTTGTGTGATTTCAAATGTTCCTTTTTCAATAGTCTGTGGAGTGTATGTCAAGGCAAAAAAGCGTTTATTTTATATTTTGTATATTAGATATCTGTGTTTTATATATTAATGTGCAGTTGAAAGTGAAATACAGCTTGCTTAATATACACCTGTTGCAAAAGGAAAATTTTGTAGCAGCAATTTGAATTGACTTACTCTCGCCTAATTATTATTGGTGGTTTCAAAAAAGTGAGTACATTTTATTATTTTTAAATTAAACCCTGTCTAATCTTAGTTTCAGTAATTTCATTACATGTTTTTTTTTACATTCAGATATTCGCACCTGCTTCCATTATGCCTCGACATAGAACATTGACGGGTCGGAGTGAGAGACAAAGAAGAAGGAATATATATTCGCGTGAAAGTCAAAATGATAATAGACCAAATGCAAATTTAAATAGTGTAAATAGTATAACATTGACGGGTCGGAGTGAGAGACAAAGAAGAAGGAATAATATTCGCGTCAAAGTCAAAATGATAATAGACCAAATGCAAATTTAAATAGTGTAAATAGTATACAAAATGATGAAATTATTTTGAGGGATACATTTAAATGCGCACTGAATGTCATTCCAAGAAATTTTAATACTCTTGATTGTGGATTAATGCATTTACAATGCAGGTTTTGCAATGCAAAACATTTCGAATCTGAGGTCACTTTAGGTGAAAGGACTGCATTCACTTCATGTTGTCATAAGGGTAAAGCAATATTACCGGCCTTAAGTCAAAATGAATACTGTAAATCATTGTATGATGGACTTACTTCAAATGAACCTTCAATAAAAAGAAAGTCAAAAAATTATTTTGAAAACATTCGTAAATACAATTCATCATTTGCTATGGTTAGCTCAGAAGCTAAAATTCCGGATACAGTTACGCGTGGAGTGTATCATTTTAAAATACATGATGTTTTTATCACAGATCAGGTCCAATGACTGCTGGATATGGTCGCTCACCATGATATGCGCAATTATATTTTTATGATGTTGACACTGCTGTCAATTATAGATTACGTGAACACTATAATCAAACATACAATAACAATATAATGCGCGAAATCTCTCTTGAATTGGAACGCATTAATCCTTTCGTTCGGTCATTCATTGCAATGAAAGATCATTGTCAGAGAGTTGAAAATCAAAATAAAGAAATTTGTATGCTCATTAAAGTAAATCGTGATTTAGATCTACGCCGTTATAATGATGCAGTTCAAACTGATGTACCAGTAATATTTAGTACAGTTGATGGTGAGCCACCCTTTGAACGAAATATGGTTTCGTTTTCAAAAGTTAATGGTACCATTAAAAATATCTATGTTTTGGATTCATCATTGGACCCTTTAGCGTATCCATTACTTTTTCCAAATGATGATACTGGGTGGCATATCAATATTTCTCATAATGTACCAACTACATCTAATTCAAGAGCGCCCAGAAATAAATTAACCATGCTTCAGTATGCAGCCTATCGACTTGCAATTAGAGAAGATTTTAGCATGTTGCACCATTCACAAAAATTATTTCTGCAGTGGATAGTTGATATGTATGTGAGAATAGAGGGCACAAGGTTACATTTCATTCGACAAAATCAAACAAGTCTTAGGTCTGAAGTTTACAACAATTTAACAGATTATTTAGAATTGAACCCCAATGCCAATAATGTTGGCCGTAGAGTAATTTTACCATCTTCATTCAATGGATCTCCAAGAAATATGTATCAGAATTATTTAGATGCAATGTCAATTGAACAACATTTCGGAAAGCCTTTTTTGTTTATTACAATGACTTGCAATCCAAGTTGGCCTGAAATAGTTAGCAATATTGGTGTAGGTGAGTCAGCTAATTTTCGACCTGATATTGTTGTGCGTGTATTCAAGTCCAAACTGAAAGCATTAATTGAGGGCCTTATACTAAAAAAAATCGTCGGTAAAGTTGAAGCACTCATTTATACAATTGAGTTTCAAAAGAGAGGATTGCCTCATGCTCACATTTTACTCTCTTTAAATGAGCAAGATAAAATTGTTAACGCTACCGATATTGATAAAGTTGTATCTGCGGAGATTCCTAACATTCAAACACATCCTTCAACATGGTCTTCAACATTACATGAATATGTTGTAAAACACATGATGCATAGTCCATGCGGTGTACTTAATCCAAATTCTGTATGTATGAGAGATGGAAAATGCACAAAAGATTATCCAAAACGATTTAATGAATTTACATGTTAATCATTAAATGGATATCCATTATACAGAAGGCGTGATAATGGTATTACTGCTGAAGTTCGCGGTAGTTGCCTCGACAATCGTTATGTTGTACCATACAATCCGTATTTACTTGCCAAATTTAATTGCCATATAAATGTTGAAGTATGCACTACAGTTAAAAGTGTTAAATACATTTATAAATAAGTGTATAAAGGCTATGACAGTGCATCTGTTGAATTAGGTTCAGAGAGAAATGAACCAGGTCAAGAAATACAAATTGATGAAGTTAAAAATTTTTTAAATGGCCGTTATGTCGGATCAACTGAAGCTGTATGGCGCATCTATGAATTACCAATGCATTTTCAATCACATGTCATCGTTAGACTTGACATTCATTTACCGCGTAGACAGAATGTTTACTTTCGAGAAGGGCAAGAACGTCAAGCAATTGAAAATGGAAGACAAACAAAATTATTAGCATTTTTTGAATTGAATCGATCAGATCCATCAGCGCATGAATATAAGTATATTGAAATTCCTTTGCATTATGTGTGGGAAGATTCCCGAAAAAAATGGAAGAAGAGAAGGCGTGGAGGTGTTAAAATCATTACACGCATATATGTAGTATCACCAAAAGACATCGAACTTTTCCATTTACGATTGCTTTTATTACATATCTGTGGTCCAAAACCATTTGAGGATGTTAGAACATACCATACAATGGAATTATACACACTTCTTTTGTTGAAGCGTGCCATTCTCGCGGCATTGCTTCAAATGATAATGAATGGCGCGAATGTTCAAATGAAGCAAAAGAATTACATTCACCAAAACAAATACGAAATTTATTTGGTTACATTTGTGCATTAAATGTGCCAGCCAATGCATTGGCGTTATGAAATGAATTTAAAGTATATCTTAGTGAAGATTTTTTGAGAGATTACAACGAAGAAGTATCCTTTAACACAGCTCTATTAGAAATTGAAGATATTTTGAATGTTCATAATTTGTCATGTCAAGAACTTGGTTTACCAGGTCCCACGTATTCGCAGAGAACAGACGAAGCAAATGCTATTGATCCAATAGAACAAGAGTTTCTGTTTTGTGAGCATTATGAAACTGCAAATATTGAACAGCGTAATCTAATTGATCGTGTGATTCGTGAAGTTTTGCACCATGATACTGGATCTAATGTTTTTTGTTTAACCGCTCATGCAGGTTGTGGAAAAACATTCACACAAACAGCAATCATTCGCAAATTAAATTCGCTTAATCTTAGTTGCATTGGAACAGCGTTCAGTGGCATAGCTTCAACTCTATTACTTGGAGGTAGAACTTTACACAATGTGTTTAAATTGCCTATACCCATTTTGGAAAATTCTGTAGCGAATATTACCGCAAATAGTAGCTATGGACGTTACATAAATTCATCATCATTGATAATTATTGATGAAATTTCTATGTGCCCACTGCAAGTGTTGAAAATCATAGATAGATTATTGCAGGATCTATGCGATGAAAATGATAAACATAAACCATTTGGAGTGAAAACGATACTTATGTGCGGTGATTTTCGGCAAATCTTACCAGTTGTCCCACATGGATCACGTGCAACTTTAATTGAAAATTGTGTCACGAGTTGGCATAAATTTGTTTATTTTCATAAAGTAACGTTTACTCAAAATATGAGAGCCTTACCAAGTGAAATAGAATTTGTCGAATTCTTGAAAAAAATTGGTAATGATGAAGCCCCACAATTCCCTCAGTTTGGTGAAAATATTATTGAAATACCTCAGCAATTAATAGGAGATGAAAATAATATTATTAATGAGGTGTATGGAAATATTTCCGAAAACATACTCTCAGATAACATATTGAAGTCAGTTATTTTAGCACCTAAAAATGATGATTGTACTTTTATTAATACTGATATACTTAATCGAATACCAGGTGAACAGAAAACATATCATAGCTACGATAAAATAATTTGTGATGATGACAATGAAATCAATAACTATCCAGTAGAGTTTTTGAATTCTTTGACTATTAGTGGTTTGCCACCACATAAGTTAGTATTGAAAGTTAATTGCATCGTTTTACTGATCAGAAACTTAAATACAAAGGAAGCATTAGTCAATGGAACAAGAATGCGCATCAAGTGTAAACATCGTAATGCTATTGATTGCGAAGTTTTAACTGGAACCGCACGCAATAAGAGAATTTTGATTCCACGTATAAATTTAACATATTCCGGTACTGTTTTACCATTTAACTTTCAAAGAACTCAATTTCCAATTATACCTGCATTTGCGATGACAATAAATAAGCCTCAAGGACGAACATTCGAAAAAATTGGAATTTTATTGAGGCAGCCAGTTTTTACACATGGTCAATTGTACGTCGCAGCAAGTAGAGTTCGATCATTCGATGGTTTGAGATATTATATTTCCGAATATAATGGCCAAGGGCATTTAGCAAATGATGAAAGAGTTTTTACAAAAAACATCGTTTACACAGAAGTTCTGAATCATTAAATTCACTTTCAAACTATTTTAAGTTCAATGGACAACATTTATTTTTTTAACCGCCCGGTTTTTTTTGATTTAATGAAAAATGTATGAAAAAATACGAGGAACGTATTCTTTATTTCATTTTTTATTTTGTATTAATTTTTTATTTAAATTTTATATAATTCGAAAAAGATAGGCAAAATAACTGTGTCGCCTTGGCGAAACCTGGTCAGTATGGCAATAAAAAAAACCCAAGGAAATGTAAAAAATCGCGTTATTGCTTTTTAAATATGGCTTAGCCAAGCTAAACCTCATTTTTCCTATCTTTCATATTTTTCAAATAACTCGAAAATTAATGCATAGAAAAATTTTAAAAATGATATAAGCTTTGTAGCAGATAATCTTCAAACTGTTTTCGAATTTTGTACCTTACCAAAAATGAAATGTAATCCACTGGAATTGAAAACAATGTATCTTATACTTCTATGAATGTCAAGTCTCATTTTTATTAGCGTTTATTTGATTCAATAATAACATGAAAAAATTAAAACTGACAATGAATTATATCAAAAAATAAATACGAATACAAGCTGTAATTGTGTCTTTTTTCAACTGTTACTAACATTAAATTTTAAATTTCATAGGTATTGCAGGGAATTAAGGCAAACAACACACGCTAATGACGTATTTGTACACGCTCGCAGCTGACGTAATAGAACAAAATTCAAAAAAATTATATGCAATGATTATAGAGGCATACTCTTTGACAAAAGAACCTCAATAACGTTCAAACTTAAAAATTTAATTAATTACGGTCGAATTTCGACCACTGGGCGACCACTAGTTGTAATGTAATGAACGTTATCCGATGAGGTAACTGAATTATTCTGAGATATCTTCCAGTGTTTTTATTTCAATAATGTATTGAAATAAAAATGTATTGAAACACACAGATACAAACACACAAATCCTGGACGTAACGCTCAGAACGTTGATGCTTCGCACGTAGGAACCAGTACTCAGTGTTCGAAAGCACGTAGCACTTTCAAAAGTGCTACCTATCTCTGTGAAAAATATTGTAAAAGAGGAACTAACTTTCAGTACACGTGAAACTTTACAGACAGATATTTACAATTGATTCTGATGATAAAGAAGTATTTGGTTTTCATTCAAGAAAGTGAAACAATATCCTCTTCATTAGATCACGTCATTAGTGATTTCATTAGTAACGAGTGTTTGTTATTGAGATGTTAGTGTCCCTAATGTATAAAAATTTAGTAGTTTAGAAATAATTAAGTAAATTTTACTTATTGCAACTGCATAATAATTCCGCCTATTTACTTTTGCTCTAAGAGTAAATGTACCAAATAATTTACTTAATGTAATCATAGTCTGAATCTCGATAACAAAGGATTTAGGAAAACTTTTTACGTTTACATATCTGCCTACAGACTTATTTATGTTTTACGTCTTGGCCCGCTAAGCCTAAAAGTGGCTAATGTCCGGCCCCTTTACGAAAAGTTTGTAGACCACAGAAATTATAAGATTTGTGTTGTAAATCTGTTCTTTATTCATTATTTTCCTCTAGCTCACCGCATTGATTTCACACTCAATTTAAACCCCCAATTAATTGTAAGGCCTTATATTAATGTGGCCAAATAAAGTGGATACATAATCGTCTGTGAGTAAAACGCTCACAATTGGGACTGAAACGAATTTTACACAGTCGTTTGGTTATCATACATTGCAATAAAAACCACACAACACAGTTTATATGACATGTAGAACATTCTAGCAAATTGAAACACTCAGAGGTTTCCATCCACAGTGTAGGATAGGTTTCAGCATATGTCGTCTTGCAGCGTAATTAATAACGTCTTTCAACAACAACAAACTACCAGTAGCGTAGCCATCCATGGTGCCGTTATGTTGCTTCCGATGTTCTCACAGACTCTGTGTTATAGCGCCAATTGTCACTGCGTCACTGGTGAATGTAATGGCATGTTTCACTGTGACACAAGAAGCGAAACAGTGCAGACAGTGACTTCGAGCACGCTTCTGATCGCGTAACGGTACCTGGTACTTGATGACTCAGCAAATATTAATGTAATGAGTATCGAGCTACAAATAGCACGAATACAGAATGTTGTAGAATAAATGAATGAGTTCAAAACCCTTAAGTCACTTCTAAAGGATTCGTGCATATAGGCTAAAACAGAAAGTGTATCTAATGTTCATTTTTTGTAAATTTGTGGTATTTGTTATTATTATGGAGTGTTGTATTTTTGTGTACAATGAGTGTTTGATTCAGGTAAATATGCTCATAAAAACCTGTACAGTAATTGTATTATCATCATTGGTGATAAATCAAGATTTCACTCAACGATCGCTGCTATATTATGTTATTTTAATCTACCGTTTAAATAGAAACGGTATTTGTAAAGTCAACGTAAGTGACTTCGAGATTTGGAAGAATTTTACCGTCCGCGCGGTAAATGCAACCGCAGAGAAGATCACTCGGGTTCACAGGTTATTCACCGGTAGTTAATGTGTAGTGGACACGTATGTACAGTAAGTGGAACCAGCGTGCACCACGTGTATTAGAAATTTAATTACAAACTTGTCTCGTCGGATACCGGCTGAAACGATGCTGCTAACCAAACCCACCAAGTATAACACCGAATTATACTAATAGCACGCGTGCACACGCGCGCGCGCGCCCGCGGATGTTAATTTATTACTCCACGACTTACGTGGTACAACGGTATAATTACTCTTCAGGATTAGCACAGGATCGCGTACAGGCTACCGGTTACAGAACACTATTGAGACGAAGTGTTGAAAGTTGGCAAAACAGCGTCAACACACACACACACACACACACACAGAGAGTAATTGATACGATATACATACGTGTGTGTGTGTGTGTGTGTGTGTGTTGCAACTGTTTACGTTACATAAGCGACGTGTCTTCACAGCAAACTGCACAAAGCGGTTGTACTGCGTACGTACACACGTATAGCCTACCCGTTAATCATCACCTGTTGCCGCTGATATCCTCTCTACAATAAGACGCTTTCACCCATGATACCGATGCCGACCGGTTGCGTTTAACCTGATCATCTCCATGTCCGTACGAGCGCATATATATATGGATAAGACCGTGTATTCTATGCATATATACTCCGTGCATCCGACATGAAAAAGTAACACGTTGCTGCGCCTGTACACGTCATTGATTTACGATCTATTTGAGATTATGAAGGAAGTCTAGGAACGGTAAGTGTACACGATCGCTTCCAGTGAATACTAAATACGTAAAAACGCTGAGACACTGGTAGCGAATAATTTACAGAGTGAACCAAAAGTCTCATTAACCTGTACGGATTACGCTGTTAATTTTGTGTTTCTGTTGAAGGTGCGACACATGTCTAAATTATGTCCGTTAAGTCAGCTTATACGATAGCGAAACGGGTTGTAACGACCACATAGGCTCGGCTCACAAAGAAAAGTGAATGAGAGAGCTTCAAATGATTTCACTATACATGTAAAAGGGTTCAAAACGAACAATTTTCAATGGGAGGAAAAGCATTTTGAAGCAGGTTGCTTCAAAGACACACCCGCTCTGGACGACCGCTGTCAAGGAGAGACTTGACTTGTGCTGACTCGTAAACGTCCGTTCGTAAACTTGTTGTTCGTAAACGACTCGTGCTGTAAAGAGTCCGTTCGTAAGCGATCACAAGAACTGGAAGTTCCGTATACAACATTAAGAAGACGTATTACGAAAAAGTTGGGTTTAGAGCAATTTAAACCTTTTGTAAACAAATTAGTGACAGTAAATTGAGGAAGAGACATGAAGCCCTGTCCGTAGCAATATTATTTTCTCAAACTATTGAGCAATTTACCTTAGTTCAAAGGCAAGAATTAGAACCTACGAGAATGGATAAAGAGAACCTATACTTCTTTAATGAACTGAAAAGCAATCCACCGCAAGTGACAATATGACCACTTCTTTCAATATACTTGAATTAGCCACTCACCGGTAGGAATATTGTACAACTTCCGTAATGAAATTCAGCAAAATTACCAGCACTTCTGTACTTGTAACACTGAAGTCCTGACTTGTGTAACTCATTGTGAACGTACGTAAAACAGAAGAAACAGAAGGTTACATCAATGCAACCGTTATGCAGACCTTGAAGCTGTTAGGAACCCATTTGCATCGATCATCTCAACAATACTGAGGAGAACTCCACATCGCACTTGGAGACGAATAATCATTTGCTATGATAATTACAACGTACACACGGAGTTTCTGGTTCAAGTTGTTGTCAATAGCCACATCTGACCAAACGTCTTCTCTTTTGTCAGACTATAGTGATGAATTAATGTTATACACGGATGTGATAATAATAAATACAGTATAATGAGAGTTTTCATTCGCTGTGTATCTGGAGATCTAAAACCTGGACGTAACATATTGAAGGGTTAAATAACAGTGTGAAGCGTAATGCGTTAGAGATAGTACGTTCCAGCTAGAACACTGTAAACAGAACGCTCGAATGGAGTTGCCGAGATGCTTTCATGCGTCATTGTTTATACTCACCCTTATAAAGCGATATTTCCTGTTTCAAGATTTACAGATTTTAATCCTAAAATTAATGACGTTGTTAATAATCGTTATATTTCTACTAGTAATTTTATACAAACCACTATGTTGTCTTTGGTATTGACGAGCGCTTTCGGCAGTCAAACCATCTTCAGGTCATTTACCAACGTTATAATTACTCTTCAGGAATTGTTGGAATAGCACAGGATCGCGTACAGGCTACCGGTTACAGAACACTATTGAGACGAAGTGTTGAAAGTTGGCAAAAGGTTGGTAAATGACCTGAAGATGGCTTGACTGCCGAAAGCGCTCGTCAATAGCAAAGACAACATAGTGGTTTGTATAAAATTACTAGTTGAAATATTTGAGACCATTAACACTCCAATACAACAATAAATCGTTATATTGTTTCTTAAAAGTAGTGCACATTAAGCAATTAATTTGGGTGTGCGTAATCGTATTCGTGTAAACGAATGTTCAATTAATGTGAATTGGATAAGAACGATAAAAATGACACTCGTCACTGCGTTCTGTATCTGGTAGCAATTTAATTCCATCACAATAAAGATCCACGTAATATGTTAATAAATGAAGGACGATTAATGATAACCGACACGCACTCCTGTGTGTGTGTGTGTGTGTGTGTGTGTGTGTGTGTGTGTGTGAGCACGCGTGCTCATCTAATAGAGCTGAAGCAATTGTCTCACGTGTGCTTTTAAAAATAACCAGATGGGAAAGACGATAGTAATTAATGAACGAGTGTTAATGAAGTGGGGGGTAAGAGTGGGAGGCGGTTTAATCATAGTGTGGAACTGCAATTAATCATGTTAAACAGCCGACACAACGGCATACTCATTGCTGACATTTAAATTGCATAATAAACAATAGAAAATAATTGCCACTTGTTCTTATGTGTTACCACGAATGTTCGCAGTTGTACCGTAGACCTCGATTCCGAGCGCTAGAAACTACTTTACAAGACTATAGAGGTGCATATTTCTTTACAATGAAGTAAGAATATGCTTAATATTTGTACTGCATGCAAGGGAAAAATGAATTGCTTAAAAAAAGTGTGTGTTAGCACAAATACGTGTATACGTGTATGAGTGTGTGTGAAAGAGGGTGGGAGGGAGAGAGAGAGTGAGAGTGAGAGAGAGAGTTCTTGTAGGTCTCTCCTTTCAATGTTGTCGGCAGTACGTTCCAACATCTATTCTGAGGAAGATACACATCAAAGGAAAGCATCTGGTAACAAAGACAAGCATGACCAGACGTAACCGACAACAAACTAACGCCCTTGACATTCTCGGAAGCAAGTACCAGTATATATTGCCACGTGTATTGTTTATATGGTTCATAATAATAATAGGATGTACCAAGAAAACGAACTTTACCGACGTTATACAGGTTCAGCAATGTAACAATCATTCCACTATATGAGAACAAAAAGAACTCATTTATTACGTGCCAAAATAAATGACAAAGATGCGAATATAGTAAGAGCTCATTGTCTTTAGGTTTAAAGAGTTGGGTACAGAATAGAAGTAAGGCAATTACTGCAGTAAACTGAAGTGTATAGTGTCGGTAAAGAAGCGTCTGAAACTAGTATTGTGCACTTGTCGTTAAAAGCACGCGTGTCAAGAACGATGACATTATTCCTGTCGTTGACAAGCTATTAAGTTAGAGTGCAGAATTGCTAAATTAATTAGGCCATGGCTAAAATCCTATACATAATTAATATGATCTTTGATCGAATAGAACAATTTTAATCCTAACAACGGATTAAAATTTATACACACACACTAATGTAAAATGAAAACCACGTGGTTTCGAATGTGGACGAGGAGGTGAGTAGATTTTCAGCACGTCGTCGATAAGTAAGTAGGCGTTCGCAGAAATGGAGGTTGATATTAAATCTGACTACATGCCAGTCATATTCCAGAATGGTATATTCTGTAGTGCAGATATTACGTTACTAGCTGTTTGCAGTTCCTAGTCAGACCCACACAGGGCAGTCCCTAAACCGACATCACCAACGCGACAACAGCATTACGAGGTTTAATCGGACCAGCGATCCGATTAAGGGGCTACGATCGTTAGTGCCTAGACTGAGAGAGAGCGAGCCTGTGTTCTCTGTCATCTGGAGTGGACTGGAGAAGGTTTGTTCTGCAGATAAAATTTCTAAACAAGGAGGATGAGGAGTAAGGACAACAAATGCTTCTGCTAATGGTGAAGTTCTTCCTGTGTACACAGTGAATATATAATGTTTCTTTAAGAAATGTATTTAAGGTATAGTTAAGAAGTATACCGACAATCAAATGGACAGACGCATCGGTTTTCAGAGTAGGAGCAATTTGGAACGATTTATTGGGATACCTGTATCCTGTTCTATTGCATTTTTATCGATTGATTTGGAAAAGTCCATGGAATATGAAAATTATTTCAAAAGGTGTCCGGTTTTTGGCTATGTTAAGCAATGCAACCCTTGAGTTAAATCAAAACTTTTAAAAATTGAAATTAATTAAGGGCCTCCATTAAAGAAATGGCACCGCTCCGCTTTAAGAAACATTGCCGCGGCCAAAATGATGACAGTCGAAAGCCTTTAACGTAATAATGTGTTCTTGAAACTGTGGTACTAACCAGATACTGTCTCTGTCCAACAATCAGATTGTCCCATTACTCAAATAATATAATTCTGTTTAGTCCACGTGAACTCGGCATTGTCAGAATTCAGTATTCATCAACCTGCTATCGTCATTCAGCTGTCAGTGTAGCCGTTGTTTAATGGTATGCAGAAACATGTCAACAACGTAACTCTACTGATCAAGATAACACGACTGATAATAACAGAGCTTTGATTGCCGACGTCAACTGTTTAAACGAGGCTGCTATAACGAACGTACTACGAGGAGAATGTTATTTTACATTTCTAAATTTACCATCTGATGAGAAATTAAATCGTGATTATGTGTGCTCTTGCACCTTTACGTACGAGAATCACTGAAGTCGAATGAACAGTACTGCTTGGCAGAAGCTATTAATTAAGCGCATCATCTGGTAACGGAATAAACGAGTAACATTTATTATCCAAATAACCAGTTTTTGATTTGCTTATGGTGACAATACGTCTTTCCTCTTAAAGCCGTTGTGTTAATTGATGAGCACCACTTTATTGGTAACATTCATGGTCGGTGCAGGCGCGCGCACGCACGCACGCACGCACACACACACGCGCACGCACGCGCACACACACACACACTTTCAGGCTTGAAAAATGTAAATACTAGTAGAGTCCGCTCAACTACCGACTTGGATGAGGGGAAGTGTAAGTCAGGTGTATTTATATGTATTTGCGTGTGCTTACGTTATCACATTATCACACGTAAATAGTTCAAGTGCTAGCGGGGATGAACGGAGATTCACAGAATGGATTCAAGAGGTGGAAGTCGAAGAGAAAGGATAAGACCAGTAAATAAGGAGAGAGGTTTCAAGTATTTTATCGTAGACTTTCGTTTGACCTATGACCTCTGTGATCGCTTCCTGGGTTTACTCTGCCTTCTATAACCAAATCGATGTGCATGTCACTGTTTCTGTTCAGCAGTACCAGTTCTACCGGTAACGCGAAAGATTAGAAAGCCGGCGAACTGGTAAACTTGAAAATATGTGTTGATTATTGAAACGGCAGTCAGTCAGTGGATGTCTTTAATAGACGTAATGATACACATTAACATATGTATTTTCACACGCGCGCGCGCGCACACACACACAATACCCGCCTCTCTCATTTTCTGTCTGTCTGTCTGTCTATCTGTCTCTCTCTCCCACCCTCTCTCACTCTCTCTCTAAGCGAGACATTGCTAATGCTGTCTATCTGTCTATCTCTGTCTCTCTCTCCCACCCTCTCTCACTCTCTCTCTCTAAGCGAGACATTGCTAATGCTAATGAAACGGATAGAGTACTTCATGTGCCTGGATGTCATCGCAGACATACCTAGAAATACAGTTGTACACAGTTCGATCAGGAATCTGTGAACTACAGGATTACATTAAAACTTTACGATATTTTTTTTTCAAATTAGAGGCATATACTAAAATTTTCTCTGTCTCCTTTACCTCTGCTTCTGTCGCACAGTATATGAAATACGTCATAAAAACCCCAGTTTAACCAGTCACTTTGTTGTGGTGACACCTGAAATTATAGTCATCGGTTTAATAGGTCTGAGGAGAAGCATGTTACTCGTTAACATAACATAATAATGCCATTACCAATAATTCACTGTACAACTTGTGACGTGCAGAATTTGTTTACATTGTTGTTTCCAAAGTTAAAATAAAGTAATTTCAACTGATTATAAAATTACAGAAATTCTCAAGAAAATATTTTATATTCTGTATGTGTTTTCTTTTGACATCGATAAAAACATTTGAATTGCAAAAATAATGATCATTTAAATTTTGTATAAACATTTTGGGGTCAAATCAGTTTTTATGTATGTTACAGAACATACTTATGCGTTATCAATAAATTGAAATTCCGATTACTAGCCTGAGTGGTTAACAAACATACTTATGCATTATTAACAAATTCAGATTCCGATTACTACAGTACTATCTCACCGCCCTCGAGATATCCATTTTAAAATCCATGGTTTTACATATTTCCCGGTGTAATATCAAATGGATATTCAGATACTTTCCGTATAACATTTGTGGGATCGTTTATGTTCATGTTGTGACAAATGAATTTCTTCTTCCTCATCCTGTGGTTAGCTCAGGAAAACAGTTTGCACCCCTTTCTCAGTGTATCAGCTCTTTATACTCTGGACTGGTACAACAACGAATCCGTTTCAGTTAAAATTCTTAAAACAGCTGAAATTAATGAAAGGCTCTTAACGCTCTCGCATGAATGAAGAGTTTATATATGGACACTTCATGGCCATTCTTAGCAACAATTATTATATCACTAAAGAAAGTATTGTATCTGATTTAGTATCTGATTCTCGACTTCCACAAAAAGCGCATGTTAGTTACCCTCTGGGTGCTCCACTAAAGGCATCGAGTTACTGCGGTGGGTGATAATCAAGCTTTGAGGAAACACTATCTTTATATTCATCGGTACTTATTCTTCTAAATTCTGCCATCATCCATTCTCAGGTAACTATTCTTTCACTTCAGCCTTTCAATTCTGGGCAACAGATAAGGTTGAAACCTTCACAACCTACATAATATTCTCCGTTTTTAAGTCTGGGTAAACAGATAAAACCGAGACCTTCACAAGCTTCATAATATTCTCCGTTGTTCTTCCATTTTCATATTCCATTTCCATAGGGCCATCACACGTTGGCCCTAAAATCCTTATGTGCCCTTTCCTTTTGAGTGTCAAAATTAGGCTCACCATCGACATATTAGGAATCCAAGTTACACTCCCATGCGTAAATCGTTTCATTAGCTCACTTATATGTCACATATTCTTAGCTCAGTTATGCGACATAGTGCCGTATATGAAGTTGTCACTTCAGAAACTGAATTGGCAGCGACTTCAAAAAGTGTATTGGGATAAAGTTATGTGAAGGCTTGCTTTGTCAGCCACGTAGCATAACATACTAACTACATTAATTCACAATAAGTGTTACGGTAGAGTTTTTACGAAATTTCATAATTTCCATATAGCACAGCATTGAATGTAAACATTATTTTCACTGTTTAGAAATTTTTTACAAAATAATTTCTGGTGTGTTAAGATGCATTTCTCCATTTTAAAGTTAGTTTAACTTTTTAAATTTTTTTTTAATTCTAAAGGCTAGAAATTTTTTAATGACATTTTATGATGTTTTGTCTTTCCTTCAACTCTGGTAAAATTGTTTCTTTACATGTGATTTCAGAAATTATTAGACAGATTATGAATGCTAGTTACTTTGTTTTGAATTTTGTTTTCAGATGTGAAAAAGTGCTTTTTGTCAGTTTATAAGTTACTGTATTCTGTTGTTTTGGGTATTATTTTTGTAATTGGCCTGAGTAAACCTAAAGGAAATTTTTAAAAGCGAAAAACGTAGGGAAAAAATCTGATATCACTTAACTTCAATCTAGTACTTCAGCACAAGTAAGTGAAGAAATTAAGATTAGTAGTGCAACTGAACAAAAGGTCGGAGAAGTTCTTTCAAATTATAAACAATTTTTTGAATTTCTTGACGACAAAGAATGTGGTAGTTTTGATATTGTAGAAATAATTTGCATAAAGGAATTTGGAAGAAGTCTTTGCAGCTGAAGAAGGTGAAGGCTGTCCTCATATGTGATGGAATGCGCTAATATTGGGTAAAAGAAAATAATTACTTTATAATAGCAAGTTATTTATCTTTAATCGCGTGTTTCTCAAAATTGATTTTCGTTTCATAACAGACCCATTTTCTGAAGAGAAGAAAATGGTAAAGGTAAGATTTTCTGTTGGACCGATCACTTTGAAATTTTCACAAGAGTTTGGTGTGGTAAAAATACATGTACTGAAGGAATCGTTTTGTAAAATATTGATTTAAACATGAATTACAATTCTGTTTTACAGAAGTGAAGACATTTCCAACTAGGTGCCGATGAATGTTTTTTTATTGCATACCTAAAAACTGTTCCATCAATCTTTGCAAAACATGCTAGTAAACAAGTGCTAAACATCTGAAGTCATTCCATGTACGGCAACTTGAGAAAACGGGGCAAACGCTAACATGGGAAAGAAAGGCATCACCGTTCCCCCTTCAAGATAAGAAATTAGTAGAAGCATTTGGTTCCTTTAGACTGAAAAACAAGAAGAAACAACGTACAAACTAACCGCAGGAGATTTTGTATAAACACGTAAACACACACAATGTAATAACGTATACTCTATAACATGTAGCGTACCATATGTAATACGATGTCAGAAAAATTCCACAATCCTAAATCCGGAAAAGAAGAAAATCTGATTATTTTTATCATAAAAACTGATTAATTCGTATGACTTGAAGTGTCAGCTGATTCATGTAGATATACCGTAGACGTTGTTGAGCGTCCTGTCGGCGCACAGATGGATCATAACTTTCATTTTTTCTATCTACAGTTTCGAATAAGACAGCCATTTCGATGGAAGAAATCTAAATAAACCGGGTGAATGAATTTCACGTGAGGATGAAAGATTGTTAATGTTTCTTTGTTACACCACTGACATAAAGACAATACTGACATAATTAAATCTTAATCTTTCCACACATATAACATTAAAATAAATAAAAACTAAAATTAATAAAAATATAATCTGACACTCTGCAGTAGTGGGAAAATAAATTAATATATTTGAATTATTTTTAGTGATTTTACTTTTCGTCGTAATTTACTCCAAGTTATTATGTCGAAGGTCTTCTCCAAACAGTGAAACACACTTCCATCATTCCAGTATTATGTCAATACCTTCAACATCCTATTGCACCTGTAGTCCCACCGTCTGAATCCAAACTCTATGTCGACCAACGTTCCTTCAATTTTGATTAGTATTATTCGCGTAAATGTTTTTCTACATAAAATACAAGAGAATGGTCCTATAGTTCTTAAAGTATTTTACATTGATCTTTTTTGGGACGGTATAATTATTTACTTGAGGAAATCTCCAGCCACTTTCCTGTTATACGTATGTATGTTGTTCACTAAATATAATTGTCTATTGTTCCCCTAAGTGTTTAGCATCTCTCCTGGTAACTCATCACATACCACCATTATCCTATTCTTATGCTTGTTATTGACTTTTTAGCTCTTCTCTGAGAATAAGTGAATCCTAATTTTCTTCTTCAAAGTTACTTTTTAATCACTATTCGATGAATCTGAACTGTGCAATTCGTCTAAGTTTCTTTCCATGAAACGTTCGTTTCTAAGTCTGATGTTACTGTTTACTGTTTATTCGTCATGCCTTTTTTAATTAATTTTCGTTCCTACAAATTTAGTTACTCTCTTGGGATCTTTTCGGTTAAGTGGCAGCATGAAGTGAGCAATACGTAGCAATCGCCAGTAACAACGCATTTTCCCCTCCACACGTAGCGATAACCAGCGACAGTTTGTATTTTTATTTTCATTTTGACATATTTTTTTATATTTATTTTTATACTGTATTTTTATATTTATATAAAATGGTGCTCACACACTTCTCGCATGTATGAATTCCAATCCATGCATGTGAAGTGATTCATTTCCAACTCATCTTGACAGTATTGCCCGGTTGTGTTCTCCTTACTCCAACAGTAAATGAAGTACCGTATACGATTGTGCGGAAATCTAATCGAGAATTATTTAGTAATGTATCCTGTCGCACTTGTTTGGATTCCCGGCAGTCCTTTGTAGAACATACCCAACGATCTTTACCTGTCGTATATAGTTTCATTTGATCGCCGTTCGTACAAATTCTTGGGTTATGTAAAATATTTTTGTCTCTTAGAAACTGTATCACTGAATCTTTGTCGGGAATCTGTGCTGTTAACTGAAGGACATTCATGATACGCAACGATACTACTACACTTGCGATTGCGGCATACAGAGTCGCAGGGCACGCTGTCACCATGGAACAGTTGCAAAATGCGTTGGAGGGGGAAACGCGTTGTTACTGGCGATTGCTACGTAGAGTAATTGCTCCTGCATGCTGCCACTTAACCGAAAAGATCCCTCTCTTGCCTATTTTCACACCTCACAGCTTTACTAGGTTTTCCAAACATTCTATGTTTACTTAGCTCCATTATTCATTTTTCCTTCTCGTCTAATGGTATTTCCTTAACTCAGAATCCTCTTACTCTTGTTTCTTCTTTATAACTTTCTAGTTTCTTCCTTCCTATACTCTATCTAGGATTACTCCCGTTATCCATTGCTTTCTTTCTTGCCACCCTTCGCATTTCCCTATATCTTTTCCCAAACATTCCTTCATATATTCCTTGATACATTCCTTTAGTTAACTCCTTATTCCACCTCACTTTCATAGGCACAGTCGTACTAATTCTTTCTTCTACTTTTGTCATAAAACTACACTGCAGAATCAACTTTGTGTGAAAGCCGCAACCAATTAACTGTTATCAGTTTATAGAACAGCACTTGACAGGGTCGTGACATTCTTCGCATATTTGCTAACTACTGGTTTACCAGCACGAAGTCTTAGGTTCACCAGAATGGTTTCTGGACTATTCCAGGTGTACAGTCTTCTGACGCGATGGTGGAATTTGTGACATATTGTGGTAAGTGTACGCTAAACTTAGCCTGTATCTTTATTTGCACTAAGTAACATGTGTAAAGTAAAATACATTATTGTAAGTTGTGTTTAAAATGCCCTAAATTATAAGAATCTCGTAATAGTCTGCCAAATAATAATTTGTAATAGTAGTCCGTATTTTTGAAAAACATAAATTGAGATCATTGATAAAATTGTGTTCTAAAATATAATAAAGTAAATTTTTTGCTAGTTATCTGGAAGAAACGAAGGAACCAAGTTTTTTCTGTGCTTTCCAATGTTTCAAAAACAATTATGCAAATTTTAAAACAGAAACACTCAAAACTTTTAGTTAAATTAATATTTAGTTGACAATTCAATAAACTCCTTCAACTATTTCCACGAGAAAACATTCTTTAAAAAAAACACTGTTTACTTTTAAATTAGCTTATTCGTTTAATTAATATATGTCAGTATTTATCTGATTAATTTTCTAACTTGTAACAATTTATATAAACAATTTTTTAAGCATTTCTGACAAAATAACGACAATTAATTCCAAATAATTTGATCAAAAGCAGTATTCAGAAACGATAAAAATGTTTCAAAAATATAAGACAGTGAAGTAAACCTGAAAGATACAACAACATAGTTACATTAACCAACCGACACAACCCCCTCCAAAAAGTTACAAAACTTAAATAAAAATCACGATGTCATCTCAACACGAATCTAGCTATAGATCTGTTATATCTACCGGTCGGCGGCTTGACTGGATAGCCTTGCAGAATTTCATTAACATTAATATAGGACACAGGATGTACAGATCATTAATCATCGAGTACCATCGTTGCCTAATATAGCAGTCTCTCGTAACCGATACTAATGTGCCTTCTTATTTGATGAAAAATTGTTCTTCGTGTCAACTACTTCTAAAAAACTGAACAAGCTAGTAGATCTTGTTGGCTGTTTTGTATACATTTTCTTAACTGTCGATCACAAATTTTTTTAAATCCAAATTTATACTGTACGTTTTCTGACATCAGAAAACGTTTAAAAATTGATAAAATATTTAGTACATAGGTAGGGATAATTCAAACATACGAAGTCAACAATATCTGATCTGAGAGAACAAATTCTCATAAAGTAATGCAGCGAATAATGTTGGATTTTATGGCCCATTTTGAGAATAAAATTTTCGTAATCCACAACGATCTTCTGCAAGTGGCCAAAAAATTAAACTGTATAATACTTCAATATAGTAGTAATACACGACAAGGAGACATGGATCTTAAATACAGTACAACTCCAGTGTCGTAATAAATTAGAAAGAAAACAAATAAGGATCAGTAATTGGCGGAAGAATTTTGCCAAAAATATTTACTGATATAACTGGAACTACTCTTCAAAATCAAAATACTGGTTTGGGCATGTAGGAAGAAGTACCAGGACATATTACACTGGACAGGCAAATTCTCTATTAGATTCGAGGAGACGACTGGTAGAAGGAGGGAAGAGAGAGACAGTGAGATGAGAGCGAGAGAGAGAGAGAGAGAGAGAGAGAGAGAGAGAGATCCAGTTGTGACAGATTTGAGGAATACGGGAACAGATTACAAGAGGGTGTTGACTACGAGAAGGGATGACTGGAGGTGCATTCAGGAAAATACCAAAATTCATGCACGTCTGTAATCCCTAAATGAGCAAGTAATTAAAAAAAAGTCAAGATAAATTATTAGCTTTCTTCTTCAGTAGAGATTTATACTTTTTGCAGTGTTTGTTAGTAAGTCATTAATCGTACTTTTCCATAGGCCTACACGTAAAATGGTCATCTAAAAATGAACAACAGTTAGAAGAAAAGTCTGTGCAAAATTTACCGTAATGTGTAAATTAAAATTTTGTTACACATAATCAAGTAGAGGTGTGGAAGTAAATAAAAAAAAGGAATTGTAAAAATAATAATTTAGGGTTAAATCTGAAAAATAATCGTCAGCCATGCCCAATTTGAAAAACAAACGTTAAGTATCCATCTGTGGTTTAAATTTTCTGAAAAGGAACAGTTTGACAGCACTAGAAATCGGAAGCCGTTCTCGGTCCAAAAATTATAAAAAATAAAAAACAAATTACATAAATACTATTCTTTCACACAGGGAGTCACATGTTTCCCATTCCACTAAAAATCATATACATGTAAGCAAAACGACTTACCCTGCAGAATCCGGCAGGCAAGCGAATGAACGGTGTACTCCCATCGAATGTCAACAAACACGCACATCCACACACATACACACACATCTACATACAGAAAAGTTAATTGCTGCACTGCTCAGGAAGTATTCTGTTGCACTGCTGATGTTTCTTCTCTGTATTATGCTGCGTTAGTGTGTGTTTCAGTAACTACCCCTTGCTGCGAGGTACCTACAAGGTGCAGTTTGTCATTTATTTCGCTTACTTGTATTTACACGAGATTTGATAAAAAAGAATTTATAATTTTTGTTTATTTGAAAAATTATACCTTAATTCATCTCCCCCTTCAGAGTAGCCTCAGTCGGATGTGACACCATTGTGCCAACGGTTTTTTAGTCTTCAAATCATTTCTAGAATGGATTTTTGGTACAGCCTACACCTAGCTCAGCAATCTTTGTCTTCTTCAACAGTCGCGATACGTTGCCATGTTGTACTTTCGTGGTACTTTTCATCATTGTAGAAAGGAAACATGGCAATGGGACATATCCGGCGGTTACGGTTACATTAATTATTTTCCGTCCTGGTGCTTACCAGGATGCAATATCCACAAATTATCCTTCGGTAAATCTGGCCGTTTTCTATGAATAGTTTCACACATGAGTAGTTAAACCAAACCAAAATCTTCATCTGACTATTACGATCTTCAGGTCATTGACGACAGTCTTTGAAATTTTGAACCATTTGGAAACCACTTGTTCATGCGTAGGAAGTTCGGCAGAAAACATCTGCCACACTTTCACCACAAAAGAGAAGTTTATTGCATTCTTTATACAAAATTTAATCCACGTGCTTCAATCTTGCATTGTACAATGTGAAAAAAATCGCCTAATACACCAAACAAACTTACTCAGTTAGCTGTCTTCCAGTCTAATCAATGTAAACTATTGTAGCGGGGTCGCTGGACCGCTAAGTGTTTAAGACTAGGCTAATGAACCTAGAGGAAGCGAAAGGTGTGCTGAAGCCTAACAGAGTGACAGGATTTGCAATCAACACATTTTTAATAAGTAACAAGATTTATTAAATTTCAAGTTAGTGACACAATGTTCCAGTATCATGTTATGTTTTACATACAGTCATTAATGTTACATAGTTTTAATAAAATAGACATAAGATATATATATATATAAATTTCCAGACCAGCATACCCCATGAGGGAGGACAACGCGAACATCCATACAGTTGAAATAACGGACCACACTAAGTTAACCCCACCACTTAATAAAAACACGAATAACCCTTCACACTAATTATAATAAATAATGGTAATGCAGATCAGACTCCAAATAGTTTAAGTAAGGGAACCATGCTCTAGCAAAACAATTTAACTACCCCCTCATGGTGTATGCTAGACAAGTTACAAAGTAGCCAGTTACAATCTTTTAACAACTTGAGTTCTTGTGACTTTGAGATATTTTCAGTTCTTAATACATATATTTAATGTTGTATTTAAACAGATATTCAATGTTGAACACAAGGGTAGCCAGTCTCTGGAGTTGATGTAGATTGAAGAGAGATAAAT
Organism: Magicicada septendecula; assembly: GCA_034769895.1. Lineage (NCBI taxonomy): Eukaryota > Metazoa > Arthropoda > Insecta > Hemiptera > Cicadidae > Magicicada > Magicicada septendecula. The sequence goes on from CM068368.1 coordinate 663,460,576, forward strand.
GAAACGTTCCCACCTGTAATTGTGTGAAGACGAACTCCAGTGGAACCATGATGAACACTGTACGAGCAGAGTTGCCAAAATTTGTCCCTGGACTACGGTGCATGTCTACTGGAACTCGTTCCTGGGATTTCTGGGTCCTTCGGTGTATTACGTTCGTTCAGCATTCATTCCTCGGTCTGACGGCGTCGGGGAGCATACTGTGGCACTGCTCTGCTGGTAGTCACCGGTGTTAGTGTGACCACCGCTCTTTTCCCTTTCTCCTGGCTGGTGCAGGGACCCTATAACATTTTATTTGGTGATTAGCCGCCAGTTAATACACTCAGACATTACACTCTCTCGCCTCGGAACACAAACACCCCAATCACTTTGACAACCTTTTTATTAACACCTTATTAACTCTAATTACTCCAAATTGCTTACTTTCATTAAATTATAATAATTTATTTCAATTAGCTTTATCAGAATAAGAGTCAACGAGCAATAATTGTTTCCAGACAGGAAGTAACTAGTAAATTAAATTTTACAAGGCATAAGTTTTACAATAAAATAAGTTTTACATAAGTTACTAGTTTTACATAGGCCACACACACGCTTACACAATCATAACACACATAATCCATAATTAAATAAAAATAAAATAAGTAATTAAGTGTACACATCTAAACATCTTTAAGAAATTACAGCCACATATAAAGAAAACCAACACACATCCTGGGCCGTCAGACCAGTGGAACTGTCGAATCGAAGGCTGGCAGAGAAATGAGGTCGACACAAGAGTTTGTTGGACGCACCTGCCTGCATAAAACCTGTCCCAATTTGCCAAAAATAAGCCTTCGGTTAACCTAATTGGGAACAAAGCCGCTCACTCAATCGCGTAGCCGTAGCGTTGACACGGCCTTGGCAGGCACTGCTACCAACTGCATTGGTAGCACTGAACAACTCTAACCGCGCCGGGAATTTTCAAAATCCAGCACACTATGATCCAAGAGGCTAACATTTTAGAGAGTTGTTACTAGGATGCCTACCAATATTACATACTATTGTGCTCCCTGAGTTGCAGAACTCGCTCACTACTTTAAAAAAAATACATTTATCATTACATAAATTTCAACATTAGATAATTTTTCAATTATGGGAAAAATTACAAAAATCTCTATTACTCTACCTTTTCTTTAGTAATACAACAATTGTAGAGCAAACAATCATACAATACCAGCTTTGTCACTAATTATTGCCACACTGCTAAATACTTCGTTCTTGACGAGGCCTTTCGGTGTCTCCACCATCTTCAGTCGTTTAAGATCTAAAGATGGTGGAGACACCGAAAGGCCTCGTCAAGAACGAAGTATTTAGCAGTGTGGCAATAAGTAGTGACAAAGTTGGTGTTAAGATGGCTGCTAATAAAATTAACAAAACTGGGAATCATGCAATAAACACCACAAATTCGAAACATTTGTATTTTGGTTAAATTTTTTTTAGTCTGACGTCCTGCTGGATTTTCACAAATTTTCAAAATTTTAATCTCTTTTTTGGGCTCTGAGTACTCAGGATTTTGAAATTTCCAAACTTAACACACATTCAGATATTAGTTAAAATTCACTTTAATTTGATACCCCACATGAATATTTGCGATTTTATCAAACGTTTTGCTCATTGTCTGGATCCTGACGTAACAAAATATTTAATATTTTCAGATTGTGGTTAAAATTTCCTTTAATTTGATACCCCACATAGGGTTTTGCGATTTTTTTTCACAGTTTTGACCCCTAACATATCGCATTGCAAGGAAATAGTGACTCCCAGAGCCATTCTTATAAGTCACTACTTAAACGTTCGTTAACGACGAGACTCGAATCCACTCGAGTTATAGTGAGCCGACACTCTGCCCACTACATCTTGGTGACTGCTTTCTGTCTATAGTTATTAATTTCATTTCGACCTTGAAACGAGTTTTAAAATGATTAAGCAAAATTTAGAATCCACATTACGTTTTGACTGCCGCGAGTTACGTAAGCCGAAACTTACATTAAACATCCAGACAGTAGGTAGACCAAGTACGTCATACACAAAAATGTTCCCAAGGTATCCACAAATGCACACGAGACGCATTCAAGCGTAAGCTTGTACTACGAGTGCAAGCGCTAAACATTAGTCCATTCATACACACGTATTTTTGCTAGGTCGTGCATCCGTTATTTAGTGACACACTTCAGAGTATAATAATTACTGAACTCTCTGTCACTCAGTGTGAGAAAGGAAATGGCTACCGTTCACGAGACGGGTTCCCACATTGGAAATACGTCCAACACTTCCTTCAGCATTTTCAGCACATTCACAAAAAGTATACTTTCATATACGCTCATAAAAACCCACGCTGGAGCACTCCCATTTCCATCCAACATGTATATGATTCATGCATCTAACATCTTTATACATTTTGTATGTGTGTGACTGTGTGTGTGTGTGTGTGTGTGTGTGTGTGTGTGTGTGAGAGAGAGAGAGAGAGAGAGAGAGAGAGAGAGAGAGAGAGAGAGAGAGAGAGAGAGAGAGAGAGAGTTACTAAATCTTTTACTGTTATACAGTAAATTCTATAAGAGTATATTATAAAACTATTATATTTTAAGTAGGCCGCTAAAACAGTTTTATATGATAGAAAAATTATTTCCATTATCACCTGTACTCCACTTGTAAGACGTTTCTGTGGACTGTAATATCGCTGTGTAGTCGTAAGATTATACCACTCCATAGATTTAGGTCGATATCCATTATAAAATAAGTAAAACATTTTTGCCTACGAATTTCTTTGAAGTTTTACAATGAACTGTTATTAACTATTGTCGTTTATATTGTTTCATTAGAGTAGTAATTGAAGTAATACAGTTAACAATGTGTAAAATATGAAGAATTGAATGTTTTCTACTTTAAAATTCAATACAATACAACAGTACATAAAAACGCTTTTTATGTAATCTAGTCTAAGAATCTTGGTTAAAAAATAACTTCTTCGGGTTTTCCACTTTGGGCTTAACATTTTTTTGACTTTAATTTCGTAAATGATGGTATTTTATTATTTATTTTACATTATTTAGCTACAGAAATCCTACTACGTGTCTGCTAATTAAAACTTTTAGTGTGTGTGTGTGTGTGTGTGTGTGTGTGTGTGTGTGTGTGTGTGTGTGTGTGTGTGTGTGTGCAACGTGTTTAAACTACAAAATAATTCCCTGCCAGAATTATTTTTAACATAACGTATAAAAATAAAAGAACGTCTTTGTGATTTAATTTGTTTATCTCTTTCTAAATCATTACTCTTTTTATGAGTCTTTTTATTAAATAATGTCTTCACAAGTTTATAATTATAATAATGTATACCATATTTTCTGGCTAAAATACTGAAGCCCGATGATCTGTAGTTTGGATTTCTGAGGAGTGAACCCCGTCGTACAATAAGGACAGAAGAACTGAAGTTATTTATTATGCAGTCTCATGGTCGAGTTTCAGGGTTGCTTCGGGCACTGCTTGTAGATTGTGAATTTCGTGGGTACTTGAGTAACTGTTTTTAATGTTATAAATAATCATTATTACCGCCCTTGGAGTGTTAGGCTTACGTCTTCCGTTGGCCTGAAGTGTCTCTAATCCTATGCGGAATCATCCATTAACGTGGAGAGCATTAATTTGAGGTGGCAGTAATAATTAATCAAACTTGTGTTAATATGAGTCTCACTCTTACCAGCTGATAACCAGTGATAACAAATCCTACAGTCGCGTTCAACGTAAATTTACTGACCGCTCAGTAAGATCAAGTTTCAGATACAATCACTCTGTTTGCACTTTATTATTCAATACTAGTTTCTCATAGCGAATGTGGCATGGCAAACTAATTGTTTGTACCGGAGAACACAGGTGTCTGTCACAAAATATTCTTGCCTTACCTCTGGCCAAACCTTGTATTATTCAGTAGTACCATTTATTTTTCCGTATTTACTTACTTCTTCCAAATAAATTCGTTTTCGATGTAAATGCACTTATCCCTTGTCCGCTGGTAGACCTATTAAATTACCGATTTTTCCACCAAGATCGGAAAAACTTTTTCAGAAACACCAATGTTTGCAGTAACAAACACTGTTGTACTTTCCGCCACGAGACTTTACAAAATGTATGATTTCACTGGCATAAACTTAAATTTGAATGCTCCTGAGGGAGTTGACAATCCAAGTGAGCCCAAGACATTGCCATAACAGTCGAATTCGCTTAAAATATTAATGAAAATGAATCAAAAACTAATTAAAAAGCGTTTTTTGTGGAGCCTGAACTCAATAAAGAAGTGTTTTGTAAATGCTCCGCCTGATAAAAGGGCGTAATTAACAGGGCTTTACTGCAGTTACGCAAATTTTTTCTTTATTTCAGAAAATTCGTTTCAGAAAAAAGAGTACAACAATGAGAAATGTTAGATAAGTAGAGCGAATTATTCAGAATTATCGACCGATATGTTTGGAAAATGTAGTTTATAAAAATCAAGTATCTATAAAAACACGAAATAAATTTAATGCAGCTTGTCCGTTAATTCAGAAAAAAAATCATTTTTCAGGAAAAATTAGTTTTCAAAAAGTCGCTGTGCACAAAAAACATAATATAAATTTTTAAAACAAGTGAAGCTTTTTGTGAGTTTGTTGAAGTTTGTTGTGCAATGTGCAAATAGAGAGGAATTTTCTGGGCTATAAGTCATTGGGTCTTATTAGTCCTGAATCCATAAACATACTCGAATGTTTTCAACACACACACACACACACACACACACACTCACCACTTATATATTATATATTTAGTAAAACAATTATCTTTACGATGTACTTTAAGATAATTGTTTTCTTTTTGATTGAAAAATTCACGTTCTCTCTGTATAAAGTTAGTTATTTTTCAGTATGAACTTGGTCTTACACTAGAGAATTCAGACACTAGAACAAAACAGAATGCATTTTCAAAGTAAAATAAAAACAACAAATGACAAAGTAAGTTAATGGCATTAAGCGATTTTTCAGTTCAAGTTTGAAAGCTACAGAAACTTCAGAACTTTTTATGGGACTGAAATTTTATTTCTTAGCCATATGTGTTCATTTATTTACACATATTTTACGAATGTGTGAAGACATCACCTGCTAAGACTGTTTAGGAGAATTTTTAACAGGTTGTTAAATCATATATGAATTTCCAAAGTGTGTGAGATATAAGTGGTGAATTTCCAAAAACAGTAAGTGTTGACATCCCCATTGACTGTTCTGCACGAGGAAGAACAACATATTGCTAAATCAACTACATATATTTGTATTATCTGTAATCATTCTAAAAGGTCAGGAAAAAACATGCCCAATGTAAAATTTATGTGTATACAAATGATTTGTACTCTACACTTATTACAGACCTGTAAGATTGTTTCTTTTTCGCAGGGCATGAAGTATCATTTAATTTTGAAACCAATGTTGGACGATTCTCTGGTTCAGAGAGAAATACAGTCCTCTATAATACAGTTGTTTCAGTGCAGAGTGAGAATGTTTCTAAAATAAGAGACCAATAAAAAGATAATAAATTTATCATTTTAATTAGGGGTCGACTGTACTTCTCTGACGCCTTGAACTTGGCACTTGGCGCTGCTTGGCAAATGTAGCTGAAATTTATTATATTTTTGAAGTCTCCACTGACACGTTGTCCTAGTAAATTAATATTCTCCGATGCCGAACTTTTGGCAACAACATACAGAAAGGAAACAACTATTAACGTTTTAAAAGAATTTCTACAATTTCGGAGACGATTTATGCTCAGCTTATAAAAATGAGAGGTCGTGAAAGTTCTGTGTGCCTTGTATGTCATTATGAAACAAAGTTCTGTGTACCTTGTATGTCATTATGAAACAAAGTTCTGTGTGCCTTGTATGTCATTATGAAACAAAATTAGTTTTTTTCAGTATAGGAGTTCTAACTAAATTCAAGCCACATACCCATACATTCAGGTAGCTTTCCTTCGAAAACCTGCTTCTCCAAAAAGTACTGCATACAGCAAAGAACGAACAGAAGATGAAATTATCGGACATCTGAATAGTTCGACGACAGAAACAATCAATCAGACGCCGGAAAGCTGAAAAGTAAAAATAATTTTGAGTCATCCCAAGAATTTGAAAATACTATTGAGCGGTTTGGCTGCTAATGGTCTTGAACTCATTAGGCCTATAACTTTTTAATTAGGCCAGAAAATAATCCATTTCAAATAATCACAACCGTGTATAAAGTTATGAATAAAATATGAAGTACACTGAACTTAGTTCAGTAATGTTCATAATATAATGTATTGTTTTAGTTAGATCAATTTTTGCATTTTGACAAGTATTTAATGTAAACAAGTATAACGTAACGTCTGAACTAAAAAAAAAAATAAGAAAAACATACCTGTAGTAACATAACGGTTGACAGTCTAAGTGGAATTACACAACCACATCACTAAAAGTTATCATTATTCATGATTTATTAGTTGCATCATAGCATTCGAATGCATCGTGTAAGAAAAACTAACCTAAGTAACGGTTTTAAACATTTCCACATCCTCGACAGAGTTTAAAATCAGTTTATGCTAGGATGCATTTAGCATATGTTACACGAGTGAAGAAATGTGGCAGTTACGCCTAAACGACCTCCAGCTGAAGTGACCAGGTATCTGTTGAGGCTGGGTGACCGGCTAGACATCTCATGGAGAAAAACTATCCACTCCAAGGCGGATTCGAAGCCATGATGTCTCGCGTCGAAAGAAACGCGCTTACCACCGCGCTTCCACGTAAATTGTGGAAATCATTACGAACAAAATATTGACAGAGATTATTCAGGGAAGTACAAGATAACTACATCACGGTAGACAAGATGTTTTTCGTAAGTTACGTAAGATACGCGTGAATAGTTGATAACAATTACTTATATAAAACTTTATATATGACATTGTTATCAAATTTATGTAGATTATCAGTCTATATAATATATGAATATTTTTTTACCACAGTATTTCGTATGTGGTAGTATAGAAAGTATGAACTACGTTTTTGTGTTACTGAAGTAGCTTTGGAAAAGTAAGCATACTAAGCTGCCGGCTAGAGCCATACAGCGCACCGTATGGCTTACAGTATATGGCATGCACTAATGAGACCACTACGCTTCAGCCGCCTAAAACTATTCCAGCATGCCCCAAATATTAACGACTTAGTGGCTGAAAAATGCACCTCAATTTTATGGCGCTGCTTGGCAATGGAACCCGGGACCTCTAGATTGGTCCCGGAACTTGGCTCCATATTCCCTGGTATCCTGTGGATATAGTAACAAAATTAATTTAACCAAAAATTTAATATTTGTAAATAGCAAATCGGAATTCTTACGACCATATTAAATGCGGAAGTCGTGGATTGCTTTTTAATCCATTATACACACGAGGTTTTAAGAGTGTCTCTTTTTTTAGTAATAAATATTGTACTGTTATTTCTGTAATTATGTACTCGTGTGTAATAATATTTATAAAAAAGAAATGAAGACGTTCTTGCGAGGAGCTTGGAATTTACATCCGGCAATTTGAGCTTTAAACGATAATGGAATCCAGTAGCAAAGAGTATCCGTACTGGCGTCAGGGAACTGCAAGACATCTCAAGGAGGATTTGTTTGCTGTACTCTGTTATTAGATTTCAGAAGACGATAAAAAAATCAATGTAGTTCTGATTAATAAACATACGTTTTAATGAGGACTGAAATAAATTATGTGATGGTAGCCGGTGAGCATAGTCACACCAAGGTCTCCGGCAACTGTTTCTCATCGATTGACCTTTCCGACAGCGCTTAATACCATGTGGTAAGGCTGTACGATAAATGTTCACGAGAGTAGCTAAGTGGCAACAAGACGGAATTGTTTAGTTAACAAATATCCTACTCGTTTGACTTATTTTCCATAATTATGAATTCGTCTTTATTTTATAAAATTGAATCAAAGCCATTATACTTCCGGAAGTATATACGTCCGTGACAAAAAAAATCCTTTTTCGACAGGACAAGCATTTTTTTCTTTGCTTTTCTGTCAGATTGAAACCTATGTTGGACAGCGATGAATTCCTTCTTTTGTTAGCGCTTTTACCTGGTGTAGGGTTAATAGGTTACTTTAATCTTGCATAAATTGTAAAGAGTCGCCAACTAATTAGATTTAGATTTGTCGTTTTATTCTAACTTCGTATTCTGTATCTATTCACACACACACACACACACACACACACACACACACACACACACACACACACACACACACACACACACACACACACACACACACACACACACACACACACACACACACACACACACACACACACACACACACACACACACACACACACACACACACACACACACACAAGCGAACACATTTTGTTTACTTTTTTTACTTTTGCGGCATAATATATTGCGTCTTTTCGGGCAAAGGGCTAGAAATAAGTATAGATCGTAATAATCATGGATTCTGAGCCTCGAATTTTCTTTAAATAATTAAAATACAATATGTATAGTTCCTTTTCTAACAGCATAAGAAAAAGATGTATTATTTTACATATAATAATTCATGTCAAGAAACAGAATCTAACTTCTTAACGAATAAAATTATCTTCTGTAAGCGCCCATTACTTGCTTAACAATTTAAAATCGTTCTTTCCAAATTTGTTAAATTTCTTAAAGACACAAAACTTGTTTCTTTAAAATACTTGTCTCCGTATTGAAATAAACCTTCTTTTACATAAAAAGTAGAGTACTCCTCAAGTCCCTTGAAATAAGCGTGCTAACACTCTTTTTTCTGAGGATCATCTAAGGATTATCCGGAGATTACGTCTGTACACTTTCTGCTTAACATATTTGTTTTTTACTTTTCTTTTTACATATTAGGAGTAGAATACTATCTTCTATTTGAGAAATATATTTCCATGGACAATGGCGCGCGCGAACACACACACACACACACATACACACAAACACACAGTAACTATATTCCTGTAGGTTATATTCTTGAAGAGCATCGAAGAGTTCACTTCCCTTCCCTGTATTCCTCGCACTTTCTGCGAATTATGCCTTTTTATATACGGAAATCTTGAAGCTAATTACAGTTTAGAATTGATTCTAATTTCACTTTCTTTATACTTCTTTACAAATAGTTCTTATAGCTTAGGAAAACTAGTAAAAAAGTTTGACTTTAAAGGAAAAAATTAGATAAAAGCTAGTTTTTTGTATATGTGGTCGTTAAACCATAAGTTATACGAAGCCAATGAGTTTACCACTTAAATTTGTCCGGGGGTGATTTTATAGGGGTTGAAAGGGGTGAAAAAACGATTTTTCGCGTATATCTTAAAAACGAAGTATTTTATCAAAAAATGTTTCAAATAAAAGTTGTAGCTTATAAAATTCCCTATAATTTGGTAGTGTCGCATTCCTGTACGTCGAAGATTGTTGGAATAGGCCACATTTAAATCTTAGAGTATACTGTATTTTTTTTTGTATTTTGTGTGTATTGCATGTGAATGATGGTTTTTTTGTTTTTCTTTTTTTTTGGAGAGGATGATGCCTACATAAGCCGAAGCTTGGGCGTAGGTAATTAGATGGGAATGACTTGAATGATGAACAAATGCCAGACCTTACCGGGAATCAAACCCTGAACCTCTTGGTCTAGAAGCCAGCGCCCTAACCACTAGACCAAACCGGTCGGTCAATATTTAACTTAAAATATTGTCTCAGGGAGATTTTACCCATATTGAAATATTTAAAAATTTGTTTTTTTTTTGCTGATGCAAATGAAGAATTTCGTCAAAAAAAGTATCAAATAAAATAGTGTTTCACATTTTTAGTAACTTCTATACAATGACATAAAGAAAGGAACTATATAATGCAGACCAAATGACCTAAGTATTGTAAAAGTAAAGTAAAAACATTTTTACTTTTTTTTAGTAGGAAGGTGCCACTAATTCCCTTCCCTAGCAGTGAAGGTCACGAAGACCCCTACGACTATGACTGACCTATTACATAAACGAGTTTCCTCCTCCACACATTCCGTAGCAACCGATATGGTCATAGAACGGTCAGCAAATCTAGAATTTAAAGTCCAAGGTGGCGTCGTTCACCGAGGATTCACAGAGGAAATATTAAATTCATATATCACTACCAAACCAGCATTTTCGGATATTTATCAAGAACTTAAAACATTTTTGCAGCACTACATATTTCACATCTGAAAACATGTTGAGTTAAGAGAAATCGCAAGAAATGATTCCCATGTCAATAAATTATATGATTGGCTTATTAATCACGATCCGTTTTCAAAAACGCAAATCCGTCACTCGGTACGTGAAAAGGGTATTACTATTATTGGTCCTTTAATTCTCTATCAAAGAATGCTGTTGTGCAGAGAACCGAGTGATGATAATATATAAGAGTATTTTAAATTTTAAATTGCACCGTACCCCATATCTTTTTTCACGAATACTGGAATGAAAATCACAAAGTCAGCTTTATATGAAGAGTTTAAAAATATCGATGAAAATTTTCTGAACAAGATAGACATCTACATAATAGATGGAGGGTATTTGTTGTACAAAGTGAAATGGAATTTAAAAAAATGCAGTAATTATAAAGAAGTGTGGAATATGTACGTGCAATATGTTTAGCGTACTTTTAAGTCTGCAGTAATCGTCTTCGTTGGATATGATAATCCTGACAGTACAAAAAAATCTGAACAGCAACGTCGCTACGCAAACATCAGTCCACAGTTCAGCATAACGGAAGTAACCCCCTTGTCTGTCGGCCAAGAAAAGTTTTAAGCTAATAGAGAAAATAAAAAAAACAACTCAGTGAAATGTTGAAACAAATTTGAAGAACAAAAGTTTGAAGTACTATAGTCATCTGACAACGCAGATACACTGATTGTGCAAACTGCCATTCAGAAGTCTCAAAACTTGCAAATACAATTATTGGCCAAGATACTGATTTGCTTGTACTTGTGATAGCTTTAAGTCCAGCAGACAAAGATATATTTTTCTTGAAAACAAATATCGGCAGAATTAAAGCAAAATTATTTTCCTCCCAAAATTTGCAAATACAAATGTCAAAAGTTTCATCCTTCTAACACATGCTTTTAGTGGCTGTGACAAGACTAGTTGAGTCTGGGAAAGGTAAAAAACAATTACTGAAGCTACTGGAGAATAACAGAAATTTGGACAATGCTGTAGCAGTGTTTAATAGTGTGAATTCAAATAAAAGTGAAGTAGAAAAGCTAGTTAAAAATTATTTCTACTTCTGTATGGTTCGAAAGATGAAAGTCAAACGCTAGAGAGTACAGATTTCAGATGTTTCAGAAATCTCTCAAAAAGGCATCTGCCAAATTAGAGCTGTTACCTCCAACTTCAGCAGCTGCAGCTCAGCATTCCTTTAGAGTTTACTACCAAGTTACGAAATGGCTAGGCAACCATAAAATTCCAGAGGAATGGTAATGGGAAAGTAAAATAATGTTTTGCAGCCCATTAAGACTACATTAGAACCAGCTCCTGAATCAATTTTGAATTTAATTTCCTGTGGCTGCACGACTGACTGTTCTACTTTTCGTTGTCACTGCCTAAAGTACGGATTGCAATGCACAGTTATGTGTAAAAATTGCCAAGGATCAACATGTCAGAATTGTGAAACGCCCGGTTATAATATTAATATTACTGATAGTGAAGAAATTAATATTGATGATGAAAATGAAAGTGAATTTCATACTGATAATCTTGAAGAAACAAGTGTCAATGAAAACAGTGATATTGAAGACTTTTTGTAAATTTTTATTATAAAAAGACTCTTACAAAAGGAAAATCTTACCATATTTTTAAAAATTAGTGTATAACTTTCTTGTAACATTTTTTATTGTATTATTTTTAAATAATTTCCATTTAATTCAATTTAAATTTATCATCTGATATTTGTGAACAAATTATTTATTCAGTTGTAAAAATTTTACTGTATCTTAAGTGTTTGTTTTCGTAAATGTTTTGTGTTGATTCTACCTTCCTTTTGTGTAATTCACAGATTTGATTTCATAAACTGATTGCTTACTGATTTTGACATTTTATGATACGTATTTAATTATGTAATTAATTTTTTTAATTACTATTGTGTACAGTTCGAGATTATTTTTTTATTTTTACATCATTTTAATTTTAGTCATAAAGTTCAGTAAAAATGTTCAGATTTTAAATTCAATAATTATTGTATTTGCTTTTTTATTCAAACAATGTTTTATTTATAAACTTCCTTTCATTTTGCGATCCTTTTACTATATTATTCTTACTGTTGTTATTATCATTACAAAATAATAGGAAGTTTTAAGGAAAAAATTAGATAAAAGCTAATTTGTTGTACATATGATCCTTGAACCATACATTATACAAAACCAATGTATTAGGAGTCTACGCTATTAGGAATCTTTGCGTACGATTTCCACGTTCTGTCTCTGTCAGGCCATAGTCCACGATCACCACAAGATCTTCCTTCATATAAAAATTCGATGGAGTAGTGTTTTGAAGTAATTTGTATTCTCTGCAAAGTAGTGGTCATCTGCAGCCTCAAGCATTAGGCGCAAGCTTGTTATGCTGCGCAGCCGTGTGACATAGATCCTCCGCCAGTGAGAATCAGTCTGCATTCAACCTGTGCTGGACCCTGGGGAGCGGTATAGTTGTGCGCGTTCAGTTGTAGATGTGTTGTTTCTGACTGAGGTCCGTCTTCTTTAAAAGATGGCTGTGACGGATTGTAGGCATTTGAATTTGGATCTAACTGAAGGACTTTTGCCATTTCAAAAGAAATATAAACGCTACGTTTCGGCCACCCAAACAATCGGTAGCCGTCTCAGGCTACTTATAAGCTAACTAGCTGTTACCCGTGGCTTCGCACGCGAATATTGGACATTTAATAAGTATTTTAATATAATTTTTATTGGCTATGTCTATATGGCGTTCTGTCAGCTCGTATAACAATTTTGTACTCATTAGTCAAATTCTCTCCAAAGCGTTTCCTACTATTTTAACTTGTACTAAATTATTATGTTGGTGCAACAGCCTTTGGAGATATTTATAAAGTACCTGTTAAATCAAAAACGTTAAATTCTTTATTTTAAGTGTTACTGTGTTAGAAGCTTGTATAACACATTAAACTATATGTTTTCCTCAACCATGGGTTTTGTTTACTTCAGCAGTAAACTAAAAACCAAAAACCGTTGTCACCTAACCTCACAAATGAAAACAACACGTATTTTCGCTTTGCATTAAGTATAGGACAATTTACAATTAATACACTTCTTCTTTTCCACATCGTAATATATCGATACAATCGCATATTATATAAAACATCACAAATATACTGCAGGAATGGATAAATGTACAGTTCCGATACGGCTAAATAGGTTTTGTTTATTTACTTGTTACTATGGTAATTAATTCTGGTCTCCATGGTGTTGCTGACATCTTTAGTAGTATTATTTAATATATTTCATTACTTATTCATTGCATCATAAAAAAATACGTATAAACATAAATTTTATAATCGTTTAAGACAATTACAAAATATATACACGTATCTGTATATAAAATTACAAAACATATCGATACAATCGCATAGTAAAAACATTAAAAACTGAAGGAACGGATAAAGGTACAGTTCCGATGCCGCTAAATATCATTTGTTTATTATGTTACTTACTTGTAACTATTATTTTACTTACTATTTACTTTTAATTATTTACTTGTAAGTATTGTAATTATTTACTTGTTACTATGGTAATTAATTCTGGTCTCCATGGTGTTGATGACATCTTTATACGCGTCAACGAAAAGGCATATTTAAAAGGGCCTAAATCGTGCGAATGGGGTAAAATATCAAATTCCAAGTTAGAAGTATTTTTCGCCTTGTGTCAAAGGTTATCTGTGCAAAATTTTGTGGCAGTCGGTGTAACAGTGTGGATTTGTATTTATATGTATATATATACACATGTAAAGAAATAAATAATACTCTGTCAACGACAGACAGCAAAATCAACAGAAGTTTACAAAATATATAATCAAAGATAAAATAATACAATGTGTGTTCTTGTCGTAGCATTTTATTGACCTTGTTGGTGTGCAAGTGTCCGTATGCATTGTAATTGTGTTTTGTGAGTGTCGTGGGTTTTGTCATAGTGAATATTCATTTGTATTGATTTGTATTATTTTACCTTTTGATTACACAGTGTAGCCTATTATGTGAAATTTGTTATTATTATTTTGTCGACTTTTATCACTCGTTGATAGAGTATTGTTTATTTCTTTACATGTAAACCTGTTAGTTTATAATTAGTCTGAAGACGGCTGCCGATTATTTGGGTGGCCGAAACGTCACATTTATATATCTTTTTGTGATGGCCAAAGTCCGTCAATTAGATCCAAATTTAAATAACGTCTGTCTGTCTCAGCCAAACAGATTACTACCCGAAACAGTAGGCAGACCGTGTTGGATTAAACCGAACCCACAGTAGGCTATATCATCCACCTGCAGAGCGAGCTATTTTCTACCTAGCCACTCCATCGTCAGTGGAGGAGACTGCATAAACGGGATTGTAACTTTGTTGGCTTTTTAACAGTTTTCCTCTACCGCTGTAGCCTATATTGTTTTATCGATCCGTAAGTGACAATGTAAAACCAAAGGATCTAATTATTTGCAATTTTAGTCTTGAACCTACGTGTTTTATACTTCTTGGCACGGTTATGGAATTTTTAAAATTAAGATTTTCACAGCTCATGAAAGCTTCCTTATCTCGATAGTCACCGGTCAGGCCTATAATAATTTTCTTGAGACCGTTTGTTGGTTTCAGAATTTTGTTGTTCTTGGAAGTCGAGAATCAGTCTTGATCGTCTCTCGGGTGACCTTTTCCAAATTCATTCCGAAAATATTTTGCCATCCTTTCTCTGTCAATGGCCATACCAAATCTTTTTTGAGTTACAGTGTCTAAGGTATTCCCCTTTACTAAAGGAGTTCCCTAGGCTCTTAGTTTGTTCGAGGCCCGGTTATCGAAATTCCATCCCATATTTTTCAAATCCATAATCACTGTCTTAAAACAATTTTTGTCTTTTATTTGGCGCCGGCATTTAACACTGTAGCCGAAAGCATCTACAGAATTACTCTGTAGTCACTTTCTTTTAAAGTCGATAGTCATTATATTCAGTTCTATTAACTTACACAAAGGTTTTATATATGTATTTAAAACTAAACATACATACCTACGTATAATCTACTTATTCACAATTCTTTATAATTAAGTCTATTCATTTATTTAAAATTGTGTGTAATAACACAAATAATAGACATAATAATCAACAGAATTAAATGTAGCGGATATATTTATTCACAACAGGGATATTAGCAAAAGTATACTAACGAAATAGGCCTACATATATAGCTTATTTACAAAGTATGCCATTGTAAAAAAATTCAGAAATTTTTGGAATTAATATAAACATATTAATTTATAACGAAAAGCTGATGAATATTATTATTAGGCGCGCGCTCGCGTGTGCGTGAAACCTGTTTCTCGTCTCTGTGTGTTTATATGTTTCGCGACACTGACTGTGGTCGTTAAAAAAGTCGTTTCAAATGTAGTTTTTTAATGGTTACAGCCGGTCAGAGATGGGTGTAAATCAATTAAAATATTTAATTAACAGAAAGTCCTTTCATCATCTTTGTTTTATCTTCCTTCATCTTTATATTCCGTCTTCACCTGGTCATGAGTCACAAGTTATTTCTCTCCCCCCCCCTCTCTCTCTCTCTCTCTCTCCCTCTTTCTCTCTCTCTCTCGTTCTCTACATAACTCCATGAATAACGAATAATCTCCTTCGTACTGACTCCGACTTTCTCACGCTACGTGTATATTATCTTTTCTTTTTAAATTTTCGTTTAAGTGTCATTCTTTCTCACATACGGAGATTTCGTTGAACACATTCAATTTTTATTACTTGCCGTAAGCGTAAAGGCTTTTGAGAATGACATAAAATCACAATTCTTAAAAGAAATCCTAAAATTAAAACCGTACAGAATTCCAACGGGAAGGTTCCGTTTGTTGTGGCGCACAAGGATAATCATCGTATTGTAATACAGCAAAACGGCGCAGGAATCACAATTTTAAAAATTCATGTGAATATATTGAAATAAAGATTTTATTACTTACAGCCTTGTACTGGACGTTTTGTATATTTGTTGTAAAACAAAACAAGGTGATTTATGAAGCATTTAGACAGGTGTACTTAAGACTAAATATTTTACCATATGTAGTCTGTAATATATTGTTTTATGTAGGTTAAGATGCAAAAGATGTTACCCGAATGACGGTAATGAAAAGTGTAATATTATGTTATCCTTCCTCCTCTGTCTTCTGTGCTTTTTCCATTGTAGCTCATTAAATTGACTGTAAACAGATTTTCTTGTGTATTTGTTCTAATTTTTCGTGCCTTCGTTCTGAGTTCTGTTTGTCACACTCTTAGAATACATAATTGTATATGTGAAGACACATAATTGCAAGGGTGCGGTTCTTTAATAATTCCGTTGTTCAGAAGGATTTCCACATTATTTCTATGGTTTATGGAGACATATAAAATAGTAATAGTACCAAACGCCTCTACGCCTCCATACAATTGTAAATTAATGTGTATGAATGGGCAAGCAAGTTGTCATACAAATTACTTATGCATTCATGTACATCACATGTTAATGAAAAGATTGAGTTAAAAATAAATTTGGACTGGAATAAGCATTATAGTGCGCCGGGCAAAATATGCCTGTTAACGCTTGTCGTATCTATACACTAAAAGAGCACGCATGTTTCTTTGTCTCGTATTGACAAATTGTTTTTCTTCTTATGGCAGTAAAAAGTATCAATACTACTGGAAACATTAAACTCTGAAAGTATTCAATGAGAAATCCTGAACTGGCTTACGTTTTACGTAATCTATGGAAGCGACCTTTAATGAGACGAAGGCCACCTTCAGCTCCGACTACAACATGAATCTGAACAGAGGAAAATTAACGTACTGTCGGCAAGCAGGCACAGGCACAGTATGACGGTAGAGTGGTGGCAGGGTGGAGAAAGGCTGGAGAGTTTTGAGTCTTTCTGTCTGTCTTGGAAGCAAAATAACATCTGATGGGAGATCCAAGACCGTCCTTACCAAGAAGCGGAATGATTCCAGCTACAACAACAATGAAATGCACTTCAGGAAACATGTGGTGAAGACTTTTGTGTGAAGTGTACTACTGTATGGTAGTGATATATAGACATACATAGACACTTGGGTTAGAGGGAAAAAAGAAGAATAGTGGGTTTTGAGTTTGGGGTATGCTAAAGATCCCCTGGGTGGACAAAGTGACGAACGAGGAAGTGTTGAGGAGGATAGAAGAACCAAAAGCGTGCTTGTGGCAAACGTTACATGGAGACACCTGTACCGGGCAACTCCTGAGGCATGACAGCCTGCTCAAGACGATCATCGAGAGCGAGGTGGAGGTTAAGAACACCAAGCATAGACCGAGGCTGGACTGTATCAACCAGATATAAAAGGACACCGGAATTGGAGGAAACTATTCCACCAAATGAAAATCGCAAAAGAGACCTTCTTTTCGGTTGAAGGATTAGGTAATATCACAAGTTCCAGTTTACAAATTCCAGCCCTTTTTCTGTTATCCTACATCGTGTTTGTGGGTTCTGCCTTATGCTCTATCCACTTGGTTCGAATCTGAGCGAAACAATCACAGCTACACAGCCAGGGGTTCTCTAATGTCTACATTTCGCGTTCAATGATTTTCCTTTTCCGATTCCGCTACAATACCGAATAACTCCATTTGCTCCATCTGACTAGCTGATGGACCTAGACATGAACTAGCTGACACTTTTAAGACACGTTTTCTGACTATATGAGTATCTAGATATGAACTTAAATGCCGAACTTAAATATATCAAGAAAAAACGTGAGAAATTGACTGTTAAACATAAACAGTTATATTGGTTATTGAACTGAGAAAGTCAGCAAACAACTACACAGTCTAATATAAACAATATATAATCAAGTATTGAAACCGGTATGAACTTATGGCTCATGTCTTTGGGACGTATTAGTAATAAGACAAATATAAAGAAAATCGAGTGATTCCAGAAACAAGGTCTCTAGCGATTATGATGTGCCATGGTGTATCCGGAATGTTGACCCTCCACACAGAAGCCTGAGGGTGGCTACAGCCAAAGAAGAAATTAAATTAAAATTAAGAACACGAACTAGGTGTAATAAAGTAAAATAAAAATCTTTGTATCTAAACCGAAAGATAATAATCGCAGACATTATTTCACACCATTTCACTTTAGATTTTCCTTAGGATTGTATTTCAATCTAAATCAAATTTTGTCCAAATGTACATACATCTGCATCAAAGTCGTAGATTTTATCATATCAAAGAAAGACTATTACCGGATTAAAAAAAAAATTACCAGATCATGAAGAAAAATGATTTACATAATTTTTTTTGTGTTCCACGAAATCATTACTTTGGTCTAATTCATTAGCTAGATTTCAGTAATTTCATGTTTTTCAGTAGCACTGGAGGTCGGTTATGTCAGGTCGGTGAGATACGACGATGCTGACCGAGTAACTCGGATAAAATGTTTTATTTACTCGTCGCGTTTAAGTTAAACTAATAAAATAACCATATAAAGCAGCGTGCTGAATGCCTGAGCGTAGTCGGCCGGGGTCGTGGAAACAAATCGTTACAGTACATCAGCATTCTGCAAAGCAAAGTAAATTTACTGAAACGTACAGTGAAGTACGTATGGATTTAGAATATTTTGCTCTACAGAGCTACTTGTACGTGATACTGTCGCTGTCACAGTACATTGTCTGCATTTCTTGCTTTGTTTTTGCCCTGCCGTGTAAAACTATTCCCAGTGTTCGCTTCCCCTTTCGTGTTTTTCTTTGAGCACGCATCAGATAATGATTTATATTTATGTCCTTCTGTATTCCTCATATACAATCAAGTTATCACGTTTCTTCGAACATATTTTAATATATTTTAAAGTAACCGCATACTTGGTATACGGACGAACTCTCGTAGCGTGCTATGCTAAAACTGTAGTGAGCGCACTTTGGTGTTTTCCTTATCTTGTTGTAATACGTACACGTACATGCTTAACATTCAAAGAACCTGACAATTATGATTAATATCGTTGAAATAGGTAGAAGAAATGTAATTTTCCTAGCGTGGTGTCGCGTTACAGTTTTTTTTTATTATAAAAGAAATTTTATATAATAATTTTTTATTGCAAATATAAGTATATAAGTAGAGATGTAAGCAAAAGAAATAGCATAAGCATAAGCATCCATATAAATATGACCTTCAAATGCCTACGATAAATAAAGTCATCAAACAACTTGAAACGGCTTGAAATATATTCATATCTGTTGGGCATAAACCCCATGGACAACACTCATCAAACACGAACAGTGTCATGTCTAGAATCTGGCCTTGGGGGGAGGGGTTCGGTCGAGACGGCTTCATACAAAAGAAAAAAACAAGTTGAGACTAATCAAAATTACAATCTTTGAAGTGGCTGAAAATGAAAAATGTGTGATAATATTCTGAAATCAGTTCCATTAATGTAAAAGTAATAACACAATAATAATACGCTCTAATGAAAATTGTTTACAAGTTACTTATTGACTGAACTGAATTTCCTATGTTTCGTATTTCAACATATATGCTGATGCTGTTTATAAACCTGTTTGTATATTTAAAAAGAGTTGTTCCTATAGTAGTGTACACAGCTGGAAAAATTACAAGTCTAAAAATTAAGAGAGGAACAAAATTCAACTTTTTTCTACCCTCTGAGGGGTGTCCAGTCCCGTTCGTCCCCCCCCCCCCCGGGTAAATACGCCCCTGAACAGAAAGACGCGGAATCATCAATCCATTCGACTTACCTTTTGGTCGTTAAGTGCAAAACTTTACAAATTAAAATAAATAACTGAAGTTATATTAATCACATGTCATTATTGTAAGTCTCGAAGAAGAACGGCAGTCAGTTTTTTTATATCTAAGGCTCTCAGTCTTTTTTATATCTAAGTCAGTCGGATTCTATCTAAATCAGTCTAACTCAATCGGACTCTATCACTATAACTCGCAAAATCAGTAACGATGGTGGTCGGTCAATTATAGTATTTGTTAGTCAGAACTACGAAGTACCGTAATAATTACTTATTGAGAATGAACTAAAGTAAGCAAGTGAAATATGAGAACTCGGTGACGTAAAGGTGAAGAATTAGTAAGTATTATTGAATTGGTGCGCGGGCATAGATGCGAAGCAGTATTTCTTTATAATGTGCGCGGAAGAATAAGTAAGTCTGAATTGCTAAGTGCGTGGCGTTAATTAGTAATCGCGATCGTGTGCAAAGTAAAGCAGAGTAATAGGAGTGAAGTGGTATGTTGTGTATAAAGTGGAAGGAGCCATCAGCAGAATGGATAACCATTTAAAAGTAACTCTATCAAAATATATTGTCTAAATCACATAATCTTGATGTAGTAATAACTGTCTACCGTAAATTCAACCCGTTTCATTCTCAAAGAACCCATGAGAACGTTCAGATCCTAAAGATGCATTTATATGTTATGACACAGAATTGGATAAGAGTTAAATACATCTAATTTGTTAGATAATAAGTCGTGATGAGATTGAATTGAATGACAAGTAAATATATATAATTTGTTAGATAATAAGTCATATCTTTGATCAAGTAAAGTATGAATGGAGAAGGGGAGATTCAAGATATTAAGAATTTAGCATAATATTATAAATGATTTAAATGTGTTAAAGAATCACTGTTAAATTAGTTAATGTGTTAAATAATCTCTATTGAAGATTGAAGAATGATGAGTTAAATATGTTAAGGAATCTGATAAATTATTTAAATGTCAATAATCTCTATTGAAGATTGAAGTGTTATAAGATTTTGTATCTACTGATAATCATTCAATTTTGCACAATTAATAATAATCATAATGTTATATGTTGATATTATATAATGTACATAAAGTGATAAATATAACGGTGTGTCATTTAGCATCTGAACAAAGTGTTATTATTTAACAATAACCCCTGAGATTAATAATTATCTCTGGCGCCCAACAAAATTCCAGGCAGCAGTTAGAATATAGAACATAAGAACAGTTAGAACATAGTCATCTAGACCATGTTCGTTGTCAATTAATCAATATAATTAAAATTAACCAAAGCAAGTAAATTTCATTAATGACCAGTGTCAAGTTAATTATATTTGACGCCCGAATACGAGAGGCATTCAGAGTAAATTTTATATTTGGCCCAACCAAATGTGGGGTTATCTCTAAGAATTTTATGTTATATATGCTTGTCGTTTCTGTATAAACAGATCGCACAAATAAATGGAAAAATGATGTAAGTATAAACATAGTGTAAGTATCCTAATGACTGTCCTTTATCGTCTGTTTTTCTGCAGGAACGGTAAGTAAAACGTGTTTGTTTATTTACGTAGTGTTATTAAATTACTAATTGCGTAACACCAAGTTTCTGCCGCACTTTCTTGCAATACAAAACAGTTTCGAAGTTGTTCATGGGCTGGGATGTTTATATTTCTGTAGCTGCTGCTTTGTGTCTGTCCTATCCCCAATAGTATATTAGTTCTCATTAATTATTTGAAATAATAATAATTCTTTTAACAGCCCGTATTAGTGAAGATGACTGAAGGTTTATAAGATATAATATACAAACATTAAAGAAAAAGATTGATGTGGTAAGGTCGTAATCCAGGGAAAAGAAAATCAAAACAGATGGTTATAAAGACTAATAATTGTGTTGAGTCCCGCATACAGAAGACAGAGTCATGAAGAGATGAGACAGATGAAACACATCAAGAAGCAGAATTGTCAGAACAAGATAGGAAATACAGAAACAGATGGAAAAAGTGGCGGGAGCTTAGGCAAACTGTGTGTACACGAATATCACAATTATCACAAGAATAATTCCTTCTCACGCAAGTACAGAATTATTTTGTCTGACGCATCCCTTCACAGATTCTATGTTGTAAATGTTCTTTATTCGTTAATTCTGAATGTTTAGTTTCTGACGATGTGGTATGTGAAGCGAGCGTTGGGAGAAATTTTGTATTTGCTGAGATAATTAATTTTACGGTCACATGCGGATTCAAGGAGCTCAAGAGGTCTATAGCCTACTAAACATGTTTCAGCTCTAAACACTTCCTTGTCAAAATATCATTATTTGACTAGTAACATCTAAAACTTAAAACTATTAAAAAGAAAGCCACAAAATACGAGTAACATACCTTAACACTTACCTTGGGAAAATGAAGTAAAGACAGTCGTGCTTTAAACTCAAATTTATTACTTTAGTTGGATACTTTTAACCAAATTTTATATCTGCACACGCATACACACACACAATGTTCACGCGCCAGACGCACCAAAAATGTTGGAAAAAATTATCCCCTCTTTCGACAATTATGAATCCACCGATGCTTAATATAATTGTGATATAACGGCAAGAAACTTTGTGATCTGAGTTCGGAACACGCGCACACAAAATTATATTATTTCAATTATTGAAAAGCATTATAGTTAATAACACAAAATGTATTATTTAATGATAATTTATGGTTTCTGTATAAACTTCGTGTCCGTATTAAATAAAGCACATGTTCTATATGTTCCTACAAGAAAGTGTAATTAACAATAATAATAATGAAACATCGTCGTCGTCGTCGTCGTCATCATCATCATCCTCGGCGGCGGCGGCGGCGGCGTCGTCCTCATCATTATCATCATCATCATCAGTGTTATACTTTTCAGAAGTGAATACATACAGGTTAATACCATCAGAAACCAAATAATTTTCCATGCGAAGGGAACATTCGTACGTGAACACTGCAGAACTTTCTGTTCTACGTTAACGGAAATGACTGACGCTACTGTCAATTTTTATTTTCCAAATTAAACAAAATTCGTTATGCAATTGTTGACGGAAGTCTTACTGTATTGATGACGCATCTGTAGGACTTTCTCTTCTGGCAGAGATGTTTCGGCAACAATTAATTTATTACAGTGTAAAGCCGCGCGGTCACATGTTGCGGTATGTTTCTTGTCCGTTTGACTACTGGCGGCGGCAGAATCAAAATGTCAACAGCGTGAGTGGAGGTACGAGTTATGCTGTGTGACCGTCGGCTAATTTATAGATTACATTAATGAAGCGCATAATTCTCGGGCATGTTTGAGCTGGAAATCTTGAGAACGTCTGGCATGGAGCATGTGCGACGTTTGAATCGCAGTCATCTCAAGTGGGCGCGGTAAATACTGAACTTTATTGCTTCATTGTATCTAATAAAACTAGCATTTTATGATCTTTGTTCTTTCTCAACGAAGTTTTGAAGAGGTACATAAGTTGATCGTTTATAGTTTCACGATCTGAACGAGAAGACCTGCTTCTTTTCATATGATTTCATATTGCTTAAACAGCTCATGCTACGTACAAACTATCGTGTTGCCTAAGTGGCTAAATTTTCTTTTAAATATATTCGTTCTCATATTCAAAGATTTTTTGTAACGTCAGCATTTTGCAAGATACGTTTCAGTTTTTTGTTGTAATATATTAAATGTTCACATAAAAAGTAAAACGTTTGTCTGCCTACTAAGTGGAATATCTGCCTACAGGATGGAATCCAAGATCCAAGTCATTTCTCTTGGATGGTGTCTTTAGATATGCACACACACACACACACACACACACACACACATATATGTACATATTATGAATAGTTCTTCAAATATTAACTACTTCTGCAAGTAAAATTTATTATTGTATGTTCACCTGACGTATTTTCCATTGATTATATCAGTATCATCAGAGGTTTATAAATGAGTAAACCAGGTTTATAATATAAAAACCTACAGAAATACTGAAGAGTTACGTAAAAAGTAAAGATATGTACATATATATAGATATATCTTACAGTTATATGTGTTTACTAATGTACGTGAAGAGTTGCAATCGAAATAAGATTTCAGTCATGTGGACAAATCTACATCAGTTTAAGCACAAAAGAAGTGATTCATTCAGTAACAGACAAAGAAAAAATGCTATAATAATTTATTTAAATGCTGACATTATTTTCTACGCTCAATCTTTGTCATTATGTAGTCGAATCGAGCGCAGACTACACCTCTATGCACATAAACGTGTTAAGTGCGTTAATAATAAAAAATTGAAAGAACACGGGTATGTATGTGCGCGGGCGTGCGCAAATATATAACATGGTTTTAAGTAGACAATTAAAGCAACAAATTATTAAAACAACGGGCAAAAGTTATTAACAATCTATTTAACTGATATGACGTTACCACTTGTACAGGTAAAAATATTGTATTGTAAGTGCTGAAATTCGTGTAATTTAGTAGAGCCGAAAATAAATTTATTATTGTATTTATAAAAATATTTTACAGCATATGTGATTATCTAGGAGAAGTAGAATTCCCGAAAAATAAGGAGTGAGTGGGGGCGAAGTATTTCATCAATACCAGTGTTCAGAACCAAAAGAGCGGGTGAATTTCGATAAGGAATGTACAACTCTAAACGAATAATCTTGTAATTCTTTATTTACAAAACTGGACTTATAATAATAAATAATGTAATAACATCGCATCTGATGTAAACAACGTCCGTCTGCATTCGTATCAGTGGTGCACCCAGTCTGGAGTCCCGCCAGCACAGGCAGAATGTCTTTTCTGTACGTTAGCTCCCGATATCGCGGGACCATGGAACGTACTATGCGCGACTTCAGGACCTACTGCGTAACACGAATGTTACAAACTACAGATAATCTGACAACGTAATTTCCTGTACTTTTCACTGTCAACATGTTAGGCTGAGGACAACGAAAATGTTGGGTTTTGGAGCTGTGCAAGATATAATGTAACCTTCGGAACCGGTCAAAAGTAGTTTTCCTCTCAGCGGCTTTATCACGGCGCCGACCGCGTGGCTGTATGGACTTTAGGCCCAGCATTTCTGTAAATTAGTTCCCAAACTAATAATTGATGATTTATGAAGAATTTGGTATGTTTATATCACGATCTTAAGAAACAAGCCTCTATTCCAGGAAAACTGAAATTCCTGTTTTCGAGCCCAGCATCAAATATGGCTATGATATCTGGAAAAGTACAAAATCTATTACCAGGAATATCTAGATTTTGTACACCAGAAAACTGCACGAAGAATATAACAGATCGCCAATACAGAACTCTACAGAATGAGAATGTTCTTTAAAAAATCTGTAGCAGTATGCACGCGTTAATTTTTTGTTATTACAAAATTGGGAATAATCTTTGTTCAGAATAATCTGAGTGTAATGGGCAGTACACTGTCTTTCGAAACTGGTGTTCTCAAACGTCTCAGAGTGGATAGTATTTTATGGTGTCCAGCTTTAATCGGAAACTACACTCTTCCGGAGTTAAAAGGGGTGTAGTCGTAGTACTCACGACGTTTCTTCCTTCGTGTACGACGTCTAAAAAAATGTAATCTCCTCTACAGTGGCCTTTAAAACGTAGATAAGTGTATAGTAAAAATAACTTTAAATTTACAGTTTTCATGTAGGGCAAGTGTAATGTATGTGTGCGCGCGCGCAATACTCCGTGCTTACGTCATTAAAGCACTTTTTAATTTATTTCGTGTGATAGTAGAAGGCACTGAATTTGACAGAAGAATTCTCAGCTTGTCTTAGAAACACTTTCTTCTAACATTTTTTTACTATTCGATAATTATTATATGTCCCGTGTATGAACTACTAACACTCTAGAACGTATGCAAGAGGAATGTATCATGTCAACCAGAATGAAGAATGTTTGGAACACAGCACGGTATGTAACAATTGCTTTAGAAGACACAAACAATTGCTTCCTTACTATGACCATGAATTGATAAATTGCAAAGAAAAAGTAATCATGAAAACTATACTCTCTGTTCTGGGATTACTAAAGTCTTGAAATTAAAATAAATAATTTTAATTACTATTCATTCTAACGCTTATTCCCTGTTATACGGTTTATAAAAAGAAAGCTAAGTCTGTCCCTACACTTCACACTCGCTTGAGGGTGACATTAACCTGTTGACAATTTAGCAAACCTGTTTTGAGAATTTAATACCTTCGCTTAATGGTTTCGAAGATGCATCAGATACATTGTCAGTTTTAATACTTTCATTTTTTAATTCTTTTTAAATTTCATTATTTATATGTTTAAATTTTATTTATTTTGTCATTTTAAGTTCGCCTATGCTGTCAGTTTTAATACTTTCACTTTTAAATTCTTTTTGAATTCCTTTTGTTATTTTACATTCATTCTTTATGTTTTATACAACCTACCTGCTTAGATTTTACGGCCTATTTATATCTACCAAATGTGCTCCAAACTCTTTAAACTTGGTTGGAGATCATTGCTTTATACACGGCTATAATAAAAGAAATTTTTTCAACCAACAAGTGTCTTCTCTTTTGCCCTTAGCCTATAGAGTAAGGGCAGTCTTGTCGTATTTAGAATCACTTTCCTTTAGAGTGAGGAGAGTAGGAAGAATCTAATTTACTACTGAAACGTACGCTATCGATTAGTTAGCGTAGTTTCCACCACGGATCATTGGTGGGTGAATTCCGTTTACTATTCTTTCCTTCGTGTAGTAATTACAAAAAATACATATACAGTGTTTCCCTTCCACTCAATTATCTCAATCATACAGTGTACTCTCAGGCTTCATGTAGTCGGAGTTCACTCCGAAGTAGTGAAGTATGACACTCAGGGAAAACTGGTTGTGAATGTTTATATTTGGCGATTGCTGGCTCTGCCCGGTGTACTGGTCAAGGGCTAATGAATTTTTATAATTTACTTTAATACTTCTGATTCAGTAATACAACGCGATTTACATTTATCCACCGCCAAAGAAGAGATGAAAACTCTTCTTTTTTTATCAGTGTCGATTTATCAGCATTGTACTGATTGTTGCAGTACAATGAAACAAGATGGTCGAACAACCGATGAACCATAAGATGAGGTCAGACAACTGAAAACGATTAAAGTCTTTGATATATTAACCCAATAAGGGTCCACATCTTGTGGATACGGGTCTGGCAAACGTAAGGTATCCTAGCTAGATCCTCACTTTGCTTCAACTTGTCTTGTGTGATATCCCTTTCTTTAAACGTTCTAGTCTAGTCTCTCTTGACTGACCCCTGTTTTTCTGTCCACGATGCTATTAGAGTACTCGTTTGGGGGGGGAGGTATCTTTAATTTTTCATTTTTCATGTTTAGTTTTTAATTTTTTTGATTTCTTTGCTATGTAGTACAGACAAAATCTGTACTAATCCCTTGTAGACTGATGGTCGAGAACAGCCCGGTGTCTCATTTAGTAGCGACCACAAACTGTAGTGGATCGTGAAGCAAGGATGATCCTACTCTCCGGGGATAGAAACTGGAGACCAGTTGTGTTGAGGTAACGGGCCCCCAATTTAGGCTAATCACCCGCAGGGTAAACAAATTCAAAGTAGAAATGAGAACTTCGGAACCCTTACTTACCCGACAGAGGCAGAAGAGGAGGAGGAGGAGGAGGAGGAGGAGGAGGAGGAGGAGGAGGAGGAGGAGGAGGAGGAGGAGAAGGGAAGGGAAGGGAAGGGAAGGGAAGGGAAGGGAAGGAGAAGGAGAAGGAGAAGGAGAAGGAGAAGGAGAAGGAGAAGAAGAAGAAGAAGAAGAAGAAGAAGAAGAAGAAGAAGAAGATTTATCAACATTTACAGCAAATTATAGAGTGGTATTATCAAACTGTCTTATGTTCAGCTAATCATGTATGCAGTTGAATAGGAAGGGAGAGTACTGGAAGGGACTGTCCACCATCTATTCTTTGCAAATTACTGAAAATTAATTTTTCTTTCGCAAACGGTTACAAAATATTAATATTCGTAAACCTCGGTGGCTGCAAGACGTGGAAGCCGTTTTGGGAAAGATGGGATCTGGGATCGAGGATGGATGCCTGGCAAGAAGTGACTCGAGGCGATAGTGCATGATGTCAAGGTCCTGCAGGCCTTTAGCGCTTTGGAAAAAGAAGAAGAAAGTATATAATTACGGTTTACCAAACGAATGTAGGAAGGATACGTAGGTTGCTTTCTGTTTTTAAGGTACCCTTAATTTTTTGAAGGATTTTTAAATGTAAAGTACGTCTCGTAGTAGACTTTTTATTTTTAAATACTTTTAGTTTTGAAATCGTGTATCAATTTTAAAATTAATCGACACAAGCGCAACGAAAACTGGATGGATGACCACACGCCGGCTCGGTGATGTGGATCTTTACATTCGTAACGCCAGATACAGGGTTACGTTTCGGCAGGTATCCTTTTTTTTTTCTTTGTGCTCTCAGTTTTTCAGTATGTCAAAATCTGAAATAATTAAACCTTGATAGTTCATAGACTTTTTGATTAAAATTGGCGATAACTTACGAAGCCTGGTACGTTTAGACTACTACAGAATTACACGTTGTCTGTTCCATGAATCTAAGCCGTCTTTTTAATGTTAAATGAAGCACACACATCAAAAGGGATATAAAAAGGGATCGAAACAATGAAAAAACGTGACGTAATAAACGTTTATTTATTCAGCCGCAGAAAAAAAATCACACACAACGGACGTACTCTATAAATGATCCGTTGTTTATGCAGAGCTGACATCGCAAGGTTGCTATGACAACGGCCATGTGAAGGCTTTTATTGCGAAATTTAAAACAGATGCACATCTGTACGTACTATAGCTCTCACGGTATCACGACTTTTCATTTATCTGATTGACTTTTTCTTTACTTCATTACTTCAGGTACATTTAAACTTACAATGTTGAGTCACCGGGAAAGAACGTCGTCGATCCCAAGACCTACAGTACTTCAAATTTATGTATTCTTTCTCTGTTTACTCTTCTTCTACCTTTCATCACATCGCACACAGATAATTAGAGTAGATTTCAAAATGCACGATGCTCGGTCAGGATAAAGCTCTCGTCTGCTCACCGCAACGTGTGCCTTATTCCTTTTGTTAGTTCTCAGACGTTTTCTCAACTACGTTATCTGTTTATACGGCTACTGATTACACCCTATCTTAACACAACCGCACATTTGTTCATCGTTGGTTCCCTCTCTATTCCAGTGTAATCTAATTAGTCGATAGCTCTCCGTCTGTTTTGTTACAGACTAATTTTGTCATTTTTTAACATCTTGTTACCTGTAAGTCATCGTGGATGATTTCATAACACCTCACTTGTGGCCTTCCTAATAGCCTTTGCCTGTATTTCTCGTATACTTAACAATATAGGCTATCTGACGTGGTCAATGCAGTGTAGCAATTTTTATCATCGGTTCCTGTAATTTTTAGTATCGACTTTCCCTCGCCAATTCTCTAGTACATTTTGTTGTTTCCGGTACCGTGCGTGAAGAGATTCTAGAATTTTTGTTTCTTATTCTCAGGTTCCATGTTTTCCTACTACAGAGGGATATGTTCCCTATGAAACTTTTGATTAGTTTTCCTGATTGCAGTACTGATATTTGTGTACAATACTGTTTCTTAGTTGATGCTTGTTCTGCGCTTCTCATGTTCTTTACTTATTTTACTTTATTTTTCTTTAATCGTTGTACTGATATCAACATTTGTGTGCAAATAGACGAGACACTATGCACATACAGCAAGTTAACATTAACAATATATTTTAATTTAATCTTGAACTTTCGCATTTTCATCTACGCTGCGCACGACTGGAAATACTAACCACGCCTGATGAAAGCAATTCGTTTATTGCTGAAATTTTAATAGTTAAAAAAAATAATCAATACGAATTGAAAAAAATTGAAAGTTGATAAAACGACAATGAAGGTAACGTTTCAAACACATTATTTAAAATTGTTAAAGAAATTTAATTTATTTAAATAAAGAAATTTTAATTTATTAAACTTCAGAACATTACTTATGATTCTGTTCTGGCCCTTTACAAAATAGTAATAATTATTATTATAAGTAATACCTAAGCCAATGCCACCACCACCACCACCACCATGATCCTCATCATCATCACTATTATTATAGTAGTAATAGTAGTAGTAGCAGTAGCAGCAGTAGTAGTAGTAGTAGTAGTAGTAGTAGTAGTAGTAGTAGTAGTAGTAATAGTAGTAGGAGTAGTAGTAGTAGTAGTAGTAGTAGTAGAAGCAGTGGTAGTAGTAGTAGTAGTAGCAGTAGTAGTAGTAGTAGTAGTAGAAGAAGCAGTAGTAGAAGAAGCAGTAGCAGCAGTGGTGGTAGTAGTAGTAGTAGTAGTAGTAGTAGTAGTACCTTCTTCAAAATACTACAATCCATTAGGACTATATCCGGAAAACACTATTAAATTTAATTTACTACCGCCTGTAATTAAATTTATTAAATGTCAGTTTAAAACAATTAACCCTTAATACACAACGTTCGCAATGCTGCAGTAGCACCAGCTGAGATGGCTGCAACTTAATGTACTTATTTCTACAGTCGATGTCAAGGTCGTCAGTGACGCAGAAAACATTACCGACGCCGGAAGTACACCCCCGTCGGTAGTGGAACGTTCGGGATGTGTTGTTTATACTTAAGTGCGCATAAAGTGCTCTCGACGTTACTAGTCGGATCGAGAAAGATATTTTTTACGATTACATCTGCTACTTTATTTTGCGTTCTACGTTTGTCGTGGCATTTTTATTATTAGATACTCAGTTATTAACATTATAATTATTTCCGTACCGGTCATCCTGCAATTAAATAAATGCCAATGTTAATACTGTATTACTATTCTTGTTATTGTCTGTGAATTAGAATCGAGAGATTTCTTAACGTTGATCTGAGCAATCAAAATACCATTTAACGACTGCGTTCCCACCAAACAAACTAATTTTCTTACAATTAATTAAGACGTCAGAAAACCGACAGGGAATCAGTCACTTTTCTCCTATGTAAGATTAAACGTTGGCATAGCGAAGAACTCTACGTAGGTATACACAAAGCGGCGATTCATCGAACCGCGAGTTAATTGCGACAATGTATCGACTTCTTACGTATCGGTCGGCAAAAATACTTTTCATCATCGGCGTAGACACGTGTTACATTCTTTTAATTATTTCAACCAATTATAAATCAATTTAAAGCGTAAAAAAACATTTAGAAGTATCACTTAACGCTAATTGACATAAATGTTGTAGTACGCGTTAAAAATAACAACCAGATTTTTTAAGGAATAATGAAAAGTTGTGTAATGTTTATCAACTTATTAGTGTATCTGATGTAATTGTGTTTCGCTTATGGAACTCACCGACTATAATTAGCTGTTTTAAGTTTCAAAAAAAGGTTATTTATATATTAATAAGTACAAGCTTAGAAATATTCAGGACATTCTTTTAAAGCAATATACGTGTACTATTGTAAGCGTGGCCGTAGCGAATGCTTGCAATTTTATTATTTATTAAAAATGAAACGCGACCAAGTTGGTTGTTGTTTATTAGAGGTGCCTTTCCAATTTCTACGGCTGATTAAAGTTTAAAAAATATGTAACTAATCTAGCCCTCTGTTCATCTAGCCTAGTTTTCTCTTTAATCAAAAGAAACATTGCTCGCTAATAAAAAAAAAACAGTGCATACGCGAGATGGACTACCTCGAAATTTCTCACATCAATGAGATTTTGTGATTTCTCTGCCTCAGTCTCACATTGCGCCAACCAATGCCCATTGCGTCGCGTTTATATAACCCGGGCTTGTTCTCAGTAACCCATAATTTAGAAACACTGAGTTTTATTATTCCGAAGTGTGGAGGACAATCCATTTTGCTTTCTTCGAAGAAGTATCATCAGCTCTCCTACTCCCTTCAGCAATCTACAGTGACACTCTGTAATCTCGGGAGTATGTGCACTTCTCTTCGACCAAGATGAGTCACTTTTCATCGTGTTTCAGTCTTAGTAGTCATTATTTAGCACTACTCCTATCGCACAAGAAGAGAAACACTTTATTCGGCAGTTGGAGATTAAATCTTTTCGCCTGAGTCATGAAGCCGGCAAGACCAGCAACTGTTTTCGTCGGAACCACCGATCGGCGACTGACCAGCAGCAAATAAGAGGAGAGGACATCTCAGTTCACCCGCGTCTACTAGTGAGTGCAGCGTTTCTGTCCCGCTTCTGTTGCAGTTCAGGCTTGGCTAAGCAGCACTGTTCCGGACAGTTTTTTCGAGCCTCAAACAGTGGCAAGCAAAGTGGAATACCACCGGAGAAAATAGGCCAGGCGGGTGGACACCTGCTTTGGTAATATAATCATCACAAACGAAGATTTGAGACAGGATGCAGTTTCCCACGTTTTTTAATATTTGTATAGATTCACTTACAAAATCGAAACAAGAAAGGTTATCATAGTGTAGGCCTGTACCAATAGAAGCAAGAACCAAGCTGCTGATATCTGCAGATGACCTTCCTATAATTGAGTATTCAGAGGATAGACTACAATTATCACTTCATAAAAATTGTCAAGTGTATCTAATTGTTTCGATAGATAAATTACAGATCTCCACCGATAACAGCAAGGTTAACGTATTCTACGCTATCTATCCGATACGAACGAAAATCGCAATTAATGACAAGTATAACATTTTCACTACCAATCTGTGACTAGCTATGATTTTGACAGAGATGTGAATAACAGACTCCATAAATTTCAAGCCATGTACGCGCAACAGTGATAACTTTAGGAGAAAAGCTTTACAGGAATTTCGTAAGATCATGATTGTTCCAGTGTTAATGTACAGGACCGATTATGGGTGTTGACTAAAAGCCATGGACATGAAATTACCCCAGTGTGTGAAAGAGTGTACTAGAAGGGATGAAACATTTTTCAGTCAATGAAAAAGTAAACGAAGATAAAGAAAACTAGGGAAGATATCTTTACAGAATGGAGAACAACAGGGACTCTTAAGATTAAAAACCAATGGGAATAAGATGTGTCGGTAGATCTAGAAAGCGATAGAAGTAAGGAACCTAGAACAGACCACTAGATCTATATTCCACGAAAGGCAAAAAGAAGGAAAATAAGAAGAAGGCAATCTGGAAAATTCATTCCAACGATTACAAAACAATGATTTATAATCAAAAGGTTTATTCTAAATGTACTTCCCGTGTGTCTGCAAGTTTGTATGTGTTTGAGCGTGTACGTTTTTTCAAAACTTATATCATCACTACAATCCAGAGGAAGAGTTGTAATAAAACCTGACCTTTGGAATACTAAGACTGCATGCAACAAGTCTTTCGATACTCTATAAGGAGCACATAGGGAAGTGAAATTAATAAACCTAACAACGCCTTTTATGAAATGCCGTAAGGAAGACAAATCAGAAAATTTCTCCCTTGGAACGGTGTCCAAAAAAGGGATACTATGAGTAAGCTAGACAAATCGATTAGTCGGAAGGAAGACTAATTCTGGTATTGTTGTTTTTGTATTCTTTCGTCTCATTAGATACGAATGTCTCTGAGGACATAACACGCCTGAACAGAATTTGCATGAAGTCTTGAAATATGATACCGGTAGGCTGTCACATAAAGTATATTGTAGACTGCTTTAACGAAAAACTGCAAGTGATATTTGTGAGAAAATTTAAAATTAAGAACGTGTAAGTAATCGTAAAGTACGTGTAATTTCGCTACAAATCTCCGCTTCCATAACTTATTTACAACTTATTCTTTAATCCATGGATTTTTTGGTATCGTAGAAAAACAATAGTGCAGAGTTAATGTTGTTTCCATTCTTTTAAAGCAGTTTGATTGTTTCATCTGCCTGTCACTCCCGTGGCGTCAAGTGTTCTGACTAAATCGAACACAATTTATCATCTTCACGACAGCCACGTTTATAAATAGCAAAATCAATTTAGGGCGAAGCCAACGTAGTAAAACCGACATAACTTTATGTTAAAAATTATTTACTTATTTAAAGGATCAAAGTGCGCTGACGTAACGCAAAAACAGGAAATCAATATGTGTTTCCCACGTCGGGTAAATGAACAATCAGTGCAAGTGATATTCTTAGCGTAAATTCGATATTAAGATATTTTTAATGTCAAAGAAAGTGTGATAACGATGACGATAGAGGCACAACTGTTAATTTTAGCGACGCAATTAGCATGACTACTATCATGTTACAATCTTATTATCTACTTCTCAATTTTCTGTGGACAGTAGAAACTCTACTAAGCGCTCATCGCTTCTTGTAAACGCTTCTTGCGCTCATTCTGTCCGAACCTAATGTCATTTGATGTCAGAAATCATTTTTCTAGTAAATAAATAAATTTCTAGTAAATTTTTCTAGTATATAAGAAGACTATGAGTTTTATGATTTTTTTTTTTAAAACGTCTCTGTTGTTTATTCATCGGAAAACAAGGCAAGTATTATTTTGGTATGAAGTCAGAAACGAAACTAGTAGGAGCTGTACTCATATACTTTCCTACTTTCCAAAGTCACACAACATGTATAAACTTAATTCTTATATTCTTTCATCTTTGAAATTATTGTTACTATTACCACCATTGCTACTACCAGCGCTGCTACATGTATTGCAGTTTTAACTGTATCGTATGTTTACCTATCGTACTACAGCCGGATAAACATTAGACGAGATTTGCCTAAATTTTGAAGGGGAAAATCGATTAACTTATACACGAGGAATATTGGCCTGACGAGACACAAAACATGATTAACTGGGACTATAAAATGAAAAACAAAATGGCTAATAAATTATCTTTGTTATGCGTGGTATGTACGACCGATACAATTCCAAATAATGAAATTACAAAAGCTAAATAAGAAGTAGGATAATGATTAAGAGAGAAAACGGCAGAGAGAGCGGAAGAACCTAGTGGAGTAAAGCACCAAAAAGAATCATTTCGGACTAACAATCCGATCTTATCTCGGAATTTAATTCCTACTTTTGCACTCTATACAATTTCAATTGCAGTATGGAAAGTCCACTAAATGAAGGCACTACCCCATGTGGTAACTTGAAAGAGAAGTCCACCATGGCATCATGCCATGCATTGGGACCAAGGGTTCTTGGGAGTCCCAACAACTGCAATCAATACACGCAGAAGAACCAGCTGAAAGAGACGTTTTTGGGGCAAAAGTGTTAAAAATGGAAGGAGTCCAGGATAGGAGAGAGAAAAACGCAGGTTTAAAGTGGACTGAAGTCAGGAAGAAGAGACACAGTGAAAAGATGAAAGAATATTGGATAAAAAGAAAAAAAAACAAAGAAAAAAGATTTGAAATTGGCATGTGGTCCTTAGGGGCCGATATAAAAAAAATATAGAAAAATGCCTATAAAGAAGATTCAAATTTCTAAATATACTAAGGGTAAATGGCTTTGATTTTTCCCCGGAATTAATTAGGATTTTTTCCTAGTGCATTAATGTTGTCAGTTACGCACTCAATACTACTTCATGGTGCAGAGATTTGGGCTGATGCACTCAAATTCCAAAAAATACAGAAAACTCATGTCAGCAGTGCAGCGAAGGGCACACTCAGATTAGCTTGCTCCAACCGCACGATTTCGAGTCCGCGGTACTTATCGCGGGAATAATTCAAGTCAATCTGCCGGTACAGGAGCGGAAACAGATTTACAAGAGGAAGGCAAAAGTAGGGAAAGTACAATCACAGGGATTCCAGGCCCATACTGTGGCTCCTCAGTAGCAGGAAAGATGGGCCACGAAACATACTTCATACAACATAGCATGGAGAGAATGGAGAGATTATGGAGAGATACGAAGGAGTCGCAAACATGGAGAGATTAATTATTTTATAACACAATTTTTAACTGGTCACGGCTTGTTCCAGACTGACCTATATAGGATGGGGAAAGTAGACAGATTAGACTGCATTTTCTACAAACATGAAATAGACGATGTGCATCACACGTTTTTCACCTGTGATAGATAGAAAGAGGAGAGGTAAACTCTGGAGAATGTAGTGGAACAGATCACAACCGACAGTATCATTTGACCGACGCTGCAGAGAGGGAACACCACTGGGATCAGGTTGCAGCCTACATAGAGAACGTTCTAAGTCAAAAGGAGGAAGCAGAAAATGATCCTACTAGGGCCGCTGACAGAATAGCATAAAGCAGGTAACGTGGACCGCCGATGGTTTAAAACACATAAACGTCCACATGGATGAAGAACAAATGGCACGGCTCTGAAGTAATTCCTAAAGCTGATTCCAGAGGTGGATCCATGTCATGGTGAAAAGGATTTGTAGTTTTGGTGGGTGCGGACCTTCCTTCGGCGAACATTAGTTTTCCACAGTTTCCCTCGGGAAAAAATATACAGTATTTTTCCATAGCCTATGTTTTGATTTCCGTTTATTTTAAAGGGGCATCATAAATGAAGTACGTAACTCTATAACAGAATTTTAGATTTACTTATAAATATTTTAACATACTCGTATACCTACACGGTAATATGAAATTAGTAGTGTAGGATACTATTTCTTCTTCTTCTTCTACCTTGGACTAGGTGAATCACTTTTTCCCGTCCCAAAGGAATATATCCACTTCACCAACGTTTTCTAGGTCTAGGATACTATTTTCTTCGCAAAATTATCGATGTTGTGTAAAACGTCTATGAAACAGATGATGGTCTGAAGAATACTTTTATTACAGTTTTTTTTAACACAAGTTATTAGCACAAAAATGTTAAACAGTTATCTGTGCAAAAAAGATTTCTCTGTTGTAGGATAACTTAACAAAAGGTTATGATACGTTTGATATTAATAACGTCTCCGTAAAAATATGATTACTTGCACACGAAGTAAAAACGTGTGGATAGTTTTCACAGTTCTATAGAAGAATTCAATTATGTTGGGAACCTCGTAAAATATAGTTTAACGAACAAAAATAAAATCGATAAGAAAACTTGCCCAACAGAGATAGGCGAAAGTCAAAGTATTGACTGTTTATGATACTGAGAACTTTCGTTCAAAACTTATTGAATTTGTATTTAATTATTTTCTATTTCTTTCGTGCGGTACCTCTTTATTCGTGTAGTCTGTTATTCGTTTTCAATTTTTTGAACGAAATTAATTAACACCGTGCCATACATTATGCAGTGTACTGTCTTAACTTCATTTTACAGGCTACACAGCTATTTTAGTATTGTATATTTGTAACTTTCTTGATGTTGACCTATAAAGTGAGGGCTTACAACTAAATTGATTTAAAACTATAAATAAAATCAATTTTCATTCGTTTTTGAGAATTTTTCAAGTATCTTGTAGCCATGAGTACTATTGTCTCGTATTATTCGCTGGGATTTAGAAGATAAAAAATTTGCGCCTGAAACGGCGGCAATATAACACACATAAAGCCAAAATCCGGTATTACTCAGACAAGGTACAGGATGCGAGGGCATGTTACGGACAACACGATACACACCGTACTATGTACTGATACCAATCATTTCGGGAGCCTCCTTTCACTGTCCTTACGCTGCGGGGGGAGAGAGAGAGAGAGTGAGAGAGAGAGAGAGAGAGACACGATGACACCAGAAGTCCGTCATCGTGCCTGCGTAAATGCCATAACACTATGTTGCTGATATGAC
This sequence comes from Magicicada septendecula, assembly GCA_034769895.1. Classification (NCBI taxonomy): domain Eukaryota; kingdom Metazoa; phylum Arthropoda; class Insecta; order Hemiptera; family Cicadidae; genus Magicicada; species Magicicada septendecula. The sequence continues at coordinate 663,498,384 of CM068368.1, forward strand.
CTAACACTGTGGACGTCCTTGAGGTGGATACTTGTGAGCTTGCGACTGCGACTGCTACTTACCTTCTATTCATTATACGTCTAATACGTATTGCGAAATGTTTGAAGTCCGGTATACACTGATCTCTTTGTCGTTTACCTCTATCACCGCTCTGTCTGTCTGTCTCTCTGTCTCTCTGTCTGTCTCTCTCTCTCTCTCTCTCTCTCTCTCTCTCTCTCTCTCTCTCTCTCTCTCTCTCTCCTTCACACGTTATCTCCTAATCCTTTTATTCTTACATCGATCATCGATGCTAAGACTCCTGCCATAATATCAGTTACCCATTGTTATCTTCTTTTTTGGATAAACATTTTCTGTTATGTTACTCTTTGTTGAATTTTTCTTCGTCTCCCTCTTTCTTTACATTGCATGCTGCAAAGCAGTCGGAACATAGGGGCCTCGTTTAATGTATCATTCAGTGCGTTTATATTAAATAGTCGGTGAACTAACACATCCAATAAGATCTAATAAGTAGAATCAGATGAATCCAAATTGTTACAACAGCAAGCAACAGCAACAGCAACAGCAAAAACAGTAAGAATTCAACAGCGTGAGTATGGTATAGGCGGGTCTGCTGAAACGTTACCAAAACTCCTTCGGGCAAAAGAAGCACATTTCTTTGAGGTACTCAATACTCAACAGCACATGATACCCATTAAAACGTAAGAATTGTGATCAAACGCGAGTGTTTCATATTCAAGCGAGACAGGAAAACAAATGAATAAGCAAACTAGAAGAGAGATATCATTTACCGAATATACAAGAAAAAAAGAAAATTCACTAGACATTGATCAGGACATTTGGCTACGCGAGTAGATGGAAAACGATGAAGGAGATTGAGAGGTTAGAACTCAACCAAAGTAGGCCCTTTACAAGCTAGCAGGGCCTGTAAAGGTAAATACTTTAGTACAGTGACTTAGATAAGAATTAGTCACCTGAAAGAAGATCACTCGGTATTCTTATCGAGGAACAATTCGTAATCAGCATAGGGGATGTAAAATTTAATTTCTAGAGGGGTTCACTAAAAATTGAACAATAGAAACATGGTCACACATGTCCTAACAAGATTTATGAAAATGCACAGATTACTGCTTCTTATACACAATATTTAAGTTACTGTAAAAGGATTGTTATTTTTTGCTAAGTGGGAATATTCGGAGCGCCTCAATGCCCTAAACTCCCCTCTGCCTACGACCATGGTAGTAAGCAAGTTCATATGTTGACGAGGACGACGTCGGTGTTGTGTGTGTGTGTGTGGGGATGTAATCCAGGGGACATGGAATTGCCCTAATTTTTTTAATTCATGAGTTAATAAATGATAAACGATAGTATACGTCTGTGACATATTAACTGCAACTGTAAACGACGAGTGCGATTGCATATGCAAAGGTTCTCTGCTTCTCATCTTCTCAGTTTTTCACGGTCGTACTTTATCTTGGCTTTGTTTTGGTTTTCCGGTCGTTGAAGGCGTGCTCCGTTGTTTTCTGCTTCTGTTTACCATTACACGCTGATATAATAATTTTTCACACACCGCGAATTCTATAGCCGAATAATTCTTAATACTGAAGGTAATTGTGTGTAAGTTTAATTTAAAACTGCGCATACATATTCATTACTGTGAAAGGAGAAACAACAAAAATTTGACAACCTTCTTAAATGTCTCGATGACATTTGCATACATTATAGAGGACGTGTACCCAGCGAACACGATACTTGTGCAACCAGCACGCACAGCCCTACGTATCGCGAGGAAGCAATTAAAGTACAACACAATAATAACTAATTTACATTTAATTGTGTACGGCCGCGTCTGTAAACATTGAATTTCAAAAAACATGTGAAATTCGTTGTTGTATATTACATTCCGTGTACCTGAGTATTTATTTGCACAAATTGCGGCTGCCGTAATTAAAATGTAATTAGTTTGGCTCACAGATAAAGTGCATAAAAATTAACCAGAAATGTAGTATCCCATAGAAAACGTTTTAGAATAATGAACGCTGGGAGTGGTTGAAAACCTAATAAATTTTATACAAGCACACATATAGGCCTACGTGGTAAAATTATGGAACCATTTCGTGTGTCCCGCTAATGTAATTACAGTATGCAATTTTAATTTGGGATTATTGTTATACACTGCTGACGCTTTTACAGTTTTTGTTATTTAACATTAAGTGTTATTGTTAATTAATATGGTGACATAGTACGGTAACTAAAGACTCACAGATTCGCAACGTAAACTTCCAATGCTCACCTCTCTCCACATCCGAACAGACCAAATAGGTAAGCCGAAATTACTGAATATATATAGAAAAGAACTTAAAATGGCTTCTTCCTTGTTTATAAATATTATCTGAGTAGCATAAACATTTACTTTGACTGTTTCCTTTCTTTCTACGGAACAAAACAATACTGTAGGCTAGAGGTTACTATACACACATTTTGTTAATCTGTATTTCAAAATTTGCTCGATTAAGTATGCAGGATAAATGAAAAATCGTAAAAGAAATTCACAAAAACCTAACATCTAATGTATGCTCTCTTAACAAGTCTCCAAACATTGCGGGTGCCTTGGTTACATCAGTTGCGACAGATAGCTCAACAGAACAGTCAAACAATTCTGGTATGCTGGGTTACTTTCGGCAGAGTATATTTAGGTGATTTTGGGGCGATTACTTTCCGAGACTTTAGACACTGTTTCTACCACATACTGGTTTCAAGGCGCTTAAACTAATAGGTCTGGCAATCTTCAGGCGTCTAGTGTCACCCACAATTGTAAAGAAAATCAATGTGATCCTGCTTTCTTCGCTAAGATTTGTTTTGATACCGCAGTTTCTAATTCGATGTTACGCCACAAACTGATTTCAATAAAACATACTAATTATTTATAATTCAGGTAAAGAAACTCTAATCCATACACTGTCATACAGTGTGGCTATGGACACGCCGACTGCCAGTTTTGTACTGGTTCATAAATTGTAATTAAAACCGGTGAATTGGCCAGTGTGAGGATCATATTGCCATGACGACACAGAAAGTAAGTAAGGCAATAAAAATTAATGAAAAGAACTTTCTCGAATTAAAGTTTTTTTTTTTTTTTTCTGCGATACAGCTACGAGAAAGTCAAGTTATGCTTGGCGTAGTAAAGATTTTAAAGAACGTGTTTATAGTTCTTAAAAGAAATTCGAATGTGTAGCGCAGAGATTATTTATTACAGTAACTTACTGGAAAATTGGAAGCATCAAAACAGCTTAACAACTTTTGGTAGTCGTAGTATAACGTCTTTGTATAACTGCCACATACACAGTTCGGGACAACATACCCGCCGAATTTGTTCAGGAGAAGCATCTCTTTCATAACAATTACCAACCTTGCAAACGTAACGCCATAGAGAAATTTTGACCCTTCTTGTAGTCTTCGAGTCACTATAGGCCTTGATCTCTGCCTCCATCCTCAGCCAGTCAACTTAGGGCAGATCTTGTTGTCAACTCGTGCAGTACAGACGCTGGTTGCTGTATTAAACAATCTAAACTGTTTACTGTTTAGTTCATTACTGTTTTAGACTTCATTATCACGAGCATAATGAACATCAAATTATTGTATTTGTTACGAAAGACTGCTGAATTAGGTGTTACCTCAGTTGCAGTTTGAATATGATATTTCAAACTGAAGGTCACCGAACCAATAAACGTAGCCTACCGTGAAAACAATATTATATTTATATCTATGTACGAAATTCGCAAGGTGGCTAATTGCACATCTCTTCATAGATTTTTTGGCACTCAATACTTTACGAACAATCGTCACATAGTCGAATGCGCCTGGTATACATAGGCTTCACGGAAAGCATGGATGTGTCAGCACACTGTCAACGGATCTAACCTGTTTTACTTATAACAATTAAAAACTAATTTAATTAACTAGAAACTGACTAAATCAACAATTAAAAACAATATATAAAAATAAAAATTCAGCTCATGTTACTGGTGATTTAGAAAACAATGTAGATGCGACTAGAATATTCTATTTATAGAGGAACCTTCTATCTTATTAAGTATCTACACTAGCAGATGCTTCCAGAAAGTTATTTCCATATAGTTGACTATTTCATTTCTACGTTGTCGTTAGAATAGATTATTAATAAATGAAACTTAATTAACAAGTAATAAATAACAGGTATTAAAGCATACCACATAATGTTTTCTAATTTAATATGCAGAAGACTTACAAACTCATATATTCTGTGTTATAAGTAATAACGTTTCATCCCCGGTTTTCAACTGGTTTTAATACCATTATAAGTTGGAGATAAAAAGGATACTTTTTAAGAATAATGTACATAAATAAAACTCGCCGTGTATTTACATTATCAAAGCTTAATATTTAAATAATATTCGTAAGGTAAAAACTAAAATAATTGCTTTAGCGAGATAACAAAGAGGCACAGAATAAGAATGTAATTAATTTTGGCTGTTCATAAGTCGTTAAGGAGATACGTGTGCCTAAAAACTCGAGAATTAATATGGCCATATACAGATACAGAGTACTCTCCCACCTCAAGACAATGTAACATTTTTAGGTAGCTGACTTCATTAATTTAAACGTTAATTTGCTCGGTTCATACCACAGACCCGACAAACTGTGACTAACACTTTTGGATAGTATTTACTTACACTTTAGAAAAACTCCCGCGAGTGCGCAAGAAAACACACATAGTATTCATGTCTTTTCGTTTCATAAAACACCTTTGTAACAGCTCACCGGTGTTCATTTAAATATAAAAAGGTAACACTGACATCACGGATACGCGCGACCTTGGCGTCTTCGTACAGGTATAACTACGTACCTTCTTGCTTTCCTATTCCCGGCATTCCTGAGAACGTATACCTCCTCCTCCTCCCCACCGGATATCCACGTACAGTATACAATTATCACGTACCAATATGTACTACGTATAGGTCAATTTGTACATTATAAGTTATGACAAAACAACTTACGGCATTGCACACGTAGGAGCGTGCGTGCGAGTTTACAAACAGGCGCGCGCTCGTACCCACCCATTCACCCACGCACGGTGCGCAGAGATGATGTTAAATGACAGGTTCGTGTTACGTAAAGCGATAGTAACGCTATAATCTTCTTGACAAGTAAATTAACTTCCTTGTAATAATCCTTGAATAAACATCTATTAAACGAGGACGAACGTTACTCAGTACGAACGGACGATATTAATAACTCTGGAAGTAACTTGAGCCGTTCGCCTTAAGTTAGCATTCCTCTTTATATTTATTATTTACCGAACATGACAGTATGCTAATCATGTACCTAATCTGTTACTCATATCAGAAAGAACACATTTGATATCATAATTAAGGTACGCTTTCGACACGACCTACCTTTCTTTTCAGAATATCCTTTCTCTCGCTTCCATCTCCGGACAGTCGAAATTACAGTCGGAGTCAGAAAAGTGCTAATTAACACCGATATTTTTAATTATTGAGAGTGAATAACTAATAAAGCAATGACTGTGCGATCGGTAGGCTTTACGTGAGCATGTAATTAGTACAGAAATCCTACATTTTTTTTAATAATAGTACCACCGCTTCAAGTAAAGTGTGCGGCAATTAGGCTGACATAAATACCGGAATATAAATACGACACAATGAAGTATGTCGAAAACAGCTACTCTTATACCATAGTCCAAAGTATGTGTTTATGTATGATTGTGTGTGTGTGCGCGCGCGCGCGGGCGCGTGTGCAAATTTATCATCAGTCTTGGCCCTACAACTCTTGGTGTGGTCTTGGGTTGCTCCAAGAGTCGACTCCATTCTTCCCTTTTACGTGCCCTGGCTTTCCAGTTTCTTATGTTCAGCTTTCTGAGGTCCTCCTCTATCTGATCTTTGAATCTACTTCGGGGTCTTCCCCTTGATCTACTACCCATATGTTTCTGATATAAGATATGTTTCGTAGGCTGTCCTTCCTCCATTCTCTCTATGTGTCCAACTCACCTTAGCCTGTATATTTTTATTATCCTGACAATGTCCGGCTCTTTGTAAGTTCACAATTATAGCGCCTGCGCCACATTCCATTTTCTTGTACTCTTCTAAATATTGTTCTGAAAATCCGTCTTTCAAAGCAACCTAGAAGTCTCGCGCTATTTTTGTCATGTCATCGTCCAAGTTTCTGAAGTAAATATCAGTTCTGGGCTTGATAAGTCTTTTGTAAATTTTGCATTACGTGGTTCTTGAGATGAAGCTAGATGTCAAGTGGTTTTTAAGCCGTAATATGTTTTATTTACCAGATATATTCTTATTCTTATTTCAGTATTGGTGTCGTTAGTGTTGTTTACCTGGGAGCCAAGATGTATGAACTCTTTTACTGCTTATATATTTTTGCGCTTATTTTAAGGTTTTGAAGGGTTGGGTTTGGTGGTAGTTTGTTGGTAGCACACATATATTTTGTTTCCTCCAAGATTATCTGCAGTCCAATTTTATTTGAGGCTTCCTCTAATACTGTAAAAGCACTTAAGAGATCTCGTTTTGTCCTGGCAATTCGATAAATATCATCTGCGTATGCTAAGAGATGTATACTTTTGTTTAGGATCGTACCTCTTGTGTTTATTTGAGAGTCTCTTATCCCTTTTTCTAGTGCTAGATGAAATAACAAGCATTACAGGCTATCTCGTTGTCGGAGCCCAGTTCGAGTCGTGAACGAACGTGACACGGTTTTCTGCATTTTAACTTTACAGTGTGTGCATATTACAGACCGAATATAAGTACAACAGATTTTGCTGTTTTCTCGTTCCCGATAGCCGAATTGTTTCTCCATTTCATTGGCTTCCATTGTTTTATACTTTCGCTGCACAAACATTTGGTTGCCCTAAAATCTAGTTTCCTCCAGTTATAGAGGAAACAGTACTGTCCTCGAGATGTAACAGTACACAATATCCATCATCTTAAGCAGCCGGTTCTTTACTATTGACCTTCATGTTTCACTGGTACACAGAAACCTGTATTTTCAATTCATTTCACTTACTGAGACGGTTATATTTTTACTGAATAAAAATGATTCGCTTATTCACTTTTCCCGTCCGCAAACAGAATTACGGCCAGAAATCAATTACAGTCCGTGCGCGCAAAACCAATAAACGAAAGACTTTGTATATTAAAAATTTCACAGGTCGTGATAAAGTAGAGCGTGGTTAGCGTTATTGGATTACGTAACGGCGACGCTAATGGGAAGCAGCGCTGACGGGAATTCTGTTGTCAGAGGAAATTGTATCAGGAACAGAGCGGCGTGTTGTCTGTCGGAAGGACGGCCCGTAACGGTCCGTCTGAAACAATAGAGCGGTTTATAACTGGATGCATCCTATGCAAGTTGCTTGTTGCATCCGCACCGCGACAATACCACAATGTTCATTGTTATATTATATTCAATAAGTCATGATTTCCATCTTATAATATAAACAACAACTACTGTTGTCAACTTATCCTTTTGTACCAAACAACGCGTGATCGTAATCTGTAATTACTGCTGATAAACGACACGTGCCCCTCGTTTGTGTGTGTGTCTCGTTTTGTATGCGTGTAGGCGGTTACGGTGGTTATTCAGAAAACGCACTCGCACACACGCATAAACAAACACACGGGTTTATCATGAGACCTAAAAACGTGTAAAACGGCTATTGTAAACCGCCAGGTGCGACGCAAAACCTTTGTGATTTGTAATTACAGTTACAGTTCTAAGCTTTGTCTAAGCGATGTTCTCTAAGGTGTAATTGAATTTACATTAGGTACAGTTAATTAGTCGCACACTTGATTCATCGAAATCTGCGACTTACATTCAAATCACACTTATTTCACCGATTAATTAATCACTACTTAGACAATCAACAACTCTGTTTTATAAAAACATTCATTTATTTTTGTTTATTTGAAAATGATTACTTTATTAGTCTATATTTAAGTCTGTCCGCTTCAAAGTATTCTACATCGGATCTAACACGCTGCTTATGCCAACGTTTGTTCAGACTTCAAAATATTTGTGGAACGTTTATTTTTGTGTAGTCTTAAACTCTTCAGCCGTGTTTGTTTAATATCTTCAACAGACGCGAAACGTCCAATTTTCATGTTATTTGTTTCATTCTTGAGAAGAGCATAATATAGCGTGGGCACAGATCTGACCACTTCGGGGGTTGGGTATCATCACGATGTTTTTGGCTAAAATTTTTGAATAAGAATAAAGTGTATTTTCATAATGGAGGTGCAATTTCCATAAGCTATCCATTCATATACCTGGATGTTTTATAGGAATAGCTTTACCCAAGTGGCGTAAAATTCCCGAATAGTATTTACTCTTTATGACGATATCACGTAGTGACAAAAATTCATAGAACACAATACTACAATCCTCATCTCACTTGCACGGTCTTCGACTTATTCACGACTGCCCTTGAAGATTTTGTAGGCCTACCACTTGTATTCCGTTCATCCACAACAGAATCGCTGAAAGCCTTCGTCAGCCTTTTCACCACTCAGTATGAAACACATTTTTACTTGATCCAATCCCACTCAGCAAACGATCGACGGCACTACTTAATTGTGCTATTTCGTTTGCTGTGGCACCGTGGATAATAAACCAGATAACGTAGGTGTCGTCCTCACACCTGAGCCATAGGAGGAGCTGCTTGTGATTTACTTTCCTAGAAATCTTCCAAGATAGGACAGCGGTGAGACCATGGGTGCTCCTTGGTAGGGTTCCACGAGTTGTTGTAAGTGTTGAGGTACATGACATTTGCTGAAGATTACACTAACGGCTTCCCTCATTGGGACATTGCCAAAAACTCGTCGAAACTGACCAGTAGGTCCTTCCGTTCAGGATCTGAGTTAGAAGTATTTATACAAAGTGATGTGAATTCTTGACGGGTGAGTCTGCTGTGTTTGTGATCGTGTTGTGTTCCTGTGCTAGATGTTTAGCGAGTTTAAACAACGGCCTGATGGCGCTCGAGGAACGTCTGAAATCAGTATCCACGGTAGACCGTATAACTGACTGTTGACCATTTTAATTCGCTATTTGTTGACATCGCAGCCGCTAGGCCTTCGTGTTCTCATACGAAACACCGATACTTTTAAAAGTTTAGGTACTTAACTAGAGGAAAACTCTTTATGCATTAGTGTATAAATACAGTACATACAATTTTCTCTTACGTAAGAAGAAAATGAAATAATATTCATAAATATCTTTCTCTCCCGATAATAACACATAATATCCTTTTATTTCAAATGAAAGCACTGTGTAAGTAACATAAATTACACGTAATGCATACAACTGTGTAAACGTACAATAAAGTATTGTGTTGTGTAACAGAACCGCGGTATACTGTACGTGTGAACCGGAGTATCCATTTGTCCAGAGTCAAGGTGAACACAACGATCAAGCGATCACGTTTTATGTTACAGTACAGGCTGTATGTTCAGCAGTTAAAGATCACGTCCACTTTGTGTGTACATGCGCGTGCGTATGCCTGTGTATGTGTTATTATCATTGTAAAGAGAGTCACATTAGTGGTTCAGAAACTTGACCCTTCTTACATCGCGTCGTGAGCCAAATTATTTACTTTACGATTACGCTGTACTTTATTATCGTCCTTGTTGAATGAGTTCAGATGAAACATAATGTAATTGGAGAGAGAACAAGTAGTTAGCACTGGAGTAAGAAAAGTGCAATTTTAAGATTTGCTGAAGGTATGGCGACTTAGCGACTTATGGACTTATGGACGAGACAGCGACTATTCTCAAAGAATATAATTAGAAGGTGGGATTGAAGGTTCCTAAATAAAATAGGAAAAAAGGAAGTGATTAGCATAACTAATAAAGAAGATGTAAAAATATATCTATCAATGAAGAGTTTAGAGCAGATGATGTAACATGAATCTTGTGGAGTAGAATGAGTTTGGACATAAGGTACTTGTTGAAGTGTTTTAAGTAGATTGTTTCTTATGAGGCAATAAACCTCATAAGAAACAATCTACTTATGAGGTTTCTTATGGGGAAAAGCGATAGACATCGAATTAAAGGGACGGAAATGTGGTTTGTGAACCGTATGGGCGGACAAAATAAGCGGAAGATATAAGTGCTCAAACGAGTATAAGAGGATAGAGGTTCCTCATTTCTGCGTTTTACAAGAAAATGAACTAGTAAAAACAGTTTATGAAGAATAAGATAAGAACAGAAGGAAAGAGAAAACATTGCAATTCCTGGTTGACAGATAATGTGAGCTGCGGGTGAAGAGAAGTCTCAAGCCTGGAGTACATGGAGGTGGTGGTGTCCCATAGTGTTTACATTTTAAAATTAAAATTATGTCATTTTTATTTGTATGTTTACTCTACCTTTAATTACCGTATGAAATAGGTTTTTATGAAATGCGAACTTGTGGTACTTAGTCAACAACAATGTTGACTGTGTTAGTCTCGAGCTGAATGTAACGTTTTGTTTGTTTTTAATAACAAATTAAACTTTCGTTATTTTTTATTTATTTAGGTATAATAGGAAAATAATATTAATCAACAATTACTTTTGAAGTAGCATTAAACTAACGATTTACAATTAACAATATTTTTTTATATTTTAGGTAGGTGGTAAAATATCCGTATATAATATCCCTGCTTGCATGTCTGTCAAGTGCATTGCTTTTTGAGTTGCCTTCTAATAACAATCTCTAGACTTATATCTGCAAGGTTTATTCCCTTTCATTTTAAATTTCATTATAATTATTCATACACATTATTTTTTTAATCAAAGAGTTTTACGGTTATGAGACGAGAAAGTAATGAACAAATTGAAACAGTCGTGAATCCCATCAACGAAGGCGCGGTAGGAAGTTGCGTGGTGGGGCCATAGATATATACTACTGGATTGCTAACGCTGTGCTATGAATTCGGTCCGCGGCTGTTCAGCTCTCCCCACCACTCTGTAGTGGTTCCACCAGCTGCGCTGCATTGAAACTCGATAACGAAACATCGAGTTTATTCGCTAATTCGCTTCAAAACCAACACAACTGAAGTAATTTTTAGTAAACAAAGACAGTAGGTATTCTATAAACAGAGGAGAAATGTACACATTGTTTTAAAATGGCACGTAATTTATTATTGCAATTTTACAAATGTTTAAACTTAGATATCTTTTAAAACATTATATATTCTATTATTTTAAATCATTTACTTTACAATTTTAATATAAGTATTAATTTTGGATTTCTTAGGTATAAGAGTACATTTTTTATGCATATTTTTATGTATATTAAATATTATTAAACAAAATAATTTTGTTTAATTTCTGACGTACCCCTAACTTTGATTTATTTAACAGTGCAGTTTTTTCTTTTGCAAATGCATTGCAAACTATTTTAAAAAACACACTACCTATTAATTTTATCAATTTGAGCTCATGGCTGTCATCTGTAAAATCAAAATTAGAAATATGCCCCTTAAACAAACTCCTTTTAAAATATCTACAAGCTAATGAAATGCAGTGATTAGAATTAAAAATTTGTTTATCCCTTAATGCAATAAATAAATTATATAAAAATTTTACTAGTTTAAATACTTCATAAGATGCTCTTATCAATTTTCCCTTTAATAAAAACAAACTGAATCGACTACAAGGAAGTTCAATTTCATCTTGTAACAAATCACTACACTCTGTACATTTCATGATTTTATCTACTTGTTTAACAATAAAACCACTTATGTAATAAAGTATATTTTCTTTGTAATAAGACAGCTCACACTGTTTTACAATATCATATTCTATATGATCTAATAATTCTTCCTCTTCTTCATTATTATCAACCGTCACGTTACCTGGTCCGTAAAAACTAAGAATACAATTTTGATGATTTATATCAAACTCTAAACTATTACTTGTCTTTGAAGCCTGAACACTATTCCTAAACATTAATTTCCTTAATGCATGACGAAACTGATTAACATTAGGGTTATTATTATGACCGCCCCTTGATCGAATGCACGAGAAAAGCAATTCAAGGTGGTCTTGAGAAAATTTGTAACTTAAAATGTATTTGAACCCTAGCTCATTTAGTATTTTTGTACTCAAAATGCCAATTGAGTTAATGTTAGTACAAAAATCCTACAACCAATCCTAACACAAAAGTCTTTCTGGGATGTTTTAAAATATCTACACCCTCAATTTTTAATTTACTTAAATAATCATAGCTGGTTGATAGCACCATTTTACTGTAGTCAGCATTACTTTTTTTTATAGGTTCTTTAAAGTCTTTACCAAAGGGATCCCTTGTATTAAAATAGTCAAACAGTCTATCCATTATTCGAATGAAGTTAATTGTTACCTCACAGCCCTCGAAATCGGGATGTTTGCTATCAAGTAAAAATTGTAAAGCGTCAGCAACACTACTACTTAATGTTTGTGCGGCTATCTTCACATTCATTATTTTATTTTTGTAGAAAACGTGTGTTTGAAAGTTTATTTGCAAACTTTAAACCCTCTTTAGTTTGTACATATAACAGATTTTCTATGTATATGAATATGAGGGACTGTATTTATATTCGAAGTTGATGATGATGCCTCAAGATTGCCATCAGCTTTGACAGATGGGGTTGATTCCTGTTGAACTTCATTTTTTCCAGTATTCTAAAACAGAATGTACACTTTTAAATTACTTCAGTATTTGGGTTGAAATTGAGTACCCTTAAATTTTTAAAGAAATTTTTATGTTTAAATATTTTTAGAATTCAATTTTTATTTTTTTCAATTTGTATGTTTATTAAGATTGATAAAACAGTCAAAAAACTCAAAGGCTCACAAAACAATATACTTTGTCACTACACTCTCTTTTTCTATTAATTTTGACCGTTTCCAAATAAGTAACCAAAACGGACTGGAAAGATTAAAAATTTTCTGTATGAGCCCTTTTTAAAAAGATGAAAAGTTTAGTTATGAACTTAATTGGCTTAAATATTTTTATATAAACAGAAAGATTTACCTCAAATTTCTTAATAAGCCTTCTACGTTTAGGTTGCTTTGTGTGCAAATGAGGTGGGAAGTCAAATAAATTAGGGACTGCATCCTTTTTTAATTTTCTGATTATACCTCCGACTTCAAACGCACTGTCTTCGAAATGCTTACTACAAAGTCTGGACTGCGTCGACGGTGTAAATCCTTTTCTCTTCGTTGCATTTATTCACCTGCTTCGAAGTTCTGGACTTTTTGGAAACCTTCATTAAATTAAAAAAAATGAATTTTTATTTATTAAAGTTTAACTTTCAAAAATATCCTTTTTTGCTTTTAAAATTGAAAAATAACAACAATATTACGCATACGCTAATTTTCTTTCCAATTTTCAACACAATAAAAGAGCCTCAATGTGAAAAGTACTTGACAAAAACAAATCACTATTTTAATTTTAATAATTTCAGAAAAAACATTAATTTAATCAGAGCAGACTACTAGTATGAGATCGATAAATAAATCAATACTATTTAAAGTACAATGATTAAAATACCTATGTTATGTAAGTCATAATGTTGTTGATAAAAATTTTACTTACGTGTGAAATGAGAGGCCGCAGTTTTTAACAGCATAGTTCTTACAGTTGTACGCTACACAATACGTTGGCATCTTGTTAACTAACTTCAAATTATAAAGTGTACTTTATAGACATCCACAACCTTCCAACAATCACGCGTCAACGAAAACACGGAATGCAAACAGCATGTAAGTAGACGTGACTACACTGGAAGTACACTACAGAGTGGTGGGGGGACCTTGTCACAGCCAGACTGAGTTTCGCGCCTTGCCTGCATTAGAGCGCGCAATCCAGTAGTATATATCTATGGGTGGGGCGCGAGTAAATCGGTTGACCTTGGAGCGCCGATTATTTTTATCTGTGAATTAAACGGGTAAATAAATACCTAATAGTATGTGACTGTGGCATAATAACGTGTGCCTCAAGATTTGTGCCACACATTGGTTTACTACACGGCTCACAGGCAGATTATCCCAAGCTACTTCGGTGATATAGTAACTGCATTAATAATAAGCCATTACCATTGTTATTTATATTAGACCATTCGCAGAACAAAATATAGTTAAATACACTATGCTCAACAAATAAACAAAACTATGAATTATTCAAGGAGATAAGATTATGGGAAAATTTGTTAGAAAAAAGCAAACGGGGAAGGAGATGTGTGGAAGAGATAATGTCCAATTTGCCAACCTGTTAGAAGATAAATAAATAAATCAAAAACCAAAGTAGACTGAAGGAGTATGAAATTCATGTTAGGAAATCTGAATACTGCAACAGAAAAAATACCAAAACCTTGATAGCCTCAAGACTAAATTCAGTAAACCAGCTTTAAACAAATATCTGCCAATGTTTCATAACCGATTTTGTCAAGGTATGAGCTTAAATCATTTTGTTGGCAATGGTGCCGCTATGAAAAGTAGACTAATTAAATTTTTTTAATAATTCGCAGTGCATATTAACAATATTGTGTGAATGTGTGTGTTGTTGAATACTTCCCAATACGCTCCATACTTTCCAAAATGTTTCTCCGATTCGCTCAAAAGCAGTCACATCGAAACTTCTTACTAAGTTTATAATTTCCGTAATTCTTAATAAACTGGTGTACCAGCACTGTGAAATAATACTGTTTAGCACGGATAGTCCACTAGAATAAGTGGCAAATGAAGAGCGCATCACTAGTGGCGCTTATTTGCACCAAGAAAAAAGAAAATAACAGATATCGAAAAACTAAATAGAATTAGACAAGATTATTAAACTGACTAAAACTGCAAAACTCTCAGAAACAGAAATAAAATTTGCCGTGTTTCCACGCTCTCCAGATGACTCCCACAACCTTATACTAACCTTACGTAGTCTTCATTTAACCAAGTGGAAAGAAAACAACTCCGGAAATTACGTTTGTAAACACGATTTTTCTCATCTTCCTTGTGGCAAGAATTAAAATAATTCCCATACTTTCATTCAAACATTAAAGCATTATTTTTCTGTAAATTTTAACCTGATTTACAGTAATGACGTGAAACGTGAGAACTTGGGTTTAAATAATCTTCAGATTAATTCTTATACTGCAGCCACTCACAGAGCTCATTCTTTAAAGAAATGAATCGTCTAGAAATCAAACTAGTTTCATCGTATTTTATTTAGTTGTCGTCAATAATGGAATACATTTACCTTCGCTTCCTCTCCTTCAGATCCCTGAAGATCATTGGTTCAGTCCCTCCATATACCTTTGTCTCCCTAATCACCTTTATAAAGCTCCTTCCTTTGGATATTTACGATGCCTAAAAGTAAAGGAGTTCTTTAGCGTTTATTTTTTTCCGATCCACTCTAACTGTTAAGTTCATTAAATTATCTATTATCAGTTTTCTATATACTTTCAAGTTACGTTAACGGGGACTTTGTAAAGTAATGATGCGCTCCGACTGTAAAAAATAAATCAGATTCACAAATTTATTGTGGAGTATTGCTATTAGTTATGCCTGGAGGTAGATGGAAGTTTAACAACATATATGTTATTTATCGTTATATTCCATGAAATTCAATAAAAGTATAGATGTCCGTGGAGGGGGGGACAAATAATCATAAAACGATTATACACTTAGCAAAATAGGACTACGGTTTTTACTGTAAAGAAAGTGATGTAACTCGTGATACACATACTTTTTACGTTATTCAAATTAAAAAAATATCGTATTAAGGAGAGCATTCTGATTTCCTCACCTGTTTAATGCCACGGAAAAGGAATTACCTATTCTCCAACCTATGGCTCTATCAACAGAAATAGAGACAGACTGAATGGAAAACCATTTCCTACTTGTAATTTAAAATTGCACTGACGTACCTTAGGTAGGGTTACAAAAACATACAGCGCAAAACATGACGCTGTTAACAGGCGCTCTACTTATTCCAATGAATACTGTGAAGTGTATCTCTAAATTCTTTATTATTAAGTTACTTATTTTAGGATTTAGGATGAGACTAGAGAAGTTACAATTTGCTACGAAGCGTGAACCTCACTCATTTATATTGATATGACAATTTTGAAATGTGTCCGAATTGTTAGTAAACAGAATCTAATCAGAAGGTGAAAAATAACCATGTTTCAGCTGATATAGGCTAGCGTCGCTGTATGAGGACGGAGAAAATCGCGCGTGTGTAGTCCCAGCATCTTAGATGTATGCAACTTAGAACACCGCTGAGTGGACAAGCGACCCAAGATTTTAGTCTTAAACAAAAATACTAAGCCTCTGAGATTAGTTAATTTAAAAAATTTAATGAAGTTGATTAAAAAATTAAATTTATTTCAAAAGCAATCGTTTAGTTTAAGAAAACTCGGTACTAAAGACATTACCACTGATTTCTGCTTTAACCGAATGAACGGAACTGGAGATTTAGAAATTTTTGTAATAGTTTTATGTCCGTGAAGGACGAAAAACACAGAGGAATTATAAAATATTTTAAAAATAGACCTACTTCCGCCAAACTAAAAAGAAAAAAAATTGAATGTTGATGTTTATAAGTAGGTCTCTCTGAACAATTTTCTGCTCTGGACTACCTAAAAACGTTGTCCTAACGGAATAAAAGCTCTCTTAGGAGGACCCCACCTTCAACATACTTTTTAAAGACGGCTAGAGAGGTAATGCCCGGCAATGGCCGGAGGTGATTCCCAATCTCTGGCGGGGATGTATCCCAATTGACACCTCCTTCTATTTACCTAAAATGTACCTACACACATCTTGATTTATAATTCAAGTGAACATAGTACCAATTATACAACCACGTAAAGTTAGTCTGCCAATAGGCTAGTCTATACAACCAATAGGCTAGTCTGACGCGTTTTAAACGTCTTAGGTGGGCTCGGTTAGAAACCAGGTCAGTTGGATGTACTTTTGATCACTTACTCTAATTTACACTGTATTTTTCAGTTTCTTCCGCCACTATTGATTCGTTCACGTTTAGAAGTATAGTTGCGGTTCTCGCATAGTGCGGTGGATTCCGAGTAGTTTGTAGCTCTGTGTTTTAGAACAGAAAATGTCTTCACCTACTTCCTGCCTGAATTCAGTTATTCCTTGATACGCTAATTTGCAGGCTGCATTTTAAACGCTGAATACATAGCCTAATACGTAATGCAGTATTCGCTTTGCGATCCAATTAAGACTAATACAAACTGTATGTGAATTATCCATATACATTTAAGAGGAGAATTAAATAGACTCGTTACGCTAAAACGTGCGCATCTCTTGCAGTTAGAGAGATTTACGTCGCACTGTTTCACGGACCATGTACTCTCCGCTCCCATAACGTTTAACTAATTAATCGTCAGTGGCTCCGTTATTTGTGAAATAAAATTTAACAAACCGAATGTGGCCGTCTGCCAGGCGCTAAGTCTGTAAAAGGAAAACAGACCGATAGCTTCTGCGTGATGCTACGAACTGCAGATGAGGCAATAATTACTGATAACTAAACTGGAAAACATTAATAACGAGCAAATTATTCAGCGACTCTTCAGAAATTAGGCTCATGAAATATTCACACACTTGCTCACGCGTGAAATAACTGGCGCGCGTGATTCTCTTGAGTGTGTGTGTGTGCGTGTGCGCGTGTGTGTGTAGTAGCAATGGGGGGAATAACATGACTAGTAGGGAATCAGATTTCCATACTCTACCCCACGACATAATATATAAATAATATATGTAATATGTTGATATTGTTATAATAAATGTACGCATAGCGTTTTTGTCATATTATAGAATCATACTCTTAAACTACGGTGCATGAAACTACTTCTGTATATTATTAGATTTTATATGTGTAATAGATGACTGTTGTTTAAATGAAATGTTTATTAGAAAAATCAAATAAGTTAATAACTTGCTGCTAGTTTACATTGAGAAAGCATTACATTACATGCTTGTCAGTTAATGCTGCTTCCATTCAAAGATCAATTAAAATCGTTTACTTAGCTTACTGTAATAATATAAAAAAAAATACAGAAGCAAGAAATTACGAATTTTCTATTCACACGCACTGATAACGGGTCCTGCTCATTTGCTAAATATCAAAGACGAAAGATGTCGCGGAGCATGACATGCTCAGACATACAGTTACACTCGGTCCGTGTGCTACAACTGTTACAGCACACGCGCAGGCCACAAAATCGGGGGAATCTTCGTGCGTTAGTGTGACCAGAAGCAGCACAGATAGCACGTCTCAACCAGATAGTATGAGATAATGTTACCGCAACAAAATTTTGATGTCTCTAACAACTCCTGTGTGGAAAGAAAACTACTGGGAATCACACGAACACAGTTATTTTCATAAAATTATCACTCTGCTATAACACGGTAGCACACACATACCAACCCCTATTCTTCTCAAGGTCAGATATTTCTTTCTAACATGTGTCTTTCATTTGGGAGTATTAGCAAAAACCTTCTTGGGCAGTTTTCTTCCACTGATTCAGTGCATATGTGCTGTTCATTTGGTCCGATTGTGAGCCAAGGCGTTATTGCCTGCATAAATATTCAGGGCTATGTTTCAAAAGAGATTATTCCTTGCATTTCTTTGGCATATCGAATAAACTTCAATTTCGTCGTCCGAATTCTCTTAAGATGTTGTCTGTCGTGATTCAGGTTTCTAGCCCATGTAGATCTGCAGGCGGATTAGTACAGCCATTAATTTATAAAATATTAAAGTGTTTCTTTTGAGGTTTCCCTTCTCAAGGTGTTTGTAAGGTTCTGAAGGCTAATTCAAACGTAGTCGACTTTTATATTTACATCAGGTTATACAAATTATTAGAGGTTAAACATCAAAATAATGTATTTGTTTCAAAACATAATCATTTTGAATAATGTTTGTCTAATATTATGTTTATCCACAAAAGCGGTTAATTATTTTTGCTTATAGAAGCTGACACATTATAAAACATTGCAAGCTGCTTTAACATATACATACCCTCCAACCTTACACCGCTGTACGATCACCATATCACCACTATGTAACAAGTATCTACATAATAAATGCCTTATGTTGCACAACTGGATCACATTAAAGATTCCAGTAGTACCTATTCATGTAGACTACCGTACAGTGTTTGTTTCCTTTTCATCTTTTCTGGCGGTATTCAGGTTCTTAACTATTTTAAAAGCCACAGTTTGTCGCAAGAAATTTTGATCTTCTGTCTTTCGATATCCTACAATACAGCACGGTTAATGATACAATTACTAATATTTTTCTTGAGTCTATACACTTCCTAGTCACAGTTGTCATGTGTTTGTATGTACACAAAGTAAGCTTACTGTCTTCCTAGCACTACTTTATTCTAACCTGTAGACCTACTTCCGTTCTCTGTATTACACTTTACTTCTTTGCATAGCTGCTAATGTTTGACAATTGTATTGCTGTCTTAGTTTTGGCGTGCAAACAAAACGAGCGACGTCACAATGAGTGATTGAAGCTATCGCGTTGAATGTCTGACATTATTTTAGTCAAACTTGGGTGGAGATATTAGGGCGTGGCAGAGAGAACGATTACTGCCAGTGTCAATAGTTCTGCCTGCAGTTTTACGTGTTATAATGAAATATTAATTCCTTAATTTTGTTTACAAAACAGAGTCTTTAAGTGCCTTTTTTATGTGGATGGTATAATTATCCTTGCCGAGAACGAATATGAGTTTCAAATGGCGATTAAAGAATTTACACTGCGTGTAATTATTAATAAATTAACATTAATAAATATTTTGATTTATCAGCTGATAAGTAAAAATTAATTACCCATCTAAGCAAAGATCATACAAAAGGCAAAATAATTCTCGAGAATGATGTAACAGAAGAGGTTTGAAATGTTTGATATGTATAGTGCGACGTGTCTTACCATCAGGATAAAGATTGCGCAATAACTTCTTAGGTTTTAATAAGTATGCGGTGCTATACAAAAACACTGCAAAATAGAAATTTCCGAAAGCCAGGGATATAAATGCAACTCCACGATCTTATAAACTAATGGCTATTCCTTCTCCGGTGTATGGAAATGAAAACTGGTTTCTTAAAACCAGCGGAAACGAAGGTCGTAGAGGATGTAAATGGGAATGAAATCAAGAGAGCGTCAAAGAAATCAAACAGTTAGAGAAGAACTAAATATTTTTGCAGTAAACAAACGAATAAAGCATCACACAGTAAAGAAGAAATAAAAAGAAAGTGCTGAAGATGATCCCCTATACGAAATTGTTTGTTTATTAAAAATTTGATGTGAAGAAGAGATCGACCGATATGTAGGTAGAACAGCAGTTATTTATGGCTAAAAAAGAAGAGGTAGGAGAAGCCTTAATCAATTTTTAGTTAATAGTAGACTATCCTACAGTGTAATGTAGTCGCGGATACATAAATAAAATGTTGCAATACGAACACAATAGTATGATTGTAAATACGTAGATATAAAATGTACATATCTCCTGTTGTGTATAGTGTTTTTGAAGGCGCGTTTAATATTGTTGTTAATACTTTACTACATAACATATCCATGCATGCATATCTGTTTTACGACATCTGCTCAACAGAATTTCGCAAGTACATAAATGAAAAGAGAGAATGTAACATTAAGGCTGAAGTTAATGAAACGTTCACATCATCAACATAACTGTTCAGCCCTAAGTTCTGCTTGTACGTGCAACATATAGGCCTATCTGTATACGTAAATATATTATTGTATACTAAAGTGAGATAGAAAGCAGGCGCATGTTTCCATATTCAGAGTCCTATGGACGTGCGTCAAGGAAAAAGGGAGGTCAGCCATGTGTTGCCGATAAATCTACCAACCCACTAAGATAATACATTGTTAATTTGAATTATAAATGTACGTTACATAATGAATCTATTTTGTGTAATGTAGCGTGTATAATTATTAACGTATGGATACACGTCCATCTGAAAGTGTTTGATTATATATAAACACGTTCCAATAATCACATTTAAGTCACACACACACACACACACACACACACACACACACACACACACACACGCACACACACACACACACACACACACACACACACACACACACACACACACACACACACACACACACACACACACACACACAGAGTCATATAGCCATATAAACTGGTGCAAATATTAATTATTACGTTATTTGTCTGACTCCATTATACTGTGTATTTGTTTCTGTAAACCAATAAGGTTTATTCATGCCAGCGCCTATTATGACTTATGTCAATTCGTAACGGACAACGGTCATATCGGTTGATCCTGAACATCAGTTTCGATATGAAATTTTATTACTTCTAAAGGTACAAGAAATTCAATCAATTTATAGAAATACATTATGTTATATTACGCTACAGTCAATTATGTGGCTCGTTTTCAAACGATTAGTTTTTATACGCTTATGATTTACAATATTTATACAGTAGTTTCTGCTCACATGGTTATAACACACACACACACACACACTCTCTCTCTCTCCAAGATTACACATTTAACATAACTACATTAAGTAAGTAAACACATAAAAAAAGGTTCATTTTACTCTCTTAACAATAAATATTTAACGTGATATTTAGAAATGACGTTTAACTCTTCAGTTACTATGATTTACCACTCTTTTTATATTATTTATATTGTAGTTCTGAAATAATTTATTACTGTAATTTACTGTTCAAAATCTCATAACTTTAAATATAGTTATTATGATGTTGATATTATAATTGAAGTGTTATGTACATTAACATTGTTATGGACTATTGTAACGTTCTCCGTACGTAAGCCTATTCCGTTTGATATTACTTTACCAACGGTTGTTAATGTAATTCAAAAATTGTATCCTGGTCTCCATACTCATTCAAATTTATTTCTGTCCGCAACTCTGGAATAATTCCCTTCTTAGCATTTTATTTTACAGTGATTCATGAAACTGCTCTTCGAAGCCGCGAAAATTGTATAAACGTATTAAACTACATAAGCAAATTCAAGCTCAGGGCTATACAGTGACAAATATTAAATTACAGTTAATAATACAGTTGTGTAATTCTGGCTTATGTATGAACACACACACACACAATACGCACACAATAATATGTACAAACTACATAATTAAATTCTAGTTCAGGGCTATAGAGTGACAAATATTAAATTATAGTTAATAATACAGTTATATAATTATGGCCCACATATGTATGAATCTACACACACACACACACACACACACACACACACACACACACACACACACACACACACACACACACACACACACACACACACACACACACACACACACACACACACACACACACACACACACACACACATTGCGTGTGTACGTATATTTATACATTTAGCCTATATTTTTTATTTGTATAAATGGTTTTCTACACGAGGGAGTGTCTCATTAATACTTAAGACATTTGAATACGCTAACCAGTATTATTTTCAAATAATAGTTGAAAAGTTTTAAAAAGTACGCGTTGCATATGAAGGAAGGTGTACTTTTTTATATTAATTAGATATTATAATATAATTATATTTATTCGGTTTACTATTTTATTTGTGGTTATCACCCCATTTTAACTTTCAACGGGGAAATGAAATTATGCTTATGCTGTAATGGAATTCGTAACAAACATAATCGTGACAGTTGAAATTGGTTACATGTAAGATTCTATCGCACGATAACGACATGATCGTAGGACGAAAAGATCATAAAAAGACAGAGACAAGTAAATTTCATATTGAAACAACCAAGGCTCGTTTTAGAACAGCCAATATAAACGTTCAGGTTTAATCTTGACTGATTAACGGCGAGAGTAAGTTCACCAACTCTATAATTGAACAAAAAGTTAATGAAGCAAGAGAACTGTTAATAATTTTCAGAAATCTATTGACTATTCATTGTCCTGTCGTCCGCACCGACATGATTAAAATCGAGTCGTCGGTCGTCCAAGCATTTGTCCGAGTGGACACTGCACTTACCGTACAACCCCATGTATGAGGATAATAAATTTTACTTACAATTTCCTCATTCGTAAGCAAGACTGCTTTTGTAGCTACTTCACTACCTCACTCCTTATCAATTATTTGTTCACAGTCATGTCTTCCTCGCACAGAATCTCTTGAGTGTGCACCAGAAACTCTGAGTGTCTATAGCCGAATGAGTGATCGTAGGAGCAGAGTAAAAATAGATCCGTGTCAATAATAGATCCGTCACATCCCTATTGACCAGCATTATTTGTGACGTCTCTTTGAGCTTATGCCAGCGGTGATTCAACCCCGAAGGGCCGGGCTCTCCTGAATCTTCATATGTGTAATTGGAAATAACATTTTATGTCTGATTGTTCTTGTTATTCTCACGCATTACGATCACTCACATTATATTTTTTTGTTTAATATAAATATCATTCCCACCTACTAAGATTCCCCTCCCCCCCCCCCGAACAGTACAAGACTGATGCACACATCTAGTGTTTGAATGAAATGCATATTCGGTAGACAGTATTTACACGTGGGAATTGGTCTTCATTATTGTAAGACTACAATGATATAATCAATAAGTAATTGCAAAATCGAAAGGGTTTTCACAATAGCGGGTGACGCCAACTCATTGTACTGCACTATAAGGAAGTCATTGTGGATCTCACTGTACAATTGTAATAATAATAGTTACTAACGTCCAAGTCCTAGTCAGCTTAATTACACTTGCACCGTCTACTGTTGGCGTTTATTTTTAAAGACGTGGTTTACAATTCTGCGTTATGTAACTGGTTCTTTATTGTTGACCAGTCTTCATTAGCGTCCTTGAAGATTACGCTACAGTCGTTACTAACGTGAGAATTTCAATTTGCATAAGTAAAGTGTGACAAGGAAACGGAATTGCATTTACACGGAAAAACACGTTGAAGCTCATCATGGACACACTCACAATATGTTACTGCAGTGAATGTAGTTTTACTTGAGAAGTCCGGTCACATCTCCTGCGCTTAATGAGTTGGTTCACACCACGCGCTTTTCTTCATTCACGTCTGTTACCTACCTACTCATTTATTTCACTTTAAATTGTTTTGAAAATATTATTTAGACATTTTTGTGTTACAAGATAAGCACATTCCTGTTCGTCTTATTATTAAATTTATAAGGAGCGAATACAATGTTAAAAAAACTATTCTGTTGGAAAGAAAACAGCGAAAACCTCATTAAAAAGGTGTTCTCATATAGTATCACAATAGAACACTAATTATACAGATTGACGTCTGCAAGGTTAAATCGGAATAACTGGATACTCCTAATATTTTGTACCTTACGTGTTGAACATCGTTTTTTAATGTTTAATGAGTACCTACTGTTTTGAAAAATTCAAAACCTACAATCTGTTTCAAAATATTAGTTATTTCAGTAAAGTTATGAAGTAACACATGCAAAATAGATAATATTATATAGCGATTGCAGCATATTCTGTTAAACCAATGCAATAATTTTTTAAAATTTTCTCTTCTTGTGTGATTCAGCACCTGCCTTGCTATATTATTTAATGGTTGTCGGTCTAAATGGTCTATCCTCTTTCTACATTCGTCTATTTTATCACAGAAACTAAATACCTTCAGTTCCACTGTGATATCTTCATTTTTCTTAAGATCGATGAGATTACGAATTGCTACGGTTCGCGAAAACCTCATTCAGTGGCCTTATTATGCTGGTAGTTCTTGTTAGTTAACACCAGTGCTGCACATCCATAAAACAAATCAGGTTTCGCCACCACTTTATACAATTTAAGCTGCGTATACTTGCGCGTTTTATTTTCAAACGTGCTCATTACTGTATTAACACATTCTGAAATATTGATATTTTCTGTTCTAAATCATAATTAAAATTATAAGTTAAGTAACGTCCTAAATAATTAAAAACTAAATTTGTTCAAATGGTTTATTATTATGAATTATTTTTCCTCTTTACCTTATTTTACTTGAAAATCAAGCAACTTAGTTTCCTCAGTTGGTGTCTTGTACAGTCTACCACTATTGACAGAGTTATAAAATGCTTTCTGTAGTATGATTTTTTCTAACACATTATTTTTTCAACTGCCGACTAGAAATTTCAATAATCCGATGATTACCATCTGGATAACCGCCGTTCTACTATACTAAGTATAAAATATTAAGTCAGTGTATCATGGTACTTTCAATTGAAAATGTAATTGTATTGCAAAGTAATGTAATTGTTTTTTGAAAACAGAACTACGTTCCATAGCGGATAACCTACTAGCTGGCCAGCGGTATAGTATGGAGAAGCAAAGAAAAATCATTTCATCGTCATCAGGACATTGTTTGTTTGTTCTTGTTAACAGTATCTGCAAGGAAATCTTTGGGCCGCTGTTAAGAGCATCCAAAAGCCTACAGTTTTCATCCACCGAAATCAAAAATAAGGAAAGAGTATAGAGGCATCTTTTTGTGGTTTTTAGTAGTCTCATTGAATATCTACAGTGCACGTAAAAATCCTGTGAAGTAGAATGAGTGCGATTCCTGGCGATTCCATAGACAGTGTGATTCAATAATCATTGAAGGGCTGACACCCTTACAAAATTGAACGACCTTCAGAATAAATTATTATAGGTAGTGGATAGGTTTGGTCCCTCAACATTTGCGTTACGTCTTCTATAACAATCGCGAAAGAGAAAAGGCCGGTCCGTAACTTCTGAATGTACGTTAAACTGAATTTTAATTATTTATTTAGAAAATTATACAAAAATGTAATAAATTAAAGAGTAGAAGACGTAGGCCAATTATTACTTAAATAATACTCAACATATAACTGGTCAATATTATCGTTTGTCAAGTATTCTACGTTTCCTATCTGCAGCTTATCATTTTGATTCTTTCGCTTCTCTCAAGCCGCATTCTGTTACTAGAATAAAGGTGATTTGTCATTCGACACAAAAGAATAACGCATTGCAGGAAATTATGATACAATTTAGATGTACTTTACATAAGTACAAAAAGTTCTTTAATATTATAGAACATTAACAATAACAGTAGAAACTGGGTTATCCAGCATGATTTTTAATGTCAGATTCTGACAACCGTCATAGACTGTAATCACAATGACGAAAATCCCAAGCTACCAAAGAGTATTCGCCAAGCTCGACGTTAGGATGGATCTGATGTATTGCCGTATATGACTCATCGAATAAAGACGTACAGGTCGTCGAGGAAACACCGAAAATGATAACCAACAAAGAAGATGAAATTGTGCGTCGATCGTTTCGAGGTGGAGCAAAAGTCAGTCACAGCATTGCTGTCCGAAAGGTTGGAGAAGTATTAAGCAAACGAAAAGTAAGCAACAAATATAATATCAACTTTAAAATTTGTCTTTTTTAAGAGTATGGGTAAACTACGGTAGTTTATGTAATTCTATAGACAAATTTCTGTGCTAGTTTGGTATTGATCCTACAGTTTTGTTTTTACATATGATAATAGGCTGAAAATTATGCAATATAGTACATAATAATTATTTTTTCATTTGAATGATAGAAATTTCAGCACACCGTTGATTTTATTTTTTATAGTGGCAGGAGGATATTTTGCTAAAGATCTTCTCATATCCGCTGCTTAGTCCTTACCCCGTGATGAGTAATCGTGTTTGTTCTGAAGCAATATTGTAATTAAATCAGAAACTGAGCGTTTGCATTTGAGGTCAGTGTGAATAAGCCCAAGTGCATACTAATAACACTAACAGTTTATTCGGTTCAAAATGTTTACCACTAGAAGACGGTAGTTCGTTAGTTAATAAATACTTTTGCTCGCAACGGATAGACATGACTACCACGGCTGAAACAAGTCAAGGGAAAACTAGGAAAACAATGGCGTTACGAAAGCAAACGTTTCGCAACAGCACATATTATTTTCTTATTTCCCTGCATTATTGTTATATTATTAAGTCATTATTTACAGATTTACGTTGCTGAAGAGTAATTTATGTTTTTATAAAAGCTTACTACTTGCGTAATAGGTAACAAAATTCAAGGTCTTTTTAAAGGTATCAGCATTACAGAAACCAATGTTTCGGTAAAAGTTAAACGAAAAAAGTTATAAAATCGTTATCTCTCAATCACATGAAATTTTCGTAATTCATTTGTTGGGGGGAGTTATTTTAGGATGACTGTCAAGTTTGTCTTGACTTATCTACCTTGAGACTGCAGCCAGGAGTAAAGTGAATGTCTTGAATGTACACCGCTTACTGGAGGTCGCTGTGAGCGACTGTACTTTATTATTTCTACACATGTTGTGCACACTCATCCTGTTCCCATTTTAAACCTGTCATACTGACGTTCTACCTCACCAATATCCCAGTTTTATACATGTGTTAAAATAAGTTCGTTGTTCACATACACACACAGGCACACATAAACAGAAACTGCAAAAATTTATGTTGAAGTCTAAACAGAAATTGCATAAATTCTTAGGACAAGTGATTAATATATTTATTGGTATTATTAGAATTTATTAATTTTTTCTCAGATACTCGAAATAAATTTTGTTTTATTACGATTTGAAGTTAAATCTGAAAAATAGCTGATATGTATCTACTAACGTTCAAAGTTCTTTATTATAATTAAGATAATAAAATTATTAATTGAAACGGCCATCTTTAGAATATACTGTTGAAAATATTTAAGACAATAAAAAACATCAGCTTTTACTGTATCCAAAAGTCGTAATATGAATTATATTATATTAAAGTCTTTTAACCATGTTCATGATATGAGTCCTTATAATTAGTAAGAAAAGATTTTTAAAGGTTTCTAAATTGTCTTTAAATGTTCTTTTGTAAAGTATTAATGAAATAAATAGTTTTTCTTAACTTCCCTGGTGTTGAAGACGCTGAACAGTACACGACAAATCTGGCCCGTTGCCTATTTCAAATGCACCGTCTTTCCATTCTTTTGCTTTCCTGTCGCTCACTAGATGTTATTGGGATGCCCTCCGTCCTAAGTTGCTTAAGCAGCCACCTAAGAATTGTCGACTTTCTTTAAACTAGCGCTTCAGGAACTTGATGAGCTTAGGCATGACTTTCTTGATCGATGTCTAATTTGGAACTGAATATGATGTCTTATTAAGCTTAACTGACCCTGTACGACCTAATGATATCAAGTCACATTGCAGCAAAACGAATACTGCAGTTTGATTGGCAAATAAGACCTCTGAAATTATCTCGAACCCAAAATTTTTAAAATATATAATGAGTGATAAAAATGTATACTTTCTGGCAATTCGATACCGCATGACTTGAATTGCGAATTGCATTACATCCATTTGAATCCAAAATCAGGATGAATTAAAATTTCCTCGAGGGCGTTTAATAATATCTATGTTCTCAAATATTAACTTACACAGTTTGTAAATAGACATGTGTATCTGGGAAGACGGAGTGGACCATACAATGTTTGCTGTTGTGTATAATATTTGAAGCTAAAGTGGCTATAGCCATTGTAATGTTGTGAGTCCGGGCCGCGACTTTGCCCCACTGTCTCCACGTTTGACCTGACGATTCGCAAGCCAGTTTGTACTTTTTAACACAGACCCTACTCACACTACATTCTGTCTAATATCTTCTGTGGTGGCGTCGTTTCGAACGCCGACGTCGTGATTCAGTGATTTAGAGCGCTGGTTAGCAGTTTGTGAAGTGGTCTACAGATCAGTACAGTGGTGTTCATGTCGCATCGATCGTCGTGTTTAATCAGTGGAAACAATAGAGGATTCTTTACTCGCCACATTTATTACAGTACCGATAATCGAAAATAATAAACACTCGCATGAAACAATTCTTCAAATTTGACACTACGGCCAGATGATTCTGGTGATCTGTTGCTTCTTCTCTTTTCATCCACCTTCTTTAGCATAGTTATTCTCAATAGGACCTCAAAACTTAATATTCTTCGCAGAGAAAGTGCCAGAATAGATTCTTAGTACTAAATGTTTTTCTTGCGAGTGGTCCACAGATCGTTCTTTTTGCCGTTGCATCGAAGGTCATGTCGTTTCAGACCTATTAGCTGCAATTTGTGAACTAGGAATATTAATATTTATTTTGACTATTTCAGTGTGTGGCGGTATTTCCACGTTTTTGTTTTCTTCACTAGAGATGTTGTGTGGATTCCTATCGTCGTCTTGAGATTCACAATCAGGAGTGAATTGGTATTCAGTGTGAACGTTTTCTCCTCATGTTCTGTGTCTCACTTTGCGTTTCCGCGTGCTTGTGCGTTAGTATCGCTGAACGAGGCAGGCATTATTTTGATTCTGAATTCGTTTTGTGTTATTACTCGTTTTCTATCTTCAGAGAGTGAACGACAGACATGCGAGATGTTCACGTCATAGTGTATGTTACAACGTTTTCCTTATTTTAATGGGTTCTCTTACAATTACGTTTGCTACTATTATTTTACATTATTTCATATTATTCGGTTTCTTGAAGTCACTTGAACATATTCACTATGACAAATAAGTCTTTTTTAAGCATCAGGAACGCCATATAAGATAACAATAAAAATAGGCGATTACAGTTTAAGCCATCCGCATAACAATCAATTTTCGGGTGTTTGGATATAAAGGCTCACACTAACTTTGTTCAATTCGTGCTCGCATGCAGTGTAAGATTCTCACATCCAATAATAGCCTACCGAAACGATCTTCTTAAACAATACTGGTGAAAACGCAGATGTGAACAAAGTATACTGAAGGTATACTGAGATTGCAGTAGTGCGACAAAATAGAGTTCTCACGCTGTCGAATAATGAAGTAGATTGATCAGATGCATGTTAGTAGGTCCAGCAGAACTGAATGGCTTTCTCTGCGGAGCTGGAGACGGTGACAGTTTGACAAACCAAGTTATTTGCAGTGTGTAACCGCGTCACTGACACATTTTCATACCAATCTCAGTTTCTTCAACGTTTCCGTAACATCTTATCTAAGACTAAATAGACTTTTTATTCTTATGTGAATCGCTAGAGATACTTGTCTACAATTTCATCCTCGAGGTTGTCTGGTCATGTTTCATATTTCTACAATTGTTTTGGTACTTGTACACTTACACCTTACAAGATAATGGTTACACTACACCACGCTATTTTTAAACACTTCACTTGACTGTACTAAATCAAACGAATTTGTCCTTTTGAGTCTTATGGACCGATCCTGGACTTCGAGTAGATGTGTTGCTTCGACACTGTCGTGCTGATACACTCAGCAATAAAGCAAATCTGTTTAATTCTTTTTTTTTGCCTTCGCCTCCATTCCCGTGTCTCGATGAGGACACACAGTTTAAGACGTATAGTCTTTTCGTACAGAATCCTTCACAGTCTTTTCTTACCAAAATATCTTGTTATATGTCGATAGCACTGAATTTCTTACGTAAGCTGAGATTTATCTGTGAAGCTGTCATAAGACAATCTTAAGGCACAGTGTAGAGGTATAAAAATATACTTTCCATGGTGAAGTTTATTACTAAGAATCATAAAGAAATAACTCCACAATATAAATTAATCGATAGGAACATGATACGATACATGTGGATAACATAAAATCGGAGTTGTCGACAAAAATGGTTTAATAAAAGAGGAAAACAAATTATATTGTTTCTCTGAGATACTTCAGGTATTGTGCACATTCTATACCTACCTTGAAGCTTCATCACTGTACGTTGCACGTTGTACCGTAGAAAGGTCACGCTACTGAATTTCGCCATAAGCCTGGGCATTTAAACTTTCCCGGACTATTCATACGGTTTTCTTACGAGACTAATAGACAAGAGGTTGCCATGAATGAATATCTAGAACTATTATCCGTGTAGGTGATATGAGACAGGAATTTCAGCCTTGAACAAATGTCTGTAGGGATAATAATGGTGGCCTTGTGAGTGATACTGCTGGCGTAATCAGGAGATGGACAGAACACTTCGAAAAGTTGCTAGGCTCAGTGGGGAGGCTTCGATGGAGGCATCTGAGAATGAAGAGGAAGCAGGAGAATTCGAGGATGATAGAGAGGAGTTGGTGACATCCTATGACGAGGTGTATGAAGCTCTAGAAAAGCTTAAAAATAACAAGGCAGCAGGTTCCGATGGTTTACCAGGGGAACTACTAAAGAGCGCAGGAGGAGATTTCATAAAGGAATTTGCCCATCTCATAGAGCGAATATGGCTGGAGGAGGTAATGCCTGATGAGTGGAACAATGGGGTGGTGTGTTTAATACATAAAAAGGGTGATCCGCTCATATGTAAAAATTATAGGGGCATCTCTCTACTTAATACAGCATATAAGGTATTGTCCAACATCATATTTTCTAGGCTGCTTCTCTACGCTGAGGAAAACATAAAAGAATATCACTGTGGATTCACTAGGAATAGGTCAACAACAGACCAAATATTTACACTAAGGCAAATCCTGGAAAAAACGTTGGAATATGGAGTGGCCACTCACCATCTCTTTGTGGATTTCCAGTCGGCATATGATTCAATCAACCGGAAAATCCTATATAGAGCTATGAAGGAGTTGAATATACCATCTAAGTTGGTGCGTATGGTTGGAGTAGTTATGTCCAATACTAAGTGCCAAATCAGAATACAATCAAATCTATCTAACTCCTTAAAAACATTGAATGGGCTGAAACAAGGAGATGCCTTATCGTGTCTGTTGTTCAACATAGCTCTAGAAAAGTTCATCAGGGATTCAGGAATTCAAACTAGCGGACACATATTTCACAAGGAGGTATAGCTTCTGGCCTATGCCGATGACATTGATGTCATAAGTAGGTCTGAATCTGGCTTAAAGGAAGCCTTTCAGGAACTGGAGTTGTCCGTTAAGGCTATGGGCTTGGTTATAAACCAAAGCAAAACCAAATATATGTTTGTAGGTGCCAACACTCGTGCCCTGTCCCTGCGCATTAATGATTATGAATTTGAAAAGGTTCAGGCTTTTCCATATCTCGGGTTATATGTGAACTCTGGAAATGACTCCTCTAGAGACATTGAAAAACGGATATTATCTGCTAATAGGTGTTACTACGGACTGGTGAAACATTTTAAGTCAAAATTAATAAGTAAAGATACAAAATCCACCCTATACAAGACCTTGATCAGGCCAGTCCTGATGTATGGCTCGGAATGCTGTGTGCTAAGAAAACTAGATAAGCAGAAACTATCCGTGTTTGAGAGGAGGGTACTGAGGAGAATCTATGGCCCTGTGAAGGAAAACGACATTTGGAGGCGACTGCATAATCGAGAGTTGTATGAAAGGTTTAAAGATCTTCCGATCGTGCAACTCATACAAATTAACAGATTGCGTTGGACTGGTCATGCCCAGAGAATAGCGGAGGATAGAATCCCAAAAAGAGTTATGAATTATTTGCGATGGGAAGGAGAAGGAAAGGAAGACCGCGTACAAGATGGCTGGACCAGGTTGGTAAGGAGACAATGAGGCTGGGTGCAGCAAACTGGTGGACATTGGCCGGGAGTAGAGACCAGTGGGGAAGATTTCTTTTGGATGCCAGGGCCCGGACTGGGCTGTAGCGCCGAGGACGTATGTATGTATGTATTATCCGTGTAGGTGAATAACATTGTGCGTGTAACAACCTCTTGCTCTAAAACAAGTGTCTGAAGCACTTGCGTCACAATGACTTACAGGACGGGTTATTAAATAAGTAATAAAAGAACTACTGCTCGTTTGTCAATAATTTGTGGTAATAAATTTGTATAGAATTCAACTTCTTGTTCCTAAAATAATTAAGGTAAAACCATACGTACGGTTACGTACAAGTTATATTTTTAGATCGGATAGATTGAAGAAGGAGATTTGAGATTGGACAGACGAGATGTGATGGAAATCAGTAGATATGCTGAGAACAAAAAGTACGTGAAATGGCGGAAGAACACGCGTGGAAGAATGATAATGGGTTAAATCCCTGAGACACGAGCGAGGAATGCTGGAATATTCAGGATATCTTCTGGAAGAGATCGGAAGATAGCCTTTGAGATCGGAAAAGAAACTGCGTCTAAATCCTAGAAGTGCAGAACAAAAAGACAATGCAAGGCAGTGCTGCTCAAACTTTCCTCCTCTGGCCGACCACTAACAACTTTCAACAGTTTTGTGCGGACCACCCGAAACAAAAAAAAATCAGATCCAGAATAACCGTCAAAATCTTATTTTCCCGTTTAGTAATCAGTTATAGTGTACAGCTAATACACTTATTCTTTACTTTTAATAATAAGTAAATAATAATACGTATAATTGTCATTAGTTATAAACAAAAAAATCAGATCCAGAATAACCGTCAAAATCTTATTTTCCCGTTTAGTAATCAGTTATAGTGCACAGTTAATACACTTATTCTTTACTTTTTAGTAATAAGTAAATAATAATACGTATAATTGTCATTAGTTATAAATAGGTATGAGATATAAAACTTTGTTTATTATATATATATATATATATTTTGTAACGATAGAATATCTGGCTTCTTTAAAGCCCCGCGATGGAAGCCAATCTGTAACGATAGAGACTCGGTCGTCTCTGTAAAAGACGTGTATGTAGTGTAGTGTGTTCGCCTCACACTGGTGTCGTTACTTCAATCCTTGCGCTAACGAAGTCCGTAGCGATGTTTTAATTACCAGTACAACGCAGTAGTAACCTTACCTGTTATTAAATAGGGTTTTGTGAATCCCGGGTGGCGCCAAATTGTTTATTAAAAACAATTAAACTTATTAAATAATGTGTTAAAAAGGAGTTCTCAGCGATGACGGCTGGGGCATTCAAATTTGTTCCCGCCTGTTCGACCTCCTGAATCGGGTAGGCAATTTGTCGAATTGCAGCGTGAGCGTTGGCCGTCAAATCTAGTTTTCGTTAACAAGCACAAATTATACAATACACTCCCTATGAAATAAAAACAATGGTTACACTTTGTACTAGTTACTTTAATTATTAATTTGTAATGTTTCAGTCTGACAAGAAAATTATACTTGTTTATTAATAAATGTGCACCGACATTAGTTATGAAACAATTTCTCTCAGGTTGACGAAATCGATTTTGTAACGAGTTATTCAGTTCAGTATGGCGACTGGTTTGTTTAGTTTACAATTGTACTCGTTCAAAATCTGGAGTTCTTTTGATTATAAGACAACGATTCCTTATGATTACAATAAAAGTACATTACCTTATATTATTTGTACTTTAATAATATTGTGTTTGGTTATAATTTGTTCTGTAGTGTAGTTAAGTGTGTTTCTAAAGTTCGTATTCGATTAACAGGTTATATTCTAAGTTAACAAATTTTCAGTGTTTTGTTTTTCTTAATTAATCTTTGAAAGAGAATATACGGTTTATAGTGAGAGTTCAATTTACTGTGAGAAATATTTAAAGTGAGTTTATTCCTGGAATTTGGGTAATTCAATTATACTTATCAAATCAGGGGACTTGGTATAAACAGTCGTCAGTCAAAAAGGTATTTGGGCTGCATTAGTCATCAATTTTCAGTAATCTTGGGGCTTAAGTATATCTGGCGTCCTTTTCATGTTAGTTGTAGACGATTTTTTCATTTAATTCTTGGGTAAAATGGTCCTTGGCATCAGTTAAGCATCATGGTCCCTCGTCTTCTTCTTGTTGGTACTTAATTTTGAATTTTGATTACTTTTATACGTTTAAAAATGAAAATTTAGGTCATTCAACATTTGGCGTCTAATCTTGACGAGCGTCACTTTACGAATATCAGAAATTAACGGAAAAATTCGTAACCAACGTGTGTTGTCATGGTTACCTGCTAATCCTGATTGGTCAATCTTGGCTTATTACCATTGTTATCAAATTTGAATTCTTTTTCAAAATAGCCGTATATCTTCTGATTGATTATATTCTTCTGTCTTGCTCCCTACATATTAAATATTATCACTACTGTTATTATTTCCTTTCAAAGATTGTTTTGATACCACATAAGGTTGTGTTCTACAAGATATTAACTTTGGTACAATTATGTCATTTGTTAATTACATTTCTTTTTTAATTTAAGTCCTTATACTAACACTTTGCTTTTAATATTATTTATAAATTATCCTTTGTTAATTACTCGCCTCAGATTTGTTAATTTCTTTGTCAATTTGTTACAATTTGTAGTTGTTTGTTTTTGACAGTTAGGCATTTCCTAGGCCTAAGTAGCCATTGCTTGTATTTACTTATTTCCCACAAATTACATTTCATTTTAACCTAATGAGTTCTGTTTTGTTATTATAATTGGTTGTGTTACTTGTTGATGTGTTTTGGATCTGTTTTTGTGTTATTTGTATGGTTTATATTATTTTACACATCATGGATTGCTAATTATTTACTAACCGATTTTTCTCGTTTTCTAAGTTCTGCATGTTTATTTAACTTGCCATTGCTAACAATATGGCTATTATTTACTATTAAATATAACATCTAGGTCTATGGTCTGTACAACTCCTCCAGCCATATCCTATTCATAAATTTGATTAAACAATTATTTAACAATTATTATGTACTGTTAGTTTACAATTCATTTCCTTTTATACTATTTTTTGGGTGTTAAACAACATCACACCTTTTGAATTAACTTAACTAATTATCCCTTATAACATGGGGTGTTTATTGATTTTGTTTTTTAACTTATTATTATTTTTTTACATAATCTTTACTTTCCCTCCATGATAACACTATCTGTTTCATCTTTCATGGGATTCTCCCTTTTAACTACAATTGAATTCAATTAAACTTAACAATAAGATTCTTTTTTAATTAATACTGTTATCATCACTCTTCAGTGTTCATTACTTCTTAATTAATTGTTTACCTCTAATACTATTCTTAACAACATTCTTAATTACTAATATAGTTCACCATTAATCATTTAGTGTTTCTTATTGATTTACTAAGAGTTTTTTCTATCCTTCACTACTTTTCATAACACTATTATTTACACTATTCTTATTTATTCACTACCTTCACTTTTAAATTATCTATTATTTATTATAATTTATTTAGTGTTTTTTCTTTATCACTTTACTTTGGGGTTTTTACACTTCCACTTTTGCACTCCTTAAATGTTTTTATTGTAAGTGTTTCTAAATGGGTAATCCCTGTAATTACTTTCTCTTTCTTATTTACTAAAGTTTATTTTCTCACTACCTTACTATCTCTTTCATTACAACTATCATTAATAATATTAAAAAGTTTATGTCTCTATTGATTTCATCGTTACATCTAACTCTAATTTGTGGGTTAGTGTATTTTTATTTCTAATAGTATTTAATTGGGTTTCATTACATATTATTTACTTTTATCAATGAATTGATAATAATATTTATTATTTACTTAGATTAGTTATTGGTTTCGTTTCCAATATTACATTTGAGTGTACCATTTCTCCTGCTTGTATTCTATATTACTTGTTTGTGCCTTATCACTTGATTTCATTTTATTTCCCTTTATCGTTGGTTTGTTTCTTTTTTTTTTCTCCTTCTTCATTTTCAGTGTATTTCATTTATATCTTAGTTTTCCACCTTCTCCTTTGAGTTTATTTTATTATGTTGCATTGAGTCATTCAGTTCCTTCAATTTGTTTCATTTTTGTTTGGTTTCGGTTTTTTCCCTTCTTCATTGGGTTCTTTTGTTTGGTCAATCACTTTCTTATTTGGTTTCGTCTTTTCCCTTCTTCCTTTTGTTCTTTTTATTTGGTCAATCACTTGGGTTAGGTCATGTCGTCGTTTGTCGTGTCATCGTCATTTTATTTTCTTTATATTAAACATTTTATTTTATACGAATTACTTTTTTATACTCAGATTCATCTTTTTTATCCCTGGTATTGGGGTGGCTTATTTGTGTTGTAACATAATGCCTCTCCTTCAAAATTGATCATTTTGATAAAACACTATCATAGTTTTTTATGAAATTATCAGTTATATTATTTTTTCCTTTTCTTTCTTGTTTGTTTCTTCTTTCTTATTTCTATTCTTACTTGATCCATTCCATTTTATTTAGATCTATTTTTATTTATTTCCATCAGTGTGTTCTCCCTTTTATACAATTTTTTCCCTAACTTTTCAGTAGCTGCTTTCTTCCATTACTACTCATTTTTTCTGAGACCAGAGGAACATCATCTCTGCTCAGTTAATTTGATTGCTGGATCTATTCTCAGTCAATCTTAAATACCTTTTTTGTCATCTTGTGACTTAAATTAATAATAATAATATTTTTTGGGATTGTCCACTTAGCGGTTTGTTTTTTCGATCATTTTAGCCTTTTACTCATTCTTCCTTCCGATGTACCCTTGCTATGTACTGTTATTTACTCATACAGTTGATTGTTTTTTATTTATTTAGTTGTTAATTTCATCATTTCTAACTTTTCATTAGTTTGTTTTTCTTTTCTTCTTGTGATCATTGTAATTATCTTAGACATCTTTTTTCTTTTTCTTGGTAGTTTACCAATATTCTGCTTTAGCCATTTGCTGTATATTTGCTTTATACATTATTTCTTTTTCTTCCTCGTACCAGTTCAGTTTTTTTTTTTCTTTGAATCCATTGAATTCATTATAATTTTAGGCATTTGTCTTAGCAAGTTCTGCTTGATTTTATTTTTGTTTATTTTATTTTGTTTTAAATATTATTCTGAATAATTTTAGTAAGTTTGTTGTTCTTACTTTATAGGAATTTTTGTAACTTATTCCTTATATATTTATACACATTTTTTTTCTTTATATGTCATTTATTCATTATTGTAAAGTGATCTTACTTTGTAGGAATTTTTAAAACTTATTCCTTCTTTTAATATTTTATATTAGGCCTCATAAGTCATCGAAATATTGTTGTAAGTTGTGCTCACATAATTTTTGAATTTTGGTATTTCTTTATTTGTTTATTATAGGTTATTTTTCTTCGTAAAACTTTTTTATAGAAGCTTGATTATACACTCCTTTTATCTTTTTGGTGGTTATGTTACTTATTTCATAAGTATTGTTACGATTGTCTTTGGTGATGACATAAGGTCCTATGTATAATAATAACCGTTTCTTTGTTATACCTTCAATCGTACTGGGTAGCTCACGGTTTTTTATTAATACTCTTTCTCCTTCGTTATATTTAATTGTTTTAAGTTTGTTTTGAGAATACTTTGCTTTTTGTTTCTCGATTTTTTTCATTATTCGGCTGTACCATTTGTTTTCATCATACGGGTCTTCTGGGTTGTTCGGAAATTCTATTAGTTCCTGTATCTCTCTATGGGGTTTTCTTCCAAACATCATTAAATATGGGGTGTTCTCAATAAAATATACTTTGGTTTCGTCTTTTCCCTTCTTCCTTTTGTTCTTTTTATTTGGTCAAT
The DNA here is from genome assembly GCA_034769895.1 of Magicicada septendecula. Classification (NCBI taxonomy): domain Eukaryota; kingdom Metazoa; phylum Arthropoda; class Insecta; order Hemiptera; family Cicadidae; genus Magicicada; species Magicicada septendecula. Next base: position 663,536,859 of record CM068368.1, read on the forward strand.
CACTTGGGTTAGGTCATGTCGTCGTTTGTCGTGTCATCGTTATTTTATTTTCTTTATATTAAACACTTTATTTTATATGAATTACTTTTTTATACTCAGATTCATCTTTTTTATCCCTGGGGTGGCTTATTTGTGTTGTAACAATATATATATGTTAAAGATCAGGTAACCAGTTGTCTTACTTATTGAACTTACATATACATGATCTTTCTTTTTGAAAAAGTATCAACATTTTAATAAAAATACAAAATTTTATCTTCTTCGGAATAAAAAAACGTTCTTTAATAAAAATGGTTCCATCACGGAAGTAGTATTGGATAAAAACAGTCGATAACAGTGGTTTAATTTAATGCAGTAATAATGTTTCAATCTGTATCTTAATTGTATCAGTCTGTAACAGAATTTTAAAACTTAGTTGCATAACATACGATTTAGATGCCTGTTACGCGTTTTTGATACTAAGAATCTGGTGGGTGTTTGAAAATAAATTTTAAAATAAAAAAACGTTTTTATCTCTGTGGCCAATCCACGGACTATTCATTCGGTGCATTCGCATGTTGGACCACAGTTTGACAAACAGTGAACGAAGTTCAGTATCTCAGCAAGGAAAGCTTTTTCGTAGAATGATATTGTACGCAGCGTCTGTAACGGTGAATTATGTTTTCCTGGATATAATTTTACTGAGGCACTTAATATTGTTATAACACATTGCATTAAACTCACCACATTATATTGTTAATGTAACGAACTCGAGACTTAAAAAGGTAAAGGTCACTCTTATTTTAATTATGTACTACAAATTAAAAATATAACTATCGCGTTCTATTGTAGCCCTACTCGAAAATTCTGAGTTCTTCACACAGGAGTTTAATTCTTCCTTGTTGGTTTTCCTGGAGTTAAGAAGTTGTTTGGCGTACTCCTTCGGTTAGAAGTTTCTACTATTTCTGCAGTAGTGCTTTAACAGTGGCTATCACATTTTCCCAGTGGGAATGGTAAATCCACTGGTTTTAGTTAGTTACTTAGACCTACCATACTGCCTCGCGGTGGTTTTGAGTGGCAACAGTCGTAGCCAGTTATGTCTTAACGCTGTACTGCCACTGCAAAATGGGTTTTGTCTGCTCCTGTCAGACGACTATCTTCTGTTTCTTCATTGCGAACGACTACGACCTTTGATGATGATGACGGCTCTCACTTTCTTCTCCATCATTCTCGTTAAGGGCTGCTGAGCTTTGCCCAGCCGAAGCTTTATTCTCGCTTTTGTTTTGGTTTCCTCAGTGTTTTTTCGTTATCGCCGTCTTCTACTGACAAAAGCTTTACTTATGACAGTATGACGTACAATATGACATACTGGTTTCTTACACGTTTAAAATTTTTTCTGTACCAAGAGGTATGGCGACAAGTACCTCTACTAAAATCCAGCTAAACCGCTAGACGTCCGAGGTACTCGATTTTAAATGTGCGTCCGTATTTTCGATCCCTCGTGTAATATTTATCTAATATTGAAGAGGTAATAGACTGAAAATGGGAGTTAATAGACTGAAAATTAGAACCACTTGACCTACACATCTGATAAAAAATAAGTAGATTATACAGTCAAAAACCCGAACTAATCAGGATTAAGGCAACCAGGACTAGAAATATGGATTTAATCGAATTTCCGAACATAACGAATATACGACGGTATAAAAATAAAAGCGAATTGTACGGTGTTCAAACAGTAAGTAGGCTATGTCTTGTAGCATACATGTAAATGAATTTTACTTGTGTATTTCGTCGTTTGGTATCAAAAACGTAAACACTGAGCACTTTTATTGCAAAATTTACAATTCGCTATATTGTACTATTCTTGTTTTCAGTTTACATTATTTTACGACAATACCTCTACAGTTCTTATTTTAAGTAAAAATCAAACAATAATGAAATTTGTATATTCTCTCCACGTCTTTGAGGATTTCGGACTTTCGACGGTTCGGATTACTGACATTCGGGTTTTAGATGTCCTCTGTGAGTTATAATAGATTCAATGAAAAATAACAAGTTTTTATTGAAATAAATATTCAACTAGGACAAACTGCTTGACACGCAGACGTTGTGGTCTCACAGACAATCACATTTTGTATCCATTTGATTATGTAATATAATCAATAACCGATAATGTTCATAGGTACAGTCTCCCTTCGTTAATCAGACATGCATGGTATGTCTTAACGACCGTTTGAAATATATTACCTTCGTACACGAACGCACTAACAACCACAACGATTTCTGCAAATTATTATTATCTTACTGGAACACTGTCTATCCAAGCGCTCAACAGAAACAACTGAATTTTCTCTTTATTTAGAACACATGTATACAATCGTAATACTTCTTTAAGCGTTTCTGTTGTAGTCAGGTATGTTCATATATGCTTGTAAGGAGTGCTGTGTGATGACTTGGAAGATGTACGTCTCCTCGGACAACGAGTACAAATGAAACGGAGTACAGCACGTTACTTTAATTGTGAAACATCTCTTCTTCTCCGCCGCGTAGGAGTTGGTTATGCCCAACAGTGTGTTTGTCTGTTGCAACAATAATCAGCATAGCTGCAGAGTTAGCAGAGAAGTGTAAGGTCAACAGGACCGTAATGTACCAATAATTCTGCAACACCCGTTGTACTACAGCCGAGTTGTAGCTGGCTATATGCATGCGCAGTTAATCTCGCTATTAGACGCGATATACTGCAAACGGACATCGATTCGTATTACGAGTATTTCAACAATGCTCCTCATGAAGCTCCTCTAATAATATTACATGCTTTCTTTATGCCTAGAATATATACTCTTGAACTAAATTATGAATTTGGTTATCATTAACCTAATAGCAGATATACGAACTTCTATAACAGTAAACCCACCAACGCCTCAAGCACTGCGAATAACTGCAGAAGTTAGACAAGGCGACTTTCTAAGTCCTTTCGTATTATCCTATTGCCGAAAATGTTATCCTCTAAGGTACACATATTTCCATATATCTGTTACGCTGACGATGCCGTACTTTGAAAAACAAAAATGGACTTCAAATGCTTTCAAACGGATTCATTATAATTGCTAAAGAATACGATTTGATCATAAATACAAAGATGTAAATTAAAAGTAACTGGGGAAAAATAAAACCGTTATACATTTAACCCTTTGAGCACAGAATTAACTGGCTCGAGAAACATTAACCAAGAATCAATATCAAGTTCAGTAAAGCATCTAGAGTAGCAGGATGCATGAGTTATTTAGTGTGGATCAAGTAGACATGACAGTTGATAGTTGAGTTACAATTTTAAAGATAGCAATTAGATCGATATTACCATATGCAATGGAGATAAGAGCAGACAAGACAAAAACTAAATGTGAGCAAAATGAAAGTTTTGAGATTTCTACAGAATAAACCAATTCGCGAAAGTATACCGACCACAGATAGCTGAAACATGTGCGAAGTGCAGTACATAGTCAGTTAGACCAGAAATAGAACAAGAATGTGAAAAAACACATTGACAGGATGGAGAAAACAAGATTAGTAAAACATAAAGAGATGATCAAAATAACAGCAAAATGAAAACCTTCTTCAAGGTGGAGAGACCGCTGGACAATTGATTCCAAAGGAGAGCGGCAGTGATTGGTAGAATAGGCCTAAATGAAGCTATGGATATTAATGCCATTATACATACAGATCAGTCTCATCTTCATTGTCCATGTTTTTGATCCGTTAGTCATTGGCAGAAGCAAAGACCGCTTAAAATCTTTCCTTTTTAAACTCGGGAGCAATTTGTTAACCTGGAAAGACGACATAACCTTTCAAAAGACGATGTAACCTGATTTTAGTCGAGCGATAATTTCTGTCAGTGCATCACCACTGGTTGATATTATTTTACACAACCTTTTACTTATTGACTTTTGTGTGTGTCTGTCTGTCTATTCGTCTGTCTATCTGCCTATGTATACATGAATAGTATTTACATCAGACCGCATAAGACAATGCTTTTATCAAGGTCTGTCTCCTCAGACTTTTGGTTTCTTCAGTTCTCGCGCTCAGATAACAATCGCATAATGTGATGACAATCCTCAGTTTGTCTCCCAGTCTCACGCTTCGCGCTTTCTTCCTTACTTCACTTACATCTACTGTTACTCTTCTGTTTTAATACACTTACAAAGTAGGCCAGACTGAGGCCTTGAATTACAGGTGTTTCGTACTCTGTTAGTGTTCAAATGACGTAAGGTTGACGTGCACTTGCGACGTTTTATATATGTTAATGAATTATATTGACATTGTTCTGGTTTAAGGGTTAGAATAAGGGAGAGTATTAAGCTATTGGCCCCTACAATAAAATACAGGCCTTATTAAAACTATACTCGATTTATAAACTAATTAGAAAACACGTTTGTGGTCTGTTTACGATAACGCTGGACTTTCATTTCAGTCGACCGACGGTAAACGAATTTCTCGTCTTGTAAAGTAAGCCTAGCACCAAAATATTATTGCGGTGCTGGCCACGTGTTTCTTCGTGTTGAACATAAAACCGACGAATGCAGGCTGACAATTCGAACCTAACCAATTTCAGGTGATGAATTTGCATAACTTTAATGCCTATTAAAGAACCGTGATATTACGCCACTACTCTTAAGAATTAGCTTTTAGAGCATCGATGTTTTACTACCAACAACCAAGGATGTTTATCCGTTTAAATATTCTGTCCATTATCTGATTACAATGAACGATTTCGTGGAAGAAAAACTGAAAACACTACTCTTGAATGTACGAGATCCATATTGTGATAGTACTATATAATGGTTGTAGTGGTGAATGTGAAGTCGTTGTTACCGTTGTTGATGATGGTGGTGATCACTAAACCCATTACAATATTAGCTCAAAATGGCAGGAGCTTGTAGACTGGGTCAAGGCTCTTTAAGATGATAAGGCCAAGGTCATAACAAGCACTGTAACAAATATACACTTAAATTAATAATGGAGATTGATAAACACTTCTTATAGGTGTTGTTACAAGTAATTAATGTGAAATTTTGTTTTATAATAAGGAAACATTTTGAACATAATAAACTTAAATAGTTACCGATAAATTTTAATTTCATAATACAGATTCTAATACAATGTCGTAAGACGTATGTATGTTTAACGCAATTAAATTTAGTCGCATAAAAATCGAACAAAAATTGTTTCTATTTAACTGAATGATAGCTTTCCATGCTCAAATAAATTATAAAAAATTGTATTTCAATCAGCAGTTCATAAATGTCTTTTGAATAATTATTTTAAAATGATTTACGAACAGTCATAACCAGACATGACCTTGGCGCTACATGTTCAGGAAAGAGCGCTATATGACGAAACGTCAGGTGGCTCCATGCGAGCAGCAGTCCCGTCTAGTTAACATCTCTTACGGCCGAACTCAGTTATAGAATTAAAAAGGTTGAAACTCAAAGGTCAGATTAAATTATCTGTCTGAGACTGTTTTACTGCATTGATCAGTTCTGGCGAGTAGGTGCGGAATTCAGTGTATGGAATTATTGAACTCTTCTTGCCGTCTATAATGTTTTTGCTAATACTAAAACCAGAAAAAAACTAAATAAAATTACTGTTTATTACGGAAAGACAACATTTAAATACGTATATTATTATACGTATACTCACAGACATGTATCATTTGTATTCCAATAAACTCTGTTACATTGTAGATAATAACATTTTGATAATCCACTGTGTTAAACTCTAGATAATTTAGTTGCCAATTTAATTTTTGAAGTAATAATATCAATTTAAAGCGGAACGAATAAAGTTTATTGGTTTTTGTTTACAAATTTTATTGATTATAATCGTTATACCGTTGTATTCTTAATATTATAAAAACCATGAGGTAATCATTACAGTAAAAAAAACTTGAAAACTTGTAAAAGTCGTTCAATTTTTCTTTCTGACGAAGATGGTTTAAAACCATCGAAATGGGTTTTAATGTTAAAAACATATCCTTATTGTATATTTTGCACTGATTAATGGAATAAATATTTTTCGCAAGGGAAAGCCTACATACTCACACACGCTTGTAGGCTATACACGCGCTCGTACGGGTAAGTAACAATTCAACAAGTGTTAAACGGTTGAAACTCTGATTACGTGCACAAAGCAATAAGCACAAGTCACAAAATTGGCCTGATAATTACTTCATCTAAACTCACTCTCACTATAGAAGGATGGAGGAAGCGGAATATCAAGACGTCACATGACAACCGGTATATTCCAGAATTGTGGGTGCAGAGAGATTATTGAGTACAAGTTACAGGTCTATACTTTCTTAGCACTCGAATTTATATGGAATGTCATATAAGCGGATATTTTAACTATTTTTTTGCTTTTTGGTCATATTTAGCTGAAACATAGGCCTATGTTTTTTTTTTGTTTCAGTGGAGGACGCTGCTTTTTTATGTTATAGTCCTCAAGTCTTACGTCATGTCTGGCTCTGAAAATATGCTCTATCGTCTTGTCTTAGACTAAGAAATTTTTATTATTTACTATTTGGAAAAGAAATAATAAGATTAGCAGATACGGAACAACTTCTTTGTTGTAATTCTAATTTAACGTAAAAATATTAACTGTAATTTTTTATTAACTAAAAAAAACTACTTACAATGTGGGCTATTCAGATCTATCTTATTTCCTTTATTTCTATAGAGCATATTTTACCAGTTTTAGATCGGATTTTGATAGCTCTTTTTGTTTTTGAAACATAATTGCATGATATTTCTAGATTTTTTAGATCACATAAATCATATGCCTATATGTACAACGTCATACAATCATATATATCATCGTCAGTGCTTCCCTGCTCTCTCATTAGTGTGGTCCCTCATTTTTCAACGATTTTCCTCAGAGCCAATCTTGTCCATGTTTACCCACCTTGCAAGGAGTAGGCCTATGTGCGTATCTACTTAACTACTTTCTTATCTGGCCTTTTAGAGTTATTATCAGGATAATCAATTACATGTTCCAGTTTTTGTGTGCCTTCAGTCTTCCTCTGTTCATTGTCCACGTCATTGCAGGAAGCACACACTGATTAAAAATTTTCCTTGTTCATCAGAGAAGATGTTTGTTATTCTTAATAATATTTCTTACCTCCCAAATGTAATTCGCTCTTATGTTTTTCGATTAAGAATTTTTGGCATTCATCTGCGTTACTTTATTTTACCCAAATACATGTACCGTCAAATTTCACCTCCTCAACTGGTGTAGGCTTATTAAACATTAATCTTTTTCATATTTATTCTCAAACCGACTTTTTGTATTTCTGGCTGATCCCATAAACGCTTTTCCTCTCTCAACTGTATCTTCATTAAACAACACTACATCGTCTGAAAATACGAAATTTGAAAATTGCATTCCATCTAACTTAATTCCATGGTTTTCCATTCTGTCTGTTTGAACGCACGCTCCACTAGTTATGTAAGCGTAAATAACGAAGTTCAAATAGTGTAGGCCCATACAGTCTATTCTGTAGAGTATTTAAAAAAAAAATTGTTGTATTTTTGGCTAAGAATTCAAAGTTCAGAACAGCTTCCATCTCCAAAGGGTGTATTTATGGTAATTGCTGAAAGCTGCGTGAGTAAAATAGAATGGTTTCTTCTCTACAAATGGTCTTAAACGACACTTTTAAGTCTCCACGGTATTGCTGTGGCCACAGTATCAAACTCGTCGTCCCCATGCCTCCTTAGTGCTCCCCTTACTTCGGTTCATAAGACTGGTTATTTTATACATATTCTTCGGAAAATTGTTTATACTCAAAAACAGCTAAATGTAGTGTCAAATAAAAGTTGCCACTTACCTGGGAAAAAGATAACAGATTAATGCATTTTTTGGTAGGCGCGCGCGCTTTCATTACATCTGTCTAAAATTCAATTTTGCTATATCTTTTATAAAAGTAATCATAGTTCGTGAAATAGAACACATTGAATTGTTAAACCTTCTTCTAACCAAGTAATTAAAATGTTTGTAAATATGCAGCTTATATAACTTATACCTGTTAACTGGAAACACTAATTATGAATCCAATGGTTAATTGTGTATACAGTTTTTGTTAAGATAAAAGTTGTGGCCCCTTAATAACTTTTTTAATAAAACACGTTAAAAATTAAAATATATAAAATATAAATATTTATTTAACAAATATTAAATATTATATACACACTGTCCACATATACACGTATGGAAGCATACGTCTGAAACGTAACTGTTTCTGGGTGACCGAGTTGGCCCCGTGTCCGAATGGGGTTTGACGTGACTGCAGTAGCTGGTCACAAATAAACAGACCTGTCTGGTAATAGTGTAGCCTCCAACATAAATACATTGTCGTGTCAGGTAATTTCAGTTATAATTACCAGCACCATTATCAGCCAACCGGCACTTATACACACACTCGCGCGCGCGCGCGTTAACACGGCAGTTAATATCGCCGGCATCAGAGAATTCAAAGATTCAATTACTACACAAGTCGAGCAGAGCGTCCGTTCTTAGTGCTATGCTTTTTTATATAAATTACAGGTGTTTACGATGTGAACGTACACCGTTTATTGGGAACAGTAGTAGTAATGTACAATGACATTGAGTCTGACCAATCACAACGGCTCTCGCTCTTGCATCACTGCACCCAGAGTCACGTTGTTTCTGTTTCATCTTCTCGTTTCCTATTACTTTGAATCGAAACCTTGGTTCCAGTATTACTCAGGTCGTCATACACAAAGATGTAATCCTTTCGTCTCCAAAGATAGATAGATACTGGGCCTAAAACGTTTATAATCGGAGTAATTATTATTACGTATTATTTCTTTTATTAATTTTTATAATCATAACTGAGATAATGTAGGCATATTCATTTATTATAGGAAAATAGTGGTGTACGAAATCGTTTAATATTATGTTTGCTTTCACTTTAAATTAAAAACATTTGAAGTCAATAATTTTTGCTTATTTATAAAAACAAATTTCTGACAAAATATAACGCATTTTTCGAAGAGTAAACGTATTTCAGAAAAATCTGTATTCTAGAAAAATAAATTTGAAAAAATAGTCAAGAGGCTATTTTCGTTACTAAAGCATATATGAGTATACTAAGCTTCCTACTTAACAAGTTATAAGAGAGGATGATGCGAGATTTATATATATTCTTCTTCTTGATTGCAGTCCGCAGATTGGTTTGTAGCAGTTCTCCACACCGATCTTCTCTGTGTTCCGTTTCGTCTTCACATAGAAATTATAACTTACAGCACAATAATATATTTCATATATTGGAGTCTCGGTGTTCCTCTTCCTCTTTCCCCTTCAATGTAACCTTCTATTATTGTTTTAATCAAATTCTCGTGATGCATAATATGGCCAATAAGTTCAACCCTTCGCTTCATAATATTTTGCCAAAAACTTCTTGTTTCTCCACCTCTAGTCAGAATCTCATCATTACTAACATCGTTGACCCATCTTAATTCCAGTAACTTTCTGTAACACCACATTTCCAGTGCTTTCGGTCTTCTCTTTTTCTCTGTTCCAATTGTCTACTCTCTCTGTTCCATTGCTATGCTCCATATGTAACTCTTCAGGAACCTCTTTCTACCACACACACACACACACACACACACACACACACACACACACACACACACACACACACACACACACACACACACACACACACACACACACACACACACACACACACACACACACACACACACACACACACACACACACACACACACACACACACACACACACACACACACACACACACACACACACACACACACACACACACACACACACACACACATTAGGAAGAACATTATATTTAAACATTAGGTATAATTTAGAAAAGTTATAAAGTATCTCACTGCGGTCTTGTCTTAAAGCACCGAGGTTCCATTTGCTGCTAAGTCACACGCGTTAGTACAAACCTGGATGGATGCCACGCCTCGATGCCCGAAGGTCTCTTCACCCGGAAATGTAGGCAGAGGGCGTTGATTATGTTATGTACGAACGAAGTAAATCATTACAAAAAGTATAATAAATAAAGTGCAATATAAGCAATTGAAGGAGAAATTTTTTCGGGCAGAAGTGTTAAAAATGGAGCGAGTCCAGTGTAGGAGAGAGAAAAACCCAGGTTCAAAGTGGACTGAAGACAGGAAGAGGAGACACAGTGAGAAGATAAAGAGTATTGGAAAAAAGTAAAGAACAAAGAGTAAAGAATTGAAATTGGTATGTGGTCCTTAGATGGCCGATACGAAAAAAAGAAAGAAAAATATTCCCAGTCATACATAAGAGTAGATATGAAAATTATTTTGTATGTGTGTGTGTGTGTGTGTGTGTGGGGGGGGGGTTTACATTTGATCACATGTTACATACAACCATGACGTCCAATAGTATAATTTTGTTTATATCTTCTTCTTCTTCTGATGTACAAACTGCCTGACTATTAATCATATCTCTGAGTCCAGATGTTACATCGCTCCCTTTACATCGCTCTTAGATGGCCGAAAAAAAATTAATACAAAGTGCAGTATAATACCTTTAAAGCAGCTGTCGGTTAGTTTGTACATTATCAATAATTGTATGATAATAAAGTGTAGTTTTCTGTTGGGAACAAATCTAAAATTAGATTAAATTATGATTGTATAATATTTTGAAGCATTTTTATTTCTAGCGTTCCAGGCAAGTTCAGAAATAATTGCTTATGTTTACTTCTTAAATAAATAACTAATCTGATTTAAAATGATATTAAAATACAGTGGTAAGAAAGTATGCCCTGTAACGTAATCGTATCTTGTACACATCATCATGAGAATAAAAACACTGGTGTTGAACAATTAAATTCTAGTTGTCGCTTTTAAACTGGATTACAAGAAAATTGAATTTTAAATATGAAAGGTAAAAGTGCTAAAAATATCTGCTGGAAATGAACATATTAACAAATTTCCTCTTTCACAGAAACGCCAAACTCTCAATTCAAAAACGCGAATTGGAATAGCAAAAATCAATACTCCAGCAACTCTAACTTCAGGTATGGCTGTAGATTAGAAACCACTAACAGTAAGCTTATAGGTTAATATCTAAAAACATTATTTGAAGTTAGTTTAGGAGTTGGAATATTCAGGGATTCGACATTTTACACGATTAAGCTACAGACTTTAACGATAAACAATCTGAAATTCAGGGCTGTGTACACACACACACACACACACACACAAGAAGTTTAGTTTACCAGCCTAAGGAATAAAACAATGAAACGAATGAAAACACACGATTAAAACGTTTTATAGAACGGTACCTGTACCGACAATCTTGTATGATAGTGACAAATAAGTCAATCGTAAATGAGAAAATAAAGAAAGGTATCGAGAAATATCCAAATGTGAGTATAGATAAATTGCATTAACAGTCTGAAACATGAGTGGAAACCTGACGTAGGACGAGCGAAAGACAGAAAGGAAAGGGAATACGACTTACAATTTCTCGTCTCACACTAGATATTGCATCCTGAAAGAAAAAGTTGCTATGTCTATGTGTCTGCATTTACTGACTTGAAAGAAAGCAGCTTCTTTCGTACAGTTTTCAATCTCCACAATCTTATTAGCAAAACTTGATTCTGTGTATGTGAATTCATCTACACTGTCAAATCTTGGTCTGTCAGTTTCCACGTTAAGATTAACTTTCCATCCTTCCTTATGCACTTCATCTGTCATATTTAATTCTACATAACGGCCACAAAGGGTTCGGTTTTATTATCAGGTACTTCGTTAATCTCACCACATAAACCTGCAAATATTAACTGGTAACTGGTACTTTCAGCGATGATTATATTGATGGTGTTTCCGGCACTTAAACATCAGTCTTAAAGTGCAAATTTAAGGTATGTCAGTCAGAAAGCTGTGACTTTTTAAGAGAGCTGTGTGACTGCCGTTTCGAAATTTGTTTTTCCGTATTGGTAAAAGATATCATGAGTATATATATATATTTTTTTGTTCGTTGGTTGAAGATAACAAATTTATCTGTAACATCACTTAGTTTCTTCGTCACTTACGGACATTTTTGTCTTCACATATTTAATTCATCATACACATTGCCTAGTTTTTTTTGACTTGACTTTTTTAATGTTCCTGCTAAGTCGCATCTTTATAACATTAAACTTTTTAAATTAACCCACTTTCTTTTAAATACAAAGTGATTTAGGAACTGGGTGCGAATTACCTTATTTATTTATACTTATTTAATTGAATCCTATAACATTAACGATCATAAAAGCAATACAATAATTATAGGCTATTACATACATACGATACATAGGTACTATGCATGTATATACATACAACTATGTATACATATATACTATACATAGTTGTTCAGAACTGATCAACACTAAACATTTGATTAAATACTCCACCTTAAAATTTATTAATAAACGTGTAAGAAGTGAATTTTCTATTTAACAGACATTATGTTCTATATACGACGAAACAAAACGTAATTTCAACTATTTTCTAAAACTTCCGGGCTGAAACCCCAGTTGCAACTGGGGTTGCTTGTTCCCAGTCCATTGGGAGACGTGTTCGGCGTATCATCTATCGAACACATTTCTTTTTTCTTTTGCTACTGAAGATGGCCACCGGTGGTGCGGCCGAAACGTTTAGCAGCATTTTAAGCAATCGACCACGGCCTTTCAGCCCGGAAGTTTTAGAAAATAGTTGTAATGACACCGGCCGTGAAAGCCTACGCACTAAAACGTAATTTGTGTGGGATACAATCAGGACCAGCACAGACGACACCTTAGTCAATTTATTTCTTGAAAAACAGGATGTCTTACAGCATTGAATAAGGTATTATTAATGAACAAACATTTTGATATATTTAGTAATAAATTGTAATTACTAAACTTCAGCTTTTTAATCGTCGCTCTGATATTTGAAGATTTCTCGCAATATAAGATAATAATAAAAAATATTGTTATTTCTAATTATATATTGCGATTGCTGCTAGAATAAATTACAGTTGCGAATCATTGTAGGATGCTATACTTGATACATTCAAGTTTCTCTGGTACCTATAAAGGCAATAAATATAACTTTTAACATGTTCCCGACTACCAAATTAAATCTCCTTCGATTTCAGTTTTCGTTGCAGGAGTGAATCTGAACTGACTAGAGTTCATCCATAACTCTTCGAACAACAGATCTAAGCACGGAAGACCTCAGTCCGACATGGACGTTGCACCGGATAATAAAGAAAAGTTCAGTTATGCAGGACAAGAAAGTGAATACATAGACAAAATTCCGGCAAATGAGCACTCACGGATCGACTAACGATGTGGCATATGACAGCAGATGAGTAGAGGTGCTGACAATCGACGTCTTTAGAATCGAAACCAGATAACCATATCAATAAAGCTTTTCTGGGAATGCAACGGAAAACCACACTATTTAGCTAACTTTTTTCGGGAAATCATCATAATATCAGAGAGCGTAAGAATAATATCCTGACAAAAAAATGTATGTGCCTTGAATAATTGTTAATATCAATTTCTTGTTTCGAAGAACTGCATAAGAAGTTGAGATACTGTTAATAGGCAGCCAATATTGTGAGAGGATAACACATATAAAGATGAAGAAGATTAGAATGTATAAGCGTTCCAATTTCCAAACTCTGCAATGTTTTCGTTAGAACGTACCAACGCTGTAATCTCAGATACCAGTAAGCAAATTTCAACGCCAAGTGAAGATAAAAATAAAATTCGTAATAATAATAATTATTATTATTATAATGACAGTATAGAGTAGCTGTATGTTTATTACTTATATATTTATTTAATAAATATAAAATTAATTTATTTACAATGTGTGCGGAAGTTACGTTAATATGACCATAAGAAAGCGGGTACATCTAAAGCGGGCGATTACATAGGAATCTAGCCAAAATAAAATCGTGTTGACCATTTCGATCATGTTGCTTTCGACCACGGGTGGTCTTGTAACTAGGGCAAAAGACATTTTTGATAACTGTTTCTAGGATATGTTAGATATTTAAAGAATTCTACAAAGTTACGTACAATGAAATTCCTATACAAGTACAGTACAATGCATACAAAATTTCAAAAAATGTGTGCCAGCGACATGCAAATAGATTTAAATTCAATTTTAAATGCAAACAATGTAAGAATAGTTTGTGTTTTTGGTATATTAGATATCTGCGTTTATTGGGTAGAAGTAAATCTTCTATCAAATGTAAGTTTATTTTATTAGTAAATCCGAGCATCCAAATAATTAATAAATTATTGAGCATAGCAGATCCTCTGAACAGCGACCTATAACATATTGTTTGTTGGTAACACCTGTAAATCCGACAGAGACGAATCTGTTCCTAAGGCTGTTTCGTTAACGTTAATGTCGGCAGCAGTGTTAATGCTTATTAGATATCATTATGCTTTCATTCTTTCCGCTTCCTATTTACGTCGTAAATTAAAACCCATACATTAACAGCCTCCATGCAACAGTTTTTTTCTGAGCCATTAGTGTTTCTCGAGCTTATTTTTCAGCTGCATTTTTGTTCTCGCCTTACTTATTCGTTAATAATTTTAATTTACGCTTCGGCTACTTACACAATTTGACACTGATATCTTCCTTACCAACACCTCTATGGAGATCTATAAATGTAAGATATGGAATCAATGCTGATGTGTAACAAAAATTTACATTAAGAAGAAGGTTAAAGAATCCTTCGAGAAATTTCACTGGATTAGAAAGAAACGAAATTTATGGTAAGAACGAATAAAGTACTCTTATACTTGAAATTAAATTTACTATTATAGCTACAAGTATAATTTTATGTTACGCTAAGTTAACAATATGCCTATAAATTTGAGTGATTTAGCTCTTCAGTGTAATATAATTTTATTTTCCAAATGTTTCGTTTTTACAAGCATAGAAACAAAAGATGAAGTAACCGCAGTTAAACAAAATTCAACCTGTAGAAAGGATTCAGGGTCAATATTGACGCGTAAATATTATGAGTAAAATAACACCATTAATTACAGATGAAAGAAGACTTCAAGTAAGAATCGAACGAACGAGTTATAGTTTAAAAGGTGACGTGTAGTATGAAGAAGAAGAAGAATATCGGAGGTAACAAACTTATGCGCGCTCAACGTAATTCCGCACACACTCAATTCGAAAGCAAGGGAAGAGAGGAAGAAGGCGATAGTGTGACTGAGAGGGAATGAGCGGACACACGAGAGAGTGAGCGAAAGAACAACGCAGTTGCTGTAAACGAGGAACGGGGAGTGGATTTAATATTCTAATTAAACCATTCATAGCGACCGATAGACTCATATATTAACGTCATATTATGTCCAAACAGAATAATAGTGTATCTAATTAAAGTACCCTTGCCATCGATTAATCATTTGTACTGTTAAAACACCATTAACGTTTATCAATACAGACTATGCGTTGTTAGTACGCGTTTCAGAACTTCGATTTTTCTTTTTCTTAGGCTAATTATGAATTATTAGCACACGATTGAAATAATAGCAGATTTGACAAATTAATCTGAAAAAATGAGTAATTAGGATGACGATTTCTTTTCTTTTTCCACTTAAAAGTTTTATCCAGCCGATTCAAGAATAAAAAAAAGTCTGTACCTGTGTTTGTATTGTACGTTGCTGATTTGTGTTAATGGTACAGGGCATTCATAAAAAAAATATTAAAATGTTTAGAGAAAGATGTAAATTTCGTGGAATAAAAATTATTTAACCAAGATGTTTATGACTCAAATCGACATGTTTATGTTTCTCATTATTGCGTCGTCCTTCTACTCGGATGATATTTTATCAAGAATATAATTTCAATAAGAAGGAAGTTATGTTTGTTACAAGTTTTACGTGACTTTGTGACATGAAATGTAGACACTCCAGACTATAATATTCGTGTCGCCTTCAAAATTATAGAACAGTACACAAACAAATATCAAAACACAGTAAACATGATTGAGATTCGTCACATTTTTAAATTGGAAAATATTTATAAATCGACTCGGCTTTCTTGAATTCGCCCACATGAAGAGCCGAAAATATTATTTAAAAGTGATAGAAGCAATAATTACGTGGAAACCATATGTGCAATATACTAATTTTCATAGTTTCCGAGTGTGTTAAGCTGGAAGTAAAAACATTAGTTCTGTTTCTTAGTGTTGAGGAAAGCTGTCTATTAAAAAGTGCTGTTAGCATAAAACGCTATGATATCTTAAAGAATAATCAGTGAAGTAGTCATTCCTTACATGTCGACCAAATACCATGTTTAAGTTTGTACATAACATTTTTTCGTCTTTGGGAGTAACACAGTCACCTAATAACGCATTGAATTCTGTATCGACCGTCGGGAATTCTTTGGCTCTTAGGTAAGATCCTAAACTGATATCAAACTCATTGCAATGTAAATTAAGCGCTTGAAGACACAATCATAAAAATATGCTGAAACTGTATATCTTAACTGACGTCAAATCAATATTATTGACTATTTTCATTGAAAGTTCCGTAGGCAATACAGATTAGGATAATGTACCAGTAAGGTCGCCATCTGTTATTACTTTTAAGCGAAAGTTTTAGTCTCCTCGTGTACATTTTTTTTAAATGCATATTATGTTAAAAAATAATACTGTGTTACTATTTTAGTTAAGTAAACACACATAAATTCAGTCCATAAAAAAATAGCATATAACGAACAGCAAAAACTACAGGACAATAACTGTAACATCGTCAGTTGGTAGACTATACGAATGAACACTGAAAAATTTAATTGGAGAAACTGGATAAAACTGGATACTTCTGGAGAGCGGAGTGGGTTTCGCTTCGGTAGGTCCTGCAGTTACAATATCTTCCGTGTGAAACAGTTAGCAGAGAAGAGCGTATCCCATTCACGAGAGCTACATATAATTTCATTGAGATTAATAAGACTTACGATACTGTACATGTGAAGAAGCAATGGGATTTAATGACGATATAGAAGTACCCGTGGCATATAAAATGCTCTAAAATATTTGTATAAAGAGTTGAAGAGCTTAGTAAAAGAAGGACGAGAAAGATCGTTGGAATACCTAGTTAATAAAGGACTTGGAGGTGCTGTATTTTTTATAGACTATTTATTTTTTAAATAGTAGAAAAAATGTAATAAAATGGGTTCATAAGTAGGTGAGGATTCTACCTATAGTTTATTATTCTCTGATAACCAAGTTGTTTGAAGGGGCGCAAATGATATCAACTGTATGTTTCGAAAACTGAAGAAGAAACATGACAACGAGGGCCTCAAAATAAATTATGGAAAAATTACAGTACTTTCTGATTATGGAAAGATCACAGCTTGCGCACAGACGAAGTTGCTTTTACACTTGTTCGCTCACAAGCATACCCATGAATACAAGTATTTGAGAGTAACATTAAAATAAGATGGAAGGAATGAGGTAAACGTTTCAAGCAAATTTATTAAAGGAAATGACAATTCTACTGGAACGAAAAAATTCAAAAAAGATAAAAAACGAATGCTCAAGTCATTTTTAGAGAGCATACTTACACATAGGCCTATCTCAATACAGTGACAAATGTTATGAAGAATAGTTTAACTGCGGCAGAAATGATGTACTGGGGAAGCTGTTGAAAACAGATGGAAGTAGGCAAAACCATAACTGAAACTATCGACGAAAAACAGTTAGTGCAACTCTGTGGACACATGCGTCGTATGAAAGATGATAGAATACATAAAAATATATGAGAACAGAAACCACAGTAAAGAAGTAAGTGTGTATACATGTCATGTAATTACAATAAGAAAGACGTTCCGACTGAGGCATACCGCTCACATGCGTACAAATAAGGATGGTTAAGGAGGAAAATCGAATAAAAAATCCACAGATCGACAGAAACGGAAATTTAATTAAAAAAGTAATTTAGCAATTTAGATAAAAACAATTCTTAAAGCAATTATTTTTAATTACTACTTAACGGTATATACATTTTACAACATACAGCATTATGGACGACCGTAAAACAAGATTCCGATTTTACGTATACCATATAAGCTTTTGTCGGTCGTGGAATTCGTCTGGGGAACTCTGCGTTATTCAGTTCCGTGGCTACAGAGTACCTTGCGCGCTCGCGCGTGTTGCATGCGTATATCAATATCTGCGTGCACGTTGTCATGCTGTTGAATGTGACGTAAAGTGTGTTTTAAAACAGTATCCTGCGTCCGAGAATAGTCCAGCGTCAGCAAATATGAACCTATGAATACAATGAATTAATCACGAGCGCGACCGTGCGAGCGCGCGAGAGCCTGCGTTTTTTGTGTAGTGTGGGCGGCAATAACAAATAACAACGTTAATTGGAATCCTAGGAGCGTTCTCTCTCTTCACGCTGCAGCCATCTTGTAAAATGGCACGGTTCATGGTCAAACGTGTAATCGTTCATTAAAAGTGCCCCCGTGATTCATGACGGCCGACCATCTTCACTCCATTATTTAAGTCCACTAATACAAGTTTCTTTATATTTAAGTTAATGCGGCACAATATTTCCAACCACCTATCCACACGTGCGCCGCTTTAATAATCGTTTCCATCGCTCTGGAAAATTTACTTCTGCGCACAGGCTGATTTAAGGTAACTCCTTAATGTCTCCAGCGGTGTGTGTGAGTTTCATACTTTTAGTGATTAATTTCTGAAAAAAACAAAAAATACATTCCAACCGATTTGTTAAACTAGCGTCTAGTATTTCAACTACCAACAGTCTACCGTGTTCTGGTAAAGATAATCCAGGACAGCATACAAACGATTAATTTCATTGTTGAAACAGTCTACGACTCCTTAAAACAGAAAAACTCACACCAAGCATAGCACACAAAAATACAGTCAGAAAAGGTAAATAAGTGAGGTCCCATAGAGTTTGGGTATTTATAATTATAAAAATCAATTGGCTTTATTAATATCTCGTCCTGACAGTCCTCGTCAAGAAAAATTATAAGGATTGTAATTCAAGGGTATTTATGAAAGAATGGAACTATAACGTTCTGGAAATGTTCATGTAAGGATAATTGTTGATCGTTGAACTGTTGAGTAGAAGTTTTATTAGCACGAATGAACTAGTATATTACTGACGCAGAGAAATATTAATAGAATCATGTCTTATTGATTCTGTATATATAATCTGAATACTATATCCTAAAACATGGCACTTAGATAACATTAAGTTAAAAGAGTTCAAAATATTATGAACAATAATGCTTTAAGATTTCGCTAGACTCTAGCCCCTGACGATGACTAGATTCATCGCTCAGTGGACGAAACGTTTGGCGTTAACAAATACAAAGAGTGTTGACTCCAGAAGAGTAATCAAGGACTCATAGGCATCTGAGAAAATTCAAATTGACCCCATCTGTCCACATCCAAACAGCCATGAAGGTATCGAACTAACAAGAAAAACTTTACAGTGGCCCATGTTCATAAATCTTTATGACTTTAGACTGTGTATCTAAAGAATTATTTTGACATTTTTATTTTTCTACTGAGTAAAACAGTACAGTAGACTAGAGATTTCTGAATGAGTAATTTGTTAATCGATATACCAAAACGTAAACGTGTGAGTATTAAGGATAGGTGGCAAATAAAAGACAAGGTGACATAAGTTATTTAAAGTGTTGTCTGACAAGCTGACTTCAAAATTTAACAACTTACGTGGTTCCTCTTAAAAATGGGGCCCTTAACAATGCGGGACCGTTACCATGGCGACAACAATGCGCAATGGGGTTACCAAAAAGCTCGGAGTAGCTGCTTGTTTCTCGTTAATGATGCTTATACTAACCTTACCCTGGTGACCTAATAGCGCACACTATTATTCGTTTAGTACTAGTTGTATGTTTCTGCGTGCGTTGAGAATAGAATGTTTGTTGTATATTTTGCTAATAACAAAATCTAACCGCACGCGCATTTAGGAAAAAAATTCTATCAAATATTTTTATCGCTGCGGGGCTTTTGGGTATTATCCTTATTCGACTGGTTGAACCCCTGAAGAGTGTTGGTTCTTCACAATCTAATTATTAAAAACCAAAAAAACATAAAACGTTACAGTTATTATCTATTTCCGGAAATTTGAAGTAAGTCACAAAACTATACATTCTGTAGGCCTACATTCTTGCTTACAACAGACGAATATTTAAAAAAAATAGGTGTCGTTGATATGGGTAACAATCATTAAGGCGGGTATACATTAGGCGCAACATACTCGCGCAACTGTCTCGCGAGAATGATTCGCTCGACGGCTGTCTCGTCCTTCCCATTTACACTGAGCGAAACGTTGCGCGAAACAGGCACGAAAGAAGGTGAGCCGTCAGTTTGGGTGAGACAACCATGTCGTCGTGTTCTGTGGTTGTACCTCCGAGTGCTACATCCGCGTTCGCCGTCATGACAATGCTGTATTTGAACAAGAAAAAGAAAACGAAACCAAGTCGGCGCTGGTGGAACAAGGAATTATTCCGCCTGCGATGCCAATATGGGAACCAGCTTATGAGGGAAATGACAGTGTAACCCACTGAAGATACCATCAGGAATTTCATCCTCATGACTGCAGAAGACTTTGAATATATCGTATCACTGATCGGTCCCAAAATCGAAAGAATGGATACAAAGCTTTGAGAAGCAGTAACTGTGAGAGACAGGTTGGCTGTCACACTGCGATTCCTTGCGACTGGTGATTCGTACACAAGCTTACAGTATCTGCTTAAAATGTCAAAGAGTACGATATCAGGAATCATCCCAGCAGTTTGTGATGCGTTGATTGAAGCACTTCAGGAATATGTAAAGGTAAGAATGATTACTCATATTTTTAAACAATATTTCGAAACATGTATTTATAGCATAATATGTACATAGAAAGAAACAATAATCAAGTTTAAGTTTAATCAAAAAGTTATTTGTACCTACATATAATAATCAAAATGATGTGAAATATTATTTTCTTTTTACATATTTCTTGAGAATAATGAATGAGAACAAAATAATTGAACAAAGGGTCAAGAAAAAACATTCGAAAAAACGTTACAAGTTCGAAAAAACATTTCCATCATGGAGTAGTAGAAAGGAGGAAGCTGCACTGGAGTCTTGTCTGTGCTGGGTGTCTTGTGGTTGCTGCTCATCATCTTGTCGTACAGATTGGATTAGAGGATGTGATGAGTGCTGTAAAATTGAGTGAGACAGTGCAGGACTTGTGGGCCCAGATGATGTTTGAGACCCGTAATCATGAGGGCTAGAGGTCCCAGAGGGTGACAAGTACCATTGCTCTGGGTGTAGGTCACTGCCATATGACGTAGTAGGGTATGATGACAACCTTCCCATATCCGCTTCAAACAAAATGTTTGCAAAGGCTGTTTTGACGTGTGCAAGTGTCTGAGCGTCATACTTCCTGAGCTCATTGGCCAAGTTCAACGCATATGTGAAGAGTGGGTCGTTCGATGCACTAACCGATGACTGCAAAATCTGCAATGCTTGACCCATCATTTTATCAGAGTCTGAATCACCTTGTACTTTCTTTCGTTTGCGGCCTTCTTGTGCAGTTGGAGTACGGAACGTGCTGTCTTGTGACGCGGTAGATGTAGTAGCAACTGACGGGGTGTCGCTAATAACTTCAGTAGTCACTTCTTGGGATTCCTAAAACAAAAAATGTCAATTAAGTCATAAAACAAGGGGCATTTTTCAAATCACATATTTCTATTATGATTTGTATACACACTTCACCACATATTTCCTAAAAATATAAATACAATATAAGTATAATATGTTATATATGTTCCCTAGTAAAATTGCTGAGCCAGTGATGAAACATCGAGAGTAGATAATTACTTAACAAAAATTATCAAACTTCAGAAACAAAAAAGATTAGTAATAAGGGGACACGACAACTTTTATTTCAACCAACCTTTTTATCCCTTGCAAAAAACTTTTATCACTCAGGAGATGAATGATTCATCAGTGCTCTAGCATAAAGTCTGAAATTTTGTAATACTTATAAAATTTTATATCTTTTATGAATTTTGTTTATGAAATCTTATAAAATTTTGTTTTGTATTTTATTTGTTAGTTTACTGTTTCTTTAAAATTCGTTTTTTAATTTGTTTTTGTGCAGGTACCATCTACTACTGAGGAGTGGCTTCAAATCGCCGACGAATTCGAAACAAAATGGTCCTTTCCTCACGCGATCGGTGCAAATGATGGAAAGCACATCATGCTACAAGCACCCATCCATACAGGCACCGAATACTACAACTACAAACATTTTTTAGTATCGTGCTGTTTGCGTTAGTCGGTGCAAACTATAACTTCATATATGTTGATGTAGGTTGCCAAGGGCGAATATCGGACGGTGGCGTATTCAAAAATACAACACTTTACCAAAAATTAGAGAACCGAAGTATGAATATACCCAACCCGAAAGCCTTGCGAATACCATATTGTGTGCAAGTGTCCTATATGATATTAGGAGACAAGGCATTCACTTTGAATGACTACACAATGAAACCATTCGATGGAGACCCGGACAGTGGTTCACCTGAACGTATATTCAATTACCGTCATTCTAGAGCTCGCCGAGTAGTAGAGAATGCTTTCGATATAGTGAGTGCCGTTTTTCGTGTACTTATAAAACCAATGCTATTGCAACCGGAGACAGCATCAAAAGTAACACTGACTACCGTATACTTACACAACTTTTTAAGAAAACGTTCTTCACGCGAAATTTATCCACCACCCGGCATCATCGACACTGACAGGAATGGAGAAATCATTCATGGAACATGGCGAAATGACCAACCAACAACATCGTTCCAGACTATTCGCAATATTCCAAGAAGGGCATCCGAACGCGCCAAGAATATTCGTCGCCATTTAGCAGATTACTTTGTTTTAAATTACAGCTTGCCATGGCAGAGCAGATGTTGATTAAAGAATGTACTTACTTCGCTTCTAGCTGTGTCCAAGGTTGCGTTCGGGTTGTCTTTGTCCTTTAGAAAGTCAAAATATTTGTATGCGAACCATTTGGATTCATATACGTCTTCACTACCTGTAAACAAGGTTTGTTATTATTAATACGAGTATAATAAAAAACTAATAAATAGGTATTCTGTGAAATATTATAAAAAAATAAATGTGCATTCAAATACAATAAAAAAATTGCATACCTGATCCAGTGATTCTGCTTTTGTTTTCCCTCGACCTTTCGCTTCTGTATGACCCCATCAGAGTTTCATCTTTGATTTAAGAGTAGAGACGGGCTGCTGAAGGATCGCGCTCATTTCCTTCCACGCATCCTCCCTTTTTGCCCGATTGTGATGGGCTTTGTCTTTGGGATCCCACAAAAACGAATGATTTTTGTACAATTCGATGAGGCGGATGCATTCCTCCTGGTTCATTTTCTCGGGCGCAACAAGTATCGACGTTCACACTACACGAAACGGGAGGAGCGAGGCGTTTTGATGCGCGTCCAAAAACCGACTTACAGTGATTCTCTACAATCGCGAAGAGTGCATAGCATAACAAGGCAAGGCGGTAACAAACATTAAGTTCTCTAGCGGTAAAAGTGTTATGTGGAGTGTAAGTAAAACGACTAACCGCTGGCTTTTATGGCATCTGATTTTGTAACGATACAGAATTTGAGAAAAACGAAAAACCGTTAGATCGGGGGTTCCTATAACAGAAGTGCTTAGAATAGTCCTGAATGATATGATAAGTGTGATAATCTTGAATTGTGTGTGATAACTATGAGAAATTGTGCCGTAAAACGGAGTACAGTTAATATATATTACATTTTAAGACTGCTCAAGGTTTTCAAATACGCTTCATTCTGTTCATGAGGGCGTGAAGACTCAGGAGCTGTCAAACCTGGATTAACGACAAACGATTCCAGACACAGTCAGTTACATTAAACTGACAACGTAATGTATTTGCTAAGTTACTGTTTCTGCTAGGTTCATAGATAAACGATCAATAAAGATTTTCAAAGGCAATTATAAAATACCGGAAAAATACTGCAACATTATGTACTTTTTAACGTTATGATTTATTTATTTGAATCGAAAATAAGGAAAAAATCTATCGTAAGGAAATCTGTTCACCCAATTGCCGTGCTTTAATCGATCATAGCTTATCTCCATACGTGTGACCATAGTGAACTGTTTCAAGATAATATAATGTGAGACCTTAGCTCTGACTTTGGACGTTAAGTACACATAAATTTCTAAACAAGGATACTACTAACTAGTTTGTCATCGCTCTGCGAGGGGAGAGTCAACGTCTAAAGCCGGATCATATTGTTGTCTATATCCGGGCGTAATCGAACTTATGTAGAGTGAACAACTCACTGTACCTCAAAAAAATGATGTAAACTGGTTACTGTAATGCGAAGTGCATGTAAAAAAATAAACTCAATATACGCATTAAAAGTTACTTAAAAGTATTAAACGATAGACTTAATTGACACGAAACGATAGATTTCCTAATAAGAAAATAAGAGGTTTTCAAGTTATAGACAACTTATCTTATCAAAGATATTTAAATAAACAAATGTCGAAAATTATAATTGTAGGAGCACAAACGTTACAATATAAACATTTATAGTTTTTAATTATATGCAGACTTGAAGTTCCTTAATGCTAAGGAATAAAGCTAAATTAACCTAAATAAACTCAAATAAAATTTATATTTTAATAAAAGTTTTTACTTTAAATAAATTTTATTTAAATCGTGTATTTAGTAATTATAAATCTTACTGTTTTTAATAACTGCTACAGATACGGATTGCTCAACATCTGTCGATACCCGGATATGACGTCATTGTTTCATAAAGGAAGGAAACGAGGTTGTTCACATGTTACCAAATTTATTGCACCTCACAGAAATTTGATCGTGGGAACAACAGCGAACATGATTTAAAACTCTTAAAAATCATTAACTAAGTATCGTAATAACATAATAACTAAATATCTGTAGAGAGTACGATAAAAAGAAGAACAATTCCAAGAAAAAAGAAAGTTTGTTTTTTATTCATTTTAAGATATTATTATTGTGTTTTTAATAAGCGTATCTTGAAGAATATATTTACTTTCAGTTCACACTTTATTGTAAATTTGGCTTCTGTGGTAAAGACGAACATATTTTTATACTAGGCCTATAAGGGAAACAAGAGATTGTGGCATTCAATTCTGAGAGCTCTTTGTAGGGAACGTAAACCCATTTTATAAAAAAACATATTTTTCTACAAAAGGGACAGAATCATTTCTTTCATTTGACGAAACTAATTAGAGCTCATCAATACTGAAATGGACGAACAATATTATAGTAATATAGAAAGTCACGGAATACAACATCATTTTTGTTCATGTCGTGGAAGACAGAATAAACTTTGGTTGTCTGCCATTGTAGATTCTAAAACAACAATTTTTATTTACTTCTATTTTATTTGAAGTATATGAAAAGTATAGGTAAATGACGAATTAGTACAGATTTACCGAGACCGTAAGTCGCAGTGGATTTTGTTTTTAGGTTTAACTTTTGTAAAAGTACAAAATTAACACACCTAAACGCAGTTGAATATTTTTACGTTCACTCTACAATTCTAACCAGTTGTCAACCAGTCTACAGTAACATGTATTTCTGGATCCATGCTTTTTGGTATCCAGGCCACTTATATGTATATAAATAGTAAAATAGTTTTTACCTTTTTCTTGTCCGTCTGGTGGCCTTTACTCTTTATAGAAAAAAGAAAAACAACATAGAATTAAAAGAAAATAATAGAAATAAAGTTAGATATATAGCATCAGAATATGGTAACACCCTACCCAAAATTTTAAACAAAGTATTCAGTGAGATAAATATAAAAATGGCTTACCGAACTAATAATAACGTTAATAAGATACTCTTACCTAAACATTCAAAATCGGTTGAGGACAAGACGGGTGTTTATAAGATAATATGCAATGACTGTGATAGCTTTTACATTGGCCAAACTGGTAGACCTTTTAAAAAACGCTTCAGAGAACATTTACCTAAAAAAGAATTTAGTAAAACAGTGTAAAATTACGCGCGCCATCTGATGGACAAAAACCATAGTTATACCGATTTCACAACGAACTTTCAACCCCTCCATGTATGCAGAAAAGGAAGTTATATGAATGCTGTCGAAGAATACGAAATATATAAGGCTTATAAAAATAAAAACACAGAAGAAGTCATCCTTAACGAACAATTGAATTTCCAATCAAATCTACTATACGACACAGCGATAAGAATACAGAACAAGGTCCATAGTGCACGACCTATAACAACATGAGCACAGCAGTCGCCTATAGCATGTCGTGGTGCGCACCAACGATATCGCGTGTGTTCTCAAGTTTGGGGATTTTATGTACATTTTTTGTGTTTATATTTATATTTATTGTTATGTGTGTAAAATTGTATATAAAGTTTTTTTAATGTTTTAATAATTGACGAACTTCACCAAGGGATATCCTGATGATGGGGCATATATCCCGAAACGCGTAGATTTACATAAAGAGTAAAGGCCACCAGACGGACAAGAAAAAGGTAAAAACTATTTTACTATTTATATATGTATTTTTGATTATTATGGAACTTCGATACTGTTAATATTTAGGCCTAATACTCCGATTCTTCTCCTTCCTCTCACATTCTTCGTCGCGTCTTCTTCTTGTTCTTTTTCTTTCCCAGAGCCGTTGGTATCTACCACACAGCGTACGATTTCTCGCCTTTTGACAATTCTACAGAATGACATGTTTAATCTTTGACACGAATCGGCTAGGATTACGGGACAGTTCAGATTACTTATGCCTTTAATCTGCTGTGTACTTAGTGGATTCTACCTACTTATAAACAAGGCATCTTGCCCAATAAATTCTTATATTAAGTGATTATAACTGCGTTGTTTTTTCTTTGTGAAGATGGGAGGCAGAAAGTGTACAATCTAAAAGTCGAGCAAAATGAAAGTGGGAAAATAGCAGGAGGAGAATGTGGTTGTTTGTAATTTAAATATTTGTTTTTCATAATGATAATTAATCGTGTCAAATCTTGAATAATGAATACATAAATATAAATTAAGTTACTCGATTATCATATTCATGTAGAAAGCTGAATTTAAATTACTTTTAAGGAGATGCTGTTACTCCGAATTACTTCCAGCGCATACACTGTAACGTTTAGTCAATAGACAACAAGCAATTAAGTGCGTTTACCTTTTATTAACATTACGTGAAGGACGTGTATGTGTGTGTGTGTGGCTGAGTTACTGTCTATAATGTGGAAAAATACTATACACGCATTTTGAGCCTGAGCGCACGTTCTCATGTAGTGGTGATTATGAGCCTGTTCATGATCTGTACCAACGCGAGTCCGATTCTTTACTATCGACGAAATAATTTTTCAGCGTATGAGTAATAACTGTATTGTGAATTTTTTTTAAATCTTTGTATTATTCATGTTCACACAATTTTCAAAATCACCATTCCGCGAGCTCTATGTATTAGTTACTTTTCCTTGATAAGATCTGAGTTTGAAAAACTTGCCGAAAGGACAAAGCTTTATTTCATAGCTGTAGTCGAGGTAGGTCTTATCGTTCGTTAGAGCAGAAAGTCCGGTTAGAAAATATCGTGTTTGGAAAGAAAGAGTTTGCCTGAAATGGGAACCCCATGACCAGCACAAAAGATTACAGGCGACATCCTCTGTAGCTTTACTGAAGTATGCATTCGCAAGTTTGCCAGCGATCGATAAGTATGATCACAAGCCTCGCCCTCCCCCGCTAGTTACTAAACCATCCAAGAGGAGTGGGATGTGACAGTCGTATCGAATGCTCGTAAAAAAGGAGAGGACTGTCAGGGAAAAGAAGGTATGAAAATTAATTCCATGAGGAAGGTACAGAAGTGTAGAATTTATAATAAATTAAGGAACAGGATAGAACATTACATAATTTTAGCATGCATGGAACAGAATTACATAACCTTCTATAAGTAGAAGCATATAGGTGAGGAACATAAATTATCAGTGTATATTCGTGATTTTTGGGACTTGTCCAGAAGGACAAGTCTCGAGCTGATCTAGGGTAAGTCCCCTTCAGCCGAATGGAAGCATGTGATGAGACGCACGCCAGTGCAGGCCGGAAACGAAGAAGATGGAGACACATTGGAGGTAGAGTAGTGCGTGTGTGTGTAGCCATATAGGTAAAGGAAGTGGCTGATGGAAATGCTAAAAAGTTTATACATGAGGGCGGCCAAGACAGAGACGCAGGTCGCCAAAGCTGGTAGGAGGCGTCAGAGAGGCGGGGGACACAAAGAAGAGGGCTAAAGACTAGGTAAGTAGTTAAGGAAAATTTAGATTGTAATGTGATCAGGCAGGATGGCAGGTTGAGCATGTTTGAAGATGGCAATTAAGTGTTTCTATTTCTATGACGCTGGCAGCGAGGAGTTCTAGGAGAGGTCCATCGGCTATGGTAAGCCAATGTCTGCTGGTATTGCGGGTAGTTCTGTTCATGGAGGAGGGTGGCTATGGATTGCAGGTAAGTACGTTGTTTTGCAGTTTGTATTTCCAGTTGATCTTGTACACGAAGGAGTCGAGGTTTAGGAAGAGTTTGTTGAGTGCATACAGAGTGCTGTTGGAGGTTTTGGTAAGGGGAGGTTGGTAGATAAATCGAAGAGCTCCCCGTTCGGTTATTCGGTAGGGTTTGAGGTGGGCAGGGTCGGCAGTCAGAAGTATGGGATGGGCGTATGTCATGATCGGGCGGATACAGCCTGTGTAGATTCGACTAAGTCTAAGTAGTCCGCTGGAGCAACGATCGTTGCTGCTGAGAGTTCTGAGAGAGTGGATTCGTTTGCGGGCTTGATTTGAGGTTCGTGTGATGTGAGGTCGCCAGGTAAGTTTGAGTCAAGCGTGACTCAAAGATATTTGCAGACACGCTTCGGTATTACAGTTGATGGGCCTACGCGGACTGGTGATTAAAAAAAAAAAGATTCATGTCGCATCCTGTGGAATTGAAAACTCAAGAGTCTTGTCCGCGTTTACGGAGATTCGTCATGTTTGCAGTAGTTTATCAAAGGTTTTAAAACTAACTGTAGTTTAGATAGGGCTTGCCAGTGAACTCCAGCGGAGACCCAGTAGCTAGTATGATCAGGATATATATAGTGGGCGTTTATATTCTACAAAAGGAGCAGCCCAAACAGTACCGGAAGGAAAACAGTCTATTATGACTAGAGTAAAACGGAAATATTTCAGATGTTCCTTGATTAGTAGACCTAATTTTAATACACTTACTGATCATAGATCTTCTATGAAGAAAGACCTAAATAAACACCAACGAGGAGAATATGAAATTATTAAAGAAGGTAGCAGAGTCAACAAAATGTTAACGGATACGAACGCTTTCATTTAAAAAATTCATTATAAATAGGTACCATACTAATCGACAAGATAAAATGAACCTAAAAAAGACAAATAATAAAAACGGACTTACATAAATAGCTGAAGTAATGGTGAGGAAAAAATATGTGAGTTACCAGTAAAAAAGCATTTCACAAATATCTCAGACAAAGGCATTAACGCTGAAGATAAGAGAATGAAAATGTAAAGCGGTGCAAGATAAAAAATTTAATATTCAGACCAATCAGAACTGAAACAAAAATTCGAAGCTGTAATATCAGGAAATAAAATGCTACGCACAATAGAAAGACTATAAAGAGTGAAAGTACAATAACAGAATTACAATAGTAAACTGTGAGGAGCTGTGCTTTAAAAATTATGTAAAAGTGAGTAAAGAGTAATAGAAGAGTCACAGCAATATAATCGATGTCTAAAGAAAATAACAGATAATGTTAATTTTTAATAAGACTGTGTTGAGGAATTTAGAATTATGAAAGAAGGGAACATTTTTTCATAATGTTGTAGAACTGGAAGAAATGCTTCTGCTGGAGAAATTATCAGATACGAAAATAGTAAACGTCTGCAGCACGATATCTTCAGACTGTGTAGTATTAAGAACTTTGTGTAGCATTTGTTGATTACTAGAAACCTTTTTATTTTAAATGACACAGAATCTACATTGAAGGATGTACAGAAAAAAGGGCACACTATATGAAATGAAATATACAGATTTTGTCGTAAACAAATACAGACTATGAATAGACAAAACATAAGATACGCATTATCACATATACCAATATAAAAGGCGTACAGCGTGGAGATATTCTAATATCAGTTTAAAGCTAAGAACGATTGGAGGCTAAGTTTAGATGTTTAGAATGGATAAACAGAGCAACCAAAACAAATGCAATGTACCTTTCTTTCAAACCTGATGTTTGCAAGGTGGTTTAGAGTTGATTTAAAAAAATTCTGTCTATGCGGAGGTGAATATTTTAACCAGAAAATTATGAAGACTGGTCTGACAAAAATATGAAGGAGTAACATAATGTCGATTTAGTGATGCTGCACTGGCGTGCATTACTGAAAATATATGGTTAAGAGATAAAGAGTTCAAATTAATTGAAATATTTGGGTAAATAAGAACAAACAATGAATATTCAGTGTCGGAATTTATAATCAGAATAAGATTAGGGTGGTCATTCTAATCTGACCAGCAATATTAGACAGATGAGTAATATTATAAAGTATAATTTGATATTTGGACGCGAGTCACCCGGGTGTTAAGTTAAAGGCGCAAAAGATGTGGAGATCTGAGATGAATAAAAAAAGGACGAATGGGAAATATGAATATTGGAAGAAACTTATAGATATAAACAACACTGGAATTTGTATAAGAAAGATTATTGGGAACTTATTGAGTCGGTGGTGGCGTCTAGAACGTGTGGAGGATACAAGACCAGTGAGAAGAATTTGGGAAGAAATGTGAAAAGAACAAGAAAAGAGAGATACCTACACATTCATGGGATTAACTAATTACAATAGTTTTATAAAGGGAAGGGATAACATGGTATAAAGCGAATAAACTGACAAAAGTTAAAAAGGAAGGAAGATATTTGTAGGCCTTATAGAGACACATGCGAGAGTAGATAACATACAGTATAAATAATACTAGCTTTGAGCTTTGATGGAGCCCTTCCCCGTGAACTAATGAATTGCGCCCTTTTACGACTGGATCTTGAATAACCCTAATTCTGGCTCCCAAAACTAGTACTGTAGGGCCTATAGTCACTCACAATTCAAATATTGTGAAATTCACTCTATATTGTACACCAGTGAATGGTAAACAGGTGTTCATATTATATATTAGGAATAATACATTATTAGAGAACCAGAAAAAGATTGTATCGTCATTATATTAGGATACTGTTTGTTATTTCCTTCCCTCGATGTCTGCCTCTGTCTGCACAGTCTCCGCCTCCAAATTCGTACCTCAAGCGTTTAGACCAAGTCATCTCTGCATTCTACTTTCGTGGTATCCCTCGTCGCTTGATTCACATACGACTCAATTCAGCGACCAATTGAATCTACCGTAGTTGGCTCTTATAATATGCCTAACCATTTCAATCTCTTCTCGATGAATCTTCTTGGACTCCTTTCTTCTCTTCGTCTTGTCTCGCCATTTTGTATTTCTGTCTAACTTAGGAAACTTGCCGCCAATAGTTTATCTACGGTAGAGGATTATCTTATTTCCGTATTTTCCGTTTAGTTTTAAATTTGCTTGTTTTGGTAACGTGAGTAACTTTCCTGTTCTATAATGCTGCACTAAGTTGTCTGATATAATTCCTGTGGGTCGCGGCTTTTTAAAATTTCTTCTGCTCTTGTGAAAAGATTTCAAAACTTACTGAGAACATGCTTTTTGACAGAAAATTTAATTTAATTGTTGATTTTTAATGTTACAGATAAATATTACAGTATATTACATAGTCAATATTTAAATAAGTTAGTCACTTTACTACAGTACAATTACTCTGAAACATTTTAAATAGACAATATTATTAGTTACATCAATTTAATGTAGATACAAGTATTAGACTGAATAGCTCTCTCATCCCACGCTGAATCTTTTGTTTATATTCCGTGTATTTCTTAAATATCAGCTACTGTATATAAATTGCTTACAGAACACAGCATGTGAATAAATATAAAATACTGTGTATGTTACTGTTTCATGTACTGTGCACAAGAAAATAAAATAGCAGGTGGTTAGGTCAAAAATTAACATTTCATACAAAGGATACAGCGTCAGTAGACTAACGGCACAGCCAATATGAAAGCGCACTGACATAATAAACGTTCTCAGACTTAAAATTCATTTATTGTTTCTAATTCCAGGAATCGTTCTTTTGAGTCAATAAACGTAACAGTATGTAGGACGCGCAGAATGAATATTTTGTGATTTCTAAATTGCAAAACGTTGAATTCCAAGAAAATGTTAACTGAAAAGAGAATAAAATTATACATGGCTCATCAAAAACGACCTCCTTTGTGAAATGTTTTCTAATTTAGACCAGTGTGTAATTGTAGAGGGAATTGTCAGAACCTGGCTACCTTATATACAAGTCCGCTAGATTTAATGAGTGTGTGTGTGTGTGTGTGTGTGTGTGTGTGTGTGTAGATTTTTATTTGTTTTCCAAAGCACAGTCTACTTCAAGGAAAAAACACTCATGTCAATGAAGTTACATTCCAATCATAGTTTCGTTATGTATGTTAATACATAGCATATTATAAACTGTACACTATGGAACCTTTGGTAATTCTAATCGTGGATATTTTTGCTGTAAAATGAATAATATTATCATATTTTGAAAATAGAGTAACTACCGTTTCACTGAATCATAACAAACGTTTACATCCAAAATTTCAGCACTGCATCTTATTTTCTCCGCCTTATGGGATCGGTCCCTTAATTGAAACAATTTCTGAAATCCTAATAACTCCAATAAGCAGCACTTGTTATGTTATAATATATCTAATAAGAGGTGCAAAAGTGAACTGATTATTCCTGCCAACTGGATAAATTAACTGCAGTTATACGTCAGACCACTGAAATCAAACGTTGTGTATGTGTGTGTTATTACAGACATATGAAAGAAAAGCTCTGCTCAACAGTCCGTAAAGGACCAAGGCATACCCCGCGGACAGACATATGAGATACATATAAATGTGTTATTATGTATGTATCTTACGACTGGAGAGCAAATATTTGGAAATACTCGTGTCAAGTTTGTGACTAAGGCTTTTGCTAGTAACACATAAATGAGCTTACTGTATTCATAAACATAAACAATTATTAAATAGTATCATACACACTCGGACATGTTGGGCCTACTATTCCAAAGTATTTCAGTTTTGCTAGAAATTGCCGTATTTCTATCGTTTACTTACTAGAGTGTATGGAATAGGCAACTTATTTTTGAAGGTAAATAATGTTTAGAACACTTTTCTTGTTATACAATATACTGTTTTTACACCACACCTATAACGTACTTATTACTTTGAGATTTTTTTTGATTTTTTGGATATTCCGAGGGAGTTGCGCCAGCAATTAGAGCCCGTCAAGAGTGACACGAGTTAGCATTGTTCGAGGGTGAGCGACGGAAGGAACAAACCTTTCCTTTCTACTTAAATGACATAAAAGCCGTTAAGAGACAATACGCGCTGCAACACATGTTGCGACGAACAGGGCCATGCGTGGGAACACTTGATTTTACAAATATGACAAAGGAACATTACCCTTACATCCGTTTCAGTAGCGAGAAGAATAGATAGGCATCGCTAAGAGCATTGTTCCAAGCATATGTGCAACCTACAGAAAAACAATAGCTGGAGCACGGACAATGTAGCATGAGACGAGGAGGCGTCTGCGACGTACACAGATGTTTGCCACCCGTAAGTTCGCTAGAGGAAGTCGACAGTGTCGGAACAATACTTTATTTCGACACGCTACACCAAAAGGGACAGATGTGACTTCAGTAGCAAGGTCTTGATGCAGATTCCGAGAAAGTGGCAACGTCCTGATGACAGCAGCTCGTCGTGTCAACGTGGACTATGTGAGATTCAAGTAGAGAAGCCAACCAGCCAATTAGAAACGAGAATTCAGAAGGGAGTAACTGTAAGGGATGATCTTGATAGAAACCGACGACCAGAGAACAAATCCCGAGGAAGGACGTCCCTCTCCAAACGGCGTCGGGTGGAGAATACACAAGAATCACAGACTAGAGGCAAGAGTATAACCTCTTCTCTTGAGTTATAACAGAGGGAACCCAAAGTAATTGGTTTGGCCAATTACTTCAGGCTGCCTTATTCGGGACGAGCTGAAATTTAAACAGAACAACACACAGTAAATATAAAAGGAATCATGGAAGGGAAAACTGTTGATTTATGTACTCAGTATATGTGTGCAACAAGAAGATTTCCCTTTATTAAACATTTAAAATAAAACAAATGACATTTACTCAAAAACAGATCCCATTACATTATTAATTAAATTATTAACTTGTTTAAATTGCTTTATATAGACTGTGGGATCACAACAAATTATATTTAGCTTTTCCCCGGATCCGGGTAACCATTTGGTATTTAGTCTTTAAACTTTTAAAATTAATTATATTCAATTCAAGATATTAGCTTGCAAGACTGTTACTTTTACTTTTACTTTTACTTTTAAGTTTCATTATTATTCCATTTGAAGAATGGTATTAATTATACTACGATACGTTAAAATCTAAACTGTTACAATTGCAAGAAGCCTGAATAGTTACAATTAAATTCTTAGATTTAAATTTTTATATTCTTATAAAGTCAATCGTCTCTGAAAGTCTCTTTAAGAGAGTATCGTGTTACAATTACTATTATTATTATTCCTCGATAGACGTGCTATCGAGTCACCTTTAATTTGGGATGTAGAAGTCTCCTCCATATGGTTACATCTTGGGAATCCTAAGAGCGTCGTCCTCGTCTAGGTCTGGTCTCAGTTGTTCACGGCTTAAACGTCTGCAGGATAGAGTGGGCCTTCTACACAGGTACTCGTTGATTCTCAGAAGTCTCGAACTGCATTATCGGTCGGATCTACTAGAGTTGTAATTCTGATGATTCAGGTCTCCAGGTAGGATGTTGTGAAGAGTCGTCAATCGGAGAAGATAGCTGTTATAGTTATTAACACTCGTACTATTGGTTGTCACATATTTCTTCTTGTTACAACGTTTTTTTTATTTTCTTTCTCTTAACGTTACATATTACACTCTTTTGTAGCAGTTAGTAAAATACATAAGAATTAATCCAAACTAATAACCAATCACATAACATTGCAACAGAGCATTTCGCTCGTGCGTGTGCACTGCTTGGAGTCGTCATAGCGAGAGAGAGATTTTTCGTACGCTACCACTGGTACAGGACAATAGATAGTGGGGTGTTTATTCCGCGAGAATATAGTCCCGGTCTCTCTCTAAATAAAACTTTTTTATTTATACAAATTATCGCTAGATAAAAATACATCATTTAAATTAGTTGTTTTCGTGACTATCTGTGTCTTCAGATTCTTTAATTATTAACATTATTTTTCTATATTATTTTAATTACAGAAGACTCGGTAAACATGTCGAGTCCGGTATCAACAGGTAGGCGCCTGATAACAAGCAAAGGGTTAAATGCGACAATAATAATTATTTACAATATGTCTTTTCTTTACCGTTTCTTTGCCCTTATTAATTACTACTTCCATTCACACTTAGTACCTACATGTTTTTTATTATCATTGTGAGATTTAAATGGTTAATTGTTCGCAACTTAAAATTTTTTATTTCTTTATTTTTTTTTTTTATTGTCACAATTTAAATCGTCACAAGAGGATATAGGGAAATCCGAACAACTGGCCTCTCAGAACTATTTTGGTGAAAAAATGAAGCGTTCGTAGGAGTAGCGAGAGTGGAAAAACGAAGGGCATAAAAACTGTATGCAAGAGGAGACGCGCGCTCAGTATCATTCTAAAGTTAGCTCAGTATCATTTTAAAGTTATCTCAGTATTACTAAAATTTTATCTCAGTATGATTCTAATTTTGTCTCAGTTTTCATAAAGTTTTTGTTTTGGGATATTCAAAGTAGTGTTCGGTATTAGTAGAAGTTCGGGAGTAAGACTTGGAGCATCAAGCCGAAACAGTGGTATTCGCGACGATGCGCGACTAGCGAACTTTGTAAACTCTAAGCGGTACACTAATACATTTAGTGCTGTAAGAAGTGGTATGATACAGTAGTAACATACTTGAACTCTTTATCAACGGAATGAATCGGTACATAACATAAGGCTTAATTTGTGAGACAACATTATTTCGTAGAATAGAGACAAGTGCCGATGATGTTTTATATGCGTCTAATGAACTTGAAATAAATCTAGGCGTTACGGAAGAGTCGAATACGTAATTCGAAAGATAACTAAGTGCGTGGCAGTATTGAACTAAAAATCGCATGAATAGACTGACGCGATACGAATAGTCAATGAATCCTTAGTGCAAGTACCGCGGTTTAAACTATAATAATATTATTAAACTTATAACAGACGTCATGAAGTGCGAACTAGCGTTCCGAAACGATGTACGTATAACAATTGGAAGTGCGAGTTACGAGTGTTTGCAGGACTAACATCAATCGTCACCCAATGGATCCAAATGGACATGCAACGGGAGCGAGACACTACGACGACTTGAGTAATGTACCAAAATAACCACATATTATAATTCCTAGTTTATCGTAATACCGCTGACCTGTCACTTAGAACTGCCTGAGATATTTCAGAATAGAGTCATTATAAATACGAATCCATGGTTAGGAATAAATAATATCATAGAATAGTACACATGTATTATCTTATTAGTGTAAGTATATGATTATTCAAATATGTATGTGTTTAATATGTTTACTGCAGGTATATGATTATTCAAATATGTATGTGTTTAATATGTTTACTGCAGGTATATGAGTATTTCATGTGTATAGGTGTTTAAATATGTTTCGAAGTATATCACTTAGTGCAAATCTCAAGCACGCAACATTAATAGTTATTAACGTCACCACACACGAGTAGGTGTAAGCATTTGACTGTTTCTTTCAGATACTTTAAATATGTTATAGAATTTAATTATCTTTTGGAATAGTTGTAGGTACTCTTATTACATGATTCATTTTATACTATGAATACATGCAACATGCCATATTATAATAAATGTAATTTATAATGGATTCGATAGTGTTGAGTTAATTTATTTAAGACCTGGCATACAAGACAATTCTTTAAAAGGTAAAATCCACAATTAATGATTTAGATTCAATATGATTTAACAAGTACCATGTTCATAAATATTTTAATTCTTGGAGTTTTATTTGGTAGTAGAATACAAGATTAATTGATAGCATTGCCGATTACACATTTGAGAAATTTGATCAAGATTTATTAATTAAACAGTAATTAATTTATGCAATTAATTAAATATGCATAAATATTAACATTGTACACCTCATTAACTCTTTTTATTCACCTCCTCTCCCCCCACACACACGCGCAGTTTAAAGTTTAAGCGCAGTTTAAAGTTTAAAGTTTCTACGCTGGTAGTTCAATATTTCAGTGATATTAGACTATTATCCGGTATCTGATAGTAGGATAACGACTGTTAACGCGAATTCCGCCTTACCGTAGCGAATTTTAATTAACCCGAGCAACAAATCGTTTTCAGCGAATCACCGCAGTAAAACTTTGAGACATTCTTCCTTTGACACCAGTATAAACATTACTCATACCCCTTCAGACCGTTGATTAGGCTACTACTGTAGACAAGAAATGGAGAAAGTAAAAAAAATTGGAAATAAACCCGTAAAAGATGTCCAAGACGGTGACAAAAGAGAGACATTCAAACGCGGATGCTCAGAGGAAATCACATAGGCCTACACTGTCTTTCACTCTGTCTGTCTGTCTGTCTGTCTGTCTCTCTCTCTCTCTCTCTCTCTCTCTCTCTCTCTCTCTCTCTCTCTCTCTCTCTCTCTCTCTCTCTCTCTCTCTCTCTCTCTCTCTCTCTCTCTCTCAAATAAATATACAGGCAGAAGGCGTTTTGATACCATTTGGAAGTAACGTTTTATTAACAAATAATTTTATAATTCCACCAGTACGAAATGAGCATGATGTAGAGTCACCTATTTCTTCCACTGTCTAGAAATAGACAACGTGCTGACACAGTTTACAACTTGTTAATATTGGAATCCTGCCGCGCAAGAGATGACGGATGCTCCAATCTATGAACGGAAAATTATTTTCATTTTGTTAATTTAGAAAGTTTTTTAAACCGATTTATTGTGTTTTTTATTAGTAAAATCAAGGTTCTTCGTGCTTTGAAAGAGGACTTAACACAGCACGTTATGTAAGTGACCTAACGTTCCCTGATTATAAAAAAAAATCCGTGTAATAGACTCTAAATGTGACAAATATATTTTCATACCCTTTTACTGGCCGCATAGGCAATACGCCAAACACTGCACCGGCACAGAGTCCGTGATAATTATTTTTCTGTGCTCACACACACACACACACACACACACACACACACACACACGAACGTTATACACTTATTTATTTATTTAATAAATGTGAGAAGGTGCAGTTAATCACAAATTCTCATGATTCTCACACTGCTGGTTGGCAACTGTCCAGGATAAAAACAAGGCTGCAGATACTAATCAGCGTTAGTTGCACAGGATTATTATTATCATCATAACTATCATCATTACCATAATTGCCGCTGCAGTCTTTAATTATAAGCTTCTTTCGCAGGACGCGGAATCACTCGGCGCAGATTTAAAAAAAAGTCGTGAAACCTGTAATAAAAATATTTACATCATAAACCTGTCATAACAAGAATTTCTGAATTTTATTCACCTTGATAAAACATCAAAGAATATTATTTTTGAGTTTCGCATTTAACTGTATGTCTTTTCTTCTATATTGCCGATTCTGTTACGTCCATGTATGTTGCTGCGTAAGTCCACACGCGTTTTATTCGGTGAACGTTATTTCAGTTTTATGTCTGTTCCAATCTACACAGTTCTGCAGTATCTTGCTAGTAAATTAATCACTGTTATCCAGATACTGTTTGTGATTCAGTTTATCTTTAAAAAACTTAAATTTATACGTAACTAGAACATTGACTACTATCGCTAGTTTTCTAGCCATCGCAAACAAAACTGAAATTTGTAATTTACGATTAATAAAAGCACTTTAAATACTACAGACGGAGATGAAGATGAAAATGGAAAAATCACGAAAGACGTTTGAAACGAATAACGCAAAGCCAAACTTGCCATGGGAGACTGAACGCATATGAAAAATATAAAAAATATATTAAATATATTTAATAATATATAAAACATATGAGGATATACGATACCTTACTAAATACCTAGTGTATATAGCGGAAGTTGGAGGATAGCCGATGTGGTTAAGGGCACACTAGAAGCGATGGACATTGATGCCATAAAGAGTGCTGATAGGAATGTGCGACTGGACAGGAAGCGAAATACTGTTATTATAGACGCCATGGGAGTCAGGAAACTAGAACGTGAATTACTGAGCGGCGCCAATTAACACGTTCGACGTCAGTCTGATGACAAGTTACGAAAAGCAGTTTGAAAATGGACACCATCAAGGAGGAAGAAGGAAAGAAGGCTCCGAAAGACGTGGAGAGACAATATTAGAAGAATCTCTAAGGGAGATAGAAAGAGAGAGAGAGAGAGAGAGAGAGAGAGAGAGAGAGAGAGAGAGAGAGAGAGAGAGAGAGAGAGAGAGAGAGAGAGAGAGAGAATAAATCCCTAAACGGAGAAAACTTCGGAATATTGTGAAGTAAAGGCTATACCGACTCTTCTGTTTCGTTCAGAAATCCAAGTCACGACGAAAAATATCTTATTAGAATTCTGGCAGCCGAAATGTCTTCGGTCTGCAGAAGGAATGCTGCCTTAGAAAGATGAACAGTCAAAGATTGTAGTGCTCCAAACATTATCAAGTGGGCAGAGAATGTTCGGTGTAAGGTTTTATCTTAAAACGCCCAAAATTAAGAGAGATTTCGGAAGGCGTTAGTTAAAACACAACTAACCTTAGAAGCCGGGAAATCATCAAATCCTTAAATGGAAGAGAAAACGTTTTTTAAAACTGGATGTATGCTTATTGTTCTGTGATATAAACTTGCCTTGTTATAAATCCTGTGTGTTAGAGGTAACAGTATTCTTCAATATTCCTCTCAAAAGCAAAGTTAATCCCATCTAAAAGTTACATTTTCTTAACAATTTTCACACTCATTTTTGTATGAAGTACATAATGGAATAATTTGTTTACTCCGTACCATAATAACAGTACGTACAAACTCGACAAATGCATTTGACTACATCACCATAACATCTGAACTAGTCTGCATATTGACGTCTCATATAATAATCATCGTGGATCCGCTGACAGTTGATTGCAGTGTTTCCTTAAGCTCCTTTTCTACCTCATCAAGCTCCAGGATCCTTTCAACCATCCAGTGTTGATCAGTGTTTCTTTGTACAGTTTTGAGATTCTTTCTCGTAATCAGGGTTGATCTTTCCTCATGCTGTTAATCTCGTGGCGAGATATTTTCATTCTCGCTCCAGTAGCAGTGGATTGATGATGCTTGATTATTGTCATTAGATGAAACTAATGGATCAAATTTTAGCTGTACCTAATTAATAAAACAAAGCCTATTCATCTTTCCAGAGCAAAGAAATTTGCTTCAACTTACTTCAATAAAACAAATTAATAATACTAGTGTACCTATTACCGATGTATGCACCGTTAATGCACAGATACTCTCGCTGACTTTTTAAATAAAAATAGACGAAAGCTATGACGGAAACACAACCCAGCAACTTTGGTAAAAATACAGTAATACTCAGCCGGAGTGATGTGTGCTACAACTGTCAAAGCACAATCGCAAGGCCACACGAGCGGTTGGGACGGGACGATGACATGAATATCATCGTGCATTAATGCGACGTCATTGTGTCCTAAATCTAAAACAGTCTACAAAGTTTTATGTTTCTCAGTAACTGTTAATGTGTAATCAAAATATACAGAAACATTGCGGAAACACTCGTTACTTACAGATTTTCCTTATAATATTTTTGTATCACAGACACTTCAGACACGGATTCTTTGGCATAAGCGTTAGGAGTTCTACAGGTTTTAGTGTATTCTATCTTCTTCAATTTTGGACTTTTGTAAATGCTTTTTTCGTAGACATTTTTCAAATGAATACCTTAAACCACCACTTTCTGACGTAATTCATATTAAAATACTCATGCACCATGTATACCGACGTATTTATATATTCATCATATAACTCTCAATGAAGCAGATACTACACATCACAGTGTTATTTATTTGGCGTGTCGGACATTCGGAATCTGCGCTAGTCATCACACACGAAGAATGTCTGCATGACTCCAGGAACGTCACTCGTTATGGCGTCCCGCAAACTATTCTGCTCGTCGCTTGTCGTTCTGCTGCAATGGCGAATTAATTATTCCATTTTTTGTTTTAATCAACGTTTAACTACAATAACGTTCTTATTTTATTCAAATTAAAGATAAGAAAATGTTTCGTTTCTTCTTTATGTCTTGAAATTACTAACACTAACTAATCAGACCAACACACCTTAACTGTTAGGAACGTAACTTGGTTGGCATGAAAAATAAGAAAACAGAACTTGACACAGATGCGTGAATAGAATGTTGTCTTCACTCTGAAGTCACCACTCTCACCAGCCGCGTACACTACCTGGTGCTGGAAGCCTCCGTTTGCCACGCATGATAGTATTAATACTAAAATCAAATGTTACTTGATGTGGCAGATTATACATGTTATATAACAATGCACATCTCCTTTCCTGATGTACTTTACTGTACTAGTTGTTCTAAAGGTTACGTTTGAAAGTATAATTATTACAAATGTTTAAAGTTTATGTAACAAGCAGTTCGCATGTATCCATGAATGTGTGTGAAATTATATAAACACAGAAATACATTGCCTTAACGCAGCATGAAGTTCCTGTATTGTTGTTTCAAGCAGATGTGCAGACCCACGGAGCAATCACGACACAGGATTGCTTGCTTTAGATCTTCCGGAAGTAATAAAAGAGCCTCAGTCAATAAATATGCAATGTGCACATTTAGAGGTTTAGAGCAAATCTTATAAGTCTTTAAAAATAAATAAAAACACTATTTTTATACTTCGGATTAAAAATATTATTGTCTACCCGATAAGCTAAGAAGACATATTGAGTCCAATGTAGACTTTGTAAGTTGTTTTTGACTTACTGCTTTTAAACTTTCTCGATTATACTGAGTTACTTCATTGTACCCTGAATTAGGCTACAATAAGATCTAAT
Source organism: Magicicada septendecula (assembly GCA_034769895.1). Classification (NCBI taxonomy): domain Eukaryota; kingdom Metazoa; phylum Arthropoda; class Insecta; order Hemiptera; family Cicadidae; genus Magicicada; species Magicicada septendecula. The sequence goes on from CM068368.1 coordinate 663,579,371, forward strand.
CCTTATCGTTACGTTATGTGTCTTTTATATTTACTTCACGTATTAAATGAGATTCTTGGTTTTGTAATTGTTTGATATCAGCCTTATCTTTTATTGTAGTTAGAGTCGTATAAAATGTATATAACTGCCGAGTTACTAGTGATATAGGGGCTAAAAACTAAAATAAGAATTACTTTGCTTTTTGGTAACCAAACATGATGTTTTGTTAAAAGAATGAGTCACCTAGAAACGTTAAAAACTAATTTTAATTCATATCGTTTAAATTTGTGCTGGAGAACAAAGGAAACAGACGTTATCAAACGTGGCGTAAGAACCAAACAATAGATTACTGCATTCGGAGATTGGTGGATGATATTCTTCTGAAGTCGTTAGCCATCCATTGCCCTCTGTCTGAAATCCCTCTAACATTTCGAATCTGCTTCTTCCGCCACTTGACCTACGAACTTCTTTTCTGGCCTCCCCTTAGCATTATTTTATCATCCTTTCCCTCTGATATCCTATACTTTTGTTATTCAAAGTATGATTTTGACAGCTCTCCGAGGATCGTGATTCCACACTCATGATCGCTCTGTTGTCACTCATAAAGTAACAAAGACGTGGTTCGATATTTCTTATCACAACTCTGTCTGTCTGTCTACATGTCTATCTATCTATCTATATATATATCTATCTATCTATCTATCTGTCTACTCCCTCTCTCTCCTGCAACCTTCTCTTTTAAGAAATCATGACATAGTAATAATCTCTATTGTCTAATACATGCTAAAATTCGCTCGGTCCAACGCAATTAATGATAAATGCAGACAATTTATAAGCACTGGCTCTTAATTTAAAAAATGATTATTCATATTTTTCTCCGAACACTACAGACACATAAGACTCGCTTTTTGCATACTGTGGCTTATAGCTAGGAAACTGCTGGAAAATTTCCTTATTAACGACGACATCATCACTGTTGCTGTATGGTCACGTTCAAATGTGACAGCATTACATACCATACAGCTGACATCACGTTGCTATGACAACAACGTTGTGATTGGTTATGATATCCTAAACTGTCAGGACTATTTATAAAAAATAGAAGAATATCCACAGCGCTACGCGGGTAGTAAGTGACCCAGTCATCGATAGTTTTACCTGACTGAGGTTCTCCGTACTCCTTCTTTCTGAAGTATTCCTTTAAATATTACGTCGTAACTCGTTTTATCTTTCACTATGTTGATTCCCCAATAGTCCATGATTCAGAACCGTTTGGGGTGACTCTCCTGACAAGCACTAAAACATTATTATTCCTTAATTATATGATATCATAATATTGTACACCACGAAAATCTGAAAAAAATTTTAGTACCTGTCCTGTAACAGTTATTCCTCATAAATCGCGCAGTATTGAATTAAAAATAGTTTTTTAGTAGAAACGCGTCTTCAAAGCAGGAATATTTGTAGCGTGTGTTTTGATATATTTTGTGTGTATTTTGATAGTGTGTGTTCTGTTTTGTTAGTAGTTTTGTAAGCGATTCTGTACCCTGCTTTTTTGAATTTGTGGGCTATTTTTTCAGTTTGTTTGTTGATGTATGTTAGTGTTATGAATTTGTTGTTTTCTGTCTTTGTCTGCTGTTTGTTATGTGTTTTGTGTAGGAGTTTATTGACTATTGTTCTGTCGTATCCGTTGGTTTCTGCTAGATATTTTATCGTGTTTAGTTCGCCTTTGTAGTCTTTTTCATCTAGGGGGATGTTGTTAAGTCTATGTATCATGGTTCTGAAGGCAGCTAGTTTGTGTTGTATTCGGTGATTGGAGGAGTTGTGTATTAGTGTGTCAGTTGTAGTCGGTTTTCTGTATATACTGAATTTGTGCCTGTGTTCAAGTTTTGTGATGGAGAGGTCTAAGAAGTTTATGCTATTGTTGTGTTCGTATTCGGCAGTAAAAGTTATGTTTTTATCTATTTTTTTTATGTGCGTTACTAACTGTTCACATTGTCTTTTGTTTCCCCTGTATAGTATTAGAATGTCATCAATGTATCTGTGCCAATATAGTAATAACATACGCTCACATAAAATACTATATTATATATAGTATATATTATACATATACTATACTATATAAAATGTGACACTAAAAAAAATATAGCAACTGACAAAAATCAAAATAATGATGTAATTACACAGCAAGCACTGTGTGTGCGATGGCGGTTTTATAAACGTGCATCAAGGCAAGAAAGTACGTTTATACGTAAGCTGCAAACCAATGTCACAGATCTGTAAAAGAAAATATATTTTTGTCTTATGCTAGGATGGAATAGTTTTGAATTTGTCCATATATATATATATATTTATTCACTTTCTGCTACAGTTCGTTTCTTGATATATATAAAATATTTAAAATTTATATTTAATTTACCTCAAGATGTTATTTTTCCTTTATTTGGAACATGTTTCGAGATCTTCCGTGTTCTCATCCTCTGCCTTCGTGATCTTCCGTCTGGTGAAGTATTTGTGTGTTGGCTGGATGTTATCCTGGTTTTTTGTTGGTCTTTGGTATTTTAAAGTGGTATTATTGTATGTGCTCGTGGTATATGTATTAGTATTTTGTGTATTATCGATGTTGAGTTCTTTGAATATTGTGTCGTGTTTTGTGTTGATTTGTATTTGTTCAGGTATTAGTTTGTTTTGTGTTTTATGTTTGTATATTTGTAAATTTTCCTAAATGTTCATTATGGTGCCTTTGTGTGGTATATGAAATATTAGTGTCACATTGGTTATGTCTGGGAATTCATGTCCTGTGTTTATTGCATGTGTGGCCAAGTTGGATTTATATATTTCTGTTTTTTGTATGCATTTACATGCTCAAAATAACGTTTTTTCAGCTGTTTTTTGTTTAAATTGTATCAGCTTCAATTTTTTGTTTCAGCTGGGTATAAATACAGGGGACGCGCTAACATCATTCTCTTACTTGTTCAACCACTGATGCAGCCGGAGGCTCTACTCGACAACTAGAACTTCGTTATCTTGAGCGACTACAATGGCAGCCAGAGACTCTGCATAGCGACAACAGTACACCAACCACAAGCAGCAGTCAGGAACTTCAAGACTACTCATCAGTTCATGTGAGCAGTTGCAACCTGAGGCCATGACGAGAGTACGAGAATCCAGTAATCCAGAGTACGAAAATCCAGTAATCCAGAGTACGAGAATCCGACGGACGAAGGACTACAAGACTCCAGGACTACAGGAATCCAGGACGATAAAGGAGCATCCCGTATCAAGGACCGAAGAGGGCACGCTGCAGATGTACCACAAATAATAAGGTGACAAATAACCATGCACTAAGAACCCGAGACTTAATCAAAAGATAATAAGTAACAAAGAAAAAAATAGACAATTCAATTCAAATATGAAACAAGAAATTGTATAACTGTAAATATGCTTTTGTATAATAATTAACGTAAGATTTAAGACTGTGTAACGATAATTGTTATCAGTAACTATAATTTAAAATCTATAGTTTTTAGTACTTAAATTGACAAAGTCATAAGAGAATTTTATTAGAAAGCAACGCATATGCAGTAATTTAAAAAGAGATTTAATAATCTAATCAATATAATATAACTGAGCTAGCTGAGAGCAATATAAAAATTTATAACGATGTATTAGAATATAAGATTATATAATATGTTTGAGTGTAATATAAGACTGCTAATTATGCGTAATAATTACGTGAAAATAATACTGATTTTGAAGCGCAAAACTAATAAGAAATTTTATCAATAAATATTGAAATAATTTTTAAACCGATTAAATAGCGTTATTATTATTTACGATTACACCCTTCATTCACATACACACACGAATTTAATGTGTTGTTTCGTAGTGTTGTAATATATATATATATATATTGTTACAACACAAACAAGCCACCCCAATAACAGGGAAAAAACAATGAATCAACTATATAAAAATGTTTAAACTAAAGAAAATAAAATGACGATAACGCGACAAACGACTACATGACCCAACCCAAGTGATTGAATCAATAGATAAACCAAATAAAATAAAACCAAAGGAGAAGGGAAAACCGAAATAAAATGAAATCGAAGAAGACGGTGAATGAAAATGAAACAAACCAAGTATAAATGAAATAAAACAAGAAGAAATGAAAAGACCCAAACAAATAATATAGAACAGAAAAAGGAGAAATGTTACACTCAAAAATATAATAATGAAAAAGAAACCAATAAATAACAAATGTAAAAGATAGTTATTAGTATCGACTAAATAATCAAAGTAAATGATAATTGTAAATGATGATTGATAAAATCCAATGAAGTAAAGACAAACAAAGTACACTAACCAAAGAAATAGATTTTAAATGTAATAAAAGACTCTATAATGAAATGAACTTGTTAACAGTATAACTAACCTTTGTAAAGTGAGAGATAGAGGGATAGAAAGATAGTGAACAAAAGTAAGTGACCAAGAGAGTATAATGTTAGGGAATACCCACTAATAACACTTAAATAAAATATAAGAAGTGCAAAGTGACAGTGTAAAACCCCAAAAAAATAGAAACCCTACTGATAGGCATAAACACCTAATAATCAGTGATGAACACTAAAGGTTTAATGGTGAACAGTATTATTAAATAAGAATTTTGTTAATGATAGTATTAAGATTAATTGTAAATGAGGGATACCATAGTATTCAGGGAAGGAATCCCATAGAATGTCAAAAGTTAGTGTTACCATGGCTAGAGAGTAAAGTTTATATAAGAAAAAATATAGTAAAGAAAATAAAGGCAAAATCAATAAACACCCTATATTCTAAGGGATAGTCAGTTAAGGAAATTTGAATGGTGTGATGATGTTTATCACCCAAAAAATAATTAAGAATAAAACAAATTGTAAACAAACCGAACTTACCGAACTAATAATAACATTAATAAGATACTCTTACCTAAACATTCAAAATCAATTGAAGACAGGACGGGCGTTTATAAGATAATATGCAATGACAGCGACAGCTTTTACATTTGCCAAACTGGTAGACCTTTTAAAAGACGATTCAAAGAACATTTACCTAGAAAAGAATTTAGTAAAACAGTGTCAAATTACGCGCGCCATCTGATGGACAACAACCATATTTATACTGACTTCACAACGAACTTTCAACCCCTCCACATATGCAGAAAAGGAAATTATATGAATGCTATCGAAGAATACGAAATATATAAAGCTTACAAAAATAAAAAAACAGAAGAAGTCATCCTTAACGCTCAGCTGTATTTCCAGTCCAATCTATTATACGACACAGCGATAAGAATACAGAACAAGGTCCATAGTGCACGACATATAACAACATGAACACTGCAGTCGACTATAGCATGTCGTGGTGCGCACCACCGATATCGTGTGTGTCTAAAATCTGGGTATTTTATGTGTTTTTATGTTTATATTATATTTATTGTTATGTGTAGAATTGTGTGTACAGTGTTTTTAATATTTTAACGATCGACGAACTTCAACAAGGGATATCCTGATGATGGGGCATATGTCCTGAAACGCGTTGAATGAAATATAGAGAAAAGGCCACCAGACGGACAAGAAAAAGGTAAACTATTTTACTAATTGTAAACAAACGTTGCATAATAGCTGTTAAAGAATTGTTCGATTAAATCTATGAATAGGAATATGGCTGAAGGGATTATACAGACCATAAACCTAAATGTTATATTATATTTTATAGAGAATGGGAGATAATAGCCAAATTGTAAACAATGGCAAAATAAATAAGAAAAAAGATAAAATGTAATATAAATCTAATAATACTGGAGAGGCAGTCAGACAATAATAGACAAACCATAATGTAGAAACTAATGAAAACATACAATTATTATAAAACAGATCCAAAACAAGTCAACCAGTAAACAAATCATTTATAATACCAAAACAAAACATGTATGAGGGTAAATTAATATGTAATTTATATAAAATAAGTAAATATAGCCGATTACTACTTAGGCCTATGAAAATGTCTAACTGTAAAAAACCAATAATTACAAATTGTAAAAAACTAACAAGAATATTAACAAATCCAAGGCAAGTAACTAGTCAAGGATAATTAGTGAATCATATTAAAAGATAAATGTTAAATTAAGGACATAAAATAAGAAAGAAATGTAATTAAATAATACATAAGAAAACCCAGCTTTGTGGGATATCAAAATGATCTTTGAAAGAAAATACGAACAGTAGTGATAATATTTCATACATAGAGAGGAAGACGGAAGAATAATAGCAATCAGAAGATATACAGTATTTTGAATAAAAATTCAAATATGATAACAATGGTCTTAAGTCAAGTTCAGCCAATCAGGATCAATCAGTTACGATGACAACTGAAACGTTATTTATGAATTTTCCGTTAGAACCTATTATTCCATTTTTGACGCTCAATAGGAATAGACGCCAAGCCGTGAATGACCAAACTTTTAATATAAAGTGTTTAAAAGTAATCCAAATTGGAAAAAATGAAGAAGTAAGAAGATGAGGACATTCAACTGATGCCTAATACCGGATTAATAATTTCTAAATTAATAAATTTTAACCAACTAATACGAAAAAGAAACCAGACGTACTTGAATCCCAAGATGATTGAAAATTGATGATTATCGAAGACAACAACCCATTTCAACTGAATGACATTACATCCCAAGTCGACTGATTTGATAAGTATTGCTAAGTTACCCGAATTTATGAATTAAATTCTCTTTAAATTTTTCTAATAACACTCTGAACTCTCACTATAAACTGATGATATTATTTTTAATAAAAAATAAAACACTAAAGTTATTTTAACTAAGAAAAATAACCTGTATAAAAATTACGAACTTTTGAAACACACTTTATAACACTTCAGGAACAAATTATAATTACACATTATATTATATAAGTACAATTAATGTAAGGTAGTGTACTTTATTGTAATTAACTTGATATTTTTTCGTAATCACAAGAATCCAGGATAACTGAACGAAATGAAAACAAACGGTTGCAGTCGCCATGTCTGACTGAATAATTCGTTCAGAGCCACTTCGCCGAACCTTGAGATTTTTGTCTTATAATAACTGCCGGTGCAAATTTGCTTAATAACAAAATATAATTTTGTATAACACTGAATAATTACCAATCACAGTTAAATAAACTAGTACAGAGTTGTAACCACTGTTCTTTATTCCATAGGAAAGTGTATTATAATATTTGTGTATTTTAGCGAAAAGCAAAAATGACGGTAAGCGCTCACGTCGGAAACTCGGCGAAATAACAGCTCGATTAAGAAGGTCGAACGAAGGCGGGAGTAAATTTGAATTCTCCATACCGTCATAGCTAAGAACGCTCAACCGTCCTATTTTTTAATTTAATTGTTTTAAATAAACAATTTGGCGCCACCCGGGATTTATGAACACATATTGAAGAACAGGTAAGGTTCCCACTCGCGTGTACTGGTAATTCGAAGTATCGCTACGGACATCGTCCGAATAAAAATAAAGTAACGACACCAGTGTGAGGCGAACACACAAAAGCACTTTTACAGAGCATATAAGAAACTAGTCGTTACAATATATATATATATATATATATATATATATATATATATATAAATTTAGTCACTTTCTGCTACAGTCCGTTTCTTGATTTATACAATACATTTAATATTTATAATTAAATTTACCTCAAGATGTTATTTTTTTTTCCTTTTTTGGAACATGTTTCGGGTACTATCTTGTATCCATCCTCAGCCTTCCGGTTTTTTTGTCTGGTGAAGTACATATGTGTTGTTGGTTGACTTTTATTATTGTGGCTTCCTGTTGGCTTCTGGTATTTCAAATTGGTTTTATTGTGTGTGATTGTGGTGTATGCGTTAGTTTTTTGTGTATTTTCAATGTTGAGTGCTTTGAATATTGTGTCATGTTTTGTATTGATTTGTATTTGTTTATATAAAACAGAAAACAAACTAATACCTGAACAAATACAAATCAATACAAAACATGACACAATATTCAAAGCACTCAACATTGAAAATACACAAAAAACTAACACATACACCACAATCACACACAATAAAACCAGTTTGAAATACCAGAAGCCAACAGGAAGCCACAATAATAATAGTCAACCAATAACACATATGTACTTCACCAGACAAAAAAACCGGAAGGCTGAGGATGGGTACAAGATAGTACCCGAAACATGTTCCAAAAAAGGAAAAAAAATAACATCTTGAGGTAAATTTTATTATAAATATTAAATATATATATATATGTTAGTCTAATAAACTTATTATTTATAATGCATATTAGTTCTTGGTATCCAAGTCACGTATGAATAGTAAATTATAGATAAATAAATCACCTTATTATTTATATAATAAACATGTTTTGTATTTATATCGAGTATCGATTATACTGAATAACGGTAATGAGCAGGGAAGATAGAAAATATCAGATCTACTAAATAAAAAATTGTTAGATAAGTGGACACATTCAAATGTTCAGGAGTGAAAATTAGAAAAAGTAGGAGAAACGAGGTCGAAGTAAACGACAGACGCACTTATAAGGAGGAAGGAAATACCAGGCAGGACACTAGTTAAAATGGTTTGGGCAAACGGTAAGGATGACGTAGGAGAGACAAACAAAGGGCATATGTCAAACGAGAGGAATCGGGAAAGAACAAGGAGCAGACCAAGAAACACATGTAGTATGGTAACATGGAGACACTTGGTAACCTGGAATAGAGTGTGCCGGCTTACCTGCATCGAAGGAATTAATGTGGAGAAGGAGAAGGAGAAATGGACTTAATTAATGTATGTTTGCAGTCTTCGTATAACCGATGTTACACGGTGCGCTTTTTCACCACCAGTATATTAAGATTTTTATTATAATAAGAAGTAGTAAGGTGCAATCGCGGATAGAAAAAGAATTATTTATTTATACAACGTTTCAATCGAATGGTTGTGAATACGCGCGTGTTGTGTAGGTTACAAGAATTGGCAACGTGTTTGTAAGTGATTTGTGTCTCCACGATATTTTTTATACGAACAAATAAAATGATGTTTGAACGGGGGAAATATGAAGTCCAACGAAGTATGGATAGGTGTTTTAGGGTCAAACAATGCAGCGGGGTAAAGACAATAAAACGGTTCGCGTATCAAACGGCAGTTAAGGCCTTCGTGTAAATACAACCACCATTTGAGTGTGGATCAAGCCTTGCGTTAAGATTTCAGAGAAAACAAAAATTAACTGGAGGTGGGGTCGTGACCTGCAAGAAACGAAGTTCACTCGATAGTATACGGTTTAATTAAAACGAGTAATAAGAAGAACAAAAGATGTTTTATACCCAAAAACAATACTATATCTAATAATAAGAAAACCATGAACCTCATCAATGAAATAAAGAGCTTTCTGTTTTAACAACTTTATTTTTAATTCAATATTGTGTATTATTGATAATACGGATTATTTTTCGCAAGCATTACCTGTCCTTAATTCTTTCATAAGTTCATAAACAGGAAGAATATCTCTCACCTAGTGCACATTTTAATCTCTAAGAAATACATATTGTAACAATAGGACCCTGTATGCGGTCTTTACAAAATAAGATAATAGAGAAAAAAATTTTATTAAAAAAAAAATTTTTGTTTATGTTTTATTTAATGTCTGTAATTGTGAAATAATCCTGTTTTAATGTTCTGTGAAAAATTTTAATAATTAAAAAGGTATTCATTAATTATTGAGCATTTCTGGAAGATCTGAACCAAGTCTGGAGTTAATCAGATTAACTCCGGTCAGCAATCGATTTATGATGTTTAGTGCTGGTCCAATATCTCGCTGTTAATTAATATTTTCTTCTTTTTGAAGTCTCGTTGCATTAATAAATAAACCTTAAATTAGCATGTGAAATAATAATAGATACAAACAATTGAAATAAATAGATTTATTAACTAATTTAATAAATAATCGATTTTTAATCGATTGGGAGCAATTATCGACTCCGTCTCAGGGAATAATCGATTCGTTCATACAGTGGAAAAAGTATTACAAGTATTATATAAAAAACGTTCTTGGAGCGATTATATTAATAGTCAGAGAAGGGTAACGAGAAAGTATAACATTAACAATTTAAGTAATTTCAAAAATTATTATTTAACAATATTTAAATAATCATGATTAATGTTTAAAAAAGTTGAATCGTCAAACCATATTCAGCTTCTGACGTCACTCGATGAGGAAGGCACAGAATCATATTTTTCAAAGATGGCCGCTACTAGGTATGGCGAGGTTATTGGAAATGTCGTCGTGTTAAAATCTCACAGAAAAACTACCTTCATAAATGTTTGAAATGTCCCCGCACTGGTGTAATCTGTCTAATAGGTTGTTTGGTGTGTTCTGAAGAAGTGTTCCGTGTATACTTGTGTTAATTATGTTATTTGATATGTGTTCACTTCTGTGGGTTAACTGCTCAAAACGTGGTTATGATTTGTAGCGTTAATTATCACAAATATATTGTTTTACTGTTTTAAATCACTAGTATAATGAAGTTTGGTGTTAGTTTTCACTATTGTCGCTAAAGTTTCTGTAGGTTTAGTTAGAAAAGTGTTTAATTTATTTAACTCTCGCTTCACTGATATTAGTGGGTAACCGTAGTACCATTTTCTACACGGTTTTAAGGAACGTTATATTACACAACTATTCAGCTTGATATTCAACAAAAGACTACTCTAACTTCCTTCATGTTAGTCAAAATCTGGCCCAGTTAATCTTTGAAAAAGTATTGTTAAAATATTTTGATTTCCCATACACATGATACAAAATTACATTATATATGGAATTTATTTATTTTATTCGTCACCTTCATGAATTATGAACCTTATCATTGGTTTAATCATCTCATTCCTTTTAAATTGATATATTATAGTCCATATCTGTTGACATTTTGTGGAAATTACCAAATTTCTTTCTTTTTGTAAATCTAGGCTCAAAAATTGATTTCCGCCTTCATCTAATTTTTCTGCCATTTTAATTGTTATTAATACTATTATAATAAATTTTAATTAGTCATATTTCTTTTCCTTTCCTTAAATACATATAATTGAACCTTTGAACTGGTTTTTTGTGTTAATCTCTGAATTTGACATTGCTCTTTAAAATTAATTAATTTATATATTTTGAAAATTTACAATTTTTTAAGGTATATTTCCTTATTATCACTTTAACTCATAGGATCATTCACAGTAGTGGTTAACTGATTTACCTTACCTAAATCTTGCTAGTTTACAGGAATTATAAGTGAATTAAATGGTTTATATGGCTTCTGTGAATTCACCACATGGCCTAGAGTTTAGAATTTTACATTTCTGTCTTTCTCAAATAAATTTAATCCTACTCCTCCTCTGACTTTACATAGTTATTATTACATGAAAATAAAACGTTTTACAAACCCATTGTGAAGTGTAGTATCTGATTAATACTACTGTTATACAAAAAATAATATTGAACAATATTTAGCATTCTGTACAATTGAACATATTGCTGACATGGTTTGAAAACATAAATTTAATTCTTTTTGAATTAATACAGCATACCTACTGAAACATTATTAATGGTATGTATGCTGTTATTTGGCAAACATAATTTATTTTAAACACATATAAATCTTATTTACTAAAAATTCTTATAATATAATATATAATTCTTATTGAGTTCATGGCTGTGAACAAATAGCCATTTTAAACAATTTAAACCTATGAATATAAATTAATGCCAGTCCTTTCTGGGCTAAACCATTATTATCTATTATCCCCTTCATCAGTAAACATGTCCACCCATACTCTAGTTATTATCATTTTTACAAATGTCTTGTAATAACAGAGTTACATTAAAATAATAAAATATTGGAAATCTTCCATTTTATTATTTTATGATGATGTGTATTATTGAATATAAAAGTTGTTATATAGCATATTGATAAGTCATAGTATCACTAACTTTAAGTTTATTGTATTTCCAAAAACACTTGCACAAGTTCACTTTCACTGGTGGTTCTGATATTTTGAGTCTTATTATCTTAGACCAGACCTTTAGTAATCATGGACTGTTAAGACTTGTTTATTTTCTTTATCACACAATAGCTTTAGTTGGTTCACTTCTTATTATACTAGACAACACTTTTGATTTCTTAATAATTACATTTTTATAGGATTTTGGGATGTTATACTTTCTTTTTAATTGTCTCTATGGGTTTGGGGTTGATGGTATTTAATAATAGGTTTTATAACGGTGTTTCTTTCATACTATTTCTTCCTCTCTTCTTTCTTATGTTTCTTCTTATCTTCTTTCTTGTCTTCACTCTTGTCTTTCTTCTGGTCTTCCTTCTTCTTGTCTTCTTGTCTTCATTCTTCACTCTTGGGTAAACCAAGGTACTTCGTGTTATCTCGACTGATGTTTAGTTTGGAGTATCGAATGTATTTACTGATACTGACTTTGCTCTTTGCTAAAGGTTTCAGGGTATTGTTTACTTCCTGATCACAAATTTTATTCTTCCTTCTTCTTGTCTTTGGGGTATTTTGGTGTTTCACCCCTCTCAAACTGATTCTCTCTTCTTGATATTGTGTTATCTAATTTGTTTACTGCTCCTAGCTTCCTGGGTAAATTCCTGATTTTATAATATGAGTTGCTTTCAATAATTTCTTTGATTTTTAACAGTGGTGTTTATATAATGTAATGAGAATTTTTATTTTATTGTTGTTTATTCCTTTGTTTTCATTCAATTTCATTCGATTTTATATTACCATATGTGGTGTAATTAATTTTTATTATTTTATATGAATTAATAAATAGTGGATTTTCTGTCACGCTACAGAATGCCCTTCTCCAGAAGTGATTTTTTTCAGACTATACTTGCTTTGTCTGAAACAATTGCTTATGATAATTATTGTAGTTTTGTTATTATTCTTGACTTCCTTCCATTTTAAAAATTCTCCTATTTATATTTGAGTTTATATCCTTCTCATTCTCACTGATCTTCCTTGATAGTAATAGTCATCTGAGTTTCATATTTATTATTTCATTTTCATATTTCTTCTTAGTATTTTCTCCTTGGGATATTTCCTCCCTATCGTTCCCTAATTTGTGAGCTGGTTCAGTTCAGAGAGGCACTGTACGCTACTTCCTCTGCTGTCCAATACTTCACACATATTTGAGTACAGAGGCAAATCATCTCTGCTCAAAAAACATATTAATACTGCTGGAATTATCTACAGACAGATTAAAAAATTAGTCAGAATAGTACACATTTGTTACTATTTAAAAAAAAAATATCTTTGGGATACTTCACTTATTACTTATTATATTTCTCAGAGATTTTATTATTCCTATCTCAGTTGTTCTTCTGACTCTTTAACTTGATGTTTCATTCATTTGATATTATGGTAGGAAGCTCTTCTATTATTACATTCTTCAACTTTCCTTATCATATAAAGCTTTTGGTTATAAATTCTTTATTACCTTCTGCTTTTTTTATTATAATCTGCATCGTTTATAGTAGCATATCTTTATGACATTTTTATTTTATTGCTCTTTTTTTATTATTTCCACTTGTTCTATTTTCTAGAACTTTTTATAACTGTCATTATCACAATTGACATTTAATTCATAAATCATTTTATATTAATTCGTTTAATTACATATATCTTTGATATTATTCTCACATTATTCCTGTCATGGTTATTATCCTTTCGAATGAATGTTTTTTATTAATTTTATAATGAGGTCATAATTTCTCCTCATACCACTTCAAAGTTTTATTATCTCATAATTCCACATAAGTTTTTGTATTTTATTATATTCAATCACTCAAATCGTATCACACGGTTTATTTCCTTTTGTATCCCTTTATGGAAAGTTTTTCACACTTTATTTGAAATTAGACATGATCATATTTCTCCAGAATTATTTGTTTTAATTCTAAAGTCTGTTTCCTTTATTCATCCCATTATGATCCTTTATAAACATGGTAAATATATTTTATGCTTACCATAAATATGGTATTAAATCTCTTCTGTTTATTTCACCAAAGTGTTTTATTAATAATTGGTTGGTAAGTTGTACTTACTCTTGGTTTGGAAACTTGATTTATACACAATTCAAAATTCATCCTTCTTATATTATTCCATAAAGTTTTCTCAAATAATTTGTATGTAAGGTGGGCTTATATTTATTTTTTAGAATTTACATGGATTCTAAATTCTTTTTATTTCTCTTTCCAAAATGTTTCTTTCAATATTTAATATGTAAGGTGGACTTACTTTCTTTTTAAATTTAGTTGTTTTCAATTCAAAATTCTTTTCATATTTCTGCCAAATGGTTTTTCTCAAATACTTGGTTAGTAATGTGGTCTTACATTTTTTTTTTTTTTAATTTGGATGAGTCAAAATTCTTCTTTTATATTCTTGTCATAAAGTTTTTTCAAATTTTTAGTTAGTAAGGTGATCTTACACTTGTTTGGAATTTATTTGAATTATTTCATTCTATTCCTTTTATCCTTCTATAAAGTTTTCTTCAAATGCTTGGTATGTAAGGTGATCTTATAATTGTTTTGGAATTTGGATGATTAAGTCCAAATTCTTCTTCTTATATCTTTCCAAATAGTTTTTCTTAAAATAATTGTATGTAATGTGGTATTACCTTATTTTTGAATTTAGTTGATTTCTAAATTCTTTTTCTTCTCTTTCCAAAATGTTTCTTTTAAATAATTGTATGTAATTTGGTATTACATTATTTTTAGAATTTTGAGGGTTTCTAAATTCTTTTTCTTCTCTTTCCAAAATGTTTCTTTTAAATAATTGTATGTAATTTGGTATTACCTTATTTTTAGAATTATGAGGGTTTTTGAATTTAGTTGATTTCTAAATTCTTTTTCTTCTCTTTCCAAAATGTTTCTTTTAAATAATTGTATGTAATTTGGTATTACATTATTTTTAGAATTTTGAAGGTTTCTAAATTCTTTTTTATATTTATCTCCTCAAAAAGTTTTTTTCAAATCCTTGGTAGTAAGTTGATCTTACTTTGTTTTTGAATTTCGTTATTAAAGTTATTGGAGGGATTACTGTTTTCCTCTTCCAATAACTCATGTCGGATGTCCTTTAGGTAGTTGCACCCGATGACTGTGATACGATTATTATTATTTATATTATTACACTCATTATTAAGATACCCAGTATTTAGGAGCAGTAACGGGTTCTGGCGATTTATTACTGCCTGTGCCCGTTTAAAGGCTCGGCATCATTGTTCCTTTGTGCCATACTAGTTGAAGCATCGTTTGGGATGCTTAGAGTGGGCCCCTGTCGATCTGTCCTTTGGTCTTCCAGTCGTTCGTTGTTAGACCTCCGTTCAGCATCGTCTAAACTAGTACTCCTTCTCGTCGGATAGTACCTTGGTTGGTCCCGTTCTAGGCTCCTCCGCCTGTCTTCATATCCACGGTAGCTGTTTCTTCGATTGTTGTTGTATCTTCGCTGTCGATCATCTGTGGCTCGTATGAAATTCACTCGTGGGCGGGGAAACCTATTATTAACGGGATTACCATTATTTGGACCCGGACGATTATTATTATTATGGTAACGATCATTACCATAATTGGGGCTTCTCTGACTATTTTGGTTATGAGGGTAGGGATTTCTGTTACCCTGATAACCACTAGAGGGTCGACCCGGGTTCACATGGTTTGGGCTTGTATTATTATTATTATTTTGATTAGTAGTGCTAAAGTTATTATTACTGTTAAAACTATTATTCTGCGGGTATGCCCGGCCTCCTTGGTACCCAGTGTTGGTGTTGTTCGTACCCTGGTTGTTGTTCGGATACGTCCTCGGTTCGGGCCCATCATTTCTTCTCCGGCTCTGTCGGTAGTAGTTTTCGTTTTCGAAGTTTTCGAGGAGTTCGGTCATTGCCTGGATTGTTTTTATTTGGCTGCCTTTCCTCGCACGAATTACTTCTTCGTCATAATGATATGACAACTTATTTATTAGGCACTCCTCAGGTATGGCCGGTTCTAAATGCTTGGCCATACATACCTTTCCGAGGAAATATGCTGTCATCGAACTACCGACTTGTGGTTTGTAGTGGCCGTGGCATATATTATCTCTTATCAAGTTTTGAGTCGTCTCCGACCAGTACTTCGCCTTGAAGAGGCTCTTAAATTGCTGATAACTTTCGATGTCGCTCCGGTTGGCCATCCAATAATGGTCATTCACCTCCCGAAACGACTCGTCTAGGATTTCCCTGTTCTGGACCCATCGGTTCCCTCTGTGTTTTTATAGGTATTCCTCTATGCGTGCCAAGAATTCCATGGGCTTCCGTTTATATTGCCGGAAATGAAGCCACTCTCTGTTTTCTGACATTGGGAAATGATTGTAACCAGTTGGTCTGTTTCTTATCAATTCTATCTCCTCCTGGCTCTGACGCACTTGTCCCGTGATGTTCGTCATAGCGGCTTCCACGCCGTCGCATCTTTCGGTTACATGTGTCCGCACTTTATTCATTTCTTCCAGGGCAAATTTCTTGTTTTCTTCCAGTTTCGTTTCCTGTTGTTCCTTGACATGTGTAATTTCTTTATGTATTACCTCCCGGACTTCCAGCACTTCGTTTTCTGTCTGACGACATCTTTCATCCACTTCCCTGATCTGCTGGTTAACAACCACGACTTCCTGTTCTAACTTCTTTACGATGGATTTCTTCGTCTCTGTTATCTTTTTATTTAACTCCTCTTTAGCTAACTCAATCCTCTCGTCTAACTTATTCATGTTCTCTTGGTTAACTTCCCTTAATTCTTCTCTCAGCAGTTGATTGTCCTCTCTCAATTCTTCCAATCTTTCCCCCATCGTCTCTTCCATTTTCTTGTTATTTTCCCTTAATTCTTCTTTTAATTGTTGGTTGTCACTTTCTATTTTCCTACTGGTTTCTTCCACCTTCTCTTCCAAATTCTTATTATTTTCTTCCATCTTCCTTTCCATCTTCTTACTCAAGGATTGGTTGTCCTTTTTCAGGTCTTCCATTTTCTTATTCAAAGATTGGTTGTTTTCCTCCATTTTCTCTTCTAAACTCTTACTGGTTTCTTCAATCCTCTTGTTAGTGTTTTCTATCTTACGGCCCAATTCTTCCTTTGTGGATCGGTTGTCTTCCTTCAAATCTTCTTTCAATTCCTGATTCATTTTCTTACTACTTTCTTCCATGTCCTTGTTAGTGGAATCCATTTTCTTCTCCATTCCTTCCATCTTGGATTCTAGGTTCTTATTCATTTCCCTCATCATTTTCATTAGTGCTTCCATTGTTTCAGATTTCTCCTTCTCTGGGACATTGACTTCCCCTGTTCGCGTTGTTTCTTCAGGTGGTTCCTCTGATGGTGCGGGTTGTTTCGGTTCCACCGGGTTTAGTACCACTTCCGGATCCTCCACGGGTGTTGCTTCCTTATCTCCCATGTCCACTTCTTTTTCGGCCTCTGCCGCCCTCTTTTTCGAAGTAGCTCGTCTTTGCATTTTTCTTCTGTCTTTATTAATTAATCGCTGCCAGGCTTATCTTATCAAGCCCTCTAAGTTGGACGCCACTTTGTAACAATAGGACCCTGTATGCGGTCTTTACAAAATAAGATAATAGAGAAAAAAAATTTTATTTAAAAAAAAAAATTTTCAATAAAAAAAATTTTGTTTATGTTTTATTTAATGTCTGTAATTGTGAAATAATCCTGTTTTAATGTTCTGTGAAAAATTTTAATAATTAAAAAGGTATTTATTAATTATTGAGCACTTCTGGACGATCTGAACCAAGTCTGGAGTTAATCAGATTAACTCCGGTCAGCAATCGATTTATGATGTTTAGTGCTGGTCCAATATCTCGCTGTTAATTAATATTTTCTTCTTTTTGAAGTCTCGTTGCATTAATAAATAAACCTTAAATTAGCATGTGAAATAATAATAGATACAAACAATTGAAATAAATAGATTTATTAACTAATTTAATAAATAATCGATTTTTAATCGATTGGGAGCAATTATCGACTCCGTCTCAGGGAATAATCGATTCGTTCATACAGTGGAAAAAATTATTACAAGTATTATATAAAAAACGTTCTTGGAGCGATTATATTAATAGTCAGAGAAGGGTAACGAGAAAGTATAACATTAACAATTTAAGTAATTTCAAAAATTATTATTTAACAATATTTAAATAATCATGATTAATGTTTAAAAAAGTTGAATCGTCAAACCATATTCAGCTTCTGACGTCACTCGATGAGGAAGGCACAGAATCATATTTTTCAAAGATGGCCGCTACTAGGTATGGCGAGGTTATTGGAAATGTCGTCGTGTTAAAATCTCACAGAAAAACTACCTTCATAAATGTTTGAAATGTCCCCGCACTGGTGTAATTTGTCTAATAGGTTGTTTGGTGTGTTCTGAAGAAGTGTTCCGTGTATACTTGTGTTAATTATGTTATTTGATATGTGTTCACTTCTGTGGGTTAACTGCTCAAAACGTGGTTATGATTTGTAGCGTTAATTATCACAAATATATTGTTTTACTGTTTTAAATCACTAGTATAATGAAGTTTGGTGTTAGTTTTCACTATTGTCGCTAAAGTTTCTGTAGGTTTAGTTAGAAAAGTGTTTAATTTATTTAACTCTCGCTTCACTGATATTAGTGGGTAACCGTAGTACCATTTTCTACACGGTTTTAAGGAACGTTATATTACACAACTATTCAGCTTGATATTCAACAAAAGACTACTCTAACTTCCTTCATGTTAGTCAAAATCTGGCCCAGTTAATCTTTGAAAAAGTATTGTTAAAATATTTTGATTTCCCATACACATGATACAAAATTACATTATATATGGAATTTATTTATTTTATTCGTCACCTTCATGAATTATGAACCTTATCATTGGTTTAATCATCTCATTCCTTTTAAATTGATATATTATAGTCCATATCTGTTGACATTTTGTGGAAATTACCAAATTTCTCTCTTTTTGTAAATCTAGGCTCAAAAATTGATTTCCGCCTTCATATAATTTTTCTGCCATTTTAATTGTTATTAATACTATTATAATAAATTTTAATTAGTCATATTTCTTTTCCTTTCCTTAAATACATATAATTGAACCTTTGAACTGGTTTTTTGTGTTAATCTCTGAATTTGACATTGCTCTTTAAAATTAATTAATTTATATATTTTGAAAATTTACAATTTTTTAAGGTATATTTCCTTATTATCACTTTAACTCATAGGATCATTCACAGTAGTGGTTAACTGATTTACCTTACCTAAATCTTGCTAGTTTACAGGAATTATAAGTGAATTAAATGGTTTATATGGCTTCTGTGAATTCACCACATGGCCTAGAGTTTAGAATTTTACATTTCTGTCTTTCTCAAATAAATTTAATCCTACTCCTCCTCTGACTTTACATAGTTATTATTACATGAAAATAAAACGTTTTACAAACCCATTGTGAAGTGTAGTATCTGATTAATACTACTGTTATACAAAAAATAATATTGAACAATATTTAGCATTCTGTACAATTGAACATATTGCTGACATGGTTTGAAAACATAAATTTAATTCTTTTTGAATTAATACAGCATACCTACTGAAACATTATTAATGGTATGTATGCTGTTATTTGGCAAACATAATTTATTTTAAACACATATAAATCTTATTTACTAAAAATTCTTATAATATAATATATAATTCTTATTGAGTTCATGGCTGTGAACAAATAGCCATTTTAAACAATTTAAACCTATGAATATAAATTAATGCCAGTCCTTTCTGGGCTAAACCATTATTATCTATTATACCCTTCATCAGTAAACATGTCCACCCATACTCTAGTTATTATCATTTTTACAAATGTCTTGTAATAACAGAGTTACATTAAAATAATAAAATATTGGAAATCTTCCATTTTATTATTTTATGATGATGTGTATTATTGAATATAAAAGTTGTTATATAGCATATTGATAAGTCATAGTATCACTAACTTTAAGTTTATTGTATTTCCAAAAACACTTGCACAAGTTCACTTTCACTGGTGGTTCTGATATTTTGAGTCTTATTATCTCAGACCAGACCTTTAGTAATCATGGACTGTTAAGACTTGTTTATTTTCTTTATCACACAATAGCTTTAGTTGGTTCACTTCTTATTATACTAGACAACACTTTTGATTTCTTAATAATTACATTTTTATAGGATTTTGGGATGTTATACTTTCTTTTTAATTGTCTCTATGGGTTTGGGGTTGATGGTATTTAATAATAGGTTTTATAACGGTGTTTCTTTCATACTATTTCTTCCTCTCTTCTTTCTTGTCTTTCTTCTTATCTTCTTTCTTGTCTTCACTCTTGTCTTTCTTCTGGTCTTCCTTCTTCTTGTCTTCTTGTCTTCATTCTTCACTCTTGGGTAAACCAAGGTACTTCGTGTTATCTCGACTGATGTTTAGTTTGG
This sequence comes from Magicicada septendecula, assembly GCA_034769895.1. NCBI lineage: Eukaryota > Metazoa > Arthropoda > Insecta > Hemiptera > Cicadidae > Magicicada > Magicicada septendecula. Next base: position 663,599,933 of record CM068368.1, read on the forward strand.
AGTATCGAATGTATTTACTGATACTGACTTTGCTCTTTGCTAAAGGTTTCAGGGTATTGTTTACTTCCTGATCACAAATTTTATTCTTCCTTCTTCTTGTCTTTGGGGTATTTTGGTGTTTCACCCCTCTCAAACTGATTCTCTCTTCTTGATATTGTGTTATCTAATTTGTTTACTGCTCCTAGCTTCCTGGGTAAATTCCTGATTTTATAATATGAGTTGCTTTCAATAATTTCTTTGATTTTTAACAGTGGTGTTTATATAATGTAATGAGAATTTTTATTTTATTGTTGTTTATTCCTTTGATTTCATTCAATTTCATTCGATTTTATATTAACATATGTGGTGTAATTAATTTTTAATATTTTATATGAATTAATAAATAGTGGATTTTCTGTCACGCTACAATATTTATGACTAAGTATTATTACTTGTATATAGTAGTATGTCAAATATATGTTGTAAATGTGTATTTTTGTGTACTGAGAGAAAGGGTTTAGGAGAAAGGGTACTTATGTTCATATAGACAGCAAAACAGTAAATATCGGTGTGGAGAACCATACATGACTTCCATGTTCTAAGATTTATATTTAAAATCATTTACGAAATGAAATGTTTCCATAGAAACTACTTCTTTCCACTTATTGCTTCAGTCTTAACCACAGTACTGTGGTCACTAACGTATACCACCACACGTTATCGCACTCGATTTTCAGTGACGATGGCAGTTGACGGCACTGCCGAAACGTCTGGTTTTGCAAAAAAACATTGGACTACGGCCAAACAGCCCTGGAAGGAATTTTAACAACAAACTATTACTTTGTTGCCGATAACGTAGTACATATAATAAAAGGTGGCATGTAAACTACCCCTTTCCCTTAACCGATCTTCACTAAAAACAACACACCTTGAGTACTCTACAATTCAGGAACGTATGTAAAAAATTATTTGATTCTCTTTGAATTTACGGCAGTTATCGTTCGTCATATAAAAATTACCCTTGTTAAAACTTAAGACGTTGCTGGTAAACTACCCCTTTCCCTTAACCGATCTTCAACAAAATCAACAAACCTTGAGTTCTCTATAATTCAAAAAGGTATGCAAAAAAGTAGTCGATTCTGTTTGAATTTACGGCAGTTATCGTTCGTCATATAAAAAATTACCCTTGTTAAAACATAAAATGTTGCAGGTAAACTACCCCTTTGCCCTAACCGATGTTCACCAACACCAACAGGTCTTAAGAACTCTACAATTCTGGGCGTATGCAAAACATTTTCGATTCTGTTTGAATTTGCGGCTGTTATCGTTTGCCATAGAAAAAAATTTCCCTTGATAAAAAAAAACGTTGCCGGTAAACTACCCCTTTCCCTTAACCGATCTTCACCAAAAACAATAGGCCTTGAGTACTCTACAAATCAGGGCTGTATGCAAAACATTATTTGATTCTGTTTGAAGTTGCGGCTGTTATCTTTGGCATAGGAAAATATCGGTATGGAGAAACATACATGACTTCCATGTTGTAAGATTTAAAATTTAAAATCATTTTTAAATGAAATATTTCATAGAAACTACTTCTTTCTACTCACTGCTTCAGCCTTAACCACAGTACTGTGGTCACTAACGTATACCACCTCACGTTATCGCACTCGATTTCCACTGATGATGGAAGTCGGATGGCACTGTCGAAACATCTGGTTTTGCAGAAAACTTTGGTCTACGGCCAAACAGGACGGGAAGAAATTTTAACAACAAACTACTTCTTTGTTGCTGATAACGTAGTACATATATAAAAAATTATCCCCTCCGCCTAAAACTATAATTTTCATTTATAGAAAATTACTTCCACCCCGATCAACTAGCCTCTTCATTTATAGATATTTCATCTACGTTTCTACAGTGCATTATTAAGATCTTCTTATCAGGATACTTTATTTGTCAAAATTAAGTACTTTACTCTTGTTACAACAAAAAATGTTACAGGTAAACCACCCTTTCCCCCTAACCGATGTTCACCAAAATCAATAGGCCTTGAGTCCTCTACAACACAGGCAAATATGTAAAAAGTGGCCGGTAAACTACCCCTTTCCCTTAACCGATCTTCACCAAAATCAATAGGCCTTCATTTTTTACAATTCAGAAACGCATGCAAAAAAGTATATGATTCTCTTTGAATTTACGGCAGTTATCGTTCGTCATAGAAAAAATTACCCTTGTTAAAACATAAAATGTTGTAGGTAAACTACCCCTTTCCCTTAACCGATCTTCACCAACACCAACAGGTCTTGAGAACTCTACAATTCAGTGCTGTATTCAAAACATTATATGATTCTATTTGAATTTGCAGCTGTTATCGTTTGCCATTGAAAAAAAATTACCCTTGATAAAAAAAACGTTGCCGGTAAACTACCCCTTTCCCTTCACCGATCTTCACCAAAAGCAATAGGTCTTGAAAGTTTACAATTCAGGGTTGTATGCAAAACATTATTTGATTCTCTTTGAATTTATACGGCAGTTATCGTTCGTTATAGAAAAATTAACATTGATAAAACATAAAACGTGCTGGTAAACTACCCCTTCCCCTAAACCGATCTTCACCAACAACAATAGGTCCTGAGAACTCTACAATTCAGGGCTGCATGCAAAATATTATTTGATACTGTTTGAATTTGTGGCTGTTATCGTTTCCCATAGGAAATAACCTTGTTAAAACATAAAACGTTGCTGGTAAACTACCCCTTTCCCTTAACCGATCTTCACCGAAAACAATATATCTTGAGAACTCTACAATTCAGTGCTGTATACAAATAATCATTTGATTCTGTTTTAATTTGCGGCTGTTATCGTTTGCCATAGAAAATACCCTTATTAAAACATAAAATGTTGCTGGTAAACTACTCCTTTCCCTTAACTGATCTTCACAAAAAAAAACATACCTTGAAAACTCTACTATTCAGGGCGGCATGCAAAATATTATTTGATACTGTTTGAATTTGTGGCTGTTGTCGTTTGCCATAGGAAATACCCTTGTTAAAACATAAAACGATACAGGTAAACTACCCCTTTCCCTTAACCGATCTTCACCAAAAGCAACATACCTTGAGAACTCTACTATTCAGGGCTGTATGCAAAAAAATATTTTATTCTGTTTGAATTTGCGGCTGTTATCGTTTGCCATAGACAAATATCGGTTTGGAGAACCATACATGACTTCCATGTTCTAAGATTTATATTTAAAATCATATTCGAAATTAAATATTTCCATAGAAAAAATGTCTTTCTACTTATTGCTTCATCATTAACCACAATACTGTGGTCACTAACGTATACCACCTCACGTTTTCGCACTCGATTTTCACTGATGATGGCAGTCGATGCCACTGCCGAAAAGTCTGGTTTTGCAGAAAACACTGGACTACGGCTAAACCGCCCGGGAAGCAATTTTAACAAAAAACTACTTCTTTGTTGCCGATAACGTAGTACACATACAAAAAATTCTCCCCTCCACATTCAACTATAAATTTTAATAATAGAAAATTACCCCCACCCCCTTCACTTAACCTCTTCATTTATAGATATTTCATCTACGTTTCTACAATGGATTATTGTGAGCTTCGTATCAGGATACTTTATTTATAAAAATTAAGTACTTTACTCTTGTTAAATCATAAAATGTTTCCGGTAAACTACCCCTTTCTCTTAACCGATCTTCTCCAAAATCAATAGACCTTCAGTCCTCTACAATTCAGGGATGCGTGCAAAAAAATATTTGATTCTGTTAGAATGTGCGGCAGTTATCGTTCCTCATAAAAAAAATTACCTTTTTTAAAACATAAAACGTTGCTGATAAACTTCCCCTTTCCCTTACCCGATCTTCAACAAAATCAACAGACCTTGAGTTCTCTTTAGTTCAAAAAGGTATGCAAAAACGTAGTTGATTCTGTTTGAATTTACAGCAGTTATCGTTCGTCATATTAAAAATTACCCTTGTTAAAACATAAAATGTTGCAGGTAAACTACCCCTTTCCCTTAACCGATCTTCACCGACAGCAATAGGTCTTGAGAACTCTACAATACAGGGCTGTAGACGAAACATTATTTGATTCTGTTTGAATTTGCGGCTATTATCGTTTATCATAGAAAATATTGTTTCAGCATTAACCACAGTACTGTGGTCACTAAACGTATACCACCTAACGTTTTCGCACTCGATTTTCACTGATGATGGCAGTCGATGGCACTGCCGAAAAGTCTGGTTTTGCAGAAAAAATTGGACTACGGCTAAACAGCCCGGGAAGCAATTTTAACAAAAAACTACTTCTTTGTTGCCGATAACGTAGTACACATATAAAAAATTCTCCCCTCCGCCTTCAACTATAATTTTTAATGATAGAAAATTACTCCCACCCCGTTCACCTAACCTCTTCATTTATAGATATTTCATCTACGTTTCTACAGTGGATTATTATGAGCTTCTTATCAGGATACTTTATTTATAAAAATTAAGTATTTTGCTCTTGTTAAATCATAAAATGTTTCAGGTAAACTACCCCTTTCTCTTAACCGATCTTCTCCAAAATCAATAGACCTTCCGACCTCTACAATTCAGGGATGCATGTAAAAAAATATTTGATTCTGCTCAAATGTGCGGCAGTTATCGTTCGTCATGGAAACATTTCTCTTGTCACAACATAAAATGTTGCAGGTAAACTACCCCTTTCCCTTTACCGATCTTCACCAAAATCAATAGACCTTGAGCTCTCTGCAACTCAGGAAAGGGTGCAAAAATTATTTGATTCTCATTGAATTTTCGGCAGTTATCGTTCGTCATAAAAAATTACCCTTTTTATAACATAAAACGTTGCTGATAAACTACCCCTTCCCTTAACCGATCTTCAACAAAATCAGCAGACCTTGAGTTATCTTCAGTTGAAAAAGGTATGCAAAAACCTAGTTGATTCTGTTTGTAATTACGGCAGTTATCGTTCGTCATATAAAAAAATACCCTTGTCACAACATAAAATGTTGCAGGTAAACTACCCCTTTCCCTTTACCGATCTTCACCAAAATCAATAGACCTTGAGCTCTCTGCAACTCAGGAAAGGGTGCAAAAATTATTTGATTCTCATTGAATTTTCGGCAGTTATCGTTCGTCATAGAAAAAGTACCCTTGTTAAAACTTACAACGTTGCAGGTAAACTACCCCTTTCCCTAACTGATCTTCAGCAAAATCAACAGACCTTGAGTTCTGTATAATTCAAAAAGGTATGCAGAAGAGTAGTTGATTCTGTTTTAATGTGCGGCAGTTATCATTCGTCAAAAAAAAAATTACCCTTGATAAAACATAAAATGTTGCTGGTAAACAACCTTATTCCCTTAACCGATCTTCACCAAAACGAACAGGTCTTGAGAACTCTACATTTCAGGGCTGTATACAAAATATTATATGATTCTGTTTGAATTTGCGGCTGTTATCGTTTGCCATATAAAATACCCTTGATAAAACAAAAAAATGTGGCTGGTAAACTACCCCTTCCCCTTAACCGAACTTCACCAAAAACAATAGGACTTTAGTACTCAACACAGCAGGGCTGTATGCAAAAACGTATTTGATTCTGTTTGAATTTGCGGCTCTTATCGTTTGCCATAGAAAATACCCTTTTAAAACAAAAAACGTTGCTGGTAAACTACCCCTTTTCCTTAACCGATCTTCACCAACACCAATAGGTATTGAGAACTCTACAATACAGGACTGTATGCAAAACATCATTTGATTCTGTTTCAATTTGCGGCTGTTATCGTTTACCTTAGAAAAAAATTACCCTTGATAAAAAACCGTTGCCGGTAAACTACCCCTTTCCCCTAACCGATCTTTACCAAAAACGACAGGTCTTGAGAACTCTACAATTCAGGGCTGTATGCAAAATATTATATGATTTTGTTTGAATTTGCGGCTGTTATCGTTTGCCATACAAAATACCCTTGATAAAACAAAAAACGTGGCTGGTAAACTACCCCTTTCCCTTAACCGATCTTCACCAAAAACAAAAGGTCTTGAGAACTCTGCTATTCAGGGCAGTATGCAAAACATTATTTGATTATGTTTGAATTTGCGGCTGTTATCGCTTGCCATAGAAAATACCCTTTTAAAACATAAAACGTTGCAGGTAAACAACCCCTTTCCCTTAACCGATCTATACCAAAATTAACAGATATTGAGAACTATACATTTCAGGGCTGTATGCGAAACATTATTTGATTCTGTTTGAATTTGCGGCTTTTATCGTTTGCCAAACAAACAAAATTACCCTTGATAAAAAAAAACCGTTGCCGGTTAACTACCCCTTTGTCTCGACCGATCTTCACAAAAAATAGTAGGTCTTGAGTACTCTACAAATCAGAGCTGTATACAAAAAATTATTTGATTCTGTTTGAATTTGCGGCTGTTATCGTTTGCCATAGAAAAAAATCTATAGACACACAGACACACACACAGACACACAGACACTTTTCGAAAAATGACTTTTTTTCATGTTTTGAGTGTAGTACAATCATATTCTGCAATAATCTCGAACACGATTTTTTTTGCCATCACCATACTTCTATTTCCTTAAGGAACATGGAAGTAAAATTACCCTTGATAAAAAAAAAAGTTGCTCGTAAACTATCCCTTTCCCTTAACCGATCTTCACCAAAAACAATAGTTCTTGAGTACTCTACAAATCAGGCCTGTATTCAAATAATTATTTGATTCTGTTTGAATTTGCGGCTGTTATCGTTTGCCATAGAAAAAAATCTACACACACACACACACACACACACACACACACACACACACACACACACACACACACACACACACACACACACTTTTCGAAAAATTACTTTTTTCATGTTTTGAGTGTTGTACAATCAGAATCTGCAATAATCTCGAACACAACTTCTTTTGCCATCACCATACTTCCATTTCCTTAAGGAACATGGAAGTAAATATCGGTATGGAGAACCATACATGACTTCCATGTTCTGAGATTTATATTTAAAATCATATTTGAAATGAAAAATTTCCATAGAAACTACGTCTTTCTACTTATTGCTTCAGCATTATCCACAGTACTGTGGTCACTAACGTATACCAGCTCACGTTTTCGCACTCGATTTTCACTGATGATGGCAGTCGATGGCACTGCCGAAAAGTCTGGTTTGCAGAAAATATTGGACTACGGCTAAACAGCCCGGGAAGCAGTGTTAACAAAAAACTACTTCTTTGTTGCCGATAACGTAGTACACATATAAAAAATTCTCACCTCCATTTTCAACTATAATTTTTAATAATAGAAAATTACCCCCACCCCGTTCACCTAACTTCTTCATTTATAGATATTTCATCTGCGTTTCTACAGTGGATTACTATGAGCTTCTTATCAGGATACTTTATTTATAAAAATTAAGTACTTTACTCTTGTTAAATCATAAAATGTTCCAGGTAAACTACCCATTTCTCTTAACCGATCTTCTCCAAAATCAACAGACCTTCCGTCCTCTACAATTCAGGGAAGCATGCAAAAAATTATTTTATTCTGTTTGAATGTGTGGCAGTTATCGTTCCTCATAAAAAAATTACCTTTTTTTAAAACATTAAACTTTGCTGATAAACTACCCCTTCCCATAACCGATCTTCAACAAAATCAACAGACCTTGAGTTATCTTCAGTTGAAAAAGGTATGCAAAAACCTAGTTGATTCTGTTTGAAATTACGGCCGTTATCGTTCGTCATATAAAAAAATACCCTTTTTAAAACATAAAATCTTGCTGGCAAACTACCCCTTTCCCTTAACCGATCTTCACCAACACCAATAGGTATTGAGAACTCTACAATACAGGGCTGTATGCAAAACATCATTTGATTCTGTTTGAATTTGCGGCTGTTATCGTTTACTATAGAAAAAAATTACCCTTGATAAAAAACCGTTGCAGGTAAACTCCCCTTTCCCTTAACCGATCTTCACCGAAAACGACAGGTCTTGGGTACTCTACAATTTAGGCCTGTATGCAAACAATTATTTGATTCTGTTTGAATTTGCGGCTGTTATCGTTTGCCATAGAAAACACCCTTGATAAAACATAAAACGTTGCTGGTAAAATACCCTATTCCATTAACCGATCTTCACCAAAAACAGTAGGTTTTGAGAACTCTACAATTCAGGGCTGTATGCAAAACATTAGTATATTCTGTTTTAATGTACGGCAGTTATCGTTCGTCACAGAAAAAATACCCTTGTAAAAACATACAGCGTTGCAGGTAAACTACCCCTTTCCTTAACTGTTCTTCAACAAAATCAATAGACCTTGAGTTCTGTATAATTCAAAAAGGTATGCAGAAGAGTAGTTGATTCTGTTTTAATGTACGGCAGTCATCATTCGTCAAAAAAAAATTACCCTTGATAAAACATAAAATGTTGCTGGTAAACAACCCTATTCCCTTAACCGATCTTCACCAAAACGAACAGGTCTTGAGAACTCTACATTTCAGGGCTGTATGCAAAATATTAGATGATTCTGTTTGAATTTGCGGCTGTTATCGTTTGCCATATAAAATGCCCTTGATAAAACAAAAAAATGTGGCTGGTAAACTACCCCTTTCCCCTAACCGAACTTCACCAAAAACAATAGGTTTTTAGTACTCAACAAAGCAGGGCTGTATGCAAAAACGTATTTGATTCTGTTTGAATTTGCGGCTCTTATCGTTTGCCATAGAAAATACCCTTTTAAAATATAAAACGTTGCTAGTAAACTACCCCTTTCCCTTAACCGATCTTCACCAACACCAATAGGTATTGAGAACTCTACAATACAGGGCTGTATGCAAAACATCATTTGATTCTGTTTCAATTTGCGGCTGTTATCGTTTACCATAGAAAAATATCGGTATGGAGAACGATACATGACTTCCATATTCTAAGATTTATATTTAAAATCATTTTCGAAATGAAATATTACAATAGAAACTACTTCTTTCTACTTACTGCTTCAGCCTTAACCACAGTACTGTGGTCACTAACGTATACCACCTCACGTTATCGCACTCGATTTTCACTGATGATGGAAGTCGATGGCATTGCCGAAATGTCTGGTTTTGTAGAAAACATTGGACTACGGCCAAATATCCCGGGAAGGAATTTTAACAAAAACTACTTCTTTGTTGCCGATAACGTTGTACACATATATATCAGTGGGGAAGTTACATGGAGGCAATTGAGGCAATGCCTACCCTAAAAAATTCTGTAGAATAAAAATTATAAATACGTATGAACTACATAACGTAAAGATTATACATTGTTACTGCGACTGTCAAATTTATTAAACCGAAACGTGCTTTATTGAGCGACCGCTAGATGGTGACAGGTGAGATTTGGCATAGTTCGTTTAAAGCGAATGAGGCAACCTGAACTTGCCTCAGTGTTTTTTGTATACATCGTATGTAAGCAATGTAGTGGTGTGATAGGGAAGTGTAGGGAGGGGGGATTGTCCCGCGCTGTACACATAAAGCGTTGAGGCATGCCTCACTTCTGTGGTCCAAACAGTTAAGTTAAAGCGCCTGTGTTGTTTCTAAGTGTTTATTTTATGCGGTTATTAAAAGTGTCACTGTTATTCCGCTGAACTAACAGATGATCAAGATTGTTATTTGAATTATTTGTAACATTAAACATATATATAGAAACTAATCAAGTTTAAAAATTTGAAGTTCAATCAGTTGTATTATTGTGTATGACTAATACAAGGATTGTTCAATAGAAACACGTATAGAGCCGTAAAGCATTTTTTATTCAACGATTTTAAAAGAAGTCTCCAATAACATTAAGACATGAGTTCCACTGTTGCGCTAACCTGTAGATTCCCTGCTAGTAAAATTCTTACGGCTGTTTGTGGAACCATTCGGTTACAGCAAACTCTACCTCAGCGTCCGATTTGAACCACCGTCCTTTTAGTGATTCCTTAAAAAAAATTTAAGATAAGATTTTTGCCTACCCATTCATTAACTACTAGCTTCGCCAGTAAGCAAATTGATGTCCATTTTTTCGGCTTGCACGCGTTATGTTGGTGTGGGTTTCGGCACTTTCCATTTAAAAAGCGTGCAAACGTAAGAAAATAAACATGAGTGAGGCCAGAAATAACGTGAATTTGTGTGTGTGTGTGTGTGTGTGTGTGTGTGTGTGTGTGTGTGTGTGTGTGTGTGTGTGTGTGTGTGTGTGTGTGTGTCTTACCTGCCTTTCTATTGCCGTATTAAATGAAAAATATTATATTACATTAAATGAAAAAATTTTAATTTTATTGCCTGGCAACAAAATTATTTTATTTTTAACAATTACCATTGTTTCAAAAAGTTTAAATAAATTTTCAAGTACTTTACTCTTGTTAAAACGTAAAAGGTTGCAGGTAAACTACCCCTTCCCCTTAACCGATCTTCACCAAAATCGAAAGTCCTTGTGACCTCTAAAATTCAGGGACGTATGCAAAAAATTATTTGATTCTGTTTGAATTTGCGGCTGTTATCGTTTGCCATAGAAAATACGCTTGATAAAAAGACGTTGCCGGTAAACTACCCCTTCCCCTTAACCGATCGTCACCAAAAACAAAATGTCTTGAGTACTCTACAAATCAGGGCTGTATGCAAAACATTATTTGATTCTGTTTTAATTTGCGGCTGTTATCGTTTGCCATAGAAAATACCCTTGTTAAAAAAACGTTGCAGGTAAACTACCCCTTTCCCTCAACCGATCTTCACCAAAAACAATAGGTCTTGAGAACTCTACAATTTAGAGCCGTATGCAAATAATCGTTTGATTCTGTTTGAATTTACGGCTGTTATCGTTTGCCATAGGAAATACCCTTGTTAAAACACAAAACGTTACCGGTAAACTACCCCTTTCCCTTAACCGATCTTCACCAAAATCAACAGATCTTGAGAACTCTACAATTCAGGGCAGTATGCGAAACATTATTTGATTCTGTTTGAATTTGCGGCTGTTATCGTTTGCCAAACAAACAAAATTACCCTTGCTAAAAAAAAACCGTTGCAGGTAAACTACCCCTTTCCCTTAACCGATCTTCACCAAAAACAACAGGTCGCGAGTACTCTGCAAATCAGGGCTGTATGCAAAAAAGTATTTGATTCTGTGACGATTTCATTAATAAAAATATGTTAATTAATTAAGTTGATAATATATAGGCGGAGAAATTTTAAATTCTTAATAAAATCTCACATTGTAAACTAAATCTTATGGCAATCATTTAATAATGATATTTAATATAAGTCTAATAATAAAATTAAAAGGGAATGGAATTGTACAGAAAGGGTAAAGCTTATTAATTTATTCCTGCATAAACAAGAACTGACCAGAATTAACTTGTTTTCTGACCCCTAAATAAACTAAGTATTATTGTAAATTTGTTATTATTTAAATAATTAATTAAGACCATTGTTACGTACTTTGATAACTTCTGCAACTAAGAATATCACGATTTAATTATTTAATCAACCGTAGTCCTTTAATTAAAATTAGAAAAACGGAACTACTTTTATGTTGCCTAGTAATTGTCTTGAGATTACTACGCTCCCCTTAACTATTTTCTGCCACTTGTAATGGAGCGCTCACGCCGTAAGCAGCGTAAAGCGTTGTTTCGCTACGTGTATATATAAAAATGTGAAAGGGTTGATACAATGACTATTTAAATAAGTAATTTGTGTGGTGATGACATCTCTCTATATTATAAACTAACGGACTATGTAAATAATACAGTATTACAACCTAGAAGGTGATAGTCAACTAATCTGTCATCATGTGAAGTGTATAACAGTGAAACAAACTTTCTATCTATGTATTCTAACTACAAGAATTACTAAGAATAACTGCAGTCGCCGGAGATGAATGTACCACACCAGGAATGATTTCACATACTTCTAGAACTTCACCATCACAGTATGATAAGGTAACGACTGAACTTCAAGAAACATCAGGAGGACCGAAGAACGAATTCTGCAGCAACTTCAGGAAACACACAGGTGACATGGAGGCTTGTCTTCCATGGTTAAGAGTTACAAAATTATAAACCCAAAAAGACAATTTAAATTATCATATTAAAGACTTGAAAACTTATGTTTAAATGTAATAACATTAAAGACTTTAGAAACCTGACATTTTAGGTAACATGTAGTATAAAATCTAATAACGCTAGTTATAGCAAAAAGGTAAAGTTTAAACTAAAAGTTTTGTTGTTTTAGAAGATTAGTAAAAAACAAAAAACCATTCTTCAAATGGTTAGAGTTTCAATATTGTACATGGCAAGGTGACCATAATTCATTTAATATATTTAATCCCGGATCCGTGGAATTAATCAATAAGATGTACATCATATTTTGAGGCCCCTTTGTAAAGTAGTAATTTATATATTTAATCATATAGTAAACTATATTGTTTCAGAATTTTCAATAGAGAAGATAATCACCAAATGTAATAAAGAGATGTCATCTAAGTACCGAGTAAAATGAGTGCATAAATCAACAGTCTTCCCTTCCTAATATCCTGCTATATAAATTGTTTATTTGTTGTGATTATTTTCAGTGCTTCACAACGAAGGCAGCCGGTATAATTGGCACTTCCAATTATTACTGGTTCCCTAGGTTATAACTCAAGAGATGAGGTTATAATTTGCGCCACTCTGCTGTTGTGCTGTTGTTTTTGCGAATTTGCTAATTTTGCGTAAGAGAAAAGAAAGAAGTAATTGCGTCCCGATATCCCACGCACAAAAGCTGTTGATCTATACACTCATGTATTTCAATATGTGTCAGAGTTTGAAATAAGATAAAAAATAATAATTAATATTATAGTAATATAGTATAAATAACTTTATTAGTAAATATAATATGTGTAACGTAATATTAGCATATAATCCAATGTAAACAAACCATGTCGGTACTTGTTAAAAGTCCCATTCATAAACGTGCCACATTCTCGACAATCTCGGACGGGTAGTTTCCTGCTGCCGTTTGTTTAAAATTGTCATTGTTTAGTTGAGTTGAAAATAAGTCACCCTCCTTGTGTGGTCTATTGTTATAAGAAGCGTGTCTGTTCATGTGTTAGTAACCGAAGGGGGAATCTTTTGTCGTACGCATATTCATGCATGTGTGAAATTTCTCTCTCTCTCTCAAAGTAAAACGATAAAGGTTGTCATAACATTTTATGTGTTTATTTGTAAAAAAAAAAAAAGAAAAAGGAGTAAGAATACGATTGATTTATATTTTTATATTTGTGTAAAAAAAAAAAGAGATAGCGTTGTATCGTAACTAATGCAAATGTTTAATAATAACTGTTAATAAATGTTTACCATGTACTAAAGTGTGTAGGCGATAATTGTGCATAGGATAGTAGAGTAAATAATATTATGACTTAAAGTTCAAATGAATAAATGACTTAGTTAACCCTCCCTTGTTAGATAAAGTATTAAACCCCAGGTCCAAAAACAGTAAACTTGTAAACTGAGCCAAATAAATTAATAATAATAAATAAAGTGTGCTAAATAATTATGGTAAGTCGATAGGAAATAATTCTAGGTAAATTTTTTTAAACCCCCCAAAGTAATAGTAAGTGAATAATAAAGGCTGAATAAATCTTAAGTTAAACTAAATTTGTGTAACGTGTAGCAGTAAATAAGAGAAAGGTAAATAATAATAAAAGTATAGTTGAATAGTCAACAACCAGTTGTGGCCAGTAAGAGAACAATAAAGCGTGTTAAGAAATTGTAGTAAGCTGCCACACACTCTCCCTATTGTGATAAACCGTTGCCTCCCTAAACAATGAATAGCACCGCGCGTGAAATACAATGAATTGTGTAAAGTCTCTCCCCTTCCGCAAAGTTGTCTAGTTATGGTTAAAGAGATAATAAGAATTACCATCGTGAGATTCCGCTTCTCTCAAGTAACTATAATCTAGAGTGGAGTATGGGATCTTCTTTAGATTATTTTAGAAGTAAGTCTATGGTATATAATCAAGATAGAATTATATACATGTAAAGTAACTAGTCACAACGGCGCCGGCTGAAAAGGATAATGATGAGGCAAAAAGGTGCCAAGAGTTCATTTATGAATGCTGAAAGCTAACGTGTAGAGTTAGAGTAAGCTGATGTCAGTCGGGCCACGATATTGTGAGTTACTGTAATTAGGGAAATTAGTATTATAAGTTAGTACTGTAAGAAGTGAGATAAAGGGAATTTCACGAAGGCGAACATTTAAATGAGAACTAGATCATTTAAAAAAGAATTAGAAAAAACAAACCGTGTACTACTAATAATAAATAATAATAATAGAGAAATTACACACGGTACTCCCCAAGCATACTCTCGGTATATTCAAAAAAAATTATACCGGCGTCTCTGGCTTAAGCGGCGGAGTATGTGACGATTTCATTAATAAAAATATGTTAATTAATTAAGTTGATAATATATAGGCGGAGAAATTTTAAATTCTTAATAAAATCTCACATTGTAAACTAAATCTTATGGCAATCATTTAATAATGATATTTAATATAAGTCTAATAATAAAATTAAAAGGGAATGGAATTGTACAGAAAGGGTAAAGCTTATTAATTTATTCCTGCATAAAGAAGAACTGACCAGAATTAACTTGTTTTCTGACCCCTAAATAAACTAAGTATTATTGTAAATTTGTTATTATTTAAATAATTAATTAAGACCATTGTTACGTACTTTGATAACTTCTGCAACTAAGAATATCACGATTTAATTATTTAATCAACCGTAGTCCTTTAATTAAAATTAGAAAAACGGAACTACTTTTATGTTGCCTAGTAATTGTCTTGAGATTACTACGCTCCCCTTAACTATTTTCTGCCACTTGTAATGGAGCGCTCACGCCGTAAGCAGCGTAAAGCGTTGTTTCGCTACGTGTATATATAAAAATGTGAAAGGGTTGATACAATGACTATTTAAATAAGTAATTTGTGTGGTGATGACATCTCTCTATATTATAAACTAACGGACTATGTAAATAATACAGTATTACAACCTAGAAGGTGATAGTCAACTAATCTATCATCATGTGAAGTGTATAACAGTGAAACAAACTTTCTATCTATGTATTCTAACTACAAGAATTACTAAGAATAACTACAGTCGCCGGAGATGAATGTACCACACCAGGAATGATTTCACATACTTCTAGAACTTCACCATCACAGTATGATAAGGTAACGACTGAACTTCAAGAAACATCAGGAGGACCGAAGGACGAATTCTGCAGCAACTTCAGGAAACACACAGGTGACATGGAGGCTTGTCTTCCATGGTTAAGAGTTACAAAATTATAAACCCAAAAAGACAATTTAAATTATCATATTAAAGACTTGAAAACTTATGTTTAAATGTAATAACATTAAAGACTTTAGAAACCTGACATTTTAGGTAACATGTAGTATAAAATCTAATAACGCTAGTTATAGCAAAAAGGTAAAGTTTAAACTAAAAGTTTTGTTGTTTTAGAAGATTAGTAAAAAACAAAAAACCATTCTTCAAATGGTTAGAGTTTCAATATTGTACATGGCAAGGTGACCATAATTCATTTAATATATTTAATCCCGGATCAAGTGGAATTAATCAATAAGATGTACATCATATTTTGAGGCCCCTTTGTAAAGTAGTAATTTATATATTTAATCATATAGTAAACTATATTGTTTCAGAATTTTCAATAGAGAAGATAATCACCAAATGTAATAAAGAGATGTCATCTAAGTACCGAGTAAAATGAGTGCATAAATCAACAGTCTTCCCTTCCTAATATCCTGCTATATAAATTGTTTATTTGTTGTGATTATTTTCAGTGCTTCACAACGAAGGCAGCCGGTATAATTGGCACTTCCAATTATTACTGGTTCCCTAGGTTATAACTCAAGAGATGAGGTTATAATTCTGTTTGAATTTGCGGCAGTTATCGTTTGCCAAAGAAAAAAAATCTACAGACACACAGACACACAGACTCACAGACACACACACAGACACTTTTCGGAAAACGACTTTTTTTCATGTTTTGAGTGTAGTAGAATCAGAATCTGCAATAATCTCGAACACGATTTTTTTTGCCATCACCATACTTCCATTCCTTAAGGAATATGGAAGTAAAATTACCCTTGATAAAAAACCGTTGCCGGTAAACTAACCCCTTTCCCTTAACCGATCTTCACCAAAAACGACAGGTCTTGAGTACTCTACAATTCAGGCCTGTATGCAAACAATTATTTAATTCTGTTTGAATTTGCGGCTGTTATCGTTTGCCATAGAAAACTCCCTTGAAAAACATAAAACGTTGCTGGTAAACTACCCTATTCCATTAACCGATCTTCACCAAAAACAATAGGTCTTGAGAACTCTACACTTCAGGACTGTATGCAAAACATTAGTTGATTCTCTTTGAATTTACGGCAGTTATCGTTCGTCATATAAAAAATACCCTTGTTAAAACACAAAACGTTGCAGGTAAACTACCCCTTCCCCTTAACCGATCTTCAACAAAATCAATAGACCTTGAGTTCTGTATAATTCAAAAAGGTATGCAGGAGAGTAGTTGATTCTGTTTTAATGTACGGCAGTTATCGTTCGTCATAAAAAAAAATTACCCTTGATAAAACATAAAATGTTGCTGGTAAACAACCCTATTCCCTTAACCGATCTTTACCAAAACCAACAGGTCTTGAGAACTCTACATTTCAGGGCTGTATGCAAAATATTATATGATTCTGTTTGATTTTGCGGCTGTTATCGTTTGCCATATAAAATACCCTTGATAAAACAAAAAACGTGTCAGGTAAACTACCCCTTTTCCTTAACCGATCTTCATCAAAAACAATAGGTCTTTAGTACTCAACAAAACAGGGCTGTATGCAAAAACGTATTTGAATCTGTTTGAATTTGCGGCTCTTATCGTTTGCCATAGAAAATACCCTTTTAAAACATAAAACGTTGCTGGTAAACTACCCCTTTCCCTTAACCGATCTTCACCAACACCAATAGGTATTGAGAACTCTACAATACAGGGCTGTATGCAAAACATCATTTGATTCTGTTTGTATTTGCGGCTGTTATCGTTTACCATAGAAAAAAATTACCCTTGATAAAAAACCGTTGCCGGTAAACTACCCCTTTCCCTAAACCGATCTTCACCAAAAACGACAGGTCTTGAGAACTCTACAATTCAGGGCCGTATGCAAAATATTGTATGATTTTGTTTGAATTTGCGGCTGTTATCGTTTGCCATACTAAATACCCTTGATAAAACAAAAAACGTGGTAGGTAAACTACCCCTTTCCCGTAAGCGATCTTCACCAAAAACAATAGGTCTTTTGTACTCAATAAATCAGGGCTGTATGCAAAAACGTATTTGATTCTGTTTGAATTTGCGGCTTTTATCGTTTGCCATATAAAATTCCCCTTTTAAAACATAAAACGTTGCTGGTAAACTACCCCTTTCCCTTAACCGATCTTCACCAAAAACAAAAGGTCTTGAGAACTCTACAATTCAGGGCAGTATGCAAAACATTATTTCATTATGTTTGAATTTGCGGCTGTTATCGTTTGCCATATAAAATACCCTTGTTAAAACATAAAACGTTGCCGGTAAACTACCCCTTTCCCTTAACTGATCTTTACCAAAATCAATAGATCTTGAGAACTCTACAATTCAGGGCTGTATGCAAAATATTATTTGATTCTGTTTGAATTTGCGGCTGTTATCGTTTGCCAAACAATCAAAATTACCCTTGATAAAAAAAACTGTTGCTGGTAAACTACCCCTTTCCCTCAACCGATCTTCACCAAAAACAATAGGTCGCGAGTACTCTACAGATCAGGGCTGTATGCAAAAAATGATTTGATTCAGTTTGAATTTGCGGCTGTTATCGTTTGCTATAGAAAAAAATCTACAGACACACACACAGGCATACAGACACACACACACACACACACACACACACACACACACACATACACACACACACTTTTCGAAAAATGATTTTTTTTCATGTTTTGAGTGTAGTACAATCAGAATCTGCAATAATCTCGAACACGATTTTTTTTGCCATCACCATACTTCCATTTCCTTAAGGAACATGGAAGTAAAAATGAGAGAGGAATAGAGGGACTAGTGACTACTCGCGTTTGTATTATTTGCATGTATGCAGAAATGAAATCACCAAAACTGTAGCCATGTTCACATTAACAAGAAGAGTGCAGAAATTTATTATGGGTGACGAGACGGACTTAGTGTTGAAGAACATTTTTAAACGTTGCAATTGCTTTGAAATAAAATCATGTTCACAGAGACTACTCTAGAACAGCAATAGAATAATTTACATATTGTAGCTGTGATAGCTGTTACAACTGCTCAGCTTGTTTCCTTATTGCTTTAATACTGATTGTTGTTCTAAACTTTTTGCTGGAGATCAATTCGTATGAATAATATAAAGAACAAAACGGCGCACGAATGCTCTATTGAACAGTTTTTACTCAAAATAAAGTAAAAAACCTCTTCATTAGAATTTATTATATTTATCTATAAAGAAAACGTGTTAATGACATCAATAAATTCGCGTGACATCATTTTTAAATAATTTATTAAATGTATATATATAACTTTTGGACGGCGCACACACAGTCACACAAAATATTCGTTCCTTTCCTGTCTGGTTTTATGTGTTCTTGCTTATCTATAAATATTATTTGTTCTCCCCGACTCCTTCTCTCTATAAACAAAAAACGTTTTATATAATAGCCTATGTATTCATCGTTTCTTTACAGGTAATTCTTACAGGAAACCTATAATGTGTTATCAAATAATAATTACTTCTAACAATATTCTGCTTATTTTTTATGCTGTAATTTAATAACACACACACACACACACACACACACACACACACACACACACACACACACACACACACACACACACACACACACACACACACATACATTATCAAGTAATAAATTACTTTTGTAAATGTATTTTTTTATCACTATACTTGCACCTGACGCACGTTTGCAATATTCAATCTGTCTTCAGAGGTTTCTATATAAATTGAAAAAAAGTATGTGTGTCTTTTCATATAAACGTTATTTGAGGGACTATTACTTGTCATATATTTTATTATCACTTTTTAATCTTCTCCACTTTAGTAATATTTACGTCCTCTTTACTTTTACCTATGTTTATACTACATTATACGTTACTCTTCACATTTATGTTTTTTCTTAGTTGGTACATGGCTGACGATGGGCAGACATGATGCCTGAAACATGTAACAAGTAAGAAAAAACAAATCTTGATTGTAAACTAATATTATGTTAAGTAATTCATATATCAAGAAAAGAACTGTAGCAGCAAGTGTTTGAATGTATGTGTGTGTATATAAATATAAATGTAAATGTAAATGTAAATATAAATATAAATATACATAAATGTGTGTGTGCGCGCGTGTGCGCGCGCGCGTGCTTGCAAAATAAAGCCAATAAATGGATTCGTTCACCGCATGACGTCCTGTTCTATTAACACTCCTCAATACCTTGTTTAGTATAATATTAACATTAGCTTATTGAGAGCTATTAGTTAATATTTATTTAAGCATTTAGGAAACAAAAGGTCAAATAGGCGCTTATATATTACTGTAAACCTATAAAAAACAATATAGGCCTAAGTAAAATATATAATATTGTACGATATAGGTATAAATGTAATAATGAGAAACAATAATATTAAAGGAAGTTGTCTTTTGTTGTTAGTCCTTTCGGAAGTACACAAATTTTCCTTAAAACGCGACCAATCATATATACAACTAATTTTTTTTAAATGATGCCAGAACTATAATTATTAAATCTGTAATTTGTTCTGTATAATAATTACATTTCTTCCGTATCTGTTCGAAGGTAAGTCATTCTATCTGCTCAAAAAGTAATAACAATTTCCATTGGGTCTTGTGTAATAAAATTTCAATGCATTTTAAATTGTAATTACATTCTTGTTTACATTCTGATGAAAAATTGTTCCCATTCTTTTACGCGTTTACTTCATTTTCCGTTATACCATAACGAAATACCTTTCAAGATGATGAGTTTATCTTTAATGGAAATTAGATCCTGCTAATTATAGATCCAGTAATATATAAAACAGTTCCTTGCTGAGTGTTCTTATTACAAACGTTACACTTTTACACGTGTGATTATATACACATAAATACGCTTCTAATATTCACCTTTTTTGTTGCTAAACAAATTTAAAAATGTACCAAAGTAATTTATAAGTTTTCGTACATGGCGTTTATCAGGAGTCTCTCTTAACGTTTATAGTTTTAAATATACGTGCATCAGTTTTTATTGTCACAAAAATTTAGTTATAAAATAACACAAATATTTTTGAAAAGAAAGTGGAAATAGATGGAAATTTTTTCTAAGATCTTAACAAATGCCACTATCATTTTTTAATTTCTGTAAATTGTTTATCGTTTTAAGGAAGTTTACAAAAAGGTTTTAATGTAATTGTCTCATAAGTCTACAATCACACTAAACATAAAGCTGTCTCATCTCTCATAGTATTGTACGCGTGTCTCATATAGCATAAAACATTCACGCTTACGTTAAATTATGGCGTGACATCAATATGCGCATTTCTAAATATTGCTGCTGATAATATGTTTACATTCTCATCGAGGCTTTACAAACAGATTCAAGAACAATTTAAACGGATAATAATGAACTTTTTGTTGGTAAAAAACTTGAGATAAATTCCGGAGAGATCTGTTTGGCTAGGCTCCGAACTCTGTAGAGCTTTGGCTCGGCGTCTGAGAAACGCCAAGCCCGATATGACACATTTGGCATCGGTCCTCATCCAGGAAGCGATAAATCTTACATTTTTAAAAAACACAGAAAGACATTATTACCGCTTGAAGGACTATTACTTTTCGTATATTTTATTATCACTTTTTAATCTTCTCCACTTTGGTAATATTTATGTCCTCTTTATTTTTATAATAAGTCTTCACATAATTATTTAAAACGTGGAATAGCCTTTACATTAGTGTTGCATAAAATTGTATTGTAAAATGTACATGTAGCCTACATCATTCGTAAATGAGTGGTTACAATAAAAGCAAACTCCACGCATAAACTTCTTTTCCTGAATACATTTTTTCTATTTACGAGTATCTTATACATATCTTATATTATCTTATCGTATCTTGTCTTATCTTATAAGATATCGAATCTTAACGTTTTGTAATGCGTTCCTCTAAAATGAACTGTTTTCTCCAAGGAAGCGAGAGTATTGAAACCAGAATAGGGTGTCAGATATAGTGTCAGAGTGACCGTTAGGAATATCTAAATGTTAAGCAGCATTATTTATTCCAACCATTATACGGTAATTAAAGTTATGTACAAATGATACTTGACATATTCAAGTCAAATGATCTGAACAATGTAAACTTCTACGAAAGAACGAGGAGAAGATAAGTTCTATTTTTATTTAAATTGGTATTGTGCAGTACGGCGCAAGTCATACGTAATTTCTTTGAAAAATTACAAGCAATAACTAGGATATGACTGTATTCATAAAAGTTATATAGCCTACATCATTACTGATCTCAAGATGACTTTTATCTTCCTGGAAGGTCCACAAATCTACAGCACGCGTGTCCGGGTTCTCGTGTGAAACGCCGCTTTTGTTATTTCCGTTTGATTGTAATCAGGATGTTCTCCGTCAGTGTTGCAAAAGTCATATTTTGCGTCGACGAGTAGAAAAAAAACATGTGTACACCTGCGACTGTGTAACCATCATTAATATCGTTTGGTGACTTACGGACGGTGATTCATCCGGGTGAAAGTTCGCATAACCGCGGTCTGAGTCAGTCAAGAGTTTAATATATTACGCGGCGAGGCTCCTCGGATTAATTGAAGGCCATTTGATGGTTCCTAGTAAGATATTTGTCTAGTAGGAAATTCAGACATTTTTCATATCTGATAAGTTAATTAAAAATTGTAATATTAAACACGCACGGTATCGATTGCGTTGAAATGTGTAGTCAAAGGAAAGATTGTTTCCATATGCCGACACATTGAGGTTAAGTAGCCACGTATGTTATGTTGAGCCTTGACGGACTTGTCGATAACTTACTACTTAAACGCCAAAGAGCACAGGCGTCCGACGAAGTGTAAGCCACTTTAATATACGATTTCTAAGGGTCGAAAAAATAAAATTTACACTTCCATATCCTTGGCATCACGTAGGCTGAGTATTACTTCAGAGCTTAACATGGCGTACTTACTAAGTATGGCAACATTTCTTCAGACCTACTTTTTACAAGTAAGACAATGCGGTA
Source organism: Magicicada septendecula (assembly GCA_034769895.1). Lineage (NCBI taxonomy): Eukaryota > Metazoa > Arthropoda > Insecta > Hemiptera > Cicadidae > Magicicada > Magicicada septendecula. The sequence goes on from CM068368.1 coordinate 663,622,365, forward strand.
AGATTAAACACTTAGTCTGCCTTTAAATTTCCCAGCTGATGAGATCGGTATGTCTGTGCACAGAACGTCGTTATAAACGAGTCATCTTGAACCTTGCTTTAACCAGTATATACCATCCTGACTGCACCCTAAAAAAGCATAAAAGAACAAGATATATAAAGCTACATGAAAAACAGTAAGTGAAATATTACTCACGTAACATAATGCGTAATAAAATAACAAATTTTAATAATAAAAATTTCTTTATAAATTGTGATAAGTATTATAAAGATTCAAAAAAAAAAAATTATTGTCGTTATAAGAAAATAAATATTTTAGGATAAGAAATTACCGTGTGTAATAGAACCCAAATACAGCAACAGTCAAGTCTCTTAAGAGACATTCTCATTAAGGCCTGTGGAATTTCAGTTTATTTGGAATTAGTTTCTAAAGCGCTCGTAGTTTAGCTCTTACCGTGGGTTGATGAAAGTCGTTGAATAATTTGTCAATTTTCAAACATCTATTATCACAGAAAATTGAAATCAGATTTATTTTTAGTTATAAATTTCCACTCTCCTTCAACAGGCACAGGCAGTTTATTTAGGATACTTAGTAGGACTATATTACTCGCTGTCTAGTACAGTATAATTAAAATGTCTGTTTAGTGCACATTGTAAAATTGTTACTCTAAAATTCATGTATTTATAATAAATAATATCTGACGTTGGTATTACAATTTTAGTGCATATACGTATGTTTCACAGAAGTTATTCTTCAATAGTATAGGGTATAGGTGAATATGTTAAGGTACGCATGTTCAAATTTAATAATGAATGTACACAATCAATTTAAATTAATATTATTAAAATAAAAAAAGCAATGATCATTATAAATATCGTTTACATTGACATAAATTTTAAAACATTTTATAATATTACATTATTAAACTGTATTACATTTTCATTATTATATGCTACAGTATTATATTACATTATTAAATTTTGTATTATTACAAAATTATTACTTAAATGTTATTTAATTATATATTAATTTTAATTATATTTAATTTTGGAATTATTATTATTATTATTATATAATTATTTTAAATAATTTAATTATTATTTATTGTGTGTGTGTGTGTGTGTGTGTGTGTGTGTGTGTGTGTGTGTGTGTGTGTGTGTGTGTTGGGGGCGAATTAACGGAATACTATTAAGACACAATCAACAAGAAAAAAGAAAGATCGAATAAAATAGGTGTAATCGGTTTACCGTTAAAACTTAGCGCAAAATTTTAAACTGTGACTTTTTAACTGGGTAATTTTTAAAAACGCTTCCATACTTTATATCGAAATTAATTATTTTCGATCTTTAATAAGACGTGTACGCGGTCCATATATACGACGGGGTCCAATGTGATGTGTACGATGCTTAAGGAATTGTCCCCTCAGGAATACACAAAAACGGAAACAAAATTTATAACTGAAAATAAATGGAAAGCCAATAAAACATAAACTAACATTTTCTTATTTTCTTTAATTTCCCCTGTCTGAAAACATTTCGTCGTTACTTAACTTAATAAAACACCCGGTGCATATACTAGCATATGATGTGAAAGTATCATAAAATGCATTACGATATAAATATTATAAATATATTAAAAAGATCACCAACGCCTCAATACATTAACAGACAATCTACATTAACTATTTTACCTTCGAACATAGTGCAGATGATGCAGAATGTGCTTCTACGAAACATACGTGAAGTGAAGAAAATTTTAATACTTGGAGGAAGTAATTAGAAGTAATAAGGAAGTAATTATTGTTTACAAAAATCGACGGGATAAATTTTACGTAAACTATACCAATGTACTCTGACGAAAGAGTACAGAAGAAAGTGAATAAGATCTATTTTTAGGGACAAGAGAATTTATATCCCGTGATCTTTATTTGTCTGGCATTCGCGTAAACAGGAACCGGCTGTTTATTGCATCACAAAACTAAGGAAAAGAAATATATAATTAAAATATACATCTGAATCGTCACACCGAGATGCGATCTTTTTGCTTGTTTACTTATCGTTTCTTCTGAAAACGGAATTAAATATTTTTGTAACCACAGACGCGTAAACAGTGTCCATTCGATTCGTATATTTACATCACTCGCTATTACCTGTGTAGTTTTAAACGGAAACGAAGAGTGCAGTAAAACAGAAGTAGGCTTGTTGCTCTGATTCGGTTATCAGAAGTAACTATCAGCAATTATTATGTTTCAGTAGTGTAACAACTTAAGGCTGAGAATGTGTTGGAGATTTCGATCAGATACTGCCGAGTGTTGCGGGGGTTATTTGTTTAACTAGAACAAAGAACGGGCCGGAAGTCCGTGCAGAAGAGGCAGGAAGCTGTGACATTCAATCCCTTTTTACTACATCACTACAACACTAGAACCTCCCTTATTTAGAACAGGTACGTAGGTAGTGTGGACGGGCGTGTGGAGTGAAGAGGACATCCCATTAGCACTATATCGTTTGTTATGTCTCTTTAACAAACACTAAAATGATGTGTACACGTAATGTTGTGTACACGGCCGCTGTGCGTGCGAAAAGTGTGCTTCCCCTGTACATCACCGTCGTGGTTTATAAATGAATCATGAAGCCGATACATGTTGTTGTTTATTTTTCATGAAAGCAAAACAATCATTGGGTTGAATAAACATTTTGGGTGTGTTGTGTGAGTTTTTTTATTTATTTACGTTATACATACACATTAAAAATAAATTATTTTGAGTCGCTCTACGAAGTGTGTCTATTAAATATAGATTTTGATAAAATAACACGCTTTTATTTACATGCATTAGACGCTTCTAATGCTTCTCTCCTTCAATATAGTCCCCATTCGCACTTACACACCGATACAGACTTCTTTTCCACTGATCGAAGGGGAGAAGAAGATCATTTCCTGTCAGCTACTTTAACATCTGGGATTTTCACCTCTACTGCACCAAACGTGTTCCTTTAAGCACAGATTTCACTTTGGTAATAGAAAAAAGTCGCATGGTGTCAAATCTGGAAAATGCGTGTAGTAATACATGCGTTTGTCGCGCAAAAACTGCTTCTCAGAAAGTGCTGTGTGAGCAAGCGCATTGTCCTGATGAAGAATGAAACCATTTATCCACATTTCTGGTCGTTTTTTCTGATTCTTTCTCTCAGCTTTGTCAAAATGCCCTTATAATAATGTTGGTTCACTGTTGTGCCTTCTGGAACTTATTCTTACAAAATTACGCCCTTGAAATAAAAAGACAGTGAATAGTGGAATTGGACTTGACTTTGAATTTGAATTTGCTTTGACGAGCTTATTCTGTTCTTGTTGATGACGGTGTTTTCCAGTGCATTGACTGTCGTTTCGTCACAGAATCATACGGGAAAATCCAGTTTTCGTCACAAGCGATGATTTTTTTTTTTAAAGTTTGGTGTCAGCATCAAGTTGCCGCAGCATGTCAGCGCAAATTTTCTTGTGATGTTTTTGCTCTGTTGTGACAAGCCGAGGGACCATCTTGCCACAAACGTTTTCCATCCTCACGCAAAGTTATCCACACAGCGCCTTGTCACTGTTCACTGGTTCAGCTATAATTCCTATAATTCGGTCACTCAATCGACGGTCTTCTCGAACAATCTGGCTAATTGATTGCACACTTTCTTCGGTTTTTGAAGCGGAAGATCGTCCAGGGCCTTCCCCGTAAGCCTTTGTAAGCATTTGAAAATATTCCGTTAGTGTAAAAAAATTTACGTTAAATTTTAGAAAAAATGTCAAATTGACAAGTTGCTCAACGTTTAAACTTAGCATTATTCCAGCACACAGAAGAAAACACAATTGCACTCACAATTAACTGAAAGGCAGAAAATATTTATGTTTATCACGCAGGTTGAGACACTTCAAGGTCTCCGCTAAAGAGTTCAGCTCACAATGAGTTCTCAGCTTTCTCTAAAAGAGGTAGAAAGACAGTCTCGTTATTTAACAGACACATCGCATACATAAGCCTACATTCACACCCAAGTTAATTCGTCGTGTCTAATTTGCGAAACAGAAGTTTGACATTACTTGTTACAACTTTTAAGAAAGCATTGGTAGCCGTTTTTGGCGCCAAAAATTCTAAAACACAAAAAACATAAAGCAGTGAAGCACAGAACACAAATCTGGTTGCGCACTACTCAGGTTTCTGTTCTAATTATAAATATATAACTACTGACTCTGCACTAATTTTTTATTGGTAAAAATGTTAAACTTTTACATTGTAGCCATTAATAACCATTAAAAATCATTAATAAAAAATTAATTATCCGAGTCAGTAGTTATATGAATATATATATATATAATTAGTTAATCAACGACACGCCATTGGCAACAAAATCCAGGAGTTTCTGTTCTGTGCGTGTTTTCTGCCTTTCGTCATTCATTCATTTGATACCGCCGAGTTCTGCTGGTACGTAAGCCGTTTAGTTGTGGGGCTATTAGTCTACGGGGTTCGTAAGCTTTCCTTTATACATGCGAGTGACAGTCTACCGTTTACGCCCAGTTTTCTCAAATTTAAACACAAACATTTCACCGCTGTTAACGTTCACAGATCTGAATTATACTTTTCCCGAAAATGTCTTCCTTGTTATACCTTTTTAATTGTCATGTTATTTTCTGCTCGCTCCATTAGCTTTAAGAGACTACGAAAGAACGTGAAATAGTAAATACTTGTGCCTCTCAACTGTGCTGCCATTTTAATAGTATACGATATTTTTACTCTGATGTGTATACATGAAAACCTGATTATAAAGCCTAATAATTTCATAACTCAAAAATGAAAGAAAAAAAGTTGATAAAAATTAATCGTTCAAAATACGTAAATGAAAAGCGAATAAATACACTAACTTTAATGAAATACCCGATATACACACGATTATATGTATATCATATGAGTATTATAAAATACGTTATGATATGAACATTATAATAATTAAAATGTCGTATGTCGGAATATTAAAATTGTTGATATAGGAAGAAAAACCGACTCTTCCTCTGTAATCTAACGTTAATAACTTTAAAAAAATAATTGAATAGATATTTTATATTGGTGAAGAAAACACTAAGCAAAAATACGTACAAACAAATACATACCCGAGTTGTTATAGACTTTGTCATATACAAAATTAAGCTTATTTCAGCTCCAAGCAATAATATATAATTCCTTTAATACATGTCGTTTACAAAATACACTATAAAATACATTCTTGTTTCCAGTTGGAAAACACTATCTTTCTGAAAGATAGACACCCGTAACCCAAAGTTAAAGTAGGAGTGTTGTTGCTGAACTATTTCGTTTAAATAAAATCATTTAATTCTTTCATTACTTCCAAGTGCGGGTGCGCACGTCATTTAATGTGTTTTACTATATTTTATCTCTGAATAATATAAGATTTTATCTCTGCTATAATAAAATAATTGTAAGGCTAATAATTATTCTTTCCTATGAAAGAATTACATAACTCCTATTTGAGTTCCAGACGAGCTTTTATATTCAGGAATCAAACGTGTTGAGAAAACGTTTAAAACTCTTAAAATTCAGAGCAAGCTGTTGTGGATTAGGCCTACTCCACACAATTATAACATAATTGTCACGCCATGAAATATTTTTATAATTATGTTGAAACGTTCTTTTACCAAGTTTATAATAATGAAGACAGCACAAATTAAATATATTCTCTGGCTGGGGTTTTAGCATATGGTGAAACGTATTTCTGTAGCCTATACCGGGATTAATGACTGTTAAAGGTCAATTTCTGTTAAACTTTTTGTGGCTCTTGAAGGTTGATGTTCTAGGCGAGGTCCTTGAATAGATGAATACAAATCTTTAAAAATTACGCCACGTTTTGTGAAACTGTTCGCTCCGTCTGATGTAATATGATATTGCACAATTGTCAAAACTGGACCCTCTTGAATTTAGTTTGCAAGTGTCTCTGGCAAGAACACACACACTCAGACTAAATGTGTATAATGTAGAGTAAAAAGTAACAGCGTAAACCGTATCAATAGGCCTACATCCACGGTTATTTGCGAGTCCGATGTCATGATTTGCATTTTGTTGATCCATAATCTGCTTACATTTGTTACGCTGATTATATTCAGTTAATTAACCGGTGTGATTACCGAACTAATCAGAACAGATGTACAAATGCGATTTCCTCGCTTGTAAGTGACAACGTGTACGAACTATTTTCCGACCATAATTACAATTTATGTAACTTTGTTTATGTAGCAATGAGAAAGGAACACATATTCTATAAATTTATTGAGGAATGTAATAACTAGGTACTGAGGGTAACATGAATACAACCAAACATATATAGGTCCTATATATTGTGCAGACCAGGACAGTTTCACACTATGAAATAATATCTGCATTGAGGTACGTACTCACTACAGGTATCTGCAGATGCTCTCAAAAAGTATAAGTGAACAATACTCTGGAATTTTTTAACCAAGTTTCAAGTTGCAAGACGTTCATTTCTTAGAGCAAAGAGATTTCTCAAAAATCAACATAGACAAGTCAATGATAAATCCAGTTCATTAAAGTCTACAGAAACTTGAAGAATAACGGGAAAAACAAAAATAAACTCGAAGAAGATCCTAGAGGATGTCAGAAGCGACTTTTTCCCAAATGAGGAATTAAACAAAGAATAGGTATAGAGGATCATCATCATCTTCTTCTTAATGGTTTTTAGCTTTAGCGGCCTGTTTCTATTCCACAGTCCACCTTTTCTTAGGCCTACCAACGTTTCTTCTGCCTCTAGGGGTTTAATCTTCGGTATTCTACTTTCTTCCATTCTATCTATGTGTTGAATCCATTTTCTTCTGTATTCTTTAATTTATGTAGGTATAGAGGATACTATCATAAATTATATGGAGAGAAAAACAGCTGCTTCATCGACACAACAGAAACAGGATGAAACCAGACTATCAAACAAACACTAGAGTGGATACTGCAAGGAAGAAATAAAGGAGGAAGGTTGGAAAAGCAGAGTAAAGGTAGTGTATCATACAGAATGTGCGCAATAACTTTAGCAGCAGACCAACCGACCGACAAAGTGGAATGGAAGATACAAATCGGAAAACGTTACATTACGGTCTGAACCTGTCAAACAGATTTTTGTTATTTCCTATTTACCTCTGTTTTGCCTCTGTATATTCGTATGAGTGTAGAAGTACACGGACACCGAGTTTTTGTGAAGCTTGGCTTTACACGTGAGCCGCCATGCTTTCCAAAGTTAATGCTCTGCATTCCAAAGTTAATGCTGTTTTCTCGAACTAGAATCACACAACAGCTTCGTAGACATAATTTTTAGATCTCAATAATTCTACACGCTATGTGAAGCCAGCGTGTCTACTAAATTATCTTCGCTTTTCTTTTCACACGCGTAATCAGCTTAGAGATTCAAAATAACATTATGACTGTCAAACTAAATGAAATGTTTTATTTCACGTAAGTCACACGATGCTCTTCCGCACTTTCTACTGAGTTCAGTACAATACATTGTACGCAAACATGGTAATAGTATGTCCAAGAGTAACAACACTATGTTTCCGAAACAACAGTTAATTGCGGAGAAAGTTAACGATACAGAGAGTTGTTCTTCTCTACTCTAAAATGTGAATTTTTAATGTGTATTTGTTTTACAAATCACGGAAACGATTTGACTATTGTTACCATTTCTTGAGTTCACATAATTCACTTTGTGTGCATACCGACATTGCCAACATGTGGATAAGTAAACAGATGACTGGGAGTTTTCAGTTAAAACAAATAATATTAAAGGACCATTTTAAACTGTCATTAGCTACTCTGAATGTGTACAAGCGACTTATGATAATCAAATTTGATCAAAATCAGATTTTCAAAGGAACAGTGCCCTCCATGCTGTTATAGTTGTGCGAGTCTCTTCAGCCCCTGGTAGAGACTTCCCTCCTTCTCTTCTTGTCGGCATTCCGTATCTTCTCCTGGTACGAGAAACTGTGAGGTGTGCAAGCGCCTCCTTGCGAGGGCCACCCGGCTCTGCGTGGCAGTACATCGATCCTGTCGACGCCTTATGTCAACCGCGCCTAGCCCCCATGCCAACGCAGCACTGAGGTCTTGCGGGTGAACCACGGAGCCTCAGTCGAAAAGTCTGACCGGTGAAAAGAAAAAACACTCATCGGGCTGCGACCCGAACAACGCGCTACTGCAGGGCGCTGAGACGTCTGTCTGTCCTTTCTCTACTTTTTACTATCTTCCCGTCAATGATTAATTTCTACACACAGTTCATCCTAGGCGATTAAATTAGCTTTTTGGAAGTAAAGATCAGGAGATTTATTCTTTATATTGCTCTTTTTGAAATCTCCTAATTTGCCACTCTGCCGTATTTAATTTCTTCGCTGTTTCCCCCACGACCATATGATGCTGCTCTTTCCAAGAAACAAATAAAAGGAAATAATCAGGTAGAAAAATGTCAAAATTCTTCTTAAATTCTGTAATCTCTTAAATCATGATTTGATGATCAGACGGGTTTAAGTTATCTTTTTCCATTGTTAAAACAGCTAATTGATGTTACATCTACGATTGTCTTACAATTAATCCACAGTCTGAAACTGAGCTTTCTGCACATCGTACCTTTAGAATATCATTTAGCCACCAGAAGCTGCCAGCGTAAGGTACTATAGGTATAATAATTATACTAATGAGCCCATTAGTACATCAGTACATTACTAATCACGTAATTATGGTAAAGACTTTAAAACCTTATAACACAATTTTTCCCAGAATGTTATATACGCATTTTTTCATTTTTTGGTACAAATTAAAATTCTGAAGATGTTTAGGGTAGAAACTTAATCTTTAGCGTAAAATCAATACTACTTATGGAAAGGAATAACTCATTTGTATGGTGAGTTTAACATTTCACAAAAACACATACATACACAGATGTACACTAATAAATTAATTGACAGTTGTCCCGTAATATTCCTAACATTCAGTCTTAAAAGAATATTAGACCTGTTTTATAGATTTTGTAGTATAAATATTCTTTTGTTCAAAATACTTTTATAATTTACAACGTTAACCACATATTTTGTTATCTAACCTTTTTTTAGGTCTTTGTCAATTATTTACCGTCCCAACAAATTATTTACTCGTAACTGATAATGTGACGTTTCCATTACACTAAATAAACCTATCTCATTAATAACCATAATTTCAGTCTATTCGCTGCAGTTTATTTAAAACGTCTAAAATGCTTTTTCTGTTCAATTAAAAAGGCTATTTAGGCGTACATATAAATGTATAAAATTTCTGATAATAAGTTTACGTTTTCGATTATAATTTATAATAATCTTAATTCAAGATTACTATAATTTTCGATTCTTCAGCAAATGTGATCGAGGGATTGAAACTTACAGAGGATGCGCTCCCAGATGGCGAATAGGCGAATGCCTCCAAAATGGGGATAGAAGAGAGATATGAAATTCTTCCTGTATACCAACAGGTGGGTAGATAGAGCTCCTTTTTCCATAGAAAGGTTGTTATCGTTTCCTGAGTCTAGAGGAAGGAAAACGTTAATCATAAACTCCTTCACTTCAGAGATTAGGTTGATCTTGGTAGGTAAAACTCCTTTGACGAACAAAGATGGTCAAAAATTGTTTTGAAACGAATATTCGGAGGGAAAAGAAAGAGAAAATATTTGGAAAAGAGCTTAAGCATTTACGTCCAAGAAGGCAAACAGATGATTATTGTTATGACACCAAAAGCAGCCCCAATACCAGAGAAGAATTATAAAGAATTAACTATATTAAATCAAGGAAAATAAAATGACTATGACGAGACAAATGACCAACCCAAGTGATTGACCCAATAAAGACAATAAAATGAGAAGGTATAAACTAAACTAATGATAAAAAAAACAAATAAATAATAAATATCTAGTAACGAGTATTAAATAAAATAATCCAAATTAAAGTACACTAACCATAATAAGTAAGTGAAACCATTATTAATAGATGATGTATGTTGTTAATAACCTTATGATGATAAGAAAACCAAAACATAAAATGTTGACAGACTAACTATAAATTTGTGTATAAAAAAGTAAAAACCCAAGAGTGAGAGATAGATAGGAAGTGACAGTGATAAACAGTGTAAGTGTTAGAAGTGAGAAAATAAACAATTCATAATTATAAGAAAAAGGAAACAAAGGTAATAAAACAGATTTTAAAAGATGAATAGACATCTAATGTCATAGTGTTAAATAATAATAAACTAGTACTATGAGTGCAATGAAAATAAAACATCCTATGTTAACAAAAATAATCAAAGGGATGATTAGCAAGATAGAATAAATGGTGTTATAATATTGTTCACCAAAAGTGTTATTTGTTTAATTAAAAGAGTAGAGTTTGTAAGAAGGAATATGGCTGAAAAATGAACAGAACATAAACCTATTTTTGTGTTATGTTTTATAGTAATATTAAGTGATAAACAAGTTGTAAGAAATGGCAATAGATATAAGTAAGGAGATAATTTTACAAACATAATATTAATCATTAGAGTAAAGACAGGAAAAGAAAATAAGAGAATAACAGACAAGCAATGACTTTGTAAATTAATAAGAACATTCAATTATTGTAAAACAGCTCAAATTAATTCAAAAGGTAAATAAGTTATGACACCAAGCAAAACATATGTAAATGAAAAATAATCTTTAATTTGATGTAAAATAAGAAGTTATAGCCAATTACTGCTTAGGCCTATAAAATGCCTAACTGTATAAATTCAAAATAAACAAATTGTAAGAAATTAACTATTGTATTAGAAAATTCAGGGCAAGTACCTCATTAATTACAATTAGTGAACCATAATAAGATGTCAGAATTAGAATAAAAACATAAAATAAGGAAAATATGTAATAATATAATATTAGCATTTTGTCAAAACTGCTACATGAACAAACCCAGCTTTGTGGGATGTCAAAATAATCTTTGAAAGAAAATAGAAACAGTTATGTTAATATCTAATACATTGATAAGAAGACCGAAGAATAATAGCCATTAGAAAATATTTATTAATTTTGAAATAAAATTCAAATATTATAACAATAGACATAAATGTATTCAACCAATGAGAGTATGGGTGGTTGCCATAACAACGGAACGTTATTATATTTAATTCCGTTATAAAACATTAGTCCATTACTGACGATCAAGAGAGACGGAAGCCAAACCATATTCGACTCAATTATTAATTAAAATAGTTCTAAATACTGCTAAATTTACTGAGATGTGGATTCAAGAAGTCGGACAAGGAACTATTTAAACCAAGAGAGCTAATAAACCAAATTTTAATAGTTAAAAATAATTAAAAAATCCAAATTAATTGAAAAAGAAGCCAGATGAAATCAAAAGTACAAATGATGGAAGATTAATGATTGTATCAACCCAACCTAAATACCCACAGTGAATCATCACCAGAAATCGACCAGATTTTGTTAAGTATATTTGAATTATCGGAACTTACGAACTAAATTAATTAATTTTCCTCACAACACAAAAAAGTCTCACTCCGAATTTGATAACTAAATTTCTTTCAAGGATTGATTGATAATAAAAATTAAACTTGTATGCAAACATAATTTAACCTATGTACGAAGTATGAATTATTAGCACACACTTTTTAACACTCAACAAACGAATTGTATTAAAATATTCATAATATATAAGTCCCATTGATGTAAGGTGGTGTACTTTATTAACATCTTGTTATTTAACTTTTTGTCGTAATCAAAAGAACTCATTGACAGAATAGCTTGTGTAAATAAATAATATTAACGGCCATCCTGGTCTCAACAACTGCTGTCACCTTAGCCAACCTTGAGATATAGTCTGTTTATTGCCGGAGCACATTATTTTATAATATTATATTCTTGTATCTAAATGATTAATTATTAACTATTTCAAACGTTAATAAACTAGTGCTGATTAGTAATAACTGTCCTTTATTTCATATAAATTGTATTAGAAAGTTTGTGCATTTTAGCGGTGAGTAAAATTGTCTACCAGATTTGGACGTTGGCAACACGACGAACCACAAGCGAGATTCTAATGCCCGCCAGTTTGCGAGGGTAATTCGAATTGGTTATCACCTCACGGAACGACAACTCAGTTTGAACTTTTTAATTGTTTTCATAAACAATTTGGCGCCTATCGTGAATAAATACAAATAACAAAGGACAGGTAAGGTTTACACCCGGGAAGATTTCGGTACTGATAATTCGTGCGTTCGAGACGGACATCGTCAGCGTAAGAAATTCGAAGAAGCACGACTTTTAGATAAATAAAAAGTAACGACTACAACGTGTGGGGCTAACACACGCAAACAGGTCTGATCGTTACATTATAAACAAGAAAATGATTGGCATGATCTGTCAGTGTGGCAGAAAGAAGGGAGGTGGCCGCTTGGGCTGTAGTAACCTTGCATAAAGGAAGAAGTTCGGCTGACCATTGATAACAAGTAGACGTTATACTGAGGCAGCGCTAAGTGTTCAAATTCAATTTATTTATGTGAGCATAGGTTTACTTAATCGGTAAACACTAAAGAAGTGTTATAATGAGAGTTCCCTAAATGGTATTCGTGAAGTTAACACATGTATTGCAGCCTACCAAAGCGTCTGTTTGAATACGTAATGAAATGTGTGAACGTGTTCCTGTATGAATATTAAAGGGATTCTGTGTTTTCCCATTAACAGTTTACATTAACGTTTAACTTAAGTATTCTCTACGTAATTGTTAACGAAAGAATAAATGTTGATATTTTAAAAATTATTTATATTTTTATGCCATCGAAGTACGGCAAATGATTCAAAACACTGAGAGAATACTATTATAATTGCAGTGGCATATGAGCGCACAATGGGCAAATCGAGACGAGACAAAGTGCGTTATTGTAAAATACTGGGAAATAATGGGAATCAGACACACAGTAATTAGGATACAAAAACCAAACAATTAGTCTTCTGTGGCTGTGTGGCCAAGTGCTGAGAATGCCAGAGGATAGGCTGCCAAAGCACGTGATGGTTGGACATAGCAAAGTCGAAGGCGAAGAGGAAGACCGAGAAGAACTCAATTGAGAAGATGATAAATATAGAATTGAGAGAGGATCTGTGGAAGAAGAGGGACGGGCGGCGAATTGAAGTCGAAAAACGGAGTATTAGCTTATGAAGCAAAATGGTGAAAATGGCGTTTGTTTTGAAAGTAATCAAGGAAGCTGCGACGATTGATATCGATGTTGTAAACTGTAAAATACGATATTATTTGTAAGTTTCATGCGACGGATGGATGCATTACAGAAATCGATTAAGTTACATAAAGATGTGCTTTAGCAGTCTTCCGTGTAGTAACGTTAATGCGCCATCCCAGCGGAATGTGTTCGCCAAAAAAACAGCATCGTTTGCAATAAATAACTCCAGTGCAATTTGTACTGGACAAATTGCGTAACACTTTCACTTTTTCTCTTTCCCTCCTGTTTTCCTTTCTCCTCTTGCCGTTAATGTTTTTACGGTAACATCATCGTTCAGGTAGATTACCCACTTAATATGGTACAGAAAATTTCGGAATCGTGCTCGATCTACTGTATTGTCCATTAATTTTCTCGTGACCTTAATTCACGTGGGCGTACTACTGCGTTGAGTTTGTGTTCACGTGAGTTTTCTATAAACGTGACGTCCGACACGGCCTGACATGTAATTTGTCTTATTTGTAAAAATACAGGTTTAAATTACTTTTCTGTGTGCGGCGCCGAATCTTTATCATAAACTTCATAACCGTGTTGTTTAAGGCTGAAGGACAACTTTAGATATTGTGTAACCTGGAGCGCACATGGGCGATCCGTTACTATATTTAAAATTAGAGTAGCCATAGAGAGTTAGTGTAGCTATATACAATCTCTTTAAAAAAGCGGGAATCGATAATGTTTTTAGGAAAATTATTAAGAAAAGAGAGTGCCAAATATCCGATCACTTACATCAATTGATTCGTAGAGAAGCAATACTGCGATAAGAGGATATCATGGTCCACCTCGAGGACCGAGGCTGCGCTATTCTTTTAATAATATTATGACTTTGTTGTAAGGTTCGCCAAGGCTCTAGACAGAGAACTGTTTTAAGGGACGAAAAGTATTGTTGAATGACAATTGCAGAAGAGACAGAGGCCTATAGATGGAAGTATCTAAAGGGAACGAATTCTTCACACTTAGGATAACAAGACTACTTAAGAAGAAAGTATCATAGATGCTGGACAGTATTGTAAAAGAAAACTGTCTAACATATGAGAGAGTTTGGGATACCATCGAATGGTAACAGTAGGGGAAACTTACCACAGATTTTTTAATAGAATCACTGGTTACAACAGAACGTGGTTTGTCTGCAGTTTCGTTCAGTATTATGCTGAAGTAACTCACAAGTAAAGAAGGAGAAAGTAAACTAGGACAGATCTTGGTAAACTGTTGAGTCTTCCGATTCAACTAATATTCTACCTGGTCGCGCGACTAATTTTTCATAACGATTTCAGGAGTACGAGAATTGAGCCTGCACCTGCAGGATTATGAAATCTTGCAGAGATGGAACTTAAGATGGATCAAACCAAGCCAACTACACACCATCATCTCGAGTAGGTGAAAATACGGAAAGCAAAACAGAGATTTCTTAGGGCTGAATGGAGGTAAACAGATAAAAAATTCGTTACTTTAAATAACTAGAAGCTTTCGTCAATTCACAAAATCAGGTAGCACAGGAATTAAAAGGGAGAAAAGCGGTTTAATCTAAGTTTTTTTTACTGTTGAGTCGTATGGGATCGAAAGTTCTTCGTTTCAGCACAAACTCGGCATTAAAATTTCTTGCAAAGTCGATAATCTAGTAGCAATCGAAACCTACAAGTAACTCTCGACTCTGAGATAGTTACAGTAACAGACTCTGAGACTCTTAGTGACAGGGGTGAAAACTTTATACCCTATATAGTCTGGTACGTTTCCCAGAAACACTTTCTCTATCATCGCTTTAACGAAATTTCTTAATCGTAAGTTATATAAAATTCAATTCGTGCATTAAAATAATGATCGTTATAGAGAAACAATATGACAAAAAACACACACACACTCGCTCACGCACACAGATTATGTACACACTCTACATAAACTCTGTTATGAATTTTTTTAAATAAATATGCTAAAATAATGTTAGCCGGTGAATTTAAAGACGCTTTTAAAGCCTTGCTGGAAGTCAATTGAAAAATTACTACACAAAAATGAGTTATTGCCCATAACCAGTTTAAGAGAGATACTTTCAATACGGAGTAGCGTATTTCTGCACTTCAAGGACGCACAACGTCCGCACGCCATTGACTTCCAAATGAACAGATACGGTTCGTTAATCATAAGCTCATAAATTTTCTAAACCGCAGGAAACCTCTTTGAGGAAGACACTCTTCGCCTACTCTTATTCATCTTCATAAGTCTTTGTCTGTGTGTGTGTGTGTGTGTGTGTGTGTGTGCGTGCGTGTGTGTCAAAAACAGTGAAAGATCTTTAAAATAACACTAAGAAATGATTAAGTGGTTTCACGTAATTCGTGACGGTTAATCCGAATTTCTTTAACAAACAAATTATGCTTATTGAGATAGTTTTATAAAATTATAATAACTATAACGAATCGGGTAAGTTAACATTACTCGTTTGTATCAGGTTCTGTAATATAGGCCTACTTGTGGGCTATAACCTACATTAATAGTAGCTATAAACTAAAATTCGTTCAGTTATTCAATTGTTTTAGCTAACTATCCAGCACACACACACACACACGCACATACGCACGCACACACAATAAATATAAAAAAATAGTGTCATTCAATAAAGGTACAACCATTGACAGCAAGGTTATATATTTCGAAAGGAATAAACTTGACTTGATTCTCAGAATAATATCCCCTTCAAATTACGCAGTTGTTACTCCTCTTTAACAAACTAACTCTTATTCCTGTGCCGAAGAAACTTCGTCTTTACGTCGAAACAAATCCTGCACGCTAATTTTTACTTGCTCGTGACTTTCGATATTCTTATCCCTCAGAGCTCCTTTGAGTGGACCAAAGAGCCGAAAATCACGTAGAAATGTGGACTATACCTTATACTTTTTCAAAGTTCCAGTGAGCGTCTTTAATTTTTGAATAGCTCTCGTGATTTTTTTCATATTCGAGTACTAAAATCATATTACTGAAGATCATATTTTTCCAGCATCATCATGAACTTTATGTTTTAACGGAAACACACTATGAAGTGTAAGCTAATTTAATACTTGAATACGAAAATAATGATTTTTATTTATAATATTATAACTACAAAAACATACGAATTACACTTTGAATACACTTTTGCATAAACATTGTCAGTAGTAAATCATATAGATTTTTGTAATTATTTGAACAATCATTTTTATAAATAGTTATTTCCAAACACAGTTATTACGTATATGCCTTTTCTTACACGAAGTATTTTAAATTAATTTTTTGGCGATTCTAGTCCTCTATTGGTGAAGCGTATGTCAAATAGTTAGGAAAACACGGTAAAATCCCTTAGAATCTAATAAAATTGAGACCCTGTTCGACTGTGAACCATTAGTCACGTGGGCAATGTGAAAGATTTCGGACTGTAGGAAAGTTAAGAGATATTAAAAAAGTCTAAAAAGATAAAAAGAAAACAAGCTTGATAAATACCCTGGTCAAGACGACTTTCGACTGTAGGGGTACTTGATTAGTCACAGTGTCAGAGGGAACGTTAGTGGGGTAAATGAAGTAAGAAATAATTAAAATTTTAAATTATTATTGAATTTTTTTTGTTTTTTTTTTTGTGACCCTTACTTTACATTTCCTTTCAAAACGACATTTTTGAAGTCCTTTTTCAATCGATATCTATAACCTACCGTGATTGAAGTGATCTATTGATTTTTATTCTGACACGTTCAGAACTGTGTTTCTAGTAGTTATAGCGTATGTTAAAACTACCAGAAGTTATGACCTTTTCCAGCATAAACGATAGTATACTAGTGTAAATGTTGCATGTGTGCGTGGCGAGAGTATATGCAACTTCGCCAGCACGATCACTAGCCATAATTTTATTGGCAATTGAACGTTTATACAATTTAACAATTTATAATCGTCTGCCTATAATTTGTAACAATTATTAGAGATAATAACAACACACTACGCCTGTTCTTATGAATCATCATAACTGACCTTACTTTCAATTCCAATTTATGAACAGAAACTCCTGAGAAATTAAATTCAAATGTCGAACTTGACATTATAAATGTGTTTCTTCAATAAATCGAGGTCTACTCCTCGACTCAGTATATCTATACTCAGTAGGCTATGATCGTCCAAATTCAGTATTTTATGTTTCACATCGTCACTATACCGGGCCATATGTTTATCTTTACATTTATATTATATCCGTAAGCGACCATTAACTGTTGGTAGTCTAAACGTTGTGTATTGTTTGTTGTTGTAAAACTTTTGTTTCAGATGGTTTATTTCCGTAATTTTAGGCTATACGTTGCAATAATCTAAGGCAGTATTCCGCAAACTGTGCGGATTTGCGCAAATCTAAGGTAGTGCTTTACGAAGAATCTCCAAGAGCTCCGTGAAGAGATGAGAAAGAAAACAATTTAGATAAATTCTCAACTTAGGCTGCGGAAACATATTTTGGATTTAAATACCTTCTTTGAATTCATTCTCAAAAGTTTGTGTGAATTAACAGACGGAATAAAATTTTGATTCAAGTGAATCTTCATATTTAACTTGACCAAACGTTCAAATGAAAATTTCTAGCCAATATTGCTGTCATTCATAGGCCCTTCTATATTACTCCAGTTATTCCATAGGTCCTAAGTGGAAATTAATGTGCAGCTGTGAATCCCCCCCCCCCGAAATGTGCTCCGAGACTGAAAGAATCGCTCGTCAAAGGAGTTCTGTGTTCTTATTACACGGTGTACTCCTGTCTAACTAGAAGCACAAGATATAAGTGTATATTTCTTTTTATTTTTATAGTATAATAACACAGGCCTACACACACCCTTTTTCTCGGAACAACTTATTTATAAAACATGTACAGAGAATTCAGAAAATAAGTACTTTTTGCCAACTTTTGATTTCTATTTAACTTTATTACATGTGTGATTAGAATGAAAAAAAAAACTGAAAACTGTCCAAATTATATTAAAAAAGAAGCGGCAACGTAACTATAGGGGGGATGCAGGGGATCAATCCTCCCCAGGGCTGTCAAAATTTTCAGAGAAATTTCATAGATCTATTTCTAAGCTAGTTGCGTGTATTAAAGCAAGGCTTAAAAGTAATTGTAGAAATAAAAGGAATTAGAATATTTATAAGTTAATAAAGTAAACTTGGAGTTTTCTTAATAATGGCAATTTTGGTAAATAACGTGCGTATTTCCAGCCTTATAAGAAACAATTACGCACACGCAATGAAACGTACGTAGTCAGAGTCTATTAATCTAGCTTCATATTTTTCGCTCACATTTCTCTTTACAGGGTTGTCAGTGTCATGACTCCCTCTCACAACCTTATTAACCGTCTTCTTTGCACAGGTAAACTAGCCGTTTCTTGACTTTAATTCGGAAAAATTAAAAGATCTTATTGTGGATTTTTACATTAAAAAAATGTACTTGAACAAAAACTGTAAATTGCTTGATTATTCTTGGGACGACATCCTTAAATTAAATTGGAAAGGGGTAATAAAACAGAGGTTTTAAAATATATCCCAGAAAGACTCATTTTCACAAGATTAATTAAGAGTAGAAATTGGTTAGTGTGATTTATTACCTTTTATTTGAATAACTTTTTACCAAGATATAATATTTTAAAATCAGCGATTTTTTTTCAAATCTTATACTTCAAGTTGGTTTTGGCCTACTCAAAAACTCTGAGATGTAATTTGTAAAATGTATTTAAACAGGAAGAATTCTGAATTTCTCATTTGTCCTGAGGAACAAGGGAAGCCTAAAAGCCTAATGTTCAAATTAGTCTCATCGTCTCCCCTACACAGCTAGTCTCCTTCCACCCCAAGGAGCAGCTTTTAGTTATGCCACTGCACAGAAGTACTAACGTATGAAAGTGTCTTTAGAGTATAATCTAATATTCTGCAAGACGAACTATAGGCCTACAATACAAAACTAAATTCTGAGTATAGCACAATACTTAATGACTACCAATAGAGTCGGTCAATTAGGAACAGATTTACGGTATAAACAAAATTCTTTCGGCTGTGACAGACAAAAACTTCATGAACACAGGTAAAGGGCAAACGCTCATTTCGTTACATGCAGAAGTAAGGTGCGTACGTGGCCAAAACATTGAATACCGTCGGCAAAGACCTAGTTAACATGGAAACATTTATCTTCAACTTGACAACCCACGTGAAAAGACGAATGAACGGGAGGAAGGTAATGTTCACGTGCGCAGAGAAAGACATTACCGGAGAGAGAAATCATTGTACGTGCTTTACACAATAAGTGAAAAATGGGCTCTCAGTTAATAAATGCAAAAGATAATATTTGTTGACAATGGAAGCCTGCCAGGTTACTGGACGATGCAGCGTTTGAATGAACTGTTCATTGTTGATACTGCAGCCCCCGCAGTGCCACCGGCAATCCATTTACCTACCCAACGGATTAATATTGCTAGAAACACATAGAACGAGGCAGCATTTTCATTATAAATATAATATCAATTCTTTCCACAGAGAGAAAATAAATGAAGTTAAGAACAAGTACAACAAAGAGACTGAGCTGCTTTTGTGCGAGTTCACTGATTCCCTTAATAAATTTTCGCTACACTGTTGGGTTATTACTAAATGATATCGGTCTCCAACAGACTGAAAATGTGTTAACCCTTGTTGTCATTGACCTTTTAAAATAAACAAATTTATTAACAGCAATACACTCTTCAATCTTAACTCGACTTTTCGTGCTGACGAAGTTTACAGTTTGGTGAATGTTGTTTATGTCATTATTTTTCCTTAAAAAGTTCTAGTACATAGAACTAGAACATAGAAATGAGTAGAACCTGTTAGGCTGTTAGGACTAGCCTGTTGTCAGTCTTGTTGCTGTTGTTGTGGTTCTTCTCTTCTTCCTCTTGTTTTTCTTCTTCTTTGTCTTCGTCCTCATAAAGGACAACAGGTTTGTCTATATGTTCCGTTTTCAGTTGTTCCCATCGTTTCCTGCCTCTTCAAACTTTTTATTTACTTAAATACTCTTAAGGATATAAGGTAGTTTATGTATTTGAATACTTTTATATGCTTTATCTTTTGTTTTTTCCATTTTCTTCTATCCTCTCCTCTTTTGGCTATCCTCTATTCGAGCGTTTTTCTTGTTTATCTCTGCAAATTTTTTTTCAAAACCTGGCTATGCTTCTCTTCTTGAATGGTCTTGCCCCACAAAATTTTCGAGTTATCCTTTCGCCATTCCTTCTCCTAATGTGATCGAACCGTCTCAGATGCTTCGCTTCTGTTATAAAGTTTATACAGGTTTTTTTTAATCTTTCTCAAAATGTACAAATTTTCATTTTGACCAT
The DNA here is from genome assembly GCA_034769895.1 of Magicicada septendecula. Classification (NCBI taxonomy): domain Eukaryota; kingdom Metazoa; phylum Arthropoda; class Insecta; order Hemiptera; family Cicadidae; genus Magicicada; species Magicicada septendecula. The sequence continues at coordinate 663,643,038 of CM068368.1, forward strand.
GAGTGTTTCATCGCCTACTTTATGTAATAATCTCATTTCACTACCATCTATTTTTCTTTGTTGTTTTTTTTATTATTGTAAATAGCTATGGTCCATATGCAATCATGGGGACAATTAAGTTTTAAAATATTTCAACTCTTAGTTATGAATTAGCATAGGGATGTTCTCGTAAGGCACTCTGTTCTGATCGTATTTCCGTTTATATCAAAGTCACAGAGAGTAGTGTAATTATATGGACTCTACTAAAAATTCGAGTAGTCTCTCTCTCTCTCTCTCTCTCTCTCTCTCTCTCTCTCTCTCTCTCTCTCTCTCTCTCTCTCTCTCTCTCTCTCTCTCTCTCTCTCTCTCCGTCTACAACCAAACAGCAAAGAAGGTACCAAATCTTTCTTTTCCTTCTTTTTCTTCCCCTTTGCCGTCAAAAGGTCTGAGTCCTTCAGCCTCTTCCGATACTCCCCTCTATACTGGGCGAGGCGTAATAGAGTATTCCCCTTTCTATTAGCCAAATTCTCAATATAGTCATCCAACTTCTGGATTAGCCAACTTCCTTTTCCTCTCCACCCGTCTGAGATACTCTTCTATGACAAGCTACTCGTAAGTCTAAACTTTGGCAGTTTCATTTCTTGCTAGAATACTGTAATACAGCAGTACGGGAGAAAAGAAGTTACATCAGAATATGAAGGAAAATGTAAATGATAAAGCATTCAGGATAAATGAAACTTTTTGTCGGATAAAGCAGTCAACATTTTTGTTGGATCTCCGCATTACTGGCCCCTTAGTCAACCCACTGTTCATTATATATATATAGGCTTACACTATACTTTCAGAACTTCATTTCCTTTGCTGTCAACTCTAGTGCCTCTCTTGAAGGGTCGCAGGAACTTCATCTTTTTTACCGTGATACGACTCCATCTCTCTGTGATAGATGAATTGTTATAATGTGCTAAAATTTCAATTGAGCCCGTTTTGTTTGTTTGGAGGGCTCTTCTTATCGCACCTCTTATGGCCAATATTGAAAAAATAATTAAGAGAAAAATACATTTATTTCAGAATAGAAACAACCTCTTTCCGTTGCCAATTACGAAGTGTTTGGTATAACCACTTTTCCTGCAAATAGTCGTTGTTTTAAATACTTAAAGTGTATTAAAGTCAACAAGATATGAACTGTACATATTAAAAATCTCTTTTTATACATTATGACACTACGTTAGTGCGAACGGGCTGAGCCATCCAAATGATATTTCCGGAAAAGCTGCATCAACAGTTCAAAACTATTTATTTAAGTTAACTATTTATATCCAGGAGTTTGTTCAGGCTATCAGAGAAACTAACATTCACTTGAGAAAGACATTTTGTCAGCGTTTTAATCGAGCTTCCTAGCTTATCATATTTGCATAAGAGACATTCAAGAACAAAAAAATAAATATTTATAAAGCTTCGAAATTTAGTTATGTCTAAGAATCTCAAAGACTAACTGGAGAGAGAATGTGACAAATGAAGAGATGCTGATAAAAAGAAATGACAAGAGGAGGCTGTAAGAAAGAGAAAAGCAATCTTGATTGGTCACATTTTGAGAAATAACTTTTCACAAAAATTAATAATACGTAGAAGGATAGATTACAGATAAGAAATTGCAGGCGGAAGTAGACATGGTATACAGCTCAAGAAAGCATCGCAGGAACTGACAGTGTGAAGAGAACAATTCAGTTGTGACAGAATCATCATAGATAATAATCCAGGAATGGAAATATTTCCACCTCTTTTATACATTTAAGAATAGGTGGAGTTTGAAGTAGCCTACTCAAATTTACCCCGCGCCCAACATATTTCTTGAAATTCTGTATCATTTTGCGTTTATGATTTGAAATCCGAATTGCTCTACGTTACAAACGGATCGTTTCGTAAAACGAAGCGCTATACTTGTCTAGAAGGAAAACATTTGTGAGTTTTACTGAAAAACGTAGACAGCATATTTGTAATTAATTAAAACTGCAATAAACAAATTTATTTAGAAAAGTGGTTCAGTTCATCTCAGTGTAGAGTATATATTATTTCTCTACGTTATTATTAGCTTATAGGAGGATTTCGCTTTTCGTCTTAACAAGAGCTGAATTTTGAATAAAATTAAAGTTCACTCTTCTATATTCTGAGTACTACTTTTCCGTCTTTCCCAGTAAACGCAGAACACTGACAAATTCTATAATTACTTAACTGTTCCGGGCTGAAAGGCCGTGGTCGAATGCTTGTTGTTACAGTGCTAGACGTTTCGGCCACACCACCGGTGGCCATCTTCAGTAACAAAGAAAAGTTCGTGAAAGATGGAATGCCGAACAATTCGCCCAGTGAAGATGGCCACCAATTGCAATAGCCGTCTCTTACTATTGCTTGTGTCTTTTCACTGGGCGAATTTTTCGGCATTCCATCTTTCACGAACTTTTCTTTGCTACTGAAGATGGCCACCGGTGGTGTGGCCGAAACGTCTAGCACTGTAACACCAAGCATTCGACCACGGCCTTTCAGCCCGGAACCGTTAAGTAATTATAGTGACACCGGCCGTGAAAGCCTACGTACTAGAACTGACAAATTCGTTTATGGTGCGTATAAGGAACCGTAAGTAGCCACGTCACGATTTTGTGTTCGTTATTTCTATTTGTGTTATTTTTGTTTTTATATATTAAAATGTTTCTGGTATATATTTAGATATTCTAACCTGTGATATTATCTTGAATTATCAGACTGTTAAATCAACATATTATTTTATTGTATAGTCATCTTATTTCGCCCGTTTCTAAAGAAGTAAACACTTTTTATTGCCAGATTATTAACTATTTACAACCTATCACCTTCCTACCACTTTATTACCTTCGTATTAAATCCTACCTAAACAACTATTTCTTTCAAGTTAAGTTTAACCATGCCCTCTCTCCCTACCATCACATCCACTCAAGAGTACCACAAGGCACGCAACTTTTTCTGACGATACAGCACTTCTAGCCACAAACTTTGATCCCCAAGTCGACGCGCGAAACGTCTTCAGCACCATTTAAACATACTAGACACACGGTGTGTCATGGCGGATAACCATAAACTAAACCAAGTCGGCGCAAGTTACCTTCAGGACTCGGCATACCGAGTGCCCAGCATAGAAATAAAAGGCGTTCCACTTCCAATCAGACATGCGATTTAGTACCTGGGTCTAATACTAGATAAAGAATTTACCTGGAAGCCGCGCATTACAACCAAAAAATCTCATGTCAAACTTGAACTCTAATAAATTTACCGGCTTCTTGGAAGGAAATCAAAATTATCTGCTGAGAACAAAGTACTTTTATATATAAGAACGTCATCAAACCTATTTGGTCATACAGAGTCCAGCTGTAAGGTTGCAACCGTCCAGCCAACACTAAGATTATCCCGAGACTCCAATCGAATATCCTACGAACTCTTCTGGACGCCCCGTGGCATGTCAGCAACAAGACCATACACGATGACACGCAGATCCCAACAGTTGATGAGGAAATCTAAAGTACAACTTGTAGCTACTTCGACAAACGTCGCTTGCACCGAAACAACCCAATCGGCGGTCTTCAGGATCCATTTCTAGTCGTGATAGTTGTAGTCATCGAATGAATATCCAAGAAGACTGAAAAAGTAGTGGTTTTCAGATATGATTATCTAATATTTTTTATTTATATATTTGTTTGTTTACTTTTCTACATCAAGTATTATTAACTAAGGAAGTGCCATCATTGGATGGCTTCTCCCTTCATGTTTATTCAGTTCTTATCAGATCTACTCATTGCTACATGTGAGCAGATTTATTAAATAATAAAATGAAAGAAAATTTTAAAAATTTACAATTTGCTCAGTATGTAAACATAAGTGATAGCGCTGTGATAGTGTTATACGAGTATTCCTCAAAACCTTATTACATGTAGGGCCCTGTTGTTAAATTTGTAACTTTTATATACAAACGAAACACAATCATCATCTAACCCAACGCTCTAGTAATACATTGCTTTCTTTCTAACACAATTTTACGTTTCGATATGTAGGCCTATTTATATAGCCTATTAAACATCGTAAGCTTCAATAGAGCCAACATTTTGTTTGGAGAAATATGCGGTATATTACCAGTTGTACGCTATTAATATGGTTGTAGCCTGTGTTTGATTTAAAAACTTCTATTCTCTATCAGCGTAAGTGATTTTACTTACTAAACAATGATTAAAAATAATACTTCGACCGCAAACTAATTTATTTCTTATGTATCAATCCGGGACTAGATCATCAGTAAAAGACGAGAAGTTATTTAATAGTACGTAAAGACCGATTTTAATGTCTTCCACAATTTACATTCAAGACTATGAGCTACTGTTTATACACGGTGAAATCGACTTCACCCACCAGAGACGGTTAGCGAATGTTCAAACCTGACAAAAAGTCTGGCCTCTCTCTGCAGTGGGATATTTCCACAGAACAAATAAACCTTCTTTCTTAATAAGAGATGGTGGAATAATTTAGTGAATGTTTCCGAATTGTAAAGTTTTTATAAATGCAAAGTTCAAATGGCACGAAATTTCACACCAATTAAAATTAATAACTGAAAAAACGTTTTAATAAAATATAAAGTGTTTCCTAAAGAAAGAAAGTGTTTCCTCTCGTAATAATATAACTGTTATGAAAACGTTCCTCCATAAAACAATATAAACTTAAAATCCACATCTGTTTTATTTATTTTTTATTTAATTATCAGCCATGATAACTGCTGTAATCATGAGCCTCAATATGCTGTAAATTTTCTCTAACTTCTACACAAAACAGTGTATTCTATTCCGTCAATGGTGCAGTTACACGTAATAATCTGTTATATATTAAGTCTAAATTCGCTCCTACAATCGTAAGAGTTTTACAGTATGTTCATAGTTATACAATAAATTAAAGTCACATTATTAAAATATGACTTACTTTTTCAAAAATAACGTTAAATTTAGTGCGTTTTCATTAACTCTTTTTGAATCTGATTACTGAGCAGCAACATTATAGCTCCGAATCTTAAGTAAAAAACAATCAATCCGTTTTAAAGTTCTTTAGAATTCACCAAAACGGGGATATATTACAATGTAAGATTTAGTAACAAAGTTAATTTACTCGTGAAAAACACAAACACACACACACAATTATTAGATATACTGACATAAAACTAGAAATCAGTATACCTTGTTTTAAATCTATTTTGTTTCATTTTATTATATTATTACATTATTCAATTGTATAATTTATTTTCAAATACTAAAATATAAATTTAAATGTAATGATAATACACATCGTACAAAATAGATCCAAAGGGAGTAGCAAGTAGATCCGAAGGGAGTACCGAGTGCACTCGGTTACCAAATAAATTATTGTTAAATGAATTATTATTTGTTAGTACTATACCTATTTTCAAAATTAATAATAATATTTTAGTTTATTTACCTAGTGAGTTATACATATATATAATCTCTTTTAGAACCCATAAGAGAGTGCTAGGACAAAGTGAAGAAGAAAATTATAGATTCCCGGGAAATCTAAATACGTCCATAACAATATGTGTGCGAGAGTGTGTATATACATGCACGTGAGTGAGTATTTGTGTGTGTGTGCGCGTGTGTGTGTGTGTGTGTGCGCGCGCGGTTGTAAATATCTGTGGGTTGGAACATATAATTTTGTAAAATTTGTACTATGGATGGTCGTAGCCCAGCAGGTTCTGCCAATTAGGCTCTGTAAATGAACACTAAGGATTTGATGAAAGAGGTGAAGTTCCTATACGTAACTGTCGATGAAAATGAAAAAGATTAAACATGAAGATTGGTGCTACCTGTTAAAACTTAGATGACCAAATGAGAAGGTACTACAACAGTAATAGAAAAACATAGGCTATACAAAATAACAAGCATATAAACGAACCTAACTATATCGGTGTAAGGAGTAACCATATTAAGAGTTAATTATTGAAAAAAAAAAGAAAGAAAACAAATGAAGGTAGATGAGGGTATAGAATGAAGACGGAAGGCTAGTGCTACCTAAGCACAGAGAGGAGTCCTAGTGCTACGTAAGATAGGACTGTATGGAGGGCACTGTTTAGCTGAAACCTGGCGTTAAACGTATTTGTATCCGATTCCGATTCTGATATCCGACTACGACGAGAAATGAAGAGACGCTGAGCGCAAAGTATTGGGGAAACTTTTTGACCCAGTTAGGGGTAACGGTCAATAGCACACCAGGCTCAGTTACGAACTACAACAACTATACAAAGAATCCAGCGTCGTAGATTACATCAGGCTACACTGCCTAACTTGGACAAGACATACTGAACGAAGAGTAACACCATAATACCAAAATAAATAATGAAGGGGCAGATTCTGGGTCCAGAATGAAAGGAGCAGAAGATGGAGAAAACTCTGGCACGATAAAATTGCGGGGGTCGCAGGTCGCAGGAAATCGAGACTGTTGGAGGTCGAGGCCCAATATGCACTACGGGAAGAAGAAGATAATTAATACTATTACTTACAAAGGTGATGTTAGTAATAACTTACGCGTGTTTAAAAAGATGTACTCTTCAACTATACTATTAATCATAGACAATAAATGTCCACTTTGTCTTTTTTTTTAATTTACTAATTACGAGAAAATAGAATATCTTCAGAATTGCTACGAACAGTTTACCTTAAGTATGGTACGTCCGCAGTGCGGTCACAAGGAAATCACAGGGCATCATTACGCAAATACTGTATCAGTAGGGAGTTGAGATGTTCCGCGGTAGGTGAACGTCTCTGACATTCTTTTCCCACAGTCTGGCGTTTCAGTTTCCTCCTGAATTCGGCACAAAATTTTAATACATTTCGTGGAAAGTTTAACTGACAGTCAGGATTTTACATGCCGTGTTTTTTCATGCGCTACATTCAATTTATTTATTAAATTACATGATAATTCTCACGGTTACGGTCGCGTACGGACCTGCTGCATGTTTAACGCGTTCCCACTGGCATCGCTGTGACACTTATGGAGCAGTATAGCACCGAGCGCTTTGCGTTACGTAACCAGAGATGTTTTCGTTTTAATACAATTCGAAACGCAAAACAGTATTTTAAAGCACTGATGTCGAAAAAATATTCTTGTTTTGTATAGCAGGATTTTGTTTTTTAACGTTTTGTCTTGTATAGGACAAAATGATTTTGTTTTTTATAGGACAGTTATTATTGTAACTGTGGGAGAGATTTGTTTAAGTTTTTGAAAAATGTCTTATGCGAACTTGCAAGAATTTTTAGTGTACTGCTTCTTGTATGATGACCTAGCATTAAACTGCTACATTAAGTTCATAAATTGAAATCAACAACACAATGAAGTGTATGTTTAATGCTGTTGCATGTTTTGGTCAATATATTAATTTTGACCATGGAAAGTACATCCGGAAAAATCTAATACTAACTGTAATATTATATCTCCCAGTCAACATATCAAAGATTAGTACTGTTTCATTCACATAATCTCCATCATATAATCAATAAGAGGGCCCTGCTTAAGTATTCCACTCTCTGTCTGTCTGTCTGTCTGTCTGTCTGTCTGTCTGTCTGTCTCTCTCTCTCTCTCTCTCTCTCTCTCTCTCTCTCTCTCTCTCTCTCTCTCTCTCTCTCTCTCTCTCTCTCTCTCTCTCTCTTTTGGCAGAGTTATTCTGCATAAATTCTATATTAATTTGTGTTTACGATTTGGTTTATAATCCGTATTACTCGATAGTTCAGAGGCACCTCTTCGTGAAATGAGGCTAACCACATACCTACTGCTTTCGACTAGCAATGAAAAATATAAAATCTAACTAAACGATGTTGATGTAGTACAACGATACAACGTTATTAAATGTAAGCGTGTCGAGCCCCAAGTTAACGGGCGACATTTATTACAACGATACAACTTATTAAATGTAAGCGTGTCGTGCCACACGTTGACGGGCGACAAAATTATAACAATACAAATAACGTGTATGTGTAATTGGGGTTCAGGTATAATTATAATAAGAGTATTAGATTTATGAGTATTTAAAAATTCATATTTATTTTTTACTCAATCTTATAAATAATAAACATCATTAATAATCTTCGGTCACGTTATTACTCATTATTAAATGTTTGTCTCTTATACTATACGCTGTTACACACATTTAAACCCTCTTACATCTAGACATGTTAATGATTTGATTTACTAATAAAAAAAATAAAATTAAAATGTAATTTGAATTGAATTCTTTTAATTCAGATCTGACCTTAACTCGCTCAGTCTATACCAATGTTTAAAATTAAATTTAAACTTATATTAATTACTTTTAGACTGGCCTTTGTTTTATATTCAAATTTAAATTATTCTTTTCTATAATGCAAATATCAAATCAATTTAACTATTTACTTTGATAAACAAATCTACTCTCTCAACTTTAAATTCTTTCTTTTTTTTATTTCGTTATATGCGATCGCTCATTCTTACGACTAAACATTTATCTACATTTCTAAAATATTATTTCTACTTAAATAATTTTTTCTTTGTTTTAATTTATTGTCTATTGATATAGTCTTTATGAGCACTTTTTTAAAATCATTTATAAATGCTTTATGCATGTCACCTCGAGTTCTGATGATCTTACGACTTATTGACGGGGTCCAGCGTTGTCCAGAGTTGGTTTTCCGTTCCTCCTGTCCTGGCGTGGTCCTGGATATGTCTAGAGTCCAGCGTCTTCTCCAGCAGTGTGTGGTCCGTCTCAGAGAATTGCTATCTGCTGCAAGGTGGATCTTAAACGTCGGTTAGGCGTCCAAAAAACATCGTCTAACGTCCAGCATCCCTCGTCGCTCTGGTAGGTTCTCCGTAGATACTCTTTGTAGACTTAAACGGTCCCGGTACTTTACGCTTTCCGAAATATTGCCAACCTAATTGTTGAACGTCTTATTAGTTCGTTAATGAGACTTGAAAAAAAATAAAACTGTTCTGCCGACGGACAGCATGTCCGACTGCAACTGTGTCTTGAAAAGAAGAGAAGGGTTTTCGGTCGAACCCTTAATTTATACCCTCTCGAGATTCCTCGCCAGTTGGCTCCAAAATCGTCCTGTCGATACCTGCAGATCGCATGCTTGCCCCCACTCCCGAACCTTTTTATATATTTGCAATTATTAGCAGATAGCAATGTTTTGCACGGAATCGAGATAGCACAAATCATAGCTAATTTGATTAAGCACTCACTGTATTAATTTGAGCGTCTTATTGCAATTTGCGTATTTTTGGCACATTTATTTCTCACTGTCTTCGCGTCGTGTGTCCTATTAACGTCATTTTCTCAATGGGGAGAACTATAAAATTTACACACACTTTGGTGCCTTTTGTTTGTTTATAAACTAATTAGTTTTTACACAGTGGAATTAAATAATTATTTTATTAATTACTTGTGGAGGGTAGCTGAGATTCCTGTCTGTACATGCATCACTAACACACACAAGATACACGCGTAACACACATACAATTGAGCAGGTGTTCCTTGCTTGTCGAAACAGGTTAATTTCTCCCCTAATATAACAATGAAATATTTTTACAATCTCAGACCTGTCCATTTACCCTTAACTTATAATAATTCTACAAATTTTATATTTATTCAAATCAATGCCTAATACAGCATATGGCTGTATCGTTGCCGTAGATTTCGGTTTTCTGTGACGTAATCTAAATTATATTTCATTGCTGCATTAGCGCCGCGGCCCACTCTTGCCATAATAGTAAAATATACTACGTGAATTCTTCTTCTTCAAGTGCATATAGCTGTCTTAGGTTTTGTTAGCTACATCGGAATTTTAAGAGCTTTGCAGGCGCCTTTGTTACACATCTCCTTATCTTACGTTATGCAATTTTGACACTTTTTCTAGAATGACTGAAGAACCAAATAAATAACGGCCGATGAACACGGATCGTAATATTGGTTTGTTCTTACCTATCTTCAGTTTAACAGTCGGCCGGTGTACACTACGATAACGTACACTAAGTTGTCTGGTAAGATTTGTTACTTAAATGAATGTAAAAAATAACGGTTTTTCATCAAATAATCAAGAGCGACAGCCAAAGTGTTAAAAGGCAATTAATAAATTTAAAACATTTTCTTAATATTGGTATGTAAATACTTTCCTTCTTCTTTTTTTATCTAGTCCTTCTACCTATCACCATTGGACATTTATAATACTTTGTTTCCAATATCAGTTAAAGAAGATCTGGTTACAGTGAGTGGCAAAAGAATTTACTGATTGCAAAGAATAACTTGACATTTTACAATGTCTCATTCAATTCCAATAGTACTTCCAAGCTCAGTGTATAATGTCCTACATCTCGTTTCCAGCTGGTTTGGAACACGTAGACATACGTCCCTGTAATGCAGTGGGCCTAACTGTTGTTTTGTTTCGCTCTCCCTATCTCTCTTCTCCCACGGAGAGGAGAAGAGAACCGTGAGGAACGTACTCCTCTTTCATGCATGTGCACATGAGCGTTTTATAATAGTATTAATTATGTTTACTGTTGTGTTAAAGTTGGCTCTTAAAAGTGATAATGCTTAGCCATACAATATCGTTATTACTAGTTACAACCTAAATCTGTTTAGCAAGAATATTTAACCTCTGTGTGTATAAAGCAGCCTCGCATGCTCTTCGCAGAGTCACACATGGAACTTCTTTCTGTAAGTACACTCTTCAACATACTAACATAAAACTGTTAATACATAACAAATAATACATGATCAGTTACTAATTTTATCTAATGAAAACCATTCTGTAAGCAATCACTGTATTACGAGTTTTGCGGAAGTTATCAGAAGTAATTTACAATAAGGATAACGATGTGAAATAGTATGCAACAATTAAACATCAAATGTATAATACTTGAGTAGTTTATTTTCACTCCGTATATAGGTAGTGGGCCTACTGTAGTGTGTGTGTGTGTGTGTGTGTGTGTGAGAGAGAGAGAGAGAGAGAGAGAGAGAGAGAGAGAGAGAGAGAGAGAGAGAGAGAGAGAGGCGCATGCATAGGCTCATATTATGTTTATTAAAAAGAAAATAATTTTGTTCTGATGCAAATATGCAAATATGTTGTCTGATTCACATTTCCTTGTCGCACGAATATAGACTGTCCTACATGTATAGATATTTATGTGTAAAGATTTAATTTAGCCTTGTAGGAATATATTTGTAAACATTCTTTATAATCGTACTGTACTCTATTTCTTGTAGAGGAAATTTTCCGGCTGCTTTAGGTCATTAGTAGGCAAGAGTTTCGATGGGGCTGCCAGCTCCGTGTTTGCATTTCACCAGCCTTACGTTTGGCTGATTTAGGTCATTAGTAGGCAAGAGTTTCGATGGGGCTGCCAGCTCCGTGTTTGCATTTCACCAGCCTTACGTTTGGCTGATTTAGGTCATTAGTAGGCAAGAGTTTCGATGGGGCTGGCAACTCCGTGTTTGCATTTCACCACCCTTACGTTTGGATGATTTAGGTCATTAGTAGGCAAGAGTTTCGATGGGGCTGGCAACTCCGTGTTTGCATTTCACCAGCCTTATGTTTAGAATCGTCTCTGTTAATTGAATTCACTGGAGGCGTAATCATTTCCGTCCTATAACATCGTCTAGAAATAATATGGTATAAGCATTTTTGGATACTCGAATTTTGCAAGACACGTTGCGATAATGCTTGATATCTTAAGTGCAATGGCAATGACAGTGATATCTCACCGTGATATATTTTACACATTCCATTTTCTTTAATAGATTCTGCTTTGTATTCTCTGCTACCTGACCTTCATTGACATCATTTTTCTCTAATAAACGGAAAAAACCTTTTAGTAACTACAGTAAAGGAAAATATGTTAATCGTTAGTTTTACTACTGTACGATTTTTATATTAATGCTTCGTGTTTCTAAAGAGCCAAGAAGCTATTAAGAAGTATGAATGTTGTATTCGTTGGCATATTCATTATTTCGCACACCGAATGGTAAACTTATAAAGTTTGGTGCAGCTGTTATTGTAATGATATGAAGAAGTAATAAATCTAAGTGAAAGAAGAAGGACGCAGAATACTAGAATTCACCTTTCTTACGTCAAATGGGTGAACGAAAGAGGAAGGAAAAGGGAAAAGGTAAGAAGAGACAGGGTGAGAGGGGAGAGAGAGAGAGAGACAGTTAAACAGACAGACGACAGATTATCAGAGGGATAGGCACAAAAATAACAGTAATTTCATAGTCTGTATACAGAAATAAAGTTAATTATTGTTAAGAGATTAATTGTAAGTGTCAGTAGTAGATTAGTTGTTTGTTTCATTAAGCAATACAGAAAATCTATTTACTGCTTACAAAACGTTAAGTAAACATAGCTCATTGATGCAGTGTATTTCATTATTTCACTTTACTTCTTTTGTTTCTGATGTGGTTATTATTTGAATTAATATGAAATCAAACAGTTCACATGACAGGAAATAAACCATCAACAGAAAACCAACGTTACTCATTTCTGGCGTAAGTGTAAAGGTGTAGGTAGTGTGATGGTGCCATTCCATTATATTATGGGTGTCCGATTGGCCACAACTAGTCCACAGCGGGGCGTCTTCTGTCTCCACGCAGGGTTCTCTCCAATATTACACGCATAAATGCAGCCATTCATTTTTTTTCTTTTTCGAAAACAACATATCATTTTGTCAGAACATGGTAATTAAAGGAATTTATAGAAAACGAATATTTATATAAAGAAAAATTACCTAACACTAGACACTGAAAAAGTACCACTATAGTAAACACGTGTATAAGGAATCCGATAATTTTTAATATTTGTTCCCTGGGTATGAATGTTAATAATATTTTAGCTGTTGCGTGCGGTACACTTAAATCTAATAAATATTTTATCTTTAAGTTGTGAATACCGTCAATTTATGATAGTATAGCACGTTGTTGTGCTTGTTAAGTAGAAATTCAAACAGGCTAAAGAAAAAAGTAATTACACCAGGCAACCGGTTTGTGTTCATGATGGTCTCCACTTTACGATTGGACTTGCCTGTCAGTAATATTTGCTTACTAATCGATAAACGAGATGGCACTTGGCGGATCCGCATGAATCTTGAACTTGATGCATTAATAAACAGCGAAAACATAGTAAAGTTTATTAAGTTACAGAGAATTAGGTGGCTAGGATATATTTATAGAATAAAGAAGACCAGAAAAACGAGAGCTATCACAGAATGGAAATCCTTGGAGTCTAGGCCCATGGGATGACCGAGAAAGAGGTAGATGGAGTGTTTTGAGGAGTACCTGCGAACAATGGGGATCAGAGGGTGGTAGATTGTTGCTGAGAACAGAAGGGAATGGTGTAGGATTGTTGAAGAAACCAAATCTCATAGAGGGATGTAGAGCCAGAGGAAGAAGAAGAAGTATATAAAAGGTGTTACATTATGACTAACAATGCGCATACGCATATAAAGGATAAGAATACGGATAATAACAGAACTCGAGACTTGGGCGTTTACAATCTGCCCAAACAAACTATCGATCATCGGGAATAATCAATGTTAATATATTTCCGGATAAGCGCACTCTAATAGACTTCAATTTATAATAAAGATTATTGTAAAAATGGGGAAAAGGTTCGGAATGAAGATAAATATTGGAAAAACTAAGGTAATGGGAATTAACGAGAACGAAGGCTTCGTTAACATATCCTTGGAAGGGAAACCTATAGAACAAGTAAACTCATTTAAGTATGTGGAGAGCACGGTGACATGGATTGGAAGCTGTACAGACGAAATCGGAAGTAGGAATTCAGTGGGTAACAGAGGGAAAAGGTAAAATCATTGGCGACAGCATGAAGCTCTCCGACTGGGATGAGAAAGATTTACTAAATGTTTTATTTGGAATGTAGTTGTATATGTCAGTGGAACATGGAACATGAAGAAGAATGAAGAAAAGGTGCCTAGAGAGGTTTGGAATGTAGCTGTGGTTGAGAAGCTTTAAGATGAAATGACGAATAAGATAAGAAACGGCGAATTACGATGAGAATAGATGAGAAAAGAAAACTACTGAAAGTAATAAAGAAGAGAAGTCTTTTGGGGGCATGTATTCCGTAAAAACTGACTGCAGCTGACGATCATAGTAGGAAAGATGGAAGTGAAGAGAGGACGGGAGAGAAGGTCGGATGCTCGATGACATCAGTAACGGGAGGAGCTAAGACAGACGCATAGGACCGAGAAATATGGAGACTATGCAGCTGAAACCTGTCTTAAGGCAGTTTTACTAAAGAAGGAGAACTGGATGTTCCGGATAATGAAACGGTCACGTTCATTTCTGGGAAATATTCATAACTAATCTACATAACATATGGATAAATTGTTTTATTTATTAGGGAGTGTTTCACGAAGTAAAGGAAACGCTTACAGAACATCTCTACACTTGAAAATAAAGAAAATAGTTCATATAATTCTAAATCTGGGAACGCCGTGTTTTTAGGTTGTGGCCGTGTTTCCAAGATTTAGCCCGCCCAAACTTTAACATAATAGAATAACTTGATATTCAAATTTTGGACAAGTGCACTAACTTTAAGACAAAATCGATGATTTTAGAATTTAAAACATAGCTAATTTAGACGAAACTGAGGTGTAAGTAACTGAGTAAATATTGTGTTGCTCACACTAATGATTTCTTACTTCTTTTTTACATCTTTATTTATTCAAGTAAACGGTTACACACTTCTTCATTTCAAGTGCAGTCAATGGAAAATTAACTTTTTATCATTATTTAGTGAAAGAGATTCGTATTTTTATATGTTTTCAATTATTCATTGTTAAACATTAAAATAAGTTTATTGAAACTTCCTTTTTAAATTTTTAAATTTATTTTTAATTATTAACAATACGCTTCAAACCAGTTCTTCTGAATGTTCTATGTGTTTCTCTAATGTTCCAGAGGTATCCGGCTGTAATGTTGTGTACGTACCTGATTTCAACATTATAACATAAAAGAAGTAGTGGGTGTGTAATTGTCTGTTTGTGTTGTAAAATGTCGGGCGTTACCTCCGCGCATTTTTGTTACTTACTCTGTTGACTGGATCCTCTGCAGTGATGTAGTCCTGTAACACAACTTAATACTATGCTTTTTGTGGGCGCCACTTGGAAACGTTTGTTCCAAGAAAAAAAAAATGTGATTGATAAAATTTTTAAATCTACGAAAAATTTTAAACAAGTCAGTTTAGCTTGGAAAAATCAGTTAAGTTTAATGATTCTTCAAAAACAAAGAAATCGTCTGAAGGACTAACATTCATAAAAAAAATTATAAAATTGCAGAGAAAAAATTTTACAAGTTATTATTATTGACAATTTTTTTATATATCCAATCAAGTATCGGCTAGTATATTTCAGATTCTGACTCAGTTGAAAAGCATGAGTTTAATACGTGAAAAATCTTTACTCTCAGGACGTGACTCCTTTGAACTACCAAGACATATCAATTAGATGCCTTACAAGAAAAAACTAAGTGATTTGAAGGTGTATGTGTGGCGTGTGAAGTACAACTGCGTGATAAAATGTAACCAGGTAACAAATGACTTTAATTTTGGTAACTCACGTTCCAATGGTTATTTATTCTCGCACTGGACACTCCTTTCGGGTAGTTTCTCAATCTCGCCTCTTCGGTTGTACACTGAATCTATTTAAAGTCAAATTTTGCGATCGTTTACTTTTTCCGCACTTTTGTAAAAACGTTTGGCAGTAGAATCTCGTTCAAACGCCGCCAAAAGCTCGTCAGCTGCTCCGCGTTAATTCAGAAATTATCCGCCGCAGCGCTGATTCCCATGTTGTCGAGAAGAAAGGCTTGTTGTGTATATGTTTGTTTACGTTAGGGGGAATTATTGTCACGTTAGTCAGTCTATGCGAACACAGCAGAATCCGTTCTCTATTTAAAGTTTTGGTCCCTCGTGGGCCGCTTGACGTTCTGGCTGCGTGATTTCTATTAAAATTTGCCGTATCGCTGCTCTATTTCAGCGATACTTTTGGCGTAGATTCTCGTTGAGGTTAAGTCAGTCGGTTATGTCTATGTACGGGAAAAAGCCTTTCTCCGTGTCTTGTCGATTTCTCGCCTCTTCGGTTTCGCCTTAGCTGCGTTGATCAGTGTTGTGGGTGATGCATCAGTTCTGGAGTTCAAGTTTCAAGTGTTTTTCGGTCGGATTTGGTCTCTCTTTTATACTAATTCAGGATGACTGTTTTCATCGACTTCCGGTATATTTGTGTAAAAATTCTTTCTAGAATGTTCGAGAATAAACGAAATGGAATGTCATGGAACAATTTTCACTTCCGTAGAAGCTTTTAGAACGAATTTCTTATTCTTCATACAAAGGATATTTCAAAAATTACACTGGTATTTATCAAACAGTTTTACATTAGTACTCACAATTTGTATGCCATTAATACATTTAGATTCCCTGTTTTTAACTGAATCTAGCGATACTAAATATGATTGGTTTCTAATTAACTTAAGTCTAATAAACAATACAATATACAACCCTCACCTTGAGTTGTTGTCATTGAAAACTCAATTTTTATAACAAAAATTGTTGTGGAGTTACTAAGTTCCTTCCACAAGCTGAACATCTAATACTACTACCTTCCTACAACAAAATAAACAAATTTTAACATAGATAAAACACAAATAAATACAATTTTATATGGCCTCTGCTCATGGCCTAGATTCTTGTCAGTTTT
The DNA here is from genome assembly GCA_034769895.1 of Magicicada septendecula. Lineage (NCBI taxonomy): Eukaryota > Metazoa > Arthropoda > Insecta > Hemiptera > Cicadidae > Magicicada > Magicicada septendecula. The sequence continues at coordinate 663,659,817 of CM068368.1, forward strand.
CTAATACAATGATTAGTCTTTTCCTTTAATATATGTATTATTTCACTACTGTACACACAGAGTTTATTATTTTGTCTATCTTTTGTGATACCTGGTTACTCTGTACATATATTATATTTATCACAAGATGACATAGCATCATTGATTGGTCTTGAGATGTCCTTTTTTATGGCGTGACAAATCTCACTCTAATTAGTTAAATTCTTTTAGAATTGACTTTACTTTCAACTGAGTTTGTTTCTTATTAAGGTATACTGATGTATTGTACCTTTCTATCTTATTTTTGTTAGCATTATGTAAGTATTTAGCCAGATATGATTATTTTTGTACTGGGTGATTGGTTCCAGCCATACATGGTATAAGTAAATATTTTGCTAACTTGACTATTACAATGTTAAAGTTATTCAGGTATATTAGTATAGTTGCTTTATATCATATTACAGCTTTCTAATGCAATTTGGTTGCATTTTGGCAACATTAAATTCATAAATTATACAATATTAGATGCCTATTACATGTTTTTAGTTAACACTGTTTTTGGCTATTTTGACTGCTTTTTATTCATTTGACAGCTTCCTTTATTTAAGATAAATTGTTCACTATTGTCTGCTTGACAATTATATATAGTTTTTATTTAAATCTGATAATAATTAATTTTTTCATGAAATCTTGGTGTATGGTCTCAAATCCAACACATTAATATTTTTTTGTCATTGCAAATATACAATTTTTATTTTAACTTAGATTCTTTCTAATAATGTATTTAAATCATTTAATACATTTATTTTATTTACATCACATAATATAATAATGGATCATGTCCATTTATTCACAAAAAATAGTTTTTAATACTCTATTCATAGTTATAAAACTTAATAATTATTGACTTAATTTTGGTTGATTCTGACATTATTTCTCTCTCTTATAGTGTCTTATGGTTTTTTCACTCTTATTCACTTTAATAATATATATGGGGTTTTGTCTTAGTCATAGTTTGGTCGTTTTTTCAAGTTGATAGAAATAATTATTATACAAAATTACACAATTTTTTGGGACTACTTGGGTTCGATACTGTTCACCTCACTTTCCTCTTATGCTAACTTACTATATAAATGATTTCTTTTATGGAACGTTCTGTGACGTTACATATGCCTCTTCATTAAAGTTGATAATTTTGGAGAAACATATCTTTGGTTTTGATGAAATTATCATCTCTATATTAACCCTTTATTAGCTTCTTTATATCTCATTCTTTTATCTTATAATTAAATTCCTGTACTACTCCTTTAATATATTAATCCAACTCAATATTCCTATTTCGTTCTTTGTTGTATCACCTATTCCTTTCCTTTTTACCTTGATGTTTTATAATTAATCTTTGATATAATTCCCTATCAATTCCCTAACTTACATAGAGGGTTGGGAGTCAGAGTGGCTCGCTATGGCATACATTCTCTGTCCCTTCCTGTCTATAACTACTGAAATCAGAGGCAACACATCCCTGTTCAGAAAATAATAATTGCACCTTTGCAACCAATAATAATTAAAAAAAAAATACAATATTCAAAGATCATAGGCACATAAATTCCCTTTCTTAAACTCTTCTGATTAATTCACAATTATATTAATATATCGTTCTCCGCAGGTTAAAATTATCGTTTAAAATCATTCAATGTTAATAGCTATATTCATATTCATCATTACCTCCTTATGTAACACACTGTTTTCCCTTTTTTTTATTTTTCATTTATCATTTCCATTTAGTATCAAATATATGACAGCATTTCTCCTTCTTTTCTCCTTTACTAAGTGTCCATCTCGTAATATTTATTAATAATAATCTCTCTCCTTCTCTAAGTACGGGTAAGCTGGTAAATATATGTTGACATGGCTATTGGAAATAAATCTATATTTTATATATATCTTTATGCCTTTGGTGTAAGGTGTCCTTCTCGTAATATTTATTAATAACAATCTCTCTCCTTCTCTAAGTATGGGTAAGCTGGTAAATATACGTTGACATGGCTATTGGAAATAAATCTATATTTTATATATATCTTTATGCCTTTGGTGTAAGGTGTCCTTCTCGTAATATTTATTAATAATAATCTCTCTACAATAATATTTATATTTATTTAATAATCTCTACCTCCTTTCTAATTATGGCTAAGTTAAAAAATTCACGTTAACATGTTTAGTCAAGGTACCTTCTCTATGATGCTGTATTTGACTTTGGTTTTTGGTCATGGTACTTGGTCACTGATTGAGTATTCGACTTGCGATTTTTTTTTTAATCATGGTACTTTTTTAATGAAGTCTGGTTACGTACCTTTTACCTTGTTCCTAATTGTGTCAGTTACCTCGTAGGTATTGTTTTCATGTTTGATAATATTTGGGTTTATATTTGTCAGTTTGGGTTAATTACTTTGATTATTTCAACCCCTTTTGGTTGTGTGTTCCTTATATTATGTCACTATTTATCATTCCCATTCCTTTTTATTCCTTCTCTTCTCAATATTCGACCTTCGATGTTTAGCACCTCTACTCCTTCAAATGCCTGGTCTATGACATTTATTCTGGATGATTAATCCATGGCATTACCATCTCATCACATGTTTGGGCCATAATTTTTCTGCATAGCGGAATTCCTCCTCTCTCTCACTTTCATTTCGGGGATCATTATCTGGTTCTCGGCCAGTTTCTCCCAATACATGGTTTACATAAAATACTCGGGGTCTTTCGTCATTACTTGCCTGATTATGCTGTAATGAAAAACCCGGATTTTCGTGAACTGTTACCCGATTCTCATTATTATTTTGGTTAGCGTTTGGCTCCTGTTGGTTGTTATTTTCGTTTCGGGGTGGTTCGTTACTACTCCCCTCTGAAAACTGCTGACGGTTATTCGCCGTATCGCCCTGGTTATCTCGCGTCTGTTGGATCGTATACCCGTAACTTGGTAAATTGGGTGGATATGGTTGTCGATTATCGGCCATCATATAATTTACCTGGGGCCTATATTCATTTTGGTTTCTCCTATCAGTAGGGGGAAAATAAGGGTTCTGACTCACAAAGAAATGCCGCCTTTCTTAAAAAACATAAAAAACAAGATCAAAGAGATGCCGCCGTTCCCGCGGTCCAAGATTTTTTCCCACGCTCTCCCCACCACCCTGGACCGCGAATTTTCGAGAATATAATTTTTTATATGCAGCCTTTCGCGAGCCTAAATCACTTTCAATTTCTAATTTCCGCGAATATAATTTTTTATATGCCGCCTTTCGCGAGCCTAGATCACTTTCACTTTCTACTGGACCACAGCATCCGCGACTTTTTCGCTGATCTGTGTCAAGATCCGCGACTTTTTCGCGTATCTGGACCACAGCATCCGCGAATATAATTTTTTATTTTTTTATATGCCGCCTTTCGCGAGCTTAGATCACTTTCACTTTCTATCACTTGATGCATTATAGTGTATATATTAAATATATGATCAGGGTTACCAACCTTGCATGAGTTCAAATTTGTTATAATGTATATTAAATCTATATGATCAGGTTTACCAACCTATGGTGGGGGGGGTTCCGACTTGATGCATTATAGTGTATATATTAAATATATGATTAGGGTTACCAACCTTGCATGAGTTCAAATTTGTTGTGTGTTATAATGTATATTATATAGTTTGATAATATATATCTCTCTCTCTCTCTCTCTCTCTCTGCAAACGTTGACAAGAATTCCCTTATTCAAACGATTTGTATGTGTGTACACGAACTTAAATACAGACGATTGTAATTTTAAAAATTCATTTTTTGCATTAAATATATATCGTAAACAATGAAATAATAATATTTCGTCATTGTAAGATTTTAATAAAACAATTATCAGTTTAAATAATAATTTTCATGATTGTAAGATACAACCTAAAAATTAGTAAAATGTCTCTCTCACACACATTTCTGATTACTATACAAATAATTGTATGCATATTCGGAGGTTTATAACGAAATAAATTAAAATAAACCATAATTTGTTTTAAATAATTAAATATATATATTTACAACACTGTTGTTACTCTCTCTCACTCTCTCTCTCTCTCTCTCTATCTATTTATCTCTCTGTCCGTCCGTCCGTCCGTCCATCCGTCCGACTGTCTATATCTGTCTGTCTGTCTCTGTCTGTCTGTCTGTCTGTCTGTCTCTCTCTCTCTCGTTGTCAAACGTTATGTTCAAACCGTTTCTCCTCTCTGCGGACATTACCGCGCATGTATATGATTTTAGAAAGTTTATATATATTCGACAAATATTAACTGTGTACGTACTTACAACACCCGCTCTCTCTCTCTCTCTCTCTCTATTTATCTCTCTGTCCGTCCGTCCGTCCGTCCAACTGTCTGTCTGTCTGTCTGTCTGTCTGTCTGTCTGTCTGTCTGTCTCTCTCTCTCTCTCTCTCTCTCTCTCTCTCTCTCTCTCGTTGTCAAACGTTATGTTCAAACCGTTTCTCCTCTCTGTGATCATTACCGCGCATGTATATGATTTTAGAAAGTTTATATATATTCGACAAATATTAACTGTGTACGTACTTACAACGCCCGCTCTCTCTCTCTCTCTCTCTCTCTCATCGTCAAAACGTTGACTTCATTTTTCATTGTATTAAATAATTAACAAATATTAACTATGTGTGCGTGTGTGTTGTCAACTACTTACATGCGCGTTCTCTCTCTTAACATAACGCTTCGTGTGAAGCGTTTTGTAGAGCAGGTTTCAACTGCGGAAGGTTTCATACCGTTTCTCCTCTCTCTCTCTCTCTCTCTCTCTCTCGCTCGCAGACGTCGGAAGCAATTCCTAGTTTATAATGTAATTACCTGTGCGTGTATGTCTCTCTTTATTCGACAAATATTAACGCCCTCTCTCTCTCGCAGACGTCGGAAGCAATTCCTAGTTTATAATGTAATTACCTATGCGTGTATGTCTCTCTTTAGCATAAAAAAAATCTCCTTGAAATAAGGTATTTTCAAAAGTTTGTGTACACATATGAAATAATAATAATATTTTTAATAAAACAATTATCAGTTTAAATAATAATTGTCATGATTGTAAGATACAATCTGCAAATTATTCAGCTTCAAATAAGTGATATTTACAATGAAACTATTTTCAAATAAAAATGATGTTGGTTCGACAACCTTTTGTTTTTAAGACTATAACAAGAATGAGACAAGGATCAGCTCTCTCTCCCCCTCTCTCTCTCTCTCTCTCTCACACACACACACACACACATTTAGTATGAACAGACGTGTCTTTGTTAGTAAAATGTACAAATCACATGACTTTATGTGAACTTCAAAGGGTTCAAATGTTTCAAAATAAAAATATATAAAACAAAAAAAATACAGAATATATGAAATGTATATTACAAATAAAATATATATTACATATTATGAATTTGTGAAGCAATCTTCTTCATTTGGTACTACATTAAGACAGTCCTTGGACTTCACTTTTATGGGGTTTTCATAAACATAAAGATCACTACCACCAATAATTTGTGGTACAATACTTCTGTTTAATGGTAAAACCTAAAACAAAGCATTAAATAAAACATGCAATCAGTATTAATAATACAAAATCACTGTTTTATTAATTTAAAATACTGTATAATTGCTTACGATTAACAAATAAGAGAAAGACATACATTACAATTCTTTTCATTCTTTTATTCAAATGTAACATTCAAATTTAAACGTTACAATCTGTATAACGTTCTGTTTCAGATAATAGTTTGAATATAAAATGAAATGGAATGCAGTATTTTGTTATGAGAAATTACATTTGTAAATTACAGAATTGTTCCAATTTGTTGACAGAAAACAATTATGTGATCAAAACAGTACAAAGTCATACTTTTGGTGAAGAAAATCACGTCATCAACAACAAAAGTTGTTTGTGTTTAAACAGCTACAAACAATAATAATTAATTTTCTTACACTAGTAAACATTTTGCTGTAATTGTTTCAATTAAAGGAAACATATATATATATTCGTTGAGAAAATCTGTTGTGGCTGGACGAAACATGTGTCTGAATAAATTTTCTCTCTACATAGCAGTTGTAAAAGTAGTCATATACATTATGTGCTATATATACAAAAGGCTTTCAACGTGTTTGTCATTTCAACCAATTTGTACAGCGCTCTAATTATATAAAAATAACTGTACCGCTCCATACAACTGAGAATAAATCCGCACAAACACACACACACACACACACACACATACGCATACACACATACACATACACATACACAACGATGTTTCTACTTATTTGAACAAGTCCTGTATTAAATGCACTTGTTAATGTTTTAATGTGAACAATTTTACGTTTAAATAAAATCTGTACATACAATAAAATTATGTTTCAGTATTAATGATATAAATATTACTGTTTTATTAATTTAAATTACCGTATAATTGCTTACGATTGACAAATAAGACATACTTTACGGAATTTCTTGAAATTTTTGCATTTAGTCTTCTGCTCATGTGTACTAGCAACCTGTTTGGTTACAGTTAACCATTTAAATTCAATGTTCTTGTTGTTGTTAACCTTCTGCTCGTCTCCCTTTCGTTTACTGACGGTATGTTTGGCTACAGTTAACCATTTAAGTTCAATGTTCTGAGAAGTATTCATCATCTTCTTGTTCCTATAATAACAGTACTTGCTTCAGTACTATATATATTATGTGCTATATATACATAAGACTTTCAAATCTAATTGTGTAAGAATAACTGTACCGTCACATACAACTGAGAATAAATCCATACAAACATACACACACTTAGCGATGTTTTTACTTATTTGAACAAGTCATGTATTAAATTCAATAAATAATGCACTTGATAATGTTTTAATGTGAATAATTTTCCGTTTAAATAAAATCTGTACATACAATAAAATTATGTTCACTTTAAGAAATAAAAACCGTACAGTATGTTTCTTTGATTGTGAACGAAACATCAGACATCCCGCCTGTCTAAGCGTACATTTATTATGTAAATCATCTCTTTTTCAGTCATCTATGTATATGCATTTGAATTATTTGCGCATGCACATACAACTGAGAATAAATCCGTACAAACACACGCACACTTAGCGACGTTGATATAAATATTACTGTTTTATTAATTTAAAATACCGTATAATTGCTTACGACGCGCACACTTAGCAACGTTTTTACTTATTTGAACAAGCCATGTATTAACTTCAATAAATAATGCACTTGATAATGTTTAAATATTTCCAACAACTATGTTGATTAGAAGTGCTGTAAGTTCAATAACAATGTTCGCTACGTAACGTATTCAAATCTGTTTACTCACCTCTTAAATGTTGATGCACGCAATTATCGATTTCACAATGAGGTATGAAGGCTAATTGCATTCTTCACGTATATATATTGATGTATCTTACAACTGTAGGGTAGGGGTAGCTTGCGTGTTTGTTTTGAAAGTCATTGTCCGCCGTTGGAAACTTTCAGAAGTTAGCGATACTGAAAGTATTTTCGTGCATTAGTCAAAATTAGGAAAACAATGCAGAGAGAGAGCGAGTGGACACACATGTAAGTAGCTCGATACTCAGTGACAACAACACACACACACACACACAGTTAATATTTGTCAAATATATAACAACGAGTGAGAGAGAGAGAGAGAGGAGGGGTCATCGACCGTGATGGAAAAGCTTTACCTCACTGCTTTAAGAAGTTAGCGATACTGAAAGTATTTTCGGTCAAGTTAACACGGCTCTTTTTAAGAAACATTCTATCATTTATTTGATGTCGATACCGGTATTAATTATAGATTAGACTTAGTTCCATTCACTTCCATGTGCTTACAAATACTTGTAATTAGTTTCGTTAATAACTAGGCCAAAACATTGTCATTACATGTCAACTCTTCCGTCTGTCTCGTAAATTTTGCGCAGCACTGTTTGAGTCTTATCGTTGTAAATAAAGAGCAACAGCAACAGTGTCGTAATACTCTACTTATTTGAACAAGTCCTGTATTAAATGCACTTGTTAATGTTTTAATGTGAACAATTTTACGTTTAAATAAAATCTGTACATACAATAAAATTATGTTTCAGTATTAATGATATAAATATTACTGTTTTATTAATTTAAAATACCGTATATATATATATATATATAACCTAGGAACTTCGCAGGTGAAGAAATTAATTTCTATTTTTCATCTGTAACGACATGCGTGTATAATTTTAATTTATTTCACTATACACCTCTGAACCTATGTGTAATTATTTTGTAAACTGCGTTATCTATGGAGGAACTGTCGCAGCAAACGTTAACACTAGAACGATTATATTATTATTATTATTTAGTGATCAGATAATTTCATAAAAAAATAAGAAACGTAAAAGATATACGCTGACTTTACCGCAACCACGTCTATTTAGATAAACGGCTCGGAAGAAAAAATAATTCTTCACAAAGCAGAACAACAACAACTACAGTCTCAAATAAATATATTTTAAATCTGGGGCTATGCGTGTACGTAGGGAAGGTCTTCATATGCTCACTGAACAAAATATAAATATTCGCTGGCAGATAATTTCATAAAAATAAGAAACGTAAAAGATATACACTGACTTTACCGCAACCACGTCTATTTAGATAAACGGCTCGGAAGAAAAAATAATTCTTCACAAAGCAGAACAACAACTACAGTCTCAAATAAATATATTTTAAAAAAGATAAATATACATTACATGGAAATGTTTCCTCTGTTTTTCTCTGTGAAACACAAAAAGAACTTGGGAATCGTGTTTCTTCCCTAGATGCAGTCAACACGATTAAAAGTAAAATTTTAATAACAAAGTTTTCACTGTACTTTAACAAGGATGGTAATATTTTTTTTTCTAGTGCCTAATCTTTTAAACTAAAAAACGTACAATCTTTATTACTTTTACAAATACACACAGACGTTAGGGAGAGACCGCAATGTGTCAGTGTAAAGTCGTGTCAATGACCTCTTGTATTACAATGGTTTAGCATAGTTTCTTACTGAAGGCTTGTACGCTTTAAATTCAGCTATACCTAAAATATATCTTCAATTAGGGTCATTGTACACACACAGTGGAATGCTTTCAGAAATTTGCGACACACACACACACACATACATACACAACGATGTTTCTACTTATTTGAACAAGTCCTGTATTAAATGCACTTGTTAATGTTTTAATGTGAACAATTTTACGTTTAAATAAAATCTGTACATACAATAAAATTATGTTTCAGTATTAATGATATAAATATTACTGTTTTATTAATTTAAAATACTGTATATATTGTAATATTACTATAAAGTCCTGGTTTCTTCAAGCCCCACTGGTTGTGCTAGCTGATTTTGTAATACAACCCTACTATAATTGTAATTGTATAGTGTTCTGGTATAATATTATCCAGGATAATTTTTATGGTGTGTATGTTCAGTAGTGACGTTCCGCTCTGGGAATCGTCGATTTGGTAAAGTTCCTGGTCTTTGTTATTGGTAATTGGGATGTTATTACCATCAATTAAATAAAGTGTATTTTGCTGTGTAGCAAATTGAAATAAAATATAAATTTAAAATTTATATTTATAAAAAAAAATAATTTCGGAACAAATATTTTCGAGGTATTTATGTGCTTAATAATAGGAATAAATTGAGGTTGTGGATCGTAATTATAATTATAATAGTAAGGTGTTTAATTTGGTAATAAATTTCTGTTCGGTAAATTTGTTAAAAAGATAATCCAATTAACTTCAAGTTAGGCGAAAACGGCTCTCTTCTTCTTACTCTTGAAATGTTGTAGTTTCGCATATACTGCCTTTAAAGATTATCTATTTTTCTTGGTTAATTAATGATTATGTCCTTTTATAAGAGAAATCAACTCCAATTTACCAAAAAACAGACAAATACGTTTATTAAATACAATAATAAGGTTGGTCGATTAATTAATCGAAGTTACAAGCCATTTCTTTATTCTGGAAAGTTTTTCAGAATTGGTCCCATATATAATTGTTTGTAATGTTATCCAAATTCTTTTTCTCCTTGTTCATTTCTAAAAGTTGTTTTTAAAATAAGGTAGTAAATTGTTTTTACTTGGGTTTTTGAATTTTGATGATTTAATTCAAAATTCATTTTCTCTTTGATTCATAAATTGTTTCCTAAATGGTAGGCAGTAAGTAGTCATTACTTCATTTTTGAATTTAGTGGTTTTCTTACTTCTTCTATACCTTTCCTTACTCATAATATTTTTTCATGGAAGCCTGGTTATATACTCCCTTTATCCTGTCTGAATCGATCTCCTTTATTTCATAGGTATTGTTATTTTTCACATTGGATATTATATATGGTCCGGTGTATAATAGTAATAACTTTTTCGTTATTCCTTCCAGTGTGCTGGGAAGTTCACGATTTCTTAGTAAAATTTTTTCTCCCTTCTCATATATTATTACTTTGCCACTGGCCTTTTGATATTTATTCTGCCGTTTTAACTGGTCTTCTGCCACCTTGTTGAAGAACTTAGCTTTATCAAATCTGTACACATGGTTACTGGGGAACTCGAGGATATCTGTGATCTCTCGTGGGGGTGGTTTCTCGTACATAGCAGAATATGGGGTTATCCCTATAGCTGGATGGTAAGCTAAGTTGAGGAATTCCTCCGTGGCTTCTAAATAGTCTTGCCACCTTTTTTGTTGATGGTGACAATAAGTCCTGAGGATCCTCCCCACTTCTCGCAACACCCGCTCTGCCGGATTACTGCTCGGATGGTAGACCGAGGTCTTGTATGTACGAATGCCCATTGACAATAACGTATCCCGCCAAATTCCACCCTTAAACTGAGTTCCATGATCAGTAATGATCGAAGATGGTTTCCCCAGGTGTGGGATATACTGTTCAGTTAGTATCCCCAGAATTTTCCGTGTAGTCGCTCGGTTAGTAGGGTATAGCTTGATTGTTCTTCTTTCTTCATTCTTCAGTAATAGTAGTTTTAATTATTCTTCTTTCTTCTGTCTTCTGTATCTTTGATTGTTCTTCTTTCTTCATTCTTCAGTAATAGTAGTTTTAATTATTCTTCTTTCTTCTTTGAGTTCTAATTATTCTTCTTTCTTCTGTCTTCGGTAGTAGTAGTTTTAATTATTCTTCCTTCTTCTTTGTCTTCTGTATCTTTGATTGTTCTTCATTCTTCAGTAATAGTAGTTTTAATTATTCTTCTTTCTTCTGTCTTCTGTAGTAGTAGTTTTAATTAGTCTTCTTTCTTCTGTCTTCTGTATCTTTGATTGTTCTTCTTTCTTCATTCTTCAGTAGTAGTAGTTTTGGTTATTCTTCTTTCTTCTGTATCTTTGTTTTTTCTGGTCTGGTTTCTTTGACGGGGTATATTAATTGCCTGCTTCTATCTTTCCTGGGTAATTTTGTTATTATTATTTTTAGTCTTCTGGGTTTTTAAATTTGTATTATATTATATTATTTGCAGAAATTTTCTTTATTCAACCTTTCTTGTGAATATATTATTAAACAGTGCATTTTAATTAATTCTCATCTGGATATTCCATATATTAGAGCTTTATTAATGATCATTGAGTAATGCATTTGTGTGGATTATCTGTCACGCTACAGATTGCTCTCTTCCAGAAGTGATTAGTTCAGATCATACTTAGTTTGTCTGAAGTAATTGCTTATGACATTATATTATAAATTATATTTTCTTACTTCCTTCACATTTCTAAAATTTTTTCTCCTATATTTTTGAGCTTATTTATATCTCATTATTAACTGGATTCTTACTGATAGTAATAGTCATCTGATGTTCGTTATTTTTTATTTTTCCATTTTCTTCTTAACTCGTTTCTTTATCCTTGGGATATTTATTCCCTAAAATTCCCTAATACGTTAGCTGGGGCAGTGTCCAGAGGGGCTCTGTAGGCATCTCACTCTGCTGGCCATACTACGTCATTTATTGATTACAGAGGTAAATCATCTCTGACCAATACATAATAATACTGCTGGACTTATCTCAGACAGTCATTAATAAAATTATATAAGAATAGTCCACCTTATGACTATATAAAAAAAAATTAAATATCTTTGGATATTTCACTTCGTATACGAACAGATCTATTTATATATCTATCTTAGTGAATCTCTATCTCAGTTATTTTTCTCAATGGTTAGCTCTGCTGGCATTTTATTTCTCCTTGTGATTGGAAGCTGGTATAATATAATCATCACTTATTATTCAGTGTAAAGTTTTTAATTCTCTGTCATTTTTTGACTGTTATCACAATCTCCTTCTGGTCATTGGTAGCATATATTTTGTATTATATTTTTGTTCCTTTCTTAATTCTTGTGAATCGTTCCACTAGTATTATGTTTTTTCAATTACTCTTTTAATTGTCTTTCTAATAACTGACATTTATTGTATGATCATCTTTTTCATATGGATTTATTTATATATAGTTTTTCCTTTCTTTTTCAAAATTTTATTTTGCTCTTGCTTTTTATCCAAATGCACTCTTTTATTTTTAATTCCATATGTTTAATATTTCTGTTTATTTGACATAAAATTCTCATTAATTTTACTTCACAATAAGTTTATTCATTTAAATTGTATCAGTGGTTTGTATTGCCATTTCTTTATTCTGGAAAGTTTTTCAGAATTGGTCCCATATATAATTGTTTGTAATGTTATCCAAATTCTTTTTCTCCTTGTTCATTTCTAAAAGTTGTTTTTAAAATAAGGTAGTAAATTGTTTTTACTTGGGTTTTTGAATTTTGATGATTTAATTCAAAATTCATTTTCTCTTTGATTCATAAATTGTTTCCTAAATGGTAGGCAGTAAGTAGTCATTACTTCATTTTTGAATTTAGTGGTTTAATTCAAAATTCATTTTCTTTTGTCCATAAATTGTTTTCTAAATAATAGGTAGTAAGTAGTCATTACTTCATTTTTGAATTTTTACTTTTAAATTCTTTCTTCCATACATTCGATTATTCATAATATTTTTTCATAAATATGGTTAACATATCATATTATTACCCTAAATATGGTATTAGCTCTCTTCTTTTCTTTATTTCAAGTGTACTTCTTATAATTATTTTTCTTTTAAATACCCAGGTTGAAGATTTTTATTAGGTTGGACAGTTGCTCATAATTTCTTTTTCTTTAACATAGGTTTTTGGCCGTCGTCGGTTATCATAACATCCGTCTTTCTTTGTGGAGGTATATGGTATTAGACTTAACCGTAGTCTGTCACTTCAGTTACTCTCATTGTCCGGATGACCATAGTTTTCATCATCGTTCCGGTACTAGTGACATCTCTGGCCTTTGTCTTGTATTTCATTTTTCTAGCTGCTATTCCTTTGTTTGCTGCTAAGCTTATTCGGCTCCCTCTATCATAGTGTTTTATATACCAGTACGTCTCTGGTCCATCAATGATCAATGATACCATTGACAATCTACCATATATCTCCATCCCTGTTGTATTCCATTTACCTCTGATCACTTCCCCGTGGTAAACTACTGTCTGCTGGTAAACCATTTCTGAGATTACCATCAATCTATTTCCATAATTTCTGGAACTCACGATTTCTTCATTGTTGGTAATAGGGATATTATCATTATCAAATAAACCATGGTTCATCATTTCCATTTCTTCCCTTGTTTTCATTAATTTCTTTGGATGCCTTCTTTTCATTTCCTTTTGTTTCACTTCCATATCCTTAGTATTTTCTTTCTTCCCGTTCGTTTTCTTTTCAGGTAACACTATCACTGGCTCCATTGTTTTATTGTTTGGTATTTCCTTTCGTTCTGGTTTGCTGTTGTCCAGTGTCTTATCCAATTCTTCATCCAAGGATGTGACGTTTTTATCTATTTCACTCAAACCTTCCTTCAAGATTTGTCTGTATTCTTTTCTATCCCTTCTTTCCTCTTCCCTGTCTTCTTTCATTTCCTTATGCCATCGTCGGTTATCCTCCCTTATTTCTTCTCTTAACCGTTGGTAGTCCTCTCTTAACTCTTTCCTTAACTGTTGATGATCACTTTCGATTTTCTTATTGGTTTCTTCCATCTTTTCTTCCAAATTCTTCTTATTTTCTTCCATTTTCTTTTCCACCTTTTTACTGGTTTCCTCAATTCTCTTATTGGTCCTTTCTATTTTACGGCCCAATTCTTCTTTTGTTTCTTGGTTGTCCTTCTTCAATTCTTCCCTTAAAGATTGGTTATCATTCTTCAACTCTTCTTTTGTTGCTTGGTGGTCCTTCTTCAATTCTTCTATGTTTTTATTTATCTCATTCAAATCTTCCTTGGTGGAATCCATTTTCTTACTGGTCTCTCCTATGTCCTTCCTTAAGTTTTCTTCCATCTTCTTGCTGTTTTCTTCCATCTTCTTGCTGTTTTCTTCCATCTTCTCCATCATTATCCTGAACATCTCCTGCATGTTACTATTCTCTTCTCGTGGTGGATTCTCGGGTTGTCCTATTCGTTCCTCCCGGACATCGATTTCCCCTGTTTGTGTGTGCGCTTCGGGTTGTTCCTCTAGTGGTGCTGGTTTTTTACGTTCCACCCGTTCTAATATCCTTTCCACGTCCTCCACTGGGGTCGCCTCCTTATCCTCCATATCGAGTTCTTTCTCGGCCTCCGCCGCTCTCTTCTTTGATGTGGCACGACGCATTATTTTCCCTGATTCCCTGGCTGGGTAACCGCTGCCAAGCTGAATTAGGAGTTGGGTAAGTAATTACAGTAATTTCAACCCCTAATTACAGCCCTTCAGTTGGACGCCATTTTTTGTAATATTACTATAAAGTCCTGGTTTCTTCAAGCCCCACTGGTTGTGCTAGCTGATTTTGTAATACAACCCTACTATAATTGTAATTGTATAGTGTTCTGGTATAATATTATCCAGGATAATTTTTATGGTGTGTATGTTCAGTAGTGACGTTCCGCTCTGGGAATCGTCGATTTGGTAAAGTTCCTGGTCTTTGTTATTGGTAATTGGGATGTTATTACCATCAATTAAATAAAGTGTATTTTGCTGTGTAGCAAATTGAAATAAAATATAAATTTAAAATTTATATTTATAAAAAAAAATAATTTCGGAACAAATATTTTCGAGGTATTTATGTGCTTAATAATAGGAATAAATTGAGGTTGTGGATCGTAATTATAATTATAATAGTAAGGTGTTTAATTTGGTAATAAATTTCTGTTCGGTAAATTTGTTAAAAAGATAATCCAATTAACTTCAAGTTAGGCGAAAACGGCTCTCTTCTTCTTACTCTTGAAATGTTGTAGTTTCGCATATACTGCCTTTAAAGATTATCTATTTTTCTTGGTTAATTAATGATTATGTCCTTTTATAAGAGAAATCAACTCCAATTTACCAAAAAACAGACAAATACGTTTATTAAATACAATAATAAGGTTGGTCGATTAATTAATCGAAGTTACAAGCCATTTCTTTATTCTGGAAAGTTTTTCAGAATTGGTCCCATATATAATTGTTTGTAATGTTATCCAAATTCTTTTTCTCCTTGTTCATTTCTAAAAGTTGTTTTTAAAATAAGGTAGTAAATTGTTTTTACTTGGGTTTTTGAATTTTGATGATTTAATTCAAAATTCATTTTCTCTTTGATTCATAAATTGTTTCCTAAATGGTAGGCAGTAAGTAGTCATTACTTCATTTTTGAATTTAGTGGTTTTCTTACTTCTTCTATACCTTTCCTTACTCATAATATTTTTTCATGGAAGCCTGGTTATATACTCCCTTTATCCTGTCTGAATCGATCTCCTTTATTTCATAGGTATTGTTATTTTTCACATTGGATATTATATATGGTCCGGTGTATAATAGTAATAACTTTTTCGTTATTCCTTCCAGTGTGCTGGGAAGTTCACGATTTCTTAGTAAAATTTTTTCTCCCTTCTCATATATTATTACTTTGCCACTGGCCTTTTGATATTTATTCTGCCGTTTTAACTGGTCTTCTGCCACCTTGTTGAAGAACTTAGCTTTATCAAATCTGTACACATGGTTACTGGGGAACTCGAGGATATCTGTGATCTCTCGTGGGGGTGGTTTCTCGTACATAGCAGAATATGGGGTTATCCCTATAGCTGGATGGTAAGCTAAGTTGAGGAATTCCTCCGTGGCTTCTAAATAGTCTTGCCACCTTTTTTGTTGATGGTGACAATAAGTCCTGAGGATCCTCCCCACTTCTCGCAACACCCGCTCTGCCGGATTACTGCTCGGATGGTAGACCGAGGTCTTGTATGTACGAATGCCCATTGACAATAACGTATCCCGCCAAATTCCACCCTTAAACTGAGTTCCATGATCAGTAATGATCGAAGATGGTTTCCCCAGGTGTGGGATATACTGTTCAGTTAGTATCCCCAGAATTTTCCGTGTAGTCGCTCGGTTAGTAGGGTATAGCTTGATTGTTCTTCTTTCTTCATTCTTCAGTAATAGTAGTTTTAATTATTCTTCTTTCTTCTGTCTTCTGTATCTTTGATTGTTCTTCTTTCTTCATTCTTCAGTAATAGTAGTTTTAATTATTCTTCTTTCTTCTTTGAGTTCTAATTATTCTTCTTTCTTCTGTCTTCGGTAGTAGTAGTTTTAATTATTCTTCCTTCTTCTTTGTCTTCTGTATCTTTGATTGTTCTTCTTTCTTCATTCTTCAGTAATAGTAGTTTTAATTATTCTTCTTTCTTCTTTGAGTTCTAATTATTCTTCTTTCTTCTGTCTTCGGTAGTAGTAGTTTTAATTATTCTTCCTTCTTCTTTGTCTTCTGTATCTTTGATTGTTCTTCATTCTTCAGTAATAGTAGTTTTAATTATTCTTCTTTCTTCTGTCTTCTGTAGTAGTAGTTTTAATTAGTCTTCTTTCTTCTGTCTTCTGTATCTTTGATTGTTCTTCTTTCTTCATTCTTCAGTAGTAGTAGTTTTGGTTATTCTTCTTTCTTCTGTATCTTTGTTTTTTCTGGTCTGGTTTCTTTGACGGGGTATATTAATTGCCTGCTTCTATCTTTCCTGGGTAATTTTGTTATTATTATTTTTAGTCTTCTGGGTTTTTAAATTTGTATTATATTATATTATTTGCAGAAATTTTCTTTATTCAACCTTTCTTGTGAATATATTATTAAACAGTGCATTTTAATTAATTCTCATCTGGATATTCCATATATTAGAGCTTTATTAATGATCATTGAGTAATGCATTTGTGTGGATTATCTGTCACGCTACAATATATATATATATTGTAACATGACATAAGGTAGCAAGAATTCAATGGTATTTAATTATAAAATAAACAGCTGAAAATAAGAGTAAAAGGCAAAAGACTTATGAACTTAAAGATCAATAACCCAGTAACCCAATAAATGACAAATGACTATTAACCCGACAGACTTGACACAATAGATCGGATAGGAACCAAAGAAAACCAAGAGACAGTGAAGAAGAAGTTTAAGTACAATCAAGTCATCCCAAAAAAGTGAACAGAATATTGTAAATTTAGTAATGAATTGATGTCTGTAGCATATGAGATGTAGCTAGGACAATAAGATTAATGAAGGGTAATAGTATCACATGTATCTTATTATTTAAAGAATGTAATTGTATAATATAATGTAGGGGGGTTAGAAGCTAACCATACCCCAAACTAATTGTAGTAGTAATGGCCAAAGGCTATAAACAATACTTTGAGCCCAAAACAAAAGCAATATTAGAATGATGACCAAAAGTGATCAGTGTGATTTGGAGGTAAATAGTTATAAATGACCATAATCACACAGTGATTTAAGGTAATCAGACAACCCATGAATAAACAAGTGAATAAGCCCAAAAGTGTGTGTGTAAAAATAAATAAGTAGTGAAGTGATAGGTATAAAATAATGAAACAAAGTGAGCAGGGTAGTAATTATAGAAACTTTCTAATGAAAGAAAAAGTGTAGTGAGAGTGTAGAACTAAATATTATGCAAGCCAACTATGTTAAACAGATAAACAATTTGTGATAAACTGTGCACTAGTAGGTAAGATTGAACTAATTGTAATATTGTTAATTTAGGTAATAAGATATCAAGATTATATATTAAGGTAAGAGTTAAGGTATCAGAGTGTATAGCAAATTAAGAAGGACTAACACTGTGTTTAAGTGAAGGGAATAGTAGATAGGACATAGCATACAAGGAACAGTTTGTCAATAGTATTATAAGAGTTTCTTTAAGTTTCTTTAAGTAAGTATTAAGAGTTTTGTTTGTGTTCAGAAAATAATAGCATAGAGTAAATTGTAGGGTAAGCAGATAACAGCAATTAAAAGTTATTTCAGGGTAGAACCTGAAAAGAAATGTTTAATAGTAAGAATTAGAGTTAGGGATACTGATGTTTATTGTTTGTTTTGTTTGTAAATTATATTAGAGTTACCAGGAATGTTAGTAAGAAATGTTAGATGGAAGTAGAATGGAATCTAGGCTCTAAGCCAAACTGTTGAACATAAATTTATTAATTTGAGAACAAATAATAATCCAAAGTTAAGGCAGAACGTGCCAAATGATTAAACCATGTAAGTGGGTATTCATAGTACCAAAATATGTGATTAACAACTAATTTTGAATAAAATATGTGTAAGATGTAAAATTGGGAAAATAGTAAAAATGTAATTAGCTATCCAAGAGTAGGCATGAGGGGTATCAAAATGTTCATCATAAAAAATTAGGAAGAATGGTACTAATGTGATGACCTATAGAACAAAGTAGTAATCTTCAGTTGAAGATATTTTGGTAGAAATAGACGGAAAAAGACGATGAATCCTAACAATAACCTGAGTTAATAACTAATGAAAAATTAGCATAATTTATGAAGTAACCATAGCAACAAGAAAAATAACGCCAAAAAACCGTTAGATTTTCAGTAAGTCATTATTAACCAACGCCAGAGGGTGGACCGAGTAGCTCTCGTATTAACATTAAATTATTATTCTTCAAACAATTTCAAAACTATTTAAAACTAATAGAAGACAAGTACAACAGTACAGGGAATCCTGAACATAAATTTTATTTCTAAAAAATTAATTTAACAAACCGTAGTGATCCAAAGAAGACGAAGCGACGCCGTGACGAAGAAAGACGACCACGGACACTATATGAAGATCAGTGGAACCTCCTAAAAGAAGAAGACGACTCCAACTGAAGAATTACGAGGCCTGAAGTAGCAAAGAAAAGTGCCGAGACGAGGGAAACAGACGACAGGAATTATCCATAGAAGAAGACGACAGCCCAGGAGTTATCTATCGAAGAAGACGACATCAGGATCTTCAGCAACAAGTAACTGATGAGTATAAACATTATCCCTTAAAGCGTAGTCACAAATTTTGGTCTGAATTAAATATAACTATTTCAAAATCACTGATCACTATTCCGAGTCAAAATAAATGCTTATTTAAATTCACTATTTAACTATAACAAATTAACAATTATTAAGAAAGTAAATTATGATAGATAATTAACGAATCTTCTAATAACGAACTTCTGGCAAATGAAACATAACCATAAATTGCTTCACAAGTTTTCATTGGTGATTACTTAGTCAAATGTAATGAGATATCGATTTATTTATGTAATTAGTTGTAAGAATTATTATAACTTGTTGTGTGTTAGCCGTAAGTATATATTTCTGTAGCCAAAAGGACTTTACACCCCTGAGGAAAAACGATAATTTTTACTGTAAACTAGCGTTATTGACTGATTGTAAACAACTGAGCTGAGCAAATACCAACTACACAATTGTAATAGCCGGTGCCGAAAACGAATTTTGATGTATAATAAACCAAGTGAAATATTCTAAAGGATTAATAAATGTTCTCAATCTGCAATGCTGTATGTTTGATTCCGTTAATTTAGAATTACGACTAGTAATTATTGAAGTGAAGGCGTTAAAGCGAGACGCAAGCTGGGTAATACTGCAGAGAGCTGTACGCCAATCAGGTGGCGAGGCGGCAACGTTTGCAACGTTTGAATGCGGCAGAGCAGAATACGGTTTACCCGTACACGACTGAGAGCATACATTTTGACACGTTTAACAACATTTAAACTTTATACATTAAATTTTTACAACCCCACGAACGGTTCCTTTACAATATATATAACCTAGGAACTTCGCAGGTGAAGAAATTAATTTCTATTTTTCATCTGTAACGACATGCGTGTATAATTTTAATTTATTTCACTATACACCTTCGCCACCGCTGCTACCACAGTCGTCAGTAATAAAAAAAGAAGAAAGATCAGTTAGGAAACGCATCAGTACTCGTTCGAAACGATTAACATCAGTCCCAATGGACCACAGCATCCGTGAATTTCCGCGAATAAAAAAAAAAAAAAAACGTAAAACGTTCTACTTACGTTTCATGTTAGGTTAAAAAAATACAGTCCACGTACGTTTCACGTTTACCTTAGGTTAAGATGCAGTCTTCTTACGTTTCACTGTTAGGTTAAAAAATGCAGTCCACGTACGTTTCACGTTTACGTTAGGTTAAGATGCAGTCTACTTACGTTTCACGTTAGGTTAAAAAATGCAGTCCACGTACGTTTCACGTTTACGTTAGGTTAAGATGCAGTCTACTTACGTTTCACTGTTAGGTTAAAAAATGCAGTCCACGTACGTTTCACGTTTACGTTAGGTTAAGATGCAGTCTACTCACGTTTCACGTTAGGTTAAAAATGCAGTCTACTTACGTTTCACGTTAGGTTAAAATGCAAACACACGCACACACACACACACACGTGTTAGGTTGCAACCTAACGTGTGTGTATGTTATTTAACTAATAAATAAATATGTAATAATTTTAATAATAATTAATTATTTAATTATATGTTATTTAAATAAGCAGCGGTGGCGAAGGTGTATAGTGAAATAAATTAAAATTATACACGCATGTCGTTACAGATGAAAAATAGAAATTAATTTCTTCACCTGCGAAGTTCCTAGGTTATATATATATATATATACAGTATTTTAAATTAATAAAACAGTAATATTTATATCATTAATACTAAAACATAATTTTATTGTATGTACAGATTTTATTTAAACGTAAAATTGTTCACATTAAAACATTAACAAGTGCATTTAATACAGGACTTGTTCAAATAAGTAGAAACATCGTTGTGTATGTATGTGTGTGTGTGTGTGTGGTGTGTGTGTCGCAAATTTCTGAAAGCATTCCACTGTGTGTGTACAATGACCCTAATTGAAGATATATTTTAGGTATAGCTGAATTTAAAGCGTACAAGCCTTCAGTAAGAAACTATGCTAAACCATTGTAATACAAGAGGTCATTGACACGACTTTACACTGACACATTGCAGTCTCTCCCTAACGTCTGTGTGTATTTGTAAAAGTAATAAAGATTGTACGTTTTTTAGTTTAAAAGATTAGGCACTAGAAAAAAAAATATTACCATCCTTGTTAAAGTACAGTGAAAACTTTGTTATTAAAATTTTACTTTTAATCGTGTTGACTGCATCTGGGGAAGAAACACGATTCCCAAGTTCTTTTTGTGTTTCACAGAGAAAAACAGAGGAAACATTTCCATCTAATGTATATTTATCTTTTTTAAAATATATTTATTTGAGACTGTAGTTGTTGTTCTGCTTTGTGAAGAATTATTTTTTCTTCCGAGCCGTTTATCTAAATAGACGTGGTTGCGGTAAAGTCAGTGTATATCTTTTACGTTTCTTATTTTTATGAAATTATCTGCCAGCGAATATTTATATTTTGTTCAGTGAGCATATGAAGACCTTCCCTACGTACACGCATAGCCCCAGATTTAAAATATATTTATTTGAGACTGTAGTTGTTGTTGTTCTGCTTTGTGAAGAATTATTTTTTCTTCCGAGCCGTTTATCTAAATAGACGTGGTTGCGGTAAAGTCAGCGTATATCTTTTACGTTTCTTATTTTTTTATGAAATTATCTGATCACTAAATAATAATAATAATATAATCGTTCTAGTGTTAACGTTTGCTGCGACAGTTCCTCCATAGATAACGCAGTTTACAAAATAATTACACATAGGTTCAGAGGTGTATAGTGAAATAAATTAAAATTATACACGCATGTCGTTACAGATGAAAAATAGAAATTAATTTCTTCACCTGCGAAGTTCCTAGGTTATATATATATATATATATATACGGTATTTTAAATTAATAAAACAGTAATATTTATATCATTAATACTGAAACATAATTTTATTTTATGTACAGATTTTATTTAAACGTAAAATTGTTCACATTAAAACATTAACAAGTGCATTTAATACAGGACTTGTTCAAATAAGTAGAGTATTACGACACTGTTGCTGTTGCTCTTTATTTACAACGATAAGACTCAAACAGTGCTGCGCAAAATTTACGAGACAGACGGAAGAGTTGACATGTAATGACAATGTTTTGGCCTAGTTATTAACGAAACTAATTACAAGTATTTGTAAGCACATGGAAGTGAATGGAACTAAGTCTAATCTATAATTAATACCGGTATCGACATCAAATAAATGATAGAATGTTTCTTAAAAAGAGCCGTGTTAACTTGACCGAAAATACTTTCAGTATCGCTAACTTCTTAAAGCAGTGAGGTAAAGCTTTTCCATCACGGTCGATGACCCCTCCTCTCTCTCTCTCTCTCACTCGTTGTTATATATTTGACAAATATTAACTGTGTGTGTGTGTGTGTGTTGTTGTCACTGAGTATCGAGCTACTTACATGTGTGTCCACTCGCTCTCTCTCTGCATTGTTTTCCTAATTTTGACTAATGCACGAAAATACTTTCAGTATCGCTAACTTCTGAAAGTTTCCAACGGCGGACAATGACTTTCAAAACAAACACGCAAGCTACCCCTACCCTACAGTTGTAAGATACATCAATATATATACGTGAAGAATGCAATTAGCCTTCATACCTCATTGTGAAATCGATAATTGCGTGCATCAACATTTAAGAGGTGAGTAAACAGATTTGAATACGTTACGTAGCGAACATTGTTATTGAACTTACAGCACTTCTAATCAACATAGTTGTTGGAAATATTTAAACATTATCAAGTGCATTATTTATTGAAGTTAATACATGGCTTGTTCAAATAAGTAAAAACGTTGCTAAGTGTGCGCGTCGTAAGCAATTATACGGTATTTTAAATTAATAAAACAGTAATATTTATATCAACGTCGCTAAGTGTGCGTGTGTTTGTACGGATTTATTCTCAGTTGTATGTGCATGCGCAAATAATTCAAATGCATATACATAGATGACTGAAAAAGAGATGATTTACATAATAAATGTACGCTTAGACAGGCGGGATGTCTGATGTTTCGTTCACAATCAAAGAAACATACTGTACAGTTTTTATTTCTTAAAGTGAACATAATTTTATTGTATGTACAGATTTTATTTAAACGGAAAATTATTCACATTAAAACATTATCAAGTGCATTATTTATTGAATTTAATACATGATTTGTTCAAATAAGTAAAAACATCGCTAAGTGTGTGTATGTTTGTATGGATTTATTCTCAGTTGTATGTGACGGTACAGTTATTCTTACACAATTAGATTTGAAAGTCTTATGTATATATAGCACATAATATATATAGTACTGAAGCAAGTACTGTTATTATAGGAACAAGAAGATGATGAATACTTCTCAGAACATTGAACTTAAATGGTTAACTGTAGCCAAACATACCGTCAGTAAACGAAAGGGAGACGAGCAGAAGGTTAACAACAACAAGAACATTGAATTTAAATGGTTAACTGTAACCAAACAGGTTGCTAGTACACATGAGCAGAAGACTAAATGCAAAAATTTCAAGAAATTCCGTAAAGTATGTCTTATTTGTCAATCGTAAGCAATTATACGGTAATTTAAATTAATAAAACAGTAATATTTATATCATTAATACTGAAACATAATTTTATTGTATGTACAGATTTTATTTAAACGTAAAATTGTTCACATTAAAACATTAACAAGTGCATTTAATACAGGACTTGTTCAAATAAGTAGAAACATCGTTGTGTATGTGTATGTGTATGTGTGTATGCGTATGTGTGTGTGTGTGTGTGTGTGTGTTTGTGCGGATTTATTCTCAGTTGTATGGAGCGGTACAGTTATTTTTACATAATTAGAGCGCTGTACAAATTGGTTGAAATGACAAACACGTTGAAAGCCTTTTGTATATATAGCACATAATGTATATGACTACTTTTACAACTGCTATGTAGAGAGAAAATTTATTCAGACACATGTTTCGTCCAGCCACAACAGATTTTCTCAACGAATATATATATATGTTTCCTTTAATTGAAACAATTACAGCAAAATGTTTACTAGTGTAAGAAAATTAATTATTATTGTTTGTAGCTGTTTAAACACAAACAACTTTTGTTGTTGATGACGTGATTTTCTTCACCAAAAGTATGACTTTGTACTGTTTTGATCACATAATTGTTTTCTGTCAACAAATTGGAACAATTCTGTAATTTACAAATGTAATTTCTCATAACAAAATACTGCATTCCATTTCATTTTATATTCAAACTATTATCTGAAACAGAACGTTATACAGATTGTAACGTTTAAATTTGAATGTTACATTTGAATAAAAGAATGAAAAGAATTGTAATGTATGTCTTTCTCTTATTTGTTAATCGTAAGCAATTATACAGTATTTTAAATTAATAAAACAGTGATTTTGTATTATTAATACTGATTGCATGTTTTATTTAATGCTTTGTTTTAGGTTTTACCATTAAACAGAAGTATTGTACCACAAATTATTGGTGGTAGTGATCTTTATGTTTATGAAAACCCCATAAAAGTGAAGTCCAAGGACTGTCTTAATGTAGTACCAAATGAAGAAGATTGCTTCACAAATTCATAATATGTAATATATATTTTATTTGTAATATACACTTCATATATTCTGTATTTTTTTTGTTTTATATATTTTTATTTTGAAACATTTGAACCCTTTGAAGTTCACATAAAGTCATGTGATTTGTACATTTTACTAACAAAGACACGTCTGTTCATACTAAATGTGTGTGTGTGTGTGTGTGTGAGAGAGAGAGAGAGAGAGGGGGAGAGAGAGCTGATCCTTGTCTCATTCTTGTTATAGTCTTAAAAACAAAAGGTTGTCGAACCAACATCATTTTTATTTGAAAATAGTTTCATTGTAAATATCACTTATTTGAAGCTGAATAATTTGCAGATTGTATCTTACAATCATGACAATTATTATTTAAACTGATAATTGTTTTATTAAAAATATTATTATTATTTCATATGTGTACACAAACTTTTGAAAATACCTTATTTCAAGGAGATTTTTTTTATGCTAAAGAGAGACATACACGCATAGGTAATTACATTATAAACTAGGAATTGCTTCCGACGTCTGCGAGAAAGAGAGGGCGTTAATATTTGTCGAATAAAGAGAGACATACACGCACAGGTAATTACATTATAAACTAGGAATTGCTTCCGACGTCTGCGAGCGAGAGAGAGAGAGAGAGAGAGAGAGAGGAGAAACGGTATGAAACCTTCCGCAGTTGAAACCTGCTCTACAAAACGCTTCACACGAAGCGTTATGTTAAGAGAGAGAACGCGCATGTAAGTAGTTGACAACACACACGCACACATAGTTAATATTTGTTAATTATTTAATACAATGAAAAATGAAGTCAACGTTTTGACGATGAGAGAGAGAGAGAGAGAGAGAGAGAGAGAGAGAGCGGGCGTTGTAAGTACGTACACAGTTAATATTTGTCGAATATATATAAACTTTCTAAAATCATATACATGCGCGGTAATGATCACAGAGAGGAGAAACGGTTTGAACATAACGTTTGACAACGAGAGAGAGAGAGAGAGAGAGAGAGAGAGAGAGAGAGAGAGAGAGACAGACAGACAGACAGACAGACAGACAGACAGTTGGACGGACGGACGGACGGACAGAGAGATAAATAGAGAGAGAGAGAGAGAGCGGGTGTTGTAAGTACGTACACAGTTAATATTTGTCGAATATATATAAACTTTCTAAAATCATATACATGCGCGGTAATGTCCGCAGAGAGGAGAAACGGTTTGAACATAACGTTTGACAACGAGAGAGAGAGAGAGAGACAGACAGACAGACAGACAGAGACAGACAGACAGATATAGACAGTCGGACGGATGGACGGACGGACAGAGAGATAAATAGATAGAGAGAGAGAGAGAGAGAGAGAGAGAGAGAGAGAGAGAGAGAGGGAGGGAGAGAGAGAGAGAGAGAGAGAGAGAGTAACAACAGTGTTGTAAATATATATATTTAATTATTTAAAACAAATTATGGTTTATTTTAATTTATTTCGTTATAAACCTCCGAATATGCATACAATTATTTGTATAGTAATCAGAAATGTGTGTGAGAGAGACATTTTACTAATTTGTAGGTTGTATCTTACAATCATGAAAATTATTATTTAAACTGATAATTGTTTTATTAAAATCTTGCAATGACGAAATATTATTATTTCATTGTTTACGATATATATTTAATGCAAAAAATGAATTTTTAAAATTACAATCGTCTGTATTTAAGTTCGTGTACACACATACAAATCGTTTGAATAAGGGAATTCTTCTCAACGTTTGCAGAGAGAGAGAGAGAGAGAGAGAGAGTCATATACAATGTGCGTGTACACAAAACTTTGAAAATACCTTATTTCAAGGAGATTTTTTTATGCGTAACACTTTACCACACACACACAGACTTGGCAGTATATTAATTTCTAAATCATGGTCAATGACTGCCATGTGTCAAAAAAAGGACGCAACGTGGTAGGTGATAAATATATATATATTTCCTGGTGATTACATTTTAGTATCGCTACTTACAATAATCCATAAGTAGCACAACGCTTATGTAAAACTGATGACATAAAGAGAGAGAGAGTTTATATCGTGATCGACAACTGTGTCTAGAGACAAAGAGAGAGTTGATATCGAAGTCGTCGTCAACAATTTACTATAATATAGTTTGAATTTCCCACTGAAGAAAAATGTTGGCAGATCTGTTCTATACACACACAATAATGCAGGATTGGTAACCCTGATCATATATTTTAATATACACTATAATACACACACACATATCAAGTTTGAACCCATACATAGGTTGGTAAACCTGATTATATAGATTTAATATACATTATAACACACAACAAATTTGAACTCATGCAAGGTTGGTAACCCTGATCATATATTTAATATATACACTATAATGCATCAAGTCGGAACCCTCCACCATAGGTTGGTAAACCTGATCATATAGATTTAATATACATTATAACAAATTTGAACTCATGCAAGGTTGGTACTCCCCGATCATATATTTAATATATACACTATAATGCATCAAGTGATAGAAAGTGAAAGTGATCTAAGCTCGCGAAAGGCGGCATATAAAAAAATAAAAAATTATATTCGCGGATGCGGTTGGTAAACCTGATCATATAGATTTAATATACATTATAACACACAACAAATTTGGACTCATGCAAGGTTGGTAACCCTAATCATATATTTAATATATACACTATAATGCATCAAGTCGGAACCCCCCCACCATAGGTTGGTAAACCTGATCATATAGATTTAATATACATTATAACAAATTTGAACTCATGCAAGGTTGGTAACCCTGATCATATATTTAATATATACACTATAATGCATCAAGTGATAGAAAGTGAAAGTGATCTAAGCTCGCGAAAGGCGGCATATAAAAAAATAAAAAATTATATTCGCGGATGCTGTGGTCCAGATACGCGAAAAAGTCGCGGATCTTGACACAGATCAGCGAAAAAGTCGCGGATGCTGTGGTCCAGTAGAAAGTGAAAGTGATCTAGGCTCGCGAAAGGCGGCATATAAAAAATTATATTCGCGGAAATTAGAAAGTGAAAGTGATTTAGGCTCGCGAAAGGCTGCATATAAAAAATTATATTCGCGAAAATTCGCGGTCCAGGGTGGTGGGGAGAGCGTGGGAAAAAATCTTGGACCGCGGGAACGGCTGCATCTCTTTGATCTTGTTTTTTATCGTTTTTTATGTTTTTTAAGAAAGGCGGCATTCCTTTGTGAGTCAGAACCCTTATTTTCCCCCTACTCCTATCGCCTCCTCCTTGGTTTCCCCCGTTGCGATAACCATTACGTTGACCATAATTATTTCTTCTATAATTATTCCCGCGATAACCGTTTCCCTGGTGGAAGTTCCTACCGTAGTTATTCCCGGTGTAATTACCTCTGTTTGGTCCCGGATAGTTGCGGTTAATTGGGCCCTGAGTGTTATCATTTCGGCCATTTGGTGGGATATTATTATTCTGATTATTGGTGTTTAGATTATTACCGTTCCCACCTCCATTCCGGTTTGGTCCGTTATTATTGTTGTTGTACTCTACCTTACGATTGGGGGGTTGGTAATCCTGGAACCTTCCTGTGGATTCGCAATTTTCCAATAATTTGGCCAGATCGGCTATTTTGCTAATCTGTTGGTATAATTGGGCATCCTTGATACCATAGCTGTAATGTCCAGCTAACTGCCTTACCAAACATTCTTCTGGGATCGGCGGTATCAACTTCCGTGTTAAACATACCTTTCCCAGGAAATAAGACGTCGGGGACTGTCCATAGGACGCGTCGTATTTGCCATAGAAAATGTCCATTCTTACCCTGTTTTGTGCGGTCTCTGACCAATACTTTTCCTTAAACTGGCGTTTAAACTCTGCTAAATTCGTTATTTCGGGTCGTACCGCTATCCACCAGTTATCCTTAGTATTTTTAAACGTCTCGTCAAGCATCTCTCTTATCCTGTCCCACCTTGTTTCTCTATTTCTCCCAATAAACTCCTCCATTCTTTCCAAAAATTCCATTGGGTTTCGTCGATAGTTCTGGAAGTTGATTACTTCCCTGTTTTCACCATGACACGTATGAGTGTTTAGTATTGGTGTGTCTCTCAGCGCCTCTAATCTTTCCTGCAGGTTTTTCTCTCTCTGGTCTATTTCCAGTATACTATTTTTGTTAGTTTTTATCTGTTCGTCCAGCCTGTTAGCGATGTCATATGTTTTCTGCATCCTCTCGCTAACGTCTTTCTGGACTTCTCCCACCTCCTGCATGATGGCGTCTTGGTTCTGCCTTACCCTGTTTTCGAGATTTCTAACATCTTGTTTGGTCTCTACTGTTTGTTCCTCTAGATTTTCGAAACGTGTATTGTTTCCCTCCTGTAACCTTTCCAATTGTTTCTCCATGTTTTCGACCTTCCTGTCACTATCGATTTTATTATCATTGATCGTTTTGTTTACTGTTTCGTATTTTATGCTAATTTCTTTTTTCAGGGACTCTATACTTTTTTTATTCTCCTCCTGAAATATCTCCAGCTTTTTCCCATTGTCATCTATTTTCTCGGTTATATCCTTCTTTAAAGATTCTATGTTTTTGTCTAATTTCTCCTTATCTTCCTGTCTGTTTTTATTCAGGGATTCTATTATTTCCTCCTTATCTTCCTGTCTCTTTTTATTACTCTCCTCCTTATCTTCCTGTCTATTTTTATTCAGGGATTCTATATTTCTGTTCATATTTTCTTCCATCCTTTGGAACATTTGCTCATTACTTTTTTTAGTATTTTCGTTCATATCCTCCTTCATTTCGTGGAGCATCATCATTAGTATATTCACGTCAACACTCCCTGTTATTTTTTCTGGTTCGGGTTTCTCTGTTTGTTCTACCATTTGTATGGGTTCTTCTCCCGTTTGTTCCTCTATTTCCTCTGCCGTTTGTACCGGTCTTTCCATTTCTAGTGTGGGCGGTTCTAATTCCGTTTCCTCCATTTGTACTGCCTCTCCGTCTTCCACACTTAACTCGGGTTCCACAGTCTTCTTCACCTTTTTTCCCTTAGGTTGCGGCATTTTGATCTGTTGGTAGTTGCCGGGCTTGTTCCGTCTTTTTCAAGCCTCACTAGTTGGGCTGCCAATTTTATAACATAAAAGAAGTAGTGGGTGTGTAATTGTCTGTTTGTGTTGTAAAATGTCGGGCGTTACCTCCGCGCATTTTTGTTACTTACTCTGTTGACTGGATCCTCTGCAGTGATGTAGTCCTGTAACACAACTTAATACTATGCTTTTTGTGGGCGCCACTTGGAAACGTTTGTTCCAAGAAAAAAAAAATGTGATTGATAAAATTTTTAAATCTACGAAAAATTTTAAACAAGTCAGTTTAGCTTGGAAAAATCAGTTAAGTTTAATGATTCTTCAAAAACAAACAAATCGTCTGAAGGACTAACATTCATAAAAAAAATTATAAAATTGCAGAGAAAAAATTTTACAAGTTATTATTATTGACAATTTTTTTATATATCCAATCAAGTATCGGCTAGTATATTTCAGATTCTGACTCAGTTGAAAAGCATGAGTTTAATACGTGAAAAATCTTTACTCTCAGGACGTGACTCCTTTGAACTACCAAGACATATCAATTAGATGCCTTACAAGAAAAAACTAAGTGATTTGAAGGTGTATGTGTGGCGTGTGAAGTACAACTGCGTGATAAAATGTAACCAGGTAACAAATGACTTTAATTTTGGTAACTCACGTTCCAATGGTTATTTATTCTCGCACTGGACACTCCTTTCGGGTAGTTTCTCAATCTCGCCTCTTCGGTTGTACACTGAATCTATTTAAAGTCAAATTTTGCGATCGTTTACTTTTTCCGCACTTTTGTAAAAACGTTTGGCAGTAGAATCTCGTTCAAACGCCGCCAAAAGCTCGTCAGCTGCTCCGCGTTAATTCAGAAATTATCCGCCGCAGCGCTGATTCCCATGTTGTCGAGAAGAAAGGCTTGTTGTGTATATGTTTGTTTACGTTAGGGGGAATTATTGTCACGTTAGTCAGTCTATGCGAACACAGCAGAATCCGTTCTCTATTTAAAGTTTTGGTCCCTCGTGGGCCGCTTGACGTTCTGGCTGCGTGATTTCTATTAAAATTTGCCGTATCGCTGCTCTATTTCAGCGATACTTTTGGCGTAGATTCTCGTTGAGGTTAAGTCAGTCGGTTATGTCTATGTACGGGAAAAAGCCTTTCTCCGTGTCTTGTCGATTTCTCGCCTCTTCGGTTTCGCCTTAGCTGCGTTGATCAGTGTTGTGGGTGATGCATCAGTTCTGGAGTTCAAGTTTCAAGTGTTTTTCGGTCGGATTTGGTCTCTCTTTTATACTAATTCAGGATGACTGTTTTCATCGACTTCCGGTATATTTGTGTAAAAATTCTTTCTAGAATGTTCGAGAATAAACGAAATGGAATGTCATGGAACAATTTTCACTTCCGTAGAAGCTTTTAGAACGAATTTCTTATTCTTCATACAAAGGATATTTCAAAAATTACACTGGTATTTATCAAACAGTTTTACATTAGTACTCACAATTTGTATGCCATTAATACATTTAGATTCCCTGTTTTTAACTGAATCTAGCGATACTTAATATGATTGGTTTCTAATTAACTTAAGTCTAATAAACAATACAATATACAACCCTCACCTTGAGTTGTTGTCATTGAAAACTCAATTTTTATAACAAAAATTGTTGTGGAGTTACTAAGTTCCTTCCACAAGCTGAACATCTAATACTACTACCTTCCTACAACAAAATAAACAAATTTTAACATAGATAAAACACAAATAAATACAATTTTATATGGCCTCTGCTAATGGCCTAGATTCTTGTCAGTTTTCTAATACAATGATTAGTCTTTTCCTTTAATATATGTATTATTTCACTACTGTACACACAGAGTTTATTATTTTGTCTATCTTTTGTGATACCTGGTTACTCTGTACATATATTATATTTATCACAAGATGACATAGCATCATTGATTGGTCTTGAGATGTCCTTTTTTATGGCGTGACAAATCTCACTCTAATTAGTTAAATTCTTTTAGAATTGACTTTACTTTCAACTGAGTTTGTTTCTTATTAAGGTATACTGATGTATTGTACCTTTCTATCTTATTTTTGTTAGCATTATGTAAGTATTTAGCCAGATATGATTATTTTTGTACTGGGTGATTGGTTCCAGCCATACATGGTATAAGTAAATATTTTGCTAACTTGACTATTACAATGTTAAAGTTATTCAGGTATATTAGTATAGTTGCTTTGTATCATATTACAGCTTTCTAATGCAATTTGGTTGCATTTTGGCAACATTAAATTCATAAATTATACAATATTAGATGCCTATTACATGTTTTTAGTTAACACTGTTTTTGGCTATTTTGACTGCTTTTTATTCATTTGACAGCTTCCTTTATTTAAGATAAATTGTTCACTATTGTCTGCTTGACAATTATATATAGTTTTTATTTAAATCTGATAATAATTAATTTTTTCATGAAATCTTGGTGTATGGTCTCAAATCCAACACATTAATATTTTTTTGTCATTGCAAATATACAATTTTTATTTTAACTGAGATTCTTTCTAATAATGTATTTAAATCATTTAATACATTTATTTTATTTACATCACATAATATAATAATGGATCATGTCCATTTATTCACAAAAAATAGTTTTTAATACTCTATTCATAGTTATAAAACTTAATAATTATTGACTTAATTTTGGTTGATTCTGACATTATTTCTCTCTCTTATAGTGTCTTATGGTTTTTTCACTCTTATTCACTTTAATAATATATATGGGGTTTTGTCTTAGTCATAGTTTGGTCGTTTTTTCAAGTTGATAGAAATAATTATTATACAAAATTACACAATTTTTTGGGACTACTTGGGTTCGATACTGTTCACCTCACTTTCCTCTTATGCTAACTTACTATATAAATGATTTCTTTTATGGAACGTTCTGTGACGTTACAACATGCGCTCGCGAGACTTTTCTAGACGCCGCCTGGCGCGTGCACTGTGCCAAGGCTGCAATCAATTACGTCCTAGTGTAGCGCTAATGCGTAGTATGTGGAATGTTCAGTTATGTGAGCGGGGTATAAATACAAGGCGTCAGCGGCCTTAGTTCAGTTATTATCGGGCGATTACACAGTGAGTTTGAGTTGTGATATATCTCAGTGAGGTTTGAAGTATTGTGGCGAAGTATTACGTGTTTTATAATTGTGCGAGACAATTGTAATACAATTGTGTTTTATATCAGTTAACATTTTTATTGCGTGTGAACAATTTTTATTTGATTTGTTGTAAGGGACTGTCTTGCTAATTACAAACTGTTTAATTGTGATAATCAAAGCAGGTGATTAGTCACGTAATTGGTGTCTTGTACTTTATTTTCCACCTGTACCATACGACGATCAGGAGACCGCTGTAACAATGCCGGTATGTTTGAAGCCATACTTATATAAAATACATTAAAATATTGACTGAAACATTTACAAGACGTTTGTTAAAAACAACGCATTTCCAGATCTAACGAACGTTTCTCGGTTTTTCTATCTGTAGAACACGTCTTATAAACACCCCCTGACATTGTGAAACAGCCTGTATTAATGTGCCAAAACATGTAAACAAGTGCACATTGTATCAAAATAACTCAGTGGTAAGACAGAGGTCGTGGATCACGTTCACGTAAATCCTACAACGTTTCAACTCACTCATCTAATACAACTTAGAAAAATTGACGGGTAACTGACATTTCGGAGGCTCCCTGAGTCGACAGTGCGCTGCAGGTATACCGTGAATAAAACAGGAATAGGATTGGACTAGTTGTTTTATGGATGAGAATGCTTCTTTATAATGCAGTACACTGTCAGGCGTGATTGGCTGACAGTGTGCAGTGATTAGGCTACTACAACGGGCTTTGATTGACCAAGACGTGAGAAGCCATTTCTTCCGCACCCCGCCAACACCAAGCTAAATACTATTTCTGTCTTTTTATAACATTTCGCGTCAATTCTAACAAGTAAGAAGACTTTTTTCATGCCTACTCACGGAACCACAACACTGTGGTATACTCATAAAATATACACTGTTTCGGAGATATTATTATCATAAATGTTCAATCAGTCTGTGGTATGTTATAATAACCAATTAATTTGGCCTTTTATGTTAAAATAACGCATCACAGAGGGAGGACAGAATCTCCGTATAATCTGGAACGCATCTGGAATTTTTACAGAATTAATTTTTCACCTAATAAAAAATAAAAATTAACTAAACATGTTTTAAACTTTAGCTGTTTTGTAAATAAAACAGTTGAAATTCTGTGTTTGACTTAAACTTTTTCACCATGTCATTTTCTTAATTAAGTTGCAAATTCCCCGCAAATTGTATTCGACATTTTTTATTGTTTACTAACAAATCGACAAAGTTATTGTAACCAAAACTGAAAAATTGTCTTTAGATACAAATTTTTTAATCTTTTCAGCAATTTTCCTGAAAATAATGGACACATGGCTCTGGGATTCGTTCTAAAAATATGTTAAGTCAAACAACATACGGTACTACTCTGCTCCATAATTTGTGTTTCAGGCTGTAACTCTAAAATAAATCACCTATGTTTATGTGATATATATTTTCTTGTTTTAGCTCTAAGATCACCTTCTGAAATAGTGTCCTTTCCTCCTGTGACAGTTTGTATTTATTTAGAACCGCCCAGAAACAAGAAACTACGTGTTAAACAAATTGTTATCTATAATTGACACTTAAAATTGATTACACTGTATTAATAAATACTTCTCGTTAGTGCCTCAGTTTGAAAATTTTCCCTCCGGTGAACTGATATTACAGACTGTGCAAAGATTGGGCTAAAGTTTGTACTGTACTGTTAGTGAATACCTGTTTGTCAACGTTGGTAATCGTTGTTTCTCTATTCGTCTGGAGCAGTGACTCATTCCTTTCGTCTCTCGGCCTTTCTATTCATCTCGGAATAGCTCGACAAATTTCAAGTGTTCTCCCTTTCTACTTTGTCACGACAACATTTATCTCAGCTGTTATTTTAGAAATGTTACCATACCTTAATACGTAATCTACTATCGTTTATACCAGTCTCCTTGTCCACTGATAACTTTTCATAAATATTAATCTGCCTCAGTCTTCTACTACTTCGATTCATGAAAAGTAAGTCTTCCGTCTTTCTGTTCTTCCTATTTGTTCGGTGGTGTGTATTCTATGTAAATAGTAGTTTTAGTATATAAAGAGCTTATACTGTATCCTATATTCTGTATACTCTTTATATAGAATAAAGAAAAGAATCTATTTTCTTACAAAGCGATGAAACGTCCTCATTAATATCAAAATTAAAAACGACCTGGCTGTTATGCCGTGATTGATGCCTTATAGTTTTTTTCATACTTTCTTCTAAACGTTCGGCTAGCCACTGAAGGCCCTCTTCATCAGCAAGGCGTCGACAAAGGATGTCAGGCCGAACGCACCTCTGCTAATTTACTTATACCTCTTTTTGACGACGCGTTGCTACTGAAGAAGGCCTCCAGTGGGTAGCCGAAACGTTTAGAAGAAACTATGAACCAAGCTTTAACCAATAGCCCTGTAGTTTTTAATTTTCGTAATGTCGACTCCGTCCGTGAGCCTTCGTAATAGAGGTCCTCACCATATTTGGTAACTAAACTTGAAAATTTTGCTTCCGATTACAAGTCTTTGAATAAACGCTGAATTCTTAAAATATTATCTGATATGATTTATACTTATATTTAAAACAACCGAAGTACGTAAAAATACGGTACTTAGCGTAGACTTAAAACGATTACTGCAACGAATTATATAGCTATAACGACTATTATTGCCTGACTTGTATACTGTAAGTCTCTCTCTCTCTCTCTCTCTCTCTCTCTCTCTCTCTCTCTGACACACACACACACACACACACGCTGGCGCTGACGTATTAGGTCATAACGTATGCGTTATCTGTATTTAAGAAAATAACTGGAGCATTCGTTTTTTTGTTAGTATCTAACGTCACAGACTAAGATTTTGCACATAAACTCATATAAATATATTTTATAACTATTGTGCACGGTTATGGCGTAGTGTTATTAAAGTGGTCGTTGGGTTTGTACAAGATAACGCGTTTGATATCGCTGAGAGTAGCATGCTACAAAATGTTTTAGCAGTTAAATCACGTTTAGTAAATAATCATTTTAACGACTGACAACAACTGCAGAGTATATCTAGTGTATGCGTGTAAATAACTATGTACACATTTGTATAAACAAATGGACAGCGTTTGTAGTAATTACATATTTTAGTACTTATTTAAATGTAATATTTTAGAGAAAAATTACATTCCATCCGTGGTTAAACAGAACGAACGCTGTTGTGGAAACACAAAGATAAATAATCCACTGCCAATTTTAATTAAGATTTCAAATAAGCGTTCTGTATTGCTCTAACGAGTCACATACTGTAATTGTAAGATACCAAATTTGTTACAGTCTGAATTGTCTGTTTCGTATATTATTTTGCTTATGACGTCTTCATTTTCCTGGACTCGTTTTTCTGAGTCTAGATAAGCGGTATTTATACCTCTCTTGTATCTTATGATTGTAACATACTCACCTCGGCAAGTATAAGTTTAAAGTATAGTCTCCGGCAAACGCCAATCGCCAATCGCACAAACGGTGTGTGTGTGCGCGCGCGCGCGCTTGTATATCTTGCATCATAATTCGTGCTGTCTTTGTGAGTCGTCGTACTGTCAGGTCGCTCCAAACTCGGTTGACTGTTTTGGTCATATTTCGCCATCTCTGATGATGCCATCTAAACTTTCTTCTTTTTCGACGTTGTAGATCTGCGGTTGCTGTAGGTGCCAAATTTCTTTGGGCCTGAAGCAGAGAACACCTAGATGACGACATTATCAAAGAGTTGGTAACAGATGTTAAGTATCCAAACAAGGCTCAACCATAGTCCTGCGCGATAGTCTGTGAACAAACATTTCTCAGCACAATACACATGTGAATATTATTTCTGTTGCATCCATTATCCGAAACCGTAAAAACTACAACGAATATGGGGCAAGTATTATTAGGAAAAAACGTATAACGAAATTACTAACATACGAGTGTTTTTGACAATTCAGCGTTAATAAACAGACAGCCGCTCGTTTTGCACGGACGTCAAATGAGGCGAGACATTTCCTTATGGTCGAAGATATTCACACGGGTTTCACCGAGTCACTTTGATAACACAATTTGTCTTGTTTTATTTAGCAATACAAGCAGACGTCCTTCCCTGTGAAACATTTTGATGAGACGCAAGGTAGAAAGTCGGATGAAAGTAAATTGGCACCTGCGAGTCCAGTGAGAGCAGATTGATGCAAACTGCTTTCCCACAAATCTCATCTCTGATTTGCACTATACCGTACTTTACTATGGAAGCTCTGTTAAAGCAATCAGCGCAGATTTATATAAAAATAAAAATATTATTTAGAATTTGTTACACAAATTTTATAAATACAAAACGACTTGGAAAGCATAATGAACATGAACTTTAAGTATATCACGTTAATATCGAGTATGGAGTGCCGGTAATATTATAAAATCAATTATGATCCTACTGCTACTACTACTACTACTATTCCTACTATTGTATTAACTTTTACTGAGGGAAACCCATCATGGAAACTATTAGGGTCAACAGCGCTGGACTTTTATCCGCTTCAACGTTTTCTTTCTTTTAGACCCAGCACATGCGTGTTGTAAGCGTAACTTCTGCAATGAGGCTACACTATCTTATCCTATTTGTCCTAGCTTACATTTATTCATTTGTTTCCTTTCCTTTCATTACACTCCTTATACGGAAACGTGTTTTCTTGACGTCACGTATGATGCGTCACATATCTAATCCACTAGGTACTTTCTGTATTTAAGGTTATTCCTATTCTAGATTCATCTTTGTTCTGTATCTAGTTTGTCATTTCGACTCGAACAAGATGTATCCAATACTATCTGTTCGCTTTTATTGTCCTTGCTTTTCTAGCCGTTTTCCCAATACGCCACGTTCTCTTCTCTAAGCACTCTTCGTCTCACTTTCTCCCCATCATTTGTCATTCCGATTTTTTCGAAGCGCTGGTTCTTCCTTCTAAAGTAGTCAAACAGTCTGATTCTATCTATTACCATCCACTAATGGTGCTGCTGTTGATCTTAAAACGTAAAGGTATTAACGATACAAACTCTGAACTGCATCTTCTAAATGTTCAGCAGCCCACTACCGTTTATGACGAATTTGCCAATAGACAAAACACTCTAAAAATACCCCAAAGAAACATGTTTGCAATATATACTACATTATATCCAAAGAAAACCTCCTCTAAATCTCAATAACAAAAGATCGGATGCCTGTTCACAAAAAAAAAATATATACTTAGCTATTCTGGGTGCATTATTAAAACAGAGCAACCTGTACATAATCGTCGATTCGTTTTGGCCTGCTTTGTGTTTATATAACAAAAACCACTTAACAGTTCACCTGAAAAGGAAGTCTACAATACTTTTTTTATTCCTATGAGATTTGGTTTTTGCGCGCCCAAGAAATTACAAAAGCAACATACACAAAAAACCTCATCAGAAGATGTAACGGCCGGATGACGTAACCTATAGATTCAATTTCGATGTTACGCTCATAAACACCGATTTCCGCAATTTACAAGATTCTATTAAAATCACATCGACCAGTACCTTCTGCAGCACACCAACGGTGTGAAAGGTAGCACTCGGCTTTAACCAGGTCAGAACTGACACGACCAACTAACAAAATGTTAAAAGGTTTACACCGATTTAGAACATGGAAATGTAGAGTAATATAAGTGGTATTGCTTTTGTTTTATTGTAACGTGAGTGCATAATCGATTTGTATTTAATGGCGTCTTCTTACAGAGATGGGTTTTACACTGTCTTCCTGGCTGCTTTTCTCACATTCTACTATATTGCATAACAATTTAGCTTGAAAAATGTAATGATTTAAGAACAACAAAGATGATGATACATTTTCTTACAACGTACAAATAAACATACTTATAACTATACTTATAACTTGTAAATATACTTACAACTTACATAGTATAAATTAACTGTTAACAGTTAAACAAATCTTCGTTAATTGCAGTTCCGTCGACATATGTCGGTTCCGCTGCAACTATTTGCTCTCCAGATTTGTGTCGGCAAGTGTTGTCCTCTTTTGAAAACTATAGAAAACTGTAAATTATTAGCTAACGACCTCTTATCCAATTCGTTTTCATCCAAGAGCAGTTGCAGAAAGTATCAGAGACTATTAAGGCAATTTGCTATGTGTTTAGCTGCACAGCATTGTTTGAGCAACATACGATACTTACATTATGTAGTGCATTGTATGATTTTCCAAAGATCATAAACATCATCTCTAACGATAAAATAAAATTAATGGGTTTCTAATAAAAATCACGTTCTGGGTTCGTAATTTATGGCTATATATAAGAAAAATTAGTAATTTCCTTATCATTAATAAATCATTCATATAATTGTATTTCTTAATGATAATAATCTTACAGTATATACATAAATATAAACATACGTAGGTATCCATATATCCACATATATCTTTGGATATGTTAACACGTGTCATTATAAGAATTAGCCTAAATTTTTATTTTGTTTAATCTATTATTCCAAAAAATAATATTTCTGCTAAAGAAGTGATTCAAAATGAATTTTTTCTTTTGACAGGGTCGTTGTGTTTATCAGTTGTGTTTATTAAAGTAAATCAAAATTAATATTTTTAAAAGAAGCTAATTAATATATTTTCTTTGGATATAAATAATCAATAAGCCCCATATTCTTATTGAACTTCGAATAAAACATTTCATTTTTCTTGAAAAATATTAATCATAAACATAATATTTTCATGTCTTGTTTGTTACGAAGTCATTCAAAAAATAAATTCGTTCTGATGGTGGAGGTGATTTACTTTCCAATTATATACTATGTAAAATAACAACAATTGTTTGCGATGAAATTTATTAATACATTTCCTTTAAACGTGGGTGGTTCTATAGTCTTTATTCTCTTAGTGACCGGAAGTCTTTCCTCCAGTAGTCTGTAAATTTTGTGAGTGGTTTACAGAAGGCTACACAAGGACGAACAAGAACACGCCGAAGGATCTCAATATTTTTATGGGATCTAGAAAAGATTTTTTTTTTTCAATAAATATAAATATATCAATGTCTTCTATTCTCCTGTCGAACTGCAATATGTAGTAAAACATATTCGATTTCGATTTCACATCCTAAAACCATACAGGTACGTAGAAGCTTACAGTGGACGATCTAGAGTAGCCTATGCTAGAGGACGTGGAAATCCTGAAACGGATGCGTTCGTCTGCGCTGCTAAACGTAGGCCTATATGTTTTTGAGAACACGCCAACTATTGTAGTTAGCTTTAAAAATGTTACTTTTTTCAATAAACTCTGAATTCTATATTTCATTTTAATCCGCTTGACTTGCATTTAAAGGCACTTATAGATCACTGGTAAATTTAACAGAAACGCTAGATCAAAGTTAGTAATGTAGCAAATATCGATAAAAAATTTACCATTTAGTCTGTCCTTTAGAGGAATAATATTACCAGTACTTGTTTCTTAATGCAACAATATTCCTGTTAATAGCTGTCCTTTTAACCTTTGCCTTTTTCAAATTGTTCTTTGACTGTTGAAACTAGCTCATGAACTGTGCTGTTTAATTCACACTTCCTCTATTATCTCCAGCTTTCATTCTCACAGCCAGATTTGAGTCTGGTTTTTCATGTGTCTTGGTTAGCTTACTATACGAGGCATGTTTTTTGAGTCAGGTCCGTTTTGAAATAAGAAGACACATGACTTGAGTGAAGAAATGAGTAAAGCTAAAAAATTGCAAACTTTCTTCTTTTCATACAATCACTATTAACTGCAGTTTTCGTATATTTTCTACAGCTTCTTCAAAACGTTGTCCCTTGTATATAGTTTTTCAATTTGTCATCGCTTTTAAACCGCTGCAGTCCCAACCATTTCTTTGTTGGGACCCAAATTTCATCTCCAGTAACGATGTAGTCAAGCAGCCATTCTCTTCGTTTTCAAAATGCTATAGAAGTTTGCGATGAATCCAGACGTTCTGTATGTACTGTATGTATCGGTTAACATTCGCGCACACAACCCATTGTATCCAAGTTTGTCTCTTACAGTGTTGTAATTTACTGATCACGAAATGTTAAAATAAGGAAATTGAACAGACAATTCTGAAATCATAAATGCCGATTTCACGAGTTTTAGCGCGCATTACTTCCATCGTGTCACCGCTACGTTCTTTATCATGAATATTGGTTTATTCTTCCGTAAAGTATCGGCACCATTTCTCAGACTACTCATAACGTTTAGGCTTTAGGTCTATACCTCACAAAAATTGCCTGTTTTCAGTTCATTGCTTTTGCAAACTCTGAACGTATATAGCATAACGTATCATTGTAAATTTCTCACACACAACTATAATCGCTTATCTGATAGCAACAAAATAACTGACTGCTCGTACATCATATTACAATACGACGCATGCGCGATACGCTTCATTGTCGTAATCGGCGAAATTCTTAAAACTGACCTTAATTAAAAAACGCTTCTCGTTTTAAAAGCATATGGAATTCTTTCACTTTTCACCTTTCTAGTTTGCATATATTTACGTCGTTTACAAATTTCTAGAAAACGACTTGCCACATATCCATACGGCCTAGTCTCGGGACCTCAGGTACGTATGAATAGTATTGTTGATAATAACCTCATAAATTTAAATTACTTTATGCATTTTTATATAAATCTTCGCTTATTCATAGAAATCACAAATTCTAATCACAGGGAAAATAAAATACTAGTTTCAAATAAATAGCCTCAGAAGTGATTTATTGGACATAAATGGTACATAATTAGTTTTTTCCAATCAGTTTCAAAGTCAATTTTCAACATGATTATAAATTTGCACCAAAAACGTGGAAACAGCGTTTCTTCCGCAGATTCTGAATCATATAGCGTACTTACGTTTGCAATAATTCCAAAACTCATAACTGCCCATCGTTTCGAATGTGGTATACTATGCACATTGCACCGCAGACGTATAAATCATGTGAGGGGTTTGTGCTACTGTGTCTGTGTGTGTACGCATGGCCGCCCCCGCATAAAGACGCGCTCATCAGCAGGCTTTCATGTGGCCGACACAGACACGGGCGCACTCGTACACTTGTCTAGTTAACGCGATGCCAACTCTGTTACATTTGATGCCACTAAACAAGGCGCACTATTGCCTACCAGCACACACGCACGCACAGCTGATAACCATCTCTACTATTACCGCTACTGTAACCATCTCTGTACACATCTGTTAATTATACAGTTCGGTTGTTTAATGTTTCTACAAAAAATTAAAATTTATTTAAAATGCTTACGAGCGGATAGTTAGCAAATCTGTGCTTCTCTATGTGCTATGTGTTTAAGATTATGCAGGAAGATTTTGAAAATAATGATTACACAGTGCGGTATCAGACTAGAGTAACATACAGTTAATCGGCGGATTGTTGTAATTTATTTCGTTATTAGAGCGAGTTGTTTTACAGTTGACCTTACCTCTCACACTTGATCCTTGAATCCTCTATCCCGCAATGCTTCCCATTGATTCCTCCTCCATAGACTTCTATCTCCATTCCTCTTTTCATTCTGTTTGCAGGTGACCAGCCATTTACCCTCTTCGACCGTCTTTCATTTGGCATCGTCTATACACGTCCATGCCGTCTTAATCTCTTTATGTCGATTGGTTACAAAACGCTCACGTTAATTCCCATTCTATTCCGTACCTATGTATTCCTGACCTTATTTTGTCTTGTTATCTCATCTTGGAGAAAACAGTAGTCCCCCCCCCCCCGATAATAATCCATCTCTTCAGCTTGCAGTCTGGACCCATTTGTTGCTTTAATTCCCATACATTCGCACCGTTGTGCCAGTACTTCCTACTGTGGCTTTGTAAAGCTGTCCTTTTACTATACTCGCCACGTTCGAAATACATCATGATAGCCTTTATCATTTTTCTGATTACAGTCCTTGCCTGCCGCAGTTTATTACAGATTTTTTCATGACTACCCCCGTTGTTCGTTATCTGTACGTTGAAGTATTTAGTCTTAATTCATATAACATCCCAATTATTATGTAAATCTTCCCGTCAGTCCCAATTAGCATTTTGCCGTTATTTAATCCTAAAAATTAATAACTTTACAAAAGTTACAATAATCGCTAAATAGCTTAATCTCCATAGTACGATGTATGCATTACGCCGTCTTGCCAATTCTTACATGAGAACTTGTCAGACCAACAAATTTCCTTCCGAAAATTTACTTTCAAATGCCTCATTTTCAATATTTAGGCTTCCATACGACTTCAATAGCAACGTGACAGTTGGCGTCATTTCATCTAGTCTATGATATCGTTAAAACCAGCTTGCGTAGGAAAACTTTAAGAAAACAAGTTAAGTTCTATAAAGTAATACCATGTACTCTATACTATTGTAGGCTTTTTACATTATATATAGCCATATGTATGTGATCGTCGTTTCGTGCAAATATCATCCATGTAAATGTTGCGATCCGAATTATCAGGTAAAGGCGCGCAGTGTCTGCAAATGTAACTCCAGCCGAAAGTCTTCCCGAGCGAGTGTCTCAAATATCACCCTCAGAACCTGGCTGGCGCCAAAAAGGTAGCTTAGTAAAGCTGAAGCCGTTGAACTGAAGTTTTTTCGGTATTTCAGAGGATGAGTAGTATCATCATCGTCATCTTTTTCTTCGAAATGTGAATATTAGAGGGTCCCGAATTTGTGTGCCGTTAACGATGATGGATAGAGCAGATCGTGCGCGTAGCATGCAAAAAAGTAATTGCACAGTGAGATGTTCGTGTATAGGCCTACACCCAAATGGAAGAGAGGTGTTTGAAATCATAAAAACAATGGCCTCGACCTCGATAACAGGGACAGGTGAATGAGTAAGATCAGAACAATTAAGATTGTTATTTTAATATTGACAGTTTTTTTTATAGAAACAATTAAAACTGAATTGTTTAAGAATTAATAAAAATAACAGTACAATAGGAAGCCGACTGTCTAAGTGTTAAGTGGCGATTGGTCGGATTTGCAATATAGCCTACAACTACAAAAAAATTATATTTATCAGAAAAAACCTAAAATATTAAAGTAATATTGCTTTGCTTTAACAGGAAATC
This sequence comes from Magicicada septendecula, assembly GCA_034769895.1. Classification (NCBI taxonomy): domain Eukaryota; kingdom Metazoa; phylum Arthropoda; class Insecta; order Hemiptera; family Cicadidae; genus Magicicada; species Magicicada septendecula. Next base: position 663,704,190 of record CM068368.1, read on the forward strand.
TATTTATAAATTTTACAAATGTAAATAATAGTAGGCCTACTACTACTGGCAACGTTCATCGCTAAATCGACACATTTTTGCATATTTTGCAACTCGTAGTATTTAATATGGTAAGGAATATAGTAAGACCTACATTTGTCAATTTGAAAAATTAACTTCTGAAGTGAAGATGAAAACTCGGTGATACGAAAATAGAGAAGCGAGACAAAGATATCGTTCGTTTCTATTGCTGTACCGACTGTCACAAACGTATTATTGAAGTAAACACATTTGTTATTTTTCTGAATTTCTTGTATCGATTTCATGAATTTTCATTAATCGATTCTCGTTGTACGTAATATATTTTAATTTCTTTCAATAATTCTTGTAAGCTGACATAAACTCTATTTACCTGCTGTTTTGTAATTATTGTAGCCTATAGCACTTTGTGTTTAGCACTGTACTACACATTTTTTAATTTTACTGAAATAAATGTATTTTTTTTTTGTATGTATAGTATAGTATGACATTCCATACATATTAAATAATGATACGAATTCTTAAAATGTTAAAATATTAGAATTATCCAATTATCTGGATTTCTGATTATCCGGATTCATCCTGGCAGAGATCAATTCGAAATAAACTGTAATTAAAAAATTAATTGCAAAAGGAAACGCCAATGATTTATTACCACCAGTTATCAATTTCCAAATCAAAATAAATAAGCATTAAATAAATAATTTAAAAAAAAGTAGGTCTAATTTTTCACCAAGTCATACTCATGATTTCACTTGTTTAATCAACCTGTTAATTTCAACATCAACGGCTCTTGTACTTATAAGAAGAAAATAAGAAGGTAGAGCATGGTCTTACAAGATTTATGGCGACCTTACACTCACATTTATGTAACTATAAGTAACTACCTAATAATTACAAGGTTAAACATCTTATATTGTGAAATATTTAAAATATTTTTTATTTCATATACCTCACATATCTTACACCACATATCATGATGTATCAAAACTATATAATTGATGTATATGCAAAACAACAAATACCAGTAGGCCTAACTTTCGTATTTAAACAACTTAAACTGTGATGTTCATCAGCCATCCAGTATAGCTGAAGTAGCAAAATAAACTGTATTATCAAAGCCGTAGTATGTAATAAATTTTTATTAACAAAAGTATACGAATTTAATAAGTGTAACCTTATTCACGTTATTTTTATTAGTATTAAATTTTAACTGAATACGCTTATCATTAGGTGCGTGAGAAGGTGCCGTGTTAGCATACATAATGGCTCTTGGAAAATGTTTTCTTGCGTAAATTTGAAATGCATGTTTACACCAGAACTTTTAGATTTTTAACGAACGAAGCGAGTTCTTTGCTTTAACTCGACCGTTTGGTATTTGCCTGTTTGTCTGTCTATATGACTCTACGTGGGGTACGTCTCACCATACCTTTTGAACCCATCAAACGATTTTCGTAAAACTTGGTAGGCCTATTCATGTTTATACTTTTATCTTACAGAACTCTGTTGTTTTTGAAATTGACACCCAAAAAACGGAGTAGCGGAACGCAAAAATATGACGGTCAAAATAATGAAAAAATCACTAAAATCCATGTGAGGTATCAAACTAAAGGGAATTTAAACCACAATTTAAATTTAGTTTTACGTTTTGGAAATTTAAAAATTGGGAAGCCAGAGCTTTAAAAATGTGCCAATATTTAAAAAAAATCTCATGTGGGATATCAGATTAAAGGGAATTTTAACAAAAATGTAATTATAGTGTACAGGTTTAGAAATTTAAAAATTTTAATTTCTCCAGGGCCCAAAAAATATATTGAAAATTCCTTCCCGGTGCTACAGTAAAAGGAATTTTAACACAAATCCGAATGTTTGAAATGCTTAATGTTTATTGTTTAATTGTCTGTTCCACAGTTGTTACTGCTTAATGTTTATTGTTTAATTGTCTGTTCCACAGTTGTTACTGCGTAATGTTTATTGTTTAATTGTCTGTTCCACAGTTGTTACTGCTTAATGTTTATTGTTTAATTGTCTGTTCCACAGTTGTTACTGCTTAATGTTTATTGTTTAATTGTGTGTTCCACAGTTGTTACTGCGTAATGGTTAGGCCTATTGTTTAATTGTCTGTTCCACATTTGTTACTTTACTAAAAAATAGTAGTGTACTCGGGATTTTCGTAATTTTTCTGATAACTGAAAAACGTCTAATACCGAAAAATTTATCAGATTATATAAATAGTCTACTAATATAATCTAGTAATATAATGTATCTACTTTATTTAAAATAATGAGCGAACTCTTCAGCTCAGGGAGGTTATATTAATATTAATGAATTATTATGTACACTCCAGGATCCGTGAATAGTATGAGCAGCGATCAAAAGAAAGAATGGTGAAGTTTAATGCTCGGAAACGTGTAATACACTGTACAGAAAAGACCAGGATATACATATATACGAAGTTCCAATCTGGGACACCGAGATCGTATGACAGCCAGTATACATTAACATTACCATATTCATAGAGTCCTTTTTATATGGTGACGTGTCGTAAAAATCTCTGTTTAATGTAAAAGTTATAATGACGTTTATTGTAGTGAACACAAGATAAAGCGAAGCCACTTCTGACACTTTGTTTGCCGAAGGATAAAATCTAAGCGTTTGTAATGAGTTTTAAATGCATCTGTAAAGCAAACAAAGGGCAGTAAACATTTGGTATGCAAATACAGTTGGCAGAAGGTACACACGGGGAATCTGTACTCATATTTTATAGTGAATGACAAATCTGACAGAACGGATACGTACTGGTGGTGTCTATACTGTCGCTTGCCAAGCGTCGTGTTACAAGGAATCCCGAGCGAATATTAACAATTAGCAGGTGTTGTGCATTGCACTCGTACGAACAAAATGACTCTTTACGAACGACATTCTTTAGTTCTGTTGAAAATGTGTGTATTCGTTTCAGTGCTGAAACTGGCTGACTATTGTCTATTGTTAAAACTGTCTACATCATCACCTGGGATCTTTCTGTCTTCACATCGCGGTTCTCATTGCTGAGGGTCGTGATCCCCAGTTAAGATCCTTTCACGTCTAATGCTTTTCCCTCTCTTCCGATCTTCGGCTACAGGTAACGCGTCATTCAGTGTTTTTATAACATCTTTACTTGCGTTATAACATAGGGAACCCGTATTAATTGACTCTCTCAATTAAACAGGCTGCCTTCGTTGTAACAAGCTGAAAATTAATCAAATCACTAAAACAATTAATATACAAGGAACTTGGGGGGGGGTAGTCTGCTGATTTATCCACTCAATTTAGTATTGTACTAAAGATGACATCTCTTTATTTATGCCTGTTTGATTATACATAACATATCAACTTTTAACTTACAGTGAAAATTGTAAGGGGTTTTCTACATTAAGATTTATAATACAGTTAGCGCATTTTACCTCGGATCCGAGTTTATATGTATTACTTAGGAATTTAACGTTTACTCTACTCCATTAATGAATTACTTTATTACTCTTTATACCATTTGAGGAATGGTTTCATTAGTAGTGCAATGTTCCAACGCTACATCACACTTGTTACTTTACAACTTATGGTTACTGAAATTACTTGTTACAACATTTATTCTTAAACTTTAGAGATTGTCATTTTAAAGTCTTTTAGTTTACAATTACTTCTATTTCAAAAGATACATATCCACGGAAGACAAGCCTCCGCGTCACCTCTTAGTTAATGGTTTTAGTCCTTGTCCTCCACGCGTGTTTCTTCGGTCCTCTCTCTGTAGTGGGTTGTCATCGTGGTAGTCTTTCTGGAGAAGGTCCTCGGACTCAACTAATGTTGATTCGGATGTTACGGTGTCATGAAGTCGTCCTGTTTCTCGGTGGTATAGTAAATACAGTTGAAGTCTTCGTCTTCAAATTTTACAGTTATGCACATCACATTTGGTAATAGTACGGTTGTATCTGAATTTACATATACAACTCTAAAATAACTTTAACTATATTTCTTACTGGGAGATGTCACCTTACGCACTTAATTTTCTATATTCCTTTTTCTGTTACACACTACATTTTCGTTATATAACTCTTCACACGGTTATTTGAAATTAATAACCACATTTAACATATTTTGTACAGCGCTCTGCTTTGAGCTGCTTACTGGTTGAACGACGCATCATCTCTGATCTGTAACTATGTAGGAAGGGTCAGTTAATCGCGCGGACGTTACGCGTCGCAGCGAAATAGTTCCACATTTCTCCTTTATTTAAATGGTTAGAGTTTGGCCTTTTAATTATTCAGAGATATTCTTAATTACAAACGTTATTAAAGTACACTACTGTGGTCTTGTTTAATTATTTAAATAATGTCAAATTTACAAGTATTATTAGTTTGTTTAGGGGTCGGAATTCAAGTTAATTCCGGTTAGCGCATGTCTATGCAGGGTTAATTAACAAGGTTTACCCTATCTGTACACTCGTATTCCTTTTTATTTTATTATTAAAACTCTTTACTAAATATTATTATAATGTTATGATAGCGATAAAATTTAGTTTAAATGTGCGATTTTATTAAAATTTAAAATTTCTCAGCTTTTACATTACCTATTTATTAATTAATATTTTTTTATTAATGAAATCGTCACTTTTTGTCTAGCACTGTGGTGAATGACAACTGTCCATCACCATCGATTATCCTACCTATGGGTTATCACCCTTGGACTTGCCCCGCAATCAGATGTTATTGCAAGCATTGCGTCCGACAAAACTGCAAAACACGCTGGAGATACATCCCTAATTCGATTGTCTGTGCTTGTAGATAAGTTGGCGTCGAGCTGTCTATGGGATTCTGAACATACTCCCCCTAAGTCAACGAATCGACTGCGAAAAGAAACAGTAAGAAAACCAGAGATGTGATTAGGCGAATTTTAGTTGCCTTAGTGTGAAGTCTGATTGAACTGTTGAATCTTTACATATTTTAAACAAAATATGTCAAATTTAAACATAATTAATGCGGTCCAAGTCACTGTATGATAATAATAAAATTTACCTTATGATATCCGTCAAGTGACTTCTAACGTAATTTGAGCTGGGTGACGCGTTTCAGGTCATATGACCCATCTTCAGACCTTCACTCCAAAGGAGCTCGTTATATATTAAAATCCAGGGTAAAACAAACACACAATAAATAAACACGTAAAATTTATTGTGTTATTTTATAATAACATGGAGTGAAGGTCTGATGATGGGTCATATGACCTGAAACGCGTCACCCAGCTCAAATTACGTTAAAAGTCACTTTACGGAAATCATAAGGTAAATTATATTCAAATATGTCAGTATCCTTTGTTCTTCGAGACATTTCAATTTAGCTTTTATACGAACTGTTCAAAAGTTTCTCGTAACCAACAAATGGTGCCAAAGACGGTGGTTTACCATAGTTATTGCAACGTTTTTGAAACCATTTAAATGCTTGTTGATTTAATACTACAGAAAAATAGCAAGATTTAATGGCGAAGAACCAATACAGTAGATGCATATTCGGTAAAAAGGATGTAGACTAGGTAAAAGACAAGTCAGGAAAGTTGCTACACTAAAGAGTAAAATATCTAAGAAGACCATACTGATAGACTTGTGTAAGTTACTGAGACGGGGCTGGTTACCTATTTTTGATTAGTGAACTGAAAATAAACGGGTTTTGATCGGGAAGGCATTATGTTAAGTTAAGGCATCGGTGCGTAAGTAAGTACTATATGGTAATGATAACGGTTGATGACGATGACGATAGTGGTAGTGGTTTTGCTGGTGTTGGTCGTATTGATGGTGACGATGAAATACATACAGTATATGAGTAACGGAATATAACGTACGGTGGTAATGAAGCTACTGTAATTTCAGTCTCGGAATTGAACCTGACACGATATCTAGGCTTATATGCAACTGAACACTGAGTGTTTATCTATCGCGGCAGTAGTCTAATGTTCACAGTGTGCAACACTAATGACCGCAACAAATATCGATTATCGTATAATTGTCATCTCATCATTCACGATAATCGTCGTCAGAAATCGCATTAACGTGTTCCGCTAATGACAATCTATCGGCATTGAGCAGTGAGACTACGGCGTTAAATTGATATTTCCAAACACGTAACGACCGGAGAATAACAGTTGAGGAAATAACATGTTATTCACTTCACTGATTATCCATTAGATCTGTACTGACTGAGCTTCTCAATATTCATGTTGTGTGATGGCGACTGCAGATTACTTCTTCAGTCTTCTTGTCTACGGTTCTCATCTACATTATAGCTGAGCGAAAGCTAAACTTCTTGAAGATTATCAGTCTATCTACAATTACGTCTGCTCGAGTGAAATACGTACTCTCTGAAATGTGACACTATGTGAACGTCATTGAGAACAAGAGCTCTCATTTAATAATTGCTTCAAGTACTGTTGTATCATAGGAAGCGCTTATAGCATTCTCTTTGTTATGTTGAAAGCAATAACGTCATTTTATTCAGCAAACATTTAATCGAGCCCATGTGGAAGGTCAAATATGACATCCGAAACTCGTTAATTAATTTAAAAGTCAGTTATTAAAAAAAAAATTAAGCTAAACTGCTTTTATAATAATTGGTGTTTTAAATTTTGTCAATTGTAATAATTTGTCCAGAAATAATCCATTTAAATTTTAACTATTAAAGGCTATAACCTTTGCTATAATCGCGTTATGCTGAAGAAAAGTTCATCGTCTTTATTGACAAGTTGGAAAACATTTCTTTGACACATAAAGCAACTCATGCACGATCTTATTATTCTATGGTGGCTGGCAACCTATTGTACATTTATATAGCATATATAGGCCTATTTACATCCTACGACTACTTACCATCCATCCAGCTTACTTATAGGCCTACACGACACTATATTATACCAAAACTACCTTATAAAGTGCGTTGAATTAGCCTAGTGGAATATACATTGACCGTAACAAATAAATTACTTAGTTTGCTGAATGGAAGCGATTGTTAAAATTGTTATCCTAGTTTTCAGATTATAACATCGTAGCGGAGTAGAAAAGAAGTAGTATATTCAGCCTCCAGTATATCCAACTCGGTTTTCGATATTGCTTCCATGTTCCATAAAGAAATGGAAGTATGGTTATGGTGAAAAAAAATCGTGTTCGAGATAAGGGCTGATTCTGATTGTACTACCCTCAAAACTAGAAGAAAAGTCATTTTCCGAAAAGTGTGTGTGTGTGTGTGTGTGTGTGTGTGTGTGTGTGTGTGTGTCTTTGTGTAGAATTTTTTCTATGGTGAACGATAACTGCTGCAAATGCAAACAGAATCAAATAATGTTATGCATATTGTAAAACGTGATCTTTTCCACGTGTTAATTTGTGATACGTTATTAAATCACACGTTATAACTCTCGATCTGTCGGTGCGTTTATTAAGTCGCACGTTGGATGCGTGCTGTGTTCCAAACGCTTCGTGTGATCTGTGTGTCCTTACCTGTCCTTACTCACTAGTTATTTCTTCCCGATAGGCGCCAAATTGTTTTGCAAGAAAACAATTAAAAGATTCTATCTCAGTTGTTTACGGAACTGTAGTGTTTGATTCGAATTATTCGCCGACTGGCGGGAACTCGAATCTCGCTTGAGTGGGGGGACGTGTTGCCAACATAAAATGTTGTTGGCTAATTCTATTCACTGCTACAGAACACAACATACATAATACACTTGAAATAATTACAGGACAGCTATTAACGATTCACACTTATTTATTTGGCTTTATAGCTTATTAATTTTCAATAATGTTTGTACAAATGAGATTAATATAATAGTTTTTAGCCTCGGCAATAAATTAATTGTTCATTCAGCAGAAAGCAGGGTTGGCATTACAAGTTAATCAGACGCCATGATGGATGCCGTCTTCTTATTTATACAAAATAAAATTGCCAATGAATTCTTTTAAGTACGACAAAAAGTTTAGAACAAGGTATTTAAATAAAGTACACCACCTTACAATTGTGGTAATTAATTATGAAAAAGGTTTACATTGAATTCAACTCTGTGGTGTTAAAAGTGTGTGCCAGTGTTATTCGTCTAATACATAGGATATAATTCAGTTAGTTGGCATTCATAAATATGTTTTATTAATTAATCTTTGAAAGAAATAATATCGTCAGTTTATAGTGAGAGTTCAAAGTGTTATGAGAAAATTTAAAGAGAATTTATTTCAGAAATTCGGTTAACTCAGCAATACTTATCAATCAGTTGATTTGTGGTGTAGTGTCATACAGTTGAAATAGGTTGGGTTCATCGATTGGGTCTTCAATCTTCAATCATCTTGGTATTTAGGTACGCCTTGCTTCTTTTTCGTATTAGTTGATCGATTTTAATTAAATTGGAGTTAATTAAGCTGGTCTGTTGCCTGGGTTGAATGTATTAGTCCCTCATCAGGTATTGGTTCTTCACTTCAAGAAATCTGGTTACTTTGACTGTTTTTAAATAACAATTTGGGCCCTTTACGGCTTGGCGTCTCTTCCTCGTGAGCGTCACTATAGGATTAACCGTTTTTAACGGAATATTCATACCTAACGTTCAGTTGTCATGGTAACTGATTGATTCTGATTGGCTACGCATGACTTAAGACCATTGTTAGAATTGAATTTTTATTCAAAATGCTTAAATATCTTCTGATTGCTATTATTCTTCGGTCTTCTTATTTAAGTATGAAATATTATCACCACTGTTCGTATTATCTTTCAAAGATCATTTTGACATCCCACAAAGCTGGGTTTGCTGATTTATTAGTGTTTGAACAATCATGTTGATATTATTTAATTACATTTCTTTCTTATTTTATGTCCTTAATTTAACATTTATCTCTTAATATGATCCACTAATTATCATTGACTAGTTACTTGCCTTTGATTTGCTAATATTATAGTTAATTTCTTACAATTTGTTGTTATTGGTTTCTTACAGTTAGGCATTTCATAGGCCTAGGTAGTAATTGGCTATTTTTCTTAATTTATACAGATTACATATTATTCTACCCTTGTACATGTTTTGTTTTGTGTTACACATGATTTGTTTACTTGTTGGATGGTTTTGTGTCTGTTTTATAATAATTGAATGTTTTTATTTAGTTTCCATATTATGGTTTGTCTATTGGTTTCTAACTGCCTTTTCAGTATTATTAGATTTATATTAATTTATCTTTTTTCTTATTCATATTGCCATTGTTTATAATTTGGCTATTATTTACTATTCTCTATAAAATATAACATAACATTTAGGTTTATGGTCTGTATAACTCTTCAGCCATATTCCTATACTTAAACTTAATCAAACAATTCTTTAACTGTTATTATACTACTCTTGTTTACATTTGTTTCTTCTTATTTATTTCTTGGTGATAAACATCATCACAACATTTAACTTTACTTAACTGACTCTCCCTTAAAACATAGGATGTTTATTGAATTTGTCTTTACATTCTTTATCATATTCTTTCTAAAATAATAATAAAATAATAAAATAATATGCTTACTAATAATAACAAAAGTCTTATTCACTAACACTCCTCACCAATAAATCTTTAGTGTTTGTCACTGATTATTATTCATACCTATCAATAGGGTTTCTATTTACTTTTGGGGTTTTACACTATCACTTTGCACTTTATATGTTTTATTTAAGTGTTACTAGTGGGTATTACCTGACATCAAATTCTCTTTCTCACAAACTAGTGTTCACTATCTCTCTATCTCTCACTTTATAATGGTTAATTATACTGTTAACAAGTTCATGTCATATTAGAGTGATTTATAATAGTTACTCTCTATTTATTTGGTGAGTGTACTTTGTTTATCTTTAAGTTATTGAATTTTAACACTTATCATTTACATTGCTTATTTGGTTGATACTAATAATTATCATTTACATTTATCATTCATTGGTTTCTTTTTCACTACTTTATTTGAGTGTAACTTTTCTCCTTTTTCTGTTCTATATTATTTGTTGGCTGTCCTTTCATTTCTTTTCATTTCATTTCATTTATATTTTGGTTTCCACCTTCTCATCTGGTTTCATTTTATTTGGTCAATCACTGGTGTTGTGGCTGGTTCTAGCTTCTCACTTATTTCGTTTGTTTTGATATATCCTATCACTGGAATTGGGGCTGGTTCTACTTATTCACTTACCATATCTATTGGGTTATTTTGGTTAAATCGCATTGTACTATTGTTTTCAACATTTGCTTCGTTGCTTGCTACATTTCTCTTATCAGAGGTTACTTTTACTATTACTTTTATTTGTTTGATCGCATAATTATGTTAATTACCCATTCCTTCATCTCTGACTCACCCCTTTTTATTCATAGTGTTAATCATTTAGTGCATTATTCTCATCATGTTGCTTCATTAATGCATGTTGAAGATATGTACCCTTACAATATGTACCTGAGTTGTAGAGGACTCAAAGCCTATTGATTTTGGTGAAGACTGGTTAAGGGAAAGGGGTAGTTTACCTGCAACGTTTTATGTTTTAACGAGAGTAAAGTACTTAATTTTAATAAATAAAGTATCCTAAAAAAGAAGGTCATAATAATCCACTGTAGAAAAGTAGATGAAATATCGATAAATAAAAAGGGTAGTTGAAAGGGGAGGAGGTAATTTTCTATAAATGAAAATGATACTTGAAGGGGGAGGGGATAATTTTTTACGTGTACTACTTTATCGGCAACAAAGAAGTAGTTTGTTGTTAAAATTCCTTCCAGGCCATTTGGCCGTGGTCCAATGTTTTCTGCAAAACCAGATGTTTCGGCAGTGCCATCGACTGCCATCATCAGTGAAAGTGGAGTGTGCTAACGTGAGGTGGTATACGTTAGTGACCACAGTACTTCTGAAGAAAGAAGTAGTTTCTATGGAAATATTTCATTTCGAAAATGATTTTAAATATAAATATTAAACAGGGAAGTCATATATGGTTCTCCATACCGATATTTTATTGTGCAGTAATTCATTTCACAACTTACAAAATTTCTAGGTGTATGAAACGGTTTTTTGCTTGCTATTCTTATCTTATACAGATGTGTCTATTGTTATACACAGTTTTTGATCAATTTTTAATAATATTTCGTATTTCTTGCAATTTAGTGCTTTACTTCAATTTCGAAAACAAATCAGCAGTTCGACCTTAAATCTTGTCCATTATTCCGTACATAAGTACGTAAGTCTGAGCTCAGGACGCGATTTACAAGCACTCCGTAGCTTCTACCTGTGAACTGATTCGTACGCTAACATCAACAAAATTTGCGAAAAAACACGTGTTGTGTATCCATAGCGCAATTTTGAAACGTTCATTTTTGAGGACCAATAGTGCCATTTCATCAGAATCTTTTGTTCATTTCTGTGGCAAACCAGCAGACTGATTTAATCCATTTCCTGTAAATAAATATTTGTGGACAAATACTTACTAAAAAGTTTTAAACAATTCTTACAGACCATTTAACATAATTAGAGTCTCCAGAAGACGGAAGAAAATTTATGTCAGTTTAATTTTTGTAGTATTAGTCACATAAATCTACTCCCTACCAACCCACAGAGATCCTGCCTAAGAAGGAAATTCAGTCAACGTCCCTGTAGCCCAATATATGTGTGTATAAAAAAAATGGTATATAAAGTTGGTATGACAAATTATAATTCAGAATTTCTGCCTCGTTCCTCGTAGTTTGCAAATACGCGTATATGTACCGAAAAAAGAGGTAATAGGTACGTTGGTAAAGGTAAACTTTTGCTAACCCAATATTTTGAATTTTAGATTTATTTGAATGCTCTGAAGTTGATTTAAAAATTATCTTTCTGGGGCTCCGAAAATACAAACTGTCTTAAGTAAATAAAATGTAGGGAAGGGATCAGACGGTTTCAATGCTTTGAACAAAGCTACTTTGAGCATCCATTAAGAATTTATTGTTATATCCATTTGCCGAATGGATCGGAACAGCAACGGATATAATACATACGGAGATCCCGTGATATAGTGGAATAATCGACTATTTAATTATTTTTAAACGTACATTCAGTAACAGACAAATTATGCTAATAAACGCAACCAAAACGAATTATAAATTATGGACTATACCTACGTGTACTTCTTTTGATACACATTTAAAAATTCATCAAATTACGAGAAAACGTCTTTAGGGTAGATAATGTTTTAAGTACACTGACTCGTTAAGGTGGTTTGTGGAGTTGAGTACATTGTTGTGATTCTTTTCCATATATTCTTTGATCCTTTCCCATTCTGTGCTGTTTATCCTTTCCTCATACATTTTCTTACTATGTCCGAACCATCTCAGTTAGCTTTTTCTAATTAAAGAGTCAAAGCGTATTGTTCTTTTTCTCTAACATCCAAGGAAGTTTCAATATCCATTTTTCATAAGTATCTTGTTTCAGGTGTATCTATCTTTTCTTATTTTTCAATACTGCACATGACCCTGACCTTTACGTAGTTTCCGCGACAACTATTTTCTGAATATTTTAGCCCTATTTTTTCGGGATTTTCTTACTACCTAGGAACGGATGATTTGTACTTCTGAATAGCCTTCCCCTACTGGTGTTTTTTGTCATCTAACCTTCCATTCACTGTGCCTAAATATTTAAGCATTTTTACTTAGTGCTTAGTGTAAATGTCGTTTAGGCATTCACCTTTCAGCAATTTCGACATCTCTACTATTCGGTTCACTTCATCGGCAAATTGAAGAAGCGTCTCAACAAACCGCCGCTTGTTCCAACAATTTAACTATTTTCTTTATATTTCTTGTTTATAACTCCCATTTCTTTATCCCCAGTTTTATTATAATTCATTCTCATTTCTTGCAAATACAAGCACGTTGATTAATTACGTAATAAAAGTAAATGAAAACACTGGTAAGTTGAAACACAGGGGCTTTAGTAGATCAATGGGTATGGCACGTGGCTGCTAATCTAGAAGTCTTGAATTTCTACAGGCTAGACAACCGACGTGTTTTGAGCAGCACCGGTAGCCCACTTCCAAAATATTTTGTTAACACTAATATACAAGACGATTCACTTTGCGTGTTAAGGTTATTGTGTTATAAAATATTAGTTATTCAAAGGTTCACATATTACTTCAGATTGTAGTTTTTTATCAAATAACTAAACGTACTGTTCTAGGGTATTGTGAAAATATGATGGTCTTTGAAAGAACAGATTTAGCTCTTAATCTTTGTTGTTGTTGTTATCATTATTATCTGACGATGATAACTGCGGCGGAGCGTTCAAGTTTTCAGATAATACAGTTTTTCTGGATGAAAAATGGTCTACAGTCTGAAACATAACATTTTCTTCTTATGGAAAGGATCTTTCCAAATTTGACAACAAAGATATCAGACCTGGTAGTAAATGGATACGGCACACTGAGATAAATATCCAACTGAAGAGAAATGTAGTTTTGAGAGATAAAAATTTTAATTACTTAAATAGCTCAGTGAACGGAAGGTATAAATGCTAAATACCTTCTAGCTGAAGCAAATGTAACATTTATGTAAACAATGTGCCGATAATCTCAAAAAACATTGTAGTCAAAATAGATTCTGAAAAGGAATTCGAGATTTTGCGTACACAATACTGGAAGAGAATGCGAAGCTTTCATAGAATGAAAAGTTAAATAGTTGTGAAGTGTAATGTGTATAAGATGATACATATGAAACGAATATCGTGGAAAAGTCTTGTTAGAAGAAAGTAGCAATATATGTCTTATATAGGACTAATGCCTATGGTATTAGAAGGAAACGTGATTGACAAATGCTGGGATAAAGCAAAGAAAGGAACTCTTGAATCAAGAGACTATGAACACCAATTTGAAGGGGTTTTAAACAACAGTAGGCCTACTTGATTAGGATATCAAGGAATGGTAAATATGGTAGGAGAAAAAGAACATTTCTCTAAATATTTAAGTATTCTGGCACTTGATCGCTCTCAGATCACACTTCATAATCTCCGATAACAAAATATTACTCGCAACCCACTAAGTGGTATAATAGAAAAAAGTAAAGGAAACCTACGTGAAACGCATTGCTAAAGAATTCGAAAGAAATGTAAGAAATTTCATTTCGGGGAATTTATTAATTCCTAGACTTTAAAACATGTTGCACCATATATTAACCGTTCGAGATTAACAGACCTATGTGGTGTGGAAAATTGAGACAAATAAAGTTTTACATTTAAATCAGTGGCAGCTGTCAAAAATTTACTTATAAGAATTAATTCTTACACATAGACACGAAACTGCGGTTCATCTTGAAGTTGATTAAGAATGTGGACGATAAATCTATCTGCTTTTAACAAAATTTTGTAAAGGCTATATGTTAGCAATAGAAATAACAATATTAGAAATAGAAAATAACAATAGAAAAATCACTTTTCTTTGGAAAAATTATTGTCTCCTTGATTATAGTAGAACATGTTAACTTGTTAAATACCAATCGGGCAGAGGAAATTAACAGACTGGTGCTGCAGACACAGTAATTGTAACCACCCTTGGCATCTTCCTTTGAAATTCTTCTCAAATTCATTATACATTGAGATGTCAATCTCACACTCACTCACAGCACGGAAGCAGTAAATATACTAACTATACAATAATAACACATTTTTGCCAAATTTGTAGTCTGAATTTATTTGTAATTTTAATTTTAATTGTTCGCTGTGACCTTCAGGCTGTCTAGTCAGCATACTTTATGATGGACTGTCTGACTCCTCGTCATAGTTGTAGGGCCTACAACACAATTCCAAGAAAACGATCTGTCGGATTCTACCAATAGCGTGGCGTCCATGTAACCGCTGTTACTGGCAGCAACAGTACAGGAAATGAAAGAAAATAAAATTAATTATATCAAAAAGTAAATACTTTAGTTATTGATAAATTTGAAATGTGAACAATAAGTTTCTTATTAGTAAGGAAACTCGAAGAAAAGCGTAGTATTGTTTTCGTACTGCTGGGCGCTTGCACTGTTGTTTTAATGTTGTGTTGCCAGATCGGTCGTCGGCGACGTTAGACTCCGAGCGGCCATTGACCTCGTAGTAGTTGTCACTGTACATACTAGTGAAATAGACACGTTCGTCCGCCCGGTGTGTTGCCTCTGTATAACCCAGCAAAACGCTCAGTTAGCAGCGTAAACTGGTTACTACTTGTACCTATTTCTGCTTTGTTCGTTTAGTTATGTGATTCTCTGTTACTGTATTATTAGTAAATCGATATTTGTATTCTGATTTATTTTGTGTAAGTATAATGGCCTCCGGATTCCGTTGAACTCCGGATTCCAAAAGCGAATTTTTAATTGCGTGATGGAAAATATACCACACTAAGAAATCTTTTGGTTCGCGTACGTTTATGGAAATGTGTGATATTATTAATAATGGTAGATTTACTCCTAAAATAAAGGCTTTAAAATCAAAATAATCTGGCGGTTATAATCGGCATTTTAACACTGCATGATGCACGGAATATTCTTGGCTATGTGGGTGTACTAAGTTGATGAAACTTTTCTGTTGTATTTTGTTTTCAACAGAAAAAAAGTGCGTGGAATAGTGATGGTGTTGGTGACACGAATAATCTCATGACTGCCGTAGTTGACACTGACACTGCCGTGAGGAGTGGAAAGCCGAAACACTAGCTTGTGAGTTGGTTATTATCAGAAATTTGCGACATTTGCTTTTAAATTTTTACTTGAAAAGCTTTCTGCTATATTTCGTAAGTCTGGTGTTTTGTTCAATACTTCACAGGAAAATATAATAGATGCAGGGGTAGTGTAACAAGAAAACCTGTAAACTTTTAAGCTATTCATTATCTTTGCATGATAGTTATGATGAAGTTTGGAACAAGATTGAAACTTTAAAGAACTGACGAAGCATCATACACAAAAAGGACTTAAGTAAATGAAATTAGTATTTTTGCTGATGACAAAGTTTCCTCAACTAGGCTTTTCTTTGAAATAATTAACATTCTGAAAAGCAACATTACTGTTGAACTTTCAGATATTGATAAACTAGAATCTCTTGCATTATTAGATTGCAAAAAATACGGCTATTTTTAAAAAACAATTTCCAATCTCAATTGAAAAATCTCTTTTACAAAACCTAAAGAAATGCCTGCATTTTATGGCTCTTCTATAAACCTCTTTCTAGAGAAGATTTCCGAATCGAGATACAGTACACGTAGACTACAAACACAACTCTAAGATAAGGTTCAAATAATTAATTTTTTGCCTACGTGTTAGGCCGAACAGCAACCGGCAACAGCTGTTATATACCCTCGCCACGCAACTGGATTCTACCGAAACGTCGGAGACATATGAAACATATATTTTGGTTCTATATGAGACAAAGTTGTTACCCACCATTTGACGTCTTCTTCTGTCTCCCGTTTCTACTACGTTTGCGGTTAGTCTTCCTTCAGTGGACTGGCGGCTACGTTCATTATAATACCATCTCTTGATATCTTTATGATTTGCAGTTGTTTTGACTTGTCATGAGGGAAATTGTATTGTCACCAGTGAAATGGTCTGACCCGTCTTCTGTTATAGATTATAATGGGGTGTAATTGATATTTATTGTGCCCCACTTATATGAACTATGCAATTATGCTAATTTATGGAATTTAATCATGTAATTATCCAATTAGGTTAATTTGTACCAAATTAATTGAATTTAGGTGATATATTAGTTATTTTGATGCTAGTGACTATGTTCATTAATGATTAGCATAATTACTGCAATGAGACTCTGATAGTTGTATAAAATGATATAAAAATTTACTACAATTCACTCAATTGACGTTAATGTCTGTTACAAGGTAAAATTGACAATAATGAACGCATAAATACTTAGTAAAATAAACACTTATTTATTTAACACAATTCAAACAAGAAACTTCCAATATATATATGGATATAAATTATGCCCTGTAAATACATTCATAAAAGAGAACATATATATATATATATATATATATATATATATATATGAATCAAATTACAATATTAATTCATTACGTCGTTCGCTGAAAACATACACATACATATATATAACACAATAAACATACATAAACATAGATAATCAACATATTAATCTTACACTAATGCCTTCATTTGTCTCAGATGAATAGCTTTATTTAAAATTACCATGATAATCAATCTAAATTCTCAAAGGGTGATTTCTTTGAAAACAGTCAGGACAGTAGAGTTATTATAACAGTAATAACATAAAGATTTACTTGTGAAATGGATTATCCAAAATTTCCATCGGTGAAACTCCTTCCCACTGATGATCCAAATGCGTAAGGTTGCGTAGCTTCGATGTTATCATCACTTAACACTCGCGGATACGATTTACTCGCGGTGTGTGTGTCCTCCGTTGATGTTGGTCGTTAATATGAGTGTCTATGAAGTTATGTGTTGCGTGAGTGCGTTCATTGTTAATAATCGTGTGTATATGACTGTCTATCGTCAAACTTCTTCTTGTATCTATATACGTTACTGTATTGTTTTAGATTACGTGATGTACTGTTCCATTCGATATTGTAACACTTCGCACTGTGCAACGATACGTTACGTAACTCGATAAAGCATTGACGAAAGTTCTGCGAGTCTGTTATTAAATGAAAACTGCGAATAATTAACTTAGTCCTCAACAAGCGGTAGCCGAGTAGAACTGAGTAACTTAAAGTTTTTAACCACTGACGTATACTGCATGATTGAGTCACTGTGAATACACAATGACTGAATAACTTGTCAATAACTCAAATGCTGTGTTAACTGATTAAAGCACTGCATAACTGAGTTCAGAGTAAAACTGATATATGTATATTAACTGAAATGTATTAAGACTGAGAATTTATACTGAGACTGAGAAATAGAATAAGATTGAAAATTTTATGAAGACTGCTCTCTCCGCGTGCCCTGTAAACAGTTTTTATTAAGCTTCATTTACCACAATGCAATGTCCTGGCAAACACGCCTTTGGTCAACCATGATAGGTCAGATGAACTCCTACCCTTATGTAGAACTATGGTTCTCGACCTCTGATTCGTTGTTCGCGTTGCTATCATGACGACAGTCCTCTCCACCTGCGTCCTGGGAAGGTGCCGTACTCTGGTTGGTTATCGGGCATCCCGTCAAGTACACGACGAAAGGGCTCCGTACCATTTCCTAGAATGTAGAGCAATTCCGCGCCTGTCGATCAAGCTTTTGTCTAAGCATACTCTGGAGTCTACAGTTGTTCTCACGCGAACAATACGTCGCATTTCGTTATTGTCTGACTTTCCATGACCCTTTTTCGTCAATTAGCAGCACACTGCGTGTTGTCATTTCCAAGATGACACTCCTGTCCTTCGTCATAAATACTAGTTGTCACCAGTAAGATGTCTTCCCGCTGTGCGCACATCCTAGTCCTATTCACTGGATATACGCTGTTTTGTTCTCATATGGGGTGAGCCCCTTTGTGTGAGTACTCCTTTCTTATTGCTGGCACGCTCCAAATTAACCTTACAGCGTGTGTTCGCTACAATTTCTCCGTATCTGGGCCACCGTACTGCATCTTTTGTCCGGTTTGTTGTGGGCTGTAAATCTCAGTTGAGTCGAGTCTGTCACAGGCGAACCTTACTTCCTATTGTAGTGTTGTGTCAGGCATACTCTCATTGTTCTTGGCAAGCGGCCAGTTGACACTCCGTTAGGTTGTTTCTTTATTTATTGTTCCTGGCCCGGGTTGGGGTGACTTGGCTGGTGTAACGTACTTCTTGATCAAAATTTAAAAAATTAAAATTTTTGGTCATTACAAGATGTTACACAGTATATGCCTTTTCCTGAAGCGTCCCGAATCGGTGGCGAGGGCAGCTTCCGGTATTCTTTTTATATACAGGCACAACCGTCGATGTACAACCGTAGTTTTAAGGCAGCCATTTCCATCCGTGATTCATTTAAATGACGTTTCGGTGAGGTGACGGACCTTGGCCCAACACCCCGAAAACTAAACCATAACCGAGAACTACTAAAATCCGGTCATAAAAAGCGTTATAGCACAGACGTCATCACTTCGAAATGCGGGCACAAAAGTACAAAACTCGAAGGACATCTCCACGCGTTTCTCAAAACACGCACGCTGGCGAGTAGAGGTAGCAAGCAGCGGCGGAAAGGAGATGAAAAACAAATCCAGAAAAGTGTAGGTAAAAAAAACTTGCAACTTCATGCTACACTGTAAAAGATAATTAAAGTCGATAATGCAGATTGCAACAAACGTATGAGAAAATAATTAACTTTCAGCGAGTGACTGCGCGTTGTTTTATCAGCAGACGTCCGTACAGACATTGCTGTTGTATATACTCACATTTCTCAGCCATTGTAACCAACACTGCGTCATCCTAAAGACAGAAATTATTATTTAATGTTGTTGCTGCTTTTTTTCTCTTGCTTATACATAACGGTACCTAAGATTAAACAAATTGTAAATTATATTGTTGGCATTACTCATTGCTGTAGCAAGTAGTCTTTGAACATGTGGCTTTCGACAGCACGTAACAATTAATAGAATGAAGGCTTACATAAAGATAAGAAGCGTTATTTCGGTAGTGAATACTTTGCCGACCAGACCAATGGTTGTCTCATCAGCAGGTAAGCTAAGCTCAGATGATTACTGCAAAAAGTATTGTTCGTAATCACAACAAAAATATAAATGTGCACTTTTACGTTTAATATCTGCCTTAAAAATAACGGAACATTACAAAAGGAAGAAAACGTTATATTTTTGTACTTTCTAAATACTTCTTTTTCTTCTTCTTCTTCTTCTTCTTCTTCTTCTTCTTCTTCTTCTTCTTCTTCTTCCGTCAGGGACGAAGCGATCAAAACCGGTTCCAAAACTAATTTATCCACTTCACCAACCCTTCCTAGGTCTTCCTATACTTTATTGTCCAATAGGCTTGTATTGCCCTGCCATCTAGCATCCTAT
Source organism: Magicicada septendecula (assembly GCA_034769895.1). NCBI lineage: Eukaryota > Metazoa > Arthropoda > Insecta > Hemiptera > Cicadidae > Magicicada > Magicicada septendecula. Next base: position 663,724,238 of record CM068368.1, read on the forward strand.
TCAGAGGAAAAATTCATCTCTCTTGTTTTCTGCAACACGAACTTGGATATTAAAAATGTTCAAATCTTTACGACTGTCTTCACTGTAGAGTCTATCGTTTCGTGTGCATCATTTAACGGATCGCAAGAACTTTTTTTGTATAAACAAGACAAGTTTATAATCTGTTTAACCTCTAAATCATCGTATCTCAAACACAGGTAAATGATTAAGGTGTCTTTGGAAATGTAGCTTGAGAAAAGTGTCCCCCCACACTGTCCATACTCATTCAGATTGTGTAACACTCTTCAGCTGCTCTCAGTAGTAATTTACTTCTTCACATCCGTTAGCCTTTCTCAACCATTTCTCTCTTTACTTTATGTTACATCAATGTTATTGTTAGAGGAAAATGTTTCTGTCAGTAATTGCACATAATTCATCTTCAGAACATATCTGACCCAACTAACTTTTCCTTTCTTCTCCTAACAAGTTTAGGCCCTACACTATCTTCCCAGTTATTCTCAATAATACCTCCTTAATTGTCTCTGTGTCTATCCACTGTATCCTGTCAGTTTTACTCCACAATCACATTTCAAATTATCTCATTTCTTATTACCTCAGTGTCAAAGTTTCTGAGCCACAGTCATCTTTCCAGGCGTAAGATTTCTCAAACCACTTTCTGATACCTGAAACAATCACTTTCTACACGCGACCGTCTGTTTAATTTACCAAATAACCAATAAGCTACTAAAAGTAGGCATTACAAGATACGTGCTAAAGGCTCTAAAATAATCAGTAACATTTTGAATGTTTATTTTTATTTTTCTGATGTCTATGTCCGAAATGGATTACGTACATATCATAACTGCCGAGGACTCGTACTTTTGAATATAACTCTTTTTTCTATATTTAATTGCTTATATTTGTGAAACCGTTCGATGTTCTAATTCTTTGTGAGCTTCCCCTTTACTTGGGTCTGAAACAACACAGCTTTGGTAATCTACAGGTTACATTTCTTCTTAACGTCAGTTGTCAAATATTCGCTTCAGCATAATGTTAGACATCAGTAGTATTCACTGCTTTTGCACTTGTAGTTAATACTTTTTACCACTCGATACCCGTCTCGTTTGTCGTATACTACAATTCTCCTCAGTAATACCGTATTCTTTCCGATTGCTGTAATGTTGTACAGGAAGCTGGCCCTCATTTTTCCATCGTGATGTGACATAACAGCAACGGAATCCTGTTGTTTTTTAGAAGTTATTTTCATTTTCTATTGCACTTTATTCTTTAACGTGTTGCGTGCGTTGTTATGGAAGTCAAGAGTGTTGCTAATTTCTGTTCATTACTTCTGATTCACTATCATCGAGTGCTTTTACTTGCACATTTACTATTCTTTCGGCTTTATAAATCGTCTCTGTGAGTTTTACATAGCGAAATAAAAATACGTTAAATTATTAACAAAGGTTAACGAATTTTTTTATTAAGTTTCATGAGCGTAGCCACCTCTGGTTTTTGGAGTTCAAATCCCCCACCATAATTTCTCATTCGGCTAAAAATCTTCATATTGTGTCATTTTATTATAATTCTAAGGTAGGTATAAATATTACATATAATAAGCAATATAATTAATTCTGTCTGTGTTTTCATAGAAACGTTGTTAAAAAATGGTGATCATAATATTTACTTTAATTTTTCATTAAACGACCACATAAATAAAGCAATTCATACACCCAAGTTTAGTGTTCCATACTGACCGTTAATTTGCTTTCCTTTTTAGTGTTCTCATATTAATGTTGGCCTTTGTTAGTAGCACTGAAGTAGTTCCGGACGGAAGGTAAGGAAGTAGTACCTGCCTTATGTGTGCCGTTCAGCATACGCCTCACGTTTCGCAAGTTCTTTTTTCCATCTCAATTTCGCATCCAGTACACTTGCCTGAATTTGTGCATTCTGTTTAGGCCTACTGTCATTAAGTTGTCTGATAGTCTCAAAATACAATGAAATAAAAATTATTAAAGAACGTTAACTAACATTCTTTCTGATTGTTATCATATTTTCATATTGTACAAGAAGCTGGTTTCACTCTTATATCGTACCTTGACAGAACATTAACAATCAGAATCACATCCGTTTTTAAGAAGTTATACTAATTTCTTGTGTTGTTTTATTGTTAAACGTGTCCCGTGAGTTACTGTGTTAGATGAATGGGACTGAAAATAATAGTTTCATAAATTATAGAAGATTTTTGAAATGAATAAGAACCGATTATGGAAGATTTATGAAAACTTATGATATCAAATTTTATTAAGATTTCAATACAACGGCTCCTCTTGGTAACCAAACGATCAGATAGTTGTAAATCATGATTAGAGGACGTTCCACAACATACGGATGTGGGATACTGTTAATAAATTTGAGACGTAATTTTCAAATTACCGTCACGCCACTGTCATTTTAACAAAAATTGCTGTCTCCCTAAACGACAGTTAGTCTAATCAAAGTCACACACAATGAAAATAGTGGAACGTACACTAAGGTCAAATAGGCTATAGTGTTCCTCGACAAGGTAAAGCCACGTACGAATATCTGAACATATTCAACGACAAAACAGGAAACGGCTGGTTCAGACTAAACTCAGTTAAACAGAAGCCCGCAATAAAGGATGACTTAAGTGAACACAGAAGCTATTATACAACGGCCGGCGGTAGAATAATTAACTTCTAACACATGATTGTCCGCGTGTTGCAACAACAAGGGAACTGACTCTTCAGGTTAAATGCATAAATATGTTGCAGCGTATCATAGAATACCAAGCGACCAGTTAAATAGCTGTATAATAAATATATAAGATTGGATTGCGTGCTCGACTCCAAGTGATATTAGAAGATTACATAAATGGTTACGAATGTTATGTGTAAGAAAAGAGAATGCTGAATTGAAAGCAGTGAGTACTGTATGTGTATGTGTATGTGTGCTCACCAACTGGTATACGGTACACCGTCGTTGCATTCTGCCAGCTATTAATATCACAACTTGTCTGCGAATGTATTAGAAAATCGTGTATAGATAATAAGGAAGACGACAGGTAAATATGTAGCGCGCCGTTTTGAATCTTCGGAGAAATTAGCCATTTAACATAACCGAGGTGGTGATGGTGGCTTTATGACTAGCGCAGGCCAGATGCACTGCGGGAGAATCTTCTATTAAGAATTTATTGCACCTCTTTAAGTATGCATGAAAGTTGTTGGAATCGAAAGGCGCCGCAAACGCATCACACACACAAACACACACTCACCGACAATAACTCTAAAACTTGGAAGAGATGGTGTTATGTTAAAAGTCAAATTATGCATAAGTGTTTGCAAATGGCTGCGGAGCCATGAGTTACGGCACGAAACCAAGCTTCGCGCCACCCGCATAAACAACGCCTTATTGAAAAAACTCTCTGTTCTTCCACGTTTGCCTCATTATGTTTATGCGGCTCACTATCTCTCTCGCGTTAACACTTAGTCTCTTGCCTCGGTCGCACATGCTCGTGCGCCCGCTCGAGTGTGGTCGTGCGTATGTCTGACGACGATGATTGTGTTTGTAAATCAAACTAGTTACGTAATGTCCCTTCTCTAGGATCCTTCTCTATCACTGCGATTTCCAAAATCTGTTGATCGAATCGTAACAATTCTAAGATAATTTGGAATCCGGTAAGTGGGCCTATGTATATATTGTGCTACTATTACTATTACGCTAATTGAAATTAGAACTTTATCAAAAGCATGATTACATTGACTCTCAATCTCAGGGCAATTACCATTGAAATTATTATTTACAGACAGTCATATAATAATACAAAAAAACTTTTTCACTCATTTAATTTAATATAAACTAATACTGTTACAGTTTCACTTTATTTAGTTTTAAGTCTGTTGTAAATTACGTTTTTGTTTCTAAATAATATAAATGTGATTTTTTTCTTACACTGTTTAAACCTGACCGTGTTCTATTTTTGAAATTATAGCGTTTATATTTCAGAGTGATAGATAGTGTTTAATACATTAACTCGCTCACTTTTTGTGCACTAACGAAGTGTATGGTGTTTAATTTCGTGGATATAAATTCAGTGTTTGGTTGGCTATTTTTTATTTATCACCCGATTTGTAGTTGTCTAACCTTGTTTTACTAAATCTTACTTATTTTATAGCCTAATTGTTTTTTTTAGATAATCGTATGTTACTTTCTTCCTTCACTTGTTTACTTGTATGTTTTAACTTTTCCTTCATTTACTTTTAGCAAAGGTAATTACTTTTTCTTGATATATAGTAACTTATTTGATGTCATCTAGTGAAAGGGTCAAATTAGAATGCCGTTGTTTTTGAAAGCATTAGAACTAATTGTTGAAAAATATTATTTTTCTTTATTTTACATAGTATTACACTGCAACACTTTATATTTTTTAAATTTTGGTCAATCACTTAGTTTTTTGTGCCCAATGTATACCTTTATCTTTATACATAATTTAAATACCTTTCTGACATTTTACAATCACAACAAAAATGTTTCTGACCAGTGATGTTTTCGAAAATAGTCATTTCTTATTCATTTTAGCTTGTAAAAAATGAATATGATCTTAAAAAGGCTCAGTTAGCTCTTGGCTTAGAGATATAGCCCCATTTATGTATAATTAAGGGTATTTTTATGAGTAACAAAGAATTTTGACATATAGAGGTTGGCAAAGCTGACTGCGAAATGACTTGCCAATTCAGTTTTTTTAGCTGTCTTCTGTTTATCTGTGAGGTTAATGGTTATTAATGATATTCATTTAATTTTTTAGAGCTTCCAGTGTACAGCTCTCCTCAAAAATCCAAGTTGCCCGGCAAATCTGTTAATAGTGTCGACAACTTTTGTTATATTTATGGTGAAGTGACATTTTCTGCCCAGAAACACCCTATTAACCCTTTAACGGTCAAAGCCGTAATTTAGAGTTACGATTCTCGCTCTTATCGAACGTAGTCCAGCTAGACGAACTATTTCGTACTGCGATTGTCGTAGTTGAGGCGGACTCTTGCGAAAATCCACCATACCCAGTCCAGTCATGATGATATTGCGCGCGGAGTTCACATCCCGATTCCATACCGTACTGCAGTTTGGGCAAACCTGGAATCGGTGTTCGTGTCGCCGCTTTTTGTGGGTACTGTTATTCGGCGATTTGTGTCTTGGCGGCAAAGCGAGTCTTTGCAGACATCCTGAACAAGTCTGTGTGGTATTATATTCGTCTGTTGTAAAAACTCTGCAACGTCGATTGCGCTTGAAGACATCGACGAGACCACGATACGCCGGCCGCTTGTTTCTGCCGTTGAAGGGCAACTTGGAAACGTCGCCGTCCCCGATGAATACGGCAGCTCTTTTGGTGTCCCTCGGATCCTGATCGATAATTCCTTCCACTAACGCTTCCAACGCTCGCCGTTTCGATATTTTAGCATCCCAATTCAGTCGAGTGTAGTTGCGTTTACCGTACACTCGTTGCATTTCGTCAAAATGTTTCAATCGATACTCGATGTAACGTCGATTATTGCCTAGAACGTGAGTAACCTTTTGTTCGATAGACAATTCCTTCTTGGATAAATTTTTTCGCTCTTCGTAAAGTTTAGTTTCCAATCTTTTGCACAACTTTAGACGTTTAGGGCGGCGCGAGCGTTCTTTGCACCAACCCTCTTTGAACGCGGCGGTTTTCAACACCAAGTTTTCCTGGTCTGTAAGATCCGGACTGCTTGAACACGCGCCGACGAAATTCACGATTTTTCCCCGGATCTACGCCGATAAGTTTCGAATAATCGTTAGGATCTATTGTAGGGAGTTCTTCCGTCTGTTGAGTTTTTTGCGTTTTTTGGTCGGTGGTTCGTCGGTCTGTCGAATGTATCTGTTCATCAAAATATAGCAGTCTACGCCGTTTGTAGAGAACGACATACCAAAGCTCGACCGTCCATTATGTGGAACGATTGCCAACGTATCGGTGTTCAAATGTCCATAACGAGAATGATGTAGATTAAAATACGGCCACCAGTATAGTCGTGTGGACGACTTGAAATCGTTGGGTGTTATTCCAGATCGAAGTAATTTCAGCGAACGTAATAGTTCTCCTAAGGCTCTACCCGTATATCTAATATGTTTTCGGCCCGGTTTTAGCACAGGGAATAAATTGAAAGATCTTAATAGGTTTTTTTGAGAAGTAGATACCCATTTTGTACGATGCCGGTACCAACAACCACCAACGTTTGTCTTTTAATTTCGAATCCCGTAAAATTCCCAAATGCTTCGTCAGATCCACTTCGTTCAACACGAGCCAGGTTTCTTCACTTAGCACACTCGCACTCGTAGTAAACACCTTCTGCTCCAAACGTATCTTCCAAATTCCCTTTGAGATCCGTTTTTCAAATCGGCGATATGCGTATTTACACATACGATCAAATAAATGAACGAGAACGCAATTTTTCATGACGGTCTCGTGTTGGACTATAATGTCACCCATGAGAAAAGATCGATGCGATCCGTCGTACTGTCGTCCGGCCAGATATTGGTTTCGCAATTTAAAATATTCTTGATCCAATGGAATCAGTTCTTTCTTCTGACGTTTCCCCTGTAGATGATAATAGAAGTCGTGTAGTCGCGTGGTCGTCGGAAACTCGTCGATCGAGGTTCGTAACAGCCGAGTATAATAAAATTGGACGTATAGGGACGCTTCCACCGCCAGATCCGATATTTCCAAGACATCTGATTAATCTTGTCCCGTAAATCAGCGTCTAAACAAAATTTTCTTAGGCCGCACTTGATTGTATACGTTGTCGACTCCGTCGCCGAGTCCACGAATCGGCGCTTCTGTCTGGGCACGTGGTTCGCGCATCGCGTCGACGAGGCGCGCTGATGGTCCGTACCGCCGCACAGTTTACAAGGCATCTCATGATAAACTGAACGATACTCGTCGAATAACCATTATATATACCGTTGATCGAGGAAGAAAATGAAACAAATAACGTTTTCGAATAGTATATTTATTTAGACAAAAGGACTATAATCGTGTGCGACCGGTGGTCGATATTTAAACCACTAACCGTTTAAGGGTTCACTTGTGAAAACAGCCTACTATCACTATTTTGAACCCAAGGTAGGGAATCAAGACAAGTTCCAAGCACCTCACATTTGCTGCAACACCTGTTCAGTGAATATTCGTAGTCGGTTGAATAAAAAAGGACGTTCAATGCACTTCGCTGTCCCAGTAATTTGGCGGGAGCCAACAAATCATACTGATGACTGTTATATCTGTCTGATTCCATCTCTTAAGCATGGCATGTCAGGAAAAAGGAAGTGGACTGTGGACAACTTCCACAAACATCCCAAACATTGCATCAGCTATCCGTCCAGTCCCACATGGAGATGATCCACCAGTACCTCAGCCTCCAGAAAGGTATCAACTTGCAGGTCGATGAGGTGGGGACAGCGGAAGGGAGAATACACATGAACCTTCAACATCACAGTATCCTGATTTTGTGCCACAATCTGAATCAGGTGAGGCACACAGACTTACTCAGGGCGAACTAGACGATCTCAACCGAGATCTGGATCTACCTCTAAGGATAAAGCAGATTTTTAGGATCAAGGTTCAGACAATGGAATCTACTACGACCTGATGTAAACGTGACTGTGTACAGGAACAGGCAAAAAGATCTGATGGCATATTTTAAGAAGGAAAATAAACTTATTGTTTGCTGTAATGGTAATGGTTTGATGAACTCTTTCAATACAACCCACAGAGTACAACCCACTGGATTGGAGGCTATTCATTAACTCATCAAAGTGAGTTTAAAACCTGTTTCGTTAAAAATAGGAATTCTCTTCCTTCTGTTCCTGTAGGTCATGCTGTGAACATGGAGGAAATATATTAGAATATGAAATTACTTCTGAAAACGATCAAGTATGCAGACTACCGATGGCAGATCTGTAGAGACCTGAAAGTTATAGCGATACTTCTGGGCATGCAGTTGGACTGGGCACACAGATAAGCAGTTGGGCACAAAGTGCTGCTGTTTCCTGTGTGAATGGGGCAGCCGTGCTAGGGATTCTCACTACAGTATGGTCAGCAAGAAGTCTATGCCCCCGAGTTAAAAATGTCCCACTCCTATTGTTGATCAAAACAAAATTATTCTGCCCCTTTACACATGAAGCTGGGCTTAATGAAGAATTTCGTAAAGGGGATGAACAGAGATGGAGAAGGGTTCAAGTATCTCAGAGGGAAATTTCCACAGCTGAGTATCGCCAAAGTTAAAGGGATCTTTGTTGGCCCATAAATTCGTCAACTTCTGAAAGATCAAATATTCAAGCAAGTCCTCACCGGAAACGAGAAAGCAGCTTGGAAAGCATTTGAGTATGTTATATATGGGCTTTTGGGTAACAGAAGGGTTGAAAACTGTCTTGAAACAGTGAAGAACCTTGTAGAAAAATACCATGAATTAGGCTGTAACAAGTCACTCAAAATTCACTTTCTCCAGTCGCATCTGGTAATTCCCTGACTACTCTGGTGCATTGAGTGACGAGCACGGTGAGCGATTTCACCAAGATATTTCAGCAATGGAGAGAAGTTGGCAGACTACTGTTGACAGTGACAAGAGATACCCCAGAACAGGAGTACAAGCGGCAAGAGAAGAGAAGGCGATTGATCAGATGAGTTAGCCGCCATAATGAACTGTAACCTATGAACTATATTCTTTTTATAAATATCAGCTTCTAACAGCTATAAATATATCATGAACTTTAAATTTTTTGTTAAACTATTATTCTTTTGCATATATTTTCACAATGACTAGAGTACTCAGTAAAGTATAGTGCAAGTAGTGTATCTCAAAAACCAGAGCTTATAAAATTATTTTGATGTTATATTCGTTTTTCTTGACCCAAAATTACTAATATTTGACTGTTTTTAGGAAGGAAATAATATTAAAGACTTTTTTTATTGTACATGGTTGTTAATGAAATTTATTACATTACCTAATTTACATAATGCTTGTGACAAACTTATTCGCTGTTATTTTACTTTCTATTTACTTAAAATTATGTTAATGTTTAATAAACTGTGATTTACCTATTTTTAGTTTTAGCAGATGTTATATAATCTTGTAAATTAAAACAGCACAATAGTCTATACGTATTTACATAATATCCGTGCTTTACATTTATCTAAGATCAATCTCTGGACTGGGAGAACTTCTTTATTAGTAAAGTTTATTATTAACTTTATAATAGTTCATAATTAGTAACTTTATTAGTAATAGTTAAATTATGAACAGTTTTTCATTTTTTGTATTAAAAGAAACGGTATGATCGACAAAGAAAATCCGTGATCACTTCGATAGCTTATAAGTTAAACACAGTTGTGAACAAATCATCCGTCATTCGCCAGAAATGTAGGAATGTGCGTCCGAGATGTCTTTGTGGTTTGCAAGTTCCGAGCTTCCGGAACTTCCGAGTTCCTGCCTTGAGGTCTAGTCCAGTAGTAAATATTTAATTTTTAAAATTTAGTGAACAAGTGACTGACTGCCAGAGCTATTGGGTTGTGTGTCGTGAGACGACCCAATGTTTTTCCTAGTACCGAGCCTCCGGTAAGGGCTCCTGCCTAGTGATCCTGTCCAGACGGAATATTATTTAATTATTTAATGGTCGCTACAACGACATGCTCGTACTAGTAGAGTATTTGTCGAGGCCGTTTCCAAGATTCACCTGGACGTGTTCGGTACTTGCCAAGGCCAGCTGTGAGAGGGTTTGTCTGGGTCCTCGCAGCTCGGATGTAAAATTTACGTGCAAGTCGCCTTGCGCTGTCTTCCAAGCAGCGGACATCGAGTCCTCTTCTCAAGAGACGAGATGAAAACCGATAGGGGGCTTTGGCCGCTAGCCGAAGGCCCCTATCGAGAACTCTTTGCAACTTTCTTTTATGAACGGGGAGCTGGATTTCCCGGAGCTTGAACAAGAGCCCGTCGTGCCAGACACTATCAAAGGCCTTCTCCACATCTAGGAAACAGGCGACAGTCTGCTCTTTCCGACAGCCGGCGCCCGTGATGTATTCCACCAGTCTCATCAGCTGACGAGTGGTGGAATGCCCCACACGGAAACCGAACTGTTCAGGGACCAGTATATCGAAGTTTCGTAGATGGTCTAGGATTCTCCGTTGTACAAGGCGTTCGAGAACCTTTGATGTGGCTGACAGTAGACTAATGGGCCGGAGGTTGCCGGGACGGGAAGCATCCTTTCCCTGCTTCGGGATCACTATGATCGTCGCCTTACGCAATTCTGGGGAAATTAAGGCCAGTCTTAGACACACGTTGAACTGCGCAACCAAGAAAATTACTCCTTGCTCCGGGAGTCGAGTTAGAGCGGCGTTCGAGACGCCGTCCGGGCCAGGAGCTTTTCTCGGTACGAGTTCAATAAGCCGATCTGTGACCTCTTCCCTAGTAATGGGTTCGGGCTCGGCAGTGATCGGAAGAGACAGGAAGTCTTCCATTTCGTTCTCGACTTCTTCATCGAAGTCCCAGTCCATGGGCGGGTTAGGAGCGAACTGTCGCTCGAAACACGCGCACAAGTACTCGGCCTTCGCCTCCGGGGGAGCCAGGATTTGACCGAAAGTTCCAGCAATGGCTGGGATACGAGGTCGGCGTCTCTTCCCTACCAACGACGAATGTATCCGGTAAGGGCTACTTTCGTCCGATCGGTCCCCTGCTTGGGCCACGCCGAGTTCCCAACAGCGTCTCCGGTAGGCCTGAATTTCACGACGTAAAATGCCGGTCGCCCGGTTATACGCTGCCTTGTCAGCCGGATAACGGGTCCGCTGCCAGCGTCTCCGGAGGCGATTTCTCTCGCAAGCGAGAGCACTCGTCTCCTCTGGGATCCGCTGTTAGTGGGGCGTGACGCCAGGCTTCATCCTGGAAGACGCGTCGATCGCAGATACGACAGCCTCGTCAAACGCGGTAACTGCCTCGTCGACTTGGCGGACAGTTTCGAGTGGTCCCGCCTCTGGCAATCGGCGACTTAACGCCGGGCCATAGCGGTTTAATTCTACCACCTTCCTGACATCTCTGCGTACGACGTGCTGGGTAGCGACGTGTAACAGGATGGGGAGATGATCGGACGATAGTTCCGTTAGCGCGGACACATGGACCGGACAGTCAATTCCTTGGATCACCGCTATGACCAAGACATCGGGAGCCGCGCGGAGTTGTGAGGGGTAGAACGTAGGTTGGGCGGGCCCAATCACTGTTACCCTGCGTGAATCAGCAAACCTGCGTAAGCGCTTCCCGTTTGGGGCAGTCAAACGACTGTTCCAATCGCGATGCTTACAATTCAGGTCGCCGGCCATGGTGACCCTCCTGTGTGCATCGAACGGGACAGCAAGATCGGGGTGAAGGAGCTCTTTTTGCGGCGGTTTATACGCCGCTACCAAGAGTACACCGCCTAGAGTGTTCAACATCTCCAGAGCGGTGACTTCCAGGTGAGTCGTTGCAGACAATGCTCTAGACTGAGCCTCACCGCGACGGCAGTACCGTCACCAGCAATGCCCGGTCTGTCGTTTCGATAGCACACATAGTTGGCCAGTCGTAACCGATTCGCAGGAGTCAAGTGGGTCTCATTGAGAATTACTACATCGGGTTTGAGTCGGGCCAGTAATTCTTGGAGTTCCTGGATCTTGTTAGCCAACCCGTTGGCGTTCCAGGAAAGAATGGAGAGGTCACGTTTGAGGACCCGACTCACAGAAGTCCTACACAAGTTGCGGCTTCTACCAAGAGCATGAAACTCTCGGTTATATCACCAGTCTCCAAGCGGGAGACTCCAGTATCCGGTGTGGTTATCCCTTTTGTGTTGTTTTTAGTTTTACCTGCTCGCGGATATCGCGGAGGTGGCAGTGGTGGCGAGGCTACCTCTGGTTCAGAGGCGGGAGTTGGTGGTTCCGTGGAGGTGGAGGGTTGATTCTCCGGCTCCATAACCGAGATGTTGGCTACAGGGCTTGTCTCTGCTACGGAAGGCGACGCGGTACGTTTTTGTGCCTTTGTAGGGGCTGGAGGTGGAGCCGGAGAGAGCGCGCGCCGTGCCGGTGGTGCCTTAGGTTGCGGCTTAGCCTGTGTTTTAGGCTGCCTCTGTGATTGGGGCTGCAAAACTGGCTGCCTTGGCTTCGGGAGGGGCCCCTGCGACTTTTGCTTCTGCAGGAGTTCCGCCCTGTAGACTGGGCAGTTACTATTATTTTCTGCATGGCCTTGGCCACAATTGATGCAGCTATAATAGGACTTGTCTGCCACATTGCAGGCCTGCGTGGAATGTTCCAAGGAACAACGTATACACCCCGGGGCACTGCGACAGACGTCTGTATGATGGCCGAACCTCTGGCACCGGTGGCACTGCGCGAGCTTGCCCGTGGGTCGACTGGATTCCACCCTGACGCGGAAGCCAAACAGCCGCGTCAGGTGGAATATCTTATCTGCAGCCTCGCCCTTCTCGAGGTGGAGACGGGCGACTGGGAGAGGTACTCGAGTTTCTAAATTGGTGAACAGGCGAAAAATTGCCTGCACCGGGTATCCGAGTTCGCGGAGTTCCAAAAGGATCTCCTGGGGATCGGTGTGCGCGTCAAGCCCACGCAGAATCACAGACAAGGGCTTGACACGTTTGGGGGAGAAGGTATGGTATTGCAGGTTGTTAGCCTGCAGAAAGGCCTCGACCAAGCGGTGGTCCTCGATCCGACGGACGACAACCTTGACCGTGTCACCGCCAAGCAGCTTAAGATCAAGTTTGGCCGACAGGCCGTGGGCCGCGATCAGCCGCCTGTATAAGGCGGCGACATTGGACTCCCCGTGGACGAACAGAGGCGGCGCGCGACCAACAACGGTAACAGCCGGAGCTGTTACCGGAGCAGTCGGAACCGCAGCCTGTTGGCCCTGAGAAGGTCCGATGTCCATGGCCGAGGTCCGAGAGGAAGCGGATCCGGTAGAATGGTTCCTCTTCGGCTTCTTAGCCGGGCGTCTACGCCGACCAACGGTCTCGAAGTCGTCCGACTCGTCCACCGGGAGAGTGGGTAGCGGGTTAGGGAGAGGATCATCCGTCTCCATCGCCTGAGGCGATTCAGGCGAGTCGCCCGCGTGGGGCAAGGCAGAGCCGAGCGACTCGGCACTCCAGCCGTTGCCCGTAGTAGGCATGCTGGCCAAGTGTGGCTGCCGGGCAGAGACTGCTAGGCAGTCACTGCCAGATGCCAGGGATCTTGGGTCCGGCCGAAGCCGGGTTACCCACGCGACTTCCCTGCTCACGGCGATGCGGGAGGAGCTGGGCTAACGACCAGCTTTGTTAGATACCAGTCCTTACCAATACTGGTGTCCACTGGTCCCTTTACCCCGGCGATATCCAAGCTCGCTTACCACTGGTGGGGGCTCGCAAGGATCGTCCGGGGCAGCGCTACCTAACAGCCCTGTGCAGGTTAGGGATTATGCACTGATGCGGCACTCACCAAGAACCTAAAACAGTCCTCTTCTTTCCTGTCCGGTGTGATGTTAGCCGGCGACAGGCGGTCCTAATAAGGTCAACTTCCGCCAGCTGCTTCTTCTACCAGCTACTCAATTCACTGGCAGCAGCTGGCTCCTGGGTCTTCTTTTCTTGAAGAAAGGCGGTATTCCTCGTCCAACGGAGAGGTAGGCGGTAGCAGCAAAGCTGTAGCAGCGTCCAGAGCAGAGCTGAAGAGAAGAGTCCTGTTCAGTCCAAGATCTGGAAGTGGCGGCCGGGCGTACGACGACGGCGGCAAGTACCCGCGTGTGGGGCAGGCGTCATCCACGATTGAGTGAACAAGTGCTGCTGCCAGAGCTGTTGTGTTGTGCGTCGTGAGACGACCCAATGGTTTTCTAGTACCGAGCCTCCGGTAGGGGCTCGTGCCTAGTGGTCCTGTTCAGACGGAATATTATTTATTTAATTTTTAATGGTCGCTACAACGACATGCTCGTACTAGATCGACTAGTACAGTATTTGTCGAGGCCGTTTCCAAGAATCACCTGGACGTGTTCGGTACTCGCCAAGGCCAGCTATGAGAGGGTTTGTCTGGGTCCTCGCAGCTCGGACGTAAAATTTACTTGCAAGTCGCCTTGCGGTGTCTTCCAAGGAGCGGACACCGAGTCCTCCTCTCAAAAGACGAGAAGAAAACCGATAGGGGACTTTGGCCGCTAGTCGAAGACCTCTATCGAGAACGCTTTGCAACCTTTTTTTATGAACGGTTGCGAGGTAGCCCCAGACGGGAATAGCATAGGTAATGCTCGGCAACAGATACGCGTTGACGATCAGCTTACCCAGCTTGCGGGTCATAGCCTTGTTGACGAGTATCGGAAACAGTTGCGCGAGACGAGCGGATGCTTTCCTTCGCATCGTCTCAGCGTGGGCACGCCAGGTGAGCCGACGATCAAGGTGGACACCGAGGTATTTAACCTCTCTCGACCCCAGGGCAGCTACGTTCTACCGAGTCTCACTCGGCCTCGTTGTTCTTTCCGGCGCTTGAGAATAGCACCGCGGAGCTCTTGGTTTCGTTGACTGCAATTTTCCAGCTTTCCGTCCACGTCGAATACGCATCGAGTGCGCGCTGAAGTCGTGTCGTGGGATAGCTCTGTCAGCGTTCCGATCGGCGGTATAGACCGCCGTGTCGTCGGCAAACAGGGCCATCTGGACTCCAGGCTATCTGGGTGCGTCGTTGACGTACACGGAGAACGGAAAAGGCCCTAGCACGCTACCTTGAGGTACCCCGGCTGTAATGCGTCTCTCGGAAAAGACATGGTCGTCTATTCTCACACAGAAAGTCCTCTCCGTCAGAAAGCTAGCAATCAAGCGAAGGTAGCAGTCTGGGAGCTGGATTTCCCGGAGCTTGAACAAGAGCCCGTCGTGCCAGACACTATCAAAGGCCTTTTCCACATCTAGGAAACAGGCGACAGTCTGCTCTTTCCGACAGCTGGCGCCCGTGATATATTCCACCAGCATCATCAGCTGATGAGTGGTGGAATGCCCCACACGGAAACCGAACTGTTCGGGGACCAGTATATCGAAATTTCTTAGATGGTCTAGTACTCTCCGTTGTACGAGACGTTCGAGAACCATTGACGTGGCTGACAGTAGACTAATGGGCCGGAGGTTGCCGGGACGGGAAGCATCCTTTCCCTGCTTCGGGATCACTATGACCGTCGCCTTACGCCATTTCTGGGGAAAATAGGCCAGTCTTAGACACGCGTTGAACAGCGCAACCAAGAAAATTACTCCTTGCTCCGGGAGTCGTGTTAGAGCGGCGTTCGAGACGCCGTCCGGGCCAGGAGCTTTTCTCGGTACGAGTTCAACGAGCCGATCTGTGACCTCTTCCCTAGTAATGGGTTCGGGCTCGGCAGTGATCGGAAGAGACAGAAAATCTTCCACTTCGTTCTCGACTTCTTCATCGAAGTCCCAGTCCATGGGCGGGTTAGGAGCGAACTGTCGCTCGAAACACGCGCACAAGTACTCGGCCTTCGCCTCCGGGGGAGCCAGGATTTGACCGAAAGTTCCAGCAATGGCTGGGATACGAGGTCGGCGTCTCTTCCCTACCAACGCCGAAGGTATCCGATAGGGGCTACTTTCGTCCGATCCGTCCCCTGCTTGGGCCACGCCGATTTCCCAACAGCGCCTCCGGTAGGCCTGAATTTCACGACGTAAAATGCCGAACGCCCGGTTGTACGCTGCCTTGTCGGCCAAATCACGGGTCCGCTGCCAGCGTCTCCGGAGGCGATTTCTCTCGCAAGCGAGAGTACTCGTCCCCTCTGGGATCCGCTGCCAGTGGGGCGTGACGCCAGGCTTCATCCTGGAAGACGCGTCGGTCGCAGATACGACAGCCTCGTCAAACGCGGCAACTGCCTCGTCGACTTGGCGGATGGTTTCGATTGGTCCCGCCTCTGGCAATCGGCGACTTAACGCCGGACCATAGCGGTTTAATTCTACCACCTTCCTGACATCTCTGCGTACGACGTGCTGGGTAGCGACGTGTATCAAGATGGGGAGTTCTTTGTATAACGGACGATAGTTCCGTTAGTGCGGACACGTGGACCGGACAGTCAATTCCTTGGATCACCGCTATGTCCAAGACATCGGAACCCGCGCGGAGTTGTGAGGGGTAGAACGTAGGTTGGGAAGGCCCAATCACTGTTACCCTGCGTGAATCAGCAATCCTGCGTAAACGCTTTCCGTTTGGGGCAGTCAAGCAACTGTTTCAATCGCGATGTTTACAGTTCAGGTCGCCGGCCATGATGACCCTCCTGTGTGCATCGAACTCGACAGTTAGATCGGGGTGAAGGAGTTCTTTTTGCGGCGGTTTATACGCCGCGACCACCAGTACACCGCCTAGTGTGTTTAACATCTCCAGAGCGGTGCCTTCGAGGTGAATCATTGCAGGCAAGACGACTAGGTGATGCTCGAGATTGAGCCTCACCGCGACGGCAGTACCGCCACCAGCAGTGCCCGGTCTGTCGTTTCGATAGCACACATAGTTGGCCAGTCGTAACCGGTTCGCAGGGGTCAAGTTGGTCTCATTGAGAAGCACTACATCGGGTTTGATTCGGGCCAGTAATTCTTGGAGTTCCTGGATCGTATTAGCCAACCCGTTGGCGTTTCAGGAAAGAATTTAGAGGTTACGTTTGAGAACCCGACTCATAGAAGTCCTACACAAGTGGCGGCTTCCACCAAGAACATGAACCTCTCGGTTATATCGGCAGTCTCCAAGCGGGAGCGGATGGACCTGAAGGTCTGGGCAACTTTGCGGAGATCGAACTCAGCAAGGAAGTTGTGGACGACATGGTAGTCGTCAGGTACGGCTTTTGAGGCAGAGTGCCCGGAGACTGTTTGCGCATATGAGCGCCGAGACTTATCATTCGGGGGATTGGTGGAAGCCAGGGGTATCTTAGGGCCAGGTGTAGAGGTAGAGGGACAGATGCAAGTACGACGGTCTTCACGCGCTGCGCAGGCTGTCTGGACTGTGCGGCTGGGTTGGCAGGAGCCCGGGAGCGAGCGCCACGGGGCTTTCGATGCCGCTTCTTTTTGCCTGCGTTAGGAAACCGGGGGGCGGGAGGTCAGGCGAGGCTCCTTCTAAAGCAGGGGCAGGATTCTCCGTTGCTGGGGAGGGTTGAGTATTCTCAGGCTCCACAACAGAGATGTTTTCTGTAGGCTGAGTGGTCTCACTTTTAGATGCCGCTAGGTTTCGGCGCTTTTTCGCCATAGGCGGGACAGGGGCCTGGGAAGGAGCCTGAGTTGGAGTTGCCTGTACCACAGGTGTTTGCTTCGGGCTTTGGCTCGTTTACGTTGTTTGTTAACAACTGCGGCGAAAGACACGGCAGTCGTAGCAGGAGGCGAAGGGCCTGGCTGCTCGGTTGCAGGTCTTGAACCAGCTTCCGGATGCCTCGGTGGTGGCAGGCGCCCTTTCGGCTTTCGCCGCTCGAGCTCCCGCTGAAATGCCGGACATGCCCGGTAGTTGGTGGGGTGACTTCCGCCACAGTTGATGCACCTTTTGAAAGCAGGTGCATCACAGTGTTTACTGGCGTGAGGTAAAGAGCACCTCAACCACGCCGAAGCGTTAGAACAAGTTTCTGAGTGGTGCCCGAAGCGTTGGCACCTGTAACACTGAGGCAGAGCCCCGGGAGCGCGGCTTCTTTCCACTTTTACGCGGAATCCAAAAAGCCGCGTAAGAGAGAGTATGCTTGCGCCTGCCTCGCTGTTCTCCACCATGATGCGTACCAGGGGAATTGGACGCCTTGGTCCGGCAGGAGCAAATACTCGATGTACCGCGCGAACCGGATAGCCCAGCTCGCGCAGCTCATCGAGGATTTCTTTCCACGTCCAAGCCTCTGAGCACAAAGGACAGAAGCTTCACGTGTTTTGGGAAAAAGGTGTGGAATTGCAGTTTGGCGGATTCAACGAACGCCATGACGCTGCGGTACTCGTCCAGACCTAGGACAACAATCTTGACAGTGTCGCCCCCAAGGAGCTTCAAGTCAACGTTGGCCGGAAGAGTCCGGGAGCCGCTATCAGTCGCCGGTAAAAATCGGTGACGTTGTTCACGCCGTGAACGAACACGGGCGGGATGGGACGAGTGGCCGGCGGTGCTTGGGCATCGCCGGGCACAGTCGGCCCCGAGCCGGATTTGCCATCGGCGGGGACAATTTCCATGGCGGACGCCGAGGAAGAGGTTGAGGAGGACCGGTTCCGCCTCGGTTTCTTAACCGGGCGCCCCCGTGGCCCAACCTCCACGAAAGCGTCGGTCTCGTCGCCGGGCAGCGGAACCGTCCGGGGAGCTACTTGGTCCGCATCCATTAGCGGAGAACTCGGCGAATCGCTCGTGTGGGGTATGGCAGTGGTGAGCGACTGCGTGCTCGTTGACGCGCCCGAACCGGGCATATCCGTCAACGAGCGGGAGGTTCGCCGACCAGAGGCAGCCAGACTGCCTCCGGCGGTAACCAGGGACCTAGGGTCCGGCCCGAGCCGGATCGCAAGCGGGGAAACTGGAACGCTCAGGCTGTCTATGAGCTGGGCTAATGACCGGCTTCGTTAGATACCTCTCCTTACCAAGAGAGGTGTCCACCGGCCTCTTTACCTAGGCGATATCCAAGCTCGCTTACCACTGGTGGGGGCTCGCAAGGATCGTCCTAGGCAGCGCTACCTAAAAGCCTGAGCGTCAGCGGGCAAGATGCGCTGCGCAACTTAAAGCTTTGGCAGGCTATTTGCTTCCTCTTCAGCGGCAAGATGGTGGTTCTGAAAAGGGTCGCTCGGCTGCTGGCCCTTAGAAGGTCCGACGAACTCAGCTGTTCTTGTGCTGGCTACTCAGTTCACCAGCCAGCTGAGTTGTAGTCTTCTGTCTTCTATGGCCTGATGATATCCAGCTAGCAGGGCAGCAAATGTTGTTTGTCTGTCCTCTTCGAATCGAAGGTAACAGGGCAGCGGCTGAGAACAGCGAGAAAGCTTCCGAAGTCGTCCAGAGAGAGCTGGTCCAAGAGAGGAGGTCCTTCCAGAGCGAGCAGCTGAAGCGAAGTTCGTACGTACCCTCAGTGAACAAGTCACATTATACAAACATAATGTGAAAGGTAAAACAATACCTTCAGGAATAAAAGCGATCCATAGCGTACTTGCAGGCTAAAACACAATCCGATTCTTTCGCTTTATTTTTTCCCTTCTCACCTCTCACGATGGCTGCCATCCCATTTCCAGTGTTTGCATCAGGGTAGAGACATTTGGGCTTACAAGAGTGTTTTCCGATATTTGAATGTTTCGCAATGTTTATTCCCAGTTCTCTTTCACGTATTGTACAAAAGCGTAACATTCGACATTACATTTCGAATTCTGCTTGGTAGAATACACATCAATGTCTACTCATTAATAAAAATGTGGAAAAAAGACTGAATACCGTGGATATACCTATGATGGACTTGTGTTAAATCTGGAAGATAGAAGAATGAAAAAGGCGCTGTCAAGATTGACAGGAGGTTTGGAAGAACGTTATACAAAACTGAAGATCTCAAGACATGGCTAAGGATTACAGACAAGTGGTTTATTTTTATAAGTTAGAATAAGAAACCAAAAGGTAATAAAAAAATTATTGATTACTGATGAGGAGAAAACTATCCGAAAAACACAACGATGTAACGATACAAAAGTGACGCGTGTGTGTTAGGTGGAGAAAAGATGTAAGATGCGAAGTATAGCGATAGCACGAAGCACGAAGAAGTTCCGTTTCATTATAAACTATAAATTGTTTAAACATTTTATTGTTCAGTTTTGAATATCAGATTTACTGATTGTACTTTTCTATATATAGAGCAATCATGACAATGGTAGACGTGTTTATGACATTCGAGGCTCGTTCATCGTTTAACTTCACGTGTATGAACAATGTAAATGTATTTCGTAGTTTTAAAAAAGCCAGAATATCTATTCTTTGATCACCGAAGCAAAAGGAAAGGCCTTGATATCTTTATTTTATCTTACTCCTGACGTTCAAATTACGAAGCAGATTGACGCGTTTTTAACGTAGTATTAAATCACATGTCTAAAATCAGTTGATGTAAACACAGTCTTCTTCGTAATGATTTGTTGCGCTTAAAGGATTCTCTTCATTTGTCGTTATTTTGGAAGTTCTGGAGATTTACACTGTGCCATCTTAACTACCACTGGATTTCATCAAACACAAATCATTTAGAAGGAAAAAAGAGAAAACAAAACCTAACGCACTGGTCGATGGAAAACGAAAACATGTAGTGAGCCAGAAGGAAGATCAAATATGGAAAAGAAACAGCTGAAAGTAAAAAAGATATTCTATGGTTTTAGGGTGCTTGATTGATTGTGTTCTAGAAAAATCAATCACAATCCGGGAAATACAGTCTTGAGATAAACCATATCTATCAGTAACGTGTAGGTCTATAGGTTCCATTAAGTGACTCGATTAAGTAGATATATGTGGTTTTCGATAAATTAATATTACCAGTCTCGATCAGGCACATACATAAGTCGCAAATCTGTATGTGTACATGAGAAAGAAAGAAATAACGAGTGAGGGGGAGACTGTGAGGCAGAGAAAGAGTCTTTGTAGAAAGAAGTAGAAAGCAAGTATATCCTCACGCGCAGGCGCGCACCCAAACGGATGTGTGTGAAGCGTGAAGGTGTAAAGAATATTAAGGAATAAAGAGACAATAACTGGAGACTGAAGAAGTACAAGTGGTCTCTCCGAATATGATTTCTGAGGTATGATTATGCGTACGAGTTCATTCAGCTACACAGTTACTTTCAAATTCGATACACGCTAACACGAAATGTTATGATGATTCCATAAAAACATTACTTCGCAGGATATCTGCTATGTATCGGTATGCATCATGAAATTTTTAAACGAAAATGAACTTTATATTACGTTGATGGAAATTCAGAAATCAAAATCAAACGATTTATAAGACCGATCGCCTGACCGCGCGCGTACAAACAAAGAGAAGATAAAGCAGAGGCGGATGGGCAGGCAATCCGTTGGAACGAGTGGACTCGCAGAGAGAGAGAAAAATAATCGATTAATAATAAAGAAGGACGTGATTCGAAAGAGTAGCCGTGAATACAACTGACAACACATCTTTTGTAACAGGTTGAGTGAACTCCTGAATAATTGGAAAAGCCTTGTATATGGCTACTCACTCACATTGGAAATGGAATGAGATTGTTGTTGTTCAATCCGTGACGGGACGGACAAGAATTGTTTCCAACGACACGTACTCTGCGGCTATTGTGTCACTCACTCCCCCCTCCCACTAAAGCTTTCTTTATTTGGCGTTCTTTCTTTCTTCATCATACTCCTGTTGTACACGCACAAACTAAGGAGACGAGTACAGCACCAGCCGAATCATTCAAACTGTACAAGGGTTAAATTCATTTGTTACAGTGGCCTTTGGGTCTGCTTGCAACATTCTTAGCCATAAATAATACCAGTTACGTCGTTACAGATAAACGGTAATCCTTGTTTCACACAATGGTACTACAACTTTTTCTCTACACTTGGTATAAATTATTACACTAACTTAGTAGAACCACTTAGCGAGACCTTACTTGGTATTTCGCATAGAGCTTTCGAGGATTCTCAGTGTGACTGAATTGCTTTGACAGTAATGGAATAAAGTTGAGCAGTAATTCCGTTACTGACAAAGTAACAATAAATGAGTCGCTCAGATGAACAGATAACAGCAAGCTACCAGCAGCGCTTTGCGAAATACAAATTAAGTTTATGCTATGTGGCTTTATTAAATTAATATAAATATTGTATTGGATATAAGTACTGCGAGTTTATTTGTGGGGAAGCAAAATAGATTTTATGGTATCGAGACTTCACAAGTAAAATAAGTCTCAACTGTAAGCTCATTATTAAGAACTCACCGAGACTCACTCTGGCCATGGAGGATGTCACTTCTATAGAACGACGATACGCTTGATGTTAAAGAAAATAATATGTGTGTTAAATCTGAAGGCAGTATTATGCTACTGTTCAGAGCTGTTAAATAATAATTATTGTCTTTTGCTTCATCGGCGTGTACATTTCATCAGTAAACAACATTCAAACTACCACATCCTTTTCTGTCCGATTTTGGCGTTCAGATGTTTTGAAAATCTAAAAAGATATTTGAGTAACGTTTCTAGAAAATCAAAGGCCTTTAGGCAACTCTTTCTTGTTCACCCTATCCTGGGAGTTAAAGCGTAGATTCAAATATTTCACTCCGCTGAAATATTCAGTAAGGAAATATAGCGTGAGCTGCCACCTGGGTATTTTGAGACCTTTATCTGTTTGGAAGAATACGATTGTAGTTGTATTTGTGCTCGTTAATAAAATGATCTGTTATGATGTATTCACTTCCTCGAAAAAAGTTTGATTAGTGACCGACGCGACTTTAAGGAAAATCAGAGCTTGAGGAAACATGTCTCGGCGGGTATTAAGCTGAAAAGCACTGTGGTCTTGCTGGCAAAAATCGAATGCAGATTTCCACCATTTAATGCAGCTGTTGGCTTACTGTTGCTAATCAAGGAGAAAGAGAGAGCAACAATATAGAAGTGTCACAAACCAAACAGAGAGAGAGAGAGAGAGAGAGAGAGAGAGAGAGAGAGAGAGAGAGAGAGAGAGAGAGAGAGAGAGAGAGAGAGAGAAGGGGGAACAGACAGACGTACAGACAGTAGACAGATAGACATAGATAGAGTATGTATAGGCCTCTACACGATTTCGCTAAATCGTGCACTATGAACGGCGAAGAAAACAACGCTGTAATGAACAGGAAGTAATGAAGTAATTATATATAATATAATTTTAATTTTACTTTACATGTTTAATTTATGTATACTTTCGGAAATATAACAGATTACTTTAAATGTATACACAAGAGTAGGTGGCATTTAGTCGTGATGGCGTTCTGTCTAGAGATAAAATTGATATACGTACAGTAGTTAACGGCTTCGATTTCGATAGAGCTTTGCTTCATACGAGCTTTCTAACTATTACAAAGTTTTCAAGGAATTTTCCATTGCCATGGTGCGCGTGAGTCTGTGAAAGTGTGTGTGTGTGTGTGTGTTTTACTTCAACATTTTGCTACCTTTCTTTTCTTGATATGTCACTTACTTATTAGTTTATGCTATACTAATATACGATCAGATACTAATATACATGTTTTCTCTTATTTGCAACATATTACGACCATTATTACTACTACTACTACTAATTCCTGTCTGCCGCTCTCTGCAGGTCATAGGGCCTTGACGAAGCCCCAAAACGGACTCTATTTTGGGCGAGGGTCTGAGCTCTCCAAAGGACTTCTTCCCCTCCTTTTCTGCTTCCATCTCGACAGTTCTCCACATGGTTCTTGATCTTCCTCGTCTTCTTCTTCCCCGAGATTTCCAAAAGAGGGCTTGTCGCTCAACTGCATTTTCATTGTTGCACAAGGTATCCCCAATCCACCTCCATTTTTTCCTTTTGACCTGGGTGGCAGTGGGTTTCTCGTTTGCCCTCCTCCAGAAATCTTTTTGAAACAATGTTTGGCCAGAAAATTTCAAGTATTTTTCTCAGCCACCTATTGATGAAGACCTGCAGACATTGGGTAGTTACCATTATGACTTTCCAAGTCTCGCTCCCACACAACAGAACAGCTTTGACATTGGTCTTGAAGATGGGTAGCTTTGTTGCAGTTGATACTACTCTTGATTTCCAAACTGGGTAGAGTTGTATAAAGACCGCTACGAACATTATGTAATATGCTAATTATCAGCCGTGCTTGTTTTCTGTCTGCTGAACTATCTATGTATTGGTTGGTTACAGATGTTGAGTTTCGGTTAGTTTTTGTTCAGTGTTTCTTTTGTGTTATTGTTATTTAATATGGTATACAAATTTGATCTGTGAGTATTTCCAATTTGATCTGTGAGTATTTCCAATTTGATCTGTGACTATTTCCAAGTGCACATACTGTATATGCAGTTATTTGTTTGTCCAGGTTTTAGTTTGTTTCTGTTTCGATAAAAACGTGTACCTGTAGGCTTTCACAAATTTATTCACCACATCCAATCACAATAACACAAAATAAACCCAGTCAATGAAAGTTAACCAAAACCCTATAGGCCTAGTAACCAACAAAAGCAACACAGGTAATTCACCAGACAGAAAACTAACGTGGCTATCTATGAGCATAGGCCTACTATATAATATTCAAAACATGTCTAAGTAAAAAAAAACAAGTCATGATCGTATATTAGTATACAATAATTGTATATATATATATATATATATAATTATTATGTAGTATAGCCTTTATATGGCTATGCAGGCTTACAATTAATATAGTATAGCCTATATTACTATACTTACAGTTACAGTAAACCTACATTAAGCTTATAGCATATTACGCTAACATTATGCTACAATATATGTACAGCACGCCTACACTATCCCTATTGTTCGCCTATAGGCCTACTACAGCTGCAGTAAAGTCAAACTACGCCGTTTGTTAGAAGAGGCTAATGGGGTTCACATCAGCAACTATAATTCTGCTTCAAAAATAAACAACTGTGTTCTCCTTCCCATGGTTCTGCTGCCATACTTGGGCCACAATCTTCCTTACTTTCTGTTTCAACGTAAACTGAACCCTATCTACTCCTTGTCTCCACTACGCCTACGTTAGGAATACACTACGCCTAAGTGTGCCAACACTAAGCTTACGCTAAGCCTATACTAAGCATACGTTACGCATAAATGTGTCTATAGTACGCCTTCAATACGCCTACAGCACGCTTACATTATGCCAACACTCGCTACTGTTGCCTACACAACGCCTGTATACGCCTAAAGAACGTCTACAGTAGCCTCCAGTACTTCATATTACGTCTAACAACGCCTACAGCACGCCTACTTTATGCCTACACTATGCCAACACTACGCCTACAGCACGCCTACACTACGACTGCAGAATGCCTACAGTCCTCCTATATTACACCCACAATACGCTTACGCTTACATTACACACACTCTATGCCTACACTACGTCTACAATATGCCTACGTTACGCCAATCTCATAGTTCGCGTACAGCAAGCAGGTTTTTGTATGTGGATGTTACTCTTACTTTAAATTTCTATTCATATATGATTTTTTCGAGCATATGTTAATATGTAAAATTGATACGGAAGAATGCGTTAGGTTGTGTGTGTGCAACTCTCAATAAATACTTTATACATAATTTTTTGAATTATAACAATTCTTCTTTCAATAATTTATTATTCACTATTATTAGCTAAATTAACAAAATTTTTAAATTTTAAATAAAAATATGTTAGCCCACACTATTTTGTTATTTTGTGATGGGGCGTCTACTATTGAAACTCGAAAAAAAAACAATCGTGGGCCTTAAACAGTGGAAAGCATAAGCGTTTACGAGAAAAACTTAAAAGTCATTCATGTCTAAACAAGTAACAAACGTATCGTTTTCTTATCTGGTCTAATATTTGACAGCCATTACATTTATAAAAATGATTACGATTTACTTGGTAATGTAAATCTTCTAAGGCTGCTGATGATTTGCGTTGTGCTTGGAAATGCTTTCAAAAATAATAAATTATACAGACTTGGTAGAGCATCGGCAATATAAGCCTAAATTAAAAATGAACATCATTACATATCATAGCAATAATTTCAAAATTATAAATTCACGTATTTTTTGTAGGCAGTTCTATCTCTTATAATTATTTTTTTTTTTTTTAATACAATACTGGCTTTTTGCAAATTACGAAATAGTTTAGGACCGCCAGGGTAGACTGACTAAGTAAGCCCTCTGGCATACAAGGAAGGGGTGTAATTTTTTTACTTGCATTAAATACGGTACGTTAAGGTTCAACAATATTTTATTTAGTATTTGTAAATGTGTGTATAGGTAAATACTTTTAGATTTCTGGAAGTTAAATTATTATATTTTCATTCTTCAGATACAGTAGTTCTGCTGAGAATATATTATTAGTCGACATTGGAGTTAGCTTGATGGCTTTAACCGAAAAACAGTCAGTTTTTTGTATAGCAAGTGTGAGTTCAAATCTAGTAAGAAGGAAACACTGGTCAAGGATGGACGAGTTTCAGGTCGTAATTAACACTTCCAGCTCGTCTGATGCATCTGTGAGTGAAACAATAAACTCATCTTTTAGCACTTTTAACACACACGTGTTGTCAAATATAATATCTCTGTATAGTAGTTTTGAGAATAACCGTTGTCTGCCAGGCGTCTTTTGAAAATAAAAGAAATTCACTTCATAAGAAATTATTTATTTAATTTTACTTCATATTTATTGGTATAGTTAGGGCGTTCTATATATTTTAAATTATTATGTATTGAAGAACAGGTATTACATTTTATTTTAAAATTGAATTTTTGTTCGTCCATTTGTTGTTTGAAGACGTTGGTATTGTACTGAAAAGCTGGTTACCATACAGGTTTGTGATAATGATGGCACAGAGCTATATTTACAGTGATAATAGACCACCCTGACAATATTTAAAATGTCATATGACGGTTTATTGATAAAATTAATGTAATCATCTTCCTAAGAAAATATCTTTTAAAATCAAAACTTCGTATAGATAATTAATTATGTTTCGATTCAGACGTCTCATTTCCAATATAATGATTTAACATTTCCTATAACTTTGTTGCTGATGTAGGCAAATTTATGTACATGTCACTGACAAAATTCATACGTTCTGAGGTGATCAGAAATTCTTTATGAAGGAAAGCTTTGAGAGGAGTTTGTTAAAACTATAAAGGCCTGGCTGCACAAAATTTCTCGTTATTTATGAATTTCACACCCTTGGAACACAAACTGTACTTAGGCAATAAGGTGCAGAGTAGCAAATGGAAAGGAGACGTTTAGGAAAGTATAAAGTATAAAGGCTACTCACTGAAGAAAAAATAACTATTGGTCTAAAAAAAAATCGCCTTAACACTTAAATATTAGTTTTTATGTGGAGAAAGTAAGGATGGGTAGTGAGACTTTAGGTAAATGTTCAAACTTAACTGTGAAGAAAAATGGAAAAGATCATATATGATTAGACAGAATGTCAGACAGTAGTGTTCCAAAAACTGTAACACACAGAAAGCGTGTCTAAGATGTTAAACAAAATGAAATTGTGGTGGTTTAAAACCAAAAAATTGTGGGTAAGATGAAAGTAAACTTGAATATTAAACAGGCAATTTTGTGCTAAAAAAATGGAAACTAAAATAATTTAAACGTTGTTACAGAACTTAGTAATTACCAGATTTACTGTATGAGCCACAAGATTTTCTACCAGATATGCATATGGAATTATCTCAAGCCTTTTGTCAAGTAAGCCAGATATTTGTAACATTATTAACATCGGAATAATCCAACTAGAGAAATTTGTGAACGGTAGTGTACACACACACACACACACACACACACACACACACACACACACAACTGAAACGCAGTGCTTCGAAAACTGCCCAGTACCACGCCAGGCGAAAATACTGTGCACTTTGATGCCTAGAATAATAAAACTGAGAATCGGTTAGACTTTTTTTACCTAGAAACTTGCAAGTCTACTTGTTCAACTTCACACGTCTCAGTCGAAACTGATTTTGCCATTGTCTCCTACAACTTCCATTATTTCTCTTTTTCCCATTCGTCTTTATATAAAACTCAAGAAGACTTCTTTTCATATTAAGCAGTTCCATTAAGTAATTGCAATAATTCTTAATGACGAACTAAATTTGCTCAGTCACATAGGCCTATTAATCCACTTACAGAGCATAAAATTTAGAACTTACTATAGTTAAAAATCATGTTTATAATCGTAAAAAGTGTTATAGATAAAGGCAATACAGATGGAATAAAGTACAAGAAATTGAAGTATAACGTTGGTCTCGCAACAGAGAAGTTTTTGAACACAGTGGACAGATATTGAAGGATAATCGTGGGTAGTTATTCGAAAAGAGTAAAAGAGAATTCTGTCAGAAGTTACCGGCGGTGTAACCAGAAATGGGTCAATCAATTGGGGTTCGGACAATGGGGAGGAGCAACGAACCGAGACGGTCGGTAGCGTCACTGAGTCAGAAAAGCTGAAACGGATGACGTCACGCCCAAACAACTGATCCGGCTAATTACTTTGGAATTACTGTTTTCAAAAGTAACTGATACCTAATTACGAGACCGGTAACGTACAACCGCTTAGCAACACAGTGCAGGTAATAAATAGTTATTTTAATCAACACTAGGATGCTGTGTGTAGTTACTTTAATGTAATTTATAATAATTCACTTATTCAAAGCCATTTTGCTGTAGTGGTGAATAACATTGCGTAAATTGAAATCAGCTGGCATTAGAAAATTAAGCCTGAAAAGAAATAAGAACGTAAATTTGAACAGAATCTATTGGTCGCATATTGTTAAATGGGTACTTAAAGACGTAAATGAACTAGTCAGTGTTACTTTGCACTTCTCATGCTGAGATCTAGCGATTATAGCAAAATAATATAAAAACAGTTATTTTGTCTCCATTTGTTACAACGCTACTAATATTATAACTCAATGATCTTTTAAAATAGCTGTAATTGTTTACTAGTTTTTTCAATAGCTAAACAATCAAATTCATGAAAAACATTGATTATAATAAAATAAACAGAATTATCACTGTTGCACACCACTATAGAAAAATTATTCCGATTAGCGCTTTCAAGCTTCTCAGTTCATCGTCAGATCGGAAATCAGCTGACATTTCCGATCTGACGATGAGCTGAGAAGCTAGAAAGCGCTACTCGGAATAATTTGTCTATAGTGGTGTGCAACAGTGATAATTCTGTTTGTGATTATAACCATTAATAAACTTTCTTCATTAAAATTATAATAAAATAATTTTACTGTGTAATCTAGCAGTAGTCTAAGTTTGTAATTAGTTTTTTATTTTCTAATAACATGAAAGTTAAGTGCTGAAATTTGTATTAATAATGAAGAAAGAAACTATTGTTGTTGCTGATATTAATGTGCACCACTAGGGGGCGTTACACATGACAGCGAAAGAATTGACAGCATAGGTGTGGCTACAGACAAATAAAATTTAGTAGTACTTTCAAACTCCGTATTATAAAAACATTTGCCTGATTGGAGCAAGTACCTATTTAGAGCAAAATATTGTGAATGTTACGTTACTAGAACAGATAAAAATATATTTACTGTATATAGGCTAATCTTGATCAGACCAGTCGTGACTTATGGAGCCACTTACGGCTGTATCAATAAACTCATTGAGACTATTTGAAAGGAAAATAGTGAGAAAGATATACGACCCAATAGTGCAATCAGGATAGTGAGGTGCCTTCGAAATGCTGAAATTGGTGAATTATTGCAGCGGGAATATAGTGCGCTTCATAAAGGCAAAGCGAATAAGCTGGCTGGAACATGTGGCGAGAATGGCACAGGAGAGACTGCCCAAGCAAGTGCTAAATGGAAACATGGAAGGAACAAGAAGGCGATGGATACATGAGGTGGAGGAAGACAAGAAGAATGGGCGTACACAACTGGAGGAACTTTGCAACAGAGAGAGAGAACTGGTGGCGGAAGCCAAGGGTCATCCCGGCCTGTAGAGCTCCGGAAGAAGAAGAATATAGGCTAATAATGCCTACTGGTTCTGCTATATTTATTGTTATATTTAATAATGATACATACTTGTATAGAAAATTGAATATATTCATTCTAGAATAATACATAGAAACAGACACGACAAAGGATGAAAACAATATAAAACAAAAGAACGCAACTGAAAATGTCTCGAAACAATTATTGCTACGAACAGCACATTCATTCCATCTTTGCTCTTTGCTTTCGATGTAATAAATTTTTTAATTATGAAATTTAAAATATTCCATATGTCTTTGAATGTTTGAGTATTGCCTATTAACACAAATAATATGAATAGTTCTTCAAATATTAACTATTTCTGCAAGTAAAATTAATTGGAGAAGTAAGATTAATCTCCAATACAATATAATTTTACTTGCAGAAATAGTTAGTATTTGAATAATTATTCATAATATTGAAACCTGTAAGAAATATTTACGAGTTACTAACAAAATAACATAAATAAAAAGGCTTATACGGAAATTTACCTAGAAGCTCCAATTCGTGATATGAAGATCGAGTTTCCAACTTTTATTTACCTTGTAAACGACAGCTTTAATTTAGCCTGTACTATAGACATTGTGTCACGTGTAGCTAACTGAATGTTAGGAACTCGTAACGGTATGAGTGACGGAACCGAGACTCCCAGTTTATCGCATTCCCTGAGCTAAGGTACGCTTTTCAAGTTAA
This sequence comes from Magicicada septendecula, assembly GCA_034769895.1. NCBI lineage: Eukaryota > Metazoa > Arthropoda > Insecta > Hemiptera > Cicadidae > Magicicada > Magicicada septendecula. Next base: position 663,754,632 of record CM068368.1, read on the forward strand.
TTTGTGTTTATTTCGAATATCTAAAATCTTTACACAGTAGCAATTGCAAAACAAGACAATGAGTCATCGCCATTCAAATTTAAAATGACGACCGGAAATATTGTACAAGCTGTTCGCCTTGTACTTCGTCAGTATTTAATGACAGCAAAATATGATATTTGAGGTGCGCGAGGCAGCGCCCGCACGTTTTCGGTATTAAATACAGAAACGTTAAACTTTTTTTGGTTGAATATGTTTATAATAGGCAATTATTGAATCATCACCTTTGTTATGGTAACCTTGTACTTGGTGATACGTACTTGACCTTCTTCTGTCCACGGACGGCTTCAAATATTTGTTGTGCTGCACATCATCTGAGAGGTTAATGGGAAGATAATTTTAGCAGGCCGTCACGATACGCACACAAAACGGATTGCATAACGCCTGTTTCTTTATGCAATTTCTTAGTTTTTGCTCTTCAGTTTTGACTTCCCCTTTAAAGATTATATTCGTTCTTTCCGTTCATGTGAGTCTCTCACTACCCAATTACCTTCTGTTAATTCCATTTACTTTTCATTGCCTGGGAAATGTCTGTATGGTAGAGGGGTTAATTTTGTTGTGGGGGGGGGCACAGTTCAATATCGTTTGGGCTGCCAAACACTCCACATCAACTTGCTGCCAACACGCCACTGTGAACTTCAGTTCTCGACCGCATCTTTTTCATTTTCCACCATATTTCTGATGTCCGGGTTTTATTGTCGCGAGTACCCTGTAGTCATCTTCTACAAGATTTAATTACACAGTTCCGATTTTGTCCCATATTTCTGCGGTAGACCTGAGTTCGGTGCGAGATCCCTAAATCCGATACACTACTAGGAGGGACATAGTAAGCGGCATCCGCTGTCTAGTCGTCTTCTCTATACTCATAACTCTGGAACAGTGGTTTCCACACTTATTCAGTTCTCAGCGCCCTAAAATGACCAGATACATTTGGCAGTATCTCAGTAAAGTGTACGCTAAGTGTAATAAGTATACAATAAGTGATAATTTTCGTGTGTTTACAAATGTAGACTTAAGCACACATATTACTTTACAATATTTATATAGGCCTGTATTCGTAATCTGAATAATGGGTAGACAGTTGTATGGATAAGAACACAGAATACCCTATTTTGAAGCTATTCTTATAGTTTTTAATAAACGTTATAAGAAAAAATGTGTTAACAATTTTCGTTTCAAAGTTTATTTTCGTATTATATTTTTATTATTAATACAAAACCAGTCTGGATCTGAATCTTCTCCATGACGTGTAACACAAATATCTTGAATGTTGGGACCAATTGTGAATATGCACGCTCTTATTTCTCCTTCCACAGAATGTAGACGTACCTCTTGTTACTTTTCATTGTACACAAAAATGGAGAATTAGTTAGTTTTGCGGCACTATTAACATTCTCGAAACTCCCTAGGTGCTGAGGCGTCCCTAGGTGGATTTTGTGACGAATTCATTTGTAAACTTTTACACTTTTATATGTATTATCGTATATTTCAGTTCTTCGTAATGTTAGTTGGAAGTATTGTGTGGCCTGCTTATGTCCCGTAACGCGTATCAAACAAATTTTCCTTCGATTGGGACACAGACTAATATCACATTCAGTGACGTACTAAGGAGGTTTCAGGGAGTTAACACGGCCGCGGTTTAGTGGGCTATAACTGGCGTATCTCCTACTTACACCAACACCTCTCCACCTTGTCATCACTATAACGCCCTCCTGCCATGAAAAATCCAGTTTTATAACTTCCCGTGGGAAAATATTGGTAAATAACCCCCATGGGACTATACTAGGAACGTCACAGATCGATAGCATACATGTAGCAGAAAACAGCGTTGTTTGGTAGTCCAAAAATCAGACGCTAACAGTGAAAGTCACATATATTGGCTTATTTCTTCCCGTAGATATAAACCTTTATTCGTATGAATAAACTCACTTATGAATATTCCCACTTATCGTGGGAAAGAATTGTTCCGAATAAACTTATGAGCAGAGTATTCCCAAGGGTGGCATCGAAAAAAGGAGACAGTGACTAATGAAATGTCTGGGGAACCACTGACCTAAAATACTGCATTGTTTCTACATCCATTGTACAATTTCTTTCATGTTTTCTCATGTTTCGTTTTATTCACCTTACTTTCTTCTTCTTCTTTCACCTTCTTAATTCGCAATCTATGCAGCGTTACTCAGAAGGCACCGCGTGGAGTCTGAGTCTCCGTAAAAATTAATTTTTATATAATATTATGTAGCTACATAGTTATTTTCTTATTTTCTTACCTTTGTTAGGTCCGTCTTGTGACTTTTATCTTTAGAATAATATTAGCGTGACGCGTTTCAGGTCATCTGACCCATCCTCAGACACTTGCTCGAAAAGAGGTCGTCATATATTAAAATCCAATTAAAATAAAAACACACATATGTAAACTCATTGTCAATAATTAATGTTCAAAAACATGAATAACACTGTTGTCGTGGTGCACCAATCGACCAACACTTTTTGGCCTTGAAACCTAAGCACATTATTATACTTATTTGTAAGTGTAATTAGTTTTAGCTGGCAATTAACAGAACACTAGCAGAACTATCATATTGTTTATAAGAGCGTCTAGAGTAAAGAGCTAGTAGAAATGTGGTGGGCAACACTTAAATGTTTTATCTCCATAAATCTGGCTATCAGAGCTAATGTAATATTTATTGCACTTGAAAATGCTGTTACCTTGTTCTCAGTATCCTTAATTAACAATAACGTTTCTCTTGTTCAAGAGGTTATTTGCACATTATTGATTACTCTAGAAATGTTTTAAAATTATTTTAAATCTAAAGATGTGAATGTAGTAACATCCCCCCCGTCCTTCAGCTTCTGGCGTATGAGCTTACTGGGGCTTTGACAAACAAGTCATTAACTTTTTTCACTTTAGAGTGTTAGAAAGCGCCTGCTTATTTAATAAATTTTCTATATTACCCATGGTCACACGTTCTTTTATGTCCATCAACTCTGATACATTTATTTAGGACTTACCCAGTCTTTTTTGTAGACTTAACGTTGTACATCAACCATTAGCTTCTTACGGAAACAAAACTTGTGTTCCTCTATTACGCAGAGTAGCCTATTCTTCTCATCGTCCGCACAAGACACAGAGATTTTGCAAGGCCACAAGCCTGATTTGCACAATAAAACTGCATTTATTTTGTCAATAACACAACAAATTCTTATGCAGTATTAACCCTTAATACACGTAACACATAAGGCAACACGATTCTACAGGAAAATTCTATCCTGTTCATAGGACATTTTATACCCAAATTGAGGCAGCTCTTTGAACAGAAATTCCGGATCTCATAGAAAAATAAAGCTTACCGCCATAGTAACCAAGTCATGCCGACCACACCGAACCCAATCTTCGGAAGGGGTTGTCCCGTTCCGGTTTCGTGCCGAGTGTATTTCTGTCCCAAGGTCGCTATGTCTTTAATTATATTGTAGTCAAAATCACATTCACATCCTTTGCTTTGTCTCATGACTATCACTTTAATTCCAAATGAATCTGTGTGGAAATTTGGTTACCTACAAATTATCACGAATCGTCTGTAATGTGGCTAACTACACACGCCAAACAAAATGCAACGATTAAAAAAAAACGTTTTGCGATCCTACTGGAAACACACACGTGTCCCGTTAGGTGAGAGCACCACTTGTGCCTTCGCAGGACATGCATAGGCCAAGGATATGACTGAAGCTGCATATCATTACTTATGTAAGAACATTCAAAATGCAAAATGAATAAATGAATACTTGTTTGTATAAAGCATCAAGTACTCCCAGTGTTTTTGAGGTGGATGTTTTAATTGAGCACAGCGGCTAGTCCTTATCCACGCCAGGGATCGCGTCGTGCGCAAACACACACACACACACACACACACACACTGTAATTGGGGGTCGAACAGGCCGTGAGATAAAGGTTAACTGCATTTTTACTCTTGCTCGTTGTTCTCTTCTCTTCTCCTGTCTTCTCTTCTCTTGCATTCTTTAACTCTAAACAAAAACCTTGTTTCGATAATTAGAATCGCCGCGCCAACTCCTCTTTATCCTCCATCTATTTTTATTTCTTGTTACTCTTCATTTTTTTTTAACAGATAATCATTCAACGTCATTAAAGTAAATGTTTCTACGACGAAAAAAAAAGACATATCCCTTAAATTTAGTTGTAAATATTTTCACACACTTGTCTAGAAAACTGATGCGAATAAATCCATTCTGACCTTCGTGGTGTCGAATGACTCAAATTTGACATTAAAGACAAATTTTACAATAATTTTAAAAATTGCTATATTTTCCCGGCCTTTTTTTTTAAATTATCGGTATTTCTTAAGCGAATATCTCTTGTGTTCTCAAGCAGAACGTAATTATAAGAAAATATATTTGGAAGGCGTAACGTTCCGTGAAATTCGAGCGGAATTTAATCCAGTATAATCGGCAAACCACGACCGAAGAACGCATGTAAAAGACAGCTTACTTTAGAAAACTACAATAAGATAATACGAAAGATAATACTGCTTCTACAAATCATATTGATTCATAAACATTTTGGGAAGCTAAAAAATACATAAATATGTTAAGTGAATAGAGTAAAAGGGTTTAGTGAGAAGTGAATATGGTGTTTGGCTACTAATGTAGAGGCCCCGGCGCACCACAAAATTAAGGTCGACTCAGCATGTGGAAACGAGTATCTAGGAAAACATCTTGAAGTAATACGGAGGGTGGGACGTAGTGCTGGTCACCCTGCCTTCTTTGTATGCCGAATGGCTCACGTAAGGCAGTATACTCCGCGTAACTTCTAAACTATTTCGATTATTATCATTATAATAGTTGAAGCAAGCTGAAAGCTAATTCGTACTTTATGAGCGACTTTGATTAATGTTAATTTAATTAAAAGTCAGTATATTATAAAAATGTTGTGTCGTTTGGGTTTATAAGATATTATAGCCTAATAGTCTTCATAGATACAGAAAACAAACAGAACTGGGCCTCAAATATTCATTAAATATTCTATTCACGACTGAAATTTTAAAGCAATGGTAATTGCTGTGCCATTAAAACGAATTAAAGATTACAGTAGTTCTACATGTTACAGCTGAATGCAAATCTAAACCTCTTAATTATGATTTTTAATTCTTGTATACATATTTACTGGAACACTAAATTCATTAAAAATTCGTTAACCTATGTTGTCTGTGCAAAGTGACCAAAGTCTGTATTTGATGTTACAATTCTCCTGTCCCAAGATACAATCATGGTTATGATGGATGAAACATCGCAATGCTGATAAACAATACGTCATGAAATCCTATGTGTCAACAGTTCAGCCACAGTCAGGTACTCATATGGCATAACAACTGATACAGTCAGGTGGTAAATTGAAGTGCTAAACAAACTTTATGTGCTTAGGGACATAATTTTCCACTGAGGAAATGAAGAGATCACTAGCTACAGGGAGAATATCAACAAAAATATAAAAAGTTCGGACCACTTCAAAGTGCCGGCTTTTAATTTTGAAGCTTTAACGTAGTCTGTTGGCAAATAGATCACATTTTGGACTGATAAAGAATCTAAGCTTAGAAGAAATCCTTTCAAGGGGCATTAACATTTCAACTACATAATTGATAAAACATAGGCCAGTGAGTTAATGTATTTAACTCAGAAGTATCGGGCATTAATACAAATTAATTAAAAATTGTCAATGAGGCATTGAGACGAGAGTGTTCGACATGTCTGTAACGTGGTAGTTGAGGGTGGCGTTTGGGGTAGGCGCAATAATGCTGAACTATAGGCCTACTACTTCTACGGACACCTTGATACTGTATGGTTTATTGAAAGAGACTGAATTGGATCGGACACATAAAAAGAACTCATAAAACACAGCTGACAAAATAAATATTTTGGGTAAGAGTCTCATGGGTAATTAAGCACGCAGGAAGACCAGGAATTAAGTTAAAGAATCAGGTGAAGAAAGATTTGAGAAAGCTTAGCCCTAATATTAAAAAATCGAAAGGGTAGAGCAAAGATTACGTACGAATGAATCAAGCTAAGACCAAGCCAAGCTCTTGGAACAAGCTAAGACCATAACGATGACGACTACGACGACGATAATGATGACTACGACGACGACGACGACGACGACGACGACGACGACGATAATGATGACGTACATATTCACAGAACGTCATGGATAGAACGCAAAACTAATGTTCCATTTTACAAGGATTACAGATTGTAAAATAGATTATTATAACGTGATTATTATTATGAGACGTAAATAAGGAACACTGGACATACAGCAAAAAGAATAAACGAAATGCAAAATGTTTATAGCAAAAGGTACAAAACGATAAAAAGAATTATCTAGGGGGTTGAAGATAAATCTCCATCTAGGTGGTTGGGAAGACTTCAGGAAACAGGGTCGTTCACTGCGCGAACCCATTTATTTAACCTGGGGTAAAAAAAACAACAAGTTTTGAAAAACAAATATTAATTGAAAAGTAATTCTACCTCGAAACAGTCACGAAGATAAAACTGCAGAAGATAAGAAATGAGGCATGTTATCACAAATGACAGTGAGAAAAATATTAACAGCAATTTTCGAATGTATGTTTCAGTTGACCTGATGTTCAATGTCAAGACCTGACCGCTTCTACTTTCTAGCATGTTCCGAACAAAAAACGTGATTTCTCGTTATACGTCATGGTTACTAGCTTAGATTGTACATACACAAGACACTCTTCTGCAGTCAAGGATTGTAGCTTAACAATTATAGTTAACGGATTTGTGTATAACTGTCCTAAACTTATTGGAGCAGCTAGCTATTCTTTCAATCTCAATCTGAGACTGATGGATTGCCAATTCCTTACATAGTCTACGAACGATTTGTGGCTTCCCTCTAACATTTACAAATCAGCCCTTAATTCTTATGCCACAGTCAACAGCAATTTTTTCAAGTGGTATCTTTCGAGAAAACTTTGACACAGCTTCCTTTTCTCGTGCACACATTATAACTGCTTCACCCTATGACTACATGAAATTCTCTCCATACTCCTTAGGCATCATATCTCTAGTTTTAAATTAGTCCCTCTACCCTTCTCTCTAAATTTCTCTGATTTGAAGCCATAGAGAGTCGTTTAGAGAGCGTATGAGACTTTCTTTATTGTCCCCTTTCTAGTGTTTCTTGAGCTTAGATGCCTCTTCCTTGTTATAAAACCTATTTTCCCCTACGCTATTAGTACATTAGTTTCAGCGTCTCCAGCACATCTTTCTACCATTAAATGGCGAACTTCTTCTTCTTCTTCTTCTTCTTCTTCTTCTTCTTCTTCTTCTTCTTCTTCTTCTTCTTCTTCTCTTCTCTTCCATTCGCTTTTGTCGTCAAACATCGCGGTCCTTCGGCCACTTGCGAAACTGCGTCCTATCATGGGCGAGACGTTCCCCTTATAGGAGCTAGCTTTTCAATATAACCAACTTATTCCGATTATGTCTTTTTCTCTCCATATATCTGGGCGTTCTTCCATGACGAGTTTCAGCTTCCTGTCGTCCATCATCATTACACGACCAAAGCATTGAAGCGTTCTTATCTCTACTATTTTCAAAACTAATTCCTAGACAATAACGTTCGAAATCTGGTAATATGTTTGGTTTGTTTTGTGTATTAGGGGACTAATATAAAGCTCTAAGTTGTAATGGAAATTCATTTGTATTTCATTAGGAGTTACTGTTTTAGATGAATACTGTTCGTACTATATTCTCCACAAGATAATAGTCAATTTTCTTTCCATATTTAGTTATGGAACCAATATGAAAAATATGTCCGGCTTGTTCTAGCTACAGCAAACAAGGTATGTTAGGAGGTATATTACTGCACTGGATCATTTAAAGTACACTTGCCACTTAACTTAATGACTTGTTTAACACAATGCAAGAAGCGAATAGAGCAGCTCAAATAACACATGTAAATGGACATTGTAAGCGATGCCCCGTTCGGTTTGTTAATGTTTGCATTACAACTGTTCAACTACCGAGAGAAATTGTTATTATTTATAGAACTGCTTGTATTATTATGTGTTACCCACACTGTAATTAGGAGGCGCTGACAAATAATACCAGTTTTGCAAACTCATCATTAATATTTTATACTGAATTAATTAGAAGCAGACGCATGCATTAAGCTTTGTTCATAGTTTACGGCAGACGTGATTACAATGCAGCGCCACTGTAATAAATACTATTTATACTGTATTTATAAAAATTTTACTTACCACTGCGGCAAAAGCATTAATCACAACGACACGAATTAACGCTCATTCGCGCGCACGCGCGCGTCCAAGAACAATAAACAGTGAAATAATTAACATTAATTGTCGCCTTTCCTAATTCGGAGAGTTGATTCTTCCCCATTCAGACACAATGGCAAACTATCTCACGCTTAACACAAACACAAAAGGTCACACGGCTTCTTCTTTTACGGCCATTTATTGTCTTAATTAATTACATCAATCTAACTCAAACCATAGATAGTAGTTTATTGCCTACTGTACGATACAGTGTGTGTGTGTGTGTGTGTGTCAAATTACTCATTCTTAAGGAATATTAATTCATTTTTCATTAACAAATACCGCTACTTATTTACCAGTTAATCAATTTTATTTGACAAAGTGTGACTTGGACATTTAAAACGTTACCTTAGATAGACAGCCTATACTTGTATGGACGTGTAATTAACGCATATAGCCTACTTAAAATTTCAACGGGAAGAAGAACTCATATACGCACCCTACTTTCTTCAGTTCAATTATTACAGAACCTCTTTTTTATGGTTTAGAAACTATACAGTTACATACATATGCACAGACGCTTCATTATAGTTATTTTTATGGCCTATAGACAAATACGGAATTTAGTTATTACTATGGAATAGAAACCTGAGGCAAGACTACTTTTGAAATGACAGGTGTCATGAAGTCGAAGGATTGCTCAGAAGGACGCCCATCGATTGCGCCTGGTTTAGTTACTAAAACAAACGTTTCCCACTTCAATGCTCACAACCTATCGCCTGCACTCGAGGTAACTTCGATGGTAAGTTTCACACACTAAGTCCGCACGAATACACGCATGCTCTGAAATCTGGGTGTCGAACAATAGATTGAGCCAAGTATCGGAGATGACAGAAGGTACTGCAAGTAAACAAAGTTGAACTGCATCATAAACACAGAAGTGAGACACGTAGTGGAAGCTGAAGCCACAATAGCAGATAATAAAGAGAAAACAAAATTTATTTGGTACGGCGCACCATGAGGCAGATGCCGGAAACGGTGTCACAGTAAGTTATTAAAGGGAGACCGTTTGAGGAAATTAAACGATAGTATGGACAAATAGAAGGGTACGGCTGATGTGGCAAAGGAAAGAAGAGATGCGGTATGACAGAGGAGGTATACGAAAACCGTGTTTTATTTGTTGTAATTATGATTAAAAATCATATAGGAAAAGCGTCATGAAAACCAAATTGATCTGCATCATTCGTTTGTAGACTAGAAATAATCATATGATAGCCTGAAAAGACAAAATATAATAGAGATATGGAAGAATTTAGTATGCCAGAGAAACTGGTGAGCCTGATAAAATTGACACTGTAAGGAACACGGAGCAAGGTGCGAGTAGAAGGAGAGCTTACAGAGGAATTTGATGTTCAAAGGGGGCTTAGACAAGGAGATGTGCTCTACAATTCTGTTTAACTCATCGATGTATAATATATTATACATCGATTGTTTAACTTGGCTCTCGAAAAAACGGTATGCCTGTAACCCAGAGGCACGATATTTAACAGAATGCTGCAGTTTCTAGCTTATGCTGATGACATAGCACTTATCTCAAGAAGCAACAAGACCTAAAAGAGGGTTTCTTGAGTCTAGAAGAGGCCGCAACGAATATAGGCCTAAAAGTAAACACAGAAAAGACGAAATACATGTTAACAGGCAGTAAAATGCAAGAGAGAAGAGCACCCCTGGTAAATGGAGGACACAAATTTCAAAAGGTTCTAAATTTAAATACCTGGGTTCACTAGTTACTGTGGATAACATTATGACCGAAGAAATAAAAGAAAGGATATCTATTGGTAACAGATGTTACTTCTCCCTACAAGGAATATTTAAATGTAAAAACATAAGCAGAGCAACCAAGATTCAGCTCTACAAAACAGTTCTTAAGCCAGTTGTCATGTACGGGTCCGAAACTTGGACATTGACAGAGTAAGAGTGGTTGCGCAGGTGGGAAAGAAAAGTCCTCAGGAGCAGTGAACTTCCAAAGAACGTGGAGAATAAGGACGAATGCAGAAATCCACTAAATCTACGGAGAACCAAATATCGTCACTGACATAAAGAAAAGTAGAATCCGATGGGCAGGGCATGTCCAGAGAATGTCAGAGACATCCACATTAAAGAAAATGTTTACGGGGAGACCTGGTGGAAGAAGAAGGAGGGGTGGGCCCAGAAAACGATGGTTGGATGATCTTGAGGACGACCAACGCAGGTTTGGTATAAGAAGATGGAGAATGAGAGCAGAGGATCGAGATGACTGGAGGCGGATTGTCCAGGAGGCCAAGGCTCTCCAAGAGCTGTAGTGCCAATTGAGAGAGAATTATGATTAAATGCAGATAAGTATGCAATATATAATAATATTGATAATTTTCATAATTACCTACATTACACTTGTTTATAATAATTATTAAACAATAAATAATATTTTTATACATGAATACATTTTACTTATTTGTTATGTTTTATTAGAATTTCGACAGTTTTGTTTTTTTATACTCCCGTTTTCATATTTCTAAAACATAATAAATAATATTAAGTAAATAGTGAGTTAAAAACAATTTTAATAAATTTATTACTGAACATTTGTGTACCTTGTATACAACATAGGCCTACATATGATCCCAATGGCGGTAATTCATATTCCCATTACCTTAAAGCTTATAGGTAAGCGTTCGATTTTATCTTCAGTCAATCAATCAAATTGTTGTTAGACAAAATTTCTACACATGATAATGAATTTTCATGATCCTTAAGCAAAGCTATAAATTAAATTGTTTAGTTTCAATATATTTTATTAAAAAATGAAATCTGTGAACTAGCTGCTTGTGATATACAGTTCTTAGTACGATTTTTAAAGTCATCCCCTGCAGGTACATAAAAAAACAATTAATGAGTTTTCCATAACGAGTCTGCGTAATCAATCAGCCGAACATTTCAATCCATCTTTTGCATCCGCCATCAATAACTTCTGCCAAGTATTTTCATAGGAAAACAGTCGTAAATCCCTGTGTTGTCTCACTTCCTGTTTATGTAGCTTCATCAGTGTCTAGTCTGTTGTCCTCTTTCTTAATGGCATTTTAACAATACCGCATATTTTGTGAAACGCACCGGTTTTCTTTTAATGCCAGACTTTTCAAACGGGGATACGCTACAAGGGGGTAAATACAATAATCCTTTCAATAATTCCATTGTTGTATAACACCATTAACACCAAACGCCGTATTACATTTTAATGGTGACGATCTATACAGATCCATTAAATCTTTTGTCCCATAAGAGACTGAACGAAGTATTTTTAATAATCTTAAATATTTCAGTCAGTGCACGCTGAAAATATTATTGAAATTTGATGAGGAATATTCTTTTTTTTCAACTAGGAAAACCTTGGCCTTATGTTTTACGTTTTAACTGTCGCACGTTTTTATTACCTTATGTTAACAATTTACCACCTTCGCCCCTTTTTCTTTGAAGACATAAATCTGTTAACTTACCAGTTTATTTATAATACGGATTTATGAATTATTGATTACCGACTTATCTGATTTATTGATTTACTGACCCATTTATGAAATAAAGAATAAAAGACAGACAACTTAAACTTTATAGGCTCCTGTCTTTACCATTATATTTTCCATAAAACGCTATTTACTGAAACGTTAATAAAGTATTCTGATATCCATTAATAAGATTTTGGTTTCGTATAGATGGGACTTGCAGCATGCGATCGACCAATAATAAACAGAGGATAATCGGAAAATCAATAATCTTATCCGTATCTTTATAACGACAAATTATTGTATTACTACAATAGATAATGAATTAACACTAAATACTGAATAGATAGATCGTGTCACAAATAAACCGGTAAATCGATGAATTTATAGACATCTAATTCAATTTATTGCTATCAAGGGATCCGTAATCGCACGTATCAAGTCCACGATACACATAACACATCAAACACGTTCAAGCTTCCAAGGCTCAGGAAACGAACAACCTTCCGAGCTTTAGCCTGAGGTACCCAAGGTAGAACATTAAAATTCAGGTAAACTCAGATAGAATCTTTTAACTGAATCAGTCGTGCGTTAAACACATGGTAGGTTGTACTGGTTGGAATGATCAAGAATGATCAATGTCATATCCAGTTGGAGAGTGGTTACAGTTTCGATGCCATACTGACTAAATCAGTATCGCCTGGTGTCCCAAATTCCAGTATATGCAAGGATGTTAAGGATCGAACCAAACTGGGACAGAATAAAACGTGTGAGGTAGGCTTACATCTCTGCTACAGCTTCTTGGTCTGTCTGATCTTTATCCAGAAATGCACAGATCTGTTCTGACGTGTAGGCTAGAAGACGTGGCCGTCGACAGCGCATCAGGTAACATTCAGTTACCTGGCCGGTTGCTTCCGGAGAGTGGCGTTGCTAGACAGAAACGTTCGAGGCAGTCTAGCAGTGTCTAACGGCTACGTCGAGTAGTGCCAGGGTCCAGAGTTGTGGTGTGAATGCAGAAGTGGAACACATGTGGGGGGATGAAATTTCCAGATATTGGGAACCTATAGGCCCGTCAGAAAGGCGTAAGTGGTTGCACCGTTTCCTTACAGATACGAATCAACAGACAGTGAGACTATTGGTCCTATCCATTGCGTCAGATGTTCACAATTCAATAATACATTCAGTTAGAGTATTTAAACTATAAAGAGTAGAGTTTTATAACTCTCTGACATCTAAGACACACATTCTCATACCTACAGCCACAGGAGTTTGATTAAAGCTAGTCCATTGTGAATAAATTGCTATTCATAGTTTGTCAGATTTAACGAAGTTTCTTAACACTGTAAATTCCGGGTTTAAAAACAACGCTACCCTTTGTGCTCCTAAACACCTGAGCCGATTAAAATACTTTTTATATTTATTTGTTTGATGACAGACGAAACTGAAAGTAACTTATTTTTTATTAACAATTATTTACACAAGGGTAAGTACTTGTATTATGTTTTGTGCGATCACAGACGTTCGTAAACGTTCACCGTAAATAAACAATTATCATGTAATTACCACGAACAACAATTGTTTGTAGGCCTATTAAACAATGCTAGTAAGTCAATAAAAATCGATTTGTGGTTTACGGAAACCATTATTTAGCCCGTTCTGTCTAGAAGAGAGTAAGACAGCTTAATGCAAGTTCTCTTTGAGTGTTTTCTCAGAAAAGTATCATACATTAGCTACGGACTATATTTTACAGATGTGTGTAAGTAGTTAATTGCAGCTTGTCTATTTGATTAACGGCTTTGTCTGTCTGTCTGTCTGTCTAGATTGTTGCGTAAGCCTCAGGTATGGTATGGGAGAGTTTTGAGGGAACTGTCCGTCTATACACCTCAAACAGCATTTGTACTAGTGGTATGCAATTACAATAACGTGAAGGAAGGAAGAGATTTGCATCTCTGTAATTGTGTCCCAGCCCACTTTGTTTCCTTTCTCCTTATTGTCTACCTCATCTCACGTTCTACATTTGTCTCTGTACATTTTGACACGTCCTCAGTTTGTAACGCGTTTTATTCCAGTTATTAAAAACGTCTCGTCTTCTGTGTCTAAACGGCCAACCGCGTCGTGTTCGCATATTAAAATAAACCACACGAGATTCTTTTATCTATTAAGGTGTTTAAGAAACAAGATTCACAAACTGAAACAATACATTATTAACAAATGCTATTAAGATTACATTGTACTCAGTATACTATCGTAGGAATTACCATTACATTATTAGGACTATAACATTACAATTAATATACGACATACGTAACTGACCCAGGTGGTCCTGTCGTATAGTTAATGAACGTGGATTGACAAATGTTTCACAGCAGACAGGAGAAATCGCTTCATTCCAGTGGAAGATAAAATAAGTCTGCTTATGCAATTTCAGATTTTGATAAAATATATCAAATATATTAAACGATTTGTTTTTGAAGTTTAATCATTTTCACAGAATTTAAATACAGGAAGTTTATATTCCTATGGTAAATAAAACAGTAGCTGTAGCTTCCGAAATTAATTGAGAGTAATTCGAACACAGATAGCTCTGAACTTATACCTTTATACTCCTACCTTATTTAGATGCTTTTTAATGACCATGAAAGTTAAGAGAGAATTTTTAAGTACACTCTAGACAAAAACATGAATATTAATCATGTCAAATTACACATCTATTTAAATTTTCGCGTAAGTAAGTCATCTTCTCATACATTTTAAACATTAAATAAAGTTAAGCAAACAAGTAACTAACAGTTTTGCTTTAACAGTGCATGTAATTTGGAATTTCCACGAACAGTGCACAGATGTTTGTAAATACACTTTAATAACTGCGGACGACGCATAGTCATGCCTGTGACATTACTTGAAAACATGTGCGGATATACAAATGTTAGGTAGCCATAAATATTTTAGTTGCCTGGGAATGGGAGCGGTTCGAACTACCTACATTCCCCTCGCCACGACTGAACAAACCCTTTGGTCTTAGACAGCTCGCCGCCACCTGCAAGGCTACCGTCGCCACCCGGAAACTACCCCTCGGGATTTAAAACGTCAATCACGACCCGCGTTACAAATTATTCACCGAAAAACGTATTCCCTGAACAATATGAAACAACCTGAAAGCTTGAGGAATTATGGACGGTGCTAGTTGCTAGATTTTCTCAGAACATAGAATGGAACCACCAGTCGTGCAGAAAGAAAAATGATATTTTAAAAATTTTATAGTTTAAAAACTTTTTGGACTATAGAAACATTAATTAACATTGCAGAACACTTCAGCAGTGACAAGCGGAAGAACTCCATTAGCGTTAACTCGAATGACAGAAATATGATTGTTCAAAATAATTTTTCATCCTGTAAAGACTCCTCAGCCGTTCGAAATACCTGTTCAGTGGCACACAGTAGGAACACACACGCGTATAGGTACATCCTATAAAAATAAAGTCTTCGCATATCGTGTCACATTAAAGAAACGTAAGAACTGACTGTGTTGGAATTGAAAAGTTGGAAAATCTAAGTTAAGATTTTCGTTAAAAATTTAAAGTCAATCACTTTACTTAATCTACTTACCACACTACAAAATAAAAACAATATGGTCTACTTAAATGCCGAGACTCAATAACAATAACAATAACAATTGCACCAATGCACAATAACGAGACAGGAATGATGGGAATAATTCGTGTGAAAAGATTGCCTCAAATGTTGCTTTTGTACCACCTATGATTAAGCCACCCTATATAGGGGTGGATATAGGGGATATAGGGGTTTTGACCTTTTAAACCACCAGATATTCACTGGTGTTTATGTGAAACTCAAATCATCACGTCGTGCGCTTTAAGGTATTACAGTTTTAGAGACATGTCATTGACAAATAACAATAACAAACGTAATTGAGATTGGCTGATAAAAATTTTGAATTTACAGGCTGTAGATGTTTACCTGTATAGTTGCACTCGGCCTTTCAAAAGTTGAATTAACTCAGAATAGAGTGGGTCACAAGGTGCTTGACACTAGTAGTCCTAACAAATGCGTTTTTATCAAGCGACTTGTAGTCCACATGTATATTTCAGCAGCTAAGTAATCGTCAAACGCTACTTTTATCGAATAGCTGAATAAACCCGAATCAATAAATACAATTTGAAAAACAATTAAAAATTATCCTTAAAAATTAAAATTATTAGAAAAAGAAAATACATATAGTCTAGTTGTTCAAAGACTGTATAACTTTTAGAGCTACAACTAAAACTCAATACACAGCCAATGTGTCTAGTGCTACATTATTTTTAAAAACAACGTTTTTAATATACTATTATTTTTATTAACTCCAAACTTATATGAATACTGACCGCAGACTGAACAAAATGTTTGACAATGATGTTGTTGGAAACACTAAGCCTTAGTAACTGTTAAAATAGAAAAACATACGTTTCGAAAACATGTCTTACAACAGCTAAAAACAATTGAGGTACGTACATTTTTCTTGAAATGCTACGATAAGCTGTGAAACCATACGTATCGGAAATCATTAATAATTATTAACACCTTATTATTATTTTTATTGTTGGCCGAATGACTACAACTTTAAAATTGTTAACGAATAAGTACGAAATGTAAATAGCTAGGCTTTGCATTGTTGGATTTCTTCTCTTTGTATAATTCCTGTATGACATGTTTCCATTTCCTTTTTCTATATAAAATACCAATGGTTCTAACCTGATGGCGGAGGTCCTCAGATGCCTAAGTGGTCACATTAAATGTTGAAATATGCATTGTGTCTACTGTTTGTTATTATGTGTATTTACAAATTACTTTTTTGTGCTTCATCGTCAACATTCTTTACGCCTTACCATAATAGCCTGTTCTAGTCTCGATGGAGTTCATCCAACCATCGTTTACGGGAGGGTCTTCCCACACTTCTCTTCCCCCTAGGAAGATAGTCGAGAGCTCTACTTGGAAATCTAGTTGAACCCATTCTCTCCACGTGTAAACGCCATCAGTTTTTGCCGGGAGATTTTACCCTTTAAGCTTCAGCTAAGCCTAGTCCTGTTCTAACATGATCATTTCTGATACGATCTCTCCTGATACAACCCTTTACAGCCCTCAAGAATCTCATTTCTGCCCCTTATGTTCTAGATATATCTTTTGCCTTTCTAATCGAAGTTCTACTACCAGTATAGCAGTTGAGGTATGACCAGTACATTATAATATTTCAATTAGACCTACGTCTCTCTTCTTGTTTTCTTCTTTAAGTGTTTAATGATATGTATATACATATACATGTACACTGTATATACAAGCGACTGGAAGGGGAAACTAATTTAGCTGCCAGTCTCTTTATCATTTTGATATATAATGCTTCACCCTAGATACTTGAAATCTGACGCCTGTTCTATTGGCAAGTCCTGTATGACAATTTTTGTTCTAATATGATTTGCCCCAGAAAAAGCCATTTCTTTTATTTTAGATATGAAAATTGTTTTATTATAATCTGTTAAAATATTGTTAAGATACAACAACGATCTTTTTTGGAGGTCGTTTTCATTCTCTTGGATGATCACAAGATCGCCTGCATACATTAGCATATTTAAATAAAATCCTTTTCCTAAATATAATTCTTTAGGGTCGTCCAATTTCCATTTTCCTATGGTTTCACCTATGTAAATATTAAATAAAAAGAGAGAGACTACAGCGTTGTGATCAGTCTTGGGTTATTTCAATGCAGCTCTGATAAGCTTAGTTTTTAGCTGTGTCTGTGTCCCATTATATCAACTTTTATGTACCTGCATTAAAAAGTAATTGATTGTTATCCATGAATATCATTTTCTTTAACCATGATAAACATATCCCAGGACTCTTAGTGTGCTTGTCTGACTACCATCTTTGTTCTATTCCTTACACCTTGATATGTCTCATTACCCTAATCAGACCATGTATTTAAATACTCAAAAAATGCACTCCTTTTTCCTTTTACAGCATTTTCTATTTCGGTATTTCGAACCTTTAGACCTTTTCTCCTTTTGTTTATCTTTTTAAAATCTGAAACTTCAAAACTGCCCGTTTTATGACTCCTTTGATTGGCGCCACTCGTCTTCTATAGCGTTAGCAGACGGTATTTGCGATAGAATCTCATTTAATCTTGAGCGATATAGATGTCTTATATCTTTATCTAACATTAAATTCACTTTAAAGATTTGTAATTCATTACTTATAATTTCGTAAGTTCTACGCCACCATCTAGTCAGTATTTTAAGTTTTTAAATTACAATTACCACATAATGATCAGTGTCCGTACTATAACTCCTAGATACTGTCATATTATTAACCAGCGCCTTTAACTTATCATTTACTATAATATGGTCAATTAATGACCCTGTCCCTCTTCCACACCAATTATATTTATAAATTTCTTTCTTTCATAAAAATGTTTTCGTAAGTTTAATTCATTAAAAGTGGCAAAATCTCTAAGTTGCTTTCCATTCTCATTCATTACACTTCTCCAAAAGTACTCACCACATTAGGGACTGGTAGGTTATCAACACGAGCATTTAAATCGCCTACTGTTGTTAGGTGATGTCTAATCTTATATTAGTGTACCTCCTTCTCCAGCATGTCATAGAAGAATTGTGATTGTGCTCTTTCCTACCCTACCCGGAGCACACACGTCAATAATCGTAAGGATACCTTCCTCAGTTTGTATTCGTAATGTTACTGTTCTTTCGCTCATATAGGCGTAACTGACTATTTTATGTTGTCTCCGCTTCTTATCCACATATACCGCTTCTTCTGTCTAAGATCTTTTTGTCTTTTTAACTCCACTATATACCACTGCCCAGTCCCATATATCACGTTTTTCAGTTTCTTATTTCTTTCTGTAATTACGGGAATATTTACTTTCTGATGTTTAAAGTCATTTATCATTTCTGGTTCCTTCTGACCCAAACCCCTTATATTCCAGGCTGCGACCTTTAAGAAGTCTTTTGTAACAAAATACTTCTTAACCTTAATACGTAACCGTTGTTCTTTAGCATAGGTGAATCGGTGATCTTGAAATCCGTCTGACTTATTCCCTTGAGACTTATAAGTAAGCAAAGTTTGACCCTGGGGCGCGAACGCGTTATCAGCCCATCGCACAACTCCCAATTTAGGTAGGACTAGGTAATTTCCATTCAAGGTTTTTTCCTTTTAGCCTTTGGTGATCCAATACCTAAGTACATGGCAGCAACTTTGCCATACGCTGGCATGGGCTGTATCCTAACCCTAGAGCCGGGGTGCCACCACCATCGGAACCGTCGTACCGAAGCACCGACTTTTCTTCGCCGTTGTGACCTTCATTCGTAACAATGGACAAGGGAATAGCGCTACACCCCGCCATACTGGGTCCTCAGCAGAACTCAGTCAAGGACTACTGAAGTCGGGCCCCATCCCTTCCCATACCGCTTTAGATAATTC
This sequence comes from Magicicada septendecula, assembly GCA_034769895.1. Classification (NCBI taxonomy): domain Eukaryota; kingdom Metazoa; phylum Arthropoda; class Insecta; order Hemiptera; family Cicadidae; genus Magicicada; species Magicicada septendecula. Next base: position 663,773,998 of record CM068368.1, read on the forward strand.
TGCTGAGAATAATCTAAGTTAGTTCAGAGAAGATGTCTCTGATTCCTCTTTGGGCGGGTTAATGCTCGTGTATGATGCCATGAACAAAGGCTTTATGCTTTATTATTATTGTAAATCTACTCCTACGAGGTCCCCACATTAGGTCTACTTCTTTACGCTTAATTATGTTTTACTTTCCTCATACAAACATGTCGATATATTTCACTTTACAAACTCTAGAACCGCAACTGGTTATACGTTTTTCTATAATACTAAATCTCAAAACGTTAGTTTTATATACTGACTGAATGTAATTTACTGTTTGTAATTCACACAGTTAGCAAAGCTTCTCACTAGTGCGTTCACCTGTTAGATTATTATCTCCGGTAACGGGAAAACTGCAGATGAGCAGCCCAGTAAACGTTAAATAGACGAAATTAGTAATTTAGTAATTAAATAGGTTACTTTGTTGGCAGTTGTTTAAATTTAATTTAGCGTTTCGTTGAACCAAACTAAATTACCAGCGGACGCTCTAATTTGAAACTAATTCGATCTACAGACAAGTTAGAGCAATGATAACATCTACGAAATGAGACGGAGTTTTGTCGGCGCGCGCGCGTGTGCCCTGAGTACGTATTTCATTTGCTTTGTGGGTATACAACACGCAAGTTATCTCTAATTTTAGTTTCCCAACCTAGAAAGATGTAAGTGATTAAGTTCATCAATTCTTTATCTCTCTCTTCTCTTTGACTTTTCCCCATTGAGTGTTCTTGCCGTAAATCTCTGTCTATCCAATCGTTGCCTATTAAACCAAATTCTCTTTCACTGCTAGGATATCATTACATATAGCCTATCATTGTATCATTGTACAGGCGTAATTCTTTTTTTGGAGAGATTTCGCCAATCTCCTTTGGGGGAGGGGGTTGTGTTCCAACAACACCAAACACGGTCTTCACTCAGGGTTGAATATAAATAGCCTACAACCCCAAATTCGTGTATACATTTTCAATTGAAATTAACAGTATTTTTATTTTAGTCGTAAATCCACCCGTAGATAACAAGTTGTTTATGAGGCTTCCTCATTCTTTCTAAATTTATATTTTTATATTCTTTGTCAAACGTTGGGAGGAAAATGCCGCCTTGCCAACCCCCCCTTCACGCTAATGTTTTTTGGCCACCTAAAGTCACTTGTTCGTTTAACGATCCCATTGGTCCTCTAATCTGCTTGTCGTTGGCCGCGTCACTTCTCGTGTTTGTATTTCACGTTTACGAGTACCCTGTAGTTCTCTTCTCATATAATCTCATTCCACAATTAGTTTTTATCCTTTATTTTATTCGCAAGAGATTATAATTCTGCCCCATTTTCCTCAGTTCAAAGCCATTTCGTTGTATTGCGAAATATCCCTTGATCCAGCTCATCACTAATGCTATTATTCCAGATCAGTTCATGTACAGATTTAGTCCGTTCCACCACTGATATTTTGGTCTCAGTATTCTTGCCACGTCTTCCATTTTGTCCAGTGACAGAGCTAAACATGAAAATTTTCCGTGGTTTTAATCCTTTCATTAAAAAAAAATAGGCCTATATCTTTTTCATCAATTTCATCTTTTTAAGATTAATTCTTAAACCTCATGTCAAATATTATTGATGTACGTTCACCGGTTAATATTAAAAACAGAGATGTATTTGAAAACTGAAAAATATAGCGTTAAATATCTCTGAGGGGGGGGGGCAACTTCCAGTCGTAAATTCGTTAACCTCTACCTTAGGAATCCACCTCTGCACTTTTTAATTAGGCTTGAATGCTAATTTCAGTCTTTATTAAATATACCTTGTTGAGATTTGTTGGTAACAGAACAATAAAAATACTTTGTTTCCTAAATAAATAAACTTCTGATGGCCGGATACGAAGTATCATAGAAACGAAGTACAAGTATGTAGAGTTCATAACTAAAAATGTTCATTTATAATATGTAAAGACTGATTACTTGTCTCAGATGTAAATAAGAAGGTTAGAGTAGATTTTAATTTAAAAGTCATTGTATTTTTAAATCCATGTTGTCAGTGTGAATTGTCTTACAAGATGATTGTTTTACCTACCCGTCTGTAACTTCGCTTCCGTTTTCTCTATGATACGTTTTGCAACATAGATCCATCTTCACGTATGTAGCATTTGATCTTCTTCTGCTTCCACTTCTCCTTCTTTGTCTATATTCGTACCTTTCCGAATGTGTTTTAGAGACCGGTGAGCTGCCTCTGTCTTCAGAGTTCGTCATGGTTTCAGTTATTGAGAGGTTGCGCCTTTTGACGTTTGGTCGATGAATTCGCTGGCTGACCTACCTCTTCTTCCTTTTCAGTCACCTTCACTTAGATTATCAGTTTCTTAATACTATCTCGTCGAGCGTAAAGCTCTTTGTGGTCGTTATAGTTAGTAGACGTTAAGTCGCTATGTAGAGATCGAAAAAGCATTATAATGTTGTGTTAACTTACTTAACGTTAAGTACATTCTTCTTAATGTTTTGCTAATCTCTAACAAGATGGCTATCTGAAGATGCAAAGATGCAATATATGTTCCGAACGGACAATAGAGTAAAAGATGACAGAGCAATAGACAATGAACATCCACTTTAATACTTCAGTTGTACTTAAATCTTAAACATATTTAAGTTATATTTAATAATAATAATAATAATAATAATAATAACGAGTGTGGAGATGAGTTAACGAATGAAGGAGGGTAAATCAGTGTGCCACGAAAAAATATCTCAGGTATAATTTTGTAAGCGAAACGAAGATCCTTTTATGAAGTCATCACATCGTCCTAAGTGGGTACCGTATGAACTACATAGCATATGACACTTGATAAGACATATCACATTAGCATAGCCAAACATTCATTAATCATGTTATGTCACCTGAACCGTATTGGACTAACCTCTGTACCCACTGTAAAGCACGCAAAAGTTGATTCGCTGTTAACTCTTATACATTAGTTAATTGTAGGCCTACCTATTGTGTAGGTTTTAATTGTTTAAGCCAAGACTCTGATTAATTAGCTCTTAGAATCCTTAAATTTTTAGTCACCGTCAATCAATGAATGTTTTAGTGGATGGTTAGTGAGGATCCGTCAATAATACAAATTTTAGCTATTTTGCGTCGACGTTTCGACAATATTTATTGTCATCGTCAGGACCTGTGTATGAAATACAATAGAAATATCAAACATAACGAAACAATTAAATATTTGGGTGAACGTGTTGGTGTATGTGAGTGTGTGCGTGCGTATGTATGTATCATTTTATATGTGAAGACTTATGATAGTTTGTTCACCCAAATATTTAATTGTTTCGTTATGTTTGATATTTCTATTGTATTTCATACACAGGTCCTGAAGATGACAATAAATATTGTCGAAACGTCGACGCAAATTAGCTCTTAGAGTTTATTTCAGTAATTCCAATACGTCTTTGGAAGGGTAGAGTGAGCGAGCAGGTACAAGAAACACTGGGAATTCTCCACGTAAACAAACTCAGCGTTCAACAAGTGCGCACATGTTTGACTAATAAGATTACTTAGGCAGGCACAGACACGTATCTGTTGTAAACGACGCCTCTAAGCCGTTTCACGTGTGCTTTTTGGAAATGGCAAAACAGATTACAGAGGTAGGCCCACATGGCCAGCAAATGTGCGAATTGTCAAGTAACACCCGACATTCCATTTTCCATTGTTATAGATACCACACTCGAAGAAGCGCATGGTGAATTTCCCTAAACGGTTTAGTTAAAATCAAAATAGGCCTTTTAAACTAACGTTAAAACTAAATGTATTTTGTTTGGCGCTTTTAGAATTCATAAGTTGTAATCACCTTTATTTTTGTCCTTGACAGGATTTGGAGTCAATGTGGGTCAGCGTACATTATTTTAGACGTACAAATACATAAGTGGGTCAGTGTGGCTAACACTACCCTCCCGGCAGAGGTTGGTAATCATCATCGATATCCGTATCCTCACCCTAAAAGGTCTATTGGCGTGCAACGGAACTATTCTAGCAAGTTTCTCACCCACGGACCTCTCGTGCTAACTTCGATCTTCTGCCTGCGATTTGAGCCTGACGTATGAGCTGCAGAAATTCATATTTTGATCCTCATAAAATATGTCTAAAGTATTCCAACTGTCGAAAAGTCATTTCCTTTCCTTTGTTAAGGAATACATCCTTAAGACTACACTATTAAACACTCTCACCATCCACGATATTTTCAGAATCTTCCGATATATCCAAAATACACAAGTCTCAATTCTATTCACGTTGTGTTTCCATGTCTCTGGGTCGGCGTCGAGAGGTAGAAACGAAACACCATAAGAACTCAGATTCGGACTTTTATCGGCAAACAGTGTCTTCCCTTTTTATAAATGTGGTTCTTGCCATTTCTGTTCGCTTGTACAGCACGAACGGTAACGATTCGAGGTTGTTCCTAAATACTGAATTTTTCTTACTCAGTGTCTGTGTTGTTGATTATCTGCAGTTGGTATACGATGAACAACGGTTTACTGATCATCATGTTACTTATCACAAAATATGGTTCACATTAAGACCACAGACATATTGCTTCTATGAATTCTTTACTTCAGTAGTTGCAAATCATTAATGCTAGTAGCAATTATTATTATATCATCAGCGCAACTTACATTGTAGTAGCTTTTCCGTTGGCTGTTACACCAGGTTCCCTAATTACTTCTTCCGAGTATAAATTAAACATAACAATCGATAGGACACAACTTTGCGAGAAGTAGATAATGACGGCTGTCTTCTAATTCCATTACCAACTTACAATTATATTTACCAATTTCAGTCTCTTTTTCCTTAAGTAAAGACATTAACCTAGCGTGGAGTGGTCTATCGAGGGCCTTTTCGTAGTCATTGATATAAAGATGATATCGACATTAACATCGCGGGGGCTGATATGGAGTCTGAGAGAGTGGCTGGACCGCCCGTTCGATGAGATCAACTACTATTACCTCACAGTTTCTGTCTGGGCACGAGTATTTCCGCAGCTGCTCGTTCAAGATGAGTAAAACCAGGAACCCGGTATGCACGTTTGGTGACTCTGACCTGGGCAACACGGACCAGACTGTGATACGTGTGCGGTAGAGAAACAAAGACTTGACGCGGAGATTGGTCAGGTAACGCTCGACAGTGTCGTGAAGATCAAGTTATCTGAAGGAATCGAGTAGGACCAGGTGGCGGCATTGTGGAAAGTGTGGTGCGCAGAAAGAAACAAGAAGAAATAGATCTTTTAATCGTCGAGTGCTGAAGACAAAACAAGAAGGAGCCCGGTAGCAGCTAAATAAAAGCCTCACCTTGATGAAATTTGAAAATGGTTCCAAGGTGACTTGTCTGAAGAGAAGGTGCGCTTTATTGAAGGGGAATCTCACACACCGGAGAGCTGTATCTTTCTGATGGTGCAGAATGCATTTTCTCCTCCATAAAAAATATTATTATTATCATTTACTTTGCTTATTTATTTTTATTATTAAAGTTGTCATTCATTGAATCTGTAATATCCGACAGTTGTAGGCTATTTTTCTTACCTTGGAATTCATTTCTTACACTGTCAACGTCCATTGTAATTCTGTGCGTTGAATTATGCCTTTATTTCTAAAGAGTAAACTTCCTTTGGGCTCGTCTTGTACGTATTGTGTGGGGGGAAGTTTGATCTGCACCAGAATGTACGTGGATCCCTTCTTATAACTGTATTTCACCCATGATTTTTTCCGTTCATTCTACAAACGTGATTCCAACAACTGTAAACTAAATTACCATGTAAAGCTGACGGATACCACGTACAGAGTATTGCCCTTATCACGGTACCAATTTTGTTATTTTTAATAATCAAAAAAGTGTATTTACAGAAACCGTTCTTATAATCCGAATGTATTACTTATAATCTTAATTTAAAGCTATAAAATATTACTACATTTGTGTTTATATTCCGTCAGTGTTAATTCCTTTAGTTATTACATCACTCTAAGTTAATGCAGAAACACCTATTTAGTTCAAACGCTATTAATCTAACATTTCCATGTTATTAACCACTTTTGTATTATTTCCTTAATATTCACTCCCGGTTTCGTCACACTTGCAAGTTGTAAATCACTATGATTGTTTAGTAAAAAGCAGTCACGGAAACATAAAAGGTACGTCACATATTTTATGGACGGCTCACTGTAGGAGTAAAAAAACATTTTCTACCATTCTCTTGTTTTTAACGTTATTCAATCTGTGTGAGCAACTGTTTTATGCTCCCAAGTAAAGAGCAACTGTACTACAACTACTGATAGAGCGTTTAGTAACAATTATGTAGATTTCGTTTTTCAGAATTATTAACAAGGTACAACAGTACAATAAGGTTGGTATATTATAGCTACCGTTAAGTTTAGATGTTAACACGTCTCTCTCGACTAATTACACTATCACGTACCTGCACAGACTCCTTGAAAACCAAGAAATAGTCTGCACTAATATGAAGTTGCAATATTCCTGACAGACTTTTTCTTAACAAAGTCTATTTTCCGGTAGAAATTGTATTATACAACTGCCAAAAATCGGCCGGGGCTGTGTCGGAGCCACGGCCGCAAATCTTCAGAGCGTAGAATACGTCTGTGTGCTTTAGGGTTTGGACGCGTCCAAATTCATTATTAAAGGATGTTTTGTGAATGTGCTTTGTAGCTAACTGCCACGTTTTGCTGAATTCGATCGGCTGATACACTTGCGAAGTCGGGCGCTCTTCCTCATCCAACTCGACTTCAGTATTTATTTCCTTGTCTTTTAAGCGTTGTCGGTAAATCATCTAACGTTCGGCATTAGTCATTTTGGGTTTTTTGAATTCCCCATGATTTTCTCTACTCTCCTGTATGCGTTTACGATACTTTTGAGCACGTTTAGCATCCATATACCGCGACATTTTGTCCGAACACACGATTTTTACAACTTGAATTACGATTATTCAAACCTCTTAATAATATCACCGCTATTACGGTACACTATGTAGATAGTACTCGATGAGACAATTTTAACGACACCTCACTCAACGTTCTATCGCATCGGAACCGGAGAAATACTAATTTTAGTGCGCGCCGAGCGGCGCAAAACATTTCTATATCTCCCCCCGCTCACCCCGCACTGAATGATGCAATAGCCCGCTTATATTGTGCTATTTATTATCTTTGTTCCTTTATCTGTCGAATGGTACCTCATATAAGTGTGAATCTTTTGTCGTTTAGATAACATTTCAATTTCAAACGTGACGTGAAAACGTAACGCTCGATTTTCTGGTTGGGAGTGCCTATTGCTGGCCTGAAAGGTAAGACGTATTCTACGTCAAAAACACAGTCTTGCCTCTACAAATTAGTTTTATCTACCGCTCATCACATTGATGGATTTATATTTTGTTTTCATTTAAAAAATACACATTGCTGTCGACCTAAAAAGGAGACAGAATAGAAGGTATCAGGACATAACATATGACATTTATGAAAACACGTTTTGCAATACGTATCTGAAGAAAGATGAGAAGAGAGGACGTTCATTGAAGCTGTAGTGTCAGAACCGGTTTCACTCAGTCCGTGAAATGAAAAACAAACTTATTACTGACAGCGACGATTGGACATAATAGGTTTTATAATCTTAATTGTAGAATTGTTTTACTGTATTTGTATGGTACCCATTAATATTTTACATAAGATGTAATTTCCTCTTTAATTAACGGATTTCTCCTATCTTCACTGCTTTCTTATGGCCTTCGAGCTCTCTTGTTGTATCCATCCCAACGATACAGTTTAGTTGAATTTGTTGTAATTTTTATGTGAATTAGCGTAAATAATATTTAGCTATGAAGAAATAGACAGGTATGATCTAAAATTTGGCTTATGATATTATTTAGTTGACGGTCAAGGTTGACACAACGGCATCTCTGTTATCCACACTTGCTTGACTTATTTTGACAAAAAATACGAAAAGACGGAAAGTAGGCCATAGATAGAAAAATCGGCGACAGAAACTGTCTATCAAACGCTGATCAGTTGGAAAAATAATTCAGAAGATATGTATATGCGTCTCATTATCCATTGAGCTTTGATTCATTTGCATCAAATTAAATGTTTTATCATGCAAATAACACACGCCGTCCACTGAAGCAGGTAAAATGCATCACTAATAAAATACTAAATACTTTTTTTACGATTACTGTTATAAAATTCTTACGGAGACCTATATATGTAAGCCAGTTTTTACTAGCATTATGAAGTGGCGAAGAGGTGTTAACGATATTTAGTAGAAGTGCCGTCATTTATTGGTTTTCATGTTACAGAAGAACTGTTCTTTCTCAGTAACCATTATTTATAAATTTTGCAAAAAAAAAACTCCACATTTCCATTCAAAACCTTTAATAAACTTCTTAAATGTGTCACTTGTATGTCACACTTTACTGCCATGTATGTTTTAATCATGAAACGTAAGTTTATCTTTTAATTAGGGTTGTGTGATAGATTGGACTTCCAATACAACAAACACAAAACAATTTTTATAAAAATGTTAAAATGAAAATATTGTATCACAATATGCGAGATTGGGATTGCAATGAAAATATAAAAATGTTACGTAGGCCTGAATGTATTAAGGGTAGAAAAATTAAGAAGTAAAGGTAGAAAATAAAAGAATGAAATAGGCAGCAGAAGAATGATGGGTAGAAGGCTCTTACTAATTGCAAGAGAAAATAGAAGTATCGGAGAACGTTGACGGAGAGCCACAAACTGGATTTCGAAAGAGAGGCATGATAGAAGAATGAAGCGTTTGTAGACATAGTACAACATACGACATACTATCCTGTTATGAACGATTTGTTAAAGTGATATTGTTTGTAGTGAAGGCTGTCGCTACCAGGTGGTGAGTAAAAGGAGGATAGTTATAGCTAAACTTTATGAACCCAAGAGATTATATGAAAGTATTCACATTCCTTGACAACACCTCAGTGCTAACGACATACCTATCGCGTAAGACTCTAATTAATCTCACGAGCTGATTCTAACACAATTGTTACTCTTGAGATTAAATATCAAGGTCACGTTATAATTTTTAAATGTATACGCCTTGCAGAAATACCAGTAAATACGGGAAGAATGCAGAAAACTTAAATCCAAGGTTAATCTAGTAAAATGTGTAGATTTCTTGTAAAAGTCCAATGGCTTGAATACATTTAAATTTTGAAAACAAAACATAGAAAACGAGTTGAAAAATATTTGTGAGATATAGTTGTCTAGGACTACGCTTCACAAACTCTGAGGAACAGAAGTATCTGCAAAAAACAATTTATACAACACGTGACGCAGAGTTGTATAAAACAATCTTATTGTATGAGTTGCAACAAATATTTTACAATAAACACAGTTCTCGGTTTTAAATGTGTTCAAAAAATAAAAAACGATAACAGCCGTTTTAAGACCGCGTAATCCTGTGAAAAGTGTACATAATTAATACTAGATGCATTATAAGACTGTCGACGTTACCTTCATTTATAACTTAAGTCGCCAGTCCTGGGATAAGAGTTCTTTAAATCTTCTGTAAGCTAGAGTCAGATCTGTACTATTATTTTTACATCACCAGACAGTCTTGTTGAAGGCCTACTTGTTCTGCCTAGTAATCAGTAATTCATTTTGTCCACCTATCGTTGCGATATGACCGGCCCAATTCCACTTGACAATTAAGCATAATAAGTGTATCACATAAGACCGTACATTACTCCTCCCCCTAACGACCGTATTTATCCAATTTATTCATCGCATCCATTTCGTGTTCATAAATAACGATTGACCCAAAATAAAAAAAAATAACACACTTGCTCGTTTATTTGCTGTTGATCTTAATTTTATATCTGATCGTATCCATTCTTAAAAAGGTCATATTCTTCGCTTCTGTTTGCAAACCTCTAGCTGATATTCATCGTACACCACAATCAATCGATAAACTTTCTGTTGCAGATAAATTTCATTCTCAGCGAAATTTCCACGTCATCTACATGGAGACAGTGCTCCCAACTATTTCACAATATATTAATATCATCTATTTTCATAATGTTGATTATAAACAAAGTAAATAATATTGCAGAGACACAACTAACCTACCTAACGGCCTTATTGTATGGCATGGAATGTGTTAAACAACCATTAGAGAATTAAGGTTCTGCCATCATAAAACTCTTTATAGATCTTAATGAATTTGTAAAAGTAAATAAAAATAGATATTCATAAAGAAGAACTATCCGAGTATGTATGTATGCGAGTACAATGTCCTACTGCCCAGCTACAAGAACGGCTCATTTAGATAGCATACATGTCTCTACCGTTATTAACGCCAGAGAATGAACATTTTCAAAATCCGAGTATGCGCTGCTAACGGCAATTTAATTAATCTCATGAAAACAAATTTAGTGAGCAGTCAGAAATTTATATGCTTCAGTAAATGGCTACAAACACTATGACAACAAGTATCAGTTTATCACAACTGGTGGGTGTACCTTAGTGAACCATTTTAAAGTCGCTAATAATCGGTGTACCTTAATGAACCATTTAAAGTCGCTAATAATCGTTACAAATTACAAAATCGAATTGAATCCCATCAACCGAAGCAGGCCGGTAGAGGTGTAACGGTGTAAATACGAGTTTGTAGGTGCAAAACCAGCAAACCAAACGGCATTACATAAGTGAGGGAAATAGAAAGCGGATAAATGTGAGCAACCATCAGAAAGAAAGTAAACAGACTACAGTTTCTAGTGACAAGTAATTGTTTATTATAGCATAATATGTACTAGACTATTCACGTGATTGTCTGTTGAGTAGTGTAAAAGTAGGAACAGGTTGGTTTATCAATTATACATACATATATTACCTCTTGGTGTTTGTGAATCTAGATTCTATCTCTCGTATGTAAATTAAAAAGGAACAGTATTTCGGGAAGTCAATATTAGACTTTAAAATGTAAACTAGGTGCTGTTATTACCTACCGTTGTAAAAAGAGTACAATGAAATAATGAAATAACATTAAAAATGTTAATTATGAAATAATGTATTAAAAACATTTTTGTTTCTGACAGGTTGGTATTCAAGAGTGAAACCGTTTCTTCTCATACACTTCGGTACGCAAAACGTAAGTTCAGTTTTCCAGTTTTGAAGAACCGGAAGGTTCTTTGACCTAAAAATGAGGGAAAACAAAGTTCATGATTATACCACAATCACAAGCTCGAAGGATTAGATAACGCAATTTCATCAATTTTGGGTAATTGTAAATTGTAAATAGTGTGACCAATCAAAAGTCTGTTGAAGACATAACAGACTTGCTTTTTCCAACAGAGCCTATTTCACATTGGAAAGACAATTTTACTCTAAACTAATTTAAAAATATCAAAAGCACTAAAGACACTCCTTTAAATAACACTGATAATTCCGGTGTTGCTGTAGGCCTATGCCTCAAAAACTTTGGTTCTGGTCAAAAAGATTGAAGAGTCTCCTCGCTGGACGCGTCTGAGAGGAAAACAGTAAGAACAATATATGGGGCAATACATGAGAAAGTTATTGAGAGGCAAGGAACAATTGAAGAAATTTATACTTTTTTGCAGTAAATAATTGCCCCTCAGAAACAGTTTGATGATTCGTTCATGTTGTGAGGATGGAGCGTTCAAACCATGTAAAGCGATTCTTCCTGAAGAAGCTAGACAGCAACAAAGAAAGGTGAGATGGAAGGATGATGTGGTGCAGTAGCTGAAATTCAATCCAGAGAATGGTTCCAATGGGTTATAACAATCCAGATTGTTATCCAGTGATGACGGTTCAGCAAGGGCTTTGTCATTTATCTCTGCACAAATAATTATGTAAATGTTTGATTCTCTGAATGGTTTTACCGATTTCATTGTTCATTTCAGTTCGACTACTGGAGATGTTGCTTCGATGTTCACTGCACTAGGTTTGCTACAAGAAACAAGGAATCGACAATTTCAGCGTAATTTTCTGAAACCAGTAACAACTTCGATCTTGCTTCTTACATATAAGAAACTACCTATAGCATTAGCACCTAACTGACTCCAACAGTTGGATGGAAACATCATTTGTAAATTGAACTTATATAAACGCTTAGGCCTACTTTAGATTACAAATTGGTTTTCGTGCTAGTAAACTTTAGAAAACAACAAATAAATGTTTCGCCCAGTCCGGGGTGTTACCCTCGGTGTAAAAGATACTGAGAACAGGCAGCCAGAAGAAGATATAAAAAAAATAAAAACAAGGACAACGACGACAATATTAACCAAAAATTCATAAAACTTGGTACCCGAGTTACGGAATCTACTCCGTGCCGCATTGTCGATCGCTGCTGAGTGTATCTGCATGGTGGATGGGGTATGTAAAGGCGCGTCAAGACTAGGCTTACCCAGAGCTAATTACTATTGTACCAGCCCAAACACATTTAAACCAGCAAAACCAGCAAGGAGTGTGTGTGTGTGTGTGTGTGTGTGTGTGTGTGTGAGAGAGAGAGAGAGAGAGAGAGACAATTTTTCTACTGAGACGTCAACACTATCTGTTAAATGGGAACCAAAAACAGAATGGGACGCCCATCTGTCAAATGGGAATGGGTATCAACAGATTTATTTATTTATTCACCAATTTACAATTTACTCACAATTATATATTGAGCAATAAATGTGTTGAGAAAATCTATCATGAGTTAATAAATCATCCAATAGGATAGTAAGACGTCCCTCTTGCCGGTGAACTGGCTTTGGTTTTCTTGATCTGCTAGCCTGGAAGTCGGACGTTCACTGTTATGACTTGCGGATTACTCATTTCTGTAACAAGAACGATTACCACATTTAAAAAAATATATATTTTACCGACGGATAAAATACGGTAAATATTATACAGATTTTGTCAATAAGTGACTTGGATACCAATTCAAACATGTTATCCATAAAGTATAAAATATATTATAGGTCCGTACTCTGTGCGAGCAGGCTCGCGTTTGTCATGCGAAAAATGGTAATGTTAGGGCCGAATTCGTAGACGGCAGACAGAAGACAAGGGAATCGTAATGTTACATAGATCGCGCCAGATGAAAGATCACATGCTTCTAAAGTCACTGCATTCACAGAGGAAGAGAAAGACCACTGGCTGGCAATAAGATTCTGTTAGTTAACGTAGAGCGTGAAGCGCAAAGATAAATACCGTGTTAAACACTGAACAGGCACGGATAATTTTGTGCCTTTCTAGTTGAGTTACAGTATATAAATCGCAAGGAAACACAACACGGTAAACAGGTTTGCTGCGAGGGATGCGCTCAGTGCAAGGGTCATGTATGGAAAGCTCACTCTTCTACGTCAGGTCAGCAAGTAGTGTGAGCGTTGTCTACTTTGTTTGTTGCATCCAGTAACCTACAACCTGACCTAGCCGCTCATTCGCCGACTCTCACAATACTCAACGTATTTGGATGCGAATAATAAAACGAGCTTCAAATATCGCCTGACGTGACTCATGTTACCGTTTAATTCTTTCTTAGAAAGTTTGCGAAGGACGGAAATCCTATTTATCTTGGAACTTTGTGTAATGTAACTTTATATAATAACCCAAAGAAAACAATGCACTGCATTATTTTGTGTGACGTTATGCTTTATACAATTACGATATTTAAGTCACATACGTCAGCGTGCGGTTCACACATAAGTGTTTACGATGTCGTAAACGAATTAATATTTTTAATGTATTATACACGCTGAATTGTTTTAAATACAATATGGATTACAGTCCTCTATTTTAGTCAGTAAAGTTGAAACTATATCACTAACAGTGTGCGAGCGCGCTTGTGTGTAGCTTACATGTAATATAAACTGCAATTGTACTTGTAAATTTTTCTCCAGTATTAAAGTTTTGTTAAATTTGAAATTGTTACATGTATTAGGCTCTGTAGTTTAATATGGTCAGCTCAATTTAGTCCAATTTGTTTACTTTGATAATTAACTTTATCAAATAAATGGTCAACGAAAATTGTTGAATTTAACCACATACAAAATTTATTATCCCCAAATATAAAATTACGCTTTTAGTGTATATTTTCCGAGGGAAGATAGCAAGAACCGATAATTTACATTTAATGTGGAGTACAGTGGGAGATTCTAATATATTATGTCGTTATTGCGCTATTTAACGATTAAACGTTCGTCGTTAAAAATGTTTGTTGCTTTCTTAGTATTTAATGGTTTATAGGTTTATCGCTTACAGTGTAACTGGAGTATGAGCTGGATCTTTTATTTGTAAGTAACACGTTATGTTTCTTGCAGGATTCTTTAATTTATATATAAAATATATATACAATTTATTTAATATTTATAATTTCTTTATCTCAAGATGTTTTCCCCTGCAACATGTTTCAGGAATCCTATTGTTCCCATCCTCAGCCATCCTCATCCCATTAATTTTGTATCTTGGTTGTGTTTTGATTGGTTGTTGTTATGGTACTCAAAACACAAGTACTCAACAAGATACAAAATTAAGATGGCTGAGGATGAGAACAATAGGATTCCCGAAACATGTTCCAAATAAGGGAAAATAGATCTTGAGGTAATGACATTATAAATATTAAATAAATTATATATGCATCAAGAAATATACTGTAGCAAAAAGTGTTTTACTATACATATATATTATTATAATTTATTATAATTATAATTACTTCTGCAAGTAGAATAATATTATTTTATGGTTTTATTTTAACCTAAATAAATTTAATGAGGTTAAAAAAAAACAAAAAAATAACATTCTACTTGCAGACGTGATTATAATTTAATTTACACACGCACACATGTTTATGTATATAGTCTATGTACACGAGAAAAACTATACAAACTTGAAAAAAATACTTTCAACTGATCTTTAGCCCGTAATATGCCATATTATATATAGCTTCTAATAGTCTAGAAGCTATAGAAAATTTTAAATTTTACTGATCTTCCAGTCACTTCAATAAATCGACTGAAATGATTGTTAGTTTCCTGTAGACAGAGGAAAGTTTTCAGGACCCTGCATTCTTGGGAATCATACGATGGGAAATCTGCTTCATCATTTCCTTCACTCTCTTGTCACTGCTTGTGGTTATTTTTTTATTGACTGTGCCGCTTCGTCACTATTGCTTTTCCGCGCTATTGTGTCACAGACCCCTTTCAAACATTCGATTTTTCTACCTCTGGATCCTGGCATACTGGATCTGTAGTGATATGTTTCCGCATCTAACGATGGGTTATGACACAGCTAACAGCTAACAAAATATATAACGTGGCTAAACCTGAAGAAATCTTCTTTATTGTACCGCGTATAACTTGTCTGTAAAGCAGGAGCTATAGCAAAAGGTATCGCTCGAATACAGTGATATAAATAGTCCAAAGTATGTTTGACACTGTCACTGTCCAAGCGAGAGTTACTTAAAATCTGGGTAGACCTGTAACATTATGTGAACGCTATTATCTGTGAAAGTTTGTTTAAGACTTTTCAGAATAAACTATGACTACCACTTCGGTGATATGTGGAATCACTGTTAGATCTTCGGTATCTTTTAAATACAATATGGATTACAGTCCTCTATTTTAGTCAGTAAAATTGAAACTATATCGCTAACAGTTTGCGAGCGCGCTTGTGTGTACATGTAATATAAACTGCAATTGTACTTGTAAATTTTTCCCCAGTATTAAAGTTTTGTTAAATTTGAAATTGTTAAATTTCAACTACACGTGATCTGAAAGAACCGTATGTAAGCCTACATTAAAGCAAAGTGGAGAATTTATTTAAAGAAGTCCAACCATTGCTTAACGATAAATGCCACAGGCTCGTTGTAAGTAACTAATTACTTTGAAAGTAAGCAGTAAATACAAGTTCAATTATTCACACATGTCAGTAGTTTAATAAAGTAACATCAGTATGTGTGCGTTATCACTACTTTAGAAAGCTACACAACCATTTGCTATAACACAGAGCGTAACTAGTAGTTTTTCATACTAGATGGGCAAAAAAGGTGGAAAATAGTAATGGCCTGCTGACGGTAATATTAAAATATTTATTTAAATTTCTAACTGATAAGGACAGGTTTGTTTATGAGGCACAGTAGCAGAAAAAGAAGCCAGTATTGCATCACCAGAAGATGCACCGCTGTCGGCGGTTTGTATCTTCTGACCCACTTTCACGCGCGCTCCTCACAGATATTTATTCCTCTGCCTGCTACAAACAGCATTGATTTATACGTAGTACACCCACACAGCCATTGAACACACACACACACACACACACACACACACACACACATGGCGTATCCCTGTAAATCGCACTTTTAAATCATTCAGAAAACTCGACACTTTCTTCTACCACTGTTGTTCCTAACAATGCTCACGTCAAAAGAAGAACAATTCCCCTGTCCCGCGGTTAACATCCTTACTCGAGTCAGCTGACCTTATGTGTGGAGCACTTTATCACTTTTCACCTTTAGCATGGGAATATGTTTTATTATTTTGTTACTGGATATAGAATGTGAAATTGCATATCCCTGACTGTAACTTCAAGATCTCTCTCTCTCTCTCTCTCTCTTCCCCAATCTCTCTCTCCACCCTCTCTCTATCTCTCTTTCTCGCTATCCATTATTTTCCACAAACATATTTTCTGTGTATGTAACGTAGTAATAGACTTTTATAATATGCAACTTTGAGACGTAATCAATTAGTATCAAGATGTGGGCAAGTAAACGCAGGAAATATTTTAACCTCAGGATTGCCAAAACACACAAATTCCAACAGGGAAAAACGGGACACACAAGGGTGCCGGAAAGATAGCGTAATTTGTAAAATCAGAAGAGTCGGGTTATTGTTGAATTCAGACTTCAGGGATTTCCATTTTATTCTTGCGACTTACCTGTTTTTCTAAAATAATCGAAAATTTAGTATAAATACTTGTGAAATTATTAATTTTCATCTGATTGAAAATTTCCACTGTAACTACAACGACCGTTTTGTTTGAATGGTGTATAAGAAAGGTTTATATTGTTACGACGGTCACTTGGTCGTCGTAGGTACATTGGAAAACAAATTACAAGACACCAATTAAGTCACTAATCACCAGCTTTACTTTTCACAGTTAAACAGTTCGTAACTAACAACACAGTCTCTTATAACAAATCAAATAAAAAATTGTTCACACGCAAATAAATGTCAACTAATATTAAAACACAACTGTATTACAATATACAGTCCGATTACAAAACACAACACTTAACTAATAACCACTTGAACGCGCAAAGTATTATCGCCCGATAATAACTCGAACCGCACTGTAAATATATCGCCACTATACAGAAACTTAAGGCAGCTGCCGCCATGTATTTATACCTCCGCTCACAGACCAGAACGTTCCAAATTGCGTCTTAGCGCCAGTGTGAACTACGTAATTAATTGCGGCCTTGACACAGTCCACGCGGCTGGCGGCTTCGAGAACACTCTCGCGAATACGTCTAGAGTCACGTATGCCACACACATTAGAGCGAGATTCTTCTGGCACATTCGACACACACGTAGATTGTTCTGTGATGTCGTAACAATATGTACAGCACGGAAAGCACTTTAACTCGCCTAGTGAAAATTTAAATTAACTCGGTGGGATTATAACAAAATTCAGTTATTATTATTTTGTTTTGTTTTTTAATGTGTTTAAGAGATCACTTAAGTATACTATAAAGTTCACTTTAACATTTACCGAGGTGAAAGAAACGAATTCCATTTTAAAATTTATCTAAAAATGTTTCGTCGACAAGAAGAGAAAGTCTTGAAATTATATAACAGAGAAGCAACGTTTTAAAATTGCAGATGACATCTCCCAGAAATAAACCGAACCTCTAAAATAGGGGGTCACTTCTTTCAGTACGTAAAACAACACAACAAACATTATTTAAAAAATATAAAATGGAAGGGACGAATAAATGGGTAGGAAAAACAAAATGAGAGAGAGGGAGAGAGAGAGAGAGAGAGAGGAGAGAGAGAGACTACATAGTGGAAACATGCTCATGATGTTGTCATGTTTTCTCATCCACTCTTCAGCAAGTGATTTTACTTTGCTGTCTACTTAGAATCAGTACAATATTTTTTGAATAACCATAGCAAACAAATTGTGATAAAAATGCCAAATCACACACCCATTGGTCTTTTTCTCGTGCATTTACCCAATTGGATAGACATACCCAATTACATAGTTATAGCTGCTCGGGTATCCGACCAACCAAAATATAGTATATCCGACCGAGTAGTAGTGTAGCATTAATATACGAAAACTCGGATTCACCTTCCATGTAGTGTAGTTAAGAAGGCCCATACAAACGTTGAGGCGTATAAAATTACAGCATTGCCCATGTCAAGGTACACATGATCGTAACAGAATCGTGATCGTCAGTTTAACTAACAAAATAAAATCCTCGTCATAGAAATTTTCATCTGTCGCGGATTGACTCTGAAATTAAAGTTTTAACAGGGTTGGGTCATGTAACTAAAAAACGCCGTCAGAGCTGTAGAGATGTGCGTGCAAGACGTCCCTAAGTTCCGAGCTACCGGAAGTAGCTTCTCCCTTGTGGTCGGGTCCAGAACGGAATATTTATTTAAATTTAGAGGCCTTTACAATGGCATGCTCGTACTAGGCCGTTCTAGTACAGTATTTGCCGTGGCCGTTTCCAAGAATCACGTGGTCATGGATGGTACTTGCCAAGGCCTTGCCAAGGCCTTGCCAAGGCCAAGGCCGCCTATGAGGGGTTTTGTCTGGTGTTCTTTGCTGCTCGGACGTAAAATCTACGTGGAAGATGCTGCACGGCGTCATCCAAGGTCATGTAACTAGGCACGGTTCAAAATGTTTATGCCTATCAATTAATGAATCAATGTCTTATATCTAAAGGTTGCATACTCAGTTCAACGGTTTCCGTTATCAGTATGATTTCCTTATTAGTATCTGATAATACTATAATTGACTATATAGGCATATATGATACACAGTCTTCTGTTAACAACAAATTGAAATTAGATTCTGTATAGTAGTAAGGTAATAGTAAAATACTTCCTTAAACAAACTGAGAGGTAATGTGATCACTGCTGCCTTTTAAATACGAAATAACAGTTACACTTATATTAGAATAGTCCTTATGGTGTTGTAGGGAAGGAGCTGTATAATGAAATAATTTTTCATAATTATTTGAAATCTTCGCAGGTTTTTAGGCTGCAACCTGAACACTCGACACCTAACAGTTAAGCGAATACGTACAGAGCTAAGATAAAATACCAGTTCTTTTCAGGTAAGGCCACCTTAGTATTGAAAAAAACAAAAAATAAAACGTATAAACCAAGTACTTGTAATTGCCGCATCAATCTTATTGTTCACAATTTAAGCAAGGCTGAAAAATTTGTTAAATGTGCAGGGACGGGACATTTGTAATAGTTGTAGTTGGCGCTGGAATTCAACAGTTCACTGGGCGCAGCGGTAATGGAGTTAGTGTAACCTGCCGGTAATAGCAGTTAGTAATGTTTGGGTTAACAACCATTTAACAACAGCTGATAGAACTGACTGTTGCGGCCGAGTATTGATAAATCAGCTGTCAAAGTGTGTGGCCACCCACGGACTAAAACTACATCAGTTCAAACACTACTTCAGAAAACAAACACTCCAACAATAATTCTCCACCTTGTCCCTCCTACAACCGCGCGCCAACATCTTTATTTACGTTGTGTGGACTGATGCAGATTTAATTTTAGTACACATCCTTTGTAACGCGATTTGCGTTTCATTCAGTTCCTCACTTTCATTAATAATAAACAGTTTGCAAAAAAGGGGATTTGTAATATTGTGAATCCTGAAAATAGCTGATCGTAAAATTATAAAGCGTATGAGCTGTTACGTCATTAAAATTAATGGCTCGATGTTTTAAGTCACTTGTCAGTTTCAAAAGCGCAATATAATTTTTCTTTATCTGAAAAACTATTAGCTTAGTTGAATATTACTCTGAAAGAGGGATGATGATTTAACTTCTGTAACGTTTGAACGCCTTCGATTTGTTATGTTCAACAAGTGTAAAAGGACACAAACGGTTAATGCGTTTTAATCGTTTACTCATTCTGAATACTATTTAAAAAATACAAAGACCAAAGACCCTGAAAAATCTTTCACACGGTATAGCTGATTTCATTTGAGAAAGGGAAACGTATGACGTCATTTAGAGCTGCACCATTACTCCTTTAACAAGACAACTCTCCTAAGAAGAGTTAATGTACAGCTCAACGACATCCAACTATCCAACTATGCAAATTTAATCATTGAATTTTATTACCTCATATTTCTATAAATTTTATGTACAAATGGTAGTTTACATTGAATACAATTTACTAGGCGGTAAATAGCGAGACGAAACTAGTGTACATTAATATAATAAGATAAGTTAAAAAAGTTATAAAATATTAAAATGTAATATTCATAAATTTTGTGCTGGAATACCTTAGTTTCAATCAACACTTAAAAATAATAAGTGTTTGTTTTATAACGGTCACGTCAGAACGGTTATGAATCAATTTTCACTGGATTCAATGAAATGAAAAGTTGTCGGGTTATCAATTTTTTAGGAATTACAAAGTATCTTTTTAATTGGTTAAATTTGTTAGCAACTATTATTTGTATTGCTCCACAGTGTAGGCGACGCTGGAAATCTACAAGGAATTTAACTGAACTGGAACCTGCTCCGAGAGCCAATGAAGCACGGATATAATCTCAAGTAGGCCTACTCGTGCTTTCACTATTATTATTATTTCCCTCTTTAAAAGAGTAGCTGCGTGTCAATAATCAAGTTGGGAGCAATGCGAGAGCACAAACGACCTGTATTCTGAAGTAAATGGTTTCCTGTACCATACGTACACTACTAACACAGCCCCAGTCTGTACGCAACACTTAGACAAGCGAAATATGTAGTCGATTCCACGAAAGGTCTAACATAGTATTTTTATACCAATCGGCGTCCCGTCACTGCGCTTGTGTGATATAAGGAATTTCAGGAGCAAATAATAGGCTATGGCTGCTAATTAGATCTTGCCTCGACAAAAAACCTATGTAATTAAGTATAATTAGTAATGCAAAGATCGCTTTTTCTCTGATAATACCATACAGTCACACACTGTTGCACACTTTATGGTGTGGGTACGGTGCGCTACTGCAGTAATATAATTGTTTTCGTCATAAATTATCATCATCGCAGAAGTGAACTACTGCTAGTCGGTTGAATATTTTCATACAAATTATTTTGTTAAATATCCTCCACCACTAATTAGGCGGGTGTTTATTCAGTCAAACTGCTCTGAGAGTTAAGTGTCATTGCTGGTCCATTCCTTGGTTATCCTTACCATGGTTTTCTCCCCCCCCTCCATTTCTTTTTACGCATTAATCTTGCTTTCTAGCAGTATAATCGCCGAGGCCAAAAGCTTAACAACAGTCGGAATCTTTTCATATTATAATGTGTCTCAAGCACGTAGTCAGGACTTACTTTTGGGGTGGGGGTGAGTTTATTGAATCCAAACAAAACCAAAGAAATACAAATACATAGATTATTTGAAGGTTATTTGAACCAAAGATTATTGAATACAAAAATTCAAAGAAAACCCCCTTACTTGCTATTTATTATGTATTAGTCAGGAAGGTAAGTTTAAAAACATAATGCTAAAAGGTAAGATAAAAAAACTAGGATGAAAAACAGAACCGTCGCTCAACTAGCATGACAGTTTCGCAATTGTAGCGTAGCCGCAATTACGTACCCACATACGTACCTAAATAATTTGTTTAATTATTTGATTTCAGTTTTATAACTAAACATTTACCGGCTTATTTTTTAATTTTAGTAATTTTAGGCATTGCCTATTCACTTTAATTTTCTTAGAGGCTTAAGACACCCTCTAAAACCCTCTTTCGCTGCGCCAGTGTAGCGCAATGCCTGACAGCACCAATTATACTGCCTCGCTAGTACAATGACTCGCTTGGCGTTGCTAAAATTACATCATCAATTCCAGACACCTTCAATCAAGCCGACATCGGCCATCGTACATCAGTGGCGTATCTAGAATTTGGCCTTGGGACGGGGGTCCAGTCGAGTCGGCTTCGTACAAAGGAAAATCAAGTCAAGACAAATCAGCATTACTATCTTTAGGTTAATATCTTTAAAGCGGCTGAAAATCGCGTGATAACATCCTGAAATCAATCCCATTAAAGTAAACGGTAATAATACAATAAAGATACACATTATTGAAAGGTTGTTTACAAGATAGCCTACTTATTGTCTGAATTGATTTTCCTATATTTCATATTTCAAACGCGGTGTAACAAATCTGTTTGTGTATTTTAAAAAATAGTTACTACTATATTAGCGTACACAGCTGTAAAAATAATAAAACGTCATAAAAATTAAGAGATTAACAAAATTCGTAAACTTTTTAAGACCCTCTGGGGGGCTGGTGCCCCCCCCCCTAAATACGCCCTGCATATATTTAATGCGGGTCTATTCAAGTGACATACAGAAGCATGACAACAACTTAACAACATAAGCGAAGCATAAAAATCATTTACAATGATAACGTTACTTTGTTTACCAGTGTTAGCCGTCTGTCTGCAGCATCTACATCTGTAATATCTATAGTAGCGTACATCTACACCCTCGTGTCTCGTTCACTGGCCCAATCGATTCTCCCTTGTTGTTATTAATTGATCAGTGTGCATTTCATCTTCTTAAAGGCCTACTGTTTCAATATCCGTGCTTCGTATTCATGCGAATTAAACATCCTGCAATCAGTACAGTCGCTGTAAATCTATTGATGTCAGCAAATTGTGCTGAAAATCAGACAATCATTACGTTTTAACGGTCTTAGTCCGATGGTCATCTACAGCATTTGTTCTGTATTGATGAACTCAGCTCTTGTAATTTCTTTTTTTTTTTTGGAATGATCTAAACTGCTATTCATCTCTTATAAACCTGACGATCGTTTTTAACAGTGGACTTGAGATGCGCAGTGTACAAAATCAAACAAAATTTTCACGCAATCTTATATAGTGTTTCATAATGCTTACGTGGTTTACAACAAAGCTGGCGTGAACATCAGAAGTATACAAGTGTCGTTGTGATGCGACAGTATATGACAGATATAGATGTGTGTGAGTGAGACAGCAAACTGTTATCGCTCCTCTCTAGTTATCGACCGCTATAATTTTAGTAGAGATGATTCTTTCATTGGATCCGCGCATATCACCGTTCAGAAACGGTCAACAGGTTAATGCCTTGATATACGTTCACACGTAGTTTATTTGGCTGTCTAAGCACAGACAGCAGTAAAACAGTACCAGCTTTGGAGTCGTCTAATCGAAGCTAATGATCTTCAAGAAGTGAGAGAATAATTAAACGTGTTCCCTTTGAAAGAACCGGCAAAACTAAAATATAACATAAATAACGCGAAATGAAATCGAAGAACCGATTTTTTATACGGCGTCTCGTACGTAATCGTATTAGATAAAATTAGTTAATAACAAGTAGGGCAGCATTGTCTGCTTTAATTGCTAACGTGTTTTCGTGTTTGAAGATTTCCAGACGAGATACGACCAGAGTTGGGATCGAACAATTCAATTCGTTGCACGCTACGTTTCCAATACCGTCAACGTGTTTTTTACCACACACGTGGTATCTGTTTCCAACTCCTACACATCAGCTGTTTTATTTTGCTAGAAGACGATTGTAGATTATTGTGTCACCAGCAATACCTTACCTTCTTCTTCTTGTTAGACAACAAAATCACACATCGTGCCGTTTGTTGTTTTGCAACGTCTGCATGCAAATCTCATTAAAAATTGTTCACTGTTTGTTCGTTCTGTAAGACGAGGCCGTTTTCTGTAACAATGCTCGTTAAACACGTTTTGAAGAAACAAAACAAAGCGCTTTTTCTGTTCAAATTTCAAACGTTGATGTAGTTGGCCAGACAACAAACGCTGAACAATTAAGGCCAAATAATAATTATTATACAAAATAACGGCGACAAATTATCTTCGTTATTTCATTCACTCGTTATTTAATGATTGTAATACCATAACATCATTAGTCCATATCACGACATTTTGTGATGTTGCTCCAGGAATTTATATTTTATCAAAATACAGGAGAATGATGTAGCTTAAGTCACAGTTTTAAGATCGAATGTTCGGAAAGACTAATTATTTTACGTAAAATTGTAACAGTTAAAAGTCAAAATATTTTAAACAGCTACCTATCTGTAATCGACAACACACTCCTTAATCATGACTCACATAGCAGGACGAATGAATCCACACATGGCGTCAGTTTATTAAACAACTTTATTGTAATCCAAATAATCGCAAGCCAACGTTTAATTCATTTAAAATGACTCTTCAAAACTATTCTGCTTTCGCTGTAAGGGTATATGGTTAGCCTAAAGTAACGCTTCCTTACTCACTCACGAGGAAATGTTCAAAACTTTTTGTGTGTCTAAATACAAATGAAATTATTTTGTGCATTAAAAAAATGTTACTTATATATTTTGATTTAATTTTACTAGGTTTTACTTTGTATTTTACTACTTAGTAAGTCAGACTATATCTTATTAACAAAATTAATTTTATTATTTTTGCTTCTGTACATGACAGTCTAACTATTATTACTAGATAAAACTGACGAATTGCACTTCGTGAATGATTGTTTTGTTCTGTCCGTATACTTCGGGAGCTGTGCAAGCGAAGGGCGAGCCCGTCGCCGCCTTCCGAGTTTCCACCGCGGGGATAACGATGTACCATGGGGGGGGGGGTGCCTAGATGTGGCCTGCTACCAGTCGTAGAGTTTCAATTAGACTTGGTTTACTAATTGAGGGTCAGTGTTCGCCGAGGCCGGGCCCAAGATTTACTTCACACAGATGGGTGCTCACCGAGGGCGGTAATGAAAGGACTGGCCTGGAAGCGGGCATAGAGTGGCGGTAGAACTTTTGGGAAAGTGTCCGTATAGCGGGTTCAGGGAACGGACACCTGGAAAGTTTCGGACGGTCAGATATGATGTAAAGTAACGAGCTTTACAGGCCTAGCACAAACCTCGGCCCAAGTTGTTCTATCCTGTTCCGGACAACAGGCTTTTAGGAACTTTAAACGCATGATTCTTGGTCGTCGGGACTGTGAAACGGGGGGACTGTAATAGGTGGTTTCTACAGACAAATATAAAATTGAGGGACACAAAGTCGACGCAAAGTTTGTATAGACTACAAGTATGTAAATAGAGTATGTAAACAGAGAAATATATACGTCTTATATATAGCGAAAGAGAGAGAGAGAGAGGTCTGAAGTCTGTGTTTTGCAGATTTGTGACAACCTCTACCCTGTACTGCCTGTAACAGGTGTCTGTTGAGGAAATAGTAAAACGAAATGTGTTCTAATAGAGCCCAGCCATCCTACACATGTAAATTAAGCCAATTTAATTTAACACCAACGGTATATCCTTTGTCGTCTTATTTTTCTTCGATAACACCACAACGCTAATGGACTCATAATAAATTGAAATAACCAATTTTACCTTTAATCTGGCCAAAATAATTAGTCACAGATATCCATATTTTAGTACACGATTTTGCGCATAAAATCAAAAACTGTTATTATTTTAATATGCATTTAGCAATCTTTAGAATTATTTTAAATACTCAACTTGACAATTGGTTGAGTGCAGTTTTTAATATTTACACAAAGGAGATTTTATGCAAAGAGTCGAGAAAAACGAAAATATTGAAGCGTAGTAGGCCTACACGTAAAGTCCGGAAGCTCTAAAACAGAAGTGTAAGATGTGTTGCTGGTTTCGAGTTAACAGCCCTGATGATACAGACTAGAACATAACAGCCCTGGAAAGTTTAGAACTTCGGAATCGTAATAACTCGTCAAGCACTGCCACAAACGTGCGTCCTGCCGGAAGGGTAGTTTATACATTTCTAAATCTTCCTGCTGGAAGGACGCAAGGCTCAGTAGAAAAGTCCTTCCGGATGGTCCTTCCAGCAGGACGACTGCCTGTACGCTACATGAATACTGCAAATAAACTTCCTGTATCTTGAATGGTTTCATTCTTTGGATATTATCATTTTTAACATTCTGAGACTGAATTTACTGGTGTGTGTGTGTGTGTGTGTGTGTGTGTGTGTGTGTGTGTGTGTGTGTGTGTGTGTGAGCGCGCGCGCTTGTATAAAACCTTCCATTATTAAAGTAACAAACGTAAAGTAAAAATCACTTTTTGTGGGGGTGGGAGGGAGAATTAAGATCTCGATACTAAAAATTCCGGATTGGGGCTAACTTAGAGGTCCTGTCAGGGGGCCTGCACGACCTGTCTCCGTTCTCTTCTTTCCCATTTTATTGTCATCTGCCTTTGTCTCCTCTGCAGACGTACACGCTCGTTTACACGGATTCCGCGGTATCGATAGAATGATAATAGAGTGAAGTGGGTTTTCCTGCTTAGTATAACACCAATTATACGAGCACACAGGCACACGTATGTGCTGTTTGTTGTCGTTATCGTTGTTATTACAGACGTGACGGGAATACACTCTATGGATTGTTTTCTGAACCACTCCCGTAGCTGCTAAGGCTGCTTCTCCTTTTTGAATTAATTCAAAAAAACACTAGAATTTATTTACATACTTCACAATATTTTTTTAAAAACTAATTTTTTCTTGAATTATTCATCGTTTTTATTGCCTCGTTTGATGTTTGCTGTAACAGAAAAAATGTGAAAGCTTTTACTGCATCTGGTGAAAACAAGTAAATGTTAATTATTCATTGTTTCCCTGCCGCAATGCCGTACATAAAATTTTAAGTACTTTTTTACAATTAAAAATGTCAGGAACGAATACAAACGTTAATAATGAAACGGGTTTCTGATCTGTTGTGACTGGATTTAATTGTTATGGTATTGAAAAATGAGTATATTGTGTACATCACTGATAAATAATCGGAATAATCTTATAACTGTTCACATTATTCATTCAGTACATATTCTTTACAAGTTGTAGGTTTTTATGTACCGATAGCAAATTTGTTAACGCCTTCATACACTTTAATACAATTTTATTAAGCAATCGCAGGTCTACAAATATTTTAACATGTTCGATTTTTGTTTTTGTTTTAAAACAACAGATGTTTAGCTAATAGAAAACATTTTCGGTGAATTAAAAATGAGAGTTACCCTGGACGACAAGCTGAAGGCTGCAGAATGCATATCTGAGACGGGACGCTAATAACTTGTCATTGTACTTAATATTGTTAAGTAAAATATGGCTTAGCAAACAATGTTTGTTTAATAATGTTATTCCAAAACTTTTCGTTTGCCATACCTCGTGATTTTCATCATTAAAAACAGTAGTGTCTTTGGGTTTAACACACATTTTATTATAGGCTATATAGTTTAGTATATGGTTCAACACTTCGCCGATTATACTGAAATTTCTTAACTAGAATTTGATTTCGCATGACTTTTGCACGTTAATAACACATTTCAAATTAATAAAAGTAAAACCTATGTTAAACTTCCGAACTTGTAAGTAGCGAAATTCTTAACTTGAAGAATTTTTTCTGTTCACGATGAAATCGTAGTAAAAATTCAGGTATAATTACCTCCACGTATGAAAACCAATGTTTTAAATAAGTAAATTGAATGAATTTCAGTTTTTAGTTTTTACAATAATAATGATAAATGAATCTATTTCGATTCCCGCTCCCTTGTGTTGTACAGTTTCTGGAATCCAGAGGTTTAGATATTTATTCAAAAAATGTAGCTTGGATTTGTCTAATAGGTATGGAAGTAAAATGTGAAATGTGAAAGTGTTATTATCATTTTTTCATCAGAAATTCTCCTGTTCCGGAAAGTTTCAATTCTGATTAACAGTACTAAGGGTTTAGTTTTAGATAGGCTTGAGTTCATTTATGCGTAAAATTAAATACTGCACTGTAATAATTTTAGCGAGTCCACAATACCTGAAATCGCCTACTAGTGTTCAAGAGTCTTCTATATAGGCCTAGACGTATTTGAAAAACTAATTTTTAAATGTTTATGCACGAAAATAGTAAACCTTTGCTTATTCTTGTTTAAAGAGAATAATAAACGGAGTTTAATAATTTTAATGTCATATAACTATAAAACACCGAACCTAAGTAAAAAATTGGAAAGCGCCTTATACCTACTAGTATCGATTACTTCTCAGTAATTAATTTTCAAAGTGCTTATTGAATTTCGTTCTCAGAAGTTCCACTGTAATTGTTGTTCTACATTAGAGTGTAACGCAGAGCTTTCCGTCGTTTACAACAGAAACTTTTACAAGTCAAATACTTTTTAACACATCTGTAAGGTAACTTAAATTTATAGAAAGAATGATTTAAAGTACTGACGTGCTACACAGAATGCGTAAATTGCTGTGCTGAATCTTGGTATATTTCTCACGTGTCTAGCAAGTAATGAGATGAGGCTAGCTGCAGACAATTTGAGCAAAATTCAAGCTACTGTAGTTTGAGTTTAACTCGTTATACGATAGTCTCAGCAGTCTCAAGAAGCAAAGAACTTCTTTGGTCTGTGTTTATACTAATCATTGCCCTTTTTTCAACAACTCTTCTGTCTATATTGGTCACAAGGGAAATACTGACACAACACACCGGCAGTGAGTATGGATATCCAATCAACGATTCCAGTTGAAGATTGAAGAATGTATCATTCACCAGTTAATTGTTATGTTAATCTTTAGGTATTATTTACTTTTATATTTTGGATAACGCATTTCTTAGGTTTCTCATTTAATTTAGATTATTTAAAATACCTTACATATTTAAATTGTAAAATTCTTTTAATTTTTTCTAAACCTCCAAGCGGAATAGTATCAAAATACTTTTAAGTTCATTGAGCACTGTTTTATTTAAAATAGTAACAAGTGTTTTGACTTCGGAATTACCTGTAATGTTATGAGGAGACAGTAAGAGGACACAGTGAAATTACGAATACAAAGGATACTGTAAATCAGTACTGAACACTTGTCATGACTTGTCGGATTATGTTAAACAACCTTGCAAAACATACTTCAAAATTATCTTGTAAACTCACCGTTAGCTCTTAACTCCTCTTTGTAAAGTCGCTACCGGTGGTAAACGTCTAACATATTGTGTGGTCAGTCACTACCTGCTTCTATAAAATACATAAAGCCGCACAAGCCGAAACATATGTTGGTGACATTAACCTGAGTAGGGCACAGAATTGTCAATGTGTTTGTCTGTTGGGCATCAAGCTTTTCAGTAAATTCTAAGCCTATGCATATCTTATATCCATTACGAGTATATCATAGACCTACCTGGCCTTCTCGCCGCAAATGCGTAGTTGTTATTAATTTTAACAACAGATTCCTTATTCTACGAAATGGGAATGTCCCTAGGCATTTTTCTCGCTAATCACAGTTATATATAAAATTTACGTACAATTGTAAACTGCGAGGGCTATTCAAAAATTAACATCCTATTAGCTGATATTTACATAACAACACGGTGTATGCGCAGAAGCGATCAGTGTTCTTTTAAGGTGTTATACGCAAATCCGCGGCCCATTTTGTCCATTTCTGTTCGAGTAGAGACCGAAGAAACATGTCATTACCTCTGTTACCAGCTATAAGGTGTGTGGCGGTATCCGTTGAAATGTCCCGTCGTCTTCTGGGTACGTTTTCCATTGTGTCCCGAGTTGGTAGACAGCTGTGAACGATAGAAAGACTAGTGAAACCGGACGATCGCTGCCGGGGGCCGTGCGGGACCACGTCCCGGTGTAGACGGCGGACGTTCGTAACAGACACCGTCGAATCAAAAGGTAGTAAGAGGAGCCGGGTCGTCGATGTGACTTTACTAAGCGGTCCGTCCTTTGATAGAGCAAACTACGCGTAATCAAAAGGCTGGCGCTTCGGGCAAGTTCACAACGAGATTAGCTGACGATCGTGCGCGTACTCTGTCGGCGCCCGGACGGACTTTGCCATCACGTCGTCAAGGTAACGTTCTGACTTTCTACCAGGGGCGTGCTGACTACCCCAAGAGGGCGGTGGATAGACCGGCACGGGGGCGCCGACTACTGGGGGGCTGGAATATCCCCCAAGAAAGGGGGGTTCGGGGGTCCTCCCCCGGTAAATTTTGAATTAAAAGATGCCTAAAAACACGATTTCAGACTATCTAATGATATCGTTTTAGAAGGCTTTAATTAAAAATCTGATTGCAAAATTTGGATTAAACAATGTTGATATTTAAATTACAGGAAGGGTTATAGTTACCTCAATCGAATTTTCTGGCCTTCCTATGTTAAACTTATTTTCACAGCATAGTAAGAATTTTTGACATAGTCCTCTGATTTCTCCAACTGACTATGGTGTATATATTTATTTATTTAAAACCTGAGATGAGTAAGTCCAAATTTTTCTTACAAAACATTAATTCTAAATTTCTGCCTCGTAAAACAGCTTAAAATATGAAGAGAGGGGAAAAATAATTAACATAAC
Source organism: Magicicada septendecula (assembly GCA_034769895.1). NCBI lineage: Eukaryota > Metazoa > Arthropoda > Insecta > Hemiptera > Cicadidae > Magicicada > Magicicada septendecula. Next base: position 663,804,639 of record CM068368.1, read on the forward strand.
AAATTTCGTTGCTATAATACGTATATATTAATAGGCCTAGATACTATATGCACATTTGTTGAATACATCATACATCATGAAATAAACAGGATTTATTTGATGAACTGAATACATCATCAGGTACTTGTTAGGCTCAAGTGTAGTTTAACAAATGGTAAATATAAAATTAATGAATACCTATATTATACTGTCATTAGAATTAATTGAATAGTCATTCAAAATCGAATTCAAAATAGCTTAGTTTTATTATTATCTAAAAACTAAGCAATCGTCTCATTTCAGAGCTCGATTGACACAACTTGTCAATTATGGTGTCACTGTCTATGGAGTTTAATATATCTGTTTCGGATTGCATTAATAATAATGTCTCCAAGTTTTCATTGCTTAAAGTGGATCTTAATCTTGTTTTAATAATCTTGAGCTTGGAAAACCCCTTTCACATGTTACTTGAGTCATCGGGATAGTCAAGAGCAGCTTATATACTTTGTACTGACGAGAGTACATTCTATAGTTAAGAAGCACTTTGTAAGCACATTTTAAGCAAGAATTGCACTCCTTTTTATTGCAAGGTTGAAATGTTGGGCTCTCCTCTTCGTCGAAGTCATCATCAGACAAATCACGTTCTGTGAGATCTTCTTTTTGATACTCATCACTGATTGTCTTGTTGCTTATTCGTGGCCATACCTCAGCAAATGAAGTAATCTCTTCAACAAGCTTTCCTTTATCAAGTCCAGGAAGAATCTCCACTATTTTGTCCAAGGCTTTGGGAGGCAAGGGCTCTTTATTACCAAACCGCTTAGGGTCAAACCAGGCTAGATCTAAGTACAAGTTTTGTGCTGGAGAAATCTGCTTTCCATTGTATTGTTAAGAGTATCTATGACACAGTAGAATGTTGATATTCTAAAACCATCTTCTGGTGTATGACCAACATTTTCAATATTTTCATGACCAGCAACTTCTCCGGGTAGCTTTTTCACTTTCTTCTGTCGCTTCTCTTTTAAGTCACTTTCTATGCAAATGGTTTCCAAAGATTCGTCTTGTTCCGCTCTTTCATCTAAGTTTCTAGTCATTACAGATACAAATGTTCTTGCAGCTTGCAAAGTTTCATCAAACTTGTCATGTAGTTCTTTGAGTTTTAAGTGAGAAGTTTTTCGATGAGCCTCCATGCTTGAACAAAATCAAGATTCTTAGTCTGTAAGTAGTCAGATAAAGGAGTAGTTATCTTAAAAATTTGCAGAAACAACATCGCTACTAATATTGTTTCAAAATTTGTGAACTTTGTGAGAAGACCTTCAGCATCAGTTCTTGTTTTAGAGTTGAACTCAGGACAACTCGATATCTTGAACAAGGGAATGACTAAGTCTAAGTAGATGAGTTTTGTAGTCTGACAGTTTTCACAACCATTCCAATTGTAAATCCTTCCAAATATCTTTACCGTAAAATTATTGTGGCTTCGCCACATGGTCATGCCAATAGCCTCCAGTTTAAAAGAAGGGTTTTCATCAATGAACTTTTGTAGTCTTTTAATTGAATCCTTCATAAACACTTCAGTTTTTTGAAGTACGTCAAACAATGATGTGGTTACAATGATACATTGGGCAGTATCAGTAAGAACGAGATTTATCACATGTGCATAGCACCAAGTATGAATGTGGTTTGGAATTACTTCAGATAATCTTGCTGTCAATCCCTTATACTGACCACTCATGTTAGAAGCTTCCATCAAATGCGTTAGCAACGCAGTTCTCTATTGGTATGTTGGATGCACTCAAAACGATATGAACGGATGCGATTTGAACGATAATTTCGTAACATTTATCTCAAATGCTTAGTCTTATTTTCCTAAATCTAATAACTTCTCCAATATGAATATTTTACATAATTAGGCCGACGGCAAGAGGGCACCGAGGGCCCCATGAGAGGAGGGCGCACCGGGACATGTCCTGGTGCCCCGGTGGGCCAGCACGCCCCTGCTTTCTACCCAGGCTTTGATACCAATGAGGATTTGATAATGGCATCAACTATTGGCTGGGCGCATTGGTCAACGAGGGACTGTAAAAGCTGATGCAACGGTATACAGTAATAAGGGAATGTATGTGACAGATGATAATGTGAAATAGTAATGTATACATTTATGAAAATTTTATATATACAAAAATATTTTTCTCTATTTGAGACTTCCTTCACCAGGCTGTAGGAGGTAAATTTTGGAATACCCCTCGTATAAGTCAAAATGATAACGTAAAAGTTACACAATAAATTGTAAGTTTGAAAACAAAAGTAGACAGTTTTGTATTCGTTTATTAATTATTACCGGTTTTTAAGGAACCTGCTTGATCCAGAAATTGTGATATTATTGGAGTTCGTGAAATGTGACATTTCAATATTTAATCCGCGAGAAGAATTTTTTTAATAAAACAGACACTGGTTACACACGTTCGTTGTGTAGAGAACTACTATAACTACTGGTTCAATAGTCAGACCAAATGTCTTACTACTTCTGGTTGGCTTTTCATCAAACTTAGCTAACTTCTGCGTCTGTTGGGTAAACAGCAACGCAACCGGGTCGGATCACTTCTACATGGGTTTACCAATAATAGATTAATAAATATAAGGTTCCATATATCCGCAAAAAGTAAGAATACAAATCAGGCACAAATCAATAACAAAATCAACTCGGACACTTGGGATAAAGCTATGGGATAAAACTACAAAAGTCTTCGAAATGCTTCACTTTAAAATTCTATTCATTATCATCATCGCCTTTTGGAATGTCTCTAATCAATGTCTCTAATTCACGACAGTTCAGACAGACATTTTAAAAATTGAAATTAAATCCAACGCTCTCAAAGTCCAACAAATCAATATTGCTCAGCGTAATCAGACTTTATGAGAAATATTAAATCACTCACCTGCGGAAATAAGACTGAGAAAATTGTTGTCAGAAGATGTAACTGTGTAATATTCGTAGTCGTGACTCCTCGGATACTACAGTACTTACTAATTACTCTGTAGATCCTTCAGTAGGTTGCAAATTTGCACGACAAATTAGAAAAACACAGTAAACGAATTATATACCTATCAAATCCATCGTTACCATTCCTAGGGGGCAAGCAATTTTCTCTATGGACATCTTACCGCGTAAGAATTCCTTTAATTTGTCTTCTACTTTAAATTCGTTAACAAGACTGATGAGACTGCTACGGCAATTTGAAAACTTTTGTAATACCACAGATAAAAATTACGTGGAGTGGCTTTCAGTAACGTATTAGCGACTAACAAACAGACAGACAAACAGAAGTTGCTCGACCTGGTGTGTGCGGGTTGTCCGGATCGCAAACCGATAAACGCCAGTTTCATCTGGTAACATTTCGGTAGCAGACAAGGGAGTTATTGTGCGGGTCACCTTAGCATGATTAGAATGCAGGATCTCTCCTGGCTACTCAACTGGCTATTCAACCAAGCCGCGAGTAGCTGTGGCGAGTAATGTCGTCAATTTTACCGAAGCTCTAGCATTAAATCCTAGAACCTACATTAAAACACGATTCATAAGTGACTTTTTCAAACAAACTATTCTGTTGTTATCTAATGATCATGAGATAACACTTACAGCCACTCCTTTTGTTGATGTATTAGTAACTTAACATTATATGAATGAACATTTAAGATATATTTTATCTTATTTGTGACATGTTTTGAGCAGACAAGAGCTCAGCCTCAGTCGTGCTGAATTGTTGCCTGACGAACTATGGCTATTCGTGTTTTGGTTCACGATAGGTATTGGGAGGTGTTGGATCTATTTCGTGATTGGTTTTGGTGAATAATTATGTTTTGTGAAGTTTTTAAATATTTGGTGTTTTAAAAATTGTGCCATCTATCGTAACAACGTACGATAAAACATGTACCACACAAAGCCACTAAAATGAAAACTTACATATATAAACAAACATAAAACACAGAAACATTAATACCTTAACAAACACAAAACTTGATGCAATTTTTTAAACATCATTTATTTAGAAAAACATATGTTAAAGTATATATTGCAATGAAACAATTGCCGGAAAAGTCAATTTTGAAATGACTAATCCCCGTCACAAGTTTAATTTACAGCGTTGGCTCTTATGGGAGCTGTCGCGCTCTGTCTTACCCATGTGTTTCTCCTATACTTCTGTCCTTTTCTGTCGTTCCAATGTTGCCATTCGTACTAAACGTGAAGTACAAATTTTAAAGAGTTTTAAATTGTATTGATGTTCTACATGCTGTGCTGCACATTTCTGTATAAATTACGTGTCTGTAACACAATTTAACATAAAAAAAAATTTTATAAATTTATGTTTATTTGTAGATGTTAGAGCAACGTTTCAATCAACCAGTGACTGTTACCCTATTATTAAATTTATGGAGTTAATTTTAACCACGTTTTATTTACAATAAATTTCCTTTGTTATAAGCACACTTTAAAAACCAAAGCGCAATAAATAAAATTTTTACTGATTTTTTATTTCTATAATTAATTAATGTCGTCCGTGTGTGTATTAAAATTTTCGGTCTGTGAGGAATTTTTTTATTTCTTGAGATAGACATATAGTATAAGCGTAAAAGTTGTAGTAAATAGTCTAAAGTTAATTTTAATTCAAATTCTAATATTCAGCTTAAGGTGGTTCGGACCATATATACAATTATTTGTAATCATTGTCGTGGACGCTTCAGGAGATGCGCGCGAAGTCTTGTCGCCACCTTATTCACGTTAACTCGTCTTGCTTATGGATTGTTTGCGTTAGTAATAAAAACGTTTACTATACAAATTGCATATCCAGCTTACATATACAAATTTCGTATCCATGGAATACAGCTATTTTTCTTACCCAAAACGCTGACTAAAAAGTAAGTTCACAATAATTTACTAAACAAATCATTCTGTGTGGTGGAACATACTTTAAACGAGCTTAATCACATACAAACAATTCCTAACGCAAATGTTCACATTTCTCTTTTTCATTAACACCTTCTTTTCATAGTATATATAAATATACTATAACAAAATATTGTGCTTTATAAATTGTTGTTTATTAGTAGTACAGTAATATGTGGATGTTGCGATATCATGTGTACTAAAGATTTTAATTTGGTTTTAAATGGCGATTCCTAACATTACTTTTATATTTCACATTTTACATTATATTACTCAAGCATTGTGTGTGTGTGTGCGTGTGTGTGTGTGCGTGTGTGTACACAGGATACAACGTAAAAGATGTCCTCACTATACATACTCGAATTTATGCGTCAATATAAGAAAAAAGTTCCTGTTAACCTTAGGCCGAAAAAGTCTCACTTTCCTCCGTCTCTCCGCCATTTTGTGTTTTTAAAGAAAACTTTATATCTAAAGAGGCGATAGAAGTTAGGATGGGACGAAAATTTTTTTTTTCGATTCGCTATACCGCGGAAAACTTGCCCTAGGACACATAAGTAAAAAATAAATAAATAAAAAATCGGTTAATATCTTCCGGTCGCGCATCACCCAGAAAATCATAAAAACTGACCAATTTTAACAATTTTTCGTACTTAAAAAAACGAAACTTTTTCTATGTAAGTCAGATGGTAGGCTTACAGCTTTAGATAAGTAAAGAATAGCAAAGAGAAGGTAAATAAATTTAAAAAGCATAGATATTTCATCTTTTATTGGTCGCGCATTGCACCTGGAAAACACATTTTTAACATAAAAATTGCAAATTTTACACTTTGACATAAAATAGTTAATGATAATTGTTACGAGCTATGGCATTATGTAAATAGCCTTTTACTCATTCTTTTTGATACTAGCTATTTTAAACTCCGATTTGAGCGAAAAACGTGCCATGATGGATCGTGAAAGAACCGTCGTTCTGATGAACCCATCTCTGGACATCTTTACATCGTTACATCTTTTTTGTAACGCTTCTGTCACCACCTTCACACACCGCTCCACTGCTTATTTATGACATGGAAACTTGCAAAATTCCATTCAGCTACTGTTCCTGATTTTATTACAGATGAATCTCCACAAAAGATTAAAGCAGTACTACAAATCGTGGCTATGAATCGCAGCCCTTGAAAATGTTGACTATGAACAGAGACGGGCATTTTGTTTACTTTTCTACACAAAATTGCAATTCATCCGCCCTTATTTAGTCCCTGATATATTCACTGATACGAAGTCTTACATAAATGGAGTTATTAATGTCCATGATAATCATTACTGGGCAGAAAAAACCCCATCACACAAGTGTTTTTAAATTTGTTAGAAGTTATTACTTCTAATTTCGCTAAAAACCAATCCCTTACTTTGTTATAAACTACTATTAGTGAGGCAGTTTTAAAAAGTAGTAATAACTTTAAATAAATTTTTCTTATACTGAAGGAACCGTAGTCCTAATTATGAAATTAGGAATAATTTTTAATTCATTAACTTCCATTAATGTAAACATATGTGCCAAACTTCATTAGATAGCTCTGTTACCCCTTTATGTATCAAGTTTTCTTTAAAAAGTGCAAAATGGGGGCCAGACTGAAAATAAAGTTTCCTGACCTGTGTGTATGCGAAGTTCTTTCTTGTACTGACACAAAAAATTCGAATCTGTATAGTGAGGACACCTTTTACGTTACACCCTGGCGTGTATGCGCGCGCGCGCGTATGCGTGTATGTAATCCTATTGTATATAGTATAAACTTTATATTAGTTTTAACGTCACGTATTTTTTTAAGAGTACAATATTTTGCAAGTTGTAACGTTATATTTGGTGCGTATCTGTAAAATGTACACCAGATTTTTATGTGTATAAAGTGTTAGTGTGTTCGTCTCACACCTGTCGTTACATTAATGGTTGTTGCTAACGAAGTCCGTAGCGTTGTCACAATTATCAGTACAACCGAGTGGAAACCTTACCTGTAATTTCATAGGGGTTTGTGAATCCCGGGTGGCGCCAAATTGTTTATTGAAAACAATTAAATTTGTGAATTAATATGTTAGTTTGGTGTTTTCAGCGGTGACGGATGGAACGTTCAAATCGGTTCCCGCCTCTGTACAGCTTACTGTATTGCACATATAGCAAGAGCGCTAGTTGTCTGTTCAGTGAATTCGCTAACATACACATATATAATACCATCTCCTATGAAATAAAACAATGGTTACACTCTGTACTGTTTCTTTAATGATAGTTTGGCGTTTAATTACTGTGACAATAATATTAAAATGTAGTATTCAATAAAAATTGCTCCGGCATAAAACATGAAACACTTTATCTCAAGCTGACGAAATTCGTTTTGAAACGAGTGATTCTGACGCCATCATGGCTACTGTTTGTACACTATATATCAACTCGTCCAAAATCTGGAGTTCTTTAGATTATAAAGAAAACATAAAATATGGTTACAATAAAAAAGTACACTACCGTAACTTATCCGTACTTAGATAATATACAGTGTGTCTACAAATTGTTCTGCAGTGTAGTAATAGTTGTTACAAAAGTTTGCAAATTAGTGCGAGGTTATTTTTTAGTTAACAAGTTTTTCTAAGTAAGTTTATTTTATTTAATCCTTGAAAGAAAATTATTTTTAATTCATAGTGAGAGTTTGTATAAATGTGAGAAATATTTAAAGTGCTTTTATTCCTGGGATTAGGGTATTTAATTGATACTTATCAGTTCAGAAGGTTGTGATAGATCGTTGTTCTTTGGTAATGGAAAATTCATCAATTTTGAGTGACTTAGGCTGCTAGCGTCCTTTACTAATTTGTCTTGGGAATTTCTGCCTTTAATTTTCGTTTATTTAGTTCCTGGACATCAGTTAAACGTTAATCCTCTTCTTCTCCTTCTCACTGGTACATGTTTTTGACTTTTGAATATTTTTTAAACTTTTTAAAGTAAAATTTCTGTCATACAAAATCTTGCGTCCCTACTACCCAAGCGTCATTTTACGAGTAATCAAAATTAACGGAAAATTAGTAACCAACGGCCCGTTTCTATGGTAACCAAAATCCTTTGATTGGCTAAGGCCTAGTTTATAAGCATTGTTATAATATTTGAATTTTATTCAAATTTACTATATATTTTCTGATTGATTTTATTCTTCTGTCTTCCTTCCTGGGTATTAAATATTATCACTATTGTATTTATTTCCTTTCAAAGATTAAAATAATACCTCATAAGGTCATGTTATATTAGATATTAACTTTTGTCTAATTATGTTGACATTTGATAATTACATATTTCTTTTAATTTAAGCTCTTATTGTAACATTTTTCTTTTAAAATGATTTATACATTATTTTTGGCGAGTTACTTGCCTTAGATTTGTTAATTTCCTTGTGGATTCTATAAAATTTGTAATTTTTGGTTTTGACAGTTAGGCATTTCAGATGCACTAGTATCCATTAACTATATCTACTGAATGTATATAAATGATGTTTCATCTTATTCTAATGTATTTTGTTTTATTAGTGGTTCTGTTATTTTCTACATTTATTGTTTTTCTATTGTAATTAGATTTGTATTGTCTTAACTTCTTAATCATCTATTTTGCCTTTGTTAACAATGTGGCTACCACTCCTTATTCTTCCTCAATTAAAAATATAACATCTAGGTGTATGCTCTGTACAAACTCTTCAGTCATACCCCATTCATAAATATAACTATACTATTATTTTACCATTATTAAGTAAAGTTTGTTTACAACTTAATTCATTAATTACTATTTTTTGGGTGTTAACTAACATCACCTTTTGAACAATTGGTTTTCTCTTATTATCTGGGGTGTTTATTTATTTATTATTACTTGCTTATTTCCTAATTAAACTCTACTCTCAATCCATGTTAATACTAGCTGTTTATCTTTACATGGGATACTCCCCTTTTAAATACAGTCGTTTACAACTAATCTTAAATCTCTTAATGGACAATGTTATTATCACTTTCCAGTGTTCGTTTCATAACACTAATTGTTTCCATTTACTATTATTATTAAAACTTTATATTTCTAATTACTAATTTGTATCACTTTTACTCACACAGTGTTTTCTTATCACTCATCAGTGTTTATTCCACATTATGAAATGCTTACATCTAATATTATCCTAAAAACCTTACTCTTACTTATAATTGGATTCATTATTAATCAATTATTGTTTCTTATTGATTATTGAGTGTTTTATTATCATTATTATGGTTGCTAACCATTTTTGGGGTTCACACTTTCACTATTGCACTTTTTAACTGTTCACATTAAGTGTTTCTTAGTGTGTAATCCCTATAATTATTTCTCTTTGTCACTTTCTCACTATTTCTTTCATTACAAATTATACACAGTATTATTAATGTTATTTTTCTATAGATTTTTACTATATCTAACTCTAATTTTTTGGGTTAGTGTACTTTTCCTTTTTATAATATTACTTTACTGTTTTGGTTAAAACAGTTATATGAATTATTTCATTGAGAATAATCTTTATTTCTGGTATTGGATAATTATTGGTTTTATTCCTAATATTATATTTGAGTGTACCATTTCTCCCTTTTATATTTGTGGTGTTTCTTATCCCTTGGTTTCACTTCGTTTCCTCTTCATTTTTCTTCTTCTTCTCCTTCATTTTCAATTGGATTCATTTTAATTTGGTTCTCCCCTTCTCGTTTGGTTTTATTTTATTTGGTTGTAGGAATTCGTTCACTTCCTTCACTTGTCTTTATTCTTCTTTGGTTTCGGTTTTTTCCCTTCTTTGTCGGTTTCCTGTTTGTTTGGTCAATCACTTGGGTTAGGTTATGTCGTCGTTTGTCGTGTCACTGTCTTTATATTTTATTTATATTTAATATTTTATTTTATATGAAGTATCTTTATATTTAGTATCATCTTTTTTATCCCTGGTACTGGGCTGGCTTATTTGTGTTGTAACAAAGTTTACAATTCACAATTATTATTTTAGATAATTGCTTTTCCTGTGATACAAATGTTTCGTCCTTGCTTAGTTACATGATATTTTATATTGATTGTCTACACCGCTTATTCATTAAATAATATAAACACACTTCCAATTATAGGTATGGCACCACCCATCTGTTATCCACTTTGTTTCCCCCAAGTTCAACAAAGTTACCATCATCTCGGCGTTGATATTTTGGGTAACCATTGACATTGCTGTTGGTCTCGGCACAGAAATCTTTTGGGAATTCTTTTGTGCATTTGCCGTTTTCCATACACGGTGCGTTTGGATTTAATGGACCACATGGGCCGTGTATCATACAGGATTTTACAATTTCATGTAGCCTCGGGTGGGCATCTTTATCAGGGAGTTCTGCACAGACAATTTTTTCAATTCTTTCATTCTCCCAGACTTTGTCTTCCAGGGCCATGAATAGCAATATGTGCCCATGTGGTAGACCACGTTTTTGGAACTCGATCACATGGAGCATAGCCCTAACACGTCCAAATCTATGGTGTATGGTTAAGTCTTCAAGTAGCAATTTCAGTTTCAACTTAAACACTCTTGCTAGTAAATCAGGCCGGTAGCATGGTTGCTGACCGGGAAGTAAGTTTTCCCTGATTTCCCTCCATTTAGGATTGCACGTGAATGTTACAAATAAGTCAGGTTTGCCATATTTCCTGACCATGGCCATCTTGGTAATTTTGAGCCATATTTCTTGGACTTCCTTGGAAGGTTGAAGGCAATATAACTTTCTTTCCAGGTAATATGTTAACGTCCTCAAAATTGTGGTTGTTCACAAATCGGTGAAGAATATCATAGTCTTCAGCTCTTACTGTGTTTGATTTATTCGAAACCAATTCAAACGGTTTGCCTCGGTCTTGCAATAGGCATCAACCATGAATTGGTGAGTCAGCTTTCCTGCGTTGAGGAACTCGTTAAAGTTTCCATCACGAATGGCAAAATGGTATGAATACCATTGAAGCTGGGACACATTTCCTTGACCAACAGCTTTCTTCAGATCTGTGGTTCACCCTGAATCCCCATATGGGAAAAGCAAAGGGTAGCACATTGGGTCACAGAGTCTACTCAGGATGGATATATTTTGTAAAATTCCGCTTTTCGGATAAATTGTAATATCCCGATTTTCTGGGGGTGCACTATCTGCACTGTGAAAAACGGCAGCAATTTCTCCTCTGGCAGTGGGAGTGTTGGTTCTGCTGGGGAGCACATTATTTACTCTTTCTCTCAAGAAAGTCATGCTATATTCAATTGGCGTTCGGTTTTCCCGATTTGCCTTTAGCATTTCGTCTTGTTCAAATTTGGGCATGTTCTTGTATTTTCTAGAGAACGGATTGATATCTCCAAGAAGTTTTTGGAGGTTCTCCATTACGACACGAATGCATCCATTGTTTGCTTGATTGTTCATTCTTTCTGTCAAGGCTTGGGCCGAATCCAAAATGTACAGTTGGGCATACTTTGGTAATTCACCTTGATTTGGGTGTAATGCAGACGTAGTGTGATAAATTTGCCCATGGATTCTGTAACAAAAAGGACCTGAACGTCTGGTCACTGATTGGTCAACTTGTGCTCCCATTGAGGCAAAGGCCATTGCACTGTTGTAGGATCTTATGTTTTCCATGAAATTTTTGGAATTTGGATCAGATCCATTCATGTATTTTGTAATGAAGCGATGCATTCGTATTTCATCTAATGCAATGGTCCCTTTATGGCAGCAATTTGACATTAATTCATTTTTGAAATGCGTGACATTGCAAAGTGGATATTTAGCGTCGATTGGCAAGATAACTTTCTTCAATTTCGTCTTCATTGAAGTTTTCGGGAAGCAAAGCGGTGTTGCGGGATCGGACATATCTACTCAGACGTCCTCTTTGATGTTGGCGTGCAACCCTTTGTCTTTCAGCGTTTGCCTCGCGCTCTTGTTGAAGTTGATTTTGTGGCATGTTTTCTCTGTGTTGCCGGTGACTTACAGCATTAGCTTCACATTCTGCTTGAAGCTGCTCTTCTGACATGGCCGCTCTACGGCGTCTTTGAGCTTCAGCATTACGTGCTTTTTTGCTGCAATTTCTTCAGCAGTTGGTGGTTGCTGGCATTTAGGAGGCATATTTGATCGTATTTCATTACTTATTCATTGGATCATCAGAAATACGTATAAACATAAATATCACAATTAAAACATATACAGAAATATAGGACAATTACAAAATATATAGACGTACCTGTATACAAAATTACAAAACATATCAACACAATCGCATAGTAAAAACTTTAAAAACTATAGGAACGGATAAATGTATACATTCGATGCCGGTAAATATCATTTGTTTATTTACTTGTTACTATGGTAACATACCGATGACTGACACACTACCTACCGCGTTATATTATACAGAAATATAGGACAATTACAAAATATATAGACGTACCTGTATACAAAATTACAAAACATATCAACACAATCGCATAGTATAAACATTAAAAACTATAGGAACGGATTCGATGCCGGTAAATATCATTTGTTTATTTACTTGTTACTATGGTAACATACCGATGACTGACACACTACCTACCGCGTTATATTATACAGAAATATAGGACAATTACAAAATATATAGACGTACCTGTATACAAAATTACAAAACATATCAACACAATCGCATAGTAAAAACATTAAAAACTATAGGAACGGATTCGATGCCGTTAAATTTCATTTGTTTATTTACTTGTTACTATGGTAACATACCGATGACGGACACACTACCTAGCGCGTTATATTATAGATAACCAACTAACCGACTTATCGAACCTGAGATTTGTAAACATAAACCATATCGCAGATAAACGGCGTGCGTGTGTGAATCGCGTGTGACTGCAGCAGCGAGACAAGAGGTCGACGTTAACGCAATAGCTTTCAACCGGACTCCAAGACGGAATTCTTCAATCAAGTAACATAGACGATTGTTTCAAATAACAACATTCTAAATAATAATATAAACATTCTAAACAAATAATAACATTCTAAACATTCATTAGAATTTAAAGACAACATATAATTAATAAATAATTTATGTAAAACCTACGTACGCGTATATTCAGACATAAAACAAATTAATAACTGAACAAATACAAATCAATACTGAAAACATTTGCAAAATAAAATTATTCACCAAAACCAACCGCCCCCACAATGAAACCAAAAATTTCCCATCCAAAAAAACCAACTAAAGACCACAGGCACAGTTAATCAAATAGTCAACGATATTTCACCAGGCAGCCAAACAATATGGCTGACCATGAGTGCACTGCGTAATGCTGGAAACACGTCTCAAGTAATAAAAAGACATCTTGATTGGACATTTATAAAATATTAAGTTTACACACACACACACACACACACACACACACTTGAGATTATTATATACCCCTTTCGCTTACTTTCATCCTTCCAATACTGATTGTTATACAGGAGTGAAACGTACACATAAACAAAGACAGTAACTGATTACAAACATTAAGGATGAAACTTCTCAGAAGAGTCAAGAAATAAAGTAAATAAAATAAGAAATAAATAACTTCTCAAAATAAAGAAAGGGGTGAAGAGAATAAAAGAAACTTTGCTTGTGGGATGACCTGCTTGTGAAAGTACTAGAAGGCAGAAGAAAAAGTACATAGATAAAAGAGATGCAAAGCGAATTAGAAAGAAGGTCTGAGAAGAATAGATAGTAACTACATGGGCTTCCAAAAATGTTGCGTTGCTACAAACATGTGTACAAGATCCCTTTGAAGCGTTGGTGAAGCGAAAAAGATCCAATGGCCTCAACTGTAGAAGGATACAATACAGCTACGACACAAATTCACTAATTCTTACAATTTTTTACAATAAACATTAATAATCACCAAGATTAGTATGTTATTAAATCGCAAATTAAAAATAAATAATATTAATCTTCTTGTCGAATAACGCCTTCATTGCTACATTAATTTATGTAGGTCGCATTCCAGGTCATTTGTGTGGCTCGAAAATAATTTAAGCATCACTTTAGCATATTCATAACGTTTTGAAATAGCATACTCGTAACTCAATGTACATCAAATTAATGTAATCATTCGTTCCTTGAAGTCCTTTTTTCAGAATCGCGTTTTATTAATTTACTTTCACTTTTCTGTGTCTGTGACAATTGTATTAGGCCTTCATGGTAATGCTTCTGCAACAATACAGAAAGGACCGTGCGATCGGTGAACTACAAATATCATTCGATTTAAATTCCCTTCTCGCAAAACTGTAAATGTATGCGTGAATGTTTTGTGCTTCTGTGGACGTTTGTACGCGTGGTGCTTGTCAGTGTGTGCCAGTTCGAGATTATGATTTCGTAAATACTTGTGTTGAAAGTATGAATGCAAACACAAGCATGTTTTATACGTGTATATAGGATTGTACACGTACAAAGGAATCCCATATAAAAGAGTATAATTGTAAAGGTTGGCTGAGAATGGAATGCCGTATGGTAAGTGTCTGTGTCGGTAGTTATTTTGATGCGCGGTATCCAACTTTACTGGAATACCACTGAGATTGGCAAACGCACTGACTGAATCATGCGGCAACACATAACTCTATCCGTTCTCACACCGTTGACTAAGAAAAATTCAATTTTTAATCGATTTCTTTTTTTTTTAATTATTTATTTAACGTTTTGTTGGACATTAGCCAGATATTTGACTTGTGAAATTACAAAAGTTTTACTTTTATAGTGTATAAACGGTTGTCGATTTCAATAATCGAATGTTTCTGTTTCAGGTTCTCGGTGAAATTCCTCTTTGTCGCACTTTACGTTACCGTGTTGTTTGGGTACAAATATTTTAGATACTTCAGCAGTCTCACGTAGAGAGAATTAGAGAATTATATTGTTTTGCTTTCAAATAAACACGAATCAAATCCTCTATGTAATGGAGTGAAACCATTATGCAATGCAGAGAGATAATAATAAAATTAAATAGGCAGACAACTTGAAATTATTTTTACCGTCTAACGTCCTTGAAACGCTTCCTTTCAGATTCCTTTTCGTGTGCACTACACTGGGGAAGTAGATTTACGTTTGTAGTCTAATGCTTTCGAAAAAGATGTCTGCGACTTTGAACATTTTATTTTCTCGTGCTCTACTCTTTCAGCATCCAACGATACCAACTACGTATCCTAATTAGTTTATCAGTCTGCTTCTTATTACCACAATTATCGCGTATTCTCGGGTCGTCTCTTATACTCAGGTTTTATTGTACTTACGTTTGTTACAAATCTGCTATTATTGAGATTCTTAATTTTTTTGTTCATTCAACTTTATTACACACAGAAATGCGATATAAACTAATAAACTTTGGCTTTCAGGATTTAGTAATATTTCTTACTTCGTTTGTTTACCGCTCGCGCTCGCGCGTGTGTGCATGGTGAAACAGTTCACGCGAGGGCGTGTGTTGAAGAGCAGAAAAGATAACGTCCTTAAAAGTGATGGGTGATGAAACATTTCTGTTCATATTTGAAAAGTAGACTTTAGACATTATCGAGTTGATTTATTTTTTTAAAGCGAGGTTAAGGCTACATTAGAAATCTGCAGTCGTCTTTGCGCAAATAATTTAACTTCCTCAGAATTGTAAAAACGGTAAGTCAAGAAACAAGTAAAAGGTGTTCCTTGTTTTCCTTTCATTTCCTTGTAAATCCTATCGCTTCAATTTTTCCCACCAACTTTGACCGTGATGAAAGTGTAGTCCACAGATTTCCATTTGGTGTATCTCACCACCAAAATTTTTAACGGATGTTTCGAAAACGATAAACTCTAGACTTAAAACTTAGACCGAACGATCACATTTGTTGATTAAATTTTAAAACATCCGTTTATAATTCTTATTTATTTTATTCGGGAGGGAGGAGAACGATAACGGAACTTCCATATTTTTATATGAGCATGAAGAAGAAAGAGCAGGTAGAAATGTGGTAACCTGTCAACACTTAGATGTTCCATTTCCATAAGTCTGAATAGCAGTACATAGTTTTGTAATATTCTTGCAGTTAAAATCCCATTATTTCATTCCCTATATCATTAACTAACAGAATGCTTATTATGCATTTGATGTTATCTGCGTAATATTAATTACTGTTTGAGTTTCCTGGAGAAAGGTATAATCGCCTCCCCATCGCTCACCTTCTTTGCATACGAGTGTACTGGGCTTTAAGGACAGACGATATCCATGCTTATCGTTTTAAAGTGTTATAAAGCTTCTGTCCATTTAATACTCAGTGTAATATCCTTCGACGGTGTTAAGTTTATGTAGGACTTCCACGTCTTTTTAATGCATACCTAACATTGTACATTGACTTCATTTCTTTGAGAAAAACCTCATGTCTGCCTATCACGGTATTGTACATGACTTTCGAAGGTCGAGATTTTACAAGACAATAAAACTACTTTAACTATGTCTCCAACCCAATATGTTCATGTATGAGGTAACATCTTAAAACACTTATAACGTTTCGCCACCATGGTTTTGCAGGAAACACCCCTATGAAGTTTGGGAAGTCACCTCGATAGCAGTTCTTTGAAGAACATTTCCCAATAGCAATAAGAAAAGCCGGCAGTTGTGCAAAGGTTAGTCCTATTTGGTAAACTTCGAACTTCGCAGAAGTGGTGGGAAGGTTTATTGACTCCTACTCAAATTTCAGAAAGCACTCTCTTCACCGATTATGATGCAGATATAGGCTATTCAATTATTATAGCGTTTCTATTTAAGTAAAACTATATTATAAATAAGGATTAACATTTATATATTTATTATTATTATTATTATTATTATTATTATTATAGAAACTCAGGGTCTTAACCTAACCTAACCTAACGCCCCACTAAATTCTGTAACCGACTTTAACAAATTCATTTGAAATAAACAAGTAAAAACCTTATAATACGCGTAGACTCCTCAAGGGTACTATAGCAAATTAAAGCAGATAGGCTTTATAAACAAAGGGAGTAAATAAGTGTAGTGATGCGGGGGTACTTGAAGGTGGAGCAACAGTGGCGGAAACAACAGCAACGGGGAGGTAGCGAAATGTAGCCACATAACACATGACAGCCGAAACTTGTATACAGAACTGTTAACTGATAATAATCATTTACAACTATGCAATAACACAGACAGACGTTTTCACGACGAACATCACTAAAGAAGGCAAAGTTGTTTACGTCAAGAACAATAAAGGCGGACTAATTTTCTGAGTACCCCCCCCCCCCATATGACAAATTTTGTGTTCTGCGTCGCTGACAACAGCTGCAAGACTTTGTGCTGGTTCCTCTAATACAGTGAAGGCTTTGCTAATAATAACACTAAATCTATGAGATAGATGCAGTTTAATAGTATACGTTTTCGTTCAGAAAGGAAAACGCCGTTCTAATATAGCCTATCTTTATTCATAGGACGAGCATGATCTTTTCATAATTTCCTCCCAGAATTTGATAATATTTGCTATAGAAATATAACGATGAACAAATATAAATATAACGTAGCTACAAACTTCAAGAAAAAAAAAACACAATTTTGGTGGTCCAGAAAATGAGACAAAGGTATATTTAAAATAATTATTTACATTAACGAGGAAGAAATTGGCGTAACGTCACCCGTCCACAGATCAGTAATATTGATCATTACGCACTGTGCGATCAATCTTACAAATGATTCGGTACGGCGTGCAACAGGGATTAGAAGCACTGATTATTTTCACAAATATTTCGTCACAGCATCTGGCCGATAAACTCGACCAATGTACGTACTTTCAGCTTAAAAAACACGAATCATCGATTTTAATAATAAATCGTCGTCTTGGACTCCTGTTTTTAATTCACCTGTAATGCCAGCTTTAATTCGGTACGTCAGTAAACATGTTGTAGGAATATATTATTAGCCATAATTATATAATGTCTCTTATCTCCTTTTCATAAAAAAGTGATCACCTAAAAAAGATGGATTGAAAATCATGTGAGCGCATAACCGTAAACCCCAAAGACGGAGGAAACGGAAGGAAAATTTGGAATCGTATAGACTGTGCGACTAGTATTGACGTTACTGTATATTTAAGAAAGACATAAACGTTAAAGAGCACATACCATTCGATAGTGAAAAAAAGAAATGCAGCAAACTTTTTCAAATAACGCATAGAACAGCATTATGTTTATATATTTTTTAAACATTTACCTACTTTATTGTTGTAATAATTTAATCTTGTTAACCGGTCTTCCAAAAAAATGGTTCTTATGCGAGTAGTAAGGTACTTGTAGTCAACAGTATTACAACAGTCCAGTACTACTGGTACTGAATATAAAATTGTCTTAAACAACTTTATACGTTTTCTACAATTTACCTTTCTTAAGCTATAACCCCAGTGTCTTTTATTTAAGTACCGTTTTATTAGTATTAAGTCGTTGTGCGGAGTGAGTATCGTACCATGTTGAGGCAATTCCAGTATAGAAAATGTTTAATAATTTTCCCTTCGTGTGTACAAGGAAAGGGACCATAAAGTCGATAAGGTTAAATTCGAAACAACATCATTTTCAACAGTCTGAAGACAACATTTGCTCTACGACATTTGTGATAGACAAATCATGTTCTATCATATTTTCTGTAGTTCGATTACATGATAAATGAGTAGACGAGTACTTATTAAAATAAACAATAAATACTATAATATCGACTCAGAAAGTATTGGCACTACTTCTTGTTCATTCCAGGTTCAAGACCTCTTCTGATGGACGTAAATCTCCCTTAGTTCTGCCCACCTATTCGGGTTTTGTGCGGCATAGATCCGGTTTTTTCATTTTCTATTAAGCTAAGCCTATCTCTACAATCTATTTAGGTCACCATTCACTTAGTCTCAATTCCGATTCAACTTGCCTTCAGCGGTTTTCATTCAGCTATTTATAAGATACTGTAAGGTAGGCCTACTAGAGTTTATTACAGGTTAAGTTACGTAAGTATTCAAATTTTTGCAAACGAAAGCATTAAAAGATAAAATTATTTATGATTGTTTTTCTTGTGGACATAATTCAAATTCCTTAAAAGTGTCACAATCAAGATGTAAGTTAGTAACAGGCTCTCAATGAAAATGGAGTCTGTTACCATGAAAAGCAGAAACGTATAACGAACATGTTTTTTATTAATAGTAACTGTAGCGGGTAGTCATCGTTGCGAAGTGATAAACATCGTGCATTATTTATACAGCATTAATGAAATAGAAATGTACGTTTACATTAGTGTGTGCAGTGAGTGGTTTTGTATGTTGTATGTACGTGTGTATGATAATTGTGAACCACTGCTCCGTGTTAATAGTGACGCAGGGGTGTTATCTGATGCCGACCGTCACTGCCTTTTACGGCTGTCCTCGTCTAGCTTGAGCGATTTTTAAACTCGGTTTGACCTGCAAAATTTCTAATTACCATAAACACCAGATTATAAAACTAGAAACGGTGCTACTGTATTAAACTGAATAAGTGAATGATCGTATAATAAGATCTATAATCGTCCCTTGTAATGAACATTTTTGTACAAAGAAATGTTTATTCATTTATTATTTACTCATATAATCAGTTTCCCGGTGATTGTATTTTTGCACTTACTAAATGGGAATAACTGATATGCACAATTGAAAATAATTTATGATAACTATTTTTTTCTTTTTACACTTTTATTGTGCGAATCTGCAAGCTTACTTAATAAGAAGCAGAATTGTCGAATTTATGTTTTTCATACGCACTGATTTATGGGCATCTAAATTTTAGACATGAGTCGGTTCAATAAATAGACAATGGATGGTACCATCAATACACTTTCTTATCTAAACCATTCTCAACAGTAGCTGTTATTTCTTCACTTCTGGTACCTACCCTTTGTCCCGCTCTAATTGCTCGATCGATTCATGTCCTGGATGCATGGATTACATCAGACAATAACACAGGCGAAGTAAAAATACATGTAATTTTTACCTGATCAGGTACGTCAGAATGATTTGTGTAGTTACATGACTACGTTACTTGAAATCATACATCCTACTCACATATAAAATTTGTATGTAGCCTACGTACTAAACTTTGTGTTCTTATTGTATAAAAACACAATAAGAAGTAAAAAGCTTTACATTTTGTAAAGTAAAAAGAAGTTTTTTCAGTTGTCTCTGTTCTAGGCATCAAAGTTGTGTGTGATGTAGTTTCTTCATGTTTCTACTTCCATACAGTGTAATCATATTAATCACATATATGACGATTTCAGTAACAAGATTGTTTCAGCTATTTTACAGTGGGCTTAAAAATACAGAAATTGCAGTTAACACGGTTTTAACCACACCTGGGTTTTAGGATTCGAACAGCCTGTCTACACAATTTAAAAAGCTAATCAATTTTTGTCTTACTTTTGTAGAAACGTTGTCGTCTAGTAAATACAGAAGGCTAGCATAAATTTACCTTTATTAGTCCAATACGAAATTGCTTTTCATAATCCAGAGACAACCGTCTCTTTCAACAACGGATTGAACTTATTTAAGTGTTAAGTTATCAAGTAAGAGGACAGGCTACTAGAAATGTTCTCATCGAGTCACTAGAGCAGCCAGCTAGCCTGTTGGGTCTCTATCTGTAAACATGGTCGTACGCAACACAGAAGCCGTTGTACTTTTACGGGAAGTAGAATTAGTTGGAAATAAACGATTTACGTGTTACACGCCAATCAGATTGTTTGTGTGTTTTCATTTCTAGTGATAAAATAATTAAAAGGAATGACAGAAGTTAAACGTCGTTTGAAGGAATTGGAGATGAACCACTGAAGAAGAATGACTGCATTTCAAAAAAATTTCGGATAAGAAAAAATTTAGAAATATATATATATATATATATATATATATGTATGGTGCGTGTTTGTATAATAGCCAAAAAAACAAATTACGTATTATCAAGAAAAATTAATGGTGAAAATGAACATACAAAAGGAAAAGGAAGAAAAGAACTTTTGAGAAGGTCCTGGAATGCTGAAGTCCAAGGAACAGTAGCAAACAAAAGATTACAACAAAATAATTGTATTCCCTACCAACATGGAAACAAGGGAAGAGAGATACGTATGCCTTGGGCCGTAATGACCACACACAGAATGGTGTATGTTTTTAATTGTGTAACGCTTAAGATTGACCATACTTTGTAAGCGCCTACGTAGAGTTACCGAGTAAACAGTTTCTATAAACAATTATATATAAGCCTACGACTGGCACAGACGTGAACTTTCTCTTAGGAAATAATTCAAAATCTGTTACAAAGGTAACGAGTGGAGACCGGGTTGTCTGTGTGTCAGCCAAACGGCAGACCGACGACATGATCCCGCAGACAGCTTTATCATGTAATACAAACGATATTTTAAATGCGACATTTCATTTTAAATACATTGTAAAACAACAGGCTAACAAGAAACGTTTTAAAATGTAAACGAGCTTTCTAAACAACAGTGTATCTACAAATACAAGGGAGAATATGTTCACTTGTGTGTGTGTGTGTGTGTGCGTGTGCGTGCGTGCGTGCGCGCACGCGTGCGTGAGACCATCAATCGTGACTGTATCTGTGATCAGTGCTGGGTATTTGTTGGGTGTTTTCTGTGATTCTGCCACCAGTTTTCTAACAAAAAAATGAACTTCATATTTGAGTCCTAATGCCGTATTGTTCATTTTTTTGCGCAAAAGGCTGAGATTAGCGCATCACAGAGTGAATTAAACAATAAAGTCTACGGAAGCAATGAACCAAAACGCAAATAAAACCAGCAAAATAATCATTTGTTGTCCTCGAAAACTGTCTCAACACAGGCTTAGTTAGTTTTGTTAGTGAAGGACTCGGGAAGGAGAAGTTACGTTAAACGAGAAGTGGCATAAAATTCTGGTAAATTTTAGAAAAGAGCTTTTGAGATTGTAGAAACGTTATTTCTTCAATGAGACTGGAGCCGCGAGAACTGTTCGTAATTTACGGAATCTCCAGAATTGTCAAATTCAACATTTGTATAGTCATTATAGACGTGTTTATTTGGATATAGTAAGGTTGCAAGTTCAAGGTGAATGAAGCTATTGGTTAATTTTAGTCGTAAACTGAACAGTGAAAGAACACACTAGTCACAGTTTTAATGTCTCGAATTTACATAAAACTGTAGAATGCACATGCTAACACAGTCCATCTTGAAGCACTTAAAATTATTTGAAATAAACATAGGAAATAGTTTTGTATTCTCCTTAACCATGTCACCAAAATCAATTATGAGGGTAAACAACAATTATAGATAAGAAAATATTTTTTTAATAGACAAGGAAGATGGAAAATTAAATGTACTCAAAATGGGTTCAAATGAAGTCGGATTTAAAAGTAACATTTCTATGACAGAACGTATCATGGGCTTAATCCGCAGCGAAAAATTTCGATGGTGGTATAGAAATCGAAGATATAATTAGGCCATGATGTCAAAATTGGTAGCCAAACAATGAATCGCAAATGATAAACATTTTAAGCGGATCATCTACGAAAAACTGAGATCGTTTAGTCAGGTACTCCTAAAGAGAAGACTTTGAACGCAGTGCCTACTTCCAGTCCTTACGTATAGTGCTCAATCGCTGACTCTAACTCAGAAGTCGACACAAAAAATTTCTCAATTTCGGCATCAAGTCTGGAGGAAGAATACATAAGTCCACAATTAATTAGGCACAGAATTAAAGTCTACGAAGCAATTTGTTGGTAATGACGACTAAATTGAAGTAGAATTGAACCGTTTAACGGAGAATCGTGGACAAAGTAAACAACGGTAGATCTAGACAGGACCCGTATATAACTAGGTACAGACTATCAGCAAGATAGTCGGACGATATAGAAATTATTATAAAAAATTGGATCTGCACCCCCACAAGAATAGATGGGCAGAGTTACAGGATACTGGTGCCCAGCAGTACACGATCTAAGTCGAAAGTGACGATGACAAATATCTTAGTAAAGCGTCCTTGCAATGCGCTGTTTAGACAGCTGATAATCTGACGATAAACATTGCCTGTAGCCGTTATTCAACTGTCATTTCGTACGTTAGACCATGAGAATAATTATTTCACGGAACCTAAACTATTGAACTCAAACAGTTACAAATAACTGTACACGTAAGACAAAAGTTGATAAATAAATACAAAACCAAACACGTTCGTTGTGTGTGTGTGTTGTTTTCGAGGGGAAAAGAGAAGAGCTATTACCGGCCACGTTCACTGGAAGATTAGTGAGAATACTGACGTATCGTATGGGATGCAACCAATTCTCACAATAATTTTTCATAATAACTTCTTACTTGTATGAGAAATGCTGTCTTCGCCTCGTTGTGCTGTTTAAAATTCTGTAGAGCACATAGAAAATAGATTCCTAACTTGGGTTAGACATAAATCTTCTAGTTGCCGGTCGGTCGACTGCGGAGACTAGCACAATGCAGCATCAGCTTTCACCTTTCTCATGTCTCTACTTTTTTCTGTCTACCTATCTTCTGCTCTTCCCTGTTGACCTTATTATAATTGCTTTGTACTGTTCTTATACAGTCAGTCGAGGGTACGCAGAGCCACCTGATTCCGAACCAGTAATATATACATTTCTAAGTACTCTCTCTTCCGCAGTCTTTCCATTCTTTCTCTTCTCCCTCTCTCTTTCTCCACATATCTATAACAGTCTCTTTACCCCTCACTTCGATTTTTTTGTAATTGTATTTCTTATACGCATTTCTAGTAAGCTCCCTGTACTACAGAACTATTGAATTATTTTGAACGAAATAAGATTACTAGGTAAATTTCAATATTAGATCATTTTTCAGTTATCAAAAAAATTACAAATTCGTAGATTTTTTGAATTTAGTACTCTAATCTTTTTTGAATTCGGTACTCTATTTAGAAAAGTAGCAATTGTAAAGCAGAGAATCATACAATAAATACTAAAAATTCCAAACGACTGCATTGTTTTTATTAGCCTACAGTGTGTCTTATAATGCAAGCAACGACGTGCTGAATAAGCAACCTTATGTACGGGACCATCAGGCGAACCCTTAAGTCAGCAAGTAAAGGAACACGCCTAAAATTCTACAAGGTGATGGCTCTCTCCCACTTCCTTATGGGTCTGAGAATTGGACTTTAACGAAAGACCAGGCCAGTCGCATTCAAGCGGCTGAAATAAGATTTCTCAGGCGCGTGGCAGGGTATACTCTCCATGATCATAGAAGAAACACAGGTATACGGCAGGAACTGAATATTATGAGTATACTCGACAGGATCGCCCAGTATCAGCGGAATTGGTGGGAACATCTTTGCCGAATGGATGACTGCCGCATCCCCAAACAACTATGGAACTATAAGCCGAGGGGACGGAGAAGTGTGGGACGTCCGAGGAAGCGCTGGAGTGACCAGCTGTAATATTTTCCTATTTGAGACCGGAACAAACCTTGAGGATGAAAAAAAGTTTATCTATGTTTTAGTGCCTATAGGGCCTATATTTTTCATAAATCTACCTGACTGACAACAATAAAAACAATTTATAAAGTTTTTTGTAAATATTTATGAACTTTTTAAATAGATCCAAAATTTTCAAGGAATGCTGAGAGATATTAGTTCTGTAAAATTAATACCTAGTTTGCATTTTGAATAGAATTTTACATAATTTGATCCCCCACATAGGCTTTTACAATTTTCTAAAAATTGTAAGTTAATTTTTAGCCCGTGGTGGCCCCCTAAAATTAAAAAATGTTCATATTTTCATGTTAAAACCTACACTCGAATCTGGGTTCAAATACCTTATTTTTTTACAATTTAGCAAATTTGGACTTGTTAAGTGGGCTTAGTTAGTGAGCTTGGGCTAGTGTCTTAAAATGCTGAAATTTCCAAAACTGTACTCTACATTCATTTGGGTTAAAATTTCTTTTAATTTGATATCCTGCATGGGTTTTTGCGATTAAAAACGTTTTGATCCAAATTTTTGGCCCTGGTAACCAAATATTTTTTTAATTTTCAAAAATTAACGCTTTATTCAGGTTCTGTATAAATTCTCTTTAATTTAATACCTTACATGGATTTTTGCTTCAGAATTTTGTCCTCCTTACACCCGCTCCCAATATATGAGGGGATCAATCTAAAAAACAATATAGAGTTTTGTATGGCATACGTGCGGTCATGCGTACCAAGTTTTAAGAAAATCGGTTGATGCATTCGAAAGTTATCATTAGACATACCCCAAGTAGACAGACAGACTGATCCCAAATGGTCGAATTAAAACTGAGAACTCGCTTCGCTCATTCAACTGTAAACATTCTATTTTCGTATCTTGTTTACAGGAAAATTCTGTGACACATGTATTCTCGCACATAGATTTTAGATTATAAGTCACTTTTAGTCGAACATGAATCTATCTATGAAAGTTTTATGCAGACTAGAGAAAACAGATCAAAAATGTCGTGTCATATAATAGAAAACAATAAAGTACTCGTAAGAAATTAGGTCGAACTATGAAAAAAATTATTATGACTAGGTAGGAAAAGATTGTCACTTTATTTTACTACCTCTTTTTTATTCTTTGTATTATAGTTAAATATCACTCTTTCCTTTGAGTCAGCCTTAATACACTTAGTGAACGCGCGAGCTTAGATGTATAATATTGATGGTTTGGGCGGATCATGGTTAGTGTGAGTAAAAAGGGAAAAAGAGAACAGTGTAATTAGAAGGGCGAGGCAACTATCCACTCGCTGTGTTCGTCTTCGAACGCAAAGACAGCAAAATATCTCTTTCAATTTTTATTCCCCAGCGTGACGTATTAATTCGCGCAAACAGTGAAGTAATCCCATACTTAGCCGTTTCATATTTTATGTTATTAATTATAACGCGCTGCGATAATATAACACTGTTTATTGCACGTGTCATGATAACACTTAATGATAAACCCGGCTCGCCGAAGGATGCTGAAATGATAATCGTTGATTTCAATTAGAACGACCTTTCACTGTTCACAGCATGACTTAAATAGATTAACATTAATAGTAATAATAATAATTATTATTATAACACGTACGTTGCGGTACGCGCGGAGAACGGCGCTACTTAATAAACCCTGTTGATGGGCTGTTAATTGCAAAATCAGGTCAGTCCAAAGATTTAAAACGTAAACGAAGTATAGCCACGTGAAACAAAATGAAAGTCTGAGAAACGGCTGGTTAAGCTGCGTTCGTTATGATGAAATTCATTACTCAGAATCGTAAAAAAATTTTGAATATGTTGTTAGCTGTTTAAAAATGATTTATTAAGTAATTTCAAGCTGCAAAGGAAACTAGTTTCAAATCTCGGTAAGTGTACAAATTACTTGATGTATGCACTGTTATAGCGGCGACTTGATGTAACGGTTTGAGTTTACATGCATATGCGTGTTTATCGTGGCTGTTAATATTGTTTATATAGTAAATACAAGTATAAATAAATAATTATGTAAATTAATAATACCATATCATGTTTTACATATACATATACATGAAATAATTGATATTAACAGCAAAAATTTTGGAAAATTAGAGCAATTTAAAAGTAAACGTTATAAAAATCTTGTGAGATTTAATGTCTTTTATAAAAACAGAAAAAATTTAAGAATTAGACTATTCAAGATTTTTTACTGATAAAATATAAAAGCGGTCGCGTTGATATCTATTATTTTGGTACTCTGATAATTATTTTAAAGTGAACTTATACTCTGTTTATAAATCACGAGATCGACGAGACTGGGGGCGTTGTAAAGTACAACCACAATTGAGGTTTTTTAAACCGAGTTTCCGAAGTTTAAAGTATTTTGCATGTAAAGAACAGACAAAGGGATTTGGGAATATCTATAGGTTTGGATATTTGAATGCTTCTAAAGATCATTTTCTTGTGTTCACAAAACTTTACTTATTATTTTAATCTAAGAAAGTAATTAATGAAACATTAAAAAAAAACATATGAACCAATTCCTTACTGAACCAACTCAGCGAGTTTTCAGTAACTCGCCCGTTTGGCATTTCTCTGTGTATTTATCTATCTGTCTGTCTCTCCGGGGGAAGTAGCACGATAACTTTTGACTGCATCAACCGAGTTTTGTAAAACCTGAACTGCGTGTCCAGAATCCTATTATTTATTAAGACTGATCTCCACAAAAACAGGGGGGAGACAAAAATGTGAGAGGTCAATATTGTCAAAAGTTCGTGTAAGGTATTCAGTTTACTAAATCTGAATTTAGTGTTAATTTTTTAAAATCTTAAAAATTTTTGGGACACCGGGGCCCAAAAAGTGGGTAATCAATTTGTGATGAAATCACAAAAATACATATGGGGTATCAAATTAAAGGAAATTGTAACCGAAATCTGCATATTGTGTTCTGTTTGGAAACTTCAAAATTTTAGAGCCATCAGGACCCATAAAAGAGATACAAAATCTAAAAAAATTTTAAAAATTCAGCCTCGTGTCAGATTAAAGGGAATTTTATTAAAAACCGAATGTAGCAGTGGTAAGTATTAATGAAATTGAGTTGATGAATGTAAGAAAAGCACATGTAATGATGTTAACTGCCTGGAAGTTCCAAATTAATCTCTAATAAATTGTTAAATTAAGTTTGAAATGTTATTGTACATTTTTAAGATAGCAGCTAGTCATACTGTTCCTTGGAAAACTTTCACCAACGAATAATATCAAACAAATTGCAACTGATGTGTATAAACATATAACGGAAACACAAAAAAACTGAACAGGTTACAGAGTAAACGGATTCAGGACAAAGTTAATTTTAAAATTGAAATTTTAAATTATAAATTGTAAATTTGACAAGGAACATGTAAACGTAGAAACAAAATGACAAATTAGACTAGCTTATACAACATTCCTCAGTTACATCTTCAAAAAAAAAAACGAAATATTCCAATTATGTAAAAGTAAAATACTAAAGTATTATTTTATATCACTTATCGTAATATCAATATCGTAAAATATAACGTATTATCGAGCGTTCAGGTATAGCTCCCAGACCCGAGTACTTACGAAAGAATAACAAAGACGCAGAGATCAGTGGTGAGGCAAATAAAGACGTCCAATTATTGGTTAGGAGATAAATTTAATGGTTGCGAAACGTAACCATTACCTTTCAAGTGATTAGCAAAACTAAAATGAAATTCGTCTTCACAGGGAATAACGCCAGACACAAGGACGAACGGTGAGATAAAACCAGGACATTATGGGGATACGAATGGATAATCAGAGAGACCATACAAGACGGGCGGACGACTGAAAAGGCACACACGGCTCAAGTTAGAACAAAGTGGAGGAGTAAAAGAGAGCCCTACATCCAATACGGAATCTTTGAGGCTGCAGAAAGAAAAAAAGGAAGACGTTTAGTCTTATTACTTCGTAAGTGTCACAAGTAGGTACTTCAGGCCTCGTAAATAAAGCAAAACCATTTGCGTACGTCGTTTTTTTTCTTGAACTGTTTCTCTTAGATTTAAATTGTTGTTTTAACACTAAATCTTGGTCTGTCACCTTCCTTTCATCCCTTTCTCACACACTGTAAACCTTCTTGCCTGGAGAATACCCGTTTCCCGTGATATAGGTTTGCCTTCCTTTTTAATTTTATTCTTGGCCCATTCTAATATTGTTATATGTTTATTTATAATACTGTCTGTTATAGTATTTATCCAATTCTGGGATTCGTTTCTGCTGGTTGTTGATCGCATCATTCATTCGGCTCTATACTTCTCTTGTTCGTACTATATCCCCACGTACACACTGTAAGCATCTTCTCATACAATCTGGTTGCACACTCCGGATTGTAGGCCTGTCACTTACAGCCCTCACTTCTGCCTCCTGTATCATTACGTTTTCAATTATTCTATACAATATCTATCCTTTGTTTCTTGTGGAAACATATCACTTATGTTTTTCCACATCAGTCTATGGCCTTCTGTTTCCACACTGCTACTCTGGTTTCAATACCATCGCACATTTAACACTTACTTCGCAATACTTTAAAAAGACATTCGTGTGTGATTTTCTTGTACCAGAGACAAATAACAATCCAAATTTATAACTTTATTTTCCAACATCTACATGTCGAAAGATAGCCAGTCTTTAAGTTTATTAAAAACTACATTTAAAATGTTTTGATTTATTGCCATGTATGCCTCAGATGTCTCAGACAATACCTTCAGGTAGAAGGTGTATAATGTTTAGTGGTTACAGCGATGTGAAGAGGCAAATAAGAAGAATAAGAAAGAAAACTGTCGGCGGAGGAGAAGAAAAAAAAAGCAACCAGGTAAAGAGGAAAAGCGAAGACGAGAGAGAAGCGAAACAAGGTATGGAACAATGAATAGGGCGGATGTGTGCGTGTACGCGTTGATTGGAATCACGTGGTAAGCACACAGCAACGCTCATTACCCCCTACATATTATGTTAATTTATAGCCTGCAAAGTGAGGACAAGGATCAGATCCCCTTGGTATGCGCTGCTGCGGCCAAACACCACTCAAGCACGACATTTGTTTTTTTTTTCACAAAATGTTGGTCTTCTTGCCTTCGATTCGATAAACCAATTAATTGGTACTGAAAAAAGTGCGATATTAAAAAAAATTACTTTGTTCCAATGTAAACGATTCCAGAAAATGTAAATGTTACGTAAAACTTTGTTATTTCCAATTGTCTGGTATTTAAATTCATTTTAGCCATATCTGTGTGAAGAATGAAAACGTTTACCTAACAAACAGCAATGCAGTAGAATACTTAAATGTTTGATTTTTCTGTTCGGTTCGAATTTTTAAACATTATTTTACTATTGTATTTCTTAAAACTTTTGAATTTTTTTCAGTATTGTTGTATGGTTTCCCATGAGATGCGATAGTAGTGTATTCTCAGTAGCCGTTGATGAGGTTGTGCACAGTTTCCGAAATCTGGCAATCTTTCGATACTTACACTCTCTAACACAAAACACTTACGAGGGTAGGGTAAAACGTCCTAGGCCTTAAGAAAGAAAAACAACATTTTTTTATTTAATCTGCATTTATTTCTCAACACGATCTCAATTTAGCTCGATACAATTTTCCTTACAATGTTCTAAAGCTGTGATGCCAGACAGATTAGAAAAATAAAAGAACACTTAACGAAGTAATAAGGCTACACGTCTTCCTTTTTTTCTTTCTGCAGCCTTCAAAGATCCCGTATTGGATGTAGGGCTCTCGTTCACTCCTCCACTTTGCTCTAACTTGAGCCGTGTGTGCCTTTTCCGAATTCTTCAAAATAGCCATTTTCAGCACGCTGACCTGACTGTCGTTGACAAATGTGTTTCTAACGACTGTTGTTTGACGTTAGGGGTCTTGTAGTGTACCAAAACCAACGACAAAATTAATCAAATCAACGAAAAAATTAGATTGGATTAGGCTTATGTGTTTACTAATCGGTTGAAATATCCTTTCGACATTGTTTTCGTCAATTAATAGCGCACAAATTTGTCATTTGTCGTAACCAAACATTCGTGTATGATATCACCCACTCTTTCAGATGATATAGGTCTACCAATTGCTTCTGGCATCTCGTTTATATTCACTCTACGGTCTGCCAAATCGATTTCAAGAAATTTTTCGATTTTTTTCTAGCGTAGTCACTTCAATGGACGTCCACTGCATGGTTCCTCAGTTGTAGTCCTACTGACCATTTTAAATTCAACAATCAAGCGCTTAAATATAGTATTCAGTGGAGAAGAGTCTCCTTAATATTGAATTCAGCTCCTTTCTATATCGGTTGTACTTAAACCTTTAAAACAATATTTAATCATAGTACGAATTTCCAGTCTAGCCAATAATAAAACAATGCTTGAGACGCTTACGATCGTGGACTCTCAGATTAATAATAAACAACTCATTGACTTTAAACATCGAACGTCAGCCTGCGAAGGATGAAACCATACAACACGATTAAATAATGAGCGTAATGGTGCCATCCACGAATGAGGCCCGGAATTTTTCATCCTATAAATACCCAGGTAGGCCTACATGATGATATCGCTTTCACGAGGTATCAGATTTATTTCTTGATCGTCTCCCCATTGAATCTTGGTATAACTTTCATTTCTTCAGCGGAGGCATGGAATGAGGTTACGCACTTATTTACACAACACAAACGAAAATTACTATTGACCAGACGCAAAATGTCTGTCTCCTGCTGTCCCTGGAGACAGAAAACGGCCATTTCAGCGCACTACGATCGAGAGCATACAGTGTCGTGTAGTTGGGTATGTCGTTGACCTAACGACAACAGAGCAGGTGATCTAAGACGCTGCCCGAGGTACTCCAGCGATAATTGCTCTTTTCGAAGTCCACTCTCACGCGGAAAGTTTTGTTCCGAAGCGATCAGATGAACGCAGCAGTGCGGAAGGCCAGTATTTATAGAAGTCCAGGATACCGGATACCAGACATTATCGAAAGCTTCCTCGACATCACAAAAGACGGCAACAATTAATGCAACGTCAGCCACGGGAGCCACCGTGAAAATCAATCAACAAAACACCACGGTTGAATAGCCCTTATATGTTTTACGAATCTAATGGAGAAATCCCTTATACCATTTACATTATAAAATAACATGTATAATAATTAATACTATAAATAGTTCTTCACATATTAACTACTTCTGCAAATAAAATTTAATATATTTAATATTAATATTGCAAATAAAAATAATATTTATATCTCATTTAATAATTTTACCTGACGTACATTTCACTGATTATGTCAGTATCAGAGGTTATGAATGTAAATATAAATATATGTATTATATTGATATATGCGCGAATTTTTCTTGTGTTTATATTATTATTAATTAAAAAAAAAACTTTTAACAAGAATATATTTTTTATTTTACAAACGTTTTTAGTAATATAACTATCATCATCAGATATGACGTATTATATGATACATCAAATAATATATGATGATATATGATATGATCAAATAATATTACTATCATCATCATATATTATTTGATGTATCATATAATACGTCATATCTGATGATGATAGTTACATTACTATCGAAACACTTATAATTTACAAAATATAAAATAGGCCTATATTCTTGTTAAAAGTTTTTTATTATTAGATCTAATAATAAATATATATAGGTTTATATATACGATCATAAATATTTTCATTTACAAACCTCTGATGATACTGCTATAATGATATAATAAGTGAAGCGTACGTCAGGTAAAATACAAAAATACGATAATAAATTTTACTTGCAGAAGTACAGTAGTTGATATTTGAAGAACTATTCATGATATAGAAAACCTGCAAAACATTTTGAAGAGTTACATACAAAATAATAATTAATACGTACATAAATTAACTGACATAAAATCAGTTAAGAGTATGTAGGAATGCGCTTGTGTATAACTGCAATTATCCTTTTGTTCAAAGAAACATAATCTACTTTACGACAAAAGGTACATATCAAGGCGAAGGTAAATTTTTGATCTTCGCTTATTTTGTTGTAATCGGCAGATTGGCAAATTTAAAACAATTAAACCATGTGAGAGATGAAGTGGAAAAAACAAATGTGAGTGTTCTCGGGGTTGACACAAGTAAAACGAATATTAACCGGAAAGTGTAAACTTGAGACAGTACTTCAACAAATACTTGGGTAGCGGAGTCGCATTGGTTCAAAAATCTTCAAGGTTCTTTCATAGTCCATGCGAAATCCGCTCTGTAATGTGAAAAATATTTCCCACCTATGTTCTTTCGAAGAAAACAGGAATTTTTTTGCAAGAAATTGTTTTCAGGCAGAAAACATAAAGCTGCCCGAATTTCATTTACCTTCAACAAATAAAGGAAAAAGCACGGGAGATCTATGGGAATGGGAATGGGAGATCTATTGTCGTCCCGACGTTCACATGTTTGTTTATAAACTAATTTTATTCCTAACATTCTTAAAGAAAGACATTGCCTACTGCAATGTCATTCTAGGTCAGAAGCGTGAACGTTTAATGCGAATGCTGTACAAAACTGCGGAGCGCGCAGACAAGGTGAGAAAGAACATGAAGAATAAAACATGGAATATCAAGAGTGTTTTATTAATTAATTAAGTTGATTCACAGCCAAAATAAGATGGAATATCTCGTTTGCATTGTTAAGAAAATAAAATAAAATAAAACTGGACATTTGTTTAAGTGAAACAGAAGTAGGATGACACGGAGGTTATAGACTGGAAACCAATAATGTAAAATAATCACGCCTTTTGCAGAATGGAGGGATGATCCGAAGAACTGGACAAGGTTTTGCTACGGAAGAATAACTGAGGGAGATAATAACTCAGAAGAGAGCAGAGATATAGGCCCCTAAACAGACAGTTAGGTAGACAGAATGGTATTAAACACGAATATCTTGACTAACAAATTGCGAAATTTTCATCCACTATTATGATAATTAGCATGTTGTGCTGTTAAATTCAATGCACGTTGTGTTTAATGAGTTGCAATAAATTTTTACGACACTGCAGACTGGTTTCACTAGGGTCATTTTGTATCACTTGCAAAACAGATAACATCTCAAATTTTGTTAACAAAACCCGTTTGCGAATATAACCAGTTAGGCTGCTAGGTCATCTGTACCTAGATATTTCAAGTACCAAACTCAGATGTCACATACTTTTTAATATACAACATTATATACCTGCATTTTGCACGTAATTCATAAGGTTACACTTTCTATTGACTAAAAAACATTGCCTAACTCGGCGTTTACCATACCATATATTCAAACACCTATACAGCTCATACGTGCTTATGTTTTGTTTTCAAAAAAGTGCTTTCCTATAATTTTCTTATAAAAAATAAAAAATGTATGGGTGACCGTCGATTGCTCCCGGTTCAATCCTCAACCCAAATGTTTTCCACTTCACTGCACACAAACCTACTGACTACGCTCGCACACACGCGCGCGCGCACATATTCGTGAGCGTACATATTCGTTACTCTCTCTCTCACTCTCTCTCTCTCTCTCTCTCTCTCAGATATCCGTTTGGTTACACTCTGTTCCGCTGCAGGCCAAACATATTTAGTTGAATGTAGGCCTACTTTTATATACAGTTACATATTCTTCTTGAATATTTCTTACGTCTTCAGCTAGTGTAGCGACATAAAGTGTTGAGTGAATGAAGCAGTGTTCTTATGAGTTACAAAAAATTTACATTTAGAAAGACGGCAGAGACATTAGAAGACTGGAAACGGAGATGCACCAATAAGACTTGTACGGCAAAACAATACCATGATGACACCGAAACAGTGGTACTTGTAGACCAAGGAATCCACAATCATGACCCGAAGGAATACTTCCAAATAGTATAAAGAAGAAATCGGAGGACGACATCAGCGAGCGACCAACGAAAGTAGTGTAAAGAGAAATGTATAATTCTTCGTTGGCTGAACACGACTCAGGAGTGGAAGCAGTAAAACAATGCATTTATCGCGCTCGACGGAAAGTGTTACCACCTTTGCCGAAATGTGTTGGAGATGAACATGACGAGCGTGAAAGCTCCCAGTGCCTACAACGAGAGGGAATAATATTCTACTAATTCCTCTCAGAACAACGACGTTTGCTTTTCGACAAATAAGAATTTGAATTATTTGTGCAATGGAGACAAGGTATTGGTTGATAGTACGCTCACATATTGCAGAATGGATACAATATGCCGTTAGTGTACTGCCTATTGCCGAACAAAACTGCACCATCTTACGAAGCATCTTTCGGCACGTTGTGGAGAAGTGTAGGCTCCCTAGAATTACTTTCAATCCTATGAAAAATGTTGCTGATTTTGAAGAAGCTTTTCATAAAGCTGCAAGGAATGTGTGGAAACATTGAATTTATTGGATATCGCTTCCATTTAACTCCAACGTGGTGAAGAAAAATTCAAGAGGTAAGACTACCTCAAGAATATGTCAGTGAACAGTCAGAAATTATTTGAAGCTAATTAGCTGAAGTGGATCTTCGGATTAACTCTCTTAAATGCGGATGAAGTACAAGATGTTTTTATAGGGAACTTCATATCTTGGATACCTGAAGGCGGCATAATGATCAAATTTTATGATTATTTATTTGAAACCTATGTAGGAGACGACTCCAAAGTCCCTCCTCAAATTTCAGCTTCATCAGGATTTAAAAATCGCGCTACAAATTGCCAAAAGTTTTCACGACATTTGGCAGATAATTTCCATACTGCTTATACCAATAGTACATTAATTATTTTCTGCATGGAATAAAAGCCATGCGGTCAGAAACATAACTGGACATTCGCGAGGCTTCCTTCCGTGAAAAAAATTAAAAGGAACAATCGGTACAGAAACTAGTTAAACTCAAGGAAAACGTTTTACGCGATTTCAAGGAACAGAAGATATCAAAACTTGGCTTAGTAAAATGTGCATCATTGACTAAGAAAAGAAGGAAATGAGATCGGTTTGAAATAGCGTTAGAATAAAAAAAGAATGGATTATAAGTGATAAAAAGTGAATAAAAATATTTAAAATGAATACAAAATCAATAAAAAATAAAAATTTATAAAAACTGCCTTCAGTCTTGAACAACTAGAGACTGTCAAATCGGCCTAACAGACTTAGTGAAGGAATGAAGGTTTTAAAACCAACCTAATTTTTTTTTTTTTACGGTAATTCCAGGTAGGCGCGTGCACTCACTAAGTTCTACCAGGGACTTGTACTGTGGGGTATATATAGCACAGTTCACTACCCCGGGATACGTATATCTCTAGCATTATATATACTAGACAACAAACAAGGTTTTTAAGATGGAGTCTCAATTATTTCGTCTTTCCTGATACTTATTATGTTTTTGGATAGATATTTCAGATTTGTTCAGTCGTTAGTAACAAAAAAAAACCTAGACAAACTTTAGTATTGCATTTTATTTGTAGTTTTGCACATGAAACCAACAAACGTTGGTTATAACGAATGCCACAGTTAAAGAACATTTTACGTATACATAAATAGTACAGTAGTTAAGCTGTCAACAAGCATAGCGTGTGCAATTGTGTGCGTACAACGCAAGCGCCCTTCGGCGCAGTTGACGATTCCTGTTTAACAGGCCACAAGCACAATCGATGTCATTATAAGGGTAGGGGAATTTGCCCCGACACAACTGATGAACCACCATGTGTATTCCTGCAATACAATTCGAAGAAAAAACGACATGATACAAGAAGCTGTCTAAACTACCAGTAACAGAAATATAGGAAAGAATAGAGGTTCTAAAAAAGGAATATGGGGGGGGGAGACGGTCAGAAAACATAAGTTTACGTATTTCAGTCACACAAAGGAACCGTAGCAGTAACTAGATGGTCAACGAAGATGTTAGAGTGGGTCCGCAGAAGAACTAACCGAGGATAACCCACTCCGTTACAGGGATCATATACTGTATTACTCAGTAAGTGGATGAAAATGGTTTCATAGGAGATCGAGCAAACTGAGATTTATGGGGGGAAGAATACACTGACGTCTAAACGGGGAAAAATCAAAACGTAAGAAGGGAAAAACTATTCTTGATTGATTATTGGCATTATGTACCTTATTTGACGACGCTGACGACAGTAAGAGACGCGCAGAGCCAGCGTAAAGCCACTTGAACATTTTGTTGTCAATATTGTCTCATATAACAAAGTGCCACGTGTTTATTATATCACATTATTAACACTTTTGTAATTCCCATTGTCAGTTTATAAACCTTTAAAGGATTTAATTTCTATTTTACGAGTCAAACAACACTTACAACTGTCAAACGCGAGCCGCTTTTTCCGAAACATTCGCCTGTAAACGTCGCGTTCATACGACACTACTGGTCGCTGTGTTGCGCAAACAGATACGTGCAGCTCGCAACAGTAAAAACGGTGTTTTAAGTCGGCGCGGAGCGGAGCGGAGTGAACAACATGCATGTTCACGGGGCATGCGCAGTTTGTTACCCGTTCTCATGGCTCCTTGATCGCTACCCGACATCATTGCTTATATTTATTGCCCACGTTCTGCATGAACGTTCTGCATCGTTGTCATAAACATGGCATCATCTGTAACAGTGCGATCGGCTGTTAGTTTTACAGATTGGTCTCGACCTTCCACCACTGTGCGCTCCATATTGTACGCAATCCCAACTGTAAATTACATTACATAAAATAATTATTGTGCTGTACTTAATTCACATTATATCTTAAATGGGTGTTGACTCGTAGCGCCAAGACGTGTATACGTGTGTGTGGTTCCGCGCACGCCAATGGAAGTTCATTTCTTTCCACACAGTCTTTCTTCAGTACATTACCGTACAACATGAATGTAATGAGTGTAAATATGCGTACACACTTACACGTACATACGACATAACGTAACGGTCACACATGAACATGATATGAGTCAAGTTTTCAGTCTAACAATGACGGTTAGACATTTTAGACAAAACGTGAGCGTTTGTGACACATCCATTAACAAAATAAATACCTCCAAAAGAATGTTTACGATGATTCAGTGATTAAAACAAATCTTATGAATCGAAGACTACAAAAGCGATTAGAAAAAGTTAACAAATAATTTTGTTCGACAGTCACAGAGCACAAAACAGTCAAAAAAAAAAATGCAGGCGCTAATGGTTAATTGAATCGCCTGATTAATTTAAGTAAATTTTTACGATTTGATTAAAATTTTCACCCACTTTTTAGAACCCTGCCGTCCTTATATCTACAAGTTTTCAAAAATGAACCCTAAATTCAGACTGTGGTTAAAATCCCCTTTAATTCAATACCCCACATGGACTTTTTATTATTATTTTGATCGCGAAATTTTTTCCTCCCGCCTTTTGTTTGGGGGATCAATCTAAAAACCAATAGGGTTCTGCATGCCAAAAGTATGAACATGCATGCAAATTTTACTCAGATGGGTTGATGCGTTCCAAAGTTACCGTGGGACATACCCCAAACAAATACGTAGATAGACGGACAAATCCCAATCGGACGAGTAAAACTGAGTACTCGCTTCACTCGTTCAATAAAAGATCCACAACACTTATGACGTACCTGAGGTAGAAATACTGTTAGTGTTATATAAGGTAGAGATAAGATTTCTTAATATTGATTAAGAAAAATCAATGCCGATTTTAACTTTTTTGCCATTGCACAGATGTTTTTTACCCTTCAACGTACTGTGAATGGAAAGTTCATCCACACTTGCCGAGTAGGTTAAACAGCTTTGCGCTCTGCAGTCGATTCCAACTGACGTAGCGTTCACTAGCTCTCCTCGTTGTGGATTCGGCTCAAAGTCGGATCGTAGTACGCCCCCAAGACCAAGTCTTCTATTGCCGAAGACCAAGCCAGTTTAGTCCATCTACAGTAACAAGGTACCAGTTACACAAGACTTACCTAACAACACTCTGCATGCTGCATTCTGCTCGCCCCAGGACCGCCTAATTTAAGGCTGTTGGAAATGTAGGCTAATGAGAGTTTCAAATCCCGAAAATATAATACGTCTTTGGGATTAATCTTGAGAGGGGAATGCTGACAGCCATGTTTTTTTTTGTTCGATTTAGAAACGAAGTATTATCTTCCACGGTTTGTTTTTATTGAAGTCGAATGTCTCACACTTATGTTTGCTGTCCACTAATATTATTCACTCTACAATATTTCGAAAGTTTTCTTCGTTTATTAGTAAAGTAACAAAGTTATTGCACGCCAAACTAAAAATTATGTTTTTCGACGCAATCTTTTGCACCTTTCCGCAATTTTCTTGAAAACTACTAACGACTCCATTGTAGTATCTTATTTTTGATACGTTTCAGATCAAATACATTCGAAAACACTAAGTAGGTTTCATGATTTGTGTTCTAAGAATTGTAAAATGGCATTATTTTTATTTTTGTAACCTAAATATGAGCAATGTTTTACTTGACTGGAACGCGTGAACAACGCACTTCCGGGTGTATGCATCTGGGTTTTTCCTTACTTTTAGTTGCAGAATCGCCTCCCGATATAGTGTCTTTTCATTCCGGAACATTCAGTATGCAGCATCTAAAACACAAAAAGTTCAAAAGAGATTCACAGCACCATTTTACGAATAACCTTTAAATGAAAACAAACTTCTTCGAGCCGTAACGTTCCCCAACGCCACAGTCCAATTGGGTAACAAGTGATCGCATATTCTAGTGGAAACCGTGTAACTGTACACAATAGGAATTTCTCGGGATAATCGGCTGTGCGCCCGATAGTCATACAAGAACGTCGATATAAAAGTTAAAACATGGGTACATGATGAATATATCTGCTGTACGTGGACAACAACGAAGTATGAACTGAACCTTAATGGAGAAGAAGAAAGAACTGCGTATAAAGAAAATCCTCACATTTCTTTAACGCAAGTCCGTCTAACTGTAAGACAGAAATAGGTGGCAATTAAGACTGGCAACAAACTTTTATTTTAACTATTTTATAAATATACTTTACCCTGTAATAACGAAACTTTACATACGAGATTAGAAAAACTTTTGGAGATTAGAAACTATAGGCTATGATAAGCATTAGCAGACTAGCAGATGAAAATGTAAAATAGAATATTAAAATCTCGTAAATCTTTGAAATCTTAATCAATATTTACCACGTTTTAGGAAGTTTCTATTAAAATAATTTGTTTAATTAATTTGTATTAAGCGTTGTATTGTGATAATTGTGAACATAACTCCTTTAAAACATGACTTCCTAAAATAGAAATATTTTGAACCGCGAGAATGCCGTAAATTCATTAAGCTTATGATATTTCAATAGTTTAAACCCAACTTGGAAGGAAAACACGTAAAACATAATACACACACACATAATACCATAAAACACTAAATGTCTGCTGCTGTAATTAATTCTAGAACAAGTGTAACAGAAATAGCTTTATGAAAGAGAAACGTAAACATCGAATGGAGATCAGGAAAATCTCGTATCTTTTGTAGGCCTAATGTAGTTATATGGATCTGACACACGGCAATGGAGAAAAGGGTGTGAAGGAATGAACAGAGGTCTTTGAGTCATGGTGTTGAAGGAGAATTCAAGGGATCTCATGGAGGAATCGAGTAAGCAATGATGAGATATTTAAATTGATAAATGAAAGAAAAATGTTACGAAAAAGGTTCGTTAGGATTAAATGTTGGGCATATAGCTAGGCAATGTTGCTATGCTACTGAGTAAAATTAATGGATAAATCGCTAGTCGAAGACAAAGAAAAATACTTGCATCAAATGGCTGGTTAGATAGGGTTGAGGGGTATACACGTGTTTATAGAAGAAGTCAATCAACGGAGAAACCTGATGACTTCAGAATATGCCCGCCCACCAGTCTTTGGATTGAAGTTAAGAAAAGACGATGAAGAAGAAGCATATTTTTGTTCACGTAAACAGTATATGTATTTTCGGAGAGAAGAAACATAATTCCACGCGGTACTTATCCCGAAAAATATCACACAAAAACACACACACACACACACATCTTTGATTACTAATTTTGTTTTTATTGTAAAATTGGAAAACATTTTGTAACTACTGACTTAAAAGAAAAAATAATTCTCTCTTTCTCTCACACACGCTCGCGCGCGCATCCCTCGCACATGCACCCAAATGGACACAATCCGTTTTTATCATCAAATGATACACGCTTTTTATTCGTCAAAAATAACTCGCTGAGTTTATTATAACAGTTTTTTACGGCGTGAAAGGAATTCCTATCATACCGAATGGTACTTAATTTGTTGTGTTTGTGTCCGCTGCTGACGTACACAGGCAAACATGTCGCTAAGTATAATGTACTTAACATGACACGCTTTTATCTGTGTCTAATATAATTTCAAAGAAACGTGGTAATGACTCAGCAGGCGCTCCAGCATCTTTCTCACAAGAATGACAATTTTAAATAACCTCGCAACGTACTAAAATAACGTAATAACGTCTGAACGCTGTTTTCTCTAAAATAGCGTCCCTTTTTGTTCGCATCTGTCTTCCTTTACGGCTATCTGTTCTTGTTTAAACCCTGTTGTAAAGTTCTGTTAACCCGCGAGCGTTCTGCTAATTGCTCGCAGAGCTGTACGCTGGGAATTGCGTCCGCGGAGATTACGTGTAACGGCAGATCTCTGTGTTCGTGTCGGAGCACATTCGTTTGCCACCTGTCATCGCCTTCCACGTTAATACTGTACTCATATCTGAATACAGGCTATATATTACTGGTGGCCCAAGTCACAAGTATTGATCTCTCTAGTCACTCTGTCATCATAGTCTGGCTAAGTTGGTTTAGCTCTTCACGCAGTT
The DNA here is from genome assembly GCA_034769895.1 of Magicicada septendecula. Lineage (NCBI taxonomy): Eukaryota > Metazoa > Arthropoda > Insecta > Hemiptera > Cicadidae > Magicicada > Magicicada septendecula. The sequence goes on from CM068368.1 coordinate 663,846,028, forward strand.
TTGCGTACACGATTGACATAGTAAGGCAGTGAGTACACTTGATGCTTACTCCTGTGGTGGACAACCCAACGAGTTCGACCGTCACGTGACATTTGTCATTACAGTTAATACACTGGTAGTAAATTTACTAGTCTGTTGCCTGGTAAAATTCATAATTTGCAAAACGATTAACTTCTTGTCCTGTGAAGAAAACCGGCAATGACGACAAAAAGAAACGTTTAATAACAACCGCAGAAATTACATTTTTGTAAAGAGTTACAAACACTCAAAAGATGGAGAAAGAAAGGAACAAAAGAACGATTGGAGAAAAGTCTCTCTTTGCATATCTCAAAATTACTAGGCCACCGATTTGGTTACATTTCTTGTCTTCATAAACATTCTCTAAATTCACCATATTCTTCGCAAAAATCCTTTAAAATTTAATAAGTGCATGATTATACACTTACCTGTTGAAACCATACCAGGTGCTGAAAGTATTTGGTTTTACGTTTATTAACATCACTTGGTTTTCGCTTATTGTAATTTCTCTACTTAATCTTCGTATGCTTTTATCTGAACTTAGTCTTCAGAATAAATCCAGATTGACAACTACAACTCGTCAACTCCTTGCGAAAAAACATTCACATAGGGATTCTTCGTTTCTAATATGCCCATCACGAACACTGAATAAGAGTTTCGTAAGTCTTAAGAATGTTTGTGATCACCATTTTCCGGAGGAAACTTTATCTTCTAACTTCCAATTACGGAAATGAGTCTGTTTAGAGCCATTGGGTTGTAAAGTAACACAGGTTTAAACCAAACAGGACACACATCATATATGTAGACTTACAAATAAATGAGAACTAAATTTATTTGAAAAATGGGTAAGACAAAGTTACTCTCGACAACAGTTACAATCGAAGTTGCTCACATACTGCGCAACCATTCGATGCATAAGTAGAAAAATTAAATCAGAATTATGCCTAATCTTTATAATTCCAAACAATAAAGTACATGTAATACGTATTAGGATCCACAGCTGTGTGTAATCAGTAAGCGTATCTAAAGCTGCTTCGGAAAGAACAAGTGTATTTCAGAACTGTTAGAACACTTGCAGTGTTCCGTCGGAAAGACGGGTTACAATCATTGTCACAACGTGAACACGTAGTCCGGCTGATGGTTTTCTTGACTGATATAAAGATAGACACGAATCTCATTTTTCCTACCAGAAGTCAGGTCAAATTGTGGTTTGCAGAGCTCAATTGCTGGACTCTTGTGCACTTCGCATATCATGTTCCCGTTTTTTACTCATCAACAAGAATGATAATTATGAGAACCATAAATTGTTTATCAGTTCGTTCCGTAAGAAGTTTTACCGAGAACGAGTTCGACTGACGTCACAATATTTATAGTTTGATTTCACTGCTTTCATTTGATTCGGTACATTTAATAACGAAAATCTACATTTTATAAGTGTCGGGAAAATTAATCACTTAATATCAGGGATGTTGTCAGTTTTAATTTATTATTTGAACCAGTATGTTGTAATGTTAATTGCTATTATTAATACTTTACGTGTGGATTAAATCAGAAAACCAGTTTATTTTTATAATCGTCATGGCGTTACGTTACACATGGCTGCTTGTTAAAGTTACACATATTTCTAGCGAACACGTTATGTCTAGACCTACGCCGAGTTATTGCACTTCACTTCACGGTAGCTTCAACAATTCTAGACTAATTTAATTTTACTAGTCTTATTTTACAAAAGCGGCGTGTCTTTGACCATTTCCTTTTTTTAAAATTATTTTACTTTGTTCTCATTTTCGGCATCTTACTCTCTCCTTCTGTCCTTTATGAATTAGGCAGATTGCTTGCAACAGTGTCCAGGGTTACTCCAAAGCCAATGTACACACACTCGCAGACGCGCATTTTTTGTTCTTGTCACTTACTGGTGCCTATAAAATCTGATCATGAAAATAAACTTACAGCGGTAAATCCTCTGATGAAGTTCGATTGAGAACAATGATGTCCTGCTACATGGAATGAAGAACTATGACGATGAAAGGAGAGGAAATATGGAGAGGCGTAGACGAATACGGATAGGATGGAACTAGGAGGAATAAGGATTGAGAACTTTTTATAAGATAAAATCAAAATAAATACTAGTAGAATTAAAGTGCCAGGTTATTTAGAAATACGCTGAAGATGGGCCTGAAGACATTTTAAGCAACGTAAAACAACTAACGAAGAAATTATTGGAATATATTAAGGATTATAACTTAAGAGTTGTGCAAGAGGACAATGTGTTTTAGTACAGTTGCCTACAAGAGTAGGCCCCTAAATATGAAGTGAGTAAGTAAATAAGTAATTTGAATTCTAAGTGAGTAAGTAAATTCGAATTGTTAATTTTATTAATTTGAGTTTTCATATTATAATGCACATTATAATGCTTAAGAAGGGGAAAATTCAATATTTAAAAAAACAAATATTTCATCAATTAGCTTTTGCTTTGAAGATTTTATAAATTTAAAAGTCCTTATTTGACAAACGTAAGCACATTCTGTAAACACATATTTGCATAAAAGACGTATTCTACATAAACTAAACAATTATTTACACACACAAGCACGTATAATATTAATAAAAATCTGCAGCAAGAGTTGCTTTGGTAATGTGCAATCTAGGTTGTTTTACGGGTTTACATAGATAGTTTACTGATTTTTCTCTGCGTATAGGGCTACATTATTGAACGTTTCAAGTTGTCCCCACGCGCATTAATTTATCTTCAGTAAATAAACCGACATCTCATGTAAATACCTTCAGCTCGCAACGTGGGCATTAGTTTCTTACGGCAACGTTCTATTTTTAACATTTTTCTCATTTCCTGCACGTGTTGCATAGTCATGAGAAAATATACAGTAATAGTAATACTTAATATAGAGTGACGTAATGATAACTGGTTACCACAACGTTCAGTATTGAAGCGTTCTTGTAGGAGACACTGAATGCAAGCGCGCATATATAATTGCTAAAGAGAAAAAACTGTGGGCGGGCGAGTGCGCGCTGGCTGGTGTGAAGTAACTTTGCGCATACTTGATGTCTTCGAAATAATCTCCCTTACTGAAACAAAAAGAAAAACATAGAAATTATTTAGTCATCGGCTAATATAGTTTGTCCAATTCAAGGTGTTTGATTGCGGATGTAACGCGTAACATTATAATCTTTGAAGGAAGTCTTTCTTAAAACAGAAAATGTAAACAATGCGAAGGAGTGCAGTAAAAGTATAATTTAATATTCGTAATGAAACTGTACACTGTCGTCTTCTATTTAACTTAATGGAAAACTATCATCTTCAATAATAAAATGCTAAAACTAAATGACAATTGTTGTTTATTTACAAATTTTGTTTATTTATAAATTTTATTTATAGATGATATACTGTAGTTTGTCACTGAGAATTGTGGAGGCATATATCCTAATTACGTAAGCTCAAAACTACGTAAAATTATTATATTGATACTAACCACTATTTCAAGACCTTATTTTTTTTTATTTTATAATAATTCATAATTTATAAGCAAGCACTTAGCTTACCCACCACTGAAGAAGGGTATACTACCAATTCCCAACAGCACACTCTGCAAAACTAATTAAAAAGTAAATTTTTAAACAAATGCTTAGTATTAATATATTAATAATAATAATAACAATACTACTACTACTACTACTACTACTACTACTACTACTACTACTACTACTACTACTACTACTACTCTCCAGCACTACAGCCCATGGTGAGCCTTGGCTTCCGCTACGACCCGTCTCCACTCATCTCTGTCCACTGCCTTCAGTCTCCAGTTCCTAATGCCCATCTTTCTTAGATCTTCTTCCACATCATGTTACTAATACTACTACCAGCTAATAATAATAATAATATTTCAAGACCGAGGAAAGACAGTGTAGTATAAATGTGTGAAATAACCTTCATAATACACAAATTTTATAGGCTATAATGTAATTAAGTTTGGAATTTTAAAAACATTACAATTTTTACTTTTTTATTTGAACGTGTACCTTAATTTAAAAAAAAACAACATTTCTAACAATCTAAACTTAAGGTCGTTAAGTTTGCAGTAATAAATATAATACAATTTTCATAATAAAACGTATATTCTGGAAGTGACGTCATCTTTCTAGTCTATAGATTATTCCATTTACAAAATTACAAACTAAAATGGTGTTGAGTAGGAGATCTAGATAGACGAGAAATAGGTGGCATATAGTCCAAAGATTCTTCGATTGGAAGTTAAAAAACATAAAGAGGCTACAACGGTGGTATTTAACAAGGTGACTGAACGTCTGGTTGAGTACAGTGATAAGGGTGAAGTGATGAAGGAAAGAAATCACTTACGAATGACTAAAACTCACTGGTGTATAAAATAAGTTCTAATTGTGATAATAATGGCATATGTATCACATATCCTTAGAAAAGTGTCAACTTTTCTAAGAATAAACGAAATTTGTCATTCAGTTTTTAATTTATTGTTTCGTTTCTTTTTCTGTTTCTTTTTTTTGTATTTTGCAAAAACAACAAAATTTTTATAAACAAAATTCATATAATATCATTGGGAATTTTAATTCGTAGTGTAATAAAATTCTTTTAATGTCAATACTCTTTTTGGTTGACAACTACGTTTTAAACAGAAATAACACTATTCCACACCACTATAGAAAAAATTCCCGATTAGCGTTTACAAGCTTCACGGTCATCATCAGATTGGAAAAAACAGTAACACAACTTTATTAATTAAAAACTAAGTTTTGTAGGTATCATGGTTAACACCAAACGTTTTACCCATTCTATGAGGTGATCGAAACGTTTGATATAAACCAAGATACCAAGAAAAACGTGGTTGCCAACCAACACGAGTGTTGTTAATGAACGTTCCGATCGTGTAAGCCTACAACTAAAAATAACAGAAACATTTTTTACAAGGAAAAATGTGAGTACAATTATAAGTTTATTTAGTTTCCAATAAATTTTTATTTTCATTATTATTATATAAATTAAGCAGTGTAGACTACACTAGAAACTGTTTTGTTGTCATATTTTTATTTACTTGTTACAGGTACTCTGTCACCCGTCATTAGCCTTACTATTTCAAGCATACTTCACAAATTCTTACAAATTCTCCGAGATATTGCAGAGTAGAACACTCAGACGAAGATGATGGCTACGAGAGAGTCTTGGTCTGTTGTAGTAGACAATTCTGCAAGAACCTCTTTTCTGAGACATTTTGGGAATGCAGATTTTAAATCGTTTTCCATTGTTTATCTTTACTTGTTGCTCTGGGTTGGCTCGAAAAGTGTAGCTACCTTTCTATATTCCATGTCTACAGTTGCTCTAATGTGTGAGATTAAACTTAGAAATGATACTTATATATGTATGATGTTTACATTAGAAACTGTTTTACCTATTCAGTTACGTAGTTTAGACATGATTAATGCTGAAAAAAATTCCCATAACAACGATTGCCAGCTTATCCCATGTCAAGGTGATCAACATTATAGGATAATTTTTTGTGTCGTTAAATTTTTCTTAGTGACCATAAAATTTCTATCTCGTACTCAGTTATATACTAAATTTTGAAACTTTCAAAACAAATAAACAAACATCTCAACTGGATGATAAACGTCAGAAACTAATATGAACAGTGACAGATAAATTAGAAATAGTTTACGCGTATACATTTAACTTACGAACACTTTCTTTTCAATTATGGATTTAATAAAGTTTTAATTATATCAGTATGAGAATGTATACTTCATTAAATTACTTTAAGTTAACAAATTTACTTTACTTTATTAAATTATTATACAATTTTATTTCCCCTACGTTAGTTATAACAATGAAACGAGTACCTGCGTGCACCATAAATTTATTTGAAGTTACCGACTGTATTTTACTGGTTTAGTGTCTTTAAAACCCACGCGAAGGAAAACTATAAATCTTCGTGTTTAACTAATAATTGGGCTCTTCCCGTCAATAATCGCGTAAACTGTTCGTCGCGCAAGCTGATTGTAAATGTAAATTACGATATCCCACGTCATGATGTCACTCTCTAGATCTCCTGATGAAAATTAACGCCAGCTTTTGGAAGTGTCCTAAAGCACATTTGGAAAAACTAATTGAATCGGTCAGAATCAGCCTGAGGAGAACTCTGTGTGTATAAATATTTTTTGAAGAGAAAATTAAAAAGAAAGGAGGTAAAGGGAAAAGTTATCGAATTCTGACGATCTTAATATACCGGAATATTTGTCCATTAATATATTTTATAATGGCGGTTCAACAACACTTTCGAATTGAAAGCTGATTTAATATTAAGAATTAGATGTCGATTATGTTTACTTAAAATGTGGGGAAGAAACATTTTTTTCCAAAACATATCAAAAAAATTATATTAAAATCGTAAAGAAATAATATTCATTAGGAAAGTACTATTTTTGAAAATATTGAAAAATTCAGAACTGACCAATATTAAAATGAATACATAAAATCATGTAATTTCTTTATCAATTTATAAGAGTAATCTCTTTAATTTAATTTACATAATGTTAATATTATTGTTATCCAATCAACCTTGATTAAAATCAATTAAGTCATTATACACTCGTCAAATGACAATGACAGTAATCAAAAGTAACTTTAAAAATTTAATGTTCTAAATTTATTTAGAATATAATGACACGAAGAAGCACTTTGATGTAAGTAGAGGGAAAATGAGGGTTCAAACTCAGCCCCCAGGGCATATCTGGACCACAGCATCCGCGATCTGGACCGCAGCATCCGCGACTTTTTCGCTGATCTGTGTCCTGGACCCGCAGCATCCCGATGGACCACAGCATCCGTGAATAAATTTTTTTTATTTTTTTAAATTGATTTTTTTATTTTTTTTTATTTTTTTAATTAAATTGATTTGGTGGGATGAGGTTCAATGGACCACCAGCATCCGTGAATATACTTTTTTATTTTTTTAAGAAAGCTGATTTGCATATCAGTGGGTGGTGTTGGGTGGGAGGTTGTTTTTTTTATTTCATATCAGTGGGTGGGGGTGGTTCCAACTCGAAGCATTATAGTGTATACTAAAATATATGATCAGGTGTACCAACCTTTGCACGAGTTCAAATTTGTCGCGTGTTATAATGTATATTAAATCTATATGATCAGATGTACCAACCTCTGTATTATTATTATAGTGTATAGATAATTTATATGAGCAGGTTTGTCAACATTTTCTGTGGCGGGGGGAGGGAAATTCAAATATGTGTTATATTGTGTATGTATAGAGCAGATCTGTCAACATTTTTTTCTCTTCTGTGGTGGGAAATTCAAACTATATGATCATAATTGGTACTCTCTCTCGCTCTCTCACACGTTGTGTATGTCTCTCTCTATCTCACTCTCTCTTGTTGTCAAACCGTTCTCCTCTCTCTCGGTGGTCAGTACCGAGCGCATGTATATGAAATTAGAAAGTTTATATTTATTCGACAAATATTAACGTCCTCTCTCTCTCTCTCTCTCTCTCTCTCTCTCTCTCTCTCTCTCTCTCTCTCTCACTCTCACTTGTTTCAACTGTGTCAACGTCTTCTCTCTCTCTCTCTCTCTCTCTCTCTCTCTCTCTCTCTCTCTCTCTCTCTCTCTCTCTCTCTCTCTCTCTCTCTCTCTCTCTCACTCTCACTCTCACTCTCACTCTCACACGTTTCAACTATGCAATCTCTCTCTCTCTCTTACCGTGTACATTGAGTAGTCGGTGTGTGACGAATAAATAATTTTAGCGCTCTCTCGTTGTCAAAACGTCGTATTCATTTTTCAATGTATTAAATAATTAATTAATAGTTTTATAATGCAGTCAGTGGGATTGATCCTTGTTAGAAATATATATATTTGGCGTCAATGATCTACTTACCTGTTGTATTGTTACAGATGACAAATCCATACGTTAACGGCCTAGCAATCTGGTACAATACTTCTGTTTTAAGGTTGCAGTTTACACACACACACACATAGGTTCAGTAGTGTATAGCGAAATAAATTAAAATTATACACACACATGAAAACGGTGTCTGAAATTCATACAAATCTTCTGATGTAACAGTTCACAAAAATAAATTAATTGTACACATGTTCAGAGGTGTAGAGTGAAATAAAATAAAGTCATAATTTGTTTAAATGATTAAATATATTGTAACATTCACAATATAAAATTCACAATTAAATAAATACATTATAAATTGATATTTTTCGAAAGTTTATATATAAGTGTGTGTCGTACTTGTAGAAGAGGCAACCTGCAACATAACAATACAACAACATTAAAATCATGTTAAATGATGTATCACATACACACGCGCGCGCGCGCGCACACACACACAGACGCATACGCACACACATACATACATACAACGTGCATACGTTTGACTTGAATCATGTACATGTAGGTCCAATAAAACAGATAACGGATTTAAATACGCAACGTAATCACACACATACATACATACAACGTACACACGTTTGGGTTACACCACACGCGCACACACACACACACACACACACGTACACGCACACAGACGCATACGCACACACATACATACATACAACGTGCATACGTTTGACTTGAATCATGTACATGTAGGTCCAATAAAACAGATAACAGATTTAAATACGCAACGTAATCACACACATACATACATACAACGTACACACATTTCGGAAGTGTTTTGTCCTTTCATCAAACTTTGTAAATTAGAATCTGCACTACATTCAAACATACACACACACAATGATAAAAAAATTGTTTATTAAAAGTATTTTGTTACCTTAACGAGGTACTATTTCCATATGTACTGTTTGATTCCTCATGCCCCGAAACACGAGATGTAGGTCGCTGGGGCTTATATGACGGAGCTCTTCATCTGTAAAGACGCCAGCATACCTCTTAGGTAGATATACACGATAGCGTAGCTCACCATCTTCCAACGTTACAAGCACAGACTTCCCATATCTTGTGTCCACATGCACCATGTTAACAATCGGATACTGCTTGTTCAATGTTAATTCTGCACACCGTTTGTACTCAATAGCAGAAACTGTATTGAATTTTGTGATAAACGACATTATTTATGAGAAGTGAAGACGTCTGTATCAAACTAGGTGGAACTAAACAATGACTACAAAGAAGACTAGTGAAAGTAATGGTGGTGGTGGTGATGTGGTCATTAGGAAAGTTCACGTTCATCGCCTGAAGCTTTGCATGTACATACACACAGGCAGAATTACCGCTGTTACAAAATATATATATTAGGAAAGACAAGCCCACAGACTACTAGAAATAGTTATCGTCTGAAAAAAAAGAAACCACACGTTACGAACTAATATCGTTACAATAATAATAATACATAAACTTACGTTTACGGTCGTCCAAACACTAAATATGGTATGTTTTTAGGACCTTACGTCTTACGTCTTACGTCTTAGTTTTACGTCTTACGTCTTACGTCTTACGTTTTACGTTTTACGTCTTACGTCTTACGTCTTACGTCTTACGTTTTACGTCTTACGTCTTACGTTCTACGTTTTAGTCTTACGTCTTACGTCTTACGTTTTACGTTTTACGTCTTACGTCTTACGTTTTACGTTTTACGTCTTACGTCTTACGTCTTACGTTTTACGTTTTAGTCTTACGTCTTACGTCTTACGTCTTACGTCTTACGTTTTACGTTTTACGTCTTACGTTTTAGTTTTACGTCTTACGTCTTACGTTTTAGTCTTACGTCTTACGTCTTACGTTTTACGTCTTACGTCTTACGTCTTACGTTTTACGTTTTAGTCTTACGTCTTACGTCTTACGTTTTACGTTTTTTTATTTGCGAAAATTCACGGCCGGAACACACCATCCTTTGTTTAATCCTTCCAGATGATTATGATTACTTCCATTACCGTTTCTTCCGTCAACTCACTGGCTACTACACAGAGGCTTTGACAGAAAGGGACGTTGTTACCTCGATAGGATACTCTGGTTGCCCACTTTACAAATTTAATGTGACTGTAGAGTTAAAAAAGTCGTAACAGCTCGAAGTGTCGAGGTAACGGCGGGAATAGCCAAACTGACAAGTCCACGTCCATATGTTCACCTGTACATTCTCTCTTCCTTCAGGTATCAAATTGACGAATCATCTTCATTCATCTTAATTGTTATTTAAATAAGCAGTCTCTGTAATTCCAACTTTGTCGTGCTTACTTGCTGAACTGCTACCTGTCATGCTTCGGACGAGGCCTTTCAGTGTCTCAATCATTATCAAGTCCAAAACCACGACTAGCCAACCTTCAGCAGGAACGTGGGGAGGAGCAGACTGAACAAGGTAAAAAGTTCAATACCAATTGTCACAGTTAAGAAATTATTTTTGTAATTATGTAGCGTGCAAACTTGCTGATGCGAATTAACGTTTGAGTCATACATACTATGTCTATTGGTGCGTGTATGAAAAGTCTCACTCTTAACATCGTTTAGAAATTGTCATGTAGATGAAACTTTTTCATGTTCCTTCATAGGTTTGTCACCTTCTTTCCACTCTATCGTCTACGAATGACATACTATGTCCACAAACATCGAAATTTCTAGGGTAGAAGTAGAACCCCGCAAACGCTAACTCGTCGGGGCTGATAAACGTCACTTCCCAATACTTGAACGATTTTATTCTTTCACTTTCAATACTAAAATCATGAGTAGCCGACATCTTTGCGGTTTGTAATAAACTGACATATTACCCTGACGAGTGTTATTTATTTACTGAGAATGAATGAATACTGAAAAACAAAAGGTACGGTTATAACGCTGGTATTATGTTATAATGTGAGACGTATCAATACAAGCTTCGAGGCGACTGCTGTATTGCCATGTCGCTTCACTCCCCGCCCTCCCCGCCATTGACAAAGCATAACCAAGTGTAACGTGCGACAACGCTGGAGGGCAAGGGGCGGGGAAGAGCTGTTACTATTGCGTAACCTCGAAGCTTACAATGCTAAGTCCCGTACTATAGTGTATCTTAAACGTTTTATATATCAATTTGTAGCGCATGAACGTGTGATAAGTAAGACGTTGTTGCAAGTGAGTGTCGATGTGTGTGTGTGTGTGTGCAACTGTACTAAAAAGCTGTTATGCGCATGCGCAAATAATTCAAATGCACTTACGTAGATGACTGAAAAAGAGATGAATTACATAATACATGTACGCTTAGACCAACTATTTGATAGATCAAGAAAATTAAGCTTATTTTCGCACGCACACACGAACACACACAGACGCACACGTAATCACACATCCGACGTGCACGCACACAGACGCATACGCAACGTAACCAAACACGCGCACACACGAACACATAGACGCACACGCACACACACATACATACGACGTTGACATGAATCATGTTACGTTGTGTCGCGCTGACTCGATATTTATATATGACTTCCATACAGATTTAAATAATACTTTCATGCTTTTGGCTGTCCTAAAAAACATACCATATTTATTTCATAGGACGTTATGTATTACAACATTTTTTTAATTTCGTTTAGCAACACTCGTAGACGATAGCTATTTATGTATGGAAGTAAGCCATGTGTCAAATTAGAAAGTGAAAGTAAAATGCATCGATTTAGACACCAAACCTCTGAACATACATGCAATTAATATCAATATCTGTAATGTGTGTGAGAGAGACAATTTAACGTGTATCAACTTTCAAACGTGTACGCTACCGCCGTATGATATATATATACACACAAGACGACATGTCACTATTTCTCATTTGTATGAAACACTCATCGTACAATCGGCTATTGTGTATAACAACAACAACATTTAAGAGGTAAGTAAAAGATTTGCATATGTTACTAAGTAAAAAAAACATAATTTTATTGAATATTCAGATTTTATTTAAATTGTGCTTATAGTCGTCTATTTGATTTTTTGGTCTGTTGCCTAATGAAGCACATGTGCTTAGGTCAGTTACTGTTGTCAAGAACGGTGTTTTTGTTTGACAGATATTTTTTATGTGTTTGTAGATTTCCAATTTTAAGTGTTCTAAATACGCTGTCCTGTCATTATTATTATACGAGGTTAATCTGTATTATTACATGAGTCATCAATCGTTTAACATGAACATCAATCGAGTAACTCAAGAAGCGATTACTGGGTACGTTTATGTACTATACATTTAGACAGAATTTACTGATATCACGAGTAGACCTACTTAAATACGTTCAATACAAAAAAGGATTAATTGCCCTACACCTGAGTGTTATATTTTACGAATGCGTGCGTATTTTCTACATAAGGATTAATATAATTACTCATACGTCTGATCAATAAGATCTTTTGACAAATGTAACGAAATTTAGAAATGCATTTTCTCATAACAAAATACAACGTACCCTTTCATTTTATATTCAAACTATTCTTATCTGAAACAGAACGTTATATAGATAATACGCTGTCATGTTTAAAAAAAAATGTGTGTGTGTGTGTGTGTGTGTGTGTGTGTGTGTGTGTGTGTGTGTGTGTGTGTTGAAAGCCTTATGTATATATTTATATATAGCACATAATGTATATGATAATGAAGCAGGTACTGTTATTATTATTATTATTATAGGAACGCACGCAGCTATCATCGCTGAGGTTGAATGTACAGAAGTAAACGAGCTTCAGATATGGACGAATACGTACATTCTTTTACAAACCGTCTGAACAGCTATTACAACATCAAACGTCGTGGGCATATTAAAATTTATGTTCCTATATACCCGCATGAGAACGTGAAATTGTCCGATCTGGCTATAATTAATGATTTTTCTGTTATACAAACATTTTTAATGTGAGTGTCTCATAGCATTGTTAATTTCGTTAGTAAACTTGTATATGCCTGCAGGCGATAACTATTTCTGTGGACTTTCCTAATATATATATTATGTAACAACCATAATTCTGCATGCATGTACATGCAAAGCTTCAGGGGATGAAAAACACCACCTGTTAAAAACAACAACAAAAATTCTTGCTGCAGGCGATAACTATTTCTGTCGACTTTCCTAATATATATTATGTAACAGTCATAATTCTGTATGCAAAGCTTCAGAGGATGAAAAACATCACCTGTTAAAAACAACAACAAAAATTCTTACTGCGATATCTATAGTTATTGCCACTCCATACTTCAGTTTGGACGACCGTAAACGTAAGTTTATGTATTATTATTATTGTAACGATATTAGTTCGTAATGTGTGGTTTCTTTTTTTTCAGACGATAACTATTTCTAGTAGTCTGTGGGCTTGTCTTTCCTAATATATATATTTTGTAACAGCGGTAATTCTGCCTGTGTGTATGTACATGCAAAGCTTCAGGCGATGAACGTGAACTTTCCTAATGACCACATCACCACCACCACCATTACTTTCACTAGTCTTCTTTGTAGTCATTGTTTAGTTCCACCTAGTTTGATACAGACGTCTTCACTTCTCATAAATAATGTCGTTTATCACAAAATTCAATGCAGTTTCTGCTATTGAGTACAAACGGTGTGCAGAATTAACATTGAACAAGCAGTATCCGATTGTTAACATGGTGCATGTGGACACAAGATATGGGAAGTCTGTGCTTGTAACGTTGGAAGATGGTGAGCTACGCTATCGTGTATATCTACCTAAGAGGTATGCTGGCGTCTTTACAGATGAAGAGCTCCGTCATATAAGCCCCAGCGACCTACATCTCGTGTTTCGGGGCATGAGGAATCAAACAGTACATATGGAAATAGTACCTCGTTAAGGTAACAAAATACTTTTAATAAACAATTTTTTTATCATTGTGTGTGTGTATGTTTGAATGTAGTGCAGATTCTAATTTACAAAGTTTGATGAAAGGACAAAACACTTCAAGGATTGTAACGTCTTACAATGACTATAGCATATTTAAATCTGTTATCTGTTTTATTGGACCTACATGTACATGATTAAAGTCAATCGTATGCACGTTGTATGTATGTATGTGTGTGCGTATGCGTCTGTGTGCGTGTACGTCTCTGTGTGTGTGTGCGTGCGCGTGTGGTGTAACCGAAACGTGTGTACGTTGTATGTATGTATGTATGTATGTGTGTGATTACGTTGCGTATTTAAACCTGTTATCTGTTTTATTGGACCTACATGTACATGATTCAAGTCAAACGTATGCACGTTGTACGTATGTATGTGTGTGCGTATGCGTCTGTGTGCGTGTACGTCTGTGTGTGTGTGTGTGTGTGTGTGTGTGTGTGTGTGTGTGTGTGTGTGCGCGTGTGGTGTAACCCAAACCTGTGTACGTTGTATGTATGTATGTATGTATGTGTGTGATTACGTTGCGTATTTAAATCTGTTATCTGTTTTATTGGACCTACATGTACATGATTCAAGTCAAACGTATGCACGTTGTATGTATGTATGTGTGTGCGTATGCGTCTGTGTGTGTGTGCGCGCGCGCGCGCGCGCGTGTATGTGATACATCATTTAACATGATTTTAATGTTGTTGTATTGTTATGTTGCAGGTTGCTTCTTCTACAAGTACGACACACACTTATATATAAACTTTCGAAAAATATCAATTTATAATGTATTTATTTAATTGTGAATTTTATATTGTGAATGTTACAATATATTTAATCATTTAAACAAATTATGACTTTATTTTATTTCACTCTACACCTCTGAACATGTGTACAATTAATTTATTTTTGTGAACTGTTACATCAGAAGATTTGTATGAATTTCAGACACCGTTTTCATGTGTGTGTATAATTTTAATTTATTTCGCTATACACTACTGAACCTATGTGTGTGTGTGTAAACTGCAACCTTAAAACAGAAGTATTGTACCAGATTGCTAGGCCGTTAACGTATGGATTTGTCATCTGTAACAATACAACAGGTAAGTAGTTCATTGACGCCAAATATATATATTTCTAACAAGGATCAATCCCACTGACTGCATTATAAAACTATTAATTAATTATTTAATACATTGAAAAATGAATACGACGTTTTGACAACGAGAGAGCGCTAAAATTATTTATTCGTCACACACCGACTACTCAATGTACACGGTAAGAGAGAGAGAGAGATTGCATAGTTGAAACGTGTGAGAGTGAGAGTGAGAGTGAGAGAGAGAGAGAGAGAGAGAGAGAGAGAGAGAGAGAGAGAGAGAGAGAGAGAGAGAGAGAGAGAGAGAGAGAGAGAAGACGTTGACACAGTTGAAACAAGTGAGAGTGAGAGAGAGAGAGAGAGAGAGAGAGAGAGAGAGAGAGAGAGAGAGGACGTTAATATTTGTCGAATAAATATAAACTTTCTAATTTCATATACATGCGCTCGGTACTGACCACCGAGAGAGAGGAGAACGGTTTGACAACAAGAGAGAGTGAGATAGAGAGAGACATACACAACGTGTGAGAGAGCGAGAGAGAGTACCAATTATGATCATATAGTTTGAATTTCCCACCACAGAAGAGAAAAAAATGTTGACAGATCTGCTCTATACATACACAATATAACACATATTTGAATTTCCCTCCCCCCGCCACAGAAAATGTTGACAAACCTGCTCATATAAATTATCTATACACTATAATAATAATACAGAGGTTGGTACATCTGATCATATAGATTTAATATACATTATAACACGCGACAAATTTGAACTCGTGCAAAGGTTGGTACACCTGATCATATATTTTAGTATACACTATAATGCTTCGAGTTGGAACCACCCCCACCCACTGATATGAAATAAAAAAAAACAACCTCCCACCCAACACCACCCACTGATATGCAAATCAGCTTTCTTAAAAAAATAAAAAAGTATATTCACGGATGCTGGTGGTCCATTGAACCTCATCCCACCAAATCAATTTAATAAAAAAAATAAAAAAATCAATTTAAAAAAATAAAAAAAATTTATTCACGGATGCTGTGGTCCATCGGGATGCTGCGGGTCCAGGACACAGATCAGCGAAAAAGTCGCGGATGCTGCGGTCCAGATCGCGGATGCTGTGGTCCAGATATGCCCTGGGGGCTGAGTTTGAACCCTCATTTTCCCTCTACTGATGTAAATTTAATTAATTTTTAAATATTTTGTAAGATTTTTAAAATTATTTTTTAAATGTTTTTTTAATTTTTAAACCTTTGTAGTGAAAAACAGTGTTTAAAGTCGCACTTTGTCTTTAAGTTGTAATCTCGCTTAAATGTTTGACTACAATGACGAAATATTATTACCGCTGAATCGACATGTTTTCATAATCACAGTTCTTAAAGTTTCACTGTGAATTCAGTAACTATAGTACAACATATAGGCCTATCTTTAAACTACGAAGTCTGTGAATGACATCGGCATAAACCTAATGATAACTGTGATGCTACAGTTTTTCAGTCTGTAGTTATGACTTGGAAGTTTTCTGCATGAAACGATTGGTCTTCTTAAGGCATGAAAGTTGGTTAACTGTAACTATTCCTTCCGTTCAGTCATACTTGTTTTCTTCGAGAGAACATAGCTGGGAAATATTTTTCACATTACAGAGCGGATTTCTCATGGACTATGAAAGAACCTTGTGAATGATGCAGTCTAACAAGGCTACTTAATAAAATGATAAAATAAAAACCGAATTATGTAACCAAAAGGATGGTATCATCTAAAGGTGTTAATGTCAAAGCCGAGGACAATGATGACGACACTGCTGAATACTCAATGATGACTACTTTGTTAATCAGATGAATACTAAATATAGCCTGTGTATTACACATATCCCTGTGACTTATTGCATCGTCAGATTGAAATTTTACATATTTATTATGTTTTTTACATTTTTGTACTCTTACCTCTCTCTGATCTCGCGTCGTTTATTTGACAACTAACTGGGCGTTTAAATAAACATTATGGTTGATGCAATACGAAAGTAAAAGTAAACGTTTCAGCGTCTTGTGAATTTTTTACAAAAACGAATTTAATTAATTTCAAAATAAGGAAATGTTGCTAAACTTGTAGAATTTAAAGGAAAAACTAGAAAATTATTGAAAGTAAAAATTAAATTTCACACATTAAATTATCTACATTTAGTTTGGTGCCCTATCTATATAATGACACACCTCGTGAGATTATGTATTATTTCACGCTGATGACCAAAATACAGCAGATAACTATCCACTTAAACTTGTCTTCAGAAATGCTTTTTTTCCTCTGTAAGTCAGAGGGAGGTTGTATATTGAATTTTTCTGTCATGGACTTAATCAAGTGTAATCCATATGGTTTTTTTTAAATACCTTTTATTATTTTAACCTGTCTTGTAGTTAATATACAGTTAATCCCATATACTGCTTTGTAAATAACGCAGTTCTGTTTACCATCACATAGTTTTAATAACTATATGAGAAAGTAGGCGTTAATTCGTATCTCGTTTAAGGTAAATCGTTAATTGTATCACGCCCATCATACCAATTCAGAATAATAAGAATGAAACGAAATGTCCTCTTCAGTTAAATGTTAAACATTTTTCAAAGAAGATAATATTATTAACATCGGAGAAGATTCAAAATAAGATCGGAAAGATTTAATAGCCTAAATTCTTCTTCTCCTCCTTGCAACCTGAATCCGCTGATTCCTAGGTGGACATATTCTGAAGCCATTAGTTCACTCTTTTGATAATCATTAGTTCACCATTAGTCATCTCTTTATAATCCTTGTTTCCACTTGTCCAAGAACCTCGTTTTTGGTCACCTCCTAGCAGTTCTTTCATTAATCTTTCCTTCCAAAAGCATAAGTGTGTACCTAAGCAAGTACCCCAGCTCTTTCCTTCTAATAATTTTTTCCCAGGTTTTTTCTTCTGAGTTTTATTAAAGACGTCATCGTTCCATGACATCTTCTGTTTCCTCCTCTGGCACTGTAAAAATAAAAGCGCCTAATCGTTTCTTGTTACTCATCCTAATGATCGTGATTCATTCAGTGACTATAAATGATTCTTTTATAGTGCACTATACAAAAGAGTTAACGAGATTTTTCCTCGTTTTAGTCGAATACTTATTTCTTGAAGTTAGCAGCATCTTGTTTGTATCTTCGTCTGTTTTCTTCTAAAATTATAAAATTTTACCTTCTTTAATCCAATGGGGCTCCGTATCGTCTTTCACTGTCTCAAGTTTACACGTTCCGGTCAATATTCATTTTACCTGTATCAACCTCGAGAACAATCACATTTGTTTTTTCCAGTTCATCATAGTCAGAAAGTCTCCTTTCCAGAATAGGAAACACGTTGCTCGTGCTTCCAGTCAAAATAACAAGCCTATATTTTCTCATCTACTAATTTGAACGTAAATCTGAATCGTCTAGAAATTCGATCATTTCACCTGTTTCTGACCACTCTTTAAAATTTTTCCCTTCAATGTATTCATCGCTATCTCAATACATATAATTAATAGCAGCTGTGACAAGACTTTCCTTTCCTTATCTGAGCGTCTACTTCAGAGATATTTTATTTCCATAAATTATCTTCTATATAACTGACACATTAGTTTTCTATCCTTTTAGTCAAGACGAATGTCAGGTCAAGTCAAAGAAGTTTACACGGATATCGAATAGCGATTAGATACGTAGATAATGTTTCAAAAATACTTATAGGCTGAGCGTAAATGTCTTGCTATTTAGATGCACTATAATTGCTATATTGTACTTAAAACTGATTATTTCTTAGAATGACAATATCTTTTGTTTCGTATAGCCACTAGACTTCGATATCATAAAATTGGACACCGTCATCGGACTGTTTATGCTCGTTTCTGCCCTAATTCACTGTGTCAAATTGATTGTTTTGTGAATATAGTTCAGTTTATGAAGTACTGTAGTAAAAACGTAAACAGCATAGTGAATCTAGCCTCCAAATTAGCTAGAATTGATCCACACTAGCCGTTGTCGCTCAACTGTGCTTCAGGTTTAATGCTTTTGTGTGTAAACGATACTACTTAAAGGTGAATACATGTCTCATAAAATATTACATTTCTCAATTTACCGTTACCACGTTATTTTTATTTAATTATTCTTTTTTTGTTTACTCTTATCTTATCTTAACATAGGCCTACCTCGGTGAATGAATATTTATTAAAACGTCTACCCTGTCTTAAGTAATTACTAGTAAGCAAATTATTAAACTAGAAATAATTAAAAAATAAAATTATTTATTGTAGTTATAAAAGTGCTTTATGTTTATTTCATCAAACTAAATTTTTAATATTCAATTCTCGTACATTTAGGGGTCTTAAACTGTTTTCACACGGTAAATTACTTTCTACGTCTACTTAAAAACTTGTTCGGATTAGATTTTTAACGGTAAACATTTTTCTAATAAATAAATTTATATACATTCCTACTTATTTATCTTATTTATTTAAAACACTTGTAGTTCAGCTGTGACGCGCGAACGCAGTAAGCTGTACTAACGGTATAGGGAAGAGAAGTAAGGAATAAAGAAGAGAAAGAACAAAAGTAAAAACATTCCGAGTGTTATGTACAGTGGAGGACAACATTTCTTTGTGTCCGACGTAGTTATTGTCCTGTCACGGCAGAGGTTCAATAAAAGAATCAGAAGTAAATTAATTGTATGTCTGTGCCTGTGTGACAGCCATCTTTGATGTTCACGGTTGTTGTGAACACGTGATCAATCCGCTTCGCTCGATACGTACGGCCTTATATCGATTATTTGATTACGCGAATCCACCATTTTCATCAGTGTGTCACATGGCAATCGATAGAGCGATGGAAAGTATTTTAAATCTGCCAATAAACTGTGACCAATGTAATTTTACCGGCAGATCATCACATAACTGGCTTCGGTAACTGGTGTTATGTAATTGTCTCTGTAGTGACTGAAGATGCCGACAATATTTTTACGAAACCAGCATATACTTACTGTAACATATTTAACGCGGAGGTAAGTGTCCAGTTTACATGTAAATTTCGTTTAATGAAATCGACCACCTTTGTACATAACCTTAATTCTACAATAAATTTCTCAGTGCTGTAATGTTAACATCAAATAAAATTTATTGTCATGAAAACGAGTAAATTTGTTTGAGTAAATCTATTCCGATTTGTTTTATTGTTTTTTACCCTCAAATTTTGTTTTCGATAATAAAATCATTTAAAGATACGAGTTCGCTGTCTGGATGTCTGAGAATAGAAAATTTAAGTCTATTTAGTCTCGGCTAAAATCTTGGAGAAAAGTGCGAATTTGTGAATTTGTCTCTCACAAAATTTTAAGACACATGTTCATATGTAATTCTAAATAATACATAGTCAAGTTCAAGTTTCTGCTAATGGTTCTCAGTTTCTCAGCGCACATATATGTTATTTCTGACAAAAGTCCAGATGACGGCAGATGTAGGCTACCAATTTAACACCAATTCTTGACAACGCCAGGTCACACGCTTCAAGACAACAACCAAGCGCTTCCCGCCCGTATACAATAACAGATAACTGTCGTCAATCACCTAACGTAAATAACAGGATTAACCCGGAGAGAAGGTCATTGAAATACATAAATGTGTGTGTGTACAAAAATACAGTCAACGTTGTATCCGACTAGTCAGGAAACGTAGCGCGCATTACCTGTGGCTCCGCAACCGTGTAAACTCTAACAGGACGAACACCTGAACAACACAACAACAATCTTGTTCTAATTATTTTAATGTGAATGTGGTGAAAGAATTTTTCACACAATTTAGAAGTGTGTGTGTGTGCATTTGGTGAGAAAAAAGTATAAAAATAAAATTTATTTCGGACATTGTCCAGTCATACCTGAAGGTAAGTGTCTGTTACGGTCAATTAATATATAAACAGAACACAGAATTACGTCCTTAGAAAGCAGTTTCTTTTTCTTCTTCTTTTTTGAGAAAAAGAATACAATTGTGATAAACAAAATAGACGTAGTAAAAGAAGCCGTGTGTGAGCGAGTGAGTGAGAAGAGAGAGAGAGAGAGAGAGAGAGAGAGAGAGAGAGAGAGAGAGAGAGAGAGAGAGAGAGAGAGAGAGAGAGAGAGAGAGAGAAGGAGAGCTGTGAGAGGGACAGAAAGTGGTGTGGTTATTACGTTTGCAGCGTAAGAAGAGGAGCACGGACGTCCTATGGTGCTTTTCTTCGTCCTAAATTAAATCTTCTCTAATAAGAAGCACCGTTGTGTTACTTCTCTTTGTAATCAGTCAACACTCATGTTGTAAAGATAATTGAATGTGTTGTGCTGGGAAAATCGCTACACCACAACGAAAACATTATCTTTACTGTAAAACTAACTGGGATAAGCATGCTGCTTCGCTCCACATCCTGGTCCATCAACGCAGCGCGCTTCCATTCTCTACGTGTCCAAAAATGTAATTCTGTAATTACGTAGGCCAACATGCTGCAGTAACGGTAGTGGTATTGCTACGAAACGAATTCCGTATAAGCGTAGAATTTAATTCCGTTTGAACGAACAATTTCCCTGAGTAAGTCTGAATTAAAACCTGGTTGTATTCCAAATCAGCGGACAGATTTCTGTGTAACCCAGTTGCAGAGAAAGACAAATTAACATCTTCAACTAAACGAAACATGACATCCTGCTAAGAAAAATGCAATAATTTGATTTTTGTATCACATAATTACAAATTCGTGGGGTTAATGGTAAATCTGCCCAAGTCCATTCATGTGATTTTATAGAAAACTAAAATTAAAGGTTTTAAAGTGCAATGATAAATCATAAAACTGATTTTCAAGGTTAATTTTTTTGTCAATTGTGTTTTTTATTGATTACATAGCTGTTAAAAAGTAAAAAGAGAAATGCATAAAATATCGGTATTGAAACATCTTGAAACATTATCAGAACTTGAACTTGGGTAGTTTTACCACTAACGCCTCGATAATACTGCTACTAGAGGCCTCTACAGGCCTTTTGATTTGCAGTACGGAATATCGAATCGTCACCAGTAATATTATCACACGTTTTATTAATCAATTTTATTCAAAACATATTTCATTCAGCCGTTGTTCTTCACACATACAATAGTCCAGTAACGTATTTACATTGAACAAAAATAATCAGAAAAGTCATTAGCTAAGTCTTAAGCAAAAAACGACGTACTTTTGCTGATTTTTTCCATTTGAAACATTATTAATTGTCTAGATTTAATTCAGTTACTCTTTAATGTTTTTACTTAGCAGAGAACGAAAAACAAAATATTTGTAACCTATTCCCAATAAAACAACGTGTACGAAGGGAGAACTCTATTGCTAGACAAACAGAGTACGCTAATAATGTGTAGAGTTCACAAAATAGTATAACGCCATAGGTTTATGAGCACCGATTCCAAAACAATCCGTATTCAATCGAGTATAGTTGTGTATACTAGCAACAATCGGCTGAAAATTCATGTTGGTAATCAAATTATCGCCAGCGTATTCTGCAGTTCTAAACCGAGCCTCTGGTGCCTTTTGTTCACTACTCTTATACATAAACGACATTACTATTATATTGATAGGAAACCTCTATGTCAAAGAACGCTTATTTTTCTTTGCAGAGCGCTTTCGGCGTCTGGTAGTACCCCCTTCCTCAGTGCTTGGCAAACTCCTCTTCTTGCTTGTCTAGTTCATTTTTGTTGTTGATGTTGTTATTATTATTTTATGTGTGTGTGTGTGTTTTTATTGTTAATTTATTACTGTATCAAATATAATGTTGTTTGGTGTTTATTTGCGTCTGTTCAGGTATTAGTCTATTGGTTTAATGATTTTTTTGATATATAAAGATTTGTTAATACCTTTAATATCAATTGTGATCTTGATGTATTGATTTAATGAGTTTAACTTTGTCTGTATTCAAAAAACGGGCGCTTCGTGTTAATGGCATGTAATGCTAAATTGCTTTTGAGAAAGGCTTTCTTGTGTTCAAGGTGTCGATAAGTAGTTGATTTTCCTGTCTGGTCTACGTATACTTTATTGCACTAAGGACATTGTATTTCATATAGTATACCGCTTATATTTAAGTTATCTTTTAGGAGCTTCGTGGTTATACATTTGTTTGTTTTGTATGCTATTTTTTATTTAGATTTTTGTATACTATAATTAATATATGTGATTGAGGTCCAGATTGTTTTGGAATTGTAATCTAGGTTGTTCAACTAGTTATGTTTTTATTATATATTTCTCCTTTATATTTTGCGTTTATGTTATAAGCTTTTTCTATTGCTACTTCATGAATTATTTCTCTTTCCTTACTTCTGTCTTGTATGCAGCTTTAGCATTCTCTACAACGGTGAATTTGCTGTTATTTTCTAAGGCTAGGGCAGGTAGTTTTGGTTTGCTGAAAACACTATAGTTAATTTTATTACGTATCTGGTTCACTTTATATATAATTTTACTATGATTATACTAGGCCTATATTATTATGTAAGTGACTCTAGTCGATTTCATTTTCGTGTACCGACATCGCTTTATGTAGATAAGGAAACAGTGATAAAGACAAACTGAATCCACTGAATGACTCCAGTTCCTGCGGTGTAGTACTATGATAGCAACTGCGGTGGTGAAAAGTTTCACTGCTGCAACAATGAAAACCGTTGAAGTTTTATCTTCTGCTATACGCGTATAACGCGATATTTCACACAACTTTTGACTTCTCATAAAGGATCCCCGCATACACATAAGGGTCATAGAAAGACGCATTTCGATTTTTATAGCGAGAGCCGGAGACCTCTAGGTTAGAACCATACTAAGCCCCGTATACAGTAGGTAACTATACTGTAACAGTGGGTATTCTACAGCCACTAATTTGTTTTCGGTAAGTTTTTGATCATGGTTCTGCCTAAAGCTGGATATAAATGTTTACTCTTTGAGTTATACAAACAAAACGTATAGTTTGACGCATTAATATTTTACAAGTTTGGCTGGGTGTATGGCATACAACAGTGGTTTTCAATCTTTTTGAGCCAAGGCTCCCTGACCAATAACGTTCATTCGGCGGCTGGTTCCCCTGTGGCATACCTGGTAGAAACTCTAGTCGCGTACGGACATTTGGCCTAATATTTTTGAGAAAGAGAGCTTTGTAGAGGCTTCTTGAAACCAAGTGTCTTCATTTGTCGCTAGAGAGTATTTTTTTAAACATGTTTAGGGCCTAAATACAAAAATTCCATATTCACCCAGGGCGGCGTGGCACACCGGTTAAAAATCATTGGTACACAAGAACAGGGTTGTGCTAAACAGCGCCACGTTAAATGGATTCAGACTAACGAAACAAAATTCTACGCAACGTCCATGCTAGACGATGTATATTGAACACTCAGGTCTCGATGCGTAGTAGACAAACACCTCGTTGCGAGGCTAACAAAATTTTCATTCACTTTGCACATGCGCAGAACAGTTTTGTGCAATGTTTCATAGCGTGAACATTGGCTGCAACAAGACTGGCGAGAACAACGGAAGCATGTGTGTGACAGAGAGGGAATAATATGGAAGTGAGACAGTGAACGTTGTAGCACTGTCTCCTCTCTCTTCTCACTAGATAACTTAGCTATACAGTACTTGAAAGTGGGGGTGATTCATGCATTGGGTCGGCGCAGTTGACTGTTCAGGAAAAGCTGGCGGCCCTATATATACGTAACAGCTATCTGCTTTGGATTCAAGACATAGCTAAGGAAAAGATTTACGCCACGTTTGATATCAACATGTTACTGTCGAGACTCTCCGACTCGTTGACCACTGGAATGAAGGTTAATGGAAGGTGGAACAATGTCAATCGACCCGGTAGTGTAATGTGCATTGACAGAACAGAGTATAATGTCCCTCAGTATGGCCTAATATACGTAACTTTATAAGACAGCTGGGTTAACTGTTTACTTAAACATTTATTATTGCTTCAGAAAAAATTATTAGTTGGTCTCCTGATTAATTTTATTACTTAATTACAAAATTTACAAAACAAAATGTCATCGGGTATGAATCATCAAAGTTGTTACATTAAGATCACTAACTCGTTGGGAGAGTTTGTATGTTATGTCTAGAAAAGCCTGGTGATTGATCAGTAATTTCCTTATAACGGTGTCTTTATAATGAGCAAAGCATTTGAACGGGCATGGTTTATCACCTGCAAACAGCAAACGAATGAAGTAAGATAAGTATGTTGATGAACACGGACAGGACGGAGTGGTCGAAATTTTCGCACAGGTTTATGCACCTGTGCGCTTTTTGTTTTTGCATCCCCTGTACGGGTACGGTTTCAAAGCCGCGCGCCGCCACCACGATATGGAATTAAAATTCTCACCACCCCTACACAATGAACAAATGAATGCTTTCTTTGTACTGTACTGAATGACGACCAAATAATTAGACAGGAAATGTTGTTGAAATACACAAAGCGCCGTGGAATGTATGTGAACCCCGACAATAATCACAACTTATACAATAGTTCAATTTAAATTTTGCCAACTTTTTATATTGCTCTCGTTTCGAGAACAAGTTTTCTTGTTCTCAGCCTCTTCAAGTGCATACTTCAACACACAACACACACACACACACACACACACACACACACACACACACACAATATTTTTTCTATGGACTCCATGTAGAGGCATAAGCCATTTTACATCCTACATTTAAAGTCTGTAAATTTACATTTAAATCTGCTGTTATCCACACAATATCGACATTGTGAATGCTCGAAATCTATACATTGGTGATTCTGTTTTCAAATCAATCAGTTTAATGTTCTTGTTTCTCTGCAAACAAGCCAGATTATTTAGGGTTAGTGAACCAGATTATTCACAAAATACTGTGAATATTTTGTGTGAAATTGCTCTAAGAAAGTCGTTCTGTTAAAATTACCGGATTCTGTTCTGCTATTATCTAAGTACGTCAGCCTAATACGTGTATTTTCCTATTAAGTGGAAAAGAAAAGGATGCTAACTTCAAAGAACACTGAATCGAGACCAGAAAAATCTCATTAAATCTTTTTTATGAAGTGAAACATGGACAATGGGAAAAGAGACAAGGAACAAATAGAGGCCTTTCAGATATGGTGTTGAAGGAGAGTGCATGGAAGAATGGAGTAGGCAATGATAAGGTACTTAAATTGATAAATGAAAGACGAAGGTTATGGAAAAGCTTCTCCAGCAGGAAACCCCATAGTTGGGCATACCAGCTATGTGACTACGATGCTAGAGAGGAAATTTAATGAAAGAATTACTAGAGGAAGACTAAGGTAAAAATACGTGGATCAAAGGCTGGAGAGATAGGATTAAGGGAATACATATATGTTTCAAGAAGGCAATCATCCGAGAAATCTGATGACTTCAGAAAATAGACGTCCGTCCACCAATCTTCGGATTGAGGACAGAGGAAGAAGATGAAAAGATATTTTTGTTTTCTTTAAACAGTATATGCGTTTTCGGGGAGAAGAAGCACAATTCGACACAGGCCTTATCCGAAACAGTCAAAAATAAGTCGCGGAGCTCATATAAAGAAACTTTCCTATGCATCCATTATACCAAACAAATCCTACTACAACCTGTAAACACTTTCTATGTTTCTCTAGACTTGAAATAATTTCTAGGGCCATAGTCCAAACTAAGAATGCCTCCTAGTATACCTCTACACCGAACAGGAGAGCCTTGTACAACGATCAGTCTATTAGAACAGAAACGCCTTCTGGGATATTCTTAACAGGAAACCTATTTGGGCCGTGTGTGCCTAGAATCGGTCGTTCCATAGCAACGGATCGATGTCTACCAACCGATCGTTACTTAGCAACCAATCTGCTTAGCATCCATTATTTGCAGTGTATCTAACTTTACGAAAACTGCCGAAGTGGATAAAGTACCCTCCCAATTAAGTCAGCCAACGTGTTCTTATTTGTTTATTTTTATTTTATTTTTTGTAATAAGAGACAGTTGCACAAGAAACAGAATCTAATGAACTAATTAATATCATTTGAGAAGACTGAAGCTGAAATTAAGGCGCATTAAGGCAGTAAATGTTATAACACATGAAGAGGAGATATACCATGTAGAATTACGCAGGGAAGATTCCACAAAGTGTAGTCAATAAACTCCTTGTTAAGAAGTGCCACACAGAGGAATTGAAATTTATCTCGGTTAGAAATACTTTGACGATTAACTAATAGACAGATTCAGATTACTTAGTTTCTAATTGCAGTCTCAGTAGCAATACCTCTAGCGTGAAACAAACGCGTCTGTTAGAGAAATGAACAATTATTAGAAAATAATGACGTCTATTAATATCCAATCCTGTCGGTTTCGTTAATAATGGATGAAACAGGTTTACTACAGATTTATTTTGCTACCTTATTTCTGATAGGTTCCCAGAAGTTTTGAATCCTACATTAACTCCAGCACATCATGCTTAATTATCGTTAACAATTTGTGGAGATGTTGCTAAACAAAAAACAAAATTTGAATATTCAGAAATGCAACGTAGTTTGTATGTAATAAAGGCTGATTCCTTTATTTTTTGTAGTAATTCCTGTAGTAATTAAGTGAAATAGTAGTTAGGTTTTCCCTCTTTTAAAATATGCAGAAAACAAAAACTCAATCACTAAAGCAAACCTGCACTGTTTTTTTGTTAAAATCCGTATCGTAGTTACTTCCCGTAAGAATCGTATTTATAATCTATGAGCGTAGTTATTATCTATGAGCTCTCATGTTTCCAGTATCATATAAACTCAAAACTGTTTCAAGTATTATCGTAAGCTACTTCTTTTCATTTATTATCGGAAGCTACTTCTTCCATTCTCTCTTCCAGGATACTATTTAGGATACTAAATGTCCGGAAACTGCGCGACTTCTTCTTCTTCTTCACTTCATGGAAGAAGTTTTGGCCTTTTCCCACTTCACATGGTCTCCCACGATCCGTCCTACCCGCTGGTCTAAGCGATTCAGCGATACCAGGTTTCAGGGATTGTTTAGGAATATTCGTGTCTACCAAGCGTTCCACACGAGACTTCCAACCTTGCCTATATTCCTTTAGTCTGCCAATAACTGATGGTAACTTAAGGTCTTTACTTATATCCATGTTTCTAAGATGGTCACCATAACTATTATTATTATTATGGGTGAGCGAGCCGGCACAGTGGTAGCGTCTCTGACTCATAATCAGAGCGTTGCTGTGCTGCCGATGTGACGAGATCGAGTCAAGGTCACGGCTCGATTTGCTTGTCCACCCGCACGTACGCGGACAAATAATACGTACGTCTTCTCTGGCATACCCGGGCCAGATAAGTAACAAGGGCACACAATATATACTACACACATAAACACCACTCTTCCCCCCCCCCACCGCACGGCTTGCCCCCCGGGCGTGGGTTAAAAGGTTGGCTAATATCTCTCTGGCTGGAATGGGGCGTAAATTCTATCACGGCCGGAAGGCGCAACAGGTCTATGACCTAATGCCTGAAGTGAAGAAGAAGAAGAAGAAGAAGAAGAAGAAGAAGAAGAAGAAGAAGATTATTATTATGGTCATCCCCTAACAGCTATTACAATTTTATTTCAGAGACTTGCATTTTAGAAAAACTCTTGTAGGAGGGCCCACGTTTCACTTCCATACGTTAAAGCCGGCACTGCCACGACCTTATGAAACTTCAGTCCAGTCGCCCTCTGTGTCTTATTCTTTAATAGTCCCTAACTGTTCCTTAGCCGTCTTTTTATTACTCGCTTAATATAAATACATTTATTTAATTTTCTCTTAATATCTTGGTTCTTCCTATATGAGATATAGGAATAGTTATCCGAAATAGTTAAAATATGGTAACTAAGTAACTGTTAAATGTTATCGTTAGGTAACTGCGCTTTAACTGCGCCACTTAAATGCAAATTAAACATTTTGTTTTTCTGTGCTGATAGAAGAAAAATGTGATACAAAATTGCAATTTTATTACAAAGATGAGTCAAAAGTTAATGCTCTTTGGTAATTTCTGTTAATTGACATCTTAATATGCCAGTCAGGAAATAAAAACTGTGATATAAGAAAATAATTAGTTTCATAATTAGGCTATTATTTCTTAAACTGCAGTAAACTGACAACTTGTAGGCTATGTATTGTTTCATAGATTTTCACTGCATTTTTTCCATTGTTCTTGCAAAACACCTGATACAGAGAAAGTTATTTAGTAGCGTTAAGAAAGTGAAAAATGGACACCTTAGAAAACCTTTACACAACTATGCAAAATTACAAAAACAGTAGACTAATTCGTGGACATTGAACAAAAATAAACATTGAACACCTCACTATATTCGAATTAATAATAGGTTATGTGTGTGGGTGTGTGTCCATGCTTATATTCAGAGTAACAGAGGAGGGGGGGGGTTAAAAGAAACGTAGTCCTACATTTAAAAACAGCAAAGGTGATTAAGATACGATTAAATAATAAGAGGAACGCATTTGACACCGAAAGACTGAAATTGTGTAAAATTCATAAGATTAGTTCGCAGACTGGGCATTATATGGTAGCAACGTGCAACGCTGCCGACAACCGAGCAACATTAAGACGGCTGAAGCTATTAACCGTCTCTGACTACCAGACTGTTTCAAGTCACCTTTGACCTTTATTCCATTGGATTAAGTGTACAAGCAGTGTGTGTGACGTGTTTAGTGCACCTCTGGTCTTCGGGACACAATCATTGAGCACACATTACGCTGTCGTCTCGACAATTGGCGTTAAAAGAAAATTAGCAAATAATTAGGTAAAACAATCCACTGACTGCTCGCAAATATGTTCCCATGGCATTCCTGAGTTCAGCTTTAAAGTATTTTATTATGAGATCTGTTTTTCTTATAAACGATCCCCACCTATAATGCAATTACGAAGTAATAAAAAAATATATATATACATAAAAAACAGAACGAACACAAAAAAGTTTTAATATAAATTTTTAAATATTTGCAATAACTGAAAGGGTTGTTGTTAATGTTTTTTGTTTTAATTGCAGGACATCAGGTGTGTGTGGGCGCACAGCAGTATTTCTTCTTCTTCTTCTTCTTCTTCTTCTTCTTCTGCTTCTTCTTGTCACGTCTAAAGCTGAAGTCATTGAAGCATGACATCAATACATCACAGCGAGACACTCATTGGTCCATTTCATCGCACGGCCTTCTATTGGCCCCATACGTTAGAGTGGGAGAAAGATAGTTACATCCGTTCCTCCGTTCCAACGATAACTGGTTCTTTGTTGTTGTGCGGAATGCTGAGAATTTCAGAGATGAAATCAAGAGACTTAAGCTTTTAGTTTCATTCCCACCCCGACCGCCGCGGAGCCTTCAAGGCCGTTGGAACACGCGAGTACCTACACGTTCCGAACAAAGAAAAATTAGGATACGATTTGTACTGAACTTGTGCCGACGACATTCGATAAATAGTCGTGTTACGCTGGATTTCATCGTCAACCCCGGGTTTTGGTTTGACTCATACATCGAGCGTGTATCTTTTCGCTACTCAAACCTGTTATGCAGTTAACTTCCGTAGTAGGCTATTGTTTTGTACGTAGTATGTTCAAATTTTCTGCTCTGATTAGCTTAAAATTAATATAGTTATTTCTTGGTAATAAATGTAAAATGTAATTATCAGTTTTCCATAAATTTAACAAATGTATTTTTTGCATCGTTTTCCTGCTTAGAAATAGCCTACATATTATTAACTTTTGGCACAATAACTACAAAACAACATGTACACTTTTTAATTCTTTGACTAACGATATAACAGTATTCATTTACAGTAATTAAATATTACTTCTCCTTCTTTTAAATATTCCTAAGAGCCTTTAAACTTTAGCGGGTATGAATTATTTATATTATAATTTGAAATGCCGACGTTACCTATCAAAAAATTAATTTAAAAAGTCACTTTTCGGAGACACAGGAAGTCAGTAGCCGTCTATGAGGTAAACCGATACTGAAACGTTAACAGTAAAAATAACACACACAACACGAAAAGTCGGGAAAATAAAATTCACGTAAATTAATGCACGCATTAATTTCAGAAGTAGTTCTAATTTCCCAGTAAACCTATCTACGCACACTACAGCATTTATCAGCGATCTCAGCTGTTTTACAATTGTGTCAGTATTTTTCTCACTGTCTCCCTCGGATTTTTAAAACAGTATTACTTATAACGGGTAGATTAGCAGCACCAAAATGAAAATTACCGTGGAAATTATGCTAAGTTCATAATGCTGTTTCTCGTTCTTGATAGCGACAAACAAAAGAAAATTTTCCGGCGGTGACGAGGGAGATCATATTCAGCGAAACGTCATCATATAGAAACGGACGTTTCCTTCAGCTTCTCCAACTGATCAGGTAACCGTTAGGGATCGGCGAGTAGAATTGGATGTCTGACTGGATATCTTACATACCGGTAACCCACATAGAAGTGTCCATGTTGCACTAAAGGAAAACTGTTAACCAGATCTTAAAGACATTGGACTCTGGGAACTTTTAAAAAATAGGCAAATTTGTTGCTGGTTCATGGATCGGCAATTTAGTAATAACTGAAAAACCTAACAGAAAACTTCCAATGTTATGTGATGTCCACAGCAAAAGGAAAGTCTTAATAACTTAGCAATAAAAAAGTATTTTCTATATTGTGACGTGAAGGATAGGTTTCTTCAGGTGCCTTCACACGAGGAATCTACAGTAATTTTGTTTTTCTGTGCCATTTTGTTGCTACAGATTTTTACGTATACCATATAGAATTGCCAATACACCTGAATTTTTTAAAGAATATTTAAATGAAACTTTCGGTAGTTTTTTTTTAGAGGAAACGGGGTTCAAATGGTCATTTCTATGCTCAAGAGCCGGTTATAATATCATAGGAGAAAAGGCATTTATTATTACATTTAAATCAAATAAACTCCAACATGTGAGGTAAAATATTATAGACAAATGTTTCCAACCACTGGAATGACACCTGACCTCAACAAGTGAGATCTTTGTAGAGTCTTACCATACCGGATACTAAAAAAAACTACAGAGAGTAATGCATATACTTAATTATATAATGAATAAATTATTAAACTTGATATTGCTTTATTTAAGGATAATGAGGGAAATTTAGTATGGATGTTATAACTTATGGAATCAACGTTGTTATCACAGATATATTTAGGGTTTAGCTTACTGTTTGTTACGCCTTTGTCTCTCATGTATTTATCCCACATACGTTGATAGGTAGTCCAGCTGTTCTACGCCATCGATTATAATTGATAAACAATACATTCTCCACGCAAGAAACACGACCTCTCAGACTCCTCCGTGACTTATTCAATTTTTAAATTTTATATCTTCTTCTTCTCTAATCACTTTTCGTATTATACAATAAACTGTATAATAGAATTATTTATAGATCGTACAGGAATTTCGCTTCCACGGATCTACACTTTGCGTCTGCCCAAATTCAAGTAATAAATATCAGTCGATAGATTATAATTTTAATTTTACGTTGAATAGCAGCATACATGTCATTTATTCATAAATGTGCCTTTTCTCATAGTTAAATTCCATGTGGGAATGCTACTTAAGATCCAAAATTTACTTAATACCCTGTAAGTGGCTTAATAACAGCGATTTGTAAGAAATCTCACATCTTGTACCATAAACAATGGATTGTCCATAAATCAGAATAGCCGACAAATTTCATTTTGTTGTAGATCAACTGGCATACCGCATGGATGATACCGTTTGCATACATAATATAGAATATGAATTACCATGAAGTGAGTGGACGTGACAACAGTACGTTTCTATGAAAAAATTTCATTTGTTTCATTATGTCTGTTAAAATTTATGTAAATTATATTTGGCTTTCTTTTCAGTGTAAATTGTTCAAACTGTCAGATTTCCCAGGCCTGTCAACAAGTAGGTCTGCGCTCCAATTTCTGCCACCAAACTGTACCCATCCGTATCATCTCGTGTGTACTAACGTCATTCTCTCTCTCTCTCCCTCTCTCTATAAATATATATAGCAAGGTAACAGGTTTGAAGCTGACTGGACTTGCAGAAATAAATTTTGCTTAGGTGAATTAATACATTTATTGTATGTAGCCTATGTATTTCTTTTTATTATAACACATTTACAATTTATATCTGATAATTATGAATTTATTAAATAAATACATTTTGATATGTTTTGTATGTTATATGTTATAAGTCTTTACTTGTTCTATATTTTATAAAATAGTTTATATATAATTCCACTTTCCTGGATTTGCTGGGTTAAGTTGCAGAAGTCCGGACTATCTCGCGGGCCTGCTTCTATGCTTTCACACCGGCCGTTATCCTCCTAAGCTGGGATGCCGATCTCAGGGGTTTCTCGTCAGTATTGTATCATCGGCAATCAGCGTTGTACCTCATAGTACTCGTTGGCAATCATCGGTCTCTGACTATGTCGAACGCTGTGCCTGAATTTGTCGTACTAATTCAGTTGCTCCTCGACGACACACTCCGCTTCCCAAGAACGGGTTTGAACTCTTATTTGCCACCGCAAACTTCAGAGTGAATTTGAGAGACTCCGTAACTCAAGACTAACCAGTGATTTTATAGGCCTACATACATGACATCATTGTTAATACATTCTAAATTGTTCAAGAAAATTCACCACGTGCTAGTGGAAATGAATTTCTGGTTTCTAGACCTTTCCAAAAACGTGTTTTCAACTGCATGTGATTGCCTTACTTTGTCAATTGAATAAATGTCATTACAATTTATTTAACACAAAATAATTAGTTATTAATAGTTACTCCAATTTGCACACTAACATAAATGACTTACAGTGTGGATGTTAATTGGCTTAGGCTACTGTTATTATCTTCACACAATTCGTTATGCGCACAACACTTTTTCACTTTCACAGTACAGTGCACTGCTGTATCTTATTGCTTACAATTCTCTTAAACTACGTTACTATGCAGTACTTATCCTAATAACAATAGTGTCTTATCACCTTCACACACCTTTGCACAGGATACCACCTAAGGCTTATTGTAAATATGTAGCCATATTCACATAGTGGGAATGTTTGTCTCATTGCAATGTGTGTGTGTGTGTGTGTGTGTGTGTGTGTGTGTGTGTGTGTGTGTGTGTGTGTGTGTGTGTGTGTGTGTGTGTGTGTGTGTGTGTGTGTGTGTGTGTGTGTGTGTGTGTGTGTGTGTGTGTGTGTGTGTGTGTGTGTGTGTGTGTGTGTGTAATAAATTTGTTATTATTATAATAACATAATATTATTTTCATTTGTATTACAATATTTAGATAGTCTTCATACTATCT
The DNA here is from genome assembly GCA_034769895.1 of Magicicada septendecula. Lineage (NCBI taxonomy): Eukaryota > Metazoa > Arthropoda > Insecta > Hemiptera > Cicadidae > Magicicada > Magicicada septendecula. Next base: position 663,880,409 of record CM068368.1, read on the forward strand.
CGTTCAAATATATAAAAGCCAATAAATAAGTAATTAGGTAAAGTTTAAAATTAATTGTTTAGCACCAGCTGTTGAACATATACGGAACATATGTTATATAAATTAATATATAATTATTAATAAAATAAAATTATTACTTAATTTATAAAAATATTACTTAGTAAAACAGAGCTTACATCATTTGGATATAGACTATATAAAAATAAAATAAATGATAAATTTATAAAGGAACAAACACAAAATATAATAATACTTTCAAAATTATTAATTTGATAAAATAATATATTTATTTATGTTATTGCATATTTATTTATATTCATGCTTAGTCACATTATTCTTGTTCTTCCAGTTTATAATAAATAATCATACTTTATACTTTAAAACAAGAATATAATTTTTAGGTACACATTCAATTAAGAATCATACTTCCCCAAATTTAAATAACGTAACTTTATTAAAACATATTACCAAGGTCCTAAAATAAACCTTTTTCAGAATATGGAAATTTATAATAACAAAACAAATAATAAATTAATAGATGAAAAGTACAAATTAATATAAAAAACTATAACATTTAAAAAATTAATAAAATGAAATAATATAAACTCCTATGAAACTACAAAATTATATATTTCAGTTTTATACATATAAACCTTATTTAGATACCGGTATGTATAAAACAGATGTTACATCAATTAATTCTAAATTTATTTAACGATTTACTAAAAATTATACTTCTGATGATGGCAGTAAATTAAAAATCTGTGGAAACATTGTACAAAAATATATTCTTGTTTCAAAAATAAAGTATTATATATTACATATTTAATTATATAACTTAGTGTATATGGTATACATTCCATATATGTTCAATAGTTGATGCTAAACAATTTTAAATTATTATTTAATTACTTCTTTATTTTCTTTTATAATAGCTGAACAAGAGTGTATAATAAACTTTCGAAACATTGTAATATAAATAAAATATTATTTTTTACATCCCATGATCTCTTTTCGCCCGCGCACATATTGATAAACGGACACTAAGTACTGATCACACTTCTAAGTAAAAGGTATGACTCCGAACTTATTTTCTGGAAGAGTTTCAAGAACATAGTATAATCAGTGTAAACAATGTCAGTGATACTGCAGTCGATATTTGATTTCACTACTACGTTATGAAACGTTAAGAGTACTTGGAGCATGTATTCGAACAGAGAAGACTTGATCCGTTAACACCATTCCTAAAGCAAAACTGAAAGCTTTCCGTCAGTTCTTCCTTAGACTAAATACAATTAAATCACTACCGACTCGGAACAGAAAGTTTTTTTGTTTACCTTATAGCCTGAACCAGTTTTCGCTTATTATAAGCTTCGTGAGAGGCTGCCACTGGGAGCGCTGTCCGTCCTGTACTTGGCGACGGCGTCGACTTTTAAAGGATGCTGTGTGTGTGAGGTGTGATATGTTCGAATAATGCATGTGATTTGCATTGTGTCTCTTCGTTTAGGATGTCATTTTATGTGTTTTCGTGTGTTTGTATATTTTCAATTGTTCAAGAGTGTATAGTTTTCGGCCTTTTATGTGTATGTGTACGTGTCTGACGAAGCTGGTTATTATTTTCACAATAAGCGAAAACTGGTTCAGGCTATAAGGTAAAACTTTTACGCTTTTACCCTTAAAAAACTTTTCCGTTCCGAGTCGGTAGTGATTTAATTATATTTAGTTAATCAACGGACACGTCATGGACAACGAAATCCATGAATCTTCCTTTGAATTGTACAATTGCACATCATACTTACAACGCCTTACCGGAGAAGATGACGAAGTTAATATAATAAAAGATTAATTAAAAATGAAAATGAAATTTAAAAATTGGCTGTGTGTTTTGTGTGTGTGTGTGTGGGGGGGGGTGTTGTTTTATAAAACTAGAAAGTATTGACAAAATAAAGTTTTAAAGGAAAAATTATTTGGACTTTATTTATTGGCGTTGTTATTTTTTGTGTCACAACCTAAAAGATACATACTATACATGACTCATGGCATAGGTCGTGCATGTTGATGAGACACTAAATAGAAAAGGTCATTATTTTTTCGTCAATTCTATTTCTTTGTTTTCTTGTATAGCCTATAGGCCTATATTAAGTAGATTTGCGAACAGCAGTTGTTTTTTTCATTCCTTTTTAACCCCTACAACTTTATACTATTAAAGTCTATTTAATACGAACTCCACGCAGGTCTTTCTCTGAATATTTTGTTCTTTACCTACTAAAATTAAATTCAAATCAATTAAAATTAGTAATTTGTATATTTCGTTATTTATAACAATATAACATTTTTATTTTATTATGGATATTCGTTAATTTTATTTCTTGAACCTTATTTGAGAATTATATTTTATATGAAAACAGAAGTATTCTTGTGAAAAGCTGCATGTCTCGTATCTGAGAAGAATAGATTTATTTTTATAAAAATGTAGGCTACGGATTTGAGAAAATTAGGTGATTAAAATACTAATTTATAGCACTGCAATGCACGTTAAGCCAGATGTGTTTAGAGACACGTGTATTTGTAGCCACTGTCATGGCAACAATATCATGGCCAATGTTTTTGTACAGATCACGTCTAATGATCGTTTAGCACGTTCAAACCGAAGTACAGTACTATAATTAACTTTTTCAACAATGTTTTTCTCTTTTCATCAGGAGCCGGTTTTAGAAACGTTCAACACGTAGGAACCACAATAACGTACCCATTGGTAGCTCTAATGTTTTTTGTTAAACTCGTTCTATTTTGTTACTCGCTGAAACGATGTTTTCCGATCTATGTTCCACGCTTGGAGTCAGACAGATCAACATCTTAACAGTGTTTAACAAAATGGATTAGTTGGGCACGCCAACAGTTTTCTTATAAAATTCTTCTATATTATGATATTACATCCCCCAAACATGCAACGAGTGTTTATATACAGTTGATGTCAATCGAATGGTATATTGTGTCAAACAACAAAATTATATGAGTCTTCTTAGTAAATTAGTATGTATTGTTTTTTTACAGATTTTACGCATTAAATTAAGAAAGTATACTTGAATCCGAAAACCCCCAGTTCACTTATTGCACAAAACACTTGCAGGAAATTGTGGATAAGTTATAAACAAAACTACATTGTATTTTGCTTAATGTACCGACTTTTGTTTGCAAGGAAATTCATTTTATTAAACTGTAAAACTTTTTTTGTATTATCAACAAAAATAAAAATTATTCCCGAATACTTAAGGATTATTGCCGTATAATTAGTAGGCTACAAAGTATCAAATTTGCTTAATTTTGAACGTTTGGTTTTCTCTTTAACATTAAAAGATAAGTTTTAGAGCGTTATTTTCGAATTGCAACTAAATTACACTTTTCTATACCGTATCGCTTGAGAGAAACAACAGTTTCTTGCACATTTAAATTTTCTATATGAATTTTAATTCTCTACGCATTGTCATTTGATAAACGGGTTATGCTTTTGTAATATGTACAAAGTAGAATATATATGCACAAGAAGAAAATATTGCGAAAGCGTAAAAGTAGGAAGCTGAAAATAAGTTTCAGGAAAAAAGGATTGGGTTGACTAAAAGCAACTGGAGAAAATGTATAACTTTAATGAGTTATTCTACAATTATCCATTTATAGATTTTTGCTAAGTAGATAACTATCATGAAGTGGGGTAAGCTAAGACAGTAACTCTACGTCGTTAGAAAGCTAGGAATCCGCGATATACCTCAAATGCAATGTAGATTTCACTACAAAATAATGGAATTACCGTTCCAATTTTTAATTTTACCGTTCTTCAAGTTAATATTATTTCATAAGATTTTTTTAAGAATAAATTAATAACCTCAGTTGACTAGGATTGCATGGGTGTTTTTCTCTACACACGGACGCCCTCAAGGAGACTGGAACTCACTTATGTGGAAATCCCAGAGAGTGACGATGTAAGACGAAAAGCGTAGATGCAGCGAATGAACAGTCATCCATTCAATTAAAACGTACCAACCATTTTTTTTTTATATTGGGCAGTCCTGTCGAGTATATTCATAATATACAGTTTCTGGTGTATATCTACATTTCTGTACATCTCATTCGCTAGGAGATCGTGCAGCGAATGAGTGTCAGCAGCCTATAGGCTACCTGTCGCATTTTTTACAATTATAATGAAACCGATTACCCGTACATCTAACGGGGTAGAATTAAATTCCTTATAAGTCGATTATTGCTCGGGCGATAATTGGAATGTTTACATATAAAACAGACATTCGGATATAGACTATTAGCTACAACACGCTAAAAATGAGCCCCATGTCAGTCATTATACACTATTACATTCCAAAAGACATAACGTAATTAAATCAGATTAAGAAATTAAGAAACGTCTAGAGACGCATGAGCTCAGTTGAATCGGGTTGATTTATAACTATTTAATGATTGTATTCGTAATACAACAATTTGTTTCATTCAAATTTGAAAGCTCTATTAAATTAAATCAAATTACTTTACGAAATGTTTTACGTATCTTGAAAATTTCTAAATATCTTGCCACATATCAACGGATAGTTACCATTAGTAACAGGCATTTTGCTTTTGTGTATCTTGTTAGTATAGTAAAGTTATTAACTTTGAAATGTATTAACGTTATTAATTTATTATTATTATTATTATTATTGTTGTTGTTGTTGTTGTTGTTGTTGTTGTTGTTGTTGTTAGGTGTGAAGCACCACGCCGAGATGCGCGAAGCCAGATGTTGAAGAGCTGGCAGAGAGTTTGGCAGCAAGAAGGCTCATCAAGCAGGTGCAGCCGTGGGCGGAGAGGAATCATGGGGAGATCGACTATTACTTCACACAATTTCTGACTGGACACGGGTATTTTCTATCTTATCTAAAGATAAGATACCTGAAGATAAGAATGCCTGAAGTGCCCGGGTGCTGCGGACGATGGCAGGCATACATTGTTCGTCTGCGACAGATGGGAGCAACATAGAAATTCGTTGCAAGATGATATTAGGCAAGAGATCTCGCCGGATAACATCGTTGAAGCGATGCTTCAAAGGAAGAACACCTGGAGCTGTGTGACTTGCTTCGCAGAAAAGATCCTTCGGCAAAAGAGAATATATGGACAACATAATATAGAAGAAAAATAACAAGTCAAACGTAAGCCCTAAGGCTGAAGAACATAGATCTAGCCCAAAGTAATATGTCAAACAGTTCCAGGTTACCAAACCATAGATCCCGGAAGTGTGCACCCTTTCGGACATTTGATCAGTAAATTTTTCCACCTATCCCCGCAAAAAATAAAATTGAGATAATACCACCCATATCTTGATGGTTAAGACTAGAAATTCTTAAATAAAATGGTTACTCCTGATTATTCCTGATTACTCATTCTTTATTAATAAAGATTGGTTAAGACTAATAAAGAATAAACCGACATGCCTAAGTTTAACAAAACGTATGATTAGATGTGCACTCGTCTGCTAGGCCCTACGCCTTCAAATTATATTATGTATGTATGTAAATTATATTATAGTGCAACCAGAATTCTCATTAGAAGAAAAGACTGTCCTTGCAAAACACACAAATCCCTGGACGGGGCCGTCAGCGTCCGGTTAGTTGTTTGTACCTTTCCCTTCAAGAAAGGTCATTTTTATGGCCACTAAAAAGGTGCATCTATTGTTGAGGGTTTTACAGCAGAGTTTCTGAGGCGGCCCCAGCCAGCGGATTGAGTGGCATTTTAGTCTATTGCATGTAACTTTATTTGGTTCAAAAACATTAATTTTATTATTATATAATGATAACAGCGCAAAGATTATATAACAATATGTAAAATATTAATAACAATATTACCGTTGTATAATAATAATAACAATAAAAATAATAATAAATGATAAATGATGATTATTATTCATTTATGGCCTAATTTAGAACTAAAATAATTATTTAATTTTGTGATAAGAGAAATTAAATTTTGTTCGTGTAACATGTTACACAGACTGCAACATCTTTCAAAGGAACTCACCGGCATCCTTGCTACCCGTCGTCTCATGTCTTTTTTCCTTTTTGACCAGTGGCTCTTGATGTTGTGTGTATGGATGTTCCTGTCACTGCAGCATACAGAGTTCGGAGAATGTTAATCACTTAACGTAGACCTATTTCTGAGTCAGCTGCGTGTCTTAAAATAAGGATTATACATAACTATAAGACATAAGGGTTTCGGTACTGGATGGGCCGTCCCCTTACGTACTTGTACATTTTACTGGGAAGAAGGTTACTTTCGCGACCACTGAGAAAGTATAACTATTATCCTGGGTGTCTATGTTTACATAAATTGAAGACGGACCAAGTTGGCAGAGTAAAAGGCGTTTCCACCCTCTGCTTCTCCTCCACTCCTACAATCAGCATTACAATTTTTGCTCATAAATGCAACACGTGGGATATTATAAGAATCGCGAGGAGCTTATTTGAATTTTAAAAGTGTTAAGTCTTTTAGAAATTACGTGAGGGACAACGGAATAAGTAAATGTGCCTCAGACTGGAACACTACACGCAACAGAAATGAATGTTTGAAGTGTGGTAGTAAAATGTATCTCAACAAAGGGTTTAATAAAAATCTAATATACAGGTGCGGAACAAACCAATGTAGATCAAAAAAGAATCTGTGAGAATATACGTTTTTGGCATATCGCTGATTCCAACAAAAATTTTGTTGTGCGTTTTATTTGCGTGGATTTTAAATAACTGATTTCTGTAATTACAAATAAACCGAATTAAATCGAAAACGACAAAAAAATTAATTTCCTAATTTCGAAAACTATTAACTGTGTGGTTGCTGGAGAAGAGCACAAACATTGGTGGTGTTTGTGACACAGTGGTAATTGACGGGAGAGAGTTCGGCAAGAGAAAGTGTAACAGGGATTGACTGATAAAGGTTCGGTAGTTAATCAGAGGGATAGACAGAAATAGTAAACAATTATTCCTTAAATTTGTAAATAAACGAGATGCTAACGCTTTCTTGATGTATATAAAAAACTACAGCCTGGAACTACTACAATTACGAACATGTGGAGGGGCTACAATTCTCTACAAAGTAAAGGACTAAGGGTTATACTCATTTGCAAGTTACATTCGCTGAACTCTGTATGCTGCAGTGACAGGAACATCCATACACAGAACATCAAGAGCCACTGGCTAAAAATGAAAAAAGACATGAGGCGACGGATAAAAAGGATGCCGGTGTGGTCCTTTGAAAGATGTTGCAGTCTGTGTAACATGTTATATGAACAAAATTTAATTTCTCTTATCACAAAATGAAATAATTATTTTAGTCCTAAATTAGGCCATAAATTAATAATAATCATCATTCATCATTTATTATTATTATTATTATATATCAGTAATACTATCATTAATATTTTACATATTGTTATATAATCGTTGCGCTGTTATCGTTATATAATAATAAAGTAAATAATGTTTTTTTTAACCAAATAAAGTTACGCCTATATGCAACGAACTAAAATGCCACTCAATCAGCTGGATGGGGCCGCCTCAGAAACTCTGTGTAAAACCCTCTTAACAATAGGTGCACCTTTTTAGTGGCCATAAAAATAACTTTTCTTGAAGGGAAGGGTACAAACACATAAGCGGACGCTGACGGCCCCGTCCAGTACCGACAACCCATCATTTTTTCACATAGAACTTACTACATACAAAAATTTATTTAAAATCTTATTAGAACAAGCTGATGTGGAATAAGACTCGGAAGACTTTATCTTCCTTCTTTTTTCAAAATATTCTTCACTTACACTTCCTTAAAGAAACATAAGTAGTTTTGAATTCCATTATTTTTATTTTCCATAGATATTTGAATATAAAATGTAGCCTATAAATTAGTTTTAACTAATCAAAAGTAGAAATTCTTTCACTAGATATACCAGTATAATCTACTATCAGATTATATTCACAATTCACCTTTTAATTCATTTTAATATTTTTAAATTTATCGAAGTAACAAAATAATCGTGTGATAACCACTGAAAATAATAGCGATATTGTAATTCAAACCGCTACGTTTATGGCCTTGCTCTTTTCAAAAATTTAAGTTCCATACTATTTTATTATGTAAAAAGTAAAATTTATTTAATTATGTAATAAAATTTATTTATTACGACCAACATTTGAATCTTTACATTAACATAGTACAGTTTTTCGTATAATAAAATTATATTGTTTATAATACAAAGCAACTTAAGTCACGCAATCCCAAACAAATACCGACAGTACTCTTTCGGTGTAAGTCATGCAAGGACTTTACCAGCCGACTTCAGTATTGTAGGTGGTTCGAACATTTTGTCCTAGATGGAAAGTTTTGGATAATGGTTTTTGTTCAGATCAATCACGGCATGGCGTGTGAAGTTCTGAAGTTCCTTACATTTTAGACAAAAAGTTCCACATTTTCTAAAACTTTGTGTTCGTGTCTGTTTTACGACGCAGTGTATAATAGGATCCACTTTTTCACTGAAACGTGAGTTGCCGAACGTTATTACAAATTATAAATTATTATAAACCTTACAGCTGTGTTGGATGTTGGAGAGCAGGGATCCTAGTTACAGCTAGGCAATGTTTCCCTCTACACTGCTAATTCACTTGTGATGATGTTACATGAATTTTTCGGTGCCCGTATACCAGTAATTTCCCGCCGAATATGGTCTTCAAGACAACCGCACCTCCAACTATCTAATTTTTATTAGTGATGTAATCTGAAACGAAGAGTTTTCAAGCACAATCCGCGTAGTTTTGGACAAACTGAAAAAAAATTCAACTGAAACTGAAGAACACCTCTTTAACTGAAGCGTAGCAAGTTTACGGAAAGTTGTATCAAACATGAGGAAACCCGTTGGCGACGCTCAAGGTAGACATTTCCAATATTTGTTGTAAGTCGTAACTAAATAGTACTGAAATATAAAATTATTGTCCTTAAAATCAAAATTTTTCATAAAGAAATTAATTCTTTTACACACGGGTTACGTGTGACACTTCACGTGTTGCTTCATGACACTCGATCTTCATACACTTCTATAACCATAAAGTAACTTACGTCACAAGGAAAGTTTCAAAAAATGTTTACCGAAATACAGTGGCGTATGTAGAATTTGGCATTGGGGAAGGGGATCTGGGGCCCGGCTTTAAAAAAAAAAACTTAAAACTAATCACCATCACTATATTTAAAGTGGCATCAGTCCCATTAAAGTAAACGGTAATAACACAATAAAAATACTCGTTATAGAAACATTCTTTACAAGATACTTACTAAGATATTTACAAGATACTGACAAGATATTAAGTGCACTGATTTTCCTATAGGCTTATTTGACGTTTCAAACGTATACCGTAATGCTGTGTAATAAACCTATTTCTATAGTTAAACAAGAATTACAGCTATATTAGCGTAAACAGCTAAAAAGGTAATAAAACAGCCTAAAAATTACAAGATTAACAAAATTAGTCAACCTTTTCGACCCTTTGGGGGAGGGTCCGGTCCTCCCCGTAAATACGTCCCCGTAAATACAAGCAGCAGGTAACATGAAACATCTACTGATTAACAGACGATACAGTATCGTAAGACACCTTAACTCTTAAGCTGTTTCTCTGAATATGATACAAATTGGGGGAAAAGGAAGTGCTTCCAAATTTAACAAGAACCAAGTCGACAAAAACCTAATGTCTAGAAACATTATTCCTTAAGTTAAAAATTAAATTTCAGGGATTTTCCGATATCACTAGCAACCGCCCGAGTTGGCACATAAACACACGCACGCACAAGCACGCACACATGGACACAACAAAACGCCATTTTATGAAAATGATATTCAACTCTAAACTTTCTATGAATCATTACTGCCGATCTGCTGCTGGATCGAATAGCCAATAAGTAGAGAGTGTCACCTACATGATACTTTTTGTTTAAACTTTACCTACAGTTATTTTTTTCTAAAATAAAATTGTCTATTCCAGTGGTCGCCAAACCGTCGATCGCGAGCTACCAGTAGCTCGCGGGGAAATTTTAGGTAGATCGCGGTCACGCTCAGGTTGGCTAACCTGAAGTTGCACTACTCCCGCGCAACTGTCACTCAGTGTCATGTCATAGTTGTTTGAGCGAGAGTCAGGTTATGTCTGTTATGTGTTTCATGCGTACATCAGACTAAGGTTATGTCTTTATTATTTTCGTGTGTATATCAGACATTTGGTAATGTGGATAGTTTGATTTAATCTTTTATACTAAACTAGGTTTGTTCTAAAGATGGCGAGTTCAAGCAAAAAACCAAAAACTTATCATTTTCATCTCAAATGGGAAACCGATTACTTTTTTACCCAGGTAAAGGACAAATGTGTGTGCTTACTTTGTAATGTAAGTGTATCAGTTGGGAAGAAAGGGAACATCGAACGTCATTTCAAAACCGTTCACTCAGTGATTGAAAAGGATTTCCTACTGAATTCTGCGTTAAGGAAAGAAAAGGTAATCCAGTTAAAATCTCAACTAAATGCTCAACAATCTACTTTTTCCAAGACATTAGACAAGAATAAGGCAGCAACTGAGGCATCATTCCGAGTTTCCAAAGTGATCGCCCAAAATAAGAAACCGTACGAAGATGGTGAGTTAATCAAAGCTACATTTTTAGAAGCTGCAGATACATTATTTGACAATTTCAAAAACAAATCTGAGATAATGTCTGCTATTAAATCTGTACAGCTTTCTGCAAATACAGTAATGAGAAGAGTTGAAGCTATGAGTTCTGATGTAACTTCACAACTTAAAACTGACTTTGATCGCTGCAGTTATTTTCCCCTACAACTTGACGAATCAACTGATAGAGTTGATACAGCTCAGTTGGCCGTTTTTGTAAGAATGGCTTTTGATGATTTTGAAATAAGAGAAGAGCTGGTAAAAGTTGTACCACTTACAGGACATACTACGGGACAGGACATATTTTTAGCATTTAAAACGCTTATCGACTCTGAAAGTATTCCTGTAAAGAAGTTGGTGGGCTTAGCAACCGGTGAAGCTCCTGCGATGGTAGGTGGGGAGAAGGGATTCATTGCCTTGCGTCGTAAAGACAACAGCTTTCCGAAATTTCTGACTTACCATTGTATAATACACCAGCAGTCATTATGTGGAAAGTTCTTAAGTATGAACAATGTAATGAAAACAGTCGTAAAAGTAGTAAATAAAGTGAGAGCACAGGCACTTCAGAGACGTTTGTTCAGGGCACTGACTGAAGAGTTAGAATGCCAGTATGGTGATCTATTGCTTCATACAGAAGTTCGTTGGCTTAGCAGAGGCAGAGTTTTGCAACGTTTCGCAGAGTTGCTTCCTGCTTTGGTAATTTTTTTTAAAGAACGAAGTGAATCTTTCCCTGAACTAGAAGATCCGGTTTGGCTGCAAGATTTTGCTTTTCTTGCAGACATCACCGAAAAGCTAAATATCCTTAACTTGCAGCTTCAAGGTAAGGATAAAGATATTGGTAATTTCAGATGTGGTTTCATTCTCAAAAAAGCTGGAGCTGTAGGAAAGAAATCTCATCCAGGGTGAATAGCCCTGGAAAACAGCATTTTGCCTGTTTGAAGCAAACCCTTGTCAAGCAAGGCCCTTCACAGCCTCCTTACAACAACAAAGAATACATTGCAATTCTTTCAGATTTGAAAAGTCAATTCAATCAACGCTTTCAAGACTTCAAAGCATTTCAATTGTAGCGCAGTTCGTCAAATCTCCTTTTATTGAGATTGATGCTGAAGAATTCTCTACTTGTGTCATGCAACATTTTGAAGAAGACAACGCTGCAGTGGATATGGAACTGATTGACTTTCGAAATGACCTACCTTTAAAATCACTCACGTCAAGCTCTGAAAATATTTGGCCTTTTGTTCCTAAGGAAAAATATCCAATTTTGGTTCAGGTTGGTCTACGAGTGAAGGCAATGTTCAGCTCTACATATCTGTGCGAGGTTTCTTTTTCCATTATGAAGTTTATAAAAAACAAGTACAGAAACAGATTGACTAATGAACATTTGGACAACTGCATTCGAATGGCAGCTACGACCTACTCACCTAACATTAAAAAAATTGTTGATGATAAAAAAGAGAGCCATCCTTCTCATTAAACTTAATTAGTGAGATGAAAAAAATTTTGTTCTTACACTTCTTATTAAATTCTTTACAATATAAACAATTTTATTCAATTGGATGTAATATTTACTAGAAATGTATGTTTATAGGTAATAAATAAATGTGTGATTTAGAAAAAAAATTTATTTTTGTCCTGGTTTCTTTTGGTAACTCACAGTAAGATTGACGAACAGTACGGTTGCTCAGTGGCTTCAAAGTTTGGCGACCACTGGTCTATTCCGTAACAACTCCTAAAGTTTCTGTCTTTTCAAAACTCTATAAATCTCAAATTATTAGGCCTACAGCTCGTTTGCACGTATTACGTTACGTGTTTCTGTCACATTCATTCTTGGTAGAAAGTTGAAAAAGTTATGGTACACGTTTATACTTTTTGTTTATAATCCCATAATTACGAAGTCTGCCTTTTCTTATTATAATACAGTAGAGAGGTGGGATTAAAGGTTAGGAGGGTGACTACCTTTTTACATTAACATTGCTCATTTCTACGATTCTTTCAATAAGCTGTGAAAAGCAGAATATTTATTTTCTGTTCCTACAGATTTTGAGTGAAGATTAATTTCTATTTCTATTTCAATTTTAATTTTGTTTTTGATTGAGCAAAAAGTGTTTAACATATTACAAGTGTTTCAAGTAAATTTCAGTTTGGAAAATAATTTATTGTTGTTTTTCGAAACATATAAAAATAAAATTGAAGTTAAGAAGAAAACAATGTCAGTACCACGTTTCTGGTTTTAACGTAGCTTATGTAAAGAAATAGGCTTTTCATGAAAATTATTTTTTATGTTTAATAACACTAGACGTGGAACGGCATAAACATGTGCACAGGAATGCGATTGAAGAGTTTGATGTTTATAGAATTTTGAAAATAAAATCATTCGTTAACTGTTAATGAATTACCGTTTAAATTTTCCATCTAACTATACTTCTACAGTCAGAAATACATCGGCATAGACTGAGGAAAGATTTGAAAGTTTAAATTTTCTACTCGTCTAAACGTCGAAACTCTGAGACGATTTATAAGTCCACATACAAATAGATATTCGCTTTGGGACAGACCTTTACAGTTTACCAAAAATCTCTACGCCACTCAATTTAGTTAACAAACCTTTTTGAAAGACTGTAAGGCGAGACACTTTGTCTTCTGTTTTCCGTAGCACTCTGGTTTTGTAATTTTTGCGTCTCAAAAAGGGCCCGAGTTTGACTGCAATACTTACATAATAAAATAAGTGGATAAAATAAAAACCAACTTCAAGACCACAAAACGCGTTGAATATATTCATTTCATGGAATCTAATCATTTTTCAAATTTAAGAAATGTGTTTAGAATTTTCACAACACTCCCAGATGTTAAAGCTACCCCTCAGAAAGACTACTTTCTACTCGGTACAAAAATTATTTAAATATCACGGCCAATCAGAATCGGCGGGTTTTGATCATCTCTGGTTGCGTCGCAGTGCTTGTTTAGACAAATGTAAGGGAACGATTCCTTAACGAGCAAAGACGAGGATCATTTCCTTTTAAATTAGATCTAAATATTACTTATAGGAATCGTTATTCTGTATACTTATATAATTCTGTGTACCTACAGTGATACTGCTAGCAGATGGGTGACCGTAATGTTCATTTCCTCCACTTTTGCTGAACCCCCCGTGTAAATGAAATTCTACTTACGTCCATGACAAAATGTAGGCTACAGGTTAAGGTGCAATGTAAACATAATAGGTGTGTTATGCAACCATAGGTGTGTTATACACGCAACCAACACAGTGACAGAACGGAAAAATTCGAAATTTTATTTTGTCCGAATATATTGTCTGACGAATAATGAATTCAAAGAAAAACGTATACGTACTGTAATAGCATGTACATCACAAGGTAGTAATATTCACGTTGAAACGTCATGTAAATAAATCAAGGCTTGTTTTGTTTACAAACTTTTCATCCACGTACCTGTTTTCCACCTGTAATCACTGCACGACAAGTGCAACACATCAACTCGCGTCCAATAAGTTCTATGCTCTCTCTCACTACCACCCTTTCTCTCTCCTTCCTCACACAAACACACACACACACACAAACACATATACAACATGTTAAAGTGACACTAGTACTTACGACTGAATCTGTGCGCCTTTAAACATACAAACATACCGATGTCCACACGCACTCACGAACACATATTCGTTTGTGTGAGAAATTCGTGAGAAATCCGTATACTTAAAACACCACAGAAGCTTTTGGTTCGTAAATTGCCTACAGCAGTTAATTCTTTTTTTTCTGCATCATGTTTATCATCCCATTAAATTTTTTTAGTTTCCTTTTTTTAGAAAGATATGATACGAATTCTCAACAAGGGCAATAAGTTAGAGCGTTCCCATGGGTAGAGAAAAATAAGAGCGCGAAGAAGAGAAGAAAGGAGAGGGCGAGCCAGGCCAGACACGGTAAGAGAAATACCGTGGAAGAGCGAAGGGGGGAGAGAGACATGTAAGTTCAGGTTTGAACAAGCATTTCAACATGTCGAAGGTGGGCAACTTCGCTTGAATCAGTTCACACAGATTTCGAGCGATCTTTTGCCCCCTGCCTCTTCCCTTTTATTTGATTCACTATTCAACTATTTATCAAACGACATCGGGTACGAAAGTATTCTGGATTTCATGAGGCAAGTGAATTTTCTCCAACTGAAAACCGGTTTTTAAAGCGCATCGATTTGTAGAAATACATTCCATTACAGCCTATATCCTATTCATAGTATCAAACGGACATCCGATTTTTATAACGCTGTATCGTGCGGCACTAAATTTGAATACTGTATCAAGATTAGAGCAAGCCTTGTATTTTAGCATTACAAAATACAGAGTGACGTCTTAAACAGGAACGCATATGGGACACTTTTTACTTCAAATGGGTCGTTTAATATATCACCAAAGACGTTATTTATTATAAAACGGTATCTTTTTGTTAACTGAAAAAATGGAAACTAGGCTATGTTCAATTATATAAGGAATTATAAGAACGAAGTATTTAGCAGTGTGGCAATAAGTAGTGACAAATTTGGTGTTAAGATGGCTGCTAATAAAACTAACAAAACTGGAGATATAAGGAACCGTAGTAAGAAAAAAAAACAGTAATCGGAAAAAATAAATGAAAAAATGAAAATACACAGTTGATTTCCTTTTTATTATGTGACAATTCATACTTTTCTGGTGTGCGTCTGTTAAGAAGGTCTTTCCTATTCCCTTACTTAAAATATAATCGTAAAAATCACTTTACAATAAAAAATGTTTGAAGTTAAATTTTGTACAAATTATTTTACAAATTCTTTTTTATAAAAAATTCTTATACGTGTCATTCTGACTCTGAATAGCAAATACATACGAGTTTTAATAACTCGCTAAATAATTCCTCGGCATCGCAATTTTTAAAGTAGTTTGCACACTTAATGTGTACAAATTGGTGGTTTTTACGCTTTGTAGGTTAGAAACGATTTTTTTGTAATTTAACTTTTGATTTACTAATTCTGAGTCGTCAACAGCTACTACTCTGTTACTAATATATTCCAGATTCGTTTCAGCTTCCGAACAGTTTATGTCGTATCCATCATAAAAATTAATACTCATATATTTCAAATTGCTTGACTGCATCTATTTACAAGTTAAAGAAAGTGAGTATACAAATAATCCCTTAGTGAGTGAACACGAAAGACACTTGCCAACTGATTAACCATATGTAATTGGTCTCTAACCTACATTCTTGAAACACGTGAATGTAGCTAACATGCTTCTTAAAATCTGCGTTTTTTAAGGATTGATGAATTCCTGGACTTGGACAAAAATTCCTCCCGGACGCTACCCCCCCCCCCACATGGGAAAAGAGAACTTTCCGGAAAACCCCTAAATTACGAGAGACATGCCTTAGTAGATGGCTAGTGACCGATAAAAATTGTACTTAAACATTTTCTTAAGTATGATTTTTAAATTGTCAAAGTTTTATAAACTTACATTGCATCTTGTAGCAGTTTCTTGTTTTGTACAAAATTAAGTGTTATCGTTAAGAATGATAGATCTTTTCTAGGGATTAAATACTTTTGGAAAACGTTTCAAAAACTGCTTAAAAGAAACGCTTATGAATTACGTATGAACAATGAGACAACAAACACAATCATCCACGCACTGAAAATCTCTCTAACCGAGTGTCAAAAGAAGCAACAAATGTTAAGGATGTTAATCATAATTTTCGTTACTTTTTTATATGAAATCTTACAACTGATAACAGACGTATCTAAAGTAAAGTTACCAGGATAAGTGTACTGCTTTTTCGTGACAATGACAAAAAAGTGCCAATACAACTCTCATGAAGCTCTCGCGACAAGTCTCCATTCTGATTTGTTCATCAGTCACAAAGAATAGTCTGCATAAAACTTCAAAGGTGCTCCGAGCTTTTTAATACAGAGTTTGGGTACGACTTCCTAATAATCCCTCCTCATACAAAGATATTTCTCTTGATTTCTAAGGTTGTCTGTCGCTTTCAGGACCTTTATCCTGCTATCGTCTCTTCGCAATCTTTCTCAAGTTCCTCCAAGTTTTGTTTATAACTTGCTTTATAACTATTGGATTTCGTGAATAGTTCCTAAAAATATACTTGTGTGTTCGTACGCATGCGTCTGAGGTTTATTCCTTATTACTGTATTACGAAGTCACTGTACTGTAACTCCACAAATTACAACGCATCGAGAACATCGGGTACGGTTAAAATTTCGTTAATGTCTGAGACTCGGAATGTTACATTCTCTTAAAGAACGTATTGTTCTTGAACGTTTTAATAAACCGATGAAAGTTCAACAACTTTGTATGCAGGTACCAAGGCCATACTCTCAAGTTGTGTTGTCCGGCACTTTCGATTAATTTAATCGCTCACTGTTTTTGTTATTGTAATGGTTTTATTTTAAGCCGTCATTTAACAATGATTGCTGTGTTGCCCTCTCTCCTCACCAGAAACTCTCATAAATATTCAATTAGATTAAAGTGTTGAAGAGGATTCAAAATAACAACATTTGAAGTTGATATTAAGCGAAATGTTTGCTTTGTCATGTCCGCCAAAGACCAAGTGAGTGTGTGGGCGTCTGTGTGTGTGTATGTGTACAAAGTCAGGGTGCACTTGTGATGTTTCTAAAACAGTTCCTACCTTCGCAGCAATTACATCATCATCGTCGGGAACACCGGATTCAAAATTTGCATATTTCGTGTTACATCTGTTCCTTCTCTTTGTTCTTTCTCCCCGTCTCTCCGTCTGTGTTGTGTCTGCTTCTCTCTTTAACCCATTCTTTTCTCACGCGCCGACAATTTATAGTCACGTTGTGTGATTTTTACATCTACTGTCAGTCCTCTTTCCTTTACAAAAGGAAATAGAATTGTCTTTATGAGATTTTAAACATGTGTCTTAATTTTACCTTAAGCTATAAAAATTAGAGTTAGAGGAGATATTGTCATGATATGCATGATGTAGTTACCGCCAGTTACTGAGAAATAATAACTCCAGTTACCTTGCTAGTGCAGAAATCTGAATTAGTATATAATCCACATAAAAACAGACTTGGACAGCAAGTTGCTTGTCCGAATTAAAGTGAGAGTTTACATTTAATTTGACTGTAACAGATGGATTAGTTATAGAACAATGATGGAACTAGATATAGAAGCGGCCTGAAGATGTAGTGAATACTTATACCCAGAATGGTTAGTACTTACGCAGAGTAGTGAGAACTTGTAGTGAATAGTTATCTACCCAGAAGAACTAGGGTAGACGAAGAAACAGTAGGGTAGAAGTGCGCACCCAACACCGTGTACAATCCATACGCTGAGTTCGATTTTTGTTAGTGACGACCTCGAAAGAGTGATTTAATTTATTTGAAGATTTCTGATGATGATGCATATGCTTCGAAACGCGTAGTAACAAAATCTACTTGAAGTCACACGGCGGATAGTAAAGGTTAGTTTGCTAATTCGATACAAGTGACTTGGATTCCATATTAGACATGAATGTTACAGCAGTAGCAGCAGCAGTAGTAGTAGTAGTAGTAGTAGTAGTAGTAGTAGTAGTAGTAGTAGTAGTAGTAGTTGCAGTAGTAGTAGTAGGAGTAGTAGTAGTAGTAGTAGTAGTAGTAGTAGTAGTAGTAGTAGTAGTAGTAGTAGCAGCAGCAGCAGTAGTAGTAGGAGTAGTAGCAGCAGCAGCAGTAGTAGTAGTAGTAGTGATGAGGGTAGTAAAATAGTAAAAGTTAGACTATTACATACTAAAAAAAATTTACTCTAAAATATATATATATATATATATATATTTATGTTCATTCACCAATCAATGAATTCAGTCTTCATTTACCAATGTACAGATTATAAGTTAAATGTAGTCGCATTCATACGCGAAGTTTTATATGTGTACTACGTTATTGACAACAAAGAATTAGTTTCTATGGAAACTCACCGGTTCCCATTTTCGATAACGCACCAGCGATCGGCCGCAAATGTGCGACACGTCCTTATAAACATTTTCAATGTTAAAAATTACACACCTGAAAAAATTAACGTGAACAAGGAGAGAAATTTTGATTTTTTTATGTTTGCGATGGTATACTCATAAGTTTCCCTCCTTTTGTTCTGCTGTATATCGCAGATTACGTTATATGCTTCTTTGGTACTCAGGGACAGACCTTATCAGTGCTTACATATTTGTGTTTGATGTCTAAGTGTTCGTAATTCGTAAGTGTTGTGTTTAAGCAGTTTTTGGAACATTTCAAAAATGGATTTAACCGTGGAAAAGAGATTCAACCACTACTCTTAACTCTGACAAAAACAATAAATTGCTGCAAGATTCAAGGAGACTATAACAACATTACACAAGACGAGTAGTTGACAAAATTATAAAGTGAAAAACAGATCTGGGTTAACTTCAGCGTTTCATAATGGCCACTGTAGGGGAAGCAGACTACAAGTGCCAAAAAACGATGCATTTATTGTAAGAAACAGCAAAATAAATCCTCCTAAGTCCAGTTATGAGTTTTCAAAAGACTTGCTTAGTGCTAGTGTTAGTACACACGACTCAACTGTTCCGAGCAGATTGTTGGAACATAACTGAATAGCTAGAAGACCAATAAAACTACTTCCCGTGGTGACGAAACACATTTACATGAGCCAAGAAACACAAACATTCGATGGACGAGTTCTGGAAAAGCTTATGTTCTCTGAAGAAAGTCACTTCTTTGAGCAAGGAATGAAAGTACAACATATTCGATAATTACATGCTGAAATGTATTACTGAAAACATTCATCAGTTTGTAAAACATCTTGATTAAAAATACTGGTTTGACACTTACACACGTGTATGACTTCTTGCCCTTGTAGATGGCATGGCGAACAACGAAAATTTACAAATATTTTAAGATGTGTTGTTCAAGAGCTAAACAAACTTGCTGAAGACGGCACAGTTATTTTCTTCATTCAATGCATTTGTTGCTGGAATGCACTATATTTCAGTTTTATACTGATCAGACAATTCATTTGACGCAAATACAATTATAAATCTTCGAGCAATTGTAAATAATAAGCTCAGAAAGCATGAATGCACCACAAAAAGACACACCTATTTCTCCTATAATCCGTGTTTGGTTTTATAACGGTTGTAAAGAATACATCTGTAAAAAAAAATAATTGAATCAATGCCAAATAAACTTGAGTTACTACGAAAGGTCAAGGGAGGACATATTAAATATTAAAGAAGTTTTGTCCATTGATTTTCAAAGTATTTTTTTAGTTAAACGTATTTTATATATATTTTGTCTTACTTGGCATTAATTTGAGAACGGGCACAATAGTCCTGTGTGAATTACACCAAGTATAAACAGTAATTAATTTTAAAACCTCCTGCCGTTTTGCTAGCAGTGGTAACGTCAGCGGTTTCCACTGAATTGGTTTTAAACTAATTTCTCCTGCAAGGAGCATCCATCATTCAGTACGATGTGTAATTATAGAGAACGTTAGGCGACTGTTCCATAACCTTATATAATGTATAAAATTGTAAATCTTATATAATACGAAACTAGTAGGCTACTTCATAGTCATTAAAAATTAAATACTTAGAGATTATAAATTACTACACAATTTTACAGTAACGTTGGGGTTCCAAAATTAGTGGACATAAAGAGCTGTAATGCACGCGTTATGTAGTTCCATGTATGACGTAAGAATGTGCACGTTTCAAAACCTGTTTCCATTTCACACACCCGCAGCAGTAAAAGGTACATTTTAAATGGTCGCCGGTATCTGAAATCATATTTCACAAACGTATCGGGAAACATTCAGATCTCGTCAGTTGCGCTTATCTGTTTCGCAACGTTCCGCGAACTTTATTAGCAAAGTAAGCGCAACACCCACACCTCGGCACATTTAATAAAATCATATTTGCAGAATGCAGTTCGGTGGGGTCCCACGCGGCAATCACTGCACTGCTCCGTGCTTATCTAATTTCTGCTGCTACTTAACATTCAGTAGGAACTGAAATTTGCATGTCCTGTTTCTTTTCTATGCATGTGAGAAGATCTTGTATCGAGATAAGTCCGCCTTTCTTCCTTATGCATTTATTGTGTTGTGTTGTTAACGTCCTTTTATTTTTACTTATCTCTGTCCAAATATTCTTAGGCGTTCCCACATTAGCGCCTTCCTTTTCTTTAACTTTCTTAAATTTTTCACCTCTTATCTGCTACTATCAAATGTCCGACGATAGTTACAGAGAAGTAACCTAGATTTCACTTTTTCATTATTTCATTACTTTTTATAATTTTTTGTCTCAAAAATATTTTTACTTATTACATACGTGAACTAACATTATTTCACGTATTTTAAATCGCTACGAGATCGCTGTTTTAAATTTCTTTCGCTACATCCTTCCGTTTATAATATTTTTGTTATTATTCTAATATTTCTACAAGCTACTTAATTTAACGAGATTTCCTATTGTCTACTTCACCTACATACATTGTGAATTTTATATTCATGTAGAAATTCAGGTGTAATTACTGTTCACGCCCTCATCGAATGCTCTAAATTAACTACACTGAAGACGAAAATTATTTTCTCATATTCGACTCTGACTTTTGACACATAGATTTATTATAATGTAAAATATCCGAACGTGACAGAATATTTCCCAACTTGTTGAGTAAAAAACCACACCAATGTGTAAGTATATAAGGGATAGATAACTTGAATCAATTGACTTTATTAATGTTGAAAATAAAGTTGAGATTTGAAAAGAAAATTGATATTCTATTTCAAGTTGAAAATTAAAAAAATCATAATATTTAATATCGGATACTGGATAAATTCTGATATTAGATAATTTTTTCAATTATCAGCAAAATTGCAAAAATCCCAATTATACTACTATTTTTTGCTTAGTGAACTAATTGTAGAGTAATGGTACAATAAACGTTAAAAATTTTAAACAATCGGATTCCTGTTAAATTTCCCTTTTAAACCCGACTGGATTTTTACAATTTTTCACATTTTTAATCCCATTTTTGGGGGAGGGTCAAAAATTTATTTTTCCAAAACTCAAAACTATATTCAGATTTTGGTTAAAATTCTCTTTAATTTGATATTCCACAGGGAATATCTAATTTTACCCAACTTTTTCCTTATTTTTCACCTGCGACCAAAAATTTGAACTTTCCAAAATTAACACTACGTTTAGATTTTAGGTAAAAAAATTTTTAATTTCATACGCCACGTAATTTATACGATTTTATTAAATTTTCCACTTATTTTTTTTGGCCTCCGGCGTCACAGTATTTTAAAATTTTCAAAATTACACACTAACAGCATATGTTGGTTCAAATTCCCTTTAATTTGATACCCTACATGGACTTTTGAGATTTTTTACCCTGCGTCCGGCAGAGCTGCCAGTCTTTGTCCTGTTTTATTTAATATCTGTATAGATGATGCCATAATAAAAAGGAAATTTGACGCACCCAAAGAATTTTACTTGGGTAAAGGATTTTATTTAAATATTTTAATGTATGCAGACGTTTTTGTGATCTTCCAAGAGAATGAAAATGACCTCCAAAGGTCGTTGTTTTATCTTACTAACATTTTAACAGATTACAATCAAACCATTTCCTCATCTAAAACAAAAGCTATGGCTTTTTCTGGGGAAATCATATTATAACAAAGATTGTCATACAGGACTCGCCAATAGAACAGATGCCAGATTTCAAGTATCTAGGGTGCATATCAAGATGATAAGTAGGTTGAAAGCAAAATTAGTCTCTTCCAGTCGCTTTGTGGATGGATCATTAAACACTTAAAGAAGAAAACAAGGAAAGAGACGCAATTGAAATATTATAATGCAATGGCCATATCTCAACTACTATATGGTAGTGAGACTTGGATTAGAAAGGCCAAAGATATATCTAGAATACAAGGAGCGGAAATGAGGTTCTTGTGGGCTATAAAGGTTGTACCAGGAGGGATCTTATCAGAAATGATCTTATTACAATGGAGCTAGGCATAACTGAAAGCTTAAATAAGAAAATTTCCCGGTAGAAAATGGAATGGCGGTTACACGTAGAGAGAATGGATCCAACTAGATTTTCAAGAAGAGCCATTGACTATCATCCAAGGGGGAAGAGAAGTGTGAGAAGACCCCGTAAACGATGATTGGATGAATTCAATTGAGACTGGAACAGGCCACTAGCCTAAGCCGTAATGGATGACGACGATTATTCCTAAGACCCTGGACATTCGATTTGACAGTATTTAATGTTAACTGTTATTCAAAATCTAGTGCCCTATTCCTTGGACAGTTGTTAAAATTGCATTCCTCTCCTATCCCAAGGCTCGTAACATTTTCCCGTAGACAAGAAACGAGGCTTCCAGTAGCGTGGAGTCCATGTAACCTCTGTTGACGGTGGCAACAATACTGGAAATAAGAGAAAATAATAGTAATTATATTACAGAATACTTAAGTTATTGAATAATTTGAAATCCGAACAATATTAATAGGAAAAGTTGAAGAAAAGAGTAAGTTAGCATTGCTTTCGGACTGATGGGCGAAAGCAAGGGTAACATTCGTCCAGGGACACATTCGTCCAGCCAATGTGTTGCCTCTGTATAAACCGGCAAAACGCTCAGTTAGCAGCTATGTTCGTTTTCGGAAGCGACGTGCAGCAGATACTACGTACCTATTTGTGTTTTGTTCGCTTAGTCATGTGTTTCTCTGTTTGTCTTTATTATTTTAAATTCGATTATTTTTGTTCTGATTTATTCTTTGTAAGTATAATAAAAGTCAGATCCCGTTGAACCGGGACCTTCTTCTCCCAGCGAATGACAGAAAATGCTCTAAAAAGAACACTTGGTAAAGGGAAAAATTCGAATTAATTTTTAGGTTAAGTTTTAGGCCTATCATAACCGGCAAAAGGTGTAATGTAGGCTATACTACCCACGCCACGCCACTGGAGACTACCAAATAACCCCAACCAGAGGACTAGGACCCTTGTCCTTGGGTTATTGTACCTTTACCTTTATGTTGCATAATTTTAGTATTATTATCATTATTATCTAAATCTAAATTATGTAATCTAATTTATTGTTACGTTTTATTTTAATTTTTATAGGATGAAGAATACAGGGAACCGTGTAGCATAAATCTCCCTACTGAATCGCATTCTATAATTAGACTTAATTTTGCGTACCCTTTTTTAACTATGTCTTTATTTATTACAACTTTTGCCTGAAAATCAGCATTCTGATTTCAATGAGATTGACGTACTCAGAATTTCATTCCTCGGATCCAACAAAAAGTGGAGGGGGGAAATTTCCTAGCAACGTCGTCTCCAGGTAACGACCTAATTATTATTGCTAATATATAAAGAATATTTAGACTTATCTTAAAAGGTAAAAGTCTATCGATTTCTATTTGCATATAGACTTAGAAAATAACGAATATTACGGTTTTTAGTTGAGTGAAAATTTTGGGTTGTTCCAACCGTCCAAAACCCCCATCTGCATAGGCCTATTCCCGTGTTCCGTTCAGAAGTTGTTATTGTTACGTGTAATTCCTAAGATTCCACGACTACTTGGAAAGTGACGCCAAGATATCCTACATCAGAAGGTCACTCTTTACGCCTTCTTATGAGCTGATTCTCGACTGCAACCTTTAAGATTCGTCCAATTAGCATTAGCACAGTTTACATACTTAACGAGTCCAGATTTTGCATTCTCTGATTTACGTTATACATAGTCTAAAGCTACCCATCAGTAGGTTGCGAAAATATTTGGCCTCAAAACTGCACCAGTCCGAAAAAAGTATTAACCCGAAAGATACACATAAATTATGTACAGTAATTGCATCCGATATGGCTTAATACTCAATGTGGTCTACATGTTGTCTGCGGTTAGTGACGTGATTAATTTTACAAATAGATATGATACGTCATGCAGGTTGTGCACGAGACTTGTTTTGCTCACTTTTTGATGATTGGTGTTATGTTCCTCCCGACCTGATATTTTATAACTTAGTAAATCCCATAACTACAGAATGATGGTTACTAAATTCAGCAGTTCATATTGTTACGACATTACAGAACAATCTACATGTTTATCGAATGTTCCAGAGGCTGAATGTTGTGGCGTACGTGATTCTCAGCGCATTTGCTAGACTGTACCAGAATTCGCGCGGCCGCACGCACTGTGTCAAGGCCGCAATGAATTACGTTCTAGTGTTTTATACTAGACACCTATTAGCGAATATTCTGGAACCTCAGCGGGGTATAAATACAGGTACGCAGACACGCTCAGTTCAGTTTATTGTCGGGCGATACTGTGCGTGTTCAAGTGGTTATTAGTGAAGTGTTGTGTTTTATAATCGGGCGGTATAATTGTAATACAGTTGTGTTTTATATTAGTTGACATTTTATTGCGTGTGAACAATTTTCATTTGATTTGTTGTAAGACACTGTGTTGTTAATTACGAACTGTTTAACTGTGAAAATTAAAGCTGGTCATTAGTGACTAAATTGGTGTCTTGTATTTTGTTTGCACTGTACCTCGACGATCAAGTAGACCGTCGCAACAATATCCTTGTAATTCTTTGCTATTTTACGACAATGTAATTAGTTTTCATTTATGTCAACAGCGTTCTCTTAAATACCAAAGAAAACGTTTTGTAAGGTAGACCTGATTAATCGATGTGTGAGCCTGGCTAAGAAAAACAAAGGGCCTCTTTATTTATCCAGATTTCGATTGTTAAGCCATGATCCCAAAGAATGAAAAATTAATATAAGGTAATCTTCGATTATCTATTGTTTAAAATAAAACCGATTGTCGGTTAGTTGTTGTGTACGTTTACACTAATATATCAAAGATTATAAAAAGTCTCATATGTCAATTAAAATATCAATAACATCAATAAATTAATTAACTTATGAAAATAATATTGGATTACCCCATTTTCTATTAGTCTGTAAAAGATATAATTAGGTCATAATGCATAGCCTACATATGTCCGCAATAGTGCCTACATGATACATTTTTTATAATTTCTTTGCTGGACACACGTAATGTTTAAACGTTTTTCTTATCGATAACTAATCTTACTAAATGTTTCTCTTTTTGATTTGACTTCAAGGTTTCGAATTAGGGCTTACATTTTCGTTTATTCGCAGACCTTAGGTAGGCCGTACTGGGTACAGTTGCATTAAGTGAAACAAACAAATGCAGTTCTTGTTTGAATGTTTGGACTGCCAATAATTATTTCTCTGTTTTAAAGCTTTGGCGGTATCCGTTTATACGAAAATTATTATGGGGTAGTAGCATGTCTGGAGAATATCTCCGATATTTAAAAATTGTGAAGATTATGTATAATTGACTGCAGTAAAAACTGTAGGAGAAGGTAAATTTTATCTTTCTCTGCAACTATAATGTATAAATGCGTTATTTTCTTTAACTTAAAAATTCATTGCAGTGTTTCCCTAGTTTCGGGAAAACAGTAGTAATAAAGTGTAGTCCTAATGCGTTCTTCAAGAATACGTGTGTATTCTACGTGTGTGAAGAGCAGGTGTGCGCGCGCTTGTGTGTTCTGTGTATCCACCTACTTACCACATATGGCGTTTAACAGAAGAATAGGTACTGATATTAAGATTTTGTTTCAGCATAACATAAAACGCGTGGAAGCGACATTAGAGCAGGGAGGGGCAAACAAACGTTAAACTATTTACATTGCGGATGTGGCGACTTTCTCACGGACACCTCCCACCAACCGAGCCAATATCTATCTGATTTCGGTTAAATATTCATCCTACACCTGCGCTCATGATGCTGGGAACAGTCTGCTGCCTACCGAAACAATCAGCACGGCGATTAGTCTACAGTCGGCGATCGTCCATTGATACGGCCTGAATGAAATTCCTAAACGTTTAAATTTACCTTATCCCAGTTGCGATTTTATAACTTTTATAAAATAAGAATTTAAATGCCTACTAATTTCTTAAAAGAATAAAACGAATTACACTTTTTGTTTTATAAAATACAACACAGTTTAAATGTTTTCATTTTCTTTTGGCCTAAATGTGAAATAAGTAAAAATTTAATGTGCACGGCTTAAAATTTGTTTGACGGGTTTTCGTCGTAAATGGCATTTTAAAGCTTTCGTCAATACGAAAGTGGTGTTTTCTAAGTATTTGTGCGTGTACCTTATGACAAAATATCTGTAAAATGAAGAATCACAAGCAACGAAATTTCAGACATTTAAAGAGACATTTTTTCAGAACTAGAAAGCAAGATTATTCATTGGTATTTCCGGAAGGCTGGATCCATCTTCAGTTAAACTTTGATTTATGAAATTAGTGATTAATTTTTTATTGGCGCGTTAAACGTCACTACATGTCAGAACATGCGCTACAACAGGGAAGCAGACAACATCATTAATAAAATTACAGGAACGCTGAAGTTTGAAAATTAAGACTTATAGGAATGGATCTTACACAGTACTTTATAGGCTACTCTGCCTAAGTGAACTGAACAACCGATACTCGACTTAGGAACTGAAATTTATAAGGTAAGTGTTGTAAATGACCGCTACCAAAAATACCATTGTAGTAATACAAAATATTATGAAAAATCTCACGTCAAGATCCATCTCGGCTACTGCAATGCCCAAATTGGCTCAGAATGGAAATTCCAAGATACTATCGGTAAATATCCGGCTCACAAAAGAACTAATAATAATGGCGAAAGATTAATTTAGCTATGCAGTAACTTTCATCTTCAATTAATATTCACTGGTTTTAAAGCACATTGCAGGGAAAAGAGAACCTGGTTCTCCCCAAACCTCTTCCCGGTGAATTCAAATAAATCATGTCGCCATCTTTGTCTCCTTTCGCAGAGAAGTCCAGAACGTTCGCGTTTGCAAGTCCGCGGTGTCACGTCCGATCACTACCTTTGCCAAATTAAAATGAACTTCTTCCCAAACAGGAAACCAAAACCCAAACTTAAAATCCCCAAATTTAATTACGAACTTCTCAAAGAAAGAGCCCAGGAATTCCAAGACGCCTAAGAACTGGAACCAAGTCCGAGACAACCTCATATTTCGAGCTAATGAAATTGCTCCTCTTCAAAACCACAAAAAGCATCCCTGGTGGAACAAAAAGTGCGAGATGCTGTATCTCAAATACTTAAAGCCTGGAAAATCTGGCACTCTACCAAAACGCCATGGAACCTGAAAACCCTTCTACTACAACGCAAGAAGGCCTGTCAAGTCCTTAGATCTCAGAGAAGAAGATTCCCGATGGATGAAATCTCCCAAATGGATGCGGACTTCCACAACAATAACTCCAGAGATTTCCACAGGACCTTCCCCTCCAGTCTCTCGAAATATGTTTCCCTAAGTTTTTGTTTTCAAAAAGGAAACGGCTCCCTCGCTCTGAACAACCAGGAAAATTGTCAGATTCTGGCCCATATTTCCAAAACCTTCTCAACTGCCAAGTCCCAACTTCCAAGCACTAGTTTCAACAGGTTCCGCAAGACCCTAATTCGTGGCCCCTGGATGAAAAAGAAATCTGGGAAACTATCCAGTCCCTTCGCAACAATAAAGCGTTCGGTGAAGAATATCAGCAAAGAGTTCTTTTCCGGAGTCACAGCCTTATTTCAGAAAATATGGGAAGGAGAAACAATCCCTCCAGAGTGGAAGTCCACCCTCATACACCCTCTCCACAAAAAGTGCAGTAAAATAGATGTGAATAACTACCGGGGAATTTCACTTCTCCCCGCAACTTACAAAATCTTCTCTAAGCTCCTCCTAAATAGACTCGAATCCCAGCTCGATCCCCACCTTGGTGAATATCAAGGTGGCTTCAGAAAAGGCAGATCGTAACCGGAACAGATCCTCAGTTTGAAACTGATCATTGGATATTTCCTTCAAAGAAATATCCCCCTCTTCATAACCTTAATTGATTTTCAGAAGGCGTATGATTCAGTTCATCGAGAAACCCTCTTCCAGTATCTCCAGGAATGTCTATCCCAAAACTCTAAATTTAGTTAAATTAACGTTAAAGGACACAGTTTCCAAAATTAAATTCCTAGAAGAACTTAGAGACCCCTTCCCAATTCACATTGGCGTACGTCAAGGGGAAGGACTCTTCTCTGTTCTCTTTAACTGTGTCCTAGATAAAGTCATGAAAACCTTCCATAAAGTCAATTCCACTAGGGTTAGAATAGGTAACAAATCCAAAGGCGTAGAATTAAGCTGTTTAGCTTTCGCGGATGATCTTGCCATCGTCGCCCACTCAGAAGAAAAAACAAGAAAGCAAGTAGAAGATCTCAAAGAGATAGCGTACAAAACTGGCTCCTTTGCTAAAACGGAAATTATGACCACCCTATTTAAATTCCCGAAAACGTGCCTGGACACTACGTATGAAGAAAATAAATTGTACTAACAATTTTAAATATCTTGGGGAAAACAAATCCCGAAACGCCTCAGACAAAGAATCTTTTAAGATAAGGAAACTCTAACCCAGGAACTGTACGGAAAGGGAAACCTTTCCAGAAGTGCAAAAGTCCGCCATTATAGCACTGTGATCAGGCCACTGATCATGTATGAAGTGGAAACAATGTGCATTCAAAATTTGGAACCTCTTGTTCAAATTGAACGGAGAATTCTTCGGTAAATTTATGGCCACAAGAAAACCAAAGATGGTATAGGCATAGACCCAAAGAAGAGCTGTACAGAGATCTGGAAGATCTGGAAACGGCTTTCCGAAGGAAAAGACTAAGATTCCCTGTACATATGATTCGGATGGATCGGTCCAGATTAAATAAACAAATTTTCATATATATTTGGCAACTTTCCAGTCTGAACGGATACACCAAACAACTCAAGGAGGAAATGATGAAAGTGGGTATCTCTTTGAACGACTGTGTGGATAGAAATACATACAGAAACAAAATTCAAAATCTCTGCGGTGAGAAGGAGACGATAAAGGGGTGGAAAGTGAAAAGGAAGGTGGCGCATAGTGTGCGAATGAGGGCCTTCTGGCAGGAGATGAAAAGGAAATGATATTCGCGTGGTCCACGGGTGGCCTGTTCGTGTGTGTGTGTATATATATATATATATATATATTATAATACTTATACTATTTTACCTCAAGATGTATTTTTTCTTTAGGGACATGTTTCGGGAGATTCTGTTCTCCCATCTTCAACCTTCGCCATCTTGCTTCTGGTGCAGTATTTGTGTGTTGGCTTCTGGATGTTATTATGGTGGTTTGTTGGTCTTTGGTCCTTCAATGTTGCATTATTGTGTGTGGTTGTGGTATCTGTTTTTGTATTTTGTGTATTTTCGATGTTGAGTGCTTTGAATATTGTGTCATGTTTTGTATTGATTTGTATTTGTTCTGGTATTAATTTGTTTTGTGTTTTATGTTTGTAAATCTGTAAATTTTCCCAAATGTTCATTATGGTGCCTTTGTGTGGTATATGTTTTATTAGTGTTACATTGGTTATGTCTGGGAATTCATGTCCTGTGTTTATTGCATGTGTGGCTAAATTGGATTTATATATGTTTGGTTTTTTGTATGCATTTAGGTGTTCAAAATAACGTTTTTTCAGCTGTTTTTTTGTTTGTCCTATATAACATTTATTGCAATCTTGGCATTCAATTTTGTATATACCGTTGGTTGTTGTATTATCTTTGTTGTGTGAGTTATTTAGATTTTGTAATTTATTTTTATTAGTTTTGTATGCTATTTTTATATCTGTGTTTTTAAATAGTTTTGTTAGTTTTGACATTTTATTATTTATATATGTGAATGTGGCCCATTTTTTGTTGTTGTTATTATTTATGTGTTGTTCAGTTTGATTAATTCTTAATTGTTCAGTTTTTATTTTGTATTTGATTTTATTTTCTATTTTGATCATAGTATTTTTATTGTATCCATTTGCATAACCAATTTGGTGTATTATATTTCTTTCTTTGTCAGTTTCTTGTTTGTTTAGGGGTATTTTGTACATTCTGTTAAATAACGAATAAAATGCTGCCATTTTATGTTGTGGTGGGTGGTCAGAATGGTTAGGTATAATGATGTTAGTGGAAGTTGGTTTTCTATATATTGCATATTGTATGTGTTTGTTGTATCTTGTGATGGTTATGTCTAAATAGTTGATTTTGTTATGTTTTTCTTTTTCTTCTGTGAATTGTATTTTGGGATGTATGTTATTGATTTGTTTCAGTATGTTCTCTGCATTTGTGTTTTTGTTATTTGATACATATAGTCCATCATCTACATATCTTATCCATATGCCATCTGGGTTATTTAACAGAATGTACAAAATACCCCTAAACAAACAAGAAACTGACAAAGAAAGAAATATAATACACCAAATTGGTTATGCAAATGGATACAATAAAAATACTATGATCAAAATAGAAAATAAAATCAAATACAAAATAAAAACTGAACAATTAAGAATTAATCAAACTGAACAACACATAAATAATAACAACAACAAAAAATGGGCCACATTCACATATATAAATAATAAAATGTCAAAACTAACAAAACTATTTAAAAACACAGATATAAAAATAGCATACAAAACTAATAAAAATAAATTACAAAATCTAAATAACTCACACAACAAAGATAATACAACAACCAACGGTATATACAAAATTGAATGCCAAGATTGCAATAAATGTTATATAGGACAAACAAAAAAACAGCTGAAAAAACGTTATTTTGAACACCTAAATGCATACAAAAAACCAAACATATATAAATCCAATTTAGCCACACATGCAATAAACACAGGACATGAATTCCCAGACATAACCAATGTAACACTAATAAAACATATACCACACAAAGGCACCATAATGAACATTTGGGAAAATTTACAGATTTACAAACATAAAACACAAAACAAATTAATACCAGAACAAATACAAATCAATACATAACATGACACAATATTCAAAGCACTCAACATCGAAAATACACAAAATACAAAAACAGATACCACAACCACACACAATAATGCAACATTGAAGGACCAAAGACCAACAAACCACCATAATAACATCCAGAAGCCAACACACAAATACTGCACCAGAAGCAAGATGGCGAAGGTTGAAGATGGGAGAACAGGATCTCCCGAAACATGTCCCTAAAGAAAAAATACATCTTGAGGTAAAATAGTATAAGTATTATAGTATTACATACATCAAGAAACGGACTGTAGCAGAAAGTGATTGAAATATATATATATATATATATAATGAAAATGATAATACACCTAACTCGTTGACTATTTATATATTTCCCGTGGATACAGTAGTATATTGAAATTGTTTTTTTTAATACTTTTGGATAATAAAAGCAAACTATAACTTATAAAATGGAAGACAGAGAAGCGTAACTTTAGTTCTGAAAGTAGATAAACAAATGACTTCGGTGTCGACTTAATTATGCACAAGAAGAAGTACAAGAAAAGAAAGACAAGTGCAAATAAATATTAATGTCTTTATTTTCTGTATTCTTCCATTATAATTAACCATGTTATTAACTTATGAAAGGTTTTGTTGAGGTTCCGTCATTAATTAGACACAATTTGTAAAGCATTTAAAAAATGTTATGTACATACTTGTGTGTGTGTGCGCGCGCGTGTGTGTGTGTTTGTGTGAATTAATGTAGAGAATAATTACTACACGTATCATATGCGCTACTGTGTGAATACATGCGCATATGGATGCATGAATATGTGTATTAATTATTTCTGGTTTGTCAGTATACAGGTTCTAATGGTGAAGATAAAATTTGTCAAATTGACTCAAGTGTTTTCTAAACTATGTTTAGTTATTTACCTAACCTCACAAAATATTTCGTTATTTAATAATTCTCTATTTATTAACTTATTATTTACGTTCCATGTTTGCAATAAAGTTAGTTTCAAATGAACAAATCTTAATATGTTTAATATGTATACCTTCAGTAAATTAAATCTCACGTCTCTAGGCTGTAAAGGCTTACATTATTTTATATACCAATTTCTTTTCAAAATTAAGTACTGGTTTAATGTACATAATTAATTTACCAGCCGTAAATTTAGGCTTTAATGTAGCCCTATTACATAGACCTTGATAACGGAATCATCGCAAAAGAATTAAAATATTGACGCGAAATGAAACGAATCTACGTACTGTAAGGAAGTGACATTTATTTACGCGAAATTGTTAGGCTGGGGAAGTGGAAACGAGAAGATAAAGTGCCATTTGTAAATGTGCGTGCGGGGTGAGTGGTCGGAATGCTTATTCAAGTTGATTAATATTATTCACCCTCATGACGGTCGTCCCCAGGGAAGAGTCAAGTACAGTGGAAATCCCTCAAGTGCCTAGGGCTTTGCTAACACTTAAATCCCGCGGGAGGCACTGAAATATATAAAACGTGTTGTGGAAGGGCGGGTGCCTACGATGCCTTGGTACGGCAAAGTGCACCAGCCGACGCCGACGCTCAGTAAGTTTATATTATTACTATACCGATATCTTACTAACGTTTTCATAACACACATGGTTATAACTGCAAGACTGGCTACGCGGATCTCTGACCTGAAAGCTCAATTTAACACGAGAGACATTGGAACGTCCCAGTAATTTTTCCAAATCAACGTTCAATCCATTATTTGCTGTTCACAGTCACACCAGCAATTTCTTGAGTCACTGAATTTATTAAATTCATTATATTATTATTCATTATTATTCATTTATTATTATTCATTTATTAATTGCGCTTACAAAACTTTATTTATTTAATGTAGGTGCTTTCCTTCCGTGAGACATAAGGCAGCACGGCATCAAAATACAGTATCAATATCACAAATACCCTAGGTATCACATGAAAACGTAAAATTGACAATACAATACGAAACCAAACTCAAGAATATAATAATTCAGAAGTACATACATGCAAATACAACATAAAACAAATTAAACTTTTAGGTCCTCTTTTATATCCTTGTAACTTGTAAAAGTTAAAAGACTAGCACGGAACATCCGTTCTAGGTTTACCTTATTTTTACCCATCATCCTCGAAACTTCTCTATTCTGATTCACTGATTCACATCATCTACATTGTACCTCTCGTTTCTACTTCTTCTTTTATCCCTTTTATCAATACTTCTTCTTGGTTACCTTTTTCTACTTTTTCATTGAGCCTTGGCTTCATATACTCTCTTCGTTATTCTGTTTTCTGTCATCCTATTGACACTCCACTGTTATTCAGAAACTTTGTCGGTTATCGGTTTTGTCTTAAGCTGCCGTCTTCGTGACGCCATTGTTTTGTTTCTTCGTGATCACTTCTTATATATCCCTCTCAGTTTTTCTTAGAAATCTCATCAAATAGAAATCTGTATCCTGTTTTTTCTCGTTCGATGTCCAAACATTGCTTCCATATAGAATAGTCGGGCTTCCAACCTTCCTAATCACCTCTATTCTAACATCTTTTGTCTAGCGTTGTACTTTTTTAATACGGTATACTTAATAGTCTTCATACTTTCACCGTATTGTCGTCCAGTTAAAACGCATAAGCATTTAATATCTCTTTGTACTAATTAAAAGGCAGAAAATTATAATGGCAATAAAACGTCTAACTTAACTAAAGATCGTTGCGTTTGCATGGTTCTTACCCAACTTTCAGTTCGTAGAAATTTTGGGATCCGGCTACTTATTGCCGCATCGTTATGTTATGTGCATTCACGTTATTGGTTATATTATTATGTTTTTCCGTCTCCGTTGATCACATGTTTCTCTTCATTATCTTGTATACTTACTACATAGAACAATATTCAACTATAAGCACATGTTTATTGAATGTAGACGTGTATTTCATACAATGTGCACGGCAATGTCTGCTTCAACCTGACGCCGAAGGCTGCTGCAGTTTTCTGAACACTGTTTTGGTAGAACTCATATAGGCTACAGTATATACACGTGTGCACAACTCGTAGATTCTAAAACCTTATTGAATTTAGTTTTTGGTATCGGCTCCTGTTAAGCTATTTTCAGCCATCACCCACACAACGAGAAAATGGCGAGAAGAGCGAGCGGTTTAGAGAAGATTGGCTCGACTGGCGAAGCAGCCAATTCCAAATATTGAAAATTGGACAGCGTACTAACACGGAAATGTTAATAACTGTCAAACCTTGAAAATTCGAAGTTCGAGTGAAGTATGTTTTATCGAAACTTTAGGTTCCCAAAGTTTACACTTTGGTTTAACAATATCGTCGTAACAGTCTAACTTTTAGCGATCTGAGCCGACACAGTAATTCACTGAAATGTTTCTATTAATATTCGTGAGTAGACTTGGGTGTTCAGCAGTGACAGATTACATTCAAGTACTAAAATCACTAGCGCCAAGAAGTACGTGGAGATTCCACGTTTTTAGATATTAAAGTATCCCCATAGGAACCCGTGGGAATATGTTACACCTTAATACCACATTATGTGTACATGTTAATTCTATTGAGACCTATCCTCCACCGGCGGGCAAGTGAATGCCTTTAAGTTTCAGATCTCAAAGAAATCTGAAGAGATTTGTTTTTCAAATCTTCACAAGTCTGATTCACAACTTTCACATCGTCAAGTGATCACTTTAAGCTACAATGTATCATGAAAAAAGTCAAATATTAATTAATTGTTTCTTAGTCATTAGGCCTATATGGGGCTATTAATTACGATTTATAATTATTGTCACGCTTTGAAAGTTTCTTCTAATTGAAAAATCTAATATTAATGAAAAAAATACGTTTAGTTGGAGGAAGGAAGAAGATAATGACGCTCATCCGAAATGACATTCAGTACACGTACTACACAGATTGCGCGCGCGCGCACACACATACACACACACACACATGTGTATTGCTGTGTACACAGACTGTAATTAACTATATGTTGTGAGATAAGCCGGGCTGTAATGTAAAGGGTTAGTCTCGACAAGGGAGGAAGGACGACATTGTTACCCTCCACATGACATGCCGACTAAAATAATGTTTGTTCATCACGTCTGGGGGGTTGTGTTGCGGTGATATTGGAAACACGATAGCGGCGACGTGTTTGTTCCCCCGTCTTGCTATTTACGTTACAGAATTCCGCCACTAATTTCTCATTTTGTCGGCATTCTCACCCCCCGTGTAAGTTTACGTAACCTTGTGTGAATGTTTCCTGTACTCTATACAAACGGGGCTAAATCTTCTTCGTTTCAACTTCTGTCCGTGCTCTGATGACTGTCAATGCCGGTATCTTTATGCACAGAATTCATAATCTTTTTATTCCGTGTCGACTATGATTTTCGGCGTGCTGAAAATCTCTGGCTACAATCGGAGGCGGCGTTTCATAAAGTTTAGTTATACAAAATAAATTGGCGTGAACATTCTTGTATGCAAAATTTTCTTTAGTACTGGGATTCAGTGTTTTTTTTTTCTTGGGATTTTGGTATTAGGCAAAAACCTCCTTCAATACTGGGATAGTAAGTAGATTTCTTTCTTTACTGGGTTAGTGAAATTTTCTTTAAATGTCATTCAGTAAATATTCTTTAAATGCAAAAACCCTTCCACAATTTATTATTTCGTTTATTTATGCAGTTACAATTTAATTCAGATAACAGTAATCCAATTATAAAAATTAATTTAGATAAAACCGATTTTCGTTACTGGCAAAGAGCTACTGATGGGTAATGTTTAGTTAAGGAACGCATTTTTTTTATAAACTCTTATAATCGGTCACCTTCACTACTAGAGAAAATAAAATACAACCATTGTATAAGGAACAAGATGACACTGGAGCACAACACAATCTCTCCAGTACTGTGCGTAATCTACCGCTTGATGTTTGAATCAATTTTTCTTTGAGGACGCTATTCAATTTATGCATAGAGATCATTGAAGATTTTAATACTTATGATAAAGTAACAGATCGGAGATATTCTCAATTAAATGAGAGTGTTCTCGATTAAAGTACTAACTAGAATTATTCGTTAGTGTTCTTTTTTACCATTCTCTATCATTTTCCCACGTCTACTATACCCTAGATTCTTGAACTTTTTCCCTGTTCCATGCTTTATAAAACATATAGGCTACAGTTATAAAATAAACAGCGACACTAATATTTTAGTAGCGATGTACCCACGTGCTTGTGTACGTAAATATTCATGTGTCTTCATATCACTTGACTTATTAAAACGCAAATTTATTTCCATACAATTAAACTTTGATTTAAATAATTTGTACTTCAAGTAAAAGTAATTGAAGATTTGATTTAAGCAGAGAGGATATCGACAGTGAAATATATAGCTGCCGCGTGTGTGTGGTTTATGTGCGCAAAAAAGTAAACAGTTATATAAATAGATAGATTAGGGAGAGAGAGAGAGAGAGAGAGAGAGAGAGAGAGAGAGAGAGAGAGAGAGAGAGATGAAGAACGAATACAATTAATTATATGTTCATATAATATCATTTAATTTGGAAAAACGTTTTTTAAATACTTTAGTCTTTTCAGGAACCGTAAGAAACACTGTATCTGCCATTTATAAAAAAAAATGTTTTATATGTTTCGGTTATGAACTGCTGCCTACGAAAGAGAAGGGACCATCGTTTTGGCACCCATCATTACCTGGCTGCCTGCCTGTGTCGTTGTTCTCTCGGCTACTCAATGAAATCTAAATATAATCGTAAAAAAATGTGAGTATAAATAAATAATCGCGGTATATAAACATGGGGGCGTCACCGAGTCACGCAGAAGCAGTTGTGGTTCCTCGCTACGTGTGTGGCTCCTCTTTACCACACTAGTTATTAAATTCATTTTGAACCCCCAGTCTTAATAATATAGATATAATTAATGTACCGGAAAAACAGTAATTAAACTTATAAACGACGACAATAGTTCTGGCTAACGGACAAGTGTTTTAGGTTGAGAACATCTGTTTCTTAGGTTATTTTCTTTATTTTAAGAGAATATTAGGATCCACATTGAGTTAATATTGCAATCGCTGCGAGGAGAACACGTTTAGTAATTTTAGTTTATGTGATTAAACAAAAAAATTCCTGGCATATATGAGATTTTTATTTACCAGAAATTGTATTATATACTATCTCATGAAATAGTAATGTATCTACAATATGTGTTCGACTTACTTATTTGTTTTGGCATAAACAAATTTTATTTATTATCAATTTCATTTACAATTTTCATTAATTAATTTGTTTCTTCTTCTTCTTCTTCTTCTTCTTCTTCTTCTTCTTCTTCTTCTTCTTCTTCTTCTTCTTCTTCTTCTTCTTCTTCTTCTTTCTTTCTTTCTTTCTTTCTTTCTTTCATTCTTTCGTTCTTTCTTTCTTTCTTTCTTTCTTTCTTTCTTTCTTTCTTTCTTACACTAGCTCTATAGCCCCTGGTGGGCCTTGGCCTCCGTAACAATCCTCCTTCACTCCGTCTGTCAATCGGAAATTCTTTCCAGCCTCTTATACCAATCGTAGGAAGGTCTCGAGTGACGTCTCCATCCACCTTTTCCTCGGTCGGCCCCTCCTTCTTCTTCCATATAATTTCCCCTTCCAGACACTCTTAACCATTCTTGCATCCTTTATTCTTTCAACGTGCTCCATTCCACTTATTCTTTGAGTGTTGATGAACCTTACTATATTTTTCCCTTCAATAAGTGCGTTCAATTCTCCATTTTTCCTTATTCTCCAAGTACCGCCTTTAATCACACCAAATATCCTTTCAAAGATTTTTTTTTCAAACCTTCTCAGTTAGTTCTTATCACTTCCTAACAAGGTCCATGTTTCACAACCATATGTCACAACAGGGAATCAATTTTATGGCATTAGTATCGTTACGGTGATGTGGTTACGTTGCCGCCATGAGGTTATCGCTTCCTGACCCCACAAGCGTCACACTCACCAGTACAGATGACCACACGGCGGCTCTAATTAGCGAGGGTTGACAGAAGGGCATAATTAAGCTTGTATCATACATGTAAGCTAGTAAATTGCTATGGATGCTTTTAAAAGAGATTATGAAATAATTACAAATTTCGTACAATAATTCCTTCTAATAACATAAACGTATACAGTCTATTGTGCCCAATTAAGTTCTCTCACTATCGTTATTTCTGCAATGACAATTTTTCCACTTGTCTCTATTTCCATGTATCCTCTTAAACATTTCATTATTCCTCAACCATCCCGTCGTGGCATCCTATTCTGCTTCAGCATTTTTAATAATTATGTGAAGTCATGCACATTTCAGCAGAGTAAACTGTAGCTTGCTTAAAAAAAAAATAATAAACGATTTATAGCTAGTTTGCAAAAAGCAAAAGCAGAAAATTCAAATTTTTCTGTGACCGCCCACATCTATAACTTACATTAACCCATACAACTACGTATGTTACAGAATTTTGCCACTAATTTCTCATATTTTGGGTATTTCCACTCCCCCCTCCGTGAAAGTTTTTGTAACCTTGTGTGAAATGGTATATCAGTGTCAGATTTCACAATCTGCGCACATATGTGTGTGTCGTTATTGTGCTGATGAGCTTTGCCTTCAAATCTGAAAATTCATAAAGGGTCGACGACCATTTTTCAGAAATTTATAGATATTATTAACACTCATGTTACTCCGCATGTTGACAACATTAATGAAAACCATGCGCTGCACAATGCACAAGTCTGAGAACTCTCGGGGCTAATAATTATAAATGTTTGTATTAATTAACCTTTAGCAGACACCTGCATTATACATTATAGATATAATGCAGACACCTTCATTTTCCAGTAACATTATAGATATGAAAAACAAGTTAATTAAACTAACAGAGAAAACAAAAAAATGGGTCCCCAACAGTTAAAAAAAAAAAACACGAGAAATAAGAAAGGGGATGATACAAGAGAAAAGTATACATGGAAGGCAAAGAAATACAATAGATAAGAGAATTCTGCTACTTGTGAGGCGGAAGGTAAACGCGATCGAATTCTTCCATTTGAGAGATGGAAGGTAGGCCTAAATGTGAGCGAATTCTACTACGATAACAGTGAGAGGTAGAGGGGAAATGTAACTGTCGTAGTTTGGCAAAAGCAAGAAAAGATTACGTATGTTAACTAACGTATGGAGGTCAACGGAGTTAAAACGCCGAAGATACGAGGTAAACGTACAATCGGTTTTTCAAAGTAAGCATTATCCCTAATTCCCTCCAAAGAAATGTTAATTATAAATATTTTAAAATTTTTTAATCAATCAAAATAATAAACAGAAAAATCACTGTTGCACGCCACTATAAAAAATTATTCCGATTAGCGCTTTCAAGCTTCACAGCTCATCCTTAGATCGAAAATAAATTTGTAACAATAATTTATTGTTATTTCCGATCTGACGATCAGCTGTGAGGCTTGAAAGCGCTAATCGGAATAATTTTTTATAGTGGTGTGCAACAGTGATTATTCTGTTTGTGATTATAACCACTAACACAACTTACTTAATTAAATTTCAAAATAATAAACATCGAATACAAAAAGTGAATAACTACTGACTACAGACTCAGAGTCAGATAAAACATTTGTTTCCTGTACAAAACATGCGCTACACAACATTGAGTTCGGTAGTTAGATACGGGGATTAATGCCAATTTCTCTGGCTTCTACGAATACTAGACACACCTTCATCTTGATTTCACATGAAAATTGTTTCAACTATTCACATATTTAAAATCCGTTTACCTGTTGTCTGTTAATGTAATTGCACTGCAAAACACAGCTATTTTATTTAATTTTGTTACTCAAAAGTAATCTATTCTAAATCTTCAAACATTGACAGTAAAGGAATATTTGTTTTTAAATTTGAAAGCGAGATGTTGAATGACCACGAAAACGGACAGACCTTGAGAATCAGAACAAATAAATTCGTCTAAACCTTATATGGTGAAAAACGGGAATAATTCTGTCATCCTAAGAGCTGCTGTAGATTTTAGTTTTCGTTTGTTATGTTTTTTATGTGAAGAAACTTTTATGTAGTGACGTACATCAATAAATATGTGTTAAAATTAAATCTTAACTTATAAGAATTGTCATAAGGATAACGACTGGCACTGTTATTATTCAATTATCATTCAGTGTAACAAGTCCTTGAAGTGCACTTTATTATTTGTTGAACTTAATATTCATAAACTCTTACTTTGTATTTCGTAATGTTGTATTTATTTTACTCTTTCAACGCCCATTACGTTTAACACCAGACAATGATTAAGCAGTCAAGATTCTGTGGACTCATTAAAGCGTCTTGCTGCTCCCTTGGGTATTTATATAACAGAAATGTTTATGTAACCCCGTATCTTCCAAGTGTTTGTTTTGAAAGGAAAGATAAACCGGAAAGGAAGTACTCAAGGGCAGAGACTTTTTAAGTAATTAATTCAATTAAAACGGTTAACCGTTATAACCGGTGTTGATTAACCAGAGAGACGTCTCACCTGTAGAAACTGTCATCGTGCAAGAGTCACAGCTGACGTGTCACCGAGCTAAGTCATCACCTGTTGTACTCATAAATACAAAATCAATGCTATTTACATTTCATAAGAAATTGGCAAAAATTTAACTTGTCACATTTAATTACACTCAATTAGTTATTTTTCTTCGTATTTAAAACCCTTTCTTTCTGTCAGTATGACACACTACGAATCTGCATTCGCATGTGACTATATGTGTGTAAGTATATTGAATCAAAATAATTACAACATATATAATTTCTAACATTTTATAACTTTTTCATTCGTTAAATTATTTATTAGCAAACACATTCTTTAGCGGCCATTCTGGTTTATTTTCAAGTTCGAAAAGAAATGGTCTTATGCCTATGACCTTTTGAGTCTTTTCAGCCGTCAACGTTCTGTCTTTCAGGTAAATGTTGTCAATACGCCTATCTATTATTTATACACTTTAATCAATAAATTTTGAACTAACATACATGTTTACTTTCGATTTGAGTACCCTCAGAATTTCGAGTACTTAAGTAATCGAATATCTCTGACAAAACGCGGAGAAGAAGCACTGTTAATACAAGATAAAGTCGGAGCCATTATTTTCACTCTGAGTTTTGCAGAACATCAATTCATGGAGCAAAGCCTGATATTCTTCAGAGGTTTCAGAAAGAATATTTTAATGAAACCTAGAATTAATTTTTAAACACCAAATATATAGTCATAGGAGGTACAGCAAAAGACGGTGAGATAGCAAAATAGAACCACAGTAGGGCTACAAGTCAGTAGTCCGAAACATATGTACGCAACTAATGTACCCCCGGATTGCCGGAAACAATCGATTTTGCGTTACTGAGCTGTACTACACTACTTAATATCATTCACCAGTGATTATCATTTTACAAAATTTATTATCGTTTAACTGTTACACGAATTTATTATCGGTTCTAGTAATTACTGTATTGTGTATGGGTTTACATAAAGATATACAGTACGCCTAAATGTTGTACATTAATTAAAAAATGTTTAAGGGACAGTGATGCAAGAAGAGTCAATTTTTTCAACCTTAGCTTCTAAATGCAACTTTAAAAAAGTTTCTTGGAATAGGTTGAACGTGAAGAGGTCTTCAGTTAGTAGGCTGGTTTCTTCACAACACATGCTGAAGGCATTCGAGGTGTCATCGTCTCGTATTGTGGGGACATTCGGTGGCGTTCTTGTCTCTTCCTCAATTTTCGCCGTAGCCGCCTCTTTAAATTGTTGATTATGTTTCAACTTGTCGTTATTTGAAGATTTTCCTCTTAGCCTCCAGCTAGCCCAGTTATTTACGGCGTTCGCTCTCGGGTCTTCCTCCACAGTCCTGAAACTATTGCTTGTTGAAGATGGAAAGTCAGGATTGGTGCACGCCTCACGCCGGAATACTGGACGTATCAGACTAGCAAACGGTTAAGTATTTCTGTGTTACATTAGATTACGCCTTACATGGTTGCATTACCGGTCGTTGTCAGTATTAATTACGACTGGCCCATAAAACACAGTTGCTGAGAAACTCAACAGTTGACGTGATTCCACCATGAATGTTACCTTAACCGCTTTAGACTTAAAATATATTTACCTTCTAATGGAATGTTATTACTTTAATTTTGAGGGTATTTTAGTCAATTTAATTTAAAGTAAGCTACAATCGTATGAGAGTAGATCTGGAATGTTCACTTAAAAAGGTGAAAAACAGCTATTTTATAAAATGAAACAGTACATACTGTTTATTTATTAACATAAAATAAATAAAATTTGAAAACAAAATAAAACTGTATTACGGAAATAGAATGGCGCAATCTGACGCCGGTAAAATAGCCGAATGGTTAAGACTACTGCATGCCTCCCTTGGAGCGCCAAGCGCAACTTCACCAAGTGATACTTTTCTGACATAACTTCATACTTGGTTGCATAGATTGCACTGCACGGAATACAGGTTATACAGTCGGTCCAAGGCAGTCGAGGTCAAGAATGGAGGCTACAGTGAAGTGACAAGTTGGGTGTAATACTGATACTGAAAACATTTTGTTTGCAGGAAAAATAGTGAAAAATAGGTACCATACGTATCACCTAAAGAGATTCTATGTTTTAGAGGAAGAGGTAATAGTAAAATAAAGTTCTGCGAAAAAGACGAAGACATTAAAGAAAGATAGTTATTGATAATCAACGAATAACTTGAATTTAATTATACAGCAAACAATTAATAAAGATTTAG
This sequence comes from Magicicada septendecula, assembly GCA_034769895.1. NCBI lineage: Eukaryota > Metazoa > Arthropoda > Insecta > Hemiptera > Cicadidae > Magicicada > Magicicada septendecula. Next base: position 663,923,910 of record CM068368.1, read on the forward strand.
GCAGTAGCCTACCTACCTTTCATAACGAAGGTAAATAAACTCCCAGGTTGCACAATAAACTCCCAGGTTACACAATAAAATAACTTACGTGTTCAGCCCTCAGGTCGAACCAGTGTGTAGAAATGAACCTTCGGTAACACCTGAGGTAATAATAAGGGCTCTGAAGCGTAGTACTAATCTCACTGCCGTTCACGCATGCCATCCCTCCACGTATGGTACCATGCATCTCATCAAACCATTTCGAGTCTATGAAAAAGAGACTATTAACATAATTAGAACAAAGAAAATGCAGTAAAACGATTGAAAGGGTAAATAAAAATTAATAACCTTTCTTTAAAAAGTGTTACACAACTTTACAACAAAGACACTTTGGTGATGGATAATAATTAAGTTCAAAGTAAATCTCTCATCTTCTAAACACGGAAAAGGACGACAGCATACAATGACCATTGCTATATAGAGAATAAGGTTAACTCTTTGAATTTTAAAAGTTAATTTTGTTTAAAACTAATGAAACAGAATAAACATAACCGTTTTTTTCATATCAATCATCACAAGAGCTAACATAATGTTCAAAGTCAAGATCACGTTTATGCACATCATGCGCATTGTGAGAGTGCAAATTTATAAGCAACGTTAAATTTACAGTTAGTTTTCTGCTACCATATATAGTGGCTGGCCGACCATCAGCCGACGAGTTGACAAGTAATAAATCTACCTACGAGAAAGTACAATAGAATTTAACAATAATATTTAATGTATTCCACTGAAACAGAAACACGATGCAACAGTCATTAGACGAACGGCTATTTGTTCTGAAGCAGCTGCTCACTAATTGGCGAAAGCTCGTTAGAAATTAGTGTCAGTGTAAAGTACGGGCCACTCAAGACAACAACAAAATACTTCCTTTGTATGTACAACTTGAGTCGTTTTGTTCACACGCCAGCAACAAAGCCGTATTTATTTAGAAAGAATTGTACTTTTTTTTTTAATTAGAGTCTTACATTTGCAGCGCGAACAGTGCACTGTACGACTTCCTGTATTCGATGGCAGACATACGTCGCTTTCACAATACCGATATATGTATATTTCTTCTTCCTTGTGGGATGTTTTCAGCAATACAGATTATACGTAACAGAACAGCTATTTTCAACAGAACGACAGGACAGTCTCGTGTACTTGGATTAAATTAATTTTACTGTAATTAGTAAGGATCATAAAGTATCCATTTAATTATGTCAAGTGAAAATAAATTTATTATTTTACTAACTTAAAAAATAATTTCTATTCGATTTCAATAATATATTGAAGTGCGCCTTACAACGTGTAGAAAGTCGTATAGCTAAAGCGATGAGGAATTTCACATGCGGAGCACTGATGTGATAATGTGCTCTTAGAACACTGATGCTGTCCGTGTACGCCAATCAGTTTGTCCCGGTAGTAAACTGAGAGGAAGATGTCTTGTCCACATTGCCTCAACGTTGCCACAATTAGCATTCAGCAACTACAGCTTAACAACGCCAGTGAACCTGACTCGTCCCATTCTGCTGTCAGTGCAGCCTTTTGTTTAAGTCATAAAGGAACTTGTTACCAATGCGACTACATGGGTGAAGCTACTACTGATAATTATGACTAATTGCCACTGATAACCGTTGTATTAATGCCGACTGTTATTCTTCTGAGCGAGGGAGCTTTACCGCCAACTCGTTTTTGTAAAATCCTGACCGAAAGAAACCGAATTAATTTAATGGTAATCGATACCGAAAATAGAAAAAGATTATGGGTCAAGAGAATTTACATACCACAACCAAAACGTCTTACATTATATGGCCACTTCCAGTACAAGAAGGTCTTGGAACGCTGACATACAAAAAACAACACTAAACATTATGATTAGGCTAAAGGCTTCACAAAAATGATTGGAATGACCGGCAAATTTGAAGCAACAGATATCATGTGAAAGAGATACAGAAAACAAGCGTAAAAGAAAGAAGAGAAAAGTATACTGAGGCCGCATGATCTCTACAACTGAAAATAACTTGAAACGTTCTCGGAATATTTTCGAAAAATGTTTTGTAAGTTTTTTAAGATAACAAATTAAGATTAGTTTACTTTAAATCTGTATTATTGTAATAGCTACCCTACGCTTGTGAGAGTGAGATATAAATTGTGTGAAAATCGAAACACGCGTCATCCGATTCACAAAGTAGTAGGCCTATCTCAGACTCACATTTGTGTATTATAGTGAAACAAAAGAATAACTGATTTAAAGGACGGAAACAAAAGACGTCGTAGTCCACTGACGTGAAATATTGATATAGAGAAAGATTTCTTAACAGCTGTCGCTACCTCATTCAAACCATTAACGTCGGCAATTAATTAAGAGCAATTTTATCTGTAGTAATTAACTTTTGTCGCATCAGTGTAGTTATGGTTTGGCATGTTTCTACACACAACGGTTACAGCGTCAGCAGAATGACGACGACGCGACGGGTCAACGGTGATAAGTTGCTGTTGCGGATGAATACTAATTGTGGCAACACCGGATCCACGTGGACTAAAAACCATAGTAATCTTACCAACGGAACAATTTGGTGCACATAGACAGTGCCACAGTCTTAAGAACACAGTAGTTATTATCTCAAAGGCTTCCGACTGCCATCATTTTGGCCGAGGCAGTAGTACTTGCTAAATAGATCTAAGCACGGAAGCTATTAACGTGGAATATCATGAGGGCCTACTTAGTCATTATTTTACGCACCATAACAATTAGTTACCGATCCTTCGTACTACTGACATTTTCTTTGCATCACTGACAAACATTTGTTAAGTTGGTCGTTTATAAAACGAACAGAAGCGGTATCAGACTTATTAAAATGGTGCACACAAAAATTCGTCTAACGTAAAAGATCCAATAATCTGACAAAATTAATACGTCACGAAACCGGTAGGTACAGAAAAAAATACAGTAGTTTTCCCAGTGCTCTTTGTGGGTTAAATGCGGAAAAGTCTTTTTACTACAACGAACGTTTACAGGATGAACAATAGGCCAATTCTTATAAATTTACAATCATAATTTATTTTTTTAAGAATTAAGTACACAAAATTTATTTAAAGCAATATGAATTGCGTCGCATTCATCACGCAGACAATAAATGTATAATTCAGATATATTTTCTCCGCGATTCACCGCGTAAGGCTAAATTATATAAACATTATTAGTACAATAATTATGGGAACTGATGATGGCTGCATGTACAAAATGAGGCTTAACTAAAATAGTTATAACAAAACCAAAAGGGAAAGTTAAACTTTGTGAAAATATTTGTTAAAGCGTAAAAACATTAAACATAATGATAATGACCGGGAGAGAGAAGAACTGTCAGAGAATAGCATAAATGTTGTAGAAGTTATAAGTGCATTAAGAAGACGGTTGGCTGTGGCAGACAGTTTTGTCTTGAACAACATTAGCACATCCGTGCTTGATTGCATTGTTCATGACTAGACGTTTCGTCTAGCTGCTCACTCTTCAAATACACATTAGACAAATTGGCGTAGATTTTTGCAGAGATTCAGCAATAAAAGTCACAACTGGTAATAATATTTGCTTATATAAGAGTATATAGTCCAGTGACTCGGCCGGATGGATTTGTACGTAGGCTACAATACCGTGCGCCGAATACAGTCATTTGCTTGTTTCATCCGATTTTAATTGCTTTCAGGCGGACAGTAAGGAACAACTTATTACGCAATCCTCACCACTCACAAGGCATTCATTAAATTAATAATAATAATAATAATAATAATAACGACGAGTAAGTCTTCACTTCGAAAACGAATAAAGAGAAGGCATGTTATTAATATCACCCACACACGCAAACGCACACTCATGACCACACAAACTCATACGACATGTGTGTGTGTGTGCGTGTGTGCGTGTGCGCGCGCGCGCGCGTCTGCATATGTAGGAAATGTACTACTAAGCTCCCTGCAGTACCCATACGTTTATTATTAGATAACATCCAATTCTTAATTTTATTTTATTTTTAAGCTGGTAAAGTTCTTCGTATGTATGATTCTTAACGTCAATCGAGAAACATCATGAGATCGTTATCATGATTTTCCTATATCCTACCTTAAACAGTAAAAAATGAAAAAATTTACAAAAACTTCAATTCGCCTATCTTTTTCTTTTTAAGTAAAATAACAATTATAAAGCAGGCAATTAGTATTACTTTGTATTATTATTATGAATGTAATATACCTAAAAATACTGAACAGTGTAATGTTTTTACTTAAAATGACAACTATAATGCCTAAATGACAAATAATAAATGTAATCATAGCTTTTAAGGTTATATACGTTTCCACAGATATCTACTTTGTAAAAATAAATAAATATAGTTTTATATTGATACGATTCCCCATAATTTGGTGGTCACAAAGATTTATACAATTGTTTCAAAATTTTGGTTTCCGTTTTTGGCATGTGTCAAAAGTTAAAAATGTTCAGTGGAAACACTGCATTCGGAATTAGGTTAAAATTCACATTAGTCTGACACTCGGCATGGATTTTTGCGATTTTTTCAAATTTGTGGTACGCTTTTGGGGCCTTGGTGTCCAAAAATTCTGAAATTTCCTAAACGGAGCACTTTATCAAATCGTGGTTAAAATGCTCTTTAAGTTGGTATCCCGTATGGATTTTTCAAAATTTAGCCGCCATATTTTGCCCCCTGCATTTCTATATGAGGAGGGGGCATAAGTTTCAAAGTCAGTGATGTAAAGGTATTGGTCATGCTTTCCAGTTTTTATGAAAATTGGTTGATGCACTCAAAATCTGTCTTGAGACATACCACAAACAGATAGATAAACAGACACAAAAAATGCCATGAACAAAAAATCAAATAGTTAGGCACAGATATGTGGTGCTTACTAATTATATCTGTGCTTCAAACAAACCAAGTCCAAGAGTTCACGTTTTAACAGCCCGTATTACGATTACTTCTGTTTCGATGATTGGGTAAAGTTGAATCTCATCAACTGATTTCCAGCATTAGCTTAAAGCCTGTTGCGCAAAGGTATCTGTATAACTGATTTTCGTTTCTCCGACTCAGTGGTTATAAGCTTAAACGCACCGAGTAAGATGTATGGACGATCTCGTCTTGTCACCAACCTAAGAGATAATAGAACTGTATGTTTAGAAAGCCAGTGGCCAGAGAGTACTGGCTCCACCTCTCTTGGACCTACGTAACATGGTAACGATTAGTTAACACTCATAAAAGAGTTATTTGACAGTTAATAACCTTTATAAACACAAATAAACACGTCCTGTATCGGCCAAGGAAGATAGTATCAAGTGGAAAATATAGACACTGAAATATGTGTAAATTATTAGTATTTTAGTAGTTTGTTTCTTCAGTGAGCTGACGGTTGCGTCATTTATGAAAACTGACAAACACGTTCAAACAAATATTACATCTGAATACATCATTTTCCAGCTAGTCTGGTCTGACTTAGTTGGCATGCATGAAGATTATATCTATGTGTGTCACATACCAACAGTTTTCATATTTTACAACAAATATACAACCTTAGAGTATCTACTTTGTAAATACGTTCAATTGTTTTTTTCTTTTTTCACATAAAAAACACAATAACAAAGCTATTCAGTTCCAACTCATTAAACACAAATTGTAATATATCAATGTCAACAGTGTTAGAAATCCGGTGATAAACATCTAACTGTGTTTCCAGCCGCATACGCGGTCAGTTTCCAGTATGCACAGAAAGACAAGCTTTGTTTTATTTTTTTCTTTACGAAGTTCACTAGCAAAGTGGGTTGTCAAAACCTGACGAAGACCGATTATAAACGAGACATGATGAAGTGGAAGTTATAAAAATGCAAAACTCTGCTTTGTCATGATGTGAACATCTCGGCTAATACAAGTGACGGCTCCTTTTGACACACAACAGGCCCGCCGTCAGGTCCGAATCACTTCCAATTGACGAACCAAAAACAAACGTAATTAGTCATAATTCAGCGACGACTCGAACCAGTCGCTCTGCCATACCAAACGCACCCTTCCTTTGTAAAATAAAGATAAATTTTTTTGTTATTAAAGGTCACTTCCTCGTCAATCAATATTAATCACGAAACATAATTTGGCGATGTAGAATGTGGTAAACATTCTGCTTACATTTTTATTCTGCCCGCACAAAGATAAGATCTCTTCATCTAAGAATGGATCGTGAAACAGTAAGGAACAAATGTTTCTCTTTTATTTGTTACTCTTCCACCAACACACACGGTACAGTTTTCCAGGGGTCTATTCTTATTATAGTAAACATGATAAAAGCGAGGCAGACCTTCAAGGGTTTGGCATAATTGGAGAATTGGGAACAGTATACAGATTGTAGCGAAATGATTTTGTCGGTTTTCTGTACCAGATCACACGCAGTGGCAGATCCAGAGGACGGACGCCGGATTAGCGCACCCCATCAAAAAATACTTATTAATATAAATATAGATATTGCTAAAATTTCGATATTAGTGTACAGTAACGAAAAATATTTTTTTTAAATTCGTTCATTTGTAAGATAGTTTGTCGTGAAAGCGACACAAAATAAAAAACTACTTTTACAAACTACAATTTTCAACTGCATGTGGCGATTTCGTACAAGATGCAACACGATACTGCGGTAAAACTTTTTAAATGAGGTGAATCGATTATTATTGTTCAGGGACGTGGCAGCACTACCCAGAAAAATACAGTCGTACATTTAAAAGTACGGAGTGCTTCAGAAACATGGTTGCCATAGTCCAGATCAAAAACTGTGCCCCATTAAAATGAGTCATGGAATGCACTTTGTAAAACAGCTGTATAACTAAGCGTTTAGAAGAAAAATCCGTGTCAACATCTCTTGTGGTTTCAACATGGCGCCCCAAAACGTTAACAATATAGTGGTTTACGGTTTTCGTAATAATATATACAAGACGACAAAATGAAAAGGACGCCTTATTTAATTAGGGAGGCTTTATCTGATTTTAATAACGGTTTTATTTCAAAACAATTTCGTAGAAATTAAGTTACTTCTCCTATTACATTCACACCCGAAAAACCAAATCTAAACTAAGGCAACAACTCTGTCCGTGAAAAACATAGAATATAGGATTCCGAGTACCATTAAATGAGTGTTATCCTAACCGTAGTGAATTAACGTAAACGAGTAATATGCTATCCCTTAAATATTGTTATTTTCCGATAAAACGGACGTGTATTTTAAAAGCTCGTTTCGATTTCTAAACGACGTACTTGTCACTCGGACACTTGGTGCACACCTGCGCTGCCCGTGTAACGTCCGCCGAGCAACAAGAACTAATAAACTTTAAATAAATGTTTCACAGTAGTTTGACAGTGTACATAGGTTTAAGTTCTTTGCCGTGTTGACTGATCGTAAGACGCAGTGCAAAGTGTGTCCTTGTATCACTGAACAAGTTTTTGTTTTGCTTACCACCTAGCAGGAAACATCTCGTGATGAAACGCCTGGTAAGTAATCATTTTCGTAATAAATGTCACGAACGCTTCGTACGACTACTGTTACAGTGCAGATTCGAATACCGACTCGACTGACCAATAAATAAATGTACATTTATTGCTTACAACCAAATGATGTTACACTACAAATAAACATTACATTTACCAAACCCGTTTTGCATTAAAAAGAAAACTTTCCCTTATAAGAACACTCGTGCAGTTTATTTAATATTTTTTATCGACTTGTTACATTTCGGTTACGTGATTACTGATGATTACAGAATTAACGACTTTTTAGTCGAGACTTGTGAAGAATGTCTTGGTTTTACGTTGACAAGATGAGAATAATGGTAAATTGAAAAGTTAAATCGAATTGTTCGAACTCTTACAATTCTGTTCACTTATTGTTCGAATTGACAGTAAACAAACTTGTAAATACTGATCGCGTCCTGAAATGAGCGTGTAAATGACAATAAATTATGTGTAAATGATGTGAACTAACTATTAAATTCAGCGTATCCATTTCAGTAATAAAAAATGTATTGTTATACGGGTCACATCATTCAGGCAAAATGACAGGTTAAAAAGAAAACTAATGCTTTCGAAACTTTTCTGTTGCCAAATGATCAAAAAAGTTCAATCCAGTTAACGCGTTATGGTTTTAAAGCCCTCAAGCTGTTATTGCTCCTGTTTAGAACCTATTATTGAGCATTTCTTGAGTTGTATTAATGACATTTTTTTGGTAAGAATAAATGCTAGTGTATAAAAATGAGGAAACTAATGGCCAAATAAGTAAAGTATCTGAAAAAAGAGCTAGGAAGTAAAAACTGAGAAGCGCAAATCAGACAAACAGTACGACATACGCTAGTTGAGGAATCTAAATACGGTAGCCAAAATGGTAATGTCCTGTGAGATTAGTAGAAAAGAAGGAAAAGTTACTATTTGAAGCAGTGAACTTTTCAAGGAAAGAAGCAGGAAAAGCTTGGAACGTTAGCAAGGAGGAATATATGATTGCAAGGAAAAATATGGAAAATTATGACGATGACAGAGAAGAAAGGTTGTGGGAGACATAGAGAAGACAGCGTATATTAAAAAGCAGAAATATGTTGCTAAACTAGTAATAGGTTGGGAACGCTGTAGGTAAAACATTGATTGTCGCAGAATCCGCCTATTGTTTCTCCACTGAAACCATACAGAAATATTTCCATGTAACAGCCATGGTCAGAATGAGAAATATGAATTCCAAGAACGTTTATGTTAAACAGAACGGAAATTATTTCCAAAGCTGTATTATTGTCATTCGTCCTAGTAACGTCATTGCCTTCACCAACCATTCTGTGTCACTATAAGTTCCAACACAGTCTACTTCAAACATTACTTTCAAGGCATATTTTTCTCAACGCCTAAAGCTAATTAGTAAATTAAACCATAGTCAACATTATTACCATGTACTTGTTAATGTTATCTACTTAAAAAATTTAATTATGAACAACTGGCCCAGCTGAGACAGATCAATCGAATAGAACAATCATTAGCTAGATGGATCGTTGCTTGGAACGAAACACAACGATATCCATTTCAGATGAAGCAGCAAAGTAATGAAACATGAAATTTACAGAATAAATCGTTTTAGTTTTGGAGACTTTTAGAACAATGCATGCAGATCGGTTCATTGAATTGTCTTCCAACTAAACGAGCTGATTCCTACATACAACTATAATTAAACACTTTACACGGCAATTTTCATCAATTTTAAGATAGTAAACGTTGTCTTGATTCTTGAACACAGCGATCACAATTTCTTCTATGATTACAAAAATTTTAGTGAAAATTTGTTGTTAATTAATTTTCTTTTTTATATAAACTGATTTACCTAAGATAGAGAAGGAATGAAATAGGCCTAAGTCATCAATAAATTGCATAAAATATATACGAGATGAGAATGGAAAATTAATTTTAAAATTATACAGTTAAATATATGTGGATACGAAACGAGGAAACTGATCTATTTTTACGAAATGCGAACAAAAATTGCATGATAAATTTATATAGGCCTATTACAAAGTCTACTTGTAAATTAAGAAACAGTGTAAATCAATGTTTGGCATTGAAGTCGCCAGCTAATATGGTATAGAGGGGATGATCAAGGGGAGCGTTCCACTCCTCGATGACTTCGTCCGCAGGAACAAAGTGCAACTCCGATCCGTCTGCTTCCAACGCCACCGCGCAACCTTCAATGAGAGAAGTGTCTAATCTAAACGGGGTAGTGGCCTGTGGGATATTCGCCTGTGGACCAATACAGCTGTGCCCCCGAGATGGAACAGCGAGACCGTAAGGGACGATCCTGACGATAACATTTGTAAGCTGGAAGGGAAAACTTGTCACAATGGGCTAGATGAGTCTCGCAAAGAAGTACGGCATCAGCGTTATAATCCGTTACGAAAGTCACCAGTTCGGATCGTCTGGGGAGAACTCCATGGGTATTCCACGAACCGGTATTACATATAAATCTAACACCGTGTTCAATCTGAGAATTGCTGTTACTATGTCCAAAACGTACTTTTCGGAGCCATTCAAACCACCTATGCATAAGTTATTAAACATCTTGGGTAATAAAAAAAAGTATTAATTACACAGGTGTCCGGAATCGTTTACTTATTAAATTACAAATGTGAGAATAACCTGTATTCATAATGTATTTAACCTTGATAAGTCAAACGAAGTGCATTACATAAACAAAAGTCGAGTGTTTGACGCACGTCCATCTGCCGTTACAGATGTTTTCAGGGAAAAATCACAGTTTTAACACTTTCAACGCTTGTTCAACTCAATTTATAATAAACTAATAAGTTTCATTTATATGAAAATAAAGACTATTTCTTGTCTATATTCCGTATAGTCTCATTATAAAAAATTATATTTCATATCTTCATGTGCAGACAAAGTTATTTATTCATAAGAAAAGTTAATAGTAGGTTTGCAAGTTCTTCAATTCTTAAACGATCAATTTCTCGTTCTTAGGAAGCCTTGAGGTAATACAGGGGCCTGACAATAGCTTCATATTTATTCTTCGCAATCCTCTGAATCTCGTGTTTCCTACACTGCTTCAGACATCATGAGTGTGTAAGTTTAATATTTTTGCTTCACTTTAAACTCACAAGCCAATATCAATACTTCGAACTTAAATAATGGCTAGTTTTAAGATTACTTTACAAGACTTGCCTCCTAGCAGTTGAAGATTGCTGGTCCGATCGCGTATCACTTACCAAGCCCGTGTGCAAGGGCGACCGTGTGACCACGAGAGTGTCAGGTGTGACTTCAAGTAAGACTTAGTGTATCCTTTTAACACCACAGAAGATTTCCGTATTTAGTGTCACCGATCAAGAATATTACCCGACTTCCATTACATTTGACGTTCTGTCACTATGTGGAGGGTAAATTGTAATAACAGGATTTTTCAGGAATAAAAGAAGTTTCTCGTAGGATAAAATTAAGTATATACAGAACATTATATAGGCCAACATTGACGTATGAGCGTCAAACGTGAATAATGTGGAATGCAGAATAATAGAATACAGAAATATAGAATAAAAGTTGCAGAAATGAAATATTTAAGATGCGTGAGAGAAGTAACTGAAAAGGTCGAAGTGGGGAACTAAAGTATAAGAAATTCTTCTGGAGTGCAGCCGATATTGGATTTCATAGAACACAGGCAGCTAAGTTGGTGGGTTTATCCACGTAGAATGAACGATAACGGACCAAGAGATATGAGAGGCCGTGACAAGAATAAAGAGGAAGAGTAAGTGAAAGACCAAGGAAAACGAGGGAAAACTCAGTGAGGCAGATTGTAGAGAAGAAGGGAAGAAGTGAGTGAGGAGAGAAGTTAAGTTACTCAGTGAGACAAGTTTGTGTTCAGCAGATAATCCCTAATCACTAGGGAATAACTGTGAATAATTAAATGTTAATGTAGTTACCGTGTTTTAGTAGAAATTTAACTAAAAATGATTGCGTTTACTTTATTATTTATGTATTTTCTTAACCGATGTTCTTACGTTTATGAATTAATGACTTGTTTTTTTTTAATAATCTAAACTAAAATTTGTAAAAATCCGATACCATTTTGGTAAAAGGCATTTTGATTAAATAAATAAATATACCGGCATTTTCAGGATATATCGCATCGATTTTAATAATTTACATATACATGTATTTCGTATATGTAGGTTATTTTATCGATTTGGTAAAACTCACTGTAATACAGACGAAACGTCTTGGTTTGGCGATAGCATTGTGTCAATACGTCAACGATTAATACGTCAACTTGACTACCGAAGACTAGAAGGGAAACTATTAACTACAGTCATTACAACTGCTGTTTGTAGACCGCTTATTTGTTTCTATTCCGAATGAGAACAAGGCCTAGCCAATTTATTATATCACGTTCTAATAATATATTTCAAGCGACAGTCAAATTGAAAATTTGTGGATTTGATCAGACAAGTCACGAAAACTCGGGTCTATTTTGTCAGATATAACTCAACGAAATTTATAAACAACGTAACATCCCGTATTTATTTCCCCCTCAGCTTAGAAGTCGACTTTTAGGGGAAAGATGACTTGAGTTAGTGTAAAGTAAAAACACCATAGCGTCTCGCACAGTAAATCCGAAAGGAAAATTGTGTTAAAACCATCTACTCGAGTTTCCTGTTATCTTCAGCTTCAAGAAGCCGTTAAAAAAATTAAATAATAGAATTTGAGAAGAGTGTTATCTAATAAGTTATCTATCATATTAATTCGTATTAGTCGCTCTTTTCGTTTCTAGAAATCTACTCCCGAATGCTAACCAAATTTACTTCTGATAACACTATGTGAATGTTATCACATTTTAATCGATCCAAAAAAATTACGAATTGTTACGGAACGACGAAATTACGAAATGTTATTTTGCAATTTTTTAATTTCTGTAATCTTACGTCCTTTCTTTGTAAAGAAACACCTTTAGTAACTTGAAAGTTATACATTTTGCTGAAATTGTTATAGCCTATGTTACTATCACTGCAAATTTAAGTAGTCCACAATGCTACAACTAATAGGTTACAGGATACTACACCATACATTAGTACCCTATAAAAATTACTTCCACGTATTTCCATTCATTTTATTAATCGAGTCGTGTTTCCGTTTGTTATAAAATTATGTAACCAGAGATTATCACTTGTTAGAGTCTACATCTCGTCGTATGAATTAATTTGCTGTTTGACGCCGATAAAGACTGCACGGTAACTGTGTACGCAAACTATCGATTGTTTCAATCTACAGATGGTCAACGATATCATTTGAATTCATATGCAGCAAATTATTTCTGACCACCTTTTCCAACTGTAGCAGTGCAGGTCTTATTGCTGAATACAAAATATTACGTGACTTTTAAAGTTTATTGTTTCTTCTTATGAGATACAGATTAAGAAAACTCCAGTTTTTCTTGACCAATAGAATTAAGCTTAAGCGTGTGTTTTTCAGGCCGAACTAAGGAGCCTTTCTCCGTTGCAGAACTAGCATAGTGATTGGTTGCAACATGCAACAATTAGAGTGAATGTTTTTCAGTAATGTGGATACAGTTTTTGGTCTATAAGTATACGGAATGTTAACTACTTTATGGAAATAGACACCTGTATTGAATAATGAGGTAAATTCTGTGCTGTTACTGGATGTAAAACTTGTGGATTATCAGAAAGAGAATACAAGAGTTTCTTAACAGGTGCCTAAAGAAAAATTTTTCCGATCAAACATAATAGCAAATATGAATCCCTATTAAGAAATAGACGACGAGAAGAAAATTATTGGTTCTATTGGTCCAATGATTGGTTTGACTGGTCCGGAAGAGGCAGCTTTGACTATCACAAGAGGCGTCTTAACTAAGACTTCCATAGCTCAAAAAAGTAGAGGGCGACCAGCTGTGGCCCAAAAAAGGAGTTGAGAAATAACAGAAGAATGTAACCAAAACTAACTAAACGCGTGAAAGATGTGTGATGAAGAATTACGTTCCAAATGACAGTAAAAGAAAAACAGAACTCTTAGTTCGTATCAGCTGATACAGTAACAGATGACTTTCACGACACGAAAAATAAAGAATAACCTTCAGTTTTTTAATTCCACCTCTAAAATTCAGAGGCAGATATTTTTTTAAATTCATTAGAACTTTAAAGAATATTTTTCACTGACTTAATTAAACTAATCTGTAGTACAATTAATATCAATATCGTAGTGAATACAGCAGGTGTGTGTTCACAGCAGGTCTCCCCGGCGCGTCGTATAGTTGAATACTGGCCGTTTGCTTTTGTAATTTATACGAACGGCTCAGTGTAAATCCGCTTATCTCTCTTTATAAAAATGTACGTTCGCTGCTCCCCACTCTGTTTGTATAGCTCCAATTGGATTACCTTCTCCCATCTGTTCTTATTGCTCACTTATTTGTTCAGTGTACAGTAGTTACACTTGAGCTGGTCTTATTTGACAAAAATCGTGTTCTGTAGGGCTCCGTTACCCTCCCCGTGACGTTCACCACCTCACGAACACTGAATGCAGCTAGCGACAAGCGGTCCCATGCCTTCTCTCTTTTCTTCCCGTCAATTGTTTCCAGTATAGCGGTTACTGCCAATCAGGGCAAAAAAGAGGGATTAAAAATTCTCTCCAGAATACACATCCAAATTAAACCAGTCGTATAATTTGAATTACTTACAAACACAACGTAGGCTATAACTCAAAAACAAACTTAAAAACGAGAAGCAGGAACAATAGTCGGTTGAAACAACAGTGATTTAGAGTTTCACGTACAATCGAGAGAAGCACTGAAAACTTTACTAGTTTTGCGTCAAATGATTACTCGTTCGGAGCTGAATTGCTATTCTGCTACATAAATGAAGACGACTCAATCTTAACAATTTACACTGAAGCAACAAACCCTTTCATTAGATGGGAATTAATAGAATTGTTTTCGTGATCAATATATGGTATTATGTCTTGTATCACGTCACAGCCCTCTCCTTCTGTTCCAGGCTTTGACTCTTCATGTTGTCATATGACTTTCGTTCCCCCTCCCTCCATTATATATAATCAAGAAGCTTCTATCGTCTCCTCCATCTCTTCTCGCCTTTCCTTCCACTGTTCTCTTAAAAAGCGTTGTCAGTGGTCTATTTCCTTTCGAGACTTCCCCAGTCCTACTTAGCCAACATGTGCCATAAGTATCTAGTACCTATCTGTACGTAGTAATTTGTGCCTATCTGCCTGCAGTGTCAGTGAAACAGACCATCAAAAAGAAACAAAAAGAAAGGTACATTAGACAGCTTTAAAATGTAGTTGACGCGAAGAGTGAAACGGACTGATAGTGTAAGAAAGGGTAATAAGGCGAAAGTAATAAGACAGATAAAAACATGTTGGTTAGGCCGTATATTGGGTAGAAACTGTCTGCAGCCAAGGAACATAGAGCGAAGGGTGGTAGGAAAGAGAGGACGGGGAAGAAGAAAGTTTGGAACGCTTGATGACATCAGAAACGGAAGGAGCTATAGACGGATGAAGACAGATGAATCGGAAAATGGAAAAATGGAAAGCATGCAGTATAACAGCTTTACTAAAGAAGAATGTCCAATTCACTCTTTCCTCTCTTTATAACTTTATAAATAAAGTGTTGTATATTCCTTGATTCTTGTGAGCACCTCTCCATTGCTTATTTGAGCACCTTAGCCTTCCAGCCCCTTTCGAATTCATATTTCCCGCTCCTGAATCCTATTTCCATTGCTTTTCCTCATTATCCCTTTTGTTCTGTGACCTACAAAACAAAACCCCATCTATAAAACTTTACAGAAGTTTATTATGCTATGTAAAAGTTACTTTTTAGGTATAGCTACGGCTATCGTGCACGTAAGCTCTTGCTCATTGATCCACTCCTTAGTCAACGTGTTCCACCAGTATTAATCTACTGTATTCTCTTTTTTAATATTTCTATTCTCGTATCTTCAGCATAATTTAATGTCAACACTTTCATTTAATTACGTTCATTCATTTTTCATCCGTGTCTGTCCATCTTATCTCCTAATTTTCTTTGCAAGGTTTCTGTCTCATTCGATAAGTCAATCAGCGAATCTCAAATAATTCGTTTTCTTTCACCAATGCTAGCTCCTGCCTCTCTACTTAAAATACTACTTCTCGATGTGTAGGCCTATTTCAGCGCCGACGATAAAGAACATCCTTGTCACATTCCCTTCCCGATATCAAACCACTCAGTTACATTTCTGTTATTTTCATAGCTGAATTTTGTTCACGTACAGCTCTTTCATCAGCTTCCTGTCTTCCCAGTCTATCTATTTTGTTGTCAGTATGACCATTTACTTTTGTATAGTCCTACACACTCGTCAAACGTTATATAAAGTGATGTATTACGATAAAAATTTTAATGTATCAATAAAATAAAAAATATTGGCTTACTTTTCATTTATCACCTTTCTCCTGTAAAAAAGGAAAAATTTAACACATTGTGTACACATGTACTTAGTCCGGGCTAAAAACATACTTGTAAACTTCTTTACGGCACCCATACAATTGTTAAACAATTTTCTCTTCTGTCATTTAAGTTTCCAGATGTTTCCTTTTTTGAATTTGGCCACAATTTTCGATTTTACATTCAGCAACAAATTTATAAAAAGTCATAATGTTTAAATAGGCCATATTTGGTACAGTTACATCCTATACTATTAAAAAGCAAAAATTATATGTAAATTCTTTCTCGGAATCCGCTCTAACGATTTTTATGAGACTTTGGCTCTTGAGGTTTTCGGGTATAAGAATCCACTGGGCTAGGTCTCATGTTCGGCAAAATTTGTCTAAAGGCCAAAATCAGATGGCCTAAACTGACCACGCGAAGAATCATAGATTACCTTCGGATTGCGTAGAAACTTTACGAAGGTTTTAAAAAAATATATTTTTTTAAAAACCTTTGTATTAATATTATAACTCTTTTAGTTTGCCCGACGTTGTGTGCGTCAAATATAACTCTTTTTTGTGCCACACTAGTTGCGGCGTCAAATATAACTCTATTTTTTATATTGTTTTTTTGTTTATCTCAGGGTTCAATTCAATAAAATCATAATTAAATTATTTTACCTTAATCCGTCACTGTGACCGCTTGGTTTTCGTCTTCTTACGCGTTTCGGATTAAACTTAATCCATCATCAGAGTAAAAAATCCGTCAGTTATGACTTCGTTAAAACATTAACGATAATTTTTTACTCATTTTTAACATAATTTTTTACTCTGATGATGGATTAAGCTTAATCCGAAACGCGTAAGAAGACGAAAACCAAGCGGTCACAGTGAGGGATTAAGGTAAAATAATTTAATTATAATAATTGTGACGCGGATACCAGTACAATGACTTCAATAAAATCAATACTTCATTACTTTCTAGTAGTTAATTTATTAACTAAATATCATTATATATCATCATATTTCATTGTACACTTAATTATTACTATAAATATTAATTTATGCACATTTAGCAAATTTAATATATCTTCAATTCTAAAACTTTACTTCTTACTATATTTCATTCTTCAATATTTGATCAACTTAAGTTTAGTACAACATATTGTATTATAACGGATTCATTTAAAATCAAAGCGATTGTAATGTAGGTATTTTATAAAATACTAGACTTCCTACGATTTTCTCAAGGGGCTCAACATGACCTTACTTATAATGAAGTCTCTAAATTAATACTTTAAATAAATTTCTTTAGTGAGTTCTTTTAGTGACAGACAAGTGGGTGTAAAATTTAATTAGTACATAACAAATTTACTTGTGGTACGAATTATCCATATCTTGTAGAGGTCGCAAGGTGTGGTAAGCTACGCTTCTTGATCAGCATTTGGAGTATTGATGATAAGTCACCTCCAGAATCTCGAGTGGTCTGCGTGGACCTCACTGTAGCCCTTCACATATACAGCACATTACACAATGCGTGTTCGTATTGGATTTATTGCGAGTCTAAATTATTGTTGCTATTACTTCGGTTATTCACTGACATTCTGTAAATATATCATTTAATTTACTCGCGATATTGTTTAAAGATGTATGTTACACTCGGTTTTCTGGTTTGTTTAACTGACACACTTGACGGTAAGTTACTGTTATTCGTTCACGACAAATTGTTACACAACATTGTTCGAATTGTTAATACCGCCGTTATATTGCGTTCCACTATCAGTTACTGTAATACGATCACAAACTCGAACGCTAGAAAATGTTAAACAGTTCATATCGTATCGATATTTTCTAAGTGATTTTTACGAACTCCCGTAAAACTTTTGTCACGCCTTTTACTTCCGCTCCCTTCGAAAATTTAGTAAAGACTCCACTTTCGCGTCTCTGTCGCTTGCCTATATCGAACATGAGAATTTCCCCACTAGACTTCTGATTTCGGCGGTACCGTTTCCTAATTGGCTCTTTTTCGTACAACCTACTCCCAGAGACCACCTACTTTTTCAAAAGTAAGTTCTGATAGGTCTTCTGATTTCCACCAAACTCTTCTCCTGGGTCCTTTACCCTTCGGTCAACGGCATTTCTGAATACTCTGGCAATAAATCTAGCTGTCGTATCTCTTAGTCTTCACAAAGACAACCCTTCGATTTCTCTTCCAACAGCTGCCTCTCCAATTAGTTGCGCCTATGGTATTATCTTTTCTCGAACAAAGGCCTCGCCAACTCTCTCCGTAAGTATATTTTTTGTCTGGTTCCCAGCAAAAACCTATCCTTTTAGTTCGTGCGTTAACCTCGAGCACGATTTCTTTTCTGGTATCGTAGTATTGTTCCGGTGTATCCTCTGTTGATGCGTTTCAGTCAAGGAACACCCTTCATTGTTTTCTCTCTGCAGACTATGTTCGTGTAACCTTTCATCCTTTGTCAGAACGAAACATTTCTCACTTGATGAGTTTATTCACACCCTCGTATACTTTTCTCCGGATTGTAAGCTTTCATCACTGGCGTCCTTTCTAGATACACCCAGCACAATGACCTTGTCTTTCTAACACGTGGCCACTTGCTACACTAGATTTATGGCGTGTCAATCAGACTTGCGTAGACGGCAGCGGACGGTTTTCACCCGTTTTTTGTTCGCCACACTCCTACGAATAACCCCATACTTCAATTGTCACCACGTTCAATGACATTTACCTTAACTAAAAGAAAAATTTTTATTATTATTATTTTTTTTAATTTGGCATTATATCAGTCCCCAATTTGGGTCACTTTGGATTGACTCTTTGAATCAAAAAAATGGACCCCAAATTTGCGCCCTGTCGTTGAGGTACAACGTCAATTAGGTACTCTTCGCATTCCGTGTACAGGCTCATCATTCCCTGAACATAGTGTAGTATGTTTACTGTTTGGCAATTCTGACCTACTTACAAAAAACTGGTGCCGTAACTTTAAATGCCCTACTTAATGGTCCCACCCCATTAGTAACTTACTTTCTCTTTCGTCCTTTTAAATGAATCCGTATCTGTTTTTCTATTCTTATTGCTATGTTTAACATTCATCTATGATTACAAAATTACATCTAGTCATATAATTTAAACTCTATATTTTATCTATATTTCAATACGACTCTTTACATATATTCTTTTTTGTTGTTCTTCCCTGCACATGACACACAAATATACACAGAAAATAATTAAATATTTCATTTAATAATAGTAATAATCATCATGATAATAATATTAGTAATCCTAAAAATTAGATTATCTCTCACCCGTACACATTTAGTACATTCGGTTTTTATGTCAAATATTACCTAACAATACACTATTATATATACATTCCTTGAATAGATTGTTAATTGAGAATATTATTATAGAAATATTAATTAACAAAATATTTTCTCTACATCTCTACCTCTACGAATCTACAATTTAAACATTTACGTTATAATGATAGTCTAATGTACTTAATCAATTTATTGCTACAATTTTCTAATTCAAATTGCTACCGATGTTCTGTTATTTCACAGTTTATTAGTTGACATTTCACAAAAACCACTATTCTTTTAGATTTAATAGTTTTGTGGTAATCATACATTTAACGTTCTTATCCGTAACCTACTAATTGTTATTACACTAGCAACATTTTGAGACATTTATTTTATCTATGCATTTACGTTAACAATAATTGTCGATAGTTTAGTCAACATTTGCTAATAGGCATTAATAATTACAATTATACAATTCGTCATATTATATCTCATTATTAAGATAATTGTTATTACATTTTTTTTTTAATAAATTCTTTCAATTACATTTTAGACAACACATTGATCATTTTACAAGGTATACAATTTTCTTTTTATCTGGTGTCAACTAAGCCTCTGAATGATATTTCTTCAGCTACCTCGTGTTGAAAATCCCACGTATTGAACTGCTGTTTACGTCGTCCTGTATTTGGTACGTGGCGCTACCCACCTTCCGTGTGATAGTATAAGGACCTTCATACAAAGCGCAGAATTTCCCAATTATATTTTGCGTAGCGTCTGAAAGTTTATGTGTCCGAATTAGGACCTGGTCCCCTACTTCAAATGCGTTAATTTTACTTAATTTGTTTATCTGAGCTGCCTGTCTCTCTCCTCTCTCCTTGATTATTAATTGTAATTTTTCTATGTCGACACTTTCGTTATTTATTACTAGATATTTTTCCCAATGTCTACCTGGTTTGGTTCCAAATTGTGCTTCATACGGTGTAACCTTGATACTGTCTGGATACGTCTCATTTAGACATGCCTTTATTAATTTTATATACGTAGCCCATTTTGTGTGCCTTTCTCGTACGAAGATTCGGAATAAGTTGCCTAGCTGTCGGTTCCATCGTTCTGCGATGTTGGTACATGGATTTCTGATTGCTGTATATTTTGGTTTTATATTTAAATCTTTCAGACCTTGCGTCCATGTATGTGACGTAAATTGTGTACCATTATCCGTTAATACACTGTTAGGCTTTCCGTGGGTAGTGATATATTGCTGTAGTCGTTTAAGGGACACATTGGTAGTGGCTCTTCTTAATGCGTATAACTCTACATATTTCGTGAAGTTATCGACGATAACCAATAAATACTTCACCCCCCCCCACTGGATGTAGGTAGTGGACCATAATAATCCAAACTTATTAACTCTCCTTTCTGTGTAGGTAGTATTGGCCGCGTTTCCCCGGTGATGATTCGGTTTCCGCTATCCTTACATCTTTGGCACAGGTCACAGCATCGTATTATTTGGCTGACAATTCTGCACATCGCGTCGATCGTAAAATGTTCCTTCAGTAGCTGCAGTGTCTTCTTCGTGCCAGGATCACCGTACATTTGGTGAATCTCCTGGATTAATTCAGTCCTAAGCTCTTCCGGAATATACAGTTTTCATTGGTCTTTCCATCTTCGGTATAATTTATTATTTATTACCTTAAAATGTTGAATTATCTGGTCGTCGCCTCCCTCCTTAATTTTGTTTATTATTTGTTTGAATTTATTGTTCTCGAGTTGTAACTGATGTATTGTTTTTAATTTAGCGGCAACATTTTTGTTCATTTTGATTTCAATGGCATGCATAAATATTCATGCTTTTCGTCGGTGGGTTCATTCACGTCGTTATCTTCTGGATATCTGCTTAGTATATCTGCAACTAAGTTTTCCTTCCCCTTGCAGTGTAGAATTTTGAAATTGTACTCCTGTATAGCGAATATCCATCTAGTAATTCGGGTGTTGTTTAAATGGCATTTCTGAATGAAGGTTAATGCTTTGTTGTCCGTAATTATGGTTAGTGGTTGACCTAATATGTATATACGGAACTTTTTTAAGCATTGGACTATGGCAAGCAGTTCTTTATCTGTTGTAAAGTAGTTTCTTTCGTCGTTTTTAAAGGTTCTACTTGTGTATGCGATGACGGCGATCTCCCCCTCCTGATCGATCTGATACAGCTGGCCCCCGTATGCATAATTACTTGCATCACATTGTAGGTAAAACCGGCGTTCTTGCATGGGAAATTTAAGTATTACGGTGTCTATAAACAATTCCTTCACTCGCTGAAACTGTTCGCTCGTGGTAGTGTCCCAGTTGAATTTATTTCCTTTTTGTAGTAGTTTTAGTAATGGCTGGGTATATTCTGCGTATCTACTTGTGAATTTATTATAAAAATTCGTAAGTCCCAAGAAACATTTTAATTGTTTGGGATTTCTCGGTGTTGGGAAATTTAAAATAGCTGATACTTTATCTGTTGTCGGTTTAATCCCATTGGTCGTTAAACAGTAACCGAGATACTGTATCTCCTTTCGGAAGAATTGCGACTTTTTTAAATTAACGGTTATGTTGGCCTTACTTAGGTTATCCAACAGATTTTTCAAATGTACAACGTGCTCCTCTTCATTTTGTGAGAAACACAGAATATCATCAACGTATATGATAGTGTGCTTCTTGACCTCCTCCGTTAGTATGTGGTCAATTCCCCTTGCCAGGCGCGCTAAGCTTGTACTTAGACCAAAAGGCGTCACTTTGAACCTGTAACATTTGCCTTCGTATAAGAAACCTGTATAGTTACGACAGCTCTCCTTTAGCGGAATTTGCCAAGTCAATGGTGGACATCACTTTTATGTTACTGCATCGTGCTAGAATTTCATTTATCGGCGGCGGTCCTTCATAATCCGGGATGGTGATGCTGTTTACTTTCCGGGAATCTAGACACTATCGCACCCACCCGTCCCTTTTAATGACAGTTACCAGAGGCTGGATGTAGGGGCTTTGGGCTCTTTCAATTATTCCGTATTCTAGCATTCTCCTAACTGCATCCTGAGCTGCCCTCTGATACTTGATAGGAACGGGCCACCCCTTTTGTAGGTAAGGTGTGCTGTCGGTTACCTGGAGGTAATGCTGGTATCCCGTTATGAGGCCTGGCCGTTCATTTAATACTCTTTTATTTTTATGTAAAAGTTGTTCCAACTGACTTCGTCTGGCTTGATCCACCCCGTCTAGTTCATCAAGTTTCTTACGGATTTCCTCATCAATGTTACATATATCTTCTTCCATTACTAACAGAGGCACTTCGCAGGGACCTTCCTCCACAGTCGTTTCTAATTCCGTTTGTATTTTAATCCATTTTTCCGGTATGTTGATTACACTCTTTGATTGTTGCAGAAAATTCATTCCGAGTATACAATCCCTTACTAGCCCCGGTACGATTAAGAACACACAATCCACACTTATGCTATCATTTAGAATTGTTTCACAAAATACTTGCCTTTTAATGTGTTTAGATTTATTTCCTACCGCGCTAACTATCGTCGTATTATTAACACTTAGGATCTCGTGGTTTCCAAGTAGCTTTTTATTGTGATTATACCAATTTTCGGATAATGCGTTGACGGCGCTTCCTGTATCAATTAAGGCATTAACCGGTACTTGATTAATCTTAATTGATATTTCAGGGATTTTAATTGTTTTGATTTCTGTTTTCCTCCATCAAATCTTTTTTGATATCCGGAAAAATTGCTTTTATATACTCATCATTTCTAGTTATCTTGTTGTTTTGACCAACCTCTGAGTTCACTGCACTCGTAGGTAAAAGTCATTTCTGTGTTGACGTCGACGGTCGTTCGTTTTGCTTAGAATTCGTGTTGCGCTCAATGACCAAACTATTTATGGCCTGCGGCTCTGGTTTTACTCTCCGGTACTCTTTGTACAAAGTTTTCCCTCCAGCCGGAGCACGGTTTATAATTGCCGTTGTTAATTTGTCGAGGTGGTGGTGCGTCACCCTTATATTTTATGACAGAGCGCTCACCTACTTTCTGTGCATCGTTCTCAGTTCTCGTATTTATGTTCATGTACTCACGCAGTAACGCCTCGAAACTATTTATTGTTGTTACGCCCCTCGTCACTACCGCAATCTGTAGTTCCCTATTATACTGTCGTGCTAATTTCGTAATCATGTGTTTATCTGAGAGTATTGGTATTAGTTGTCGGCTCTTCAATACGCATCGTTCCATATACTGTATCAAATTAAGTGATCCGTTTGGATTGAAGCGTCCATATTCCAACTGGTCACGGACCCGCTCTTGTTGTGTAGCTCTCCAATATTTACCCATAAATGCCTCTTCGAATTTCTTGAATGTTTTAATTTGTTCACGTACAATTCTCCACCAGATAGCTGCTTCACCAGTCAAATGCCGGCCTATCCATCTTGTGTTATCTTCACTGTAGTATGACTCCTGGAGTTCTCGCAACTCCTTCAGGAACTCGATCGGGAAGTTATCTTCTCCGTCAAAGGTGGCATCTTTATTTATGCTCGTCCCATTTACGGCGACGGCTGGTCTCCTCCATTTCTTCCAACCTACGCTGTACCCTTTGCTGACTTTCCCGTACGGTCGTAAGGCTGCTTGCTATTTCGTCGAGTCTTCTACCCTTTTCCGTGGAGACATCATTCAACTTCTCTTCAGCACTTTGATGAGCTTCCTTTAGATTCCTTACCTGTTGCTCTATCCCTTCTATCTGCTGTTTATTCTGGTTCTGAGTATTTATTATGACATCCTGCCATTCCTTACGATCCTTCTCGCGTATTTCTTTACTTTGTTTTGCTTGTTTCTTTATTTCTTTACTTATTTCTTTAATTCCGCTCTCATTCTTCTTTTGTACGTCTTCCAGCTTTTCTGATTGTTTTTGTAAATCAGCATTTACTTGGTGGATTTGACCTTGTAGATCCCCTTTAATTAGTTCTATCTTTTCGTCTAATTTCGTGGTGATTTGTTTACCCAATTCTTCTATATATTTTCTTTGTTTCTCATCTCTCTCTGCATTCTGTCTTACCATTTCTTCATTCTTTTCGTCAATATGCTTTCTTTGTTCTTCCCCCTGTTGTCTTATTAGTGTCATCAACATGTGGAGATTAATCTCGGGCGGCACTGATTCCTGTCCCCGGGCCCTACATTCAATATTTTCTTCGCTACTGGTTGCACTTTCTATTGCGCTACTTTCGGATTGCTCCACCCCCATCTGATTATTTACATCAAACTCTTCTGAATTTGCGTCCCTCGTTGCCATTTTCGCTTTCCTCCGCGTTATCATTCAGGGACCTAGTGACTTACAACTATCTTATGCTACTTAATCCTAGACACATTTATAACCACACTGTCTATCACTGCCCTAGCCTAATGACATTAATTTATCTATCAAGCCGTGCGGTGCGGCGCCAAATATATAACTCTTTTAGTTTGCCTGACGTTTTGTGCATCAAATATAACTCTATTTTTTATATTGTTTTTTGTTTATCTCAGGGTTCAATTCAATAAAATCAATACTTCATTACTTTCTAGTAGTTAATTTATTAACTAAATATCATTATATATCATCATATTTCATTGTACACTTAATTATTACTATAAATATTAATTTATGCACATTTAACAAATTTAATAATTCTTCAATCTCTAAAACTTTACTTCTTACTATATTTCATTCTTCAATATTTGATCAACTTAAGTTTAGTACAGCATATTGTATTATAACGGATTCATTTAAAATCAAAGCGATTGTAATATAGGTATTTTATAAAATACTAGACTTCCTACGATTTTCTCAAGGGGCTCAACATGACCTTACTTATAATGAAGTCTCTAAATTAATACTTTAAATAAATTTCTTTAGTGAGTTATTTTAGTGACAGACAAGTGGGTGTAAAATTTAATTAGTACATAACAAATTTACTTGTGGTACGAATTATCCATATCTTGTAGAGGTATTGTAGAGGATCAAAGCGTTCCTATAAATATAATACAAATAAAAAAAAATAATAATAGTGACCGAGCACTTACAGTGAAACATATAATTGAAAACTGTAGTAGCCTATTGTTGTAGAACTCAGGCAAAGACACAGAGTAAAATGTAACCTGAAAGAAGGCCTTAGAAATTAACAGTTAGCGATCGACAGAACTATGCCCTTCCTAAAAACAGCAAGATTACTTCATCGGCTCAGAAAATACTCTTTTGGGTCTTAGTGTGTAGGAATTTCGACTTTCGTTGAGTAACTAGAATGTAGGTGAGAACAAACCATATAGTCGAGCAACACTCCTGGTCGAACTCGTTGGGCTAAAGGCCATAGTCGCCGAGCCCTCATTACAAAATAATAATAATAATTCCACCCAGAAGTTCATCCCTGTGCTCGAACCTACAAACCCTTTGCTTCGTGAGGAGGGGGGTCAACAGATAATACTCTTTAGCTCCCTAACAGGGCACTGGTTACAACTAGGACGTAGCCTGTTGTATTTATTCCTAGCTGCAGAACTAAACGAGGGTTCTGGCGCATTCGTCTCGCGGCAACTACATGTTAGTTTCACAAATTAATGGTGAGGTTGAGGGATCCCTTAATACCCCTCATCTAAAAAAAAGTAAATTCTTTTCCTCGGTGGGTGAAGAGAAGGAGGCATTACTCCTTGGTAGATACTGAAACATTTGGTAGGCACAGAGGAAAAAAATTACGACTGAGCTTGTCCCACAAGGAGTAATTGAATGTCGGAGGCTAACGGTGCGAAGGGATGGACAGATGCTTCCATCTGCATCACACAGCTTCAACAGGACAACTCTGACGGAAATATCAGAGCAGGAATTCATACGCTGAGTGTAAGAGCTTTCATCCCTCAACCAATGCAGTGTTTTAAGTGCTTGTCTTTCGGACACACGGCGTCAAGATGTGCTCGGGTTATGAAATGCTTCTATGGCAGGTCAGCTCATGGTGACAACTCCAGGAGGTGAGCTCCGGATCGGAGTTTAGTTCCATTACCTGTGCCAGTGATCTCACCGACCTCATGTGACCTGGGAGGGCTCCACACTCTTCAAAAGAAGAAGAAGAAAGGCTGGCCATAGGGAAAGCCAAGGAAGTAAGTACGGCCCGTAGCGACTGACCTTTCAACATCCAGAATGGAGAACATCCTTAAGTGGAATATCAACTGTTGCAGTTCGCATTATTTCGATGAGTGTGTGCCTGAAAGAAACACATTTGATGCGACAAGAACTTTTTAGTAAGAGCTGTTTTGAGTCTTTCCATTGTGATATGATACCAAATATCAGAGCTAGGGGAGGCGTTGCTATTTCTCTTATAGGCTATATCCCGCCAGACGTATTCCGCTCGCTACGCCTCTACAAGCACTTACTTGCTATCAGTTTACTACAGCCACTGAAGATGACGATCTGCTGCGTATATTTACCAGATTCTTCATGGTCAGCAAAAGATGTACAGGATCTGGTTGAGCAGCCACGCCTCCTTTACTCATGGTTAGGGACTTCAACGCCCATAGTCCCACTTGGGATTATTATATGAAAAACAGTCCTCGGTTAAGAACCGAAGATGTATTCCTAAACAACGCGGTTTGCCTTTTTAAACACAGGCACGAAAACCCATTTTAATTTTGGAAGTCGCACTTTCTCGGCAATCGTTCTTTTGATCTGTAGTCAGTCTTGCCCCACGTCTGTCGTAGAGAGTGCTCCTAAACCTTCACGGGAGCGCTGACTTCCCAGGGCTTATAACAACGCGAACGCCAGAGAGCATGCCGAAAAGTGAAAAGGTGGCGCGTGTACCGTGACGATTCGACAGGATTCACGGCTGCTCTACCACTTACAGGCGTAATTGGAAATGTAGAAGAAGATGTACACGGTTTTATTTCTGTTATAATTTCAGCAGCTACGGATCATATCCCGCCGATCGGTAGTCGTTCATCCAGTACACCGGTACCATAGTAAAATAGCGTTGAGAGAGACGCAATAAGAGACAGACAAAGAGCCTTAAACAGGATCAAACGAACGCCGGCCGAAGAAACCGCACGTTTTTAAATAACTTCGAGCCGGCGTTCGTAGACCAATACTCGCTGCTAAAAGATCAAGCTGGAAAGCTCGAACATAACATGGTCGACCCCAGTACAGAAGTATGGAAAAGGAATCGTCGGGACATCAGTTTTTAAGCCTCTCACATTTATAGAGCACAATGATGAATTAATATTCGACCCCAGTGAAATTGCTGACACCTTGGCTCCGCGATATGCCGAGGACAGTAGCACAGAAAGTTATCCTCTCAACTTCCTCGCAAGAAAAACTATAACGATCTGTAAAGTATGCTACAAGTGGAACACGATCTTGACTTTAAAACTGAAGGGTATAGACCCTACAACGTGCCTTTCACGATGAGGAAATTGCAGTTCGCTACCCGCGCTGCCGGCGACACTGCAGGGTATTCCTTACATCATTATACGTCAACTGCCGGCTGTAGCCATGTCTATACTACTGGCACTTTATAACGCCATATGGACAAAAGGTGACTACCCTAAACGATGAAAAGAACCAATCGTCATCTTGCTTCTGAAGACCAGAAAGGATCCTCTAAAAGCAGAAAACTCTCCCCCAGTATCGTAGACGTGGTGTTTAGGAAAATTATTAAAGAGGATGGTTAATAACCTGCTCACCTGGTGTCTCGAAAAACACAACCTACTGACCCCACACCAGTGTGAATACCGAAAGCACTATTCTACTACCCATCAGGACGGAGTTCAAAACAGTTTCATCGAAGGAAAAACACGTGGTTGCAGTATTCTTCGATTTGGAGAAAGCATTCGAGGTGGAGATATAACATCATGAAACCCGCTTCATGATTAACGGTACAGGGATTTAACTTTATCTTCAGCGTTCTCAGGGATAGTACTTTCCGTTTTCGCGTCGGGTAATCACTACTGGCTACACAGGAGCTGGAAAACGGAGTACAGCATGGAACTCCGTTTAGCGGCTCCTGTATACTGTAGCCGTCAACCGGATCTTTGATGGTATAGAAACGTCAGTTGGGAAGTCCTTGTACGTTGACGATCTTTTAAGCTGTTCTACTCGGCTAAAGCGCTTTAACCGAGAAATGCAAGGGCTATAGACACGTTGGTTCAAAATGGTAACAGCATAGGCTTTTCTTTCTCGGCAACAAAGACGACCTGTGCCCACTTCTGTCGAAAGCGAAGAAGGCACAGGCACCCGAACCCGATGCTAACCGACACGCTATAAAACTGAAATCAGATTATTAGGTCTAACAAACACTTAACGTGCGCAAGGCATTGACTGCGAGCTGCAAATCCTCTCTGAATGTCATTAGGCGCTTCTCCCTTATGACCTGTGGAGACGATAAGGAAGTTTATTGCGCCTATACACCGCATTAGTGCTCTCCAAAATAGATTATGGATGTGCAGGGTGTATTCTTCAGCCAGGAGGTCCTGTTTAAAATGCTGGGGTGCGCTATGCCACAGCGGCGTTCCGCACTAGCCCAGCTTAAAGCGTATATTGTGAAGCAAGAATGATATCATTATAACTCCGACGTCAGTTATTTTTGATGAGATATGTTGCTAAAATTTTAGCACTACCGGTCTATAAAAACCACGTGCTGATTGCGAACAACAGACTTGCAAGATTATACAATCGCCGT
The DNA here is from genome assembly GCA_034769895.1 of Magicicada septendecula. Taxonomy (NCBI): domain Eukaryota; kingdom Metazoa; phylum Arthropoda; class Insecta; order Hemiptera; family Cicadidae; genus Magicicada; species Magicicada septendecula. Next base: position 663,952,959 of record CM068368.1, read on the forward strand.
TGTATGTTCACTCAACCAGATGGCACCCTTGCGCTCGAATTAGCCCGGAGCTAGAACATCCATGCGCCGACGGTCCAAACGCATGTTCCATGCGAAGTGCCCCCCCGGCTGCTTTACAAACCAAATTGCTGGCTAGATGTCGCCAGTAGGAACAAGAAATTGTGTCACCCAACTGAACTGGAACTCATTTTCAGATCAGTCCTGGAAGAATATGTTGGAGAACATACCATTATACACATTGACGGGTCGAGAGCGGAGTGAGTAGTGCGTTTGTCATCGAGGGCTCTCCCACTCCTCTCCTTTTGGGTCTTTATGCGTACGACTTTCCACTTTCGTTGAGTGACTAGAATGTAGGTGAGAACCAAACATATAGTCGAGCAATACTCCTGTCGACGTCGTTGGCTAAAGGCCTGTGTTGCCGAGCCTTTAAAACAATAAAACAATAGAAAAAAATAATAATAATTTCGTATGTACTTTTACATGTAGGATTATAATAATAGTGGCGGTTTATTAATACACAATAATGACAATGATAATGACAATGGGTATACAATAAAATATATTAAGGGTCACAGGATGAGATGATGGATGGGAACTGTGTTGAGCAGGTCTTCATAATTACATTGGGCCTTAATAAATAAAGACACCATACAAGGTATCCTCTGCCTCTAAATAATAAGACAAATAAATGTATAAATATAAATCTGTCTCACGATATATTTCAGCTGAACAGTATCTCCTTGGCTTCCTATTATGTGAAGTTCTCTTCAATTCCCAGTTACGCTTGCCCTCATTCATATCCGTCAGCATTAGGACATTCAAAACATTTTGTTCACTTCTGAAATGCATAGGCGCCACTGGAAAACAACTTGCTGCACTATTCAAAGCATTTGATATCAGAATCCGCCATTATCAAATTCATCCAAACATTATTATCACCTTACAGCTATTCCCATCAATATGAGTATAAAAAATGTAAATTGTGTTTCCAAGAATAAATGTTTGTTTACTTGTTCAGAAATAGTTACGCGGAGTGCATTACCGGCAGTGGTTGGTTAATGACCATGGAGAACGCTAAAGCAAACTCCGACTCGACCCGTCATTTCTATAAATAAACTGATTTATAATCTACTTAATTGCCTTTCCGTATTCAATCGTTTTGTTTCCCAAGCGATATTTATTGCTCATGGATTATTTTTTGTTGTTTTGTGACAAAGTGGACACGTTTAATTGTACTTAATGCGTTTATTATAATTTATAGGAACTAATTAGTAACTGAATAATTAATTCGATATTTTTTTTACCTTGCAAATAGTTTAGTCTAGATTACGAGTTCAGAATCAGTGGCGACAAATTGCGTTGCCAGTGTGTTCGATTAATCGTGCAAGTAGACTAAACATGAGTCACGCTGGCAACGTGTGAAGGGAACAATGGACGGTGTTCTTTAAACCGTTATGGTTTTGCAGCACGCTATGTTTCGAGCGAACTAAGAAAATGTAAGATGGATAAGAGCAATGACGTTAAATATCTTTTTAAATGTATTAAGTATTTACTAGAAACGTAATTTTCTTTCGAAACGTATATGCTTATCATGATGTACGACTTCAAGCTGGATCTGTAGCTGGTGATGGTATGACACTGCAAGCAACGCCCGGAGCGACTTCTCCGATTACTGCAAGTGTCTAACGGGCAGGTTATACAAGGCCTTTTTGTGGTGTATCTGAGCAAGTCAGGTGCTCAGCAGTCACATATGGTAATTTCCATAGTATCCCGGTGAACCAGTGGCAGTTCAGGAAGGATACTCCTGGTCCCTTTCAGGCCCAGATCGTCCATCAGTATGGCCTACAGCGCAACTACTCTGATCGCCGTGCGGTGGTCGACACACACCACCTAGTGTATGTCGGCGGCGACCGCCTCATGCATAGTTGACAAAGGACAACTCCGTACGAGGACCAGGAACGGCCCGGACCGGCATTCAATGCAGTGTTGTTGCTTTGTACAGTTTGCAGTTTTATGACTGTGTTGGCGATGGTTCCTAAGGGCCCTACGTAGACATCTATGGGGGGTCCCTTCTAAAAGAGATCAATTGGATTACGGGCCCTTTCAAGATTTACAGTTGGTGAGGGGGACGTTCGACTCTGGCCAAATCGTGTTGGCGTGGGTAGGAGTAGTTGCCTCAGAAAGAAGATGGTTACAGATAGCCTGAAACGAATTCTGCCACCGTTTACAGACGGAGGCCCATCCTGATCGATCGATTATAGATAAACCATCGAGAGCAAGTTGATGAGGATTCTTGTGGTACTGTTCAAGCATACGTTTCCCACCAATGGAAAGGAGTGGGCCGTTGAAAGGGATGCGTATATCAATACTGACCATAGAAGCAATAGATAGAATGTGAGCTTTGTGCTCAAGGAGAGGGGACTCCTGCGGGAGATAAGAAGAAAGATCTTGGCTCTGACCCCGCGGGATTGTTGGAGTTTTGTATGGACGTTGTTTGTGAGGCTTAGGTGATTGTCTGCAGTCATTTCCAAGTACTTCACCGACCTTCCAAGTGAGCTGTTTGCAATCTATGATTAAGGCTTAGCATACAGCCCATATGCACGTGATACTTTTTGCAACTGTAACCCCTCTTTCCTTTTATGTCTTTTTATGAGTATAAAACAACCTTCTTTTATTTTAATTTTTTTTTTTTTTTTTTTTTGAAAGAGAAGCCACAAGTTAATTAAGACTAGGCCGGAGCCTAGAGAAGCCAAAATTGTGCTGGGTCCAGTATGACAGGACTTGTAATGAAACTCGGTTGCAATATAACAATAACGGTTTTTATTGTATTACATCATTTGCTACATGTAGATCCCCCACATAATTTACTCTATCACATAATTATCCCCCATGAATCACAAATATATCATAAATAAATAATCCCCATGTTTTAACCGTGTAGAAAGACAAGATCTGTATAACGTAACAAGTATTTTTATATATATATATATATATATATATGTATATATATATGTGTATAGAATAATGTCCAGTAAATATATATAATTCTCCCCCATTTTGTGACTAGCTTAACATAGACAAAACATAACAACACGTACAGAAACATAAGGCACATATACTCACAATTATACACCAATATTCTAAACACGAATGCCCCTGGAATGCACCTGCCTAGCAGGCAGTGTTACTACCATGCCCAGAAACCAGCAGTGATAAATGTTTGCCCATCAGCAACCCGTTTCTATTGAACTACATAAAAGCGAAAACCCCAGAAAGGATGATAATTACTCATAACCCATAAGCATGACCGGACCGCCTATATGTATAGAATTCCACTGAGAAATGACCCATCATGAGCATATGAAACTTTAAGTTCCTTCAACAGCATTAAATAAAAATTTTAAAGAAACTACATCACCTGATTTCAAACAATTGTTATACAATTCTAAAATGTTAATTTGTTTTACACATTCAGAAGGATTCAATAAATCAGTATATACTTTACCAGTAGGAAAATTAATCAGACGATGCTTTACAGATTTAAAAAATTAAACAGTATATGTTTTACAAGAAAAAAATTAATCAATATGTGTTTTACAAGTAAAAAAATTAATCAGGAGATGCTTTACAAGTGAAAGAGTTAATCAATACGTGTTTTACAAGTAAAAAAAACAATCAGTATAGACCTTTGTAAGATACAAAATTAATTAGTATATGCCCAGAAAAAATGTGCAAATTCTTTTCTATTAAAACCCGAATGGCTATATAAATATATATAAAATGAAATTACAATAAGAACGGTTGTGCCCTAGCAGCTGTGGGAGCGCGCCCGCATGTGGTTGACAAGGTTTGACAGGAATCTAACCTGCCTCAGGCTGCACCAACATGTGCCAGGCAAAAACTATGTCCCTTTTTATACCCCAGAAAACAGCCAAAAAGAAAACAAAAAAAAACCCCAGCCCTTAAATGTTAAACCCAAGGTGAATTTAATATTTACTCAATTCTGTCCCAGCCGGAACAGAGTTCCTAACATGTCATATAAATTTTGTAAAGAGTAAAATGATGAATATATGCAAACTGTAAAATGTCTAAGTGTACAAATATCTCTGGCACGCTCCCCCAGTGCAGCACACAATTACAAGCATTGCACTTAGTGTTAGGTAATTCCGTTATTAAAGTGTTCTTTGCAATTAACTCACAATGTTCAGAATGATGATCAGCTGACCCCCTTTATAGCAGACTGTCTGGCCACGTGGTCACATGGATTCAAAAGATTTTTACAGTAAAACAGGTGCACTGCCGGCCCGGCCCCAAAAGGAAAATAAAAGAGTGCATATCACCTTAATTGTGCTGACTCAGTGTTACATCTCGATCTGGTCACCGACTCCTTCTCCGAACAGGATCGTGTCTAATGGTCCATGGCTGATGCAGATGGAAGGCAATCAGCAAAGCCAAATCTCCGTCTTAATCGAGAACCCTGTTAATTCATATAAATTAGAAAGATGTTCACAAAAATGTACACCCAAGTTCAGGTAATTAACCTCAGAACGGGCCTTCAACCAACTCTCAATAAATGCACAAAGTTTCAGTAATAAAGTCTTTGCAACCTGCTTAAAGAGTAGAAAAGTCAGCCATGGAATAATTAATTTTAAAAATAAAAAGATTTTATCAAAGGGCGTAGAGTTAAAGACATTAGCACCCTCTCACACGCTTCAACAGAAATTAACAGGTTAGCCAGCCACGTGGTGACACGATAATCGCTATTTGTCCAAAAGATTAACTTCAAAGCACTCACAGTATTAATAATGTCACCTTAATAATGTTTCCTCTACGGATGTTCTCACAAGTAATTTCTTTACTGTAAAGTTAATTAAAGAGCACACCGACAATCTGATGCATGAATGAGCATAGTTCATTACCTAACTATGCACTAACTTTTAGCCTCGAATTTATATAACATTCTATACATTATCATGACAATGACACTTACAGTGCCTCGTACACTATTATAGTAATAATAAAAGGAACATGGGCTATATACTGAACATTAAGTAAATTTTCTTTTAATATAAAAACTGTCGGGTCGCACTCACATAAATACGTCTTTTTATACGGTTGCATACACCTTGTTATTAATTGTCTATTTAATTTGAATTACTTTTGAACGCATACAATAACAAAATATCTTACCGGGAATCTCGTACGTTTCAGCCAGCCATAATAGTTGAAGAAAAACTACGCAGTAACTGTTCGGAAGCCGGGAGTCGGTTGATTCTCTGAGCCAGGCGGTGAGTAGAATACAGCTGATACCGTCTGCACAAGCCGACCCTTACTACGCGTTGCGCGCGCAGCCTTAACGGTTGGTACAAAGTTCAGTACACCCGCCCCTTTGCTCTCGCGTTATATTATAATTAAATATTCCACAATTCATTTTTCGCCGGCCAGAATCGGGCCGGCACACAACAGCGTGCAAAAAGTCAAGTTGGCGTTGTATCCGCTTGCAGGCATAACCCCGGGTTTACGAGCCACAGGGACACATGACGTCGTCTGCAAAATGGAGAAGAATGAGTTTCGTAAACAGGCAAGATCGTTCTTGTAAGCCAGGTACAGAATGGGGTCGAGGACATAAGCCGTCTTCTGTTATTTTATACCTTATATCATAGCTCGACTTGTGTAAAGTGACAAAGAAGGACAAAAAATACATTGTTACATTTCAATTAAAAATGTACATACAAAATCGAGTCAGAACTTAATTTAAACCCCTTAGAAAGACCATGTTCATTATCCTGTTGTAACGCCCGTGGCTGGGGCCTCACAAAGTGAAAGCTGCAGTCGTGCGGACAGGATAGCTGTGAGAGTGGCTCGTTATTAAATAAGGCATTTTTTACTTAGATTAATAATATTTCTTTAATTCATTAGAGTAACTATGTTCGTTAACAAGTTTTATCTTGATGAACAAATGACAATAATGACAATACAAATGAACAAAATAACAATAATTGAAGTGACATACTTTCGTTACAATAATTCTATTGAGTGTTATCATTAAGACATAATATTATATATAAAACAACATTCTTTATATACTGACTATTCTTTATTAAAACATTATAAAAGCTTTACTAACTATATTTCTGAATTTGTTACGTTACTACTTTAAATTAGGCATAAATGATTAAGATGTCAATTACACATATTTCTTAACAAATTTAGAACACTACTGAGCACTTCTGAGTATAAATAATTCATTATCCAAAATCGATTAATGCTTTAAGTTTGAACAAAGTAAAACAAAACAAAGTTGTAATTACGCTTTTGATGTAGTTCCATCGTTGACAGAAGATGTACGTATAGTGCGCAAGGACGCCAAAAGTGAACAAGTGACAAAATGTGTACTTCCCAGTGCTCTCGTCAGTTTTATACCCTGCATGACGCAAAAAGTCTCTATGAGTTAACGCCCAAAATTCAGCCAATCAGAACTGGACTCTGCACGTGTCTCGAAATTTATCAGGTCACACGAGAGGACAATTTGACATTGATTTTTGTGAACCAAAGCGGAACTCGTTCGCAAACACTGACAAGTAGACTATTCTTAGCTTTCCTGGTTGATAACTCACTACACGTGTCACGATAAAAAATGGGCAGCACACTTCCTCACAATCGCTCAGTTTGTTCCTTAAAATAATTCTTAAGATAAAATAAAATAATACATTGAGTAGTTTGAGTATGAGTAGAATCCTCATTTACAATTATATATATAAAGCCATAATGTGGAGTGTGCTGGGCACAACACCCCTCCTTACTTTACAAAAGGAAAGTACGGGACGTACTTTGCTTTTCAAATTTTATCCAAAGTATAAACAACTTACAGTTTTACTCAAGCTCAACGTTCATGCAATGTACTACAATATATATAGTAAGTAGTATAGTAGTATAGTATGTAACCCCTCTTTAGATTTTTATGCTTTATAAATTTTTTTTTTTTTGAAGAGGGGCCACTAGTTATTTAAAACTAGGCCAAAAGCCTAGAGAAGCCAAAATGCGCTGGGTCCAGTGGGACGGGACTTGCAATTAAACTCTCTAGTATAACCAACAACAATAGCATTTATTGAGTAATTGAGTATATAAGGTAACAATTTGTTTTTGTTTTTATAATTGCAAATTTTTTCTTTTTTGTATAAATCTTCCCCGTACATGACCCACAAAATAACACATACATAAATCACATAAATACACACATAAATATATATATATATCTCTATCACATACACATGCTCAATGTCAATGTCACATAGACATAAATAACCAACACCCTTATAAATTTAAAGCATAACCACCCGCCTATATACATTTTCTCGACACACATATATCGCCCCCATCTAAAAGAAATAATTAATAATTCAAAGGAATTTCAATCCACATACCTTTACAAACATCCGAATATATATATATCACTAGTGCTCCCACGAATCTGGGTTGGCCAGAATGCCCGAAACTACTTTAAAGTGCGCTTAGACTTGGTAAAATTATAATCAATAAATCAGTAAAAATATAACTGACAATAATAAATAGAAAAGAAGGTAAGCTACAATATTTCCGTGACCTGAACTGTATTTGTGAATATGGTGAGATAATAATTTATAAATTTTTTGTAAGAAATCTAGATTAGCATAATGATTAAAAAATTTAAAACAGTGAGGTGACATACTGGTATATAACCTTTTTAAGAAAACTGAATTGGCAATAATACATTTAAAGAGCTTTTACAACTGTGAGGTGACATACTGGTATATAACCCTTTTAAGAAAACTGAATTGACAATAATACATTTACAGAACTTTTACAACTGTGAGGTGACATACTGGTATATAACCCTTTTAAGAAAACTGAATTGGCCCGGCAGCCGACATGTTCCTAAGCATGGAGCATGCATATGTCTGCATACAAACCTGCCTCCACAGGATTAAACACGGGGCCGGACTATTACTGAATCAGAAAGCTTATTACCCTTACATAACCCCAAAACGTAATTTAAATATGTGATCTAACCTGACAGGAATTATAGCTGAACCCTACCAGCCGGTGGGGTTCATCCTGTCACCAACGGAACCCCCCTTACATATTTGAAATACCAGTCCCCTAATACTTGAACCACCCCCTTTTACCGAAAACGAGAAAGAAAATATAAGTGAATAAATTGTAAGAAGCCTCGGGTGCATGCCAGCCCCCGGGATTACACTTAATACAAAGTTAGTACATAATATACAAAATTCCCCCAAAATCCGCGCACAATTCTGTCCAGTTAAACTGGGGCCCAACTAAAATGTTTAAAAGGTGAAAGAAATATGATAGTGTGTCACTCATACCCCACAAGTTTTATGAAGTGTTATCGGCACAAATCCGGGTGTCTATGTAGGTCAAAATAAAATAATAATAATTGGTTTGAGGTCACCTTGTTTGTCACATGTGTTGGTGTTCGAGTTCATACTTCCAGTGCCTGTAGTGTTGGTTTGGCGTGCTCATCTCGCTATTCCCTCCGGCAGACGAAGTCGAGAGCCTCTGGTGACACGTTCAGGCGGAGATGTTCATCCTGTGCCGGCGTCCTCGTCTAAGCACGGGAGCCCGCAGATCTGTGCGAGATTATCTACCCATCCTTGGGTGACAGAATATTTTCAAAAGTGAATTCTTCGCTCTGTCGAAGAGACACGAGATGTTGGCGGTGTGGCCGATGAAGCAAGACAGCACAAAAACGGTTGGTACAGCGCAATACTGAATCCGCGTTTCCAGGCGACCACCAGATAGCGTGGCAAGCACCACCTCAACCTAGATTTCGCCTTCCCGTTAAACACAGAAACTACTAACCGTTTTCCCGTTCGAGTTAAATATTTATTTAAATATATTGCTTGTATCAGCGCCGGTTGTTAGACAACCGGCACAAGTAGTATTACCTACTCTGTTTACATCATGAAATCTACATCTAAACAAACCACATCTACATCTGATCTGTTTATCTACATGTAAACAAATCAACAAAACAAACGAGATAAGACTGCGCCGTCTACGGTCAGTCGTTCATTGTTATCGCTAAGCAGTTGTACACGCTCAGCTGTGTGTAGATATCACATTGTGTCGATGTACACATTTACATATATATCACGCGATAATCTGTGTACATATTTACAAACAAAATTATTGTCCAAACTTTCTAATACAATACTACATAATTGTCTCTTTTTCTATTTAAAAGTAGTTTTATCTGTTACATTCAGCACTTTTTGTTTTCCTTAGGTAAGTTTACAACTATTATAATTATTATTATTTCTTTTTTTTACATTTTTCCTTACGTACTTCTCAATTCTTTATGTAGGTTCAATATATCGTTTATTAAACAATCAAACACAACAAACACTTTAATTTATAATTGAGAATGTGTAACTCTAACACCTGGTTTTACGTAGACTGCTGTAACATTCATTCCGTCTGGCGAAGTTACCTCTGGAACTTCCTCTGCTGCTTCTTGTGTTGCCTCAGCACTCGATGTCGTTGCTGGTATGAGAGTAGAAGTTAGACATTTGGAGACTCACTTGGTTCGGTAGACGAGATATAGTAGCAATGCTGCTCCAATAATTATGACGGTAAAGCCACCGGCATAGCGAATAGATTGTTCGTTTCGTGATTGTAGCTTTTCTCGCTGTATCTCTTGAATATCGTTAATAAGCGGTTCAGTGAAACGTCATCGAAGTTGTGTATCCCATGCAGTACTTCGTCAATATTCAATTCTGTATCATCTGAAATCTTCATGTGAGTGACATTATTTGTTAAAATTTTAGCTTCGAATGGACTAATCAAAGAGGATATTGGTGGTTCAATCATGATAGGCTTAGTAAGGTTATATATACTTCGTCCATAGGTATGTGGTAATAAGGTAAATTATTTGGAATATATATTGTAATGGTACATATAACACACCCAACACCAAAGTATCACAAAAGCCACCAAAGTGGATTAAAAGCCAATATAAATGAATTTATCTACAAAAGTTGAACCTACAATCAAGAACAGAGGAAGTATTATAACCAAAATAGGGGAATAAAATAAACTATGATTTACAAGTAAATGTACAACTGAAGAAAAGAAGACAAGACTAACGACGAGACAACGTACCTAATTACCCAATAGATCAAACAGTGAGAAGGAAACCAATGACAACACCAAGACGAAACTTGCTAAGAGTGAGGAAGGAATCAGTGCAAATAAGGAGAAAACCTGATCAAGTCAAACGCCAAAGGGAGATAATATAAATGAAAACAAATTAACATATGAAAGTAAAAGTATTATTATTGAAAAAGAAAGTAGAAGTGAGTCAACCAACATGATTTAAATCCCTAAGCTGTGACTTGACACTGACAAACTTATTAATCAAATACATTTAATAACAGTACAATACAAACAGAACTCAATAAAATTAACTATTGAAAATAGAATTTAATAAGGAGAATGAATACCAGTATGGTAATTGCATAACTAAATGATGTATAAACATTACAAAAGGACAATGTCCAAAGTACTAATAAAAAGTTGTAAAGTGGAATTAAAATTGTCAATGACCACTAATTACCAATAATAAAGATTGTGAGAATAACAAAAATTGAAATCTAGCTATAAACATTAATATACCAGTGTTAGATAAGAATAAATAAATCATGCATTATGTAGAAAATTGAAACTGACACTCAACCATTGTTGAGAGACCAAATTAGAACATAACCTAATCTGGCCAACTAGTTTTCAATAAAACAGTAGAAAACTATGACTAAAGTGATGTTAAACCAAAATGTGTTGTAGTATAACATAACTAGGTACTATAAGGAACATTCAAGGTACAAAAGATAATATGGTCACGAAACATAAATGCTGAATAAATGTAATTTAATATAACCATATGCATCACATAGAATGGTTACCTGAGAGAGAAAAAATATCAATTAAACTTGTAATAAAAGAATAGGAACTCAACCTATAACACTGAATAATGCAGAATAACGCTCAGATGAGACAATACAAGGATTATATCCACCTAATTAATAATAATAACACAAATAATAAGTAAACACTAGTAATAACTAGATGCAAGAAGTCTGAGTAACTTCAAACCAATGTAATTGTCAATATAAAGGCAGAATTAACAACTGACCAAGTACTAACAGTGTTATCAGAACACTTATAAGAAATAAAAATACAATAATGAGATAAATGTGAAAGAATTACAACTAATGAAAAATGTAACAGTCAATGTACTAAAACTTCATCAAAGAGACTATAATTAAAGTAATCAAAACCAGTAATAAATAAAACTGACACTATCAGAGGTGGTAATGACCAGTGAATTATGCATTGGCCATAACAAAGTTGCATTATCAACCACTAATATTATGTATTAATTAATAAATAATTAATGTGACAATAGGCTTAGAGTTTGACCCTAGGAAAATGAATAATTCATAACTGTAAGTAAATAACCATGTGTGAAACGTTCATAATACAGTACTAGTAAGTTATCACCATAAACACAGTGAATAAAAACAATGTATTGTGACGATTTAAAGATTATTTAAATAGCACAAATTAAATTTTTTGTTCTTATAACAAGTGAGAGTATAATCCACCCCCTTTGTACCTAGACACCTGTATCAACTTGCAAAAAGTCTAGTACGAACATGCAAAGTACAATGTTATTAAGCGAAAACTAATAATCATTTTATTTAAATAAAAGACGTAATAATAATAAAGGAAATATCTAACTTCTAACTAAGAAAAGGTAGGATAAATTATTGTAGTTAATTAATAGACAATTAATAATAGTAAATGAACGAACTACTTTTCTCTCAGCGCGTAAACCGCGCCAGCTTCCATACTCCCTGCCGCTAAACTAACCCCAGTCGCCGGAGAATCTCTGACATGTAAGCAGCTCGAAAATGTGTCGTGAAGTTAAACTTGCGTTTATGTCGCTAAAAAACGATATAACAAGAAGTTAGTGCTTCTCACTTAATTAATCCAATGTAGCGTAAGCGAAACGAAGGTTAAAAACTAGTAATGTAGTTCAGACGTTGAGAAAATATTCTTAATAAATAAAAAACTTAGCCGACACATCTCTTTATAAAAAAGTAAGTGGTAAGATATGTTTCTTACCATGTAAAAGGTAACATCAGTGCTGTTAAAATAAAAAGGAATTAAATGTGAAAAGTGAACACCAACGCCAGGAGAGAAAGTTACTACAACAACTGTACGAACTCCAAGTAGCAGAATTCCAGTGCCATGACCTAGACCACAATACAGAAACAACCAACTAAATGGAGGATCCAGATGGACAACGAACTACACCCAAGAAGACCTACTGAAGAGGATCATCTCGACCACCAGCCTCAGACTCACGTTATATTCAGGTGACAATAAACCATAACTTCTGTGCATACATTGTTTTTAACAACCGCAACAAAAAGAACAGTAAAATTTCTTGTAAAGACTTTTTTTAGATCACATAAACATTAGCATATTAATGTTTGTAATTTCTGTAATGCTATAGTAATAACCTGATGATGTTTAAAGGTAAAGTTAATCTGAATTTACATCAGACTATTCTTCAAATAGTTTTGATGATGTTAAAGTATGTTAGAATATTACAAAGTTAGAACCCGGATCCGTGGTAAACAAAGTAATACACAGCTGTATGATTTTGAGATACTAAGAGTAAAAATTTAAAGAATATTTAATGCAGAATCTATAAGAATTTTCTTTTAAAAGTAAAGTAAAGTAAAAAACAAAAGATGACCATTAAAGCTATTATGTTTATATTCATAGTTAAAATACAATAATAAAGAGATGTTTTCGCTAATATCCAGAGAGTGAATAAATTTATGTAACCTTGGACAAATTCCTGATATATACATTGTCATAATTTGTTGGTAAGTAATTTTTACTAACTACGGCAACTAGTTTAATTAACAGCAAACAATTAAACTGGTTCCCTATGTTATAATGTCTTAACAGGAGAGACGTTATAGTATTTAATGTATTATGTAACATAAGAGATGTTATTAATTTGTACGAAGTGTGTTTTTATCAACCCCGTATCAGAACTATATGATAAGGGTATGCAAATTACTCGTAATCAAAAGAAAGAAACAATGGTAGTTATAAAAATGTTATCATTATAATTATAAATAAACTATTTGATTTATAAAAAAAAACTAATAAATTGCAAGCCCGTGCGCGTGCCTTTGTGACCAGAAAATCATACTCTCAACCCGAGCTTAGTGACGCTTACTTGCGCGTCTATTTTGACGAACTTAGCCGAGAGTACACGAAATAAAGACAATTAGCCAATCAGAGCTCATTAAAAAGTACGAAGTGCCGAATCCGGACACACGTAACAACAACAGTTCATCACCAGCAATCGAGGCAGACTCCACGTGGGCAGAGTGACCATCAAAACATTGAATTGATAGCCGACAGCTGATAACGCATACTAACCTCGAAACTCATAGTTGAGGTTAGGTCGGATTAGAGGGACAGTGAAGTATTATTTTGACAGTGTTCTTTAACGGAGTACATGCGTATAGGCAGTGTGTGAAGAGAATTAATAAATATTAATTCAAGTGTTAAATAATTTTTGAAAATTATAAAAGTTTTGTGTTAGTGATACTTCGAGTCAACGGTACACGCAAGTATCAGTGCCAATGGTTATTATATTGTATAAAAAAGTAATTGATCAAATAAAGAACGCTACTAGCGAATTTGATTTATCCAAGTTAAATAAAATATAACCCTCTTTCTATAAGAAAAGGGACTTTACCAATTGAATAAACAATAAGCAACGAAAGCGTTGACTAATAACCATTTTGACTTTCTAGCTTAAAATCAATTGTAATGTTTTATAAAAAGACATTGAATAATCAATAAGGGAACCAATGTACCCTAACATTTAATATTTTTAGATTATTATTGTGCTTAATTGTAGAACCTTAACTCAATGTAACATACGAGTTAACCCTAGTGGTAGATGATTTTTAATTACCTGTACTTTGTTTATATCCACTTTTAGGAGATAATTCATGGAAATATCACTGAATTTAATTAATAACAATGTTATATGAAATAAGTAATGCATTCAAGGAAGCATTCATCAATTAATATCAAATAAGTAAGGTTACGATGAAATAAGTAATGCATTCAAGGAAGCATTCATCAATTAATATCAAATAAGTAAGATTACGATGAACCCTAGTTAACCTCAATTTCAATTAATGAACAATTGTTCAAATTTTGTGTTATGTTAAAGAAACAAATAATATTTTTTATTCTCCGCCTACTCATTATTACAGTAGTGCATTTCTGTAGTTAAAGTGTATCTTGCAGACTAAAAGAACTTGCGATTTTTATAAAGAAAAATAACGAAATTGTCTACATCCAGACATAGTCGATTATTAGATTCAGTCTGACCACCCTGAGATTTTAATTATTTTAAGAGTCCATACTCGAAATTAATTGTTTTAAAAAAGAAAATGAATGAAATAATTGTATGACAACAATTATTCAAGTTGAGTTCAATAAATAAGTATTATTTCACGAATGACAAAAGTGTTGACTATCATTGTAAATAAATAGACTTGCAGCTTAGGTGAACGATAGCAACGGTTGGTACCAGAGGCCAGAGCGAGAATTTGAATCTAATGATTCTCGCCAGTAATATTCTCGCACATTACTAGCATACAACCATCACTAGTAAGTATTGTATAAATGTTATACTTATGTCAATTTCAGTGCAGGAACACACCGTTCGAATCACCTCACCGAATAGCAGAAGAGTCAACGCAAACCATTCGACAATGAGCTCACAATACTTAACAACAGTACAAAATTAAAAGATTCAATAATAATAATACTTATATAAAATTTTACGAGAGAGCATCTCGGTCACTTACAATATGACAATGGTGTGGATTAAGAAGAACTCCTCTCTCCCTAAGAATCTCGGTCTTAGTGTCTTGATCGCATCTCCAGGTAACTCGTATCGGTTTTGGTGCACTATATATCCACGCATCCTTGTTCGGCATCTGATGTAGAATTGGACGGCTGAAATTCTGTATAACCTTCTTCTAACATTGAACACGAGCACTGCTGGTCTCTCCAACAAATAATGCTTAGATACAACTGTCGTTATGGTACGAATACAAAGGTATATTGGCTGGACACACACTATACTTGGAACCTCTGCACGCAATTACATCTTTGTGTGTAAGTTCAACATACTCTTGTCGCGTTTTAGTTAATGCTAAGTACTCAGTATTGCTCTTTATATATATAAACTTATTTTTCTTTTATAAAATTGCTAAACTGCTATAATTGTTATTATTTAGACAAAGCTTTTCGTCATCACTGACATCTTCAGGTCTTAAACAACCAATTGTTGTTTAAGACATGAAGATGTCAGTGATGACGAAAAGCTTTGTCTAAATAATAACAATTATAGCAGTTTAGCAATTTTATAAAAGAAAAGTAAGGATGGCTGCTAATTTAAACAATACGAAGTATAAACTTATTGATAGAAGGTTCTCTATACGGCAAGGACTTTACAGATTACAAGTCTAGTAAACTGTTTTCTGTTTTTAAAGGAATTTCTATAATCAGTTAGAAATATATTCAGTTGATTTCTTTATTTTTATGCAAAATATCACTCTGTATTTTTTTCCAATTCACTGATCTTCGAACTAAACGTCTCAAGATCATCATTATCCATAGTACCAAATAATATTTTCATAGCTGAATCAATAGCATTTATTGCTCCACGTTCTTACGTGTTTCAGGTAACATAGATTTTAGTCTACTTATTTCTATTTTTAACATACTTGCGACAGTACGCAAGCGACTGACTTCGAGCTAATGGAGTCCTTGGCTCGCTAAAGAATAATCGCTATTTTATGAAAAACAATAGTAATTACATACGTGGTAAACTAGGTCGAAGGTTGTAAGATGAAGATGGAGATTCAGACAAGGATATTGGTCGATTAGGATGCCATTCAGGATCGTTAGGTGTAGGTGGTGAAGGTGGAGGTAGTGCAAAACTATCTTCAAATTCAATAGGCGTAATATCTAAAAATAGGTTCATCTTCTTCTTCAATCGTTACTATAGGCATTTGTCTCCCCACTTGTCCCTCGGTCAAAACATTCGTATCACAGGTTTCAATGTCATCAAACCTTGACCCTGTACTTGATTCGTTATCACTATGTTCAAATGTAACAGCTGTTTTCTTGCGTGCTGCCGACTCCGTGGTTTCTTATCTCCTGCCATAGTTAATTTCTTTAATCTATTCACGTGAACAATTTCTTCTTTATTTTGTTTCAGTAATTTATAATTTAAATCATTTAATTTTTCTATAATTTTGTAAGGTCCTACCCATGGCTGAAATTTGGCAAGCCAACTATTAACTGACGTCGTACATTTCCCCTGTTGTTATACTATTTAATGCTCTATAATCAACACAAAACCTGTACTTAGGTATACTGTCTGGACTCTTTTTCGGAACTATCACAACTGGACTACTCCACGGTGCGTTTGAAGGTTTTATTACATCTTTCTCTATCATCTCGGTTATATGACTCTGTATCACACTCTTCATAGACTCAGGAAGTCTGTAAGGTTTCTTTTTAATCGGTATACTATCACCAGTATGTATTTTATGCTTTATATCTACAAGACCCCCTCTATGCTCCGGATCATCACGGAACAAATCTCTATACTTTAATAACACTGGTTTCAAAACTTCACTGTCACTCTCAGACAAGTGCTTTAATTTCCCTAATACTAATTCATCAATATTCTCATTACTACCAAAATTATCATCATTATTATGTTTCTCATGTTCTAGAACATCAACATCTCTTACACTTCCATAAATTTCAGGCCATAAATTTCTCTGCCAGACCTAACATAATTCACTTTTGAATTACAAGTGTTTCTCCACTACAATTAACAACTTTAACAACTACATTGTTATCGGTGTCTACAGTACTCAGTACACGGCAACTCTTATACCCTGCACATCTAATTCTCGTGGTTCTACTAAAACCTCTCGTGGCACCGGAATGTCACGTAGACCTACTATTCGGCAATTTACTAATACCTCACTTAAGGGTGGTAACTCTTGCTCGGAAGCATTCATGACACGCCAAAATTCTGCATCATTCCCGACAAAATTACAACGCGTTATAGGTTGATCAGGCCCACAACCGTTAGTAATACCAGTGAAGACTACCCCGCAATCCTCTACACCGGAGTCGAGTGATATGACTACCGAGTTTTTATTCAAACTCAGGCGTCGTGATGGCAAGTCTATTATTCCACCCAGTGACTTTAGTAAATCGAGGCCTAGTATACCGTCGTAAACATGAAAAAAGTATCATCCCTTGGTACTACAAGGAAAGTGTGTACAACTTCAACGCTTCCCAGACATAACCTCAAATTTTGTGTCCCTTTTACGAATAAGTTACTCCCGGTAACCCCTTTAGCATTTATAACAGTTTTATGTGTGGCACATCTACTGATACCTTCCTTAATTAAAAAAATAATAGATCCAGTGTCTATTATAAATCTACATAATTTCTTTTCAATTTCACCCATAATTACTAAATCATTTAAACCGTTAGAAGAGATTGTAGGTATCAAATAACTCGTCCGTTCGATCCTGCCGTGCCCTAACAAGTCGAACTGCTGGCGTTTGGGTGTGTATTTTGCTTACTATTACAGTTACGAGCGTAATTCCCCTTAGCATGACAATTATAACATTCTATGTCTTTCAAAGCCTTTTTTTGTGCATTGTTATTATTTTTATTATTACGGTTCTGATTATAACTGGTACTGCGAGCATTATGTGGCTACGTTTTACCACTAGCTTCCCTTGATAACTTTTTAAAACAATTCTTAGCTAAGTGACCTACCTTGTTACAGTGATAACAGGTGACACTAGTCACGAAGACATGTCCACCGGCTTTATTTCTCTTACCATGTCCCCATGAAGTATGCTGCTGTTGTTGATCAGCTGAAGCCACAGTATTAGCGATCTGAATTGCCTCCTGCATAGTGTTAGGTAATCGGTATCGTACTTGTTGTCCCACAACACATTTATGTATGCAGCTAAAAGTCCACGCTCCGCCTCTTCCTCCATGACTTTCTGCTCCATAGGATCAGCAACCTGTCTAATAGTCTTTGAACATTAAATTCGGCAACGATCAGCACAAGATTCTGGGGTTTCACCCCTACGCTGTGTCGCTGACTGAAGTGCTGTATAATGATACAGATCTAACTGCTTAACTTTAAATCGTTCAATAAAACATTGTGTTAAAACGTCATACTTTAAAGCTGCTTTCTGTAACTGCGGACAACTATTATAATATAGTGCTGCAGGTCCCCTTAATTTTAATGAAACGATGCGAACCTTATCAGAATCGTTCCAATTCCCTATTGTCGCGGCATCGTCAATCTTTTTAAAGAAAGCATGAACAGGAATACCCGTACCATCGCCCCTCCAATTTTCAATTAAGTTTGCTATAGTCATTATATATAGGCATTTGTAATCAAACTCTTAATAGTTTTATTTAAACAATTAGTTTCTATGATTCTTTGTAATAGACTTCGTAAGAGAGTCTCGCACCCCTCCAAATAGTATTAGGATCTTGGATTGGACTGGTGTGTTATAAACAGGTAAAATGACAGAAGGACTACTGTGGGATAATAAGCTGTTATAACCCCAACACGCGTACCAACCCGCATAAAAAGTTCGAACAAGCCCCGAAACCTTAATTTTTTCTTTAACTGCGTACTACTATTGCCCATCAATAAAGAGACACTTCAATGAGAGAAATGTTTAATTAATGTAAGTAAATTAACATTCCCAAATTTAATATCCCAAATTCTGACACCAAATTTCCGTTGTAACGCCCGGGGCTGGGGCCTCACAAAGTGAAAGCTCCAGTCGTGCGGTCAGGATAACTGTGAGAGTGGCTCGTTATTAAATAAGGCATTTACTTAGATTAATAATATTTTTTTAATTCATTAGAGTAACTATGTTCGTTAACAAGTTTTATCTTGATGAACAAATGACAATAATGACAATACTCTCGTTAAAATAATTCTATTGAGTGTTTTCATTAAGACATAATATTATATATAAAAAAAAACATTCTTTATATACTGACTATTCTTTATTAAAACATTATAAAAGCTTTACTAACTATATTTCTGAATTTGGTACGTTACTACTTTAAATTAGGCATAAATGATTAAGATGTCAATTATACATATTTCTTAACAAATTTAGAACACTACTGAGCACTTCTGAGTATAAATAATTCATTATCCAAAATCGATTAATGCTTTAAGTTTGAACAAAGTAAAAAAAAACAAAGTTGTAATTACGCTTTTGATGTGGTTCCATCGTTGACAGAAGATGTACGTATAGTGGGCAAGGACGCCAAAAGTGAACAAGTGACAAAATGTGTACTTCCCAGTGCTCTCGTCAGTTTTATACCCTGCATGACGCAAAAAGTCTCTATGAGTTAACGCCCAAAATTCAGCCAATCAGAACTGGACTCTGCACGTGTCTCGAAATTTATCAGGTCACACGAGAGGACAATTTGACATTGATTTTTGTGAACCAAAGCGGAACTCGTTCGCAAACACTGACAAGTAGACTATTCTTAGCTTTCCTGGTTGATAACTTACTACACGTGTCACGATAAAAAATGGGCAGCACACTTCCTCACAATCGCTCAGTTTGTTCCTTAAAATAATTCTTAAGATAAAATAAAATAATACATTGAGTAGTTTGAGTATGAGTAGAATCGTCATTTACAATTATATATATATATAAAGTCATAATGTGGAGTGTGCTGGGCACAACAATCCAAAAACATTTTCTTGTTTCATAATTATCAGCATATTGATAATTATGTAATCTACTGAATGTTAGTGTAACAGCAACATTGCTTTGTACAAATTAAAACAGTGATTGCAAACGACCTTTTTACAAATTTAAACCGTGCTGATGTTGCCCTCCAAATCAGATCAGTGAAATCTATATAATGTATATGTATGTCTGCGCGCGCGCATAAAAAATAAAGTCTCATTTACTTTATTATTTTATTTTTACATGTTCTGCACGTATAAATAATATTGTATAAATAAAATTATTTCCGTCCCTTTGTTGTGTAAATACAAGAATGGCCTCTTGATAACGTCATTAGTGATAATGCTAAGCAATTGCTCACTTGATTTACAAATTGTTTCCCCGTAGCAAATACGCTTTCAACGCAATTATAAATTCAGTATTCTCTTGTAGATAAATCATTCGCGGTGTAGTTAACCATATTATTATTTTTTGTGATTGAGACAATGCCAGCTGCTTTTAAAAGACAATGAAACTCTGAAGCGACATACAGCGACGATTATATTAATTAGTGTCAAGTAGAAACCCCGGTGTGTGTATGGCGCGCGCGCGCATGCATATAACAAAATAACAGACTCTCCCTAAATGAAAATACATTAGTTGTTACTTTAACCCGTATTGTACACTTCTCATTTAAGAACGTTTTACATTACGAGCAATAAAATATTGATGCATCATTACAATAATTTTCCTATTAGTATCGTTTAGAAATTTTACCCTCACCGGAATTAAAATATTCTATTTCTATTTTGTAGTTGACATGCCTTTCATTTTGTTATATTTTACTTTCTACATACTGACATAATAAAATTCATAGATAAACACCGAACTCTTTTCTTAGATCCACATTTATTCGTATGGAGGCTACATAACGTGTTTTTCAATCGACAAGCATAAAAAGTATAAAGTATTACTTTATATAAGGAGTAGGTTCAAGTAAAATGTGTAACGCACAATAGAATAATAAAATTACTGTATTTCTTAATTGCTGTTCTGTCGATGCAGAAAGTGGTGTGAATTACGGAACGTAGAAGTAAAAGAACATTCTATTTTGAAATATTGTTTCTCGCTTATGTGACTTCTTTTAATGAATTTTTCCTTACATAAAATAGTCTATCAAGTAATAGGTACGCAAAAGAAACATTTCTGCTTTAGCCAGGGAAGACAAAGTACACATGTGAAATATACACGAGAAGTATAAACCCGTAGCCTATGTGATCCATTATCTAATGCAAGGAATACTCTAATTCAGAAACCTAAGATTATTCTGAGTAGTTACAACTCAATATAAAAAGTTTGGTAACCACCGCCTGGTTTGACAGAACAACATTGTGTACTGCAAGCTTGAAGTAGGGCCGGCGCGGCAGTGTTATTGGGTGATCATTTGTTATGGATTGTGGTTTAGAGTCTCTAGTATTCTTTAGTTCATTATTATTTCAAGTAAATAGTATGTGATGATAAGTTACTGTTCTGTGATGAGGACTTCTTGTAAGTTAAATCAAAGTAATTAATGACACTCTTACTGTTTTAACAAAGTTTTGACTTTGCTCTTCTATCGCCAAGTGTCTCTATCAGTATAAAAGTATTATTAATAAGGTAAATATTGCGACATTCGATATTACTTAAAAACGTTTATTAAACATTGTATCTGAATTCAAATACGTTCACAAAATAACTACAAATGAATTGATAAAAAAATTCTGTTATTTAACTGAAAATATCATGAGTAGGACGCGAATGAATTTTTTCATCGAAATTCACCAAATATTAATAAAATTCTCAATATTTATAAATATTCTTGCTGTCCCAAGTTTCCATCAAATTAAGATGTATCATTCTAGAGCGGTGTTCAGATTTCAAAGGCTTCATTTTCGAAAAAAAATTTTCCATAAATTGCTTCGATTTGGGAAAAACGTCCAAGTTCCGTTACAACTTCAGTCAAACGAGGTAAGGCGTCAAACAATTCTATTCCTGAATGCATTTCTTTAATTTCTATGACGCTTAATGCGCATTCACATTAATAACACGTAAGAGATAAAGCCTGACACAAGCACTTGGTTAATTTAAAACAACGACAGAACGGCAAAGATTACGCTTAAATTGTCATAAAACGAAATATTTTTTTATGGTAGGCTCCCGAAATCAACGACGGTATCTCCACCTTTCATACCTGGAAACAAATGGGGAGCTATTCGAGTAATGAGAGGGTTTAGATATCTTGGGAAGTGAATCAATGTTACTATGTAGGCCTATTAACTCGGCATGAAGAGTAGCATACTAAACCGAACCACAAGTTTAAAATAAATAATAATATTGTAAGATCCGTAGTAAGATATGGCTGTGAAACGTGGGTTACTACGATTAGACCACGCAGAAAAAATATGAGAAAAAGTATTTGGACCAGTGCAGGGCGATTGGCAATACGTAATAGAACAAATCATGAAGTGGAATGCCTCGTACAACATATATATTAAAAGTCAAAGAATGCGATGGTTGGGTCACTTATGTAGAATGGAGGTTGGTAGGAGCGTGTGGAGAATAATGGAGTGGCGACCGGATGGGAAAAGAGTTAGATGGAGACCAAAAAAGAGATGGTTGGAGGATGTGGATGATGACTTGAGAGCGATGGGCGTGAGAGGACGGAAAAACAAATCACTCAGGATCAAGTCAGACGGGATCGTGAGCCTAAAGAAGAAGAAGAATGAATATTCAATTTTATCTGCAGCTCTCCTTTACTAGAGTCAACAGAGTTCTTTACTTCTTTATTAGAGTAATTGTATTCATGGCATCCTCATATTTGAATTACGAACAGATGTACATACTACTCGTATGTTTAATATTATTTTATTTGCCTATGTATAACAATTATTATGGTTAATAATTTATACTGACTAAGAAAAGTTACGTTGTGGCTGCAAAAGGTCCGCTTGTGGAGAATTCAGCACACAGAAATTATACGTAGTTATGACAGTGAGACAGGTAGATATTAACGTGGAACAATGTCCATCACTTCAGAACAATACACAGAAACCGGCATCTACATCTTTATGCTATCCACAATACAATATAGGGTATCTATCGAATATAAATTACCCCCGGTAATTATCGGGAATAATAATTATAAATGCAACTAATTACTGCTATAAACTACTTAATTAAAGTAATTGTGTCTTTAAATATTTGTAGCAGACACTAGGCACTGGCCAGTCGACCACTAATGACCTTGTGTCGGTCTTATCAAGAAGATCAGATTAAGTTAAAGAGTGAAGACTAACGACACAGAATGACGCGTGCTATTAGTTCCGGCTGAGTGGGGCTGTCATGCGGCGGTTGATTGCATTCAAATGCATTTATTGCATTGTTGATTACGTTGTTAAAGAACACGTCACATCACTGCCTTCCTGCGTGCCCTTGACATTTTGTAGTCGACTCCTGACTGCGTACCTGCGTACATCGCGATCCTTTGTAACTCAGTCGACAGTAAAAAAGAAACATCATAGATTAAAATAATCCTTTCCCTTGAATTCTAAGAAATATACTAAAAAATAGCGAATTAGAACATTCATTTAGATGTATAGAATACATATTCACATATATATGATATGCCGAATACATACATAATTGTTAGATTTGTTAATACTGGTTCATCAACGTCTTTAGAAAATCCCTGTACTCTTCAAAGCTAATTAACCATGTCTGAAAATTTTGTGTGGTAATGAAGTTATAGTTATCATGTACTAAAGTGGAGAAGCAGCATAGGCTCAGACTATTTTTTACGATATACATCAACAGGTATTAGGCCTATAATTTATAATGCATTGCGTCTTATAGATTTATAGATTTCATTTTTACTTTTTAATATTAATTTATTTCCTACCTGCTCTAATATTGCTTCAATTCTGAGCAACACTTTGTCTGTGTTAACTTATCTGCCTAACGTTTTCCGGTCTCCCATCAATCTGTCTAAGTGTGTATCTCCTAATTTAAAAAGCTGATGCTGTGCACCATAGCTGTCTGACTGTGAGATTGTCTACCCGTCTTCTTACCTAAAGATGTGTTTCTGTTTACCCATTCGTCTATCTAACCTTATACTTACTTCTCTAATTGACTATCTTCTTATCTACCCAATTATCTATCTGCTCTCTTCCTTCTTCCTCATCTAAACGGCATTACTTATTTTACAAAGTTCTCTGCCCAAATGTCAGCTGTTATGTCTGACTGTCTAAATAGGCCTATGCACCTCTGTATGTATCTCTATAATTATATCTGCCTCCAAGGCTGTGTTCTTCCTGTCCGAGTCTATCTACAGAATGTCAGTGACTGTAATCCGTCTAGGCAACGATTCCCCTTCTCATCTTGTTCTTATTTACTGTGTCCCTTTTTATCTGACTCTCCTGACGATTCCTAAGTATGGGATTTTTCTTCCGCGGCGAGACCATGCAAATGTTGTTTATATTAGGTGTAAAACAATCATTTATGTCTTATGTAACAGCGATAATGCATTAATTAACTGTAAGTATAATATTTAGTAGGAGAGGTAACAGGAAGATTAGAGAGCGATACTAACGCCTCATTGATTCCCTGTGGTTCAGAACAATCAAAAACTCTGAAGCTGCCGGAGGGTCAGTCGTCCTCTACTGCTGGAGATTAATTCCCTCTATCTGACGCTTCTAACTGGCGGGCGATCTAAGATAGAAACAATGCGGCACCTAACGGAGAGATGTGAATGACAATGTCACCTGCGCATTGCGCACCATTCATCCCGGCGTCAGTTAATTCAAGCTTGACTTGTTTGAAGAAATGTAATGTGTACTGTGTTTGATTGTGTGTGTGTGGGGGGGGGGGCGTGTATATGTAATGTGCCTTACACATCTCCAAGTAAAAACATACCTTAAATAAACGATGATTATTACTCATTTTTGATACTTTCAGAATTTCGGAGTATAAGGATGATATTAACCAAAAACTTACAAAGACTAAGCATGTAAAGCGTTAAAAATGTAGTACATATGTAACGCTTAATAATGGAAGAATTCTGCACTATCGTGTAAGGAGAATGATCAAGTCCGTAAAAATGCTTTAACAATTGCGTGTCCTGGTCATTTATGAACGTACATTTGCAATGAAATAAATATATATATATATATATATCGTTGTGACACTATTTACGATCTGCATAAACATTAGCCTATATGATATTGGTCGTAAGCTTTGTTGGCCATTAAAACTGAAGAAAATCCAATTCGTTGTTTATAGCAAGTAACATTTTAGTCACAGCAATAACGAACTGTACGATTACAATACCGCGTGTATGCTTCATTGGTTTTATTACGTTTTTATATAATATTCAGGTTTTATGAAATATCGAATTTTAATAACTATAATAATTTACAAAATAATAACTAATAATGTTCATTTACATGACGCATTAAATAATCTTTTTTAAAAAGTTCATATTACTTTAATTTTTGAAATATACAATTTATCATCTTAACATATATTTCATTGTATCTTATCGTATGCGGAAATAACGGATAACCAGTTTTCTTTTACACAAAAATTTAACAGATGATCTATACTCGTCTACATATAAAGCTTTTTAATACTACATACTATCAAGGCTGTAGCGACATGCAAAATGTATACTATACACGCTTATTCAAAGTCATAATACTTGAAAACTATGTTTGCTTAATTAAACATATCTTATCTAATTATTTTCTATATAAGTAACTCGACGCTTCTTGCAATAATTATATTATATATATATATATATATATATATATATATATATATATATAAAATCATTATTTCAATTGTTATTAATTTACTTACAAACCTCTGATGATACTGATATTTTTCAGTGAAACGCGTCAGGTGTTAAAAAAAATATACGAAATTATACTACTTGCAGAAGCAACAAATTGAATAACATCACAACTTATCTAATTAATATATTAGATATCTTATTAATATCACTTGTTCAATATTTTCTTGACTAATACCCCTGACTTAAGTTTTGTCTGTTAATAATTGTAGGCCTACTTGTTTATTATGCAGTCCTAAACTTTTTTAATTTCCGTGTGTAGTATAACATTGATAATGAGTTTAACAACGTTTTGAAACTTTGTAACATTTATTAATGGTATACTTGCAGAACCAAGTTCATTTCAGTACTTACATTAACGGATATGCATAAACTGTGTGAAACGATGCAGACAGCGATAAGTTATCCGACTGCCCTAAAATTCTGAAATTTTCTAGTCTTTCTCATAAGGAAATAAAATTCATAACTTTACGAGAGAAATCGTCCGTAAATTCTCTTCACACCTTCGAAGAGAATTCCTCTCCTCGCCAGTCTCTGACTAATTCTGAGGATTTGTTTGTTTGTGTGTGTGTTTAACTATTACCATTTAGTACTAAAAATTACTAAGGTTTTCGTCTAATATAGAACTTAATGTAATGGTAGTGAAAATCCGCCGAATTCTTGGCAAGAGCAGTACATAATCAGCGTTTCGCTTTGTGTCCACCAGAGAGCGTGATGTATTCTGTCGTGTCTATTCGTTGAATGTCAATACGCGCCAATAAAATAAATAAATAAAAGTTTAATTGTGCACATTGTGACTATAAAATGACGTGCACAGTGCGCCGCAGAATTCTAATGTTACAATTAACGGTACAAATGGCTAACACATTGTGCGCTCTAGTACAAGTTATTTGTCCATCAAACGGAAAGAAAGTTGTTTGTCCCCTTCATGAGTAAAGAAAGGGTTGGTGCAATAACTGAATTACCGAAACTTTTACAAAGTAAAATACTACCACTAAAACCAAGTACAGAAATAATACTCTACTGATACAGTAGAAGTATGTACGATTAATAAGTACAAAGTCACTATGGCCTAAGTTGAAATTTAAAGTTCGATTCATCTTTTGTAAAATTATTTAATTTAAAAACACTTTTTCAAAAAACTTACATAATTCTAATAAGCGCTTTCGGTGATTAGTCTTATCCCTTTTCTCAATGCTTGGCAATCTCTGTATTCACACAAAGTCGTAAAAATTATATAGGTTATATGTATATACAGGGTGTCCCAGGAGGAGAGGGAAATAATTTGAGAAATGGTTCTATAGTGTAAAAGAAGAAAAAAAGTTCATATAAACATATGTCCGGAAACGCTTTGTAAGCGAGTTACGGCTAGCGAAAGATTTCGCCCGGGTTTCGGTAAATGAAGACTTTCTGAAATTCTGGGAAGGTAAATTAAGGGGCAAATTCTGTTGTTTCTTATGGTTTTTGACCTGAAAAATCGAATAAAACAGGTCGCAGAACTGTATCTTCCATAACTTTCATGATATCCGACGTAAAACAGAAAAATCGTATTGTATTGTTTTTAACCAAAATTGGAATTTTTTGTTGATTTTTATTGACTTTATTTACACCATTTTTCTCACAATTAAATTCTTTACAAGTTTTGTTTTTAACTTTTATGCACTTATTAATTATTTAACAAAGTTATTGTACTGTGAAGATACAGAATAATTTCTGTGAAACGTATGTCAGGTGAAAATAAACCTACTTGCAGTGTAATTATTTGAACATATTACATATACATATATATATTCAAACACTTTTCGCCACAGTCTGTTTCTTGACGCTTATATAATATGTTTGATTTTTTTTATTTATAATTAATTTACCTCAAGATGTTTTTTCCCTTATGTGGAGCATGTTTCGGGAATCCTATTGTTCCAATCCTCAGCCTTCTTAATTTTGAATCTTGTGGAATACTTGTGTTTTGGTTGGTTGTTGTTATGGTTCCTGTTGGTTTTTGGTTATTATTGTGTATACGAGTATATTAGCTTTTTGTGTATTTTCGAGTACTTGGCTGCTTTCTATTCACAATTTAACAGAATGTACAAAATACCCCTAAACAAATAGGAAACAAAGAAAGAAAGAAATATAATTTACCAAATTGCTTATGAAAATGGATACAATAAAAATACTATAAACAAATAGAAAATAAAATAAAATATAAAATAAAAACTGAACAATTAAGAAATGATCAAAATGAACAACACATAAATAATAACAACAATAAAAAATGGGCCACAATCACATACATAAATAATAAGATGACAAAGCTAACAAAACTATTTAAAAACACAGACATTAAAATAGCATACAAAAGTAATACAAATAATTTACAAAAACTAATTAACCCACACGACAAAGGTAATACAACAACCAGTGGTATACACAAAATTGAATGCCAAGATTGCAATAAATGTTACATAGGACAAACAAAAAACAACTGTAAAAACGTTATTTTGAACATCTAAACGCATACAAAAAAGAAACAGAAATATATAAATCTAAGTTGGCCATACATGCAATAAAGACAGGACATGAATTTCCAGACATAACCATCATGACACTAATAAAACACATACCACATAAAGGCACCATAATGAAGATATTTGGGAAAATTTACAAATATACAAACACAATACAAACTAATACATGAACAAATACAAATCTATACAAAACATGACACAATTTTCAAAGCACTCAACATCGAAAATATTAAACATATTATATATATTTAGGCCTTTGTAAAATAAATTACGCACACACACACTGTAATACACTTTTAAATATAGGCCTTTTATTACTACTATTTCTCGTTACTACTTTGCATACTACTTGGCCTACGAGCATGTATAAAGTAAGGATTTATCAAATTAAATTATTCAATGACAAAATTAATATTTATCACAAACCAAATTTCAACAACAAGATATCACACTTACTTTCGTGTACCGACTCTTTAGAATTATCCCAGGGCGCCAGTAATAAATAAACACAATTTGATTGTTATTGGTTAAGTTTTTTAATAACGATTGCATTCAAATATTACAAAATTTATAATTCAGTACTTCAATCATTTACTATAAAATTTGTTAGTGTTTATTTCCTATCAATGGATTCTTAGACTGATTGAGTCACCAAAACAAGATTGACATATAATTAAAATTAATAAGCAATATTAAAATGATTGTTCATTTTTGTTATTTACGTGTATGTTGAATTACTCTGCGATGCGATGTCATCAATGCTGCGGGTTCCAGGCTGGTGATCAGAAGTTATCCGTTGAATAGTTAGCCTTGTCAAGTTGCACTATTACACTGGTTTCACAAGTATCACACAATTCACTCAATTTACTTAGTGATAATTACACAGGTGCTGTATACTAATATACTTGTAGAAAAACACAGTATATCCTTATCAAAGCTAAGTGCGTCTAACACCGGATTGATAACTGCTCTCGACCGACAGTCCCGTACAATGACGTTTGACACATTTAAAATCGCTAGGTAACTCGACTTTTAAACGGTTGATGTTGTATTAATTAAAACTTAGATATATTACTCGGTTTTAATTTGATCTTCTTTAGTTACACTAGAATTCTTCTTATGAACATTTATTAAGTGTTTACGATGCGTAACTTCCGCACAGATTACTATCGCGTTACCGTAACTGATTTACGTGGCGATTGAAATATACTTATTAAAATTACTGACAAATTTGTATTACAACTAATACGAGTCTTAGTGTTGTGATCTTCCCGTAGACTAACTTAAATGTTACGAGTCTAATAGCTGTAATCTCTCCGTTGACTAACTTAACTTCTTACTCTACGTATTTTTTATACTTTGCTATCGACAAAATACACGCCTATTGGTCCGACTTACCGCTAAATTCAAATCTACCCAATCTGTCTAACGAAACAACCCGCGTAAAAAATGACGCTATCCGTTATTCGTCAACTAAATGCGCGTGAACACGTGGTAGGAAACTTCGCGTCACTCTCCATCTCGCTCTAAACGCTCTCTTTCTAAAATAACGGCTCCTTTTGTTAGATGCACTTAACTTTTACAATCTTGGTGAATGTTTCTTACACCCTAGCAAATAATACAGTTTTATGACGGCTGTCCGCTACGTGACTATTCATAGTTTTTTAGCCGACTTACAGGCGTCAACGCAAGGTCGTCTGTATGAATATCTGCCGCTCCCTACTAAATATTTTAATGTTTTCTTACTTTGAAAAACCACCGCTTTCTATAAATTTATATTTATCCCTGGGCATCATATGACTTTGTCCCCGTAAAATTGTTGAGAATGCAATTTTCCGTGATAACACACACACATATGTATAAAATAAATTAGCCTATTCCAGTTTATGCCTACATAACAGGGTAGCTAATACATGTCTAATGTCCAGTACTAGGAATGTAACAAAATGCAAGTTTACTATTTTTAGACTTTACTTTCGTTAATTAGTGTCCGTGAAAATTACAACCATAAACAGGTTGTAACAAGGCAACTGAAAGTTTGGGACTCTGTGGACGACCTTTAGATTTTAATAAGTAGACCTATTTAGAACTAGGATTAGAAATCAATGGCTGACCTATTGAACAATTAAAAAAATACGTTCTAACATATGTGCAGTTGTAATTCCAAATAATTTCTGCCAAATACGTGTAGTTACATTTCTACACAAGTGAATACGTTTAGCCTCTGATGCGAAGAAACTTATATTGCAAAACGTACGTCAGACTACAAAAAATTTGATACTTGCGGATTAAAAAAAAAATATATATTATTTTTATAATTATTGTAAGAAATTGCATTTTTGTTTGTGTGGTAGTGTGTTTCTCTATCTGAGACTACGGTGTATTAAACAATATAATGTTTAATTGTTGCTTACTGTTCGTAAATGAGCATTGTCCGACTAGATTCAGAAACAAAAACGTAATATATAAAAAACGTGTCTTGAGAACATTTTACAACACGAGCTATATAGACAGTATGACAATGTGAACTTGACTTGATAAAATAGACTTTCATAATAGATTTTAGAGAAAGAATTCCCAAAACAACATTTAATGATTAAGTTACAGCACTTTATCAGACGCAAAGTGCACATCTGTACAGTGTAATCTCTTTATTTTACTGAATAACACTCGAAATGAAATTATGTTTATATATATTTGATACGGATTCATAGTTGTTGAGACCTGCACAAATACTTTGTATTGCCAACAGACACACCCTGGTGATGTGACAGAGAAAACACGACCGACGAGCTGGAGCCTGCTACTTCCAGAGATGTCAGCCTTACGTATCCAATCTTCCTGTCATGTACCACGGTTCTGTGTGTGTGTACATCATAATTCTTGCACACAGTCTGTCTTCAGTAATCAACGTCTGCACGTCAAAGTATGAACACAGTTAATGAAAAAGATAAATTATTGCAGTAAGGTGGGTGCAATACACGTCAAATGCCGTGAAGCCCCTAATCACAGATGTGACAAACACATACGTACATAACGGAGACACACTCTGCTTATTCAGAGTACATGTTACTCCCTGTCACATACATGGTTAAAATACAAGTGTACAATTTCCAACCATGCGTGATCCTATAAGGCTTCCTGCTTTGTGGGCAGAACATCTTCGTATTGGAGAAAAAAGTGAATACGATTCACAATACAAAATATAATGAAATTTTTTTTCAATAGCTGACATTAAATCCTTTCAAAAACATTCTCAGCTTGTTAAATGAAACTTCTATACAAATAGCACGCTTAATTTTGCGCCTTGAAATGTAGGCATACGCTGTACAGAAGAGAAGAAAGACATAATTTACAATAGATTAAACTTCAAGTATTACGCTAATGTTTAGTGAAGTCTTCATCTGCCTTTCCTTAACCTTTTCATCATTATTCCGTCTTGTATCATAGTCTTGAATTTACCAGGATCAACTTATGTATTAGCAATTAAAATTTCTTAATTCAGAACATTTCCAAAATTAAAAATAATTGTAATCACACAAGTGTTTTTCCTTCTGACAAATAGAGATCTGCTAAACTATATTACATGACAAGATACCAGCGGGTTACTACAGTCTGATCAAACATTAGAAAAAAGCATTGCACCTAATGGCAATTATATTTCTTGTTAGCGTTGTCGCCAAGTCCTACTCCCATTTTTTATCTCTGTTGGTAGCTTACACCTGCATACGACGTGATGGCTCTCCGCACACATTAGTTATGACTAGTGAATAATACCAGTTCAGCATAATACGTGCAGCAGGGTGTACGGTTGTTGACCTTGTACGTGCTGCAGGGTGACAATGTATTATTCAGTAACTGCAACGTATTCGACAATTTGCTATCAGGGCAGGCCTTTGTTTAAGTGATACAAAAATGTGTCAACAACAGGTCTTCATAGGCGGAGATAAATGAGTCATTATAGTTGATAAGAGTTGCTTTGATAGAGTTCTCCTTTCTTCCATTACGTTTAGAACGCATGCTTTGCAAACCCACTATATGTTTAACATTCTTCTGCAGCTGCACTTTCTAAAAGTTTCAGTTGTTCGTCTTCCAGCTTTGCCTAGTGTCCCGGTTTTGCATCCACATAACGCTTGTAACCAACCTGTATCGGCGTACGTACCATATGTATCTACACATGGGATGATCAAACCAAAATATATTTAACCACGTCTTGTATGTAATATTATCACTCCTTCCTAATTTGTTAAAAATTTGAACTGCTGTAAAATGTGACATTATTAAAATACATAGAAATTGATAAAATTTTGTAAAACCACTGTATTTGAAAAAGTACAGTTCAAATTGGATTACAATTGAAAAATAGACCATACTGAATTTGTAAAATGTCTGAAACTTTAGTGCAATTAGAGAAATTTTCTGAACGTTTTGAAATAATAATAATAATAATAGGATTAACTGTAAATGGTTAACTTAAACCTATGTATGTAATATTGTAAATACTCAAAATCCAGTGGATCATAGTTTATTAAACATTGAAATAATTTGTAAGAAATAGAATTTAAAATAAAATATATGCCTAATCAAGTGATCACAGGCATTATGTGAATTTCGGTAGAATAACAAATTTTGTAAGTAACTAGTAATTGTAAAATGTCAAGAAGAGTGTAAATTACATAAAAATAAATTTAGTTAAATTAAGTTTTGGACATAGAAGCTATGTGATGGACAAATTTAAAAATTGAAAATATTGTATTTTAATACTATGCTAAGGTAAGAAAAATAAAAATAAATCCACAACAATCCTAAGAAGAAAATTCACTCTAATTCGAACCTTTGATGAGTATACTCCTAGTACGAGGCGTGTTTGAAAAATTGAAAGAAATAATTTAAAAGTCAATAACAAATAGAAGAACAATAGTTTAATTAAAACATAACCAAATAAGTAATACGTGAACAACTACAGGAGGGATTTACAAACTTATAAAAAAGTATAATCATAACAAATAACGAAATAAGAGAAAGAAAGAATAAATCAATTTAAATTAAACGACTACGTACCAGATAATAAGTAATAAGATATCCAAACGTATATTAATTGGAATAAACACAAGAAAATTCATTACCCAAAATTTAACATTAATTACACTTCGTTAGTGAAAATGAGTGCCAGAATTAAATACTCATGCATTATATATTATTGTGTTACATAAAAAAGTGTAGATTTTAAATAACACTCTACAAAAATTTTGTAAAAGAAACATTAATATTTTAAAGGAACTTTATAGATAAGAGTATTTATATTTATAGTGGTGTGATAGTGTGAGTGCAGATACGCACCGGTATCTACGATAATGTTGTTTTTTATAAAATGTTCTAATTATAACTATTATGGTTATTAGTGTGATTGTATTGTCTAATAGGTGCGTATTAATGGTTCACTTCTTCGATTTAAAATGTTTCGCGCACTCCGTTATTAACCTCCCTCACTTACCACACGTGGATATTTTAGTCCTGTTCAGTGACGGTTCAGCTGAAATACATACACTTTACATACAAATAAATATTCAGATCGAATATTCAATATGGTTATCATACACAATATAAATGATATAATATCTAAATAATGTTCTGAATTATTAGATCTATTTAAACTCTTCCGCCACCTTTTGGTAGGACTGACTAAGAATAAATGAGCTAATTTAAATTTGAAATGATACTCTTTTTCACGGGTAATAAAAAGTAGAGGTTTATTAACAATTCAAGATATTATAAAATTTTTGAACAATTAACAATCAGTTGCTAATAACCTTTCGGATAATAATTACAATTAATAAAATTTAAAATAAGACTCTTCTTCGTCTCAAGGCTGGTAAACCTGTTAGTTGTACAATAGTTTAATTTCAAGAGGTTATGTTCTCTTGTATCAGTGAATTACCATGTTCGTAAAGTTCTTTTAGGTAGCATGATACCAGGTACAAGATGTAATATTAATAATGATATAAAATGAACAATAATTAATAGCAAACAAACAAATATAAAAATCGAAAATTAGTACCATATATCTGATAGTTATGGTATTATCGTACGCGGGAATGCGCACGCAGTCTATAGTACTCGTTTGACAATTATCAAGCTCGTTGGCTTGTACAGTTAAAATGTATTACCTTATTTTAATAATTCACTTTGAGAATTATTTACTTGCAAGAGAAAAATTTATTAAAAAACTCTTGTTATTATTTCCATCTGGTTTGGATTTTACTTGAGAACAGACTTGTAACAGAGAAATTGGCAAGTTACCGTTACGACTCTAAGGTTATCTTATTACGGGTATTGTTATAATGGT
This sequence comes from Magicicada septendecula, assembly GCA_034769895.1. Classification (NCBI taxonomy): domain Eukaryota; kingdom Metazoa; phylum Arthropoda; class Insecta; order Hemiptera; family Cicadidae; genus Magicicada; species Magicicada septendecula. The sequence continues at coordinate 663,987,657 of CM068368.1, forward strand.
TAATTATTTTTTAATATTTATTATTTCTTAATCTAAGTACAAACACATTATTCGTAATAGTTTTTATGTGTCATTATCAGTATTATATTTATTCTTTCGCATGAAAGTTAAAAACGTTTACTTTAAAATATCGAAATAAAATCAAGAAAACAACTTTAGTCAAATTAGCGACTATTGGTATTGTTCGTATTTTGTAATAAATACTTCAAATATAACTCTTTTAATTATGATAAATAATTAAAATATTTATTCAACATATTAATAATTGTGAATTAATACTTCCATTAATTCTGATAAATTCCATCATCGTCTTTGATACTTCGCTTTTTACTGACTTGCGTAGTATCAACATTATTTATTTACAAATATTTTGTTTCTGATTCAATGTTAATTAAATAAAAAATTGTACTCCCTGTTTTTATCTTTCACAACACTCGCAAGTACGATTGATATTATACACTAATCGTACTTAAATAAATATGCACTCCGCACATTTCACTCGCTTATGCTGGTGTAGTTTAAAGGTTATGTGTATGTTGATTTTACTTGTCTCTGTCGCGCACAATGCAAAAATTAAAACTTCTTCATATCGGTGAGTGACATGACCTCTCCGTCTGATGGTTGATCGTGAACTGTCATGCTTCTTCGAAGCGTCTCTGGCTCGTCTGCCCAATGTTCATTCATTCGATTGGTTGAAAAAACTATACTCTCCAACCCAAAACACTTTGTTTTCTTAAAATATTTAATTTTTTACCAAATTTGGTCTTTGCGTTTGAGGCTTTATGACGTCAGCACTGGTACAAAACATAATTGAAAAGTTTAAAATCACAATAACTTTCTTAATCTATTTCTTATCGTTAAATGGTTAGTGTCAGTGAATTGCGGACATCCTGCGCTTTAATTTAAGTTCAAACAAGATTATTTTCCGTCCATCACTTCTATCACTATAACGATCTTATTAATTATTTATGGTGTATCTTATATTTATAAGTCTATTACACCAAATTTAATTATTTATATTAAAACACTTTTAAATAAACACTCTGAGTCCATATCTCAACTGGTTTGATTCAAAACTTGGGAATAATTGTTCCCTAAACAATATCTCGTTATGGCGTCTTTGGGCGTCCATATTTGATTTTTCATAAATGTACTTAAAACTAATTTTTCTTATTTAATAACAGTAATACTGCGATGTAATAATACTAGAAACGTCTATTTACATAATTTTACACTAGAATATATGTACATGGCTGTATTTAATCTACTATTTACATTGTTTTAGTCCTCTCCTATCTCTCTTATACAATTGTTACTTTATTTCTGGTTTTTTCTATACAAATTAGATCATGTACTAATTGTAATTAGTGTACACACATTGTACCTAATTCACTCCATATAATGGTTAGCTTTTAGCTATCTCAGAACCCTTCAATTTCTTAGTAATGGGTCTGTTTACTTTGTGGCATATCATAGTAGTCATTTATTTTTGTTAAAACAATAACTAAATTGTTATTGTTACACTTGATTTGGGTTTCCAAAGTAGTATCAGACATTATTCTGATTCTTGATAACGTTTTCATCTACTTTTAACTAAGTTTATATGTTACATTTTGCATATATAACTTGCTCTTCATCGTTTGTTTACATATGGATTCCTCCATCATGGTCATTTGGTTTTTAATTATTTATATAGAAAATGATTGTTTTCATGGTCATAGTCTGTTCTCAAAGTAGCATTAGGTTTTCCCCTTACTACTGGTAACACTCTTAACAATCTTTGTTCAAGCTTTAATACAGTATTTTGCTTAACTAGTTGGTTATACAATGGTTCAGCTTACTTCTGGCTATATGTACATAGTTAGTTAGTTTACAATATTTTGGTTACAATACTGTTATTATTATGTTCAGAATCTGTTCTCACAGTAGTACCAGATGTTTATCTAACTACTGGTAATACTTTCATTTACATTGTTACTTGTTTTGATATTGTATTTTGTCTAACTAAATTGGCATACTAGGCCCTATTTCTCCTATCTCTGTGTGCCATCATACTTGATCTGTTTTATTTACATTGTTTTACAATATAATACACTGTCTATTAGGATATATTATTATTTATAACAAATTCTTGATTGATATCATAGTTGATGGTCATTTATTTACATTAACATGTATGATTTTCTGTTTCATAGGTGTCTTCCCTATGGGGTTATGTAACAATGTACAGCATGTTTTAATGCAGTATTTTGCTCCTACTAACATGACTTCAGTATGGTATCTTACTATAATATTTTAATTGTTTTGTTACACATGTTTACACAACTTCTTCTTAAACAATAACACAAATCTTTTTGTATTAATTACAATATCTCTCTGGTCATTGGTTGAATTTAATTCCTGTCAATTTGTTTGATACATAACAAAGGTTTTTTATTTATTGTCAGTTCTCTATGAACAATAATATAATTGTTCGATTTTATTCTATTCTGGTGGTCTTATGATTATCTATATTGATCACAACCTTTATTAAATTAGTCACACTAATTGTCTGTGTATATTTGACTATTTAATTCTTGCTGCTTTCACTATGAAATTAACATATTTTCTTACACTATAAACCTTATCACTGGAATTGTTTGTGTGGTTTATTCGGTTGAAATTAGTTAACTGGTCACAGGTTTTCACATCTATATTAAGTACTCATTGTAATTGTTTGTGGTTCCTTAAATGTTAAACACTGTTTTTCTTTTCATATTTGATAATCACCATTCCTTTGGTTACTATTATAGTTCTAGTACACTTGGTTTATGTTGAGTCCTTGCATGGTCTATCCATTTTCTTCTCTCTTCATGGTACGTTTCCTTGTCCTTCTTCTTTCTTCTTCTTCTTCAATATTTTCATTGTAGTCCTTATCTTCAGTTGTTTCCCTCGCTGTTGGAGTTTATTGGTCCTTATTTTGTTGGTTCCCCTCACTGTTGGATCCTATTGGGTCTGGTTACTGATATTTTGTTTTGGCTCATGGTCATTTTCTTTCTTCATTTCGTATTTGATGTTGCTATGTTAATATTATCTTCCTCATCGTTGGATTTTTATACTAATATATTTGTAGATACACACTTTTATACACATTGGTTTATTTATCTAGACATACTTCCATGCTTTTCTCTTACTTGACGTTATATTAGCTTATTTTATGTAACTGCCATATTTGGTAACGTTACAATATTTAGATCTATTTGTAAACTAAACATAAATCTGGTCTCATATTTAAGCTGTCGGCCATCTTATTTGTTTACGGAAAGCAGTGCAGGTAGTGGCGTGAGTTGGAATTCAAACCAAATCTGCATATATAAAACTCAAAGTCTGAGCATTTATGGGTACTGAATACAAATCCACCTTTACACTGATTGCCACAAAAATTTGCACAGGTGACCTTTGGCACAAAGCGTAAAATACTGTCTAACTTGGAAGTTGATATTTCGCCCCGTTCGCACGATTTAGGCCCTTTTAATTATGCCTTTTCGTTGACGCGTATAACGATGTCATCAACACCATGGAGACCAGAATTAATTACCATAGTAACAAGTAAATAAGCAAATGATATTTATCGGCATCGGAACTGTACCTTCATCCGTTCTTGGAGTTTTTCATGTTTTTAATATGCGATTGTATCGATATTTTTTGTAATTTTGTATACAGAGACGTCTATGTATTTTGTAATTGTCTTGAACGATTATGAAATTACGTTTATACATATTTCTGATGATGCAATGAATACGTAATGAAATATATTAAATACTACTACTAAAAATGTCAACAAACCATGGAGACCAGAATTAATTACCATAGTAACAAGTAAATAAACAAAAGCTATTTAGCGGCATCGGAACTGTAGATTTATCCATTCCTGCAGTACATTTTCGATGTTATATATAATATGCGATCGTATCGATATATTACAATGTGGAAAAGAAGAAGTGTACTAATTGTAAATTGTCCTATTACTTAATGCAAAGCGAAAATACGTGTTGTTTTCATTTGTGAGGTTGGGTGACAACGGTTTTTGTTTTTAGTTTACTGCTGAAATAAATAAAAGCCATGGTTGAGGAAAACATAACGTTTAATGTTTTATACAATGCTTCTAACACAGTAACACTTAAAATAAAGAATTTAGCGTTTTTGATTTAACAGGTACTTTATAAATATCTCCAAAGGCTTTATAAACGAGTACTTTTAAATCTCCAAAGGCTGTTGCACCAACATAATAATTTTGTACAAGCAAGTTAAAATAGTACAAGTGTTGAAAACAGCTTTGGAGAGAATTTGACTACTGAGTACAAAATTGTTATACGAGCTGACAGAACGCCATATAGACATGGACAACAAAAATTATATTAAAATACTTATTAAAAATCAAATATTTGCGTGCGAAGGCGCGGTTAACAGCTAGTAATTAAATATATGTCAAGTTAAACTAATGTTATTACATTTTTGTACTAATTTAAAGAAATACAATTGAGTTAATATGTTTGTTTTTAAAAATATAATTTATCCGTGCTACATGCCCTGAGAACAAGAGTTTGTATATTCATGCTTAAAAAAAAAATCTGGCTGTCGTGGGACTGCCGACAGAAGTGTTAACTTAAAAATACCATTTCAAATTAAATGAAAATTACATCATTTCAAAAAGATAATTTATTAAAAAATTACCGTTAAAAATTACGTTACAACTTAAGAAAATAATTACTAAATGTTTAAACATTTACGTACAGTGCATATTAGACTTACCTTTCATTCAACAAATACTTTTTTGTTACATTGAATTCCTTGTAGCAGGAGGAATAGTAACCAATAATTTCATCGTCATAACTTTCCGGAAATATAACGTCGCTGTATTTATGACGTGATTTCAAGTAAAGTTTACATGAATTCCAGATGTCCGGAGTAAATTTTTAAAATTTTTCCCTTTTTTCTCTAAACCTAGGTTTATCTACTAAAGAATTGCACAAAAAGCACTCCATAATTTCCTTTTATTAGCCGCACGTGGTAGAAAATTATCAACCTTGAAGATGGGGCATACGTAACATCTCGAAATATCTCTAAAATAAACGGTTGAACGTTTGATAAACAAAAGTACAAGTTGACCCGAAAATTCCAAACACAGGGATAAAGATTTGAGGAAATAAACAGAAACTAACAAATCAGTGGAAATAAAATCAAGCAAATTAATAATTCCGAGAGAGACGAGAAATAATAAAACATACAAGATACAGACTAGATACCAAAACTACGAAATAATAGCCAACTAATACACAGAACAAAAAATAACAGAAGTTGGACTAAAGAACAACACACACAATTAACTAATTGAACGATGAATACAAATACAACGACTAAAGACAGTACTAATATCCCGTAAATGACGTTTATGTAAAATAACTATAAGTAGTGTAAGTAGTAAATAAGGTTAAACATTGTACAAATAGCTTTTATAAATATCGAATCTATGAGCGAGAAAGACGAAAACGCGCTTGGGATCGAACACGCGAAATTACATTTGACCGCGCACAAAATTCAAACTTTAAATTAATAAACCTTAAAAAGTGCGTAAATTAACGGAAAAGTGCGAAATAAATACCTAATAGTGCGTATAAATACGGAATAAAAAATATTACTAAAAAACAAAGAGTGATATATGAAACATGAACATGTAAACAGAGAGGGCGAAATTGTTACGGATTCTCGTCGCATTCCTTTCTGATGACGTCACATTCTACGGATTCACTCCCGTGTAAATTTTTTCCCTCTCCTCTGTTATAAGAAGTTAACACTTCAATAAAGTGATAATTTGACTGAGCATATTTGTTTAACTAAAAGTAGAAGCAACGTATCCCTGTTTTCTTTCCTAGAGCTTTCTACAACTTTGCTGATTTTGTGTACTATTAATCCAAATTCCTCTGCTAATATTTGTTCAGTACCAATCAATACATTTTTTAAATCCTCTTTGTTTTGTGCAAGTGAAGGAAAACCATTTTTCAGTAAAAGACAATGTCTTAACCTATATATTTACCTATTCCGCTGAATCTTTACTACAGTTTAAACGGCTCTTTTTCCCTTTATCGCCTCTTCCGTACATATGGCAAAATACTGCTCCCCAGTTTACTCCTTTCCTTATCACTGCGTACCTTTCTTCAGCTTCTCAAATTGTAGCTACGGGGTCTTAAATAGATTAAAACACGTTGTTCTCTCCTTATATCTCAGACCAGTTTTTCTTAAAATTCCAAACCTCTTGACACTATCAAATGTATTTTACAAGTTTATAGACGCCATATGTATATCTTTATTTTCCCTTCAGTAATCAAACGCAGCGTCAGAATAGCTCCCCATGTACATCTGATTCCTTTAAAACTAAACTGGCCTTCATTTAGCTGTTCCTCTAATATGTTTTCTACTCTTATGTATAGTATTCTTGTTAGAAACTTTGTTGCACGTGTAACCATATTGATTCTGTGATCCCTTTACATGCGGAGCATAGTTGACTAAGCAAGAGATAATGGTTTAATAGAAGTCCACTGGGTAAATCAACATTTCTGGAGGGACGTATGCCGAACAAAAAAGTCAAAGAAGAAGAAGATAAATTAATTAATAAAGAGAATGTAACTAGTTAGTTGAATAACAATTTTTCTTAAAAAAATCTGAAAACATGTTTGCGAAACCAACAGATATTTCAGACAAACGTTAAACAGGCTTCGCACAAAAGATTTTATGAATGAATTTCACTCCATACACTGTACTCTGTAACAACACAGTAGCGCGTTTGCAAACAAACTCAGCTTGCCGTACAAACAAACAAACAAACACAATTGCAAGTACCAGTGCATTAAATTTATTTTTAGAAGTTAATAGCGTTTTCCAGTTTTACACCAAGCTTTAGCATTTTACAGTTAAGTGTACTCTCGAAGTAAATTCCAGCCATAAAGCTGATACCAGGGTTAAGGGATCGAACTACCGGCGGCGTCAATGTATAGCTATACAGGCTTTACGTACTATCGCGTACAACTGCCTTCACAATCTAAAATAAACCGTTGTATTGTTTAGTATTGAGAAACTGCCAAGATTTTGTGATTCCAAAAGTCTCTCGGTATTTTGTTTTTCGAACAATAATGAAGGTGATTCCTTACTACTTCCTGAAACAATGGCTTTATTTAATTAAAACAAGGCATGCTTTTCATGACTTCGTTCAAGAGGCCAGTCAACTCCCGACAGAAGGCAAATCACCGTTCAAACTCGAGCTATACGAAAACATAAAATATACATTTTTTCACAATATATAAATGTGTTTACAAAAGTGTATAATATCTATTCTTTAATATTAAGTATGCATCGATTAATAAATTTGTGTGTTTGTGTGTGTGTAGGGGGTGTATTTACAGTAATTACAAACCATACTTAGTCTACATATACCCATATATTACACATGCTATGTACTTGTGTGTATTAATAATTGTTTTCAATGATTCCGTGGGTGAAATACGACTAATGATTTTCTTGGATTTTAGACCACGTTGTTGTGACAAGGGCCATTTAACGAGGTGTGCAAATTATTAGACGCAGTGCAATTTCCTCATACTTTTATATTTTTCATATATTTTTTGTCACTAAGAAAAACTGTCCCTCGAAGATGTCAGCTATAGCTCATTAAGCTACATCATATGTTTGTTTATTGTACTAATGCAGAATTCGTTACTTCAGTCTAGTTTTTTGCGACAATTATGTTTAAACACAGACAAATTTACGTGTTATTAGTTCTTGAACTGCTTTTAGCGGATAAAATATATTTTCTCTGTTTTATTAGAACACTACTAATACCAATGATTTTCCCTTGAAAAATGATATTATGGGAAGATATAATCTATCATCAAGAAAAAAAGACCTTGGCTGAGTGCTTGTTAAAAGAAGAAACATATTCTCAGTACAATCAAATCGACGCTGTGTAAATATCAGTCAACTGAAAATGCTTCAGTGAAACGTGGCGAGGCTCTAGGTTTAAGATTGAAAACTTTGGCCAAAAACTCAATGTAAACTCACTAATCAGTAAAAACTTGCCCAAATGGCTAAGTAAAAACAAAAGAGAAAAGTAAGTCATTAAAATACTAATAAAGCATACAGGTAGCAGTATCAGAATTCATTGTTAAGAAACGACTTTGCACCGCTTCCCTCTCAGAATGTACATCACTTTAAAAATCCAGAATCACATCTGTAATGCCTTAGAAACGACTGATTTTAGCCAAAAAGTTCATGAGAAATATATAAGCCACTAGAGCAAAGTAAACTACCACACTCTTTTAACTAAACTGTAAATAACTAGGGCCTTATGTATACTTCAGGTTTTTCATGTTTTCTTATATAGAAAGGATGATAGAAAACTGGTTCTACGCTATTGGTTTAGAAACTGTTAAATAGAAACATACATTTTTCTTTTTTCTTTCCTTTCAGATCACATTTTTCGACGAATTCGTGTTATTACTAGTGAAGCTTAAACGATAAATACAATTTTAGTGGTTAAGTCTATTGTTTCCATCTGAAGATAAGCCGAGAGGCTTTAAAGCGCTCATGGAAGTGTAAGTGAGTATTACTGGTAGCAACACAAGTTTAGCATAAAATAGTGAAGCTATTGGTCAGTATATACACTGAACAATAGATAACGAGTTTCAATCTTAGTGTAATTCCACAGTCAGTGAAACGTCCTTCCATGGTAATGACTTGGAGCTGAGTGTGTTCTAAAGGAACGGAAACTATACATTGTACAAAGGACCAGTATAGAGCAGTCCTTGAAATCCGAAATTTTCCATAACTCAAGTACTGGTTCCTTAATGGCGACTTTGTTTTCATGCAAAATGGGGCACCAGCCACAAGGCCTGTTCACTCGTAAATTTCCGACAGAAAATAATGTTAGTGTCCTTCCCTGGCCAGTTAAAAGCGCGACAGACATTTTATAAGGCATCTTTAAGTAACTTATAAGAAAAATTCAAGAATAAGTTGATCACCACCTAGACTGATGTTATACAAATATGGCACAGGGATGAAGACTAAAAGAGAACCTGTGAAACTCTCATGAAAAACAAAAAAAAAACGGACAAAGGCTATCATGAATAAAACATTGATTAATGACTAAATTGATTAAATGAATTAAACCATAAATAACAAAGAATATCATACTAAGTATTAATAGTACTATACGTTGTATCTGTAAACGAGTGTTACTGAAGTAATGTAGGCTAGTTTTTAACTCTGTGTACGAGTCGAATAATTTGCACAACTCTGTAACTGTATGGCAACACGAATTGTAAATTATACGAACATTTAATACGCTTCAGGATTTTCGAACAAAGTTGGTTTGCACACACCTAGTCTGAAAAGGGGTAGTTTGCAAACCACGAAGGGGTAGAATACGAAACCATGTGTAAGAGCAAGTAATATATCTTAACCAAACAGAGGTACTCTGGTACAATGGTACAAACATCTAGTACACGTGGAACCAGGAAGAACTTGGAATCCTACCCCCCAAAAAAAAATTCAAATTTCTTGGTTACGTTAGACCCAGAACGCAATGGGAAGACAGTATCGGTCATCTCGTAGCAGGAAAAAGAACATCATGAAAATCAGGCAAATACCAAAACAGAAAAACGTCTACAGAAGGTAGGTAGAGGACCCCAAAACCGCAAGGTGTAAATGGAATAATATAAAGAAGAAGAAATTTAATCTGAAACAGTTTACGAAATTATCGGTTAATGCTGAAATGAGTTACTGTCCTGGTACGCGATACAAAGAAACTGAACATGCTTTAACGTGTGCACTCTATGGTTCTTCAGTGCTGTCTTATACGTACTGCGTAGGTTAAAATTTCCTTTAATTTCAATTCGTCTTATTCCTCTTTAATCACTGTAAGCCGTTAATTTATCCCCGTCTGTTAGCTTCAATAATCGCTGCTCGCTGCAGACTGTACCAAACCTGGCGGAACAGGTGCTTCATCTGCCAATTTAGTGACCTCGACACTCCGCCCTCGACGCGTTACATTCTTGAATCCGTAACAAGTCGTATTAATTACTTGAATTTGTTCGAGTCTTCCATGTTTTACTCGAAAGTGAACGATAACACGTTAGAAACGTAGATCGTTTTAATACTTTTAAACACCAACCTATGACACTCGACAGTGTTTAGACATAATTATTTCAAATTAATTAAACCAATCTAAATTAAATCGTGTAAATTTACCGTAAGGAAATGTCCAAGCCCAACTGCTCAACCACCTGTTGTTCAGTTCTATTTAAACGGCGTTGAAATACCTCAAGTTAACACGTTAAATTAGTTTGATATTTTAACTTGGATGATAAACTGAAGTGAAAGGAACATATTGTCACTAAATGACAGAACAGATCAAAGGTAAACAAAATTAATTGAATAATACTCCCATCTATCAGTATAAAACAGACTATTTCGTGTAAGAATATTAGTACCCATTTGGCAAACAATATAGAAACATTTGGGGTGTGTTCTAAGATAGAACATTGCAGGCACATGTACAGTCCGGACGTAAACTAACGCATACTATATAGTCTACGTACAACATTCTACACGTAGATCAACCATCCAATGCAATAATGTGTAATAATAATTAAACCACTGTTAACAATGTAATTTTACGATCCGACTTATGCTACGGATAGTTTATTAACAAACAAAGCAAAAGTAATGTTCACGCAATTCCTTCTAAGACACAGATGAAGTTCCGCTCAATGCGCAATGTACCCAATGCTCAATGGACATAAAAAAATACCCAAGGTATAGTAAAGCGAATTTAGTATACGTGTAAGGTACTTAAGATCGAAGGCATTGCGCCTATAATAACACTGATTATCTTTATTCTTCTTCCTCCTGTGGTATTGTAATCATTTACTAGATCCTAATCTCCTTCAAAATCCGCCTCCAAACATCTCTACTCTATAGCACTGGCTACCAGTTAATGACATCTAACCCTTAAACAGATATTGTCCCGTTGACATATCCGTCCGTTCTTTGTGCCCTTTTCGTCTGAGTCTCTTTAACTTGAGGTCCTTGTACAACAGCTTCAGTTCATGATTTAAGCGTAATCTCGACGAATCGACTTCTTTAACTGGGGTTATAAATAACTTTCCTACAGCGAAAACTTCAAACAGTTCCTTTGCTGAAAGTGTCCAAATTTCACTTTACACATAACTATAGCCTTATTTTTGTTTATATACTGTCAGCTTTGCACTAACTTAACTTTTTTGGAATGTGTGAAGATTTTCCCACCCTGTGTTTTATTTCATATTTGATGTCATTATTATAATTCCCCTCATTCCAAACCAGCTCGTAACTTATAAATAACGTTATTTTATACTCTGACTGTCCTGATCAAAAATTCAGAGGGGTATCTATTAATGTTCGTGTTAATTTTGTTAACTGAGAAATGGCAGTGTGTTTAAAGCTCGTATTTTCTACCTCTATAGTGGTCCTGTTGTTTCCCAAAGAAACAGTATCCAAGTGTAGAAGTCAGCAGGGGCTCCGTGTGTGTGTGTGTGTGTGGTGCGCGCGCGCGCGCGCGCGCGCGTAACAATAACCATACGTTCTCAGGCAGAAACGCATTCGTGTTATCAGTTGTTTCTAAGATAAAAACTCTTGTTTCGCGTACAACAAAAAGAACAGCGTGTGTGGTGTGAAAATTTCTTGGCTATTGTTCCTTTGATGGGAACGACCTACACACCTGAACTAATTCTATCAAACCAAGTGGCAACCTTACGTGTACAGTACTTACTCAAGACTACACACACACACACACGATTTAATTAATAATAAAATATTCCCTTCCACAGCACGAGTTTCTCTACAAGTCGAGAATTATTTTAATTACGACTACAAAAAAATCACCAGAATTACTCCGATAAGACATGGCATAATTTTTAATTTGAAGCAGACTGGTAGCGAAAGCTTCCGTTTGATGTTCTCTGTTTCCTTATTTACTTGAAATTCTTTCTTCATTTAAATTTTTTATGTTTAACTTCCTCCGCTGCACTTACTAAATCGTGCATTACACCCGCATGCCGACAATTATCACGTCATCAAGAATGTGAATACGTGTACTTGTAACATACGTGTAGTACAGAACACTGATGAAGATGTTCATTGGCTTTACTTCTGACGGCAAAATAATTATTATAATAAAGTAATAAAAATATAATAATTTTTTTATAGAGGGGGAATAATGCTTTATGCACCATCAGAGGAGACCGTGCTTCCCCTGGTGTGTGGGACTCTCACCCACTAAAAACCCACCTCTAATTCAGGCGTCCATATGCATCCTGGAATCACTTAGCGTATTACTTCAGGTTGGAGCCTATTGCGCCCTTATCGGACTCCTTCTAGTTGTTCCTCATCTTCTACTGCCCGTTGGGTAAAAATAATAGTAAGACTAATAATGGTAATGATAATAATAATAGTTGTTTTTATTTTTTTTAGTGATGACCTCCACACCTCTTCTTATAGCTACTCTGTGTTGAAGAATTCTGTCTAACAGGGAAGCAGAATAATTGTATTCTGATGTGAAGAGAGTGGAGTAAAACAGCGTGAATGCCTTGGTGTACGCACTCTACCTAAGCAGACCGTATTTTAGAGGGAACATCAATATAGGCCTACCGTTCACGAAAGGTAGATATACTGCACGTATATAGAATAAGCAACAAATGATATGAAGTTATGCACATACGCATTTCTAAAATAGACAGCTGTTCTAGTTTAAGTCTCACTACCTATCTACATACCATTCTTCCCTAAGGCGTGAACAGTCTGAGTCAACACCGTGATTGTCGCAAACTGTTTGTCTTCTTGGTGGATCTCGCCAATGGAGCTAATACAATTCTACCGCAACTATCTGAACAAGACATGCCTTCTGTGTCTTTCGTAAGAAACTATTTAACTGATCCCCGAGACATCTATCTCAGTAAAGCCGTGAATACTATTGTACATACAAAAACACATCTTGTAGTGCTCTTCTATTTTTAAGGGTTATGATGCCCCAATGTTCTTACATTCATAGGAAGAAAAATGCTGACTGTTGCCACGGTACTGAAGACAAGAAAAAACTCGTTTATGGATTGCCTCAACCTTCTGATACGTGTTGTCCCTTATCTATCCCCAAATATGAAAGAGTACTCCAAAATCGGTCGAACAAAGATTTGGTATAACCGCAGATGGTGTCAGCTGACTGGAAATGGCGACTCACCCGCAGAAACAGTCCTAAATTCCTCCTTACTTTAGAAGTTATTGTCTCTACATAGCTCGAGAAAAGTAATTTAGTGTCAAAGTTTACACCCAAATCGCAAACGGCGTATACTCCTACCAGTCATATTTCACTAACACTGCATTCCGGGAAAAGGTCACGACCACTGTCTTGTCCAGGTTAAGTTCAAGGGCACATGATTTGCTACTGACTACTTATAGATTTTTTAACCATAATTTTTTAGGTCAACAAGTCCTTATAATTGTTCACCTTCTAACATAGCTTCAAATCATCAGCAGACATTAAGATCTTTGAATGACCGTCTTTTCCAATACCATTAATAAACAAGATAAACAATAGTGACCCCAAATTTGAGCCCTGTGGAACGCCTGAGATAGCTTTAAACTGTTTAGAAATTCGCCAGCTACAATAACTTGAAATGGCTTATTGGCGAGAGTAGAGGGAAAATACCGGTTCTGACCAACAAAGGATGCCGCCGTTCCCACGGTCCAAGATTTTTTCCCACGCTCTCCCCACCACCGCTGGACCACAGCATCCCAAAGGACCGCGAATTTCCGCGAATAAATTTTTTTATTTTTTTTAATTTGATATTTTTATTTTTTTAATTAAATTGATTTGCATATCCGCGAATATATGCCGCCTTTCGCGAGCCTAAATCACTTTCACTTTCTAATTTCCGCGAATATAATTTTTTATATGCCGCCTTTCGCGAGCCTAGATCACTTTCACTTTCTACTGGACCACAGCATCCGCGACTTTTTCGCTGATCTGTGTCAAGATCCGCGACTTTTTCGCGTATCTGGACCACAGCATCCGCGAATATAATTTTTTATTTTTTTATATGCCGCCTTTCGCGAGCTTAGATCACTTTCACTTTCTATCATTATAGTGTATATATTAAATATATGAACAGGGTTACCAACCTTGCATGAGTTCAAATTTGTTATAATGTATATTAAATCTATATGATCAGGTTTACCAACCTATGTATGGGTTCAAACTTGATATGTGTGTGTATTATAGTGTATATTAAAATATATGATCAGGGTTACCAACCTTGCATGAGTTCAAATTTGTTATAATGTATATTAAATCTATATGATCAGGTTTACCAACCTATGTATGGGTTCAAACTCGATATGTGTGTGTATTATAGTGTATATTAAAATATATGATCAGGGTTACCAATCCTGCATTATTGTGTGTGTGTATAGAACAGATCTACCAACATTTTTCTTCGGTGGGAAATTCAAACTATATTATAGTAAATTGTTGACGACGACTTCGATATCAACTCTCTCTCTTTGTCTCTAGACACAGTTGTCATCAGTTTTACATAAGCGTCGTGCTACTTATGGATTATTGTAATTAGCGATACTAAAATGTAATCACCAGGAAATACATAACGCTTCGTGTGAAGCGTTTTGTAGAGCAGATTCAACTGTGGAAGGTTTCATACCGTTTCTCCTCTCTCTCTCTCTCTCTCGCTCGCAGACGTCGGAAGCAATTCCTAGTTTATAATGTAATTACCTGTGCGTGTATGTCTCTCTTTACTCGACAAATATTAACGCCCTCTCTCTCTCGCAGACGTCGGAAGCAATTCCTAGTTTATAATGTAATTACCTATGCGTGTATGTCTCTCTTTAGCATAAAAAAAAATCTCCTTGAAATAAGGTATTTTCAAAAGTTTTGTGTACTCTCTAGACACAGTTGTCATCAGTTTTACATAAGCGTCGTGCTACTTATGGATTATTGTAATTAGCGATACTAAAATGTAATCACCAGGAAATATATATTTATCACCTATCTCGTGGCGTCCTTTTTTGACACATGACAGTCATTGACTACGATTTAGAAATTAATATACTGCCAAGTCTGTGTGTGTGTGTGGTAAAGTGTTACGCATAAAAAAATCTCCTTGAAATAAGGTATTTTCAAAAGTTTTTGTGTACACACACACATTGTATAATAATTTTCGTAATTGTAAGATACAACCTGCAAATTATTAAAATGTCTCTCTCACACATTTCTGATTACTATACAAATAATTGGATGCATATTCGAAGGTTTATAACGAAATAAATTAAAATAAACCATAATTTGTTTTAAATAATTAAATATATATATTTACAACACTGTACACAAACATAAAATATATAGTTTACAAACCGCTATAATACAATTATTGATTAAATATATATATATCACAAACATTGTTATATATATATAAAATATTAATAATAATATTGTTTTAAATGATTAAATATATATTTACAGCACTGTACACAAACTTAAAATATAGTTTACAAACCGTTATAATACAATTATTCAAAATACATTTTACATTGATTAAATATACATATATCACAAACAAACATTGTTATATAAAATAAATATTAATAATTTTTGACATTGTAAGATTTTAAAATAATAATTTCACGGTTGTAGATACAGTTCACAAGGAAGTTTATCTGTAACATAACAATATAGTTGATATTAGAATCACTGATACGATAATATTCAATTATCACATGCACACACACACACACACAGTTAGTGGAAAGAATCAAATGCGTTAAGTAAGTAAACTTTTTCAAGTATATGTCATTTTTCATAAGTTAATGTACTTTCAAATAATTTCTAATCAAACCAAACCAAATATTATTCACTGGAAATTTGTAAATACTACTTAGAATCAATGATACATTTATCGCATAAAGGTAATGTACTTTCAAATAATTTCTAATCGAACCAACTACTATTCAACGAAACTAAATAGAATCAATGATACATTTATCATGTACATACAAATTCAATTATTAAAGTGTTAAGTACAGTGAGTTGAAACTACACACACACACACACACACATCAATAAATTGTTTGTTAACACGATTGCTACTTACGACGTTAGGACTCAATCTCTACTTGTGTTGTTTGATTTCTCGCCCCTCGATACACTAAATGTAGTTCTTTAGGTTTGATATGTCTGAGCTCCTCATTCGTGAAGACACCTGCATACCTCTTGGGAAGATAGACACGATACTGACGGTCGCCATCCTCCAACGTAGCAAGCACAGAGTTCCCATATTTTGTGTCCACATTTGTTAAGACCATGATGGGATATTTTTTATTCACTGTCAATTCTGAACATCGTTTGTACTCGATAGCACTTACAGCATTAAACTTTACAAGAAACGACATTATTAGAAGACACTAGTGAACACGTCTGTATCAAACCAGAGAGAACCAAACAATGACAGAATATTCAACAAAAAAGGACAGTACAATATGATAGTGGTGGTGGTAACGTCGGTGTCCCACTTTGCATGTATGAACATGTCCCACAGACGAAATTAGAGACACCAAAAATATAACAATGTCATTAGGAAAGTCCATTTTCATAAGAAAATAGTCACTGCTTACAGCTATGCATGTATGTACATGTCCACAACAGAATGAGAGAGAGAGATATAAATGTCATCATTCGCTGTGACCTACTTTCTAAATTTGTTACATTAAAAATGTTTGTTTAAAGCAAAAATCATGAATCATCCATTCCCGAATAGCATGCACCTTATAGTTGGCACAACGGTCAGAAGAATTGAAATGTCTAAGACATTCTGTTCCATGAATTATATACGGTATGTTTTTAGGACAACCAAAGTCATCGAGATTGATGATATTATTGTGTATTATCTTTGATTGCAAAAAACGTTTTTTCTCAAAACCCTTCACAAACACATATTTATATATACGTGTATGTGATGTTAACAATGAAACAAGATTGTCGTATGGTGTCTCTCCTTCGCTCCATCTAAGTCTATGATAATTTGACGTTAACCAGTGGTTTGTCCTAACGTATTTGGGATTCGTAACGGATGTAGCAGGCGGTGTCAAAATCCAATGTCTACCAGCAAATCGCAGAACGTCCATGATTGACAGTTCCTTCACAATATATTTTCCGTTGTCGTCGAAAAAGCACTGGAAGTCGATTATAACCGCAGTGTTATCCATAATACTGTAAGACAAAGAAACCACACACATTACAAACTCTATATATATTATGTTTAAACATACAAATATCGTTGCGATATTAATATGTGAACTTACGTTTACAGACGTCTGGACTGAAGCACCGAGAGACATCAACTGACGAAAGAAACAAGTGTTGAGGAGGGTTACTATACATGGAGACGAATTTTTTTAGTAGGTGGGGAGGTGTCGTCGTCGTCGTTCTCCATGTTGATGCGTTGTCGTATCCGATAATGACCGTATGCAAGTGTATCATGACCATTGTCTAATATATAACGCTTATCATCATACGGTGACAACGCTTGCTTATTTACACGCATCGTGTACAGCGTATGATGATCGCTACGTAAACAAAGCGCACTGGTAGAAAACTGACAATGATCAGTGAGACACTTGCGATACATATCGTGTCGCAGACTCCTCTTAATTGCAACTCGAGGCACACCTTTACATACACGTTTTTGACACTCTTGGGTGGGATCTTCGTGGGCCACAAGGAACGAATAACATTTCGCTCGGAGACCCACGAATTCTCTAATAGGACGACCACACGTTTCATCCTTGAACAGGCCGACAACCTTTTTGTTCCTAAGGCTATAACAAGGATGAGACGTAGGGTAATCCGATGTGTCAAAAACGTGTAGGTCCTTCTTCATGTCTGCATACAAGTCTGATGTTTGAATGCTATACATCAGACTGTCTGTATCTGTCATTAATAATTTAACGTTGCGGCCGTACTTGGCGACAGCATAACGATAATGAAAGTCGTACATTATCGTTTTGCTAACGTCAAGCACCGTGAAGCCGACATACACGGGACGGGAAAGAACAATGGATTTTTTACGGAGTGAGAGCCCCACCAGATCGTTCGTATAACGAATCATACGTTTTAGCCGAGGTGTGGAAACTAGTTTTTGAAGCCGTCGTTCATTCGAGACTAGTTCAAAGTCTATATGTTTCCGTACGTTCTCCAGCGACTTACCGTATACGGCGTTGTTCATCAGTTTGAAAAGGTCTTTTTCAAAGCTGTTGACGGCTGTTTGCCTCTTGCGGGTGTTGAAATCGATAAACGGTTTCAACCAAGCGCTTTGCTTAAAACACAACACCCTATGAGTCGCTTTCAGCTCTAAGCCAAGACTTAAATACAATTTCAAATTTCGATAATGGAGAACGTAATTTTGTTTGTCCTCCAAAGTTGTTAACAACTTCTCTACGGATGACCCTGATTCGTTATACGATGATCTGTATATACTCTCGTGTAAACGTTTGGAAAAGGGAGAAAGGATATCGGGTGTTACGCGCTGGCGCACAGGTGCAAGTGGGTAGTCGGAATGCAGGTCGTGTAAGGTATCAGGATAGTGTAGGTCGACTTCGAGGATGTACCCGATGTCGGAATCATCACTCACATTACGTACGTCCAAGGACTCGATTTCGTTACGATCGAGCCATCGGAAGTCTGCGTAAGGGAGTGGTTGCGACATGGCTGCACCGTATAAATTATTACAGTCTGTATACAAAATGAAGGAGGTCGGTTTCGATACATCGTACTGATCTGGAATCAGAGGATTGTTAGCGACTGCGTGACGGTTGGATATCATCGCGCAGCCTCCGCGGACCCCAGACTCAAGGAACAGATGCAGATTTATCTCTGTTAACAGCTCTAATTCGACCCCTGTCATTTTTAGCATCGCGTTCCAAGCGAGTCCGGGAAGCGAGTAAAAATGACACGGGTCCAAGCAGTAATCGCGTAAGGCCATGTCTCGGAAACTTTCAAAGACATCGGCCAGCAGCATTACGTCTGTCAACAAATACAAATCGTGGTAATCTCCAAACGTACGCAGATTGAATGCACTCCACACGTTTTGTGCGTGCTCGTAATCTGCGTCCGAAATAGCCGATTCCAACAACCGGTTATCAAAGTGTTCACGAGCGGGTAGACTTGATTCGTTGAACCGATCAATGCTGTCAACGTACTCGTAAGGGTATACTCCCTTGCGTACGAGCAGATTGGTCTGTTCGTCGAAACCCCGTCTAAGCATTTCCTCTCTGAGCAAAGGAAATTGGCTCCCGGACGTGGACAGATTGGTAACGAGTGTGTCCAGAGAGCGATTAAGAAATTGAAAGGAGTCTACGAAACGCAAGGGACCCAGGGAGAACGACACGTAACGCTCACTGGATGTTGCAATGCAGGATACGTGTTGGTCCTTATATTTTCCTAAACCCTGCATTAAATGGTGACAGTCGTAGCCACGAAGGTTGTGAAAGAAGACGGGGATATGACGAGGCATCTTGTAGCTTAGATTACAGCTATTGTGGGCTGCTCCCAAGAATTTCCCCGTAAGATGACAATGATTGCGTACCTTGTCATCGTCTGTCAAAGGGCGCTCACACAAATGACAAACGGTGGCGTTAGTGAACGCAACATTGTCATCATCGGACATAATTATTTGTACGTTATGTCGTACTACCTTCATCATATCCTCGGCGTCTTTCATCAACCACGAGAAGAAAGTGTCTACGACGTTTTCACCTCGATAAACTTTAGCCTCTCTCCAGAGTCTGTGTGTATGATCGACGATAGCATAGGAGAAACCTGACGGAATATGCATCGCTTCGTATAATGTGGACGATACAGGAGGAGAAGTTATTTTCTGACGGGTACCGTTGCTATCAACTGAGTAGAATTCGCCTAACTCGTGCACTGTCTTCGGGACGTTGTTACCAGGTGAACACGATTGAAGCGGAGTGATAAGGGACTCAAAGTCGGCGTAGACGGTAAAGGGTACTTTAAGACAGTGCGCGTAATTTTTAAATGACATAAACTTCTCCTCCTCTGTGGGCATTTTGGTTTTCTGCTCGCCGTGAGGTGTGCAGTAGGGGAGATGATCGGACAGACCATGTTCTGTGGAGAAACGATGCAGGCAGTAGTCGCAGTAAAATGATTTATGTTCGAATTTTGTTAGGGATGATAACAATCTACTCATGTTACTGATAAGACAGTAATGTTTTCGGCTATTTGTATCGGACAGAAGTAAAAGATTAACATGATGTAATCTGTCCTTATTGGGGGTAATTCTTAACGGATAAACCTCATTTTTTGATTCGTTTCTGATATTGTCGTCTATATCATAGCCGAAAACGTTTATAGAAGTATTGGGATTCTGTGTTTCAAATTTAGAAAGTGAGTTTATAGAAACAGGGTACTCGATACCGGACATATTTATTGTGTTTTTGAATAAGATGTAGTTTGAAACAAATTCTTTATGCTTTTGTTGAGGGTGTATGTGGGCAAGTACGGACCATAGAAAACACATTTCATCTTGGGAGTTATTGATGTTGACTACTGCCTTGGTGAGTGCAAGTTTTCGCGGGGTTGGAAGGTAGGAGGATGCTGCTAGAGGCCGGTACCGTCCAACAACTAGTTCCAGCTTCAGTACAGCATCCACCGACCATCCGCTCCCGTCACGGGTAAAATTGGATATGCTATTCATGATTTTATCGTAGGATTCATCGAGTAGACAGTTCAACTCGTCGTTGTCGTCCGTGAGCAACGTACGACAACGTCCGTGGAAGACAGCGTCTTTGGTTACCACTTTTTCTTCGCCGCTGTCACCATCTAACACAGTTTTAGTGAAACGTATCCTGCACGCAATATGCCATTTGATACTGCGTAAACGTGCTTGTTCTGCCAGAATATCCTTGCACAATAAAGGTCGCACCTCGGTCATTATCGGTACTATATCTTGATCTTCTTCTTCTGTGTACACAGGCAGGTAATTAAAAGTTGTGAGACATCCTCTAATACTACTGTTTCGCACAATATAAAATCGTGTCATATCTGAAACAATAGAAACACATGTATTAGCTAATAGGGATGATGAATAACACACACAAATTCATGTTTGTGGTAAATAAATAGATAGTACACGTTAGTAATACGTTAGTTTATTGCAAACTGTGAAGATGGCAGCTACTCATGATTTTAGCATTGAAAGTGAAAGAAGAAAATCGTTCAAGTATTGGGAAGTGACGTTTGTCAGTCCCGACGAGTTAGCGTTTGCTGGGTTTTACTACTATCCGCTAAATTATGATGTTTGTGGACATAGTATGTCATTCATAGACGATAGAGTTAAATGCTTTTGTTGCGGAATTGAATTAGTTCATTGGAGAGAAGGTGACATACCTATGGTGGAACATGAAAAATTTTCTCCGTCATGTCAATTTCTAAACGATGTCAAGAGACAATACATTGGGGAGAAGGTGACAAACCTATGTCAGAACATAAAAAATTTTCTCCGTCATATCAAATTCTAAACAACGTCAAGAGACTATCTTGTACAGGTTAGACAGAGTTAATTCATATCAAACAAATTTGGTTTGCTACATAATTATAGAGAGAGACAATTGGTATTTAAAAAAATTTTTACCTTGTTGAGGATGTCCCTGTTCCTGCTGATGTTGTTCTGGATTCTGTTGAAGGTCAGCCATGGCGATATTCAGATGTGTGAATGAATACTGAAAAACAAAGAAACTGTTATAGATATATATAGTATTTTTAACGCCGGTATTATGTTAGTGTATCTTAAACCATGAACAACGCACGCAAGACTATAGCTCTAGAGCTACACAGAGCAGCGAGAAGGAATTTCGTTAGGCGCGCGGTTGAATTGAAGGGTCTACACGACTTGTACCAGGCGGATCTTGTGGAGATGATACCATACGCTCGAGTGAACAAAGGGTACAAGTACATGATGACAGTGATCAATGCGTTTAGCAAGTACGCGTACGCTGTACCATTGAAAACAAAGACAGGAAAAGAAGTAAAGCATGCACTAGAGCCTATACTAACTGCTAATCGAATGAAATATTTACAGACAGACAACGGGAAGGAGTATTACAACAGCACAGTACAAGCGTTACTAAAAAAGTATAATGTGAAACATTACTCAACCTACAGTGAGAAAAAAGCTTCCATAGTGGAACGTTTTAATCGCACACTGAAGACACACATGTATCGAGCTTTCAGTGAACAAGGACACTACCGCTGGTTGGATCTACTACCTACATTACTGAATCGTACAACAATACAACACACAGAACCATTGGTATGAAACCGAGTGAAGTGAATGACGCCAACGAACATATAGTGTTGGAACGAATAAGGAAGAACACAGCGCCTAAAATCAGTCCAACGAAACCACCCAAATTTAAAGTCGGTGACCGTGTTCGTATAAGTAAGCACAAAATGACGTTCGCCAAAGGTTATACGCCGAATTGGACTAACGAAATATTCACTGTGGATAAAGTACAATCCGCTACTATCCCCGTCACTTATCTGCTAAAAGATCATCTAAACAAAGTGTTGAAAGGTGGTTTTTACGAGCACGAGATTAGTAAGTCCAAAGTCGGCGACGTATACCTAGTGGAAAAGGTGTTACAACGCAAAGGTGACAGAGTGCGTGTTCGTTGGCTCGGTTTCGATGGTAAACACGATGCGTGGATACATAAGAAAGATCTAATATAAAAAAGGTGACAGCACGTGATGAAAACAGTATGCTTTCGGTATTCACAAAGATGAAGATTGTACAGCAAGCAAACAAATTACCAATAAAGGATATGGACTTTTTGGCTGGTGACGAAGGTAGTGCTAAGCGTAAACATGGCCCGCTATTACCGAACAGTATTCGCTGTATCGTTACAGGCCCAAGTTCCTGTGGGAAATCCAATGTGCTATTCAACCTACTGTTTGATGCCAACGGACTACGTTTCCGCAACGTATACGTGTTTTCAAAATCATTATTTCAACCAAAATACAGAATACTAGAAACAGTGATGAAATCACTCGCTGATGAAGGTTTAGGTTATCATGCATACAGCGAGAACGAAGAAGTCCCGCTACCGAGTGAAATCACTGGTCTCGACTCTGTTATCGTATTCGATGACGTATCGTGTGAAAGACAAAACAATATTCGAAAGTATTTTGCTATGGGGAGACATAGCGGTGTGGACACATTCTATCTATGCTAGACATATAGCCAGATACCGAAACAATTGGTACGTGACAACGCTAACTTGTTGATATTGTTCAAACAAGACGATCTAAATTTACGACATGCATACAATGATCACGTTAACATAGATATGAAATATGATGCTTTCAAAGACGTCTGCATGGAAGCGTGGAAGGATCGTTATGGATTTCTAGTCATAGACAAAGACTCGTCAATAAATGAAGGTAGATATAGAATCGGCTTTGATCGATTCATAATTGTTTCCGACGAAGTATAAAAGTGGTTGCACTGTAGTAATGTAATCAGTCCTCTTGCTAACACACGATGGCAATGAATAAGGAGGAACGACTCGCGTATGATATAGACACGATAAGCGACAACATAAGGAAAAAATATCATGCATTACAACACGGTATCAGAGAAAGCGACGAGGCGTTTAGAAAAAATTACAGACCGATTCTGGAACCGTTAGAAGCTATTTCACGAAGGTTGAGTGGTGACATGATGGCGGAGGAGGAGGAGGAGGAGGAGGAGCAGATAAAACAAGAAGAGCCTACACAACACGTAATAACAGAAAACGAAAGTGGTATGCAGAGTCATAACGCTTCTCATTTCGGTGAAGAGGACGCCTGGAACCCTAACGCTTCACATTTCAGCGAGGATTCATTAGCAAACAAATATATGCGTTTGTGTGAATCGGCGGACTGTAAACGGATTATAGATCGCATGTATGGTGTTCGATACGAAGGTGGTAAATTTATGATAGGTGATTCAAATGTAAAAATCGATGATAACAACAACTTTCATGTCAAAGGAAAAATTTACGAGGGTACACCTGGTCTGTATGAACTTTTGTTTATGAAACTACCGAAAAAATACAACAAGGATGATATGAGGAAATATAAGTCTATACTACTAGCAACCAACGGACACAAACAAAAATATAAACACAATACGCGAATAAACAGTAACAGTGGCGTCAAGTACCGACTAGTAATATCTAAATTCTTTGCACGAAAACGTACAGGGAGTGGCTATATGGAGATGAAACCGAACACTGCAATCGATTACGTGCATTGGGATGATCCTAACGAGTTGGTTAATAGATTGAGACTGTTAATGGCGTCTCAAAATAGCGGCCATACTGGTCATAGGAATGAAATCGTTTCGATATTGGAAGAATTACGTGAAACTGGCATTATCATATAAAAGCAGACGCACCGTTCTATAACCATCAGTTCTTCTTCATAAATATGAGTGTAGACAAGTTCGGTAGACACGACAGTGCTGTAAGAGTGCGAAAAGAAACTCATCGAAGTCTGCGTGAGAATATCGGTTTAGGAGTGACTAACGACGGTCACTTTGATGTGAAAAACAAAAAGATATGCAACTTGGGTGATCCTGAAGAGTTGCACGATGTTGTTTCTTTACAGTACGTAAAGGACACATGCTTACAGTACAAGAACGACGATAACGCTACCGTAGACGCAAAAGATCATCGAATAATAAGGTTAAACGATCCGCTTAAATCAAGAGATGCAGCCACAAAACGATACGTAGACGAGAAGAGTTTGAAAAAAGATCGTGCAGGTAACGTAATCGTTAATGACTGTCGACTAACGCATGTGCAAGCGCCTGTTGACTTCAAAGACGCAGTGAATTTGGAATTTTTACATGCACACACAATCAGTTTGCAAAACGATACTTTCTACGCTGCCGGAAGAAAAATTACGAATATAGCGAACGGTATCAATGACAAAGACGCAGTCACTGTACGACAAATGCACGAATTAAAATTACATATAAAGACCGAATTGTACAAGGTCACTCAGGTATTTCACGCTCATATAATCAATCTAATAAAGTTTGTCTATAAATATCAAGACAGCACGACACAGCGTTCAGTCCTGTCTGAATATATTGAAGAGGTGGGGCGTTTAATAGACGTTCTCGATACGGAAACGGAAATCAAGGATTGGAGTTCTGTTTACAAGAATGCACGTACTTCGTAAGAAAAGAAGAATGGGGCGTGGTGTAATTGGAAAAATTCTTAAAAACACTGTGCCCGCTATCGTTTCGTCAGTACCTACTTTGATTAATCGGGCGGTGGACGCATTACCAGTAGAATTACACCTACCGGGCTACCGATTCTGTGGACCTGGAACAAAACTCAAAGAGAGATTGGCACGTGGCGTGCGCGGAATCAACGAGTTGGACGAAGCCTGTCGCGAACACGATATCGCTTACGCTAAGTACAAGGACAACGAACGAAGACGCGTAGCGGATCGTGTGCTAGCCGGCAAGGCGTGGGATCGAGTGAAAGCTTTGAATTCAGGCATCAGCGAAAGAGCGTACGCGGCGGCCGTAGCGGCAGCGATGAAGGCGAAATCGGCAGTGGGTGGAGGGAGCTCGCGTAGTGGTTGCAGAAAAAACAAGAAGAAGAAGGGTTCAGGAATTAAACGTCAATCCGTGAACAAACGCAAAACGACCTGCAAACGCAAAACAGTCCCAAGACATAAACGTAACAATAAAAAAATAGCGTCAGGTCTATACCTACGTCCTTACAGACAAAAAAACTAATTTGCATACCAGTGCGTGCATTGTCTGACAGTGATTTGTATGTGTACGCAAAACTTTTGAAAATACCTTATTTCAGAGGAGTTTTTATGCGTAACACTTTACCACACACACGACCATGGAAGAATGAGAGTGCAGTTGTTAATCTAGACAGTGCAGAAGGACCTGGTACGCACTGGGTTTGCTACAAGAAGCGAAACAAACAAGTTTACTACTATGATGCGTATGGTAATATGCAGCCACCTCTTGAGCTGACACAGTATTTTGGAACCGACACCGACATTTACTACAATTATGAACGTGAACAGCCACCACACACAGTCATCTGCGGGCATTTATGTTTGGACTTCTTAACGCGCGAGTGATCAGTAAGCGACAAGATGTCTTCGCTGTCGGTCACCTTAACAGGTACGAATGCTACTGCTCTTGTATGTGACTTTTTCCCGCCTCTCGAACTAACAAACGGCGAATGGTATGTAGGTCTATTGGACTTTACTACATACAACAGTATACCGAACGTGATTGAAGGAAAAAACAACGTGTTTCCAGTACTACGAGACGGAACAACGTGGGACTTGATAACTTTACCTACAGGTGCTTATGAAATCGGTGACATAGAAGCCTTCCTCAAAAAGCAGTTAGGAGACTCAAAGATTAGTCTACGTCCTAACAACAATACACTGAAATGTGAGCTGACTTGTGCACTGGATATTGACTTTCAACAAACAGTGTACGGTATCGGTGATATGTTGGGTTTCAAGGGAAAGCGTCTGCTTGAAGCGAATAAAACTCACACGTCTGACGCCACAGTTAACATTATAAAAGTGAACAGTATACTGATAAGGTGTAATATAGCGCAAGGATCATACAAGAACGGTAAAACCGAGCACACACTGCACTCGTTCTATCCGTCAGTCGAACCAGGATTCAAAATAATTGAATCGCCTACAAACGTCATATACCTACCTGTGAATGTGAGTCGTTTGGACAACATAACATTATCTTTACACGATCAGGACGGTGACGTAATAGATTTTCGCGGAGAAGTCATCACTGTGCGTTTACATCTAAAACGACTATAGACATGGGCTTGTACTTTGTTTCTTCGCCACCGCTGCTACCACAGTCGTCGTGAGTAATAAAAGAAGAAGAAAGATCAGTTAGGAAACGCATCAGTACTCGTTCGAAACTGAAACGATTAACATCAGTTAACCGCCGTTTCCTGATTTCACTGGGTTTTGTTGTTGTAAACAAGTAACATGGCGAGTGGAATATTATCAGTGGAGCAGCAACCGTTCTTTGAAGACAGTATCACACACTTTTCATTTCACTCACACGCACCGTACGCAACAACAAGATATGGAAACAATGATGAAATACGTGTGCCAATACAACAACAGGACGTCTTTACACTGCCGTCAGAAAGTTTCCTCTACATCGAAGGCAAGTTGGTTAAAAAAAACCCTAGTGCGGCTGCAGATACTGCACTGAATGTGGAACTGGTGAACAATGCTATAGCATTTCTCTTTGAAGAGATTCGTTACGAGCTGGCCGGCGTGGTAGTGGATCATACCAGAAACGTCGGTGTTACGTCAACTATTAAAACTTTTCTATCACTCAACAACAACGCACGTAACGCAATGGAAAACGCAGGTTGGGTGGCACCGACCACGAACATATTAAAAGTGAATGATGACGGCGAATTCAATTTTTGTATACCACTGAAAATGCTAATGGGATTCGCAGAAGACTATACACGCATCGTGCTGAACGTGAAACAAGAACTTATACTCCTACGCGCTTCTACCGACATAAATGCTATGGTTTTAGTAAGCGGACAAACGACTGCTAATTGTGTTCTTGAACTAGATAAAGTTTACTGGAAAATTCCTTATGTACATGTAGCTAATGTGTACAGATTACCACTGTTACGACTCATAGAGAAAGACCACCCGATAACTATGCCTTTTAGGACCTGGGAGTTGCACGAGTATCCTGCCTTACCACAGACTAAAAGGCAGAATTGGATTGTCAAGACCTCGAGTCAGCTGGAAAAACCACGCTTTGTTGTGTTAGCTTTTCAGACAGCAAGAAAAAATGTACTGACAGCACACGCTGATGAATTTGATCACTGTAACGTGATCAATGCGAGACTGTTTCTAAACGACAAGTATTATCCTTACGATAATTTAAACTTGGATATTGGGAAAGACCGTTTTGCATTATTGTACAATATGTACAGCAGTTTTCAAAGTTCGTATTACCACCGTTTAGACGGTAGCCCAGTACTGACACCGGAATTATTCAAATCAAAAGCCCCGCTGGTTGTTTTCGATTGTAGCAAGCAAGACGAAACACTTAAGTCTTCAGTAGTTGATGTACGTTTAGAATTTGAATCGTCAATGAATTTTCCTAGACAGACAACCGCCTACTGTATGATACTACATGATTCGCTTGTAGAATATACACCATTGTCCAACACAGTACATAGACGTGTTTAAGTCTTATTTTATACATATTTTGTAAATACTAGTTTTAAATATATATATATTTTCATCATATTTGTAACATTATAATATTGGAGCTATGTGTGTGTATGTATTTTTAATTGTAAAACTAGTTTAGATATATTTTAATACTTGTAACAGTATAATCTTGGAACTGTGTATGTTTTTTTTTTTTTTAAATTGTAAATATTAGTTTAGATATATTTTCATACTTGTAACAATATAATCTTGGAGCTGTGTATGTATTTTTAATTGTAAAACTGTTTAATATAATCTTGGAGCTGTGTGTATGTATTTTAATAAATGTATATATATATATTACACACACTTTATTATTATTTGTATAACCCACTCCATAATAATTTGATCATACACATACACGCGCACACACACATGTATTAAATTCAATAATGCGTTTGATAATGTTTTAATGCAAATAATTTTAGGAAAGTCTACATTCCGCATTCATAAGGAGATAGTCACTGCTTACAGCTATGTATGTCCACAACAGAATTAGAGAGAGATATAAATGTCATCATACGCTGTGACCTACTTTCTAAATTTTTTACATTAAAAACGTTTGTTTAAAGCAATTTTCAGAAAATTTGTAACAGACATAATAATTTGATCATACACACACACACACACACACACACACACACACATGTATTAAATTCAATAACACGCTTGATAATGCAAATAATTTTTACGTTTAAATAAAAATCTGCACATACATTAAAATTAAATAAAATCTGTACAACTTACCAAAAAACTAGTATGTGCGTTGTCTACAGTCTAGAGTCTAGTTGTCTACAGGCGTACAAACAGTCTTTCAACTATTAAAAAACAGATGTAGAGATTTCACGATGTATCAGCACACGTTGGTGAGAAATTGCCACTATAAAAATACAGTAAGAATATATTTTCAGAAATTGTAATTTGATCATACACACACGCGTACACACACACACATGTATTAAATTCAATAAATAATGCACTTGATAATTTTTACGTTTAAATAAAATCTATACACTTACCAAAAGAAGATGTGTATACTGGAAGACACGTACAGTATCAGCCAAACTAGTATGTGCGTTGTCTACACTGAAGACGTACAAACAGTCTTTCAAAAGAAGATGTGTATACTGAAAGACACGTAATACGTGCAGTACAAGTCGACAAATAAGAAATTGCCGCTAACTTACTTAGCGTATATATAGTGTACTCTGTAGTGGGGAAAGCACGTGTGTGTGTGTGTGTGTGTGTGTGTGTGTGTGTGTGTGTGTGTGTCCGTTTTTAGAGTAATTACTGTAAGCGGTGTTAATGCTTGACAGGTGTCAAATTAGAAAGTAGAGTTGTCCGTTTTTAGAGTAAATACTTTATAATCCTAATCACTGCTAATGACTAGCAGGTGTGAAATTAGAATGTGGGACGTTGTACACAAGGTTAATGACCTCTGGTTTAATTTAGTGAATAATAACTATATCTAATTCAGTATCGTTGTGTGTGTGTGTGTGTGTGTGCATAGACTTGTTTCGGTGTCAACGTACTCCGAATATGCATGCAATTATTTGTATAGTAATCAGAAATGTGTGTGAGAGAGACATTTTAATAATTTGTAGGTTGTATCTTACAATCATGAAAATTATTATTTAAACTGATAATTGTTTTATTAAAATCTTACAATGACGAAATATTATTATTTCATTGTTTACGATATATATTTAATGCAAAAAATGAATTTTTAAAATTACAATCGTCTGTATTTAAGTTCTTGTACACACATACAAATCGTTTGAATAAGGGAAATCTTCGAATATGCATCCAATTATTTGTATAGTAATCAGAAATGTGTGAGAGAGACATTTTAATAATTTGCAGGTTGTATCTTACAATTACGAAAATTATTATACAATGTGTGTGTGTACACAAAAACTTTTGAAAATACCTTATTTCAAGGAGATTTTTTTTATGCGTAACACTTTACCACACACACAGACTTGGTAGTATATTAATTTCTAAATCGTAGTCAATGACTGTCATGTGTCAAAAAAGGACGCCACGAGATAGGTGATAAATATATATTTCCTGGTGATTACATTTTAGTATCGCTAATTACAATAATCCATAAGTAGCACGACGCTTATGTAAAACTGATGACAACTGTGTCTAGAGAGTACACAAAACTTTTGAAAATACCTTATTTCAAGGAGATTTTTTTTTATGCTAAAGAGAGACATACACGCATAGGTAATTACATTATAAACTAGGAATTGCTTCCGACGTCTGCGAGAGAGAGAGGGCGTTAATATTTGTCGAGTAAAGAGAGACATACACGCACAGGTAATTACATTATAAACTAGGAATTGCTTCCGACGTCTGCGAGCGAGAGAGAGAGAGAGAGAGGAGAAACGGTATGAAACCTTCCACAGTTGAATCTGCTCTACAAAACGCTTCACACGAAGCGTTATGTATTTCCTGGTGATTACATTTTAGTATCGCTAATTACAATAATCCATAAGTAGCACGACGCTTATGTAAAACTGATGACAACTGTGTCTAGAGACAAAGAGAGAGAGTTGATATCGAAGTCGTCGTCAACAATTTACTATAATATAGTTTGAATTTCCCACCGAAGAAAAATGTTGGTAGATCTGTTCTATACACACACACAATAATGCAGGATTGGTAACCCTGATCATATATTTTAATATACACTATAATACACACACATATCGAGTTTGAACCCATACATAGGTTGGTAAACCTGATCATATAGATTTAATATACATTATAACAAATTTGAACTCATGCAAGGTTGGTAACCCTGATCATATATTTTAATATACACTATAATACACACACATATCAAGTTTGAACCCATACATAGGTTGGTAAACCTGATCATATAGATTTAATATACATTATAACAAATTTGAACTCATGCAAGGTTGGTAACCCTGTTCATATATTTAATATATACACTATAATGATAGAAAGTGAAAGTGATCTAAGCTCGCGAAAGGCGGCATATAAAAAAATAAAAAATTATATTCGCGGATGCTGTGGTCCAGATACGCGAAAAAGTCGCGGATCTTGACACAGATCAGCGAAAAAGTCGCGGATGCTGTGGTCCAGTAGAAAGTGAAAGTGATCTAGGCTCGCGAAAGGCGGCATATAAAAAATTATATTCGCGGAAATTAGAAAGTGAAAGTGATTTAGGCTCGCGAAAGGCGGCATATATTCGCGGATATGCAAATCAATTTAATTAAAAAAATAAAAATATCAAATTAAAAAAAATAAAAAAATTTATTCGCGGAAATTCGCGGTCCTTTGGGATGCTGTGGTCCAGCGGTGGTGGGGAGAGCGTGGGAAAAAATCTTGGACCGTGGGAACGGCGGCATCTCTTTGATCTAGACCGTGGGAACGGCGGCATCCTTTGTTGGTCAGAACCGGTATTTTCCCTCTACTAGCGAGGTAAAACTGGGTCCATTCTGACATGGATCCCGTTGTACCATAGCAAGAGAGTTTCCTTAGCAGAATATCATGAGGCACCATAACATGAGCCTTCCTAAAATCAAAGTGTATGATATCTACTTGATAACTATTCTCAAGCTCATGAACCACAAAGGACATTATGTCGGTTAGGTTTGTGACTGTGGATTTTCTGATCATGAAACCATGTTAATGTGAATCAATAACTCTGTTCAGTGCCGTACAAAGATATTCATTAATAATTTTTTTTTGAATCCTTGCAACTCTATTAAGCATAATCGATATAATTTAATGTCGTGCAGATCACCCTTCTTGGGAATTGATGACACTAAAGCAATCTTCCAGCACTCTGAAAAAACTAGAGATTGAAAGGTCAAACTGTATAAAAGGAGAAATGCCATCAATAAGCATTTTTTCTTTGTTCCTGAATACCGAAAACTTCTTGTAATGCTGAACCGTACCCTCTTTCTTAAACTTTTTATGTTCTGTACCCCTTTGCTTTAGCCATTTTATTAGGCCTATAGAAAACCAAGCTGGGTAGTTCTTGTACTTTATTTTTGTTACTGTTATGTGCTTGATAATAATGACAGACAAGGTCTTGTTTAGTTATTAAGCTGCTGTGTTTACATCACAAGCTGTGAAGACTTTACTCCAGTCTCCTTGAATCTTTTTTCTGATAATCTAAGATTTGTTTCTCATTGACCTCTGCTTCACCATTTGATGAAACCAAGTCCAAAACAGACATCCCACCTGCAGAGACACAGTAATTATACTGGCTCAAGTTGAGAACGTAAGAAGTCACCAGTTAACAGGACCCGATATTGACCGATCTCTAGCATATTTCTAATGGCATTAAGATATACTGCCATCTCTTCAGGCTTTGTGTCTGGATTGAAGTAATGATTGCCCACCAGCAGGCTGACATCACCTTTCATCCTCACTTCAACCCATACACACTCCTTCGCAATTTCTAAAACTCCCTTCCATGACTAAGCAGCTGTGTGCTGACTGATATTAAAGAACCACCACCAGTTTTCTTACCAGCATCAGCTGTAATTCTGCCAGCTCTGTACACTATCCAGTTACAAGGAAAATATTGTGATGTTAGAGATTTTTTATGAAAGTGTGTCTCTGTAACAGTAAAACTACCATGTTGAAAGCCTTAGTACGCAAACCTCTAACGTTATGGTACAATATCCTGATCTGTTTGCTACTCACTGCTTCTTGTCCAATGTGAACCTCCTGGTTCTGGTTAACAGTTTCATGATTTTCCTTAACACCTGTTCATGTTTCAAGCTCCCATAGTACAATAGTACAAAAGCACCCTTGGGCCACATTTGGGGAGGGCAGAAACTCGTTCATATTCATCTTAAGGTACAGAAACATCAAATGAACTGTATCCCTTACGTCTAGTGACTAGTTTCGTGCACTTAATATTAGCTATAGTAGGTGACTCTTTCACCAACATTTCAACTTCTTTATCTTAGCTTGCACTGATGGATCAAACCTTGGTATAAATAAGGCATGCTTTCTTGTCTCAACATTAAGTGCAAACTAATCATTACACTCCCCGCAATCGCCTTCTTATTGGTTTTTGGCTGTTTGGCTTATCTACATCTTTTACTTTTATTGCCAGATTTTGCCATTTCCCACTAACCAACAGTCTCATCTTTTACTCTGTCTGTCTCACTACCATGGTCTAATGATGGATCAACAGGGGCCTCCACCAACTTCACAGGAAACAGATCTTTGTCAGCAGCTTTCCTAAGTCAGTTCCTATTATTCCTATTAATAATAATAACAAACAACAATAATTAATGTAAATGTTTAGTGAGATTGGTCCATTTAGAGGACACGAACCCGCGCGCGCGTGTGTGTGTGTGTGTGTGTGTGTGTGTGTGTGTAGTAATAATACAACACTTTTACTTTTTACACCAAGGATATATTTTTTAATAGATATTTTAAATATACAGGTGCATGTAGAAAATTTATGTGTGTAGCGTTAGCATGTTATCTTCAAAAAATTATATATGTTAATGTACCTCTAATTCATTTACAGTAGAGAGTCAAAAATACGAACTAATCGGAACTAGGGGGAGTTCGGTTTTTAAAACATAACGAATATACAACAGTAACAGTAAAAAAATCAAAAATGAATTGTACGGTGTTCAAGCAATAAGTATGTCTTGTAGCCTACATGTAGCCCTAAGTGAATTTTACTGACGTATTTTGTCATTTGGTATTCAAACTCTAAACACTTATCACTATTATTTTAAAACATAAAGTACACAATATTATTGTATCTCTCCATTATTGTACTACTTTTCTTTATAAACTGACTTTATTGTTCTACATAAAACAAAATTTAGTACTGTATATTGTTATAAACAAAGATGATGAATAATTCTTGTTTCCAGTTCACAGTATTCTAAAAAAGTATTAGTGAAGCTCTTATTTTAAGTGAACAAAACAGTAATTACTTTTTTGCTTTCACTCCTGTCTGTTGAGGAGTTCAGAACTTGATGTTTCGGATTACCAACGTTCTATTTTCATCTTACATACACAACCATGTTAATCTGCGATTCTGGTGGTGATCATGATATTTCTCCAATTCATCTCTTTGGAGAAACTGAAGAATTGTCATCGCTATCCAGGATCACAAATAACTAATTATTTGTAGTTATTGCTAAAAGTAACTAAGACGTATATTGAAAAACAAAACACAATTACATCACAACCGACACGCAATAGAGTGTCGGAAACAGCAGACCATACAATCACGGGATAGGCCTACTGTAGTTTAGCGAATATTGTGTACTTGCAATGGCATAATTTAAGAATGAATATAATTCGCCAAGCACTATCTTTCCAATATAGAATCATACTGAATAAAGAATCTTATTATGCTTATCAGCCTCAAGCAGTTTTCGAGGAGATTAGCGCTAGAATGTATTATAATTTACCAATACATACGGATAAAATACAGATTCAGTTCTGCATGATATGAAGAATACGAAAGCGTGTCTTATTGTCCAGTAGATCACAGTATCAATAAAACTAAAAGGGAGAAGATAACGAAATATGCTCCACTTACCGGTGAATACTAGAAAATTCACAAATTATAGTTTGTTAACGTAATACTGC
The DNA here is from genome assembly GCA_034769895.1 of Magicicada septendecula. Taxonomy (NCBI): domain Eukaryota; kingdom Metazoa; phylum Arthropoda; class Insecta; order Hemiptera; family Cicadidae; genus Magicicada; species Magicicada septendecula. The sequence goes on from CM068368.1 coordinate 664,022,746, forward strand.
TGATAATAACATCAACATCACGGCCTTGTAAACAAGACGTGGAAGCGAGTATGTTTAAGCTGCAATTGAATGATAAACAGTTCGAATAATACATAAAGTTTAAAAATCAGTGCCCGGTAACATGTCGAATACACGTCACGTCAGCTAATTTCTGTGCAAGAGTTTGCATACGGATACTCTGTCGTAGAATAAGCAGTGTTAATAGCTAAGAATAATGTAATATAATGATAATAAAACAACAAAAACAACAATCATAATAATAGTAATATAAAATAACAATAATTCTTATTACAATTTTTCACTACTACTACTACTACTACTACTACTACTACTACTACTACTACTACTATTATTATTATTATTACTTAGGAGTATAAGCTACTTTCAAGCACTCTTGCCGCTAAAAGTATACTTTTTCTTGTTGCAGGTTTACATCCAAGTGTCTGAAAAAGAGATCAAAGTTAACGAACATCTCAAACCTCAGTAGAACGTAATTTAAATTGGACGGCTACTTCTGCATCTCCAAAAATCACTCGTTTGGGGCATGTCTATAATTGATTGTTTCATAAACCGAGTATTCATGAAATATATCAATGGATCTCTCTCTTTTTCTTTCTGTCTACTTTCCTGTCTACCTACCTACTATCTATCGTTTTGTCCTTGTACTATCTGTCTCATTTTATATTTAATATCGCGTGTTACGAAAAAGGGAAGAGAAAAACGGTCGTATAGGCATATAAATAGACAAAAATTAAACTTCAAGGCCAAAGAAAATGGAAAGATGGTAAAAAGAGACAGTGAAGAAACGGCAACACAAAGAGTAAAATTTCAAAAAAGTACAAACATTAGTAATCATAAGTAACCAGAAATATGGATAAAAAAGGGGACAAAAAGTAAGCAAAATGGTGTTAAAGACAACAGAATCGAGAAGGAGAACATAAAGTTTGTCGCAAAAAGTCATTATCATTGAAGAGCGAGAAACTGTTAGTAAAAGATGGTATAGGTAAAGTGAGGAACGGCAAGACGAGATATTCCTGTGTATGATTTAAAGTGACTTGACTTTTACATAAAACTGACTTTTAATTAGTTAATTGTCAGTAATAGTCGGCCTACACTAAATTATGTCCGAGGGGCCTAAGTGTTCCAGTCGGGTTTAATAAGGTCAACAGATTGCTTAGTTCTGGAAAGGAACACCAGGCCGGATGTTGTAAATTGAAAACTCGCTCTCTCTCTGTCTGTCTCCGTCTCTCCTTCTTATTTTCAATAGGTGGGTTCGGGCGTACTTCGTTGTCATTTATAATGTTTCCCAAGTGCTCGCGTAGCTTGTCTGTAAATCGATCCGTGAAGTACAAGCGACAATGTCTTGCTGAGCGGTCAGACGAACGCCGGCTACACAATCATCATTTACAAACAGAAATGACAATTTTTTTAACGTACATTTACTTTAACTTTTAACAATTAATGTCAACAACTGAACATTAAGCACCTACGTAACTGACGTAAAAATGAAGTCACAAATGTGTATTCTGGACATCCACACTAACCAATTTACCACAGAACGTAAAAAAAATATGTTTATAAAAAGTCGTTCACGTATACAGTACCTACATAATATTCTCCAAACCCCTTAAAGTGTCATTGAAATTCTTCTCTTTCTTCAAGGACTAGGATTCCTGTTCTGTCTGTCAAGGTCTAACCATCCTTTACGTGATATTCCGACAGCTCTCTTTCATTTTGGAGTTAATTTAAAAACCTTCTTGAGCGGTCCTATTTCATGCATTCTGTCCATAGAATATCTACTCGGGCCGATTGTAGGCAATACGATTATCGACAGCACAAATATTTAGGATCTCTCAGCGAAGGCGATCATATGTTACTACGTCTTGACATAATGATGAAACTTCATTTCCGACACCTGATTCCTGTTTCATCTTATTGTGCCGTCTCTCGGTGGAGGTTGCCTTTCCATACCTTCCAGACAGCCGCACCATTGATACGCAATGCAACCATTGTCGCAGGTTTCTCATCCTCATCCTCGTCCTTCTGCCTTCGAGTTTAACCTAAAGTATGGTTTGTGAAGTTCATATCGGGATCCTCGCGCAACACGATCAAAATACTACAACTTTCTTTCCTGAATACAATAAGTAAATACATATATTTTTTTTTTGTCAACTATCCGTAATATTTTACTATCGACGCTTTCGTCATTCACGATATTTTGAGAACCCTTCGACATTTCCAAAACTCATAAGATGTTTGTTTGTTTCTTTCTTAAACGACTATATTCCTGCGCCCCAGAGGAAATCAAAAAGACGTAACAAAGCACCATCGAATCCCTACCACTTCGGTATTCAGACTTTTATCTGTAAGCAGCGTGTTCATTTTCGTAAATACAGCCCTTGCCATTTATATCGCTATACACTTCAACAGTACGATTATGCTGTTGCTACGAGGTCGACCAAGAATACTGTCATACAATTAACATGATTTCTGCTAAGATACCTTTTACTCCTGACCTAGGTTTGTAACTTATTCAAAAGAGCCTTTACTATATAGATTTTTAAAACTGTTTCTCCTGGGCTATCCGGTCTTAACTTGCGAAAATTAAACATAAATAATAATACGAGGGGTGCGTTAAGTAAGAATTTCCTTATTATTTTCCTTAAAATGAAAATCATATTTTTTTTTATTTTAAGGAAGGCGTTTTAAATGGAAATATCCATTCTGAGAGTTACTGAATTCTGAATTAACACTTTTCCAGTGATGCCATTATGTTTGTGGGTGATTATTATGAACACTAGAACTGCATTTTTGTGTATCAGAAAACGATTCGTAACGCGCAGCAATGGTGTATAAAATTATTATAATTACTTTTATTTTAGCAAACCAGTTCACTTAAAAATAAAACTGTTTATATTTTGTCCATTGTACTGAATCAACTACACCCAGAAAATCGATATCGTTTACAAGTTACAGAATTTCGTTTTATAATTATCAACAGATTTTCAACTTACTGTATTGAAAAATATTAATTTATTAAAAAAATTTTGCGTCCATAACCATTAGGCACTGATTAATTATTAACTAGGCCCTTATTCAGATGTCGCAAGGGAAACTATTTTTACCTCTCGCATTATGCAGATGCAAAACGTGTCGAATAGAACTTAATTTGGTGCTCGCGAGTCTTTTTCTTTTTGTCAGAGTCATACGAATGCGGTAATGGAATAATTCAATGATTTCTGAGGCCCCAATAGGATATCACTAATGTAATTTTGTTCTTAGCGACCTCTCAACACACACTCGTTGTGTGTGTGTTCTCACACCCTGTCATAGAAATACAGGTACTGTATGTAGTTTAACGCTCGGGAAAACTATAGAGACATTACCGTTTTCCAGCTTCGTTATCGTCTTGTCATGCATGCACTCATTGCTGCTACATTGAATTAATAATTCTCTTAATTCTCAGAAGATAATTTCACTCTACGATATGATATCGGTCACAGAAAATTAATCAGCGGTGAATTTTATATAATTAAGAATTCATTTAACGTGTTTTTTCTTGTCTTTAATACAAATGTCCAGTATTTTAGTATAAGTATTAGTCCTTGACATCGGCTTAATTTCATTGCTTCCTCCAATATTTTATTACAGCATTTTATAAAATTTGTTGGGAAAGCGTTTTTATTTCAATATTTTCTTTAATGCATCACGCAAACGTAGGAATTGTGTAGTGTGGTCACGTAACAATACACCCCACTCAATGACAGTCTGACAGACAGACACAATAAAAGATAAGGCAGATGATTTATAATAATTACTGAAATTATATTCTTAGGGTTTTCGTTCATGACGTAACCGTGTTTCAACCACTAAGTACACGAAGCACTTTTTATGCTTCGGAACACTATATTTAATTAATTTTTGTTTTGTTTATTTAAATTTTATGTGTGTCTTTCGCTTGGTTACAGTCATCTTCGAATTAAACAAGCTACTTTGTTTTTAGTACTCCGAAGTCGAAAGAGTGCATTACAGAGTAGAAATTAATTTCGAGTCTTTATAGTTCACTCGCTTTCGTTAGAAACATATATCCAATTCTTATGAAGATTTTAAAACTACGCCCCTTGTACGAGCGCGGGTGCACGCAAACACTCACAATTTGTACAGTATTGACATGTATCAACGGTAATCCAGTATTTATGAATACAAGTAAACAAAAACAATGATCAGAATTCGTCATCACAAGTACGTTAGGGACATGGCAGGATAATCAGCAGTTGAATGTCACATCTGTAAAAGTTTTGAACGTTTCAAGTAAGCTATATTTACGTTATATCTTGTTTTTTTTTTACAACTAATAATTTAATTGTTCTAAGGCTTTCACGGCCGGTGTCAGTTGTATTAGAAGAGTTTACAGGGCTGTTTGGCCGTGGTCCATGGTTTAAAGACAAACCAAACGTTTCGACAGCACCACTGGCTGCCATCGTCAGTGGAAATCAAAGAATTCGAGACCTCCTGAACGGGGGTTGTTCTCGTCAGGCCCACAGGTTTGTCTTTAAACCATGGACCACGGCCAAACAGCCCGGTAAACTCTTCTAATACAAATAATAATTTCGTTCTTATCTGTAGTTTATCCATTATATTAAATGTGTAGATTAGATTATACACAAATAGGCTACTTACAATATATGAACACAATTTTTATTTCTATTTGCAAAACTATTAACAATATTGAAATGTGATATAATACTGAAAGTTATTTGAATCGCATACACATTTAACCATGGAAGAATACTCTAGGTCTGTCGTATCTTGTTGCGGAACTCGACGCCTTTCGGTGTCACCACCATTATCAAGTCCAAAACGAACACAGTTATAACAGTTTTGTTCGTATACTGTTGAGTAACCTATATCTGGTTTTTTGTACTTGATAATGGTGGTGACACAGGAAAGCTCGATCAGAATGACACAGCAGCTAGCCGTTCGGCAAAAAGATGCGACAAAGTTGGAGTGAAGAAGATTGCCAACAGGATGAACCTGACTTAAAATGTGGATGAATACATACGAATGCGAGTATTGTGTGAGCGCGCGCGCGTTTTTGCGTACCATATTGAGCTGAAATTTACATTCTGAAAATCAGAATTCAACTGGCTAATTGATTAGTTTTTCCACATCTTAAAGAAATCTGTGGTGGGAATCAATTAAGACAATAATTTTAAGTAAGGCAAGGCTTTGTTATGCACGTGTTATCAGTAACAAGATGAGCCGCAGCGGCAGCCGGTGGGAGATACGCTCCACTGACAGACCACACGCCGACAGACGCTACCATTTCACACAGCATTTACATTCCTTCCTTCTCTAAATATCACCTTTTGTTTTCACTGTTAGTAGCATTTGTATCGTTTCCGTTAAACCTATGCTGTGTACAATCGCTGGAATCTGAAAGTGTTACCCACAGATTGACACATTGTGTTTCTAAATTACAGTTTTGTTGGACAAAATTTCAGTAATGTAGCATTTAAAATTTTAGACAAAAAAGTGGTCGGAATTTTGTTATGTAATTACAGTTACACAAGAAAACTCCTACCATTTTACCAAACGACCTAAAAAATTTACCTTCACTGAAAATCAATTACAAAAATGTATACAAAAAGTAAAGTTAGTTTTTTCTAACAAATAAAAATAATTTCAACGTGTCACGAGGACGCAAAAATGTAACAAAGTAATAGAACGTAAACGTAAGAAAAAAACTTTCTCGAACAAAATAGTAACTTCGAGAATAATTTGAAGCGGAATAAATTATAAACACTACATTCCAGGCCGTTGCACAGCGAAATAAGTTATAGAAAAGTAGGGTTTATTTCCTTGCCTTATCAATAATCGTGACAGTCTGTATAGATATAGCTTCAGGGACCCACGAGAGTCGCTTTTTGTACTAACGTGATTGCAACATTCTGGCGAAAATTTGGTATCTATTCGTTTTGACCTAATATCAGAAGGGTTAGGTCGGACTATTACCATTGTTAGAATTTATCACACAACGTTTTGATCACTGGATCACTGAACTATGTGTGATCATCTTCAGGTGTAAGTTAAACTAGTACATTAAACACTAACTTACGCCTTCCCGAAATTCGTTCACTAACATTCGTGAACCGTCAAGAAAATTAATAAAATTCACCACAAAGCTAAACACAGCTATAGAAAAACTATATGAAAAGAAGTGCTACTTACGCTCTAAGGCCGCTGGACAAAAGAGCAAGTAGACCACACTGATGCAAGTTCACACAACTAACAACGTGCAGACCAGCAACGCCCCGTTGAAATACAAAACTAAGCACCCTGGACCCGCCCACCACGACATAAATACATTTAAAAATTTTTAATCCAGATCCTAGCTACGTCTTTACAAGACAGACTGATATAATTGTAATTTACAGCCATAAAAAAATGCTTCTATGATTTTACATTATTTATTAGTATGTATTAGCTTCCCGCCCAACATATCTATTTCTCCCATAGGATTTTATGTTGCTCATCCTATACTTGTTCGTCTAATTTAGATAGGTTAGTCTTCCCTTCTTTAACGTTTTTCTATGCGATTTCCTTTAATATTAATGTCTTTGGTGATTAATATTGTTTACAGGTATTAGGGTATTGGCTTTGAGAATGTGAAACGTTGACTTCTGGACAGCTCGATTTGTATCAATGTGTTTAATTAAATTTGTTATTGTTTTACTGGTCCGCTTCTGTCACTTTTGTCTTATCTTTTTTAAAAGGACGCATTAGGTTGTATGTTACTACGCCAGTTAACTACCTTATCACGTAGATTTACTGGGAATAATAAGAAACACTACTGGTTACACTAAACGTTTATCCATATTTTTGATACGTTATGGTTTACAATTGAAGATTGAGTGCCAGTCTATACATGATAGTCGATCCCGATGGGTTAAGTTAGGTTAGGTTCAGGTGATGGATGGTGCATTAAAGGCGATGAACATAAAGGGAAGACAGAGATTGAAGACCTGAGACAGATTGTTTAGAATTTGAAACACTATAGGCTCAAAAAAATGAATTTTTAGATTTTGTATAAGAGTATCGATTACTGATACAAATTTTACGTATTTATTTGTCTATACCCGACGTCCAGTATTAATAAAGGACAAAATTCTAGTTTACTACAGTGTTTACATTTTCTGGTCGAATTTATATTTTAAACTGTGGTTTTGGTTAGTATTTGTAGCACCTTGCCTCTACTTGTGAACTCAAACGTCCAGGTTTGTGAACACAGGCCTAGATGGATAAACACTCGATGACGCAGAGACAAGGGACTCCCCGTCGTAAGGGTAGACAGATAAACTTGGGTAAGACCGTAATGGTAAAATTCAATTCTCCGTCTCCGTAATATTTTACGTATTCAATTTTACGTATTGAATAATCGTAAAATTGTATTCAATACGGTTCTACATTATTTTTCATATAAATACGGTACATAGCCTGCGTTGAAGTCTAACACTAAATATTTGTTTCCTGCCTCGTATGTTTTCTTTAATATTCCCACTCTATCACTGAAAAGTAAAGTACTGTACTTAATTACTGTGAATTGTCATGCTCATGCTATCGATGTGTTTGACAAAGAGCTACTACAACAAAACATCACTCAGATTCGCGAATTATTTAACATGTACGCCCTAACGTGAAAGAGACGAATACATGTCTAATATTAACAGATGATGACATTTGACTGAATTATTACGACAGTCAAGACAGGATTCCCTGAGACACCAGTTATGTTGTTTGTCAGCGTACAACATCTCATTAAAGCGCTCCACCGCGAATATTCATTTTTAAATGGATTGCGTTTTGCATAGTCCTAAAAATGGAATGAACTCCAGTCCTCTAGCAGACTGGTCAGGAGGGAATCCCTATTAAGATGATTTGAAGAGATACATGATTCATAAGAGAAATCAACGATTACAAGTTCTTCAGCTCCGCGAGGAACACGATAATTTAGATGAGTTTAATTCTGTCTTTTAGCTTAAAAGAAAATAAAGTTTATCCGATAAAGAAAAAGTGAATATCAACAGGGCCACTGATGGTAAAAGTGTTTGATTGTTCTGACAACAGAATTATCATTTCAGATAGTCGTAGTTAAATGTGAAGATACTTAATCAGAAAGTATACTGATATCCAGTTCCGTTATGAAATTCATTACGAGGTTTGATCAATAAATACGCGGAATTTTTTAGTTTCGCGGGCTGTTGTTGTGTTGGTACCCTTGTTCCTGACGTATCTTGACATTGGTAGCCATATTGGATACTTAGTTTATTGTTGGCTGTCGAAAAGGTTACACGTGTTTTGGTGTGCTCGGCGATGTTTTACTTGTGGAAAAAATGGAACAAAGAATTGGAAAAAAAATTTGCTTTAAGAATGGAATAAAGTGCAGCACTGAATTAGAAATCTTGAATGTTGCTTTTGGCGAGTCTTCTATGAATAAAACAAGCGTTTACAAGTGGTACAAATGTTTCCAAGAGGGCCGTGAAGAGGTTGAAGATGACGAGCGCCCTGGATGCCCCAGCACATCAACAATCGATGAGAACGTCGAAAAAGTGAAGAAAATGATCGCGGACAATCGCCGGTTGCTGATGATGTTGGCATATAATTTGGCTCATGCCAAGCAACTTTTTCGGATGTTTTGGGCATCAGATATGTGGCAGCAAAATTTGTCCCGAAATTGTTGAATTTCGACCAAAAGCAGTGCCGAATGGACATTGCTCAGAAGTTGCTGAATGAAGTCAACGACGATCCAGAACTGATCAAACGGGTCGTAACCGGTGACGAAACATGGGGTGTACGGATATGACGTTGAAACTAAGGCCCAGTCGTCCCAATGGATGCTTCCTGAAGAGCCAAGGCCGAAAAAAGCTCGTCAAGTTCCATCAAATGTGAAGATTCTGCTCACTGTTTTCTTTTATTTCAACGGCATAGTGTACCATGAGTTTTTGCCACCAGGTCGTACAGTCAATAAGGAATACTACCTGGAAGTTCTACGCCGTTTGCGTGAAGCAATCTGAAGAAAACGCCCGGATTTGTGGCGAAACAACTCATGGCAATTGCACCACGATAATGCACCTGCTCACAATTCACTGCTTGTTCGTGAATTTTTGTCAAAAATAACACCGTTGTTTGCCTCAGCCTCCGTATTCGCCGGACATGGCCCCGTGCAACTTCTTCCTATTCCCCAAAAGCAAAAAACCATGAAAGGACAACTTTTTGGCAACATTGAGGAGATAAAGACAGAATCGCTGAAGGAGGTAAACGCCATACCGAAAATTTCGTTCCAGAAGTGGTTCGAAGATTGGAAAAATCGCTGGCACAAGTTTATTATATCTGATGGGGACTACTTTGAAGGGGACAAAATTAATATTGTTGAATAAATGAAAATTGTTTGAGAAATAGGAAAATTCCGCGTATTTATTTATCAAACGTCGTATATATAGATTTTATCCTTGTCTCGAAAAAGGAAGCTCTGTCGATTATCGTTTCCACTAATTGATATACTTCTCACCTAGGCATTATACATTATACTAACAGCATTACTTAAAAATTTGACTCATTAACTCTATGAATGTAACCGACGTCTGCGTATTAAACAGTCTTTGAAAAATAATGAAACTTTAAAATTTAACCATACCGAACGATTCACCTAAATGAATCAGCAGTCAAAACCTCTGCTTTCACTTTGTTGAATGCAGCGCACCCTGAAGTAGAGTTTTTTTTAAGATTTCCAAATTTAAAAAATTTTAGGGGCAGCAAATGTTGTGTCTTCATTCAAATTTTATTAAGGATGTCGAAAACTATGACTTATAGTGTCGAACTAATCATCACTGGGGCAAACATTCAACTGAAAACTCGTTACTTCTGTCGTGAGAAAATTAATTAAATTTTTGCTTTAATATAAATAAAAATAAGAAAGCACAGGAAAACGAAAACTTGTGTTAGTGGTCCAGCTTTTACACCTTTAAGCTGATGTATATTTTATAATATATAAAATTTTATAAACGAATTTCATAAAAATATTCAAACGGAAGTATAATTTTATAAAGAGGATAACTTTGTTCCTTTCGCAGCGTGCTTTCCTAAGAATGAGTAGACCTTTTAAATGTGACTGTTGTTTTTTAAAACTGGGTAACTTAAGTTATTACTGGAGCTATTCAAACAATTCGAAACGAGGACTAAGGACTAACCGCAACGGTTGGCAGTCCGACATCTAAGAGCGGGAAATGAACATTTGTTAAAGAACTAATACCAAATGAATGGAATGTCAACTATGCCTGTTAGAATGGAACTCGGGGCCCTACGCTCCCCCAGAATAGGGCTACTAAGAAGTTTCTGAAAATTGTTTACTCAAAATTGTTTCTGAAAATTGTTTCTGTACTGTACACATAAGTAATAATGTATAATTGAAAATTACTTATTATGTAGCAATCCTACCTACAACGATGGCCACCACATTACTTTTTTATAATTAATTTTTGTTGTTCCCACTTACTAAGGTGCATCTACATCGAATTACACCTTCTGAGCCTTAGAACAGCCATTTAATTTCAATTTTTAGCACAACTGGTCGGAGGCCTGAGACCAGTGATTTCATTCTGGGGTCCCTGCAAAGTTATTGTTAACTTGAAGAGCAACCATTGTGTGTCGGCAGTTGCAATCGATTAGAATTATGAGGGTTATAACTTGTACAATTTTATTATTGTTATGGGCGGCCCAGTCTTGGTGAACGCCCTGGGAATTGCCCTACTAGGTGTAGTTGTAGCGTCGACGAGACGATGACAGTACTTTTTGAACGTAAACAAGATTCCGCTGAGTAATTATTATTCTAATTGAAAATTTCTGTTATTATTTATTCTAATTATAGTCCGTTTCTTGCTCTTCTATATATGTTTGTTATCGACACAAAAGTCGTGAAAATGTTGCAAAGACCAATTATCTCTTAGAATGCGCACTGTTTTTAATTCTGTCAGAATTTCCTCTCAAGTAACGTAACAACCAGGATATCTTCCGATTAGGTAGTGGCTTCCATCAAATGTCTCCAATCTCTAACCTTTGTTTTTTACAAAATCCACAAACTCATATCAGATGCGACTTCAGATTATTTTGTTTATTTCGATCGTCTTCACGCCTTCAATTGTCTCCATCGATTGTGATGGCGTAAATATTTTGTACACAAAAGACATAACAATTGTTTTATGAATGCAATCAAAACGTAGTTTGTAAAACTGTCCTCAGCTCTATCCATCCCTCTTCTTTAATTTTAATATCTTGATAGGCTATAAATGCACGCACGTAAAGAGCAAATCGATAGTCAGGAGCTAGTGGACAGTTCTCAGACAGCTAGCGACTGCTTAAACGTGCGTTTGGAAAGAGTTTCCCTGAAACATGGTTTGACATCAGACGCGGTTCGATGTTGGTATCAAAGCCTTTCCTGATTCTCCGAAACAATTTTTCAGTTTAACAATACATTTTTTTAGAAGTCTGGATGCTTCATTCGTGAAACTAATTTCGATCAGATAAAACAAAATTCATGTTCAACACATTTCTCTACCTGTCTGTTTGTCTGTCTATCTCTCTGTCTGTCTATCCCTCATCTCTCTCTCTCTCTCTCTCTCTCTCTCTTTCTCTCTCTCTCTCTCTCTCTCTCTCTCTCTCTCTCTCTCTTGCTTGACTGGTTTGGTGAAGTCCTTCAGCTCCTCCTATCCTCATCTCATCTCTTCGTCTCCCAATACCTACAACAACAATCTGACTCAGAAACTCGAGTATCCGTCTTTCTTCTCGCTGCATTCTCCGTCATCAAACATTAAGCGCAAAGTCCCTCGTTTTCTCGTTATATAAAGTAACAGCTTATCCCTTCTTTGTTATTTCTGCGCCCACCTATTTTATTTTAACATTTTCCTTCAACGCTGCATTTGTTGAATGCAAGATATTCTGAAGTTTGCACAGAGGCAGCGTTCCAAGTCCAGTAAATGACCTTGATGGTTAAAAGACAGCTGAAGCAAATACACATCATGTGTTCAGTAACTTGCGTGGAAATTACGACTTTCGTATGCATAATGTTGAAGCTAGGGAGACAACTGATGTAAACCTGTTGTGCGGAAAATTAAAGTTCAAGTTGTTTTTAAAGTAATATTAATTAGTTTCCAAAGTATGTTTATTCTATTCAGAATAGTTTTCGTAATTCTTTTGTTAATGTAATAAAAATGCCACAAGTCTGCCGTATTACTCCGTGCCACTTACTACCGTATACGAAATGAAAAGGAATCGTGTTCTATTTTATACTCATACGTGAACTTCACTGAGTCAATAAACTGTGCTGGAAAGCTTTATGCAAAAGCTAATTAGCCGATAAGACATGATATACCTGAACGAAATAATCACAAACAAATAATTATAATTAAGCACCATTTTGAATAGCGGCCGGTGGATGAAACCAGCGAACCACTCCCGGTCCGGTCTACTTAATTCATGAACTTTGCGTGATTTCAGTGAGTTTCACTGAATTTATGTGAAATTAAACAGACATTTGCTATCTAACTTCCACCGCTTACATAATTCACATACCTCTTTTTCATTATTGATTCCATACCGTACGCGCTTGTTAAAACTTGCTGTTAACTGACATTTTCATCTGAATTATGCGCTTTTACCAAAAATTGTTATTCGAAAATGCTATCTATTTTCTGAGTCATTGAGAAATGGCTACATCCTTTCTAAATAGTACTGAAGTTAATTAGAGTAGACAAATTTAATTAGGTAAGTGTACTAAATTTAATTAATATTTTCTTCTTCTTCTTCTTCTTTTTCTTTTTCTTCTTCTTCTTCTTCTTCTTCTTCTTCTTCTTCTTCTTCTTCTTCTTCTTTGGTTATTAATTTGAGATCCTTAGATACCAACCGTTCATCGTTTCTTAAATCTAGGTCTGCCCGGTTGCCTTTCACTATACTTAACCATCGATTAATTATACAGGAATTCTGTTCTTCTTAGGGTCCATTATAATATGTTTTTTCGTTATCTACTTCCTATCATCCTTCAACTGGGCCATATCACTGTAAATTCTGGTCCTCCTATCTGGACTGTGACACTTCCGAACTTTATATTTCCGTTGTTCATATTTCATTCTCAAGAATAACTTTCATATAATCTAGTATGTGCATCTTGTCGTATGATCTTCTTTTCCTAGCATAATATACTCAGTTCGGACTTTAACTCTTATTCGTAAGAGCCCACATGTTAACCATATATACCAGGAAGTTTTCATTTGTACTGAAGGATATTCTTTTCTTCGTCACTTGACAAGTGGTTTTGCTTCTCAGATCAATATATACACAGAGTGGATCATTTTTAATTAACGTTTTAAAAAGACAATTTTATGTTACCGATAAAGCGGTCGAGAGATGTGTTAAGAATTTATATAACTGACTTTAATGAGGCCGGACAAGTTAACTGACTCGATGGAACCAGTGACACGATGTTAAGGACGGTTGTTTTAAAATTATTATCCAGTTCCACAGTGATCTGCTTCGCGAGAAACGTTTGCTAACGCCGTATTGAATAGTAACGATCATATATGCCTACGTGACACAGTGGTGACAAGGGAATTCCGCATGGCCTGTGAGCGGAGGCTGTATGGTTGGCGTCGTGCAAACTAGCGCTAGTGAGTCATTAAAGAATTCGTGTGAACGGAGCAGACGACGCTGCTAGAAACGGCAACAAACCAGCCAATTAAATCGTTCGTGTCAGATCCATTGTTACTAGAGCTACAGGACGGATACGAATTCGTCTTCAACGTTTGTGCATACAGTGGAACCTGCGCATATTCTTATAACGCTGAAGAATGAAATGATTATTTTGATCTTAAATATTGCTAATTTTTTTTTTGCGTCTGGTGAGTACACACTTTGTTCGGAAGGATACAATTAAATCATAAATGGTTCTTGTTTGCCCTTTCACACTCTGTATTCCTTGCTTCCTTATTTTTTCGTTTCAATCATCTACAGGCTGCGACTACGCAACTTCCTTCCTGGTTTTTTTTAACGGGTTTCATACTTCTCCAACTCCTCCTTCTACACCATTTTTATAAGAGGCTCAACGATAGTAGCAGGCAATGGCGGAGCTACAGTGTATTATATGTAAAAAAAAATATTTAATCATGCTAAACCATGTACGTCATATTTACTAACGCAGTGAGCCAAATAATTTAATATGGAACGTGACAAATTAATTGCCTGCTTGTGTCGTTTAGTTTGTATCTGATTGGGAAAACGCTGCAACAATTTCACGTGAACTACCATTTTGAAAAAGAATATAACAAAAGTAAAGCATACAGGTTTATCCTTATCCAATAGGTGTCTGACGTATACACAGGTCTCAATACCGTAGGCCTATAGGGATGTGACCTGTACAGAATAATTTTTTTGTGTGTGTTCTAGATCGGATACAACAATGTTTCTAAGCATGACTGGGAAGCGCCATAATTTATATGAATTTACAGTTATATGACAACATTCCTGGCAAGAATTTACAAAATTGACTGATAATTACTGTAACAATTTCCCAACAATTGTGTCGTCATAGTCGACATACCGTAGCTGGTATGCATAGTCAGAGGCGAATCAATGTAGAAGTCAGTCAAGCAACGAATAAGAAAGTGAATGGACCTCGTAAGGAAGTGTTACATCCTTATTTATGCCAGGTTTTATGCGAATACTTATACATATTGTCTTATTCAATTAAAAATTTCAGAACGTTATACACCATTTTGGCTTGTTGAAGAACAAATTATCTCTTTACATTTGGCCGACACAAAGACATTGTTACAACGGTCGCTCGGACCGTGGTGTTTAAACAGTGGAATAAACATTGAACACCAGAGAACTGGTTAACTACAACTTTAATAACGGTTTCGATAATCAAAAACACTCGTGTACAACAGTTCTTGAAGTTGTCCAACACACTCTAATGTAACAGACAGTAAATATCACTTAATTAAAACTGTCGCAATAAATAATACAAGTCACCGATTTCAGATGTCCGCACACAATTATTCACTTGTGTCACTAAACCCACGCTGAATAGCAAAGTCACAAAGTTGCTTCAGAAATATCGCAAGTTATAAAAATCAGGCTGCGAGATTGTTCCACGGCAATGTTCCCTATGAGTGGTGAATAATCGACCGGCCTCTAGAAAGCGTAGAAAGTCGAGAGGCTTCGGAGTTGTGTAGTCCGGAAAGTTCAGAAATTTCGGAATTCAGCCGACCTTGTAACACCAATGTCACGCGTATGACGTGCATCTCACGCAGGTTGCTTATATCATAGGCGTAATACTGCCGCCCTTAAGCCTGTTCGTCCCAAAAATGGTAAACCGTCTCTGCGGTAAAACTTCGCCAGGATGTCTAGATAAACTACCTTGAATTTCCGTTGCTCTTCTGATAAACTACATCATTGGTTCGCTTTCTCAGAGTGCAACAGCCTTTCCAGTTATCTTAGAGCTTTGGGGAGCGTCTAGTCAGTTGTGAATTCGATTCAGTGCGCGATAGTGTAAAGTGATAATTGTGAATTACGATGTGTGACATCTTGTATTATTGCTATTATTATTATTATTATTATTATTATTATTGAAGACATATAACTTATTGCGACAGTATTGATTATGTAATATTTATTCTGTGTTACAATTAGTCTCTGATGGAAAATCGTAAACTTAAAAAACTGTTATATACAAGTACATTTGTTGTTATAAAAGTTATATTCAACGATTTCTATGATGCTGAGTCATTTTATGTCACTGATTAAACACGACGGCCCTTGCGACAGTCGTAACAGTTTGTTAAATTCCAGTTGTTTTATTTTCTTTTAAATTATTATTAAAATAATGCCGAAATTGTTAAAATTGTCGTTCAAAATGTCTACCCTATTATTTATTAAGTTAACATCGCTCCTATTAAAAACTTTCTATTAAATATTATTTTACAATTCGCGAGTTAATAACACAAAAGCACACTGTGAATAATTATGCGCACACCATATTATCTGCAGTAACAGTTACGCGTACACATTGCAAAAAGCAAACTAAATGAAAGTTTTGGGTACACGAGAGCACCGAGCTATTGCCTTTCGTACCGGCCACGACTACATACATGCAAGAAAACGTGCCTGACAAGAAAAGGGTGAGAAAAGTGGAAGGTGTGTATTTGTGTGTGAGATGCTGAACAAACTTGCCCTTGGAATAAGGCAGACAAACTGTTTTTACTGTTGTATTAATTAAGGTTGTAAATTGAGAGCATGACTGGTTTTACATTTGGGAGGAGAAGCATGATCACGAATTCTGCTGGCTAACCAGCTGCATATCTCTTCCACACCGTACCTTTCCCGGCTTTGCCAAGCTATTTCTTCTGTCTGTGTAATATAAAGATGCGTTTTCATTATAACCAAACAGTATTAATCGATAACAATCCGTATCGTATTTCTTCACTTTATTTTGTTTTACTCCTATGTTTATCTTTCATTTATTATAAACGCGTTACGTTGGGATTAACCATTTCGCCAATTTATTTGCCTAAGGTAATTACTACTGCTACCTCGTTTACTACTACGTTTAGTACTACGTGTTAATGTAGTATCACGATTTACGTTGGCCACATTATGTAATAAAAACGTAATGAATTATTAATTTCACTAACGTGAAAACAATGTACTGTCTTTTGCGTTATTCTACTGCATAATTATTTGCCATTAGGTGATCGATTTTTTCCATGTGAATTAGTGTTAAGAATATAATTTGCACATCCTTGATCAAGACCTGTTTACTGATGTAACGAATTAAACTGGGTGTTACAGGTAATAACACTTTACCTTCAACAATGTACTGTATATAACGACATTGAGCTCTTCCTTGAAAACAAAAAGAGGAGACTTAATAAATCAAAGTGCGGAGCCGAGATAGCTCTACAAAAACAAACAATAAGGTGTTTTATAAAATCCTTGAGTTGTTTACTTAGTTGCGGACTAATGAGTGCAGCAGTAGTTTTAAGGAAATGGTATAAACAGAAATACGAACTTAACTGTCTGCACGGCTTAAAACAAAAAATTGTAATCGAAGGTCAAATATTCGAGTAAACAATGTAGGATATAAGCACCTTAGCCCCCTTTTAACCATAAACAATCACTTTCTGCTTATCTAAGCAAAGTTATGTTGAATGTAGTTTTGAGTTACTTTTGTACTTATTGTTTAATTAAAAATACCTATAAGGATTTTACGAAGGTCTGTTAATACCTCCAAAGTACATAACATATTCTCTCGTAAAACTGAGTCCATGGAATATTAGAACTTCTTGAAAAATTATTAATGATTTCTGTCTTTTACAAAACGTAATCTTAAGCCTTCGACAGTTGCTGCATCTCCATGCTTTGCTGATATCTTACTCACTGAGTTCACCATAAACAAACAAAAAATATTTAAGTTCTAATGAACTAAGGGAAATAAGGACATTGAAAGTATCACTAAAACAAAATCAAATCAAACGGTAAACTGTATACCTCAGCTTTATGAAATCTTGGATATTCTGTACTGTACTGCATTCTTCTTCTTCTTCTTCTTCTTCTTCTTCTTCTTCTTCTTCTTCTTCTTCTTCTTCTTCTTCTTCTTCCACTGGAGCTATAAACCATAACAAGCTCTGGTCTCCTTGAGTGACCTCTTCCAGGTATCCCGGTTAAATGCCTCTCTCTCTCTCCCAAACTCCAGCATGTATCGTTTTCCTGGTGTCCACTGCTACACTATCCCTCCACCACATTCTCCTACCTAGTCCCTCTGCACTTTTTTGGGACTCTGTCTTCCAGCATTCGCGATACATACTGTACTGCTTACAAGCCTACCATAACGTAAAAGACTGAAATTAATTAATTAATTATCTTACAGTAGTTTTACACCTCTATCAGAATACTGCTTCCAAGTGCACCGGTATTCGAAAAATTAAAACGAAAATTAATTAATATAATTACGGTTAAATAATGTAGATGTTCGTACAGAAGACAAAAAGATTAACACTGATAAAGGCTTTTATTTTAATGAAATAAGAAATAAATATGACGACCACATAGCTAAAGGAAGTTAATGTAGAAAGATATAAAGGACCACTGGCGAGGAGCGGGTCTGAAACCAAGGGAAGCGCTGCATAACCTTCGTTCTCACGTTTATTTTATTTTTTTTACATTAGTGTGTATCAAATCCATAATTAAATGTGAAATACAATTTCGAATTTACTAATTACGCGTATATACTTAAGTTAAATAGACGACAATTTTGTTTAAAGCTTTTATCTCATTATTCGTAGTACAGTTGGGTTCCTTATATGCAATTCTTTGACTTTTACTTCTGAAGATATCGATTATGTACATCATCGTAAAAAGATTATTTACTTTGCAAATACACAACTTCACTTCTCGAGGTGGTAAATGAACGGACTAGTGTAGTCTTAACAGAGAAGCTTCCTATGTGGCCGCTTCCACTGCTCTTAAATGATATACAACACAACAGTATTTCAGTTGTAAACCTAAACGTTAAACACGATGTGTAATAAAAAAAAAATATATATATATTATTTTTTATAAAATTATTTATTTATTTTTCAATATTAATGTTATCCCCTTCAAAGCAGTCCCCATCGGATACAATGCACTTAGGCCTATGTCAAAGTTCTTTTCAGTCCGTAAAACATTTGTGAAATTCTCGTTCTTGTATAACCTTCAGTTTACGCAGCGATCTTGCCATTATCTCCTCTATGTTCCCCAAACCTCACCCTTTCATTGTGCTCTTCACTTATGGCAAGAAAAGTCGGATAGCGCCATATCTGGTGAATAGGGAAGCTGCGCCATTACAATGTGTAAAAATGTTAATTTTTTTTTTTTTTGCCAAAAACGAGCAAATTAGTAGTGAAGTGTAAGCCGGTGCGTTATCATGGTGCAAAATCCAAGAATTGTTTGCCCGTAGTTCTGGTCATTATTTTTCGGGTTGCCTCACCCAACCGACGTAAGACTTCAAGGTACTCTTTATTGACAGTACGGCCTAATGGTAAAAATTCGTAGTAGACTATACCATTATTATCAAAGAAAAGAGTAAGGAAAACCTTCACATTCAATTTCACTTGTCGTGTTTCTTTTGCCATTCAGCGATGTTTTTGCGATGCTGCTTTAGCTGAAAATTTAACAATTTTGGAACAATCTTAGTGCGTAGGCTTTCACGGCCGGTGTCATTACAACTATTTTCTAAAACTTCCGGGCTGAAAGGCCGTGGTCGATTGCTTAAATTGCTGCTAGACGTTTCGGCCGCACCACCGGTGGCCATCTTCAGTAGCAAAAGAAAAAAGAAATGTGTTCGATAGATGTTACGCCGAACACGTCCCCCAATGGACTGGGAGCAAGCAACTTGGGAACTCGTTGCTTGTTCCCAGTCCATTGGGGGACGTGTTCGGCGTAACATCTATCGAACACATTTCTTTTTTCTTTTGCTACTGAAGATGGCCACCGGTGGTGCGGCCGAAACGTCTAGCAGCAATTTAAGCAATCGACCACGGCCTTTCAGCCCGGAAGTTTTAGAAAATAGTTGTAATTTTGGAACAAATTTGACTGCTACTCGTTTCATGTCCAAAATATTAGTAAAACTTACTTCGCATGACTCGTACGATATCCCAATTTCCTCGGCAGTTTCTCTTAAAGTGATTCGACAATTACTGACCACGATATCCGTAACTTTTTCAACGATTTCTTCGGTGGTTGATGTGGTAGGACGTCCAGTTCTCTTGTCATCACGGTCCTCTTACAAATGACTGTACCACTCACAAACCTTTGGTTTGTACATAGTATTGTCGCCAAGAGGGACACTAGTTTACTGCACTTGATGTATTTTTAGTACAGAATTTAATGCACATTCTTTGTTTCTAAATACAAAAATTGTTGAGCCTTCTAAAATGTGTCATCAGTGTTCGCTTGTTAAACTCAAACTGAGCGTCTGATATTCCCAACAATTGATATGTACATCACGGAGGATGGTACCAACATGAGGAAAAATATTGTGAATTGAAAACGTATAGCACGCGAAATAGCACGTAATCTTCTTTATTATTATTTGTTTTATCACAACGCGTAAAATACTTGTTATTACACTATTTAATTTCCAACATTAAGATTGTAAAATTCTTACAAATTTGCAAATTAAAATTTTTACCAATTAAATAAAAAGTATTTAAAGCGCAAGCAAGAGAAGAGGCCAATACCACTCAGAATACATAAACAGAATGCCAGTGCAGACAGCAGACGCTTCCTTACAAGTTACGCATGTCGTGCGCTGAGAGCAGCTTCCCACTCAGACGTCCAAACTTAACGTATCGATTTATCTCCTCTGCTTCCTTATCGTATCATCGACTCCTTATCAGTACTCTGATAAATGACTACTTAATTGTTTTAAGTTATTTTATTAGAGGATTTTTAAAAAGGGAAGCCGACCTTCCAACTCTTCCATTGACGCTGCGCCACTGTAAAGGACTGTGTGTTAGTGTGTGCTGCGTATTTAACTGAAAAAACTACGTATACAATAGATAGGAATCTGTGAAGACAGAACTGTAGTGATCCTGTAAATTTAGACTAACGGTCAGATTAAACTGAAACCACCAGTAAGCTCTACAGCATCAAACAAAATGAAAAACAATAATGGAGATCGAAGCATTTTATTTTAGATGTGCAGAGGTTTTTTAACGTAAAGTAATACAAAATTCTTCTTTAATGATTATAAAAATGATACCTAACCAGCCGGCGCAAGCGGATTCTTGTGTACTGCCAAATGAACCGTAGAATGACCATGGTTAATTCCTTTGTTGATGTGAAATGAAATTTATAAACTAACTTAGTAATTTTTACTTCCATGTTCCTTAAGGAAATGGAAGTAAGGTGATCGCAAAAAAAATCGTGTTCGAGATTATTGCAGATTCTGACTGTACTACACTCAAAACATGAAAAAACGTCATTTTTCGAAAAGTGTCTGTGTGTGTGTCTGTCTGTATATCAGTCTGTAGATTTTTTTCTATGGCAAACGATAACAGCCGCAAATTCAAACAGAATCAAATAATTTTTTGTGTACAGCCCTGATTTGTAGAGTACTCACGACCTATTGTTTTTGGTGAAAATCGGTTGAGGGAAAGGGGTAGTTTACCAGCAACTGTTTTTTTTTTTTATTAAGGGTAATTTATTTTCTATGGCAAACGATAACAGCCGCAAATTCAAACAGAATCAAATAATGTTTCGCATACAGACCTGAATTATAGAGTTCTAAAGACCCATTGTTTTTGGTGAAGATCGGTTAAGGGAAAGGGGTAGTTTACCAGCAACGTTTTATGTTTTAACAAGGGTATTTTATATGGCAAACGATAACAGCCGCAAATTGAAACAGAATCATATAATGTTTTGGATACAGCCCTGAATTGTAGAGTTCTCAAGATCTGTTGCTTTTGGTGAAGATCGGTTAAGAGAAAGGGGTAGTTTACATTCAACATTTTGTTTCAACGAGGTTAATTTTTTCTATGACGAACGATAACTGCCGTAAATTCAAAGAATCAAATAATGTTTTGCATACAGCCCTGAATTGTAGAGTATTCAAGACCTGTTGTGTTTGGTGAAGATCGGTTAAGGGAAAGGAGTAGTTTACCTGCAACTTTTTTTTTTATCAAGGGTAATTTTTACTTCCATGTTCCTTAAGGAAATGGAAGTATGGTGATGGCAAAAAAAATCGTGTTCGAGATTATTGCAGATTCTGATTGTACTACACTGAAAACATGAAAAATCATTTTTCGTCAAGTGTCTCTGTGTGTGTCTGTAGATTTTTTTTCTATGGCAAACGATAACAGCCGCAAATTCAAACAGAATCAAATAATTTTTCCATACACCCCTGAATTATAGAGTTCTCAAGACCTATTGTTGTTGGTGAAGATCGGTTAAGGGAAAGGGGTAGTTTACCAGCAACGTTTTTTTATCAAGGGTAATTTATTTTCTATGGCAAACGATAACAGCCGCAAATTCAAACAGAATCAAATAATATTTTGCATACAGCCCTGAATTGTAGAGTTCTCAAGACCTTTTGGTGTTGGTGAAGATCGGTCAAGGGAAAGGGGTAGTTTACCTGCAACATTTTATGTTTTAACAAGGGTAATTTTTTTTTTATGACGAACGATAACTGCCGTAAATTCAAACAGAATCAACTACTTTTTTGCATACCTTTTTGAATTATAGAGAACTCAAGATGTCTGTTGATTTTGTTGAAGATCGGTTAAGGGAAAGGGGTAGTTTACCAGCAACATTTTATGTTTTAACAAGGGTAATTTTTTTTTGACTAACGTAAACTGCCTCAAATTCAAATAGAATCAAATAATTTTTTGCATAATGTCCTGAATTGTAAAGAAGTGAAGGCCTGTTGATTTTGGTGAAGATCGGTTAAGGGAAAGGGGTAGTTTACCGGCCACTGTTCATGTTTTAACAAGAGTAATTGTTTGTATGACGAACGATAACTGCCGCACATTCAAACAGAATCAATTATTTTTTTGCATGCATCCCTGCATTGTAGAAGACTGAAGGTCTAATGATTTGTGTGAAGATCGGTTAAGAGTAAGGGGTAGTTTACCTGCAACATTTTATGTTTTAACAAGAGTAAAGTACTTAATTTTGATAAACAAACTATCCTGATAAGAAGCTCATAATAATCCACTGTAGAAACGTAGATGAAATATCTATAAATGAAGAGGCTAGTTGAACGGGGTGGGGGTAATTTTCTATTAATGAAAATTATAGTTGAAGAGGGAGGGGGGAATTTTTTATATGTGTACTACGTTATCGGCAACAAAGAAGTAGTTTTTGTTAAAATTCCTTCCCGGGCTGTTTAGCCGTAGTCCAATGTTTTCTGCAAAACCAGACGTTTCGGCAATGCCATCGACTACCATCATCAGTGAAAATCGAGTGCGATAACGTGGTTGGTATACGTTAGTGACCACAATACTGTGGTTAAGGCTAAAGCAATAAGTGGAAAGTAGTAGTTTCTATGGAAATATTTCATTTCGTAAATGATTTTAAATATAAATCTTAGAACATGGAAGTCATGTATGCTTCTCCATACCGATATTTTTCTATGGCAAACGATAACAGCCGCAAATTCAAAAAGAATCAAATAATTTTTTGCATACGGTCCTGAATTGTAGAGTACTCATGGCCTATTGTTGTTGGTGAGATCGGTTAATGGAAAGGGGTAGTTTACCTGCAACGGTTTTTTTTATCAAGGGTAATTTATTTTCTATGGCAAACGATAACAGCCGCAAATTCAAACAGACTCAAATAATGTTTTACATACAGCCCTGAATTATATAGTTCTAAAGACCCATTGTTTTTGGTGAAGATCTGTTAAGGGGAAGGGGTAGTTTACCAGCAACGTTTTATGTTTTAACAAGGGTATTTTATATGGCAAACGATAACAGCCGTAAATTGAAACAGAATCATATAATGTTTTGGATACAGCCCTGAATTGTAGAGTTCTCAAGATCTGTTGCTTTTGGTGAAGATCGGTTAAGGGAAAGGGGTAGTTTACCTTCAACATTTTGTTTCAACGAGGTTAATTTTTTCTATGACGAACGATAACTGCCGTAAATTCAAAGAGTCAAATAATGTTTTGCATACAGCCCTGAATTGTAGAGTATTCAAGACCTGTTGTGTTTGGTGTCGATCGGTTAAGGGAAAGGAGTAGTTTACCTGCAACGTTTTTTTTAATCAAGGGTAATTTTTACTTCCATGTTCCTTAAGGAAATGGAAGTATGGTGATGGCAAAAAAAATCGTGTTCGAGATTATTGCAGATTCTGATTGTACTACACTGAAAACATGAAAAAAAGTCATTTTTCGAAAAGTGTCTGTGTCTGTCTGTCTATCTATCTGTCTGTCTATCTGTCTGTCTGTCTGTGTGTGTGTCTGTAGATTTTTTTCTATGACAAACGATAACAGCTGCAAATTCAAACTGAATCAAATACTTCTTTGCATACAGCTCTGATTTGTAGAGTACTCAAGACCTGTTGTTTTTGGTGAAGATGGGTTAAGGGAAAGGGGTAGTTTACCTGCAACGTTTTTTTATCAAGGGTAATTTTCTATGGCAAACGATAAGAGCCGCAAATTCAAACAGAATCAAATAATTTTTTGCATACAGCCCTGAATTTTAGAGTTCTCAAGACCTACAGTTTTTAGTGAAGATCGATTAACGGAAAGGGGTAGTTTACCGGCAACGTTTTATGTTTTAACAAGGGTATTTTCTATGGCTAACGATAACAGCCGCAAATTCAATTAGAATCAAATAAGTATTTGCATACAGCCCTTAATTGGAGAGTTCTCAGGACCGATTGTTTTTGGTGAAGATCGGTTAAGGGAAAGGGGTAGTTTACCAGCAACGTTTTATGTTTTAAAATGGTATTTTCTATGGCAAACGATAACAGCCGCAAATTCAAACAGACTCAAATACTTTTTTGCATGGATCCTGAATTGTAGAGGACTGAAGGCCTATTAATTTTGGTGAAGATCGGTTAAGAGAAAGGGGTAGTTTACCAGCAACGTTTTATGGTTTAACAAGGGTATTTTCTATGGCAAACGATAAGAGCCGCAAATTCAAACAGAATCAAATACTTTTTCGCATGCAGCACTGAATTCTATAGTACTATAGACCCTTTGTGTTTGGTGAATTTCGGTTAAGGAAAAGGGGTAGTATACCGGCAACTTTTTTTTTTATCAAGGGTAATTTTTACTTCCATGATTTTCTATGGCAAACGATAACAGCCGCAAATTCAAACACAATCATATAATGTTTTGCATACAACCCTGAATTGTAGAGTTCTCAAGACCTGTTGGTGTTGGTGAAGATCGGTTAAGGGAAAGGGGTAGTTTACCTGCCACTTTTCATGTTTTAACAAGAGTAATTGTTTCTATGACGAACGATAACTCCCGCACATTAAAACAGAATCAAATAATGTTTTGCATGCGTGCCTCAATTGTAGAGAATGCAAGGCCTGTTGAATTTGGTGAAGACTGGTAATGGAAAGGGGTAGTTTACCTGCAACATTGTATGTTGTAACAAGAGAAATGTATTCATGACGAACGATAACTGGCGCACATTCAAACAAAATCAAATATTTTTTTGCATGGATCCTGAATTGTAGAGGAGTGAAGGCCAATTAATTTTGGTGAAGATCGGTTAAGAGAAAGGGGTAGTTTACCTGCAACGTTTTATGTTTTAACAAGAGTGAAGTATTTGATTTTGATAAATAAATTATCCTGATAAGAAGCTCATAATAATCCACTGTAGAAACGTAAATGAAATATCTATAAATGAAGAGGTTAGGTGAATGGGGTGGGGGTAATTTTCTATTAATGAAAATTATAGTTGATGAGGGAGGGGAGAATTTTTTATATGTGTACTACGTTATCGGCAACAAAGAAGTATTTTTTGTTAAAATTCCTTCCCGGGCTGTTTAGCTGTAGTCCAATGGTTTCTGTAAAACCAGACGTTTCGGCAGTGCCATCGACTGCCATCATCAGTGAAAATCGAGTTCGAAAACGTGAGGTGGTATACGTTAGTGACCACAGTACTGTGGTTAAGGCTGAAGCAATAAGAAGGAAGAAGTAGTTTCTATGGAAATATTTCATTTCGAATATGATTTTAAATATAAACCTTAGAACATGGAAGTCATGTATGGTTCTCCATACCGATATTTCTTAATAGTATAAATTTGCATTAAATATTATTGTGTGTAGATTATTGTAACTTGTACAGTAAGTTTTACTGAATATGACTGCATACTCATTTAGTTTCTCGAAAATTTTTTGTATAAGTCTTAATGAATTCTTGTCTTAATGAATTCTTAAATCGCTTAAATTTGTGAATAGTTCTTTTATGTTTGATGTTTTTACTATTTTATTTTTGACTTGGACGGTGTTAATTTTTATATTAATACTTGCAAAATCAACGAATAGGAGTTCTATTCCACGCTATCTATATATGTAAGTGAAATTCCATTCACTCACTCATCACCTTACTTTCATAATTCCCCGACCTAGGGAGTTGAAATTTTTGTGGGGCAGTTACTCTTAAATCGTAGATACCTGCCAGCAAAGCGTTTTTTGAAAAAACTCATTTCCAATAGTAATCTAGTGTTGACCAAAAATTCTCCTAAGGCCCATAACAACTTGTTTCGTGAAGTTTCAAAAATACCATGCGAACTGTGAAATTAATAGAAATTTAAACCTGAATAATGATAGATGTTGAATATTATTTTGTATATATCTTCTTAAATGGACGCTTGTGCTAAATTTGAATAGTTCATTACATTCAAAAGAATGTTTTTGGAGTCTAAATTAAAGTCAAAAATTAAAAATTGAATAACGTACTTTTCGAAGCAGGGTGACAGTAGTTATTTACATTTCTTTCTTTCGTTACCTTTCCATCAATCTAATAGGCAAAGTGTACCTTCAAAACACACAGATATACAAACAAGTCGGTACGTTAGTTCTTACCCTACTATACTGTACAGACGAGTTGAATTGCGCAATTTGACGTTTCTTGCGTCTTAGTTCTCCATGTCCTCCTCTCTTCCCAATCATCTTCATCTCTGTATCGCTTTCTTCACTCAATGAAAATACGGTTGTCCCGTTTTTTCATGCCATTATTTCTTTTAGCTTCCAATTCCGTAATTTTTCGAATCATCTATCTTTCGGCATTCTTGTCATGTTCTCACGCTAATTCAGTATCCTTTAACTCACCTCTTTTTTCTGGGCCCTTTCCAAGTACCGCACTTCTTACTCTGACTTCTTTATTTACTTAGACAATAAATTAATTAAGTTTATTTCTTACGCTACAAGTTAGTGCATGCGTAAGTGCTTATGTTCCTCTGGAAAAAGATTGTAAGTATGTATTCTTTTACAACTACCCGAAGGGTTATCTCCCATGTAAGGTGAGCGCTATTCATACTACAAACATACAGCGTTCACGTTTTACTGTAGTAAGGTAACATCTGTTAAGAAAGCATTACAATTTATATTATCTCTTAAACGTTCTCTTACTTCGAAGTAACAATTAAGGTGATAATTCTGGGTTGTAAATCCAGCAGTATTTGTTACGAAGAAGGCGAACATTTGTTACACGGAGGTGAACGTCTTGATAGGAATTCCGCAGCATTTGCTTATATCATAAAACAGTTTTATTAACTATTACATTTAACGAAAGAAGACATGTAATGTGGCTACAACTCTCTCTTTTCCTCGCTCTGACTCATACTTGCATCTGCACGTCTTTTTATTGACACTAGGCACTTTATGAAATACAGTACGTCTAAATTTGATGTAGGTTACTAACAGTTATTTGTCCTTTTTATATTAATTTTATATACGACTTAAAGGATGTATAGTTTGAATATTCTTTATTTCCAAACTTCTGATATAACTTCGGAAGATACAACAATATACAGTACGACAAGCAAGCATTACATAATTTTAGAAAACATCACATGACTCACACGTTAACAGACATTAACAAATGTTGGAGTGTATCTCGTTCTCCTGAGCATTCTGTTTTCACCCATTCGGATCGTGTCTTTATATTCTTAACTTCTTGCTATATCATTGTTTCATCTCTTCTAAGCCTGCCACGGATTCTCTTTCTGACTGCTCTACATTTCCGAATCATCAGTCATCCATTCTTATGAGGTGGTCGAACCATCTTAGTCGTATGTTTTCAGTGTTTCCCTATTTGATTTCCCTACGTTACCTTCTCTATTTTGTAGTTATTCATTCCTATTCGGTCTTTTCTTGCCACTCTAGCTGTTCTCTCCAAGTACTCGAAATACACACAATAGTCGTATCGATTATAAGTATTTCTACTTTTAATCAGTAATTAAAGCTATTGTTTATATTCCAATATTTATTTTAACACTTATTTTAACCCATTAAGGCATCAAACTGCAAAATGGGTATTTAGTTATTATGACAAGATTTCTTTCCCTTACTTTAATAACAGGACGTACACATTTCGTCCAATATTCAGGCAGAAGAACACGTTGCTTTCTTTTGTATAATTGATCATAAAAGTGTAGCCTATAAATTAATTCGTTTCTTATCTCGTTATTGCTACTGCGTAATAACGTTCTTGAAGAAGTATTTAGTTTAAAACTCTATTGATAGTAAGTATGGAAAAATCGAGAATTTAAATAATTCTTTTATTTGTAAATTTTTCCTCTGACCTTTTCTCTCACTTTCTCTTCAGCATCAAATGTGACCGAGAGAGGAATTCTAATCGAGGAAAAACATATTTCGCCTTATTACAGTTAGATTTGTTTTATTTACAGACTATATTATTCGGAAGTTACTGACTCTAAAGGGTAAGTTTGCAATTTAAACCGAAATGCCTCGCCCAAGCAATCGGTGGTTCGGTAACTATGTAGGCTACAACATTTTATTAAGTTTAATTTGTCTACTGTAGAAGTAAATACGGTTAATATCTTCTAAGTTTTAAGGAATGAGTTTAGTTTTAACTTTGTCTTGGAAAGGGGAAAACTTCCTTCACATTCAGGTAAATCAAGACGTCCACTGTCGCTGCAATACCACAGCAGGTGAACGCGAGACGTCTGGCTAAAAACAATATCCAACAATGGAGAACTTAAAGATAATCAGTTTATTTCGCTCGATTAGCTTGTGCTTAATTTTATTCATCGTTTGTCATTTCATCCATACTTGGTAACGCAAAAACTCTTATATTTCAATTATTTGCGAGTCTTTTATTCATAAATGTATTTTTATGTTATTTACTTTATTTGTGAACTCACAACCTACTCTTAAACAAAATGCATGTTAATAAGTAAATGTGATGTTTAATCATGTTTTGAGAGGAAACAGATCATTAACATTTCGCCGTTATCGGAGCCGGCTTTATAATTGTTGCTCTAGGCCAAGGAAAAAATGTCCCCTAACTAAAAAGTAGCAAAAATATTGTACTATAGGTGAAAGAGAAATTTGTATTAATGTGTTTTTACTTCAACTGTAATGTACGAATAACTTACTAAGCATCTACTATATTATAATTGAATTCCATGTTCTTTAAATAAAAGTCTGAAGCAAATTTTTAATTGTTAGAAACTAGTCGAAACAATTTATTACAGATTATAATAAGATATCTAAAAGAAAATTACATTTTTTTCTTCTTATCGAATAAAATACTGTAATCAATGAGTGAAAATAATTTATCATTACAATGTTACAAAATGAATAACATTAAATTTAAACATAATTTAAAGAATGAAAGTTTAAAAGTTTACTGATAAAGTCTGCTGTTAGTTCTTGTAGTTTAACTTCTTGGGCAAATTTACTTTCAATTAATATTTTGGCGAGTCCAACAAATCTTTCTTGACTCATTATCTAAGAGCGAATCTAAGATTTATAAATTTAATTTAAAAAAAACTCCTGTTACTATTACTATTTGCGATGAACATTAACAAAGTAAAAGAATTTGGGGAACAACAAAGAAATTTGGAAAACAATTATCGTTACTGTGTTCACAGATGAAGTCCAGAACGTCTTGAAGAGCCGCACGAATATGTTGACATATAGGCTAATTTTAAGTTCAGTCCTAAGTCTTTCCTAAACAGCGTCTTGCCTTTTCTAAATCTGAACACAGTGTCATTATTTACGCAAATTACGTTATTTGATCCAAATATTTGATCCAACTGAGTAAACCTTTTTTTTTGAACCGAATTGATCGCATTATCCAAAACGGTAAAGTAGAAGTCAACTTTAAACTTATCTTTATACTGTGCAGTTCCTTCGTTTAGTAATGAAACATTTTTTTTGTTCTGTTTTCAAGGTGTCTTGCACAAAAACAGATTGATTGTTAATGTGGTCAGCAAGGTAATTTTTCTCTCTCTCTCAAAATTTGCCCCATTTAAAATTTTCTGGTTTCCGAAATTATGCCATCCTAGGACGGCCGCCTACCTTGCCTAGTTATAGGTTCTGGCTGTTAATTTTTCAAGTTTTCGGAGCGATTTTCTTTTATTCGACTTACCACCCTGGGCTGGCTGGATAAGTCCCTAGTCAGTTCATTTCATGGCTGGTGATCCGAATTTTATACATTACACCGTGTGTTTTAATTACGTCTTCGATGACGCAATTCATCACACACTAGCTTGAGATTCATGAGACGTTTGGATGAAAACATATATGTGATGTTTATTTTAAAGTCTATGTCTGCGACCCATAACGTAAAATACAGTTCAATAAAAGTAGCTTCCAGTTTCACGTTTGCACTAGCTGACGTAGGACGAACACTCTTACACACATGTGGCCTAAACAGTGTATTAATCCGTGAAGTGCGTATAAAATCCTGTATTCAAAATAACGATTTAAATTGACTGTAATGCTACATCACTATAGTGCGGCAAGATTAAAACGGCGATTATGCGATTATGATAATGCCCACAGAGTGTATGCCTAACACATGTAGGAGGGATGCCGGTTGTTGTCTGTATGGGCGTATTCGCATTTACCTTGCATTACATCACCCATATCATCCTTGAATGATACCGAAGCGTGGAACAATAGTGTGACCGGTCGTAGCTTTTGCATACGGGTCGCGTCGATGTCGCTCTTCCGCCGAAAATATCACAACACATTGTTTGTACAGCCTTACACGAAGTGTAGGAAACTTTTTCCGGGTACACAAGTGTATGCACATGGGCGCACGCACGCGCGTGTAACTATTATGTAATTGTTTAGAATACGATTACAACGGTTCTGACAGAGCCGCTGCAACCCACGCGTTAATAAATAACCATTGTTTTGAAAAAAAGTTTTCGCAATAAACTCACCGATTCAGTCAAGTCTCTTAGCTTTGAAATTGTTTGCGTTGTTTTTATTTATTTACGCGTCATAAATTTTCAAGCTTCCATGAGCACCGGGCGGAGGTAATGCTTAACCTTTTTACCTCGCTGCGTCCTCCCTACAAAGTACTCGGAGTGCAATTAGTTCGGCAGAAAGCTAATCTACAGTTTTCCTCGTCAATTCACTTTCCGCGCTCCCTCCCACTTTTTCGTTTCGCTTTCCTTTATTGCAACTTTTGTCGTCTCTGCACCAATGAGGATTACTGTACAAAGCTTATGCAACCGTATTTGAGAAAACTGTAAAGCAGTAATGACTTGAATAGTAATGATCCAAAAGGATACACAAATAAACATAAAGTATTATTTTAATTAGTAGATTCTGATTGAAGATTAAGATGTCGTTATCACAATAAATGCGAAAACGAACGATTAAAGAGGAACATCAGTAAAGTGTACTGGATGATAGATAGAAGCCCTCAAGTCCTTAAAGAACAAAATCCTACTTGAAAAACTATGAGACCAGTATCGACGTATGATATTGAAGTATATTTGATTGTTTATTGTTTGTGCATATTTATATTATTGAGTGTTATATTTTATAGCATTGTATGTCTTGTTTTCAGGGAACAACGAAATGAGTATTATTATGATTTATGTTATTACGCGTTTTGAATGCCCTCAGATGAGTGACTTTACTATTTAACATTATTATATGTTAACGATTTATATAGATTTTCTCGGGGTGTAGCTCTTTGAAAAGAGACAGTGCAATATTTAATAGTGGAAGAAAATTATGAATTCAAAATTTGGAAATTTTCAACGATTTCTAAATGTTGAATTCACGAATGTAGTTGATAATCGCGAAGTATGAAAAAGAAACTGAAGGTTTCATCAGTTAGACAATAAGCAGTCAATCGTCATATTAAATACTCATATGAGAATATTTAATAATCATACAAATGAGTTGGCTATAATATTAATAATTAATAATCATCCAAATTCAATTAATTTGTCTGTTATAAGTAACATGACTTTGTAGACCTATATTATACTTACAATTTATAAATTTATAATTAATATTTTGTAAAATTTAAAATTATATTATTATCTATATTACACATTCAGTAAGCTAGTATATTAGTAAATGAAATATAGATATATATATATATATATATATTTATACAAATTTACTTTTTCTATTAGTTGTATATATACTATATGTTCGATGCAACTTGCTCTATATATTATTAACTATTTGTTAGAAAATTTACTTATTGTATAATTTATATAATTTGTACAGATGTGAATTTAAACGAAACTGAAAAAATTTCAATTAGTAGGGGTAAGGTTGTCGTCGCGACCGAGGAAGTCACTAAATATTTGATAAATTACCGCTGCCAACTTGGAACTAGTAACTGAAAATTGTGATATGTGCCAGGTGTGCTCCTATTTGAAATAATATATAACTATAAAATATATAATATTATATAATAAAATAAGACGATAAATTATTCCCTCTTTGTTATGTGATTATTTTTCTTGCAAGTTTTTTTTAAACAAAAAAATAATGCTCTTTACACAGAAGTGATTTTGAAAAGAACATAAATTATGTTTTTAAGTCTTTCTTCCCTTGTAGTTTATCTGACACGAGAAGCGAAGATTAACATCTTGTAATATTAAACGTGAGCATAACCTCCACTTTAACTGGACCACACAGTCTGGTGAGTAAATGTCAATTTAACAACAGGCGTAGTTCCCGAGGACGGACAAAATTGTTTGTTAATTGCCCAGGGGTGGTGATTACGAGGACACAGAATAAGACATCGGTACACAGATTTTTTTTTGTTAGCCTCGCCCATCAGCCGTCTGGTTGATTAATATTAGATTAACAGAAGGCAAAGAGGTAACGCAAGCAGGGACAGTTGTAGCTAGTCACGTCTGGTGGCGCCGATCGAACTCACGTGCGATGGATGTGGCTTCGATTCTCTCACCAGCTCGCATTCCTTCTCACAGCAGACGGATTCACACCGGATTAAACGTCGTGAAAAAATGTGTTATACACTCTGCAGATCTGATACGTTTTTTCCGTTAAACAACAAAGGAATGTACGTTTCAACTCGTGTTTGGACGACTTGTGACCGTGCCGGTTACGTAACGAAAATAGAATTATGTTTTCAAAGCTATGGGTACGCGCTGTGCATTCTAACTTATGGTGTTCAAATAACTGAATTCATCATTTGCGTGTGGTAACTGAACCGTTACGGATGCTCTGCTCTGAATTGGAATTTATCTCTGTGGTTTCAGTTTGTCAGAGGGGTGCCAGAACACGTGGACGATAGAGTAATAACAGAGTAACACTGAAATTACCATAGTTTTTAAAGCTTGATGATGTTCAAGAATCTTCTTATGCATATTTTTTCACATTACACACACGTGCGCGCGCGCGCACACACACACACACACACATTATATCGCGCACCCATCTATCTGTCTGTCTATCTTAAACCCTGTGCCTAAATGGTGTTGCAAACAAATAACAAGTTATAATTCAGGAACTATACACACATATTTCAATATCTGTTGATTTTCACCGTACTTCTATTTTTTTCCATGTTACTTATATCTTACATAATATTTCATATTAACGCTACTTCGTCGTTTCAAGTTTACTTCTGTCTTCCAGTGTTTTATTCGCTTCACGTTGTTTCTCAGGAATATATCTCCGTTTCTCTTTCACTATCTGTTCAGGTTAATTTTTGCTCCTTGTATTCGTGCCTATCCGTGTCATCTTTTATTCTTTTTTTTCGTACTGAAAAACATTTTGTAACTCACAAGATTAACTTTCTCTACAAATGGAACCTTTTCCTACAAATTTTTCGTACCCTGACCACTACAAATACTAGAAAGATAACCCATTATAGGTTACATAAAAATTAACCACCCCAAAGAAAGAAATGTTAAGTCAAAACCGTTAGAGACATCATATCATGGGCTTGAGGTACCTCTTGCGTTAAGCGTAAGTGGCAATGATTTGGACAGAAATAATTAAGACTACCCGAGAGGTAGGGAGAATGAAAACAGCTGTTTTTTAGGAACCAACTATTCTAAACCAAGAGAATAATCTGAACCTCTTTCAGCGTTTCTGGACGCTGGACAGTTACTTACCAGGAGGGTAGGTTTGTACTAGACCGTCACTTAATATTACTTATAATTCGCAGCTTCTTAAATTTTTCGCTGCTACAGTCATTATAAAACGCGTGATCAGATGTCAATTAATTTTAGTTGACACTAAACAAGTAATCAAAATCGATTTGTAAAAATTGAAGTAATAATGTGGAAGACGAATTGCTTTATAAATTTGTTTAATAAGTAAGGAAGTTACATGTACTTCTAAATGGAAATTATATACAGTGATTGCAGACCGGACAGTTAATTTATTAAATATTAAGCTTGACCTAATCATTAAAAAGCAACTTTAGTTAGTTTATGAACCGAACTGATTGCTCGGGGTAATACGTGCAGTAACCTCATACGGGAACACTAAAAGCTTGTTCCGGCCTCAGAACGCTGTGTTTCAAATAACCTAATTTCTGCAAATGGTGGCAGTCTTCCTTCCGCTTTCTGTACACAAGGCGAAATAAACGATTCGTGTTCCAATTAACTTTCCTTTCTTTTTACAACTCAACACTACACGTTTAACTTCCATTAATGTTGCAAATAAAATGAACCGTCTATAACAGACGCAAATGCATTAAGCTCGGTTACCATTTCACTGCATTTTACGGATTAAAATTGTTGCCACATTGGTCTATTTACGTATATTGTGTATTAGCTACTCTATAGACGTGGCCACAGGCACACGTTGCTCGGCGGGAACAATCAAGAAAATTACACAGGAAAAATTGCATTTGTTGTTCCTAAACGCTTTTTGAAATTAGCGTATCGTTATTTTCCTGCTTTATTTTCTCAACTGCTCTAGACCACAGTATTCTGAATGTTAGTGTTAAGGCTGTGATGGACACTTTGCAAACAAAAAACACCTTGCAAATCAGATCATAGTGAAAGGAAAGGTTAATTTAGCTTTCAGGGAAAAATTAAATTGGGGGTAACATGCGTAAAATTTCTTATAATTCACTTTAATTGACATAGATAAGTGGAGTATAGAAGTAGTGAAGTATATAGATAATATGTTTTACTGTTTCTTGCTTTTAATAGTAAAAGGTTCTTAACCTTTATTTGTAATTCTTTTAATTAAAGGGTTTAATAAACAGTAAACCAGGATACCGAATACTGGAAATTAGATAATACACATTAGAAATTAGACGTCATGTATTGGATATTGCACATTTGACATTAACAATCACATATGAGACATAATATAAGTCTATATGAGACATAACATAAAAGATTTTATTTATTGTAAATCTTTCTTTAATTCAAAAAATAAACAAGTTATGAATTAATAATAACTAATAATAAAGGAATAAGAAGAATAAATGGACTATAAGGATTGTAAAAATATAGACACCCATCATATTCTTCGTTGAACTTTTGAAGGGAAATGCTTATACTCACATTTCGACTAAATTTTCTTTTTATTGTTGATTGTAACAGCGGACAAGTATTATAAAGTAATACCAGGAACTTTGATTTCGGACTGTTCTTTCCCTAGAGATTTAACTTCATCGATTTCGCCTTGGTTAACGAGCAGTATCTGCACAGGCACAGTAGGCTTCCTAACTCACCCCTGCATCCTGCTCTCAACGCGTACCATCCTGCCACACGAGGTCCCAGATTCTACCAGCCTGCCCTAACAAAACTTCATCTCTCCTCTGCTGAAAGACCCATTCCACCGAAGGGATTGGTACCTCAACCTGGTGGGTTGCTCGGCCCAACAATGCCACTGGCGTGTAAATGAAATTGGAGTTGGGGTGTAGAGGCTAATGCATTTCTCTTCAGTAGAAGCATGTGCTCGAATCACATCCACTTGAGACCTTCTAGGACAATTTATGAATGAAAATAATGAGTGAAGTTAAGAAATTTCAAAAAAGTTAACAGGTGGGAAAATTAGCATTTTTGAAATATCATAGGCAAATAAAGACAATAAAATTCACGGTAGAATGAATGTGTATAATGAGGGTAATATAACACAATAAAAATTAATAAACAACGACCAAATAAAATAATAAAATTTAAATGACTAATAAATTAAATCGTCATCATTATCATGAAGAGCACTACAGTCTCATTTGGGCCCTGTCTGGCTGAAATAGTACACAGCACAATAGAGACGAATATAATCGAATTATGTTTAAATACTCTGCACATTAAACCACTACACGTTAATCTTGCTTCTATTTTCACAAAGTACTGCTCACTAAGGTATTACTTTTCATTTTATTTATGGCGCTGTTTTATTTTGGACGACAACTAGACTATGCACCGCGACGTTTAAATATCCGCTCAGTGTATTTTTATGTGAGATGTGAGTCATTAGAAAGTAGACAAACTGGGGAGAGAGACAAGCTTTACCGTCCAAAACGTGAACGTAAACAAGGTTTTATTTAGCAAGTTGTTTTTAATTTGTTTTCTGCCCTGTCCGAGGCAACCATTTCTGTTAATTATTTAAACTTAAAGTTTGAAAAAGGGCTTAGAGAAATACTTGTTCCGGACAAATTATACTTACACAGTTAAAATCCTCTCACTTGGGTCCAGTGTGGATTGAACCGCTTAAACGATGTGATCTCATCTCCACTGTTCAATTGTTTATTGGCAAACTCGATAGAATTAATTAATAGTCTATCGAAATATGTTATATGCTACTTCGAGATTTCTTTTAGGTTAGATAGAATTTTAAGAAATACGGTGCTAGATCAACACGGGAATTAGATCTATTTCATTTAGAATTGTTCTAAGAGTTTAAAGTTTAGAGCAGTCTGATTTATTTACAATTGGTATAAAAGTTTTAAGTTTAGGATATCTGTTACGTCGATTTAGATATACTTGGTGCCCCAACTTGAGTAAACAGACCATATCAGTTTCATGGTAGCTTTTGTAATAAGACGTTTACTCTCCAACAAAAACTGAAACTTTCTTCCAATAAGCCAGAATATTGGTGACATTTTGAATAATAAACCTTTGAAATAAAAATTGTTAATGTAAGCTGCAACATGCAAATACACTGCTGGCCACAACAAAACCAATAAATCATAAGAGTATGTATTAAACTCTATTTACTTTCTTTCACGACTAGCTACATTATTAAATAAATTTCGGGAGCAACTAGTTATATGCCGAATAGCGCAGTGATCAGGTCACTAGCTTCCAAATCAGTAATTATGGATCGAATCCATCTCAAAGAGAAGCGCCTTTGTCGTCATCCAGTCGGACTCTGGGTTCACCCAGAAGATTACAAACATAATGTTAAACGGTTAAAAACTGTACGTAACTGTACTGTTACGATGGTCTACTGATCGTCGTAGGTACAGTGGAAAACAAAATACAAGACACCAATTACGTCACTAATCACCAGCTTTAATTATCACAGTTAATCAGTTTGTAATTAACAAGACAGTCTCTTACAACAAATCAAATAAAAATTGTTCACACGCAATAAAAATGTCTACTAATATAAAGCACAATTGTATTACAATCGTCCCGCACAACACACAAAACACGTAACACTTCACCACAATACTCGAACCGCAGTGAGATATATCGCAACTGAAACTGAAACTGAAGGTCGCCGAGTACTTTTATTTATACATCGCCGAGGTTCCAGAATATTCGCTAATAGGTGTCTACTATAAAACACTACGAACAGCTCTACACTAGCACGCAATTGATTGCGGCCTTGATACAGTGCGCGGGGCTGGTGACGTCCAGAAAAGTCTCGCGAGCGCACGTACGCCACAATATTCAGCCGGATTCCTCTGAAACATTCGATAAACAAGTAGATTGTTCTGCAATGTCGTAACAGTACAATAATGATGCCTGACAAACATTGTCCGTAAACTACATCAATGGTAAAGTAGCAGTAACCTAAATAATTATAGTTTACGAACAAGTGAAGCACCATTAATGAGAACTAACAAAACAAAGCTGCTCTAGAATACAATACCATAATTTGTTAGGTTTTCAATAGACAGTATAACAAAATCTGTAGAAAAACATGTAAAAACTGATACTTGATGGCTTTTAATGTCACGTCTGTAGTACGTAATCAGCAGACGAGTGCTAAAATATCACTTCAAGTAACTTGTGAAACATTACGACTTTACCATTATAATGTAGTCAGCTGAATCACGGCGTTACAGACAGTTTGCTTAGCATTCGGAGGCGGTGCTGCTTCACTGTCAAGGTTGACAATATAACATCCGTCAAATTTATGGTTTCGTCTTTGTTAAACTAGCGAATCCCGCCAAAGTGACACTCTGTTTATTATTGGCACTCATAGTAGATACAGGAAAAAAAGAAATTCATTTTAGTAAAACATGTACAAGCCGTATGAATACGATCGTATAGGAACATCGGACGTGCTGGGAACATTTTGTACGCAAAACTAGTCGTGTCCATCTAGAGACTCGACAAAAAATATTCAATTGCAGGTTTTATCTTAATTATGTGTGAAATGTAACTGCATAATAATTATTATAATATTAATATATATATATATATAATATTATATATATAATATTTTACACACACACACACACACACACACACACACACACACACACACACACACACACACACCTCAAATAGGTGTACACAAATTTTTATTTTTGTCGCTAACAAGTAGGGGGTACGTATGTGTTACTGTGCTACAACAGGCTGTAATAGTATCGATATAGGCCTGACTAAGAGACCCGATGTGCTGGTTTATAAATGGCTGAAAGTAACGTCAAACCAATGCACGACGAAGCGTATCCTTCTCTGCCCCGTTTGCCGCTTGTCTGGCTCGTCCGTTGTGCTACCGTTTTCCCAGCACATCACGTGCCGAATTAAACCTATTACCGAACGTTTACGAGTGTTTTCTGTGAAACCAATAAGTGAACAAAGAACACGTCGTGCGTTCATTGGATAATGAATTATTTACCGGTACTACTGTTACATTATGCTTGTTTTCTAATACGCTATAGTTGTGCATTAGGCGTGCATGGATTGAACGGTCGTTTTTGTTTCAGAGTAATTTTATTATTACATTTGTTATCGAATTTTCATTTATTTTTTTGTAAATAAATGTATTCATTAATTTCTTAGTGAACTATCATAACTAAATCCATAGTTTTAAAAAATAAATACGTAAATAAATAAAATTATTCTACCTTCATGCAAACTTTTTCACTCAGCAATATAGCATTGTGAAGTGCTATATTTGTACTCACACATTTGTAGCATGCGTTATACTGTACGTCACTACAGGTTTTATGATAAGTTTACGCGTAGCAAACAGTTTTGATTCCTTTGAAAATAAAATAAGTAAATGTTACTGGATTCAACGAAACGAGATTACCGTTGTACTGTAGATGAAGGAGGGCTAACAGTAAGATGCACTATTGTCATTTTGTTGCATACGGTATTAGCGAGTTACCATCAGCCATTGGTTATAAGACCTGTAACTTGTTAATGATTACACAAATATTGCTACTCGAATATACTTCTCGTATTAGTTATAAAAGCAAAATATTCAATTATTAAGATAAAAATAATATAGGACGCTCCGAGGAAGTGTGGAACCCCCATCATATCTATATGTGTCACCTGAATAAAAATATAATTTAATTATTAAACCACGAACGAATTGCGAACAGCTGTGCAGAAATGTACTTACATAAGGAGCAAATGACAAATTATTAATAAAAAAAGTAACTGTAATACTGACTTTGTTTTCGTTTACCATGTGTTAGACCGAATTCTACTGTTGTTTGACCTTCAGCCAGACGTTTCGGGAACAACTTCTCATCTTCAGTGCCTGTTATCGATCCTGTCAGCGATAATGGTGAATTCGCTGACCTACTCTGACTACTTATATTGACTGTGTCGGCTGACCTTCTATAGTACTAATTTTCTCACTTAACCCGTCAAGCCTTTCATTTGTGTTCGGCAAAAGGCCGTCCACAATCCGGTATATTCGGTAATTCGGCAACACCAAAGTTCCAAACGTACCGAATTATGGAGCATCTACTCTGTATACGACTATCCTATGAGCAGAATACTGTATTGTTCATTTCGTGGTAAAAAAAAAAGTTGCAGCACTAATAAGAACTGTTACTATGTTGATAACAAATCTAACAATTATAATATAGGAATGCTGTTGTAGTGTACAAGTTAACAAAGATAAGACACGGTCTTAATCGTACAATATTGATCAGTTGCGTTTGACTATTATCTGCTCTTCAGGCTGTCCGGCTTCTCACAGATGTCAGAGTGAAGCGTTTTTATTTCCGCTTTATAGAAGTCTTTACAATTACAAAATCGGACTACAACTCGGGAGGTAAAGTAGACCTATACCAACTTTATTGTTTGTTGTTGTTTTGTCCGTTGTTTATTGTCTGTTGTTCGTGCTGACGAGACTATAACATTAACAAATGAAAATGGACTTAGTCATGGCACATAAATACTACTAAAAATATATTGCCAACCTGCCAGACCGAAGGTTTGAAAAACTAAGTCCAGTCTGCCACCACAATGAGTTCATTGCCAAGTTTACACTCCAGTCTCTTGGCGATAATATTTATAGCAACATTCATGTTACTGTTCACCGATTACTTTATTTATAAACTTTTCAATTTTGAGCGAGTTGGACGTTAGTCGTATAAGTAAAAGTGACAGGCAAATACGATTCTAACAGTAATGTCAAAACAAGACAAGTACGATATTAAATTTTGTAAGTATTGTATGATTTCGTCAATGTTATGTTACTGAATTTTTAAAAATATTAAAGAAGGGAAAACAGCCTAACGATGTCAATTGTGTTGATTAAACAGACACGTACGATGTTAATCTATTAATAAGGCAGCAAAATGGGGAGTTAATTGTAAGAAGCAAGAGAGAGTTACCCATCGTATGAGACCCGATATGTTAATAATCCTGTTATTAAGACAGCAAAGCGGTTTATTCGTATTAATTAAGAGACTTTATTAATCGTTTATCAATTCAAAAATTGGCCCGTACTAGTCACGTGGCGGTACTGAATTAGATATTGAGTCATACATAGTTAAATCTGACGATTTTTACGTATCCGTTGAATGTAGTTGTCCAGCCAGGTCAGGTGTGAAAATAAATAGCTTCCATCTTGGTTCCATAATACGACATATAACGGCAGTTATACTCCACTCATAAAATGATGATGTCTGTTAAGGTTTGTAAAATATTCAGATCTAATTTAGTCAAAAGTTTTCGCCTACGTTACAAAGGGTTCCCACTTGCGAAGGTGACAGATGCAGGGGACAAACGTTCGTATTTACTTTACTAGTAGTTGTAAAATTCCGTTACTTAGTAGTAGTAGTAGTAGTAGTAGTAGTAGTAGTAGTAGTAGTAGTAGTAGTAGTAGTAGTAGTAGTAGTAGAAGCAAACTTCTGTGCCAGTAGTCAAGAGGGAATATTAACTGTAATATTACATGTAACTGTGATATGTCCCAAAAGTTTAAGCGTGAGAATATAAACATTACAGGTTTTAATGAGTGTAGAAAAAATGTTCACTGTTTGGTTGGTTGTATTACGATATAAAACAGTTTCTCTATGTTAAACAGTGAGTCTGAAACAATGAATCGATTGAATTTAACTCTATTAAAAACGTAAGTTTCATTGAAACACTTTTCTAAGGAATAAACATTGTCGACCTTGGCAGTCACAACTGTGAGACGTTACTCTCAGGGCTACTCACAATCGGCATAATTTTCCCACTGGTGTTCCTAATTAAGTATGTGTGTTTTTACAACAGATGTAAGTCACATATTTAAAAGTAATTCTCCAATTAATTTTTTCCACGCAGCTCACGTACAAATTGCAAATTTCATGTATGATTTCGGAAAAAAAGCAATTCAACTTATTAAATTTATTTACTAATTCTATGACAACTCAAATTCTGTGTTATCACTTTGTTTTAGTACAGGGAAATTTATAATTATCAAAGTATGTTTGAGAAATGCTCAGGATTGAAAATATAAATTGGAAAACATTGCCTGCTCTCACTATGAAACTCAAATAAGAATAGGCCTACACGAAGATGGCCAGAAAGAGAATGGCAGATGTATATCCATACATGTGCCAAACAAATAAAAGCTTTAGATATTTCAAATATTTTGAACCCGTAGACGACGTACGTACGTATGATAAAAATACTCGAACAACAATTCTGCACTACAAGAGATACGAAAGAATTGTGCAGTGAAATAAAACTGTGCCGTGGAATAAAGACGTGTGGTGAGAAGCAAAAAGCAGTCACATCACAATGTCTTAGGGAATACAATATTAAATGGAGCTGGAATACGCGTATGTCGTCTTACAACAAAATTGGGTACAAAATTAGATCGGTAGAAAATGACTAACTGATAAGATACCTCTAGTTTACACGGAAAACCAGAGAAGGATAAGGAAACAAGTAAACAAATGGAAACGACATAATAGGCTTACGCCAGTTTTATTGGAAAATATAGCGTTTAAATGGAATGGACAGGACATACTCAATGCATACCGCACCACGGGTTCCCACAGAGAATTTTGGAACGGCCGGCATTCCGGAAGGAAGGCCAGCATTAAAATGGAAAAATACAAGAGACACATGTTTAGTGGGAGAGTAGTGCCGAATTGGTGTACTGATCGTTGATGATAATTATGATGGTGAAAGTAGTTCCATTTTAAAAAAAGAAAAATAGTAAACATCACAAGCTAGTAAACATAAAAATAAAATGTATTTTTATTTTTACGCAATTATATTATTATTTTATTTTTATTATTTTAACGATATTGTTAATTTTTTAAATATGAATTCGGCGATCTTATACTGCAGTTATATGACATAAACAGAGAGAAAATAAAAAAATTTCCCTTGTAAATCAGTTATTATTGTGGCAATTATGGGATATTAGAACTGCAAGAAATACTGAAATAAGAGTTATCACTCACCAACTCGTATGTGTAACTTATTTGCATATACGGAATGCAGATGCAAATGTCAAAAAATATAAACAGAGAGAGAGAGAGGGTGAAAGAGAACAGATAAATTATTTAACAGGAAACTGTTCGCAATTACAAATTTCACATAATATTTTCCTAAATAATTGATGATTGAAACCAAAACTTGTACAGGAAACGTATAAATGTCGCCAAAATAGAAGCCTCTTTGGAAAGTCACTTTATAGCGTGTGATAAAAATACACACGTGACTCTAAAGCCCGATGTCGGTGGTCGCGGTCGGGGGCGGGGGCGGTATCTGTAAGATGGTGGCCCTTAGCCTTAACCCGCGAGTTGGCCAGTCGTCCTCTAGACACGTTAAAAATAACACTCCCGCAACTCGGAAATATAATTGTCGATAAACACACACACACGTGCGAGAGGTTATTATATTTGCGTAGGAGCGACAAATCTGTGTACGCGCGCGCTTACCACATTTTCGAAACTAGTACAAGGGAATTGAATTTAGTAGTATTGTAAAAGTCTACAAAGTTTTGAAGGTTAACAAGGAAGAGGATAAACAGACATGACACAAAGGAAAACACGCCCAACCTGTACATACACACTCATTTGTATGTTAGGCCTAACGAACATTCTACCTCAGCGGTGGTGTAGCCTAACAATCCGTTCTTAAAATCTTAGAGGTA
Organism: Magicicada septendecula; assembly: GCA_034769895.1. Classification (NCBI taxonomy): domain Eukaryota; kingdom Metazoa; phylum Arthropoda; class Insecta; order Hemiptera; family Cicadidae; genus Magicicada; species Magicicada septendecula. Next base: position 664,066,553 of record CM068368.1, read on the forward strand.
AATGTTATGTGTTACATATACGATTACGTATACGCCTACTGGTTTACACTTTACTACAGGCGTACATTACAGTCTTGGATGATTTCAGTGTACAACAATCAACTGCGACTTGAATTTCTGGCGAGTGTTTGATTGAAATAAATAAACAAAAACCATTGTGAATGCTGTGTTTATATTCGCATATCGGTACTTAAATCGACAACTGTTTCAGTAAGTTCAAAGTATGTCTCTACACAGTTTTTGATTATGACAAGTATACTCAAATGCGTTAGGACTTGTGTGTGTGTGTGTGTGTGTGTGTGTGTGTGTGTGTGTGTGTGTGTGTGTGTGTGTGTGTGTGTGTGTGTGTGTGTGTGTGTGTGAGAGAGAGAGAGAGAGAGAGAGAGAGAGAGAGATTATATGGCATTTCTTCTGTATTGTTAGGTTTCTTTTTGCACGTAACTCGGATAATAGACAATAGGCGTAGGCGGAAGGTATGGAATAGTCGATTTGTATTTCGATCTAAATATGTGTCAACTGTTGTAATGATTGTTTATCTAATAACAGTTTTAACGGTTATACTGAAAGCTGTAATGTTTATGTTGTATTTATCAGAATCATTTTTAATAATATTTGGGATTTTTAATGAATCATCTTTTTTTAATTTGTTCGTTTGCTAATTACTTAGTGAATTATTTTCGTGTGTGTATATAAACTTTAGCTTAAGACTTTCACAACGGCTTGCTTTGAGAATCACCAGAGGTTCAGTTAGTATAGTACAAGCTTTTCTGAAACTTAAAATCAAATCCTACAATTTTATTATTGTCATAAGGAAATGTTGTTTTTATAGTTATTACCTTATATTTGGAAACCCCTAGATTTATAATTTGATAATAAATATTTGTACATAGGTAAAAATAAACATATACGTATAGGGCCGGAAGAGAGAGAGGAGGGCACGCGGACGCAGAGAGCGCACGAATGAGATGCTGACAACACAGGCTTCACGGATGGCACAGAATAATTGGAAGACGTCGTGCACATCGAGCGTCACACGCTGAAATAAAGACGAGTGTCTTGTGCTGGTGGGCGTGTGTTTGTGAATCCGCAGTTCGAGGTTAAGAACCTATCGTAAAGGAAAAAACGTCATGAAAACCGTATGTATACAATAGTGTGCAGATCGTAACATAAGGTATTATGATAACAACTCGGCAAGCCACAGTGTTTCCGTACTTTTGTAGAACTTCGCACGCTTGACGCAGAGAAACTATCAGACAGGATAGTTGCGACTACGTCTCCAACGTGATAACAATCTGCACTCACAAACCGTGGGTCACACAAACAGGCGATTATTCAGGACTGTGTCTGTTCGTAATGACTCCACACCGCTGCACTTACAATGAATTACAATAAATATGTAAAATAATGTTTATAAATGAAAACCTCCTTAAATTGATGTAATATTTAAATTATTACGTGATTATTTATTATCATTTAGCGATTCCAGTAAAGATAATAATTGTTATTTTTCTCCATCCTTTTACAGTCCACCAGGGTACAAATGTGCAGAGTAAAGTTAAAAGTAAATCAATACGCTTGGGACAATGTAGAGAAATCGGTGCAACACAAACCGAGAGACGAGGCTTAAGTAATGGCTCCTTCGAACGGTAGAGCCTGAAAATGATAACTGAGGTCTCAAAATCCAAGCAGAGGAATGAAATGCTTAGGGAAATGTACAGGGGTAACATTAAAAGATACCACCAAAGAAATGAAAGAATCAGAGAAGAATGAAATATTCCGACACTAAACGAACGTACATACATTGTACAATGAAATGGATAAAACATGTCGAAAGGGTTGAAGATTTTCAGATGCCACAGTTAGTTATCTTTTATAATCGTCAAAGCAGAAAAAGTTTATGACGATGAATGAAGGAACGGACCGATGCTATATAAAGTTGGAAAAGACATTTACGTTAATTAAACGTAAGATTTGACAGAAGAAGAAATATCACCACATGATCGTACTTTTCAACGAAGTTTGGTTTCCCTTGCTGTTTTCTCTAATGAATTATTAGTCCACCCTGTCTCGATTTTGTCCATTTTGCCTAAACTAAACTTTTCCTATATTGCCTGTGTAACTCTCTCTTGTCACTGAGTATGTATTTATCCAACCGAACGATGCCCTAACCATGTCCCTTCTGCTACGTTTAAATTTGTAACATTTCTAATAAACATTACATGCACCGTGTGTGATGTACATTCTTCTTTACTTCATACCGAATGCTTTTCTCCTACAGAAATATAAATCGTTAACGGCATAAGAGTTATCTATCTCTCTGCGTTATATCTCCAGTATTCTAAAATACACCCGATATATGTATTTCGTATACTTTCGCAGGAGTGAAAATAAATTTTTAATATAGTGCTTTAACTTTTTTATTCATGATTTTGATTTTTATAGCTTTTGACACCGAGTATTCGAAAGTGCGTTATGAACATTTACAACTATAAATTAACGTTACTTGAAATTTTTCTAAAACGTATTTATAGTTCTGCATACAAAGAAACGTATTTGGTTCATTAGGTGTTGTGTCCATTACCTATGGTAATATTTTAAGGCCGTCAGCGATAAAATTAAGTGCCAGATGCCAAAAAGACGCTCACCAATAAAAAGAAAATACATGTTACTTCATGGACATAATATGCGTTAATAGCATTCACCTACGTCAACTACGTTAGGGAACATTGTAAAATTCGAATCGCTGGAAATTTCGGTGAATCGCTAAGAGTTCATAACTAAAAAGTAGTATTGACCTATATTAACTCTTAGTACGAGATGATAATGGATCCTGCTAGTTTACAAATAAAATAGCCTACATTTTCAACAATTACTACCAATAATTGACGACGGAAGTGGATCAAAAACTCTTTTGTAGAAGAAGATTTGATGTGTGCTGATATGGGATAAAAAAGAAGATCTGGCATAAAGGCAGAAAGATTTACGGATAGAACTTAAGCATGATTTCTCACTAAAATCGTTAATTACGGTAGTATTTTATGGTATTTTGGATTTAAATACGCAAATAATATCTTCAACTATCACAGATCGTCTTAACTTAATTGATGGTACTTTCAGTTTTGGTAGTTACTTGTATAACTGTGTTATTTTCTCAAAAATGAATATAGTGATAATCTTCCCGTAGACTATAATTACGTAGTTCTCGTAATTCAGGTTGAATATAAACAGTTTCATGGTTACTGATGGAGTAATGTCATGTTTATAATATAGAAAAGATTATGATGAGGTGGGTTAAACATAATTTTACTGATTGACATAAAGATAAGTTAAGATTTTATGGTGTTACTTGTTTATTACTGAATCATTAAATACAAATTCCTATAGGCCTACACCTAAATAGTTACTGAAATATTTTATGTGGGTATCGAAAACAAAGCAACCGGTGGGGCCACTGTCACTGAAGATTGGGATCAGCTGTTCTACATCGTCTACCCCACAACGATATTTGTGAACTGTATTTACTTGTCCGCCCGCCTTCATAGTTCGTTTTGTGTACTATCTATATTTGTGTTCCGTCTAAATTCAAAATTGTTTTTCTTCTCTGCAGGATTAGATGTTCTCACCTGTTCCGCTCTCCGCCTGTCGCGAGCTCTTCCTACGTCTCTTTTCTTTAGAGAGTCTGTTCTCCATTTTGCTTGCGTGGCGCATCCATTTTGATATGTACGCCTAGGTTCTGACATTGACAGAGAGTACAATATTAGATATCCTGTTCATATGACATAGCTTCTAAGTCTGTCTTCGCACATCTGAGAAATCCCATCTCTATAGCTTGTATGTGTTTTATAATCTTTCCAGGTAATAATCCACATCTTCGTAACCATATAACCATATGATCACCATGTAACTATATCAAACCATATAAGAAGATCGATACAGACATAGTTTTCTAAACTTTCGTGTGTGTTTCACTTCCTTCCTAGTACTCTTTTAATAGATCTGCAAATCGCCTAAAACTTAATTAACTTTCTATAACCTCGTCAAAACGTCTCACTCAAGGCATTGAAAATAAGAGATTAGCTGTAGCATTTTGTCGTTAACGATTATTTTTTTATCTTGTGAGGAGTTACGTTTCCTCTAAATAGGAAATACACTACTTTAGTTTTGTTGATATAAATATTTAGACTGTACTGAGAAGGATGCTGCATGCGTTTGTGCATAAGTTTCTGTAAAATGTATTCCATTTCTTGCATTAGTCCCTCTGATCCTCTGCGTACGACAGAGTGCTTAAAATAGTTTTTGCTTTCATTTTGATTGCCATTTGCAACTCTCTTCTCCATTTCCTTACCAAGTCGTGTATATAGACCTATAATTTAAAAAGAGTCGGAGATGAACTGCATCCATCCTTCTGATTATTACGATTACTTTTCAACGTATAAACTTTTGTTTTGAAGTACCTTTCAGACTTCTGATTGCATTGATGAGATGTCCGAAAAATGTTTTAGTCTCTAACATCTGGCATAATAGCTTTAAAATTAAAATGAATATTCGACTTCCACTCTACAAATTTAAGTGACAAATTAACAACAGTAATGTATTCAATACACGCGAGTAATTTGTACGGGTATTTTTCTAACTACGGTCAACTATAGGCCTACATAAGTACTGTAAGTATTAATGCAATACGCAGCATAAATCGTTTTTGCATAGTTGCATGGGTAGTTGAATAATTGTATTATCAGAGGATAGACATAGACGAGAAGACGGGGAACCAAGCCACTCCCCTATTGGAAATTGAATTATGCACAAGTACTGATCAGTAATAACAGAGGTACACAGTGGTTAGCGCCACAGATTGTTTCCCACTGGCTCTTGCCACGACCACTAACATGCTGGGCACGTCTTCAGGTCTACAACCGCTTCCAGTTCTGCTTGTCACATATTACTCATGTCGATACCTTTTCTTTGAAAATTGCATAATTCAAGTAAACACAATACGGAAATTAAAATTTTGAAAACTTGACTTATGTAAAATAGCTTGACATTCAGTCCTACATTCTAATATCCTCACGTTTCTTACTACAAAATAAGTAATATAGGCCTATATCAGCACAGTTAATAAATAATGTGCAAACAAAGTCATTAAAATATAATGATGCTTACATTAGGAAAGAAGTATTTAACAGATATTTAGAGGCGTTAATCGTTTGGAGATGTCGATATTATCTTTACTTATGTTTTTTTATGAAAACTGGTTTTATTTAGATGAAGTAAATTTTTTTAACAAGTTTCAATGATGGCACATGATGGAATTCAAATATGACACTTGTCTTATGCCTGGTAAATCTGTTTTACCTTATTGGGGCAATTAATAAGAAAATGCTACATTGTTAGTACTAAACTCTTAGTTCTTTGGAAAATGCCTTCTAGGAAAAACAATTTTGTCAGAATGTAGTTAAGTATGTCATTGAATTGTAATCCCAGAAATGTTTGTTTTAATTTAAATTTGATCGTATTATTTAATCGTATTTTTTATAACAGGACTACTTGAGAGAAGAACGATAAACAAAAGGGATTTTTCACTTTAATATAAAATGTATTTTCGAAAGATATAACGAGCAGTATAGTAAGTAGCAAGGAATTTAAGACAGTCTGTTAACAGTGACAAGAATCAAGGTACTCCTCAACTTCATAAAATATTTTACATGCGAGTGTTACAACTATGCTACAGAAACAAGAACGCTAGGAAACGATTTGATATATTATTTCAAATAAATTTTAAATGCAGCTAAGAAGGCGAATAAAGGATAAATCTCGACAGGCAGAAAAGATAAATACAGAAGACTGATTAACAGTGGAACGACGACTGGATGTCTACTAAAACACGCTTCGGAAATAAAGCTTAGACATATGTTGGATATAAACAGTGTAGAATGTAGAAAGAAAATGGAAGAGAAAAATTTTGGATTTTTTCTTCCGGAACAAGTCTAAGGCCTAGTCCTTTATTCTTCATAATAAACATAAAAATAATTTGGGAAAGCAAATTGACTATTCTTATATGTGTACTCTGTTATTTGTGACGATCAGGTTATAACAGAAGAGATTAAGATGATTTCTATTACTCGATTAGAAATTCGATGGAGGAGTATAAACAACTGTGATTAGACTCAGCAAAGCCGAATTTCTGGTAGTTGGAGTAGAATATGAAAACTTCAAACAGCATATCAGTCAGTAAATGCCACACAATAAGGTACCTTGGCGTAATCTTTAATATAAGTAAAACATGCGAAAAACACATAGAAATCGAAAAAGGTAAAGAAGTAGAGCAAAACACATCTAAGAGAATGTTGTGAAACAAGGGGGTTAGCTTTAAACCTTATAAGCTTATAAGCCTTTTTCGGTTTCTATGTGTTTCTCTCATCTTTTACTTATATTAAAGATCACGCCAAGATACCTTATTGTGTGGCAGATGTTAAGAAACGAAATATCTAAAACAGAAATATAAGGAATATATTATTTTGAGCACTTGAGAAAATATTTTTTTTTTTATTATTTAAACGAACTAAATAGTATTAATATTAGTGTTATTTTAAACATACTGGATGTTGTTAGTAATATAGGCTTTTACGCATCACCATGATGGTTAAGTAAAGAATAAGAGTAGATACAGAATTATGGTTGGTATAAAATAAATGATTGCTGTAGGAAGTAGATCATCATAAAAATAACCTCTGGCATACTGAGTCGTCAAACTTTCTTTAAGAGACTGTGGAGTCAAAGACGTGGAATTAATCTGTACAGAAAGACAATGAATAACAAACATCTAAATGCGAAGGTAACCATAATAAAAGAGTAAAGGCTTATGTAAGCTGGAAGTAACGTAGGGTAGACTGTCACAGAATTTGATGTTTAGTTTTTGGATGATATTCGATGACGATGATGTAAGACATTTGTTTCCAAAACATGTGTTGCCTAGGAGCATAAAGTGGATAGTGTTATTATGCTCTCAGCAATTCAGCAGTTGCTCCTTGTTAAACAAAACGAACCCGAAAAGAAAGCACTTACTAGCACAAGGCTTTTTTTACAAACAAACAAAAAATATATATAATATAATTATATAATTATATATACATATATATATATATATATATATATATGCGTACAAAGGGTAAGGAGTGATATGAGATCTATATAAACGGAGAAACATAAAAACATGGATGAAACAGCAAGGACGAGTTCATGCTACAACGGGCGAGAGAAGAGGAAAACAAGAGAGAGAGAGAGTGATACAGCAGTCTGACAGAGTAAAAGAAAGAGTGTGAGAGAAAACCTACGACACAAGCAGAGAGAGATAGAGTGATACAGATGGCAAAAGATTGATATAATTAGAAAGAGAGGGAGAAAAGTGAGCGAGAGGAGGAGTAGAGAAAAGAAACTGTTATTTCAGCATGACAATTATATGGTGGCTTACAGGACTGTTGAAGGTGTTAAGTGTAATAGTTGGTAGCATGAGAAGCGTACTATGTTGGAGGAGAGAGGGGGGTGCACGTCTCTGATTCCCAGTGTTAGGGCACGTTCCATAGGGCACGTACAGCTAATGAACCATGTTACTTCACTGTGGGAATCAATGCCATGTCACACCGTACAATGTAACCAGTAGCACACACTTCTACTACATGAATAACCTGTTTTTATCTTTTTTGTACTTGTTAAACAAAAAACACTTTCATTGAACGTTTTATATTTTTGTGGTTTCGCTGTAAATTCTCCTGCGGCCGGTCGGATTGCACCGTGCGGTTTCTGCAATACAGCATCTTCTTTGTCTTTCGCTGATTCAGTTATCTGCATTCCTGGTCTGCAAAAAACTCAAGACTACTTTCATAATGCGTCTATCATTTTTATTATACCATTTACCGATCTTCGTAGCATCTAATGTGAGTACAAAATTACTATTTTAAATACCCGTAACCACATGCACTCCTGTTCATAGTTCTTTATATAACGTTTCGCCGTATATTAGACCAGACAACGTAACCAAGAAGCGATTTTTTTTCACTTGTTGTTATGTTATTGATATTTTTTTGATAATTTGATCTATATGATGCCACATTTTGATATAAGTAAAATAGTTTCAAATTCGTTCATTCATTAACATGATTTACGATTGCGAAAACACGTTTGCGGTAAACACAAAAAGAAGCTAAACCCGGTTATTCACGCAGAAGAAACGGGGCGTCTGAAGCGCGGATGCACGGCAGCCCCATGGTACCTTGATTACATAACTAAGTTTTTTCGGTTTCAAAATTTAGAAATTTAATTCCAAAAACATCAAAAATATTTGTTTAAAAGTAATTTAAATTGCAATTAAATTACCAATTTACCAAATTTACCAATTACTTCTCGCTTTTACTGAACATTACCTGTCACTGTTACTGAGGGCGAAAGATCAATTTCCAAGATAAAAATGTTAAAAATCATTCAAGATCAAGTAAAACTCGAGAAAGACTATAAGGTCTAGTTATAATACGACGTCGTTACAAAACCTGGTGAGACGAGATTTATATATAATACTTTAGAAGAAACCGAGAAATTTTGATTTTTGTCTGTAGAAAATTAACTAACACTACTTACATTATTATAAGTGATATTTCAATGTTATCATATTGTTAGATTACAAATAAATAAGATTCTGGGTTATAATAAGAATGGTTTTCATTGTAGCTTCACTCAACGTCACTTTAACTACCTAAGCCACAGCTCATAGCAGACACCACATAAGCTCATCTACACCGACGGCAGAGACATCACTTGAGAATTGAGCCTTCTGGATTACACACACACACACACACACACACACACACACACACACACACACACACACACACACACACACACACACACACACACACACACACACACAAATACTATAATTCGATCAAAGCGTTTATTATAATATTTATAGCCCAAAACCTAAATGGAGAAGGGGGTATAAACAGTATTAGTTACGCGACTTTACCGTAATGTGTTTCATGTATGTGGGAACTTTGTACTTGTCAATGTACTTCTTTTAGTTATGGAGAAATATTAGTTGGCGGGTATTAAACTCTTAGTTATGAATAAAGGGGAAAGGACTGTTGGAGCAAAGAAGAAATTCTTCAACAGCATGTTGGAAACGCTGCTCGACCAAACCGAATGCTGAGTTACAGGAAAATGCAAGAAAGAGAAAAGACAGTTTTAAAGAAAGTTATAAGAGTTTTAAAACAGACAAACAATCCAAGCTAAGTAGCTGTCTGGCTTGTTTAATAACCTATAGGCCTATATATGTATACTGATGGCGATGATTCGCAAAAAAATCTAACTTAGACTTATCTAAAAGTAAACGCTATGCACACAGGTATCAATAGATAATGTTATACCTATGTTATCGTTAAGGCGACACACAAGTGTTAAAAGCATGAACAGTGATTTACTCTCCAGGTTTCTGGAAATGTTATCTGTTGCTTCTTGTCCGACTCGTTTTAGGAAGTCTAAATAGTCCTCTAGATACCTCTTGGCTACTATTTCTTCAATACACCGAATATCGTAATACATTGTCTTAGTAAAAACGAACAAAGCTTTATTCAGGATGTATTACTGTATTCGTATTGACTTATAACATATAAAATTGAAAGCTTTCTCGTGTAGCAGTCGTTAGCCGTTAATCAGATTAACATAGTCGCTCTCTATGTTTATTTGTGCTATAAATTTATATGAACATCGGAAGTACGCCCGCGCGCCCGTGGGTGTTCAAGGAAGAGGAAGAGAGAGAGAACGTCTTCCACAGTACACTTGCTTACGTAGAACGCGTTTTATGTCTGCTTCTTTGCACTCGTGGATCCATAATGCTTCGTATCCAAAACAGATAACCAAAAATCGCCGTACATATAGTTCAAATCGAACTTCTATCGCTCGTCAATTCCTGGGATACAACAAAATTAAAAACAAAAAACTAAAAAGTAAGCGTGTGCGGACGGAGAGAGGGAGAGTTCAATGCGATGTATGTACCGGTACTGTATTTACGTAACACTGCGTACGCCAAGCAAAACGCATTCCAAAAGTCCCACTTTCGCGTGCAGAAATGTAAACCGTGTAGTCTCGACGTCACAACTCAAGCGATACGGTATATGAAACAAGAAAATGTTTACCCATAAGCTTTCGCCGTTTTCGTTGATAAGAACAACAATGTTTTGGTATTCACGAGCGTGTTATTTTTTATTTTTTTTAACATTTTGAAATGTTTCTTTATTCCACGATGAGAATCCTCAGTATTGCTCTTAAGAAATTCACACATTTTCCGCTACGATAAATTTACTGTCAAAACGTTACATTATTAGCGTTACAAAGCAACAATCGATCCTCAAAGACGCTCCACGTTTGATCAAAAACTTAGTGCAGTTTAAAAATTTGTAACACTACACTTTTCAAGAAAATGTTCTGCTGATACAATTGTCTATAATACCTGACTAAATCTGCAACCAGCTTGAATGCTTAGGTTAAGTATGACCACTGTCGTATTTAAAACTTGTACCCCTCCCTTCACCTCAAATAGTTCCTTGAAATAACGCCATCATCGAGAATTCATCGTTGAAATTTTAATAATCCCCCTCCCACAAAATATTAATTTTTATTTTCTATTTTAATTTTAATACTTTCATGAGACGCACAGACTACTGTAAATTTACTCTCAGAATGTTTAAATATGATATTTTGTTTAATTCTTTAATGCTTTCTTAAAGTTTTATATCACAAACTTTACTTTTATATATATATATTTATTTATATAATATATATATATATATATATATATGTGTGAGGTATATATATACATATGTACGTCTTTGTATGTGTTAGCGGGTGCATGTATGTCTTTGTGTGTATGTGTATGTGTGTGTGTTACATTTCAAACAATATGTAGACTACCTGTTTCAGATTCAGTTAACGAAATTTATATTAGTCTTAATTTCTATTAAGACTCTAATATAAAACAAAAAAGGGTCAACATTTCAAAAAATTTAAGATTTATTAGCACAATACTGACACGTAGGTACTGTAAAATACTTGAAAAATACATTTAAATAAACTTCCTCCTGTATTTTCTGAATTAAAAGACATCAATTAAAACTAACCCTCTTATTAAATCGTTCCAAATACTTATAAGGATTAAAATATTCTGGCGGATTTCATAATACTTCTCAACTGACTTTTTATAATTTTCAGTTTAGAAAAAGGAATTTCAAGGATGTACTTGATACCACCATTGATGAAAGCCTTGTCATCTGTGTGAGGAAGACTGTGAACAATCCGTGATCGGAATATGAAATCCAATTTTAAAAATCGGAATGTCAGCCCCAGGCCCCCTTCAGTGAATTACTGCGTTATATTGAAAGCTAATCGAATAAGTAGAGTTTTGATATTTGAAGATTTTGTAACGTATAAAGTGCAAAATCAAAAAAGTTGCATTACATTTTGTGTAAATAATATCATAAATGCTGCAACGTGACGAAAATTTGCAGAAGCGTTGGATGAGTCTACACTAGTAGGTATGCAGGAACAAAAAGTTTACAGATAGCCAGACGGTAGTAAATCAGCTGAAGATGATGATAATTAAATGAAAATCGTAAACAGGGGAGGATTAACCATTAGGCTGACTAGGCTGTAGCCTAGGGCGCGGCACTTTGGGGGGCGCAAAATTTTAGGTAAAAAATAATAAAATTTTACAGCTAAATGTAAAATTGGTAATAAATTACGAGGATAAAGATTTTTTGAAAACGCTTAATTTAGAATCAATGTTTCCTAATGTAGAGATAGCTTTGCGCATTTTCCTTACTATCCCCGTCACTAACTGTAGTGGCGAAAGATCTTTTTCAGCTTTAAAGAGGGTGAAGAATTATTTACGCTCAAATTTGCGCCAGGATAAACTGACCAGTGTAGCCCTCTTGTTCATTGAAAGTGACTTTCTGCAAGGACTTGATTTCAGTGAGGTGATTAAAACGTTTGCTCAATCTAAAGCGAGAAAAAAAGAATCTAGCTTGGAACTTTACACGAGTCTTAACAAATCCACAAAATATTTAACTGATTGTCTCCTTTGTTTAAATGATGTTAAATGTACCCTTAATAAAACTGTTATAATTCTGTAACTACTTAATTAATTTGTTCCTTATAAAAGCCATGCAAACTACAAATGGTTGAAGGTGTAACTCTAAAACAATCTGTGAAAAATAGCTTCAGTTTTCAATTCTTGAGACTATTTCCCAAAACACTAAGATATTTGAAATATTCCTAACTAAGAAATGTATTGTAGGGTGTTTCAAGCTTCATTCAGCTCCTTGGAAATAAACGTAAGAGTAGCCTATGGGAGGTGACGGGGCGCTAAAATATTATTAGCCTAGGGCGCCAAGATACTTTAATCCGGCCCTGATCGTAAAGATCATATTCCAAGAATTCTTACCATTAATAAATAGTATGCTACTATGGTTAATAAAGAGTGAGTATCATTTTAGCATTTTACGTTGTTTGTATAAAGCTATTCTTAGAAAATAGCCATATTTATGGAAGGACAGTTCATGCAAACCTCACGACAATAATGCAACAGTTCACACAGCATTCATTGTTTGTTTATGAATGTTTTACCACAATTAAGTCCATCGCAACTACGACATTCACCAGTACGGCCCATATTGACATTTTTCTCTTCCCAAGACTGAAAAGCAACATGAAGGGTAACATTTCGCGATGTTGAAGGTATAAAACAAAAATCGCTGCGCGAGCTCAAGTGTGTACCACAAAATAAATTCCACAAATATTTAGCTGACTGGCATAGCTGCATTGTATATCACTGAGGTTAATTTAAATAGAACAGTAAATAACAAAAGTTGTATGATTTTTTTTGTCAAACCATGATTGTAACTAAATGAATTATTTTGATACTTGGAGAGTAATGCACTTTAGTAAGACCTTTAACGTAGTTTTCGTGAGACCAAAGGCTGTAAACAAGCACAAATTTTATCAATCAATGCAGGTCACTCAGCTTTACTTTACTTTACTTTACTTTACAGAACAGTAATCCAATAACTTCTGCAATCACAGCAAAGGATAAAGGATGTAATTTTGCTGGATTGCATTTAAAAAGAAATTAACTCTTAATATTTTTGCCGCATAGCGACGGCAATGCTGCACTCACACCCACGGTAGCAGACGCGGCGATCCCTGTAAACCGTCTGAACCCTCAAGTCCCTGGGTTGTGCGTACTGAGACGAACTGCAAGGATGCCGAGTTTCGAGCTACTAATCGCAACAAATTGCATCGTTGCCCTGTGCAAGTGAGACAAATTTACTCTACAGCAGTCCTGAACAGCTTATTAGAGCGTAATGCAAGCCGAGATCGTTTCCATGTGTCACCTGGGGGTATGTGATACTGGACGAGCACAGCAGAGAGCCGAGAAACTACGTGGTCACCGAAATGCTTGACTTCCGCGGACCAATGCAAATACAGTCTGTTGATTGACAAACGCCCTCGCAGTTCTTTCCGGTGCATAGACAATAGCACTGCATCACTATCAGTCGCGTTAATGGCCACTTTCCAGTTCCAAGTGCAGTTCACGAGCGTATCGAGCTAGCACCGCAGTTGTATGATTGTCCTCTATGTGAAACAGCCAGCAGTGTAAGCCGCCGTAGCTTCCGCAAAGAGGGACGCTATCTACATAGGTAGACAAGAACCTAAATTGACAATCACTGGAGCTGGCTTATTTATAGAATCTTAAAATATGATTGAAACGCACAAAAGCTCGTCGTTGTTTGGATTCACTTGTCGTCAATGGAACGCTCTGAAATGGGCTACTCATAAGTTATTACGAATCAGATCATAGCTTGTTGTATTGAAACGGTTTTTTCTTACAAGTACCTTCTAGCGCTTTATTTTGATTTCTGTGTCAGAATGTCTACGTATACTTTTTGAGTGTGTATGTGTATATATGAAAGTGTGCGGTGTATAAATAATGTCACGGCGATGCAGAAAATTAAATACATTAACTAATAAAGTCGAGCGTATTTCTGATTGCGTAATGAATTGAGTAGGCTACACATAAAGTAATAATGTGATGAATAATTAACTTTAAGAGTAACTACTTTTCATAACCTACAGATATCGAGGGAAATCACAGTAATTGACATTCTTGCGTCACGTGAATGCGTAGCAGAAAAGTCAGTTCGGTTTGCACTTGTGGTTATTGCTACTATGCTGTGCGTTGTAATTAGTGTGATGTGATAGTGAATGGTTATTTACTTTTTAACTACAATAGCAAACTTGAAGACTAGGTATTTATTTGTTTATTATAGTAGTGTATAATGAAGTATTTTATGTGCATAGTTTTGTGTAATCACATACAATCAGGATAATAGTGGTAACTAAACCTTATGGTTCTTTTACTGTCTCTGGATCCCATATCTCTTATTTATCCCACTACACTAAAGATTGCAATCCATGTAACAATATGTTACATGGAGAATTACTCAGAAGTTATTAGTTTCTTTTTGAAATGCAGGTTTCAGTTTCATAGTTTTAAAACGTCAGATAAAAAACGGTCGTCTTCCGTGTCAAACCGAAACAGAGGCGGAGGGGGGACGTAGCATGCAGAGACTATATAAATTCAAACAAAATTAACTGCCTAATACTTTCGTGGCACGTATGCAAATATGAAACGCACGCAAACAAAACGAAGCGTACGGAAAGAATGCTAAGGAAGACGTAATATTAATAACAGGATTTTTATCTATATAGATTAAATTAAATAACTTTCAGGTTGTAATTATGTTCGGATGTTTGGGTAACATGTGCGCAGTTCATTTTGAATATTCATTAAGCTCATTAATGTTATCGGCTTGCTAATCGTTATTACACGTATACGTAATAATAAGGTGGAGAGGAAATTAGGAACAAAATTAATTACCGCGACGTTCGTTTGATTTTGTTGTGGTGAAGGTGTTGTGTACGCGTAACAATCGAAGGCGTGTGCACGTGATAAGATACGGAGTTTAATGAACGTATATTGATACACGTTGTCATTGCGTAGATAATACACCGTCCTGTACACACATCTCATATGTGCAGTGTAGCAGACACATGGATTTGGTAGTTTATCCCGAGCGGACAGCGTTTCTTTAGCTCTTATCGCCGTATTGATAATTACAACAAAAGTGTGCCTCCTGTATAACCATGTTTTCCATTGTTGCATAGGCCTGCAGTGGAAGTTTTCAGAGACAATTTTCCTAGTGCAATCCCCTATCTAGAACTGAAAATAACCTGAACTAGATTCATTCAAAGAAGACGAAACGTAATTTTAAATCATCAATTTCACTTAACATATGAAACACATTACCATACAATAAAATATTTTAAACATTTAAAAATAATAAATAAACATTTGGAAACAAAGTGCTCCTCTAGGTATACGGATTAGCCGACACGAGTTCCTAAACACTATGCTGTTTGCCGATGATCAATTTGTAATCCAAGATAGTGAGGATAAATTACAACTGGCTATCCACAAACTAAATCTGTTATCAAAAGGTTATAATTTGAACATTTCCATAGAAAAAACTAAGACCATGGCATTCCTAGGAAAAGATTCGATTCGGACAAAAATTGTAATTGAAAACAAAATTTTAGAACAAATATCACATTTCAATTACCTAGGATGTGATATTACATATGAAGAAGACAAAGATATTCTTAATAAAAACAAACAACATCCAAAGAATATGTGGGACATTACGGAGAACACTCAAAGGAAAGACCACTAAAAAAACACAAATAAAATTCTATAAGGTGATGGCAGTCCCCATGCTATTATACGGGTTCGAATCATGGGCACCAAGAAAGAAAGATAGACAGATGGAAACGTCTGAAATGAAATATCTTAGATCTGTGAAAGGTTGTATAAGATTAGATCACATACAGAACGAAGATCTCCAGAAAGAATTCTAAGAAAAATCCTGAATTATAAGCCAACCGGAAGAAGAAATGTTGGCAGACCGAGACGGAGATGGTGTAGCCGGAACAGGCAACCTACCTAATCCTGGACAGATAGATGATGATGATGAAAAATAATAACAATTTGAAAAGAGTATAATGAAATAATAATATAATAATGTAGCCTACTTCAGGAAAACCCAAGAAGAGAAAAGGTGCCATCTGGACTGACGGAAGGAGGAGAGACATCGATCAAGAATGAACGAGATACGGGCGAGGAGGAAGAGCGAGGAGAATAAGGGAGGAAATAGATGAACCAAACGTAGTCCACAGTGGCTCAGACGAAAAAATAGCCTATTAGATTATATTCTAATCTAATATTAGACATTCTTAGATATTATAATCTAATAGACTATATTATTATAAAAATATTATAATGTAAAATAATACCACAGTAAATATTATACTAAAATAATATTTATAAAATAATAAATTTTTATAATATTTAAATAATAATAAATTAATACTAAAATAATATTAAAAATATAATAAATATTTTTATACATTATTTGAGTAATAAAAGCGAAGCGAATTCGCAGTTTTAACTCCACCGTTTGGTATCTGGCTGTCTGCCTCTCTATTTAGAGTATTATCTTGATAACTTATGAATGCATCAACATATTTTCGTTAAACTTGGCACACGTATTCACATATTTACCCCATAGAGTTCTGTTGTCTTTGAGATTGATCCGTCAAAAAATAGAGGGACAAGGGGCCAAAAAGTGAGGTATCAGAATTTGAAAACTCGCAGAAAGCTATGTGGAGTAGCAAATTAAAGAGAATGTTTTTAAAATTTAAAAATTGTTAAAACCTATGTAGCACACTAAATTATAAAAAATATTATTCAAAACACGAACTATCTGTAATATCTGTATCTGTATTCAAAAGGTGGTATCTGTAACAATTTGACAAAATTAATATATTTCAAGATTCTTTGCAAATTTTGAACCCCCATCAAAAAGTTGTAAGCTGTGTTTGCAAAGAACCTTTACCTATTGTTATCAGATGTGTATATTCGTGAAATGTATTAGATATAACCTAGGCCTATAGAAATCTATGGAATCATAAATCTTTTAAAAGCTAAGGTTAAATTATGGGTACAAATTTAATTAAAAAACGCAATCCCGTGTTCATTATTTACTGTAGCCTATTCATAGTAGACCAAATAAAAAATTAATAATTATTGTCAACTTTATAGTTGTTATTTTACTTTTAAAAAATAGTGTAGTCACGTTTTTCATAATTTTTGTTTTACTATTTTTATTTTTCAAGGTACAGTAAACTCTCTATTAACCGTGGTAAACGATGTATGGTCACTTCCTTGAGTTTCTCAGTTAACACTAGCAATTAAACTTAAGAAATAACTTTAATAAGAGTTTTAACAAATAAAATTATTAACTTGATTTTATCTAATAATAAATGTATTTCGTTCAAAACGGTGAGCGAGTTCTGCATCTTAGGGAACTAACTAGTATTATTTATCGATTTGACTTCAATATTTAATTAAAAAACTTCTCTTAATGAATTGTAGAATACCATTTATTGTGCTCCGTACTTTCAGTAACTTCCAATAAGCGCTTTCGAACGTTCCAACGCATCTTCGGATTGGAAACACACGAACACAAATCAGAACGCAAAAGTTACGTTCATAAAACATAATGTTCGGAGGTTACGCAAATCTCCTAACATAAAACTTACGTTCCCGATTTGTTTTTGTAGTGTTGGGTTCTGTTCCGACCTGAAGGTGAGCTGAGACGTCGCAAATCGCTGAAGATAGTAAAGCACCATAAGGAGTATTTTGTATTTTGATATCACTTCGATCATCGCACCGAACCGAACTGAGTGAAATACGAAAGACGTCATGTACGAATAAGATCTAACAAAAGTAACAGTAAATTATACAACTGCAGTAGAGGTTAGGTTTGAATTAAAAATCAGTCTACGACCAAGGTTATGACATACGATTGTCTCAGCAATAATTCAAATCTAAAAACTTACAAAAATGTCCACTCTAACTACAGTGAGTAAATTAAAAGGAGATTACCTGTTGCTGTAACCAAGATAAAACAAGCCAACAGAACTGTGGAATGATCAAACAATTTCGAAGGGACTAAAACTGGATGATACCGCTACGTTGAGATGAAAAACAATCACGTAACGCTCTGAAAATATTCGAGATGCCCCTTACTCACGTTTCTCGACTACTCTACCGCATTCGAGATGCCCCTTACTCACGTTCCTCGACTACTCTACCGCATTCGAGATGCCCCTTACTCACGTTCCTCGACTACTCTACCGCATTCGAGATGCCCCTTACTCACGTTCCTCGACTACTCTACCGCATTCGAGATGCCCCTTACTCACGTTCCTCGACTACTCTACCGCATTCGAGATGCCCCTTACTCACGTTCCTCGACTACTCTACCGCATTCGAGATGCCCCTTACTCACGTTCCTCGACTACTCTACCGCATTCGAGATGCCCCTTACTCACGTTCCTCGACTACTCTACCGCATTCGAGATGCCCCTTACTCACGTTCCTCGACTACTCTACCGCATTCGAGATGCCCCTTACTCACGTTCCTCGACTACTCTACCGCATTCGAGATGCCCCCTACTCACGTTTCTCGACTACTCTACCGCATTCGAGATGCCCCGTACTCACGTTCCTCGACTACTCTACCGCATTCGAGATGCCCCTTACTCACGTTCCTCGACTACTCTACCGCATTCGAGATGCCCCTTACTCACGTTCCTCGACTACTCTACCGCATTCGAGATGCCCCTTACTCACGTTCCTCGACTACTCTACCGCATTCGAGATGCCCCTTACTCACGTTCCTCGACTACTCTACCGCATTCGAGATGCCCCTTACTTACGTTTCTCGACTACTCTACCGCATTCGAGATGCCCCTTACTCACGTTCCTCGACTACTCTACCGCATTCGAGATGCCCCTTACTCACGTTCCTCGACTACTCTACCGCATTCGAGATGCCCCTTACTCACGTTCCTCGACTACTCTACCGCATTCGAGATGCCCCTTACTCACGTTCCTCGACTACTCTACCGCATTCGGTAGGCGCAGTGTTTCAAGGTCGTGCACTGACCTAGCTTCGAGGGCTTGTTAAGTACGCAGATCTTCTCGACTCGTCGGCCGGAAAGTGGTAGAGTTCTCTGGAACTTCTGCGGGGTACATACAAGCGACCGCGGTCGGCTTAGCAGTTCGGTTACACGAGGCGCGGATAGAAGTGCGGATCGAAGTGATTGTTGCGGTTCAGTGGAAAGTAATTACCGTGTTAACTAGTGCGAAACTGTAATAAGGTGACATTTATTGTTGTGCCTTCGACACGATTAACTTGAATTATTGTACAGGATTGCCTTTGTTGACTTCTAACTGTTGTCTGTGTCTAATAAAGTTTATAAATAGTGACTTCATTGATGTCAGTTATTTTGTTTCTGCTGTACAACACGACGATCTGTGTGACCGTTGTAACAATATTTTTATGTGCTCAGTGCGTCTATAACTTTACGTGGTAACAGGCATATGGTAAACGAAGACTTCAAATTACACATCTTCAAACGTATTCTATGGATGTCATACGTAGAACGCTGAACGAACCTTTCCACACTACAAGAACTGAAGAAAGTAGTAGTAGTAGTAGTAGTAGTTATGAGTGGTGGTGGTGGTGGTAGTAGTAGTAGTAGTAGCAGCAGCAGCAGCAGCAGCAGCAGCAATAGTAGTAGTAGTAGTGGTAGTAGCAGCAGCAGCAGCAGCAGCAGTAGTAGTAGTAGTAGTAGTAGTAGTAGTAGTAGTAGAAAGTAAGTAGTAGGTTACGGGTAGATATAGCCCCATAGACGTGAAGAATTAACTAATTACGAAGCAATACATTTAGCCTAGGACTAAAAGTTCTAAAAAGAACTAGTAAAAACGAAAACCTAATAGTACCATCGAAACGCAAGAGAGTACGGACAGAGAAGGGGGATTTAAAATGCAGCTTATACTGAAATCCATTAGAATAACCCAGTTTAGATAAATGAGGCTTTTGCCTGATTAGTTAAATGCGGCTTCATCTCATACATCTTCGAACGTCAGCTATGTACATCTTAAGCGACTCAGCCCAAATGGAAATTATATTGTGTAGACACCATATTGTAATGGGATAGAACATCTGAAAGAGAATCACAGATGCAGATTACAAGCAAGTAAAATGAGTTTTTTGAGGCAGTAGTTGTAAGAGCTAGCAGAGAGTGAATTAGGAAAATGATCATCATAATCAGCTGCGAAGAATAGAACACTGCCGTGTAAGTTTGAAAAGAAATGTTTGAAAAGTTACACGGAGAGTCTGAAAATGAAATGTGGATGGGCGAAAGGAAACCAAATCTCATACGTAGAAGGAAGGTGTACATAGAAGCGCACCCTGAAAGATGAAGGCAAATGTTGTAATAGCAGAATATATATGAGAAGGGGGAAGACCTTATGAAAAGCGGAAAGTGTTTAGAATGTGGCAGAATAACTCCAACGCTTGACACAAAATAAAATGAATATCCTGGTAGAAAAGGTTAGAACTGCGGCTGTATGGACAAGCAGCGTGCTAGCGCCATATCCATCTTCTCCTGTACAAAAAGGTCGAGAACTGTCTAATTGTTAGCGTTTTTTTTCTTGTACATGATTTTCTTTTCCAGTTCAAAAATATTTTACTATAAACATTTATAACGAGTGTACACATTGCTAAAAAGTATTGTCCGTAAAAATGTGCATACATTATACAGCCACGTGATTTCAAAGAAAACATTCATGTCTATTTAATTCCTTGATTATTCCACTACACACCAGGCATCCATCGCCATTTTCTTACATACCTGCCCTCTCGTCTTTTTAAGAATTACTTTCCTTTCGAGGAATTACACTAAATTTTAACATCATTACTCTTCCTTCAGGCGCTACTCTTTCCCTTTTGATCCAGTCTTCATATTTTGTCACTATTGGATCTAAGTACTTGAATTTAAATGAAAAGCAATTAGTGTGTCTTAAGCTTACATACACATCATACAAGTATGCCAGTATAAACTTTCATTCTAGTATAATATACTAAAACCATTGGTAAGGTGGTACAAGTAGCAGGAGTTATTCTCTCTCTCTCTCTCTCTCTCTCTCTCTCTCTCTCTCTCTCTCTCTCTCTCTCTCTCTCTCTCTCTCTCTCTCTCTCTCTCTCTCTCTCTCTCTCACACACACACACACACACACACACACACACAAGCAATCTGTCGGATAACCTTAATGTTGACATTGTGTGCAGTAGGCCTAATAAGAGTTCATGCAATGTTCTTAAACAAAATTATTTTCTACTAATACTGCTGAAGAAGAGTACTAAAATATAAAAAATATAAAGAAGGCTTTTACATTTTATTTGTTTTAAGAGAAATCCCTTCATTATATTTCTGAAATTCGACGTATTAGAAGTTCGAGATTACAGAAACGTAAAAACATTTAGATTAATCCTACTTTTAAAATATTTTGTTTCTACGTCTAAATAAATTTAATATCACAATAAATACTAGTTTAATTTGTTCGTATAATTTAATTTTCATCAATTAAAAATGGTTTGGAGGATACTTGTGTAAATTCTGAGAGAGAGACTGGATTTAAGAAAATCTGCTTACAAATATATCATTATTCTACAGAGAAATCGTCTAATGAGTAGATGATTTTAAAAGATGATTATATTACATTTTAGTGATATAGGGGTACTTTTTATCATTACAGTTTATTTTGATACTTTTTGCACAGTTTTTATAGTTTCTGGAAAACTTTTAAGAATTTTGTATTGAATTGTTACTTCATTTGAGCTCTGCGGTTAATTTTTGACTATCAAAAAAACACAAGCATTCTAGGGCAAGACAAGCGATATTCTTCCTAAAAACAGGTTCTGGCTAAGTGAAAAGCGTTACACGCAAACAGATAACTAAACATTTTTTATCCAAATTATTTTAATAATTTTTACGCCTTTGTATGCTGCAATACGCGTACATGGGGTTGCCCTCAGGATAGATGTAATGTAGCGACAATAATGAGCAGTCAGTGATCTGCGGTTGGCGCTAATATTGTAACTGTAAATGTAATCACTGACTAATAGTAAAAGTAGTTAGAAGCGGAAACAAGCAGTCAGTGATTACATTTACATTTAAAACCGTGACAGCTGGGGCAGCTGAATATTATTGATTAGTAAAACGAAATACATCGACATAAAACGTGTGACAGATTTTCATCCCAGTGGAAACTACTCAACTCTTCACCTAATTGTTCACTCTCATATTCTCTAGTCAGTCTTTTTAATGTTTTTAAAGCAGCGTCAAATTCGATTCTATTACGATTGAATGGAATATTGAAAAAGTCCTGATTCTCTTACAGCATACAGAATTTGAAGTACACTATGTAAACTTCGTTATTGAGCTTATTAATGACGGAATGTTGTAAAATGTAATTACAAATCAAAAACATTTTGTGTATTTCTTAGGGGCTGATTAATTTCGGGGTCTTGGTGTGTTTTTATCTTCAAAGTATCCTTTATGGTTCTTTTCCAAACGATTAGCCAATAATATTAAACTTGGTTTTGACACTTTACGTCTTACTTGTCTTAGCTTTCAGGTGATTATCGTCGGCCACTCTAATTACACAAACTCACTATAACCTGACCTTCAAACCTTAGGCTTATTGCGCTGATTCGTTTTAGATATTTGCAATACCCGTTTGTATTTTCCCAAGCAAGTCCCTGTAAAATAATCGGTACTGGAGCGAGAAGAATGAAGAACAGGCATAATGGTTTTTGTGTCCCTCCGGTGAATGCCAGCTTGTGACTAATTCTATGCGTCATATGTTTGTTCTCCGGTAAGGGACTAGATCTCAGTCCGAACACACAGCGAGTAGTTTTAGTGTCTGTGAATTAAAAACTCATCCATTATATAAGCCTATGCAATGATTAGTTACACAATTTCTTAAATTTAGAATATTAATAATACCTACGACTGATTTTATAATGAAGTCTTTTTGTGTGGTAGCAAAAGAGTAATTTGCTGAATGAGCGAAGCGGGTTCTTAGTTTTGACTCGACCGTTTGGCATTTGTTCGTCTGACTATTTGGGGAATGTCTTACGATAACATTTGAAAGCATCAACCGATTTTCGTAAAACTTGGCATACATGTCCACATTTTTACCTTACTGAACCCTGTTTTTCTTGAGAGTGATCCATAAAAAATAGGGGGTGGGAAGCAAAAATAAAGGGAGTAAAATTTGTTTAAAAAATCGCAAAGCCCATATATTAAATTAAAGGGAATTTAAAGCATTCCAGGCTAACAGTGAGAAATCTCTTTTAAGGGCTCGGTTCACAGAAGACCTATACTTCGCAGGCTTCCACTAAGAATATGAACCTCTCAGTAGGATCAGCAGTTTCCAGGCGATCTCTCATAGACCTAAAGGTGGATGCAACTTTCCTAAGGTCGTAGGTGGCCAGAAAGTTGGGGACGAACTTTGCGTCGTCTGAGGTTTTGGAAGGGGCGGTTTGCCTGGAAACTGTGGCTTCATAAAGGCGACCCGGATTGACGGCAGAACGGGAGGCAGTGGAAGCCGCAGGACTAGGGTAAGGCAAAAGGGGATTGGTCGGCAAAGTGTCGGGCTGCTGCGCCTCATCGGACTTATAAGACCGAGAAGAATGATTTTCTTGGGCAGCGATACGCCAGGAGCTCGGGAGCGAGCGTCCGGTATGGACACACCCTTAGATTTATACTTAGGGGCAACTTCACGCGGATAACCCGCTAGCGGTGGTGGCGAGGCTGCCTCTGACTCAGAGGCGGGCGTTGGAGATTCCGCGGAAGTGGAGAGGCTCTGTTTCTCCGGCTCCATAACCGAGATGGTGCTACTGCTTTGGTAGTCTCTGCGGTTTTAGAAGTTTTCGCGGCAAGACGTTTTTGCCTTAGGGGCAGGGGCTGGAAGTTGGCCCGGAGTTGTCTCACACTACCTGTGGTGCCTTTGGCTTCGGAAGTGTTTGAGTCTTTTGTTATCAGGCTCTTTCTAAGGGGACCGCACAACTCGATGCCTCCGCGTGTATCCACATATACACGTGCTTGCTAAAAAACATTATTTCCGTATGCAAGTGTTACAACTGTAGGCTCTGACGTACTCTTCTAACGATGCAGAACAAACTGGAATTGTTAGTGAGGGTGGCTCACAGCAATGACAAAGCATTCACTCGATGTGGTTGTTGTCGTCAAGGTCAAGTAAACCCAACGCCCAATGAAATTACTGAAAACACAGAAAACGGTAGGTAGTATAGGTTGGTCAGTTAGTAACAATCTCTTACCATAATATTCTTCTTTCTCTTACAAAGCTGGAAATTAAGATCCTTCAAATCAAGCTGCACTTCATGAAAAGTGTAAAAATCATGTCCCATGAAAGGAATACTCAGTTCTCACGACTTACCAATTACCTTAATTTCACTGCGACCAAACAAAATTAGCAACAAAATTTAGTAACAACAGAAAATTAATTTAACACTATCAGCTGGATCAATGTAAAACATAGTACCGTGGCGAATTAGAATTTCAATTAGAATCTGAAGTTGCTAGGGATTAGTTGGATCTACGAATAAAGCTAACCTGATACGTTATAGACACTATGAATGCAGCCAAGATCATAGTTCTTTTGAATTTTTAAATGTCTTCAAAAAATAACGGATTGATTTGTCTTAATTTCTTCTATCGTAGTAAATATCTGATAAATGACTTGTCTAGTATAGAAATCCACAAAGTAGCATGAATACATGAGGGTAGCTAGATTTCTCTCACGCCACACTCAAGGCAGTGGATGTGTCCCGAAGTCTTCACGGTTGTACCTTTCGCCTGATCTGTCGTAGAAACGTCCGGTCTAGAGCGTGACCGGAAATCGTTTTCCGCGGCTGGTAGCTATTGTTGGACAACAAATCCAACCCCCAAAATGTTAAGCGACCCGTACAAAGGGGTGCGGGTCGAACTATATCTCTAACGGAACAACTGGGATGTGTTTACAGCTTTCCGTTACTAAAGTTACCAGTCGTTTAAGATTAACTTTGACCGGCACACAAGCAGTACAGAAACTTAAATAAAGAAACGCAACAAGAAGAAAAAATTGTTCTAAATGATTTCTTCTCCTTCAATTTAACGAACGAAGAAAGCCTTTGCCTATTTTTATATAATCACAGTCTTCATTTATTTGCTAAGAAAATCAAATCGGAATCAGTCAGCAAGTTTTTTTCCTTATGACACCTGTCCTGACAACATTTTGCTGTAATCCATCATTTTTTTCTTTATTTTACATTAAGAAGAAGTATTACATTAAATATAGTGTATATTTAGCCTATGGTTGAAGTTTATATCATCCATTAGACTTTTATGTGTGATTAGCTCTAGGATTCAATGGATCGTTGAGGCACTGTACCGAGAGTTTTCACACCCGTTAGGTCGAAAACCAGGCTGATGTTGCAGTCTTTCAAATTCTTCCACAGTTAAGAATAAAACCATAGTACGATGTGAAGATAGATAAATATCGATAAGTGTTTTATCTATAAGATCATTGTCTTCATAGATTTCATGTGACGTAGTGTTATTTGGTCCGAACACTATTCTAAATTTTAGTTTTATTAAGTAATCCAGATAAAAGAATCTGAACGTATCTGGTGATTATCATCCGAATCGATGACAATCCAGTGAATGAAATGTATTCTTACCTAGATAGTCTTCTTTGTTCAATCGTTTGGAGCAGTAATGTTCCGAGGAATCTACACTGAAATACGACATTGTTACGACGGTCTACTGATCGTCGTATGGTACAGTGGAAAATAAAATACAAGACACCAATAAAATCACTAAAAACCAACTTTAATTATTACAATGAACAGTTTGTAATCAACAAGTTATTCAACAAGATTGTACAACAATTCAAGTTAATCTGTCCAAACAAATAATAATGTCAAATATAAAGAAATCCGCACTATTATCACTTTTTACTAATACACCACTTGAAAAGCACTGTGTAAATCGTCCGACAATAACTGCGAACCTCACTGGAATAAATCGCCTCTTAAACTGAAAATAAGCGTCGCTGAATGCTTATTTTATACCCCGCTGAGATTCCAGAATAATCCATATTACGCGTCAACACTACTACAAAACACTAGAGCGTAATTGCTTGCGGCCTTGAACACAGTGCGCGCGGACCGGTAAAGTCTGGAACAGCCTCGTTAACGCATGTTAAGAATCACGTACGCACACAGCTGATTCTGCTGGGATACTGTAATGGCGTAACAATATTGATAATATTTCGAGTAAGTGAAATAAAAAAGTCTTCAGTGTTTAGGACATCAGAGTCACCAACTTCGATCTGCTCTTTACTGATTCGCATTTTTGCAGAAAGTAGGGTACGAAAATACGGGATTTTTGAAACGAAGACATTACCAGCTGTGTTTCTTGCGCAGCTAAACGGTATTATTACCAGCAATGACGTCGTAGATTCGCTTCGGTTTACTGTTAAAAACTCCGTATTATATAGTGGATAAAAGTGAGCAGCAATTACTTTTGTAATGTCAGCAAATATTTCTACAAATTGATAAACAGGTTGCCTACGATAGTATTCAGAGGATGAAATACATCTAATTTTAACTTGTTTGATTCTGTTGTCCACGTAATGTGTAATGTGTCCGCGTATTAATAATATGTAGGTCTATTACACTTTTCTGACTACGGAACATATCGCCGATTTATAGTCAGAAATCGCCGAATTATTAAACGAAGTTAACACCTTTAACAAAACCTTTATCTAAAAATTGTTACGTAGGCAGGAAAGTGCAATACACACTAAAATTTTAACTATAAAAGGTTGGGTCAGGAATACAAACTACAGTTACAGTTTGTACATTTGCTTCCCAATGTAGAAATTTTCTTCTTCGTTAGCAAAACTGTCTACGACAGATTCAACTGGATACTCTCGGTCCTGTGCATTTGTCTTCATCTGAGTATACCTCTTTCCGCATTTTTTATGTCATCAAGCATTCCAACCTTTCTTCTTTCACGTCCTCCTTTTTCTTCCACCTTTCCCTCTATGATCCTTAGCTGCAGAAGCTACAGACAGTTTCTACACGCCCCAACCAAGATGTTTTTTCTTTTCTGTTACTTTCATAAGTTATCTGTCCTTTCCTAATCTCGCCAGTATTCTCGTCGTCGTCAATAATTTCCTAGTCTCGTGCATTATTTCTCACTCTATGAGTCCATTTCACCTTAATCATTGTTTGCCACATTTCAAAGATTTCTAGGTACCTTTCTTCTTTCTTTTTGATGGTCCATGTGTCCCTGCCATATAAAACCACATTCCAAATAAAACATTTCTCAAATTTCTTTAAGCTTTCACTTTTTCATAAGTTTTCTTACCTATAGATATCCTACTTTTGATTTGCTCCGTCCTGCCTCCGTACTCCCCAAATACGTAAATGAGTTCACTTCACTACAGTTTTTCCTTCTACGGATATGATAACGAACTCTATTCTTGCCAACTCTCATCACTTTAGTTTTCCTACATTTAGCTTCGTTCTGAGGTCTTTTTCCACTCTTATAATATTCTCCATTAAAAGCTTTAACTTTTTTTTCTGTAGCGACAGACTATCTCGAAATATTTTACCCATATTGTGCACTTGATGGCAATCCTTGAAGTACAAAACAGGATCCTTTTTTCATACATAAGCATTTATGTAGATTGCCAACGAATCTTGGTCACATATTTAAGTTTACGATCTAGTTACAATTCGTTAGTATGTCTCTAATGGCAGTGATAGATCTGACTACAAAATATAAATTAAATTAATTAGTCAAAAAATGGAATCATCACGCTATACGACACGATGCATAGTGTGGTAACAAGAAACTATGTTACCATAATAAAAGACTGGTTTTCAAATCAACCGATATCTTCCTGCTGAGACTCCCTATTACTGTTGAAGTTGACGTACGTTAAGATTCCAGAATACGGATCCAGTTTCACTATCAAAACCCCAAAGAATAAGGCAGCAAAAAGAGTAAAGAGGAAGTACCATCACCATCTCTTTTCGTGCAATTTAATTCACAAGTACAAGTGTTCTGTCCAAAACAGTAAAACGTTCGAACCGTGAGAGGAAGGTAAAGGCCTTTTGAAGGCAATAAATAAAAGTAACAAGTGTCAGAATACGATTAACTCTGAACATGCATACATACATAAGTTGGTCATGATATGCTATGCTGTACATTGTTTCGTGATGTCATCTGTGCTAGACGAAACCGGCAGCCTCACCACGTGGAACGTGTAGTGTAATTCACATTATAGTAAAACTGGAGGCGTCACGACCGTCATGATAACAAAAACGAGTTTGAAAAATGCATTCCTCCTCCGACGACGTAGCATCGTGTGTAATTCGTAGTTCATGTTATGTTGCCAGTAACATTTAATGTTTTATTCATACACACCTCTATTGCACCGTTGTTACTGTGCGGGATTCATATTCATGTTGAGCATGCTGTTTACTTGGATGCGCTGACTTTAGTAGCTACGATATTCCTCATAAGCGCACGGTTTTTAATGAACACACAAGCACACGTACACGTATTATAATACAATATACGTCTAAGGAAGCTTGTACGAGTTGAATATTCACCCGAAAGGTCAACAGTTAATAGATTAGTCTGGAATCGTAAACCACTAGAGGACGAAGTGATTATACAAATTGTTTCTGTTAACATTTAAACGTATGTTAATAGACGTAAAGGTGAACCAGTTACAAATTGTTTGAAGCAATTCAAGCATGAACGGTACGTTAGAGGGAGTGCGGAGGAAGACGCCAGAAGGAAGACGTAAAGGCACCAGCAGAGCGAAGAAGAAGTCGAAGGAAGGCGTGGTGAAAGGTGTTGTCATCCCTGACCCAGTGTGTCCAATGCATAACAATGTCTCCTCCACCTTTCCACACATGTGTTAGCTTGCGTTTACATATTTAAGCAAAGACAATGCTCTCGCTGAATTAGATTGTATAAGAATCGTTTCACTCTCTACATAGTGTTAGCGTAGTGATTATTCACATTTACATACCTGATCTGTATCCTCAACTCTCTGCGTACTGGTGTATACGTACAATAATATTCACAGACTATTTATACGTATATACATTAGCATACCACATACCGCAAACATTAACATGACATTTACGAATCTTCCTGACATACCAGCATGCCTACTGAAGTGTTGAAGAATATGTCGTTTCCGGTGTATTGTATTTCCAACTATTTGGACATGGTTTTCACATTTTATTTTATTCTTTCCAAATTGCCGACTATAGTATCGGAACCACGACTAGTAATTTTTCTACTGTTCTACATTTCCAGAGTGTACCTGGTAATAAGCACTGTCTGAGAGTATTCTTGACTTAATACATTAGTAACAAATCAAACATTCTTAAGAGGTGACCGAACCATCTTACTTGTCCGTCTCACATTACCCGTTA
Source organism: Magicicada septendecula (assembly GCA_034769895.1). Classification (NCBI taxonomy): domain Eukaryota; kingdom Metazoa; phylum Arthropoda; class Insecta; order Hemiptera; family Cicadidae; genus Magicicada; species Magicicada septendecula. The sequence continues at coordinate 664,096,162 of CM068368.1, forward strand.
CTTATTTTTACTATAAATCTTCATCTTTTGTAAATAGTTATTTGCTGCCGTTAGTATTAAAACGAACAGAGTATAAAAACATATGAATTTCTATATCCGTGATAACAAAAAAAAAAAAAAACAAATCATACAACGTTACCAAAACTGTCTATAAAATTTATATTAATTTGTATATTTTAGTACATTGTAAATTATTGTTTCTGTTGGATTTAACTGCGGCTCACGGGTCACCAAATTCAGGTCCACAAACATATATATACACCAAAACGTGAAACGCGGCAGACGAATAGACAAATCTGAATTTGAATAGTTTGTAGTTTGTATAATATACTTCCCGTAGGATGCATATAGTTGTAGTTCTCACAATGTTGAGGAGTTCTGAACAAAAAAAACCCACAGACGTGAAACTTAAGATCGTTTCCAAAAAAGTAACGGTAGTTTGGTGAAAATAGAAACATGGACCATGTTTACTGAGGCCTGCTCTCTGTATGCAATGGAATGAGGGACCTCCCTAGTGAAGACTAAGCTAAATATTGAGATGGTTCCCGAAAAAAATCATTTATGACCGTGGGAATGAACTTACTTACAATTTACCTTCCGCTCCCACCTGCCTCAAGTGTTTCAAACACTCAGAACAGTGGTCGCCTTCTGACGTATAATATTTCTTCTTCTTCTTCTTCTTCTTCTTCTTCTTCTTCTTCTTCTTCTTCTTCTTCTTCTTCTTCTTCTTCTTCTTCTTCTTCTTCTTTAACTTCCATGCTAGGACTCTGTCCTGTTCTACAACAACGGTTCTACATGCTGTCACTCCACCTCTTCCTTGACCGACCAATGTTCCTCTTGGTGTTTCGTTGGCTGCTTCTTGCCTTTTTCACTAGCCTTGTGTCATCCATTCTTGATTTGTATTCATTCCATAGCCTTCTTCTTTCCGCAATCCAATAATTAATATCTGCTACATTAGACGTTTCTCTTATACGATTCTTTGGCAATAAATCGTACCTTGTCTTTCCTAGTACCCTCTGTAATACAGTCGTTTCTATAATTTGTCGTTTTCTTTGAGTTGTTGTTGTTGTTGTTGTTGTTGTTGTTGTTCTTGTTGTTGCTTGATCTGTTATCCATCGGATATTACTGGGCGTATTGTGCTGCTGTAAACCCTAGTTTTTGCTTCTTGTGTAAGGTATTTATTATTCCATATAAGGTTATTCATAAATCCAGCAACTCTTCTTGCTTTCATCAATTGATGTTCTATTTCTTCATCTGCCCTATTGTGAGTTGTGAGCCTTGCTCCAAGTAGTCTATCTGAATTACTTGTTCTATTATTCTATCATTTACCACAAGTTTACACCTTAATGGGTCATGTGAAATTATAATTGATTTTGTTTTGTCTTCCGCTATCTTCATGTTATATTTCTGGAATGCTTTGTTAAAATTATACACAAGTGACGTACAATACATAAACACAAAATATAATTCGTAAAAATGTACAACAGACTATCGATTTACAAACAAACAGAGAATAAATAAATAAAATAGGAGTCATAATGTCCCCCTCCTGATCCACCCGTGGATAGCAACGTCCAACCTTTCGTAAGTGAGAGTTCTCCAGGATGGGGGCGGGGCGTATTAAATTTTTTGTTGTATTTTTGTACACCACAGATATACGGCAGGAACTGAATATTATGAGTATACTCGACAGGATCGTCCAGTATCGGCTGAATTGGTGGGAACATCTTTGTCGAATGGATGACTGACGCATCCCCAAACAAATCTGGAACTATATGCCGAGGGGACGGAGAGGCGTGGGACGTCCGAGGAAGCGCTGAAGTGACCAGCTCTAATCTTTACCTCTATGAGACAGGAACAAACCATCCTTGGTTTAATCCGTGAAGATGATGTTGATGATGATGATGATGATGATGATTTTTGTACACCTGAAGACGACTGTTATTTCAGAATCGTCAAACGTTGTTTTTTAATTTGTGTTTTAAACAAGTATACGGCAGTAGAAATCCGGGATGTAGCGTGAGCAGTTGTTTTAAGATTCCTCGTGGCCTAGTGGACGTTTACCGATGCTTGGAATCTGCAAGAAACAGAGGTAATTAGGTTAAACTGGAAACATACAAAAATGTCTATGAATTGGATCTCAAAGAAGATGTTACCGAATACAGCCTGATATTCACGTTTCGTTCAGAACTTCTGAAGTTATGTTAATTCAGACGTCAACGAAGCGACGCACAAATTTCTTTTTAAAGGAATCAAAAAAACTTTAAGAAGTAGAATGGAATTGTTATGAAAGCGATTTAGGCTACGATGGAATTTGTACATATTGAATCTAAAAGTTTTATTTTTTAAATCTTCCTAAGTATATGATTTTATTTGATATTATTAAAGTATGAATAATAGTGTTGTTACTCAAACCGCTGACTACCATATGTTATAAGTTTACTGGAAGAGTTTCAACCACAAACATTATCCGATGTTCCAGTAGGTAAATACATCAGTTTAGCAGTTACTCATTCATGTGTTACGCCTACCACTGATTTAAGGATAATTAATTATTCATTTGATTATTTTAAATAATTAATTTAGTAAATAATAACGATAGTGGTTCGTTTATATTAGAACAGTTAGAGGTTGTTATAGCTCTTACGAATTGTTATTATAATATAACTTATATTTGTAGTTGAATGTAAATCGCTTAATGGTTCCGAAAATTTCTCAGAGATTTCTGTAACATTCTCCTTCAGATTTAATTATATACAATATAAGCGCTCTGACCACGGTCAAGTCAGTAGGTACTGCACACCAGCTGTTCAATTGGATTGCATACGTAGTTTTTGAAGTTGATGCGTATTCGACAGATTCAATTCGCCATGCGGATTTACTGTAATTAAGCGTTAGATACGCTGTCACAGTAATTTTTACTTCCATATTCCTTAAGGAATGGAAGTATGGTGATGGCAAAAAAAATCGTGTTCGAGATTATTGCAGATTCTGATTCTACTACACTCAAAACATGAAAAAAAGTCGTTTTCCGAAAAGTGTCTGTGTGTGTGTGTCTGTCTGTCTGTCTATGTGTCTATAGATTTTTTTCTATGGCAAACGATAACTGCCGCAAATTCAAACAGAATCAAATAATTTTTTGCATACAGCCCTGATTTGTAGAGTACTCACGACCCATTGTTTTTGGTGAAGATCGGTTGAGGGAAAGGGGTAGTTTACCTGCAACGGTTTTTTTTATCAAGGGAAATTTTTTTTTTGGCAAACGATAACAGCCGCAAATTCAAACAGAATCAAATAATGTTTCGCATACAGCCCTGAATTGTAGAGTTCTCAAGACCTATTGTTTTTGGTGAAGATCGGTTAAGGGAAAGGGGTAGTTTACCTGTAACGTTTTATGTTTTAACAAGGGTATTTCCTATGGCAAACGATAACAGCCGCAAATTCAAACAGAATCAAAAGATTATTTGCATACAGCCCTAAATTGTAGAGTTCTCAAGACCTATTGTTTTTGGTGAAGATCGGTTAAGGGAAAGGGGTAGTTTACCTACAACGTTTTTTAACAAGGGTATTTTCTATGGCAAACGATAACAGCCGCAAATTCAAACAGAATCAAATAATTTTTTGCATACTTCCCTGAATTGTAGCGGTCTCAAGGACTTTCGATTTTGGTGAAGATCGGTTAAGGGGAAGGGGTAGTTTACCTGCAACCTTTTACGTTTTAACAAGAGTAAAGTACTTGAAAATTTATTAAAATTTTTGAAACAATGGTAATTGTTAAAAAGAAAATAATTTTGTTGCCAGGCAATAAAATTATAATTTTTTCATTTTAATGTAAATTATGTTTGAGTTAATATCTTTATATATACAGTAGAACTTGGTTATTACGGCCTCGGCTGTTACGTCAACTCTGGTGTAGCGTTATTTTGTCATAAGTCCGGTCAAACTGATATCTTTAACATTATAAAAATTCCCGGTTTTAACGTCACTAAATATTGTACTACTCTGTTATAGCGTCAAATATTTCTCAGATATTTTACTCTAAATTTCATATAAACGTATATATGTGCGCGCGCGCGCGCTAGCCCATGGCTACAGACATACATTGTATGCAAGCGATAAGCACTGTAACAGGACTGCCGGCGCCAGCCATTTTGCGTGCTCCAACGGATCGCTAGATCGATTTAAGGCCCGACACTCGATTTCCTTTGCAAAAATTTGTGGTGAGGCAAAATGCGTAGATCTGAACGTTACAGGCGATTGGGTGCATAACACTTGGCCAGAAATTAGACGATCATATAAAGATGAAGACATCTTTAATGGACATGAAGCCGGAATTTTTTATAAATTAACTCCAGATAAGACTTTCAAATTTACAAATGAAAAGTGCGTTGGTGGGAAGCTCTCTAAACAAAGAGTTACAGTTTTTGTTTGTGCGAACATGACGGAAACCGAAAAAAGGAAACTTTTAGTTATCGGGAAAAGTTTGCATCCTAGATGTTTTAAAAACATCAAAAAACTTCCTGTAAGTTACACTGCCAACATAAAAGCGTGGACGACTTCTAGTATTTTTGAAGATGACTTCTGTACGTGTGTATGTCACTGAACTCCTCCATGTATAAAATAATATATCGTTCGTGGCAGGTAAGCATATCTCAGTTATGTAATATTTACGTTTCCATTTTATTATTATGCCTACAGCAATAAAAAGGCAGGTAAGACACACACACACACACACACACACACACACACACACACACACACACACACACACACACACACACACACAATTCACGTTATTTCTGGCCTCACTCATGTTTATTTTCTTACATTTGCACGCTTTTTAAATGGAAAGTACCGAAACCCATACCAACATAACGCGTGCAAGCCGAAAAAATGGACATCAATTTGCTTCCTGTGGATCGCTGGGCAATGTAACTGCACGTGTTTACAGAGGAACGATTCATAGACAGACTTTTCGTCTTTAGGGAATGGACCCTCTGCAAGATACTGAGGGTCCATGAGTGACTTCGGAGCGCTCCTTCTTTTTCGCGTGTTTGTTCTGTGAAACATACACTGTAGATTCGCAGCTTTACTCTAAGCAACGCTCAATAGGAAATGTTGAAAATTTTTGTCCACAGTGTACCCTCATTCACACTAAACCTGCTCTGATGTTTTAATTACGGACATCATAATATTAAAACTTTGGAAACTTGAGCACTACTTAATGGAGATCAATCATTAACTTATACAAGCCATTAATTTTATGCATATATTTTATATATATGTGTACAACGTTATCGGCAACAAAGAAGTAGTTTTTGTTAAAATTCCTTCCCGGGATATTTGGCCGTAGTCCAATGTTTTCTACAAAACCAGACGTTTCGGCAATGCCATCGACTTCCATCATCAGTGAAAATCGAGTGCGATAACGTGAGGTGGTATATGTTAGTGACCACAGTACTGTGGTTAAGGCTGAAGCAGTAAGTAGAAAGAAGTAGTTTCTATGGTAATATTACATTTCGAAAATGATTTTAAATATAAATCTTAGAATATGGAAGTCATGTATGGTTCTCCATACCGATATTTTAGTATTGCTAAAGCGTAATAGTGTATACTGGTGTTTAATAGTATTATAATTCGTAATTGTATTTTTACTTTAATAAATGAATACTTAGTGTGTGATATCGGCTTCCTTTTGAATCGCTTACCTACGTCAAAGCTTAGACCCTATTTAAACCTCTTTCTCAGACCTGTGTAGCAGAGTAGAGACTGCCATTACTCAATGTAACTTCATCTGCCTTTGTTTCCTGTTTTTATGTCTAAATTCTGTGGTATGGCACAGTATAATTGACTTTAGAAATGTTAGCAATTTTATCATCTTTGTCACTAGATATCGTAGGTTTCCAATTAATGGAAATTGGGTATTTGTTGCATAGTTAAAATAGTTCGTTTCTTCGATCTGAAAGGGCTCTTCCTTCTAAAAGCCATACCTCGATTTTAACTATTGAAGCTTTCATCGTTGTATTCAGATGCAAGCTTACCAAGAAGATCATCTTCATTTTCCATAGTATTAACGTTGACGGTATTCAAACGTGTGGCTACTAATTCTTGGCCCAAATGTCGTCTTCACTTTCCACTTCTTAACGCTGTAAAACAAATTTTTGCGAGGGATTTGGACGGAAATAGGATTACTAACAATGAAAGAGACTGCCGCGAGCAGAATACTGTCAGTAGTCTGATTCAGTCGAAAGCAGTGTGTGAAATTACTTTCTTAGAAGCTTTTATAAACTGACGTCCACTAGGAAGGCTTCCGTTGTAATTGATGGGAGAACTGTTAACAGAATTAAAAATTTCGCTCTCGAGACAACTTCTTTCACTATCTATACAAGTATATGCAGCAATACAGGACAATTTACAAATATATACAAATTACCGATATTCGGTAAAAATTATGTGTTAATGCAGAATTGAAGAAAGAGAGATTTTACAATAAGTGAGGAAAACTTGGAAGACCTAGAGCAATTTAAATATTTGGATACCACAATTATAAATTATACCAGATGTATAAAAGAAATAAAAGCTAGAATATCAATGACGAAAACAGCTTTCATCAAGAAGAAAAATTGTTCACTGCTAGACTGTCTGAACCAGTCATAATAATTTCATTAAGGGAAACATTATTGAAAAGCTGTGTCTACAGCGTGTCACAGTATGGAACAGAGACACTGGCCATCGGTGGTAGAGAGGGGAAGTTATCAGGAAAGTTCCGAGGTGTGGACCCGGCAAATGGAGATTACAGGATGGACAGTTACGATAGGAAACAAGATAGTTTTGGGAAATACAGAAACACAGAGAATTATTAAAATGTATCAAGACAGTGTAAGCCAACTGGTTAGGCCATAGGTTAAAAAGGAATAGTCTTGTTGGAAATATGATGGAAGGGAAGCTAAACGAAAGGAGAAAATGGAGAAGACGAAGGACAACAATTACTAATGATATCAGGAGAATCTTTATAAAAGAATGACGACGAATGCGTGAGCTAGAATTAAGTGTAGACGCATGGTCAGATTCTGTGTCCTGGACCTATCCCAACACAGAAGACTTGAAAAATCGCTGTCGGGAATTGTTATCGCTGATTTATTCGAGAAATTATTCGCAATTCCCAAATAAAGGTCCAATGGTACGGATATAATTTTTAATGATGATCTGCGGCAGTTGCCCCAAGTCCTGTTCCGTCCCATGTGAGTTTTGGGTGTAGTTTTGAACCAAGATGTAGTTTTTTTCGTTCTAGATGGCTAAAATTGTCAAATCCATGGCATGGGAAGCGGCTGCTCTGAACTTGACTAAATTGCAGTTTAAATAGAAAGATGTAACGCATAGGACTGAAATTTTCCTACTGACCTAAAACCGATAAAAACGAAAATTAAGCAGTTGCTTACGTGCAATTCAAAAATACTAATCCGTCAGCAGTGTCTCTCGGATAAAGAAAATTCACTACTTCCACGAATAGGTATACCATACTACTTACACACAGAACAACCGCATTCTGTTCCCACGAAACCATCCCAACCAAATGGAATCTCTTCCCAATGGTTACCTGTTCGTGCAATAACCGTAGTACGTTCAACCGTAGTATCGACGAATACCAAAGGACACACTGCCAGCAAATGGTCAGCGTTGGGTGCATGTCGAGGGTAACGAGTATCCAAGAACTATAGGCCTATACTCTTACAAGGAATATTGATAGGGTATTCTTTTATGCACGAAGTGGAACATCAACTATGACAAGTCTAGAAGATGGATTTCTCTCAATCCTCTGACAATGCTGGACAAAGTACTTATAAGAACGCTAGAGTCTGTACTAGAAGCAAACCTACTGTCTGTACTATTCTGTAGACCTGTACGACGTAGCAGCACAACGACCAAACATCTTGCTGTTTTCAAAACACGAGAATGAAGAATAAAGAACAGCTATTACGACTGTACTCACCCCAAGGAGGTAATGTTTTCACAGTTAACTTTGTTTCTTGGTGCGCTCGCAGAAAGCGATGAATCATGTATTAAAACGGCTCGTTTTCATCTCCAGAGTGACACTGGCTATATATTTTAGAATTTTGTTTTAACAAAGTCGTAGCATTTGGTCTTTCAGTCATCTAAATTCATGTGTGCAAAAGAGACAGAAAATAACAGGGTACTATTATTTGTTTTCTACTCCATTTTATTTCGCAGTTGGGTTTTACTGTTTTATTTGGTAAAATAAATTTTTTTGTTCTACACCTAACGCCCTCTCAGTGTCCCACAGATTTGTTGAAATTTATTGCATATTTCTTCAGTAAAACTGTCACGATCATAACTCACATCATAACTCAAGTAATTAAAGTGAGACACCAGTTCTAGAATATTATTTACAACTATTTTCGAACGAATTGGGCATTTTCCAGGAAATGCCCGGATTTTGGTTTCAACACATGTTGACTTTAAAAAATAAATTATAAAATAATTTGTTCAATTTGTAAACAGGTTCTAGAGCTTGCAATGTAGGAGGCCATTTTTATTAGGATGAAATAACAGTAATGAGTAAACATGCGGGGACATTTTGGTAGAAGGGAATAACAATGACAACAAAACTGTAATTTGCAGTTACTCATAATAATGAACGATACATACAGTACATAGTAAACAATTTTAAAAGCAACGCTTCGGATTCTGAAGGGCGGCTCCAGGCTAAAACCGCCACTGCTTTTAAACTGAATTCTGCAACTCGTTCTCCCTTTGCTGAACTGTTAACACATTTACGAATATTGGCAGGGGCGGATTAACCATTAGGCTGACTAGGCTGTAACCTAGGGCGCGGCACTTAGGGGACGCAAAATTTTAGGTAAAAAATAATAAAATTTTACAGCTAAATGTAAAAGATCTTTTTCAGCTTTAAAGAGAGTGAAGAATTATTTACGCTCAAATTTGCGCCAGGATAAACTGACCAGTGTAGCCCTCTTGTTCATTGAAAGTGACTTTCTGCAAGGACTTGATTTCAGTGAGGTGATTAAAACGTTTGCTCAATCTAAAGCGAGAAAAAAAGAATCTAGCTTGGAACTTTACACCAGTCTTAACAAATCCACAAAATATTTAACTGATTGTCTCCTTTGTGTAAATGATGTTAAATGTACCCTTAATAAAACTGTTATAATTCTGTAACTACTTATTTAATTTTTTCCTTATAAAAGCCATGCAAACTACAAATGGTTGAAGGTGTAACTCTAAAACAATCTGCGAAAAATAGTCTCAGTTTTCAATTCTTGAGACTATTTCCCAAAACACTAAGATATTTGAAATATTCCTAACTAAGAAATGTATTGTAGGGTGTTTCAAGCTTCATTCAGCTCCTTGGAAATAAACGTAAGAGTAGCCTAAACGTATTATTAGGCGCTAAAGTATTATTAGCCTAGGGCGCCAAGATACTTTAATCCGGCCCTGAATACTGGGAATTCATGTAATTGCCCTGACCCGATAAAAAAATCATTATTGCATAAAATAAGACTACGTGAAAATGAATGACGAAATTTTACAGCCATTAAACTATTAAACAAACAAAGTTACAGAGAAACGAAATTACACATAGATGTTTTACTTAATTTCATCTACTGTATCAACAATTTTCCGGTAACAAAATGTTGCAATTTGCTGGCAGGCCGGAGAATCGCATAGCACACTCTTCCATCAGCTACTCTCTGTGCATGTAGAGAGTATTGCCCGGGAGTCACGAACTTGGACGTTGGAAGTAGGATTTGCTGGCAGAGCTGACTCGAGCTGGCTACCTCGAGCTTTGACTCATTCGTCAGTATCAGTGGGCATTAACCGAACCCTCCGTTCGGTACCCATTACCAGCCTTTGACTCCCCCCCAAATTACAATAATATTCACACTCACACTCACACACACACACTAGCTCTCTCTCTCCCCCCTCTCTCATTCTCTTTCTCTTCAATGAAGCTTCGACCGGCTCCCCTTTCATGTAGTCAGTCTGTTTTCCTTTCGAGCAATGTCGGTCGGCTCCCCTTCCGTGCAGCGTCAGTCGGTACCCGTTTCATGTAAGTCAGTCGGTTTCCTCTTGAGCAGCGTCGGTCAGCCTCCCTTCCGTTCAGGGTCAGCCGGTTCCCTTTCGTGTAGTCAGTCGGCTTTCCTTCCGAGTAGCGTCGGTCGGCACCCCTTTCGTGTAGTGGCTTTCTTTCCGTGTAGCGTCGGTCGGCTTCCCCTCCATGCGATGTTGACTCGATAACACTCGTTAAACGGGTGGCACCACATTCAGCACGGTAGTCCTGACTCCGACAGCTATAAATTGACAGGAATTTAGTAGATTATAGAATAATACGACTTAAGTGGCGGACACTTGGGAAGAATGGATGTCGAGCTGGTCAGATACTTACTTGAAGATGAGAAATAAACGCGAAGGTAAATGAAGGTGATGACCTTCCCTCGTCCATTTCGAAAATAAAATAAAAAAATCTTAGTTTGTATCCTTATTGTATCCTTAGTTACATATCATAAAATTAATGTATTGTTGCTTAGGCCTAATAGTAAATAAATAATTTTGTAAATCGAAAATAAAATATTGAAGAAAGTTTAGTCATAGCAAAATTGAAATATATATATACTCATTTTTACATGAATAGTGAAATATAAATTATATTTGCTAAATGTGTTGATATCGAATGCGTTTCGGGCGGAATTAGACCATCAGTGTAAGGCTACGTGAGACTGTGTCGAAATATGTTACTGCGGAATCTTTAATTCGTTTGCATTTACATTTCATGATAAATTTATTGAAGTCTGAAAATCGCAGCAAAAACATGAGTTTTTCTTGCCTTTTGGCTCTGTTATATGAGGATTTCAGTTTCTGCATTGCTTACCATATTAATCTATCTTTTTAATTATACATTCTCTCGCACTGACAAATAAAATAGTATGACGAATCCTAAAAACAGTTTAATTTTAGCGAGGTGTGTAGATACGAAACCACATAACTGCAACACCAATAAGAAAATTGGTGGATGGCCACATTTTGATGGCATTTCGATGTTTATTTTAAACCTTGTATCTATCCTTTCCTACGTACAGATCTCAGAACAGAAAGTTCGTGGATATCCTGACGATATCGTTCTGTTTGGCAGCAATATTACAGATTGTGCGGATGTGTTTCGAATCCGGAGAGACATAAAAAGGTTTCTAAGAAGATATGAATAGGAAACTAAATATTGTAACAAATGTATCAGGAGCAAGAAAATCTATACGAAATTGTAAATTTTGATATTACGTATTTAAATGGGTAAATAACTTTAAGTATCTGGAACAGAACTCAATAATAAAAAGTAAATAACACAATAAATTTAGTAATTGCTGGAAACTGAGTATTCTATGCAAAGATGAAGCTCTTCAGCTCTATGTGAATCTAATATGCCGTGTCTGTCACCAAACTTCCTCACACCAATTTGCCGTTCATGTTATGTCCACGTGTTTTCTCGTCTCTGTAGTAGTCTGCCTGGTTCTATTTTTCTTCATACTATACCTTACAAACTTCCTCTTAAGTGCATTACGGCTACGATACGACCGAAACGATTTAATTGGTATCAACAAACGAAAAGATTGGGGGAAAAGATGGTCCTCAAGAAATTTGGAATCAGCAACTAAGAGTAAAAAGGGAAAGACGACGGCTAAAACTATTTAGAGAAGTTGAGTAAAAATTTGGGGCAGCAGACAAATATATGGAGGTGAAAAATAGTGAAAAAGAATCGCAAAAGTCCACGTTGGGTATCAAAGTAAAAGAAATTTTAACAGAAATTAAATTTAGTGTTCACTTTTGAAAACATCAAAATTTTTGGATGCCAGTGCTCGAAAAGGCGGGTGAAAATTTTGATAAAATCTCAAATTTCACGTCAAATTAAAGAAAATTTTAACCAATATCTGCACACTGCATGCAGTTTTAGAAAGTGAAAAATTGTTGAACCCCAGACCTATAAAAGGATCAAAAATTTGAGAAAAATTGTAAAAACCCATCCGGTTTTCAGACCAAGTGGAATTTTAACACAAATCCGAATGTTTGAAATTGCTAATTATTACTGTATAATCGTCTGCTATACAAGTGATATTTTACTTAATAAAATTAGTAGTGCTTTCGGGATTTTCATAATTTTTCTGATAAATTAAAAATTACTAATATCGAAATTTATCTAATAATATAGTCTAATAATATACGGTAATAATATAATTGATCTAATTCGTCCAAAATAGTGAGCGAGTTCTACAGCTCAAGGAGCTTACTAATTTAATTCGATTAGGCCTACATGACTTCATTCTACCGGCACATTTTCTTAATTCTTGACAGCAGACATTTCCTTTTTTCCCCTACCCCTCGGTACGGGTTTCAACCCCCAAAACCCCTCGCTGCACCACTGTATATTACAATGTCACTTTAAATGAAATATTATATCTCTCAATTAATTAATAGAGAATATAATAAAGGTATAACATTTTCAGTAGTTTCAGGTTCTTGCAGTATAAAAGTAATATTCTGTGCGTAATATCATCTTGTAATAATCTTAATAACGATAATATAACTACAGCTGAAGCTGATCGTGACGATGGAATAAATCTTGTAAATACTGAGGCTCTCACGATAAACGACATAGTTTCTACAGACGCAGCCGAGGCCCGTCCTTGCACTAATGACTTAATAATTAATTGTAAATTACGCTTCTCTTGACATGGATAAAGAGACCACTATTAACAGCAATCCTAACTGTCGGATTAAAACATCTTAATTAACTTTGTTATTTCTTCAAGGTGTATGTATAAACAAATAGCTGAAGTAAAAACCTTTTTTTGTTACACTTCATAAAGGTGCGTGTAATGTAGACGACTTCGTATTTTGTAGCACTTTTTAAAAAATAAAACGAATGTTTTACAATATTTTTAATGTTGTAAACAATTTTACAATGTTTTTAATACACGACATGAATAAAACACCACATACTACAAAATGTATTTTCGGTTAAATACGTTGTACTTAATACTTATTGCTAGTTATATCTTAAATCACACATTGAACATGTGGATACTGCTGAACGTTTAATGTGAATGAAGAAAATCAAACCAGGTCCAGTAACAGTTATAACGTGTTGGCTACGTTATAATCCAGGGAACCCGTAATAATTGACTCTAGCCAATTATACAGGCTGCCTACGTTGTAACAAACTGAAAAAATCAAACACAACACTAAGAATAATTATGATTATTCTAATTACAGGAAACAAGGGGAGGGAATTTAGCTGATTTATGCACTCACTTTAGTATGTAACAAGATGACATCTCTTTATTAACATATGATATGTAACACATTACAAATAAAAATTTACTCATACAGAAATTGTCAAGGGGTTTTCTGTCAAAACAAATGATCACACAGATCATGTATTTTACCTCGGATCCGAGTCTCTTTAATCTAGTTAAGAAGTTTCAAATTTACTTTACTTGTTTAGAAGGTTACATTGTTACTTAAATACCATTTGAAGAATGGTTTTATACAGTTAAGCGATTCAAAGTTATATCTCAAGAGTAATGTTACAACGTATGATTTCAGAAATTATTGGTTACAATCATTCTAAAACTTAATGCTTAGAGATTGTCTTTTAAAAGTCTTTGTCATTTATAAATACTTATATTTTAAATATACATAATCCACGGAAGACGAGCTCCCGCGTCACCTCTTAGATAAGTGTTATCTGTCCATGTCCTGGGGCGTGAATCTTCTGTACTCTCTTAGTCGTAGGTAGTCATCGGGGTAGTCTTTCCACTGGATGTCCTCGGAGTGAATTAATGAGGAGATGGATGTTATGTAGCGTGAAGTCGTCCTGATCCTCGGCGGTAATGGTAAATGTTGTTTAGGTCTTAGTCGTCACTATTCACAGTTATGCACATCACATATTTAATGGCACCGTAGTATTGGAGTTTACATCTTCTTTTCACATTATGTTGGAATTACTTTACTTGAACCATATTTGGTTGTTAGTTTTAATTAACAGGAGATGTCACCTTATACACTAGTTTTCACATCTTTGTTTAACAAAATTACTCACTACATCTTAGTTATTTATAACTAGCTCTCCACGCTTTTAGTGGAAGCTAACACTCAATAAAAAATAAAAAATAAACATTTTGTGAAGAGCCCTCGCTTGGAGCTGTTTACAGTTTGAAAGCCGCATCATAAGTCCTACATTGTTACATTGATGAACAAACAAGAAGATCTTTAAAACCAATAAATTCAAAAGCACCCGTTTTAACAGGATTACCCAAACTCCACAAGGATGCTATCCCCTTGAGACCGTTAGTAAATTTCACTACTGCTCCGGGGTATAAAACAGCTAAAAAGTTAGTCACCATAAGAAAACACAATATACATATAATTAATGATCATAGTCTGATTAATGGCGTTGACTTTGTGAATAAAGTTAAAAATTTAATAGTTGAACCGACCCACAAACTTATTTCCTTTGATATTGTGGATTTGTATACGAATATACCAGTAGCGGAGACCTTGCGTATACTTAGGACTAACCTTATTAATACTAATAAATTGGATATTAATAATATAAATGAATTGATGCACATTTTGGAGTTAGTTCTTGATCAAAATTACTTTACCCACAATAATCAATTTTTCAGACAACAAAATGGGTTAGCAATGGGTTCTCCACTTTCAGGTCTTCTTGCAGATATATACCTAAATAATTTCGAAAATTCATTCATTCTTACTAATAACAAACACAGGAGTAACATAATATTTTACGGCAGGTATGTTGATGATACCTTTTTAATATACAAAGGTACACAAAGACAAATTGATAATTTACATAATCATTTGAATAATATCAATAACAAAATGCGGTTCACGCTTGAAAGTGAAGAAAATGGTAAACTGAATTTTATAGATTTGACTGTTGCTAAGGACAATAATAATAAAAAGTTGCAATTTGACATATATAGAAAACCCACAACGACTGACATTGTAATACATGCTAAGTCGTTTCATCCTTTATCACAAAAATTAGCTGCCTTCCACAGTATGATTTACAGACTTTTATCTTTGCCCCTCGGTGATAAAGAATACCGTGAAGAGTTGGACACCATTAAACACATTGCTGTCGCTAATGGTTATGATGTCAATATGGTGAATAACATCCTTCGAAAACATAAGAAAGGACATAGCAACATTATCGGACGTAAAACACGCGAAAATACAACACGCAAATATATTGCAACACCGTACACATACCTTATGCCACAGATCTTTGGGTAAATTTTTGGTAAAACCAGTAATATCAAGGTCACTTATAAGACCACTAATAGTATTATGAATAATCTTCGTGTCCGCAGAACCACCAGCCTTGAACACAAAACTGGTGTTTACAAATTGATATGTGACGATTGCGACGCTTTTTATGTGGGCCAGACAGGACGTGGTTTTTTAAAAAAATTTTTAGAACATAGGCCGCCTACACATTTTCACAGTTTGGACAGTGTCAAGTCAAAATTTGCAGAACACCTCATTTCCGAAAATCATAGCTACACAAATTTTAAAACTAATTTGAAACCCCTTCACATATGTAAGAAAGGGCGATATTTGAACGCTCTTGAAGAATACGAAATTTATAAAGCACACAATAATATTGGTACCAAGCCGCATGTTTTAAATGATAAGTTGGTCTTCAAATCAAATGTATTGTACAACACTGCCTTGCGCTACTGTCGTGGTGGGAGCGAGACATAGATTAGTGCGCGGTCGGTTTTCATACGATGTACATCGGTAACCTTCGTACTCGTTGTAAATATTATAATATGTTATATTAAGTTATTTTATATTAGATTTTAATATTTTAAGTGTTTGACAAGTGTATCATATTTAAATGATACACAATTACTTTTAAATTCTGATGATGGGACAAGGGTCCCGAAACATGTAAATTTATAAAGACGCTGTTTCTGGAAAGCCGCAGACGGTAAGTTCCAATATATTTGATTTACTATTATGAGTTAGTTCAGGGGTATTTGGTTTAATAGTGCGATTTAATGTTTTTCACTAACTTCCCGTTTTATATTTTTATTATTAATTTTTTTTTTAATTTACAATTTAAATCGTCACATACTCCGCCGCTTAAAATAGATATGGGGGGAATTTTAATAAGGTGAATTCGAAAGTAAGTACTGGGGCACACTTGTCGTTACTGTGTGGAATTTCTCTCCTTCTTCTCCCTTTTTCTTTTACTTAGTTATTTGCATGAGTTATACACACTTATTTCTTCTGAGTATTAAACAATATACATATACAGTATATATATATATATATATATATATATATATTGTAAAAATCGTGTGTGTCGGTCTCTTAGTTTTAGAATTGGAAGTTTTAGTAATGTGTTTTGCGAACGTAAATGGTGTCGTTCGGAAGCGTCTGGTAGCCTGTGTGCCTTACCTGTCCCTTCTCACTCTTTCGTAATTCCGGATAGGCGCCAAATTGTTTTTCGTGAAAACAATTAAAAGTTTTTATTTGTATAGTTTGATATTGCACTATTGTAAATTCGAATCGCTGGCCGTCTGGCTTGTAACTGATTCTCATCTGAGTAGGGGAAACGTGTTGCCAACTTGAGATAACGTTGGTTATGTTGACCCACTGCTAGTAAACAAACATGCATAATATTCTTTACAAGTAAATAATGGACAGTTGTTATCGGTACACACTCTTTTATTAGGCTTTTGACTGGTTATTTTTTGTTAACGCTTCATAAAATTAATAATTTATACAATGATTTTAGCCTCGGCAATATTCGCTCAATCAGCGGATCGCTGGGTTGGCAGTACAATGTTTATATTAGCTGCAAGACAGTGTGGTTATTAATTTACAAAATAAATCTGCCTATAGGGTTCTTTTAAGTACGAAACAGAGGTTTATCTAACAAGATAACAAAATTAGAACATATCATTTAAAGTACGTGATCATTAAAATTAAACAAGGTTTACTATAAATTAGATATTGTGGTGTTGAATTGTGACAGTGTCGTTGGTGTATACATAGGTTATCATTTGGTCATTCAGTGTTTACAAAGTTACTTTTTTATTTTATCAATCCTTGAAAATACCTTCGGTGATAGTGAGAGTTTTATCATTTAGTTATAATTTTGTGAAAGAGAATTTGTCTTTTTTATAAATCAATAAATTCAGCAATACTCAACGTTATTAGATAAAAGATGTATTGTCTGTCGTCCAAGTGGTGTAATGGGTTGATGTCGGTTCTTCCTTCTTCAGTCTTGGGCTTCGGGAATGGTTGGCGTCTTCTTCTGGTCGGATTCCATATATTTTTTGGTCATCTAGATTAATTCCACGCTGGTCCTTGGTATAGTTTGGTTGGAATGTCCTCTCGTCAGTTATTCTGGTCCTTCTTCATCGCCTTATGGGCACTTATAATGTTTTAGAGTTAAAAATTTGTGCCCTTCACGGCGTGGCTGCTCTCCAGTTTAGCGTCACTACAGTTATTATTGTTCCTAACTGAAAATTAGTTAATACACGGTTGTTGTCATGGTAACTCACAATTTTTGATTGGCTGAAATTGGCTTGAGATCATTGTTAAGATATTTGAATTTTTATTTAAAATGGTCACAGATCTTCTAAATGTATTAATCTTCAGTACTCCCTTTTTAGTAGTAAATATTATTACCACTGTTCATATTTTGGCTCAAGGATTAATTTGACATCCAATACTACAGTATTTACTTAGGTATCAACATTTTGACAGTTTTGTGGATTTTATTTAATTATACTGTTTTCTTAATTTACATTCTTATCATAATATTCCTGCCTTAACATGATAGTCTAATTGTATTTCATAGTTTATGTGGCTTAGTCTTACTAATGTCAGTGTTTAATTCTAAAATTTGAAGTCTTTTGTAGTTTCACTGTTGGGAATCTGCCTAGGCTTAGATAGCAATTGACTATTTTTTCTTTAATTACTGAGATTACATTTTATTCTCCCCTTGTATGGGTCCTGATTGTTTTAATACATGATTCTGTTTATTTGCTCAATGTTTATGTCTGTTCTAGTAACTGTGTGTGATTTTATTGGTTTCATATGTTAATTTGTATACTGTCATAACTGCCTTTTAGTGTCATTGTATCTGACTGTATTTATTTTGTTTCTTGTTTATTGCATCATAACATAGCATCTTATGGTTTTAACAATTCCCATAGATATAATTTTTATTCATTAAAACATAGTTCTCTTGAAACATAAATCTTACTCATTAAAACATAATTATTTACCTTTTATTATCCACTCATACTCTTCAGTGGGTAATAATTATTTTATAGTATCATTAAAAGAAAACAAACATATAAACCTTAATTAATTATTTTGATTATTATAGAAAATCCTTATTACTAAGCTTATCTGACACTGTTTTATTAACTAATGGTACCTAATACCATTTCACTATGTCTTATTAACTCTTATCATGATTATTCATTGTTTTTATCCCTTAATATTACTGACATTTTCTATATGGTGAATTGACACACTGATAGTCTATCTTTCTTACTTTCCTAATAATCTTAATAGTCACTTGTTACATTAATTGCCACACATTTAAAACCATGATAATCAGTTATCACTAAAGCTAACTTAATTTTAACACTATTAGTTTATTTAGTTACATTTTGGGTGTCCACTCACATTGGCCTCTCAACTATCACAGTCCTTCCTGCGTTTGACCATTATCAGATCTCACTCATTTATAACGTATAACCTAGTTTATGCACTTATAAACTTTGATTACGGTTTTATCCGTGTTTATCACTTTTTAATGGGGTTTATTCTCACTTCGGGGTATTAACACTAACACTTTGCACTCAATCTTGTTTTAGGGTTACTGGTGGGTAAAGATTAGTGTATTGCTTATTCAAAACTCTCTTTCTTACATTTATTTTAAAATGTTCATCCTCCTTACAATTTATAATCTCTCACTCTGTGTGGTTTGACTATACATGATATGTTTGTGTCGTGCTAAAGTGATTTGTCCTAGTTTACTCTATTTGTTTGGGTTAGTGTACCCTTCTATATCTCAAGTCCTTAACAATTAATATTTTTAACTTGTCTGTCTTTACATTTATTATTATCATATACAATTTTCATTAGATAGTCTTTTTCATTGGTTTAACATTAGTTTTGTATTCTTTCTGGGCTCACTTTATTTTGCCATCGTTTACATGTCACTTCCTTGGTGTTGTGGCTGATTACACTTTCACACTTCCATGCTAATTCTTTGTTCATTATTATTCTTATTATTACTACACTCTTGTGGTAGTGTGGTGGCTAGTTCTAGTTCACTTACAGTTGTCATTATTTATATTATTCTTGGTTTATGGGGCTGGTTCTACTCTCTCACTTACCATCTATTGGGCTACTCAGGTTAAATCGCCATGTATTACTGTATTTAACATTTGGTTTGTTTGTTTGTTTGTTTGTTACTTCTTTATTATTAGAGGTTACTGTTCTGACTACCTGGATATGTCTGATCGTGTTATTATTTTGAGTTACCCATTCTTTAATCTCTGATTCATCCCTTTTATTCTAGTGTTAATGATTAAACATTTATCTTGTCATGTTTTCTTCATTATTGTTAGGTGAAGATATGTACCATTACAATATATATATATATATATACACAAACTTACAAACTTACAAACTAATTCTTAAATTACGTAAAATTCACACTTAATGACTACATTTTAAAACACATAAACTTCTCCTTATTTCTATTACTTAAATCTACTACCTGTTTTTTCTTTCTTTGGGTTTTGGTTACTCTCTTCAGAGAGTTACTCTCTAAATAATTTCTTATTTAGTGGTCAGGTAGTGGTCAGCTGACTACTCATTTCGCTCATCTTTCGCTGAACAGGATCTAAGGTTGATCAGGCCTCATTCCTAATTCTACGATTAGCACTTAGCATGGTTACTCAGGTACAAGATAACTTGTCTACCTAGTATTACCTTTTTCTATTTTTGGCTTTGGTATTTCCTTTTTTTTTATTATTATACAATTTTATCTGCGAAATATGTGTTCTTCGTACATATTCTCGAGTCGCAGGTTCGTACAGGGCTACGGTAACTGGGGTTAAGTACTTTTGGATTTGGTAAGGACCACACCATCGGTATGATAGTTTAGAGGTGGTCTTATCAATTGCACTACTAGTCGGGTGTGTCTTGTATATTACTAAGTCACCGACTTGGTGAAACCCCTACTTCATTTTGAGTAGTTAAAACAAAAAGAATATTTCTTTTTGTAAAGAGGGGTTACAAGTTAATTAAAACTAGGCTAAGGCCTAGATAAGCTAAAAATTGCGCTGGATCCAGTAAGACGGGACTTGCAATAAAAACTCAAGAATTAAATAATTAACAATCCCATTTTATTATTCTATCTCATAATAAAAATAACAAAAAAAACAACAGTGATTTATAATTCCCCTTTTAAATGGTTAACTAAAGAAGTATACCCTCTCAACAAGGCCACCTGAAAAATATTAACTGAATCCACGAAAATAATTGCTATGTCACCATCAATGAATTGAAAATTTAAAATAATCATTAACCTCAAAATAAAACTCCCATTAAACTATTTATTAAAATATAAAATTTATATCATATGTTCCTTTTAAAAATGCAGTATATAAATTAATTAAGATAAATGATTTCATTCCCAGTTACTATTAATAATTAAAATAATTACTCTACCAATTAAATGAACTTTAAAGGTGACACTTCCTATACTTGTTAAATAAAATAATTAATTTAAAGAAATGATCAACCACGATTATTGAGATAGAATACTCGTCTACTGGTGTATATAAATTCTAATAATAAATCCCTATATCCCACCAAAAGTACAGTAATGCATAATATTTATATATATATATATATATATATCCCCCAAAATGTACACAGAAATATACAGACATAACATGTTCCACAAGACAAATTACATATACAATAGTATACAAATACATAAAGGTCTCTTGCCACGCCCTTTTTTTATATTACCCTTCTGGTGTATATAAATTCTAAACTTCTTCTTTATAGGAATCCCAATTAGGATTAAAGATATATTTCTATAAATGTACCCCCATGGTGTGGGTTAATTGCACGTCATGTGTATCATAAAGTATTGCATACAAATGTCCCCAGGACATTAAAAATTTAAAAGAAGTGCCTAAGTGGCTAAGTGCTAAAATACTTAATTAAGGTGAGAAATAAAAATTGTTTAAAATAATTAACGCCCCCCAGTTACCATGATTAATATAAAGAATTTATATAGACTAAAATAGGGCCAATTAATGAAAAGAGAAAATTGCACAATATTAGCACCTTATATAAAAAAAATACATTTGTGTGTCAGAGACGGACATGTTTCTTCAACTTATAACCAGTCTCAACAAATTTGTCTCAACAACCTTGTTTCGACAAACAAGTTGAAAAGTGTTTCGACATGCACAGCTTGGTTGAAACTAATTAAAAATAACACCTACCTCCCCAGTAACCTTTTTATATAAATGACATAACCAGATTTTAAAAATAAGAGAAAATATGTGTTTTTATGCATAGTAAATTAAACTTGAGAAAATTACTAATAACAAAACTGACTTTAAATCTGTAGCGAAAGCCCTATAAAGAAATGAGTGGAAATCTAAGTTGGATGCTGTGTTGTAGACATGTCAGTCTCTGAACTGACAATTTACTATACATGCATTGAAATTTTACAATTAATTCTTAGTGTTCACACTAAACTGTCCCATCAATTGGGGATCCAAATGAATGTATACTTGAACGGTAAAACTGATGATTATGTATAACTGGTGCCATGTTGATTCTACGTGTGAATTATGAATGGATATTCTTCACCTGCTTATATGTGCCCAGAAGGATGATCTCTTATTTGTAGCGTGGGGATCTCATGATTGGCATGTTGTTGTGGTCTTATTCTCTTCGGTGTCAAGTGTGGAGCTTTTAGGATGTCATTCTTTCAGTCATGTAGCAGGACTTGTCTCTATTCGGTGAACCCTGTTCACACATTACATTTTTAGTGAGAGACCACACACAAATGCCCCCACTGTTTGGACACCCTCCAAAATCATAAATAAAAACAACACCTAGTTATGTTGTACATAATAAAACTTGGTAACATTATTTTGGCCAACATGCCTTACTTAAAAAAGTTCTCTAACAATGATTCTTTATAACGCTTTATAACTTGAACCTCACTGAATGTGAGTTGCTTTTGCAATACAATAATTTATCTTGGCTCTGTAACATCTTATGAACTTATTACTTTGAGTGAAATTGAGGTTACCACGTGGCGAAGAATTTATTTAAAACACATAGTTTTTTACTCCATAGAATCTGAGAATACTACTACTTTGAATGAGACATGATTTACGTTTAAAACGTGCCTGAGTAAGTTCCCAATTATATATGTATAAAGTTTTACTGATATTGTAGCAAAACCTTATACCACTTAATGACGACGCATTGTGTAATAGGTTAAGTGAACAACACAATCTCGTTACATCGGTGTGAATGAAAGTGCAAAGTTAATTATATGGTGGTTATTGTACTTTAGGTATTAAAGCCGAGATTCTGACACTCCAATAATCAAGTTTTATTGGTTTATAAAAACTTTACGAACAATTACGTCTCTCACCATGCATGATTCAACAAGTGGGCACGCTTACTCAAGCTTACTAAAAAAACGTTTTCTCCTTTAAAAATTTAGTATATAATTAATATAATGAAATCAAAACTCACCGCAGTCGTGAAGAGAAATTTATCTAGACATAGTTATAAGAAGTTGTAGTTGGAATTCATTCCTCTCCACCGAAGAGAAAAAGCGTCCGTCAACCCTGAAGTATTTTGTTAGACAACCATGTTGAGACAAGACCTTAACAGAAATTTCCGTTCGTTGTCCGTTTGTAAGGAAACTCTCACCAGGACGCAGCACTGTTTAAAACTGCTGCAAAAACTCAGCAGATGGCAATACCGATCAAACAGTGAAAAATCGAAAACGGTAGCCTCTCCTATCCGCGGGTAGAGAGCAGCACTCATTATTACTTTAATTTTTGTACTGTCCTTACCGTCAAAACTGCCAAAAAAAATTACTGAACTCGCGCTGAATCTTTTGACTCAGCACACCCTCACCCCAAAAGGGCAACATAGTTGCCCCAACGTTAAAGGCCAGGAGGGTACCCTGCAGTGTACCTCTCCCCAAAAGATACCAGTGGACGTCGTGGTTGGGTTGGCTCAGCTGAGCTTGCTCTCAGGAGAACAGAAATCAAAAAGGGAAAATGAAAGAGACGAAAGAAGATATGTATTATGTAAGTGTGCGGGTGCTGCATGCTGACCTGATCAGAGTCCGCATACAGGACAAGAGAGAGAGCTAAAGACAAAAGAAAGATTCTTGTATGCATCTTCCGATCTCCTGAGGCTCGCCCACCAACTGAGGCCCAACTTGATACCTACTCAGGACAACAACAAACCCCCCCCTTTCTTACTGGATTGGAAAACTCAACGCCAATGCAACCATCCTCATGCGACCCTTTCCGCCAGACCAACCCCACAGGACCGCCCCGATACGTCACACTCTCTGGTGACCACCACCTACTCCTGCTGCCACTCACACACGCGTCCGAAGACCAAAACAAGGTAACTAATACCTTGGTATGTGAGCGCCCATAACTTTATTGTCCACATATGGACTGACCAGCCATATGCTAAAACAAGGCATCACATATCTAACTGGTTGTTAAAAAAAAACATCCCTATACTATGGCGGACGGCCCCTATTAGCCGGACAGAGAAAACCGCATTGAGGGCACGCGAACATCAATCCCTTCACTTGGTCTTCATTACTGCAGAACTAACGAGGGGGTATACTACTTCAATACTACCACGTCGAACAACCTACACTTAATCAAAAATAACTACAACGGAAATCAACTAGGGAATGCGGCATGGCCAGGACTCTACAAAAAATCAACGACAACCTACAACAAAGAAAAATGAAAACGACACTAAACTTACTACCCACGTAGTCACAACTCTTCCAACTAACTTCTCCCTGATATTTTTTTTCTTTCTCCTTTTCTAATTTTTTTTGCTTTTTCCTTTCTAATTTTTATTTGTTTTTTGGTTTTACTTTGTTTTCTGAAGGGAGGGGTAGGAAAATTGGGAAGATGTAAAGGGCAAGGATCATTGAAAGTTCAACAGCTAGGACTAAGGTAAAGGACATGGTTCCCTCCGGTAATAAGGATAGGTGGAGAAAACCAAGGCTCGCGGAGGCAGGGGCGCAACCCTGAAGTAGATGGACACCACTGGGATTGTGGGGAACATCTACCCGCTACCCATCAACCGCTTTGTCTCACCCTTTTATGACGAACTTTAGGAACCCGTTCCTTGTGGACATCACTCTCTGAGAAACTACCTCGTGTTGAGCAGTACTGATTTATTTCATGTAAGTTATAATCAAGGTAACTTACCTTTCTACGTTTACCCCGATTTGGATTGTCCTCAACCTCTAACTCCTCTGCTTCTACCTTCTCCTCTTCTACAATTGCTTCTGGTTCTATTTCTTCCACCTCTTCCTTTTCTTCCTCTATATAATCCAAATCCTCATCACGACACTGCACATCTTCATCTTCTAGTTGCTCACCTGGTCCAGCTGAAACTTCTTTCCATTCCTCAGAATCCTCAACAATACTTACAGAAAGCGTCTGCACATCTTCACACACTACATCATTCTCACCCACAAACTCTACAACGCTGCCACCCAGTTTCTCCCCAACTTCTACCTCATCTACTTCTACCACACTTGCAGACTGGACATCCCCTAGTCCACCCGCGACCTCAGAAACACTTGCAGCCTCCCTAACACTTACACTTATACTCCCCTGCGTAGCATGTGCAGACCACTCTTCTGCCTCCTCCTTCGATTCCTCTTCTTCACCACTCTCAGCAACTACAACTTCCTCAACAGTACTCAACCTGGAATCCAGCTGTCCAGGTCCATGTGCAATGTCTAAATTAACTTCTACTGACGATGGTAAAGCTCCACCATCAAGTGACTTCTCATCTTCCGGCGTAGGCGATGATGATGTTATCGGCTCTGGATCCACCTTGGGCAGAAATGGATTTACCGGAACAATTACTGCGACCTTTGGTCGCACCGTATTTGAAGCAACACAACACCGGGCCATCTCCGCGAAATTATTTGGACGATTCCCAAACCTTCCCAAACGGGAACCGTCTTGGGAATTCAGTCCTCCTATAATTATATCTAGGACTTCGGTGTCGGTCAACCCTAATCTTAATACCCGGGCAGCTTTTCGTATGTCCTGCACGTAATCCCCCAACGGCTCTCCGTCGGCCTGATAACGATAGAACCAATCCAGCCTAAGCTGGGAACGTCGTGGAGGATACATGAAGTAATCCAACACTTCCGCATGAAAAGTGTCGACCGTGCCGCCCCGACGCCAAGTGTTGGTAACCTTCTGTTGCAACGTACCCTGGCAATACGGGTATATAAGGCACAAGACCTCCCCATCGGATATACCCGGATAGGCTGCCAACTGCAGGACAAGGTCCAAGAAAACCAGCAGCTGGTCCTCCTTAAATCCATCTACCACCGAAAATTTCTGGAGAACTGGGGTGAGAGGATGGGGCAATTTCTGTTCCTCCCGGTGGTCGGGGGACGACAATGGCTGAAAGCATAGCGCCGCCAGAATTACACAATTCGCAAAACACTATCAACAAACACAACACCCTACAAATACCTAACACCTACAAACATATTGACAATAATAAGATTGGAATAAGAAAAACTCACGTACTATACTTCCAAAGAGTAGACTGCGGGTCCACCTAACGATGCGAGAACTAGCCCACTACCTGAACAGCTCACACTCGATTACACCAGACAAAAGGAACGCGACACACACACAACACGAAAAACAAAATACCGACCAACGAAAATTTATTTTAACCATTTCTTAGGTTACCTCCGGCTACCATTTATCGGCAGAAACCGACTGCCGATCGGGCCATACCGCCTAATTACAAAAAACCGCAACACCTCCCCAATCATGGGCAAGGTAAACTCAAACTAACCAAGCACCGACTGCGATAAGTCTTGCCCAGGGATTTCCCCTTCTAAAATTTCCTACCACGTGGCACTATTCACTATGCAAGGCGGGCAAGTACATATACATATGTTTCAAACCTTAAAACTAACAAAATATTTTCAACCTTGGGATATAGGGCCTTTAAACTTTTTCTAAGTTCAATTTGAACTTACCATTGTGAAAATTCCAAAATATTTCCTAAGTTTGCAAGCCCCGTCACACCCACAGGACCCTTGTCGTAAGCGCGCTCTGCTACCAAATGAAACCCCTACTTCATTTTGAGTAGTTAAAACAAAAAGAATATTTCTTTTTGTAAAGAGGGGTTACAAGTTAATTAAAACTAGGCGAAGGCCTAGAGAAGCTAAAAATTGCGCTGGATCCAGTAAGACGGGACTTGCAATAAAAACTCAAGAATTAAATAATTAACAATCCCATTTTATTATTCTATCTCATAATAAAAATAACAAAAAAACAACAGTGATTTATAATTCCCTTTTTAAATAGTTAACTAAAGAAGTATACCCTCTCAACAAGGCCACCTGAAAAATATTAACTGAATCCACGAAAATAATTGCTATGTCACCATCAATGAATTGAAAATTTAAAATAATCATTAACCTCAAAATAAAACTCCCATTAAACTATTTATTAAAATATAAAATTTATATCATATGTTCCTTTTAAAAATGCAGTATATAAATTAATTAAGATAAATGATTTCATTCCCAGTTACTATTAATAATTAAAATAATTACTCTACCAATTAAATGAACTTTAAAGGTGACACTTCCTATACTTGTTAAATAAAATAATTAATTTAAAGAAATGATCAGCCACGATTATTGAGATAGAATACTCGTCTACTGGTGTATATAAATTCTAATAATAAATCCCTATATCCCACCAAAAGTACAGTAATGCATAATATTTATATATATATATATCCCCCAAAATGTACACAGAAATATACAGACATAACATGTTCCACAAGACAAATTACATATACAATAGTATACAAATACATAAAGGTCTCTTGCCACGCCCTTTTTTTATATTACCCTTCTGGTGTATATAAATTCTAAACTTCTTCTTTATAGGAATCCCAATTAGGATTAAAGATATATTTCTATAAATGTACCCCCATGGTGTGGGTTAATTGCACGTCATGTGTATCATAAAGTATTGCATACAAATGTCCCCAGGACATTAAAAATTTAAAAGAAGTGCCTAAGTGGCTAAGTGCTAAAATACTTAATTAAGGTGAGAAATAAAAATTGTTTAAAATAATTAACGCCCCCCAGTTACCATGATTAATATAAAGAATTTATATAGACTAAAATAGGGCCAATTAATGAAAAGAGAAAATTGCACAATATTAGCACCTTATATAAAAAAAATACATTTGTGTGTCAGAGACGGACATGTTTCTTCAACTTATAACCAGTCTCAACAA
This sequence comes from Magicicada septendecula, assembly GCA_034769895.1. Classification (NCBI taxonomy): domain Eukaryota; kingdom Metazoa; phylum Arthropoda; class Insecta; order Hemiptera; family Cicadidae; genus Magicicada; species Magicicada septendecula. The sequence continues at coordinate 664,123,879 of CM068368.1, forward strand.
ATTTGTCTCAACAACCTTGTTTCGACAAACAAGTTGAAAAGTGTTTCGACATGCACAGCTTGGTTGAAACTAATTAAAAATAACACCTACCTCCCCAGTAACCTTTTTATACAAATGACATAACCAGATTTTAAAAATAAGAGAAAATATGTGTTTTTATGCATAGTAAATTAAACTTGAGAAAGTTACTAATAACAAAACTGACTTTAAATCTGTAGCGAAAGCCCTATAAAGAAATGAGTGGAAATCTAAGTTGGATGCTGTGTTGTAGACATGTCAGTCTCTGAACTGACAATTTACTATACATGCATTGAAATTTTACAATTAATTCTTAGTGTTCACACTAAACTGTCCCATCAATTGGGGATCCAAATGAATGTATACTTGAACGGTAAAACTGATGATTATGTATAACTGGTGCCATGTTGATTCTACGTGTGAATTATGAATGGATATTCTTCACCTGCTTATATGTGCCCAGAAGGATGATCTCTTATTTGTAGCGTGGCGATCTCATGATTGGCATGTTGTTGTGGTCTTATTCTCTTCGGTGTCAAGTGTGGAGCTTTTAGGATGTCATTCTTTCAGTCATGTAGCAGGACTTGTCTCTATTCGGTGAACCCTGTTCACACATTACATTTTTAGTGAGAGACCACACACAAATGCCCCCACTGTTTGGACACCCTCCAAAATCATAAATAAAAACAACACCTAGTTATGTTGTACATAATAAAACTTGGTAACATTATTTTGGCCAACATGCCTTACTTAAAAAAGTTCTCTAACAATGATTCTTTATAACGCTTTATAACTTGAACCTCACTGAATGTGAGTTGCTTTTGCAATACAATAATTTATCTTGGCTCTGTAACATCTTATGAACTTATTACTTTGAGTGAAATTGAGGTTACCACGTGGCGAAGAATTTATTTAAAACACATAGTTTTTTACTCCATAGAATCTGAGAATACTACTACTTTGAATGAGACATGATTTACGTTTAAAACGTGCCTGAGTAAGTTCCCAATTATATATGTATAAAGTTTTACTGATATTGTAGCAAAACCTTATACCACTTAATGACGACGCATTGTGTAATAGGTTAAGTGAACAACACAATCTCGTTACATCGGTGTGAATGAAAGTGCAAAGTTAATTATATGGTGGTTATTGTACTTTAGGTATTAAAGCCGAGATTCTGACACTCCAATAATCAAGTTTTATTGGTTTATAAAAACTTTACGAACAATTACGTCTCTCACCATGCATGATTCAACAAGTGGGCACGCTTACTCAAGCTTACTAAAAAAACGTTTTCTCCTTTAAAAATTTAGTATATAATTAATATAATGAAATCAAAACTCACCGCAGTCGTGAAGAGAAATTTATCTAGACATAGTTATAAGAAGTTGTAGTTGGAATTCATTCCTCTCCACCGAAGAGAAAAAGCGTCCGTCAACCCTGAAGTATTTTGTTAGACAACCATGTTGAGACAAGACCTTAACAGAAATTTCCGTTCGTTGTCCGTTTGTAAGGAAACTCTCACCAGGACGCAGCACTGTTTAAAACTGCTGCAAAAACTCAGCAGATGGCAATACCGATCAAACAGTGAAAAATCGAAAACGGTAGCCTCTCCTATCCGCGGGTAGAGAGCAGCACTCATTATTACTTTAATTTTTGTACTGTCCTTACCGTCAAAACTGCCAAAAAAAATTACTGAACTCGCGCTGAATCTTTTGACTCAGCACATTGGTACCTAACTAAATTGTTATTATTATTTCTCTCGTGGTATTTTCGGAATTTCTCTTTCGCTCTTAAATTTGCGCGAGCTTCATTCCAGATTTGTTTAATATGCTTATCCTTAATTTGCTGAGGTAGCAAGTCATGTATTTTCCATTTTGTGGACAAGGGGTGGTTTGGTTTGTATTTATACAGTAACTCAAACGGGGTAGACTTATGTCCTTCGTGATAAGCTGAATTAAAGGCGTATTGTATCCAGGATAGGTTCTGGTCCCAAGACATACGGTCGTTCGCATGGTAGGCGATTAAAGCTGATTTGAGGTTTCGCAGATACCTTTCAGTTCAGCAATATTGCCTTGCGGACGATACTCCGTCGTGGTAATATGGTCTATTCCTAACTTGAAACACATATTCTTAAATTCATTCGCCTTAAATTGGGGTCCGTTATCTGACACTAGATGTACAGGTGTACCATAATCTTTAAATAATCTCTCCTGTAATATCTTTACAGTGGTCGACGCTAGCGCTCGCCGCATGGGATACATCCAAACAAATTTGGTGAACGAATCTACACATATGAGTAGCATCGTATTACCTGATTTAGATCGAGAGTAGGGACCTGAAAAGTCTAAATAAAGTTTAGAGAATGGGGTAGTAGGGATTTCTGAAATTAATTGTCTTACTTTACTGTTTCTTGCCGGTTTGCTGAGCGCGCATAACTTACACTTTTTTACGAAGCTAGCTATTTCGCTGTTCATAATTGTTCCAATGATATTCCTTACGAATGCGATGTATTGTTTTATTTATTCCCATATGGGCTCCAATGGTGGATGAATGGAAGTACTCCAGTAGAGGGAAAATAAGGGTTCTAACTAACAAAGGATGCCGCCTTTCCCACGGTCCAAGATTTTTTCCCACGCTCTCCCCACCACCGCTGGACCTGCAGTATCCGCGAATTTCCACCAATAAAATTTCATGCCACCTTTTGCGCGCCAAGTTCAAAGAGATGCCGCCGTTCCCGCGGTCCAAGATTTTTTCCCACGCTCTCCCCACCACCGCTGGACTACAGATTACCACTGTTACGACTCATAGAGAAAGACCACCCGATAACTATGCCTTTGTGGGTGGGGGGTTCCGACTTGATGCATTATAGTGTATATATTAAATATATGATCAGGGTTACCAACCTTGCATGAGTTCAAATTTGTTGTGTGTTATAATGTATATTAAATCTATATGATCAGGTTTACCAACCTATGTATGGGTTCAAACTTGATATGTGTGTGTGTATTATAGTGTATATTAATATATATGATCAGGGTTACCAATCCTGCATTATTGTGTGTATAGAACAGATCTGCCAAAATTTTTCTTCGGTGGGAAATTCAAACTATATTAGCAGACGCATTATAGTGTATAGTAAATTGTTGACGACTTCGATATCAACTCTCTCTCCCCTCCTCTCTCTTTGTCTCTAGACACAGTTATCGATCACGATATAAACTCTCTCTCTCCCTCCCTCTCTCTCTCTCTCTCTCTTTATGTCCTCGGTTTTACATAAGCGTCGTGCTACTTATGGATTATTGTAATTAGCGATACTAAAATGTAATCACCAGGAAATATATTTATCGCCTACCTCGTTGCGTCCTACTTCTAATTTTGACACATGACAGTCATTGACCACGATTTAGAAATTAATATACACAACATATGTGCTAGCACTCTCTCTCTCTCTATCGCTCGCAGACGTCGGAAGCAATTCCTAGTTTATAATGTAATTACCTGTGCGTGTATGTCTCTCTCTCACTGCAAACGTTGACAAGAATTCCCTTATTCAAAGCGATTTGTATGTGTACACAAACTTAAATATGGTTTACAGACCATTGTAATTTTAAAAATTCATTTTTGCATTAATTAAATATATATATCGTAAACAATGAAATAATAATATTTCGTCATTAGAAAGTTATATTCAGTGTGGTAATTAGTGGTAGAAAGATTAACTATGTATGCACACACACACACACTCACACACAAACTTAAATATGGTTTACAGACCATTGTAATTTTAGAAATTCATTTTTGCATTAATTAAATATATATCGTAAACAATGAAATAATAATAATATTTCGTCATTGTAGGATTTTAATAAAACAATTATCAGTTTAAATAATAATAATTTTTGTGATTGTAAGATACAACCTGCAAATTATTAAAATGTCTCTCTCTCTCTCTCACACATTTCTGATTACTATACAAATAATTGCATGCATATTCGGAGGTTTATAACGAAATAAATTAAAATAAACCATAATTTGTTTTAAATAATTAAATATATATTTACAACACTGTACACAAACTTAAAATATAGTTTACAAACCGCTATAATACAATTATTCAAAAAATACATTTTACATTGATTAAATATATATATATCACAAACAAACATTGTTATATATAAAATAAATACAATATTAATAATAATATTGTTTTAAATGATTAAATATATATTTACAGCACTGTACACAAACTTAAAATATAGTTTACAAACCGTTATAATACAATTATTCAAAAATATATTTTACATTGATTAAATATATATATATATATCACAAACAAACATTGTTATATAAAATAAATACAATATTAATAATAATTTTTGACATTGTAAGATTTTTAAATAATAATTTCACGGCTGTAGATACAGTTCACAAGGAAGTTTATCTGCAACATAACAATACAGTCGATATTAGAATCACTGATACGATAATATTCAATTATCACATGCACACGCACAGTTAGTGGAAAGAAGCAAATGCGTTAAGTAAGTAAACTTTTTCAAGTATATGTCATTTTTCATAAGTTAATGTACTTTCAAATAATTTCTAATCAAACCAAATATTATTCACTGGAAATTTGTAAATACTGCTTAGAATCAATGATACATTTATCGCATAAGTTAATGTACTTGCAAATAATTTCTAACCGAACCAACTATTATTCAATGAAACTTTGTAGAATCAATGATACATTTATCATGTACATACAAATTCAATTATTAAAGTGTTAAGTACAGAGAGTTGAAACTACACACACACACACACACACACACACACACATACACACACACATTAATAAATTGTTTGTTAACACGATCGCTACTTACGACGTTAGGACTCAATTTCCACCTGCGTTGTTTGATTTCTCGTCCCTCGATACACTAAATGTAGTTCTTTAGGTTTGATATGTCTGAGCTCCTCATTCGTGAAGACACCTGCATACCTCTTGGGAAGATAGACACGATACTGGTGGTCGCCATCCTCCAACGTAGCAAGCACAGAGTTCCCATATTTTGTGTCCACATTTGTTAAGACCATGATGGGATATTTTTTATTCACTGTCAATTCTGAACATCGTTTGTACTCGATAGCACTTACAGCATTAAACTTTACAAGAAACGACATTATTAGAAGAGAGAGAAAGACACTAGTGAACACGTCTGTATCAAGCAAGAGAGAACCAAACAATGACAGAATATTCGACACAAAAGGACAGTACAATGTGATAGTGGTGGTGGTGGTGGTGGTAACGTCGTCATCAGAAAAGTCGGTGTCCTACTTTCATTTGCATGTATGACGAAATTACACACCAACGACGAAACACATTCCCACATTTCAAATGTCCCACAGACGAAATTAGAGACACCAAAAATATAACAATGTCATTAGGAAAGTCTACATTCCACTTTCATAAGGAAATAGTCACCGCTTACAGCTATGCATGTATGTACATGTCCACAACAGAATGAGAGAGAGGTATAAATGTCATCATTCGCTGTGACCTACTTTCTAAATTTGTTACATTAAAAATGTTTGTTTAAAGCAAAAATCATGAATCATCCATTCCCGAATAGCATGCACCTTATAGTTGGCACATCGGTCAGAAGAATTGAAATGTCTAAGACATTCTGTTCCATGAAATAGATACGGTATGTTTTTAGGACAACCAAAGTCATCGAGATTGATGATATTATTGTGTATTATCTTTGATTGCAAAAAACGTTTTTTCTCAAAACCCTTCACAAACACATATTTATATATACGTGTATGTGATGTTAACAATGAAACAAGATTGTCGTACGGTGTCTCTCCTTCGCTCCATCTAAGTCTATGATAATTTGACGTTAACCAGTGGTTTGTCCTAACGTATTTTGGATTCGTAACGGATGTAGCAGGCGGAGTCAAAATCCAATGTCTACCAGCAAATCTCAGAACGTCCATGATTGACAGTTCCTTCACAATATATTTTCCGTTGTCATCGAAAAAGCACTGGAAGTCAATTATAACTGCAGTGTTATCCATAATACTGTAAGACAAAGAAACCACACATTACAAACTCTATATATATATATATATATTATGTTTAAACACACAAATATCGTTGCGATATTAATATGTGAACTTACGTTTACAGACGTCTGGACTGAAGCACCGAGAGACATCAACTGACGAAAGAAACAAGTGTTGAGGGGGGTTACTATACATGGAGACAAATTTTTTTAGCAGGTGGGGAGGTGTCGTCGTTCTCCATGTTGATGCGTCGTATTCGATAATGACCGTATGCAAGCGTAGCATGACCATTGTCTAATATATAGCGCTTATAATCATACGGTGACAACGCTTGCTTATTTACACGCATCGTGTACAGCGTATGATGATCGCTACGTAAACAAAGTGCACTGGTAGAAAACTGACAATGATCAGTGAGACACTTGCGATACATATCGTGTCGTAGACTCCTCTTAATCGCAACTCGAGGCACACCTTTACATACACGTTTTTGACACTCTTTGGTAGGATCTTCGTGGGCCACAAGGAACGAATAACATTTCGCACGGAGACCCACGAATTCTCTAATAGGACGACCACACGTTTCATCCTTGAACAGTCCGACAACCTTTTTGTTCTTAAGGCTATAACAAGGATGAGACGTAGGGTAATCCGATGTGTCAAAAACGTGTAGGTCCTTCTTCATGTCTGCATACAAGTCTGATGTTTGAATACTATACATCAGACTGTCTGTATCTGTCATTAACAATTTAACGTTGCGACCGTACTTGGCGACAGCATAACGATAATGAAAGTCGTACATTATCGTTTTGCTAACGTCAAGCACCGTGAAGCCGAGATACACGGGCCGGGAAAGAACAATGGATTTTTTACGGAGTGAGAGCCCCACCAGATCGTTCGTATAACGAATCATACGTTTTAGCCTAGGTGTGGAAACTAGTTTTTGAAGCCGTCGTTCATCCGAGACTAGTTCAAAGTCTATATGTTTCCGTACGTTCTCCAGCGACTTACCGTATACGGCGTTGTTCATCAGTTTGAAAAGGTCTTTTTCAAAGCTGTTGACGGCTGCTTGCCTTTTGCGGGTGTTGAAATCGATAAACGGTTTCAACCAAGCGCTTTGCTTAAAACACAACACCCTATGAGTCGCTTTCAGCTCTAAGCCAAGACTTAAATACAATTTCAAATTTCGATAATGGAGAACGTAATTTTGTTTGTCCTCCAAAGTTGTTAACAACTTCTCTACGGATGACCCTGATTCGTTATACGATGATCTGTATATACTCTCGTGTAAACGTTTGGAAAAGGGTTTATACGCGCTGGCGCACAGGTGCAAGCGGGTAGTCGGAATGCAGGTCGTGTAAGGTATTAGGATAGTGTAGATCGACTTCGAAGATGTACCCGATGTCGGAATCATCACTCACATTACGTACGTCCAAGGACTCGATTTCGTTACGATCGAGCCATCGGAAGTCTGCGTAAGGGAGTGGTTGCGACATGGCTGCACCGTATAAATTGTTACAGTCCGTATACAGAATGAAGGAGGTCGATTTCGATACATCGTACTGATCTGGAATCAAAGGGTTGTTAGCGACTGCATGACGGTTGGATATCATCGCGCAGCCTCCGCGGACCCCAGACTCGACGAACAGATGTTGATTTATCTCTATCAACAGCTCTAATTCGACCCCTGTCATTTTTAGCATCGCGTTCCAAGCGAGTCCGGGAAGCGAGTAAAAATGACACGGGTCCAAGCAGTAATCGCGTAAGGCCATGTCTCGGAAACTTTCAAAGACATCGGCCAGCAGCATTACGTCTGTCAACAAATACAAATCATGGTAATCTCCAAACGTACGCAGATTGAATGCACTCCACACGTTTTGTGCGTGCTCGTAATCTGCGTCCGAAATAGACGATTCCAACAACCAGTTATCAAAGTGTTCACGAGCGGGTAGACTTGTTTCGTTGAACCGATCAATGCTGTCAACGTACTCGTAAGGGTATACCCCCTTGCGTACGAGCAGTTTGGTCTGTTAGTCGAAACCCCGTCTAAGCATTTCCTCTCTGAGCAAAGGAAATTGGCTCCCGGACGTGGACAGATTGGTAACGAGTGTGTCCAGAGAGCGATTAAGAAATTGAAAGGAGTCTACGAAATGCAAGGGACCCAGGGAGAACGACACGTAACGCTCACTAGATGTTGCAATGCAGGATACGTGTTGGTCCTTATATTTTCCTAAACCCTGCATTAAATGGTGGCAGTCGTAGCCACGAAGGTTGTGAAAGAAGACGGGGATATGACGAGGCATCTTGTAGCTTAGATTACAGCTATTGTGGGCTGCTCCCAAGAATTTCCCCGTAAGATGACAATGATTGCGTACCTTGTCATCGTCTGTCAAAGGGCGCTCACACAAATGACAACGGTGGCGTTAGTGAATGCAACATTGTCATCATCGGACATAATTATTTGTACGTTATGTCGTACTACCTTCATCATATTCTCGACGTCTTTCATCAACCACGAGAATAAAGTGTCTACGACGTTTTCACCCCGATAAACTTTAGCCTCTCTCCAGAGTCTGTGTGTATGATCGACGATAGCATAGGAGAAACCTGACGGAATATGCATCGCTTCGTATGATGTGGACGATACAGGAGGAGAAGTTATTTTCTGACGGGCACCGTTGCTATCAACTGAGTAGAATTCACCTAACTCGTGCACTGTCGTCGGGACGTTGTTACCAGGTGAACACGATTGAAGCGGAGTGATGAGGGACTCGAAGTCGGCATAGACGGTAAAGGGTACTTTAAGACAGTGCGCGTAATTTTTAAATGACATAAACTTCTCCTCCTCTGTGGGCATTTTGGTTTTCTGCTCGCCGTAAGGTGTGCAGTAGGGGAGATGATCGGACAGACCATGTTCTGTGGAGAAACGATGCAGGCAGTAGTCACAGTAAAATGATTTATTGCTACATTTTGTAAGGGATGATAACAATCTACTCATGTTACTGATAAGACAGTAGTGTTTTCGGCTATTTGTATCGGACAGAAGTAAAAGATTAACATGATGTAATCTGTCCTTATTGGGGGTAATTCTTAACGGATAAACCTCATTTTTTAATTCGTTTCTGATATTGTCGTCTATATCATAGCCGAAAACGTTTATAGAAATGTTGGGATTCTGTGTTTCAAATTTAGAAAGTGAGTTTATAGAAACAGGGTACTCGATACCGGACATATTTATTGTGTTTTTGAATAAGATGTAGTTTGAAATAAATTCTTTATTCCTTTGTTGAGGGTGTATGTGGGCTAGAACAGACCATAGAAAACACATTTCATCTTGGGAGTTCTTGATGTTGACTACTGCCCTGGTGACTGCAAGTTTTCGCGGGGTAGGAAGGTAGGAGGACGCTGCTAGAGGCCGGTACCGTCCAACAACCAGTTCCAGCTTCAGTACAGCATCCACCGACCATCCGCTCCCGTCACGGGTAAAATTGGATATGCTATTCATGATTTTATCGTAGGATTCATCGAGTAGACAGTTCAACTCGTCGTTGTCGTCCGTGAGCAACGTACGACAACGTCCGTGGAAGACGGCGTCTTTGGTTACCTCTTTTTCTTCGCCGCTGTCACCATCTAACACAGTTTTAGTGAAACGTATCCTGCACGCAATATGCCATTTGATACTGCGTAAACGTGCTTGTTCTGCCAGAATATCCTTGCACAATAAAGGTCGCACCTCAGTCATTATCGGTAATATATCTTGATCTCCTGTGTCCGTGTACACGGGCAGGTAATTAAAAGTTGTGAGGGATCCTCTAATACTGGTGTTTCGCACAATATAAAATCGTGTCATAACTGAAACAATAGAAACACATGTATTAGCTAATAGGAATGATGAATAACACACACAAATTTATGTTTGTGGTAAATAAATATATAGTACACGTTAGTAATACGTTAGTTTATTGCAAACTGTGAAGATGGCAGCTACTCCTGATTTTAGCATTGAAAGTGAAAGAAGAAAATCGTTCAAGTATAGGGAAGTGACGTTTGTCAGCCCCGATGAGTTAGCGTTTGCTGGGTTTTACTACTATCCGCTAAATTATGATGTTTGTGGACATAGTATGTCATTCATAGACGATAGAGTTAAATGCTTTTGTTGCGGAATTGAATTAGTTCATTGGAGAGAAGGTGACATACCTATGGTGGAACATGAAAACTTTTCTCCGTCATGTCAATTTCTAAACGATGTCAAGAGACAATAAATTGGGGAGAAGGTAACAAACCTATGTCAGAACATAAAAAATTTTCTTCGCCATATAAATTTCTAAACAACGTCAAGAGACTATCTTATACATGTTAGACAGAGTTGAATCATATGTTAATTCATATCAAACAAATTTGGTTTGCTACATAATTATAGAGAGAGACAATTGGTATTTAAAAAAATTTTTACCTTGTTGAGGATGTCCCTGTTCCTGCTGATGTTGTTGTTGTTCTGGATTCTGTTGAAGGTCGGACATGATATTCAGACGAGAGAGTGAATACTGAAAAACAAAGAAACTGTTATAGATATATATAGTATTTTTAACGCTGGTATTATGTTAGTGTATCTTAAACCATGAACAACGCACTCAAGACTATAAGCTCTAGAGCTACACAGAGCAGCGAGAAGGAATTTCGTTAGGCGCGCGGTTGAATTGAAGGGTCTACACGACTTGTACCAGGCAGATCTTGTGGAGATGATACCATACGCTCGAGTGAACAAAGGGTACAAGTACATGATGACAGTGATCAATGCGTTTAGCAAGTACGCGTACGCTGTACCATTGAAAACAAAGACAGGAAAAGAAGTAAAGCACGCACTAGAGCCTATACTAACTGCTAATCGAATGAAATATTTACAGACGGACAACGGGAAGGAGTATTATAACAGCACAGTACAAGCGTTGCTAAAAAAGTATAATGTGAAACATTACTCAACCTATAGTGAGAAAAAAGCTTCCATAGAGGAACGTTTTAATCGCACACTGAAGACACACATGTATCGAGCTTTCAGCGAACAAGGACACTACCGCTGGTTGGATCTACTACCTACATTACTGAAATCGTACAACAATACAACACACAGAACCATTGGTATGAAACCTTGTGAAGTGAATGACGCCAACGAACATATAGTGTTGGAACGAATAAGGAAGAACACAGCGCCTAAAATCAGTCCAACGAAACCACCCAAATTTAAAGTCGGTGACCGTGTTCGTATAAGTAAGCACAAAATGACGTTCGCCAAAGGTTATACGCCAAATTGGACTAACGAAATATTCACTGTGGATAAAGTACAATTTACTACCATCCCAGTCACTTATCTGCTTAAAGATCATCTAAACAAAGTGTTGAAAGGTGGTTTTTACGAGCATGAGATTAGTAAGTCCAAAGTCGGCGATGTATACCTAGTGGAAAAGGTGTTACAACGCAAAGGTGACAGAGTGCGTGTACGTTGGCTTGGTTTCGATGGTAAACACGATGCATGGATACATAAGAAAGATCTAATATAGAAAAGGTGACAGCACGTGCTGAAAACAGTATGCTTTCGGTATTCACAAAGATGAAGATTGTACAGCAAGCAAACAAATTACCAATAAAGGATATGGACTTTTTGGCTGGTGACGAAGACAGTGCTAAACGTAAACATGGCCCGCTATTACCTAACAGTATTCGCTGTATCGTTACAGGCCCAAGTTCCTGTGGGAAATCAAATGTGCTATTCAACCTACTGTTTGATGCCAACGGACTACGTTTCCGCAACGTATACGTGTTTTCAAAATCATTATTTCAACGAAAATACAGAATGCTAGAAACAGTGATGAAATCACTCGCTGATGAAGGTTTAGGTTATCATGCATACAGCGAGAACGAAGAAGTCCCGCTACCGAGTGAAATCACTGGTCTCGACTCTGTTATCGTATTCGATGACGTATCGTGTGAAAGACAAAACAATATTCGAAAGTATTTTGCTATGGGGAGACATAGCGGTGTGGACACATTGTATCTATGCCAGACATATAGCCAGATACCGAAACAATTGGTACGTGACAACGCTAACTTGTTGATATTGTTCAAACAAGACGATCTAAATTTACGACATGCATACAATGATCACGTTAACATAGATATGAAATATGATGCTTTCAAAGACGTCTGCACGGAAGCGTGGAAGGATCGTTATGGATTTCTAGTCATAGACAAAGACTCGTCAATAAATGAAGGTAGATATAGAATCGGCTTTGATCGATTCATAATTGTTTCCGACGAAGTATAAAAGTGGTTGCACTGTAGTAATGTAATCAGTCCTCTTGCTAACACGCGATGGCGATGAATAAGGAGGAACGACTTGCGTATGATATAGATACGATAAGCGACAACATAAGGAAAAAATATCATGCATTACAACACGGTATCAGAGAAGGTGACGAGAAGTTTAGAAAAAATTACAGACCGATTCTGGAACCGTTAGAAGCTATTTCACGAAAGTTAAGTGGTGATATGATGGAGGAGGAGGAGAAGAAGCAGCAGATAAAACAAGAAGAGCCTACACAACACGTAATAACAGAAAACGAAAGTGGCACGCAGAGTCATAACGCTTCTCATTTCAGTGACGAGGACGCCTGGAACCCTAACCCTTCACATTTCAGTGAGGATTCATTAGCAAACAAATATATGCGTTTGTGCGAATCGGCGGACTGTAAACGGATTATAGATCGTATGTATGGTGTTCGATACGAAGGTGGTAAATTTATGATAGGTGATTCAAATGTGAAAATCGATGATAACGACAACTTTCATGTCAAAGGAAAAATTTACGAGGGTACGCCTGGTCTGTATGAACTTTTGTTTATGAAACTACCGAAAAAATACAATAAGGACGATATGAGGAAATATAAGTCCATACTACAAGCAACCAACGGACACAAACAAAAATATAAACACAATACGCGAATAAACAGTAACAGTGGCGTCAAGTACCGACTAGTAATATCTAAATTTTTTGCACGAAAACGTACAGGGAGTGGCTATATGGAGATGAAACCGAACACTACAATCGATTACGTGCATTGGGATGATCCTAACGAGTTGGTTAATAGATTGAGACTGTTAATGGCGTCTCAAAATAGTGGCCATACTGGTCATAGGAATGAAATCGTTTCGATATTGGAAGAATTACGTGAAGTCGGCATTATCATATAAAAGCAGACGCACCGTTCTATAACCATCAGTTCTTCATAAATATGAGTGTAGACAAGTTCGGTAGACACGACAGCGCTGTAAGAGTGCGAAAAGAGACTCATCGAAGTCTGCGTGAGGATATCGGTTTAGGAGTGACTAACGACGGTCACTTTGATGTGAAAAACAAAAAGATACGCAACTTGGGTGATCCTGAAGAGTTGCACGATGTTGTTTCTTTACAGTACGTAAAGGACGCATGCTTACAGTACAAGAACGACGACGACGCTACCGTAGACGCAAAAGATCATCGAATAATAATGCTAAACGATCCGCTTAAATCAAGAGATGCAGCCACAAAACGATACGTAGACGAGAAGAGTTTGAAAAAAGATCGTGCAGGTAACGTAATCGTTAATGACTGTCGACTAACGCGTGTGCAAGCGCCTGTTGACTTCAAAGACGCAGTGAATTTGGAATGTTTACACGCACACACAATCAGTTTGCAAAGCGATGCTTTCTACGCTGCCGGAAGAAAAATTACGAATATAGCGAACGGTGTCAATGACAAAGACGCAGTCACTGTACGACAAATGCATGAATTAAAATTACATATAAAGACCGAATTGTACAAGGTCACTCAGGTATTTCACGCTCATATAATCAATCTAATAAAGTTTGTCTATAAATATCAAGACAGCGCGACACAGCGTTCAGTCCTGTCTGAATATATTGAAGAGGTGGGGGGTTTAATAGACGTTCTCGATACGGAAACGGAAATCAAGGATTGGAGATCTGTTTACAAGAATGCACGTACTTCGTAAGAAAAGAATGGGGCGTGGTGTAATTGGAAAAATACTTAAAAACACTGTGCCCGCTATCGTTTCGTCAGTACCTACTTTGATTAATCCAGAGGTGGACGCATTACCAGTAGAATTACACCTACCCGGCTATCGATTCTGTGGACCTGGAACAAAACTCAAAGAGAGATTGACCCGTGGCGAGCGCGGAATCAACGAGTTGGACGAAGCCTGTCGCGAACACGATATCGCCTACGCAAGGTACAAAGACAACAGTCGAAGACGTATAGCTGATCGCGTTCTTGCCGACAAAGCGTGGGAACGAGTGAAAGATTGGAATTCCGGTGTTAGTGAAAGAGCGTATGCTGCTGCTGTAGCCGCCGCAATGAAAGCAAAATCGGCAGTGGGTGGAGGGAGCTCGCGTAGTGGTTGCAGAAAAAAGAAGAAGGGTTCAGGAATTAAACGTCAATCCGCGAACAAACGCAAAACGACCTGCAAACGCAAAACAGTCCCAAGGCATAAACGTAACAATAAAAAAATAGCGTCAGGTCTATACCTACGACCTTACAGACAACAAAACTAATTTGCATACCAGTGCGTGCATTGTCTGACAGTGATTTGTATGTGTACGCAAAACTTTTGAAAATACCTTATTTCAGAGGAGTTTTTATGCGTAACACTTTACCACACACACGACCATGGAAGAATGAGAGTGCAGTTGTTAATCTGGACAGTGCAGAAGGACCTGGTACGCACTGGGTTTGCTACAAGAAGCGAAACAAACAAGTTTACTACTATGATGCGTATGGTAATATGCAGCCACCTCTTGAGCTGACACAGTATTTTGGAACCGACACTGACATTTACTACAATTACGAGCGTGAACAGCCACCACACACAGTCATCTGTGGGCATTTATGTTTGGACTTCTTAACGCGTGAGTGATCAGTAAGCGACAAGATGTCTTCGCTGTCGGTCACCTTAACAGGCACGAATGCTGCTGCTCTTGTATGTGACTTTTTCCCACCTCTCGAACTAACAAACGGCGAATGGTATGTAGGTCTATTGGACTTTACTACATACAACAGTATACCGAACGTGATTGAGGGAAAAAACAATGTGTTTCCAGTACTACGGGACGGAACAACGTGGGACTTGATAACGTTACCTACAGGTGCTTATGAAATCGGTGACATAGAAGCCTTCCTCAAAAAGCAGTTAGGAGACTCAAAGATTAGTCTACGTCCTAACAACAATACACTGAAATGTGAGCTGACTTGTGCACTGGATATTGACTTTCAACAAACAGTGTGCGGTATCGGTGATATGTTGGGTTTCAAGGAAAAGCGTCTGCTTGAAGCGAATAAAACTCACACGTCTGACGCCACAGTTAACATTATAAAAGTGAACAGTATACTGATAAGGTGTAATATAGCGCAAGGATCATACAAGAACGGTAAAAACGAGCACACACTGCACTCGTTCTATCCGTCAGTCGAACCAGGATTCAAAATAATTGAATCACCTACAAACGTCATATACCTACCTGTGAATGTGAGTCGTTTGGACAACATAACATTATCTTTACACGATCAGGACGGTGACGTAATAGATTTTCGCGGAGAAGTCATCACTGTGCGTTTACATCTAAAACGACTATAGACATGGGCTTGTACTTTGTTTCTTCACTACCGCTGCTACCACAGTCGTCAGTAATAAAAAAAGAAGAAGAAGAAAGATCAGTTAGGAAACGCATCAGTACTCGTTCGAAACTGAAACGATTAACATCAGTTAACCGTCGTTTCCTGATTTCACTGGGTTTTGTTGTTGTAAACAAGTAACATGGCGAGTGGAATATTATCTGTGGAGCAGCAACCGTTCTTTGAAGACAGTATCACACACTTTTCATTTCAATCACAGGCACCGTACGCAACAACAAGATATGGAAACAATGATAAAATACGTGTGCCAATACAACAACAGGACGTCTTTACACTGCCGTCAGAAAGTTTCCTCTACATCGAAGGCAAGTTGGTTAAAAACCCTAGTGTGGCTGCAGATACTGCACTGAATGTGGAACTGGTGAACAATGCTATAGCATTTCTCTTTGAAGAGATTCGTTACGAGTTGGCCGGAGTGGTAGTGGACCATACCAGAAACGTCGGTGTTACGTCAACTATTAAAACTTTTCTATCACTCAACAACAACACACGTGACGCAATGGAAAACGCAGGTTGGGTGGCGCCGACCACGAACGTATTAAAAGTGAATGATGACGGTGAATTCAACTTTTGTATACCACTGAAAATGCTAATGGGATTCGCAGAAGACTATACACGCATCGTGCTGAACGTGAAACAAGCACTTATACTCCTACGCACATCTACCGACATAAACGCTATGGTTTTAGCAAGCGGACAAACGACTGCTAATTGTGTTCTTGAACTAGATAAAGTTTACTGGAAAATGCCTTATGTACATGTAGCTAATGCGTACAGATTACCACTGTTACGACTCATAGAGAAAGACCACCCGATAACTATGCCTTTTAGGACCTGGGAGTTGCACGAGTATCCTGCCTTACCACAGACTAAAAGGCAGAATTGGATTGTCAAGACCTCGAGTCACCTAGAAAAACCACGCTTTTTGTGTTAGCGTTTCAGACAGCAAGAAAGAATGTACTGACAGCACACGCCGATGAATTTGATCATTGTAACGTGATCAATGCGAGACTGTTTCTAAACGACAAGTATTATCCTTACGATAATTTAAACTTGGATATTGGGAAAGACCGTTTTGCATTATTGTACAATATGTACGCTAGTTTTCAAAGTTCGTATTACCACCGTTTAGACGTCAGCCCAGTACTGACACCAGAATTATTCAAATCAAAAGCCCCGCTGTTTGTATTCGATTGTAGCAAACAAGACGATGCACTTAAGTCTTCAGCAGTTGATGTACGTTTAGAATTTGAATCGTCAATGAATTTTCCTACACAGACGACTGCCTACTGTATGATACTACATGATTCGCTTGTAGAATATACACCATTGTCCAACACAGTACATAGACGTGTTTAAGTCTTATTTTATACATATTTTGTAAATATATATATATTTTCATATTTGTAACATTATAATATTGGAGCTGTGTGTGTGTATGTATTTTTAATTGTAAAACTAGTTTAGATATATTTTAATACTTGTAACAATATAATCTTGGAACTGTGTATGTTTTTTTTTTAAATTGTAAATACTAGTTTAGATATATTTTCATACTTGTAACAATATAATCTTGGACCTGTGTATGTATTTTTAATTGTAAAAAGTGTTTAATATAATCTTGGAGCTGTGTGTATGTATATTAATAAATGTATTTTAATAAATGTATATATTACACACACTTTATTATTATTATTTGTATAACCCACTCCATAATGTATACGCATAATAATTTGATCATACACATACGCACACACACACACACACACACACACACATGTATTAAATTCAATAAATAATAATGCGCTTGATAATGTTTTAATGCAAATAATTTTAGGAAAGTCTACATTACACTTTCATAAGGAAATAGTCACCGCTTACAGCTATGTATGTATGTCCACAACAGAATTAGAGAGATATAAATGTCATCATACGCTGGGACCTACTTTCTAAATTTGTTACATTAAAAATGTTTGTTTAAAGCAATTTTTCAGAAAAATTGTAACAGACATAATAATTTGATCATACACACACACACATGTATTAAATTCAATAATGCGCTTGATAATGTTTTAATGCAAATAATTTTTACGTTTAAATAAAATCTGCACATACATTAAAATTAAATAAAATCTGTACACTTACCAAAACTAGTATGTGTTGTCTACACACCCTTAATGATGTGTGTATACTGAAGGCGTACAAACAGTCTTTCAACTATTAAAAAAGATGCAGAGATAGATAGATTTCACGATGTATCAGCACACGCAGGCGATCAATGAGAAATTGCCACTATAAAAATACAGTAAAAATATATTTTCAGAAATTGTAATTTGATCATACACACACACACACACACACACACACACACACACACACACACACACACACGCATGTATTAAATTCAATAAATAATGCGCTTGATAATGTTTTAATGCAAATAATTTTTACGTTTAAATAAAATCTGTACATACAATAAAAATTATGCTCAGTTATTAACGTATTCAAAATGTTTCAATAATGCGCTTGATAATGCAAATAATTTTTACGTTTAAATAAAATCTGCACATACATTAAAATTAAATAAAATCTGTACACTTACCAAAACTAGTATGTGTTGTCTACACCCTTAATGATGAAAGTTGTGTGTATACTGAAGACGTACAAACAGTCTTTCAACTATTAAAAAAGATGCAGAGATAGATTTCACGATGTATCAGCACACGCAGGCGATCAGATGAGAAATTGCCACTATAAAAATACGGTAAGAATATATTTTCAGAAATTGTAATTTGATCACACACACACACACGCGCGCGCGCGCGCGTATGTATTAAATTCAATAAATAATGCGCTTGATAATGTTTTAATGCAAATAATTTTTACGTTTAAATAAAATCTGTACATACAATAAAAATTATGCTCAGTTATTAACGTATTCAAAATGTTTCAATAATGCGCTTGATAATGTTTTAATACAAATAATTTTTACGTTTAAATAAAATCTGCACATACATTAAAATTAAATAAAATCTGTACACTTACCAAAACTAGTATGTGTTGTCTACACACCCTTAATGATGAAAGTTGCGTATACTGAAGACGTACAAACAGTCTTTCAACTATTAAAAAAGATGCAGAGATAGATTTCACGATGTATCAGCACACGCAGACAGTCAAATGAGAAATTTTCACTAATTTTCTGTGCGTATATATATTGTACACTGGTAGTGGGAGAAAGCTTGCATGTCCGTTTTTAGAGTAAATACTTTCTAATCCATAATTAATCCTAATTACTGTCAACGCTGCTAATGATTGACAGGTGTCAAATTAGAAAGTAGAACGTCCGATTTAGACGACGTACACAAGGTTAATGACCTCTGGTTTAAGTTATCGAATAGTAATAACTATATCTAATTCAGTATCGTTGTGTGTGTGTGTGTGTGCATAGACTTGTTTCGTTGAACCGATCAATGCTGTCAACGTACTCGTAAGGGTATACCCCCTTGCGTACGAGCAGATTGGTCTGTTCGTCAAAACCCCGTATTTAATTATTTAAAACAAATTATGGTTTATTTTAATTTATTTCGTTATAAACCTCCGAATATGCATGCAATTATTTGTATAGTAATCAGAAATGTGTGAGAGAGAGAGAGAGAGACATTTTAATAATTTGCAGGTTGTATCTTACAATCACGAAAATTATTATTTAAACTGATAATTGTTTTATTAAAATCTTACAATGACGAAATATTATTATTTCATTGTTTACGATATATATATTTAATTAATGCAAAAATTAATTTCTAAAATTACAATGGTCTGTAAACCATATTTAAGTTTGTGTGTGAGTGTGTGTGTGTGTGCATACATAGTTAATCTTTCTATCACTATTACCACACTGAATGTATAACTTTCTAATGACGAAATATTATTATTATTATTTCATTGTTTACGATATATATATTTAATGCAAAAATGAATTTTTAAAATTACAATCGTCTGTAAACCATATTTAAGTTCGTGTACACATACAAATCGCTTTGAATAAGGGAATTCTTGTCAACGTTTGCAGCGAGAGAGAGAGAGACATACA
The DNA here is from genome assembly GCA_034769895.1 of Magicicada septendecula. Lineage (NCBI taxonomy): Eukaryota > Metazoa > Arthropoda > Insecta > Hemiptera > Cicadidae > Magicicada > Magicicada septendecula. Next base: position 664,143,807 of record CM068368.1, read on the forward strand.
CAATGTGTGTATGTGTACACAAAACTTTTGAAAATACCTTATTTCAAGGAGATTTTTTTATGCGTAACACTTTACCACACACAGACTTGGTAGTATATTAATTTCTAAATCGTGGTCAATGACTGTCATGTGTCAAAAAAAAAAATTAGAAGTAGGACGCAACGAGGTAGGTGATAAATATATATTTCCTGGTGATTACATTTTAGTATCGCTACTTACAATAATCCATAAGTAGCACGACGCTTATGTAAAACTGATGACATAAAGAGAGAGAGAGAGTTTATATCGTGATCGACAACTGTGTCTAGAGACAAAGAGAGAGGAGGGGAGAGAGAGTTGATATCGAAGTCGTCAACAATTTACTATACACTATAATGCGTCTGCTAATATAGTTTGAATTTCCCACCGAAGAAAAATGTTGGCAGATCTGTTCTATACACACAATAATGCAGGATTGGTAACCCTGATCATATATTTTAATATACACTATAATACACACACACATATCAAGTTTGAACCCATATATAGGTTGGTAAACCTGATCATATAGATTTAATATACATTATAACACACAACAAATTTGAACTCATGCAAGGTTGGTAACCCTGATCATATATTTAATATATACACTATAATGCATCAAGTCGGAACCCCCCACCCACAAAGGCATAGTTATCGGGTGGTCTTTCTCTATGAGTCGTAACAGTGGTAATCTGTAGTCCAGCGGTGGTGGGGAGAGCGTGGGAAAAAATCTTGGACCGCGGGAACGGCGGCATCTCTTTGAACTTGGCGCGCAAAAGGTGGCATGAAATTTTATTGGTGGAAATTCGCGGATGCTGCAGGTCCAGCGGTGGTGGGGAGAGCGTGGGAAAAAATCTTGGACCGTGGGAAAGGCGGCATCCTTTGTTAGTTAGAACCCTTATTTTCCCTCTACTTACTCCATCAACATGGGCTTAATTACATCAGGGGCGATTATCCTTAATTCCTTTCCATTTCCTATTCTATGGCATATTATTCTTTTACTCAACACGTATTTATCTGATTTAATTCCTTCCTCGAGTTGTTCTATAATTGGCTTCAGAAGAGGGTCTTGTTGTTGATATTGAGCGATGTTGGTAAACGCAAGGGGGAATTCAGTAATTACGGTGTTAACAATGGGTGTTTCCAGACTCTCCTTGTTTTCGGGAGTATTAGTGGGCGACTGGAACATACGGGACAGGGTATCCGCGACTACATTTTGTGTACCTGTAATATGTTGTACTTTGAAGTTGTAACAGTTCAATCTCAATACCCATCTTCCAATACGTCCTAACTGTTTAGGGTGATTCAGTAACCAAGATTATGCTTGATTATCAGTTTCCAAAAGGAACTCTTTATGTTCTAAAAAGGGTTTAAACTTCTCAAAAGCAAATACAATAGCTAAACATTCTAATTCATATGCGGAATATTTCTTTTCTTGGTCAGTCAAAGTGCGTGAAGCATAACTAATCGGTAGTCTACAGTTTTCTATTTCCTGATAGATTACTGCACCTAAGGCTACACTTTAACTGTCGGTCTGAACTACGAAAGGTTTCGTAAAGTCTGCTAGTTGTAATACTGGGGGTTATATGATGCTTTCTTTTAGTTTTTCGAATGCAGTTTGGTGTTGTGGAGTCCATTCAAATTTCGCTCCCTTCTTTCTTAAAGCATTCAGAGGTGCTACTATTTCGTCTAGATGGGGAATATACTTGTGGAAATAATTTACCATTCCCAAAAATAGGGCTATTCCTTTTGCATCCCACGGGGGTAAAAATTCTCTGATTGCACGGGTTCGTTCGGGGTCTATGCTTACCTTTCCGTTGGCCTTCACGATGTGACCTAAAAATGAAAATTTTGGGACTGCAAAATTTACCTTTTTGGGATTTACTGTTAATCCGGCTTTTTGTAATCGAGATAACACTTCACGTAGATGTTTAAGATGTTGTTCCATCGATTCGCTGTAGATTACAATGTCATCCAGGTAGTGATACACATATCTAAATTTAATATAATGAAATAATCTTTCTAATAGTCTACTACATACGGAACTTCCTTGTGATATTCCAAAGGGTACCCTCGTAAAATGGTACAGGTTGAAAGGAACAGCAAAAGCGGTTAGACGTTTGGATTCTTCCGAAAGGGGTATTTGGTGAAATGCTTGATTTAGATCCATTATAGTAAAGACTTTCGCTTTGGTGAAATAATGAAAAGCACTGTGGGTGTCGGGAAGCGGGATAGATTCAAATTCTATTCGTTTATTTAATTGCCGGTAGTCCACAACTAGTCTATGTTTGTCGTGACCTTTTGGTACTAAAAAGGAGGGTGATGAATACGGAGACGTAGAGGGTTCGATGACTCCTTGTTCTAACAAATTGTTGATATGGTTCCTCATTACTTCCATTTTGGGCGGCGATAACTTGTATGGGGGTAGGCGTATTACTTTGTGATCGTTCAGATTGATCTTGTATTCTATTAGGTTAGTTAGTCCTAGCTTAAGGGTAAGAACAGTTGAAAACTCTTTTATTAGTTTCTGCATTCTCAGCCTATCTCTACTTCCTAGATGAGATAATTCAGACTCATGGTGTACTATATGTGCTGTAGATGATCCAGTACTTTCTTGTTCTTCAGTTTCATAATCAAAATTATACTTCCGTGTACGATCGAATCTAAAATAATATTTCTTCTCGTGGATGTCAAGAATAATTCCCGTTTTACTTATGAAGTCAGCTCCCAATATTAAGTCGGGTCCTAAATCATTACATACTAACATTGAAAAAAACCACGTTAGATTCTTAATTCTTACCTTAATGGTGATGCTGAGTTTTATCACTATATTTTGTTTATTGGCAGTAGCACATTTTATATTCACAGCTTGACTGCGTTTCACTAGGTGGTGTTCGAATAATTTATCTGCTAACCTCTGACTGATTAAGGTTCTAGTTGATCCAGAATCGATTAGTCCGAGGGTGGATGTAACACCTAGGTTAACTTGTATTAAGGGCAATAGACTTTTAGTCCAATCACTTTTAGTTATCGCATTACATTTCTCAATAAACCTTCTAACATAGGGATCTATTTTTCTAGTGTTCTTTTCTTTTTTTTTTCTCGTAGATTTCTTTGGGTTTACCGGTTCTCAAGATGCTGCGGAAGACACAGGATTTCGGGTCTCCCTGCCTTACATGTTTTTTGGATTAGGGTGTTTGCGTTCGTACTGCTTCCGATTACAGTTTCTACTTATGTGTCCATACTTACCGCAGTTATAACACACATTTTTATTACGAGGAGTATAGCTTGCTTCCGTTTTAGGTTGCGTGTCATTAGATTTACCAGGGCTGTGCAAATTGTTCGGTCTATTAAATAATCGCCTTTCACGCTGGGTTTGCACATCGGGCACTAGGGCTTGCATTTCATTTCTACTCGGCTCGGTTGATTTCACAGCATGTCTGTTCTGATCTCAGTACCATACATTCGAAGAGTGAATACTGCATTGTTCGAGATCCGCAAAGGTGTTGGGTCTATTTATTAACGCTAAACGAGATCTTTCTTCTGGAGACAATCCTACTAAAATGGTGTCGACCATCTGTCTCTCATTCCAATCTACTTGCAGTAGTCGAGAAGACTCCCTGATGTCTGAGATGTAATGGGCCAGTCTCTCATGATTTCCTTGTACTCGCAGTACGGTCTTTCTTTTAAGTTCCTCATAAATTCCGGTGGGAATAAAATACTTTATGATTGTAGTATGCAGTTCTTCTACTGGAAGGGTAGAGCTTAATGATTCTAGCACACGATTCTTTAATGGTGGTTTACATTTAGGTAGGAGGACTTGTAAAATTTGCCAGTCATTTAGCTGCTGTAAATCCTTTATCTGCAGGAGATATTTGATGAAATTTAGTAGTTTAGTAACGTTCAAACCATCCGTGTATGGAATTTCAGCTAAGAGTTTTTCTACGGGGTGAGTGATTTTTCCGTAGAGGTCAGCATTATAATTTACGTGTGGTATAGCTTTAGGAAGACCAGATGATGCATTAGGGGTTGTCAATTCGTACATTCCGGAGCGATTTTGCGAACCACTGGGAGGTGGGGCTTCAGATATAGTCTGGGTATTTAAATCTCTATTTGGGTTTCGCTCTCGAGTCGGTTGTATTTGCGATACGGCGGGTGAGTCCCGATCCGTGTTGGGGGAGGTTGTTCTAACGTAGGGGATTGAATTGGGGAGATGTATAGTTTCTTCAAGGATTTTTCAATTTCATCCATTCTGAACGAGTCGGACTTTCTTCGTAATTCATTGATAATAGTGGGTAATTGGCGTAAAGCCTCATCCACAAAACTTTGGACTTCGGGAGGGATTTCCGTGAGGTTAGGCCAGTTTAACAAATTTTTCATTCGCCGGGTTAAATGTTCTATCCTTTGAGTTGTCCGCAATATTACCGCAGGAGATTTCTCGTCTTGAAGGGTTTGGGACAATAAAGTCAACTCACTATACTTGGCATAACAAGTTTCTCTCTCGCTCTCATAATCGAGTCCGCGTAGGTTACTTAACTCCGCGGGAGTATCAAATCCACTTTCGCGTATAGACTTGCGCAATTCCGCGACTGTTACATTCGCATGGGGTAAACCACGTAAAAGAGCTTCATAAGACAGTTCGTCCTTTAATAGTAAATCTGGATTAAATAGGGTCATGTTTACCTTATATCTAACACACTAAAACTTATTTTACTACACTATACAATTATTGCATACACAATTTAATTCATGGTTAAAACATTTGCATTGTTTGTAAGAGAATTACTTATCATCTCAGAGAAAGAGAAAAAATTCACACAGACGTCAACTTTACTTTCAACGATCAGCTGTTACGCTGGAATGTGGGTCAAACTAGTTTTCTTTTAAACAATGGCATAGTAGTATGCGTAAGAAGGGGAGAATCACACTCGGGGTGAGAGAATGTTATTGTTCTATTCAACAACAGCTGACTGCTTCCTTTACAGACTTGTATCGGTTGGCTTCAACGAGGGTGGCATGTGCGATGCGCAACGATATACGTTTTTAAACAAGTTACAGCCCGTAATTAAGCTGAGATTTAGTTATTATTTAGTTTTACGTACTAATTTTAATTTATCTAATTCTGCTACTAGAGAGGAGTAGAATTTCACTTACAATTTATTTACACGTAATTGAACTTGTTTACTTTTGTCAATCGTTTATATAACTCACCGTGGCAACAGAAATACAATTTACATTTTTATGCAGGCATATGCAGGAAAACTACAGGTCTTGAATTGTAGCTAAATAGACGTGTTAGAGACTGAACATATTGACAAGTACTAAAATTCATGTAGGTACTTGAATTGGTGTAATACAATTATCATACAATAATAATTCAAGCAATTATTTTCACGTATATTAAGTAAATGAGATATACGAGTTTGTGCGTAATCTCACACAAAATTTACAATGGTAAATTAATATTGTCACTATTCCTTTGTGCTACTTAGCCTTTTTGTTTTACATACAATACATTAACTGAGTGCATAGATCTGCAGAGTGCCGCATCTTATATGAGACACTACGTACACTAACATTTTATACGAAAAACAGAGTGGCGCATTTTATATGTGACACTCTGTACACGATTAACCTTTTTTTTTTTACAAACCAGAGTGGCGCATTTTATAACGTGTTGGCTACGTTATAATCCAGGGAACCCGTAATAATTGACTCTAGCCAATTATACAGGCTGCCTACGTTGTAACAAACTGAAAAAATCAAACACAACACTAAGAATAATTATAATTATTCTAATTACAGGAAACAAGGGGAGGGAATTTAGCTGATTTATGCACTCACTTTAGTATGTAACAAGATGACGTCTCTTTATTAACATATGATATGTAACACATTACAAATAAAAATTTACTCATACAGAAATTGTCAAGGGGTTTTCTGTCAAAACAAATGATCACACAGATCATGTATTTTACCTCTGATCCGAGTCTCTTTAATCTAGTTAAGAAGTTTCAAATTTACTTTACTTGTCTAGAAGGTTACATTGTTACTTAAATACCATTTGAAGAATGGTTTTATTCAGTTAAGCGATTCAAAGTTATATCTCAAGAGTAATGTTACAACGTATGATTTCAGAAATTACTGGTTACATCATTCTAAAACTTAATGCTTAGAGATTGTCTTTTAAAAGTCTTTGTCATTTATAAATACTTATATTTTAAATATACATAATCCACGGAAGACGAGCTCCCGCGTCACCTCTTAGATAAGTGTTATCTGTCCATGTCCTGGGGCGTGAATCTTCTGTACTCTCTTAGTCGTAGGTAGTCATCGGGGTAGTCTTTCCACTGGATGTCCTCGGAGTGAATTAATGAGGAGATGGATGTTATGTAGCGTGAAGTCGTCCTGATCCTCGGCGGTAATGGTAAATGTTGTTTAGGTCTTAGTCGTCACTATTCACAGTTATGCACATCACATATTTAATGGCACCGTAGTATTGGAGTTTACATCTTCTTTTCACATTATGTTGGAATTACTTTACTTGAACCATATTTGATTGTTAGTTTTAATTAACAGGAGATGTCACCTTATACACTAGTTTTCCTTTTTCACATCTTTGTTTAACAAAATTACTCACTACATCTTAGTTATTTATAACTAGCTCTCCACGCTTTTAGTGGAAGCTAACACTCAATAAAAAATAAACATTTTGTGAAGAGCCCTCGCTTGGAGCTGTTTACAGTTTGAAAGCCGCATCATAAGTCCTACATTGTTACAACAGGAAAGTTGCAACGACGCGGAGTGAGTACTCCGCCATAATGTAGTTCCAACTCTTAATTAGTAATACAGTCTTACAGTTTGACAAAATAAACTATCGAGACTTATCTTGTCTACAGGAATTATTACAACTACTACTTGTGACTTAAAATTATTAATTATTTACATTATGGTTTACAGGTATTTCTTATTTAATGCCGGGTCGGTATGCAAGTTGGATCTGGAATACACAGGTCATAGCATGATAAATTTAATAAAGGGTTAACAGTATTATTTTTAACTTTTACTTTCACAGTTTTAATTAATTAATTATTTTAGTTAGATTTTCTTAATTAATTCTCATTACTATAATGAGTTAGTTCAGGGGTATTTGGTTTAATAGTGCGATTTAATGTTTTTCACTAACTTCCCGTTTTATATTTTTATAATTAATTTTTTTTTTTAATTTACAATTTAAATCGTCACACAGTCACCAGCGTTATATAGGCCTACTAAACCAGTTACATTGTCCATCAATTGTGCTTCTCAGTACAATAAGCCAAGACGCACTATTTACATTTCGCGTTCAAAACATTGATTAATCATACTCAATAACAAATAATCACTTAAAGTCAAATCCACGTTCCGCATCATTGCGTAATAACAATACACATTACTACGTTGCCATACAGCTGACAAGTTTCTCCCCTGTCTTCTACTATCGTGGAATCCAGTTTAAAACACAGTGTTTCGACCATTATAATCAGCTGTCTACAGATCCCACATAACAAAAAATAATTACAATATATGTAAAACATTACAACTGTGCATTTTACAACAAAAATCGATCTGTAACTAAAACGATGTTGTTACTGTTGAACACAAAATAAAGTTAAATTAATAAGAGATTTATATAAATTTGACTTATAAATATTGTCCCTAGCCTGGAGGTCGGGAGGTCGTCTGTGAGAGTTTCCACCCACGAATAAAAATTGCTTAATTAGGTAAAAAATTGTATGAACACCACTGAACTGGCTTGGTGGCGCAGTGCTTGTGATACTGTAACAGCTCAGTACTCTTCCAAATAATCTTGGCATTCCTTGAACATTACTTTTATCCCATTCCAGCTTACACATTTAAGTTAAGTTTACATTACGTACAGGGTTCAAATGGAGTTCTTATGATAGAGGTTTACGTTCAACATGCATGTACAACGAAGTCTCCATTGAACATTGAACATTAAATAAAAATTACTCATCATCATCTCCTTCCTTTTCACACTACACAGTGTAGGAAATGTTCCTGTCCCCTCTCATTCCTCCAGCGATCTTTTCGCTGTCTTTCCAAGGATTCTCTCGTCTAGTGATTTGTAGATCCGCTGCTCTCACCATTTGTCTCTTAATATTCTTATTTTGTCATTCATGCTACATATATCCAGTTAATCCGTTATATTCTAGTTTACTATGTGATAAAATTTGCACATCCTCTAACTTGTCGAAAAAATTTCATTTGTGATGCCTGTATGCCTCACTCTTACCCTCCTATTGTTGTCCACACATTGTTCCCATGCAACAGAGGTACAGCCATCACTTTATAGAATTTCGTCTTCGTCTCTCTCCCTACCTTATTTCAATGCGATATCCGATATCAAAAGAAAGTTGTGCAACATATTATCGTGATCGTGGTTATGGTCACGAGGTAAATGAAGAACTTAACTTGCTCTATAGGCTACTTTCACCGGACGGAAACGTTCTGTTTTACAAAAAGTCTCAATTTCGGTTTCTGATGTTAAAACGTTCGCATTGCATTCGTCACATAATTTCTGAAGCTTGGAAACAAATCTTTGTAGAGTATGTTGGTTGGCAAAAATTATTTCAACATAATTATTGAGCCGCGATAGGGTACTGTGGTAACATTATCGTATGTTCACTTGTAAAGTCAAGCATCGCATCCGTGAATGTAAAGTCAGGATTGAGGACCACACGGTATCTCGATAACTGGGGATCTCTCTATACTTATTACGAAGGATAGAGCAGATAAGAGTGATAATTTGAATTGACTCGATATATCAATGACGATAATTAAAAAATTGTCATATTTTTAATCCATAACGGCAACGCTCGTAATTCAAAATATGCCTCGGTGTACTCGACTTATATTATCACTTATTCAACAACTGGATAATAAATTTTAGAGCTCCAAGAGTTATATTTGTAATATGGAATATAATTCAACAAAAAAAAATGAATGTAATATTAGTTCTGTTTACTTGAGTAGCGCAGCGAAGGGTGGGTTAAGAGTTAACTGAAAATGTAAAAAAATTAAGAAACTGTGGTGGCAAAAATTTAGTTATGTATGTGTTCGTTAATGCAACGAATTAAATAATTAATTAGTTATATGAAAACGAACATTATTATTAGTAGTAGCTTTTTGAATATGAAATAGCTTCTTGTAAACATTGCTCTCTGGTTTTTCAAATGTCTATCCTAGTTTTGATGTATCCTAGCCTTGTAGGAGAGTACGAAAGAGCTAGTTGTAGACTTCGGATATTTTTTCAGCTCACAGGTAACTACTCACTTTACTATATTTGCAGTGCAGTAGTTTATTCCATAACAAATTTTAAAATACAAATACGAAACGTCTCGTACCCGCTTTTTCGATCGTGTCAATTATCATTTGTATTTAGTAATTTGATAGTGTATTATTGTTTAGTACTTTACTTTAATACCGTTTCGAACAGAAGGCAACAATAAAAAACTTACAAAGTATCGAACACAGCCTCTACCATTGAACCGATTTACACGACAGCTTCAACAAAATTACGGCAATCGCACGCATTCGCGCGCCCTAAGCATGATTTAGAAAAGTTCCTTTCTGAGGGACTGTAATTCCCACTTTATGAAAGTCTTTTATTTATTTCTGCGCTTAAACGAGTAGAACGATTTAATTTCACTTGGTGTAATTAATTCCAAGTATACTCCGGAGCGAGTTTTCTAAAATACGAATAAAACAATTAATATTATTTATTTTAACATCGTTTAGTTATTCTAAAATATAAGAGGCCATCTTTTTTTGTATCGGCTATCTAAGGACCACATGCAAATTTCAATTCTTTACTCTTTGTTCTTTTCTTTTTCTCCAATATTCTTCCATTTTTTCACTGTGTCTCTTCTTCCTGTCTTCAGTCCACTTTGAACCTGCGTTTTTCTCTCTCCTACCCTGAACTCCTTCCATTTTTTAACACTTTTTCCCGAAACTTCTCTTTCAATCGCTTATTCTACGTGTATATTATTTTTTTTCTAAATCCTTTTGGACTTCTTTAATCCAACTTGATGTTGACTTCTTCCCACACAGATATTTGAAGACTTGCTTTTTGCAACATATTATCGTCCATTCTATATAAATGTCCAAAAAATAATAATCTTCTTTTTCTCATTGCTTCTGTTATATTTTCTATACTTTGATATATTTCATCATTACTTCTTAATTTCCAACATTCTGAAGTTTTTCGTGGGCCTAATATTTTCCTTATAATTCGTCTTTCCAATATTTCTAGTAGAGGCCATCTTTATTGTTTCCTAAAATTTTTAAATTTTGAATACGGTATCTAATAACATTAGCCCTATGTTTCCACACTTACCTTCTTGAATATAACAAATTAGAATTTTTTTTTTTTTTACTTTTTGTATTTTTATTCACAAAAATCTAACCTCCCTCCCGAGAAGAAAATCCCGGCAGCGCCCCAGGTTTTTCTTAAGAAGATTAATTGACAATATCGTTACCAGGACATTAATACTGACAGAGAATCTACAAATTTTTATAGTTTATCTAAAAACCCTGAGATAGTCGTTCACGAAAGGTAGACGGAAGAGGTTTGAAGGTGTTTTCACCAGTTCACTGACCGAAAAAGAAAATAAAAACAAACGGGTGAAAATTTTTTAAACAATAAAGGAGTGTAGCTTATATCTAAAAGAATTTTTTTGAAGCATTTCACATCCGTCTTCCATCTAGGATTCAGCTTGAATGCTTGTTACGTTTTGAAAATTGAATATAACCCGTTCATTTTTTCTGAACATCTCAAAGTCTACTTTCCTGAAGTTATCGGATTATCATAAGCGTATCTTAACAGACTAATTTTAACGGTATCTGTGAAAATACATTATACTTGACTTCATAAAGAAAATTGTTTATTCGAGGAACACGACAAACTCGACGTGCTATTAAACAGGCACGACGATGGTTGAACCAAGACAACAGATATTCCATCCGACTTAGTTCCAGCACTTGCGCGTGGTGAACGAAGAATGTAAGTGTGTGTGTACATGCAATGTGGATGTAGACCTCGTGGATTCCGTTATTGAAGATCCACCGCAAACTACTTTCTTAACCAGTCTTTGAGTATGTTGATGATATTAATGCGACACGTTTCGTTGCTTACTTGCTTTCTTCTTCTAACAGCTAGGAAGCGTGTATGCATACTGTGTGTGTGTGTGTGTGTGTGTGTGTGTGTGTGTGTGTGTGTGTGTGTGTGTGTGTGTGTGTGTGTGTGTGTGTGTGTGTGTGTGTGTGTGTGTGTGTGTGTGTGTGTGTGTGTGTGTGTGTGTGTGTGTGTGTGTGTGTGTGTGTGTGTGTGTGTGTGTGTGTGTGTGTGTGTGTGTGTGTGTGTGTGTGTGTGTGTGTGTGTGTGTGTGTGTGTGTGTGTGTGTGTGTGTGTGTGTGTGTGTGTGTGTGTGTGTGTACACAGTGCGCCGGTTGGGCTGACGATTAATCTCTAATGACCCACATTTAGTTAAGTATTAGCCATACCGGCATCGTCTGTTGTTAACTGAGCTCGTCCTGTGAATAGCGAGCTGCACTAAGAACTCATCACAGGCCATCGATAACGAATTGTCTGCTTACCGCTGCCGTGTCCTTATTTGGAAACCGAGTACAAGGTACGAGTAATCTCCTTTGGTGAAATGTGTTTGCTGCTCCAACTTTGCTCGTTTCTTGCTTGGCAGCTCCCTTACACGTGTCTTCGGTTCCCATGTGCCCATAATGTAGATACCAACACCCAACCGCCGCACGCCCGTTACGTTTGTCATCCAACATAACGATTTAAAGAGTATGTGTACCCCCCCCACACACACACACACACAGACGTATATATACACACATACACACGCACACCCACACTCACACGTGTGGGTGTGGGTGTGTTTCACATGTGTTATTAAATCACGTACATACTAAATATTATCGTCAAAAATAAGCTAAAAGATGTTTCGATTTCTGTCAAACTATGCAGAACACATCGATTACTTAGCAACACGTTTATCACTTATATCTTCTGATTTCCCAACAAATTGCTTCAAGCGACTCACCGGATTTCTCAGCGGCTAAATAGGATTCTCGAGGCTTATAATAACCTACCTGATAGTTATCAAAGATTTTTGAAAATATCATCAACATATTCTCTTAGTTTTTCTACAACATTTCTAATTATTTAGTTCAATGATCACCACGCGGTTGTATCAAGTAGGCCCTAGTCATGGTAATGTGGGAGTACACTCTACTAAACCCTTCCCCTACTTTACATTTCTTGCCATCGTGGAATCATCAGTGATCATATTCAGTTGTTCGGAGTCCTGCAAAGAAAAACCATTTTAATAAAAGGTCTGTAAAAGAGTATATTTGCTCTCATGATAAAGAGTACAAAAAACTTACGAAACGTGCACAATCAGATACAGTATTAATAATTTACAATCTTATGTAGCAATAAGCTAATCATGTAACTCACTAATGATGACGACCATCCCTCAACATAAAGTCACATGGTGGCGCCGTGAGGATACACTTAAGTGATGGCACAAGTTCTGTTAAACCAAGACACTATTGAGTGGTCTAGGTCTCCGTTCCATGGGCAATAACTTTGCTTTTATAAGGCGAATGATATTCGGACAGTGTAAGCTTGCTGCTATGCCAAGTATGCCAGTATAGCGTGCAATGTAGGACTTCATGACCAAACAATTCACTCAGGTGCATGACAAATTGGTCTTTTCTTGGTTTACTTTCTGTCGAATACTTTGTAGTCTTGTTATTCCCATGAAAATGTCGATAGTTAGCATGTGTACACAGCACATACTAATACAACCTTATCACAGGGGTTAGACCCGTATTATTGTTTTACTGAATTACATACAACATATTTCAAAATCCATACACATTATCTATGTTCATAACTATCTTGAAATCCTATCATAATATGGCATTTTTTTAGGAAAACGCTGTACTCTGTATATTATCTACGAAATTTGTGTGATCTTCTCTAGGACAGCTTCCAAATACTACCTCCAATTTTCATTATTTATTGTTATTTTAATAAATTATTTTGTAACAATCGTAACTTCTGCTCGTGTTTGCTTTCTTTTGTTTATGCCCCACTGTTGTGAGCGCCAATTTTGTACCAAAATAAAAATTTCGTATTTGTTAACAAAAAAATAAAATTTGGTTGTGTTTAAAAAATATTGTTTTAATTGTTTTTGTTGTTCGTATTTAGTAAATAATTTTTGTAATTGTTTTATGTAAATATTTAAATCTTTTATTTCTGTTTCCGTCAACTGTATCACTTTGAGTTTTTAGAATTAATTTCTGCGTTAATTGTATTATCTCCAGCACTAATCGATTGACGGTTCTTCTTCTTAATTGTGTATTCTCCTTCCACTTTGGTAAAGGCCGCCTTTCGGATAGTCCGTGATCTCAAATTTATTTTATTTTAATTCTATTTATTAATTTTATAAATAAACAGAAACCAATTTGCAGAAATTCCAGATTTATTAACAATTTTTATTATATATCGAGTGTTAAACGATTATTCGACAGTAGTCTCGACTCGTTTCTCAGGGCTGTCGATTATTTTTACATCTGTATTTAATATTAATTATCAGATTCTTTGAACGGTTATATTATATAGTCAGAGAAGGGTAAGGTCAGGAAAGTATAACACAAGTAAACAGCTTAAGAAATAAAAATTACAAAGTTATTTTTTAATATATAATGTTTATCAAAGTAAAAATTCGAACCATTGACGTCTGGACGATTATATTGGCAAAGCTCGCTTTGAATTGTGGGAGTCAAGATGGCGGCTTCAGGACTGCATCTGTTAAAATGAACTCGGCTCGACGAAAATTTCTTCCAATAAATGTTGCCTTTTCAATGTTTCCTCGTCTCAGCAGTTGTGATTATTCCTTCTGGTGTTAGTGGAGTGGTCCTGGTTCAGTGTTTTGTTATTCAATTCGATAATATGTGTTGGATATTGTTATAATTCACTTTTGTCAATAAGGTCGAAACTTGCACAGTTCGTCTCGTTATTAAGAATTATTGGCTTTATATGTTTAATTAATTATTTCACTCATTTACTGTTCCGTATTACTTTAGTTTAATGGTTGTGTTAGTGGTTCTCACTGAATTTAAAATTTAAGTTAAGTTTTTAAAAATTTACGATTTTCACTGTAGACTAGGCTTACTGAACGAACGCCATACTTGTCTGCTATATAGGTTAATATAAGCAAAATCTCGTTCAAGTGTGCTCGACAAAGTCTAATAATCAACTGTTCTAACTTCCTTCGTCATCTGAAAACGTCTTAGCCAATTTAATATTAGCAATACATTGTTTTAAATCTTTTTCTCTTCCGTTACATGTATGAAATTTACATTATATTACTGAATATATTTTTGCTATTATTTAATTTTATTAAATAATAAATACATAATCTCTTTCTTTAGTTCATTCTGCTTGATTTGATACCAAATAAGATATTTTTACTAAGTTTTTTATCTAAAATGCTATATTTACTTCATTTTTAAAAGGTAGGCTCTAAAAATTACTTCCTGTTCTTCTCAAAATGTTTGCCATTTTATATGTTATATTTATGATTGTACTAAATCTCAGATTGAAATAAAAGGTTTATCTTCCCTTAATTTCTTGTAATTTTATTAATTGGTTATCTTTTTAAATATTAATCATTAATTTGTGACTCCCCCCTTTGAATTTCCAGTTATTACATTTGCATTTTTTCCCATAATTCTTCATATCTTTTTACAATATCTTTCTAAAGTATAATTTACATTATATTACTCTGTGACTGATTTACCTTACATAAATTTCGTCAATTTAACTAGTTTAATGGACTTGATTCATCAATTATAATGTAGTTGAGATTTACGCTTGTATGTACAGCTTGTTTATACCCCTTCTGACCTTCTATTCTAATACAATATTAATTAACAATTCCTTACTTTACTACAAGAACATTTAGTATTAATTCATACTATTAATCCATAACAAATATTTGACATTAAAAAAGTGGTATTTAAACTCATACATTTTAGTCTTGATTATTACTAGTAACACATAATAAATATTTTATAATAAAAGAATGGTATCCACACTCAGACATTTCATCCTTGATTAACACTATTAAACATAATAAATATTTTAGAATAATAAAACATTACACTCTATTTCCACCATTTAGGTATAGAGTTCATTTACTTAAATAGAAACATAACACATCTGTTCCTTCATTTTTTAACTTTTCTTATAATTACTTTTGTGCAGTCTTATCTGTTTTTATTTTATATTAGGGAAGTATCCCTTGTCACTTCACTTATTAACTACCTGCTCTCTATTTATCTTACTCATTTTAGTGAATGTTGTTAGATAAAGAGTGGCACTTTCTTAGAAACATTAGTATTTGATTTTCATAATACTATTCTACCAAATAGTATTTATGAAGTTAAATTAAAAACTTTAAAGTTGTTCAAAGGTACACATTTACTTAGTTTAAGCATTTCATACACTTTCTTGAAGTTTATATATTATAATAAAATAACTTACACTGGTCCCCTGTTATTTCTTGATACTATCACTAATCAGTTTTATAGTTTTATATTATCAAGAATTTTATTTATAGAGGATTCTTAAGATTTGTTTTTATTCGTTATAAAATAACTTTCATGGGTGCACTTTTACTTATACCTCTAAACACTTTTGTTTACATTTACTTTACATTAGTTTCTGTTTTTGGGTGTTATACTTTCGTTTGTGACTTTTAATCTCTTTTAGGGTTTTATTTTCTTCTTACTGGGTTTCCTTTGGGTATTTCTTGTAGTCTTCTTATCCTACTACCTTGTTTCTTCAAAATCATTCCCTTTCATTAGGTATTTCGGTTTGTTCAGGGCATTTACTTCCTTATTCATATCCTAGCTTGTTTCTTGAAAAACAGTCTTTATTTTAGGGGTGTCGGTTTGTTCTGGGTTTTGCCTTACTTACTGATTCTCATTTTTTGTTTCTTCACTACAATATAGTTTTATTATGTACGTTGGTTTGTTCTGGGTATTTTCCTTACTTATTCCTATCCTACCTGGGTATTTCCTTACTTTATTTTAGTTTTTTGGGTTTATTTTTCATTACACATATTTGTTGCACAGTTGTTTTTTCTTTATTTTTACTTCTTCAAGTTATGATTGTATTTTATTGTGATACTTATTTGTTTTCATTTGGATTTTTCTTTGATAGTTATTTTAATTGATATTTATTTATGATCATATTTCATTCATTATTAAGTGGATAATCTGTCATGCTACAATATATATATAAAATTTGAGATGTTATTCAATTTGTTTCTTCTGCAAGTAGTGTAATTTTGTATTTTCTTTTTAACACTTGACGCACGTTTCACTGAAAAATATCAGTATCATCAGAGGTTCGTAAGTAAATAATAACGGGTTATTATTTACTTACAAACCTCTGATGATACTGATATTTTTCAGTGAAACGTGCGTCAAGTTTTAAAAACAAAATACAAAATTACACTACTTGCAGAAGAAACAAATTGAATAACATCTCAAATTATGTAATTACTACACGAAACTTGGAGTTACCAATATAGAAAATGATATATATACCATGTATATATCATGTAGACTATATATAGTTGTTAATTTGTGTATCTGTAGCTGTTAATTGTTCTACCTTACTGATAAGCCTATTAGTTTACACGTTTGTTTCGTTGTGTCAATTAAATAATGTAAATATCTGACTTCTGTTTGAACTCTGAATGTTATTTTTATAAGTTCGGAAACTTCATGAAATCGTTTTATAAGTTTATTTTTCCTACTGCTGTGTGTATAATTACAGTTAAAGCATGTTTGCTTTAATCCCATTTGAGTGAACTTATTGGGTAGTTAGTTCTCTATTAGCATTCTACTCGATCTTAACTATCATATTTAAATGCTTTTTTGTGGTATCTTTTTATTTATAGTATTTACTATCTTATTTCGCATGTATGGAGACGTCTAAAAACGTTTTTTCTTATTAGTTTGGTTTATTATTGTTATTGCTATGCTGTTTGTGGTCAGTATGTTTAGTTCGTGTTCATTATTAATTTATTCATAAGTGTAAATATTCATTGTGTACGACAGTTTGTTTTGTCTTCTTACTTCGATCAAAAATTAGTTTCGATTTTCCGGAGGTGATTATTTTCTGTGTACCACATTGTACAAATTCGTGTGCCCATAGCTTATTTGAGTCCTTACTTAATGTTAAGTTATTACGTGTTTGTTTTCTGTGCACTTGCGGTATAGTAATATTATTAGTTACTTTTATATTAGTGTTTAAATAGACTATGTTTCAAAGGTTTTTAAAATATATTTATATTTTTTATAAATATGTGGATTTATATAATCCACGTATACGTTAAGTTACTATTGCAGGATTTTAATTTATTTAATATAATAAAACATTCGTTTAGCACATAGTAATGCAAATTAGCAAATCAGGAATGGAGGCCAACCAAATTAGAATTCAGAAACTGGAAACACCATTACTCCTGACCATAAACTTATTTAACAAGAATTAAGACACTACAACACAATAATTAAACAGAAGTGCTTCTATGCGGCGGAGTATTGGAACATAGTCAGAATTGGGAAACTGCATAAAATAGAACAGAAAGAAAGGAAAATCGTCCAAAATATCCGTGGGCGCAAGTAAGACAAAGGACAGTATAGATTGAGAAGCCGAAAAGAGATTTCACTTAGATAGAGAAAACAGTATGAGGAAAGGAAGAGAAATGCTCAACAGGCACTACGATTCCAATACAGCAATTAAATAAATCTTTGATATCTTTAATCAGAGGCCTATAACAAGCTTGAAATGGTTCAGATAAACTGATAACAAAATACAGTTAATGAACATAAATCAGGGCAAAATAATATACAGAAATTTAGGGATTCAATAGGCAATTTCAGCGGTTTCCAGACTAAAGTTAGTGTCATGGAGAACTGGTCAGAAGAAGAAGGGAGCTACCAGACAAAGAATGCTCCAGTACTGGCAGAACAGCAAGTCCAATAATTAAATTATATTACGAGCTCCCAAAACGGCCACAAGTGAACCAAAAAAATCTTCTGTGTAGCTTATGCTGTTCTAGAGTGTACTAGAATTATGTTGTGTATAAATCTACTCCATAAATAGTATGTTATGTGTCTTCTACATCACACACGATTCTTTTGTTTGTAATAATTTTCTAGCTGAATGTACAGAAATTCTGTTAAAACTAATATATAAGTTATTTATGTTGTATGTTTTTTCTTTAAATGTATCTTTAATGAATCTTATTTCATTATTTCTTATTAATATGTTCTTGGAATGATGATGATGACGATGATGTTGATTTTTTATTCTTGAATTTTGATGTTCATGACATATCCGAGTATTAGTTGGCGTTCGTTCAGAACGCAACGCCGTGACTCTTAACAGGATGCTTTTGTGACAAGGAGTTTGCAATACTCTACCAGTGGTCTCTGTCATGATTTCAAGTCTAGTTGGTTGACTGCTGGGTGACCTAGTTCTTATTAATTTCCTATCCATCTTCCCTAGAATGATTACTTACTCAACCAGCACAAACCTTCATATTCTTCGGTAAATGATTTGGCAGTTGTCGGTTCTTTGTCATTAAAAAAGCGATGTTCTGTAAGCGGTTCAAGCAATCAATTAAACGTCGCGTCGTTTCAAATATTTAATCGTTTCAGTGCCTACGCTGAATACCGTATGTACTGCATTTACTATAACTGTGAACATGAACTGTAGAACATAGAAAACTTCTCTTTAACATAAATTTTATTTTGCTTTCACTTTCGATGTGCTTAATTAACATATTTTGTTATTATGCTAATTAGGTTAAGTTCTAATTATTTTGTTCGTGAATTTAATAACGATAGGGCCTAACTTTCATGAAAAGCATTAACAACACGACCTCTCGTATGTGCAATATTGGCTGAACCTTGTTCACAAAACTAGAAAACGAAATAGTATATGTGTGACAGGGAAAAACGAACAACAAATAACATTTTATAAAATAAATTCCCACAGGAATTACATACAACTTGCTTATAGTTTAGACCGTAATATAAACATAATCTGTAAACTCAGTCATTTCTTAGTTTAAAATAACAAATAGTATTATGATAATATTTTATTTATGACAGTCAATGAATTATCTGATAGAGAGAATTAATATATTTTCTTCTTCTAACAGGGACTAGGCGAATCTCCTGTTCCGGTTCCAAAGAAATACATCCACTTCACCAACGCTTCCTACATCCCCCTATAATTCTTTGTCCAATAGGCTTGTATTGCCAGACTTCATTAGGGAACCTGCCCTGCCATCTGGCATCCTATTTAAATGAGTAATCCATCTCCCTTTGTTTTCTGCAATACGATCTTGGACAATAAAACTGTTCAACTCTTTGCAAATGCCTTCACTGTAGAGTCTATCTCTTCGTGTACTGCCTTTAACGCAAGAATCTCATCTCCGATGCCTGTATCACTAATATATTTAGTTGGTATAAATAATTTATGTTATTATGGATATTCACTTAAATTTAAAAATAAAATTGACAGAAACACAAAGAAATTTATACACACAAAAAAGAAAGGAAAGCTCAGTAACTTTTACGAATTTAAAATTAGTTTTCAACATGAAGGAAGGTGGATTATAATTCTTCTATTCTTTACGAAGTCAGATGAGAACATTTTTCTAACAACAAATTAATATCTTCCTTTAGATAAACGCGAGTAAAGTCAAACAGCTTAGTTCTGGTGTTCATTCTGTTAGCTCTGATGTTCTAACAAAAATGCAATACAACTTTACTAATAAATTGTGGAATTCAACAAAGAAAGAGGAAAACGTAAATTGCATATAACATTTATAATTATAAACACAAAAATGATACACTTTAGTATCCCATACAATTAAACTGCTAAAAAGGGAATTATAGTCTGTATGAAATCGACTCTGTTTCTTTGGGAAGAACGTCAAACCTGCAGAGTTTGTTATGACAAATTGCAGTGTTTATTTTCTGAACCCAAGAATTTAGACTCCAGCCAAAAAAAGACGTTCAGGTTTTGGATTAAATAACTTTGGTTCTAAGTGGTTTGGTCACTATTTGAGAATACCGTGGGAGTAACGAAAAAGGATTAATCAGTGAGAATAGCCAAGGAAGGGGAAAAGAGATATGACCTCGGATATCCCTGACATAAGACCAAGATAACATAGCCTCTTCTGTGAATAAGGATATTAGGTGGATGGTAACAGGAGTTGAAAGACGAGCTGCCGATAATTTTCAATAATGATATTTGAATGAAATTCTCGGTGAACTGAGAATAAAAAAGCGTAATGTCAAGAAAATAATGGTTAATTTTAAATAAGTGAAATACTCAAATGTATATGCATCATTTAATCTGAAATTTATGAAATATTAATGCAAACATTTAACGCAAACATTTCAACATGGAAAAGTGTTTCTTAATAAAACATTGCATTAATATTCGTGTTATACTTTCTGAGATACTGTATTCTGTATTTTGCAAATTTTATATCGAATCGAGTCAGCCGTTTTGTACCATTATTGTTTACTCCGTGTCAAGTAAAGAAGAGTATCTCTTTGTAGCCTATATTAATCAACTACTCAATCTACCTCTGATGTAGTCAGCACAATCTCTAAGTTTATTTACACCGGTTTTGAATTTTAAAAAAGCAAAAAGTTCAATACTTCTCAACATTCACATCTGCGTATCCAAAACGTTTACAAGTGGTGTTTGTTGTATATAATTATGTTATAAATAACAAACAAGACAAGCATTGTAAGGAAGAAAGTTGAGGTCGTGGAGTGATGCTGCTATGCATTGAATATTTACAAGCCAGCACACTGTATGTGAACTACTTGCAGACGGAGTCGTGACGCTGGGAAAGCTTGGAATTCAGCCCTGGGTCGTGCTCTCTAGAAAGCGCCGCTCGGCTCATCCCCTTCACGCGTCAACTACGAGTATATGTAAATTAAATTACACAATTTTTTTCAATTCCGCACGTTACTGACTGAAAATTTCATATTTATAGGTTGTGTACCGTAATCACGGATGGCAGTATAAGATTCGCCGATAAATTATTCATAATTTATTTACTTCAGTGTTCCTTTGTGTATGTGTGCGCGCGCGTGCGCGTGATGTCCGTATACGTGGACAAACGAGCGCTTCTGATAGTACGCATTATATTAACATGACAGTCCAAGTAATTTTGGCCTACATAACAACTAACGTGTTTTCTTACTGCTTGTAAACTCTCATTCTTAACATATTTTAGTGGAATACTTGAATGTTTCTGTGTGTTTACACGGATATGTATGCGTAAGAGTGCGCTTGAGCGCGTTTGCAAGCAAACGCCTTTGCTTGTGTCATAATACAAATAATTACAAATAATCATTGTAATTTTAATTAATGTCTATGTTGCTGTTACTGAATGATAACGTTATCCAGATCTACCAAGACACACCACAGATAAGCCCTAGTAATACCAACAACAACCGACGATCGATCCTCACTTCTACAGAACAACTCTTCAGTGTACTGAATTACTGAATTCGGTGTCGTTACTCCGTCTTTAGCGCTCTAAATCGACTTTTTGAACTTTTTAAAATGACACTACCCATAAATAAATGTCTTCTACAGTTCAAATGCGGTACTGCTTAAGGCCGGTTAATTGTGATTTTCTTGTATAAAATGGAGTATAATTCGTTAACTTCTCCCTTACAGCTTTAATTACATTATGATACGCTGAATGAGAAATACCAGTGTCTTATATGTGACACTATACCTGGTTTATTTGTTGGTATAGTTTCATTCGTATGTATTAATAAATCATAACACTGTTAACAGTCTAATACTGTTCTTCATTAAGATTGTTCTTGAGTTGTTTACCACCCTTGGGATTTTTTATTCTTTATGAGTCTATATTGAAGTCTAGTGCTTGGCTCATCATCGTCAGCGCTGCCACCACCACCATAATATCAGTTCTTCTTCTTCTTCTTCTTCTTCTTCTTCTTCTTCTTCTTCTTCTTCTTCTTCTTCTTCTTCTTCTTCTTCTTATTATTATTATTATTATTATTATTATTATTATTATTATTATTATTATCATCATCATTATTATTATTCGTCGTTTCTCAGCCAGCTGTCATTGATCTTCTTGTCAAGGAGCGGAGAGCTGTGCATTGTTCATCCTATGAAAGTCCACGTCGACAAGAAGATAGCAAAACACCAAGAGCGGCTCCGCATCCTTAAGAGACGACAAAGAGGTTGGGATGAGGAAACGAAAGGGCGCTGGACACCTGTGCTGATCAAACACGTGTGGCCGTGGGTTGAGAGAAAGCATGGGGAAGTCGGTTTCTACCTGACGCATCTTCTGAGCGGTCATGGATACTTCCGATCCTACCTGTATAAAATGGGTAAAACCTTATCTGCAGACTGCGTATACTGCTCGGGTATACAGAATAACGAGGAGCACACCTTCATCAACTGTGACAGGTGGGCCATACGAATAACGTCTTTGGTTGCGGATGTAGGAATGACAGCTCCAGATAACATCGTCGGACCGATACTAAAAGGGGAGGACGTCTAGAACCATGTGACACATTAAGCAGAGGGCATAGTATGGGTGAAGAAGGGAGACTTAGAACCTGTATAAGGTAGAACAAGCGCACTGCGCGCAAGAAAATTACCTAGTCTGAAGTAGTGTGATAAACGGTCCCAGGCTAGTGCTGGTTCGACGGAGGAGGGGTTTTAGCGGTTAGTCCACTTGAGTGCGAGTACCACCTTCGTGCGTAAATGCATTTTCTCCTCTTTAAATTAGCCCTCACATCGTCTTACCGTACAGTGCCAGACCATTAGTTCTGGTGATAGCGGGAGTGATTCCCATAGACCTATTGGCTTTAGAGCGAAAGAAGAAAAATGTAATAGGAAGGGATAAGGCAAAGTGTGAAGCAAGGGAACTAGCACTCCGGTACTGGGAAGATCAATGGAATAGGGAGGATAGAGGGAGATGGACCGCAAGCCACATATCGAACTTGAAAGAATGGATTGACCGTCAACCATCTGGTTGGATTGAGGTTAACTACCATCTGACACAGTTCCTCAGCGGTTACGGCAATTTTAATGCCTACCTCCACAGAATGGGAAAGGTGCAAAGCCCAGCATGCCAATACGATGACTCTCCCCATGAAGATGCTTTGCACACCTTTTTCAAGTGCTGCACATTCACAAGAGAAAATAAGGCACCGGATGATGGAGCTCGGGCTTTTCACGCCCGAGATTATGCTTCGAGGCAAGGCGGAATGGGACCGCATTTCTGGATTTATTCAGTGGGTCCTACTATAAAAGAAAAGACAGGGCCAACTTGCACCCAACAGGCAGTAGAAGATAAGGGACAACTAGAAGGAGCCCGATAAGGACGCAATAGATTCCATCATCAAGTAAAACGCTACTCCAGGATGGACGAATGCCTGAATTAGAGAGTCCCACATACCACGGGACACACGGTTACCTCTGGCGGTACATAAAGCATTTTCCCCCTCTTAAAATTATTATTATTGTTGTCGTTGTTGTTGTTATTATTAACGGAATTATCACTGTTGCACACCACTATAGAAAAATTATTCCGATCTGACGATGAGCTGAGAAGCTTGAAAGCGCTAATCGGAATAATTTGTCTATAGTGGTGTGCAACAGTGATAATTCTGTTTGTGATTATAACCACTAACACAACTTCATTAAACTGTTGTTATTATTATTGGTCGAGTTGCAGGAGTTCTCCACGACAAGCAGTTCGGCTTTAGGTTGGAAAGATCGATGGTGGACACGATACAGGAAGTGTGTGTGGTTGTCAGAAGAGCAAAGGACCACGACCATTTCTCGCGAAGTGTTGTGCTGCTGGTAACACTGGACGCTGAAAATGCGTTCAACTCTGTGAGGTAGAGCGACATGCTGGAGGCGTTGGACCATGACATTCGCGTGCCGAAGTACCTGCTCAGGGACAGAATGCTCCTTTATGGAACGCAGGAAGAACAGCTGCGGATGGGTCCTTGAACCGGACCTCTGGAACACATCCTATGACAGCCTGCTGAGGATGGAGATCCCAGAAGAGTCGTGTTTGGTGAGGTACGTAGACGACGTGGAGGCGCTTGTCGCTGCTCGTACCATCGACCAGGCCCAGATCAAGCTCAACAGGGTTAGGCGATTAGTCAACAACTGGATGGTATCGCACGGACTGACATTAGCCCTCAGCAAGACGGAAGCCGTAGTCCTGACTAAGAAGTGGATTCCCACTGTAATCCCGGTACGACTCGGAGACGAAGTAGTCGAGTCAAAGCAAGCGGTGAAGTACAATGGAGTGATGATCGCCTCCAAGTTGAGCTTTTTTGAGCAAATTAGGTGTACGGTGGACAAAGCAGCGAAGGGACTTATGGCGCTTAGTCGGCTCATGGCCAACATCGGCGGTCCGAAGTCAACCAGAAGAAGACTTCTGATGGCACCTGTCCAGTCAATCCAACTGTATGGAGCGGAAGTGCGGACAGACTCCCTGAATCGTAAGATTTACAGCTAGAAACTAGCCCAGCTCCAAAGACGAAGTGATCTTCGAGTTGCATCGGCCTAGCGCACGGTTCTGAGTCGGCTGTCTTGGTCGTTCCCGGAGTGATGCCGATCGATCGACCTTCTCGCCAAGGAACGTAAGATCGTCTTTCAGAGGAAGAAGGAGATAGGCGATGAAGTTACACACCAAGAGACACGAAGCCATGTGCTGGAGAGTTATCAGAGAACTTATGAGCAAGAAGAGCGAGGTCGCTGGACAAGAGACTCATCAAGCAGATGTTGCCGTGAGCGGAGAGGAAGCATGGAGAGATCGACTATTACGCCACCCAGTAATTGACTAGACACGGGTAATTTCGATCTTACATGAAAAAAGTTGGAAAGGCCGAGTCACCAGAGTGCCTGTACTGCCTGGGAGCTCCGGACGATGCAGGAGAGGGCCCCATAACCCACACATTCTTTGCGACAGATGGGAGCAACATAGAAGGTTTTTGCAAGACGATACTAGGCAGGAGATCTCCCCGGATAACATCGTCGAAGCGATCCTTTAAGGGGAAGACACTTGGAACTGTGTGGCACGCTTCGCAGAAGAGATTCTTCAGACGAAGAAGATAGATGTGGGCAATACAATATACAAGAATAACAAGTCAGATGTGAGCTCTAGGGCTGAAGAACAAGATGACTAGCTCAAAGTAATGTGTCAAACAGTTCCAGGTTACTGTCCAAAAAGAGGAAAGGGAGGTGCTTTTTTAGGGGTCGGGTCGGGTTTTTTAGGGGTTTCAGTCTCCGGAAATGTGTACCCTTCTGGGCATTTGTACAGCGAATTTTTCCACCTGCACATGTAAAAAAATAAAAATTATTATTACTGAGTTGTACTGTCGTAATTGTTGAAAACTTCGTTGACATTATTGTTATTTTCTTAGTCATTTTAATAGCTATTTGTCACCTACACTCGCCTATCTTATTAAAGCATTCGCCTATTGAATTCGTATTTCATTTTCTACTTTTATTGACAAAATTTTGTTTCTATTTAAATGTTCACATGCTTAGTTAAGATTTTTAAACTTGTTATGTCAATCCAATATTTTAAATTAACATTAAATTAAACAGGCGAGTGTTTATTCAATTTCATTATATTTAAATTTATAAAATTATAAGTCAGTAAGTACTGATTTCTGAAATGATAAAACACATACAAAAAAAAATTAACACCACTAAATACAAAGTCTTTCTTAGATCCAATATGGCTCAAAGAAAGCACGAAGTTTTTCTTGTTTAGTTAATCCAGATTAGTTTAATATAAGCAATGCTGCAATAGAACATGGAAGAATAAACGATTTTTAATAGATTACTCTTAACTGGAAGGAAAATGAAACGCAATAACCTGAAACGTACGAATTGTGGAAGTGACTATAGGACTACAGAGTCCGAATTAGCATTTATCCAGACCTAAAGTATCAGCTTTATATTGGGCCCTGCGTAAAGTGAATCGGAGCCCGGTTATACCAAAGCACTGTTCCGTTTACAACAAATTTAAAATGACATCATGGCACGCTGTTTTGCATAACTGGGTTACGGTACGATCAACAGAACGCCGGGTAGTAACACATTAAAGGATAAAAAACTTAAATATTGTAAAATCATGCCTCTACCAGTACTTATAAATACAGCGACATTTGGATAAACGCCAATAATGACGACAATAAAATAAAGAGAGCAGAAGTGTGGTTTCTGACGAGAATGAAGAGACGGCCGAGACACGCGGACGGCCGATAACGAATCCAGACATATGAAGTGACATAAAAAAGTGTATACGCCATAAACGACAACATTGTTGAGTATAAAAAAGTGGTAAAGGATAGTCACTCGTGTCTGGGTATCTATACTTTACGTATATATTTTTCATTGTATGGTAAAAGTCTTTTATTTATTATTCTTTTTACACACAGACGTTCTTACGTTGGTTTATTGATGCCTTTTTCCACATGATCGATTGCTTAAGAAGCAGATCCCGGCGTATACAGATATTTAAATGAACAACTCATATAAACTAGTATGCTCCCTGAGCTGCAGAACTCGCCCATTTTTGAACGAAACACATTCATTATTTCATAAATTTCGATATCAGATAATTTTTCAGTTATGGAAAAAATCACAAAAATCCCGATTTCTCTGATATTTCTTTAGTTATATACCGACTATACAGCACATAGTCATACAAAAAACACTAAAAATTTCAGACATTCGGAATTGGGTTATAATTTCGTTTAGTCTGACACTCCGCTGGATTTTCACAATTTTATTCAAATTTTAATCTCTTTGCTGGGTCCTGAGGTCGAAAAATGTTGAAATTTCCAAAACTTAACACTACATTCAGATGTTATTTAAAATTCCTTTTAATTTGTTAACCCACATGGGTTTTTGCCATTTTTTTCATTATATTGAACCCCACATTTTCCCTCCCATACCCTATTTTTTGAGGCATCAATCTCAAAAAGTACTGGTAAAAGGGTAAAAGTACGGACACGCATGTCAAGTTTTACGTAAATTGGTTGATGCGTTCCAAGGTTATCGGGAGACATGCCCCAAACAACAGACAGACAAATATCAAACAGTCGAGTCAAAACTTTGAAATCGCTTCGCTCGTTCAATAAATTCATACAAATAATTTCGTATTTCGTACATTAATGTGTGTGTCTGTGAAATCGTTCATTGGAATGCTGTTCTATCTGCGTATACTCGTGAAGATACTCTTACAGGAACCTAACTTTAAATCCGACACAAAGTAGTTAATCAGAGTACTATTCCTACGCAGGGATAGTAGTAGTTTTCCATCGCCTAAGAGTTTATATATTTCCCACGGCCATAATGGAACCCGACCGCTTGGTGGAGCGATCCAATACCACACTCCCTACAGTCCTACGACTGTATTCTGCAACTACGATTTTAAGTTTCCAAGTGAAAATTTGGACGAAAATGTCGTCATTTTCTGTAGTATTGGAATATGGCAAACGTGCCTCCACACTAAGTTGTTTATTTTGTTGTTGTGAGACATTTCGCGCTGTTTATCTAAACGGTTTTTCCTTTATTATTATGGTTGTGGTTTTTAGTGTTTTTCAAACTAATAAATTTAAAAGTAAACGGAAAGTTTGAGTGAAAACAATCAAACATTTCATGGTGCCCTCATTTGCGGTGATGAAAGTGATTCAGTATAACCACACTATTAATAACAGGAAAACGTGTAAAAACAGATGCTTACGTAGGATAAATTTAACAGAACTATTGAAACGGCTTACGTGTGTGAGGGAAGAACAGGCCGCGTGTACGCCAACAAGTCGGGACCGCAACTGCTTCAAAAAAATAATTTCACTTTATTATTTCCACGTTTTCGTGCCAAGCTCCGAACACGGAGCACGAGTGAGGGGGCGTTTATCATATAATTAAACACTGAAAAATTTCTATTTAGATTGGAACGTTCAAGTTATAAGAAATGGCGCAACTTTTTAATAAAAAAAAACAAGGTACATAAATTCTTACGGCGCACATGATAAAGTAGGGTTCAGCGGTTTCGGATGAGGCTGGAATAAGAAGATGAAACGAGCAATAAGAAGTTGAAGGGCAAGGTGGAGAGTGCGGGAAGAAGACGGAGGTTGAGGCGGTGGTGGAGGAGGAGGAGGAGGAACAAGAAGACGACACGCAAAGGTCGTGACACGCTGACCCTGTCTGTAACACTTTTTCTCTCTAGTTAACCACCGCGCCCAAATATTTTCCAAACACATACATGCACATACCGCACCGGAATTTGCATACGTGCCATTAAAATAAAATGTTTTATCATAAATCTAAAGAGATACACAATTCTTTTCCCAGATAACTAAATTGGAATTCAGCTTTGTGCCTTGATTTACAAACAGCTAGGGAGAGCAAGTGTTTGTGCTGCTGTGACTGAACTCTAAGCCGCTCCTTACACGCACATTCCGGAACACTTGTTGCTCCAGCTTCTGATAAGTTAAAAGGCAATTGAGTGTAGAAGTCAACATTATATGCTTTTTCTTTCATTTCCGAAGGTAGAAAATGTGTAATTAAGGTTCGGGGCTTTTCACCTATGTGTTGAAAGGGGTGGCGCGTTTAAACCAACTACGCAAAATCTTTTTTAGACAAAACACTAGACCTGCTTTCTTTCGGCACCTAGGAAACAACCAGAAATTATTGCGAAATATGTTTTTGTGTCATTGACGTAGCCAAGGGGTGTTCTCGTGTTTTACCCCCTCCCAATTTGGTATGTTACTAATGGGGTTGTACAGATAAATCTAGTATCCCCAACATCTTTACTATCTCTTATCATCGATAAATATCACGAAAAAATCCTGGCTATGTTACCGATGCGCATGTGTATGTGAAGGAGAGATTTTGTCAGCAGTGGACCACAATCTTAACTGGACCCCGAAACGAAAGCGAAGATTAAACTTCGCGGGACAGACAATGTAATGCCGATTAGATCCTCTGTCTAAAGATTGCAATCATTCTATCGGCAAAAGTCAATTTCATGCGTTATTCTAGACCAACTTCGTTTTTAGTGACTTGCTGTGTGATTAATTCAACGAGCGAAGCGAGTTCTCAGTTTTAACTCGGCCGTTTGTCATTTGTCTGTCTGTCCAGGGACGTAGCCAGGGGTCAGGTCCAAGGGGTCCAGACCCCCCTCCCCCCGAAAAACTAGAAAATGCTAAAAGCTATAATAACACTTAAGGGTTGAAGAATCGATAACTTCATAGAAAGATGGATTTCAGAATAATCACACTTACATTATGTACAATTTTTTATGTTATTTCACAGGGTCATAACAATTTTTTATTTTAGCTCTACAGGATACCATTAAGTAAACTTTATTTTGAAGAAGTACAATTTAGAAATATAAGGTCGTTTTACCTTTCTTGGATAAAAAAAAAATAATAATGATTTAACGTAGCGACATGCTTTACCAGACTTTTGTAGTAGTAAGAATTATGTCGTAGATTGCAGGGACCGAGTAAATCAAATTTAAATTTTTATATTCACATTTTTGTTTATTCAGATCTGCAAAAACAACGGAAAAAGACTCTAAATATTTCTATTTCTTTTTCTTCTGTTACAGGGTTCCAGGATGTCCTGTAACACGACTCTAGGATCCTCATGTCTCTTATTCCAAAGACAGATTTGGATCCCCACCCCATATTTCTGGAAGGAAACATTCCAGTATATGTGCTGTTTGATTCCACGCCTCCAACCAAATCTTGACCACTACCAAAACAAAATGTTGGCTACGTTCCTGTGTCTATCTATCTCTTATCTACTTGGACTATATCTCACCATAACTTTTGAATGCGTCAACTGATGTTCGTAAAACTTGGTATCCGAATCCAAACTTTTAACTCACAGAATCCTATTGTTTTTGACATTGATATTGACCCCCCCCCCCCAAATAGAGGTACAGGCGACCAAAATATGAAGGGTCAAACTTTTTTAAAATCGAAATATTCATGTGGGGTATCAAATTAAAGAGAATTTTAACCATAATCTGAAGGATTGAAAATTTCAGTATCTTTTATCATCAGGACGTAAACAAATGTACAGAATTTTGAGAAATTGTTTACATGCCGGGATCAGACTAACCCAACTTCGAATATAGTATTTACCTGAATCTTTTTTAACTTCAGCGGTACCTGGGCCAAAAGTGGAAGTCAGAATTTTGAAAAAATTGTAAAGGTCTACTTACGATACCAAATTATTAGGAATAATATTAAAAATACGAACTCGATATTATTAATAATTTGACAAAATTAATATCAACACCCCATGCAAATTTTGGACTCTCTTCGAAACGTCTGTAAAGTTTTTTGTTATCAGTTATGTATATTTGAGAAGAGTATTAGATACAGGCCTAGAGATATCCACAGAAAAATACATTAGCGTAAAAGCTAGGCTTAAATTATTTGACGTTCGGGCATTATGGTTAGAAATTGAACTATTAAACTAAAATGAAACAATGCAGTGTTTGGTATTTTTATTGTATATTGTGTTCATAATAATAAAAAAATAGTAGTGAGTCTCAGCTTACAATTGTTATTTTGCAAACAAAATTACTGGAGTAGTTGGTGTTTCGTAATTCTTCTTTGACACTTTTTACTTTTAGAGACATAGCAAAAGCGTGGTAACGACGTGTTCCTCGCTGTGGCATTCTCGGCTAACGCTAACAGTATTAGGCTATATAGGAAGACCTTTACTCATAGCTTGCAAACAAATAAAATCTATTAATTTCGTTTTATCTAATAATAAATTTATTTTATTCAAAATATATTTTTAGCGATTTCTGCAGCTGTGAGAGATTATTAGTATTATTTATCAATATCACTTTCACATTTAATTGAAAATCGGTACATTGTCAAATATAAAAAGAAAACAGAGCACGAAGGAACTGAAACTGGCAGTGTAGGGACAAGCGAAGTAAAATGTAGGAAAGAACAAGATTTCTGATCTGGTGATTATTGAATTATATAGTAATAGTGGAAGAAAGAAGACGTTTATGGAGAACTATTACGGTGCTTGGGCACCGGATGAGACACCCAGGATTAATGATTTTGATGACGGAGGTTGAAGTGAAGAGGAAGAACTGAAGGAAAGACAAAGCTTGGAGTATCTTAATCTTTTTTGGGGTGTTGTAGGTTGCAGGCGAAGTATTCGGAAATGGTTCAGGGTAGGAGGTGCTGCGGAGATTGATGACAGAGAAAGTTTTTTTTTTTTGAGGGAGGGACAAGTCCATACTTCTCACAGTATGAAATATCAGTAGTCAACCATGTCTAATGTCAACTTAAATAATACAACTTGAAACCCTCAGTTTAAAACCACTATTGTATAAATAGATTTAAAACCCCGTTTGGATGTAGGCCTACGACATCCAAATATGTGGTTCATACATTACGTTTACGAGGATAGCGAGATTTAATGTGGTGGACTTATTCAACTATAAGTCATTCATATGTAGATCGAGGGGAGCCAAATGTAAAAATCAAAATGTACAAAATTCTTCCAAGCTGATATTCTTTTATAGTTTAACTGTGAAGGAAATACGCGCTCGCGCGCACACACACACACACCCGCGCGTACGACGGACGGACGTCTTGTACTTTCATCACAAGTCACGCTCGTAATAGCCCTATAACAAATTATGCAGCCCTATAATTATTTCAATGCAGTTTATCTGTTACGCACTATTCACAAAAATTATAGCACTAAGTTAGAAATTTGTGAAACCTAATTATAAACAGTGATAACACTCAGCACACTCTAATCATTTCTAAAGATAAGTCACCAACTGACTATGTTTTGCTTTCGGTCGGACTTCACAAACGTCTCTGTGAAGGTACAGAATGACGTAACAGAAGGAAGGTGACACTAATCGTCTGGACCGATAGATAAGTACCTGCTTGTACTTACTACTTATACGCGATTCGGGATATTCTGTTTATTTATTAATGCTTTACGTATCACATCGTTATCTGGCGAGTCTTCACGTTATTCAGCCAACAGTACGCTTACGTAAGCAGTTCCTGGGCCAATGTTGTATAGTGTTACAAATGCATGGCTCAATGACGTCCGCAGGAATATGGAAATGGAAATCATGACCAACTAAATTCAAAGGATTGCGAGAAGTCATGAAGAAATACTGAAACAGCATGCAAGCTGACGTCGTGAAATGCTAGGCAAAGGAAATGGTAGAAAGTAGGAAACCCCTTAAGTAACTTTGAAGTGGTAAGTGCGGTGAGCAAGACAAAGATACGCTAAATATTTACAAAATGTTTACTTGTAAGAGACTTTTAAGTAATTTAACCTAATAGTTTAAGGCTAGATCAAAATCACTCATCAGTAATATGACTGGGTACCAATTATGTAAAATGTTGAACGCTTTGTATAAAAATAATATAAGCAGTTCGAAGCCAAATTTTTCATAATTGTCAAAGTTTTCATTACAACGTTCAGTCAAGTATATTCTGTAACGGTTATGATAAAGACCTCTCATACTTGCAACTTGAATAACTATCTTGAAGTCTACATAAATCAATGCGTTTCTGAATCATCACGAATGACATAATATAATTACATAAACGAACAGCAGAGACGACCGTGTTTTACGATGTGAAAACGAAAGTGGTCAAAATCGTATAACCAGCGAGATCACAAACGCATATTTAAATCGCCGGGAACGTTAACGCATCACATAACAATAAGCGCGAGAGCCGGTTTGGAGTTGTTTATAAACGTAGGCAGATCGGCACAATTTCTGCACATCAGGTAGAGGTTATGTCAAGATAAAATGGCCAGATGGTTCTTTTTTTTTTAGAAAAAGTTGGCAGCACGAGATGTTTCCCACGGTGTATACAGGTGGCGGTCGTGAACCTCTATGGTCAGAATTACTGTTACTGTGTGCACCACCGTGCGCCTAATGCATTACGTAATGAAAAATAATTAACAAATTTAGCAGATTAATTCGCACGGCAAGGAGACCGGTGTTTAATTCGCACGTAATTAGATCAAACTATAGACAATCTGTCTCGTCCAACCCTGTTTCCTCTCGGCACCAACTTCCGGCGGTTCAATAAACTGTGTTAATCCGTCAGCCACTTGTAATAACCTCTCCCCTCTCTCTCTCTCTCTCTCTTTCACTCTCTCTTTCTTTGTCATCCTGTTTTTTACAATAAAATTGGGCGGAGTGGTTTTTCTGCCTATTTTACTTTGGTTCGTTCACCAATTACATGTGTTCAAGGTCTTCATTGGCTAAATCCTGAATGAGATCGTTTGACTTTTTTGTCATTCACTTATTCGTTCTGACGCTTTTGGTCAATTCATTAAAAACAGTTTAAACAAAATCAAATGACTTTACCTTTTAGAACTTACAGCTTGCGTTGATTATTATATTTCGTCTCATAAAAATTATATTAATTACACATTGTTAAAGTTGATGCAAAAGATAAAAACTCACTAACGACTTGTTATGCATGACGTTCTGTTATTTTGTACGTCACATTCTAATATACTGCTTTCTGAGACAAGCACGTTGCTTCAGACCTTTAGTTTACTATTGCTTTGGTTCATCTGTTTGCACTTGGTGTTGATGTACTTGTGCACTTGGTTAGAAACACAATTCACAAGTAAATAATACGACTCAATTAAGGAGGAAAAAATGATCAATCACATTAATTATAACGACATAAATAACCTATAACGTAGCCTATAAACATATAAATAACGATCAATCAAGTTATAAGTAAAATACTTTCCCTGATGTCACAAAGAATTATTCTTTTCCAATTGTCCTATACTTCTTTATCGGACGGTTAGTCACTTAAGAAAGGCATCGTTTGTGACGTGTTCCTTCACATTGGCTTCACATTTTCCTTAAGACTGCCTTATGTGACCTCCCGGTCTCATTTCCTCCTCTCATACCGTCCTTTCAGGTCATTTGTTTTGTCCTTTTTCAAAGTTTGACCAGAAAAATGGAAAGCAGGTTTGCTGTTGCTTAAGATCGGAACATTAAACAAATTTTCGTAGGTATTTGATTGGTTAGTTTGCATTCTTTGCAGAGACTTTTTGAATAATACCCGTGTTTCGACAAAAGTATAACTTTACCAGTTCAACTTTCTCTAAAATAGCTGTACTTTCACTTTCCTTACATAGGGCATAGAAATCTATGACTAATCTGTGTTTCATATCTCGACCCTTACATCCCCTTGTAGGCCTATATTTCCTAACGTGTAGAATTCAGTTATTTGTTACGTTCTTTTTTCTCTCGAATAATTCGTTGTTCTTTTTCATTTACTTTCTTCATGCTCATTTGGAGTTCTGTTCTCTTGAATAAACTCTACTAGTTTAGCAGTCATGTTCTACATATCTCGTATACAGCTACTAATTCACCCGATGTTATCTGTATATACTACAAGTGCAAATTTCCTACTGTGTTATAATTTCTTGTTATGTTTCTTTAGAGTTTTCCTCAACTTTTGATCGCTACATGCGGAAAACGTTGAACATATCCTTGTTTAACACCCTTCTCTATTTTTATTATATTACTTAAATATAATAGGCAAATTGATGATTATATTTAATATATTAGTATCTGATCAAAAACAACATTAATCATAATTACAACAAGATGTAACGTTAATTTTTTAATCGTTCTTAGAAACGTTAAGTTTTATACAAATGGCATTATTGTGGTGAGTTGGTAAGTACGGTTTAGAATGCTGATAGACATGAAACAGAACTTTAATACTCTGTGAATTCTAGGGACAGAAAAGGTAATATACTAATAGTACATACTTTATTAATGCACTCAAGTTAACAAACGTTTCTGTAACTATTCACTGCATTGATACAGGATATTTAAAACATTTCATGGTAAAAATGCAGGCTTACGGTGAATTATCCGCGCTTTCTATATAGTCATGCGGCAGTGGCTGGTAAACGGTTTTCATACATATCTAACCTAACGGCTAATGGGCCTCATTTATTACTTAAATGCTTGATTTTATAGTGACAACTTGCATCTGTAAGTGAAGTAGTCGCTTTAAATTCACGGGTTCAATATTGTCAATGAGGTTAAAACTACCGGTCAATGACAGTGTTGTAAGAATGAATTTGCACTAGTAAATAAAATAATTGAACGCACAATATATTAACGTATGGGTTTTGTAAAATCGAGCAGTCTAGTTGAAGATTAAGGCGTCTAAGTCAAAACAAACGAGAGATGGAGTGTTGATCGATTGTTATGAGATCCAGGAAGGTGCTGCTGGTTGAAGGATAGACACCTAGTGTGTACGAAGTACGTTTAAAACCAGCTTTAGTGTACATTAGCCGAGCGAGTAGGTTCACTACAATGGGTGAATGTGACTCCCAAACTGAAAATAAAGGTAGCCTGTATAGGGGAGGAGACTCTGATTCAAACCCCCCGATCTTCCTAGTAAGGACGTTGAGCATATGAATAGTAACCGTTTCTTGTTAAACACTTGGATGCAGTCTCCAGTTTAGTTACACAAACGCCTCGGGAAAGAGAAGCTTATGTATGTGCAAAGTCGCTGATTCCTATTATTTATAGGGAAGAATGTATAAGACTAATAAGGTTTGTAATACACATATAACGATAAAATATTTACATTTTGTGGCCACGATGATTTGACAATATAAGTTGGTTAATGTCAAACGAAAAACTTTGCTCACAAGAACCTCTTATAATTGATGATACATGAAATCACTTTACTCAATTCTCTTAAAACATTCCGCTTACTTCGTTCGGGAGAAAATAATTCACCGAAACGAAGTGGGGCTAATTTTCAACACTACATGAAAATGGTAATGCGATAACAAAAAAAGTAGGAACAATAATGCAGCATTCTATTCTAAATGTTGACATTAAATAATTCAATTCAGAACTTTTCCTCATTCATTTTTATTTTTGTTTGCCACTAATTTTTCTCTGATATTTGGCTGGGCCACAATAATTGAAGTAGCCATAACTTCTACACACGCTATCCCTCACCATAATGTGTTCGATCGTACTGTAATAATTTTATTTTTTCTAATACGTTTTAAGGACACTTCTTTTCCTGTTACATTTTTCTACCTCCTAATTTGTCACCGAAATTGACTAACAGGTGCCAATGGATCGACTTTACTTTATACCTTTACAAAACAGATTGAATGCACACAAAACAGTAGTAAGAGAAGGATCATACTGAAAAATCAATAAATTCCATTTGAGACTTCATGGCAATTTTCACTTGAGACTACTTACTTAATAATGTTAATGTGAATAACAAAAGAAAGAACAAAATTCTCACCGCAATATTTAACAATATAATTTTAAATCGTTTATTCATTTTTATTTTTTATTTTTGTCTTCCATTAAGCTCTTCTCTCATATCAAAGTGTTTGGCAGGGGCACAAAGTGTCACAGAATTTGATACTGTTGCTATAAAGACTTGGTTACAAGCGCACATTTAAAAAAATACTAATTTTTTAAACTCCAAAAATAACCCTTTCATAACTTTGTTTAATTTTAGAAAAGACGTAGAAATGATTCGGTGACAAATCGCCCATCACAAATGGGTGCCAAAGAGTTTATTGCAATAGCTCGGCATGAGCACAGAAAACCTCCGTAGATGCCAGAATACTTTTAAAAACAATATGATAACAGAGTAATGATAACATTACTATCCATTGTTTGAAAACGATGGATAGCTCATCACAATTACTATGTTATTACAATAGATAGCTCAATACTTTAAAAATACAACAAAATATCAGTAATTGAAATATGAAGAGTGAGTTGCAAGCGGTGCGATCGTGGGAATGATTGAATTAAACGAGAGAGAAATCACGTAATAGGACACACATGTGACTGGACTAGTTGTAAGAAAGAACAAGGAGGAAGCGTCAGCAAGAAGAAAGTGCTGAGCTAATTTATGGATTTGAGTTATGAGCTCTCACCGTCTTCTGTTATCTTTCGCCGTTATTAGAAAGGCAATAATAACTCACACAAATTTGTAGCGGACGTGTGACTTTTAAATTGAACATTTACGTTAAATCACGTTCTGCGTGTGGGGTCAACTCATGAAACATTTAACAATTCTGTATTCAACGGAGGAACAATTCAGCACAACATTCTGTTCGAATGGCTCCAGAGTCACACGTGACTTAGCATACGCATACGTATCATATGCGTGATAGTATATGATAATTCCCACAAATACGTCTATAAGGACAGGTTAGTTTCACTAGGCTAAAACAGGTTCTCGCTCTGTATAATGTATAGGCTAATGTCTTTAGTTCTCAGTAGCATTAATTTCCCTCCTTCAGTGCAGAGCTGCAGAATTTCACACCTACTCCCGTCATCTCTTTCGCCTATCTCTGACGTTATTACATACAATTCACAATTAGCATGTGGGCGGTCTGATTAACTTCATTATTTCATATATGTTTTAGGAGACTTGTTATTACTTTTTTGCAGCTTCTCATTTGTCAGTCTGTCCACCACTTAATGTATTTCACTTGTCCACCACTCAATTTCAAAACTTCCGACGTATCTATGTCCTGTTTCTTCTTCAGTATTCGTTCCTCTGAGTCATTGGGATACGTAGGTCTATATGATATTACATCAACGTATGAGATACGACAAAAATCCATATTAAAAATTAGGCTGCAGTACACAAAAAACAACTGAAATTTGGTTGGTTGAGATCCAATAATTTATTTTGGAAAATTTTTATGAAAAAGTATATTTTGTTTGTGTCCACAGTTATACCCTGATTAACGAAAGAAAGTGACTGGCGGAGCGGCCGCGCGGCGACCGAGTTTGTAGTAAAAACATTCCACTTTATAACCTCGTGGAAACGTAAAATACAGGGCGAGAAATGTCTAATGAACTGTATTTTAATCATCAATTAAAGACGTTTTTAACAAACTTTTCTAATTTTTAAAATCTCTTTTCAATAAATTTACATTGTGAGTTAAAGAAAAAAATACACGAATTTGAATTAAAAAATTAGGGTTTATCGTTTTTATTACGTAAGAACTCAGAGGTTAAGCATCGGAAAAAATTTCTTGTAGACAAATGGTAGTCCACCTTCTTTAGTACAATATATCAAAAATTGAGATTCCTACGATTAATATTAACGACGTTATTAATTTTTTCCGAATGTACTGTTAACTCCGTTATTAATAATTTTTTTCATTGTGTTTTTTCACAATAAACATAACAAAATTGTATTCATCAATACAAAGTGGTATGTAACCTTCAAATATTACGAAATATAACCGCAATCAGTTAATATAGGAAAATTAGAACTAACATCGCTCAACGGCGCGCGATCGAGTCAAGGTACAGTAACAGCCCAAAGAAAGTGGTGCATACGCTCACGGCTCACACATTGACACATAGCCAACTTACTACGAGTCACCAATCTCTCATAAGTATATACTTAGTTATCTGTCTACTTATTTAATCTAATCTTCTACCTGGAGATCTGTCAAAAACGTACATCTGACCAGACTTTTGTGGTTTAGTTGAACTACATGCTTTTTATAACAGTCTTGAATGATTGTTTATTACTCTTTTGCGGTACGGTATTTATTGTTTTCTTGTTAATAAACTGTTTTTGTTTTGTGATCAGCTTTAATACTACTAATTGAAGTGCAATGTAATTACTGGGAAATTGTTAATGCCATTCAAATTTCTCAATAACTAATTATTTAACTATGAAATATAGTTTACAGTTTAAAACTACGGAGCAAAGCTCGGTCTACCAGATATTGCATAATTATAACAGTATTTTACTGTTATAATGTAATTGAAATGTAAAAACAATTAGTAAATTACTTGTTATTAGCATTGACAAATAAATAATAAATACAGTACGGTACTTACAAGTATTGTAGTGTTCTTCAGCTTTTATGGAATCCGCTCATAAAATATGTGTATAAATCATAAAAATACACTATTAAAACACTCTATAAAAAACACTTATAGCTGTGAGTTAGTAGTCTTCAAACGAAAGTTCTCTGATACCCTCCATTGGATCGTCATCACTATTATCATCTTCTGAACAATTATCATCCTCGGAGCTACTGCTGTCTTCCACGGATATAATCATTTCCTCCACAGCTTCTTCCATTAGTCCTTCGTTATTCCATGCATCGATAATAACTTTTTTGGTGTGGTCCACTACTTGCTCCCACCTCTCAGCAGTAATTCGATTAAATCCGTCTTTAGTCAGTCGTTCAACTTCTTTTAAAGTAAACATTTTGTTGTTTTCGGCAACATACCCCTTAACCTGAGCCCATATAAGCTCAATGGCGTTAAGATGGCAATGGTAAGGTGGTAGCCTTATCACTTTGTGACCTCTGCTCTCTATCAATTCATCAACAAAATACCTTTTGTTCTGGGGCTTGTGCCATTTCACTAATTCCAAAAGTTCTGATTTTTTCAAGTCGGTTGTAGATTGAATATTTTTCCTATCCAGCCATGCAAGTATGTCAGCTTTTTTATCTTTGCTTGTGGGAGCTTTATCAATTTGCTTAGAATGGTAGGGAGCATTGTCCATGACTATTACTGCAGGCTCTTCTAGGTTATTTAGCAAAGTTTCAGAACACCAACCGAAGAATTTGTCGTGATCCATATCTTCATGGTAGTCACCGGTTTTTTTCGATTTAAATAGTAGAAGGGAATTTGGAACAAACCCTTTTGAAGAACCTGCATGACATATTATTAATCGTTCACCTTTCCCTATAGGTGTTAACATTGTCCCCTGAAGTGACTCATCAGTCCATCCTTGTTTCAAACAATGCCCAGCATTGACCCAGGTCTCATCGAGCCAAATTATATTATCGAAATTCTCGTCTTTGATTTGGCGAAGAAAACGACACCTCCAGGCAGCGACATCGCTTCTCTCCATAATCACTTTTCTGCCCGAAAATTTTCTCCACGTAAATCCTAAACCTTTTAGCACGTTTCTAAGCGAAGACAGACTGCCATTAAACAACTCTTCATTTTCCAACGATGATAAAAGTTTTTTCAAAGTGGGATATTCTTTTCTTATGTAATATTGATATACATGTCTTCGTATAGCGTCTTCCTGAAAAGTGTCAAGTTTTGTCACAGTTTTCTCCCGTTTCCTCTGTTTGCCCGGAGTTGAAAGTTGGCTATTACTGTCATCTTGTATTTCTTTCAATTCTTTTTCCTTGCAAACTCGCAGAACTGTATTTTTATGTATTTTCATAGCATCTGCAGTTCGCTGTATTGCATTATTAACCGGAATCAAAGGACCTTTGTTCGCCTTTTCTCTATCAAAATATTCCCGCACTTTGCACACAATTTCTCTTGACTGTCCTTTCATAGGTACGCCTCGGCCCGAAGTTTGTCTTTTCTTTGGAGTTCGAGTCCTAGGTCTTCCCCTATGTTTCCTTGGTTCAGCCTCGTTACGTTGCTCCATGCTCAGCCACCGAAGTATATTCACACAAAATAACTTAAAAACACGTCAATTTATAATGAAAGCACAAGAAACTAACACTTAAAATCAAGATAACCAACAACCGGACATCACTCAACCACCACATCAACTAAACTGAAAGCTGGAAATTTCCCTTACCCTTAGTGTGCGTATAACGGTTCAGTTTTCCTGGAAGCGTGTGCTATTTGTAGACATAAAGGAGAGGCCGAGACGCTGTACGGGAATGACGGTAGCGCGCGAATAAAATGGGTCCAATAGGTTCTGACTGTACTTCCGCCGCAGAGCGCCACGCATTGCTCTCTGTGAAATTCACTTTATATATTAATCCATTGTAGTATTCCTATCACGTACAAGGTGTAAGTTGTATATGTCTTCTACATTTAGTTATCTAAAGAGAGCGTCCCGCAAATCTCATTCGTGTACAACTTTTAACAACTGAGTTAACAGGACATTAGAAAAAAATTAATAACGTCGTTAATTTTAATCGTAGGAATCTCAATTTTTGATATATTGTACTAAAGAAGGTGGACTACCATTTGTCTACAAGAAATTTTTTTCCGATGCTTAACCTCTGAGTTCTTACGTAATAAAAACGATAAACCCTAATTTTTTAATTCAAATTCGTGTATTTTTTTCTTTAACTCACAATGTAAATTTATTGAAAAGAGATTTTAAAAATTAGAAAAGTTTGTTAAAAACGTCTTTAATTGATGATTAAAATACAGTTCATTAGACATTTCTCGCCCTGTATTTTACGTTTCCACGAGGTTATAAAGTGGAATGTTTTTACTACAAACTCGGTCGCCGCGCGGCCGCTCCGCCAGTCACTTTCTTTCGTTAATCAGGGTATAATTTACACTCGTATTACGCGTTGGTATACAAAACAACATATTATCGTAAGTTTGGCTACGTAGGCCTATAAATGGGATTTCCAGATTCTTTGCAGTCGAAAAAATATAGGGTTTATCGCGTACGCAGCTGATTTAGACATGAATTATACATAGAAAATGAAAAAATCGCGTTCTTACGTTACTTTGGATCCATAATTGGTTTTCTGAAAATTTTTGCAAAAATTCTTTTGCACATTTTTCGTGTGCGCACCTAGTTTTGACTTGTAGTGCGCGTAGAAACATGAAAAACGCAGTTTTCGTTAGTTTTGTGGCTGCCAGAACATAAGTAGTGACAACAGACTACTGTCTGGCCCCGACTGGATGATCGAAGCTGCTCTCCTCCACCACGCGGCCGCTTGTAAGCGAGGTAAGGAGAAATATGTGAACTAGCCGTTTGGTTTACCCCCACTTAGCCTACCGTAGTACCCGGCCATGCTTCTCCCACCTTACACAATGCTCGATCATCGAATCGTGGCCAGACAGTAGTAGGTAGACAGATAAGATAGAAAGAGAGAGAGAGAGAAAGAGAGTCTGAAACCCAAACGAAAGATATACAAACTTATACATAAACGTGTAAGTTAATATTTGGAAGTGTTTCGGACATCATTTTTTATTCGGAAATTGTGTTCCGTTTAGTTCCCATCGCGAATGTATTTTTAGCGTTGTTTCTCATCGCGGAAGCATCGGTAAGTTCCTTGAACAGCTTCTTACAGATTAACAATACTTTCAGAGGAACCCTATCGTCAATCTGCAAATGAATTAAAATTTTAATGCAGTGAAACTTTGGGCTTGAAAATCAAAGCAATTCGTATATTTTTCGTTCCTTGACAATTTTAGTTTACACTTGGCAAAAGGTTTCTTTAAATAATTAGCATAAAAATCTCAAGAGCAACTCCTGAAACACAAATCGTAAGTTAATTACCGAGCCACATTAGGAACTCATGATGTCAGATGGCGTCCGAAATAACAGTGAGTTAATTAGAGACTGTCTGCCGTAGTGAAATAATGAAAGCAGCCAACGAAATAAGCATTTCTTCAGATTTATTTATTACAGGCATGAAATAGTCTCGTTGTATTTTTTCTCATCCTCGTTATTTTGATTCTAATGCTCCTTCTTTTTCTCTTATCGTAATTTTCTCTTCGTCGTACTTTATACTTCTTTCTCAAACTCCCTGATATAGTTTTCATTTTTTCCGTTTTCCATTTGTTGTTTTACATTCAGCATATCTGCAAAACGTATTAACATAATTATCAGCATGGACTATCAAAAAGAAGCTAAAATCAATAAAATATTCCCAAGCTTTAATTCTCACTTTCATTTAAAGTTACATCAACATTAATCGCAACAAGTAACAATACTCGTTAACAAGTAAGTTAAATCTTAGCTCAAAGCGAGGGTTTAATATTAGCTACAACCACATTAGCGCAAACGACATCACAGAGTAATCAGTAACACAACCGGAGTCGCAGGTGCGGTTTGCTTCTACTTACGTTGTTGGTCAGACTCATTAAAATAATACCGGTGTTGCTAAAACATAGTAGACTTTAACGGAACGATCACAGTCGAACGTCCTATTTACTGCAGACTACGCATCAAATTATTCTGGATGTTACTGTAGTTGGTTAAGGAACGTTGTTTAATCGATTATAAGCGAAAAATGGAAATACATTTCTGTTTGCGGTCGTGAGTAGGTACCGTCGCGTCGTACGGATGTAAAGTTAAGCATCACATCGATGAATACAAAACCTGGACGGATGACCACACGGCTCGTTGGCCGGAAACTTCTTTATTTTAAATGTAAAACAGGGGATAAATATTGGATGGTCTATTGCTTTATTTATCATTCCGCTTCTCGCTGAATACGTAAGTTATGTATGAATATGTGTGTGTGTGTGTGTGTGTGTGTGTGTGTGTGTGTGTGTGTGTGTGTGTGTGTGCTCATTAATTATTTTGTGAATACAAGATAATAACTAATAAACGGCCCTTACAGTCCGCATGTCTATGACCAAAATAATATATTTATTAATTAATGTACTATAAGCTAATACATTATAATATAATTATGTATCAAGTAGTATTATGCATAAAAAATGTTCACATGACTACAAGCGGATCTACTAGTGAATTTTTCTCTTCGTTTTAAGGAGTACTTAATTCTCACGACAATGTTAAAAACAAACACTATTAAATGGGGTGAATGAGAAAGGGACAAAATTGGTATAACGGTTATTCTTATTACTTAGAAAATTTTTATTCTTATATTACATAGGCCTATCAGTTATCAACTTAAACACTGGAAAACCGAAAACACTTAAACAGCCTATGTTTATGTTTTTGTGCGCATTTTAAAACCGCAAGAGATGCTGACGCGAATCTTCCATCTAAAAATTTAGTTTTCAAAATTGTCTAAAAAGTGTATCATATGACTCTTGTTAATATGAAAATTTTGAGAACCGATCCGTGGCAACCGTCTTTTTTGAACGCTCTACACTTAAAAGTGAACGATAATATTTTTATGCGATTCCCCATCATCTAATTTAGTGACAAATAATTTTTTTCAATTGTGTAAATCAAACCGTTTTTCTGTAACTTATTTATATGGGACACTTTTATAAGACTACCACGTGTTGCAAGTGTGTATGACAAAACAAATGACCTGAAAGGTCGATATGAGAGGAGGAAATGAGACCAGGTCACATAAGGCAATCTTAAGGAAGACGTGAAGCCAATGTGCAGGAACACGTCACAAACGATGCCTTTCTTAAGTGGCTAACCGTCCGATAAAGAAGAGTAGGCTAAAGTAGCTGGATGTATTTAATTTTTATAGTTGTTCAGATTTTTTTTTTTTTTTTTAATGGTGTTATTATTATTGTATCTCTTTTTTACAAAACGAACGATTTTTTCGTACAACAATTTCGGTACTATAGACAAATTTGAAGTTTTTTAAGAAATGTATTAATTTCTTTATGAGGAGACCCGCCCCCGGTCATTGGATCCTTCATTTAATTAAACCAGACAGGATATATCTATGAGAAGTTAAATACATA
This sequence comes from Magicicada septendecula, assembly GCA_034769895.1. Taxonomy (NCBI): domain Eukaryota; kingdom Metazoa; phylum Arthropoda; class Insecta; order Hemiptera; family Cicadidae; genus Magicicada; species Magicicada septendecula. The sequence goes on from CM068368.1 coordinate 664,188,515, forward strand.
TTTTAATTGTAAGTGTGTATTTATGGGTACATAATCAACGAAGCTGTGCGATCGAAAAACTCCCAAATGCCGCATTGTATGAACGAGTAAAAGTTACGGAAATAAACATTTTTCAGTAGTAGTTACTTGAAATCAAAAGTACGTAACGAAAAAGTCCAAGCTGAAAGCGATCTCAAAATAAACGCGATAGTGTATATTATGAAAACACCGCTGTTTGGTAACAATCTACTATTCTAATGGACGCATCCTATCCGAGCGTAGTCATTTTTTAACGGCAAAACCGCCCAACAGTATGATTTCGTAATGTTTCTGTTTCAATTCGTAAACCAATAAAAGAAGTGTTTACGTAGTTTAACGCATTCTAATCAACGTTAGCATACTAAAGTAAAGTGGTAGACAAACAAAAATTCGTGTTAACAGTTTAACTGATGAGCTTAGAAGAATTTGTAAATAAAAACATTGCCCGGACGTGTTTTAAATACCTGAATCTCATAAATAGAGAACGGCAAAGACGTAGCTTAATTTGTACTCGTAGGCTAGTTTTCGTAACTTGTCTCTTTGTGTTATTGTTTAATCCCTCTTCGATATATCTGCATACCTCTCCGTCTGTCTGTTATTCTGTTCCTTTGTTAGGCATGACCCTAATCAGTGATGTAAGTCAAACGCAGTATGATGAAGCGCGTGTAGGCCTACATAATTATATTATCCTCATCATAACTATCAATCTCTGTAAAAAGTAAATCAGTTTACCATCTTTCAGCTGAACAATGCACTCCATGCTGTTCCCAGTGTACTTGGAAAAGTTTCTACAGTTTCTAGACTTTTTTCTCCTTCGTAGTCAGCGACATACTAAATATTTTTCTCCCTTTACCTTTTCTGCATTGCATTAATTTCTTATCGTCCCATTCTTTTCCCTTCACTAATTAACTTCTGCAGACACTTCTCCTTGAAATGTGACGAATCCAATCACTTCTCCTCCGATTTAATGTACTTCTTCTTCTTCTTCTTCTTCTTCTTCTTCTTCTTCTTCTTCTTCTTCTTCTTCTTCTGTTGTTTTTCCGATTTCATATCGTAAATGCTTACGTGCTGGTATATGTTTGTCCCCTACAGCTACAGTGGCAAAACTGACTGGCATTGTTAACCAAGAATCAAATGAAGACTGGTATCTACTTTCTGTTTCCCGGCCACACTACTGCAAAATGATGAAAGCTGTTGTTCACGTTATCTGAATTATCCAATCAAGGATTGCTTCAGCAGTCGCACGCGGCAGAGGACGACCTTATTAAGTTAACGAAATGTGACTGTACACTTCTTAATAAATTTGCAAATTTATAGGTAGAGAAATCTCATATAATAAATAATACATAATTTATAATAATACATATAAATCAATAATACAAATGTATCTACATAAAATAACTTCCAGTATTGTAAACCTGCCTACCACTAACAAGAGACAAGAGAAGAAAAATGTAAATCGTAGGAAAACATGGTACAACTTATTACGAAGATAAAACTTCTGACTTCGTATATTACATGCTATAAAGCGTCATTTGTTGCCGTCGTTATTATTATTTATGAAGTATTCGATGCCATATTTAAGGCTGAAATAGCGTACTTAATTGTTCACTGAAATTTTTGTCTGTTATAAATAGGTGTAGTTAAATTGGTGTTTATTTACAGTTAAAAAGGCACTCATTAATTCATCGAATTTTAGTTATGGAAAATTTGTGAAATTTTTGTTTCACTGATTGCTGAAAACCTTCGTTTTTCAAAAAAACTGTAATCTCTTGACAAATGAATTTAAAACATCCAAGCTTCTTCCTCAACTTGTTTTTCATTTTAACTTATGATGGTGATAGGCCTATATTATGCTATTCGGTCCTAATTCGATATTCAGTTCGATAACTTTAAATTCCTTTATTTAAGTCCTAAATTATTTCCTACTGACTGTGTGATGGTCGAATTTAGTGTCGAAAATACTATTTACTTTTGTGTGTCTCCTAAAGTATACACCGGTTTAAAAAATACAACCCCCCGCACACACACACACACACACACACACACACACATGAAAATAGTGCGAAGAAAATAACTTTTAGTATTATTTTATCATTTATTTTTACCAAAGTTTGCTTATTAAAAACAGTTAAAAGCAAACGTTTATTGGATCAAATTCTGGTCCCGCCTCATTGTTGTTTTCCCAATTCTGCCAGACCAAAATGAAACGGATAGGTGTGATGAAAATTTCTCAAAAATTCGATAACATAGTAGAATACTTTTTAATGTACTTCTAAAAAAGAATACGAATTTTCATATTTTACGTTGTAAATAAATTCCTGTAATTTTTAATTCGTTCTCTGTAATCTTCATTGTATGTTCTTTTTGCAAGATGCTCGGATACGTATCAAAACGCAAAAATTCCCAGGAGGAGTCTGCAAATCGAATTTTAAATTTTAATGTATTTTTATGAAATAGGAATTCATTCGAAATTACGATTCTGAAATTACAATAAAAAACAACACGCTTTGTCTGCTTATAGCGTTTTTCTAGTTATTATCGTTTTCCACGGTGGGAATACGTACCCATCAGTGGCAGGTTTCACTTCGCAAATAAAACGTCACATCACTACTTCCGGCAGTAGATTGTTTACGTAACTTACAGTGCGTACGTAAACTAGTTACGTACGTATACGCACGCATTGTCTCGTCTGACACAAAGGGATGACGCGATTATGCAGAGGAATCAATTAATTTATCGTTATGTTCACAGCAAACAAGCTACGTGGAAAATCAGGGTTATATAACGGAGAAGAGAAAGGCAAAGTCAGTCGTCTTCCTTGCAGTGAGACTGCCTTAGAACAACTGTTTATGTAAAATATTGTTTGCAGCCGGCTTCGTGATTTGTGTTAATAATTTTCTTTGAACATTACAACGACAACCACAATAGTATTAGTGATCGTAACAAGCTGTTCAAAATCTGTACAATAACGCCTAAAAACTATGAATTCAGAAAATAGGACAATTTTTACTCTAATGGAACGATTGATATATCCTGTAAAGGCGCCAGAGAAAAACATGTTTCAAGTTAACGTCACTTTTCATGCTTAAATTGTGTACTCCCTCTCTGCGAACTAAACGAACGTGCGGTGAAGTCTGACACGAGGAAGCTGTAATTATGGATACTCAAAAGTAGTAGCGCAGTAGCATATCTAGAATTTGGCTTTGGGGAGGGTCCGGGGCCAGGTCGGCTACATACAAAAGAAAAAACAAGTTAAGACTAATCAACATTACTAACTTTAAAGTGGCTCAAAAACACGTGACAACATCCTGAAATCACTCCCATTAAAGTAAACGGTAATAACACAATAAAAATCGCGTTACTGAAACATTGTTGAAACATATTTACTGACTCAATTGATTTTCCTGTATTTCATATTTCAAACATGTAACCTAATGCTGTGTAATAGACCTGTTTGTATATTTAAAAATGAGCTACTACTATATTACCGTAAAAAAAATAATAAACAGTCTAAAAAAATTAAGATTAACAAAATTCGTCAATTTTTTCGACCCTCGGGGGGGGGATCCGGTCTCGTTCGTTCCTCCCCCGTAAATACGCCCCTGCTCAAAAGAAAAAGTCACTTATGTTATGGAAGAGACTAATTTTCTTAAGTGTCGAACAAGGCTTTAATAGCGACACATTTTGAACGTTTATTTCTTCTGCTACTGAAAAAAATGTCCTGAAATGTAAGTGTCATTAGAAAGTAATACACGTACTCTGTATGAATGTATCAACACCGTTTCCGGTTTAACGTACATCGTTTTATTTCTCTTGAAACCAAACGTTTCGCTATATTGCGATGTGGCATCCTCAGTGGTTCATTGTTATAACTGAGGATGCTTTATCACAGTATCGACCAAACATTTGGTTTCAAGAGTAACAAAACGACGAGTGTTTAAACGAAAAAGACTGTTGTTATCAACGAAACTCAGGAAAGCTTACGAGCGCGATAACCAATGTGTAAAGTCTGGCATGCATTCCTTTATTTGTGATACTGCTGTTGTAATCTGTAATGAGAGGTATCTAATGAAATCGTCTAACTTGCGATTCGCCAACTTTTCCAAGCGCAAAATTGTCGCTGTTTTTTTCTTCCAACTTAAAAAACAATTGTCGCTGTAGGATTACAGTTTCTATCTGAAACTTAGACAAAGTAACCTACACCTTGCCTGCTTATGTAAAGCCACGTGTACAGGAAGATGTTTTTTCCTTACTCGAAACATGTTTCGATCATCAAGCAATATGCTCATCTCAATTCAGCAGCCGCATTAAAGCGGCTGAATTTTGAGTTCGGCGCATAATATAAGAGGTTCGAGCGCGAGTAGCCCGATGTATTCAAACTGAGTGTTACACTGTTATGATAAGTGAAAATTAAAAGTGTTTAAGTGCTTATTTGTGTTGCGATCTGCTGTAATTATTTAATTTGCTGCCTTTTATTATTGTCTGTACATTTGATGTACATTTTCCTATGACTAGGAGAATTACTGTTCTTTTTTTCATAGGAGTAAAAATAAATTGTATCGATTTGTTTATACATAAGTGTAAAAATAAATAAATAACTATTTTTTCGGGTTTCAGCAATCCGTTCCATTGTTTTTAGATCATGTCTATGCTACCGCCGTAATATCATGTCTGTGTGTGAAAGAGAGGATACAATGAAACTATATACAATATTTTTTTAACACGTTTTGTTACATTTGAACGCTTAAGTGCGTACAAAAAAAAAATTTATAAATCCAATTTAGTCACTCACGCAATAAATAGAGGATATGAATTTCCATACATCAACAACATTACACTAATAAGACATATACCACACAAAGGCACCATAATAAATATATGGGAAAACCTATAAATATATTAACGTAAAACACAAAATATACTACTAATACCAAATCGAATAGATGACAATATACATATACACCAATATACACCACATTTGATCTGAATAATATCAATAAGTCTCCAATCAGCAAAAACCAATCAAAAGCCAACAACAGCCAGTAGTAGAAACCAACCTCACCATATTAAAACAAAAATGGCTGAAGATGAGCATACTGCTTGATGGTCGAAACATGTTTCGACTAAGGAAAAAACATCTTGCTGTATACTAGTGTAAAATAAGTAACGCGCGCGCGCACACACACTGAGTGTTCAGGAGAGGAAAAGAAACTATTTCATCAGGCAACTCTAGAGCTAAAAACAAAATAAGATGTCATACAAACATAGCCCCGGAATGCAATCTTCTCGATTGCAAAAATAATCGAAAGATTGCCCTCTTGGAAAGCTTTCCCAAGTTTCTGTGGTGAAGTTAAAATAATGCATTACGAAAATTGCTGGAATACAAATTATGGGACACACAAAATACAGAGTGGCAGAAGACATAATTGTTTTGTTAAAAAGTTCTTCCGCTCGAAATAACCGTTTTTCTGAAATAAGCTTGTAAAGTTTAAACCATTAAGAGTCCTCCAATTGCCGTCACACGCAGTTGTAAATAAAAGCAAACCAAAGTAACAACTGTCGAGAGAAGTTTACAAATTTTCAGCTTTCTTTAAACAAAACGATCTCGCACACAGTACACAAACAGCACACAACACGCGTTATTACGTGAACAGATTTTCTGAACCCAATCGGCATTTGAAGGGAGCCAGGCAGAAGGAAAGGAGGTCAGATATTAGTGGAGGTTAGCCACGGGTTCTATTATTCTAGCCAAATTTAATTTTAACTTTAGCAAAACTGAGCCAGTGTACAAAGGCGGTGATTGTATTCTCTTTATCTTGATGTCAGCAGCGTTTGCTACACAAACACACATGTTTTCGCTCAAGAACGGCGACTTAGTTTACTGGAATCCGTGCTTCACAAATCGTTGAGTTTCTCTACTTACGCGTTTTTAGTATAACAATGGTTATTTAGCAAGTATCGCGGCATCGACCATAACGGTGCCACGCACTAATTGTTAACTAAGAAAAATCAATTAGACTATAACTAGCTACTTATTGGTTACAATCTAAATCTAGTTGCTTCTATTAATAATTAGGAATATCACTTTTTAACAATTAACTTACTAAAATTATTGCAGACTTAATTTGTTACACTTGATAGTTACTTTAATTAGTAAACATAATTCTACTAGCGTTATAATGATGGCAACTGCAATAGCAGTAGTAGTAAAGTCATTTTAATATAGATTGTGAGTGTTCGTGAAAGAGATACGTATAGCGTTCCCAGAGTTCCGGCTTTTTACATAAAAATCCAACGTCCGGCAGGCATTAATAAATATTAATTAAATAAGTGGATGCTTGAGTTCTGAAGAAATTACGTATCAGCTAAAATGGTACCACTATGTCAGGTGGATTAAGATTATCCTCAACCTTCGTGAGGAAGGAGTGTACTTATGGATAAAATGTCTGTAGGTCGAACGAAGAGCTAGCTAATGGTAGCGGCGATCTGATTCCTGTAATGAAATTGGACTCTCGCTGCGAGGGGCCGAGGGATGTCTACAGTGTTATCAAAGTATTTCCTGTCAATACTATACTAGTCATTTTTCTTTTTTAAAATCGAGTCTTGATTTCTTTCTTTCCATTTGTCTTCTGATTTCCTGAACGACTATTCTGTTCACCCGTATAATTATAAATTTCTCAGCAAAACATTTCTTCCTTAATACGTTTGTGTCTCCTGTTTAACACCCACCATTCTGATCCATGTCATAACGCTATATTCCACACAGGCTATATTTATAATAACTAGCCATCAGGGAGGTCAAAATATTTTCAAGGAGGGGCAAACAATTTTCCAAAGGAGAAAAATATTTATATATTTTTCATACATACACACATGCACATATTAGTTTATAATTCTCATATCGTAATAGAAATAAGTATACAGATTGTATTAATTGCTTTAATAAAACAACACTGCCCAGCGATCCACAGGAAGCAAATCGATGCTTTGCACGCGTTGAGGAACCTTTTCGGCTTGCACGCGTTGTGTTGGTGTGAGTTTCGGCACTTTCCATTTAAAAAGCGTGCAAACATAAAAAAATAAACATGAGTGAGGCCAGAAATAACGCGAATTTTGTGTGTGTGTCCTGCCGGCCTTTTTATTGCGGTAATCACAATAATAAAACTTTGGAAAAGTAAACATTACATAATTGAGATATGCTTGCCTGCCAGGAACGATACATTTTCACTCATACGTGATTTAAATTAAAATGAACAATATAGAATTTGGTTAAAGTGAAATGAAGTGTTTCCATAGAAACTACTCCTTTGTTGTCAATAACGTAGTACACATATAAAACTTATACAAATTTACCTCCTCCATCAACTACCATTTTAATTTATAAAAAAAATTACCCCCTCCCCCTTCAACTACCCTTTTCATTTATAGATATTTCATCTACCTTTCTACAGTGGATTATTATGACCTTCTTTTCAGGATACTTTATTTATCAAAATTAAGCACTTTACTCTTGTTAAAACGTAAAACGTTGCAGGTAAACCCCTTTCCTTTAACCGATCTTCACCAAAAACAATAAACCTTGAGTCCTCTACAATTCAGGGCTGTATGCAAAAAATTATTTGATTCTGTTTGAATTTGCGGCTTTATCGTTTGCCATAGAAAAAATTCTACACACAAGACACTTTTCGAAAAATGACTTTTTTTCATGTTTTGATGGTAGTACAATCAGAATCTGCCGTTACCTCGAACACGATTTTTTCCCCATGACCATACTTCCATTTCCTTATGGAACATGGAAGTAATATAAGAAATGTTCGGTGTTTTATTGTACTGGTACTGGATTCAATTAACTAAATTCAAATCCGGATCTCCATTCCGAACTGCTGAAAATATGCCAGTTTACGTTTTCAGTTTCCAATCAAAACGGAAATGTTGAAAGAGTATTTAGCCTAATAAACGCCCAGTGGGCAAAGGAGAGAAATCGTCTGCAACCGCAAAGACTATGCTGAAATACGACTTTCGCAAAATGCAGTCATTTCATGATTACATCATGAACGATAAGACTGGACTTCTACAAAACGTGAGTTCTTTAGGCTATAAGTACGATGTACCAGGAACATAGTCAACTAATTCTTGAAAAATACAATAATCAAGTGGAGTGTAGCCTGTAACTGAGTTAAATAAAATTAATTTACTTTTCAAATTCTGTTAACATTTATGAATAATATTAATTATATTTTTGAAAATATCCCCTATCCTACTGAGTTTAAATCTTTTTTTTTTCAATTTGTCCGGTATTTTTCAAGAAGAGGTCCGGCTTTTGTGTTTTGTATCTTGAAACCCTAGGTATGAATTGCTTTAATGGTAAAGCGAAAACGATACTGTCTGCTACATGATCTGCAAATGTGTTATTAATGAATAATAACTTGAATGTCGTCGGCTTATATTTTGTTTCGTTTAGTTTTTTGTTTAAACGTTGTTTTAAAAATATGGCTCATTGATGTGTTTATCTAGACTTTTTCTTATCGGCAGTCATTGAAAATGGTTAAAGTGAAATGGGTAGACCTACTCTATAATTTTGATTGAACTATCTACTAGAAAAAGTTTGTTAATGAAATAGTCTCGACTTAGTCTTTCAACACTAAACGACGTTCCTACAGTCTAAACAACATCTGCATTATTTTGAAAACAGTGAAAAATAAACAGACGCATAAAAAAAACTAATATAGTACACATTCTTGCCGTAATAAACAATACGTACAAAATTGTTACTGTTAACGTAAAGAATAAGTTTTTCTGAACATTATATGTTAAACACAAACCTAAGAATAAAGGGTAGCAAAAAAAACTTAAACGACTGCTAAAACCAAATTTACCTCAAGTGAGAGCAAGTCTACCTTCTGGTGAGATTGTGATGTTCGACGATTTTCGAGATACTGTACTTACTACTTTTAAAAAGTTTATAAATGTATTTTTTGACATCCTGAAGTAACGAGAAAACGTTTTCTTCATCTTGTCACAGATTTGCGTACAGCGTGCGGTGCTCTTCGAAGGATCATCAAAAGATGATCTTTGTAGGTCCTTTCGCAGCCAAGGATGAACTGTAGCTTACATCATTGGCTGTGGCTCTCGTTAGCCGTGCAAATCGACCAATGTTTTCTGATTGGCACGATACATAGGCTACAGCGTGCACTGAAGTCAACTTGACCCATCAATGTTTTCCGACAACCTCTGCGCAACGGTTCAGGCTAAAACGACTTACCTAACAGTAGACGTGTTTGATATTGGATAGAAATTTACTAAATAACTGTTAACAACGACAAATCTGGAAAACACTTTTTTTTAATACTTCCATCACGCAAGGCGGTGAGAAACCGACGAGTATTATAACCCCACTATGGAGATATATTAACGTATAGCCTTTTCGCTCGATTGGTGTTGAGCACTTGATAGATAGAGGAAAAGCTTTTGGCTTAAATATAACAGTTAGCCTGCTAAAGCGTTTTACCATTTCTGTAATTTCTGAGTAATCATTTTCTATGACAATAAGTGAGGCAGACCAATAGATCTAATATGTGGCACTAGGGATGAGCATCGATAGCCGATGTTCCAAAAACATCGATGGTTAACGTTCGATGTTCGATGTGTTTACCATCGATGGTTCAGTTGCGATGTTTTCATACTATCGATGGTTTCGTTTCGATGTTTTCATTTGAATATTTTTTTTTAATTTGTAATGAAGACTTTTTTTTAGTTGATTGTTAAATTTAGCTTATTTTAAATCAACAAATTTTTATTTTAGATATTAATGGCTACGTAGTTTGCTCCCTAAACTAGGTAAACGATAATTACCATGTATATGAGCTACGTAGTAGCGTAGTGACGTAATAATATGGTAAAACTAAACAAACCCATTTTATAGGAGACCGTTACATAGGTTTCAAAATGAACTTTAGCTTACATACGTACGAAATAACGGTTTACCCTTTACGTTAGTCGTATTTGGTTTTCATTCAGATTTAGTTAAAGATTTGTTAGTTATTTTTCATACTGGGTGTAGCGTTTTTCTCTTTTAATTGTGATAGTGTTAGAACATAATTTAAATAGTTTACATTTGAATTTTTAATATCATCGGCATCGTTCATCATTATCTACCCGTTAATTATGCCACCCGAAAGATATATTGCAACGTTAAAGGGATTTTTAAAATGAATTACGCTTCTTTCCATGTACCTTATTTGTATTATTTTTTATCTCATATTCTGTTCTTTATAGAGGTGGGCTAAATTAGTATTCGAAAGTTACAGGTACCAACGTAACCGTTCCAAAAAAATAATAGGTACGAACTACGAATACCTGTTATTATATACTTATTATACATATACCTGTATAATTTGTACAATAAATAAATTGAAACTAAACGTATTAACAGTGCTACTTTACACTGTGATTTTATTAAGCTTTTACTGTTGAAAAGAAAATAAGAGAATTTATAGGCCTATCTCTCTTTGGGAATACTAATTTAAACTTTCACTAGGAGTAAACAAACCTGACATAGATTTAAAGACGTTTCTGTTTTTGTTAAAGGAGGTGGTTTTATGTATGTTTGTTCAAAACACTTTATAATCATTATAATAATAAATAATAATGACCAGATTTAGTTAATTATGAATGTGAGTTAAATTATTTTAACGTCACCTCGCCTTTACCTAACCTGTTCTCAACGAGTTCGTCAACGGCCCTGGAAATTCCGATACGGGGAAGTTAGATGTATTTAAATTTTCTCGGGTACAGTGTTGAGGTTTCCACATTCCGCCTGTCAAAATGTGGCGGTGACCCAAGTGCTTTTGGTTTTTCAGAATCTTCTGATAAGATAAGTGAGTAAAGTATCGGGGTATATTATTCTTCTCTTTAATTATTTTTATTTATTATACATCCCCAATTATTTGTACTATTACAAACATGTAAAAAGCATAGATTTTTATTTGAATTGCAACTTTGGCATCAAAACATCGATGTTTTCAGTCTTAAAACGTCGATGTTTTCATACCGATGTTTTTTTAACATCGATGTACTCTTCACGATGTTAACATCGATGGTTTTCTGCCGATGCTCATCCCTATGTGGCACACATTTCGTGCCCGTGTGTGTGTGTGGAGAGAGAGAGAGAGAGAGAGAGAGAATCAATTTTTTTAAATCTTGTACTTAACACATAAAATGATAAAAGTTCAAATCGTTATGAAGATGAACTCAGCCTAGCTATGTAACTGGGGAGTACTGACTGGTTGGTACACTGGTGAGACTAAAAATTTCTTTTCCAACTGTACCTGTCCTTACATATAAATTGCAACCCAGAAGGGTAGTGGATTAGGGTACGATTTTGAAAGTGCTCCATTTCTTTTGAGTGTACTGATTTCAGTTGCCTTCAAGATTTATAATCTGAATTCAGTTTAGTGATTACCCGCCACTCATGTATAAGAAAACTTGACTTTTTTGAGGCTGAGCGACATGAGAGATCACTTGTTCTTGAGAAAAATCTCGTTTACTTAAACTTTAACCATTAAAAATGTATTACACAAAAATATATTATTTCTCTGTAGTGAACGAACTGGATACTAGTCCTGAGAAGGGATCAGAGGTAATGCCAGAACATCAGGAAACAGAAAGAGACGTAACACAGTGCAACCATTATAGGCCTACAACATACCACTGAAAATGTGTATGTGTATGTGTTGTTGCATACTGGTTATATTTTCTAATGTTTGTTTACAGTCGATGATTTCAAGTCTCAATACTTTTTCTCCATTTGATCAATGTGGAACAATAGTTCTTTCAATAATTATCTTTGTTAATTCACAGTATACTGATAAATGGAGCAACAGACTATCAATGTCAATTCGTAACCTTAGATGAGAGATAGTTACAGATGCTACCTGTACATAATTGGTATAAAATATTAGTTCAATGTGTAGGCCTATATTGAAATTATCTTCTTACTTGCTTTTCACTACTGAAACAACTCTACTCGTCTGCCTTCCTTGACAAATTTAATTGCAAAATCAACTGTGAATATTCTTATGATATATTTAAAAGGGCCCCTTTAAAATCCTACTTCATTTTGTATTTAGTAGTCACAGAATGTATTATTGAAAGTTGTCAAATTTTACTACCAAGCTTTTAAAAACAACACTGATTTTAGGATTTAAAAGTAGTGTTTTATTCAGATTAACACAATACCGTTTGCCCATTCTATGCTGTAGAATTACTACCACCATCAACCAAAAACCCATCATCAAAGTCGGACCCACACAACAGCAACAGAAAGGGTAACATATTTAATACTTAAAACTCATCAACACTAAAAGTCTGTTATTAATCAGTACCATAAAAGCTTTTATATGAACTAAATTCCCTAGTTGACTCATTTAGTAAATTCAAATTGACAGTGAAGTTGGTCCTGACTGATAAATTTTCTTGTTTTGTATCTGCTGCATAAGATATTTCTTCTGCCACAGAATAAATTGTGAATGGTTGGGAAAAAAGTATAAACTAGACTATATACTTGCTGAAACGTATATTGAACTATCACAAAATGTGACACAATGTAACAGAAAAACTTACATTTTTGAAAGAATAAAAAATTTGAACAATTAGTTAGTCTCTACCAAGAAAAATTCTTTTCTTGAAATATTACACTCATACACGCTAAGTGCACAAGACTTTGCTCTCATTTTAAAGCATTAAAGCCACACTTGGTATTTATGTGATAAAATAAAAACATGGTGCTTAAAACAAAGGTACAAAAAATGATATTGTACAGCCTTTTTTTCAAGGTTAAAGAGGGAAGGTACAAGAGAGATAACGATCAGAATGACCTTGCAATCTTGTGGAGCTAAGGTCAGTAATAGGTTGTATTTAAAGAGTTCAAAATAAACAAGCGTATTTCTTCATGTAAACTTTTATTAAATCTATTTTTACATCATGAATCAATTTTTATACATTTATACAATTTTATATAAATAATAGACTACTTTAACAATTTTTTTTATAAGTTTTGTCACTGTATTTAAAATTCTTTAATATGCATTTACCATATCAATCAGAAATGAATACAGAAATAAGTCATAACAAATCCTTTTTCAGATACAAATTACATCTGTTATGTTTAATCATTGTAATTTGTTTAAAATCTGAATTCACAATTTTATCTTTGAGTAAAATACAGGCCATTTAAACTACTACATAAATGTAATTTAAAAAAGAAATCCTTTAAAAAAATGTAAATTTACAAGACACTAAAGTCATTTACAAGGTTATAAGTAAAACGCGCTATTAAAATATATTTTGTTTTCTTAAAATCACGATAAATATTTAAAGCAACTTAAATGTTTAAAAAAAACTAATTACTAATCATTACTCATTCTTACAGCAAGAATACTTTAAAAAAATTAAGAATCATACAACTTTATTAAAAGCTTTAAAGACTAAAAATTATGTTATCAAATTACATAATACAATATATGTATCATGCAATTTAAGAAGGTAATTTTTAGCTTAAAAATTAATTTGCTCACTGTATTATATAAGTTTAATTTACGTTTGCAATACTACATAAATCAATAAGGTTATGTTATATTTCAGTTCACTAAATTCACTGATGTCACTAATGGAAGATTAAGTTAGAATCACCATTATTATTACATAAATGGATGGAAATAGATTTTATAAAACAAAATTTATTTCCAGCCCAGAATGTAATAGACTAAAAAAATTTCAATGGCCTGTATTTTTCAAAGTTATATACAACATGCTTCTCCAGTTTGTTTGAAATAAATAATGTCAATTAAATACTGTACATAAATAATTTAAAACATATGCAATGTACAAAAAAGAATTTCTTTTCATGTAATGTATACAATAAACTGAAACAATTTCTACTACAATTTTTGTACATTTCAAAATCGTCTATCTTGGTTACATTAAGTCACTACATATCAGATCCATAAACATACTAGCAAAAATCACCACTTAAAAATTCAGTATCTAAAAATATTATTACAATCGTAGATGAAAAATTAATATGAAATGACCAATGCATTATGTATAAATCACTACAAGTTTATTAAAAACTGTAGTAATTTTCAAGTCTTTTGAATCAGAGTTATTTAATACAAATTTTATTAGTCTAATCAATTGTATGGCGAATATTAAATTGAGTAATTTAATTCAACAAAACTACTTTCAATTTCACAAAAGTGTAAATGTATTAAGAGTTCACAATATAGGCTAATAACTCTTTAAAATGATGTTTGCTGTACTAAAAATCTGGATTTGTGTGTAAAAAAATTATTGTCTAACAGGGAATTCGAATATTTTTTATTACAATTTACTTTAAATCACACAAACTAGAAGACACATTGAAGTATTTCTTGGGGTTTAAAAATGTCTGCAACCATATCACTTAAGATTCCTTTTAATACTTATACACGAAAAATGATGGCCTACGAGGAAATTTTTTAAGCTTTGATTACACCATTTCCTGAGATCAAATTCCTTTCAAGAGAAGTTGATTTCAGACAATGAACTGTAATGTTTCCGAAGGTCTGCTTTAAACTAGTTACCTTTAGGTTAGCATGTGCCCAAAGAAACTTCGTTTGTAAAGAATGTCTCACAAACTATATGAAACATGTATCGTATATTACAAAAAAAATGGAGATTTCTGTTTCAGTAAAAAATATTTAATATTAATTAAACCAACTCATTAAATAATTTATTGCTTAATAACCACAGGAACAACCTCACTAAGGAGATAGAGAGATTCGCCATTCAAAACAAACAGCTATCAACAAACAATTATTTACCTATTTACAAAAAAATTTACACAATTATCTTCACTATATAAATATACAATATAATACAAAAAATACTTTAAGATATTTTTTTTAAGTCTTTACATTATTTTTTATATCAACTAGTCAAAAATCGTAAGTACAAAAATGACAACAATTGCCTAACGTTTAGGCGGCGTAAGTATCAGTTAGCTATACCACATAGCAAACTGACAGAGACGTCCGCCTAAACTCCACAGCATAGCGTATGACTTAGTTTAAATATAACAGGAACATGATTTTCTTTTCAGAAAAATAATAATAATAAACAAAACAATACAATACAGTATATCATTAGACAATAATAATAATAATTTACGATTTCAGCCATTATTAAGTCTTAGGCAAAAATCTTTAAAAAAAAATTATAAATACTACCCCCCCTCGAAACTACGAGCGTCTCCCACAAAATTATACATCAACTCCAGTAAAAACGTCCCCACATGCACACAACAACGAGATAAACAAATAGAATTACAGTTTTTCAGTCGTTTGCCCAAAATAACTGAGCACTACTACTGTGTCTTGCCCAATCCATTTGACTTAGTTTATATATAAATTCAATTATATATAGATCACAATTATAAATTATGTATATATTCATATTATATATGTACATAAATTGAAAAACATGCACACTTACGTTTATATCACACAAAATAAACATAATCTTGTCGATTATATATAATTAATTTTTTCATTTTGTTAAATTCAGTCAATATAGAAAAAAAAGTACAAAGCACGTTTGCATTCATCAACTGAGTTCACAAATTAATAATAAATTAAATTTATTTATAATAGTGTTGGTAGGACTGACACGCTAGACTTCAGTAGCTAATAATGTGTCTGTATGGTGTGGGTGGGGGTGGGGGTGAGGGAAATGTTCATCAATTACGTAAACACTACTGGAGGGTGAAAGTACGGAACTACCACTCTCCTTGTCTTGCGGTCGCTTCAGCAGCGATGTATCACTGTAACATAAGAAAAACAAAAATGCCGTTACACACTCGCCACAATACTGTCAAAACAACAAATTAACAATTAATTTTCTTCATTCTAAAACATTCGACTTTATTTATTTTTAAAATTATTTATATCTATTTATATTTTTTTAAATTATGGATAAATCTATCACTGGAGCATGATAACTACGAGCCTGAGTTTTTTCGTCTTTTCAGACCAAGAAAAAGATTCAAACGAACATTGCACGAGTCATCATTTCATGTGAAACTTAAATCTGACATTAAGTACAGAAAAACTCGCAAGCCATCAAAAAAGTATGGTTACATTTTGTGAAAAATGTATGGCAAACAGTAATCTAACATTGTAACAGAACCTTTCAGAAATTTGTTAAAACTCCCTAGAACAATCGGTATAATTTTATTTGTCAACATAGTAATGGCTACAATACTTCCGATTATTTAACACATTACATTTAACTAAATGGTCTTTAGTGTTATCCGGCTACCAAGATTGTGAGATTTAAATGTCTGTAGTATATTACAGAAGGAAAGACATTCTCACTAAATGTATAATTTAGGATACGATTTATTCAAATATTCATTTATTCAGTTTTCAAATTTTTAGATGCGATTCAGAAATCTTATAAAATTCCAATGGTATTACATGACTAAAAATAATAAACTAATTTTCTCAAATTACACTTAGTATTTGCAAAGTAAGTAACGCTTAATGTTAAATTAAATGTACGTTTTTAATGTGTTGAAGAGCTTTATATTTAAATAAAAAATAGTAATGAAAGCTCGACGACAAAAAATGCTTGAAGGTAACGTATGAACATAACAATAGATTCATTATTTACTGTAAAGAAGATACGGAATAATGGATCCTTACCTGGTATTACATAGAGAAGAATCTACAGAGAGGACGGATATCCTCTTGTCTGTCCTGGAGAGATTGTCCAGGTCTTTAGAAGACGCTCTATTGCTTTGTCTGTGCACTGAAGCGTCTGTATTTAACTGTTTATGTGACCTGGTCCTGTGCAGGGTATACACTGGAGTATTGTCTATAGGAACAGGTGAACACTGTTTGGCAAAACACAACTCACTCACACCGCCTCCTCCATCTTTAACGCAAGGGCCCCAAGTGTTTTTTATCATGTGTGTATCGCCGCGTTTCGCGACACTGCTATGGACCGCGTTCTGTTCGTTCTGCATTCTCGCTTCGTCGTCGGCTCTCTGCTGTTCCCGCTTCCTTCTCTGCTTCATGCAGACCACGACGACGGCCGCGACCAGAACCAACACGGGCACTGCAGTCGACAAAGTTGCTATGACTACCACGTGTTCAGTCGTCAGTCCAGAGTCCAACTGTTCGGAAACGTGTCTCGAGATGTTACCGACACTGGCCGCTTCTTCTTCTTGGCACCTGTTGCCCTTCCACCCTGACGGGCATTCGCATTTGAAACCGTTCACTCTGTTCGCGCAGGTACCGCCATTAGTACACGGCGACGACGCGCACTCGTCGATGTCTACGCTGCAGTCTTTGCCGGAGAAACCCGGACGACAGGTACAACGGTAATCGTTCACTAGATTAACGCACTGTCCTCCGTTCGCGCAAGGTTTGGCCAGACAATAGTCGACTTTACTTTGGCACAACGGTCCTACGTAGCCGGGAACGCACTGGCAACGGAACTGATTCACCAAGTCCACACATGTTCCACCGTTCAGGCAAGGGTTTCCAACACAGTCGTCGATGTTTACTTCACAATTCACACCTTGGAAACCTGTCGGGCAATGGCATTCGTAACTGCCGATCTTGTCGACGCACGAACCGCCGTTCTGGCAGGGATTGGACGAGCACTCGTCGATCTGCTGCTCACAGTCTCCTCCGGTGTAGCCTACTAGACACTTACACCTGTAGCCAGCCGCTTTGTCCTCGCACGTTCCTCCATTACGGCAAGGTTGATCTTTACATGTCTGCGCAGACGTTTCGCAGTGTGACCCATGCCAGTCCCTGGGACACTCGCACGTGTAACCTGATCCATTATCCTACGGGAAAAAAAGAAAACTATTAGGATCATACGACAGCGTGAAGACCCCTTGCTTAACATTAATAATAATGCACATGCATGTCCAAATAACCGAAGAGTAGACAATATTTACCTTGCAAGTGCCTCCATTTAGACAAGGCTGATGGGCGCAATCGTCTATTTCTCGTTCACAATCAGTGCCTGTGAACCCTGGAGGACAGCTGCACGTGTAGGAGCCTTGTCCTGTATTGAAACATGTACCACCGTGGCGACACGGTTTGTGGTTGGTGCAATAATTGAGATCTTGATTACAGAACAGGCCGCCCCAGCCTTCATCACAGAGACAGTCCCATGGTTTCTGACAAGTGCCGTGAAGGCACCCTGGGTACCTCTCGCACTGGTCGCAAAGCCGTCCTTTCCATCCGCTGTGGCATCTGTAACGATAAAAATAGTGGTTTAACATAATCATTGTGCCAAATATTTCATACTGATTTGAAGTGCTTTCATATATACATTTATCATTAATTAAAAATACATATATTTTAATCCATACTTTAAGATACCGTGTAGCATATTTAAAGCACATTTTGTGCCTAACATCCAAAGGTAAATCGATATTAAACACTGTCTATAACTCAATGAATATATAAATACAAATAATAAAAAGAATCATGGTTATCTACACCAAGATGTCTCGTAGCAGGTCGCTTCCGTTAGTATAATTTTTTTGTTTTGCAAATCCATAGCTCGTGGTAGCTCACAGGCTACCGAAAATTTGAACACTGCGGACAAGGAAACGTGGCAGTTTAAATTTACTTGATGCACTTACAATATTTTACATAAATTAAATTAATAAGGCCGGTTAGCCGAGATGTGCATCAAAGAAAAAACAAAAATATAATTATGCAGACTTGTGTCTGGTTTGATACATCGTGGGAAAGTGTCAACGTTGCAATAAATATCCATAAAGCATTGAGGAGACGGGGCGAGCGCTGCCAGCCAGCTTGATTATTGGCATAGCGCTAGCTACAACAGGCATGAGACTATGCAGAAGGCACTGGCGGAGAGGTTACGCTGTTCTCACGACTCACACGCCAATATATATACCTCTCTACCGATCTATAATTGTTTGTTTATATTAACTATCAACATAAATATTTAATTTCACACACATTTAATGTTTTTTGACTAAATTATTAAAAATATAAAAGTGGGTCTCTGTGTACACACATCGGTATGATAATTAACCACACACGCATGAACAACTGAATGCAAGAATTTTCTTGAAAGGTTATGCTTTTTAAATGGACGGATACGCGCGCGCGTACTATATACGCATTCTCAAGTAAATTTAATTTTGTGTGCAAACAATATTAATTTTGAAATATATAACTTTTACGATGGTCGTGTTATCACTTACTTAAGACACATTTACACGGTTCTGGCTTAAATTTGCGTGCTCATCGTCAGCTATCTTTACTCGTGGCCTGGTGAGGTAATTATTATTGTTACTAATTACGAATTATTTCACCGGATGTCGAATAGCCATGACTGAGGCAAATTAAGTACTAACTACAGCTCAAAACATGCCTCGAGTAAGTGAGAATACATCTTTACAATTATACAGTACCAGAAATGAAACTAATAGCTTATAAAGGCAAGACGTGCCATTAAACAAACATGCGCACACACCAACAAAACATTTATTTTTTTAAACAGAACACCTGACTCTACGAGAGGAGATCACCGGAAGAACGCTTTGTTTAAAATTTGGTCTCTCCCATTAAAAAGATTATTTTCAGTACAAGACTAATGCCACAACACAAGAGTCTGGGAATAGGAAACAAAACTTGGCGTGTGACATGACCTTTTGCCCCCTTACTAATGGCAGCTGACGAGGCATTAGTGGTGCAAGCGATGCGTAGGTCGAACTTGAAAAAATATGGCGTCATATAGAGTAGATACATGCTTCTTACTCATACATAGGTCTCTATTTTACTGTCAAACGCGCGACGAATTCTGGTGTTCGCAAAAATATTCTCTCTGCCGTCCTGCGTCTCTTTCTACATTCTCTCTCCCTCTCTCTCTCTCACACCATACGCACACACATTTGCGTCATTTATATGGCACTGTGACAGACGTCTATAACTACTTAAAAACTGGAAAACCAAAAAACACGGACCTACTCTAAGCAGCTACGTTATAACTCAATAAACGTTATTATTAAGTGTAAGGAGAATGTAAAATTATTAATAACGATGTCATGACAAACGAAGAATGTGAACAACAGGACTGATACAAAAGAAAAGGGGGAAACTTTTTTTTGTTCGTTTCTAGATGTACATGCGCGTGGACCACACCAGAACCTGGTAAATAAAACAATAGTAACTACGAATTCGTCCCACAGCGTGCACACACGCCCGCGCGCGTTATGTGTTCACATTACTAATTCTATACAAGAAGAAACATGAAGCACCGAACGACGGACACAACAGGAATATAGAAGAGACGAATAAATAAAGTAGACGGAGGTATGAGGATACTTACAGACATTCGTTGGGCTGGCTGCAGTGACCATGCTGCTCATCGCAACCGGGGAGGCATCGAGCTGCAACACACAACAAACACCTTACATTACTCACTGTCACCTTACTGATACACTATCAAAACCTATCATAATATTTACACTGCCAGTACCAGGTAAACTTTAAAGTTGCTCATAACTCTTTTTGCCACTAATTAAAATTTTAATTTGATTACATGCAGCTTTGATAATTTCCCGTAAAACTTCAATCAAAATTAAAACAACATTAACGGAAAATGTTACTGGTTGTTCATATGTTAACTTGTTACTGAACAAACTGTTGTCATTGTATTGCTGCTGCCTAGTGAGTAGCAACATAAAATGAAAGCTAGTTTTTCAGTCCTCAGAGCGACTTATCTTGTGAAAATCGCACGTAACAACAGACGACTGACACATAGTGCTGGCCACATCGCCATACAGTTCGATTTGGTAGTCTATTCTACTTCTACGCCATTTCAGTAGTACAAGAGATTCGATGATGATGATTATAATATTATTATTAGGTCTACTATAAAATGTTTCGTTATACATCTTCACAGCTGAAATTCAATCTTCCTCTTTGTTTTGGTTATTCCGGCGCTGAGGCCGTGAACAAATGCAAGAATTTTTCACCCAGACGTTTCAATTACGTCTGTGAGCATCTTGAAGACCACGGCTGTTGGCATTTGGTCTGACCACGTGCCTGAAGCATGTATGCAATAACAGACCAAACATCCGGAAAACCAAACGAAGCGCGATTATTTTCGTTTACATTATGTTACTATCGTCATTATACGTACGTAACACAACAAGTAACAAAAAAACTATGAATTATTTAACACGCTAAAAGGCACAGCCGTTATTACGTTAAACAAATCTGACCCGGCCCAAATCCACAGTTAAATGTAGGCCTATTATTTGTAATACCACAAAGCGAGTAAAAGTATCATTGTTGGTCAAACGAACTGTGCTACACCTGTACAATACCGGGTGTCCGTCCAACTGGCGTACACGAATATCAAAACCGAATCGTCAGGTGTCGGTCACGTAAGTAGACCATGTTGCGTAATTCGATTGTTGTGGCACTCACGTGCAATGCTAAATGTCGGACACTCCCTCTTCCTGTACGCCACCCCTGCACCACACGGTTAGTACAACAATAGGTGTAAGCGCTACTGTGGGTCTTCACAGCGATTCCAACAATTCGCGTTCAGCCTGCGCGCGCTCGCGCGTGTGTGAGAACAAGCAACAACGACGCGGCTCTACTGTAGAGAGCATAAACAGAGTAAATTATTAGGTTAATAGTCAGTTAGCTTAAAGAAAAGTGAAACACGTCGGACGGCTAACAGTGGTCGACATGAATGGCAGAAAATTGAAGGGTGTTTTTTCTTCTTCTTCTACTGAAGCGGCGTGAGACTCGGTAAACCTTGAGGCGAGCTTCACTAATTGCCTAAACATCTACACAAGAATGACTTCTTTTGGTTTCTGTTTACCGTTTTTGTTTTCCTTTTCGAGTGTCTGCTGCAGTCATCATAATCGGTTATGATTTTTCACGAATCGGCTGAGAAGCACAATCGGTCGAGAATGTGGTAACGCTGTTCCCATTATTTTCCCACACGTGAAACAACGGCGCACGAGAGTTCGCGAGTCAGTGTCGATAGACAACCTTATAATCACTTGCCCAACTCCGAGTAGTTTATAAAAAGGGTAAACCTTGTCCTATCATTAATATACAGTTAATCAACCCTAACGCACGCAACTCTCTCTCTCTCTCTCTCTCTCTCTCTCTCTCTCTCTCTCTCTCTCTCTCTCTCTCTCTCTCTCTCTCTCTCCCGCTTTATTAGTTTCTCTTCACCAATTCTTCTTCCGATTTATATCTAGTTCTCTGCGCGCGCGCATGCACACCGCACAGGTAACAATTTATGAAAATTACAATGATTACCAAAGCTTTTAGGAAAAAAAAACACAGCCTTCCAATTTTATAATGGCCTACTTCCTGAAACGCTGGTTCACTACTAAAAAGGAAGCACGGGTGTTAAATTTTACGTAGGCAAGCTATATATTTTAAACACACACACACACACACACACACAAAATTAATTAGACGTCAACGTTGATGTAATTCGTACTTGTAATAGCTGTGTGAAAGAAAAAACTTCCAAAAGTATGGTGAACAAAGCAACTAGTTCTGAATTACTGTACTACGACAAAACAGTACCAGACCTTAAACTGGATGTGTCAAATCGAACAGTTTAATCAACTACGTCCTTCAGACTCGGATACTTTATGGTTTCACAGGCTTATAGGTGGCTCCATCATTCTTACGTTCCGGTCGGGTACAAAAGACCGCACGTCCCATACTGTACGAAGCGACTGACAGCTGGACAAATAATACCGAGAAAGTTCTTCAGTAATTCATGTTCAAAGAGAAGAGATGTGATGTGATTAGAAGCTGTTAAGGTATGGGTAAAAATAATGAATAATTTAAGTACAGGAGCAAACACACGCTTTATTGAAGGAACAGTTTAGTAGCAAGTAGGCCTATACATAAAACGGACACACGAAATACACATTACAAGAGCACATTTAAAACTGAACTGAACTTGTCGAGGGCATCTCTATTTATATAGAAAAACAGCTTCCAGATCTTTCCTTTTATTTAAAACTTCGAGAACATTACTTTTCTAGACTCTCACAGTAAACGCGCATGTGTGCGGGTTGAGGCCCCGCCCAGGCAGCTCGACCTCCCACCGCACAATACAAACTTTCACTTCTACAATGACAGGTACGCTTACTTAAGAATTAATGTAGAGTTTTCCAGTATATTCTCAACAGAAACTCAGAGTCAGAAACGTCTAGTCTAGAGATCACGCTGAACACTGCAGGCGACCATACTTGGTTTGTATAGAATTCGTTCTCGGCCTTCTAGTTAGAAGGTGAATTATAATGAGGAATGTATACACATTTTCTGAAACGGATTACAGAAAGATTTATAAACACGTAACGGGGTGTTTTACTAATTCCGTGTTTTAATAATCCTTTACTAAACGAGCGAGTGTAAGTTAGTAAAAGATTATTCAATAACCAAAACAAAAGAACGTAAACAGCGCAGAGAAGTAAACTGGGAGTCAAACGTAAAACGTAACTGTGTTTTTCTCTGCAAATTCTTGTATATTCTCCTACCCCTCTCTACCCCAACAGACACGCGCGCGCTCGCGCCCGTTTGTCCAGTGTAATCACGAGTTCAAGTAACTTTTCTAAAATTTAATCCATAAGCCACGACAAAATGTATTCAGACTTTCACAACAACGTAAGGCAATTTTTTCAGACAACGTCATACAACAACAGATGGCATAACAGCTGATTCGTGTTCAATTTCAAATTTTATTGAAACAGGACACTAACCACCTTTATTTAAACAGTATATTTCATCTCTCACAGAGCGCTCAGGTCTCTTGGCTCGTAAACGTCTGTGTGAGAGCTCTTACTGTGAACACGCTGCTTAGACTGGCGGTTAGACAGTTCGTAAACGCAAATGAACACGTTTTACTCAAACCTGCGTTATCGCAGACCATTAATTAATTAAACTGTTCGTTTTGTGCGTTCAAGTGTGTAGGCCTATTCGCCAGCCGCAGTCCACAGGAGGTCTTCTATTACGAGACTTCCCAATATCTCCAATCTCCATATTAAGGAAGAGAAAACGCGATTAATCTCTAACAGAAATTATTTTATTTACAATCTGCAAATCGCGATGACAGATAGAAAATATGAACTTGTGAAAAAATTATTTTACCGTTCATTCTGTTCCTTATGAATTCATCACACGACTTGACATATCCTGTTGAAACACTTTTATAGTTAACGTTATTCATTTTACACAGTTCACAGAGATTAACGTAAACCAAGCTGCATTACTTTAGCCGTGTACGATAAACAATTTGGGCGATGTGGCAAGCACTACGGTTGCCGATTAAACGATCCATCTTAAGACGAATTCGAAGCAACGACCATCCGACAATTACGTTACACAATAGTAGGAGCCTTACCTTTGGTGCAGTAGTCGCCCTGCCAGCCGTCGAGACACACCCGGTCTCCCGTCGGCGAGCATGTGTAATGCCCGAAGTTGTCATTGCGCGGTCTGCACAAGTTTGCGCATCCTTGTCCGTAGTAGTGTTCGTCACACATCACTCTGTACTCATAGCTCAACGCCGAATGTGAAGATCTGTCTTCGCCTTCGTGCCAATCTTCGCCAACTTCCAGCCATTCTTGCGTTGTCAACCGTGAGATCAGAGTTTTACTACCGCCTGCAAAAATAAAAAAAGAACAAAATGAAACACTTCGCTGAACTTGCAATCGATGTAACAAACTAATGTTGTAAGTTAGCCCTCTATGTTCAGACGGGCTGCGTCTGTGACAGTGTTTCTGACGTCTTGTAATCGTCTAATAATAAATGTTATGTTAACTTCGTACCTATATTTTAACACAATGTACAATCACTACTATCGATGTAGGTGAAAACGATAATGATAGACTAATAATAATAATCACTATCCTATCAGGCCAAATTCAAACTGTCGTAGTCAAACCGGAATGCTTACATGCAGCACAGACAATAGATAGTAAAGGACTCTCGAAAACAGAAAAGAATTTTTAAAGAAAATCCTGGTACTCACTAAGCGTTTACACTTTCATTTGAGACCACACAGAGACCACACTTTTCACATGAGAAAATCTCAATCACAATAAAAAAAAAGACGAGTGGCATTCGCAGGACACCTCTGGAAGGATGGAGTCAGGAAAGACAGCAAACACGACCCTCACCTACCAGGAAAATAGAAACACACAAGTACTGTGGGTGAAACAAGGATGTAGAAAAATGTAGAATCAGGAAACAGAGAAGCCTTTAGAGGGAAAGCTGCGAAGGTGAAGGACTTTTCCGGTGAGAACCAAGGAGAACCAAAAAGATGTTATCGAAAGAAGGAAGAGCCACGGCATGAAGAAATATTAGTGAAGGAGAAAAGAATTCCATAAAGTTAAGGAAGTATTAACTGCCTACTTGGGCTTAACACATACGAGGAAGGCATACGTACCTCGGCTATTACCTATTCGCAGGATGAATCTACTTGGAAGCCGAAAAAGATTTGTAGTGGTGGAAACCGGGAGCTTAAGTTTAGTAGCCACGCGCGAAGGAGTCTTATTAATCCCCTCCCCCCAAAATGAAAACGTTCCTAAGAAACGTATAAACTCTTATCAAACTGCAAAGTACACACTGACACAATAGGAAACTGATAATGAAGTACGTAAAACCAGGTAAATGAAGTGTCACATTTATGTGAAGGGTGCAAACGTAGACCCAGATGAAGATAAAAGATTACAAAGACGTGAGAGAAATTGTACTGTGCAGGAGCATCAACCGGTGATACTGTTCATCAGAGTAACATCCTTTTAAATCTGAAGCACGTTTCAGTTGTGAATATCATAAACTTGAAAATAAAGAACTATAAATCGAAAGAATAATGACAAAAGCCTATGGAATATACAATTACGTCTCGAACAAGAACGTTACGTCTGTCCCGTTACATACGACCATGTTCGAGACTTTCGGAAACAACCAAAACCGAGGCCGGAAGTAATAAACTTAACATGATCGACTAACCTTTTTATTACAACAGTTACCGGTAAGTTAAAAATAACATAATTTACAT
Organism: Magicicada septendecula; assembly: GCA_034769895.1. NCBI lineage: Eukaryota > Metazoa > Arthropoda > Insecta > Hemiptera > Cicadidae > Magicicada > Magicicada septendecula. The sequence continues at coordinate 664,214,681 of CM068368.1, forward strand.
GGACAGAGCACAAACAATATGAATGCTAAATAGCAGAGAAAGAAAGGCATGGGAGCAGACGTGCAAATACGGAGAGGGGATACAAGGACATATACACAACGATAGATAAAGGGAGAAAGAGTAGGTGAGTGATAGCGTTTGGAGGGGGTGTCGGAAAGGGACGGCAGAGAGAAAGAGACTGTGAGAAGAGAAGTAGAGGAACAGGAGAGGGAGACGAGAACGAGCGAGAGAGAACGATATGGAGTTGCATGTACTTCAATTAGATAATGAAATGAGTGGATGTGTGTTGGATGTTGTTAGGTGGGAGAGGAGAGGAGAGGGGGAGCCGTTACAGCAAGAGGCAGAAGAAACCTCGGTGAGGTATGTTCTATGATAATGCCGTCGTTTCCCACGGAGCAGTCGAGTCCGGATTAAGTACAGTTCAATTAAAAAAAAGTAAACACCGGTGGCAGTTGGTCCTCAGATGAATCCGATTACATTTTTCAGTAAAATTATCTACATACTACAAGCGTTAAAGACTTGTGGCAGCGGGTCATTAACTATTACCCGGTTATCACAAATTTCTTTAGGCAGTTCCACTAGCTGACTGGTTGCATACAGCTTTGAGTCGACTGTACTATACGCTCCGATACACACCGCTTGCGACTTCTGCAGGTGCAGCATTCAGACCTGTTCTTACTTTTTCTTATTCTTCTTCTCTATCCAATACGACATTACCAGTTCTTTCTTTCTTTATTATTATTTTTATTATTAACATCAACTGCGTCAGCAGCATCATAATCATTATCATTATCATTGTCACCGTCATCGTCACTGTCATCTTGCTAAACAATATTGACACCGTCACTGACACCACAGCTGTGTCATCATTACCATTAGTACCACTATTCTACTTTTCACATGCCCAATTTAAACTTGCGTTCGCAATCCGGTAATCCGGTCTCTAAGTTAGTCTACATTGTTTTCTTTGTGACCTGCAGAATATATGTTTCCTTAATAAAACAAACTTTGGATGATTTCATTATAGTTTGTTAGTATTTCTACACAGTTTCCTGATTTTTGAAATCCAAATTTACGTACAGACAACGTGCTGCATATGATTACATTATAAAAAAATAATACTTTTCACCAAATTCAGACAAGTACCATAGGTATTCCTTCCCCAAATACCACGTATTTGTTCGCCAAGTACTGACTAGGTACCACATATATTCTTTCGCCAAATACTCACAGGGTACAACAATAACACTAATCTTAGCGCATGAGACCTTCGCGCTTTCTACAGAATTATTCCAATGCAACCTTAACTATCACGAGCTAAATACAAAAAACTTGAACTGAAAATGCCATGACAGCTCTCGAAACATTGAAGTCTCCCACACTACGCACACAGTCACTGTGTAGGACCTACAATTTCTTGTTATTCCGCAAGGCCTGACAAGGGGCTCTAAAACTCCTTTGTCTGTCCCCTGAATGATAACAAACACAAACAAAATAACCTCGCGAATGCGCAATCGAAGACCGTATAGCATAATACTACATACAGAGACGTATTAATGTAGACTAGTTGTTACGAGTAAGAAAAATAAACGGCGAGTTTGGATATAAGACAGTCTGCGAGCGCAGACGTTAGCTTTGTTTAAACTAGGAAATATCGCTGGAACTTGCTAATTCAATGTTTTGAAACCACGTTGTAAGCTTTACTGTTCCAAGTTCACGGCTCTGGCTCAGTCCAGTTCCAAAACCTCTGCGAGAGGAGAGGATCAGCAACAATATCCCGTTAGGTTTCCTGATAAAGCAACAGCCAGGTACACAGTCAAATCATAATTACAAAAAAGGCTTCATCTTTTTTTTCATTCATGTAATTCTGTATATACTGGCGTCTGAGTGTACCTACGAGTCCTGTACCTTTCAAAAATAAGCTTACATAACAGGCCTAATAATACATTTCATGAATATAAAACTTATACTATATAAACATTTTTATATTATTATAAAACTGTAACAACGCAAGTAATTATTTCTTTTCTTTAATGATGCACATTTTGTCGATTTTCTTTACTGGTCAACATCAGAGTACAACATAGTTTTACATTTATTTTTACATAGCCTATACATAAAAAATTATTTGAATTGTTCTAATCATGTAGGTCAGTCTCTATCTCACTATCTCTCTCCCCCCTACGCGCACGCGAGCGCGCTTCTACACACAAACGAGCCCCCCCCCACACACACACAAACCTTCCTCTATATAAATAAATTAGAATTTATACAAACAGTCAACTCACAAGTATAATTAATTAGGGAAATATAACAGAACTCACACATAACACGTTTTAAACTAAAGTATACAATTTGATTCCGGAACTGACAGTTGAGCGGGGGCGCAGGCACACAGTAACATGCACAGTACGCTCTACTTGTTGCATTGTTACTCGTTCAAACTAAATGGCGGTTAAATTATGTAGCCATTACAACATGAATGGTGTAGCCGCCAATTACAGACATAAATTGGTTTTAAAACGTTATAGACTTACGGATATTTTTAAAGAAATTTAATTCATTTGTTTTAATTTTTATTACAAAATTAAAAAAAAATTAAAACTTTCATTTCAGTCGGTAAAAACACAAGCCGGTAAAAAAAGAGCAACAATCAATCTGACAACCCTAATTAATAACATGTTTTTGTGGTGTCTATAAGTTTGTATGGTGGTATCTGTGTCGATTAAATCGGTTATTTACCCTGACGTGCAAGAGAATAGAATTGAAGATGGAAGAAAGAGAAGGGTCAGTCCAGTACCGGATAATGGCAGGGCAACGCTGTCTATAATAATATAGACAATAGAATCACGACGCGCAGCTATTAATAAAGTGGGAGTGGCCAGTATGATGCGCATCGTATACTTAGTGCGTTTCAGTAGGTTTCTTGCACGTCATTACGTCTTTGCCTTGGCTATACAGTTTTCCCACCCCGTACCTTGGGTTTTTGTGTCTGCCTTGAGGCAACATAAACCCATCGGCCACTCGTAAACCGAGAACAACTCTCAATTAAATCTAAGACCTATCTCCTACTTTGTGCTTCTGTCTCTTTCTCCCCGTTTCCTTTCCTTGCCTCTCAGTCTTTATTTACGTCCTTCTTCTTTCCAGACTTCTTTCACGCAATTACTATATATATTTCGACTACCGGTTTAAAAAAAAACACTTATAAAAATTGTACAGCTCTTTCTTTCCTTGTTGAAAACAAGTTACCACGGCAACTTCTGCGTTTGAAATAAATTTTTTGCGTGACAGAACGTCGTGTAGTCTCAAGAAAATTATTGGATTTGCTAAAAAAAATTACAAACGGGCAAACCAAAAATTACCGACTTACACAATCCAATCAGCGGTTTCTCGGAACAAAGCAGAGACCAGAAGCGTTCGTATTACTGTGTGTACATATTAGGTCTAGTTAAGTGCATGTTATTTAACGAATCTTAATCATGGAATTTGGACGTCACAAAGGGAGCAGAGTTTTTGCGGGAGTCGTCTGACTGGGGTGGATTCCGCGGCGCTCTGTCTAACTGTGGGAACGCGAACACAGCCACTTTTTTGCACTGTACTTATAAAAAATAAAAAGAAAACAATATCGCCTGTTTGTACGTTTTGTGTTACGGTCGGTCGTTTGCAGTGCCTATGGTTAGTCGCTACGTGTGACCAAACACTTCTCAGAACAAATCTCTAGACTACGCGAATGCTCTAGTCACCTTTCTGTCCGGCCTTAAGTGACTGAATCGTTTTGAATAAAAAATAATCCAGGAAGGGCGCCAATGCTGTTAACTGTCTTCGGAACATCATAACTACTGTAACATCTAAGGTAGACCACACCGCCTGCCGTTATTTTCGTACAACCACATTTAATAAAAAGCAGGTTGTCTGGCGATTGGCTACTAATTTAGAGAAGCCCGTGTTCATTTCTCAAGAGCATCATAAAAGTTGTGGTTTTCGGACTCCAGGTCAGCCCAGTCTTGATTACCGTGGATAATAATGAGCGGAGTAATTCTGTCGTCTTGTGCAAGAAATCGGACTGTCGAACGCCTCTTCCATTACGGTATCGAAAATTAAGTTCTTTCAGAACGAAATGTTTTTATATGATTAGCCTAAGCAACTCCATGCGCCCAGGATTTCCTTTTTATTACTTTTATAGTGATATAAATAATCATATACTTTCTGAATAAAAAAAAGTATCCGAACGGAATCCTTTGAGACGGCAGCCCGTCACAGGTATTGTACGGTTCACACGATGGTGGGAACGCGAATCCGTCGAGTAACCAACTGTTTCTTTATTTTATTTATTTTTTTAATCGAAAACGGAAGGAAATTCGAAGCTATATGGTACAGTCACTACAAAAATCAGTGGTCCGTTGTACGAGCAACACCTGGCTTAAAAGCATGTTGTTCTCGAGTTTCAGTTCCCAGGAAGCAAAAGGGCGACCGGAAGATGTCAATACCAGCAGCTGCCAAACACATGGCTAATCTTCAATTTTCAGCAGCATAGAACCGACTGTCCGCACACACGTATAGGCAGGCCTACACTACACGTGGCTATTGTGACTGCGGGTCGTCAAACCTGTGACCAGTCACATTCGCATAGTTCACGCTCACTTTGCCAAAATCACACTCAACAATGACTGCAATAACACTGCACAAAGGCGATTACCGTCAACGCTAATTCGATTCCAAATTAAATTCTCTCGAGTGCGTAAAGTTACTGACCTGGCGAGACTGGTCATTTGACCGGATAAAATGCGGACTTGCAAACTACGCTGCACAATCTGATACAGACTACAGAAACTGACGTTATAATAAAATTTCCCACGAATCTGTAAACGCATTTTGCGCAACCCACTTATCTCGCCAGTTCTGTCCGAATCAATATAACCAACTACAGATAAAAATAATAAAACACTCACCATTCGCTGTATTGTTGTTATCGTGCCAGGCTTCCACTATCAACGAAAATGTCCCCTAGACGAACAGAAAACAAAGTTAACACTGTTGCTCATAAAATACAATTTACTATACAACAATATATTGTCTTCACACACACGCGCGCGCGCGCACAAGAATAATGCACAATATAAAAGAGTTGCCTATACATATTTGCCTTCCGTCGGTCGCTTTTTTTTTAAATTTTCTATTAAAATGCAAAACACCAATTAATATTTAATTTCCATTACCTACCTTAACAAAGTGTAAGAATTAAACAGTCCAATAGTAATTATACAATTACAGTACTGAATAACTCATTTCACAAATGAAATCAAATATGTACGGGACTAGCGGTAAAGACTCAAGAATATGATAGAAAAATATACTGTATTTTACAGATAACCTTATTGGTTTGACAGTAATTTTATCAGAAAAAATTTCCATTTCCTAAAACGCAGGCTATTGTAAACGACCGTTAACTCTACCCGTTTGATGAAAACAAGCAGACCTAAAGCTATGCCGCCGAATGGGGCGGGAACCAGCGAGAAAATCTTAACACACGTATGAATCGGATCCACTCCTCCAGCGTACTTAGCCCAGTTTATATGCTCGTTCGCTTCCATTCAGGCACTTATTAATAGGCCTAGTCCGTCGTTAAAACGTTTACTCTTTTGTGCACCGGGAAACCTAAGTTCGCCAGGACTGTTCTCATCACTTGTTGACGAGTACCGTACGCCATTAACGGAAAGAACTAACTGGCTTCACGGTCGCACGACATGCGATACAATAATCTGAGCGAGTAGCAGAACAGCAAAACGTAAACATTAAGTAAGGATTAGGTAATAAACATTGCGGTAACACGAATTACACGGGTAGGATTGGATTAACCGCACCGGACTGGGAACGCAAACCTTACTCTATACCATCTTTGTTATGTAAAACAACTGGACTGAACTCCACAAACTGCACCGTAAAAAACGATGTACTACAATATATATATCTATCATGAGGACGTTACACAGTGACCATGTGGGTGAGTAAAGGTAAGAGGGGATAGACACGAGTGTAACTGTGTGCGCGCGCGCGCGCGGACTGTATTAAGTACGGTAGTTGAAAACGGGTGAGAGCCATTGAGCAAAAGAGGAGACTGTAAACTGTGATGAATGGAATAAAGGATATGCAGAGAAGAAGTGTATAGTGAAAAAGGAGAGAGAGAGAGAGAGAGAGAGAGAGAGAGAGAGAGAGAGAGAGAGAGAGAGAGAGAGAGAGAGAGAGAGAGAGAGTGACGAGAGGACGCAGAGGGAGGAAGTGGAAACCGGTTCAAACCTTGGTCGCCGTCGCTGGTGTCTTCTTTCCGGCCCCTCACACACACACACACACACACACACACACAAACGCTTCTTGTCGCCCTTTGTATATTTTCATATTAAACCATACACGAGCGAGAAGCAGTGACGGAATAAAAGAAACAAAACTAATAAAGAATAAACACCGGGCTCACTTCAGTCACCTAACATCTACGTGTTAATTGGAGGACTGTATGAAACGCAAGCAGGCCCGGGAAGAGAAACAGAGCGTTCAGATCGGGTTTTCTGTTTTTAAATTTTGGAACAGATAATTTAAATAGCGGCAAAAATAAATGTAACGGAATAATTAGCCACATAATTAGGTACAAATAAATGATGTACTTGTTTGTTCTAATTTTCCAACAAAATAAAATTAATTCCTCCTTCAAATTCACGTATGTTCTAATATCAGCGCGTTTAGCTTGAAATCGGGGTTAGGCTATACTGATGAAATTCCCTCAGCTGGCAACACTGACTCCTACCCACTTTCACGCGTCTAACGTGTATCACGCTCTGTTTATGAACTCCGTTATTTGCCGGAGTTCACTTACAGTAACTACACATGGTCTGATAATTAACGCCTTTCCGATTGAAATTGTGTGCTACTACACAATACACTGTAAAGTCCTCTGTATATATGATTATTTTGTAATTAGTATTATACAATTTCATGAAGTCATTTTCCTTTATCAATCGGTTTATCTTCGTTAAGTTGATCAACGCAGAATCGCAGAACGAGGGCGTACATTTATATTCTTTCAGTTTCCACAAGTGATCCGATGCTGCTGTTTATAAAGATCTCATTAAATGTCGTAGTCATTAACAGTTTTCCCAAGAAATCCGAACCTAATATTTAGAAAACTCTCATTAAGTGTCGTAGTAACCTATTCTAACAGGCTTCAAAAATAATGCTTTATACAGCCCCAAACAAATGGCATATTAACCTAATATACGAATAACAGTAACACGCGCGCGCGTTTGTTCCTGTGATCTATTCGACTGTTTAAACTATACCTTTGGTTTCGGAACAAATCCTGTTGAGTCGGAATTAAAAAAACATACCTCAAAAATTTTACCTTGTAAAATTAATTTTACAAAGCCGGAGCTTGCTACGCTCACTACGTGTCCCTGCATGGAAACAATTCATTAACTTCAATTAATGGCATTTGAGCGAATAATTTCCACGGAGAGACGACGCTGGCAGTGTTCGTACGCGCTTACTATTATTTAACTAACAGACGGTCGAGACGACGACAAACAACACGATTCGTGATCGCATGCATACCGGTACCGTTGTGAATGAATGAAAGAGGCGAAGAGAAAGACAATGAGAAGGGGGGAGAGCGAGAGCGAGAGAGAGAGAGAGAGAGAGAGAGAGAGAGAGAGAGAGAGAGCGAAGAGAGGTGGATTAATTGGGCCTCAGGGCACGACAGAGTTTCCCACGAGGTCTAACCGCGACTTGTACAGAATACAAAATACCTGCCGTAGATAGATATTACACCCGCAACAGCCACTGCATGCATACTCCACTCACCGTAACCGCCTTGTTGCTGACTCACTTTGTGCTGCTTTTCCCAGGCGCTGATTGCATTTTATTGATAATCGTGATCATGACAGTCGCAGTCATTGTGTAGCTCTGTTTGTTAACGTTCGTTCGAAATAAATGTTCGTTATCCCGCGTCTAATGTTAGAAGCTGTTTGTTGTGTGTTATCAAACAGCTGTTAATTACACAAAGTGCATAGTAAGAACAGTACAGATTTCCGTGAATTCGCTTCCAGCGCCTGTCAGAACGTGCTGTTCAAGATCTTACAGCCGGGAGCCTGCTGTGCCGTCTACCCCGAAGGACAGGTGACGCTGGTGAACACATTCGTACCTTATAAAAATATACGTTAACATACACACGATAGCGGACCGTACACAAAAATTTGGTTCTAAAAGTTTGTCGTCGGTTCTACTCGAGTGATCAAAAGTAAACTGCGTATTTACAAAAAGTGCGTAAAACTGAGACGATGGATGGGTGAAATAGTAACTTCTCTTCTTAGTCGAAGATGTAACAAAATTTCACATGTGTTCAAGGCTCTCATTTCACTAAACAGAGACGTTTTCAAACGCATTGCATTGTACAGGGTTCGGACTAATGACAGAATAGTGTCGCGAATGCCACATAAGAGGGTAGTTTATTTATAGGACTAATTCTATACACGGGAAAATAGCATTGTAATTTTCGCCAGACACAATATGAAGTAAAATTATTTTAGGTGTTAAGCCCACTAAACAAGTAGAGGTGCTTCAAATGCATTGTCTGTATCATTTTATAGTTTATGAAACTACGATTATTTTAATGTTTGGATTTTGACAAAATGAATACATACGATTAAAATAAAGACAAAAATATCGTCCTAAAATAAGCATTTTATAATAAATGTAGTTGCTATTTTATCAAAAGACTGGTAATTCTGAACTCAAAACAAAACAATGTGTAGATTGTACAGATTTTGGGAGCAATGTAGGTTTGTACCCTACCCTTTTAGTTATAATAGACAGGAAGATATTAAACGAGAACTCAATATGTTTACAATGACAATTCAAGCAGCAGAAGCATGTGGGTAACGGATTGCAGATCTGGCAGTTTGTACACGATGTCACACAGCAAAGCGTTTACTTGAAACAAGAATATTATAATACATAATCCCTACAGTTAATACGGGTTAACACAATTGAATGTTTTCATCAGGTTAACCGACAGTACAGGTAAGTTTGCTTACAACGTATGAATCTGGTTTAAAAACACTTCAGTTTTTATTGTTCCACCTTTGTGTCTAACGTTCACATCGTACCAAAGTTGGAATTTTTTAAATAGGTATTTTTTTGTTGAAATTCGATTATTTCAACTTTTCAGTTCGTAATTATTAGGCCTACGTATCACTGTCAAAAAAAACTGCTCTCAAACTGCTAGTTGTAATTAAAAGAGTAGATAATACACAATTATTTTCTTAAAAAGCGAATATTTTGGGAAACAAGAAATAATTACTACACTTAAAGCTATAAGTCGTTCAAGCTGTCAAACAGAGGAATCTTTGGTTATGAAGATTACTGTTACCGACTCACTCGGCATGTAATTTTCACCAAAATTATTGTAGTTCTCTTGCTCGAGGTTTTTTTCTTTTTAATTGTTACGTTGGTTTCGTGGCCGGCAATTAAACAGAGCAGGTAACGCGCCGAAGGGATGTAACAGGAATCCAGTTTATATTCAGCACTACTAAGTAAGCGCTATAAGGCCGACGCGAGTGATAAAACTTCCCGCAATGCGGGGTAACCAAAGGAATCGAATTACTACATCGGTTGTGTAGCAGTTCAAAAACAAATGGCTCACCTATACAACAACAGCAAATTCGGGTATACACCGTAAACGTTTTGGACCTGGTTCAAACATTCTGAAGCAGCAGGAAAGGAGAGATAAACCGAGTAAGCCGAGAATATGGAGAAAGACAAGAGACAGAATGAGTGAGAACAAATACAAAAGATGTGGAGGGATAGACAGACGGCAAACGGAGAGAGCAAGGAGGGGGAGAGGAAGAGAGAGAGAGAGAGAGAGAGAGAGAGAGAGAGAGAGAGAGAGAGAGAGAGAGAGAGAGAGACCTTGAAGGAACGAGTCAAGAATATTATGTTGAAATATAACATAGAGACGGCATGAATAACAATATCTCCGCAACAGGTTCAATGAATACCGTGAGAATAGCAAGTATAATTGCCAACCAGCTTCTCTCCGCTCACTCCGTCTGTCTCTCCCCCTCTCACTCCGTCGCGTCTTACACACTCCCCGACGTGCATCACTCTCTCCCTATACATCACACTTTTCTACTTTCATAACATAACACATATTTTCGGACTGCCGGTAGTTACCCGTTCGTGTGATGTACCGGTAACTTTACTACTTTAAATGTGCAAAATTACTGTCTAGTTTATAAGAAATTCTGTTTTGCCGTTCACTCTTTGCTCTCTCATTTGACATATATTGTCAAGAACCAGCGTCGTCGTCATCATAAATATCACCTTATAGCATTTTGTATCGTCTGTGTAGTGTCAACATCTTTTGTACCATTAGACACATATTTTTCAACTGTAATTTCCAAAATAACATCTTTTTTTACTATCTCATCTCTCCCATTACTATCGATTCGCAAATTATTTCAGATTTATCCAAAGCATTGAATCACAAATGTTTGTATAACGTACAAATGTTTAAAACCAAAAATAATATCGCTAACATCTCATTAAACTTTTATTAATTTTTCTTCAAAATTTTCTGTAATTCACAACGAGATTTAAAAACAAAGGGTAATATATAACCATTCTAAGAACGCTTAAAGAGTCATCTGTGCATTATATTAGCGTGTTCCACTTGACCTATGACTCTGAGGAAACAATGTTTTTTTTTCTAAATTTTCAATCTCTTACCGACATGAATTCATAGAAAATGAGAAATAACGTCCGTTTTATAAGTAACTGAACTGTGTTTTTCATAAAACATAAAATTATATATTTCATTATAACTTTAATAGTATCTCGTCAATTAAATATATATATATATATATATCAATTGTTACATACGTTTACTTTCTAAACGGGTATTTAACAATGGGTGTACGTTGGGGTGCGATGACCAATCAATTGTACTGAGGGGATGCGTTTAGACTTTCTGTTTTATTACAGTCAATCTTTTTTCCATTTCTCGGTAAGAATACAACAAACAATTTGGCCGTGTTTAAACGTGTCCGTTTGCTGACAAGTCGAACTAATCGTCACCGCCGGTAATGTAAGACCCTGTGCATACCTGTCAGCACGCCCCCCTACCTGCAAGGACAATGGTGTTTATGACTCTGTGCTGCTACTGTCCGAACGACTTTATTGCCTTCTTGTCATCCCTTGTAGCAATTACTGAGAAAACAAAGTCACGCTGTAATGCTCTTCAGTTTGAAAAATAATAACGTACAAAGCCCGTTATGTACCCCCCCATATAGTAGCTTCAAATCAATTCTGTACGGTACCGAAAAGCAAACGCTTATGCGACTGGAATTTGTACGACAAAAAGTGACAGAACACTTTGTCATTTCTGCGTTATCAACAACTTTACGTGCTAAAGGTCCAAAATAACCGTTGACCATAACCTCAAATATCCATCCGTAAGTAATTGTATTACACGTTATTTTAAGATCATTATTATTACTATTATTATTAATATTGTATTCAATGTCAATGAGTAAGGCCGAGTAGCATGCGTTCCGTAGGACGAACGAACCAGAAGGCCCGGACGCACGCGCGGGCTACTCGTGCGTGTCAGAACGTGGCTATCGTCAGACGCGAATTTCGATACGACCGAGTTTTTTCCCGCTTCAACCTGCCAAAGTTAGAACCGAACAACGAACGGGCAAGTTTTTTTTATAGCTTAAATGCTTCAGACATCTTTAATAATGGACTCGAAATTAAGCAGTCTGTCCTTATAGTGACACCGAATTTCGAAAAGATAAAAACTTTCGTTCGTTGGCCAACAAGTGAGGGATAATTGTAGAAAACTACACAAGCGACGGTATAGAGTCCGACAGTTTATAAATGCACATACTCACAGACAACAAAATTTAACCGTTACTGTCCAGCCTCCAAGGCGTGAATTGAAAATATTATTTCTGGAGAAAATAAAAAAATACTCGTCTAAATCTATAATTTTATAAGTTTACATCTTTTTTTTTTTTAATGGTTTTAACTATAAAGATTATTTAATTATCTATATCAATGCTTAGGCAGCCAGACATACCCCTTTATATTGTTTTATCATTAATTAAATAATAAATAATTCATGGGAGCGATCTATAATTTTAATAGGTTTTGTATTCCGAACACAGATTTTGTAAAAATCAGAAACTATAAAATATATTCACAAAGAACGGTCATAGATAAGCTATGTGCTGGTGTTCCACGGTTAGCTGATTACGTTATAACACACAGCACTTTAAATGAGAGGAAACAAAATCGTTTAAATCATACACGTTGTTATGTATATGTAGGTAAATAAATATTAACGTAAATAAATAAATATATGTTTGAGCGGGCAAAGAGCAAGAAGACGGGGGGAGGGGAGAGAGAGATTACAATGCTTGAAGAAACCAGGCAAGTTAAACGGCGCCACGAAAACAGGAAGCAGAAATCACAGAGGACTGGACATTTGTAGCGTGGAGAAGGGTGAGACAGGATAGGGCGATTCCCACACTCAGTCACTGCCAGACACTAAGCAAATTTACCTAGGCCACTGTCTATGTATGTATGTGTGTATATACTGTATTTTGTGTGTGTTTTGGGGTGAGGGAGAGTATGTGACAAAGAACAGACGTGGGATTCGAGAAGGTACATTACGATAAACGCAGATATCTAATCAGCGGGCGTATCATTAGCGCTGTATGCAGATCACAAAGAACTTATCGCCCGTCGTTGGGGACAACAGATCTACACCAATCAAGGTTACTGGGTTATACGAGAACGGGTCATTGATCAAACACGGGACACAAAAAAAAATACAACAAAACTGAGAAAGCGCGTACGCATGCACGTACGCACACACAATCGAATCCGTACCTAGCACTACGTTCCGTTTCCCTCCCCAAGAAATGTCTCCCTATGCTTACATAAAGACCAACCGAATGGCACCACTCTGAACATTAAATATACGGAAAGCCTTATAAATAAATAACGCTAAACAAGCTGCTGCAACGGTTACAAGGAAATTCTCCAGTCATTATAACATATCGTTGTGAAGAAAACTACTAGCTGCAATGTAAGTTGAGAGTTCTTTGCTTTTAACAGCGTTTTTAACAATGACCGTCTGTCTACAAAACATTGATTCTTTACGTTTTCTATGAAGTCTATTAATAAATAACAAACTATCCTCTTAAACTAACTTTCTTATTTTTTTAAAACACTCGTCTGGAACAGGTACCATCAACTGAATTTTGAGATTAAGTTCTGGATCTGCTGACGGTGATTACTGAAAATTAAGGACCTGAATTAATAAAAAATTATTATTCATTTGATAAATTAAAAGATAGTTTGAAATAAGCGGAAATAAATTCGTAAGCACAGGGACAGAAATTTTGAAAGCGGTAAGTATAAATATTTACTTTATATAATATTGAAAACTTTCTCAAGTGAAACTTACTTGTCTGTTTTGTATGTAGAACGCGTTTCGGCGTCGTGTTCGCCTTCTTCAGCTTTGCGACAGACTGCCAGTACCTAGTAACGTTTGTTGGTTGGAAGGTATAGTGGGGGTGGGTGCCTTCCTACCAACAAACGTTACTAGGTACTGGCAGTCTGTCGCAAAGCTGAAGAAGGCGAACACGACGCCGAAACGCGTTCTACATACAAAACAGACAAGTAAGTTTCACTTGAGAAAGTTTTCAATATTATATAAAGTGTAGTGCAGTGAAAGAAGACGATGAACAAACAAGACAAGATAAATATTTAGTACAATATAAGTGATATACAGAGTAAGTGACTAGCAAATTCTGCGTGTCGTGTCCACATAGCTTCTCACGTAAATGTATAGCTTCAAACGGGTAAAATGTAAACCGTACCGTAAAATGTAAAGCGTACCGACTTCGTGGTGACTGAGCTTCTATCAGTTTACATAAACAATGATCGCATGCGAGTATAATCCCATAACCTCCAATCGCGTCAGTTTGTTTTTGTTGTTTCTGTTATTATTATTATTATTATTATTATTATTATTACTACTACTACTACTACTATTATTATTATCATCTTCGTATTCAAATCGTTTAGACAGAAAGTATACAAGCGATTTACTCTATTCTAATTCTGATTCATAAAATATTTAGAACACTACGCCGGCTGCGTACAGTAGTGAAATGAACGTCAAACGCGTCGTTTTAACGAACGTTTCTAGCACTGTCAAATTTCTCATACGTGTGAGAAAATCTGGACGCGCAACTCGAAACTTGGCTCGCTCCACCTGAACTAAATGCCGTTTACAAAACGACAACACACGTTGTCTGCTTCCAGTCAAACAAACGCTGGAATGGCGGCGCACACGCGTCCCGACGACCACATAAACACTGTCAAATTTTGTGCACGTACCCTACGGGGACGCCACACGGCAGGCGACGCGTTCACATCCACCGAGTCACCGCGTTTAAAAATAACTCTGACCCGCCGAGTCTGTGTTTACAGTCTGCTAACTCCAGCCAAAAATCGCGTCGCTCTCACGTGCGCGCTCGTCTTCCCAATACAAACAAACAAAAGAAAAGCTGCTAACTCGAGGTGACGCCGATTTTCGCATTTTTTCCGTGGTGGAAGGATCGATGAAAATGTTAACCTCACATAATCGTTTGTTGTTCGTTCGTACCCCTCCGCGTACACGCCATCTGTCCACCACCTCACACCACCCCTAAGAGTCGAACAGTAACTTTAACAATAGGACCTGGTTTTGTAAAACCCCCCAGCCATCTGTTGCCCCTGCAGTTAAAAAACTGGCTATACACACTGAACAAGACCAACTGTTCGGGGAGAGCTTTTATTGTTTTTGTACACCACTTAAAAAAAGTATTAAAGTCTTTATTACGTATGACTAAATATTTCGCTTGCCAATCCCACTGTTTTATAATTGCGTTTATTTCAATACTCTGTATTCGCAGACTGTAAAAAAATCTCGATCCATATTCTTTTCTTTACACAAGCCGGTCAATCTTGCATGATTCGGAGAGGTGGAGAACAGAGTCGATACACTGTCAAAAAGAGAGGTATATTTATCAACGGAATGATTCACTTTTTATATAATTAAATCATCGACATAAAAGGAAAACAATGAGACCCTTCATTGGGTTAAAAATTGTTGCCTTTTCTTTACAGATTTTTTTTTTGTTTTGTACAAAGGTTAGGCCTACCCTTGACTTTTTTTCTGCTACGGTTTGTGTGGGAACCTGTCTGAAACTGTCAATTATTAGAAACCTACCCTGATCTACCAGAACCATGCGCGCGGTCGCGCACACACACACGACCACCGACAGCCACATATATCCACCCACCCTACAACTTCCTACACACTTCATTTGGAAACAACCGCCCCATTTAAAAATTAAACAAACGCTTTCCGCTATCGCTTTAAACAAAATCGTTGTTCCCAAAACAAACATTAAAAAAAATACATTTTTTTTTATTTCTCCGTTACACAAGGGTGGAACTGAGGGGGACACGGACTGGACACTCTCTGTCCTACGTAACTCCTGTGCATACGCCTGTAGACCTTCACAGAGTTAATGTTTATTTAAATAATTTGCACCAGCCATCTAGAGCTCACGAATATAATCTCTAACCGTCTGATGTTCCTCTCCCCGGGTTAAATTCTCCGACAGCTTTCAGAACAACATTATTCGTTCTGATAAAACACCATTTAGTTCGTAAATTCTAAGCGCAACTTTATTACAAAAAAAATTCAGCGTTCAAAAATAGTCACGTAATTAATTGGGTAACTATTCATGTAGGCTAAGCCGTTACAAGAATTTGTGATCTCAAACAACCCTGGTGTTTAATGCAGAAATAAAGATATCATTATTAACCTAACATCTAGCACTATGAGACAGAAATGTAGACTTACCGGCCACGTGAAGTCGAAGTTGAATCTGATGGGATTGTTGAATCCTTCCAGTTTGGTGTGTTCGAGGTGGACGGTGTTATCGCCCAGCACGGGCGTCACAACATCTCCGAAAGTGCACGGCGAAGTAGTGTCGATTTTCGCTTGATAGTGTTTCAAGCATACCCTAAACCTGGTCCTGCACGGAGCACTACACGGACCAGTCCTTTCTCCACTGCAGCATTGACCGACACTATCTTTGCCGTTCTCGTTCACGAACGATTTTAACCGCAACTCAAACACACCCGAACTGCACGCCTGAAACACACAAAAAGAAAAAACACATTATTATTTAAAACAGAAAATACAAACATATATCACATAATTAAATAGATTTAAACCGGCTCCGTACCGACTATTTTCAAAACCGTACACCACAGAACAGCTTATTTAATAAAACCTCATAAACAGTATGGAGGTCACACGGCACGTATTTGTGTTGGTAATGAACGATTTGCTCCCACGATTGTTATTGGCTATGGGAATCAGACTCTTAGTTATCCCATAGTTTGTAAATAAACGATTAAATTATATCACAAAAATTTATAATCCAACAAAATGTAAACCACAAAAATAAATATGGTACGGAAACAAATATTGGGAAATTCTTTCGGTATACATAGGGGTAAAACAATTTTATTTAGAACCTACACGATCTATGAACGGCCCAAGATCCGTGCACAGGCACACACATGCTTTTAACTATTACTGAGACATTTATAAACAATAACACAATGTTCATTAATAAAACGTAACAAGTGGAGTTAAGTGAAAATTTACTACTTGCAACGTTAACAATATAATCGAACGTTAACATGCAAATTTAATTTCTTATTACTGATTATGTGATCCACTGTAGCCCACGCGCCATGACCTAATTTAAATCATTTTAATAAACAAAAATTAAATAATTGTTAACCACGGATCGGACAACAGGCACTAACTGAATACACGGACTCTTGGTTCAACTCCAGAAACGTAATGTAACTAACCATATTATCCCGGGTATCATGTAGACACTCAATATAGTTGTGTTTAACATAAAAAAATAAAAACGATTTCTGAGAATCACCAACAAATTGTATTCAAAAGCATCGACCTATCTGTAATAAAATCACCATTAGGCCTATATTTTAGCAGTGTATCTATTTTTGCATACTCGTAAATATTATACAGTTATTAATTTACTACATATTTAAGTGGCGTATCTCTTTTGTATATAACAGACGTGGAGAAGAGGTTATGTAACTCCGCCTGGTAAAAAAGTGTCGCATCTACTGAAGTGAAACGCAACAATTCATGTGAAAACATAAAAGACAACAAATATGAAACACACACACACACAGAATATGTATTTACATCACGCAGCTTAAAATTACGAATCACTTGTAAGGAACTGTGTCGTGAATTCCTGCTTATACACTATAGGATATGCTGTATAATACCTACACAAGGCAAGAACTGCAGTTACAGTTATTATTTCATGCGTTGGCCAATGGTTGGGGACACGAAACTCGACTTGACGTTAAAGAAACAAAAAAGGAAAAGATAATAGTAAATAAGTACCTTTACTCGTCTTGTGACTTCTGATTACAAAGTATATAATGCGTTTCGAAACAGTTCCTACGTTGGAAACATAAATCACAAGCGGATGAGGTAATTATTTACAATTATTAAAATTAGTGACTTAGAAAATGAAATGATGTTTAAAGAAACAAGAGAGTTGTAACGTACTAAACGTTCTCTGCAGTTGTCGTGAATTGCACGCTAATACTAAAACAAATCATAATCATCCAGTACGATGACTGCAGTGATCACAAAATGTGGATTTCCGCGTATTAATAAGCAGCGTTTGATATCCATAAACGGCGAGTTTAATATTTTTCGGCCAGATATAATGAAACACTATCCGTCACCTTTTAACGAAACAGAGAAAACACAACTGAATTCTTCAGTTTCTTCAAAATTACATACTGAAGACGTTTTCTCAGAACTCAAACTACAATTAAGTTTATCGACGTGAACTATTGTATTTCGATAAAACGTGACAACTCGATTTAAACAGTATATTAGACTTAATAACTTTTATCTCAGCACAGGCTTCTGCAATAAAAATTAAAAACGTCTACAAAAATGTTGAAATATTCCGAGTCCGTTGATAATTATTATTTTGTTGTAAACTACAAACATTCGGTCTTGTTTATGTGTTTAAGGATCTTTCATTCAAACGGTCACATGGTGTGGTGTACTGGGACAATTCCATTCGGCTTAAGCCGGACAAGAGTGATGTTTAACCTTTCAAAAATACGTAATTTTGCTATAGTTTTGCGACACAATTGAGAAGTTTTGTATTTATAAAATAAATATTAAGTATACTGCCGGCTGATAGCGTGTTTATACCGGCTTCGTTGGTTATAATAAAGAGGCGAAGTATGTATATGAACAGAGATATAGCCAATTGACATATACACCGTGTATTAACTACGATCACAACACACAAAAGGGGATCTAGAATTATTTATTTATTCTCTTAAAACGAGTATTTTCAAGAAAGCTCGGACTGCAAGCGCAGCCGGGTACGCCCTATTCCGGATTTAGGTTAATTTATTTTTCCTCGGTTATATATGAGTCGAAAACTAAAATAAAATCAGATCAGACACAAATCGGAAAAGAAAAAGAAAAACAGCGTGTGTCGTTGGTGCGTGTACGTGTGTGTTTGTCTGGTGCTCTGTAAGAATTTACGACCAATGACGAAATCTTGGCAAGGCGCTGTGACAGTCACTGGCAACCCTTTAAATACCACAACCAAGACGGCCAGCGACTATCAGACTTTCCATTTCGCTTCTTCTCCACAAACTCTGTTTATATTCATTTTTCCTTCACAATTTTTGTACTCGTTACGTTATTTTTTCGTTTTAATTTGCCTTTAACGAGAATACAATGCATGCAGTGGCGTTTAAAGCTTTCTAAAAATATATGCGCCCGACGTGAGTGTGTGTGCGTGTGTTGAGTTCCAGCTGTCACAGGAACAGCTGTATGAGCAAGGCAGGTGGACATGCACACACACAAGGACCGGTCGCACCAACCGACAGTCACGACGCAACTTTATTTTTTAAACCTGATAGAATTTATTTATCTGTTTATTTTTCAAAAATAAAATGTAATAAGAGTGCCCGCTGAATATCTTCAGTAATGGGTTAGAAGTACTGGCAAAAATCTGCAGTTTCTAAAAGACTGTTTTCCAATTTAAAAATAACATCATTCGAGTTGTTTTAAATCATTTGTAGTAAAACAGGTTTACAAATCTTGTGTGTGTGTGTGTGTGTGCGTGCGCGCGCGCGCGAGTTTAAAAGGATACTTGGTACAGATTTAAATTAAACTTTTTAATACTGAAGAAATAAACAAATTAGTTTAAATGTTAATCTCTGGTGTATAACAGGGACTATTTAGTACGTATATTCAGATTTATAGTTTCCAATCAAACACGATCTTCTGATGAACTGACATGTTTTCTGATTCATAATGTCTGTTTATATATGTCCGTATACATTCATTAAGAGTAAGCAGAAAAAGAGTAAATATACTCGTAACAGTTTGGAAAAATATATTTATTTAATGACATCCTTAACTGTTTATTTTAATACGCATTTAAAATAAATGTATTGGCTAAGGTTAAAATAATTTGCCTCTTCGCAATCTTTAACAAACAAATAAGCAACATTTTATAATTCTGCCACGATTTTATTGTCGCGAGTAATGTAAATGGACTCGGTTTACATGGCAAAGTGTACAGAGATCTGACGACAAACTACACCCGTCTGTCTAGTCTGCTCTCACGTGGGAAACATGAACAATATGCACACACGGAAAATTAAAGTGCCTGACATTGTAAAGAGCAGCCCGTCTAAAACAGACACTCGCGACGATCTGCCAACATACACAAACAACAGCTTGTATTCAGTTCATGACCCGGGGGAGTGCGTGGGGTGGAAGTATTCGTTATCAACAGATAGATGCATTGGTTGTCGATTTAATGTGAAAATAACAATATCATTGTATTAACAATAACGTCGTATACAATCAATGCCAGTTCTGGACAGACTCGGACATGCCAAACGGATATCACTGTCGTAATCGATGAAAGCGGCAAGGAGACATGAGTACAACGGGTTATTTATTATCTTATTCAAAGTATTTACCACTGGAACAATTATGTGACACAAATCTGAATAATATTCACCGAACACTTAACGTTTCGTTCCTGCAGTACAGCACGTTTCATTGGACAGTTAACTCCTGTCGGCTTTACTTGTTAACATCCCTTTAATCAGTAACCGGGGGGTTTGTTTTATAATAGGTAAATAACTTTCAATTTTTCAAAGACATTCGATTACTATTGTACTAAATACGAACGTGAAAAATGCAAATTTCAAAAGATTTACTTTAGAAACAATACAATGTTCTTGGATTTAAATTTGATCGCTCAAATTATATCGATTTCGATATTTAGATGTATTTAATTTTTATATTTACAAGTATATCGCAGATTACCACCGCCTAACGTGCACCTTGTCAGTTTGTCATTTTGAGTACTACAAAACAAACATGTCTTAAAACAGTAAATAATAGACTATGTTTCTGTTAAAGTATGCGCTGAATTAGAATAATTAACTACTTTCATATTATCTGATATTCTTATTTTCTATTTCCAACACAAAGTTAATGTTTCTATACTTACTTGATTTAATACAGCGAGGAATAATATAGGCGATATCCAATTCATGATAAGAATGCAATTGAACACTGGTCTTATTGGTTTTGAACGAACGCGTGCACCCAAAGGGGGATAAACCACTGAATAATTATTTGTATAACAGGCTCCACGCCATTGGGGCACACAAAATCACACTAATAGATTATATCACAAACACAAAAAATGTCACCACAAAAAATCACTATAGACACATCACCCGTAATGAGGTTGATCGGCACTAGTGATATTTAAAAATAAAATATAACGCTGTTATGTCATATACAGGTTATCCATGTTCGGCACAGTATTCAACACTGGGAAAGGCCGTCGTAATCCAGAGAGAGAAAGAGATAGAGAGAGAAAAAAAAACGGAGAACAAGTACAAGTTATACAGCCGTTGCGTCCTCGAGCGCGACAAACAGAAGACTGAGTATGGAGCGGAGCGCATCCCTAGTGGGGCAGGCACACACACACACACACACCTAGCTTGTTACATCTGCCACTAGGCGTCACTACTAGACAGCACAGATGTGTTCCAACCCTCGAACCCAACTGAAGCCTGCAATTCATGGCTCCTGTACTTATAACTTATTATTATGATTAGCATATGGGGCAGATGTGTGTACGTCATAATGCACCCTGTGCTTTCCCTTCCCCTCCGCCCAACACCTTGTCAGAATACTGGCACGCGCCCCTACCCCTCTCCACGAATCACCATCCCTTCGTCGCACCGACGACTTTGTATCAAGTGACATTTAAATTGCCAAAATCGAATATAAATTTAAATTGTACATAATTATTTTTACAATTAACGGAAATAAAGATACAGACGTTTTGTTTCGTAGCTCACGAAAATGGTGTGTGTGTGTGTGTGTGTTACTTGGGGCACAGTTACTATTAAAATTACAATTCTACATGTTAGACAAAATCATATATCTAAACATCGCACTATATCCTGGGTACAAAAACGAGCTGGATTTATTTGCGTAAGTTCTTGGCGTTATTTATTCAGGGGCGTATTTACGGTGGAGGACGAACGTGACCGGACCCCCCGCCCCACAGGGTCGTAAAAGTTAACGAATTTTGTTACCCCTGAATTTTTTAGGCTGTTTTATTTTTGTTTTCACCTCTGTACGCTAATATAGTAGTAACTCTTTTTTAAGTATACAAACAAGTTTATTACACAGCATTAGCATATACGTTTGAAATACGAAATAGAGGAAAATCAGTTCAGTCAATATCTTGTAAATAGTGTTTCAATAACGTGTATTTTTATTGTGTTATTACCGTTTACTTTAATGGAACTGATTTCAGTAACTTTAAAGATAGTAATGCTGATTACTCTTAACTTGTTTTTTCTTTTGCATGAAGCCGACCGACTCCGGGACCTCCCACCCAAGGGTAAATTCTAGACATGCCACTGTATTTATTTGAATGGAGCATAATTATTATGACATCAAAAATTCAAAAATACTACTCCTACTACTACTACTACTACTACTACGATCATTATTACTATTAGTGCCAACACTACCACAACCAACTGATTCATTACGTTTATGAGAAGGTGAAGAGACATTTAAAAGGAACGGAATCAGTTCTCCGAGTTAAATCAATTTCATTCAACCATTTATACTTCGACCTGTACAGACAGTAACGCTCCCATGTAGAGCCTCTCTCTTAGCTGTGCCCAGGCGCTCTACCTTGTTAATCTCGTCTTTTGCATATTTTACCTTTCCCTATTACGTACTTCGTTCTTCTACACAGTAGCCTACAGAATCAGGAAGAACCAAACTGCGGATTTTAATGTTTTTCTAAAGTCTGATAATTAATTGATTCGACGGAGCACTAAAGTCAGGGCGTATTTAATAATCAGAAACTCTACCATACCATATTTCGGATGAAATGTACTGTTTGTTTTACTACGGATCGTTCTCTCCTACAGTATTTGTATTCATTATAAATTGAGCTTATGAAAATATTGCAGTATAGACGTTATTCAATCCTAATTTATTTTACACTGCAGTCAGTATAGAATTCTACTTTATACTTCTGTTTGTGTTCAGAATGTTAAACGGAAACGCGATGGTTGCGTACAAGTATTCAAGCTTTCTGTTTGTCGCTACAGTCTTGTTGTGCCCAGTATTGAGACCTCACTTATGTTGTTCCGTCAACCTCTTGTACTGTAGCGCTATCGTTACATTATCATATCACTTCGTTAATGGTCTCTAAGCGGGTCTCTAACCATTAGAGGGGTTCTTCCGCAGATGACGGGTTTGGGGATTTGTCCCGGGAAATAATAGTAGGAGCATTTTTAAATACTTTTCGTATAATAAAAGGCACTTCGGATGCATCTGACACAGAATAACCAGCGTTGGCACCCAGAATGAGCGGCTGCATGTTAAACTCCCCAACACGCATGGGTGGAGACTTGTTCGCTGCCAGAGTCAAACAGTACAGGATTTTCTTCTCAGAACCTCTTCCTGAATAAGCTGCCATAAAGGCACAGTCCCCTGGCGGCGGGGCTGGATTGGTGAACTACGTACAGCCTTATAGAACGACCACGTCCTGAGGGTTGGATATTCTCACTATCGGTAGGCTGCCATCTGTGGAAGTGAGACTAAGCTGTGCGGTCCCCAGTTCAATAGACAGCTTCTTCTAAACGTCACCGACAGCCGTAGCCTCCTAACATGGTAGAAGCTGTAGGCCTCTGCTGGCTTGGTCCAAACGACTCTGTGTCTGATGTGTTGACGATATGGCCTACAGTGTGTGCAACTGAGGTTGGGCCTCGGAGGGTCACAGTCAAAAATCGTTCCACGAAATGGTCATTGTCAAAATGAACTCAGCTCAGAGTTCTGAGCGAAAAAGTTTTCTAACGACTGAATTATAACTAGGAGGAACTTCTTCATTCTCGTACTTCTAAACGAGGTGGTGGGGTGAATGACTAACACGATAGGTAGGCATACTCCCTCCTCTACTCCAAAGCTGGGCCAATTTCTTTTTCTTTCACTTTCTCGTTTTTGTCAGAATCGAATTCTGTACGATAACATAAAGCAAAATAATAGTGAACTCTTTATAATTTTAGACCTTTATCAAACAACATATACATTTTTCAAACTAAGTATATATTTTTTAATGACTCCCATGTGTACCACCGAAGCAGCTTAGGAGTCAGGCAGGGTAGGCTGCCATATGCGAGCCGTACGGCATACAAGGAAGGCAGTGTGGCCAGCACTACGCTTCACCCGCCCATTGTTATCCCCAGGATGTTATCCCAGGTACTCATTTTCAACAGGCTGAGTCAACCTGGGGGCTGAAAATCGCACCTTGCTTTTATGGTGCGGGCCCGGGAATCGAACCCGGGACCTCTAGATTAGTAGCCAGGTGCCATACCCACTGGTCTACTGAGCCGCCACTAAGTATAATTTTGGTTGCAAAAAAACATCAAAAAACTCTTTTTGGTTATGAAAAATCATAGAATTGTTGTTTTTTCTCTCAACAAACTATTTTATCGGTAGTTTGCAAAAAGCAACAACAAAACTGTGACTTTCATTTCATTACTTCAGTCTTCCTCTTCATTGTGTCACCAAATCTGAAAATTTTGTTTTGCAGAGCACAGAGTTTCGAAATGTATGCGTCTTCAGACCTGGCCTTAGGCATTATCCTGAGTACTAATAAGGTAAAAATTAGGTAATGACTGTGAAAATAAGATTCCTTCGCACGGTGAACTGATGAGACGTGTGGATAAATTACGAAATACTGACATTCGGGTCGACTTGAATATCTTCATAACACACAGACAGAAGAGTACAAAAGTAATACGTGCAATTAGTCTATATATTATTTTGGAAAGTCCGAATATACAAACCAGATGGCTGGTAAATCTTGTAAGGCCATAAAAGCGCTGGATACCTAACGCATAAGAAATCAGCCTAACAAGACATGAAATGCGGACAAAGAAGAGAGATATATTTATCGATTACGGAAAAAACTAAGAATATTTTGAAAAATCCGATGCTCTGACTCAAATTTTACCAGATGAAATCTGAAATACTCCGAGGTCTCATGGACTAATTAATCCCTGTAATAACCGTCAGGCATCGTGGTTAAACAGTTGGTTTCACATAGTTACTGTCAAACAGCTCAGAAGCTACAGTGAACGACGTAGCTTCAGGTCTGCAGGTCTGCAACTAATACCTACCTGCTAATTAATTACTCAACAGTTAGCGGGACTGTGTGAACTAGACTTTCGTTTAACGAATAAACGTGAACACGAACTGCGTTACGTACCTATTTTTGTAACATAGCCTACGTATTTGCGTGTAATGCGGTATTGCAGTGCGGTTTCTGGGGAAATCCGGCATTCTACGTGTCTGAGAAAACTTTAACAAACGGCCCTGCTTTCGAAAACTGGAGCTGAACTTACAAACAATATCATTTCATGACATACAGAAAACTGACAGTTTCTAATGATTCTTGCCTTCTTACTTCTGTGTCCAGGATTCGCTAGCGTACAGTATAGATGGTATAGCTGTTGTCTAAGAAAAATTTATCATATATTATAGTTCCATTTCTTAGACTATTCTTATACATATTTGATATCGATTATTTCACACACAAAAGAGTATTAATCAAATTGTTTTAACCAAGTTCCTGTCATAATCATATAGAATATCGCAGTGATAGTTCAACTGATATACATTTCAATTATCTTGTTTGCCCCAATTTAATGTTCACCGGGTCCTTTCCCCCACTGACAGTGAATGTATGAGCACATGAATTGATTAGGTAACATGGATACGTATAATAAAACTATAGTAACAGCAGCAGCAGCAGCAGCAGCAGCAGCAGCAGCAGTAGTAGTAGTATAGGCCTAATAACAATAAAAGTAGTATAATAGTGAGCATAAATTTGTTGTGTGTATAGCCATGAACTGTTGTTTTCATATAAACCACATACGGACGTTGTATGCACTGCATAGCCTATACATCGATGAATAAAGTTACCACACATGTATTTGAAAGTTACGGGTGACATGGCGTGACTGTTGGCAATAGTTGTTCAACTCTGAGAGAAAGATATAGGCCTACAATGTAATCAGCTCGTCTGTAGTCAGTAGCAATATCGAAACTTTCATTAAAATTACAAAATTTGTTTAATATAAACGAGAACAAGGAATCCTATCGCTCGCTCTCCTTGTCTATGTCTGTCTGTTGTCATCCCCCTCACAGTATTTCTCTCTCCCTCCTCTCTCTTTCTCTCTATCTCTCTCTTCCGCGTTCTTCTCTTACTTTCTCTTTCTTTTGTAGTATCGAGCTGAGAAGAGAAGCACTTAAACGAAATCGAAATCAAATTGCTCACATTTTCAGATTACGCGAGGCTTCTACAGCCTCTCGCTTCCTTTGCGCCAAGACGGCCGGACATAGAAATCACTTTCTTGTAACCGCCTGTTTGCCATTTTTTTTTAATACCAACGTTCTCGGATATCCTATCTTGCTTCTTCGTTCGAGCATCCGTTTGGAGACTGTTTTTGGTCGTTTTGGGTCGTTCATTCGCTAGAGTTGGCCGTACAACATAAACATGTTTTTGGTCGTTTTGCGTCGTTCATTCGCTAGAGTTGGCCGTACAACATAAACATGTTTTTGGTCGTTTTGGGTCGTTCATTCGCTAGAGTTGGCCGTACAACATAAACATGTTTTTGGTCGTTTTGGGTCGTTCATTCGCTAGAGTTGGCCGTACAACATAAACATGTTTTTGGGTTACGATAATCCACTGACCTGTTTGCTTAGATTGGTTCACGTTCTACAGACTATTGCTGTCTTCAAAAACTATCGAAGATACTGAAAGAGATCTTCAGAGAGACGAGAAAACGCTCGGACTGCTCATAGCGATTCTGAAGTAGCAAACAGAACGTATACTTAAGTCACAGAATATTTTGCTACCAGTTTCCTGAAACGCATTTCAGAGTAAACATAAACGTCCAGTCGTGTAACAGAGACGTAATTCTGATTAAAGAATTTAAAAGTTAGATGCTTTGGCTACACGTTGTCTGTTATTGTTAGCAATAAAATGTACGGACCTTAAAAATACATAGAAGACTTAAGCACACCTACGGCATAAGCCCTTTTTCGACGAAGAACTTCCGTGTTTTTAGTTATCGTATGCTGTTGGATTTAAAAGTCTCATAATGTATTTTCTTTCCTTCATGACAACCATTTTACGTTCTTTAGACACTTAATATCCACTGCTTGAATTTATAACACTTCTGTCTTCTGTGAACCCCATTCTTATTCTATGTCAGAATAGGAACAGCCACTATATTATGCAATTCAAATCAAATCTCTCAAGTAAATTTCCTTAATCTCTGTATGACCACTACTGGTACTCCGCATGTGTACTGAAATCTGTTAAAATTATAATGCTCTATTCTGTCTCGTCAGGCAGATCGCCCACTACACTTTGAAAGCGTGACACCCATCCTAGTACGTTACCGTCGACAACTGTCTTACAAAAAGTACATCTTATGAGACCTGTACCTGTACCTGCAGAACTCATTCCCTTTTATTTGTATTATAGCCCATATTTTAAAATTAAATTTTCGGGAATGCGGTGTAATTTATAAATTGTCAATTACTGACTCATTTTTATTCACAGTTCTCACTTAATTACTTCAAGAGAGCTTAAGAGAAACACACAATAGTTTAGGAACTACTAGTGTTTAATAGGAAATTCGGTTTGTTCAGAGTTTTAATTCTCTTGTCTTCGTCAGATAAGACGTCGGTGAGACTTTGTAATCATACGTTTACAATATTCTGTCATTTCAGTCACCGTCTGAATGAGGGGAAGAACGGCTTTTCGAGGCGTACGAACGCGTTTGACAGGAGAGACAGGATAAGTGCCGACCGTTTGTAAACAGACGTATGTCGACTCAGTACTTTGCACTTCGTCTGCCCGGCGACAGAAATTTCGACAGCTGCATAAACATCTTCCTCTTGTTAGTTTCTCAGTCGGGCATGGGAAGGACACACTGTTACCAGGATCACGTATAGAATTATAGTCGTCATCGTGACCTAGTCTGTGCCACTTGCTTCTGACTTCCGCTGGTCGTTTTGTTTGGAACTAAGTACCAAATTCATTTCTGATCTTGATTTCGTTCAGATACGTTTTACTAGGTCTTTCTAGAACTGTCCTTCCTTACACCTTGCCTTCCTGAATGTACGTGATAGAGTCATATTTCCTATCATTTGTAGCCAGTATTGTCAGATTTTATCATTTTCTGCCATGTTTTCAAGACGGGCATTCTCCTAATCCCCACCTTCCTTAAAAGTCCTCCTTTTTCGGTTTATCCTGTCCTGCGTCATACATATACATGCGACGGATACGCCTAATGAGTGCATAATGTGTGAACTCAGTAATGCAATAGAAACATAATACCGTTGTGAAACAGAATTGCAGATATGCGCACGCGCGCGCGCTCGTGCGTGCAAATACGTATAGCCTATAGATAGATATCGCCATATAGATATTTACATTTCCCATTCATATTAACATATTTTGAACAAAATATCAACTCAAAATTAAACCAATCGCTTACTCCAGGATATTTTTTGCTTTTAAAGGACGCAAGTGTTGTTCATAAAGATTAAGTATATTTCTGAGAAGACAAAAGAAGTAATTCCGTAAAGTACATGTTATCAGTACTACATTTCCTTTCACTAAAAAAACAAATATATTTTAAATTTTTCATATTTAGAAATGCCCTCTATTTCAATTGATTTTCTAATAAATCGTCCTGATTTTTAATTTTTGCATCTGTTAACCACGAAGGAATGGAGCGAATGGCTGTAAAGCCATCCATATGGAAAACAGCTACCAACCAATCTACTGATTCAGGATCAAAGATGAGAAGAACCCCAAACTGGGAGAATTACAGTGAGAATTCTGGTATCTCAGACATCCATAACGGTAGTTGTAATTTTTCCTAACGCTTGGCCGTTTGAAATCTAAAGCCGTCTAAGGAATCCACAATTTATTAATACTAAACTCGCATTTAAATTTCACTGATGAACACTTTACATAAGCATAACAACGTATAGTCATAAAACAAACAAGTCAAGCCACAGAGTTCTGTTGCCCAAAAATATATAAAGAAATGTAAATTGTGCTATTCTTCAGTTTTTTATAAACTTATAAACCATAAACCTATTGGCTTCACTTCTTCTTGTTAATATCTGTAATACTAATGTATATTATTGTAATTTTCTTTTATAAGTAGTTTTCCTACAGTGTATTTTATGAACCCTAAGATTTTAGTGTTTTACGTCCTTTTCATGTATATGTCATATATACTAGATTCCTACGTATTTACCATATTCCTAGTGGCTTTAACTTTTAAAAATCGAAACGTCGAGTGAAATTACTACGACGGTCGTGGACGTATGAGATCGAGCCTTTAAGGTCACCAGTACAATAACTATTGTGACTTGTACAGTGCAGTAAACATACACACACTGACGATTACACGTATAAATAGCTTATATTGTAGATACGCAGAAGACTATGCGGTCATATTGGTAGCGTCAATGTCAGTCGTTGTTCGCCTATCTCGTCCGTGTAATCACATCTTCACTTGATATTGAATTCTCCGAACCAGCGAGACGTAGTACTGCACTAAGTCATAGTATTGATTAAACCGTGTGCACATACGTACACAAGACGAACAGTTTGTACGAATAGTTTTGTGTGTATGAGGGGAGCATCAATAAATTTCCTCTTTACGGAGAAAAGTTAAAAATCCTCTTCCATATATATATATATATATATATATAAAATTTGTATTTACTTTACATCAAGATGTTCTTTTTCCCTTATTTGGAACATGTTTCGAGAGCTATTGTGCTCTCATCCTCAGCCTTCGGGATTCTGCGTCTAGTGAAGTACCTGTGTCGCCATTGTGGTCTCCTGTTGGTCTCTGATATCTCAAAGTGGTATTTCTGTGTGTGCTTGTGCTCTGTGTTTGTTGAGTGCTTTGTTCGAAAATACACAAAATACTAATACATACACCACAATCACACACAAAAATACCACTTTGAGATACCAGAGACCAACAGGAGACCACAATGGCGACAGACCAACACACAGGTACTTCACTAAACGCAGAATCCCGAAGGCTGAGGATGAGAGAACAATAGCTCTCGAAACATGTTCCAAATAAGGGAAAAATAACATCTTGAGGTAAAGTAAATACAAATTTTAAATATTTTGTATACATCAGGAAACGAACTGTAGCAGAAAGTGATTGAATATATATTCTAACGGCCTTTTTATCTAACACACATATATTACATATTTAATGATAGATAAAATGTTACTTACCCGTGACTTTTACTTTATCTGGGCGCCAGAACAAATCCCAGATACAAATGACACGGATTCAGCTTAGCTCAGAGCATAGAGACACTATCTCAGGATTTGTTCAGTGAATGTGGAATTCAAGAGGAATCGTTACAAATAACACTTTAAAATTTGCTTGAGTTTGTTTAATTAACGATTAAATGTTATTTTATTAATGTTCTTTCAAAGGTAAGTTAAGGACTTATTGCTAACCTAACTCTTATTATTAATGAGTGTGCGTGAAAAGTGAAGATTAAAACGTCCAAACGACCAATTGTTCTTATCTGGTTTAATTAAGAAAATTTATATCTCCCAAAACAGTGCTAAAGAACAGGTCTGCAATAATTTGCACGTTCAATACAACACCTCACCTTCCATTCAACACTCCTATATTAATTTATAGCTAATCTTACTAATTAAATATAAATTATGAATTTACTTAGTATCTTTTAAAAAATTGTTTATTGCTTTTTATTATTTATTTTGTTTCTTCATTTCATTGATCAATGAATCTATTTCTTACTGATTGATGCGTCGACCGTAGATAGAAATCCGTAGTGATCCTCCTTTTGATGGTTCGGCACAGAAGAAATGATGTTGACCAAAACGTTGACCGATGATACTGAGCAATTACAGATGCTGTAGCTCTCTGTTGCACAGGTCACTTCACAAATAAATAAATTATTAATTAATTAATTAATTTTTTAATTAATTCATGCGTTGTTACACAGCGAGAGTTGTTATCGAACTTTACTAGTTCCTCTGCAACTGCGGACTACTTCCCGAACGGTTTATTTAAATAAGACTTTGCGTGGTTTGTGAAATTTAGCACGTATTTAACACACGTCTTGCTCATTTAAGATTCGAACGAAGAGTGTCGATTCCCCAAGTCTGAGTTGGCGTCTCTTCTGAATACAGCTTTGTGATTGGTTGTTCCAAATAAATCATGCGTTTTCCATTTGAAACAATATCGAACAAGTCGACCAAACGCCCCTTAACAGGTTTGAGATGGTAGAGAATTACTGGCTAATTTCATACTTCCTTTGTTTGCAAATCGTTTGATTATGGGTATTTGCAAACGTGATTTCACAGATCTGACCACAGAATATTATTGCTTAGGTCTTTCTCTGTAAGTGTGTGCAAACACCTAATTCGTACCTAGCCTAATTCTCTAGTTATTTCTCTTCGCGTTCTTCTTCTGTATAACTTCTGTAAATGTTAATTATATTGGTTGATATTTTGGCCTTCCCTCTGTATTCTTTCTTTTGCTATTCTGGTTTCTACCTCATTTGGAATAGGTAGATTGTAGTTGGGTGGACTTTTTATGGTTTTGGTCCATACATGTACTGGTTCTTTGTTGATAAATAATTCTGAAGGTGTGTACCCCGTTGTTTCATTACAAGTATTATTAATACAATCCGAAATAAAACTCAAATAATCTACCCATGCAGAATGTTTCTGATGGCACAATACCCTGAAATATCTAACTAATTCTCTATTTATTCGCTCAGCTAAATTTGCTTGAGGGTGACGTATTGATGTAAGAATTGGTTTTATATTGAGTTCCTCCAAGGTTTCTCTCCATAGGTTATGGGTGAACTGTTTTACTTGGTCGGACAA
Organism: Magicicada septendecula; assembly: GCA_034769895.1. Taxonomy (NCBI): domain Eukaryota; kingdom Metazoa; phylum Arthropoda; class Insecta; order Hemiptera; family Cicadidae; genus Magicicada; species Magicicada septendecula. The sequence goes on from CM068368.1 coordinate 664,246,459, forward strand.
TATTTTCCTAGGTTTACCATAATGTGGGATGTAGAACTTTGTTAACGCTCTAAGTGTTGCTTTTGTCGTGGCTCTTTGGACTGGGTATAGTTTGACAAATTTAGAAAAGAAATCTACTGTTACTAGAATGTGCTTTACCCCTCCTTTAGCTTTTGGTAGAGGCCCGTAATAATCTATAGCTAATAACTCTCCTTCCTCTTTTGCTTGGATTGTTTGCATTTCTACTCGGGTAGATAAGTTCGGGTGTTTACACTTCTGGCACAGGTCACAAGTAGACAATAATCTTTTCATGCGTTTTGCTAACCCCTTTCCAATGAAGCTTTCTGTTAAGGTACGATGGCATTTCTTAAATCCAGCGTGGCCCAATGACAAGTGGCATTCCCAAATAAGTTCCTCCATCATACAGCTTCGTAATAATAATTTCCACTTATGGGAACATAGCTTATATAGTTTCCCTTCATATATGGTAAATCCTGGTTTGGTGTTGGTAACCGCACTTCTCCAAGCTACACTAATCCTAGGGTCTTGTTGTTGATGGGTCCCTATTTCCTTAAGTCGTCTAACTACTTCAGGTTTTGTTACACGCTTTACCGCGTAAATACCTATATCGGTGCTACTACTTTTACTGTTAACTGTATCCATGTTGTTTTCTGATGGTGGATTTCTACTGAGTACATCTGCTACCAAGTTGTCTTTCGCTTTACAATACTGTATTTCAAACTGGTACTCTTGTATAGCTAAGATCCAACGAGTCAGACGAGCACCTAGCAATTTACATTACACTTTAATAAAAATACTAACGCCTTATTGTCGGTGATTATAGTAAGTTTAGCACCCAGAATATAACTTCTAAACTTTGACAGGCTATGCACTATTGCTAATAGCTCCTTTTCTGTCGTAAAAAAGGTTAATTCCGCCCCTTTAAGTGTGCGACTTACAAATCCTAATACCGCTTTTTGGCCCTTCTCATCTATCTGATACAAGTGTGCTCCTATAGCAATATTGCTGGCGTCTGTTTGCAAATAAAATCTTTCTCCTACCCTCGGATGATGTAATACTACAGTATTTATAAAAAGACTTTTCACTTGTTGTAGCGCTTCATCGTGGTCCTTTGTCCACATCCATTTAATCCCTTTGTTTAACAACTTCAACAATGGAACAGTACTTTCCGCGTATTTACTTGTAAACCTCTGATAGTAGTTAGCTAAACCTAGAATTGATTTTAGCTGCTTGCAGTTCTTTGGAGTTGGAAATTCTTGTATTGCTTTTACCTTCTCTGGGTCCGTGGTTATTCCTTCCACTGAGATTCGGTGACATAAAAACTTAATTTCCTCCTTACCAAACTCTGATTTCCGTAGATTCAGCGTCATGTTTGCTTTGCTGATCTTAATTTTGCAAAAATATTTCTTAAATGTTGTAAGTGCTCCTCGAATGTTTGTGACACACATAGAATATCATCTACGAACACTAGTGTATACTTCTCTACCTCATTACCTAAGGCACTGTCTAAACACCTTACCATTGCAGCTAAGCTGGTGCTCAGGCCAAAAGGTACAACTTTAAATTGGTAGCACTTGTTTTTATACAAAAATGCCGTATACTGTCTATCACATTTGCGGATTGGAATTTGCCAAAATCCTGATGTTAAGTCCAGTTTGGTCATGTACTTAACTCAATTAAATTTTTGGAACAATTCTTCCACACTCCTTGCGCACTCGTAATCAGGTACTAATAAAGAATTTAATTTCCTGGTATCAAGGCATAAGCGGATACTCCCGTTCGGCTTGGTGACAACTACTAAAGGGTTAATATAGGGACTACTTGCCCTCTCTATAACTCCATTCGCTAACATCTGTTGGACCTCTCTTTCCACTTCTTCTCTATAGTGTAAAGGGATTGGATAAGTCCTTTGCACAAATGATGCGTTTTCAGTAAGTGTTAACTGATGTTCATAGAACTTAGCTCTTCCAGGCTCTGTTCTAAAAACATCCCTATACTCACAGACGAGTTGCTGAATTTGGTTCTGTTGCTCGTTGTTCAACTCCGTCCCGATGTTGATTTCTGGAGTATCATCAATACAGTGCTGGTCACTCCTAACGTCAACTAGCGGTTTCTCTCTATACCCTTTTATGACACTTACCGACTTCCAATGCTTAAATGCTTTAATGTTTATATTGATTTTATTAGTATCAATTTCCATTGTGATGGTATTTCTTTTGAAATTTATTTCTGCCTTCCACTCAAGTAACGTATCTACCCCAATAATACAATCGTGAACGAGTTTCGGGACTATAAGAGCTACAATTTGGGTTTGGGTACCATTTATATTGATAGGTAAATAAATTTGTTCAGTTATCTTTTGCATTTTGGCTCCAGTGGCTCCCTGTACATAACAATTTTTTACGGGTAGTCTGGGACAATTACGCAACTGACTATTATTTTCTACAAACTTTGAGCTGACACAGGTTACCTCACTGCCGGTGTCTAGGTGTCTATTAGCGCTCTTACTAGTAGATTACTGATTTCACAAATTATTTCCGGACATTCGGGATAATGGCTTCTACCCACTTCTTGCTCTTTTTTTAACAAGAACTCCCTATCGCTCACTTGTTTTATATTATTTGTTACTTTCTTTTTACCTGTTTTCGTGGGTTGTTTCACTGCAGGTAATGGTAGATTTAGTTTTGTTTCTTTTCTACCTGCAGTGCTTTCCCGTTTCCCGTATTCATTTTACTAGTAGTAGACGGTTGCGGCTCGGTAGATGTTATGGCTGTTTTACATACCTTATACCCTTTATTTTGTCCGGTTTCAACGCTCCTACTTCTACCCTTTTCTTCCAATTCCTGCCGATTTTGGGGTTTGTTACCCGGATATGGGGTAAACCTTTTTTCTTTTGGGCGTTCATTGTCTTTTCTTTTCGTTGGGTAGAAAGTTGGTTCCTGATGATCGCCTCTAGAGTAGTTACTCAGCTGATTATTTACACGCTTCAGGTCCCTCTCTAGGTCTTGACATTCATCCACGACCATTATAAACTTTTCTAGAGTATCCACTCCTCTAGTAGTGGTTGCTACTCTAGTGCGTTCCGAGAAATGACGCGCTAGCTTGTACACTAGGTATCTCTCCTCCATTGGTGGTGTTAGATGCTTTACTTGTGCCATTACGTTTAGCACATAGTTGGTTGTTGTCATATTCATTGACGGGTGATAATTACCAAATTCCAGATGATCGCTTACCCTTCTTTGGATCTGAATGTTCCAGTATTGAGCAAGGAATTTTTCTCTGAAGTCGGCGTAGGTTTGGACTCGGTCCGAGATGTCTTTCCACCACGTACCTACCCAATTCTTGAGAAATCGGCCTAACATGTCCTTCTTGTCCTCGTCGTCCATCAGTGGGTTTACGCGAGATACATAAGCCTCAAACAGCCGTAGAAACTCCACAGGATTCTCATGTGGGTTTCCTGAGAATGCAAGGTTTTCCGGTTTTTCCTTATAGCCGCCATACCTCACGACTCTGGTTTGCTGTGACTTCATTGCCTTAGTCAGATCTTCCCGCATTACCTTTAATTGCTGTTCTACCTTTTGATGTACTTCGTCTCGGTCCGCCTTACTCTCTACTTGTTTCTTAACCTCCTTAATATTTTCACCCAGTTGGGTACACTCTTCCCTAGTACTCTGGATTTCTTCTTTATTTAGAAGCGTTTGGGTTTTTAATTCAGCAGATACTTCGCTGAATTGTTGGTTAATAAGGGTTACTTTCTGTTCTAACCGTTCATGAAATTCGTTTCTAAATTTATTTAGTTTTTCGTCTTGACGGCGAAAATTAGTGTTTACTTGTTTCCTAAATTCCTCTAATGTAGTTTTAACCTCTTCGGTATGCTTATCAAACTTAAGATTACTCTCATCTATTTTACTAGCTAAATTAATAGCTAAATTTGCTATTTCTTCATCTATTTTAAATGTAGCTTCTTTACTACTTTGTTCTATTTGGCTAGTTAAATTTTCGTTTATTTGTTTCATTTCGCTAGATAACTATTTATTAGTTTGCTCTATTTTATTATTAACATCATTTATTAATTTTTTATTACTTTCTTATAAATTTTGACTATTTTCTTCAATTTTATTATTAATATCTTTTATTTCACTAGATAATTTACTATTTGTATTTTCAATACTACTTTTAATGTTATCTTCCATTTTAGTGGTCAACTGCTTGAACATCTGTTCAATTGCTGCCATATCTACTGCTGGTGATTTAGCCATTTTTTTTTTTTCAATAACTATTTAACAAAGTTTACTTTAATATTTAATCCTTCAACAGTTATTTGTAACCTTAAATTCCACTTCGTTTCAAATTAAGTAGACTATTATTACAATTCAAACTAGTCACTTGGGTAAAATCGGTTTAAACGAGTTTAATCGGGCCCATTAGTTGCAGCGCCAAATTTCTAACGGCCTTTTTATCTAACACACATATATTATATATTTAATGATAGATAAAATGTTACTTACCCGTGACTTTTACTTTACCTGGGCGCCAGAACAAATCCCAGATACAAATGACACGGATTCAGCTTAGCTCAGAGCATAGAGACACACTATCTCAGGATTCGTTCAGTGAATGTGGAATTCAAGGGGAATCGTTACAAATAACACTTTAAAATTTGCTTGAGTTTGTTTAATTAACGATTAAATGTTATTTTATTAATGTTCTTTCAAAGCTAAGTTAAGGACTTATTGCTAACCTAACTCTTATTATTAATGAGTATGCGTGAAAAGTGAAGATTAAAACGTCCAAACCACCAATTGTTCTTATCTGGTTTAATTAAGAAAATTTATATCTCCCAAAACAGTGCTAAAAAACAGGTCTGCAATAATTTGCACGTTCAATACTACACCTCACCTTCCATTCAACACTCCTATATTAATTTATAGCTAAGCTTACTAATTAAATACAAATTATGAATTTACTTAGTGTCTTTTAAAAAATTGTTTATTGCTTTTTATTATTTATTTTGTTTCTTAATTTCATTGATCAATGAATCTATTTCTTACTGATTGATGCGTCGACCGTAGATAGAAATCCGTAGTGATCCTCCTTTTGATGGTTCGGGACAGAAGAAATGATGTTGACCAAAACGTTGACCGATGATACTGGGCAATTACAGATGCTGTAGCTCTCTGTTGGACAGGTCACTTCACAAATAAATTAATTATTAATTAATTAATTAATTTTTTAATTAATTCATGCGTTGTTACACAGCGAGAGTTGTTATCGAACTTTACTAGTTCCTCTGCAACTGCGGACTACTTCCCGAACGGTTTATTTAAATAAGACTTTGCGTGGTTTGTGAAATTTAGCACGTATTTAACACACGTCTTGCTCATTTAAGATTCGAACGAAGAGTGTCGATTCCCCAAGTCTGAGTTGGCGTCTCTTCTGAATACAGCTTTGTGATTGGTTGTTCCAAATAAATCATGTGTTTTCCATTTGAAACAATATCGAACAAGTCGACCAAACGCCCCTTAACAGGTTTGAGATGGTAGAGAATTACTGGCTAATTTCATACTTCCTTTGTTTGCAAATCGTTTGATTATGGGTATTTGCAAACGTGATTTCACAGATCTGACCACAGAATATTAATGCTTAGGTCTTTCTCTGTAAGTGTGTGAAAACACCTAATTCGTACCTAGCCTAATTCTCTAGTTATTTCTCTTGGCGTTCTTCTTCTGTATAACGTCTGTAAATGTTAATTATATTGGTTGATATTTTGGCTACTTATAGAGCTTTAATTGCTGAACACTATGCAGGTTTCAGAATTGCTGTATATTTATTAGTTTTGAAGATATTGCAGTTTTAACTAATAAAAATAATTCAATAAAAATTCATGTCTGTGCCGGCAACCTTCGTAGCAGTGGCGATGTTAGACAGAGATAGCTGTGATTATACCCTCTTTCTCTTGCTTACGCCGCTATACTTGCACAGTATGACACTTTCATATAACGATCTGATGGGTCGGCTTTATGAATCGTTATAAAGCATATACACACATATATGTATATTTTTTATTTTTAAATAATAATTTCGTCTACACAAGAACAACGTTTGTGTATATTGTGGTTAGTGGTTCCATCATCTTCAGTTTCATCTCTTGAACACTTCGTTTTTTAAAAGTAAGTTATATCCAACACACGTTAAAAAGAAGAAATTTATGCCGATAATGTACCTAGAATTTGTCAATAAACAAGTCTAGATATCCATGGAAAGTGTCGTCTAAGTATGCTATAGAGGGAGGGAAAATATATCTTCCGCTTACATCACCAATCCGCAGATTGATAGCTGACTATGTTCGTCATTCTGGTGATCGCCCTCTGTATAAAATCCCTTTATCTGTTCAAACCTGTTCCCGGAGCCACTTAATACACGAACCAAATTCTTGACGAAATTCATTGTGGTAAAAGTATTTCTTCCTCTACCATTATTAACGAAGATGAAGAGATTTATTCCGTCTTTTACATTGTACTTTCAGCACATTCCACATATCACACTGTCATCCAAAATTAGTTCTCACCTCAGCTTTCTTTGCTTCCTTTCTGTGACCGTTTATCTTTCCTGGAGTTCGACATTACGACTTCCTTGGTATTTCATGTGAACCCTCGCTTCGATGATTGATCCCTCTCTTTAATTTTCTATCTTGTGATTGTATGGTTTGCTAAGAATTATCTTTACATTTATTTTTCATCACGTTTTCAATCTATAAAGTGCTTTTACTTGTAGGACGTGTCTGTAACATTGATTTTTTCTTGTCCTATCTTCTTGCACGGATTTTAGAGGTACCCGGTCACACGTTTTTTAACATAACATAACGTCATACGTATATCCTATCAGTTTCATGTACCTACTTTTGTAGTTCTAGTCAACACATAATCCGTAAAGTAGACTCATCAGAATATTTTTTATTATCTAATTACACCTTTAATTTACTCAGTCTTATGTCACTTTCCTTGTTACATCGGTTCAATCAACACTACTGTGAGAGTATCGTTATATGCTGAGTTTGTTTGTGTGGTGGGTCTGCTCTAACCTCAGTGTTCTTCAGTGTGACTTCCAAGTAGCCACGTAACGGAAAGATAAATATGATTTTAATAAAACTTTAGTATATTTGAATGCTAAGATTTAGTGTATGCTACTTCGATATTTGTAAACATAAGGTTTACATTATTCCAATGCTTTTCCTGGAGGATGTTTTGCCTCATGTTCCTAATTTGGATCCTGAAGGGAATCTTTGTGACTTGAAAGGGCAAAACGTCTTAAGTCCACGATAAACGTACGTCGCCTATGTTTAAAAACTCACACAAAAAGGAAACTTCACATTTCCTTAATAATACCAAAATACCGGTATATCTTAGTGCATCGTTAGGAAGACGTCCACATTGATTCTACATGCCCTCGTGGGCAACAGTCGTGTGACCAACAAATTCTTGGAGCGATTCACTGTCAACTATGTAAATATCGGTATGGAGAACCATACATTACTTCCATGTTCTAAGATTTATATTTAAAATCATTTACGAAATGAAATATTTTCATAGAAACTATTTCTTTCTTCGGCCTTAACCACAGTAATGTGGTCACTAACGTATACCACCACACGTTATCGCACTCGATTTTCACTGATGATGGCAGTCGACGGCACTGCCGAAACGTCTGGTTTTCAGAAAAACATTGGACTACGGCCAAACAGGCCGGGAAGGAATTTTAACAACAAACTACTACTTTGTTGCCGATAACATAGTACACATATACAAATTATCCCCTCCACCTTCAACTATAATATTCATTTATAGAAAATTACCCCCACCCCGTTCAACTAGCCTCTTCATTTATAGATATTTCATCTACGTTTCTACAGTGGATTATTAAGATATTCTTATCAGGATACTTTATTTATCAAAATTAAGTACTTTACTCTTGTTACAACAAAAACTGTTTCAGGTAATCCACCCTTTCCCACCAAACCGATCTTCACCAAAATCAATAAGCCTTGAGTCTTCTACAACTCCGGCACATATGTAAAAAATTATTTGATTCTGTTTGAATTTACGACAGTTATCGTTCGTCATGAAAAAATGTCTCTTGTTACAACATAAAATGTTGCAGGTAAACTACCCCTATCCGTTAACCGATCTTCACCAAAATCAACACGCCTTGAGGTCTCTACAATGTAGGGAAGTATGCAAAACATTATTTGATTACGTTTGAATTTACGGCAGTTATCGTTCGTCATAGAAAAAATTACCCTTGTTATCACATAAAATGTTGCAGGTAAACTACACCTTTCTCTTAACTGATCTTCACCAAAATCAATAGGTCTTGAGTCCTCTACAATTCAGGGATGCATGCAAAACATTATTTGATTCTGTTTGAATGTGCGGCAGTTATCGTTCGTCATAGAAACAATTACTCTTGTTAAACATTAACAGTGGCAGGTAAACTACCCCTTTACCTTAACCGATCTTTACGAAAATAAATAGACCTTGAGTTCTCTACAAATCAGGCACATATTTAAAAAATTATTTGATTCTGTTTGAATTTACGGCAGTTATCGTTCTTCATGGAAAACGTTCTCTTGTTACAACATAAAATGTTGCAGGTAAACTACCCCTTTCCCTTAACCGATCTTCAACAAAATCAACAAACCTTGAGATATCTACAATTGAGGAAGGTATGCAAAAAATTATTTGATTCTGTTTAAATGTGCGGCAGTTATCGTTCGTCATAGAAACAATTACTCTTGTTAAAACATAAAATGTGGCAGGTAAACTACCCATTTCCCTTAAGCGATCTTTACTAAAATCAATAAACCTTCAGTCTTTTACAATTGAGGAATGTATGCAAAAACATATTTGATTCTGTTTGAATGTGCGGCAGTTATCGTTCGCCATAGAAACAATTACCGTTGTTAAAACATAAAATGTTGCTGGTAAACTACCCCTTTCCCTTAACCGATCTTTACCAAAATCATCAGACATTGAGTTCTCTATAGCTCAGGAAGGTATGCAAAACATTATTTGATTCTGATTGAATTTACGGCAGTTATCATTCGTCATAGAAAAAATTACCCATGTTAAAACATAAAACGTTGCAGGTAAACTACCCCTTCCCCTAACCCAATCTTCAACAAAAACAATAGGAGAAAAACAGTCGACTTTTCTCTAAATTCTTATGTGTACTGTCTTATTTTCTCAGCCTGACTAGGGGAGTATAACTGACGTTTTACTTTTAAAACGATGTAATGTTTATTAACACCCATTCTACCATGAGGTATCCTCAGAGTGAATCGTTAGTCACTCACGATGCCACTTGATAGAACTGGTGAAACGTTTGATGTTGGTAAAGAACAGTATGTTAAACCGGAAAAATAGCGGACGTTTTTTGTAAATTTTTTTTTATATTGAGGCTTGTTCAACCACCTAACCCGACTATTTCTAGCCTGTCAAGAAACAAGTATTCGTTTTGGAGTTTAATGATATTGTTGTTCTTGTCTAATTCGTGGACCTCTCTATTACGTGGCCAATAAAACCATACCTGCAAGTTGATCAGGACGTGTGTGTATCATTTTTTTTTTACTAATATTGAGTCATATCAACTACTTTAATCAATTAAAATTGTTTACGAGAACCCTAATTTATTACATGTTTTTCTGAAGTATCAGAATATTAAGATTCACGGCTATGACGATTGAATTCTTGTTTAAAGTCCGACACCGTCTGAGATACTAACGCGTCATACGAGTAACACTGGTCGTCTTCACATTTCTACCAAAATATCAGCTGTTTTAACCATTTTTTTATAGATATAAACATTGAATTAACCACACACATCAAGATCATTTACAATATTGTAGTTCTCTTGACAGATCCTGAGAGTGCTCTACGAGATCAAACCCATTATTATAGAAAGGAGACTTCTGAGTTTGACATGAAGATGAATTGAAAGAAAAGATAAGAATTGATAGTTGGAGAGATTTCTCAGGCCAAATGGTAGATGAAGATTTAATACAGTAAACAACTCACAAGTAACAAGAGACTCATCGTATGGAAAATAGCTTTTATGAAAAAGAAAAATTTTTAAATAATTCCATGTACTTTTCTATTTCCTGCCGTTCATGTGCATTACTCCAGTACACAAAATTCATTATTGTATTAAAACCATCAAAAATTGAAATGTCTTTCTCAACCATTCATTTATTGAATAAATCTTATGACAACATCTTACAGAAACGTACAGACAGTACACAAAGCAAAGGGCGACTGCATTTTGACGACGTGATAAGGTAAAGCTAGGTAAAAATACCGAGATCATAACACACCATTATTTACAATATCAAATTCGTTACAGTTCACTATAAACATGTCCCACATGATTAAGAATGCCTGAATGGTGTTCGTTAACTCCATTCCACATGAAAATCGATCACCTAAAATTATGAAAAATTGTGGGGGAGGAATAATGCACAAGGTCCATCCCAATCCCAACCAAATACACGAATAAACAATGTAGTAAAATTATAACTATTATATTTATAAGCAGAACCGAATCATTGCTACTTTGTAACATTTGCGATTTGTACAAAGTAGCCAAATTGTAGACTGCCAATAATTTGTCTTATTTGATATCGGGACGAGCGTATCAGAATCGTTGCGTTGTTTTTCTCTTCGGCAGTAAAGCACGCGATGGTAAGGTTACTGAAAGATCATAGAAACAAAATAAAATCGATTCCTCCATAAAACAAAATAATTCGTTGCATGTCCCAAAACACAAAACACGCGCACGCGCGCGCACGCGCACACATACACATACACAACATAAACACAAGCTTTTATATAAAATGAATCATTATTATCAGACTTACATACACTTGTGGTGTCATTCGATGTAGGCCTACAACTGTCTGTGCGAGACATGAATTTCTCGCTCAGTTAAAGTGGTAAGTTCGGTATCAAAACTCAAATTAACATTTACTGGCTTTTCCACTAATTATAAAGTCTGTGTCCATTGGCGCAACTACTGAAGCGATTAATATCTGAAATATTTTATGAAAATATGAAAAATATATACACGAAGAATTTTACATATTGTTACGTATACGTACTACTCGCCCAGTAAACACATGATGCGGCAGTGAAAGAACAGAACTATAATAGCTGAAATGGTTGGAGGTAATGCTTAACTAACTGTTGAAATTAATTATTGTTTGGCATTGTTTCCAAGTAATTTTACACAGCGGAAATTTGTGCCTTGCCCAACTGCATAGCTACGTCCAATTATGCGTACTTCATTTGTACGTGTCTTAAGTCTTACGAAACCTTTAATAAAAACAACATCTTGTAAGTCAGTATGTATAAATGTGAATGACAACTTTTTTACTTTTTTAATTTCATGAAATGAAAGAGTAGTTCAATTCATATTTACGAGAAACGCGTGTTTACTAAACCTTCGCAATAACCTAAATTTACCAAAATATAACGGCGGAGCACGTTAAAATCAACTCACTTCAAATAAACTCACAAAAATAGAAATACTAACATAAGCGAGAACAAACAGAGACAATGAAAAAATTAAAGAGAATTGAAAGGGTATTAAAAGAGTAAAACCGTCCACGTACTTTCTGTGTAGGTCGAGTATGGCCTACATTGTAATGCTAACCGACATCGCATTCTCCCAAAAATATTCGGATCTAAAAACCTACATCACAATATAACATCAAACACTAAAAAAAGCTAGTGTCACACTGAACATGACTATAAGGCATGAGTTCTGCCAGAAAAATCAACAAATGAAGTAAACATTGTAAGCATTAATGCAATTCTTATAGCCTACAAAATAAGTAAAATGTGTGACATACATGCTAGTCACAAATGCATTACCGATTTTTGCAGTATTTAAAAATCCAAAGACTCATTTTGGCATGTACTATTCATTAGATGTATTAGAGTTTCAGAAAGGTTCTTAGTAGCAGAATGATGAACAAGAGGCTAGTGGGGAACCCACAAATGGGACAAAAGACTAATAACAACAAGCTGACTCTAAACCTAATGACAGTTTGTAATGGCTGAATTAGTGATGGTGAGAGGGGAAGGGACATAGGGTTTGTAGAGATTTAGACATAAAAGGAACTGATGATGCCCATCCGGAACGACAAAAGATTGAATCTTAATAACATTTTAAACGGTTTCAAATTGTACTATTTTCTCATTACAGTTGCGCACAGAACATTGGTCTTGTTCCTTTGTTAATCAGTAATTAATTAGATACAATTTCTGTACACATTTAAGGCGACTAAAGTAATATAATCAGTTAAATTAGTGTAACCAGTGGAACTGTTGTAGCCTAATACGGGTGACAAGAGGAAGTCGAACAGCTCTGGCAGTTTTAACGACAGAGTCAATAAACCACGGGTGATTACCGGTAATACCATGGCTTCCACTCTTGGAGTACAACAGCACAGAGTCGAAAATAACCGCAGCAGTGGAAAGTATTCTTAGTTCTCTAGAAGCAAGCTTTAATAATACCGTGTATGTTTCTCGTGAATATCGCCTTTCCTAAGCTTTCCAAAACCAAACCTCGTTTTGCTCGTTCTGCTACGACATCAGAACAACTTTGTTCTGCTGATACTGAGGTCAGCAGAGCATGAAAGCTATGGTGATAATTTTTTTTTCGTTACTGCATACTCAGAGACTTACAGAATTATTTTATCAAAAGGGAAACAGCTTGCACATTCTAGATTCCCTTTATATTTTCATTCGAATTGGCGCGTACCAATCAAGTCAGCAGCGAAAGCACGCTGTGCTAAGATTGATTTGTGTTAAACCACCAGTACTATTTATGTCTTAATTAATTTTTAATATCTTAAGATTTAATTTCATTGATTTCTTAAACGCATTCTACAGCCTATGTTAACTAGAGCAGTGATTCTCACCGGATGTCCTCGATCCCTAAAGGGTCCGTGACATATGGCTAGAATGAAGTTAATTTAATAACAGTTTTACTAACCCTTATTATAGGAAAATAAGTCTTACGTGTTTTGACATTTCAAAAAGTGATCGAGTTGGCTGCCTATTAATTAAAATAAAATTTCTCACTACGAGTAAAAAAACGGTTTCATATTTAAAAGTTACAGGAATTAGAAATTCTTTTTGTTAATATATTGTTTAATTATACTATTCATACACATCTATTTACATCATTTCACTAGTATCGATACAAATATAATTGTACAACCATTAATGTATGTATGTAGGCCCATATACGCTTGAGTATATATGTAAGGTATATTCGGGGGTCCGGCAGAGAAAAATAATTTCTTAGGGATCCGCATTACCAAAAAGGTTGGAAATCGCTGAACTAGAGTATGCTAAGTGTATCAAAACCAAACAGAATGTTTTAACCAAATCCTAAGTATTGTGTACAGAAAATTATAGTAATCAACACTGACAGTAATAAAGCAGCGAGCGTCGCAGTGTATCGCTTATCGCACTCCTACTTTTTTCTGTCCATTTAATAGACAAAGAACATCGCTTATAACGTCGCTGTGTGTCATTCATCAGATTATTTTTATCTAGGCACGTTTAGTAATCACCATACAGTCGACGACGCGCGACTAGATATCAGCTTGGCTTCATTTGACACTAGTACTAGCGAATATTCAGGTGTTGTGTTCGCTCTCAGATAAAGGACTCCTCAAGGCTCAAAACTTAGTATAACCGTAGCGGAAAATTTAAAGTTACTTTCTGGATATATACAGTCACCATGTTTACTCCGTTTGTATTAACGTTTGTCAAGCCATTTATCCCAAAGACCTCTCCTGTTCTCTCACTTCTGTGTTAGACGCGCCCATGTTATTCCAACAAAATGAGAAAATTTATCTCTCCATCGCTTCGTCTGTCTTCCTCTATCACGCGATTTGGTTATATTATCCCCATACTCTTGCTCTAGGCATCCAGCGATCATCCATCATTACAAACATATGTGCGGTCCACTGCATGTCTAATCCTCTTGCAGATGATAGTATGTCTTCAAGTTATGTTTAATTTGGTCTTAAACTAGTCCTCTCCTCACCTCTCTTACAGGTGAGCAACATTCCCCTCTGTTCTTTCCGAGAGCGTCCGTGTGCGCCCAAGAATAATAGGCATTACCTTTCTTGTAAAGATGAAATTTCTTAATCGACTTTAAAAGAAAAGTTTAATAAATAGTTTAAAAACACGAAAACGACGCTGCGCGGTGCATGGATATAAGTAGAAACAGTAAAACTGATCTGTTGTTAGGCATCGCCAAAGACTGATAAATAAGGATGGCAAAACACGTTTATGTATTTTAGCTGCGAAAAACAACTGTCTAATAAAAAAAAAAGATTTTTGGAATTAAATATTTATAAAATCCAGAGAATCTGTTAAAAAAAAAAATTAGGCCCAAGCCTATTAGTTTCCAAACCACCCAGCAAAAACTTTAAAAGTAATTCGTGTGCAATTCAATACATTTTTAATTGAGAACAAAAAAGAAATCACAAACAATTGGAGAAACTAATGTTCCGCCTATACAAGTTAAATTTTCAGTCAGCTATATTCTGTTAGCAATGTTAGTAACATCTGTTATTCCAATGTTGTTGAAACAATGTTATTTTACTGAAATAATAATGTAGTCGTTCATCAGTACTCGACAAGGCTTTTCGGTATTTCTGCCACTTTCAAATTCTAACAAGGTAAAGACAGCTAAAGCGTCAATACTAAGTGTTATATATTCGGCAGTTGTCAACGACAACGGAGTTAATTGACGTTAACTTAGTCAGCTGATCAACTTTTAAAAAGCATCAATACTAAGTGCTAGATATTCGGCAGTTGTCAACGACAACGGAGTTAATTGACGTTAACTTAGTCAGCTGATCAACTTTTAAAAAGCATCAATACTAAGTGCTAGATATTAGGCAGTTGTCAACGACAACGGAGTTAATTGACGTTAACTTAGTCAGCTGATCAACTTTTAAAAAGCATTCTTCTCACTACAATTACAACGAGACTCCGATATTTCAGAAAACGTACACGAACGATAAAGAAAGAAGTTGGATAGGAAATCCCTTGCTTCATAATGGACGGTACTACTGACGTTCCAAAGACATGCTCATGCGTTATCCTGTCGTACGATGGCAGCAAACTGTACTTTACGACTTCGGAAGTAAAACAACAAAGGCCGGAGCATTTTTGAGAGAAAAGAACAGATGTCTTTTAAAAGGAAATGTTTCTGTTAGTAAAAATACATTGGCATATGTACAAATAGAACTTCTGCGAGCCTTTCTTTGCACGCAGAATTGCAAGTAAAAATACAGTTTTGTGCGTTCGTTATATAACACGTCAGACTCAGACTTATAACGTCAGGAAGTGTCAGTGTTAAATGGAAAAATATATAGCCTATAGTAAAGAAAATTATCCTACTTGTAACCAGTTAGTGATATACGTACAGTGAGTCTTATTATGTTGCTCAATTTCTCCACAGTTTTCCGCTGACATTCTTAAAGTATTTATTTTATTCCAATTCTCACTAGTGGTAATTAAACGTTACTTGACAACGGTGCAAAGATAAATGTATATAGTTACACAACTCTGCTGTATAAAGTTTCTACTTTCTTGTTCATTGTATTCGGAAACAAAAGGAGACGACTTACAAAATCAAAGTAAGTAACGACAAAAACGAAGAGAACTTACATTGTCATTAGTGGAAATTATCACGTTTTCACATTCGTTCGCTATTGTCTTAGTAGTCAGAAGAAGACGGAAAAATGTATAAGCACAGGCAATTGTAAGAAGGAAATATAAAAAAGAAATAAATTACGAAGTTAAAAAATTAAAAAAGTAAGTTGCATAGAATATTGCGTGTCCAAAACGAAGTCTTTTTATAGAAAACACTTTTAACTGTACTTTGCTTTGGCGTAATTAATATAACAAAGAATAATAAAAAGAGTTAAATCTGTGAAGTGAAACCAGTCTCACATGGAGACTAACACACAATGTACTGCTACCAGCCAACCAAGTTTAAGGACAGATGCTAATCATCCTTTGTTTACTAACCTTTGTTTCTTCTGCTACGCAAGAAACCTCTAGTATTTTTAATTGTTGCAGCCGACAATTAAGTTTAATTGATCTGTGAAAACCCCCTATTGTACAACCGCATTACGGAAAACAATCTAATAATGCAGAAGGTACCAATTAAAGCGGTAAGGATGTTTTTAATTTTTCTCTTCATTGAAGCGCGCGCATGGTTGCGTTCAACGTTACGTAAGGTATACGGGCTGCTTACATTGAGGTTGGTTGGGTTTGTTTCTTCTCAGGAAAAACAGAGCTGTACTTCATTTGACTGGCTCTGTGATGTTAATTTTCGTATTTTTGTAATGTTCTGTCAGGGTTTGTGAATTCGATTACAACGGTTTTACCCGTCGATGGCAACGGTTTACCCGTCGATGCGAACTTTATATATTATTTGTTGTTTGTCTCATGCATATTTATAGGACTCAGTCTTCTGTCTCATACTTGTACTTCTTTGGTTTCCTTCTTTTCTCTTTCCTATTTTCACCTTGCGTCGTTTTGTCCTCAGTAAATTAAAAATATGTTCCAAGTTCGTTCCAACTTACTTACTTCTCCTATTCCTATTACTTACTTTCCCCCTTTTTTATCAGTCTCTTTAATATTGTTTTTAACTCCTTCATTTCAGTCTCATTTTGAAAATATTTTAGGGTACCTCGTTAAATTCGTCCTTATGGAAATTTTAATTGATTGTATTTCTTTTTAATTCTTCGTTCCATTTCTCAGCTTTTCTTTTGTACGCGTAATTTATTATTATTCTTGTCTGCAGGCTTATCTTCAAAGTTTAATTTTTCAGATGTCTTTATATATGTCACCGATAAAGTCTAGTTTCGTTTATACAGATTCTGAATGTCAAAAATTGTTATTACTATAGATCTTAATCTGAATAATAGGACTCTCTCAGTGTTTCTTCAGTTGTGGAGTGTGGCCAAATCATCACTGTGGCCTGAGCACTCACATTTCGCATGAGACTCTCTTACCAACCACTTGTTTTCTGTGCAACTATTTTTATCTCCACCCAAGTTTTAATACCTAATATAATTTCCTATCGGACTGATTCTTAATGCAAACTGTGGTCCTAATTCTCTTTAGCACCACAGTGCAGGATCTGTCGTCTTGTATCCGTCTGTTCTTCCTCAACCCATGTAAACGATCAGTTCTTTTTTAGTTTTCTGCGCTAAATTTTTTTCTGTTTGTTAATTCCTAAAAGATATGGTTATATATCTTGATCAGGAGCTTTAGGAATTAAGAACAGAGATAATGATTAAGCGCAGAAAATAAAAATCGATTGTGCTTTCATAAGAATTGAGCACAAACAAATAACGCAGTCTTAGATAAGGATTGGCAGAAGATATTGGATATGATACGCACATATATGAGGCAACTATTTATTAAGTCAGGTAAGTTGCTAAATCTTTTCATGTTCTCAACCCATGATTTTGCTTCCTTTAACGAAACATTCTTTACGTTCAAATTGAACGGACTCATTTCGGTATTCATAGATATTCTCCTTGTTTTCAAAATTCCGCTACTTTTCCCAAATACTCACATGACAAGATAATTCTAATGTTGATATCGGCTAACACATACGCATCCTTCTCAAGTGAAAATTCATTCACTTCACCAATTTCATTGTCACAAAGAGTACTTTAGTAACACCCTCGTCATTGTTTGAAATAAGTATAGTTAATACCAAGTTTAAATACATTTCTACTTTCTTGAGATTTGAAACAAGAAGCAAAATATGAAGAAGAGATAAATTGATGTTAAAAAGGAAAGTCTGTATTGGCGTGCAATTGTAGATGTTACATGTTATTGTAGAATTTTTTGTTGTATTCATAGCTTCTGCTTTTGGTTTCTTGGTTGCTTATCTTCTTCGGTCTTTTCTTCTTTTGTTTGCGCTATCTCCACCTATTTACCACACATTGTTTGCGTCTCTCATTATCTAGTCGCCGTTATTATTTTTAAAATTAATATCATTCAAGTAAGCAAGAGTATATAAATAATGAATTAGGAGTAGAAAAATAGTGAGTGAGAGGGAAAGGGATTATTTTATTAACTTTATACGTACATTTTTCTGAACTAGTTTATAAACACGCACACACACAAAGTAATTACAAATAACACTACGAGAAATAGGTGAACACAGCAGTATGCAACTACTGTTAAGAAAATAAAATAAAATAATGCCCAAAAATAAGACTTACAAACAACCTATATCATGAGGAAAATTGTTTCAAAAGTTAGAGCATTACGATAAATAACTCTTTACGGAAAGCACCAAAACAAGGATTCTATGTAGCCTAGCGGTTGTTGACTTGTAGACTCAGTTGAGGGTAAATAGATTGTAGTGAATGTAATCATTCTTGCTATATTTGCTCTCATTACGATAAAGTTTTGTTTTGTATGTTAGATAAGCATACGAGATACTTAAGTATCAAGTGATCATTGAAACTAACATTCAGGTGAACATTAGTAATTTGTTCCTCAGTTTTTACGACGTAAAATAGACTTATGTATGAAAACATAATTTTTGACACTTTACTTTTAAAAATTATTTTATTAAACGAATGCTGAAAGTATATGGTAAAAAAAAATTACAGTGCGTTTCATGAAGAACTAAACGAAGAGTAACCCAACCCAATTAACGGGAGGGCTTTAATAGAAAGCGATTGGACTGATCGGGATAAAGGATTTTGCAGGAAAAGGACGGCTAACCTTTAAAGGTTAATCTTTGAGACACAAAAAAGAAGAATTGTTTCATACTGTTGGCACAGATGACATAAACTGTGGAACATGCAACACAACACGTACCACTCTAGTAATCAAGCCCATAAGGGCCCTAACAAGATGAAACAATACGTGCTTATGTAATTATTTAGTACTTTTATCTGAAGGCTAACGTTTACATTAATTAATAAACTGTATCCGATCATACAGGCACATCTAAGAGTCTGTTACAGACAATCAGTGGTTCTTTGGAGAAAGCTCACGTACGAGACTGTTAATATAGCAAGTTCGACTCTTTAAGCTAAAACCAACCGTAACAGAATTAAAGATCTTATACGACAACAAAAATAACAAAAAATTATTAAATTTTATATTTTACCATTATACCAGTACCTATATGACAGTGAATCCGGATTTTAAAAAATTAGGAAAATTCTTTGAATAAATTCGTAAGGTGTATTTTACATTTGAGTGTAAACGAAAGTCATGGGCGTAGGCAGAGGAGGTTTAGGGGGTCCAATCCCTGAGCTAAAAAACCGCTGTATTGAGTCATTTTATTGAACTTTTAAATCAAATTCTATATTATTTAGAATAAATAATATTGTGATATTATTCAATATAGTTTCTTCTGCAAATAGTGTATTGCGTTTTTGTCGTTTCAATACCTGACGCACGTTTCACTGAAAACTATCAGCATCATCAGAGGTTTGCAAGTAAATCAATAACAATGAAATAATTTATATTAAACAATAATAATTAATGCAATGAAGTGGGTCGTCATAATACTTATCCCCTCCATTTTGTGTTAACCCCTCCCACGAAATGACATTCTACATATGACTAAACGAAAATGACAAGCAGTCGGTTTTTGTCTAGAACTTTCTGATCGAATCGAAAAACGTCGATTCTCAAACAGAAAGATAGTTAAAAGAAAAGAGCGCAAACTAAAACGGGCCTGCAACCTTTGCTAACTCGGAAGACCCACAGAGAGAGGCGGCCAGATCAGTTTCTCTTTCGGTGCACGGATTAAAATCCACATTTGGACGGAAGGTGTAGACGAAAATGAATAATTTGGTATGAAACGTTACGTTCTGGCAGAAACACAGGCCCAACAGAGTCCTCAGTCGATTACAATATTGGATTGTATCTTATCTTCTTTCGCGCAGTAGCTGTGGTAGACTTCATTTCATGCAAGAAATGGTGCTTACTCTTGTTTGTCTACAGTTGACTGCAATACGCAGTGTACTCGCATGCAAGTGAAACTAGGGAAACGAAGACGCGGGCTGAAAATGTAAACTACCAAAAATTGGAAGGTGAAACTGAAAAACAATTAAAAGGGTTTCAGGCCTAAATGTTGTTACCTTTCAAAGAAATAGAAAGTCCTAATGAAGATGAGCGGGACGTTTGGTTAGACCCTGGTAGGCTGGATGCCAAAAACATAAAAAGACCATCACGACGGCCCTTCGCTAAGTGGAAGGATGATGTGGCTATGTATTATGCTACGGAGAACTGGACGGAAATACCTCAGGAGAGTCACTGGAGATTAAGTGGGCAGTGGGGGGCAGTCGAATAATGCAGCTAAACGTGCCCAAAAAATGTTTATGGAAGTAGTAGGGGAGAGTGGGGTAGCACCGATCAGCGGGTAGCCCCGATCAGGTCGGTAACGAGAGTATAGTACGCTGTAGCGATATCTGTTGAATGCTGAACTCTAGCCAGTTGCACAGTGAACTAATTAAAAACGACCGCTAACTATTTCCGCCATTGTATTTACAGTGAATTACAGAAGTATGTTTTAGACAAATTTCTTCTTATTTCTTCACATCTTTAAAGCAACTTAATGATATCTGCACTTAAATTTTGAATTATTTAATTGTACAGATGTATTGTTAACGTTTTCAGCATTATTTGAATTCGTTATTTGCGGTTTTAAACTAACTTACTATAGTCTCAGCTTATAAAACTCAGTAGTATACGCGGTGGGGTAGCACCGATCAGGTGAGTGGGGGAATGACGATCAACTGTACTGAGTTACAACTGTACAACACCATTCTGAGTTAAGTACTATTAAATACTAATGCGTTGCCTTTATATGTTCGTGATACTTTCCGTGGCGTAGCTAGGTTTTTTTTGAGTTTTGTACTGATTAATAAACATTTTTTTTTATTATGGCGTATCTTAATTTAAAAGTTACCCTCGGAGTCAAAGATTGTCAATATTAGTGTCTTTTGAATGAGAAACTATTATAATGTGTATTATAGGAAAGATTTGTAGTAGGCCTATATGGAGAAAATATACACAAAAAAATTAAATTGCATTATTTCCCATATAAAATAACTCCACCTTCCCTAAGGTCCACGATTCACACCCGTAAGTTAAAACACTCCATACAAATACCTTAACAAACTTTTTCCTTGTTTCAATACTAATATGGTTGCTTGTTAATAAGTTCCTTTTGCTATGGAATGCTTGTTTTGCCAGAGCTACTCTCCTCTTAATATCTGCCAGACACTTATTCCCACTTGTAACTATGCTACCCAGGTAACAAAATTCAGTAACGTGCTCCAATATTGTGTTGTTCAACATAATGGTTGATTTAATGTCTTCTCTTTTTTTCCTTACAACCATTATTTTAGTTTTCTTAACATTAATCCTCAATCTCCAAGCGTGAAGAATTTTGTTAAACGTACCTAACATTCGGGTCATATCCTTTTCTGAGTCAGCCATCAGTACAATATCATCTGCGAAGCGGATACTGTGTATCTGTTCCCCATTTATTTTAATTCCCCTAGAACTCCTTTTCATCTGAGTTACAACATCTTCTATAAACAAATTAAACAAGTACGGTGACAGTGGGCAACCTTGTCTTACCCCTCTTCTAATTATTGCTTCCTTTTTACATCCATTTTTGTCTATTTCAGTACTTTGCAACCTATAAATATTGAAGATTACCCTTCTAACTTTCCAGTCAAGTCCTGACTTCCTCATAGTTTGAAACAACAGCTTCCAATCAACATTGTCGAACGCCTTCTCGAGATCCACAAATACTAAATAGGTTTTCCTATTCACTTCAATTCTCCTCTCCAGGATCTGCCGCAGAGCCAAGATTGCTTCTCTGGTTCCTCTACCTGCTCTAAGTCCAAACTGATCCTCCTCCAAAGTGTGATCAATCTTTCCTGCCAGTCTGTTCTTCACTATGTTCAGCCAAATCTTAGCAGCATGAGATATTAAGGCTATCGTTCTATAATTAGCACAGTCGTCTACTTTACCTTTCTTTGGTATTGTGATTGTTCTACTTTTAATGAAATCAACTGGCAATACTCCCTCTTCATAGCACCCAGTAATTATTCGAAATAGCTGGTCTTTCGTTCTCTCCCCTACATTTTTCAAAAGCTCTGCTGGTAGACTGTCAGGCCCTGTCGCTTTTTTCATACTCAGACCTTTAAGGACATAATCAAATTCCACCCTGCTAATTGGCGGTCCTACCATATCTCTATCTACAGCATTCTCATTTTCTAGAAACTCCTGCATGACTACCACAGCTTCCCCATCATATAGTTCCTCTATATACTCCTTCCAACGCTCGCTGACCTTATCATTTTCGAAAAGTATTTTACCATTTTTATCCTTAACAACATTACTTCGAGTCTTATGCTTCAACTGTAATGATTTTATCCTTAAATATGCCTTATCACATTTTCCTCTACTGAAATAATTTTCTATTTCAAGACTTAGTTGTTTCATCCAATTTTCTTTTTCAATGCGACACATAGAGGTAATCTGATTTTTTATTCTCTTGTACTCCTGATAATCATTATTTCTCAGCTTATTACGCCTCCTTATTAGATCCAATATTTCCTGAGTCATCCACGGTTTCCGTGGTTCTAACTTCCTCTTCCCCAGAACACGCTGTGCTGTTGCAATTATTCCATCTCTTACTTCCTCCCAACTTGGCCTTCCTTCCATCAACATGTCTGTCTCCTCTTCCAATTCTTTTACTATTTTGTCATCGGTCAGTTTTTCTAAGCACCAGTTGTTTTGTTTAGATTTCCTGATTTTCCTAAATTTAATATTGCACTTGGCCATAACGGGAATATGGTCACTATCTATATCCATACCAGGATATGAATGACTAGATTTGACTTGGTTCTTATATCTTTGTCTGACTAGAATATAATCGATCTGATGCCTCCTAACATCCCCCGGTGCTTTACAAGTGTATCATCGTCTTTTGGGGACTTCAAAATATGTGTTTGTGACGATCATCTCATACTGCTCACAAAACTCAAGTAACCTTTCCCCTCGTGCATTGATGTTCCCCAAACCAAACTTCCAGGCACATTTTTGACTACTGTTAGCACCAATAGATGCATTAAAGTCGCCCATTATAACTACATTATCGTCTTTCTTTATTATCTTGAGCAACTCTTCAATCTGTTCATACATTAATATCTATATCTTCATCGTTACTACTTGTTGTTGGAAAGTACACCATAATTATACACAAATCAACTGGCTCTGCCCTAAGTTTTATCATCAGTAATCTATCACTACTATGGCATGTATTCAAGACACTACTCTTCCATTCACCTCTTAAGAACAATGCTACTCCATTTCTTCCTGGTTCTTCCTTTCCACTGTAAATAATTCTGAAATCACCCGATACGAAATCACCACATCCTGCCCATTTTGTCTCGCAGACACCTAATATATTAAGCTCTGCCTTTATCATAGAATGCTTTACCTCTTCCATTTTACCAGGCTTCAGTAATGTTCTAACATTCCAAGTGCCGATTTTGCATCCATTTTTTTGTTTGTAGACAATAGGATTTACTTCTTCAAAATTGACTCTATCCAACACCTTCCCCCCCGGAGAACCGAATGGGGGAATTGAAACTCCGGAATATTTTGCATTAGACGTAGCCATCATGCTAAAAGCCTGGGGATATCCTCAGATCTTTAATGCAGTGGTTTCCCGTTGCCTTCTGCATCCTATGCCGTTGACCATCTCTGGTTCATCCGCCTTCTGGGGTATTTTCACACCCCAAGGACAAGAGAGTGCCCTAACCTACTACCCGCTCATCCGCCTTCAAAGAAGCCGTTGGCACATGGTAGTAGGGGGACCACTTATACCGGCGGTCACTCGGTCGTCAGAGCCTCGTTAGTGTGAACAGGGTGCACCATGCAGCGAACTTCCGCTACAACTCGTGAAGGTGAAGCTGACGGTTGTATAGGAGAGGCTATAAGAGACGCATCCTATACCTTACACCTAAACTAAAAAAAAACCTAATTTTTAAAATTTATTTTTAGACTTAGAATGTAGTAAGGACCATTTGTAGATATAAGTAACAGTCTAATGTATATTTTATCAATATATCATTTGCTTTTTACATTGACAATTTTTTTTTAGGTTTTTATTTTTTCCCATTTAATTTGCATAGGAAATCAACTGATCGTCATTACCCCGCGGGTGGGGGAATACCGACCAAAGCCTATTTTTTACTTTTTATGCAATAAGAAAAGCTCCTTTCAACTTTAACGCTTACAGTGTATAACTAATAATCTGCTCTGTTATATCAACAATTTTTTACATTTGTTTTTAACTTTTAGCCAATTCTTCAATATTTTATCGAATTTCTCCCTTAGATGATCGGGGCTACCGCACTCTCCCTAAATTTATAGAAACTAAGTAGCTGTTATACTGAATGTTCTACTAAATGGCCAAGATGGTTTGTGTAATATTCGAACAACCAACTCTTCTTACTCTGTGAGTGAACACGAACTGTAATTGGAGAAATGTTTGCCAAGATAATATGAGATACAGGTAACGTTTCCATAATGGCATACGAGGCAAACGCCGAATGCCATGCAGTCTGTTAAAATTAATGGACCGAGCATTTCAGTAACAAATTAATGACTACTTTGTACATAGGATGGCATCGAAACTGAGCATATATCACAAAATTAGTAGCAAAAACAAACTTTCATTAAAACTGCACCTATTGCATTCGCGACATTAGGCCTACCAAATAGAATGAAATAATCATAGAACTAATTACATATGCCATCAAAACTTTATCGTTCTACGAACAAGTAGTGACATAAACCTTCAAAACACGAGGTGAATGAAATAAACGTATGAACAAAACTAATGCGTGGAGCGTATGAGGTGAAATGAGTAATATTAAATGGTAGCCAATGCTTTTATAGATAATAGAGGAACCAGTAAAACGTCGCCAAATATCTGGGTTTGACGCTGGTTATCAAACTCAGGCCTAAAAGAGCGTGAAGAACAGGTAAATATACTAAATTCTACTGGTTTGCGTCATCAGTATACAATACAGCTTCCCTTTGTAAACTGTTAACGTAGGCAGTCAGTGTAATTGTTGTCAGTCGTAATTTATTTTCCATCTCCACTACGATAATTTAGTTTCCGTTCTTAATTCAATCCTGATGTAAACAAACCCACATGGCAAATCTGAAACGCTATTGGTCAGGGGCGTTGACACTGTTCACGCAGTAATGTATTACGCGCATGTGTAGAACGTCTGTATAGTCATGTGAGAGTTATCTTGCCACTTAAATCGGGGCACGTCGTTATAAGACTTCCTCCTTATCACTGTATTCTGAATCGTATTGAATTAATATGGAGGCAGCTGAAACGATATGTTACCCGTCACAACACAATATTAGCTGCTTCATACAAAACAATTTATTGAGAAGGCGGTAAATGAAACAACGGCGGACAAGTGGAGTCATGGTATGTAGCATATAATCAAGGAATATGATAAGCTATGGCAACTGGCCCACATTACTGACGTCGTTGTGGACAGTGAACAACCTTATCAATAATAACGCTGACTCAAGTGATGATACACGTTCAGACGCAGATATGGAAGGCATTGAATTACTTTCTGACAGCAACTGATAGTACTAAGTACACTGGTAATTATCACAGCTTCTATTTTCGTTTTAAATAAACTTTACTTTTTTTGTTGCAAATAAAAAATAAATAAATAATAAAAAAAATTAACGGGTGTTATAAAATGTTTCGCTGTCGGTCTGACACAGTCGCACAAATTTTACTTTGGTCAGGACAAATTATCACAGTTTACATGTGTTTATGCAGTATCAGTATTATATGTACCCTGTCCGTACTCCTTGTGTCAGAGTGACACGCCTCTACTTTAAGTAGCAAATAGCGTTTCAGTTGTGCTACGCCTGTTTGTTTACATTAGGATTAAGCTAAGAAAGGAAACTGTATAGTTACATTTTTGGCATCCTTCTGCTCATAATTTAAACAACAGCTACGTCGACATCAGAATGGCGACGATATGACGGGTCGGCTTCGTTAAAGGTGATAAGATGTGATTGATGAATACAAATGTGGCAACGCAGCAACCACGTTGACTAAACAAGTGTCATTGTACCTACCGGTATGCACATAGACAGTGCAGGGCTAGTCCACAGTTTTAAGAACACATTACCACGTTAAAGGCTTCCGACTGTTACTTTTGGCTGATGTAGTATTAATTTGTATGACATACCGCGGTCAACTATATGGCGGTATACAGAGAATCTAATCTTTAAGCACAAAGACATTCAGCATCTTCAAGTAATGTGAAATAGAACGATAGCGATTCTTCGTGAGCTTCACCGATCTGGAGATTGATATGGTAACCAGACAAGAAGGAATCGTTGCCAGAAAACCAACACGAAACAATCACTCGATCCAAGCTGATTGAATTTCAAGAGCTGTCCAAAAGCTGGAGACAACAAATCAGTTTTAGTTAGTAAACAGCAGAAGAACATTGATGGTATATGAAAACAAAAAGCCAGGAAAATTTTTAATTAGTACGAAGCTAATTAACATGAAGAGTAGTAATGGGAAATCAAACGAAAATGGAAGAGATTGAGAAGGACTTCTATTGGATAAACATTATCAGAAATTTAAACTAGAATTAAGTAGTAATTACTCTATCAGTAAGTAATATGTAAAATAATTATAAAAAAGATTCATTGAACATAATTAATCCTAAGTACTTAATTACTTGAAGATTAGATTTTACTGATCAATTGTGTTTGATAATATAAAATCACTTGTCTGACATTGTGTTACAGCGCGTTTGTGTACGCGTGAGATGTACGCTGATAGAAAGTTATAATTTAAACCACAAATACTTTGTTCATAAGTTCAATACATTTTTTTTGTTCTTGTAATTAATGGATTTTGTTATCGACAAAGAATCCGTTGGCGACCTTCTTACGTGACGGGTAATTAACGAGCCTTAAGAAATGCTTGTCTGTAGCGTGTCTGATAAATTGAATCGTCAATTAACGAAGCGTAAATAACCTTTGTTATTCTTTCCTTGAAATGTGTGAAATCCGTATTTATTTATAAACCCGATAAGCTGAAACATAGATACATTAAACTTATTCTAAAGTTACGTTTAAAATAAAAGAATTTACCAGTTGTTTACGGCTTTCTAGAATAATTTATTTTTCCTTTAAATTCATTACACTATTAATTCTACGGCTCCTACTAATTTTTACTTCCATTATTTTTACTTCCATTCTACTCCGATATTTTTATTCCATGTTCCTTAAGGAAATGGAAGTATGGTGATAGCAAAAAAAATCGTGTTCGAGATTATTGCAGATTCTGATTGTACTACACTCAAAACATGAAAAAAGTCGTTTTTCGAAAAGTGTCTGTGTGTGTGTCTGTGTGTCTATCTGTAGATTTTTTTCTATGGCAAACGATAACAGCCGCAAATTCAAACAGAATCAAATAATTTTTTGGATACTGCCCTGAATTTTAGAGTTCTCAAGATCTGTTGGTTTTGGTGAAGATCGGTTAAGGGAAAGCGTTAGTTTAGCAGCAACGTTTTATGTTTTAACAAGGGTAATTTTTTCTATGACGAACGATAACTGACGTAAATTCAAAGAGAATCAAATAATGTTTTGCACACAGCCCTGAATTGTAGAGTTCTCAAGACCTATTGTTTTAGGTGAAGATCGGTTAAGAGAAAGAGGTACTTTACTAGCAACGTTTTATGTTTTAACAAGGGTATTTTCTATGGCAAACGATAACAGCCGCAAATTCAAACAGAATCAAACAATTTTTTGCATACAGCCCTGAATTGTAGAGTTCTCAGGACCTATTGTTTTTGGTGAAGATCGGTTAAGGGGAAGGGGTAGTTTACCGGCAACGTTTTTTTTTATCAAGGGTAATTTTTTCTATGGCAAAGGATAACAGCCGTAAATTCAAACAGAATCAAATAATATTTTGGATGCAGCCCTGAATTGTAGAGTTCTCAAGACCTGTTGGTTTTGGTGAAGATCGGTTAAGGGAAAGGGGTAGTTTACCGGCCACATTTAATGTTTTAACAAGAGTAATTGTTTATATGACGAACGATAACTGGCGTACATTCAAACAGAATCAAATAATGTTTTGCATGCATCACTGAATTATAGATGACTCAAGACCTATTGATTTTGGTGAAGATCAGTTAAGAGAAAGGGGTAGTTTACCTGCAACGTATTATGTGATAACAAGGTTAATTTTGTCTATGAAGAACGATAACCATAAATTCAATCATAATCAAATAATTTTTTGCATACGTCCCTAAATTGTAGAGAACGCAAGGCCTGTTGATTTTGGTGAAGATCGGTTGCGGGAAAAGGGTAGTTTACTAGAAACATTTTTTGTTGTAACAAGAGTAAAGTACTTAATTTTGATAAATAAAATATCCTGATAAGAAGATCTTAATAATCCACTGTAGAAACGTAGATGAAATATCTATAAATGAAGAGGCTAGTTGAACGTGGTGGGGGTAATTTTTTATAAATGAAAATTATAGTTGAAGCGGGAGGGATAATTTTTATATGTGTACTACGTTATCGGCAACAAAGTAGTAGTTCTTTGTTAAAATTCCTTCCCGGGCTGTTTGGCCGTAATCCAATGTTTTCTGCAAAACCAGACGTTTCGGCAGTGCCGTCGACTACCATCATCAGTGAAAATCGAGTGCGATAACGTGTGGTGGTATATGTTAGTGACCATAATACTGTGGTTAAGGCTGAAGCAATAAGTGGAAAGTAGTAGTTTCTATGGAAACATTTCAATTTGTAAATGATTTTAAATATAAATCTTAGAACATGGAAGTCATGTATGGTTCTCCATACCGATATTTACTTCCATGTTCCTTAAGGAAATGGAAGTATGGTGATGGCAAAGAAAATCGTGATCAAGATTATTGCAGATTCTGATTGTACTACACTCAAAACATGAAAAAAGTCATTTTTCGAAACGCGCGCGCTCGTGTGTGTGTGTGTGTAGTTTTTTTATGGCAAACGATAACAGCCGCAAATTCAAACAGAATCAAATAATTTTTTGCATACAGCCCTGATTTGTAGAGCACTCAAGACCTATTGTTTTTGGTGAATATCGGTTAAGGGAAAGGTGTAGTTTACCAGCAACGTTTTATATTTTAACAAGGGTATTTTATATGGCAAACGATAACAGCCGCAAAATCAAACAGAATCAAATGATTATTTGCATACAGCCCTAAATTGTAGAGTTCTCAAGACCTATTGTTTTTGGTGAAGATCGGTTAAAGGAAAGGGGTAGTTTACCAGCATCGTTTTATATTCTAACAAGGGTATTTTCTGTGGCAAACGATAAGAGCCGCAAATTCAAACAGAATCAAATAATTTTTTGCATACAGTCCTGATTTGTAGAGTTCTCAAGACCTATTGTTTTTGGTGAAGATAGGTTAAGGGAAAGGGGTAGTTTACTGGCAACGTTTTTTTATCAAGGGTAATTTTTGTTTATGGCAAAGGATAACAGCCGCAAATTCAAACAGAATCAAATAATGTTTTGAATACAGCCCTGTATTGTAGAGTTCTCAAGACCTATTGGTGTTGGTGAAGATCGGTTAAGGGAAAGGGGTAGTTTACCTGCAACATTTTATGTTTTAACAAGGGTAATTTTTTATATGACGAACGATAACTGCCGTAAATTCAAACAGAATCAACTACGTTTTTGCATACCTTTTTGAATTAAAGAGATCTCAAGGGTTGTTGATTTTGTTGAAGATCGGTTAAGGGAAAGGGGTAGTTTACCGGCAACGTTTTTTTTTAATCAAAGGTAATTATTTTCTATGGCAAACGATAACAGCCGCAATTTCAAACAGAATCAAATAAGGTTTTGCATACAGCCCTGAATTGTTGAGTTCTCAAGATCTATTGTTTTAGGTGAAGATCGGTTAAGGGAAAGGGGTAGTTTACCAGCAACGTTTTATGTTTTAACAATGGTACTTTCTATGGAAAACGATAACAGCCGCAAATTCAAACAGAACCAAATAATTTTTTACATGCAGCCCTGAATTGTAGAGTTCTCAGGATCTCTTGTTTTTGGTGAAGATCAGTTAAGGGAAAGGGGTAGTTTACCTGCAACATTTTATGTTTTAACAAGGGTAATTTTTTATATGACGAACGATAATCCCGTAAATTCAAACAGAATCAACTACGTTTTGCATACCTTTTTGAATTAAAGAGAACTCAAGGTCTGTTGACTTTGTTGAAGATCGGTTAAGGGAAAGGGGTAGTTTACCAGCAACATTTTATGTTTTAAGAAGGGTTTTTTATTTACGAAAGATAACTGCCGTAAGTTCAAAGAGAATCAAATAATTTTTTGCATACGTTCCTGAATTGTAGAGGACTCAAGGCCTATTGATTTTGGTGAAGATCGGTTAAGGGAAAGGGGTAGTTTACCTGCAACATTTTATGTTGTAAGAAGAGAAATGTTTTCATGACGAACGATAACTGCCGCACATTCAAACAGAATCAAATATTTTTTTGCCTGCATCCCTGCATTTTAGAGGACTGAAGGTCTATTGATTTTGGTGAAGATCGGTTTAGAGAAAGGGGTAGTTTACCAGCAACGTTTTATGTTTTAACAAGGGTAAAGTACTTAATTTTGATAAATAAAGTATCCTGATAAGAAGCTCATAATAATCCACTGTAGAAACGTAGATGAAATATCTATAAATGAAGAGGTTAGGTTAACGAGGGGGGGTAATTTTCTATTAATGAAAATTATAGTTGAAGGGGGAGGGGAGAATTTTTTATATGTGTACTACGTTATCGGCAACAAAGAAGTAGTTCTTTGTTAAAATTCCTTCCCGGGCTGTTTAGCCGTAGTCCAACGTTTTCTGCAAAACCAGTCTTTTCGGCAGTGCCATCGACTGCCATCATAAGTGAAAATCGAGTGCGAAAACGTGAGGTGGTATACGTTAGCGACCACAGTACTAGTTAAGGCTGAAGCAATAAGTAGAAAGAAGTAGTTTCTATGGAAATATTTCATTTCGAATATGATTTTAAATATAAATCTTAGAACATGTAAGTCATGTATGGTTCTCCATACCGATATTAGATTCCGTATGTCATTATGTGAATTTCTGTGTGTGTGTGTGTGTGAATGCGCGCAGATATTTGTATTGGTAAACCAGGAGGAATAACTATCCGCAGTGAGATTTTACAAAAAAAAACTTCATATATTATAAAAAAAATATACGCTCGCGCGCGTGATTTTAGAAATACTCATATGAAATAACTAAAGACAGGATTGTTTCCGACCGTTTAAGCCCTTAATTTGATTGTTGTGTGAACACCAAAAATGCATACATAAATTTATAAATTAAAATTAGCTAAATATTCTTTAATAAAAAGTCCACATAAAATTATAGGCGAAACGTATTATTGCCTATGCTAATAAAAATGTGATGTATTTTGTCTTGAGTTCTCCAAGCAACACAACAATGATAACTGAACAACATATTCAGAACTGAAATATTATGACCCTTGAAAGCCTTCAAATTTTTAAACACAATATGCCAAATAATGAGCAATTTCAAATTAAAAGAAATAAAGGTACTGCGTCTAACGATTTATTTCGTTTTACATGTAGGTGTTAAATTAGGTTGTACCATTAATTGGAGCAAAAATACAGGATCGTCTGACGATACTGAAAATGGAACAGAATGGTTTCTGAAGAAATAGACCATGTCTGGATAACTGAATTAGCTAAGAGAGTTCTTAGTTTTGACGCGACCGTTTGGCATTTGTTTGCCTGCTGTCTAACTGTTTGGGGTATGTCTCACGATAACTTCTCAACGCATCAACCGACTTTTGTAAACTTGGCAGGAGTGTCATTACTTTTATCCTACAAAACCTACAGATTATTGATCCCTTCAAAAACAGGGGGGAGGCAAAAATTTGGGGGGTCAAAATTGTAAAATGTAGAGGTAAAATTGTCAAAATGTGTGGAAAAAATCGCAAAAGCCCTTGTAGTGTATTAAACTGAAGGGGATTTAAACCAAAATCTGAATATAGTGTCAAGTTTTTTAAATTGCAAAATGTTTGGACGTCAGGGCCCAAAAAGTGAGTGAAAAGTTTGATGAAATGGCAAAAATTCATGTGGGGGTATCAAATTAATGAGAATTTTAACTAACATCTGAATAGGCCTAAAGTGTTGTTTTGGAAATATCAAAATTTTGGGATCCCAAAGGTCAAAAAAAGAGCTCAGAAAAAGAATAAAATTGTGAAAATCCGGTCCGACAGGGCGTCGGACTAAAAGGAATTGTAACCAGATCCAAATGTTTCGAAATTTTTGTGTTTTTATTATTGTAGGATTGTGTTCTTCACAATTGTTGTAGTACTAAATAAATAGTAGAGAAATCGGGATTTTTGTAAATTTTCCCATAATTGAAACATTAACTAATATAGAAAGTAATGTAATAATAGGTGTAGCCTACTTCGTTCAAAATGTGTGCGAGTTCTGCAGCTAAGAGAGCATACTAGTAAACACAGTGTCATAGAAAAGCTAAAGCTAAACACGTAAATATATTACATGCAACCTTTATCGCTCTATAAAAGGCATATGACACTGTTCCCAAGAATCAGAACTTCGGACGTTATGGGGCACGCTAATGTAGGCGAGAATTGGGTTGGAAAGAGTAGAGAGTACCCAATGGAAATGTGAAAATGGGAAAAAACATACACCGAAAACACGCGTAAACAACGTTTGAAATAATAATGTGGATTTTCCCCAATTCTATTTAACACGTATTTGGAAAAAAGCAAGCTCTATAAACTGCTGTAAGAAATGCTATGGCATGTGAACACAAATGTAGATTATACTCTGCAATCTGCTGATTTGGAGATCGTACTGTGCTGATGTGTGAACGTAAAGACGAGAAACATAGAATGAGTGCTGAGGAATTCATGGAGTAATTCAAACAATGGGTATTTTGCATTAATTACCTGAAAACCAAGAATAAGTGTATTGGAAGTCAGACGACGGAAATCGAAACTCACTGCAGTTGTGGCTAACGCAAGTAAATACAATACAGATATCGAAAGCAGAATTAAAAGGGAAAAATATTAGCTAGCACCAAGGTATTAAAAAGGAAATATTTCTTAGTGTAACAGAAAACAAATTAGGTCTATCAGAAATATACAGAATACACGAAATATCCTGCATCTTGCGGATATTTTAGTTCATGCAAACGCAAAATTCTTTTTCCCTAGTGTAATAAGTAATTGCTAGAATAGTTTCAACACTTTAATATTAAATTGGCGATCCCACCCCGCAGTTTTGAATTACGATCTACTCATCAGTGTCTGGGAACAACGGTTTCTTTTATAAGAATCTCAAACAAATATTTCATACAAACCTCATGAACTTCATTCCTCGTGAATTTCACACCTTTCTCAACACAAATTAAATACTGACACAGAACAAAGTGATGACGCGTATAAGTGATTGTCTTTTTCCTTCGTTTTCCAAGAAAACAAAAGAATTGAATTACTTTAAAAAACGTAAAATTCTCTAAATTTCCACACACGCGCGCGCGCGCGCGCGCGCATAAGTACATTATGTACGTTCAACAAGTCGTCATTTAAAACAAAACAATTATTTTGGAAAGTTCGTTAACTGAAGATTTGAGTTTAAATTAGTCGACTACAGCATTTTAATACATAATGTGAGAAAAATATTGTTTACTATGATGAGTGTGATTCCCAGGAACCGTTACAGAAGCGGAACACGCGGCTAGGTGTGCACCTACCTGCCTCTCCGCTATCAAACCGTCCTGCTGTATTTACATAAATTACTGTTATTTTTAATTGTCTGCTCTAGATGAGCATGGTTTCATCATTAGTAGTTCGGGAAGAGCTTGCTTGTCTCGGCATCTTGAAATACTACGAAATGCTGGTCACGAACGTCGTACAAACATTTACCTTACAGGTTTATAAAATCTATAGAATGAAGTCTTATGGACAGAAGCGTTTGGGGGGGGGGGCTTACTATAAAAACCCGTGGCCCTTATAAGTTATGTCTTGGAGTACACAACCATACCGTCAGTGTGATCAACTGTAGAGAGAGCAGAAAGTCTGGAGCAGATAGTCCTTCAAAGGAACGCTAAGCAAGTCCAGAAGTCCAGTAAGTCTAATAGTAGCTGTCCCAGAACAGGAACAGAAAGTACCTATATAGGATTCGTTGCATTATCAGGTGAAAAAGGCTGCACATAAACTTAAAAATGCTTTGGACTGTCATCTTAAAAATTTCAAGGAACTTCCTGAAGTACATCTATCCTTCAATAAGATGAAAGACAATCAATTCGGCAAAAACATTCTCCCTGAGCGTCCTGACTTTCCCTCCTCAGAACTTCGCTTCCCATCAGCATTTGTGTACTAAGAACACTTTTCGTTCTTAGGCCCATTCACATTTTCAATAGAAATATCCGTTCTGTGCTTCCCGAATTTCGAAATAACCATTTTTGAAATTGACGTCTGTTATCTCATGGTAAAAACTTTGCCAGTTTGTTAAATAAGTTACTGTCACACAATGGACAAGACACAATAGAGAAAGGGATATCATTAAGAAATATCGAGGAGATCGAGCAAATAAGAGCTAATAATAATGATGATGATGACGGTGGCGGCGGCGGCGACGGCGTTGAAGAAGAAGGTGTGATGATGATGGTAGTGGTGGTGTTGGTGGTGATAATAATGATAATGATGATGATGACAAAATTACTGAAGCAGCATTCAGCTCATAACAGCCTCATATCAGTATCAATTACAGTGTCACGAATTGCTTTCAGTGTATTTATTATCGTACTTTATCACTGGTTACTATTTTATCGACATTAGTACAGGTTTTCTTCTGAAACCGTTCATATTAAAACATCTGAATTTAGCTTCGATATAAACATCATTCGCAGTTTGAAATCATGTTTCAAGAACTCTTAAAAATAACATTTTGAAATAATATAACTTAGACTCTTTCAACGAAATGGGAAATACGGACACTCCTCGTGGTATACGTAATCTCTTACTTATTAGCAAATTCCAAAACAAAATTACAGAAACTTTGCAAAGGAAAGGAATATGCGTTTTATTTTATATTTAACTTGTAGGCGAATAAGTTAATTAGCCAACTGCACCCTGTTGTATGGCGCCAGAATGTAACAATGAAGTTAAAAAACATTTTAGAAGGCCATATTGTATGTAGAAAGCTTCATTATACGCAATACTTCATTATGTAGGAAAAACTGATGTAGGCCTATATTAATAAAAAAAATTAATAATAAAATGTGAATTTAATTAATTAAAAAGAAGCTGTAACCTTACATGATCGGGAAAAAATGACAATAAAGCAATTGCGGAAGTGGTGTGGTTACAACCAGAATGAATAAAGTAAATGAATTGCGTTGGTATGGGCACATGGAAAGAATGACGAAAGGAAGATGGTTCAAAAATATGAAATTGACAGCCAAGAGCAAAAAGAAAAAGAGAACGTCCGACGCTTTCGTGAGCAGACGGTGTGAAGAAAGCTATAGGAAGCACCAACTGGGTGGCGAAGACTGAGAGATTGGCACAAATAAAAGCTAGGATATAAGAAACACGTGAATATACAAGTCTGGTTTTACATTACGAAACAATAAAATATATGATTCATTTTTTGTACATCCTCAAAACTACAATCAGCTTCATTCTTCGTGTTAACATGTACTTCATACGTTATCCTCTTGTTAAAACTTCATTAACATAACATGCACTGTTGTTACAAGGAGTTAATGGTTGTGTTCATCTTGACTCATTAATCTGTATGCAGTCGTCTCCCACGTTCATCATTTTCTAATTTGGCAGTGAAGTTCTCCCACGCGTCATCCTTATCATTCTGGTAATCGTGCCAAAACTCCGTTAATTCGTTTATAAATTGGCTTAGTTTTTACGACTTGCGGTGTGTCATATTTTTTGTAAATAATTACTTCCCACATTCTTTCCGTTCCTTGAAAATAGTTTTCGTTACCACTACGTTCACCTCAGCTACATTTATCCAGAGTAAAATGGATTTAAATATTCTGACGTTCGAAGCAAGTTACTTATCCCCAGTACTAGTTTCCAAGATCTTTAGATCTTTCTTCTTGATCATTCAGTTACCCAAAATCACATTTGCAAGCTTTTTGAAACCACTTACTTGCTTTTCTAGTAGTAATTGTTTTTTCGTACCAATAAAGCAGTTTAGGAATGCGGTAGGCTTAGGGTGTCTTATGTGAGGCATTTGGTATACTAAGTGTGGACAGCATTACGCTTCAGCCGGTTTGGTTTACTTCCATGTTTATTAGCCATAACCACATCAACGTTACGCAGATAGTATCAGATCGAACGTTGATATTCCACGAGATGTTGAAGAATTTAGGACGTCCTCTACTTACGGTCTTGAGACACGATCGTTATTAGATGGTGATTAGGCCTATTTATTTCAGGGCCTTTAACGTCCGAAACACGCTTATATAATAATCTTTTTCTTATTTAGCTGCAGCCCTACATGGTACATGTTAATATGCCACATCACTGTTAGTCACTTCCATCCCCTGAAACTTATTACTTCACCTTTACCGCTGTCAGTCCTTATCTCTTAGCCCTGCAGGGATGGAAAATTTTGACTTTCCTCACTTTCTCATATTCAGTAATCCTTCCTGTCTGTGTGTCTAGTATTATATCCACATCTTCTTTTCTGCTTTTTTTTACATGTCAACCTGGAGATTGGTGGTTGAACATATTCTGAAGTAATCAGGTCATTCGATTGACCAATAATTGTGTAAAAGCCCTCCCTCCCCAGTATCATTTGAAACTCATTTCTGTAGAACCTCATCAAAGAATTTCTCGATTGATCTTCCTCTAGCATGTCTGCTATCAACCTTTCTCCTCTAATATCACAGTAGTTATGTAGTTACTGTGCTTAATTTCTGCTTGACAATTCCTTTTTAAGAGGCTTCTCTTATGCACTCTTTTAAACACTTCATTCTTGCTGACTTCGACCTTGTATGGTTATCATAAATATTCTCCTCCAGCACCACGACTCAGAAACTTCTAGTCGTTACGTGTCTCTCTTCTCAAGATTCATTATTTAAAGTCATAAAGAACCATGCTGTACACAAAAGACCGTTTGAGACTATCCTTGTTTTGTCCACACCATTCGCCTCCACAGTTAACTTACCGTTCATGTTCATCATTATTATTCCACTCCATACTTATCATTCATGTTATCGGAACTCTAAGTATATTAAATATTAATTAACAACGCGGTTTCACATGTACTATAGTTTAATTAACGTTTGTAGAACAAGCGGAAGAAGAGTGTTCACAAAATTAGCGCGTACACGTGGTAACTCCCGAGGAGTGTACTTGTAACGGTACTGTAACACACCTCCAGACATGATATTAACATTACACTACGTAGTATTTTATCCGCAAAATTCTCATCATTTGTTCAAGGTAAAGGACTCTCATTTTTTAAACAAATAGCTTATACAAGTTCGCGAATAAGACAACAAAGTCATGAATCTGCATATAATGCCCTACACAATAAGTCTACTATTTCTGAACATCCCCAATAATTTATTAAAAAAAACAACTTCTCGGCCTCGTCATTCACAGGTGTATTGTTTTCCTTCTATAATCATTTCAATGGCGCAGAAGTTATTTGTATATAGCGTGATATCTTGTCTTTTTCTCCCTCATTTTTTGCTCTCTCGCTCGCTCTCTCTCTCTCTCTCTCTCTCTCTCTCTCTCTCTCTCTCTCTCTCTCTCTCTCTCTCTCTCTCTTTTCTCCCAAACACACATACACATACTGGTAGGTATAATTTTGATTTTGTTGTTTTGTTCTTCTACCTACACTTATAATATTGGAGATTACTCGGAAACATTTCCTTTCGTCTGATACGGGATTTCACCAAACTATAATCTCCGTCGAAACGCAGCGGCCACGTGCGTTTAGGCATATAGGCTAGGACTTCTCGTAATTTGTTTCCTCCAACATCGCAGTGGGTCGGCCAATTTACGTCTTTGTTTCACTGGTCTAATGTTAATTCTAACCGGAATTTTTTTTATATTTAAATCTTTTATAGGCCTATACTTCTTAAAACTGAACGAAACTTACCGACTTGTATCAAACTTAAACTACAATATTTGTAAATTTCATCACTAAAAATGTCACTTGTTATAATAATACAGTTACTAACCAACAAACTAAAACATTTTTTTTTTAACTTTACCTCGAAGTTTACAGTCTATTACTAACACAAAAAAAGACGAAAGTTAAAGTAGTCTATATGTGATGAGTCTTTTTGTCGTGATGTTGAACGTGTTCAGCGAGAGTTTATCTTACTATCATCTAAACCGCTCCCAGACTTTCGTAAGTCTTCCGTCCAACACAGGTTCCCAAGAGACAATTTTAATTACGTAAATTTTTGTTTTAAATAAACTGCAATTATTTTAGCAGATTTAACTGCTTTTGGGAAATTAATTTTTATCACCCGTGGACACTGAATCTTGTGTAAAATAAAAATTTATCACAGTAATTCTGATTCCTTGTATGCAAACCCAATTCATAAAACATACAGATGACTGTTGCTCCCCTGAAGGTGATCTGAACAGAATTTTAGAAATGTATTTGTCATTTGCCAAATTAACTGGTATGCCTACAACTACCGTAAACAAAAGGTATCTAGGACGTTTCGGTGATCGATCTAATTACTTCAATGTTTACATAATCGTCTTGCTCTGACTAACTTTCAAGTTCAGAGGTCCCCGACCAGCAAGCCGCCGCGCCCTGTGCTCATCTATCGAGAAACACGTATTTAATGGAATTATTCTATTAAACTTGACCATATACACGCGATGGGCGCGCTCGTCAATCGAAACGTAGAGAAAGACTGAAAAACAGAGAAATTTGGAGAATAAATAAGTCACACTTTCCGATCTGACTAAGAAACCTAGACAATTCTCCAGTTTTGTGGACAAAATTCATGCTTTCTATTTTCTTCCACGTAAGCTACATATTCCTTGAAGTTTGCAACTTATCATTTCCTCATGTGTACTTTATATTCTTTGTCACAGCTATTACTTATTCTTCTAAGATCGCGCGCGCGCGTGTGTGTTTGAGAGAGACAGAGAGTAAGAGAGAAATGCGAGAACCATAGATGTCGCATGATTAAACTCTGTACAAATTTGTAACCAGATCATTATCCTTTACAAGAAATGTTTTTGAATGGGTCAAGTTATTCACTTACAAATTTACGAAAAATCAAAAAACTGAGTGATCAAAAAAGCAATCCGTGCGCTGTGATACCCTTCTTGATTTAAAACATTTCAACCGCTTTTCTTATGACGCTTGTAAACACAACAATGATTCTAACGACTTTAATTACGTAGTGTTCGAGAAGTGTTTTGTGAGCGCGGGGACACCGCCTCGTCTGGTTGCAGCAGCAGCAGCTTCAAGATGTGCAGCTGTCAATCCGACGACTGACACTAAATAAGTCTTTGTTGCCCATTTCAAATAATTTGTTATTGTGAAAGAAAAACGCCGCCGTATTCGTACACAAAACCTTCTTGTCTTCTTGTTTCTTTGTTGTTTGCTTTTTACATCTGCGACGTCAGCTTCGTGTTTCACCTTTACGTGTACGCTACCAAACCTCAGTGGCACGGCGCTCACCAGCTTGAATGTTTCTCGCGTCCCGCATAATGCACTCTACTTGTGTGACAACAACCGTTTAGTATAATATAATGTTCTACAAAGAAACATATAACAGAATTCGAATTCAAATAGATTATTCTATTTATGTCAGTGAAATATAATACATAGGCTAATAATTGTTATCATAACAAATGCGAAATACGACTAACTCACGTCGTCATAAATATTTCTATATAAACATGACATAAAATACCAACAAGATTAATTAAACTATTTAGATTCCAGCAATAATAAGTCTACACCTGGATTAAACATTTTCGGGTCAGTAAAATGAACAAGGCGCTTAAAGTAACATGGAAGCCACGGAAAAATTCGGAGCTTCGATCCAAAAGTGTTTTAAAAGATTCCAAGTGGCATCTCTTTCTTGTTTTTATAAGTTTATACGTTTCCTTAGGTCTTAAAATACTCTTTTCCAAGTTTCCCTGTTCGGATTGTCCCTTCTACTCTTACAATCTTGTTTTCTCGTCGACTTTTGGATCTTCCTCTCACTCCTCATGCCTTCCAGTTGACGATCTTTCTTAAGTTTGAGCCTTTCTCCCTTCTGCACACACAAACATATTGTTTAGACCTTCCTTTACTACATGTTCTCCTTTCATTGTTTCTTCTATTGCACAGTTTGTGATCCCTCGATATTCATCGACATCGGTTTTCTATGGCTCCTGAATGTTCCTTTGAATCCTTCTCGTAATCTGTCTTTCGAATACTTGCAGCTTCCTTCACCTTTTCTTG
Organism: Magicicada septendecula; assembly: GCA_034769895.1. Classification (NCBI taxonomy): domain Eukaryota; kingdom Metazoa; phylum Arthropoda; class Insecta; order Hemiptera; family Cicadidae; genus Magicicada; species Magicicada septendecula. The sequence continues at coordinate 664,287,154 of CM068368.1, forward strand.
TCAAACACGTCGTCTCCACCCCATGCGTCATCACCGGTCTTACTGTTCTCCGTACATTTTCATGTTGGTGTCTTACCGATTTGTAACCTGTCTATATTCTTTGATTATTTTCGACCTTATTTACTTGATTCCTTATGCTTCGCGTTATTATTGTTCGTGAATGTTTAAAATTGTATTTAATATTGTTCTTAAATATTTGTCACTCTCAAATTTATAGTTTTCTGTCTTCACGTCTTGGCTGTAATTTGTTCTTTCCCACCCGTATATCTTCCTATAGGTCTATTTTGTTTTATACTGGTTTATTTCTAGCTCTCGCTCCCTTGCAAATGAAATTCGTAATTCTTGTGGAGTTTCTTCTAGGCTTTCTCAACTCTTTGTAATTACAGTTATGTCACCTGCATTTTTTATAAATTGTATTGATTATTCTATTATTGTTGCTTTGATACTTCACGTTCGGACAATCACTTCAATCGCAAAGTTAATTACATTTGAGAATATGCCGTCTCCCTTCCTTATCCTCTCGTTTATGTTAAATTATGTACATACCCCTTCTTGTGTCATAACTCTTGCTTTTGGGACCTACATTGTCATTTAATCAATCTGATTAACTTGTTCGGGATCCGTAACCTGTGCGGGTCCTTTATAGGCCTAACTGTATTTCGTCTTGGGATACGCAGTGCCGGATTTAAGATTTTTGAAGCCCTAGGCCAAGTTTTCTGAGACCCCCCCCCCCCGGCTGTGACTTAGAAGTAATATATGTACTGCAGAAGTAATTTGATGTCAGATTAATACTATCAAATTTAAAACCAGTAGGCTACTATAAAAAAGCGTGCTTTCATTTAGCAAACTTTTTTAAGATATTAAGAAACATCCAAAAGATTGGAGCAAATTAATTTAATTATCCACGGGCTTATTAATGGTCTGATCGTCTGAAACATCTGCTGCAGAAGTATTTGGAACATTGAAGTCAGTTTCTGATACACATTTAACTGCAGGGATATCATTAGATATACGGGAACATCGTGTAAATTCGGGGGCAATATAGCGGACGTTCAAAATTCGCACGCGCAGATTAGTTTTTAAGGATGCCAACGTCTTAAAAATAAGCGCGCAATATTTAAATACGAACTGTCTTCCATTTGTATTATTAACAAAAATTTATCATTTAATTTCAAAAAATCGTACTTAAATAAATCAAAGTGCCTCCTACTTTTATAAAAATACTTCGTAAAAAAAAAATATATCTGTAGCTTGCGGCCTACTCTGAGCCCGCGACCTAGTCGGGCTAGTGGTAAATCCGGCACTGGCAATACCTAAAGTTTACTTAAAATCTACAGAAGGTGTTTATATTTCAGTACTTTGCTCATAGCATTTTTTCCACTATTTTGGCTCAGAATCTATATCGCATTTATTTATTCTAAAACAATGTCGATATTACTCTGTTCTCAGTGCACGCTCTTCAACCTTCTTAGTGTATTAATCAAGTCGTAATTTGTATTAGTTTGTTCAGCTTCACAGTAAAATCTTATTTCGTCTAACGTTTTTAAGGAACTAATAATTATGAGCAGTCCTTGTACCAAAACATCAAGTGCAATTATAGTTCCACGTACGTAGGTTGTCACGTGTTATCTGTTTAATAAGCTTCCCAATTTATTGTATATCCGATCACGAATTTAAAACATATTCGTTTATATAAAGAGAGAGAGAGAGAGTGATGTAGAAAAGAGATAAAGATATATATATATATATAGAGAGAGAGAGAGAGAGAGAGAGAGACCGACAAACAGAGCGTGAAACATATGTACGAGAATCTCTCGCTCTCTTTCTCCAATCCTATGGTAATAGTAAAATTATATGGTAATAAGTAAATCATATGTTTTACTTATTAATATTAGGAGCAAATATTGGATTTACTTTCGGGGGAGGAGGGACTGAGATTTTTCGTGACACATAAGTACTGCTGGAATTGTAATATGAGCTAAACTCATTAATACATTGACGATTTAACACATATACTAATAACCATGTCTTAATAAGATTTAATCGAGTTGAAATTGTTGAATTTACGTGTAAGACGAACTCCGAGTGTGTGTGTGTGTGTGTGTGTGTGTGTGTGAGAGAGAGAGAGAGAGAGAGAGAGGGAGAGGGAGAGAGAGAGAGAGAGCGCTCAAATTTATTTAATGAGGAATCACAAAAACCATGTTCAATCAACACTTCATTTACGAAAACGAACAAACTTTATATTGTCAATACATCTTTAAATCATTTTAATTGTAATATTTTGCATATACATATTACGCTCTGCGTTCAAACTATTGAGGGAGAAGGGTTGGAATACGTTCAGTCCCCCTCCCCCTTAAATACGCACCTGATTATCATACAGTGTATAGCTCTCTGTGTGCAATTGTTTACATTACCTGTCAGAACTTGATACAAATGTTCGTTTGTTATTCTCTCGGTCTGAAAATTGATTTTTACTGTAACAGTTGTTTTTGTCGATTTATTTTCTCATCAATACTTGCCAGCCGTCTTACTCCATTGAAATCGTTATCTATAAAAATGCGCTTCCTGAAACCCAGTTACTGATTAACCTCTGTCAACAATGCACATTCGTATCGGTGATGTGCGAACACAGAACAGACTTCCGCGTTTCTGTTAGCAAATCCAATTTGTTAACTTTTCAGTCATTGTGCAGTGTAATCTACATTCTGCGTAGCGGGTATCGACCGACCTGTCGAGTCCGTGATTGAGTGGATGCAATAAATATCGTTAACTTTATAGGCCTACACATTGTACCATCACTTGGAGTCTCACTCTCCTACCTCCCCTTTATTTTTATCATACTCTCTTCATGTTATCTCTTGATCTATCAGCTGATCGTTATCTAATATCTTCTTATCTGGACTTGAATCTGAATGTCTCCTGTTACATTGACCTCGTTTCTACTTACATTAAACACTACACAATCTAGGTTCGTTTCACAATATTCCCTCTGTATACTAAGTACCTTATCTGTTCTACCGAACAAATTTGTATCTTAACATCTTATGTCTTATTGTGCGTTTGAATTACAATTTTTTAAGTAAAATGTATTTTTTAAGAAATTTTCTTTTGAAAAGTTAAGCGAACGAAGCAGAACATATTTAGTGATTAAACAGTTTTTTAATTTTGTAGTTGAGTACTATATTTACTGCGAAATCGAAACACTAATTCTATTTTCCTCATGTTTGGGAAAAACAGTTACAAATCTTAATCCAAGACGGAATTACGAAGTTAACAGTTGCCGAAATAAACACTGGTCCTTCTAACAGCTGACAGTATAGCCTATCAAATGACTGATAACATGATTTTAATCAAATTGTTACTAATTCTATGTTTTTATATCGATGCATATCTGTGTAAAAAGCTGGAAAAACAATTTTTATAATTGACAACTGGTCTGCACTACGATTGGCCGGGATCTGATATGCACGCTAAAACCAATACGTAGACACAACCAGTGTCCTTAACAGGTAATCGGATGTTCAGTACACATGTTTGGAGCACAGCCTCACATTATCGCAACATATGATCTACCGCTGTACCTCGGACACGTATCTTATTCCAATTCTGAAGATCCTTTTGTTATCCCTAACTTAGCATCATCGCCGTAAACCACAGCTCTCCAACTGTTGGATACGTCAACGAGAGGGCTGTAACCCTCTCCTTACAAGAAGACTATCACATTTTCCCGCTGTGGCATGTAAAAACATAAACTATTGACATAAGACATAGCTTTGCCCAGCGAAAGCCTCGTCGAGGCGGCACGAGACAACTGGATGGGGACGTCAACCCTCCCGAACACGAGCCAGGTACAAGCTCCTGTATCGCTGGTTACACAGAACCCTCTCCCTGGTCGCGCCATCGAACGCTAGCCGCACGCCTTCTGTCACCGAAAGTCGGATTAACTCCACGCCCCGCAAGACAACGTGCGGCAGGATAGGTGTTTCGTTGGAAGAAGTAGCCACCGATAGTCAGAGGTATAGCATCAGCTGCCCCCTTCCAGAGCCGCAGTTCAAGGGGGCCACCAGGCGCGATTCAGCCAGCCACACAGTGACAAACCCTGAATGACTTTCTACCATCTGAACAGAGGATACGCTGCGTGGACAGCTACTAGGATTCACTGCTCGTAATATACTTAGGACCACCGGGACAGTAGTGGTAACCTCGCAGCTACTGCCAAGGATGAGCCAATCTTGGTTCACGTCCGCAAGACACAAACTTTACCCCGGTGAGCATCAGCCCCAATCCAGCCGAAACACCGGTCCACGTCCGTTTCAACGATGTGTGTCAGATGGAGAAGTCGGAAGTCGGAACCCACCGTGGACGGCCCCTTCCTCTCGCCACAACCTGTGGGGGACATCATCACAACAGTAGTAATAGTTTCTCATAATACTGCCATCAACACAAGTAATTTATATGGCTTAAGAAAACTACATAAGTACACTATTAGCGGAATCCGCCATAGTGAAAGCGCTAATCTATGCGATAATTTTCGTTGTTCGTTCGAAAACTTGAATCCGAAATGTTTCGTCACTTCTTGTCACTGACAAAGGAGACACTTTAACCACCGTCTTCCTAACAGTTGATAGTCAACCTGTTATTATGTGTAGCCAGCTTTAGTTAGGTCACTATGTAGTCTACTTTCTGCTTCACTTGTCTTTGTAGGACAGAACACAGATGTATGATGATTTTAAAATGTGAACATGCAAAATTTCGTAAAGAAACATTTTACTGTTCCACCTCTGGTACGGCATTCTGTTTTACTTCCGACTGCACCGTTCGAAGAGGATTTTAGCTTTTAGGATTCAGAATCATTAAATAATTTCGTATAGCCTACCATAAAATAACCGTGACCAAAGCAATTTGAAGATGTTTTCTCTTATTCTTATGAGCACGTCAAGCATTTTAAACGCGTTTTGGTCCACTGGTCCGTAGTTCACCAACCGATCTCAATACTCATGTTAATTCCAGCGTAACTCGTGGCCACTGACACAACTGTTCAGTAAATCCAACGCTGTTCCTAGCGCAGAAAGTGATCTATCGGTAAGCGCGTTTAAAAATATATATTTAATTATAATACAATACGCTACTTAATACAGTTATGTCCAAAATAATAATTCTATTAGCACATTTATCTCGAATTCCTTTACACTAACAAAAAGAACAAATAATAATAAAGTACTAATTAACCCATATATTGTTTTTAATTTTATTGGTGCATGAATTTTATATATATATATATATATATATAATTTAATCTTTAGTATTAATCATTTGATAACTGAGAATTTATTAGTAGATTAAGGTAGCTGTAATAGGCCTACCTAAGAGTTTGGCAAAAACTGAAATTTCATTTCGTCAAGAAAATATACAGTAATTAGAATCTTTTGGAAAGTAATTTCATTTAAATAAATATTTTTGAGATGACTTAAATATGTACAGTTAACAAAAAGCAATCTTTACTCCCACCAGCACCGAACACAGGTTGGATGTTATATTTACAGTAGGAAATTAGTACATTGTTTTAGAAATAGACTCAGATTGAGCTTTTCCGAGTGAGGAAATATTGGTAATTAATTTTTACAAGTCCCTCGGGGGAGCCTGTAACCCCTAGAGGGCGCGTCCCCAGGTGGCGGATAGGGGAATGCCCTAACCGATCTGGTTCTTGCTAGATCGGCGGGTAGGAGGGAAATAAAATACATCCCGCGGACCAACAGGCGGGGTAGGTAGGGCTCCTCAGCCGCAGAGAAGGCAACCTACCTAAGAGAAGGACACTCTGAAATCAAACCCTGGCCCTCCAGGATGGGGGTTGAGTCGTTAGGCTAGCAACCTACACTTGTAAAAGCCATAAGATGCTAACAAACCCAACAAAAACCAGCCTCGGATGGTGGACAGGGATTTTGGTAGACGAACACAGCAACGGAAATGGACTTTGAGTTTGGCTGTATGGAATATTCAAGGAATCAGAAATAAACAGCAAGAAATTCTACAAGAATGCCTGAAACGGAAAATAGATATTATTGTCCTCTCGGAAACGAAGAAAAAAGGAAATGGGAATGAAAATCTAAAAGAATACATACACTTCTTTTCGGGTGTAAAGAAAGATCAAAGAGCTCATGCAGGGGTATCCATATTTATTCATAAAAAATACCGGGATCGGGTAAATCATGGGAGCCCATTAATGAAAGGTTTTTAAAAATGACAATTCAGCTAAGAGAGAGAATTATTATAATAATTGGCATATATGCTTTAACTGAGGACGCCACAGTTCAAACCAAAGACAATTTTGAAGAAGCTCTGAGAGAAATCATAGAGGACATCCCAAACAGTCACGAAATAATCCTTGCAGGAGATCTTAATGCAAGAGTCGGAAAACAAAGAAAAGTAAAGTAGTTGGCACACACGGAGAAGAGACAGTTAATAACAATGGTGAGAGATTAATCGATTTATGTGAACAATAAGAATTGAAAATAATGAATACCTTCTATGCTCACAAAAACATCCATAAGTATACGTGGTACCAGGACACAAGAGGTCTAAGATCTATAATAGATTATGTAATATTGAGACAAAAATCTGGTTTGAGAGTGCGAGATGTGAGAGTGCACAGGGGAGCTGAATGTGGGTCAGATCACAGATTGGTCGTTGCTAAACTGTATATTCCCTTCATAGGAGCTCATGTAGAAAGAGCAGAAAATGTTGGCCCGAAAATTGAAGACGCAAAATATGATTTGAAGAGCTTTCAGCACGATACAAGAATGCTGTATTCGTGGAGATTAGAACAAAAGTTAATGACAGCAACCAGATCCACTTTAGAAGAATACGAGCATATAAAGAAATGTTCTGAGGCTGAGGAAGCCCTAGGAAGACAGGATCGGAAATCAAATAAACCATTCTGGTGGGATGTGAAATAGAAGAGAAAATCAAAAAGAAAAAGCAAACATATTTGAAACTACTACAAACTAAAGATGAAGAGACTAAAGAAGAATATAAAAGAATGAATAGAGAAGTTAAACAACAAGTAGTGAAGAAGAAAAATAATGCTTGGGAGAAAAGATGTGAATCCATAGATAATAATCAGCTGGGAGGTACACAAAGCTCAGAAGCTTGGAAGACAATTAAAGCCATTAAAACTACAAACCAGACACAAATATTTTTGAACAACATACCTGAAACAAAATGGATACAACACTTTATGGAGCTATTGGTTGAAACAAGGAATAAATTTATTCCTAATGACCATGAAATAAAAGTATCTAGAGAAATTCCACTAAGTATTGAAGAAGTTCAAGAGGCAATAAAAGGTACAAAATTGAGGAAATCCCCAGGTCCGGGAGGAATAAACCCAGAATTAGTTAGATATGGGCCCCAAGCTGTTTGAAATGCTCAGAAAATTATTCGAAGGTGCCTAAATGGAGAAGAAGTGCCAGTGGAGTGGCGAACATCGTATATCTCACCAGTCTATAAGAAGGGTTCAAAGTTGGACCCTAGAAATTACAGAGGAATTGCTGTGATCCCGACCATCGGGAGAATATATTCAAGGATTTTGAAAAACTTAATTGAAGAAGACATTAAGACCAAGCAACCCGAAGAACAATCAGGTTTTAGAGCGGAGCGATCCACGGTAGACAACATCTTTACAATCAAAATTGCAGTTGAAAAGAGAGTACAACATAACAGAGAAACGCATATAGCTTTAGTAGATTTAGAAAAGGCATACGATAGCGTCCCAATTTCACAGTTATGGAAGGAGATGGAGCATTTGAACATAAATGCAAATTTGATTGCAGCCACCAGAAGATACTATCAACAAAATATCACCAGGGTCAAACTGGGAAACAAACTCACTCTCCCATTCGAAACTACAAAAGGCGTAAGACAAGGATGCTGCTTGTCCCCTACCCTCTTTAAAATATACTTACACAGATTTCTAGTAAGATGGATAAAGAAGTGTAAAAGCATGGGGCTGAGAGTAGGAGATGACAATCTGTTCACTCTATATTTTGCCGATGACCAGATTGTGGTAGCAGAGGATGACGAAGCCCTCGAGTATATGGTCAGAAAGTTATAAGAGGAATATGACGCAGCTGGTTTGACGATGAACATGGCAAAATGTGAGTACCTGATAGTGGGCAATGAAGAAGTTAAGGACTTAAAATTGGATGTGGACAGTTTAAGAGGTGTTGGAAAATACTTAGGCGTTATTTTCAACAAACAGGGAAGCAGCAAAGATGAAATTGAAGAACGTGTTAACAAGGGGCGAACCGTTATAAGAACGCTGAATTCGCTTCTATGGGAAAGAAGTATAACCAGAAATACAAAGAAACATATATATATATATATATAATAGCATGGCGCGAAGTGTAATCCTTTATGGAGCAGAAGTTTAGAACGTTTCAAACGTAAATAAGAAAAAATTATGGCTGCGGAAATGGACTTCTTCAGGAGGAGTTGTAGAAGATCAAAATTAGACAGGGTTAAAAATGAGACTATTAGAGCCGAGATGAATATTGACAGGACAATAATAGACGAAATAGAAAGGAGACAATTGACTTGGTTTGGGCATGTGAAGAGATTGGAAGATGACAGACGGCCCCGCAAAATATTGGAATGGATACCACCGGTGAGGAGGAAAAGAGGACGTCCACGGAGGAGTTGGCGAGATGACGTAGCGGAAGGAATGGTTACAAGAAATTTAGAAGAACTTACATGCTACGATAGGTTACAATGGAAGTTGGGGACGGAGAAACGGCGACAGCTGTAAAAATCCGTTATATATATATATATATATATATATATATATATATATATATATATTGTAACGTTATCCTTTTATTCGGGTTACAAAATAATAATAATATTATTAAAATTTAAAATAAAAAAAAATTTTATTTCAAATGAAAAATTTTGTTTTCGGAAAAAATATTTGTTTTCGTGTTTTTTGTAATATGTATTTAATAAATAATTTTCGTAACTGTATGGTGTAAAAATTTTAATTATTTTATTGTTGTTAGTGTTGTTGTGTCACTTTCTTTGAATAACTCCTGCGTTAATATAGTTAACTCTAGTACTAGTCGATAGACGGTTCTTCTTCTTCTTCAATATGCTCCTTATTTTTGTAAATACCGCCTTTCTGTTAGTCCTTGATCTTGAATTAACTTAATTTTTAATTATATTTAAATTAAAATTCAACCAATTTGCAGAATTATATTATTTATTAACAATTTATTAGAAAGATCGATGGTTAATCGATATTTGACAACAGTATCGACTCGTTACTCAGGGCCGGTCGACAAAAAATTTACATGAATAGTGTATATAATATTTGGTTCTTTCAACGGTTATTTTATGAATAGCCAGAGAAGGGTAGGGCCATGAAAGTATAACACTTACAATTAAAAGTCTTAAAATTAACAATTACAAGGTTATGAATCAATATTGAAAGTTTATATATTATAATATTCGAACCAGTGAAGACTCGATGTTCATTTGTTCCACTTCGCATAGGATGCTGGGAAAACCAAAATGGCCGACGGAGGACTGCGTAGGTTAATGTCCGTCACCTCGACAAATATTTCTTGCAATAAAGATGCCTGTTCACCGTTTCCTCGTCTCAGCAATTGTGGATATTCGTTATGGAGTTAATTGAGTGTTCCTGGTGCAGTGTTTCTTAGTTCACTTGGTTTAAATGTGTGTGATTATGTCTATTTCACTTTGGTTAAATATGTCGTACTTAACCCTTTTTGTTTCGTCCGTTTTAATTATGTGTGGTGGTGTTAATTCAATAATTTAGGCGTATGTGGTTCTGTTTTATTGTAGTTTAATGTTTTTATTGTTTGTGTTCACTGCTTCTCAAGTTAAAAGTCAAAATTAAAAAAGTTATAAAATTTTCACTGAACTCGATTATATCTCGCACGCCATTAACATAGGTTACACGGAGCAAAACCTCGTTCAAGTGTTCGCTTCAACGGATAATAATTAACTGTTCTCATTTCCATCATCTCCTGAAATTCTTAGCCAATTTAATATACATCATACATTGTTTCAAATTACCTTGGCTTCCGATACATTTTTATTTAATACATTATATCACTGAAAATATTTTCGTTATTAATTAATTGTATGAAATACTAAATACATATTCGGTTTCTTTAATCTATTTTGCTTATTTTGATACTAATTAATATAGTTGTACAAAGTTTTTATTTAAAAAAGTTATATTTCTTTCATTTTGGAAAAGTAGGCTTAAATTTTTGTTTCCTGTCCTTGTCCAAATAATAGCCATTTTATCTGATATAATTATTATTATACTGAATCTCAGATTGATATAATTGTTTATCTTTCCTTAATTTCTTGCAATTTTGTCCATTAATTATTGTTTTTAAATATACCCTAATTCATTTATCTATGACTTCTCCTCTGAAATTTTAGTTAATACATTTCATTTTTTATTCATAATTTTACCTATCTTCTGACAATATCTTTTTAAAGTATAAATTACATTATATTACTAAGTGATGGGTTTATCTTGCATAAATTTCATCAGTTTAGTTGGTTCATAGGACTAGATTTGTCAATTATAATGTAGTTTAGATTTACTATTTGGCCTAGATTTTATCTGTTGTTACCTACAAAGTTTTTAATAATACAGTTAGTTTATACCCTTTTCTGACCTTCTATTCTAATATAATATTCATTAATAATTCCTTCTTTTACTACAATAACATTTAGTATTGACTTTAAACAATTAAAACATAACAATTATTTGACATTAAATATGGTATTTAAATTCATACCCTTTTTTGTACTGATTACTTACAGTAACTCCTAAAAAACATTTTATTATATCAGAATGGTATCCACATTCAGACATTGCATTCCTAATTCAAACTATTAAACACAATAACATTTTATAAATATAAGAATTAATCTCTATTTCCAAACCTTATGCATAGAGTTCATATATGGTAATTGGAACCTAACATTTCTGTTCCATTAAATTTTTAACACTTACTTAAACTATTTGGGTACAGTCTTATCTGTTTTCCTTAACTTTAGGGATGTATCCCTCGTCACTTTATTTATTAACTTCAGGCTCTCTATTTATATCATTCACTCTATTGAATGTTATCATATAAACAGTGGCATTTTATTAGAAAGAGTAATCATTGCTCTTTCACCATACTATTTGATTAAATATCACTCATGATAATATATTAAAACACTTAAAGTTATTTAAAGATACAGTATTTAATGTACTTTCTCAAAGTTTATTTATGATAATCTAATAACTTGCACTTGTCCCTTGTTATTTCTTGATACTATCACTAGTCATTTTCATAGTTTTATAATATCAAATTGTTTAATCATGGGGGAACTGTTAAGATTTGTCTTTATGAATTATACAATAACTTTCTTGGTTGCACTTCTACTTAGCACTTTAAACACTTTTGTTTTTATTTGTTTTACATGAGTTTATGGTTTTTTGGGGTGTTATACTTTCTATAGTGACATTTACTTTCTTTTGGGGTTTTTGTTTTCTCTCTATTGGGTTTCTTTCGGGTATTGGTCGTGTACTACTTCCTCTATTACATGTTATCTTCAAACTTGTCCCTGTTCATTAGGTATATTGGTTTGTTCTGGATATCTTCTTTCTTCATTCTTGATATCTTCAGTACCATTTTGTTATTATTATTTTTCTTTGTTCTGGGTCTCTTCCTTTTTTGTTCTTGGATTCTTCATTATTATTTATTCTTGTTTATTCTGGATCCTTTATTTGGTCTGGGTAGCTTCCTTACATACTCCTATCCTACCTGGGTGTTATTCTTATTTTAATTTTAGTTTTTTGGGGTTTTATTTTGTTGTACATTTATTTTTGTTGCAGAGTTTTTTCTTTATATTTACTTTTTCTTGTTATGGTGGTAATTTATTGTGATTGTTATTTGGTTCTCATTTGGATTTTTCTGGAAATTCCATATACTTGATTCTTACTAATGATCATATGGTAATCTATTTAAGTGGATTATCTGTCATGTTACAATATATATATATATATATATATATATAATTTTTACAAGTCCTTCGGTCAGAATTATTTGTTTCTTATTTATTGGACAGTTCCTCATCCTGTAATCAACGTATTCTGTTACAGTAATACCATAGATGGTATAAAACGACCTGTTTTTAAGTAACTGCAGGACGACAGTTTCATACCACTTTGAATTTGTCAAATATTTTTGTTTATAGGCCTAACATGTCGAAAGTTGAACGTAGACTATAAATTGAGTATATGGTATGGTATGTATACGCTCTGGCACAATGTGCTAATGTATATTTATGTGGTACATAGAGATATAACCTACGTTTATGAACTAGTTAGTTCACTGTTTCCTTTTCCTCATGCGTATAGTTACGGCAAATTGAAAGCGAATCAAGCTGATGAAACGTAATGGAAAAAAGAACCCTCTCGGACCAATTGGTACGTTGTTTCACTGCTTTCTTTTAGGACGAGGGTGAGTGAATTGTTTCGCGAAAGGCAACTACAGGTAATAGGAGCACGTTTGTGATCTGTGTTTTTCATAAAATAGGCCAAGTAGAATCAGTGAATTTTCAAGCGAAAGAACAAAAAAAGTCCAGTAGACCGAACCACCATCGGCATGAATGTCCTAACAACGCCAACGCCGATATTATTTCGTTAGTAAAATTAATGGTCTTATCTGGTTGTATAAACAAAACTCACCGCTGGCCGGTCTTAGTTCAAATTTAAAGCACAGTATTATGTGTACTAATTACACTGGTATATATACAATAGGCCTGTATAGTCTCTGTACCACGTGATATTATCTGATTAATGTTAGCAACTGAGGCTTTGAAGATCAGTGACTATGGCGCCTAGCTTCTAATCTACGGGTTCCGGGTTCGATCTTAAAGCGGTAGAACGTTTTTCAGTTTCAAAGTCACTCAGCTTGTGAAGGGAGTACCTGGGCTAATAATTTCTGAAGCTTAGTGCTGGCCACACGACCTTGTATGCCGAACAGCTCACATAAGGCAGCACCCTGCCTAACTCATAAGATACTTCGGTGATGTAAAAGGCGTCATTATTATTATTATTATCGGTTCATTACTACAGAGTGTTGTAAACTGTGGCTAATGCTAATTTCCTTATAGCCTTTGTGAATAGGTACTAAATAAAGATTAAGGTAGGCTAATGTGATTTAATACAACTTTTAATTATGTTAGCTGACTCTAGTTTAGGTTTTTATTGGCCCGAAAGATCATCACAAGCGTAACACTATTTTTAAGTTTGTCTTTAGCTGTGTAAAAACAGAGCTTATTGATTTAAAATAAATAAAGATAGTCCAAATATTTTTCGATCAATAGCATGAGTTTCTACACACAGTAAATGAGTTTCTACATTTACAGTGCAAATGAGTTTACAGTTTTAATTCGTAAAGAATGTGAAAATCCTATTGGTTTCTACTTTAGATTTATTTTTTAGTAACACAGTTCACCTCTGGAAAAGGACAATCTATTATGATCTTTCTTAGATTTGTCAACTTATAAAATAAAACGGACGTATTTTGAAAAAAAAGTTATGTATAAAATCACAGGTTTCGTCTTACGTTAAAAAAAACCACGAGACTTGACACAAATTTAAGATGGTACAATTCACAGAATTTCTCTTTTCAGCACTATGTTAAGGTCAGATACTAAATATTGCCTTACTAATCAGATTCTGAAATCACTCAGTAATGAAATATTGCGTACTGATATTGTTAACATTATTTTTAATTACAATTCTTGTGCAACATACCTATAACGTTTTGCATTCTCATTATACTTACGCCGTATAACACAGAAGTAGACTTCACTTATCGTATGTAGGCCTACTTGCCCTCATAAAACGTTCTTGTTAAAGTTAGGTTAAGTTGAAAACATATCGACGGAAACGTGACTTTCGAAAAAAATATTTTTGTTAATTGCTTAATTCATCTATTGTTATTATTTTATTTAAGAGAGAAAAGGAAGATACCATCTTTTTGCTTTTCAATCTACAAAAATTCGAAACCCAGAAATCCTGTGCAAACTGACTTTTAACTGATTCAGTGATTTTCTCATAGACACATTACGACTTATTCAGTAGTCGATAACACACTGCAAAAGTAAATAAAGAATTAACGTTGAAAATAATTGACTTTAAGTGTCATCAGTAATTTTAATGTTACATTACTCTTTTCTATATTTATGAGGATGTGTGATGTGGATGAAGCGATCGTTGTAGTACTGAAATAAAAAATGACTTATGACCTAACGTAAACTTTCCAGTTAATAAAGCTTATAACAAAACATGGTTTTAATGATTCCATGTGCTTTGCGAAGTTTTTCTAATGAAATCTCTAGCATACAAAAAAACATAAATAAATAAAAAGTTTTCCATTGTGATAAAGTAAGCTTCAAATGTTAAATCTGATGTAGGCCTACTGTCGAAACCGTTACCTTCTGTAATAATCAGATAACAAACGTACTGGCAGGAGTAAATAAAATGTTGAAGAATCTCAGATATTCACGTTCTTTCAAAATTGCAGTGTTGTCAGTTTATACAATTTTCGTATAAACTGTTAAAAGTGTCTCATAAAAATCGTGTACATGATTAATCTCCAAGAAAAGTATCGTGAAAACAGATTAATTTAATTATACCTTTCAATTCATATTTTTCCAAGTCAAACAACTAAAAAGTGTACTCGATAAGAAAAAAGTGCCAAAAGTGACACCAGTTTTTCAAATTTGAAAATTTACAAATTTGTCTAATTTGATAAAAGAACCTCTAGCTCGTATTGTACTTATATCATAAAGTAGGTTGGTTATCTGATGCGAAGAAATTGTGTGTAGTGGACACAAAAATAAATTGAACGGAAGTCGATAGGTGATGTTGACAAAAGTGTCGCAGACACGCGTCCGGCACGTGTCCGAAGTAACGCGAGAAGTTACGGAGATAACCGATGCTGGGCGGCAGATGTCTCAGCCTAATCTTACATAGGCTACCTGTGGCCTACGACCTCCATTCATCAGGAACACAAGTTGTTTTTCGATGCGTATCCTTCATAAAGCTCAGTGCTCCTTTCAGCAGCATGTGGCCACTACACTTTCCATATGACACTCCGTGAAACAAAGACCAAACAAAAAAGAAACATTGACATATGGAGCGCTCACAAAAGTTATTATACTTTCAGACTTGTCAAAACATTCTTTCAATACGACATACACCCCTTTTGTAAAACAAATACTGTAGAAAAATACTGTAGATTTATGTTCATTCAATAATTTATCGTATTCATTAGTTTTATAAGAACCACAACAATAACAATTGAAAAGGCTGTGTGTGTGTGTGATGCGCGCGCGCACGCGTGCTTGTATAAGTCTTTATATTCGTATAAACTCATAGTAATTTAATAATAAAAATTAATAAATAATATTATTGATTCTATTTCATTTTATTTCTATATTATTATCATCATTATTATTATTTATATTAATATTTATTACCGGTATTATTATTATTACTGATACATATATTGAAATTATTTAAACTTAAGATTACTTCTGGGAATTCAATTATGTCGCTTTTTACCTTTAAAAACCTTTGCCAAACGTGGTGGCCAGAACTGTAACTGATGCTACTTGGAATAATGGCCTACCGTCCGATAGAATAATTAAGTACTACTACTACTACTACTACTACTACTACTACTACTACTACTACTACTACTACTACTACTACTACTACTACTACTAATATTACTACTACTACTGGGCCTACTACCTAATTGTTATCATGTTATAACTGCATTTTTTGCTGTTAATACTATTATTATAATTGTGATTGTTATAACAAAATTATTATTATGATTATTTACTGTTTCTATTTTTATGTGCATCAATTGATAAAAACGGGTTACAGCACAAAAATAAAAGATTTACCGTTTTTTTATTTTATGTAACCTACTACTGAAATAAATTACATTATTTTTCCGTTTTGTTCCCTATACTTTAAGTAAAGCTCAGCCTTGTATAAAGTAATGCTTTGGTTCTTTAAAATGCCTTGAGACATTGGTTGTTTGAAAACGGATTTCTCAAAAAAAAAACACATGTACAACTATATCTGTAGTAAACATTTTGTCGTTGTTTATCATCATCAGCACCAGCAGAGCACTAATATAGCCTATACAGTATTGTTCCTTATAGCATTTCTTGTAATAACCTGTAATTCTTAGCTTACATTTATATGTTACAGTGGGCATTAATGTTTTTTAAACTAATATTTTATATTTAAACAGTTTACTTGACTTTTTCGTTTGTCTAATTTAATTAATTTAATAAGCGATTAAAAATCTAACACTTAGATGGTGAATTAAGGCCAAACATATTCTGTATCATTTATGGTATAAGGCACATACGTGTCAGCAAGTCAATCGGTACGGATATCATCAACATGGGAAAACGTTGACTCCAATTTCAACAGTTTCCTGTCGGAACCGTTCCGCGCCGGAAGTGGTTTGGCAAGGAGAAACAGTCCACTGCCATTTCTCAAATATGGAAGAATCACAGTTGGCCGTGGAAAGGTCATTTCGTTAGACCAGCTGCTGCAAATAATACCGTGTCGCCAATATACTCGGGACCACCACCAAGGTGGCTCCGTGTACGACACATGTCTTCCTTCTAACATGAAACTCCAATTTATAGTAGACTCTTGAATTATTTTGACCCTATTTTACGTGTCGGGTGTCATAGTGTTCAGATGTCATTTTGAAGGACGCGACTTTTACAAGGAAATACCGTTAATTTTTCACTTCCATGTTCCATAAGGAAATGGAAGTATGGTGATGGCGAAAAAAATCGTGTTCGAGATAAGAGCTGATTCTGATTGTACTACTGAATATTTCATTTCGAAAATGATTTTAAATATAAATCTTAGAACATGGAAGTCATGTATGGTTCTCCACACCGATATTTTCATTTTCAACGTTTTTTATGTTGTTACTATTACAGTATGTACAATTAGGCCTATATAGACATAGACAAATATAGAAAACAACCGGAAACAAAAGTGGTGATTTGGTCGTATCCGAAAACAGAAAAGTAGGAAAGATGTCATGAACAGACGTTTATTTTTTCAAAAGTGTTTCTATTTTGAAATCAGAGTCCTATGGACATATTAACAGTTTTATGGTGTCGCACACAGTAGGTGATGAGGCAAAATGATTGGTATAGAGCAGACAGTGCGGGTTCGCATTACTACTTCGAATACACGAAATTAAACGTTACGAATAAGACGGCACGTTTTGTTGTATGAAAAATGTTTGCATGTATACGTTCTTTCAGTTGTTACCGAATTTTTGTTTGCAATCCGCAAAACCAATCCAGTAACAAGCCTAATAACTTCTGTGTACTATGTCCGGAACAGCCAGTCAGTACTTGTAGTATCTTGATTACACTGTTTGAGTGTAAATGAAAGTCAATGGGGTTCATCAAGGTAACTGTACCGATGTCTCACAGTGTACGTATGCGTTCAACACATGCTAATTAGGACTGACGCATGGAGAGAGATCATTGCAATAATGGACTGACAGTGTCGTTTCAATTAAAGAATTATTTATTAACTATTATTTTAAAAGTTTCAATACATTAGCGTCGCAAATTTATTTACTCAAAGGCATGAAATAGGTCAATATGTATTTAAATTTAAGTAGGCGATTTTTCTCTTTCCTTTCAAACGTGTTTAGCCAGTCTGCGTTAAACGAGTACTCTTCCTCCTAGATGGTGACTTGTATGAATTTCGACTACTATAGGAAACGGATCTGTGTCATTGCTTTGCGTATTAAAGTTCCACGATTTTGTCTATTCCTTGACGCTAACCACGATTTTTCGCCCAACAATGTTCCCTTCTAATACTGCTGTAACACATCGTATTCCCCCATCTTGTCACTAGGAAGACAATAAAGGTCTTCCCATGTTGTTATAACTTATGTGTATGTTTCTAGTCTTTATACTGTACTTTTGCTTCGTTGGTTATTCTGCAAGTTCATTTAATTCTGAGAATTCATTGATACGTCCATATTTCTATGGCCCGACATTTCATATGTTTAATTCATTAAAATTTGCATGCAAACACTTAATAGAATTAACTCTTTTCTTTAGTTTCAAAACACATGCTTTATATGTGGTAATTAATTTATTTACATCAGATATATTTAATTAATGGATTAATGAAAAAGTAAACAAATGACTGTACAAATTATACCAACTTAAGGCTAACATAATGAAAAGCACATAACATGGAAAGAATAAAATAGAGTTAATGTTACAACTTCTACTCCAAAACCCCCCACGTATCCGAATCCACGTTTAATATCCAACAACGGGTGTGACTGAACATAAACATTTTAATGTTTTTAGTCGAACGCAAGTAGACAGGTTTAGGCTATAAAGCATTTGTTCTGTGTTTATGAATCCTGTTCTTGCTATTTTACTTATTATTTCAATTTACTGGATTGATGGTATTTGCTGTTCGCTTTCGTAAAATAATACGTTTATCCAAGAAATCCGATTAACGAGTTAGAAAAAGTGTCAGAGAAGCACAGCGAGTTCAGATCGATCGATTGCGAACACCACCGTTGATACGACAGGTTACGAATCGCTTAGCAATTATAAGACACTTTAATATCGATCGGTAAAAGAAAGATACTCTTTCACTTTATAACGTCTGTATCCTAAAAATCGACGACTGTCAAAGAGACTAGAACGTACAGACAGAAGGTCTAGCACGTAAGCTGTAGGATTGTGTGGGAAAGGCTCGAGTCTAGTTCGCTCAACAGAATGTCCGCATGTACACGGTCAACAGGCAATGTAATAACAGGTATTACGTTAACTAAGAAAAAGCGCTTCCTTAAGGAGGAATCCATTCGTCATATATCAACAATGAAATCCGTGTATTACGTATGACATTCATCTCTTAATTTGGAGTTAGTTTGTGGTGCGTTGTAAGGAAGAAATGTGATGACTCATGGTACACCGTACATCTGTTTGCTGTCACAAATCAATTATATGAAATAGACGAGATTTCTGTAGCAACACAAGACCTAAACCGTTTTCCGGGTATTGAATTACAAGGTTAAATGTGATGTATTTTTCGGATGATTTGACTTGCCTCGGTCAGTCGTAGGCCTATAGCACGAGTACCGCTGTAAACGAAACCAACCAGTCTCCTTCTCTCGTCCCTCACTCTCTATCTCTCATTATATCTATCTTTTTCACCATTATAAAATCTTAATAGAACCACTTTAAAAAGAAAACTCTCCTTCTTATAGATCCATTATAAATTTCCGAAGGCGAATCTCACAAAAGTAAATTTTTTTTAAATTAAAATAACATATATATCACAAGATAATAGAGAAAAACAAACTTTATAAGTAAAAGAAGCAAGAAAACCTAAACAGGCAATGGAAAAGAGAGAGGTGAAATTTCTAGGCAACAGACTATGACAATATGGATTTATTTTTAACATATTTTAAGAAAAACTGTTACGGAAAACAGGAAGAGTTTGGACAAAGAGGAAACATTCGTTATGAAGAAACATCGATATCTGTAGCGCTCACAAGAGATTAATACATTTAGGTATTAATAACCAAAGAAAAATTTGGATTTATAATAATTCATTCAAATAAACTAATAACTCTGTATTATGTATTTTGAAACCTAACTTATTTCATAGTAGCATAAACTACCTGGGCAGCAGAACTCGCTCACTGAATTGAACGAAATACATTTATTTATGATAAAATCAAATTAATAAACTTGATGGTCACAGCTTTTCAAAGCTGTGAGTAAAGTTTTCGTATGTATGATTCTTAGCCTTAACCGAGAAACAACACGAGGATTGACCATAGGTCGTTACCACAATGAATTGAGGTTTTGAGCTACCTTTAAAAGCAATATAAGTAAATGGAAGATTATGAAACCCCCCAATTACTTACACTTTTTAATTAGTAAAGTAACAATTGTAAAGCAGGCAATAATTATTACTAAACAAAAAAACTGAAACTACACTCAGATTGTAATTAAAATTCTCTTTAATTTGACACGTCACAAAATTTGTTTCTAAATTTTGAGCTCACTTTTCCCTCTGTTCCTATTCAATTTTTGGGTGGAACCATTAAAGCTCTGTGGGGCGTAAGGGTATGGATACGCATGCCGCAGTTTCACTGAAATCGGTCGACGCATTCAGAAGTTATCACGAGACAGAATATCCCAAACAACCAGATAAATATACAGACAAATGACAAGACAAATTCTTCCGATTCTATGCACAATCGCTTGCATATCAGTATTTGATTTTCTAGTCCTCATATTCTTTCATACTTGGCTTCCTCTTTTCACATAATATACCCATCATGAACACCATTTCATAAACATGACGTCACTTACCACTGTTGCTTTGAAAAGCGTAATTACCATAGAAACTGATCTTATTATGCTCATTGTTACCTAATATAAATTATCATAACATACGATATCAGCATTATTTTTGCTAAAAGGACTATTACATTTTATTGGCGTTATTATATAATCCCTAATTTTTGTTATTATTACTTGAAGTGGTTATGAAAGAACTAGTGAGCTGTAGAACGTAAGTATTCATTTTCAAATCTGAGAAGACGAAACAATTAGAGCGCATACAGTATCGATAATGGAGAGAGAAACTTAACAGAATGTCACGATTATAAGTGCAAGTACCGACGTAAAGGACACTTTATGTAACGATTGCTTGGGCCTATACGTGTATATTCTATTTCATAAAAAAGGCTATACATGTGCAAGAACTATCGGACAACAGTCCTGATCTCATACGCAAGTAAAGTGATGCTGCAGTAATCCTTCACAAGTATACCTACATAAAGCCTTTACCACAAACAAAAGCAGACTTCATACCAGGACGTGGAATCGACAGCTGATCCTAAACCTGACACAAATTATTAAAAACAAGTGTAGACAATTCTATGTGCCTGTATATTTATGTTTTGTTCATTACAACAAGGCATTTGGATCCGTTCGTTTGTAAAGACCACGGCAGATCCTATACTAAATGTTGCACCATACTGTCCGATGTACTTAATAGTAAAATTGTTATGACAATAACGCTACATACATCCGAAGTCAAGAGGATAATAAGTAGTGACCAAACAATAGATAGTTTCATACAACTACAGTAATCTTCCTTTTAAGCAACAAAGATGTATGAAGCGACGAAGTCAAGAGGATAATAAGTAGCGACCAAACAATAGATAGTTTCATACAACTACACTAATCTTCCTTTTAAGCAACAAAGATGTATGAAGCGACGAAGTCAAGAGGATAATAAGTAGCGACCAAACAATAGATAGTTTCATACAACTAATCTTCCTTTTAAGCAACAAAGATGTATGAAGCGACGAAGTCAAAGAGGATAATAAGTAGCAACCAAACAGGCTAGGCACTAGTAGCATACATTTGCCTAAGTATTAGCTTCAAGAATCGCTTTAAGACTATCCTGAGTAGAGAAAAGAACCAATAAATTGATCTTAAAATAAATGGAAAGTTACGCTAATGGGACGAGTAAATTTTTCTGACACGTAATATGGAGAAATAACTTTTAAAATTCCTATATCACTATAGAGCAGTCGTAAAGAGAGGACGAGAAAGATGACCTGCAAGGTGTACGGACTTTGCAAGTCAATATCATAGAGAAACACAACACGGTCTTCTAAAATGGCAGAAAACCAAGAAGATTGAAAGGCTATACAAGAAGAAAGTCATAAATTCGCCTGCTCAGAATGTAGCGACATCTGGAGAACAAGATTTGGAGATGTAGCTCTGAAGATTGGTTTCGAAAGCTCGTTATGTGGTATTAAGTGTAGAACGAGAAGCAGTAGCAGTAGTATTAGTAGCAGTAGCAGTAGCAGTAATAGTAGTAGTAGTAGTAGTAGTAGTACCGGTAGTAGTAGTAGTAGTTTTGTTGTTGTTGTTGTTGTTGCAAAAGCAGTGCCTACGTATTTAATTGGCAGTTGGCAGTTACCGACGGCCAGGCTTTGGCTTTGGTAGAACATGAAAGTGATCCAGTAGCCTACATGTAACAGTCTAAAATAAGTTTAAAGGGAAACCGGGCTCGGTAATGTGTACTAGTACACTTGTCGCAGTCCGCAGTCGCAGTCCGATATATAACGTATTGTATGGTGAATCGGTGCTGCATTTTATACGGCCGTGATTTATAACCAGTGACGTAAATAGAATGGGATACATTCCTGTGCGTGTACACAGTGCGAGATTTATTTTGGAACACATCTACTGATTGAACGTTCCCTGCTCTACTGCCATTGCCCAGCAAGACGGCAACGCTCACTAAACATCCAACACACACACACACACACACACACACACACACACACACACACACACACACACACACACACACACACACACACACACACACACACACACACACACACACACACACACACACACACAGTATAGGTCTATGTGTATTTTACTGCTTTAAATACTGTATGTTGTTATAACAATATACTTTTTTATTGAAGCGTAGGACGTCTGAACTTCTGGAACGGTACAGTTTTTTTTTTTTTGAAGTTATACTTCTTTAGACGCGTTGAGGGTGAAATTTTTTGTATGTAACGAAATGCGCGCGCACCATGCAACGGAAACGGAAAGTTAACATGATGAAGTTAGCCGTGGACAACGTGCCTGAGGCCAAAAAACCAAAACATTTCGGTCGCGGCCCCGATGGACCTGCTGGTGTTGATCGTGAATGGATATATAATTTAAAAGTAACAATTAATAACCCGATGATTTATTGGTTCAAATTTATTTAGTTATTTCATGCCATTAACGTCTTGCTCATTTATATATTAAAGAAAAAGAAAATTGCTGCGCAACAATTACACACAGGGCAAGAATCATACAAAAATTCGATTACCTAGCTGGTGGTTTACACAATACAGTTGCGTTAAATATAAACACAGGCTTGTATTCGTAAATAATAATAATTGTGAAACGTTACACACACACGGACACACACACACACACACACACACACACACATCACGTGATCAGCAAAACTGAATTTTTAATTACATCAATTTCTGTGTTCATTAGAAGTCTATTCAGAAACTTTCTGCAGAAACCACCGGGCAACTAACTTATAACTCTAACTCACTATAGTAATTAACTTTTCTTTTTAAATAACTTTATATACATTGTGCTGTGAAATATTTTTCGGTGACAAAAATTTGTAACCAAACTTTAATAAGTGTTTAAAAAACATTTCAGTCGCGGCCCCGATGGACCTGCTGGTGCTGATCGTGAATGGATATATAATTAAATAACTTTATGTACACTGTGCTGTGAAATATTTTTCGGTGACAAAAATTGTGTAACCAAATTTTAATGTGTTTAAAAATATTTGAGGTTAATTTTTCGTAAGTATTAATTTCAAAAGTCTTTTTTATGTTAAATCAATAAAAGTTTCGATAAGTATTCTATCATTATGTTTGCTTTAATCCAATAATCTAATATATATTTCTATATTTTAAACTATAGATCACACTTAATTATTCAGAAGTCTATCGAAAAGTAAATCCATTACTGTAATACACTATTCGTAAGTATTTTGAGCTATTTGATAAAAAATTAATTTTTTCTCTACTAAAATATTATAATATTGAATTTAAATTAATTCAATTGAATTAAATTTTTATCTTTTAGTGTATAATAGTCATATTATAAACACACAAACACGTTTACATGCTATAAAAAAATAGTGGCAAATAAACCTCAGCAGTGTAGATTTGAAGCAACTTTTGTGCCTTGCCGATCTACAACTATATTATCACCTATGCGAAAAGATAAGCCTGAATTCAAAAATTATGCAAATTGTTATAAAGATATTAGGGTCAATCTCGAAAATAATGATTACTCTGATTTTGATTCTTTTTATCAAAATAACAATATTCCCTCAGACGAAGATTATTCCAATATACTTCGAGCTGGAATTAAGAGACCAAGAGTTTTTCTCAAACGTCAACCATATGAAAAATGGCATAATAATAACGATAAATAAAAAGAACTTTTGCTACATGTCATCTCCAATCTGTTAACTCCAAACCGCAATCCGTTCCAAATATTTTTCACGGGTCCAGCTGGATGCGGTATGTATAACCGATAATCGTATTTACCATCTCCCTTCACTCGTCTTATCGTTCTATTCGTATGAATTTTTAGCATGCATGGTAACCCTTAGTTTTTCAATCACGCCAAAGAAGTATAACTTCCAACGGGCGTACATAAGTACACGCACCCACAATTTTCACTTTTCTTTTCTCTACATGCCATTGTAATGTATTTGATTCCTGTAGATGTTTTATATCTTCTCGTTTGTTTTTTAAGTTCTTAGAAATATATAAGTCCGCATGAAAGAGTTTATATAAAAACAGACAAGTAGATAAACAGAGAGAGAGAGATAGAGAGAGAGAGAGAGAGAGAGAGAGAGAGAGAGAGAGAGAGAGAGAGAGAGAGAGAGAGAGAGAGAGAGAGAGAGGGTGTAGAAAGACAGACAGAAAGAAACAGTCGAGTAGATAAATCTATGTACGTATAATTAAGTTATACTATTTCCTATGTTTCCTATTAATTATGATTTTCCTAAGAGTAAGAGAAGGGAACGTTACACGACAGGCACGTGAACCTCCTGTAATTACAGAGGTGATATCGATGCACTTGTCGCTGGAACTGAAGAGTCTTCACTTGGGAGATACAGTCTTTGTGTCCGATTCTTTTCGATTAAACTTATCTCTCTACATACATACTCCATGCAGCATTAGTTCGCGGGGAGAATGTATTGGACGTATATACCCCGTCATAACCATGGTATTTCTGTTTCCCGTGGCTCTCCCTTCTTAGTCGCTTCTCTTTTCCCATGGTCTTGACGACCGCTGCTGTTGGGCGCGAAAAGACCAGTAACACACGCATACAATTTGTGAACGTCTATGGTGTTATATAACTCATTTTCTTTGGATTATATTACGTTTTTTCTAATACCAAAATGTGATTACCAAAACGAAGGGAATCTAATACCAACACCGGCTCCGGAAATTCCAGTACAATTCCCTGGCTCTCTGGAGTTATACACGTAAGTCCGGTAAGTTGTACAACCATATCCGGTAGTTGGGACAAGTTACACATAAATTCTCTGTGTTACCTGTTTATCCAGTTTTCGAATTTGGAAATTAAGCTTCGAGTCCACCATTCCTCCGTAAACGTATTACCCGGAATACACATAGTTTTCTATGTATCTTAGAATGTATGTGTACGTTTTCATTTTTGTTTACGTGTGTGGTATGTATACGTCTTCGTGATCAGCCAAGGAGATAGACACACTCTGTGCGATGCGTACCCATTTAAAAGTGAAAGGACCTCCACCTGATTTTAGAAACACGTAACACAGCGTACTTGAAGCGCTCTGTTTGCTGCTTCGGAGCTAAATTACAACTTCATCTTTTCCTAAAACAATATTATTTCCGCTTTTCTGTGAGCTAAACTAACACGTGTAGCTCCAGCTTAGTATATAGCCTATGTACAACAACGTGAAACGTACCAAGCCACTTGGTTTTCTGTGAGCTAAACTAACACGTGTAGCTCAAGCTTAGTATATAGCCTATGTATGCCTATGTACAACAACGTGAAACGTACCAAGCCACTTGGTTTTTTGTGAGCTAAACTAACACGTGTAGCTCCAGCTTAGTATATAGCCTATGTACAACAACGTGAAACGTACCAAGCCACTTGGTTTTCTGTGAGCTAAACTAACACGTGTGGCTCCAGCTTAGTAATAGCCTATGTACAACAACGTGAAACGTACCCAGCCACTTGGTTTTCTGTGAGCTAAAATAACACGTGTAGCTCCAGCTTAGTATATAGCCTATGTACAACAACGTGAAACGTACCAAGCCACTTGGTTTTCTGTGAGCTAAACTAACACGTGTAGCTCAAGCTTAGTATATAGCCTATGTACAACAACGAGAAACGTACCAAGCCACTTGGTTTTCGTTACTTAAACCTTTTTTGGCGGTTTAGTTTAGTTGACGATTATTGTTGCTGTGAATTCGTAACTCCAATGTTAATAAAAGTGTTAACGCCTTTGGAAAAGGAACCAGGCGTCTACAAACGTTCATGTAATGACTGTAATTGTTTTTGTATTGGTCAAACGGGGTGGGGGTTTCTTAAACGTTCCCTTTAACATACACCTAAACAACTAAAAACCCTTAACTTCATCAATATAATATCTAATTACGCTCTCCACTTTGTCTCACATGACCACAATTACACGAATTTCAAGTCTAACTTGGAACCAATACACACTTGTGAAAAGGGCCGAATCATGAACACCTTGGAGGATTTTGAAATTTGTAGACCATACACAAACACAAGCAGTCGTATTTCGTATTGAATGACCAGTTGAATTTTAAATCCGATCCGCTATAAGATACCGCCTTGAACCTGCTTTGTCAGCTAGAGACGAACAACCGCTCAGAGGCAGACCAAACGTGACTAGGTGCACACCTACTAACGCGTACAATTGAAATGTTAACCAGTGACGATCTCGTATGAGAGATTTTTTGAAGATATGATGATGAAACATATGCTTTGAAAAGTGTCATCAATTGTAAATAGGAAGTCACAAGGCGAATTGAAAAGGTTAGTTTGTCTATTCATTGTTAATAAGTTAAATAACTTTTTCGGCGAGTTAAGCTGATAGCGTCTCTCCACCCTTAATACATTGACAATCATCGTCTGTAACACCTCATGGCACCATGAACTTTGTCTTTCCAGGACCTTTATGCCCTTCCTCGTTATCTCATTTGATATGGAGCCTATTTTCCTTGTTTCTTAGGTCATTAGTCGTACGTCGCAAACGTCCATACCACTCCAGACTGGTAAAGACCAACTACAGATGCTGAACAGGCCCTCCAACCATCACATACTCTGTTTTAGAAGTGTCAATCGAATTACCTCATCGGGAAACTGATTCTTTAAAACTTTAAAGCACATAATGTACATCTATCTCATCTTCTGCCAGGATTACTCGGTCATCGGCATAATGAAGACTAAAAAGTCGCTCATCATCAGTTGGCATCGCCAATTTACGACACTGCTGAGCGCACTGTTTAGGTATAATTAAAAGAGTAACTAGTAAATATCAAATGTAATTATTACCAAAGTTTCTATTGAAAATCGAAAATAGGAAATCAATACAATGTAGGTCATACACAACAAAATTAATCAATGTGAAGAAAACGGGAAAACCAACTAAACATTAGTGAATTTCACGTCATCCGTCTGTATGTCAAGAGTGATACCCAATTCTCTGCGTCTCTTTGGTTATTTCATTCTTTACTTGTGCGTGGAGACACCACTTTCACGATAACAACGAATCTGTTTGTATGTCACCACTTTAATTAGTTTCACTTCTTACCTTAAGAAAATCGTCGTTATTATTTATACATATGATATGTATTGTGATTACCTAAATTATACGTATCTACTATACTTTAGGTACCTATTACACGTTGGTGAAATACAATGTTTTGTAATAATTAAATTCATACAGAAACGACAACCAGTATCACGAAGTCAAGCTTGATAACATTTGTAATACGGATGTGGAACTTGGACTGTAAATAAGGCAACAAAAACTTAAGATAACGAAGGCGGACTACTGGCGAAGATTGGCTCCAGCAAAAAAAAAAAAAAAACACACACACACAAAACGTTAGAGAAAGTCTACAGGTCAAGGAGGATGGTTAGACATTATGGGCCAAAAACATATAAGGTATTGGACGATCAAAATTGGGAAAGAACATCCGAAAAAAGAAACAAGAAGAAACAGACGTCAAGATCTTGAATGTCTCTTGAACGTCAAAGATGTACATCATGGCAAACTGAGAACTACGACGAAATGACTGGCACAAACACAAGAAAAGCACATGGTGCAAGAAAAGCATGTTCGCATTTCGGCTGTAGGGACTTCATAAAAATGGAGAAAAGAATTTTATTATTATTATTATTATTATTATTATTATTATTATTATTGCAGCTGTTATTATTAGTATATTATTATTATTATTATTATTATTATTAACACACGTTTTAATTTTTTTCTTTTCTATATTGTCCTGTACCATTTAATTTTCTTAATTTTAACTTTCTCTAAATATTTGTACTAAGTAATGACATGTTAATGATTTGACAAGACACGCGTGATTCCAAGTTGTTAGCTTATGAAGTTACTGGAACAGTTTATTTTATTAAAGGACATAAAAATGTTTATTACGCTACTAAAGAATTATTGGAAAAATACATTTCCGACTGTGACCTTTATTAAGGCACTGCTGTTTGCTTTGTAATTCAATAAAGGTCAAACTACACCTGTTATTTGTTCCATACTTGTATCGTGAGAAAAGGTTGTTAGTAACCGTTAATGTGAAGGAACATGTTCTCTTGAAAAAAAAATTCAGAATTAAACTCAGCTCTACAACAAGTCACACACTAGGCAAGCGCGCGCGTGTGAGTGCATGATCAGTCACGTGTACATTCACGCTTACGGACACTGTATGTACGAAACAAGGTGTCATTACTATGGCCACCAGTGAGGAACCAATTTCTGCCCGGTTTTTAGTGAAGACAGCCTCATCAGTCGAAGCGGACTCTATGAACAAAGTGCATCAGACCATTTCACAATCCCATATTTCAGTATCGTTTTTTGTTTGGACCTGTTTTACTACCACACAATTGTTTTCATACTTCTTCTCAAACACACCCCGCATACTCTAAATAAACTACTACATTGGGACGGAAGTTAACTCTTGACGATTCCTCAAATCTGTGGTCAGAGGTAGTCTTTTTAGTGAGAAAAAATATCTTTTTGGCATAGGCTATACCGTCGTTGCTTCTAAAAGCAAGTCTAGGAAGGAACAATACGCCCTCCGAAACGGAAGTCTGACTGCAAAACTGTTGAAGCATTGACAAATGAACCGTATACAACTAATACGGAATCTAAAGAAAAACGGACTGATGAAAACGAAGAACTCGGATTTTGCACCAGTGTTTCAAAACAGAGACCTATCTCCGACACATAATTTGAATATTTTCTCCAAAGTCATGTATTTACAACATAAACGTGTTGTTACACGAAAACCAATGTCTTGTAACAAAGGATCCAGTATGAAATAGAATATGATAAACAGGAAGGGAAAGACAAAGGACCTGGAAAGACAAAGTTCATGGTGCCATGAGGTGTTACAGACGATGATTGTCAATGTATTAAGGGTGGAGAGACGCTATCAGCTTAACTCGCCGAAAAAGTTATTTAACTTATTAACAATGAACAGACAAACTAACCTTTTCAATTCGCCTTGTGACTTTCTATTTACAATTGATGACACTTTTCAAAGCATATGTTTCATCATCATATCTTCAAAAAATCTCTCATACGAGATCGTCACTGGTTAACATTCCAATTGTACGCGTTAGTAGGTGTGCACCTAGTCACGTTTGGTCTGCCTCTGAGCGGTTGTTCGTCTCTAGCTGACAAAGCAGGTTCAAGGCGGTATCTTATAGCGGATCGGATTTAAAATTCAACTGGTCATTCAATACGAAATACGACTGCTTGTGTTTGTGTATGGTCTACAAATTTCAAAATCCTCCAAGGTGTTCATGATTCGGCCCTTTTCACAAGTGTGTATTGGTTCCAAGTTAGACTTGAAATTCGTGTAATTGTGGTCATGTGAGACAAAGTGGAGAGCGTAATTAGATATTATATTGATGAAGTTAAGGGTTTTTAGTTGTTTAGGTGTATGTTAAAGGGAACGTTTAAGAAACCCCCACCCCGTTTGACCAATACAAAAACAATTACAGTCATTACATGAACGTTTGTAGACGCCTGGTTCCTTTTCCAAAGGCGTTAACACTTTTATTAACATTGGAGTTACGAATTCACAGCAACAATAATCGTCAACTAAACTAAACCGCCAAAAAAGGTTTAAGTAACGAAAACCAAGTGGCTTGGTACGTTTCTCGTTGTTGTACATAGGCTATATACTAAGCTGGAGCTACACGTGTTAGTTTAGCTCACAGAAAAGCAAGTGGCTTGGTACGTTTCACGTTGTTGTACATAGGCTATGTACTAAGCTTGAGCTACACGTGTTAGTTTAGCTCACAGAAAACCAAGTGGCTTGGTACGTTTCACGTTGTTGTACATAGGCTATATACTAAGCTTGAGCTACACGTGTTAGTTTAGCTCACAGAAAACCAAGTGGCTTGGTACGTTTCACGTTGTTGTACATAGGCTATATACTAAGCTGGAGCTACACGTGTTAGTTTAGCTCACAGAAAACCAAGTGGCTTGGTACGTTTCACGTTGTTGTACATAGGCTATATACTAAGCTGGAGCTAAAGGTGTTAGTTTAGCTCACAGAAAACCAAGTGGCTTGGTACGTTTCACGTTGTTGTACATAGGCTATATACTAAGCTTGAGCTACACGTGTTAGTTTAGCTCACAGAAAACCAAGTGGCTTGGTACGTTTCACGTTGTTGTACATAGGCTATATACTAAGCTGGAGCTACACGTGTTAGTTTAGCTCACAGAAAACCAAGTGGCTTGGTACGTTTCACGTTGTTGTACATAGGCTATATACTAAGCTGGAGCTACACGTGTTAGTTTAGCTCACAGAAAACCAAGTGGCTTGGTACGTTTCACGTTGTTGTACATAGGCTATATACTAAGCTGGAGCTAAAGGTGTTAGTTTAGCTCACAGAAAACCAAGTGGCTTGGTACGTTTCACGTTGTTGTACATAGGCTATAATGAGTAGGTCAAATAAAATTGTAAGTAACAATATTAATTAATCTAGAAACAAATAGAAAAGTTATCTTATATATTAACAGAGATTTTAAATATAATAAATAAGCTTGTGTGTGTGCGTGTCTTCTATGTTCGACTACATGTAGAATATATATAATATAATTATATAATAAAGAATATTACTATACTTTATGTTGTACTATACGTCTATACTATATATTACATATTACTATAGAATAAATACTGTAGTGTGTGTGTGTGTGTGTGTGTGTGTGTGTGTGTGTGTGTGTGTAGGTCTACTATATTCGACACATATTTAATAGTTTTATATTTGTAGATTAAATGTAATCTATGATTTATGCATTTTAAACAATAACAATCTTCATAAATAGACCACGTGTTCTATTTATTAATAATCTATATTATTATTAATTTTTATTAATAACGCCAATTAATAATCTACCTAATTATTCTTGGATAAAGTAATTAATTATAATAAAAAAGCTAATGAACACATAATTAGCTAATTACTCATAATAAGCTAATTACACATAATGCACTCATTATAATAATGAGCTATTTATGAATAATTTCAGACTGTTTATTACTAATTAAGTTACATAATCTACAAGTTATTACTGTTATAGTAATAACAAAAGCTAAATAAAAGTAATATCCCATGTTAATAATACTAATGTTGTTGTTAATAATGTTAATAATAATTATTAAACAATGAATTAACCATTCTTCATCAAACCATTAACAAGTTAATTAAATAATTAACGTTAATATTAAGTAGGCTTATTAATTATTATTATTATCATCAATCGTTCATAATATATTATTTGGGGTTTGAATTTTATTAAGGAAAAAAAGAACTGGTTTAATATAAAATAATATACTTTTACATTAAGACATTTAGCCGTGTACGTGCAAGTACAAAACAAACAGAGGTAGTAAATAACAAGTTGTTTTGAAATAGGTGGGTCAATTACTGTATAACCGGAAAACCTTATTTCCTGGGTACATGGTACGATGTTTCCTGAACACGTGCGAAACGTTTAAAAGCTATAGACCTAGATTTTAATTCTGCCTGTGATTTGTGTGTGTGTGTGTGTGTGTGCGCGCGTGCGCGTGCGCGTGCGCGTGCGCGTGCGCGTGCGCGTGCGCGTGCGCGTGTGCGGAGGGGACTTGCGCTTCCTGAGGGACGCAGCGCATCTGCCGCGTGGATCCCTCCACCTGGGCCCTACATCTGGTCACACAACAACAGTTGACTACTGAAGCAACAGCTTGCCTCGTAAGATTGTAACTGGTACACAGGTTAACGTGGGCATATGTGATGACACGCGGTTTGTACTTTGATTATGTTCACATCTGCCATACCTTATGTGCTACCTGATATTACCGTGTAGGAAATCTTTAGATTAATACACAGATTGTGCTCTTAATAAATATCAAGTTATTTTTATAGCTTAAAAATAAACATATGTTAGGAAATAAGCTTCCTTAAAAATAGGGGATGTTTTTAACAAGGTAGATTAGGTAGGGGTGTAAAAATCGTGGTGTTTTTTCCGAGAGGGCCGGTGGGCGACTCAAATCTATTTTTCGCTACTTTGCTACGCCAACTGGTAGAGAAAAAACATACATTTATTACCGTGAAGAAGGACATTAGTGTTTTTTGGACGAAAAATTTGGCTGAAACGTGTTGTGGCCGGAAGTCTGCAGACCAGACGCCTGCACTCCCAAATTATCTATTTTTAACAAAAATCCACCGTAGACAAAATTACTTAAAGTAAACACACACAAGATACGTATTTCCATTGATATCAGAGCTCTGTGTCATATGTTATGACATGAAAAGCCTGAAAACGCCAATTGAGATCATACTGCTAAGACGTTTCATTACTTAACTTTTCTATGACTGTGTAGAAGTAAAAATTTTGAACATCTGTTCTATATTCACGCTAAAGTCGCTTTCCATTGTCCTTCACTCTATTCACTCACGTTAACGAATTTAATTTTTGCACATTACGATTACGACTATTTAATTAATTTAAGTTTATCTTCACTAATGTATATTATAATTTGTATATAGACAAACAGCAGAGTATTTGAAATACTATGTTAATTCATTTGTTTTCCTGTAGGCGCGTCTGTTTTAGCAGGCCATCTATATAGTTATTAATTAAACAATTTCGGGGACGAAGCATCTTCATGGTGAACAACTTGACTCGTTCTGATTTCCACAATTCATACCTTGCCTACTTCTATACTGGATGCCCTCTTTTCTACAGTATGGACAGAAGCTTGTCTCTATTGATATAACCAAACGACTTGACATACCATGTGCTTCTGAATTGAATTGTGTACTTTTCTAGGTTATCTGTTTGAAAGTAAAAACATCGTCAATGCACGATCTCTCTTTTCAAATCCATCTTGTTCCTTAGGCATCACGTCTTCCGAAATGGTTCGCAGCTACAGGATTACGATCTGGAGGTAACATAACATTAAACAAACTGATTTCTCTGTAATTTCCTGCCATTGTTCGTTCTCCTTTTAGAATCAAACAAACGACTTTGTGAGTTCTCCACTTATCTGGAAATTCGTAACTCGTCCATAGATGTTAAATAGACGTCATAGTCGTAAATATAAAACCAAAGGCCGTGGTTAATTAATTTAAAATTGATACCTTCTAAACTGGCTACTGTCCTTTATCATACCGTCGGGTATGAATCTGGGCGCTTTTGATTTCTTAGGTACCAATTTATGAGCGTATATTAATCACGGCCATTATGACCTATATATAACGTCGCACCCAAGATAATTAAATTGTTCAACATGTTGTTTATCATATTGTTACGACGGTCTCCGGATCTTCGTGTTGTACAGTGGAAACAGAATAACTGACACCAGATGAAGTCTGTTGGACACATTTAACTTGACTTGTGTAAGAGTGGCTTTGTTAATTTCTAACTGTTGTTGATGTCTAATTAAAATTTGTAATTAGTGACTTTATCTGGTGTCAATTATTCTGTGCCCAT
Source organism: Magicicada septendecula (assembly GCA_034769895.1). Lineage (NCBI taxonomy): Eukaryota > Metazoa > Arthropoda > Insecta > Hemiptera > Cicadidae > Magicicada > Magicicada septendecula. The sequence goes on from CM068368.1 coordinate 664,321,196, forward strand.
TGTACAACACGACGATCTGGAGACAGTTGTAACATTGGGTTATAAGTGGGTCAGAATCTTTAACAGCGGAAATAGAGGACTTTTCGTAGACTCTTGGTCAACTCTCAGGACATTTCCTCTTAAGTCCACAACGAATCCGTAGGTATTCATATTGTCCGTGCCAAGAATCACTTCATCGACAATATCTACAACGAGCATTTGGTGGCTAAACCCAAGTCAACAGAGGCGTAGCCGTATGTCCACTTTTCCAAACACTTTTACAGGCCTTCTAGTAGCTGTTCGCAAGTTGCAAGAGACCAGATTGGCTTGAGATTTTTCACCAGATCAGGGCGCACAATGGGAATTGTTCCACGCGTGTCAACTGTAATCGAGGTCGCACTTTGCTGAACGAATCCAGTAACTACCATGCTCCTGCTATGTTCCTGAAGTGTGGAAATCGTGTATTGTCTAGAGGATTCGTACCTCCAGTTAGTCAGTACGCATCCCGTTGTTCCGACTACTGCTCGTTTCCTTGCTGCTTAACTCTAGACCGACAATCTCTTTGCAGATGTTCAGGTTTCCCACATCTATAACGTGGTCTTCCATCCTTTCTTCCTTTATATTCTGGCACCGGTCGGTGGGTTTCTATTCCCTGTTCTTCACCTTCATTGTCTGTACTGACGCTCTCTTTTAGTGCGCAAACAGAACTACTTGTCTACCTTTCTACTTGGCGGCCTCAAACTGTAGAGCGTGTACCAAGGCGTCCGAACTGTTCTGGTGTCTTGCCATTCGTAACATTTGATATAGTTCATTATCTCTGACACCATCAGTAAATGTCTACATCCCAAACCTCATTATAAAATCCTCTGGTTCTTCAGAACAGGCCAATCTAACATTAGTCTGTCGATTCTTGCTTCAAACTCTTGAGACAGTGCACGAGTAAAGAGGTAAGGTAACCTATCTAGTAATATAGTAGTGTAGGGTTAATAGAACCTGAATTAATTATTGATAACTTATCTAGTTGACTCAGAATGAAAATCGAAAACTCTGTCTTCATTTGTCAGAGGTAAAGGTTTTTGAGATCTGTATTCCTGGGCAAGTTATTTCTTTCTCTTCGTAGGCAAACCAGATAAATACAGTGTATATTTCAAATGAATCCTAAAGTTTTAACAATGAAGTAAATGACAACCCCACCATACGCTTGCTGGTGTTCACCGCTGAGTTTTGGAACTATAATATGCGCCAGTTTTTCAAGACAGAGCACAACCTACCTTCCACTCATAATTAGGACACCTTTCCCGAAGTAACGTTTATGCCGTCAGCGTGTTATTACACAAGAAACCATTGTCTTTTAGCAAAGGATTCAACATGAAATAAAATATTGTTATGACGGTCTCCGAATCCTCGTGTTGTACAGTGGACACCGAATAACTGACACCAGATGAAGTCATTAATTAGAAACTTTAATTAGGTATAAGCCCAAACAACAGCAGTTATAAATCAACAAAAGCACTCTTATACAATAATTCAAGTTAAATTGGTCCAACAAACAGCAATAAATGTCACCTTATTACAGTTTCGTACTAACTAACACAATAATCGCTTTTCACTTTTTTTTATCTTGTCTTAACCACTGTATTCAATTAACAATGTCTGTCAGTTATTATGAATGATATAGAAATTCCTGGATCATCGAGCATTGAGGAGGGTACTTAATTCTCGACGAAAGCACTTTATTCATCTTGAAAGTAAACTCAGAGGGAACATATATAATATAAAAGCGTAAGCAGATTGACTTGAGGATTAAAAAATTATATAGGGATATAGGGTACTTGGTAGACAATCTAAATTGTTAAAAAACAAACTCCTATACAAAGCGGTAAATTAGGCCTATCTGGGCATACAGTATAGAATTATAGAGTTACGCTAGTGAATCTCCCATTGCCGTAATTCAGCCGAAGTCGACATTATAATTCGACATCAACATCGGCATAATTCAACAATCGAAAATCCTTCGTGTAATAACTGATGCGTCTGGTATGGGTCGTTAACAACATACTACATTTATATATCTCAGAACACCACTGTCCACGAACGAAGTAGGAAACATCGTACAAGGTTAGAAATGCATACCAATACATCCTCTCATCCAACCACTTGTACAGGAGCATCAGAAGGGTGAAAAAAAATTGGCCAGTCAACCTGACGTAGGATAAATTAGTGCTTCTTACTGGAGAAGTCTCGTCACGCCAGAAATGGAGCTTAAGGATTAGTTCTTAAGGCAGCAAAATAGCTTATAGAAAATATTGTAATAAAAAAAACTGTATTCCTTCTCCAACATATTGGTAGATCTACGCATTTACAGCGTAGGTCAAGTTAGCAGAAGATTGACAGGTGAGCGAGAGAGGGAGGGAGAGAATGTGAGAGAAGGAGAAAAAGTACACTTGAAAATGATTTAAAATAATATATTTTTGAAATTACTGTCTTAGGGGATAAGAAACAGTAATGTTACGTAATCAATAAAATTTATTTTGTCGCTCTCTTGTGCAGAAACTACATATACTTCTAACGTTGTAATTACGTTCACATCTGTGAGGACACACATTCAAATAAGTTTTCACATAAACTATATGCTACTCCTAAACACAGAAATCTTTAGACCAAATGTCTGCCAGCAATCCTCTTGTGTCACATTTTCCAACCTCAGGCTTTCGGTTCATCGTAACTAACCGACGCTTGGGGTCGTCGTAATGGATAACAAGGGAATAAACGATATGAGGGTTAAACAAGGGGTTAGTTCCCCTAGTCTATAAAAAACTAGTTGGTAGACGTAGCTGGACAACGGCTAACTGTCCAGTTGTTACTGCAGGCTCGCTCGTTCTGTGGCCAGTCGCCAAACGTCCCGCTTTATTGCGCCTCTAATTAATTATGCGTCCAGACGTGCTGTCTGGCGCAGCGCAGATACCCTCTCGCGCTCAATAACAAAACTGACATATTTTGCAAATCCGTGCATGTTCATTACAGATGGCAGATAATTTAATTGAGTATTAGTACTTTTGTTTTCTAATATAAACAAAACAATTTAGGTTTTAGTTTACATAGCTAATTATGACATAGGCCTATTACTTAGTTTCTAAGTTAACTTATTTACTAAGTTAATTTTCTTACTTTTCTACAGTTACATTTTATTTGACTTTAGTCGATTGTCAATAGTCATAAAGCTGACACTTGCTAACACAAAACTTTTATCATAATGAAGCTTGCCTAAAGTTGAAACTAGGTATTAAAAATAATTACATTTATTCTATACGTGTGATGACATATTAAATCGTTTTTAAGTTGTGTCTATGTGTGTGTGTTTATTCTTCCTCTGATTTTCAGAAAATCAATTTAGCTTTGTCTGCAATTTTAGAAGGCGTCGCTTATATATTAGTTATAGTGTTTGTCAAAAATAAAGAGTGGTTGGCTTTCGGTTACCTGTATAATGTAATATTATAAGAATGTGTGAAGTAATATTAAATTTAAAAAAGTGTTTTGTAATATGATGACAAATCTCAGAGGACACAAATATATGTCAGTAAAAAGATTTTTAATTGGGGAATGAGTAATCCTCAAAAAACTTTCGTAATGTTATCCTAATTGTGTTATGTTTAATCTTAAGTTTAAGATAAAAATGTCTTCTTATTTCAAACATATATAAATCTTAGTAGAAGAAATTGATGTTTCCTTCAAAACGTGTGGTTTAAAACAATAAAATATAGAACGAATTATCTTAAATTAAAGTAAAATTTATAGTCCAGAAAGTTTACAGATCAGGAAGATGTCAATTCATGTAACTGCTGAAACATATAGACCAGCAAACGAAGTCTTGCTTTGAAATACGCTCACACTTTAACGATTCACTAAATCAACAAAACCGCCAATGTCTAATACGCTCAATCACCTGCGGAAGTGTGTTATCATGAAAAGTAGCAAAACTTTACATGGAAACCTGGTGAGAGTCACCACGAATGATTTGGCTTAGACAAAATCGTCGTGCCAATAAGTTTTACCATCTTGAACAGACCTGTAAAATGTTTGTGCAGTTTGTGTACAGCCGTCGAACTGACTGAAACTTACAACAAAAGTCGACAGACAATCAATTAGGCAGAAACAGACAGGCCAAAACTGACCAATTAAAACGTAGGCACAACGGTTAAAAGATAATTAGGCGCAGGTAAGCAGGCCTACCTGTGCACAGTGGCTTATTCTGCAGCTGTAGGGGTAGTTTCCCCTTTTACCAGCTGCCAAAACTCTTAACATATGCAGATAGTTTTCTATAGCCTAGTTGTGCTGTACGAACAACCCTTCCATAAAGCTTAAATGCGTCTAGAAAGTAGGGGTGAATATGTATGACGGTGTCTCTGCCAGTGATAAAGCAGAAAATGTTTTTTGTTTTGTCTGAGCGCCAACCAAATAATTTCCGCTTGGCTCTTCAGCAGTGGCAATAACGCTAATCGCGCTAGCGGAAGATGTCTTTAAAATATCATTAGATATTTGTCTGCAGCCTCCGTTAACTGTTTGCGAATCCGACCGTATGAGGAAAGTAAATTATTGCTTTCATTGTCCAACATGTTAGTTAGTTTTTGCGTTAAGAAGAAATTGTTTGGTCAGTTGGACTCTGGAAAATAGACCTAATTTTAGAAAACAAAAGACGATGGTAGATTCAGGCTACGTTATTGGACGAAGTGTTAAAAGTGAGTGATAATGAAAGAAACTGACAACGTGGAATAATGTAGACAAAAGCAATAGTCAACAGATGAAGAAAAGGATAGTTCACAGATTAGTTGAAAACGTAGTGGCCTGTGATTCTTAGTCTCCTAGAATAGAGGAAGGGATAAAATCTATCTGAACTACGGAATTGGATAATACAAGAATATGGTTACCAGTTATCAGTATTTCTCGTTTGAGGTTTTCGTTACTGTTTTCAAAGTTCCGTGAATTCAGTTACGCTTCCTGTATAGGCCTACCTAGATTGTTTCAAATTTCGCCTTCTCTGCATTAGTACATTTGTCTGTGATGATATTTTTGTTTTTCCTTGGGGTACTTCAGCCTTTTCTTTTGTTGTCACCATTTCTGGGTTAAGTATTTTTTTATTGAAGTTTCCTACGTTTATTCCATCAGTACGCATCTAAGGTATTTTTCAGTTACACTTTATAATTCAGTTTTCTTGAGATCCCGGTTTTCATATATATTAACATTCGTTGTTTTTCAATGTACATCTCTCCTTGATATTTATCAAAATTTTTATAAAGTCAGTAATAGTTATCGATAATTTTTTAAATAAAAATTTACTTGTATTAAATATGTAATATGTATTAAATATGTAACCATTATTACATATTTAACTTTTCCTCTGGTCATAAAAATAAACTCTAAATTTTTACAATATCGTTTGTGTTTCTCCATACCCATATCTATTCTTTTACTTGAAGTATGTATTACAAACATACGTATAGTCCTTGTTATACTAAGAAGTCCACTTGCCTGACTCCTTTCTCTTTTCTCACTTTTAAATTAAAGTTTCCCATGACTATTACATACATCAGACTAAGTTAAGATGTAGTTTCGGTTACTAAAATTACTTATTAATTTGCTTAATATTGCTCATTAATTTTAGCAGTAAATTGCCAAATAAGTGCACTTGTCCGAGTAAGTGCTTAGTCGGAAAAAACAATTAAGTTGATGGTGATATCTTCTGTCTTCGTAGGTAGACATTTGTGTGCCACCCTACTCCCGTAGTTAGTAATTTACTTTCCGGGACCCCCAACCATTGCACACCTCATTAGGTTTAGGTCTCTATTGTAGTGACTTGTAAGTACACATTGCGTTTAGTTACGTCCAAAACATATTAGCTCGTGCACATACGGTTAAACTTGCTTTTATAGGTTTGTAATTATTTTTTATGTTCCACATTAATTTTGACTATTACTGGAAGAATCAAGTAACCAAGTATAGACGTTAATATCACCTGTTTCTCAGCAAAATAATGCCACCTACCAACAAGTTTCTCCCTTTTTATTTCGAAGACAACTATTGGTATATATTTCTACGATCACATTAACTTTAAAATTTATTGAATTAATGTTAAATTAGGTCTGGGCGAATGAATTGCCTGTGTGTTGCCCGAAACAGGTAGGAGAATTCAGTCACATATGTAAATAATATTTACATTAATACTAACCACAAAACTGGCTGTAATATTATGATAATATGGAAAACAATGTTCTTAGAAGAAACGATAATTCTTAAGAATGCGTGATGCACAAATTTATTTTCAGACTCAATAAACAACACGTGCGGAATGTCTCTCCACAGTCTGACCTATTTACTAACACACTGTTAAATGTCTGCTAAAATTAACAAGATAAAAACAAAATTATGCAGCAGGATTCACAACAAATTTATTTCCACTACAAAAAAATTAAAAACCATATCGTGTACTCGAAGATTAATAAGAGATCTCAACATGTAACAAAACCAATATAAATACTACTCGATGAAGTAGAAAACTAATTAACTATAAAGAATAAATAGTGATTATTATAAACATTTTGAAATTAAAAATACAATATTTCCGTAATGCAAAAAGAGTGCAACTGAGAGAATTTAACAGTAACGTATAAAATAATGATAAGTGTTTTTTACATATGCTGACGGTACAATTATTTTCCTCCATGATAAATGATGCGGAAATATTGGATGTGTCAATGAGGAGAGGGAAAATGATTCAAAAAACAACGTTAATGGGGCGAGAATGAGTAATGTCATTATTCCTTCAAAAAAGTATATTAAGGGTATACAGTCCACCCTTAAATGTGTAACAGGGAAACTTGGCAGAAGGAATTAATAGAGTTATTTTTTTTAACAAGCTAATAGCATTCACATCCACCCTAGTTATTTAGTGATAGCCGAAATCGATATAGAACCAGGGTGAGTGAGTGAGTAAATGAGTGCGAGTCTGCGTGTTTAAAATAGATAAACAATATTCAATACTCACGACGAAATGGTTTATATTTTTGATCTTGTACCTATATGTTTTTTCATCTCTGCAGCTTTTAAGGAATAGGCCTACATAAGTTATAGTAGAAGACTGATTTATACTACTTACGTAAAATTTTTACTAAATAGTTAACAGGAATTTTTCTCATCAGATTGGATTTGTGAGACACCATTCAACTATGCATCAATGTTACAGGATTTCAACAATGAATTAATGAAGAATTTCACTCAGAATAATACTTCCCAGCCGTGTCTCTCGGTAAACAAAAGGCGTTCGCCAAAGTTTGGCGTCATTCTAAACTCAGAAGGCTTATGACAAATGAGTACTATTTAATTTTCAAGTTCTATCTTTCAGAAAGACATTTCCAAATTGAATATGGAAACAAATACTCGTCCACCTACACAATTAACTTTGAAGTGCCGAAAGGAAGTGTCCTTGGTTGAGACATATAGCTATTGCCGACACATCACCAACTCCGTACACAAGTAGAGAAACTTGTGCAGACGTAGCAGTATGCTAAGTAGCCGTACAGACCACAGAAAACTCTACATATCTAAAATCTTAGTAAACATCCTGCAGGAATGGAGAAACATGTGCAGACGTAGCAGTATGCCAAGTAGCCGTACAGACCACAGAAAACTCTACATATCTAAAATCTTAGTGAACATCCTGCAGGAATGGAGAAACATGTGCAGACGTAGCAGTATGCCAAGTAGCCGTACAGACCACAGAAAACTCTACATATCTAAAATCTTAGTAAACATTCTGCAGGAATGGAGAAACATGTGCAGACGTAGCAGTATGCTAAGTAGCCGTACAGACCACAGAAAACTCTACATATCTAAAATTCTAGTAAACATCCTGCAGGAATGGAGAAACATGTGATTTTTTTACATAAATTTATATTGAGAAATCAACGAAACCAAAAGCTCTCTTACTACGTTCACTTTAAAACGCCAGTTCAAGTAATGTAGAAATCCCTTGAGAAACAGGAGCTAGTTACTTTGGGACTCCATTGACTTGTAAAAACTAGAAAAGAACAGAAATGGACCTACAAGCGAAAAAGTGTACTTGCAGTTCGGGAAAAATCATTCTTGTCACTGGAGAACAAACTGCTGTTGTATAAAATCGTTATCAAACCAATATGACGAGTTATGGGGTTGCTCAAGTAAATCAGTCGTGAATATCCTTTCTAACTTCTAATCAAAGACGTTAAGATTATAGCCGGCTCTCAAAGTTTTGCACTCAGTGACACTTATGCTGATTTTAACATTCCATTAGTCAGAAATTAATGCAGGAATATAATGAAAAGCGGTTTGATCGACTTGAGAGCCATCGCAATGAACTAGGTTCGCAATTTTTCCACTCAGTAAATCCAAAACGTTTGGAAAGATTATGGCCCAGTGATGTCAGAGACTAACCTCTAGTGTGGTGATATCATTAGATAGAATCCTTCTCACGACATGGACGTCAACAAATTTACTCGTAGGACTACTTTGTATAAATACCTTGTAGCCTATATGATTCTATGTTGTGGTTATGAATAAAATTATTTTTAAAAAATTAACTTTATCTGAAACGCTTTCCACTCCGTTTTTCTTTACTTAATCTTCTCCCCGCATTTACTTCTATCTCCTTCAAATCATCTTCAACATATCGTCTTCTCGTTCTCCTTCTTAAATTTCTAGTCAGAGGTTCCCGTTCAAGTAAACTCCAATAACCGCTTACCCTGTAACAATTCATTTGCATAACATGGTTTAGGCCTAACCTTCCAATAATCCGCTTTTAATAAAGCTTACGATTCAATGTTTTTTATCACTTGAGATTCATATTATAAGTATTCACGTGCATGGATAAAATAAAATTTCAGTTTTACTAATTTATCCGTCTTGTGGTTTCGTACTGGTTTGATCACAACGCGTTTTCAGGTACATGTCTCATCGTCAGGTGTATTAGCTCTACAGAGACAGTCAAAGCGTTAAAAAAGACACCACAAAGCAGACATACATATAGGCTATACATAAAACGCACAATAATATAAGCACATTAAAATATATCAATTATAAATATTATTCAAGACGTCCAATCAAAGACATTACGATGCTAGCCGGTGCTCTACATTTTGTATCCAGTCACATTTAAGGAACATTCACGATAACGTTTCACGATTTAACATGAGTCATCAACGACGTACGTTTATTATACTAATTACTCGCAGCTAAAAAGCGTTGAAAACGTTATCGTTAAGCACAGACGCAGAAGGTCGTTATTCTCTTCTTCCAAGTAGTCGTTAGAATTTGCTCATTCCAGCTGCAGTTGTTAATTTATTCTGTATTGCTCTCTATATTTTCATTTTAATACGGAGTTTAATGAAACAATGAAAACTATGCATTGGGTTTCATACAGTGGATAATCATAAAGAAAGTTACTAGAGAACCAAGAAGGTTCAAGTGGCGTGAGTGTGTTTAAAACACAGGCAGAAGCGCCAGTATGTAGAAGGTAGCTGGCTGTCCGTATGTCCACGGTCAAGCTCCAGGAGAAGAAAAATCCAGTGAATTCTTTAACTACTTTGTGGAACAATGTCTAACAAAATTCATTAGTGCCAGAGAAAATATGGAACTGCTACCATGGACGCAGTAGCAACCGTAATGTAATAAAAGCATTAGCATCAGAAACTGAACAGCCAGATTGGAAGACCACAACCAAAAGTAAACGATCTTACGAAATGTTAAACATCTGAAACTGAGAAATCTGATCAGAAAATTCTAAGAATCGACTTAAATTTGGAAGATACGAAGGGGGAAGAAACAATATACTGAATTGGATGAAAGAATTTCAAGGAAAATTTACGAAGACGTCTCTGATACTGGAAAGTTTTTCAGGACTATCTCTTGCGTTTTAAAATTAACAGAGAGGCAAGAGCACCCACCCAACCACACATTACACCCACCTAAAACCGGGATGCCTGGAAGAGGTCAGTTGAGGAGGTCAGGGCTTGATATGGGGTATAGCACCATCGAAAGACGAAGTTTGACTGCAGCTGTTTTGATTCCAGAAATTAAATGCCCCAGACATTTGAAAATATTAATTTCCTATTCATTCTTCATCTAGCGCTCTAACCGTAACTTTCTTTTAGACAGGATCAAAATCTTTTGTAGTGCTGCACTAAGGTGAAGACAGTCTCCTGTGAATCACAACCGATTAAACAACCTAATAATTGTACGGTTACAAGATTATGAAAACTAATTTAAAGTCCTCACAATCTTTTATGTGCAGCGCAGTTCCTTATTGGTAATGATCATAAATCGACTGTCGTCAGTAACTAAAAGTTACACCGATACAACTAATAATAACTTTCATTCGGCTCAAATGTCATTGTGTCGCAACTTACTCATTATAGCCGCTGTTGTGATTCTACATACAGTACTTATTTGTCTAACACACCGTTTTGTAGTTTTGTAATTATAACACCATATACGGTACAGAGTTAACGTGATGCTGCGCATTAAAGTTTTTGCGCTTTGTTCGCGTACACTGATTGATCGATCAGAAATGTTGTGTTGCCCAAACTATTTCTGGTCGTTGACAACAAGCAATAAATAACAGTACACGTTGTGTTTCTTAGTAAATAATAAGAAAAAACTGGTTATTATGTCGTTAGGCATTACGTATTATGTCTTAATAAAGAGAGTTACTGAAATCACTACCTGTCGTTACGGTTTTCGTTAAATTGATACAGTGTAAAGCAACAGGTCTTACTGTAGTTGAAACCGGTTGTGTGTACGGAGGAACAGCGACTCTGCGAGACGTAGACGCGAGTGTCACAACGAACACAAAATGATCGGTAGGGCTTTCCTCAGTCCTTGATGATGCCATTAGATGTGTACGTGTCCTTACCAAAAAGTCGCTATACTGGAAAAACCGTTGTACTTTGCACGGCGAGTGTCAACTTGCTTCTCAAATCTATTCGCTCATCTCACTGAAGATCAATCTCAAGATTTTTACCTTCTCACTTTTTAGGGTGACCAGCTTTCGGCCGTGAATTTAAGGGAGGTTTAGTCGTAGCAAAATTTGCGCATTTCAGCGATGCACCGTCGCTTCAACCCGTCGCAAGGTTCATGGTTTGAAAATCATAAAACAAATAATTTACATTGTACACAGTATACAGATATAACACATACCTGTAACAAAAAGTTACGAAGTTCGTGTTACTTAGTACTAACCTATGTGTGTTTGCCCTAAAATATTGTTCTTTCCATTTTCTCAAGTAAACACAAAAGCATCTAATTTTCTATTTAAATGAAAGTTAATTTTCTACTTAAGCATTCTTACTTCCACTTTAGTTGCCACTAACTGTGAAAACGGACTCAGTTTTGGATTGTTTAGAAATTCGAGGGTGAACACGATAAGAAGCAAGAACGTAGAAGATATAACAATCCGGAAACTGATGTTTCGTTATCGATCAGTATATGCTAAATTCTCGATCGATTATTGGTAAGTTTTCTTGCTTGTCGATGAATAACTCAAAGTCTAGATTACCGATAATGATGGGAGTATATATCGGAATATATTTTGCAGTAACAATCTAAAAAAAATTTAAATTTTGTAATCTTGATTCTTAACGAAATACACAGGAGAATAAGAAAATTGTTACAGGAGCCGGGATAATCCATAAAAATTGGAATCTAATTTAGAAGTTCCTCCTAGAAATATGGGAAAGTTGGTCAAATGATTTTACCTTAAAGTAAAAAATTATCAGCTACAGCTGTTCTCCTTACTGAGCGTCCAAAGCAGCCTGGAACACTTATTAATCTGTCTTTAATGACCTACTGTTTCTTTATCGCTAATCAATTAGGAATCATTCGATATTTGTTCTACCCTGGAAACTCCAAGAACACGTCTGTACTCCCATAATTGTAAGGGACCGTTCTTTTTTTTTTTCCAATCGGCCTGTTACAAAATTTCTTGGCAGTTTTGTTTTGACATCATTTAAGTGGTTTGATTCTATAGACATTTTTCTATAGTTTGGTAGTTTGTTGAAAACAATACAACTGAGAAGAGCCTATATACGTATAAAACGAGCAATATGATCAGTTTAAAGGGACATTCTACGTATTGTTAGTGGTTGTCCAGATTGAAAGGGATTTTCCGCTTTGAGCTAAATAACATTTCTCCTACCTAAAGAAAAACTTCTTTTATTATTAATTGGTTTGACATACGTTTTACTGCATAAACAATATAAAAATTAAACTAAACGTAGTCGGACAAAACCCTAATATATCACATAAGAATAAGATCATTAAACAGTGAGACTGGATAAAAGCAAACACAGCATATGATCTCAAATATTGCTAAATTTCCGGCAAAGAGGTGTAAAGAAACTACGGCGTGGTCCTTTGGAGATGGATGAGTGTTGTGGTCACATGCAGACTGTGATGGAGAGAACTGGAAGAGATTCACTTTGGAGAGAAATCGCTAGAGACTGACTGAGGATGTATCAGTAGGGAGGGAGGAAGATGTTGATTATGATGATGATGATAGAACGCATGCGTGAGCTATGCGCATGTGTGTGCATAGAAATATTATGACAAACTCTTGACATCTTAGGCTCTCACGGACAGCATCAACCCTATTAAAGATGTAGCTCATTGCCGGGCTATTAATCCGCGGTCTAATGCTGTTAATTAGAACAACCGTTTCGCCCCCACCATTGGAGGCCTTCTTCAGTGTATGTGATTGAAAAAGGTTCCCTGTAAGGTGTTCACGAGTTCCCACACTGCAGTGGTAAAGATTGACAGTATTCTGGATTCTGGTTAGATCTTTACATATATATACGATTTAAAAAAATAGATGTGCTGAAAAAAACCTGACAATGACGTAATATATAGAAACAATAACACGACGCGACAGAATCAGTAGTGAGACTCGCTGAGCGTGTGAATGTCATTGGTGTTATTCAATTAACGTGCCTTTAAAGTAAAACACGTTCGCCATGAATGCTTCCTCTGACAAAGCAAACTACTTTACGAAACTGCAGAAATGGCCTAACGTAATGACTAACGGACGCATACACACGCTTCCTCTCTCTTTGCCTACGTCAGTCTCTTCTATGCATATTTTCTGTATGGACATTGGAGTGTATGCACTTTGTATGTATACTTTTATGTCTAATTAATGAGGCGTTTATGTTTTAATGTTTTTATTGACTCTTTTTAATACACGATCGTTGTACTGCAAAATCATGAGTAAAGGTTATGATATTTTTAACTTAATTTCTCTTCATACCTTGTAAAAAAGAAAATTTTTACCAATCCTGATAAATCTACGGAAAATTTATGAACATCCTGTAATCCTGTTATTTGGTTTGGATCTTTTAGTTTCAGTGCCTCCTCCTTCAAGTATTGTTGGTGCTTAGGGAAGGTGTAAATGACATTGGTTTCGATAATTACCTTTCGAACTGTTGCCAATTTACAAGTGTAGTATTGTCTATGGAAGGGGATTTAACAGAAGAGAATTACATTAATCAGGGAATACGTCAAGGTTATAGCATATCTCCAACGTTGTATAATATCTATGTTGATAATATAGGTAGAGAGTGGAAATTAAGAGTGGGCCCAGGAATAAAAGTAAACGATAGAACATAACTAAATACAATGCCGTTTACGGATGTTCAGGTAATTATCCAAAACAATGAATGCGAGTTCCAGAGATCGATGTTTCAGTTACAAGTCTGTTCGAATTACAACATGAAAAGTTCTGTGCAGAAGGCAAAAACTATAGCTTTGGGGGAAATTCCCCTGCGAACAACAATTGCATTAGATAATAAGAGTACAGAACAGGTGTAACATTTTAATTATCTTCGTTGTGATATCACTTATGATTTAGATCATGATATTGATCATAAGTTAGCCAAGTTTCAGTCAATATGTGGAACAATTCGTCAAACATTATCGTGGAAAACGAGAGAAGAGACTCGACTAAAATTTTATAAGGGAATGGCTGTGCCAATGTTGTTATATGATTCTGAAAATTGGGTTCCGATCTTAGTAGGATACAGACGTCGGAGATGTGATTCATGCAGTTTGTTAAAGGCTGCACACGAAGAGATAGACTTCACAATGAAAACATGCGCAGAGTATAAATTAGATACCTGCATTTTCACAGATAATATGTATGTATATTTTTAGTATAAGGTTGTCAAGTTTGTTACTTGATTTAAAACAAAAACAGTACATATTGTATCTTTCCATCGTCTTAAAGTAGATAACAACTATAAAGTACAATCAATAAAATTAAGAAGTAAATAGTAGATATATGAAAGCAGCCAAGCGTACTTAATAAGGAGTGAATAGGATTCATTAAGAAAATCATCCGTGACAGAAACATACACTTACCCGGAACGTTACCTAAGAGTAACTGAAAGGAAGCACCTGTTTAGACAGGTCAATCCGGAAGTAAGCTGAACAGGAAGTAGGAGTGTACTTAAAGTAGAGATCGTTATCTTATACTGAAACTTTGCTAAAGATAACAATAAAATAGTTTGCAGTAAATACTACGGGTGGAAGCGTCATTACGAGCGCATTGTATTCATGCAAAGTACTTTGCGACGTCTTTGTGGATGTTTGATCAGCTGACGGTACGACCGTTTGTGGCTATTAGGCTCTCAAATGCCGAGTGAAGAAAGCCCGTCGCTGCATATTGTAACAATTCTTTGACTTCTGCTCGGGTCTGCTTCCTTTTATTTTATGCCCCACTGTTGTGAGCGCCAATTTTGTAACAATTCTTGTGGTTACAAAATAATCTGTGTGAATGCTGTGGTAACAATTTGAAATAAAAAATTTATTTTTTATTTCACAAAAAAAAATTTCTGAAAAAATATTTTTTATGTAAATTTTAATCCTAATATTTAGGAACTAATCGTGTTTATTGTTTGTAATTAGAAATGAAGTGGTATTATGTTTATTCTTGTAATAGTGTCACTTTCAGTAAATTTGTTAAAGGACAATCTGGTTAACTCCAAATCTAGTCGAAAGACGGCTCTCTTCTTCTTCTTGAAGCGTTCGTTGTTTCGTATATACCGCCTTTCGGTTAGTTGGTATGCTTGAATAATTTATTTGTTAAGCTTTTTTAAAGAAAAACCAAATCCAAATTACAAAACAGCACGTTTATTAATAAAATAGTTAATTTGTTCGATAAGAATCGATGTTACAAAGTAGTATCGACTCACTCAGGGTTGGTCGATATAAAAAGTTTACATTAGTATTATAAAAATATGGTTCTTTAAACGGTTATTTAAGATATAGCCAGAGAAGTGTATGGGCAGGAAAGTATAACACTTACAATTATAAAATGCCTTAATATTAAACAATACAATGTTATAATTAAAAATAATAAAAGTTTACATATGATATTTATTCAAACCAACCGCAGCAGAAGGTCGTTCTCTACAGCTGGATTAAGATGAAGACGATTCCCAAAATGGCCGACTGGCGCATGCGTAGTGGAACGTATAACCTGGACGAAAGTTTTATTTAAATAAAGATGTCCTTTCTCAGTGAAAATGGTCTCAGCAATTGTATATGATTGTTCTGGATGTATTTGAGTGTCACTGGTGTATGGTGGAATAGTTCACTTGGTGTAAAATGTTGTTATAGTATATATCTCACTTGGTCTATGTGTGTCGGGTTTAACCTTGATTGTTCGTCAGTAAATTGTGTGATATTGGTGTTATTTCGATTAATTAGTCGTATGTGGTTCAGTTTATTGGTGTTACACTGTTCATATTTTAACTTACACTGTTCACAATAAAAAAATAACTCAAAATAAGTTTTTATAAAAATTTTCACCGAACTCGGTTTTTTAATGTTAGTCGCCATTATAGGTTACTTCGAGCAAATAATCACGTTAAGTACACTCGTCAACGTATAATAATGAACTGTTCTCATTTCCTTCGTCTTCTGAAAATCTTAGCCAATTTAATATATCTTATACATTGTTTCAAATTATCTTCGCTTCCGATACATTTTATTTTGATACATTATACTCAGAAAATAATTTCGTTATTAATTAACTGTACGAAATACTAAATACATATTCGGTTTCTTTATTCTATTCTGCTTATTTTGATAATAATAAATATAGTGTTACAAAGTTTTCATTAAAAAATTATATTTCTTACATTTCTGGAAGGTAGGCCTAATTTTATATTTCCTGTTGTCTAAGCAAATAATAGCCATTTTCCCTGATATTATTTATTATTCTATTAAATCTGAAATTGATATAATTGTCTATTCTTACTTAATTTCTTGCAATTTAGTTTATTAATGATTGTTTTTAAAAACAATTCATTTGTCTATGACTCCTCCTCTGATAATGTCAGTTAGTACATTCCATTTTTATTTATAATTTTATTAGATAAATAAGTAATTTTACTTATCTGCTGACCATATCTTTATAAAGTATTATTTACATGGTATTACTGTATGTTGGGTTTATCTTGCATAAATATTGTCAGTTTAACTGGTTTATAGGACTAGATTTGTTAATTATTTCTGCAGTTTAAATTCATTATATGGCCTAGATGTGATGTGTTGCTGTTTGCAAAATTTTTTACTAATGTAGTTAGTTTGTACCCTTCTCTGACTTTCTATCCTTATATACCTTTTTAACAATTAGTTCTTTGACTCGTATAACAGTGATTATTGATTGTACAATTAAAATATAACACATATCTCTATCAAAACTGGTACCTTGAATAATACCTTTTATGTGTACTGATTATACCTAGTAACATAATTAAAAAACATTTTATAACATGGGGAATGATACCTACCTTTAGATATGGCATTCCTAATTTAAATTAACAACAAAATAACATCTTATAACAATAATATCACTTACTAATAAATCTTATTTGTCTAGTTAATATATGGAACAGGAACATAACATATTGGTTCCATATAATGGTTAACACCTTCTTACAACTATTTATTGACAGTCTGCTCTGTATTTCCCAATTTTAAGGATGTATTCTCCGTCTTTAAGTATAACACTAGCTATCTGTTTATTATTTCATTCTATGGAATGTTCTTATAAATTCAGTAGCATTTCATTAGCAATATTATTACTTCATATCAAATATGATACTGTTCAAAAAACACTTAAAGTTTATTCATTTGTACGGCAACTCATGTACCTTTTCAAAGTTTATTGACTATAATTCAATAACTTACACTTGTCCATGGTTATTTATTAATATTATTACTAGTCCTTTTCTAGCTTTACAACATGAGATATTTAACCATGGGGGGACTGTGAAGATTTGTTCATATAAACTACACAATAACTTTTTTGGGTGCACTGTTACTTAATACTATTAACACTTTTGGTTTTTGTCAGTTTTACATTGTGATATGGTTTTTTGGGGTGTTATACTTTCTCTTTGGATATTCATTTATTTTTGGGGTTTTTGGGTTCTCTCCCTATGGGGTTTCTATTTGGTATTGGTCATCTCACTTCCTTTTTTCTAGTGGATCTTCTCAGGTTTCTTATTCTTCAGTATTTTTGGTCATTCTATAATTCTTCTTTCTTCGTTCTTCAGTATTTTTGTTCATTCTATATTTCTTCTTTCTTCTTTCTTCTTTCTTCTTTCTTCAGTATTTTTGTTCATTCTATATTTCTTCTTTCTTCTTTCTTCTTTCTTCTTTCTTCTTTCTTCTTTCTTCTTTCTTCTTTCTTCTTTCTTCAGTATTTTTGTTCATTCTATATTTCTTCTTTCTTCTTTCTTCTTTCTTCAGTATTTTTGTTCATTCTATATTTCTTCTTTCTTCTTTCTTCTTTCTTCAGTATTTTTGTTCATTCTATATTTCTTCTTTCTTCTTTCTTCTTTCTTCAGTATTTTTGTTCATTCTATATTTCTTCTTTCTTCTTTCTTCTTTCTTCAGTATTTTTGCTCATTCTATATTTCTTCTTTCTTCTTTCTTCTTTCTTCTTTCTTCTTTCTTCTTTCTTCAGTATTTTTGTTCATTCTATATTTCTTCTTTCTTCTTTCTTCAGTATTTTTGTTCATTCTATATTTCTTCTTTCTTCTTTCTTCAGTATTTTTGTTCATTCTATATTTCGCTGTGTATGCTTTTGTTTCTTCTGGTCTGGTTTCTTTGTCGGGGTATCTTAATTGCCTGCTTCTATCCTACCTGGGTAATTTTGTTATTCACATTTTAGTTTTCTAGGTTTTTAAATTTGTAGTATATATATTATTTGCAGATTTTTTTCTTCTGTTTACTTTTCTTGTGATTATATTAATTAATAGTGCCTTTTAATTGATTCTCATCTGGATATTCCATATATTTGAGCTTTATTAATGATCATTGAGTAATTTATTTATGTGGATTATCTGTCATGCTACAATATTCATGAATTCGATACGTCGCTGCTCGCCCTAAAGTAAACACGCAGACGTACTGGCCGACTTCTTATGCTTTGTATGTTGATTTTTTGAAAAGTCCATTGGCTTTAAAATGTTCCTTGGACAAACTTCAATCGATTGACTTTAATTCATCAGATATTACTACCATCATTTAGTATTGCTGCAGAACGTTTTGGGAAAAAATCTGTTTCTCTCTTCTTCCCAACCCTTTTCTCACTGTCTCCACTTCAGTCAGTCTGATTGTTAGTAGCCTTTACTTTGGTCTTAATACAAGGCAGGTACTTCATTTCTGAATAGCATGATTTCGTCACAATAGACAGGAAAAGGCAAGAAACATATGTTCACACAATTTTCAATGTATATTCCCAGCAACGTGTTTCAAAAGCTTCTAGGAATTCCTGTTGCTTACTCACACGTTTTGTTTTGACCCATGTTACCGAACCGTAGAGAACTATGCTTCACATAGTAAAGCGTTGTTCATTACACATGATGACGATAAGATGCACTGGCGAATCTAGAATTTGGTTTTGGGAGGGAGGTCCGGGGTCGGGTCGACTTCATACAAAAGAAAAAACAAGTTAAGACTTATCAACATTACTATTTTTAAAGTGGCTGAAAACGTGTGATATCATCCTGAAATAAGTCCGATTAAAGTAAACGGTAATAACACAATAAAAATAGGCGTTATTGAAACATTGTAAAAAGATACTTATTGACTGAATTGATTTTCCTGTATTCCATATTTCAGAGATATACCCTAATGCTGTGTAATAAATCTGTTTGTATGTCTAAAAAAGAGTTACTACTATATTAGCGTACACAGCTACAAAAGAAACGCCTAAAAATCCAGAAATTAACAAAGTTCGTCAACTTTTTCTACCCTCTGGGGGATCCAGTCCCGTTCGTCCTCCCCCCGTAAATACGCCACTGATAAGATGTTCTTACAGTTTTCAATAAGAATTAATATAAATAGCATCAATCATCCAAAGCAATGACCTTCACCATCCGGTTACTGAAGGTCATTCACGATACAACACCTGTTTCAGAAAATGTCAGTTTTATGTTTAATCGTTACAGTTTCTTTACTATACGTACAATTGAAATATGCACAGGAGAAAAACAATAGGCCCTGTGAGATTGTTCGTCAGTGATCTAAGGACAATTAATATATGTCTACAATAATGTGAAAACCTACTGAAAGGTAAAGAAGGATACGAAGATAGACAAAGCTGACAAGAGACGTTTAGAATATTAGGCCTAAAAACAAAATAGCATTTTTTTATTTTGAACAGACTGTAATAATACATTGGGAAAGGAAGACGATGGTGTTATTTAAAGTTACTTACCACTTACTCATTTAAGTTCTTCTATTTTACTTTGCGCGCGCAATGTATAACACATTCTTTGGCTAACATATAAATGTTGGCTTTTAAGATGAGTATTAGACTTTTTAAATTTAACTGGCTAAAACCTAGTCATGAAAAGTTTTCAAGAAATAACCCTTACAAGAACCTTTACAAGATTGCTAAAAATAAGTTGCCCACACCTGTACTTAACGGAGAGAGAGAGAGAGAGAGAGAGAGAGAGAGAGAGAGAGAGAGAGAGCAGTGAAAATCTTGGTCGCACGAGTTGAATTATTGTCAAGAACACCACACACACACACGTGTGTGTGTGTGTGTGTGTGTGTGTGTGTGTGTGTGTGCTGGAAAATGACAGAAATTAGTATAAATACGTTGTAAAACAGGAGATGTATGCAAAACCTGAGGGCACCAGCAACAAATTTGATTGTCGTATGACCTTGAAAACAAAAGGCGGGCTGCTACTGCACATATAGGTTATTCAGTACATCGTATTTCAAGTGTACATTTTTAACATTTGAAGTTATGTTCTTCACATTTAGTGGCACAATATATACCCTTTAATTTTTTTTTAAATTACACTAATTATACACTGTATCCATCTGTCTGGAATGAGTTCACTCACGTTTTGACAGGACTTGACATGTGTTGCCATCCTCAGACATCCAATGAATCCAGCTAAGAAACACAAGTTGTATGGAAGAACTGTGTCATGAAAACACTAATTGAAATCTGTAAAACTATATCATGAACGTAATACATGATTACGTTTAGTCTACGTTACGTTACGTAGAGTACATGGTTACTTTACTCTATTTTTGATTTGGACTAAAATATACATCAATTTATTAAACGAGATGTTAATACGGAAACAACAAGAGGTCGGTTGAATTTTTCTTACGCTAACCAGCTTTATTTATAGCGGTGTCTCAATATATTAGATTGGGTAAATTACTTTTTTACGATCTCTCCTAACTTCATACACACACCTACGATTCTGTACGTATTTTTTTCATTGTTATAAAATTTGTTAATCTATTTTTTTGTCGATTTCACCACGAAACACGGATCCTTACCCAACGCACGAAACGCTTCCTGTTATATTTTTTTTTTTTGAAGTTTCTAAAGTAGACAAATTGTTAATAAGAAGAAATTGCGGTCATTGGATTATTCGTATAATTAATATAGAAAAGTGATAATTAAATTTACTTTAGAAAGTAATTAATGCCACATAACCCGTAACGGTCATTTATCATCGGACGATCGTAAAACTGGACGCATTCACCATATGGTACGTGAGTACGGCGAGAGCCATTCTCATTGTTCTGCCTGCGCACTTTTACCGGCTCCTGACTCTGTCATCGCTGTGAAAGGAATCGGTCCCAGTTCGCCAGATTTTCGAGCTAGATGTCCAGCGTTGGTCATCAAGATACAGTTATTGTCTCTGTAGAAGATTTAAAACTATACTGTATAATACTTAAGTAGCTTCTGTTTAATCTATAATGGAGTGTTCTTACAATTGTTTTGGAATAGTTATAATAACATATAAATTTCTCGTTCGACAACTGTAGGCCTACTAGAGAATACTTATTACCATTTGAATTTTATTAACTTCATTTCCATTTATAATACAGTTATTATTTACAGATTAAAGTTGCAGTTGTAATATTTGTATACAAATAATGTTTATCAGTATCGTTATTATGCCGTCAATATATTTGATTCATAACGGATATTCAGATAGAAAAATTTAATGAAAATAATTTTTGTTTTTCGAAAGCAGACGTTGGAGTTTATGTGAATGAAAAGTTTTTATACAAAAGTTTTATTCATTAGTACACGGGAGAACAAAAAAAGAATAAAGTTAAAATTTCTTAAAAACTCCTCTTACCAGCAGAGTGTGGTACATTATTTCAATAATAACTAAACGTTTAAAGGAGTAATATATGAATTTATTACTTATTTTTAGTTCGTTATTATTTTGAGGTCGTAGTTCTATGAGTGAGTAATATCTTTGAAAACTCTTAATATACTAAATTTGTTAATCAAGACTAACTCATTCAGGTGTGTCGGATGTAAATATTTCTACAGTGTATCGAAATTTTCTATAATTAAATACAATTCGTTATTTAATTTATTAAAAACTTTCCATTCGTTAAGTTCCGACTATCGTTCTAGACTGTGGGTTTTGCTCTAACACAGTGGTTTTGTTTGACCGTTTTTCAAACCTAATCTTAAATAACGTAATATGTTTTGTATTGTAAAAGTAATGATGATACTGATAAATTATTAATCGTATCCACAGTTTGTCCTCCAAATATAATGTATAAATAATAATTACTGTAAAGGAAACAAAAGGTAATAAAGCTCTCATATATATATTGCAACGGAACACAGGATGATAAGCTATGCTGTTTATATCAGAGCACATGGATGACGAGCATTTTCTTGTTTAAATTTGTTTTATGTAATATTTTGTCTTTTGGTCGTAAGTTTTGTATTTAGAAATGGATATGCATGTAGGGTATACCAAACTCTTCATAAAAAGATGTTCTATATTGTCATGTATTTTTTGTGTGAATTTGTGTGCGTGTGCGGGTGTGATAATCTGTGATCGCTATAGCTTCAGTGGTAGTTAACCGATTGACGTGAAACTTTGACAAGTAATTATTTAGGTAAATAGCTTCAATTTGTGTATACTCTGAGATTCATAACTATTTTAGAAATATGGTTTTTTAAGGGAAGAAAAACTCAATTGTAACTCTTATCAATGATAGGGTAACAAAAATTGTAGATAATTTCCATGCAGGACTTTGCTAAATTATACAAAGTTTTTCATGAAATTCGTATATCTGTTTGTTCCATCAATCATGTGACTTGGGCTTAGCCTATCAGAATACACTAAATTCAGTGAGATTCATACGTTGTAGAGTTAGGATGGACACAGTCTGTCTGTAGAAGTTGCAAGGGGAAGTTCTGCCCGGTGAAGAGAGTTGTTCTCTTACGAACGTCGAAATATCATATATAAAATAAACCGTGGTAATTCTTAACGAAGTTTTGCGTTAAGAACCGAGTGGGTAAAATATTTAGATAAAATTTAAAATATAATACAGTGCTGTTTCGTGTAAGTTAAGATATCCGCTTAGGGAATTTAAAGACACTTCAAGATATCGTGGAAGGTGTACATTAAACGCACCGCATTAAGTAATACCCAGATTAATCCTGAGATTAAGAAAATATAAGATATAAATTAATAATAAACTGTACGAGTGAAATTTATAATCATTGTGAATGAACAATTTATGAAGAAACTAATTAATGTTAGCAGTCAAACATAACAACGAGACTCATTGAAATATCGCCGCTGAAGCCGCCTGTGTAGAAGAGGACGAAGAGGACGCCAGGAAGGAATGACACTGTAGAAGAGGACGACGAGACGAAGAGGACGCCAGGAAGGAGTGACGCTGTAGAAGAGGACGACGAGACGAAGAGGACGCCAGGACGAAGAGGACACCAGGAAGGAGTGACGCTGAAGAAGAGGACGCCAGGACGGGAGCGACGAGAGGAGAGGAGGACGTTGCAGCAAACAAGTAAAATCGATTTATATTGTTACGACGGTCTACTCGATCGTCGTAGGTTCAGTGGAAACAAAATAATTACAAGACACCAATTAAGTCACTAATCACACCTTTAATTGTTATAGTAAAACAGTTCGTAATTAACAACACAGCGTCTACAACAAATCAAATGAAATTGTTCATACGCAATAAAATGTCCACTAATATTAAAACTCAACTGTATTACAATTATACCGTCCGAATATAAAACGCAACACTTCACTAATAACTACTTGCATGTACACAGTAATAACCCGAACCGCTCTGTAAATATATCGCACTAATACTCTCGAACCGCACAGTCAAAAATCTCGCATTGAACTGAAAACTAAAGCCGCGACGCGATGTATTTATAGTTACGCTCAAACACCAGAAGCTTCCAAACTGCGTCTTATCTCTCGCGAACTACGTAATTGCTGCGGCCTTGACACAGTCCGAGCGCCCGAACGAAGGCTGGCAGAGTCGAGAAAATTCTCGCAACATGCGTTTAGTAGCACGTACACCACACGCTTACGTCGAGATCTTTCTGGCGCATTCGATAAACGCGTAGATTGTTCTGTGCTGTCGTAGCACTGCCCCCTCCTTAAGCCTGTTCGTCCCGAACTGGCAAAGCGTCTCTAAATTTGTATTTAGCCAGGCGATCTAGGTGGACGACCTTGAACTTTCGCTGTCCTTCCTGTTGAATCCGATAAACAACATCGTTAATCCTTTTTTTTACAGTGTAGGGTCCTTCCCAGTTAGACTGAAGCTTAGGTGAGCGACCACGACGGCGCTTTGGATTGAACAACCAGACCTGATCTCCTTCTTGGAAACCCACACTATTGCTGCGAATGTCATACCGAGTTTTCATTTTATCACTGGCAATCTTGAGCCGTCCTCTCACCAAGCGATTCATTTCTCGCAGTTGGTTTTCTAATTGCGAGGAATAGTTCTTTGGCTCTTGGGACTGAGTCTCAGGTGATCCAAACATCAAGTCCCCAGGAAGACGAATCTCCCGCCCAAACACCAACTTTGCTGGAGTCATGCCGGTTGTGTCATGTACTGATGACCTATACGCCATAAGGAATAGTGGTATACGTTGGTCCCAGTCTGTTTGGTTCTCGTCAACAACTTTCGAAAGATGCTGCTCAAGTGTCCTGTTGAATCTCTCAACCATCCCGTCCGACTGAGGATGCAGAGGCGTTGTCCTGGTCTTTCGAATTCCCAGTAGACGGCATAATTCTTTAAACACTCCTGATTCGAAATTTCTCCCTTGATCCGTATGGATTTCCATAGGGGCTCCATAACGGCAACAGAAGTTGTGAACTAACTGCTTTGCCACAGTGGTAACCTCCTGATTTGGAATTGCGTATGCTTCCACCCACTTAGTAAAGTAGTCACCTACAACCATGATGTACCGGTTTCCATCGTCAGTAACTGGGAATGGTCCAGCAATGTCTATGGCAATTCTCTCGAAAGGTTGTCCAACGTTATACTGTCTCATTTTCCCCTGCTTCTGGTTTGTGGGCCCTTGCTTGCAGCACATATTTCACACGTCCGAACCCATCCCTCTACGTCGTGGCGAAGATGAAGCCAATAGAATCGCTTCCGTATTTTGTCAAGGGTTTTGTTAACGCCAAGATGGCCTCCAGATGTTCCATCATGCATCTCCTTCAAAACAGACTGCACTTTACTTCGGGGAACTATCAACTGCATGACCACGTCTCGTCCATCTGCACTTTCCCAAGCCCTTTTCAGCAATCCGTTTTCTAAGGTGAGAGATTCCCATTGTGCCCAGTAGCCCTTCAGCACTTCGGAACCATGGCAGATATCTTGCCACTCCGGGCGGCGACCTTCCTCTTTTGCTGTCAAGATCGGTCCAATGTCTTCATCAGTCATCTGTTCTTGTCGACAGTCTTGTGTTGTCCAGCCATCAGCCAGGAAATCTACAGTGATGGCTTGAACATGTTCGCTTGAGTTTTGTTCTTCCTTTCTGTGGCAATGGCGGCAGTCTTCCGGGCATGGTCTTCGTGATAAGCCATCTGCATTACCGTGCAGGCGCCCCCGCCGATGTTGTACCTTGAAGTTATACTCTTGCAGACGTTCGAGCCACCTTGCCAACTGTCCTTCCGGATTTTTAAATCTCAAGAGCCATGCAAGTGCAGCATGGTCGGTACGTAGTGAAAACTCTCTCCCATAGAGGTATTTATGGAAGTGCTCCAAAGCTCTGACAATTGCCAACAACTCTCTTCTTGTAACACAATAATTTCTCTCTGGTTTAGAAAGCGTCTTGCTGTAATACGCTATTACTCGTTCTTCACCGTTCTGCACTTGAGACAAAACTGCTCCTAGACCAGTATTGCTTGCGTCTGTGTCTACGATGTACTTCCCTTCGGAAGCTGGAAAAGCGAGAATTGGCTGCGAACATAATGCAATCTTCAACGTTCTAAATGCTTGTTCACACTCTCTCGACCATTGGAAGTTTCGTTTATTTTCCGTTAGCTCATGTAGTGGTTTAGCAATAGTAGCGAAGCCTTTCACAAAATGTCGGTAATATGAGCATAACCCCAGGAAACTCCGAACTTCGTGTTTATTCTTCGGAACTGGCCAGTCTCTTACGGTGTCTACTTTATTAGGATCCATGCTAACGCCCGCTGCCGAAACCAGATGGCCCAAATACTGTACTTCCTTCTGGAATAGAGAACACTTCTTCGGGCTCAGCTTCCGTTGTGCACCGTGAATTCTAGTTAGAACTTCCTTAAGGTTTTCCAAATGATCTTCGAAAGTCTTCCCGATCACTATGACATCGTCTAAGTAAACAAGGCAAGTTTCCCACGTCAGGCCTCGGAGTATTAGGTCCATCAATCTCTCAAATGTTGCCGGTGCATTACAGAGTCCAAATGGCATGACGTTAAATTGGAATAAGCCACTTGGGGTC
Organism: Magicicada septendecula; assembly: GCA_034769895.1. Lineage (NCBI taxonomy): Eukaryota > Metazoa > Arthropoda > Insecta > Hemiptera > Cicadidae > Magicicada > Magicicada septendecula. Next base: position 664,347,534 of record CM068368.1, read on the forward strand.
GAGAAAGCGGTCTTTTCCTTGTCTTCTTGATGAAGACCCACTTGCCAATATCCACTCTTCAGGTCCAATGTGGAAAACCACTGTGCTCCGGACAACGTGTCGAGTGTATCGTCAACGCGAGGTAATGGATAGCAGTCTTTCTTTGTAACGTCATTTAACCTCCGGTAGTCTACGCAGAAACGCAGTCCACCATCCTTCTTCGCTACCAGCACTACAGGGGAAGACCAAGCACTTGACGAAGGTTCAATTACTCCCTCCTTCAACATGTCCTGTACTAACCGAGACATCCCCTCTTGTTTAGATAATGGAGGCCTTCGAGGAGGTTGGCGTATCGGTGTTGTGTCCCCGGTATTGATGCGATGTTCCACAAGAGAGGTTCTTCCCAGTGACTGTCCCCGAACTGCAAAACAATCTTTGAATTCGTGTAAAAACTGTCCGAGTTCTTTTGCCTCACCACTTGAGAGGTCGTTAGAAGATCTGTTCAATAATTCTTGCAGTTCCTCTGGTAATTTAGAAGTATCCGAAGAACTGGGTCTTCGTTACGTTATTCCGGCTACCCAGGCCACAGGAGTCAATTTGCCTAGGAGCGTATTGCTTTGTAAAGTGATAGCTTGATCCAAAATATTCGCCACGCTAATAGGTACATTTCCGGTTGCGTCAGGTTTTACTAAACTTCTGGCAATTAGTATGCCCGGTGTGCTGACTACCTGGGGTTCGAATATAGAGCACTGATTGCCCCTAGTATCTACCGCAGTTCTAACCATGATGATCTTTTCGGAGTTTGGCGGAACAGTTACGGCCACTTGGTTTATGACGTCCATCGATTTTTCTGCTGTCGTCATTGTTGATAGCATTACCTCTTCGCCTCCGATTCTCAAGACATTGTTTTTGAAGTCGACTATAAATCCGTATGCGTTCATAACGTCCACACCAAGAATTGCTTCATCCACAATGTCTGCAACAAGTACTTGATGATTAAACTCAAGTCTACCGAGGCGTAGGTGTATCTCCAATTTTCCATACACTTTTACAGGCCGTCCAGTAGCTGTTCGCAAGCTGCAAGAGCACCAGATTGGCTTGAGATCTTTCACCACGTCGGGGCGCACAATAGAAACTGTTGCGCCTGTGTCAACTGTAATCGAGGTTGGCCTTTCTTGAACAAATCCGGTAACTACCAAGCTCCCGCTGTTTTTCTGAAGTGTAGAAATTGCGTATTGTCTAGGGGCTTCGTTCCTCCAGTTAGTCAGCACACGCCCCGTTGTACCGACTACTGCTCGTTTCCCTGCTGCTGAATTCTAACCCGACAATCTCGTTGTAGATGTCCAGGTTTCCCACATCTATAACACTTCGGTCTTCCATCCTTTCTTATTTTATTCTGTGGCGCCGACCGTCGAGTCTCTGTTCCCTGTTCTTCTTCCTCATCGTCTGTGCCGTCGCGATCTTTTAGCGCGCGCACTTTATGACTTGCCCAAGCAGACGCTGATTTGGCGGCCTCAAATTGCAAAGCATGTACCAGGGCGTCCGCACTGTTCTGGTGTCTTGCCATTCGTAACACTTGCTGTAGTTCGTTATCTCGGACACCGGCAGTAAATGTCTGCATCGCAAAACGCGTTCGAAAATCTTCCGGCGCTTCAGGATAGGCCAGTCTAATTAGTCTGTCGATACTTGCTTCAAACTCTTGAAGACTTTCCCCGGAATGCTGTCGCCTTGCTCTCAACTGGGTGCAGTACACATCTCGCAAATGTTTATCACCATACCGTAATTCTAGAGCTTTTATCAACTCGGCATAGGTGTTCTGGCTGTCAGGTGGCACTTTCTGTAGTAGTTCTGCCGCGGGTCCTTTTAATGCATTAATAGCATTTATAGATTTATTTATCGAACAATACAATTATTTCTATTATCAATACATGACAATTTAAAATACAGTATACATTTTTTTTAAACAATATTTATGTGTATAATAAATAATTTTTCATCTCCTCCATAATAGAATGTTTGTGATTTTTACACACTCACTATATCCTTATTAGTATAATAAAATTTGAACTCTTGCAATATATATATATATAGTATATATATACTGTATATGTATACTGTATACTGTATATACTGTAATAATCGTTTTATTACACGATTATTACAGTAAGCTACATAAACATTTTACCACATATTGTAACGTCTTCTACAGAGTTAGAACGGTCCTTAAAGGTTTACGCCATTTTAAAATTGCTAAAAGAGGGAGGAGAGTTGGTAAAAAGAGGAGAAATTTACGTATTTATTGGAAGAAATTATTAAGGAAATTAAGAACCTTTGGCCAGAAAATATTAAAGTAATCAGTTACGATGAATTCAAGTCCGTCGCAGACCTACTCAAACGATAAGCGACAGTTGCTGGGATGGACGATCAAATTAAAGCCTGGGACGTTTATCGCAAGTAAGACTGAGATACGTGCGTCACTAATAATTTAATAATTCAAGAAAACGATCTGTCAAGTCAATATCACTAGGAGATGTGCGTGCGTGTGTGTGTATTAGATCGCTTCCAAAAGTAACGAAATACTTTCAGGTCATGTTCTTCGAGTGAATTTAAAGAGAAAAGTACTAGTAAAGATAGCCATGGAAATGGTTTGTTTTCAAGTTACGACCTCTAAATTCCTAAACTTTAACGTAAAAGAGTAACTTGTGATTCACATTCAATTTGGAAAAAACAACGGAAAACGGTAGAGAATTCAGATAAGACAGTCTGAAACCAACAATTTAATAATTTCTACTTAACATCCCATTTTTTTTTAAATTCTACCAATTCCTGCTAAACATTAAATAGCTTTATTATCAATGTCGCAGCGAGAGGGTTTGGAGGTTAAACCCTCCCACAGAGACAAAGGGTCAAATATTCCAAAAATATGCCAGTAGAATGTAGGCTATTCATGTAAGTCAGATTAAATAATTAGGCTAATTGGTTATGGAGTACGAACAACTTTAATTATGGAGGTTGGAAAGATTGGAACGAGCACTGAGAATGAATAACAGCTGATCTGGACAATTAGAAATCTGGAATCTGATTAGATTCTGAGTTCAGTTTTTGACTGAACTCCAGAAAACTAGATATGTGCTCTTTACGTATTGCTTACATAAGGTTTAATACCATACTGAATAAATTTCACTTAACGACAATTCTAAACTAAGACATTGTTGCAAGCATCACATAAAAGATTGGTAGCAGTGTGTAACAATTTTCGTTTTAGATTACTAGAATTGGACATACCTGTTCCACAATGTGCTCCATTTACTGGGCTATATATGCTACAACCGGCTTGCGGATACAAAATCGCTTCGTGTAAGCATTGATAGTTTCCTGGTGGTTCAGGGATGGTTCAAATTGTTATCCTACTTTTTCGAGGTCATGTTCTCTCGCCGAGTAGAAAAGCTGTAGCCTTTAATCCCGCAATGTATCCAACTCGGATTGCAATATTTATAGTGTAGTAATTTGTTTGACAGCAACTTAAAAAATTTCTGTATTAAACAGATTTTCACTTGCTATTCGAATCTTATGCAAAATGTGTCTCTTGTACTACACGGTTTTTACGAACCGTATTTAACAAATTTTATACTTTTTACTTCCATGTTCCTTAAGGAAATGGAAGAATGGTGATGGCAAAAAAAATCGTATTCGAGATTATTGCAGATTCTGATTGTACTACACTCAAAACATGAAAAAAAGTCGTTTTTCGAAAAGTGTCTGTGTGTGTGTGTCTGTGTGTCTGTGTGTCTGTCTGTCTTTCTGTGGATTTTTTTCTATGGCAAACGATAACAGCCGCAAATTCAAACAGAATCAAATAATGTTTTGCATACAGCCCTGAATTTTAGAGTTCTCAAGACATATTGTTTTTGGTGAAGATCGGTTAAGGGAAAGGGGTAGTTTACCTGCAACGTTTTATGTTTTAACAAGGGTATTTTCTATGGCAAACGATAACAGCCGCAAATTCAAACAGAATCAAATAATTTTTTGCATACGTCCCTGAATTGTAGAGATCTCAAGGACTTTTGATTTTGGTGAAGATCGGTTAAGGGGAAGGGGTAGTTTACCTGCAACCTTTTAGGTTTTAACAACAGTAAAGTACTTGAAAATTCATTTAAACTTTTTCAAACAATGGTAATTGTTAAAAATAAAATAATTTTGTTGCCAGGCAATAAAATTATAATTTTTTCATTTTAGTTACTTCATGTATGAGTGACAATATATCGTTCGTGGCAGGCAAGCATATCTCAATTATGTAGTGTTTACGTTTCCATTTTATTATTATGATTACTGCAATAAAAAGGCAGGGAAGACACACACACACACACACACACACACAATTCGCGTTATTTCTGGCCTCACTCATGTTTATTTTCTTACATTTGCACGCTTTTTAAATGGAAAGTGCCGAAACCCACACCAACATAACGCGTGCAAGCCGAAAAAGTGTCCAGCGCGGATAGCGATTTGCTTCCTGTGGATCGCTGGGCAGTGTAACTGCACGTGTTTACAGAGGAACGATTCATAGACAGACTTTTCATCTTTAGGGAATGAACCCTCTGCAAGATGCTGAGGGTCCATGAGTGACTTCCGAGCGCTCCTTCTTTTCCGCGTGTTTGTTCTGTGATACGTACACTGTAGATTCGCAGCTTTACTCTAAGCAACGCTCAATAGGAAATGTTGAAAATTTTTGTCCACGGTGTACCCTCATACACACTAAACCTGCTGTTTTAATTACGGACATCATAATCTTAAAACTTTGGAAACAAAGATCAATCATTAACTTATACAAGCCATTAATTTTATGCATATTTTTTATATATACTGTATGTGTACAACGTTATCGGCAACAAAGAAATAGTTTTTGTTAAAATTCCTTCCCGGGATGTTTGGCCGTAGTCCAATGTTTTCTACAAAACCAGACGTTTCGGCAATGCCATCGACTTCCATCATCAGTGAAAATCGAGTGCGATAACGTGAGGTGGTATACGTTAGTGACCACAGTACTGTGGTTAAGGCTGAAGCAGTAAGTAGCAAGAAGTAGTTTCTATGGTAATATTTCATTTCGAAAATGATTTTAAATATAAATCTTAGAACATGGAAGTTATGTATGGTTCTCCATACCGATATTTTAATTTAGTGCTTTATTACCATTTCGAAAATAAATCAACAATTAAAATATTAAAACGTGTCTTATTCCAGACCGAACGCGATTCGGCGTTCGGAACGCCGCCGTTTACAAGCGATTCTGATTAGTAGTTAACGTCGACTTAATCTGTGTACAACCATGTACTGTACGCGCGCCAGTTTTGCTGCCGAGACGCCTGAGGAGTGGGGGGTCTACTGAATCATAGTGCGTGCTTGTGTTGGTGGGGTATTACTGATTCTGAAAACATTGTTCAGACGTTCAGAAGACGTATTTAGTTATAATTTTGTGTGCGTATTAGATTGAGCGTTCGTACATTATATGTCAGTGTAATTTATTGAATATTTTGTTAAAGTGTGTTTTTTAATTTGCTACATGAATTACCGTGTTAGTGACAGTCAAGTCACACCAAAACTGTGGTAAACGTATTTTAAACGTGTAGTATTACAGTGATGCGTGCAGTGGAATGGGACACGTCACCACATTCCTTGCTCGGTAGGAACACGTCACCACGACAGTACTTGCGCATCACATAGAGCGATTATGAAATGTTTGTTTTTGACAACCTGTAATGTCCAGTTTATTAAAATCTTTCATGCATTTCTGCGATAAAACGAGCAGACCGATTTCTTTTCATTTGCTGCAAATGTTAATATAAATGTTATCACTGAGTTTTAACAAATTCGTACAAAACACGTAACGCTATAAGCGTCTGCAGAATACGGGAGACAATTGGAGCCAGTTTACTGGTTGGTTTATTTTATTTAAAGATGTCACTTTATTATTGTCCATGACTTTGTTAAATTTTAGATATTTGTTAAAGTAACCCTTATGTGTCCACACTTACCTTCTTGACTACAACAAAATTAATAGAAATTAATTAGTTTTTTTATTTTACTTTTTGTAGTTTTATTCGCAAAAGTCTAAACCCCCTACCCTTCTCGAACCCTCCAGAACTCTCAGAATCCTTTCCCAAAATAAATCCTGACTGCGCACTTACTATTACTAAATTTGTTGTTTTTTTTTTTTTAGCGTGATTCCTGAAACTATTAAACGGTAGGTTTCAAACAGTCTTACCTAACTGTCTGTTTTCTTGATGTTTTTAACTTAAAATTTTCAATTTCACCGTGAAATTAATATACATGTGCAACTGGTGATAGCAGCTTACTTCGTTCGTTAAAAACTAGCTATATTTATTGTATCCGTAACATGAAAACAAGGTGTTTGCGGATTTTTCCTTATATGAAATTTCTTTTTATTTTTACACGTAAAACACGAGCTAAATGTACTCGTTACTTTGTAGCTTAAATTTCCGTTACTTCGTAAACTGCGTATAGGCCTACATATTCCATGTAAATTCTCATTGTAATGTTAATTATATTTCAAAGCGTCATGTTGTAGTAATCATGTGAAACTATCTAATCACAGAGGAGTTACGCCTATGACGTTTCAGATCGCTATGACATGTACTTCAACTGCAATATTTCGTGTTAAGGGAAAAGCAAATATCACTGGATAACAGAAACTCACGCAACATCATGCGTTATCCATATTAGTGTGTTACTACATTCTCGACAAACTCTACTCGCAGCACTCGTTTGTAGCGCTTGTCTCGCTTCTCTGCGGTTGCAATGGAGCTCAATCTTCACTACGATTGTCCGCAAACTGAAGAGAATTTCGGGGTGAAACGAAAGTACGTTACACAATGGATGCACCCTTACGTCCCATAACGAATTCGATGTTGCACCGTCTGTGGGGGGAGCTAGGTGAAAAAGGTTCTGTCACATCGATGCCGAACGATAAAGAAAGAAAACGACGTAAATGTTGTGTAATTGGAAAAGACCGTATTTCGTTAAACGTTCATCCTGTTGCAGACGTACTTTACCCTCTTCTATCGGGAAAATAAACGAAGAAACGTCCAGTGTTTCTGGTGCAAAGTTAACCTTGCTCATTTTGGATATATTTTGACAAAAAATCCTCCGTCTTAAAGTTGGTTAAGGTATTTTTAATATTCACCACATACTAATTAAAGAATACGGTTCGCGTCATTAATCCCGAAACACAGGCACAGAGCATTTTATATGCGATCGGTATTTTGTACAGTTTTCCTTACCTAGTTAACGGTTTGTGAAACAGTGCTGCAGTGCCCAGCACCGCTGTGAACAGTGCTTTCGTAACTTACCGGTAACGGGTCGTTAGGGAAGGCTAAGGGGGAGCTTCTTATTTCGTATTATTCTTCTCCTCATTCTTCTTGTCTACACGTATATTGTGACTGACCCTCCTTATTAGATGAATTCATATTTCTTTTTTAATGTCTAGGCTGTCACCAAAACGCATGTTCAGAAGATTTATATATAGGTTTCGAAGTAAGCACATCACTTCAAGGAAAGAGATTCTGGGAAATATTGAAGACTGTGTGTTTATGTCTTAGAATCCTAGGAAAGCAATTCACTTCATGTAACGTGTAACAGAAACTGAAAGCGCCTAACAAATTAACGTATATTCCACATACGCAGATTACATTATAAGATACTGGAATAACTTCTTATTTATTACAATAATTATTTTATTTTATTTTACATTGGTAAATAGATAGTGAGACTGATTTCAAACATCTAAACTCTTCGTTTAGAATACCTCTTATTCAGTAAATTATTTCTTTGAAATGTACGACGTTTATACCCCACCGATCCATCTCGGGATATTTTGAAGTCTCTTCACTCACTTAGGTGGTAGGCCTACATTTATCTGGTAAAATCCAGTTGAATACTTCTTTGTATTGTCTCATATTCTTAATCAGGGGACAAAAAACATTGATCCCGTCTTCAAAATTATCTATAGAACTAATGTTTTCCTAAGTTTCGCCTTGATTCTTATATTCCTAAGATACCTTAGAATTCTTTCCCTTTCTTTTCTTTGCCTTCGGTTTAACTTTGTTGTCCCACAAAGCACATACTTTTCTTATGTTTCTTTCTTTTTTATAATCTGACCGTTAATGTTGTTTTAATTACGACGGTATTTTCCAAAATAATATTCAGTTTTCGGATTTAAATAATTACTTAATTATTTAAAAAGTTATAAACTTTTCTAGTTTACATAAATATAAAAGTAAACAAACTGAGTTTATAAAACTAAATCTTACAATCGTGTTGTTCAAATTTTTAGCCGTTTTATGTATGTCGATTACTACATCATAATGTTACCGAACGCAACAGTGTCTTTAAAGTGTCATAGTATATAGCCTAACAATCTGGTTACATCTATTCTGTTGTATCAGGCTACACGGATTCACTTTTCCCTTCTTATCCAAAAATCTGGAATTGTAACTGGATTATAAGGAATTGTACGTGGAAACAGTTCTCTTACGAGACATTTCCCGACTGTGTTGTCAATTAAGGACTGGTCTTTTGCACGTCCCCGTTACGTAGATACCAATCGGCCTTAATTTCGTTTCTTTTAGCATTGTTATTGGCTTATAAAGAAAATATGTTGGACTCTTTATTCTCTGCTATCGTCTACACGACATCGATATGCCAGATATTTCTGATATGGATCTCGCCAACGATAAGCTACGTAGCCCCTTTCAACCTGAACAAGATTTGGTCGTGTACAGTTTTCAGAATTGTTTTACTAGTGCCATCAATTCGTTTCAAAAAATAAAAATATGTCAATAAATTTCACAGGTTAGGTAACTGCCATTTCAACAAGCCATTTAAATCTCTGATGACATGACTATTGCATCCCATATCATCTGTAGCCTACATCAGGTGATTCGTAACAAAACCTTTAAGTGTTTTAACATTTTTAGTCAATTGTGGCCTTTAATATCAGATGTTTGGTTACTACCAGAAATGGATGTTGAACATTTTGTGTCTGTCTGCAGATAACATACTCACATAGTCTCTCCTGATCACGTGTACAACAATGATATACAATAATATAGTTCATTATTAAATCTCTTGTTCCCCTTTGCTTCCCTAAAATCATTAATTATAAAATGATGATATTATAGTAGATATTATAGTATGGCCGTGCTAAGTGTTCGTTATATTTTTGCGGCCTAATTACCATGGAAGTGTTATGAGTGCTCATGAGACGTAGGCTTATACTACAGTATATAGAGAACTTCCAGTTCATTTATAGTTCCAGTACAAATTGTTCAGCTACCTGCTACAGTCACGCTCGAACCGGTCCAAGATCATTTTATTTTTGCTTCGGCCTGGTACTAAAGATCTAGGCTGATTCCTCCCTAAAACAACAGATGGGAAAAACAGAGGAGTTTTTACCGGACCCTGTAATAGTGCTAGTCCACCGCAATTGGAGAGCCTTGCTTCACGCTAAATACACTATATTTATTAATGCAGTATTAATTTATTTCTAAGTATTTTCTAGACATTTTATTAGAAATTAATGGACTGCTAATGCGAATAGATTTGAACTTTAGTATTGGTCAATGTATTCAAAAAGCTTGTATTGTTTCAAAAGTATTTCAGCCGCCCTAAGAATTATGCTGAAATGATGTTCATTACATTAAATTAACAAAGACAGTTTTATGATGACAGTTTCAAAGGAGAAAGTAAAGTAAGTTAACGTTTTGTAATTGGAACTGATTTATACGTGCACAGTACAAGCACACACCCCCACACACAATAAAATATAATATTATGTAGACTACGAGGTGCATATTTTACGAGGAAGTAGAACAGGTTTCTCCTTTGAGTGTACATGTCTTCGTTAAGGGTGAGTTACGGTATGGTGTAACAATAGCACCCCATTAAGGCGAGCCAGACTGTGTCCCATTTGCGCTGGCCATGCTAATTTGATAACAATTTACTTGAGTTATGGTCTCGGTGTGGTGATACATTATACTGACGTAGCGCTCCCTTGACCACAGCCAAGGTAAATTCAATTTGGTGTACGCTAATATGCACTGCATAACGTCCCGTCCTACGCCCGTCTCGCCACTAAGTCTCTATTGTAACTGATACATGCTAAACTGGATGCACATGTGTAGATAATTTTCATTCAATTCTCGTAATTTAAATTATTGTTAAGGACAATCTGACATTTCGAATTATATTATTCAATTCGACATTGTTCAATATTCTTTTCTACGTCCGGAAGACCCTTTAAATATTTTTCTCGGTCTGCCTTTACCGCTTCGGTTTGGTGACTGCCACTGCTTAACCGACAAGACCATCAGTCTTCTGATCCTTTTGGTTAGGCAACCAAATATTCGTAATCAGTTTATTTAACGAATAAAAATAAAATAATCATAGGCTAAAAATTCTACTCTGTTCCTCAGTTATCCGTATTTCAGGTCAAGACAAAAGTGTACTTGCCCATTTTTGATGACCCCTAGGAAACGAGTCACTTGGTTGTTTGTAGCGGCCCTGTCAGTGGTAGTTAGGAAAAAAATATTTTCGTCACTGATGGAGTAAAAGGCTGCAAGCAAGATGCGAACATCTTTAAAAGATGGCTGTGATGGATTGTACACATTTGAATTTGAATCCAATTGATGGTCTTTTGCCGTCACAGAAAAAATTTTAATGCGACGTTTCGGCCACCCAAAAATTCGGCAGCCGTCTTCACGCAACACTCACAAAACACAAGCACAATGTTCACGACCACTTTCTCGCTGTGGTTTGTTGACTTTACTGGTGTGCAAGTGTTCGTGCGCACTGTGCTTACGTTTTGTGAGTGTTGTGTGTGCTTTCGTAGTAAGTATTCATTTGGATTACTTTATCTTTTGATTATACAATACCGGTATGTGAAGTTTCTTTATTATTATTTTATTGACTCTTGATCACTGGTTGATAGATTCTTTATCACTTTATGCATTTCTTTCATTTCTTTAGGTATATACTATATATTAGTATATAATTAGCCTGAAGACGGCTGTCGATTGTTTAGGTGGCCGATACGTCGCATTAAATTTTTGTCTTGAAGGCAAAAGTCCGTCAATTACATTAAATTTCAAAGTACGATGTGGTACAGAACCCAATAAAACATCGCTCCTTCAGACAAAGGATAGGAGTTCCAGTAGCCCAGTACTCGGAAAAATGTAGGAAGTTTATATTTCCATTACTAGAAACGTGAAAAGAACGTCACTGTCTGAATTTGTACGACTGCGATATCTACTTTTTATGTTATACCCACTAGTTTTTATAAAAACGTATGAAAAACTTTTTTAATATAATTTCATAATCTTATAATTCACAGAAATTCTTACTGACGAATGGTACATTCTTGTTAATCCACTGTATAGCCTACTTTACTTACATTCATGACCATTTTTCTGTATACTAACTACTGAAGTTTCTTGCAGTAATTACATATTATATTTTTAAAAAACAATAATAATTTTCTTCCGCAAACAAATTCTATTTTATTATATTATATCCTACGAACTATTCGCAGAAACAATCTGTATCGAGAGACGTTTGTAATATTTATTCAATATATTATGTATTGAAACAATGAACTCGTATATTATAGACCTGTGATAACGCAGATTGTTTCTGTGATATGTTAGTAAGAAAATTAATATAAAACGACATACAGTAAAATACTGTTATGGTCATAACAGTCTCTTCATCGTTATATGACTATTGCAATTATTATTTTAATTAACAATATAATTGCTACTACTACTACTACTACTACTACTACTACTTCTACTACTACTACTACTTCTACTACTACTACTACTACTACTGCTGCTGCTGCTGCTGCTGCTGCTGCTGCTGGTGCTGGTGCTACTGCTAATAAAATAATAATAATTACTATTATTATTGTTGTTGTTTTCCATGCCGTTTAGAACACAGCATTTTAAATCGCACAATTAGTTTACTTAAACGAACATCAATTTTATATTTACTGACCATAGTATTTGTGATGACACCGTGATACTAAACAACTAAATTATTCTACACAAAATTAATCTGCAAAATTCGAAATTCTACAATCAGTGAAATGTTCCCAGTAAAGCATACAGTCTCAAGTGTGTGTAAATAAACTACACCTTCGCTATCAAATTAAACTTGACTGCTTGATTCGACTAACCGGAAGTAGACTGTTTTTTCTTGACCTTGTCGATTCTCAGAACATTGTCATACTGTTTCCTTGTTACGTCGCGGTAGATTTTGTTGACTTTGTTTGCAATGTTTTGAACACTAAAATTATTCGATTACTTTGTACGATACAAATATAACGAACGATTCGGAAAAAGTAACTGATCATCTATACGATCATCATAAAATAACATCAATATCAAATATTAAAGTGACAAAAAAATGATTTCTTGACAATTTGTATCAGTGTAAGGCATAATTTACATATACTTGGGAGTATAGAGAACAACAGAAAATAAGAGACTTTAAATAACAAGAAATAAACAAATTTTTAAATTTAAATCAGGCCTATAAGACTAATCATTAATTTGCATCAAATGTTAAATAATATACTTTTACAGGTCACCCAATGAAATCCATATTTTAAACAATAATCATCATTATAATCTGCTCCTGTAGCTATACAGATGGTTTGTTCCTTTCCGGCGTTCTAACGAAATTGCCTCGATGTTGACATTGGTGATGTAGTAGAAGTTGTGTTGCTTCATGTGTAGCAGTGTAATGTGTGATCGCAAGGTCACGAACAGATCACGGAGCAACCATTTTGTTCTGTATTTTGAAACAGGTATATCTCATTTATAAACCAGGTAAAGTGTACAGAAAATAAATAATTAAATCAGAATTATAAATTAGTTTTTATTTTACACTATTATATCAAAGAGTATTATCTGTAAATTAAAACTTATGTTAAAAAACGATTAATTTAGAATTCTTTTTTTTAAATAAAGTTAACTAAGTTGTGAATATAAACTATACTAAATGCATTACCTTAAACATCACTTTTCTGTTGATACGCCACTAGTAGCACACGATCGTTTGCCAGTTATAACAAAAGGCTTTTGACGAACATTTAATCAGATTCTGTACTTATTAAATAAAATGAACAGAAGTACAGCGTACTTACTCAGCATAATGTCTTTGGTTTTTTAATAGGCCTACTTTCTTATTAAAATAAGAAACTAATTTAAACACGTTTGAAAGAACTAACTAACGAAATAGAAACACTGTAACACTACAGTAGTAAAATTTTAAAAACCTAATTGATTTCCACTTATTTTTGGGGAAAACCGATTTAATGTCTTTCTTTGCTGCATACAACGGCGCCAACTATACTAAATGCAAAACACGTTCACCTTAATTTGTGGTCTGCAGTAAGTTATATATTCATCATTAGAGTCTGTTTTACGTAAACAAGTGAATTAAAAAAATATTCGAGTTATTCGCTAATTGCAACAATTTATACATCATTTTTGGAATATCGATACGTTATAAGCATCGATAAACGTCTTATAATATGGTCTAAACTATATTTTAACGCTATCCATACTTTTACTTGCTTGGTTACCTCATTCTCCAGCTCTGTTCTTTATCATGTTTATCACATTTTTATCAAACGTTTTTCTTATAAAATTAAATAGTTCCCACGTTAAAATTGTTTCTTTTTAATTTTGTTTTCTTTTGCACCTTTATTATATTGCATACGTAAGAACTGTTTCAACTGAAGTCTACACTTTCAACCTGTTACACATTCGTTTGTGTATTCAGTACATTATATAGTACTTAACTACACTGTAATACTCTGAACGAAGAACATTTTCTAACTACGTATCTTTCAGTCAAATTACTAATACATTTCTTAATAACTTGTAGTGTTCATTTATACTTTCTGAATACACTAAAACTATACAGATAATACTTGGAAATAAGACATGGAAAGACACTGAGATAAAATTCTGTAAAGTAATGGCAACACCTGTTATAACTTATGGAAGTGAAACTTGAACGATGACGAGAAATGATGAGCGAAGAATACAAACAAGTGAAATGAAGTTCTTGAGAAAAACCAAAGGTTGCACCCTTAGAGATCAAATAAGAAATGAAGATATAAGAACCGAGTTAAATGTGTAATCTATGGGCAGCAGAATAAGGGAAGGACAAATAACTTGGAGGCAGCATATCAAGAGAATGGAAGATATGAGATTACCTAAACAAGTAATAAGATACAGGCTTCAAGGAAGACGAGATGTAGGTAGACCATGGAAGAGATGACTTCAGTAAAGGCGGAATAGACAGAATACACTAAAACAGATTAACAACTATTAATTGCCTTAACGTTATCCATTATCATCAGATAGAAACAGTGCCTTCATACTGTTCTGCCTTGTGCAACTTTCTTCAGTTTCTGGTAGACGTTCCCTCTTTCAGGCTTGTCGCCATTCCACTGCGTTTGCCTACCAGTGTCTCTTCAATTATTAACTTTCTGCACACAATGTGGCTAAATGCAGTATAATCTGCCATAGCAGAGTTCCCCTTTTCTTAATATTTTAGTGCCTCCATATTTATAACTACGCCATTTCATTTAACTTATTCCATTTACCCCTATACCCACACATAACAATTTTCTAAAACATTCCTTCAGAGTGCATTCGACAATTTAACAGTATAATTGACATTCATTTACATATTTACCGTATCTGTTTAAGCGTTGGTTTTGAAAAAATTTTAGACTTATATCACTTAACATATTCATCTCGTTCAAAAGCGTGTATGCAGTCTGATAATGATTTATAGTTTGTGAATTCATTCACATTACATAAATTTGAATAATACCGAGAAGGCACATGCCACAGTAAAAACACCAATGTTTAACAACAAGCACTGTTGAAAACGACGATTGATTCCACATGACAACCGGAATTCAGACATATGCATATAACCATAACTCAGTTCGATTTCGGTACAAGGAAGCATTGCCTCAAATAACTTAATACAATCGATACGTCGGCCATGCTATTTGTACCAGTCATGCTAGACTGCAAATGAGTAATTCATACTTCATGATGGATGACGATACACACGGTTCTTCGAAGACTCAAATGGGACCACTGAACACAGAATAATACTATGAACTACATCATAGTATGAACTATGAACTACTACATTGTATGAACTACAGTAGCTAAGGATGCGAAATTAGTAAACTGTCTCTAAATGTATTACGTAAGAACATGCTTTCAGTTGTAGCCAATAAAGCTATAAAGAATTATAGTGATCAGTTCTATTCAACGTTTGTGATTAAGTGCACAACATATAATGTATATTATAGCCTATAAGTGTAGGCCTCTATACATTTATAAAAATGTAGATACTCCTACAAATTATTAATAACAAATAATACTTGCTTCTTCTTTAAAATAATATATTTTTTATATAATTTTAATGTTTCGACAGTATTAACTGTTATATCAGAATGTAAAAAAGGACTAATAAAATTTGAAAAAATTTTATAAACAACTATTTTAAATAGACTATATTTAATGTATGTTTTATATGTAGGCTATATAAAAATATGTCACACAAATGAATATAGAAATATAATATTTATTATTTATTTATTATATTAGTAATTTAATATTACTTTAATCAAACACATTTTTCAAGGTCAAAAATGACCCTTTGGGAAAATTTAGAAATACAGTATTTAAAAATAAAATAAATTATAAATTAAAACCTGAACAGACCACAAATCCAAGTTAGTACCACGTACAACAGTATTTTAAAAATTACTAATAGGCCTATGATAAAATATAGGCTACTTCTGATGATGACAGTAAAAATACAAGGAACAACGTTGTGAATAAGTTACATAAGTTCAACCTTATTTGCGGGACCATCAGGAAAACTCAGGAAGTCAGCAAGTAAAGAAACACGCCTAAAATTTTACAAGGTGATGGTCCTTTCCACACTTCTTTATGGGTCCAATTTACAGACCCATTCTGAGAATTGGACTTTAACGAAAGGCCAGGCCAGTCGTATCCAAGCGGCTGAAATGACGGAGATATACTCTCCATGATCGTAGAAGAAACACAACATGCGGCAGGAACTGAATATTATGAGAATGCTCTACAAGATTGCCCAGTGTCTCTTGAATTAGTGGGAACATCTTTGCCGAATGGATGACTGCCGCATCCTAAAAGAACTATGAAATTATAAGCCGAAGTGTCGGAAAGGGTGGGACGTCCGAGGAAGCGCTGGAGTGACCAGCTTGGCTGTTTGAGACCAACTAACCATCCTTAGTTTAATCCTTGCAGATGATGATGACAGTAAATTAAACAATTGCCAAAATATTGTAACAAAAAACATAATATATATTCTTGTTTTACAATTATAAAGTATTATTTTTATTACAAATCAGAAGAACAAGAATAATGTGGGTACATATCAATTTAATAAAATAATAAATATTGTAACGTAACGAAAATATGGTCCCCTACGTTACATAAATAAGTTTATAAGTTTTAAAATTAAAATTAAAATAATAATAATCCATACTAGTAAAAGGTCAGAAACACAACCCATTATGGAATAAATGAATCATCCCACAATTAGAAAGAAAAATTTGAGAATGTTTATAAATACCAACTTCAGTGGTCAGTGAAAGGGTGTAAACGATAGACGAATGTAAAACCTAACTTAGACAGTTTTATAATAATTGATGATTTAAATGAGAGAAGAATGATTAATTAGTGCATGACTTATTTCATAAAAATGTACCTGTTATTACGTTGTATCATGTTGTATTATTATCATGATAGTATGTTATTTTTTGTGTGTAGCAAGTGGAGTAATTCTTTTAACAGAATATCAATTAACTGATATTAATTTCATGTTTTGTGTTATCAATATTTCATTATAGAGCTGTTGTTAAACTTTATATAGTTAAATGTTTGTATACATGTACTTAGTTAGTATGCAGCTTATAATTGTAAACTTGGCCAGGAAGGCTATAATTGTTAATGAGATACAAAAGGGTTTAGTGTAATCATGTAATAAACAAATGAAGGATTCTATAATAATGCAAGTAGTAACAAATTAAAATCAGAAGTAGATAAAAAATGTAATGATAGGCCTAAAACCAGTAACATTGTATAGTAAGTCAGGTCAGAAAGGTTAGGTAAAGAAATTTGTAAAAAATACTAAATAGAATATAATGAGTTAGGAGAAGTTAATAATAATTGCTGATAGCAGATAAATAAATTCAATTTAAATAAAATCTCAAAATGTAATAGTGCAATGATACCGAAAGGTAATATTTTGTAACAGGAAAATAATACTTGTTAGAGTAAGTAAATTAAGAGGAAACGACAGCAAAATGTATATAATTTAGTAACAAACTATATGTAAAGGTATAATAAGATATAATGCAAATTTAGTAAAGGATTATTTTGATGAGTGTAAGAACATTGTATGATAATGGTTATAGTATAATATATAATATCCAATACGAGGAGACAGGATGGTTGTCAAGGACGACGAGAGATATAAAATTTGTTGATTCGATTATTGAATTATTATCCATGAACGAAGACGGATTAGTTTTGATGCACTCAGAAACAAATTGATAAAATTAAATTAAACCAATACATTTGTGAACAAAATTAAGTAATAAATCACCATAGTATGGTTCACTGACATTCGACAGTCTAATATATCCGAATAATAATAAACCTGTACATCAAAAGTGACGAAAATTTAAAGGAAGAACTCTACTAATAAAACTCAATATAATGAGTAATCATTAATTGAATTAATCAACCAAAGCAGAGAAATAACTACCTGAATAGAGTTATATAATCCAATATTATAAAGAACGAAAACAAAACACAAAATTATACTTGAACGTCATCTTCCACCATTTAATAGAAAAAGCGTAGTTGGACACGAAATACGTTGAAACACGTAACCACAAAACTCGGACATTGTTGAACAAAAGGAGCGGCATTTCTGCATCATCCCAGGACCAAGAATTCAACTTTTATTTCGAACTTGGAGTGAAGACTGGCGAGGATTAATTCATCTGAATTCCGTTATTGACCAAACACTACGACGAGGTTAGCTGTACACTGCCTTACCAAGTAACGATGTCCAGCGGACGGTAAAACTACACTTATTTTAATTAATATTTAATAAGAAATTAATACTATATTGTAATACCTTGTAATCCTATTTATGCATTTTCTGACCTTACTAATAGTTGAAAGAACTTTCACACCGTGTGTTTAAAGAAATACAATAATAATTAAAATAATATATAACCCTGAATCCGATCTATAATCGATTACTTCTAATACGATCGACTTTTGTATCTCCGTAAAGGAAGAACTTTGTTGTCAAGAAATACAAAAATCATAATAAAGACTTATTTCAGAATTTAACGATATCTTCTCATTTATATAATATTTAGTGCAGCAGGAACAAGTTGTAATATAAGTAGAGAGTGTAACGTAGGAATTATTGTACGCGGATAACTAACCTACAATTTCCAACATCTGTGAAACACAGCGCTACCTCGCGGACCACTGTTGAATTAAAGAGAACGAGAAACAAATAAGAATTCCCTCTTTTCTCTTCAACGCGGGCTAGGCTTGAATGAGAAAATTAGGTTTGCACACTTAATACATAAATTTCAATCACAACAAAACACATATTATATATACTAAATAAAGAGAAGACGTAAGGGTTAATTTAATTAATAACGAACAAGATTAGAGGAGATATTATAAATTGGCACTCACAACAGTGGGGCATTAGAAGGTAGTGATACGGGAGATAAGACGCTATACGCGTTAAGTTATAAATTGGCGAACCCAACAGTGGGGTGTTTAAACCTTCTCAAATATAATTAATAACAACTAGATACGTTAAGTTATAAATTGGCGTTTCCAACGTGGAGCATATTTAAACTTATACCTTCATTCAACCCACGAGAGAAACGGTATGTTATAATATTCATATAATATCTCTATATTAATTTATATAACATATTTTTATGTACACATTAAATATCTGTTAATAACAATTGGTTTCAAATTTTATTCATTATTGTTCTGAAGATGACGGTTAATACTATGAAAACATTGTAAATTATATAAAAAGTATATTCTTGTTTAGAAGAATCAAGTATTATTTAAACAAAATTAACACTGTTGTACACCATTAAAGACAAAATATTCCGATTAGCGCTTTCAAGCTTCACAGCTCATCGTCAGATCGGAAATTTCCGCTGACGAAGCTTGAAAGCGCTAATCGGAATAATTTTTCTATAGTCGTGTGCAACAGTGTTAATTCCGTTGGTGATTATAACCACTAACACAACTTCCTTAATTATATTATTTCTTATTAATAATAATTATTAGTACAAGAATAATTGTGAGAAAACATAAATGTAACATTTATAAGTGTATGTATGTTAATTCATTATTATGTATGTTTTATATATTTAGATACTTGTCACTTGTTGCCATTTATATACATCTGTACATTTAACATATCTTTGAACCGTTGTGATTTAGGTTAGAAAAAGCATTGAAATTGTGTGGTAAATATATCTCTTTATTTGCATGGATTTCCACATTTTGATTTCCTGTATTAAAAACCTTCCAATGAGAAAGTAGAAATAACAAATTACAAATCGTTTAAGTTTTTGTGCCAAATTTAGTACAGTGCTTTCTATCTCAGTGTGGCCAAAGGACACCGTGGGAACGCAGAAAATCAATCATAAACTTATGTAATGCCACAATTTTCCCACTGCTTGGTTGACGTAAAATTTAAAACATAATTTTTTATAAGTATTTTCAATATATTAAATAACAACAAATGCTTTCATGAATTATAAGAACGTATAGTGTAATAGTATGTTTTCTACTATTGTATTAATAAGTCCATATATAGTTATAATAATAATAACAACAATTGTTATTATTGTGCGTTTTGAAAGAGGACTAGAGTATTTACACTTGTTCTTGTCTGGACTTACACTGTAACACATCATCGAAGACTGTAGTGCTCTTGCAGAACTAAGGCAGAGACACGGAGTCAACGGTAGCCTGAAAGAACGATACATAGAACTCTGCCCTTCCTAAAAGCAGCAATATTACTGTATAGTCTGTGAAAATGTCGTTTTACGTCTTAATGTGTATGAGTTTCCATTGATGTTGAATCAACTAAAATATAAGTGAGAAGAAAACTTCCTGTCGAGGAATAATCCTGGTAGACGTCGTTGGGCTAAAGGCGTTAGTTACCGAGCCCCAAAACACATTAAAAAAGAATCATAATAATTATTATTATTATTATTGTTATTATCATGATCATTATTATTCCATACATTAAAATCTGGAATGATTGCAGATCTTGTTCTGTCACAAAAAGATGATCGGTTGGTACAAGAAGGTGGCCTTTGAAAGGCCAGATGCATTTTCGCTTGAAGATTGCTCAGTAATTCGAGTAGACTGTTTCTATCTGCAAATTAATTAGGCACTTACTCTCCTGTCTATGCAAGCTCGTGGGCACCCAACCTTTTCAACTGAATAATTCATTTAAGGAGTTCCAGCTTATCCCCGTGAATCGATGAGCTGCAACACTCAGACGAACGGCTGCCGCAATTAGGCGCCTATGACAGCGTAGCCACGGTGGCTCGAACTAATTCTAATCTGTATGAACCGAGTATTTTGGCAGACGCTGGACTAGCAGTCGAGCTTAGGAGAGGCACCTCCACGGGACGGAGCCTGACTTACGCCAGGCAGCGGTTCAGGGAGTTGGAGTCCAACTTCCTAGGTTGGTAATACCCGACCCGAAATTAATGTTTCTGGTACATTAGGTTGGGGATTGAACAACACATGCTTTAATGAACTCTCAAAACCTTCGTACTCAAATTGCGTCGACTGTGGTATTTACTTTAGCACTTCTTCCAGTTTAATGGTAGGTAAAAGCGATTCATCTTTCCTTTTGACGGACTAACCCATTAAACATCAATAGGTGAGGCACTATAGTAGTTACAGAGTATGCAGGTTGAAGTAATAACTAAAATCGTCTGTTACTGTTGTAACATAACGCGCCAGAATAAATACAATTTAGTCATCAAAATTCGTCACCTAAACGCAATCTTTTTAGAAATAAAATACGAAGAATTATAAAATTAACTTAACAAATAAAGAAATGAAAATAAAATATACTATTTAAAGACAAATAATAATGTCAAGGAGTGAAAGGTAATAAAAAACAAAAGGGAAATATTATAATAAGTAAATACTAGGGAAATAGGGAATGAAAACTTATGAATTAAATAATTTAATGACAATGACAAGACAATAACTGACTATGACTATTACACCCAGGAGGGAAGATCGAAGAATAATAACAATGTAAATAGATATTATTTAATAGAATGTAAATAAGTTATTAATAAATAGAATTATAATGTATAAATGTTAAAACTAGTAAGTAAGTAAAAAGATATTGGTTATAGTATAAGCCTATTAAACTATAGAGAGGTCTGCGAACCTCAAGCAGTTATTTTGTGTCAGTGCACTACAAACTGTAAGTGATATGAAAATTACAAATAGAATAATATTAAACAATAATCACAAAAATTAGGTAGTCTAATAATATAAGAAAGTGAAAATAACGGTGATAGACGTTCGTTAAAATAACAGTGTATAGTGAAAGTGAATAGGAAATAGACCTAGTTATAATATAAACCGTGAATAAAACATATAATTTATATAAACCAACTATATAGTTAATATAATAAGATCAAACAAAGTGTATAATGATTAAAAATAGTGGAATATTACGTTACAAACTAATAATATACATTAGTGACGAAGAAAAAATAAGATTCAACAGAATCATGTCAATTATAAAATATGAAAACAAACCTGTGACCCACAAATATAATTTAGCCAAGCGCTGTACTAAATGAATCGGTAGTTTTAAGAAAAAATCTCTCTCTCTCTCCCCCCCCCTACACACACGCGCGCGCGCGCGCGCGCATAAAGAATTTTGACGAAACCGAAACATCGAAGCATGATAATGTTTCGTAAACAAAAGATTTCTAGACTGTGGGGAATCGAAAGTGTGGAAGCGTTACATTTTTCGATGACGATTTTGTGGAATGACCCCCAGCCTAGAAACATTATCATGTTAAAAACATTATTGTTGAAGAATATTTAAAATAAGCCAGAACACATTAATTTGAAGCTGGACATTTTCTACAAAATAATTAATGTTATAGGCCTACAATGAATTAATGAAGAAAACTTCAGAAATAACGAGAAGTATAATGGTTTAATAGAATACACGGAAAACTGAAGGCCAGAAGATAAATATCAAGAAATAATCTCTAAACGAAACTACAAATTTGGTGAGATTGTTCCAGTATGATAAAATATTCATTTGATCAATCAATATTCTATTTAAAGCACAAGAACAGTGAAACAATATAATAAAAATACTATGGACATTATGATTATTAATTTTATTTGTTCATTGTAATTTTATTATTAGTTGTTCCTATTTAAGTTGTTTCTTTTGTATGATCCAAAGGACCCATGACTCAACACGCATACACAACACAAAATTACTGAAACCTATTTGTAAATATTATATTTTATTTTATATGTTTGACTTTGACTGTACATAGACTTTACATTTTTTTATATTAACCCTGAGAAAGAGTTTTCATGTTGTCAAACCTAAAGGAGCTACTAACTGAAGAGAAGGGCATTGAATGTTAATAAATTTCAATATATGTCAAAGAGAAAAGAATAATAAATTTATTTGAATTAAGACAAGACAGAATAAAAGAGTTTCAATTTTTTATTTCATAACAATAGAGAAAAATTTATATTACACTGTTTAACAGAATATGTTTCCTAAAATTCTCATTTCATTTTTTTTTTTTTTTTTTATTTTAATCATACGGTTACTGCTCTCAAATGTTTAAGGATTTTCAGTGTTACCCGTTTATAACATTAGTGTCAATCACGTTTTCTGTAATAATTGAAGGAAAGAAAAAATACGTTTAGTGTCAAGGCCTTTTTCGATTTTTAGCTAGTAAGGACAGGCACACGTGATTTATAGCAAGCCGTAAGGACAGGTTACGTATAACAGTAAAGTACACTGACCTAAAATGGTAAGTAGGTGACGGTAATGTATTTTGGTTGTACAGGTGTTGTTATAGAACAGCTCGGTGTAATTTATTTGCTGAAGTGAAGGACGGCTGTAAGTCGCTACTGTTTTGCAGAAAACGTTTGTCGCCAGGATCTTACGACTCGTCATTCGCTGGAAATCTTACTACCCTAATCGTACTATATAGGTAACCATATACAGAGTGTCCCGGGAGGAGAGGGAAATAATTTGAGAAATGGTTCTATAGTGTAAAAGAAGAAAAAAAGTTCATAAAAAAACGTGTTTTTAGGTTAAAAGTACAATAACTTTGTTAAATGATTAATAAATGCATAAAAGTTAAAAACAAAACTTGTAAATAATTTAATTCTGAGAAAAATGGTGTAAATAAAGTCAATAAAAATCAACAAAAAATTCCAATTTTGGTTAAAAACAATACAATACGTTTTTAGGCAAAGATTTTTCTGTTTTACGTCGGATATTATGAAAGTTATGGGAGATACAGTTCTGTGACCTGTTTTATTCGATTTCTCAGGTCAAAAACCATAAGAAACAACAGAATTCGCCCCTTAATTTACCTTCCCAGAATTTCAGAAAGTCTTCATTTACCCGGGGGAACCGAAACCCGGGCGAACTCTTTCGCTAGCCGTAACTCGCTTACAAAGCGTTTCCGGACATATGTTTATATGAACTTTTTTTCTTCTTTTACACTGTAGAACCATTTCTCAAATTATTTCCCTCTCCTCCCGGGACATCCTGTATATAACGTTTATTTTGCAAGAGTATTATTTTGTCAAATTCTCTTCTTCTTTGTATTCTGTTTTTCTCTTCTCTTATATCAGTATATTACATACTGAGGACTTAAAAAAGTAAATGATTTTTTTATATTTTAGGACTGTGGTTTACTATAATGGTAAATGGTAAAATACTAAAGTAAATGGCAACATTTTACATTTTTACCAATAAAAAATTAGTATCCGAGTCAGTAGTATTATATTTATAATTACATAAAAAAGTCCACCAAATATGGCATTAATATTAGTATTATTATTTGGAAACATTAGAAAATAATAGATGGAACGTTCTAAAGAAATATATGTAAGAAAAATCATTGACGAAAATAATAAGTGGGTGAGTAATTTACTGGGAATCGTTTACCCTTATCGTACTAACCATGCTATACGCGAAATTGTATATAAAACACCACGTTTGCAAGAATATATTTTGTTGTTAGATTTTTCTTCTTCTTATGTCGTTTGTTTTTCTTTCCTCTTATGCCAATATGCCACTATTCGACAGCTTAAAATAAGTCAATCTAAGATGATATTGATATTGGTAAGGTCCTTGAGCTGCAACTCACTCACTATTTTGAATGAAATATATTTACTATACGAAACTTTCAATATTCGATAATTGATTCTTGAGAGATAGTAATTCTGTCAATTTATTAAAGATAACGATTTTAAATAGAATTCTTCTTAACCTAATACCCCACATAGACTCAAACAATTTTTCTAAAACTTTGAGTTCGGGCCGTGTATACTATCGTTCATAGTAAACGCTGTTTGACGCTCAAATCCTTGTGTGACACAGGCTGCTTTTTTATAAATTAAAAATAATTTTTGATTCCTGTATTGGTACCTGGTGTTCTGAAATTTTGAAGTTTCCTAGGCTGTACACTATACTCATATTTAGGTTAAAATTCTATTTACTTGGATATTCCGCGTGGAATTTTTGATAAGTTTGATCCCTCACACTTTTGTCCCCCCCCCACTTCTGTTTTTGGAAGGATCATTCTCAAAAATAATAAGGCTCTGAAGTATAAAAGTGTATAGACACCCGTACCAAATTTTACGAAAATTAGTTGATGAATTCAAAAGATAGACAGAGAGACGAATGCCAAACGGACGAGTTAAAACTGAGAACACGCTTCTCTCGTTCAATTAATATTAGTATTTGGACACATTATAAAATAATAGGTGGAACATTATAGAAAATATATAAAGCGCGTACAAAACCACACTGTACCACAATTGAAACCAGAAAAATAGAATAATTTTCACAAATTAACATTATGTCGCGTTAGGGAATAGAAACCCCCCCTCCTCGATTTCCTACACGGCTGGTAACATTGGCCAGTTATCGATGTAAACAAATCGACTATTTAACGTATGTTTGTGTCTATATAGACCCATATAAGTATTTAATTTCTGTGTGCGTGCGTGTGTGTGCGTGCGTGCGTGCGTGTGTGTGTGTGTGTGTGTGTGTGTGTGTGTGTGTGTGTGTGTGTGTGTGTGTGTGTGTGTGTGTGTGTGTGTGTGTGTGTGTGTGTGTGTGTGTGTGTGTGTGGAGAAAGAGGAGGAGAACAAAGAGAGAGAGAGAGAGAGAGAGAGAGAGAGAGAGAGAGAGAGAGAGAGAGAGAGAGAGAGAGAGAGAGAGAGAGAGAGATGGCTACATGTACGTGATGATATAAGTATCATGATCTCTAACTGTGTTTATTGGACGGTAATAAAAGTGTCGCATAAAACTGCAGTAACATTACAGCTGATGTTTCTGCTCAGTATCTACCGTAATTATCACGCACGGAGTTAGAGTTATCGGTCAGTGTACAAACCCAACGACACAGTTCGCGTGGCGTGTGAACATCTGTCATCAGGTGCTGCTACAGTTGTATTCACGCTAAAGCAGTATGTTATACAGCAATGTGATTTCCTTCGCAACACACGTGTTGGTTTAAATTAATCTATACTCTCGTTAAACTTGTACAGTATCGGGGTATACGTGTGGGTGCGAACAAAACTACAGAATTTCTACAACGAGCCTAACACATTTATTCGCTATATTTAAAAGTGTTAGGCCTACTATAATCTTCAACAGTGTAACACGTGTAGGTTTACTCCTGTGCATCTTCCCGTATACGTAGCTGTAGAACGTAAATGCTCAAACGTGATTGACATTGTTACATCAAATTGGAGTGATGAACTGACTTTCACCAAAACTGGTGTGTCATATCTTATTTCTTCCCTGGCACTTCACAATCGGGTTTCAGTAGGTGATGCTCAGCGGTTTTGAGCGAGAAATACTTCAGAAGATATTTGGACGCCTACAAAGTCAAGAGAGAGCCTGGAGGATCCAAACGTACTTTAAGGTAAACGCACTAATATAAATATAATTATTGTAAGATGTTGAAAGCCTTTGATGGCTGGAACACCGCCTCGAATAAAACAGGACTGAAGTGCTAAAAAAGAAGAAATTGATTGGAAGCAGGTGTAGAGTAGAGGGCAAGGAAGACGTGGAGGAGGATTTGAAGGGTATAGGAATTAGGAAATGGTCGAGAGTAACTGTTGATGGTAGAAGATGGTGTATAACAATTTTGGAGACCAAGAGCCACATAGAGTTGTAACACCAAGAAAAAAGAATAAAAACAGATTTAAGTATCGTCATTCGTAGCATTGCGTGCTCGGAAGTTTCAAACAATTTTATTGTTAATAACCACATTTTGTGGACGTCATTGTTAATACCTAACCTTTTGCCCATTCTAAGATGTGGCATAATTTTATCGTTCAAGATACCACATTACTGAACGGACGAATTGTTTGATATTAACAGGGATATCAATAAAACTCTTAGTTGTCAATAGAAAAAGTGTTGCTATTAAAAATGTCAGTTTCTGTTTGTTCTCCATCTACATGTGTCTGTTTGCATCCCATCTGTATGTGACTGTGCTCTATCTTCATGTGTCTGTTTATGCTCCATCTGCACGTGTATGTTTGTTCTCCATCTGCATGCTCCTGTTTATGCTGCATCTATGAGCGTCTGTATGTTCTCCATCTGTATGTGTCTCTCTGTGCCCCGTCTATATGTGTCTGTTTGCACCCCATCTATATGTGACTGTGCTCTCTATCTTCATGTGTCTGTTTATGCTCCATCTGCACGTGTATGTTTGTGCTCCATCTGCATGTTCCTGTTTATCCTTCGACTGTATGTGTCTCTCTGTGCCGCATCTATATGTGTCTGTTTGGGCTTCATCTGCATGCGTATGTTTGTGCTTCATCTATGCGTGTCTGTTTGTTCTCCATCTGTATGTGTCTGTTTGCACCTCATCTATATGTGTCTGTACTCTATCTTCACTTGTATATTTGTGCTCCATCTGCACGTGGAGGTGTGTGCTCCATCTGCATGTTCCTGTTTATGCTCCATATATGCGTGTATGATTGTGCTTCATGTATACGTGCCTGTTTGTGCTCCATCATATGTGTCTGTTTGTGCTCCACCTGTTTATTATATATCTTTAATAACTCTCAACCTTGGACCGATTTATTGCTTCTTGTAGTGACACTACTGCTTCCTGCAGTCTATTCGCTCATCTCAATAGAGGGCAGCTACCTCCAAGTCTTTCACCTTCTGTTACAAGAGTTTCCATTTAGTCTTCTTTCTGGCTAAACGTTCGTACAACTTATGTATCCCCTACCAATCTGTTTTGTTTTAGTGGCCCGTCTTTTATCCGATCGTTTCGATCTCTCCAACGCTACTTCCTTACTACGAAAATAAACTCGTATTATAATAATTCCTGATTTAATTGATCTGTTGTTGTTGTTGTTGTTGTTGTCAGCACAATTTAACGACAGTTATTTGCATACCAACAAGTTTATACTGTTTATAACATACCAACTATGTTTATGTGTTAACAACCGTTCCATGTGTGGACGCACATGACTCGACATAGAGAAAAATGGAGGAGTGAACGAGAGGCTTGTGTCCAACTTTGGCTATTTGAAGGCTCAAGGAGAATCCGATCTTGGACCGATGAATGCCAGACTGGTACGTAACCACTGGCTTGTGTTTACCAGCCAGTACATTTATACTACCAGCAGTATATTTTGGGTGCGCAGACGGGCGCTGATGTTACGCCTACACAGCGGTGAGCCTGGATCGATGCTTATCCATGGGCACTTATTTCAAAGTCACGTCCTTTCAGTAAGGGTGTGAATGGGTGGTAGGTGCAACATACCTGAAGCGGCGGTTGTTCAGTTGTTTCCGGCAAGATTCTGTGTCCGAGGTCAACAGTTAACACACATGTAGCCTTCGAAGGCTAGCCAGAAAAGATGTCGGTAGAATGAGGGATAGGCCTACCTGAATAAGCCTACATGCGTTTAATCCTTGGAAATGGAGAATTGTAACTATTGCTTATTACCTGAATAAGTAGTACTAGCAGCAGAAGCAGAAGCAGTAATAATAGTAGTAGTAGCAGCATCAGTAGTAGTAGCAGTAGTAGTAGTAGTAGTAGTAGTAGTAGTAGTAGCAGTAGCAGCAGCAGTAGTAGTAGCGAAGCGAGTTCTAAGTTTTAACTCAACAGTTTGGGATTTGTCTGTCTGTCTATCTATCTGTTAGGGGTATCTCTCACATAACTTTTGAACGTGGCATGCGTGTCCGTACTTTTACCCTGTACAACTCTATTGTTTTTAAGATTGACCCCTATCCAAAAGGGGGGTCCAAACAAAAAGTGTAAGGAGGTCCATTTAAAAAATTTTGAAAATCAAAAAAGTCCATGTGGCAGATCAGATTAAACAGATAAAACAGGTTTTAACTAAAACCTGAATCTAGTGTTCATTTTTTGAAATTTTGCGACGCCAGGACCCAAAAAGTGGGATAACAGTTTAATGAAATTGCATATTCAAATTAATGAGAATTTTAACGAAAATCTGAATCTATGTGTGTGTGTGCGCATATATATTATATTTATATATTTTATAATGACTTTACCTCAAGATGTTTTTTCTTTATTTGGTACATGTTTACGTGTTTCGGGACGCTTTGTGTTCCCATCCTCAGCCTTCCTAATTTTGACTCTTGTGAAGTAGGCCTATTTGTGTGTACAACCAACACACAAGTACTTCACAAGATTCAAAATTAGGAAAGCTGAGGATGGGAACACAAAGCGTCCCGAAACATGTTCCAAATAAGGATAAAAACACCTTGAGGTAAAGTCATTATAAATATTTAATATATTATAAACATCAAGAAATATATTGTAGCAAAGTGTTTAAATATACACACACACATATACAGTTTTGGATATTTTAAAATTTGTTGATCCCAAGGCCCTAAAATTGGATGTAAAATTTTTAAAAATTGTGACAATTAATCGGGTATCGGATTAAAGGGAATTTTAACACAAATCCGATTGTTTGGAACTTTTAGCGTTTATTGCATGATTGCTCTACAATTGTTACTTTCCTAAACAAAAAATAGTAGGGTAAGCGGGATTTTCGTCATTTTTATGATAATTGATAATTGAAAAATTATCTAGTAGCCTACAAAAATTAACCGATAACAAATATACTTCGTTCAAAATAGTGATTAAGTTCTACAGCTCAGGGAGCATACTATTAGTAGTCGTAGTAGTAGTAGTAGTAGTAGTAGTAGTAGTAGTAGTAGTAGTAATAGTAGTAGTAGTAGTAGTAGTAGTAGTAGTAGTAGTAGTAGTAGTAGTAGAGCAGAAGCAGTAGTAGTAGTAGTAGTAGTAGTAGTAGTAGTAGTAGTTGTAGTAGTAGTAGTTGTTGTAGTAGTAGTAGTAGTAGTAGTAGTAGAGCAGTAGTAGTAGTACAAGTAGTCGTAGTAGTCGTAGTGATAGAAGTAGAAGTAGTGGTACACATCTTGCCTATGCTTTCAGGCAACAGAGGGTTGCGTTTGAAGACGTCTGAAGTAATCTTTAAAAACCTATGCGATCAAATTACTAAATACACATGAGGCGCAAGCGTGCAGGAAATTTACCTGCTGAATGTATGCATTGACATTTACCCTAAATATTTTCTTCCTCCATCAGATGTAATGAACAATAATGACAATTCTGGTTTTCCTTGAACTCTAGGAAACATTGTATTAAGAGCTGAACCGGAGGATGTGCTATTGTTTGTTTGTAGAGTACTCAGTCGGTTGTACGTGCAGTGCAGTTAACGTGTTGGTTGGTTGTTGTATTGTATTCCGTGAATAAATTAAATTATTCAGCACCTGTCCGTTTATTAATATTTATACGCCGTAACGCGGAATCAGTCCGCGCCACAATGTTAATAACAGTATCGTTTGACAGTTGTTCGCATACTCGAGCTTGCGCCAAAATATAATTTATTTTTCATTCCGCAAACAAAACAAACCAACCGAATATTTTCGTAATTAAAAACTGACAAATCGGTATTTGAACTGATTAAAAAAAAGTAATCATGACTTTAATTGGTTAGCGCGCGCGCGTGGTTCAACACGTCCCTTACCTAGCTCATGTGAGTACGCAGTACGGACGCATACGCAACGTTGCGTAGAGAAATCTGTTTTGTGATTGGTTGGGCAGGTAACGACGCCATCTGCCGGACAGCTGCTAAAAATCTAGTCATTACAGAAGACCAGGTACATCTGTTAACCAGTGTTATCTCTCAGCTGTGTGATTGTCGCTCACTCGTTCATCACTTGGGTAAAATATAAAGTCGTATTCGTCATATTTAATAATGACCGAAATCGCCTTTTTAATCTTGATCTAAAATGATTTAAATACAGATGTTCGGCTACTAGGTTTTTGGCCAGCTTAAAAAAGACATTTAGAACCTCGTATCTGCACTGTTCAATTGCAGAGGAATGGCCGACAAAATATGACTCCAACATTTTAGATGTACTATTAACGAATATTGTGTTATTACACTAAGAACATTAGTAGTGGTACTTCTTCTTCGATCTCTGTAAGTAGTAATATACTTACTACTCAGTAAAAGCTAACTGAAGGCTCCAATATCAAGCAACTTACTATCCGCAACGTTGTATTACCCGGCACATTTTCTACCGAGTAACGTATGCCTAGAACAAAAGACGCCACGTTGTGAATCCTTTATGCCCCCATTTTAACGGGTTTCAAAGGGCATTTATACAGCTTATTGATCAAGGAGAACACCGGCTGCAAGAAAAAAGTAAAATAAAAGTATAGGCTACTAAAAATCCAAGCAACAGTGCTGTGTTATTTCCTATCTTTGGTTCATGCATGATATTAGATGATCAAATCACACGATTTCACGAAATAAACAAATTCTAAAATACATATCAGTCCATTTAGTGAGACGAAAATAAATCGTTTGGTACACCTATTCATCAAATTAGATCCAACCTTCGGTCTTGGCTAACACACATAGAAACTAACTTTCATTACCCTCCTTTGTGTGAGGACGTCCCTCCTTTGGATAAAACTATAGGAAATGCAATTCTGTTGAAATCTGATTAAATTCAGTCACTTTATCTCACAGAAAGTTTCACATTTACACATGTTTCATTCACCTGTGATCGCAAACAATTATGAGACAATCTCAATTCCGAGACAAGCAGATATCCGTTATTTATTTTTAAATAATTGGAACTTCCAGGTGATAATATTTTACACGTATTTTTTACACTGGAAACATATATTTTTACACAAAAATTATGTATATTTTACTGTGCAGATGTAGTAAATGTATTTTAAGTGACTCAATATAGTACTGTAAATGGAATTAATTGAAACACAAATTTTTACGTAGCTCATACTTTTTGTCATTGCATGAATATAACTGATGGCATAAGAATTGTAGGAAGAATAAGAGTATTGAAGTACTGTTCGTGGCTTTCTAATATGAAGTAAATTCGGATAATCAGCTATATATGTCCCGTATACCAGATATTACTATATCCTTACTACTACTACTATTACTACTATGAAGCGTATTGCACTACTTCAGTTACTGATACCACTTCGACAGTAACAAATTCTCTTGCACTACTTACAAACACGTATACACACATACTCGAGTTTTTATGTAAACATCCTACCCTCCAAGTTCATCTCTTGATTATCCTTGTTTATGTTTTCTGTACTTGCACTCTTACAGAATTTCTGCTGTCATTAGTACTTACCACACTATACAAAGTATCCCTAACAACTGCTTGTCTTCAGTGAATCAGAATCAGAAATGGTCACTTTATAAACTTAGATATCATGAATTTTCTGTTTTACCTCGCACTCCTCAAAGCGTAAAATGTTTAGAGTGACTACTGTCTTTCCAAATTTTCTTCCTTAACTGCCTTTTTTCAATCTATGGGATTCCAATCTACGATATAAGCGCAGAGTCAATTATGCAAGAGAGGACACTGTTATGTGGCAGGGATATACAAGGATAAGGATAATTAAATTCTCCTTACTGACATTAAATCGATCGTTCTACTTTGTCTGTAAATTTATTCTTATCTTCAACTTTCATTTTAAATTTGAATTCTTGCTTATACCACATACCACATACCACATAGGCCTATATAACAAAACCAATGTGTGTTTTTAGATTAGGCAGTTGTTTCATTTGTTTGTAAAGATGTGGTAGATCTACTAACTATAGGCCTATATGAATCACGTGCTTTCCCTTACATATTTATTTAGCGAAAAAGGTTACAAAAACGGAAATATATTAAAAGTCTTCTTACCCTTGAAAGAACTCGTAGTACATGGGTTGCAAATTACGCCTAGCACATAAAAAAAAAAAAAAAAAAAAAAAAAAAAAAAAAAAAAAAAAGTTATGTGAAACAAATAAGTGAGAGGAAGCCACTTTTTCTCATAACGTGGTCGTAATCTAAACTTGTGGCTCTGAGCAGCCTACTGAAAAGGATGTATAAATTACATAATTGAGAATCATTACAGGACGCAATGAGTTAACGAAATGTGTTGAAAACTTCTAATACTAATGAACGAAAGTCGTTGGATGACGATAAGATCTTCTGCATATTTTGAAATCGTTAAAACTGATACATGTGTTCAAGGGAGATCATTTTTCATTGTATAAGTGGTAAATGCTCAATGCTACTCAGCTCAGATGGGATTGCTTCTATACAGGGCATTAAGAATACACTTTTTAATGAATCTGTTGGTAAGAAAAATAATGTAACAGAGTGTTTCGAATTGTCACTGTTGTTGCTGATTGAAAGTAGTAACCAATAGTTCCAGTTCAACCAATACGTTTATTAATTACTGTAATGGCTTACGACTTATCATCGCTTATAGAATCCGATTAGTGTACTGTTTGTTTTTTTCCTAGAGGCTACTGTTAACTGAGAGGAGACGGGAATGAGAGTGGTATAGTCATCAGAGCCTTTAATCCTACAGCGCTGTAGGCTATTTGTTCTTGTTACAAGAGTAGCCGAACTCTGAGCAATCAAACCCTAATGGATATCTGTCACGGAATTAACCGCAATCGTAGAAGTAAAAACAGCGGCATTACTCGACTACTGCTCGACTACTGTAAACGGAAGCACGACTTTAGTTTCGTCACTGTGTACCGAGACTCTGTGGTTGCCCTTTGAGCATACAGTCGTACAGGCATCCAAGAAGTTGCGACAGCTTTTTGGCGTAGGTCGTATCGAAGGTGACTGCTTTCGAAAGGAAGACCGGCCGAGTAAGTCGAAATTTCGGTCTAAGAGGTTCATGCTGGATATTTTTCGAGGAAGGAGATTGTTTAATAATGAGTACCTCTCAAGTCTGAGGCGAGGGCTCCGTCGCTTGGGAAGGAGAAGCGAGAACTGATCGTATTGCTAATACTTGTGGCGAAGAAATAGAAGAACAATCTAGTCGTCTAAAATTATACTGAAATCTGAAATTACGTGCACTTCTGGCATTTATCAAACCTGCACAGTCCGTATGTGTGTAGAACCTAACACGAAGTCCTGCGTTTCACGACAAACAGAAAACCCATCGTTTGCGTTGTGTCGGACGTGCTTATCGGTCGGCACAGTGTGCGTGCTTTTGTGCATTACTACGGCCTTAACATAAGCGCAGCAATAATGGTCGGTGTGAAATAGAGGCGTTAACTGTAACGAGATTATCTAGTGTTGCGTTTCTAATACAGGAGGCAGTGTGTGACGCACGCGCGTGCCGCAGCCGTGCTCCAATACGGAACCGCCGACTTACGCCAACGACAGATGTACGTGTACGCATTGCTACTCTATCAAAAGGCCGTTCTTTCTTCTTTCTTGCTGTTGTTCAAGAGTCTCTACTTATTCTTCCTTTATGTCGGCAACAATGAAACCTCCCCCCTTGCAAAACATTCTATTGTTATTACCATCCCCAAATTTACTTAGTAACACGCTTGGCGAGACTTTTGTACCCAAACGACGATTCCGTAACCTAAATTCGGTTACCAGTGTCGTGTGTCCAGCAGTGCGGAGACGTAATAGCCGAACTTCTGTGCATAGATATGTCGTCGTCCCCGACGCACATAGTGTATTTATGTAATGTATTTTTACATAACACATTTCCTTGTATTTACAAGGATATGTATATACAATGTATTTACGAAAATGATAGTACCTACTTCTTTTTCCTTCACGCGAACAAGAACTACTTCTTTATCCTAGAAACTAACAAGATACGTTTCCGTTTATTTGTCTTCAGTTTCTGCTATGTATCCTCCACAAGTCCTCCTCTACATTCTGCAGCCACCTCTTCCGTTGTCTACTCCTTTTGTACTGCTACTAGTGGTAGTTCTAAGTACTAGTTTGGGTGTTCTACTGGCCCCATTTTACTTTTAGTTCATTTAATGTGTGAATGAATTATAAATATGTGAAATGCACATAAAAGACATAGACACTCTAAATAATTAATGTAACTATATCAGTCTAAACATTTAACACTGTTATGGTAGCCAACAATAGGTCTTCCACGTTGTTTATCCGTCGACGATAGTGTCTAAACATTGTTGTGCAATGAAACTATCGCTTTTGTTCAACATGATTGTTAGAAAATATTTCTTCCTTTCATCCTCTCCGTTTACTGTTTCAACATATTAGAAGTCGTCATTAGAACAGGGGATAACGTCACGGTCTCAGAGGCGTCTTACACTAAATTTTCAACGAAACGAATGGAATTAAAATTTACTTTAACT
Source organism: Magicicada septendecula (assembly GCA_034769895.1). NCBI lineage: Eukaryota > Metazoa > Arthropoda > Insecta > Hemiptera > Cicadidae > Magicicada > Magicicada septendecula. The sequence continues at coordinate 664,382,732 of CM068368.1, forward strand.
TATAACGGGATTCAAACTCTTGACTCCGTTAGTGTTGATTTCTTCTAACGCGTTCAAAAAGGCAAAAATGCGCGCTCAGTGTTCACACAACCGTTTAAAGAAATAATTACTGTGTTATTCTGAAGTCAGTTATGATTGCATTCCATTGTCAGAGTATAATAAATTATTTTATAATTTACAAATTCTAAAAAATCAGAAACGTTTGTTGATCGGTTTATTCTTACCTAATTACGGTATTAAGAAGAAAGAACATTACAGAAACTATCACCAGCACAAAATTCTGTGCCCAAGTACGTGGCTGATGTCATACAATGTAGCCTAACTCTCTCCTATTTAATGTATGTTAATCATAATTTTAATATCGTAACATTAATGTAGGCACATGTAACTAATGTTTTAACTATAAGCCCATCTTAATGAATTTAGTTAATAACATCAATTAATTATCAATATTAACAGTTGACTTAAACTGTTAAACTAATTAACAATTGACATAGTCAGAAAATCGATATTTGTTAATTAACTTTAGTGCAAATTTAAAAAACACGCAAGTATATATATATATATATATATATATATATATATAGAGAGAGAGAGAGAGAGAGAGAGAGAGAGAGAGAGAGAGAAGCGAAGAGTGAAGGAATGAATGTAAATGCAAGATGAGTTTATGAAACCTACAGAGTTTTTCAAGGTTATAGACATGACACCGATTCATTCTGGAGCGGTGAATTGCGTGGAGCCAACGAAAGACTTATCCTCATTTGAAAGAATAGGATGAGGTGACTAGGGAGGAGAGAACGCGAAAACAATTTGCTGTCTCACTCACACAACCTGTCTCTTCACGCCACTTGCATGCTTGTACTGTTCCGCCAGCCCGACCGACACGCTTCGTAACATTCTACAATACTGATCTACGAAATTAAAATTTAGTAAGCCTCGCAACTAGATGTTTGGCTACTGCGCAACTCGAAATCACTGTTTAAATATAGCCTATTCTCAGGTCTATAAAAAAAATTACCGTGTATCTACATAGAATCAATGTTCTCATACACGAAATACGAAGAAAAACATAGTTTTGTTTTTACTTATTACTTTTTCTGTCGTGTATTCAGCTGTCTTATGCGCCTGTATAAGACAAGAAACTACACGTCAGGGCAAAATAACTAACAAGAATTCAGTATATTTGGTGAAATTATGCGCAAAGAAGGGCGCGGTATCCGTTACCGTTCACGCTACTGGTCCCAGAATATTGTTACACGTAGGTGTTGGCTTAACGCACTGATTCGTTTTGTACGTTCGCTTTAATTACGGTTTTTTATATGTAAAATAATTTTAATTAGTTGGAATGCGCATTAATTTAAATATATAGGCCACACAAAAACTAATACACCACTAATACTCTCGCAATAAATCACTGATAAGCGTTTGGGTACAGACTTGCTTCAACTGGTTTCTTAATTGCTTTTTAAATAAAGCGGGTTAATGGTCGTCTTATTCTGTTACATCCTTTTCGCAGCGTAAGCTGTGGGTGCTTTTACTATTTATAGTCAAACTAGGACTAAAACTGTTAGGCCTATATGTTGATTGATTTTACGCACCGACTTCCAGCAGGGATAGGGAGATGCTTAACATCCCAAGTCGTTCACTTCCTTTGCGGCATGATGGCCGATCAAGGCAATCAGTTTCTTGAAGCCAGTGGTTATTTAAAGCCCAAGTTCACCAAAGTTCATTGGACTTGTTACACATTGGTAGTCTATTTCGTCTAGACTATATTTGGCCCATTCACTGGAAGCCCTCTTTGAACTGTTGTGTCTAAAACATTTTCCTTTACCTTCATGAGAGCCTCTAACTTTTTGTTTTTTCGACGTTTTCTTCTCGAAACTCCACCCCAATCTTCTCCGTTGGTACACTCTCCATTGCCTTCAAAATGTTTGTTTCCTTCGTTTACAGTTGTATTACTTTACGGTGGCAGATTCAGAGCTACAAGAAAAACTGACGTAGTGGGAAGACTGAATGTGATGCCCGGTTGTACACAAACACAATGGAGACACTGCGGATGCTGCTGTCGCCAAAGTTGCTGGCCATCATATAGGCCTAAATCCCACGTTTTATAGTCGTAGACAGAAATGCCTTCAAGACCGACTTCGTGTGCGATTGTTACGGTTTATTTCTTAATTTGTTTCATTCCATAACACTATATTAAATTTGTGTCTCTTTACTCCTGTACAAAGAGCTAAACTAAACAATGTTCATAATAAAAGCGGTGAATTAAACAAAACACAGAGACTATCGGTTAGATGTAGCTTATAATTAGCCGATAAATTGTTTCCTGTACCAGTTCTTAATTTTGAAAATTTCTTGTTGTTTTGAAATTTTCATATAGTTAAAATCCGCAAAAAAGGTATGTCCTAATGAAAGTAGTTTCGCTGTATATTGGTATCCATATCCAAAGAGAGGTTTTCCCTTACATTCTGCCCCCACTTACCACAAACCACCTAGGCCACCCCCAGTTGTGTTTTTGTAGGACTAAACAATTTACAATAAAAAGTCACTAGAATTTTCGTCGTTTTCTTTTAAATTCTACGAACGTGTTGGCTGATTCTACGTATATGATCTTCATAATACAAACCCTGTCAAGAATACAAACCTAGAAACCCTAGGTATTCTTGGTATTTGAAAACACGTATAGCTCTAAAAACGGGAACTACATATGTTCTATATGAGTTAAGAGAACTACCATTTTCCTTCTACGGAAAGAGAAATTACCGCGTGATGAATATCGGATAATTTTTTTTTTTACACTACTAGCATGTGTTTGCTTTTGACGTTTATTATTATTATTATTAAATAATCTATTTTGATTTATTAAAGTCAGTAATATTATTTACAGTTTTAAATGTGTATATTTGTGTATTTATTTTTTCTTGTATTTGTTCTTTATTGTATCATTGTTACTGAGATTAACTACATTTAGAAACTAAATTCAAATCGATTATTTGTTAAAATGCTTAAGCCTCTGAGGATACAAGTCGAGACCTGTACGTAAAGAAATTATAATACATCTATTTCAATAATAGTAGGCTATCTGTTAGCAAGACAAGTTCCAATTTCTGTTAGTGTCTTTTCACATACTGTGAAACAAGTCACACTTACAATTATTTTCAAAATTTGTTATGTATATGTGTATACGCGCTCGTGCGTGTGTCTCTTTGTCTCAGGTACAAATGCGATGTACAAGTATATTGTATGTTCATTACTAAGACCGGTGTTGTATACACTTCTACAATTTTAAGTTTTGTCGCCAAAATTACTTTTAATTTGCTTCAATAAAAACATTTTAGGTCACATCGACTTTGTAATATCATAATCTCAAACTGTAGTTCAAAATCGGCATACGTAAAGCATTTTCCCGCCTTTTTAAGGTACAACCCTTCCGGACACTCCAGCGTACAATAAGGTAGTGTCGCCTCGGATATGTTATTACAGAATAGATTGACGTGTGGTGTAAGTAGGTGGTGGGTAGGACGGGAGGACTGACAGAATCAACAGATGATACTGGAGCCAGGTACGGATGGACGTGTGGCGCGTGCCACTTGCTTTTGGGAGGGGTTGCTTGTTGTTAATAGTGCAGCTGGCAACGAGGGTGAGCAGATGCCACGTGGACATTTAAAACGGAGGCTGCTGCTCCACAGGTATGGTTGGTGAGTGGCCCAGATTTGCGCCAGATGTACCGTATGCCGCATAGCTACGCACAAACAGCCGACAACTGTTGCACGCAAACAATACACTTGTGTGTGCGCGCGCACATACACACGCGTGCCGTAATCCGTACCTTAAACCTCGGGTTTGGTTTCGACTACGATAATTATAAATATAACATAATTATACTACGATTGATTAAGCTCTGGTGTAAGTTAAGCTGTTTCATTAACTCTCCACAAAATGTATCCGAGTCATCCCCAGAACATTTTACTCTTCTCAGATCACTTTTTGCTGCTACAAGTCCTGATCTAAATACGTACTGTATGATCTAAATATTATTTTCATAATTAATGGTTTTTTATTTATTTATTTAAACTTTAAATCAATGGTGCTGAAATACGAATGTAAACAAGTTAAGCTGTTGATAGCGGATTGTAAAGTATTTTTGAGACGAGTATTATTTCGTTTCTTAAAAATAGATTAAACATAAGCTCTAAAGTATATGCAGTACAATAATGCATAAATTGGATGATATAAAAACAATCACTCTACATAAAGTCTTATTTTAGAAAGTAGGCCTACTTCATTCCTGTCACGTGTTTGCACACAAGTTCTTACAGCTGCAGTACAAAGTTGCAGTTTGTAAAATAATATTGTGTTCTCACTTTATTATTAATTTTTCATGCAATATTTTAAAACAGATTAAGATATTGTTCTTAAGAAAAGTTAATGGTATTAAAATGGTGTCAAAGGTTAAAGTTAGTTGATTATGATGGTTATAAAATGTACAATATACCTATACTGTACTTACATATTACTGAAATGTGTATATAATATTATATTTCTCTTGCACGATAACACTGTTCTTTCATCCTTTGACAGCAATACATAATCAAACTTGTAACACTGTTTGTTGGAGTTAGCATTGTTATTCCTCACCAGAAAAAAAAAAAAAAATACAATGCAATATTTATTTAAGGCTATAGGTCTACCACCTTTTGTCTGTTGGCCAAGAAAATCAACAATATTGCAAGTAATTTAATTTTAATTTTATCTTTAATCTCACTGAAAACAGTTTTAAATTACTTCTTACGTCTATCACATGAAAAGAATTTATCAAATGTTTATAGACTAATTTCCATTATTTTAGTTCCATTCCAGGACGTAGACGTAGAGAGGGAAACATACCAACTCAGTCGGCAAATCATATCAACATGGATTTTAAAGAAATTTAAAAAATAAACAGAAAGATAAAAAGTAAGGAAACTACTGAAATCAATAGGATTTTTAGTATAGGCCTCGTAGAGAACGTCAATTTTACATTAAAACGTCCTTAAAAATAACCAGTAAACACTAATATTAACCAGAATTTCTCTAGACATAAACATAAAGAGACTGAGGTATATGTTAGGAACAAATGTTGTATAAAAAGACTTAAACGTTGAAGTGTTTATTAGAACACTGCTGATACATTTCGGATTTATTTAATAAATGTCCTTTAATAACATGGAAAATGAAAGCTCATGGTGTGCAGTGCGTTAAGGCACAACTTATCAGAAATCAACATCTAAAGATGTAGGCCTATATTAAAAATATATAAGGTACAGTTATTATTAAAAATAAGGTCAATCGGATAAATAGACAGAGTCGATTGTTCTCTCGTTCTATAGACAATCACCGTTACTAAGACTGAATTAACGGCTAACCACTACGTCTTAATTACAGGTAAAGAAGAATGAAAGAGAAAAATGTATTAAAATAACGTGTATTGTATTGCAGATGTTAAACAGTAGTGAGAAAGTAGTGGCCTAATTGTCTCGTTACACAATACCGCGTTGAATGCACTTGTGCTGGCGCGTACGCGTGCGTACACGTCATATACAGCAACCGAGGTTTTATTACTTCCAAAAGTCAAATACAGGTAACTTTAAATCAGTGGCGTATTTAGAATTTGGCCTTGGGAGGGAGTCCGGGGTCGGGTCGGCTTCATACAAAAGAAAAAAACAAGTTAAGACTAATCAGCATCACTGTCTTTAAAGTGGCTGAAATCAGTTCCACTAAAGTAAACGGCAACAACACAGCTAAAATACGCTTTATCAAAACATTGTTTACAAGAAGCTTATTGATTGAATTGATTTTCCTGTGTTACATATTTCAAACGAATACGCGAATGGTGTGTAATAATCGTTTTGTATACTTAAAAAAAAGTTACTACTATATTAGCGTACACGGCTGAAAGAAATAATAAAACAGCCTAAAAATTAAGAGATTAACAAAATTCGTCAACGTTTCCAAGCCTCGGGGGGGGGGGGGGGTCCGGTCCCGTTCGTCCTCCCCCGTAAATACGCCACTGCTTGAAATAGATACCTGTACCTTTGTCGTGAACAAGACCAACTATAACGAAGAACGTTCTAAACTGGTCGACTAAGAAGCCGTAATTTAAGCCTCTGACGTCCAGACGTAAGTACTATATAACACGCAGCAAAGAAAGTCACTTAGACGAACAGAAATTACAGTTAAACTGGCCACAACAAGTTTTCATGTAATTTTTGGAACCGTTCTTATCTAGTCCTACTGTCAAATATTACAGAATGTGAAATAACATTTATTTGCGAAAATAAATAGCGGTTATTTTAATTAATTATATTTACGTGAGATTGTTGAAGTCGATCCTTTCAATGGTATGGAAGAATAGCGTACGGAGGCTTTTAGGAACGTACAAAAACCTCTAGCTTCTGAGAGTCTGAGAGAATAAATGTTGAGCTTAGATAACGATCTGTAAAATTACTCGTACTTTATTTTTGAAGTATTGTCTCCTACAGACCAGTAACACGGACACTAAAGATAAAAGAATAGATGTTTAGAAAAACTGGAATGTGGCTGCGGAATAAATGAAAAGAAATGAGTATACAGAGAGAGACAAACGAGTGGAAAAAGGATATATAAATGCGTAGAACAAGAGTAATTGAAAGAAAAAAATCTAAAGCAGGAAAGAGAAGCCGATTGGATCGGCCACGTTTATGAAGAGGAACTGTTTGCAGAACTGACGGCCAAAAGGAAAGTGGAAAGTAAACGAGATAAAGATAGAAGAAGGTTTCGAATTCTGATGAATCTCGAGAAGAAAAAGTGCTACTGGGGAATAAAATCTCTGCACGAGATAGGTCAGTGTGAAGGTCACTGTTCAACTGAAACCTGTCGACGAATACGTTTATCTTTGGTGATTACTTATATGCCATAAGAACGATGTAGTATTTAAAAATACGTGAAAAAATAATAAAAAAGGTAAAGAATACAAAGGAAAGTTATTAATAAAATATCAGTGAACGTAATGCAAATCAAAGTTAAAAGCCACTGCGAAGAGCGGAATAATTACATTTTCTACGATGATGACATGATTCAATTTAATTAAAAATTAAATTAGTATTATTAAATGAAACGCTTGTTTTAAACTGAGAGGTCGGTTACAGCTCTTTAACGCCACATCACGTCATTAAATTCACGTTCATGTAGATTTGATAAGCACGTTTTGGACACGTTTTAATCTCTGATGGAAACGCTGTATAGGATTTACAGTGGTTATTAAACATTTTAAATAGATTTAAAAATATTTTGTTCTTTTAGATAATATTATCAACATTACCTATTGTGTTCTCCTCAGGAATAGAGAAGGGCCCAGTATCTCTTCTGCCGGCCTGGACTTCACACACGAGCACAAGCACATGCTTTGGCATTCTATTCCCACATTATTCCACAGTGGTGTTTTCATTTATTTGTTTCGTCTGTAGACATTTTCATGTATAGCTATGTCTTTATAAAACCAGTTAGACTAATCAATTGTTAGGCCCTATGTCTGCTCTACCTGGTGTTCTGCACCCGGCCTGAGCTTTCTTACTTGGGACGTTACAGGATTTTTATTTGTATTGTGTCATCTTTCCAGGTGATGTTTACATTCATGGACATTTTAATTTGTTCTATGTATTCATATGTTACGCCACTCAACGATACAAATTAGTCGTTTTACTCTGTTCGTCTTCGTACTGATAGTATGACCTAGCCAGACATCGTTGACAGAATTATTAATAAAGACGGTTCAGCTTGGTGTCAGGACAATATAGAACTATACGTATAGGTTCCCAAAGCTTCTTAAATCGTAAGCCTTTAAGAAATTTGTATATATGTTAAGCGAATTTACGGCAAAATTTTTATGAATTTTGAAAGTTAGATATTAAAGTATTAATTTATGTTTAAGCGTGCACGATCGTACAAACATGTAAGCGTTTACCTTATCATTATAGCTGGCTGACTTACATCGTCAATTATTACAAGAATTTATTGTTTTCCGTGAGCTATTCTGCATGCAGATTGATGTTATAAAAACAAATCATAGGTTACTCTTCCATGCTAATGGACATGTCGTGTTACTTCGCATACCAGCCTAATATTCTTTAAATACGAGAAAAGTAATCGAACTCTATATTGTCACCGTGAACAACGCTAATATTAGTTATAAAAACGTTCCTTTATTGCTAAAACTAGTATTATCTCTTTTATAGACGGTTGGTCGTTTTGACAATTAATAAAATTATTATGTCTCATTCCGTGACAGAGGTTCCCTGATACATCGACAATACCAATTAAACTGGCGAATCGTAGCTATATAATCAATACGAATTACCCATGGTTTGGTATACCTTGCGTCCTTCACCAGCTGTTCTATACTCACGTTTTGTAAACTAAACTAAGACACCGAAATTTATTCGAAATGTAAGTCTCTGAGTGTAAAGCTCATTCGACCATTTCATTACCATTTTACCTTTAAACTTTGTTTAACTTTTACTGCTAGGTCTACATTTATATGAAAATATTATTCGCTTTTTCAAAGCTCTGCCGTATTTAACGGCGGTTAAACCGGTAAGGGACTGATTATCGATTTTAAGCTCTTAAAATAATTACACGACTTTTGGTAAAACATCGGCGTTTTGTCTGAATCGTGTGAATAATGTTCACTAGTCGCAATATGACCCTCATTACGTTATACATTTGTTTAATTTCGCTACCAATAAATCAAGTTACAATTACAGCTGGTGGAACCACTGTCTTTCTACGCATTCAGAAATACCATCACGATATTATTCATTTTTGTCCACTGCAATAACAAAGCCTTTATTAAAGCTTTGTCTTGTACTTTCCTGATTCAATCCCTGTCGGCAAATCGTCTAGTGTCGTCTACGTTACTGGTGATCGTCCTTTCAATTTTTTGTTTCCTCTTTGTATTCAATCTATAATCTTCTTCGACCATCTATCGTTCCGAGTTCGCACAACTTGTATCATCTCTATTCCACCTGGTTGTTCTTGCAGTTCTTTAGGAGTATTGCCCGTTCCATTTTGTGAAACCTACACTCAAACATGAATTCAAGCCTCTATTCGTGCTTAAGAAGAAGCTCACTGAGTAAAGCTGCGATTGGTTTATGATAGATTGATCGGTAAGGTAAGTCTAAATTATCTGAAAAATTAGACTTCTAGTAAAATAGTTATCCCTGGTAATTAGGCTTCTGGCGTAAAGATAAGTCTGGTAAAATATTATCCCGGTTGTCTAATCGCGTCTTCAGTTATGAGAATTAAAATGCGTTGCACGAGGGCATAAAAACTAACATCCTCAAGTGGTTTCTGACTGTACATTCAGAATTGAATAACATGTATTTCCCTTCCTTGACTGCAATCTGTAGCACATAGGTGTACAATTCATCAAAATGATGTAAATTTACTTTTGACGCGTTTCTGGAAAGTTTCTGTCAAGAATATTAAAATTTATTTGAATCAGTGCCAAATATAGTACGTAGTTCCGAATTAGGCACGCCAGGTGTTCGTCTGAGACTTTAATTAAGCAAACATAATAGATGTTTTTTGCATGTAATGTCTTCTTTTTTAAAGTTAACAGAAACTCGTTCTAATCTAGAAGCAGAGATGTGTAGAACTGCGAAACTTCAAAAGTCAAACCAGTTGATAACTCGTAATATTTCAAGTCCTTTATGAGCTAATTACGATAAGAATTATAATTCCTGTAGCTTATTTAGCAGTTAATATTTTAGTACGTTCTTTAAACTATGCAACGTTAAAGACATTTTCTTGACTGCAGATCCTGTAAGTCCATGTAACATTACAGGGCACATTATTACGGTAAGTTGTTGGTCTTCATTCTACATACCACGAGGCTGGTGATAAATATAAAACTGAGATTCCGAAGAAGTTTCGAGCTTGTTTTGTAGGAAACCGTTCCTGTCTCTGGCCAAAATTCATTCGCTCTGAAATCTTCATCAAGACTTTATCAATGACTTTCTTAAAAGACCAGAAGCCATTTACGATTCGAAACCATAAAGAAGCCTACCTTTATCCTACCTTCATCGTATGCTATGCAGCCTACCTACTTGTCTCCCAGTCGGAGGTGACCACAGGTACACTTTTCCTCCATTTCATTCTTTTTCATAGGCGTTTAGCTATTTTCTGAAATTATCAAAATTATCTGAAATAGTACGCAAGTAAACAATGATAAAGATTCGTTCGGTACCAGAGATCACTATAAATTTTCATTACATTCTAATCCATTGAAAAGTTATGTGTGTGTGCGTTTACTTATTTGCTTCGTTCCGTACTTTACAAATTAATCAACTAATTTAAAACTTTGAAATATTATCACTTTTTCACATTTAAGGATAAGTTAATCATATTTCAAACAACACTATTTTCAGAACGGAAATTCCTGTGAACCCTGAACTCAGGAGTTTCTGTGCACATTTCACGCTAACATAGGTTAGACGAACACATTTCGCAGATTCGACATATGTTGCAAAAGCGGCATAGGAAGTTGAAACACGGAAAAGAGGTCACGCGAGTGTCATTCGGCATATGTGCGGAAAATGTAAGACCACCACAAAAGGTTAAACACGCGTTTGCCTCTTTCCGTCGTTTGTACCATTAGGCCTACCCGAACATATGCGCATGTCTATTTTTAATGAAGCTCCTGAATTTAAGTCAATATTTGTGCTGGATTCGTTTGCGCAAATTTTTAAAAACTGTATTAGTCGTGAAATAAATTGTCTGCCGTGAAGTACTGAGGATATCAATTTGAGTAGGTTAAGGCTATACGTGGACCAGGCGTATACATGTACTCTACAGTTCTTTTCAATTATTATTGTAATTATTATTCATTTAGCCCTATTAACATTTGAAGTACATGTTTCAAAATTATTTACGGTGAATCTGAAATATGCCACTCATACATAAAGAGGTACATGGTCGCGCACACACAAATATTGTAAACACGCTTAAAAACTTTCGTTCTAAACGATATGGAGAATAGATTTCTTCGTTGGTACTGCACTTTCTTTCAGAAAATAAATTTGTTGCCACGGTAGTGTAAATACAAAGTATTTATAGTAAACATACACGTTGTAAAGAGACCGACTGTACACCACTGAAGGTAATTGCTGCTCCAGTTCCCACGCCACGTGGTGTGCTTTCTCACTCACTCACTCTCTCCCTCCCTCTCTCTCTCGTCTGTGTCACCCTCTCGCTCTGTTCACACTAGTGACAGTGTACATAGCACACGAGTTTGAGGTGTTGTGTGTGTGTGTGTGTGTGTGTGTGTGTGTGTGTGTGTGTGTTCTGATGCAAAGTTCACTTTACTATAGTGATAACCGTAATCGGATTCGATGACAGATAACATATTAAATCGGATTTTAACATATCAAAACGTCTTAAGACTGGATGACAGCGCCCGGTTTTACTTATGTGAATGACACAAATTTGTGAAGCTAAACAGAAAAGCATACACACCGAGTCATTCGTAAATCTACAGGTTTTTAGCATACGATACCAGCGGTAACTACAGAAAATACAAACCGAATAGTGACATGTGCGTTCTCTTTTACAGATGGTAGCGAGTTCCTGTTTGAGAAGTTCCAAAATACCTTTCAATAGATAGTCAAAGAATAAAAGAATGGAGACAGTAAATTCTGAAATGAATTGTGATTTGAAGTGGAGGATTAACATCTTCTTCTTCTTCTTCTTCTTCTTCTTCTTCTTCTTCTTCTTCTTCTTCTTCTTCTTCTTCTTCTTCTTCTTCTTCTTCTTCTTCTTCCCCTTTTAGGTTTAACCTGTTACGTGGGACATTTATGCATATTAATGGAGTCGCTGTTCTCCATCATTTCCTTCTGCGTCTCAAAGGAAATTTCTTTTTTTTAAATAAATCACTACATTTTAAGTTTTACCAGGCATTAAAAACACATTCAAAATTTAATTTTAATTAATGTGTGTTATAAACAGTAAGAGTAGTGAGTTGCTTGCGATATATTATACATGAAATGCTCATTATCTGAGGAACTCTTCTTTCGATCAACGTGATTTAAGAGTTGTTACGAGCCACTAAGTTCGTTCTAAAATCGCTTCGCTTACATTCACTCCAGACCGATTACTTGCAGACCGAAGGTTAGTTAGATTATTATAATTTAGTCGTAGAACGGTTTTCCATAAACTTTAAATTTAATTCTAAGTGAAACAATTTTCGTAAATAATCTTCAGTTACTTTTCCTCAAACTGATTATATGGTTACGTATTTTTCAAACTGGCAGAACACTTTGCCTTTACCATTATTCCATAATAGCGAAGACACTTTCATCGCATATACATTTATTTATTTATTATATTGTAGTAGGCTATAAAGTTTCCATGCAAATATTTATTTCAATTCCTTTGTGCATTTCTTTGAACTATATGGTTCAACATCGTCATACTTGATTGACGATGTAAAAACAAATATTAACTCTGACGATGTTGAGCAGTAGGGCTCAACGAAGTAGCCTATACATAAAAAATTAATGTAAAATACATACTTTTTCGAAAACTTTATATTCAATAAAATACAAATATCATTATCAATATTCATTTATTTACATAAATGTAAATAAATTTACATTTTTGTAAATGTAACTCATTTTTATGAGTTACCGTTTTCAGAAATGTAGGATTTCATTGCACGTGCTGTATAGGTCAACATAAATGATGGAGCGTCTCACTTCGAAGTAAATATCTGTTTCAAGGATGAAATTGATAATTTAAATATGGAATAAACAAAAACTAAATGTGTAATTTATTCAAACAACGTATGAAAACCATAGTAATGAATGGCAATCGGTGAATGGTTCCATTCATGGTGCCGAGAGTAAATAACAACCACATGTAGGAACATCTTCTATTGTGTGTGTGTTCCGGGGCTGCTCCTCCAGGTGCAGCACCGACTTCCTCCCGGACAGCTGTTCCTGGGATTTCCTCTGCTACATCTGTACACACAACAAGTACTCCACTGTGTTTTGTACTGGAACCATCTGTTGCTCAGACGACATTGAAATTCAAGAAAGGTGAAGGCTTTGTTCCTGTCATTACGTTTTAATAATATTTTGTTTACAAAATCATAATAATAAAATTAACTAAGTGAAATCACATTATTAGTGTCTCAAACATAGTTCTAATTAATTCTGTAAGAAGATTAGTTCGTATTAACCTAAATAAAACACAATCAAGCATACATTTTTAGTTTTGTTATAATGATGTGACTTTGTTAAAATTGAAACTAATATGTTTCAAGCAGTTATACATAATAATTATAACAAAAATTGTTTTCTTATGCGAAATTAGATTTTATACCGCCAGACGAACACAGAAGTGGGTATTGCATCTTCAGAGGCACAAATGATAATGAAGAATACGTTTCTGTGAAATGAATTGAGCAAATTTACACATATAAATAAATTCATAACAAAGTAATTATTTCTATAATTGTGTTATAACTTTGTGTTCAGTTTTCTTGTTTCGCGTTAAATCTTAAATGTTCAGTGCTTTTCAAATAGTTTTAAATATATATTCGTATTTACTCATTCTTGTTTTTATAATTTATATAAATAATAATACTTTAAATTTGTGTATACAAGAATATATTTTTATTTATTCATAAATAATACATGTTTATTATATATCTCTGATAAAGACAGTATATTATAAAACTATCTTAATACAGTGTCTTAACACTGTAAATAAAAAACAAAAACAAATATATTCTTGCATCAAACAATATAAAGTTTTATATATATATATATATATATATGAGTGTGGGGGGAGGGTGGGGGAACACTACACATTCACTAGTTTATTAGTGTGCGAGGGCTACCAGTTTAATAAGACAATTGGAATCCTCAGACGACTTCTGGTATGGATGAATGAAATACGAATATCGAAAGGGGTCTTTTTTGTTACTCATAAGTGTTTAATAAATACTTTTTATTCGTATTAATAGATTTATACTATATATTAAAATATTATTAAAATCAAAAAGCGTGTGAATATACGAACCCTGTTTACCAAAGGTGCAGGTCTCGAACGAGATGTGTCCAGGACGTGCTTTTTATGAAGCGCATATGGGGGATAAAAAGAGCAGTCTTATTGCATTAGTTTACAACCTTGATTTGTCCTACATTAAATTCATAGTGAATTTAGCTTTTAAAATATCTTGTTACTTTTTGTTTTCCAACTGTACCGGATAGAAATAAAACACAAACCTGGAGACAACCTGTTGTTTCGTCGTCGTCGTTTTTGTCGAGGAGGGTGATTTGTGCCGTACAAGTAAGTATTTAAAAGAAGGCAACGTGCCCCGATGTTTAGGGCAAGGTTATCCAGTGGTATGAGGGTATTATACCCACATTTAGCGCGCGGCGCGGCTGTACGCTCACTCCAGCCTTACTCAAGGCTATCTAGTACGCTCTCACACACACACACACACACACACACACACACACACACACACACACACACACACACACACACATACACACACACACACGACAATCCCCGCTCTTTCATTGCTCACTTACTCACCGACCCATTCATAAACATTCGTAACGCAACTTTATCGTGTCCATTATTTAACTAACCTTATTATGTACAAACATATCTCAACACTGTCTGATCTGAGGGCAACGATTGTGCCCGTCGTAAAATGACGTGATGCTGCTTTCTGTCGTCTCGATATAGAATTTATGTTTAATAGTTACGGACGTAATATTTGCTTTATATAAAATGAATTCTCAATTTTTGATCGTCCAGTTTGCTTAGTCTTCCGAACTACTTTTTCCGTTAAATTCATAATGTAAGCTCGTTTTTGAAATTATAAGTTTCTATGAACATTGCGCACTAAATAACTGGAATACTTGTAGTCTACATTACCACGTTTTCAGCCCGAACGATAACTTCTCTCTCAACAGAGGGAAGACTAAGGTCCTTGTCTGCGAGGAGAATTAATTTTCTGTTCCGATTTTGCCTAACGTATCAGTTTTTGCATCCATCCATCCAGCTGCAATCTTTAAATGTTAAGGATATGTCATATGTGTGTTTAAACCTAACAACTAAACAAAACACTCATTATTAAACCAAGTGGGCAACACAGAAGTGTAAGACAAACGTATGATTATTTGATAAAAAAGATAAAAACATGAAGACCGCTGGAAAAGTCGCACAGCGAAGGAGGACATTAATAGGGACGCCTGGAAAAGAATTCTGAATAAAATTAAGAAACACACATCGTTTTAACGCCATACTGACGATGTTGTTTGTTTTCAGTGATCTTGGTAAAGCACCGACGGCTTATTTTAATGGGGTCAAGCATCTTTGACACTATGCGTTTAGGAATTAGTTCCGGAGCAGTCCACTGAAATCGGTGAATCTGCATTTTAAGTCTTTTTAGGGCGAGCTAAATCGGTTTTAAATCTTACAAAATATTTCTTTAAAAAACTCAAGTCTGTTTTCGGTTTTTACAATATATTTTCACACAGGTCTGTATTAAAATATCGACCTTATACGGAACGACCTTGTCTTTCATATCGATGTTCGGTCTTGCGATGATTGTACTTTAAAACCTCAAATTTCGTGTATTCTGATTAGTATCTCTCCGCTGTCACTCAAATCAGTTTTAATGTTACGTTAAAACGTGGATAACCATTATAATATGACACAAACAACCCGCGAAGGCCTCCGTTCTAATATTTTTTTTAAAACTTAATGAAATTGTAAAGTTTAGCCTCACAAAGGTACTTTACTCGGATATATGTATACATTACATATTAAAACACTAAAACTTTACTTTACACTAGTATATGTTTTAAAACATTAGATCAAGTCCATTGTTAAAGTTATACACAGATACTACATTACAAAACTAACTAACTATAATGAAAAAAAAACACAGATACATTCAACGTACTAAATGGCAATAGGATATTACCCTCTGCAAAATTGTTAGATCAAAGAGAGATTGGTTTTAAAATTAGGTTCAGATCCTAACGGGGGAGAGAAAGAGATGGAGAGAGAGACAGACAAACAGACAGAAAGCAGCCGCATTGAAACACCTTGGAAGGATCAAAGGCTGATACATAAGAAGAAAAGATAAGAAATGAAAAGATAAGTAAAGAAATTGGGGTTTAACTAAAAGAAATGTGGCAGAGGATAAAAAGTTCAAGTGGTTCGGATACCTAGTACGAATGAAAAATGACAGACAACTATCCTAAAGCACAAGATGACTCGTCTCTGTGGGTACGTAATTGGCAACAGACCCACAGGCAGCTCGCCTTACTGAAGGCCTACAGTTACAGTACAAGTTAAAAATATAAGAACAGTTACAGGAGGGGTGTAGACATAAGGTTAATGGTAACCTGAAAAATATACAAAATCAATAGATTCAGTTTATTTTACGACATTTAACAATCTTCGTAAGTTTTGTGTCTGTACCAAAACATGTCCTATAGTCGCCCTAACTAGTACCGATTACAAACCGCCCTTCATTAGATTATAACTCCGTATCAAACGATGGCAGATAAGTTTCTAACAAGAAGTCGTGCAAGTAAGACGGTTCACCAATGTTTCTAGCCATAAACGGAAATATCTGATATTAAAGCTAATAGAAATATGAAACCGCACGCTCAAGTTACGTTGCTAATGAGAAACGAATAAAAAACCTCATGCTTCATTAATATAGCAGGTGATATACACACAGATTGAAATACTTGCACTAATGAGACACAGAACAGGTGCTGAGTTCTGAAATACTGGAAAACGAAAATATCTTATTGATTTTAATACAAAATAATTGGTTTTCTTATTAAAAATATTTTCGTGGATTACAACTTGCTTTATTAGTAATTTATTAAGTTGTTGCTATTACTACTGTCACATTATTAGTACTAAACTATGCTCTAGTTATGAATATTAAAGTTCCAGTTTCACCGTACCAGTAACAAATCGATACAAATATTAATTTGTAACTGTAATTATAAAACAATTTTTGAACAAAACAAACACATCCGCCAGTGCGCGTATCCGTCAAAATAATTAGTTTTTATTTAAATCACTAAATAACGACAGATGAAATCCACTTTATGTATATTTTTTAATGTAATTTTAAATGTAGCCAAGGCACGGAGCAGGTGGGAAAAAAGATTCACCTGCCTCTAATTGGCGTTCAATTCACAGATTAATGTTTCCTACTTAAGTTAGTCTGGTGGGTTAATTAAAAAAAGTATCGTGAGATTAAATTGAACAAAAGGTTGTTCCACTTTTTAGTTCGTTGGCGACTAAAAACGGCGTAATGTCAGGGCTCCTCGGCGCACGCAACTAGATAGCACGGCGATTGTCTGGTTAATGAGCAGCCAAACACTTTGCCATATATTTACTTTTTTGTTGTTTAATGTTTATAGTGTTCCGCCCGACGTAAGGAACAACGCACTAATTGAGTAGCCGAACTTGAGTCGTCATCCAAGTTTTCCCGAAACCCACGCACCATTTAATAATTCTGTTTTAACTTATTTTGGCACATTGTCTCTTATATAATACAAAAGCCACCATTCCCGTGTTACTTCTTGTTAAAGAAAGTCACACATCTCCGCACCAAATAAAATATAATGGAACGTATTTCCAAATAAAATATAATACCTCATATTCTCGTTACTGCCAAGTGAAATCTATTTCCCACAGGTAAGCGAGCTGCTGACTTACCCACAATTGCGGATGTGCTACCTTGCTAGCACGTCATGTTCCAGTAGCAGCGACACAACTGCAGCGTCACCTTGACCTTCTCCAAGATTGACTTAGCAAAAGCAAAATCAAAATAAATCAGTACAAGTTGAATTCATAAAAAAAACGCATATTTGTCCATAAGTTAGCATCAATACAGTGGAAATCCTACTTCAAAATCAAGTAAAATACCTAGATCAAAACAACGTGTCAACAATTGAACAAGTATACAAGAAATATACTGGCTTCTGAATCGTACATCAAAATTACCTCTACAAAAACAAAAGTCTCCAATACAAGAGCATATTAAACCCTACCGGAAACGGTATACAGCCGTGGGGTTGACCTAAGATATTTAATTCAAAAATTATCCAATGATTCAAATCGAAAACCTAGGATTTGTAGGTCACCCAACCTTACACCCCACATAATGACGTATATAATCCATTTGGTTCAGAAGAAGTACACGGCTTTTGAGCGCTCTACCACCAACATATTCTGAGACAAGAAAACATACTTGCTGCAGAAATATGCACTTTGCCAAGAAGACATCACAGACACTGACCATTTGAGCTTCCACGGTCTGCAGACCAAGAAAATTCAAGCCCTCTCATCCGCCAATAGATTCCGCAAGGGTATTGTCATTGGATAATTTCTTTACTCATGACATCTTCAGTGAATTTACTTGTCGCCCCATCCGTAACTGAATAGATTCTAAACTGGCGAATACAGTCAAAAATTTGTTTATCGGGTCGTATTAGTATTTTTTATATAAAACATATTTTTTTTAACCACAGATTAATTTTATAACCATTTCTGTTCTGGACATTGAAGTATTTTCTCTTTAAGTATTTTTATATTCCTTACCAATCAAGGTCAGTTTTCTCAGAACCCGTAGAGCAGTGTTTCCCATATTTCCCGATAGATTGATAACACAACAAACAAAAGTCTACTATATTGTGGGTTTGCAATTGGTTCCCTTAGACTCACATTTTAATGCTACTTCTATCACCTTACGAACAATTTCATGTGTTTTGGACGATTTGTCAGTATGTAATTGTATATTTCGCAGACCAACATGTAAATTTCTTTAAGTCACAACATTCTGTTTCTCTGAGTAGATTTCAGTTTCCTGTATTATCAGGATAAAATCCTTACATTCTGATAATCCCGAAACCCTGGTGATATTATGGAAATCTTGTATATCACGTTGGAAAAGCAAAAATATTTATTGTAAATCTCCTTACAGCCGTAGGTATTGCGATCGCATATTCGAGTACTAAGAATTGATGGGTATTGTAATATACACTTATGGTATATCCTATACAACACACTTATGGTATGTAGCACTTGGTGATAATCGAATTCATTGCGTCTGTAAGTAAAACCCAGTAATATCTTCATGGTAAATGTGCTATGTATAATTCTGTGAATAACTGTTACGAATAAAATAAAAAGTACATTTAAATTCGAGCATTTCCCAACACACCGGTGAAACGCGTTACAGTGGTTGGTTTTACAGTGCGATACAGTCGTTTGAAACAAAAGTATATTCTGTTCCACTAAAAGGCTTCAGAAAACTCGTTTAGGTTGTATAAAATTTACCGAATATCTTAAGACTACATTGAACAACAAGCAAATAAATCGGATTCTAACAAGATATTATTGTAGACAATAGACTATTGAAGAAAATAGAAATCCATTAGGCTATCGTATCAAAAATAATAATTGTGTCACTGTACGAATTTTTTGTTTTACAAGTAACGTCGATACTGTAAAATCAATTAACGAAATAAAACAAACAATTTTTAATGAAATCTTCTGGAGAACGGCCAAATAGAATTTCACTTCTGTTTGAAATTCACCAACCGTCGGTTGTTTGATTGTTTTTGTCGGCTTCAAGTACGTAGTAAGTACGTATGTAATGTGGAAACGACAGAGGGCAGGTGGAAGCGAAGGCCAAGTGAAGGACTGTGTTCGGTAGCCGAACTCCAAACATTCTCAGATTGGTGTCACAGATACGCTTCGCAACATGGCGTCGCTTTGCAACTATCCAATCTGATCGACAACTTTTATATCGCATTCATAATTTTGAGTTGAACACACGGCTAAACTATGTTCCTACAGTATCTAACTATGTTTGCAAAACTATTATAATCAAATTTATTTAAGATTCAAAATTTATAAAATTCATTTGATCATTAATAAAATAGTAGTCTATACTAATGAGTACCAAAGTACCCGACATTGACGCATTTGCTATTAGGTACTATGTATAGAACTAATTTGATGAAATTAGTAGAAGCAGATTTGAATTTTGTTTTTACTTGTTATTACATAATTTTATTTACTAAAAGAAAATCTGAAATTTTATCTTAAAATATCTTTTTTATAATGCTTAAACTTTTTTTTATTACGTGTGCTTTATTTCACAAAGCTTGTTATATAGTCACAAAGGGCTTGTTATTTTATTATATTAATTATAAAAGTTTATGAGAATTTTTCATAGTTATCTTTTACCTTTTACAGTAGTTATTTATATATTTTTGTTACTTATAAGTCTATCTTACCAAGCCCGGTGGTAAAGCAGCGAATGCTTTGAGAAACAAAATTACATCTCAGCTGGATTCTATAATTTAACGGGTTATATAACTGCCCCGATTATTGAAGAACTGTGCCAAAGCTCTCTTTGTTCCTCTGACGGAATCCGAAATATCTTACAATTTTATACGTACATAGTACATTTCCTAGTGGTAGTCTATATTTTTCAATGAAAAAGTGGAGAAATCATACTTTGTCTCCAGTTTGTTAAATACTTATAAAACAATTTTACCATAAAATACAATTTAATTGTCCTGAAAGAAATACAATTTGTTTGTACCGGAAGAATAAACGTTCTTATAAGAACTGGCTCGTATGATTGAATAGTACCGTAAGGGTCATAATGAGTAAGGTATCTGAGAAGTAACTGCAGTTCTCTAGCAGACAACCTATTACAGCAGGACAACGAGTCCATATAGATTTCAATGGCAACGACAATACCAACACTAGAAGAAAACGTATCCTGTTTATGTTCATAAAATTCGAAAAACTAGGTTGCTTGTACAGGTAAAAAAAATTATATAAACCTATTGACAGAATAAACTGTTCTAAATGGGATCTCACAGTCGGCGATTTATAAACATTAGTCGGGATCTTTTAGTGGTTAGAGATTTGTTTTTAAATTGGGATTATTGTTGTCAATTCATCCTGCAAAACAATCCTGCTAATGTACAAACAACAACTCCGCTTACAACTCAGTATGCAATTATAAAAGAAAGCCTACGACTGTTACGAAAAAACTAATATCAGACAGTTAAAAAATTAAGTTGAAAGTAGTAGATCTAGGAGAAGTCACGCACGAGAAAGACTTGACAAAATCCTGTTCATAAATTGCTGAAGGACAAATAAGTCAACCTTTCCTATAAATGTACTAACGAGGATTACACAAAATAAACCGCACTTTGTTATAAATTCTTCAGTTTTTTCAGTTCCTTTTAGAAATGTGTTTTACTCTAGAAGTAACTCTGTAAAAAATCGTTGAAGGATATAATGTTTGCCTGACAATAAGAATATTGTTATGTTTCGATCAAAGAACAGATTATTGTCTGTGCGTCTGCGTGTAGCTCGCGTGCCTTGTGATTGACTGTGGCTGGAAAGTAGAGAAAATTGAATAAAATCCAATAGTCGATGGAAATATTCAGAAATCGTGACGGAGTTTTCATGTTCAATTCAACGCACTCACGACATAATCCCACAGAAAACGATTAACATATTTGTCAACTGTCTGTCAACATTTATCGTTTCGTCTAAGCTTCCGAACGTCGAAAACGTTATAAAACGTCACTTATATTCCGTTCTCGATGGGCGAATAAAATAACAATTTACATGCTGTTTATTAATTATGGAATTTGAATTTCCTTATTTTCTACCGTTTGTTTTTAATCAATTATTTTTTGAATTTATTTACACAAAAATTTAATGATTACATTTTGAGCTCATTATGTATGAAAAGAGAAGCCTTTGGAACGTTTTTCGTTTTCGTTGTTACGCGACGTCATTAGGTATTGAATCTGAAAGATTGCTAAATAACATAATTATTCCGACTGGTGTTTATTCCTTTACAGTTGCTAACGTGAGGCGAGTAGAAAACGGTAAACGTTAATATACTGTAGTGGTGCAACATCTTTAAATTTAAAGGACCTAAACATTCTCAGGCGTAAATAGAATCTCATGTGTGGGACATGACAGTCAGTTAACTTAAAGTACATATAATTCCACTCATCAGACGACAACTCAGTGTTCCTTTAAAGGTAAGGAAAACAAATGATAATGGGACTATTTATTGAGATTATGATTGGGTCTAAGGTTACTATTGAGACATATTATACTATTCTTGGCAGGCTACATACAGTAGAGATATTGGGCTATTAGGTCGGCAGTAATGCAGACTTCTGAGAGTTGGTTACATATTTGATTCCGCCACGACGATCTGTTTGTCTTTCGATTTTCCCATTCAAACGACAACTTCGCTTACAAGTGGTATGATCAGTTGACACATAAGAGTCCATGGCGCGGGATAAACAGGTCTCTTCTGCCAAGTACTAATGGCTTTCTCGTAGCACAGACAAACGGGGCAGATTATCAGGTATCTTGTTGCCCTTGGCTTAGGAATCAGCCAGCTCCATAACCCACAAAACTGAACGATCTGCTACCTGTACAACGAAAGAGTTCTGAATCGTAAACCTCCGGAAAGACGGATGAGGAACAATTTGAGGTTTTTGATTCATAATGCTGGAGGACAATACAGTGTTGATTTTTTGTTGAATATTGCCATAACTGCCACATATTAGGTTAATTATTTTATATTATTAATAATATCTTATTATATGTTAGTACTATATCTTAGTTGTAATCATTGATGTGAATTAAGGTTAGAAAGAATTATTTCAGTTGGGATTGATTTTTAAATGTTAAGGTTGTACTTTTTAGTATATGTTAAAATTTAGTATAGTCTGTATAAGGTTTCAGTGACTGCATAATAAATATAAGACAACATTTTTTGCGATAAGAGCTAATTAGATCTATGAAAAATTGTTTGTTGTTGAGTTAAATATATATAGCAAGGACATTAATAAACCTTAATTTGTCATTTCTCACAGTATGTGGTGAGGTGGTGAGCAGGTAATTCCTAGTTCTGTGAAAGTAATGAACATTGTTAACTTTAATAATAGGAATGAAGATGTTAAAAAAAGAAACACTGGTAAGGAATGATAAAAATATTGAAGAAGATGCACGAGAAAAATGTCGTTTCAGCCCCATAACTCAAATATACAGTCTACTGTTGTAGATTAAACATTTGTAGATTAAAAAGAAATAAAGGGAGTTCTAAATGACAGTCTCAAACGGAATTATACTTTAAAATGTGCATTTTAGAAATTAAATGTATTTCAAATTTATGAATTGTAATGTTTATTCACTACGAGAACTCGATTAAGTTAATTCGGAGTATTAGGAAATAAATTAGCTGCATTATATAATTAAAAATGCAACATAGTATATTCTACAAATCAGCGATTTTACTTTCAATCTTAATTTATTCGAAGCGAAACAATTACTGAAAAATGAACGATCTGAAGTTTTAAAATCTAAAGCTATTGTTGAATCAAACGTGTAGAAGGTTACTGAAACCGTTAGAGTACGTGTTTGTTAACCATCAGTATAATCGCTTTAGTTGTAGTATGGCTTAGACTGAAATCCAGCATTTTCAGTTCAAATTTAGGCCTAATGTTATTATCTAAATATTATTATAAATTCTGTTAATATTTTTTGTCTTTATATAGAACTATTATGACGTTTGGGTTAATCATATTTTCTGTTTGTTATAATAACAATAGTGGTTCCCTTTTTATCACTGAAGTACTTTAGGAATTAAATAGGATAGGCTGCCTTATGAGAGCCGTTGTGGATGGAGTGGCCAGACTACGCTTCGGCCTCCCACTACTAACCCCTCGACATTTTCCCATGATCACAGGCTGAGTCGGCTTTGGGCTGCGCCTTGGTTTCATGTGTTCACCCGAGAATAGAACCCCAGACTTCTAATTTAGTAAGCAACCGTTATACCAGTGGCTTATTAAAGCCCATTTGTTATAATAATGAGGTCGGTGTTTGTTATTAGTGTTTAATTCTATTAAGAACAAAATCTCATTTTGATTCAAATGGCATTATTCTGTACCGTTGAAACACGTTTATTATAATAATAAATTATTATTTATTATTATTACTATTATTATCATTGTTGTTGTTATTGTTGTTGTTTTGTGGTTTATTATTGTTATTATTATTATTATTATTATTATTATTATTATTATTATTATTATTATTATTATTATTATTACAATTTTTAACAACTATAAGTTGGTTTCTCTCAAGGTGAACGGGTTATTGGGAAACCAAGTTTAACAGTGTTCCTCTCCGAATATTTTGCGAACTATAAGACAGGTGTCCAAGATGACTGATTTCTATAATTTCAATATGAGTTGTTTGAGTTTGAATATTTCCATTGATCTGGTTGTTGCAGTTAATCTTGGTGTTATGCGTGTGGCAGAAATTACGACTGGGCTCATGGTTACCTTGTTGACCATCCGAGTCTTTTTAATTTCTATAGATAAGTCTTCATACTTTTGTTTTTTTCTTTGATACATTTCTAAGTTTGTGTAAAAGAGTAACTCAGATATTAATGAGTTGTACTTCTTTTTTCTTTCCAACCAAAATAAAAAAGTTATGTCTCGTCTGTTAGGTAGAATTGTGACATCAGTATTTCCCTCTCCCAAAAAATGTTGGAGTTTTCATTTCCTAAAACAGCTTTAGGTTGGTACTTACAGGAAGAAACTGTGTTATGAAGAAGACTATTTGCTAATTAAGAAAAATTATTAAAACCTTGTCTTTTGCAGGTTATCAAGGACCCCGGCGATTTATCCGACATACAGTACAGTTTTCGGAAGGGCACGTGTACAGTAGACACAATGAATGAAGCCGCAAGAATAACCGAACGAGGAAACCACTTCTCGCGGCCAATATGCCTCTTGGTCAAAAACGCGTTTAACTCATCAAATTGGAGTGATATGCTTGAAGCATTGGAGCAAACATTTCGGATACCCAAAAACCTGATGCGGATGGTTAGAAATTACCTAAGTGATAGGACATTATTTTATGATACTACAGCAGGATTAAAGAGGTCACAGCAGGGGTAGCTGAGGGATCAATTATTAGCCCAGACCTGTGGAATGCTTCATACGCATACATGTGCCTGAAAATGCATTCTTAGTGGAGCACGCTAATGATATTACAGCGGTTATTATAGCACGAGATGTAGAGCTGGCTCAGATGAGATTAAGGCAAGTTATGCGACGAGTCAGTTCCTGGATGAGAGATCAAGGTTTAAAACTGGCAGCTGACAAAACAGAGATCGTAATAATTACAAAGAGGCATCTGCCCAACATCTTGCCAATGCAGGTCGGGAAAGAAACTGTGCTGATAAAAGCCGCTTATTCAGAATATTAGGATACTGCTGGATACAAAGTTCACGTTTTGAGCACAAATAAGACAGGCGGCTGATAAGATCCCAACTGTGACCACGGCGCTGAGTGAAATTATGGCCAACACCAGCTGGCCGAAACCTTCTAAGCGACGTTTACTGATGTCAGTTACGCACTCAATACTACTTTATGGTGCGGAGATCTGGTCTGATGAACTCAAACTCCAGAAATACAGAAGGCGCATGTCAGCAGATCATCTGCTGGCACAGGAGCGGAAACAGGTTTACAAGAGGAAGGCCAAAGTAGGTAAAGTACTCGTTCACAGGGAGACCAGGAACGATGGCAGGAATGGGTTAGTGGCAGGAAAGGTGGACCAGTGACAGGAAGGGAAGATGGACCGCTAGGTTCATAAAGCAATTGGCTGAGTGGAGTGAACGGAAATGGAGAGATTGATTATTTCATAACAGAATTTCTAACTGTTCACGGCCTGTTCCGGACTTATCTATAGGATGGGGAAAGTAGACAGACCAGACTGCATTTTCTCCAAACAAGAACTAGACGATGTACACCACATGTTTTTTTTCACCTGTGATAGATGAAAGGAGGAGAGACAAAGAGACAAACACTAAAAAATGTAGTGGGACACATCTCACTTGAAAATTGCATCGGACTAATGCTACAGAGCGAACACCACTGGGATCAGGTACACAGCCTACATAAAGAAGGTTCTAATGCAAAGGAAGAAAGCAGAAATATATCTTACTAGGGCCGCTGACAGATTAGCAGAACCCAGGTAATGTGGACCCGCTGAACGTTTAAAACAGATGAATGTCCACATGCATGAAAAACAAATGACACCACCTTCAAGTATTGCGAAAGCTGAGTCCCGAGATGGATTCATGCCGTGGGCAAAAGGCTTTATGATTTTGGTGGGTGCGAGTACCACACATCGTAGGAGTGCGGACTTTTCTGCGGCGAACATTAGTTTTCCACAGTTTCCCTCGTAAAAAATATTACTATTACTATATTATTATTATTATTATTATATTAATAACTAACTTTGACATTTGTAAACAATAAACATATCTTATAGAAATCGGGAATACTTTTTAAATATAATTTGTGTTTCTCTCATTGAAGTTCTGAAACCGTGTTGAAGTTTTATCTACCTAAGAGTAACACTAATAATTAGGAAATCTTTTTATCCTTTCACTATAATCGTAAGAAACTCTGATCACATTAAGTTTACAAACTACTATGTTAAACAATTCTTTACGTTATACGGTACGTGCTACGTTTAATTCGTAGGAACGTGGTGAAACTTGACGCGGCGTCAGACGTCAGACGTCAGTAAGGATGTACGGGTCAGTGGTTGCTTTGTCTTTCCAACTTTAAGCAAGGTCGAAACAACTTAATTGAATAATTCTACGTACAGGAACGCAACGGCGTTGTAACTACTATATAGCCTGTGCTATCAGTATTATCTAGCAAGTACAAGCCACGTTAAAAGTACCGTCCACTAAACGGGTGTGAACAGAGAGGGCTGAAGGGTGATAATTAAAGAACAATGGCCACACGCAGCGAGTCAACTCCAATCTCTATGTCATACACAATAATAACACTGTCAACACGTTATTTATCATTTGTGTTTATTTTAAATAGGGCGATATCCCAGATTATGAACGCTCAGCTGAGTGTCCCGGGAATAGACCCGGGATTTGTCCCCGCATGTTAAATTTCGTAAAGTACGAGTTTTTTTTTTGATGATGAGGATGAAAAGGAACAACGGAAAGAAAAAATTAATCACGAAAAGATGGTGAATTTTTTTCACTAAAAGGAAGAAGTAAGCCTCATTCATGGGGAGGTTTCAAGATTCTGGAAGTAACATTTTCAATTCCTTTTTCCACTTCGGATATTCGGATATCGTATCCTCACATGTACAATTCTAATGAAACAACCGCTAATTTTTTGTTACCAAGTTCGATGAAATTTTCGATAGAAATTTTATAAAATAATGTGACCCTATAACTTGATAATAATACCGACGCTTGATGACAAAACCGTTTTCTTTCTCGTCCGTTCATGCGCCTTATTTATTCGTTATATCTTCTAACAAACGCCAACACAAAAAGAAAATTCTTATATACGAAAATTCAACAGCTTGACGACAAAAGCAGTTTAGAAGTTAAAACATTTTCTGGGATTCTTCAAGTTCTCTACAACTTTCAAACGGGATATACAGAATTTTTTATTTATATTACTCATAAAGTAAACTTAAAAAAACGGTGTGTGTGTGTGTGTGTGTGTGTGTGTGTGTGTGTGTGTGTGTGTGTGTGTGTGTGTGTGTGTGTGTGTGTGTGTGTGTGTGTGTGTGTGTGTGTGTGTGTGTGTGTGTGTGTGTGTGTGTGTGTGTGTGTGTGTGTGTGTGTGTGTGTGTGTGTGTGTGTGTGTGTGTGTGTGTGTGTGTGTGTGTGTGTGTGTGTGTGTGTGTGTGTGTGTGTGTGTGTGTGTGTGTGTGTGTGTGTGTGTGTGTGTGTTCTTATTGAGCTAGCTAAGTGAGTTCTCAATTTCAACTCAACCGTTTGGCACTTTCTGTCTTTCTATCTGTCTGTCTGCCTACCTTCTATTCGGGGTATATCTCAAGATAAATTTTTGAACGCATCAACCGATATTCGTAAAACGTGGTACGCATGTCCATATTTTTACCCGACAGAACTCTATAGTTTTTGAGATTGATCCTCAAAATATAGGAAAGTAGTAGGTAAAAATGTAAGGGGTTAAAATTTTAAAAATATCGAAGAAGACCATGTGGTGTATCAACTTAAAGGGAATTTTAACCAGAGTATGAATACAGTGTCTAGTTCTAAAAATTTCATAATTTTTGGATGTTTGAGCCAAAAATTGGGTGAAAATTTAGATAAAATCACAAAAATGCATGTGGAATGTCAAATTAAAGAGAATTGTAACTAACATGTGGGTGTAGTGTTAAGTTTTGGAAATTTCAACATTTTGGACCACAGGGCTCAAAGGAAAAGATTAAAAATTTGATAAAATTTTTAAAATCCAGCAGGATGTCAAACTAAAATGAATTGTAACCCAAATGCGAATGTTTCAATTTTTTAGTACTTATTGTGTGCTCCACAATTGTCACATTATTACTAAAGAAAAATCTTTGTAATTTTTCCCACATTGAAAAATTATGTAACTTCGAAATTTATATAATAATAAATGTACTTTGTGCAAAACAGTGAGCAAGTTCTGCAACTCAGGGAACATACTAGTAATAAATAACTTAATAACAGTAAAATAATAATAATAATAATGTGTTTACTACTAATAATAATAGTTCCAGTAAAATAATAAGTGGAAAAAAAACGCCACGGATTATGACTAAGATAATTTGGTCAGCATGTTTTAAATAAAGCAGTGTATCGTAATCTCGTAATCTCATAGCGTAGACATTACGCGGATACGCACGCAACATTTACGTGTGAGGAACTATAACAATAATAATAATGTGTTTACTACTAATAATAATAGTTCCAGTAAAATAATAAGTGGAAAAATAATTCCAAGAAAAATATTTTCTTGAAAAAGTTTAGTCTGTAAAAACGCCACGGATTATGACTAAATAATTTGGTCAGCATATTTTAAATAAAGCAGTGTCTGTCGGTATCGTAGTCTCATAGCGTAGACACTACGCGGACACGCACGCAACATTTGCGTGTGTCGAATAAACTAGCCATGTCTGATCCTCGTAAGAGTCAAGGTAACAAGCTCAGTGGTCCAGAGAATTGTCACCGAATGTTAAGAAAACCATTTATCATCTCAGAAGATCTGTAGATAAAACAGACTTACGACGGTGCGACAAGCAATGACGTCGGGGAAGAGACGCACGTGCAGATTACAACCTACTACCGACACATGATCCTGTATCTTCTGACATTGAGTCGTTTATACCAAACATAAGTGAGTATTTATTTCTTTATTAACGTTTTTGTTCTAGACCTACTGATTTACAGCAGAAATCGTTTATAATGACCTCCAACGGATCGCCAAAGTCAGAGACGCCATAGCTAGTAGTCATTAAACCATTCAAGTACGGTAATAATTTTTTGTACTTTTTTCTTTGTTTCTTTGCGATACTATTTCCTTGGTTAACCCGGAATAAACAATATTTTTCCAAATAGGATTTTGGAATTTTCAAAATAATCGAATTATTTTAGTATGAGCTACTTACAAACCCCGGTGTAAAAGCGTTTAACGTAGGCCCACACACGAACTGCTCAGTATGACTCACATCGGATATAGTGCACGTGAACAAAGAAGACAAAACATTCTTTGTTTTGACGGCAATTTGCCACGCAGCAATATCGTACACGATTCTAAGAAAGGTAGCAAATCCTGAAAGACCATTTGTCAATATGATTGGTCGTTATAACCGGTGTAGTCTTACAGTCGATATAGCTATAGCCACTAAATCTTCTACCAAAGTACGACTTATTTACACGCACATCAAATGTCAAATGTACCTCGCAAATATGTTCGTTATGGCCGATTCGTCGTTAAGCCGATGTCTTAATAGAGGTTTTTACTGAATCTGTTTCTCTCTGTGTCTGTGTCTCCAAAAATACCAATATCCTTTCCAATGGAGATACCAAATGTATATGATAACATAATGTGTTACTACAGTATATAATAACACGAACTGTCCTTATAAATTATCTTGAGTCGCATTTCAAGTTACGACTGTATGCATCAGCGTTGAGAGGTTTTTAATTTTAAGAAATTAGGATTACAATTTATAAAACCAAAGAATTCGGAATATTTTTAAGGGAAGCGGGACACGAAATAATATTATTTTGATCTATTAAAAACGAGTTAAGTTAATAAAAACAAGGTTATATATTTAAAAAAATTATATTGACTCTAATTAATATTATGATAATTATATATGTTTTTAATATTAACAAGTAATTCTATAATTTTTAGTTGTACTTTGCAGATAATTTAATCTTAGCCACGGTATCTTCTTTATCTTATTATCTTCTTTAATTTGTGTTTAAAATTCATTACAAGACAATTCATTGAACTAAACGAGCAACTCTGTTTAAAAGATGAAAGAAAATGTTTGTGTCTTGTTTCAGACCATTCACTTCAGAAACTAGTTTCCTACAAAATAGTTGGACGACGGTACGCACAGATGTTAATCACTTGGAAAAATATTTTCCACATCGTTTTCTGGTAACGGCTGTAATAACTGCTTCTATTTATTTGTAGCTATATTACCTGAATATTTTACTATAACTTTCATAGAGATTTTTTAAAATTAAAGTATACAACAGGCTCGTCAATATTAATTATTATTTGTAAGGGAAACCAAAGTCAGTGCTTTCAAATTTTACAGATTTGACTCTATTAAAATCTATCAATATCGAATATTGAGTTGAATTTTTATTCGATGTTTCAAAATTGGAATTTATTCTGTCTCACTAGTGACATTAAAATAGTGTCTCTAATATCGGGACGTCTTATAAGGCTGGTATAAGTATAATGCGCTCGGTTTTGCTATGCCATATCATTCCATACACAGGTTATTGTGTATCCCCTCCCGTAATAGTTACTGTGTTATTACAAACCTCCTCTTCCAATAAGCATAATCTAGTTGATATCTCCATGTGGTATTCTATTCTCATGAGCATATTCTCTTTCTAGATGTGAACCGTTCACAGTCTTGCTTGCAATTCTTAATATTCTTAGTATTCAGTTGCAGTACTTTAAGCCACCGAAGGTTGGGCCCTGAGGGCTAGAGGAAAGAGCATCCACGCCATCCACCGCCGCCATACACGATGGTTCTGACTTCTGTCATCTCCATGTGACACACATCGCCTTATCATGGCTCGTGGTGAACTGGTATTTCGGCTGGATTGACATCGGGCTAAGGTGTGTGTCCGTCGAACGGAAGGCAGGGTTGCCTCGTCCCTAACAAAGTGGTTGGGTTAGGAAACCA
The DNA here is from genome assembly GCA_034769895.1 of Magicicada septendecula. Classification (NCBI taxonomy): domain Eukaryota; kingdom Metazoa; phylum Arthropoda; class Insecta; order Hemiptera; family Cicadidae; genus Magicicada; species Magicicada septendecula. The sequence continues at coordinate 664,414,130 of CM068368.1, forward strand.
TTCCTGTCCCAGTGGTCCTAGCCAACAACAAATCAGTGAACCCTAGTAGCATAGTCTCCACGCAGCGTACCGCTGTTCTGGTGGAGAAGGGCCGCTCGGATAAGTCGTCCATGGCTGGCTGAACCCTGCTAGGTGGCCTGAGGCTGTGGCTCTGGGAAACTACGAGCTGGAGCTATAACGCTGATTACCGATGGTTCCTTTCCCTTCCGAACCACCCACCCTGGCGCATGCTATTTTCCGGGGCGCGCGGTTAACCGATTTTCACCGGTGTGTGTCTAGCACTCGGTGGTGCGACCGAGGATCGAGTCTGTGTAACCGGCCCTGCAGGAGCCTGTACCTGACTCGAGTTTGGGGGTTGGCCTCCTTCGCCTACTTGTGTAGGTACCGAAACGCCGCCTTCACGAGGCTCCGCTGGACAACGTTATGTCTTGTATCAACATGTCAGCGGCGAAGTGCGTTAGTCTCCTTGCGAGGAGAGGGTTCCCAGCTCGCTCGTTGACGTATCCAGTGGATGGAAAGCGGGGACATTTCCTGCTGCCATTCCCTGGTAAACTTATGACGTTTGTAGATGTAAACGAGGAGGGGGGGAAGAGTACTCAGAGCTGGTATGACGTACAGCTGTGGCGCTAGGTCAGCCTCCACAGTCACGGCCCCCGAGAATCTAGCCAGCCGTGCCACAGTACGTGCAGTACTTTCGGTCATTCCTGGTGGGTTATACTTGCAACTTCACACAAATACTTTGCGAATGCAATCAAATTAAAATAACTCTTTTTTTATCCCTCTCTCGTGTCTGTAACTTACATTCAGATCGTCGTTATCGTCTAGGCTTAGGCTAGTAGCCTGTTCCAGTCTCAATGGAAGTCAACCAACCATCGCTTATGGGGTCTTCCCACACTTCTCTTTCTCCTTAGATGATAGTCAAGGGCTCTTCTTGCAAATCTACTTGGACCCATTCTCTCTACGTGTAACCGCCACTCCGTTTTGTACCGGTAGATTTTCTCATTTAAGCTTTTAGCTATACCTAACTCCATTCTAATACGATCATTTCTGATAAGATCTCTCCTGGTACAAGCCTTTAATTCCCTCAAGAACCTCATTTCTGCTTCTTATATTCAGATATACATACCTTTTTATTTGTATAAAAACAAATTATAGAAAATAACTTATAGGGACAGTACGTGGATAATATTTTTCATCATTGTCGACAGACTACAGTTCAGGTGTCCACTAGATCTACCATAACGAAGAAACTTTATGGCCGGTATTCAGGTTAAATTCAGACTATCTGACTTTTTTTATTTACTTATTAGCAATCAGAATACAATGTATCTATTAGCTAATGCACTAGTTTAAGACCCGTGACGCTTTGTTGTGTCCCCTTCCATGAGAGGGCCTTCTATCAGCTTTGCTGACCAGTTCCTCTTCAATCTTAATAGGATATTGGTGTGGTTTTCCGATCTTTCGTGACGTTTGGTACTTCGTGTCGCCAAAAAGTGTTTGATTTGCCATATACCAAATGAAAAGTCAAGGTTCGGAGTATCTTGGACTGGCTAAATTACCTGACTTCAGGCTAAATACCAAACAATGGGTTTGCAAAATGGAATTTAAAAGGAGGAATGGAAACATTATTCCTAATGAAAATGATAAAAATCCGGAAAAATCACTGAGTAAAGAAGTATACAAAACATAAGTTAATACGTTCGACTCTCCGGTAGGATGACGTTGATTTTACGAACCGTTCACAAACAAGTATCTCGCTATTAATAATTAAGAGTTTCTTACATTAGTGGCAAAAACCCTCGACTAGTTTCCGAAGAATAAATTAGGTTAGTGGTACACAACATTCGACGGAGGTTTCAACTAACCATCCAACGTTGGAAAGAGGAGAAAGAATAGGTGACAAGAGATTGCTTGACCAAATGTCAGATCTAATAAACCATTCAATATACTAAACCATGAGGAAAACCAAAGACCACTGTTGAGCCTGAATCATGAGTCACGAGTTACGACACCGACAGAGAGACACCACTCAGAGCCCATTTACTTTCTGTTTGTTTATGAGTGTAATAAATATGGTTATTACAATGTTAGTTTAGCAGTTGTCAGCAGAAACGGAAATGGACTATAATAGAGTCATTAGCATTAATGTGTTAAACAACATCCATACGAATGTTCTGTTTCACACGTATCCAAGAATTTGCGCTTCCAATAAACTGCGCCTTGTAAAAACAGCGCAATAATAGTTTGAATCGCGGTTAGAGTAAAGTGATTATTCATGAAAACGGTATTTCTTTTACATTTCCTTTTAAACTGGTTTTCCAGCTCTACGCTGGAAAAAACCACTTCCCTCAGCTTCATGAATGGGTGACGTTTGATTCATCGTTTTAAAATTAACTAAGTGCTGCATTTGCATAGAGTGACCTAACGTAACAGCCGATGTGGAACGCTGGCGCGCCTGATGGCTTGCTGGTGTTTTATCTGAAGTGTGTTTGCTTTCAGTCTCTTCACGGTCTTTTACAGGCTGTGTTCTTTCCCTATGCTCTTCTCCACTCATGAGGGTTTGTTCTGATACTACTAACTTTTTGGTGTCTATTCATTCTTTAACATGAGCTAACTATTGTTTCGTTCGTTGTGTCTGTAAATCTACTGACCCATCTCACTGGAAAGATACCTCTACATCTTTACCTCCTATTTCACTTTCTAAAGCGTTTTTAATTTTGTCCGTTCTTTTGGCAATATATCCCTAGATGTAGCTAGCATCTAAATAATTCTCTGTTCCTCACAGCCTTCCCCTTTCCATAACTGGACTTTTAGTCCACTACGTAAGCGCTCTGGTCGTCGCACATGTGATCGAATCGGAAGTTTTCGGAATGGAAGGAAATTTTGTCCGTACACTGACTTCGTCGGAACTGGCAATCGGAATTTATGTCAGTTTGAAATAACAACAGTTCGTGCAGCATTGTGCCACACTGTTGCGCCTTTACACTGGTGAAGAAGAAGCGATGGTAGTTGTTTGCTGCTTTGCTGCCGATGTAAAAGAGAAATAATCATCTTCAGAAATACTTTCGGTGTACAAAAAAAAAAGCAGCAAGGAAAGGGAAGGTGTAGAAAGGGAGTTGATATTTTATTCACTCGTTTTGTTTATTGTGATACCCAGTCAGACACACAGAATAAGCGAGGATTCAAAAAGGAACCACTGTGTACAACTGGATGATGTAATTTACAATAACGTGAGGAGAACTCGGTGCTTAGACGCAAGTGTGTAAATAGCTTTGGAATACGTCAAATTATTCCCTCTCTGGCAAACCGATTCGTACGTTTGATCCGATCCGATCTAAGCCAGTGTGTAGGACTCCTTTGGAAAATCTGTTATCGAAAAATTCTTTTTATTCCGATCGCTCCGTTCCTATACGATTCAGTGTACGGCCAGCTTTGAAACAGAATGATACTCAAACACGTGACCCCAGCTTCTATAAAGCGTTCAAAGGCCATATTTTCAACCACATTCAAAATCTGACCAAACGCGGCTGACATCTACAAGGCAGTCACCGGCCTGTTGCTTCCTACGTCAGTGAAGGGTTAGCCGCAAAACCTTACTCTCAGACGCCTACTGCCAGTGTGTGTAGCGAGACGCCAGTACATTACGTCCACAGATCAGGGTAAACACACATGGTTATGGTGCTCCCGGGCTGCGAGAGTATTCTACCACTCAGTCGCATCGTCAGCTGTATTCCAGAACTAGTCGTTTTCACCTTCCAGTGAATCATCGTTTCTGTTAAGTCTGTACACTTTTCTTACGGAAAGGTAAAGAAGTCACAGACCCTGGAACACAACACTTTAAATAAAAAAAAGATCATGCATTGCATCTACCGTCGGTCTGAAACCAAAGACCTATTTAATTCACGTGTAATGAATACACAGTTTTCCAACTTTGATGACGTTTCAGTTTAGGCACTTAATGAATAAGCGTCACATCGCCATTCTAAGACGATAAATTCCCGACAGAATATCTGGTACGAATAAACGATTGGGAATTTTTAAGAAGATCAGTACAAACAAACTGTACAAGCAAAACCCGCATATCATACAGGCGAATCCAAATGTCCGACCAGGGAATGTAATTAGCCTATGTGCGAATAAGAAGAAACTTTATTCAATTCTATTTTCTACTGAGTAAACATGGCATAATTTATTATATCATAAGTCAGGTATCATAAGTCTCGTCGAATGACATAAATTGAATATGTTACACAATTCAATAAAGGTTTGCGTTAGTTAAATCTGTTTACACGACGCGTGTGTAAAGGAGCTCCTAGCAAATGCCTCGAATAACAATTTAATAAAGGCCTACTGTGTGTGTGTGTGTGTGTGTGTGTGTGTGTGTGTGTGTGTGTGTGTGTGTGTGTGTGTGTGTGTGTGTGTGTGTGTGTGTGTGTGTGTTCAATATTTATATATATTTTTTTATAACGTAGAATGGATAGCTGGCACAATATACAGAGTGGGTCGTAAATTGCTTGAGACTAAAGGTTGTTATCCGTAGTTTAGTAGTAAACATGAATGACGAAAGGTATTGCGAGGTTCTGCCATTAATGAGACACAATTTCTAAACATTTGAACATCATCAGAACCTGTTTACGGCAATAAAGAATCGACAGCCTTATACGTATTATAAGTACTTTTGTATGAACGTGTATCAACGTGCTACATAAAGAATAATAATAAGTATTTGTATAAGAAGAGTTTACCGGGCTGTTTGGCCGTTTTCTATGGTTTAAAGAAAAACCAGACGTTTCGACAGCACCACTGGCTGCCATCATCAGTGAAATTCAAAGAATTCGAGACCTCCTGAACGTGGGTTGTTATCGTCAGGCCCACAGTAGTGTGGTAAAGGCTGAAGATGTCCCGCGATGCTACCTGTACTTATAAATTCACCATAACCACGGCCAAACAGTCCGGTAAACTCTTCTTATACAACTGACACCAGCCGTGAAAGCCTTAGAACAATAATAAGTATTCTTCATATATTATTATTTTTATATTAATAAGATATACGTATGACATTCCATACAATTAATACACACTATACAGCCTATTGTGTATTGCCTGTATATAGGTTCTTATGATGACAATTAAGCTGTCTCGAACGTCGACACACTGTTTTAAAAATGTAGTCAATGACCGTCTCACAAAAACCTTTCGTTACTAGAAGTTGTCACAAAATGTAATTTTGTCGTCAACTTATGACCCGTCCTGCATATTTTCCAAGAAGGAAACACTCAACCCAGCTCCACAACTGACCATCACGTGGTGGGACTGTTGTACTGAGCAAATTGTGCGAAGATCGTTTTAACTTAGTAGTATTTAAGCCAGAATGACATCAGTGGCGTATCTAGAATTTGGTCTTCAGTGGTGGGGGAGGTCCGAGTCCGGTCGAGTCGGCTTCATAAAAAAAGAAAAACAAGCTAAGACTAATCAACATTACTATCTTTAAAGTGGATGAAAAATGTGTTTTAGCATCCTGCAATCAAGCCCATTAATGTAAACGATAATAACACAATAAAAATACACGTCACTAAAATATAATGTAGAAGACACTGACTGTAAGCACTGAGTGAAGTGATTTTCCTGTATTTCACATTTTAAACGTATACGCAAATGCTGTGTAATAAACCTTTTTGTATATTAAAAAAAAACTTACTAACTAAAAAACACAGCTCAAAAAATAATAAACTACACTAAAAATTAAGAGATTAACAAAATTCGTCAATTTTTTCGATCCTCTGTAAGGGGTCCGTCCCTTCATCCGTCCCCCCCCCCGTAAATACGTCTCTGAATGACACTGGAGATTGGGGAGCTGAAGAGAGTAAATTTTAAGTCGATATGGTAGGATCTTTTCCACTGAAGACTGAGCAGACTAGACAGTCTTCTCGTATCGCGAACCATTCAGCCCATTAAAACTGCTTCGACCAAAAGGATGACAGTTGGAAGCCTTTGCTGTAATAACGTATTCTTAATTGGGCGGAGTTTCCCGACACTGGCTAATCGGATTGCACCGTTAGTAAGATGAGATTGCCATTTTGAACTCACGTTATCGCGAAGTTGTCACAATTAGTATTCATCAACTGCAGCTTATCACCTTCAAAGGAGTCGGCCTGTCGCTCCTTCGTAATTCTGTTACCAACAGTGAAGCCGTTATTTCAAGATGTGCAGAAATATCTCAATAATGTAACTATTACTGATAACTGGTTACTTTAATGTCGACGGATAACGATTCGAATGAGGGAGCTGTACCGAAAATCAGTAGGTTAGCGACTTGGGTAGGTTACTGTCGACCACCACCAATGCACAAAGTGTCCAGCGTGACCACAGCTCCAACTACTGCTCAGTAGAGAATCGGTGGAAAATACTTGGGGAGGCGCTCGCTAGGCAGATAGCAGCTATTGTGATTAATCTGATGCGTATTTTGTAAATTCGTTAAATTATATAAAACAAAATACTGTTAATAAGCAAAACAAGATTATTTTATATTAACAAAATATGGAATATAATATCACACAACTATCATTACAACTATGCATTAAAACGTCATTATTTGTATGCATTTATCAATTCAAATATTTTGAAATTGTAAAAACATTTCAAAAAGTAGTTTAAAATCTGTCTGAAATTAATTAATTTAAATGAACAAAATATGATGATAAACGTATTTAAAGTAAAAACCCTGTTTATTGGAAACATACAAGTCTGTCGAATAAAATAAGGCAAAAACAAAAGTATAAAAAAAGTAAACTTAATGTACATAAACATACCCGCACGATAGACCGCGTATGAATATAGGCCTACCTGTTAGTAACTAACAGAAAAAAGTATTGTAGAAAAAAGTGTCAAATTGAGAAGTTGTGCACTTATTTAAACATACAGTGTATGTGTACCCTACTCATCTAGCCCATATACTTGCGGGCGCCCATATATACGAGCAGTTTACTACGCAGCCATTAAACTCATAATTTTCACTACTAAATTATTTTGAAATATCGCTAATAATTACGACTATTTTCCGTAACAACTGCAAATAACTAGCAATAACTAGAAATAAACATGTGTCCTAAGGATACTTGTTATTATCCAAACATTTGCGACTCCAGCAGAAAATTCCTAGTTTATAAAAATAAAAATGCATTTGCCATAATAAACTTTGATTAGGATTCTAAAATTCGGAGTAAATTGTTAAAAACGTATGATAACATATTCAGTAACGTGAAATAATAGTACATACTAACGAACGATCAAGAAAACTTGCTGATGTGAGCTAAAGTAAGGCGTCAAAAATCCCTATCTGTCAAAAATCTGAACTCCTCAACAGATACGGAGTTAAAGCACAGAATTAACTTTTGTTTGATTTTGCTTAAAATAATAATTTTATCGGTATTGTCTCAGATTACTATAAACAGAAAACAATAATAGTACAAGTGAGTGGTGCAGTAGTACTGTGTATTTTATGTTTTACAATTAAAATAATAGTGTTCGATGTTGTGTTTTGGATACCAATCGACAAACTACAAAAGCAAAATTCATTTTCATCTACAATACGCACTTACTGTGTGAACACCACAGTTTTTTGTTTTTGTGCTGTTATCGTCGTATATTCGTTATGTTCGAAAAAACGAATAAATAATTTGAACTCCATCTAGTTCCGATTAGTTCAGACTCTTAACTCTCTACGACAGTTAAGAGTCAAAAAGCCTTGAGTGATAAGAACAACTAGGAATCAGTATAAAATATGTAAAACCAATTCAAAAAAATAACCAGTACAAATAAGTGTATTGGTTTACTGTAAGAAATTCCTTTTTAAATCTTCAATGAACTTTCTATTTCCCTACTTTAAATAAATTTTAGATAGATCTCATATTTGGTATACACCCTGAAGATTACGCAATGTTATACAGCATTTTCAAATCAAGTTTTCTGAAAGATACTGATAAGCTTTCGTTCATCAGGAACAGCAACTTTCACAGTGTTCTGGAAGTGGGATTCATGACCAAGTTCATACAAGGAAACATTAGGAAAGACTACATGAAAACGTTGAAGTCAACCAACTTCTATTTCAGTGCGGACTTGTTAATCAGGAGTCAAGAAAGAAAACCGTCTTATTGGTCCCATAGTAAGCCTATAGTGTTAAGATGCAGATGGTAAACCAGATCAGTGTTATGTAGGGCGCATAATAGAAGCGGATTTAATATTTGTTATGAACCTAAGAAACGATAACGACAAACTCACAGAAATATACCGAGTAGTAGTTTAGTACTACCACTACTACTACTACTACTACTACTACTACTACTACTACTACTGACTAAAATTGTTTATTATCGGGGTGGGGAGAGGGTGATTTCATATATGTAACATTATTCAGAGATATTTATCTTTATGTAAGCACGGAACGATTCGCTGGCAGGGATGTTGCCATGTCACAGGGCAATACGTTCATATATTTTTACAATAGGTTGTTCGGCCACCCGCAAATGTTACACGATGGAATTCGAAGTATACGGCTGCTGTCGGCTTACGGAAGCCAAGCAGATACGCTGTATATACAAGCTGTATGTTTGGACTACAAGGTCTCGCTCTAAGGCTACCTGCCAATTCTCCCTTTCGCTCAACCAGCATGTGTTTGACATTTTATTGTGCTGGGTCTCATGACTCATCCCGTTCACATGGTGGCTTGTTCAGTCTAATACGAAAATTATGTTAATTGTAGCACGCATTCTTTATATTGTTCGTTAATAATGTCTCCGATCCGTGTAGCCTACTACTTCTCATTTAATTATTCCAATACTTGTCGCTTATAAAAATTAACAGCCTTGTAGTACGTTTCATCAAGAAATAAGAGGACCTTCACTTTAATCTGTTGATCGTAAACAAAGTACGTCTCGATGTACAACATCTTAACGTTTGTAGTTCCCGGATCTGTCTCAGCAAAGGAGGCTGATCGTGAGTACTTTCCTTTCTTCTTCGCCGTTCTCCGCGTGAATCTTTCGAAATACGATTATTTTATTTAAATTCTGATCATCGTGACACATTAACTACAGAACGGTTGACCGCGTGTGTCCTCGACCCACGCGTGGATGTTCTTCTTTGAAGAATGCGAAGAATTCTTCTGTATTCCTTTACTGTTAGTATCCCTTTTTATTAAGCCAGTCAACGCCTTTGCATTCCACGATGCAGACCCTAAGGAACGAGTTTTCATTACTTCTGGTACCGTATATTACTAGCACGACTTTCTCTTAGTAGTATGTTCTTCAGCTTTCCACTGAAATCGTCCTTTCTTCTGACATGTCAGTTCGTCCATCATTTTATTTACCCATCCTAGCTCCCTAGTTTTCCACATCGACTACATACTACACCGGAACTCGAGTTCACAAATGTTTTCTTTAGTTTAAATTCCTACTTCTTGAAAGCGAGATACGCTTTAAATTAATTTAATGCTTAAATAGTTTTGTAGCCTCTTACCAATCTTTCAAATTAATTTAGTACACTTGGTAAAAAAATTATGCATCTATGGGAAGATTACAGTGTTAAACAAATGTGCTTCATTATATTTGTTGTCAGTAACTCCAGTTTTCTAACGACTCAAAGAATCCTTCATAGAAGGAGTACATAAACAGCAAGAAGCAAGAATATGTTATAATAAATTCACACTGTGTGGGTCCTCATCTGTTACGTTTGACACATGAAAAATATCGGGGTTTGGTTTTGACAAATGATGTCATGATTTCGTTGTTTCTACCCACCCTGCTCTTTCACTGGCTTAACAAAAATGAGATAAGGTACAAAAATGGGTTGTCTTTAAGGTATAAAAATTGATTACATAATTTATAAAATGTTTTAAATCTTTTATAAACTCACAATTGCTTTTGTCCTTTCGTGATACGTCATCATCAAAGGTAGAAAAAATATAACCACCGCAATCTAACTACTATTCACTGTACTACAAACTACGCTGCATTTAGTTGTAACATTAGTGACGTAAGTTAACTTACATACATAAATACAATAGTATTCGTTACATAAAAGAAGTATAAGCGTTACATACATCGTGAAGAAGTGTTCTGAAGCTTAACTGTTTCTGTACAATAACGGTTTCCATAGAATATTATTCAAGAATTTTATTTAATCAGTAAAAATAATTATTTGTATGAAATTGTATCTTACGGGTTTTACGAGTCAAGGAGGGGTAGACCTGAGGTGTGTAAGCAAAGGAAAAGCATCGAAATTTATCATTGCTGAATTTTCGTGTATTAAAAACGTCAAATGATGCAGCAACTAAACAGTGGACTCAGAAATTCGGATTAAACATAAATTAAGTAACTTGAATAAACAATGATAAACGTTAAGTTTTAGGGCAATAGTGTTACTGAGAAATGGATTAAAGAAGAGATTTGTTTCTAAAATAAATCAAAACTGAAAGTCAGATGAGAGTATAAGGAAGGTGGCGAGTATAAATTTATAAAGAACTGGCCGAATCTAGACAAGTAAATAAACATGTTATGTTATCCTATTAATTCCAGAATACTATACTTGGGTATTTTGAGGTTAGCCTGCCTAGCAGTTACAGCTAGGTCACTTAAGAATCCCCCGGGAGAGGAGATTCACTAGGAAAGTATATGAAACAAGAGTAAAGGAATACGAAAATAGGAAGAGACAAAGTAAAAAGAAGTGAAAAAGAAGTGAAGTAAGCGATTGAAGAAAGAAATATTTAGTAAGACGTAATCAACAAGTTAATGCAAAGAAGGGAAAAGAGTGAAAAAATGAAATTAACTTAACTCAGTATTCAAACACATCATGGTAGAAAAACGTAAAATTTAGAAGAAGAGTAAACATACTTTTGTGCTACTCATTTTTACATATACGTATTACCAAGTAATTCAAGAATTTCAACAAACCTTTTATTTTCCTTCCTGAAATCTGATTCCTTAGACTTCTCATTTAATGTGGTTGTTTTTAAAAACGATCTAAAGGCGCAAAAATAATAAATAATTGATCAATAGAAGTACGTATTGCTGAAATATAATGTAATGTAATATAATATCTGAAATAAATAGTATATCTATATACTGTATATATACACACACACAAACATACAAGTCATAAACAGTTGCATCTACATAATTCATTATTGGACAGTGTTCTGGGTTGAGTTATAGTATTGTCACATCTTTTGGCTATAAAAGCTGAAAACCCTACAGTATAACGATTCATTAAGGGATAAAGCACGAGCATTTCCGAAAGTCGTAAAAGCAAACGACGCGTCACACAATGTGACTTATTGCAGAGGAATTCAGTAACAACGTCATCATAATAAGCACTAGTTATAGGCAGGAATGTCGTGTCGTGTTCACCCACATCCAACGTACACCATGAGGGGCAGGTGACGGATTTTTATGTATATGGGACAGCGTCGTGTGGAAGCATTTAAATAACAAACTTTCTACAATTTGCGTCTGATACAATTTACTCCGTTGGAAAACAGAAAGCAGTATATTTTGTAACAAACCAAGTTATTCGGGTTTCGGAATTACAAAAAATTATAAAAAAAATTTTTGTTTGAAAATAAAAAAATTGTATTTTATTTATTTATTTAATTATTTATTAATTGTTTCTTATGTATTTATTTATTTTTATTTCCTTTAATTATTAATTTAATTAATAATTTACTTTAGAATAACAAGAATGGTTTTTCCGCGTTAACTAGATTATATCATGTAATAATCGATTAGCGGTCTTCCGTTATTCACTGAGCGTACTCCTTTAATGGTGTTATTTTCTTCTTTCCTTGGAGTCCAGGTGTCAAATATGATCTGAAATTCTTCTATCTATATTTTTACTAATAAATGAAACTCAAAATTATAATCTTCAAGGAATTTATTAACGTTATAGAGACTAATCGATTTTGAATCGATTAGCTAATCGACAGATCACCAACTCATATCTCAGGGCGAATTGGTTTGGTTATATAAATTATTAAAGTTAAATTACAGGTTCTTTTAGCTGTTATTATAATAGTCAGAGAAAGGGCAAAGCTGAAAACTATAACACTTACAATAAAAATTTCTTAATTATCTAAAAATACAAAATATTATTTAATAGAAAATGTTAGTAAGTTAGATTCTCGAACCAACGGCGTTGAGTGAAGGTGACGTCATCTCAGCTGTGCTCGACTCGAAAAATTCCCAAAATGGCGGCTGCCGTGCTGCTTATATAGTAGGCGTCTTCACAACGGAATTTCTTCAAATAAATGTTTCTTCTCTAGGTGTTCCTCATCCAGGCAGTAGTGGTTAATTTCTCTTCGTAACTGTGTAGTTATTCTGGATTAGTGATCAGTTATTCGGCTCGACAATCAGTGTTCAAAAGTGTTCTTGTTCCATTTAGTTCATAAGATTGACTATGGCAAATTTCGTCTCGATAAATTCGGTGTTAGCGTTTATATTTTGTAATATCGGTATCGCACTTTTCGATCTTCATAAATAGTTTAATCTGGTTTATTCCATTGTAACTCAGAGTTGACTCACGTTTTTTAAATTTCTCTGGCTTAATTTTACTAGGTTTAGTTCATATCCATACTTTTTCTTCTATCTTTTTAATGAATTAAATTGCGTGAGCTCGTTCTGAAGTGTACGTCTCAACGCGTAACAATCAACTAACTCTCCTTCTTCTCCATACAATAGGTCCTGGCTGACTTAATATTAAATCGACATCGTTTTAACCAGATGGCATTTCCGCCTAACTAATTGACTTTTACACTATATGATTAATTACATTTTTACTATTATTTAATTTTATTAAATACTAATTACATAATCATTTTCCTTAGTTAATTCTGCGTTATTTAATACCAAACATGATATACCTTAAAGTATTTTCTAACTCAAAAAGTCATATTTACAGTATATTGGCTTTAAAGCCAATATACAGTATATTTAGTATGTAGGCTTTAAATATTGTACTTCCTGTCATTATATGGTTTACAATTTCTATTATGTTCTAATTATCATTGAACAAGATCACTGATTGAATTAAAATGGTTATTTTTCTTTAATTCTTTGTAATTTTATGATTTGGTTAACTAATTTACATATTATCTTTAATTTAGGCTTTCCCCTTAGATTCCAGTGTTATTACACTTGCATTTTTTCTAATAATATTTTATACATTTCTTCAATACCTTTACAAAGTATTTTTACAGTTATAATACACAGTGATTGATTTACATTATATAATTTTCATCAATTTAATTAAATTCCTTAACTTATTTATTAATTATAAGGTTGTTGAGATTTACCATTTGGCCTAGATTTTACAGGTGTTCACATACATTGTTTATTATTAATTCAGCTTGCTAATACCCCTTCTGACATATAATTCTTATAAAATCTTAATTACAATTCCCTTACTTAATTACATTAACGTTTATTATTGATTAATACCATTAAAACATAACAAATATTTTATAACAAAAAGATTATACTCAATCTCAAACATTCAAGCCTTGAGTTCAACGAACTGTTAATATAAACAAAACACATCTGTGTTTTCATCATTTAAATTATTCTTTAAAATTAATTTTTATGCAGTCTTTTGCTGTTTTTGTTTTATTTTAGGGATGTACCCTTGATCACTTCACTATTTATTGCATACTCTTATATTATTTTTAGTCATTTTATTTAATGTTGTGAGATAAAGAGTAGCACTTACATGGGATCATCTTTAGTAGATTTTGATAACAAAATAAATTGCACTGGTCCACTGTTATTCTCTGATCTTATCTCTATTCATTTTAACTAGTCTTATAAGGTCAAGAATCTCACTTACAGGGGATCATTAAGATTTGTTTTTCATTATAAAAATAACTTGCACTGGTACACTTTTAATTATACATCTAGAAACTTTACTTAATCTACTTTACATTGATTCTTATTTTATTGTGTTATACTTTTCTTAGGGACATTTAATCTTTTTTGTGGTTTCTATTTTTATAATATGTTTTCTTCCAAAAGTTGTCCTTTTATTATTGAGGTCGGTTTATTCTGGGTATTTCCTTACATTTTGGACTAACATTATTTTCCTATAATTTATTATGTATTGCATGGTTGGTTTTGATTTATTTTATCTCTTCGAACTATAATTTCACTTTACTGTGGTACTTGATTAATTTTTATAGTAGTTTTCCTTGATGTCATTTTATTTTTACTTTATACATGATCATTTTTTAAATTAGAACCATGTGGATAATCTGTCATGCTACAATATGTATAGCAAAGTTCAGTATTTGGAGTAGAACTGCTGAAATGGTGTAGTTGCCTTAAACACTGAAACCACTGTGGATTCCTTAATCCTGTACATCTGAATCTTCCGTAAAAAAAAAATTCTTTCTGTGATGAAATAAAACAACTTTACAGAAACATAGGTGGGACAAAACCAACTACAAATATACAAAAAAATCAAACAAACAAACAAAAATAGCCATCGCAACCTTACTATACAGTTGCGAAACATCAGTAATTGAGGCAAAAGATATATTACAAATCATAATTCTTCTTCTTTTTATTTTCTCTTGCATATTATTCACTGCTGGTCCTCTACACGTCTTCTGTACATGTTTCTCGATCTTGCCACTTGCCTCACTTCCTTGATGCCCCTCCCTCGCTATTTGCCAGATCTTCCCGTTGCACGCAGAATCAGCCTCTTGGTCCTTTTCCGACTATTTCAATTCAAAGATTTTTTGGGTATGTTCTTGGTTCGGAGCCCACCATATGTTACAAACTGAAACAATAGAAATGAGTTTTTAAGACGAGCAAAAGGCTACACAACTGTGCGTTCTATCGATCCAGAAAGTTGTCTTGCGAGCAATGAATCTCGGAGTAAGGACAGCATGGAATCTCGGAGCAGGAGATCATGGTATTCTCTTGACCTTGAAGAGAAACTAGCCCTAAAAGTGGAGTAGCCATGCCAACGATATAAGGTTATAAGTTGAAGAAGGGGGCAAGGGGAACCACTGCAGTATATATCCTCTGGTTATCACAAGTTCTATGGCCAAAACGCTACGGAATGAAATAGGTCTTTGGATCGTACAAGTAGTACAAAAACGGGGTTGAAATACTACAGAGGAGAATCATGATAATGATAGTGTGATGAATTCAGAGTACTACCAGTCAATCTTCTTATTGAAGTTAGCCTATAAGAAGAAAGGGATGTAAAAAATTAAACAAAAAGAGAAATACTGATATCAGAAAATAACTAAATATTAGTAGAGTTCATATAAAATTAATTTCGCCACAGTTGGTGTTATTACGTTAAACAAATGGAAAACGTCTTGTTTATCACAAATAACAATGAACTATAAACCAAAAGGTCGACGCAGCATAGGACACGCTTGGAGAAGTGAGCAAAAGCCCTTACCGGTGAGTTTAACGATACTTGTATAAACAGTAATTGCAAATATATCTAACCACATAGAACAACAAATACGATTCTCAATTCTACCTACGAAAGTGCACCAGTCTCACAAGCATCTCTAACAGACGAGCTGTTGACTTACAGAAGAAGCCTAAGTCATGGTTACTTCATAATCCAAAATTACCCTAAAACGACAAGGTACGATCACACTTTTAGATAGTCACTCTCATTAAGCAATTGCTTACACATTAACAAATGTCTGCAGCAAATAATCAGGCCCGGATTTTGGTGTCCTGCCGCCCCTAGGCACTATTGTTAGCCCCCCCCCCCCAACAAGTAACTATATATTGAATTCTCCTTGACTGCTGAAAAAATGTTGCTGAAAATAGTCATTTCAGCTATCTCTATTGCAAATATCTCATTTGATCTTAAATCTACAAGGGAAATGTGATAGAATTGTGAAAAAGACTTTTTTTTTTATTAATATTTATTTACGTGTACACTTTAGTAACACATAGATTACTTTTATAATAAGTAATATACGTAGGCCTACTTTCTTTTTATAGGTTTATTTAAAGACCTACATGGTTTGGTTTCATCATCAAACATAGTAAAATCAATGAAAGTAATGTATATTGGATAAATAGAACAAATAATTTAAGAGTGATTGAATAACATCCCAAATTACACTAATGGCTTGATTTTACATTGACTTTCGTCTTGCTTTGATCAGTGAAAAAATTGTCAATAAGGTCTTCAAAATTCATTAGTTCACTGTTTAAAAGTTCTGCCTCAACATGCAGGATTGAGCGTGAGTTGAGTTTTTCCTCATTCATTATGGATCTAACACATGATTTAATTCTTTTTAAAACAGATAACGTACGTTCTGCCGAACAGTTAGAAATAGCTGTACACAAATACATCCGAAGAGCTATTGCAATATTTGGAAATGTTGATTGAAGTTGCTCTTGTCGCATGAATAACATCATATGTAGTGGGGTGTTCTTAATATCAGCATTTTTTATTAATCCAGAAAAATGGACACATTCATTAGCAAATGACCCTACAAGATCATTTTTGTACAGAGATCGAAGTTTTTTAGCACGTTCAATGACAGTTGCAGATGACGTGGTAGACAGTTCCTTAAAAACTGCAAAATTTTCCACTATTGAATCATAGGCATTTTTCCTTCTATGCAACTCATACTGTAGACTATTACTACTTTTTCAAGTGAAGTATCAACTTTTTGGAGCGTTTGACTCACTTTCTCAAATATGTCCAAAATGTCACCACAGTTCCATCATCAATATTGTTTCAAGTCTGTTCAAAGACTTCAATAATCCCGATGCTTCACTCCTTACTAACGGTTTCTCATTAGTATCATCTTCGTAATGCTCCAGAGCCAGTATCACACTTTCTAATTTTTCACCTCGTGCCGCCCCTCTCAGCCTGCCGCCCCTAGTGTGAAATCCGGGCCTGCAAATAATGAAAACTTCAATTGCCACCGCCATGTAAGAAGTTCACGTTTGCCAAGTATGAACGAGCGTGCATGAACACGTGCCACAAAAATACACAAGGTTGATGAATTAGAATGAATCCATTATAGTATTTAGTTGCGCCACTCTGTCTAATAGAAAATATAGATTTTCCCTGATGTCCTATATTTTTTGCACATACTTTTCTAATATGAAGTTAAAAAAAATGAATCCTTAGTGGAGACGAAGTTGCCACGACTGACAATAGATAATTAAGAACTACCAAATTGTCGAAAAACGTAGACTTCGCGCAATATCAGTACGTTGTTAATGACAATTATGTACCGCATGTCTAGCAAATATACCTCATATATTACTAAATGTTCCACGTCTTGCTAATAAGCAAAATACTGTGTATGAACCAATCTTGTTTGCCAATATTGCTTTTTGCCATGTTTAATTAGTATACAATTTTATGAGCAAGTAAACAGACAAACATACGTGCTCAGGTGCGCGAGTGTGTGCGCTCTCGCATGTTTAACGAAATGAGAACAATATCTGGAATTCAGGTTTTTCTGATTGCGCATAAAACTTGGTCTCATCTGAGGGCGACCTGTTCTTGCAGCTGGCTACATCGTACTTCACACCTGCTCCCTATATTTCGTTTCATAACCACCTTGCTTATATTGTTTTCACAAGAGGTTTTAATTTTCTGCCCCTTGATTAAATGCACAAATCATTGGTGAACTCTCTCGCCCATAATACGGAAATTAAGCCGCTGTCGCGAAAACTATACATTCGCAATGGATCTTATAAGTTCTTCTCTTTTTAAATACTAAAATATATTTTTTTTTCTTATTCTGTTAGCTGTAAAGTAAAACAGGTTACTGCTAGCCAACGGCACTACCTGACCAACCTGAATGTCTTTTATAGTTATAGTCTCGTTTATTCAGGATTTATTATAATGTTATAGCTATCTGTATTCTCTTCCTTTTAAACATTGAATACACTTTAAACTTCATCAAACGTATCACCAATTTTGCCTATATTTTATTAAATTAAAATGCTATGTGTATTACTGTGTGAACAACTGTGTGTTTGGCAACTAAAGAGCACATTTACAAGTCATAATCAACATTAATTCGGTGCTATAATATACACTTACCGTTGCGCTCTATTATAGTACACTGAGATAGCACAAACGCTATCGTATTCATTAGCATCGTTGTAACTGAACGAGCGAAGCAAGTTCTCAGTTTTAACTCGACCGTTTGGTATTTTTCTCTTTGTGTCAAAATCTGTCTATCTCTCTCAAAATCTGTGAGTCGAAATTTCAATAAAACCTGA
This sequence comes from Magicicada septendecula, assembly GCA_034769895.1. Taxonomy (NCBI): domain Eukaryota; kingdom Metazoa; phylum Arthropoda; class Insecta; order Hemiptera; family Cicadidae; genus Magicicada; species Magicicada septendecula. The sequence continues at coordinate 664,432,405 of CM068368.1, forward strand.
AAAATCCATGTGGGGGTATAATATTAAAGAGAATTTTTACCAATATGTGAATACAGTACAGTTTTGGAAATTTCAAAATTTTAGGACACCAGGCTACAAAAAAGGGATCAAAAATTTGAAAAAATTGTAGAAATTCAGCCGGGTGTCAGACTAAAAGGAATTTTTACTCAAATCCGAATGTAGCATTCGCTACGAAATTTTTTTAACATTAGGTGCACTGTGGCTCAAAAATGGAATTGAAATTTTTAAGAAAATGTGAAAGTCTGTAAGCGAGATCAACTTATGTGGAATTTTATTCAAAATGCAACTCAGTGCCTTTAATAATTGACAAATTTAATATTGTCAACGTTTCTTGCAAATGATGGGCATCCTTCTAAAAGTATGTAAGCTATGCTAGCAAGAGAACTTTATATGTTACGTGTATATGTGAAAAGTGCTAGATATACGCCTACATATTTCAATGGAAACTTACATAAACTTTAATTAGGACTAAATTGTTTGCCAGTTATGCAAATTATGGTTATAAATTTAACTAAAAAAAAAAAAACCAATGCAGTATTCTTTCGAATTTTTAGTCGTTTATAAAACTAAACTTTTATTAAAAAAAACTTCTACTTAAAAGTAGAAGGATAGCCTGGCTGGGACACACAATGAGGATGGAACAACACAAATTCCTAGAAAAATTCTAGAATGGAGACCAATAGCTAAGAGATCAAGAGAAAGGCTAAGGAAGAGATGGATCGAGGATGTTAAGGAGGATCTGAGAAATATGGGCATAAGAAGATGGAGAAGAATATGTTACGACAGGGCTGAATGGAGAAAACTTAGTAGTTCAACCTAGGGCTAACGCCAGTAGAAGACGTTTATTATGACATTACTACTACTACTACTATATTATTTATATTATTATTATTATTATTACAGTATTATTATTATTATTATTACATTATTATTATTATTATTATTATTATTATTATTATTATTATTATTATTATTATTATTGAAGGATACAAGCATAGTTCTCGAACTCGACTATCTGGTATTCATCTGTCTGGGTACGTCTCACGATAGCTTTTAAATTCATCAGTCTATCTTCACAAACCTTAGCATACATGTTCATATTTTTACCTCACAGACCCCTATTGCTTTTGAGATTAAAAAATGAATACAAAATAGGGGGCGGGAGGCAAAATTTTGAGGGCCATGATTTTGGTAAGACCGCAAAAATCCAAGTAGAACATCAAATTAAACAAAACAAATTAACCAAAATCTAAATTTAGTGTCCAATTCTTAATTTCAAAATTTTATGGGACTAGATCCCAAAAGTGAATAAGTAGGCCTAGTAAGGGGAAGCTTCGGGATGGGGATGAATGGGAAGACAGGTACAGACAGAAACACTGCCTGATGGGTGTAAGGGAAATCTTCGGGATGGGGAGGAATGGGAAGACAGGTACAGACACAAACTCTGGCTGAGAGGTGTAAGGGAAAGCTTTGGGATGAAGAGGAATGGGAAGACGGGTACAGACAGTAACACTGGTTGAAAGGAGTAAGTGAAAGCTTCGTGATAGGAAGGAATGGGAAGACAGGTACAGACAGAAACACTGGCTGAGAGGAGTAAGGGAAGCTTCGGGATGGGGAGGAATGGGAAGACAAGTACAAATAGAAACATTGTTTGAGATGAGTAAAGACAACGATGTTCATTATATACAAACCTGTTAGACAATACATGGATTTAATATTTAGCATATAGATTGCCATGGTGTTATTATACGATTATCCTGAAACGTTTTAAGAAAAAAATTTTACTTTTTATCATGCTCTTATTCGTCAGCAAAGAGTAAACCAAGAAACGTTTTGTTCCGGTACCAAGCAGACAGATTAGAGCTGGTGACTACAACGCTTTTTCAGACATCCCACATCTTTACATCTCTTTAGCTTATAATACAATAGCTGTTTGGGGATGCGTTAATCATCCATTCGGTTAAGATGTTCCAACCGTTTTAGTCGATATTGAGCAACCGTATCGAGTAAACTCATATATTCAGATTCTGCCGTACATCAACATTTCTTTGCAAGCTTGAAGAGTATGTAACAGTTCCATCTACAACAATTTTGTAGATTTTGAAGATTCTATGGGATCAGCTCCATGAAAAGCCATCACCTTGGTCTTCGTTGTGGAAATCTATAATCCCAAATCCTTGCAGATTCGACTCAACGAATGAATTTCTTTTTTCTTTTTACTTATAGCTTTGGTCAGTCCGGTTACATCTTGCTTCCGAGAGTTTAGTAACTAATACTTTTTATTTTGTTTCATTCAATGTAAAGTTTCAAGTATTCCAATGTCAAACAAGGAAAACAGTAGAATTTAAGACTTTTATAGTGGAAGTCATCATATGGGAATGGTGGATACACAGACGACGTCGCTGATATTGAACGACGTATTTGTGTCTACACACGTCGACCTATAGTCAATGTCTCAACACTAATTGAATTCCATTGTCGATGGGTCAAATACAGTTACATTTCCGATAGTGATAGTAAATTCGTAAGCTCAGTTCTGGACCATCTTACAGATGATTTATAAAGATCGCATTAAAGTTATACTTAAAACATCTTTAGAATATCTTGAAATGTCCGCGCAATGTGCATGAAATCCGACTATGGATTTTTCCATATCGGCCACAGTATCTCTTCTGGAAATAAACATCTTCTGGTTCATCGCTGCAACGGCTGTACGTTTGGGTATCTGACAAAAATCGAAATAAACACGCCGAGTTACTTTTTAGAAGACTAGCAATTTGTTATTTACTTACAATAAGTGTTTACAAAACAGGCAGCTAAGTAGAACCATATCATAATATGATCTCAAAATGTTGAAACTACCTGAATTCCTGACTGCTACCTGAATAAGGATTTAAAGATACGTTTTAAAATGATTTTATAGCATTTTATAGTGTGGGAACGTAACTGAATACTCGTATACCCCTCCTGTCCACCTACACACGTACGTTCAGTTCTCTGTTAACTGCCTGTTCCTACAAAGCGTACAGTATGAGCTTTAGTATCCTCATTTCTGTAATTTTCTAACCATTTCCCTATGTCAAATATTATTCGAAGACACTATTCTAGTTTCCTCATACTATTCTCGTAACCTTAGACAGATCATATCCTCGTTTATATGTAAAAGAAATTTAAGAAATTTTTTAAATGCTTTATGAAAATGCGTTTTTAAATTTTAAGTAGGTTATTTTTTTTACTGCAAAACACGTTTGCTGATATTGCATTTTCTCCCTGAAATCGCGTTTTGAAGATTGCGCAACGCTGGGCGAGATGGTACGCACATTACGTAATCCGTATACGGTAATTAAAACAAACGGAGACTGAGCCGTGTGATAACAACAATAAAGTGAACGATGTACGCGGTCTGCAGTATGTGCACAGTTTTATTTACTAGAGCATGAATTGTATGTAGTCCGCTGTTAGATAACGTATAAATCTCTCTTTACGTTATATAACGCGTACGCAATACCGCTATGTACCAGTCAGCAGATGATTCGTATCAATGATGAATCACTCACCGTGCTGTGACGTTCGCTGCGCTGTTCGGAGGCTGTGATTATATTCACGATGGTAAAATCGAATTTTGCCCTCATAAATAATTCCAAACAATTTTCATAATAGTAGAAAATTACAAGAGAAACGAGTATAGAAAATACTACAAAAAAATAAAAGAAAGAACAACTGATTTCCGATCTAAGATAAATGCTTGTAAAGGCAACTAAAGAAACGCGTTAGCAGAAACAAAAAAAAATTATGCAGAGATGGAAAGAACACTTTGGAGAGATTTTGAAAGAAGGTCCAATGGGAACGACAGATATCACTTATCATACTGAAGAATCGTTAATCGAAGACCCTAGATACGAGGAAATAAAAAATGTAATTAAGTGCCTCAAAAACACAATAAGGCACCAGGAAGTGAAAGTATAACGGCGAGTTGGTAAAATATGGAAGAGAAGGTTTATGGAGAAAAATATATGATCTGATAGTGCTTATATGGAAGGAAGAGAGAATCCCAGAGGAATGGTCATACGGAATTATACAGTCATGTGACTGTATTATATATGAGGAATGTGATAAATTACGCGGCACAAATTAGTTTTATTTGAAAAGTATTCTGAAGCAATTATAGGCGAAATCTGTGTGACTTTCGACCTAACCGTTCACTCTACGATCATATACTTACGACAAGACAAATACAAGAAAATAGTTATGAGTACAACATGGATTTACATGTTCTGTATGTAGACTTCAAACAAGCCTCAACAGGAAATAAATGCTAAATGACCTCCACATTATACCGTCAAAATATACAAAATTGATAGAAGCAACTTTGGCGGGTTCCAAAGCTACAATAAAAGTTGACGGAGAGCTAACTGCTACCTCTGATATAAATGCTGGGGTGCGACAAGAGGATGCTCTATCCACTTCATTGTTTCATCTGGTTTTCGAAGCAGTCATTCAAAAATTACATACAAATAGGTACGTAGTAGTAAAAACAATACAGGTATGCGCCAACACTGATGACACAACTATTATCAGTAGAAATTAAAAATAGGATTAGATCAGAATCAAGGGACGCAAAAGAGGGGGTTGAATATGAATGAGGAATAAAACTAATAGGCTACATAGTTTTATTAATAAAAATTAAAACTAAGTATATGGAAGTTCAAATAAAAACACGACAAACAACAGCGCTGACTTAACAGTTGGAAATTATACATTTATTTGTAAATTTTCAGCCGTTTTCTTACTTAGGATTATAGATTGCCCAGATTAACTCTTGTAGTAATGAAATAAAGTCCAGTATTATAAATGGAAATAGGTGTTATTACTTCTATGAAAAGTAGCTCAGATCCAGGATACTAAGTGAACAACTAAACATAGTCGCATGCAGAAGTCTTACTCGACCAATAGTGATATATGATGAGAGGTCTGGACATTTATTAATGCAGGTGAACATTTGAGCGTAAAATCTTGCGAAAAATCTTTGGGCCTGGGCAAACTGATGATGGGTCCTGGAGGATACGAATGAGTTATGACTATATCAATTAGTACACGGTGCTGACATAGTCCGGTCCATCAAGAGTAGAAGATTAGAATGGCTGGGTCACTTAGACGAATGGATGATAGCAGAACAACTAAAAGAATTGCAGACTGGAAAATAAAAAGGAGAAGAATTAGGAGAAGACCTATGAAAATATGACGTTGACGTAGAGGATAATTTGAGAATTATGATTGTGAGAGGCTGGAGAAGGCTGTGCGGTGGGAGGACGGAATGGAAGAGAATCGTTGAACAGCCTAAGACACACCCTAGGTTATGATGCTAGAAGAAGGAGAAGAAGAAAATTGGTTTTGGTGATTACGATAAGCGAGTTGATTATTTTGGTACAATAAATAGCGTCAATAGCTGTAAAGTGTATGATGATTGACAGTAACCATTAACAGTCATTAAATAGTAAAATTTGAGTATTACGTTGCACCCTCAACACCACACAATGTTAACATTTTAAGCATTACGTGTAAACGTCTACTTCCAATACATTTAATAAAGCAAATACAAATTTATGAACAAACAATAAAACCCTGTGAAAAAAGATCCCTGTAAGAAGCAACAGAGTATTTGAGAATACATAACGTATATCTTCTTCTTCTTCTTCATTCCAGGATTACGGGACATCACCGGTTCCGATCTCTATTTTCAAGTCACCTTTTGCGTGGTCTTCCCACATCTCTTTTCGCTTTAGGCGCATATTGTAAAACTTGTTGAGGTAGGCTTTTCGCTTCCATTCTACCTATACATTCAGTCCATCTCAGTTGACGTTCCTCGATTCTTGCATTTACAGCGAATACACCCAATTCATGTCTTATCACAACGTTTCTAATTCTATCGTTTCGTGTACATCCCTTTGCGTATCTCAAGAGATTCATCTCTGCAGTTTGTATATGACTTGTGTATTTTTTAGATAATACAGATGCTTCGGATCCGTATAAAACAGTGGGGGCTTCCATAAACTTATAGAATTTTATTTGAGTTTCCTTTCTCGTTTTTATCCCTGAAGTTCTTTTAATAGTACCAAAATAGCCTGAAATTGTTTATCTTTCTCTCGATGTCCTCGTCAAATTGATATATAATATCACATCCTAGGTACTGAAAGTAAGATATTTGCTCCAGCATTTTACCATTGATCGTAATTATTGACTTATGGGATGTTTGCCTTTGAAAACCATTACTTTTGTTTGATTAATAGATATATTCATATATATTGAGCAATGTGATGGCTCAGTTTGCGAATGGCTCTCTGTAAATTATCTTCCGTTTCTTGCATAATGAGATGATCATCTGCACATAATAAAGTATTCAAAATATTTTTACTATTTATCTTAAGCCCAATATGAAATTCTGTCATCCACTTTCTCATCACGTCGTCTACATATAGATTAAAAACGGTACGGAATAAACTATATCCTTGTCGGACACCTTGATTCGTCGTGGTAGTCTATGCATAGCGTACATGACTATCAAAATAGAATGTGCACTAGAAACATCACAGATTGCTATCGATAGTATACAGTATCGCACCAAGGTCGCTGCATAACAAAGGTGCCCGAGAAATCAGGCTCAGATTTTATAAGCTACATGTCTGATGGTAGAAGAGAAATGTAATTTTTAAGGGGAGAAAAAACGTTGTATGAAGAGGCCAATAAAGGAGTTGTGGTATCACGGAAGAACTAAAATTATAAACTAACGTACAAAGAATCGCATAACTTTGTGGAAAGACCATGTCGATAGGGTTGAAAATTGTCAGCATTGGAAAATGTGAAAGTTGGAACATGATTTTCAAACATTCGACAAAGGACGCGAGTACTAAGTGGCGTGAATTTAATATAAGTTAAAAAAAATAATTGGAAGCTATTGAAAAAAGATTTGTGGGAAAAAATAATAATACAAAGCAAAAACAAATAATAATACAAAGTAAGAAACAGAACAAATAGACAAAACCAAACGTAAAGCAACGAACAAAGTACGAAAAATGTTGTGGAAACAAATCTAACCAAGAGAATCTATGGAGCAACACGGTAAACAAAGGTCACATGGAAAGGTAAGAAAAACGTGACAGTTGGTGATAAGAAGAGTGACAGAGAGGAGTGTGTTGAAAGGGGAGAATGTATGAAATATATGGATGCACAAAATGAACAGGAATAAGTGAGAGAAGAATGGAGATAAACAACTCCCACATATACTTACACAGTGAACTAAGGATTAAATTCGGCCACTGACGACCACAATATTAGTCAAATAATAATATGTAGCGTATCAATGAAAGCAATGACCTGCCATTTTGTGCATGTACCGTGTATAACGGACACAAACCAAACCAAGGTTGATGACAAACAGATGCTGACAAACTGCGAGCTCTTGCCTTTGAAGAGTTCTCCTCCCTTTGACGTACCATTTGGACCGCAGCCACTTCACAGTAAGTGTAACGCCTGTTTTCATTACACGCCATGTAATTGTCTACTGACCTTATTTGCTTGCGTGTTAAGTTCGTTTCGTTATTTGCTGATTGTGTGCTGTAAACTTGGTATGTCGTTTGATGTTGTTGGCGTTCAAAGACCGACAGTTAGAATTTATTTATCGTATTCAGTGTTTTCTTTTATCTCCAATTCAAGTTTGTAAAATTATATTAACTTCGTTAAAACCATTGACGTCTGTAGATTTACTTATGTTTGCTGTGTTACCGTCCGTATCATTGGTGTCAACAACATCACTGAACGACCTTTATTCTAATTCTGCAATTTTCTCATCAGTTTTAGTGTTCTTATAACTTCTAGAAACAACAATCTTATAGAGAATGCTTTGAAGGTGCAGAGCGGTGACCTGTTAATGTCCGCAGGATTCCAATAGTTAACTGTTATTTCAAATCATTGAGGAACTCTGTGCTCCCGTAAACGTTCCTGTTCTTTTCGTAATTAACTTTATTGCTGGTTATGGAATGTCCTGAGTATCTATACTACAAAAGTTCTTCCTTATCTTATTACGCTGGGAAACTACTGGCTTGTCCCTATTTAAAGACATTCTTTCCCTAAAATATTCCTACCTTGTACCTCTAACCGCTCAACCCTCCCGAGAAGTCCGTGGGGACTCGGAAGAGGAGGGGAGGACTTTAATAGCAGGAGTCACTCGGGCGATCGGAGACTTTGCTTGTGATAAGAGAGTGTACCAAATTTAAGAGGGAGCGGACAGGGTGGGCCGAAAAAAGTCAACTTTATCCGATCAAAAACGGGTATGTCTCAAAAGTTGTATTTTAGGTCTAGGAAGAACACCGTAAAATATTAAGCCCAAAAAATAATATCTTCAGTCTGCGCAATTGCCTTAAAAATTCGATTTTTTACCAAATAGTTGAGAATTTCCGAAATTTTTTTATTAACTTCTTGAAGGTGGACGAAGATCGGGTGATGCTTAAAGTTGTTAAATGTCACCACATATAGCTAACAAAATATTGAACCCGTAATATAGCTTCTTTAGTGTGCGCAATGCGCATAAAGTGCAATCACTGTGGCAGAAATCATCAATTCCGGTAGTGTCTCACAGAACAATGAAAGACATGTTGAAAGAAAGCATAGGTATTATGCAAGGCTTAAACAAATCATTTGAAAGAGACCAATACAAACATAATTTTAAAAAACGGCTCTCAGAGTTTTTGGAAAAATCTAGTAAACTACTTGATGTCTGTGCTTGTAAGTGTAGTGATTTAAAGCTCTTGCAACTCTGTGCGGGAAAAAAGTGCCGCAATTAGAACATGAATTTTTAACAGACCAAAGAGCAGATCGGCTGATGATGATAGGAAACATTGATGGCAAAACTACATCACGCATTCGAAAAAGAGAAGCCTGGAAACAAAAAGAGCATTCTACTAGACAAAGTAAGATACAAAAATAAAATGATGATTCTGTTGAACCAGAAAGCTACTCCGATCTTGACTCGGATGAACGTCCTGATACAGATTAAATTGTTCGTCCACAAAACTCTTCTCAAACAAACACTAATGTGCAAACTAGATTAAATATAAGCACTTTTGCTAGAACTTGTGACAGATACCGGATATCAGACAGGCCTGCAGCTGCTTTGGCGTCAGCATTGTTAATGGACATTAGCATGAATGGTGATGATGAATCTACATCTACAGCTACTACAATCTTCGACAAAAATAAAGTCAGACGTGAAAGAGAGAAAATCCGGAGCCAGATATTAAACAATGATTGTAGTGAAGAAACAGTGTTACAAGCTTTGTATTTTGATGGTAGAATTGATAAAACTTTATATATAGAGACAAGTCAAGATGGTAAAAAGCATCGGCGAGTACGTCAAGAAGACCACTTATCACTCATACAAGAGCCTGGTTCAAAATATATTGGACAAATAAAACCCTTATCAGGAAAAGCTGTTGACATTGCTAACTCAATTTTAGAATATATGACTGAGAAAAACATTAGTTTGTCCGAGCTTGTTTGTGTTGTGTGTGATGGTTGTCCAACAAATATTGGAAAAAACAATGGCGTTATCAGTATCCTGGAAAAGAAACTCGGCAGACCACTTCAATGGGTAGTATTCCAGCTGCATACAAACGAGCTTCCGCTTAGACATCTTTTTGAATCTTTAGATGGCGAAACATCTGGTCCTAGCGGTTATAGTGGCCCCATTGGGCAAGCCCTAGTTAACTGCCACAAGTTACCACCTGTAAAGTTTAGACCGATCAAGAGTCCTGTTGAAGAATTATTTCCTGATCTAAAAAAAGAATTGAGCACAGATCAGAAATACATGTTTGACATATGTAGAATAATTTCCGTTGGAGAATATCCACCTGGGTTCGGAGATATAAGTCCAGTAATGCTGAATCATGCCAGATGGGTAACTACTGCCAACCGGATTTTGCGACTGTATATTGCTTCAGATTCACCATCACAAACATTAAAAGAAATGACAAACTACGTTGTGAAAGCATATGCTCCAAGCTGGTTTACAATAAAGTGTAATCCAAAACTGAAAGATGGAGCAAATAATCTGTGGAAAATGATACAATTTTCGTCATACATGCAAGATAAACACAAGAAAGTGGTGTATAACTATTTAAAAAACAATGGTTATTTCGCACACCCAGAAAATGTGATATTTGCAATGCTAACTGACAGCAGAAAAACAATCCGGCAGCTCGCCATCAGACGAATCATGGCAGCTCGAAATAAGTCGAACATTGCAGAATTTGCTTGTGTTAAGCAGTTCAAGATTCCAAAGATAAACTTTTCTGCCACAGACTACACTGGCATGATCTTGTGGCAATCTATAAATGTAACAGAACCACCTGTAACAATACATTTATCAGAAGAAAATCTAAACAGAATCCTGGCGAATGGTGTCTCTGACATAATTTCAGAAGGTGTACTAGTAAAATTGCCATCACACACTCAAGCTGTCGAAAGGGCAGTAAAAGAAGTGACAAAGTCATCTTAACAAGTTTGTGATGAAACAAGGAGGGACGGAGTAATTAGAGCAGGATTGATGGACAGAACAATAAGACCAAAGTTTGAATCAAAGAAGTGAGAGACCGTTTGAATCCTTGGTGTGAGAGACCGTGGGAGAGACGCATCACCACCCTTCCTTGAACCCCATTGTAAAGCTTCCAATTCTGCAGTATGTTACAGTATAATTAGTTTTCAGTATTCGGAATTCGGTTAATGTAAATTACCAACATTAATACAATTATGATCGAATACATTTGCTATCCTGAAGTCAGTACCACTACTAGGCAACCTACTAATGAATTTTTTTGCCCCTAGGGTACCAGTGAAATAAAAATTATGAGAGAATGATTTTATAATGCGATTTCACGTATTTACTTTCTCTGAGTTTATTTTTCATTTTAAGGTAAATCGACCTGAGATACGAATATGTAAAATACATTACTAATAAACTTTTACAGTTTTAAGAGTTTCTATTTCCATTTGCTTCAAGTTTACGATAAAAAAGTACTGCCATGTTTAAACAATGTTCTGAGTGTCGTTTATCGTTTTAATTGCTCCGTTATTTTGTCATATATAACAGTGAATCATTATTGGAATTATTATTATCAGCCGGGCTGTTAGGTCATGCTCCACAGTTGTTGCTATTGACAAGCGTTCCGGCTCCACCATGGGCGTCATCAGTATCTATATAGATTGGTGCTCCACAGTTGTTGCTATTGACAAGCGTTCCGGCTCCACCATGGGAGGCCGGATTGGCGTCATCAGTATCTACGTATATAGATTGGCATTATACCTATGAGTACAATGCATTGTATTTTAATCTACTGAAATAATAAATGTTTTCTAGACCTTTAAACGTCTGTAGGAACTTAGAATTCGCTGTAATCGTATGTACTAATTAAACATTTTGAAGTTTTAAACATGTTCCTATCTTTAGATAACATACTGATTCCTCCTAGCATCAGGATTCCATATTCTTACATTAAATTTGAAAAACTTTAGTGTTCTACTGATACAAATTATTGTACTTAGGAAATAAATGCTATATCCTAACGAGACGTCCTACTGAATTACAAAATTAAATTGGTTCCTTTCTTTGCTTACTTATTTTTTTATTACATTAGATAATTTACAGGTATTTTAATGTGGTATAGTTGTTTCATCAACCATAAACTACATTTTCTTAGGTGGGCGAGTTGCCAGCTGTATCAAAAACTTTCCCCTTTCATTTCGATGTATCGTAACCATTTCCTTACTTTGTTCATGTTTCCTGGTTGCTTATAACCTGTTTTTACCTCGAAGTATGTCATTATCATACCACCCGCCTTGTGAACTACTGGAAAATGTGTATAATATCTAAAGATTACAGTCAGAAATGAAGTAGAAGGATGTATTAACGAATTCCCAATTGTTTAATTAGAAAGCTGTGTTAGTGGTTATAATCACAAACAGAATTATCACTGTTGCACAAGATTATAGAAAAATTATTCCGATTAGCGCTTTCATTCTGTTTGAAATGCTCAATTGGCTAAAATGGCAAAAAGATGAAGGAATTCGTTCTACAATAACGACTAAATACAAAACGGGGATTGTATTTTCTATAAGGAAATCTTTGGATTATATCTGCCAAAGATTTTCTAAAAAATAAAATAGAACTTCCTCTTTCGCGGATCGAAAGAGAAAAAGGAAGTGTCGATGGTTTAACCAGACTATCTGAAACTTTAATTTACTGTATTTTCCTTATTTCTGTCATGAGTGTTCATTCAAAGATGTTATCTGTGTACAGCAAACATGTCAACGACAATTTCTATTGATGCTTCATCGTTATCATAGACGTCTATAATGTACACAGGAAACTACTGTACCCTTCAAAAGACCAGAGATTAGCAATGCAAACACTGTACGCTAAATGGGGCTCTTAACATCTTACATATTTTAATAATGAAAGCGATTCTCATATTATGTTTTCGTTTTTATCTCTTATGGCTGTACCACTTATTGTATGCACAATATCAACAACTGTCCCAAATATCTTGACAACGTCTTCCTGCAAAATATCTGTATATTTCACTTAAATAAACTAATTTGAACTATCTGTTTCTCTATTACCCCGTTATATAAACTTTACAGAGCCCTACGTTTAACTTGTGTTACCCCTTTTAATCTTACTTACAGGATGTTTCAGGAGGTTTCAGCCACAAGTTTCAGGCGTTTTCCTCTGATATAAATAATTAAAAAGTTCATACAAAAATAAGTTCGGAAATTTTGTTTTTGAGCTACAGACAGTTAAAGATTCCCCCCTTTTTGGGTTTCAAAGGAAAATACAATTGTGATTACAATCTTGTATTACACTTACGCGAACACAATTTGTGATTTTAGGTGCATTTTACATGAAGAATTCAAAAATATTTTCATTGAATAGTTTTTTTTTTTAGAAATCCCATGGATATCGTAAAACCGTAACAAAAATTTTAATTTTTTCGCACATATGTGTGAGTGTGTAAACAATGTACAATGTACCATAACAAAGGAAAACTGTATTAAATATAAAAACATCCCTTAATGTAAATATTTTGTCCGTTTTTATATTTCCCCCTGTACGTTTGTCATCATTTATTGTTCATCATTTTGCTGTCTCTTTTGCGTTCTTTTATAGGCTACCTTTATTCTTTTCTAAAGAATGTTTATCTTTTTGGTGTTATATCATTACATTTAATTTTTAAAGAATTTTTATTGTTTTTAAGTTTTTTATAATACATTTTGTACGCAAGTTTTTTTATGCATCTTTTATGCACTCATCTTTTATTCATTCCACTTTCGTCTGTATACTTTTTAATTATCTTCTATTAGCATATCAGATATTTCTTCCTTGTATTACATTTCCTTACTTGGACTTTTTTTTCCTAATCATTCTTGTTCTCCTTCTGCATTTGTGTCTAACCGTCTATGATAACTTCAATCATTCGGTCCAATGAAATGTGTTCTATTTACCTAATTTATTCTTTGTAAGGCTTTCGATCCTTCAAGAAGCTCACAATAATCTTAGATTCGCCGTGCGAGTGTAAAGTGTAGCCGATATTTTATCAAAATGAGTATCTAAAAAATGTATTTTTTCTGACAAATCCAGACCTAATAGCAAATCAGCCAGGTGATTGGATTGCATTAGTATGACTGCATACCAAGCGCCAATCAGCTTACGTATTTTTGATTACGGAAACAATCGTGCTGTTGAATTATCGCACACTGTTGATTGTCAGTTTTTGTGTCAGTTAATATGAGATTAGAATAATTGATGCAGCCTCCGTTTCATCCAGTGTAGCTCTCAATAACACTTGTTACAAAGTACGGAATATTGTCAGGTCACCATTAACGAATTGATAATCCGTTTATTATCCGCGTGTTTGCGTGCATGTGTGTATACTTGTCGTTTGTTACACAGAAATCATTTTTGATCACATTTAATGATCAAAAATGTGATCAAAAATCTTCACATTTAGCCAGCTTCTAGAACCTGTCAGTTGTAAGAAAAGAAGAAATTTTGAAACAATAGGTAAGGAATCAGTCCACTTAAGAAGAAAAAGGAAGTTACAGATCATGTACGTATGTACAAACAAAAGTTAACACACACACACACACACACACACACACTCGCGCGCCGGTAAGAAGTGGTTACTTGCTGGTTACTTCTGTCTCAATCAGTCTGATAGTTTTTATTTTTTCTCATTTTGTCGACATTTGTTTCTTAACAACTCTGAATCCTCAGTAGGTGACGACGATAAAATGTATTTGCCTGTATAAAAGTACGTGAGCGTGTAACCTACATGTTTGTATACGCATGCCTAAAAAATGATAATGTGTGTGTGTGTGTGTGTGTGTGTGTGTGTGTGTGTGTGTGTGTGTGTGTGTGTGTGTGTGTGTGTGTGAAATTATTCTATATTTATTAATAATAAATAATATTTTTCATTTCTTATGATCTTTACATTTCTAAAGATGACTGCAAAGAAGACTTGCCATCTTTACAGTAATATATAAATAAATAAATATTATATTTATTTTATTTATTAATAATATTTGTTATTTCTTTAAAAACGTATATTTCTTACAATAAAAATTATATTTTTATTAATTTGTTTCAACATTGTTTACAGTCTTCTCACATAAATATTTTAATTTACATAAACTTACACGGTTAGTAAAAATATACGCAAGTAAATTCTGAATCGATTTAATGATTTTTCATTCCAAGGGCATTTTTAAGAACCGTATTTTCTAGAACGTATTTTGAGGAAGCACGTTTTAGAAATTCGTTTCATCACCAAAAGTAGCTGGAAACGGAAAGTTATTTAATGATAACCACACGTGCGCGCGCTATTTATTTATTTAGTAGGAACCATGCTTTTCATTAACTAAAGGAAACGTGCTATTTTTAGAAAATTATAAAACGCTATATACTGTAGGTAAAAATTTACTTTTAAAATAGGTAGCGCTCGCTAGTAAATAATGTTTAACGGTAAACAAGAGAGAAAAAGCCATGTATGTTAAAAACGTTTTCTAAAGCAAAATGCCAATCGCAATAAGAAAACAGGAAGCCGGAAATTCAGGTGAGAAGACGGGGAAAGAAAGAGAAGTAAATTACCAGTTGGAAAGAACTAGACTGGATAGATACACAACGGTGGAAGAAACAATAATAAATGAAAGAATAGAGGTTGAAGCAACAACGTTGTTTTTGTTTTTATTTTATCTGATGAATAAATTATAACAGAACATTAAAATTATCCCATGGTCATGTTAAATGAAAACAAATACCACAAGGAAAAACAGAAAATTACACATACTTACTATAACAAAACGTTCTCGATTCAAATGTCAATAGGCCTACATGTATTGGATTCTAAGAAGAAAACGGAGTCGTTTAAAGAAAATAAGCCACTACTCTACAAAACTATTATGAAGTCTTAGAGCTTACCTCAAACTCAGGGCTTACAACTTAGGGCTACCTCAAACTCAGGGCTTACAACTTAGGGCTACCTCAAACTCAGTAACTTCCGGCGGTCCGCATCATAAGCGATCAAATTTCGACAAGTAACGTAAAAATTAGGAAAGGCCTAATTTAATTGTAAATAAGTAAACAGGAAAAATGTTCAAATTCACCGTATCTTACCACATATCTTTAACTGTACCGTCTTTATTATACAATTATAATAACTAAGATAAAAAAGATATATATGTAGTCGATCTGTAGCAGTCACTAAAGCAGGAATATCCACAACTAGATGAGACTTCATCATACCTTTGAGTAACAGACGCGACTGGTTACGAATCAAGGACGAAACAGGACAAGCGCGTCTGTTTGGTCTAGTCGAGAGATAGAAAGAAGTGGAAGGGTCGTGTAATGTAATGAAAATAAAAGAGGAGTAGAGAAAATACAAACAAATAAAGTGAAATCTACTACACGTTTTTCACTGAAACAATTTTTCACAGGATTCTCCTGCAAGATCATTCTCTGTTATAAGGATATTTTGTTATTTATTTACTTATTAAAGTAAATGGAGTAATTATTAAATAAGAAAAGTCGCGGCCCGCGTAAAAGGTGTCTTTGGACTGCCAGTTAGAGATCACTAGTCTAGATGGACTATCTTAATTGGTACCTGTATGGGGCTTAGCTGACAATCGAACATTGAAATTCAACAATCTATCAAAATAAAGTCCTTCGATCCGTAGCTAAAGGGCTGACTATAGAGAAGGGATTCCCAAAAGCAGTGTTAAGTATAGAGACAACTGCTGAACGCCCTAATGAACACTACTTGAAGAAGAAGAAGAACACAGAAGATTAAGCAGTTTCAAACCAACAGACTTAACGAGCTAAATTTTTTAAACAGTATATCATAGTTTTGTGATGGCTAGACAATATTCACCGAGATATTATTCTACAAAACATGTGAATTAGGTTAAAAATTACATTAAATTGTAACAGTACTATTTAATAAAGTTAGTCAATAAAAAAACATGATAGGATAATGTGGCATATCAGTGACAAAAACAGAAAAACTGAATGATGACGTCCACGAACGTCAGGTTTTCCGCATTCTTCATTGGTTTATAACTTGGCTACAGCCTCCCTTAATTGAGATTTAAATACTCTTTGATAATACATACGATGGGCGCCGCAAATGGAATTTAAAAAAAAGAAACGACAACAAATTACTAAAAAAAAGTCTTAATGTATTATCTGTACTAGACGGAATTTATGTTCTGTCCGAGCAGCTGCTGCGTTGATAAGATGTAGCACGCGTCTTTGTTTGCTCAAGATAACGCTGATTACAATAAGACGAAGTATCTGTCAGCCACACACCTAGCGCTGAACAATCGGTCGCTTGTTCCGCTGGCTACCAAACTGGCGTCGCACTGCTATATTCTACTACGCACGTTTGCGAAACTCTATCATCGGTTTCAAAGAAACCGGCTGCCATACAAAGTACTGCTTGAAATAACAAACAACTATGTTATACAACAGGCACGCGCCAATTTTTATCATAATGTTAACAGAATAAGCGCGCGAAACACGAAACGGTGATTCAGTAGTCGAACTATGTTTGCTGTAGCTTCGTCAGACACAGATAGCATATGAAGTAATGCTTTACGAAGTTTTATCAAAGTGTTGGTGCGGTTTTTGATTTCCCGCGCTAGAAACATCCTCCGAATCTAAAGTGTGTCTTAACTGTGACAATGAAACGTTTCGGCCATATTGAATACTTAGTTGAGATTTGACAGCTAATTGAATATATATATATATTCTTTTTTTATATCAGGCAATTTTTTTAACATTCTACAATCCGTTTGAAAAGCTTTAATTGAGTAAGTTGTGTTCTAGTGTAAAGATTAACTGCCTTTTCGAGGGGAAAATGTTGCAGGTGGCTTTTGGTGAGTGTATCCATATCCTCGTATATATGAAGGAGCGGAGGTGAAATTTGTTGTTTTCATTCTATGAAGTTTTATTACTAGTTGCTGTAGTCAGTAAAGAGTACATTTTAAGCGTTATTACGTCAATTGCATGAAAGTATTTATAGAGAACTACAAAGAATTATTATTTGTATCTACGATATTTGTGGTTTGTGGCTATAATCAAGGGACGGGCAATTTATAGAATTTGCACCATGATACTGCACCAGTAAAAAAGGTCATTGCTTGTTAAAGTATTTTAGATACAAAGAACATCATAATGAAACCGAACTCACAGTATTCGCCAGATATGCCCCCATATCCTCTTTTCAAGATTGAAAACCCATGATAGCACAACGTTTCGCATTACAGAGTATCTAACAATACAATTGGCATTTCACTAGTAAAGGTAAAGGTATACATATATATTCCTGTATAGCTAATCGTTTTTATTCTCAGTGTACAATGAGGTGTAAACATATGGAAATGTCGGAAACATCTGAAACATGAATGAATACGAAAATGAACAGAGCGATACAGAGTAGTGTTCTACTGAAGTGAACAGAAAAATGGAGCCACATGCCTGCTGATGTTTCAATCGTGTTGTAACGATGCAGACCCCACTGTGTATCCAAATGTGTTCTTCATAATTTCGTTTTAGACCATGATATTAAAATAATAACATAATGTTTTTATGTGGAGAATGGATATTGCGTTTGTGTACATTGAATTTGGAACGGCCACTACCTGTGAAACTTAATCAAACTTCAGTTGCGGCCTCTCTCCGTGTTTTGTTAATATTTTTAATTGCCCAACAAGTATAATTTAAACTTATTTAATTTCTGTTCAACATATCGATCTTTTCTATTTCAGTACTGGCGACCTCCTCTAAACCCGAGTAACTCACAGCGTACGTTTATGCCCACCGCCTTTACTTTAGAGACTTAAATATTACAATCGTCACTTGTTTCAAAACCTTCTCTGCCTTTAACGACTACAGGTACAAAAATTCCTCGGGCAAATTTTATTTTAATACCATTATTCAATGACGACAATAATTATAACATTATATATAAAGTACAACAAACTACCTATCAAAACGCAAAGATATTGTCGGAAATATCAGCATGAAATAATATAAACGACAACTACTGAATGAAGTTAAAATATAAATACAAGACTTACCTGACATAAATACTTTACCTCCTCAGTTCAATAACTACCGTTTTAACTGTATTACCGGTATTTTTTATTTTGTCAACTTACCTGAAGACAAGTGTAGATCGTGAGTGGTCGAAACGTTGTGTTTATTATTTTATTAACGATGGTGGATGTTCGAAACAGTATACTTAATATAATGCCATCGACACCACGATAAAATTTTTTGGTCCCACTATTAACTCAATTAAAGATAGTAAAAGCCTAAAGATTTATTAATATTTTTGATATTTCTCTATGAAGATTGTTTTTCGGTTCCCGTTAACATCCTGTACTTTCCTCGCGTAAGTACGTCGTTGCGAACCGTGAAAGAATCGGGACGCCCTGTCACTGTCATTTGAAGGGCGGACGTAACCCCTTTGATTCTCTAAAAAAGGGACGTAAAACAGACTACTTTTTCAGATATAGTAGTGTGGTGTAGAACAGTGCTTACAACGGTATACTGTAATTCTATGAATATTGTGGTTCTCTAAAGTTCCAAATGTGTATTAGTGAAATAGAACAAAAGTATAATAGAAAATATCGTACTTACTGTTCAGTACTGGACTTAAGGTAAGGCATTCTAGTTTATATTTTTCTGAATTGTTTATGTTCTGTACTCACAAATCATGTTTATTCAGGATAAAATGTTATGAATTATGATTCATTTATTAGGTATTTACCTATACAAGATTTGATCAAAAAGTTCATGCAATTTTAGTTTCTTAGAAAAACCATGTCTTAATTCATGTAGATTACGCCAACATTTCTTCTGTTGTCAAGACATTTCTGAAGTGAAGTTTTTGGTATAGCCTTGAGCTCGCTTAGCGACTTTTGTTTTACTTCGTCATCAGTCGCGAAAAGGATCGCTCGGGAAAATGTCTGGCAAAACGGTGGTTGCGGGGGTCTGATTATAATGTTGTAAGATTCTTGAACCGGTGCCGTGCCTGTGACTTATCGGGGTGCAGTTTCCATAAATCTGGACGCTTTCTACAAATAGCTTCACGCAAGTGGCAAATGTGCCCGAATGGTACTCTTTATTGACCGTAGGATGTAGTGATAAAAATTCATGGAACAAAATTTCATAATCGCGATCTTCAACTCATTCACAACTGTTTTTGAAGATTTCGTACAATTTGTAAACCTCTCGTTCGGTATATTAGACTTACCGAAAGCCTTCTACAAAACTTTCAGCAAGTTAGAGTAGTTTGTCTCATGTCTTACGCAATATTTAATGCAAGTTCTTCAATCTTGTATTGTGCAATGTTAAGAAATCGTCTAATACACCAAACACGCTTACTCAGTTAGTTGTCACTCTGAAATATGCATCCAATGTGGTAAAAACATCATTGTAAATAGGTGTACCAAAATCACCATAAAAAGAACAATTTTAATAGGACATTTTCGCACGGGGAATTCAAAATTTACAATAGGCCTATTAAATTTAATCAAATATCGTATATCTACAAAATAAGAATTATTTACTCCACTGTGTTGCAAATTTTGTATATAGCAATAACTAAAACAATACTTTTGTCTTGTCCGCGCGGTATTCATCGAGATTTCACTATAGGCCTAAACACAATCTTAGCGTATGATTATAACCAGGTCCTTTGTAAACCAGCGATTTCGACCTGACCTAAAATACCAGTTATATTACAGTAAAGAGTTACTGTCTCTTTTTAGATGTGTTAAAAGCACCATCAACTTGTGCATTCGAAAAATAGGCTTAAACATTCGTGCTTCAATTCGCATGCGCATGAGTACCGTGACATTTTCGTAAAGTACGACTAGTGAATAGGCGTACGTGTGAGTTGAGAGGTATAACGGCCGCCGGAGACGTAGCGTAGCATGATGCGTAACGTTCGGTCAACGAATGTGTATCGAAACGCTCTGCTGCTCACTCATACCACTGTTTCACAACGGTTATATAAGCTGTAAAATACAATCGGTGAAAACAGGAAAATATCACATTCCTACTTATATCTTCACTTCATAAATCGTTATCTTATTAATTAACATTCTTCAGGAGGCCATTCTATTGCCGATTGGTTTGCTTGGCTGAATACCAGCATGTATGAAGACAAAACGTAAAACGTTGCTCAGATTTGAACGGACAAAACAGATAATTCTGTTAACAGATATCACCTTTACATCTGTACGAATAGAATACTTACAGACTCTTCTAGCGTCTAATATGTTAGAAAACTTAAAAAAGGATAATGACCTGTAGAGATTAAAGCCGTCTATACCAAATATTTGCATACACGTAATTTGTTTTAGCCAGTTCAGACTAGTACGTGCTTAAAGATCTTATGAAATTGTCAAAACGACCATTGGCACATGTTCCTTGTATTCTCCAATCAGTTGCTTCCTTTCAATTTCAGTTAAAATTTCTCCTGTACCAGACGTTTGTATTCGTCTTAATCCCAATTAGGCCTCCTTATCAGGACGTGGTAACTTTTTGCCGGTAAAATATTTGTACGTTTCGTAATTCTAAATGATAAAGTCTCGGCAATACTAAGTTTCCTGTAACTAATTACATTATTATAACTAAAATGAATTTACGACTCTATTTTGAGTAAGAATGTATCCTTTGCAAAACAGGACACCTTAAAATACAGTAGCTATTAGTTTTTTAAGGGGGTGATTAATGAAAATCTGCTGTTTTTAAAACACCGTAATGAGACTTTCTCACGTTATTTGTATGCAACTGGCCCCAAGTTAACTAAATAATCTTTTCATTAGTTTAAGTAAATAAGTGGAGAACTTACAAATTGTTATATGTATGAAAACGTACGTCCGTGAGCCAAAGCGTCGTGGAGTCCACTTACGAACTTAAGCGTCACAGCTTAAGTACAGAAAGCTGGATAGATAACCACACACTTTATACGTTCTGTTTGCGTCAGCTTTACCAACAACTAGAAACACAACGCTTTGGACATCTGCAGACGTGACGGCCATATCTCAAGCAGCAATAGCTCAAACACAGCTTCGGCAGACTTATAATCATCTTTATCTACTCCAAAGCTAGTTTAAGAAATAGCCCCATAAACATCGATGAAAGTAAATCTAGCTACTTAACTTACATACACACCTGACGTATGTATATACAGCACTGCCAAAGAAATAAGAAGTGAAATACTTGGCATGGCCAGTAGGATGGCACGGAACCCGCATGTAGTAAAAAAATCAAGTAGACTTAACCATCAAACAATTGACCTGGATAACAGGCAAGAGATCTACTTTATCAATAAGTATAAATAAAATCCTAATATACAAATCCATAATAAACCTATATGGATCTACGAAGTTGAGTCATCGGGATGCGCCAGTAAATCGAAAATAGCTAATGTCAAAAGATGTCAATCTAAAATATTGAGAATTATAAGTAATACCCTACGGTATATTTAAAATCAAACGTTCCACAATGATCTCGTACAAAACATCAGTCATCACAAAAAAAGAAAACACCATGCTAAACTTAGAACCCACGTGAACCCGTTGATAGGATCGCTACTGGACAGCGAAGATAAATAGGAGACTCAAAAGATGATGGCCAAGTACACATAGTATGTCAGTATACCAAGCGTACTATACCAAGTATATACGCGTTTATCAGATTAACTTACAGAATGTACAACTCTGGTTGTTAATTCAATAAAGAGAAAAAAAGATGACCTTACGGCGGCTTCGTGACCGGCAAGGACAGGCAGAGGGATTGAATTGAAATAAATACATATAATATGTGTATATGTATGTGTAGGCCTATCACGCTTACGTTAATGAAAAATAAATAATATGCATAACTTACGTTTATGAACATTCGCATGCTTATAAATAAAATAATAAGATATATGAATAAAATAAAATGTATAGGCTTATAGGCCTATTGCATATAATAAAATAAAATGTACAAAATAAATATAACGTATAAGTTAAACAATAAAATTAAATAGGACGTATTTTTTATAAGCTAACTTTGTTGTGTATAAACGACTCGTCCTTTGGAATTCAGCTAGCATTTCAAACTTTGAATATCTACAAAGATTGAATTATTGAAACATACGGTCCTCCGAACAATAGAAAATCCTCCATTACAAACACAAATATTAAAATGTCAACAGGTACAGAACAAATTACCTATGTTTTCAGAGTCTGGTATAGAAGTAAATTAGCAGTTAACCCTAATGAGTATTTATTCAAAAATTGTTTAAATATTTGTTTTTTTATGTTATAAAATTATCTTTTACTTTTTGTGTTACTGAGTAAAAGAAATTGACAAAGGTAGACTTTCTGAAGTTAAGGTATGTTTTCAGTATAAACAACAAACAATTAATAATTCTCTTTATAAAGTCTGTACAAGGGATTATGTATAGCATAAAAGGCATTTACATTATATTGTGTCATACATGAATGTAACTGATATCTTATTACAAATGCATGTAATAAGATAAGAAAAACCATTTGGGTAGGCCTAAATCTCAGTAACAAGTACAGTCAACGTTTCGAATAAAATTGTATTTTTTTCATAAGTATTGTAGAAACATTAATATAATTTTCAACGTAATAATTAATTACACACTAAATATGACTACATTCTAATTTTTATTATTGCATGTGCTCTACAAAAGTAATCAACAATACTGGGTTTCTTGTCCTTAAACTTTTAAAAGTTACTAGCCTATTTGTCAATTTATTCGTAAAGTGAAAGAGAATTTTATAAGTTTTAGGCTTTATTTAATATCATTTTTTATATGACTTCATTTTTTAGTAAAACCCAAAAATGGCATAAAATTTTGATTTTTTCAAAGAGATTAAAAAATACCATATCTTCAAAAATATCTATCTGGGTAATTTTATATCTTACTAGCGGAATACCCGTGCTTCGCTACGGAGTTTCACGTTGTACGTAATGAAAATGTTAGTTTAATTAATAAAGTTCAATTAAAGTAGGTTTCTTAAAAATAAATAGCTGTTGCCCACGACTTCGTTCGCGTGGTCTTCAATTTAATGCGATAATATATTTAGAACAGAATCTATTCTATTGGGTTGCCATAGTAACCAGATCTAATAGTTTTTCGAGACCCCAAAGGACCCCCCAGAGGATCGTATCGAAAAAAACACTTGTCCTATGTTGGTTCTCCCTTTGCGTAAAATATTTGTGCCAAGTTTAGTTCAAATCGGTCCAGTGGTTTAGGAGGAGATGTGGAAGACCCCAAAGGACCCCCGAAGGATCATATCGAAAAAACACATATCCTATGTTGGTTCTCCCGTTGCGTAAAATATTTGTGCCAAGTTTGGTTGAAATCGGTCCAGTGGTTTAGGAGGAGATGTGGAAGACCCCAAAGGACCCCGTCGAAAAAAACACCTATCCTATGTTGGTTCTCCCGTTGCGTAAAATATTTGTGCCAAGTTTGGTTGAAATCGGTCCAGTGGTTTAGGAGAAGATGTGGAAGACCACAAAGAACCCCCAAAAGGACCCCATCGAAAAAACACCTATCTTATGTTGGTTCTCCCGTTGCGTAAAATATTGTGCCAAGTTTGGTTGAAATCGGTCCAGTGATTTAGGAGGAGATGTGGAAGACCCCAAAGAACCCCCCAAAGGACCCCATCGAAAAAAATTCAGAAACCTTCGGGGGCGTGCGCACAACAACTCACCGAAATTTCATCGCAATCGGATGAATGGTATAGGAACGCATACGGGACAAACAAAGAAACATTCATTTTTATATATAAGATGACAGTAAACAGACAATTAAATGAAAGAGATTTGCACTACTTGAAGGGGAGAACACAGATGACTTTAAACATCCAAACCAACAAATCAATCAACTACATATTCGTAAAAATTATTTTATAGACTTGTAAATATTAGAGAATATTCACGTGGGTAGTGTTTATGTAAAGAACCCATGTACTTATGTAATATGTAAGCACATGTTGTACTTATAGTCTTGTAGTAGAATACTTGTGTAACAAAAAGTCATAAAAAAAGTTGGAAATTATATTTCAGTCTATCGTTTACGTGGAAGCTATTGGCACTCACTCACTCAGACCGTAACAGACAACATTGATCAAGTGTCATCTTGTTTTTGCGACTGCTGGAAATCAGTAGATACACGATAAATTGAACACATTCGATGCTTTATAACTTAAACGACTCATGCCATTCGATTCATTTTCTCCGCTGTAGCCTAATGTATGTAGGGAATTAAGAAGACACTTCTTAAATTTAAAAGCGCATCCTTCATTTGATAATGTATAACGTTCCGCTACGGACCGTCATAGGCCGTTAGTCACAATTTCAATATGGCTGCTGCTCTAATACCTTAAGACGTCTTTTTACTAATGACATCCCTTATTTAATTAATTGGAGGGAGACGCAGAAGAAGGGTTGGAACAGGATATCCTAGTGCGGCAACCGCCCTTAAGAGGAGACACACAGCGTAATCAAATTAGTTTTACTTGTGTAACGTTAGCACAATAGTCAGTCGGCTTGACTAATGGTCTTATAAAGGTCGTAATCACACCTCGTGCTCTCATATATCAAACTGATACACCGCACAATTAAGATTGTGTGCACTGAATGAACGACTTTGATACCCAATATCTCTCACGTTTTTCAGCTTCGCTTTGTTATCTCAAAGTTTAATTACAGATAACTCACGCAACAGGCTGAATAATTGATGTAGCATCTGCAGCAGGTTCTGTTAACATATAAAACACCGTAATTATCTTCTAGATTTGCTTTTATAAATTGTTCAGTATTCGTATATGCTAAGTACATTTTTATAAATATATTATTATTATACATTTTCATATACAAAAATTGGTTTTCATAAATTGTTTCCTATTCTTAAATTACACTGGTCAGCAAAATTTAATTTTTTGTTTGTTAAATAAAAGTGAATAACTGATTCTTATAGAATTTTTAGCGCTAATTTCAAATATGTTAACAGTTTTTTTTCATCGGGCATAGTTTTTTAGTAAAGTTTTTTCTTTTGCAAACAGAAAATTATGTGACAGTAATATAGCAAAATGTTAAAGCACTTTGTATTTACCTAAAATCTACTTCTTTTGGATTTTCTGCTGTAATTTGCTATAGGTAGATAGCAGATCTAATTCCTCTTTAGATTCCAACAGTAGTCAGCTAGCATTTTTGGGTTCCATTTTTGCATGGTGGATATTTTCTGGTGAAAGCGTTCACCATGTTCGTCACTCACAGCACGGCGCCAAGATTGTTAGGGAAAAAATCCAAATTCGAACCTAAGAAATGAATTTTGAGTGACATATTATCCAACTTCTCTGTAGTTTTGAAGAAGCTTAGTTACAAGTTCTGTATAGTTATCCGCCTTGTTGTTTCCCAGGAAGTGGTTAACCACATTTTGAAATGATTTCCATGCACCAACCTCAAAGTTATTCAATCTTTCTTTGAATCCAGGATCATCCTAGTTTTCTTATTTGTGGTCCAACAAATATACTTTCCTTAATCTTAAAACCGCTTATATTAGGGAACTTGTTTTTTAGAAATTGAAATACCGCACCATTACGATTCACAGCTTCAACAAAATTTTTCATTAAACCGAGCTTAATATGTAGTGACGAAACATAAACTTTTTCAGGTTTTACTAGTGCTTTACTTACAGCATTCTTCTTTCCTATAGTCAGTGCTCTCTCTTTGGCCACTGCTTTTTTGTGTAATGATTCTTCCTATCCCTGCTGTCCTATTCATACAAGAAGCAACAGAATTTAGTGTACCCAAGTTGCAATCCAATAAAAGTGCTATCACTTTCAAATTTGAACAAATGTGACATGAATATTTCTCACACTAAATCCTGCTCAATAAAAGTTTCATGTTTTTGTATAGGCTCTTCATGTAAGTAGTATAAGCTAAAGGGATTGATGGGTATTTATTTCCAGTGTGAAATAGGACTCCTTTCGATCTAAGATTTAAAGAGTCTTTAAATAGATGCCATTCTTCAGGATGGTGCATGTGTTCCAAAGCTACCAGTAAAGAATCCACGTCATTGCAGTACACTAAGTCCTCGTACTGGGAGAATAAATGTTCAAACTCAGACTGCCTGTCACGAAAACAATTATATTTTAGTATTCTACTGTAAAAGATTCCATCCTTTCAATCTTGATGCCAGTATTTCTGCTTGACTCTTTGATAAATTTAGATTACGAACGAGGTTTTTTAATTCTGACTGGTTAATTAAGTAAGGTTCAGTACATGTATTTTCCAAAAAATCTGTGTTTCTTCTTACTTCATCACCTGATAAGTCTGCACAAGGTTCAACATTACTTCGTCTAAGTTCCATGTTTCTGGTGGTACTGGAATTGGAAGCTCTGAAATGTGTGGCATTAGGTTACTTTCACGCCCACGTGGCGGAAGAGTGCCTCATAAAGAGGATGAATCATTAGGCTGCAGAAGAGAAGCGAAACCACTGCTTTACGGAATCTCAGGATACTTGAGGCTGTTTAGCCGAGACCATGATATTAGAGACAAAAGTTAATGGAGCAAAATGCTAAGGCATATTCGGGAGAGAGGATCTTGGATGAATTGGCAACAAATAGCTTTGATGGATACGGACGATCTTACAGATGAGTTTGATATTAAAGAGAGCAAATCATCAGAAATACATAGAAAGGCCAGACAGAATGAATCCGGATTAGGGGCGCAACACGCAATTGAGGTAAATAACCTGTACCAGTAAAGTTAAACATGTTTACAACATTCAATGAGCCTTGTACGTTCAGGTCACAAATTTACTAAATTAATACAATTATATATAATTAATAATAATAATAATAACAATATAAATTTATTTTGAAGGAAAGATATTAAAGAAAATTATTGTCCAATATGTGAAAGGGGTGTATGGCGGTTACGTTATAATAAAGTATTATACGGAATGTTGACAGTATAAAATATATTCAGCTATCAAGGCTGAGGTGGGTCGGGCATTTGATGATGATGACGGAGGATGAAAAATCGAGGAAACTCTTGACATGGATGGAATAAGGAAAAGAGGCAGGACGTAGCTACAATGGATTAGTGATGGGAACAAAGGTAACACACTATTTCGACTGAGGGATTGGAGAACCAACGTGTCAGATCGGGACAGTTGGAAAAGAAGAGGTCAAGATTTAGCGATGAGTTGTAGCACCATGCAGTAGAGTAACTAGGAGCTGCTCCTGGGGGGGATAAGACAAGCTACGGGGGGAGATGAGGCTTGACACCCCTTTTTCCTTGGGACAAATGAAAAATTCAGGATTCTTCCCATATCATTTTATAAATTCTTTGCGTCTTAACGCTTTTGAATAAACCAGCCTTGGTGTTCTTGCGCGTACGTAATTGTTTTTTTAATGCTGCAAACACGTACATTATTTGCCAAATGTTGATTGTTTGTCATTATTAAGAAAACTCTAATTGTATTTTATTAATTTACAATTATTGTAATTCCTTATATTTCTACCATTTCTTATAAGCCGTATTTTAACACACGCAACTGGCTTAGAAATAAGCCTACTGTAAGTGCTCGCTGAAATTTTTAATAGTTCTAGGTGAATTGACCCCCCCCCCCCCCCGGCGTACCGGTACTGGAACCAGGGATGATGATGATGCAAGTAGTACATTTATTAGCATAGTAAGATTACATAGCATTTATTAGCATAGTAATCTAATTTATTAATAATAACACTGGTCAACAAGGATTTTGTTAAATGCTCAATTTGTAGTAATTCTTATGTATTTTTGGGTGCTGATTATGAACATGTAGTCAGAATTTCTCTATCAGCCTTTTTTTTGTAACTGCCCTTTTCATTTTTCAGTAAGTATCATGCATGAACTCCACATGCATAGACTTTGTGAACTTAAATAATATCAACTAAATAGCTTTGGTTTATTTATTGCAGCAACTAAATTGATAAGTCAAACATAATTGTTTGGGTTAGTAAATAGTCGTCATTATTGTTATTTACAATCTCATCACATGGCACTTGAAATTACAATGATTTGGAGAGAACTGAAGGATCACACCATGAACAGTTATTGTTGTGTAACAAAAATATCTGAGATAACAGCTAAGACTAGACGTAGTGTTAAATACCCCGATATTCCCTCTGCTAGTGTTTATAGAAAATTTGCTTATAAAATTCGCTTCCCTCTTTATGCTTGTGAATGCAGCCCTCGCTGACATTGTAATTACACTGGCTGTGTTATGATGATATACACAGAAGTCTTGGCGCGTATTTATAACGAAAGCACGCCTTCTCCTTGTACATTCAACTAATTACCTTCAGGTTTTTAAATAATGCTTCTGTTTATATTTGTTATACATTTTTTAAACATTCAGCCTGGTATTATTACTTCATATTAAAACAAAAATTCATTTATTCGTTACATCAGTATCAATAAACAACATAAAAATAGCAATAAAAATTGAAGTACTACTATTATTGAAATAAATAAGGACGTTAACGTCAAAATTATTCTTACTGTCTCCTTCGGTATGCATTTCAATATAACGACTTCGTCTGGTTAAAAGTAGTACTAATTTAGTTTCCTGTTTGAAAGAAGACAGAACGTGAGAAGGGAAATATAAAACAGAAAAATTAAAACTGAGCCTGCACTGAAGTAGCAGATGACGTTTTGTCTGTTAGACAAACTTAGGTAACAGTAAACAGGGAACACGTTAAGCTAAAAACAATTTAATGTAACGGTAATGTAAAGGCCATCAAAAATGGCCAAAACGAATTTGAAAGCGGACGCACTAAGGAAGAATCAAAACAGAACATCGGAGAATATCTTGCAACGTTGCACGTTGCAAGAAGCAGTGGTAAATAGAGAACTATAGGGAAATAACTGTCATAACCGACCAAAGGAAGCGAAAGTCTATAACTGTCCAAAGGAAGTGAGATGCAGCTTGCACTGTAAGAATAACGTCTGAAGGTAAGTTCAACAAATATCTTCCTACATACCAGAGGTGGGCCAAAAGTCACTACCCATTGTAAAGTTTATTGAAAATGAGTAGGAAAGGTTAATAAAAAACACAGTACAAATTGAATTAACACTTTATTGAAGCTACATGATTATTTATTAAATTGTTTCTCAAATTGTTTTCCATCTTTGTCGATACATTTCTGCAGACGATCTGGGACGCTTAGGCATACGTGTTTGCACAATCGTGTATTTGCATCGATTTCTTCGAAAGCATTTTGAATAGCTTCTTTTAAGTCCTCAATTGTTTGTGGTTTTGTAGCATAGACTTTATCTTTAACGTAGCCCCAAATGAAAAGTATCGGTATGGAGAACCATACATGACTTCCATGTTCTAAGATTTATATTTAAAATCATTTACGAAATTAAATGTTTCCATAGAAACTACTTCTTTCCACTTATTGCTTCAGTCTTAACCACAGTACTGTGGTCACTAATGTATACCACCACACGTTATCGCACTCGATTTTCACTGATGATGGCAGTGACGGCACTGCCGAAACGTCTGGTTTTGCAGAAAACATTGGAATACGGCCAAACAGCCCGGGAAGGAATTTTAACAACAAACTACTACTTTGTTGCCGATAACGTAGTAAACATAAAAATTATCTCCTCCACCTTCAACTATAATTTTCATTTATAGAAAATTACCCCCACTCCGTTCAACTAGCGTCTTCATTTATAGATATTTCATCTACGTTTCTACAGTGGATTATTAAGATCTTCTTATCAGGATATTTTATTTATCAAAATTAAGTACTTTACTCTAATCGTGTACAGCCCTTGACTCTTCTCAGAAAGCGCATTTCAGCAGCCTGAATCTTTGATCTATCTAGCTTTGAAGGAACCCAGGTCTCACTGCCGTACGTCAGAATTGGGACAACCATGGTTTTATATAACTTTAATCTTGTCAAATCGTGTGTATTGTACACGATTAGATAGAATACGTAATGACGACGTCCGGAATACGCTAAACATCTACAATTTGAATCATCGAATAGATGATTACAAACGGAAATGGCGGGAACACATTGATCGCATGGACAAATGTAGACTACCACAACAAATAAGATCTTATAAACCAACGGGCAAGCGTACGTTGGAAGACCTTTTTCAAGATGGGACCAACTATGACATTGTGGAGACGGAACAGGCATTTCTGCCTATACCATGAAGTGTAGAAGAAGAAGAAGTACTTTACTCTTGTAACAACAAAAAATGTTTCAGGTAAACTGCCCTTTGCCCGTAACCGATCTTCACCAAAATCAACAGGCCTTGAGTTCTCTACAATTTAGGGACGCATGCAAAAACTTATTTGATTATGTTTGAATTTACGGCAGTTATCGTTCGTCATAGAAAAAATTAACCTTGTTATCACACAAAACGTTGCAGGTAAACTACCCCTTTCTCTAAACTGATCTTCACTAAAATCAACAGGCGTTGAGTTCGCTACAATTTAATGATGTATGCAAAAACTTATTTGATTATGTTTGAATTTACGGCAGTTATCGTTCGTCATAGAAAAAATTAACCTTTGTTAAAACATTAAAAGTGGCGGGTAAACTACCCCTTTCCTTAACTGATCTTAACGAAAATTAAAAGGCCTTCAGTTCTTTACAATTCAGGAATGTATACAAACAATTATTTGATTCTCTTTGAATGTACGGCAGTTATCGTTCGTCATAAAAAAATTACCCTTGCTAAAACATAAAACGATGCAGGTAACCTACCCCTTTCCCTTAACCGATCTTCACCAAATTCAACAGACCTTGAGAACATACAACTATAGGAACGTATGCAAAAAATTATTTGATTCTCTTTGAATATGCGTCAGTTATCATTCGTCATAAAAATAAAATTACCCTTTTAAAACATAAAATGTTGCAGGTAAACTACCCATTTCTCTTAACCGATCTTTACCAAAATCAACAGGCCTTGAGACCTCTATAATTCAGGAAGGTATGCAAACAGATATTTGATTTTGTTTGAATTTACGGCAGTTATCGTTCGTAAAAAAAAAAATTACCCTTGTTCAAACATAAAATGTTGCAGGTAAACTACCCCTTTCCCTTAACCGATCTTCACCAAAAACAATAGGTCTTGAGTATTCTACAATTCAGGGCTGTATGCAAAAATTATTTGATTCTGTTTGAATTTGCGGCTGTTATCGTTTGCCATAGAAAAAAAATCTACAGATAGACAGATAGACACACAGACAGACAGACACACACAGACACTTCTGGCTAAACAATCTGGCTGGACAATCTGGCTAAAGAAGCTGCGTCCAGTGTGCTAAGAACGAATACCAAAATATCGGTATGGAGAACCATACATGACTTCCATGTTCTAAGATGTATACACTATTTAAAATCATATTCGAAATGAAATATTTTCATAGAAACTACTTCTTTCTACTTATTGCTTCAGCCTTAACCACAGTACTGTGGTCACTAACGTATACCACCTCACGTTTTCGCACTCGATTTTCAATTGATGATAGCAGTCGATGGCACTGCCGAAAAGTCTGGTTTTGCAGAAAACATTGGACTACGGCTAAACAGCCCGGGAAGGAATTTTAACAAAGAACTACTTCTTTGTTGCCGATAACGTAGTACACATATAAAAAATTCTCCCCTCCCCCTTCAACTATAATTTTCATTAACAGAAAATTACCCCCACCTCGTTCACCTAACCTCTTCATTTATAGATATTTCATCTACGTTTCTACAGTGGATTATTATGAGCTACTTATCAGGATACTTTATTTATCAAAATTAAGTACTTTACTCTTATTAAAACATAAAACGTTGCAGGTAAACTACCCCTTTCTCTAAACCGATCTTCACCAAAATCAGTAGAGCTTCAGTCCTCAACAATGCAGGGATGCATGCAAAAAAATATTTGATTCTGTTTGAATGTGCGGCAGTTATCGTTCGTCATGGAAACATTTCTCTTGTTACAACATAAAATGTTGCAGGTAAACTACCCCTTTCCCTTAACCGATCTTCACCAAAATCAATAGGCGTTGAGTTCTCTACAATTCAGGAGCGTATGCAAAAAAGTATTTGATTCTCTTTGAATTTACGGCAGTTATCTTTCGTCAAAAAAAATTACCCTTCTTAAAACATAAAATGTTGCTGGTAAACTACCCCTTTCCCTTAACCGATCTTCAACAAAATCAACAGACCTTGAGTTCTCTTCAAAAAGGTTTGTAAAAACGTAGTTGATTCTGTTTGAATTTACGGCAGTTATCGTTCGTCATATAAAAATTCACCTTGTTAAAACATAAAATCTTGCAGGTAAACTACCCCTTTCCCTTAACCGATCTTCACCAACACCAATAGGTCTTGAGAACTCTACAATACAGGGCTGTATGCAAAACATTATTTGATTCTGTTTGAATTTGCGGCTGTTATCGTTTGCCATAGAAAAAAGTAAATTAGAAAAAGTAACACTTTTCGAAAAATGACTCTTTTTCATGTTTTGAGTGTAGTAGAATCAGAATCTGCAATAATCTAAAACACGATTTTTTTTGCCATCACCATACTTCCATTTCCTTAAGGAATATGGAAGTAAAACTGTAATGATTAACAAAATTCCGTGAGGTGAGCCTAATGGAGTGGCAAAGTGAGTGGGAACAAACATCAAATGGAATGCTGACTAGGTTGTTTTTCCCTAGTGTGAAGCACAGACTGTCCTCAAGGTTTGCACTGTCTCCTAATTTTACCACATTGGTGACTGGTCATGGCAGGCTTAGAGCCTACTACTATCTTATCAAGATAAAAGATGATCCAATATGCGTCTGCAACGACGGTGACCAAACAGTGGAATATTTGTTATATGAGTGCAGTATGTTGAATGACGAAAGACGGGTTTTCAAAAATAGTGTACTAAGGAGTGGTGGACGATGGCCTCCAAATAGAAGTGAATTGATTTCAAAATATGTTAGACAGTTTATTAAATATGTTAATGACATTGATTTTGATTCTTTTTAGTGTTTATTGTTATTGTACTTGTCTATCTATTTTGAATCATTGTATGCGTTTGTTATTATGAATTAACTTATATATTGGTTGAACAGCTTCATCATGCATACATACATACATACAGTTTTAACATGTTAATAATTTAGTACTAATTCATTGTATCATTGTAAATGATTGATTTTTATTTTTCTTGTTCATTTTGAATCTTTGTAATTGTTGTTTTGTTGTTGTAATAATGGAGTTGTCTTTATATGTACTGAGAATTAGCTTGTAATAAGTTTATATATAGCATGTAGTATCACTATATTTGTAATGGAGCATGCTGATAAAATAAAGGTATTAAAAAAAACACACTTTCGAGAAATTACTTTTTTTCATGTTTTGAGGGTAGTAGTACAATCAGAATCTGCAATAATCTCGACCACGATTTTTTTTTTGCCATCACCATACTTCCATTTCCTTATGGAACATGGAAGTAAAATCCATTGGTGTAAGGTCTGAAGATCTAGGTGGCATTTCACGTGTTGGCTGAACAGTGTTGAAATATTTATTCCACTCACTTTTTATTAAATTATAGCCACCTTTGTACCAGGTTTTTAAAGCAGAAACCCTTTCTGCATTTGTAAACATTTTCACAATCGTGAATCATCAATGTCAAATGAACATCAGCTGTTTGATTGAATAAAATTGCACTCTAGTGTTTACATAAGAAACTATCAGACACAAACCAAAGGCACGTAATTTAAAATCGATGGGAAGATCACAACCAAAGTTATCTTAATGTTTACAATGGGTAGTGACTTTTGGCCCACTCCGTATAATACATGTGAGAACTGTCTCAAATGCTTTGGAGACGACCACAGAGAATCGAATACGCTAACAATCCAACATTACATAAACGAAATAACTCTCAATTCTTTTTTAATGCTTTTTTTACAAGTTGATAAATCTACTGACTTTAATCAAACAATACTCAAAAGATAAGTAGGCCTAATTCAAAAACGACAACTCTGAAATATGGCTTACAAGTAACCAACAGGCCGTACAAATTACAGTTTAACAGGCAATACAACTACAGAGTTCTGCATTGTTTTTTTTTTCAAAATTACAATTACAAACAAATTTTAAAACAATAAAAATTTAGCAACACAGAAAAAATCGACCACAAAATAATCTATAAAAGAACCTCTAGATATAATACACTGACTTATCAGTTATTATGAGTGAACACTTCTTATTTGTGAATTAATGGTATGTGAATAATTATTATCTTCAACAAATGTAGCTGAATTAATCAGATTAAGTTTAATCAGTAGGATTTCTTCTGAAAATGTTAACTTGCGTTATATTTTACAATCTGCATAACATAATTATCACATAACATAGCAAAACCTTTATTACGTAAAGTATGGAGACTTTCTCGCCCGACGTCACTAGAAAACTATTTCTCCGGACTCCCGGTCCGCGGTCCCAAATCACTAGAAGTTGAGGCAATCCGTTCATATGCAGTAGTGTAGCCAGAGATTATTTTCGGAGGGGCTGAGTTTTACCTACCCATACTTCTCACCCAGTTTTACAGAGACTTCTAAGTTTCTTTTTGCTCGACAGAACATTAACATTTAATAAACCAATCTAGTGGATGAATCTATCAAATGAAGAAGTAAGAATCACCTACTCACAAAAGTTAGAAAGTTGAAGTATCAAAGTTGAAGTTAGAAAGTTGAAGTACCAAAGTTGTCCGTACTAAACATTTTAATAAATATTTCTAACTTTGCTTTCATAAGTTATTAGGTAAACCATATTTACAATAATAAGTCAGCAGAAAATTTCAATTATTTCACTTTACACGGTCTGAATTATATACCTACATCACATTCTCACTATTTGTTTGACAAACGCTTGGCCTGAATTAATCAGCGGATCATCCCAAAGATTGATCTGATTATTGCCTTTGACAATATACGACTGTTTCAATAACTCCAAGGAGTTTCTTTTTTTCTCGATAAAACATTAACATTTAATAAACCAATCTAGTGGATGAATCTATCAAATGAAGAACTAAGAAAAACCCTACTTTTTATTTATTCATTTATTTTTGTATTGCTGTCTTTAATACTGATCTACTTGTACGACAACATTTTTCAGCGTTATCCAACGCAGACAACATATACAGTGCATTGGTTGAGCTACTGCTAACTTTAGTCGACAGCACGGAGAATATCATCGCTACCTTACTTTCTGTTGCTACAGTCCACGGTTAGCCTTCGCCACCAACACGAAGCCTCTTAATATATTTCTGCCATTTCACACTTATTTCCCGATACATTCTCGTCATCCACAGCCCCTCTTCTACATCTTGCAGCCACGTACTCCGTGGTCTCTCTCTCTCTCTCTCTCTCTCTCTCTTACCCTCCCTCTCACACTCTCTCTCTCTCCTCTGCTCTCCTCTCCTATCCCTCTTCAGTCCATGTAGGCTTAAGTACCAGTGTAGGTGTTCTGGTCGTCTCTATTCTGTGACCAGTCCAAACTAGTAGAAAGCGGAGGATATCAATTTAAACGTTTGTTTATTACAGATATCAGGACGCGCGCGCGTGTGTTAGCACGATTGTGTGGATTATGTTATTAATGAAATGGAGCTAAAAATAACGGAAGCTGATCCAAACAGCAGAGTACGTCACGCCTTCAGAATACCGAGATACGTTACGTATTGCATCGTCGATGTCAGACGTGTCTACAAATGCTATGTGATTAAAGACACAAGTAAATATGAATTTTCGTTATTGTATAAGGAGATAAAACATTCATTACTAAAGAAGTAAATAGTATTCGTTACATAATATAAACACTACATTACAAACTAACTACTATAACAGTCTAATTTACCGCCAAACCTTGCATTATTTATACAAAACATCTCAGAATAAGTCAGTGGACATTACTAAATTCTAATGCTAATATAAATGATATCGCAGACCGCGTAGCCATTGGAAAATTAGTACACATCTTCACTCCAGGAATTTCGTTTCGACACTGACCTCACTGGATACTTCCACGAAGTTTCATCTCAGCAGTGCGAATTTTATTCTCCTCCTTCTACCACCTGTTCGTGATCCACGTGCATAAAGAAATGTTGGTACCAACCATTGTTTTAGAATTTAAATTACCTGAACTCTCCTACACATGTTTCCAATCCTCAATAACTTATGATGCTACTTCGCATTGCAAATAATAAACAATGTTACCTCGGAAAACTAAAACTTCAAATGATTTTTTAGAACCAACATTATTCTGACGGTATTTTCCTTGTAACTACTATGTTTTTAAATAACTAATAGAGAGTATAAGTACGCCAAATACTCCTAAATCTCGATGACCCGAAACGCTAATTCAGAAACCTTTGTTACTACAAATTTTTAATTCAATTTTTCCTTCTTGAAAAAATCCTATTTTAGTAGAAAAATAAACAGATAATTTGACTTCTTTTAGTAATAGTAATTTAAATACATTTAAAATACAAGTACATTTAAAATAGTGTTAGGCTGGGTACCTTAGGATTACGCTTCGCAAGAATAGGCAAGGATAAACTACGTAACATGCGAAATAGCAAACATTTTCATTACTCATTACGAAACCGTAAGTAAAAATTAAAAAGTATTTTACTTCGACGTCAAGAAACGCGTTAACTAAAGTTGTGTAAAACAATAACTTACTTGTTGCCCCCAAATTATCGTTTATTGACGGAGGATATGTATTTTACATACACTTCTATTACCTTTTACAAAATAAAGAAAATAATTTAAAAAATTAAAAAACACGACTGCCAAAAAAATAAATGAATAAATAAAAAATAAATTGATAAAAACACTAAATAAAAAAACTAAATAAAAATAATATTTAGTAAAAATCACAAAATCTAAATAAAGTCGATTTAAAAAGCCAAAAACAAGGTATTGAAATTCAGCTCTGATCAGATTTAACGAAAATGTTATGAATGATTAAACGCATAGTAATTTTATTAGATTTAAATTACTTTTCGATGTTGAATATATATCAATGCATCATATGAAGACTACATTTATAAAAAATATTGCTGATAAAATTTTGGTCTTCAATTTTAATTTTCAATGCAGTCGGGGGCTGTTTAATGAAAAGAACAAATCTATTTAGAAACAGCCCCCGACTGCATTGAAAATAAAATTGAAGACCAAAATTTTATCAGCAATATTTTTTATAATTGTAGTCTTCATATGATGCATTGATATATATTCAACATCGAAAAGTAATTTAAATCTAATAAAATTACTATGCGTTTAATCATTCATAACATTTTCGTTAAATCTGATCAGAGCTGAATTTCAATACCTTGTTTTTGGCTTTTTAAATAGACTTTATTTAGATTTTGTGATTTTTACTAAATTAAATTACTAAATATTATTTTTATTTAGTTTTTTTATTTAGTGTTTTTATCAATTTATTTTTTATTTATTCATTTATTTTTTTGGCAGTCGTGTTTTTTAATTTTTTAAATTATTTTCTTTATTTTATTCCTTTTTGTGTTTAAAAAGAGTATAATGGGAATGTGCAGTGTGTGCGTGCGTATGTGTGAAGTGCAAAAAAATTTCAATTTTTACATAGTTTTATGTAGAAACTTTATTATGATGTACATAGTATAATTAGCGTATGAACTTATAAACTTATAAATATAGTATAACTTTATTTTATATACTATTATATAACTAGTATAATACAAACATTTCGATAAATTGTTTTATAAATTATATAATTAACTAAATAATTTCATTTATTAGAAATGATAAAGAAAAAGCTTTGGTCTACAGATTTCTGAGTCGATTTAATTCCTCAAGTGAGTTTTTATCGTGCGGTTCATGCAACAATTTTCGTGGATCCAGACAACTTATAGCTAATCCCTCTAATGTTTTCACACGACTTAGTGCGACGTAGGCCTGACCCTTGGCAAAAATATTACTACTCAAATCAACTGCTTTGTCTAAAGTAGTGCCTTGGAGTTTATGTACTGTTACAGCCCAACACAATATTAATGGCAGCATACGTCGTTCTACTTTGCCCTGGCCTCGCAAAGCATCATATTCAACAGTGGTGGGCTCTATCTTTACTCCAATACCAGCAGTATTTCCCCTATTTGATCTGTCATCAAATTCTACAAATACGGCTTGTGGAAGCTCACCAGGTTGAAGCTGATCTCGACGTAGTGCAGGCCACTCAATTTTTCTAATGATGCTGATTGCTCCGTTGACCAGACCATGATTAACATTAATGTTTTTTCGCAACATTACCCTAGATCCGACTCCGATTACTAAAGAGTTTGGAATACCTCCAGTTTTATTTGGATCCGTTGGTATGAAGTCTTTCTTTAACTTTTGTCCGTAATTCTTAGCTTCGACAGACACATCCACCGCTGCAATATCGTAAACTTTAGATGATGTTTTCAACTTTTCAGTCATCATAGCATTATATTCTTCTACCTGTTTAGTGGTTGGGAAAATATGCAGACACTCGCCATCAGCAAATTCATCTGTCAAAGGAACTTTTCGACGATCTAAAATTTCTAGCTGCTGCATGGTGAGTTGGCCGACTCGCAAATTATTTAGAATGTCTATAAAAGTAGTGTCGTTAGCTTGCCGCATATTTTGAGGTAATTCACAGAAACTAAACAGTGTCCACAAATTAATTTCAGCTGATAAGTAATGAGGCTGCTTGAAGCAGTAGGTACGACCAACTGCTTTTGATACAGGTGGCAACTGCATTAGATCGCCAAACAAAATAATATTGATACCCCCGAAGAGAGCATCATTCATTTTAAGCTGTTGCGACCTTAAGTGAATATTTCTTAGGTAGTATAGGGTACCATTGAGATTTCGTCAATGATTAGCCAAGTAATATGCTTCCACCTTAGCCGTTCCCTTTGAAGACGCTCACCAGTAAGAGGGTGAAGAGCTGTCACCTTGCCTTTTTCGATAGGAAGGGCAAAAGTAGAGTGCAAAGTGCTACCTCCAATCAATCTTGCAGCGACACCTGTGGGTGCTGCTACCGTAACAGCTCTGCTTGCAGGTAAATGAGAAAGACGACGAATCTGTTCTACTATAATTTTCAGAGTAAAGGTTTTGCCGGTGCCTGCTCCTCCAGTAACGAACACACGTAATGGCTCAGTATTATTTTCACTTGGAAGCAATCTGTCTGAAATCATTTTGAACAATTGGCGCTGCTGAAAATTCATTAAGTTTACTGCTGCGGCATATTGTTGATCCGTCATTTCATGTATTTCAGGTTCACCATATTTCGCAGAGAGAAATATATATAGCAAACCAATATATATATATATATACTTTCAGATCAGCTGTTCTCTGTTTCTCACGGATTGCACAGCTATACTCTCACACAATAGCGCGCTAACATAGTATTAGTGAGCGTGGTCTTAAATCGCGAGCGCTATCTGGAGTGAACTTTACAGACTACCTTCCACTAGCGCCACCTGATGGACCAATAAACGAACAAAAAAAAATCCTTAGAACCGATCACTTGTATTCACTTCCGGTCAAAACCGGAAGTCAACTCACGGTGATATATAGCCTGTGACACTTCTGGTGAAGTAAGGAATCTATCGAGCCATCGAACATCAAAATCGGTAAAGCCGTTAAAAAGTTATAGTGGAACAAACATACATACATACATACATACATACCCTACCACTGAAAACATAACACTACTTTTTAGCAGTCGTGTAATAAGATTCAAGACAACATAATACAGTATAACATAAACTGTATACTGTATACTGTATACTATTAAATAGATACAGATTTTTCTCAGGCGTATTACATGTACTGTATGCACTGTCTTTTAATGCCTGTTTATGTGTACATCTATGAACTGCTCAACAGAAAGAAAAATAAGAACAACAGGACATGTTAAGAATATGGTTTAAATCAGTGTAGAATCTGATTTCATTAAAAAATAAGTTACATGGCAGTTTAGAAAAGTAGTGCAGAACATTGAAAATTACATGTTTTGTAGATGAAGTTTACAGACGTTAACATGAGCCATGTTCGTAATAAAACAATTCCAATATCCCACAGTCGAAAGCAAATAGGGTTTCATTGTAGTTAAAGAAGGCTGAAAATTAGCTGACATTTAATTTCAAGATGAACAATGCTTACTGGTATAACAGCAATTTTAAACACCTCTGGTTTTCGATTTTTCAAGACGTTTCTGTTTCACTGCCATGTTATAAACACAATATAGTCCAATACGGGCTGTATTGGTACCTTGCAAACACGAATCCATAAATAACGGAAAACGGCGTCTACACGTTTTGATAAATGATAACAATTATTATGTCCGCTCAGAAGGATGACAATCGGCATCAAATCAACTGTTATCGGTAGTAATTAATTTTTTATCTCGCATCAGTGTAGTTACGTTGTTGACATGTTTCTGTACATGAACGGCAACGTTCGGTTCCATTATAAACGATAAGCTGCGGTTGCTGAATACTAATTGTGACAACGTGGATTCACACAGTAATCTCATCTTACTAGCGCTGTAATTTGACTGGTGGACTATGATTGGTGGACAGAGGCAGAATCGGTAAGTGTTGCATAATTAAGAATATATTATTACATTAAAGGCTTCCGAATATTAATCTTCTGGCCGAGCGAGCAATGTGCCTAATACGTTGTACATAATTCTATTTGTTATGTTAGTATGCCATTTAAATAGTATAGTAAGTACTATTAATATAACCAAACATTCACAACATTTATTGGTTGCTCTGAACAGAGAGAGAGAGAGTGAGAGAGAGAGAGAGAGAGAGAGAGAGAGAGAGAGAGAGAGAGAGAGAGAGAGAGAGAGAGAGAGAGAGAGAGAGAGAGAGAGAGAGAGAGAGAGGAATTGGGGCATTGTTGTGTTGTTGCAGTATTCGTTCAAAATACACTAACATGTAAATCCAAAACTAAGTGACACGGCGCTCCAAGAACCTTTTGAGATACAACGTAGAGCAGAGAACACGATCAAGATCCAACTTCCTGTGCGAGAGAGGAAGAGAGAGCCCTCTGCTCTGACAGCAGCCCCCCTGAACACTGAATCCGCTTGTCAATTAGCCACATGTCATTTCATATCATATAGCGACTTCTATTTTAAGCAACACGTTCTTCATATATTTTTATTAGTTAGGGATGGCATGGCTTAGAACCTTCCCTTTAAAGTATTTTTTGAACGTTTCATTTTTTTATTTAGGATCAGAAATAGCTTAAAAATGTTAACGCAGGGCTAGGCACAGTCCCCCTCAAAAAATGACAGTTCTAATATATTGACAGTGACACAACACACACACACACAACATACACACATACTTAGCCGAAAAAGTATCTGCATGTTTAGATTTCCTTTTTAGACACTATTAATATAAACTATGACATACGCGTAGCCGAATTCATTTAACTTTCCGTTTACACATGGGGCGAAAGTCTCCAGATCTTCCATTGTTAATGTCTACATGTTTGTCTCCACTACTGAAGAATGGTGACAATGATGACACCAATTCAAAACTCAACTACTATTTCTTGTGACACAGCATGATCCACACTTACTCTGCCTACCGTCATTATATGGCAAGTAGAGGACAAATGGTACTCAAGGGACGACGGAGTCTTTGATATCCCTAATTTGTTGCTTTTGACCTATCATTGCACTGACACCTCAGTGACTCCTCGGTGTGAGGGCTAATATTAAATGTTATACAATAAAACAACGTAGTAGAGATGTTAAAAATTATAATTTAATATTTTAAATAATATTTTGGTTTAACGTTAAGATAAAATTAGAATTTTAAAATGGTTTTTTGATCTGATGATACATTTTTTAATGGTAATAAGTTACTTAATCTATTGTCACTAATAATTGTCATTATATTACTTAAACCAAGTAACTATTGGCGTAATGCAATTTTTTCCCTTTCACTTTTAAATATTACAGGCTACTAATCCGGGACTGAAATTAACTAGGCTACTTTGTTGTCTTATAACGATTATTATTATTATTTATGATATGGTTCTGATTTATATGTACAATAAGTGAGAGGTGAATCATTTGTACATACACAAACGCACACGCGTACATATGTAATTTATTTTTTCAGGTTAAATAGAAAAGTAAAAAAACCTGCAGGACATTCACTTGCTTTTGCGAAGCTACACAAGTCTGCTAAAGTGCTGTGCTTGTGAAGCTTTAACAAAAGAAGATAGTAGTTTATTATCAACGTAAGCAAAGCTTCTAAACTTTCTGTGCCATTAAAAATAACCACGATTAAGAATAAGGTTAATAACACTGTCCAAAGAGATTAACGAAATGATGCTGTGTTCAACTTACATCTCGAAGAAACTCTCAGCAGCCGGAAGTTAGTCTTGCAATTCGCTATATTCTACTGCCTGATACCGTGGTATAGGCCTACACGTTTCATATTGCCGATCAATGAATGTCAGAAAGCGAATATAGTGTAAACGCGAATATAAAAGCTAAATACATGTGTGTGGCGAACTGTAATAATCAAAAATGTAACGTGCTGGGGAGAAAATTTTTATCTCTATTCAAAATGTCAGGCCTATGAGAGATAATGATATATAGCCAAAAAATAATAGCCACTCATGCAATGCTAACGCGAAACTATAATAAGTTAACGATACAAAATACGGTTGTTAAAGAACGAATAACAAACCGTTTTCATATATACAGTTTTGCATTTCTGTAAAAGACCAATGGGGAGACACAAGAAGGGGGAAATAATATACCATAAATTAAATGGCAAACCAGGCTTAACGTGAGAAGGAAGATCGAAGGATGGCACTAATAAGAAAGTGAGAGAAAATAATATGATGTTTGGTGTACGGAATAGGATAGGATCTCGAAATCG
This sequence comes from Magicicada septendecula, assembly GCA_034769895.1. Lineage (NCBI taxonomy): Eukaryota > Metazoa > Arthropoda > Insecta > Hemiptera > Cicadidae > Magicicada > Magicicada septendecula. Next base: position 664,476,059 of record CM068368.1, read on the forward strand.
GAAGACTATAAACCGATGCGTGTGCGTCAAATGACGGCGTATGACGTATCACGGCGCGCGTGTGCAGCGATTTCTGCCTGACCAGAGCAAGTATGGAGTCAGGCTGCGGCACACAGCTGGTCCAGGTTGTAGCAACAGCTGCGTTCTGCAAGCTGCATGCATCTTCGGCGCCGCATTCACTCTGATTCCAGAGGTGAATGTCTCTGACCAGATTAACTAATGAATTTTTCATACGTATTTTACGCTGCTCTCCAAATAAATTTACCGCGGCTTCCTTCGTGTACAGTATATTCTAATATGAATGAACTACCGAATTAGACACACTGTGTGTGTGTGTGTGTGTGGGTGTGTGTGTGTGTGTGTGTGTGTGTGTGTGTGTGTGTGTGTGTGTGTGTGTGTGTGTGTGTGTGTGTGTGTGTGTGTGTGTGTGTGTTTACCGAGTCTAACTGTGCTTCATTCAGTTTATGAAACAATACACGGCGGCATACGAGATAACAATTAAGATTTCGCCTTGTACATTATTTACTTTCTAAACAAGTATGTGAAAATCTAACGTATTTATTCCCAGACAACAAACACAACACGCTTGGCTATGAGAACCGTTCTTTACGACGGCTTCCTGTATTTATTTCTTGTCGTCGTCGTTGTTGTTGTTGTTTTAATAGTAATCATATTTTCCTTATTAAAAAGAAGAACTTCCAAGGCTTTCTTTCTTCTTTTAATGGTAATAACACGTAATTTGACACAAGAATGAACGCTTTGGTTGGTTTCGAAACGTGAGTGTGTGTGTATGTGTATGGGACCTTGTCCGGCTGTGTCTGGTCACTAGAGCATGAGACTCATCCAGTAATCATAGTGCACAGTGGTTATGGGAATGAATACGCTCAGTACAGCCTTGGGCGTGACAGTTTGACTGTGACGAAGATTTGCACGCTCGACACACGAACTTTCCGAGTATTACGTAGGCCTATACATATAATGATTATTATACTCAGCCCCGACGCGGTATTATTGTAGGCTTTGGCGTAATAAACCGTAGCAATAACTGTGTTATTTTATATAAATAAAATCCATACTTTCACGTACGTGTTCTGTTGGATTAAAAAAAACGAAAAATTTCATTCCAACCTCACCTACTGTAACGAATTTTGGAAGCTAATCGACAGTTCAAATGTAGATTAACAGCAGTCGAGTTGATACACCTGAGGAGAACATAGGTGGTAGGTATAATGAGACAAGGCACAGAACTTAAAGGGGATAACTAAGATGATTCGTCTTTGACAACTAATTATTCGTCACTTCCGGAGAAAGAGGTACACTACAACACTTCAATGCTGATACACTTAGCGATAGTTATGTTTTAGTAAGTTTTCTAAATTTGTATGGAACATTAATATAAACATTAAAAGAAGACATTTGTCTTGGATTGGGCATGTGAAGAGAATGGAAGATGACAGATGGCCGCGCAAAATACTGGAATGGATACCACCGGTGAGGAGGAAAAGAGGACGTCCACGGAGGAGTTGGCGAGATGACGTACCGGAAGCAATGGTTGCGAGAAATTTAGAAGAACTTACGTGCTACGATAGGTTACAATGGAAGTTGGGGACGGAGAAACGGCGACAGCTGTAAAGATCCGATATATATACACAATATAAACATGCTTGTAAATGGCATACGAATGTTTGTATTTTGTGTATTTGTTATATTATGTATTGTTATCCATACAACGATACAAAAATATTCTAGAATAAAAATCAGTTGAGTAAGTAAAATCGTCTCACTTCCTGTTATAAAATTTTCACATTACTCCGTGTCGTCTGCCTGTGAAATTGAAATACTTTTTAACGTTATAAACGAAAATCAGAGATTACTAGATCATTTTCTGCCCTTTTTAATGTATTTTAATTCTCTCCAGGTATTCTTTGTCGCTTTTCTTTTCCCATCGTCAAGTCACATTCGGTCTACAGAGAAGTTAATCTTCTTCACGATCCACTGTTTAGTAAGAGAGACCAATCATAAATCTAACAAATCTACAAATTGACTATAAAATGTAATTGCTTGCATCGGTATGAGTATATTGAACACAGGTTTTAGACACCATTAACTATTTTACTACCAACTATTAACTATTATGCATATATTTAGAATGTACAATCTTCGGTTACTACTCGTTCAACATTCGCTACAAAGTGCACGAAACTAATAATTAAAAAAGTCCATCTTTGCCTTCGCATATAGAGTACTCTCATGTCTTAACCATCTTTAACGACACAAGATTATGAGTCACGTGGGTTAAGGAATTACTAATGCGATGCTACAATTGTTTAATCCAAGCAATCTAGCTGACATTTTTAGTTGCTGCCACTGCTGCTAATGCTACTTTTATCAATATTATTATGAATACCGCTAGAACGTCATCTACTCTAGTTAGACAAATTGTTCTTAATTTGAGAATTTTCATTGTTACTTTCTAATCGGTTCACACTGATGCGGACTTTTCATGTCTCCAACATTTACTCATACGGATGGCATTGGATATTTTATTGTAGCGGACTGGACTTAAATGTAGTGAAGACGCCGGAAGACCTCGTCCCGTACAAAGCGGCTAGTGGTTTGTATTAGGGTATTATTGTTCATTTTCTTATACAATTTACACTTTTGTAGCGATTACATAGACCCACCACTTTCCTTTCTTAAAATAAATGTAAATACTCTTGTGAATGTTAGGAGGTTTTGTGTTTAATTTATCACAACGTTCAAATTTAGAAACAAAATTTCAATTTTTTTGTCTCACTTTGTGCAGTTCAACTGTTCCATATTTTTCAATTACAGACATCAGTTTCAGATTTAGCAGAGGACAATTTACAAAGTACCATTTAAAAAACAAACCGACAGATTGTTTAATATACCTTAAATGTCGTTATTGAAAAATACACACTTTTAAAAGCCTTGGAAGTGATAGGAATACACCTAAACTGAAAGAATTTTTGTTGACTAAAGAAAATGAAAGTGCTCTGAAGTAGAGAAAAAATAAGGATTATAAATAGGTAGAGAGACGTGTAATACTGTTTACATGTCGATGTGCAGACGTTTAACTCTACGCTGTACTAGCTACCAAAAGTACTAGTTTAATTTATATATTTGTTTTATTAAGTTTTAGATTAAGAAGACTACGGAAGCGATTTGTAAAATATCTATCTTGCAGCACATAATTCAATTACTCTTCTTTTTTGCAGTCGAATATTTAGAGTGCATCACTAATTACTACGATTGAAACAAACAACTTCCGAGGAAATAATACTGTTTTTTCTATACACAATTACGATTGTAACACGGACTTTCGTTCCTAAAATTAAATAAACAAAGTGTAACAGAGGAGAAGTGTGCGTGAGTTGGCGTGAAAGGGTAACGCTTTCTTCTCTTGTTTTATCACAAGTTTCTCTGCTTGTTGTTGACTATTAGGTGAGCCTGCCTTCTGTGGGAACTTTGCTGTCACAGCACGACACGGCCACTGTCCTATATTCCGCTGGAAGAAAGTACACGAGGTTAATTAATTAAAAAACATAAAATGTAATTAAAGTATGACCCTGTGCTCTCGCTTTCCTTCGCACAACACACATACGGACAAAAACAAAACATCCGTCATCGGCGAATGAGAGTCTCTCGCATCCGTATAAATGAGAAAAACAATAAAGTAACTCATCATTGTATGCGAGCTGAACTACAATGTCCGGCATTTTGGATTGAACTTCTGTCTGCCTCTCCAGTCTTATTCTTCCGTCTGATGGTTCTAAATTTAATTTTTATAAAATAGCGACGTTTAGGCTACAATTCAATTGCCGTCTTCTGGCCAACAATAATCCTATATCACATAAACATTGAAGTATCACTCCAGTTACATAAGAACGACTATTGTTTTTAAGTTTCATTCTTCTATATATAGTTTTTGTTAATCGAAGAAGGTAAAAAAAATATATTTTCTGCATGCCTGACTGACTACTTCTTGCCAATGTGGGACTCACCAGATATCGGTTTAACCACAGGACTCGCACCAGATATCGCAGGACTACCGCTGGACATTATTTCGCGGGGGGGCAGGTCTAAGCCGAAGCTCTTACTCTGGTTCGACTGGATTTTCAAGAATGGTGTCTACGCGTCTCACTCTCATGACATTACCTTTCCTAAGGGTTCCTTACTAGCCTTTCCGGAAACCGGAATTATGGTAATTCCTTAATCGGAATTGCAGTAAAGACACACTGCATTCTGTGCCTGTTTAATTGTCACCACACATCCCACAATACCCATGCACCACGTTGGGACTTGGCGCTCAGTGGTTGCCGTGGGAATAATACCTGAACTCTTCCTCGTGCCTCATTGAAGCCGGAGCAGTTGAAGAACCAGTATTCCAAATCCCTAATCACATCTTGACAGTGTGGATAACTTGAATTCTCCTCATTCCAAATAAGCACGGAAACATCCATGCGCCGATGTAAAGTTAACCTCTCCATGGGATCCACGTACCCATATTTCTATATTTTGTACAAACCGATAAGTACAAGTGTTGTAGATTATATGTATGTTTGCTGAGTTTCGACGGGCGTGTACCTCCCATTCTGCGTGTAGTGGATTCTGTAATTTTTGAAAAGTAAATGAGTGATAGATGGTAAGGCGTGTGACACACAATGAAGAGAATGGTACACTCCGCTTCACTCGTCTGTACCAAGATGTTGCCCCGGTACACATTTTAGACGCTAAGCTAACCTTGGGGCCCATAATTGCCCATGCATCTTGATACATAGTATGACGCCACCTGATATCGAACCCAACACGTTAGGATTGGTAGCTAAGCGACTCAAATTAATCTAACAAAAGACTCTGCTAAAAAGACGAAAGCCAAGTTTTCCTGCGTGGATGAGGTAGGAGCCAGCCGGCGCTAAGGAATTAGGCCGGTAATGTCACATGGACTAGTCAGACTGGTCGGTAAGAAAAGACTTGTTGGCCGCATACAGATCACCTGATTTGTAAACATCTGGTTAGAAAAAACGGTTACATTAATTGTCATTGCTCGCCTGACAAGAAACGCAGTTAACTTGGAGTTCAACTTTTATTTCTTATTTTCAAACAAACTAGTCTTGTTCTGTTGAAAATAAATGCCGTGACATGAGCGCTTTCAATTTACTTTGAACTTAATATGCAGTAAGTGTATATGCACGCTCGTGTGTGGCCTGAAAGAGATAAAAAAGAAAATATAATGTAAAAAGGGGAATACACGTATGCTGGAGGAATAGAGAATGGACTTATAAGTAACTTATCTGAAGAGGGGAGAAGGTAATATTAAAAGAAATAAAATATAAGTGATGGCATTTGGACATAACTGAAACTAAGATTCAACTATGTGGCCTGGGCGTAAAAGTGTCAAACATCAGGACGACGGAGTTCAATGGATAGAAGATCCAGTGAAAATATTAAATCTAGGACATGACAGGCAAAAATAAATTTTATAAATAAGAAGGTCATTACGATATAAAGGAACGTTAGTTATAAAACTAAGAAAAACCGATAATGTTTATGTGCGGATAGTCTCACTATTGCTTCCAGCCACGAAGCATTGGAGAAAGATCAGAGGATTTTACGGATGAATAAAGTGAGTTACAACGACATGAGAAAAAAGAATGTATAAAAATTTCATCCGAAGGAAATATCGATGGGACACATAATCGGTAGGCCTATAAACGTTATATATTACTGTGGGAAGCAGACGCGAGAAATGCTGTGGAAAATCGTTATATCAAGTGACTGAAGAAATGTGTTTGAAAAGATTCAGGATGTCTAGACATAAGCCGATAAACGGTAAGAGCTGACGAACACACAGCCTCGAATTGCAGTTGCAAAAGTGGGACATAAGTAAGTAATCAGTGGGGAATAATTAAATAAATATATAATAAATGTACATAATAAATGAATATGGGGGACTAATATATACGTAAATAATTAGATTGACTAAATAATTGTTTTAATGTGAGGCGTGTATTTTTAAATCCTATTTATTAAAACATTTCCCACTACGTTATTTATAAAGGAAATGTTGTGTTTCATGGGCAATTCAACAATGTTTCGAGATTGTTGCCTCCCATTTGGTAGTTATCGTGAAATACCGACTGACGATTATTTTCGATTCATAGGCTTCCTACATTGGTGTTCCTAATTGCCTGGTATAAACGTTTAATACTACGTATACCACGTACAAAACTTGGTCGATCCCTAAACAGATCTCATACCCAACGGACTGTGTCCTTATGGGTATCAACAACCCAGCACTTCTAAGAGTTCTTGATTTATAAACATGCGCATTCTTGTGGCGACACAGAAACAAAAACAAATATGTGTTTGAACAGACTTAGGACGACACAAAGTCATACTGGGCTCCAGAGTAAATAGATTTTGTTAAATTAGATTATCTACATTTTACTTATACTAAAGTTTATAAATTACCCTTTTTTTACAGCAGTGATTTTAGTTTTTCGTTTTTTTTGCGATAAGTACAGTTTATGTATGGTCTGTGAGTTGTATTGCGCTAAACTGAACGGGCATGTAACCAGACCAATCTTCAAATAACACTCATAAGTCGTAACAAAGAACAGGTACCGTATTAAAAGGTCCTAAACACTTAAAACAATAATAATAAAGCACATTATATATCAGGTTATAATTTTAGCGTTTCGATAAAATTCAGTTTAATTAACTGGAAGTGACGCCACTGGAGTGTGGAATTATATCCGAGTAATATGGCAGGAAGCGAGGAAGTGTGTGTCAAAACAAGCAATCTTCAAAACATAATACAGGCTTATATTGTGCACATAATACACATGGATTTGTACACAAGAAGAAAACATTTGAGGAAATACGAAGAAAGAAAGGAAGCCTGTGGAAACGACAGGGCAGATGTACGTTTTGGGGGGAGGTGCAGTGTAGGGGCACGCGCGGGCTATCAACAGGTAAAGCCACCTGGTACTCTACTATTGTGCTGTGCATACAATGTCCTGCTCTATAGCCTGTGTTGTCACAGATGTTACTTCACAAGTTGCCGTGACGGAAAAAAGCTGAAACACACACACACACACACACACACACACACACACACACACACACACACACACACACACACACACACACACACACACACACACACACACACACACACACACACACACACACACACACACACACACACACACACACACACACACACACACACACACACACACACACACACACCAGCGTCGGCACGAGCCCTGTTTCTCACTGTTTATCACTGGATGAAAATTGTTTTAATTCTACCAGAAATTAAAAAAAAAAACATTACATTTGCGTGTAACAAAAATCAATCTACAAACAAGTTCCATTAACGTAAACAGACAGAGAATATAAAAATAACATAAAATACAAATCATATAAGGCCGTGCGAAAGAGGAGGGAACGAAGGGAAGTGGTTTCTGGCCGCAGAATTGAGAGATCTGTTACCTATTAATACATGATTTTATTGTAAACGTTGCACTGAAACAGGGGCAAAAAATTTAAACAAAAATTATCAACGACTTTTAAACAAATTTATAATTATTAATTTATCAGTTTTATCAGTCCTGTAGTACAAAAGTAGATAAAATCGACTTTTTTTTACATGTATACAATAAATACTACATCTCTTCTGTGGATTTTAAAAGCCCATATTGAACACGAAACACCTTCACAGCATTTTCCTTGACTTAATCTTCGCTGCTCGGCCACCTCCAAAGTTAGTTAAATAGAACTCACATGTAGCTACGTACATCGACCTTGCCTTTGCTTTCCACGATGGTTGCCATTTGGTCTTTCAAGTGTAATTGTAGAATGTACAGTAAACCCTGTGTATTGTGTTTCGTACGGCGCAGGTAAGAACAGTGAAAAGATGGCAAACGTTCTTTATAAAAACGTTTAAACCTCGTCTTCAAAAACCACATTTCGAACGTAAATATCACCATAAAGGGCTGCCTCCAGAGATTGTCTCGGCGGGGTGAGGAGGCACCTTCTGCCATCTTTGAGGTCTTTATAGTATCCACACTTCCCAAGGAGCAGATACAGAAGCAGTTTTAGTTATGTATCTAAAATAAATATTTTATATTTTCTTGCTTTTAATGAAAGGAAAAAATTCAAGTATTTCTTTATTCTGTTAAAAATTTTTAAATGATAGATAATATTGTTACTCAACGGAACATTCTCGAACAATGGAGTGTGTCGTTCTACGTGTTTCTCGGCTATCCCAGCAGAGCCCAGCTGTAATGTTTATGTGCGTACATATTGCTAATTTGAGAAGACAGACAATTACGTGACACTTATCATCCGTCAACAATCGAGGTTGTTCCAAACCGTACCGGTCCACGCATTGTGTTCAAGGTCAGACACGACACTGTTTCTAGTGTATTCGAGAGCGTCTGTAAGAGGCGCTTGTTTAACATGTCATCCAAAAAGAGACAGATTATTCTGGCATCTCAGCGGGGTGTAAATATAATCATCCAGCGACGGTCAGTTTAGTTTTATGTCGGCCGATTTACTCAGTGCGCCTCAAGTGGTGTATTAGTGAAAAGTGATATTGTGCGGGACTCTATTAGTTGACATCATTATTGGCGTGGACAAATTAACTTAAATTATTGTACGAGTATACACTTGTTGATTGCAAACTGTTATTTGTGACTAAATTAAAGCTGGTGATTAGTGACTTAATTGGTGTCTGTAATTTTGTTTTCCACTGTACCATACGACGATCAGTGAGACCATCATAACAATATAACAAATCACCTGATACTTATGGATATACATAATTTTCAAGTGATGTTGATCATTTTTACTGTAGTTTCTTGGTTGAAATAGATAGAATACAGGGAGGAAACCTACGTCACTAACACTGCTTGGGCAAGTTAGGAAAGGTCTGTAAAATGGTATTACCAAAAAATTAAAAAAAAACATGTTTTCAAAACTTTATAATTGTATTTACAAAGTACAGAGATTACAAAACTTCCAAAATACAGAGATTACAAAACCGAACTTCACGCTACTTTATAATGCTTTGTCGTCTTCTAGGCAGCGATCGAAATGAAACAATCGTGTCACTGTCGACATTTTGTTTACTTAGAGTTATCACAAATATGTTTTCACAAATAGAAATATATACAACACAGAAAATACAAATATCGACTCACAACTGTGAAATGGATTATTGACACATTCGTGATTTATACAAACAACAACACAAATTAATATTGATCCATAAGTGTGGTATCAAATACACGCACTGATTCTGTACAATTGTCACTAACCGAAGTCTCAATAAAGATGACTAAAAACTAATTTAACCGAACTAACAATAAATACTGACTGACTGATTTTTCTCTCTCTTGTTTACCACTGCTTATATATTATATACACGGTCGGTAATGACCTTCACAAACATGGCGTAAATTACTACTGCTGCCCAGTATATTCCAAGCGCCTTATTCCAGAGTCTAATAGAATAAACTATGTTAACTAAAAACGTACAGTATTCATAATATTACTTTGAATATGTGTTGGTGCGTCCTTAATATACAACTATAGATCCTTAATTTGCAGAATTATAATTTTTTTGTCTTAATTCCACAATTACTAATATCTGTCATAACACATTATAAAATTACCATTATTTGTTTATCATATAGGTCTACTTCTCCTTCGGGTGCCATGTAGATTCGTTTTTTTTTTCAGAATCTACAGGCCTATATGTAGACAAATGAAGTATCAGACTATACTCGAGCCTTCAAGTCATACTCTGTAGTCAAGTCAAGATTACCGTTGCCCAAAACCTGTTTTTCCCGTGCAGCTACCGATAAATTTGGACTATCGTCTTAGCCGTGCTTCTTCAATCGACTTCAAGTCGTTACATCTTTTATTATCACAGCGCTGCACGCTCCAAGAGTCCTGCTGACGACTACCACACATACTCCAGTGGTTGTCTTCAAGTATCGTTCGCCAGGCTCCCCAACAGATTTTTTTACTACAACACACACACACACACACACACAAAATATTAATTTCATTAATGTATTGCAAAATTCCTAACGATTTAACGATACTCGATGACGTAAAACTCTCTGTTACAAATAACTATTTTTTTTTAAGAGACATTAATGTACTTTCTTCCTAAAATACAAACCGTGAAAGAGTCAGAATGACCTGCTGTATCGTTTGAAGAACGGATTCGAAACCTTTGAGCTTGTAAAACGAATCTGAAACAGAGCGTGCCATTCCAACTTTCTCAAACACCGTAGTGTATTATTTAACAATATTAACAACAATATAGTGTGATGCTTTAAATATTGTAGTTCACTAGTGTGAAAATGTGCCCGATCAAACAGAACAAAGTATCACTTTAAAAAAAAGTATCGTAGCTAGGAGTACAGATACTGTAAAACACTGGAGTAAGCTAAAAGCATTCTAGGTTCATATTTGTTTGTGAGTTGTTTGTACTGTATATTCGCAAATCACGTTTTTGTCAGAATTAAATGTTATGAATCTCAAAGTAATTAATGTTGTTTAGTTATGAGATACCCACACATCTAAGGAAGCACTATAGGTGTATTTTAAATTATCTTTCTTTTCTTCTTCTTTCATCATGGAATAGGTGAACCGCCTAGTCCTGTCAATTTCACCAACGCTTCCTATATTTCTTTATCCAATAGGCTTCTATAGCCAAACTTTCTTAGGCAACCTACGATCCGACATCCTGTTCACATGAATAATCCCTCTTTCCTTTCCGCAGTGCTTGGTACTCAAAATTTTCAATTTTTTGCGTAATGTCTTCATCGTAAAGTCTATCTCTTTGTATACATCCATTAACAGATCGCAAGAATCTCATCTCCGATGCCTGTATCCTACGGACCTCTTTCTTCGCCAGAACCAAAGTTTCGGAGCATTACAACAACATTGGCACAGCCATTGTCTTATAAAATTTTAGTTGAATGTCTTTCCTTGTTTTCCTCGATAATGCTTGACACAGTGTTCCACATATTGACTGAAACTTGGCCAACGTATGATCAAGATCATGATCTACGCATAAGTCACGTCACAACCAAGACAGGAGAAATATTACCTCCTCTATACTCACTGTTTAAATACAATTATAGTTCGCAAGGGGTATTTTCCCATAAAAGCCATAGTTTTTGTCTTGTACACAGAAATTTTCATGTTGTAATTCGTACAGATTTGATGTAACTGACACATCGATCTTTGGAGCTCGCATTCATTATTTTAGAAGATTACTTGATCATCCGCAATCAGCATTGTATTCAAGTATGTTCTAGTATTTATTTTTATTACTGTATCAGCTCTGAAGTTTCACTTTAACTGTGTCATCAGTATAGATATTAAACAATTTTGGAGATATTTACAGCCTTGGCGCAATACCTGATTAATTTAAATGTCCTCTGTCTAAAGCTATGCAATCACAACTCCTTCTAAAAGCATATTTTCCCCTGATCCATTTGTTCCTAGTGGTTGTGTCGGGATTTCATTATATATGATCAGTACTACGGAGTCTGTCTTCTTCATGTGTGTGTGTGGGGGGTGTTGAGAAACAGAAATGTGTGAGAGAGATGTGTTAGTGATAGATCTAAATAGAGACGAAAGTCAGAGACAAAGATCAAATACAAGCGGAATAGTGTAAATAAATCAGATGAATAAATTATTAAATTAGATTCCAGAATCTGTTTTACATCACACAGGTACCCTTGTGCAGCCTGTGAACACTGAGGCGAAGGCACGGTAGCACGTCAGATGATTCCTAAAATTTAAATTAACATATGCCCATTAATAATGTCATAAAATTTAATTGCAACAATATTTCATACTGATATGAGCGGTAAGTGAATATCAAATTAAAAAATGCTTAATTTGACACAGTAAAACCTGTTTAGACATTCCACTTGGGAGCGTCCTGCTGGTAAAAACAAAATGATGTGCATCACCGTACGGCGAGCAAACTGTGACCTTTCGTACAGCGCGCTATCTTTACTACGCTTTTTCCACCCGTTTGTACATAACTTGAAAATTCGCTCGGATTCTTGACTCAGATCTTGAGATTTAATTTGCAAATCAAGGAGTAATTTATTAGGTACGAAGAATTTTTAATAAAGAAATTAATTTTGTTTCAGTTAAATAGATTTTTATGTCATTCTTCTTCATTAAACAAAAGAAATGGCTTTAAAAGGTTAACATCCTATAGGATCAAATATTACTATAAACTATAAGAAATATTATCAAAATCCACTTTCAGAACCTAGCATAGCATGGAATTGGATACGCATTGAACAAGAACATACACGGAAAGATAAACAACATAAACTTGCAGGCAATTTGTGTTACTATTAAAATAACTTTTAAAATAGAAACGAGATAAGAAAGTTGCTTCCCCTATCTCGCAATGACCCAAGATTAGGTTTATAACACTTCATCTGACAAATCTTATTCACTCGAGTCTTTTGAGGCGACTTAATCCGTAAGATATAAAATAGTAAAGTCTGTCATTCATGATATCGAGAAACCTCATACCCATTGATCGGTAAATTTAAAGTATACTTCATCACGTATCTTCAGATACCTCATTACATGACTGTATCTTCATAGTGTATTTTTTTTTTTTTTTACCTCTTTGGTGATCCGGCAAAAACCTAATGGAATCTTTAACATTATTGTTTCTCACGTTAATTCCAGGATAACTTTATCCTTTTAGGTTAATTCCAGCTGACCTAAGCCTGTGCTTAGTTTTATTTTTCATTTTTATTTTATCGAACGCTCGTATTTCAAAGCTATATAAAAATACTGACTTTACAAATGATTTTTAAATCTTGCTTATGTCTTCAGTGGCATATTTGTACACCATTTAACTCCACTAAGGTCTCCGTCTTATTCAAGACTTGATTGTTACGTTTGAAACAAGTGCATCGGTCTTCCCAGCTGGTGTTATTATGGAAATAACGGTCTATTCTTGGAACGTCCCATTTCCATGTCCAAGTGGATTGATTGTATATCTTCTGCGTCGTATTTTAAGCAAGCTTAAAGAAGTCTGATAAAAAATAGGAACGATATTTCAAGTTCAACTTAATATTGTGATGGCTTCTTACAGAAGTAGCGTAGGAGAGCCAAGCAAGGTTGGCTGCGAGCTTGAGCATACGGAATGCTAGGAAGGTAGTTTAAAAGTAAGTTTAAGGTAGTATTTCATATAAGCTTAAGCTTATCTGCTGTATTCTATGTTTCCCGTATTGTGTTTGCATTTAACAGTGGTCGTGTTTTAAAGAGCATTTGTATATTCAATTTGAAAACACGACGTTTGGATGATCAAGGTGTTAAAGCGAGCGTACCAAATTAGAAATAGAATTGGGGATGATATCGGGCACGAATAATATAGTAGAATACACGTTAAGTAATGAATCTGACTGCACTAAGTACGTCTATTTGTGAAGACGGTTATTCAATAAAGAGAAGGAGGTGCGGACTTGCTGCGAGATGGATTAAGACTACCACCAGTTGTGCCTGATGGAGATCTGAATTGAATGCTACCGGGCTCAGTTTTCGTGACAGAGAGGAGGAGTTTAATTGCTAGACTCTCCCTAATAGACAATAAAATCCAACGGCCTGAAGATTTACCCTTATAAAAAAGATAGCATATTCAATTTGACTTTGTTTTACATGAGTATGAAGAATATAACAGTAACAAATTTTGATGTCCTACCTTAAAAATTGAACCACAATAATTATTAAATAGAAACAGTGCCTGAATTATTTCTTTTGAGTGTTGTATTTACGTGAGGATACCACGCAAACTCTGACACCGACGTACAAATCAGAAACAGATAGGTACGTCGTATATAAGGAAACGTTTGTTTCCGTTTATTTCTTCCTCAGTTTTACGCGTCCTTCTACATTGTTAGCATGTTAGAAATTCTGAAGTTTGAAAGGACAGCGAATGGCAACAAATAATGTAGATTAATACGAAAATCAAACACAAGTACATACTGGTGTTTTATATACCAAACATAATTCAACTGTTAACGGATCTAATAACTAATAACAAGCACTCAAAGAAATATTTAAGCAAATAGTAGCCAGTTTTTGTAACAAAGGTGGTGGCCTACCTGAAAAGCTGGTTGAATATTTCGAATATGTTTATTGTGGTAAAACTAGTAGACACATAGTTAGCAGGACCTGTTTGAATAGTATTATTTATTATAGTTTTACAGTTACAAAGTTAATAATATTTGCGCGCGGAAATAAGATGAGGAGAGCGAGATTGTGAGGGTGAGGTAGAGGGGGGCAGTGGATCGCTTGTTAAATACGTAAAACTGTAAATGAGTCAATTTCGGTACACGTAGAGATAAACACAGACCATTCGTTACTACAAATAATAGTAATTGATTTATTTGTAATTTAAAGACGATGTTATGACAGGGCTAAGAAGCAGGTGTAAAGTCAGGATTATCCACGACGTTACGCTGACATAGAGTAAAACCAAACACCTGTATCTGATTGTTTCCGAAGAGGATTGTTGCAGCAGCTGGATGCCACCTGCCCGTATGACACCTGCCACACTTACTGTATACGTACAGCTCCTTTGAATTTTTTTATTATCTTGCGCTGAAAATAATTTGATCTGCGCCAATAGGTCAATACAGTTCTCGAAAGTCAAATTCAAACGTAGTAGGAAATACAGGTTTGGTTCGGTTTACGAGGAGCCGGCATCGAAAACATTTGTCCCAATACGACTGTTGCTTGTTGCGCAGACAGCTTACCAGATAATCTGATTTTCTGTTTAACCTGAATTGGTGAATTTAAAGTGTTTATAGCATTGTGGTTTAAAACGATTCGATTATAATTGAACGGAAACTGAGCCGTTAAGTCAACAAAAGTCTATTTGTCCATTACAGAAGGTATTCAAATATTTTAGATAATTACTTATTAAACAGGACGTTAGTTAAAGAAATAAATTAAGACTTGATTGGTCAAGTATTAGTTGATTCATTACAATTACACATATTATTAGTATTTCTTATCTATATATTAATACGTGAAGAGAAAACTTTGTACCGCTTTTTAAGCATATTGCGCGCGCGGAGGAGTGTGAGATTTGGCATAGTTAAAGTTTATATGGAGAAGGAGTGCAGAAAGCTAAAATTTGTATATAATATGTGTTACAAATACATTAAATTAAATTAAATAAAAAATAAAATAAAACATTCATTTGCACTTGAAAATTCATTTAAACCTTTTCAAACAATGGTAATTGTTAAAAATAAAATAACTTTGTTGCCAGGAAATAAAATTATAATTTTTTCATTTTAGTGTACGTTCATACTGCCAATGTCAAACACATAATAGTCTGTCGTTTGTTTACGTTCATACTGCCAATGTCAAACACATAATAGTCTGTGGTCAAACAGTCGCACAGAGTAGAGATTGTCGCCAAAGAATTTTAAAATGTTGCCAACAAATAATTACTGACAGATTGACTGAATGAGCTGTGAATTTTGTGTGATTTCAAATGTTCCTTTTTCAATAGTCTGTGGAGTGTATGTCAAGGCAAAAAAGCGTTTATTTTGTATTTTGTATATTAGATATCTGTGTTTTATATATTAATGTGCAGTTGAAAGTGAAATACAGCTTGCTTAATATACACCTGTTGCAAAAGGAAAATGTTGTAGCAGCAATTTGAATTGACTTACTCTCGCCTAATGGTGGTTTCAAAAAAGTGAGTACATTTTATTATTTTTAAATTAAACCCTGTCTAATCTTAGTTTCAGTAATTTCATTACAGGTTTTTTTTTTACATTCAGATATTCGCACCTACTTCCATTATGCCTCGACATAGAACATTGACGGGTCGGAGTGAGAGACGAAGAAGAAGGAATATATATTCGCGTGAAAGTCAAAATGATAATAGACCAAATGCAAATTTAAATAGTGTAAATAGTATACAAAATGATGAAATTATTTTGAGGGATACATTTAAATGCGCACTGAATGTCATTCCAAGAAATTTTAATACTTTTGACTGTGGATTAATGCATTTACAATGCAGGTTTTGCAATGCAAAACATTTCGAATCTGAAGTCACTTTAGGTGAAAGGACTGCATTCACTTCATGTTGTCATAAGGGTAAAGCAATATTACCGGCCTTAAGTCAAAATGAATACTTTAAATCATGTATGATGGACTTACTTTAAATGAACCTTCAATAAAAAGAAAGTCAAAAAAGTATTTTGAAAACATTCGTAAATACAATTCATCATTTACTATGGTTAGCTCAGAAGCTAAAATTTCGGATACAGTTACGCGTGGAGTGTATCATTTTAAAATACATGATGTTTTTATCACAGATCAGGTCCAATGACTGCTGGATATGGTCGCTCACCATGTTATGCGCAATTATATTTTTATGATGTTGACACTGCTGTCAATTATAGATTACGTGAACACTATAATCAAACATGCAATAACAATATAATGCGCAAAATCTCTCTTGAATTGGAACGCATTAATCCTTTCGTTCGGTCATTCATTGCAATGAAAGATCATTGTCAGAGAGTTGAAAATCAAAATAAAGAAATTTTTATGCTCATTAAAGTAAACCGTTATTTAGATCTACGCCGTTATAATGATGCAGTTCAAACTGATGTAGCAGTAATATTTAGTACAGTTGATGGTGAGCCACCCTTTGAACGAAATATGGTTTCGTTTTCAAAAGTTAATGGTACCATTAAAAATATCTCTGTTTTGGATTCATCATTGGACCCTTTAGCGTATCCATTACTTTTTCCAAATGGTGATACTGGGTGGCATATCAATATTTCTCATAATGTACCAACTACATCTAATTCAAGAGCTCCCAGAAATAAATTAACCATGCTTCAGTATGCAGCCTATCGACTTGCAATTAGAGAAGATTTTAGCATATTGCACCATTCACAAAAATTATTTCTGCAGTGGATAGTTGATATGTATGTGAGAATAGAGGGCACAAGGTTACATTTCATTCGACAAAATCAAACAAGTTTTAGGTCTGAAGTTTACAACAATTTAACAGATTATTTAGAATTGAGCCCCAATGCCAATAATGTTGGCCGTAGAGTAATTTTACCATCTTCATTCAATGGATCTCCAAGAAATATGTATCAGAATTATTTAGATGCAATGTCAATTGTACAACATTTCGGAAAGCCTTCTTTGTTTATTACAATGACTTGCAATCCAAGTTGGCCTGAAGTAGTTAGCAATATTGGTGTAGGTGAGTCAGCTAATTTTCGACCTGATATTGTTGTGCGTGTATTCAAGTCCAAACTGGAAGCATTAATTGAGGGCCTTACACTAAAAAAAATCTTCGGTAAAGTTGAAGCACTCATTTATACAATTGAGTTTCAAAAGAGAGGATTGCCTCATGCTCACATTTTACTCTCTTTAAATGAGCAAGATAAAATTGTTAACGCTACCGATATTGATAAAGTTGTATCTGCGAAGATTCCTAACATTCAAACACATCCTACATTACATGAATATGTTATAAAACACATGATGCATGGTCCATGCGGTGTACTTAATCCAAATTCTGTATGTATGAGAGATGGAAAATGCAAAAAAGATTATCCAAAACGATTTAATGAATTTACATGTGAATCATTAAATGGATATCCATTATACAGAAGGCGTGATAATGATATTAATGCTGAAGTTCGCGGTAGTTGCCTCGACAATCGTTATGTTGTACCATACAATCCGTATTTACTTGCCAAATTTAATTGCCATATAAATGTTGAAGTATGCACTACAGTTAAAAGTGTTAAATACATTTATAAATACGTGTATAAAGGCTATGACAGTGCATCTGTTGAATTAGGTTCAGAGAGAAATGAACCAGGTCAAGAAATACAAATTGATGAAGTTAAAAATTTTTTAAACGGCCGTTATGTCGGATCAACTGAAGCTGTATGGCGCATCTATGAATTACCAATGCATTTTCAATCACATGTCATCGTTAGACTTGACATTCATTTACCGCGTAGACAGAATGTTTACTTTCGAGAAGGGCAAGAACGTCAAGCAATTGAAAATGCAAGACAAACAAAATTATTAGCATTTTTTGAATTGAATCGATCAGATCCATCAGCGCATGAATATAAGTATATTGAAATTCCTTTGCATTATGTGTGGGAAGATTCCCGAAAAAAATGGAAGAAGAGAAGGCGTGGAGGTGATAAAATCATTACACGCATATATGTAGTATCACCAAAAGACATCGAACTTTTCCATTTACGATTGCTTTTATTACATGTCTGTGGTCCAAAATCATTTGAGGATGTTAGAACATACAATGGAATTATACACACTTCTTTTGTTGAAGCGTTCCATGCTCGCGGCGTTGCTTCAAATGATAATGAATGGCGCGAATGTTTAAATGAAGCAAAAGAATTACATTCACCAATACAAATGCGAAATTTATTTGGTTTACATTAAATGTGCCAGCCAATGCATTGGCGTTATGGAATGAATTTAAAGTATATCTTAGTGAAGATTTTTTGAATGATTACAAT
This sequence comes from Magicicada septendecula, assembly GCA_034769895.1. Taxonomy (NCBI): domain Eukaryota; kingdom Metazoa; phylum Arthropoda; class Insecta; order Hemiptera; family Cicadidae; genus Magicicada; species Magicicada septendecula. Next base: position 664,494,706 of record CM068368.1, read on the forward strand.
GAAGAAGTATCCTTTAATACAGCTCTATTAGAAATTGAAGATATTTTGAATGTTCATAATTTGTCATGTCAAGAACTTGGTTTACCAGTTCCCACGTATTCGCAGAGAACGACGAAGCAAATGCTACTGATCCAATAGAACAAGAGTTTCTGTTTTCTGAGCATTATGAAACTGCAAATATTGAACAGCGTAATCTAATTGATCGTGTGATTCGTGAAGTTTTGCATCATGATACTGGATCTAATGTTTTTTGTTTAACCGCTCATGCAGGTTGTGGAAAAACATTCACACAAACAGCAATCATTCACAAATTAAATTCGCTTAATCTTAGTTGCATTGCAACAGCGTTCAGTGGCATAGCTTCAACTCTATTACTTGGAGGTAGAACTTTACACAATGTGTTTAAATTGCCTATACCCATTTTGGAAAATTCTGTAGCGAATATTACCGCAAATAGTAGCTATGGACGTTACATAAATTCATCATCATTGATAATTATTGATGAAATTTCTATGTGCCCACTGAAAGAGTTGAAATTCATAGATAGATTATTGCAGGATCTATGCGATGAAAATGATAAACATAAGCCATTTGGAGGGAAAACGATACTTCTGTGCGGTGATCTTACCAGTTGTCCCACACGGATCACGTGCAACTTTAATTGAAAATTGTGTCACGAGTTGGCATAAATTTGTTTATTTTCATAAAGTAACGTTTACTCAAAATATGAGAGCCTTACCAAGTGAAATAGAATTTGTCGAATTCTTGAAAAAAATTGGTAATGATGAAGCCCCACAATTCCCTCAGTTTGGTGAAAATATTGAAATACCTCAACAATTAATAGGAGATTAATGAGGTGTATGGAAATATTTCCGAAAACATACTCTCAGATAACATATTGAAGTCAGTTATTTTAGCACCTAAAAATGATGATTGTACTTTTATTAATACTGATATACTTAATCGAATACCAGGTGAACAGAAAACATATCATAGCTACGATAAAATAATTTGTGATGATGACAATGAAATCAATAACTATCCAGTAGAGTTTTTGAATTCTTTGACTATTAGTGGTTTACCACCACATAAGTTAGTATTGAAAGTTAATTGCATCGTTTTACTGTTCAGAAACTTAAATACAAAGGAAGCATTAGTCAATGGAACAAGAATGCGCATCAAGTGTATGCATCGTAATGCTATTGATTGCGAAGTTTTAACTGGAACCGCACGCAATAAGAGAATTTTGATTCCACGTATAAATTTAACATATTCCGGTACTGTTTTACCATTTAACTTTCAAAGAACTCAATTTCCAATTATACCTGCATTTGCGATGACAATAAATAAGTCTCAAGGACAAACATTCGAAAAAATTGGAATTTTATTGAGGCAGCCAGTTTTTACACATGGTCAATTGTACGTCGCAGCAAGTAGAGTTCGATCATTCGATGGTTTGAGATTTTATATTTCCGAATATAATAGCCAAGGGCATTTAGCAAATGATGAAAGAGTTTTTACAAAAAACATCGTTTACACAGAAGTTCTGAATCATTAAATTCACTTTCAAACTATTTTAAGTTCAATGGACAACATTTATTTTTTAACCGCCCGGTTTTTTTGATTTAATGAAAAATATATGAAAAAATACGAGGCACGTATTTTTTATTTCATTTTTTATTTTGTATTAATTTTTCATTTAAATTTTATATAATTCGAAAAAGATAGGCAAAATAACTGTGTAGCCTTGGCGAAACCTGGTCAGTATGGCAATAAAAAAAACCCAAGGAAATGTCAAAAAACGCGTTATTGCTTTTTAAATATGGCTTAGCCAAGCTAAACCTCATTTTTCCTATCTTTCATATTTTTCAAATAACTCGAAAATTAATGCATAGAAAAAAAAATTAAAAAATTATATAAGCTTTGTAGCAGATAATCTTCAAACTTTTTTCGAATTTTGTACCTTACCAAAAATGAAATGTAATCCACTGGAATTGAAAACAATGTATCTTATACTTCTATGAATGTCAAGTCTCATTTTTATTAGCGTTTATTTGATTCAATAATAACATGAAAAAATTAAAACTGACAATGAATTATATCAAAAAATAAATACGAATACAAGCTGTAATTGTGTTTTTTTTCAACTGTTACTAACATTCAATTTTAAATTTCATAGGTATTGCAGGGAATTAAGGCAAACAACACACGCTAATGACATATTTGTACACGCTCGCAGCTGACGTAATAGAACAAAATTCAAAAAAATTATATGCAATTATTATAGAGGTATACTCTTTGACAAAAGAACCTCAATAACGTTCAAACTTAAAAATTTAATGAATTACGGTCGAATTTCGACCACTGGGCGACTACTAGTATTAATTAATGTGTGACTTAAAAACCAAGCCATCCCGATATTTTCCAATTCAAGGACAATTCTAATAATGGCTTTTCATTTTTCTTCTCGACTGCAAGTATCTTCTCCATACCGCTACTTTTTTTTGTTTCAAAGAGTAAGAGATATGTTATTTTATTTTATTTTAAATAAAAATAATGTATTTTAATTTTAAGTTTAAACAAAAATATTTAATATTTTTGTTTCGCCATAGAATTTAAAAGATTTTAAATTAAAAGTCTCTCTCTTAAACCTCTTAAAAAACTTTAGAAACCCAACAACGCTTTGATTATCTTCCTGTAGCAAAGTCATCCTCAAAGTCTGTCAGTATTAGAACGCTGTAACCTCATTACTGCCATGTTTTAAAAGAATTAATACATTCATTTAAAAAAGATAAAATGAAAGGGATTTGGTAAGTTACTAACACAATATGTAGGGACGACTCCTTTCAGCAACATTTCTATTATCACGGTTAAAATAGTTTTTCATTAGTGAATTCTTAATTTCGTAGTGACCGTCAATCAATGAATTTTAACGATGAAGGGTTTACGAGGATCAGTTAAAAAAGTATAACACAAGTTTTAAATTTTTTGTGTCGACGTTTCGACAATATTTATTGTTATCATCAGGACCTGTGTACGGATACACGAGAAAATATAAAACACAACAGATAAATTAGTTGAGTGAATGTGTTTTTGTATGTGAGTGTGCGCGTGTGTAGGCGTATGTGTGAAGGAGTTAAAGCAGTTTGTTTTACATCATCAAAATAATTGCATTATTACATATTGTTTTCCTTACATACATCGAGAAAATTGTAATACCCCAGACAATAATTTATACACTGTTACAATTTAAATTATTGATAATGTAAAAGTTCCTTAATGGTATTTGTAATTAGTTATAAAATCAGTAATCAACATTTATATATTAGAGTTAGTACGGAAAACATTTCTACATATACATAACTACATATAAAATAGTATAACATATTATAGGTGAATACAGATTATAGGAATGTTTAATTATGTATATTATTAAATGTTATTTTTATCATGTTCACTCACTATTGATATTGAAAACACTTTCGTTCATTTAGAGAACCCTGTACACAATAATTGTAGAGAATTACAAACTTAAATCAGAGAATTTACAAAATATTACAAATACAAGTTTATGGTTAACCAATCTATCAAATGAAAGTGGATATTACTTAAAATCATATTGTAAATTAGTATTTACCGATAACTTGGTATATACAGAGTACTATAGAATATTGTACAATTAAGTAGGCCTATATGTCAATACTCACACAATCTCCCTATCGCTCTGTCTTGCTCTATCTCACTCACGCTCACTCTCTCCCGCTCTCTCCCCCTCTCACTCCCTCTCTTCCCCTCTCCCTCTCTCTCGCTCCCTCCCGCTTCTCACTCTCACTCCCCCTCTCTCTTTCTCACTTTGTCTCTTTCTGCAGTGGCACTCTCCCCATCTCTACTTACACTACCCTACTCACATACATTAGAGAATTAAGAGACTCCTTCTGTCTGTCTAGCGCCGTCACTCTTTCTACGCAGTCGATCATTCTCGTATTTTTCTCCACAACCTCATTTCAGAACGTTTCTAATATCTTTGATCTTTCTCCTTCATTGTCGTGTTTCTATGCCGTAGACGACGACAAACTCCAGATTTTGCCAGCCGTTTTCTAATACCATTGTTTATTCACTTAGCAGGCAGTAGCTATTTTACGCTCCCCTTATTAGCTTCCAGTTCATTTACAGGCAAAGTAGTTTTCGATACAGGTCGTGTTAGTACAACGAAAGTTATTTTAAGACTGATCGACATTATTTTGTTTCAAAAAGTAGCTTTATTTTACAGTTCTAAAGTCGGTACTAAACAATAATCGGTAATAACGATAACAAAACCAGTGGTACACAGATAACTTACCATTATCGGTGAGGCTTTGCATTAGACAGTTTTGGTTTACTCGTATGATATTTTTGGTGAAAAAGTAGCATCTAATTAGTAATCTTACTCGTAACTTACGTGCTCCCAAATACAGCTCAAATATTATCGTTTCTCTCTTAATGATCGTATTTTAAGGAAAAAATTCTAAGAATATTAATGAAAGTCAGGAGAAAACTTAAGTAAAATGTTGATTATATAAAGTAGGCGGAGTAAGTATGCGTTACATGTAAGGTATGCCACGGACGGGCCGGGTGTAGGAGGCACAGGAGAAATCCGGCCATTATTCCGAAAACCGTGTACATTCTCTTCCTGATTTCACTGTACGCGGAATGTCGCTTGTACACAGCCATTAAGTAAACTGCGGTTGGATTGTTTTGCATAATCTAATTATGTATGAGATAACGTGATAAGGACGCAGCGCGTTGATGGACGACCGCGCGCCGCAGCTGTCTCCAGTTATCAAAAGTCGCTTGTAATTAACGATGAACATAATTAACAGGTAGCAGATACAGTCCATTGGCTTTGTAAGATAGTTTCATAGCTTGAAACGTGAGATAGTATTCATGGATGTAGAGAAAATGTACACGACCGAATAATCTGATAAGACTGATTATAACGACGATGAGGGAATGAAAAGCAAGGAATTTAAATTAATACTGGCGTTATATATGACACGAACAGTCGGAAACAACATTTAACATTAGACTGGAAGACGTGATAACAGTCTGTAACTTTGAGGCCCTAATAGAGAAATCTGTTCAAATGGTACGTATGCTAACGATTTAGCAATTGTAGAAAGAAATAGAAGAAGCGAATTCCTGTTGAAACTGGTCATCGAAGCAACGAAGAGAAGACTGAAGATAAAACTAAGATAACCCCAAATGTGTAAGAATAGAAAGAAAAAATGAATTAGCGTCATTGAAAGCGACAGAGATGGCGAATTTCATTCTCGAAGAATTGGAGAGTTTGAAGTACTTTAGAGCAATGATCAGCAGCAGAACCCAAAGAAATAATAAGATACCCCACCGCCTACAAGGAGGATGAGGAAGTATAGAGCATATTGTAGGCCTATATAAAATAGGCTATGCAAGGCTGAAAATGAATAAAACCAATAAAATTAGAGCATACAAAGAGGCAATAAGACCTGAGTTTATGAGGTCACTTTCCTTCGACGATCATTAAACACAGGGGGTCAATGAAAACGTACGTCTGGCACATCGGGGCAAAATAAATAACGACGAGCCGGTGCAGTAGAACCACATAACAAGAAGAAAATATAGCAGAGGAAGTATTCGACAAGAAATGTGAAGAAAAACTTTAAAATATTCTGAAGCAATTCATCTTGTGGCGCAGGTGAAGATACCCCTTCTGTTGGAAATGAAGCATGTCTTATAACAAAAGTGTAAATTACTTCCTTTTATTTTTCCTGTCTTCCCTCCCTTTCTAACCCCTCGTTTAGCTACCCAGCGTCGTATAATTATTACCTGTTCTTCAAATGTTTATTTTTCTTATTGTGGTGTGTAGTTTGTTCTTCTGCAGAATGCTATTTATGTCTCTTCACTGACTGCCGATGTAACTAGTTATAATTGTCATTAATTCATGTCCCAAATAATGTAATTAATTTAACCTTACCCGCTAATGATACTTTCGACAAACGGAAGGAAAGCAATATAAAAGTGGGAATTCTGTAATAGCAGTGACATCTCTACATTAGTTTATCGTTTGTTTTCTTATATTATAATGTAATAAGACCACCTGTTATATCGTCATATCAACTAGGAAATTACGTTATTATCAATGGCGAAAGGTGGACTCCAGTAGTGGGAAATCTCTTAACACTCATGACCTCCCACTCTAACAAAAAAAATTCAGTAACAGATAGAGAAATTAAGTTTCTTTTATAAGTAAAATATAGTGAGTATAAAGGGCCAGTCATGAACGTAACAGTCACGTTCGATTTCTCGTTATTAATTAAGAACTTATTACAAAAAAGTAATCCAAAAGTTGACCAATTTTAAAAACAAAATAAAATTCAAAACTGTAGAACACTGTGACACGATGATGCCACAATAAATAAGGCTAATTAACAAATAAAGTATATGATGGAGAATACAGTATTTGATGTCCCATATATTACTACTGTATTTATTTACAACTATCCGCTAACGCGTCGGGCGCGTGTACACAGTATACACTGACGGATTCTCTGAGTACAGAGATGGACAACTCCCCACTCCACGAGCCGAAGGAATAGAGGTATCACCATCGCTTAGCGCATGCGCTTTGCTGACAGTTCCGATTGCTGGGGCTTTAACATCTCAAATGAGATGGACCTTGCTAACACTGCATTTTTGCTTCCAGAATTATTCGATAAGACAGAAAATACAAATCAAAATGATTCATTTGAATTACAAGTTTTGATGTTATGAAAGATGAAGTTAAATACGACTACCGTATTTTTGTAAATAAAATGTCTGATATGTACATTTGACATTATCTAGATCAAGGAATGTAGCCAAAATTTTGCTTTTTTTGGGGGGTTCCAGATTAGATCGGAGGCGTTGAATCAAAGTAGAGAATACCAATTCCGGAATGTTTCCTTCCAGAAAGGTGGGGGCTCCAGATTTCACCCCGGGACAAGATAGTCCATGGTTTGGAACCCATATACAGAAAAAACACAATAAAAGGAACATTTACAGTCGTTTTTAATTTTGTAATCAGATTTGAATAAACAAAAGTGAATAGCCTATATTAAGATTTGAATTTGACTTATTTAGTCCTTATGACATACTCTCTACTACAAAAATCTGATAAAGCAAGTCGCAATGTTAAATCATTATTTTTTGACATTTAAAGTAAATAAGTTAATATGATCTTGCGTTTTTATATTGGACTTCTTGAAAACAATGTTTGCTAAATGCCACGCTGTAGGCCTATAGTAAAATAACATTTAAAAATATACACAATGTAAGTGTGATTATCCTGAATCCCATATTTCTATGAACGACATTGATTGTTTAACCATAAGTCTTATAATAGCTCTCGACATTTAAAGATTTTTCCGGACTCTCTCCCTGGCTATGTCCCTGTCTAGAGCCCATTGAATATCCACCACTGTTTATAATTAACATTTTGTTGTCACATAAAACTTATCAACGGCATTTTATTCGTGCTGCAAGCCTTTCCGCAACAATTGATACAAAATAGAGAGAACAACGTTAAGAGTTAAACTGAATCCAAATAACGTCCCGACATGCGATAAGAATAACTAGAGCAGAGCAGTAAGATGACAGTAGGCGTAAATCAAATAAACAAATTCACAAGTCCGGTACTGGTACTACCATGTTGGCGACAACGTTGGATTTGTTGTTACTATTACTGTGTACTGTGTGATTTGTTTGTTTCACTTCATTAAACCTAGTCACTTCTCCGACAGTTCTTTAGACGTAAAGCCGACAGTGGAAACACGGTTTCTCTGTTCAAGACATCGTACCGATCGCCCAGTGTTACCGTACAGAGAAGTCAGTCAGTTAAAAATTAATTTAATTTAAAACATTTAGATCACAGAAAAAGAGTGAGCTAATTTGTTGAGTTATTATCTTCTTTCAACACGATGAAATACCATGGAGTGATTCTCTTGCACTCGGAGTGAGCATTCGGAACTGTTGTTAAACTCTGAGTCCTGCCTATCCATGACTAAAATACACGCATATTACGATTGCATAGATAAGTGTCCAACACTCGAATCAAACAGGCAAACAACGAAAATAAAATGAGGGTAAAACGAGAAGTTTCTCTCAACGTAAAACGGCTAAGTAATTACAGTCTTTAAAAGAAGTTTATAAAAACAGTTTATGGAGTACCATAGAGTCATAATCAGTATCATAGACTTACAAGTAGTATACACATAACAAAAAATATCGGTATGGAGAACCATACATGACTTCCATATTCTAAGATTTATATTTAAAATCATTTTCAGCCAAACAGCCAGGCTGTGTCTTACCTGCCTTTTTATTGCTGTATTAAATGAAAAATATTATATTACATTAAAATGAAAAAATTATAATTTTATTGCCTGGCAACAAAATTATTTTATTTTTAACAATTACCATTGTTTCAAAAAGTTTAAATAAATTTTCAAGTACTTTACTCTTGTTAAAACGTAAAAGGTTGCAGGTAAACTACCCCTTCCCCTTAACCGATCTTCACCAAAATCGAAAGCCATTGAGAACTATACAATTCAGGGACGTATGCAAAATATTATTTGATTCTGTTTGAATTTGCGGCTGTTATCGTTTGTCATAGAAAATACGCTTGATAAAAAAACGTTGCAGGTAAACTACCCCTTCCCCTTAACCTATCTTCACCACAAACAATAGGTCTTGAGTACTCTACAAATCAGGGCTGTATGCAAAACATTATTTGATTCTGTTTGAATTTGCGGCTGTTATCGTTTGCCAAAAAAAAAAAAAATTTCCCTTGATAAAAAAAACCGTTGCAGGTAAACTACCCCTTCCCCTCAACCGATCTTCACCAAAAACAATAGGTCGCGAGTACTCTACAAATCAGGGCTGTATGCAAAAAATTATTTGATTCTGTTTGAATTTGCGGCAGTTGTCGTTTGCCATAGAAAATACGCATGATAAAAAACGTTGCTGGTAAACTACCCCTTCCCCTCAACCGATCTTTACCAAAAACAATAGGTCTTGAGTACTCTACAAATCAGGGCTGTATGCAGAAAATTATTTGATTCTGTTTGAATTTGCGGCTGTTATCGTTTGCCATAGAAAATACCCTTGTTAAAAAAACGTTGTAGGTAAACTACCCCTTTCCCTTAACCGATCTTCACCAAAAACAAAAGGTATTGAGAACTCTACAATTTAGGGCTGTATGCAAATAATCTTTTCATTCTGTTTGAATTTGCGGCTGTTATCGTTTGCCATAGGAAATACCCTTGTTAAAACATAAAACGTTACAGGTAAACTACCCCTTTCCCTTAACCGATCTTCACCAAAAACAATAGGTCTTGAGAACTCTACAATTCAGGGCTGTATGCGAAACATTATTTGATTCTGTTTGAATTTGCGGCTGTTATCGTTTGCCAAACAAACAAAATTTCCCTTGCTAAAAAAAAACCGTTGCAGGTAAACTACCCCTTTCCCTCAACCGATCTTCACCAAAAACAATAGGTCGCGAGAACTCTGCAAAACCGGGCTGTATGCAAAAAATTATTTGATTCTGTTTGAATTTGCGGCAGTTATCGTTTGCCATAGAAAAAAAATCTACAGACAGACACACAGACACACAGACAGACAGATAGACACACAGACACTTTTCGGAAAACGACTTTTTTTCATGTTTTGAGTGTAGTAGAATCAGAATCTGCAATAATCTCGAACACGATTTTTTTTGCCATCACCATACTTCCATTCCTTAAGGAATATGGAAGTAATAACAAACAAAGGAGTAAAAATAAAATTGTCGAAAAGGCTCAGGGTTGCATTATTACGTAGGGTTGTAAATAGATAACAAAATTTTTATATGAGAGTCGTAATAAGATTTACAATCGCACGGAGTTAATAGTAGTCCAAAACGGTGTGACATAAGTATGCGTTAGAAAGAGCCATGAAAAATTAAACACGAAATCACACAAGACGGACATAAACTGTGTATTCGGGTGTAGGAATGTGATTTACATATTGCGTTTACTTATAAGTTGAAATGCCAAATACAAGGAGAGCAAGAAGTCACTGTAGCTTCTCGGAAAAAAGGCTGAAAAAATTCACATCATCCATCCAACAGGAAACCCCAAAATCCGGAAGGTTCGGTCTTTTCATCTCATGCGGGAGCAACTCACGTCTCCGCCAGTGTGAGACGGTACGGACAATATCAGAGGACGCGGAGAAGTGACTACGGAACGGTGTACCAGTCACTGCTGCCACGAGTTTTGACGCTTTGCATGGCAGGGTCTCGGGTCGTGATGCATCAATGGGTCAGGCACCAACAGCCGTCAGAGGCTGCATCCTGGACACCTCATTACAAATTTGTTTACGATGGTAGGAGTGTTCGTATAATCAAGGATACTATTATCATTTCGATATGTATAATCCAGTGAACTTACGTGACTAGACGACTACGATTGTCTCCTTTATCCGTAAAGATTTTAATGGAATTGGTTATACCAGTTTAAATGCTGACGGCTACTAAGCACCAGTTCACTAAATTGCTAAATGCATGCGTTCACTAAGTATTTGTTTGTTTCAATTGAGAATTATCAAGTTGAAAACATGCCTGAACGACACAAGACAATTGTCAGTAAGATGCCAGTAGAACAACAGTAAACATGATAATTCATTACATGTTGTTGGTTGTCATCATCATCATCATCATCTGCAAGAATTAAACCAATGATGGTTTGTTCCGGTCTCAAACAAAGTCTACTGGCCGTAGAGCTGTCACACTATGAAAGCATGGTCTCCGTGATTACATGCAACCGTGTTCTTAATATAGATACAAGTTAGAGTTGTTGGTTGTACTCGACATAATCTCTAACATTTGCTGAACGGATAAACCAATTGTTCACAATGAATGAAAAAAAATATGTTATCGAATAATAAGAACCGTCCTCATTAAAACTGAATGTGGAGTCACAATAATTCGATATATTTCATCGTTATTAATTAATGTTCTCTTCTCTACAACTGAGAAGATAATCTTGCCACGTGAAGAATCTGCAGTCCGTAGTAACTACGGGGGAGGCCTACCTATATACAGTGTGTTCTGTGTCTGGTTATTTAATTCTATAGGCCTATGTATATTTTGTTACTGTTTCAATAACTAACATGGTAACATTTTGTTTGATTCATTTCATTCAAATTCAAGTTTTTAAATAATCATAAATCTACTTCAGAAGTCAATCAAGAAAATACGCATACAGATAACAAAATATATGAATATTTTTGCACAGAAATAGAAAATGTCTGTAAACCATATTATATAATGTACACCAATCAAGAAAAAATGAGTATCATTAATCCCACCTACCAATTTTCATTACGTTGGTACAAATAGCCGCTGTTAACCATTATATTAAAGTTCCCACAATTAGCAGAAATGCTTGTTACAGTACCCGGACCCATATAACAAAACCGTTACGTCTATTAACGAATGCCAAAGGAAGGTAATAATGTGTACGTACAAATAATAGCATCAATGTTATATAATTGTTGTTTTGTAAATTCTGTTGGGCAGATCTCGACGGCGACCTCCAGACGTTTATCGGTAGTTATTTTCGGCACAAGCCAGAACATGCTGTGTCAGTAGTTATTGTCTGTAGTCTATAGCGAATATTAAAATATTCATTTGTGTCGGATGTACTCTCCACTTCGGATAACACGTTTAAACGTCAACACCTCCGGATGGCTACGGGGTGTGAAATTGAATGTGACAGTTCAGGTAATGGACTCGTTAAAGCAGCGCCGGCTTACGTCATTGCCAACGTACACTAACCTTCGTTTATACACTTCAATGACCCCAATATTGTGTACTTCCACAGCCGTGTACCAGACTTGCATTAGTCACAACCTCAGACAGCAAATCTATTGTACGTTCTTGAACATGTTCTAAAAAAGCAGAAGTATCGTATTCCAGATGAAAAAGTGTCCATGTCCTTTTGAGGTAAAATTCTGCTACATTAATTTAAAATCAATGTGGGTCTTTCGCTTCGTTTTGGTGTGTGTGTGTTTTGACGTCATAAAAATGTCTCCCTAAATACTACTATTGTACGAGTGAGAGATCAGATAATGTTTATCTCTAAAGGGGACAATATCTACTAATATTCTGGTGATGATATTACGGAGACAAGCCTGTATGTCTCTCTATATGCAAATTTAATTTGTAAACGAAAACTGCGTTAAGAATTCTCTAATTGGATAAACTCTATAAGCAATATTTATCTGTATTGGATGAAGAAGGCCTAGTGATTATTTAAAACGATAAGACGAATAACTTTAGATTGATGTGATCTCTCCAAATATCAGAGATATTTACGCTGAACTGATTATTCAGTCCGACATTCACATTGCTTTATCAGAAATGAAAATCTTAGTGAGATCCGGATTTCTGTATTACATCCAGATTTTGGAAGGATTAGGAAAGTACTTACTCAGATTCTTTAATACGAATTTCGTGACGTACTAAAGTAGCGTATTACACTATTATTTAAACTAATTCTATCCATTGTGCTAATAATACTACAATTTTCATGAATATCAGATAACACTTAACGCGCTTTCATCTTTGCCCCATTTTATCACCTTATCGCGTTTCAGGACATGCAGACTGTCTTGTCCTCAGTATCATTTTAGTCATATCCTTCCTAGACACATCTATCCCCTACATCCTCACTCTCTACATGATCTCTTCATATCCTCTGTCTACATGCACCACATAATTCCTCATGCTCGGACCGTTAAACAAGAGTTTCCTGCTACTAACTGTTCGGTAATTGTTAATCTATTTTCACTTCATTCCTATTTCGAAATTGGAACATGGAAGTTTACTCAAATTCTTACAAAAAACGAAAGCTACGAGGATTCAACGCAATTTGAGAGAAAGTATCTACAGAGGTACGTCGCATACAGGAAGGCGGAGAGAAAATAAGGCAATACAATCAGAACGTTTTGGATGTTAATATACATCAGTGAAGAAAAAATCTTTATACTTAAAGTAGAGTGTACAAAAGGACCATCAGAGTGTATTAACCTCTCAGAAGAAGATGAACATACTTGACGGTTATGATAATAAAGTGCCAAAACACTGTTTTGGTTATATGAAAGAATAAGTCTTTTAAACAAAAATATAATTCATGTTAATCATTAAACGACGTATATCAGCTGGTTTTATTGACTTCAAACAAAAATCAGACCTAAAAGACAAACCCAAAAAACGACTTTCTTCTTGTAAACAACTTTGCGTGTTGTGGCGTCAATTTCAGAAGCTTCTCAGTAATGTATTTAATATTCCGAACTCGTTACGTATTTTGCTTTCGTTTTCGCTTGCCTGTGCATCAATTTTACTGCGTTTCGACTTACACCGAAGCCAAATGTTTTTGACTTCAATAAGTTAACCAGGTACAAACGATACTGTATGTGTAGGATTGTTTAGACGCTCAACTGCATAACTAAAGTATTGCATAGAACGCAAAACAGAAAACAACGCAAGTCGGAAGAAAGTGTATATGGCAGAGCATTACGTCACGACATTAGACACACAATTCTTCAGAATTTTCTTAATCAAAAACAGAGACTGGAATGAGTGGCCGATTATTTCGGAGCGGAGGTAACGAAGGCCAGTGGAAGAAGAGAAGTGTGCGCGACCGGATACGATGTTATCACAACACTTCGCGGCTGGTTCCACACAGGAAGGAACCTTTGTGCTCTGCTGAGTTTATTCTTTTCAAAAGAAACATTACTAGAGAACCAGTTTAAAACATAATGCATGCATAATACGACGAAGCGTGGGGGGCAGAATCAACGGCGCGTCAAGCCGGCGTGTGCCCCCTACACACACACACACACACACACACACACACACACACACACACACACACACACACACACACACACACACACACACACACACACACACACACACTGAATCGTGTTTCTTTTTCTGTGACCATCGACCTTATAATTACATTTCGTGGTTAGGTTTGAAAAGTAAAATTAACTCCGGAATTGTTCACTTTACATCATTCTTATGCTACTAATCTAAAACAAATTTTAAAAAAAATACTCTTAACATTTGGTTAAGAAAAACATTATTCGCCAAAATTTGGTGTACTATTTCTCCTCATAGTTCATAAATAATATCTTCGTTACCGGGCTTTTTGGTACATTATCATCATCCCACCAGTCACGACCGATGGAGACGTTAGGCAGTAACACAGATACGAATTAGTACGGATACGGATTTTAACGTTAGACCATGGCCGAGTAATAGGATTAGTACGTTCCGTGAAAGCCTACGACATTATATCATTCATAATGTTTAGTAACATGTGCCGAGTTTGCTATGCGATACCATCGGAAATCACTAAGCAGGATTTAGACAGAAGATAGCACATGGGATTGTGACGAGACATAGCTAGAGAGAAAATGCTCTCATCAAAGCCAAGTACGTAATAACTAAGCCGCGGGCTACTGTCTATCAGAGAAACTAACAAACACACTGCACTCTAGAAAAAATTGTGTGTATTAATAAGCAGCTAGTAGAGTCCTGTTAATAATCGTCTCATTCACATCTCTATATTCTTGATGTAGTTAAAATTAAAGTTACCCCTTTATATCTTTGAAAGAGCTTAGGGTCAGCTGGCTATACGGCACGTAAGTACCGGCCGGCTGGCTACCACGCCCAACATTTTTGTAATATATGTTGGTTATGTACGTGTGTAAAGATGTTCCTTTACTATATTTGTAACATCGCCTTTTATCTTGACAAGCTAGACAGACCGACAACCTGGAATTTTCTGGAAATCAAAAACGGTAATTTGTAAATAAGAAAGCTTAAAAATCTTATGACGACAGCCGCATGGTCTGTAGCAGGTGAAGCTTCCTGGAACCCATAGATGAACGGAAAACGTAGTACACAAAGGAATCCCTAGGGATGATCTTCTTGCAGGCTGCGGTTAGAGCCGGAAACTTGCGGTATTCAGCACGTGCGCCTTCCTCTCCTCTACGGTCTGCTGGACACCCCCTTAGCGAACTGCTTCACTTCATTCAAACCGTAACTTGTGAGTCACAATTTATTTCGAGCAATAACACGATCAAATATAACGCTGTGACATAGAATTCAAATATTTCAGGGATTTCTTTCCTTCTTTCCTCAAACTAAATGAAACCCATCTTGTTTAGATGAGCTTTTAATGTTTGGTTTGTAACGTTACATGCTCTTCCAAATCTAACTGTCATATTTCTCTATGATTCCACACGACTTTCTTTTATGGGTTTTTTCATGTTATCGTTATTCACAGCCCTTCCTATGTCTTCCTCATTTCTTCATTCCTTCTGACTTCCGTATAAAATTTATCTCGTTATTCTTGTTTCTGTCAGCAACGTGTCCAAACCGTACGAAGCTGTTGTCCGTATCGAAATCTATTTCTGTGGCTATAAATTCATGATTTCTCCGATTATGTCGTTTGCTATTCTTTCCATTCTTCTCATTCTATTTTGACTCTTACCGCCCTTCTTCAGAATCGGTTCAGATTCTTAAATCTTCGCTTTCTTCCTTCAGCCATGTGTATGAAACTATGTATGAAACTGGAAAAGTCGTGTACAGTTCATATATAAATTGAAAAAAGTAAAATTAACGAGATCTAAAATTCTAAAATCATGCCAGTCATAATATCATCTAAATACAGTGACTTGAAGTTAAAACGTTATGGTTAGTTCAGGGTCATGACAGTTACAATGTCAAGGCTTTTCCAGCCTCGAGGTAAGGTCAGAGTTATGACAGTTACAGGATCGAGGCAGTTACAACGTCACGGTAAGTTCAGTGCCGTGGCAGTTGCAGGCCCAGAGACATGCTAGTTACATAGTCATCCCGGATGGTGTCGTGATAGTAATGCTCTCGTGGTCAAAAGGTTTACAGTTGAAACGTTTTGATGTAATGTTATGTTCTTAGAATGGTAAGGATGAATGTGTGTGTGTGTGTGTGTGTGTGACACTATCACATATTAGTTCACGCGAACGCAGGGTTGCCACAATTCGGATTCAGCAATTGCAGCTGATCACCTTGAAGCCGATTTATGTAGTCGATATTACGTTGTCGGTGGAAGCCTTTGTTTAAGTGATACACAGGAACGTAACAACAATGCAATTGCATAGGTGGAACTAAAAATTTAATTATGACTGATAAAAGTCACTTCGGTAGTCGACATTATTGGTTAAAACGAGGCAGTTATACATTAGCAGTTAGAACAAATGATATTTTAGTCTGGTCAGCTGTTGTACAACAGCTAATGTTGTACAACATTAATTATAAAAATTGTGTTTAGATTAGCACGTGTGTATTATAACGCATTAATTAAGAACAAAATGAAAATAAAGTTTTGTCTCTACATTTCACTTTATTCATAGTTCCCAGACCCTTATCATCATTTTCACTTCCTTAGCTGGCGCAGAGTTATGAAACATGGCCGTCTTTCTTTTCCATATTTATTTTCAGAACCACCTCTACACATCCTTGGTCGAACTCATTAATCATCTGTTGCATCTGGACTGCATTTTCATTAAACATCACTAAATTAACAGTAAATCTCAAAAGCCTATGTGAAAGACATATTTCATCTCACCGTTTTACAACAATCTGAAAATCTTCCAACAATGCTGAGAATATATTTTATGATACATTCTTATCACACTCACTTCTCTTTTAGTATTTTATTTGATAACGTTTGGATTTTTTGTTTTGAGGTTTTGGGTTTTAATTATTTCGAACAGAATGTGCGAATACTCCTTTCCTGTCCCTCTTCTCTTTCAAGCATCACTAGGCTATCCTTTTGTGTAGTCGAAGTCAACATTTTTCTCGTAGTCAACCAACCCAAAGATACTATGTTTTAAGAATAGTGTATTATAGACGTAGAAAACATATATATTTCTGTACATGTTTAAGCAATAACTATGTAACTAATGTAACTAAGTAATATTTTATATACCGGTAATTGTAAATTATTCATTCAATGTAAGTACAATATATATGCATATCGAAACGATTTAATACAATGCATATTACATAATAGTTGTGCATGTTATATTACATGTAAAGTTGCAGCATATCTAATGTTAAAAATCGGTATGGAGAACCATACATGACTTCCATATTCTAAGATTTATATTTAAAATCATTTTCAGCCAAACAGCCAGGGAAGGAATTTTAACAAAAAAATACTTCTTTGTTGCCAATAACGTAGTACACATATAAAAAAAAATTATCCCCTCCCCCTTCAACTATAATTTTGATTTATAGAAAATTACCCCAGCCCGTTCAACTAGCCTCTTCATTTATAGATATTTCATCTACGTTTCTACAGTGGATTATTAAGATCTTATCAGGATACTTTATCAAAATTAAGTACTTTACTCATGTTATAACAAAAAATGTTTCAGGTAAACTGCCCTTTCCCCGTAACCGATCTTCACCAAAATCAACAGACATTGAGTTCTCTATAGCTCAGGCACATATGTAAAAAGTTATTTGATTCTGTTTGAATTTACGGCAGTTATGGTTCGTCATATAAAAAATTACCCATGTTAAAACATAAAACATGAGATTTATAAAACATATCTAAGATTTATATTTAAAATCATTTTTGAAATAAAATATTTTCATAGAACCTACTAACGCTGGGGAAATCTGAGGAGCCAATCAGAGTTGGGCCTACCTGTCACTCTGCTGAATTTGGTGGAAAGCCCTGTCACTGTCGTCAAGTCCCCACCTCAATGAAGAACCAATTGTTTTATAAAAATATATTTAAATTTTGAAAACTGAAAATTCTTTTCTTGTAAATATTTATATTTTATAATCAAAATGACTTTATTTTTGTTACCTGGCAACAAAATTATTTTATTTTCAACAATTACCATTGTTTCAAAAAGTTTAAATAAATTTTCAAGTACTTTACTCTTGTTAAAACGTAAAAGGTTGCAGGTAAACTACCCCTTCCCCTTAACCGATCTTCACCAAAATCGAAAGTCCTTGAGACCTCTACAATTCAGGGATGTATGCAAAAATTATTTGATTCTGTTTGAATTTGCGGCAGTTATCGTTTGCCATAGAAAAAAAACGTTGCAGGTAAACTACCCCTTCCCCTCAACCGATCTTCACCAAAAACAATAGGTCTTGAGTACTCTACAAATCAGGACTGTATGCAGAAAATTATTTGATTCTGTTTGAACTTGCGGCTGTTATCGTTTGCCATAGGAAATACCCTTGATAAAAAAACGTTGTAGGTAAACTACCCCTTTCCCTTAACCGATCTTCACCAAAAACAATAGGTCTTGAGAACTCTACAATTTAGGGCTGTATGCAAATAATCTTTTGATTCTGTTTGAATTTGCGGCTGTTATCGTTTGCCATAGGAAATACCCTTGTTAAAACATAAAACGTTACAGGTAAACTACCCCTTTCCCTTAACCGATCTTCACCAAAAACAATAGGTCTTGAGAACTCTACAATTCAGGGCTGTATGCGAAAAATTATTTGATTCTGTTTGAATTTGCGGCTGTTATCGTTTGCCAAAAAAAAAAAATTTCCCTTGATAAAAAAAAACCGTTGCAGGTAAATTACCCCTTTCCCACAACCGATCTTCACCAAAAACAATAGGTCGCGAGTACTCTACAAATCAGGGCTGTATGCAAAAAATTATTTGATTCTGTTTGAATTTGCGGCAGTTATCGTTTGCCATAGAAAAAAAATCTACAGACAGACACACAGACAGACAGACACACAGACAGACACACACACAGACACTTTTCGGAAAACGACTTTTTTTCATGTTTTGAGTGTAGTAGAATCAGAATCTGCAATAATCTCGAACACGATTTTTTTTGCCATCACCATACTTCCATTCCTTAAGGAATATGGAAGTAAAAATGATGACGTATTAATGGCTGATTTGATTTTGCGGTAATGTTATTTTTTACATCTACAATTTGTGCGCGTAAAGTCATCCGCGGTAATATAAAAACGAATAAACCCTATATGTAAAGCTGAAATATAAACAAAAAACCTAGATAAAGAATACCAAGTATTTCGTTTGAATAGGAAGCGACGTAGCACCTTAGTTTAATCAGCCCTGACACAAGGGACACAGTTCAGTTCATGTGTTATCTTTCTGTCAGTCAGGACATCTGCCTTCTTCTACTCTGTCAGCCAGCTATCTTAGATCGATTGTCTCCATTCTTTATTTGTACATACTATCTACAACATTATCTCACAGCTGCACTTTTATCGTCACAAATAACTGACGCTCATAGTTCCCATCGGTCCGCTTCTCACTGTCACGTTAATAGCTTTTCAATTTTCATAGTCAAATCAATGAAGTGCTAAACGAGGATAGTAGCGACAACGTATTTCACACAATAAATAATATTGTGTCAAATGCACAGGAAGTGACAGATAACGCAACTCAACGGTATATGTGAGAAAACGCGCGTAAACTTTTGCGCCCTCGTGGTATCCGTTCACGTGCTGTTTACCTTATCAAGTTTATCTTGGCTTGCATAGAAGTGTTACAGTATTAAATGGTGTTTACAAAACTGTTGTCAGGTATCAGCAGGTAACGAGTCTATAGCTTCCGTTTATTGTCGGCGTTACAACGTTATTACGCAGGAGTTGTCAAAGTAATGGACACTAAACAATACCGCGGTCGTAACAGAGCAGCCGTGCGCTTCATGTCCCAAAACGGTGCAACTCGGCCGAGAAAAGAAATAAGCCGGTTATATTTCTGATTCTTGCACTTTATGAGGTCGTAAAAGTTATTTGCTTTGAAGATCTGCCAAGTTAAAACGTTCTCGAGCGGTTAATAATCTACATGGCTATATAAATCGCTCGGTACATTAAGATTGTCGACTACGAATTCCCCGACCAAGTCTGGCGTTGTCTCCGATTTTATGAATTACTGTGTTCTTTTTCAGATTTCTGTTTCTTCATATCTTCCCTGAACAAACCGTTTTTCAAATATTCGAGAGTATCGCCTTTTGTAAGGCTTCAGCGTCATACAAGTCGTCATTCTTTGGAACGATAAGGGAGTCATACTTATATTGTATTCTCTTGAACTCAATAAGTTGAATTCTCTTGGTCTCTGAAATATCCAGCTTTTCTACCCGTTTTTTCTACAAACTACAAGAAGTAAAAAAAAATCTTAGTTTTAGTTCTTGTTATAAGAAATTCTATTTCTTGTTAGATCACTACTGTGTCTCGTGTCAGTAGGATGCTAGAAACTAATTTTCGATATTTCTGGCTATCATTAACAGTGAAGTAAACACGAAAAACTCATACAAAATGATTGTGTAATTTATAGATAAGACCTTCCGTCAGTTATAAGTTGTATATTAAGCGCGAATAGTAGCTACAGTGTATCCGTACAAAAAATATTGTGTAAAATGCTCAGAAAGTGACAGATAACACAAATCTCTCAAGGAATACGTGAGAAGGCGCGTAAACGTTTGCGCCCTCGCATGGATGCACGTGCTACTTATCGTACCTTTGTCGTAATTTGCATAGAAGCATTACAATACTTTTAAAATACGTTTTAAAACTATTTTTGTAACCATGCAAATCCGTAACGTAATTTGAAACTTCCAGGTGGAGAGAGAATAGGCCTAATTGTTATTCAGAGAGGGTTATTTCCTGATCAGATAGTCGTCAATTAGATATGCTTCCCTAACAGCTATTAATTTTAATCTAAACATTTTGACCTAATAGTCTCTTCTGGATGGATATTAATTTTCGATAAATTAGGTTTGTCTTTAATGATAACTTACCGTTTCTAATTCAGACCAGATTATGTCCACGAGTTTCTGGCGCACGCGTTTTCCATGCCCTCCCCTCCAGGTAATTAACAACGGACTTTTTAGCAGTTACAACGGACCTATAATTATATTCCCCTGAGACCCCAAATAATGCACAGTCTGCTGATGCGATATGGCATCTATCAACATGACTATAGAAGGAAATTCGACGTAACTTTTCGTTAATCCAGTTTTAAGTGGTATTTTAAAAACGTGGTATTTTTTGAATAAATTTTTGAATCAATAATACGAAATACGAAATAATATTATTAAATCAACAATTATATATTTTGCAAGTCAGCTAGATGTGTTTTCCTTGCAAAAAATAGTATAAATGTTTTCAAACAGTAGCAGACGTTCAGTATCCTGTAAAATTTATTAGCTATGATCGATGGCCACAGTAGTTCATACTGCATCTCCATGACAGGGATATAGCGTATTTATGTACAGCAAGTGGGGTAAAATAAAAGCTTCCACAACGCCACAAATTTTCGTTTAATATTTAATTACATTAAATCGGATGATAACTATACCTTCCGAGAAATCACTTTTACAAAATAAAATTAACTCGGAGTTAATTAGTTTGTGTATGGTCCATTGGTTTCCGTTGAAGACCTCTTCCTTCCTGTTTTTGGCATAATCATTTCCTTTATTGCCCACATCGTGACTTTTCGCGTAGCTCCTGCTGCGTCGTTGGATCTGGTAAACATCGCAACTCAGGATACGCAGATAAAGGTGAGTCTTCTGTCTTGACGTTATGTTGCTTCAGTAAAGCCTGCAAAATATACTTCACTTTTATATAGGGAAAACATTATTTGTTTCTACAAGAACTATAGATAAATCTCTTTACATTATATTTTAATACTATTTTATTTCATTATTTCTTCAGCACACCGCTTCAGCTTGTTAAGGAATAATTTGAAACAAACTATTATCGAAACTACAATGTGTACACAATATTTGACTGCAGCTAAGATTGGATAATGAAACGATCATCATATTGGAGACCTAAATCGATTTATCCGGTTTTTGCGAGTCATGAGACACACGTTAAAAGAAAACAATACCTCCAATTTGTCGAATATTTTATAAAACATCGTTAAGCACTTACCGCCAACAATTTGCTACTATGAAAAACTGTTTTCTAAAGATTTTTCGACCTACATACAGATATCAGCTTAGTTCTATAAAGCCATTCGCAATTATTAAAGATAAGAAGAAAGCACAAAAATTGTATTGTATTCTGGAGTGTTTTGCAAAAATTATTCTTTCATAACGAAATGTCTTGTCCACTGAACGAATCGTAGACATGAAATCTGTGTGAAAGTGTTAGCGTGGCGCATATGGATAGCCAACATTATTTTGTTAACGACCAGGCCTATAATCAGCAGAGAAAATGGTTTACTTCAGTATACCTTCCTAAAGTGTCACGTTGAATAGTATACAATGTCTAGATGAATCCACGAAACGATGGAAAAGTGTATAGAGACAATTAAACAATAAAATGTTGGGCTAATCCGTGTAATTGATAGAATTTGTGTGTAGTTTCCAGTGTGTTAAGTGTAGGCCCATAATGACACGTCTCTGACGGATACAGACAAACGACAATGTGGTCTCGTCATAAAATGTGAGTTTTTAGTATTTATTAAAATCTGTGTTGTAATATAATTTCCTGTCAAATTATTGCGAAAGGAGTTTGTAAGTTTCATTGTCAAACGTAATTCAGTGCTAAGTATGCTTCGTATACTGACGGAGCAAATAATCGTACTACACTGGGCTCAGTTGACATATGCAGGACCCTCGACAAAAATAATTTCTGATCTCATGTCTTTACTCTTTAGTACCACATTGACTCCTGGTATCGTCACAGTTTTGTTCACTTCTATCTTCTGAGTCACTGTGGCGGGTGCTTGTCTTTCTAAACTCCTCGTGTTTCCGATTTAAACATTAACGAGTCTTGCTGTTCTTCCATTTTAATTGTAGCCCTCAGCAATTGTTTTTAAATATTCGTATAATCCCAGATTATCATTACGTTCTTCCTGACCTATTCTGTCAGTCCCTTTGATCCCTGTAGTGTATACCCTTCAATTCGTTTAGCGTTACAACACACATCACACAGCACACTTTTCACATTTTAAATTTCGCATTCAAATATTGTCATCCTTATTCAATAGCAATCTCGAATACCTTTAGTAATCTCATATGTGTCTTTTAAAATTAAAGATTTTTTCCAAATGTGGTGTAACGCATATCTTGCTGGTTTTTCTATACATCTTTATCAGCCGTAAAGGACATGATGAATTTTTTCTTAGTGTACGTTTATCAAACTTTAAATTACTTATCTTTAAGATGTTTATAAAAATAGATTTTATTACGAGTTTGATGATAAAAGAACGTTGATCTTAATCTCGTGATACATTAAAGGTCATTGTATATAGGCTAGTATTTGAAATTTATTTTCATCCTTTAGTTATTAATGTATTTTAAAATATTTTACCAGTCCTTTATTTTTTATTTATACCGTTTGGAATTATTTTGTTTTTAATACTGTAACTCATCCTTCCAAATTATTTTATTTTTCTACTTATATACGTGTAAAAGTCTTAAGAATACCACGTCTTTTCACAGCAGCAACAAATTTGTGTCTCGATAGTTGAATGTAATCGACTGTCACTTTACTTTTTCCCGTTTTTCGTTTCAGCTATCGTTTCGTTTCAAAATACGATGACCCTGTTTCTTTCACATTATGAGGTTCTTTTCTACTTCGCAAGTATCCCTTCATTATCTCCTCACTCTTGCTCTTTTTTTTCTTCCGATAATACCATCTTGGTTCTCCTTGGTTTCTCTTCAGCCAGATCTCTTACCTCCCCAGTTTTCTTTCTCGACAGTTCTGTGTTTCCTATCCCCTTCTTGATTCCACATTTTTATAGATTCTGAGTGACTTCTTTCACCAGTACTACTTGTATCTTTCTTTTCTTATTGAAGGTGAGGATTTTTTTGCTATCCTTTCTGGTTTCAACCTCCTAAGGTGTCCACAGAAATCCTTTCGTCTTTCATTATCGTGGTTGAGACTTCCTCAAACTTCTCATACAACTCTTAGTTTAGTTTTGGGGTGAAACGTAAACTTATTTGCTGATACGTTTCTGGGTTCCAGAATTCTGCATACAAATTTCTTTCTTTCTTTTCTACATCCAAAACTCATTTACGAGTTAACATCATTTTTCTTTATAAACTAATAGATTATTTTGTTGTATTTTTCTTTTTCTTATTGTTCAGTTCTTTTAATCCCCCGCCTGTATTCAGGTAATAAGTTTCCGGTTTTTCGCTGTGGACACTGGGCGCCGTGCGCGCTGTACGGATGTACACAGCTCTACCCTTCACTTATTTCAATATTCCTTGCACCATCATTGGTAGTGAGTATCCATTTTCTCTGTCAATTCGTAAACTTTTCGTACATCATCTCAGTAGATACACAATTGTTTCATTATCTCTGCTTTGAATATTTTATTTTAGAGACCCATACTTCAGTTCTGTATGTACCTCAGTTAGAAAGCCTATCACGCTTTTCGTTCTGTTAACAGTACAACTGTTGCCATTTGTACGAGGCACAGTACCTCGTATACGGCTCAATATTTTAGTTCTTTTTGTTTCTTTTTCAGTGATAAAGTTAATACATAATGTACGTCCCCAAGTCAACTCAGACTGTGGAAATGAGTACCTATTAATATATCGGGGTAACAATGGACAGCTGAAGCTTAGTGCTGGCCACGCTACCTTCCTTGTATTTCGCTACATGCCTTGATTAGGCAGGCTACCCTGCCTGGATCCTAAGATATTTCGAGGAAGTACAAAACGGAATCTTATCTGTCGTCGTTGCCTTGTTGGTTGTTGTTACTACTACTACTACTACTGCTACTGCTACTACTACTACTACTACTACTACTACTACTTCCTACTACTACTAGCAAGATTGATGGAATAGGGAGAATAAAGGAAGATGGACCACAAGGCTCATCTGATACAGTTCCTCAGTGGTCATGGCAATTTTAATGCTTACCTACAGAATGGGAAAGGTGCAAAGCCCAGCTAGCCAGTACGGCGACTCTCCTCATGAAGATGCCTTGGACACCTCTTTCAAATGCTGTATATTCACAAGAGAAAGGATGGCACTGGAGATGGAGCTCGATGAGATCACGCCCTGGGCGTAGTTGAGATTATGCTTCGACAAGCCAAACTTGCACCCAACGGGTAGTAGAATATAAAGGACAATTTAGAAGTAGTCCGATAGGGCGCAATAGGTTCCATCCTGAAGTAATATGCTGAGTGGTTCCAGGATGCATATGAATGCCTGAATTACAGGTGGGGTTTTTAGTGTGGGTGAGACTCCCACACACCAGGCGAAAACGGTTATTTTTAACGGTGTATAAAGCATTTTCTCCCTCTACAAAAAAAAAATTGTTATTATTATTGTTACTATATGCGATAAACGGTCCCGAGCTAGTGTTCAAGGAGTACGAGTTGTTTTAGTCGGTAGTCCGAAAAGGGAATCCGACAATATGGGCTGTTTGGCCCATGTCTGTAATAACAATCCTTTATACTACTACAATACTGCAATATTTTTATTTACGGTTACCTTTTAAGACATCACAGGAGGCTCCATCCACCACACTTCAGTTCTACACGAGTTATAGGTATAAAATAATTATTTATTTCAATTTAGACGTTATGTGTGTATAGTCGGTTGCGACACAGGCAGTAAAGCGCCGCATGTGCTGTATATAACAAATATTATTTACATGGCTACTGAAGAACGGTCAGTTCCTGCGTCTGTTGTAATAGTCAATGGTTCCCAGAACTAACAGAATGAGGAGAGCACTGTACACGAGGAAATTTGCAGTCGAGGAGTAGCCTTTATCCTCCATGTTTGCAGACACGAAAGACACGACATACGTTAACGAAAATTTTTGTCCAATGTCGTTTCCTAGGTAACATAGATGACGTCGAGTTCCTAATAATTTGCAGAGTTTACAATTAAAAATGAATTAACCTATGGTCTGCAAGTTTCGTGGGTCTAGGTTATTTTGTATGACAAGAGACAGGTTCCGTCATGTATGCACTTAATCTACTTTTACGTTCTTGTGTGTGTGTGTGTGTGTGTGTGTGTGTGTGTACGCGCGCATCAGTTTTTCTCTTAATCTGTTTTAAAATTTGGTATTATAAAGATTTTCTAGTAAGGTTAGTGAAATTAGGCGCCATATTGAAGTATAGGCCTATAATTTCAAATTTTTGGAAGACAGTGGCTTTATCCAGTTTGCGCGAGCGCCCACACACACAAGAATTAGTCAATACGTTGTCTCATAAGGATTTTATAATAAGACTTTTGTCTCTCATAATAAAATACGTTACAAACATTATAAAATACAAAATTTAATCACCTAATAAAACAAAATTATGTTTTTCTGTTTTTACACTTGATATTGTTACTAAGACTGCGCTTTTAATATCATTACCCTAACTCTTTGTCCAGCTTAATAAAAAGTTGTTATGCAGATGGCTTTCGTAATTTTTCTATGGAATGACAGGTTGGTCCGGTACTTTATTTGTAGCACAATTGACCTACTCTTTTTCTCCACATTTTAAAAATTCTTGGAGCTGCAAGATTAGCTTCGTCACTGTTGTCGTTGCTCTTATAAGTCATTCTCAATCTCTCAAATTATTTTACAAACGTCGATTGTGTTCCAATACACAGCTAATAATTAGAATTCCGTTATTCCCATTTTCAACAAATTCTCTCGACATGTCCAATCACTTTTTTCTCGGTCTACCTCTAATACTTCTATCCATAGGTTTCCATTCCAATACCCCCATAGGTAATAATCCATTCGCATAATTTGGCTGAACCCTTTAATAAAGGGTCCTGCATTCGTAATCATGACTTTTTAGTAAAGCTTACGATGTCGATGTAAACCTATTCTGTCGCGTAGTCTTAGTTTGCGTTTAAATCCGATTTCCCATGCTCCCTCTTTGTTCAATACCGATCCAAACATAGTACCTACTACTTTGCTTTCAGATATTAAGAGACACCACTGTTCATCATGATTTGCTACAATGCAAAACCAGGCCTCTCAACCACACGTTGTAATGGGGCCTATAATACTTTTATACATTTAAGTGACTGTGCTTTCGATTACAACGGGTTCCCACTTACTTAAAAACAACGATTACGCTAAAGATCCTTGTCTGAATGCCTCTACTGGCATTCTGACAAGGATTATTCTGACTAAATTGTCTACTAGATAGGCCAATTCATTGACATGTTATAAACTTGTCATTTTCGTTAACAGGCGTTTAATTGATGTTCTAGATAATTGCATGCATTTATCTTGTTTTCCTTATGGGAAAAGGGGAAGACCGAGAAGATCTTGGAGGGACGAAGTGGATGAATCTATGCAACTTATAGGACTTGAGGAAGGACAATGGGAACATCGGGAGAACTGGAAAGCCAGGTTGAAGGAAGGGAGACGGCACTAGCTGTAGCAACCCTATTATATGTATATATAATTTGTGATGTTTTCAATTTGTTTCTTCTGCAAGTAGTATAATTTCGTATATTCTTTTTAACACCTGACGCACGTTTCACTGAAAAATATCAGTATCATCAGAGGTTTCTAAGTAAATTAATAACAATCGAAATAATTCTATTAATATAAAATTAACGAATAATCGAATTTGTATCGATTTTAATGTAAAATAAAATAACTGATAATCGATTTAGGTCGATTAGTTAACGATTGTTTTAATGTTTATTTTCTTCAGCAGCTGTTTTCTCGGTTATATTTGAAATTTCGTTGTTTATATTTTATTCATTTTTATTTTTTAGTAAATTTATAATTTTAAATAGATCGTCTTGTTTTGTTTTTATTTGGGTTTGTTCTTTAATTAATAAATTTTTGTTATTGTGTTTGTAAATGTTAAGATTTTCCCAAATATTCATTTTTTGACCTTTTTGTATGTTTTTAATTAATTTTATATTTTCAATGTTTGGAAACTGGTGTTTATTATTTAGACAATGTGTGGCTAAATTAGATTTATAAATATTTGGTTTTAAATATGCATTGCGGTGTTGAACGAATCTATCTCGTAGTTTTTTCTTCGTCTGGCCCACGTAAAATTTATTGCAATCTGGACATTCTATTTTATATATTCCATTTTTATTGTGAGTATTGGATTTAGTTTTAGGTTTTATTTTATTAAAAATTATATTATCTGTATTATAAGATATTTTTAAATTAGTATCTTTAAATATTTTATTTAGTTTTTGAGTTATATTTCCGTAATAAGTGAAGGTTGTATATTTTATATTATTATTAATAGGTGAATTTTTAAATGTAGTGTTCTTAGGAATTTTATTAGTGATTTTATGTTTAATTTTATTTTCTAATTTATTAATAGTTTTTATTTTGTATCCATTTTTAACTGCTATTTGTTGGATAATTTTTCTTTCTTTGTTTCTTTCTGTGTTATTTAATGGGATCCTAAGCATTCGGTAAATCATGGAATTAAATACTGCCATTTTGTGTTGGGGAGGATGATTAGAAGTATTTGGTATTACTAAGTCAGTTTGAGAAGGTTTCCTGTATATTGAGTATTCAAAATTTGTTTCATTTTTCTTTATTGTTAAGTCTAAATAATTTAATTTATTATTAGATTCTTCTTCTAACGTGAATTTTATTTTGGAATGTAAATTATTTATAGAGTTGAATAATTTATTTATATTTATACCATTGTTTTGGGAAATGTACAGAGTGTCATCAACGTATCTAAAATAACATCCTAATGGGTCGTTTAATTTTATTATATTTATTATTTGTTCGTCGAGTTTTTGTAGGAAGATTTCTGATATGATAGCGGAGGTTGGGCCTCCCATAGCAAGGCCATCTGTTTGATAGTACAATTTGTTGTTGTATTGAAAATAATTTTGATTTAAAATTATTTTTAAAGTATTAATTAACTGTTTAATGTATGTGTTACTTTCGTTATTTGTTTTCAGATTATTTATTATAATATTAATAGTTTCTTCAATGGGAATGTTTGTATACATGTTTGATATGTCGAATGAATATAATTTAGTATTTCTGTTTACTTCTACGTTTATTAGTTGTTCCGTGAGTTCGATACTTTTTTTTATATTGTGTTTTGCTGGAAGTTCAATTTTATGTTTTAAGATTTGAGTTAGTAATTTTGATATTTTATAATTTTGTGCGGTCCTAGCGTTTATTAAAGGTCTGATAGGTTTATTGATTTTGTGTAATTTTATTAAAGAATTTAATTTTAGTGCACAAGGATTATCCATTTTATATTTAAAGGAGTCTTTAGGATTTATGATTTGGTTACTATTTTTTAGTATATTTGTTATTTGTGTTTGATATTTATTTGTGGGATCTTTATTTAATGTTATGCAATTATTATTAACTATAAATTCTTCTGTTTTATCGTCTAAATCTTTCTGAGAAATTATTATTGTACTATTACTCTTATCAGCTTTGGTTAAAATGAGTTTATTAGTCGTTAGTTTCTGTGTTATGTTATTAATGGTGTTATTTTGTTTATTTTTATTTTTAATATGATGATTTTGGTTATTATATTTTTTGATATATTTTATTATTTCCACTGAGGCTTCTGTTCTTATTTTATCTTGATTTCTTGTTCTACATTATTAATTGCGTTTTCAGTTTCGACTATGATATTATCTATTACATGTTTGTTTACATTTTTAAGATTTGTTTGTTTGATGTTTATAGGGTAGCTATTACGTTTTCCGTGAATTTAATATTAGATAAATTTACGAATTTTGGGTAAAAAGTGTGGTTATTATTTAATGTGTGTAAATTTTGGTTATCTTCTTTAGGTGTACTATTTATTAGTAGATTTTTAAGTTTTTTATTGATTGTGTTAAATTTAATTGTTTTGTGTTTATTTAGTATTTTAAGCATATTAATATATTTATTATTCCATGTATAATCAAGTGTGTTGGCTAAAAGAAGATGTAAATTAATTAATTGTTTATTAATGTAGTCGATTTTTCTGTAATTATTTGATATTTCGTCTTTAATCCATTTATATTGGGCTTGAGTAATATATTTGTTTAATTTATTGTTATTGTTGTTTTTTACTATTATTTTTGTGTATTTTGGAAAAATATTAAGGTGTAGACATTTTTTGTTAAAATATATGTTTCCAAAACAATTAATTAATTGTTTTTACGTTTAATAAATTGGTTATAGGAATGAGTTACATCACCTTGTATGGTGTTTTCTACTTATATAGAAAATGATATATATATATATATATATATATATATCTTGTTTTCTTAGTCCGGAGACCTCTCCTCTATCTTTTACTTCACTTTATATCTTGGCTAGGGTATCCTTGAGACTGGTTTTGGCTCGATTTCATTTCCTACTAATTTTTGTCTTAGTGCAGTTTTCCTTATTAAGTGTTGTTTGTAGATCAAACAATATGAAGGACAGAGTATCCCTTGTCTGACATCGGTGGTAGTGGGGAGATCGGATATGTAGTATGCCCTCAAAAGTGGTTGGACATGTTGAGAATGATTTCCTGGACTTGAGGATAAGGGACTGGAGAGTATTAGGTAAAGAAAAGGATGGTATGGAAGTCGTGACTACAAAAGGTAACACTCCGTAGATAGAAGAAAATATTCACAGTACTCCGAAACTACTTGACTTAGTTTCGTAATTTTGTAACATACAGATATTATACTATTACGTGTGTGTCCTCACTATTTAATTTGCCACCGTTGGATACGTCAATTTATAGTATCCCGGTTTTACTCCACTGTTGGGTTCGTCAATTTATAACGACTACTGATCCTCTCTAATTAATATCTTTGTGTGGTCGTGGTTAAAAATTATGTATAGAGTGTGTAATTCTAATTTTTCGTTCAAGCCTATCCAGCGTTGAAGAGAAGAGAAGGAATTTTTATTGTTTTCTCATTCTCGTTAATACCCAATCAGTCCGCGAATAGCGCTGTGGTTCCCAGACAGCTGAAAATTGTAGATTAGTCCACCGCGTACAATAATTCTCAGTTACACTCTCTACTTATATTATACCTTGTTCGCACTACACTAAATATTATATAAATGAGAAGATATCGTTAAATTCTGAAAGGATTCTTTATTAATATTTTAATATTTCTTGCCAACAAGGTTATTTCTTTACGGAGATACAAAAGTTTATATGTTAGAAGTAATCGATTATCGATCGGATTCAGGGTTTTATATTATTTTAGTTATGATTTTATATTTCTTTAAACACAGGGCGTGAAGGTTCTATCAACTGTTAGTAAGGTCAGAAAATGCATAAATAGGATTACAAGGTATTACAATATAGAATTAAGTTCTTATTAAATATTAGTTAAAATAATTGTAGTTTACCGTCCGCTCGGCATCGTAACTCGATAAGGCAGTGTACAGATAACCTCTTCGTCGTGTTTGGTCAATAGCGAATGCAGATGAATTTGTCCTCGTCAGACTTCTCTCCAAAGTTGAAATAAAGGCTGAATTCTTGGTCCTGGGATGATGCAGAAATGCCGCTCCTTTTGTTCGCCAATGTCCGAGTTTTGTGGTTACGTGTTTCAACGAATTTCGTGTCCAACTACGTTTTTTCTATTGAATTGTGGAAACTGAAGTTCAAATATAATTTGGTGTTTTATTTTCGTTTTTATGTTATTGGATTATATTACTTTATTCAGGTAGTTATCTCTCTGTTTTGGTTGATTAATTAAGTTAATATTTGTTCATTATATCGAATTTTACTATTAGAGTTCTTCCTTTATATTTTTCGTTAATTTTCATGTACAGGTTTATGATTGTTCAGTTATATAAGACGGTAGAATGTCAGTGAACCATACTATGGTGATTTAATACTAAATTTGCTTCCCAATTGTATTATTTTTATTTAAATTAATCAAATCTTTTCTGAGTGTCTTCAAACTAAACCGTCTTCGTTCATGTAAAATTAGTCAATAATCGAATCAACAAATTCTACCTCTCTCGTCGTCCCTGACAACCATTTTTTCTACTCTTATTGGATATTATATTATACTATAACCATTATCATACAATGTTCTTCCACTCATCAAAATAATCCTTTACTAAATTTCCCTTATATCCTATTATAATTTTACCTATTGTTTGTTACTAAATTTTATATATTTTGCTATCGTTTCCTCTTAATTTACTTACTCTTACAAGTATTATTTTTCTGTTACAAAACATTATCTATCGGTATCATTGCACTATTGCATTATGAGAATTTATTTAAATTGAATTTATTTATTTGTTATTAGCAATTATTATTAACTTCTCCTAACTCATTAGATTTTATTTAGTATTTGTTACAAATTTCTTTACCTAACCTTTCTGATCTGACTTACTATATAATGTTACTGGTTGTTGGGCCTATTATTATACTTTTATCTACTTCTGAGTTTAACTTGTTACTATATGCATTATTATAGAATCCTTCATTTGTTTATGACATGATTACACTAAACCCTTTTTATCTCGTTAACAATTATAGCCTTTCCGGCCAGGTTAACAATTATAATCAGCCTACTATCTAAGTACATTTATACAAACATTTAACTCTATAAAGTCTAACAAAAGCTTTATAATGACATATGGATAACACACAAAATGAAATTAATTGGTAATTAATTAATGATTTTAACAACAGCTCTATAATGATATATTGATAACATATAATAATTAGTTAATTGGTATTCTATTAAACGAATTATTCCACTTGCTACACACAAAAAATAACATACTATCATGATAATAATACAACATGATACAACGTAATAGCAGGTACATTTTTATGAACTAAGTCAAGTAACAATTACTCATTCTCCTTTCCTTTAAAACATCAATTATTATGAAACAGTCTAAATTAGTTTTTACCTTATTTGTCAATGTCTGTTGTTTACACCTTTCACTGAACTTTGAGGTTTGTATTTATTAACATTATTAATTTTTTTTCTTTCTACCTTGTATTCTTATTTAATTTATTCAATTATGGGTTGGGTTTCTGACCTTTTACAAGTGTGGATAATTAGTATTTTTATTTTATTTTAAAGCTTATAAATTGATTTATGTAACGTAGGGGACCATATTTTCGTTACGTTACAATATTTACATACGTTACTGGGCATGTGGCATCTGTAACAAGTAACCGTGTAATGGAGCACATGTTATTAGTTGCCCGGTCTAACAATCGCATTGGATAACTACTTTAAACGATGGCTGTAATGGAGTGTAGATATTTAAATACGAGTCTAACTGACGAACCTTTGGCATCACAGAAAAAATATATAAATATTACGTTTCGGCCACAATCAATCGGCAGCCGAATGATAATTATAAACTAATAAATGTACAGAAATAAAAAATACTCTATCAACAAGTGATAGAGACTCAAAAAAATAATGAAAACAAAAATTCACGTAATATATGACAGAATGATTAAATAATACAAATAAATACCTAGTTGCTACGAAAAAAACACAATACTCACAAAACACAAGCACAGTGCACACGAACTCTAGCACACCAATAAGGTCAACAAAACACTGCGACTGGGCGACGCAACAAGCCCAATCCTTATATAGTAAAAGTTGCAAACACTGCCTACTCACAAACCGCTAAAGCCACCCAACTAATTACGATTGGAACGAAGACAGATATTCAGAATCACTCGTTGATAGAGTATTATTTTCTTTACATGTATTATTAGTTCATAATTAGCCTGAAGACGGCTGCAGTTTTTTGCCGAAACGTCGAATTTATAGCCTATGTGGCAAAAGTCCGTCATTTAGATTCAAATTAAATTTGCTTTGGGCATAACCATAATCATATCATTAAGTTACACTAGTCTTTGTAGAATACTGAGTACTATAGGATAACTCTGTGCTGTTGACGTGGCCAAAGGTTATCCAAAGTCCACATACGAATGAATTCTGAGTATTACTTCTTGACATATTAATTTCGTACATCCAAACTGGCGTAATGTATACAGAAATATTACAAAACGTGCTTGTTACACAAACACACTAAAGCACTATAATTACACATACTTAACTGGTTTTATGGCCACAATTAAACAGCGTTTATAACGTGCGGGATAGCAACTGTGACCAAGTCGGTGTACACGTATTAATTACCACCAGTATTCAATTAGAATTGAATTTATTAAATTACTTCTGACATCTTATACGGTCTAACAACAACGACAGCTGACAAACAAGTGTAGACCAACATGATGCAATTTCTGCCGACAATGACGTCAACAATTTGTACCAAACACTTGACTACACCGAATATTGCGATCACGCTACAGATTTAAAATATCGGTATGGAGAACCATACATGACTTCCATATTCTAAGATTTATATTTAAAATCATTTTCGAAATGAAATATTACCATAGAAACTACTTCTTTCTACTTACTGCTTCAGCCTTAACCACAGTACTGTGGTCACTAACGTATACCATCTCACGTTATCGCACTCGATTTTCACTGATGATGGAAGTCGATGGCATTGCCGAAACGTCTGGTTTTGTAGAAAACATTGGACTACGGCCAAATATCCCGGGAAGGAATTTTAACAAAAACTACTTCTTTGTTGCCGATAACGTTGTACACATATATATAAATTATATGCATAAAATTAATGGCTTGTATAAGTTAATGATTGATCTCCATTAAGTAGTGCTCAAGTTTCCAAAGTTTTAATATTATGATGTCCGTAATTAAAACATCAGAGCAGGTTTAGTGTGTATGAGGGTACACCGAGGACAAAAATTTTCAACATTTCCTATTGAGCGTTGCTTAGAGTAAAGCTGCGAATCTACAGTGTACGTTTCACAGAACAAACACGCGGAAAAGAAGGAGCGCTCCGAAGTCACTCATGGACCCTCAGCATCTTGCAGAGGGTTCATTCCCTAAAGACGAAAAGTCTGTCTATGAATCGTTCCTCTGTAAACACGTCCACAGGAAGCAAATCGCTATCCACGCTGGACACTTTTTCGGCTTGCACGCGTTATGTTGGTATGGGTTTCGGCACTTTCCATTTAAAAAGCGTGCAAATGTAAGAAAATAAACATGAATGAGGCCAGAAATAACGCGAATTGTGTGTGTGTGTGTGTGTGTGTGTGTGTGTGTGTCTTCCCTGCCTTTTTATTGCGGTAGTCATAATAATAAAATGGAAACGTAAACATTACATAACTGAGATATGCTTGCCTGCCACGAACGATATGTTTTCTCTCATACATGATTTACATTAAAATGAAAAAATTATAATTTTATTGCCTGGCAACAAAATTATTTTATTTTTAACAATTACCATTGTTTGAAAAAGTTTAAATGAATTTTCAAGTACTTTACTGTTGTTAAAACGTAAAAGGTTGCTGGTAAACTAACCCTTCCCCTTAACCGATCTTCACCAAAATCAATAGACCTTGAGCTCTCTGCAACTCAGGAAAGGGTGCAAAAATTATTTGATTCTCATTGAATTTTCGGCAGTTATCGTTCGTCAAAAAAAAATTACCCTTTTTAAAACATAAAACGTTGCTGATAAACTACCCCTTCCCTTAACCGAACTTCAACAAAATCAACAGACCTTGAGTTCTCTTTAGTTCAAAAAGGTATGCAAAAACCTAGTTGATTCTGTTTGAATTTACGGCAGTTATCGTTCGTCGTATAAAAAATTACCCTTGTTAAAACATAAAATGTTGCTAGTAAACTACCCCTTTCCCTTAACCGATCTTCAACAAAATCAACAGACCTTGAGTTCTGTATAATTCAAAAAGGTATGCAGAAGAGTAGTTGATTCTGTTTTAATGTACGGCAGTTATCGTTCGTCAAAAAAAAATTACCCTTGATAAAACATAAAATGTTGCTGGTAAACAACCCTATTCCCTTAACCGATCTACACCAAAAACATAGGTCTTGAAAACTCTACAATTCAGAGTGGCATGCAAAACATTATTTGATTCTGTTTGAATTTGCGGCTGTTATCGTTTGCCATAGAAAATACCCTTGTTAAGACATAAAACGTTGCAGGTAAACTACTCCTTTCCCTTAACCGATCTTCACCAAAAACGATAGGTCTTGAGAACTCTACAATTTAGTGGTGTATGCAAAAAATTATTTGATTCTGTTTGAATTTGCGGCTGTTATCGTTTGCCATAGAAAATACCCTTGTTAAAACATAAAACGTTGCAGGTAAACTACCCCTTCCCCTTAACCGATCTTCACCAAAAACAAAAGGTCTTGAGAACTCCATAATTCAGGGCTGTATGCGAAACATTATTTGATTCTGTTTGAATTTGCGGCTGTTATCGTTTGCCATAAAAAAAAATCTATAGACACACACACAGACACTTTTCGAAAATCGACTTTTTTCATGTTTTGAGTGTAGTACAATCAGAATCTGCAATAATCTCGAACACGATTTTTTTTTGCCATCACCATACTTCCATTTCCTTAAGGAATATGGAAGTAACAGGGTTCTTCCTCATATTTAGAGGTTCTCAGCAGAGCCCCACGTAATTAATGCTGCGTATCAAGTGATACGGATCACAAAATAATTTCGAAATATCTTCAATGTTCGTCTCATAAAAGTTTTGGCACGACTTTTTTTTATTCATGCAAATAACGTGATGCTCATTTTAAAAACAGAGGATTGCTTTAGAAGCATACCTATAGTCATATTCCTCTCTGTTCATTGAAAAAAAAACTTATTTAACTCATCCTTAAGTTTTTTAACAGTAACAGTATCTAATGGTTTTTAAATAAGTTTTCAACGGCTTATTTGTTAGATGTTTCATGACATGCGTACTCAGGAGGCTACATCTGTGAAACATTCAAATATTCTTCAAGGTTTAACTGTACAGCTTACGCTTACAGATATAACAGTACCTACCGACGTCTGAAGTTCCTTCATATGCAGCAGTAGTCTTCCAGTATATATTGATTTCATTGAATTCGGAAGCAACAGTTGATCAGATTAAGCGTTTATAACGGCATAAGCTGTCTGCTTACGTTGAGCCAAAAGCTACTTTACAAGTAATTATAATGACACATACATATATTACCTTAATGTTTTAAGTACAGAATTAATTCCTCTACATTCAAGTTGCTTTTTATAGGCTTCTTCTGCTTCATATTAAAAAGTAAGATTTTCATTTTTTATTACTCAGACTGCACTTAATAGAAAGTTTGGTATTCTGAAAATAGCCATCCACAACAGAATCAGGATTTGTTATTCTGAAAACGTCTGTATACTCTTGGCAGCGTAAAAAATGTTTAGAAACTTTTGGAAAGTTATTAAATCGATAAGATCAGCTCTCATTCTTTTATTTTAAATACTATAAACGGTTTTAAGGCAAATTTGTGAAAAGCTTGTACTTCCCGTTAGATGCTTACAACCTGCTTATTTAACACGTTATTCAGTAAACAACCGCCAAAGTACGGTGATGAAATGACAACATGCCTAACCTAACCTAACCTTCAAACATTCTTACGTAGAAAATCGAATATCACAGTTAAGTGACAAAGTTTTGGCTCAAGCATTTGAGTCCCTGCGACTCCAGAAAATCATATTCAGGTTGAACGGATCCTATAATACCAGATTCCCTTTAAATACCATGAAGGGTTCCAGTGATTTCTAAGAGCCACAGAGAAATAAAATAAGAAAAATATTTTGTGAACTATGGGTTGTTGGTAGCTTCCACTGGAAGGTGAACGTAACTCCAAAACTAACATCGAAAGCAATATTTTGCCAAATTGTGTTGACAGGTAAAATTTGTACTTTATGTCTTAACGTTATTAATTACACACACACACACACACACACACACCGATATACGAAACTTTTAAAATTGTAATGCCTGACATACGTTTCACAGACGAAATACAGCATCATAAGGGTATGAATATATGGTTACTCTCCGTGTTTTTTTAGTTTCGTCAGCAGATTGTTCCTTGTTTGTTTCTTTTTACTGTAATAGTTGTTTGTTTACAGTTCTCTAGAGTATTAGGTGAAGTTTAAGGGCACCTGGTTACGGATCTACGCATCTGTAACCCAAATTCGATATCCCGCAGCCTCATACAAAAAAGTGGAAGTGCCAGCGAAAGCGCTGAACTTTACAAAATTCCACGAGATACAAATAGGTTTGTTCGTATACGTTTGTGAAACGTACGTGCAAGAGGGAGCAGAGGCAACGGGCGCCACAATTACGAGGTACCGAAATGAGACACAAAATACTCTACTTAATTGAAATGTTGATCTGAAATACTTAAAAACTTACACTGTGCGTATAACACTCTAATTTTTAAACATATTTTACATTTTTACTTTATGCTACTTTAAATGGAAGTGTTTTTAATTCGAATTTTTTTTAATGTAAAAATTTTGCGTAATCCCATTTTGTCGTAGATTGTTGCCGGACTGATGATGACCCGGGTGGAGGACTTGATTGTTTTTATATAACAGATTTCACTAAACACATACGACAATGTCTTTTAAAATTATCAAAATACAAAACAGCATATTTGAATTTTTTGAAACAGGCGCGTTACCCCAAACGGAAAATTAGTTTCGCACGGTTCTGTGTCAGGTAGGTACAACATTTTTATACTTGCATTCGAAAATAATTAGTTTTATAATCAGTCTAACACAATTCCAAGAAACTTAGCATTT
Source organism: Magicicada septendecula (assembly GCA_034769895.1). Lineage (NCBI taxonomy): Eukaryota > Metazoa > Arthropoda > Insecta > Hemiptera > Cicadidae > Magicicada > Magicicada septendecula. The sequence continues at coordinate 664,533,426 of CM068368.1, forward strand.
AAGGTTTCTTATTTTTTACTGCAAAAAGACATCTTGTTTTGCTATTTACATCCGTACGTTAATTTTATTGTTTAGAGAAGATTTTTATCGGCTGGTGTTGTGTAACGCGATACAGTCGGTGTGTCAGTAAAAGTGTTCATCTGCGGTGTTTTATTTTTGTTTAATAAGTAAATGTGTACGTAGTGGTAACAATTGTGCAGAGAGGAGTCTCGCACGGGCGACCCGGCGAGTCACACTTCGCTACCGGCAGCTGTCCGTGGCCACGCGTAGTCCCACCTGTCCGCTTGCCCCCTCCTCCCCCCTCAAACATCACATATCATTTGTTCAAATTTACAATTATTTATTTATTCCAACTCTACTTACCATATCTCTCTCTCTCTCTCTCTCTCTCTCTCTCTCTCTCTCTCTCTCTCTCTCTCTCTCTCTCTCTCGTCTCTCCTATGCCTCTCTCCCTTTATATCTCCCCCTTCCTTGTCTTTTTCCTCATAAATTTAGTATCTGTTCACCGGGCACTAAAAGTATAATTTTTAATGACTTTAAATTTGCCAGATTACATTTCCTTCAGGGCAATATTAGATTGCGGAATATACTTCAGATACAGAGAATCCATCTACTTTCAGCCACATTACACGTAACCATGGCTGCCGGTTAGTAATTACTATTCGCTTTATTTATATTTGTCGTTAAAAGCGACATGCTAAACGACTGATACTACAAATGATATCACTCGTATCACAGTAATACGCTTTATGGGGCCGGTTGTAATTCAGAAATCTGTTTTCGTCTGTGAAGCTTATTTTGTACTTTTGTACCCTTCACTGATGAGTAAACTTCAAGAGGCAGAAGTTCAAACGGGTGATATGTCCATCATATCTTGAAGACAGGAGCTGTATAAAGTCTGGGTTCGAACCCCTGCTACTTGCTGTAACTTCACGTACTGTGCTGCGCTATACTTCAAATGTGATTTATTGAACAGAAGAAAACTCGTAACAGTTTCTGAGGCGGTCAAGCACGCACCCTCGTCCAAATTCAGCACTACATTAATGTGACGTAAAAACACTCCTCATGAAAGAAAACTTTTCTATTTAAAAGAACTACGTTACGAAAATAGACTTCAGGAATTTAATTTTTAATTTTACAATTTTAAATTGATGTCTATAATGAACCATTCATTTTTTTAAACCACTCTCTCTCTCTCTCTCTCTCTCTCTCTCTCTCTCTCTCTCTCTCTCTCTCTCTCTCTCTCTCTCTCTCTCTCTCTCTCTCTCTCTCTCTCTCTCTCTCTCTCACACACACACACACACACACACACCAAATGTTTGGTCTGACAATAGGTGTGGAGCAGACAAATACGATGTTTCATAACTCTGCATCAACTAAAAAATATCTGGTAGCTGTGGACTGAGCATAAAAAAAAAAAAAATGCAATGCAGAAATTGTTACCAAAGAGCAGAGTAGAAATTGTTGAAAGATCAGATTTCAAGCAATCAATCTTTTTGTCTTTTAAAGTACAAAAAAGTGAATTTTTTGGAATATTATGAAGAGCGAAAAACCGCCATTGCTTTTAGAAAGGAAACTATTTAATTATTTTGTTCTTCTTGCAGTGATTTATGTAACATAAAAGTGGATCAAAACCTGCGGTGGAGCCAAGAGAGAACTGTGGGGGTTACAACCTCCTCCATTCTATAGGTCGCCAACAGAATCGTAAAGGTGGTAGCTACACAACTGGTGAACCCCCAACTATCACACTTACACCTCTACTTCTGCTTATCATCAACAAATCCTCATTGGAAAAATCCTGCTCCATAATCCTCAACGATAAATGCTGATCAATCATCACTCCCGTGGAAAAATCCTGGTTACTTTCTATGTTGTATGTTTAATCATTTTTTTTATGCTCGCGCGCCGATTGTGTACATATTCCGGGTTTAGTTAAGGTAGCCTATTTAAAAGTAACGTTTCTATTAGGTGGTAGGTACACTGGTACTGACTTGACACAAAGTTAGAAAAAAAAAGAAATTTGTATTGTTTGTTGAGATACACTTCTACAAACAAAATGAAATTAAGTGTTTTATTTTATTTTTGATACCTTAACTGCAAAGAAATGAAGGATTTCCTTTATTTTTCTATGAAGTTATCATATATATTTCCGCTAGAATCTCATTAAATGAATTAACATAAACGAAATTATGTTAAATTACGTTCTAATACAACACTTTCAATTTGGATTAAAGTAAATATTGTAGAAATATAGGCATTATTGATTTTTCTGTAAATGGATAACCGATAGGAATATAAATAGGAATAGGAATACAGGAATCTCATTAAATAGGAATTCAGTTAATGTTTGTGTGTACGCTACTTGTTTTCATCTTTAGATAGCCTTTAGATTAAGTTAGAATATTCCGTATACAAATTAATATATACAGAAGAAAAATAAAATATGTAATCACATACGCACAGATTAAGTGTCTAAATATACCCTACAGTCGACGTATCAGTGCACAATATCAATTGCGTATTAACGTACCATATACAAAATGAATACAGTGTTCCTTAATACAGAACTTTCTGTTCATTTTTATTTCATTAAATTCACTAATACGCGTAGATTTGGCCACCAACTAGTACTGACAATAGGTACTTTGTATAGCGTACTTGAGTCCGCGATATGGCACGGAGTATTCCAGTAAACTAACTCCGTCTGTTTACTTGGCATATAGACCTACCTGTATATGTTTCAGTATATGGGTAAGTGGACATTAAAAATTACACTAGCACATTAAAAAATCTGTTATACAAGTCTATACATTTTAACATTATAAAAAGTATTATGTTGAGTTTGATCCAACATATTAACGTATTAGATTATTTGGGAGGAGAGCGTGTACCCTTTCACTGTAATGTACACTGTACTGTAAGTACCTTCTTCCATTACTGGCAAGCTAACTACTGGTGTACGCTTGCACTTTTTATTTACTATGGCGCATTTACAGTAGCTCGTAACTACTTATTCTGGAGTTCACATATTTCTGTGTTCGAATTATTCCCACTTCCATAAAAACTAAATCTTGTCATCTTAAAATCTGTACACAAATTATCTGCTCTTCATTCATAGAAGAGATTTTCCATCAATCAACCAGTATAAGTTGTTTCCGTTCCATATTCGCTTTCGTTTTGAAAAAAAGTTTAATTAGCCATTTACAGTTCATTATGTACACACTAAAACCAATTAGTAGCGTTCACGAACTCGCTTATAATTATGTAGAACTTTATAGTGAACTTAATTTAGCCTACAGTGATGCAGTCAGTAGACCATGAGGTCCCAAGCGACTGTAACGCGTTCACAGCGAGTGTTCGTTCTATCGCAGACTACCGGGATTCGTCACGTGTGGTTTAATGACTTTTCTGTCTCAGAAATACAAAACATGTGCAGTGTCGGCTGCATGTGTTGTATTAAAATTGTTATGCAATTTAAAAGGGGCGTGAAAACGGAAAGCAACTGTAAGGGCAGGAGTTTTAAAAGGAGAGAATGAAAAGAAGGACATACCAAATCATATACACACATACATGCACATATATTTTCAATTGGTATTATATTTTGAAAGCTCTTTAAACAACTTTGATTCATGTTTCTTGAGTTTTGTAAAAGGTTTCAAAATTTAATAAGAGTTCAGTATCTAACTCAAGAAGATAACCAAGACTAGACCTACGTAAACTGAAAGATGTCAGTACTCTTCAAACGTAAATGTCAGTGACAAAAAGTGAATAAAGATTTCGGTAACAGTAAAGAATGTTACGTCCTTTTTCATGTATATATGATGGAGTGGCATCATACAATTCGATTCATCCTGCGCATGATTACGGATAACTGAATAACTTTTTTTAATCCATTGTTGCTTAAAATAGCGCAGAAGACGCACTTATCTTCCCCCAGTACGTTATTTTAAGTAGAAATTTTATGGTTGATGACACATTGATGATAGGCTATAAATTGATGGCACATTTTTTTTTCGACAAAATCATAAACTTAACGTTGTCAGTTTTACCATTTCGTTACGTTTGTAGAGATTCACAACAGTTACATATTTTCCGTTGTTAAAGTTCTTAATTTGGTGACTATAAAATTGCGTGAAAATCACAATTAAATTACGTTAAAGTATTTTCGGAGCGGTATCAGGAACAAATAAATGTTTCCTATACCAAACGTAACAAGCAATTAAAAATAATAGTCGGTCTTAAGTCAATCGGTTAGTTATATTATATGAGCACTTCAGTTGCATTGAAACACTTGTTTTTAAATAGAAATGCCGGTAAATTACGCCTACACAATAGTCTATATACACTGGTTATCTATGGCACCACATAGATATAAGCCAATTCAGAAACTGGCTAGAAGAAAATGAAAGAATGCAATCATGGAATGTTGCGTCAAAACATTAGTCACCATACTTTCATTATGATAATGAGTTATCCTCACTGTAATTCGTGGTTATAGACGCAATATGTCCTTGCCAGAAGATATTGACATTATACATATATATAAACATAAGATGTAATAGGCTATATCAAAACTTATCCGGTTAGCTCAGTGGGAACTCTGAACGAATGTTAACCATTTAATTGTGCATGCATAACCATTTCAGCACGCAGCTCCACTTGAATTGGTATGACTTGGCTGGAACGGGCCGTACTGAATGGTTGATAATAAACATGAGCTTCACTGACTAAAGTCAGCTCAAACATTAGAAACATACTGAATATCATGAGCGTCTGTACATGCGCGCACAAAACACACACAATTCAAATGTACGTTGATGATTGTAATACGCAAGTTACTGTTTCTCTAGAATAAATTAATAGAAACTAAATGTACACAAGAATTTTTAACATAGTCCTAATGTATGGTAATGCACCAAAATGAAAAAGGTAATCAAGAATATTACAAAAACGCACGTAGTAAAGGGATTGCCATAAACATTAGCTAATGTAGTAATTGTCGAGTTAGATTTAAATTTATGGAATGCAGAAAATAAACGCTGTCAGTATATTAAGGCCATATAAAACGAATACTTTGAGACATTAAACTGGAGTAAGACCAGTGTCTATAATTCAGTGATAAAAGCGTCATTCTTAGTGTCATTGAATGCGTAGACAAGTTCTAGTGGAGACGGACGCTCTGTGAGGATCGATTAAAATGTCGCACGTAGGAAGGATGTCAGCTTACCCTAATATCTGTTGCGTAAGGGCAACGAATCATTATTCACGTTCCTGTAAAAAGAAAATGAAATTAATGCACGATCTGTGAAGTACCATAATTGTTACTATTTAAGCTAATTTAAAAGCAAGCGAATCTTCCTCGCACCGATGTAATGCAAAAGAAAAAGAAAATATGATCATGTCAGTAATGATTTTTGTTACATTACAAGTGACATACTGTGAACTATAAGATATGAAAATTATAATTTTATTCTATTTCACATGCTGTCTGTTACTTTCCATAATGTCACAAACAGGTGCATCCCGTGTGTGTGTGTCGCGTGCGACGATATACACAGAAAAAGAGGGAGTGAAAAGGGAGTAATAAAGCTTACACAGTGAGAGAGAGAAGTGCGTGGAGAGTGAGCACTGAGGGAGGGATTTAATGCCCATAACACCGGTTTGCATGGTCTCTGATTTTCTGTTGCATATTTGTAGGCGGATGTGTTTATTGCAGATTGAATACAGTGATTGTAGATTAGTTATTTAATTAGGTGTAATACAACTTATCGTATGTTAAGTGTAAGTGTTTTCAGATGAGATACGTACTCTCGCGCACACATACAAAAGTTTTATGGCTCTCCATACAAATCGATTGTTACTTATTTTGGGCTGCGTTGTTTTAAGTTTAATAATTTTTAATTCAATCGTCTCGCAAACTCGTGTGAATTTTCAGTGATGTATTTAATTAAGTCTGACGTCGTAGGAAGCTTTTAATTTAAGAAATCAGTTTAAGAAAAAGTGAACGCAGTATTTGTGGACCAAGTACATTTCACACATCATTCGATACTACGCTATCGAAACAGAGAAGAAATTAATCTTTTGCTCTCCAACAAACACGACAGTCAAAGTTATAATTTATCCGAGTTGTAATCAGGCGGAGGTCTTGATAATTTCTCATATTTCCTATATTAGCATATTCATATTAGTATTATATGTAGCATATTCACATTAGCATATATGTTAAAATACCCGATGGGTGTTGACAAAGAATACTTCAGTGACATTAAGCACACAGTAATTACTTACTTAGGGAGTCAGAGAACGTAATCTAAAAGAAACGGACAAGTGGGTACATAGGGGTTGCGGAAATAGATGCTTTGGGAAGATTGCCTTGAATACAGTGTACTGGAAGGGTGACAGTCATAAAAAGATTTTCATATTCTAGAACAATATAATAATCGATGTCACTGTCCGCGTATTGGGAACTGAGGCCGTTATCAGTTAGGATAATGAGGAAGACTGTATTTAAAGAGAAACTTATATTTTTATTTTTATTAGTAATGTATTTAAATTTAAAAATAAATATTTCCTGTGTTATAGTGAAACTCGGTTCTCTGAATTTTAAGCACGCATTGAGCACAATTATGAATTATCGTATCTTTAATACAGAGGTAGGCTATGTTCACAAAAAACACAAGTAAATTTTCACATTTTATTAAATAAATTAACAGTAAACAAACACTGTTCAAACAGCTAATGTCTTCCTCTCACTTAATGCATAAACTAAATTAAGGGAATGAGAAGTGTAATTCTTACAATTAAAAAATGCAGCCCGCCTGGGGGCAGTGTCTGATTAGATTCGTATCTTACGTTGAAGGGAACGTAGAGTTGAGGTTAAGTTTTGCGTGTGCAAGATTCTATGGTTCAGTGCTTTTCATTGCTCAATGGACTTGGCAGCCATCTTACTTACTGCTTGCTTTACATACTCAGTCCTTTCCGGTCGCGTTTCCCTCCAATTCCACCGGAAGTTCTCTAACACCTGTCCTCCCTCGGGCTAATTATCGCCACGGACAACTTCCGTTCCTCTAAATGAACACTTTTAATTCTTCTTCTATTATCATTTAGAAAGCATATTGGACTGGCCGCGTGTTGCATAATGTTACGTGGTGGGGTTGGGGTGATAATGAAAGAGGAAACAGGTCCAGCTATGCTTTTGTAGGGGTAGAAGCAATCATCTAGTAAGGATTTCGAAACGCCCTGTCGCGTGCTTTATAAATTACATATATATTACATATAATTTTTTTGCGAAGTTATTGTAGACAATATTATACAAAGTTGGCTTCACAAGAAAATGTAAACACAGGTATCACGTTCATTGAAATCTTCTGAACTTGAACAATTTTATACTTTAGTTGCTTGTTAAACGATTAAGTAACTAATATAAGTAAAAAATAAATGTTATCTTCAAATTTAACATTTTCAAAAACATCGAATATTCGTTTTACTAAAAATGGCGTAACTGGTAACCAATATCCCTTGCTCTGAAATTTAGGCTACTTATTGACCAAAAGGCTGGTAGAATTGAAATACATACGTCGTAAGATTTAGACAATTATTTAGTCCATATAGTAATTAACTTTTTACATTTAACTTCATGTAATTTAACTCTTTAATATTACTTCATTTCTAACTGTTTATTTTCAATGTCAATACATTTTTTTGTCACCTTAGTTTTAAATTCCTTTTACTACCACGAAAGTATGTGTATGGTGCTGTACCCAGGGGCGGATTTACCATTTTGCCGGCCGAAGGCAGTATAAATTTGCCAGCCTCCCACAAATCTCTGTTGGGGGAGGGGTGCATTTACGGGTTTAATTCAATCCTTCATATTTTCAATTACCCTAAAATTTGTTCTTTATATATTTTCTTAATACATTTCTATAGAACAATTTTCATAACGTACAAGGAAGAGTACAATAAGACATTAAATTACTGGAGCCGTGTTTATTCCAAAACATTTTAACTGAAGTCTGAATCAACAAACTAAAGAATAATAACTGAAGGAAAATATATTAATAAGTAAACAAACACAAGAGGGGGCGGTGGCGGGGTTAAGAAAAAGTGATCAGACGACTCACACTTTACGCAGAAGGCCTACACACCACGCCAAAAATTTACGCGGTACCGGACAGGGTTGGGTACGAAATTATGCTACGCTCACAGTCTATGACTTTTATAGTCATGAAATTATGCCTCTTTTATAGAGGCATCTATCGACAGTCACTCACGTCAAATTACACAGTCGGTAAACAGTGTTCGAAATTCGAATGTAAACGAATTAATAGTTAAATAATTAATTAATGCAACGGAAGTATCACATATATAATGCATGTAAATATGTAATAAACCTACTTACTAAACAATACATATTTTTAAAAGTTTCTTGTCATATTGGGACGAAATGAAGCGGCATTTAAAACATCTCTTAAGTATAAAACCAACATAACGGCCGTCAAATTTCACCTTTCCAAAATTTGTCGCCCCTCAAATTTTGCCGCCCGTAGGCAATTGCCTACTTTGCCTATGCATAAATCCGCCTCCGGCTCTACCTATATATTATTACTAACACGTATAAAATTAAAATGCAAGAAAAATAAAGTATTAAAACCACATGTAAAGTAAATAAAATAAATAAAAATTCTCCTCATTAGTGAATAAGGCATCATTAGGGCTATTAACAATTGTATCATTTATGGTGATCGTACAACAAACAGATAACGTAAAATTTAGAACTAAAATCCGTACATATTAACTTAACTTTTTAGCCACAGAAGTTTTTATGTTTACGAAAGATGATAATATCAAGGTACCATGTAATTCTCTGAATACGTTTGTCTGTGAAATTAATCCTTAAATGGATTTAAAATTTTTCAGGTTATCAGCAGTTATTACAATTTCATGTTTACATGTTGAGAGATGTAGGCTATCTATACTCTGTAGTTAAACCCGGTTTGAATAACATTTGAGTAATACGTGTATTCCTGTTAGAAAAGCAATTCGTTTATGTATTATATCACTACCAGCTTCCATGCCACACTGATGTCGGATATCACTGTATCTTATCCGCTTCTCTGCGTGACCACCACTAGCCTGCCGCTGTGAGGCTATAATTTGAAAGACTGAAGTAAATAAGTACGTAATTTACCTACTGAAATAAGTAAGTAAATAATAATTTAAGAATAAAGTACTCGTACTTACTTAATTATAAGTTGGGGACTTAAAAATAAGTAAGATTTTTTTATTGCTGTTACTAGTTTTGCGAGGTAATTTCTTATAAGAACTAGTCTTTGGATAAATAGAAACAACTGCACAAGAAAATTGTAAACATGGGTGTTCCTCTTTGTAATCTTATGAGCTTCAAAAATGTTACTTTTAGTTGCATTTTAAACAACTAACAAGCACGTTAATCAGGTTAAGTTAACAAATAAAGTGTTCAAAAAAGTGTTGCAATATAATTCCTGACCGAGTTCTAAAACAATCTCTTCAAATCTTAATTGACAAATTCGTAGACCACTTACCTCCAGCCTACAACTACGTGACTTACCGGAGCACGTCCACTACCTTCTACCGGTCAAATTATCTTCTATCAACCAAATTCACTAACCTCGGTATCGCCAGACTACTCGAGAAAGTAATCGTCCCCAAAATTTATACACACCTGAAAGCACACAACTTACTACACGGTACGCAGGGTGGCCTCGCCCTGGGTATAATGTATAGGCTACGATCAATTAGTAAGGGTCACCCGAGCCACTGAAGCCGCCAAGCCTTACCCAGAGACCTAAAATTAAATCAACAGAGATATAATATATATACATTATACCTCTATGACTAAATCTTAGCCCTTTTCGATGCCATTTCTCCCCTCCAACAGCGTCAAAAAATTGCTCATATTGTCTTGGATGGTCGTCATACAGCGCGAAGTCAGTTCGCCAGCGACCTATGGAAAGATAAACTATGAGTCGCACTGTACGTTATCTTTACGAAAGACACCCCACATCCCTCCCACGCATCTGCCCTTTCTAAATGTGTGTCTAGCTCATCATCAGGTTACAGAACTTATTTCAGTACTTCTTAGGTTATTATACTGTATGGTGCATCACAGTAAACACAGACAAGATCCAGACATGTAACTTTACTGAGCAGGACTACACATTCTATATCTTTACAGAGCTCCAGGCCGCTTCCGTCCTTCTAATGCAATTCCCCCTCAATTTTGCATACCTATCGGCGTCACAACCTAGTGACCACACGTCGACGCCGTGTATCCCATGACCGCAGACGCCTTCGTAAACTCTGTATCCTGTCACGAAAACGATTGCTTCAGTCAGACTCTTAGTCGCATGGTACACCGCCTGCCTACATCGATCCACAGACTATCCTACTGACAGGCACATCCGACCGTCTGGAACCATTCTGAACGACAGAACGCCGAGGTCTAGACTAATACACCAATGACCTCCGAGCCTCTGTTATAAAGGCTACCCTGCGTGCCTATAACAGACGTTTTTCATAGCTGACTTCTGCATAAAACTCTACCACCGGTACGAAAACAAAACTCTGCACTTCGCCACATCTATCCGGTTCTTCCATAAATCGCGAAACTAGAAATTCTAAACACTTAACTTTCCTTATCAGTATTTGAAATAGCAAATTCCCATGTACAATCACATAGTACTTAGTACACGCGGTAACCAACCTATACGCTACTAACATAACCCAGTTCTAAAGCCTTACTTTTCTTTTTTTACCCCAATTTAATCTTAACCTCCGACCTTGACCAGAGAACTTGACGCTAAACATCGTCTCCAGTGACGTCAGTAATTTAACGTTGTAACGTCACAGAACGTTCCATAAAAGAAATCATTTATATAGTAAGTTAGCATAAGAGGAAAGTGAGGTGAACAGTATCGAACCCAAGTAGTCCCAAAAAATTGTGTAATTTTGTATAATAATTATTTCTATCAACTTGAAAAAAAACGACCAAACTATGACTAAGACAAAACCCCATATATATTATTAAAGTGAATAAGAGTGAAAAAACCATAAGACACTATAAGAGAGAGAAATAATGTCAGAATCGACCAAAATGAAGTCAATAATTATTAAGTTTTATAACTATGAATAGAGTATTAAAAACTATTTTTTATGAATGAATGGACATGATCCATTATTATATTATGTGATGTAAATGAAATAAATGTATTAAATGACTTAAATACATTATTAGAAAGAGTTTAAGTTAGAATATAAATTATATATTTGCAATGACAAAAAATATTAATGTGTTGGATTTGAGACCATACACCAAGATTCCATGAAAAAATTAATTATTATCAGATTTAAATAAAAACTATATGTAATTGTCAAGCAGACAATAGTGAACAATTTATCTTAAATAAAAGAAGCTGTCAAATGAATAAAAAGCAGTCAAAATAGCCAAAAACAGTGTTAACTAAAAACATGTAATAGGCATCTAATATTGTATAATTTACGAATTTAATGTTGCCAAAATGCAACCAAATTGCATTAGAAAGCTGTAATATGATATAAAGCAACTATGCTAATATACCTAACTAACTTTAACATAGTAATAGTCAAGTTAGCAAAATATTTACTTATACCATGTATGGCTGAAGCCCATCATCCAGTACAAAAATAATCATATCTGGCCAAATACTTACATAATACTAACAAAAAATAAGATAGAAAGGTACAATACATTAGTATACCTTAATAAGAAACAAACTCAGTTGAAAGTAAAGTCAATTCTAAAAGAATTTAACTAATTAGAGTGAGATTTGTCACGCCATAAAAAAGGACATCTCAAGACCAATCAATGATGCTATGTCATCTTGTGATAAATATAATATATGTACAAAGTAACCAGGTATCACAAAAGATAGACAAAATAATAAACTCTGTGTGTACAGTAGTGAAACAATACATATATTAAAGAAAAAGACTAATCATTGTATTAGAAAACTGACAAGAATCTAGGCCATGAGCAGAGGCCATATAAAATTGTATTTATTTGTGTTTTATTTATGTTAAAATTTGTTTATTTTGTTGTAGGAAAGTAGTAGTATTAGATGTTCAGCTTGTGGAAGGAACTTTGTAACTCCACAACAATTTTTGTTATAAAAATTGAGTTTTCAATGACAACAACTCAAGGTGAGGGTTGTATATTGTATTATTTATTAGACTTAAGTTAATTAGAAACCAATCATATTTAGTATCGCTAGATTCAGTTAGAAACAGGGAATCTAAATATATTAATGGCATACAAATTGTGAGTACTAATGTAAAACTGTTTGATAAATACCAGTGTAAATTTTGAAATATCCTTTGTATGAAGAATAAGAAATTCGTTCTAAAAGCTTCTACGGAAGTGAAAATTGTTCTATGACATTCCATTTCGTTTATTCTCGAACAATCTAGAAAGAATTTTTACACAAATATACCGGAAGTCGATGAAAACAGTCATCCTGAATTAGTATAAAAGAGAGACCAAATTCGACCCAAAAACACTTGAAACTTGAACTCCAGAACTGATGCATCTCACACAACACTGATCAACGCAGCTAAGGCGAAACCGAAGAGGCGAGAAATCGACAAGACACGGCAGGAAGGCTTTTCCCGTACATAGACATAACCGACTGACTTAACCTCAACGAGAATCTTCGCCAAATGTATCGCTGAAATAGAGCAGCGATACGGCAAATTTTAATAGAAATCACGCAGCCAGAACGTCCAGCGGCCCAGGAGGGACCAAAAATTTAAATAGAGAACGAATTCTGCTGTGTTCGCATTGACTGACTAACGTGACAATAATTCCCCCTAACGTAAACATACAATACACAAAGCCTTCCTCGACACTGCATGGGAATCAGCGCTGCGGTGGCCGATTTCTGAATCAACGCTAAACAGATGATTCGTAACGGCGGCGTTTGAACGAGATTCTACTGCCAAACGTTTTTACAAAAGTGCGGAAAAAGTAAACGATCGCAAAATTTGACTTTAAATAGATTCAGTGTACACCCGAAGAGGCGAGATTGAGAAACTACCCGAAAGGAGTGTCCAGTGCGAGAATAAATAACCATTGGAACGTGAGTTACCAAAATTAAAGTCATTTGTTACCTGGTTACATTTTATCACGCAGTTGTACTTCACACGCCACACATACACCTTCAAATCACTTAGTTTTTTTTCTTGTAAGGCATCTAATTGATATGTCTTGGTAGTTCAAAGGAGTCACGTCCTGAGAGTAAAGATTTTTCATGTATTAAACTCATGCTTTTCAACTGAGTCAGAATCTGAAATATACTAGCCGATACTTGATTGGATATATAAAAAATTGTCAATAATAATAACTTGTAAAATTTTTTCTCTGCAATTTTATAATTTCTTTCTATGAATGTTAGTCCTTCAGACGATTTGTTTGTTTTTGAAGAATCATTAAACTTAACTGATTTTTCCAAGCTAAACTGACTTGTTTAAATTTTTTCGTAGATTTAAAAATTTTATCAATCACATTTTTTTTTCTTTTTTTTTTTTTCTTGGAACAAACGTTTCCAAGTGGCGCCCACAAAAAGCATAGTATTAAGTTGTGTTACAGGACTACATCACTGCAGAGGATCCAGTCAACAGAGTAAGTAACAAAAGTGCGCGGAGGTAACGCCCGACAGTTTACAACACAAACATTTAAACAACACCCAAATTCCTTTTTGTTATAACGTCCCTGACACTACCCTTCCTACTTACGCCATAATATACCTCCAACCAAGTCGCCCAACACTTTCAGAAAACAAACAATAACATAAATAACTTTTCCCCTTCTCAGTGCCTCTGCCGTTCGGTCCCCACCAGCTTACATCTTCAGAGATTTCGTAATCACTGAGCTTCTGGAGCTTGTCCCTAGAACAGACTAGGGTCATCTGTCTCAACCTACTCCCAGACAACACGAAAAAAGATTAGTTGTTTCGTGAGAATAGACTAACACGTTTCTTCGAAACGAATCACTGCCGCCGTGTCACAATTTAGTTCGTAAATCCTCACGGTCTACGTCAGACTTATCCCATGAAGCCTGGACACAAACTCGTGCTGTTTGCGGACATATCTTCAGAGAAGAATCACTGGTGACATGCCGCCTCAGTGTAGAGTAGTAGATCATCTTTTTTCTACGTCAACGACGTACTCAGAAACCTAGAGACCAGCTCGCGCTGTTTGCGAACGGTATGAAGTCTACGTTGTAATACCGACAGAGCGATTCTACGACTTCAGCGAGTGTTGGATATGTTAATTGACTGGACTGATAATTAGAAAGTGACCGTTAACGAAATCCAATACGCCACTGTAACGTTCTCCCTGCACCGGAAGGACCTGTCAGGTCGTGGGTGAATCTGTAGATCTTACTTCTCTTTATATCTAGAAGTAAAATGCTTGGGAGTACAACTAGATGGCCGGCGTAACCATGGCCAGACGGTTACTAAGGAAACAACAGCTCGTCTGGCACAACTGTTTCCGATACTTATCAGCCCGGCTATGATACGGAAACTAGGCGGTTATCTGCTACCGATAATAATCATCTACCCTGATCCTGTATCGAATATTCCTTGATTCTGTGGACAAAAGGAAGACGGCTTATACTGCACTAAAGTGTTTCAGGATATTTTAGGGAAAGTATTCCAGCTTGAACTGGATCTGGAGATAGGAACTGACGCATGTTAATATGTTATCGTAGTCATTTTAGAAAACAAGTTTTTCACAGTCACACAATGTCATAATCTTAGAACGCTCGAGGCTTAGGTATTTGGGCTCGGTACTCGGATCGTCTCCGACACAATAATCTGCATAGTCTATAATCAGTTAGTTACCTAGTTGATACTGTTGCCTAGTGAGTTGATAATCGTGTAATAACCGAAACGCGTAGTTAATAGCGAACAATAACGTAGTAGGGAAAAAACACTTTTCGTAAATTTTATACGTAGCTGCTGTCAACAATAACAATATGTAAAATTACATTACTGGTTTCTCTTAATTTACTACAGAAACTGGCAACAAGAGGTTAGTTGTTTTGTATAATAGTAAGCATATGTTCATAAATTCAAAAAGGTTCTACATTGCCAGACCTTTTGAGCCTAAAGTAAATTATGAATGGAGTGTACTTTCATTACATCTGTATGCATAAGTCTTTTTATGTACGTACGAATAGGAGCTGCTTCTTTTTCCTCTTTCTCTTCTTCTTATTCTTCTTTTCCTTCTTAATTCTTCATTCTTATAATTCCTAACTGAGCATGGAGTCTGCACGAATGTCCTCCAGCCAATTTTATCCTAAACCGGAAACTTTGTTTGCTCTCACGTGCTATTCACAGTCTCTAAATACCATTCCACTGCCTTCATCATGTAAACCTTGCCCTTCCTCTTCTCCTGCTTCTCTGACGGCTCCATTCCATAATTAGTTTTGCTAGATTGTCGTGAGAATATCGGAGAGTGTAACCTATCCAACACCATTTCCTTTCCTTTATCTGCAGATCGATAGAACACTGATTGGTAGCCTGCCATAGTTCTTCGTTGATTATAAGTCACGACCATCGTGTTCTTATGACGGTACATATTTAGTCACAAAAAGTTTGAGTTTTATGAGTGATGATGCTAGTCACTTTTCACGTCTCATTTCCATACAATATAAAGGATTTACCATTATAAATAAAGAACACATAAAATCTTTAAAATTGGAGCATCTGAAATACCTTTACTAACAATCGAAAAACTGCCAGACTTCACACGTCGAAAATATCAGTTTCCTATTGCTGTTATTGTCACAACACAACTCTCTACAGTTACATCTCACCAACAATGTGTAATGTGTAGTGCACTACGACAGATTAATGTAAACTGTACGAAACAGTTTGGTGTTCCATATGAACAAATTTCAAGCATATAAATTGTACGTTGCGCGTATCGTACATCTTATTGTTAATACTGTACATGCACTGAATGTTGAGGTTCTTTAATTAATATTAAGCTGTAACGTGATTATTACAAAAGAATTAAAACTCCACCACTCAAGTGGTGCAAATCGAATATTGGAAATGTATCGGTTTCATTTGATCTTTAAAATCTGAAGTGACTTAGAAACAGTGGATATATGAGTTACTAGAGTATTTCTCCGTGTATTTCTCTTACTAGAAAAAGAGACATTTGTAGCACTTAATTCAAAGTATGGCAAACAATACCCTCAGATACGTAGCATCAGTAATGAATGATAGATTAGTTTATTTCCAAAGGACGTTGATTCCTAACGAAGTCAGAATTTCTGAATAATTTTCAATGAGGACCTCAATATGTATGACAGCGCCAGAAGAACATACATATAACTGAGGAAAAACTGTTGTTTTTTTTAGCATTGCGAAGACAACAAATTAACGTTAGGATGAATGACTATTTTATCATCAACAAACATTCATCATCCATCTTACATCAGAACGGACGGTGTTCTCTATGTTATTTTATCCTGTAGTACAAAGAACTGTTACGATAGACTGTTCTGTTGTTTCATGTGTACGTGTTAATTAAAATGGCACAATCGTCGTTTGTCCTGTCGGTATAATTCACCACTGCTTAGTTCTTGTTAGTTAGTTGTTTAACTTTTGCATGTTATATTGTATAATATTGGACGATGGTCTACAATTGTTTATCCTCAATTATTATGATAATTTTTCTTCTGTTTCACGTTTATACGTAGTGGCTTATCCTATACTTTTTCAGCTGTGTAGATTTATTCGAGAAATTGGAGGACTGGCGGTCAGTTAAAAGTTTATACCGGTAAGACAACGAAGTCTGTGGATGGGATGAGTCTAGTTAGTGGAATCAGTGTTTCCGGACCGAGGCGCACGACTCACCACCTGCGCTCCGCTCCGCGGCAGATGTTCAGCAAGCGCTGCTACGCCACACTGTATCCTACGGATAAATTATTTCCTACCGGTACTCGATAAGATTTGTTATTAAATGAATTTACAATTTACTCGTTCGCTGTCGTAACGTATTAGCTCAAAACGATTTTCCAAAATCTGAACGCTACATGATACCTGAATGTCAACGACCGTGATTTGTATCGTAAATTATTAATTTCTGAATTGCTTGCACATATATGTGTGCAAGAAAGTACATTGAAACAAAAGAAACACACACACACACACACACACACACACACACACACACACACACACACACACACACACACACACACACAGGTTGATCGCCTTTGTTAGGTAAAAGGCGTTTTTATTTGTCAACATATCTTCGCCTCTGGTAGTGTAAAGAAAGTTTCGCATACAAATACTACAAGTTCTTCAAAGGAGAATGTCAGCTCTTTTCTTCGCTGATTCAAGGTAAAATTTTCTTGCCAACTCTACGTTAATTTCGTCTACTTGGCTACACAACAAAAACAAATCACAGTTACATGTATGTTCGTCTAATATTGCCCTACATAATGTAATAATTTTAGAACGCAGGTAACGACAGTGTGACGGAGCATACTGTGCAGACCTATTTATTACACCAACACGTCTTTTAGTTTCAAGTTAACTTTCGCATAGAATGACAATTTAAACTATCGTCTGTAAAAGTTACAAGAAAAAAATAGCTATATGACTTGATTCTGAAATTCAATAGACCTTCAGTTAGTCCTTCGTGTAGGCTCGGTAGGACACTATTGATTCCGATCCCAAAGAAATTTGTTAAACGGATAACAGAAAACAGAAGTGGTGTTACTGAATGCAAAACAGTGTTACTCTAGTGTAAATTAACGATAGATTTATGAATCGCAAAATTCTGTACCATTAAACAGTCTGTATATTATCTGTTCGTCAGGAGATGTCTCTTGTTAATATTGATTAAACATCTCATCCAGTACATAACAGACTATAATAATTTTAAATGCAAAAAATAATAACGACTTGTAGAAGTAGGCCATATTATAAAAATATTATAGTAAATTGATAACTAACTGACTTTAGTCTTATTAACTTAATATAAATAAAGTGTACTGCAATCGTGTAAATAGGCAGGAAAGGTAACATGCACGGTTGTCAGATATCAGATCAACGAAATGATAGAAGGTCGAAAATCGCTCGCTTTCGAGCACGGACTGGTAACGGCGCGTAGTAAATGCGCCACTCCGATCCTCTGTCACTTTGCAGGCCTCATACAGCACAATTTCTCTCATCTGCCTATTTTCGTGACCACAAGTATAGTATTTCTGGGGTTAATTTAGTATAGAAAACATAAGTGTGATTACAAAATTGATTAAGAGTATGTTTTTAAAACTAGTGAGTCACAATAATTACCAAGTATTACTTGTCTACCTGCCATAACTACAGGAGTGTTTGTCTACCGCCTTGTTTTGTGCAGCTCTCTTCAGCTTCCAGTAGCATTCCCCGTCAGCATCTTACTCCCCCTCTTCCTCTTTTGCCTTCCATTTTTTTCTTCAATCGTTTAATGACTAATTTAATGAACACTTGAGTTTAAATTTCGTTTAATTTTCCCTTTCCTAACGTTCTTAATGAGCCATCATCTTTCTATAATTCCTTTTTCTACCTTCTTATTTGTTACTCTGTATCCCCATTTCCAATTGCGAATTTCTTTCTAAAGCTACATGTCACTACTTTTCAAATATCTCTTGTTTCTTTCTTAGTGCGATTATTCTCATCTTGGCCTATAGCTAGATGATAACATTCCTGAGAAAACTTTTTAGGTACCGTTTTCAAAGGTCAATATTCATTTCTCTTAGCAATTAGTATTCTTGCACTTTTCTAAAAGCTTCTATCATCTAAGTTACTCTCCACCTTAGTTCTTCGGCATGGTTATCATTACAAGTGATTGTTCCTTGTAAATGACACAAAACGTTGCTGCCAAAACCTCTTTTCACAATCGTTAAGCTCATCGAGCTCTGAGTTTTTGATATTCTCATAACTTTGGTCTTAGAAAACTTAAAAACATTTTTTTCTACATTTTCCTACTTCCTTACTCTTTCCTCAACCAACAAATGTTGAATTTAATAGTATTAAGTAATAATGTTAATTATATTAATTATATTAATGTTAACAATAAACGTTAACTGTTTGTTGTTGCAGAAACAGAAACAAATAATTGTATGATTACTGAACTCTCTAAACAAGGAGCAAAACAACGTAGTTAGAATTCCGCTAACATTCAGTTCGACTAAGGATGTTAGGATTTGGTTTGGTAAAGAACTGGTTACCAGCTGTCACCGGATGGAAATACGAACGTTTTACATCTAAATAACCGGTAAAGAGGATACGAGAGCAGCCATCACCCAGTAGCTGCCCACCATCACACCACTCAATAGTGAGCTGACACCATTCACGTAACCAGTCCGGCCGCTACATAGTAACTGGTTTTTGCTGAAATAACTAACACGTTATACAATTAGACGACAGCTGTTAACAGCCAAAACTGATATGATAAAGAATATTTCATCCGTTCGCGCTATGAACATTCTCTGCTTACGAAAGTAAAACACAAAATAATGAATATGAAGAAAGTCTGTTACACCGGCAAACAAGGAAGTACGCAGCGCGCATGGGCACGTGCGCGTGCACACACACACACACACACACAAAAGCACGCATCCATCAGCCTAATTTGACGTAATACCAGCATCCACCATATGTAATTACACTGGATTCAATTTGCATAACGGCAGTTTGGAAGGGCGTAATTTTTTGGCAGGTGTAAGAACAACAATGTTGTTTCCCTTGAACTGAGCCTGCAAAAATATCAATCTAAATATTTTTAACATGCATGCGGGCATCTGTGTAGCATTTGTAATTTGCATCTAATTGTCACAATTGCATATAACTGCGCTGCTATAGTCAGGTGATTTTTGCAATCACCGTCATCTACGACTCACGCACGCCGAAATATACACAAGAATATAAATATATTTAATATGGTGTACGCCGGCAGTTACACTTACTTGTTTGGAAGTGGTCAAACTGAATAATAACTGCCGACAGACGGTTATTACGATATTCGAGCACCTTAAATGTGAATTAACCGAAATTACATGGCGTCGGTAGTAACGAGAATGTGATTAAGGTAAGATCTATCGAAACCACTAAAGCCCTCGCACACATGCTCGTATAGTTTATGATGCGAGCGTGTCTGCGTACAGGTGCACTCTCTCTTCCACCCCTCTCACCTTTATTCATGTTTATGTATGTGAATACACACACACATAAAGAAAGAGAGAGAGATTTTATAAAATCTTCAAAATATAATTAAAATGTAATCACGTGACATGAATGGTATGTGCTAATATTTAGAGTAAGATTAGTACAAAAAATAAAGCTTTCGTCCTGATGATGAGTGAGCCAAACAATGTGCGTCGTAAACGAAGGAGATGAATAGTAGAGTGAGGCCGGAACTTCATGTGCATCGTGTGAATCTTTGAAAAGTAATAATTGGTGACAATGACGATCTTATAATTGTACCCCCAGACAAAATCCTGAATAAACCTCTTCTTAGATTAAAATATAATGCTACGTTGAACTGATCAATAACAAAAGTCGCTACGTGACACTTAACATGCGGCAACGCACGATACTGTTCCAGGCGTTTGGAGATCCCCTGCGCGGCAGAACTATGTAACGCTCCAGGCCATTCGAGATGCCCCTTCCACATGTTTCTTGCCTATTGTACCGCCATCCAGGCCCACTGGACACTACAAAGCAAGGAGACCGAGTTATACTGGATTTCGAAGCGGCCAAGCTCAGTTGCACCTGGCGATTTTACAGGTCCGGAATGATTGTTGCGGTTTCGTGGGAAGTGACTGTTGCGTTACTTAGTGCAAAACTGTAATAAGGTAACATTTACTGTTGTGCGTTGGACAAATTTAACTTGATTTATTGTATAAGAGTGCCCTTGTTGATTTCTAACCGTTGGTATGGTGTATCAAAATGAAGTTTCTAATTAGTGATTTGATTGATGTCAGTTATTCTGTTTCCATTATATAACACGACGATCCGTGAGACAGTAGTAACAATATTATGTAGTCTATAGAAATCCTTTGATAGTCAAAATCCAGTTACGCACCCATCATACACGGTTAATACAGCGTTAATACTGTGCTCCGCACAGTAAACAGTATCTGCAAAAACCTGACACTCAAGAAACAAGCTTACAGCTCTTTGGGAAGCATATGCTATCTTTATATATGGATAATGGTTGTAAGTACATTGAATTCGCCGTGGCCAAAAATGACAGGACGACAAAAAAATTAAAATATGAATTTTTCCAGATTCCGGACTGTTCCTTAGCAGTGGGGAATATGTAATTATATTACTCATGTATACCATCCAGTTATAGCCTATTACATTTTGTGATTTACAGCACGATTTAATCTAGATTCGCCATCCGTCCGGGTTTTCTGGATATGTCCTCATTTTTAAGTGAGAGGCGATGTTCGTAGAAGGAGATTTTTCCAAATACGGGATTTTCTCACTCTTTAAAGTTATTGGTAACGCTCATTTTAAGAAGAACATTCACTGAAATAGGCAAAAATTACACATAGTCAGTAGATTTTACGTTTTAATCAAAGGAGTGTCAGTGTTTCTTATTTCTTGTTTGATTATTTACTTTAACAATTACAAAGTGACAAAACGCGAGTGCCTGTTTATTGTCGGATTATAAACAAAGTAGGCCTATCCCTCACTCGTAAAAAGAAAACTTGATTAGAAAACTGAAAATTGAGAAATATGTTCTGCGGAAGGAGCGCACAAGAAAAGTATTGACCATCGTTAAAAAGAAAAGAAAAGCGATTATTTATAACCTCTACACTTTTTCATTTATTTCTTCCTAATTACAGTAATAGTTAATTTTATTAATTTTAAGTTTGTCTTAAATTCAAATATCATTTCCTTTATGAAAATAATATAATTTTTAATAACATTAGTAGACTATTGTATACATAAAGGTCTTTTTAATTCGATTACGCTGTGAGTTTGGTTTAGCAGATGGCATAGGCCTACCTATTTAAGCAACAGACAACGTTCAGTAAGTGGAGACTTTGAAATCATAAACGTAACCGTCTCTACGCTACTACAGCAGTTAGTTATTGTTATGGCTTCACTTCTGAAGGTTACGAGCATGAGTTGTCGTGGTCAAACACTTCGTGACGATAAGGGATTCACAGTGTTACCACCCTGAAAACGTAACTCTCGCCTCGGGCTATAAATGTCTTCTCTAAACGTTTGTGTTCATCTGTAACATGTTTTCGTTTTCCTAATCGTTTTATGTTCATTAACTGTTACACTTAGCAGTCGTTTCGTTCAGTTCAGTTATATTATATAGCGTCCGTTCTTGTGTATTGGTGTGACTTAATTAAATAACCATTAGTTAATAGCAGTTTCGGTATATGTTTTCAGTTCAACGCATTGGCTTCTATCCATATGTCCGAATATGAATGTAAATTATAATCCTGGAAACTTCAAGCTTAGGTTCGTGAGTATTGTAATCAGGAAGAGGAAAGCAACAAAATAGAGTCAGTTCCTTTGCAACACACTTGCT
The DNA here is from genome assembly GCA_034769895.1 of Magicicada septendecula. Classification (NCBI taxonomy): domain Eukaryota; kingdom Metazoa; phylum Arthropoda; class Insecta; order Hemiptera; family Cicadidae; genus Magicicada; species Magicicada septendecula. The sequence continues at coordinate 664,556,061 of CM068368.1, forward strand.
TCAGCTTGTAGAATCTCCATGGTGACGATCAAGAGGGCAGAAAGAAAAAGGAGAACGAGAGCTAAATACGATAGAGAAACCTTTTGTTTGGCCCCCTCCCAAATTTGTGGTCACCAACACAAGTAGATTTTGATACCGTCTGGCTTAAAAAACTGTAATTTTTTTTAATAAAGTGTTACTTCCAGCGGTGGTAAAGATGCTACAAAAAAGTGATATAATCAACCCTTTAAACAAATAATTAACCAGAAAATGAATAAATAAGGCAACAGAAAATTACCCCAGAGAGAATAAATTCGAGGATGTAAAATGAATACAAGAAAACTGGTCGATAGTTTGTGTTACCCTAGTTACACGTTCTGTCCAGTCATGTCTGTTAGAAATTACATACTGATGAATCTATAAATTAATAAGGATTGACGAATCGTAAAACCTGTCTGGATGGGTGGATAATTGTCATTGTTCACATTGGTGTAGGAATGTTATTCCACCCCTTCCCTCCACATCCGCTCTCGTAATATTAAAAATCTATAACGTACAGAGATAATTACCACCATTACATGAGCCATATTTATCTTATACAGGGAGCTTTAAACCAATGTGTACTAAATATAAATTCATCTCCGATTGCTGTAACTATCAATACAGCACACCTTGTAGTGGAAATTATCGACGTTCACCCTCAAATAAAAAGAAAATATCGGTATGTAGAACCATACATTACTTCCATGTTCTAAGATTTATATTTAAAATCATTTTCGAAATGAAATATTTTCATAGAAACTACTTCTTTCTCAGCCTTAACCACAGTACTGTGGTCACTATCGTATACCACCTCACGTTAGCGCACTCGATTTTCACTGATGATGACAGTCGATAGTATACTGCCAAAACGTTTGGTTTTGTAGAAAACATTGGATCACCCCAAACAGCCCGGGAAGGAATTTTAACAACAAACTACTTCTTTGTTGCCGATAACGTAGTACACATGACATAAATAAAAATTATCCCCTCCCCCTTCAACAATCAATTTCATTTATAGAAAATTACCCCCACCTCTTCATTTATAGATATTTCATGTACGTTTCTACAGTGGATTATAATGATCTGCTTTTCAGAATACTTTATTTATCAAAATTAAGTACTTTACCCTTGTTAAAACATAAAACCTTGCAGGTAAACTACCCCTTTCTCTTAACTGATCTTCACCAAAATCAATAGACCTTGAGTCCTCTACAATTCAGGGCTGTATGGAAAAAATTATTCGATTCTGTTTGAATTTACGGCAGTTATCGTTCGTCATGAAAAAATTTCTCTTGTTACAACATAAAATGTTGCAGGTAAACTACCCCTTTCCCTTAACAGATTTTCACCAAAATCGACAGACCTTGGTTCTTTACAATTTAGGGATGTACAGTATGCAGAAACTTATTTGATTATGTTTGAATTTACGGCAGTTATCGTTTGTCATCGAAAAAATTACCCTTGTTAAAAATAGAACGTTGCAGGTAAACTACCTCTTTCTCTTAACTGATCTTCACCAAAATCAATAGGTCTTGAGTCCTCTACAATTCAGGATGCATACAAAACATTATTTGATTCTGTTTGAATGAGCGGCAGTTATCGTTCGTCATATAAACAATTACTCTTGTTAAAACATTATAGGTGGCAGGTAAACTACCCCTTTCCCTTCACCGATCTTCACCAGAATCAATAGGTCTTCAGTTCCTTACAATTTAGGAATGTGTGCAAAACATTATTTGATTCTATTTGAAATTACGGCAGTTATCTTTCGTCAAAAAAAATTACCCTTGTTAAAACATAGAACGTAAACTACCCCTTTCCCTTAACCGATCTTCACCAAAATCAATAGTCTTTGAGTAGTCTATAATTTAAGAAGGTGTGCAAAAAAGTATTTGATTCTGTTTGAATTATGGCAGTTATCGTTCGTCATAGAAAAAATTACCCTTGTTAAAAGATAAAACGTTGCTGGTAAACTACCCCTTTTCCTTAACCGATCTTCACCAAAAACAATAGGTCTTGAGAACTCTACAATTCAAGGCTGTATACGCAACATTATTTGATTCTGTTTGAAGTTGCGGCTGTTATCGTTTGCCATAGAAAAAAAATTTACAGACACACAGATAGACAGACAGACACACACACAGACACTTTTCGAAAACTGACTTTTTTTCATGTTTTGAGGGTAGTACAATCAGAACCTGCAATTATCTCGAACACGTTTTTTTGCCATCACCATACTTCCATTTCCTTATGGAACATGGAAGTAAATATCGGTATGGAGAACAATACATGACTTCCATGTTCTAAGATTTATATTTAAAATCATTTTTGAAATGAAATATTTCATAGAAACTACTTCTTTCTACTTACTGCTTTAGCCTTAACCACAGTACTGTGGTCACTAACGTATACCACCTCACGTTATCGCACTCGATTTTCACTGATGATGACAGTCGATAGTATACTGCCAAAACGTTTGGTTTTGTAGAAAACATTGGATCACCCCAAACAGCCCGGGAAGGAATTTTAACAACAAACTACTTCTTTGTTGCCGATAACGTAGTACACATGACATAAATAAAAATTATCCCCTCCCCCTTCAACAATCAATTTCATTTATAGAAAATTACTCCCACCCCGATCAACTAGCCTCTTCATTTATAGATATTTAATCTACGTTTCTACAGTGCATTATTAAGATCTTCTTATCAGGATACTTTAATTATCAAAATTAAGTACTTTACTCTTGTTACAACAAAAAATGTTTCAGGTAAACTACCCTTTCCCCCTAACCGATGTTCACCAAAATCAATAGGCCTTGAGTCCTCTACAACACAGGCACATATGTAAAAAGTGGCAGGTAAACTACCCCTTTCCCTTAACCGATCTTCACCAAAATCAACAGGCCTTCATTTCTTTATAATTCAGGAACGCATTCAAAAAAGTATTTGATTTTCTTTGAATTTACGGCAGTTATCGTTCGTCATAGAAAAAATTACCCTTGTTAAAACATAAAACGTTGCAGGTAAACTACCCCTTTCCCTTAACCGATCTTCGACAAAATCAACAGGCCTTTATTTCTTTACAATTCAGGAACGCATTCAAAAAAGTATTTGATTTTCTTTGAATTTACGGCAGTTATCGTTCGTCATAGAAAAAATTACCCTTGTTAAAACATAAAACGTTGCAGGTAAACTACCCCTTTCCCTTAACCGATCTTCGCCAAAAACAACAGATCTTTAGAACTCTATAATTCAGAGCTGTATGCGAAACATTATTTGATTCTGTTTGAATTTGCAGCTGTTATCGTTTGCCATAGACAAAAATTACTCTTGATAAAAAAAAACGTTGCAGGTAGACTACCCCTTTCCTTTAACCGATCTTCACCAAAAACAGTAGGTCTTGAGTTGTCTATAAATTAGGGCTGTATGCAAATACTTATTTGATTCTGTTTGAATTTGCGGCTGTTATCGTTTGCCATAAAAAATACCCTTGTTAAAACATAAAACGTTGCTGGTAAACTACCCCTTTCCCTTAACCGATCTTCACCAAAAACAATAGACCTTGAGGACTCCACTATTCAGGGCTGTATGCAAAAAATTATTTTATTCTGTTTTAATTTGCGGCTGTTATTGTTTGCCATAGACAAAATTTACCCTTGATTAAAAAAAAACGTTGCAGGTAAACTACCCCTTTCCCTTAACCGATCTTCACCAAAAACAATAGGTCTTGAGTACTCTACAAATCAGGGCTGTATGCAAACAATTCTTTGATTCTGTTCGAATTTGCGACTGTTATCGTTTGCCATAGAAAAAAATCTAGACACACAGACAGATAGACACACAGACACTTTTCGAAAAATGATTTTTTTCAAGTTTTGAGGGTAGTACAATCAGAATCTTCAATAATCTCGAACACGATTTTTTATGCCATCACCATACTTCCATTTCCTTAAGGAACATGGAAGTAAAATATCGGTATGGAGAACCATACATGACTTCCATATTCTAAGATTTATATTTAAAATCATTTTCAGCCAAACAGCCAGGCTGTGTCTTACCTGCCTTTTTATTGCTGTATTAAATGAAAAATATTATATTACATTAAAATGAAAAAATTATAATTTTATTGCCTGGCAACAAAATTATTTTATTTTTAACAATTACCATTGTTTCAAAAAGTTTAAATAAATTTTCAAGTACTTTACTCTTGTTAAAACGTAAAAGGTTGCAGGTAAACTACCCCTTCCCCTTAACCGATCTTCACCAAAATCGAAAGTCATTGAGACCTCTACAATTCAGGGACGTATGCAAAAAATTATTTGATTCTGTTTGAATTTGCGGCTGTTATCGTTTGCCATAGAAAATACGCTTGATAAAACAACGTTGCAGGTAAACTACCCCTTCCCCTTAACCGATCTTCACCAAAAACAATAGGTCTTGAGTACTCTACAAATCAGGGCTGTATGCAAAACATTATTTGATTCTGTTTGAATTTGCGGCTGTTATCGTTTGCCATAGAAAATACCCTTGTTAAAAAAACGTTGCTGGTAAACTACCCCTTTCCCTTAACCGATCTTCACCAAAAACAATAGGTCTTGAGTACTCTACAATGTAGGGCTGTATGCAAATAATAATTTGCTTGTGTTTGAATTTGCGGCTGCTATCGTTTGCCATATAAAATACCCTTGTTAGAACATAAAACGTTGCCGGTAAACTACCCCTTTCCCTTAACCGATCTTTACCAAAATCAACAGATCGTGAGAACTCTACAATTCAGGGCTGTATGCGAAACATTATTTGATTCTGTTTGAATTTGCGGCTGTTATCGTTTGCCAAACAAACAAAATTACCCTTGATAAAAAAAAACCGTTGCTGGTAAACTACCCCTTTCCCTCAACCGATCTTCACCAAAAACAATAGATCGCGAGTACTCTATAAATCAGGGCTGTATGCAAAAAATTATTTGATTCTGTTCGAATTTGCGGCTGTTATCGTTTGCCATAGAAAAAATCTACAGACAGACAGACACACACACAGACAGATAGACACACAGACAGACACACACACACACACAGACACTTTTCGAAAAATGACTTTTTTTCATGTTTTGAGTGTAGTACAATCATATTCTGCAATAATCTCGAACACGATTTTTTTTGCCATCACCATACTTCCATTTCCTTAAGGAACATGGAAGTAAAACAGCCAAAATGCTATAAATAATGTCGCTAATAATAATAATAATTATTATTATTATTACATAAATGTAGTTATGTACATAACCTCAATCTTGTAATGCAATAACGTAATAAGGCTCCAATCTGGGACATTATTTCTTGTGTAGAATATAGTATCCAAAATCTACCTGACGAAAAACGTGATGAATTTCGTTGCATGCTCAACACTGTGTTGGGCACAATGACGACTGTAAAAATGAAAGTAATAAAACAAGAGTGGAAAGACATTAGAGGAAAACAAAGAGGTTACTATTAGAAGAGCTGATAAGGGAGGGGGATAGTCGTGTTAAATACTTCTGATTATGATAGGAAAATGGGAGACACTTTAAAATCAAATGGATATATTTCACTAAACAAAAATCCTACCTCTCAAACTGAGGGAAGGTACACAAGTATTTAATTAATTATAAGGAGTATGTCCCTTCTAAAATTAAGACGCAATTAATGCCTCATAATTATAAAGTTTCGTACATTTCTGGGTTACCTAAGGTACATAAAGTAGGCTAAATGTCTCGCTGAGGGAACAGTCAGCTCTCGGTTCGGCCCCGTGTATGAACCGATAATAATTTTTTGAACCTATCGTTAGTCTCCTTTCGGAGAGTTACATTGTCAAAGATTCTAAGCATTTGTTGACATTATTAGGAATTCTATACTTGATAATATTGACATTCTGGTAAGTTTGTATGTGGTGAACCTCTTCCCAAGCGTTCCTAACGGTGATACTTTAGACATTGTGAAGGGAGAGAGATTCAACACTGTCAACACAAGACAAATTTACAGGTAGCAGGTATTATGGAATTATTGGACCAATGTCTTAAGTCAGTTTAGGTTCAGTTCAAAATGAGTTTTATTCTCAGAAGGAGGGACTTACCGATGGCCTCATCACTATCTCCTGCGCTGGGTAGAGAAGCAACGTCAGATTGGTTGGAGAGACTAGTATTTAACGATTACATTCGACAAACCTAAGCATTGGGTTAGGTACGTCGATGACAATTTTGTTATTTGGTAACATGGTAAAGAAAAACTAACAGAATTTATTAAGTATCTGAATAATTTATCTCCTCTATGTTTTTGAAGTGTTCTTCCGGTATGAACCGCGTCAAAAATGATTTGCACGACGTTTCACCCATCTTACAATGAGTATCCTCAGGTAGGCCTATATGTGACAGCCACACATTGTCTATACGACAGAAACGTTGTCGTACAAGACATTTTTGACGCTGTCCATATAGGAAGAAGACTTCAAAAACATAATGGTCACCGGCATCTGAAGCCTACGTGAGAATATAATTTATCTCCTTGTATTAAATTTGTGTATGAGTTACAAAGTAATAATTCCTTGCCGTTCTTCGATGTCATTCATAATCAGGGTAGTGTATGCACTACGGTTTACCGTAAACCAGCTCATACGGGGAAAATATATCCGCAATTTGTCCGACCATCCTGATCACACAAAAAGGAGGTCATTAGAACTTTAAAATCCCGTGCTGAGGCGTATGTTCTAATGGTGAATATTGTAAAAAAGAAATCGATAATACTGTTAGCGACTTTTCGAAGAATGGCTATAGTCAGAAACGGCAATTTAGCTATGAGAAAGGTAGCTCACGATAAAAACAATGAGGATGTGAAAGGTAGGTTAGTTATTCCATATGATCGGGGCACTTCGGAAAGAATTCGGAGGATCGCAACGAAGTGTGGACTACGTAGGCCTACTGCTTTTCACTCCCGTAACACTTTAGGGAAAGTTCTGTGTAATACCGCGCCCTACCTACCTAAATTTGAGTCTAAATATGTTATGTAGAGCCCCCATGTGAATGTGGCTTATGGAATTTCGGCGTAACTTCAAGCTTTCTGGAGAACATAGGAGAAACATTGAAGAAGGGAAGATTAACATTTCTAAATTTGCTGAACACGTATAGGACGAGCAACATAAAATCCCGTGGGATCAAGTAAATATACTTGGTCGAGAGCGAGAAACTAATACTAATAATCGTAAAATCATAGAAGCATCTTTTATCGCTGTAAATGATAATTATATCAGTTAGCCTAGTAAAGATGTGCCTAGGATCTTGATTAGGAATTTCAAAGAGTATGTACGTCGTGGTGGCGGACCCAAGGTGCTTAGTTGTGCGTTTGAACAGGGCGTTGCTTGATTCGGATGTTGTTCGTTGTGTGAACTTGCGTCATTATGGTTATATTTCCAGGTTCTATCCAGCGGACGTACAGAGTAAGCAGCGGTTGTTTTCTATAGTCGTGTTTAACTTTGTAGGTTGGTAGTGGTTTACTCTTTTGATGGTTCTCGCCTCTTAGTGAACGAATCTCGGGCAGGTAAGTTAAGGTTGTATTTGATGTATTAGTTTAACTTATACCCGAAGGCGACCACAGATTTTTTTATTGGTCTTAATGTTGTGTGGGAAATTCTAACGATAGTAATAGTCTGACCTAACCGTCCTCATAAAGCCTCAATCTGTTTTAGCAAATACTGATTCGTAATGCTGCTACTGGCAGTCTATCCTGCATTTTCAAACGGGGCATACGAGACGTCCATGTATCATCTTTTTTTTGTTTTGGTTTAATCAGGGATGGTAGATTTAATTTTTTTTGTATTTCGTTCGTCTTTTTTTCCGCGTACAGCCTAGAGTTCATCTTAAGAATTTAATTTCTTCCGTAGACTGACCTTGTCTTCATCATACTTTGTATACGCCTATGTCTTCGCCTATATCTCTCTATGGTGTTCGTACATTACTACCGGAGTTGCGCATCACTTTGTAGAATTTCATGTGTTTTCTTACTTTATTTTGTGTTTTGTTATTATTTAAAATTTTCTTGAATTTTGCTAGCGTACTATTTATGTAGCTATCATTATTATTAGACATAATGATCTGAAGAATTAAAATGATTGAGTTGGTCTAATGTAGTTTCCTACTAAAAACTTTGTTCTTACGAATTGTTTAACTTCTGTTATCGTATTAGAATTTGGGTAAAAAAACATAATCTCAAGCATATTATTAAGCATAAATACAGATTTAAACTTTTTTTCTCAAAAAAGACTAATTTTTCGTTTATCCGGTTAGTATAAAATTGGGATACTCAATTTCAGCTTAATGATTTAGTTGACGAACAAAAATAGGTACGAGCGAACGTTAACGACTCGATAAGTGTCTTCAGGACACTTCTAAGAAGAATCCCTGTGACATCCAGTCACAATATTAGCCGAGGTTGTCTAATAAAAGAAACAATCAATTTTCAACTATGCGAATTAAACAGACCGATTCTCCATAGACATTTCGTTATTTAAAGAAAGTTTAATTTACAATTAAACTTGTATGGTACCAACTATGTATGAAATAAGGTAGTCCGTAGTATGCTTACAAAATTTAAAAAATTCAGATTCGTTATGAGACCTGTTTTAAGCTACTTTTGACCCTGTGGCTGTATAGTTAGAGCAAAGCGGCTCTACTTGTAAAGCCAATCCTTGGAAAACCACACGGCGAATCAGTGACTGAAAACCACTTTTCCTTCTTCTTCTTCTTACTGAGGCATGATAGTTCTTTAGTAGATTCTGATCTCCTTCAACATTCGCCTCAAACCATCTGTAGTTAACCCAGCAATTTTTTGTATTCTTCCATATCTTGTCCCTTATCTTTCCTTATTCCTACTTCCCAGAAATTTTTCCTGTCTCACTCCCCTTAGTATCTTCTTCTCTTCCATCATTCCTATGTGTCCTGCCCATCTCAGTCTCAGCTTTCTGCAAAGGTCAGGGTGAGACCTTTTTACGGGCTGTGATCCTGTGATCCTTGATAACTGCTGCGGCTCGTATTCTCCACCTATCATATTGCTACGACAGCACAGAACAATCTACGCGTTTATCGAATGTGCCAGAAGGATCTGGATGTAAGCGTGTGGTGTACGTGCTACTAGACGTATTTTGCGAGAATCTTCTCGACTGTGCCGAGCTTCGCTCGGGCGCTCGGACTGTGTCAAGGCCGTAGTAATTACGTAGTTCACGAGAGATAAGAAGCAGTTTGGAAGCTTCTGGTGTGTGAGCGTGACTATAAATACATCGGGTAGCGGCCTTAGTTTTCAGTTCCATGCGAGATATTGGATAGTGCGGTTCGAGAGTATTAGTGCGATATATTTCCAGAGCGGTTCGCGTTATTACTGTGTTGTTAATTACGAACTGTTTTACTGTAACAATTAAAGGTGTGATTAGTGACTTGATTGGTGTCTTGTACTTAATTTGTTTCCACTGTACCTACGACGATCGAGTAGACCGTCGTAACAGTGGTGTCAGAACTGGGATAGAACGGTTAACAGTGGAAACAGCGGACACTTTGTACAAGACGAGTGTGATTCGTAATTAATCGATAAACAATGGATGCCAGTCAGATGATGGAAAATTTACAGGCGCTGCTGTTGCAGACAGAAAAACGACAGGACGAGAAACGCAGACAGGAGGCGGAAGAAGCAGAAAAACGACAGGATGAAAAACGTAAGCAAGAAGCAGATAAAACGAAAGCTCTCTTTGAAGTTATGCAGAAACAGTTGCAAGAACACAGTACCGAAGAATTGGGTATCCTACGAGGTGAGCTTAATAAACAAGTTACTAAAATATCGGAGGTACAAGAATCAATGACATTAAAAATAGCTGAAGTAGAAAAATCTGTCTTGATTGTTGAAGAATCGATGTCTACAAAAATATCTGTTATAGAAGAATCTGTGTCAAATAAAATATCTGCAGTAGAAAACTCAATGGCAAACATAAGAGAACAAATTAAAAATGAAGTCGAACAGTGCATGAAGATTCAACCAAAACATTTTTCTGAACAGACTGTACCAGTCTGTGATAAAGACAGAAAAAGACACAGAAAATAAGTTAATAGAGAAAGTCACTTTGCCTGCAGTAGGGACAGTTCATGTCAAAGCTCCAACCTTTGACGGAAGCAGTCACTGGGCAACGTACCTCCGCCAATTTGAAGCTGCTTCATGCGCAAATAATTGGACAGAGAAAGACAAGGCTGTTTCACTCGTTCTCTCATTAAAAGGACCCGCGGCAGAATTACTACAGAAAGTGCCACCTGACAGCCAGAACATCTATGCCGAGTTGATAAAAGCTCTAGAATTACGGTATGGTGATAAACATTTGCGAGAGGTGTACTACGCTCAGTTGAGAACAAGACGACAACGTTCCGGGGAAAGTCTTCAAGAATTTGAAGCAAGTATCGACAGATTGATTAGATTGGCCTATCCTGAAGCACCAGAAGACTTCCGAATAAGGTTTGCGGTGCAGACATTTATTGATGGCATCGGAGATTGTGAACTTCAGCAAGTGTTACGAATGGCAAGACACCGAGATAGCTCAGAAGCTCTTGTTCACGCCCTAGAGTTTGAAGCTGCCAAGTCAGCGTCCCGCTACATTAATGGGTTTGTGCCATCATGTTGCAGTCAGAAGATCCCTGTATCACATTACCGTTACGATGGGTGCAGAAAAACAATGTTGTCGGACAAACAATTCAAAAGTTCAAAAGAGTCGCAACGATTTGAAAAAGACAGAAGACCGAAATGTTACAATTGTGGAAAACGTGGTCATCTACAGGTAGACTGTTTGGAGAAGAAGATACCGAGAGAAGAGACTGATCGCACCAATTGGAGAAGTAAAGCCCCAGAACGGCACACAGTTTCCACGCTACATAAGATCAGTGGAAACTTGATTGTTAATGGATTTGCGGATGGTAAACCAACATCATTTACAGTTGACACGGGCGCAAACGAGTTTTGTTGACACAACAGTGTCCATTGTGCGCCCTGACTTAGTCTGTAACCGCCATCCTATAATTAGCTCTTGTACAATACAGACTGTGACTGGAAGCCCCGTCAAGGTGCTAGGAAAGGTAGACGTACGTGTACGCCTGGGTCTTCTTGAGTTTAGCCACCAAATGCTCGTTGCAGACATTGTCGATGAAGTGATTCTTGGCACGGACATTATGAATGCCTACGGATTCGTTGTGGACTTAGGAGAGAATGTCCTGAAGGTTGGCCAAGAGAAGATAAAGCTTTGCATGGCCAAAATGACAGGGTCTACCAACCATTCGATTAAGCGAGTGGCATTAGTCGAAGAAAAAGTCAACAAGTCTGGTCAAGAGGAAACCTCCCTGTTGCAAGCGGAAATGGAGGAAGAACTAGCACAGGAAGTACAAATAAGTATAACGACAAAAGAAGTAATTGGAAAGCCAACTATGGGTGTCGAGACAAAACTCTTGCTTGTTCCTGAGGTGATAGAAGCGCCCGAGGGTAAAGTGGCTGAAGATGAGGTTACGAAAGAGGTTGTTGACGAGAACCAAACAAAGTTGGATCAGCCAGTGGTATTTAGGTCATTAGTACATGACGCAAAGAGAGTGATTCCAGCGAAACTAGTGGTTGCGCGAAAGACTCGCATTCCTGGGAACGTGATGTTCGGATCACACGAGACTGAATTCGAAGAACGGGAAAATTATCCTTCGCAAGGACGTCCACCTAGATCGCCTGGTCGAGTATTACTTCGAAGACGCTTTGCCAGTTCGGGACGAACAGGCTTAAGGAGGGGGAAGTGCTACGACAGCACAGAACAATCTACGTGTTTATCGAATGTGCCAGAAGGATCTCGATGTAAGCGTGTGGTGTACGTGCTACTAGACGCATTTTGCGAGAATCTTCTCGACTGTGCCGGGCTTCGTTCGGGCGCTCGGACTGTGTCAAGGCCGTAGTAATTACGTAATTCACGAGAGATAAGAAGCAGTTTGGAAGCTTCTGGTGTGTGAGCGTGACTATAAATACATCGGGTAGCGGCCTTAGTTTTCAGTTCCATGCGAGATATTGGATAGTGCGGTTCGAGAGTATTAGTGCGATATATTTCCAGAGCGGTTCGAGTTATTACTGTGTTGTTAATTACGAACTGTTTTACTGTAACAATTAAAGGTGTGATTAGTGACTTGATTGGTGTCTTGTACTTAATTTGTTTCCACTGTACCTACGACGATCGAGTAGACCGTCGTAACAATATTCTTTAACTGAGCCATATGTCTTTCGAGAAGACCTTCTTTGGAAAACTTGAGACATTTCCTCAGTATTTCCTGTGAATATCCAAATTTCAGATAGCCATGGACCTTATTTCTGTTTTGTTTTATATAGTCTCAGCAGTGTATTGCTTTGCCTTGAATTGGTTTTCATAACCTTAGAGTATGCGTGTAGTTTCCGATTTCCTTTTACCAGCCTATGACTTATTCCTTAATGATGTCATTATTATCAGTCAAGTCGACTTGCTCCCTAGACGCACAATGTCTTTGATACCATGATGCCATTTCTTGCTGTTAATGACTGGTGACCATTGCATTCTTAAAAGTAGGCAGAGGGTTAGTGGGTTACGTTTCAATTTACAGTACTTGAACAATTTTATAAAAGTAAAAAGTAAATTACTTTGACTCGCAATTATAAAGCCTTGTGTATCTGGTATTTAAGTTAAATACGATTTTGTCTGATCGCAACGCTATATCAAAACAAATAAAAAATTCAGTGTACGTTACGTAATACGAGAAGCTGTGTGCGTGCGCATTCTTGTCGGGCATTAGCAGCTCCGACAGTTCATGCGAACGTATCATATCGCTTCATTATGATCACCATAACAACACATAATCTGCTTACAGATCCGGAAATGCCGCAACAAAGAGTAAAATAATAAAACCGATACGGAAAATAAGATTATAGAAATGTAAAAAGAAATAAAAGACCACGGCATTGTGACAGCCATTATGTTACGATTAAGTAGTTTTTTTGTTCATTTAGACTGTGGTATTCTGTTACACTATAGGCGAGAAATGCCTAAAGAGTTTAATTTAACTAGCGTCGGATTATTTGCTGCCGTAATTTGATGTGTGTCAAACACTAATTCCTCAACGAGTGGGCATTTTATTATTTGCTTTCGTACAACCTCAATGAAATCAGCGATAAGCCGAGTAGAAGACTACAGGTATATAAAAAGAGAAAGATGTGAACAAAATAAGCTAATTTGAACCGCTTAATACGTCCATATTGTTCACCACTCCTTGACCTGTGAATAAACCTACAGAACATAAAGAATTCCATCCTACCGGATACTGTATGCTGGACGCTGGATCCTCATGCATCTGTTTCATCTGCTGTCGCTGTACTCCTACTGGGGAATCCGTGTACATCACTGGTTCTCTGTCCTAATCGATCTACACATCAATAATAACGTAGAACTTGTTTCCATTTCATACGATCATCAGATATTTATCCGTCTGCGATTCACGCTACAATCTTATATTTTATCGTAATAGAGTTTGTTCTGGCATTTGCCTTATAAGATTATTCCATACACATTATAACCCTATGGTTTTCTTTTCCTAGTCTTCTATTTCTTCCGCTTCTTCACTGACACAACAGACGTCTGCTTATTACTGTCGCTACGAGTGATAACTTTAGCTGCTTGAAATCAACCAGACACTATCTCTTTATCGACTTTTACGTCCCACTCTCGATTGCAATGAACACTTTCTTTTCGTAGGCCATGATCAAGTCACATAACTTTCCTTATCTTCATGGGTTACATACATGTTCCTGTTTTTCCTTCAACTTCACAATCCGTCGTAACATAATCACCCTATAATCCTCCCGAGTACTTTTCTTTCGACTCTATCAAGTAGACGGTTTCTCTACCGTCTTGTTAACTGTTCAGGACCCTCTGTCATATGTTATGTTATGGTTTCTCTTACTTTATGGAGAAATATTTTCGCTTCGAAAACTTTATGTAACCGAAGTATAGACCACAGGCATAGGGGAACAAAGCAAGGAGATATAGACACCTTGTAAGCGCACGATGACAAGATAACATTATTCTCCAACGAAGACAAACTGAGATTTAATATTGAGCCGTAAATGGAGCCGTAAATTAAATATTTTCATTAAGACATGGGAAGCGCAATCCCAAAAGAATTTATCCAAGTAGATTTCCACTGGAGTCGTCGCAGTACTAACCCAAAGGCTGACAGCGTATGAGCCGACGACATAATCGTTGGGATGGATTGAGGTTGTTGCGCACGGAACGGTTTATAATGTCTGTTACGTACAGGCAGAAATAGCGGTATTTTCCGTATCGGATGTCTTCGCGTGCTGACAATAGAATAATACTCTCCACACATTCTCTGGACAGGATGACGAGCACCCAAACACCACCCTGACTCACAGCAACACGGTTTACGTAGGAGTGAAATATCACTAGAGCTAAGAAGTACTTGATTTTAAAGCCGCTAAACCTGAAGTTTATAAGCCGAAAATATTATTTTTCAAGGTCCTTGTTGGTCTACGTCTATAGTCCCACACGATCTAGATACAGTCAATGTAATTGCTATTGACTGAGGAGGGAGGAGGTTTCCTTGAGAACTACCCAGGCTATGTCCATGGCCTGATGTCCATTCTCCTCTCTACTATTAGAATCTGGACGAGAAGGTTGGCGGTTGGCAGATATCTCCCTGCTCGAAGTCTTTTAGGATTCTTCACGTGATACAGATTTCACATACAGAAAATACAGTAATTCACAGGTGTATCAGCTCACACTTTAATAACAGCTTCTTTCGACACTAATGCTTTTGTTGCTTGAACTGTTACAAAAATTTGTTACAATATCAGATTTCTCAATATTTAAATCAGCTTTATTTATGTTTTAATTTGGAGACTAGAAAATAATGAATGCCGATACGGTCCAACAAATAACCAACATATTGTATAGGTTTAATAGCGAAACAGGTTTATTGGATGACAATAGATCGAGAACATATAGCACATGATTAAATATTTCCTTTCGGCTTAACTTTAACAATGATTCAGAGTTTGAGAAGCGGTTCTTTCTTTTCCTCGCGTTTCTCTGCCTCTATGCGCTGCTGAGAATAGAAAGCCGAGCATGACTTCCAGCTTAACGTTAACAATGGGAGCTTTCAACCAACTAGCACCGCTTTAAACTTCAGTACACTAATAACGAAGCAACAGTAATAACGTTCATATATCAGTTTCGCGTACACACTGGATTAATCCATGTAATAACGTCTCTGATAATATAATTACTTACTTTACTGGTAAACAAACCTGTAGTTTCCTTAGTGAACGTCACTGTAAGAACACTATTATAAGATTCAGTTACAGTGCAGCTAACTTTCGAATTAAGCAACGGGAAAAATCTTTCAGAGAAAAATCTGGGACGGCTTTCTGGGCAGGTAACTACAAATATGAAAAGGCGTCACGTCTGTAAACAATTAAATCATAAATTACTTGAGTAATTTAAATTACTTGTTCAAGTTAATAATAAATTGAAAATTTAGGAATAAAAATATACTTTCAAAACAGTACAATTATTTTTGAAAATATCTCTCCAACTTTTCTGGCTTTAATGTAATTTCATATGAATGTCAAACCAACAGCCTTTTCTCAAGCATTCTTGTTTGCAGCCAAGTTATGATAAAACGCCCATGACCTGAAGGAACATTCAACACTTGAATTCGGATATCAAGTGCTCAAAATCTTTGGGAGGTTGTGGATTCTAGGGTATACGGCCTTGTAGAGCCATAAGCGATGTAGGTAGTTTTTCGATTTCTGAGTTTGTAGGTTTCATTTTTGTTTTGTTTCAGTTTCTGTGATACTATTAGGCAGTGTCTGTGCGAGGTGGAGATGACAGAAGTGGGAGCCACGGTGAATGGGGCTGGTCCCTTCCTCTTGCCTCCAACAAGAAATTCTGGAGGAACTGCTTAACCTATCATCTACACTGAAAGCATGTCGCATGCAGGTCCCAATACAATCTGCCACATGATTGGCCTCGATGACCTCAATGAAAAACCGCTGCGATCCGGTATAATCATAAAGTCTCATCGAGTCATCGATGTCACTGGAGTGGTCAAGACAGTGACTGTAATTCGAGCCCAAATATCTAGTTAAAAAAAAATCAGTGAACCACGGTCTTACGCCTAGAAAACGAAAAAAACAACGTTTAAACTCCGACCATGAAATACTAAGAGTAGTGAATACCTCGTCGGGAACTATAGAGACGAAAGGTAGGAGTCGCCAACACATAGTACGGACAAGACAGAATCTGCTACAGGAACCGTCAAATACGTTTCCGCAGATGGTAACATAATCTTCCAAACTGGTTAGTACCGTAAGCAGCATAATGATTATTACATAGACAGAAAGTTTACCGTTGTAGATCGAGAGATGTAACCTACTACCGCAAAATCTGGGTGAAGAAAATAGAGGACCACAGCCATAACGAAAAGAAAGGACACTCCGAAACGGATAACGGATAAAAACACTCCGGACTTGAAAAACTAAAAATATGTAATATATTGCTTCAAAAGTTTTAGTCCTTTTTTACAAAGATTTGACTAAAATGTAGAGACATCGATTCCATAATCAAATAAATTATTTTTGACGCGTTAAGTACAAAAAATTGTTATCTACTTCAGTGTAGTTGTCTTGGGAAGTCGTAGACTTGCGGAGACTTAGTTCCTATTGATTGAAACAGTGCTGGAAGTCTTCAACTGTCAATACCTTTAGCTGATTGGTGACACTCTTATGGACGTTCTCTACACTTTCAAAACATCCGGTCTCTGAGTCAGCGTTTGATTTTCAGAAATGGTAAATAATAATTAGACGACTAAGATCAGAAGATTGAGGGAGCTTGGTTAACAAGAGTATCCTCTTTTTTGGCCAAATACTTGTTCACAGAAAGTGCATTATGACACTAGTGTATGATCAATGATCATTGATCATTGACACATCCAGGAGTCAATGTTCAGAATGAACGAACATTTGATGATTTTAAATTTACTTCATAACCGACAATCATTACCACCTGATTTCTGGGATGTCATTTTTGACATACTTTCCAAGTTCGTAATGAGCTGGGTCGACCAGAACAAGTTGCATTCTCCACAGTTTCTTGGCCACTCGAAAATGATTTCTGCCGCCTTAAAACCTATAGCTAGGATGTTGCTTCATCTCTGTAAGCCTGTTCTAACTTGTTAAATGTTGCACTTTGTGGGAGTTCGAAACAAAAGTTTGAAACGCTGCTGAATTTCGTTGAGCTCCATTTGTTCTGTTAAGATTGAGGAGTTGAAAATTTTTATGAAATTAACCAAACGTCATAGCTATGAACTACTGCGTTCTTGGCCTCATAGTGTTGTCGTTTCGTACGAAAAATTCAGTCTTACTACTTTTTAGAAAAACTTCGCATGGTACACAGATACGTATATGTTACCATAATACATACTGGGTAAACAAAGGCGCGCTTACTGTATAAAACAGACGTAAGACACACGGGCGCGCGCACACACATTGTGTGTGTGTGTGTGCGCGCGCGCGCATAAATTTTCATCTACTACAGTGTGTCGAGCAATTGCCTTTGCAGCAGCAGTTCGCTAGTCATTCCTACCTTGATAGATTTCTGTCAAATTCACTGTAGTACAGTACCTAACCAGGTCATCTCTATGTCTTGCAAAAGCCGCGTCGTCGACTCTTTGTGTCTCGTGGCTCCAATTTTCCTGCTTTCCTGGCCATCTGCCATCCGACTAGTCAAACATTCCGCCTACCTACACTTAATTTCTCAATACCGTAAATAGTATCACTCTGCTTTAGTTCGGTTGTGCGTATCCATAGTTGTTTTAATGTCTCGTCTTTTTATTCCTAGCACATTCGCTTCCATGTCTCTCTGTGCAGTTGATAGTTTTTGTGTAATTCTCGAGTTCACAGTTAATGGTTATAGCCCATAAGTCATTCCAGAAGCACACGCTTATTAAACACTTTCGATTTTAAACATAATGACATATGTTCTTATCTTCTCACAGTCAATTCGTACACACTGATCTTGTTCAAGAGGCAATTTCTACTTTTGTATCTACATTGTTAATATTTCAACCAAATACGAGTAAATGACTTCATTCACACCTGGCATATCTTTACATTTTCGTTTCACCTCAGCTGGTACAGAATTTTTAAAAATAGTATACAGGATATTTTTCGAATCTATACGCAATTAAAATAAAAGAAGAATCCATGGTACAACGGTGAAAAGTGTAGTCACGTACAATAGTGAAGTATGGCCCTTAAAATTATCAACAGGGAAGATGCTTGAAGCAACAGAACTGGCTTTCTGGAAGTGGACCACTGGAAGATCATAATGAACAGAATTCCCAATTACGAAATTCGGATGACAATGGCGGTGCCAATTCAGTGTATCAAAACGAAACAGTTAAATTATTATGATCATACACAGCGAATGCCACATGAACCCCTCCCGAACCAAAAAAATGAAATGGACATCTCACGGAAAGCCTAGCAGAGGAAGACAAAGGGATGAAACAAAGAGGAGTAAGGGAAGATGAATTGGGGGGGGGGACAGACGGCAATGGCGACTGAAAATCTGAAGACGGCGGTGACCGTTATGAATCGTTGGGATGCCACATTTGACTTTTCCGCGTGTATTTGCAGACCAGCCATTATGCTTTCACTTTCGTCGGCCATTATGCTTTACGTTTATCGCCTTCATCTCGACTGCACTTTCAATACATAACACAAGACCGTTCGGAAACACCAGATTGAAGGAACATTTTGTCCGTTTTAATCCCTTTATTTTCGAGATGTAATCTCCCTGTCTTACTCTTATCCTCTTGATTTTGTTTACTAAGGTGTTCGTTTTATTTGAGCTGTTGAATTTGTAAATACTTTGCTAACACTAAGTATGCAAACATCACTTTTCCCCCTATTGGTATTCTGAAGCGTTCATTACAAAATTACTACTGTGCGTGTTTTTTTAAAAAAAAAGTTGAAAATATACATCTATTTTACACGACCAAAAAATAATAGGCGTACTACTACTCCAGATCTCTAGAACGTCAAGCAAACGTTACGGTTCGTATGTTTCAGTTAGCTATACTGACTGTTGCAGCTGTAGGAGACGTCCATGTAATCGCAGGCGCTATATTTTATGGTTTACGTAACTGGTTAGTAAAATCCAGTGAAGATTTGTCACATTTCTCATCCGTCTGCACATACCCATTATGATTATACGCATATATCGTTAAATCGTAAGTCCCAGGTTTCCCGATATTGTATTATAATAACTTCAGAAATAATTATTTTCGTATACAAACGATAAACGAAAACGGACGTTTATTTTGAATTGCTTTGAATTTTTAAAGCTAGATAACTTGGGAAATCATATTATAATCATAGATTTGTACTTAACGTGTGGTAAAAAATGGATGTTCGTATAATTTATGAAAACTTTGACGTAATTTTATTTAATAATGTATGCTATATACTCCAGTTCGGATCTTCGTACAATACTGATATGAAAGTTGAAGTTATAGTTTTTTATAATTATTAGGCTTTTAGTATATTAAACGACAACATGTTAGCAATAATGTACCTCACATATATTGTCTATAAATTAAAAATAAACAATGACGTATTAAAAACGACTGTGTCTTCATTTATTGGGTGGTTTATGAGAACCCATTAAATTATAAGATGTAATTGTTAGTGATTTGATGAACGGTCGAAAAACTAAAGGAAGGAGACCGAAATACACCCACTGGTTGCAGAATATGGTGAGAGACTTGGAAATCCTTCGCTGGAGATTGTAGGTGACGAAAGAAGGCAAGTTGTGGAGGTCTGTAGTCAGCATAACTAAGTATTTTCTGAACGAATTTTCTGCAGTTGGTCTCTGTATTGATTTAAATTTTAAAAAAGTCTTCTGTTAAAAATATTTTTTATTATAAACTTACTTTTATAATAGAAAATAAAACGACAAAAAAGAATAACAAATAAAAGTTTATAGTTCTAAAAACTAGAGTCCACTTTAATTAACAGATACATTATATATTACTAATTTTATCAGTCGGTAATACATTATTTATATTGAATTTTATTACGATACATAAATCTAAACTTTTAAATTTATCGAAGGCCAGATTCGATTACTGGTCCTGAAAGAAGAGCCGTATACGATCATATAATAACTAATAACATTCCATAGCAGGCATGATGAGGTGCACTTAGAAATAGTGAGACTTGTGTTTTCCCAATAAAAGTATAATTTTTATAAGAAGACGCTTTCAAATATTTCAATATATTCAATATAAATTTATTCGTTTAAACTTATTCGTTTATCTTTCGTGAAATAAAAATGTAAAATTCAGCTGGAAAAAAGTCTCCAATGAGTATTCTTTCAGAATACAGATGTTCTCATTTGTCACAGTTTTTCAACACTGCCATTCGCCCGTGTTGTCAGGATTATACACCTTCCGGTACGAGTTCGCTTCCGGATATGATGCGACCAATTTTGTACTGTGTAGACCTGTTTCTATCAATTAAGTACTGGTTCCATTACTTCGGCAAATTAATTAACGCCACCTTAATTTTTCCCTTCCTAGTTTTTATGAGACCGTAAATTAAAGACATCTCAATTTTTCCTGTTTCTATAAATATCTGTTCTTTTTGCGAATTCGCGCCACTGGTAGACTGCTTTGACGTCCTGTGTGAAACACAATTTACATTTGACGTCATCTAAGTTCATCACATGTTATGTTGCGCTTTTACGTTCTGTTTGACGCAACAACAGTACTGTGTTTCTTGCAACCTGTCTTCAGTGATCTAACAGTTGAATAACTAAACATAATTTCAAATAGAAGTAAGTTTCGTAAAACAAGAGAAATACAAATAGAGGACTGTAGGAAATCAGTAACGAAAGTCGAATAAGCGTAACCACAGAAATAGGAACAACTTATTCAAATAATAAAGAATAATATAATTTGGAATACATACAATATCTCATTAGTGGAGGTAAAACAGATTAAGAGTGATATGCAACGGTAATAAAACTTATTACTGAACTACGAAAATATCAAAGAACTAACAGACGTTATAGTAAAAATTAGGCCGCTTCAATTCGGCGTACGGTTTAGACAATAGTCTTCACACCTCTGGAACTATTCGCCAAATATCAGATGGCAAATTATGAAGCGGTACACTTAGTATTATTAATATCTAATAAAGGAGCTCCGCCGAATATATTTAAAAAGTGTCAGCTATTGTCGGATAGCAACAAAACAACAACAACAAATAATGAAAACCTGTTAGCATTCCCATTAACCATTTATTCGTCCGAAGCATGTTGAAACAAGGGAAATCACAAAACAATTGTAGCTTTCGAATTATGGATCTACAGACGTATTCTCAAAGTTTCAAAGTGTAGATGATTATAACTTGCATATTACAAGAACTGTGAATAAAGAGAAAGTTTACTGTAACATAACATAGTAAAATATCCTTATAGATTACAAGATAGACGAAGGAAGGTCTTGGAAGTTAAAGGCAAAACGTCTATAAATAGATACCCATTAAAAGGGGCGAAGAGACACAAAATGACATTGGGAACAATACAGGAAAACCAGAAACAGACATTGCGAAACAGTTAACCAGACAGACTTTTGGAAATAACAAATACATAAGCGAAGCTAATAGTGTCCCTCGACTCTCACTTACGGTAAGTGGAAAGATAAGTTCAAACTTTGACAGAAAATCTGTAGGGCTAGCAGTGGTGGCTGGTGCTTGAAAATTTGGGTGTTGCAGTTGGGTTGGATTGTATTAAATTGTTTTATTCCTTGAATAGAAAATGTCCAAGTCTCCTCCTCTCCATACAATACACAAGGAAAGCAAAATACTGCAATTTTAGTGTCCACCCAAATAACGACGAATATTTATTGCATAAATCTTTTTTAAATTTACGAGTAAATATTCTGTTACCTGATTTTACACTTTTATTAAAATTTGAAAGGTCTTGTGTAGACCTACCTACTCTCTTAATTTCAATTTTTTCCTTAACAAACGTTTTCGTTAAGTTTTCGACAGAATTCATTGCGTCCTACCAGTTAAATATAATAAATAATCTTACATTATGATACCTTATCCTGTATATGTACTATTATTTACATTTAACGATGAATTGGACTGACATTAACAACGAACTTCACAAAAAATTCGAACTTACCAACAAACAGACTGGTGGCGCCGTGACGTACAAGCGGGGTTTGCAGTCCCTAATCACACCAAGCAAAGCTATATGGTTGTAATAGGAACACCCGAGTCTAGCCAGCCAGAGTATTTCCCCATATACAAAGCGCGTCACAGTTGGTGCATACACCGCGGCAAGAGCGTGTACGGTTTTTAGTATTCCTCTGCGCTTTTCAATCGGCAAATCATTAACTACGATGATTTAGCTTGAAAACAGTATTATTATTTATTGTTATATTCATAATTCTATAATTTAAAGTACAATTCGGGATTTAACGGAGGTTGTACAACCGTGCAACCTAAGCAAGGGCCGCCACTGAGCCCTAGTACGTCAATATTTATGTTACCTCTCAGAAACGTAATTTTACCATTACGGCATCGTTGTAATAAAAGCACCACAAAAGTTTAAATTTTTTAAAAATTATCGAACGTTTTCAACAGAAGTCATGTAGCCAAAGGTTCGTACGGATTCAACTGTGGTATGACCGCGGACTACGCCACTACGATTCATTGCATTCACTTTTCCGTGAAAATTGTGTAATATTTTGTTCACCTCTCCCAAAAGGGAGTTGCCAGATTTCAGATTTAAATAAATTTTTGTTTCATTTGTAACGGTTTTTCTCAAAACCATAATAATAAAACTTACAATTACGAATGCTTCATTTTACTTTAGAAAATAGGCAAACTGTGAATAAATTCAAACACACGTGTTATATTAATAAGGTGAATATAAATTAACAACAAAAATATCGGTATGGAGAACCATACATGACTTCCATGTTCTAAGATTTATATTTAAATTCATATTCGAAATGAAATATTTCCATAGAAACTACGTCTTTCTACTTATTGCTTCAGCATTAACCACAGTACTGTGGTCACTAACGTATACCACCTCACGTTTTCGCACTCGATTTTCACCGATGATGGCAGTCGATGGCACTGCCGAAAAGTCTGGTTTTGCAGAAAACATTGGACTACGGCTCAAGAGCCCGGAAAGCAATTTTAACAAAAAACTACTTTTTGTTGCCGATAACGTAGTACACATAAAAAAATTATCCCCTCCACCTTCAACTATTATTTTTAATAATAGAAAATTACCCCCACCCCGTTCACCTAACTTCTTCATTTATAGATATTTCATCTACGTTTCTACAGTGGATTACTATGAGCTTCTTATCAGGATACTTTATTTATAAAAATTAAGTACTTTACTCTTGTTAAATCATAAAATGTTTCAGGTAAACTACCCCTTTCTCTTAACCGATCTTCTTCAAAATCAACAGACCTTCCGTCCTCTACAACTCAGGGAAGTACGCAAAAAAATATTTGATTCTGTTTGAATGTGCGGCAGTTATCGTTCGTCATGGAAACATTTCTCTTGTTACAACATAAAATGTTGCAGGTAAACTACCCCTTTCCCTTAACCGATCTTCACCAAAATCAATAGACCTTGAGCTCTCTGCAACTCAGGAAAGGGTGCAACAATTATTTGATTCTCATTGAATTTTCGGCAGTTATCGTTCGTCAAAAAAAAATTACCCTTTTTAAAACATAAAACGTTGCTGATAAACTACCCCTTCCCTTAACCGAACTTCAACAAAATCAACAGACCTTGAGTTCTCTTTAGTTCAAAAAGGTATGCAAAAACCTAGTTGATTCTGTTTGAATTTACGGCAGTTATCGTTCGTCGTATAAAAAATTAGCCTTGTTAAAACATAAAATGTTGCTAGTAAACTACCCCTTTCCCTTAACCGATCTTCAACAAAATCAACAGACCTTGAGTTCTGTATAATTCAAAAAGGTATGCAGAAGAGTAGTTGATTCTGTTTTAATGTACGGCAGTTATCGTTCGTCAAAAAAAAATTACCCTTGATAAAACATAAAATGTTGCTGGTAAACAATCCTATTCCCTTAACCGATCTTCACCAAAACCAACAGGTCTTGAGAACTCTACATTTCAGGGCTGTATGCAAAATATTATATGATTCTGTTTGAATTTGCGGCTGTTATCGTTTGCCATATAAAATACCCTTGATAAAACAAAAAACGTGTCGGGTAGACTACCCCTTTCCCTTAACCGATCTTCACCAAAAACAATAGATCTTTAGTACTCAAGAAATCAGGGCTGTATCCAAAAACGTATTTGATTCTGTTTGAATTTGCGGCTCTTATCGTTTGCCATAGAAAATACCCTTTTAAAACATAAAACGTTGCTGGTAAACTACCCCTTTCCCTTAACCGATCTTCACCAAAAACAAAAGGTCTTGAGAACTCTACAATTCAGGGCAGTATGCAAAACATTATTTGATTCTGTTTGAATTTGCGGCTGTTATCGTTTGCCAAACAAACAAAATTACCCTTGATAAAAAAAAACCGTTGCAGGTAAACTACCCCTTTCCCTCAACCGATCTTCACCAAAAACAATAGGCCGCGAGTACTCTATAAATCAGAGCTGCATGCAAAAAATTATTTGATTCTGTTTGAATTTGCGGCTGTTATCGTTTGCCATAGAATAAATCTACAGACAGACAGACAGACACATAGACAGACAGACACACACACAGACACTTTTCGAAAAACGACTTTTTTTCATGTTTTGAGTGTAGTGCAATCAGAATCTGCAATAATCTCGAACACGATTTTTTTTGCCATCACCATACTTCCATTTCCTTAAGGAACATGGAAGTAAAAATTACACCTGTTTAAAAAAAAACCGTTGCAGGTAAACTACCCCTTTCCCTTAACCGATCTTCACCAAAATCAGAGGTCGTGAGTACTCTACAAATCAGGGCTACATGCAAAAAAGTATTTGATTCTGTTTCAATTTGCGACTCTTATCGTTTGCCATAAAAAATACCCTTTTAAAACATAAAACGTTGCTGGTAAACTACCCCTTTACCTTAACCGATCTTCACCTAAAACAATAGGTCTTTAGTACTCAAGAAATCAGGGCTGTATGCAAAAACTTATTTGATTCTGTTTGAATTTGCGGCTCTTATCGTTTGCCATAGAAAATACCCTTTTAAAACATAAAACGTTGCAGGTAAACTACCACTTTCCCTTAACCGATCTTCACCAAAAACAACTGGTCTTGAGAACTCTACAATTCAGGGCAGTATGCAAAACATTATTTGATTATGTTTGAATTTGCGGCTGTTATCGTTTGCCATAGAAAATACCCTTGTTAAAACATAAAACGTTGCCGGTAAACTACCCCTTTCCCTTAACCGATCTTCACCAAAAACAACAGATCTTGAGAACTCTACAATTCAGGGCTGTATGCGAAACATTATTTGATTCTGTTTGAATTTGCGGCTGTTATCGTTTGCCAAACAAACAAAATTACCCTTGATAAAAAAAAAACCTTTGCAGGTAAACTACCCCTTTCCCTCAACCGATCTTCACCAAAAACAATAGGTCGCGAGTACTCTACAAATCAGGACTGTATGCAAAAAATTATTTGATTCTGTTTGATTTTGCGGCTGTTATCGTTTGCCATAGAAAAAAATCTACAGATAGACAGACAGCCACACAGACAGACAGACACACACACAGACACTTTTCGAAAAACGACTTTTTTCATGTTTTGAGTGTAGTACAATCAGAATCTGCAATAATCTCGAACACGATTTTTTTTGCCATCACCATACTTCCATTTCCTTAAGGAACATGGAAGTAATAATATCAATAATGTGAACGAGGACGATGGTGATCAACAATTCGCTGCGCCATAGTATCTCCAAAAAACGTTTCACTATGTCGCAAGATCTCACGCCGACACAAATTTGTATTGTCCGTAAAAGTTTGAGGAACACTGCTCTAGAGTTTCGTGAGGTTTTATGTTAATTGTTGAAATTCTGTACATTTATACTTTTTATGTGATACTGAATTTCAACAACCATTCAAATTTTTATAACCAGATAAATTAAATTGATATTAATATAATGCTTCTGATTTGCTTCTCTTTTTTTTATTGAAAACTCCTTGGGCAAGACGTATTCATTTATAGACCACATAACAATAAATCAGTTCATAGGATTACACAGGATACGATCATTTAGACTTTAGAAAATAGAAACTGCTAAAGAAAACTTGATTGCGGAAGTTCCAGTAGAAATCCTGTGCCAATAATCACCGACTACAAGGCTTATAATCGATCTGAAAGGTACGTATTTCACATTTTACAGACATGTTTTAAGCAAACGAAAAAGTTGTGTCACTGATACGATTCTATTCTTATTACATAGTTACGTAATTATAGTCTCCTTTTGGGGACAAATTTTAAAGGGAAAAACTGTCAACACGAATTTCAAGAAAAATGCTAACTGAAGGTTCGATAGGTATTTGAAAATATATTCACACAAAGAGATGATTACAGAGCGTAAAATCATCGCGTGTACCAGTGACAACCATTTCCAGTTGTGGGCGTATTTGATTTCGTGCGATCCAGATGTTTTCGTAAAGATGTCTTACTCTGCGCGTACGCACCGGATGTCCTCCCCAAACACTACCGGAAGCATCAACTCGCTAGCATTTCTTTAAGAAAACTGGAACAATAGTGCCAGGTGCAATCCACTTCCACTACCATTGCCATATTGCTAATGCTTCTTCCATTCATAACTTCTTATTTACTTATATCGCAGAGTAGTATTATTGTCATTATTATTATTATTATTACTATTATTTAATATTCCAAAACACAATATCGTGGCATTTTAAAAACTTAAAGTACAGAGTAGATAGACTACAATTCAACCTTGACTATTGTACTTTCGACTCGCATGTTTCTGTATTATATTAAATCGATTTCTATATAGGATGACGCCCTGTTTCATATCTTTAAATTATAATTTTATTCTGTTCGATGTATCAGCTGGAAAGTGACCCTGCGGTTAACCTAGTTCTACTATAGCGTTTGAGACTGCAAATGACTTGTGTTTATCAGTAGTATAAACTTAACGTATTCTCTACAAAATCTTTTTGAGTTTATAGAATAATACGTATAAGCTTGCGTAAGTGTATTTTTTTGATTAGTTATTAGAATTCATTCATATTAGGGCATTCCATTGTAACAAAATAACTGGTGTATTTGTCTAAAGAATTCAAGATTCTGCCAAATTTATATTTTAGCCAGTCTACAGTATATACTTCTTATTACATGTTTGGTGACCTATAATTGTGAAATCTGCACTGGTATCTTCTGTCTAAGAGAAGGTAGAGAGAAAATACTAAACGTTACGAATGTGTCAAAATTGTCAGTTAGCATCGAGTTTTCCTGTGGTTTCATTCAGTAAAACTGTCACTTTAAACATTCTTGCGTATTTTGACGTTTTATTTTTGATGCACAAGTTTTATAGCACAAGATTGTAACCAGTTTAAGATTTCTTTTTTGCTTTCAACAAGCCTACACATAATTTTATACCCGATTTCGCAAGTAAGTCAGTATTGTGTTATGATGGTCGTCAGAGTTCGTCAGTTTGTTACCTTATAACTCTGAAACGGATGGACCAATTTTTACAGACATGGTGACAATCATTCGTATTGAATCTGGAATGTCAACGAGGATATTACATTGTAAAAAAGCAAAATGACGGAGGTTACACGCCGTCGTTACGTAAAATGTGTACAAACCTGCCGAGTTGGTGCCGTTGTAATTAATTAACTGTAATAGCAATACTGGCTTGTCTTTTATCTCCTAATTTAGTCTAGGAGTTAGGCAGGGTACGCTGAATTACGTGAGCCATTCGGCATACAAGCAGTGTGGCCAGGATTACGCTTCAGCCGCCCTTTACTACCCAAGAAGTTAACCCAGATACTCATATTCACAAGTTGATAGAACGTGTATTTATCCAGAAACAATACTTTTTAAGAAAACAAAGAGAAGCTGAAGCCGTAAAAACTTAGTAACCCCAACACTAATACAAGGAGATGCAGCAAGGACGCTCAGAAACAGAAATATAAGTCGAATAAGTACAGTCGAAATAGAAAGTACTTAAGAAAAGTATAATTCTAAGAATACTTAAGAAAAGTATTTAAGAATAGTATAGTTCTAAGAAAAATAGAAACGTCATTGAGACATAAATAGAAGTGCAGTTTCTACAGAATAGCTAATACAAGGTAAAAAGACACAAGCTACAACAGCAAAGATTCAAGTTAAACGGTACAGATTACTGGAAGGGAGACTGACCAGTAGGGTGAAAAACACAAAAGTATTACTCTCTGGCTTAAAAGATTGACAGGCGGCATCAAAGCAACTATTATTACTACCGTACTATTTTATTTTTTATACCGCATCAATGTAGTTACGTTGTTGACTTGTTTTTGCAGATGAATGAGTCGGTTCCATTGAGCTGCGGTTGATGAATACTAATTGTGGTAACTCAGCGGTAACGTTGATACGAAACAGTAATCTCATCTTACTGACAGTGCAATCTGATTGGTGCACAGCGACGGGATCGAAAAGTGCTGCGCATTTACGAAAACTTTATTATGTAAAACGCTTCCGAATGTTAATCTTCTGGCTAAGCGAAGTATACAAGGATTCAGAAGAAAAGGCAAACCAAGAAAAACATGGCAAGAGAGAGTGAAGCAAGATGATCAAGAAATAACTGTTCAATGAGACGAGAACAACTCGAAAGAAATGTAATCTGATTCAGTTAGTAATAAGAACCTGACAGTAGTAAGAATTAAGATATATTAAATAAGCAGTAATTATTATAGGTACATTATCACTTGCCTTCATTGCTAATTAGTGGCTAGATAAACAAAAAATCATACGAACTGAAACCAAACACAAACAAACGGTTAGTATTGACATTAGTGTATGAACAACGTTACGCTGAACAGGCATCATTACATGTGTATATAGTTTGAACAGTTCTTATAATTATACTCGATTTCTCGTGTAGTAGTCTTTGCTTATAAAACGAAACGTCTGTAAATATTAATTCTTGCGAGTTACTATCATCACCTGTCACACATTGTAACATTTATTTACATCGTCGTTAAAATAATCCATATTTATTTATTATAATGTGCAGCATGGTATCAGCACGGTAGACCTACTTAATATTCTCTACTTACTTTTGAACATTTCACATACAATTTAATTTCCAACATGTAAACGTAAACGAAATATATAGGGGTCTGTCTCGACGTCTGCTCAATATAACTGCTTCTGTTCTGCATAAATAATAATACATTTCATGACAGACATGTCAGAGTGGATGACGATAATTGCCGTAATGATAGTGGCTCGATGGCCGGACACATCTCTACTCTCAAAGATAGACAAACGGTTAAGGCTCAATTCGTATAAGGCGTTACTAATTTTAATAGGTGTTCCAGTTGCAGAAGAAAGCAGCACCTCGTTCATTATTAATAAATACAAGTGTATTGTAACTTATCAGGCTGAAACAGTGATTTTCAGTATGTTAGTTTTTCCATTGTCTTATTTAAAAAACCCCAATACATTCTGATGAGTTATTTTCGTATGTTGAGCTAAGAAGAGCACACGTGATTTGGATGTTGTGACGAAAGCGAACCCTTGACACAACGCTAAAGACGTGTTTAAACTCCCTCATCGGCGAACAGCTCCCTCGTTAAAGGTAGGCGGAACAAAACTAGACGCAACGTTCTCTTTGGCGGTAAAAAAACCGTGTGATCGTGTGTCGCAAAAGTCCCGCTGTCATTCGGCACGGATCTAAGGAAACAGCGGCCCCTTTGTAACGGGATATCCATTTCCTTACGCGACCGCAGCAAGGATTTCCAAAGTTCTTGACAATAAGTACTCTAGTTAATAGCTAAAGCGTCGGGTACTTGTGTTAAAGGGGTAAGCCCTATCTATAATACAGCCAAAATGACTTTACGCGACTGAGGATGGTGACGACTGGCAGATGCATGCTACCGCGCCATCCCTACGATATGAAAACCCTAAACCTTTATAACGATATATACGAATCCCATTTTTTGTTTCATCTGCATTTTGTGGTATCTATAGGATACCACCGAATCTGTTTACAATGCTTTTGTAAAACACGTACAAAGTCCTAGAACATCGTGGAATTAATATCAATAGGTCAATATTTTAATATCAATTAGTATCAATAAGACTACGTCGCAATTATCATGATGGTCGTGTGGAAGGTTCATGCAGTAAAGTGGAATTGAGCCGATCATGTTACAAGATAACTGGCGGAACGCGGAACATTATTGAATACAGAGAACTGGACGCGATTGTTATTGAATAGACGTCGAGGCAGACCTGGATGTAACAAGTAAGGAACATTTACATCCATTAGTACATGATTTATGATAAGAGTGAGGGTGATGATAATGATTATGCTGCTGCTGCTGATGATGATGATGATGACTGATATTGAGGTAGTGGTAAAGCACGCCCACAATTATAACCATTTTAACGCGAAGAATTTTCGTACAATTATCTCTTCGCATTAGTTACTTATTTAATTTGCTTCTCTTCTTGCCTTACTTTTCATTTCTACTGATTTTAATGGAAGAACTTGTCGCCTGATACATGTCCCAATTATTCATTTTGTTTTTTCTGTCTAAAGCCGTCTCTATTTATTAAACTACGATTTAATCTAAATACTCACCATAAGACGTGACCACTCGCGTAGAAGTTATTTCGTCCACTTTCACTTCCTATGATACCTAATCCCATGGACGCTCCAGTCAATACGGTTATTACTGAACCACACTGCGACGTAATAGAGTATTGATTATGCGTTACTTTTGAGGTGTTTGTCACCATTTGTCTCCGTTCTTTGAGCCAGGGAAATAGGGATGTGTCTGTTCCTGTGTTTTTCTTAAAACACTTTGTTATAATC
Source organism: Magicicada septendecula (assembly GCA_034769895.1). NCBI lineage: Eukaryota > Metazoa > Arthropoda > Insecta > Hemiptera > Cicadidae > Magicicada > Magicicada septendecula. Next base: position 664,587,285 of record CM068368.1, read on the forward strand.
GACGACACTTTTGTAAATCGCGTTAAAAATGTAAGTGTGCTGTGACCGTTCACAAGCCAGTATGGTTCATTGTGCTGCCTACAATATCTCTCCTACACCATTTTCGACTACAATAAAGGAGTTTGTTATTACATGAGCTGGGGAAGCAATCACTCAACATTAGCCATGATGATGACGACTATTGTTATTATTAGGTCTAGTATAATAATAATAATTGTTATTATTATTATAATTATTATACTACTACTACTATTATTATTATTATTATTATTATCAGCATATAATCGTGTATTCTGTACGTTAATATATATTCACAAACTACGCACACGCCAATTATTTCTTTGACATAAACGCATTAACGTGAGACATTTTGTGCGCGTACCCCTTTCATGTAATAATTTTAATTGGTCTTCATTTTGCCGTCGCGGTAAAGAAACCCCGTGCTCAGGCACGTGCATTGTCGTACTCTCACGGCGTTGTTTTCAATAGACTTAATCAACTGTTTCCTCTTTTGCCGAGGAAATATATCTGCACTGTCAAACTGTCGTTTCAGAAACATTCTCTTCCCTCCCCTTTTGTTAACACTTCTGTGTTTCCTTTGACGGACGTTTTAATTTCTCGAGAAAAAAAAGAGAATACAACAAAGGGTTAAGACTAATACTGACAGTTCTATTCCAATTTGTATACCTAATAAGAGTTCCGGTTTATTCTTCACTAGTAGTAACGGATAATTTGTCTACGGCTGTTCTTCCAAGACGTCGCGTTCTCGCGGACACTGCACAGAACGGCTGCCGGCACTTCTGAATCAACTGTTGAGCGAATTACTGGCGTTTCCTACGCATTAAGATAATCCAATTTACTTATGTTCCACGCTCATTCCAACAGCAGCGATTGTTCAAAAAAATTAATTTCAGAAGCATCAACGTACATTACAGGTAGGCCTACATCCCTGTACATATTTGCCTAACAAAACACATAAAAACCTAGTAAACTAATTAATAAATTATAGTAAGCCTACATTTTTGAGTTTTAAGTTAAGATCTCATATTTAAAAAACATTTAAAAATTTCTCATTAATAATTAAATAGACTAATATAATACACAGCCTAATTGTTTTATTTCATAGGTATGAAAGGCGACTGTGAATTCTTTAGAAGTTTATAAAAATAAAAATAAACTATGATCTCTAAAACTGCAAACTGCCAAACGCGAGCATACTGAACTCTGTCGTCGTGAAGCTTATAGGTTATTCAGATTGAACGGTTTTTGCAAAGCTGTTAAATGTAAATTGTGAACGCACGTAACATCGGAGACAAATTTTTAAATTTATATTTAAGTTATATAAACTCGTACAGAGACCAAGGAACAATCTGGTGTAAATAAATAAGAGTCTTACATATCTGTACATTACTTTTATGTGTGCTGTAACTCGCTTTTACAAACATAAGGAATTTGCCGTCAGGTAATGAAATTATTTTATTACACATTTCAAATTAACGATGACACAACTTTTGAAACTATACTTTGTAATTTCTTTGTGTCTGAGAGAGAGAGAGAGAGAGGGAGACAGCGGATAAATGAAAGGAGCGGAGAGATGATATTTACAAACTGTGAGATAATGAAAGGTTGGTAAAAGAAGAAAAACACTGAATTTCTGCTAATTATAATTTAAAATTTTCACTAACGCATTATAAAAGTTTGATTCGCAAGCAAAATATGAAGTATATGAATTGTGAAATACGAATTATGGATCGTATATACATAGCGACCCCTCTCACAGTGTTAGTTACTTCTCGTACCTCCGTCTGAAAACTCTCATGGCCTCTCCGTTACCTTATCTTCAAGGTTCCAGGTATTACTGTTCTTCGTTGGCAGAACATAATATGTAATGTGTAATTAATTATGAATTCCTCACGACTGTTAGTCACCACGAATATAATAAGAGTTAATTTAATTCTTCCACATGGAGCATGTGGAAGCTTTTACTCAAAATTTGGACGTGTTTAGCAACTATACAAAAAATCTAACATTCTGCATAGTTATCTCACTTCTCCTACACAGTCTTACCACGTCAAATTATCAGGATTCTGTTATAACAATGATGTTATAACATCGATATTCTGGTACAGTATAACATTGATATCGGATTCTTTATCTGTAGTTTTTCCTTTTGTGCAGTCTTCTCGGTAAATTCTAAGTGATCGTCATTATCAATTGTACTGTTTTTACTCTTTTTCAGTCCCGTTTGCATCTACGCCTTATTTGGTGATGGTAAGACAAGTTTTATTATGGCATGATAGTTATTAGTTTTATAATCAGTCTAATATTATTTTACCAAAAAATAAAACTAATTTTTTATATAGCTATATTTTTGAATAGCTATTCAGTCTTGGATAATCCTATTTCTGTTACCACTGTAATTGAATAGGAAAAGAATATTCTGAGCTGTCTATCTTCCTAGGCATCGTACTTTTTCTAGCTCTTTGAAATTGCTAATAGTATTGCATGTTCTCTGGTATTTCTCCTATTCATTACCAGGGTAATGAAGGGGTAGGGAGGGTTCTATCTATTCAAACTAATTTTGAAAATTTTTCAATTGACCTTCTAGTAAAAAAAAATTTCTGAAGTTAAAAGTCATGTCAACGTTGAGTAACGTACAGGAATTCTGGTCAGACGTCGCGGCTGAATGCGCGAAAGTTTAGGTAGAAGAAGTATGGAGTTGCAGGGGCGTATTTATGGAGAGGGGGACGAACGGGACCCCCCCCCCCAGAGGGTCGAAAGTTGACGAGAAATTTTGTTAATCTCTTAATTTTTAAGCTGTTTTATTAATTTCTCAGCTGTGTACGCTAGTACAGTAATAATCCTTTTTACTTCCATATTCCTTAACGACTTATTACTTCCGTATGGTGATGGCAAAAAAAATCGTGTTCGAGATTATTGCAGATTCTGATTCTACTATACTCAAAACATGAAAAAAGTCGTTTTCCGAAAAGTGTCTGTGTGTCTGTCTGTCTGTCTGTCTGTCTGTCTGTCTGTGTGTCTGTCTGTAGATTTTTTTTCTATGGCAAACGATAACTGCCGCAAATTCAAACAGAATCAAATAATTTTTTGCATACAGTCCGGTTTTGCAGAGTTCTCGCGACCTATTGTTTTTGGTGAAGATCGGTTGAGGGAAAGGGGTAGTTTACCTGCAACGGTTTTTTTTTAGCAAGGGTAATTTTGTTTATTTGGCAAACGATAACAGCCGCAAATTCAAACAGAATCAAATAATGTTTCGCATACAGCCCTGAATTGTAGAGTTCTCAAGACCTATTGTTTTTGGTGAAGATCGGTTAAGGGAAAGGGGTAGTTTACCTGTAACGTTTTATGTTTTAACAAGGGTATTTCCTATGGCAAACGATAACAGCCGCAAATTCAAACAGAATGAAAAGATTATTTGCATACAGCCCTAAATTGTAGAGTTCTCAATACCTTTTGTTTTTGGTGAAGATCGGTTAAGGGAAAGGGGTAGTTTACCTACAACGTTTTTTTAACAAGGGTATTTTCTATGGCAAACGATAACAGCCGCAAATTCAAACAGAATCAAATAATGTTTCGCATAAAGCCCTGAATTGTAGAGTTCTCAAGATCTGTTGATTTTGGTGAAGATCGGTTAAGGGAAAGGGGTAGTTTACCTGTAACGTTTTATGTTTTAACAAGGGTATTTCCTATGGCAAACGATAACAGCCGCAAATTCAAACAGAATCGAAAGATTATTTGCATACAGCCCTAAATTGTAGAGTTCTCAAGACCTATTGTTTTTGGTGAAGATCGGTTGAGGGAAAGGGGTAGTTTACCTGCAACGTTTTTTTAACAAGGGTATTTTCTATGGCAAACGATAACAGCCGCAAATTCAAACAGAATCAAATAATGTTTTGCATACAGCCCTAAATTGTAGAGTTCTCAAGACCTATTGTTTTTGGTGAAGATCGCTTAAGGGAAAGGGGTAGTTTACCTGCAACATTTTTTTAACAAGGGTATTTTCTATGGCAAACGATAACAGCCGCAAATCCAAACAGAATAAAATAATTTTTTGCATACAGCCCTGATTTGTAGAGTACTCAAGACCTATTGTTTTTGGTGAAGATCGATTGAGGGGAAGGGGTAGCTTACCAGCAACGTTTTTTATCAAGCGTATTTTCTATGGCAAACGATAACAGCCGCAAATTCAAACAGAATCAAATAATTTTTTGCATACGTCCCTGAGTTGTAGAGGTCTCAATGACTTTCGATTTTGGTGAAGCTCGGTTAAGGGGAAGGGGTAGTTTACCTGCAACCTTTTACGTTTTAACAAGAGTAAAGTACTTGAAAATTTATTTAAACTTTTTGAAACAATGGTAATTGTTAAAAATAAAATAATTTTGTTGCCAGGCAATAAAATTATAATTTTTTCATTTTAATGTAATATAATATTTTTCATTTAATACAGCAATAAAAAGGCAGGTAAGACACAGCCTGGCTGTTTGGCTGAAAATGATTTTAAATATAAATCTTAGAATATGGAAGTCATGTATGGTTCTCCATACCGATATTTACTTCCATATTCCTTAAGGAATGGAAGTATGGTGATGGCAAAAAAAATCGTGTTCGAGATTATTGCAGATTCTGATTCTACTACACTCAAAACATGAAAAAAAGTCGTTTTCCGAAAAGTGTCCGTGTGTCTGGCTGTATGTATGTCTGTCTGTCTGTCTGTCTGTCTGTCTGTCTGTCTGTCTGTGTGTGTGTGTGTGTGTGTGTGTGTGTGTGTATGTGTGTGTCTGTAGATTTTTTTTCTATGGCAAACGATAACTGCCGCAAATTCAAACAGAATCAAATAAGTTTTTGCATACAGCCCTGATTTGCAGAGTACTCGCGACCTATTGTTTTTGGTGAAGATCGGTTGAGGGAAAGGGGTAGTTTACCTGCAACGGTTTTTTTTTTAGCAAGGGTAATTTTGTTTGTTTGGCAAACGATAACAGCCGCAAATTCAAACAGAATCAAATAATGTTTCGCATACAGCTCTGAATTGTAGAGTCCTCAAGATCTATTGATTTTGGTAAAGATCGGTTAAGGGGAAGGGGTAGTTTACCAGCAACGTTTTATGTTTTAACAAGGGTATTTTCTATGGCAAACGATAACAGCCGCAAATTCAAACAAAATCAAAAGATTATTTGCATACAGCCCTAAATTGTAGAGTTCTCAAGACCTATTGTTTTTGGTGAAGATCGGTTGAGGGAAAGGGGTAGTTTACCTGCAACGTTTTTTTAACAAGGGTATTTTCTATGGCAAACGATAGCAGCCGCAAATTCAAACAGAATCAAATAATGTTTTGCATACAGCCCTGATGTGTAGAGTACTCAAGACCTATTGTTTTTGGTGAAGATCGGTTAAGGGGAAGGGGTAGTTTACCTGCAACATTTTTTTATCAAGCGTATTTTCTATGGCAAACGATAACAGCCGCAAATTCAAACTGAATCAAATAATTTTTTGCATACGTCCCTGAATTGTAGAGGTCTCAATGACTTTCGATTTTGGTAAAGATCGGTTAAGGAGAAGGGGTAGTTTACCTGCAACCTTTTACGTTTTAACAAGAGTAAAGTACTTGTTTTCTATGGCAAACGATAACTGCCGCAAATTCAAACAGAATCAAATAATTTTTTGCATACCGCCCTGATTTGTAGAGTACTCACGACTTATTGTTTTTGGTGAAGATCGGTTGAGGGAAAGGGGTAGTTTACCTGCAACGGTTTTTTTTTATCAAGGGAAATTTTTTTTTTTGGCAAACGATAACAGCCGCAAATTCAAACAGAATCAAATAATGTTTCGTATACAGCCCTGAATTGTAGAGTTCTCAAGAGCTATGGTTTTTGGTGAAGATCGGTTAAGGGAAAGGGGTAGTTTACCTGTAACATTTTATGTTTTAACAAGGGTATTTCCTATGGCAAACGATAACAGCCGCAAATTCAAACAGAATCAAAAGATTATTTGTATACAGCCCTAAATTGCAGAGTTCTCAAGACCTGTTGTTTTTGGTGAAGATCGGTTAAGGGAAAGGGGTAGTTTACCTGCAGCGTTTTTTTATCAAGGGTATTTTCTATGGCAAACGATAACAGCCGCAAATTCAAACAGAATAACATAATGTTTTGCATACAGCCCTGATTTGTAGAGTACTCAAGACCTATTGTTTTTGGTGAAGATCGGTTAAGGGGAAGGGGTAGTTTACCTGCAACGTTTTTTTATCAAGCGTATTTTCTATGACGAACGGTAACAGCCGCAAATTCAAACAGAATCAAATACTTTTTGCATACGTCCCTGAATTGTAGAGGTCTCAATGACTTTCGATTTTGGTGAAGATCGGTTAAGGGGAAGGGGTAGTTTACCAGCAACCTTTTACGTTTTAACAAGAGTAAAGTACTTGAAAATTTATTTAAACTTTTTGAAACAATGGTAATTGTTAAAAATAAAATAATTTTCTTGCCAGGCAATAAAATTATAATTTTTTCATTTTAATGTAATATAATATTTTTCATTTAATACAGCAATAAAAAGGCAGGTAAGACACAGCCTGGCTGTTTGGCTGAAAATGATTTTAAATATAAATCTTAGAATATGGAAGTCATGTATGGTTCTCCATACCGATATTTAAATATAGGTCTACAAACAAGTTAATTACAAAGCATTTGCGTGTACATTTTAAATATGAAATGTAGGAAAATCAATAAAGTCAATAAGTATGTTATAAACAGTGTTTAAATAGCTCTTATTTTTATTGTGTTATTTACTTTCATGGGATTGATTTCAGCATGTTATTACACGTGTTTCAGCCGCTGTAAAGATTGTAATATTGATTAGTCTTAACTTGTTGTTTCTTTTGTATGAAGCCGACTCGACCGGACCCCCCCCCCCCAACCAAATTCTAGATGCAGTACTGTGGAGCTGACGTTTGCAGATTGCGGATCCTTGTGTCAGTCGTCATATGTGAACAAAATTTCTCTACACATCAAACATATTCCAGTACAGAAAGGTATTTAGCAGAAAGGTACTTACAGATACACGTAAGATAATATTTAATTAAGAAAGTTGTGTCAGTGGTTATAATCACAAACAGATTAATCACTGTTGGACACCATTAAAATTTTCCGATTTTCCGATCTGACGATGAGCTGTGAACCTTGAAAGCACTAATCGGAATAATTTTTCTATAGTGGTGTGCAACAGTGATTAATCTGTTCGTAAGATAATACTGAACATTCGCTTATATACGTTTGCATAGGTCACACGTGCAGATGCCAAGTGGAAACCGGTATTCACTGTGAGAGGGAGGATGAGAATACTGTACAGTATAATGTAATTCTCTGACATGGTTTGTTAAATCAGTGATATTAGCATAACAGTTGGTGATGCGTTTCGTATATCTGGGCGCACCGGAAACAGGATCCTGCACTACCCTCCCTCTCTCTACTGTAGTCTACCACGAAAATAAATAGTGCCAACTATCTGTGCTCAGTCCGACAAAAAACTGCGTCTGTATGTGGAGGATCGTTTTGTTTCAAATGTGTATTAAACGTTTACGGACGCCGCTCACGCATTTTCTATCTCATAAACAAATAACACAAATTACTGGTGTTTTCCGATCTTTTTCATATGACAATATACTTACCTAAATGAAGGCGACCTAGGGATGCAGTGACATGTAGTTTTAATTATTATTAGTATGAGTGTTTTATTACTGTTGTTTATTTTGATGTTACTGCTGTTAAGTTATCACTCGGCTTATCAATGTGACACCTGTGCGTGACGTGTTTCACAGTGCCGGTCTTGTGGTCAACAGACCAACACAAAAATCGTCAAGATGAAACAGTATGTTTCTTCGCGTAGATACACTATTTTAATTTTAGTAAATACTGATTCGTACGTTCGTGACTGGAACCTGATGTAAACCTTTTTAGCCCCTGTTTATGATCGCGAACAACTTCGCAAAGAGAACTGTCCAGAAACGTTGCGTTCATTGTAGAATCACTTGTTACATATGTTGAACGTAATTGCGAAAGTACTAATGTAAGTGTACGTACGTACTTGGTGCTAATCAAATAGAACATAATGTTTAAAGGAGAATGCAGCAAGTTCTTAGTAAACCTGACTTGTTTTGGTTTGGTACAAAGCTTTTACGAATGAAATAAAGTGAAGCTCAAATGAGAAAACTTGTTGCGACTCACTTGTGTGGACTCAGCTTTTGCTTCTCCTCCTCCTCCTTGTTGTTCTTCTTCTCCTTCAATCCGAGATTCATGGGTGGTTATATTCCGTTTGCCGTCGGTTTAAACTTACTGTAAAAATAATCCTTTGGTGTCCTTTCACAGTCGTTTCTCCCAACAACCTTTCTTTCTTTTTAGTACCATAATCATGGACATATTGTGCCTAAGTTAAGTGACCCGAAGATCGTTATGTTCTACTGATGACGATTCTCCAACACAAACGCACATTAACCTTTTATGAATTTCTCAGGGTTCTTCTCCTTCACCGTATCCCAAAAGCGTTTAATCGTTCCTTGCCTCTATTGCCTTAACACTATGGATCTACTATCCAAAAACCTGAGATCTCCTGTCTCGAATTTAAACTTCCAAAATGAATGTTCACTTGTATGTAATTTGTTGCAGCTTACTCTGTAGTTTATGTGTGAATAGCGTTCTGCATAAAACGTTTTCTGTTCGTTACTATTAACTTGTTCCGTATCTAAATAACACTTGTTCCGTATAAATAATAATGCCTACAGTACTGCCGTACAACAGGCTGTCTTACATCAGTCATGCCGTAGTTAACGTTCTTACATGTTTGTTGCGATAGTAGCGATGGGAGAACTTTTTTATTCTAATAACTGTTTCAAGGTGTTAAATTATGAAAAAACCGTGTTTATATTTTTATGAATAATGAGCGAAACATTTTTGGATGGAATTATGCGGCATTTCGAAAGCTAAACTATTTCGAACGCTTAGCCAAACGAACAGGAGAAACACACATTCATAGAGCATAACGCAACGTAAATAGAATGTCATCGTCATCTTCAGCAAGGATTAAACCAAAAAGGCATAAGGAGAAGAATATCTCTCTCTCTCTCTCTCTCTCTCTCTCTCTCTCTCTATGTATTTATGCACCTAAGCATTCAAAGAATTTCGACGAAACCGAAACATCGAAGCATGATAATGTTTTTAGGCTTTTGAAACATATAATGTGGATTACGTTTGGTGGATTACGTAAATCACTTCCAAACCACAGACGATCACAAACAGAGCATGTAAAACCAAATTTATTATCACTAAAACGTTTGCTAAACTCAATGTCAGCAGCGATTATTTCTGTCTTGATGCGTTTACATATCAAATTTCTAGACTGTGGGGAAGCGAAAGTGTGGAAGCGTTACGTTTTTCGATGAAGAATTTTGTGGAATGACCCCCAGCCTGAAAACACTATCATGTTAAAATGGTTTGTTTCCCCAAAGCTGATAGATTAGAGCTGGTCACTCCAACGCTTCTTCGGACGTCCCACACCTAGCGGTCCTGCGGATTATGATTCAGTAATTGTTTGGGAATTCGAGTAAGGTGTTCCAACCGAACAACTGTTCCAACCGTGATAGGCATTCCTATACTTGAACATGTACACATAATATTCATTCAATGTTCCTGCCGTACATCGACATTTCTTTTGAGATCCTGAAATTCTGCCACGTGCCTGAGAAATCTCATGTTGGCTGCTTGAATACGACTGGCCTGGGATTTCGTTAAAGCCCAATTCGTGTGGGGTGAAAGGCATATAGAAAAGTGTGGGGAGAACTTCAGGCGTGTTTCTTTACGCGTTGATTGTAGAATTATCCTAAAGGTTCCACACATATGGTTGAAATTGAGCAGCTTCTTCACCACATCATTGTTTGTAATGTACGACACATTACAGCCCATATATTCAGAATTACTGACCTGCTTCAGCACAATAACAACTTTTGGTCGTACGGGATCAGCTCCATGGAAAGCCATCACCTTGGTCTTAAACGTGGAGATCTGAAATCCGAAATCCTTGCAGAGTCGACGCAATGAGTGGGAATAGAATGTAAAACGTAAAATATTTAACGACTGGCCACCAGTGAGCAATACGGATAGACTTAAAAGATAAATATGATATTTACTTGTGTACTACAGACCTAAACAAGGTGGAGTCGTAAAAATTCGCGGTTTCGTGATATTTTGCACACTGTGAAAAAGTAGGCAAAACAAATCTTTAAACACTCGTAAAATAAGATTTATATGGCTATTTTGATACACTCCGATTTAGTGTACAATTTTTTGCAAAAATACTTTTCCGAAACACGAAATTTTGTATAACAAACTTGCATACCTTATATGCTCTTTTTAGGCACACTTGTTTTTGGTACAGTTTGTTGCCAACAAATCAGAATAAGCAGGCACATTAACTAAATAACTTTTCCCGTTTTGAACACTTTTTAAAAGTAGTATACTTTAAAAATCGAACCGGAAATTTGCGGGATTACCGCACTAATCATACCTGAGATCTTTCGGTTTTTAGTAACCTATATGTCGTTATTTGGAGCAATAGTACCTTCCTCCGAAAAAATAATTATTGGCATCCACATTACTGATAAATGTCAGCGTGAACACAAGTATAACAATTTGGACAATTTAAAAAACCTTTAAGGTAAACAAAAGGAGCACAAATTAATAGCCGGCCTGTTTATATTTTGTACCTTACAATCCTACAACGGATAAGATCCCATTTCTTTGTACTACTTTCCAACGAAATTCTTGATGTGATCAAGCCATTTCGGGCTACTTTCTGTTATTATGTATTCTAATACTGGCCCTTTCGCTCTTATAATTTCACAAATTTGTTGAATGGTTCGTCCGTGTTTGTTGTATTGTTTACTTTTCATAAGAAATCATTTTAATTATTTCTGTTTTTCTTCGTTGATTCTGTTGACTGACCGTAACTCTAACCCATACGTTGCTATAAGAACAACTATGTTCCTCAATAAGTTTCAGTTCTTGCTCCTTTCAGGATATTTTCCCCTAGAATAGAGTTTTTATACTGCTACATTGTCTTTCTGTTACCCTTGCCCTGCCAGTTATTTCACCGTCCAGCCTTCCACCCCACGATATCACTGGACCAAGTATTTATACTTTTCGACTTGTCTTAATTTACCCGTTCCATTGTGTGTTATTCGTCTTCTTTACTAATGAGGATGGTTTGCGTTTTATATACATGGTTAATAAACATGTTTTACTTTTGTAGTACGGAGTCTACAGCTTAAAACCGGTACGCTAAACTTACGCGTCAGCTTTATAGCGAAAGAAAGTGAGAAAAAAAATAAATAAAAATATCTTCAATAGTAACGTTTAATCGTATAAATTAACATTTTTAGTCTTACAAGAGGTGCTGGAAGTGATCTCTCTGTAGAGTGATTAGTGTTTGCCCTCTCTACACTGAGATACAACTGACCAAAAGGATACTGACAGTGGCCGAGTATTAATTCGCCTTAATTTCTCCCCCCAAGTGTGGCGATTTGTGTCACACGCTTTCCTTCATACGAAGCCGAACAGATAAAAATTCCCAAACCTCTGTGAAAGCTTCATGATATCGGGTCAGTGAATCACCAGACGTGCGTTCTGTCGTTCACCATCAGTCAACTGGGCGTAGAGTTTTTTGAAAATCCGAAGCCCGTGCCTCATTAGTGCAGCCCGCGCTTCGGTCTTGAAGTTGATTCTGTTTTTACAATGTACTGTTCCTTTTATTAAAGTCATTTCACACAAACGTACTTGCGAAAGCTGACAATTTTTTCTACTCAAAAAAACATCCTGACATCGGAAAATTAGTTTCAGAAAAAGGTGCCAATTATTTGGAAAAAGATATGAAAGTCACATAAAAATTGTTGTCTGTTATTAATTATTTATTTAATTTAAATTATTATTAATTTAATTAATTTGTAATTATTTAATTAATCAAATATTTTAAAATTATGAATTAAAAATTAAAAATAGAGATACAAAACATTTATATTTTAATAGAACACTGAAAATTATATACATATTTGTATCGTATACGTTACCGATGTATGCAGCCCCCTCTTGATTCTAGATCATCGAGTTGTACTTATGTCCGATTTGAGTCTGATATGACAGTTATAATAAGGTGTGCACCTGTGTTAACATCCCTTATGTCATAATATGTTGGCCCCACAATAGTTTACCAGATATGATCTTGTCACCACGAAGTGGTCTCTCATTCAGCTAGTGAAGACTTTCTGTTACCAATGATTCGTCTTCGATGAACTGAAATTCCCGGTTCATTGGTAATAAAATACGGCAACGGGTTTAATTTATTATCAGCAGTCCTAATTGAGAAGCCAACGATAGTAATTAAAATGTGACGGCTTTCTCATTCTACAGTTGTTTTATAATGCTATACTAAAAATAAAAAATGGAGTCCCTAGGATTTCCATTTCTTCCAATGGCGTGTTTCTAATTCACAAATAATAGCGCATGGATGATTGACTGCAGCGAGTCGAGTTAAGTTGCTCACCTTGTACGTTTTAATAAATTTCAGTAAATCAGTATTGAACTAATACGTATCACATATTTTTTTACGATTATTATATGCTAATTATGATAATTGTTATTGTATTTACTACGTTATTGTCATTTAATCTTGTTGCTAGGGTACGATATATGTTACGTCTGTCGGACAACTTGTTGGAGACACGTGGTGGGTATCAGTGTGGCGGGAGGGGGAGAGGGGAGGAATGGACGATGAACACGTGCCGCTTCCGGTGCAGTAGTTCCTCCCCACTTGGGTGGCTACATACGGAGTCCTCCAGATGACTCAAAGGGTTGGTCGTTGCTTGAGTAGAGCTACCACGTCACCTGGACCCCTAACACCGCCGCCGTCTGCGCACAGGACGCGAAAAAACGGCGAACATACTTGCATCGTTTATCATGCTCGAATGTACAGCCACAGGGTGGAAACGCCGAGTAGGGTAGCACGCCTGCAGACACATTGCCACGCACATTGACGTACAAAAAACTCGAGCCGTGTCTGAACTGTTTTGTTCCAGTCGGAAAAACAACGTTCGTTAACGTAGTTAATATTTTTAAGCGTCCAATATTGCACTATTTACAGAGAACATCAAGTACACGTGAGAGTGAAATGACCGCAGTTTTAATTTACAGACTAAACAAAAAGTATATTTTAATAACAATACCTTATCGGTTGAGACCAGGTCTTATTGATAGTATTATTGCTATTAAAAGTTTTGCTCTGAGGATGCCGTATCTTCATTGCCGTTATTATACAATTCCAACCACTCAAATCTACGAGTAGAAATGCGTACTACCTACGTTTTAAATTGTTCAAGAAAAGACCTTTTGAATTTTAACAGTGTTCAGTTGCGTTAGCTAATACTATAAGCCATACCATAAGAGAAGCATACTGAAGATATATTTATGAAAATATAAAATTTCTATTACTCGTGGCTGTATTTATTACTATTTTAATGCTAATGCATATTTCAAATGTAATGTGGCGTGTCATTGCAAATAGAGTATATTATAATATTAGACACAAGTGGAAATCCAAACGGGAAGAAGGACACAAATATCGCATATAAACGTGTTTTTCTGTTTTCATTTGCCCTAGAGTAAATTTTAAAAATTATTACGTTGTTAAAAGTACATTTTTTTAAATAATTAATATCAATTATTATTTATTGCAACTAATCGTGTACAGATCTCTCAGACATACACTCACGAGTACATACAATCTGACAAGACGTCCTTCCTTGAGAGGGTAAGTCAAAAGCGGACTCGTGCACATACACACATGTATACCGGCATAAACACACGTTATAGGAACAACATTCCTGTATTCGATTGATGTTAACTCACCTTAACTGTCCTGCGTTCTCACATGCAAGATCCGACAAGGACAAAGAACGTTATTAATTAATCTGTGTTTACAGAAGGATGTGTATAAGAATTAAAACAATTAGTTTTTCAAAATAGTAAACAGTGCCGCTGTGAAACAATGTAAATAATTAATGTCCCCATGTAAACAGTATCGGGTCTCTGTTCTCACACTGTCCTTATAAACAATAGACATACATTAACGGTGCTCCGAAGGGTTGAAAGTAAAACATTCCTCGGCACGAGAATCGTAACTCAGCAAAGAAAATCTTTTATTTATATTTTAAATGTATCGATATAAGATATGACTGATAGTCTTCCGTATGGTAATAACGAAGTCGACGATAATCTCCTTGTTCGTTGCTCATAACGTAGCATTGCTTTAATGGTAACGCACGTTTCAGGACAATATTACCTTAGAGATCGCTTATCGGTTCATTTTTGTATGCGTGACAAATATCAGGCTTACTATTTTACAGTGGCGGCTGGTGGTTCCAAATTTTGGTGGTTGCAGTAGTTGGTCGAGTGGATGGGAGAGGGGTTAAAAGACATTAAACTGTCATAATCACAGTTATACAAAATTATTACTATAATTTTATAACCTCAAACAACGGATAACGTTTACCTTAAATCAACATAAACACTAAACCTGACACAACTTATAAATCATGAAGACTGTGCTGATTTCATGACACAAAGTTGCGCTACAACGCTACTAGTGGAGAGTTGCAGAAACTTTGCAACCACCAAGCTTACATTGGGAACATAGGGCAATTGTGAAGAATAACGCACATCTTCCCATATGTTTGTGTAGTAAGCTCTGCCATATACTGTTGAAGTTACAAGCGGCCTACAACCACCACCCTGCGCGCCACATTTGAATTGTACGCGAACATTGCCGCGTAGAATCTAATACGCTCTCTGTTGAAATTTATGACACTTTTAGCTGCTTAATGTTTTCGTATATTATTTTATAGCTTGGATATTCTATATTGGTGGTTGTGCAACGCTACAACCCTAATACCAGCCACCACTGCTATTTTATGATTATTGACTTACAAGTATGAATCAAAACATATGATCAAAACGAATGGAATAGGAAGGACGCCAAATGTTAAGAGTGCGGAAAAGTCGTTCACTAGAACTGCGCGTTCTTATGTTCATTCAGTAACTCTGACAGTAGTGAATCTTAAACTATTAATAATTCAGACTTCTTAGGCTCTCACGGCCGGTGTCAACTCGGTTGAACCTATGACTCGTACCATTAACCTTTTCAATCGTTACACTGAAGATGGCCTCCAATGGTGGGGCCGAAACGTCTGTTCAAATTAACAGTATTAGACCACACTGACCAGTCTCGAATCACTTGCTACATGTCGTTATTAAAGTCAGTATAGACACATCAACATTCCTTAAAACTTCCCCTCCTAACATGAAATACACTAGGCCTACTGTTGTCATAATTTCTTTGACATTGCTCTGCGGTAGTCTGCTGCAGTTCGATCATTATACAGTCGAACTCTGATGACGACATTAAATTTCAAAGACCGAAACGTCAAGAGGAATTATGTTAATGAGCGAATTGCTCTGAAAAAATGGTCGTTCGTTCGGCTGTTATTAGGAAGAAGAAATGAAGTCGCGTTTTCACTAGGAGAACGAACGAGCTATTGCTCTGAATATACGCTCACTCGTTCAGCTGTTCGGGAAATTGCTGTTTGTACTGAGCGAGTTCAGTTCGGGACAAATATTTTTGAAGACACGTTCTATCGCTAGTGTAAACGCATTTGTTGAGAATGAACGAGGAAGGTAATTTAATCATGGCTTGTTCTGCAGTTATCATTATACGTTTATTATTTAAAAAAAAGGAAAGGAAAAAGAACATGGTGGGCACCTACGTTTTTGAAGAAAAGAAGTGTACAAAATGTATATATTCTATCACGTTATAATAGTTGCATTAACATAAATATTAAAAAACAATAACAACCTTTTTCTTTGGTAGCTTGTGTTCTTCCTTAATACACAGTGTTTTATTTCTAGTGAGTTTTCCATGTACGAATTTGGAAAAAGATCGGAACTAGTGACACCGAAGCGAGTGCACCAAATAACTGTTCGCTCGACGACAGTAGCCAGTTTTAAAATGTTCGCTCGGCTGTTTCATTTACATGGACCGAGCAAACTAAGATTCGCTCGCTCCTAAGGGTTCGTTCGCCCAATGAAAACGCGCCCTTAGTGGTTCGCTAACGTTAGTTCGCTTTTCAGTTGATTAGGCTTATGGAGCAATTTAGATTTTACTGGAGGATAAAATAATTATATGCATATGCCTAGAGTGCCGTTTAATCTGAATTATGTGTGTGTGTGTGTGTGTGTGTGTTTGTGTGTGTGTGTGTAATTTGTTTACATTAAACAAAAAATCGTTAACTAAATCATAATTATTGATATACAATAGTTATTGACAATTGTTATGTTACACTTGTTTAGTTACATTGGAGCCATTTACTTCCTATACATTAGTAAATATCCACGTAGGTCTACACTTGAATAAATCAAGTTGCCTGTTACCTTAATCCAGATATGATCGTACTATCACCTGTTGCTGTCAATGACAAAAACAAGTTTTACTTAGCGGCGACCGACCTTAGACAGAAAATTGTCTTCACTTAATCAATACTCAAAAACAATTTACTTAAATTATATTTATAAAGTCCTAAATTAAAACCTGCCTCATAAATTAAAACGACCGACTCATAATGTAGGTAGACGTGGCTGATGCACGGAGTCCTGACGAACGCCCCTCCACGCTAGACGACTATCACTGGCTACATCTGTTCAGGTTTCGCTTATCTCAAGCTACCGAAGTCACTCGAGATGAAATGGTTTCGAGATGCACATGGTCATTAGAACACATCAGTAAGCTTTTAGCGCTTCGATAAGATAGTCAAACTGCTCCAGTTTGCGGCTAACAGAAAAACTTCCTCTCTTTCGTAAAGACTGACTTTTTACGAAATAATTTTTTTTTACACATCAAGATATAAGCAGATTCGAGCAACCATGTCCCCTCAAAGGTTTGCAGCTATAGATTTCTACGAATTTACCAAGATAACCTGTCACTATTGTTAGTCCGACCCAATACCTTTTATACAGTCATTCCTAAACTATACTACAGTTATACTATTAAACTAAATCTAAAAAATATTCCACTCGCAGCGAATGTGACTATTTTTCAGTCATTCAAAACGTCTGCAACTGTTCACGCGAGAAGACGATTCTTGTGCCGTTTGATCTGCATTCGAGATTCACTACCATAAAGCAATGTCGGTACGGTTATGATCGAATAAAATTTCATCCCAATATCTGGGCGTTTTCGAATTCTTCCATACCTATTATGCTACACTTAAGATCGTACTTACTCAAATACTTTGTTAATATCCTGTTATAATCGTAAGAAAAGTTGTAACCAATCATGAATTGTAATTGGTATATGTTAGGTTATTTAACGTGCTGTCCTACGCAACCTCAATGGCAAGAAATATTTTAATCCATTAGACATAAACATATTTTCTACTCATTTTACACATAATTAACTTGGTCACGTCAGGTTACAGAATAAACAATGTATTACTCATTGTTCCGTAGCTTGTAAAATATAATTGCGATGTCAAGTACAACTACGCACATTTACGTTTATATTATAATTACAAATAATTTTTAAGAATTTGCTCAAGGGTGTATATTTTTACACAATTCTCAACACGAATTTAAGTCGTAATAATGGCAGAAAATGTTTTCAGTCTTTTAATACCCTCAAACTACTAATATACGTGTAGGAAATTGTATAAAAATATAGCCTATTCTTGGAATCTGGCTTTCCAATTTCAGTCCTGCCTCTGCTGGTCTTTCACTTGGTATGACTGTTGCCCTAAGCAAACTGGATGTACTTTGGATTCTAACCTCCGTGAGATATCAGTTCAGAAAGAGAATGGCAATTGAGCTCTGGAAAGAACAATAATAATTCGCTAAAAGTAAGGAATGCTTCACCAACAGGACTGTCTTTTTGGAAAACTATCTCCATGTAAACCACTCACTAGCGGCTATCGACTACTCCCAACATGTAACGTGGCTAGCGTAGGAGTCACAGCCACGACCCCCAACCATTAAAAGATATCTTGTTATGACAAGTGTTCTACCTGAATGTAAAACACCGCGATCACTCACTCGAGTGGCTAAGTGAAGTAATCGTTAGAGGCACGTTTGCCTAAAAAAAGAATTTAGAAATTCAAGATACTCTGAATTATTGGTTTATTGAATATAACATTATACTTTTGTAAAAATCAGTTTATAGTTTGAACAATTTAATACTTCAAGAATTTACTAAGTTAAAACAATTATTATAACTTCAAGCCAACTCAAATCTAACAACCAATTAACACGTACAATACGGCACAAGCCACAAGCTCGAAAGCTAAGCCAAGCAGTTCGCTGGAACTGATGCTTTTACATTGTATCCTGCCAGTTTTTATAGTGTAATTGTTTACTATTCTGATTACTAGAATAAATGAGAAAGTATCCGTTGGCAAGTCTTACGTCTTTCTAGAGTAAACAAAAATATTTTCATGAATAGTTATATAAAGCGTTACATAAGTAAGAACAAACACAGCTTGTCCTAAATCCCCCTTATGGCTAAACACATCAATTGGTAAATAGTACAGTTACTTTTAGAATAACAAATAAACTAATGATAATATTATAACACAAGATACTGGGCCGGCTATCGACTACTCCCACCACGTAACGTGGCTAGCGTAGGAGTCACAGCCACGACCCCCAATCATGAAACGATATCTTGTTATGACAAGATACTGGGTCGGCTATCGACTATTCCCAACACGTAATGTGGCTAGCGTAGGAGTCATAGCCACAACTCCCAATCATGAATGGGCAAGAAGCCCTCTGGGAAGAAAACCTTGCAGAATGACACTGTAAAAATTAGTTCAGCAGCGGGCAGGCAACTGTTACGGATGTTTTCTGTATACGTATTGTACACTCTCTCCAGTTACCTGGACAATAAGTACATCTTGCATTACATAAATTGGCTTGTAGGGAAAACTGTTTTGATTATTCTCCCTTCTTATTCTACTGATATACTATATAGGTCCATACGGGTTTTCAAATGCTCTTGTACATTCATTAATTTATTTCTATTCTCACTTGTGACTGTAAGCCCATTGTACACTATAGCTTCTCAGTTCTCAGTTCTTATACGGCTGATGTACAGAAACATACACACACTCACACACAGATTGTAACACATTACTGTGTTTGTTGATACTGTCGCTCATTAATTAGCAGAAAATATTGTTGTTAAATCATAAGCTTTAATCGTCTTCAGTCGTCTGACGCTTTGTGTCCGTCAGCGTATCGAACAGCTTGTTTGCGTGTACTGCATTGCGTTCACTACATTTGATATTGGCACTTTTTATCATTTCTTTGACCGTGGGTATATTTGAATCGCGTTGTACTATTGCTCTTTGTAAGTAACATGGTGTATACACAATTTTCACATAACTTTGTTCTGAAATGTTGTACCTTGTCTACATAACTGTTGATGGCGGATACCGTAGGTCCATACGGGTTTTCAAATGCTCTTGTACATTCATTAATTTATTTCTATTCTTACTTGTGACTGTAAGCCCATTGTACACTATAGCTTCTCAGTTCTAGTCCCAGTCGTGTCCGTTTGTTGAGTGCATGCACATTCCACGTCGTCCCTCGATAAAGTTGATGATGGATTATATTTGTGCGTCATAAAATGAACAAAAAGTACAGTTATTTTAAGTAAATATAGGATAATTTTAATTGTTTACACATTAGGATCTTGAATCAGAGAGAGTTGATGTTATCAAGCTTGTTATTCAGTATGTATTGTAAGATTACTAATGAGCAATAGGGTCTAGTGATAAGTACCAATAAGACAGTATAAATAAAACCAGGGTTGCAGTAACAATTTCACGTTACACATTCGCTAATTGTAATATGAAATGACTCCATCGAGTTCATTAACGAGTTGGTATGTTTCTTTGTATAACGTAACGGATATTCGCTGTCACTGAGAACAGATAATAGTGGAGCGTTTCGGCTACTGTATATCTGTAGCCGTTTTCAAGTCAACGACAATCTACATACTAAATAGCCTGTATAAAACATTCGACAATATAAAATTAAAGAAACCCACTCACTGTCTCATGGACACAGATCCATCAAACAACTTATCATACAGAATAATCCGAGAAACAACAGTGATGTTACAATACAGAAAAATGCAAATTAACTGTGTAGTGTACGCCTCATTATAATATTGGTATAATATCTGAAATAACCTATAGTATAGTTCTTTTGATTATGGATGTTCAAGTGGGATTGTAGGACTCGATTGATCTTAAGATGTGGAGTTTAGATTTCCGGTATATGAAGTCAAACAAGGCACAGCAAAAACATAAAGGCGTCCAGATCTGACTAACGGCTCAGAAAAAAGGACACTAACTAAAGAGCAATAAGAATATTATTACTAGTACTGAGCAGAAATTTTGAGGAAAATTTATAGAGCGGAGACACAGAGTCACCTGTGAAGGAGTCGCAGCTTTGAAGAGTGTACTCGGTAACGTTGACCAAGACAAGAGGAACATGTAAATAGACGTAAAACGAAGGAAAGCATTAGAAAGACACGAATGATAAAGAGTTGATAAGATAAGACACTCACGTACGCACACACACAGAGTTGTAAAACTAGATTAATTTTGATAAGAAAAACGATGATTCTTATGGAAAACATTATTCAATAGTCTATGTACGTTCAGTAAGTGTTTAGTTTGTTACTCAATAACTTATGTTTGTATTAATATGTTACAGTATATGCGCCACCCGTCTTCAGTAAAAGAACAAAAGTATACTTCTTCACGACAGACTAGACAATTTTAAACATTAAAATAAAAAAAATCAACTTAACGTCGATTAAAAATATAAGTAACCATTAATATCACGTTTGAAAATAACATTTTTCTATAGCTTGATAATATTAATTAAGGTAAATATTATATCAAAAGTTTTATAGTTGTCGAAAAACTTATTTTAATTTTACCTACTACAGTAAAAGGTTGGGTCATAAAAGTGTGTATATTGTGTGCGTGTGTGTGAGAGAGAGAAAGACAGACAGACAGACAAACAGACAGAGTGTACGTGTGGACGTACTGAATTTCTAAATAGGCTATTACGTTAATACTGTTCAGTAATTCGGCTGGATTTAACAGCAGACTACGTCATTAAAGGTAATACACGATTGGCCAAATGTTTGTGCGCGTGTTGACATTGTGTAACAATCAGAGGGTGTGCAGGGTGTGCTTACATCTGCGCTCCTCATGCTCCCTCGCCCTCTCCCTACTTCCAGGTGCAACAGATGTAGGGAACCCGGTGTATGAATTTTTCAAACCACCTGAATATTTATGACACCTGGAGCTACGATAACTTGTTGATTCGAAAACAGATGTAGGTGCAAAAACAAAATATGGAGAAAAACAATTTTAAATGCCAAAAACAAATCTTTCGATACGTAGTGGAGAGTTTTATTTAATTTTAATCTGTGAATACAGTTTTTGATATATACAACTTATCGTATGTTCTGAAAGGCAGACTGGAAGACTGCAGATCTGGTACGAATTTTGGAAAGCACAGACGATTTCATAGGTTATGATTATAACATCGATATTACACTAGATTATATCGAACTTCTTTATACAGTTATGCATTTTTAAACTGCTCTGAAAAAACTGAGTTAAAGTGAGATTGAAAAAACCGCTCTGAAATTAATTTAAGGCACATATATATTGCCATGGACAAGCAGAAAAGAAATAAAACAGTAAAGAAACACATTTCAGAATAGTTCACTGTCAACGAGTATATACTAGCAGCATTGAGATTATTTTTATTCGTCACTAACGATGTTGATCACGAGTGATACCATAATGTACACAAGACTAATAAATCAAGAGGTAGACGATAAAAATAGACAGAAAAGACATTTTAAGGATAATTACGGAACAGAGCATAGCGTGGTTTGGTAATATGAACAGACAGAAAGAGAAGTCAGAACTGGAAAAGATTAAGAAATGGAACCGCTAGGAGGAAGAACCAGAGGAAGACCGAAGATGAGACCGGAGGAGCGGCGGACAGAGGACTTGAGAGCTAAGAGAGTGACGGCGTGGAGGAAGAGAATGAAGGACAGGAAGGAGTGAAAAGGGGGCGATTGGTGAGTTAAGAAACTTATGGAAAAAGGAATAGAGAATGAAGTACTTATCACTGACAATGCTTTCGGAGTCAGAACGCCTCGAGACACAGCGGCTGGAAATCTACGAGAGATGTAACGCTAATAATAATAATAAATGAATGAATGATCGACTGTGTAAATGGACATAGAGCTGTCGTACAGCTTTTATGTACGACATAGTGAAGCTAATAACTTCAGTGATTATTTCACTGTTCATTGTGGACTGTTGTAGTAGGCCTACGTTTGGACTGTTGTATTTTTGGAGGAGAACTGTTGAATTAAGTGTAAGTTTGTTTAAGGTTTGAACCAACTTAATAACTCTGTTGCTTTATAAAACGTACGTTTGATTTTTGCCTCTTGTGCCACTTCCGCATTAGCAATGAGGGCCAAAACATTTACAGATGGGTCTAGTAATAACGTCAACATATCACAAATTGTGCGTAGATTTGAAAACAAAATAATGAGGTAACTCTACATAATTTTTCCAAAGCTACTTACGAAAACATCAAGAAAATTATTATTTTTTTTAATCGTTGGTAGCTGTTTTGTCATAATCAATCTCTGAATTATTCATTCCTGACGATTTGCGCCCAGTGCCTAACAGTTTATTACAGTTTATTTAATTATTAATTCCAAGAATCCATACATCTGTAGATGCACTTGTTCACAAAATTCAACAAACAGAAACGTGTTATTTACCTCACGTTCGCCTTAAAAAGCAAACAAATATAACGGGGGTTCAACGAACTCTGATTTCAGGAATAGAAAAGTCATCCATTTTTCTAGAGTAAATTTAGATCAACAAGGAGATTGTTTTAAAATAGTGCAGCGGGATGAATGACACAAAATCTGTTATCAAAGACACTTTTCCGACGTGCTTAATTATCGTTAATTCAAAGCATTTACAAATGTTTGCCGTGAATTTGGATTAATGCGAAATCACTTCACGCCCGCTGACGCTAATTTGTTTTCTGGGGACATCACATAACACGAAAATTGTTATCAAAAAAGTTTTATTACTTTGATTAAAATACAAAAAAATATTATGCATATTCATACAAACATGAGTATAGTCAATATTTATAAATACTTAAAATACATTATATACTGACATGTTTTAAGTGTGTGTGTGTGTGTGTGTGTGTGTGTGTGTGTGTGTGTGTGTGTGTGTGTGTGTGTGTGTGTGTGTGTGTGTGTGTGTGTGTGTGTGTGTGTGTGTGTGTGTGTGTGTGTGTGTGTGTGTGTGTGTGTGTGTGTGTGTGTTATAAAGCGCATGCGCACACAGCATGTTCAATACATTATAATACATATTGTTAAATTGTAACTGTAGGTTATTACAATTTTCCGAAAATTTATTATTTTTATATGAAAATTGTATTGTCGGACCGAATATTTTGTACCTTATCAGAGACCGATTGTGAATCGTCTCAGTGATGATGCAGAAAATGGGAATACGATAATGACGAAGTTGTTCCGCAACGAGTGTCAGAGTTGTTGAACAACTGCAGCAGATCATGGTCAGTGCAATTGTTGAGCAAACTGTAACCGACCACATAATAATGAAATTGAGGCATCATTATTACACACATGTTGCCCATCAGAGTGCTACTGACGACTTGTGCCAGAGTACGGAAACCATGGTACCAGATCAGACCACGTGCCAGAGCAGACACGGTACCAGAGTTTATACGAGGAAATCATGATCAGTGAACGTGTAAACAAACCGTAACCGATCACGAGGCTAACCTCATATGTTGTAGGGCAAACAGACGTAGTATTGACGACTAGTGCCACAGTATGGGAATACCGTAGCGACGGTGCCAGAGTTGTGAGTAGTTTGTGATCAATGAAATTGTTAAGCAAACTGTGACCGACCGTGAGGCTTCATCATTCCACATACGCCGCCGGCTGGATAATTATCCGCGCTCTCTTAAACACCGGCTCAGTCAACAGTACAGTCTGAATTATGAATCTGAGTGTCTACGTTCAAACAAGAATAAGTTTTATATGGTTTAAAATTATTTAAAAAGTTTTTTTACATTCACAGCAAAGATTTTTAAAATAATTTAATCAAAGTCCACTTAAAATGTGTTTTTATGACACAAAATTCAAATCATATTTTTATGATTCACTAAATAGCGTCAAATGCCAATGATGTAACTCATAGACCGATCAAACGAGGCTGTAAGGGAGACACACAGGCCTTATTACGGAAGGGGTAGGATAATTACAATAAGCGTTTGAAAACAATTACTAAAGGAGTAGGATCGTCAATTAATGTGAATTAAACGAAATAAGTCAGACAAGACCCAGGCAGAACTTGATTATAGAAATAGTAGCAGTCAGCCGTTTCACTTGGGCTACCTGGTAGAAATGACGTTTGAAGATTGGAATGAAGAGGCAGAGCTAAGGATAAGGATAACTTTAACCAACAAGACATATTTTGCGATTCACCACCTTTGTAAGTCAAATGACATTTATGGACAGACAAAGTTCGCATATACAAAATGTTTGTGCTTCCATACTGTACTGTGGAAAGGTATCCTGGATACTAACTCAAAGAGCACTGAACGCATGAAGATATTTAATAGGAAATTCATGAGTCAAATCCCTAAGCCCCCATTTGCAGAAACGGTGCTAGTGCAAGGCACGATATGACTAAGAAGCATATTCTCGTTTCAACGAGTCTGTAGTAGAAACGCATAGAAAACTGAGGAAATTGCAATGAGCTGGCCATGCCGTGGAACCAGACAATGATACCTCAAGGAAAAGGGTCCTACTAGGAACTATAGAGGACAAAAGACTGGAAGATGAGAAGACGTTTGAGACGCGCATGAGAGAGTAATTCGCTACTTACAGAAGGGCTTAGGAAGGAATTCGACTTCGGGCTTAGGAAGAGGAGGTGGCACACTAGGGGAAAATGACAGTTCAAACTCAGCCCCCAGGGCATATCTGGACCACAGCATCCGCGATCTGGACCGCAGCATCCGCGACTTTTTCGCTGATCTGTGTCCTGGACCCGCAGCATCCCGATGGACCACAGCATCCGTGAATAAATTTTTTTTATTTTTTTAAATTGATTTTTTTTATTTTTTTTATTTTTTTAATTAAATTGATTTGGTAGGATGAGGTTCAATGGACCACCAGCATCCGTGAATATACTTTTTTATTTTTTTAAGAAAGCTGATTTGCATATCAGTGGGTGGTGTTGGGTGGGAGGTTGTTTTTTTTTTATTTCATATCAGTGGGTGGGGGGTGGTTCCAACTCGATGCATTATAGTGTATATTAAAATATATGATCAGGTGTACCAACCTTTGCATGAGTTCAAATTTGTCGCGTGTTATAATGTATATTAAATCTATATGATCAGATGTACCAACCTCTGTATTATTATTATAGTGTATAGATAATTTATATGAGCAGGTTTGTCAACATTTTCTGTGGCGGGGGGAGGGAAATTCAAATATGTGTTATATTGTGTATGTATAGAGCAGATCTGTCAACATTTTTTTCTCTTCTGTGGTGGGAAATTCAAACTATATGATCATAATTGGTACTCTCTCTCTCTCTCTCTCACACGTTGTGTATGTCTCTCTCTCTCTCTCTCGTTGTCAAACGTTATGCTCAAACTGTTCTCCTCTCTCTGTGGTCAGTACCGCACGCATGTATATGAAATTAGAAAGTTTATATTTATTCGACAAATATTAACGCCCCCTCTCTCTCTCTCTCTCTCTCTCTCACTCTCACTTGTTTCAACTGTGTCAACAAATAGTAACGTCCTCTCTCTCTCTCTCTCTCTCTCTCTCTCACACACGTTGTGTATGTCTCTCTCTCTCTCTCGTTGTCAAACGTTATGCTCAAACTGTTCTCCTCTCTCTGTGGTCAGTACCGCACGCATGTATATGAAATTAGAAAGTTTATTCGACATATATTAACGCCCTCTCTCTCTCTCTCTCTCACTCTCACTTGTTTCAACTGTGTCAACAAATAGTAACGTCCTCTCTCTCTCTCTCTCTCTCTCTCTCACTCTCACACGTTTCAACTATGCAAGGTTCCATACCCTTTCTCCTGTCTCCCTCTCGTACATTGAGTAGTCGGTGTGATGAATAAATAATTTTAGCACTATCTCTCTTTCGTTGTCAAAACGTCGTCTTCATTTTCAATGTATTAAATAATTAATTAATAGTTTTATAATGCAGTCAGTGTGATTGATCCTTGTTAGAAATATATATTTGGCGTCAATGAACTACTTACCTGTTATGTTGTTACAGATGACAAATCCATACGTTAACGACTTAGCAATCTGGTACAATACTTCTGTTTTAAGGTTGCAGTTTAGACACACACATAGGTTCAGTAGTGTATAGCGAAATAAATTAAAATTATACACACACATGAAAACGGCGGCTGAAATTCATACAAATCTTCTGATGTAACAGTTCACAAAATAAATTAATTGTACACATGTTCAGAGGTGTAGAGTGAAATAAAATAAAGTCATAATTTGTTTAAATGATTAAATATATTTTAACATTCACAATATAAAATTCATAATTAAATGAATACATTATAAATTGATATTTTTCGAACGTTTATATATATAAGTGTGTGTCGTACTTGTAGAAGAAGCAACCTGCAACATAACAATACAACAACATTAAAATCATGTTAAATATCACACACACGCGCGCGCACACACACACACACACACACACACACACAGACGTACACGCACACAGACGCATACGCACACACATACATACATACAACGTGCATACGTTTGACTTGAATCATGTACATGTAGGTCCAATAAAACAGATAACAGATTTAAATACGCAACGTAATCACACACATACATACATACATACAACGTACACACGTTTGGGTTACACCACACGCGCACGCACACACACACAGACGTACACGCACACAGACGCATACGCACACACATACATACATACATACAACGTGCATACGATTGACTTGAATCATGTACATGTAGGTCCAATAAAACAGATAACAGATTTAAATATGCTAGAGTCATTGTAAGACGTTACAATCCTTGAAGTGTTTTGTCCTTTCATCAAACCTTGTAAATTAGAATCTGCACTACATTCAAACACACGCACACACAATGACAAAAAAAAAATTAGTAATGTAGGTTGCTACCTTAACGAGATACAATTTCCACATGCGCCGTCTGGTTCTTCATCCCTCGAAACACAAGATGTAGGTCGCTGGGATTTATATGACGGAGTTCTTCATCTGTAAAGACGTCAGCATACCTCTTAGGTAGATATACACGATAGCGACGCTCACAATCTTCCAACGTTACAAGCACAGACTTCCCATATCGCGTGTCCACATGCAACATGTTAACGATCGGATACTGTTTGTCCACTGTTAATTCTGCACAACGTTTGTACTCAATAGCAGAAACTGCGTTGAATTTTGTGATAAACGACATTATTAGAAGTGAAGACGTCTGTATCAAACGAGGTGGAACCAAACAATGTCAGAATATTCGCTACAAAGAAGACTAGTGAAAGTAATGGTGTGGCCATCAGGAAAGTTCACTTTCATCGCCTGAAGCTTTGCATGTACATACACACAGGCAGAATTAGCGCTGTTACAAAATATATATATATTAGGAAAGTCCACAGAAATAGTTATCGTCAGATCCGTTCTAAAATGGACTATTGGTGCGAAGTCTACTCTTCAGCCAGAAAGTTTATCCTAAAAACATGAGTCATAGTGCATACCGCAGGGTTCCGTTATGCCACTGCGACTGTTCATACTACCCCAACTGAAAGCAGATTTTTCTGAACCACGTCGGGTTGCACATCCACTCGTTCAGTTTTGGGATTGTATAACCTATCAACCGTGCATGTACATCCTATATTGCCATTGAAGTATCATCGATGGGATATGATAATTGACATCTGTAGCAAATGAAGGTCATTTATATTTTCTAATTAACAAGGGTTAAGAAAAAGTAACACGGAATGTTAGCAGGCGGGGAGAGCAGAGTTGTCGACAATTAATTTGTCACGTATCCGATAATGGCTGTACACGAATGTATCACAGCAGTTGTCTAGTATATAGCGCTTATCAGCCCACGTACCTGCTGAAGGTTGGCCATGATCTGCAAGAGAGAGAGAGAGAGAGAGAGAATGAATAACGAAAACAAAGGAACTGTTATACATATATATATATATATATATATATATATATACATAGTTTTTATTTAACCGCATGTATTATGTTAGTGTATCTTAAACCATGAACAACGCACGCAAGAATATTGCGCAAGAGCTACACAGAGCGGCGAGAAGGAATTTCGTTAGACGCGCGGTTGAATTGAAGGGTATGCACGATTTGTACCAAGCGGATCTTGTGGAAATGATACCATACGCTCGAGTGAACAAAGGGTACAAGTATATGATGACTGTAATCAATGCGTTTACTAAGTACGCGTACGCTGTACCATTGAAAACGAAGACAGGGAAAGAAGTGACGAACGCGTTGAAGCCTATACTAGCCGCTAACCGAATGAAGTATTTACAGACAGACAACGGGAAGGAGTAATACAACAGCACAGTACAAGCGTTGCTAAAAAAGTATAATGTGAAACATTACTCAACCTACAGTGAGAAAAAAGCTTCCATAGTGGAACGTTTTAATCGCACACTGAAGACCCACATGTATCGAGCTTTCAGCGAACAAGGACACTACCGCTGGTTGGATCTACTACCTACATTACTGAAATCGTACAACAATACAACACACAGAACCATTGGTATGAAACCTAGTGAAGTGAATGACGCCAACGAACATATAGTGTTGGAACGAATAAGGAAGAACACAGCGCCTAAAATCAGTCCAACGAAACCACCCAAATTTAAAGTCGGTGACCGTGTTCGTATAAGTAAGCACAAAATGACGTTCGCCAAAGGTTATACGCCGAATTGGACTAACGAAATATTCACTGTGGATAAAGTACAATCCACGACCATCCCAGTCACTTATCTGCTAAAAGACCATCTAAACAAAGTGTTGAAAGGTGGTTTTTACGAGCACGAGATTAGTAAGTCCAAAGTCGGCGACGTATACCTAGTGGAAAAGGTGTTACAATGCAAAGGTGACAGAGTGCGTGTTCGTTGGCTTGGTTTCGATGGTAAACACGATGCATGGATACATAAGAAAGATCTAATATAAAAAAGGTGACAGCACGTAATGAAAACAGTATGCTTTCGGTATTCACAAAGATGAAGATTATACAGCAAGCAAACAAATTACCAATAAAGGATATGGACTTTTTGGCTGGTGACGAAGACAGTGCTAAACGTAAACATGGCCCGCTATTACCGAACAGTATTCGCTGTATCGTTACAGGCCCAAGTTCCTGTGGGAAATCAAATGTGCTATTCAACCTACTGTTTGATGCCAACGGACTACGTTTCCGCAACGTATACGTGTTTTCAAAATAATTATTTCAACCAAAATACAGAATGCTAGAAACAGTGATGAAATCACTCGCTGATGAAGGTTTAGGTTATCATGCATACAGCGAGAACGAAGAAGTCCCGCTACCGAGTGAAATCACTGGTCTCGACTCTGTTATCGTATTCGATGACGTATCGTGTGAAAGACAAAACAATATTCGAAAGTATTTTGCTATGGGGAGACATAGCGGTGTGGACACATTGTATCTATGCCAGACATATAGCCAGATACCGAAACAATTGGTACGTGACAACGCTAACTTGTTGATATTGTTCAAACAAGACGATCTAAATTTACGACATGCATACAATGATCACGTTAACATAGATATGAAATATGATGCTTTCAAAGACGTCTGCATGGAAGCGTGGAAGGATCGTTATGGATTTCTAGTCATAGACAAAGACTCGTCAATAAATGAAGGTAGGTATAGAATCGGCTTTGATCGATTCATAATTGTTTCCGGCGAGGTATAAAAGTGGTTGCACTGTAGTAATGTCATCAGTCCTCTTGCTAACACACGATGGCGATGAATAAGGAGGAACGACTTGTGTATGATATAGATACGATAAGTGACAACATAAGGAAAAAATATCATGCATTACAACACGGTATCAGAGAAAGCGACGAGAAGTTTAGAAAAAATTACAAACCGATTCTGGAACCGTTAGAAGCTATTTCACGAAAGTTAAGTGGTGATATAATGGAGGAGGAGGAGGAGGAGGAGGAGGAGGAGAAGAAGCAGCAGATAAAACAAGAAGAGCCTACACAACACGTAATAACAGAAAACGAAGGTGACATGCAGAGTCAACACGTAATAACAGAAAAGGAAAGTGACGTGCAGAGTCATAGCGCTTCTCATTTCAGTGACGAGGACGCATGAAACCCTAACACTTCACATTTCAGTGACGATTCATTAGCAAACAAATATGTGCGTTTGTGCGAATCGACGGACTGTAAACGGATTATAGATCGTATGTATGGTGTTCGATACGAAGGCGGTAAATTTATGATAGGTGATTCAAATGTAAAAATTGATGATAACGACAACTTTCATGTCAAAGGAAAAATTTACGAGGGTACGCCTGGTCTGTATGAACTTTTGTTTATGAAACTACCGAAAAAATACAATAAGGACGATATGAGGAAATATAAGTCCATACTACTAGCAACCAACGGACACAAACAAAAATATAAACACAATACACGAATAAACAGTAACAGTGGCGTCAAGTACCGACTAGTAATATCTAAATTGTTTGCATCGAGTGCACGAAAACGTACAGGGAGTGGGTATATGGAGATGAAACCGAACACTACAATCGATTACGTGCATTGGGATGATCCTAACGAGTTAGTTAATAGATTGAGACTGTTAATGGCTTCTCAAAATAGTGGACATACTGGTCATAGGAATGAAATCATGTCGATATTGGAGGAATTACGTGAAGCCGGCATTATCATATAAAAGCAGACGCACCGTTCTACAACCACCAGTTCTTCTTCATAAATATGAGTGTAGACAAGTTCGGTAGACACGACAGCGCTGTAAGAGTGCGAAAAGAAACTCATCGAAGTCTGCGTGAGGATATCGGTTTAGGAGTGACTAACGACGGTCACTTTGATGTAAAAAACAAAAAGATACGCAACTTGGGTGATCCTGAAGAGCTGCACGATGTTGTTTCTTTACAGTACGTAAAGGACGCATGCTTACAGTACAAGAACGACGACGCTACCGTAGACGCAAAAGATCATCGAATAATAATGCTAAACGATCCGCTTAAATCAAGAGATGCAGCCACAAAACGATACGTAGACGAGAAGAGTTTGAAAAAAGATCGTGCAGGTAACGTAATCGTTAATGACTGCCGACTAACACGTGTGCAAGCGCCTGTTGACTTCAAAGACGCAGTGAATTTGGAATTTTTACATGCACACACAATCAGTTTGCAAAGCGATGCTTTCTACGCTGCCGGAAGAAAAATTACGAATATAGCGAACGGTGTCAATGACAAAGACGCAGTCACTGTACGACAAATGCACGAATTAAAATTACATATAAAGACCGAATTGTACAAGGTCACTCAGGTATTTCACGCTCATATAATCAATCTAATAAAGTTTGTCTATAAATATCAAGACAGCGCGACACAGCGTTCAGTTCTGGCTGAATATATTGAAGAGGTGGGACGTTTAATAGACGTTCTCGATACGGAAACGGAAATCAAGGATTGGAGATCTGTTTACAAGAATGCACGTACTTCGTAAGAAAAGAATGGGGCGCGGTG
Source organism: Magicicada septendecula (assembly GCA_034769895.1). Taxonomy (NCBI): domain Eukaryota; kingdom Metazoa; phylum Arthropoda; class Insecta; order Hemiptera; family Cicadidae; genus Magicicada; species Magicicada septendecula. Next base: position 664,619,373 of record CM068368.1, read on the forward strand.
TAATTGGAAAAATACTTAAAAACACTGTGGCCGCTATCGTTTCGTCAGTACCTACTTTGATTAATCGAGCGGTGGACGCATTACCGGTAGAATTACACCTACCCGGCTACCGATTCTGTGGACCCGGAACAAAACTCAAAGAGAGATTGGCACGTGGCGAGCGTGGAATCAACGAGTTGGACGAAGCCTGTCGCGAACACGATATCGCCTACGCAAGGTACACAGACAACAGTCGAAGACGTATAGCTGATCGCGTTCTTGCCGACAAAGCGTGGGAACGAGTGAAAGGTTGGAATTCCGGTGTTAGTGAAAGAGCGTATGCTGCAGCTGTAGCCGCTGCAATGAAAGCGAAATCAGCAGTGGGTGGAGGGGGTTCGCGTAGTGGTTGTAGAAAAAAGAAGAAGGGTTCAGGAATTAAACATCAATCCGTGGGCAAACGCAAAACAGTCTCAAGACATAAACGTAACAATACAAAAATAGCGTCAGGTCTATACCTACGTCCTTACAGACAAAAAAACTAATTTGCATACCAGTGCGTGCACTGTCCGATAGTGATTTGTATGTGTACGCAAAACTTTTGAAAATACCTTATTTCAGAGGTGTTTTTATGCGTAACACTTTACCACGCAGACGACCATGGAAGAATGAGAGTGCAGTTGTTAATCTGGACAGTGCAGAAGGACTCGGTACGCACTGGGTTTGCTACAAGAAGCGAAACAATCGAGTTTACTACTATGATGCGTATGGTAATATGCGACCACCTCTTGAGCTGACACAGTATTTTGGAACCGACACTGCCATTTACTACAATTACGAGCGTGAACAGTCGTCACACACAGTCATCTGTGGGCATTTATGTTTGGACTTCTTAACGCGTGAGTGATCAGTAAGCGACAAGATGTCTTGGCTGTCGGTCACCTTAACAGGTACGAATGCTGCTGCTCTTGTATGTGACTTTTTCCCACCTCTCGAACTAACAAACGGGGAATGGTATGTAGGTCTATTGGACTTTACTACATACAACAGTATACCGAACGTGGTTGAGAGGAAAAACAATGTGTTTCCAGTACTACGAGACGGAACAACGTGGGACTTGATAACTTTACCTACAGGTGCTTATGAAATCGGTGACATAAAAGCCTTCCTCAAAAAGCAGTTAGGAGACTCACAGATTAGTCTACGTCCTAACAATAATACACTGAAATGTGAACTGACTTGTGCACTTGATATTGACTTTCAACAAACAGTGTACGGTATTGGTGATATGTTGGGTTTCAAGGAAAAGCGTCTGCTTGAAGCGAATAAAACTCATACGTCTGACGCTACAGTTAACATTATAAAAGTGAACAGTATATTGATAAGGTGTAATATAGCCCACGGATCATACAAGAACGGTAAAAACGAGCACACTCTGCACTCATTCTATCCGTCAGTCGAGCCAGGATTCAAAATAATTGAATCACCTACAAACGTCATATACCTACCTGTGAATGTGAGTCGTTTGGACAACATAACATTATCTTTACACGACCAGGACGGTGACGTAATAGATTTTCGCGGCGAAGTCATCACTGTGCGTTTACATCTAAAACGACTATAGACATGGGCTTGTACTTTGTTTCTTCGCCACCGCTGCTACCACAGTCGTCGACAATAAAAGAAGAAGAAGAAGAAAGATCGGCTAGGAAACGCATCAGTACTCGTTCGAAACTGAAACGATTAACATCAGTTAACCGCCGTTTTCTGATTTCATTGGGTTTTGTTGTAAACAAGTAACATGGCGAGTGGAATATTATCTGTGGAGCAGCAACCGTTCTTTGAAGACAGTATCACACACTTTTCATTTCATTCACACGCACCGTACGCAACAACAAGATATGGAAACAATGATGAAATACGTGTGCCGATACAACAACAGGACGTCTTTACACTACCGTCGGAAAGTTTCCTCTACATCGAAGGCAAGTTGGTTAAAAACCCTAGTGTGGCTGCAGATACTGCGTTGAATGTGGAACTGGTGAACAATGCTATAGCATTTCTCTTTGAAGCGATTCGTTACGAGTTGGCCGGTGTGGTAGTGGACCATACTCGAAACGTCGGTGTTACGTCAACTATTAAAACTTTTCTATCACTCAACAACAACACACGTGACGCAATGAAAAACGCAGGTTGGGTGGCGCCGACCACAAACGTATTAAAAGTGAATGATGACGGGGAATTCAACTTTTGTATTCCACTGAAAATGCTAATGGGATTCGCAGAAGACTATACACGCATCGTGCTGAACGTGAAACAAGAACTTATACTCCTACGCACATCTACCGACATAAACGCTATGGTTTTAACAAGCGGACAAACGACTGCTAATTGTGTTCTTGAACTAGATAAAGTTTACTGGAAAATGCCTTATGTACATGTAGCTAATGCGTACAGATTACCACTGTTACGACTCATAGAGAATGACCACCCGATAACTATGCCTTTTAGGACCTGGGAGTTGCATGAGTATCCTGCCTTACCACAGACTAAAAGGCAGAATTGGATTGTCAAGACCTCGAGTCAGCTAGAAAAACCACGCTTTGTTGTGTTAGCGTTTCAGACAGCAAGAAAGAATGTACTGACGGCACACGCTGATGAATTTGATCATTGTAATGTAATCAATGCGAGACTGTTTCTAAACGACAAGTATTATCCTTACGATAATTTAAACTTGGATATTGGGAAAGACCGTTTTGCATTATTGTACAATATGTACGTCAGTTTTCAAAGTTCGTATTACCACCGTTTAGACGTCAGCCCAGTACTGACACCAGAATTATTCAAATCAAAAGCCCCGCTGCTTGTATTCGATTGTAGCAAACAGGCCGATGCGCTTAAGTCTTCAGCAGTTGATGTACGTTTAGAATTTGAATCGTCAATGAATTTTCCTGCACAGACGACTGCCTACTGTATGATACTACATGATACGCTTGTGTACAATTAATTTATTTTGTGAACTGTTACATCAGAAGATTTGTATGAATTTCAGCCGCCGTTTTCATGTGTGTGTATAATTTTAATTTATTTCGCTATACACTACTGAACCTATGTGTGTGTGTAAACTGCAACCTTAAAACAGAAGTATTGTACCAGATTGCTAGGCCGTTAACGTATGGATTTGTCATCTGTAACAATACAACAGGTAAGTAGTTCATTGACGCCAAATATATATTTCTAACAAGGATCAATCCCACTGACTGCATTATAAAACTATTAATTAATTATTTAATACATTGAAAAATGAAGACGACGTTTTGACAACGAAAGAGAGATAGTGCTAAAATTATTTATTCATCACACCGACTACTCAATGTACGAGAGGGAGACAGGAGAAAGGGTATGGAACCTTGCATAGTTGAAACGTGTGAGAGTGAGAGAGAGAGAGAGAGAGAGAGAGGGGGGGCGTTAATATTTGTCGAATAAATATAAACTTTCTAATTTCATATACATGCGTGCGGTACTGACCACAGAGAGAGGAGAACAGTTTGAGCATAACGTTTGACAACGAGAGAGAGAGAGAGAGAGAGAGAGAGACATACACAACGTGTGAGAGAGAGAGAGAGAGAGAGAGAGGACGAATAATACAGAGGTTGGTACATCTGATCATATAGATTTAATATACATTATAACACACGACAAATTTGAACTCATGTAAAGGTTGGTACACCTAATCATATATTTTAATATACACTATAATGCCGGTGAGTATAACGTTTGACAACGAGAGAGAGAGAGAGACATACACACCGTGTGAGAGAGAGAGAGAGAGTAACAATTATGATCATATATAGTTTGAATTTCCCACCACAGAAGAGAAAGAAATGTTGGCAGATCTGCTCTATACACGCACACAATAATTTAAGATTGGTAACCCTGATCATATATTTTAATATATACACTATATACCACATATTTGAATTTCCCTCCCCCCACCGCAGAAAATGTTGACAACCCTGCTCATATAAAATATCTATACACTATAATAATACTACAGAGGTTGGTACACCTGATCATATAGATTTAATATACATTATAATACACGACAAATTTGAACTCATGCAAAGGTTGGTACACCTGATCATATATTTTAATATACACTATAATGCATCGAGTTGGAACCACCCCCCACCCACTGATATGAAATAAAAAAAAAACAACCTTCCACCCAACACCACCCACTGATATGCAAATCAGCTTTCTTAAAAAAATAAAAAAGTATATTCACGGATGCTGGTGGTCCATTGAACCTCATCCCACCAAATCAATTTAATAAAAAAAATAAAAAAAATCAATTTAAAAAAATAAAAAAAATGTATTCACGGATGCTGTGGTCCATCGGGATGCTGCGGGTCCAGGACACAGATCAGCGAAAAAGTCGCGGATGCTGCGGTCCAGATCGCGGATGCTGTGGTCCAGATATGCCCTGGGGGCTGAGTTTGAACTGTCATTTTCCCCCTACTACACTAATTGACAGTAATACTAGTATACTCCCGAGCTGTCAAATTCGCTCATTATATTGAATGAAATACATTCATTATTGCAAAAAAAATCGATATTAGATAATTTTTAAATTATAGAAAACATTACAGAAATCCTGATTTCTCTATTGTTTCTTTAATAATGTAACAAAAGTAAAGCACACAATCATACATTAAACACTAAACATTCGAAACATTAAACACTAAACACACAAACAATTCGACTAATTCATTTAGTCTGACACCCTGCTGGATTTTCATAGTCTTTCAAATTTTGGGACCCCTGGGGGTCCCAAAATTTTGAAATGTCCAAAACTTAACACTACATTGAAGTGTTAGTTAGAATTCACTTTGATTCGCCACATGCATTTTTGCGATTGTATCAAAATTTTCACCCACTTTTTGGGCCCTACCGTCCAAAATTTTTGATATTCTCAAAATGAACACTATATTCAGACTGTGGTTTAAATTCCTTTTAATGTGATATCCCATACAGGGTTTTGCGATTTTTGTCACAATTTTGCCCCTCGTTTTTACCTTCCCACCCCCTATATTTGGAGGGATCAGTCTCACAAACAATAGGGTTCTATAGGATAAAAGTATTAATAGCATGCCAAGTTTTACGAAAATCGGTTGATGCGTTCAAAAGTTATCGTGAGACAAACTGGTAGATATACAGACAAATGGCAAATGATCGAGTCAAAACTGAGAACTCGCTTCCCCCGTTCAATTATTACACTCTTATATTCATATAATTAGCGTACTTACTTACATAGTCTGTACTAATTGTTTATTATAAATTGGTGATGAAATATTTAAGTATCGACTTATTTGAGATGTGAACCGAATTTAAATTATGCTTTTTCAGACTCTCAGAAATAGCATGCGACTGTTGTGTGAGAAGGGACTGTTTGTTTGTGTGTGCGTGTGTGTGTATGTGTAATTGTTTCTTTGTAATCTGAATTCAAACACAATATTCCTTAGCTACGTTCTCTTATCAACCACCAATATACAAAGCGATCAGGCAAAGTATTATGAATGTTTTAATGAGAAAGTAAATTCTTTCTGTATTAAATTCCATGAAGAGTAATGCGTCCGTAAACATCTGGTAAAATTTCAGGAACAACTATGCGATGTAAACTGGGAATAAATTGTATGTTGGCATCTCGCTGCTAGGAAGGAAGAGGGAAAGTCAGATTTTATGAATCTGACGAGACCCTTCGTAACAACCGTACGAACTTACCAACTTCCACTGATACTTGAAATACTCATGATATAGGCCACCTGAACTGCGAAACTAGATTCAGAAACACATTTTCGTGTACTGTTTTGAATGAAAATGTGGAGCCTAATGTGTTAAACAGCTTAACTAGCAACTCCTCTTCATTTAGCCGTTCGGAGCCGGAGTTAAACTTAGGTCCCATATACTTGTAGTAGGCACGAGGCCGTGCACGTTGCGAACACACTTCAGGCAGAGATGTCACGCTTGAAAACAAACAGCATAGACAAGTTTGGAGACAGCAAAAAACACCACAGGAATCACAGTAGCAGAGTTAAAAATACGGGCTTAACAAGCGATGAGAATGATAACATCCGATGACCTCGTTGATCGAGATCGGCTTGTCTACTGCTTGTAATGAATACAATAATCGCATAGTGAATATTGTAGTATTTATATATTGTGTGTGTGGGGGGGCAGTGACGTAACTACGGGGGCGAATCAGGGGACGAAACACCTCCAAAGCTATTAAAAATTCAGTGAAATTCCATAAGCCTTAACGTAGGCCTTTTTCTAAGCCATTTTCGCCATTTTCATGTGTTGAGAATATACTGGAAAACTCTACATTCATTCTTAAGTGGGTGTACCTGTCATTGTAGAGGTGAAAGTTTGTGTTGTGCGGTGGGGGGTCGAGCTGCCTGGGCGGGGCCTCAGCCCGCAGACATGCGTGTTTACTGTGAGGTCTATAAAAGTAATGTTCTGGAAGTTTTAAATAAAAGGAAAGATCTGGAAGCTTTTTTCTATAAAACAGAGATGCACTCGACCAGTTCAGTTTCAGTTTTTAAATGTGCTCTTATAATGTGTATTTCGTGTGTCTGTTTTATGTATACTTGCTACTAAACTGTTCCTTCAATAAAGCGTGTGTTTGCTCCTGTACTTAAATTATGAATTATTTTTAACCATACATCAACAGGTTATGGGCCCAGTGGCATTTTAAAATCGGAGTGCAGTGTGTAATTGGAGTGCAAGTATAAAATATTTGTGCAAAAATGGAACCAAATATAAAAATTGAAAAACTTCGAGACAAAGATAATTGGCATCAATGGCGCTTCGTAGTACGCACATTGATGGAAGAGGATGATGATGTGCTGGATGTTTGCGAAGGAAGATTAGCCGAGCCAGCTGCAGGTGCAGAAGATCGTGACGCGTTGTTGGAAAAGTTCAAGAAGGCGGACAAAATTGCCAGAAAGTTAATTGTTACAACAGTGGAGAGAAAGCCTCTCGAACTTATAATGGGTTGTTCTACTGCCAAGGAGATGTGGGACAAATTGAATACATCATATGATCTAAAATCTGATGAAAATCTGTCGATGATTCAAAAACAATTTTTTGAGTTTAAGTGGACAGAGAGTGAAAGTGTTACGTATAATATTTCAAAAATAGAACAGTTGGCTAGAAAAATGAAAAATCTCAGGGGAAAAATTGAAAAGACTATGGTGATGACTCGTGTTTTAACATCTTTGCCACAAAAGTTTAATCATTTTCACAGTGCTTGGGATTCGGTATCTGACGATAAGAAGAATCTCGAAAATTTGACTGAGCGCTTGATGGCAGAAGAATTTAGATTACAAGAGCAAAAGGAAGTACACGAAGAGACGACAGCGTTGCTAGCTAATCTGAAAATCGGTCATAAATCGGTCTCTTATAAATATGAGAAGAATGATTTGAAACAAGAGCAGTGTTATAATTGTGGAAGACAAGGTCATTTAAAAAGGGACTGCTTCAGGTGTTATACGTGCAAAAGAAAAGGTCATAAAAGTAACAATTGCTTCATGAATAAGAATAATGGACAGCGAAGATGGTCGAATAATCAAGAAAGAAGTAACTCGTCTTCTGGACAGAAGAAATCAACATCGAGGATAGCACTAATAGGTGACAAAGGCAGCTGTGGCAATCGGGATGATCTCTGGATTGTGGATTCGGGTGCGACGGATCATATGTCGAAGCATCGAGAATGGTTTTCAACGTTCGAAGAATATACAACACCAGTCAGTGTAAGAATGGGCAACGGTATGACAATGTCTGCATATGGTAAAGGTAATATTGACTTTGAAACTTATAAAAATAGTGAACGAGTAGAAGGTACTATCTATAATGTATTATATGTTCCTGATTCAATGTATAATCTGTTTTCTGTTAAATATGCGGATAAAAGGGGTATAGATTATGAAATAACACATAATGCTACGAGATGTACTTTAAAGCATGGTAATGAAATTCTTGTAACTGGTTCCGAATATGAGCCTGGTAGTTTGCTAAAATTAGACATTCAAACTTTAATTCCAAAAGAATGTTACGTGGTAGAACAAAAGAGTAGATCGAGCATTGCCAACGGTAATGTTTTACAATTATGGCACGAAAGACTTTGCCATCAAAATGTAAAACATGTGAAGAATTTTTGAAAAATCTAAATATAAAATTTACGGATGAAAATTTCTTTTGTGAAGGTTGCGCTTATGGCAAAAATCATAGATTGCCTTTTCACAAAAAGATCGATCGTGCCATTAAAACTAGCGAAATAATTTATACTGACGTTTGTGGTCCTACGGAAGTAGAGTCTCTCGGTAGAAAGTTATATTTTGTTTCTTTTAAAGACGATTTTTCAAGTTATAGAGAAATTCATTTTATTCGAGAAAAATCTGAAGTAATAGAAAAACTAAAATCATTTTGTATTGGGGTTGAGAATCAATTTGCAACAAATATTAAAGAAATTCATTTTGATGGTGGTAAAGAATACGATAATAGAGCAATGATCTCTTTTTTAAATAGTAAAGGTATAAAATATTCGATTAATGTTCCATATACGCCCGAACAAAATTCAATTGCAGAGCGCGATAACCGAATCATTGTAGAGGCTGCTCGATCAATGTTATATTCAAATTCAAACTTACCTCTGTTCTTATGGGCAGAAGCAATGAATACTGCTGTACATGTAATTAATAGAACAGGCCCAACAAAACAAAATAATAAAACTCGTTATGAGTTATGGAATGGAAAAACAGATACTGTTGATAGATTTAAAATATTTGGAACCATGTGTTATGTACATATATCAAAAGAAAAGCGTAAGAAACTTGATAAAAAATCGATGAGGGGTTATCTGGTCGGATATCATGAGGATTGTAAAGGTTATCGTGTATATGTTCCGGAAGTGCGAGATGTCATTATAAGTAGAGATGTACTTTTTAAACCTGAAAAAGCATTAGCTGATTCAATTATTTTGAATTCTTTGAACAATAATAATAAAGAAACTGAAGAAAATGAAATTATAACTCCTAAAAATAATGAACTTTTACTTAAAAATGAATCAAATGAGTTTGAAGAAAGAGAACCTTTACAATCTTCAAATAGCGATACCAATCAAACTGGACGACAATTGCGCGATAGAACAAAATTAAAACGTACAGAATATTATGGATGTCCGATCACGTTTATTGCTGAAAAGTTACCATCTAATTATAACGAAGCAATTACAAGTAAAGAAAAAGATAGTTGGCAAGCTGCAATGCAGGACGAAATGAACTCTTTGTATGAAAATAAGACATGGGTATTAGTGGAAAAGCCAAAAGATAAAAAGGTGATTAACAATCGTTGAGTTTTTGTGAAGAAGCTGAATCCAGATGGTACAGAACGTTATAAAGCGCGGTTGGTTATTAAAGGTTATTTCAACAGAAAGATATAGATTATAAAGAAACTTTTAGTCCGGTTGTTCGCTTTGATACAATAAGATTGATACTTAGTATTTCTGCTCGTGAAAATTTACATATCGGTAAATTTGATATAAAAACGGCTTTTTTATACGGTGACTTAAAGGAAGATATATATATGAAACAACCTGAAGGTTTTGATGATGGAAGCTCACGCGTATGTAAATTAATGAAAAGTTTATACGGCTTAAAACAAACACCAAGATGCTGGACTGAGCACTTCACTAATTTTCTTGTAAATTTAGATTTTTGTCAAAGTACGGGTGACCCATGTTTATACATATATAACAAAAATAATAATAAGATCTTGTTAGCAATTTATGTTGATGATGGACTTATTGCAGCTTCAAATGAAAGATTGATTGATAAATTGTTGAATGATTTCAGTAAAAATTTTAAATTACTAGTACTAAAGAAGTTACTAATTATCTTGGAATGGAAATTTGTAGATTGAATGATGGGTCTGTTTTCATTCATCAAAGTACTTATATTAACAAAATCTTAGAAAAGTTTAATGTGTCAGAAGCTAATATTGTATCTACGCCAATTGATTGTAATCATGATGAATATTTATCAAAAACTATTGTAAGTAATGTACCTTATCGTGAAGCTGTCGGCAATTTGATGTTTTTGCAAATTGTAAGTCGTCCGGATATAAGTTTTGCTGTAAATGTTGTATCTAGAGTTTTAGACAAACCAAGTGTAGCTCATTGGTCAATTGTTAAACGAATTTTACGTTATCTAAAAGGTACGATTGATTTTGGATTACTATATTGTAAGGATGGCAACGTTAAAGCTTATAGTGATGCTGATTATGCTAGCGATACAGTTACACGTAAATCAACTTCTGGCGTAGCTTGTATGTATGCAAATGCTGCAATTATTTGGCGAAGTAAGAAGCAACAATCTGTATCATTATCAACAACCGAGTCAGAATTTGTAAGTGCAGCATTAGCAACAACTGAAATAATGTGGTTAAAGAAGCTGTTTAATGAATGCGATTGTAAGACTGATAAATATGATTTATATATTGCGACAACACAAATTACTAAACTATTGGCGCATAGGATATGATAGTATGTGTATCTCAAATTAAAAGTCTATATTGGAGGGTTTAAGATTATTTATTGCACAAAACACAAGTAATTGTTTATATGGTATAATTGATATGTACAGAATGTAATGTTTGATATAAAGTCTTTCTTTTAAAATGTTAAATACTGTTCATACGCAAGACGTGATACGTTATATAAAGAAGATTCCCACGATGATGTTGCTGAAGAGAAGGGCAGGTCTTTGCTGTGTAGTTGGGTCGTCAGGTGTGGCTTATAAATGACAGACGTTCACCCAGAAACGTTTACAGCTGGGCTGGCGTCCTGTAACAGCTGGGCTGGTGTCCTATAGCAGCTGGGCTGGTGTCCTCTAACAGCTGGGCTGGTGTCCTATAACAGCTGGGCTGGTGTCCTATAACAGCTGCGCTGGTGTCCTATAACAGCTGGGCTGGTGTCCTGTAAGTCCCACGATGAATCTGACGCTTCGCACACACAACGGTACTACGGATCTTACTACTCGTAAAATTAATATAGAGTTTATGACCAAGTAATATCTCAGGTGACAGTGAGTTTAATCAAAAAACGGTATATTGAACTTATACCACTCCGGCTTCTTCAAGTGTTCACGCGAATACAAAGGTCTACCGCGATCAGCAGACCACCCTATGAGGAAATCTTGCACTAACACGGAAACGTCTTGATGGAACAACTTACTATTGCGTAACTATTAATGATACTGACACTGCGGAAAATCACGCACAGTGATACAGTTACACTCACTTATTACACACGTAATACTACAATATTAATATCGTGTGTACAGAGTTAATACTCAACCGATCTGCGTCAACACGCGTTACTATCGCCGAATAGTCTTAACAGATTCCTGCAAGCGACAGAATCTTGAACAAGAATTGTATGCACCGTTCGCGGTAGCAGCAGTGAAGAACTGCCTGTAATTATACGCGCAATGCGTTAAAACAATACTGTGTGCAGATGTACTACACACACAGTTCTGAGTCTTCCCGTTTCACTAACAACGAATGGTCTTTACAACACCTTGCAAGCGGTAGAATCTTGTACAAGGAGTGCACGTCCCGTTCGCGGTAGATGGCGTAGAAGAACTGCCTGTGTAACAACAGGCTTAAGAAAATTTCCAACCACCACTCAGCATTCTATTGGTGGACGGAAGTCACATGGTTAGTACACCGTGACATGCACTTTTCATGCAGTAGAGTGCATTTACTTTGTAAGAGCATGCATAGCGGTAATCAGAATACCCTTATCACATGCATAACTGCATACTTTACTAATATCATACATGAACGTAAACAATAGTCAGAAATATATAGGGATTGTAGCAATACATATGTCTATGTTCAGTTCAATGTCAAACACAATGATAATTAATTCACGCACAGCCCGGGAAACGTTTACCACTCGCGCACGCGCGCACATTTCCACAAACACAGTACATGAATAACAATAAATAAATAATGCACAGTTTTACTAAACTAAACCCTTATCCTTACTAAATACAACTGATAACATAACCAAACTTAACCATCTACCAATATAACATGAATGTCCATTGTCTGTGTAATATATGAGCTTGCCCCGCTTATCATGATCCTGTGATTCGTTACAGGATTAACCCCTTCCCGCATAAAAAAAAAATTTTTTTTTTTTTAGTTAACTAACAAAAAATAAATTTTTTTTTTTTCGATATAACCAAAACAATTTCCTAATCCTGAAACAATAATATTAATACCCTCGAACGAAAATCAAATAAACATCCTCAAATCAATACTAACATTTCCTAACTGTCACTTTGACAGAAGCACCAAATCAAAGACACGTGGTAACCTTAAAACTAAAACAAACACACATGTTCTTGACACACAGATAACAAAATTTTATGCAGGGTCACAAAGTACACAGACGGCATTCCTTATCTTAACTAGATTATTGTTCATTCACAGAGTCATCTTACATATAACATTTAAACCTGAACTGACATATTTAAATAGCTACACATTCTTACCCCTATATCCTGACATTTATTTCTGAGTTTTTTGTATAAATTTTTCTCAGTTTTGAAACGCACACGTTTCCTTGGAAATGTAGATTTGAATTTGTTTAATATACGCTGTATTTGCTTTATCTCGCAACCCATTAACTGAACCTTGGGGGTCGGTGAGTTATTCGTTATCTTATCTTTCGAGCGTCCCAGTCTGATAACGTGAGGTCGACAATCAACTTTAGCTTGCAATAATTCTTTCGGAAATTCCAATGTAGCATGCAGTTTATTCAATTTATCAACTTCCCAAATAATATTATGTCCGAGTTTTCTAACTCCAAGTACGGTCGCATCTATTTCCGTACCCTGTTCGTATGTTGTTTTAATTGCCTGTTTTTCAATTATCTGCGACTCACACGTTGCTGATTTTATCCTTGTGTGACTTACCTGCAGAATCGGCATTTGTATACAGTAGTTTTTACACCTCTTTAGTAACTGCTCGTCCAACAACGATATTTCTGTGCCGCTGTCGAACAACATCTCGTCAACATAACCACTGATTTTTGCTTCGACAATAAGGTCGGTGCAATTTTCAATACTAATATTTCCCTCATGTTTATTACTATTATCATTATTATACACTAAATTATCCCTAATTTCGGCAGGATATAGGCCATACATAACAGTTCTATTCTTATAACTAACATTTTTCATACTTGATTGATTTAACTGCTTTTCAACTGAATCATTTTCAGTAACTGTTGCTAATAAGTTGGTATTAATTTGCTGAGTTGTATTTTTATGTTGTTGTGATTGCGGCTGATTTTGTGGTGTTTGAACATGAAACTGATTACGCGGCGGTTCATTATTATTTACCATAATTGTTGTCACCTTATTGTCACCAGTATCATTCACCTCTCCATCCTCCATAAACACCTCAGTATCTGATATAAACTCATCAAGTACCTCCTCATAACGACATGTGTCAGAAATACCTGCACCGTTATTATCAATACCCATTCCAGGTTCTACTACTGGTTCGGGATTTTTATGTGTTATGCATAAACTGTCCGAATCAATAATAACTTCAGATTCTATGATCCGTTCACGGCTCTCGCATGCTATATCTGTTACATTATAAACTATCACCTCCTCACAGCAATTATCTGAAGTATGTTCTGGACTAATAGTGTTGCTACTACTAATTTCACTTTCGTTATCTTCACTATAATGGAATGCATAATCTAGATATTCGACCATATCGAATAATGAAATACTATGCCCTAAGCGAGTTGCTTCATTAATATTACTTTCAATTTCATCCCACAATTTCAGCCTAATGGCTCTACTCTCCTCACATATGGTTTTATCATCAACTGCCATGGCCCTTAAAGATTCTATAAGCCCTTTTGCCTTCGACATAGTGATCACAAATTAATTTAAAATTTAGTAAATTTAAATTCACTGATTTATACGCAAAGAAAGTTATTATTATCACCAGATTATTAACGTAGTGTAATCAGTTTATACACACAGAGAAAGCAGTTCAAAATATCAACATGTAAATAAACCTTATCTAACACACAACAACTAATAATCTACCTCCAATATACTGATAAAATCTGTTCATATACGACATACAAGAGAATATGCACAATTGATAAATTAAACCCTCAGATAATCATATGAACTATACACATACAATTATTACGTTAATTATAATTATACATAGGATTTTACCAACAATTTTTTTTATAGACAAATATATAATAGCGTAAAATTTCCGCTATTTTACGAGCCCCAAGTTGCTAAGCGCCAAAATATCTCTATGCGACAACACAAATTACTAAACTATTGGCGCATAGGATATGATAGTATGTGTATCTCAAATTAAAAGTCTATATTGGAGGGTTTAAGATTATTTATTGCACAAAACACAAGTAATTGTTTATATGGTATAATTGATATGTACAGAATGTAATGTTTGATATAAAGTCTTTCTTTTAAAATGTTAAATACTGTTCATACGCAAGACGTGATACGTTACATAAAGAAGATTCCCACGATGATGTTGCTGAAGAGAAGGGCAGGTCTCTGCTGTGTAGTTGGGTCGTCAGGTGTGGCTTATAAATGACAGACGTTCACCCAGAAACGTTTACAGCTGGGCTGGCGTCCTGTAACAGCTGGGCTGGTGTCCTGTAGCAGCTGGGCTGGTGTCCTGTAACAGCTGGGCTGGTGTCCTATAACAGCTGGGCTGGTGTCCTATAACAGCTGGGCTGGTGTCCTATAACAGCTGCGCTGGTGTCCTATAACAGCTGGGCTGGTGTCCTGTAAGTCCCACGATGAATCTGACGCTTCGCACACACAACGGTACTACGGATCTTACTACTCGTAAAATTAATATAGAGTTTATGACCAAGTAATATCTCAGGTGACAGTGAGTTTAATCAAAAAACGGTATATTGAACTTATACCACTCCGGCTTCTTCAAGTGTTCACGCGAATACAAAGGTCTACCGCGATCAGCAGACCACCCTATGAGGAAATCTTGCACTAACACGGAAACGTCTTGATGGAACAACTTACTATTGCGTAACTATTAATGATACTGACACTGCGGAAAATCACGCACAGTGATACAGTTACACTCACTTATTACACACGTAATACTACAATATTAATATCGTGTGTACAGAGTTAATACTCAACCGATCTGCGTCAACACGCGTTACTATCGCCGAATAGTCTTAACAGATTCCTGCAAGCGACAGAATCTTGAACAAGAATTGTATGCACCGTTCGCGGTAGCAGCAGTGAAGAACTGCCTGTAATTATACGCGCAATGCGTTAAAACAATACTGTGTGCAGATGTACTACACACACAGTTCTGAGTCTTCCCGTTTCACTAACAACGAATGGTCTTTACAACACCTTGCAAGCGGTAGAATCTTGTACAAGGAGTGCACGTCCCGTTCGCGGTAGATGGCGTAGAAGAACTGCCTGTGTAACAACAGGCTTAAGAAAATTTCCAACCACCACTCAGCATTCTATTGGTGGACGGAAGTCACATGGTTAGTACACCGTGACATGCACTTTTCATGCAGTAGAGTGCATTTACTTTGTAAGAGCATGCATAGCGGTAATCAGAATACCCTTATCACATGCATAACTGCATACTTTACTAATATCATACATGAACGTAAACAATAGTCAGAAATATATAGGGATTGTAGCAATACATATGTCTATGTTCAGTTCAATGTCAAACACAATGATAATTAATTCACGCACAGCCCGGGAAACGTTTACCACTCGCGCACGCGCGCACATTTCCACAAACACAGTACATGAATAACAATAAATAAATAATGCACAGTTTTACTAAACTAAACCCTTATCCTTACTAAATACAACTGATAACATAACCAAACTTAACCATCTACCAATATAACATGAATGTCCATTGTCTGTGTAATATATGAGCTTGCCCCGCTTATCATGATCCTGTGATTCGTTGCAGGATTAACCCCTTCCCGCATAAAAAAAAAATTTTTTTTTTTTTAGTTAACTAACAAAAAATAAATTTTTTTTTTTCGATATAACCAAAACAATTTCCTAATCCTGAAACAATAATATTAATACCCTCGAACGAAAATCAAATAAACATCCTCAAATCAATACTAACATTTCCTAACTGTCACTTTGACAGAAGCACCAAATCAAAGACACGTGGTAACCTTAAAACCAAAACAAACACACATGTTCTTGACACACAGATAACAAAATTTTATGCAGGGTCACAAAGTACACAGACGGCATTCCTTATCTTAACTAGATTATTGTTCATTCACAGAGTCATCTTACATATAACATTTAAACCTGAACTGACATATTTAAATAGCTACACATTCTTACCCCTATATCCTGACATTTATTTCTGAGTTTTTTGTATAAATTTTTCTCAGTTTTGAAACGCACACGTTTCCTTGGAAATGTAGATTTGAATTTGTTTAATATACGCTGTATTTGCTTTATCTCGCAACCCATTAACTGAACCTTGGGGGTCGGTGAGTTATTCGTTATCTTATCTTTCGAGCGTCCCAGTCTGATAACGTGAGGTCGACAATCAACTTTAGCTTGCAATAATTCTTTCGGAAATTCCAATGTAGCATGCAGTTTATTCAATTTATCAACTTCCCAAATAATATTATGTCCGAGTTTTCTAACTCCAAGTACGGTCGCATCTATTTCCGTACCCTGTTCGTATGTTGTTTTAATTGCCTGTTTTTCAATTATCTGCGACTCACACGTTGCTGATTTTATCCTTGTGTGACTTACCTGCAGAATCGGCATTTGTATACAGTAGTTTTTACACCTCTTTCGTAACTGCTCGTCCAACAACGATATTTCTGTGCCGCTGTCGAACAACATCTCGTCAACATAACCACTGATTTTTGCTTCGACAATAAGGTCGGTGCAATTTTCAATACTAATATTTCCCTCATGTTTATTACTATTATCATTATTATACACTAAATTATCCCTAATTTCGGCAGGATATAGGCCATACATAACAGTTCTATTCTTATAACTAACATTTTTCATACTTGATTGATTTAACTGCTTTTCAACTGAATCATTTTCAGTAACTGTTGCTAATAAGTTGGTATTAATTTGCTGAGTTGTATTTTTATGTTGTTGTGATTGCGGCTGATTTTGTGGTGTTTGAACATGAAACTGATTACGCGGCGGTTCATTATTATTTACCATAATTGTTGTCACCTTATTGTCACCAGTATCATTCACCTCTCCATCCTCCATAAACACCTCAGTATCTGATATAAACTCATCAAGTACCTCCTCATAACGACATGTGTCAGAAATACCTGCACCGTTATTATCAATACCCATTCCAGGTTCTACTACTGGTTCGGGATTTTTATGTGTTATGCATAAACTGTCCGAATCAATAATAACTTCAGATTCTATGATCCGTTCACGGCTCTCGCATGCTATATCTGTTACATTATAAACTATCACCTCCTCACAGCAATTATCTGAAGTATGTTCTGGACTAATAGTGTTGCTACTACTAATTTCACTTTCGTTATCTTCACTATAATGGAATGCATAATCTAGATATTCGACCATATCGAATAATGAAATACTATGCCCTAAGCGAGTTGCTTCATTAATATTACTTTCAATTTCATCCCACAATTTCCGCCTAATGGCTCTACTCTCCTCAGATATGGTTTTATCATCAACTGACATGGCCCTTAAAGATTCTATAAGCCCTTTTGCCTTCGACATAGTGATCACAAATTAATTTAAAATTTAGTAAATTTAAATTCACTGATTTATACGCAAAGAAAGTTATTATTATCACCAGATTATTAACGTAGTGTAATCAGTTTATACACACAGAGAAAGCAGTTCAAAATATCAACATGTAAATAAACCTTATCTAACACACAACAACTAATAATCTACCTCCAATATACTGATAAAATCTGTTCATATACGACATACAAGAGAATATGCACAATTGATAAATTAAACCCTCAGATAATCATATGAACTATACACATACAATTATTACGTTAATTATAATTATACATAGGATTTTACCAACAATTTTTTTTATAGACAAATATATAATAGCGTAAAATTTCCGCTATTTTACGAGCCCCAAGTTGCTAAGCGCCAAAATATCTCTATGCGACAACACAAATTACTAAACTATTGGCGCATAGGATATGATAGTATGTGTATCTCAAATTAAAAGTCTATATTGGAGGGTTTAAGATTATTTATTGCACAAAACACAAGTAATTGTTTATATGGTATAATTGATATGTACAGAATGTAATGTTTGATATAAAGTCTTTCTTTTAAAATGTTAAATACTGTTCATACGCAAGACGTGATACGTTACATAAAGAAGATTCCCACGATGATGTTGCTGAAGAGAAGGGCAGGTCTCTGCTGTGTAGTTGGGTCGTCAGGTGTGGCTTATAAATGACAGACGTTCACCCAGAAACGTTTACAGCTGGGCTGGCGTCCTGTAACAGCTGGGCTGGTGTCCTGTAGCAGCTGGGCTGGTGTCCTGTAACAGCTGGGCTGGTGTCCTATAACAGCTGGGCTGGTGTCCTATAACAGCTGGGCTGGTGTCCTATAACAGCTGCGCTGGTGTCCTATAACAGCTGGGCTGGTGTCCTGTAAGTCCCACGATGAATCTGACGCTTCGCACACACAACGGTACTACGGATCTTACTACTCGTAAAATTAATATAGAGTTTATGACCAAGTAATATCTCAGGTGACAGTGAGTTTAATCAAAAAACGGTATATTGAACTTATACCACTCCGGCTTCTTCAAGTGTTCACGCGAATACAAAGGTCTACCGCGATCAGCAGACCACCCTATGAGGAAATCTTGCACTAACACGGAAACGTCTTGATGGAACAACTTACTATTGCGTAACTATTAATGATACTGACACTGCGGAAAATCACGCACAGTGATACAGTTACACTCACTTATTACACACGTAATACTACAATATTAATATCGTGTGTACAGAGTTAATACTCAACCGATCTGCGTCAACACGCGTTACTATCGCCGAATAGTCTTAACAGATTCCTGCAAGCGACAGAATCTTGAACAAGAATTGTATGCACCGTTCGCGGTAGCAGCAGTGAAGAACTGCCTGTAATTATACGCGCAATGCGTTAAAACAATACTGTGTGCAGATGTACTACACACACAGTTCTGAGTCTTCCCGTTTCACTAACAACGAATGGTCTTTACAACACCTTGCAAGCGGTAGAATCTTGTACAAGGAGTGCACGTCCCGTTCGCGGTAGATGGCGTAGAAGAACTGCCTGTGTAACAACAGGCTTAAGAAAATTTCCAACCACCACTCAGCATTCTATTGGTGGACGGAAGTCACATGGTTAGTACACCGTGACATGCACTTTTCATGCAGTAGAGTGCATTTACTTTGTAAGAGCATGCATAGCGGTAATCAGAATACCCTTATCACATGCATAACTGCATACTTTACTAATATCATACATGAACGTAAACAATAGTCAGAAATATATAGGGATTGTAGCAATACATATGTCTATGTTCAGTTCAATGTCAAACACAATGATAATTAATTCACGCACAGCCCGGGAAACGTTTACCACTCGCGCACGCGCGCACATTTCCACAAACACAGTACATGAATAACAATAAATAAATAATGCACAGTTTTACTAAACTAAACCCTTATCCTTACTAAATACAACTGATAACATAACCAAACTTAACCATCTACCAATATAACATGAATGTCCATTGTCTGTGTAATATATGAGCTTGCCCCGCTTATCATGATCCTGTGATTCGTTGCAGGATTAACCCCTTCCCGCATAAAAAAAAAATTTTTTTTTTTTTAGTTAACTAACAAAAAATAAATTTTTTTTTTTCGATATAACCAAAACAATTTCCTAATCCTGAAACAATAATATTAATACCCTCGAACGAAAATCAAATAAACATCCTCAAATCAATACTAACATTTCCTAACTGTCACTTTGACAGAAGCACCAAATCAAAGACACGTGGTAACCTTAAAACCAAAACAAACACACATGTTCTTGACACACAGATAACAAAATTTTATGCAGGGTCACAAAGTACACAGACGGCATTACTTATCTTAACTAGATTATTGTTCATTCACAGAGTCATCTTACATATAACATTTAAACCTGAACTGACATATTTAAATAGCTACACATTCTTACCCCTATATCCTGACATTTATTTCTGAGTTTTTTGTATAAATTTTTCTCAGTTTTGAAACGCACACGTTTCCTTGGAAATGTAGATTTGAATTTGTTTAATATACGCTGTATTTGCTTTATCTCGCAACCCATTAACTGAACCTTGGGGGTCGGTGAGTTATTCGTTATCTTATCTTTCGAGCGTCCCAGTCTGATAACGTGAGGTCGACAATCAACTTTAGCTTGCAATAATTCTTTCGGAAATTCCAATGTAGCATGCAGTTTATTCAATTTATCAACTTCCCAAATAATATTATGTCCGAGTTTTCTAACTCCAAGTACGGTCGCATCTATTTCCGTACCCTGTTCGTATGTTGTTTTAATTGCCTGTTTTTCAATTATCTGCGACTCACACGTTGCTGATTTTATCCTTGTGTGACTTACCTGCAGAATCGGCATTTGTATACAGTAGTTTTTACACCTCTTTCGTAACTGCTCGTCCAACAACGATATTTCTGTGCCGCTGTCGAACAACATCTCGTCAACATAACCACTGATTTTTGCTTCGACAATAAGGTCGGTGCAATTTTCAATACTAATATTTCCCTCATGTTTATTACTATTATCATTATTATACACTAAATTATCCCTAATTTCGGCAGGATATAGGCCATACATAACAGTTCTATTCTTATAACTAACATTTTTCATACTTGATTGATTTAACTGCTTTTCAACTGAATCATTTTCAGTAACTGTTGCTAATAAGTTGGTATTAATTTGCTGAGTTGTATTTTTATGTTGTTGTGATTGCGGCTGATTTTGTGGTGTTTGAACATGAAACTGATTACGCGGCGGTTCATTATTATTTACCATAATTGTTGTCACCTTATTGTCACCAGTATCATTCACCTCTCCATCCTCCATAAACACCTCAGTATCTGATATAAACTCATCAAGTACCTCCTCATAACGACATGTGTCAGAAATACCTGCACCGTTATTATCAATACCCATTCCAGGTTCTACTACTGGTTCGGGATTTTTATGTGTTATGCATAAACTGTCCGAATCAATAATAACTTCAGATTCTATGATCCGTTCACGGCTCTCGCATGCTATATCTGTTACATTATAAACTATCACCTCCTCACAGCAATTATCTGAAGTATGTTCTGGACTAATAGTGTTGCTACTACTAATTTCACTTTCGTTATCTTCACTATAATGGAATGCATAATCTAGATATTCGACCATATCGAATAATGAAATACTATGCCCTAAGCGAGTTGCTTCATTAATATTACTTTCAATTTCATCCCACAATTTCCGCCTAATGGCTCTACTCTCCTCAGATATGGTTTTATCATCAACTGACATGGCCCTTAAAGATTCTATAAGCCCTTTTGCCTTCGACATAGTGATCACAAATTAATTTAAAATTTAGTAAATTTAAATTCACTGATTTATACGCAAAGAAAGTTATTATTATCACCAGATTATTAACGTAGTGTAATCAGTTTATACACACAGAGAAAGCAGTTCAAAATATCAACATGTAAATAAACCTTATCTAACACACAACAACTAATAATCTACCTCCAATATACTGATAAAATCTGTTCATATACGACATACAAGAGAATATGCACAATTGATAAATTAAACCCTCAGATAATCATATGAACTATACACATACAATTATTACGTTAATTATAATTATACATAGGATTTTACCAACAATTTTTTTTATAGACAAATATATAATAGCGTAAAATTTCCGCTATTTTACGAGCCCCAAGTTGCTAAGCGCCAAAATATCTCTATGCGACAACACAAATTACTAAACTATTGGCGCATAGGATATGATAGTATGTGTATCTCAAATTAAAAGTCTATATTGGAGGGTTTAAGATTATTTATTGCACAAAACACAAGTAATTGTTTATATGGTATAATTGATATGTACAGAATGTAATGTTTGATATAAAGTCTTTCTTTTAAAATGTTAAATACTGTTCATACGCAAGACGTGATACGTTACATAAAGAAGATTCCCACGATGATGTTGCTGAAGAGAAGGGCAGGTCTCTGCTGTGTAGTTGGGTCGTCAGGTGTGGCTTATAAATGACAGACGTTCACCCAGAAACGTTTACAGCTGGGCTGGCGTCCTGTAACAGCTGGGCTGGTGTCCTGTAGCAGCTGGGCTGGTGTCCTGTAACAGCTGGGCTGGTGTCCTATAACAGCTGGGCTGGTGTCCTATAACAGCTGGGCTGGTGTCCTATAACAGCTGCGCTGGTGTCCTATAACAGCTGGGCTGGTGTCCTGTAAGTCCCACGATGAATCTGACGCTTCGCACACACAACGGTACTACGGATCTTACTACTCGTAAAATTAATATAGAGTTTATGACCAAGTAATATCTCAGGTGACAGTGAGTTTAATCAAAAAACGGTATATTGAACTTATACCACTCCGGCTTCTTCAAGTGTTCACGCGAATACAAAGGTCTACCGCGATCAGCAGACCACCCTATGAGGAAATCTTGCACTAACACGGAAACGTCTTGATGGAACAACTTACTATTGCGTAACTATTAATGATACTGACACTGCGGAAAATCACGCACAGTGATACAGTTACACTCACTTATTACACACGTAATACTACAATATTAATATCGTGTGTACAGAGTTAATACTCAACCGATCTGCGTCAACACGCGTTACTATCGCCGAATAGTCTTAACAGATTCCTGCAAGCGACAGAATCTTGAACAAGAATTGTATGCACCGTTCGCGGTAGCAGCAGTGAAGAACTGCCTGTAATTATACGCGCAATGCGTTAAAACAATACTGTGTGCAGATGTACTACACACACAGTTCTGAGTCTTCCCGTTTCACTAACAACGAATGGTCTTTACAACACCTTGCAAGCGGTAGAATCTTGTACAAGGAGTGCACGTCCCGTTCGCGGTAGATGGCGTAGAAGAACTGCCTGTGTAACAACAGGCTTAAGAAAATTTCCAACCACCACTCAGCATTCTATTGGTGGACGGAAGTCACATGGTTAGTACACCGTGACATGCACTTTTCATGCAGTAGAGTGCATTTACTTTGTAAGAGCATGCATAGCGGTAATCAGAATACCCTTATCACATGCATAACTGCATACTTTACTAATATCATACATGAACGTAAACAATAGTCAGAAATATATAGGGATTGTAGCAATACATATGTCTATGTTCAGTTCAATGTCAAACACAATGATAATTAATTCACGCACAGCCCGGGAAACGTTTACCACTCGCGCACGCGCGCACATTTCCACAAACACAGTACATGAATAACAATAAATAAATAATGCACAGTTTTACTAAACTAAACCCTTATCCTTACTAAATACAACTGATAACATAACCAAACTTAACCATCTACCAATATAACATGAATGTCCATTGTCTGTGTAATATATGAGCTTGCCCCGCTTATCATGATCCTGTGATTCGTTGCAATATAGATAATATGAGTGCATTAAAACTTATAAGTAATCCTGAATTCCATCAAAGGACAAAACATATTGATGTGAAATATAATTATGTACGTGATTGTTTTCAAAATGGAGAAATTGATGTATATTATGTTAAAAGTGATGAACAAGTCGCTGATATACTTACGAAAGCTTTGTCAAAACCAAAATTTGTTTATTTAAGATCTAAACTTGGACTTAAGAGTAAAAATGATTTTTTTTAAATTAATGTGATTGTGAGAATTTAGAGTTTTAGGGAGGGTGTTGAGAATATACTGGAAAACTCTACATTCATTCTTAAGTGGGTGTACCTGTCATTGTAGAGGTGAAAGTTTGTGTTGTGCGGTGGGGGGTCGAGCTGCCTGGGCGGGGCCTCAGCCCGCACACATGCGTGTTTACTGTGAGGTCTATAAAAGTAATGTTCTGGAAGTTTTAAATAAAAGGAAAGATCTGGAAGCTTTTTTCTATATAAACAGAGATGCACTCGACCAGTTCAGTTTCAGTTTTTAAATGTGCTCTTGTAATGTGTATTTCGTGTGTCTGTTTTATGTATACTTGCTACTAAACTGTTCCTTCAATAAAGCGTGTGTTTGCTCCTGTACTTAAATTATTCATTATTTTTAACCATACCTCAACATCATGTGTTAAAATAAGGGTTATAAATAATTTTATATGTATATATTGTAACGTGTAAAGTGTTACTCGTATATTTTACAGCCTCACGTTGTTGGCATCAATTCTGTAACGTGTAATAGGGTTACTACAGGTTATTTAGCCTCACTGTTGGGATCGCCAATTCTGTAACGACAGTAATAATCGTACTTTTTAATATTGTATCTTGCTTATATCTTGGGTGTTTAATGTGTATACTTTGTTATTAGTTTATAAGGATGAGTATCTGTTCAGGGGAATGTTTGTTGAGCGCCAATTTGCAATCACCGGTTGCAAATAAAATATATTTATAAAATATCAATTATAAATTTTTTTTAAAAAAATATTATATGGTTTCTTTATCAGCTGTAATTAAATCTCTTTTAATCTGTTCTTTCAGCAATGATTATGATAACTTATGCTCATCAGAACAGATTTTAAAAAATCTACCATGACTTTCAAATGAGGAGTGTTGCCAACTTAATCTAATTACTGAAGTCAATTCACAGTACCAGATATCTTGTTTAGTATATCATACCCATTTTGTATTCATGAAATAAAGAGACGAATAAACCTTTATTCTGTATCTATTAAACTCAAATCCTTTATTTATTCTTTAAATTGTTTTAAAAGTCAAATATAATTCTTAACAAAGTTTGGCCAGCTGTATTTTAATATGCTCAGAGTGGCAGCAGTAGCAATAGTAACTCTTATACCTCAGAGCATAAACATTTCACATTTTATATTTACTGAATAAAATACAAATATAATGTGTTAAGTTAGGTCCTTTTGACTACGGTATAAATAACAGTTTTTACAGGAAAAGTACCAAAATACATGTGTTTATAAATAGTTACAATGTGCCTTAACAGGATTATATAAATAGTGTAACAAAGTTCAGTGTTTAGGTTATGTTAGTAAAATGTTTTTTAGACTTAATTCGCTTTAGATTATAGTAACACTATACATCAATGGTTTTTTATGCTTATGGTAATACTAATCATTAATATTGTTCTCAGTGGAAGTTCAAAAATTTTTTTTATGAAAAGTGTAATCAATGTCTTTGAAACCTATAGTCTAGGCTTAACAGGGAATGGTTCAGATTAATTTTATATCAAAAATACTTCTCTTCTTGTGTCAATTGATTCAATTTCTTCAGAGATATACTGTTTTAATTCTGTAGAGTCCTGTAGAACTTCCTTCTTCTATTTTAATCTTGATGAAGATAATTATTTAATTGTTTTATTTAGATGCACTTATATAAAATGTCTCATAATTTACTTTTGTCACTATGTGTTGTTTAATTCAACCTTTCTCATTCAGATCCAATAATACATTCCTATTTTATTTATTCTTACATATTAGTTGCTAAGGCCTATATCAGCTATCTTATTGGTTTCCAATGTAACATTTTTTGTTACCCTGGTGATATCATAGTAATAACATAAACAAACTCTTACTATTTTATCTGTCATTCTCTTTAAAAGGATATACCATTTTTATACGAGCTTTAATCTTCATTTTATTGGTTTCTTTGATCTTCTGATGAAACACTGATCATTTTGACACCACTTTTGACTATCTTCTGTTCTATATTTCTTGAGTTATTAATTTACACTTTTTATTCTATTTGTTCCAAACTTATTTATTATTACTTCTTTTTGTACTTTTCACTTTCTTAAATCTATTTGACACATTTAGTAATCCTTTTTAACATAACCTCACATTGTTTCATGATTATTTTAATAGAAATTCTTATCCATATAACTTAACTGTCTAAGCTCAATGTGCCTAGTTTAACAAAAATATATGACTATTATTTTGGTACTTTCTTGTTAAGAAAAACATTAGTGTTATTAACACTATCATATATAATATTAATTAATGTGACCCAAACTAATTACTAATAACTGTTAGTAATATATTATAATTCCCCTTAACTGACTGTATTTATAAATTTACAGTCTGCACAAATAAAACAAAATTCCATAAGTAAATCCATTAACATTGTCCTTCTTACTTATCATCATTGACATCATTTTAACTATGATAAACACAACTATCACAGTCTTCGTTAACACACTTTAAACAATTAAAATAAACCATATTCAATCAAGTCTTTCATTACTGATTTCTTAAAAATCTAATGTTTCTTGGTACTTTTTTATTAAGATAATCAAAGTATATTTATGTTAAAAGGGCATGGTAAAAATGTCATGTAACATAATATATTGTAACATCACAGAACGTTCCATAAAGGAAATTATTTGCATAGCAATTTATCATAAGAGGAAAGTGAGGTGAACAGTATCGAACCCAAGTAATCCTAAAAATTTTGTAATATTCTCTAATAATTAATACCATTAACTTGAAAATACGACCAGACTATGACTAAGACTCAAACCCCACATATATTAATTAAGCGAATAACAGTGTAAAACCAATAATATACTATAAGAGAGACAAATAATATCAGAAACAACCGAAATGAAGTCATTAATTATTAAGTTTTGTAACTCTGAATAGGGTATAAAAAACTATTTATTGTGAATTAATGGACAAGATCCATTATTATACTATGTAATGTAAATAAAATAAATGTATTAAATGATTTGAATACATTATTAGAAGGATCTAAGTTAAAATAAAAAAATATATATATAAATGTTATGACAAAAAATATATGTTTAGGAGCTGAGTCCAATCACTCAGATTTTGTGAGAAAATTAATTATTATCAAATTGAGATAAAAACTATATTTAATTGTCAAGTAGACAAAGATGAACAATTTATCTTAAATAAAGAAAGCTGTAAAGTGAATAAAAATCAGTTAAAATAGCCAAAAACAGTATTAACTGAAAACATGTAGTAGACCTATAATATTGTAATATTTATGAAGTTAATGTTGACAAAATGCAACCAAATTGCATTATAAAGTTGAAATATAATATAAAGTGACTATACTAATATATTTGACTAACTTAAACACTTCAATAGTCGAGTTAGGAAACTATTCACCTATACCACATCTGGCTGAAGCCAAGGACCCATCACAAAAAAACAGTCATTTTGACTTAATAATAGCAAAATATTAACAAAAATAAAAGAAAAGGGCACACTCCTGTAGTGTACTATGAAAAAAAACATACTCAGTTGAAAATAAGATCAATTATTAAAGAATTTGACTTATGAGAGTGAAATTTGTCACACCAAGAAAAGAATCACTTATGCAAACCAATATGATGCTAAGTAAGCTTACAATAAAAAATAATATGTATCAGGATAAACCAGGTATCACAAAAGATAGACAATATAATAAACTCTCAGTGCATACTCGAAAAATCCCATATATAATAAGGAAAAAAGACTAATTATTGTATTTTAACAGTGACAACAACGTAGGCCATAGGCATGGACCATGTAAAACTAAACTTATTTATATATTATATGTGTTAAACTTTATTTATTTTGTTATAGAAAGATGATAATATTATGTATTAATGTTGTAGAAGAAACCAAACAGCTTCACAACAATTTTTTAGTTAAAAAATTGAATTTTTATGGAAACATTCCAAGGTAAGAGTTGTATGTTGTGTTATTTTATTATAGTTAATTTATTCAAAAACCAATCGTAATTAGTATCATTAGATTCAGTTGAAAGCAGAGAATCCAAATATAGTAATGGCATGCAGATTGTAAGTAGTTATGTAAAATTGTTTGACAAATACCAGAATAATTTTTGTAATATCCTTAGTGTGAAGAATAAGAAATTTTTGTTCTAAAGCTTCTACGGAAGTCAAATTTGTTCCATGAGGTTCCATTTCATTATTCTCGAACGTTCTAGAAGGAATTTTTACACAAATACACAGGAAGTTCATGTCAAAAAACTAAAACAATGAGCCTTACAGAGTATAAAAGGAAGACCAAATTCGACCGAAAAACACTTCATGCTTTGAATCCAGAAGAGACACATCACCCACGAAACTGATCATTACACCCGAGGCGAAACCGAAGAACGAGAAGTCGACGTGAGAACGCAGAAAGACTTTTCCCGTACAGTAACAATAGACTGACTTAACCTCTACAAGAGTATACGCCAATGTGTTGCTGAAATAGAGCAGCAACACGGCACATTTAATAGAACACGCAGCCAGAATATCAGCGGCCCTGGAGGGACCAAAATTTTAATAGAGAATCAATTGACAAACTGACTTTGACAAAAAATCCCAATAACGTTCCATACACAAAGCCTATTTTTCAACTGCAGGAGGAGAATCAGCGCTGTGGCGGATAATTGACAAACCACGCGGACAGCTGATTGTCGGCGGCGGTATTCAAGCGTACATTCACTGCTAAACTTTTTTACAAAAGTGCGGAAGTTTTAAAAACCGTATTTTGACTTTCAAATAAAATCAGTGCACAAGGAACGTCAACACGAAGAGGCGAGATTGAAAACTACCCGAGAGAAGTGTCCAGTGCGAGAAATAATTACCCATCGGAACGTGAGTTGTTCAAGTTAAAGTCATTTTTTACCTGGTAACATTTGTCACACAGTTGTACTACACTACACATGCCACACACCTTCAAATCACTTAAATTTTGTAAAGCATCTTATTGATCTGTCTTGGTAGTTCAAAGGAGTCACGTCCTGAGTATAAAGATTTTTCATACATTAAACTCATGCCTTTCAACTGAGTAAAATAAAATATTTATTATCCGATACTTGATTGGAGAAAAAACTTGTCAATAATAATAATTTATTTTTTGTAACTCTGCAATTTTATTTTTTTCACGAATGTTAGTCCTTCAGACGATTTTTTAAGATTCATTAAAACATACGTTATTTTTTCAAACTCAAACTGTCTTGTTCACATTTTTTTCATAGAATTAAACTAACTACTAAGAATTCAAAATTTTAATTTTAATAAAAATTTCTTGGAACAAAAGATTGGAAAAGTGGCGCCCACAAACACATAGTAGCTTAAGTTGTTTTGCAGGACGACATCATCGCAGAGGATCCAGTCATCAGTAAGTAATAAACAGTGCGCGGAGTGTAACGCCCGACATATAACAACACGAACAACACAATACAAACACGACATACCATTTCTGTTTATTATAAATTGGCAGCCCAACTAGTGAGGCTTGAAAGGAAAGGAACAAGCCCGGCAACTACCAACAAATCAAGATGCCGCAACCAAAGGGAAAAAAGGTGAAGAAGAATGTAGAACCCGAATTAAGTGTGGAAGACGGAGAGGCAGTCCAAGACGAGGAAATAGAATTAGAACCGGCCACACTAGAAATTGAAAGAACAATACAAATGGGAGATGAATTAGAGGAACAAACGGGAGAAGAACCCATACAAATGGTAGACCAAACAGAGAAACCCGAACCAGAAAAAATAACAGAGAGCGTTGACATGAATGCAATAATGGTGATGCTCCAAAGAATGGAAGAAAATAATAATAAAAATAGACGGGAAGATAAGGAGGAGAATAATAAAAATAGACGGGAAGATAAGGAGGAATTAGACAAAAAGATAGAATCTTTAGGGGAGTATATAACCGAGAAAATAAATGACAATGGGAAAAAGCTGGAGCTATTTCAGGAGGAGAATAAAAAATATAGAGTCCCTGAAAAAAGAGATTAGCATAAATTACGAAACAGTAAACAAAAGGATCGATGATAGTAAAATCGATAGTGACAGGAAGGTCGAGAATATGGAGAAACAGTTAGAAAGGTTACAGGAGGGAAATAATACCCGTTTTGAAAATATAGAGGAGCGAACCGTAGAGACCAAACAAGATGTTAGAGCTCTCGAAAACAAGGTAAGGCAAAACCAAGACGAAATCATGCAGGAGGTGGGAGAAGTCCGGAAAGACGTTAGCGAGAGAATACAGAGAACGTATGACATAGCTAACAGGCTGGACGAGCAAATAAAAACTAATAGAAATAACATACAGGAAATAGATCAGAGAGAGAAAAACCTGCAGGAAAGATTAGAAGCGCTGAGGGACACACCAATATTGAATACCCATACGTGTCATAGCGAGAACAGGGAGGTAATCAACTTCCAAAACTATCGCCGAAACCCGATGGAATTCTTAGAGAGAATGGAAGAGTTTATTGAAAGAAGTAGAGAAACAAGGTGGGTCAGGATAAGGGAAATGTTAGACGAAACGTTTCGAAACACGAGGGATAACTGGTGGATAGCGGTACGACCCGAAATCACGAATTTAGTCGAATTTAAACGCCAATTCAAAGAGAAGTATTGGTCGGAAACTGCGCAAAACAAAGTACGAATGGACATATTCTACGGGAAATACGACGCGTCCAACGGACAATCCCCGACATCGTATTTCCTGGGAAAGATATGTTTGGCACGAAAGTTGATACCGCCGATCCCGGAAGAATGTTTGGTGAGACAGTTAGCTGGACATTATAGCTACGGTATTAAAGATGCCCAATTGTACCAACAGCTCAGTAAAATAACCGATTTAGCTAAATTATTAGAAAACTGTGAATCCGCTGGAAGGTTCCAGGATTACCAACACCCCAGTCGTAAAGTAGACTATAATAACAGCAATAACGGACCAAACCGGAATGGAGGTGGAAATGGCAATAACTTTAACCAGAATAGCCAGAACAATAGCACCCCACCAAATAGCCGAAATAACAACACTCAAGGTCCAAATAACCGCAACTATCCGGGACCAAACAGAAATAATTACCCCGAAAATAATTACAGTAGGAACTATAATCAGGGAAATAGTTATCGCGGCAATAACTATAGGGGGAATAATTATGGTCAGCGTAATAATTATCGAAACAGAGGTAATCAAGGAGGAGGTGATAGGAGAAATCAGGAGTATAGACCCCAGGTAAACTATACAATGGCCAATAGTCAACGGCCATATCCACCCCATTTACCTACTGACATGTATTACCCACAACAGACGCAAGGTAACAAGAGTAATGCAACGAATAGCCAACCTATTAGTGGTAACCCCGAGGTCAGGCAGGAACCACAGGCAAGTCAGCAACCCAATATTCCGGGAGACCGGGCCAATGAGACAGGGGCTCATTTAAACTAAACGCGGCAGTGAAAAAGGAAAACGGCCCTTAACTGAACCAATATTATGGGGTGACTAAATACAAAAATAGACGGGACAAAGACAGGACAATGACACTAAAAATAAATAATTATCTTAGAGATATCAGGGAGGAATTATTAGAAGAGAGTGACAATATAGTTAAAAATCATAATAAAGGGAATAATGGTATAGTACAAATCAAGGCAAATATCAATGGTATAGAAGCAACATTACTCATTGACACAGGATCAAACGTATCGCTCATAGATAGTGTGGAGTTGGAGAGAATTAAACAAAACAGTAATTTACCCATACCCACTCTGCCTATAAATAACATTATTCTAGTCGGAGCAACGGGGAGGCAGAATAAATCGATAAAGAAACAGGTGTCATTAGAGATGACTAGTAATGGTGTAACGTTACCAATAGGGTTATTAGTGGCGAATAATTTACCCATGAGTATCCTAATAGGCTGCGATATACTTAGGCCATATAATGCAACAATAGATTTAGAAGGTAAGATTATAACGTTAAAAACAAATGAGGGAATTTGGACCAATAATTTAATTGATGCCCAAAGAGATAGTACAAACAACGCACCTTATCAAGCGATAGTGGACCATTATTATTGTGCCGATCGACCACTAAACATGCCCTTATATCAGGAGGAAAACCCAGAGTTGTGGTTAGGAAAATTAGAAGAAATAAGGGATTTCCAGAGGACAAAAGCAAGGGGTCAGATCAGCGAAGCACAGGCGGAACAATTGATTACGGTATATAATAATTACAAACATATATTCTCAAACGCTCCAGGTAAAGCCAGAGATTACCAATTCACCATAAAATTTAAAACACCGGTAGAATTTAACAGAAAATCATATCCGATCGTCTACTCGCTAAAGAACGAAGTTAGGGAGGAATTGAACAGGATGATAGAGGACGACATAATTGAGTATAGTCATTCGCCCTTTACTAGCCCAATCATAGCTGTGCCGAAAAAGAATGGACAGGTGCGTATATGTCTCGATGCTAGGGAGATTAACAAGATGATTGTTAACGACCGCACATCCCCTGGGGAGATAGAAGAAATATTGAAAAAGTTTCACGGGACAAAGTATATAAGTTCATGGGATACAGTATGCGGCTACTGGCAGGTAGAACTCCACCCTGATAGTAGGAAATATATGGCATTCATATTCGAAGGCAGAAACTATCAGTTTAAGCGATTACCCTTTGGTTTGATAAATTCTGTGGCGGTGTTTGTAAAGATAATGGACAGAATATTGGGGCAGGAAGTGCTGAAATTTACGACAGTATATGTCGACGATTTACTGGTAACTTCAGCGAATTGGGATGACCATTGTAATAGGGTTGAACAGGTGTTAGAGAAACTATCAGAGAATAATATCACCCTCAAATTAGACAAGTCCCAATTTATTGCAAATGAGGTGAAATTTTTAGGCTTTAATCTAACCGAGCAAGGGATTACTCCATCCAAAGAGAAGGTAGAAGCCATACAGAAATTCCCCACCCCAAAAAGCAGGAAACAGCTTCAATCATTTTTAGGAATCTGTAACTATTACAGGAAGTTTCGGTCCAATTATTCAGAACTAACTGCCAGGTTCCAAAAGCAGTTATCAGCTAAAGACAAATGGACTTGGGGACCAGAGCAAGATGGAGTGCTCAATCTAATAAAGGAAAAATTTTTAGAAGCAGTTATGTTACATCACCCCGACTTTACAAAACCATTTTATCTAAATTGCGATGCCAGTAACGTAAGTTTGGGTGCAGCATTATATCAGGAAGATCAGGATGGAAACCATTTAGTAATTAGCTTCGCCAGCCGCGTGCTGAACAGTTGCGAACGAAACTACAATACCACTGAAAAAGAATTGTTGAGTGTAGTTTTCGCATGCGGTAAATTTCGAACGTATATATTAGGGTACCCCATCAAGGTTAGGAGTGACCACAAATCAATATCATTTTTAAAGCATTGTAAGCTAAACCACGGAAGGATGACGAGATGGGTTTTGGCCCTGCAAGAATATAATATCACGTGGGAATATATACCCGGCAAACAAAACATAGCAACCGACGTCCTATCCCGCATCAATTTACAAGACCAAACCTTTGACGGCGAAAAGGAACAAATAGCGAAGGTATACCATATTATTAAGAGCAGGGAAGATTTAAAAAATATTTTAAACGATGTAAAGGCACAACAAGAGGCCGACCCAAAATTAGGAAATATTAGAAAAAGTGTACTGGAAGGCGATGAAATTATAAATAAATATTACTGTATACACAACGACACTTTGTTTATAAGGAATACCCCGCACCAAGAGAATTGGAAGTTAGTAATTCCACCAGCGATAGAGAGACCACTAATAATCGACTATCACGATAGGTACGGGCACATGGGTGCTCTCAAGGTAAGAAAAGCATTGGAAGAGCAAACATACATCAAAGGGATGAATAAAAAAGTGGAACAGGCGATACAGTCATGCGATATTTGTCAGAAGGTAAAATGTAATAACGAGAGAAAGGAAGGGGTCATGATACCCATCACATCCACCGAAAAATTGGAAAAGGTATTTCTCGATATCTGTGGACCATTTCCACGCAGCGGTGGAAGACACAGATATAAATTCATCATAATTATCTTTCACCATTTCAGCAAATATACCAAGCTTTATCCAATAACTAGGGCTACGACCAGGAAAATTATAGACATCATAATAGAACGGTATATAATGGAGGTAGGCAGACCGTATTCTATAATTACAGACCACGGTACCCAGTTTAGGGGAAAATTATGGAAAGAAAACCTTGGAGAACACGGGATAAAAACATATAAGACATCCGTATATCACCCGAATAGTAACCCAGCCGAGAGAGTGTTGAGGGAAGTAGGACGGTTGTTGAGAACATACTGCCATAACGAACAGAAGAGATGGCATGAATACGTAGCGTCAACCGAGGATTTTCTCAATTTCTCATATCACAACACCATAGAGGTGTCACCATACACAGTTATGTTCGAAAGACCCCCATCGCGAGAGATAAAGGAGATTATCAGTTTCCCCGACGAACCCAAATACCAATTTGAAAGAACCAAATTTTATAACAAGGTGTTAGAAAAAACGGAACAGCTACGGAAGGAATATATTCAATCCCAGCCAAAGGCAATTAAGTATAAGGTAGGAGAAAAGGTGTTAGTCAGAAATAAAGAATTGCCCAGTGCTATACAAGGCATAATGAGAAAATTGTTACTTTTATATACAGGACCTTTTACAATCACAAAAGACAATGGAAACAATACATACGAGGTAACCGACATGGTTAGTAACAAAGTAAAGGGTACGTATAACCAAACGTCATTGAAAAGGTACCATGATTAAAAACACAAATCAAATCAAGCGTCATTGAGAAGGTACCATGAATAAAAACATGTCAACATAAACTTTCCAACTTACCCATATTTAGAAAGGGAATAGAGATTATTAATAAAAATAAAAAAATAATACGTGAAGGACACCTTACACCAAAGGCAAGAATATATATATATAAAATATAGATTTATTTCCAATAGCCATGTCAACGTATATTTACCAACTTACCCGTACTTAGAAGAGGAGAAAAAGGAAAGAAGGAAAGGACATAATTAGTTAAATGAATTATTAAACAATCAAATAACAATTGATATTACTAAGGGGGAGAAAACGAGGAGAATTACTGTCATATAATTGATACTAAAAGGAAATGATAAATGAAAACAAAAAAAGGAAACAGTATGTTACATAAGGAGGTAATGATGAATCTATAAATATAGCTATTAACATTGAATGATTTTAAACGATAATTTTACCTGCGGAGAACGATATATTAATATAATTGAGAAATAATCAGAAGAGTTTAAGAAAGGGAATTTATGTGTAGGAGCCTATGATCTTTGAATATTGTATTTTTTTTATTATTTGTTAAGAAAGTGCAATTATTATTTTTCTGGACAGAGATGTGTTGCCTCTGATTTCAGTAGTTATAGTTAGGGAAGGGCGGAGAATGTATGCCATAGCGAGCCACTCTGACTTCCAACCCGCTATAAAAGTTAGGGAATTGTTAGGGAGTTATATCAAAGATTATAATTAACTATAATTAATTATAACTATAATTATAATGACTATAATTAATTAACATCAAGGTAAAAAGGAAAGGAATAGGAGATATGACAAAGAACGAAACATGAATTATGAGATGGATTAATATATTAAAGGAGTAGTACAGGAATTTAATTATAAGATAAAAGAATGAAATATAAAGAAGCTAATAAAAGGTGAATATAGAAATGATAATTTCATCAAAACCGAAGAAATGTTTTTCCAAAATTATCAATTTTAACGGAGAGGCATATGTAACGTCACAGAACGTTCCATAAAGGAAATTATTTGCATAGCAATTTATCATAAGAGGAAAGTGAGGTGAACAGTATCGAACCCAAGTAATCCTAAAAATTTTGTAATATTCTCTAATAATTAATACCATTAACTTGAAAATACGACCAGACTATGACTAAGACTCAAACCCCACATGTATTAATTAAGTGAATAACAGTGTAAAACCAATAATATACTATAAGAGAGACAAATAATATCAGAAACAACCGAAATGAAGTCATTAATTATTAAGTTTTGTAACTCTGAATAGGGTATAAAAAACTATTTATTGTGAATTAATGGACAAGATCCATTATTATACTATGTAATGTAAATAAAATAAATGTATTAAATGATTTGAATACATTATTAGAAGGATCTAAGTTAAAATAAAAAAATATATATATAAATGTTATGACAAAAAATATATGTTTAGGAGCTGAGTCCAATCACTCAGATTTTGTGAGAAAATTAATTATTATCAAATTGAGATAAAAACTATATGTAATTGTCAAGTAGACAAAGATGAACAATTTATCATAATAAAGAAAGCTGTAAAGTGAATAAAAATCAGTTAAAATAGCCAAAAACAGTATTAACTGAAAACATGTAGTAGACCTATAATATTGTAATATTTATGAAGTTAATGTTGACAAAATGCAACCAAATTGCATTATAAAGTTGAAATATAATATAAAGTGACTATACTAATATATTTGACTAACTTAAACACTTCAATAGTCGAGTTAGGAAACTATTCACCTATACCACATCTGGCTGAAGCCAAGGACCCATCACAAAAAAAACAGTCATTTTGACTTAATAATAGCAAAATATTAACAAAAATAAAAGAAAAGGGCACAATCCTGTAGTGTACTATGAAAACAAACATACTCAGTTGAAAATAAGATCAATTATTAAAGAATTTGACTTATGAGAGTGAAATTTGTCACACCAAGAAAAGAATCACTTATGCAAACCAATATGATGCTAAGTAAGCTTACAATAAAAAATAATATGTATCAGGATAAACCAGGTATCACAAAAGATAGACAATATAATAAACTCTCAGTGCATACTCGAAAAATCCCATATATAATAAGGAAAAAAGACTAATTATTGTATTTTAACAGTGACAATAACGTAGGCCATAGGCATGGACCATGTAAAACTAAACTTATTTATATATTATATGTGTTAAACTTTATTTATTTTGTTATAGAAAGATGATAATATTATGTATTAATGTTGTAGAAGAAACCAAACAGCTTCACAACAATTTTTTAGTTAAAAAATTGAATTTTTATGGAAACATTCCAAGGTAAGAGTTGTATGTTGTGTTATTTTATTATAGTTAATTTATTCAAAAACCAATCGTAATTAGTATCATTAGATTCAGTTGAAAGCAGAGTATCCAAATATAGTAATGGCATGCAGATTGTAAGTAGTTATGTAAAATTGTTTGACAAATACCAGAATACTTTTTGTAATATCCTTAGTGTGAAAAATAAGAAATTTTTGTTCTAAAGCTTCTACGGAAGTCAAATTTGTTCCATGAGGTTCCATTTCATTATTCTCGAACGTTCTAGAAGGAATTTTTACACAAATACACCGGAAGTTCATGTCAAAAAACTAAAACAATGAGCCTTACAGAGTATAAAAGGAAGACCAAATTCGACCGAAAAATACTTCATGCTTTGAATCCAGAAGAGACACATCACCCACGAAACTGATCATCACACCCGAGGCGAAACCGAAGAACGAGAAGTCGACGTGAGAACGCAGAAAGACTTTTCCCGTACAGTGACAATAGACTGACTTAACCTCTACAAGAGTATACGCCAATGTGTTGCTGAAATAGAGCAGCAACACGGCACATTTAATAGAACACGCAGCCAGAATATCAGCGGCCCAGGAGGGACCAAAATTTTAATAGAGAATCAATTGACAAACTGACTTTGACAAAAAATCCCAATAACGTTACATACACAAAGCCTATTTTTCAACTGCAGGAGGAGAATCAGCGCTGTGGCGGATAATTGACAAACCACGCGGACAGCTGATTGTCGGCGGCGGTATTCAAGCGTACATTCACTGCTAAACTTTTTTACAAAAGTGCGGAAGTTTTAAAAACCGTATTTTGACTTTCAAATAAAATCAGTGCACAAGGAACGTCAACACGAAGAGGCGAGATTGAAAACTACCCGAGAGAAGTGTCCAGTGCGAGAAATAATTACCCATCGGAACGTGAGTTGTTCAAAGTTAAAGTCATTTTTTACCTGGTAACATTTGTCACACAGTTGTACTACACTACACATGCCACACACCTTCAAATCACTTAAATTTTGTAAAGCATCTTATTGATCTGTCTTGGTAGTTCAAAGGAGTCACGTCCTGAGTATAAAGATTTTTCATACATTAAACTCATGCCTTTCAACTGAGTAAAATAAAATATTTATTAGCCGATACTTGATTGGAGAAAAAACTTGTCAATAAAAATAATTTATTTTTTGTAACTCTGCAATTTTATTTTTTTCACGAATGTTAGTCCTTCAGACGATTTTTTAAGATTCATTAAAACATACGTTATTTTTTCAAACTCAAACTGTCTTGTTCACATTTTTTTCATAGAATTAAACTAACTACTAAGAATTCAAAATTTTAATTTTAATAAAAATTTCTTGGAACAAAAGATTGGAAAAGTGGCGCCCACAAACACATAGTAGCTTAAGTTGTTTTGCAGGACGACATCATCGCAGAGGATCCAGTCATCAGTAAGTAATAAACAGTGCCCGGAGTGTAACGCCCGACATATAACAACACGAACAACACAATACATACACGACTCCACATGTCTTTCTCTTTATTATAATATATATATATATATATATATATAATTTGTGATGTTTTCAATTTGTTTCTTCTGCAAGTAGATAATATTGTATATTCTTTTTCTTATATACAAAAAGAATATACAATATTATCTACTTGCAGAAGAAACAAATTGAAAACATCACAAATTATATAATTACTGCAAGAAACATCGAGTTACTTATATAGAAAATGATATATATATATATTGTAATTGCACGATGTCCGTCTAATTGTAAGCGTGTAATAGTGTAATTGGTATAATGTGTACTCTCGTGTCTTACCAATCCGTCGTCGCTCTGGAACGGGACTCACGCAGATTGCGTCCGTTGCGAACGTACAAATAACCAGTATCGAAGTCTTTACCTGTTCTGTGTAATTCCCGAAAGGCGCCAAATTGTTTTTTATAAAACAATTAAAAATTTCGCAGTTAGATTGTCTCCTGGCAATTGTAAATAATAATTTGAATTGCCTTGCCAACTGGCGGGAATTCGACTTTCGCTCGTTGTTGAGATGTGTTGCCAACATAAAATTTGCGTAACGAAATCTACTCTCCGCTAAACACATAACATACATAATTATATTCAAATAAATACACGACAGTTAGTAAAGGTTCGTACTGATTTAATTTGTTCAAGAATTCATTAATTTTTTGAATAATCGTACAAGTGTAATTATAACAAAGTTTATGCCTCGGCTGTAAATTCGTTCACTCAGCGGATCGCTAAGGTGGCAGCGCCTCAAACGTAGGAATGTATAATGCTTATCGTCTCTTATTTATACAATTTATTCTGCCCTGTGAATTCTTTTGAATACGAAAAGGGTTTATAACAAGATGTTTAAATAAAGTACGCCACTTTATAATCGTGGTACCTATATACTAACAAGATTTACATGGAAACTCAACTGTTTTGTGTTAAAGGTGTGTCCGTTGGTTTTATCAGTTGGACATATGTTATATTACATACAGTGTTATTTAATTCGAATCATCAATCCTTGAAAGAAATTAGTGTTTAAATTTTAGAGTGAGAGTTATTTATTAGTAAATTGGTAAATCAATTTGGTTCGTTATTAGTTGTAATTTATTTTATACTTAACAACCACGCGTTGTTCGGCTATAGTTCGTCAAGTGTCTTCGCCAATGAATTGTTTCTTTAGTTTATTTCCAACGATATGGGTACCGTCTGCTTCTGACGTCGGCTTCTTAATTCATCCAGTTTTTATTTAATTGCAGTTTAATATTTGATTATTGTTCCTTCATGTGTTATTGGACTATGGTAGACATCAGTTACTCATTTGGTTTTCATAACAGTTCGATTTTCTTCGTTATTTTTCCTTCAAATGGTCAGCATCAATATAGCGTCTGTTTCTCTGGGCCGTTAATAATGGAACTCCTTTTCGTAACCATCACTTTCATAATAACGTACTGTAGTCATGACAACTGGCTTAGCTCTGATTGGCTAAGTACTTTTGAAACTATTGTTACAAATTCTGGTTTTTTGTTTAATTTGAATTAATATTGTATAATGGCTATATTTACTTGGGGATAATTTCAATTGTTGTAATCTTTACATAGATGTTCCTATTTTCTTTCAAAGATTAGTTTGATATCTTACAAGATTGGTCTAAGCCATGTATTAATGTTTTAGTTCAAAATTGATTATACTATGTTAATACATAATTTACTTATTTCTATGTTTTAATATAATTCTGCCTTGTTATTTTTGTTAGTTGTTGGTAATTACATAATTTACCTTGTTTTGTTATTTAAATATAGTCTTCAATTGTTTACAACTGGGTTTCTTAACTTAGACAGCTATGTCCTGTATGGGCATAAGTTGTTACATCTTATAATTTCTTATTTTATACATTACTTTCAATTCATATTATTGTTATTATTTTGCTGTTTTGTTAAATTTATGTCATTACTATTTTTATCCCTACTCCCATTTCTCACCCACATCTTTAACACTTACATCTATTAATAAAACATAACATATAATTAAATTAATGGTCTGTACATAGTTCAGCCATGTTTCTTTTCATTACACATAATTATTATATTTTGCCTGTTATTTCTTATAAAGGTATTGCTATTATTTTCTTTATAAATTCCTTACTTACTTAAAACATACTAACATATTACTGTGAAACTATTTCTTCTGGTATTTATTGCCTTAAACATTAAGCCAATGACTTCTTTCTTTAAATTAAAAAATGAACAAATTTGGTGAGTGTTATACCTACACCATCTCTTCTATAACAATAATCACCCTGGTGATTCTTATACTGACATAATATTTTTTCTATTTTTTTTTTACATTCACAATTATTCTGTGTCTTTCAGTCTAATATACTTAACTTAATTGCTCATTTATCATGTGCTTATGTTTTGGGTTTGTCACACTTGTAACTCTTTTTTCTTAAGATTATATGTTGTTTATTTTATTACACTTATCACTTCACTGTTTATCTTTGTCACTCCCTACCTATCTCTCACTCTTGGTTTCAAGGTTATTTTAGATGTACATTTACAACTATTCTTTAACATAATGAGCCTTATTTTCTTATTATAATAAGGTCTTTATCAATATACTTTATTTAACAATAATTGTCTCATTTATTTTTTTGTGGTTAGTGTACTTTATCTGGTTTTAATAGGATAGCATAGGTGACTTTACCTATTATTGTACCTATTAAATTGAGCAGATTTAATTTTTGGGATGGGGCTACTATTGTGTCGCATTACAATATATATATATATATATTGTTACGATACAATTAAGCCAAATTCCGTGCCAGTGATAAAAAAGATAATTCTTGATATAAAAATACTTCATATAAAATAAAATGTTTAAAAAATGTATAAAATGTAAATATTTTGACACGATGTACAACGATATTACCCAACCCAAGTGATTGAGCCAACAACATAAACATAAAGAAGGGAACCACGTAACATACTCAAGAAAAAATATGATAGACAAAACAATGATGAACGCAGAACTAAAGAAGAACCAGAGGAAGAGAACAGATCCCTACAATTAAACAGAATTTAAACCAGAAGAGAAGAAGAGGAGAACCGAACCAAGATGAAGACTATTGAAGATGAAGACTATTGAAGATGAAGAAGAGGAAGAATGAAGAGGAGACAGGTTAAACCCAAGGGGAAACTAACACACATATAAAGGGGAAAGATAGTATACTCAAGGATAGAATACGGTCAATAAACCTCGAATAATTAAGTATTGATGAAACCAATATTATTGTTATAATTAAATTAACCTATGTACCCATTTTAAAGACAATTCAATTGTAAAGTAATGTAATATAGAAAAAGTACACTAACACAGTCAGAAAGGTTAGATTTAACAAAAAACAACTAACCTCATATTATTAATAGTAAATATCATACTAGAAAGAAATGGTAGGAGAAAGTATAGGGATTACCCATTAAATAACACTCAATACAAAACAGTGAACCAAAGTGAAGTGCTTTAGTGAAGTGTAAGTACCCTAAAAATAGTGAAAGTGTATGTGAAACATTAAAAATATAATGATAGGTAAGGAGACACTTTATAAAACATTGATGAACAATCAATGATTGGAGTGACATTGTACACATTAATATAACTAGAAATAATTAGCAATAGTATTCCAAATTAATATAAAGGAAGCTTGTGATGTTATTCAGGGAGAAAGCCCAGACAAGAGTAACTTGTGTTAACATGGTATGGTAGAATAGAATTAAAGTTTTGTTATTAAAATTAAGACTACAAAGAATAAAACACCCCATGTTGAAAGGGGAATTAACTTTCATAATTTTATGAGAAGTGACAATGTTTATCACTCTAGATTGTAACAAAAGAAAGAAATCAATATTAGAAATAATAATAACTAATGACTTGTAAAGAATAGTTGGTTCAATGTTAAAAGAGGAATATGGCTGAAGGGAACCTACAGTCCATACACCTAATTATTATATTTTAAAAGAAGAGTAATGAAAATGTATGTTGAATAGTAGTTAAAACACAAACAAATAAGTGAAGCCCATCAGGCTGAATTCAAAATGTAATTTAAAAAGAAATACACCAAAAAACAATCATGGCTAATCTTGACTATGAAAACATCTAACTGCCAAAGACATTCAAATGTAAATTGTATCAATTTCACAAGAAATCTTACTAATCTAAGACCAGTGAAGGGCCAGTAATTATATGTCAATTATTTTAAAACAGAAATGTTATTGTAATAGTTTAATTTAAGAAAGATATGTTATTTATTAAATGTCAAATAATTAGACTATAGTTAATGTATAACAGAATATGACCTTATGAGGTATCGTTGTAAACTTTGAAAGGAAGGAAAGATAATAGTGATGTCATTTATTACCCCAAAGGAATTATAAAGAAATAAAACCATTAGGAAAATACTTAATAAATTTGAATAAAAATTCAAATATTTTAACAATGTCTTTAAAGGAGCAATTAACCAATCACCGAATTACGGTTACTATGATAACGAGACGTTGAGGGCTTATTTTCCGTTAAATTATATAGACTCTAAAAAACGACGCGTGGGTAAGCGGCACGCAAAATTGGAATGATTGAAATTTTAATTTAAATAGTTACAAGAAGTCGCAAAAGTGAACCAAGATGACCAAAGACGAATAGATGTCGATCTACAAAAAATTAACGATGTCCAGGAACCAAATTAAATAAATTAATTAGAGAAAAACCCAAGACCAGATTGAAAAAGATGTTCGAAGTTTAAAACCAGCCCAAAATTGAAGAATATCCAATAACCCGATGACAACACTTCAACGTGATATGAACGGATAAGTATCGAATA
Organism: Magicicada septendecula; assembly: GCA_034769895.1. Lineage (NCBI taxonomy): Eukaryota > Metazoa > Arthropoda > Insecta > Hemiptera > Cicadidae > Magicicada > Magicicada septendecula. The sequence continues at coordinate 664,663,164 of CM068368.1, forward strand.
AATTCCTTAATCCCAAAAAACCCAAATTACTTAAAATATTTTTCAAATGATAAAATTTCTCACTATTTAACAAGTAGTATTTTCTTTCAAAGGTGTAAATGCATAATTTACTTACTTAAAAACATTTTATTAATCAAAATATAACCTTGTTTGAGAGCACAATTTTTGTAACAGAAATACGACACTACCGAACAAATTGTAAAAACACATTATAATTTCTAATTACATATAAGGTATGGTAGTGTACTTTTTTAATGTAACCAACGTTTATGTCTTATTTAATGATCCAAAGAACTCCAGATTTTAAACATAGTAATTTATTAAATGTGACTGACGCCATTTCGTCAAACGATAATGTTTTGAAATCAATTTTGCCAACTCTGAGATATTTTTGTTTCAAGCTCTAAGCCGGAGCCAACTGTTATCAAATTATTTATAATTCATTTGTCATATTTATTGACGACCAAATTTGTATTAAAAACACAGTACCGAATATTACTATCTTGTTATTTCATAGGATTTTGTAGAGTATATGTGTGTTAGCGAGTTTTAAGCAACAGCCAATTAGCGCTCATCACGAGTGGACGAGTCGACAACCTGTATAGCAGCGGGAACAATTCGAACGCCACAGGTGTCCATGCTAATACCACGTATTATCTTAGAAATTAACTATTTTAATTGTTTTAATAGAAACAATTTGGCGCCACCCGGGATTCGCAACCCCTATGAATTAACAGGTAGGTTGTACTGGTAACATTGACAACGCTACGGACTCCAGTAGTGACGTCGATTTATGTAACAACCGGTGTGAGGCAAACACACTACATTCACACTAATACACAAAATAAACAAGTGTGATACATTTTAACAGGTACGACCACGTTTACTCGTTACAATATATATATATATATATATATATATTGTAACTACACGGGATTGTCCCTTATCAATATCTTCTAAAGCCCCACTCTTGTGAGCGCCAATCTGTAACCACACGTTATTATTCCCCACTGCTGGGTTCGCCAATTTATTACCCTTCAGGAATTACAGGTTCTTTATGCCTCACCTTGGATGTGTCAAATTACAACAAGATGGGTTTTAAATTAATTTCCCTCTCTTTGTGTACATCAATTAGTAACACTTGTTAATTCTAGTTCTATATAAATAAAAACACATGGAATAGTATCTGGTAATAATAATAATATTGTATTTTTATTCAAAAAAATTGCTATAGTCTATTCAGTGTAACTATTAATATAATTTAGAAATCTCAGGGTCGATTCTCTTCTCTTTGTTTATATTATTTTTAGGTTCTTTTGGCTGATATAAAGGTTCAGTAATTATAAAGGAAAAACAAGTATAGAAAGTACATTACATTACAAACAATAATAATAATGAATAATATAAATTGAGTATTAATTATAATAATATGTATACGTTACACAATGTTTATCAGTTCAGTTTGGTTTCACACAACCTCCTGGTCACAGTGATGAAAAATTCCAATGTTAGTTTGTTTATGTTGTCAAAATGAAGGAATCCACTTCTTTTGGTGATCAATAAATGTTATCTTGTCACTTTCATGGTCCGAAGTCTTCTGTTGGAATATTGTGATTGAAGTCCAGTGTCTTGTTATTAATTCAATCCAAGTGTAGTTGTTCTTCTGTTTGTGTCATCAGTAAGATTTAAAGGCTGGTTTGTTAAACTGTTTCTTTAATTACTTGAATCTTATATTCTGTTATAGTTTGATATAAGGTTTTTTTACTTTCTATTATATTATTTTTTAATAATATTCATATGTTCCTTGTATAAATATTTAGCTTGTTTTCAAAATTTACACTGAACTCTCCTTCTTGGCTTATTATTTTTTAATAATCATCAACAACATTCTTTTTCTCTCTTTTGGTTTCCTGGATACACATAAATACTCTGGTCATATCTGTTCAAATTGAGATTTAGTTGTCATAGGATATTATTTTTATATAATACATTATTTTACCTTCTACATACAAGTTGCTTTTTAGTTATTACATCATAATACTTAATACAATTTACATATTATTTTATCTGAAAAACTATGAACAATTTAAAATTAAATATTATAGTTATTTGTAATTTGACAAATATTTTTGAATAATTTATTATTTACTGAACATAATCATCTAGGCCTATGTTGACTGGATATATTTTATATTGGAAGACTCATAATCGATCCTGCTTACACTTGTTTTATATTAATTAATTTTTTTAAAAATATAAACAATCTATTATATTTTAATTACTATAATTCCCTTCAGGGCTTAACTGAATGCACACTTTAAAACCATTGTCTGTGTGATTAATATCTCTTAAACTTATATAACTCAAACACTAATAAAGAAAAAACTAAATGTTAATGTCAGTATCATCTGCTACTATGGATTAGTAATTCATTTCATTAAATAATTGTTTATAATTACTATCCACTGACAGTTCTTCTTAATTGAATACCACTGTATCTCACATCCTCTTACCAATTAATTACACTTGTTTTATATTACATTTGTAGCACATCTTAATTACATTTTACATTTACTTCTAAATTTGTATTGTACTTTATATGACTTTCTAATTGAGTCATTCATTATTCATTAAATTTATTATCATTATTTATTTGTTTATGGACTACTCCAAATCTAACTGGGTACTGTCTATATAGTATATTAATCTGTCAAAGTAATGTCTGTTGTAGGACCTTTGGTTTTTAAATAGGTTCACACTGTTATTTATTATTGTTTCTTCTTTCAAATTATTTTGATTTCGATTTGTTTAGATAACTTGTTGTTATTGCTTGCTGATGTCTTCAACAGTTGAAGTGTATGATATTATGGTATTAATATTGCTTGGTGATAAGATTGACATTTATTAAACAAATTCTTCATTATTATAGGCAAATTGAAACCTACTTTTCTTGTCAATACCAATTATTTTCTTCTTTATCTCTGGACTTTGTTTATTTATATGGGTGGCTTTAACGAATTGTAATTCTCGAGTTTTCTCTTGGTTCATTGTATATTCTATTTATATATTCCATTCTTTTATTCACATTGATTCCATACTATTGTTAAATGATTCCCCCTATATTAATATGGTATTATGAATGAATATCGGTGTTGAGTGGCCCTTTTATGTCCAATTGCTCATCCGAACATTCGCATACCTGGTACAGTGCACTTTGGCTGCTGCCCATAAAATAATTCTAGAGTGGTGCCTTAGCTTTCTACACTCTATAAATAAAAATAATTATAAATCTTATCATTATACACATCATTGGAATCTTTTATCTTCTGAATATTTTTTTCTTATTCTACATTGCCTTCCAATAACTCCATTTATTTATTATATTCAATATTACTGTTGGTATATTTCTTAAGTAGATTTCTTTCTCTTTTATATAACTTCACTTCAGAATTCAATGATTTATTAGCTTTAATGTCATTCACCTTTGTTATTCAATACCTCTTGTAATATAGTAGTTTTAATTATCCTTCTATTATTCTATCTTTTTTTATACTGCAACTCTTCTTCAGCAAGTTCATTTTCTAATTAGTTTATTAAATTTCTCTTAGACCTATTGTCATTAATATTGCGCCCCATTATTATTATTATATTACTATATGTATTATTTATGCTTGATTTAAATAGATGCGCTTATTTCTTTTAGAATTTTGGTGTCGTTACATAATTGCCCTCCTTCAGAAGTAATTATTTCTGAACATGATCTTTGGTATGGAAGAAATAACTTCTTATGTTATGTTTCATTCTTCATAATATTTTTTTTTTTCAAAGTATGCTGTAAATTGTTCTTACATATTTTAGATTTTTGGTGGTAATTTTTGTTATCAAATTCGTTTTTTATATAATAGTCATTTCAATTAATTCATGTAAGCTGATCTTACTTAATTTAGGATTTTGATGTTTATATAATAGTCATTTCAAATAATTCATGTAAGTTGATCTTACTTAATTTAGGATTTTGATGTTATATATATAATATTCATTTCAAATAATTCATGTAAGTTGATCTTACTTAATTTAGAATTTTGATGGTATATAATAGTCATTTCAAATAATTCATGTAAGTTGATCTTACTTAATTTAGAATTTTGATGGGTTATAATAGTCATTTCAAATAATTCATGTAAGTTGATCTTACTTAATTTAGAATTTTGATGGGTTATAATAGTCATTTCAAATAATTCATGTAAGTTGATCTTACTTAATTTAGAATTTTGATTTTCTTACTGCCTCCTGTCGTTTAAAGGAATGTTGTCAGTAACATCATTTGAGAATGCAGGTAGATTTGACTGTAATTCTTGGTTTGTTCCTCGTTCTTCATTGCGAGAATGATTCCATGGTTCATATGTCCCTGGTATGCGGTTGTCCCCTTGACTTCGACTCCTATATCGGTTTTCATAATGGTTACCATCTTCGTTATTGCCCCAATGATAGTCATTGTTACTAAAACTATTATTTCTACGACGCTGGTATCTTCTTGACTCATGTTCCTCTGCTCGAATATGGTTGATTCGGGGTTTGTATATGCGATTAGCGTTATGATTATTATATTGATTATTCCTATTATTATTATTATTATTATTTGGATACATACTTCTTCGGTTATGATTCACTTGATGGTGATTATTATTGTAGTTATTATTATTATTATTATTATTAATATTATTTAAATTATTATTATTACTATTATTATTATTACCATTATTGTAATTATAGTTATTCCTGTGGTTATTATGCTGGTAATTACTCATTCCATGGTTATTATTTCTTCCTTCGTATCTATCTGTTCTTTGCCTGTTTTTCCGGTAATAATTTTCATGTTCGTAATTCTCTAGTAAGCTGGCCATGGCCTGTATAGTTTTAATTTGGTTGCCTAATCGGGCTTCAGAAATCCTCTCATCATAATGGTATGCCATTTTTGTAACCAGGCATTCCTCAGCTATTTTAGGCTCCAAATGTTTAGCTAAGCACACCTTTCCTAAGAAGTATGTAGTCAGTGAAGTACCACGATAGACGTCATATCTACCATGAGTGATATTGTCTCGTATTATATGTTGAGTTGATTCTGACCATTATTTTTCTTTAAATAATTTCTTAAATTGTGGGTAGTCGGTAATTTCATTTCTTGTTGCAACCCACCAATTATCATTCATTTCTCTAAAACATTCGTCCAACATTTCTCTATTTGAGTTCCACCTTGTTATACGGTATTTATTAAAATGTTCATCTATTCTTGCTATGAATTCCATAGGGTTTTTTCGATAATTCTTAAAATTAATTCCTTCCCGACTCTCTGTTGTATGTGTACTATTTATATTAGTTGGTCTAGTTCGCACCAGTTCTATTTCCTCTTGGTTCTGTCGGACTTGGTATCTTGGTATCTTATTTATTGAAATGTCCATGTTGTCACATCTCTCTCCGCATTGTTTCTGAACCTTTTCCAAATTTACTTGTTCCCTTTGTATCGTCTCTATTTGAACACCTGAATTTATTTGAACCATTTGTATTGTCTCTTTTGTATCTTCTTTTACCTGATCTATCTTGGAACATAAATTCACTCTAATTTGTTCAGTGGTTTCGTTAATTTGTTCTATTCTTTCATTTGTTTCGGCTATCTCTTGTCTCCTTTCTTCAGTGTTTCCATCCATCTTCTGGTTAATTATCTCATTAACCTGCTCCATCCTCCCATAAATATTTTCTCTCAGTTCTTGGTTTTGTTCGTCTATAAATCGTCTTATATTCTTACCAACGTCTTCGATTTTTTCGTTGATTTGTTGTCCCAAACTTATTTTGATACTGTCTATTTTCTCATTCATTTGCCTATTATTTTCATTTTGTTTCTCAAAATTTTCTTCAAACCTTTCATTGATTCGTTTTAAATTCTCTGTATTGATCTGCTTTAACTCTTCCCTCAACTGTTGGTTGTCACTTTCCATCTTCTTACTATTTTCCTTAATTTTCTTATTGGTATCTCCGATTTTATTACACAATTCTTCCTTCATTTCCTTATTATTCTCCTCCATTTTCTTACTATTCTCCTCCAATTTATTACCCAATTCTTCCTTAGTTGATTTGTTATTCTCATCCATTTTCTCCATCATTATCCTGAACATTTCTTGCATAGTTGCGTTCTCTGTTTGTTTTGGTTTTTCCGTTTGTTCCTCTTGTTGTGTAGGTTTGTTAGGTTCTGCAGGAGGTAGTAACATCTCTACATCTTCCACTGGTGTCGCCTCCGTGTCTTCCATACTACTCTCCTTCTCTGCTTCTGCTGCTCTCCTCTTTGATGTTGCTCGTTTGTGCATTTCTGTTGTTTTATTGAACCTATCTCAGCCGCCAGCTAAAATTAGGAATTGTCTGTGTGATTAATATCTTTTAAACTTATATAACTCAAACACTAATAAAGAAAAAACTAAATGTTAATGTCAGTATCATCTGCTACTATGGATTAGTAATTCATTTCATTAAATAATTGTTTATAATTACTATCCACTCACAGTTCTTCTTAATTGAATACCACTGTATCTCACATCCTCTTACCAATTAATTACACTTGTTTTATATTACATTTGGAGCACATCTTAATTACATTTTACATTTACTTCTAAATTTGTATTGTACTTTATATGACTTTATAATTGAGTCATTCATTATTCATTAAATTTATTATCATTATTTATTTGTTTATTCTTTTAGAATTTTGGTGTCGTTACAATATATATATATATATATATATATATATATATTGTAACGCAACAGAAATGCTAGCATTCATGTTACATAAAAGACGGTTCACAGAATAATAAAAAAATTGATATTTAAACCCATAATGGAACAGAGATCCAATAATTACAATTATCATCATAGACAAAATTAAATAAGGATGCAAGGTAGTGTTGACTAGAATAAACGAACCTGTAAGATAAATAATAGCTAATGATATATGTTTAATGAAAAGCAAAACAAAAAAATGAAACAATGACTTAATTTATGGTAATAACAAATAAGAATTTTGTGTTAAGAAGTATTATTTTATGACAAAAATGTTATGATAAAGTTTATGTGATGTTACATCAAATATGTGTTGAGTTAATGAAAAATAATGAAACAAGTTGTATTATTCAATGACTGTCGTAGAATGAAGTGTGAGGCAGTTAATCAATGTTCATAAATTCGAATTCTGTTGTATGTGATCAAGAGATCAAGATAAAATTGTTATTAGATATAGAAAAATAATTGTTTATATAAGTGCTAATAATTAAGATTTGATTGTATGTATGAATTTATATAAAAGGGACTATAGATGCCTAACAGACATAACCACAGGTAGATCAGTTTACAATAAAAAGCCTAACAGGCAAAACTACTATATAAACACTCATAACATAAATATTAGGTGCATCAATTAATAATAATTAATAAATACGCTATGAAGAGCTAGAAAAAAACATTAAATTAATAATAATATTTAATAAAATTTATACAAATTATACTAATACCATAATGCCATAATATCGATTGGTAAAATATAATATCGAAGGTGGATTAAATATAATAAAAAAGGAAAAAACGGACTTATATCAAAAAACCAGTAGAATATGTGTATAAAATAATAAACCAACTATCGGTAAAGTTACATTCCGATAGGACAGCAAATTGATAAAGAATAGACAAAAAATATATGAAAGAAACACTATATATTCAAAACATGTGGAAGGCAGAAATTATTATATGTTGCTAGGGACGACAAATAAGAAAAAGAAGTTGTTGATTTTAGACAAGACAAGAATTGCTTGGAATAAACTGAATGTGATGAGATTAAAAAACCCAAGAATAATCTATTTAATCGTAATATTTGAAATTACCAGATACGATTATAAAGTACAAGATTCTCATGACAATAGTTACGTCTACTACCAATACAGATAAACAAAATAACACTACAATTTGAAATAATAATAGAGAGTAAATAATTGAAGTCTACAAGAAAGAACTTGGACTGTCCCATATCCGAAGGGAATTGATGAGATATTAATCAAATAGAAATAATTAACAATAACACAATTAATAATATTCACTACACCAGAAATTATAACCTTGCAAATACACGGAACAACACTAATTGCTTCAACCGAAGGAAGAACTTATTTGGATCCTGGCGGTGCAGAAGAAACATCAATCGGGCTGTAAATCAATCCAGAAGCTGTATTCCGAAGTGGACAGGACAAGAATTACTCTTATTAAACCGAAGAAAGAAAAACCGTACTGCATAATCATCCAAACATTAAATTTAGCGATCAACCGCCTACACGATTTGCTTCGTTCGAGTCTGGTAAATTATATTATATTAATCATGCTAAATACACAACACATAAATTTTGTAAATCTTGCATTCTTATCTATGTATTTTTAGTCTTCCCCACAGTTACAAGAACCTTCACACCCTGAAATAAATTAAATACAAATCAAAACATAATATATAACCAAATATAAATAAAGGATTAAAATAATCAACAATCGATACCTGAAGTCTATAGTCCAAGCATATGTTAATTAGAACATATCTTATTTAATGTGAATTAAGTAAACAAATAAAGAACCTTTATATATTTGTCAAATCTTGTTATTTGGAGTATGGTTAGTGAACTGGGAACAAAAAGTAACTGAATAAGTATAGAATAAATGGTTAATATAAACATCGAAATAACCTATAAGTTTCGTTGAGCCGATACTGCAGCGCTTATAGCGGAATTATCTGACACCAAAGAGGGAGCGTAAAATTACGAAATTAGACAGATCTCTCTTCAAGGTATAATAGGGTTGGATGAAATTGTAGAATAACGATTAAGTTGTTTAAGTTCTAGGCACACTAACACTGATAATTAATAAAGAGTTAAGTTAATATTAATTAATTACATCTATATATTCCACAACTCCAAATATCTCCGAGATTTATATAATTAAAGTAATACAAAACAAATTGACAAACCCAACAGTGGGAATTTGAACAGTAGCGACCACACCGCGGATCTATTACAAATTGGCGCCCATCGCGGGGCTTGAACAGTAGCGGCCACAACACCCGTTAAGATACAAATTGGCGCTCAACTTGTGTAGGGCTTAAGTTAAGTAACTATAAGTATAATAACATTACTTAACCAGAGCAGGCAACTGTGGGAGACTAGAAATGCAATAGAGAAAGATGATACAAAAGGAAACGAAAATGCAAGGACAAGAGAGACGATTAAGTTACGCGGAATGGGCGACAGTACTATTTAAGAAATTTAGCAAAGAGATGGGATACATAGAAAAGAATACCAATGACCACGAAAGAGCGCAAATGAGTCGCGCGAATGCGTTGGGAACACCAGACGACAAAATGACATTGAGAGAGATTTATGATGAATTGTGTGAATTAGATGCCAGGTGTAATAAGAAAAAGACTATTGGGACGACTAACGAAAAAGACGAGACCAAGGTGGAAAGAATGACGGAAGAAGATTGGGAAAGATGGGACGATAATGAAGAAAAAATGAAAACCGAAAGAATAGGAGTATACGCCCAGGTGACAGAACAATATACTCAGGAAGATTATGAACAATGGAAAAGAGAAATAAGACCACCGGAAAACCCAATACAAACAGAAAACAAAGAATTAAGGGAATGGATCAGGGTGGTGTTTGAACTATCCCGAGAAGATATGTGTCAATGGAGGAAGGAACACAATCAAATAGATGAATTTATAGAAATGCCAAATAATAAAAAGCTAGAACAATCCAGTGTACAAAAGGAAGTAAAAATAGTCAAAGTAAAGCAACAGAAGAAAACGACAGAACAACCAAAGAAAGTGACCCGTCAGGACGTAATGGATTTTATGGTCGAACAATTTATGAAACAGCAGGAAGAGTTAAGGAAAACAATGGACAGTGGTTTCAAGGAAATGAATGAAAACTCAAAGAGACTGGAGGAAAAATTAGATAAAACAAATGAGGAAATTAAAGAAACCTCAAAACAAATTTACGAAAGGTTAGATAGGAATAATGAGGGTTTAAAACAAATGAAGGAAGGAATCCTACAAATGAACAAAGAAAACTTAAGGCGAATGGATGAAAGAATTGAAAAAATGAACGAAGCAGGTTTAAAGCAGATTGAGGACAAGAAGGAGCAGTTCAATAATGAGATAATGGAAACTTTCGAAGGGAAGTTTGAAAATAATGACACACTTAACCCAGAAGTGGATAAATATAAGGAGGAGACAAATAAAGAAATGGAGAGGTGTTTAAAGAATATGTCTAAAACACTAGACAGCACTTCCGAAGGTATTATAATAAATCTGACCATAGAAGAGAATATCCACAAAATAAGGAAAATATGGAGAAAGAAAATAGTTTATACAAAGGAAGAAATGGAGATGAGGAAGGGTGGATTAATTAGTGCTGTTAACATCCCAATTAATGAGCGAAGGGAGTTATGTAAAGGCATGAATTATAGAAGAAACGTTATGAAAATAACCAAAATAACCCACCATGGAACAATCACAAAAACTTTAAATAAATTTAAATATTATTTGAAAATATCAACGATTAGAGAATATTTGACCAAGTCAATTATATCGTTAACACGGAAAATACCCGTAAAACATTTGGTAAATAGTACCGATATCCAAGGAAATGGAAAGATAGGGTATACAAGTGATTATGCTAGAATAGAGGAGATACGATACCTGTTAATTCTAAAGGAGCAGAATATAATTGTATACCCCGACTTAAATGAAGACTTTGCATCAGCCGAGTTACAGTACTGGCTTTGTATCATGCACAAGAGATATGTAAAAAGTGAAAAAATTGGTATGAACAATGCAGTCATCCGGACAACGGGTGCAGTCGAATTAATGGACCATGGTTAGAAAAAGAAACAGTCAACCAGAAAAATGGGACTGATGTTATGAAAACTGACCAGGCAACCAATTGACAAGATACGGAAATATTATTTAATGAATAAATTCTAAAAATAATAAGAACAACTTATTACCAGTCTTGAAGAAAATTACTTGGAATTTAAAAAGAATTTGAGTTGAATACTACCACTAAATTCTAAAATACAATAAGAACAACTTATTAAAGATTACAGAAGAAAGCGATAATTATTATTAATGTTTATAAAGAAATAGTGTGAATAATGAATAACAAACCCAAGATTACAGAAAAAGGCGAGAATTATTATTAAATGTTTATAAAGAAATAATGTGAATAACCAACCCCAAGATTACCGAAGAAAGCGATAATTATTATTAATGTTTATAAAGAAATAGTGTGAATAATGAATAACAAACCCAAGATTACCGAAGAAAGCGATAATTATTATTAATGTTTATAAAGAAATAGTGTGAATAATGAATAACAAACCCAAGATTACAGAAAAAGGCGAGAATTATTATTAAATGTTTATAAAGAAATATTGCGAATAATGAAGAATGGAACCCCAAGATAAAAGTTATTACCTCAAATCTACATATGCAAAATAAAGAAAAAAAAAAAAATCATATGACCTAAAATATATGCTACATTGCCACATGATGGAACAATTTCAGTAAACGATTGAATGTAACCAATATAATGTTAAAGAAGACAAGAAGGAAAGAGTATTTATGAACATAATTCATTGAAAAATAAACAGCCAAAATAGTGAAATACGATAAGAAGAAGAATAGTTGGGGCTAAGGAATGTATTTAGTCAAAAATACAATTATAATGACCATCACACAACAACTATTTAGAAAATATTGTGATCAGAGAAAAAAAAAGAAAAACAAACGAAGAAGATACTTAACATTACAATCTCAACAAAAATGAAAACAAAAATGACTACAAATGATAACTGTCAAAGTCAATATCAACGAATGTTTAAGGAATTAAAATGGAATTACGAAATATGAAGAATAGTAATGAAGAAATATAAATGCAACAAAGAAAAAATCTTTTCCCAAATATTTATTATTAAATGATTAAAGAGATTATTAGGAGATTATTATTATATTTTATAGCTGACTGTAGATGAATTCCAGCAGTACTATATTAAAATGTGGTGTGGGCAGCAGAGTATGAAGCCAAACAGTGCCTCTCTGAACTGTACCAACGCATGTGTTAGGGATTGTTAGGGAAATTAAATATTTAAGGAATATTAGAATAGTTGCAAGAATAAATTCAGTTTCCAAAGGAATGTGACGAAGAAAACAGAAAGAAGTGAGTTGACAGAAGAATAATTGAAAAATACAGTAATTATAGTAATTATAAATAGGAGAGATGTAAAACTAATGTATCAGTGAATAGTGTAGCCAACTACCAACAAATAATATTTACAGAAATAGAAATGATCAAGAATGTTAATTAAAATGATGAAATGTTATTAAATACAAAAAAAAAGTATTAATACTAGTCTAATGAAGTTACATTGAGAATCTCATCGTCAACCATTAACAATGAAATTAAGAAAGGCATGTGAAAAAGACAAGTTTATTTGACCTAAACTTCATTCAGGTAAACTAAACTTTTTTAGGAGGGGAAGCATATGTAACGCAACAGAAATGCTAGCATTCATGTTACATAAAAGACGGTTCACAGAATAATAAACAAATTGATATTTAAACCCATAATGGAACAGAGATCCAATAATTACAATTATAATCATAGACAAAATTAAATAAGGATGCAAGGTAGCAAGGTAATGTTGACTAGAATAAACGAACCTGTAAGATAAATAATAGCTAATGATATATGTTTAATGAAAAGCAAAACAAAAAAATGAAACAATGACTTAATTTATGGTAATAACAAATAAGAATTTTGTGTTAAGAAGTATTATTTTATGACAAAAATGTTATGATAAAGTTTATGTGATGTTATATCAAATATGTGTTGAGTTAATGAAAAATAATGAAACAAGTTGTATTATTCAATGACTGTCGTAGAATGAAGTGTGAGGCAGTTAATCAATGTTCATAAATTCGAATTCTGTTGTATGTGATCAAGAGATCAAGATAAAATTGTTATTAGATATAGAAAAATAATTGTTTATATAAGTGCTAATAATTAAGATTTGATTGTATGTATGAATTTATATAAAAGGGACTATAGATGCCTAACAGACATAACCACAGGTAGATCAGTTTACAATAAAAAGCCTAACAGGCAAAACTACTATATAAACACTCATAACATAAATATTAGGTGCATCAATTAATAATAATTAATAAATACGCTATGAAGAGCTAGAAAAAAACATTAAATTAATAATAATATTTAATAAAATTTATACAAATTATACTAATACCATAATGCCATAATATCGATTGGTAAAATATAATATCGAAGGTGGATTAAATATAATAAAAAAGGAAAAAACGGACTTATATCAAAAAACCAGTAGAATATGTGTATAAAATAATAAACCAACTATCGGTAAAGTTACATTCCGATAGGACAGCAAATTGATAAAGAATAGACAAAAAATATATGAAAGAAACACTATATATTCAAAACATGTGGAAGGCAGAAATTATTATATGTTGCTAGGGACGACAAATAAGAAAAAGAAGTTGTTGATTTTAGACAAGACAAGAATTGCTTGGAATAAACTGAATGTGATGAGATTAAAAAACCCAAGAATAATCTATTTAATCGTAATATTTGAAATTACCAGATACGATTATAAAGTACAAGATTCTCATGACAATAGTTACGTCTACTACCAATACAGATAAACAAAATAACACTACAATTTGAAATAATAATAGAGAGTAAATAATTGAAGTCTACAAGAAAGAACTTGGACTGTCCCATATCCGAAGGGAATTGATGAGATATTAATCAAATAGAAATAATTAACAATAACACAATTAATAATATTCACTACACCAGAAATTATAACCTTGCAAATACACGGAACAACACTAATTGCTTCAACCGAAGGAAGAACTTATTTGGATCCTGGCGGTGCAGAAGAAACATCAATCGGGCTGTAAATCAATCCAGAAGCTGTATTCCGAAGTGGACAGGACAAGAATTACTCTTATTAAACCGAAGAAAGAAAAACCGTACTGCATAATCATCCAAACATTAAATTTAGCGATCAACCGCCTACACGATTTGCTTCGTTCGAGTCTGGTAAATTATATTATATTAATCATGCTAAATACACAACACATAAATTTTGTAAATCTTGCATTCTTATCTATGTATTTTTAGTCTTCCCCACAGTTACAAGAACCTTCACACCCTGAAATAAATTAAATACAAATCAAAACATAATATATAACCAAATATAAATAAAGGATTAAAATAATCAACAATCGATACCTGAAGTCTATAGTCCAAGCATATGTTAATTAGAACATATCTTATTTAATGTGAATTAAGTAAACAAATAAAGAACCTTTATATATTTGTCAAATCTTGTTATTTGGAGTATGGTTAGTGAACTGGGAACAAAAAGTAACTGAATAAGTATAGAATAAATGGTTAATATAAACATCGAAATAACCTATAAGTTTCGTTGAGCCGATACTGCAGCGCTTATAGCGGAATTATCTGACACCAAAGAGGGAGCGTAAAATTACGAAATTAGACAGATCTCTCTTCAAGGTATAATAGGGTTGGATGAAATTGTAGAATAACGATTAAGTTGTTTAAGTTCTAGGCACACTAACACTGATAATTAATAAAGAGTTAAGTTAATATTAATTAATTACATCTATATATTCCACAACTCCAAATATCTCCGAGATTTATATAATTAAAGTAATACAAAACAAATTGACAAACCCAACAGTGGGAATTTAAACCGTACGTACTCGATCTATTACAATATATATATATATATATATATATATATATATATATATGTAAGGAATTACAATATTTGTAAAGTAATAAAGTAAAGTTAAAGTAAAGTAACATGGACAATCACTCAACATTTGGTAAATAGCGTACAATTGCAGCATACATCACGTCGGTTTACTCAAAAACTTTGAGACGCAAAGAATTTATAAAATGTATTTATAATATTATATGGGAAGAATCCTGAATTTCTCCTCAGGAAACTGTGTAGTTCAACCGTTAAGCTCGCCCCCCTGCAGGAACAGGTCCTAGTTACGCCACTGTGTGTGTGTGTGTGTGTGTGTGTGTGTGTGTGTGTGTGTGTGGTAAAACTGCTGCAGACATTATTGTCGTTATGTCACAGTCATCATCGTCATCATATTTCTAATGGTTTCGTTTGCTCGTTATTATGTTTACCATTGTTTTAAGTTGAACAATTATGAAATACATTTATTAATATTATTTAATTTATTTCCTTAAATATGGAGAATTCCTTTATTACAGTTGTGTTTATTTAACACAGTTTAAAAACGTGATGTAATTTTCCACACTTTGATATATTAAACGCTTTTATTTAATTAATAAATTAATTACCTTAATTATCCACCGTGTGATTTCCTATGCTTCGTCTATGACGCGTTTCGGAGCATATACTCCATCATCAGATATTAAAAGTTAAAACAGTCACTCATACGAGATCGTTAAAAAATTAAAATGTCAAGATATGCATATGAACCGTACGCGGATTTGGGTGCGCACCCGTTCAAGTTCATTCTGCTACTGAGCGGTTGCTACCTTATCGTAGCCCCAGCGAGCTGACTCAAGGCAGTATCGTACAATCGGTTGGATACAAAGTTCAGGTGGTCATTTAGCACGATATCGCGACTCATTGGGTTTGCATATGCACTGTAAATTTCAAATTCCTCCAAGGCATTCATGAAACGGCCCTTATTACACACATGTAACGGTATTAAATTGGAATTAAAATCTGTGTAATTATGATTGTGTGAAGTCAGGTGTCGGGCGTAATTTGATTTGATGTTGTCAATATTTCTTATTTTCTTGGGTAAATGTTCTCGAAATCGTTTAAGGAAACCTCTCCCAGTCTGTCCAATGTAGAAGCACTCGCAATCATTACATGTTAACTTATATATGCCAGTTTTCTCTTCTGGAGGCGTGTGTTTTTTCGGTTTGAGAATATCCAGTAACTTATTATTAGTCCTGAATGAAATAGTGAAACTATTATTATTCAATATAGAACACAAAACCTTAGGCATAAAGCTAGTGTAATTAGTAGATATAAAAATTTTTTGCGTGTTGCTGTTTATTCGGGGTTTAAGCATTCTTTTTTCATGTTTTCTCAACAATTTGTCAATGGTTAAACTACTGTAACCATTGGCAACCGCGATATATTTTATGACATTTAGCTCATCACGGAAGTCATTATCATCCAAAGGAATCGTTAATAATCTATGAATGAAACTATTGTACACTGCCATTTTATGTGAAAGAGGATGATGAGAGTCTGCGTGTATTGTGGTGTCAGTGGTAGTCGGTTTCCTATAAATGTTGAACTTTAGTTTATTCATCTGTCGAGTGATGGTTAAATCTAGAAAGTTTATCTTGTTATCAACCTCTGTTTCAAGAGTAAACTGGATGTTTCTATTTATTTTATTTAGACAGTTTTTAAATAATTCGATTTGTCTTATAGTACCATCAAAGATTAAAAACGTATCGTCTTTTATTTAACTTGCTTTTCGTGTCGGTCTCGGGTGATTTTTCAAATCGAATTTTCGCATACTTCCCGATGTGATAGCGACTTGAAATTTTGCATACACACTTGAATCACGTGACAATACAATATTATGAAAAAAATACATACATACATTTACCAATGTACAGATTATAAGTTAAATGTAGTCGCATTCATAAGCGAAGTTTTATATGTGCTACGTTATTGACAACAAAGAAGTAGTATCTATGGAAACTCACCGGTTCCCATTTTCGATCACGCGCAAAGTAATTTTACGACTTGCTGTATCTACATTAATACAAACTTACTGTGTCATCTGTACGTGATTCCAAATAACGGTAAGTAATTTTACTTTGTACAAAACGTTTCACTTTGAAATTTTCCAATGAAAGAGGAGTTATGTCGTTTTGCCTACATTATATGATGTACTTTCAATATTTTAATTGGTACGAAACGTTTCAATTTCAAGTTTTATAATGAAATAGGAGTTATACTATTTTACTGATTACATATATTATATTTGAATAACATATGTATAAGTTTAGCATTTTCATTGCCTCTTTTGACTGGACTTTACGTAAGACAAATGCGTCTGCAGTGGAAATATATTGAATTTATATTTATAGATGAAATATCAATGGTACCTTATGAAATGTTATGCATGATTGATTCAAGATTAAAACAATTAAAGAATTTTGATGAGTTTTTCGGGGGTATCAATGTTATATTATTTGGTGATGTAATGCAGCTACCTCCTGTCAGAGGAAGTCAAGTATTCCACCAGCCTCTCCATCTAGTGCCGGCAACACATTTGTGGCGATTGTTTACTCTACATGAACTTACTGGGAATATGAGACAACAAGAAGATACAACTTTTATTGATATTCTCAACTCAACGCTTTAAGAATTGGAAAACTTACAGCTGAACATATTGGGATATTAATGAAAAAAGTCAGTAATAAAGCGACTAGTGAGTTTTCAATTGAAAGAGCTCTAAGAATCTATCCTACAAATGAGCAAGTGTTTAAACATAATCAGGCAGTAATTAACCATTTCAAAAGTAAAGGAATCACAATGAATGTAATAAAAGCTCAAAATACACTAGTGGATGCCACTCGGAGCATGGAGGATAAAAATTTGGATAATATCATCCCGACTGATATCAATAAAACAGGAGGTATGCCAACAGAGTTGGAAATTTTCGTAGGGGACAAAATTATGTTACGTTCAAACATAGATCTTAATAAAGGTCTTGTGAATGGTGCGATTGGATTTATCACAGAAATCATATGGCCATATTTTCGCCGCGAACAAGTGTACAAAGAAGACATACCGTCAGTTCGTGTGGACTTTGGCCAAGGTGAAATACATAAAATTGATCCAATGTCTGTCCAATTTCCTCCAAAATTTAGTTATGGCACTGTTGAAAGAAGAATGCTGCCAATGGTCTTGTCGTGGGCTTCAACAGTGCACAAGATGCAAGGCAGTACTGTAGATCATGCGGTTGTTTATTTGGGACCAAAAATGTTTGCAGAAGGACAGGCATATGTCGCTCTTAGTCGAGTCAAATCTTTGGAAGGACTTCAAATTGAAGAAATAGATAACACGAAACTTCTTGGAAAAAAAACCGTGCAATAATGATGCGTTAGCTGAAATGGACAGAATGCGATCACTTCATCCGAGATAAATATTGTTAAAATATGTATCAAATAATAATAATGATACTGTAAATTATTGTAATTATATTCATTTGTATCTATTTTTTTGTAAATACTACTGTACAGTAAATACCCTGCAACATATGAATGCAATTGTAACATTACTTTAATCATGTGATTATATATATATATATATATATATATATACATATTGTAGCGTGACAGAAAATCCACTACATCTTAAGTCATATGAAATCATAAAGTTTAATTACACCAACAAATGTTATAATAATATTGAATGACATTTAAATAAATCAAAGGAATGAACCACGATAAAATAAAAATCCTCATTACATTATATATAAAAACCACTGTTTAAAAAAAAACCAAAGAAAGTATCGAAGCAACTCATAGTATCATATCAGTAATTTACCCAGGGAGCTAAGAGCAGTAGACCAGTTATATAAGACCATATCAAGAAAAAATAGACTCAATTAAAGAGTAGTGAATACCAAAATACCCCAAAAACAAGAAAAGGGAAGAATAAAATTTGTGATCAGGAAGAAAACAATACCCTGATACCTGTAGAGAAGAATAAAGTCAGTATCAGTGAATAAATTAAATGTTCCAAACTAAACCTCAGTCGAGATAACACAAAGTACCTTGGTTTACCCAAGAATGAAGAAGGAAGACAAGAAAACCAGAAGAATGAAGACTAGAAGAGGGACAAGAATGAAGACTAGAAGAAGGACAAGAATGAAGACTAGAAGAAGGACAAGAAGGAAGACCAGAAGGAAGATACGAAGAAGGACAAGAAAGAAGACAGGAGGAGAGGAAGAAATAGTATGAAAGGAACACCGTTGTAAAACCTATTATTATATAAACTACTATCAACCCCAAACCCACAAAAACTATGCAAAAGAAAGTATAACATACCCAAAATCCTATAAAAATGTAATTATTTAAAAAACTAAAGTGCTGTATAGCGTTATAAGAAGTGAATCGACTAAAGCTATTGGGTAATAAAGAAAATAAACTAGTCTTAACAGTCCATGATTACTAAAGGTCTGGTCTGAGATAATAAGACTCAAAATATCAGAACCAACAGTGAAAGTGAATTTGTGTAAGTGTTTTTTAGAAATGCAATAAACTTAAAGTTGGTGAAGCTATAACTTATCAGTATGCAATATAACAACTTTAATATCTAATAATAAACAGCATAATAAAATAATAAAATGGAAGATTTCCAGTATTTTATTATTTCAATGTAAATCTTTATTTACAAGACATTTGTAAAAAATGATAATAAATAGAGTATAGGAGTTCATGTTTACTGATGTAGGGGATCACAAATAATAATGGTTTAGACCAGAAAGGACTGGGATTAATATAATATTAATAAGTGTAAAATGTTTGAATAGACTGTTTACTCACAGTCCTAAAATCAATGTGTTAGTAAAATGTATTTGTAAGAGTTATTAGAAAATAAGATTTATGTTATGTGTTCTAAAAAGAATTATGTTTGCTAAATAATAGCCTACATACCATTAATGTTTAAATAGGTATGCTATGTTAACTCAAAAATAGTTAAAAGATATATGTTCAAACCATGTCTGCAATATGTTCAATTGTGCAGATTGCTAAACAATGTTCATAATTATTTATTTTAATAACCGTAGTGTTAATTAACTACTGCACCACACAATAAGTTATAAGACATGTTATTTTCATATAATTGTAATTATGTAAAGTCAGAGGAGGAGTTAAGTTTAAATTTATTTGAGAAAGACAGAAATATAAAATTCTAAAATCTAGGCCATTTGGTGAATTCACAGAAACAATATAAACCAGTATAATTCACTTATAAATCCTGTAAACTAGCAAGATTTATATAAGATAACTCAGTTCACCACTAATGGAAATGATCCTATGAGTTAAAATGATAATAAGGAAATATACCTTAAAACATTGTAAATTTTCAAAATATATAAATTAATTAATTTTCAAGAGCAATGTCAAATTTACAGATTAACACAAAAAACCAGTTCGAGGGTTTAATTTATATGTATTTAAGGAAAGGAAGAGGAATATGACTAATTAAAATTTATTATAATAGTATTACTGATACCTAAAATGGATGAATTTTGTATAAAGACGCAAATCCAATTTTGAGCCTATATTTCCAAAAAGTGAACAAAATTTGTTAATTTCCACAAAATGTCTACAGATATGGACTATAATACATCAATTTAAAGGGAATGAGATGATTAAACCAATAATAAGGTTCATAATTCATAAAAGTGATGAATAAAATAGATAAATTCCATATATAATGTAATATTTTATCATGTGTACAGGTAATCGAAATATGTTAACAATACTTTTTCAAAGATTAACTGGGCCAGATTTATGACCAAGTTAATTAGTCTTTTGTTGAATATCAAGCTGAATAGTTGTGTGACAAAACGTTCTTTAAATCGAGTCGAAAATGGTACTAGCGTTTAGCCATTAAAATAAGTGAAACGAGAGTTAGACGAATTTTAGAGTTAGACACTTTTTAAAACTAAAGCTATCCATACGTTCACGACAATAGTGAAAACAAACATCTAACTTCATGATACGAGTGACAGAAAACAGTAAAACCTTATATTTAAACCAATTCAATCTACAAATCATAACCATATCTTGAGAACGTTAACTCAAAGAAGTGAACACATACAAAATAAACTAACCAACACAAGTTTACACAGAACACTTCGTCAGAATACACCAAATAACTTAACAGACATATTACACCAGTGCGGGAAGATTTCAGACATTCACGAAGGTAATTCTGTCGTGATTTTTGGACATGCCGATTTTGCAGTGAACTCGCCATATCTAGTAGCGGCCATTTTGAAAATTCAAGCCTGCCTTCTTTATCTTCCAGCAGTGACGTCATCGTCTGCATATTGGTTTGACAACATACATACACATTACTTATTGGAATTATTTAAATTTTATTGAATAATAATTATTGTATTTGTGTTAATTGTTAATGTTATACTTTCTCGTCACCCTTCTCTGACTATTAATTTTAATCGCTCAAAGAACCTGTCTTTTAATATATTAAATATCATAAATTTTGTTCTGTATGACACAATCGATAATTCCTGAGACAGAGTCGATAATTGCTCTCCATCGATAAAAAATCGATAATTTATTTAAATTGTCAATAAATCTATATATTTCCATTATTTCTTATCTGTCACTTATTTCACAGGTTAATTTAAGAGTATTTATTAAGGCTGAAGGACTTAACTAAGAAGAAAATATTTTATTTGAACGAGATATTGGACCAGCCAGAAAAGTCACCAATCGATTGCTAACTGGAGTTAAACTATTTAACTCCAGACTTGGTTCAAATCTTCTAGAAGTGCATCGGCGGTCAATAAATACCTGCCTGTTATTAAAATTTTTACAAGAACCTTTTAAAACAGATTTATTTCTTATACACACCTCTTAATAAACATAAACAAAATCTTTTACTATTTGAAAATTCTATTCTTATAAAATTTTCTATCAACATTTTATTCTTTTGTAACGACCGGCATACAGCGGTCTTCTTACAAAGTGGCGTCCAACTTAGAGGGCTTAATAAGATAAGCTTGGCAGCGATTAATTAATAGATACTAGAAAAATGCAAAGACGAGCTACTTCAAAAAAGAGGGCGGCAGAGGCCGAAAAAGAGGTTGACATGGGGGATAAAGAGGCAACACCCGTTGAAGATCCGGAAGTGTTACTAACCCAGGTGGAACCGAAACAACCCGCACCATCAGAGGAACCACCTGAAGTAACAACGCAAACAGGGGAAGTCAAAGTCCCAGAGAAAGGGAAACCCTCACAACCAGAGGAAACGACACTACAAGAGATGTTCAAGGTGATAATGGAAATGAGAAGGGACATGAATGAAAATAATAAGAATTTGAGTAAGGATATGGAAGAAAATAATAAGAAGTTGAGTGAAGACTTGAATAGCAAACTGGATTCCACTAACAAGAAGATGGACGAAAGTAGTAAGGAAAGGAAGGAAGATAACCATTCATTAAATGAAAAACTAGAGGATTTGAAGGAAGACAACCGATCCACCAAGGAAGAATTGGGCCGTAAGATAGAAAATACTAATAAGAGGATCGAAGAAACTAGTAGGAAGATGGAAAGGAAAATGGAAGAAAACAATAAGAATTTAGAAGAGAAGATGGAAGAAACCAGTAAGAAAACAGAAAGCGAAAATCAGCAACTGAGGGAAAAGTTGGAGGAAAATAATCTGAAAATGGAGGAGAAAATGGATGAGAACAATCAGAGGTTGAGAGAAGAACTAAGGGAAGTTAACCGAGAGAACATGAATAAGTTAGACGAGAGGATTGAGCTAGCTAAGGAGGAGTTGAATAAAAAGATAACTGAGACGAAGAAGTCAATCGTCAAGAAATTAGAACAGGAAGTCGTGGTTGTTAACCAGCAGATCAGAGAAGTAGACGAAAGATGTCATCAAACAGAAAACGAAGTGCTACAAGTCCGGGAAATAATAACAAAGGAGATTACTCAGGTCCAAGAACAACAGAAAACAAGAATGGAGGAGACCAAGAAATTTGCCTTGGAAGAAGTAAATAAAGTGAGGACCCAAGTAACAGGAAGATGCGACGGCGTGGAAGCCGCTATGTCAAACATAACCGGACAGGTGCGTCAGAGCCAGGAGGAGATAGAGTTAATAAGGAACAGACCATCTGGATATCACAATTTCCCCATGTCAGAGAACAGAGAATGGCTCAATTTTCGGCAATACAAACGGAAGCCTATGGAGTTCTTGGCACGAATAGAGGAGTACCTCGAGAAACACCGAGGGAACCGATGGGTCCAGAACAGAGAAATCCTTGACGAGTCGTTTCGGGAGGTGAATGACCATTGGTGGATGGCCAACCGGAGCGACATCGACAATTATGAACAATTCAAGAGCCTGTTCAAGGCCAAGTACTGGTCAGAGACCACGCAAAATCTAATAAGAGATAATATATGCCACGGCCGCTACAAACCACAAGTCGGCAGTTCAATGACAGCTTAATTCCTCGGCAAGGTGTGTATGGCCAAGCACTTAGAACCAGCCATACCGGAGGAGTGCCTAATAAATAAGTTGTCTTACCATTATGATGAGGAGGTGATTCGTGCGAGGAGGGGCAGCCAGATAAAAACCATCCAGGCAATGACAGAACTCCTAGAAAATTATGAAAATGAAGACTACTACCGACAGAGTCGTAGAAGAAGTGATGGGCCCGAACCAAGGACGTACCAGAACAATAACCAGGGTACGAACCACATAAATACTGGGTACCAAGGAGGCCGGGCATATCCGCGAAATAACGGTCCTAATAATAATGGAAATAATGTGAACAATACTAATTACAATGATAATAATAATACGGGTCCAAATTATCAAAACCCGAATCGACCCTCTAATGGTTATCAGGGTAACCGCAATCCCTACCCTAATAACGCAAATAGTCAGAGAAGCCCCAATTATGGTAATAGTCCTTACCCTAATAATACCAATCGTACGGGTCCCAATAATGGTAATTTTAATAATAATAGGTTTCCTCGCCCTAGAGTGAACTTCATACGAGCCACAGATGGAAGACAGCGGAGATTCGATCACAATAGACGAAATAGCTACCGAGGATATGAAGAAAGGCGGAGGAGCCTAGAACGGGACCAACCAAGGTACTATCCGGCGCGTAGGAGCAATAGTTTGGACAACACTGAACGGAGGTCGAACCATGAACGACCGGAAGACCATAGGACCGATCAGCAGGTAACCACTCTGAGCATCCCAAATGAGGCATCGACTAGTAAGGCTCAAAGGAACAATGATGCCGAGCCTTTAAACGGGCACAGGCAGTAATAAATCGCCAGAACCCGTTACTGCTCTTAACTACTGGGTATAATAATCATAATGAGTGCAATTTTGAGAATAATCACAATCGTATCACAATCATCGGGTGCAACTACCTAAAGGACATCAGACAGGAGTTATTGGAAGAGGATAACAGGAGTCCCACCAATAACTTCACTAATGAAATTATACATGTCGACGCCAAGGTAGAAGGCATCCCAGCCAAGTTAATGATCGATACTGGGTCGAACGTATCAATAATAAGTACGACGGAATTGGAGAGGATACAGCAAGAGTGCGGGAGAACTTTACCAACATTGCCGTTGAATAATATTGTTTTGTTGGGTGCAACCGGCCGACAAAACAAAGCTATACGTAGACAAGTCTCCGCCAGTGTGATGAGCTGTGGTATAGCGATTGACATGGAATTCTTGGTGGCGAGCGGTCTGCCATTTAATATACTGGTCGGGTGTGATGTGCTTAGGAGGAATTCCGCCATCATTGATCTGAGAACTGAAACATTGTCGCTGTTTTCTAACGGACATACTTGGACGGCGAACTTGGTGGGTAGTGACCAAGTCGTTCCCGATAGTATCCGTCAGCAAATCCGAAAAATTAATTACATCCATCCAACAACTATAATTGAACAGAGAATAGACGACACCTCCAATGAAGATTTATGGTCACAAAAAATCCAGGAGATCAGGGATTTCCGGAGCGGTATAACTGGCGAAGGTTTAACAACAAACCAAGCGAACAAATTAATAGACATATACAACAAATATAAATCAGTCTTTTCTGATGAGCCCGGTAAAGTGAAGAACTTCCAGTGTACTCTACAATTCCGAGACACAGTGGACTTTAACCGGAAGTCTTACCCCATTGCGCAATCACGAAAGCAAGCAGTAAGAGCTGAAATAGAGCAAATGATTAACCGTGACATTATAGAGAGTAGCCATTCCCCATATACAAGTCCTATCGTGGCTATTCCTAAGAAAAACGGACAAGTCCGTTTGTGTTTAGATGCGCGCGAAATAAATAAGATGATCATTAATGACAGGACTTCGCCCGGTGAGATTGAGGAGATCTTAAAACGATTCCACGGTACCAAATACTTCACTACCTGGGATACGGTGTGCGGATACTGGCAGGTGGAATTACATCCACAGAGTCGCCAGTATCTGGCCTTTATATTCGAAGGGCGGAACTACCAGTTTAAGAGGTTGCCCTTCGGACTGGTAAACTCAGTCGCAGTCTTTGTGCACTGCATGGATCAGATACTTGGCCAAGAAGCACTACAATTCACCACCGTATACGTCGATGACTTGCTAGTGTCCTCAGAATCTTGGGAGGAACACTGCTACCGAGTGGAACACGTCTTACAGAAGCTAGCAGCAAACAATATTACGCTGAAGTTAGCAAAATCTCATTTTATTGCTAAAGAGATACAATTCTTAGGTTTCATATTAAATGATAAGGGAATCTCACCGTCGGCTGAAAAAGTCGAAGCGATTCAGAACTTTCCTACACCAAAGAATCGAAGGCAGTTACAGTCGTTCCTGGGACTCTGTAATTACTACCGCAAGTTCCAGGAAAAATACTCCGAACTGACTGCCAGATTTCAGCCGCAACTGTCATCTAAAAATAAATGGATCTGGAGTAATGAACAACAAAATATATTAACTCTTATAAAACAAAAATTCCTTAAACACATTATACTCCGCCATCCAGATTTTAACAAGCCTTTCTTTCTTAATTGTGATGTCAGTGACATCAGCCTCGGCACTACCTTATATCAAGAGGATGAGGAGGGCGAACATCTTGTAATCTGCTTTGCCAGCAGAGCTCTGAACCAGAGTGAGAAAAACTATCACGTGACAGAAAAAGAGTTATTGAGTGTCGTGTTCGCGTGCGGAAAGTTCCGCACATATATTCTTGGTTATCCCGTTACCGTCCGGACAGACCATAAATCTATCTCGTTCCTTAAGAGATGTAAGTTGAGCCATGGAAGGTTAACGCGGTGGATACTATTGCTGCAAGAATACGACCTTAAGTGGGAGTATATCCCCGGAAGGAAGAATGTCGTCGCGGACGTATTGTCTAGAGTAGACATTGACAAACAGACGTTCGAGGGGGAGGAGGAGAGTATTCTGAAGGTATACCATATTCTCAGCAGCAGCGCCGGTCTACAATCAGTTCTGGAACAACTAAGCACACACCAACAAGCTGACCCGAAATTAATTACTATTATCTCAAGATTGGAAGCAGGGGATGAGACAATATCCCAATATTATACCATACATAATGGAATCCTGTTTTCCAAACCATCATTATATAAGGAGGAATGGAAGGTAATAATTCCGACCCATATCGAGAAAGAAATAGTGTTCAGTTATCATGTTCGATATGGGCATATGGGCGCCTTAAAGGTGGTAAAGGCCCTGGAAGAGAGCTGCCATATCAAAGACATAAATCGGAAGGTTCGGAGGTACATTAGAAACTGTCGAATTTGCCAACTCGTAAAAACTAACAACGAGAAAAGAGAAGGGCAGATGATTCCAATAACATCGCAGTCGAAACTTGAGAAGGTATTCCTGGATATCTGTGGGTCATTTCCCCGCAGTGGAGGCCGCCACCGATACAAATATATCGTCATCATAATGGACCATTATACCAAGTTCGTGAAGCTATACCCAGCGAATCGGGCGACTACGAATAAAGTTCTTGAGATCCTGATCAACCAGTACTTCCCAACCGTCGGAAAACCGGTATCGATCATAACCGACCACGGAACACAATTCAAGGGGAGGAAATGGCGGGATACACTGCTGTCCATGGGGGTTCATACATACAAGACATCCGTATACCACCCAAACAGTAACCCGGCCGAAAGTCTTGCGAGAGGTGGGGCGCCTATTAAGAACGTATTGCCATGATCAGCAGAGAAGGTGGCAAGAATACTTGGAGGCCACTGAAGAATTCCTCAACCTGGCCTACTATCCAGCCATAGGAATAACCCCATACTCCGCAATGTACGAGAGACAACCCCCTAGAGAGATTGAAGATATCTTGGAGTTCCCCAGAGACCATAAATATAGATTTGATAGAATTCAATTTTGTAATAAGGTGGCCGAAGATCAGGAGAAACGGCGGAATAAATACAATAAAAGCATGGGTAAGGTTATTCATTATACCGTTGGAGAGAAGGTGTTGTTGAAGAATAGGGAATTACCCAGTTCCTTAGAGGGGATAACAAAAAAGTTATTGCTCCTGTACACTGGTCCCTATATTGTCTCAAAGGACAATAACAACAACACATACGAAATCAAGGAAATGAATTCAAATAAAGTCAAGGGTGTCTTTAACCAGGCATCCATGAAGAAATTTTATGATTAAAATTATCCAAATTCTAAACACAATGTAAGCCAATTACATACAAATTATTTGAAAGAAACTATTTGGAAAGAAGAATATAACAATATTAGAATTTGAGAAAATCCTAAAAATTCCAAAGAAAAAGTAAGTACATCTTACTAAACTATTATTAATGAAACCATTTAGAAGATATGTACAAGAAGAATTTAAAATTATCCAAATTCTAAACACAATGTAAGCCAATTACATACAATTTATTTGAAAGAAACTATTTGGAAAAAAGAATAAAACAATAACAGAATTTGAGAAAATCCTAAAAATTCCAAAGAAAAAGTAAGTACATCTTACTACACTATTATTAATGAAACCATTTAGAAGATATGTACAAGAAGAATTTAAAATTATCCAAATTCTAAACACAATGTAAGCCAATTACATACAATTTATTTGAAAGAAACTATTTGGAAAAAAGAATAAAACAATAACAGAATTTGAGAAAATCCTAAAAATTCCAAAGAAAAAGTAAGTACATCTTACTACACTATTATTAATGAAACCATTTAGAAGATATGTACAAGAAGAATTTAAAATTATCCAAATTCTAAACACAATGTAAGCCAATTACATACAATTTATTTGAAAGAAACTATTTGGAAAGAAGAATATAACAATATTAGAATTTGAGAAAATCCTAAAAATTCCAAAGAAAAAGTAAGTACATCTTACTAAACTATTATTAATGAAACCATTTAGAAGAATATAACAAGAAGAATTTTGAACAAATCCCCCAAATTCTAAAAACAATGTAAGCCCATTACATACAATTTATTTGAGAAGAAACATTTTGTAAGAAGATATATAAAATAGAATTTTGAAAATCCTCAAAATTCTAAAACACTTGTAAGCCAATCTTACATAAATAATTATTTGAAGAAAAACTTTATGGCTATAATATAATAATAAAGAAGGAGAGAATTTAGATGAGAAACCATCTACATTCAAAAACTAGTAAGGACAGCTTACTAAATATTTATTTGAAGAGAAACATTTTGACAATAATACCAAGAGAATTTAGAAAAATAAAACCAGCCAAAACACAGGTAAACCCACCTTACATACAAATGATTTGAGAAAACTCTATGGAATAATATAAGAAGAGTGAATTTTTGAATTGTGTATAAATCAAGTTTCCAAACCAAGAATAAGTACAACTTACCAACCAATTATTAATAAAACACTTTGGTGAGATAAACAGAAGAGATTTCATACCATATTTATGGTAAGCATAGAATATAATTACCATGGTAACAAAGGATCATAATGGGATGAATAAAGGAAACAGATTTTAGAATTAAAACAAATAATTCTGGACAGTATGATCATGTCTAATTTCAATATGAAGAGTAAAAACCTTTCCATAAAATGATGCTAAAGGAAATAAAAAAGAAAAAATTCTTTAATACGATTTGAGTGATTGAATATAATAAAGTGAAAAAAATTATTTGGAATTATGAGATAATGAAACTTTGAAGTGGTATGAGGAGAAATTATGACCTCATTATGAAATTAATAAAAAACCATCATTCGAAAGTATAATAACAATGACAAGAATAATGTGAGAATAATGTCAAAGATTTATGTAATTAAACGAATTAATATAAAATGATTTATGAATTAAATGACAATTATGATAATGATAGTTCTACAAATTCTAGAAAATAGAACAAGTGAAAATTTAAGAACAAAGAAACAGTCTAAAAATGTCACAAAGATATGCTACAATAAACAATGCAGTTTATAATAAAAAAGCCAGAAGGTAATAAAGAATTTATAACCAAAAGATTTATATGATAAGAAAAGTTGAAAAATGTAATAATAGAAGAGCTTCCTACCATAATATCAAATGAAAGAAACATCCAGTTAACGAGTCAGAAGAACAACTGAGATAGGAATATTAAAATCTCTGAGAAATATAATAAGTAATAAGTGAAGTATCCCAAAGATATTTTTTTTTAAATAGTAACAAATGTGTACTATTCTGAATAATTTTTTTAATCTGTCTGTAGATAATTCCAGCAGTATTAATATGTTTTTTGAGCAGAGATGATTTGCCTCTGTACTCAAATGTGTGTGAAGTATTGGACAGCAGAGGAAAGTAGTGTACAGTGCCTCTCTGAACTGAACCAGCTCACAAAGTAGGGAACGATAGGGAGGAAATATCCCAAGGAGAAAATACTAAGAAGAAATATGAAAATGAAATAATAAATATGAACTCAGATGACTATTACTATCAAGGGAGATCAAGTGAGAATGATATAAACTTAAATATAAATAAGAAAATTTTTAAAATGGAAGGAAGTCCAGAATAATTACAAACATAGAATAATTATCATAAGCAATTGTTTCAGACAAAGCAAGTATAGTCTGAAAAAATTACTTCTGGAGAAGGGCATTCTGTAGCGTGACAGAAAATCCACTACATCTTAAGTCATATGAAATCATAAAGTTTAATTACACCAACAAATGTTATAATAATATTGAATGACATTTAAATAAATCAAAGGAATGAACCACGATAAAATAAAAATCCTGATTACATTATATATAAAAACCACTGTTTAAAAAAAAACCAAAGAAAGTATCGAAGCAACTCATAGTATCATATCAGTAATTTACCCAGGGAGCTAAGAGCAGTAGACCAGTTATATAAGACCATATCAAGAAAAAATAGACTCAATTAAAGAGTAGTGAATACCAAAATACCCCAAAAACAAGAAAAGGGAAGAATAAAATTTGTGATCAGGAAGAAAACAATACCCTGATACCTGTAGAGAAGAATAAAGTCAGTATCAGTGAATAAATTAAATGTTCCAAACTAAACCTCAGTCGAGATAACACAAAGTACCTTGGTTTACCCAAGAATGAAGAAGGAAGACAAGAAAACCAGAAGAATGAAGACTAGAAGAGGGACAAGAATGAAGACTAGAAGAAGGACAAGAATGAAGACTAGAAGAAGGACAAGAAGGAAGACCAGAAGGAAGATACGAAGAAGGACAAGAAAGAAGACAGGAGGAGAGGAAGAAATAGTATGAAAGGAACACCGTTGTAAAACCTATTATTATATAAACTACTATCAACCCCAAACCCACAAAAACTATGCAAAAGAAAGTATAACATACCCAAAATCCTATAAAAATGTAATTATTTAAAAAACTAAAGTGCTGTATAGCGTTATAAGAAGTGAATCGACTAAAGCTATTGGGTAATAAAGAAAATAAACTAGTCTTAACAGTCCATGATTACTAAAGGTCTGGTCTGAGATAATAAGACTCAAAATATCAGAACCAACAGTGAAAGTGAATTTGTGTAAGTGTTTTTTAGAAATGCAATAAACTTAAAGTTGGTGAAGCTATAACTTATCAGTATGCAATATAACAACTTTAATATCTAATAATAAACAGCATAATAAAATAATAAAATGGAAGATTTCCAGTATTTTATTATTTCAATGTAAATCTTTATTTACAAGACATTTGTAAAAAATGATAATAAATAGAGTATAGGAGTTCATGTTTACTGATGTAGGGGATCACAAATAATAATGGTTTAGACCAGAAAGGACTGGGATTAATATAATATTAATAAGTGTAAAATGTTTGAATAGACTGTTTACTCACAGTCCTAAAATCAATGTGTTAGTAAAATGTATTTGTAAGAGTTATTAGAAAATAAGATTTATGTTATGTGTTCTAAAAAGAATTATGTTTGCTAAATAATAGCCTACATACCATTAATGTTTAAATAGGTATGCTATGTTAACTCAAAAATAGTTAAAAGATATATGTTCAAACCATGTCTGCAATATGTTCAATTGTGCAGATTGCTAAACAATGTTCATAATTATTTATTTTAATAACCGTAGTGTTAATTAACTACTGCACCACACAATAAGTTATAAGACATGTTATTTTCATATAATTGTAATTATGTAAAGTCAGAGGAGGAGTTAAGTTTAAATTTATTTGAGAAAGACAGAAATATAAAATTCTAAAATCTAGGCCATTTGGTGAATTCACAGAAACAATATAAACCAGTATAATTCACTTATAAATCCTGTAAACTAGCAAGATTTATATAAGATAACTCAGTTCACCACTAATGGAAATGATCCTATGAGTTAAAATGATAATAAGGAAATATACCTTAAAACATTGTAAATTTTCAAAATATATAAATTAATTAATTTTCAAGAGCAATGTCAAATTTACAGATTAACACAAAAAACCAGTTCGAGGGTTTAATTTATATGTATTTAAGGAAAGGAAGAGGAATATGACTAATTAAAATTTATTATAATAGTATTACTGATACCTAAAATGGAGGAATTTTGTATAAAGACGGAAATCCAATTTTGAGCCTATATTTCCAAAAAGTGAACAAAATTTGTTAATTTCCACAAAATGTCTACGGATATGGACTATAATACATCAATTTAAAGGGAATGAGATGATTAAACCAATAATAAGGTTCATAATTCATAAAAGTGATGAATAAAATAGATAAATTCCATATATAATGTAATATTTTATCATGTGTACAGGTAATCGAAATATGTTAACAATACTTTTTCAAAGATTAACTGGGCCAGATTTATGACCAAGTTAATTAGTCTTTTGTTGAATATCAAGCTGAATAGTTGTGTGACAAAACGTTCTTTAAATCGAGTCGAAAATGGTACTAGCGTTTAGCCATTAAAATAAGTGAAACGAGAGTTAGACGAATTAGACACTTTTTAAAACTAAAGCTATCCATACGTTCACGACAATAGTGAAAACAAACATCTAACTTCATGATACGAGTGACAGAAAACAGTAAAACCTTATATTTAAACCAATTCACTCTACAAATCATAACCATATCTTGAGAACGTTAACTCAAAGAAGTGAACACATACAAAATAAACTAACCAACACAAGTTTACACAGAACACTTCGTCAGAATACACCAAATAACTTAACAGACATATTACACCAGTGCGGGAAGATTTCAGACATTCACGAAGGTAATTCTGTCGTGATTTTTGGACATGCCGATTTTGCAGTGAACTCGCCATATCTAGTAGCGGCCATTTTGAAAATTCAAGCCTGCCTTTTTTATCTTCCAGCAGTGACGTCATCGTCTGCATATTGGTTTGACAACATACATACACATTACTTATTGGAATTATTTAAATTTTATTGAATAATAATTATTGTATTTGTGTTAATTGTTAATGTTATACTTTCTCGTCACCCTTCTCTGACTATTAATTTTAATCGCTCAAAGAACCTGTCTTTTAATATATTAAATATCATAAATTTTGTTCTGTATGACACAATCGATAATTCCCGAGACAGAGTCGATAATTGCTCTCCATCGATAAAAAATCGATTATTTATTTAAATTGTCAATAAATCTATATATTTCCATTATTTCTTATCTGTCACTTATTTCACAGGTTAATTTAAGAGTATTTATTAAGGCTGAAGGACTTAACTAAGAAGAAAATATTTTATTTGAACGAGATATTGGACCAGCCAGAAAAGTCACCAATCGATTGCTAACTGGAGTTAAACTATTTAACTCCAGACTTGGTTCAAATCTTCTAGAAGTGCATCGGCGGTCAATAAATACCTGCCTGTTATTAAAATTTTTACAAGAACCTTTTAAAACAGATTTATTTCTTATACACACCTCTTAATAAACATAAACAAAATCTTTTACTATTTGAAAATTCTATTTTTATAACATTTTCTATCAACATATAGAATGCCAGACCTATATCTAAACCATTTAGAAAATACAAAAATTTTAAAAGATAATTATTTCGCCAATAAAATCATCCATTACTCCAGATATGTAGATGATACCTTTATTATTTTTAACGGGAATGCCAGACAAATAGAATTATTTAAAAATTACCTAAATAAAATTCATAACAAATTAAAATTTACTATGGAGATTGAAAACAACAAAAGTATCAATTTTTTAGACCTCACTGTATTACATAACGGGAATAATTTAAAATACAAAATATTTAGAAAACACACTAGTACTGACACAGTAATACACTATGATTCACATCATCCCGTTACACAAAAAATGGCAGTGTTTAACAGTCTTGTCAACAGACTTTTAAATGTTCCCCTCGAAAAGGAGGACTACTTAAATGAGGTTAGCACTATCAAACAAATAGCAATAAATAACGGGTATAAATCTACAATAGTTGACAAAATAATAAATAGGCATAGGAAACGTTTAGAAAATAAAAATTCAAACTGTATAAAAGCAAGTAACAAAAATTATAAATATCTTTCGGCTAATTTCACAGGTATTATGCCAAATATTTTAAGACCCGTTCTCAAAGATAATAACTATATTTTATCATTTAAAACAAATAATAAATTAGGAAATTATTTCAAAAACAAAAACAAATTACCATTAAAAAAGAAATGTGGTGTATATAAAATAAAATGTGATGATTGTGATGCGTTCTATATCGGTCAATCTGGCAGATGTTTTTATAAAAGATTTTTAGAACATATTCCTAAGCCAAGTAATACTAAGTCCAACTTTGCACAACATTTAATATCAAGCGGACATAAATATACGAGCTTCGAAGAAAATTTAACAGCGTTGCATTTTTGTAAAAAGGGTAGACGGATGGATAGTCTGGAGGAATTTGAAATTTATAAAGCTTTAAAAGATAGTAACACCAAAAACAGTTTATTAAATGACCAGATAAATTTTGCGTCAAATTACCTGTTCGACACTGCAATCAGTTTGTCTTAATCTTTGACCAGTCGCGTGACGATCGCGGTTGTGGGTGAACGCATGCGGGAGCTCCGGCCGTGGTTAGAAAAACTTATTACATGCGATTTGTAACTTATTTTATTTAATTTTGACTTGACCAGTATCATGGTCGCGATTTTAATGTTTTAGTTTATTAATTAAGTGTATCTGAGGATGGGACTTAGTCCCGAAACGCGTCATCATTGACGAAACTTTGTATCGCTAAAGTGGATATTAAGGTAATTATATATCAAATAATATGTATCTTTAATGAGATGTATGTAAATTTTTCGTACAAGTACAATCGTGTGCGATTCCACAATTCATGTTGCATAAAGAGAATTGTGTGCTGTATAATTAAATTTGAAAATATAGAAGATACTTGAAGATTCCTTTCCATTGAATGAAGTCATACATTTGTATCATCTTTAAATCAATGTTTAATAAAAAAGACCTAGAATTGATTGTTCCGTTTAATCGACAATTAAGGAATTACATATTTCTTATATATGAATATTCAGATCATTAATTCTTGTTTAAACATGGTACATTAACGGCGCCCACACTTTTATTATTAGTGATACTTAATGTTACAACAATTTTTGATTAACGAACATTATTTTCATTATTTCTCATTGTATTTGATGATTTGATTAAAAGTTAAATTATTTTTTCCTTTGTAGTACATGGATCATTATTGTACTTAGTATAAGAAAAATTATTTTTGCCTTTTTAGTACATTGAATATTTTATAAATTTTAAATAAAAGCGTTTTTAAAAAAAATTGTTTACCTTTTTTTTATTTTTATTGCATATTAACAACAATCATGCTTTTCAAAACACCTGTTATTGAACGTAACATATATTAAGAATAAGCAGACTACTAATGCTTTGAGCATAAGAACATAAGCATTGAGCAGACATGCTTATAAATACACATTAAACGAAAATATTTCTTATTTTTACACGACTGCTAAAAAGGAGTGTTATGTTTTCAGTGGTAGGGTATGTATGTATGTATGTATGTTTGTTCCACTATAACTTTTTAACGGCTTTACCGATTTTGATGTTCGATGGCTCGATGGATTCCTTACTTCACCAGAAGTGTCATAGGCTATATATCACCATGAGTTGACTTCCGGTTTTGACCGGAAGTGAATACAAGTGATCGGTTCTAAGGATTTTTTTGTTCGTTTATTGGTCCATCAGGTGGCGCTAGTGGAAGGTATTCTGTAAAGTTCACTCCAGATAGTGCTCGCGATTTAAGACCACGCTCACTAATACTATGTTAGCGCGCTATTGTGTGAGAGTATAGATGTGCAATCCGTGAGAAACCGAGAACACGAGAACAGCTATCTGAAAGTGTATATATATATATATATATATATTGGTTTGCTATATATATTTCTCTCTGCGAAATATGGTGAACCTGAAATACATGAAATGACGGATCAACAATATGCCGCAGCAGTAAACTTAATGAATTTTCAGCAGCGCCAATTGTTCAAAATGTTTTCAGACAGATTGCTTCCAAGTGAAAATAATACTGAGCCATTACGTGTGTTCGTTACTGGAGGAGCAGGCACCGGCAAAACCTTTACTCTGAAATTTATTGTAGAACAGATTCGTCGTCTTTCTCATTTACATGCAAGCAGAGCTTTTACGGTAGCAGCACCCACAGGTGTCGCTGCAAAATTGATTGGAGGTAGCACTTTGCACTCTACTTTTGCCCTTCCTATCGAAAAAGGCAAGGTGACAGCTCTTCGCCCTCTTACTGATGAGCGTCTTCAAAGGGAACGGCTAAGGTGGAAGCATATTAATTGGCTAATCATTGACGAAATCTCAATGGTACCCTATACTACCCTAAGAAATATTCACTTAAGGTTGCAACAGCTTAAAATGAATGATGCTCTCTTCGGGGGTATCAATATTATTTTGTTTGGCGATCTAATGCAGTTGCCACCTGTATCAAAAGCAGTTGGTCGTACCTACTGCTTCAAGCAGCCTCATTACTTATCAGCTGAAATTAATTTGTGGACATTGTTTAGTTTCTGTGAATTACCTCAAAATATGCGGCAAGCTAACGACACTACTTTTATAGACATTCTAAATAATTTACGAGTCGGCCAACTCACCATGCAGCAGCTAGAAATTTTAGATCGTCGAAGAGTTCCTTTGACAGATGAATTTGCTGATGGCGAGTGTCTGCGTATTTTCCCAACCACTAAACAGGTAGAAGAATATAATGCTATGATGACTGAAAAGTTGAAAACATCATCTAAAGTTTACGATATTGCACGGTGGAAGTGTCTGTCGAAGCAAAGAATTACGGACAAAAGTTAAAGAAAGACTTCGTACCAACGGATCCAAACAAAACTGGAGGTATTCCAAACTCTTTAGTAATCGGAGTCGGATCTAGGGTAATGTTGCGAAAAAACATTAATGTTAATCATGGTCTGGTCAACGGAGCAATCGGCATCATTAGAAAAATTGAGTGGCCTGCACTACGTCGAGATCAGCTTCAACCTGGTGAGCTTCCACAAGCCGTATTTGTAGAAATTGATGACAGATCAATTAGGGGAAATACTGCTGGTATTGGAGTAAAGATAGAGCCCACCACTGTTGAATATGATGCTTTGCGAGGCCAGGGCAAAGTAGAACGACGTATGCTGCCATTAATATTGTGTTGGGCTGTAACAGTACATAAACTCCAATGCACTACTTTAGACAAAGCAGTCATTGATTTGAGTAGTAATATTTTTGCCAAGGGTCAGGCCTACGTCGCACTAAGTCGTGTGAAAACATTAGAGGGATTAGCAATAAGTTGTCTGGATCCACGAAAATTGTTGCATGAACCGCACGATAAAAACTCACTTGAGGAATTAAATCGACTCAGAAATCTGTAGACCAAAGCTCTTTCTTTATCATTTCTAATAAATTAAATTATTTAGTTAATTATATAATTTATAAACAATTTATCGAAATGTTTGTATTATACTAGTTATATAATATTATATAAAATAAAGTACTATATTTATAAGTTTATAAGTTCATACGCTAATTATACTATGTACATAATAAAGTTTCTAAATAAAACTATGTAAAAATTGAAATTTTTTTTGCACTTCACACATACGCACGCACACACTGCACATTCCCATTATACTCTTTTTAAACACAAAAAGGAATAAAATAAAATAAATAATTTAAAAAATTAAAAAACACGACTGCCAAAAAATAAATGAATAAATAAAAAATAAATTGATAAAAACACTAAATAAAAAAACTAAATAAAAATAATATTTAGTAAAAATCACAAAATCTAAATAAAGTCGATTGAAAAAGCCAAAAACAAGGTATTGAAATTCAGCTCTGATCAGATTTAACGAAAATGTTATGAATGATTAAACGCATAGTAATTTTATTAGATTTAAATTACTTTTCGATGTTGAATATATATCAATGCATCATATGAAGACTACAATTTATAAAAAATATTGCTGATAAAATTTTGCTCTTCAATTTTAATTTTCAATGCAGTCGGGGGCTGTTTCTAAATAGATTTGTTCTTTTCATTAAACAGCCCCCGACTGCATTGAAAATTAAAATTGAAGAGCAAAATTTTATCAGCAATATTTTTTATAATTGTAGTCTTCATATGATGCATTGATATATATTCAACATCGAAAGTAATTTAAATCTAATAAAATTACTATGCGTTTAATCATTCATAACATTTTCGTTAAATCTGATCAGAGCTGAATTTCAATACCTTGTTTTTGGCTTTTTAAATCGACTTTATTTAGATTTTGTGATTTTTACTAAATATTATTTTTATTTAGTTTTTTTTATTTAGTGTTTTTATCAATTTATTTTTTATTTATTCATTTATTTTTTGGCAGTCGTGTTTTTTAATTTTTTAAATTATTTTTTTTATTGTATAGTTTTAAACTATTGTTAAATGGAGTTTAAAATAAAACTAAGTTTGCAAGAAATAAATAAAATAATTATCTTTTAATGCTTTAAATAATTTTGTCTTATTTGTAATATGTGAATACTTTTGGCGTATAATGGTTATTTATTTTCTTCACTAAATATTATCTAAAAGACTTCTTCGAAACGATTGTTTTCAGCTCGACAAGAGATAACGTCTGTTTGTTCGTTGTTTCGTAAATAACTTTCGAAAACACATTTTTACTAGCAACGCAGAGCGAATTATTTGTTGGTATTGTAATAAACATTTTTATTTTTTTCGTAGTCAAGGGGGCCTGAGCACGTGCTGGGGGTCGCCAGATGTGAAGCACCAGGCCTACCACAACACGCACTATGTAGAGCAGATGTTAACCCTTTCACTGATTCCTCCATAATAACGGGATCTATTCAAATAATATTCGGCTAAATTTGGGACATTTAAAAATACACTGTGCCTTGATATTCCGCCTGATAGTAGTAGCGCCTTTTCATGGTACCCACATCTGTCTTAAAATCAACAAGTTTCAGAAGTACCAGGTGAAAGCTGAGCCTGCGTCCTACACCTGGGAGTTTTCGACTCGTGACTGATTGTCCGGTGTTAGCAGAATCACTGACCGAGTGTTGAGTCACCTGTACAAACTGTAACTACTGTCATAGACTACACCTTTCTCACAGATTTCTTTACATGCATATTGGCGATAAGGTTATAAAATACAATCCTTGTAGTAATAAACAGTTGATTAAATAAATGACGAAACGTCGGCTCAGATATTTTAAGCTGACCTCAGTAAAACGTCCGGACCCTGTTATACCGTTCGTCATTTTCAAATATATTAAATAGGTTTACAGAAATATTGATTTGTCTGAACTGTTTAAGTCAGTTTATTTTGATTCTCAAGTGAAAATATTTTAGGACATGTCTGACATCTACTTTAAATTCAGATTTTACTTTGTCTGTAAACTCTTTCGAAACAACTTTAATGCTTGAGATCGCAAATGTCTCATCGGTATCATAACTGAAGTGTTCCTTTCGATCCCAGATACTAAGTAAGAGTCTCATCCTTCCTGCATCGTCCATTGCGAGAAGCTTTCATTGATTTTGGGTGCTGTTTTAATCATTCAAGATATCAAGTATTTTATTGCAATATTAAAAACTATTAATAAAAATATACAATGGTGTAAGTAGAATTTACGTCGATCCAGCAGTTTTCTTCATCAGTTTCTTTGTATTTCTCGACACAAAATATTCTCAGGCAAAAATACTATGTTGTTAATTATACCGTGTCCTTGGGATATAACATAAAATAGGTTTTGAATTATCGCGGATTTAATTGTATAATTAAGAAAAACATATAAACACGAAGTCTTGTATGTATAGTATACTTTAGATTATATAAAAACACTTGAGATTATACAAATTTGAGACCACTCCAATAATCTCCGCAGTTCAAATGCGAATCGCCTGCATCTGACAATTTCGAATGTTTGGACAGCATTTAAAATGAATGAAGTACATTAAAACTGAAGACATGGCTCCATGCTCATCTACCAATCTGTAGGATCAGGAGTGCAAATTCCCTCTTCGAAACTGTAGACTTTCAGTATAGTTACGTAGCCAGGTGTGCCCTTGTTTAATTGTTTACCTAGCCTTCAGGCACTCCAGTCGTCACTTGACCTTGTTGTAAAAGACCTCACTCACATCGTCAGAGGAGTCGTGTACCAATTATACCAGAAGATGGGAACCGAGCAGTATCGCCTGAAAGTTGTTGTGTTCGGATTAGTAGATCAATTATTAATTAGATGCGTTAATTATGTTACTCGCACTTTACATTTCCATCTTAATGGAATTAATATGGCCATTACAGTATGTCCACTAAGATGAAGAAGATTCACGACAGTTGAAGAAGCGCAGCGCAGCGCTAACGGACTTGACAAGCGAATTTTGTTAAAATGTATTCAGACGCAAGTCCATAGTGGCATCTTAATATAGACCTAATTAATATGGCCAGTGCAGTATGTCCACTAAGATGAAGAAGATTCACGACAGTTGAAGAAGCGCAGCGCAGCGCTAACGGACTTGACAAGCGAATTTTGTTAAAATGTATTCAGACGCAAGTCCGTAGTGGAATCTTAATATAGACCTAATTAATATGGCCATTACAGTATGTCCACTAAGATGAAGAAGATTCACGACAGTTAAAGAAGCGCAGCGCAGCGCTAACAGACTTGACAAGCAAATTTTGTTAAAATGTATTCAGACCCAAGTCCGTAGTGGCATCTTAATATAGACCTAATTAATATGGCCATTACAGTATGTCCACTAAGATGAAGAAGATTCACGACAGTTAAAGAAGCGCAGCGCAGCGCTAACGGACTTAACAAGCGAATTTTGTTAAAATGTATTCAGACGCAAGTCCGTAGTGGCATCTTAAGGCCCGGTGCACACTTGCTGCAAAAGTTATCGGGACGCTGCGTCATTTTCAATCGCATAAGAAGAAATGCAGAGCAACTGTTGTTGGGATTGACACGGGACGCCGATACCTATCTGACGCCGACGTCACTCCTGATAGTTATCGAGGTAATTTGGGATGTTAGTCATGAGGACTATAAAGACCGAATAAAAAAACAGTCTGCTTGGGAAAACATTTGTGAAGCCATTTTTGGGAACTTCAGCCAAAAAACGGAGAATGAAAAAAATGCAACCAGTAAGTACAATTTTTTACAACTTTTATTAAAATAAGTACATTGAATAACAAAACTTTTAGATGTTCAAGTCTTTAAGTGGGTCATCGTCCTTATAATATATTTAAATATTGAATTAAAATTATTGAAAATGGGTTTCTGAGAATAAAAACTTGTCTTTAAGTAGAACGAAAAGACAAGTTTTTTTTCTCAGAAACCCATTATCAAGGTGCTTCTCAAGAAGCGGAAAGAAAAAACAACTATTTAAAATTATTGAATTAAAATGTAAGTCTATTAATTTTATTTATATAAAATTGTCTTGCCAAGGCACTCGACCAGCTTCACTCTCAAAGTAGTTTGCAAATTCATTTCTAATAGCAACAACCGCAGGGCCAGATCGTGCTTGATTGGTAGCTGTGTGTGTTTGTTCTCCAAGTCCTGTTATCGACAGCGTTTCAGTGAAATTATATCCATCCCTTTGACGAACGTAATTATGAAGGAGGCAGCAAGTCTTGACTATTTGTACAGCTAAATCTGAATTTACGTTGATTGGTCTGTGAAAAATTCTCCATTTATTAGACAAAATTCCAAAAGAGCATTCCACATATCGGCGGGCTCGGCTCAACCGATAGTTGAATACTCTCTTTGTTTTTGAGAAGGTTTTTCCTTTGTACGGACGCAAAATGTGAGTAGAAAGCCCAAACGCATCGCCACCTACAAACACGTAGGGAAGGTTTGGGCTTTGGGTACCTGGAAGCGGTTATTTACTGGGAATTGTAATGATACATTCATTAGATGTTTATAAAAAGTAGAGTTTTCAAATACAGTGCTGTCCCCTTCTCTTCCAAACGACCCTACATCTATGTAAATGAAATTGTAATTCGCATCAGCCACTGCAAATAAAACTATCGAAAAAAAATGTTTATAATTATAGTACAACGACCCACTTTTTGTTGATTTAATTATTCTTATGTGTTTTCCGTCGAGTGCGCCAAGGCAATGGGGGAAGTTCGCAATTTTTTCAAACAATGAAGAAATCTCCAACCACCTTTCAGTACTAAAAGGAGGAAAACACTCTTCTCTTAAAATTAGACACATCACTGCACAAACCTTCCTGACAATTTTACATAAAGTTGAATATCCAAGCCGGTAAGAGTAATGAAGGTCTTTGAGGTAACATCCACTCCCTAGATATCTGTAATAGCAACAAAACCAAATAATTGTTAGCAAATTAGAAAAATAATAATTGGAGAACCAAAATAATAAATAAAATGTAACAAAATAAATATAAGAAAAAATAATTACATTAATAATAATAAAAGTTTTATGAGAGAATGAACTTTTTTTATTTATTGAGATGAACTTTTTGTTAGTAATAATTTGTTTTTTTTGCAGTTAAGAAGCTCGCTCTAAAATGGAAAAATTTGAAAGACAACTACTCGAGGAGCGCACGAAAAAAGACAAAATCAGGGCAACCAGCAGGAGCTGGACGACAGTATGTATACGCAAGACAGTTGTCATTGTTGCAGGCATCGATGGCTTTGGCGACCACTCAGTCAACTCTTGAGAATCCTTACAACAATGACTCTCCTCACTCGCAATCCCAACAAGAGGAAGAAGAAGATAGATCCCTATCAGAATCTGCGACTTCTCCTGCAGTCACACTTGCATCCACTCCACCATCCACATCTGCATCATCCACCGGAGCAGCGTCCAAACGGCAAAGAGAGTTTGAGTCGTCACTATTGCAATTCATAAATTCACCCGTTGCTGTCGAGCCACCGGATGAAGACAAATCATTTTTTGATTTGTTAATTCCGACCATAAAAAGTTTCAACGAGGATCAAAAGTTGGACTTTAGAAGTGAAGTTCTTGACGTTGATAAAAAAGAATAAAAAGTCAAAATCAAACTCAGATTCCATCCATGACATTTCCTTCTCAAACGTATCATCCAATGTTTTCCCCGAGCTACCAACAATTCAGGCCAATTCAGTCACAGCAAATTAATTTTCCTCCACCTCAACACAACCTCCCTCCAACTTCATCCATTCAATATACTGCGGCAGACCCCACCTTTTAATCAATGTCTGCTACTTCTTCTGTGCCATCTTCTTCTACCACGACTGCAACTTCACCAGATATTCGTACCGGTTTCTACCCATCGCAGGAGCCTTTGACGCAACCACCCCAAACTACAGACAATGAAAAATTTTTCGAAAACCCCTAACCTATAATTACTTAGATCATTAGATGTAGTGTTAATGACTTTTTTATTGTTTCATATTCTTTATACTTTATTATTATTATTATTATTATTATTCTTTGTACTTCTGTTCATTAAACATTTAAATATAATATTGTTTAATTAATAATGAAAATAGCGCTAATAGCAAAATGCTGATGCGCTTAATGTAAATAAAAAAAATAATAAAAATAAATAAATCAATCTATAATTTCTTTTTCCTTGAAAAGGTAATATATTTGAAATAATTTATGCACCATGCCAGTAGGCATATTACATATAAGATTACATTATTTTAATCAATCTTAATGTAAATATGAAGTTGAAGTCTTTTACGTACCTCAATGTTACTGCCAGCATCTCCAAGAGTGGTATGGGAGATCTCATGTAGGTTTCTTTTCCTTGTAGTGCGTCGCTGATTCGACCGGCTAATTCGTCAAAGGATCGAATTGACATTCGAAAATAATTAAAAAACTTGTCATCATCTTCCCTGAGATCCATCAAGCATACATTAAAAGCTCCCTTCAAGTACATCTCGCTGTTGTATGGATGAATCCAGTACATCCTTTTTCTAATTTCACTTTCACGATTTACGTACTTGTACACTAAGTATGAAAAAACAACTTTCTTTTTAAATATTTGGGCGCGCGTTCGATCCATCTCGGTTGGTGGCAAATGAGAGACTGTCGCTATGGCCTATCACCGTGTTTTCAGAGTGCATTGGAACGCCGATAAGACGCAGATTGAAATGCCGCAGCATCCTGATAACTTTTTCAGCAAGTGTGCACCTGGCCTAATATAGACCTAATTATTATAGCCAGTGCAGTATGTCCACTAAGATGAAAAAGATTCACGACAGTTGAAGAAGCGCAGCGCAGCGCTAACGGACTTGACAAGCGAATTTTGTTAAAATGTATTCAGACGCAAGTCCGTAGTGGCATCTTAATATAGACCTAATTAATATGGCCATTACAGTATGTCCACTAAGATGACGAAGATTCACGACAGTTGAAGAAGCGCAGCGCAGCGCTAACGAACTTGACAAGCGAATTTTGTTAAAATGTATTCAGACGCAAGTCCGTAGTGGCATCTTAATATAGACCTAATTAATATGGCCAGTGAAAGAAGATGAAGATGAAGAAGATGCACGACAGTTTGAAGAAACGCAGAGGAGCGCAAGTGAACTTGGCAACCGAATTTTATTAAAATGTATTCAGACGCAACTCCGTAATGGTTTCTATACGATACTCGATAACAACAGGACTACAAAAAGCATTAATTATCTCAGCATCTTCAACGGACACAATAACAGACCGGTTCTATTAAAAATATAATATGCAACATCTTCCGTGTACTCTCATACAGTGTTAACGTCGGAGTGGTGTC
Source organism: Magicicada septendecula (assembly GCA_034769895.1). Taxonomy (NCBI): domain Eukaryota; kingdom Metazoa; phylum Arthropoda; class Insecta; order Hemiptera; family Cicadidae; genus Magicicada; species Magicicada septendecula. The sequence continues at coordinate 664,707,913 of CM068368.1, forward strand.
AGATATAGGGCTACTCTAGTTTTGGAGAACGTGTTAATACTTGATATCTCAGACGTAATGCAGAACACTGATACTACAACCGAATGATTATGGAACAGAATTATAAGAATCGCTTTTATTAAATTAATTTTATTCAATATTTAAGAATTTATTTTCTTCTTTTATTTATTAAAATAGGCAGATGAGTAGTTACAGTTATCGATTGCCACAAGCTTCCGAGGCAATTAGGGTGCTGAAAGTAACTAACGTTTTAAAAGAATCAGTTACTGGTCATTAGGAACGTGGACTTTCATTTCAGATAATTCATATCCTAGGACCTTGGCTAACCCTAACCAGTCGCAGTAGGCTAAACTACTGTGCAACCGTATATTTCTTTCAACTCTACACCCTGCTGCCGACGTGCACCATCCTGCTAAGCAAGGACAGATATTATATCCAGATGGAGGATACCTTAATAGTATCGCTTTAATTATAATAGCAAGTTTCCAAATTTCATCTTTGAAATATCTGAAATACAGATTATCACGGTTCTTACCAGACGCTTTTCTATTCTATTTTAAATAGAAAAGTGAGATTGCTACAAAAAATAAAGATGGCCTTATTTCCTCTCACTAAGGTTGTGGAATATTTTTTTAAGTTTCATGATATAATTTTCTTTTGTGTTCCTCCCTGTCCCAGCTTGAGCTATATGGAGAATCTCTTTTCCGGATACTTTTAATTTTAAAGATATTAGTTTCTTCGTAATAGTCAGGTTTATTCAAATGAAATAAAATTAAATATACTTGACCAACAATCACTCCATTTTTGTAAATTTACATAGATCGTAACCACGGAAATATTATTCGAATTTTTACTTCCATATTATTTAAGGAATGGAAGTATGGTGATGGCAAAAAAAATCGTGTTCGAGATTATTGCAGATTCTGATTGTACTACACTCAAAACATGAAAAAAAGTCGTTTTCCGAAAAGTGTCTGTGTGTGTGTCTGTCTGTCTGTGTGTCTGTGTGTCTATGTGTAGATTTTTTTTCTATGGCAAACGATAACTGCCGCAAATTCAAACAGAATCAAATAATTTTTTGCATACAGCCCTGATTTGTAGAGTACTCACGACCTATTGTTTTTGGTGAAGATCGGTTGAGGGAAAGGGGTAGTTTACCGGCAACGGTTTTTTTTTATCAAGGCAAATTTTTTTTTTGGCAAACGATAACAGCCGCAAATTCAAACAGAATCAAATAATGTTTCGTATACAGCCCTGAATTGTAGAGTTCTCACGACCTATTGTTTTTGGTGAAGATCGGTTAAGGGAAAGGGGTAGTTTACCTGTAACGTTTTATGTTTTAACAAGGGTATTTCCTATGGCAAACGATAACAGCCGCAAATTCAAACAGACTCAAAAGATTATTTGCATACAGCCCTAAATTGTAGAGATCTCAAGACCTATTGTTTTTGGTGAAGATCGGTTGAGGGAAAGGGGTAGTTTACCAGCAACGTTTTTTTATCAAGCGTATTTTCTATGGCAAACTATAACAGCCGCAAATTCAAACAGAATCAAATAATTTTTTGCATACGTCCCTGAATTGTAGAGGTCTCAAGGACTTTCGATTTTGGTGAAGATCGGTTAAGGGGAAGGGGTAGTTTACCTGCAACCTTTTACGTTTTAACAAGAGAAAAGTATTTGAAAATTTATTTAAACTTTTTGAAACAATGGTAATTGTTAAAAATAAAATAATTTTGTTGCCAGGCAATAAAATTATAATTTTTTCATTTTAATGTAATATAATATTTTTCATTTAATACAGCAATAAAAAGGCAGGTAAGACACACACACACACACACACACAATTCACGTTATTTCTGGCCTCACTCATGTTTATTTTCTTACATTTGCACGCTTTTTAAATGGAAAGTGCCGAAACCCACACCAACATAACGCGTGCAAGCCGAAATTTTTTTTAAGGAATCACTAAAAGGACGGTGGTTCAAATCGGACGCTGAGGTAGAGTTTGCTGTAACCGAATGGTTCCACAAACAGCCGTAAGAATTTTACTAGCAGGGAATCTACAGGTTAGCGCAACAGTGGAACTCATGTCTTAATGTTATTGGAGACTTCTTTTAAAATCGTTGAATAAAAAATGCTTTACGGCTCTATACGTGTTTCTATTGAACAATCCTTGTATTAGTTATACACAATAATACAACTGATTGAACTTCAAATTTTTAAACTTGATTAGTTTCTATATATATGTTTAATGTTACAAATAATTCAAATACCAATCTTGATCATCTGTTAGTTCAGCGGAATAACAGTGACACTTTTAATAACCGCATAAAATAAACACTTAGAAACAACACAGGCGCTTTAACTTAACTGTTTGGACCACAGAAGTGAGGCATGCCTCAACGCTCTATGTGTACAGCGCGGGACAATCCCCCCTCCCTACACTTCCCTATCACACCACTACATTGCTTACAGACGATGTCTACAAAAAACGCTGAGGCAAGTTCAGGTTGCCTCATTCGCTTTAAACGAACTATGCCGAATCTCACCTGTCACCATCTAGCGGTCGCTCAATAAAGCACGTTTCGGTTTAATAAATTTGAAAGTCGCAGTAACAATGTATAATCTTTACGTTATGTAGTTCATACGTATTTATAATTTTTATTCTACAGAATTTTTTAGGGTAGGCATTGCCTCAATTGCCTCCATGTAACTTCGCCACTGATATATATGTGTACAACGTTATCGGCAACAAAGAAGTAGTTTTTGTTAAAATTCCTTCCCGGGATATTTGGCCGTAGTCCAATGTTTTCTACAAAACCAGACATTTCGGCAGTGCCATCGACTTCCATCATCAGTGAAAATCGAGTGCGATAACGTGAGGTGGTATACGTTAGTGACCACAGTACTGTGGTTAAGGCTGAAGCAGTAAGTAGAAAGAAGTAGTTTCTATGGTAATATTTCATTTCGAAAATGATTTTAAATATAAATCTTAGAATATGGAAGTCATGTATGGTTCTCCATACCGATATTTTTATTAGATTTGGAACCGCCCCCCGCCGGCACGTAAATTTGTAGTCTCAAAATTCTTCGTTTTTAACACGTCCCTACAAGTCACCGATGAAGACGAATATTGTAAGTTGTTTTATAATCGAATACTAAATTGAAAACATTAAAAAAATAAGATTTTTATAACAAAAAACAAATATTTTGCCTTTTGAAGTAATAAATCCCTAACTCTGTCATACTGATTAACTGAGTGAAGGCAAATGCATTAGATAATATTATGTGTTACAAAAAATAAAAAATTTATTTTTTCTGGATAAAAAGTTTGTGATTCTTACAGACATTTTTAAGCTGAATTCTGATCTATGCGTGGATTTTTTATATCATGGATAGTTCTTGAGTTATTGATTTTTTTATTTGTAAATTTTTACTTACATTTTTTTACATTATTAGAGGTTAGCTATAATAAGGGTTACGGTACTATTTAATTTTAATAGTATCATGACAATTGTAACAGTAACTTTAACCTTTTACCAGCATATAAACATAAGAAGAGAAAGAAGAAAATGTTTTACAGCAATTTTGTTATCAATTCTAGAATACAATTAAAATGAGGAAACAATACAAGCACTCAACACTTTTGTCTTTTATGAACATCTGAACTGTCTCTCATTAGATTCCAACAAATATCAGCCAACATTGTTGGCATCCACTTCCCCTGATATCGCTTTTCTATGGTCTCTATAACTTTATGGAATCTCTCACCATGTTCGTCTGATACATCCCCACAGTTATCTGGGAAGAAGTTGATATGCGAATGTAAGAAATGAACTTTAAGGGACATATTGCACCCTAAATCTTGGTAAGCATTCAACAGCTCTTTAACTATTTTTTTATAGTCTGGAGATCTGTATTTTCCCAAGAAATTGTCTGTTACATTTTGGAAGCATGTCCAAGCTTATTTCTCTTCCTCTGATAAACATTCTTCAAAATTAGGGTCTCTCTTCAGTTCTCTTATTTGGGGACCAACAAACACGCCTTTTTTTACTTTCGCAGCAGACAGACGAGGACATTTTTCTGTGAGATAGGCAAATCCTTTCCCATTAACATCCATGGCTTTCACAAATTGTTTTATTAGTTCTAATTTAATGTGAAGAGGAGGTAGGATCACATCGCTGTAAGCTACAAGGCTCTTTTTCTGAACATTTCTTTCTCCTATCTTCCAATTTCCCGCAGGCCAAGTTTCTTTTATGTAATGGGACTGTCTATCACGACTGTCCCATTCACAAAGGAAACAAGGAAATTTGGTATAACCTAGCTGCATTCCCAAGATCAAGACAACGATCTTTAAATCCCCACATATTTTCCACTTGTGTTCAGCATATTGAATGCTGTAAGCATATGCTCCAATATATCATAAGTCTCTTTTGTCATAGTGGCATAGGCGACTGGAACAGAAGGCACTGTATTGCCATTGTGCAACAGAACACCTTTGAGGCTAGTTTTGGATGCATCTACAAATAACCTCCACTCCTGTGGATCATAACTGAATCTCAATGCTCCTATCAAACCACTCACATCATTGCAGAAAGTTAATTTGCCATCATATGTATAAAATCTCACCAATTTCACTTCTCTGTTTCTGTATAGAGCCACACTTGCATCAGTATGAAGAAGGTTTCATTCCTGCAGTCTGGATCCCAACAGCTCTGATTTTCTCTTACTTAAGCCTAGATCACGTACTAAGTCATTTAGTGTTGCCTGTGTTAAAGCTGTGGGATTGAATCTGCTACCTGATAGGAAGGATCTTTTCTTTCTGCGGATGATGAACCACTACTCTCACTGTCACAAAGTTCGTCATTTTCATCTCGTACATTCTGATTTGGTGGTGATGGCACAGGAAGAGTCTCAGAATGAAGAACTGGTCTCATGGCAGAAGGTAAATTTGGGTATTGAATGGACTTCTTTGATTTCCGGTTAGTGAAACCCAGAGATAGCAATCTATAAGGTGCTCCTTGGGCTCTTTCCATATCATAGGCACAGCGAACGACATGGCACTACCTTGCCCGTCCACCACTTAATTAATTTCACATAACAAGTGACACAACAGAAGTGAGGAGTCCATGTCTTGTCCTGATCTCCTATTTCACAACCAAAGTAGTGTTTATAGGCCTCGGTATAATAGGTGACATCTTTTTTCTATGCCTTGTGAAGGTAAATTCTCCGCAAATATAGCAGAAATTGTCTGCTTTATTTCGACATTTATGGCGAGGTATTTTCTGAGAAATAAAAGAAATGTTAAAGTTAAAACAAAGAAAAATGCAAACACCGTAACTTTAATTCTGGTTTCCTTATACACACTATGTTCTATGTTTTAAATTGAGGTTATGGTTATATTTTAGTTGGAAGGTAAGTCTACAACTTAAATATCAGTAAACTTTAATACAATATATGGGCTTACCTACCTTTAAATCTGGAACTTACAGATGAAAGTTCAGTTAACTCAGAATTACTACACAGAAAAAAAAACACTTTACACAGTCACAGTTTACACAGTCAAAAATGGTTACCCATACAAGAAACAATGTAGCCAATACTGCATATGTAGCATAAAATCAATGTAGCCAACTTTACTAGTTATACATTACCTGTATGCTAGGGACCTAAAGAGAAACTAAGACTGAATGTTTCTGTATCTATAAAACTATCTCTGATATGCTATTTTCGACCTCAAATTTGAATTCAGGATACAAAAATATTTAAAGTACACATATTTTCACTATAGAAAAAATCCATTGTAACACAACTATAATTAAAAGAGTGGAATTTTAAATAATTTTACACGCTTGTTTAGAAAATTTTGTCAGACCTTTATTAACTAGCATTAACAATATATGCCTAGGTATTGTAAATTATGTACTACAATAATATTTTTAAGTTACAATTATTACATTGTAATTATCAGACGCAAATGTATTTAGCAAGTTAACGTCAACAATAATTAATCAGTTCTTATTTAAAAGTAAACTGATAACAATTTGTTTTTGTTTTAGATTCATCCCGGCTGTGTCGACTCAAACACCCGGCTGCATCAACATTCCAACGCCTGGGAGAGGGACGTTTGAACCCAGGCGCCCCCAGAGGGCTCTGTCGGACGTAGCACCTTCAGCAGCCGCTAAGACGGGGGACCCTGGGCGCCTTCGAAGGGCTCTCGGGCGGAGATCCATCCCCGAAATCCATCTAGAGCATGTCTGACGTACGGGAGCGGATTTCACCGGACTTGCCACACTAACATCGCTTCGCCCACTTCCCACGTGGACTTGTGGGAAGTGGCTCCGTGGTCACGACAAGAACGGGTGGCTGCACCTGCTTCCCTCAGGTTACGTGGGAAGTGGTACTGGATGTGACGACAAATTCAAACATCAGGCCTTTTAATATCCCGGGTGTGACGACTCGAATACCCGGTTGCGTCAACATTCCAACGCCTGGGAGAGGGACGTTTGAATCCAGGCGCCCCCAGAGGGCTCTGTCGGACGTAGCACCTTCAGCAGCCGCTAAGACGGGGGACCCTGGGCGCCTTCGAAGGGCTCTCGGGCGGAGATCCATCCCGAAATCCATCTAGAGCATGTCTGACGTACGGGAGCGGATTTCACCGGATTTGCTACATTATAACATCGCTTTGCCCACTTCCCACGTGGACTTGATGGGAAGTGGCTCCGTGGTCACGACAAGAACGGCTGGCTGCACCTGCTTCCCTCAGGTTACGTGGAAAGTGGTACTGGATGTGACGACAAATTCAAACATCGGGCCTTTCAATATTTACACCGGTAAGTTTTGGAATCTTAGTTTGTCCGTTCTTTAATGATAACTCTGTAGTCTGCTTACGCCATAGCCAAGTATACAAGAGATATTTTTGTTGTGCATGAGTTGTATTTAAGGTTAGGAAGGAACGTATATGGGTCATTCTCAAACAACTAGTAATTTCCAGCCGAATTTTTTTTTAACATAATTTTCTTCAAATTTGTTTGGGAAAAATTTATGATACTTCTAAATTGTCCTAGATTACTGATCAACCATGAGCAAAAGTCAAACTTTACTCAGGACCAAAAAATAAAATTTTGAAAATTTTTGAATCCATGGTAATGTCATCTCTTAAACTTCCTTCCTAATTTTGCAGAAGATTGTCATTTTAACTTTAGTTTCGTGTAAAGGGAGATATTTAATGAATTCTGGGTATAGAACAAAATGTTTATTAATTAAAAAATTTCAATATAACAGATACTGTACTATTATGTTTCAGTAAATTTACAAAAACAAGTTGAAAAATTACAAAAATTTACCTCTATGAGGATTTATAGTATGCTAATATTACAGCAAAATAAGAACATAAAATATAAAAGGAACAACTCATTTTTAACAAATTTATAACAGATTACTACATGCGCACGCACACACACACACTCTCTCTCATTCATGCTTCTTACTCTTCAAATTAACACACATCCATATGTTTACATATTGAAAATGATGAGTCTTTCTCATAGCTGATTTTATTTTCTCTGCTTTCAGTAAATCTCAGATGAAGTTCCTGCAGACTTCCATTTAAGTATGGCTTTTGTTTTTTTATTTTGTTTTTAACAACAATATCTTTTTTCCCGGAACATAATCTACTGTTTCTGTCCTGCTCTAGAAACTCAATAACTTTTTTTTTACGTTTCAATGTAATGTTTTTTCTCCTTTTCATAAATTAATTCATTGGCGTTCCTTTTACAGTTATTTGAAACATATACTTTGTATGGTAAAAATTCTTTGGTATATTTAATTTGCCGATATTTTTTCAATATCTTCCCTGCAATAGCCTTTGTAAAAACCTGCTTGGATTTCTCATTTCTTAGTTTATTGAAATTATGAGTCAACTGATGTTGGAAAACCTCCCCAAAAAGCAATCGTTTTTTAATTTGTTCGCTTACTTTCATACATTTAGTTATTTCTTGTACTTTTTTACGGGGGGTTAGTTCGCGTTCTTTTTTACTAATTTTTTCTAAAAGTCGTTCATATTTTTTTCTGTATTTATCAGCTTTTTTTCTGTAGATTTCACTCTGATTTTGAACCTTTGTCAACATTCTATAGGCCTTCGCTCTATCCTTACGTACACGCTTCCGTCCACTAGATTACCTACTACTTCCACTCGATGGCATTATCACATTCTGTTCTCTTTGATTGTTAGGTTCAGTTCTTTCTTCTTCATCACTTCTAGGTGGGGTTTCGTTAATCAAATTCTCCTGAAGCCTCTTCTCGTTCCTTTTCCTTTCTCTTGATCTTTTGTTATTCTCATTCCATTTCTTTCATTTTGCTCTCTGTTCCCGTGAAGTTAAATCACCAATCATTTTTACTTTTTTCTCAGCCTTTCTCTTTAAATATCTTTTCCTTTCATTTTCTTTTTCTTTCTGGCACTTATCTGGATCATTGCGTATTGCTTCCCGCCTTCTCTTTTCGCACTGTCGTTTTCTCTTTAAACTCTCTTCTTGGCTCATTTTTTGTTGGCCTCTAAACTTTGGTTTTGTCATAATTAGGTATATTTAAATGCTGAAAGAAACAAAAGAAGTACTTTATAGGAAAAAATTGAATGTGCAAATGTAGAAAAATAGTTAGAATAAATTGGTAACTGGATAGTGAGCGCTTGAAAGAACATAAGAAATGGGAAAAGTTTTATTACAATATATTGACACATGAAGTTTGCAAAATTTTGTAAATTCCCCTCTCAAGAGTCTTGTCAGAGGAAAGAAATTTAAATAAGTTCTCTCTTAGAATGTGTTTTTTTTTTAATCTTAAAAGTACGTATGACAAAAATGAGCACATCAAACAAGATCAGATGTGTTCTATCTTATAACAAAACTATGTGATATCTAAACCACATATGTAACTTAATTAACAAAATCAATAATAATAAATCAATTATATAATTAAATCAATAAAAAAATTACATATTTATTCATTAAAATCTGAAAATGACATTACTGTGGACAAGATGACATTACCATGGGCATCTAATATCCACGGTAGTGCCAACTATAAAATCCATGGTAATGTCAAAACGAGGTTATGGTTGCAATATCTGCCAACCGACTAGTTTAAATTTACTGGGGTTTGTTGCTGACTTTTACTCATCTAATGACTATATTATAGTAACAATATTTTAATTTTCATAGACATAGTTATTAAAATATCACATGCCACGGTAATGTTAACAAAACATGTACTCAGCTGAAATTGCAGAATGAAATTTACACACAACACGTATTAACAACAGAATTCCCACCAATATGGCTGTCTTCTATGAAGTCTTCTTATTTTTGACTGCAGTGCTGCCAACTCTAAACTCTGAATTGCACTAGGAAATAAATGATAATTGCTTCTGTCCATGGTAATGTCATTAAAATGAAAGGACACATTTTGGTGCATTCTAACTTAAAAACCATTAAGGAATAAACAGTTTTTTTTGCACTGTTATTTACCACAGGTACTTCTGTTAAACATCTGATAGAAATTAATCGAATAAATAATTATACATTAATTCGAAATTATCGATTTCTTGTCTAGCGCACTACTTAGGACAAACCATGGTAATGTCAATTTACTAATAAATTTTTTAGAAATAAAATATATTTGTGAGTTTTTTAAAGTAATTTCTATAGTCAACTATACTTATATTAAGTAAAAATAAATATTCGAAATAAAATAAAAATTATTTAACCTATCAAAAATGACAACTAAGTGATAGACACAAAATTGCCAGTTGTTTGAGAATGACCCATATAAGTGGGTGTGTTGGCAGTTCCCTTCTTATTACGCAATAAGGCATTCGAATACGATAACAATATGAACTGTATAAGTTAAAAGTCATTGTTTTGTCTTTTAGGCTTTGACAAAACGGCGCCAGAAACAAGGACTTGACTACATTTCACAAGGAACTAACAAAGAAACCTGAAGAAGGCAACCACCTACTTGTGGGGAACGTAAACGTCCACGCCTTTCCGTCTACGTTTTTTGTTATTCAGGATTGTAACAAAAAATAATAAACAAAATTTTCCGTGTATTTGTTTCATTTTATTTGTACTTTTCAGGAAATTAACACTCACTCTCACATTCACACGCGTATATTTGTATAAGTATGTAAACATATCAATAAATTCAGTGGTGAGAAGCATATTTTTATATGGCAGTGAGAGTTGGATCAAGAAGCCAAGAAAAAGTGCGACATCAAAGCAATAGGAATGCCGAAGTGTCGGGAAGTGACAAGAACTAATTCTGCTGAAAGTGAAACAAGAAATATTGAGGAAATACTTCAAACCTAACGCGTCTATGACTGCAGGAGCTCTAGAAAACATGTTCAAGATGCCTTGGCTGAGTTGGCGTCCAGACGAAGGATTCCGTGAGGCTATCAAGTGCCTTCTTGAGGGAGTGGCAGGACACCATTCTAGCTGACGCCTACGGCAGCTGCCCAGTCGCCCGCGGCACTGTGGCTCTAACCTCCTGCCGACGAGACGAATCCTTAAGAAATCCGCGGAGATACACCCCGGACGTGGTGTCAGGCTGACAAACAATACCAACAAAAATCATCACATACACGCTCCAATACTAACTTCTTCCTTCTGCTGCAAAAACACGACCGCGCTGTATAGGCCCGCCAGCCTTTCCTGAGCAGTCATCTGTGCCGACCCAATGCATGAATTACCCCCACTTTCAAGTATAATTGAGTTATCTAGAGAGAAGAGAGGGGAGACAACGCTATAACGTTCACTGTCTCAGTTCCATATTATTTCCCTCTCTGTCACACACATGCTTCCGTTGTTCTCGCCAGTCTTGTTGCAGCCAACGTTCACGATACGAACACTGTAAAAAACTGTTCTGCGCATGTGCGAAGTGAATGAAAATTTTGTTAGCCTAGCAACGAGGTCTACTGCGCATCGAGACCCGAGTGTTCAATTTTCATCGTCCTGGTTCTACAACATTACGCTGGCGTTCAACGGGCTACGATTCCGATGACTCGCATGCTCCAGGACGCTAAGACGCCTATAATGCTTCTGTCTCTTTCTTATAGGGTATAAACATTAAATATTACGTCTGCCTCTTTGTTTCTTTCAAACGTTAAGTAGACGTTAGGGCGATGATTCAAAACAAACTAACTAGTGGACGTACTATCTCCTCACTCTATGTCCCGGTGCCGACACTTGTTTTACCTGTGTTTGCGACAACGATTTTCAAGCTGGGTCTAGAGAATCTCGAAACAGCCGACGGATACGAGAAGGTGTGAGATGTACTACTGGATGCAGGTACCGAGGACAAGCCCGTCGATCCTGACAGTGGTCGTTCCTGACAGTCGTCCAGTTGTCTGCTACTGTCTGTGTATTATTGTATCGGCATTGAAAGAGTACGATTGATATAGTCCAGACGTTTTCGGAGAAATTGAGCGATGTTTTAAATATGTTATTATCGCTTGCTCTTTTGTCGCTTTCATCAACGGCAATTCGCGGTTTCTTCTGCGATTTGTACTACTGAGTTATGGTAAGATGCAAGCAGCTGAAAAGATTCCTTTGAAGAATACAGAACACATCAGATAAGGTCCCCGGGTATCCTTCAAAAGACTAAGCACTGATGCGTGATCAAGTACGCATCACTCATGTGGTGTACGTCTGTCTGTTAGTGTCTCAGATTCAAGACTGATCCTCATGTAGTTACTCACTGCCTGCCATATCTAAAAATATTAATTTCTGTTTCGCTTAGGCTACTGCTTAATTTTAACATTGTTTTGAGTTACACGGCTTAAGAACGTACATCTTTTCTCTCAGTCTGTGTAACACTCAAATAGTTTTCGCACGACTGACACGTTTCATTGTGTATAATTGCTATGAGTTTTAGTTAAATGGTGATTATCTGCTAAGTCTTGACAGCGCTAGATTTCACTTACCTTACAAAACCTATTGTAAATATAATTATACCACTACCGTCTCGAACACAACATTTTTTATTGGTAAAAACGTAAAAGTTTTAACTTATAGCCTGAACCAGTTTTCGCTTGTTCAAACAGAACACACCAGAAGAGCTTGTCACAGAAATAACAGAAACTCTGAAGACAATCACAAACAAAACTACTTCATATATAACAATAAATTTTACACACAGAATGACGGTCTACCCATGGGTCACCCATGTCCAGCATATAGCCTGAACGCCTGAACCAACAAAGTACAAAACAATTTCGCGTACGGCAGAAACTGAATATTATGAGTATACTCGACAGGATTGCCTAGTATCAGCTGAATTGGTGGGAACTTCTTTGCTAAATGGATGACTGCCGCATCCCCAAACAACTATGGAACTATAAGGCGAGGGGACGGAGGTGTGTGGGACGTCCGAGGAAGCGCTGGAGTGACCACCTCTAATCTTTGCCTGTTTGAGACTGGAACGAACCATCCTTGGTTTAATCCTTGAAGATAATGATGATGAATAAACTATGCGCTAAAAAAGAATTTCAAAAGTATTCAGTTCGATCTCTCAGCATGTGAGTTCATTTTTTTATCATAAATTAAATTATTTTTAATATTTACGTTATTCTTGTAATAGTATTTTAACATTTATGTATATACCTTAGGGGCATGTTCGCATTTATGTATGTGGAGGAGTCGGCGGCTGGTGAATGGTACCGAAAGGTGTTATTTCAGAGCCGCTCTCACTGAATTTAATTTAACGACCATTGTTACGCCTACTATCGTCTGAGTCATATATCGCAATCGAGTTACGATTCATATCGTAGTTCTGCCGGCAAATCCTACTCCGAAATCCAAGATAGGACAGGGTGCAACGAGATTTCCGGCGCCTCCAATAAGAAACAATCTACTGTTAACAGGGGCGAACTGGCATCCTTGGGGGCCCTCGGTTGGAAGCAGTCAAGGGGCCCCCTGCAGCTACACACACAAACGCGGACGCGCGTGTTTGTGTGCATATACTTTTTTGAAATTATTATAATAGACCTGTAATAATATTAGCCCCACTATACATGTTTCTCTACGTTGTTGTTGTTTTCCATTTACTTAAAGAGTTAATTGTTTGTTTCTACTGTAAAGAACATTTATACCCTACAAATCTACATAAAATCCCAATTAAAAATATTCCACAGTGTAGGAGCCCCATTGTCACTCCGTCGCACCAATCCATAGCCCCAGTAGTGTAACTTTTTTAACCGGGCCCACCTGCCAGTTTATGCCATGGGCCCCCTTTTTGAATCTTGACATAAGGCCCTGAGACCCTCCCAGGCCTTCAGGCCGCCCAGCCCTGAATGCTGCAATAACATTCAAACGAAAATGACGGTAGCCTACTACTCGTCGCGTCAGTCAGTTGCCGTGCGGCGCGCCTCTACAGTAACCTCCTTGGCTTTCCTCCATTAGTAAATACTAAATAGGCTGAATATAAACAAGGCTAAGAAGTGATCACTTCCAATCTGACCAAAATAAATCCTGAAGATTTATTTCCAACAATATTTAGACGAGAAAAGTTTTTTAATACCGGTAAAAATATATATATATTTCTCGTTTTTTTCTCGAAATAAAATTTTCAAGGCTCGGGGGCCCCCTGAGCCTCTTAGGGGCCCGGGGCCCTCGGCCATCGCCGACCAGCCGACTGGCCAGTCCCCCCCTGATATCCAGCCACAGCACTCTATCCCTTTCCTGCTTCCCACTGAAGAGATTAGCTACCGCGTCCTTAGAATTGGTTACTCGGCGTAACAAGACTCACAGTGGTGTAGACAAGAGTGCATTTGAGGTTGGGAGGCCAAGTGATTTTCGTTTACGAATTTCGTTTTAAAGAATATCAGTAAAAAGCATGAAGTGTGAACGTACTCTTCGATGCAAAAATTAATGCCGTTTCACTAGGGATTCCAGTATAATACAATAATATTGGTAATAATAATGTTAATAATAGTAATGATAATGGCAAAGGTAATGATAATGAAAAATGTATCAAGTTACGTGTCACTTTAGATTACGTAATCCGTACAAAATAATCACGCTCTAATCATTAATCTCTGTTTAGTCCAATTACACGTCACCTGTAACTTTGAACATCTGCTTTGTGTGTAAAAAAGACTACACGGGTGGAACACTTTTACAGATCGTGATTTCTAGATCAGAAAGTACGTTAAGCGGTAATTGAGCTTACCAGAGGTGAAGTAAACCGGGATCGCAGTTGAGGAACTATCAGATACACATCTTACACATAAAATATATCGGTGCGTGTGTGATCGACAGTGTGAAATTAACAAAACGCACCGAGGCTCACGCAAAGTCGTCCTAATCGCGTGAGAAAGTCGATGTTCGTATTTCAGCAGCTCACAACTCCGCGGTCACTTAATTGTTACGTTATACGGCAACTTGTCATTCATTACACGTAAACGTTACCGCGCGCGCGCGCGCGTGTGAATGCCGTTGATGGCGTGTAGGTGAAAGGCCCTTTGCTCGACCAGCATGATGATCTACTGTTGAAACTGGTTCTTAACCAATAAAACAGACTCTTCCTTCTCCGTCCTCTCTCTCTCTCTCTCTCTCTCTCTCTCTCTCTCTCTCTCTCTCTCTCTCTCTCTTCTCTCTCTCCTTTCTCTGCGTAACACACATATTTTATATTCATATAAGCCCATCCACTAACTCACAACCCTGCTAGAACTGAAAAACCGTTTGAATTAATCTGAGCGCCATTAAAAGAAATATAGAGTTGGTGCAGGTGACAGCGAGCGTTTAAAGGCACCGAAGGATGTTGCATCCATGGCATGAAATATATTCGGACGCTATAGACAAGCTTGGTTGTTGCTAAGTCGGTTTTATATACCGGTCTGGAAACATTTTTCGTAATTAAGGAAGTAGTCGCAAGATGATTTAGTTTTTTAACGGTTCTACTGAATTTTTAACGTACATTTATCTGAATAAAAAAGAAATAAATTTTTATCTTTTAATAAAACTCGGTTCTCGCCTTAAACTTCTTTCTGTAGGAATAGGTACTACATACACGCGCCCGCGATGCGTGTGCGTGCGTGTGTGTGTGTGTGTGTTTAGACAGAGAGAGAGGGGGGAGATAGAAAGAAATGGAAGAGTGAGAGGGGGAGGAAGAGAGATAGAGCTAATATCCAAAATTATTGGCTGGTCATCAAACGAACGACAGTCTTCCCGATCCCAATTTTTGCAGTATGACCGTAATAAACTCAATTCCTTCAATTTTAATGTTGGCAATATTGTTTACTGTAGAAAAAGTACTAAATGACATCAAAGAAAAGTTACACATTGTAAACATCGCTACCCATATTTGTAGTAACGGTACTGACATTGCTCATCGAAGAGTATTATTGTAATCAAAACACTACACTACTGACATAACACTTATTACTTCCATATTCCTTAAGGAAATGGAATTATGGTGATGGCAAAAAAAATCGTGTTCGAGATTATTGCAGATTCTGATTGTACTACACTCAAAACATGAAAAAAAGTCGTTTTTCGAAAAGTGTCTGTGTGTGTGTCTGTGTGTCTGTGTGTCTGTATGTGTGTAGATTTTTTCCTATGGCAAACGATAACAGCCGCAAATTCAAACAGAATCAAAAGATTATTTGCATACAGCCCTAAATTGTAGAGGTCTCAAGACCTATTGTTTTTGGTGAAGATCGGTTAAGGGAAAGGGGTAGTTTACCTGCAACGTTTTTTTAACAAGGGTATTTTCTATGGCAAACGATACAGCCGCAAATTCAAACAGAATCAAATAATGTTTTGCATACAGCCCTGATTTGTAGAGTACTCAAGACCTATTGTTTTTGGTGAAGATCGGTTAAGGGGAAGGGGTAGTTTACCTGCAACCTTTTACGTTTTAACAACAGTAAAGTACTTGAAAATTCATTTAAACTTTTTCAAACAATGGTAATTGTTAAAAATAAAATAATTTTGTTGTCAGGGAATAAAATTATAATTTTTTTATTTTAATGTAAATTATGTATGAGTTAATATCTTTATACATATAATTCTTCTGTACGTGTGTATGTCACTGAACTCCTCCATGTATAAAATAATATATCGTTCGTGGCAGGTAAGCATATCTCAGTTATGTAATGTTTACGTTTCCATTTTATCATTATGCCTACAGCAATAAAAAGGCAGGTAACACACACACATACAATTCACGTTATTTCTGGCCTCACTCATGTTTATTTTCTTACATTTGCACGCTTTTTAAATGGAAAGTGCCGAAACCCACACCAACATAACGCGTGCAAGCCGAAAAAATGGACATCAATTTGCTTCCTGTGGATCGCTGGGCAGTGTACCTGCACGTGTTTACAGAGGAACGATTCATAGACAGAATTTTCGTCTTTAGGGAATGAACCCTCTGCAAGATGCTGAGGGTCCATGAGTGACTTCGGAGCGCTCCTTCTTTTTCGCGTGTTTGTTCTGTGAAACGTACACTGTAGACTCGCAGCTTTACTCTAAGCAACGCTCAATAGGAAATGTTGAAAATTTTTGTCCACAGTGTACCCTCATACACACTAAACCTGCTCTGATGTTTTAATTACGGACATCATAATATTAAAACTTTGGAAACTTGAGCACTACTTAATGGAGATCAATCATTAACTTATACAAGCCATTAATTTTATGCATATTTTTTATATATATGTGTACAACGTTATCGGCAACAAAGAAGTAGTTTTTGTTAAAATTCCTTCCCGGGATATTTGGCCGTAGTCCAATGTTTTCTACAAAACCAGACGTTTCGGCAATGCCATCGACTTCCATCGTCAGTGAAAATCGAGTGCGATAACGTGAGGTGGTATACGTTAGTGACCACAGTACTGTGGTTAAGGCTGAAGCAGTAAGTAGAAAGAAGTAGTCTCTATTGTAATATTTCATTTCGAAAATGATTTTAAATATAAATCTTAGAATATGGAAGTCATGTGTGGTTCTCCATACCGATATTTTTCTATAAGACACTGGCAGTATTCACACTCGTGTTTGGCAGTGAAACTTGCATTACAACACATGTGAAAAGTACAAGGAAGAAGAATTCGGTATAATATTTACCGTATTTCCACGGAAAGTAGATAACGGTTTTATGAAAACAGAAATTATACCATCAAAGATAAGAAATTAAGCAATAAGCAAGGAGCTTCAAATATTCAATCTGATGAAAAATTAAGTCGAATCGATTGGAACGACTTGAACATCTGGAGACGACACAAGATACTAAAGACAGGAGTATGTAAAGCGGATGGAAGGAGACAGAAAGAGGTGAAAACCGTAACAGCAAAGTGTCTAACACATGAAGCCGAAATAATATGATGACACCAAAAAGATATAGGCCTAACAGTCTGTAAAAAATTGCAGCGTTTACAGAAAAGCACTAATGTTTAACGTTATGTTTAATGTTTAACTAAGGCAAATTTACGTACAATGTCTCCAAATTTAATTCCCTCTCATTTGTTTCTAATCTTTAACTAACACTTTCTTATACACAGATATTCGTATTTTCGTTTATACATAAAGTTTTTCCTCTCTCTGTTTCTTGCGAAAATCTATACACATGAATACGTAAGCATGCACGCACAAAGTTCACAGAAAAGTCGACGTGCGTAAATCGGCTGATAAGTTTGTAGCCTTCCGATGTACTGGACATTGTTTCTTTGATTTACTTTATCGGTGACTGTCGTGCCATTCTGTACAAGCCAGACTCGAAAAACTCCCTTGTTCCTGTAAAGAAAAGCGTGCACGAAGTCACGTGTTGTCGAATCCGATATTAAGGAATCTTTACGAGCACTCTTGTACAAAAACAAATTTTTTGAGACGATCCGTGTTGCGCGGCCTATATCTAAACAACTTAAGCTTATTAATTTATGTTACCACACATAGGCGTATCAGAACACATGCTGATTTGCGAGTAAATTTATTTTAGTCTTTAACTACATTCTAAAATGTTTCAAAAAACGCAATAAAATTATTGAAAAAATTCATACTTAGACTAATTTACTCCCGTAAAATAGTTAATATCGGTATGGAGAACCATACATGACTTCCATGTTCCAAGATTTATATTTAAAATTATTTTCGAAATGAAATATTTCCATAGAAACTACTTCTTTCTACTTACTGCTTCAGCCTTAACCACAGTACTGTGGTCACTAACGTATACCACCTCACGTTATCGCACTCGATTTTCACTGATGATGGAAGTCTATGGCACTGCCGAAACGTCTGGTTTTGCAGATAACATTGGTCTACGGCCAAACAGGCCGGGAAGGAATTTTAACAACAAACTACTTCTTTGTTGCCGATAACGTAGTACATAGGCCTATATAAAAAAAAATATCCCCTCCCCTTTCAACTATAATTTTCGTTTATAGAAAATTACCCCCACCCCGTTCAACTAGCCTCTTCATTTATAGATATTTCATCTACGTTTCTACAGTGGATTATTATGAGATTCTTATCAGGATACTTTATTTATAAAAATTAAATACTTTACTCTTGTTAAATCATAAAATGTTTCACGTAAACTACCCCTTTTCTCTTAACCGATCTTCTCCAAAATCAATAGACTTTCAGTCCTCTACAATTCAGGAATGCATGCAAAAAAATATTTGATTCTGTTTGAATGTGCGGCAGTTATCGTTCGTCATGGAAACATTTCTCTTGTTACAACTTAAAATGTTGCAGGTAAACTACCCCTTTCCCTTAACCGATCTTCACCAAAATCAACAAACCTTGAGTTCTTTACAACTCAGGAAAGTGTGCAAAAAATTATTTGATTCTCTTTGAATTTTCGGCAGTTATCGTTCGTCATAAAAAAATTACCCTTTTTAAAACATAAAACGTTGCTGATAAACTACCCCTTTCCCTTAACCGATCTTCAACAAAATCAACAGACCTTGAGTTCTCTTTAGTTCAAAAGGATATGTAAAAACGTAGTTGATTCTGTTTGAATTTACGCAGTTATCGTTCGTCATAGAAAAAATTACCCTTGTTAAAACATAAAATGTTGCAGGTAAACTACCCCTTTCCCTTAACCGTTCTTCACCAACACCAATAGGTATTGAGAACTCTACAATACAGGGCTGAATGCAAAACATCATTTGATTCTGTTTGAATTTGCGGCTGTTATCGTTTGCCATAGAAAAAAATTACCCTTGATAAAAAACCGTTGCAGGTAAACTACCCCTTTCCCTTAACCGATCTTCACCAAAAACAATAGGTCTTGAGTACTCTATAGGGCTCTATGCAAAAAATTATTTGATTCTGTTTGAATGTGCGGCAGTTATCGTTCGTCATAGAAAAAATTACCGTTGTTAAAACATAAAATGTTGCATGTAAACTACCCCTTTCCCATTACCGATCTTCACCTAAATCAATAGGCCACGAGTCCTCTACAACATATGTAATAAAACATAAAACGTTACCGGTAAACTACCCCTTTCCCTTAACCGATCTTCACCAAAATCAACAGATCTTGAGAACTCTACAATTCAGGGCTGTATGCGAAACATTATTTGATTCTGTTTGAATTTGCGGCTGTTATCGTTTGCCAAACAAACAAAATTACCCTTGCTAAAAAAAAACCGTTGCAGGTAAACTACCCCTTTCCCTCAACCGATCTTCACCAAAAACAATAGGTCTTGAGAACTCTACAATTTAGGGATGTATGCAAATAATCTTTTGATTCTGTTTGAATTTGCGGCTGTTATCGTTTGCCATAGGAAATACCCTTGTTAAAACATAAAACGTTACCGGTAAACTACCCCTTTCCCTTAACCGATCTTCACCAAAATCAACAGATCTTGAGAACTCTACAATTCAGGGCTGTATGCGAAACATTATTTGATTCTGTTTGAATTTGCGGCTGTTATCGTTTGCCAAACAAACAAAATTACCCTTGCTAAAAAGAAACCGTTGCAGGTAAACTACCCCTTTCCCTCAACCGATCTTCACCAAAAACAATAGGTCGCGAGTACTCAGCAAATCAGGGCAGCATGCAAAAACTTATTTGATTCTGTTTGAATTTGCGGCAGTTATCGTTTGCCATAGAAAAAAATCTACAGACACAGACAGACAGACAGACAGACAGACACACACACAGACACTTTTCGGAAAACGACTTTTTTTCATGTTTTGAGTGTAGTAGAATCAGAATCTGCAATAATCTCGAACACGATTTTTTTTGCCATCACCATACTTCCATTCCTTAAGGAATATGGAAGTAATACGCTTGATAAAAAAACGTTGCTGGTAAACTACCCCTTCCCCTTAACCGATCTTCACCAAAAACAATAGGTCTTGAGTACTCTACAAATCAGGGCTGTATGCAAAACATTATTTGATTCTGTTTGAATTTGCGGCTGTTATCGTTTGCCATAGAAAATACCCTTGTTAAAAAAACGTTGCAGGTAAACTACCCCTTTCCCTCAACCGATCTTCACCAAAAACAATAGGTCGCGAGTACTCTGCAAATCAGGGCTGTATGCAAAAACTTATTTGATTCTGTTTGAATTTGCGGCAGTTATCGTTTGCCATAGAAAAAAAATCTACAGACACACAGACACACAGATAGACAGACAGACAGACAGACAGACACACAGACACTTTTCGGAAAACGACTTTTTTTCATGTTTTGAGTGTAGTAGAATCAGAATCTGCAATAATCTCGAACACGATTTTTTTTGCCATCACCATACTTCCATTCCTTAAGGAATATGGAAGTAAAAATCAAAATTAAATTTGGAAAAGATAATATTATATTTAAAAAACTGTATTATCATAAAATAAATATATTATTACTTCAAAACTTATTTCAACCCTATTAATAAATCAAACTTTATTTATTTATTTATTATAAGTTTACGATTTATTTTAAACATTCGTACATTAACTTTTTTAACTGTGAAATCTGGTTGTGGTTTTTAACTGTTTTTTTTGGGGATTTTCAGGGAGAAGACGAACAAACTGAGTAATTAACTCATTTGATTTTTGGAACTTAACATTAATGGAAACGCTTCCAGATAAATGCATTTTTATTTACAAGAATGTATAGTTTCGGTTATACGTTGATCAAATATTTACATTAGATGGTTTCCATTACATATTTACATAATGTATATTTATTTACATTAAAATATAATGCACGCTCTGTGAGAAGCAATAGGCTATTCGGAAGGCAAATCAGTCATATTCCAATTACAGAGGACACACTGCGGTACGATTGGGAAGAAGGAAGTACTATTCTTAAAGTTACGTTCTTATCACAACTCCATTAAAAAATTTCGGGATATATTGAGGATGAAACAGGTGACAGATAAACAACGTTTTACCCTCAGTTTGTATGACTGTTCATCAATAATAACAAGCGCCAATTGTTACGATCAATTTGTTTCGGCGAAACAATTAATTGGCCAACACGTTTACTTTAATCGTAGGGAATGTAATCAGTGGCAAAACGAGTACGCACTGACACCCGTCAATGCTGGCACAAATTACCGTGGTGACAAAAACGTAACTTAATAGCAGTCATATTTGTGCTCGGTTGTCCGTGGGATGGGTTATTACGCGGGAAGAAGCTGCCTTACCCCCTGTACAAAATCCAACATGTGGCTGACAATTGGAAGAACTGATCGCTTGTTTTTATTGTTTTTAGGTTGTTTTTTTAACTACCACAAGTGTTGTCTAACTCTGCATGTCGCTGCATGCTCTTTTGTCAGAGTAGTAAAGAACACGTGTTGTTAATATTTGTGAAGACTAATTAACTAAACTTTGTCTCACTCTTTGAATCAAATACAATTATAATGGACGTGTATTTTGTCCATAAAGCACCAATGCTGCTGCTACTACTACTACTACTACTACTACTACTACTACTACTTTTATCATTATTGATCCCAAGAGGACTGTTAATGCTCATGTTCCTAGTGAAATAATTATTGTTATTAAAACATAAGACGATTTACTGAATTCTGGAACATCGTGATACTGTATATAGGTTATTCTTTTTCTGCACTCCATGTGTTAAGAAGATTTTCTGTTTGCCTGTTGAAGTATTTGAGGCAAGTTAGGATACTGAGAGAACAAAACTTTTGTGCGATTTCTCCGTACTGGAACAGAAACTTTAATTTTGAGCATTTCGTACCTAGAAGTTAGTCTCCACCTTGGCTGACCTGCATATTAATTAATCCGCAGTGCAGTGGTAAACCTCCTCCTCTGCTTCTACTGAAGACGCACACCGTCTTGCCACGCCAGAACTCTAGATCAGGGGTCTCGAAACTACGGCCCGCGAAGGGTCATTGTCTGGCCCGCGGCAACCCGACCGATGCTGCGTGCAGTTTTTAAACAGATCGTCAAAATACTTCAAATATTATAACATTTTACTAAATAACTAAACAAGAAATCGGTATAAAATCAGACTACAAGGCTAATTTGTCAGACGAACATTTGAAATCCATTCTAGTGATAGGAGCATCAAAATTTGACACAAAATGAACAGACATTAATATGTCAGAAGCAACTCCACCCATCCCATAAGAAAGCCAAAAAATAATACATAAGAAATATCTTTGAAAGATATTTTTTCCTTACTTTTATTTACATTATTTTGAATAAATGAATTTGTTTTCTTTGGATAAGTCTGCTTAATTTTTATTTAAATACCTATTTTATTAACTTGATTATTTCGTTAACTTAAAAAAGTTTACTATTTATATATATATAAATATATATTTATATATATAAATATTTATATATATTTATATATATAGTAACGTCACAAAACGTTCCATAATATTAAAACCACCAGAAGAGTGAATGATACCAAAATAATTATGAGTAAGAACCCAATGTAGGTAACAAGGAAGAATATAATAGGATTAAAATAATAAACATTAAAGAATGAAAGGAGTTAAGACCTTCAAGAGAACAGTAGTAAATCTACTATCTGCATAATATGACACTACAACATAAACAGACAATATGACAGAGACGAATTGACAAAACTAGTTCCCAAATAGACAGTTAAGTGAGCCTAATAAACCTTTTATAAACCAAGTCAAATAACATAAGTAAAATAAAAGATGACAGAAACAATATTTCTAACATATATTATTATTAGAAACAGCACATTAGCTGAATAATGGCAAAGTAATAATTAGAATGACAAACATAAAGAAAGATATTATTGTTAATCATGAACTATGAAAGATAATAAGAGAACAAATTGTATATGTTATAATAATGAGATGATCTAAATGTAACCATCAATGTAACAACTAAATGTATTTAAATAATGTTATAAGAATATAAAATATGTAAAAAGATGTATTATCTGTCAAGGAACAAAACCTTATAATGAAATATGTAGACCAAAAGAATGGATTAAAATGAATGGAAATTAATCAAAGAGTAATAACTAAAATAATAAAAACTCAAAGTAAAGACACACAACTTATGTGAAGTCTATAATGCAGAGAAAATTGAAAAAATAACAAACCAATGATGACCCAAACAAATCATGAAAATCATAATCATGTAGAAACCCTACAGAACATAGGGAGATATAATAATAATAATAACAAAAAAGGTGTAAATCACCATACCATGAGTAATATTATAAGTATAGGGAATAAGAAAAATGTTGAAATAAGAATAGTGAAGTAAGGAAGTCTATAAAAATAATCAACAAATGTGTAGAGGAAGTGCACCAAAGTCGGACCCCTCCTCTTAAGTAGGACCCCCGGGTTATTTCGTCAAGGAAGTGCTGCAGACTAGCGGCAAGTGGCGTAACTAATTCACAATGTTGTCATCAGCCAGTGGAGTCGCCATTACTCTGTTCAAGCCAGTGTTCTGTGAGTAGCGTGTGTTTTTTCTATCTTGTAGTGTATGAAATTGTTGAAGCGTGACTTTGTGGCGTCATCACTTGACTTCTAAACAGGTAAGAGTTTGTTTCTCACTACTAACATGTAGTAATAGAAAAGAACAAATGGATTATGCGCTTTTTTATCCGTTTCTGACATGTAATAATTGACGACGCCACGTGAATCAAAACATTTCCTTTTCCTAAGTCGGAGCCCCAACGAATTCCAAAGTCGGACCCCTACTTTTTTAACTTAATATTGAGGTCGACTGATTAGATCTTTTTTTATGTTTACCTAGATTGAAAACAATGGCAGACAGTGGGAGGGATAAAAAGAAGAACCGAACATGGTCATCAGAATCCATGACTAAAGCCATAGAAGCTGTCAGAGAAAAGAAGATGGGATGGAAAAAAGCAGCGAAAACATTTCGGGTCCCAAAAACTACTTTAATGAGGTTATCACAACAGAAATATGGCAGTCCTGAAGAAGCATCGGAAGCAAAGATGGGTCGTCCAACTGTTCTAAGCCGAGAGCTAGAGGATGAGCTAGTAAAATACTGTTTAGCAATGGAGGCTACGTTTTTCGGTTTAACACGCTCAGATTTAAGGCGCATGGCATTCCAACTAGCTGAACGGAACAACATTAACCATCCCTTTTCCAAAGGGAATATGGCTGGCAGAAAATGGCTTGCCTTGTTTCTCAAGAGCCACAAGAAATGCCTTTCCATACGTCGACCAACTGGAACATCTTTCGCAAGAGCAGTTGGTTTTAATCGAGATAACGTGAATAATTTTTTGATCTTCTTATCTCAGCATGTGAAAAGCAGAAATACACATCGGACCGAATATTCAACGTTGATGAAAGTGGCCTGGCCATAGTCCAAAGTAAAGTGGCACAAGTCATAGGTCTGAGGGGGAAAAGACAAATTGGTTCACTTACTTCGGCTGAACGAGGAGCATTAATAACCATAGTTGTTTGCATGAGTGCAAGCGGAAATTATGTCCCTCCTATGGTTATTTTCCCAAGAAAATACATGAGTCCACAATTGACAAAAGGCGCTCCTCCTGGAACTATATTTGATGTCCATCCATCTGGATGGATTCAGATGGATCTATTCACCAAATGGTTCAAGCATTTTGTGGAAACCACAAAGCCTACCAGTGAAAAGCCAGTTCTTCTGATCCTAGATGGCCACTACAGTCATACACGAAATATCGACGTCGTTGACGTAGCACGAGATAACCACGTTACAATTATCTCGCTACCACCACACTCAACGCATAAGATGCAGCCACTCGACAAAACGTTCATGTCACCACTGAAATCGTATTACAGTGAAGAGGTTCGTCAGTGGCTTCTAATAAATCAGCGCCCACTGAGTGCCTATGATGTTATGGAACTATTCGGCAAAGCGTACATTAGATGTCAGGCTGCTGAAATAGCGATCAATGGATTCCAAACTACAGGTATCTACCCAATTAATAGGAACAGGTTTAGTGATGCTGATTTTATTGCAGAGGCTCAGCGAGAAATTGTGACGGTATACGACATCAGTGATCATGATGTGGAATTAGAAGAATCAACTGATGATTCAAACACTCCGGAGGTTAGCGTCCAACCTTCTACCTCAGAAACTAATCCTGCCTTGTCCTGTCAGCTTTTTACCTCTTATGCTTCCTCAGCAGTTAATCCTTTCTTGTCCTACCAACCCTCGACCTCCTCTTCTACGATCTCTCCCGTACGTCATAACGCCAATAAACCCAATACCTTCAATACAAGTCCTTTCCAAATCCTGCCTGTGCCAATAATCAAGAAGAAACGCACAACAAGAGGTCGAAAACCCTGCTCTGCTACTGTGATCACGTCATCTCCTCACAAAAAGGAGCTACAGGAATCAATTGAGCAGAGACGAAATAAACCTGTAGCACGAGGAAAGGGAAGAGGAAGGGAAAGGGGAAGAGGAAGGGACGGTAAAGCCCTCTTCCACGGAAATGTGGGCAGAAGGACTCTTAATTTTCGTGAAGAAGATCGAGTCGTCAGGAGACGAGGCCATGGTCTCACTTGAGTCAACTTCATCAACAATGGAAACTCCACCTGGTGATGCTCTGACTGAAAACGATATTGTCTGCATTTTCTGTGACGGAAAATGGTCATCAGATTGCCACGGTGAACTGTGGGTGAGATGTGTACAGTGCAGTGGTTGGGCTCATGCAGAATGTTCAGCAGCAGAGACACATGAATACTATATTTGCGATTATTGCAAATGAACTTTTCATTCCTCAGTACATAAACATATGCAAGTTCCTCTGTACATAAATATGTTCAAATAAATCATTTCAGGTCATAATTTGTCTGTTTTATTTACTACATAAATTATCACTTAATTTCAGGGGTTCCAAATTTGGGGTAAAAAGAGGGTCCGAGTTTGGAGCACTTTTTCCAAATGGCCATTTTTGACACTCTTTACTTAATTCACAACTGCTCTTTACAAAAAAATGTTAACCGCTTCTGATGAAGAGAGTTCTTTGGCAACTAATCAAAGAATGTTTTGGCGTTAAAAAAACAATTTTCATCTCAACATAAATAAAGTTACAGTGAAAAAACGAATTGGGGGTCCGACTTTGGTGCACTTCCGATCATGAGGTGTATTAAGAAATAATCCATGAGATTATAATACAGGGAGTACTGTGCCATATATTTACATTGTTTATGAATAATATGTTCGTAGTATAAAACATAATACACCTGTATACTAAGCAAAAACAATAATACCATAAGTACTAAGCACTGTCTTTATTTTATTTAGAGGAATTATACTATTCCGAATATAAGAATTCATGTATTAGCATTACCGTAGTTAACCTCAAACTTGTCAAGAATAAACGAACTTTTCGTCAATCGATTTAAATGATTAAAGGTGTCTAACCTATTAACTTCAATTTTTGTAATAACATTGTATCGCAAGGCATTGGTGTTTTATCCTGTAATTTAAAAGAAACCACCCTTGAGGTATGAAATATTTGTAAACAAACAACCAATTATTATCAGAGTTATCATTGCAAACCCACTGGGTTAAAATAGTTAAAAGCCGGATAGTTTTTAATCCGTTAGCATTATTAATTTGAATGTATTAAATTGAAACAAGCAAATAGTGAGCAATAAACAAATGAATTGTGAACTAAAAAACATTGTCAGTAATTATTTAAACAGTGATTAATTATTTTTTTCCAATTAATGAGTTGCGAATTCAAAGCAATAAACCAGTTAGATTGGCTACTATTTGGACGAGTGAAGCGCTAACAGTTAAAAATAAATAAATAGACTAAAAGGAAATTAATTAATGATATTGTTTTAATTACTTAATCAACAGATAATTTAACTTCAATCAAAATTAATTATTTTATTATTCAAATAAATTCATTTTATGGAATATTAACCAGAAATTCCATATGGCGCCCAGGTAAAATCAAATGTGCTCACTTAATAACTGCAGTCATACTGTTTTTTGAAAACTTAACAGTTTACAAACAAACTGAGACCTTCTGAACTTCCAGTACGACACTAAAGGTACGTGAAGGTTTGAATTATTTATAACTTTGTCAAAACTACACATTACCATACACAGACGATATAATTCAACGGAAGTGCTAATGAACTTCGAGAGGTCTCCAATGCTGTTTACATTCAACTAACGGGGATTACAACAATTAATTAATCAATTAAAATTAATAATTAATTAAACAAGAAATCCAATTAAAAAAAAAGTTAAAAAATGTATTTAACGACAGGTTTTAATTTTAAAAGAGAGACGTACAGAATTATCTTTATAATATATATATATATTGTAACATGACCAGGTGTTACATAACCTAGACATATGCCCATAGAATTAATAAATACATGAAGGTAATGTAAGTACATAATATGATGATAAAAGTAGCAAAGAAGAGAGGGACCAATGAAGAAGAAAGAAGGAGAAGTGCCACAAGAAGCAGTAAACCAAAACGCTGCTTGACACTACAACCAATACTATAACTGACACAAACTAATGGACAAATTAAATTCACTTTAAGCTGTCAAGCGAGTCAGTGAATAACTTGAATGTAATTTGACATGTTAATAAAAATAATTAAGTAACGACCCGAATAATGTGATATCAGCAACAGTATTTGGCTGAGAATAAATCAACTATGACTAGTAACTATTAATGCCTAGGACTAAGATTAGCTATGGCCACAATATAAGATTGAAGCTGTATTACAGTCTCAAATGTAATCATAATAAGTAAAAATAATTGTAAGAGGGAACCTTATATAAGTAAGCTACCTCACCAAGGTACCGAAATGTAAAATAATAAACATTATTAAGGCATAAATCCGATGCAAACGGTATGCCTAGGCAACGCCTAAAACGAACAATTGTCAGTAAGGAGACAAGTAGAAAGTACTACGAGTGTAAATCACATACACTGAACAATATTTATACCAAACGTAGCAATAAGCATTGTTAATATATTATACAAGTAATTGCTCGATTATTAATGAATAGCATAGAACAGAATAGTGTAAACCAAAATGTCATTAGGAAGTAAGAATAGTTCATAGCTATGTAGTACATCAATAAGTTAAGATTCAATCATTATATTCGTTAAATAAGTATAAAGACGGATATGTTAGTGTTCCAACACAGACGTTTGAGTGAAAATGCGATGTGGAACACCAATAATGTATTGATAAGAGAGAATCATAATCGGCTTCTTTAGCAGACGCCAGCGCGAAGCCATATACCTGAATATTGTTTATTAAAAAATGTCAGTGAAAGTGTAAATAAACCAGTGTCAAACTATATCAAATTGAAGAGTAAAAAATATCCTTTAATTTGATAGCGATACAACCCCGATCGCAACTATAATAAGTGCGTGACATGCGTTAGCATCATTTGTAAATAGAAAGTAAAAAATCTGTTTATTAAAACTAACAACAACGACGGCTGTCAATCATTCTGGCGAAAAGTCGGTTAATGACCGTTGGAAAAACAATGCGTCACTTTCGTAACGCCTGGCTAAGCCAATCAGAAAATAGCTTACTAAATAAAACAATTGCCTAAGCCCTATCAAAACAGAAGGTATATAAAGGAATGCGGCTAATTACCGTTAGACACTTTCTGACAACCATCAAGAGCGGAAGGTGCCGCTCGTCTCATCAAAATTTTTATTAACTGATAGCTTCATATAATAGTGCGTCCATTGAATTATTTCGGCAACAACAAAGTAACTACTATACAGTCTACATAGAATCAGTGCATCGATGTGAAGAATTTATTTTATTTAGTGCGGGATATACCGAACAGGAGAAAATAATTAAATAGTATTATATAAGGTCCTTTTTAGTCAGAAGCGGACCAATATTCTCTGTTCAAGTGCGTGTGTAGTGAATAACGATGGTCATTACAATCCGACCATTGGAGTGTTTAATTAAATTTTAATCGAAAGAGATTAAAATAAAGAGGTAACAGCGTGACAATTTATTCCATTACACTGAGTGCACTAACCTATATATTTTGTAAACAAAATTTGTACTGACGCATAACACCAAAACATTTTCTGTATTACACAATGTCTGAATTTATTTAGTGGATTTGTCAATCCTGTTTAAGAATGATGTTAGTCTTAAGTGGTCTCACTATATAACTTTGTGAATAATTAAGCAAGCGTGACGAACGCCTAACCTATAAAATAGGTTTGATCTTTTATTAGTAAACAACAAGGCATTACTAGTCGATATTGTATTATGAAATAATTAACTATTGTGTAGGCATGAGCATTCTTTCTTGTGTTTCAAAGAATTTACGCCCGAGATATAAATAATATTAATATTCAAAGTAAAGTTTATCTGGACATAACCAGAACTGTTGTTCATGCTATGAGCTAGTAAAATAGGGTATGTGAACGAAATATTTTCAATTGTATACCAATGTATTTTCTTAATTATGTTTGTTTGAATTCATTATCAAGGGTACAAATAAAACCCAGTTATTAGCAGCATAACTTTACTTAATTTATTTCTTAAAATTAAATAAATAATTCATTCAGAATAATCAAAATAACTTTTCGTTGCAATCATATATGGTTGAATTGAATTGCCATAAGGGCAATAAACACAATTTCAGTTTTTTTTAAATTATTATTTGATTCTATTGATGGGTTTTACACGGGATTTTCCCGAAATAAACCTGTGTGGCGCCCATTATTAAACAAGGTAACCTAACCTTGTAAATAAAGTAAGCTGGTTTTGTAAACCGTCTTGGCAGCTTATTAATTTATTGAAAAAGTGAACTTCTGAACTTCCAGAATCACGATCAGGTACGTGGGAGTGTATTTTATTAATTTTATTGTCCAGACGTGACTAGACTTTACGTACTTAGACAACTGTCAACCTGGAGGAGGAGTTTCGCTGCCAGAATCAACACGACGGCTACCTTCATCAAGTAACCAGCTAGTACGCTTTATTTATTGAATTAAGTAACGTTATTGTTCAAACAACATTACTGCAATTATTTTATTTTCATCTAAAGGAGTTCTTTTAAGACAATTATAATTATTTCGATTCACCATAACTTGTAACTTTGATTTTCGATTGTAAACACACTTTTAGCTTCAAATACTACAATACTAAATATTAGATAACACAGTTTTTAAACACAACGGTTCTAGGTTCGTTACAATATATATATATTATAACGATTCATATAGTCGACCTATCAGATCGTTATATGAAAGTGTCAAACTGTGCTAGTCTAGCGGCGTAAGCAAGAGAGAGAGGGAATAATCACAGCCATCTCTGTCTAACATCACCACTGCTACTACTGATGCGGGCACAGACATGAAATTTTATTCAATTAATTTTATTTATTAAAACTGCAAATCTTAAAAACTAATAAATATACGGCAATTCTGAAACCTGCATAGTGTTCAGCAATTAAATCTCTATAAGTAGCCAAAATATTAACTAATATAATTAACATTTAAAGAAGTTATACAGAAGAAGAACGCCAAGAGATATAACTAGATAATTAGGCTAGGTACGAATTAGGTGTTTTCACACACATACAGAGAAAGACCAAAGCAATAATATTCTGTGGTCGGATCTTTGAAATCACGTTTGCAAATACCTGTAATCAAACGATTTGCAAACAGAGGAAGTATGAAATATGAAGTATGAAGTATAACAGTAATTCTCTACCATCTCAAACTTGTTAAGGAGCGTTTGACCGACTTGTTCGATATTGTTTCAAGTGGAAAACACATGATTTATTTGGAACAACCAATCACAATCCTGTATTAAGAGGAGACGCCAACTCAGAATGAGGGAATTGAGCACTCTTCGTTCGGGCATTAAATAAGCAAGACGTGTGTTAAATACGAGCTAAATTGCACCAACAACGCAAAGTGTTTATTTAAATAAACAGTTCGCGAAGTGGTCCGCAGTAGTGGAGGAACTAGTAAGGTTCAATAAATAAGCTCGCTGTGTAATAATTAATTAATTCAATAATTAATTAATAAATAATTAATTAACAGTGAAGTGACCTGTGCACCAGAGTAGCTACAGCATCTGTAATTGTCCAGGATCATCAGTCAACGTTATTGGTCAACATCATTTCTTCTGAGCCGAACCATCAAAAGGAGTATCTCTACTGATTACTATCTACGGTCGACGCATCAATCAGATAAGAAATATATTCATTGATCAATGAACATAAATAACAAAATAAATAATTAAATCAATAAACATTTTTTAAAAAGACACTATATAAGTGCAAATTTTGTATTTAATTATTAAGATTAGATATAAAGTAATATAGAAGTGTTGAATGGAGAGTGAGGTGTAGTATTGAACGTGCAAATTATTGCAGACCCGTTCTTTAGCACTGGTTTGGGAGATATAAAATCCCTAAATAAACCAGATAAGAGCAAATGGTCGTTTGGACGTTTTAATCTTCACTTTTCAAGCACACTCATTAACCAATAAGATTTAAGTTAGCAATAAATCATTAACTTAACTTTTAAAGAAATTAATACAGTAACAGAATCGTTAATTAAACAAACTTCAACAAATTTTAAGAGTTATTTGTAACGATTCCCCTTAAATTTCCACTCACTGAACGAATCCTGAGATAGTGTGTCTCTGTGCTCTGAGCTAAGCTGAATCCGTGTCATTTGTATCTGGGATTTGTTCTGGCGCCCAGGTAAAGTAAAAAGTCACGGGTAAGTAAGATTTGTTCTATCATTATATATATAAAGTAGATAGATAGACAAAAAGGTCTTTATATATATATATTGTAATAAATCTAATGTTTATATTTAAAATATTAAAGGTTGTAGTGGTTGAAAATTGAAAGTTACTAATTTTATAAAGTAATTAAAATGTAGCATTAGAGGTTATTAAAAGTGTGTTTACAATTGCAAAATTATAAGTGTCTGAAAAGAACTCTTTTAGATAAAAAAATAAGATAATTGCATTAATATTATTTGAACAATAACGTTGCTTAAATTTAAAAATAAAGTGTATTAGCTGGTCGCTTGATGATGGTGACCGTCGTGCTGATACTAGCAGCGAAACTCCTCCTCCAGGTTGATAGTCGTCTAAGTACGTAAAGTCTAGTAACGTCTGGACAATAGAATTAATAAAATACACTTCCACGTACCTGTTCGTGTTTTCTGGAAGTTCAGAAGTTCAATAAATCAATAAGCTACCAAGACGGTTTACAAAACCAACTCACTTTATCTACAAGGTTAGGTTGCCTTGTTTAATAATGGGCGCCACACAGGTTTATTTCGGGAAAATCCCGTGGAAAACCCATTAATAGAATCAAATAATAATTTTAAAAAATTGAAATCGTGTTTATTGCCCTTATGGCAATGCAATTCAACAATATTTAATCGCAACTAAAAGTTGTTTTGATTCTTCTGAATGAATTATTTATCTGTTTTTTAGAAATAAATTAAGTCAAGTTATGCTGCTAATAATTGGGTTTTATTTGTACCCTTGATAGTGAATTCAAACAAATATAATTAAAAGAATACATTGATGTACAATTGCAAATATTTTGTTACATACCCTATATGACTGGCTCAGAGCATAAACAATAATTCTGGTTAAGTCCAGATGCTCTTTACTTTAAACATTAATATTATTTATATCTCAGGCGAAAGTTCTTTGAAACACAAAAAAGAATGCTCATGCCTACACAATAGCTAATTATCTCATAATATAATATCG
This sequence comes from Magicicada septendecula, assembly GCA_034769895.1. NCBI lineage: Eukaryota > Metazoa > Arthropoda > Insecta > Hemiptera > Cicadidae > Magicicada > Magicicada septendecula. The sequence goes on from CM068368.1 coordinate 664,741,111, forward strand.
ACTAGTAATGCCTTTTAGTTTACTAATATAAAAATCGAACCTATTTTAAAGGTTAGGCGTTCGTCACGCTTGATTAATTATTCACAAAGTTATATGGTGAGATCACTTATGACTAACATCCAACTTAAATAGGATTGACAAATCCATTAAATAAATTCAGACATGGTGTAATACAGAAAATGTTTCAGTGTTATGCGTCAGTACAGGTTTGTTTACCAAAACATATAGGTTATTGCACTCAGTGTAATGGAATAATTGTCAGTTACCTTTGTGTTTTTAATCTTCCGATTAAAATTCAATTAAACACATCAATGGTCGGATTGTAATGACCATTGTTATTCACTACACACGCACTTGAACAGAGAATATTGGTCCGCTTCTGACTAAAAAGGACCTTATATGATACTATTTAATTATTTCTTCTGTTCGTTATTTTCCCGCACTAAATAAAATAATACTGCACTTCGACGCACTAATTCTATGTAGAGTATCTTGTAGTTACTTTTTGTTGTTGCCGAAATATTTCAATAGACGCACTATTGCAATGAAGCTATCAGTTAGTAGAAATTTTGATGAGACGAGCGTACCTGCCGCTCCGGATGAACGTTAAAAGTGTCTAACGGTAATTAGCCGCTCTTCTTTATATACCCTATGTTTTGATCGGCCTTAGGCGATTGTTTTACTTATTAAGCTATTTTCTGATTGGCGTAGCCAGGCGTTACGAAAGTGACGTATTGTCTTTCCAACTGTCACTAACGGTTTTTTAACCGACTTTCGCCAGAATGATTGACAGCCGTCGTTGTTGTTAGTGTTGATAAACAGATTTCTTATTTATTATGTACAAATGATGCTAACGCCTGTCACGCACTTATTATAGTTGCGATCGGGGTCGTATCGCTATCAAATTAAAGGATATTTTTTCCTCTTCAATTTGATATAGTTTGACACTGGTTTATTTACACTTTCACTGACATTTTTTAATAAACAATGTTCAGGTATATGGCTTCGCGCTGGCGTCTGCTAATCAAAGCCGGCGATTACTCTCTCTTATCAATATTGTTTGTGTTCCACATCGCGTTTTTTCACTTAAACGTCTATGTTAGAACACTATTATATCCGTCCTGATATTTATTTACTGAATATTATGATTAAACCTTAACTTATACATTGCTATGAACTATACTTACTCACTATGACATTTTGTTTCACATTATTTTGCTCCATGCTATTAATTAACAATTGAACTATTAATTGTATAACATATTAATAATGCTTATCGCTAAGTTTGGCACAAAGATTGTTCAGTGTATGTGATTTACACTCATAGTACTTTCTACTAATCACCTTACTGATGATTGTTTGTTTTAGGCATTGCCGAGGCATACCGTTTGTATCGGATTTATGCCTTAATAACGTTTATTAGTTTACATTTCGGTACCTTGATGAGGTAGCTTATTTATATAAGGTTCCCTCTTACAAATATTTTTACTTGTCATAAGCACATTTAAGACTGTAATACAGCTTCAATCTCATATTGTGGCCATAGCTAATCTTAGTCCTTGGCATTAATAGTTACTAGTCATAGTTGATTTATTCTCAGCCAAATGCTGATGCTGGTATCACATTATTCGGATTCTTATTTAATTGTTTTTATTAACATGTCAAATTCCATTTAAGTTATTCACTGACTCGCTTGACAGCTTAAAGTGAATTTAATTTGTCCATTAGTTTGTGTCAGTTATAGTATGGGTTGTAGTGTCAAGCAGTGTTTAGGTTTATTGCTTCTTGTGGCACTTCTTCTTCTTTCTTCTTCAATGGTTCCTCTCTTCTTGGCTACTCTTATCATTATATTATCTATTTACATTACCGTTATGTATTTATTAAATCTAAGGGCATATGTCTAGGTTATGTAACACCAGGTCATGTTACATATACTCCCCCCCAAAATTGATAATTTGAGAGAAAATTTGATTTTTTGATAAAAATATCATTTCATTTCAGTTTTTAGTATACTACTACTGTTTTTTCGTCTTGTATTCTTTACATTGACCTTTAACATACTATTAGTGTGTTACACTAGTTTGAGTTCTTGGCTAGTGATATAATTCTTAGCTTACTAGTATTTTTTAAAGTTTCTCACATTTTAAGTTATTTAATTACAATAGATTTCACTTCTTAAATTAACAATTTCCTGTCTTACAATAATACATTTTTCTTTCTCATTACATATCTTTATTTTTGTGATAATCTCAATGGTTCTTTCCTTTTTTACCTCACAGATTCTTTATTAATAGTCCTTGATACATTACTATATAATTCCCTAACATTTGTAGTGGGTTCGGAATCAGAGTGGCTCACTGTGGCATACATTCTCCGCCGTTCCTCATTACACATACTCAGAATCAGAGGCATCCTCATCTCTGTCTGTGAAAAAATAAAAATTGCACATAGCAATAGTTGCACTATCACAACACATAAAATATAACATATCATTCATTTTTCAATAATATAACATATTCAATATAATATTCAAGGTATTAGAGTTTTCATTTGTATCACATTTCCTTCTTTTATACTTTCTAACATACTTCCTTTTCACAGGTAATCATTTCTTTTCAGACTTGACATTCTCGGCCATGCTCTTTATTAGCCGTATTGTTACCTTTTTATACTAGTTGACAATTTGCTTGAGTATTCTTAAAATTACACACTTACATTGATCCTTATATAATTATGCAGTTGTTTCTTACATATAGAGTTTACAATATTTCCTTCTTACCATAGTTTACAAGTTTTTCTCTCGTCAATAATTTACCCTTATCCTGAATTATCAGGGTTTACAGTATTCATATACTAAATGGTTTTGTTAGATGTTCTCTGACATATCTTTCTCTTCATTCCACAATAATAATAGCCATCTTTATAATCAACTCTCTTTGGTATTCTGCCTCTCTACTCCTTCAAGTGTCTGATAATTTACACTTATTCTGGATGAGTTTATATAATATCTTAGTTTTGTGAGAGGTATACAATATTTGACATTTAGATTCTTGTTACATACAATATTTGGTAATTAAATAACATTTTTCTTTCTCTTCATTCCACAATAATAATAGCCATCTTTATAATTAACTCTCTTTGGTCGTCTGCCTCTCTACTCCTTCAAGTGTCTGATAATTTACACTTATTCTGGAAGATTTTATATAATATCTTAGTTTTGTGAGAGGTATACAATATTTGACATTTAGATTCTTGTTACATACAATATTTGGTAATTAAATAACATTTTTCTTTCTCTTTATTAAATATAGCATAGTAATTTTAGTTATAAGATAGTAGTATTTCTTCTTTAAATTAATCTAACATAGGAGTATTAGAGTAATTTTATGTCATTATCCTAGGTATATTTTTGTTATATGCCACTTTTGGTTCTCTATGATATAATAGATATCTTTCTCCTCATTAAATTATTGGGTTTACTATACACCTTTTTCTACCATTTAATATGATAAATCTGGCTCTTATTTAATAGGTAACGAATAGTTTGGCCTATACATTAATACTACACACTTTTTATAACACAATATGGCAAATAGGTTTGCTATAGGCAATTAGTCACTTTCAATACCTTGGGCATAATACATGATCCTTCCAATCACTAAATGAATCCGTTTATGGTAGTTATTTTTTAAATTTCCTATACACTAAATATTCCGGTGGTAAATGTTGTATACCACTATAATTTATCTGTTTTTAACAATAATCACATGTATGGTCTACATATTTGGGGTTACATTGTGCTTTTCCACTCTATTGGGTTCATTGTTTGGGACAATTACGTTTCACAGGTATCCTTTTTCATAGCTGTCTCTAGTACTACATGTTTGTGGTATTTGGCACCCTGTAATCACCTCTCATAACAAATTTCCTTACTTATAGTACTTCTTCAACGACGATTGGTTGCAGGTACCTTTGACCTTTTTATTCATTATATCAGTAAGTTCATAGGTATTATTTTCATGGTCCTTTGTTATAGTATAAGGGCCGATGTATAGTACTAGTAGTTTCTTTGTGATGCCCTCCATTGTGCTGGGTAACTCCCTATTTTTCAGTAGCACCTGATCTCCTACGGTATACTTTATTACTCGGGTTGGCGCTTGCTGTTTATATTTTCTTTTGCGTTGTTCCAATTTCTCCATGATCTTGTCGTGGTATTGGATCTTGTTAAATTGATACTCTGGACTCTGAGGAAACTTAATTATGTCACTAATCTCTCTGGGTGGAGACTTCTCGAACATTGCATTATAAGGAGTGGTGTCAATTGACTGGTGGTATGCTAAATTAATAAAATCTTCCGTAGCTGGGATGTATTCACTCCATTTTCTTTGTTGACTGGAACAATAGGTTCTAAGAATCCGTCCGACCTCTCTTAACACTCTTTCTGATGGATTGCTGCTGGGATGGTACACTGAAGTTTTATATGTTTTTACTCCATGTTCCAGCAGTGTGTCCTTCCATCTCCGTCCTTTGAATTGGGTACCATGGTCCGTTATTATGGTCTTCAGACAGCCCACTTCAGGTATGTAATTCAGTGTTATTATGTTGAGTATCTTGTTGGTGGTTGCCCGATTCATTGGGTACAGTTTTACATACTTAGTATAATGGTCGAAGATGATTAACAAATATTTGTACTGTCGTCGACCTCCACTTCTGGGAAATGGACCACAGATGTCCACAAAAACTTTCTCTAGTTTGGCCGAAGAGGTTATGGGAATCATCTGCCCCTCCTTCCTTTCGTTGGTGCATTTCACCATCTGGCATATCTGACAAGTTTTAATATACCTTCTCACCCTTCTGTTTATGTCCTTGATGTACATGTGCTCCTCCAATGCTTTTATCACTTTAACAGCACCCATGTGCCCATAACGAATATGGTAGTCCGTTATGATGTCCTTCTCTAGTGTTTTAGGTATTACTAATTTCCAGACATTATAGTGACATTTAGTTTTAACAAATAATACATCATTAAATACACAGTAATAAGGGGTTATTCTTTCATCTTGACTATCCAACCTTTGGAAAATTTGTGCCAATTTATGGTCTTGTTTTTGGTGTAGTTCTACCTCCTTGATAACACCTTCTAACTCTGTACGGCTCTTCAAGATGTTGTAAACCTTGGCTATTGTTTCTTTTTCACCTTCATAAGTTTGGTTGGTGATGTTCACCCGTGACAGTATGTTAGCTGCTATGTTCTTTTTTCCAGGGACGTACTCCCAACTGATGTTGTACTCCTGTAAGACTAAGGTCCACCTTGCCAAACGACCATGACTCAGCTTGCAGTTCTTTAAAAAGGATATGGACTTGTGATCCGTCCGAACAGTAACAGAATATCCAAGTATGTAGGTTCGGAATTTTCCGCTTGCAAATACTACGCTTAAGAGCTCCTTTTCCGTTACATTGTAATTTCTTTCGCACTTATTCAGAGTTCGGCTCGCGAAGCTTACCACAAGATGGTTTCCATCTTCGTCTTCCTGGTATAGGGTAGAACCTAGACTGATGTCGCTTGCGTCACAATTAAGGTAGAAAGGTTTATCGAAGTCTGGGTGATGTAATATCACTGTCTCTAAAAATTTGGTTTTGATTTGTTGGAATATAACTTCCTGAGCTGGTCCCCATGTCCATTTATCTTTTGAGGACAACTGTGGAGACAATCTGGTTGTTAGCTCCGAATAATTGTTCTGAAACTTACGATAATAATTGCATAACCCTAAAAATGATTGTAGTTGTTTCTTATTTCTGGGTGTGGGGAACGTTTGTATGGCTTCGATTTTTTCTGTGGATGGAGTTATTCCCAATTCGGTCAGTTGGAATCCTAAAAATTGCACCTCTTTAGCAATAAGTTGGGATTTTTCTAGTTTTAAGGTGATATGGTTCTCTGACAGTTTGTTTAGTACATGGTCTACCCTCTGACAATGCTCCTCCCAGTTTGTAGATGTAATTAACAGGTCGTCCACGTAGACGGTAGTGAACTTAAGTGCTTCCTGACCCAATACTTGGTCCATACATTGTATAAACATTGCCACCAAATTTATTAACCCGAAGGGCAACCGTTTGAAGTGATAGTTGCGTCCCTCGAATATAAATGCGACGTATTTCCGGCTGTTGGGGTGCAGCTCCACTTGCCAGTATCCGCAGACCGTATCCCATGAGCTTATGAATTGTACCCCATGGAACTTTTTCAAAATCTCCTCGATTTCACCCGGAGATGTCCGGTTATTAACTAAATGTTTGTTTATTTCTCTCGCATCCAAACAGAGTCTCACCTTCCCATTTTTCTTTTTAATTGCAACAATAGGGCTGGTATAAGGTGATTGGCTGTACTCTATGATATCGTCCTTTAACAACTGGTTGATTTCGGTGCAAACCGCCTCTTTAAGAGAGTGTGCGATGGGGTAAGACTTGCGGTTGAAGTTGACCGGTTCTTTGAAATTTAATACACATTGGTAATTCTTAACCTTTCCCGGGAGATCTGAAAATACGTGTCTATACTGGTCATATATGTTTATTAACCTTTCAAGTTGGTCTGGACTTGGTGAGTGTGTTCTGTTGGTTGACTGGAACTGTCTTATCTCCCTGATCTTCTCTTCCCATAAGTTGTCGTTGTTGTTAGTGTATTCCAGTTCATGCCTGGACGTATGGTATCTAGGGTTGGTCATTCTTTGGAGGTGGTAAACAGTTCGTTCTGGGGGAAATTCCATGTTTCCAACAATATCTGCCGTCCATTCTGTGCCAGACATTTTTAAAGTTAACTTGTCTATACTCAGATCAATTATAGCCGAGTATCTTCGTAAAATGTCGCAGCCGATTAAACTGCGAAATGGCAATCCCGTTGCTATTAAAAATATCATTGGTATCTTAACTCCTCGACTGGTTATTTCTAGACTAACCTGTTTCTTCACCGATTTATTTTGGCGTCCCGTAGCTCCTATCAGGATAATGTTGGTAACAGGCAAAGTTGGTATGACAGCTCTGCTTTCCTCCTGAATACGGTTGAGCTCGGTGCTATCCATTAGGGAAACGTTAGCTCCTGTGTCGATCATTAAGGTGGCGGTCACTTCATTAATTTTTGCCGTCACGTACACGATATCGTGGGTGCACTGACGGTGATTAGTTACTTCCTCTTCTAATAATTCTTGTCTTATATTTGTAAGGTAGTGGTTGTATAATATTGTAATTTTATTTGGACTTGTGCCGTAATCATACCCAATAGAGTGGTTCAGCGAGGGGTCTATGTTGTTATAGTTTCTCACTGCCGCGAGGCGTTTAAAGAGCTGGTGTTCTCTTCATGGCGCCTGTCCTGAGTATCTACCTGATTTCTATCGTCAGTTGTCGGTCGTCCTCCATGATGGTTTGGTTCATGGTCAGGAACGAAGTGCACTTGTGGCCGGTAGTCGCTGTTGCGGCTGTCGCCCTCAATGCTGTTACTCCTCCACCGTCCTCCTCTTACATTTCCTCTATCTCCACTAAAACTGTTTCGTCGCTGGTAGTACCGCCTTCTATCGGGGTCGTAGTTAGCCTGCACATAATTAGCTCTACGATATTGTTGTGGTGGATTATTCCTGCCTTGGTTTTGTGGTCGGTTTGGGTTATTATTGTAACTTTGTCGCCTATTGTTATTATTATTATTATTATTATTATTATTATAGTTACCATTATTATTATTATGGTTACTACCTTGGTTATTAGGCCTACTGTTATTGTCATTACTATTGTTGTTATCGTAATTTTGATTTGGGTGGTTATTATTATTATTAAAATTACCTCTGTAATTTCTGAAATTATGATTATTATTGTTTAGGTTACCGCCCCTATCATTGAAATTGTCATTCCTCCGGCGACTTCTTCGGTAATACCCTTCGTGTTCTTGATTTTCGAGTAATGCTGACATAGCTTGTATGGTTTTAATTTGTCCCCACTGGCGTGCTTTGGCGACACCCTCTTCAAAGTGGTACGAAAGCTTAGTAACGAGGCATTCCTCTGGTATTTTTGGTTCTAAGTTGCGTGCTAAACACACCTGACCTAAGAAATAGGATGTCATTGTACTTCCTCTGCCCGCATCATATTTACCGTGGCATATGTGATCGCGCACTATATTTTGTGTGGCCTCTGACCAATATTTCGCACGGAATTGGGTTTTGAATTCGTCATAATTGTTGACTTCATGGCGCGTGGCAGTCCACCAATTATCATAAATCTCCTTGAAATATTCATCAATCAGGCTTCTTATTATATTCCACCTGGTTTCTCGGATTCGTGCCAAGTTTTCATCGACGCGTGCTAAAAATTCAATCGGGTTTTTCCGGTAGTTTTTGAAATTAATAGCGTCACGGTTGTCAGTCGGTTGTATATACTGACCTTGTATAGGACGGTTGCGAATGACTTCAATTTCCTCCCGCATTTGCACGATTTCTCGTTGTCTTAATTCTTCAATTTTTTCCCGATTAGCGACGGTTAAAGTTCTTACCGTGTCTACTGATGCACTTATCTCCTCACAGCGCTCACCTACGTCGGTTCTCACCCGCTTGATTTCATCTTGACTCATTCTTTTCAATGATTCTATCCGGGCTTCATTCACCTCCTCTATGTTGTCGATCCTCCCGTCGACCTCTTCTCTTGTTCGCTTTAAATCCTGGTCATGCTGTTCACATCTTTTGTTCACTTCTATAATTTCTTCCCTCACGACCGCTATCTCCACGTCTACCCTGGTATTAATTTTCTCGTTACCTTCCTCCATCTTCCGGCTAATTTCATTTAACGTGGTGTTCAACTCCTCTTTTAAGGCTCTGCCGCTGTCTTCTATTTTATCGTTTAACGCGTCCATGTCTCTATGGGTATTGTCTATCTTTTTATTCAAGTCTTCTTTTAATAATTCTAAGTTTTTGTTATTGTCGTCTAACCTTGCATGCAGGTCTTCTTTCAGTGACTCCATGTTTTTATTAATCGATTCTATATTTTTATTTAATGAGTCATTATTTCTGTTCAAGGTTTCCTCCATCTTCTTCTGGTTATCTTCCATTTTTTTGTTATTCTTAAAACTATCTTCCTTTAAAGTTCGGTTGTCCTCCTTTAATGATTCCATCATTCTCCTCATCCATTCTTGGAAGGCTGTTTCTCCTGATTGCGTGACTCCCTCAGCTTGTCTGGGTTGGTTGTCGACCCTCACTTCTACTTCCGGTTCTACATGGTGTGTTTCTTCTGGTCGAGCTTCTATGTTGTTAATTGTAATGACTTCCATTTCGTGTGTGGGTTGTGTTTCCGGTGTCTCTGTATTCATCTGTATTTCTTCTATTCGACTGTCCTTGTATCTAGTGTCGTATTGATGTGTGTGTGGCATGTTTGTTCTTTTGTGTCTGCCAGGCTGATTTAAAATATAAAAAATAATTTCGTTTAATATTTTTCAGCCTCACGTTGCTGGTCGCCAATTTGTAATAAATCTAATGTTTATATTTAAAATATTAAAGGTTGTAGTGGTTGAAAATTGAAAGTTACTAATTTTATAAAGTAATTAAAATGTAGCATTAGAGGTTATTAAAAGTGTGTTTACACTTGCAAAATTATAAGTGTCTGAAAAGAACTCTTTTAGATAAAAAAATAAGATAATTGCATTAATATTATTTGAACAATAACGTTGCTTAAATTTAAAAATAAAGTGTATTAGCTAGTCGCTTGATGATGGTGACCGTCGTGCTGATACTAGCAGCGAAACTCCTCCTCCAGGTTGATAGTCGTCTAAGTACGTGAAGTCTAGTAACGTCTGGACAATAGAATTAATAAAATAGACTTCCACGTACCTGTTCGTGTTTTCTGGAAGTTCAGAAGTTCAATAAATCAATAAGCTACCAAGACGGTTTACAAAACCAACTCACTTTATCTACAAGGTTAGGTTGCCTTGTTTAATAATGGGCGCCACACAGGTTTATTTCGGGAAAATCCCGTGGAAAACCCATTAATAGAATCAAATAATAATTTTAAAAAATTGAAATCGTGTTTATTGCCCTTATGGCAATGCAATTCAACAATATTTAATCGCAACTAAAAGTTGTTTTGATTCTTCTGAATGAATTATTTATCTGTTTTTTAGAAATAAATTAAGTCAAGTTATGCTGCTAATAATTGGGTTTTATTTGTACCCTTGATAGTGAATTCAAACAAATATAATTAAAAGAATACATTGATGTACAATTGCAAATATTTTGTTACATACCCTATATGACTGGCTCAGAGCATAAACAATAATTCTGGTTAAGTCCAGATGCTCTTTACTTTAAACATTAATATTATTTATATCTCAGGCGAAAGTTCTTTGAAACACAAAAAAGAATGCTCATGCCTACACAATAGCTAATTATCTCATAATATAATATCGACTAGTAATGCCTTTTAGTTTACTAATATAAAAATCGAACCTATTTTAAAGGTTAGGCGTTCGTCACGCTTGATTAATTATTCACAAAGTTATATGGTGAGATCACTTATGACTAACATCCAACTTAAATAGGATTGACAAATCCATTAAATAAATTCAGACATGGTGTAATACAGAAAATGTTTCAGTGTTATGCGTCAGTACAGGTTTGTTTACCAAAACATATAGGTTATTGCACTCAGTGTAATGGAATAATTGTCAGTTACCTTTGTGTTTTTAATCTTCCGATTAAAATTCAATTAAACACATCAATGGTCGGATTGTAATGACCATTGTTATTCACTACACACGCACTTGAACAGAGAATATTGGTCCGCTTCTGACTAAAAAGGACCTTATATGATACTATTTAATTATTTCTTCTGTTCGTTATTTTCCCGCACTAAATAAAATAATACTGCACTTCGACGCACTAATTCTATGTAGAGTATCTTGTAGTTACTTTTTGTTGTTGCCGAAATATTTCAATAGACGCACTATTGCAATGAAGCTATCAGTTAGTAGAAATTTTGATGAGACGAGCGTACCTGCCGCTCCGGATGAACGTTAAAAGTGTCTAACGGTAATTAGCCGCTCTTCTTTATATACCCTATGTTTTGATCGGCCTTAGGCGATTGTTTTACTTATTAAGCTATTTTCTGATTGGCGTAGCCAGGCGTTACGAAAGTGACGTATTGTCTTTCCAACTGTCACTAACGGTTTTTTAACCGACTTTCGTCAGAATGATTGACAGCCGTCGTTGTTGTTAGTGTTGATAAACAGATTTCTTATTTATTATGTACAAATGATGCTAACGCCTGTCACGCACTTATTATAGTTGCGATCGGGGTCGTATCGCTATCAAATTAAAGGATATTTTTTCCTCTTCAATTTGATATAGTTTGACACTGGTTTATTTACACTTTCACTGACATTTTTTAATAAACAATGTTCAGGTATATGGCTTCGCGCTGGCGTCTGCTAATCAAAGCCGGCGATTACTCTCTCTTATCAATATTGTTTGTGTTCCACATCGCGTTTTTTACACTCATAGTACTTTCTACTAATCACCTTACTGATGATTGTTTGTTTTAGGCATTGCCGAGGCATACCGTTTGTATCGGATTTATGCCTTAATAACGTTTATTAGTTTACATTTCGGTACCTTGATGAGGTAGCTTATTTATATAAGGTTCCCTCTTACAAATATTTTTACTTGTCATAAGCACATTTGAGACTGTAATACAGCTTCAATCTCATATTGTGGCCATAGCTAATCTTAGTCCTTGGCATTAATAGTTACTAGTCATAGTTGATTTATTCTCAGCCAAATGCTGATGCTGGTATCACATTATTCGGATTCTTATTTAATTGTTTTTATTAACATGTCAAATTCCATTTAAGTTATTCACTGACTCGCTTGACAGCTTAAAGTGAATTTAATTTGTCCATTAGTTTGTGTCAGTTATAGTATGGGTTGTAGTGTCAAGCAGTGTTTAGGTTTACTGCTTCTTGTGGCACTTCTTCTTCTTTCTTCTTCAATGGTTCCTCTCTTCTTGGCTACTCTTATCATTATATTATCTATTTACATTACCGTTATGTATTTATTAAATCTAAGGGCATATGTCTAGGTTATGTAACACCAGGTCATGTTACAATATATATATATTGTTGGCCCCCCTGACTTCCAAGATTTTTCGATTCGGCTCTCAAATGAAAAGTTTGAAGACCCCTGCTCTAGACTACCTTGGTGTGACTACCACGTCTGGTTTGGTCGGCTTACTTCGCCGAAAAGATTGACTACACCCCTAAATAGGTTATTTCTAGTAACAATGCCCATAGTCGTGTAGATGAGAGTGGCGAAGATTAGTGACTTCTCCTTTAACCAGTGTACATAATCGCTCGCAACTACGTTCATGAAGGCCCTTACTGTATCATACCGTAAATGCTAGTTGAGAGAGACTCAAAGACAATAAACTCTGTTTTTAATACTATAGTGTTTAGTAAAAACTAACTACAAACTACCTTATGGGTTTTGGGACCTTGTACATGAGAAGATGAAAAAGTCAGTCTAAAATGACTTACTGAATTTAACCGTCGTCTGTTATTTTTACCATATTACCACACAGCACCAACTACCAAACCGATAACAATAAACACAAACTAGGTACAAAGTAATAAGATCTAAGAAACCGTTAACGAACTGAGTTGTCCAGCAATTTTCTACGTTTAACGCGTCTTTCTACGATTTAAATGGGGCGACGAAACTACAGGGCGACTTCAACTTCAGTAACTGACAGCACGAGAATCTCCAGTTATCCAATTGACTTCAAATGATACTACCGTTTGTGTGGTGTTAGTGGTTCCAGTTATGCCGAGATTTCTGGTTAGAAATTCTGCTGACATGTATTTAAATATAAGCAGTTAAATTCCTGTCCGTTGGCCCTAACGTGCCAACGTTTGTCTTACCCAGCATTGTAACACTTACATTTGACATTCCGGCTGTTGAAATCTAAGACCGTCATCGTATCCATAACCGATGTCCAGTAGGCTGTGCTGAATCCCACTTAAATTATTTTACGTGTATTTCCGAAGACGGCCTTAGATTTCAAAGGTCGAACGTCAAGTAAAATTATAACGAATACTATGTGCGTCCGAGGTATTTCAATTATTCAATTATAAGCAGACTACAACTGTACTCGAGTAAAATAATAATGACTGAAAAATTTGTGACACCATATGAATTTACATCAACTTTACGTACATGAGGTATGTCATGTACCACACGCTTATTAGGCCTATATAGTACACTGATTTTATGTAGACGGGTTTCCAGCCACTAAGGTAAATTTCTGTCCAGCTCTGTTGTTGGAACTATACAAGTCTCTCTAATGAAGTCAGTTACAGATATTTTTTTTATTTTTTTTATTTTATTAAGTTTCCGCCTCCATATATCACTATTTGACATACTATAGTGTTATATATTTTTGTCTTTACAGTAACATATAATTAACCATTAAAATTAATTATTCGGACTAGAATAGATTATTTAGACAAAGCACATAATCTCTTTGAAGAAAGCACATTGATTACACAAATACAAACGTCCAATTAATAACGCTTGTAACTGACTCAGATAAGAAGTTTTAAATGGTCTCGATCGTTTCGGATTATACTACCGATATTATTTGCATATAAATTTAACTGCACTTCGTTACGGGCAGGAAGCAGACAGTCCGCTGTGGCGCTCCCAATAACGCTGGACACAGAGTTTCGGAAATACCATTAACTGATTGTCGGTCAGTGGGGAATTCTGAACGCATTTAGCTATTTGGGCTCGACAATGTCTGACCAAACATTACTATCCTACAGCTTTAGATCGGAAATACGAAATAAGTACAATATGCAAAAATAGAGTTGATTTTATTTTATTTTTTTTTTATTTTAAGTTACTTTTGATTCCAATTTAAATATTTTATAAATGTTTGTCGTTTAGTCTGTGAGGTGATTTGGTTTTGTTTCGATAATTACTGAATAACTAAGCGTAATTTGTGATAGTTTCATTTCTGAAACTCTATCTTTACGGACAAATTAAGAAGAATGCTCTCAAAAGCTTCACTCTTTCACGGAACAGTCAAAGAAACTAAAAGTTTTATAAAGACGGAAAAATTAATAGTTTCATAGTCTCAACAGAAATCTTTTATAATAGGCAACGGTGGCTTTAACAAATGTTTCGCCAACAGTACACAATTGCATCGTTCATACAGGAACATTGAATTTGTAGTTCTTGTTGCTTCAACAGCCATTCAACTTACCGTAAAAGACTCATCCCCAAACATGTAAGTGATGATGTATATCAAGCATCATCATCACCTATCTACATTCTGTCTCAGTGTAGGATGATCTAAACGTCTGATGTGACCTCATCAGTACACACATGGGAAACTTCACTGAGAATATCTACAAAATGACGCCTCATTTTTTATAACAAGTTACGTTTTTTCTGTTCTCCTGGTGTTAAGGTAAAATACAATGTGACTCAAATTTCGCTTTGACTACGTTAACGTATTTTTAAACTACAAACGTATCAGCCAGTTTGAAATTGGTGAATTAATGTTCGTTGTTCAAATACATCATAGTAACGTGATTTGTTAAATATGTACACGTACTTTACAGATTTGGTAGGTCGTCTGTTTTGTCTTTACCCTACCGTATTTCTGTCAGACCACTCTGAAGCTTGCCAGCATTTAAATGATCTCTGACCGCAGTACGTCAGTGTTGAGCCTGATAGAGGCTAGAGTTATTTTGTCAACATTTACTTCAGAAGAGTGTATCTTTTTCGTCACTATTATAGAACACTGTTTTTTATTTTTTTGTAACTCCACTGTAAACGACATGCTCCTCTTCTTTTAGGCCGTTCTCTGAATAGTAACACGAGATTTTGTTGTATATCCCCTTTCAACACAAACATTTTTTACTGACGAAATACTAAATTAACGTTAGTGCGTTGAATAATACATAAAGGAGATAACTTACTTCAGTTACGTAGTGGGTAGTGGCTGTTTAAAGAAAGCTAGGAATATCAAAGAACCCGTAAATGTTTAGAGTAACTCTGGGCTTATTCTAACTCGTAGCTCAAATAAGTAAATTAAATACATAGTGGATAGAGAGTCTGATTACATAGTTACTTTAATAGAAGAAAGCGTAGAAAGAAGAACGGAAGAGGAGAGAATTTGATGGACGAAATGGGAGTTGAGAGTTATCAGAGATCGAAGAAATTATCGATTAATAGGAAACTCTGAAGACAACAAAATATTCACTCATCAGAGATGAGAACGACAAAACAAGAGAGAGAAATGTGTTTCTTCGTGTTCATTGAAGTGGGAGCGTGTAGGTGCTGCGTGAGTATGTGTTTTGTACTTACCTGTATTCAAAATGTTTATCGTATTAATAAGTTATGTGTTAAGGAGAATTTAATTAGAACAGAAGAGGGTCGTAAGGTGATGTAGATGTAAAAACGTAGTCAAAAAGAATAGGCGGACGAAATCGTGAGGATAGGAAACTAAAGATATGCTGTCTTCATTTACGGATGTCTAGTATGTTTTATAATGACACTGTATACGTATGTAAGGGAGCGCGCAGCTACACATAAACGTAATTAATATCAGTATATAATAGATTGGAACAAGCCCACAAGTTCAGTGGGCAGCTTCATTCCCTGTTCTAAACAAAAAACTTATCACAAAACAAGCAATGTAAGAATTTACAAACGTTGCTACGAAACACTGTGACGCACGGAGCAGATATTTTGTCTTAAAACAGAAAAAATATTAACAAAATTACTGGAACAGAAATGAATATTTTGAGGAAGTGTTATAGACTAAACGGACGGACTGAATTACTAATGAGGAAATTAAAAGACGAATAGAAGTAGAAAATATCACTATATATTATAAAGAAGAAACACGATTAATGTTGTACTGATATTCAGTTAGACCCAGGCCGATGGTTAACGAAAATACTAGATTGCAGATCCACGGACAGAAGAGAGAGAAAGACGTAGAAGACCAAAGCTTCTTGATTTAATGAAAGAAGGCAATTTGGGAAACTCGGAAGACAGATATGAAAAACATGTTGGTTGTGGGAATAAAGCGGTATAAGTTAGAACAGGGTATAAGTTACCCTGTATTACTTATACAAACTCTGTATTTTACTCTGTTACAAACTTTAAATAGGCCAACGTAACGATTATTTATTTTCATGTTAGACTGCATGAAAGCAAGGCCTTCCAGTCTTAGACACTTTTATTAAATGCAGAGCTGTAATTTAATTAACTTATAGAATTTGTTACTGCACGGATGACTTAAGCACGACCGTGTTGAGCTCGAACTGGTTATCGTTTAGTGTTAAATAAACAATGTATTTAACCTATAAAAGCTATTAAATGTAGGCATATAGACTCCAGTAATGTAAATTGTATAAACATTTCGATACATGCAAATATTGCAGTTGCGCGTGTTTCACGAACGGCTCACAGTTACCCCGCAGCTACAAATCGTCTACATAAAAACAAAATAAACAACTGAAATATAAAATAACCAATTATCGCAGATGACGTTGTACGGTTAACTAATACTATTGTGTTCCCAATATGATTGCGTGCTCGAATTCATTTGTTACGGAAAATATTGCCGTAAACACGGGCGGGCAGTACGTTACCTTGTACAGAACGGCACAATCTATAACTGGCCCCGACATATAAGCAGAATTAACACAGGTCAACGATCACTAAACTAATTTAAATTTAAGAGCAACTTTTCTTTAAAACAAAGTTAAACCGTCTCGCCTTCGCGTTCGAATGTATGTCGTATCAGTTAGCGTAAAGAGGAACTTACTTGTGTATGTCACTGTAAACGTTACATTGTATGAAGTCTTTAAATGAACCACACAATAACGAAAAGATTTTTTAACATGTTCTATTTATTGTTTTAAATAAACTGAAATAACTAATAAGTTCCATGAGCTGCAGAACTCGTTCACTATTTTGAAGAAAATAATAATTATTAGACAAAAAACAAATTAATCATTGTAATTTTTTAAACTGTGCGTAAACTTTTTCGTATGTATGATTCTCAACGTTAGCTGAGAAATACCACGAGTCGTTTCAAATAATATGCTACGTAAAACTAATATTATTTTATATACAAAAAAGTCATAAAAAAGTTTTATAAGGGACTATAATCACGCAGTGTTTTTGCAAACATAGCTTACAACTTTTTGAAGGCGGCCCAAAATTTGCAAGGGATATTAACAAATTGACAGATATTAATTCTGTCAAATTATTAAAGATACCGAGTTGGTACTTTCGATTAAATTTCTCGTAATTTGATAGCCAACATAGATTTTCACATTTTTTTCAAACTTTTGACTTCCATTTCTGGCCCGTGCTACCTTAAAAGTTATAAAAAAATTAAAGTAAACATTACATTCGATTTTGGGTTAAAATTCCCTTTAGTCTGATACTCGCGTGGATTTTTACCATTTTTTCAAACTTTTGATTCCTTTTTTGAGCTTTTATGTCCTAAAATCTTGAAATTTCTTAAACTGAACTCTAGTCAGATTTTGGTTAAAAATTCTCTTTAAGTTAATACCTAACATTGATTTCTGCAATTTTTTTTAAATTTTTACCTTACATTTTTGCCTCCTGCACCCCCTTTTTTTGGGGTGCGATCAATCTCACAAACAAACAATAAAAGTCTGTGGGATAGAAGTATGGTCAACATTTTAAAGTTTTACGAAAATCGATTGATGCATTTAAAAGTTATCGTGAGACCTCCACTAAACCGGAAGACAGATAGTTGAAGAGACAGACAAATGCCAAACCAAAAACAGAGAACTCACTTCACCCGTTCAATAAAAAATATATATAGCCAGTTCAGTTATAAACTACAGTTTACACGGTTTACAAAAGCAATCGTAAAGTTATTTTAAAGTTAACAGATTAATAATTAACTTTAAATAATTATTATGTAAATTATGATTTATAATTATGGACACTACGAAGTAGCAGTTTCATGTC
Organism: Magicicada septendecula; assembly: GCA_034769895.1. Lineage (NCBI taxonomy): Eukaryota > Metazoa > Arthropoda > Insecta > Hemiptera > Cicadidae > Magicicada > Magicicada septendecula. The sequence continues at coordinate 664,759,155 of CM068368.1, forward strand.
AGCACTTTCCTTGCATAGTTACATGTTCATTTACTATGTGAAATTACGCCTGTGAGATTTCTGACATGACGTATTCTATATATACAAATGCTGGATGTAATTAAAGATTATCATATGGGTATAATTACTTTCAAATACGCGTTTTTACTTCCACCTTTCAACGTCATCGTCTACGTTTATTAAGAGAGACTGTTAATATTTTATTATTGATTTTTACGTTTTTTTTTAAGGATATAGATTATTGTGATTTGTGAGGATTGCTATATTTTGTCATAGCATCATCACCAAATATTAACCGGTGTAACGGCAGGGGGAAGCTGATACACTGACTGCCCCATCCTGTGAAGTTTCCTTCACTTCCCCATATAGCAGATTTCCTCCAATGTTTACCTCTTTTGCCTCCCAGTTTTCCTTCAATTTTTGTACGACGTTCCTGCTCATGATGTGGCCGATTCAATCAGCTTTCCTTCTCTCAATATGCTTTGAAAGGCTTCTTTCTGACACTTTGCAACAACATTCCACCGCGTTCCGTGTCAAGATAATTGTGATACAAGATAAAAGATAATCTACGTAACTCAGAAAATAGTATCGATTCCTATTAATATGATTACTTTTAATATTGTTTACAAAATAGCCTTCCCATTCGGCTACTGCGTAACGTAACAAGTTACATATCAGGTACAAACATCACAGGACTTTACAGTGAACATACACTTGAACTGGAGCTCGTGCAATGGTATCAGGCGAGGTGAGTTTTCTGCATTCGATTCTGCTCAATATTATCATGAATTAAGTCGTCAAATACGTTCATGGAAGTAGGTACTGAAAATCTGTGCCAAGCACATAAAACAGACGAACAAACAATCTTTTCCCGACTGCGGATAATAAATAGAGTTTCCGTAACTTCACCAAACGTTTAATTCAACGACGAAGTAATTCTACTATTTTATCCTTGAGAAAAATTATATTTTAGCTTCAAGTGCAGAAAGCGCTGGACTTAAGTTTATTATGTTAAGTAGTCTTGACCTACAAAAGAAATCTGACTTTACAATTCTGATTAAACTTCGTACAATCACGAATACTGTAAAGTCGAATGTTTATGAAGTTATTCGTGGTAACGGGAAAATCCGAATACTGTGTCATCACGCTTTCACACGACGATGTTGCAGATATTCAACGTAAGAAACTATATTTAAGATTGTAACACACTTCAATACATACATTTTGTACAGAACGAATTATTTGATAAACATTTTATAATTTCAACCTTAGTTTATTTATTAATTCACTATTATTTAAAATTAAAAATATTAATTATTTAATGGATGCAGCACTTAACAGCTTTAAATTTAAAACCCCTATTCGGTTAAAAAGACAGGAACATCGTATTTATTCAATTGAATACAAAATTAGAGACTGCAAACTTTTATTTCATCGAGATAAAAGAAACGATAATTAGTAATCTGTTCATATGTATTGCTAATACTTGATTCTGATGACGTCTGTTTAAGGACTATAGGTTTGATGACACGTGAGCAGTGACGAAGATATACATAAAATTCGTACGGTGCGAATACCGTACGTAAAATTCGTTGAGCGATTATTTTTGTTTTCTTTACTCTGTCAGATACCCACATGTTGAGTAATTCAACCAAAGTATTATTCTTCAAAAATTCAATAATTATTATTGCAATAAAAGATTCACACTAATAACGTGTACCGCGACCGTAAAATCAGATCGAACTGTCAATCGATCGAAGCCAGATCAAACTGTCAGTTGATCGAAAACAGATCGAGACTGTCTTTCAGATCGAAACATTAGCCAATACAATTTGGAGCAGCTCTGCTCCCGTCCAGCAAATCGTGCCGCTACAGGTGATAATGTAAGACGGCAATTAGTCGTACAAGACAGATGCACAGCTTTAAAAAATCAAGCACACTACTTTTGAAACATCTGCCCCGGGTAGATTTAATACAGAAAAAACAGGGCCAGGTGACGTGTGTGTGTGTGTGTGTGTGTGTGTGTGTGTGTGTGTGTGTGTGTGTGTGTGTGTGTGTGTGTGTGTGTGTGTGTGTGTGTGTGTGTGTGTGTGTGTGTGTGTGTGTGTGTGTGTGTGTGTGTGTGTGTGTGTGTGTGTGTGTGTGTGTGTGTGTGTGTGTGTGTGTGTGTGTGTGTGTGTGTGTGTGTGTGTGTGTGTGTGTTGCTCCAAAATTGACTCTCGGGCTACTAAATGTAGTTCACAGATTAATAAAAATTCACTACACGAATCAGGTGGACTTTAAAGACTTAACACTGGCATTAGGCTAAATTATAAATCTGCTTTACCTCTGTGCCTTCGAATCCGATTCTTGTTTACATACGAAATACGTACACAGACATATTCTTTACATACGTCTGCGTACGCCTTTAACTATAGTTCAGTATGAATAATTTTCTTATCCCATGTTTAGGATTATTCTGCAGTATTTTCTAACCTTTTTTTTGTATACATTATGTAACTATTTGATACACGTAAACTGTCTTGCATTTTCTTCTTCTTCCATCGTCTGTCCTCATTTGTATCAGCGGCATCGGGAAACAACTCCATTGTCAAAATATTCACTTGGCCGTTCTCTGTTTCTTCTCCAGTCAGTTTTGTTTCCAAAATGTTTATTGAAATTCCAACTTTGTCGTGTGACTTGTCATGTTCTGGACGAGGCCTTTCAGTGTTTTCACCATTTTCAAGTCCTAAACCACGACGCAAAATTTATTGAAATTCTGTCTTTTGCCATTCTGCTAACAATTTCATACCACTTTAGTGGAACCATTTTAATCTCCAAATGGTTTTAATTCCAGCTCAAATCGTCCACTCATTATTTAATTTTCCCTATCAATTCTTCTTTCATTCCAAACTCTTCTTAAAAACTTTCGTTTTTGCCGTCACATTATTAACTTTGTCTGCATTGGCCAGCTTTTCATATCGTATGTAAGGATTTGTGTATTTCTTCGCTGTTTTTAGCCCATATCTCTTTCTTGTATTCCTAAAATCAAAAAAAGTTATGTTACATATTATCTAAAAAATGTAGGCTATACGTGTTTTGTTTAAATTTACTTAAAGTAAAACAAAAAAAAGTACAGGAAGACGGGGAGGCGTTTAGCTGAACATGTGCGAGCAAAATGCACACAATCATGTTGACGCCTGCTCCAGTAAAAACAAAAACAAAAAGACATAATCAAAACAAGGGAGAATGTGTGACAGTTGCGTCAGTGCGCCGCGCCACGTGAGCAAGGCCCCTGCCAGGACCGTGCCTCCCCACGGCTCTAGCTCTCGTAAATGCCTTCCTCCTTCATATTTACTGCTTTTTTTGAAGTAGATTATGTCATGCTTTGCTGTGTCCTGTGTCAGCTGAAACAGATTCTCAAAGAAATTAGAAGCAAAATGATATTTGTTGTTTTAGCTTCATTAAGATGAAATAAAAATAAATAGGAATAAGGATATTCGGTTGCTGATGTAGTTATATAAACAGGTAAAATGAAGGAAAGAGTCAAATAGATAGACAGACAAAGCTCTCCGTAGATTCAGTAGCAGTATTCGGGTCCTTCATACAATTTTTTCCATAATAGTTCTTCCAAGGAAAGATACCAAGCTGACTAACTTGTAAAAGTATAAACAAAATTCTGGCATTTTATCATCAATGAAAAAGCAAAGAAATAAGACAGAGAGGGGAGACAGGTACATAGACAGACAAAGAAATATAATTGAACAGAACAAAGTGGATTCAGAAGAAGTTCGTGTATAGACAAAATATCAACAATTCTGATCATTGTAGAACAAATAGTTTAAATTAATTCTTGTTTGTCTTTGCTTTCATGGTTTTAGAAAGGCCTTGACAGTTTATTTCAACAAAAGTTATGGGAAGTTTTAGAAAACTTGGCATTCGATCTAAATTTATAAGACTGAAGCAAATGATATACAAACACACACATTTTGTAGACAGTAAGACAACTATATAGACAGTATCTCTGGTTGATCTCAATTTTTCTCCAGTGCTTCTTATCCTGAACAGCTATTCTCACACCTCCCTCTTTGTTCTTTTCTAATCTTATCACCTCCTCTTGCACACTTTTCTTGGCCTATTCTATGACCTGTTTTTACCAGTTCTGTTTCTTAAAATTGTTTTCTAATACAGTATTGCCCTCTTATTTTCTAACTGTATTGCCCACCCACCCCAGATTGCCCTTTTCTCTTTTGTTCTAATGCTTTCATGTTTAGTTTTTGTTTATTAATGTTTTATTTTAACCGCTTTCATTTGATTATCAGTAGGACTATCTCAGTCCAACATGAGAATTTACTTTAAAATCTCAATACTATGACTTTTATTTTAATTCTTTGATTTTTCCAATAAAGGCCATAACATAGATGTTCATATATGTCATTACAGGTGTCACCAGTGTTTTATATATTTGTCCTCTAGTCTCTTTAAGAATTGCTGTATTTCTCAGAAATGAATTTCTAATACTGTTAAAAAATCTTCCTTCTCCAAGTACCCTTTTCCAAAATTCATCATCCGTTATTCCATTTTGTTTCATTGTTGATCCCTATTGCTTCAATTTTTGTATTTTTTATCATCTTCTTCCTTTTTTGTGTACAATGCGTACTTATGCATCTTTTCCTGATATAATAGTTTCCTTTTCTTTCAGGATAAATCTCTACATCCCCTCTCTCTTCCATTGCTTTATTTTATTATTACTTGTTTTCAAATGGAGCCACAAGATAAATTAACTTGAATTCTCTATTATTCTGTCAATAAACTAAAAACCATAAATAATTATTTGTTGTGATAATGACAACAAATACCATCATTGTTTAACTCCATAATTTGTATCCTGTTGTAGGAGTATGGTAATTACAACATGTTTAATTAATATATTGTAATTTTATTGTATATGCAAATTAAAGCAATTTTTCTCTATGTTACCATCCCCAGTTTGTCCTGTCACAGACCTTTCATACATCACCACAAATTCATTAAATGAAGAGTCAAATTTCTCCCAAAATCTTTTTGATTTTCTACTTAACAGCAAGTATACAACAAAACAATTACAGCTTTAAAAAAGTGCAGAGCTAGTGTAATCAGGCAATATTAATTGCAAAAAGTGGTCGTGTCTCCTTAGCTGATTAATATAATGTATTTGGATACAATCTCTTCACGTTTAGAAAATGACAATTCACAAATGATAAAATCCTTCCTATGGTCTACTGTTATTCATTTTTTTTTTTTTTTTTGACAACTTACCTTAATAAATAAAGAGTTTCCCTTTTGGTTCCTTATACATTTAAGTATTATATAATCTGGTATCCTATGAAGAAAAGAGAATACATTACAGCCACATTTCTTAAAGGTAATCATTTAGTGATTACACTTAGCACACTGGCTCATACGCATCACTGAGAAAAAGTAAAGAATATGCTCACGAAATTGGTTCTGAGTTTACAACTTAGTACTTTTCAAGTAGTTGTTTTATAGTAACATTAACAATATGAATTTGTGAACTATTATTTAGGATTAATGTACTTTTAGTTACTTTCAGTTAGTGAGTGAATTATACTGTTATTTGTTTATTTGTAGCTGTCTATTCACAATGTCTCTTCAAGGGTCATCGAAAGAAAGAAAATGAAGTTTTGTTGTTCACAGCAAAGGAAATACAGTCCAGAAGGAAAACTCGTGCCTGAAATCTCTTCTGGGAAAAACGTAAAACATGTGTAATAAGTAAACTTTTTCTTGATGATTCTGGTAAGTGTGTAGTAAGAAATATTGTTCAGGATTTTTATAAAAATCAAAATGTGCTCACTGTTAAAAAATTCCTACCTATCGTGAAAGAAAGAATTCATTTCCCATAGGGTGTTAAATCATTAATGCGAGAGTTTAAAACTGTGGGAAATATTCAAGTGGAAGAAATCTAGAAGTAAAAGAAGTGTTAAAAAAAAAAAAAAAAAAAATTGTAATGATGTTACAAGCATCTTGTGCAAATTAAAAGTTCTCGGGAATCTGGGAGAAACATATTTTTTTTAGATGATTAGATGAGAGTAAATTCTGCGTTGAGTGAGTTTTGATAATGTAATGTGAATCAGTATTTATCGGTAGTCGTTGGTTTGTTTACACCACTGAGTGTGCCTACGCTTTCTTTCTAAGTCACATACCTCTCAGAGACTTTGAGTGTAGTCTAAAGCAGTACAACAATCTCTGTACAGACCTCCACATTCATTATGTTTTTTAAAAATGTAGGACCAGTAATCCCTTACCATGAAACAGCAAACCATACATCATGTGTACTATACATTCTTTGTTGAAAACCAAACCGTTTTTGTATAAAACAAACTGAAATCACTAAACAAAGCAAAACGTTTTACAAAACAAATCAACAAAATGTTATCAGCTGATAGAAAATTAGTTAGAGAAAACAGCCTACCAACTAAAATTCAACATGAACAACTTCACACTCAAGTTGCATTTTAATTGAACACCTAGCATAAAGTGTAACACAGTACTATATTGGAAAATATACTTAAGTATTACTTAAGATGAATTTACTATAAATTTATATGTAGACCTAAGACAACAAAGACCTAATAACCAATTCAAACAATGCTGCTACATCCATTAGCACTGAAACAGATATCACTCCTAGTGGCATCCTCTGAAGAAGCTTGTAAACAAGCTACCTAATATTTAATTATTATGTTATCAAAAACTGTATTGTCCAAAGTCAGAGACTGCATTTCATAGTAAACCACTTCAGTTAACTAGTGTGAAGTCATTCACCATTTATGGGAGGGAAGTGTAGCTACTACTACAATTCAGTCACTCATGATTACAACAGTATATTATTGAAATTATAAGAAACAGATAATACAAATCACTGGTTTAATAAAAATCAGTAGTCAAATCTTCAGGCAAATAATTCTAAACATAAAATTACAAATTATATTAGCGTTAATGTATCATTCCAATGATAGAAAATTGCATGTGAATGAGAATGACATGAGCTACTAAAACTACATACAAATAAAAAAATTATGACCTTGCAGAATCCAGTTTCATTTACTTAAATGCAGTTTTTAGTAGCCATGTAATTGTTGTGCACACATGATGCTCTAACAGTGTATCGATACATTACTGTTTACATAATTTGTATTTTTATGTTTTATATTCAGTGACCTGAAGGTAGCTACTGATTTCTAGATTAGCTGAAACATTGTTATTTTAGACATTAAATCTGTGATTGGCAGTGTCTGTGTTTCTAATTAAACAGAAATCCCGGAATTCCATCATTGTTAACATTTAAAGACACAGTATGTAATCCCACGTTCAAGCTAGGATTTCACTGAACATTTTTACTCTGCATCAACCTGAGGATTAATAAGTGCACCTTGATATTATAGCATTGATAGAACTTGAACCCAGTGATTCTAGGTTGGTAGTTAAGCATCACTGGACTACAATATTTTATCATACGTGCTTGCTAGACTTTTGCTATCATATCGTCCTATCATATCTGCCTTCCTCTCTCTCTCTCTCTCTCTCTCTCTCTCTCTCTCTCTCTCTCTCTCTCTCTCTCTCTCTCATGCTCTCACACACACACACACACACACACACACACACACACACTCCCTCTCTCACTATCTGTCTGGTTTTCTATCAATCATATCTATCTGTCTTCACATATTTATCTTGCTAAACAAGATCAAGATAAAGATTATTGACCAATTAACTACAGAAATGGATTTGAAACATTACAAGCAATAGAAGACCTGATGACTTCAGAATATGAAACACATCATTTCCCAGATTGTAATTGTAAGGCAAGCAGATGTAATGAATTGATATAGTTAAAAAAGGAAATAATTCAAACATATACTAAAAAAAAGAAATGTGGTAATAGTGGATTACTCAACTAATTTCATCTCATTCCACTATTGTGCAATTACAGTAAAAGCTTGGTACAAATGTTTCATAAATGTGGTATTAAGTCATCTCTTGGAATACAAAATTCAAGTTGATCAAGATCACTAGACTTTAATAAGATAACCTTCTAATCTTACACGCGAAAAATATCACATTCTCATATAATATGCACAGATTAGTAGGTCACTGATGTTAATTTATGCAGAAAGAATACAGTCATGCTTTCTCATCACTTAACTCCTAATATTCATTGATGGGACTCAATAGAATAGAATGGGTACATAATGTGCTCTGCCTGGACTTGGAGACATGGGTTTATTATTGTATTCTTAACTTATACACGGTTGCAGTTGCGCAAAGAAAAAAACATAAGCCTTATCATTACAGAAAAAAATTAGGTCCGGAGATAAACAAAAGCCAGTCCTTCGGTCAACTCTATTTGTGTAGCTCAGGCCTGCGCTTAAGTTTTATTTATTTCTTCAAGACAAGTAATAGTAAAAATCAGAACACCAGCTGGAAACTCTTGGCTACTTTATTACTTTTTGGGAAAGTTTTTGCAGCTTTAATTGCAAACTGTAAGCAAACTACTTTAATAATATGGGAAATTTTGTGTAGCTTTAATTGCAAAGTGTTCATTATGAAAAAATCTATGTCTTCTATTATGTGTGATAATATGACACAGGGGTCCTGAACCAAGTTTAAATCGAAGGTCAAAGCACCTCGGATTTTTTTCTTTTGTTTGATTTCTGGATGTATTTAATGTAACTTAAGACTATTTTTTAAAAATCCCCAAGCCGTTTGTACAAAACGTTAATTTTAACAGTTAAAAATAAGTTTTTTAACGTATTTTTGAAGAAACAGATATATTTGCCTGCCTTAGCCAACACCATTGTAAATATCAAAGATAATATAAAAAATAATGTTATAGAGACTGTAGTGTTCTGTAATAATTTAAAGGGATTAATTGAATATGTAAAAGGAAATAGGCAACTTGAGCAAGTCCATTTGAAGTTTGGGATAGATGGTGGTGGAGGTTTCTTGAAAGTTTGTCTTTCGGTTCAGTCAATTGACAAATCGAATTGTGAAAGTGACATTCCCCTTCACCAGTCTTATAACTAAAGCATTGCAGCTAAACATTTTAAGGATTCTGGAGTCAAAAAGTTATTTTTACTGGGGTTGGAGCCATGTACGCAGGAAAATTATGATAATATTTTAATGCTACGGTCACTTTTAGGTATCAACAAATTTAAATGAACTGTTGCCAAGACTTGAAACTTGCAAATATGCTAACAGGTATTACGTCACACGTAAGCACTTTTCCTTGCGCATGGTGTACTGCATTCAAAGAAAAATTAAGTGTATGTGGTGCATACAGAACAATTGGGGATTGTTTAGAATATTATGATGCCTGGGAAAAGGCAGGAAGCAATAAAGGAAACGCTAAAAACCATAAGAACTGCATATATCCTCCGTTTATTTCAGGTAATGAAAACACTGAAATAATTGATATAATACCGTCACCAAAACTACACTTAATGATTGGTGTAGTTAATATTATATTTAAACACATGTTAATCGAATTCAAGGAAGATAGTTTGACTTGGGCCAAGACATGCTGTGTTACACAAGAGATAACTCACGGAACTCCTGCTTTTGCAGGCAATTCTTGCAAAACCCTCTTGGATAAAGTGGACGTGCTGCACGCAAACTGCAATATTGGTTGTTTGAAATATGTCAAGTGTTTAACGGATTTTCAAGATGTTGTCAATTCTTGTTTTGCTACAGCTCTTAATCCAAAGTTTGAAGATTACATAATTCAATTCCGTAAGAGTTATGTCGATTTGAAAATTAATACAGTATTACTCCGAAAGTTCATGCAGTGTTTTTTCATGTTGCCTATTTCTGTTCAAAAATGCACAAAGGACTTGGTTTATTTAGTGAACAGACCATGGAATCTGTGCATTCTGATTTTCAAAAAACATGGACTAAATACAAAGTTAGAAGTATCAACCCAGAGTGTGCGGTTAAATTGCTGAAAGCCATGTGCGAGTACAATAGTTTTCATATTTAATGTTTTCTGCATATTAATATTAGTACAATATTTAATTATTATAGCTAAAAACATTATTTACACTGTACTTGTAATGTAAATTGATATGCCTAATAATTGTATATACTGTATGTACTTTGTTCTGGAAATATTATTATTTATTTCAGTCAATTAAAATAATGAAACTCATATAGTCTACACCAGTGATTCCCAAAGTGGTCTATATCGACCCCCAGGGGTCGATTCCGACATGCAAGGGGTCCATGACAGTGGGGAAAAAATGGGGGTCCACGAGAGTGGATCCCATTTAGGCAGGTCGTCACCAAAGTCTTGGCTTTCCGTAAATGTAATAATCCACCTAACAATAGCACCTATGTACTTAATTAGATAATACTTTCTTATAATAGACATATAGGCTATGATATATTTATATTACTTAATTGTATATTAAATTTATTTCACAAAAATGTGTAAGTAGGTTATTCGCTGTGTTCAGGGGGTACAAACTTCCATAAGCTCAATGTGTTCACTTTTTTATCCTGCTTTGAGTGCCCTCTGCAGCTGTCGACCTACAAGGGAACTATTTTTCAATGGCGCAAAATTTAAAATTGAAATAGAGAAGCATAAAAAATTGACTTATCAAAAATTAATAAAAAAATAATTTAAAAACTAAATATGAAAAGGAAAACAAGGAGAACAAAAAGATAAATACAATTTATTGAAAATTTTTTTATTTACATATACAATTACATATTTAAATAAATATAATAAAATACAGGGTCCGCCAGTGAAGCGGGAAAAATAAAAGTACCCAATTTTTTCATGAAACATTTATTATCAGAATTTTTTTTACATATTTGAGTTGAGTAAAGTATGCCATTATTTTACTTTTTAAAAATAACGCCGCTCAAGTGAGATCCATTTCTGTGTAAACATTCTTCTAATCTTGACCGAAAATTTTCCATCACTCGACGAAGCAGGTCAGGTTGAATCCGTGCAATTTCTTGTCTGATATTCGTTTTTAATTCCGGTATGGTGTGCGGTCTATCAATGTACACCCTGCTCTTCAGAAATCCCCAAAGAAAAAAGTCGCATGCGGACAAATCTGAGGATCTTGCAGGCCACAAGATGTCGCCATATCTGGATATGAGTCCGTCTGGGAAGAGTTCTCTTAAAGCAGCCATGGACACACGAGCAGTATGACTTGTGGCCCCATCCTGCTGGAAAAAATTAATTTCCGGAAACCTAGGGAGCTGTTGCATCAAAAATGTTCTGAACATGTGTGTGTAGAGGTCTGCATTGACAGTTGTGGTGTTCCCTCTATCGTCTTGGAAAAAATATGGCCCAATAATGCCTGATGATGAAACTGCACACCACACCGTAACTTTCGGACTATGTAATGGCTTTTTATGCAACTCACCTGGGTTTTCATCATTCCAATATCGACTATTTTGTTTGTTTACATATCCATTCAAATGAAAATGTGCTTCATCTGACATAAACATGCGGTGAATAAAGTTTTAATCATCATTTACACGTCGCAATATTTCTTCGCTGAAAATCCTGCGAGCCAGCGTATTTCAACTCCTGGATTACTTGAATTTTGTAAGGATGAAAAGATAAGTCTTTATGCAAAATTCGTCATAACGATGTGTCACTAATGTTTAGTGCGGATGCATGTTTCATTGCAGAACGTTGTGGACTACGCGTCAATGCTACTCGAACTCTTTCAATGTTTTCCTCTGTTCTCACAGACCTTGTTGCTCCTCTATGCTTTAAGTTTAATGTGGAACCAGTTTCTTCAAACTTTTTCACCCATGACATAATTGCATGAGCGGACGGCACTTTTCCATGTCGTGGAATATTGAAATGATTACGAAACAACCGTTGTACAGAAGTCACACAGTCACCATTCTTATAAAACGATTTTACGCAGAAAGCACGCTGTGCACCGGACCACTGCTCCATGTTTAACAAATGGCATTAAATGTAAAACAACAATCGAAAACCTCCACGCCCTCTCGTGAGCAGAAAATGAACTATTGGACTTTCAAAATTTCCCGCTTCACTGGCGGACCCTGTACATATATGTGAAACATTTATACAAATAAAACAATAATTATATAGAAAAAATTAAATTCAAGTAAATTAAATTACGTGGAGCAACTGAACTATAATTAATTATACTTAATTAATTAAAATTAATGTGTATAAATTATTACTTAAATAACCTTATTGAATGAATGGTGTTTATTAGTAATTTACTTGAATTAAATATAAATTCTTCTTTTATATCCGAACCTATAAGTTTCTGTAATTAATTTTATATGAATTTAAAAAATTATTTATTTCATGGTATTGTTCAATAAATGTTCAGTGACAATAATACGCAATATTGTGTACATAAAATTTACCAATTAAAATAATTTGATTATTTTGACACAAAAAATATTTTAAATAGTGCAAACAATAGCGTTAACAACACAATCTACCTTGGACAAACATATTTTCATAAATTATGTATTTATTAATTACAAGTGTATGTATTTAAATATTAAATTCGTTGTAAAACGTTAAATTACATTAAGTTGACGGCACGGCAGTTAACGTTGGTTAACGTTCAACAGTTGGGTAAGGTTGGGTTAATATTTGAAAGAGCCTATCATTGGCCGTTCTTCGATATACTTCAGCCCCATCTACTACTGTCGACCAACCTCGGAACTAAAAACATTTTGTGAACCGACAATGAGCAAAGTTTGTACCCCCTGGCTGTGTGGTCGCAGCACTTGTAACTCGTGTTGTGCGTATACTTGCGCAGTAGACTTATCCAGACAAGTTTTCAAGGACTTGCTGTCACTGCCTGTTTGGTATGGCTATTATAAATATGAATGTCAGAGGCAGAGCCAAACACTATTCATTTGTGTTCCGAATTTTGAGAAGATACGTGTTAAGCAAAAATATATATAGTTAGTTAACTACTTAGTTAGGTACATACAAGTTAAAGTGAATCAATATCATCTTGTTTGGGAGTGCCGAAGAAAAGTGGGTAAGTAAATTATATGCTTTATAAAATTTCCTTTGATTGCGTAGAGAGGCCGATCATGACTTGAGGATACAGGCCGTTTCAGTAAAACGGTCCTGTAAGCAGTTTGTGTGTGAACGAGTGGTTAACACTAGAATACTAACGTTACCTAGGAGTTACATAAATACTAATCACTCGTAAAAATTATGATTTTTTTTATTGTCACTGTATGATGCTACAAATTAAAATAATATAATACATTTAAATAATGCATGTAGTCTCAAAATGTACAAAGGTAGGATTTAACAATAATAGGTTATCATTATCTGATTGTTCAAACATCGCACAAAACACAGCACATCGCACGATGTTGGGCACATACGAGTATTGTAATGTAGTCGTGGGTTTTATAAATTTTTTATTTTATTTCTTCAAAGTTTAAAAGTAAAGTCAAAGTAGTAATCGCTATTACGTAAGTTTGATTGCTGTGTGTTATCTATATCCAAATACCTTAATTTTTGTCCACAGATAACTGCTGCTAAACATGGCCAAATCTAAGAAGAAATGTAGGCAGTACAGCGTTGATTATTTGAAGTTTGGCTTCATTGAATCATTGTCGGACAAACACCTGCCCATGTGCCTTTTATGCAACAAAGTTTTAAGTAATGATGCTATGAAACCATCCAAGCTGCAGGATCATCTGAGAAGGTGTCACCCTGATAAAACATGTAAAGATTTGAAATACTTTCAAACATTAAAAGAAAAACTTCAGAAAAGACCCACGGTGGACAGTATGTTTACTTCGACTTCACAAAGAGACGATGATGGTTTGCGGGCGTCTTACAATATCTCACTACTTATAGCAAAATCAGGAAAGCAGCATACTATCGAGGAATAGCTAATTTTGCCAGCCATTGAAGAGGTTTTAAAAACCGTTGTACACAAACCTGCATATGATATACTAAAAGAATTCCTTTGAGCAACAACACAGTTCAAAGACGTATTATTGATGAAATGAGTGATAATATTGAAAGCTTCTTGTGTAATTATCTGCAAACGACCCATTTCTCCATACAATTGGACGAGACAACTTTACCTGGTAATGAAGCACTATTATTGGCATATGTTTGTTTTATTATGGATCAAGAAATCCATGAAGAACTGCTCTTCGCGAGAACTTTGACATACACTAAAGGTGAATCATTATTTAATGTTTTGAGAGACTATTTCATGGAAAAAGCGATCCCTTTATCAAATATAATATCAGCGGCTGCAGATGGAGCACCTGCCATGTTTGGGCGCTATCGTGGTTTTATAAGTCAATTAAAACAAATGTAAGAATAAAACAAATGGTACCCGGGGTGTTTGCAATTCATTGCGTCATTCATCGACAGCATTTGGTTGCTAAAAATCTTAGTGGTAGATTGCATCAATATCTTCAAATTGTCATAAACGCAGTAAACAAAATTCGGAGCAACGCGTTGAATTCTAGGTTATTTGCGTAGTTGTGTGAAGAAAATGACGAGAACTTTCATCAATTACTCCTTCACACTGAAGTACGCTGGCTGTCAAAAGGCTTATGTTTGACAAGATTTTTTTCGCTATTTGAGACTATTACAGAGTTTTTGGATGCCAAAGATCCCATTTTAAAATCTTATCCAATGGAAACCAGATATTGTTTATTTAACAGATTTGTTTGCTAAATTTAATGAGGTTAACTTGCAGTTACAAGGTGACGGTATAAATTTGATAAAAACAAAGTCCATCATTTCAGCTTTACTTGCCAGATTGAAACTAATGAAGCAGAACATTTGACGGCGTGAATTTGCCCAGTTTTCCAATTTGTCACAAACAAACTGCCGAGATGATGATGTTTCAGCCTATGTTGAACATTTAGATGTCCTTGTCACAGACTTTGAAACTAGGTTTCAGGATGTTTTGAGTATGGAAATACCACAGTGGACCATTAATCCATACGGTGACATTGAAGAAACGGATATAGTATTACAAGAAGAAGTGATCAGAATAAGCACTAACGAAGAATTTAAGGTGCAGTTCAAAAAAGGATATCAGCAATTCTGACTTCAGAGAGACATACCTATGACTTATCCTGCACTAGGACCATCGCGAGAAAGTTCTTGATAGCTTTTCCAACCTCATACCTCGTAGAAAGGGGTTTCAGCGCAGTTGCCAATCTTCTTGTAAAAAACGAAACAGGTTGGAAATCACTAGCAGAGGAGATTTAAGGTTAAACCTGACTAAATTAAAGCCCAATATTAAAAATTTACTATCAAAGCATCAGGCTCATCCCTCCCATTAAGTTGATTTTTTCTGTGTATTTATAAATTACTAAGAATATTATAAGATTCGCATTTTGTGTCGTTTGAATTAATAAATGTATAAGACTCAACATATTTTTCCTTTAATTTTTTTCCCACTCTACAATAACTAAAAACCCTATCAACGAGAGTACCTCTGTGTCAGCTGTCAAAAACACATTTAAAGTTGATGAATTTGTAAAAATTTAATATTAAGGTGATAAGGGGTCTACCCAAAACAGAAAAAATAGGCAGGTGGTCTATGGGTCAAAAACGTTTGGGGACCTCTGGTCTACACAATAAAATAAAATTTGTCATACATATATATTTTTTTGTTATTGAACGTCACACACAATAACTTCTGATTGTGAGTTAAACTAGTTTCAAGATTTTTAGTGCCTTTTGCAAGACATATTATATAAATATATCAATTTTTTCAAAAATACTTGAAAAACTTATTTTTAACTGTTAAAATTAACATTTTGAAAAAACGGCTTAGGGGATTTTTAAAAAAAAAGTTACATTAAATACATCCAGAAATCAAACAAAAGAAAAAAATCCTAGATGCTTTGACCTTCGATTTAAACTTGGTTCAGGACCCCTGTAATGAGGTGAATCATACTTTTTCAACAACAAAATGTCTACTATTAACACTTTGAATAAAGGTCATATAGTAGAATAGGGTAATACCTAGAAGAACAGATTTCACTAAATCTCACCTGATTTACCATGCATTTGATGTAGAGAAAAACAAGAGGGATTTCAGAAAATTTCAAAATTAGGTCTGAGATAAAAACAAATGACATGAGACGAATTGAAACAAAGACATGTTAATGGAAACTAAAATAAATAATTTTTTTCATATACATAGGTGTTCTTAAAAGTGAAGTTGAATGTGCACATACAAATAATAAAAGAATTTTGAAAATGAAACAAAATTATGTTTGTTTAATAATATGTAAGAAACATCAGTAGGCCCTACTGTATTGTTTCTGTCTTCTTACAATGATCAAACTATAATATAACAAAGACGTTTTCAAGCAAATCATTTTCCTAAATTGGTTTTGTGTCTTCTATAATTTATGTTTTGGATAATAAAATAATCATCTACAACGAAATTCTTTTTTTATAATTTATAAGGTAAACTTCCCATTTTATCCCATGATACCATAATATTACACCATTTCATATTATTTCTGTTATTTATGTTTCCATAAATAGGTTTTACAGTTTTGATTCAACTTACAGTAGGCCTATTTATTATTTACTCCCCTGGTTCACTGTGCTTTCTGCCATTAATTGACATATCAGTGTGAATGAAATAATAATTCACTTTATTCTTTACATTCTTATTCACCAAGACATTTACCTTTTTTTAAAGAAACCTATATGACTAAAGTCTATAAACAGATTTTTTTATAATCTAATTATCAGCAAACTAATTCTTCATTTGTATATTGTTTCTTTATAACTTCCAGTTAAATTTTATTCATATTTAGCTGATTTTGAACACAAGTATAATTCTCACTTTTATTTATACAAATATTATACTACTTTTATTTAATTTATAAAATATTTTACTCAAATTTTCTGATATGCCTTATAATTAACCCACAACATGTAACAACAGTCTTAAGGAAATATATTTTCTGTAGATTGCAAACATACAATTTAGTGTGCAATGTTTTGTATGTTCAAAAACTAACACAATATTACAGATACACTTAGCTTGTGTCAGTTCATGTAAATCAAAATGGCTGTGATTTAGAACAAAATATTTTGTACCTCATATTGTTAGCACTCATTGTCATTTTGGAAATCTTAGGCACAAGGTAAAACTAATTTTCAGATTTGAATTTATTTCTGTAAAAGTGAGCATTAATTGGATAATTAAAAATGGTAAGTAATACCATATAATATATAAAATAACTTAATTGAAAAAGGGATTCATATAATTGTTACTATTATATGATTTCTAAAGCTACTATCAACTTTGTTTTTACATTCTGAACCTGAAGATTTCAACACAATTAGTATCTACTTTAAATAACTTACATTTTAAAATTTTGTTTCTCTCTCTTTTATAGCAAAGAACATACATATAACCATTTCAAACAGTATGAACTAAATAAATACATATTTTGGGCTATTATGCTAATAACTTTAAATGAATGTGTGAAATAAATAAGAGTGTACTTGGATTTACTCAGTGCCCAAATTTGTTACATTTAAATTCATATTTTCTAACAATTGTAATAATGATAAAGTACACAACTTTTTAATAGAATTTTAAATATTTTTATTGTTTTCATGTAGTTTGCTAGTATTTAACATATAAATCTGCTATTAAATACATCCTGTTAGACATATTCTGTACAAACAAGTACAAATCAATAATTATTTGGTGTATGTCAATGTTTTTTACACTGGATTGTTTTTTAGTTTGTTCGTTTGTTAGTTTGTAGTTTAGTTTGTTTTTTAAAATCTATACATAGTATAAAGTAAAGTCGGTCCGTTTTCTCTCTGTGTTTGAAATCGCTAATCTCAGGAAGTACTGAACGGATTTTATTCAAGTTTTCGCCAATAGATAGAGTGTCTATCGAGGAACATTTATGTGTATAATTAATACATATATGTTGTACATTAGCTTAGCTATCACGGTTTATGTCAAGTAAGTGGTATAGTTTACATCTTATATATAAAAATGAATGTTTCTTTGTTTGTCCCATATGCGTTCCTATACCATTCATCCGATTGCGATGAAACTTCGGTGAGTTGTTGTGCGCACGTCCGCGAAGGTTTCTGTATTTTTTCGATGGGGTCCTTTGGGGTCTTCCACATCTCCTCCTAAACCACTGGACCGATTTCAACCAAACTTGGCACAAATATTTTACGCAACGGGAGAACCAACATAGGATAGGTGTTTTTTCGATGGGGTCCTTTTGGGGGTTATTTGGGGTCTTCCACATCGCCTCCTAAACCACTGGACCGATTTCAACCAAACTTGGCACAAATATTTTACGCAAAGGGAGAACCAACATAGGACAAGTGTTTTTTTTCGATACGATCCTTTGGGGGGTCCTTTGGGGTCTTCCACGTCTCCACCTAAACCATTGGACCGATTTCAACCAAACTTGGCACAAATATTTTACGCAACGGGAGAACCAACATAGGACAGGTGTTTTTTTCGATACGATCCTCTGGGGGGTCCTTTGCGGTCTTAAAAAACTATTAGATCTGGTTACTATGGCAACCCAATAGAATAGATTCTGTTCTAAATATATTATCGCATTAAATTGAAGACCACGTGAACGAAGTTGTGGGTAACAGCTATTTATTTTTAAGAAGCCTACTTTAATTGAACTTTATTAATTAAACTAACATTTTCATTACGTACAACGTGAAACTCCGTAGCGAAGCACGGGTATTCTGCTAGTATTTAATAAATTATTTAAAAGCTCTATGAAGCTGGACCTTCAGTATTACTTGTTTTATTTTAACTCTCTTATTGTCTATTGTTAATTTAAATATTTTTCTCTTTATTTTAATTAACAATCATAAAATTTAATTATGAGTTGTTACTGTAGAAGGAAACTTATTAATGTCAAATAATAAAAGTTTTTTGTTTTAAAACATTTTATGATTTCAAATGTACAATAATTTGTTGTTACCAAAAACAGTGGTATGTTATGATTTAATCATACTTAACGAGTTTTAGCCTAATACCTACTATGTACTGTATACGCTTGTATATGCTTCAAATCCATGCATTTATGCTTACAAACATTAAAATTGCCAAATTAATCATCGTATAGTTTCAGTATACATAATGTTCTCATTTAACATGTATTCATCACATTCTAAATTTATACATCCTACAAAACATTGATATAAGTAAAAGGTTTTTTGATAAACAGAAAATATAAAATTTTATATAAACACGTACAGTCATTATACTACTCACATGTTGAACATACGTGTTTTAATGCAGACGCAAACGTGCGCCCGCGCGCGTGCGCTTGCATGTGTGTGTGTGTGTGTGTGTGTGTGTGTGTGTGTGTGTGTGTGTGTGTGTGTGTGTGTGTGTGTGTGTGTGTGTGTGTGTGTGTGTGTGTGTGTGTGTGTGTGTGTGATGGACAGTCAGACAGAGATGCGTGCAAATGAATGGAATGCTATCAGTTCCTGCTTTTGATGTGGAAAGTGATCACATTGGTGAATTATAAATTCATGTAGTCCTAAAATACGGTACATTAAATTTTAGAGCTTTTCATTAAGTATAATATATCTTGGATTTTGTTGTCCATGACGTGTCCATTGATTAACTAATTATAAGTATAATACTACTGTATTGTATATCATACCGCACACACACAACATCGATCTTTCAAATGACAGCGCCATCACCAAGAACAAGACGGACAGCGCTCCTAGTGGCAGCCTCTGACAAAGCTTGTAATAAGCGAAAACTGGTTCAGGCTATAAGGTAAAAATTTTATATTTTTACCAATAAAAAACTTAGTGTTCCGAGTCAGTAGTATTATACTTATAATTAGTATAAGATATCTTTTACTAACTTCCTTTAAATATGAACTACATTTGCTATCCACAAAACAGATGCTATCCATATTCATATTCATATCCATATCAGATGTTATCTGATCCAAGGTGCTCTGTCATTATTAAACGACACAGCCGGTATGTCGGGTAATGAGCGATTTCGCTGTGAAGCGAACAGTTAATTGAGAGAGTAACTCGTTCATCAAACCTGTCCATGATTCGCTAATTCATGCTGCTTCTGCCATGAATTGCATCTAAGAAGAGGTATTTTCTGTATCATGTTACCAAATTAATAAATATTTCTGTTTGTAGCGAGAGTGTATATCAATTCACACTGGCCAAGCAGGTGTTCAAATAGGAAATGCTTGCTGGGAATTGTATTGTTTGGAACATGGAATACAACCAGATGGTCAAATGCCTTCTGATAAAACGGTTGGTGGAGGTGATGACAGTTTTAACACTTTCTTCAGTGAGACAGGAGCTGGTAAACATGTCCCCAGAGCTGTATTTGTTGATTTGGAGCCAACAGTTGTTGGTAAGCACAACATAAACGTTGTAAAGGTCTTTTTATAATGAGCTATTTGTTGGACATGTTATATGTGCTATAAGCATAAACTTTTATTCAAACAACAGAATACGAATACAGGACATTAAGTCAGTATTTCTCAATAATTTTACATTGACACACACTTAACTGTGATTAAGAATTTGAATAGATATACATTATTATAATATGATAATATAATAAATAATAATTATATAATTAGAATAATTAATAAATAATAATTTATAACCTATTTATTATGATAACAACCATTCAAACTCCTTTTGCAATTCAAAATTCTAATTTTTTGGGAGAAACAGTACAAATGAAACATTAGGACTGATAATAATTAAGCTAATAAGAAAACAGCTGCCGTAGAGCATATTCTTTTATGAATGTGAAGTTTGGATCTTGGATAAACAGGAGAAACTTCATCTCAAAGCAGCAGAAATGTGGCAAGAATTTATTGTATTGAAAGAGAAATAAATTTAGAGGTGGTAAGGAAAGGGATGAGAAATGAAACTTATTACAAATAGAATTCTGGAAGAATGCATTAGTAGGATGGCAAAGTGTTGGGAAGAAGAGGATGAAGAAAACCTGGGAAAACTTGTTTGGGAGTGTAAACATGTAAATGGGATATGAGAATTACCTCAAATAAAACAAGCAGTAGAAGTCAAAGGCATATAGCTGATAGAATAATTAACACATAAATCATTTTCAGGACCAAACAATATGCTTTCTTGGATACTCAATATTTTCACTGTACAAATTCTTGATTATTGAAAATCGTAGCAAAATTTATCTAGCCCCATTCCAAAAACTGATATCTCTAACAGGAGTGAAAGGAGAGGGGGGTAGAAGAAGTGTGACACTAAGGTTTGTAGCATAGTTAAATGCCTTTATGAATTAAATAAAATTGTATTTAAATTCAAAAATTTGTGATATGCTTTGTGGGATTCCATGACACACTTGAGGGTAGTAGGATTATACAATAATAAACATAAAGCAATTTGAACATGCTCTGAAACATTACCTTATTTCTACTTGCACTCTATGAAATTATTTTATAAAAATATTTAAATCATGATCTATGTATTATGTCTTGCTGAAAGTTAGCTGAATGTAGCTATTATGTTCCATACCAACAATGTTCTATCACTACTTTCTGTTCATTACGCTTGTTTCCCCAGTCATTCTCCAGTAATTTTCCATGTAGAAGAATTCTTGTCTAGTTTACTATACCATAGTTCCAGATTATACTTCGATTTTGAAAAGAGCCCTATTCATATATCTATTGGCTTCCACTTAATTATTATTTACAAACGTCTCTTATTTCTTGACTGACCAAATGCCCTGTCATCTCCTCTCTGTTTTCTTCATTCTGTAAATTTTATCATATATTTTAACTCATTAGCATATCCATTTAATTGTTGCCCTAGCTATTTCTGCCCTATAAGTCATTGCATAAATTACAAGCAAGTGAAATTTCCTTTTTAAACTTAGTGGTAGTTTATTATTGATAGTACTGCTCATCTTACCAAAAGTAATTCATCTTGATCACATTCAGTATCCTGACAATTTCTGGTATCTCCTTTGTTTGAAATTATTTAATCCAAATAGTATTCTTCATTCACAGTAATCTCTTATTAGATTCTTGAACGCTGCTCTAACACTGCATTTCAGTGACCCCTTACGCATCATATAATTTTCTCATCTTCTTTACTACTTGCCATCTAATAACTCTAGTAATTAGTTACCTGTTTTTAGTTTATTCAAAGAAGACTACTCTGTATAAATTAAATGCCTTCACATTGTTTACTCTTCCATTTACATATTTTATCTAATGTTATTGATGTCTCCATTCCTCCTTTAAATAAAATTATTCTGTGTTTATTTCTTTGTACAGAAATCTTAATCATACAATGCGTATAAGTTATTTTTGGATACAACTTAGTACGTATTAGATTACGTGGTTGTCCTACTTCTGGTAAATGTCACATAGGTAAATACATGCAAAATTAAAATGATATGAAAGTAAAAGTTGCATTTTAAATGCCTTTTGGTTTACTCAAATTTTTTAGAATAAATTAATGAACACATTTAATACAAGGACAGGCATATATATTATAGATATTATATACCTATTTAACATAAATTCCAATATCCATTCAATTCTATTTAATAGAAAATAGGGATATAAATATTAAAAATTATAGTAAATATATGTAATAAACATTTTGTATGTATGTATACTATTTCCGTTCTTAGTTCAGTCCTGATGTAAACAAACCCACATGGAAAATCTGAAACGCTACTGGTCAGGAGCGTTGTCACTGTTCACACAGTATGTGTTACACGCATGTGCAGAATGTCTGTATAGTCATGTAAGAGTTACGTTACCACTTAAATCGGGACAGCTATTAAATATGTGGACAGTCATTAAACAGTTTATACATTGTTCTGTTTATGTAGTATGTACAGTAATGTATACATTTTTGATATGAGACTGTGTTCTGTCATTATCGTATATGCTACATTCTAATGTTACGTCATAGTCTTGATAACAATTTATTTATGTTATGATATGTAAATAACCACTGTCTTTTCTGCATCATGTCTGTAAATTATGTCAGCACTCAGTGTAATGAAATCATGCGAGCAGTTCTCAGTTGGTATTCTAACAGTGGCATTTCTGCTTAGAAGAGATTTAATTCTTTGATTTACTGTTGATGGCAATAGATGATCATAAAATCCTCCCAGGCCTCTAATCTGAGAGAAGGATGTTTCAAGAACATCTTGGTTGCGTCTAGCAGACATTAAATATCTGTATCCTTCAAATTGTAATTCTTTGTCTTCTTCTCTTCAAGGATTAGGTTATATAAACCTGTCCCGGCACCCATCTCATCCTCAGACGACCCACGTCTCTTTGGTAGAATGGCTTTATAGTTCAGTGCCGCTTTCGGCAATCGATCCCTCTGTCATTCTTTGCAGATGATCCCACCCACCATTGTCTTCTGTAAATTGAAATAATTTCATTTATGTCCTTTATTTCGAGTTTTGCTCTAATATCCTCATTCCTTATTCTATCTTGTAATGTACAATTTAAAGTATTTTGAAGAAACTACATTTCACCACTCTGAATCTTGCTGAATTCCTTTTTTTGTCATGACCCATGCCTCACTCGCATATGTCAATGTGTGTATTGCAATTGTCTTATAAAATTTAATCCTTGTACTGTGTCTTGTTTTATTTCTAAGATTTCTATGAATCATACCACAATTCCTAAATGTCTTTATCTTTTCTTTTATATCATATTCAGATTCATAGCTTACTGCACAGCCAAGATATTTGAAACGGCTCACTTGTTCTAAGGTGTTGCTGTTTATAACTATCTTAGTCCACACTGGATATGCCAAAATCATGACCTTTAAAGGCCATGGTTTTGGTCTTTCTTACTGAAATTGTCAGTGAGTACTCTCTTGTCACTTCTTGTAATTGAAACATAGCTACATAATAAAACATAATAGTACATAATAATAATATTAAGACATTCAACCATTTATCATGAAACCAGAACATTTGTTATTCCTTATTAATATGGTATTCATTTCTCATTTGTGTTTGTTCTCTGCACAGAAACTTAAAAATATATTCTGTACTACAGTTTTGTTGTTATACTTATCAGTTATTTACATAATTTCTATTTATGCAGTTAGTAGTATTGATCTGTTGGTACTGGTATACAGTACATATAACATATGGTTCTTATTTGGGACAAATTTAGTGATTTTCCTTACATTAGACTATACATTTATATTAGAAATAAATAAAAACAAAAATGTAATATAGATTAATTATATAAGGGCTCAAAATATTTTAAGTAGGATGGATAAATTATTTAAATCTTCTATATAACTTATAAGTTTTATTCATACAGTTTAAAAAAAAAAACAAAAAACAAAATTTACTGTTTCTTAATAGTCATGTGAGAACAGTTAAATCATACTTGTTTATACATATTATGTATGATATTAAATGTGTGCTTTGTTTGGATTAAGAATAATTCTTACATTTAGGATTTTATATTAATTCTTAACTAATTTCTAAAGAGGAACAAAAGAACACTGGTTAACCTGAGCCCGTTAATCAGTTAGGCTGCGGTTATATTGCATCAGAATTTGTGGTCGTGCGAATTCATGAGAACTCGTGAGTTTTCGTAGGAATTCGTAAGAATAGCATGGAAACACTTTCTTTCCGAAATCATACGAGTGTTGTAAATCGCTGGCAACCAACAATGGTTTCTTGCTATGGGATGATCTACAACTTCCAGAGATGACAAATTTCGTACGAAAACTGATGAAAAACAAATTATTTTGGTCGCATACGACCTACGTGTACATGAGTATTCATACACAGAGGTTGGAAGCAAAAACCGCATCTATGAACAACAATGGGTTTGTTCACTTCTGACGAATTCTCACGAACTCTCATGATTTCGTACGACCACAAATTCTGATGCAATGTGCAATGTAACCGCAGCAACATTAGTCAGCCCATTTCTCAGAGAGATTACACGCAAATTGTCCCAGGAACATTCTAGATGTCATTTGAAAAGCGATGTATGATTTAGTTCCCAAAAGGTTAGCACTAGCGCTTCTACAGAACTGCACTCAGTTTATCTCCCAGTAGGTTAGAATGTACTCTAATATTCTGAAGAATGCCCGTTTGTTGTTTTCTATAAATTGACTATATAGAACTTCTACATACTACAATGAACTACTACATTCCATTCTGTAGTACCATCTTCCAAGCTCCTTTTGTACGGTACTTGGAAATTTAACATGGATCCAAGTAGAAACTAGCCATACACCGTCACACTAACACAAAAGCCGTGCGGTACGCCTTGGTCCTTAATGGACTGTGGAGCGGAGGTTTATTTATTTTATCCAAGTAGAAAGCCTGTGTTTTCCAAAACAGTCTCATATTAATACATATGATATAATACATATTAAAAATAATCCTGTCAAGCCACTGCATTAGAAACTGTACTTTTTTTAAAAAAAAAAGGATACCATTAATTTTTCATTCATCATCATCGATCAATGTTCTACTGTATGCATAAAATTAATGATTTTATCTACATAAGGTTCAAAGTTTAATTAATATTATTTTCATTCTTTCTTACTTCCCTTTGTAACAGATGAAGTACGCACAGGAACATACAGACAGTTGTTTCATCCAGAACAGTTGATCACTGGCAAGGAAGATGCTGCAAACAATTATGCTAGAGGCCATTATACTATAGGAAAAGAGATAGTTGATTTGGTTCTAGACAGAATTAGAAAGCTGGCTGACCAATGTTCTGGTTTACAAGGATTTCTGATATTCCACTCATTTGGTGGGGGCACTGGATCTGGATTTGCTTCACTCCTTATGGAAAGGTTGTCAGTGGATTATGGAAAGAAAAGTAAACTTGAATATGCTATCTACCCTGCACCTCAAGTAAGACACTAGTTCCTTTCTATATTATATAATATTCAGAAAAGCTTTTTTGTAATGCTTTTATAAACATAACAACTGTGAAGTCATAAATAACATACTGATCTGATTACATTAAAATGTAATGGAAAAATCTGTAGATTTCCACCTAATTATTTATTTTACTGATTCTTCTAGTGAATTCACTAGTCATTTTAATTATTAATTTCCAGCAGACAATTAAAAAAAAATATTGTGCTGATATGTTAATTAATAATGCTACAATTAATAATTAATACTAAGCAGAAAGTAGTTGTTTAGTTTTCAGCTTCCTATAGCTTAACGTGCCCCGGAAATCAGTGAAATGATTTTGACATTATTTTTATTTTGACATTTCTGTTTATTAGAAATATGTTAATTTATTTAAATGATATTACACACACAATCTTACTGTTTGCTATCTTTACTTCAAATGAACACTTTATCAAGAACCCTGTTACTGTGCCATAAGAGTTTTTATGTTCAACTATTTTCCATCTAAACCTTATATGTGTGTAGCACATGTAACAGTAATGCTTGAAAATTCAGCTAATGTTATTGGACGAAATGGGTTATTTATGTGAATAAAGTAGTTGTTACAGTTCCTTCCAGACACAGTTTAATGGTAGGCTACACACTACACTAGTATTATATTTTATTGTCTAGTGACAGGTTATAATGGCAATTATAAAACCTTTATTAATTTAAATTATAATTGGCATTTCCAATTCAGTCTGAACTATACTTACTTTGAATGCATTCTGATTGGTCAGTAAAAACTTTATTTTTTCAGGTATCAACAGCTGTAGTTGAACCATATAACTCAATCTTGACCACACACACAACGCTGGAACACTCAGACTGTGCATTCATGGCTGATAATGAAGCTATATATGATATCTGCAGGCGCAATTTAGACATTGAACGCCCAACATACACAAATCTAAACAGACTTCTTGGGCAGATTGTATCATCTATTACAGCATCTTTGCGATTTGATGGAGCTCTCAATGTTGATCTAACGGAATTCCAAACTAACCTAGTACCTTATCCCAGGATTCATTTTCCATTAGTGACATATGCACCAATTATATCAGCTGAGAAAGCATATCATGAACAACTATCTGTTAGCGAAATCACAAATGCTTGCTTTGAACCTGCAAATCAGATGGTAAAATGTGACCCTCGACATGGAAAGTACATGGCTTGTTGTGTGTTATATCGAGGAGATGTTGTACCAAAAGATGTAAATTCTGCTATCGCTACAATCAAAACAAAAAGAACTATAATGTTTGTTGATTGGTGCCCTACAGGATTTAAGGTAAGATTTAATTAGAAAGGTAAATTTATACACTATTTAAACCTAACTTTCAGGTACGTGAACATTATCAGAAGGGTTAGGTTGGACTGTTACCATTGTTAGAATTCATCACACAACATTTCAACCTCTAAACAATGTATGATCATCTTCAGGTGTAAATTAAACTATTATATTAAAAACAAACTTAAGCCTGAACTTTAAAAACCTTAATAAACCACCACCACCTACAAAGTTAAACACAACTATGAAAAAAATATGTAAAAAGAAGAAATGCTACTTACACTGTAAGTCCATTGGACAGAACTGTGAAATGAAGCACAACCACAACCACACACTAAGTAAACTTGCATCAGTGTGGAGGATGATATTTGAGTTCACAGAAATCTGTAAGAGTGAGGCTAAGTGGGTACTTGCAATATGCAGACATCTCCTATCAGAGAAAAAGACTAGTTACACCTGGAGCTAAACAGCAAGCTCCTCTAATATAAAGATGTCTGACAAGCCTTGTCCAAATTGAGGTTTGTTGGCATAGAGGAGTATGCAAGCCCTAATTTTTATAGCATAAAAGCTATTTGTAACACTCAATACAAGATACCAGGTTCTGCCATAATTTAAACAGTAGTTTTTCATTTGCCTATGAAGGAAATGTTTCAAGGTACTTAAATTGATGCCTGAAAACACAGGAAGTACTGAAACTTCAGTAAATAATGAGATTTTCCTGTACATATGAACTACTGGCATGTAAACTTTAATTTAAAGTCTTTTTTGTAATTCTTTTTCTTATGATGACGTGAAGAAGACACATCAAAGACAGAAAGGCACAGATGTATGACAGTATGTTAAGATGTTACAGACCTTTTAAGAACCTGCTAGAAGGATTAGTGAGACATGATCAGTGGCGAAGTTACATGGAGGCAATTGAGGCAATGCCTACCCTAAAAAATTCTGTAGAATAAAAATTATAAATACGTATGAACTACATAACGTAAAGATTATACATTGTTACCGTGAATGTCGAATTTATTAGGCTGAAACGTGCTTTACTGAGCGACCGCTAGATGGTGACAGGTGAGACTCAGCATAGCTCGTTTAAAGCGAATGAGGCAACCTGAACTTGCCTCAGCGTTTTTTGTATACATCGTATGTAAGCAATGTGCCGGAGTGATAGGGAAGTGAAGGGAGGGGGGATTGTCCCGCGCTGTACACATAGAGCGTTGAGGCATGCCTCACTTCTGTGGTCCAAACATTCAAGTTAAAGCGCGCTGTGTTGTTTATAAGTGTGTTTATTTTATGCTGTTATTAAAAGTGTCCCTGTTATTCCGCTGAACTAACAGATGATCAAGATTGTTATTTGAATTATTTGTAACATTAAACATATATATAGAAACTAATCAAGTTTAAAAATTTGAAGTTCAATCAGTTGTATTATTGTGTATGACTAATACAAGGATTGTTCAATAGAAACACGTATAGAGCTGTAAAGCATTTTTTATTCAACGATTTTAAAAGAAGTCTCCATTAACATTAAGACATGAGTTCCACTGTTGCACCAACCTGTAGATTCCCTGCTAGTAAAATTCTTACGGCTGTTTGTGGAACCATTCGCTTACAGCAAACTCTACCTCAGCGTCCGATTTGAACCACCATCCTTTTAGTGATTCCTTAAAAAAAATTTAAGATAAGATTTTTGCCTACCCATTCATTAACTACTAGCTTCGCCACTGGACATAAT
Source organism: Magicicada septendecula (assembly GCA_034769895.1). Taxonomy (NCBI): domain Eukaryota; kingdom Metazoa; phylum Arthropoda; class Insecta; order Hemiptera; family Cicadidae; genus Magicicada; species Magicicada septendecula. The sequence continues at coordinate 664,788,163 of CM068368.1, forward strand.
ATCAATGGTTAAGGATCCCAAATAGTCAAACATTTCCTTGATGAAATGTTTTTTTGAGAATCATTGTAATAAGCAGTTCTTTCATTCTTACAATTTATTAATATATTGTGCAGAAGAAATTATTTTAATCTACAATTCATCTGAGCTTCACGTACAAAAATGTTATGCTCTAATACATGTACAGTTTGAAAGATATGAGGAAATTTCTGTGATATGTGCCGGTATATTGTTGATTTTGTTTTAGTTTTTTTTCCACTTCTCTGTGGATGACTTAACAAGCTCTTCCAGTTCTTCTTTATTAACACCTATTGAGAGCTTTTTTCCATAATTTTGTCAACTATGTCATGCAGAAATCATTTTCAACACTTTCCTGCTATAACAAAGACTTTCTCAACTTTTCCAGCAATTCCCAGAACATAATAAATCACTCTTGGCTTCATTAAATAGATTTCCATTAGTAATCAATTTACATATTTTGGTTTTATTCATCAGCTGCAACAATGACGAATGTTATACTGTCAATAACAGTGACTGATTTCAAGAATAAAATTCTGCCATGCATATGAAAAAATAATATAATTCCAACAGATTAATTTTTATAGCAGACCCCAAATGACAAGGCACAAGCCAAGTACATCTTCACTATTTTTATTCTGGGTAGACACAATTTTTTTTTTTTATGTTTTACAACAATTATTAAATAGTTCCAGAGTCAATCTACCCTTTTCATGTTTATACCCTGCTGCCCACTTTCCTCTTTTATATATGTGTATAACCTACTGGACCTTCTCCTAGAACAAAACAATTTCATCATAATTGAAGACATGAAAACTGTTTCCTGTGTTGGCTTGAAAATTATCCATTGTCCTTTACAAACTCCTGCTAGAAATGTGGCGTCAGTTGCTTCGCAAACAGATCTAGATTTTATTCAAACAACACTTTTTATTCACTTGAACACACATATTTTATATTTATAGAGCCACTGAGGGTGGCTCATTGTAGTATGGGCAAAATGTTTGGTGTTAAAAATAATTAAAAGACGTCTTCAACCAAAATCCAGTTAATCTACTGGTGTTGTTAATCCCAGTTAATCTACTTACTGATTGTTGTAAAACCAGTTAAGCTACTTGAGTATTGTTATCAAAAACCATGAAAGTTTATGGACAAGATAGAGTTTATTCTTTTCAGTTCAAACTTATGGCTAATCAACAAGTTCAAATGTTGCAAGTAACACAACTGCATTTATTTTAGGGGATTTTGCTAAGGTGTTAGCAAAGGGTTTTAGCTAAGGGTTTTAGGCCTTTGTGTAGGTTTGATGTACGTTTTGAGTGTTTTATTCATACCCTCCATTCATAAATTTGAACATATAAGTACTTACCATAACACATATTATGAGCATAATGTAAATTGAATTATTTAAACAAGCCTATTTCTGTCTCATTGTTTTACAGTTTCATTGACAGATTTTTGCTGTTACTGATCTTGGCAAGATCAACATCAACAACAAGATCAACCAATTTTTTCCAGTTTACAACTTTCGAATGTTCACCTTTTTACATAAAAGAACCCTCTATAGCTTACTAGTATCTCCAAATTGCCATCACTCTCAATATTCTTGAAACTTGAATTATTATTAAATAAAGTAAAAAGTTAATTGAAGATGCGCATTTATTTCGCCTTACATATGGTGAAGTATCATTAACAAGTACATGCACTTTAAGTGATATGTGATAGCTACTACAACTAAATGATGGTAGTATACCTACAAAGTATACTTTACAGGAGGTAAAGAAATAATTTATATTCAGGGGTTCAAGACGCTGTTCAGGAATAGTCAATTTTTAAATTATGAATTATTTTATATAACTTTCTTTTAATATCATTATTTTATTTAACTTTCATTTAATATAATGAATGACTATACTACACACAATCAAATCATGGAAAACAAAAACGCATAGAAGGGAGCATAATAAGCCTAAAACATAATTACTGCTGTAATTGTGCTTGTGAAAATTTGTGGTTTTTGTTAACAATAGCTAAACTGTTTTTCAGTTCAACATATGTTTTTTTATTACTTTTAACAGCAAACGTTTTGCCCATACAATGACGAGCCACTGAGAATGCCTCATTGCAGCGTGGGTGAAACGTTTGGTGCTAAAATTAATAGAAAGATGTCTGTTGAGCCGAAAACAGTGTATTTATTATTAGACATTACATTGTTTTTATATTTTTGTGATCTTCATTAACATTTAATACTTAATTTTTTACTTTGTTTTGTACCTGAATTCATATTTTAAAAATGTTAAATTCTTTTCTTTTTAATTCAGGTTGGTATCAATTATCAGCCACCTACTGTTGTACCTGGGGGTGACTTAGCTAAAGTCCAAAGAGCAGTATGCATGTTGTCTAACACAACAGCAATAGCAGAAGCCTGGGCAAGACTTGATCACAAATTTGACCTGATGTATGCCAAACGTGCATTTGTTCATTGGTATGTTGGTGAGGGAATGGAAGAAGGAGAATTCAGTGAAGCGAGAGAAGATTTGGCTGCATTAGAAAAGGATTATGAAGAAGTTGGCTTAGATTCAACACAGCAAGAAGGAGAAGGCATGGAAGAAGCTTAATCTAGTTCAGAATAGTTTGTTTTAAATTTATTTTCCAAATATATAGTTATAAATGTAGAAAAAACTATCAAGTATAGGTGTACCATAAAATTATTTACTTACAAGTGATGTTACTTTGTACTTGCCTCTTAGTCCTGTTCTTATTTTCTGCTGTTTCTAGTTTTATACACTAAATTAGACTTTTATTGATATTTTGAAATAAAAATGGTTAATTACCATACAGATATAGTGGTAGTATAAAATAAAATATACTACTGAATCAATATAATCTATGCATTCATATATTTAAATGTTTATACAATAATTATATTAATTTATATTTTTCTATTTATCTTCAGTGTAATTATATAATTATGATAAACTTAACCTGAATAAATCTTTTGATTTTCCTTTTAAAAGTAATTTATTTATATTTTATTTCTCTCTTTCTCACTCACAATACACACAATCCATATATTATTGTAATAATTCATTAGACTTACAAGAGTTATGAAAATAAAATTCTCACTGAGGTCAGTTAATTTCAGTAAGGTTTAAAATTTTACAAGCTCAGATAATGTCAGTTCATGTTGGTATGATAAGAAGAATTTTAAGAAAAAAACAACAACAAAATAAACTCAGTTACAATTTTACAAAGTTACTATACTCCCAGTTCCAGGCTTTATAAAACATTATTTATTTGAATATTAGAAAAATGTTATTTAAGTGTTATTTGGCAGTTACAGTACATAGGTTATCTACAAATAAATTACATTATCAAACAAGTGTGATGGTAAAAAAAAAACTATTTTCAGGTGTTTCCTAACAGTAAGATGTACAAAAATTGTAAACATAACATGTGGGTGTAATGCTGTAGGTAGTGAATCTTTGAATCTGGTGCAAGAGACATAAGTAATATCCAAGTGCCCAAAATTAAGTTCCTGGGTGCTAAGGACATCATACCAAACAGATAGCAAAATGAAGATTTAAAATGCATATTAGTTCTTGGTATCCAAGTCACGTATGAACAGTAAATTATTATAAATAAATCACCTTATATCCGTTGTGTGACTTCGTTACGTTGATTAAAATCAGATTTTATCTGATGATGGAACAGATGTTCCGAAACGCGTCATTTTAATCGACGTAACGAAGTCACACGACGGATATAAAGTGATTTATTTATAATAATTTAAAATGAAGATGTTCAAATGGAGCTTGGAGATATTTTCAGTTCAATAAAATCTGAATAGAGTGAGAATGTAAAGATCAACTGAATAAGATGCTAGATAAGTCCAAGTTAATTCACAATTATAGGCCCACAGATAGAAAAAGTTGACAATTTTCATATAAAACATAAAGGAAACTGAATCAGGGAAAACAAGCTCCATAAATATGTGACATAAATATTGTTTTGTACCATCGAGTGGCGGCCCGTGCTTAGGTTGGAAAGTTGTACAACCTGTAAATTAAATTGTTTTTTTAATCCTGTAAATCCCCCATAAACTGTTTTTTAAATTATATAATTATGAAGAAAACAATAATTAATAATAGTGTTTTCAAGCTAAATCATCGTAATTAATCATCTGTCGATTGAAAAACGCAGAGTACTTACTAAAAACTGTACACGCTCTTGCCGTGGTGTATCACGGGTGTATGCACCAGCTGTGACGCGCTTGATTTATGGAGAAACACGTAGTTGTGCTCTGGCTGGCTAGACTAGGGTGTTCCTATTACAACGCTATAGCTTCGCTTGGTGTGATTAGGGACTGCAAACCCTGCTTGTAAGTCACGGTGGCACCAGTTTGTTGGTAAATAACATGTGGCGCTACAGTTTGGAATTTGTATGGTTATGTTGTTTTGTTAGTTCAGTTCATTAGTGTTGGTCGAATTTTTTGTGAAGTTATTGTTAGTGTCAGTTAAGTGTCAGTACAATTCATTGTTAAATGTAAATAGTAGTACATATTAAAGGATTAAGGCGTCATAGTGTAAGATACTTGTTTTATTTAACTGGTAGGACACAATGAATTCTGTCAAAAACTTGAAATCTTTCAAGTTTTAATCAAACTGTAAAGTCTGATAATAGAATATTTAATCGTAAATTTAAAACAGACTTATACAATAAATATTCGTGGTCATGTGGGTGTGACACTAAAATTGCAATATTTTGCTTTCCTTGTATATTGTTTGGAGGGGAGGAGACTTGGACTAAGACTGGATTTAAAGACTTAAACCATTTTAATGACAGAACTATAAAACATGAGCTTTCAGGTACCCACATAAAAAATAGTTTACACTTAGCATTGTTAGGAACAACTAACATAGCAGAACAACTAGATACAGCTTATAGGAGAAATATTGTAGCTCACAATGAACAAGTTAAGCAGAATAGATATGTGCTAAGTATTATTATCAGGGGTCCAAATGGGGGTGTGATGTGAATATATGCTTTCATAGAAGAGAAATGCACCAGCCTCTCCACCTCAACTCCACTCTCACCTACACGTCGGTGGGCCCTGTTATGCCAAGCAATCCACTCCAAGGTAACCAATCCCTTCAGCAGAGTGGATCGGTAAGCAAATGAGAGATGGGGGTTCTGTCAGGACAGCTTAGGGGTATCCTGGGTCCTGGCCGGGCAGGATGGTGCACATCGGCAGCAGGGTGTGCATCTAGTGTGGAAGCAAAGGAGGCTATAGTATCCCAACAGCTGCACACAAGGGCTGAGTCAGTTAGTCTACTGCGACCGGGCAGAGAGAGCTCACCAGCTGAGGTGAAAGCAACTCTCTAGGGGAAGAGCACCCCGAAATCGAAGTTCCTGGTCCTCCAGGTTGGGGGTTGGATCAGAGAATTCACATAGCCCATCTGTAAAACTTATGTGCAGAAACCTGTCAGCTTCTTTCGCCAGCCAGTTTTTACCAGGACAACTGGCGGAGGCTGTTAAAGGAGGTCTTGACTCAGTAATGGATTGTTGTGCTGCTGAAGAAGAAGAAGTATTATTATCAACTGTATTCATTTCTGTGGTGTGTTTGAGCTAGCTTTAACAGGCCACAATGAGTCTAAAGAATCAAATAATCCAGGAATTTTTAGAGGGTTGATAGATTTTAGTGCAGAATTAGATACAGTTTTAAAAATCCATCTTGAAACTTCAGCAGTATTTAGGGGTACTTCTAAAACCATTCAAAATTAATTACTACAAGTAATGCTAGAAGTCTGTCATGAAAGAATTTCAGATGAAATTAAAGAAGCAAATTGTTTAGCTGATATTGCTGATGAAACCAGCGATGTGTCTAATTTATACCAAGTAGCTGTTATCTATAGGTACATAGTAAAAAAAGAAAGCTTTTGGACTTTTCTTAACCCTTCTCGTCATGATGCTGGGGCCTTAGCATCATGTATTCTTGATGAGTTAAAACACCACAAAATAAATGAAACTCCCCAAAAGCTCATTGCACAGACATATGATGGAGCGTCTGTAACTTCTAATGGTGTACATGCAATTGTACAAAATTGTTATGCTGATGCCCAGTATGTTCTTTCTCATGTGCATCAACTGAATTTAGTTGTGATGAGAGCTGCATCAATAAACAGGGAAGTTTGAATTTTCTTTGCCAATGTACGTCTTTGCGCTTTTTTTAGTTAGTCCGCAAAGAACATCAATACTAGATGCAGTAGTAATAAAGCGGTTACCCATATCTGTACCTACCAGATGGAACTTTCAATCAAGAAGTGTCACAACAATTTATGATCACAGGCAGGACCTAATACAGTGGATGAAAACAATATTAGATTCTGACCACATAAAAAATAACAGTACTCTTTCACATGCTTCTGGTCATTTAGAAATTTTAGTAAGCAAAACTTTGTTTTGGCTCTCATTTTTACTTCCATATTCCTTAAGGAATGGAAGTATGGTGATGGCAAAAAAAATCGTGTTCGAGATTATTGCAGATTCTGATTCTACTACACTCAAAACATGAAAAAAAGTCGTTTTCCGAAAAGTGTCTGTGTGTGTGTCTGTCTGTCTGTCTATCTGTAGATTTTTTTTCTATGGCAAACGATAACTGCCGCAAATTCAAACAGAATCAAATAATTTTTTGCATGCAGCCCTGATTTACAGAGTACTCGCGACCTATTGTTTTTGGTGAAGATCGGTTGAGGGAAAGGGGTAGTTTACCTGCAACGGTTTTTTTTTAGCAAGGGTAATTTTGTTTGTTTGGCAAACGATAACAGCCGCAAATTCAAACAGAATCAAATAATGTTTCGCATACAGCCCTGAATTGTAGAGTTCTCAAGATCTGTTGATTTTGGTGAAGATCGGTTAAGGGAAAGGGGTAGTTTACCTGTAACGTTTTATGTTTTAACAAGGGTATTTCCTATGGCAAACGATAACAGCCGCAAATTCAAACAGAATCAAAAGATTATTTGCATACAGCCCTAAATTGTAGAGTTCTCAAGACCTATTGTTTTTTGGTGAAGTTCGGTTGAGGGAAAGGGGTAGTTTACCTGCAACGTTTTTTTAACAAGGGTATTTTCTATGGCAAACGATAACAGCCGCAAATTCAAACAGAATCAAATAATGTTTTGCATACAGCCCTGATTTGTAGAGTACTCAAGACCTATTGTTTTTGGTGAAGATCGGTTAAGGAAAAGGGGTAGTTTACCTGCAACGTTTTTTTATCAAGCGTATTTTCTATGGCAAACGATAACAGCCGCAAATTCAAACAGAATCAAATAATTTTTTGCATACGTCCCTGAATTGTAGAGGTCTCAATGACTTTCGATTTTGGTGAAGATCGGTTAAGGGGAAGGGGTAGTTTACCTGCAACTTTTTACGTTTTAACAAGAGTAAATTACTTGAAAATTTATTTAAACTTTTTGAAACAATGGTAATTGTTAAAAATAAAATAAATTTGTTGCCAGGCAATAAAATTATAATTTTTTCATTTTAATGTAAATCATGTATAAAAGAAAATATATCGCGCTTGGCAGGCGATATTAAGATTTAAATATAAATCTTAGAATATGGAAGTCATGTATGGTTCTCCATACCGATATTTTAGAAAAATTATGCCACTTACTGACATACTCTTTAATTAGCTCCAGAAAGTAGACATTGATCTCACTGTTATAAAACAGTCTCTTACAAATTTTTAAGAAAATGTGTTGAAAATCAGAAATAATATTGACACAGACACTGGAGAGCCTCAACAGTCATCACAAAGTTCACCTCCAAAGAAAAAGAAGATTAACACAATTGAGTGGAAGAGACAGGCGAAGGAAGTATGTGATGTGATTATATGCCAAATAAAGGAACAGTTTAGATTCACGAGCCATCTCGTAGGAGCATCTTTGTTCATGTCAGAAAATTTTCCAGATTATGATTCTAAATTTCCAGAAGACACTATAAAAACTGTATGCAATGCTTACAATTTTCTCAATTTTAAAAAACTTTGTACAGAACTTGCAACAATCTATAGTGCAACAGATTTTAGAAGACTGTCAGGGGCTCCTAGTTTGTACTCTTTTTTACTTCCATATTCCTTAAGGAAAATATCGGTATGGAGAACCATACATGACTTCCATATTCTAAGATTTATATTTAAAATCATTTTCGAAATGAAATATTACCATAGAAACTACTTCTTTCTACTTACTGCTTCAGCCTTAACCACAGTACTGTGGTCAATAACGTATACCACCTCACGTTATCGCACTCGATTTTCACTGATGATGGAAGTCTATGGCATTGCCGAAACGTCTGGTTTTGTAGAAAACATTGGACTACGGCCAAATATCCCGGGAAGGAATTTTAACAAAAACTACTTCTTTGTTGCCGATAACGTTGTACACATATATATAAAATATATGCATAAAATTAATGGCTTGTATAAGTTAATGATTGATCTCCATTAAGTAGTGCTCAAGTTTCCAAAGTTTTAATATTATGATGTTCGTAATTAAAACATCAGAGCAGGTTTAGTGTGAATGAGGGTACACTGTGGACAAAAATTTTCAACATTTCCTATTGAGCATTGCTTAGAGTAAAGCTGCGAATCTACAGTGTATGTTTCACAGAACAAACACGCGAAAAAGAAGGAGCGCTCCAAAGTCACTCATGGACCCTCAGCATCTTGCAGAGGGTTCATTCCCTAAAGACGAAAAGTCTGTCTGAATCGTTCCTCTGTAAACACGTGCAGTTACATTGCCCAGCGATCCACAGGAAGCAAATTGATGTCAATTTTTTCGGCTTGCACGCGTTATGTTGGTGTGGGTTTCGGCACTTTCCATTTAAAAAGCATGCAAATGTAAGAAAATAAACATGAGTGAGGCCAGAAATAACGTGAATTGTGTGTGTGTGTGTCTTACCTGCCTTTTTATTGCTGTAGGCATAATAATAAAATGGAAACGTAAACATTACATAACTGAGATATGCTTACCTGCCACGAACGATATATTATTTTATACATGGAGGAGTTCAGTGACATACACACGTACAGAAGAATTATATATATAAAGATATTAACTCATACATAATTTACAAAAATGAAAAAATTATAATTTTATTGCCTGGCAACAAAATTATTTTATTTTTAACAATTACCATTGTTTCAAAAAGTTTAAATGAATTTTCAAGTGCTTTACTGTTGTTAAAACGTAAAAGGTTGCAGGTAAACTACCCCTTCCCCTTAACCGATCTTCACCAAAATCGAAAGTCCTTGAGACCTCTACAATTCAGGGATGTATGCAAAAAATTATTTGATTCTGTTTGAATTTGCGGCTGTTATCGTTTGCCATAGAAAAAAATCTACACACAGATAGACACACAGACACTTTTCGGAAAACGACTTTTTTCATGTTTTGAGTGTAGTACAATCAGAATCTGCAATAATCTCGAACACGATTTTTTTTGCCATCACCATACTTCCATTCCTTAAGGAATATGGAAGTAATGAAAGTATGGTGATGGCAAAAAAAATCGTGTTCGAGATTATTGCAGATTCTGATTGTACTATGCTCAAAACATGAAAAAAAGTCGTTTTTCGAAAAGTGTCTGTGTGTGTGTCTGTCTGTCTATCTGTAGATTTTTTTTTATGGCAAACGATAACTGCCGCAAATTCAAACAGAATCAAATAATTTTTTGCATACAGCCCTAATTTGTAGAGTACTCATGACCTATAGTTTTTGGTGAAGATCGGTTGAGGGAAAGGGGTAGTTTACCCGCAACGTTTTATGTTTTAACAAGGGTATTTTCTATGGCAAACGATAACAGCCGCAAATTCAAACAGAATCAAAATATTATTTCCATACAGCCCTAAATTGTAGAGTTCTCAAGACCTATTGTTTTTGATGAAGATCGGTTAAGGGAAAGGGGTAGTTTACCTGCAACGTTTTTTTAACAAGGGTATTTTCTATGGCAAACGATAACTGCCGCAAATTCAAACAGAATCAAATAATTGTTTGCATACAGCCCTGATTTGTAGATTACTCAAGACCTATTGTTTTTTGGTGAAGATCGGTTAAGGGGAAGGGGTAGTTTACCTGCAACGTTTTTTTATCAAGGGTAATTTTCTATGGCAAACGATAACAGCCGCAAATTCAAACAGAATCAAATAATTTTTTGCATACGTCCCTGAATTGTAGAGATCTCAAGGACTTTCGATTTTGGTAAAGATCGGTTGAGGGAAAGGGGTAGTTTACCAGCAACGGTTTTTTTTATCAAGGGTAATTTTGTTTTTGGCAAACGATAACAGCCGCAAATACACACAGAATTAAATAATGTACCGCATACAGCTCTGAATTGTAGAGTTCTCAAGACCTGTAGTTTTTGGTGAAGATCGGTTGAGGGAAAGGGGTAGTTTACCTGCAACGGTTTTTTTTATCAAGGGTAATTTTTTTTTGGCATACGATAACAGCCGCAAATTCAAACAGAATCAAAATATTATTTCTATACAGCCCTAAATTGTAGAGTTCTCAAGACCTATTGTTTTTGATGAAGATCGGTTAAGGGAAAGGGGTAGTTTACCTGCAACGTTTTTTTAACAAGGGTATTTTCTATGGCAAACGATAACTGCCGCAAATTCAAACAGAATCAAATAATTGTTTGCATACAGCCCTGATTTGTAGAGTACTCAAGACCTGTTGTTTTTGGTGAAGATCGGTTAAGGGGAAGGGGTAGTTTACCTGCAACGTTTTTTTATCAAGGGTAATTTTCTATGGCAAACGATAACAGCCGCAAATTCAAACAGAATCAAATAATTTTTTGCATACGTCCCTGAATTGTAGATATCTCAAGGACTTTCCATTTTGGTGAAGATCGGTTAAGGGGAAGGGGTAGTTTACTTGCAACCTTTTACATTTTAACAACAGTAAAGTACTTGAAAATTCATTTAAACTTTTTGAAACAATGGTAATTGTTAAAAATAAAATAATTTTGTTCCCAGGCAATGAAATTATAATTTTTTCATTTTAATGTAAATCATGTATGAGTTAATATACATGTATAAAATAATATATCGTTCGTGGTAGGCAAGCATATCTCAGTTATGTAATGTTTACGTTTCCATTTTATTATTATGAATACCGCAATAAAAAGGCAGGGAACACACACACACACACATACACACACAAAATTCGTGTTATTTCTGGCCTCACTCATGTTTATTTTCTTACATTTGCACGCTTTTTAAATGGTAAGTGCCGAAACCCATACCAACATAACGCATGCAAGCTGAAAAAGTGTCCAGCGTGGATAGCGATTTGCTTCCTGTGGATCGCTGGGCAGTGTAACTGCACGTGTTTACAGAGGAACGATTCATAGACAGACTTTTCGTCTTTAGGGAATGAACCCTCTGCAAGAAGCTGAGGGTCCATGAGTGACTTCGGAGCGCTCCTTCTTTTTCGCGTGTTTGTTCTGTGAAACATACACTGTAGATTCGCAGCTTTACTCTAAGCAACGCTCAATAGGAAATGTTGAAAATTTTTGTCCACGGTGTACCCTCATACACACTAAACCTGCTCTGATGTTTTAATTACGGACATCATAATATTAAAACTTTGGAAACTTGAGCACTACTTAATGGAGACCAATCATTAACTTATACAAGCCATTAATTTTATGCATATTTTTTATATATATGTGTACAACGTTATCGGCAACAAAGAAGTAGTTTTTGTTAAAATTCCTTCCCGGGATATTTGGCCGTAGTCCAATGTTTTCTACAAAACCAGACGTTTCGGCAATGCCATCGACTTCCATCATCAGTGAAAATCGAGTGCGATAACATGAGGTGGTATACATTAGTGACCACAGTACTGTGGTTAAGGCTGAAGCAGTAAGTAGAAAGAAGTAGTTTCTATGGGAATATTTCATTTCGAAAATGATTTTAAATATAAATCTTAGAATATGGAAGTCATGTATGGTTCTCCATACCGATTTTTTCAAAGACGATAGGTTAGAAGAAACTTTTAGTGAAGCTATAAAACTCTTAGAGAAATTTTGATTACAATACCAATGACCTCTTCTGAAGCAGAAACATGTTTTTCAACGCTTAAAAGAATAAAGACATTTCTAAGGAACACCATGTCGCAAGAGAGGTTGTCTGCATTGGCCATGCTATCAATAGAAAGAGACCTGATCATGGAAATTCCTGATTTCAATCAGAAGGTGATTGAGAAATTTGCCAATCTGAAAGAAAGGCAGATGGATTTTCTTTTTAAATAAGTGTGACAAAATTATTCCTATGTATAACTATATTTTTCAATATTAATTATGTATACACAGTAACATAGTTTATCTAAAGTGAATTAATAAAAATAAATAGGCCTGTTATTACGTTAACAAATTTCAGAAAAATTTCAATATATTTTTTGGATACTGTTACACAGAAAATGTTATATTACCATAAAAGTCATAATTTTGAATTATTTAAAACAACACTAACTTTATTATTCAGTCATATAAACTTAGTGATAATTTACCATTTTCTATTCAGAGAATAAAACAATGTAATACCATCCAACCACAACTGCAACCCCCAAAATTTTCAACCACCAGCCGTCACTGGTACCATCCAGGTGATTCAGGAAGGCAGAATAGCCAGTCTAACTTGAGCTGTATTAGATACAAGGAAAGTGTGTGGCTGGCACTACACTTCATCTGCCTATTACGAGGTGAAGATCCAAGTATTCATTTGGTAGGGCAGATTGAGTAGGAGATAGAAAAATACAATTTTTTCTAGTAGATGTTATTTTTATTGGATATTATTTTTATCATTTTTCAATTTAAAGTTTTAATTTACCCATTATCTTAATGCCTCCCAATAATCTGTCAAAAAAATTTATTTACACAGTTTATATCCTGATACACACTAGATGTAAATATTACACAGACATCCTATAATGAAAAGTCAAAAGATTTTGTGGATATTATTGAGATGGCCAAAAGGTGGGCAGTTTAGTTCTAGGTATAGTAAAATTGAAAGTTATATAGCTAAAGGCATTAGTATGGGTGAGACGTGTGTATTAGGGTGGAACGAAAATGGCCTTTTTTTAATTTTTTTTTTTTAGTTTTGTAATAGTGGGGAAAAGTTGCCTTTTAGGTTCAAAAAGAAGAAAAAAAATTTGGTTGCTATACTACAACATCTTGAGGTGCCGCAAAGAGCTTAAAGTTTGTAAAAAAATTAAAAAATTATAAACTTTAATAAATTATTTTTTATGGTTTTCTCGTACATATAATGTTACAAAAGATAGTTGTAAATACATATATAAGCATTAGAATTGGAAAAAATTATTAATTACAAAATATAATAATAATAAAAAAATATTTTTTAATGTCAAAAAGTTTGTATTTTTGCTAATTTTGAAACTTTTGCGAACATTTTGGTTGTTACAAATAGTAGTAAATAAGGTTGAAATAAAAGCTCGTCAAATCAATTATATATTTTTTTTATTAGAGCACACATAAAAAAATATCATAATACACTTTTAAAGACACTGAAAGTTCATTTTTTATGATTTAAAAAACCCTTAATAATTACAAATGTTACAGCTGCAAAATGTTTGTTTCTACTTCATTGACACATTAAACTGTTTTTTTGTATCAAATTTTGGCATGTTCTCACGTGAGTCAATTTTTGCTCTTATATATCCTTCTCTTGCGACTGAACCACAGACATTTTGAGCCGATTCGGTCACCAGTTTCACAGCTCTTTCCACTGCTTGCGTGTGACAAGGAAGCCGGGGAAAGTCGATAAGTGGGTCCACTTTACTATTTGGTTGAGCTTCAGATGTCTTCCGTATAAAGTCTTTGAGAGAGTCAATGGAAACATGTTTTACCAAGGGGGGTTCAGTTACGTCATTTTCAGCCCATGAGATCATGTCGATGTAATCCTTTGCGTCAAAGTTTATCTTTGGAACTTTAAACTTCCTGACTCCACCTCTACTTTCTGTTCTTGCTTTTAAAACACGTCGTAAACCAAGTTCTCTTACATTTTTGTGCTCATCACATAGCATGGACAAAAGGAGATTTTCTGCAGCAGCAAAGTACCCATTTCTTTGAATAACCGGGTCTAGAACGTTCTTGAAATCATCAGAGGGATAGCGTGAATATGAGATAAGCTTAAACAGATGTTTGGAACCATAAGTACATGAAGGTTTTAACTTAATGTTAAACCACACAGGTGCATACACTTTCACAATGTACTCAGCCAGAGTCTTAAGGTTTTTAGTTGCCACATACAATCTAAGTATACGGTTTGCTAATGTAAGCCACCTGGAGTGAGCAAGTTTTCCAGGGTTTCTTAAAGATAAATCTAGTGAGCAATTTCCACTTGATACAGCGATACACATATCCAATAAATACTTCTGATCTGTACTTAAATCATTTATATTCTCCAAAAGAGGAAGGTTATTTTCAATTGGCAAGAAAGTAACCACAGGAAGATTAGCACAGTTTTCCAGCTGCTGACCTATTTCGCCTTTAAACTCATTGGGTCCCTTCGTTTTACCATCTAAATGCTAAAAAGATGTCGCAAAGGTAGCTCATTTCCATGGAACAAACAAACTAACCATTGTAAAGGTCTTCCTATTTCATTTTCCATCAAAGAAATCATACCATTTATGTCCAGTGTTTACAATGGTTCCATCACACCCAATAGCAGTAAAGTTCAAAAGTTGTTCGTTGTGTTCTCTATCTTCAAGAAACTCCAGTATACTGTCTGCTATGTCTTTTCCAGTGCCAGATTTAGGTGTTAAGTGGCCTAAAAACTTTGAGTTTGGTTCCTCTATTAGTGAAACGTGCTCTTCTGAAATAACTTTTTTGTACAACTTAATTCCTTTCTTTTCTTGAACAATTGTTTTGTCTCTTCTTCCATCAAAAAACAATCCTCTATTTTCGGTTATCTGAGCATAATCGAGACATGTAAAATTCGTTGAAAAAGTTACAAAAAGTGTGTTTTTATAAAACTTTACCACTCTTGCGGCACCTCAAGACATAATCCAAAAAGTTAAAAAAAAATTATGTCTTTTTTGATATAAAAACTGCTTTTTTGACAGTATTTGAAATAAAAAAAAATTTGACTTCTTAAAAAAACTTAAAAATGTAGCGAAAATTGCAATTTTATGAAAATTTATCGTCCTTGCGGCACCTCAAGACGTGCTCCAGTATTTTTCATATCTTTTTTTTATCTTATCTACACCAAAAGGCAACTTTTCCGCGCTATTACAAATTAAAAATCCAAACTTGATTTTTTCGTTCCACCCTAGTGTGTATACACAGCGAGGAATTCTGATGCCGAGGGAGTCACTGTGAAATGTGAACCTGTTGACGTGCAATCAGTGCAGTTCATTATGGCCAGTCTATGAGTAAGACATCTAATATAAAACAAACCACATGTATTGTTTTTTTGTAAAATCTCTACCCCTTACTCATGCTCTCTCCTCTCTCTTTCTCACTATATATGTGTATATATGGCCACACCGAAAATTTTAGCCATCTAGGAGCTCTCAGTACAATAAGGCACTTAGAGCTTTCAGTGACAAGGCACTTTGAAGGCCCAAAAATGGTCGATTTTAGGCTATTTTCTAAAATCAATGTCTCCCTATCACCTTAACCAAATGGTGTGCATGGGGGCTCATTTTTGTTGTTTTTTCCTACCCATTTTAGTAAAATCAAATGCAACTACCCAAACGTTAAGGAATTTTTTGATACAGTCATAAAGATGGCCAAAAAAATGAAGATTTTTAACATGATGCCAGATACCAAAATTTTAACCAGAATATTTCAAATAGGTCTCATTTGTTTCGTCTGATACTGCACAAAATACTATCTTGTAAATGTAAATTGGTTGAGAGGGACCAAAGTTACATTTTAAAGGAAGTGAGTTGTTGAAAAATTGTGATTTTTACCCAAATTTTAACTGATGTAATTTTTCCTTCCATCACAAAATTGGTGAGAAGGTAGTCCTTTGCAAGCACACTAACACTTCTTAAGGATTTTTTTGGCTGCCCTTTTGTTGTGATCTGCACGCTTTTAAATATTATGAAGTCCTCCTAAATTGACCTAACAGAATCTTTTGCATAAAATTGTCTATTTAACTACTGTGCACAATTTTCTAAAAGTTTATAATAAATTTAAGTGAAAGACTATCTATTGAAAATAAGAATCTGTGGCGTGTCTATAATTTAACTGAAGTAAGTAGTTGTTGCCACTGCAGAGGCATATTTTAATGCTGCCATCATCGCTAGAGATAATTTTCCACAGCTACATCTACAAATAGTGAATGTTATCTCAGAAGACATGTTATATAAGATAGTTTTACATAAACACCAGTATTTTGATACAAATGATATTTTGCTTTGAAATACAGGATAATTGATTTTCATAAAATTTAAATGTTTTGTCTGCGATTGTCATAAGTATAAATAAAAAAAACCTTTGCTTAATAGTCTGTAAAGGACCAAGGCATACCATGCGGCTTTTGTGTTTAGTGTGATGGTTACATGGCTAGTACAATGCGTCGCCAGCTGCTAGTTGTGGTATCCGCAGCCAGGAGGCGCCACTGTTATCTCAGTTGGCTACTCAGTTCTGTCTCACGACGCTGAGTGCACGCCGTATGGAGCCTCCGACAGGAATTGAACTCAGGACCACAAGCACATCAATCACCAGTGCTAGCCACTAGACCACCTGGAGGCTCCATAAGTGTGAATATCCAAATTATTATAGTACACCAGTACATAAAGTGCTGTGATCCATTTAAAAAACATACAAAAATGTACCCAAAAATCTAAGGATACTAGACTTACAAACTTGTCAGAATGCTCTTAATTTATTGTTATTAACTTAACATTAAGAGATAAATTGTGTAAGCAATGAGAACATCTCTTAAAACAAAACATTGATTCAGAATTACAAGGTATTGGGATTTTACTGAAACACAATACTGAAAAGTTAGATTCAACTAAGAAAAAAATATAACAGATAATCAACTAGAATTATGATGTTCAGCCAGGATTTCTGAGCAAGAGACTGTGTGTGCACATTAAATTATTTCTTTATCTGAACAGACAAATTTACTTGACACACAAATACTTCTAAACATTTCTGAAAGAGGAGTGCATCAGAGCTGAGAGGGGATGTCCCCTTGGGATTCAAGTACCGAGCTACCAGTAAGAGCTCCTGCCTTGAGGTCCAGTCCAGAAACGGAATATTTTGTTATTTATGTGCTGTTATAATGGCATACTCGTACTAGGCCATTCTATTAAGGTACAGTATTTACCAAGACCGTTTCCAAGTATCACAGTCATGGTTGGTACCTGCCAAGGGCAGCTGTGAGGGGGTTTGTCTGGGTCCTTGCTGCTCTAATGTAAAATCTATGCTCAATATGCTGCATGGTGTCATCCAAGGAGTGGACACCACACTCGCTTCGCAAAAGACAAGAAAGGAACCAAGAGGGGACTTTGGCCGCTAGCCTAAGCCCCCTGTCAAGTTCTTTTATGAACAGCAGAAAGGTAACCCCAGACAGGGACAGCGTTGGTGATGATCGGCAACAGATATGTGTTGACGATCAACTTATCTAGCTTGCGGGACACAGGCTTGTTGGCAACTATTGGAAACAGAGAGCCCAGTTCTAGTTCTGACTGTCTGGGCATGGGCAATCCCCAGTTGAGCCGACAATCTAGGTGGACACCGAGGTACTTTACTTCTCTCGACCAGGGCAAGTAAGTCCTGCCGAGTCTCACTGTCCCTTCTGATGCTTGGAACATAACACTGCAGAGCTCTTGGTCTCATTGACGGCAACTTTCCAGTTATCCACCCAGGTTGTAAATGAATCTTGTGCGAACTGGATTCATTAGATCACCCTGTCAGCATTCCGATCAATGGTATAAACTACTGTGTCGTCGGCAAACAGGGTGAACTGGACTTCAGGCTCTCTGGGTATGTCGTTGACATAGAGTGAAAACAGGAGAGGCCCTAAGAGGTGCCCCAGCTTTAACACGTCTCTCGGAAGAGACAAGGTCATCTTTTCTCATGCAGAAGGTCCTCTATGTCAGAAAGCTAGCAAATAAACAGATGTAGCACTCTGGGAGCTGGATTTCCCGGAGCTTGAATAAGATCCCATTGTGCCACATACTGTCAAAGGCATTTTCCACATCTAGGAAACAGCCGACATTCTGTTCTTGCCGACAGCCAGAGTACGTGATGTACTGCACCAGTCTTATCAGCTGATGAGTGGTGGAATGTCACACACAGAAGCTGAACTCCTCAGAGACCAGCACATCGAAGTATCCTAGATGGTCTTGTACACACCGCTGAATGAGACATTTGAGGACCTTTGATGTGGCTGACAGGAGACTAATGGGCTGGAGGTTGTTAACACAGAAAGTGTCCTTTCCCTGCTTCGGTATCACTATGATTGTCACCTTCCGGCATTTCTATGGAAAATAGACCAATCTAGACATGTGTTGAAGAGTGTGATTCCTGACTCGGCAATTGAATTAGAGCGGTGTTCGAAACACCATCTGGGCCAGGAACTTTTCTTGATCAAATATATTGCAACTCACCGTCTGCTCAACTCAGACGGTGAGTTGCAATATATTTGATTGAACAACACGTGGCTTGGTACTAAAATTGGGATTTATTCCTTTTAAACTTTTCTTGGTCGGAGTTCAGCAAGCTGATCTGAGACTTCTTCCCTATTTCTGAAAGAGGAGTCTCTAGTACTGAATAAATACTGGATACCAGCATTAAGGCATGGTGAAATAAGCAAATAAATCAAAAAAGGAGTGATATATGATTGGTCAAAAAATGACCAACCAGTACCTTGAAAAAAGTGTATAAATATTAGTGCCTCAACAGGACAGGCAATCTTTGTTTGCATTCGTTTGTGGAGGGGTTGTAATCTGTGTTCCCACGTGACTGTTTGTATTCATTCGCGGGTGTTGTGATCTGTGTTCCTGTGCCACTGAGGATGTCCATCATTGGAATGGATGAAATGTCTGGTGAAAAACATAACAACTTACACCATAGCCTAACAGCCCGGAAAATTGTGATAATGTAGGCCTAAACACCAGCCATGAAAACCAGTGTTTACATGAAAGTTCATTTATCAACTTTGTTTCTTACTTTTTTAAATCAATTGTAAATACTTTAAAGCCATAAAATATTGTTTAGATTATTACTTAAGATATTACTAGATCCGATTGCATTAAAAATTATTAACAGTTAATATAGTATTATATTTTCTAAAAAACTCTGAGATCTCTTAAAAGAAAAGAATACTCAAAATGTTTTACAGATTTATAAGAATGTATAACAAATTATTACACAAATGATAACAAATTCTTACACCTGTCCTGACAGAAAGAAATCATTACCTGATTTGATAATTCAGCAGAAACATTTTTTTTAGTTACTGCTTTATATACTTCATGATATGTACCTAAACTTTTTTAGTAATTACTCTGGGGACAAAATTTTCCTATTTTGCTTCCTTAAAGCCAGTAGAATCTAGTCATGCTGGGGATCCTGATAGTCAACTTATTTGTGTATGTGCTCAACATGAGAGTGTTAAACTTAAGCTCTCTGTTGTAACTAAAAAAATCAAACATAGAGTAACAGTAATCTATTTCAAGGTCCAGTTTGCAATGTTGATGATGTTAATTGCATATTTCATCAGTGTAACAAGCAACCAGGTTAAGCAGGAATACAAGATGTTATTACAGCAAAGACCATAGTATTAGAAAGAAAGAAATCTATATAAAAATCTAGTAGAAAAGAGAACATTCCTGAAAAGCATTACAGATAAATCTGATGACTTTAAAAATTAATTTATATAATGCCTGGAACTTGATGCAGAATCATTATATTGCAGGTGTTCAAAAAACTTAGATCACTGAAAAAGTAATTTAGGTACAGGCACATGCATTATTTTAATGTAATTATCTGAAAACTACCCATTTATTACCCATAAATATGTACAAGCTTTTTAATACTATAATATGCAAACAACACTATACATCTATTTTGCCATCCATCAAAGTGAGTGACAGATTGTTGACCATGTTGACAACATCTGCATCATAAACAACACTAAAGGACCTCTTTGCGAATACCCAATGTAACTAGAATATAAGGTAGGCCACTCCGGCCAATTACGCTCCCATTGGTTGATTCGCTGTGACGTGAACTGGTGGAAGAAATACGCGCGAGTCTTGATTTATCATGCAAACTTACCTGAGACAATGTCCTACTTAGCATCTCTCTACTGTTTACACGAAATATTAATAATAATTGTAATGAGCTATTCACATAGAAAAAGGATTAAACAACAAGATTAAATGGTTTGCGGCAAAAAATAATGGTAAAATCTATTTCTACATTTAATAGAAAAGTAAGCAAGTCTGTCCACATATAACATTGACAAAATGGCACAAGATGTAAAATTAAGTCGGAAAGGAGGCAATATTATATATATTATATATATATATATAATTTTTTATTATTCGTTGATTTTATATTAATAGAATTATTTCGATTGTTATTAATTTACTTAGAAACCTCTGATGATACTGATATTTTTCAGTGAAACGTGCGTCAGGTGTTAAAAAGAATATACGAAATTATACTACTTGCAGAAGAAACAAATTGAAAACATCACAAATTTTATATATATTATAATATGCCTGCGTGGGTGGGTGTGCGTACGTGCACACGCGTGCGCGCATGAGTGCGTGTATAAACATTTCTATGTAGTATAATATATTTGAAACAAGCTTCCAATTATTATAATTATAATCAATATCATAATCATTTTCTTTATCTACATTTTCATTGTTACTAGTTTCAGTTAAAAACTGAAGCTAGTACGTTTAGTTGTAAACATAAATACTTTTATCAACGAAATGAAAATGGTTATTTAGTTGATACATACCTTCATAGGTGACTTAAATTTTTGAAGACGAAGCTACCCAGAGCCGACTCTTTGTTGCTGCATACTTTTCAAGTGACTTGAGTTTGAGCTGTTTGTTCAGATGGCGGATTCTGATGAATGTTCTTGTCCTGACGTACAGACAAATGACTTTCTCGTCCACTTCTGGAAATTTAGATTTGAGTAAGGTGGCCAAATAAGAGATAACTTTCACTTGTTTTGATACTGTACGTCCGTGGAAAGAAGTAAAAACTATCTCAAACTGAATCAGTTTTTGTAACCACTCGTCTGACGGATGGGTAAGCCCCCCCTTTGATATAATTGATATCCAGTCATGACTATGTTCCCCGGAAAGACACAATGTTTCGCCTCTCACACCTAGACTTTCATCAATGAAGCGGCACTTGAATGCGATGTACCCGGCCAGATATTTTAAGGCATCTTGAGGAACATCGTTGTCACTTGCAGACGGGGCCAAGTCCTCTGTTTTTAACAATTCTGCTTCGTCGGTGTCATTATTCGGAGAACTTGGTATTAACGTATGTTCAACTATGTCTATGCATAGTTCATTGGTAACAAACTGGATGAAATCCTCGTCAGAGTCATTTGATTCCATAACTTCAGTGGAATGAATGCTACCATCCTCAGCCACAGACGCACTTCCAGATAACGGTATATCGTCCGTGCTACCCGTTAAAAGTAAGAGCCGAATTCTGTTGCGCACTTCAAAGGGAGTGGGATTATTATAAAAGACGCCTAATCCCCGAATTCGTGGAAAAAAGTTTTCAAGGCAATCTTGATTGAATCTAGCGGTCAAAATGTACGTCACCCCATGAATCATTGTCATTTGTTCATAAAGGCCGAACAATGAATTTAAAGATATAACGAAACCTTTCTGAAAAGGTAGTAAACTTTTTTTACTTGCTACTCGCATGTTAGTTATTACTTCCAAAAACCTTTTTAAAGTATTTTCTTGGCTCCTTAAATGCATGCCGTACCCACTTCTGAGGGGCGTTTTCTGGTCTTTTGGAAGTCTTGAGTTTAAAACATCAAATGCATCGTTTACCATTTCGATGAAGCTGCTTTCGCGCTCTTTATTTGCAACATACTTCAGCGCCTTTGCTGTACGATTAGAAAACAACTGTGCAGCAAATCTTACATTTTGATGAGATCGACCAGTTACGTTAAGGTGTATCTGACTAATATTGGGTAAAATCGTCAATTCTCCTTTCTGTTGCTGTAACAGATTTTCGATTGTATCTTTTTTAAGCTCAGTGCCGTCGCAAAGTAACAACCCATGGTCTAGAAAATGATTTCTAAGCAGCTTCAAAAGATGAGGTACGTCACAGAAAACCCACACCTTATCGTTTGTAGTCGGGTTAATGAAGAAATTTTTTTCTGTGTTTACATCTAATTCCTTCCAGACTTTTGAATTCTTTCCCCCCATATCACACGTCACAGCCGCTACATGAATATTACTGCTCTCAACGGCACTGATAATGCTTTTAAGCAATACATCTGTCATGGTCACATCAAAATCATAATAAATGGGTTGCTTCCACTTGGCAAACAGACCTCTAATTCATCAGAATCCGCCATCTGAACAAACAGCTCAAACTCAAGTCACTTGAAAAGTATGCAGCAACAAAGAGTCGGCTCTGGGTAGCTTCGTCTTCAAAAATTTAAGTCACCTATGAAGGTATGTATCAACTAAATAACCATTTTCATTTTGTTGATAAAAGTATTTATGTTTACAACTAAACGTACTAGCTTCAGTTTTTAACTGAAGCTAGTAACAATGAAATAACAATGAAAATGTAGATAAAGAAAATGATTATGATATTGAATATAATTATAATAATTGGAAGCTTGTTTCAAATATATTATACTACATAGAAATGTTTATACACACACTCATGCGCGCACGCGTGTGCACATACGCACACCCACCCACGCAGGCATATTATAATATATATAAAATTTGTGATGTTTTCAATTTGTTTCTTCTGCAAGTAGTATAATTTCGTATATTCTTTTTAACACCTGACGCACGTTTCACAAAAAAATATCAGTATCATCAGAGGTTTCTAAGTAAATTAATAACAATCGAAATAATTCTATTAATATAAAATTAACGAATAATAAAAAATTATATATATATATATATATATATATATATATATATATATATAATATCGCCTCCTTTCCGACTTAATTTTACATCTTGTGCCATTTCGTCAATGTTATATGTGGACAGACTTACTTACTTTTCTATTAAATGTAGAAATAAATTTTACCAGTATTTTTTGCCGCAAACCATTTAATCTTGTTGTTTAATCCTTTTTCTATATGAATAGCTCATTACAATTATTGTTAATATTTCGTGTAAACAGCAGAGAGATGCTAAGTAGGACATTGTCTCAGGTAAGATTGCATGGTAAATCAAGACTCGCGCGTATTTCTTCCACCAGTCGACGTCACGCGGCAAAAACAGCTGATCGCTAGGTTAGCGCGGGAAGCCGGAATGGCCCCCCCTGGCGAATACCATACATGCTTTTCTAGGAAAATTTATGTTGACACTCCAAAACTAATTAAGCTGGATTAAACATATGAGTCACTTCTCCAAGACAGTAGCAAATTACTACAAAAACAAGTAATATCTTCGAATAAATAATTATTTGTAGATAATTTTAAGCATTCATAAGTTTGAAATAATATTAAACTCTTTATTAAAATTAACTTTCCTAAAATATAAAAAATCATGTATTGTTGCATAACTCCACAAGTATTCCAGTATATTTTATTTTAATGATGATTTTTAATTAGAATAATACATATTTATAAGATATTTTGAAAAATATACAACTTTATAATAACAACACTTTCACGCAATGTTTAAAAATCACTCAGCCTAAATATCTGTTGTCACAAAAAGGATTTAAAAAAAAGTTATCTCTTACAATTCCTTTGCAATCAGTCATGGGAAATCACTCTGTGATATAATTGCTGATATTATTAAAATAATAATAATTCTAAGATAGAAGGTAATCTAAGAATCTAAAATAATAAACTAATAATCATGTGGTACTGTTTAAGATCAACTCCTAAAAAGCAAATAATAACTTCTTAGGAAATGTACGAATACAAATCTACGGAAGTGGAAAGGTAAGTACAGTAAATGTAGTTAAATTATTATAAAACTAAATATAATTATGTCACTACCGACTCGGAACACAAAGTTTTTTATTGGTAAAAATGTATTTTATTGGTGTATAGGCTGTTTTACCTAATAGCCTGAACCAGTATTTGCTTATTATAGGCTTCGTCAGAGGCTGCCACTGGGACCGCTGTCCGTCTTGTTCTTCTTGGGGATGGCGTCAGCTTTTGAAGAATCGATGTTGTGTGTGTGGGGTGTGATATGTTCAAATAATACGTGTGATTTGAAATATGTCTGTTTGTTTAGGATGTCGTTTTTATGTGTTTATGTATTTTAGGAAAGTTACTTGTATTTGTATTAATTTGCTACTGTCTTGGAGAAGTGACTCATATGTTTAATCCAGCTTAATTAGTTTTGGAGTGTCGACATAATTCCTAGAAAAGCATGTATTGTATTCGCAAAGAGGTCCTATAGTGAGAGAGAGATAGGAGAGAGCATGAGTAAGGGGTAGACATTTTACAAAAAAACTCAATACATGTGGTTTGTTTACTATTAGACGTCTTACTCATAGATTGGCCATAATGAACTGCACTGATTGCACTTCAACAGGTTCACATTTCACAGTGACTCCCTCAGCATCAGAATTCCTCTCTGTGTATACACACGTCTCACCCATACTAATGCCTTTACCTTTTCAAATTTAACTAAACCTTGAACTAAACTGCCCACCTTTTGGCCATCTCAATACGATCCACAAAGTCTTTTGACTTTTCATTATATGATGTCTTTGTAATATTTACATCTGGTGTGTATCAGAATATAAACTGTATAAATAACTCTTTTTTCATAGATTATTGGGAGGCAGTAAGATAGTGGGTAAATTAAAACTTTAAATTAAAAAACGATAAAAATAATATCCAATAAAAATAACATCTACTAGAAAAAATTGTATTTTTCTATCTCCTACTCAATCTGCCCTACCACATGAATACTTGGACCTTCACCTCGTAATAGGTAGATGAAGTGTAGTGCCAGCCACACACTTTCCTTGTATCTAATACTGCTCAAGTTAGACTGGCTACTCTGCCTTCCTGAACCACCTGGATGGTACAAAACAATGTTTATATCACATATTTATGAAGCTTGTTTTCCTGTTTCAGTTTCCATTATGTTTTATACGAAATGTCAACTTTTTCTATCTGTGGGCCTATAATTGTGAATTAACTTGGGACACCTTCTATTATCTAGCATCTTATTCAGTTGATCTTGACATTCACACTCTATTCAGATTTTATTGAACTGAAAATATCTCCAAGCTCCATTTGAACATCTTCATTGCTGTCTGTTTGGTGTGGTGGCCTTAGCTCACAGGAACTTAATTTTGGGAACTTGGATAGTACTTACGTCTCTTGCACCAGAATCAAAGATTCACTGCCTACTGCATTACACCCACATGTTATGTTTACAATTTTTGTACATCTTACTGTTAGTGAACACCTGAAAATAGTTTTTTTTTTTTACCATCACACATGTCTGGTAATGTAATTTATTTGTAGATAACATATGTACTGTAACTGCCAAATAACAATTAAATAACATTTTTGTAATGTTCAAATAAATAATGTTTTATAAAGCCTGGAACTGGGAGTGTAGTAACTTTGTAAAATTTTAACTGAGTTTATTTTGTTTCTGTTTTTTAATTCTTATCATACCAACATGAACTGACATTATCTGAGCTTGTAAAATTTTAAATAGAGGTGTCGATCGATTAAAAATTTTGATCGGTTAACCGAATGCCTTTAATCGATTAATCGAATTTCAATCGGGTTCACACAGTATAAGTTCAAGAAAAACACATTTTTATTTTTTAAACTTTTATAATTCCATATGCTATAAACTATAAAGAAGACATATTTTTTATGTTTTAAATTTTAATTGTATTGGGCATCCAAGTAATAAAAAGTTCAAAAGCAGTTAAGTTTTTAATTTTTAATATATTTCAATATTGATGATTTAATGATACAAAAGTTTGAAACTGTGAAGTTGACAGTTACTCACAGTCACACCTCTTTGCTCCAGACTTCAGACATGTCGGTACGTTGACATGTTCAGAACTAAGGGCCGCCCTTCTCTTAGTAACAATATTTCCAGCATCACTGAACACTCGCTCACAGGGAACTGAAGTAGCTGGAATGCAAAGCAATTTTTTCGCTATGCGTGCGAGATGTGGAAGCTGGACTGAATCTATTTTCCACCATTGCAGAGGGTCTGCGAAGTAATCTTCTAGTTCCACCAACGACTTGTAGACTGCAATCTCCATCACAAGTGGTGCCGAACTCGAAACCGAAATGGCATGACCAGAATCCTGTTTGTCTTCGTCGGTTTCAAAATTCAGTTTCCTCTTCTTGCTGCATGGTTTACTGGAACTTGTACTCCGTCCAGGTCTCTCTCCAAAATTCTTTTCCACACGGATTCCCGATCCTTTTATTCAATACATCTAAGATATTTAAATCTAGGATCGAGAGCAGTAGCTTCCTGGTATGTCTTCAAATTACACCAATTATTTATCCTAGCCATTAAATCTTCTACTAGAGTCCTTTTAAATCTAGCTACGTACCCAGGATCGACATCGGAGCAACGTAAAGATAATTTCAAGTGTGTTACTGCAGGCAATACAACACTACCTGTCACATATTTGCTACCACCAAGGAGGTCTGATATTTCTAAACAAGGCTTAAGACACACAATCATTTTTTCTATCATCTCCCATTCAATTGTTGTTAAGAGGTCTGATATTAGAAGAGTGGGTAGATAGGACGTCTATAATACCCATTTTAGCTTTCATAAGACTCTTGAACATGAAATATGTGCTATTCCATCGAGTAACTATGTCCTGTTTTAATTTACATGCATCAAGGTCTTGTTCTTTAAGTTTTTTATCAAGCTGATTTTCTAGATAAGGGCTGTGTTTAAAATGTCCCACTATTTTCCTGCACTTTGAAAGTAATGTTTCGATACCAGCATCCGTGATAGCTTTATTTAAACTTAATTGTAGTGTGGGCTGCACACCGAAAATTGTCGTACTTTGCTCTTTCAACTCCTAGAATGATATTTCTTGCATTGTCAGTGCAAACAGCGACAACTTTATCTTCCAACCCCCATTCACGAACTACATCTTGAAACTCTTCTGTGCAGTTAGCGGCATTGTGGTTTTCTGTAACATGTTTAACTTGTAATGTTGAATTACGATATTCCCAATTTGAATCAATCCAGTGAGCTGTAACCCCAAAGTAGCTACGGTTAGATATGGAAGACCAAAAATCCCCCGTGAGACTAACAAATTCTGCTTGTTTCAGTTTATCTAATAATTTTGACCTTTCTATGTCGTACAACTTTTCAATTTTTTTTTGTTACCGTGTCTCTAGAGGGAAGATGGTAAGTGTGAGAATTGAGAGCTTCCCGTAAAACCTCTTCAAGACCACGATCAGAGACAATGTTGACCGGCCTACTATCCTGCACAATCCACTTCACTAGTTTATTCGTAATTTCAGTTTCCTTAATAGAGGGCACAGGCTTCAATATTAGGTGCTCCAACGTTGACTGAGAAGACGAACTAGTAGTGTCATTGATAGACGCAGATACACTTTGGAAAGGATGAATATGTTTAAGATGATATTGAAGACTACTTGTACTTCCATTATAACTGAACGATTTTCCGCACTTCTTACAAAACACTGTTTTTCTGTCTGTCACCTTACCACAATCGTTTAGTTTAAATCCGAAACTTTCACCTAATTTTCCTCACATCGGTTCATAAGCCATATTTGTAACTGAAGTTCACAAACACTGAATGTGACTATACACTAACTTCTGAATAACAAATAACAACCAGACACGAACTGAGGTTTAAGTTGTCACTTTTTCTACTGTGTCTTTCTAGCAATTGGCATCTGTCCATTCGCACATTACCTGGAAATTCCTTAATGACACTCCCGTCAAGTACCTTCCCCACCCCTTCATATAAGTATGAATAAAATTGACCACTGCTTTTACAAACTATTGGAAAGGAAATACTGGACAGGCTATTGTAGTATTACATTACAAAACATGGTCAAGCGACATAATAGGTAGGAGTGGGGAAGGTACTTGACGGGACTGTCATTAAGGAATTTCCAGGTAATGCGACCCAAAATAACCATCGGTTTAGAAGAAAGCAATTAAGGAGGTATTATTTCTTTTACCTTCTAATAGAACAAGGGATTAGAAGGGATTATATCGTGAACAAAAGCCGGCTCTACTCGGAACTTTTCCCTGTTGTAAAACCGGCTCAAGTCGACCATTTTCAGGTACAGCGTGCTCAACTTGTCTTCGTCCGGCAAATAATAATACAATACAATACACAGGTTTTGTGCCTCGCAAAACAATTATTTTTCCTTCACCACACTACAATTTTAATCGGTTCGATTAAAGCACATTGATTCGATTAACAGAATGTACAAAATACCTCTAAACAAACAAGAAACAGACAAAAAAAGAAATATAATATACTAAATTGCTTATGAAAATGGATACAATAAAAATACTGTAAACAAAATAGAAAATAAAAACTGAATGATTAAGAATTAATCAAAATGAACAACACATAAATAATAACAGCAATAAAAAATGGGAAACATTCACATACATAAATAATAAAATGACAAAGCTAACAAAACTATTTAAAAACACAGACATTAAAATAGCATACAAAACTAATAAAAATAATTTACAAAAACTAAATAACCCACACAAGGATAATACAACAACCAATGGTATATACACAATTGAATGCCAAGATTGCAATAAATGTTACATAGACAAACAGAAAAACAACTGAAAAAATGTTATTTTGAACATATAAATGCATACAAAAAACTAGAAATATATGAATCTAATTTGACCACACATGCAATAAACAATGGACATGAATTCCCAGACATAATCAACATGACACTAATAAAACACATACCACACAAAGGCACCATAATGAACATTTGGGAAAATTTACAAATATACAAACACAAAACAAACTAATACCTGAACAAATACAAAACATGACACAATTTTCAAAGCACTCAACTCGAAAATACACAAAACATTAATATATACACCACAATCACACACAATAATACCAATTTAAAGTGCCAAAGGCCAACAGGAAACCATAACAACAACCAACCAAAACACACACTTATTATCTGCTGTTTCTAATTGTGTACACTAAATTAGACTTACTGATATTTTGAAATAAAAATTGTTAATTACCACACAGATATAGTATTGGTATAAAATAAAATATACTAATAAATCAATATAATTATGCTTTCATATATATATATATATATATTTAAATGTTTAAAAAAATTATATTAATTTATATTTTCCTATTTATCTTCAGTGTAATTATATAATTATGATAAACTTAACCTGAATAAATCTTTTGAATTTCCTTATAAAAGTAATTGATTTATATTTTATTTCTCTCTCTCTCTCACTCACAATACACACAATCCATACATTATTGTAATAAGACATGTACATTAGACTTACAAGAGGTATGAAAATAATATTGTCACTGAGGTCAGTTAATTTCAGTAAGGTTTAAAATTAGGGCTGTCGACTTAATCGGTTAATCGAACCGATTAATCAAAAAATTCAATTAATCGATCAATGTGCTTTAAATAGTGAATAGAATGCTGCCATTTTATGTTGTGGTGGGTGCTCAGAATGGTTAGGTATAATGATGTTAGTGGAACTTGGTTTTCTGTAAATTGCATATTGTTGATGGTTATTGTTTCTTGTGATAGTTATGTCTAAATAGTTGATTTTGTTGTTTTTCTTTTTCTTCTGTGAATTGTATTTTTGTATGTATGTTATTGATTTGTTTTAATATGTTATCTGCATTTGTATTTTTGTTGTTTGATACATATAGCCATCATCTACATATCTTCTCCATTTGGATCAAATGAATTTATAATATTTTGTATTTTGGTGTCTATGTGTTGAACAATATTTCTGCTATTATGCTAGACAATGGACATCTCTTTGCCAGACCTTCTTGTTATAATTTTGCTATTGAATTCAAAGTAATTTTGTTTTTTAAGTTTGTTTATTATTATGTCTATTGTTCCAACTACTGGGATGTTGGTGTACATATTTGTGATATCACATGATGTGAAAAATGTGTTTTCATCTATATTTATTACCTTTAGTTTGTCACTAAGTGTTCCAAAACATGTTCCGAGTAAAGAAACAACATCTTGAGGTAAAGGTATTATAAATATTAAATATAATTTATGTGTGTGTGTGTGTGTGATAGAGAAAGTTGGATTGCAGATCTGAAATCAGTATTGAAAAGCAAGTCAGAAAAACATAAAATTATTAAAACATAAAAATAATCACAGACCAGTGCTGTTACTGTGAATACTAGAATATCTCTCCCACAGCATTAAGCTTAAAGTGTATCAGACAAAAAAAAATATCTGTTCTCAAAATGGAAAAGTAATTAATATATGAGGCGTCCATTTCCAAAAGGCTTCTTGTCCAATCCACAAAATTTTAGAGAAATCAGCAAAATGTACTAGCACATTTAATTTGCTTGTAAAGTGTACGATTTTTACAATATTATTAATCAGACCCCTAGAATTATTTTGTAACATTTTGAGCATAAGAAGTTTTCTAGAAATAATAAAAAATTGTTTGGACATGGGTCGTTTTGGAACTGTTTTAAGGACAAGATGCATATTGGAACTGTAGGAAGCCATCTTGTACTGGACAAGAGGCTCTTTGTACCTGTACTAAATGAAAATGAGATAAAAGTTATTTAAATCTAATTATTTTTTTATTTAATTTTTTTTAGTATAATGACTGAAACAATATTGAATATTTTACAGTAGCTTTCAGGACATTACTCAGTATGTACAATGTAAAAGCAACAAAAATTATTTTTAAAATATTTAGTATTAAATATTGTCATTACTTATAATGAATGTCTTGCTTTTAGAGAAAATAATAAACACTCATAATTGTCTTGCAGTAAATTACACTGTATCTCCCAAATCTTCCATTGGTCCTCCGGCATTCTCATCGTCTGAATCTTCCTCCTCTCTGAATGTACCACAGTAAATGATATCCTTGTAGAACTTCAAGTAAGGAATATCCTCCCAGCCCTCTCCAAAGTGTAGTTGAAGTAATTTTTTCACATCATTTATTTTGGTTTGTTTTACAGCAATACCGCGTCTGATCATGGAAGGGATAATGTCTCTGACAGTCTTGTTTCGCTTACATACTTTTTTAGCCATGCCAGTGTCTAAGTTGTATGCACTTTCACCTCTTACAAGAACTGGTGCACTTGGAACTTTCCCTTGGGTGATTATGAACCTCTTGGATATCGCAAACTTGAAGTGCCACTGAGCAGGCTTCAGCAAGACGTCTCCTGTTGCTGTCTTCCAGTCAAATACTTGAAAGTCTTCTCCAATTTTCATAGTTTTCCCATGTTTTAGAAAAACAGCATAGTAATCTTCAGGAGCAATTATTGTATTCATTGTTAGTAACTCTTTTTCTATTCGCCCAAACACTCTTATCAGGTGGGATGAACGAATGACCAGGGATGGGGAAAAACAGCTGAACTTCCCGAATATTGTTTGGAGCCACAGAGAGCCATTTCATAAGCATTCCAATCATGGTTGAGTTCTTATTCTGACCCCCACAACCATCTGCAAATAAGCGAACAATTTCATACTTGCTCATGTCAGTGTTTGTTAGTTGGTGGTAGACACAGGACGCAATCTCATTTGATCCTTTGTGACTATCTGCCTCAGTCCAAGTGTAGATAAAAACTTGATCTTGCCGCTGTGTTCCCTTGGATGTACCTTCACAGATAGTAAAATTATATAGGTAAAACTGCCGAGAATAGTATGCTGCCTGGTCTGGAACTTTTGGCAGAACCAAATTTTTCTGACACTCAAAAGACAAAGTTAGTGTTGCTTCTTTATCTGTGCGCAAATACTCAAAAAATGTATTTGCACATCGCTTATGATTTTCATAATCTACTTCAAGGTTTCTATCAGTTCTGTTAAGCTTGACTTTTTCTTCGAATTCCATACACTTTGAACAGTGATCTGCAGCTGGAGACTCAAAACTTATATTGTACTGAGAGACAAATATACTCCGAAAATATTCATAATTTACTTTCAGACTGTTCTCTGAACGAGAATTGTTGTATGTGTCATGAAGCTTTCTTATTGAAAGATTACTGCCCAGGTACTGTTTGTTGGTGGAGGTATTTAGACAATAAAGCGATTCCAAAGGCACAAGGCTTTCAATAAATGATTTCACTGACTGTCTTTTACCATCAAATAAAAGTGAACGGTGATCTCCAGAGTGAAAAATGGTGAGTTCCAGATTTAAAATGGTCTCTACACACTCTCTGAATCCATTTTTTAGCAAGGCCTGTAATGTCAGTAAAAGCTTGTTGACAAATTTGCACCGGCTGAGTTTCGCCATTACGTGTTAATGGCATAAAATATCTGTGCCAAGACTGGGTGTTTTGCTTGCGATCCCCTCTACAACGCAGGCGTTTGGGTGCTTCTGAAGTTATATACTTCAAAATAAAATTGTCTTGATCAATTTTAACTGATCTGTAATCAACTGACTTTGGATAAAATATAGCATGAAATTTCCTCACATCTTGCTTTGTCACTTCACTACAGTGAAAGTCTTTCCGTTTTTGAAATCCGAAAACAGGATTACTAGAGTTTCAACACATTAAGTGTCATCTTCAGATCCTCGATGAATATAGGTTAAAAATACATTTGTTGATGTATGCACATCCCGTCAAATAATAAAAACAACACAAACATAACAACAAAAATACTTAAATAATTTAACACATATTAAAACTGAGACAAAACAGAACGAAAACACAATACACGCGGCCGACGCGGACCTGCGCAGTAACACGTTATACAGTAAAATCAATCGATACCGATTTGACCTTTGATAAATTTTATCGATCTGACACAGCTAATATCTCGTTCTATATCGTTTACTCTGTTGAATAAAATATTATTTTTATGGATCGATTTTTCATTTAAGATGCGATCGTAATTATCTTTAGTGGCCTTATATATTTCAAACCTTTCAAGAGTGTCCAGTTTAAGAGATTTCCTGCATTTATGTAATATATCCAAATTCTCACTAATACTTTTTATGTTATGATCTTGTGAACTTAAATGTTCAGCAAATGTGGATCTTCCTATATTTGATTTAGAGCTTGGGAGGTGTTCTTTATAATGCAATTTGAACGAACGACCCGTTTGTCCTATGTAGAAATTTGAACAATCCGAACAATTAAGCCTGTATACACCTGTACCGTCGTATTCATCGAAAGACATAATTTGATTTTTAAACTTAAGTTTGTTCTCGAGTTTATTATTTGCTTTTGAAGCCAATACTATATTTTGTTTTTTCAAATGGTTTTTTAAAGTGTAATGTAACATTTCGCCATACTCTATTGCGATATATTTTACTTTTTCTTTAGGCATGTCAATATTTATTAGTCTATTTTGTTTCTTATTTATTATTTTATCTATTATGTTACATTTATAACCATTGGCTATTGCTATGTGTTTAATAATTTCAACTTCGTTTTTATGGTCTTCTGTGGAGAGGGGCAATGTTAACAATCTATGTACCATACTATTAAAAAATGCCATTTTGTGTGAATAAGGGTGGTAAGACGAGGCATGAATAGCATGATCAGTGGTTGTCGGTTTCCTGTAAATATTATACTTAATTTTATTATCAATTTTTGTTAAAGACAAATCTAAGAAATTTATTTTATTATTCTTTTCTGTTTCTAATGTAAATTTTTTGTTATGGTATTCAAATACTTATTAAGCGTCTCTAATTGTCTGCAATTACCATTGTAAATCACTATCGTGTCATCCACATATCGACGATAAAACAACATTATGTTGTAATGTTTGTTGTTTGGTGATAATATTTCATTATTTTCGACTTGGTTTAAATAAATTTCTGGCAGGATACTTGATAGTGGGGATCCCATTGCTAATCCATCTTTCTGTAAATAATATTTATTATCGAAAGTAAAATAATTTTGTTCTAAAATTACTTTTGTCAAATTAATAATCTTATCAACTATTTCATGGTTTAAAGTGGCTATTGATAATAATAGACTTTTTGTTATTTCCAAAGTTTCATTAATTGATACATTCGTATACAAATTGACTATGTCAAATGAAGCTAAAGTATGTCTTGGTTCAATTGTAAGTTTTTTTGTGAGATCTACCAATTCTAAACTATTTTTCAAACTGTAGTTCTTATTAAACACTATATATTGTCTTACAATTTTATCAATTTTTTTGGCAATTTTATATGATGGTGCAGACATGAAATTTACTAAAGGACGGACAGGCATGTTATTTTTATGTATTTTCGGAAGTCCTCTAAGTCTAGGTGCTTTAGGATCTATCATTTTTAAATATTTTTTCTCATCGTTTGTTATAATATATTTAGTTTTGTTTAACACTGATTTCATATTAATATTAAACCTATCAGTGGGGTCACTCTTAATTTCGACAATATTATTTTTTATGAAAAATTCATTTATTTTACATTTATAATCTTCGTTAGTTAAAATTACAAGTGTCTGGCCTTTGTCGGCTTTGGTGACAATGCTATTATTGTCTATCAATTTCTTTTTTATTCCATTGAATATTTTGGTTTCTTTATTGTAACTAGTTTTTATATTTTCAGCTTTCAAAACTTTCGTTATATTATTATCAACTGCATGTCTTACAACTGTTCTTGTTTCCTCATCAGATATAGCATTTATTGCCGTTTCAACATTCAAAATTTCATTTATAAGTGATTGTTTGAATCCTTTGTTTTTAAAACAGTATTTTAAGCCTTTGTTTAAAAGGTTAGTTTCTTCGTTATTGAAATTGATTTCAGTAAGATTAACTATACGAGGATAAAATCGATGACTTATTGTATTGTTCTTTTGAGGGTCGTTCTGTACTTTCAAAAGGTTACTAATTTTTTTATTTTGTGTTTTCTTTTTCTTAATAACGGTTTTATTTGTTTTTCTATTAAATATGTTACATTGTCGATTTGTGATGGATGTAATTTTTGTAACAGTTCAAGATGTTTTTTCATAAGTACCGTATTAAGTAAGCTCTTTTTACTATATAATTGTTTGATTTCATTTTTGATCCATAATGTTGTAGCTAATTCTTTGGTTTTTATAGCACTATAAGACTTAGACGTAATTTTTATCTGGACGAAATTCGGTATCACCAAACAACAAACATTACAACAAAATTTTGTTTTATCGTCGATATGTGGATGACACGATAGTGATTTACAATGGTAATTGCAGACAATTAGAGACGCTTAATAAGTATTTGAATACCATAACAAAAAATTTACATTAGAAACAGAAAAGAATAATAAAATAAATTTCTTAGATTTGTCTTTAACAAAAATTGATAATAAAATTAAGTATAATATTTACAGGAAACCGACAACCACTGATCATGCTATTCATGCCTCGTCTTACCACCCTTATTCACACAAAATGGCATTTTTTAATAGTATGGTACATAGATTGTTAACATTGCCCCTCTCCACAGAAGACCATAAAAACGAAGTTGAAATTATTAAACACATAGCAATAGCCAATGGTTATAAATGTAACATAATAGATAAAATAATAAATAAGAAACAAAATAGACTAATAAATATTGACATGCCTAAAGAAAAAGTAAAATATATCGCAATAGAGTATGGCGAAATGTTACATTACACTTTAAAAAACCATTTGAAAAAACAAAATATAGTATTGGCTTCAAAAGCAAATAATAAACTCGAGAACAAACTTAAGTTTAAAAATCAAATTATGTCTTTCGATGAATACGACGGTACAGGTGTATACAGGCTTAATTGTTCGGATTGTTCAAATTTCTACATAGGACAAACGGGTCGTTCGTTCAAATTGCATTATAAAGAACACCTCCCAAGCTCTAAATCAAATATAGGAAGATCCACATTTGCTGAACATTTAAGTTCACAAGATCATAACATAAAAAGTATTAGTGAGAATTTGGATATATTACATAAATGCAGGAAATCTCTTAAACTGGACACTCTTGAAAGGTTTGAAATATATAAGGCCACTAAAGATAATTACGATCACATCTTAAATGAAAAATCGATCCATAAAAATAATATTTTATTCAACAGAGTAAACGATATAGAACGAGATATTAGCTGTGTCAGATCGATAAAATTTATCAAAGGTCAAATCGGTATCGATTGATTTTACTGTATAACGTGTTACTGCGCAGGTCCGCGTCGGCCGCGTGTATTGTGTTTTCGTTCTGTTTTGTCTCGGTTTTAATATGTGTTAAATTATTTAAGTATTTTTGTTGTTACGTTTGTGTTGTTTTTATTATTTGACGGGATGTGCATACATCAACAAATGTATTTTTAACCTATATTCATCGAGGATCTGAAGATGACACTTAATGTGTCGAAACTCGAGTAATCCTGTTTTCGGATTTCAAAAAGCGTGACGGAAGGTAATTAACCGGTTTTATAGTCTTAAAACGCTTTTGGAGGCAAATACAATGTTTAAAACATTCTTCTTCCACTGAACAGGGTTTCTTTTTTTTTTCTAGCCTTACCAGCCTGGAGCTGGTGTAACAGATTCAGTACTCCTAACCTCACATCCATTAGCATCTGTAATGTTTGTAAGCTGAGATTCTTCATCCATCTCAATATTAAATTCAAACCAACACACTAAGTTCACTTAAAATACACTTAAACTCACAAAACACATTAAAAATACACAAAAATGTTAAAAGAGTACCGTAAAAATCATAGACTGCTAACACACATGTTTAAAAGAATGTAACAATGAAACTGATCGTTGAAAAGCTTTCCTGTTTGATGCTAGCAAATAAAGAATGTTTACCAACCTTAAAAGTAAAATACTTGCCAATAGAAGTTACTATACATGAGGAAAAAATATTTTTTTCCTTCCTTGTCTACAGCTATGAAATGTGGACAAGAGTAGTTTTGAAAACTGTTTACATTTGCATACTGCATATGTCTGAGGGACATGATGCCATTTGTTTATGTAATTCTGAAAATACCTGGCTCCGCCATTTTGGTTTTTGGAATGTGGACAAGAGCCAGTTTGTAACTATGACAAAATATCCTACATTTGAATATGATTTTCATTAGATTTAGGAACTTTTGGAACTGTAAAGTATACATATTATGAAACCAACGAATTAGAGGAATACAATGGTTCCAATATCTCAAAATCTAATTTTTGTGGACAAGATGCCTTTTGGAAATGGACGCCTCATATATGACTTGTACTGAAAGTAATAAGTTTTGTCTGCCAAATCTGTAATATTGTTGTGTGTCTGAAATTCACAGCACTTAGAGAGCATACCTTCATGGATGTCTTACAAATAATTATTTTTCTGTGTTCACAATAATAAAACAATGAATGTGAAACACAGTTATCGAATTTTTGACTAAAGAGGGATTTTGCAAACACCAATGGTTGGCTTGGAACCATATATGGGAATGCAGCATCATATTATGAGAGTTATGTTTGAAGATGAGTCAGTAAGTTTAAAGTAGGAAAAACTTCCATAGATGACAAACCATGTAGTGGAAGGCCAGAGACTGAATGACTGATGACAACTGGTAGTAAAGTTGATGACATGATTTGTGCAGTTTGGTAAATCACAGTACGCGAAGTAGTTGCAAGCTTGAATTATGGGCATGCTGGTGTGCAAAGGATTATACAGGATCTTGGCTACACGAAAGTGTGTGCCTCATCAGTTATCCTGCTTTGAAAGCATTCTTTCAACGTTACTGTTGCTTATGCTTATTATTATTATTTTTTCCTCAAATGGTAGTACTGATGTTTCACTGGTAATTCTTTCTTTGAAATGTATTTCCAACACCAGTTCTAGAACTTGTTGTGTGGGGAGTGGCCATCTTTGTATTTAGGAACAACAATAATAATTAAAACATAAAAATTAATGTCGAGGTATCATTATAGATGGGAATGACAATATTGGGGGGGGGGTCATTGTGGAGGGGGTTCTCTTGGCTAGAACCACCACTGTTATATTTGTTATTCCATTAGGCACGTGGAAAGCTGGGCTGAGCTAATTGCCCTATTACCCCCACCAATCAGCACCAGGTACTACACTGCACAATTTTTAAAGCATGACACTTTTTTTTAATAAATTAAATGATTTCTTTTATTAACTAACTGAATGAATAAAAAATAAAAATAATAGAAATCATAATACATATCAAATTTACAATAATTATCTAAATTAATCTACAATAATTAATTTATAATTACAATAATATAAAATTTACAATAATGTTGAAAGCACAAGTTTAATTTACAACATAATCAACACATAATTTAATCATATTTAACACATACCAATTTACTATCTGAAAACTACCCAATTTATTGTAACATACAGAATAATTCATATTATCACAGAAGATATGAACATAACACCATAAAAATGAGACAAAATCTTGCTAACTCCTGTAATCAATTTGTGTTACATTTATATAAACATGCATCGCTTAATAATCACTTCATAAAATACCTAATACTATAAGAAAATATGCTTCTAAAAAAACTGGTTTATTCATATACACTTTAAAAATCAAATTCTTTGGAAACTTCTAATTACTGACATTTTACAAATATACACAATTTTTTTATGCTTAAAAAGTATTTTGTTCATCAAAAATGCATTTAACAAGTTACCAACAATACAATATACAGTTCTTATAAATAAAAAATTTA
This sequence comes from Magicicada septendecula, assembly GCA_034769895.1. Taxonomy (NCBI): domain Eukaryota; kingdom Metazoa; phylum Arthropoda; class Insecta; order Hemiptera; family Cicadidae; genus Magicicada; species Magicicada septendecula. Next base: position 664,827,277 of record CM068368.1, read on the forward strand.
CACTTGATTAAAGAAAATATGTAATTCAGTAACATCTGACAATTACATTCTGTTAAATTCGCTTTACTACACACCTGCAACTAAAGAAAACTTGGCACTTGTAAGTTTTATGTTTTGTAAGTCTATTTACAAAATAAGTTAACTTATCCTATTTCCTACTTACAAATTTTATCTACAGTGCTAATGATGCATAAATTCCTTTCCTAAAAATGTTAATTTTTCTCTTTAAAAGTAAATATGTATTTGAATAATGAACATGTACAGTGGAACTGTACAAATCAATTCTTATTTGCTTATACATATTTATATATGTTTTGAATAACAGAGACCAGAGAGTATTTAACAATTCCTTAAATTCATGTGAACACACACACACACACACACACACACACACACACACACACACACACACACACACACACACACACACACACACACACACACACACACACACACACACACACACACACACACACACACACACACACACACAAAGAAAATGATCTGCAAATGTTCTTTCAACACCACTCATTTTACCTTATAAAAAGAGAACATTTCAGACTCAACAAATGTCTTATAAACAGCTAACAGGTTCCAGCCACCGATTTTACAGACAAAAATAATTTCATTTATTTTATGTTACTTCACTTGCTACTTTTACACAATTGCAAGAATAAATACTACAAGTGGCTGTTACTGAAGAAGAAAGTACAACAATTATTAGAATACTATTTCTCAAATAACACGGAGTGAGTACAAAACATTTTACTTAGTATTATAAAATTATCTGTACACTGTGGTTGTAAAAATTAATGTTTCCAACCTATGCACACAATCTACTTTTTTAAATTTAGGAATTGGTCATGTGCACATAATTATATTATTGATTTTTACAAAGCACATATATGCCACTCATACAGATATATGTACACCCATATACACACAAATTAATTACAAAGATGATTAGCTTACAATTTCAAAAATTACATTTATTTACACCTGCAAGAATACTTGTATCTGCGGATTCTGATACAAAATAAATTTTAATTCTATGCCTTACATTACACATTTCTTATAATCACATTCAATTATAAATATCCACTTAATTCTGCTTAAAGTTTATTTAAAGTAACATTCCAGTATTTATTCCGTGTAATTCTAATACACTTAATACTTTATTTCTACTCTGTATTCACTTGTATGTAAAGCACAATGCAATATATAATGTTTGTACTTCTATGCAATTTACACCAATCCATTTCTCTTAAATAGCAAACTATTAAATATTCAGTTACCTTAACATTTAAACCTGATTTTGTCTACATGCGTTTTATAGTTATAATTTTAATATGGTTTTAAATAAAATTCAAAACTGGTATTTAAAATTTGATACTGGGAATCAAAATAAAATTCCAAATGTTATTAAGAATGAAATTAAAAATTACTGGTGTTAACAAAGTTACATGACAGTAAAATAAATTTTGTTCTACAAGGTCCATACTTAATTATTTGATTATAGTGTAAATCAAGTTACAGAAAAGTCTTAATTTACACACACCATGTTTTGTCTGAAACATAATCGGGAACAGTATGTCATGTGATGTCTGGATCTATAGGTGTTAATTCTAGATCCTGAGTGTAATAACCAAACGGTTTTATAGGCTCTGATACAACTGGTGGTATTGAAGACGGTGTGTTGGGGCGCACTCCACCTCGCTGACGTGGAGAACCCCTAATACCCTGATGAGCAGGACCTGATGGTCGGAGTCTAGGTCGCCCAGGTCCACGTTTTACTGTGATAGTACGTGTCATTCCTGTACCTGTTGTTGTCAATGTTGAAGTACCTGCAACTGTTATACAGCACACATTATACCAAAATCAGTAATAACACACCACACTTTGACTGTAAACTGTTTGTCTTCAAGCACATACTTATCTTTTGAAAAATTCTGGTATTCAAAACACAGTTCTCGAAAATATATTTGAAACTTATTTATTTACTTTCCAACAAATATGACAATTTAAATACGTTAACTTTTCACAGCAAGTGACACAATGTACATCAAATGATATGAAACAAGAAAAACATCCAAATCAACGCAAAAGGCGCTATATTAGCTGACTGATCAACTGAAGCTGTGACACCTTTTTCAAATCCTTTACAATAAAATTAAGCAAAAAGAAAAATTACCAAGACTAGGAAGCTGAGAAGTGACTCTGTTAAGGCCACCTCTCCTAGCACTGCGAGGACGACCGCGCTTAGATGTATGGTGACGAACTGCAACAAAATATGATTTATAGACGATGAAACCATGATTTCCTTCTAAACTATTGAACAATTAGATGAAACTGACTTAAATAAACAAGTAATGACAATATAACAATTTGAAAATAGTTAATTGCTTACCAGCTTCACCAACTATTTTTTATTCAAGCCATTACACTACAAATATTTAAATAACATGAATATTTACATTATACAACCTATGCATTGTTATATATATGTAGCTGTGTATGTGAGCATCTAGCTTAATTTTAAACAACCTTCTGCTTGAATTAGTGAATATAAATAATATATAATACTTATGCATATATAAAATATTATGAGTATTAAAACCACCAAATATTATAAAAAAAAATATAAAATACATTGTAATTAAATACCGCCAGGTACCTGGATTTAGTGGTTCAATAGGGCCATCAACATCAACCACCAATGTATCACTGCTTGTTTCATCAAATAGTGCACTCCCCTATAGCACACCAGAAAAACTAAAGTTAATATACTATTACTAAAGAAGTAAATACATTTTGGAGCCTTGTTCTTTTTGAATTATCAATCTAAAAACATAAAAACACAAATTTACAATCTACAAACATAGATTTACTGCCAAAAAAATTCAACCATTTCTTGTAATCTATGCTAAAAACAAAATGACTTAACATTTACCAACTAATAATCTTCACCTTTCAATGTAAATGTGTTTTCATAAGTTTTAAATTAAATACATTTCTAAATTAATCTTAATTACCATACAAAACAGAAGTTAATCGCAAAAATTCAAAATTAAGGAAATTCAAAATGTAGACTTATGAAATGATATTAAGTGGAAATACATGTCAGGTTACCTCAGTAAAGATATTCATACAAGGTGTGTCTCAAAAGTAAGGGTCAGTCATGAATAAAAAATCACTGGCACAATAAAAAGTCTTATTGTGCATACATAATAGCTTCACTGTTTCATCAGTTAGCTATAAGCTGTCTATTTACGTTTTGTCTTTCAGTTGCAGTGATTCACAATAGCTGTGACAATAAACAATCCCCCCCAGTTATTAAATTCGGTCTGTGATTCAATTTCTCAATGCAAAAGGACAATACTTCTAAAATTCATTGTCAATTGTGTGAGGTTTATGGGCCTACTGTAATCACTGAAGATAAGGTAAGGGAGTGATGTCATGAGTTTAAAGATTCATGATGAAGAGAGGAGTGGAAGGCCTTGTGTTCAACCAGTGGGGGTTTCTTATTGTGGCCGCATGGCCACGTGCCCCCCTTGACAGAGAACATAAAAAAAAATTAAATCACATTACCATAGTTAACTAACTGTCCTTGTCTCTTGTTTATTTTAAAGATAAAAGATGAGCAATGATTTTTAGGCGTTGATTTAGATTAGAATGAAAGTATTTATCTGTCTTGCGTGTAGTAGGTAGCGTGAACCAATAGACAGGGCCGCTAAGAAACTTGCGGCCTGGTTGCCATGACTACGTGACGTATCGTGTGACATCATAGCGAATATTGCTGTTTAATAAACCATGTGTTTGGGCCACTAGTTCTGAGCGGCCTGTTGCCAGTTTTCAACAGTGGTGGTGTGCCGTTCGTTGATCATCAGTACTTTTATCATACGTGTTTTTGTGTTTTGTGTCATGTGTCGCCGACAATCATGAATAGAGTCAGTGTCTTAATAAAAACAAATTTTACCAGACTTTCTTTAGAAGATAAAATAAATATTAAAAAATTAGGCCGGCCATTACCTGATCTAAATTTAACACAGACCAGTGAAGGGAAAGCCCAAAATAGGACATTTACTCGGCGTTTCTCATGAGAAAATTTATAAACAAAATAATTGGATATGTGGGTGTGAAGTTTCGAATTTGTTGTACTATTTTCCGTGTGTATTCTTTTTCAATCCTGAAAAGAATGAACAGAAAAGGATGCAAATTGGGCCAGAAAGGGTATAAAAGATTTGCATCATCTTCCCACTAAAATAAAAATAACATGAATCATCTTGAAGCCATATTAATGCATGCACACAACTGGCTTTACTAGGCGAAGTAAATATTCTGACACAGCTTAATTCAGCTTATCGGACACATGTTCTTGAACATAATGCTCAGGTTGAAAACAACCATTATATTTTGAAACGTATTATTTGTTGCATAAAATTTTGCAGTGCTTTTGAGTTGGCACTTAAGAGGTCACCGCGAGATTGAAGAATCGGTAAATCGTGGAATAGGCCTATTTAGAGAATTAGTTGATTTTTCTGCAGAACTAGATGTTGTGTTGCGAGAACATCTGCTGAACGCTACAGTATTTAAGGGGACTTCTAAAAGTATACAAGTATACAGAACGATATTTTAGATAGCATATTGGCTGTGTGCAAAGAAGAAATTTATAATCAAATTAAAAATTCTGATTTCTTGGCTATTCAATATGACGAAACTACAGATTTTACGAATTGGTGCCAAATGGTACTAGTCTAATATTTAGATACGTTTTTGATGGAACTGTTCGTGAGAGCTTTTGGTGCTTTAGAAGAGTCAAGGATAAATTAGCAGAAGGGATACAAAAATGTATAGAAGAAGAAGTTATGGAAAAACCACGAAAGTTAATCGGTCAAACATACGATGGGGCAAATGTAATGTGTGGTGCTACAGGTGGTGTTTGAAGTTATATTAAGAAGAAATATCCTTACGCTCATTACATACATTGTTATGCTCACCAGCTTAATCTTTTGATCCAAAATGCTGCATCACAGCAGCGCGAGTGTTTTTTAATAATTTATCAGCAATTCCCACATTTTTTCAAATTCTTTAAATAGGTGCAATATGTTAGAAGAAATAGTCAAGCACAGGTTACCAAAAGTAGCAACAACCAGATAGAACTATAACATTAGGACAGTCAATACTGTGTTCGAGAATAGAGGAAAGCTCATAGAAGTGTTTGAAGAGATTGAAGATAAATGCCTAAGAAGCGGTACTTTTAATGAAGCTTCTGGTCTCAGACGAGCTCTAGAAGACCCAGAATTTTCGTTTTGGCTCACATTTTTTCACAAACTTTTGCCTCATGTTGACATTCTTTATAATCAAATCTGGTCAAGAAATAAGGATAGTATCCAACTTCAAAGTGATATTCAAAATTTTCAGATTTTGTGTTAAAAACATTAGAAATGAGACTGAGACTATTCAAAGCAATAGTGAAGAAAATTTTCATTCAACAAAGAGGAGAAGAAAAGAAGATAATTTACCAAGAAGTGCGTTTGCTACAGAAGTGTATGATGTAATTATTTTACAGATGAAAGACAGATTCTCATATCGTGGCCATCTGCAAGCAGCTCAGTTGTTTAATTCAGAATCAGTACCAAAATATTCAAAAGAATTTCTATTGGGCATTTTGGATACAGTGTGTTCTTCATATCTATTTCTAGACCAGACTCGTTTAAAAACAGAATTCGAAGTTATTTACTCACGACCGGACTTTAGTCAAATAATTGGAGCCACAAACTTCCTTACATTACTACTGCAACATAATCTTACTGATATTTTCCCGGAAACTATAAAAATACTAAAAATAATTTTAACAACGCCAATAACAACTGCAGAATCAGAGTGTTGTTTTTCAACTCTTAAAAAAGTCAAGACATTTTTGTGAAATACTATGGGTAATGATCGTTTAATGCGTTGGCGATAATGCCAATAAATAAAAATTTAGTGCAAGATATTGACAGTTTCGATGACAAAGTGTTGGAAAAGTTCATATCTATGAAAAATAGAAGGGTAGAATTTACTTTTACGAAATAATTGGCTTCATTCAATCCACTTTCCATTTCCAGTAAGATTTTACATTGTTAAAATGTTGTATGATTGCGTCCCTCCGGCTGAAAAGTCACCAGCCTCCACTGTGTTCAACCCCCACATTACTGAACCACTGAACACAAAAGTTAAAGAAAACTTATGGTTTATAATTAGTGTTCTTACACTGGAAGTTACACACGTTTCATGGTGCATGATATATACAATTGTAACTGAAAAAGGATGCTATCATAAATTGTGTGCAAGATCGGCACAAAAATGTTCAATGATGTGCACAAAAAACAGAGGATGGTACCTGCACATGCATTTTTGGACTGTTACAAGAGAAAGGCTGCTGAATTTTCCCCCCATATTGAAATTGGTTATGAAACATGGATTTCATACATTAACACTTTGGATAGGTAAGTTTTTTAGTTTCATTTCTCTAGAGTACGCATTATTTTTTAATGTATTACATAATTCTTTCTGTGAAGACTAGTTAATGTTCACTGACAGATTATTATATCATGTAAAAGTTCAATTATTTCTTGTTACACTGACATAAAAAAATTATAATACAATGATGTCTAATATTTTATTATTAATTAAAAAAAAAGAAATTTTTCACCTACAAAAAAAAAAGTTTTACATAAGTGTTGGTCAGTTTGCATTTATAAATGTTACATAAGATCTAATTAAAATTAATTATAAGTCTGAACTAATGTAATATAATGTCTAATCATCATATAAAAACTCGTGGATTTCATCTTTGGTCAAATAACAATCCTTAGAATCTATAATACATGCTTGTAAACAGCGCCTCAGTTCACAGAATGGCTATGAAAACATATGATTCCTATTTGTAATAAACAGAGTATAAAACTACTGTGTATTTTTTTCATGAACTAAATATGTGAGAGATTATGTTCCAGCTCACACAGCCTACAGATTTTACGTAACTAAATTTCAATGCATACAAATAGAAATTCCCACAGAAAGTGCGGGCAACATACACTGGGAGAAAAATGCCCACCCATGTTTTCACAAGCAATGTAGCCAAACAACAACCAGTAAAACAAAATCCGTGCATGCAACAATCAAGTTTACCAAAGCAAAAAATTCAAATAGCAAATTCATGAGCTCAGATAATAGCCACTGTTTCCTGTTACAAAAAAGATGTCCTACTGATGGATTTTATAAAGCTGGAACAATTACAGCACTTTCAAAACTGAGGTGTGCAATTCAGAACCAGATGATGTGGGATGCTGTTGTCAGGAATTCTCATTACTGTTCCCATACTGCACGTGCTTTTGAGAAGATTCATCAATTGAAGTGGGAAAATTTTGATAATCCCCTTAAAACCTAGAACTCACACCTAGTGATTTCCACTTGTCTCAAAAAATGGCTTGCTTCTCAATGGTTCAAGGACAGTGAGTAGTTGCAAGTAGTAGTGTTTAACTGACTTAAATCGCAGGCGGCATATTTTCATGAACAGGGTTTAGAAAGGCTTGTTCCTAGATGCCAGAAGTACTATAATGGTGACTATGTAGAAAATAAAATAAATGTAGTGTTCAAATATTAAAAGAGTAATAATTTTTTCTTATACTTTATTTTCTTCAATGACCTTTCGGCCCTTACTGTGAAACACATGTCATAAAAATCCTGCTTTTCAGAAGCAATTTTATATGTGTATTTTACCACCCACCCATCAGATTTAGAATAAAGAATTCAGTAGCTGGTTGAAAGGGCAGATTGTTAAGAATGTTTGAGGCCACTACTACTGTGAGTTAAATTCATACAAAAATATCCTCCCTCCCCATAATGTACGTTATTTTAAGTACTGAAAGTGTAAAGAATGTGCAAAATATGCATTTCAATGTTACAAAAAAGTTTCTTTCCATTATTTATAAAACACTGAATGTAATTTTTAAATATCTACAAACAAGAACTTCAGGCCACGGTCTTATAAAAATCAGTTTGTTATAATACTAACTAAAAAAATAAACTAATAACAAAACAAAATTTTAAAAACCTAAACACACACACACACACACACACGCAGTTGAAACCAAAACCTAACAAAACTAAATTAGCACAAATGAATTGAAAAGGTAAAAAATTACAAATTATTATTTATAAAGAGAAGTGTGCCTGAGAAAGAATAAATATGACATATCCACACTAATTTAAGGTATAGTATATAAAACAATAGAAGAATCACAAAACAAATTCCTCTATCAGGAGGATTAATTCACTCTACAACATAAAAATAATATTAACAACAAAATAAAATGCATAAAATAAGTCAAGTCACTACAAAATATAAATTACCTAAACTACCTTTCATAAAAAATAAACTCGTGTTGTTTTATACCACACTGGGCATTTTTGTAAGCCCATTTATTGTTATTAGAGCCAAATATTTGATCATGTAATTATCATACATACTTCAATATAAATTATTTAACATAGAGACTACTTACATCACTCTGTGCAGGGCTTACTGGTGCTGAATCATAGGTAAGAATGGTCTCTTCTAGGCCTTCTTCCAACTTAATTTGTTTACATGGTTCCTACAAAATCACAGAAGAATTTAATATTGATTTTTATGTGTCTGCCAAAATACAGTTTTCAATTAATTATTTACATCATGTAGTACACACACTATTACAATTAAAGATGTAATTGTGATAAGAAATACATTACCTTAAAGGAACCAATATTCTGTTTACGTTTACGTTCTCTGTCACGTTCCTTGTAAGTATCTGCTCGAGTTTCTTCTAATTGGCGTCTTTCTGCTTGTTTTTGGCGATCTGAAAAAAATTAACCCATAATAGTATAATCTTTCTTCTGAATAAAGGTATATTCCATTTACCCAAAATAAACCTGTGGATGAACATTAAATAAGTACTTACATTTCTGTTCAATTTCTTCATCGTCCAAAAGCAAAGATACTACTTCTTTGGGTTTTAAAGTGTCTGGTTTGAAATTACCACCACTTATCACCATTCTTTGAATCTGAAATGCAAATTTATAAAATTACTACTACTTCTGTGTAATGTGATATAATTTATAATTATCATCATAAGATGTTATTAAGGCACAATTAATGCAAATAATACAAGGGATAATCAGAAAGTAAGTTTTATTTTTAAATACTGCCACAGAATCAATACTGTAATGATGTTGTGCATGCATAACAAGTAGTTGATAAGCCAATAATACTGTTTGTAAACAACTGAGCACTGTTTAAACAGTGTGCATTTGTTGGTTGTATTTATAATGCCAAATAAAATCAAGATGCCCACTGCATGTGCAAGTATGTATGTATTAATTTCTTGAATGCAAAAGGCATTAAACCAGCTGAAATTCAATGTCAAATTTTCGATATTTATGGAGAAGTAATGAATGATATGATGGTATGAGATGGATACAATTTTTTAATGAACGATGCAAAAATGTTCATGATGACGAATGGAGCAGGTGACTGTTTTTAGCACATGACAATATGATGCGGGCCACTGAAGAGAATATTACAGAGAATAGACAATTCATTATGACATTGCTCTCCCATCATTTTTCAGAAATCTCACATTCACTTCTGCACGTAATTACTACTGAAAAATTAACTTCTGAAAAACTAACCTACTGAAAACTGTTTGCATGCTGGGTTTCAAATATGCTTACAGAAGAGTGGGACAGTGCATTGGCTTTTCTGGCATGATTCTGACAGCAAGAAGATGAGTTCCTGTACCATATAGTCACTGGGGATGAGACGTGTGTTACATGCTACCTCTAAATCAAAACAACAATCCAAAGCATGGAGGCACACTTTATTGCCTGCAAAATAAATTCAACTCAGTGTTTTCCTCTCAGAAAATTATGTGCAGAGTCTTGCAGAAAAAGTTTTCTTGTGGATTTCTTGCCTCAAGGCTCCACAGTAAACTCAGATGTCTATTGTAAAATGCTTATGAAATTGTGTCATGCTATCCAGAATAAATGATATGGATGCTTATTCAGGCCATTGTACTGATTCATGACAATGCCTGCACACACACACTGCCACTGCAATATAACATCTCAAAACATTCGGGTGGGATCAGTTTATCATCCGATGTACAGCTCAGACCTTTCCCAAGTGAATATCACTTTTTTAAGCACCTGACATCCTTCCTTGGTGGCCAGAAGTTCCATAACAATGACAGTGTCAAACAAGCTGTTACTAAATGGTTCAAATCATACAAATTGTTTTATGTTGTAATACATCCAATTTTTTGTAACACAATTACATTCGATATAAAATGTTAGACAACTCTGGAGTTTTACAAAGTTCACACATCTGGTTTGTTACATTACCGGTATTGTATTATTTTACTATTATCTACTGCCACACTACTACATATTACATGTATTTATTATCATTCACTGTGTTACTTCAAAATACTAGAGACACAAATAAAGCAACTACACAGCACAGTAATGCTACTACACTTGGTAAGTCACAAATTCTTTTCCATAAAAAAGTCTAAAAGACTTATTTAGACTTCTTCGCTGTTATGTCTTTCTGGATGCAGTCTTTTACCAGTGCATTACTTTCAGAAGTATGGAATTACAGCAGGTGAATCTGCATCATGACTCTATTTCATGATGTCATTAACAGAGTGAAGAGGTTTCCATGTATGTCTGAATGTTGCTTATTCAAAACTGTAGTGACTGGATTATCATTACAAATGTACTTTTGTGAATCATACAGAATGTTTTCTGTATATATATATATTGTAACGCAACATAGTTGAGGTTCCCCAACGTTACATAAAAGACTGAATGAAATATGGTCAAAGACCATACCCTGACTTAAGGTTGTTCGATAGTTCATATGTTTGAGAAGGACCTCAAGTAAAAAGGAGGCAATGACTAATATTAAATGTGAAAGAGCCAGACCAATGAATGATTGGATGTAATGAAATGTTTGTTTTGTACTTTGACATGTTAAGGTCTACAGAATATTTATATTGTATGTTGAATGTGTTAAAAATGAAATGATGTTGTTTGATAATAATACTTACTCAATAATTATGTTTATATTTTATATTAGATTTGTTTTTATACAGCACAATATAGTTACCAATGTTAGGCACGGTACTAAGTTGTCAGTATTGTATAAAATTGAAAGATACTGTTGTTCTAATTAATGTTTATAAACTGGATCAGGAGTGTGACCAGTGTTTCAAGTCTAACAAGTAGTTCTGACAATTATGTCATAAATTAATAAAGGGTTCCAGAACCAATTGATTAATGTAAAAACAAATAACCACCAGTAAATTGAAATTCATGTAATTAACTATGTAATCAATAATTAATTGTACAGTAGGTCAGGTAAAAAGAAAATTAAGTTAAAAACCAAATAATGTTATAATGGTTGTAAATGAATCTATAGGCCTAAATTCCATATTAGTGAAAGGAAATTAATACCTTTTTAGTAAACCCAGTCCAACGAAACTCTAGTAAAACATTTACTGTTTAATAAGGAAGGTTAGGGGAGAATTTTATGTGATTCAATATTAATCCAAGCATGGAGTATTTTATTGGAAAGGAGTAGTAATATTCTATAATGCCGGCTCAAGGATATATAGAAAACCTGGTTGTTAAGGCAACTGATTTTTAGTAACTTGTTGATTTTGAATAGATGGTACTGATTGTTACAAGCTATTAGGTTGAAATGAACCGATATATTTAAAATATATGAATAAATATAAAGAAAATATATATCCAAATTGAAAAAAAGCATTTTGCAAAACAATTATACTGGAATGTTAATGAATCATACAAATTAAATCACTCTATAAATTATCAATGAATACAATAAAAAAGAACTGAAAGCGTCTCACCTCATTCACTAAATAGAATTTGGTATTAAACCATTTCATGCTATAAATCGAAGACCAGTAAAGAGTTAAAACCTGAATTAACGGGATTATTGGAAATACAGAAGACTCGGTTGGACGAAAGAACCTTCATTGGCAGCAGAAGCTGAGATCCTAATTCCAATTCACTGGGACCAAGACTTGTGAAGACCGCAAAAGAAGAATAGAAGCCAGAAGATCTCCTGAGAATTTACCAAATACACACCATCATCAATTTTATTGAAAATCAGAGCAGTTCCACTGGAGGAAGACGATATAACCCGCATTTTGACCAGATACACTGTTGACAAACGTTCACCGCCAGTCGAAGTTTCGTCGGTTTGGTAAAAAACAACTTATTTTCATTCCATTGTAATTTAAGTAAATAATATTATTTTTGTAAATTGAACAACCTTAATTATGCGTTTTACCTGGCCTTACTAATGGTTCAAAGAACTACATGAACCCTGGTATAAGAATTATTTGTCATTATTTTCAAAGTATATATGTTTTTCTTTTTAGAATTCGAATAATTAAGAATCGATACATGTTGGGATAGTCGATTGTATTGTCTTATTGTTTGTCTGAGACAACGTAACTGGTTAAATACCAGAGAAAAATAAATAAAGTACATTTGTTGTATGAGATAACGTTTTAATCATTGCAGAGAAAATACTATATGTAATTGGCGTAATAATTTATTAACAGATTGATACAAACACTCAGAATAACTAACCTATACGCACAATTATTTATAATAACAGCGCTCCAAGTTTGCAGCTGGTGAGACGGGAGATTGCTGAACTAACGGGTTTTGCCATACTAAATTTGAATGAAATTTTTATCGTTGAGGGACTAGGGTTGAGACAAAAACCACTTACATTCAGTAAATACTCCATATATATTGCTCATATTAAACAACCACTGAGAATTAAATTAAGTCTACAGAATACTACCATTATAAATTCAGGAATATAATTCTAAGTTTGTGGACTTAATAATCTGTGTTCTGAGGGTTTCACTGGTCACAACCGCAAGTATATTAGTTAATAACATATTAATTAAACCAGGTAACAGCATTTTAATTGTTACGAATCGCCACCTACAACGTACTACTTGGCGTTTGTTACACCGGAGTCTCTTATAACTAATTACACTCATAGACAAGATCTCTTTATAATTTGACGTCTCCAGCTGATATCATACATTATTACCTACGTCCTCACATAATTAACAAGTAGTTCGTTACTAAATTGATTACAACAGTGGGGTTTGAATAAGACGGACATTTTCGCTAGCACCGGCATACATTAGTCTCTCTCTTTACAAATTGACGCTCGCAACGTGAGGCATCATCGTCTCATCTTAACACCACACCTTAGATATATTATTTTATTACAAATTGGCGCCCAACGTGGGGCTTTAGTTAAGTAAAAACTCATATTATTTGTTACTTAACTTGAGCAGGCAACCATTAGAGGCACAGGAATGCATACGAGAGCTCTTACGAAAAGAATGGAGAAGGAACAAGAGACAGAAGAAGATAGGAGGGAAAAAGAAACAGAGGTAGGTACAGATACTGAAATGGATCAACAGACAGGTGGTACAGAAGAAATCGAAATAGTTATGGATACGGAGACGGAAATAGTGGAAGAAGATGCCCAAGGGGATCAACCGGATAAACACAACCAAAAAGAAGATATAAGTATACAGGAGATGTTAAGAATTATAATGGAAGGGAATAACAAGATCCAAGAAGATAATAGACAAACTAATGAAAAATTTAAGGAAACTAATGAGAGTTTAAGACAAATCAAAGAAGATAATAGACAAACTAATGAAAAAATAGACAGTATCAAAGAAGATAATAGACAAACTAATGAAAAAATAGACAGTATTAAGGAAAGTACTAGTGAACTTTTAAGGCAAACCATAAATGAAAATAATGAACGATTGAAGGCCGATTTTAGACAAATCAATGAAAAGATAGACAGTATAAATGAAAATTCAGAAAAGCTGGAAAATAAAATAGACAGTATTAATGAGAACTCAAGAAAACAAAACGAAATTTTGAGCGAAAATTTAATCAAGCAGATGAATGAAAAGTTTGACAAGAATGACGAGAATTTGAGACAGATTCAAGACGATAACAAAATAATGAACGAAAAACTTGAGGAAAACAATAAACGAATGAAAGCAGATCTTGAGAAAATCAATGAGGATAATCTTATACGAATCGATGAGAGAATTGAACATTCTAACCAGGAAATAAGGGAAAATGTTGAAAAACAGAATGAAGTATTAAGACAAGTTATCAATAAGAAAATTGAGGACGCTAGTGAGGCAATCAGCCAGAAGGTAGTTAAGAACGACGGCGAAAGAAAACAGGAGATCGCGGAAACAAATAGAAAACTGAAAGCGACCGATGAAGTTATTATACGAAATAGAGCTGAACTAGAGGTCAAGCTAGGCCATATAGAAGAAGAAAACCGAATTCAAGTGGAATCAATACGAACTGATTGCGGAAACCAGCATCGAAATTTAGATACGATCATGAACGAAGTACAGGAGCAAGGACAACGTAACCAGGATAGAATCGAGAACCTACAACGATCAGTTGACAACCGATCGATCACTGTCCCATATACACAACATATAGACGACCGGGAGACCATCAACTTTAAGACATACAGGAGAAATCCAATGGAATTCTTGGAACGGGTCGGCGAACAAATTATGAGAACCGGTGAAAACAGGTGGCCAATAATTCGTCGTTATTTAGACGATCATTTTAAAGAAACTTACGATAACTGGTGGACAGCCACCAGGCACGAGATACGAAGCTACGAAGAATTTAAAATAGCTTTTAAAGCCAGATACTGGTCAGACGCCACCCAGAACGTAGTGAGGGAGAGCATCAGTTATGGAAGATATGACGCCAGCAGGGGAACAACACTTACCGCCTACTTCCTGGGAAAAGTATGTTTGGCAAGACATCTTGAACCAAAAATCCCAGAGGAAATTCTCGTCACCAGGTTAGCATATCACTATGATAACGGTATATCAATAGCACGATCGGGTGGACAAATAAAAACTATACAGGCCATGTCAACGCTATTAGAAGAGCACGAGCGTGAAGTACACTATCGAAGGAGTCGTCAGAGAAACGACCAGTACGGGAACAGGGATTTCCCAGACTATAACAATAGAAACAATAACCATAACAGTCATGAAGCGAATAACCGGACGAACTATAATGGCAGGCCTGGTAATTATGGTAATGAGGCGTACCAACGGCAAAATAACAACAACAGTCCAAGGAACAACGGAAACAATTACGGGAATAGACAGAGTATTCCGAACAACCAATATAACCGGTCGTATAACCCAAATTACCAGAACCGGAACACGAACAACCGAAATTATGATAACAGCAACCGTAATCCGAATAACCAAAACCAAAACTACAGAAGAGTTAATTATGTGGGGGCGTACGACAATTATAACGGGAGGACATACTACCAAGGACGTCGAAGTTTTGATAGGGACACCGATTGGAACCAGTACAGTAATAACGATCGAAGGGAGACTAGAACTAATAGGGGCAGAAGTCGGAGTCAGGAGGACTACCGCCGGGTTAACTACGAAGAGGATCGTCCATTACGGGTTTCCAGACCAATGGTGAATTTTATAAGGGCCGAAGAGAATGGTCCAAGGAGTGATCAACACCAAGGGGAGAATGATAATGAGTGTTTACAACGGAGCAATAACATCGGAGAATCCAGATCCGGAAGCGAGAACCAAAGAAGGGACGATCCATCTAGGGATATCCGAATAATTTATAATCAACAGAACCCACCAGAACGCTGGATTCCCCTAAGGGGAGATGGCCACCGACCCAGTACATCCCAGGATGTAAGACAAGAAATAAATGAAGAAGAAGCCACGGCCGACAGATAGAATACATAAAGAGAATAAAAAACCACAAAATTCTAAAAGTATGTAAGGACAACTTACTCATGTTATTTCGAACAATACAATTTAAAATGAAGAAACTAAAAAACCCAAAATTCCAAAGGATGTAAGAACAACTTACTCATAATTATTCAGAAACAGTATGATTTAAAATAAAGAGAATAAATACCCCAAAATTCAAAAAATGAAGTAAGCTCAACGTACAAACAAGTATCTAAGAAAACAATTTATGAGTTATATAAGAAAGAGAATTCTGAAGATAAAAAGAACAACCAAAGTCGAAAAATAAGTAAGAACACCTTACTATACAATTTAGAAGAAATTGATTTAAACTGATATGAAAGAAGAAAAATATTTTACACTAATTCAACCTAATAAAAATCATCAAAACCAGAAGACGAAATGAGTTTATCTGATATAATATAATAGCGAGAAATATAATTTTGAATGTAAAAGAAATAATAATGATTGTGCCAGAAGAATATAGCTACATAATGTAATGTATAGTACTGACCAAAATCTCATAACCAGCTGTATTGATCACAAAGGAATATGAGCCAATGAAGACAAGAGAATGAAGAAGCCAAAATGGAACCATCAAAAGGATCACAAGAAAAGAAAAAAAAAACTAATGGTTAAGAATTATCCGTAAACAAAACCCAATTAATAAATGTCAATAAAATAGCCAAGTATTTGAGAGAAAAAGTGTATAATAGAAGGAAGAATTAATATGAAGAAATAATATGATCTGAGTTAAAGTACAGTGAATAATCCCTAGAATATGATTATTATTTATTATTTTATTGAAGGTCACATGATGACTACCTTACGAGGTTTATTAATGAAGATTGACTGTAGAATATTCCAGCAATCATTTGACTGGGCAGAGATGATGTTCCTCTGATCCCAGAAAGTATGTAACGGACGACGGTAATTGGTTAGCCGATAGAGCACCACCGATTCGATTCCAGTTATAATGTTAGGGAGGTTTAGGAAAATTAAATATTAGAGGGAAAACTCACAAATAAATATAGAGAATTAAATAAAACCAGATCCAAAATGTATAATTAATGAAGAATGTCACAAGAATGATTATAGAAATAAGATTTAAACTTGGGAAATAATTGACTTTAAGAAGGAACGAAGAAATGATAATAAAATAACGAATAATTGGGAAATATAAAAGTACTATAAATAGGAAACCAATTAGCCAGATACAAATTAGAAGTTTATTTCTTGCTAAACTTTGTTTATACCAAAATAAACTTATTTCGAAGGGGGGGTGTTATGTAACGCAACATAGTTGAGGTTCCCCAACGTTACATAAAAGACTGAATGAAATATGGTCAAAGACCATACCCTGACTTAAGGTTGTTCGATAGTTCATATGTTTGAGAAGGACCTCAAGTAAAAAGGAGGCAATGACTAATATTAAATGTGAAAGAGCCAGACCAATGAATGATTGGATGTAATGAAATGTTTGTTTTGTACTGTGACATGTTAAGGTCTACAGAATATTTATATTGTATGTTGAATGTGTTAAAAATGAAATGATGTTGTTTGATAATAATACTTACTCAATAATTATGTTTATATTTTATATTAGATTTGTTTTTATACAGCACAATATAGTTACCAATGTTAGGCACGGTACAAAGTTGTCAGTATTGTATAAAATTGAAAGATACTGTTGTTCTAATTAATGTTTATAAACTGGATCAGGAGTGTGACCAGTGTTTCAAGTCTAACAAGTAGTTCTGACAATTATGTCATAAATTAATAAAGGGTTCCAGAACCAATTGATTAATGTAAAAACAAATAACCACCAGTAAATTGAAATTCATGTAATTAACTATGTAATCAATAATTAATTGTACAGTAGGTCAGGTAAAAAGAAAATTAAGTTAAAAACCAAATAATGTTATAATGGTTGTAAATGAATCTATAGGCCTAAATTCCATATTAGTGAAAGGAAATTAATACCTTTTTAGTAAACCCAGTCCAACGAAACTCTAGTAAAACATTTACTGTTTAATAAGGAAGGTTAGGGGAGAATTTTATGTGATTCAATATTAATCCAAGCATGGAGTATTTTATTGGAAAGGAGTAGTAATATTCTATAATGCCGGCTCAAGGATATATAGAAAACCTGGTTGTTAAGGCAACTGATTTTTAGTAACTTGTTGATTTTGAATAGATGGTACTGATTGTTACAAGCTATTAGGTTGAAATGAACCGATATATTTAAAATATATGAATAAATATAAAGAAAATATATATCCAAATTGAAAAAAAGCATTTTGCAAAACAATTATACTGGAATGTTAATGAATCATACAAATTAAATCACTCTATAAATTATCAATGAATACAATAAAAAAGAACTGAAAGCGTCTCACCTCATTCACTAAATAGAATTTGGTATTAAACCATTTCATGCTATAAATCGAAGACCAGTAAAGAGTTAAAACCTGAATTAACGGGATTATTGGAAATACAGAAGACTCGGTTGGACGAAAGAACCTTCATTGGCAGCAGAAGCTGAGATCCTAATTCCAATTCACTGGGACCAAGACTTGTGAAGACCGCAAAAGAAGAATAGAAGCCAGAAGATCTCCTGAGAATTTACCAAATACACACCATCATCAATTTTATTGAAAATCAGAGCAGTTCCACTGGAGGAAGACGATATAACCCGCATTTTGACCAGATACACTGTTGACAAACGTTCACCGCCAGTCGAAGTTTCGTCGGTTTGGTAAAAAACAACTTATTTTCATTCCATTGTAATTTAAGTAAATAATATTATTTTTGTAAATTGAACAACCTTAATTATGCGTTTTACCTGGCCTTACTAATGGTTCAAAGAACTACACGAACCCTGGTATAAGAATTATTTGTCATTATTTTCAAAGTATATATGTTTTTCTTTTTAGAATTCGAATAATTAAGAATCGATACATGTTGGGATAGTCGATTGTATTGTCTTATTGTTTGTCTGAGACAACGTAACTGGTTAAATACCAGAGAAAAATAAATAAAGTACATTTGTTGTATGAGATAACGTTTTAATCATTGCAGAGAAAATACTATATGTAATTGGCGTAATAATTTATTAACAGATTGATACAAACACTCAGAATAACTAACCTATACACACAATTATTTATAATAACAGCGCTCCAAGTTTGCAGCTGGTGAGACGGGAGATTGCTGAACTAACGGGTTTTGCCATACTAAATTTGAATGAAATTTTTATCGTTGAGGGACTAGGGTTGAGACAAAAACCACTTACATTCAGTAAATACTCCATATATATTGCTCATATTAAACAACCACTGAGAATTAAATTAAGTCTACAGAATACTACCATTATAAATTCAGGAATATAATTCTAAGTTTGTGGACTTAATAATCTGTGTTCTGAGGGTTTCACTGGTCACAACCGCAAGTATATTAGTTAATAACATATTAATTAAACCAGGTAACAGCATTTTAATTGTTACGAATCGCCACCTACAACGTACTACTTGGCGTTTGTTACACCGGAGTCTCTTATAACTAATTACACTCATAGACAAGATCTCTTTATAATTTGACGTCTCCAGCTGATATCATACATTATTACCTATGTCCTCACATAATTAACAAGTAGTTCGTTACTAAATTGATTACAACAGTGGGGTTTGAATAAGACGGACATTTTCGCTAGCACCGGCATACATTAGTCTCTCTCTTTACAAATTGACGCTCGCAACGTGAGGCATCATCGTCTCATCTTAACACCACACCTTAGATATATTATTTTATTACAATATATATATATATATATGTAAATATATGTAAATGTATGAATGTATGTAAATATTTGTCCCTGTTTTCATTTAATTTGTTACGTTTGTTGACACTGTCATCTTCCCCAAATCCAGCTTTTATAAATCACTTAGTGACAGTGTCAGTCCCTATTTGTTTTTATGACAAACTAATCCAGTTGACACTATCAAGAATTGAAATAGATCATGCTAAAGAATAAATTATCATTGTCATACATGTTTAGAATTAAGGACTGCATTACCAGATGCCTGTAGTATGACTTGAATATGTACCCTTTCCCTGACCCATGGGCTGGACAACCTATAGTTAAATTTGGAGGAACTGTTTGTCTTCATACTAGAAAGTGTGATGGACAGCATTATATAAAGAGAATCACTTTTCAGTTTTTTTTTTTCTTCAGCTTGTCATTTACAGAATTCAGCCAGTCTTCTATATTGAGTTGTTCATCCAGACTTGCTTATTGTTTCACCATACAACAGGAAATTTATTATAACTACATGTTTGAAACATATTGGTTTCACACACTGTCTAAATACTACACACTTTTATGTCTTATATGTCAAATTGTTTAATTCCACTGCCTACTCATCCCCTCCTAAACTATTTAACTTTGATACAGTGGTACAAATACAAACTTCTTATGGTACAAAAATAAACCATTATTATTTAAATCTGTACTTACTTGGACCATATTATAATCTGTCAGCACTGGACAAGTTTCTGTTTATTAATGTAATTTTAAGCGTGTTTTACTACATACAATAGCAAGACAATTTTCAACTATAAAATTATTTTTAAATGTCTGTTGTTTTGTTATATTTCCATTGTATATGCATTGCATCAAGCTTACATTTTGTGGAAGAATCACAATTACATGGAGTGGCTACTGACAAGTTTACAGAAAGTCTTTATTTTTACAATGGGCAGTAATGCAGTGGTGTGTTTATGAATGAGAGATACCAATTGTCTAACCACTGATTATACTTGTTGGCTAGAATCAATTGGCCCAATACAAGTTAATTTGATGCTGCTTCAATACTGTCAATTATTAGTTACTGGATGAACCTTCAGAGTTTCTATTTTAAGGTCAATCAAATCTGAGGTAGGCAGGTATGATTTGAAAATAGTGAAAACACCAAAAAGACATCGTCCAGTAGTCCTGTAACGGGACAGAATTAGTGTAACCCAAAATTCATGTACCATTTTAAAACATTTTTATTGTGATGAAACAGGTCTAGTTATACGATGACCAAATAAGGTAATGTAACAAAGAGTATGTGAGTCATACGGTACAATGCGAGTTGAACAGACGATGACCAAATAAGGCAAGGAATGTGGCTAATTGAAGTCACATCACCAGTGAATTATACAAACACCACGTGTTCCCAACAACACAGCGAGTTTCCTGTTGACGAACAAGAACGGAAATTTCCAGTCACCAGGGCAGGACGATGGTGGAATTCCACCTCAAACCAGTTTTCAAAGGCACAATTAAAACGAAAATCTGGCGTGGTCACGGTAAGGTCGCCCCAGTCTCCAACTCACCATCAGACCGTACGGACGTAATTTAACCGTGGCCTCGGGCATGAACGGTAGGCCGAAACAGGCATAGTAGGCCTACCGAATATTGTGTATTAAAAAATGTAACGAAGTAGTGAAGATGACAGTGACAATGATATAACAGTTTTTCACCGTTTATTGTGAGTGTTTTAACCAAAAAGTGTAGTACAACAGGTGGTGCGACAATTTGGATACCGCATGCAGATAAGTGATTATCAAGAAATATAATAAAGGCCATAACATTATTCAAAATCATTTAAAGTTTATATGGTAAAAAATCAATAACAAAATGAGATCTCAATAAAAGGGGGGTAAATAGAGAGAGAAAGAGTGAGAGAGCATGTGAGAAAAAAAGGGGGGTAAGAGAAAGAGAAAGGTACTGATATGCTATTTAGAAATTTTATTGCCTCATGTTTATTTTGAATTATTTCATGACTTAATTAATAACCAGTATATTATGTAATTAATAAAATTACCAAGCAATTAATAATGTTTGTTAAGAAAAATAAAATAAGATTTGTTTTGGATCTAACCATGTGTTAGTATAATTATTACACCAAAACCCATAACCTATTCTGTACCAAGAGTTCGTCTAAACGACCCTGGAGTTTTTATTTAAGGGAGTTTAATTATTTATTAAATTATTTCTGTGGGAAGAGTGAATTGGTTTCTACATTTACTCCTCAAAATGTAGTGGCGGCCCTGGGAAGTGTTGGGAATTTTCTTTTAAGGTAAGTCGATAAATAAATTCGTAAGAATCGGGATATTTTCTTGTGTATTACTTGTAAAGTTACAATCGCCGACCCTGCCAGGATGCTTATATAAAATTTGTTTATATAGGTTAGGCCTACTTGAGGTGCAGAAATAGGTTTTGGTTAATGGCGTTTTTTGTATTGTTTGTATAAGTTACGAAGTGTGTGTGATTAGAGGTTATGATATAACACATTGTGATTAACATTTTTTATAAAATTTTATTTATATAATTGACAAAAATTGCAGATGAAAATGAAACTAGTTTAACTGACTCTGCGATAATGAGTGACTCTGGAGCACAGTCGACTCCAGTGTCAACGAAAGAAAAATAGGGGTCAATGGCTGATATAATGAGTTTTTTGCGAACAATGTCGAATGATATTAGAAATGAAGTGAAAGAACAGAATACTAGTTTAGTAAAACAGTTCGATGAGCGGTTTGATATTAAATTCAGTGAAATGAAAGAACAACAAAATGCAACATCTGATGATATTAAAAAATGAAATGAAACTACAAAATGTTAATTTAAGAGGTGATATTAATGAAATAAAAGAACAAAATGTTAAATTCAAAAGCAATTTTAATGAACTAAGGAGTGATATTAATAATATTGATGAAAAGTTTGATAAGCGTTTGAGTGCTATTGATGAACAATTAGTATCAGTAGATAGTTGTCTTAGTACCATGCAGAAACAAATGCAAGACACTGTAAATGACATTAGAAAAAGAACGGAGAAGCGGAAATGAGAGGCAGAGAAATTAAAGGAGAATAAAGAAAGTGAACTAAGCCAGGTAATAGATAACAAGGTAAGTGATTCTGATAGTGAAAATAATAGTGATAACTATAATGATATGACAAGTAATAATGGTGACATAATTGAAAATGTGGTATTAGAGAGTAAAATGTTGACCAATAGTAGTGATGATGAGAGTTTAATGGGAGTAAAAGTTAGTAATGAGCTAGTAGTTGTTAATGAGATTGAGAGAGAGCGTGAAGAGAGGTTAGATGAGTATGGAGCGCAGAGGGCAAATTTTCCCTGTGGTATAAGTGGAGTAAAGACTCCACAAGTGGTCTTTGAGGACAAAGGTTCCTCCAGAGTTTATGTGAGAGACATGGTGTCTCCAAATGGTCCCCTAATTTGTTGTGATGTACCTGGTAAAGCCAGGAAGTGTTTTAGTGATTTTGTGAGGCCCTTTGCGTGGAGTGAGATAGTTCAGGGGGGGCTGTGAGAGGTATTGTGATGTGAGATGGAGAAAGAGAGAGATAGAGATTTTTAAAGTTAATAGAGGTTATGAAATGTTAGTGCAGAGTTTAGATATTGAGAGGTGAGAAAATTGACTTACCTTGTGATATAATTAGTGCAGCAGTCGATGATAATGTTGATGATATTGTAACTTATCTGATAGTGACAAATAATACTAAGGGCAACTTGACTATACACAATGTTGACAAGGTATATGATGTTATAATATGGAATAATCCGGTGGGTTATTACAGTATTGTGGTAGAATATGAGAATTTAAATAGCCATTGTATTGAAAAAGATAATATAATGGGTGTAAACAAAAATGAAATGTGCATGGGTAATGTAAGACTAATTTTTGATGATGGGGGTTAAACAGATGTTGTTGATGGACATTTAATTATTTTAGTTAATGGTGTTAATACTTGGCTTAATAATGTAATGATTTTTGGAGAACAATGACTTTTTATGTGAAGCATATTGTATATAAATCTGTATTGAGGTTAAATGTATGGTGTATTAGATTATGTTATTGTTATGGTAGGGTATCTGAGGATACATTGTGTTGTAGGTGTATGTTCTATTTTGTGTAGCAACGTTTATAATTTTGATTGAGTTTATAATAATAATGTTTTGTTGGAATAATAATTGACAGTATGTAATTATAAATTTTATTATGGAATGAAATTAATTTGAAATATTTTAAAAGGTGAATTTTAGTAATACATTCGAAAATTTTTTTGGAGATTTGAGAATTGGGTAATAGATTGTAAATAATCAAAAATTGATGTTTAACAGAAAATCAGTGTTGAAGGTATAATGCGACAATTGGAAGGTTCAATAGAAAATTAAAACTAAAGCTGTGTAATGTTTGTAATTTTTATTCAAATTCTCAAATTCAGAATTGAAGTGGTTATTTTAATGTGATGTGGGGAATGATTATTGTAAGGTGATGTATTTATGAGCTATACAACATGGTTTTATGAAACATTTATAATATAGTTGATAATGAGATAATGGAATCAGTATAGAGTTGAATTTGTAATTGAATTTGAGAATTATTTTTTGATAATTTGAATTATTTTGAGAAAAATTTGTTTTGGATGTGATTTATTATTGTATTTTGACAGATGGTCATATATTCATGTGTGTTAATATGTTATGTTTTAAATAAAATGTGTTATGTTAGCAATAAGGCTACCTATTGTAGAAGGATAATGTTATTTGTGTATTAAGATATTTAAGATATCAAATCAGTACTTTAGTAAATGCAAATCAGTACTTCTAGGAGGAACCCAAATCGGTTAAGGATATGCAATAGTGAAAGACCATTTGCTAATGTTTTTACTTGGTTGTTACATAATCTGGGTGGTACTGTGGAGGCGAACCTGTGCTGGCCAGCGCGTCAGGGCAGGGTCGCCCAGTGCCAGTCTGGCTTTATGGTGTTGGGATCCTGATGAAGGAAGTCCAGAAAGTCATGGAGGTGTGGCCACAGCCACTGGATTAAGGTGGGGTAAGTACCCAAATTTTAGTCAGGAAGTAAGGGGAGTTGTGGCGCCATATCCTCGCTGATCCTCTTAGGTTTAGGCAATGAGAGTTTTGATGTTTTTAACATAAAACCTCTTAATGGGGGGGGGGGGGGTCTTGTAACGGGACAAAATTAGTGTAACCCAAAATTCATGTACCATTTTAAAAAATTTTTATTGTGATGAAACAGATCTAGTTATACGATGACCAAATACGGTAATATAACAAAGAGTATGAGAGTCATACGGTACAGTGCGAGTTGAACAGACGATGACCAAATAAGGCAAGGAATGCGGCTAATTGAAGTCACGTCACCAGTGAATTATACAAACACCATGTGTTTCCAACGACACAGCAAGTTTCCTGTTGACGAACAAGAACGAAAATTTCCAGTCACCAGGGCAGGACGTTGGTGGAATTCCGCCTCAAACCAGTTTTCAAAGGCACAATTAAAACGGAAATCTGGCGTTGTCACGCTAAGGTCACCCCAGTCTCCAACTCACCATCAGACCGTACGGACGTAATTTAACCGTGGCCTCGGGCATGAACGGTAGGCCAAAACAGGCATACTAGTCTTACCGAATGTTGTGTATTAAAAAATGTAACGAAGTAGTGAAGATGACAGTGACAATGATATAACAGTTTTTCACCATTTATTGTGAGTGTTTTAACCAAAAAGTGTAGTACAACAGGTGGTGCGACAATTTGGATACCGCATGCAGATAAGTGATTATCAAGAAATATAATAAAGGCCATAACATTATTCAAAATCATTTAAAGTTTATATGGTAAAAAGTCAATAACAAAATGAGATATCAATAAAAGAGGGGTAAATAGAGAGAGAAAGAGTGAGAGAGCGTGTGAGAAAAAAAGGGGGGTAAGAGAAAGAGAAAGGTACTGATATGCTATTTAGAAATTTTATTGCCTCATGTTTATTTTGAATTATTTCATGACTTAATTAATAACCAGTATATTATGTAATTAATAAAATTACCAAGCAATTAATGTTTGTTAAGAAAAATAAAATAAGATTTGTTTTACATCTAACCATGTGTTAGTATAATTATTATGCCAAAACCCATAACCTATTCTGTACCAAGAGTTCGTCTAAACGACCCTGGAGTTTTTATTTAAGGGAGTTTAATTATTTATTAAATTATTTCTGTGGGAAAAGTGAATTGGTTTCTACATTTACTCCTCAAAATGTAGTGGCGGCCCTGGGAAGTGTTGGGGATTTTCTTTTAAGGTAAGTCGATAAAAAAATTCATAAGAATCGGGGTTGGTATTTTCTTGTATATTATTTGTAAAGTTACAGTGCCTCGTGACTGGCTACCAATAGTGACAACTTGGGGAAAACATGTTACTAAAAAAATGTTCTGACTGAGAATGTAACGTTGTTTCATGTTATTCATATGCATACACAGGGTAATAATTTACACACCTCACTTTTCTCTCGGGCACGTTGTAAAATACGTTCTTCAATTGTACCTTTACAAATCAATCTATATACAGTCACTTGTTTGGTTTGCCCCAACCTGTGTGCTCGATCCATTGCTTGCTGGTCTACTGTTGGGTTCCAGTCACTATCATAAAATATTACCTGTAATTAAAAACATGAAAACTTATTTTTTATGTTACTCAATGTAATACTCAAAAATACGCATTAGAAAAACAAATTATAAATTAACAATATCAATTTTAATTTTTAAATCATAATAAAATATAGTAATACCCCAGAGTTACACGATAAGTGGGACCGACGAAAAGCGCACAAGTAGGATTCGTGTAAGTCAGGGTACAACTTTGCATAGTGTTACGAGAAGCCTACCGAACAACCCAGAACATTCTCCACTCCCCCCATCCAGTGTGGCAGCTGTGCGTCATTCACTATGTGATTCTAGTGAGTTCCAAGAACACCTGAGATAAGCATTGAGCAGCCGGCGTTCAGTTAAGGAGGGAAAACTGTACTGTACCTCAGCGCAGCGTATATAAAGCCACAGCAACCAGGTTTTCAGTTCAGTAACGTGAGCGATTTTAGCTAGTGCGGACTGAGTGTTGTCGAAGTGAAGTAGTATTGTGTGAACCTCTATTAATAGTCATTGTTATTGAGTGTGGAAAAATCTGACTGGAATATTGTTCGAGTTAATTATAGACTGTTTAATTGTGAAAATTAAAGCTGGTGATTAGTGACTTAATTGGTGTCTTGTACTTATTTTGTTTTCCACTGTACCTACGATGATCGAGTAGACCGTCATAACAGTGGTGTCAGAGGTGGGATAGAACCGTTAACAGTGGAAACAGTGGACACTTTGTACAAGACGAGTGTAGTTTGTAATTAATTAATAAAATGGATACCAGTCTGAACATAGAAGCATTCTGAGCAATGCCACAGCAAAATCAGAAACAAGAAAAAGAAGAATGAAGACAGAAAAGAGAAGAGGCAGAAAAACGTAAACATGAAAATGAAACACCAGAGAGATGACAAAAAGAAGAATTTAGCCGTCAAGCAGACGACGTTAAGACATTCGTACAAGAGGATACCACTCCAAAATTCGTCCTGTTACAAGGTGAGGTGAACAAACAAGTTGACAGAATATCTGAAATAGAAAAATCTGTGAAAACAAATATTTCAAGTTTAGAAGATTCTATTACAAATTTAATAAAACAAATTAAAAAGGAAGTCAAACATTTAGTAAAAGAAATAGTTGATAATAAAAGACCATTAATAAATGCTGAAGAAGATTCAAAATATCAGAGAAATCTAACTCTAGTAGTGCCAGTTTACACAAAGGCCCCAACATTTGATGGAAGCACTCATTGGGCAACTTATATTCGCCAATTTGACGCTGCCGCTCACTTAAATAAATGGACGGAAGAAGAGAAAGGACTTTCACTAATTCTTGCTTTAAAAGGGCCTGCCGCAGAACTAATACAGAAAGTGCCACCTGAAAATCAGAACATCTATGCCGAATTAACAAAAGCTCTGGAATTACGGTATAGTGACAAGCATTTGTGCAAAGTGTACCGTGAACAACTTAAAGCGAGGCGACAGCATTCCGGGAAAACCCTCCAGCAGTTTGAAGGAAATGTTGACCAACTGACGAGATTGCTTTATCCTAAACAATCGGAGGACTTCCGGAAGTGGATTTCTCTCATTATGTTTATTGACGGTATCAGAGATAGTCAATTACAACAAGTGTTAAAAATGGCACGGCATGATAATAAATCACACGCTCTTGTTCATGCTCTCCGTTTTGAAGCTGCCAAGTTGGCGACCTACATTAATCAAGGTATGCCATCACGTTGTAGCCAAACGGATCCAATATCACAGTATCGTCATAGCGGACGGAATAAAGGGATGATTCAAGATCAACAGTTTAAGAAGTCAGCAGCGCCACAACGATCTTTCGAACCAAAGGATAAAGACAGAAGACCGAAGTGTTACAACTGTGGGAAACATGGTCATCTACAGGCAAACTGCTGGAAGAATAAAATACTGAGAGATGAGAGCGATCGCACCAATTGGAGAAGTAAAGCTCTAGAACAGCACACAGTTTCCACGCTACATAAGATTAGTGGAAACTTGATCGTTAATGGATTTGCGGAAGGTAAATGAAGATCAATTACAGTTGACACGGGCCCTACAGAAACCGACGGCCTCAAATTAGCTCTTCTACAATACAGACTGTGACTGGAAGCCCCGTCAATGTGTTAGGAAAGATAGACATACGTATACGCCTGGGTCTTCTCGAGTTTAGCCACCAAATGCTTGTTGCAGACATTGTTGATAAAGTGATTCTTGGCACGGACATTATGAATGCCAACGGGTTCATTGTGGACTTAAGAGAGAACGTCCTGTAGGTTGGCAAAGAGAAGATAAAGCTTTCCATGGCTAAAATGTCAGGGTCTGCCAACCATTCAATCAAGCAAGTGGCACTGGCTGAAGAAGTCAACAGGTCTGGTCAAGAGGAACCTTTCCTATTCCAGGCGGAAATGGAAGAACTAGCAGAGGAAGTAAAAATACGTGAAACGGCCAAAGAAGTGACTAGAAAGCCAACTATGGGTGTCAAGGAAAACCCCTTGTTTGTTCGTGAGTTAATACAAGCGCCCGGGGGAAAAGTTTCTGAAGATGAAGTTACGCAAGAGGTTATTGACGACGACCAAACAGGCTTGGATCAGCCAGTGGTGTTTAGGTCATCAATATATGACGCAACGGGAGTGATTCCAGCAAAACTATCGGTTGAGAGGAAGACCCATATTCTTGGTAACTTGATGTTCGGATCACACGATACCGAATTCGAAGGACGGGAGAATTATCTTTCACAAGGACGTCCACCTGGATCACCTGGCCAAGTATTACTTCACAGACGGTTTGCCAGTTTGAGACGAACAGGCTTAAGGAGGGGGCAGTATTACGAGAAGCCTACCGAACAACCCAGAACATTCTCCACTCCCCCCGTCCAGTGTGGCAGCTGTGCGTCATTCAACTACGAGATACTACTGAGTTCCAAGAACACTTGAGATAAGCATTAAGCAGCCGGCGTTCAGTAATGGAGGGAAAACTGTACTGTACCTCAGCGCAGCGTATATAAAGCCATGTAGCAGCCAAGATTTCAGTTCAGGCCGGCGTTCAGTCGCCGCCTACCTGAGCATATACCACTCGACATTACCCAGCATGTCGACGAGGCAGTTGCCTTATTCGACACAGCCGTAGTCTCGGCGGTAGACGTGTCCTCCCGGATGAAGCTGGGGCTCCGCCCGACTATCAGCGGATCCCCGAAGAGGTGTCTCAGCTCGCTTGCGAGAGGAATCGCCTCCAGAGATGCTGGCAGAGGACTCGTGACCCGGCTGACAAGGCTGCGTTTAACAGAGCGTCTGGCAAGTTGCGTCGTGACATGCTGGCATTCCGTAGACGCAACTGGGAGCTAGCTGTAACACAGATGGATGCCCCTGCCGAGAACCGTAATGTCTGGCGGATTCCCAGTACCCTAACGGGAAAGCGTAAGCGTACGCCTCTCCCCGCACTGGTCGGACCTGGCGGTCAACCCCTTGGACACCCCCTCGAGAAGGCAGAGTTCTTGGCTGACAGTTTAGAGCGACAGTTCGCTCCCAACCCATCCAAGAACCCAGCCTTCACTAAGCAAATCTGCCACGAGGTAGAGCGCTTTCTATCGGCTGGTATCACAGTCCAGCCGGAGCCCATCTCGCCGGAGGAGGTCTCTGAGAGGATTGTTCAGCTCAAGCCCCACAAGGCGCCTGGCCCAGACGGAGTCATGAATTCCGCACTCCATCGCTTTCCGGAGCAAGGAATACAGTTCCTCTCTGATCTGTTCAATATATGTCTCAGACTGGCCTACTTTCCGGTGAAATGGAAAACGTCTACAGTTATAGTGATACCCAAGCCAGGAAAGAATTCTTCTCACGCAGAAAACCTCAGACCCATCAGCCTCTTGTCCACGACGTCCAAGGTTTTCGAGCGATTGATCCAGCGTAGGATCCGCGACCACCTAGTAAGACTGGACGTGCTGATCCCCGAACAGTTCGGCTTTCGTGAGCTGCACTCCTTGACTAATCAGCTGATAAGACTCATGGAATGCATTACCGAGGCTGGCTGCCAGGGCAAAAAGATGACTGCGATCTACCTAGACGTCAAGAAAGCCTTTGACCGCGTGTGACACAAGGGTGTCCTTTACAAACTAATGGAAGTCCTTCTCCCAGATTGCTACATTCACTTGATCGGCAGCTTTCTGCGAGACCATAGGTTCCGAGTGAGAATAGACCACTCTCTCTCTTCGGAGAAGCGTATTACCGCCGGTGTCCCTCAGGGAAGTGAACTTGGCCCTCTCCTGTTCTCGCTGTTTGTCAACGACACGCCACGAGTTCCTGGAGTAAAATTGTCACTGTTTGTGGACGACACTGCGGCTTTTGCCTCAGAGCCGAACGCAAGTTATGCGGCAATCAAGCTCCAGCGCCAACTCGACGTGTATGTTGGGTGGACTGATGACTGGAGAGTTGCCGTCAACGCTTCCAAGAGTGACGCGGTAATATTCTCGCGAAAACGCAAGCAGCCTCGGCCGCTTAAAGTAGGCCCTGTCGAGGTACCCTGGACCAATAGCGTCAAGTACCTCGGGCTCCACGTGGACTTCCGACTCACTGGCGAACCCATACATAGTACATCCGACAACGCACTTCGGTGCAACTCAGTGGACTCTGCCCCATGCTATCTAATCCGGCAATGACCCCCTGGCTAGGTAAGCTCATAGTCAAATCGTACGTGTTGCCCGTGATTACCTATGCCTGTCCTGTTTGGGGATACCTTGCTCGTGGTCATAGATCAGCGCTCCAGCGCGTTCTTTACCGGGGACTGAAGCTTGCGTGTAAAGTCCCCTGGAGGTACTCTTCTCATCTTTTGAGGAGAGGACTCGGTGTCCGCACTTTTGATGACACTGCGAGACGCCTGGCCCGTAGATTCTATGTTCGTTTCGAAAGAGTAACCCACAATTCCCTCATTTCCAGACTTGGTAAATACACCCCGCGACCAGGTGAGTCCTGGAAGCAACCACGTTTATTAACTCCGGTGGTATAATCCATCAATCGCAGGTCGCTTCAGACCCCCCATAAGTAGATAAAACATAATAAAATAAACTAAAAATGACCGAGTGGCAGGAGTCCTATCTGAGACTCGGGACACTGCACAACTCGCGACCCGCGCAACCCCTAGTCATGTGTTTTCAGTTCAGTAATGTGAGTGATTTTAGCTAGTGCGGATTGAGTGTTGTCGAAGTGAAGTAGTATTGTGTTAATAATTGTGTGAACCTCTATTAATACACATTGTTACTGAGTGTGGACTAATCTGACTGGAATATTGTTTGAGCTAATTATAGACTGTTTAATTGTGAAAATTAAAGCTAGTGATTAGTGACTTAATTGGAGTCTTGTACTTATTTTGTTTTCCACTGTACCTACGACGATCAAGTAGACCATATTAACAATATAAATACATATACATTTTAGTTAATTAGTATAAAGGGCTAACAAAAACACTTGTTTAAAAGAAATCTATGTAATAAAAATTATAGTTTTTCATACATATTAATACAAAATACTATTAAAATAAAAATGTTATATAAAATGAAGTTACGTAGATGTCGATGACTTCATAAAATCTAACAAACTCGTCAGACAACACAATGTCTTCTTTTTTCAGACAAAATTTCTTCGTAACAAGCTAATATATTTTTTCTTCAGTGCCTAGTAGTTGTAATCCACTCTTCATTAGAGTTTATATCCTCTTAAGATTTGTAATCCCTTTTCAATAGAGTTGAGACCTTCTGTCAAGCTTGCAACTGTCATGTGCTTTTCTGGTAGAAATGCATCTGAGGTGTCGGTTTCTTCAGCAGCGTTTTTCTCACGAATTTCCATGACATCGTCAATTGTCAGTTCCTTGCCATGTGAATCCAATAGCTTGCTGCCATCATTACTATCGACTTCCAAGTATAATTACCTGGCAAGATTGACAACTTCTTTCACTGTACGAGTGACTTGCCAAAATTCCATCGCAAGATTCTCCAGTGATTCTTATGGCGTCTAAAATATTGAATTGTCACCAAAAATCTTTTAACAGACAGCTGACTGTTTTGTCTCATACCTTCATTCAGATATGCAAATGAATGTCTCATGTAGTAAGCCTTGACTGTTTTGATAACACCTTGGTCCATCGGCTGAAGCAAGAAGGTTGTGTTTCGAGTTCAAAAAAAAATTTTCACACATGGGTCGAAATCAATTAGAGTGGCAGGAGGGTGACTGGGTCCCTGGGTCCATTGTCGATAAGAAGCATCACGTTCAACGGAATTTGTTTAAAATCGGCAATAACATTTGACTTTGGGTATGAAATGGTAACCAAATCAGTCCTCAAAAACAGAAGCTGTTAACCACGCTTCAAGATTTGACTTCCACAATCATTGGCAAGCCAGGTTTAGATTTATTTTTTAAAGCTCTTGGATTTTTGGAGCGATAAACTAAGAGAAGTTTTAACTTACAGTCACCAGCTGCATTCCCGCCAATCATCACTGTCAATTGGTCTTTGGAAATCTTAAAGCCTGGAAAGGTTTTTTCTTCACATGCAATAAAAGTTTGTTTAGGCATCTTATTCTATAATAGGCCAGTCTCATCCACGTTAAATATGGTTTACTGCTATAGCCACCTTCCTCTACCACAGACTTGAGTGTGTCAGGAAAAGAAGACCCAGCCTGTTTATTGTCACTTGCTCCCTTTCCGCTCTCCACGATGCTGTGCCAATTGCAGCAAGTTTTAAATTGGCTAACCAACCATTACTGGCTACAAAGTTTCCATCTTTGGCTGTCTCCTCAGCTTCTTCTTTCAACCTCTCAGAAATCAGTTTAGCTTGATAACACATGGTGTTCTGATCAAATAGACAATTCTTCACTCTTTCTTCATTATCATGCCATAATTTCACCATTGTTTCCATCCCAGCAATATACCATGACACTTACACGTTATGCTTGAATTCAAGGACTGGGCATTTTTCACAGCTGCGAGAACTCTTTCTTTATGTTTTATGATTGTTCTTACTGTGAATTCCGGTAGCTCAAAATTCTTTGCTAATTCAAAAATTTTCATTTGGGCATCAAAATCCTTAATAATGTTAAGTTTACATTCCACAGTTATCGTTTTCCTTTTTCATACTAGGTACGTTCGACACAGTTATGTTTTAAACGTTACACACACACACACACACACACACACACACACACACACACACACACACACACACACACACACACACACACACACACACACACACACACACACACACACACACACACACACACACACACACAAGTCCTGTATTGTACTATACGAGTGATAAATGATGGTGGAATGATCTGAACGGTGGTGGGGGACAAAGTTGGAGGGGAGATGAAGAACCGCATAACTACGAGTTCGTGGAAGTCGGGGTAGCATAAGTGGGGGTATTACTGTACTTACAAATTGCAATAGTACTAAATTTTTTTTATTTTTTTTTTCATTTCTATATCCATTTTCTCCAAACAGTATACAATTCAAAAAGTTCTTGAGGTTATATGATAATAAAATTATTGTAATAATACTGACAACATATACACTCATATTAAAATACAACTGTTAATTTAAAATTTAATTCTCTAACCCCTGCGCCACTTTATGGTAACAGGGTGTACAAAACACACACACACACACACACACACACACACACACACACACACACACACACACACACACGCGCGCGCGCGCGCGCGCGCGTATGTTGAAAAATTAACTCACTGTGTCTGCTGCAGTAAGATTGATGCCAAGACCACCAGCTCTTGTGCTGAGGAGGAACACAAATATGTCTGCCCTGAAACAAATTGTCCGGGATTATTATTCACATACAAGCAACTGAGTATGTGTAGATTAAACAATCTCATATATGGTGAGAACCACACTACATTCAATGTATATACAACTCTCCAGTTACAATACTCCTTATAACACTAAGTTATATCTTACCATTGAATCTTGTGGAGATCTTGTATCTTGTAACTCTAAGGCCTTATGCATTTGTGTTATTGCTTATCAAAGTTATGGGTACAAAACCCTGGTCAAATAAATATTCTTCCTAAAAATGTCTATCTTTCATATTCTATCTAATTTTTTTTTTACAAGTGCTTTTTATCCTAGTAGTTCTTTCATCTACATGAATGCTTTCATACCTTAGAGAATAGTGTAAAATACAGGATTCACTTTATACTATGGAGTTTACTACATGCTATCTATTTAATAATTAAACAAACTATAAACAATTATAATACAAACAAAAAACATACCTTGATTGAAAGTCAGCAACCATGTCTCTACGTTCTGAAATCTTCGAAGAACCATCTAATCTCATGTATGTAAGTTTCCTGTGCCACATGTACTCCTGAAAATAAATGTGAAAATACACTCAGACTACACCTCTTACTGATGACACTGAAAGGGCACTTAAAAAATTTTGTAATTTTATGTACTACACAATTACCTCAAGAAGATCGATCATCCTAGTCATCTGAGAGTATATCAATACTCTGTGACCCTGTTCCTTCAACCTCTTTAAAAGTCCATCCAAAACATACAACTTTCCAGCATCAGTTACTAGTGTTTCCTTATCTGAAAATATAAATTAAAACAACAATGTTCATAACTCTTTTCTGTCATAGTAGTTATATTCATCAAAAATATAAAGCATTACACATTTTTAAAAATAAAATTAAACTTTTGAGTCCGCCAAGTTCAAATATATTAAAAAATTAAAACTACAACCTGATAAATAAACTATTTATTATGTAGACAACATAATTTCCCCTACAGAGTGCAGGAATTTTTCCTAACTTTTGCAAAAGCAAATGTTTACAAAAATAAAGAACAGAATTATTCTATACTTTACATTTAGTTTATTTTAAACTGTAAATTAAAATATGTTTAATAAAACAGATTAAACATATACATATAGTACATGTAGGTTTCTGCATGCTTCTCTGTATTATAAATTATTATATTTCAGCACAAAACTAATACTGTAACCTAGTTTTTGAAAGCCTCAAGCCTGGTATTGTAATGTATTTGTTCCAACTTTCTGTTCTTAATTTAGACTATCACATTTACAATACAGGCCTGACCGGGGTTAATGGATTAGTTGTCAAAAGTTTCACAACTTGGTCACCAGATTGCTGTTTGTCTCGTCAGCTGTTCCTCCCACTGTTAACACGGTTTTTGTGATGTTGTGGCGGTGTCTTTGACCACTGTGACTAACTTTACGACAGATTTTGTTTTTTTCATTAGCAAGTAAATTTTGTTACCTCTCTTTTAACTCTATAAATTGTAAAAAAGTAAATCAGTCAATTTCTCAGTTTACATAGTTTTAAACTCAATATCATTAGGTACATTTACACGTTTTCAAAACACTGCTGATCATAAAGCATAGTTCCACAGTATGGTTATTAAAAATGGTGCAATGGGGATAGTTGTCACAAATCAATTGGGTCTACTTGTCATTTGTGACAACAGACTTCATGCTAGTCATTTATTTGTTTTGTTTTTCAGGTTACAAAATGGTTCGTAATTTTAAGAGGAAGACAGACCAAGGGTTTACACCTCCAGATGTTATGCTGAGGGAAGCTAGGGAAGTTATTTTGAATAAAAGATCTTTAAGAGGAGTAGCAACTGAATTTAAAATAAATTACCGAACATTAGCACGATATTGTAAAAAAAATACCTGAAAATGAGCTCAATAATGAAAGAGTTACAGCTCCTTCGATATTTGTTGGCTATAAGAAAGCTCTTCAGATATTTTCAGATGAAAAAGAAAATGAGTTAATTGAATATTATTCAAGCATCTGAATTTTATTTTGGGCTTTTTTAAAAAAAAAAACAGAAGCTAGCCTATGAGTTAGCTGATGGTAATTCTCTTAAACATGCCACGTGGAGACAAAATAAAATGGCAGGCTCTGAATCATTTACGAAGAGGCATCAGCAACTGTCCAGACACCCGATCGAGAGAGGCACATTAGTAACAACTGCTTGTGCAATTTCTGCAACTGGTAATACTATCCCATCTATTTTTGTGTTCCCCCAAGTTCACTGTAAGGACCATTTTATTGCAACTGGACCTCCACGTTCTGTAAGTAGTGCTAATCCTTCAGGATGGATGCAAGAGGACGATTTTGTTTCATTTTTAAAACATGTTTATAAACATACAAAAACAATGCCCAAGATGCGATGTTTGTTTGTGTTAGAAAACCATGGTTCTCATTTCAGAAATTTTTTAGTAAAGCTAATGGTATAGTTTTAAGCTATCATTCCCACCCCATTATATTAATAAGCTCCAGCCTTTGGAAACAATGACCATTTATCATATTCCAATAGTCATTGCTCGAGCCATCCCTTGGCAATGACACCAACAAATATTCCATTAGGATTTAATGAAAAAACTGAGGATTATTTCTACCAATTACTGCAAAATGGTTATGAATCGATGATAAATACTTGTACTCATCCTATAAAGAATTATAAAGATGGAACTTGCATTGACCATATTTTCATGAAAGGAATATACACAGCAAAATCTGGTAAATTAATTGACTCAATCACAGACCACTACCCCGTTTTAATATCACTACATGGAAACAACATAAAATGCAAACTTACAGTATCTTTTGAAATAAACAAAAAAAGATTTTTGGAGCTGTGTGCTTCAGAACAATGGCAACAAGTCTGTAATACACCAAATAACAATGAAGCATTAGAATCGTTAATAAACAAGATTCAAACTATCAATGAACTTTCACACAAAACTAGGCCAAAAATTCAAAAACCAAGAAAGACCTGGATTACCCCTGCTCTCATTAATTCAGTTAATAACAAAAACAAATTATATAAAGCCTGGAAGAATAGTCAAGACGACTTGCTAAAAAAAGAGCTGTACTTAATTTACGAAAAATGACTTAAATCATTACTTAGGACTGCTAAAAATAGGCATGAAGAAAAACAACTACAAAACGCTGATTCTAAAAAAATGTGGAGATATGTTCATCTAAAATTGGATCGTAATTCAAAAAATAGACAAATAAATGATATTTTGATTAATAATAAACTTAACAGCAATGACTGGACAAAGGCTAATTATTTTAATGAATTTTTCAGCACAATAGTATCTAGGCTGAATGAAAGTGCGACTCCTCCTATTCTGCAGCATGAAATACCAGATATATCAATTAATCAGCATACTATGTTTCTAACACCAACAAATGAGTCAGAAGTTTACTAAACTATTTGTGAACTCAAAAATAAACCTGGTGGGTGTGATGAAATTCATGCCTATACAGTTAAGCTAGCTGCTCCGTTCATAACTCCTGCTTTGACTCACATTATTAATACTGCTATGATACAAGGTACATGTCCATATCAATTTAAGAAAGCTGTAATTTGTCCTATATATAAGGAAGGTGTAAAAAGTTTGGTTAACAATTATCGACCGATCGCACTGATATCAAATCTAGCTAAGATTTTTGAAAAAATTATTTTTACCAGATTATTTAAATTTGTAAAGAACCATAACCTGTTAAGTGCTAAACAATTTGGCTTTCTCAAGAAGAAAGGTACAGATGATGCTATAGCCCTACTTAGCAAATTTATTTATGAAAATCTAAGTATTAGCATACCAACTGTTGTAACTTTTTTGGACTACTCCAAAGCTTTTGACACTGTCGATCATGGCATACTTATATCCAAATTACAGAATATGGGAATAAGAGGTGTAAGCTTATCCCTGATAGCCAGTTATTTACATGACAGGACACAAGTTGTAAAGGTGAATGGGACTAGAAGTCAGCCTATTAAAACAAATGTTGGAGTGCCCCAGGGCTCTATATTAGGACCTTTATTGTTTATTTTATATATCAATGACTTACTAGTGTTACAAGATGTATTAATAGCATATGCTGACGATACAGCAGTACCAATGAAAGCAAAGACATGGCCTGAACTTGCTACAGATATGTCAACTAAATTAGATATTATATACTCTTGGCTCTATCACAATAATCTAGTACTCAACATAAGCAAGTCTGTTTTTATCACCTTTGGAAATTATAGAGACTCTGTTCCGCATGACTTTGAAATTAAGATAAATGGTCAAAAATTGAAAAGAGTTAAATCTAGTAAATATCTACGAATAACATATGACTTTAACATGAAGTGGGATGTACATGTGGCTAACATTGTAAAAAAAACCAAATACTTAGTCTACGTTTTTTACAGACTTAAACAAATTTTATCAAAAAAGCAACTAATACAAATATACTATGGACTATTCCATAGTGTGGCAGGGTATGCTATCATAGGCTGGGGGGGTCTATATAAATCATCTCTAGACGCATTGGATCGGCTGCAAAAGTGTATTCTTAAAATTATAGGAGTCAATGAACAAGATTCGAATAAACCATTAAATATTAAACAGGTGTTTGTAGTGAATTCTATAGTTTATCAATACAATGATCTAAAAAGTGAGTTTTTACAAAATCGAATCAACACACGGTATAAAAATATTATATTGCCGCGACACCTATTAAGTATTGGGCAAAGAAGCTATTTGTATTATGCCATAAAATATTTTAATGAATTACCTAATGAACTGAAAAATCTAAGTGTAAATATAAAAGTGCTTAAAAAAAAAATCAAAGAAAAAGTTAGGAACATTGTTATTGAATAATAAAAAAAACAGTCTATTATGATATGGACCTTTTTTTCTCTTTTTTTTCATTTATTTATTGAATTGTGTTATAGTACAAACTAAAATTTTGTTAAAATTGAAAAATAATTTATTTTTAATATTTACTATGATCGGTGAGGTAAAACTCACAATTAGTATTAAGTATATAAATATTAATTCTAAGGACCAACCTATGTACGGGCATTTATGCCCCCTATAGGTCCTTTATTGTATAATTTTTATTATATGTAAAGGAAAATTGGTAATAAATATTATTATTATTATTATTATTTAAATGCATGGTAACTGTCCCCATTAAAAGGGATGTTTTTACATATGCAGATTTTGCTCCAGCCTTTGTTTCAGATAGACCCCTCTCTCTTCAAATAAAAATGACACAAATAAGTTCACTGAAAACAAAGGGCCAGGTAAATCTGGAAAGCCAACCCAAGGAGAGGTAATGCGGAAGCCTTCTGAACATGGACCAAAAGAAATTCCTCCTCAAGAAAAACCAAATCAAGGCTGAAATTTTTGGAATCAGCATTCATCAGTGTCTCCGGTCGAAGTTCGTCCCTTTCCAAGGTTGGATCGAGAAAAGTTACCAACAAAAACAATAACCACAAAACAGAAACTGTGGTTTTAGCGGACACTCCTGTAAAAAGAAAGTTGGAGGAGGAAAAAAGGGTGAGTGATAACAAAAAACTTAAAAGGCTTAAGAAAAAACTGTTTAAAAAACACAAATTGATAAAATCTAGATCAATATGGATCTAGGACATATGGATCCTAAAATCTAGGACAAAAAATATGGATCTTGAAAACAAAAGAAATCAGCAGCAAAATATTGGACAAGACTGGAGTAAACTCAGAGATTGAAGAAGATGAATGCTTCTGTCCTGTATGTCTTGAAGCTTACTCAAATAGTCGCTAAAGAGAAGCGTGGATTCGGTATATGGAATGCAAAGGCTGGTCACACGAACAGTACATTCCAGAAGAAAAATGTATGTTTGCCATTCTTCATTTAAAATACATGTGGCAAGTTACCTAAATGTATGTGAAACTAACCCCATATTTGGGGCGGTTTATTACATTTGGAATCAAACTGCAAAAAAATGCTTTCTACTGTAATAGAATTTTTAGTTTTACTGTAAAACACACTAAAATCTTTGACTTTACAGTGCAGTAAATTTCATTTGATTATGGGTAATGACAAAAATCTGAAACATGTGACAACTGTCCCCGATCTCTCCTACATACAACAACCAATACACTTAGGATTCATAATTATAAATTTACTAAAATATATAAACCATTTTATTTACTTTAACACTGAAATGGGCATAATAAATTAATGCTGCATTTTTGTAAAGAAGTTTAAAGGATTTAAATAACGGCCTAGTTAACTCTTTTAATTATTAATTCGCATTATTAATTTTTATTTCAAATTGTTTTCAATTACAACTTAGAATTCATCATGTGTCATTACAGTAGATGCCAATAATTACAGAAGTCTGAATTTTCAACCATCTCTGAGCATCAAAGTTTATTTATTACTATTTTTTTTTTTTTTTTTGAAGACTACATCTGATACCAAAAATGATTATATAAATCATTTTAAGTACAGAATTTCATATTACACATTGTACCTGCAGAAGGCACTACTGGATTGTATACAATTTGTTTGATTGACAACTATAGTAGCCTCCTGTACATTATATGACTGAATAACTAATATAACTACAATGGTGTACTATGTAGTCTTTGTCAATAGCAACTGGGAATGAATGTAAAACAACAGACTACTTTTGTTATGCGTTGGGTTTTGTTGGTTAACATAACTGCATATATCTCCAAAACTGTTCCCATGCTGTGTTTAGGAAGATATTAACTAAAAGACTGTCTTTTGTTAGTCCAGACAGATGCATACTACTGCAACTACAGCTTGTACAAAGTGTGACTATAAAGTAACTGGACCGATATTTTTGCCACTTTCCTATAACACTGGCAACAGTGAGTAGCATGGGCCTATACTCTCCTACCTATACTGACCTATACTCTCCCTCCATGTAGTCTTAAATTTTCAAGCACCTGCAATCAACAGTTTGGCAGTAACATTTGTTTGAAGCAGTTTATGTATATCAGCTCAAATAGTACAATGTTGAGTATTAACACACAGGAACACTCCAATATGAAATTTTTCATAAAACTTAGAAAATCTGCTACAGAAACATACCATTTGGGAAGGAGGTTTATGGTGATGAGTTGGCTACTGGGCACTCATGTCTTGTAGTGGGTTAAACATTTTAAGTGTAAAGAGAACTTACTGAAAACAAGGTGTGCCTCATGCGCTTCAAAATTAGATGATAACATTCATAATGCCACTGTTAGAAAAAAATTGTCACCTGAGAATTTGAGTGGTCGCTAAACTGGATAGCACTGAAAAAAATAAACTGTTCAACAGATTTTACACATACATAAAAAAGTGTTCTCACTTTTGTTATATTATTATATAATATCAATAATAATAATCTTGTTCAACTTTAGTTCCGGGCGCCATCATTACAAACAATGAAATTTTACTTACCTTTAGGCCAGGATTCGTTTAAGCGAAACTCAAAGTAGCGGAAAGTGTTATTTGAAATAATGACACTTGGTTGAAATGTTTACCATATGACATTACCTTTTAATTTCATTATCTTCAATTACACAACATGTGATTCTATCGTGCAATGTACAAGCACGCTACTATATGCTATGATAGATTGCGCCATGAGACACAGTTTCAACTGTACAAGTTAAAAAATCCCCTCAAACATTTCAATAACCCTCCAAAATACATAATATTAAAATGTTGTTAATATATATTATTACAGTGTTAAACATATATATATTCGAATAATTTACGTAAAAATGGTCACAACCCAGCACTTGTTAATAGTATCTGATAATTATACACTCTCTTTTTCTCTCTCTCTCTCTCACTCTCTGGTACAATTATTATGAGCTCATTATAAAAAGTTAGTTTCGTTATTTTAATGAATTAAATGGTCATTTCTAATTTTGAAGTTATATTATTTGCTGTAATGAAATATTAAAATTTGTTGTGGCCAACGTCAAATTTGTAGTACCTTAGCTGCAACTTTTGTCGAATATCGTACACCTCGAATTCGTTGATTCTGGACCATCCAATCGTCTTCGGGCACACGCTCTCTATAGTAGCATCCCCCCTGGATCAGACTTTTGCCAGATTTTTTTGGCAGCACTTCGCGAATTACACTTTGTCGATGTTCTAACGAAAAATTGTTTACTGTACCACTGTTAATAATACATTTTGGTGGTGTAATACCACCCTTAGTGAATACGCCGGCCGCGTGTATTGGCCTGCCGGCGCACTTGACGGTCGCAATGAGAATGACACAGTTTCATAACTGTATATTGCAGAGGTGGGGCAAAAACTACGTCACTGGCTCTTTATTCAGTAGCCCAGCCCAGTCGAATACAAAGCGCCTAGCATTCTTTGCGTCTGACGTAAACATGGGTTGGTCTTGTTTACGTGTTATCGTGACAAACAGTTTTTTGTCACATTTGTAATTTTCCATTGAATTCGCCATAAGTCCTGTTAACTTAAATTTGCGTTGTTCACGATTCTCACCAAAACTCTTATAGGGAATACAAAATAAAATTATTATTATTAAAAATTGGTTAGAAAATAAAATACAGTAATTATGTTTTACAATGGAACCATAGGTTTACAAAATTATTATGGTACCAGAATTGTACCGTCACAAAACCCCCTCAATGAAAGATTTTATGCCGAAGCATAAAGACTTTCATTGACACATTCGTACTTCCTAAAGGGATCTGCTAGGATA
The DNA here is from genome assembly GCA_034769895.1 of Magicicada septendecula. NCBI lineage: Eukaryota > Metazoa > Arthropoda > Insecta > Hemiptera > Cicadidae > Magicicada > Magicicada septendecula. The sequence continues at coordinate 664,870,295 of CM068368.1, forward strand.
TGACGCCACAACCCCCTTACTATTTATATGAAAAGAAATACAATAACTCACCCGTGGTCCAATGATGATGACAGTACCTGCATGACCTTACTGGACTTCTCCTTCGAGATCCCAACACCATAAGGCCAGTCAGGCGCGTAACGCTCCTGCTCTGACGCGTTGGCCAGCTCAGGACCGCCGTCACCACATCACCAAACACTGAAACAATAAATCAAAAATATTAAAATAGTGGCTTGGTATAATACTATATCCCTAACTGATCTGTTTCCCCTTAGCTATGTGCTGGTTTGCGTTAAGAAGCACTGGGTTTGCTTCAAATCAACAAGAATTATATACAAGTGCCATTCTCTTCATTGACTACCCTTAACATTATAAAATCTTTTCGATTCCCATCGATAATAATTAACCCTTTTCTGTTTTCATAATTAATATAATTATAGAAGAAACACAAGTTTTTATATAAATGAAACATAATCCAAAGTTTATGGATACAATTACCAAAATCTCCCTGTCTGAGTAAGAGGGAGAAAAACATTTTATATAAAAAATTATTATTATTATTAATACTATTATCGTTAACAGTAAGTAATCTGGCGCTGTTAACAATATTTAAGATATCCCCTCTTTCTCCTCCACACACACTATTGCCTATACATCATGTTCAAATTCCTATGCTAATACATAATACATATTATATAATAATACACTCAAAATTATATTACTACAGTAATACGGTTAATACAATACAGTAATATGGTTAATTAAGCTTGATTAAAATTTCTTTAAATTTGCGTCTGAAATTACAACATTACTTTTTAATTAATTAATTAATTAATTAATACTTTTAATTATTAAACTTTTATTAATTAGCCATCAATTATTTATTGTTTCATTCTTCACAATTTCAAATTTATTATTAATATTCATATAACATTATTATTATTTCATTTCCTATTACCTCTCTACTCTGAATTTTCTACCTAACCTTTCACATTTTATCATTGATTAGTCTGAGTGACTCCTGTATTCACTATGCTTTTACTTATTATATAGGCACTAACATTTATAATCTTACTCACCTTTCTTTCTACTAACAACCAAATTTACCTATCATGACACCAATTTCTCAATTATAAACACCTTCACTAATTCCATTTTAAATCCTATGGCACCGCTCGTCTTTGTATTATGATGGGTGTTCCCTACCTGGCTATATACATTCATAATTTTTGCCCTTCCAAAATATCGGCAAACACTCCCTTAAACTACGCTATTACCTGCCACAACGCTATACGTTGGCCACTCCTTATCACCTCACCCCCACTACAAAATATCATCAGCAACAAATAAATGTTTAACCTTTACTTTACTCACCTTTACATATAATCACTAACTACTGTGTCCCTAAATATCTAATACTCTCTTTGTGTTTTATTTTCTTCAATATTCTTATCTATCTAACTCCCATTAACTTTAAATAACTAACTCGCATGCCTTTATCTACACCCAGGCGCTATTCCCTTTTAAACATTCTACATTACTGTAATCATTGACAATTGCATTATAAAATTCATCTCTCACCTACTCATAACAGTACATCTCAATCTTCAAATATATATTCTTACTTAATCATTTATTATTCATTAGAAATTTTCTTCAGTACAAATTAATAATTTAACTTCATTATACAAACTTTCTTTTGTATCACATTAATTGATTAATTTTAAATTATTTAATTTAATTAATTAAACTTTCACTATTACTTTCACTTGTTTAGCTAAAACAAAAACATGTTAATTGTTAATTATTAAAACAATTAAACTGTAATTTACTGTTACATACCTAGTGTATATAAAAGTTACCTGTAATACACACATCAAAATTACATAAATACATTGACATTAATACAATTAAAAATATACAATCCAAACTCATTATTTTATCATTGATCAAAATCAGTCCATAGCAGTCCATTTCAAAATCACTGTTCACATATATTAAATGTTCATACACAATAAAACAATCTATCCTCCATCATTGAATAACATTCTAATCTTAGGTCGATACAATATATTTTTTATCATATAAATGATATTATTATTATTTATATAATATTTGTTTAAACTTTTATACTCTTCCACAATCTCATTTCCAGAATTAATAGGTTTATTCTGTAACTTTTTATCATATACCATGTCACGATCGGGTATGGTTCTGTCTACCTCAGTATTATCTGTCATAATCATGTTAGTCATATAGTCATCGTAATTATCTACTACGACACCCTTTACTTCCCAAGGTAAGTAATTGTTATCCTTATTCTCATCATCTACTATTAATGTTATTTCAATTTCACTATAAGGTTTGTATTTACTATATCATCCACCATCTCTACTCCTAACCTTTCTACAAATTCTCTATACTTTCTATTTGCTTTAAAAATTTCTATTATTCTCTTTCTCTCTCTCTCTCCAAATATGCAGGGGTCACTAATTCATAATTACTGCACCACCTATGAGGTACACAAAAACACCAAGGAACTCTATTTGTAGACCTTTCGTCTCCCAAATATAAATCTAAGGAACTCTCGTCCTTATTAAAAATACGTGAAGACTTTTCTTCACCCACTACTACAACATCAAAGGAAAATTCTACCCCCTGCATCCCTTTTACAAATATACTTTCTCTCAGCTCTCTCTCTGACTCAACACACACAAACATCTCATTATCACTCCCAATATTCTCATTATCATTTTCTGACACCATATTCTTAATTACACCATTGTTACTACCTGTAAACTCATTAGTCAAATTATCACTGTTACTTACTTTCTGATTCTTTATTTGGATTAACTTCTCATCTAACCTTTTAATCACTTCGTCACATTGTTTATCAAGATTATCGTTACGTTTTTCAATTTCAGTCTTTAATTCATCAAACTTTACATCAAAACTATTTCTGATTTCATTTTTCTGCTCGTTAAATTGTTTATCAAAATTATCGACTTTGTCATTCAAGTTAGTAAACTTTTCATCAAACTTATTTAATAGTAACTGCATCATTGCAGCTGTATCATCTGTTTTACTTTCGTCTTGAGTTGAGACGGGGTTTAATGGAACTGGATTTAATTCAGTGTCTCTGGTTTCACTGATCTGACTAATTGGGTTCAATTTAACGTCCATCTCACTCGTAACTGTTTCGTCTACATCACTTTTACCAGTATTCATTTTGCTTATTTATAATACACACATGCATATAATCCTACAACATAACCTCGTAGAAGATAGGTTATGTTAAAATTATATCTATTATTTCAGATAACTGTCCACTACTTTCCGTAGGCTTATCCACATAAAATAAAATTTTAAGTAGTGTCCCTGTTCGCGAAAGCCAATGTTATATTATTATATAATATCAATAATAATAATCTTGTTCAACTTTAGTTCCGGGCGCCATCATTACAAACAATGAAATTTTACTTACCTTTAGGCCAGGATTCGTTTAAGCGAAACTCAAAGTAGCGGAAAGTGTTATTTGAAATAATGACACTTGGTTGAAATGTTCACCATATGACATTACCTTTTAATTTCATTATCTTCAATTACACAACATGTGATTCTATCGTGCAATGTACAAGCACGCTACTATATGCTATGATAGATAAATTGTTAAAGTTAAAAAATCCCCTCAAACATTTCAATAACCCTCCAAAATACATAATATTAAAATGTTGTTAATATATATTATTACAGTGTTAAACATATATATATTTGAATAATTTACGTAAAAATGGTCACAACCCAGCACTTGTTAATAGTATCTGATAATTATACACTCTCTCTCTCTCTCTCTCTCTCTCTCTCTCTCTCTCTCTCTCTCTCTCTCTCTCTCTCTCTCTCTCTCTCTCTCTCTCTCTCTCTCTCTCTCACTCTCTGGTACAATTATTATGAGCTCATTATAAAAAGTTAGTTTCGTTATTTTAATGAATTAAATGGTCATTTCTAATTTTGAAGTTATATTATTTGTTGTAATGAAATATTAAAATTTGTTGTGGCCAACGGTACTTAGCTGCAACTTTTGTCGAACATCATACACCTCGAATTCGTTGATTCTGGACCGTCCAATCGTCTTCGGGCACACGCTCTCTATAGTAGCATCCCCCCTGGATCAGACTTTTGCCAGATTTTTTTGGCAGCACTTTGCGAATTACACTTTGTCGATGTTCTAACGAAAAATTGTTTACTGTACCACTGTTAATAATACATTTTGGTGGTGTAATACCACCCTTAGTGAATACGCCGGCCGCGTGTATTGGCCTGCCGGCCCACTTGACGGTCGCGATGAGAATGACACAGTTTCATAACTGTATATTGTAGAGGTGGGGCAAAAACTACGTCACTGGCTCTTTGTTCAGTAGCCCAACCCAGTCGAATACAAAGCGCCTTGCATTCTTTGCGTCTGACGTAAACATGGGTTGGTCTTGTTTACGTGTTATCGTGACAAACAGTTTGTTGTCACATTTGTAATTTTCCATTGAATTTGACATAAATCCTGTTAACTTAAATTTGCGTTGTTCACGATTCTCACCAAAACTCTTATAGGGAATACAAAATAAAATTATTATTATTAAAAATTGGTTAGAAAATAAAATACAGTAATTATGTTTTACAATGGAACCATAGGTTTACAAAATTATTATGGTACCAGAATTGTACCGTCACACTTTCAGTAAGAAAAGAGTGTGCTCAAAGATAGACTTTGGATGAGACGAAAAGAACTTGACTGAACGTTTTCAAAAAGACCAAAATTTAGAAATTGCAATTACTTGTGATTTTTTTTTTAATATGTGCAAAATCTAAGTGATATCCCATGAACTGGAAGGGTCCTAATTCAACGAGACAAAATAAAGAATAGATAATCTAGTTGAAAATAACTGAAACCAATGATGATGTCATTTAATGTGCTGACTGTCAAGACACTTTTAGAAGCTCAGGATTCCTACCTATGTTGGAACATCCACTGGACTCATCTGACCTAGTCACATGTAATGATTTTTCTTGTTTCCAAAGATCAGTCTCTCTGGTATATAGATGTGGTGAAGGGATATGTGATGGAAGCTCACGAACAAGCTATCAGAAGATGAATTACAACATTGCTTCCAAAGTGGAAAATTCGAATGGAACAGTTTAGGGATTGGGAGGCGAGTTCATCGAAGGAGATAATATTTAAATTGTGTAATATTATTGAATACACGTTTTTAAACATGTATCTGGTTGTTTTATAGACATATCTTGTACTGTTTTGTATTTTTACATAAATGAACAAATGAAGTAAACATCTTGTATGTCTTGCTTTACCATGTGCAAAATAGCGTGTCTGTTTTTTTATTATGTACTTTATTATGTAGTTTATGTTGAAAAATGTGAACAAACTGAAATTAAAAATATCAAAATTATTTCAAATTATAGATTCACTACCATATTTATTTTATCAGTAAAACTCACGGCAATACAAAATGTTCTTTTGGAACTCTTATTCAATACCCATGCAGACCAAATCACAAAAAAATTGCAAAATAAATTAGCAAATTATCTGACTCACAATATATTTGAAACAATTATGTATACTTGATCGTAAATTGTTATTTGCAGTAGCTTTAAGAATACTATACATTAAGTAATCTGACCTAATAAGCTGAAAGTATTTAGCATATATATTATGGTATTTCTTCGACAAAGAGCATTATAGTTATAGAATTATTGTATGCCACAATTCTTGTATAAATTTTTTTCTTAAACTTGCATGAAATTCTCCTTCTACCCAGCAATTTAAAAATTGCACTGTCATATACTATTCTTAATTAAAAGTCTGTGCCGGTTCGATGCCGGAGGTTACAAAATTCTAGAAAGTTTTCGTAATTGTAACATAACGTGAGTCGAGGCAGCGGGCGAACTTTGGTCCGCGGTATGAGGGGAGCGGCACTGTGTGCGGTTGCGCGCACAACTCGGCTATGTGCAATGAATATTGTGTGCCGCGGTGGCCAGTCCACGCTTGGCCTCGCTCAGAGAATTGTCCCCCGTCTCCGCTCTCCGTATTGTTCGACGAAGTCTGCTGTTTCTACATGCTTGGCTAGAAGTAAATTTGACTCCCGGTAAGTTTGTCTTGTATTTATTTGTCTTATAAATTATGATACATGTACGGATAATTAATAACTATATGCAAATGCATAAAATACGTAATGATGTGTGTGTGCGACCCGACAAAGTTATGTAAGAGAAACTCATTCCTTACTGTTATACGTAACGCCCTGTATATAGTCCATGCTTTATTATTTTCTGTAATAGTGCGAGTAGTTTTTCAGGAGTCATTGTCATGGTAAAAGTGCTCTACATTAAAAATTTATGACTAAAACTTGGTGCGCTGTCAGGCCGTGAACGGTGTCTGTGCATGTTGTAAACGGCCACAGAGTTTGTTAATTAACTTCACAAATAGAGAATGAAGTGTGAGAGCTTCTATGTATGAAACTTAATTGAATGTAAAACATTCTCAATGCTGTGAGTGACTTGCTGTTAAATTTTTTTTTGGTCAAATAATGATTACTGCTCTCCACGTGGCCGCTTTAACCTGCAAATTTTTGTCGAAGCATGTTGTCTGAGCACAGTTCACTTTATATTAAGCCACGATTTAATAAGTTCTGTTCATGATGCAACTTTACTTATTCCATGGCTGATTTTTAGACTCTTTAAGCTGGTTGTAAAAACTTTTATTAATGAATATTGTGCTTTTATTGAGAGTTAGCTGGCGGCCCGTTAAGAGGTTAATTACCTTAACTCGGGTGTACATTTTTATAGACTGTTCTCTAATTTACTTGAATTCATAGGGTTCTCACACTAAGCCGGGTTCCTGGCTTGCTGATGGCTGAACATCCGCCTAAGCTGTGAACCATGTCAAGATCGCATACGAAGAGGGAGATGGAGACTGAATTCCTATGTTGCACTCGCCAGCACTTATGAGGTGACATTTATGCTTTATTTCATTTTTTGGGGCCGGGCCGGCAGTGTGCCCGTTAATTGAAAATTGCCTAGAAGCCATGGGACCACGTGTCCAGACTGTTTACCGGGAAGTTGAGCTGTGATCATGACTCTGAACACTATAACTTAAATTTCATAAACTTTTTATATAACTCAATTATATAACACTAAATGCTATGCCTGTAAGTGCGTGCTGCACTGTGGGAGCACGCCAGAGAGATTTTAATCTTGTACCATTTTCCTGTTGCATCTCTTTTTCATTTCACTTTTTACAAAATTTTAGTATTGCTCAGTAGCTCTGTTCCGGCTGGAACAGCTGTGTATAAAATTTAATTTGACTATGGGTTTCACATTTAAGGGCTGGGGACTTTTCTGGGATTGCAAAATGGGACTTAGTTTTTCTGACACGCTGGTGCAACTTCAGACAGGTTGTATGCCTGTCAACTTTTGTCAACTACATGTGGGCGCGCTCCCGCAGATGCCAGAGCACAACCACCTTATTGTAATCTTTTCTCTTAATTATTTTATATCGTCATTCGAGGCTAATCGAAATAATTTACTAATGTTATGGAAATATTTTAGCTGATTTTGCCCCTTGCACAAGGGCTAAACTGATTGTTTTCTTAACTGGCAAACACATGTGGGTTGACTTCCCACTTATAGCATTTGCTGTTTAAATTTTGATTATAGAACATGTATTCATCATTTTCTTTTTTGAGTAAATTATATATTGTCAAAATCTTCTGGAATAGTAATGCCTCAAGCAATTAATTTCTGTTTATTAATGTACATAAAGATTTGATTCCTTTTGGAATTTTTTTTTTGAAGTCAAATAACTGTATAGAGTTTTATAACACTGTCTGAAAGTAGGTGACGTAGTTTGTCAGTTTCAATTAATGATGTGAAAGGAACTTAAGGTTCACACGCTCAACATGGGTCATTGAACAATGGAATGCTAGATAAAGGAGTGGTCCGGTTATTTATGCCTCATGAATTATTATCATTCTTTCTGGGGTTTTGACTTTACGTTATTCTGCTGAACGGGTTGCCGAAGGGCGTATATTTTATTACTGCCGAGTTATAAGATTGTGGTTACTCTACCTGTTGGGTGGGTGCATTCCAGGGGCATGCGTGTTAAAAAATTAATGTAATTGTGAGTTGGTGTACCTTGTGTTCTGTGTGTGTTGTTATGTGTCTAGCTAGCCACGAGATGGAAGAAAATTTTATAATTATATATATATATATATATATGGGTGTTCATTGATTTATATATATATTTGTTGTGCTTAATATTATACATATTTGTTATGCTGAAGATTTGAAGATTTATACACACTTGTGATCGTTTATATTTGCACACATTTGTTATGACTAAGATTTTACACACTTGTTATCTTTTACCATATTCATACTTGTGATTGGGCATACAAGAAGGGCATGAAATGAAATAAATTGTTATCGTTCTGTTACAGCTGAGTTTTATTGCAAGTCCCGTCATACTGGACCCAGCATAATTTTTGCTTCTCTAGGCTCTTGCCTAGTTCTAAATAACTTGTAACCTCTCTTTCAAAACCAACAAGCAAGGAGATAGAAATTTAAAAAGGAAATAAAATAAATACTAAAAGCATAGAGAGGTTACAAGTCTCTTAAGAAATTGTTGAAACAATTAGACTACAGTTATTAAATAAATGTAGTTGTAAATTATATGTTTACATTTAAAAAACACAATTCTACCATACTTTTATGTTATAATCTATTAATCATATTTATAATACATGAAACACACAATTTCAACTACACAGTTGCTGCAAAACCCACAGTGAAAGGAAAAGAGCCAGACTATCTCCTGATAATTATGTTAAAATTTTAAACAAATCAACCCGCAGTTCCCAAACCTGTAGGACCTCTAGTTTCATAAGAAGCCAAATTACATTGAAAAAAGGGGTATGAAAGAATACTTAATAAACAAATGTTAAGCTATGATATGTGCACTTTTATTATTCAATAATAGTTACCAGGAATAATTATATTTGACCATCCATGTAGGGGTCCATTTCCCATTAAACCTCCAACAGAAGGAGGATGAAAATACATGTTTGATGTTTTATAATCTGCTGCTAATTCGGGACTTCCATACCAGACTGCGTCCAAACCCTCCTTTGTAGTACACATTTGGTGATGTAACCACCACCATGCAAAAGAACGACAGCTGCAATACATCTCCCATGAACACGTCTGAACCTGTGCAATCAACCATGTTATTTGTACTGTTTGTTCTCATATTCACTAAAAACCAGTGGCGGCTGCTGTTATGGTTGCAGCATTGCACAACCACCAATATAGAATAACTAAACTATAAAATAATATACGAAATCATTAAGCAGTTAAAGGTGTCATAAATTTCAACGGAAAACGTATTAGATTCTATGCGGCAATGTTCACGTACAATTCAAATGTGGCGCGCAGGCTGGTGGTTGTAGCCCGCTTGCAACTTGAAGAGTAAATGGCAGAGCTCTTACTACACAAGTATATGGGAGGTTGTGCATTACTCTTCACAGTCTTCACAGTTGCCGTACGTTCCCTGTGTTAGCTAGGCGGTTGCAAAGTTTCCGCAACGTTCCACTAACAGCGTACGAATATATAGCACAGCCTTCTTGATTTGTAAATTGTATCAGGTTTAGTGTTTACATTTCGTGAACAGAAGTTTGCGGAATATCCTGAGGATATGGTGGCCACAAGTTATCTCCAATGAAGAGCTGTGGAGAAGAACCCATCAAACACCCATTGACATTGAGATGCGTCGTAGGAAATGGAAGTGGATTGGGCATACATTACGACGAGATGGAGACAACATAGCAAGACAAGCCCTGGAATGGAACCCACAAGGTAGCAGGAGAAGAGGCAGACCAAGGAACACATGGAGGAGGAGTGTAATAGCGGAAGGGATGGAGAAAGGAGGGAAGACCTAGCCCGAGATCAAGACGATGGCGCGGAACAGAGTCCAGTGGCGGAAGTTCATTGATGCCCTATGCTCCACTTAGGAGATGCAGGAATAATGATGATGTTTACGTTGGTTCAAAGTAAACGTGTACTCGTTATTTTTAAGGTTATAAAATTATAGTTATAATTTTGTATAACTGTGATTGTGATAATTACGTGTCAATCAAAAATTAAAATTGAAAGATTTGTGAAATTTTTAATATTTTATATTGATTTATTTTTTCTTGTTGTTCATAAATGAAAGCAGGCAGTATTCCACTTACTTCTCTTTTTAGAGTAGAGTTTTCAAGTAATATTTTATGTAGTTGAATTTATGTGCCTTGCAGTTTATATACAGAGAAAATTAATTCTTATAGCTCAAATGAGTCATTTAAAAATAACTAGCCTGTATTATAAATTTGCTGTTCTTATTTTTTATTTCTTGTAAACACAACGGTTGCTTTCAAATCAGTAAGATACCCATTATTTTATAGGTAAAAGCATGATTCTGTTTAGCTTTTTCTTTTCTCTGCATATTTAGTATTTGATTACTGCAAAGTTAGTGATGCTTGTAGCAATCATTCATGAGTACATGGGACCATGGAATCTGGCATAGGTAGACATACTGATAGAATCATTCCATTATCATTAGCAGCTCTCTTTTGGGGGAAAACAGTAACTTTCTATTTTTTTCCATACGGCAGCACTATGTATGATGCAGATATGTTGCTCTGCGCCCTTTTAAATGAGCCCTTTTACCACCTCCCCATCTTCTCCCCAACCAACTCAACAACTACTGCAACCACCAAAATTTGGAACCACCAGCCACCACTGCTAAAACAATGAATTGTGTGTGTGTGTGTGTGTGTGTAATACACCTCACAAAATAGATAAATCTATTCAAATGTTGTTAAAAATACTATTACTGGTAAAAAAAAAATAGTACCTTTGGCGAAGTGTTGTACAGAAATGAAGGCAAATGAGTAGGATGACACTCTAATATCCTTGGAGGACGTGATATATGTTTGAATTCTGGTAATACGTTTAGTTTATTTTCTTCATGCTTACTTTCTTCCTTACCACATTTGGTATCTAACTCTTTGCCATCTGACATAGTCTTGTCTTCATTGCTTTCAATTTTTTTCCTCTATAAGATTTTAAAAAAATATGTTAGAACGTATTTTGCAAAATTTATAGGATTTACAAATATATCTATCCTTACAAATTAATGTTAAACTTCTTGTTACTCTAAGAAATTAGTGACACTAACTTATCATAAACAACGAAATTGGTGAAATTTATTCATAATTTATCAAATTAAACAATAAATCAAATAGTTTTTATATTAACATGGCTATTTGGTAAGTCTCCATAAATTTAAACATAAACTACTTGAATTTTTTATGAAGAACATGAAAAACCAAATTCAATCCAGGAATCTGTTATACACATAGCTGATTATAGAGTTTTTTAAATATTTTAAATGAACTGTATCACTGAAAGTAAGCAGGGACCTAATGAACAATACACAGTAAAACATGTACAAAATATCGGTATGGAGAACCGATATTTTATGACTTCCATGCCCTAAGATTTATATTCAAAATCATTTTCGAAATGAAATATTTCCATAGAAACTACTTCTTTCTACTAATTGCTTCACCCTTAACCACAGTACTGTGGTCACTAACGTATACCACCACACGTTATTGCACTCGATTTTCACTGATGATGGCAGTTGATGGCACTGCTGAAACGTCTGGTTTTGCATAAAACATTGGACTATGGCCAAACAGCCCGGGAAGGAATTTTAACAACAAACTACTTCTTTGTTGCCGATAACGTAGTACATATAAAAAATTATCCCCTCCCCCTTCAACTATAATTTTCATTTATAGAAAATTACCCCCACCCTGTTCAACTAGACTCTTCATTTATAGATATTTCATCTACGTTTCTACAGTGGATTATTATGATCTTCTTATCAGGATACTTTATTTATCAAAATTAAGTACTTTACTCTTGTTAAAGCATAAAACATTGCAGGTAAACTACCCTTTCCCCATAATCGATCTTGACCAAAATCAATAGGCCTTGAGTCCTCTACAACTCAGGCACATATGTAAAAAATTATTTGATTCTGTTTGAATTTACAGCAGTTATCGTTCGTCATAGAAAAAAATAATACCCTTGTTAAAACATAAAACGTTGCTTGTAAACTACCCCTTTCCCTTAACCGATCTTCACCAAAAACAATAGGCCTTGAGTCCTCTACAATTCAGGGATGTATGCAAAAAATTATTTGATTCTGTTTGAATTTGCAGCTGTTATCGTTTGCCATAGAAAAAATTCTACACACAGACAGACACACACACACAGACACTTTTCGAAAGTCAGCCGTTATCTCAAACACGGTTTTTTTCGCCATGACCATATGGAACATATGGAAGTAAAAAATTACTAACAATTTTTTGTTAGTGTTAACTAAACATATTAATTTTTTGTCATGAACAGAAACATGAGAACAATCAATAAAAGTGACTCTGAATTTTGGCAAATCTCTCAACATCAACTGAATAAATAAGTCAAACTCAGTTGAAAGATACATTTGAATTTTAATTCATATATATATATAGGACTGGTACAATGGTAAACTTTAAAGAACAACACATTTAACAAACACTATATAAATAAATATATTTGTGTCAACTAGACACAACATGATATGTCATGAATGAAATACTATGTGAAATGTAATGTATTCAAGACACCATCAAATTGGTAATTCAAGGAAAATATTTTGGAAACTACCTCTAGAATATGGAATAAAATTTTCAAAATTGGTAACATTATCTTCAATGCAAAGACGTAATTAATATCCTTCATTTTCCAAAATGGTGATGGCTAATTATCTAACATCCATCCATGTACAAGTGCTTATTTATATACTGCTGTCTCTTGCACCTTGTATGTCAAAGGCTTCTGATGTTCCAATCTCCATGTTTCATAAGCATTTTTCCTCTATCATTTCTAATGCACTGGAGACTGGACACCCCACATAACGTTCACCAGAAGTTCATTTCCACAGAACCTTTAGAAGTTTCTTTGATTTATCTCCCATGTTTCAGAACCATAGATAACTATGCTTTCTAAAATGACAGAGTAAATTATCTCCTTGGTTTTGTGGGTTATTTTTCCAGACCAAAGCACAGTACTGAGCGAGTCTATCGCCATTTTCCCTTTTTACTTCCATGTTCCTTAAGGAAATGGAAGTATGGTGATGGCAAAAAAAAATCGTGTTCGAGATTATTGCAGATTCTGATTGTACTACACTCAAAACATGAAAAAAAGTCGTTTTTCGAAAAGTGTCTGCGTGTGTGTGTGTGTGTGTGCGCGCGTGTGCGTGTGTGTGTCTGCAGATTTTTCTATGGCAAACGATAACTGCCGCAAATTCAAACAGAATCAAATAATTTTTTGTATACAGCCCTGATTTGTAGAGTACTCGCGACCTATTGTTTTTGGTGAAGATCGGTTGAGGGAAAGGGGTAGTTTACCTGCAACGGTTTTTTTTATCAAGGGTAATTTTGTTTGTTTGGCAACCGATAACAGCCGCAAATTCAAACAGAATCAAATAATATTTCGCATACAGCCCTGAATTGTAGAGTTCTCAAGATCTGTTGATTTTGGTAAAGATCGGTTATGGGGAAGGGGTAGTTTACCTGCAACGTTTTATGTTTTAACAAGACTACTTTTTATGGCAAACGATAACAGCCGCAAATTCAAACATAATCAAATAATGTTTTGCATACTGCCCTGAATTATAGAGTTCTCAAGACCTTTTGTTTTTGGTGAAGATCGGTTAAGGGAAAGGGGTAGTTTACCTGCAACGTTTTATGTTTTAAAAGGGTATTTTCTATGGCAAACGATAAGAGCCGCAAATTCAAACATAATCAAATAAGTTTTTGCATACAGCCCTGATTTCTTGAGTACTAAAGACCTATTGTTTTTGGTGAAGATCGTTTAAGGGAAAGGGGTAGTTTACCAGCCATGTTTTTTGTTTTATCAAGGGTATTTTGTATGGCAAACTATAACACCCGCAAATTCAAACAAAATCATATAATATTTTGCATACAGCTCTGAATTGTAGAGTTCTCAAGACCTATCGTTTTTGGTGAAGATCGGTTAAGGTAAAGGGGTAGTTTACCGGCAACGGTTTTTTATCAAGGGTGTTTTCTATGGCAAACGATAACAGCTGCAAATTCAAACAGAATCAAATAATTGTTTGCATACAGGCCTGAATTGTAGATTACTCAAGACCTATCGTTTTTGGTGAAGATCGGTTAAGGGAAAGGGGTAGTTTACCTGCAACGGTTTTTTATCAAGGGTAATTTTTTTCTATAGTAAACGATAACAGCTGCAAATTCCAACAGAATCAAATGATGTTTTGCATACAGCCCTGTATTGTAGAGTTCTCAATACCTATTGGTGTTGGTGAAGATCGGTTAAGGGAAAGGGGTAGTTTACCAGCAACATTTTATGTTTTAACCAGGGTAATTTTTTATATGACGAACGATAACTGCCGTAAATTCAAACAGAATCAACTAGGTTTTTGCATACCTTTTTGAACTAAAGAGAACTCAAGGTCTGTTGATTTTGTTGAAGGTCGGTTAAGGGAAGGGGTAGTTTATCAGCAACGTTTTATGTTTTAAAAAGGGTAATTTTTTTTATGACAAACAATAACTGCCGAAAATTCAGTGAGAATCAAATAATTTTTTCCACTCTTTCCTGAGTTGCAGAGAGCTCAAGGTCTATTGATTTTAGTGAAGATCGGTTAAGGGAAAGGCGTAGTTTACCTGCTATATTTTATGTTGTAACAAGAGAAATGTTTCCATGACGAACGATAACTGCCACACATTCAAACAGAATCAAATATTTTTTGCATGCTTCCCTGAATTGTAGAGGACGGAAGGTCTATTGATTTTGGAGAAGATCGGTTAAGAGAAAGGGGTAGTTTACCTGAAACATTTTATGATTTAACAAGAGTAAAGTACTTAATTTTTATAAATAAAGTATCCTGATAAGAAGCTCATAGTAATCCACTGTATAAATGTAGATGAAATATCTATAAATGAAGAGGTTAGGTGAACGTGGTGGGGGTAATTTTCTATTATTAAAAATTATAGTTGAAGGTGGAGGGGAGAATTTTTTATATCTGTACTACGTTATCGGCAACAAAGAAGCAGTTTTTTGTTAAAAATTGCTTCCCAGGCTCTTTAGCCGTAGTCCAATGTTTTCTACAAAACCAGACTTTTCGGCAGCGCCATCGACTGCCATCATCGGTGAAAATCGAGTGCGAAAACGTGAGGTGGTATACGTTAGTGACCACAGTACTGTGGTTAATGCTGAAGCAATCAGTAGAAAGACGTAGTTTCTATGGAAATATTTCATTTCAAATATGATTTTAAATATAAATCTTAGAACATGGAAGTCATGTATGGTTCTCCATACCGATATTTACTTCCATATTCCTTAAGGAATGGAAGTATGGTGATGGCAAAAAAAACCGTGTTCGAGATTATTGCAGATTCTGATTGTACTACACTCAAAACAGGAAAAAAAGTCGTTTTTCGAAAAGTGTCTGTGTGTGTGTCTGTCTGTCTGTGTGTAGATTTTTTTTCTATGGCAAACGATAACTGCCGCAAATTCACACAGAAATCAAATAATTTTTTGCATACAGCCCTGATTTGTAGAGTACTCAATACCTATTGTTTTTGGTGAAGATCGGTTGAGGGAAAGGGGTAGTTTACCTGCAACAGTTCTTTTATCAAGGGAAATTTTTTTTTTTTTGGCAAACGATAACAGCCGCAAATTCAAACAGAATCAAATAATGTTTCATATACAGCCCTGAATTGTAGAGTTCTCAAGACCTGTTGTTTTTGGTGAAGATCGGTTAAGGGAAAGGGGTAGTTTACCTGTAACGTTTTATGTTTTAACAAGGGTATTTCCTATGGCAAACGATAACAGCCGCAAATTCAAACAGAATCAAAAGATTATTTGCATACAGCCCTAAATTGTAGAGTTCTCAAGACCTATTGTTTTTGGTGAAGATCGGTTAAGGGAAGGGGTAGTTTACCTGTAACGTTTTATGTTTTAACAAGGGTATTTTCTATGGCAAACGATAACAGCCGCAAATTCAAACAGAATCAAATAATTTTTTGCATACAGCCCTGATTTGTAGAGTACTCAAGACCTATTGTTTTTGGTGAAGATCGGTTAAGGGGAAGGGGTAGTTTACCAGCAACGTTTTTTTATCAAGCGTATTTTCTATGGCAAACGATAACAGCCGCAAATTCAAACAGAATCAAATAATTTTTTGCATACGTCCCTGAATTGTAGAGGACTCTAGGAATTTTGATTTTGGTGAAGATCGGTTAAAGGGGAAGGGGTAGTTTACCTGCAACCTTTTACGTTTTAACAAGAGTAAAGTACTTGAAAATTCATTTAAACTTTTTCAAACAATGGTAATTGTTAAAAATAAAACAATTTTGTTGCCAGGCAATAAAATTATAGTTTTTTCATTTATGTATTTTTTTCTCAGTTATGTACTGTTTACGTTTCCATTTTATTATTATGACTAGCGCAATGAAAAGCAGGGAACACACACACACACACACACACACACACACACACACACACACACACAGTTCGCGTTATTTCTGGCCTCATTCATGTTTATTTTCTTACATTTGCACGGTTTTTAAATGGAAAGTGCCGAACCCATACCAACATAACGCATGCAAGCCGAAAAAGTGTCCAGCGTGGATAACGATTTGCTTCCTGTGGATCGCTGGGCAGTGTAACTGCATGTGTTTACAGAGGAACGATTCATAGACAGACTTTTCGTCTTTAGGGAATGAACCCTCTGCAAGATGCTGAGGGTCCATGAGTGATTTCGGAGCGCTCCTTCTTTTCCGCGTGTTTGTTCTGTGAAATGTACACTGTAGATTCACAGCTTTATTCTAAGCAACGCTCAATAGGAAATGTTGAAAATTTTTGTCCACGGTGTACCCTCATACACACTAAACCTGCTCTGATGTTTTAATTACAGACATCATAAAACTTTGGAAACTTGAGCACTACTTGATGGAGATCAATCATTAACTTAAACAAGCCATTAATTTTATGCATATTTTATATATATATGTGTACAACGTTATCGGCAACAAAGAAGTAGTTTTTGTTAAAATTCCTTCCCGGGATATTTGGCCGTAGTCCAATGTTTTCTACAAAACCAGATGTTTCGGCAATGCCGTCGACTTTCATCATCACTGAAAATCGAGTGCGATAACGTGAGGTGGTATACGTTAGTGACCACAGTACTGTGGTTAAGGCTGAAGCAGTAAGTAGAAAGAAGTAGTTTCTATGGTAATATTTCATTTCGAAAATGATTTTAAATATAAATCTTAGAATATGGAAGCATGTATGGTTCTCCATACCGATATTATAATATGGGAACTTATTGTCATATCCACTCCTTCACTTACAATAACCAGGTGTTTAGTGTTTTAAAAAATTATTTTGAGGCCTCAAGATTTGTATTCTTCATGGAGTTTTCAGATCATGTAAGTGGAATCCTGTTTTCCAATCCTACCACAACTTGATCATCTGTGAACAGAAGCATGTAGAGATAGTCCCCATTTCACAACAGTCTCTTGTCCACCTGCTTAAGGCTGTACTAATATAATTTGTGAATACAGTAGATGTTACAGAATGCCCTTCCCTTAAACCTTTTGTCACTGTGCGTTGGATGTTAACTTGAACAGCACTGACATATCTCACAAAAGTTATATACTCTTGTAATATAGGCACACCAGCTTGGTACAGGATTGGCCAGAGCTTTGATAACGCAACACTGTCATACACTTTACCCTAATCAATAAACATTTGCTACAAAACCATTCCACAGCTGACAGCCTTTTCATAAAACTGTTTCAACCAAAACAAGTTATCAACACAAGACCTCTCTGGACGAAAACCACTTTGGCCCTCTGCATCATACACCATCCACCCAATAGAATTCACCACACTAAACACACAGTAGCTCTCTTTTTATGTAGTAATATTATGTTGGCTTCTTTAATAATCTAATATCTCTTAATTCAATAAGCAGATGAAACAAGAGGACACACTTCTAAGTTATTTCAGAAGGAACACTTGAATTTTATACTTAAAATAAATTTTAACTGAAGATATTAGCTCATAGAATTGAAAAACTTATGTAAATGGTAAA
Organism: Magicicada septendecula; assembly: GCA_034769895.1. Lineage (NCBI taxonomy): Eukaryota > Metazoa > Arthropoda > Insecta > Hemiptera > Cicadidae > Magicicada > Magicicada septendecula. Next base: position 664,888,596 of record CM068368.1, read on the forward strand.
ATAAAATATGAAAACAGCATATTAGTGTAAGAATGATTAAAGGTATATTTGATATAATCCTCTCACTGTCCCATGGTGCCAGTGAGTCCTCTACCTTCTCCTCCAACAGTCTCAATCTCCTCCTGCCAGTTGCCAGTCTCTAATCACCAGTAAAGTATCACCTCTTGCCAAACATGTCCTGCCAACAGGTTCTTGGTCTTCCCCTTTCTCTAGTACCCAGCATTCTATCACTTCATTATTTTCTTTCATATTCAGGAGTCACTCATTCACTCTGTATTTTCTACCAACTTAAGCATTGTAGCCTGATAGTCGACAATAGTTGTTGAAGTTTGTGACTGGATCTGACATGCCATCCATCATTATCCCTAACTGTGCCTATCAGCCTGCTGTCGTCCACGTCGAAAGTCTTCGAACGACTACTGGTACATTCATTTGATTGCTAGCTTTCTTCGGAACAGAACCTTTTGCATGAGAGTAGATAACACCCTTTCTACGACAAGGGCTACTACGGCTGGTGTACCTCAGGGAAGCGTCTTGGGCCCCCTGTTTTTCTCTGTGTATGTCAATGACATGCCCAAGTTGCCTAGCACCAGGTTGGCTATGTTTGCTGATGTGACGGCGGTGTATGGCGTCGATCGTCGAGCTGAGATGGCAGTTATCTGGCTCCAGGAACAATTGGACGAGTACGTTGAGTGGGCAGAGAAATGGAGGGTTGCCATCAATGCAGCCAAGAGCACAGCTGTAGTCTTCTCCAGATGCTTCAGGCTCCCAGACAGACTCTACGTAGGCGATGCTCTGTTGCCCTGGTCTCGAGAGGTCAAGTACCTTGGGGTCCACCTCGACCGTCGTCTCCCCTGGCGGACACACTCTGCTCAAGTAGCCCATAAGACCGCCCATCATCTATATCAACTCAGTCCCGTGCTATGCAGTAACGCCATGACCTGCCGCCTAGGGAAGCTTATCATCACCACCTATGTGGTGCCAATGGTTACCTACGCGATTCCCGTTTGGGGTTACTTGGCCAAGACCCATAAGCGAAAGCTTCAGTTTCTCCTTGACCGAGGATTGCGCTGGGCGTGTAAAGCCCACTATCTGACATCCAACAAAACCATCCGAGAAGCCCTGCGTGTCCATTCCCTGGACGCCACTATACGGACACTGTCCCGCAAATTTTATCGCCGCACCGCCCAATTCCAGGGCAACCACCTCATTAGCGCCCTCGGTCGCTACCAATCTGCGCCAGGAGAATCTTGGACCCGACCTCGGCATACACTCACCCTCAATTAATTAATAATTAATTGAAAACCCACAGCCGGTAGCAGGCCACACCCTAAATCCAGGCCATAACTATCGTCCCTGCGGCAGGAGCTCTATTTGAAGTTCAGGACGCAGTACATGAGCAGGCGACAGGCATGCCCTTCATCCCGCACAGCCCTCTGGTCTCTCTAACTGTGCCAAGTAGGCAGTGTTCAAATATTCCGAGCCCATATTTGATATGTCATATTATATTTTTGTACATCATATGTACATTTTATAACACCAAAAATTTTGAAAAATTTTAATTTCATAATTAGCAGTAAGAAGTGTTGTTGAAAGCAGTAATGAAGGGTGTATGTGTGGAAAGCATATTTTGTAAGGGACAAAAGAGAAGCTAGCAAACACACTCTAGTGACGGACAGGTCATAAATTTTCGTAGACAGCTGCAACGCACGCCCTGTGAACAAGGAGAGTTCACTGCTCCCGGTACGTAGAACACCAGTTTTTTATGAAAACACATTGATTCCGTAGAAAACTACATACAATGTGTACAGAGCCATTAAAGGAGAAAAGGCTTGGTAGTTAACAATGGTCAAGTATACATGTATATGCCAGCTGTCAGGAGAAAGCGACGAAGGGTGTATTGATTTGAAAGACTCCAGCAGTCGACAACAGGGTTTTGACCTTACTTGGAAATGAAAGCGCAGAGAGTACGTCCAAACTCAAGGATGGGGGTGTTGGCTGGCAATCAAAAGAAAAAAACCAACTTTCAAAGAAGGGTAGGCGAGGCCCTTGAACAACAATAGATAATAACGCCAGAGCGATGAAGTACAGAAACAATACAAATGGAAGAGAAACTCAGGGTTGTCGCTGTAGACTTCAGAAAAAACACACATACAATTTACTGCTGCGTTATCTGGAAATGACAACGACCTCAAAATACGAAGCAAGGGAAGAATCTGGTGGGGAACCAGGAGCCCTATCAGAGAACGCCTTTGAAAAGATAGGTGGTATTTGGACTTGGAGGGAAGAAAATGAAACCAATAAGGACACGGCGTCGTTGGAATCAGAAGTCTGGTAGGAAATTTGGTAAGGAGAATATAGGAACGAGACAGGAATGCGCTCGAGGGAGTTCTAACTAAATTTTGGACGCGATCTGAGTGAAGTCCGTGACTGGAATATTTAGCATTTTACTGAACACATAATTAGCATTTTAATTCGATACACAGTGTGAGAAGGTAGTTTTCGAACTTATATCAAAAGTTGATACAGTGATTACAAACACACGAACTATGAAGTAGAGTCACACTATTAGCATACCAGTGAACATTAACTGAAACAGATAGTAACCAGACAATAATGTAATTTCAGTTTATAATGTATCTGTTGTATTTCAGTTTATACGAATACTTTACAACAAATAACTTTTAAGAAAGATTAACAACCCAAACTATATTCATGCACACTTGATAACCAAAGATACCACACCAAAAGTGCGTAATATCAATTCAGATTTGAAATAAATCACGATGTCGGTGTACAACAGAGAATACTAACTTTTAATCATAAATTACAATCCAAAATGCGTGGAGTTGGTGAGCGAAGTGTCTGTGAGTGACATCGGGGGATTCATCCGGTACCATCTATCATCTGGAGGAATTATCTGCAGGATTCCAGAACAATCGACATGAGGGTATCATCACCGCAACCACCGAGTGATTGGATATTCGTACATCAAGTAAAGTAAACATGTCTTAATTAATTTAGATCCACTGTTTGTCATCTCAAAGAACCCACACACACTAGAAATCATTAAAGTAACCGTCGTCAAGGAATTAAAGAAATTGATTTAAAGTTTAATTAGAAGTAAAATCATCATTCTTTATCAGTTTTGGAGTAATGTTTATTTCCAAGTTCTAAATGAATCCGTAGTTACAAAGTATAGTAATAACTTAAGAGATTATTCATATTAAGAATTTATAAGATGAAACTAAACATTATAATTAGCAAAGTACTAAACGCAATTGATGAATGATTATTAATATGCAACCATTAGATTGAGAGTATGAATAACAAATTTTATTAATGTATTATTGTTTGATATTTACAATTTAATAATGAGTATTAAATTTTAGTAATGTGTTATTTTTATATTTACAAGTAATCATGAGTACGTAAAATTTTGTGCTATTGTTTGATATTTACAAGTGATAACAAACTAGTGTGTATAAATTTAAGAGCTATCAGTAGAAATGAGCATTTATTATTTTTTTAACCCTGAGATAAAGGGCTTGTCTCGAAGTCCTTATATTGGCGCCCAACGTCGGGCTTGATAAAATAGTAAGCTAGGGCAGTGACAGACAGTGGCTAGCAATAAGTTTAAAATAAGTACATGTACGTAGCTTAAGCTATATTATTGTTGTCGTATATCGGTTTCTAAGTCTCTGAATGATAACCCGAAGTCAAGCTAAAATGGCATCTAGGGAAGAGAATTCAGATGAGTTTGATATCAATAACCAGATAGGCTGTGAGCAGCCTGAGGACGGAAACGTAATGAATGAAGAAAGCTCAACAACCAGTGCAGAAACTAGGGCCGGGGGACCGCAATCATAGTCGCAGCCATCTGAAGCAAATTTCCAAATATTAATGGCATTGATGAAACAACAATTTGAAGAATTGAAAAAGCAAAATGAAGAATCGGAAAGGAAGAGAGATGAAAAACAAAGAAAACAACATGAAGAACAAAGAAAACTACATGAAGAGACACTAAGACAGATAGAAGAAACGAAAAAATTATATGAAGAAACAAGAAAACAAATAGATGAAAGAATTGAAGAATCGGAGAAGAAGAACGAAGAAATGCACAAGAGAACGGAAGAAAGAATCGCCAAGAAAGTGGACGAGAAATTAGAGTTAATGAGGGGAGATTTACAAGGACAAATACATCAGATAGATACAGAACTACAAAGACAGTCAGAAAAGTTAGAAGTACAGAAGAAGAGCGAAAGCGGAATCAAAGAATTGAGCAAAGAAATAAAGAAGCAGGCGAAAGAAAATAAGGAAACCTGAGAAAAGGACAGGAAGGAATGGCAGGAAGCCATAACCAACACTCAACAACAAAATCAACACCAAATCGAAAGCGCAGAACAGCAAGTAAGAAGCATCAAGGAAGCGCACCGCAGTACGGAGGATAAAATAAAAGAGGTCTCCACAGAGAAAGGGCGAGAGCTGGAGGAAATCACAAATAAATTAACAACTGTTCGCGAGAGCCAACAGCGGGTGCAACGTCGCCTGGAAGAGATGGAGCAGAGACCGGCTGGAGCCATGAATGCAGCAGTCATCAACAAGGAAGCCACGTTCGACGGGGAAGAATTTCCCGATGGAATTCCTAAAGGAATTGAGGGAAATCCAGGAAACCTACTATGGGGAAGAAAACACCCATTGGATTGGGCGACATTTAACCAGGCGAAGCAGCTCTATGGTGGAGAATTGTAAGAGAATAGATTAAGTCCTTCCAAGAGTTCGAGGAAGCATTTACCAGTAAGTATTGGAGCGCGACCCAACAAGAGCGGGTTCGTGACCAATTAGAGTATGGCAGATTCAATTCGAGCGGTAATCTCGACATGATTCAGTACATGGAGAGATACGTGCTGAAAAGCAGGCAATTAATACCTATACTGTCGGATAAGCACATGATAACGAAGTTAGCCCGGCATTACAACAGGGAGATTCAAATTGCGGTAGTCACCAGGGGGTGTAACTACCATAAATAGTTTCGAAGGTCTGCTAAGGGAATATATGGACATTAGCAAGAGGGTAAATAACGGCCAACAAAGTGAGCGACAGCCCATAAATTTTAAAAGAGACACACAGCCGACCCTACAACAAAATAACGATGTCAGCAAGCCGCGTGCCAACTGGCGGGAGAATTTCCGACAGAGGGAGGTTAACAGACCCAGTGCGGGGGAAAATAAACAAAACCCTGTCAATAGTATTGTTGTTGAGTGACAAGTGAAAGGGAAGCCAGATGAGAAGCCGTCTACATCGAGTCAATGACTTCCGACGATGAGTACAATGAACCCGGCAAGTAAAGAGAAGGTTGAAATAAACACCGGAACGGTAAACATTACCACGATTTTTCCTGATCTTAAGGAAGACCTAATGGAAGAATCTGCTCAAAATATTGATGTCAAAATGATAAAGAGTCCTGAGTTACTAATTCAATTAAACCATGTACCCGTAAATGCCCTAATAGATACCGGCAGCGCGGTAAACGCGTTATCCGAAGACTGGTATAATAACCACAAGAGGAAGATGGGGAACCATGAAATATTAAGTGTAAACAATACGAACACAATTAGCGCTGTAGGGAGTAAATCGAAAAGTATAAGAAAACAAATATTTTGTGAGGTAATTATTAGAAATAGGTTAAGCGTAGATTGTGTCTTCCTGATAGTACCTGGTTTAGTACGGAACTGTATATTGGGTATGAACTTCTTACATCAGTCGAGAAGTGTAATCAACATACCTGAACGTTGGATACAACTTCAACCGGAGGGAGAAGTGATATGAAGAACGCCTTTGTGAGATACCATTACTCAGCATGGAAGAAAAGGTGGGCGGCGTTGAGGAAGAAATCAACAAGACAATTGGAGAACTGGAAGGGGTAAGCCAAACCAGGAAAGATCAATTAGGTCAACTGTTAACTAAAAACAAGAGAATCTTCAATGAACGGCCAGGTCTCATCACGGGATATCAGCACTGCTTCCGGGTGACCGACAGCACACCCTACCTGCAGAAAGGATGGCCTGTTCCCATCAAGTACCAGAGGGCGGTCCAGGAGGAAATTAAAAGAATGCTGGATTACGGCATCATAGAGAGAGCTAACTGCCCTTACGTCCAACCTCTGGTCACTGTAATCAAAAGGGACAGGAGGGTGCGATTGTGCTTAGATGCTCGGAAGGTGAACAGTATCACCATCCCAGATTATGAGGGACCTCGCCAATCAATGAAATACTTGCTAGATGCAGCAATATCAAAGTAATGTCTACGATTGACCTCACTAATAGTTTTTGGCAAATCCCACTCCATGAAGAGTGCCGCAACCACACTGGTTTCCTGTACGAAGGAAAGGGATACCAATTTAAGGTAACACCTTTCGGATTAAGCACAAGCTTAGCGAGTTTGACAAGGGGGCTCGATCATGTGCTTAACGACGAGGTAAAAAGGCATACCATAATATATGTGGATGACATTCTGTAATTCCCTAGGAATGAGGAAGAACACATCGAACATCTAAGGAACTTGCTGGAAAATTAAAAGGAGGCGAATATTACGGTGAACCTGAAGAAATCCCAGTTCTTTAGAAAGGAAATCCAATACCTGGGATATTGTCTCACCACGGATGGAATTAAACCAACTGACGATAAGGTGTCAGCGATTTTAAATTTCCCGGTTCACGAAACCCAAAACAACTGAAAGGTTTCTTGGGCTTAACCAACTTCTACAATAAATTTACCGACAAGTACGCCGAACGTACCCAACCAATGTTAAAACTTCTACAGAAGGGTAATAAATTTAGATGGGATGCCACCATGCAAGAGCAGTTCCAGTGGGTAAAAGAATTGTTTATAGACTCCGTTGTATTAAAATTTCCAATTCAGGGACGCCGGTTCTATCTTCAGTGTGATGCCAGCAGCTACGCGTACGGAGGCCAGTTATACCAGGTTGACCAGAAAGGAGAGATAGCAGTAATAGCATACACCAGCAGGACTTTCAAGAACGCAGAAAAAAATTACTTCACCACAGAAAAAGAATTATTAGCCATAGTGCAGTGTTTGACGAAATTTAGGATTATATACTCGGACAACCTCTCACAATAATCACAGATAACAAAGCCTTAACATTCATCAAGAAATGCCACTTGAATAATACAAGGATCACACGATGGATACTGGCAATCCAGGAATACAACTTTGAAATCCTGCATTGCAAAGGGAAAGAAAATATCATTGCGGATATTTTAAGCCGATACCCTGAAGATGAAGAACTGAACGAACCACTTGACGAGAGACAGGAATATGATATACATGCCATAGAAATCAAACTAAGCAAAGATACAGCTACAAAATTAAGGAAAATCCACCAAGTACAATTTGAAAATCCGAAGCTCAGGCGAATAATTGACCAGGTCAAGGAAGGAAACAATGGTAAATTAAACCAGCATTTTAAAGTCATTAACGAGAAATTATATCGGGAGATGTAAGGAGAGGTGGAAATTGTACATTCCAAGGGAATTTCAGATGGAGCTAATCCAGGGACGAAGAAGACGCTGCAGCTGCAAAAAGAGCACTTCACATGTGATGAGATGTGCAGAAGTGTCAGCAAGATCATCAAGTATTGTGACTTGTGCCAGAGATGCAAAGAAAGCGGAAAGCGAAATATCACTGGGGAAACAAGGCCTATTCTTCCTACAAAGAAGGGAGAAATCCTCAGTTTAGATTACTATGGAAGTTTACCGACATCCAGCGGTGGAGTAAAGTATTTACTTGTCGTTGTAGACAACTTTACGAAATATGTAGAGTTGTACGCTGTACGTAGAGCTACAACAAGTATAACTTTAAAACGACTCCAACAGTATATTGCACAACATGGAAAACCAGAAAGCATACTGACAGATAACGGTACCCAATTTACATCCCGTAAATGGATACAAGGCCCGAGAGAACTTAACATTAAACCAAAATACACAGCCATTAGAAATCCATGCACCAATATTGCCAAACGGTGGAACAGGCAACTTGGAAACATGTTCCAGATATTTGTATGTGAAAGGCATACAAAGTGGGCGACGTACATCAAGACGATTAAAGCGTGTCTCAACGAGACATATCAAGAAACCATAGGAACGACACCATATGAAGCCCAGTTTGGAACGAAACCAACCAGGCATTGGGAGAAATATTTAGACCCAATAGTGAAGAATAATGAGGGAGTAAACGTAGAGAAGTTACAATTACAATAAAGAAAAGAGGTGAGCGGCAGGCTGCTCGAATAAATCAAATAAATAAAATCACAGAATTTGACGTATGAGACAAGGTTCTTATACGAGCAGTGAAATTATCTGACGCAACACAGAATATTATCAGAAAATTCTGCACGCTGTATGAAGGCCCGTACACAATAATACAAAAAGTACGAAACGCTACATATAAACTGCAGGACGAATCCAGCAACGGTACGATAAGGTGCATCTTCAATACTAGGCAACTGAAGAAATATCATTCAGGGGCTTAGGGGGGCCTAACGAAAATGTAAAAGAATTTGTATAATTTGCTAGAAAAATTAATGAAATGTCTTAGTAGTAACATGAGATAAAAGAAAATAGAAACAAGAAAGCAAGTGTATAAAATGAATTATTTTAATGACTAGTTGTCATAGTCAATAAATGTCATGTTAATGATTATGAATAAAACAATTAATGATAATAGATGTCAATAAGAGTGAAGAAGATAGAAGGGTATATGTTTAAATGGTATATATTGTAACGATCTCTTTTAAGTGGGGTGTATAAATATTAATATAGTGTGGTTCTGTAAGTCGTTCTCTCTTCCTATAGTATATGTGTGAGTGTCGAGCGTTTGTTAACTCGCTCGTTGGGTTCGTGGTATAGTATGTGTGTATGATTGAAGTTATTAATAATTTCAATAAATTCTGTCACTGTTATTTGCATGTAGCAAGTCGAATTGTACCTTCTCTTACCATTTACGGGTAAACCATATCTCTCACCGTTTGGTTTGAATATTGCCGCCTCGCAACCTGATTGGCGCACGCCTTTCTGCAGTGTCGACTTGGCTAACGTCTTGTTTCGAGGTTTTCACTTCAATAAATTTTTATTTATTATCTTAATTTACTCGAATCAAACATACAGTGTTGCAGAATAAGAATATTTATTAACACTTTGATAGGTTTCAATTATTTAGTAGTACATTAATTTTATTTTTAGCACCGGCTATTACAGTTGCTCAGTTGGCATGCTCAGTTCCAATGTTTTGTATACACACCGTCTTGACGGTTATCGTAGGTTTACAATTAAAATGGTTTTACTCAGGGGTGTTAATAAGTCCTTTTGGCTACAGAAATATTTGACTACGGCTAAAGTACACAAACTTATAATAATCCTTAATACTAGGTACACAAAAAAATCAATATTTTAATACATTCGAGTGAGAAATCATCAATGAGATTTAATAAAAATTTTTGGTTAAGATTTGTCAATTAGAAATGTTTGTTAACTATTTATTATATCTCAATTTAAATAATTATCGATTGATTAAAGTTCAAATAGTGATATTACCAATACCTTCAGTTCTAAATCAGAATAGTGATCAGTGAAGTGAAAATTGTGGTTTATTATTGTTGATAGAAAAATTTGGAATTCGTTTAATGGGATTATTGTTTATACTCATCAATTTTCGATGGAGCTTCTGTGATGCCGTCTTCTTCTTCCGGATGGATTCAGTCATCTTCTATTCTTCGGAATCTCATTAATCTCGTCCAGATGGTTTTTCCGGTAAACTTCGGCCTCGTTGTCGTTCTGCGATCGTCCGTCTTCTTGAATTGAAGTAGGTCATTATGATCTTCCTTCGGGATTGGTCGTCATCTATTCTTACAGACGTCTTCTTGATTTCCTTGGGTAATTATGGGTGTGAACAAATTTAATAAATAATATATTATCCAGGATTCCCTGGGCTGCTATCATAATCTTCCATTCCTTTGATTTTAGTTAAAATTCACTTATTTGGAATTAAATTTTGGGGTGAGAGCTACTCAATCCGCCCTCGGCGTCGGTCAATAATGGACTATCGAAAATCTAACGGTTTTTTGGCAATAAATTTCGGTTGCTATGGTTACCTAATAAATTATGCTAATTCTCATTGGTCATTAATTTAAGTCATTGTTATGTTTTAATGTCTTATTTTAGTTTAATTTTACAAAATATCTTCAAATGAAGATTTCTATCTTATATTAATAGCTAGGTTTATTACATGAATACCATTGTTCATAATTTTTTATAAGGGTCATTTTGGTATCCCTCATGGTCACTTTTGAGTAGCTAATTACATTTTTGTTATTTTTCATATTTATATTTTACATATATTTTATTCAAAATAGGCTGTTATTCATACCTTTTGGTATTAGGAATACTCACTTAATTTGTTTAAACATTTGGTATACTCTGCTTCGATATTGGACTATTATTTGTTCTCAAATTTACTAAATTCTTATTTAACAGTTAGGCCTAGAGCCTAGATTTTACTATACTACTATCTAACATTTCTTAGTAGCTTCTTACCTTTACATTTGGTATTTTTAACACAATTTTTTAACAAAACAAGCAATAAACATTGATGTTCCTAACTCCACCTCTTATTATAGTAATAAACATTTTCCTTACAGGTTCAAGCCTGACATAACTTCTAACTACCTTTCTGCTCCCTTCTACTATCTGGTTCAATTAACAATTCATTACATTATATTGGTTCTTTTAGAACAGTAACAACATCCTTATTATACTAACATTAATTTATACTTTACACAATATATACTATTCCTCCATTCCTTCACTAGAAAAAAGTGTCTATCGTTCTTGTTTGTCCTTCATTCCAATGCCTTAATTTCTATCTTATCCTATAATCCGTATTACCTATGGCTTACTTTACTTACATTATAATAAGTTCCTCTTACTTACTAGCACAAAGTTTATCACTGGTCTTCCTGTTATTCTAACACAGTTTACTAATTAGAATACTTTTTGAAGTTCACCAACTACACTTTTTCCTTCATAGAAGGTTTTTGACTTATACACTTTCACTCAATATGTGCAACATGCTATTACATGTCACCACTTTATATTAATATACTCCTTCGTCCACTCACTTAATTATTCACTGGGTTTGTTTATTGATGTTAGTATCATCATGGGGTTACTGATTACAATTGTTTATTTTATTTTCCCTTCACAAATGATCACTTTTGGTAATTAACTGTGGCCTTAATTTGCCTTAGGGTATGTTTACTAGTTTTGACTATATTCATCACTATTTATTAGGGTGTGTGTATTATTAATTCCCTAACTTATATTTATAAACACATTCCTTTATCAATAAAATATACATAACATTATTATCTTTCATTAACATTATTAACCTAGGTAAATCTCATCTACACTCTAATTACATTAGTTCATTTGTTAACATACATTTTAATGGTCATTATTAGGGATTTACAATGTTCATTCTTAATGTCTTGATTACATTTAGTTCTTAGCTTCTTCTTCATTGTTCCGTGGTTCCTTTTGTATTTATCCGATCTATTGTGTCAGGTCATTGTCAGTTTATCAGTCATTTGTCATTTGGGTTTATTGGGTTATTGATCTCTGAGTTTATAAGTTTTTGCCTCTTATTCTTGTCTTCAGCTTCTTTAATTCATAGTGAATTATTGTGGATCTTTACTACCTTATGTCATGTTACAATATATACATGTGAAGACAATTAATAGAATTTTGAGAGAACTATTCAAGTTGTATGTATTTAAAATCAAGTTTACGTAAGGACAATTTACAAGCTTACTATAAGATTGTATAATATAATTGTGTTCAAAGATGTTAGTAAACAGAGAAGAAAAAATGTTTTTTTGTGAAAGTGCTAGTGAGATATCAGAAAATATGGACTAACTAGAGACAGTAATAATAAAGTAGGTTAGGACACTATAGTGAATTATGATATTGAAATACGTATTATTATTATTAATACCAATGTGTTATTTATAATTTAATGATGATAGAAGGTACGATGGTCACTAAGAATTCTATATATACTGTATGTTGTAAGTTTGTAAAGTCAATTAATGTGGAGATATTAATGCGTATTTTAGTAATTTGTGACATAAGAATTAAATGTGTTAAAAGGATACAAAGAAAATTAATCCTAAAGGCAAGAAATATTAAGACCATTATCGAATAATTTGTGTAATTGAATTTTGTAGATATTGAAATATTATATGAAGAATAGTTAAGGAGTTGGTAAAAAAAAAACGATGATCAATTACAAATGTAAGATTTTTTGACTAAATATAATTTTGTAAATATAATACTATGTTAATTAGAGTGAAAGAAAAACGGATTCATTTAGGATGTCGAAAGCGAAAGTACTTTAGAGGGCATGGGGTGTGTTTACCATTATGTAACGAACCTTTTTTCTATTACGCTGAGAGTAGGTCAACGAAGACATGTAAACAACACTATACCAGGTCCAATGAAGAACGAGCCACTACAAGGCAACACAAAGTACGCATATTTGGACGCAGATTTTGGCATTTAAACCTTACTGAAAGGGCGTAAAATTTGGATCAATTTTGGATGTACAGAGTCCATCCAAACTGACAAAATTTGGGGACAATATATAACACCAAAAATTTCAAAAAATTTTAATTTCATAATTAGCAGTAAGAAGTGTCGTTGAAAGCAGTAACGAAGGGTGTATGTGTGGAAAGCATATTTTGTAAGGGACAAAAGAGAAGCTAGCAAACACGCTCTAGTGACGGACAGGTCATAAATTTTCTTCAGCTGCAACGCACGCCCTGTGAACAAGCAGAGTTCACTGCTTCCGGTACGTAGAACATCAGTTTTTTGTGAAAACACATTGATTCCATAGAAAACTACATACAATGTGTACAGAGCCATTAAAGGAGAAAAGGCTTGGTAGTTAACAATGGTCAAGTATACATGTATACACCAGCTGTCAGGAGAAAGCGACGAAGGGTGTATTGATTTGAAAGACTCCAGCGGTCGACGACAGGGTTTTGACCTTACTTGGAAATGAAAGCGCAGAGAGTACGTCCAAACTCAAGGATGGGGTGTTGGCTGGCAATCAAAAGAAAAAAACCAACTTTCAAAGAAGGGTAGGCGAGGCCCTTGAACAACAATAGATAATAATGCCAGAGCGACGAAGTACAGAAACAATACAAATGGAAGAGAAACTCAGGGTTGTCGCTGTAGACTTCAGAAAAAACGACAGATTCAATTTATTGCTGTATTATCTGGAAATGACAACGACCTCAAAATATGAAGCAAGGGAAGAATCTGGTGGGGAACCAGGAGCCCTATCAGAGAACGCCTTTGAAAAGATAGGTGGTATTTGGACTTGGAGGAAAGAAAATGAAACCAATAAGGACACGGCGTCGTTGGAATCAGAAGTCTGGTGGGAAATTTGGTAAGGAGAATATAGGAACAAGACAGGAACGCGCTCGAGGGAGTTCTAACTAAATTTTTGATGCGATCAGAGTGAAGTCCGTGACTGGAGTAATTTAGTAGAGTCACACTGTTAGCATGCCAGTGAACATTAACTGAAACAGATAGTAACCAGACAATAATGTAATTTCAGTTTATATGAACACTTTACAACAAATAACTTTTAAGAAAGATTAACAACCCAAACTTTATTCATGAACACTTGATAACCAAAGATACCACAACAAAAGTGAGTAATATCAATTCAGATTTGAAATAAATCACGATGTCAGTGTACAACAGAGAATACTAACTTTTAATCATAAATTACAATCCAAAATGCATGGAGTTGGTGAGTGAAGTGTCTGTGAGTGACATCGGGGGATTCATCCGGTACCATCTATCATCTTGAGGAATTATCTGCAGGATTCCAGAACAATCGACATGAGGGAATCATCACCGCAACCACCGAGTGATTGGATATTCGTACATCAAGTAAAGTAAACATGTCTTAATTAATTTAGATCCACTGTTTGTCATCTCAAAGAATCCACACACACTAGAATTCATTAAAGTAATCGTCAAGGAATTAAAGAAATTGATTTAAAGTTTAATTAGAAGTAAAATCATCATTCTTTATCAGTTTTGGAGTAATGTTTATTTCCACGTTCTAAATGAATCTGTAGTTACAAAGTATAGTAATAACTTAAGAGATTATTCATATTAAGAATTTATAAGATGAAACTAAATATTATAATTAGTAAAGTACTAAACACAATTGATGAATGATTATTAATATGCAACCATTAGATTGAGAGTATGAATAACAAATTTTATTAATGTATTATTGTTTGATATTTACAATTTAATAATGAGTATTAAATTTTAGTAATGTGTTATTTTTATATTTACAAGTAATAATGAGTACATAAAATTTTGTGCTATTGTTTGATATTTACAAGTGATAACAAACTAGTGTGAATAAATTTAAGAGCTATCAGTAGAAATGAGCATTTATTAATTTCACACAACACGTCAAAGACGGGTTCCACAGGAAAATGTCAACGTTAGCAGTGCTAGTCGATATAAAAGCTGCATATGATACAGTATGGAAACCCATGCTCATCCATAAGCTGGCCATACACGGAATATCTGGCAAACTATTCAAATGGATTAAGTCGTTTTTGTCCCAAAGACAAATCCGAGTCCGATATTCAAATTGCACATCGAAATTTCGCATCCAACAGCAAGGACTAGCCCAAGGAGCAGTGCTGAGCTGCTCGCTGTTTAATATCATGATCGACGACATTCTCGAAGCAGTAAGAAGTGTGCCAGGCGTCAAAGCGCTCCTCTATGCGGACAACCTTCTCATCTGGGCAACCATTGGAAACACACTGTCACTTGAGGCGTGCCTGAACGAGGCCTTAATAAAACTCGAGATGTGGGCAAAGCAAAACGCAATGACACTAAATTCTGGCAAAACCACCTTTCAACTGTTCTCACTCTCTACAAAAGTACCGCCAATTAGCCTATTTTACAGCGGGGCAGCGCTGGCAGAAAGCACCATTTCTAAATACCTGGGAGTACAATTGGATAGGTGCTTAACGTGGAAACCTCATGTGGACCAAAGCGCGGAAAGGGCTTTAAAAAGAACACGACTACTAAAGAGATTGACAACCACTAAGTGGGGAGCTAACCAAGATGTCCTAAAGACTACCTATAAAGCATATATTAGACCCATGCTAGAATATGGAAGCGAAGTCACCATCACAGCAAGCGCCAGCGTACAAAACAAACTCGATCTCGCACAAAATACAGCCCTAAGAGTAATAACAGGCACTGCAAAATCCACCCCCATCGAGGCCATGGAGGCACAAACCCAGATAGAACCATTACAGTCATATAGAGAAAGGTCAGCACTGCGATTCTGGGAGTGCTCCAGGCGTGTCTACAAGCGTCTATGGAACGACTACCGACAACCTACTCCCAGGCTAAAGACACAAATAACCCCATTAACCATGTACAAAAACATCGTCGAAAAATACGATATTGCCCTCACAGAAACAGCGCCGCTGAATATCCATCAGGACTTACCCCAAGCCAGCTACCATCTTAAGAACCACTCAGCACCTAAACATGCATCCACAGATTTAGAACTAAAGCAATCAGCTTTGCAAACCATCTACGAAGATAATCCCGAGCAAGAGTGGATCCATATCTACACGGACGGCTCATCAATTCCGGGCAATGGAAAAACAGGAGCTGGGTACTATAGCCGCCTTTTCCAAGGACACTTATCCGTGGGCAGCCCCCTTAGTAACTACAATGGGGAAATCGAAGCAGTTCACGCTGCCGTTGATGAACTGGAAAAAATCACTCCCCCTTCAAAAGCCGTGCTCCTAGTCGACTCGCAGGCCGCAATACGCAGTCTATCACGGAACTCTCAAACCGACTGCCAAAGGACTATAGACTGTAGAAGGAAACTGGAGACCCTGGCGAGCCGAGGGTGGATCCTAAAACTCCAATGGTACCCAGTCATGTCAACATCTGGGGCAATGAGGAGGCCGATAAACTGGCCAAGCAAGGCACAACCCTACCCCAGCCTACCCGCCCGCAGTCCCTACAATCTTCCAAAGCTCAAATAAACTCCGCTGTCAGCATATGGAATAAGCGAAGACTGTCTGAGGCGGCCGCCAGTAAAAAATGGGAAAGCCTCGTCACCGACGGTCCAATCAACCCCAACCTCCCTCGTGCAGTGTGTGTCGCCAACTTCCGACTAAAAACCGGACACGACTATCTCGCTTCACATCTGCACCGCCTCCACGCGCTGCCAACCCCTGAGTGCCAGCTGTGCGGCCACGCGACGATGGACGCCGACCATCTGAGAGACTGCCCGGCCTTGGACCACACCCCGTCCAACAAGGACACCGAGATCGCCGAAGCCCGACGCTACTGGTCAGCGCGTCGCCTAATGGCTCAACAGCCAAGGGTGGGCGTTGGCTAGTAAAGTAGTATTTTTTTAACCCTGAGATAAAGGGCTTGTCTCGAAGTCCTTATAATTTACACCATAGATTTTCACTGAACCAACTTGCACCTTATGCAAAATTTGAGTGAACAGGGTCCCTAACTCTTCAGAATTCTATTTCTTATCTCATGAGTCATACCACTGTTGCTGCGTATGCTCTGATTTTGATATAAAGGGAATTGATATATGTTGTTGAGGAAAACAATATAAATCTGTGCACATATTCTTTCCTGGCCATACTATTATAACAAATAGTTATAAAACCAAAATACTGGTATAGAAAACTTTTATGAGTGTTAAGGCTGTGGCCCACTGTTCAAGATTTATCTAGCCAGACATTTCAACTACATCTGCAGTACTCTTACTTCATTTGTTGCATCCAGATACAGTTGGAAAACACCCAGGTGATACCCGGAAAACAAAACAAACATAAGCAAATATTAATTGCCACCCATGAAAAGGAAAGAATAATACAGAAATATATACACTGACACAACTTCCAAATCCAAATTATTTATAAGACATACAATAGAGTATGCTATCATACACTTATGAGTAGTTAAAATATTATGATAGCCCAATGACCAACTGCATCTGTAAATGTACGAACTTCAGTTATCATTCCTTTGTAAGTAACTCACTGAGTTTCTTTCAGGTTTTCTATGTAAGAATATGTCTTCAAATAATAAATACTTCTGCAAGTAAAATTTATTGTATTTTCACCTGACGCACATTTCACAGAAATTATTCTGTATCTTTATACAGAGACTTTATATAAGTTTCACAGAGACTATATGAATTGTTATATTATATTTATTAACTTCAGTTAGTAATAAAATACACAGCATTTTACAGATAATGTGTAACTTAATACGTGTTACCTCTGGTAATTTTACCAAATGCTGGGTTGTATGTAGCTTTCGGCTCCGTAGTAACCTGTGTTCTATTGTCTCTGGCATTGAATAATGTTTCACACATGTGTGTGAAAAAACACAATTGCTTCCTTCATTAGTAGTAAACATTAAATCTTCTGGAAGGCTATGTTCAAGCAACAAAAAGTCTGGTCTTGCTTCCTCCCACCAGAGACGTCTATGGTGTCTCAGTTGTTGTTTTTTCTGTACACTAATCACATCTAACCACCTAAATAGTTAGAAAAGAAAATACAAATTTATTTAACACCATCCTAGACTTCATGGATTTCAGCTATGCAGCAACCACACATGTGCACGCATGCGCGTGCACGCACACACACACACACACACACACACACACACACAAAGCTACTAAGCTACTATGAAATGGTTCAAACAGTGAGAAAACATTTTTCATTCAGTGATAAGCCAAATCAAGAGCTGCAAATATTTTTCATCATGGTGGTCAGACATGCAATATCTCCATTCACAAGCAAGTCACATTTTGCACAGAAGATTTCATCAGACTGTACAATCTGGCAGCAAATCTCAGAAACAGTGAAGGACATACTAGTTCATTTGGGTTAGTCTTTTGAAAATTCATAGGGACACACAGCACACTGAACGTGAATGGTAAATTCAGAAGTCTCCAGAAGTCTGTGTTAGCGGAGGATCTGCAGCCACAGCAATCTACATTCATTCTGCAGATTGATCCTACAAGTTAGATTTGGAAGACAGTTTGTGTCACCTGCTGGGTGAGAGGTACAATGAACCTGGCAAAAGATTTGATAAATACAGCCACAAAATCCTCTAAAATGCTGCATCTGTTTAGAACTGTCCACATTGTACACAAGACTGTCATGGTAAACCTGTGTCGACTGTGCTCTAAAAGGTGGATAATGAGAGCTTCAAGTATACAACAAATCCTAATGAACTACAAACATATCCTTCAATTCTTCACACCTTTTCTACAGAAGTCATGACTGATACAGTATTAAAATGTAACACTTCAAAGTCATGACTGATACAGTATTAAAATGTTACACTTCAAATCATACTTCCCCATCCTTCTCACGTAATGAACCCTTTAAGGAGTAAATTCTCGGGTCTCATGTCCCACATTAGTGCTAGGAAATGATATACAATATCCTTGTAGAAAATCGTACAGTTTTTGACAGTAGGCAGGAGTGTGTTAAAGAAAAGAAAACCTTACCACGTAGAAGCTCTGGTGCAGCCCTACAAATGAAACATTAAACAAAAAATTGACAGTCCTCACATGGCTGAATTTCACAAATGCCAAAGCCTGAAAGAACATCTGCAACTATACATCATGGTAGTCAACATGATAAAAAGTTGTAAACGAAAATCTACAGGGCTTCGAACAGTATTAATGATGGAATGTACCTCTGCAGTCAACAGTAGAGGCACAAAGCTCAAAAAGGCAAGGGCATTCTTTGCAAGTGACTTAGATGTAACAGGTTCTTGCTACACCTAATAATGCTTGGAGCATTGACCATGATGTCCAACATTAAAAAGTTTTTGCTGAGGGATAACACAGTGCACAAGCTTCTTACTGAAGCCACTGAATGTATGAAAATGCCAAATATCATACCTATAATCAGAATGTCAACTGATTTAGCACTGTTTGCCACACAAAGACTTGCCTGATATCCATGATAGAATAGAAAAGGCTAAAGAACATTGCAATCTTTAACACATATCATTTGTGCTGGGCAATTTGGACCTGAGGCTTCAATCACTGAATTCATCAAGAGCAGCCCAGTATGGTCTTGCACTGATTTCACCGTGTATTAAATGTCTACTTTCAAGGTGTATCACCATTTAATGTTTTATATCTTAATACTTAATTCTTTTTCTCAAATATACTACTACAAACTGACATGAATAAGAAGATCATTAAATATGATACTATTTTACTTTGTAACTTACAAATAAAATTCCCAATAGAAATAATTTTATAATGTATCTCCATGCTGTCTTCATTTGTAGATATCAAACAAATAAAGACTAGAAACATGCCAAAAATAATCTGTACTAGGGAAAATATGACAATTCTTAAATATTTTACCGTCAAGGAGTCAGCTACTTTACATGCAGATTAGATGTCACTAATGACAGTAACACAAAGTTATGCAGAGGGTTGTACACAGATTAATCTTGGTTTCATTCAATTTTTAATTTTATATCAGCAGGCTCATAAGGTTTTTATGAAACAATTATGTTACCACATAATATTATATAAACCAACTAAGAAACTAAAGGATTTAACAATGTATTGATAAAGTTCTGATGTTACACATTATTGTCAAAAGGTAGAAATGGCCTTAAAATACATTTTTGAAGCTTTCATTATCAAAATTTCCTCGGTGGTAGCCCACAGACCCTTCACCTGGTGGGTATGTTATTTCATACTCGCATGAAATTTTTAACAAGTCAGCATCGGTGCATACTATAAAAACAGATTAAATTTGATGTACATACTTGAATTATAATTGACTCAAACCATTAAAAACAAATATCAAATCTACTACACGACCTAAAACAAGAGCCTAAAAATCAAAATTAGCCTATAGTTGCATGTTAGGGCAAAAGTGATCTTGTTCCAGACAAGGAATTATGTGATGATGGGATATGGATAAATTAGAAATCCACAATAACGTCTATGTCTGGAAGATTCATTACAAATGCATTTGTAACTGCTGAAGTACTCCAAGAAATGATGCAATGATTCTACATTAAAAATCATGTCTGCAATTTCTTATCTCACTGGACCCAACTGGTTAATTTAGAGATGATTTATGGAGACATAAAGCAAAGTTATTTACGAGGGTAAGTCAATAAGTACCCACAATATTGTTATAATTGTCTGTCGGTTGCAGTACCACTTAGTCCTCTTGTATGCTGAGAGACGGTGCCATTGACTCCATTTGTGGACTGTTAGACCATCCATTGTGTCAGTCAGCTGTGGATTGTTGCATGAGAAACATGCTGTCCCTCTCTCCGTTTACACTAACGAAGAACAGCGTGCAATAATCCAGTTTTTGTGGTCTGAAATCCATAGAAGGCTTTCAAAATACTATGGGGATCATGTTTTACCACAGTGAAGTGTATACGAACAGATCGAAAAATTCAAAAACGGTCAGACAACCGTCAAGGAGAAGGAAAGATCAGGATGCCCGACCTCTTCCACTACTGATGCCAATATTGAACAAGTTAATGCCATGATTCAGACCAACTGAAGAGTGACGATCGATGAAGTGGCAGACCATCTACAAATTAGTCATGTTCTGCATATGAAATTATCCATAACAGGCTTGGCTTTTGTAAAGTCTGTGCAACATGGGTCCCAAACAGCTCACTGAAGGGCACAAGTGCAATTGTGTGACCATCTGTCAATATACCTAAATGCTAATGAAGGTGAAGCTTTTTTTAAGTGAATAGCCACTGGAGATGAAATGTGAATCCACCATTTTGAGCCTGAAAGCAAACGCCAGAGCATGGAATGGAAACACCCCAAATCCCCAGCCAAAAAGAAATTGAAGAGTCAACCCTCTGCAGGAAAGGTAATGCTCACAGCATTCTGAGGTTCACAAGGGCCAATACTGCAACAGTACTTGGAGAAGGGCTCAACAGTAAGTAGTGCAAGTTAAAGTGAGATGCTATCCAACGAACTGAAGCCTGCAATTCTATCCAATTTTCGAGGCCTATTGTCGGAAGAAGTGCTTTTGTTGCATGACAACGCGCACCCACATACTGCCGATCACACTGTCCAAACCCTTGAGAAACTGTGTTTCAAGATGTTCGAGCATCCTGCATACAGCCCTGATCTCGTCCTACCAGATTGCCATCTCTTTGGTCAACTTAAAGATGCTTACGGGGCCGTCGATTCTCCAGAGACTAAGGAGATTCTTAAGCAGTGCATACGTGGGCTTGCTGCTCAGCCAAAAAGCTTTTTTTCTGAGGGCATCAGGAAGCTTACGTAATAATGGACCAAGTGTATTAAAAAGCAAGGGGACTATGTTGAAAAACGAGCTGTCAGATTTGTACTGTTGTTATAATAACTTATAAAAATTGTTTGCAAATACTTATTGACTACCCTTGTAAGTTTATTTATCACATGTTTTTTTATATTCATCTACTTATTGCCCTAAAATATATCTAATTGACATACAGTTTCAAGAAACAGTACTCTTCCATTTCTATTAAGCAGCAAAAACCAAGTATAATACAAACAGACAAGAAAGCCCATACCACAGCCCAACACTTTCCTAACGAGGATCTTTAGAATGGTTAAGGATTAATTATAAAAAAAAGTTACTACAAACTTCAGCTATTAAAATGATTATGAAATACAATGATGTTGATATGATAACTGTTGTATTTCCCCATTCCAAAAATAAAAATTTCACAAGACATCATACAACTTAATTCTGAAGACGGAGGAAAGTGCCACAAAAGAATTATACCATTAGTAAAATAAATGCTGTACCATGTTGTGCCTTTTCTATTTCTGGACTGAAAATACACTTCTTTTGCACTTCAAAAGAGTTTATCAATAACCATCTTTTCCAGAAACAGTTCCTCTTCAGAATTCCATCCTCCTCCTAAACCAACCCATCCAGTTGCATTTGACTTGCATTTTACATTAAACAATGGAATCTATTTACGATCATCAACAACAAATGATGCACTAGCTTATATTACATTACCTCACTTATGTGAAATGCAACATTATTTATTTACATAATTTGTATATCTTATTAGTCGTATCAAAATTATTTCATACTTCCAATGTTAAAGAGACAATATATTTGTTCATATGCACAAACTGTACATTTTCATTACAACACATGTTGCAACATATAAAAATTAATAGATAAATTGTGCAATAAATAATTTTAAAATTCACTGTAAATGATCAAAAATGTCTGCAGTAATACAAAAATTAAGAATTTTTTTAGTTGACTTTCTGAAGTCAACAATAGTTTCTTAAGTACAGAAATTTAGTACAGCCTATTTACAATATATTTTAGTCAATATTGTAAAATAAAAATGCAAGTTTTAAGTTCATAATGAAAAATGTTCATTCATTACAATGTAATTTTAAACACCACCTTTTTAAAAGTCCTCCTATTACTAAAGAATACACGTCCTGAGGGAAAAGGCCAATCAAGGTTGTAAATGAGAAGAAATTACTGGAGTGATTTTTGTCATCTGAAATCATATACAAGGTACCATCATTATACTTATAATTTATCAGATTTTAAAAGTAGGCTGAAAACTACGGTACACTAAATTACAAAGAACATGTGTTTTTATTACTTGTAATTGAACAGAGTCTCTCTCTCTCTCTCTCTTCCTGCTCACACACACACACACACACACACACACACACACACACACACACACACACACACACACACACACACACACGCGCACGCACGCACGCACGCACGCACGCACATTTTATTTCCCCTTCTACGTTTTGTTACGGAATAACCTGATTTTCTTATATAATTTTCTTAACCCTTTAAAGACCGGCATTTTTACACTGCTACTTGCGAAAAGACCCAGGCTGTTTTTGCTGTTTTTTGTAGTGGCTGTGATTTTTCTTCATCATCTTCCACATATGAAACACACTTGGGTACAAATGGTGTTCTTTTTTAAAGGTATAATTTGGGGATACAGAATATAGTTACAGAATTAATTACTTTCTAAATAAAAATATTAATAAAAAACTAAAACGATAATGTGCTATTTGGGCGATCAAGTCATATTCAACTCACTCCTTGTCTTACAAAAAAAATCTCTGGCACTCAAAACTGCCATAGTTGATTCCCTTATATATTAGTCTAAGAGTGTGCACAAAATGAATACTCTGTCTGTAACAGAAGAAAAGATAATAGCATAAATCTATGTACTATACGTGGCAAAATACACGGAGTCTGTAGCGTAAAACGTAAACACTCTAAACACTCATGGAACACCAAAGTTTAAATCAACTTTTTGAAATTATTACACAGTTGGAAAAAAAAAAAAAAAAAAAAAAAAAGGTAGAATTATGTTTATTCAACAAATGACTTGTAAAAATCAGTCACAAGTCACACAATGAAAAACAACGTAAACATAACCAACACGAATGCCAGCAACGAAAAACAACACAAAAACAGTGCCACTTCAATATCATGTAACATTAACAAAAAAAAAAAGGAAATTCTGCTGTCTGGTGATTGGATTGAAAACTATGAATATCTGTTTGCCGTCTGACACGTTGGCAGCACTCAGAAACAATTCCTGTAAAAACAGCAACAATTTTAAATGATGTCTGATATTCAGTCCTTTTCGAAAACACCAAAACGTCAAATGTATCGGACGTTGGTCCCCAAAAGGTTAAACGAGTTGATATTTCTTTGTGTCAGTTTTCCTTTTAATTTAATTTTTGAATTTTCACAGATTAACATAAGTTATTAAATTTAAATCAAAACTGGATGCCTGCATATGGAGAAACATATCACAGATACATGATTATCCCAGAAAAAAGGCCTAGCATCTTTGCTTAGAGGATCCATATTTGGTCTATAATAGCATTTCGTATGGTCAAGCTGTGAAAAAGTATTTTCTTGTTCTTGCTCATATATAATAGACAGCTTTAAATTTTAGTAAAGACATTATTTCAGTGGCAGATTTTCTAACAAATGTAATAAAAGTAACAGATGTTATAATTGTAAATTCATGTTTCCTACTTCTGTTAAGATGAATGGTCCAAAATGGTGAGATGGTTCAAATCAGAAGTGTTTTCTATAACAGACACTGCAGGACCATAACCTTCAAGTAGAAAGCCAACACCTACATTGTGTTAATTGATTCTTGTACCTCTCTATTAAGTTTGGGTACCTTAACTTATAAGCTACGTCTATTGTATATTTCCATCAATTTTCAAATGTTTCCTTGAACCATGAAAACTGCTCAGCAATCATGGCTCAAAAACAAATTTTCTGTTCCTATTCTGCTTGTATCATCAAGAAAGACATTACCTTCTATCAGGAGTTGACAACATTTGATTTTTATACTGACTATACACCTAAAATGTACACATTTACAATATTCACAGCTTTAGCATACAGCACAATAAAGCATTTCACAACTGAGTTAATTTTTTTTTAATACAAGAACTATGCCTTCTGTTGAGTTCCGCTTGTGCAATATTACCTGATTAGTAACATTATTACTTGGCAGTAAAACTGTAAGTACAGTCATCACTAACAGAATTCATATACGAGGGACGTCCAGAAAGTAACAATACAAGGGCTGTGTAGGACATAGGGAAATTTTTTTTTCAAAGTTGGCACCCGTGACTTGTAGACGGGTTCTTAACGGTCAAAATGAGACATCGAGCGCCTCAGTCCGTTACAAAATGTCGTCGCAGCAGCTTAACACGTCAACCAGTTCGTCCCCCGTTTGCTCCACGTACCGCAGGTGTGAGATTCACTCAGCTGAGGGAATTCACTTGCCGGCCGGCTGCGATCACTGTTGCTGATGAAATGACGCCGAGTCTTTGTTACATATTTCCGAGGTGGGGTGAATCTACGTCACTCGCCTCATTGTTCAGTTGTTGACAATATATAATGTTTACAAAAACAAATTCTTGGCCGCTCACGTCATCAGGGATCGTCTCTTTTATCGCAACAAATGACATACTGTTTTTTGTGATGCTTCACGGTTTTTTGCTATAAATCAGTCCAAATCCTGGCAAATATTATATAGTCCACTCACGATAAATTCATACAGGTTATTAAAGGTTTGTTTAATTTTGACCAAACTAAAAAATACAATATTTATGGTTTTTTATACCATATTTAGGGTAATTACAAATTGTACCATAATTGTACCATTACAAATCCTTTCTCGACTCAATTGTGACTGGGGACGAAACGTGGGTGTGTCACTATACTCCTGAGTCAAAAAGACAGTCTCTGCAGTGGCGCCATACCCATTCGCCAACATCCAAAAAATTCAAAGTTCAGTCTTCACAGAGGAAAATCATGGCATCCGTCTTTTGGGACCGGAACGGGATCTTGTTGGTCGATTTCATGCCCAAAGGGACCACCATCAATGCTGGTGCATATTGTGAGACCCTAAAGAAGTTGAAACAAAAAATCAAAGACAAAAGGAGGGGAATGCTGACTCGTGGTGTGTCACTCCTTCATGACAACGCCAGACCCCATACCGCCCGGCTCACTCAGGACCTGCTCGTGTCGTTTGGATGGGACATTGTGACTCACCCACCCTACTCCCCGGACCTGGCACCCTCGGATTACCATCTTTTCACCAAATTGAAGGAGTTCTTGGGTGGACAGCAATTTTCAGACGATGAGGAGGTCATGGAGACTGTGAAAAAGTGGCTTAAGGAAGTGGAGCGGAAGGTATACAACGAGGGTATACAAAAGCTGGTGCCCAGGCTTCAAAAGTGCATTGACCTCAACGGCGATTATGTGGAGAAATTATAACATATTTTGGCACATACCCTGTAAATTTCATTAAAATATATTCATTTTTCGATTTTTAACAAGTGTTGTATTCTTACTTTCTGGACGTCCCTCGTACTACAATACAAGTACAATACTATGACAGTCAAAATTATATACATATATGTGCATACACCAACACATTTTAATGAAGTAATTATTAGAAATAGTATCCAGCACTTGAGACTACAATTAGAGTAATATTAAAAATGTTTAAAAAACTGTGTCAGCAAATCAGTGCTGCTATGCAATGAGGAAAATGTAAGATTTTGTTGTTATTCTATACCAAGATGAAGATGCAGGTACAAACGAATTGTTTTTATATAATAAAAGATAACTTCCCAAAACAGTGCACAGATCATCGAGTTGTATAGTGGAAACAAAATAACTGACACCTGATGAAGTCACTAATTATGACTTTAATTACAATTCAAATTAAACAAAAACATTCATACAGTTGTGTCATAAATGTCATTTCATTGCAGTTTTGCACGTAAGTAACTAATAACACTAAACCACAAATAACATCCAAACTACTCTGTAACGTCACTAAAATTCTGCAAGCCACTGGCGGCTTACCCTGCTAAGGTTCATGAGAAATTTACCACT
This sequence comes from Magicicada septendecula, assembly GCA_034769895.1. NCBI lineage: Eukaryota > Metazoa > Arthropoda > Insecta > Hemiptera > Cicadidae > Magicicada > Magicicada septendecula. The sequence continues at coordinate 664,915,233 of CM068368.1, forward strand.
TTACAACCAAAGTGTGGAGAAAAGTTGTGTAGTTACAAGTGCTCTGGAACTCGCTAAAAACTTTATTAATGTCACATCTTGTACAATGCCGGGCAGAATGATCACCAAACATTTGGAACAACCTCAAGCATTGTGTAATCAACATGTGTGAAATGTCATCTTTATTTCAGCCTATCAATACTGTATATTTTTCAAATGTATCATAAGGTCAATTTGCATAATATATGCATAGGCCTACACCTTTAACTATAATACATCTTTAACTTGGCCACAAAAGATCTTTTTTTTGTTTTGTTTAGTGTGTTTGGATAGTCTCTGTGCACTTGGTGTAACAGAATAATAATACTATTTATCATTACTATTATTATTATTATTTATTTATTTAATTATTGTATTTTATTATTGTTACTATTATAATAAGATACTAATTATTAGTATATTAATAACAGTGACAGTATATTAGTAACAGTTATTAGTATATTAGTAACAGTGTGGAGCGGTCGTGGCATAGTGGCTAGCATGTGACGCTGCTACGCTGTCAGCGCGGGTTCAATTCCCGCCAGGGGCCATCTGATTTAGATACGACCGTTCCCCCTCGCAAGGTAATGGCAACCCAGTGAGAGGTATCCTGCCTAGTATAAACCCTCCCCCCCAAAAAAAAAAAAAATTAAAAAAAAATTGCCGTTCGGATCCGGCATTAAACTGTAGGTCACATATACCTGTGAGAGACTCAGTACCACACGCACCACGGGTATATGCGGGGAGGGTACAAACCAGTCGAAAGACTGAAGGACTAAGAACTGAACTGAATAACAGTGTTACAACCCAAACAGTACTGCCAACTCATCAAGTCTAGTGGACAGTGACTTTCCGAACATACTGTATATAAGCTACCTTTGACCTTAACTATCTGAACTCCTGGAATTCTTTAACATCCACAGAGATGGTGGATACCCCACGTTAAAAACCTCCATTCTAGATAACCGTTGAGAAATATTCGCCTTCAGCAGTTAAAAAGTCAACCATAATTGTCAAATTTTAGTACAGGTCAAAACTAACATATTTTTCAATTTACCTGTTAATGGAAACATGGATCGATGTATGTACTCAGGATTAGCAATACAAAACTTATTATATAGAAGATGAGCTACGCTGGGTACACACTTGTACAAAATTCCTTCTTCAAATAACAGTTTTGGTAGTACATAGAGCCCATCTGAGCACCTTCCATAAAAAGGAGATTTTGCTTCACGCCTTTCAAAAAGTTCTGGATGATTACAAACCTAAAAGTGTTGTCAAAGGAATTAATATTACAAGATTAACAAAAACAGTTATGTTCTATAATTATAATATATCAGAATAATAAAATTTTCTTTGCACTTATAAGTAACATAACTGATTTTATATTGTCCTACTATGTAACTGTCTTAAAATATGAAGTAGAACTACACAACTGCAAGTCATAACTTGAAGTTACTAATTCTACAAAATTAGTAACAACTTTAGATTAATTCGATAACTTAGATTAAGTCTAATCTAGTAACAACCTTACGAAATTGCATCACAAGATTCATTAAGCTAGATGTGATACTCTGAGACGATTGGTAGGGTCCAGCAGAATGTAACAGGTCTTCTATTCGTATCTTCTTTTTTAATGCTGAAAAAACACATTTTAATATTATCAGCTGTTAATCTGAGTAACATTAGAAACAACAATACATTTTTATTGTTTAGAGTATCCTGCAACTGCAAATGATTAAACTGAAAATGTAATGATGTGTGAAAATGGGGGGGGGACGTTGTTCACAATAGAAAACATTGGTTAGAAGCAACTAAACAAAAAATAACTTGTTTAAAAATGGTTTACATTATTTGAAACTAACATTTGTTATAAATGTGGCTTTTATGTATTAAAAAATATTGTTAAAGAGATTTTTTAATGAACAGGAGTACTTTGCAATGTGAAAAAAGAAAGAAATTGTTTGTCAGTGGTAGGTTGTTGGTTACAAGAATACACAATTATAGCTTTCTAGTAAATTGTGGCAAGTTTAAGAAAGCTAAAAGATCCATCTGTCAAGTTCTGAACACCTTTTATTCTTACACTAAATTTCAGTGCAACTATAGCACATATGGCACATTGGTGAGTTCACAATAATTCACAGTAAGCCAATCCCTTCTCATCTTTTATTTTTTATATTATTATTTTTTTTTTTATTTTTTTTTTTGTTAAAAGGAGTTTTGCTTCCACAGGCTTTTTGTATGGAGAAGACTCCTTTATCATTTCATAATTTTTTCCTTTAATCATTTCATAATTTTTCTCAACAAAATTGGTAAAAATGACAATTTTCTCTATAAAACTAATAATTTCTGTCAAGATAGTATTAACAAACCTTGAACATTAAAGTTACAATAACATTAAATTATCATTATATAATGGATTAGGATACTTATATTAATCTATTGAAGAACTTAAAATTCTTCTTTGTTACAATAAAAACATTCTTAATGAAATATTCAAAAATTAAAATTGCACAATCTAATTAAATTACAAAAAGGTACTTAAAAACACAAGTTTCTCCACCTGTACATTTTTAATGTTCTTATAATATCTCACTAATGATCTCAGTGTGTAAATTATAACTAGAAATAAGTTTCACTTTTTTTAAATTATAACAGTAATCTAACATTACCTCCATAAAGCATTTTTTGTCTTGTTGTAAGTGGACAGCAAACCATAATTTCAATCTTGTCTGATAATTCATTCTCAACATCCTTTTTTATCCTTCTAAGCATAAAAGGTTTCAGAATCAAATGCAATCGAGACAAGTGTTCTGAAAATGAATTACATATATTAATTTTATACAGGACACATAAAAATAATTATACAGTAATTGTACAGCACACTGAAAAAGTCCATTTATGACAGATGTTTTGGGGTTTGGAAATCTGTGGGGTGACTTCAGCAATAATCAGTGGTGCCTAAATAAGCAAGGTTCCTTTATTTTTAAAATCATCAGATTTAAATCATTTAACCATACAATTAATAACGCAAGTTAAACTTACTTTCATCAATACTTGTTTTGTTTTCAGCATGACTTTCAATATCTTTTGAAAACCACTCATTAAATTCATCATGTGAATCAAACATTGTAGGCATTATGAAGTGAAGAAGAGCCCATAGTTCAGCCATACTATTCTGTATTGGTGTTCCACTAAGTAGTAATCTATTACGGCAACTAAAACCTAGTAGCAGCTTCCATCTCACACTAAAACCAAAAAAAATAAAGCATTAAGAACAGTGGTGGAGCATCAGGGGAGACAAGGTAGACAGTGTCTCCCTAAATAATTTATTCATAAAATAATTGATTTTTATTTATGAATTAAGTTGTGTAAGTTATAAAGAAAGGATATAAACTAATTTAAGAACTTAAATATCACGCGACATGATGCGTCAGCTATGGATCCTTGCTGTGCGATGCAATTGTACAGGGTATCAGGGTAGTCATTATTAGAAATGTCTTTTTAACAAGGCTGGAGGTGACGATGGTTTCGATGGATGACAACAGGAGAGGACCTGCTGCACAGCATAAAAATGTGTCCCGTACATCACATCAGAAGACATGTCTCCCCCATACTACATAGCACAGAATTCTCGCCTGGCTGCCTGTGTTTGTTTCATCGTGCTCGCATAGTGAATATTTGTTTTTGTTGTGTTCACAAATCATTTTTAATTTTGTATATGGTAAAGACTAAGAAGTGTGTAATCATTTACATACTAATTATTTAATAATACATATTTTTAAGTGTCATCCTTTAAGTGCTTAAGCATACTGTTTAATTGGTTTAAGGGGGAAAATGAATACAGTTAGTACCAGTTCTACTGCAGAAGATTTGATATAAACTCTTGACAACTTTGATTAACTAGAATTTTTGTTAAAATACAAATCAGTATGTTATATTTAGAGTGAAAGGTATTGTTGAAGTCAAAAATATCTCGGGCGAAAATTTCAGAAAGTTTGGTATAATAAATATACGGACTTGCTCCCTGGTTGTAATCAAAACAAAACTCTGCACTGCTATTATTGTGTGATGTTTAATGGAGAGGAACCAAGGAGCAAAGTTGGAGTAGGCGCTATAAAAAATTTTGAAGCTAAAGCCACAAAACATGCTGGCAGCAAAACTCATATAAAACATTCTGAGATGTTTCACATGCTAGGGCGTAACAGAATTGAACACTGTTTGTCTGAAACACATAGAATTCAAGGTGTACAGCACAGCACAGTACAGCACAATGAAAATGTGGCACGAAATCGAAGGATAGTAGGCCATTTGATAGATGTTATTTGTTATTTAGAAAGGGAAAAGTTAGCTTTTACGGGTCATAAGGGCAATGAGCACTCTCTTAATAAGGGCACTTATTTAGAAACTTTAAATTTACTGGCAACGGAAGAGTCTTTCTTAAAAGATAATACACAGTGATTTAAAACTGCACGGCAATCTCTCAGGATCTGATTCTATAGCTAAAAATACGAAAAAAATTATACACGGTGTGTAGAATTCATTTAAAAAAAAGTATGAAATGTTCGTGTAATGACTACAATAATCCGTACTTGTCACCATTAAAAATTGTGAATAAAATTTATATTTTTCTAGCAATATTTTCTAATTAAGATACATAAACAATACCAATAACAATACGATAGATTTTTCTTGATACTTAGGACAAACTATATAATGAAATGCATGTGTTTCAGACAGTCACTAAGCTATTATCTGATAGAGGTAGCATTAAGTCTATATACCATAGTTTTACTGGTTTATTGAGAACATTAACAATCTTAGTAAGAGGCTGCTTTTGGCTGGTACTTTTATGTCTACCCAAATTATTTTGTCGCGCTTTGCCACTGATTAAGAACTATGAAAGAAATTCCTTACAAATATTATAACCACAAATTAAAATTTGTTTTCATAAAGTGATTGTAACTAAACAATTAGACTAAGTACAATTTTATATACTCTTAGACCATTTTTATTGGATAGAATTATTTTACAACTTTTTGACTGGAATATAAATCATCTTTCTCTGGTTGTCTTACCTACCTCGCAGCTGGAATGAACATAAATAAGATACCAGTATTCTTCTTGTCATAAAATCAACATTCTATTAGCTCAAATTCAGACCATATTGTTATGTTGTACAGTGGAAATAGATTAAGTGACATCAATGAAGCCAATAATTACAAACTTTAATTTGACACTAACAATAGTTAGAAGTCAGCAAAGCTGCTCTTACACAATAATTCAAATTAAATTTCTCCAGCACACAACAATAAATGTTACCTTGTTACAGTTTTGAACTAATTAACACAATAATCATTTCCCACTAATCCAAAAGAAGGAAAACATCAAACCTCACTCTAATATTGCTGGTCGCTTCAAATTCAGTACTTATATCCTGCCGCCTTGCACTATAGTGACATAGCGGGCCTGGATGCCAGCAGAATAGTTGAGTAATGACTACTCATCAGTGATGCAGTACTATCTATTTTCTCACCGTAGCACTGCCCTCTCCTTAAGCCTGTTTGTCGCTAACTGGCAAACCATCTCTGCACTAATACTTTGCCACATAGTCTAGGTGGATGACCATGACTGTCCTTGTATCCAATAAACAACATCGTTGTATCATTGTTATATGTGACTGTTTTACTAAATGAGTAGAAGCTTATGCAATTCCAAATCATAAATACTGGATTTTGAAGTGGTCAGTTCAGTTATAGATCAGTGATATTAGAGTGAGGTTTGCAGTGTTTTTTATTGTGACTTGTGGATTATTGGAAAATAATTATTGTGTTAATTAGTGCAAAACTGAAAAAGGTGACATTTATTGTTGTGTGTTGGAGAAATTTGACTTGAATTATTGTGTGGGGTGCCTTTGTTGATTTCTAACTGTTGCTTATATCAAATTAAAGTTTGTAATTAGTGGCTTCACTAGTGTCAGCTATATTGTTTCCATTGTTAAAGGTTCTATCCAACTTCTGACACCACTGTTATAACTGGTGCAAGGATTGTCATGTTGTACAAGGCTCACGCACATTGTATACATGCAAGGCTTCACATAGTCACTCTGTGATGCAGTACTATTTATTTCCTTAGCATATAAATATAAATATTTTTCGGAATTATATAGTAGGCCTACTGGCTTCACAGCACATTACAGTGCAACCACTCACTGTAATCAAGACTTGACAAGATTTCACATGACTATAACAATTTTTATATCAATGGAATCAATTTATCATCAGTGGATATAAATGTGACAGTCTGTGTGAGTACACATGTCCACCTCAATCACTTCTGAAAAGATTTTCTGTCACTGACTGGCTCCTGAAATGTTCATATTAATTAATACTTCTTGAAGTCTTCATATTCTGTTTAAGATTTCTAACTCTGACATACTTTCTGGTATTATATTCAGACATAAAGAATAAATTCAACAGCAATAAAATGACAACTGAACTAAATTAAAATAAATTTGTTTAAATATTAAAATAAAATTTTCATGAAATTTTTTAAAAGAATTAAATCATGAAATTCTTTTGACATCCCAACATTACATTACACTTATGTAACTACATGAAATATATGACAACAAGATACTGAATGCAATGGTGTATAGTGGTTATATTTCTGAGCCAATGTTGAGAGATATTATATGATTACAATCCACACAAACACATAATAAATATGTATTCTAAATAGGGTTGTAATAAGCTATACAAGTGTAATCATGGGCAGTAAATTAATTCCGTAATGAAAGGAATAATTTATAACAAATACACTTATAATTTATAATTAACATTTTTTATGAGGGGGTCTTAAACAATAACTGACAACAATGAACACCGAATATTACATTTTAAAAACTACACAATAATCAAAAGGTAACTAAATTCAATCTTCTGCAGTTCATTATTAAAAAATGCTTAATACTGTATTTTTGCATGTATAACGTGCTCTCGTGTATAATGTGCACCCTAATTTTATCAGAATATTTTACAGAAAAAATTTCATTTTCTGTAAATACGCATCCGTATTTGTAATGAAAAACAGTTAATAAATTATATAATAATAATAGTATAATAATATATATTGTTTGAATATTAAATATGCTGTGCAAAAAAGTGTTTTTATACAAAATGGTAAAAAATGTACTTACCATGTTTATTTATTTGTAAAAACAAAACAGAATTATAAAACTCATATACAATTTAAAACAACTTAAAACTTACACATGCCATAGTGTCTTAATTTGATATTATTTCAGTTTTCACATAATTAAAATCACATAACACTTGCACTTATTAATTTTCTTCATCTGTTTCTGAAGAAGGCAGTATTGCATTACTCTCCTCTTCTGATGCACGTCATCCTAAAGCGCATATTCTTCGGTAAAATCTGGCTCGCTCGAAATACCAAATTTCTTAAAACTTTTTATAACTGTTACACATTTTACTTTTTTCCAGGCGTTTATGATCCATTCTGAGTGAAACTGGAGGTCTTTTCAATTTTCCCCAATTTTCCAGATGATGTGTATGCATGGTCACCGTCGTACATCAATTGTGTGTAAAGTTTTCTAAAACTGCCCTTAAAAGGTTTATTAACACACACATCTAAGGATGAATTACGGATGTTAAGCCACCAGGAACCACTGCCAAAACTGTTTTTGTTTCTTGAAGCTTTGCTTTTACTTGGTCCGTCAAATGTGCTTTGAGAGCACCAGGCCTTCAGTTCCAAACTGTATCAATCCAGTCTAAAACAAGCTTTTCTTCCATCCACTCTTTCTCCTGGATGAGAATGATTACACCCCTTGGAAACTTTTCTTTAGGTAAAGGTTTTCTCTTTAGAACCACATATGGAGGTTACTTTTGTCCGTCGGCTGTAATTGATAGCATAACTGTCCACCTTTGTTTGTCATGTCCTGTTGATCTGACCGGCACAGATCTTGCATCTTTTTCATCAATACTCGTAGCCATTGGCATATCCCAAAAGACAGGACACTGATCTGCATTCCCAATTTGACGCAAATAAAAATTGTTAGTATGCCTAGTTTATACAATAAATCGATGAAACTTAATCATTTTGTTTTCATACTCTTGAGGTAAACGTTGAACGGAGGTAATTTTTTTTCAAATCAAAAGACCATGTCTGCGAAGAATCTGTACACACCAACCAAGACTGGCATGATATTGCGTATTGTCTATTTCTAGACGTTGAGCAATTTTCTTAGCTTCAATCTGTACCATTTCAGTAGTAATGGCGAAAGCCCCACTCCTTTTTAACATTGAAAATGTTTATAAGGATGTGTCGCTTTTTTGCGGCCGATCGCTGGTGCGTGATCGAAAATGGGAACCGGTGAGTTTCCATAGAAACTACTTCTTTGTTGTCAATAACATAGTACACATATAAAACTTCGCTTATGAATGCGACTACATTTAACTTATAATCTGTACATTGGTAAATGAAGAATGAATTCATTGATTGGTGAATGAACATAAATATATATATTTTTTAGATTTATTGAAGCATTTTCAATGCCCTTCTCTGTGCATTGCATTTTTGCAATGCCTGTAAATTTTTTCTTTTACAAACTAGACTAAATGCTTTTCTACATCTGGAAACTTGGCTTTTTTATTACGAAAAGATCGCCGATCACAAGTAGTACCACTTAATTTTCCTTTTAGTTTTTTCTACATCAAATTTACGCAATGCGAGGCGATTACCGTTTGCTTTTGCGAATTTTGTTATGAATAATTTACACTGAACCGTTCAGGATGAATGAGACGTTCTTCCACTCATTATGAATATACAATCTATCTTTTCACACACAATATTGGTATGAATTACTGTAGAAACAACAGACTAATGATGACAAACAAGTACAGTAATAGAATGCTACAACAAAATACCGTTTACAATGTGAACAAATAAGTGGTGGAGAAGGGATCAAAACTGATAACCAAATTAGTGGTAAATTTCACTTTACTATTACTAGATTTGAACCTGCCAGTTTTAAGTGACGTTGCCAATTCTGCCATCACGACCTGACCGCACACGTGCAAATCTACAATTTAGCATGTACATTTTATTATTCGTGTATAATGCGCACCCTCTTTTTTTTGGCAAGAAAATCTGGGGAAAAAAGTGTGCATTATACAAGAGAAAATACGGTATATGCAACATGCTTTGAAATACTTTCTGTAACATCCAATTTCATCAGTATAAAAGTCATGATACATATCAGTAGAAATAAAGAAACATTTTTGTTGCACCAAAATATAAAATTTTCATTTCATTTCAATTTCACTTAATTGGCTAATGAGATATGAGTGAAGAGTGTATAAGAGATTTTTTCCTGTAATGATACACTTCATCCATAAAAACTGATTTAATTGTGTGGAATCTTGTAACTGAGAAGAATAAATTTATTAATGTTACTTTTTGCACACCTGGTGTTCAGATTACATATGACTCTACACTTCATTATACACTGATAGCCCTTTTTAACTCTTGAACCAGAGTAATTTATCCCAGATGTCTAATTACCTACCCAGCGAAATACGTAAAGTCCATGGCTAACAAATAAAAACTATCAACACAGTATTTACAGTGTTTTTAATGCTGCAAGTGCTCATTTACTTCATCATTTCTTTTCTAGTAAACCATAAAATGACTTGTCTGGTAAACAATTTCTGATGTATTGTGTAATATTTAGAGGTTCTTATCAGTGAAGTGTGATACATCTTATGTGACAGCTGGTCGTTCTTAAAATATTATAACATACGGAATAGAATTACAACCAAATTACCTGCTAGTACTCTTGATTGCTTGAGCTTCATCTAGTATTAAATACTGCCACTTAATCCTGTTGAAATACTTAAAGTCTGTGATAACTAACTGATAACTTGTGATAACTACATGGAAACTGGCTTCCTGTGTATGCAAGTCTTTTTGGTCCCAAAACTGCCTTAGTATTTTACGTTCCTGTTTTACAAACCCATAATAATTTTAGTTCTAAATCAATCACACATACACAATCTATTACCATTAATAATCATAGTTAATAATTTTATGAGGGTAAGTCAATAAGTATCCGGAAATATTTTTTATAAATTATAACTATAGTACAAATCTGATAGTTAGCTTATTTCTCAACGTAGTCCCTTTCCTTTTCAATACATTTGATCCATCTTTGCACAAGCTTCCTTATGCCCTCAAAAAAAGTTTCTCAACTGAGCAACAAGCCACATACGCACCGCTTCCTTCACTTCTTGGTCTCTGGAGAATCGACAGCTTCTTAAGACACCTTTAAGTTGACCAAAGAGATGGTAATCTGACAAGATGAGATCGGGCCTGGATCCAGGATGCTCTAACACATCAAAATGCAGTTTCTAAAGGGTTTGGACAGTGTGGGTGCCAGTATGTGGACGCGCGATGTCATGCAACAAAAGCACTCCATCTGACAAATAGGCCTTGGTGTTTGGATAGAACTGCAGGCTTCAGTTCGTTGGAGAACATCTAATTGTAACTTGCACTATTCATTGGTGAGCCCTTCTCCAAGTACTGTTGCAGTATTGGCCTCTGTTGGTCCCAGAATAGTATGAGCATTACCCTTCCAGGAGAGGGTTGACTGTTCAATTTCTTTTTGACTGGAGATTCAGGGTGTGTCTATTTCATGCTCTGGTGTTTGCTTACAGGCTCAAAGTGGTGGATGCACATTTCATCTCCAGTGACTATTTGCTTCAGAAAAGCTTCTCCTTCATCAGCATAACGGTCCAGTAAACATTGTCAGGTGGCCACACGATTGCACTTGTGCTCTTCAGTAAGCTGTTTTGAGACGCATTTTGCATACACTTTAAGAAAGCCATGCCCATTATAGATAATTTCATATCCAGATCATGACTAATTTGCAGATGGTATTGATAGCCACTCTTCATTTGGTCTGAATCACGCCATTAACTTGTTCTATAATAGCGTCAGTATTGGAATAGGTTGGGTGTCCTGATCTTTCCTCGTCCATAATGCTTGTATGACCGCTTTTGAGTTTTTCTATCCATTCACACTGTTACGACATTACAGAACATTCTACATGTTTCTCGGCTATCCCAGCAGAACCAGCTGTAATGTTGTGTGGGTAAGTGATTCTTAACATGCGTTAACGAGACTGTTCCAGACTTTACTGGTTCACACACACTGTGTTCGGGCTGCAAGAAATTACGCTCTAGTGTCGTCGCGTATTATGGATTATTCTGGAATCTCAGTGGGGTATAAGTATTCAGCGATGTTTAGTTTCAGTTTAAGTAGTGATTTATTCAAGTGAGGTTTGAGTTTTACTTCGAGCAATTACTCAGTCCATTTCAAATGGCTATAAGTGAAAAGGGATTATTGTGCAGGACTCTATTAGTTGACATTATTATTTGTATGGACAGATTAATTTGACTTATTGTGCGAGTATAATCTTGCTGAATAACTTGTTGATTAAAAATATTAATTGTGATAATTAAAGCTGGTTTTTAGTGGCTTCATTGGTGTCTTGTATTTTGTTTTCCACTGTACCATATGACGATCAGTAGCCTGTCGTAACAACATACTTCATTGTCAAAAAACATTATCCCCACATTGTTTTCTATGGATTACAGCTCCTGATACACCTTCAGACCACAAAAATCGTATCACTGCATATTGCTGCAAACGGAGAGAGTGGCAGCTATGTATATCATGCAACAATCCACAGCTGACTGACGTGACGGACAGTCTAACAGTTCATAAACAGAGACAACAGAACCATCTGTCGGAGTACAAGAGCACCAAGTGGTACTGCCAACCTACAGACGATCATAACAAAATTGTGGATACTTATTGACTGACCTATGTATAATACAAATCAAATTTCAGGATACTCAATTTTTAATATCATATTTGTAACATGATGGTTTCTCTTAAATAAACCTTAGAAACTTACACATTTTGAAAGTATAGAGTTGTGAAAGAATGCATCCCTTAACCACTTGGGACTAAAGCCAACTGAAGTACAAAATAAGAATAAAGTATTAGATTTATTTTGTAACGTTTTTGCAATACCATACTTTGTGAATGTTATAAACTGTTATACAACCTTTAAGGAAAGGTATGCAAATCAAGTTAAAACCTTGTTATACTTGTTTTAATTTAATACTTTGTGTCATGTTTTAGTAATTATATGTAAGAGCAATATCACCTAAGGTATAACTAATTAATATGATATATAATATTGTTAAAATTGTATTAGTTCAAGAATACGATTTGTTAGACAAATAATACTTGCCTATTACTTGTTGATTTGTCAAACAAATAAGATGTGTTAATTGTACGCTAAATAATAAGTTATGAAGAAGTGTAGTGTGATATAGAAGAATGTGTAAAACAGTAATCAGAAGTTATGGATTGACCTTCTATTATTATTATGTTTTTTGTGTTTATATATTCTAAACGAATATAACTGTGGTAAAAATGAAAACAAAAAACTAGACATTATATGATTTAGCTCAATGTTGAAAATTAATGAAAAAATGTTTAGATGGAATGGTTGAATTTTGTTATATAAGACTTATATTAATTTGTTATGTTAAATCTTAAACCAACTATATTTAATGTGACAGAGAATGTCAGAATTGTGATTATTATATTACAGAACATGTCAGTATTATGATTATTATATTATGTAAATTGCCAACGTGTCTTAAGAAACTAATAGTGTTAAAAGTGTACATAAAGCAATCTATTATGATTATACTACAGTCAGTAGGAACTTAAGACAAAAGCGATATTAACATTTCTCATTACTAATACAGGGTGGCGCAGGGAAACGGGAAAATTTGAAGTTGATGTTGGCAGCCCTGTAGATGTAGCAGAAGTGAAACTGTCTGTCTAGCAGTAACGGACATTTAGTTACCTTGGAGCAGTGGACCGGTGCAGAGCGTGCGGTCGCCATAAGGGCGTTTTTTACTGACATGGTGACAGTTTGACAGCACAACGAGAGTTTCAGCGCCACTATCAGATCCCGCCCCGTGGTCAAGTTCCTTCGTTACATGCAATCGAAACGTGGGTTCGTAATTTTGAAGAGACTGGTTCAGCTTTGAAGAAAAAGCCTAGTGGGGATGTATGGTCTGTACATACCCCAGAAAACATTGATGCTGTGCGAGCTGCCATCTTAAGGAGTCCTCGTCGTTCGGTGCGAAAAATTGCCTCGTCATTGCAGCTCGGACGTCGGAGCGTTCAAAGAATACTCCATGAACTTGAATTTCATCCGTACAAACTTCAGATTGTGCAACAACTGAATCCTAATGATTGTGTATTGTGCCTGCAAATTTGTGAACAATTGTTGTCTAAAATCAATGAGGATGCTAACTTCATTCAAAATCATTGGATCTCCAATGAAGCCCATTTTCACTTAAGTGGATACGTGAATAAGCAGAACTTCTGTTACTGGGCTCAAGGAAACGCTGCTCAGCTTCACCAGCGTCCATTACACAGTACTAAAGTTACCATATGGTGTGCAGTGTCGTGTCATGGGGTGATAGGCCCTTACTTTTTTGAAGATGAACGAGGCACTGCTGTCACTGTGACGTCTGAACATTATGTCAATATGCTAGACATTTTTGGCTCCAAGACTCCATACTTTTCCAAATCTTGACATTCAGCACACCTGGTTTCAACAGGATAGAGCCACCTCACACACTGCCAGACAGTCTATGGCAGCAGTGAAACGTTTGTTTGGGGATCGCATAATTTCAAGGAATGCTAACATCATTTGGCCGCCCCGATCTCCAGACCTTTCAGTCTGTGACTTCTTTTTATGGGGACATCTAAAGAGCATCGTGTACCAGACTAGACCAAGAACCCTTGCTCAGCTCAAGACACAGATTGAAGAGTAAATCGCCAAAATCCCAGGTGACACCATTGCGCTGCGCTATGCAAAACCTACAGAAACAACTTACTGAATGTGTATGGTAAAATGGGAAGCATTTAACTGATGTAATTTTTAAAAAGTGATGCCAAATGTAATTTCCAGTCTTGTAGAACATATTTTGAGCCTCAAATAAAGTTTTGTAACGTTCCTTCATTTTTTCCAATTATTTCAAATTTTCCCGTTTCCCTGTGCCACCCTGTACTAATACATAAATTGGTTTAACTATCAGTGTCATATATAATGATAATAGCGATAGCATAATATATTATATAATGATAATGTTTTGTAGCATTAATAATGAGTTTGGGTAAGAATTCAGAAAATGTAACATATACTGTAGAAATACTTAGCAAAAACCTAGCTTGTGAGGGATCAAATTAATCAGTGTAAAATGGGGATTCCATTTATAATAATACTGTTGAAGTTGTATTTAGTATAAGATGAGAGTTTTGTAACTAGTAATCGAATGTTTATTCGGTCTAAGATATGCAGCCACAATTCTAAACAATATAAACGATTTGGACCAATCAGAATTTTGCTAATTTTGCACCAAGAAGCTAGTACAATTCACAAAAACAACACACTCTATTGTTGGATCTCGAAGTGTAAAGAAGGAATCTCTGCTATACTTTTATGGTCAGGAAGTTGCAATTAGAGTCGAGCCTAAAACAGGTTATGTCACAAACATAAAACATAATAAATAGTTCAAGTGAAACATGAAGAATAATTTATGTTAAAAAGTGAAATATACACTAACAAACTAGGAGAGTATAACAATCGGTGAGATAAATCCAATTTAACATTTTCGAAAATAACCCAACTGTGAACATGAACTTAGACTATCTGATTTTTTAATGTAAACACTACAACACACTGAACACTATCACTTTAATCACAAAACACTGTTATCCGTTAGTTGGAATATAAGTAATCATTTGTTTAGCCATAAGAATTTTATTGTTATATATTAAACTAAGAATCAGTTCGTGGGTTTCTTGATATTGGCGCATGCGCAAAACATCGTTACATTGTCGAGTTGTAAATAATTTGTCATTTTTATTTTAAGATATCAGAGAATTGTAATTATTTTGTACTTCATACAGGGCATTCTCGTAAATTCCATTGTAGTTTCAAGAACTCATGTTGTTATTTAAATTTTAATTAATCCAGAACTTAATAATTATTGTCCCTGAGTTAAAAGTCAATGTTTTAACTGCATTTGAGCGAAATTAATTTTGTAATTGAGCTGTGGTATTTGTTGATTGAACATTATTTAATTATTTTATAAGAAAAAAAAACTATAAATAAAGGAATTTTGTCATTTACTGTGAAAAGACATTGTTTAATTATTTTGAGCGGTTACTGAATTACCAATCGAACTACATGAGTCCACCCTGTTGAGGATTAATGCGACAACTGGTACATACTTTGTGTACCAAAGGTAAGAAATAATAAAATATTCTTAATTCTACACCATCCTAGAAATAAAAAAAATACTGATTTAACCGAAAATCATAGTCAGAAACACTAGTTTATAATTTTATATTTAATAGTTACACATTTAAAATTCTCAAGATTAATCATTCGGCACATCTAAGGTGAGGCTATATGATCAACGAACGGAATAATTTAATTAATAAATACCTGAAAATTATATAATAATATATATATTCACCAACAATGTAGCGCTACTTAAGAGATAGGCTAATTAATCATTTAAACAAGAAAAACCAATAAACGAATTTATTTACAAAAATATTATTACAAATCTCATAAAATAACGATATTATATATTTGGCGCAACAATGTGAAGCCATTTACAGAAAAATATAAATACACACGAATTCCTTTATAATATTACATATTATATAAATATCTTTAAATACCATATTATAGTTACCTGAGGACTTCCCCAGTATGGAACTACTTTAAAGTCAGGTACAAACCTAGCCATTTCTTGCTGCCAGTTATGAAGGGTTGAAGCTGGTGAAATAATTAGAAACGGTCCCCACACAGCTAAAAAACAAAGTTATAATAAATATTTTGTCTGTAATATTACAATACTTATTATTATTTTATTTGTTAGTATTGTTAGCATCCATATCTTGATCTTATTACAATTAATGCAAATACAGTTTTGTTTAAAAAAAAATCACTATTAATCTTCAGCTCTTAATAAAAAACAAGTACCACATTACTCAGTGTTATTAAGACACTTTTCTAACATTACAAATAAAGTCAAACATATACTTACAGTATTTTTCAGCAATGTGACATAAAAACGCTATAGACTGCACAGTTTTTCCCAAGCCCATTTCATCAGCAAGGATTCCATTAATTCCCTACCAAATAACAAACACAAAGTTACTACACTTCATATCTACCACCACCACCACAACTAAGTACCTTACACACACACACACACACACACACACACACACACACGTGCGCGCATGTGAACGTGTGCACACGCAATTATATCATACATTATACATTACATATGATACTTTATTGAACATAAATATATAAAACAATTATGTATAGAATACTGTAGCCAATTATTTCTGAAGTATCATGAATATTACTAGCAAAAAATAGAATGTTCAGTAACATTTCCTAATTTGCTGGCTATAATTGTTAAACTAACATTCAGTAATATAAAACATAATTTCTAAATTATCAAAGTCAGTATTCCTGAAATACTGGCAACAGAATGTTAAAACATATTACAAACCTGGTCATATAGATTTGCTAGCCAGTTCATCCCTTTCAGTTGGTAACCTTTTAATGAGCCTTTGAATATGGTTGGCTGTGGTCTTTCCTCATCTATTTTGTCTTCTGACTCTAAACTGGTTAAACAATGTGGCATGCCAAACTGCCGTGAACGCATTTCCTCTGCTTGGACAGCAGTGTGGACATTCTGTTTCACCTTCTCCTTCAGCACTTCACTAATCAAAATTACAGTTACATTACACTGAACCTATAATATACTAATTTACAATTACATAATTTATAAAACTAGAAAGTCATATATTAGAACCATGTCAAGCATGATTAGTGATAAATAAACAGAAAATACATGTATATCACACCTTACTGCTCAAATCAATGGTCCATACATTTCATGTGTACAGTCCATGCATGTGCGTGTGTTTTGCACATGTATGTTATGGCTGTCACTGCTTCTTGCACCCTATTTCCACTGACCCTTTGAGGACCGGCATTCATCTTTAACCCTTTGAGGACCGGCATTTTTACATTGGTACTTGCGAAAAGATCCAGGCCGTTATGCTGTTTTTGTAGTGGCTGTGATTTTTCTTCATCCTCTTCCACACATGAAACATACTTGGGTACAAATGGTTTTTTTTTTACGTATAATTTTGGGGACACAGAATATAGTATTAATTACTTTCTAAATACAAATGATAATGTGCTATTTGGGCGATCAAATTTTATTCAACTCACTCCTTTTCTTACAAAAAAAAATCTCTGGCACTCCAAACTGCTATAGTTGATTCCCTTATATACGTATTAGTCTACCTATGTGCAAAAAATTAATACTCTGTTTATATCAGTAGAAAAGATAATAACATAAATTTATGTACTATATGCGGCAAAATACATGGAATCTGTAGCGTAAAATGTAAACACCCATGCAACACCAACGTTTAAATCAACTTTTAAAATTATTATTACACAGTTGTTTTTAACAAAAACACTTATAAAACCACACTAAATAAACGTATAATTATGTTTAACAATATCACTTATAAATTTAGAAACACAATGACAAAAACATAACCAACCCAAATGCCAGAAATGAAAAACAACACAAAAACACTGCCATTTCAGGGTGTAACTTCTAAAAAAAAGGAGAAAATTATGCTATCTGGTGGTTGGATTGAAAACTATGAATGTTTGTTTATCATCTGATACACTGGCAACACTGAGAAACGAATCCTGCAAACACAGCGGCAATTTTAAATGACGTCTGAACAAAGGGTTAAATACTCTTGTATTTAACACATCATCAATGTCTTTTCCAGGAATATTTAGGCCTTCCTTTTTTTGTACCTGGTGGTGTCTACTCCCATAATTTTTGGCCAACTTTCAGTGGCCATAATTCAGTTTAGATGTCTGAACCAATTTAATCTTATTGATTCCATTTCCATTTTACTTTTATCCCTAAGTTTCTTACTCTAGCTAGTTAGTTTGTGCCACTGTCTCCAATAATCCATCACTGCAGCTGTTATTCTTATGATTTTTTTTTAATTTACTTCCCATAGCTTCACCTCAAATATGCTTGTATTCTCAATTACGGTCTATACATCCTAATTTTGTTATGACTTAAATACATCCTAATTTTGTTGTAATGTTGTTAATAGCTAATTGTTAATGTTGTAAGCTATTTAAATTATCTTCTAGCTGTTTTAGCACATCCCAATCTTAATTTTGTATCTCGGTTACTGTCACCATTCAATGGTTCCCTTACAACTAAATACTTGGAAGTTGTTTATGTTCTGTATAACTGCTGCTCTTGATTACTCACAACCATGACCTCTGTTTTTTTATGTATTTGTTTTGAGGACTTTTTTTATATATTCCCTCTTTAGCAACTATAGCCTATCAGCAAAATACAATGACAAAAGTCTCTTTCCTCGACTTTTTTTTAATATTCCCTCTTTGGCAATTATAGCCTATCAGCAAAATACAATGAGTAAAGTCTCTTTCCTCCAACTAATACATCCATATAACAAAATTTCCTCCTCCACAATGTTACAGTTTCACTTACTTAATGATGTTGGAGCATCAAGTCAACTACTGAAATGATTTCTTAATTAAATATTAAATAAATCTACCTATGCACTCAAATATACAGTTAAGCAAAGAACACAGCCTCAATTACTCAGAAAAAGAGAAAGGATGTGCGTAGAAAAATAGAGTAACTACAATACTGCAATAAAAATTCTCTGTGATCCAATTAATTCCCACATGGAATGATATCTTTGTTTATGAAAAAATATACATCCCCATCATTTTTTAAATAACAAGATAAAAGTATACCATATTTTTTTTTCATTACTTCTTTATTGACAAGTTAAGTATTGCAAGCATGGTGTTGTCAATCTACATTACCAAACTACATATTTGAGATCCAAACTGGAATGCATTGCATCCAATATCAATGAAAACATATTTGTTCAGTAATACGCAGAACTTTTGATGTTGCTATAGAAAGGGTATAATTAAACATCAAAGACAAATAGTTTGTTCAAAGAATTCCACACCCACACACCTACCCCTTCTATATTCCCAAAGCTGAAAACATATTGTAGTAAGAATAACATTATACCTGTCATAATCATCAATTGCTGCAAGCCGAGGGTTTTTCTCTTCTTCAAGCTGACTCAAAATTCGTAACTGTTCTTCTGTACTACCACCACCCAGTTTACGAGACATAAAATGTGCATACAGTTCTGTTTGTGTAATCAAGAAATTCAGTTTCCGCTGTTGGCGTTTTGCCTAGAAGGATTAAATTAAGTCGTTAACAGACAAAATTAAATATAGGCCTACACATAAGCAATGAATAAAAATCTTGAACACTGAATATTGTAATGTAGTTACAAATAAAAATAATAAGTTCTGACTTGCTGTAAGTCTTATAAAAAATGTGTATTTTGTTTGCATTGATATTTTTTCAAATAAAATTGTCTTAGTTAGGCCTCACGTTGTTTGCGGCAATTTGTAACGTACTTACCACTAAGAATAAGAGATCCTGCAGTATCTCTTTTTCAGTATGTTGTTGTTGTTGTTGTATTTTTTGGTTAAAAACCCCACGTTGTGGATGCCAATTTGTAATATAGTATATAAAATTATGATGCCCGTGTTTCTGATAAACAATTATTAATCTAATAAATTGCTAGTTCTTTTATGCCCCAGAGTTGGTGAACCATTTATGTAATATCCTAAAAAATACTACACTTGTGATAAACAATTAAACTTTCAAATTAATAAAAAATTATTAAATGATCACTGAGTGGTGTATTCGATTTGAGTTGTGGTTAAATTTATACCTTTACTTGTTGATTTGTACTTATAGTGTTCCAGTTTTGAGGTTATTTTTCATTAATTAATATATTTAATGTTTTAATTAATTGAAATTCTCTAATTTCTTTTAAGTCCTTCCTTTATGCTGATAGGATTAACTTACCTACTTTAATTCAAATCGCATGTGATACCCAAGTAATAGGTATTACCATCTTATTCTTTGAATGCTCATTAACACACTAATATTCCAAAATTGATAAAAAATGTTAAGTATTCAAAATAATTCCATACACAATTAATTCTCTTCAATTTCTTTTATTCCTTTTTATATTCGTTTCTTTTCTTTTTAAAATAAAATAACAACCTTTTCTTAATTTTAGTTGTCCAGGCTTGTTAAATTTTTTAGCTCAGTAGTTGGCAATATGATCGTCTTAATCAGGCCTGGTCTACAGATTTTTACGTTATTTATATATAAACTCGGGTTCTTGTGACTACAATAGTAAAATACGAAAATGTCTTTTGCGAAGTACAAAACCTCACAATACCAGAGTGACTACAATAGAACAAAACAATATCTTATATCTAGAATAACAATTAGTCTGTATGTGCTGAACGAGGTCGATTTTGAGGTTAACCTATTTCAATAGGTTATACAGATTTAAACATTAAAAAACAAAGAAATAATGGTTTAAACGTGAAAAATTATAATAGTGTTTGTGTTTTTGTTTAGTGGTAGTGAAATAAATAGTTTTCAAGTGTGCACAAAGTGTTATAGTTGTATTATGATAATTCATTATGTAGTTTATAATTTTAAGTATGCACACTATACTTTCCTTTTCTTTTGCACACACTTTATTATTCACTGTTAAATTATTAATGCACTTTAACTCCTTTCTGCTAGTATAAACTCTCACGACACTTTTCTCACTTTTTTGTTTATGTTTTGATGTTTACGTTTCACCTAACCTAGCCGAGGTTCAATTCTGATGTTAACTTCACGGCTATATCTGTCGCGGAGGAGACGTTCTTTACTCGATGAATTCCAACACTAGACTCCCCGGCATGGCATCAGTTTTTGGGTTGATCGGCATCAGTCTTTGGGTTCATACACACAAAAGTGAAAAATTCCTATTGGTCAAAATCTCACTCATTGTCGTGGATGGCGCCACTTTTCTGAGATCAAAATTACTAAAAATTCTTAAATTTAACATATTTTCCTTATGCTATGTACAATCGTAAAGATATCATTACCAATGAACTGATTTTTTTCTTCTGATCATTTTAAGATCTAACAAGATATGTTTCTATGCAGTAATTCCAAAATTAACAATTTTAATGTTTGTCCTATTCCGACAAATTATGTTTAAAAGTTATCTTTTTTATTACATTATTAGTTTTCTCGGTTGTACATATGATTTTATGTGACTAACATGTATTCTAATATGAGTAATTACAATTATGAACCTTAACTTTTTATAAAACTCTTGGCTTGTACAATAGGCCTAAGACTGTCTTGTGCACATTGGACTATTCTTTGTTTCTTACAATAAAATTGCTTAATTCTAATACAAGTTGACATATATTCTTTATCCATTATAGACCATATGATCTATTACTGGACATATCAGGATCTAATATAACATTTATACACAGTAATGTCCCTGTCTACCTTCTACAGTAGATGTACGTTTTTTATCCAAGTTAACATCTTGTTAACTACATTATTACTAGTACATAACAAACATTTAAGGTTACTTATACCTTAATCTAATAACATATATTATTTCTTTTTATATTGGACATTGTCTATTACCATTTTTATACATAATATTGACTCTTTTTATCTACCAAGTAGATGCAGGTTTAGTGTAACATTTATCTCTTACTAATTACATTATTATCTTGTCCATAACCAACAATAGTTATTTCTTATTTCATTAGCTAGTAGTCAGTTTATTTGTCACACTTTATACTACTAAATTATTTACATCACATTCTTCTTTACATCTTTATCATTCTTTTAACATTCAATATTAGTTTTTCCTTCCTACCACACATTATTACATTTTTATACAAAAATAAAACTTTTGTAACCCATTTATAACATAATGATCTCTATTTGAATTGTCTAAGTGTCTATCAGTTACACTCAGCTGAATCTATACTTACAGTATACTGAATCTAGGTTTACAGTTTTTTATCTTACATTTTCTTTAGGTTTGTTGCCATGCTTCCAGTTACTGGTTATCCAGCTAGGCTCTGCATTATAGGTTTTTACCTATTCTGTACATGATTTATTATGCAGTTTACTGGAATTATTGTTATTAAGTTCATTCTATACATGTTTGATATTTTTGTTTCTTATTTTTCTTTACAAATGGTCTTAAATTTACTTGTGAATACATCTACTTCATAATACAGGTTTATTACTTTAGTATTGTTTTGTACTTCATTATATTTATGACAACCTTTATGTTGAGGGAAACATCATGTTACAATATATATATTCAATCACTTTCTGCTACAGTCCGTTTCTTGATGTATATAATACTTTAATATTTATAACTAAATTTACCTCAAGATATACTTTTTTCCTTATTAGGAACATGTTTCGAGAGTTCCTGTTCTCTCATCTTCAGCCTTCGCCATCTTGTTTCTGGTGAAGTATTTGTGTGTTGGCTTCTGGATGTTATTAAGGTAGTTTGTTGGTCTTTGGTCTTTTAAAGTTGCATTATTGTGTGTGGTTGTGGTATCTGTTTTTGTATTTTGTGTATTTTCGATGTTGAGTGCTTTGAATATTGTGTCATGTTTTGTATTGATTTGTATTTGTTCTGGTATTAGTTTGTTTTGTGTTTTATGTTTGTAAATCTGTAAATTTTCCCAAATGTTCATTATGGTGCCTTTGTGTGGTATATGTTTTATTAGTGTTACATTGGTTATGTCTGGGAATTCATGTCCTGTGTTTATTGCATGTGTGGCTAAATTGGATTTATATATTTCTGGTTTTTTGTATGCATTTAGGTGTTCAAAATAACGTGTTTTCAGCTGTTTTTTTGTTTGTCCTATATAACATTTATTGCAATCTTGGCATTCAATTTTGTATATACCGTTGGTTGTTGTATTATCTTTGTTGTGTGAGCTATTTAGATTTTGTAATTTATTTTGATTAGTTTTGTATGCTATTTTTATATCTGTGTTTTTAAATAGTTTTGTTAGTTTTGTCATTTTATTATTTATATATGTGAATGTGGCCCATTTTTTGTTGTTGTTATTATTTATGTGTTGTTCAGTTTGATTGATTCTTAATTGTTCAGTTTTTATTTTGTATTTGATTTTATTTTCTGTTTTGATCATAGTATTTTTATTGTATCCATTTGCATAACCAATTTGGTATATTATATTTCTTTCTTTGTCAGTTTCTTGTTTGTTTAGGGGTATTTTGTACATTCTGTTAAATAACGAATAAAATGCTGCCATTTTATGTTGTGGTGGGTGGTCAGAATGGTTAGGTATAATGATGTTAGTGGAAGTTGGTTTTCTATATATTGTATATTGTATGTGTTTGTTGTATCTTGTGATGGTTATGTCTAAATAGTTGATTTTGTTATGTTTTTCTTTTTCTTCTGTGAATTGTATTTTGGGATGTATGTTATTGATTTGTTTCAGTATGTTCTCTGCATTTGTGTTTTTGTTATTTGATACATATAGTCCATCATCTACATATCTTATCCATATGCCATCTGGGTCATGTGTTTTTATGATATTTTGTATTTTGGTGTCTATGTGTTGTAGGAATATTTCTGCTATTATGCTTGATAATGGTGATCCCATTGCTAAACCTTCTTTCTGTTGATAAATTTTGCTATTAAATTCACAGTAATTTTGTTTTAGTATTAGTTGGAGACTATTTTTTATTTCGGTTATATATTGTTTGTTTTCATTTTGTTCTATAAGTTTGTTTATTATTATGTCAATTGTTTCTTCTACTGGGATATTAGTGTACATGTTTGTTATGTCATATGATGTGAAAAATGTATTTTCATTTATATTTATTATTTTTAGTTTGTCTATTAATTCGTATGTATTTTTTATGTTATGATGGTTATTTGTTAGATGGTTACTTTTTAGTTTTTGTGCTATTATTTTTGCTATTTTGTATGTAGGAGCTTTTTTGAAATTGATTAATGGACGTATTGGGTTGTTTAATTTGTGTATTTTTATTAGGCTGTTCATTTTAGGTGGTTCTGGATTATTGTTTATATATATGTCTATGTTTTTATTGTTGAAAATGTTTTTATTTGTTTTTATTAGTTTTATTGTTTTTTTAAGATAGTTTTCTGTTGGGTTTTTATCTAGTTGTACGCATTTATTATTGTTGCTGAAGTCTTCGGTTTTTTTGATGTAGTCTGCTTTATCAATGATTACTGTTGCTTGACTTTTGTCTGCTTTAGTTATTATTAAATTATTGTTCTTTACTTTATTTTTAATTTCTTTTATTGTTTTATTGTTTTTCTTTTGTTTATCTTTGTTTTTCATTTTGCTAGTGATTATTTTTTTAATTATATGTGTTGCTTCTGTTCTTTTTTCTTCTTGTATATTGTCTTTTATTAGGTTAATGGCAAATTCTGTTTCTACTATTAAATTTTCTAGATTTTTGTTTGCATTTTGGGTTATGTTAGTTTTTGACTTATTGTTTAAATATTCTGTTACTTTTTTGTTAAATTCTGTATTGCTAAGGTTAATGGTTTGAGGGTAAAATGTGTGTTTATTTTTGTTTTTTTGTTCTTGATTTTTGTTTTGTTGTTTTAATGTGTTACGTTTTTTGTTGACTGTATAAGTCTTTTTGTTTTTTTCAAATCTTATTTTATTTTCTATGTTATTGTTATTTTATGTTGTTATTTATTGTTATTATGTTATTTTATCGAAACATGTTCCTAATAGGGAAAAAAGTATATCTTGAGGTAAATTTAGTTATAAATATTAAAGTAATATATATATATATATATATATATATATATATATATATATAGTAGCATGACAGATAATCCACTTAAAAAAGATTACCATATGATCATAAGTAAAAATCAATTACATGGAATATCAAGAAAAATCCAAATGAGAACCAAATACAGTGGAACTTGGTTATAACGTCATTGAAGGGACCAAAAAAATAATGACGTTATGTCCGAGTGACGTTATAAAAGGGTCGTTATAAAAGACCCTTTTTAATCACTAGTAAGGAAGGAGAAATAAAAAAAAGATCTTTGCATTATTAACATTATTCGTGATATTTATTCTAAAGTTTACAAACTGCATTTCATTTATACAAACAGCATGAAGAATATTTTAAAAGATCAAAAAGAAAGTACATGTAACTTACATTTAGGCTTACTGTCGAAAGTAATCCGTAATTTTCTTTTGAACGCTCCTTTCTGAAAAATAAATTCTTTCTGTTCTGCTGTGGAGATGCTGCGCTGCATTGAACGACACGACACGTCAGACGTCTCTCTAAAGCAGTAAAATCGTGAAAGAGTTTCGGCGGCTCTCATTGCTTCCTGTACTGTCGGACAAAAGATGTCGGCATCCTCCTCTTGCTCAGCATCTTCTTCAACACTATCTTCTGCTTCTATGTTTTTTACTTCCGCGATAATTTCTGCGTCACTCAACACTGGAATGTTTCTACTAGGTCATCCACTGATGCATAGGAATCAAGTTCATTTCCAAATTCATTTACGTCGAATTTCTTAATCCACTCTGAGAGCGGCAAGTCGTCGTCTTCGTCATCATCGGGTAAATTTTCATGTACGAGTCATGCTTTACTAAAGCATTTTGCTATCGTCTTCTTTGTTACACTCTTCCAAGAGTCGTCTAGGAATTGTATTGCATCTAAGAGTGAAATTGTGGCAGGTTGCGCTGTGTCCATACAGAAAATAATTTTTTTTTAAAGTTGCTTGCGGTAGTGACACTTTAGGCTTCTAATGACGCCTTGGTCCATAGGTTGCAGGACACTCGTAGAGTTGGCCGGTAAGAAGACCAGATTAATGTTTGTCAAATTTAACTTTGGATGGGCTGCACAGTTGTCAACTAGAAGTAGAATTTTTCTGTTTTTCGATGACAGTTCTTTATCCCACTTTCTTAGTTCATCTTCAAAAATACTAGAAGTCATCCACGCTTTTTTGTTGGCAGTGTAACTTACAGGAAGTTTTTTGATGTTTTTAAAACATCTAGGATGCAAACTTTCCCGATAACTAAAAGTTTCCTTTTTTCGGTTCCCGTCATGTTCGCACAAACAAAAACTGTAACTCTTTGTTTAGAGAGCTTCCCACCAACGCACTTTTCATTTTTAAATTTGAAAGTCTTATCTGGAGTTAATTTATAAAAAATTCCGGCTTCATGTCCATTAAAGATGTCTTCATCTTTATATGATCGTCTAATTTCTGGCCAAGTGTTACGCACCCAATCGCCTGTAACGTTCAGATCTACGCATTTTGCCTCACCACAAATTTTTGCAAAGGAAATCGAGTGTCGGGCCTTAAATCGATCTAGCCATCCGTTGGAGCACGTAAAATGGCTGGCGCCGGCAGTCCTGTTACAGTGCTTATCGCTTGCATACAATGTATGTCTGTAGCCATGGGCTAGCGCGCGCGCGCACATATATACATTTATATGAAATTTAGAGTAAAATATCTGAGAAATATTTGACGCTATAACAGAGTAGTACAATATTTAGTGACGTTAAAACCGGGAATTTTTATAATGTTAAAGATATCAGTTTGACCGGACTTATGACAAAATAACGCTACACCCGAGTTGACGTAACAGCCGAGGCCGTAATAACCAAGTTCCACTGTAAATATCAGAATAAAATACCACCATAATTTGAAAAAGTAAATATAAAGAAAAAACTCTGCAACAAAAATAAATGTACAGCAAAATAAAACCCCAAAAAACTAAAATAAAATAAGAATAATACCCAGGTAGGATAGGAGTAGGTAAGGAAGATACCCAGAACAAATCAACGGACAAAATAACGATATAATAATGAAGAAACCGAGAATGAAAAAGGAAGATACCCAGAACAAATAAAAATAATAATAACGAAATGGTACTGAAGAAACCAAGAATGAAGAAGGAAGATATCCAGAACAAACCAACATACCTAATGAACAGGGACAAGTTTGAAGAATAGATAGTAGAGGGGGAGTAGAATACGACCAATACCCTAAGGAAACCCAGTAGGGAGAAAACAAAAACTCCAAAAGAAATTAAATATCACTATTGACAGTATAACACCCCAAAAAACCAGAAACTCATGTAAAATAAATGAAAACAAAAGTGTTTAAGGTGCTAAGTAAAAGTGCACCCAAGAAAGTTATTGTATAATTAATAAAGACAAATCTTAACAGTTCCCCCATGATTAAACAACTTGATAATAAAACTATAAAACTGACTAGTGATAGTATCAAGAAATAACAGGGGACAAGTGCAAGTTATTATATTGTAATAAATAAACTTTGAGAAAGTACATTAAATACTGTACCTTTAAATAACTTTAAGACTGCACCCAAATAATTTTAAGTAAGTTTTAAAAAAAAAGGAACAGAGATGTTAGGTTCCAATTACAATAAATGAACTCTATGCCTAAGGTTTGGAAATAGAGAGTAGTTCTTATAATTATAAAATGTTATTATGTTTATTAGTTTGAATCAGGAATGCAATGTCTGAAAGTGGATACCATTTTTATATGATAAAATGTTTTTATGAGTTACTATGAATAATCAGTACCAAAAGGTATGAATTTAAATACCATTTTTAATGTCAAATAATTGTTATGTATTAATTGTTTAATGTCAATGCTAAATGTTATTGTAGTAAAATAAGGAATTATTAATGAATATTATATTAGAATAGAAGGTCAGAGAAGGGTATAAACAAACTGTATTATTAAAAACTTTGTATGTAACATCAGATAAAAAATAGGCGAAAGGGTAAATCTAAACTACATTATAATTGATAAATCCAGTCCAATAAACCAACTAAACTGATGAAATTTATGCAAGATAAACCCATCACATAGTAATATAATGTAATTTATACTTTAAAAAGATACTGTCAGAAGATAGGTAAAATTATGAGTAAAAATGCAAATGTATTAACTAAAATTTCAGAGGGGGAGTCCATAGATTAATGAATTATATTTAAAAACAATAATCAATGGACAAAATTGCAAGAAATTAAAGAAAGATAAACAATTATATCAATCTGAGATACAGTATAATAATAATTATAACAGATAAAATGGCTAATATTTGGAGGAGAACAGGAACTAAAAATTTAAGCCTACTTTTCCAAAATGAAAGAAATATAGCATTTTTAATAAAAAACTTTGTAAAACGATATTATTTGATATCAAACTAAGCAAAATGAATTAAAGAAACCGATTATGTATTTAGTATTTCATAAAATTAAATAATAACGAAAATATATTCAGTGATATAATGTACTTTTTAAAGATGTAGCGGAAGCCAAAGGAAATTGAAACAATGTATTATGCATATTAAATTTGCTAAGAATTTCAGGAGACGAAGGAAATGAGAACAGTTAATTATTATCCGTTGTAGAGAACACTTGAACGAGGTTTTGCTCCTATTAACCTATATAAGAAGCAGAAATGGCGTGCGGTATATAAACCTAGTATTCAGTGAAAATTTTTAACTTTTTAATTTTTGACTTTAAACCTTAGAATCAGTGACCACAAACCATAACACTATTAAACTACAGTAAAACGGAACATAATTTAATAACCTTGGAAATTTTAATTTTAAGATTTTTAACTGTAAGTGTTATACTTTCATGGCCCTACCCTTCTCTGGCTATTTATAAAATAACCGTTAAAAGAACCAAATATTTTATATACAATATTCATGTAAATTTTTAATCGACCGGCCCTGAGAGACGAGTCGATATTGCTGTTAATAATCGATTAACCATCGATATATACTATAACTGTTAATAAATCATTTAATTCTGCAAATTGGTTGAAATTTATTTATCAATTTAATAAATATAATTAAAAATAAGGTAATTCAAGATCACGGACTATCCGAAAGGCGGTATTTACCAAGAAATAAGTAGAATACGAAGGAAGAAGAAGAACCGTCTATCGACTAGTGCTGGAGATAACTATATTAACGCAGGAGTTATTCCAAAAAAGTGATACAACAACAGAAACAACCATAAAGGAATTAAAATTTTTACATAATACCAATGCAAAAATTATTTATTAAATACCTACAGCAAAAAACACGAAAACAAATATTTTTCAGAAAACAAAAATTTTTTAAATTTTTTATTATTAATATATTTTATAATTATTTTGTAAAAGATAACGTTACAAAATTGGCGTCCAACTAAGGGGCTTCAATTAGTGATTGAAAGGATATTATAACTCGCCCAATTACTAATTCAAGCTTGGCAGCGGTTATCCAGCCAGAGAAGAAGCAAAATGCAACGTCGTGCGACTTCAAAGAAAAGGGTGGCAGAGGCCGAAAAGGAAATTAATATGGAGGATAAGGAGGCAACACCCGTGGAAGATGTGGAAAGGTTATTACCCCCAGTGGAACCTAAACAACCCGCACCACCAGAGGAACAACCTGAGATGCCCACGCAAACGGGGGAAGTCAATGTCCGGGAGGAACAGTTAGAAAAGCCCACACGAACGGAGAATGGGAACATACAAGAGATGCTCAGGATAATGATGGAGAAAATGGACGAGAACAGTAAGAAATTAAGCAAGGAAATGAAGGAAGAATTAAGCAAGAAGATGGAGGAAAACAGCAAGAAGATGGAGAAGAAAATAGTAAAGAAAGGAAGGAAGACAACCAATCCTTAAATAAAAAATTGGAAGATTTGAAGGAGGACAACCAGTCTTTAAAGGAAGAATTGGGTAATAAAATTGAAAATACCAATCAGAAAATTGATGAAACTAGGAAGAAGATGGAAAACGACAACCAACAATTGAAGGAAAGGTTGGAGGAAAACAATAAGAAAATGGAGGAGAAAATGGATAAGAATAACCAACGATTAAGAGAAGAATTAAGAGAAGTCAACCAGGAAAACATGAACAAGGTAGACGAGAGAATAGAGTTGGCGAAGGAAGAGTTGAGCAGGAAAATCAACGACAATAAGAGATCTATAAATAAAAAATTGGAAGGAGAAACCATAATAATAAACCAACAAATCAGGGAAGTTGATGAAAGATGTCGCCAGACTGAGGGGGCAGTACAAGAATTCAAGGAAGTGGTAAACACAAAAGTCACGAATATCGAAGAATATAGTCGCAAGAAGGTGGAAGAGAACCGAAGAGAAAGCCAGGAAGAACTAGGCAAAGTACGTAACCAAATTACGGAAAGGTGCGACGGAATGGAAGTAGCGATGACGAATATCACCGGTCAAGTGCGGCAGAGCCAGGAGGAAATGGAAGTAATTCGGAACCGACCAACCAACTTCACGAATATCCCCATAAACGAAAATAGGGAATGGCTGAGCTTCCACCAATATAAAAGGAAGCCAATGGAGTTCTTGGCCCGGATCGAGGAGTACATTGCCAAACATAGGGGCAATAGGTGGATAAATAACCGAGAGCTGTTGGACGAATCATTCCGTGAAATGACGGACAACTGGTGGATGGCAATCCGGAGCGAGATCGAGGATTACCAGCAATTTAAAAATTTGTTCAAGGCGAAGTATTGGTCGGAGACCACACAAAATTTAATACGGGACAACATCTGCCATGGCCGATACAAGACACAATTGGGTAATACGATGACCGCGTACTTCCTCGGGAAGGTATGTCTGGCGAAGCATCTAGAACCGGCCATACCAGAAGAATGCCTTGTAAAATTGTACCATTATGATGAGAAGTCATAAGAGCAAGAAGGGGTAGCCAAATAAAAACCATCCAGGCGATGACGGAACTATTGGAAAACTACAAGAATGAGGAATACTATCGGCAAAGCAGAAGGAGGAATGATCGGCCAGAATTCCGAAGTAATCCATACCCGAACAACAGTAATAATCAGAACAGCAACAGATACCAAGGGAACCGATACAATCCAAATTATAATAATAATACCAACAATAGCAATAATAATAATAGTAACGGTCCCATGAACCAAAATATCAATAGGAATAATAACGATTACCCAGGTAATCGAACCAATTATTACCCAAGTCCAAATGTAAATAGTCAATGAAACCCAAATCATAATAATAATACCGAACGGTATTATAATAACAATAGGGGTTACCCAACCAACAATAATAATAACAACAACAGGTTCTCTCGACCCCGGGTAAATTTTATACGCGCCGAAGGAAACAGCCAACGCAGATACAACCATCAGTGGCGTAACAGTTTCCATGAATATGAAGACCGATGTAGAAGCCGAGAACGTGATAGTTCAAGGTATAATCCGCCTAGACGAAGTACCAGTCTAGACGATCCAGAACGGCAACCAAACAGAGAACAACTATTCGAGCATCGAAGGGAACGGCTGGAACCCACTCAAGGTTTCCCAACTGACGCCTCAGTCGGTCCAAACAATAATAACCAAGAAAATGAGAATTTAAACGGGAGGAGGCAGTAATGAATAATCAGGACCCTTTACTGCTCCTATCTCCTGGGTATCAACGGGAGTTGCAAAGAGCAACTAATAATAGTAATATTACAATCATTAATTGTAACTATTTAAAAAACATACGAAACGAACTATTGGAGGAGGACGACACTCGCCTCCATAGTATAAATAATGAAATAATTTACATTAATGCAGAAATAGAAGGAATCTTCGCACAGCTAATGATCGATACAGGTGCGAATGTGTCTATTATTAACTCAACTGAATTGGAGAGAATCCAAGAGAAATGTGGTCAATTATTGCCGACATTACCAATAAATAATATTGTATTAATAGGTGCCACTGGTCGCCAAACAAGACAATCCGAAAGCAAGTATCGTTAAACGTGATTAGCAAGGGTATAGCAATAAACATGATATTCCTAATTGCAACAGGATTGCCTTTTAATATATTGGTGGGGTGCGATGTGCTGAGAAGAAACTCTGCTATCATCGATTTACGCTCAGACAAGGTATCGCTGTTTGCAGGAGGTCTGACTTGGACGGCTGATTTAGTCAGTAGCGAGGTAGTACTTCTCAGCAGTATCCACCAACAAATTCGAAACATCAACTATATTGAAAATAACCCCATAATTAACCCCATAATATACGACAACATGGACGAAGGTTTATGGTCCCAAAAGATACAAGGAATAAGGGATTTCCGGGGCGGAATTACAAGGGAGAAATTGCCCATATACCAAGCGAATCAGTTGATAAGAATTTATGAAAAGTACCGCTCGGTATTTTCAGACGAACCCGGTAAGGTAAAAAATTACCAATGTACCCTTCAATTCAGAGATACAGTGGAGTTTAATAGAAAATCATACCCCAATGCACATTCACGAAAGGAGGCTGTAAGAGCTGAAATAAATCGGATGATTAACAGTGACATCATAGAAAATAGCCAATCTCCATACACCAGCCCTATCGTGGCTATTCCCAAGAAAAACGGCCAAGTGGCTTTGCTTGGATGCGCAGGAAATAAACAAAAAGATAATAAATGATAGAACATCACCCGGTGAGATAGAAGAAATCTTGAAACGATTTCATGGTACCAAGTACTTTAGTACCTGGGACACGGTGTGCGGTTACTGGCAGGTGGAGTTACACCCACAGAGTCGCCAGTATCTGGCTTTCATATTCGAGGGGCGCAATTACCAATTCAAGAGACTGCCCTTCGGACTCGTAAACTCAGTTGCCATCTTTGTGACCTGCATGGACCAGATACTGGGACAGGAAGCACTTCAGTTTACCACCGTGTATGTAGACGATCTACTGGTTACCTCAGAAACTTGGGAGGAACACTGCTACCGTGTGGAACATGTGCTTGAGAAGTTGTCTGTCAGTAACGTCACGCTGAAATTAGAAAAGTCCAAGTTCATTGCCAGAGAAGTTCAGTTCTTGGGTTTTAACTTGGACGACCAAGGAATCTCACCATCGGCAGAAAAGGTGGAAGCGATCCAGAAATTCCCGGCACCCAAAAATAGAAAGCAATTACAGTCATTTCTGGGACTCTGTAATTATTACCGCAAGTTCCAGGAACAATATTCAGAATTAACCGCAAGATTTCAAGCACAATTGTCATCAAAAAACAAATGGATCTGGTGTCAAGAGCAGGATGTGATTTTCCAACTTATTAAGGACAAATTTCTGGCAACAATAATACTTCGCCACCCAAATTTTAAACTACCATTTTTCTTGTAAATGGTAGTAAAACAAAGTAAGCACATCTTACTACCAGCTATTTATGAAACTAATTATGGAGAACTAAAAGAAGAGAATTTAGTAAAAATTAACTAAATTTAAAAACTAAGTAAGTACAACTTACTACATATGATTTATGAAACTCATTTGAGAAATATAAAGAAGAGAATTCAGAAAAAATTAAATAAATTCAAAAAACAAAGTAAGCACATATTACTACCAGCTATTTATGAAACTAATTGTGGAAAACTAAAAGAAGAGAATATAGAAAAAAATTAAATAAATTCAAAAAACAAAGTAAGCACATCTTACTACCAAATATTTATGAAACTAATTGTGAAAAACAAAGAAAAAAATATATATATCTATATATAAAGAAATCCATAATAAGAATATGATCATAAAATAAATGTCAATTATAAAAAGGACAATTAGAAGAGTAATTGCAAGAACATAAAACTAGTGGAACGATTCATAAGAATTAAGAAAAACAAAAATATAATACAAAATATATGCTACCAATGACCAGAAGAAGATTGTAATAACAGTCAAGGAATAACAGAGAATTAAAATAAAAAAACTTTACAGTGAATAACAAGTGACAATTATATTAAAAAAGCTTCCAACCGTAATAAAAAACAAAATACCAACAGAGCTAACCATTAAGAAAAATAACTGAGATAGAAAATAACTGAGATATAAATATTAACAGATCTGAGCAAATACGAAGTGAAGTATCCAAAGATATTTCTTAAATAGTCATAAAAAAGACTATTCTTATATAATTTTTATTAATAACTGTCTGTAGATAAGTCCAGCAGTATTATTATGTTGAGCAGAGATGATTTGCCTCTGTACTCAATGAGAAGTGTAGTATGGCCAGCAGAGTATGTAGCCTACAGTGCCCCTCTGAACTGCCCCAGCTCACGTGTTAGGGAATGTTAGGGAATGAATATCCCAAGGATAAAAAACCAAGTTAAGAAAAAATGAAAAATAAAAAATAATGAACCTCAGATGACTATTACTATCAAGGAAAATCAAGTTAATAATGAAATATATGTAAGCTCAAAAAATAAAAAGAAGCAAAATTATAAATGGGAAGGAAGTAAAGAAATGTAATTTATAATAAATATCATAAGCAATTATTTCAGACAAACCAAGTATGATCTGAACTAATCACTTCTGGAGGAGAGCAATCTGTAGCATGACAGATAATCCACTTAAAAAAGATTACCATATGATCATAAGTAAAAATCAATTACATGGAATATCAAGAAAAATCCAAATGAGAACCAAATAAATATCAGAATAAAATACCACCATAATTTGAAAAAGTAAATATAAAGAAAAAAATTTCAAGTACCGTCTGCCTAGTGGCAAAAGCTAAAGAGCATGATAATGTCTTTCGGCCGCCAGCTAAACGCAACATTTGCAGAAAGGAAACAATCAGTCAGTCAGTAACCATAATAATGTTGCGTTTAGCTGGCGGCCGAAAGACATTATCATGCTCTTTAGCTTTTGCCACTAGGCAGACGGTACTTGAATTTTCTTATTCAATCTACAACGTTTTACTCGTTCGTTGGCCTTCCTTCGCTTGTCTGCCAGTTTTATGTTGTAGAATGAATCGATTTTCTCCTGCTCAGTCATCGTCGACGCGAACGGTGTATTTATTAAGTACTCGTTCAATTCTTCGCTCAACAAGTCATCTTGTTTTCGTTTTTGTTGCGATGGGGCCGCTGGTATTGAAGCTTCACCGCCGACAGCAACCGCTCGTTGCTGTTCCTTCTCGAGCTTCTTTCGTTCCCGATACTTTCTTGCTCGCTCGGCATTTTGTCGTTTCTTGATCTGAGCCTTCTCGTCGCTGCTATCCATTGTCGAACGCTGTTTTAATCAGTCGCCACGTTATGGTTACTATATACCAGCAGCAGTGTATTTCACCACAACACAAAACAAACCTTTATTTACAACAATCCCAATGACATTATGTATCTGTGTTATACTTCACATTTCTGCGGTGAGTAATTAAATATAAAGAACAGTAGATTTGCATTTACGATGACAAATATTTTAATGAATAGATCGTTAGCTGAATCACATACGAAGACAACCATTAACTAGAGACAATAACCCCAATAACCTATCTACAGCTATGCAGTGTTGTTTGCTTGTTAGGTCTTTAATCTGCGACGACGTTAGCATGTTAGCGGTCGCGGTTTTAGTTAACGATTCCCGGCTGGTAAATTGTGCTAACACTTGATTTTAAACTTTCAGGACGCTTTATAAATCTGGTTTAATTGTTTGCAGTGATATTATTTTTAACACATTATATATATTGCGACGTATCAAAACAAACGTTTATTTACAACAATCCCAATGACGTCACGCAAGAATGACGTCATGCAGCGTGATGCGTTACAGTTTACAGCGTTACAGAAATTTTCAAATGATGGCCAGCCAAAAGACATTATCATGTCAAAAACTCTGCAACAAAAATAAATGTACAGCAAAATAAAACCCCAAAAAACTAAAATAAAATAAGAATAATACCCAGGTAGGATAGGAGTAGGTAAGGAAGATACCCAGAACAAATCAACGGACAAAATAATGATATAATAATGAAGAAACCGAGAACGAAAAAGGAAGATACCCAGAACAAATAAAAATAATAATAACGAAATAGTACTGTAGAAACCAAGAATGAAGAAGGAAGATATCCAGAACAAACCAACATACCTAATGAACAGGGACAAGTTTGAAGATAACAGATAGTAGGGGGAGTAGAATACGACCAATATCCTAAGGAAACCCAGTAGGGAGAAAACAAAAACCCCAAAAGAAATTAAATGTCACTATTGAAAGTATAACACCCCAAAAAACCAGAAACTCATGTAAAATAAATGAAAACAAAAGTGTTTAAAGTGCTAAGTAAAAGTGCACCCAAGAAAGTTATTGTATAACTAATAAAGACAAATCTTAACAGTCCCCCCATGATTAAACAACTTGATAATCTATATCTATATAAGCCAAATACCACTGACTGACTCACTGATCACGATATCTCTGAAATCACTGAATGGATATCAATGAAACTTTGAACATAGCTTCATCATAGGTCTCACTAAGAAACGGTTTTAAAAACTTTCACTCCTAAGGGGCAAACCCCCCCCCCATTGTATGTACAGTATGTATCTATGTATGTTCCACATCTCCTCCTAAACCACTGGACCAATTTCAACCAAACTTGGCACAAATATATTACGCGACGGGAGAACCAACATAGGATAGGTGTTTTTTTTATGGGGTCCTTTGGGGGGTTCTTTGGGGTCTTCCACATCTCCTCCTAAACCACTGGACCAATTTCAACCAAACTTGGCACAAATATTTTACGCAACGGGAGAACCAACATAGGATAGGTGTTTTTTTTGATGGGGTCCTTTGGGGTCTTCCACATCTCCTCCTAAACCACTGGACCGATTTCAACCAAACTTGGCACAAATATTTTACGCAACGGGAGAACCAACATAGGGTAGGTGTTTTTTTCGATACGATCCTTCGGGGTCCTTTGGGGTCTTCCACATCTCCTCCTAAACCACTGGACCAATTTCAACCAAACTTGGCACAAATATTTTACGCAACGGGAGAACCAACATAGGGTAGGTGTTTTTTCGATACGATCCTTCGGGGGTCCTTTGGGGTCTTCCACATCTCCTCCTAAACCACTGGACCAATTTCAACCAAACTTGGCACAAATATTTTACACAACGGGAGAACCAACATAGGACAAGTGTTTTTTCGATACGATCCTTTGGGGTCTTCCACATCTCCTCCTAAACCACTGGACTGATTTCAACCAAACTTGGCACAAATATTTTACCCAACGGGAGAACCAACATAGGACAGGTGTTTTTTCGATACAATCTCTGGGGGGTCTTTTGGGTCTTAAAAATCTATTAGATCTGGTTACTATGGCAACCCATTAGAATAGATTCTGGTTACCATAGCATCGGTGGAAGTCTCCCGTGTAGGAAGTAGCGCGGGAGTCGTCCGACGGGCCTTCCCCGGAGTCCATCCCACGAAAGACGTCGGGGCCAGAGTCCATGGTTCTTATAAATAAAGATATAGGTTATGATATCAAAGGTGGTGTATGCAAAGCGGTGAGAAAATACAATGAAAAGAGGTCACTTATTCCCTGGAAGATAAAATCTTTGTCAGGCTTTAAATATGACTGTAATACTGACTACAGCAATGACAAGATTTTATCTATTGGTGATTTTATACAGTGTAAATGGTGTAATGCTAAAAAGTGGAAAGAGGAAAGTCCTGGGTTATGTTGTAGCAACGGAAAAGTCCACCTTCCTCTCATTAAAGAACTACCAGAACCTCTCCACAGCCTTCTGAGGGAAGACTGTTTCTCTCATGGCCAGTTGTACGTTGCCTGTTCAAGAGTTAGCACTCCTGACAGTCTGGTTATTCTTCACCCAGAAGGAAAAACTAAAAACTTTGTGTACAAAGAAGTTCTTTAATGATCCGATGATTAGTTCTTCATTACAAGTTCATATATTGAAGAAAAATCTGAAATGTTTTCATACTCAACACAACTTCATATAACAAAAATGTTTAATGTTTATTTTAAATAAAATATACAAGAGGTTTTAATTATTTATTTATAAGAAACCTACTTTAATTGAACTTTAATAATTAAATAAGATTTTCATTATGTACAACGTATAAGCCAAATACCACTGACTGACTCACTGATCACGATATTCTCTGAAACCACTGAATGGATATCAATGAAACTTTGAACATAGCTTCATCATAGGTCAGTGCTCACTAAGAAATGGTTTTAAAAACTTTCACTCCTAAGGGGCAAAAAACCAAATACTGAAATTTATCGCGGGAATTGCATACCTGGTAAATGAAGTGGTTGACATCTCAGTTTACTGGAAACCCCGAATACATTTAGTCCTGAATTTTTAATCATTGTTTTAAATTGAAAAAAACTTCATTGTTTGCAGGTTCTTATAGTCGAGAAAATTTCGAAGTTCAATTAATTAATAAATGTATGTCCTTTTTTTCTTGGAAACGGCTCTAACGATTTTCTCGAAATAAATAATAAATAGCTGTTGCTATGAATGTAAATAAACAAACTAAGAGTTGAGAATTTGTACAATCTATCTAATCCTATACTATTAAGCTAGCAATAATTGTATTGAACGATTTTCTCGAAAGTTAGTACTTAAGGGTATTTTGATACCAGAAATCGATTGGACTCGGTCACATTTTCCACAAAATTCGTTTAACCCTTTAATGGGCTATGGGAAGTATACTTCCCAGTGTATTTTTTAGTGTATTTTTGAAGTGAAAACTTCTATAGGCACGTTGGGCGATTTTTTGGATGGGTAAAATCTTATGAGTTCGTGTCACCGACATGCTAATGTTAACAGTATGACTCTGTAGCTATAAGTATGACGTGTTGTGCGTGGCCAGCAGTGAAAGTATAGATTATACTTGTGTGTAATACTATTATTTATACTATTTAACACACTTTTATCGTTTACGTACTTTATGTTGGAGTTTCTTATACTGCCGAATTTGCTATCGCGTGTTCGATCCCTAGCGCGATTTTGGCTTTCCGTATTAACAATTAATGCAATACTTATGATCTATTGTAACATTAGTGCTGTGTATATGTATATAAGTAAAGTTAAATTGACTACGTGGAAAGTTTAATGTGTGTATACTGTGCATTGTTTAAATTGTGTTTTAGTTTGATCATTATTTTAAATGTTCAAATGTAGGATCACTGTGCAGTACAAAAGTGAGTACTAAATATGTTAATATTTTTATATAGAAAAATGAATACCATAAACAAAGCATGTATTTTCAAATATTTCCAATATTCGTATCAATATTTCCGTTTAAAAATTTGATATTATTTATTTTTTATTTTTGATATTTGACCTCTGCCATACATCATGCAATGAGTATTTCATAGTGGCTTAGGAGTTATCTTACTAGCGTAAAATGTATATAATTGTTGCTCGGAGTGCCGATAGATGTGAAAACCAGACTGATGTTAAAGATTTTAATTTACAAAAAATTTTAATTTTTGATACTACAATTAATTTGAATATCCAAAAAAAACACTGTTATTTCATAGTTTTAAGTTTTCACTTCTGTCGGCAGTCCTCAATGACTGCCTATTTTATTTTCTACAGGCAGTTATATTCATACCAAGGTGAGTGTTAATATTTTTACTTGTTAATTATGCAATTAACATTGCATAAATATGCAATTATTCGGTTATTCTTTTTCTTAAGGTACAATGGAACACATATCCATTGATGGTGTAGTGGTGCCTCATCGAATAGTTCCCATGACAGGTGATGGATCATGTTTCTTTTACTCATTATCATGGCTCATGTACGATACTGACTCACAAGCTAATGATTTGCGGGCCACTGTCGTGCAACACATTTCCAACAACTGGCGACGGTTCAAGCCCTTTACTATGATGCCGTGTGGGACCATAAATTACAGAACTAAGACACAGTACCAATCTCATATGTCTCTTCACACCACATACGCTACTTGCAGTGAAATCATGGCTGCTGGTGAACTTTACCCATATGATATTCAAGTATATCAAGATGGCACGTTGATCATGAGATTTGGGGGGCCCGACGAAGGGAAGCCAGTTATAAGAATGAAGTGTTCAGGCCCCATGATGTCGGCACAGTTTGAGCCAATCATTCCAGTAGATGAAATGCCAACACCTTATGACCAACAATCGTCCCTAATGCAGACGCCGCCTACATTACTTCCGGTAGAGGTACTGTTACCAACAACTGCTTCTCACAGCCCTCCTCCAGTGCCTGACGAAGTAGCAGAACCAGAAACTCAGGACCACTCTCATGAAAGTGAAGTAGCTCCTCCCTGTACGAAGCGACGAGGAAGGAAACGTCGTGCCAGGTTCAGTGACTCCAGCAAAAGAAAAAGGCACAGAGAAGCTGTCAAAAAGTATTCAGAGAATAATCCTGAAGTAAATAGAAAGGCAGTTAGAAAGTACAACGAAAAAACCCTGAAGTTCATATCACAGCAGTTAAAAACTATAATAAAATAAATCCTGAAGTACACCGAGCATCTGTTTCCAAATACACAGAAAAACATCCACAAGTAAACAGAGAAGCGGTGAGAAAATACAATGAAAAGAGGTCACTTATTCCCTGGAAGATAAAATCTTTGTCGGGCTTTAAATATGACAGTAATACTGACTACAACAATGACAAGATTTTATCTATTGGTGATTTTATACAGTGTAAATGGTGTAATGCTAAAAAGTGGAAAGAGGAAAGTCCTGGGTTATGTTGTAGCAACGGAAAAGTCAACCTTCCTCTCATTAAAGAACTACCAGAACCTCTCCACAGCCTTCTCACAAGTGAACATCCAGAGTCTGAACACTTTTTGGTAAACATAAGAAAATATAATGGTTGTTTCCAAATGACATCTTTCAGAGCCAAAGAAATAAAAGAAGGGAACTTAACGCCAATTTTTAAAGTACAAGGTCAAGTTTACCACAGGATAGGGAGTTTGTTGTCTTCACCTCCAAACAATCCCTCATTTTTACAAATATATTTCCTTGGAGACGACGAAAAGGAGACAAACACTAGATGTAACAATTTTCCAAACGTAAAGCCTTGGTTAGTTGCCAAACTTCAAAAAGTGCTTCACAATCACAATTCTTACATAAACGATTTCAAAACAGCATTGGAAAGTGTTCCAGAAGGCCAGGAATTCAAAGTAGTAATCCATGCAGACAGAAAGCCCGTAGACGGACATAGGGGTCAGTTCAATGCACCCACAACAAACGAGGTGGCTTTAGTGATCATAGGCCAGGAGTTTGCAAAGAGGGACATCATTCTCCACAGCAGAGACTCTAAGTTACAGCGCATAAGTGAAACTCATCGATCTTATGACGCTTTGCAGTATCCACTTATGTTCTGTCGTGGGGAAGATGGTTACTCCATTGCCATTCCACAGTGCAACCCAAACACTAAAGCCCCTCTAAAAAAAACTGTCTCTGTTTCAGAATTTTACTCATTCCGCATATTGGAGAGAGATGGCCAGCAAAATTATTTCTTACTTTATCGCAGTCTCCTGAATCAATTTTTGGTTGACATGTACGCCAAAATTGAGACAGAAAGACTCAACTTCGTAAGGAACAATCAGAGTAAGCTGCGGACCGAAAACTATGTGCATCTGCGGGACTCCATGTGCAAAAATGATGGGCAAGCCAATAATATAGGCAAAATGGTTGTTTTACCTTCCAGCTTTACAGGTGGACCCCATTACATGCACGAGCGGACTCAGGACGCCATGACATATGTACGCAAGTACGGCAGTCCTGATCTGTTCATCACATTTATATGTAACCCTAAATGGACCGAAATACAAGAAGCATTAAGTGCACGACAAAGGCCTCAAGACAGACACGATATTATTGCCAGAATATTTCACCTCAAAGTAAAGAAAATGATGCATGTCTTGACAAAAGGCAATGTTTTCGGTCCAACAAGGTGTTACATGTTAACTGTGGAATGGCAAAAAAGAGGTTTACCGCACGTGCACATACTGCTCTGGCTGCAGGATAGGATCATGCCCCATCAAATCGACAGTGTGATAAGTGCAGAGATCCCTGATCCTGAAGTCGATCCTGCCCTTCATGACATTGTTAAGTCCACAATGATTCATGGCCCTTGTGAAAATGTTAACAGAAACTCGCCCTGCATGTTAAACGGCCAATGCACCAAGAGATATCCGCGGCCTTTAGCAACACAAACTCAAACTGCGGATGACGGTTACCCCCAGTATCGCCGACGGTCTCCTGCCGATGGTGGTTTCTCGGTCAACATTAAAGGAGTTGATCTAGACCACCAATGGGTGGTACCGTACAATCCTGTTCTTTCCCGCTCTTTCTTAGCCCACATAAATGTTGAACTGTGCAACTCCATCAAGTCGATAAAGTATATTTGTAAATATGTGAACAAAGGCAGTGATCAGGCAGCGTTTAGGTTGGAGAATGAGTGGGATGAAGTTTCTAAGTACGAATCAGGTCACTACATCAGCACTTCCGAAGCGGCTTGGCGTATTTTCTGTTTTCCTATTCATGAAAGGTTCCCACCAGTAGTGCAGTTAGCAGTCCACCTTGAGAACGGCCAGAGGGTATTTTTCACTTCTGACAATCTTCTGGACAAAATCCAACATCCACCAAAAACCACATTAACAGCATTTTTCGAACTCTGCAAAACCTATTCCTTTGCCAGAGGCCTTCTTTACTGTGAGGTCCCAACATACTATGTCTGGAAAAATAACCAGTTTTGCAGAAGAAAGCAAGGAAAAGGCGTTCCAGGACATCCAGGAGTAAAAAAAGATCATGTACTTGGGAGGGTATATACTGTACATCCTAACAATGTCGAGTGTTTCTATCTGCGTCTCCTGCTACACGAGATTCGAGGACCAACGTGTTTCAATGATCTTAAAAAGGTATCTGGTATAGTTCATCCTATGTACCAGTCTGCCTGTAGAGCATCAGGGTTGTTGGAAGACGACATGCAATGGGACCTAACCCTGCAAGAAGCTTCCATTTCAGATTCGCCTCACAAAATCCGAGAGCTGTTTGCTGTAAAATTGGTGTTTTGCCAAGTTGCAGATCCCTTAGCACTTTGGGAAAAACACAAAGAAAGTCTATCAGAGGACATAAGAAGGCAGACTGAGATTGAAAGTCATGGTTTAGAGATTGAACTTTGCAAGGACACAGTTTATAATAAATGCTTACTATGTCTTGAAAATATGATCTTTTCTATGTCAAACCAATCTCTCCAAGACTTCAGTTTACCTCCACCAACTCAAGACACAAACATTATTACAGTCAATCGCGAGTACCTGAAAGAGCTCTCCTACAAAACAGTTCAGCTTTCTGATATGGTTGCTGAGAACTTTCCTAAACTTAATGTGGATCAGAAGAACGCTTACAATGAGCTCATTGCCAACATTAATGATGGACTCGGTCAGCTGTTTTTTCTCGACGCACCTGGTGGCACTGGAAAAACGTTCCTACTAAACCTACTTCTTGCCAACGTTAGGAAAGACAGAAAGATTGCCATCTCTGTGGCTTCTTCAGGTATAGCAGCTACATTGCTGGATGGAGGTAAAACAGCTCACTCTGCCTTTAAACTGCCTATGAATTTAAACACCTCCCAGACTCCACTCTGCAACATTTCAAAACAAAGTGACACAGCCAAGGTCTTGAAAGAGTGCAAGTTGATAGTTTGGGATGAATGCACCATGGCTCACAAACGAGGGATAGAAGCCCTAGACAGAACTTTACAGGACATTTGTAGCAGTAAAAACCTGATGGGTGGAATAACAGTACTACTGGCCGGAGACTTTAGACAGACTTTACCTGTTGTGCCTCGGGGAACACGAGCAGATGAAGTTAAAGCCTGCCTGAAGTCGTCTTACCTCTGGCCCAAAGGTCAAGTTCGTTCCTTAAGAGTAAACATGCGGGTGCATCTTAAAGGTGATTTTAAAGCGGAAGAGTTTTCAAGCTTACTGTTACAGATTGGCGATGGAAAGTTAAAAGAGGAAGATGGAAAAGTTAACATTCCAAACAACCTATGTGAAGTTGTAAAAGACCTTAAGACTTTGACAGATAAAATATACGCAGACTTAATGAATATAAGTGACTCATCTTGGCTCAAAGAAAGAGCTATTCTAACCCCAAGAAATGAGACAGCAGCAATAATTAACAACTTATTGTTAGAAAAACTTCCAGCCGATGTTGTAAAATATCAGTCGGTAGAAGAGGTAGAAGAGAGGTAGAATAGTAGAGGTAGAAGACGCTGTGCATTACCCGGTAGAGTTCCTCCA
The DNA here is from genome assembly GCA_034769895.1 of Magicicada septendecula. Lineage (NCBI taxonomy): Eukaryota > Metazoa > Arthropoda > Insecta > Hemiptera > Cicadidae > Magicicada > Magicicada septendecula. The sequence continues at coordinate 664,959,602 of CM068368.1, forward strand.
CACGCGCAACCCTCCAGGAATACCCCCACATAACCTTCACCTAAAGGTTGGGGCTCCCATTATGCTGCTGCGGAACTTAATACCACCGAAACTTTGCAACGGTACCAGACTGCAGGTAAAATCTTTACATAAGAACGTTGTTGAGGCAACTATATTCACTGGCTGTGGCTCTGGAGAAACAGTTTTCATACATCGCATTCCTTTGATCCCGTCATACTACCATTTTCAGTTTAAAATACTACAATTTCCCATCAAAGTTTGTTTTGCAATGACAATCAACAAAGCTCAAGGACAGTCTTTGAAAATGGCTGGCGTAGATCTGAGGGAAGACTGTTTCTCTCATGGCCAGTTGTACGTTGCCTGTTCAAGAGTTAGCACTCCTGACAGTCTGGTTATTCTTCAGCCAGAAGGAAAAACTAAAAACTTTGTGTACAAAGAAGTTCTTTAATGATCCGATGATTAGTTCTTCATTACAAGTTCATAAATTGAAGAAAAATCTGAAATGTTTTCATACTCAACACAACTTCATATAACAAAAATGTTTAATGTTTATTTTAAATAAAATACATACGAGGTTTTAATTATTTATTTATAAGAAACCTACTTTAATTCAACTTTATTAATTAAATAAGATTTTCATTACATACAACGTGAAACTCCGTAGCGAAGCACGGGTATTTTGCTAGTAAAACTATAAAACTGATTAGTGATAGTATCAAGAAATAACAGGGGACAAGTGCAAGTTATTATACTGTAATAAATAAACTTTGAGAAAGTACATTAAATACTGTACCTTTAAATAACTTTAAAAGTTTTAATTTAGTATCATGAGTGCTATTTAATAAAATAGTATGGTGAAAGAGCAAGGACTAATATTTTTAAATAAAGTGCCACTATTTATGTAATAACATTCAATGGAGTGAATAAGATAAATAGAGAGCTGGGAGTTAATCCATAAAGTGACAAGGGATACATCCCTAAAATTAAGGAAAAACAGATAAAACTGCACCCAAATAATTTTAAGTAAGTTTTAAAAATAAAGGAACAGAGATGTTAGGTTCCAATTACAATAAATGAACTCTATGCCTAAAGTTTGGAAATAGAGAGTAGTTCTTATAATTATAAAATGTTATTATGTTTAATAGTCTGAATCAGGAATACAATGTCTGAATGTGGATACCATTCTTATATGATAAAATGTTTTTATGAGTTACTATAAAGAATCAGTACCAAAAGGTATGAATTTAAATACCATATTTCATGTCAAATAATTGTTATGTATTAATTGTTTAATGTCAATACTAAATGGTATTATAGTAAAATAAGGAATTATTAATGAATATTATATTAGAATAGAAGGTCAGAAAAGGGTATAAACAAACTGTATTATTAAAAACTTTGTATGTAACATCAGATAAAAATTAGGCCAAAGGGTAAATCTAAACTACATTATAATTGATAAATCCAGTCCAATAAACCAACTAAACTGATGAAATTTATGCAAGATAAACCCATCACATAGTAATATAATGTAATTTATACTTTACAAAGATATTGTCAGAAGATAGGTAAAATTATGAGTACAAATGCAAATGTATTAACTACAATTTCAGAGGGGGAGTCATAGATTAATGAATTATATTTAAAAACAATAACCAATGGACAAAATTGCAAGAAATTAAAGAAAGATAAACAATTATATCAATCTGAGATTCAGTATAATAATAATTATAACAGATAAAATGGCTAATATTTGGAGGAGAACAGGAAATAAAAATTTAAGCCTCCTTTTCCAAAATGAAAGAAATATAGCATTTTTAATAAAAAAACTTTGTAAAACTATATTATTTGATATCAAATTAAGCAAAATGAATTAAAGAAACCGATTATGTATTTAATTTAGTATTTCATAAAATTAAATAATAGCGAAAATATATTCAGTCATATAATGTACTTTTTAAAGATGTAGCGGAAGCCAAAGGAAATGGAAACAATGTATTATGTATATTAAATTGGCTAAGAATTTCAGGAGACGAAGGAAATGAGATCAGTTAATTATTATCCGTTGTAGAGAACACTTGAACGAGGTTTTGCTCCTATTAACCTATATAAGAAGCAGAAATGGCGTGCGGTATATAAACCTAGCATTCTGTGAAAATTTTTAACTTTTTAATTTTTGACTTTAAACCTTAGAATCAGTGACCACAAACCATAACACTATTAAACTACAGTAAAACGGAACAATATATGACTAAATTATTAAATTAACACAAGCACCAATAATTATTACTGACGAAACGAAAAGTGTTAGTTACAACCTATTTAACCAAAGTGAAGTCAGACATTAGCACACACATTTAAACAAAGTGAACTAAGAAACACTGAACCAGGAACACTCAATTAACACCAGAACGAATATTCACAATTGCGGAGACGAGGAATCGGTGAAAAGGCATCATTTATTGCAAAAAATATTTGTCGAGGCGACTAACGTTAACCTACGCAGTCGGCAGGCGGCCATCTTTATCTTCCCAGAATCCTATGCGAGTTTGACCAAATGAACATCGAGTCATCACTGGTTCGAATTTTATCAAATATACACATTAAATATTGTTTAATAACCTTGTAATTTTTAATTTTAAGACTTTTAACTGTAAGTGTTATACTTTCATGGCCCTACCCTTCTCTGGCTATTTATAAAATAACCGTTAAAAGAACCAAATAATTTATATACAATATTCATGTAAAATTTCTATCGACCGGCCCTGAGAAACGAGTCGATATTGCTGTTAATAATCGATTAACCATCGATATATACTATAATTGTTAATAAATCATTTAATTCTGCAAACTGGTTGAAATTTATTTATCAATTTAATAAATATAATAAAAGATAAGATAATTCAAGATCACGGACTATCCGAAAGGCGGTATTTACCAAGAAATAAGTAGAATACGAAGGAAGAAGAAGAACCGTCTATCGACTAGTGCTGGAGATAACTATATTAACGCAGGAGTTATTCCAAAAAAGTGATACAACAACAGAAACAACCATAAAAGAATTAAAATTTTTACATAATACAAATACAAAAATTATTTATTAAATACCTACAGCAAAAAACACAAAAACAAATATTTTTCAGAAAACAAAATTTTAAAATTTTTATTATTATTATATTTCAATATTATTTTGTAAAAACAGACTAACGTTACAATATATATATATATATATATATATATATATATATTACATTTAATATTTATACATAAATTTACCTCAAGATGTTATTTTTCTATTTGGAACATGTTTCGGGTACTATCTTGTACCCATCCTAAGCCTTCCGGTTTTTTTGTCTGGTGAAGTACATATGTGTTGTTGGATGACTATTATTATTGTGGCTTCCTGTTGGCTTCTGGTATTTCAAGTTGGTTTTATTGTGTGTGATTGTGGTGTATGTGTTAGTTTTTTGTGTATTTTCAATGTTGAGTGCTTTGAATATTGTGTCGTTTTGTATTGATTTGTATTTGTTCAGGTATTAGTTTGTTTTCTGTTTTATGTTTGTATATTTGTAAATTTTCCCATATGTTCATTATGGTGCCTTTGTGTGGTATATGTTTTATTAGTGTTACATTGGTTATGTCTGGGAATTCATGTCCTGTGTTTATTGCATGTGTGGCTAAATTGGATTTATATATTTCTGGTTTTTTGTATGCATTTAGGTGTTCAAAATAACGTTTTTTCAGCTGTTTTTTTGTTTGTCCTATATAACATTTATTGCAATCTTGGCATTCAATTTTGTATATACCGTTAGTTGTTGTATTATCTTTGTTGTGTGAGCTATTTAGATTTTGTAATTTATTTTTATTAGTTTTGTATGCTATTTTTATATCTGTGTTTTTAAATAGTTTTGTTAGTTTTGTCATTTTATTATTTATATATGTGAATGTGGCCCATTTTTTGTTGTTGTTATTATTTATGTGTTGTTCAGTTTGATTAATTCTTAATTGTTCAGTTTTTATTTTGTATTTGATTTTATTTTCTATTTTGATCATAGTATTTTTATTGTATCCATTTTCATAACCAATTTGGTATATTATATTTCTTTCTTTGTCAGTTTCTTGTTTGTTTAGGGGTATTTTGTACATTCTGTTAAATAACGAATAAAATGCTGCCATTTTATGTTGTGGTGGGTGGTCAGAATGGTTAGGTATAATGATGTTAGTGGAAGTTGGTTTTCTATATATTGCATATTGTACGTGTTTGTTTATCTTGTGATGGTTATGTCTAAATAGTTGATTTTGTTATGTTTTTCTTTTTCTTCTGTGAATTGTATTTTGGGATGTATGTTACTGATTTGTTTCAGTATGTTCTCTGCATTTGTGTTTTTGTTATTTGATACATATAGTCCATCATCTACATATCTTATCCATATGCCATTTGGGTCATGTGTTTTTATGATATTTTGTATTTTGGTGTCTATGTGTTGTAGGAATATTTCTGCTATTATGCTTGATAATGGTAATAATGATAATTAGCAATGGGATCACCCAAGTGAAAATTAACAACTAATAACTCAACTAACAACCGAAACTGAAACAGAACAACAGTAATAATACGATCCAGCACGGCGGCACAAGGAATCAACCGCCATATTGAAAATTCCCACAACACAATTATTAATACAACAACGATCTCAACCAGATTTTTGAACACGGAACACAGCACAATTAATCCAGCACCAAACAACATCGCCGAGGAAAAGAAAACACTTCAAATAATTATCCAGAGGTACTACAACATCGCAGAGTACGAGATCCACATTTATATTTGAGGGAGAAGACCAAATATAGCAGTTGGCGTGAGTAGCTGAAAACCAAAGCGGACGGCAGCCATACTTTATTTGCAGAGCGAGCGGGACACAGCCTGTCGAAGCTAGCGGCGAAGTGACGTCATTCTACGAATTGGTTCAAAATTTTACTTATTCATTGACATTATTTTCTGTATCATGTTATTCTTATAGAATAATAGTTAAGATTGAATTAATTGTCAGTATTGTATCTTGTTGCTTGCCCTTCTCTGACCATTTCGACAGTTAAAGAACTCAACTAATTAATTTTGTAACACTATATTTTTGTCTTGTATCACAATCGATTTGAGGTGAGTCTCAGCCACAGCCATTATCGATGTGCGTAATTTTGGCGCACAATTTTTAAAAATAAATATCAGAATTGTTTCAAATACTTGTGTTTATTATTATTTGTATTATAAATATTAGCTTTTTCTTTCTTCTCGACATAAATTAGAAGGATTAGGAAAATATATCAAGAAGAAGAAGAAGAGGAGCTGAGTGAGAAGAGAGAATACTTGATCCGATCGACATAACAAGATTAACACTTGTGAAACAAATATTTTCACACACAACAACTAATTCACATTAAAAAAAAAACATAATTAATAATAATTAATTAATTAACAAATTAAAATAAAAAAAATATATATATAAATAAAACGTAATTAAAAAAGTTCTTTTAATAAAAAATTATTATTTGTAATTAAATTTTATTACATTATATACGAACGAGGACAGTTCAGTTGTCATGAATCGAGAAAAAAGGAAAATCTAAAGAATAAATTTATTGTAAATTCTAATAACTATTAACTAACAAAAAGGACAGTTGGTTGACTTCCGAGGGTTATCAATCAGAGAGTATAATTCAACACATCAATAAAATTAAATAAAAATCCCAAAGAATAAATTTACTAATTAACTACAGTCAAATGAGTAATAATGAAATTTGATAATAAATAAATGAAGACAACCCAAGACCTGAAGAAATCAAAGTAATTAAGTAGTTTAAAAAAAACCGAAAAGAAAGAAAATTAAAATTATGCCCTGAACCTCACTTTTTACGACTAAGCAAAGAACTAGTACTACACAAAAAACTAGTATATATATATATATATATATATATATATATATAACTAGTATATATATATATATATATATATATATAATTACTAAACGCCGTGTGTCGTCTTCGTTCTCGTACCTCTGTAAAATGTAACAGTGTGTCTGAGTGTAATTTGTGTCTGTGTTTCTTACCACTTCGTCCTCGCACGGCAATGTAACTCACGATGTTTGAGTCCGTAGCGAACGTATGAATGACCAGGTATCGTGGTTCCCGATCTGAGGTTCAAACGTAGTGGATAATCCCCGGGTGGCGCCAAATTGTTTATGTAAAACAATTAAAATTGTCTCCTTATCTATGTTTTATTCGAACGATGTGACGAATTCAATTCGTCCCGCCTTTTCTCGATTTTTGTTAATCGAGTTAGCAGTTACAGTATTCGCTGCTGGCGCGCTAGGTGTCACATCAGAGACATTCGCTATACATTATCGTTTTAAACATACACTTTTCTAATGAAAATAAAACAGAATTTAACATACACAGTATAGATTTATTATTACTTTGAAGTTAATATTTTATAGACACAAGTTGTAATTAATTTTTTATATAATTCTGCACCGGTTAATTCTTTATAAGACTCTACTCAAGGTTTAACCAATCAATTTTGAATACAAATAAACATACATCATGGCGTGCTATGACGCCAATCAACAAATATTACATTCGATGGTTGTGGGCCCTTTTGGTCACGTTAAAAGGCTCAGATGCAATTACAATATTAAAAATACACAACCTTACAATGTTTTTTCTTAAGTATTGTAATGTGTAATGATAATTGGTTTGTATAAGTGTCGTACAAGTGGTTTAAAAGTTGTACATAAATATGAGGTTAGTTCTATAGTTTAACAAATTTTCAGTGTCTTAATATTACGATTTAATCTTTGAAAGAGAATAAAAGTGATTCAGTGGTATTCAACATATATTGAGAAATATTCAAAATGCGTTTATTTTTGGAAGTTGAATTAATTTAATTGATACTTAACAGCGTTGTAGTACGTAATTACTCTGTAGGTCGGGAAGGAAGGATTGTGGTCGCAATATAATTCATTTGTCCTTTATTCAAGCTTCGGCATCTTTTTCAAAGTTTTTCGGATTTATTTATACACTTCGTCTTCCATTAAACGTCTTCTTCATTAGGTAATGGTGTTCAGCATTCATCATACTCCTTTTCGATCAATTTCTATACATTATTTTTACTTTTAAAGTATTTTAAATATGAAAATGTGTTGTACTCAATTCTTGCTTCTGGTTATCGTGAGCGTCACCTTCTAAGTAATTGTATTCAACGGTAATTACCTCGTCAAACCGTCGTTTCCATGGTTACATCATTAATTTGATTGGGCGAGCCTGACATGAATACATTGTTATCAATATTTGAATTCCTTTCAAATCTTCCTATATCTTCTGACTTCCTTCCTCCTCTTATCTTCCTTCTTAGTTATTATCTATTTGCACTGTCATTGGTATTTTCTCAAAAAGATTATTTTGGTATCCCACAATATTGGGTTTTATCAAGTTTTCTAAGTTTACAATTGATTTCATACTTACTAATTACATTTCTCTGTTTTAGTCCAGTCGCCAGAGATTTTGACTTGATAAAAAATTGGGGCAAAGCAATATTTGGTGCACGTGTTAAATAAACGTTAATAATTAATATAAAAAAATCTTTGCATGTTTACCCTTCTAGGGTTTTCTGAAAATGGTCTGGAAAAATCGTAAAGACAGATTTTCTTAAAGCACTCCGTAAATATGTACAGTTGGAAGAAATAAAAAGGTGTATATTGAAGAGCAAACAATTTCCTTCAGAAAGTCTCCTTACATATTTTTACGTTAATGGAACTGTTTTCCTGAAAATTGGTAATGATGAGCGCTGCGTTTTAAAAAGAGCGTTTGCCCCCGATCTTGCGTAATTCGCTAAATTAGCCAGGCGCGTCTATTCAAAAATATCATAACTTTCTTTAATCTAAGCATAGCCAGTTAAATAAAGGCTAGTTTTGAAGGGGAACAGTATAGCTTTCAAAATTTGTTGATTTTTACATAAATATTTTATTTGAACATAAAGAATATATTGTATAAATATTTACTGTAGATACAAAAAGAAGTGAAACCACAAAATTACAAGTACTATACAATAAAATTTAAAAAAATAGTAGTTCTTTACTAATTTACCTTTAAAAGAGATAAACTTTTTATTTTATAATAATGAAAAATACTTTTGAAGTTGTTATTTAAAAAAAAACACCTTTTCAAAAGTGAGTATTTCGACGTATTTTAAATTTACTCGAAAATTCAGAGTTTATCTGCCTTTATTAATCTTAAAAATAGAGATATCGAAATACAAAAAATTGTATTTGAAAGTTGCAAGTGTTCTGCATCAAAAACTATACTCATGAAAATTAAAATAATTTTCGAAATTAAAAAAAATAAATACAAATTGTGTATACTAAAAAAAGGTGCCTCCTTTGCGTTACATACATGTATCTTTTAAGTGGGTTTATTTGAGTACTTGAAATTAACGTTACAGCTACTACAATACTAAATCTATCTATTCATGTTATTTCTCTTACCTGATTATACCTATACTCTAAAAACAAGACCCTAGAAAACAGGTAAAATTTTTAAACGGCGCGGCGTTCTATTCCCCTCGAGTGTGCAACTGTAAATGTAGCTGCGCGCGCAACACCCATTGTTGTGGTGTGCCATACAAACATCTGCTATACAAGAACGGAGCAGTAACGCAGTTGATATTTCTTCAAAGGTTATAATCAAAACATTACAAATATTTTTGTTTTTATCATATAAAACAGGTAAAAATTTGCAGTTTAAAGTTTTTATTTACACTTTTTATACATGCTAATATTTATTTATTTGTGAGCACGTGTAGTGGAGTCAAAATAAAAATCAAATGTGAATTGTTTTGGGAGTCGATTTTTTGTGTGCTAAATTGGTTAATGGGATCAAGTTGAGCTAATAGTTAAGTTTTGTGTAAAAACAACCCGTTTATTTTTTTATTAACAATTTAAGTTGCAAAATAGCGTTTTTATAAATATCTTTGGACCTAACAAGCCGATTTTAATGTGATTTTTTTTCAGTATTCTATAATAAATTAAGAATATTTCTAGCCTTAATACGGAAGTCGATGTTATTATTATCGTTAATAAATAAATAAAGTGGCGATGGCGTTTATAAACAAATTGCTGTTGTTTTAACACAAATTAATGAAAGTTGATAAAACTTGAGGGAAAGGTAACCTTTGTGGAGTACTATAAACCCCAAAAATTTCATATTGAAATGTCGAATATTACCTCAAAAAAATCGCAATTCACAAAAAAACTTTGAGTGCTCATAAAGTACGGCAAGATTGTGGCACAAAGGTGTACGACGGCTTAAATTAAAGCTTATTAAAAATACTTTCGGGTGGTTAATTAACAAAATTTTTTGGCCTTTCTGACACCATTTTTTGACCATTTAAAAAAATTAAACGTAGACATGGATAGCCTCAAAAAAAGATGAAAATGAAGAAAAAAGAAAAATCTTAAAATCTGCAGCAGCAATTATTCGAAACGATGTTAATCTGAAGAAAAGTAATACAGAATTTTATCCTCCAAGTGATAATATATTCCAAAATATTAATGAGAATATCCCAGAATCCCTTCAGTTTCTGATAGAAGAAATAATTTTATAAAATAAAAAAGGTGATATTAGTTCATATGAAACAAAATGCACAGCAATTACTCATTCAATTATGAGTTGCATAAGACCTAGAACCTTTCTATCACCATTGCAAGTTGGTCTGTCTGTAATGTTGCACAGGAAATTTGCTTCAAAACGAATTATAGATATATTGTCGCATCTGGGAGTGTGTTCATCATACAAAGAAGCAACACTTTATGAGGATAGTGTATTGCTTAGTCCACGTTCTCCATTTAGATCTGGTTGTTTTGCACAATTGGCATTTGACAATTCAGATATTAACATCAATACTATAGACGGGAAGAATACTTTTCATACTATGGGAGGTATTATGATTGTAAGTCCCAGAGATTGTTATTATAACAAAGTTCCCTTAAAACGATTGACAGTTAAGCCTACTGCAAAAGAAATTAGCAAAATTGACAAAATACCATTCCAAATTTTTGAAAATATGAATACACATGCACTCCAAAACATTGTTTTTGGAAAAGTAGATAACCCGAGTTTTAATAATATAGAATTTTCTAATGCTGACTTGCTTTGGATTTATGGAGTGACCAAACCAGGCATTACTGGCTGGAATGCCTTTATGTCCAAGCTTTTGGAAAATATGACGTATACATTATCTAGAATTGTTTGCTTGCCTTTTGTACACTCTCCTCCAACTGACAAAAATACAATATACACCGTTTTAAAATACGCTGTAAAACTAGTGAAAACTTAAATCTATTTAATTGTTTTGTTACTTTCGATCAACCTTTGTATCAGAAAGCGTTTAAAATGGTCCAATCCTCACCTGATGATGATATACATAATGTAATTGTTCGACTTGGAGGATTTCATCTGCTTATGTCTTTTCTTGGTTCAATCGGTTATGTGATGGCAGGAAGCGGTTTAAAAGAAGCATTAAGCTGTTACTATGCGCCAGGAACTGTAGATAAGATGTTAGATGGCCATGCTTATGCTAGAGCAGTACGAGGCCACACATTAATTTGGATAGTTTTGTGTAAAAGATTATTGAGGAAATGAATCTTTCAGAAGTTGAATATTCAAATATGAAATCTTTACTACAAGAATTTTTAGATGACAATCTTACTTACAAAGAAGTACAAGATCATAATTTTTTTAACATCTTAAATGGTAAATTTCTAGAAAAAATTATTGAAATTGAGGAATGCGGTAAAACTGCAAAATTATGGATACAATACATACGAATGATCTCTATTGCAAAAGCATTTGCGCGCTCTGAAAAAATGGGTAATATAAAAATTCAATTACAAGTTATTCAGCAAATGTTGCCATAGTTTTATGCGACTGGACATTTTAATTATACGAAATCAGCCTTACTATATGTACAATATATGAATCAATTTATAAAAGAATCTAAAAAACTTTTCACCTCAATGCAAAACCAAAATGTAATTCCAGAAACTACCGCTTTAAAAATTAAAGAACTTCAAAATTTTATAAATAACAGATTTTATACTGTAAGACGAACTGAGAAATTCTGGTCAGGAACTCATACTGATATGACAATCGAACAGGACTTAATGAGAGTCATGAAAGTTGATGGTGGTATGATTGGACGGGGAGTAACTACCAGTACTGCAAATAAATGGATTTTAGCGATGCCATATACACATGATATCTGCGAAGAAGTAGAAAATTTTTGTGGTATACAATTTTCTACTTCCGATCAACATGTAGATGCTAGAGATTCTCGAATAAAACGAGATACTGAAGATATTCTCAAAATAAAATCCTGGTTTGATTGTCACGAGACATTTCCTTATCAAGATTCAATAATGTCTATATCTACTGGAGTTACTGGCGGTAATAATATTAACTGTCATAATGCTTTTGAGGTTGGAAAAGCAGGGTTAGAAGAAATTGCTGGTACAAACTTCCATAAAGTTTCGTTTAAACGAAAAAATAGAGTACTGTCATTAAAAAGTGTTAATAGTAGTCTGAAAATTCAAGAGGAAATTGTCCCTATAGATCCAATGTTTATATTTCAACGCATTTGTGTAGCAAGAAAAAGTGACGACGAATTAAAAGATTACATGCGTTATGAACTTGCACCGTACCCAACATCTATGTTTTACGAAGGTGTATTTCGGAAAACAGATAAGTCTAAACTATATGATATGTTTGAAGTGGACCGCACTGAGATTAACCTTGAAGATTGCATTTACGTCATTGATGGTGGTATGTTACTGCATAGAGTAGTATGGTCAAAAAATGACAAGTTCAAATGTATTTTTCAAATATACGTAAATTATGTCACGAGACACTTTGGATCAAAAGTTACTGTAGTTTTTGATGGCTATACAAACAATTCTAACAGCATCAAAGCTATGGAGCGTTATCGCCATACCAATCAAAATTCCTCTTTAGATATTTTATTCTATGAAGATATGTGTGTCACAGTGACCCAAGAACAATTTCTTTCGAATAAAACTAATAAAACTCGATTTATTGAAATTCTAACGAGATATTTGGAAGAAGAAAGCTAACGTTAAACAAGCTGACGATGATGCAGACTTATTAATTGTGAAAACAGCCTTAGAATTATATGATAAATTATATGCACGTCAAATTGTTACTTACATTGAAATTCCCTTTAATTTGATACCCCACGTGCGGTATTTTCATATTTTCCATTTTTGACATCACCCCTCCGCCAATTCCACTAATTTATTGAGCCCAAAATTTTTAAAAACCAAAATTTTTAATAGTGCGTATATGCATGTCACATATGATATTTCATATTTTCCATTTTTGACACCCCTCCACTACAACCCATTTATTGAGCCCCAGGGCCCAAATGTATTCAATAGTACGTATATGCATGTAAAATTGTTACTTGCATTGAAATTCCCTTTAATTTGATACCCCACAGTATTTTCATATTTCATATTTTTCATTTTTGACATCCCCCCGGGCCCAAAACACCTATCTTATGTTGGTTCTCCCATTGCGTAAAAAATTTGTGCCAAGTTTGGTGGAAATCGGTCCAGTTTCATATTTTCCATTTTTGACCTCCCCCAAAACCACCCATTTATTGAGCCCCAGGGCCCAAGAATTTCCAATAGTGCTTATATGCATGAAAAATTGTTACTTGCATTGAAATCCCCTTTAATTTGATACCCTACATGCGGTATTTTCATATTTTCCATTTTTGACATCCCCAGGGCCCAAAACACCTATCTTATGTTGGTTCTCCCGTTGCATAAAATATTTGTGCTAAGTTTTGTTGAAATCGGTCCAGTGGTTTAGTAGGAGGTGTGAAATATAAATACACACAATGACTTTTATGTATATTAAGATACACATATTTAATAATATTATTCAACAGAGGAAGATTTGTTAAAATTGACCATTCCGTCTATCGATTTAATACTCCTAACGATGAAATAATAACAAAATCGTTATTTTGATTTTATTACTATTAAAATTTGAACTATTTTAAACAAAAAGAATGACGACTTTATCATGATCCAATGGTTTATTTAGTAGTAAGAAAAGAAATTCACGGAATGTAAACGTTTTTGTCGATTTTACCGCGCGCTGCCCTTAAATAAGGTTTTTTTTTAAAGCCTGACCTTATAAACATGCAAAGATGATTTTAAACCGATATTTAGACCTTTTTCAATAACTATACCAAATATCACTTTGCCTCAATTTTTTACGAAATTTTACCATTATTTTTACTCTGGCGACTGGACTATTTATATAATTCCTTAATTTAAGAATTTGTTTTTAATAATAATTACCATTCATCCTTGGTGAATTAGTCACCTTGGATTTGTCCATTACATGGTGATTTTTATACAATCAGTAATTGTTTATGTTTGACCGTTAGGCCTGTTTCCCATCTAAGTAGCCATTACTGGTTTTTTATGACTTCATACACAATATATTTCATTTAGTCCTAAATCGTTATTTTGCTTTTATAATTAGGTTTAATGTCTCTGGAGGTGTTTTAATTTAGTCTTTTTGTGATCTTTGTATGTAACAACTGTGTTATTCAATATTACTTGCTAATTATTTACTAACAGTTTTCTTCCCTATAACTCAAACATTGTTTTCTTTCCTTATTTTAAGAACTCTGCCACTGTCAATAACATGGCTAATAATTACTATTTATTTCTAATATAACATATAACATTTAGGTTTATGTTTGGGATATTTACCCCAACCATCTTCTATTCATAAACAATTGTTTATACAATTCATCAACACTGATTATTTAATATGTGTGTGCAATTCATTATTTCTTATTTATTGTTCTGGTGCTAAACAATCTCACCTCTATTGAACTTTTTCATTAAACTTCCCTTACAACATGGGTATTTACTTAATGTTAATACATACTTATTTTCTAAGGCTCTTTGCTCTCCCTTCCATGTTAACATCATCTTATTACCTTTCCTTGTGATTCACGCCTTTAAACTTTTACAATACATTCTTAAGTTTATAACAATATTATTTCATAGTCATCACAGTTAATATCACTCCTTAGTATTCATTATTGACTGAATCAATGTTCTATGCTAAATATCATTCATTGTAACTTTGTTATTGTTCACTCTTAAAACTTAAACATAGGTTATTTTACTAAGTCTCTATCTTAGCCTACTCTCCTCTTACTATTTTTATTACAGACAATAGTTTTATTTGTTTCTCACTTGCACTTTCTTAAATTATTTAGTGTTCATTATAATTTACTTAGTGTTTCTTTTGTATTATATCACTCTAGGATAAATCACTTTCACTAGTTCAACTTCCGTTTATTCCTCATCATTTTATTCTCTTTCTCTACACACTATCTATTTAAAGTTATTAATATTATGTCTTTCTTTGTTAACAAATTACATATATCCCTAACTCTTTGGTTAGTGTACTTTTATCTATTGTTTTCTATTACTGACTATTTACAATGGTCATTCACTCAATACTAACATTCATTAATAGTTTTGGTTCTTAACCAGTTTCATTTTCTTTATTATTTTGGATTACATTATTTCTCCCTTCTCTATTTTTTATTCCTTGTCTAGTTTTCTTGACGTGTTTCATTTTGTTCTCTTCCTCGTGGGTTTGTTTTCTCTTGGTTTTCATCCTTCTTCTCCTTTGTTCGTCTTGTTTTCTTTATTTTGGTTTCTTAACTGGCCAATCTCTGGGGTTGGGTCAATGTCGTTTGTCTGTCAGTCTATTATTTGAGTTTCTTTATTAATCACTTTTGGTTTATTACTCCTTCTCCTTCCATGTTAATTACTTTTTATATATTTTTTACTCTCCACATTATTTATTTATTCGAATATAGTATTATTTAGCATTTTTTATACATACTTATTGTTATCAAAATTGATCTGAATTTGGCGATGTTATAATATATATTGTAACATAACCAGATGTTACATAACCTAGACATATACCATCAGATTTAATAAATACATAACGGTAATGTAAATAGATAATGTAATGATAAGAGTAGCCAAGAAGAGAGGAACCATGGAAGAAGAAAGAAGAAGAAGTGCCACAAGAAGCAGTAAACCCAAATACTGCTTGACACTACAACCATACTATAACTGACACAAACTAATGGACAAATTAAATTCACTTTAAGCTGTCAAGCGAGTCAGTGAATAAATTAAATGAAATTTGACATGTTAATAAAAATCATTAAATAAGAATCTGAATAATGTGATATCAGCATCAGCATTTGGCTGAGAATTGATCAACTGTGACTAGTAACTATTAATGCCAAGAACTAAGATTAGCTATGGCCACAATATGAGATTGAAGCTGTATTACAGTCTCAAATATGCTTATGACAAGTAAACATGTTTGTAAGAGGGAACCTTATACAAATAAGCTACCTCATCAAGGTACCGAATTGTAAATTAATAAATGTTATTAAGGCATAAATCCGATACAAACGGTATGCCTCAGCAATGCCTAAAACAAACAATCATCAGTAAGGTGATTAGTAGGAAGTACTAGAAGTGTAAATCACATACACTGAACAATCTTTATACCCAACCATAGCGATAAGCATTATTAATATGTTATATAATTAATAGTTCAATTGTTAATTAATAGAATGGAGCAAAATAACGTGAAATGAAATGTCATAGTGAGTAAGTATAGTTAATAGCAATGTATAAGTTAAGGTTTAATCATAATATTCAGTAAATAAATATCAGTACAGATATAATAGTGTTCTAACATAAACGTTTAAGTGAAAAAACGCGATGTGGAACACAAACAATATTAATAAGAGAGTGTAATCGCCGGCTTTGATTAGCAGACGACAGCGTGAAGCCGAGTACCTGAACATTGTTTATTAAACAACGTCAGTAAAAGTGTAAATAAACCAGTGTCAAACTATATCAAATTGAAGAGGAAAAAATATCCTTTAATTTGATAGCGATACGACCCCGATCGCAACTATAATAAATGCGTGACAGGCGTTAGCATCATTTGCACAAAATGAATAAGAAATCTGTTTATCAACACTAACAACAACGACGGCTGTCAATCATTCTGGCGAGAGTCGGTTAAAAAACCGTTAGTGACAGTTGAAAAGACAATACGTCACTTTCGTAATGCCTGGCTAAGCCAATCAGAAAATAGCTTAATAAGTAAAACAATCGCCTAAGGCTGATCAAACCATAGGGTATATAAGGAACGGCAGCTTATTACCGTTAGACACTTTTTACTTTCATTCGGAGCGGAAGGTGCGCTCGTCTCATCAAAATTTCTACTAACTGATAGCGTCATTGTAATAGTGCATCGATGGAATCTTTGCGGCAACAACAAAAAGTAACTACAAGATATTCTACAAAGAACCAGTGCGTTTAAGTGCAGTATTATTTTATTTAGTGCGGGAAAATAACGAACAGAAGAAATAATTAAATAATATCATATAAGGTCCTTTTAGTCAGAAGCGGACTGATTTTCTCTGTTCATGTGCGTGTGTAGTGAATAACAATGATCATTATAATCCGATCATTGATGTGTTTAATTGAATTTTAATCGAAAGATTAAAAACACAAAGGTAACAGGGTGACAATTTATTCATTACACCAAGTGCAATAACCTATATGTTTTGATAAACAAATCTGTACTGACGCATAACACTGAAACATTTTCTGTATCACACCATGTCTGAATTTATTTAAAGGATTTGTCAATACTATTTAAGTTGGATGTTAGTCATAAGTGATCTCACCATATAACTTTGTAAATCATGAACCAAGCGTGACGAACGCCAAACCTATAAAATAGGTTTTATTTTTATTTTTATATTGGTAACCTAAAAGGCATTACTAGTCGATATTATATCAGAACATAATTAGCTATTGTGTAGGCATGAGCATTCTTTTTTGTGTTTCAAAGAACTTACGCCTGAGATATAAATAATATTAATGTTTAAATTAAAGAGTATCTGGAGTTAACCAGAATTATTGTTTATGCTCTGAGCCAGTTGTATAGGGTATGTAACAAACTATTTGCAATTGTACATCAATGTATTCTTTTAATTATATTTGTTTGAATTCACTATCAAGGGTACAAATAAAACCCCATTATTAGCAGCATAACTTGACTTAATTTATTTAAAAAAAAAAATAGATAAATAATTCATTTAGAAGAATCAAAACAACCTTCTGTTGTGATTAAATATTGTTGAATTGCATTGCCATAAGGGCAATAAACACAATTTTAACTTTTTTAAAATTATTATTTGATTCTATTAATGGGTTTTCCACGGGATTTTCCCGAAATAAACCTGTGTGGCGCCCATTATTAAACAAGGTAACCTAACCTTGTAGATAAAGTGAGTTGGTTTTGTAAACCGTCTTGGCAGCTTACTGATTTATTGAACTTCTGAACTTCCAGAAAACACGAACAGGTACGTGGAAGTGTATTTTATTAATTCTATTGTCCAGACGTTACTAGACTTTACGTACTTAGACGACTATCAACCTGGAGGAGGAGTTTAGCTGCTAGTATCATCAAGACGGTCACCAACATCAAGCGACCAACTAGTACATTTTATTTTTAAATTTAAGCAACGTTAGTGTTTAAATAATATTAACGCAACTATTTTATTTTTTTTATCTAAGGGAATTCTTTTCAGACAATTATAATTCTGCAATTGTAAACACACTTTTAATAACCTCGAATGCTACATTTTAATTATTTTATAAAATTAGTAAATTTCAATTTTCAACAACTACGACCTTTAATATTTCAAATGATAGTTTAGATATAAACACTAAATATTTCAAAGGATAGTTTAGTTGGTTACAATATATATATATTGTAGCGTGACAGAAAATCCACTACATTTTAAGTCATATGAAATCATAAAGTTTAATTACACCAACAAATGTTACAATAATATTGAATGACATTTAAATAAATCAGAGGAATGAACCACAATAAGATAAAAATCCTCACTACATAATATATAAAAACCACTGTTAAAAGAAACCAAAGAAAGTATTGAACCAACTCATCAACTCATTGTATAATACCAGTAAGTTACCCAGGAAGCTCAGAGCAGTAAACCAGTTATATAAGACCATATCAAAGAAAAAAGAGACTCAATTAAAGGGTGGTGAATACCAAAATACCCCAAAAACAAGAAGAGGGAAGAATAAAGTTTGTGAACAGGAAGAAAACAATACCCTGAAACCTGTATAGAAGAATAAAGTCAGTTCAGTGAATAAATTAAATACTCCAAACTAAACCTCAGTCGTGATAACACCAAGTACCTTGGTTTACCCAAGAATGAGGAAGGAAGAACAGAAGAGTGAAGACTAGACGAGGGACAAGAATGAAGACTAGAAGAGGGACAAGATTGAATACCAGAAGGAAGATACGAAGAAGGACAAGAAAGAAGACAGGAGGAGAGGAAGAAATAGTATGAAAGAAACACCGTTATAAAACCTATTATTATATAAACTACTATCAACCCCAAACCCGCAAAAACTAAGCAAAAGAAAGTATAACATACCCAAAATATTATAAAATGTAATTATTGAGAAAACTAAAGTGTTGTATAGCGTTATAAGAAATGCACCAACTAAAGCTATTGTGTAATAAAGAAAATAAACTAGTCTTAACGGTCCATGATTACTAAAGGTCTGGTCTGAGATAATAAGACTCAAAATATCAGAACCAACAGTGAAAGTGAATTTGTGTAAGTGTTGTTTTTTAAAAAAATGCAATAAACTTAAAGTTGGTGATACTATAACTTAGTAGTATGCTATATCACAACTTTAAAATCTAATAATAAACAGCATAATAAAATAATAAAATGGAAGGTTTCCAGTATTTTATTATTTTAATGTAAATCTTTATTTACAAGACATTTGTAAAAAATGATAATAAATAGAGTATGGGAGTTAATGTTTACTGATGTAGGGGATCACAATAATAATGGTTTAAACCAGAAAGGACTGGTACTAATATAGTATGAATAAGTGTAACATGTTTAAATAGACTGTTATTTCACAGTCCTAAAACCAATGTGTTAAATAAATGTATTTGTAAGGTTTATTAGAAAATAAGATTTATATTATGTGTTTTAAAAAGAATTATGTTTGATAAATAATAACCTAAATACCAGTAATAATGTTCTAATAGGTATGCTATGTTAGCTCAAAAATAGTTAAAGGATATATGTTCAAACCATATCTGCAATATGTTCAATTGTGCAGATTGCTAAACCATGTTCATAATTATTTATTTTAAATATGTAGTGTTAATTAACTACTACACAACACAATAAGTTATAAATCATGTTATTTTCATATAATTGTAATTATGTAAAGTCAGAGGAGGAATTAAGTTTAAATTATTTGAGAAGGAAAGAAATATAAAATTCTAAAATCTAGGCCATTTGGTGAAATCAGAGAACCAATATAAAATAGTATAACTCACTTATAAATCCTGTAAACTACCAAGATTTATATAAGATAACACAATTAACCACTACTAGGAATGATCCTATGAATTAAAATGATAATAAGGAAATATACCTTAACATTTTGTAAATTGTCAAAATATATAAATTAATTAATTTTAAAGAGCAATGTCAAATTTACAGATTAACACAAAAAACCAGTTCAAAGGTGTAATTTATATGTATTTGAGGAAAGGAAGAGGAATATGACTAATTAAAATTTATTATAATAGTATTAATAATATTTAAATGGAGGGGATTTTGTATAAAGACGGAAATCCAATTTTGAGCCTATATTTCCATAAAGTAAAGAAATTTGTTAATTTCCACAAAATATCTACAGATATGGACTATAATACATCAATTTAAAGGGAATGAGATGATTAAACCAATAATAAGGTTAATAATTCATAAAAGTGAGGAATAAAATAGATAAATTCCATACATAATGTAATATTTTATCATATGTATGGGAAGTCGAAAAATGTTAACAATACTTTTTCAAAGATTAACTGGGCAAGAATTATGACCAAGTTAATTAGTCTTTTGTTGAATATCAAGCTGGACAGTTGTGTAAAAGAACGTTTCTTTAAAATCGAGAAAGATGGTACTAGCGTTTAGCCATTGAAATCAGTGAACGAGAGTTAAACGGTTTAGACACTTTTTAAAGCTAGAGCTGTTAATACATTCACGACAATAGTGAAAACAAACACTTAACTCTATAATACGAGTGATAGAAACAAGTAAAACATTATAATTAAACTGATTCATTCTGAAATTCCTAACCATAACTTGAAAACTTAACCGCAGAAGTTGAACACATAGAAAATAAACTAACTAACACACGTTTACACAGAACACTTCACCAGAATACACCAAACAGATTAACAGACATATTACACCAGTGCGGGGACATTTTAAACCTTAATAAAAGGAATTTTATTGTGATTTTCTGACACCACGCATATGCTGTGAATTAGTCCAACCCGAGTAGCGGCCATCTTGAAAACGAAATCTGCTTACATCGCAGTCACTGACGTCACATCAGTCTTCATTGGTTTGACAAAACATTTATATTCAAATATTATATACTGAATTTATTTAAATACTATTGAATAGTAATTATTGTAATTATTTTTAATTGTTAATGTTATACTTTCTCGTCACCCTTCTCTGACTATTAATTCTAATCGCTCAAAGAACCTGTCTTTTAATATAATATAACATAAAATTTTGTTCTGTATGACACAATCGATAATTCCTGAGACAGAGTCGATAATTGCTCTCCATCGATAAAATATCGATTATTTATTTAAAATTGTCAATAAATCTGTATATTTCCATTATTTTGTATCTGTACTTATTTCACAGGGTAATTTAAGGGTATTTATAAGGCTGAAGGAATTAAGTGAGAAGAATATATTCTATTTTGAACAAGATATTGGACCAGTCAGCAAAGTCACCAATCGATTATTACCTGGAGTTAATCTATTTAACTCCAGACTTGGTGCAAATCTTCAAGAAGTACTCGACGGTCAATAAATACCTACCTGTTATTAAAATTTTACCAGAACCTTTTAAAAAACAGATTTATCTCTTATACATACCTCTATAAACATAAACAAAATTATTTTATTATTTGAAAATTCTATAATTAGTGAATTTTCCGTATACATTTTATTCTTTTGTAACGACCGGCATACAGCGGTCTGGTGACCAAGTGGCTAGCCCAAACAGTGGGGCTTGATTTGATTCCAGCCACATACAGGGTCTTCTTAAAAAGTGGCTTCCATCGCGGGGCTTGAACGAGGCAGACGTCTCGTAGTGTTACAAAGTGGCGTCCAACTTAGAGGGCTTGAATAGATAAGCCTGGCAGCGGTTATCCAGTCAGGAGAAGGGCAACAACGATAAACAAAAATGGCAGAACTTACAATGGAAGAGAAGTGGGACAAATTAATAGAGATGTTCCAACAATATATGGACGAGAAAAGGGAAAATTTCAGCAAGAAGATGGATGAGCGCAACGAGTCGATAATGGAAGAGAACAGAAGGTTCAACCAAGAATGGATTGAGGAACTGACAGAGGACAGATTAAAAGGAGAAGAATTAAGAAATGAGAAGACCAAAGAAATAAAAAATGATAGCCAACCAGAATCAGAAGAAGTAATAAATGATAAAATGCAGGAAGATAGCCAACCAGAACCAGAAGAAGTACCAAATGACAAGACAGAGGATCCCGTTGTAGTATTGCTTGAGAAGAAAACTGACAGGAATACAGAAAATACTAAAGCTATGGAAATGGAGCCAAAGGAGAGGAGGAAAACACTTCCAAGGAAATTAAAGAAAACCAAGGAAGAAATAGAAATGATGAACCATGGTTTAATGGATGTCAATAATATTCCAATTACCGACCATGAAGAAATCAGGAATTACAGAAGTTTCGGAGGGAGATTCAAGGTAATCTCAGAAATAATGTACCACCAAACAGTAGTTTACCAATGGGGAAGGACCAGAGGTAAACGGAATATTACATGTGGACTAGATCAATTCCAGTGCGGAACTAAACAATGTATTTCAGAAAGATGGAAATATAACATCTTATCAGACTGTGACGATGGCACTGGTGAATCACCAGAGTGTGTTCCATTAGTGCGCCATCCAGGATTATTCCAGTGGACAATTACACAAAAATGTATACCTTCCGGATGGATATGTGATGATGAACCAGATTATGGGGATTCAGAGAAGCAAATAATTGATAAACCAGATGAAGACCCTCACAGATATTTTTCAGGTCATAAAGCCTATGGACCAGAGACATATTGGAATATAAGGCAATATAATAATGGGAAATATACTAATTACAATGATAATAATAATACGGGCCCAAATTATCAAAACCCGAATCGACCCTCTAATGGTTATCAGGGTAACCACAATCCCTACCCTAATAACGTAAATAGTCAGAGAAGCCCCAATTATGGTAATAGTCCTTACCCTAATAATGCTAATCGTGTGGGTCCCAATAATGGTAATTTTAATAATAATAGGTTTCCTCGCCCTAGAGTGAACTTCATACGAGCCACAGAAGGAAGACAGCGAGGATTCAACCACAATCGACGAAGCAGTTACCGAAGATACGAAGAAAGGCGGAGGAGCCTAGAACGGGACCAACCGAGGTACTATCCGGCGCATAGGAGAAATAGTTTGGATCTGATAAGGATCCATACGGATACATAATGAGGTGGTAAAAGGGATGGATGTCATGATAACCAACAACGGCAAAACCACCACAAAGAAGATGAAAATAATTACCACTGAGGAAAAATGAGAAGAAGAAGGGACAAAGAACCAAAATGGGAATTTAAGAAATAAATTAATTAAGAAACTACACCTTATAAAGGAACCATGAGCAACAATGCACTATAATAAAAAGCATCCACCTGGGTATAAAGAAAAAATAATAATAAGAAATACGTTTGAATAAAGACAAGAAAAGAGTCATACAATATTTATGAAACTAATATGATATGTTTACCATATAATTATGAAAACTATTACAATCATTTATGAAAAGTCTATGTGGCAATAATATAAGAAGAATTAGAATTTAAAACCCCCAAAATTCTAAAATACATGTAAGCCAATCTTACATAAAGATTATTTGAAAGAAATTATTTGAAAAGAAGAATAATATAATAAGGGTTTGGACTTAATACAGCCAAATAGAATTTAAAACCCCCAAAATTCTAAAATACATGTAAGCCAATCTTACATAAAGATTATTTGAAAGAAATTATTTGAAAAGAAGAATAATATAATAAGGGTTTGGACTTAATACAGCCAAATAGAATTTAAAACCCCTAAATTCTAAACATAATGTAAGACAATTACATACAATTTATTTGAAGAGAAACATATTTTGAAGGAAGAATAACAAGAAGAATTTTGAAATAAACCTCCAAATTCTAAAAAGAAATATAAGCACATATTACCTACAATTATTAGAAAATTTTATGGCAAGAATAATATAGAAAAATAAAACCGAATTTTGAGTTTAAAACCTCTAAATTCTACACACAATGTAAGCCAATTACATACAATTTGTTTGAGAAGGAACATTTTGGAAGAAGATATATAAAACAGAATTTTGAATGTAAACCAACCAAATTCTAAAAACAAATGTAAGCCCACCTTACATAACAAATAATTGAAGAAAAACTTTATGGCTATAATATAATAATAAAGAAGGAGAGAATTTAGAAATAAAACCATCTAAAGTCAAAAACAACTAAGGACAGCTTACTAAATATTTATTTGAAGAGAAACATTTTGACAATAATACCAAGAGAGTCTAGAGAAATAAAACCAGCCAAAACACATGTAAGCCCACCTTACATACAAATTATTTGAGAAAACTTCACAGAATAATATAAGAAGAGTGAATTTTGAATTATGAATAAATCAAGTTTCCCAAACCAAGTATAAGTACAACTTACCAACCAATTATAAATAAAACACTATGGTGAGATAAACTGATGAAATTTCCTACCATATTTATGGTAAGCATAGAAGATAATTACCATGGTAACAAAGGATCATAATGGGATGAATAAAAGAAAACAGATTTAGAATTAAAACAAATAATTCTAGACAGTATAATCATGTCTAAGTTCAATATGAAGAGTAAAAACCTTTCCGTAAAATGGTGTTGAAGGAAATAAAAAAGAAAAAATTCTTTAATACGATTTGAGTGATTGAATAAAATAAAGTACAAAAACTTCTTTGGAATTATGAGAGAATGAAACTTTAAGTGGTATGAGGAGAAAATATGACCTCATAATGAAATTAATAAAAAAACCATCATTTGCAAGTATAATAGCAATGACCGGAATAATGTGAAAATAATGTCAAAAATTTATGTAATTAAATGAATTAATATAAAATGATTTATGAATTAAATGACAATTATGATAATGACAGTTATACAAATTCTAGAAAATAGAAGAAGTGGAAATTTTAAGAACGATGAAACAGTCTAAAAATGTCATAAAGATATGCTACTATAAATAATGCAGATTATAATGAAAAAACCAGAAGGTAATAAAGAATTTATAACCAAAAGATTTATATGATAAGAAAAGTTGAAAAAATGTAATAATAGAAGAGCTTCCTACCATAATATCAAATGAAAGAAACATCCAGATAATAAGTCAGATGAACAACTGAGATAGCAATATTAAAATCTCTGAGAAGTATAATAAGTAATAAGTGAAGTATCCCAAAGATATTTTTTTAAATAGTAACAAATGTGTACTATTCTGAATAATTTTTTAATCTGTCTGATGATAATTCCAGCAGGATTAATATGTCTTTTGAGCAGAGATGATTTGCCTCTGTACTCAAATATGTGTGAAGTATTGGACAGCAGAGGAAAGTAGCGTACAGTGCCTCTCTGAACTGAACCAGCTCACAAAGTAGGGAACGATAGGGAGAAAATATCCCAAGGAGAAAATACTAAGAAGAAATATAAAAATTAAATAATAAATATGAAACTCAGATGACTATTACTATCAAGGGAGATCAAGTGAGAATGATATAAACTCAAATATAAATAAGAAAATTTTAAAATGGAAGGAAGTCCAAAATAGTAACAAACTTAGAATAATTATCATAAGCAATTGTTTCAGACAAAGCAAGTACAGTCTTAAAAAATTTGTCTGGAGAAGGGCATTCTGTAGCGTGACAGAAAATCCACTACATTTTAAGTCATATGAAATCATAAAGTTTAATTACACCAACAAATGTTACAATAATATTGAATGACATTTAAATAAATCAGAGGAATGAACCACAATAAGATAAAAATCCTCACTACATAATATATAAAAACCACTGTTAAAAGAAACCAAAGAAAGTATTGAACCAACTCATCAACTCATTGTATAATACCAGTAAGTTACCCAGGAAGCTCAGAGCAGTAAACCAGTTATATAAGACCATATCAAAGAAAAAAGAGACTCAATTAAAGGGTGGTGAATACCAAAATACCCCAAAAACAAGAAGAGGGAAGAATAAAGTTTGTGAACAGGAAGAAAACAATACCCTGAAACCTGTATAGAAGAATAAAGTCAGTTCAGTGAATAAATTAAATACTCCAAACTAAACCTCAGTCGTGATAACACCAAGTACCTTGGTTTACCCAAGAATGAGGAAGGAAGAACAGAAGAGTGAAGACTAGACGAGGGACAAGAATGAAGACTAGAAGAGGGACAAGATTGAATACCAGAAGGAAGATACGAAGAAGGACAAGAAAGAAGACAGGAGGAGAGGAAGAAATAGTATGAAAGAAACACCGTTATAAAACCTATTATTATATAAACTACTATCAACCCCAAACCCGCAAAAACTAAGCAAAAGAAAGTATAACATACCCAAAATATTATAAAATGTAATTATTGAGAAAACTAAAGTGTTGTATAGCGTTATAAGAAATGCACCGACTAAAGCTATTGTGTAATAAAGAAAATAAACTAGTCTTAACGGTCCATGATTACTAAAGGTCTGGTCTGAGATAATAAGACTCAAAATATCAGAACCAACAGTGAAAGTGAATTTGTGTAAGTGTTGTTTTTTAAAAAAATGCAATAAACTTAAAGTTGGTGATACTATAACTTAGTAGTATGCTATATCACAACTTTAAAATCTAATAATAAACAGCATAATAAAATAATAAAATGGAAGGTTTCCAGTATTTTATTATTTTAATGTAAATCTTTATTTACAAGACATTTGTAAAAAATGATAATAAATAGAGTATGGGAGTTAATGTTTACTGATGTAGGGGATCACAATAATAATGGTTTAAACCAGAAAGGACTGGTACTAATATAGTATGAATAAGTGTAACATGTTTAAATAGACTGTTATTTCACAGTCCTAAAACCAATGTGTTAAATAAATGTATTTGTAAGGTTTATTAGAAAATAAGATTTATATTATGTGTTTTAAAAAGAATTATGTTTGATAAATAATAACCTACATACCAGTAATAATGTTCTAATAGGTATGCTATGTTAGCTCAAAAATAGTTAAAGGATATATGTTCAAACCATATCTGCAATATGTTCAATTGTGCAGATTGCTAAACCATGTTCATAATTATTTATTTTAAATATGTAGTGTTAATTAACTACTACACAACACAATAAGTTATAAATCATGTTATTTTCATATAATTGTAATTATGTAAAGTCAGAGGAGGAATTAAGTTTAAATTATTTGAGAAGGAAAGAAATATAAAATTCTAAAATCTAGGCCATTTGGTGAAATCAGAGAACCAATATAAAATAGTATAACTCACTTATAAATCCTGTAAACTACCAAGATTTATATAAGATAACACAATTAACCACTACTAGGAATGATCCTATGAATTAAAATGATAATAAGGAAATATACCTTAACATTTTGTAAATTGTCAAAATATATAAATTAATTAATTTTAAAGAGCAATGTCAAATTTACAGATTAACACAAAAAACCAGTTCAAAGGTGTAATTTATATGTATTTGAGGAAAGGAAGAGGAATATGACTAATTAAAATTTATTATAATAGTATTAATAATATTTAAATGGAGGGGATTTTGTATAAAGACGGAAATCCAATTTTGAGCCTATATTTCCATAAAGTAAAGAAATTTGTTAATTTCCACAAAATATCTACAGATATGGACTATAATACATCAATTTAAAGGGAATGAGATGATTAAACCAATAATAAGGTTAATAATTCATAAAAGTGAGGAATAAAATAGATAAATTCCATACATAATGTAATATTTTATCATATGTATGGGAAGTCGAAAAATGTTAACAATACTTTTTCAAAGATTAACTGGGCAAGAATTATGACCAAGTTAATTAGTCTTTTGTTGAATATCAAGCTGGACAGTTGTGTAAAAGAACGTTTCTTTAAAATCGAGAAAGATGGTACTAGCGTTTAGCCATTGAAATCAGTGAACGAGAGTTAAACGGTTTAGACACTTTTTAAAGCTAGAGCTGTTAATACATTCACGACAATAGTGAAAACAAACACTTAACTCTATAATACGAGTGATAGAAACAAGTAAAACATTATAATTAAACTGATTCATTCTGAAATTCCTAACCATAACTTGAAAACTTAACCGCAGAAGTTGAACACATAGAAAATAAACTAACTAACACACGTTTACACAGAACACTTCACCAGAATACACCAAACAGATTAACAGACATATTACACCAGTGCGGGGACATTTTAAACCTTAATAAAAGGAATTTTATTGTGATTTTCTGACACCACGCATATGCTGTGAATTAGTCCAACCCGAGTAGCGGCCATCTTGAAAACGAAATCTGCTTACATCGCAGTCACTGACGTCACATCAGTCTTCATTGGTTTGACAAAACATTTATATTCAAATATTATATACTGAATTTATTTAAATACTATTGAATAGTAATTATTGTAATTATTTTTAATTGTTAATGTTATACTTTCTCGTCACCCTTCTCTGACTATTAATTCTAATCGCTCAAAGAACCTGTCTTTTAATATAATATAACATAAAATTTTGTTCTGTATGACACAATCGATAATTCCTGAGACAGAGTCGATAATTGCTCTCCATCGATAAAATATCGATTATTTATTTAAAATTGTCAATAAATCTGTATATTTCCATTATTTTGTATCTGTACTTATTTCACAGGGTAATTTAAGGGTATTTATAAGGCTGAAGGAATTAAGTGAGAAGAATATATTCTATTTTGAACAAGATATTGGACCAGTCAGCAAAGTCACCAATCGATTATTACCTGGAGTTAATCTATTTAACTCCAGACTTGGTGCAAATCTTCAAGAAGTACTCGACGGTCAATAAATACCTACCTGTTATTAAAATTTTACCAGAACCTTTTAAAAAACAGATTTATCTCTTATACATACCTCTATAAACATAAACAAAATTATTTTATTATTTGAAAATTCTATAATTAGTGAATTTTCCGTATACATTTTATTCTTTTGTAACGACCGGCATACAGCGGTCTGGTGACCAAGTGGCTAGCCCAAACAGTGGGGCTTGATTTGATTCCAGCCACATACAGGGTCTTCTTAAAAAGTGGCTTCCATCGCGGGGCTTGAACGAGGCAGACGTCTCGTAGTGTTACAAAGTGGCGTCCAACTTAGAGGGCTTGAATAGATAAGCCTGGCAGCGGTTATCCAGTCAGGAGAAGGGCAACAACGATAAACAAAAATGGCAGAACTTACAATGGAAGAGAAGTGGGACAAATTAATAGAGATGTTCCAACAATATATGGACGAGAAAAGGGAAAATTTCAGCAAGAAGATGGATGAGCGCAACGAGTCGATAATGGAAGAGAACAGAAGGTTCAACCAAGAATGGATTGAGGAACTGAGAGAGGACAGATTAAAAGGAGAAGAATTAAGAAATGAGAAGACCAAAGAAATAAAAAATGATAGCCAACCAGAATCAGAAGAAGTAATAAATGATAAAATGCAGGAAGATAGCCAACCAGAACCAGAAGAAGTACCAAATGACAAGACAGAGGATCCCGTTGTAGTATTGCTTGAGAAGAAAACTGACAGGAATACAGAAAATACTAAAGCTATGGAAATGGAGCCAAAGGAGAGGAGGAAAACACTTCCAAGGAAATTAAAGAAAACCAAGGAAGAAATAGAAATGATGAACCATGGTTTAATGGATGTCAATAATATTCCAATTACCGACCATGAAGAAATCAGGAATTACAGAAGTTTCGGAGGGAGATTCAAGGTAATCTCAGAAATAATGTACCACCAAACAGTAGTTTACCAATGGGGAAGGACCAGAGGTAAACGGAATATTACATGTGGACTAGATCAATTCCAGTGCGGAACTAAACAATGTATTTCAGAAAGATGGAAATATAACATCTTATCAGACTGTGACGATGGCACTGGTGAATCACCAGAGTGTGTTCCATTAGTGCGCCATCCAGGACTATTCCAGTGGACAATTACACAAAAATGTATACCTTCCGGATGGATATGTGATGATGAACCAGATTATGGGGATTCAGAGAAGCAAATAATTGATAAACCAGATGAAGACCCTCACAGATATTTTTCAGGTCATAAAGCCTATGGACCAGAGACATATTGGAATATAAGGCAATATAATAATGGGAAATATACTAATTACAATGATAATAATAATACGGGCCCAAATTATCAAAACCCGAATCGACCCTCTAATGGTTATCAGGGTAACCACAATCCCTACCCTAATAACGTAAATAGTCAGAGAAGCCCCAATTATGGTAATAGTCCTTACCCTAATAATGCTAATCGTGTGGGTCCCAATAATGGTAATTTTAATAATAATAGGTTTCCTCGCCCTAGAGTGAACTTCATACGAGCCACAGAAGGAAGACAGCGAGGATTCAACCACAATCGACGAAGCAGTTACCGAAGATACGAAGAAAGGCGGAGGAGCCTAGAACGGGACCAACCGAGGTACTATCCGGCGCATAGGAGAAATAGTTTGGATCTGATAAGGATCCATACGGATACATAATGAGGTGGTAAAAGGGATGGATGTCATGATAACCAACAACGGCAAAACCACCACAAAGAAGATGAAAATAATTACCACTGAGGAAAAATGAGAAGAAGAAGGGACAAAGAACCAAAATGGGAATTTAAGAAATAAATTAATTAAGAAACTACACCTTATAAAGGAACCATGAGCAACAATGCACTATAATAAAAAGCATCCACCTGGGTATAAAGAAAAAATAATAATAAGAAATACGTTTGAATAAAGACAAGAAAAGAGTCATACAATATTTATGAAACTAATATGATATGTTTACCATATAATTATGAAAACTATTACAATCATTTATGAAAAGTCTATGTGGCAATAATATAAGAAGAATTAGAATTTAAAACCCCCAAAATTCTAAAATACATGTAAGCCAATCTTACATAAAGATTATTTGAAAGAAATTATTTGAAAAGAAGAATAATATAATAAGGGTTTGGACTTAATACAGCCAAATAGAATTTAAAACCCCCAAAATTCTAAAATACATGTAAGCCAATCTTACATAAAGATTATTTGAAAGAAATTATTTGAAAAGAAGAATAATATAATAAGGGTTTGGACTTAATACAGCCAAATAGAATTTAAAACCCCTAAATTCTAAACATAATGTAAGACAATTACATACAATTTATTTGAAGAGAAACATATTTTGAAGGAAGAATAACAAGAAGAATTTTGAAATAAACCTCCAAATTCTAAAAAGAAATATAAGCACATATTACCTACAATTATTAGAAAATTTTATGGCAAGAATAATATAGAAAAATAAAACCGAATTTTGAGTTTAAAACCTCTAAATTCTACACACAATGTAAGCCAATTACATACAATTTGTTTGAGAAGGAACATTTTGGAAGAAGATATATAAAACAGAATTTTGAATGTAAACCAACCAAATTCTAAAAACAAATGTAAGCCCACCTTACATAACAAATAATTGAAGAAAAACTTTATGGCTATAATATAATAATAAAGAAGGAGAGAATTTAGAAATAAAACCATCTAAAGTCAAAAACAACTAAGGACAGCTTACTAAATATTTATTTGAAGAGAAACATTTTGACAATAATACCAAGAGAGTCTAGAGAAATAAAACCAGCCAAACACATGTAAGCCCACCTTATATACAAATTATTTGAGAAAACTTCACAGAATAATATAAGAAGAGTGAATTTTGGAATTATGAATAAATCAAGTTTCCCAAACCAAGTATAAGTACAACTTACCAACCAATTATAAATAAAACACTATGGTGAGATAAACTGATGAAATTTCCTACCATATTTATGGTAAGCATAGAAGATAATTACCATGGTAACAAAGGATCATAATGGGATGAATAAAAGAAAACAGATTTAGAATTAAAACAAATAATTCTAGACAGTATAATCATGTCTAAGTTCAATATGAAGAGTAAAAACCTTTCCGTAAAATGGTGTTGAAGGAAATAAAAAAGAAAAAATTCTTTAATACGATTTGAGTGATTGAATAAAATAAAGTACAAAAACTTCTTTGGAATTATGAGAGAATGAAACTTTAAGTGGTATGAGGAGAAAATATGACCTCATAATGAAATTAATAAAAAAACCATCATTTGCAAGTATAATAGCAATGACCGGAATAATGTGAAAATAATGTCAAAAATTTATGTAATTAAATGAATTAATATAAAATGATTTATGAATTAAATGACAATTATGATAATGACAGTTATACAAATTCTAGAAAATAGAAGAAGTGGAAATTTTAAGAACGATGAAACAGTCTAAAAATGTCATAAAGATATGCTACTATAAATAATGCAGATTATAATGAAAAAACCAGAAGGTAATAAAGAATTTATAACCAAAAGATTTATATGATAAGAAAAGTTGAAAAAATGTAATAATAGAAGAGCTTCCTACCATAATATCAAATGAAAGAAACATCCAGATAATAAGTCAGATGAACAACTGAGATAGCAATATTAAAATCTCTGAGAAGTATAATAAGTAATAAGTGAAGTATCCCAAAGATATTTTTTTAAATAGTAACAAATGTGTACTATTCTGAATAATTTTTTAATCTGTCTGATGATAATTCCAGCAGGATTAATATGTTTTTTGAGCAGAGATGATTTGCCTCTGTACTCAAATATGTGTGAAGTATTGGACAGCAGAGGAAAGTAGCGTACAGTGCCTCTCTGAACTGAACCAGCTCACAAAGTAGGGAACGATAGGGAGAAAATATCCCAAGGAGAAAATACTAAGAAGAAATATAAAAATTAAATAATAAATATGAAACTCAGATGACTATTACTATCAAGGGAGATCAAGTGAGAATGATATAAACTCAAATATAAATAAGAAAATTTTAAAATGGAAGGAAGTCCAAAATAGTAACAAACTTAGAATAATTATCATAAGCAATTGTTTCAGACAAAGCAAGTACAGTCTTAAAAAATTTGTCTGGAGAAGGGCATTCTGTAGCGTGACAGAAAATCCACTACATTTTAAGTCATATGAAATCATAAAGTTTAATTACACCAACAAATGTTACAATAATATTGAATGACATTTAAATAAATCAGAGGAATGAACCACAATAAGATAAAAATCCTCACTACATAATATATAAAAACCACTGTTAAAAGAAACCAAAGAAAGTATTGAACCAACTCATCAACTCATTGTATAATACCAGTAAGTTACCCAGGAAGCTCAGAGCAGTAAACCAGTTATATAAGACCATATCAAAGAAAAAAGAGACTCAATTAAAGGGTGGTGAATACCAAAATACCCCAAAAACAAGAAGAGGGAAGAATAAAGTTTGTGAACAGGAAGAAAACAATACCCTGAAACCTGTATAGAAGAATAAAGTCAGTTCAGTGAATAAATTAAATACTCCAAACTAAACCTCAGTCGTGATAACACCAAGTACCTTGATTTACCCAAGAATGAGGAAGGAAGAACAGAAGAGTGAAGACTAGACGAGGGACAAGAATGAAGACTAGAAGAGGGACAAGATTGAATACCAGAAGGAAGATACGAAGAAGGACAAGAAAGAAGACAGGAGGAGAGGAAGAAATAGTATGAAAGAAACACCGTTATAAAACCTATTATTATATAAACTACTATCAACCCCAAACCCGCAAAAACTAAGCAAAAGAAAGTATAACATACCCAAAATATTATAAAATGTAATTATTGAGAAAACTAAAGTGTTGTATAGCGTTATAAGAAATGCACCGACTAAAGCTATTGTGTAATAAAGAAAATAAACTAGTCTTAACGGTCCATGATTACTAAAGGTCTGGTCTGAGATAATAAGACTCAAAATATCAGAACCAACAGTGAAAGTGAATTTGTGTAAGTGTTGTTTTTTAAAAAAATGCAATAAACTTAAAGTTGGTGATACTATAACTTAGTAGTATGCTATATCACAACTTTAAAATCTAATAATAAACAGCATAATAAAATAATAAAATGGAAGGTTTCCAGTATTTTATTATTTTAATGTAAATCTTTATTTACAAGACATTTGTAAAAAATGATAATAAATAGAGTATGGGAGTTAATGTTTACTGATGTAGGGGATCACAATAATAATGGTTTAAACCAGAAAGGACTGGTACTAATATAGTATGAATAAGTGTAACATGTTTAAATAGACTGTTATTTCACAGTCCTAAAACCAATGTGTTAAATAAATGTATTTGTAAGGTTTATTAGAAAATAAGATTTATATTATGTGTTTTAAAAAGAATTATGTTTGATAAATAATAACCTACATACCAGTAATAATGTTCTAATAGGTATGCTATGTTAGCTCAAAAATAGTTAAAGGATATATGTTCAAACCATATCTGCAATATGTTCAATTGTGCAGATTGCTAAACCATGTTCATAATTATTTATTTTAAATATGTAGTGTTAATTAACTACTACACAACACAATAAGTTATAAATCATGTTATTTTCATATAATTGTAATTATGTAAAGTCAGAGGAGGAATTAAGTTTAAATTATTTGAGAAGGAAAGAAATATAAAATTCTAAAATCTAGGCCATTTGGTGAAATCAGAGAACCAATATAAAATAGTATAACTCACTTATAAATCCTGTAAACTACCAAGATTTATATAAGATAACACAATTAACCACTACTAGGAATGATCCTATGAATTAAAATGATAATAAGGAAATATACCTTAACATTTTGTAAATTGTCAAAATATATAAATTAATTAATTTTAAAGAGCAATGTCAAATTTACAGATTAACACAAAAAACCAGTTCAAAGGTGTAATTTATATGTATTTGAGGAAAGGAAGAGGAATATGACTAATTAAAATTTATTATAATAGTATTAATAATATTTAAATGGAGGGGATTTTGTATAAAGACGGAAATCCAATTTTGAGCCTATATTTCCATAAAGTAAAGAAATTTGTTAATTTCCACAAAATATCTACAGATATGGACTATAATACATCAATTTAAAGGGAATGAGATGATTAAACCAATAATAAGGTTAATAATTCATAAAAGTGAGGAATAAAATAGATAAATTCCATACATAATGTAATATTTTATCATATGTATGGGAAGTCGAAAAATGTTAACAATACTTTTTCAAAGATTAACTGGGCAAGAATTATGACCAAGTTAATTAGTCTTTTGTTGAATATCAAGCTGGACAGTTGTGTAAAAGAACGTTTCTTTAAAATCGAGAAAGATGGTACTAGCGTTCAGCCATTGAAATCAGTGAACGAGAGTTAAACGGTTTAGACACTTTTTAAAGCTAGAGCTGTTAATACATTCACGACAATAGTGAAAACAAACACTTAACTCTATAATACGAGTGATAGAAACAAGTAAAACATTATAATTAAACTGATTCATTCTGAAATTCCTAACCATAACTTGAAAACTTAACCGCAGAAGTTGAACACATAGAAAATAAACTAACTAACACACGTTTACACAGAACACTTCACCAGAATACACCAAACAGATTAACAGACATATTACACCAGTGCGGGGACATTTTAAACCTTAATAAAAGGAATTTTATTGTGATTTTCTGACACCACGCATATGCTGTGAATTAGTCCAACCCGAGTAGCGGCCATCTTGAAAACGAAATCTGCTTACATCGCAGTCACTGACGTCACATCAGTCTTCATTGGTTTGACAAAACATTTATATTCAAATATTATATACTGAATTTATTTAAATACTATTGAATAGTAATTATTGTAATTATTTTTAATTGTTAATGTTATACTTTCTCGTCACCCTTCTCTGACTATTAATTCTAATCGCTCAAAGAACCTGTCTTTTAATATAATATAACATAAAATTTTGTTCTGTATGACACAATCGATAATTCCTGAGACAGAGTCGATAATTGCTCTCCATCGATAAAATATCGATTATTTATTTAAAATTGTCAATAAATCTGTATATTTCCATTATTTTGTATCTGTACTTATTTCACAGGGTAATTTAAGGGTATTTATAAGGCTGAAGGAATTAAGTGAGAAGAATATATTCTATTTTGAACAAGATATTGGACCAGTCAGCAAAGTCACCAATCGATTATTACCTGGAGTTAATCTATTTAACTCCAGACTTGGTGCAAATCTTCAAGAAGTACTCGACGGTCAATAAATACCTACATGTTATTAAAATTTTACCAGAACCTTTTAAAAAACAGATTTATCTCTTATACATACCTCTATAAACATAAACAAAATTATTTTATTATTTGAAAATTCTATAATTAGTGAATTTTCCGTATACATTTTATTCTTTTGTAACGACCGGCATACAGCGGTCTGGTGACCAAGTGGCTAGCCCAAATAGTGGGACTTGACAGATTACAGCCACATACAAAGGGTCGTCTTACAATATATATATTGTAAAATAACAAGTTATATTAGATATAGATACAAGTGTAGATTATTATTATAAATTCGTAGATAGTACGATAATATTTTATAATTCTTCTTAGTGTATCTTCACTCCTTTAAGCCACACTGTTGGACTAGCCAATCTATAAAATAACTTTTATAGATGTAGATATATTCTGGTGTGGTGTAGTCGTGTGAGTGCAGATATACACCGGTATCTACGATAATGTTGTTTCTTATAAAAAATGTAATTGTAACTATTAAGGTTATTTGTGTTATTGTATTGTTTTTAATGGGTGCGTAATAATAGTCCACTTCTTTTATTTAAAATGGTTCGCGCACTCTGTTGTATACCTCCCTCACTTACCACACGTGAATACTTCAGTCCTGTTCAGTGACGGTTCTGCTGAAATACATGCAGTTTATATACAAGTAAATATTCAGATCGAGTATTCAATATAGTTCTCATACACAAAATAAATAAAATAATGTCTAAATAATATTCTGAATTATTATTAGATCTTTTTAAACTCTTCCGCCACCTGTGGTAGAACTGATTAAAAAATAAATGAACTGATTTAGAATAGAAATGATACTCTTTTCACTGGTAATAAAAGTGGAGGTTTATTAACAATTCAATAAATCATAAAATGTTTGACAATTAACAATCAAAAACTAATAACCTTTTAAATAATGATTACAATTAAAAAATTCAAATAAAACTCTGTTCAGTCTCAAGGCTGGTAAACCTGTTATTGGTACAATAATTTAATTTCAAGAGGTTAGGTTCTCTCGTATCAGTGAATTACCATATTTCGTAAGGTTCTTTTAGGTAACATGATACCAGGCACAAGATGTAATATGAATAATGATATAAAATGAACAATAATTAATAAAAAGCAAAAAAATATAAAAATCAAAAATTAATACCATATATCTGATATTTATGGTACCATCGTAAGCGGGAATGCGCACGCAACTTATAATACTCGTTTACAATTATCAAGCTGGATGACTTGTACAGTAGTTAAAAAATGTATTACTTTCTTTTAATAATTCGTTTTAAGAATTATCTATTCGCAAGAGAAAAATTTATCAAAAAACTCTTGTTAGTATTTCTATCTGGTTTGGATGTTACTTGAGAACAGATAGGTAACAATTAAATTATCAAGCTACCGTTACGATTCTGAGGTTAGTTATAACGGGTATGGTTACAATGGTTAAGTATTTCTTAATAGTTATTATTTCTTAATCTATACATATAAACACATTATTAGTAATACTTTGATATGTTATTATCAGGATTACATTTATTTTTTCGTATGAAAGTTAATAACATATATTTCAAAACATCGAAAAAATCAAGAAAAATAAGTTAGTCAAATGAGTGACTAATGTTAATTCTTGTATTTAGTGATAAATATTTCAAACATAATTTTTTAAGTTATAATAAGTAATTAAAATATTTTTATAATATTTTAATAATTGTGAATTAATTTTTTCTTTAATTCTGATAATTCAATCATAGTTTTTTTTTAATACTTCGCCTTATTTGACTTGCGTAGTATCAAAAATTAGTTGGTTACGAAGTTATTAATTCTGTTTAGTATTATTTAAATAAAATTGTACTCCCTGTTTTTTATTTATCACAACACTCGCAAGTACGGTTGACATTATACACTAACCGTACTCGTTTAATTAAATAACTCCGCACTTTTCACTCGTATGTATTGGTGTAGTGTTAAGGTTATGTATGTCGGTTACTTAATGGAAATGTCGCGCACAAATTCAAAATAAAAACTTCATGTTGTCGAGTGGCGTGGCCTCTCCGTTGAAAAGCTAGACATGAACTGTAATGCTTCCTCTCAGCGTCTCCTGCTCGTCTGCCGAAAGTCATTCATTCTATTGGTTGAAAGCACTATACTCTCTGACCCAAAAGCCTTTGTTTTATTAAAATATTTAATTTTTTAACAAAATCGATTTTGGTGTTGAGGCTTTTTGACGTCAGCACTGGTACAAAAATTTAACTGAAAAGTTTAAAATTACAATAACTTTCTTAATTTACGTCCTATCGTTAAATGGTTGATGTCAGTGAATTGCGGACATCCTGCTTGTTAATTTAAGTCTAAGAATGAATATTTTCCGTCCATCACTTCTATCACAATAACGATTTTATTTATTATTTCTGGTGTATCTTATATTTATAAGTCTATTACACCAGATTTTACTTATTTATAATAAAACACTTCTTAAATAAACACTTTGAGTCCATATCTCAATTGGTTTGATTCAAAATTTGGGAAGAATTGTTCCCTACACCAAATCTCGTTATGGCGTCTTTAAGCGTCCATGTTTGATTTTCCATAAATGTGCTTAGAACTAATTTTTCTTATTTAAAACAGTAATACTACAATCTAATAATACTAGTAAAGTTTATTTACACAATTTTACACTAGGATATTTGTATATGACTGTGGTTAATCTACTATTTACATAGTTTCAGTCCTCTTCTATTTCTCTTATACAATTTTTCACCTTATTTTTGGTTTTCTCTATATAAATTATATCATGTAATGATTGTAATTAGTGTACACACATTGTACCTAATTCATTATATATAGTGGTTATCTTTTAACTAGTTCAGAACCCTTCAATTTTTCAGTAATGGCTCTGTTTATGTTGTGTCATATCATAGTAGTCATTTATTTTTGTTAATACAATAACTAAATGGTTATTGTTATACTTGGTTTGGATTTCCAAAGTAGCATTAGACATTATTCTAACTCTTGATAATGTTTTCATTTACTTTTACACAAGTTTACAAGTTATATTTTTTTTCATAAATAACTTGCTCTTATGGTTTGTTTACATTTGGGTTTCTTCATAATAGTCATTTGGTTTTTAATTGTTTGTATATAAAATGACTGTTTTTATGGTCATAGTCTGTTCTCAAAGTAGCATTGGGATTTCCTCTCACTACTGGTAATAACTTTAACAATCTGTGTTCAATATTTGATACAGTATTTTTCTTAACTAATTAGCTATACAATGGTTCAGCTTACTTCTGGTCATATGTACATAGTTAGTTAGTTTACAATATTTTAGTTACAATATTGTTCTTATTATGTTCAGAATCTGTTCTCAAAGTATTATCAGATATTTTTCTCACTACTGGTAATACTTTTATTAACATTGGTATATGCTTTGATATTGTACTTTGCCTAACTAAATTGGCATACTTGTTCCATCTCTGCTATCTCTGTGTCATTATGTTTGACTTGTTCTATTTGCATTGTTTTGCAATATAATACATTGTCTCTTAAGATTTATTATTATTTATAACAAATTCTTGTTTGATATCATAGTTGATGATCATTTATTTATACTAATATGTATCATTTTCTGTTGAATAGGTGTCTTCCCTATGGGTTGTGTGACAATGTACCATCTGTTTTAATGCAGTATTTTTCTACCACTAACCTGACTTCAGTATGGTATCTTACTATAATATTTTAATTATTTTGTTACACATGTTTATACAACTCCTTCTTAAACACTAACACAAATCTTTTTGTATTATTTACAATATTTTTCTGGTCATTGGTGGAGCTTAATTCCTGTCGTTGTTTGATACATAACAAAGTTCTTGGATTTCGTTGTCCATGACGTGTCCGTTACTTAACTAAATATCACTATAATATTGACGACTCGGAACACAAAGTTTTTTATAAGTAAAAACGTAAAGTTTTACCTTACAGCCTAAACCGGCTTTCACCTATAGAAGGCTTCATCAGAGGCTGTCGTTAGTAGCGCTGCTCGTCTTGTTGTTGGCGACGAGAAAGTGTTTCGAAAGACATCTCACCACACACACACAGCTTCAATCTTTCGAAACACTTTCTCGTCGCCAACAACAAGACGAGCAGCGCTACTAACGACAGCCTCTGATGAAGCCTTCTATAGGTGAAAGCCGGTTTAGGCTGTAAGGTAAAACTTTACGTTTTTACTTATAAAAAACTTTGTGTTCCGAGTCGTCAATATTATAGTGATATTTACATAACAAAGGTTTTTTATTTGTTGTCAGTTCTCTATGAACAATAACATAATTGTTCTATTTTGTTCTATTCTGGTGGTCTTATGATTATGTGTATTGATCACAACTTTATTAAATTAGTCACAC
The DNA here is from genome assembly GCA_034769895.1 of Magicicada septendecula. Lineage (NCBI taxonomy): Eukaryota > Metazoa > Arthropoda > Insecta > Hemiptera > Cicadidae > Magicicada > Magicicada septendecula. Next base: position 664,999,975 of record CM068368.1, read on the forward strand.
TCATTGTCTATGTTTGTTTGACTATTTTAATTCTTGCTGTTTCATTAGAAATTAACCTAATTTCTCACACTGTAAACTTCATCACAGTAATTGTTTGTGTGGTTTATTCAGTTGAAATTAGTTAATTATTCACAGGTTTCACATCTATATTAAGTACACACTGTAATTGTTTGTGGTTCCTTAAACGTTAAACACTGGTTTTCTTTTCATATTTATAATCATCATTTCTTTTGTCACTTATATAGTCTTTAGTATACGTGGTTTATGTTGAATCCTTACATCTTCTGTCCATCTTCTTCTTTCTTCATGGTGCTCTTCCTGGTCCTTCTTCTTTCTTCTTCTTCAAATATTTTCATTGTAGTCGCTATTTTTATTTATCTCCTTTGCTGTTGGAGCTTGTTGGTCCTTATTTCGTGTGTTCCCCTCACTGTTGGATCCTATTGGGTCTGGTTACTGATATTTTGTTTTGGCTCGTGGCATTTTCTTTCTTCATTTTGTATTTTATGTTGCTATGTTAATATTACCTTCTTTATCGTTGGATTTTTATATTGATATATTTGTAGATACACACTTTTATACACTTAGGTTTATTTATCTAGACATACTTCCATGTTTTTCTCTTACTTGACGTTATATTAGCTTATATTATGTAACTACCATATTTGGTACTGTTACAATATATATATATATACAAAAAGTAACTACTAAAATGCTATTTTACTTTTTAAAATGCTATTGCTAACTCCATTATTATATTTCAACTAAACTATTATAAATATTACAAACCTCCATAAGTTCTACATCCATTTTACGTTGTTCCTCAGCTTCTTTTTCCATTCGTCTTCTAGTTTCTCTTTCTACTCTATCATACCTCCGCCAATACACCTGCATTTCTCTTGTAAGCCGTTTTGCACGCCAAATTGTCTCTTTCATATTTTTCTGACTCTAAACACACAAATTCCTCTTTATTAACACAACACTGAGTAAAGCTTCTAGAACACTGTATAAACAAAGTTGTAATAAAATAAATATTGTTTTTTTTCACACTTGAATGAAAAACTGAACTTTGTTTTATAACACACACACACACACACACACACACACACACACACACACACACACACACACACACACACACACACACACACACACACACACAATAAATCAAAATTATATATTCAAAACTAAGTATTTTAATTTATAGCAATTATTCTCAGTCAATTTTACTCTCACACACACACACACATATATACAAACAAAAGGATACACTTGAAATCCTAAATTCACTAAATTAAGTTCATTTAATACTACTATACAAATATCATTCATCATTTCCAATACAATACATATTGTAAATATTTTGACCATAAGATTAAATGCTTTAGGATTCACGCTTACTCTTTCTATGCTATGAGCCAATCACATCAGCTCCATAGCCTATATAAAATATCGGTATGGAGAACCATACATGACTTCCATGTTCTAAGATTTATATTTAAAATCATATTCGAAATGAAATATTTCCATAGAAACTACTTCTTTCTACTTATTGCTTCAGCCTTAACCATAGTACTGTGGTCACTAACGTATACCACCTCACGTTTTCGCACTCCATTTTCACTGATGATGGCAGTCGATGGCACTGCCGAAAAGTCTGGTTTTGCAGAAAACATTGGACTACGGCTAAACAGCCCAGGAAGAAATTTTAACAAAGAACTACTTCTTTGTTGCCGATAACGTAGTACACATATAAAAAATTCTCCCCTCCCGCTTCAACTATAATTTTCAATAATAGAAAATTACCCCTACCTCGTTCACCTAACCTCTTCATTTATCAAAATTAAGTACTTTACTCTTGTTAAAACATAAAACGTTGCAGGTAAACTACCCTTTTCTCTAAACCGATCTTCACCAAAATCAATAGCCAGGGATGCATGCAAAAAAATATATGATTCTGTTTGAATGTGCGGCAGTTATCGTTCATCATGGAAACATTTTCTCTTGTTACAACATAAAATGTTGCAGGTAAACTACCCCTTTCCCTTAACCGATCTTCACCAAAATCAATAGGCCTTGAGTTCTCTACAACTCAGGAACGTATGCAAAAAATTATTTGATTCTCTTTGAATTTACGGCAGTTATCTTTCGTAAAAAAAATTACCCTTCTTAAAACATAAAATGTTGCTGGTAAACTACCCCTTTCCCTTAACCGATCTTCACCAAAATCAATAGGCCTTGAGTTCTCTACAACTCAGGAACGTATGCAAAAAATTATTTGATTCTCTTTGAATTTACGGCAGTTATCTTTCGTAAAAAAAATTACCCTTCTTAAAACATAAAATGTTGCTGGTAAACTACCCCTCTCCCTTAACCGATCTTCAACAAAATCAACAGACCTTGAGTTCTCCTTAATTCAAAAAGGTATGCAAAAACATAGTCGATTCTGTTTGAATTTACGGCAGTTATCGTTCGTCATATAAAAAATTACCCTTGTTAAAACATAAAATGTTGCTGGTAAACTACCCGTTTCCCTTAACCGATCTTCACCAACACCAATAGTTCTTGAGAACTCTACAATACAGGGCAGTATGCAAAACATTATTCGATTCTGTTTGAATTTGCGGCTGTTATCGTTTGCCATAGAAAAAAATTACCCTTGATAAAAAAACGTTGCAGGTAAACTACCCCTTTCCCTTAACTGATCTTTACCAAAACCAACAGGTCTTGAGAACTCTACAATTCATGTCTGTATACAAAACATTATTTGATTCTGTTTGAATTTGCGGCTGTTATCGTTTGCCATAGAAAAAAAATGACCCCTGATAAAAAAAACGTTGCAGGTAAACTACCCCTTCCATGTCAATTGGTAGACCTTTAGCGGGACTGAAGTGTCTTCTCTCCAGTATATTAACTGAAAGATCTGATCATCTTTATGGATGGATATCTGCCTAAACATTTGTTTGATATCACAAGAGAAAACAAATTTATGTTGACGAAAGCGAAGAATTATATCAGTAATGTCATTGTGCAACTTTGGACCCTGATGTAGAATGTGGTTCAGTGAGACACCTGAAGAAGAGGTAATGGTTCTGATGCATTGAAAACAACACGGATTTTCCTATCTTTAAAAAAGCCATGATGTGGCAAAAAGTAATGCGGTTTGTTCAGAGACGGCACAGATGTGCACAGTTTCATGTGCCTACATGCTAAGTAGTCATTCGTAAAATTGACATACTTCTGTTTAAACTCAGGTTGAGATTCAAATTTGCGTTCATGTATATTAAACAGGTGTTTTGCCAAAGTTGTAGAGTCACCTAGTTGAGCAGGGTTTCAGCTGAAAGGCAAGTGACAAATATATCTGCTGGAGGCATCTCTCTTATGAGTAGAGACGAAGTGAGCTTCACATTTTTCATCTTGTAGAGCGAGTTTCAAACATGACTGTGAAAGGCTACCCATTTCTCAGGTTGTACAGAAAATGTTCCCAAGTTTAAGCGAGGTAAATTTACGGTGGGAGTAGGCGCAACTAGTTGTGATGCACCAGTGTGAGACTGATCCAAGGTTTTCTGCAGTAGCGATGGTAGAAAAGGAGCACACGAACTTTGTATAGCTATATTTAAGTCTGATATAGAATCTTGTAATCTTGAAATCTGTTCATTATCCAGATCTTCTGGTAAAGGTGTTGTACTAAATAGTTTATTTATAAGCCTTTCAAATTCAGCATATTTATTTTCTGCGGTGGAACTAAGCAAACTAACTTTTCGTGTTTGCTGTTCAGTTAAATTACCTATACCAATATAACCTCAAAAGCAACAACTTGCTTGTTAATATTATGAAGCCTACTCTCAATCAGTTCACTTTGCTTCACAAAAGAAGAAAATCTCATTTTGGTAATTTACTAATACACTCGCTTTAAAAAACAGATTCAGATGTAAACAACAAAAGAGTTCTACGTAAAAGTTGTAATTCACAATGTTCTTCCAGTATTCAGTAATTTCCAGTCCAAATAATTTTAATTTATTTTTTTTTTATCACTCTAAAATACCAATAGCGTAGATGACAGTAATAATGGTAATATCGTAATAAAGGAATATGGCTACTGTATTTTATAGAAACTAATACAGAGGTCGGTTTTGAAGAAACACACTACACTTCAGAACTATGCTTGCTAGATAAAACATGAAATAACACACGCTGCACAATGAATCAATAAACTATGCTTGTGTGAAAAAACATGAAAAAATCATAACAAAATGAAAAGAGCACTGAGTATTGGCAATACTTGCCAGTAGTAAATAATTTTTTTTTTAATATTTAAGCGTTACAATAATTCAATAAACGTAATAATAAAGAGCGTAATAATTAATAAAAATCTTGCTTTCCAACGTGCTGGATTCTGAATGAAAGATGCTATCTGGCCCGGAGGACCAAAAATGTGGCGTTCTTTTTTATTAGCAGTGGACTGTATATTGTAAAACTAAATAGTTAAAAGGATTTATTCTCATGTAATCAACAATGCATAAATATTGTAAGTAAACGAGATCCCCCTCTTTAAACTAAATGTATATAATTTAATTTAAAGTTAAATATCGATTGTAGTTGATTCTCGTGTTACAATTTAATACGTTAATATGAACTCTCTTTACTTTATATGCAATAATTCTCTTTAGTGATAATGGTAAATATTGTTTGTGTAGTAAAGTGTGATAATTATAGTGGATAATATATTAATCGCTGGTCGGTGAATGAATGTAACCGTAGCGTCGATCTTGCAGTGGAACTCCTCTTCTTGGTTAAGTGTCGTCTGTGTACGTACCGTCAAGTATCGTCTGGACAAATAATTTATATTAAAAAACACTTTCACGTACCTGTTAGTGATACTGGAAGTTCTGACGTTCACTTACCCAAAAATAAACTGTCAAGATGCTCTTATGACCAGCTTACTTTATAAACAAGGTTATACTACTCCTTGTGTGCAATATGGGCGCCACATGGGTTTACTTTAGGAAAAGTTCCCATGAAAAAACAAATTGATAAATTTTAGAATTGTATAGATTCACTTTATGCTTCGTTTAAATGCTTGATGCATTTACAACAATTCACATATAATATGGTAAAGTCTCTACTCAGAGTTATCTCACTGTACTCAATGTTGAGTATTAATTAGCTATATGAAATAAATGTAATCAAAGTTTATACTGAATAAAATCGTGGGTTTATTTTACCCTTTAAAACAATTCAACAAATAAAAATACAATAATTACGTTAACACAAACTTGATGTTAAGTTGCCCGTCTACAATACGGCCTAGCTCAGTTTAGAACAATAAAACTCTCAGTTTATAACTATTAACAAATTTGACTTTTAATATATAATTTACCTCACGGGTAGGCTCTTTGAAATACAAATAGAATACTATCAAATGCCTTGACAGACGTTAATCTAATAATAATTAGTAATTTGGCCTCTTTTTAAAAACTCGTAATTATTTTTAAGGTTAGCGATCGTTACGCTTACTTATATACTAACAAATATTAATATGATGCTTAATACTAACACAAATATCTTACGTTGGATTAATTAATCCTCTAAATAAATTGATTCTGTGTAGGTTATTGAAAGTTTTGTTGTCCTTGCGTCAGTACAATGTTGTTGAAAATTATGATCAGTGCAAACAGATAAGCAATATAAATGGTCACTGTGTTACCTTATTTCTTTTAATCGTATAGATTAAAATTTAAAAACACTTCAGTGATCGGATTATAATGATCACTGGTTAATTACACTTTATACGCACTTGGAACGAGGAATCCTCGTTACCGAACTTTATGTTACCGCTTCTGTCATGGAAGTTCTCATTCCTCTTGCGGCTCCTTCTATAGTAGCCCTCGTGTTCGCTATCCTCAAGTAAAGCTGCCATGGCTTGGACCGTTTTAAATTGTCCCCACTGACGTGATCTGGCAACTCCCTCCTCATAATGGTAAGCGAGTTTGGTGACCAGGCACTCCTCAGGTATTTTTGGTTCAAGGTTTCGTGCCAGACATACCTTACCAAGGAAGTAAGAAGTTAGAGTGGTTCCTCTACTGGCGTCATACTTGCCGTGGCAGATATTGTCCCGCACTATGTTCTGCGTAGCCTCCGACCAGTATTTTGCCTGGAATAGTGTCTTGAATTCCTCGTAACTCTGGACCTCGTGGCATGTAGCAGTCCACCAATTGTCGTGGATCTCTTTAAAGTATTCATCCATCAAACTTCGTATTACCGTCCATCTGTTCTCCCGGATCCTGGTCAGGTTTTCATCCACTCATTCTAGAAACTCGATAGGGTTTTTTTCTTGTAATTTTTAAAATTTATTATATCACGGTTATCCGTTGGTTGTAGGTAGTGACCCTGTGCTGGTCGATTACGAATGATTTCTATTTCTTCACGCATCTCTAGAATCTCCCGTTGACGTAGTTCTTCTATCTTTTCTTTGTTGGTAACTGTCAGGGTCCTTATGGTGTCCACCAATGGGCTTATTTCTTCACACCTTTCTCCCACGTCCGTTCTTACTCGTTTGATTTCGTCCTGGCTCATCTTCTTCAGCGACTCGATTCGGGCTTCATTGATTTCTTCTATATTGTCGATTCGTCCATCAACCTCTTCTCTAGTACGTTTTAAATCTTGGCTGTGTTGTTCACACCTCTCGTGTACTTCTGCAATCTCTCTTCTGACTACTGTTATCTCCATGTCCATTTTTGTGTTTATTTTTTCGTTATTTTCCTCCATCTTCTTGCTGATATCATCTAATTTAGTATTCAAATCTTCCTTCAAGGTCTTATTGTTGTCGTCTATTTTATTATTTAATGTGTCCATGGATTTATTGGTATTGTCTATTTTCTTGTTCAGGTCACGATTATCCTCCTTCAATGACTCGATATTTCTTTGACCATCTTCCTTCAATGACTCGATATTCTTCTGATTCTCTTCCCTGGATTTCTTATTATCTTCCTTCAGTGATTCGATATTTTTATTTATCGATTCATCCATAAATGTTAACGGTTTCTTCCATCATCACCCTCATCATCTCTAAAAAGTTCGTGTCGCCTGGTTGTGTGAGTCCTTCAGGTTGTCTGGGTTGATCGGGTTCTGCAGAAGGCGTTCCCTCTATTCGGGTTTCCAAGTTATTATTGGTCGCGACTTCCATTTTGGTTGTTGGTTGCACTTCCTGTACCTCCATTTTCCTTTCGATATTCGCTTGTGTACCTTCTCCTTGGCTGGCCTTGTATCTAGTATCGTGTCTGTGTGTGTGAGGCATGATTGTTCTATTGTATTTGCCGGGCTAATTTAATATTAAAAATTTATTAGTTTAATATTTTTAAAAGCCACACTCTGTTGGTCGCCAATCTGTAAGTAAACGAGATCCCCCTCTTTAAACTAAATGTATATAATTTAATTTAAAGTTAAATATCGATTGTAGTTGATTCTCGTGTTACAATTTAATACGTTAATATGAACTCTCTTTACTTTATATGCAATAATTCTCTAATATAGTATAGTGAATATAGGAGTTATCCAGACTAGACAATGATAGAAGGTGAAAGGTTAGGTAGTTAGGTAGGTAGAAAGTTCAGAGTATAGAGGAAGTAAGAAGTGAATAATGAAATAATAATAATAATGTAGTATGAATACTAATAATAAATTTGAAATAAATATTAATAATTCATTATAATAAAATTTATGTCTAATTAATGACTTAAGTGAAATTGTAAATTTTAAATGATTTAAATGCAACTGTTAATGGAATATGCAAAACAAGATTAAAATGAATCAAGAATATTTAATGTATTAATGTATCAGTGTTAATTATTAATGTATTATTATTATTATGTAAAATGTATTTATGTTATAGAAATTTCAACATGATGTTATAACCTGGGAATAATGTGTAGAAAAAAAAAAAAATTTTTTTTTTAACTGGCGCTGTTAATAATACAAATAAGCTAGATAATTACCTGTTAATAATAATAATAATAATAATAAAATTTTATTTTTATCATTTACTAAGAGTTATAAATAAATAAATATATCGATTTATTGATTTTCTTAATTTGTTTTTCTCCAAATTTGGGAGATTATAATGTGTAATTTTCCTATTATATTTTCAATTATATTTTATTCAATTTTGGTAACTATATTATATTAATGTGCTGATGTTACAATTCTAGTAATTGTAAAAGAATGAAGATAAATATTATCGATAGGAATCGAAACCATTTTGCAACTCAGGGTTTGTAATATGAAAAAGAGATATTCTTTTTAATTCTTGAGGATTATAATTTTATAAATATATTAAGCCAACCCAGTGCTTATTGGCACAAACCAGCACTTAGCTAAGGGGAACCAGATCAGTTGAGGATGGAGTGATTTACTAAGCCACTATTTTAATATTTATTATATATTGTTTCAGTGTTTGGTGATATGACAGCGGTCCTGAGCTGGCCAACGCGTCAGAGCAGGGGCGCTAAGAGCCTAAGTGGCCTTATGGTGTTGGGATCTCGCAGGAGAAGTCCAGTAAGGTCATCTAGGTACGGTCATCATCACCAGACCAAGGGTGAGTTGTTATTTTTTATGTAAATTTGTAAGGGGGTTGTGGCGACTTGTCCTGGCTGATCCCTTTAGGAAGTATGAAAGGGTCAATGAAAGTTTGTGTGCTTCGTCACACCATCTTTCATTGAGGGGGTTTTGTGATGGTACAATCATGGTACATTTTTGGAATTACCTTAAATATGGTAACTAGAACATAAATATTGTATTTTCTATTTTTGTCATACTAAACCCAACCTTAAACACCCGATACGAATCTGCAGTGAGTGGACTATATCACAATATTTGTCAGGATTTGAAACAATTCATAGCAAAAAACTGTGTAACATCACAAAAACAGTGTGCAGTTATTGCGATAAGCAAGCCAAACCTTAATTACGTCAGAGGCGGAGAATGTGTTGACAACGACAACACGACGTGGTCAACAATTTAAACAATGGGATTGTGACGTAGGTTCACCCCACTTCTGCAAAATCCAACAAAGAATTGTCGTCATTTCATCTGCAGCTCTGATCAACGCCGGCCGGCAACCCGTCACTTACGGGTGAATTTTAACTTTTTAGACCACTATAGGTGGTTAATAAACAGTATAAGTGCGTCAACTACCAAAATGTGACCGTTACGAGTATACGTAAAACTCGCGGTAAAGTTCGCGAAGTTTTACCGCACCAGCTATAACAACCAGGACAGACACGAAATGGGTGAGAGCGTTCCTTGTACACATTAAATCCCAATATAAAATTTTATTGTAGAAATCAATTATTTACAAAATTATTTAAAATTTCAATATATTTAAAAGGAGCTCCGCAATTCATAAAAGTTTGTACCATGAGTATGGAAGAGCGAGTGGTTGTGTGTGTGTGTAGTAATTCCTAAGTGCTGGGTTGAGCACCACTATATAAATATATATATTATTATTGTATAATCATTAAACTTAATCAAATTTATTATTACACATTATGTTTCTGGAAGGGTTAAAGTTGGTTTTGAAAAACTGTTATGTAACAAAGTAAAGAATAAAAAGGGGTATTTCATTGGTAACAATTAGAACAGCTGTTTTGTTATTTCAAGCAATTTCCGTTTCCTAATAACTTCGCGTAACGAAATTCTGGCCCATGATTTATGTAACAAAGATGGCGTCCTAGTTTTTGTATACATAACCACATTTGTGAGATATAATATATCGTATCTATAAATCAAAATAAACGTAAGTTCACAAATTGAGGTCCCCAACATTACATAAAAAAATGAATTAACTATGGTCAAGGACCATACCCCGATATTAAGGTTACTCAGTAATTAGTACATCTGAGATGTACCTCAAGTTAAGAGATGTAATAAATAACGTTGAGTATAAAATACTATACCAATTAATGGTTAATGTAATAAATTGTACTTGTTTTTTATACTGTAGCATGGTAGTGTTCACAGATATTTATTTTATGTTTTGATTATAGTAAGAGTGAACTGTTGTTTTATAGGAATACTTAATCAGTGGTAATCTTTTTATTTATGTTAAAATTGTCTTTAGACAATTAAGTATAATTACCTGTGTTAGGCATTATACTATGTTATATGTATTGACTAAAATTGAATAATGAAGTTGTTTTGAATTAATGTTTGTAAACTTGGCCAGGATGGCAATAAGTGTTTAAAAGTGAACAAGTAGTTCTGATAATTATGTTGTAAAATAATGAAGGGTTCCAGGACGAATTAATTAATGTAATAAAGTAAAACCAGGAGATTAAAATTAATGTAAATAACCATGAACCAGTAACTATTTGTACAGTAGGTCAGGTAAAGAAAATTAAGTTACAAACCAAACAATATTATAACAGTTGTAAGAAAACCTATAGGCCTAAATTTAATATATGTAAAAGGAAATTAATACCTTTTTAATAAGTCCAGTCCAATGAAACTGTAGTAAATTATATACGGTATAATAAGGTAGGTTGGGTGAGAGTTTTAGGTAATTTGGTATATTTCCAAGCATGGAGTATTTTATTAAAAAAAGAGTAGTAATATTTTATAATTCTGGCTCTAATAGCAAATTTCATCCAATGACAGAAAATAATGGTTGTTAGGGCAACTAAAATGTAAAACGGTTGTTGATTTTCAATCATTCGTTTCGATTGTTATATGCTATTAAGTTCAGATGAGGAGACACATTTAAAAAAAGGAATGATAAAATTTGAAAAAAGATGAATCTAAATTAATAAATCCAAATTGAAACCTAATTCTATAACACCACTGATGAATAATAAAACCAATTCGACTTCCGAATTATAACCAAATACCTCAAAAGAGTCGAGAATTCCTTACTTCATTCACCAGGATAATTCCGCTGGATTCGGTATTAAACCGATTTCCCAAGTAATCAGAAGACTAATTGAGGAAAGTAAAGGCCGAAACTAACGGAATTATAGAGAAGATATACGAAGACCTCGTTTCTGCAGAATTAACCTTCACCTTCAAGAAGCTATAATACGATTTCCATTCCACCGGGACTGACAACCACCAGGATCGTAAGAGAAGAACGGCAGTCAGAAGAATTCCTGGGGCTTTCCTGTACATCACACCGTCAATTTTATTAAGGATCAGAACACTTTTTCCTGGATGAATGTAATCTAAGCAGACCATCTTCAACTGTTTACAGACGTCCAATGCCATTTTGAGATTCGCCAATCCGGTAAAACCAACTTATTTTTAATTTCAATATATTTAGAGTTAATAACATTCTGTAATACTTGAGTAACCTTAATTTTGCATTACCTGGCCTTACTAATGGTTAAAAGAATCTCACGAACCCTGGGATAAGAGATATTTAGTATTATATTTAATTTGTATAAGTCAAAAGGAACTTGGTCAATTGACGATCGATATACCATTGTATAATCGATTTAATGATATTATTATCTTGAAGAGAACTGTTAGTGTGAAATAAAGTACAAAATTAATAAAGAATCTTTCTTGTATAAGATAATGTTTTATGTTATTTCAGAATAGGTATTATATGTTGTGGGTGGAGTAAGTTACAGGAAAAAGGGTGAATAAAATCCGGTGAACGGTTAACCTAGACGCAACCCTATTACAAATAACAGCGCTAATTGTCAACAGCTGGTGGAACGGGAGATTGCCGAACTAGAGTGTTTTCTGTACTAAATTTGAATGGAATTATCTAATACAGAGGGACTAGGGTTGGCAAGAATTCTTAATACACTCAGCCAATACATGACGTATATCGTTAATATTGCGTAAATATTGAATAATTAGGTAAACCTGTATTATAGTACAGTTAAAGGTTAAAATAACATAATCATAAATATATTTGCCTATTAAATTTGAATTACAGGAGGTCACCTATAAGACTACATAATTAATAACATAAATAATATTTATAAATAACAGATTGATTAAAAAACCCAGTAACAAAATTCTATTTATTACAAATTGGCGCTCAACGAGTGGGCTTTAGTTAAGTAAAAAATTGTCTTAATCATTACTTAACTTGAGCAGGCAACCATTAGAGGCACAGGAATGCATACGAGAGGTGTTACTAAAAGGATAGAGAAGGAGCAAGAAACAGAAGAAGATAGACAGGAAGAAGAAACAGAGGTAGTTACAGACACCGAAATGGAACAACAGGCGAGCAATAAAGAGGATGCCCAAGGGGACCAACCAGATAAAGAGGAAGCCAGAGGAGGATTAAATTGGGAAAAATTAATGGAATTAATGAGTAGTATGAAGGAAGATAATAAACAAACTAATGAGAGTTTAAGACAGATCAATGAAGATAATAGACAAACTAATGAAAAAATAGACAGTATCAAAGAAGATAATAGACAAACTAATGAAAGTTTTAGGAAACAAAATGAGGACACTAATGAGAGTTTAAGACAAACTAATGAAAAAATAGACAGTATCAATGAAAACTCAAAGAAACAAAACGAAATTTTGAGTGAGAACTTAATTAAACTGATGAATGAGAAGTTTGACAAAAATAAAGAGGAAAATGGTGAGAATAACCGGCTGATAAATGAACGCTTAAACCAAATTAATGAAAGGTTTGACAGGAACGATGAGAGCTTGAGGCAGATTCTGGAAAATACCAAACAAATAGATGAGAAAATTGAAAACCGTAATAAGGAGTTGCGGCAAATCATCAATGAACAAGACCTAGCGTTGAGGGAAGTCATCAATGGAAGTATTATAATTGTCGATGAAACACTGAGCAAAAGAGTTGATAACTATGAAGTGGAAGTAAGACAACAAATAACTGAAATTAAGGTGGGTCTGGAAAAGACAGATGAACCCATCATACAACTCAGAGTGGAAGTAGAGACCAAAATTACTCAAATAGGAAACCATAACGATATTAGAATAACGGAGATACAAGCGAAGGCCCAAGAAAAATTTGACGAGATACCAATTAATATAACCGAAAGAATAGAACGGGTTCATAATGAAATAAAGATAATGAAAATAAGACAAACGCGTAAAAGGAAATTAATAAATACATGGGAAGGATTGGAGATGATTAAAAGGGGACTGGTTCAGCTACATAATATACCAATTACGGAACCACTTCTTCTTCTTGATTCCTTCTTCTTTTCCATTAACTAATAGCATATAACATTATTGATAGGCATTATTTTAAAATCCTTTTGACTTTCCTTCTTGTGACATATTTCTCCGTATCATTTCTTCTTATATTATCTTCAATTCCGAGAGATTCTAAATTATTGTTGTATTACTTATTATCCTCCTTCAGTTTCATTGGAGTCATTAAATTATTCTTTATTCTTCTTATTTGACTTTCTTAACTGAGCACATTACCATCAATTGTTTTTATTTATTTATTTATTCTTCCGTTTGTTACCATAAAATATTACTTTTTCCTATTATTTCATTTTAAATCCATTCTTTATAAATATTATTGAATAATCTGTTCATACTTTTTATTAAATCATATCGTTTCTAAATAATTATTGAGTAAGTTGTTCTTACAATTTTTTTTTTTTTTAGAATTTGGTTGCTTGGTCGGTTTTCAAAAATTCAGTCCCCTTTTTCTGATTTGTTTGGAATTTGTTTAACCGTGGTCCATTATTTCCTCTATACTGGTTGTTCGGGTCTCTCTAGTGTATAGAGTTATTTCTGTCCTTGTGACATATCTCACTATTATGCAGTTCCGCCATTTTGTTGTTATAAAACTTTCATTCATGCTGAAGTCTACCATCGTTTTTCGAGCTGATTCTTTTGCACCGTTTCTTAATTGTCCAAATGGTTCATACATAATCTCCAGAAGTCCTCCATGCTCCTCGGTTAGTTTTGGCCTTTTCGGTCCTTCTAATCTATCTGGGAATTCAAGTGTGGTTCGTTTATAATTTAATGCAAACAGCAACTGTATGAAGAATCCCAAAAAGTGTTTAGTGTTAGTCGCTAATTGACTACTTATAATTTTTTTATGTTTAATGTATTGACCGTAGAAATGTTCCGGCAATCATTTTTATGAGCAGGGATGATGTTCCCCTGGTCTCAGAAGGTGTAAGGATGGACAGCGGAGTTATGGACCCAAAAGTGGCCACCCGACTGGATAGGGAAAAATGTTAGGGAAATTGAGTATTTTAGGGATAATGATGTAATAGCTGTATAGATTGATATTAGATTCCAGAAGTATAGATGAAGAAAATAGAAGGAAGATAGCAGACAGAAGCTTAATTGAGAAAGCTAATTTATAGAAGTAAATAAGAAAATAAATGTTGAAACAAGTTTTTATGATTAGTGTGACCAATCCTTATCAAGTAAAATGTGGAAGTACCACTACCCAGAGAAATAAATAATTTATGAATTTGCCTCCAAGAGAGAGAGTTGAGCAGTAAAACAGCAATTACCACCAGTCTGAATTACTAGTCCATACATATAACCAGTCCGAAAAAAAAAAAAAATTATTAGTAAGAAGACAACCAGGTCAGGTACAAGTTATAAGTTTATTTTTTACTAAACTTAATTGAGACAAAATAAACTTCTTTCGAAGGGGGGGGGGGTGTTATGTAACATAACAGAATTGAGGTCCCCAACGTTACATAAAAAAATGAATTAACTATGGTCAAGGACCATACCCCGATATTAAGGTTACTCAGTAATTAGTACATCTGAGATGTACCTCAAGTTAAGAGATGTAATAAATAACGTTGAGTATAAAATACTGTACCAATTAATGGTTAATGTAATAAATTGTACTTGTTTTTTATACTGTAGCATGGTAGTTTTCACAGAATATTTATTTTATGTTTTGATTATAGTAAGAGTGAACTGTTGTTTTATAGGAATACTTAATCAGTGGTAATCTTTTTATTTATGTTAAAATTGTCTTTAGACAATTAAGTATAATTACCTGTGTTAGGCATTATACTATGTTATATGTATTGACTAAAATTGAATAATGAAGTTGTTTTGAATTAATGTTTGTAAACTTGGCCAGGATGGCAATAAGTGTTTAAAAGTGGACAAGTAGTTCTGATAATTATGTTGTAAAATAATGAAGGGTTCCAGGACGAATTAATTAATGTAATAAAGTAAAACCAGGAGATTAAAATTAATGTAAATAACCATGAACCAGTAACTATTTGTACAGTAGGTCAGGTAAAGAAAATTAAGTTAAAAACCAAACAATATTATAACAGTTGTAAGAAAACCTATAGGCCTAAATTTAATATTTGTAAAAGGAAATTAATACCTTTTTAATAAGTCTAGTCCAACGAAACTGTAGTAAATTATATACGGTATAATAAGGTAGGTTGGGTGAGAGTTTTAGGTAATTTGGTATATTTCCAAGCATGGAGTATTTTATTAAAAAAGAGTAGTAATATTTTATAATTCTGGCTCTAATATCAAATTTCATCCAATGACAGAAAATAATGGTTGTTAGGGCAACTAAAATGTAAAACGGTTGTTGATTTTCAATCATTCGTTTCGATTGTTATATGCTATTAAGTTCAGATGAGGAGACACATTTAAAAAAAGGAATGATAAAATTTGAAAAAAGATGAATCTAAATTAATAAATCCAAATTGAAACCTAATTCTATAACACCACTGATGAATAATAAAACCAATTCGACTTCCGAATTATAACCAAATACCTCAAAAGAGTCGAGAATTCCTTACTTCATTCACCAGGATAATTCCGCTGGATTCTGTATTAAACCGATTTCCCAAGTAATCAGAAGACTAATTGAGGAAAGTAAAGGCCGAAACTAACGGAATTATAGAGAAGATATACGAAGACCTCGTTTCTGCAGAATTAACCTTCACCTTCAAGAAGAAGCTATAATACGATTTCCATTCCACCGGGACTGACAACCACCAGGATCGTAAGAGAAGAACGGCAGTCAGAAGAATTCCTGGGGCTTTCCTGTACATCACACCGTCAATTTTATTAAGGATCAGAACACTTTTTCCTGGATGAATGTAATCTAAGCAGACCATCTTCAACTGTTTACAGACGTCCAATGCCATTTTGAGATTCGCCAATCCGGTAAAACCAACTTATTTTTAATTTCAATATATTTAGAGTTAATAACATTCTGTAATACTTGAGTAACCTTAATTCTGCATTACCTGGCCTTACTAATGGTTAAAAGAATCTCACGAACCCTGGGATAAGAGATATTTAGTATTATATTTAATTTGTATAAGTCAAAAGGAACTTGGTCAATTGACGATCGATATACCCTTGTATAATCGATTTAATGATATTATTATCTTGAAGAGAACTGTTAGTGTGAAATAAAGTACAAAATTAATAAAGAATCTTTCTTGTATAAGATAATGTTTTATGTTATTTCAGAATAGGTATTATATATTGTGGGTGGAGTAAGTTACAGGAAAAAGGGTGAATAAAATCCGGTGAACGGTTAACCTAGACGCAAGCCTATTACAAATAACAGCGCTAATTGTCAACAGCTGGTGGAACGGGAGATTGCCGAACTAGAGTGTTTTCTGTACTAAATTTGAATGGAATTATCTAATACAGAGGGACTAGGGTTGGCAAGAATTCTTAATACACTCAGCCAATACATGACGTATATCGTTAATATTGCTTAATATTGAATAATTAGGTAAACCTGTATTATAGTACAGTTAAAGGTTAAAATAACATAATCATAAATATATTTGCCTATTAAATTTGAATTACAGGAGGTCACCTATAAGACTACATAATTAATAACATAAATAATATTTATAAATAACAGATTGATTAAAAAACCCAGTAACAAAATGCTAGTTGTTACAAATTGGCGCAAACCAACGTGGAGCTTGATTAAACCCCGAACCTAAAATAAATCTTATTGATCCCGATTAACTTAGTTGTTACAAATACGAACCCAACAGTGGGGCTTTCAAACATACTCGATAATAATTAAACACACCGTAACAACATCCTAGTTGTTACAATACACACCTGTGTTTAGGAAAGTTAGAAATATACCTTCAACCCATTATCTTTAATATTAGATTTTTTTATAGACACGTGTTAAATAGTGAGAAATCAGCTTGACAATTTAGGTCTACCTCACAGAGAATCAGATAGCACTGTAAGGGTTAGCAGATACTTTTACTTTTATTTATATACAACGTTATCACACAGAGACAATTAACTTTACCTGCATAGCCTTTTGTCTCCAGAAACGCATACAATATTGTGCAACACGTCTACAGCTGGTAAGAACTTCTTTATGATTATTCAGTCTTGCTCGCTGCACCTGTATCACAAACACCTATAGTTTATTCAAGAGATAAATATAACTCTTGTAATAAGAACTAAAAGTATTATTCTAATTTTATTAATTGTACTATAATTTTATAATTATTCTAATTTTATATTTATAAATATACGCAGAAATATTTATAAACTCTTCTTATGGAGCACAACATAATAAAGAATTAAAATAACATTTTCCTTATACTGTCAAGAAAAAGTAACAATATAAAATAAAAATCTATTATATTAGAGCTGTGTGTGTGTGTGTGTTAAGGGGAAATGGTAGCATAACAGCAGCAGTAGTAGCTGGAAAATAACCAGTCAGTAGAGCATGTTCAGTGATTCTGTTTTGAAGCAGTCTATAGTTTCCAATACCTTGGATCTACTGTCAGTGAAGACTTTCATGAAAAGAAGGAATAAGGAGAAATGCAGCTGGGAATAGAGCATACTTTGCCTTGAATAAAATCTTGAAGAATATGTTAGTAAGCCAATCAATGAAGTTCATGTTGTATAAGACTTTTTAAATACATTATTTTAGGCATATGGTAGTGAAACCTGAACTCTTAATAGGCTGGCAATAGATCTAGTGGACAGTTTTGAAAAAAATTGCTTAGGACGCTTACAGGCCCAAAAAGTGAAAATAGGATATGGCGGTGGAGACAAAATAGAGAACTGTATGTAACATATAATGATCTCAATCCTTCATTAAGATAAAAAGATTGATAGGCTGGTTAATAAAAAGCATTCAGGCTGGTTAATATCCTGTGAATGGAAGAAAGCAGGACAGTCAAAAAACTATACAAGGCTTCTACTGGTGAAGTGCGACCTACACAATGGCCTAGGAGTCAGTGGAGAGACAGTGTCCTGATTGATCTAAAGTAACAATGAGGATAAACATCTCCTCCTGGGCTGACATGAAGTATTACGTAGGTCCATATAATCTTCTTTTAAATGAACAAACATAACAAACTCATGTGAAGACAGGGATCATCAAATAGGATTAGTCACAGATTGTAAAGCATGAGAATGTAAGAGAAACACTGAAAACTATATATAACAACAAACAGTGACTGATAAGGTAGTGGAATCATTCCTTTAAGTGAAACTAAGAGTAGGAAGAGTTTTAACAAAGTGGCAATGGCAGTTCAGAAAATCCTCTGCTTTTGATGAACTCCAGTTAAAAAAGGTACATAACATATTTACATTAATGTAAATAATAATAATAATAATAATAATAATAATAATAATATAAAATATAAGGCCTAATTACATTAAGAACATGGGAGTCGAGGGAACTTGGAGAGGTAGTACCTTTGCTTCGGGTTGACTGGGCACTGGCCCTCACAAGTTCCCAGGGTTGGATGATGTGATGGTTGCTCCCAATGGAGCCATGAGCCTCTCTCCAGCCAAGACTGTACTGCGTGGTGAAGAGCCACATCCTACTAGAGGTGATTGACGCAGAACAGTATGGATCTAGACCGGAAGGTCGATAAACATTCCTGGTGGAGGGCAGCAGTATCCATCAGTACCGAGGTAGGGCATATAGGAAATGATCCTGGACCGGCCTATGTCTTGAATTATTGCAGGCGGTAGTCAAAATTTGACCCATCCGGCTGTAGTACTGCGACTGAGGGGGTAGGTGGGACTCGATAGCTGTAGTGAAAGCAACCCATCTAGAGGAGAAAACCTCGATCACAATCCTGGCCCTCCAGGTTGGAGGTTGGGCTATGGGCTAACAACCCATTCCCGGAAAACCGGATGTTACGAAACTACCAAATAAGCCTCGGAAAGGACGGTATTATCGGAAACGACTCAGGCAACAGAATATGGACTTGTCTTTTGGAACGTGGAATGTTGGGACTTTGTACAGGCCAGGGGCACAAAGGGAACTATTTGAAGAGCTAAAAAGATATAAAATTGGTGTAGCAGCAGTGCAGGAAACAAGATGGCTGGGAAATGGAGTAAGAGATACTAAAACTCATACGGTATTATACAGCGGAAGAGAGAAGGGGAAAAGAGAACTGGGAGTGGCATTTGTAGTTGACAGAAACTTAAAACACCTCATAGTAGACTTCCACCAGTCAACGAGAGAATATGTAGAATAAGATTGGCTACTAAATTCTTCAATCTGTCAATCATAAATGTACACTGCCCGACTGATGAGAAGGATGAAGACATAAAAGCAGAATTTTACCAATTGCTGGAAAAAATATATGACACCACCCCTAAGAATGACATTAAACTAATCATGGGGGACATGAATGCGAAAATTGGGAAAGAAGATGCATACCTTGGCACCATAGGTAGGCACAGTTTACACAATGAATCCAACAGAAATGGGGAACTGCTTATCGACTTCGCTACAAGCAGGAATATGGTTATCAGCGCTCAACTCAGTTCCCACACCGTGATATCCATAAGGGAACGTGGGTAGCCCCAGATGGGAAAACAGTCAACCAGATCGATCATGTGATCATAGATAAAAGAGCAGCTACAAGTATCATTGGTGTCAAAGCCCGGAGAGGAGCGTCAGTTGGTTCTGATCACTATATGGTGCAGATGAAGTTTAGATGCAGGGTGTCCGCACATAGGAAGGACAGACTCAGAAGACAGGAAAAGGTTAACACAGCGAGTTTAAGGGACCCAGAAAGGGTACAGGAGTATGCTGGGAAAGTGAGGAATAAATTGAACGGGTCAGTCGCAGGAACAGTGGAAGAGAAATGGCAGAGCCTTAAGTGCGCACTCCTGGAAACCGCCAGAGAGGTGCTAGGAATAGAGGAGAGACGGAGGCAGGAGGACTGGTTTGATGAGGAATGCAGGGAGAGTATTGCACGGAGAATGAGGCTCACAGGAAATATTCTCAGTGTAGAACTAGAGAAAGGAAGCAAGAATATGAAGAGAATAGAAGACTGGCAAATAAAGTATGTAGAAAAAAGAAAAGAACTTTTGAAAACGGGCTGCTTCTCAAAATGGAGCAGGACTTTGCAGATGGAAGAATAAGGAATGCTTATAAATATCTTAAGCATCTCAGGGAAGGTTATAAACCATCTACAACACTATGTAGAGACAGAGAGAAAAGAATTGTCAGTGATCCAGAGAAAATTAAAACTATCTGGCGAGAGTACTTCGATGGCCTCCTTGGTGGTATGCTACAGGGAGGAGAAATTGTTGCTCACACTCCGCGGAATGCAAACATTGGGGAGATGGAATCTGACCCACCATCAATTCAGGAAATAGAAGAAGCTATTAGTGCCCTCAGGAACAACAAGGCACCAGGTACAGACTTGATTCCTGCAGAACTGCTTAAAGCTGGAGGTGCTGATGTGGCGGTCGCACTGCACTCCTTAATCGTGGACATATGGCAAACGGAACAAATCCCCATGGAATGGAATAAGTGCATTATATGCCCCATTTATAAAAAAGGCGACAAACTTCAATGTAGAAATTACAGAGGCATTTCGTTCCTGTGCACCTGCTACAAGGTTTTTGCGTACATCTTGAACCAAAGGCTGAGACCCCTCACAGAAAATATAATACGGGAATACCAAGCTGGATTCCGACCTGGAAGGTCTACAATCGACCAACTCTTCTCGGTAAAACAGATACTAAGATGCAGATGGGAACGTGATATTGATGTGTACCAGATCTTTGTGGACTTCAGGCAAGCATATGACTCTATTAATAGACACAAACTCTACACCACAATGCATGAATTTGGAATGCCAGGCAAGCTGGTAAGATTGACACAAGTTACTATGCAGCAGACTGAAGCCCAAGTAAAGGTGGATAGCCAACTAACTGAACCCATAAATATTACACGAGGACTAAAGCAAGGAGATGGGTTAGCCCCAGCACTATTTAATATTGCATTGGAATATGTAATTAGAGGCTTATCAATAAATAGCTCCAATCTGTTAACAAATAAAACTCTACAGATAGCCGCATATGCAGATGACATTAACATCATGTCAAGACGGATCACGGCAGCTAAAGAAATATTTATAGAGCTTAAAAACAAAGCCAATGAAGTTGGGCTAGCCATAAATACGGATAAAACAAAAATGCTTATCCAAACAAGAAGGGACCAGGTTCATAACAACATCGAGATAGAGGAGGACACAACTGAAGTGGTGGACAATTTCATGTATCTCGGAGTGAATCTAGCAAAGACTGGATCAGAGGAGCCGGAGATCCAAAGACGGACCACCATGGCTAACAAGGCGTACTTCGCATTGCTGCCATCATTTAGGTCTGGGGATGTGCACAGGGAAACAAAAATGAAAATATATAGGACTGTCATCAGACCGGTACTATGCTACGGGTGTGAGGCATGGACAATCACACAGAAAACAGTTGACATAGTAGACACCTTTGAAAGGAAAATCCTCAGACGCATTATAGGCCCAATACAAGAAAATGGCTCATGGAGACTGAGATACAACAACGAACTGTATCAAATATATAAAGAGATACCAGTCTCAAAATTTATAAGAATTCAAAGATTGCGTTGGGCCGGACATGTTATGAGAATGGAGGATGGCAGGAACCCTAAGAGGGCTTTGCTGGGTACATGGGAGGGAACGAGACCTAGAGGTAGACCGAGGAAGAGGTGGGAAGATGGCGTTGCAGAGAACGCGAGAGACATGGGGATAGGAAACTGGAGGAGGGTTGCAGTGGATAGAGTGGATTGGAGGCGGAGACTGGTGGAGGCCAGGGCCCGACTAGGGCTGTAGCGCCATAGGAGAGATATTAAGAACATATTTTTTATTTTTATACTTTAAGTACAAAAATATTTTATGACATGTAACAATAAAATATAAAATGGCCTCCAAGATTTGTGTGCCAATATAAATGTAGAGAAAGTGAACATCAAATTAAAAACATTAAAATAAACTTTTATAAACACATAAAAATTAAAGAATTATAATATAAATAATAATCCCTTAGAAAATAAAAATGAAATTATAAGTAGTTAAAACACTGCATTGCAAGCACATACGCTGTTGCTGTAAACAGGGGTATCTATCATGCCAGTATATATTTTACCAACAATAAATGAACATATTTGTTTTGTTTATGCTTGGATCAATAATATTTCTATTTAACGATTGACTTTTAATACGTATTCTGTTAAACACTTTGTAAAGAAAAAAAAATATTTTAAACATTCACTAGGTTAAAAAAGTCTGTACTTGCATGTGTGTAAACATATGGAAATTTTCAATATTGTGTGTGTGTGTGTGTGTGTTTGTGAATGATTTTTGTTACAACACCTTGCCCATTTCCTTTTTTGCCATTACTCCCCAAATCTTTCTTCTACGGTGTGCCATAATTTCTGGATTCTTTGCCTGTTGAGTCTTCTTTTTACTTCTGAGTGGTTTTGAGGCAGGGCTCTGAATTCTGATTGGCTTGTTTTCCACTGTATTTTCATCATGGTACGGTGACTCAAAATCCTGAAAAAAATAAATAAATAAATAAAAAGTCTTACCTCCTTAATAAGGGGTCAAAAAATTTTACATTAATTTTTTTTAGAGCCAAAAAATAAGTTCAGTAAGAACTTAAAAATTTGTAAACTGACACACACGCACACAATGTACTAAACTCAAAAAGCAAGATTACTTAATTAATTGATTAACTGATATTATAACTCTTGTCCTCATATAACTGTATATCAGTATTTGTAGAATAATAAACTAGTAGTCATGTTTACATTTCAGTGATACTCATATGCACTACTCATATAATTTGTATACCTAGTGGGACAGCCTGAATGTGAATGGTGTTGGCTATACTTATCAGATAACCTTTATATGGAAACAGAGTTGGCAAGTCTACTACTTTCTATACAGGTGTAATTATGACCAGTGGCGCACCGACGGGGGGGTCCATTGGGTCTAGCCCCCCCGGAGAGAAAATTATATATATATTTTTTTTTTGCAATTTTTAGGTGCTTTGGTTATATATCTTATTAGATGTGTTCCTAGAATTCTTTTTGCTTTTGTTCATGTAAAAAATGCACGCATATAGACTACACTCAGTGCTGTAAAAATATTATGCCAAAATGGTGCTATTGCTTGCTATACGTCATTGACTCAGCGTCAACAACGGTCTACGTTCACTGGTGTCAGTTTATATTTAAAGAATTAATCTCGCATTCATCGACCGCCATAGAGTACAAAATCCAGTAGGCAGTGTCGTTTAGCAAATTTTTGCACATTTATCAGCTGCATTGTGTTAACGAGCGCAACATTAAATTGAAATTAAAAAGGTGTTTGTTTGAAATGTTTATTTTTGTTGTTAACACAAACATTAAAATGCAGAAATGAAAAGTTACAAGTTTCTTCAGCACTATTTCATGCAAACAGGCAAAATACATTAATGAGACTAAACCTAACCTAGAACATGATGCTGCACTAGATGAAATCTCAGAACCGTCTACTTCATCAAAAACATTAGTAGATACGGAATCTTATAACAATGGTATAAGTTTGTTTATTAGTGGAACACTTTCTGCAAGAGACAAATTTAAGACACTGAATTCCATTTGGACACCGGACGAAAATTTCAAATTCCCAGCGAAAGAAGTTAAAAGAATCAGAAAAATCTGAGCTTCCAGAAAAACTGGCTTCAACTATGGAAATAGCTAACTTACTCAGGTAAACTAGATGGTGCATTTTGTAAATATTGTGTTTTGTTTGCACCTCAAGAGGTTGGAATGAATAGAGCTACACAGACTGGAAAGTTAGTCAGTCAGCCATTTGATCAGTGTAAACATGCTTGTGAAACATTTAATAAACATGAAAAGTTAAACTACGAGGGTGATTTGAAAAGTTTTGGGCCTACCATAGAAACGAATGTGTGGGGTTTCTGTTTTTTACCGCATTGTGGCGCTACGTTCGCCACATGAACAGCAGTGAAGCGTCAAGTCATTACCCCATCACTTACCCCTTTGAAGAAGTCCAATTCTTCTAGGTCCTCAAAATAACCATTTACTGCCGCTTTCAGCTCATCTGATGAAAATCGTTTTCCCCGAAAATTTTTTGAGGTTTGGGAATACACGAAAGTCAGATGGCGCTAAATCAGGTGAATAAGGCGGATCGTGCAACAGATCGTACTTCACCTCAGTGATTTTTCCCATAGACACAACGCATGCATATATGGGGTCGTGGATTATCCTGATGAAAAATGATCTTCTTTGCTAAACCTGATGTTTTCTCGAATTTTTACATTTAATTGGCCCAAAAGGTTAGCGTAATACTCTCCATTTATCGTTTCACCTTTTTCAAGGCAATCTAGTAACAATATCCCCTTAGCATACCAGAAAAATGGATCCATACACTTTTCAACCGACAAAATTGATTTTATCGATTTTGGAGGCGGCGAATCACTATGCATCCATTGTTTCAACTGCTGTTATGTTTCTAGAGTGAAGTAATGGACCCAGGTTTCATCAGTTGTTACAAATCTACGAATAAAATCTTTCATATTTTTCTTAAAACGCTCCAAACATTCCTGAGAAGCTTGCATTCGCATACGTTTTTGGTCACATGTCAACAAACGCGGCACCTATCTTGCAGATACCTTTTTTATACCTAATTCTCAGTAAGAATGTGATGTACCCTTTTATCTGAGATCCCCGCAGGCTTAACAATCTCAGACATCTTCAAATGGCAATCTTCCAAAACAATATCATGCATTGGACATTTTGATCTTCCAAACTTGCACAACCACGTTTAAATTCAGTAGCCCATTTTTTCACTGTAGTAAATGAAGATCAAGCATTACCCAACACATTCTTCATCTCATTAAAAATTCCTGTTGGCGTTAAAGTGTTAAACTGTTCTTAACAAAAAATTTGGATGTTCAGTTTTCTCCATTTTCAGCGTTCCTGTGAGATAACCTTATGACCTTATACTGCTGTTTCTCCGCAACAATGACCTGACCTGACTTGACGCTTCACAGCTGTTCGTGAGGCGAATGTGGCGCCATGATGCGGTAAAAAACAGAAATGCCACACATTCGTTTATATGGTATGCCGTGAACTTTTCAAATCGCCCTCGTATCATGTGAATTCTATAGACACTCTAAATTGAAATTCATTGAACAAGGAAAATAATTACCAGTTAATCTTCCGATTGATAAAACTCATAATGAACAAAGGAATATAAATGTTCAAAAGCCTGCAACCAAAAATACAATCTGTGATATTCTGTGGCAAACATGTCATCAATAAGCTTTTCAGCATAACAAAGAACTTAAGTGAATACCTTCAGAAAACTGATATGGATTTGTAAAATGCATTGAAACATGTAGAAAATGTTTTAGAATTATTAGAAGATATTAGAAATTCAGCAGAAAGTCGGTTCAAATCCATATTCTGCATTGTTTCTGATAAATTATCTTCATTCGGAGAGGAAATCACAGTGCCTCGATGTGGAGCTGGACAGCAGTCACAATTCTGCACCAATGTTCCTGCTGATAATGCTGAGGAATATTACAGGAGGACAGTATTTTTACCATTCCTTAGTAACATACAGTCTCAAATCAAAATAAGATTTACAAAACACTCCAACATTTTAGCAAAATTTTCATATTCGATCAATGAGAATGGAGACAAAAATGATTTCCTTGAACTTGCTAAGTTTTATTCAGAAGTTAAGTCTAAGTTTTTGTATCAGTAATGAGCAATTGGTATATGAATTTGACCTCTAGAAAAAATTTTGCAAAGGAAAGTCTTTCAAATCAGTTTGAGAAAAGTATGAAGCACGTGAGTTTGACTTTTATCCACATGCAAAACAAATTTTGAAAATTTATTAACATTACCAGTATCCATGAGCATAAGTGAGCGAACATTTTCTACTTTAAGGAGGTTGAAGTCATACCTGAGAAACACCATGGGAAATGAATGTCTTAATGGTTTGGCAATGTTGAACATTCATCGAAAGTCACAGTTACTCCACAGGAAGTTATAAATGAATTAAATAAAGAGCCAAGAAGATTAGATTTTGTTTTGTGAAATTAAGAAACAGAGGGCTAGTATGGAAATTTTTAGTATTGTTTCACGCACTCCATATTTGCTAATATAATGAATGTATAGTTAAGTGTTTGTTGTTCATTAAACATTTCTTTAATAATTTAATCTTTTTTTGGACCCCCCGCCCTAAAAGAAAATTCTGTGTGTGCCCTTGATTATGACATTCCCTGGCATGAGGCTCTGCATGCAGCCAGTTACCCATCACTTTGTTTACAGCTTCAATTTTTAGTTATACTCACTATGACATCAATATATAGACATCACTAGTAAGATCATGAGGAATCAGTAAACAATACAGTGCCAGCCTTGTCAATTAATGCTTGTAATGGGACAATTTTGAAGGGTCTATTTTTTTTTTCTCAATTTAATAATTTTGGGACTAATCTGTTTGGGCACCATTTATGGTCACGAAAACTTAATTTATGTAACACCCTGTATTCACCTCGTGCCAGGCGGCACTAGGTACAAAAGCGATAAAAACATTGGAATGTGAATGTGTGCGCGTGTGCCACTCTCTATACTCTCCAACTCAAAGTCGATAACGGAAGGAACACAAAAATACAACAAATTATCGTGTGACGTGGTGCCTTTTAAGCCAATGAGAGAACGAGTTATGGAAGAGGCATCCGGTTAGCGGCCACATGGTGATTTACATACAAAGAACGTAGCGCGTCACCCCGGCAGCTTGTTGCGTTAGTCGACTTAGAACTCCTGACCGTACGGTCAAGTAAAACATCGCTCGAGCTAATTAGGGTCGGCCGACCAGTAAATCTTGCTATTTTAATTTCAAGTAACAGTCAACCATGTAAAGTGATTGAACAGAAGTAACCGACAAATAATAACATTCTAAACTTATATTCGGAGTGTGTCAGCACAATCAAGTGTTAACAGTGATGGCGAAACCATGTGGATGAAGGGATGAGTACATAATTTAAACAATTTGAAGAGACAAAATATTTCAATTTTAATTAACTTCAATTCACTAATATTAAATTATGACAATTCAATAAAAAAGCGCTTTATGGTATAAAAAGTATGAAGAAAGAATGAATGAGTGAGTGAGCAAGCTGGGTTGCTTTGCAATAAATATGGTCTAGTTTATTAAATAGAGTTAAGTATATTTCACAATCTATTTTCAATGTAACGTAAAAGAGAGACGAAATTGTTGATGTGGGAGTTATGGTAGTTTTTGATGGCAAGATAAGATGAAATAAAAATGTGTTAAGTGAACGTATAAACATGTATTTGTCAATTGTATTCACCTGTTGTTTTTCTCTGCTAAAGTACACCAGACTACACCTTGGTCAATTATCAATAAGGTAAGTAATTTCGATATTTTAAACAGTTATTTCACGTGTACTGCTTCACTTGACGCTCTTAACAGGGGCAAAATTTAATTATTTTAATCACTAATTAAGCTGTACTACTTCAGTTGGCGCCCGAATGTACAGGGACGTTGTAAATTAAATTTAAATTGAATTAATTTATAACCTGGTCAAAATGGCAGAGAAAAATAAGAGTGCGAATGTATGTGAGAATGTAGAGGGGGAATCAATTTTAAATGTTACGCAAGACAATTTAGTATCGGCAAATATTGATGAGCACATAGACGAAATTGAGATAGTAGACGCTAAAAATAGCAAAAGCGATAATGCAAATATATTTAAACCAATTAGCATTGATGATGGAAATGATGTCAGGAATGAAAACTGAAATCAAATCAGAAATAAATGTCGTAAATAATAAGCTTGACAAACAAGACGAGAAAATGAAAGCAGAAAATAATAGTTTAAAAACGAGCTTGAATGAATTTAAGATTGAAATCAAGTCAGAGATAAATGCTAGTAACATACAACTGAAAACGGAAATAAACAAACAAGACAAAAAATTAAGAGAAATAGACAATAAATTAGAAGAACAGAATAAGACTATTGCGGGAGTAAAAGATGAACTGACTATAGACATAAATAAAATACAAACCGAAATGAGAAATGATATAAAAATAATTAATGAAAAACAAAATGACAAAATCAAAAAAAAATCAATCAAAATTTGACGCATTAACAAATAAATTTAACGATAAAATTAAAAAACAAAATGACAAAATTGACAGTAATGTTCAAGGTGTAATTGACAAGTGTGAGCAAATTAAAAAAGCAAATAAAATACAAGAGAATATAAATGATGAATTCAGAAGTAACTTTGAGCAAATTGATATAATTAAAACTAATGTAACTAGTTTGAAAAGTAAACAAACAGAACACGAACAAGAAATAATTAAAGTCAGAGAAGATTTAAGTATAGCAATTAACCAAAAATTAACTAATGTAAGTGAGAGAGTGAACATGGAAGTTGAATTAGGTTATTTCAGTAATGAAAGTAGGGGGGTGAACCCAATACAATTTTTAAACTCAGTAAAAAGTTTCAATAAATATAACCAAGAAAGTTGGGAAATTAAGTTAGTAAGAATTTTAAAATATTTTAAAGGGAATGCTAAAATATGGGCGGACGCTCATAATGATAACTGGGCAAATTTTAATGAGTTTGAACAAGCATTTAAAAATAAATACTGGTCAGAGGAGAAACAAGAGGGTTTGCGCAGTACAATAATGGGATGGGGTAATTTTAATATAATACATATGAGTGTTACGTCGTATGTGACACGATTATATAGCCAGGTTAAGTATTTAGAACCACCAATGCCTCTTTCATCTTTTATAAGATACATTAGTAAGCATTTACCTAAGGACATACGGTCCACAATCAGAACCTGGGAGTTCGTTAATATAGCCAAGTTAGAAAAAATACTAGAAGCGTACCAGAGTATGAAAGAGGAAGAAGATAATAAATATCAGTTAGAGATAGTGAAGTAAGACAACCAGACCGTTTTGTTAATAATATGAGTAGACCGGAGGAGGGGGCATGGTTATGTCCAAACCCTAGTTGTAGAGCTAATAACTATAATAGTTCGCGAAATCAATGTTATAGGTGTCAGGGTCCGAGGGGTAGTGCCCAAGGGAGAGTGGAGAATTATAATAGAGGTTTCGATCATAGTGAGTTTAGAGGGAGTCATAGGGGGAGAGGCTTCACCAGTAATCGGGGAATGCCGGGAAATTTTAACCACAGAGGTAGAGGGGGATATGTTGGTAACCCAAAGGACACTAGGGGTGTTGAAACACCGCCTAATAACCAAAACAGTAGAGGGGATCATAGGGGGGTTTACAGCGAACCACCACCTCCAGTACAGTTAAACTAATCAGGGCGGTTAAAAAGGAAAGCCCCCAGCCGTCTAGAAATCACATGACAATAGGGTCACTTATTACCAACATACATAATGATTTATCCGATGAAGAAGTGGGGGAGAGTAGCAATAACTTTGGTATGGCATTATTTGAAGCCGAAGTGTTTAATTCCAAATACATTTTTCTAGTAGATTCAGGGAGTGAACTGACCGCTATAGATGATAAAATATTTGAAAAACTAAAAAAATCAAACTACAGAGACAATTCCACAACTACCAGTACTGGGAATTAGTGTTGTAGGGGTAACGGGTGTTCGCAGTAAAAAAGTAACTAAGCAAATAATGCTACAACTAAAGGTAAATAAAAACACAATAGATGTACCTTTTTTGGTCATTCCAGGGTTAAATATGGGAGCTATAATGGGTAATGATTTTTTAAATAATTTCAAAGTGGAGTTAAACTATTATACACAGACTATGAAATTAAATAATAATAATAATATAATTGAAATACCATTTATACGAAAGAAAACTGTAGAAATGAAAGCACTAAAAATAATTAGTAAGGGAATTTTAATTTCTGATAACGACATAAACGAATGATTAATTATTTAACCTTGATGATTAATTATTGTAACCTGAGGGTAAATAGTCACGAATTATTTGAAACTGAAGATAGTTGGGGAGAAAAAAATGAATAAAATCCTATATCAAGATGGGGAATTGAGTTATCAAGATAGGGAAAAAGTAGTACAAATAATAAATAAAAATAAATTAGTTTTTTCAGACGAACCAGGTTTAGTAAAAAATTTTAAGGGTAAATTAATCGTTAAAGAAAAAACACCTTTTGCACCTAAAACCTATCCGGTACCATACTCCAAGAGGGGGTCAGTACAAGAGGAAATAAATAAGATGTTGAGAGAAGGTATAATAGAAAAATCCACCTCACCATATGCCAACCCTTTAGTAGTGGTTACCAAGAAAGATTTATCGATAAGACTGTGTTTAGACGCGAGACAGGTAAACAGAATAATTGTTCCAGACAGAGAATCGCCAGAACCAGTGAGTGAAATTCTTCAACGTTTCAGTGGAACCAAGTACATAACAACATTGGACTAACAGCCGGGTACTGGCAGACAGAGCTGGAGGAAGAATCTCGGCAGTATGTGGCTTTTTTGTACAACGGCAGGAACTATCAATTTCGTAGGTTACCTTTTGGACTAAACGTAAGTGTTTCAATTTTCATTAAATGTTTAGACTATGTATTAGGGAGAGAGATTTTAGAATTCACAACCGTTTATGTGGACGATATAGTTATTACGTCACCAGACATTGATACACATTGCAAAAGGTTAGATAGAGTGCTAAGTAGGCTGCATGAATATGGCATAACAGTTAAGTTTAAGAAGTCAGAATTTTTGAAAGAACAAGTTAATTTTTTAGGCCATATAATTTCAGCCAAGGGTATCAGTACAGATCCTAAGAAAGTAGAAATAATACAGAATTTTCCAGCACCAAAAAATGTTAAACAGTTGCAAAGTTTCTTAGGTTTGTGTAATTATTATAGGCAATTTGTAGACAAATATTCCTATTTAACAGTACAATTGGGGCATTTGTTAAATAAAGATAATTGATGGCAGTGGAGTTTAAAAGAGCAAACTGTATTTGAGCTAATAAAAAATAAAGTTTTAAACACAGTTATATTAGCTCATCCTAATTTTCTAGAACCATTTTATAAACACACAGACGCATCGGACATCGCTTTGGGGGTAGAATTGTTTCAGTTAGATGGGAATGGTAACCATAAAGTAGTAGCTTTTGCTAGTAGGTCTTTATTAACTAGTGAGAAGAACTATACAGCAACGGAAAAGGAGGCGTTATCAATAGTTTTCGCCTGTAGAAATTTCAGAACATACCTATTAGGAAATAAAGTAATAATAAGATCAGACCATCAAGCTTTAACATTTTTAAAAAACTGTAAACTAACGCATGGTAGGTTAGTGCGCTGGATGCTAATATTACAAGAATATGACTTAACCATCGAGTATTGTAGGGGTAAAGAAAATGTAGTAGCTGACGTCCTATCCAGAACCGATTTTGACAATAGTACTGAAGTAGACATAGCAAATACTTATAAGATATTTATAATAAAAGAAGTGGGGGAAATAGATATGAAAAAATTAATAAATAACCTAGCAACAGACCAAGAAAGAGATACCGAACTTGGTAAAATAATGTTAGCTTTAAATCAGATACCTAACATACCTCACAAGTGGGAAAAGCATTTTAGTTTGTATAATAAACATTTATTTCACCATGCAAATGAACAGGGAGATGACTGGAAAGTATGCATCCCTAAAGTTATAATACCTGAAGTAGTGAGAGATTGTCATTTAAGGTATGGTCATATAGGCCCCAAGAAATGCAGTGACATATTGAAAGAGTCATGTAAATTTAATAATATGGAAAGAACAGTGCGTAAAATATTAAAAACATGCGAAATCTGTCAGAAAGCCAAAGTAAATAATCGTAAACAGGAGGGTTTAATGCAACATGTAATACCAGACAGTCCTTTAGCAATCGTTGCCGTCGATTTATATGGCCCTCTACGCAAAGGTCGAGGAGGGGTGAATTATTTATTTGTTGTACTAGATGTTTTTACCAAATCTGTAAAATTGTACCCGATTAAAAAAGCTACCTCCTCGGTATTAGCTAGGAAGATAGTAAATGAGTACATTACTGAAGTAGGTAAACCCAAAATAATATTATCAGATCATGGTTC
Source organism: Magicicada septendecula (assembly GCA_034769895.1). NCBI lineage: Eukaryota > Metazoa > Arthropoda > Insecta > Hemiptera > Cicadidae > Magicicada > Magicicada septendecula. The sequence continues at coordinate 665,032,378 of CM068368.1, forward strand.
TCAGTTTACCAGCAACACCTGGTGGTGGGAAACATTAGGTTGGGAAAACATTTTAGTTAAACATACATCGGTGTATCATCCACAATCAAATCCTAGTGAGCGTGATATGCGGGAGTTAGGGCGAATGTTTAGAACTTTCTGCCACAAAAAACATTCATTGTGGGCTACATTTGTGTGCAAGATAGAAGGATATATTAACAGTAGTTTACATGAATCCACTAGCTACAGCCCATATGAGTTGATGTTTCAGAGAAGGCCGTCACGCATATTAGAGGAACTGATAAAATTTCCAACCCGGACGGATATACCACATGGTAGGAAACTGGTGATTGCAAAGGAGCGGCTGCTAAGTAAAGCTGAACAGCGTAAACAAAGACATGACCGGAATTTAACACCCATACAATATGAGGTAGGACAACTAGTATTAGTAAAAAATCACGATCAATCATCAGCTTTGGACAAAGAGATTAAAAAATTCTTCCTATTGTACGACGGTCCCTATGAGGTTAGCGAAGTGAAAATGGAGAATGCTTATGTTTTGGTAGATTTGCAAACCCGAGAAATAAAAGGAACATATAATGTGACCCAATTAAAAAAGTATTATTTTTGGGCGGTCACGACCTTACCAATCCTGACCGTGGGTTTTGGCACCTTGGAGGCGGACCATGCTGGGCGGAACTTCCTTCCGGTGGTGAAAACAACAATGGTCCGGCTCCACAAAATTGGTATAAATTATAAATTTAACTATATTATTGAACGGGGAGGGGGACCCCTAAAGTACATGGTAACAATATTTTTCACTCAAGGTGCATAAAAAAAAGGTGCACAATACCACGTACCAACATTGCCTAAGAGTGTATGTAAATAATTTTAGTGAGGCAATTTTAGTGAGGCAGTGTGTTCAAATAAAATTTACTAGTGTCATTTGCAAAATGAAAAAATTAGCAAATGACAGCAGTTCAGTGTATTTAAAAAAGATAGGTTTTGCTGGAGCGGGGGTGGGGACGAGCAGACGGCGGGTTTGGATAAATGGGAGAGTAAAGGGAATAAATCTTGTGTGGAAATTAATGTAAGGAAATGTCATCTAGTGGTAGAAAAAGGGGAACGTGAATTCACGTAGTATGTCTGTGCGACCCCTCCCTCATGCCAACAAATCCCCCACCTTTTCAGGCGATTACCGTTAAATCAGAGATAAGGAAAATAATTAGCCTCCAAATGTAAATAATTATCAATATATAATTCGGAATGTTTATGTGTTTGAACCTATGTCAGTAGCTGTATTTTACTTGAAGTGAATAATTTACCATACGCAAATATGAAGTTTATAGTGAGTTAAATAAAATAAAATGTTTAATGTTTGAATGGTAAAGTGTATATGAAGATCACCGATGTCAAATTAAATAATAATATAACCAAACATATGAGAGTTTGCCATCTGTGAACTGCAGTAGCAGTGTAAGTGTAAACCTTATATGTCTTTTAGTAGTTTCCCCTACATTTCGGGCAGTCACGGTTTCACCGAACCCTGACCGTGCATTTATAATGTAAATATATTCTAAATTGGTGAACTTAGAAATTAACCGGGGGGTAAATCAGGGGAATCTACATAACTATGGAACAGCGGCTATCATCGAAGGTGGTGGTAGTGCCGTATTAAGGGTGTGTGAATCATTATAGTAGGATTACTGGTGTCCTAATACCGAATTTTTATATAACGCTGAAGCAAGAATGGGGTAGGCAGCGTCTACCCCTAATAAACTTCAATTCTTGTTGAAGCAACTGGACGCCACAGTCCAGTGGGGGGTCATAGTGTGTGTGGCAAGGTTACTCAGGGGAGTAACGAATTGAAATCTTAAACTGACATAAACTAAATGAGCTAATAAGCTAAATAAATGATTTTATTTTGATTCATGGGATGATTACCGTAGACAGTGTGTATAAAAGTAATTGATTTACATGTGTTTTGCTCCATATGATAATTTTATAGATGAACGTACTGATTTTGAAACGATTAATGCTAAGGAATTTATTATGTTTTATTAAGTTATTATTTTACTATGTTAGAGTGTAAGAACTATAAACATATGTTATGTATTTTACATGGTATGATTTTGTGTAGTGTATCTAGGGTAAGGTCATTCACCTGACCCAGAGAGATCAGCTGATGACTGAGGTTAGAGACATGATATGTTTCTCTTAGTGACTTATGGATTCTTTTGTTAATGAATGTAATTAAATAATTTTGTTTCTGGGAAAATTATTAAAAAAGATATTGTAGGAATTAAATTTTTTTAAAAAATTCATTTTTACTTGAAGTACAGATTGTGTCTTGATGTTCAGGATATATAGTTGATTATGTGTATGACTAATGTATTAAATGATTTATATGGTTCATATCATGTGTTGTAAACAAATGTAGTGATAAGGAAATTTCTGATAAAATAAGGTGTTCAGTTTATTTTGTTTATTATGATTGTTAGCAGCTAGTTAAGAAGAGTTGTAAACTGTTTGTAAAAGATTTTGGGATTTTGAGAGTAAAGGGGGGAGAGATGATCAAATTAATGGTAATATGAATCTTTGAGATTGGACTTAGATTAATTCCTTTAGGTGAACAAAATTTAAGTTATTTAATTTGACTTGTTTGATTTATGTTGATTTGAAACCGTAACATAATTTTTTTGAGAAAAGGAATTGAATTGAAAATATAAAATGTTTTATGAATTTTAAATATGGAAGTGGTGTATAATATAATAATGAGTATCTGTCCACACCCAGTACTTGCTAAAGGCAACCCAGTACTTGCTAAAGGCAACCCAGTATGCATGTAAGGGGGAACATATCGGTTGAGGATCTGGTATGGTATAAGGCCAGTTTCGATTTTTGGAATTTTATTTGGAATGATAAAAGGTTAGGTGGTACTATGGTGAGTATCTGTCTGAGTTTATGGTGTTGGGATCTCGCCCAGAGAAGTCCAGTAGTCTTGTTGTGCACCCATAGTCGCCTAGCTAGGGGGGTAGTTTACCCATGATGTGTTAAGAAACTAAAGGGGGGTTGTTGGCCCCATATCCTCACCGATCCTCTTAGGGTTTAGCAATGAGAGTTTTTCTGTTTTGGCAGAAAACCTCTCATTGGGGGGGGGGGTATTGTAATGAGACAATTTTGAAGGGTCTATTTTTTCTCAATTTAATAATTTTGGGACTAATCTGTTTGGGCACCATTTATGGTCACGAAAACTTAATTTATGAAACACCCTGTATTCACCTCGTGCCAGGCGGCACTAGGTACGAAAGTGATAAAAACATTGGAATGTGGATGTGTGCGCATGTGCCACTCTCTATACTCTCCAACTCAAAGTCGATAACGGAAGGAACACGAAAATACAACAAATTATCGTGTGACGTGGTGCCTTTTAAGCCAATGAGAGAACGAGTTATGGAAGAGACATCCGGTTAGCGGCCACGTGGTGATTTACATACAAAGAACGAAGCGCGTCACCCCGGCAGCTTGTTGCGTTAGTCGACTTAGAACTCCTGACCGTACGGTCAAGTAAAACATCGCTCGAGCTAATTAGGGTCGGCCGACCAGTAAATCTTGCTATTTTAATTTCAAGTAACAGTCAACCATGTAAAGTGATTGAACAGAAGTAACCGACAAATAATAACATTCTAAACTTATATTCGGAGTGTGTCAGCAGAATCAAGTGTTAACAGTGATGGCGAAACCACGTGGATGAAGGGATGAGTACATAATTTAAACAATTTGAAGAGACAAAATATTTCAATTTTAATTAACTTCAATTCACTAATATTAAATTATGACAATTCAATAAAAAAGCGCTTTATGGTATAAAAAGTATGAGGAATGAATGAGTGAGTGAGCAAGCTGGGTTGCTTTGCAATAAATATGGTCTAGTTTATTAAATAGAGTTAAGTATATTTCACAATCTATTTTCAATGTAACGTAAAGAGAGATGAAATTGTTGATGTGGGAGTTATGGTAGTATTTGATGACAAGATAAGATGAAATAAAAATGTGTTAAGTGAACGTATAAACATGTATTTGTCAATTGTATTCACCTGTTGTTTTTCTCTGCTAAAGTACACCAGACTACACCTTGGTCAATTATCAATAAGGTAAGTAATTTCGATATTTTAAACAGTTATTTCACGTGTACTGCTTCACTTGACGCTCTTAACAGGGGCGAAATTTAATTATTTTAATCACTAATTAAGCTGTACTACTTCATGTTGTATTGTTAAGTCATAATAAACTTAACAAAAAATCAACACATTTGATTGTAAGACTTCAACAATCTTTAAGCTGTATAACAGAAAACTTGTTTGTTTATAATGTCTATTTCAAATTATAATTTAATCTTGATATGTAATGTTAAAACAAAAAGTTAAAGCAAAATGTACAGTTTGATCAAAAGGTTCACACAATTTTTACTTCCATGTTCCATAAGGAAAAGGAAGTATGTTGATGGCGAAAAAAATCGTGTTCGAGATAAGGGCAGATTCTGATTGTACCACCCTCAAAACATGAAAAGTCATTTTTCGAAAAGTGTGTGTGTGTGTCTATGTGTAGAATTTTTTCTATGGCGAACAATAACTGCCACAAATTCAAACAGAATCAAATAATTTTTTGCATACATCCTTGAATTGTAGAGGACTCAAGGCCTATTGATTTTGGCAAAGATCGGTTAAGGGAAAGGGGTAGTTTACCTGCAACGTTTTATGTTTTAACAAGGGTAGTTTTTTCTATTGCAAACGATAACTGCCGCAAATTCAAACAGAATCAAATAATCTTTTGCATATGTGCCGTAATTATAGAGGACTCAAGGCTTATTGATTTTGGTGAAGATCGGTTAAGGAAAAGGGGTAGCTTACCTGCAATATTTAATGTTTTAACAAATGTAATTTTTTATGACGAACAATAACTGCTGTAAATTCAAACAGAATCAAATAATTTTTTGCATATGTACCTGAGTTGTAGTGGACTCAAGGCCTATTGATTTTGGTGAAGATCAGTTAAGGGGAAGGGGTAGTTTACCTGCAACGTTTTATGTTTTAACAAGAATAAAGTACTTCATTTTGATAAATAAAGTATACTGAAAAGAAGGTCATAATAATCGACTGTAGAAACGTAAATGAAATATCTATAAATGAAAAGGCTAGATGAAGGGGGTGGGGGTAATTTTTTATAAATCAAAATGATAGTTTAAGGGGGACGGGATAATTTTTATTACTTCCATGTTCCATAAGGAAATGGAAGTATGGTCTTGGCGAAAAAAATCGTGTTCAAGATAACGGCAGATTCTGATTGTACTACCATCAAAACATGAAAAATATCGGTATTGAGAACCATACATGACTTCCATGTTTTAAGATTTATATTTAAAATCATTTTTGAAGTGAAATATTTTCATAGAAACTACTTTCTTTAACCTTAACCACAGTACTGTGGTCACTAACGTATACCACCTCACGTTATCACACTCGATTTTCACTGATGATGGCAGTGTGATTTTGCAGAAAACATTGGACTAAGGCAAAAGAGCCCAGGAAGGAATTTTAACAACAAACTACAGTGGAACCCGTTTAACACGAAAACGGTTAACATGAAATATCGGTAAACACGAAATGTGACTCAGGTCCCGATTGCTGTATGTATTTTTCAGTTACAGTTTGTACGGTTAACACGAAGGTTTAACCTATGAAATATCGCTTAACACGAAATTTTTGCTGGCTTTTCATTAGCTTATTTTTATTTTGGAGTGTTAGTGGTCTCAAATATTTTTACTAGTAATTTTATACAAACCACTATATTGTATAATATAGTGGTTTGTATAAAATTTTCATTAGCTGCATAATAAATAAATTCATACATCCAGGCCCTGAAACGTGTTTACAATGTCCCAATGTAAAGGAATCTATGCTACGTGTAGGTGTAAAGAATAAACAGCTCCTTGGTATGTTACGTCTTTATACCTGCTATTGTATACAGTACAGTACCAAGCTGTTTACCTCCATACCAAATGTGTTGTTCATTTCCCCGAATACACTGCCATTCCGTTACATTACAGGGTGCAGTTTGTTGCGAAGTTAGTGAGTTCAGTCCACTTACAGTATTCTGTGCGTGTGGTGGTGTTTGCAGTACGGTACGGATAACGTTTCTGTGAAAAAATTTACTCAGCTGTAAGATTTACAGTAGCTGTTTATGCCTTTATTTTTAGTCTTTTACGGTCTTCGGTACAGTATTAAGTGACTTTGGCCTACGTGTACATACAGGTGCTAAGAGAGGTTACGATTCTGTAAATTTTGTTCTTGCAGTGTCAAAGTGTAAAAAATGGAGAAGGAAGTGCGTAAACAAAATTCCATATCATTAAAAATAAAAACTGAACTCCTTCAAGCTGTTAACGATGGTATTCTATCTAAAACAGATATCTGTAAAAAATTTGGTATACCAAACTTGAGACGTTATCTACAATAATAAAAAATAGACATAAAAGTTTACAGATGTGTGAGTCGAGCACGTTTGAACCAGATAGAAAACGTTTCCGTAAGGCTAACCACGAAAACTTGGAAGCTGCTCTTCTTGTCTGGTTTAAGCAAGCGAGATCACAAGATGGTCCTATTTCTGGACCACTGCTAATGGAGAAAGCAAACGTTTTTGCTGAAGAGATGAACTTGCATTTCACTGCAAGTAGTGGTTGGCTAGAAAGATTCAAAAAACAAAACGGTATAACGTACAAAAACATCTGTGGCGAGTCAAGAGAGGCATCACAAGAAATGACATCATCTTGGTTGCAATCTACGCTACCTGCAATTTTAAAAGACTACCCACAAAAAGATATTTTCAATGGGGATGAAACACGACTATTTTTCCGTTGCATGCCAGATAAAACACTTTCATTTAAAGGTGAACAATGCACTGGCGGTAAAAAGTCCAAAGAGAGAGTGACAGTGATGGTAGGCTGCAATGCTGATGGGTCAGAAAAACTTCCGTTACTTGTTATAGGTAAAAGTTTAAAGCCTCGCTGTTTTAAAAATGTTAAAAAGTTACCAGTAGAATATACAGGTAACAAACAAGCGTTGATGACGTCTACAATATTTACCGAATGGTTAGTTTCGTTAGAAAAACATTTCGCTTCTCAGAAGAGAAAAGTTGTGTTAATTGTTGATAACTGTCCTGCCCACTCGAGTGACGTAGAACTGACGGCAGTTAAACTTATTTTTCTACCAACGAACATGACTAGTGTCCTACAACCTTGCGATCAAGGGATTATTCAGAATTTAAAATTCCAGTATAGAAAATTACAATTACTTCTGCGGAAATACTTGGCCGCTATAGAGGTGAAAAACAATTTCTGTATACAGGCTTTCACGGCCGGTGTCACTATAAATACTTAAAACTTCCGGGCTGAAAGGCCGTAGTCGAATGCTTGATGTTGTGTAGCTAGACGTTTCGGCCACACCATCAGTGGCCATCTTCAGTAGCAAAAATGTTCGAAATAGGTTGTGTGCGAACAAAGTCGCCCAGTGAACTGGGAACAAGCAACAGTGAGAGAAGGCTATGCTGTTTCTATTTATAACTTTTTGGCCGCTTAAGGTGTATAACACGAACCAATCGAAGCCAGTTCATCGTTCTCTACTTAGGATGGAGCGCAAGAGCGGTGATCAATTGGCATTTCTGGATGTGTTGGTCCTGAAAAGGGCCGATGGCAGATTAGGGCACAAAGTTTATAGGAAGCCGACGCACACTGACAGATATCTGCACAAGTCCTCCAATCATCATCCTAGGCAGAAGAGGGCGGTGCTGAAGACTCTGGTTGACCGGGCAAAGAGGATCTGTGAGCCCCGGTATCTCGAAGATGAGTTTTGGCATCTCGAGGAAGCACTGCAGTCCAACAGCTACTCTGCTGCGGAGGTGAGGAGAGCTGCCCGGCCGAGAAGATCTGGTAGGCCGGACAAGTCGGTGTTGCCCGAGGTTGTTGGCTCCGCTGTCTTGCCCTACATCCGTGGCGTGACTGACCGCATCGGCAAGTTGCTGAGTAAACGGGGCGTCAGGACGATCTTTAAGCCAACCAAAAAGATCCATCAGTTCCTGCGACCGGTAAAAGACGCCAGGGATCCGCTCTTGTAGTGTGGGGTGTACAGTATTCCTTGTACGTGTGGCCAGGTATACATTGGCACCACGAAGCGTAGTGTCCGAACGCGCCTCTCAGAACATCTGCCGCCTGGGCCAGCCGGAGAAGTCCGCAGTTGCCGAACACGCTCTTTCCCATGACGATCACCGGGTACTGTTTGATGAAGCCCGGGTGTTGTCTTCTGTCCGGGGTTACTTCACTCGCCTGCATCTGGAGTCCATCCATATTCATAAGAATGCGTCCGTCCGCTGGAGCGGCCCATCGAACCAGACGACATCAAAGACCGACTTAGAAAATGTAGAGATACAGCCCCCGGCCCTGACGGAATCCCCAACCGGATTTTAAAAGCGCTCCCCGACACTGCTATCGAAGCCCTAGCCCATCTGTACACAGCTAGTCTCCTCCTTGCCTACGTCCCGCGGGCCTGGAAACACGCCCATGTCCTCATGTTCCCCAAACCTAACAAAAGCGCCAGCCTCCCGTCGAACTATCGCCCGATCTCTCTCACCCCTGCAATCTCCAGGCTTTTCGAGAAAATCCTCATCGCCAGGATACATCCCCACCTACAAACTCATAGCGTCTCCCCAGTACCCAGGGCGGATTCCGCCCTGGTTACAACATATACGATCAACTTGTTCGGGTTATCAGCGCCATCCAGGACAACTCGGCCCGCAAACGCCCGACCATCTTAGCCCTACTCGACATCCGCAAAGCCTTCGACTCTGTCTGGCACAATGGCCTCCATTTTAAGATCCTCGGATGTCACTTTCCCCCAACCATCGTCAAATGGCTCTCCCAGTTCCTGGATGGCCGCACGGCACAAGTCCGAGTCCGTCAGCATCTCTCGGCACCCTTCCGCCTTCATGCCGGTGTCCCCCAAGGCTCCGCCATTAGCCCGCTACTGTATATCATCTTTACGAAGGACACCCCTCCCCCTCCGCCTACTCTACCCTACCCATCTGCAGGCCTAGCCCAGTACGCCGACGATACTGCCTACTGGGTCTCAGCAGGCGCACACCGGCAGATCCCAATCAAATTACAACAAATCCTAGAACCTTTCTTCGCCTACTGCAATACTTGGCGAATAACTGTAAACGCGGACAAAACCCAACTCTGTGTTTTCAACTCCACTGGACGCAACATGTCGCATTTCTATACAACGCCCGTCCGCGTTGGCCCATCATCAGTACGCCCGAAGCGTGATTGCCAATATCTGGGCGTCACGCTTGACTCCAAACTTACCTGGCGACCACACATCAAACGCACAACTACCATCGCCCGTACCCGCCTCCGTTCTCTCAGAACCCTCAGCCGACTAAACCACTGCTCCAGCGACTTACTAGGCCGCATCTATACTACATGTATCCGACCCATCCTCACATATGCACACCCAGTTCTCCTACTGCCTCTCCAGCCTACCTCGATCTCCACCGTCTCACAGAACGACGGGCCCTACGACTCATATACCGCCGACCACGCCTGACGAAGACTTCCAATGCCGCCCTGTATGCGCTTAACACCCGCTTCCCTGACCTTGATTCCTTCCTTGTTAAACTCAACTGGAAGTATTCCCGCACAGCCTCCCGCCGCAATTCCATACAAACGATAGTCCCGTCAATTAATAGAAACACCCACAATACAAGCCGACCTTCCTACTTACTAAATCGCCTCCTCGCAATAGCCAATGGTCCTTCCCCTCGCCTCCAACCACGCCGGTGTCAACGACACAGACCTGCGTAGCAGTAATACATACTATTACCCCGCCAAGCACTTACCTCTCCCCGGCAGTAGCGACCCGTCTTCCTAAAGCAAACGCAGCCTCAATAATCACCACACGATAAAACTCCCCCACACTCTCTTCACTTCACCACAGTAAACACACACTCTAGTTCCCCACACTTACGTACCCGCACATAACCCGAATCTGTTCCTTCCGCCACCCTTGACGGCTCCCTGTCGCCACCCAACAGCTTTGGCGACCAGCGTCACACGTCCCAGTCTTGGCCGCCCCCCCCCTGCAAGAACGTCGCAGAAGAATATGAAGAAGAAATAAACTAAATAAACAAAATGCATAAATAAAGATGCCCCAGAAACATTATAACGGCCACATCCATCTACCTCTCCCGCTCGAGTATGGCTACACACTACACCTCACACAATATAACCAACAAACAGTACTCTCCCAACTAAGTGCCTCCACCTTCTCTGCGCTCCGATCGTCTGGCGTACGTCCCCCCAAAAACCCCTTACCCACACGGCTGAAGGGAGCTCGTCTCCAAAACAGCCCGAGTCCGACCATACTAGTCGGTCTCAAATTAAAAAAAAAAAAAAAAAAAAAATCTCACTGTTGCTTGTTCCCAGTTCACTGGGCGACTTTGTTCGGCACAATACCTATTTCGAACATTTTTGCTACTGAAGATGGCCACCGGTGGTGTGGCCGAAACGTCTGGCTACACAACATCAAGCATTCGACCACGGCCTTTCAGCCCGGAAGTTTTAAGTATTTATAATTTCTGTATACATTTACTGGGCGCTTGTAATTTGTTGCGAACAGCATGGAACCTCGTGACACCTAAAACTATCGAAAATTGTTTCACTCATGCTCGATTCACTTTGAATTCAGAGATTAAACAAACCAAATACGAAGAAAGTGAAATTGGGCCTACCCTGTCTGAAATGTTTAATCATGTATCATCGGCATTAAATGTTTCAGTTTCTCTAAATGAGTACATGTCTGTCGACGAGAACATAACTACGGCTCCCGTATTAACAGACAGTGATATCATAGAAATAGTGCAAGCTGAAAACTGTGAAAATGATGAGAGTGCCGACGAACTTGACACAGAAAATGATATGACAGGAGTTCCTACCGCTACCGATACGCTTTCGTTGCTGAGACGTCTTCATCGATTTTTAGAAGCCAACTCGGAAGGTGAATGTTTGAGCACGTCGATAAACTAGAACAATTTATTGAAAATCAAGTAGTTCAGAATTCTGTATAAAAGAAAAAAACGGACTATTTTAAAAAGAATTGAACATTCTCACTACAATAACTTTACATTTTAAGAAAAATTAATTACTGTATAATAGTCCAGGAGGATAAATAAAACGTTCATATGTAAGTACCTTTTGAATTTTCTTTATTGATTTATTTTACTACACAATTCAGTAAGTAATCTCTTCAGAATTTGACCATTTACAGTACAGTACTTCTGTATCTCATTTTGTTTAACTTTTTGTCCGTTAACACGAAATATCGGTTAACACGAAAAAACAGTTGGTCCCCGTCATTTCGTGTAAAATGGGTTCCACTGTACTTCTTTGTTGCCGATAATGTAGTACACATAAAAAATTATCCCCTTCACCTTCAACTATAATTTTCATTTATAGAAAATTGCCCCCACCCCGTTCAACTAGCCTCTTCATTTATAGATATTTCATCTTATACATATCCATACTTATGGAACATGGAAGTAAAATATCGGTATGGAGAACCATACATGACTTCCATGTTCTAAGATTTATATTTAAAATCATTTTCGAAATGAAATATTTCCATAGAAATACTTGTTTCTACTTACTGCTTCAGCCTTAACCACAGTATTGTGGTCAGTAACGTATACCACCTCACGTTATCGCACTCGATTTTCACTGATGATGGAAGTCGATGGCACTGCCGAAACGTCTGGTTTTGCAGAAAACATTGGTCTACGGCCAAACAGGCAGGGAAGGAATTTTAACAACAAACTACTTCTTTGTCGCCGATAACGTAGTACATATATAAAAAAAATTATCCCCTCTCTCTTCAACTATAATTTTTGTTTATAGAAAATTACCCCCACCCCGTTCAACTAGCCTCTTCATTTATAGATATTTCATCTATGTTTCTACAGTGGATTATTAAGATCTTCTTATCAGGCTACTTTATTTATAAAAATTAAGTACTTTACTTTTGTTACAACAAAAAATGTTTCAGGTAAACTACCCTTTCCCCGTAACTGATCTTCACCAAAATCAATAGGCCTTGAGTCCTCTACAACTCAGGCACATATGTAAAAAATTATTTGATTCTGTTTGAATTTACGGCAGTTATCGTTCGCCATGAAAACATTTCTCTTGTTACAACATACAAAATGTTGCAGGTAAACTACCCCTTTCCCTTAACCGATCTTCACCAAAATCAACAGGTCTTGAGCTCTCTACAATTTAGGGATGTATGCAAAACATTATTTGATTCTGTTTGAATTTACGGCAGTTATAGTTCGTCATAGAAAAAATGACCATTATTAAAACCCAAAATGTTGCAGGTAAACTACATCTTTCCCTTAACCGATCTTCAACAAAATCAACAGACCTTGAGTACTTAACAATTCAGGAATGTATGCAAAACATTATTTGATTATGTTTGAATTTACGGCAGTTATCGTTCATCATAGAAAATATCGGTATGGAGAACCATACATGACTTCCATATTCTAAGATTTATTTTTAAAATCATTTTCGAAATGAAATATTACCATAGAAACTACTTCTTTCTACTTACTGCTTCAGCCTTAACCACAGTACTGTGGTCACTAACATATACCACCTCACGTTATCGCACTCGATTTTCACTGATGATGGAAGTCAATGGCATTGCCGAAACGTCTGGTTTTGTAGAAAACATTGGACTATGGCCAAATATCCCAGGAAGGAATTTTAACAAAAACTACTTCTTTGTTGCCGATAACGTTGTACACATATATATAAAAAATATGCATAAAATTAATGGCTTGTATAAGTTAATGATTGATCTCCATTAAGTAGTGCTCAAGTTTCCAAAGTTTTAATACTATGATGTCCGTAATTAAAACATCAGAGCAGGTTTAGTGTGTATGAGGGTACACCGTGGACAAAAATTTTCAACATTTCCTATTGAGCGTTGCTTAGAATAAATCTGCGAATCTACAGTGTACGTTTCACAGAACAAACACGCGGAAAAGAAGGAGCGCTCCGAAGTCACTCATGGACCCTCAGCATCTTGCAGAGGGTTCATTCCCTAAAGACGAAAAGTCTGTTTATGAATCGTTCCTCTGTAAACACGTGCAGTTACACTGCCCAGCGATCCACAGGAAGCAAATCGCTATCCACGCTGGACACTTTTTCGGCTTGCATGCGTTATGTTGGTATGGGTTCGGCACTTTCCATTTAAAAACCGTGCAAATGTAAGAAAATAAACATGAATGAGGCCAGAAATAACGCGAATTGTGTGTGTGTGTGTGTGTGTGTGTGTGTGTGTGTGTGTGTCTTCCCTGCCTTTTTATTGCGGTAGTGATAATAATAAAATGGAAACGTAAACAGTACATAACTGAGATATGCTTGCCTGCCACGCACGATATATTTTCTCTTATACATGACTAGCAGAATACCCGTGCTTCGCTACGGAGTTTCACGTTGTACGTAATGAAAATGTTAGTTTAATTAATAAAGTTTAATTAAAGTAGGCTTCTTAAAAATAAATAGCTGTTGCCCACAACTTCGTTCGCGTGGTCTTCAATTTAATGCGATAATATATTTAGAACAGAATCTATTCTATTGGGTTGCCATAGTAACCAGATCTAATAGTTTTTTAAGACCGCAAAGAACCCCCCAGAGGATCGTATCGAAAAAAACACCTGTCCTATGTTGGTTCTCCCGTTGCGTAAAATATTTGTGCCAAGTTTGGTTGAAATCGGTCCAATGGTTTAGGTGGAGACGTGGAAGACCCCAAAGGACCCCCCCAAGGATCGTATCGAAAAAACACTTGTCCTATGTTGGTTCTCCCTTTGCGTAAAATATTTGTGCCAAGTTTGGTTGAAATCGGTCCAGTGGTTTAGGAGGCGATGTGGAAGACCCCAAAGAACCCCCAAAAGGACCCCATCGAAAAAACACCTATCCTATGTTGGTTCTCCCGTTGCGTAAAATATTTGTGCCAAGTTTGGTTGAAATCGGTACAGTGGTTTAGGAGGAGATGTGGAAGAAACCTTCGCGGACGTGCGCACAACAACTCACCGAAGTTTCATCGCAATCGGATGAATGGTATAGGAACGCATACGGGACAAACAAAGAAACATTCATTTTTATATATAAGATGTAAACTATACCACTTACTTGACATAAACCGTGATAGCTAAGCTAATGTACAACATATATGTATTAATTATACACATAAACATTCCTCGATAGACACTCTATCTATTGGCGAAAACTTGAATAAAATCCGTTCAGTACTTCCTGAGATTAGCGATTTCAAACACAGAGAGAAAACGGACCGACTTTACTTTATACTATGTACAGATTTACATTAAAATGAAAAAATTATAATTTTATTGCCTGGCAACAAAATTATTTTATTTTCAACAATTACCATTGTTTGAAAAAGTTTAAATGAATTTTCAAGTACTTTACTCTTGTTAAAACGTAAAAGGTTGCAGGTAAACTACCCCTTCCCCTTAACCGATCTTCACCAAAATCTAAAGGCCTTGAGACCTCTACAATTCAGGGACGTATGCAAAAAATTATTTGATTCTGTTTGAATTTGCGGCAGTTATCGTTTGCCATAGAAAATACGCTTGATAAAAAACGTTGCAGGTAAACTACCCCTTCCCCTCAACCGATCTTCACCAAAAACAATAGGTCTTGAGTACTCTACAAATCAGGGCTGTATGCAGAAAATTATTTGATTCTGTTTGAATTTGCGGCTGTTATCGTTTGCCATAGAAAATACCCTTGTTAAAAAAACGTTGTAGGTAAACTACCCCTTTCCCTTAACCGATCTTCACCAAAAACAATAGGTCTTGAGAACTCTACAATTCAGGGCTGTATGCGAAACATTATTTGATTCTGAATTTGCGGCTGTTATCGTTTGCCAAAAAAAAAAATTTCCCTTGATAAAAAAAAACTGTTGCAGGTAAACTACCCCTTTCCCTCAACCGATCTTCACCAAAAACAATAAGTCGTGAGTACTCTACAAATCAGGGCTGTATGCAAAAAATTATTTGATTCTGTTTGAATTTGCGGCAGTTATCGTTTGCCATAGAAAAAAAATCTACAGACACACAGACATACACACAGACACTTTTCGGAAAACGACTTTTTTTTTTGTTTTGAGTGTAGTACAATCAGAATCTGCAATAATCTCGAACACGATTTTTTTTGCCATCACCATACTTCCATTCCTTAAGGAATATGGAAGTAAAATTACCCTTGTTATCACATAAAACGTTGCAGGTAAACTACCCCTTTCTCTTAAACGATCTTCACCAAAATCAATAGGCCGTCAGTCTTTTACAATTCAGGAATGTATGCAAAAAAATATTTGATTCTGTTTGAATGTGCGGCAGTTATCGATCGTCATAGAAAAAATTACCATTGTTAAAACATAAAATGTTGCAGGTAAACTACCCCTTTCCCTTAACCTATCTTCACCAAAAACAATAGGTCTTGAGAACTCTACAATTCAGGGGTGTATGTGAAACATTATTTGATTCTGTTTTAATTTGCAGCTGTTATAGTTTGCCATAAAAAAATTACCCTTGTTAAAACATAAAACGTTGCAGGTAAACTACTCCCCTTTCCCTTAACCGATCTTCACCAAAAACTATAGGTCTTGAGTACTCTACAATTCAGGGCTATATGCAAAAAATTTGATTCTGTTTGAATTTGCGGCTCTTATCGTTTGCCACAGAAAAATATCGGTATGGAGAACCATACATGACTTCCATGTTCTAAGATTTATATTTAAAATCATTTACGAAATGAAATGTTTCCATAGAAACTACTTCTTTCCAGTTATTGCTTCAGCCTTAACCACAGTACTGTGGCAACTAACGTATACCACCACACGTTATCGCACTCGATTTTCAATGATGATGGCAGTCGACGGCACTGCAGAAACGTCTGGTTTTGCAGAAAACATTGGATTACGGCCAAACAGCCCGGGAAGGAATTTTAACAACAAACTACTACATTGTTGCTGATAACGTAGTACACATATAAAAATTATCCCCTCCCCTTCAACTATAATTTTCATTTATATAAAATTACCCCCACCCCGTTCAACTAGCCTCTTCGTTTATAGATATTTCATCTACATTTCTACAGTGGATTATTAAGATCTTCTTATCAGGATACTTTATTTATCAAAATTAAGGAATTTACTCTTGTTACAATAAAAAATGTTTCAGGTAAACTGCCCTTTCCCCGTAACCGATCTTCACAAAAATCAATAGGCCTTGAGTATTCTACAACTCAGGCATATATGTAAAAAATTATTTGATTCTGTTTGAATTTATAGCAGTTATCGTTCGTCATAGAAAAAATTACCCTTGTTATCACATACAACGTTACAGGTAAACTATAGCTTTCTCTTAACTGATCTTCACCAAAATCAATAGGTCTTGAGTCCTCTACAATTCAGGGATGCATGTAAAACATTATTTGATTCTGTCTGAATGTGTTGCAGTTATCATTCGTCATAGAAACAATTACTCTTGTTAAAACATAAAAAGAGGCAGGTAAGGTAAACTACCCCTTTCCCATAACCGATCTTCACCAAAATCAATAGGCCATGTGAGTCCTCTATAACTCAGGCATGTATGTAAAAAATTATTTGATTCTGTTTGAATTTACGGTAGTTATCATTCTTCATGGAAAAAAATACCCTTGTTAAAACATAAAATGTTGCAGGTAAACTACCCCTTTCCCTTAACCGATCTTCACCAAAATCAAAAGACATTGAGTTCTCTCTAGCTCAGGAAGGTATGCAAAACATTATTTGATTCTCTTTGAATTTACAGCAGTTATCATTCGCCATAGAAAAAATTACCTATTTAAAAACATAAAACGTTGCAGGTAAACTACCCCTTTCCTTAAACCGATGTTCAACAAAAACAATAGGTCTTGAGAACTCTACAATTCAGGGCTGTATGCAAAACATTATTTGATTCTGTTTGAATTTGTGGCTGTTATCGTTTCGCATACAAAAAAAAAGCGCGCACACACACACACACACACACACACACACACACACACACACACACACACACACACACACACACTTATCAAAAAATGTCTTTTTTTCATGTTTTGAAGGTAGTACAATCAGAATCTGCAATAGGCTCAACCACGATTTTTTTTCTATTACCATACTTCCATTTGCTTATGTAACATGGAAGTAAAAATTACCATTGATTAAAAAAATATCGGTATGGAGAACCATACATGACTTCCATGTTCTAAGATTTATATTTAAAATCATATTCAAAATGAAATATTTCCATAGAAACTACATCTTTCTACTTATTGCTTCAGCCTTAACCACAGTACTGTGGTCACTAACGTATACCACCTCACGTTTTCGCACTCGATTTTCACTGATGATGGCAGTCGTGGACTGCCGAAAAGTCTGGTCTTGCAGAAAACATTGGACTACGGCTAAACAGCCCGGGAAGGAATTTCAACAAAGAACTACTTCTTTGTTTCCGATAACGTAGTACAGGTAGATCTCGTTATACGCGGGATATACGTTTTTGAAAACCAGCGCGTATACCGAATTCGTGTAAATCGGGACGTATATTTTACATGGGCAAGTACACTAGGACATGATGAAAAAATTAAGTAACTTATTAAAAATGCTTTTTAATACATTTAAATGATTGAAATAACATACAGTCCAGTACAGAAAAGTATTCAAAAATTAAAAATGTTAAAGTCTCTCTTCACTTACATAATATCTTCAGGGTCGTCAACATCAGAAGAATCTGTCGAAGTTGTGGTCAGTCTTCCTCCTTTTGTAATTAAGGTAGAACTGGTAGAATTCCCAGGTGACACTGTCGTAGCAGAAGTTGGGTTCTTACTGGATGCAGGACTGTCATTGGAAACGCCATGATGTGTGGTAAAAAACATTTTAATAGATGGCTGTGTCCTTTTCTTTATCTTTTGGCTGTGGAGGTCTTTGTAACATTTCATCACGTGTTCAACTTCCCTCTTCACTTGAGAACTTCTCATTGTGTCGGGATCATCCTCTTCAAAAATAGACATCGCTGAGTCGATCATCTGGAAAGCCTGAGCCATGATTTTAGTTGTGAGCTTCTTCTCAGGTTGAACAACGTCTATTTCCTCGTCTTCCTGTCCTTTTACAATTCTCTCCTCTTCAATAATCATTAAGTCTGTATTGGTTAGGTCTTCTACATGTGAGTTCAATACCTCGTGCCCATTTTCTTCGTCGACATCAGTAAAACCAATGGGTTGTGCCATGTCTGCTATCTCTCTCATCGCACCACCGATGTCATTTCCCACTCCATCTTCTAAAACAACAGCTTCAGGCCACAGTTTCTTCCAGACACCATTCATACATTGTGGTGTGATTTCATTCCATGAGTCTCGAATCATTCCAATCGCCATATGAATGTTAAATTGACGGCAGAAAGCCTTGATGGTGAGTTTGACATCGGCGTCACACTGCCCGATAATCTTTGAAAATGTTCGACGCAGATAGTAGGCCTTAAATGTGGCAATAACGCCCTGGTCCACAGGTTGGAGGATGGAAGTGGTGTTTGAATACAACTTGAATGTTTTTGCTTAATTCAGCAATAAAAGGAGGGTGACTTGAAACATTGTCAAGAAGGATGAGAATCTTGACAGGAATGTGTTCTTTCTCACAGTAGGCTTTCAACTCGTCATTTAGTTCTCTTGTAAAATGGTCGGAGAAAATTGCAGAAGTCATCCATTCCTTTTTATTACACTTCCAATGAAATGGCAGTTACGACTTATCACAGCCTTTTAGTGCTCTCGGATTTTGTGAGTGGTAGATCATAAGAGGTTTTAATTTGCAATCCCCAGAAGCGTTTCCTCCAAAAAGAAGAGTGCATCGGTCCTTGGCCGCCTTCAAACCAGGCGCTGTTTTTTCTTCAATGGAAATGAATGTGCGGCTCGGCATTCGCTTCCAAAATAGACCAGTTTCGTCAAGATTCAAAACTTGTTTAGGTGTGTAGCCTCCATCAGTGATGAATTTCTTAGAGTTCGTGAAAATTCCTCCGCTGCAATATGATCGGCGGCTGCTGCCTCTCCCGTTAATTTTATATTGTGAAAACCAAAATGCTGCTTGAAGCGATCGAACCAACCAGAACTGGCTGAGAAAGACGGCGCATATTCTGTATCTTTCGTCAGGTCCGCATACAAGGCTTCTTGCTTTCGTTTGAATTGCAGTTCCGACAAGAGGCATGTGCTGCACGTTATGGTGTTCAATCCAGTGGCTTAACATACTCTCCATTTTTTCCATTGCATCTGATAGAATTTAGTCACTCTAGTAACACTCAGGTTTGTCGATGATTGAGCACTTCTACGAATTGATTGTGCATTGTTGCGAATAGTTCTTATCGTAGATTCACTGAGTCCCATTGCATGCTGAATGTCAATGTTACGTTCCCCTTTATCACATCGGTCTAGAACTTCCAACTTCATTTCTAATGAGTGGGATTTTCTCGAACATTTCTTCACTTCGTTACTCACACTTCTTCTACGTTTATCTGACATTATACTTGTTATAACACAACCAACCTTACTGCAACAAGCTAACAAGCAATACTGGCATCCTCCTACAATCGGAAACACAATGACAAGGTCACAGTACAGGAAGATGCGCGTGATAGTTGCGCACCCACAACGGAGCTGTACGCACACTGAACAACCTGCATATGGGTTTGCAGCAGTTCTGGATAAAGGAGCGCTCAATATTCTTACATTACAGCCAATATTTTGATGCTTCGAAACTTCACAAATAAACCACGTTATCCGAAAACGCGGATACCAAAAGCGCGTATAACGGTATCTACCTGTACACATAAAAAATTCTCCCCTCCACCTTCAACTATAATTTTCATTACTAGAAAATTACCCCCATCCCGTTCACCAAACCTCTTCATTTATAGATATTTCATCTATGTTTCTACAGTGGATTATTATGAGCTTCTTAGCAGGATACTTTATTTATCAAAATTAAGTACTTTACTCTTGTTAAAACATAAAACGTTGCAGGTAAAATACCCCTTTCTATTATCCGATCTTCACCAAAATCAATAGACCTTCAGTCCTCTACAATTCAGGGATGCATGCAAAAAAAATATTTGATTCTGTTTGAATGTGCGGCAGTTACCGTTCGTCATGAAAACATTTCTCTTGTCACAACATAAAATGCTGCAGGTAAACTACGCCTTTCCCTTAACCGATCTTCACCAGAATCAACAGACCTTGCGATATCTACAAATCAGGAACGTATGCAAAAAATTATTTGATTCTCTTTGCATTTACGGCAGTTATCTTTCGTCATAAAAAATTACCCTTGTTAAAACATAAATGTTGCAGGTAAACTACCCCTTTCCCTTAATCGATCTTCACCAAAAACAATAGGTCTTGAGAACTCTACAATTCAGGGCTGCATGCAAAACATTATTTGATTCTGTTTGAATTTGCGGCTGTTATCGTTTGCCATAGAAAATACCCTTGTTAAAACATAAAACCTTGAAGTATTAACATATTTAACATGGAACATGGAAGTAAATATCGGTATGGAGAACCATACATGACTTCCATGTTCTAAGTTTTTTATATTTAAAATCATTTACAAAATGAAATGTTTCGTATGACTGTGGTCACTAACGTATACCACCACACATTTCGCACTCGATTTTTACTGATGATGGCAGTCGACGGCACTGCCGAAACGTCTGGTTTTGAAGAAAACATTGGACGACGGCCAAACAGCCCGGGAAGGAATTTTAACAACAAACTACTACTTTGTAGCCGATAACTTAGTACACATATAAAATATCGGTATGGAGAACCATACATGACTTCCATGTGCTAAGATTTATATTTAAAATCATATTCGAAATTAAATATTTCCATAGAAACTATGTCTTTCTACTTATTGCTTCAGCATTAACCACAGTACTGTGGCCACTAATGTATACCACCTCACGTTTTCGCACTCTATTTTCACTGATGATGGCAGTCGATGGCACTGCCGAAAAGTCTGGTTTTACAGAAAACATTGGACTACGGCTAAACAGCCCGGGAAGCAATTTTAACAAAAAACTACTTCTTTGTTGCCGATAACGTAGTACACGTATAAAAATTCTCCCCTCCACCATCAACTATAATTTTTAATAATAGAAAATTAACCCCACCCCGTTCACCTAACCTCTTCATTTATAGATATTTAATCTACGTTTCTACAGTGGATTATTATGAGCTTCTTATCAGGATACTTTATTTATAAAAATTAAGTACTTTAAACTTGTTAAATCATAAAATGTTTCTGGTAAACTACCCCTTTCTCTTAACCGATCTTCACCAGAATCAACAGACCTTGCGATATCTACAAATCAGGAACGTATGCAAAAAATTATTTGATTCTCTTTGCATTTACGGCAGTTATCTTTCGTCATAAAAAAATTACCCTTGTTAAAACATAAATGTTGCAGGTAAACTACCCCTTTCCCTTAATCGATCTTCACCAAAAACAATAGGTCTTGAGAACTCTACAATTCAGGACTGCATGCAAAACATTATTTGATTCTGTTTGAATTTGCGGCTGTTATCGTTTGCCATAGAAAATACCCTTGTTAAAACATAAAACCTTGAAGTATTAACATATTTAACATGGAACATGGAAGTAAATATCGGTATGGAGAACCATACATGACTTCCATGTTCTAAGTTTTTTATATTTAAAATCATTTACAAAATGAAATGTTTCGTATGACTGTGGTCACTAACGTATACCACCACACATTTCGCACTCGATTTTCACTGATGATGGCAGTCGACGGCACTGCCGAAACGTCTGGTTTTGCAGAAAACATTGGACTACGGCCAAACAGCCCGGGAAGGAATTTTAACAACAAACTACTACTTTGTAGCCGATAACGTAGTACACATATAAAATATCGGTATGGAGAACCATACATGACTTCCATGTGCTAAGATTTATATTTAAAATCATATTCGAAATTAAATATTTCCATAGAAACTATGTCTTTCTACTTATTGCTTCAGCATTAACCACAGTACTGTGGCCACTAATGTATACCACCTCACGTTTTCGCACTCTATTTTCACTGATGATGGCAGTCGATGGCACTGCCGAAAAGTCTGGTTTTACAGAAAACATTGGACTACGGCTAAACAGCCCGGGAAGCAATTTTAACAAAAAACTACTTCTTTGTTGCCGATAACGTAGTACACGTATAAAAAATTCTCCCCTCCACCATCAACTATAATTTTTAATAATAGAAAATTAACCCCACCCCGTTCACCTAACCTCTTCATTTATAGATATTTAATCTACGTTTCTACAGTGGATTATTATGAGCTTCTTATCAGGATACTTTATTTATAAAAATTAAGTACTTTAAACTTGTTAAATCATAAAATGTTTCTGGTAAACTACCCCTTTCTCTTAACCGATCTTCACCAGAATCAACAGACCTTGCGATATCTACAAATCAGGAACGTATGCAAAAAATTATTTGATTCTCTTTGCATTTACGGCAGTTATCTTTCGTCATAAAAAAATTACCCTTGTTAAAACATAAATGTTGCAGGTAAACTACCCCTTTCCCTTAATCGATCTTCACCAAAAACAATAGGTCTTGAGAACTCTACAATTCAGGGCTGCATGCAAAACATTATTTGATTCTGTTTGAATTTGTGGCTGTTATCGTTTGCCATAGAAAATACCCTTGTTAAAACATAAAACCTTGAAGTATTAACATATTTAACATGGAACATGGAAGTAAATATCGGTATGGAGAACCATACATGACTTCCATGTTCTAAGTATTTTATATTTAAAATCATTTACAAAATGAAATGTTTCGTATGACTGTGGTCACTAACGTATACCACCACACATTTCGCACTCGATTTTCACTGATGATGGCAGTCGACGGCACTGCCGAAACGTCTGGTTTTGCAGAAAACATTGGACTACGGCCAAACAGCCCGGGAAGGAATTTTAACAACAAACTACTACTTTGTAGCCGATAACGTAGTACACATATAAAATATCGGTATGGAGAACCATACATGACTTCCATGTGCTAAGATTTATATTTAAAATCATATTCGAAATTAAATATTTCCATAGAAACTATGTCTTTCTACTTATTGCTTCAGCATTAACCACAGTACTGTGGCCACTAATGTATACCACCTCACGTTTTCGCACTCGATTTTCACTGATGATGGCAGTCGATGGCACTGCCGAAAAGTCTGGTTTTACAGAAAACATTGGACTACGGCTAAACAGCCCGGGAAGCAATTTTAACAAAAAACTACTTCTTTGTTGCCGATAACGTAGTACACGTATAAAAAATTCTCCCCTCCACCATCAACTATAATTTTTATTAATAGAAAATTAACCCCACCCCGTTCACCTAACTTCTTCATTTATAGATATTTAATCTACGTTTCTACAGTGGATTATTATGAGCTTCTTATCAGGATACTTTATTTATAAAAATTAAGTACTTTACTCTTGTTAAATCATAAAATGTTTCTGGTAAACTACCCCTTTCTCTTAACCGATCTTCTCCAAAATCAATAGACCTTCAGTCCTCTACAATTCAGGGATGCATGCAAAAAAATATTTGATTCTGTTTGAATGTGGGGCAGTTATCGTTCGTCATGGAAACATTTCTCTTGTTACAACTTAAAATGTTGCAGGTAAACTACCCCTTTCCCTTAACCGATCTTCACCAAAATCAACAGACCTTGAGTTCTCTACAACTCAGGCAAGTGTGCAAAAAATTATTTGATTCTCTTTGAATTTTCGGCAGTTATCGTTCATCATATATAAAAAAACCCATGTTAAAACATAAAATGTTGCAGGTAAACTACCCCTTTCCCTTAACCGATCTTCACCAACACTAATAGGTATTGAGAACTCTACAATAGAGGGCTGTATGCAAAACATCATTTCATTCTGTTTGAATTTGCGGCTGTTATCGTTTGCCATAGAAAAAAATTACCCTTGATAAAAAACCGTTGCAGGTAAACTACCCCTTTCCCTTAACCGATCTTCACCAAATACAATATGTCTTGAGTACTCTACAAATCAGGGCTGTATGCAAAAAATTATTTGATTCTGTTTGAATTTGCGGCTGTTATCGTTTGTCATAGAAAATACCCTTGTTAAAACATAAAATGTTGCAGGTAAACTACCCCTTTCCCTTAACCGATCTTCAACAAAATCAACAGACCTTGAGTTCTGTATAATTCAAAAATATATGCAGAAGAGTAGTTGATTCTGTTTTAATGTACGGCAGTTATCGTTCGTCATAAAAAAAATTACCCTTGTTAAAACATAAAATGTTGCAGGTAAACTACCCTATTCCCTTAACCGATCATCAACAAAACCAACAGGTCTTGAGAACTCTACAATTCAGGGCTGTATGCAAAAGAGTAGTAGATTCTGTTTAATTTTGCGCATGTTATCGTTTGACATAGAAAAAAATTACCCTTGATTAAAAAAAAACCGTTGCAGGTAAACTACCCCTTTCCCTTAACCGATCTTCACCAAAAACAATAGTCTTGAGAACTCTACAATTTAGGGCTGTATGCAAATAATCTTTTGATTCTGTTTGAATTTGCGGCTGTTATCGTTTGCCATAGGAAATACCCTTGTTAAAACATAAAATGTTACAGGTAAACTACCCCTTTCCCTTAACCGATCTTCACCAAAAACAATAGGTCTTGAGTACTCTACAAATCAGGGCTGTATGCAAAACATTATTTGATTCTGTTTGAATTTGCGGCTGTTATCGTTTGCCATAGAAAATACCCTTGTTAAAAAAACGTTGCAGGTAAACTACCCCTTCCCCTCAACCGAACTTCACCAAAAACAATAGGTCTTGAGAACTCTACAATTTAGGGCTGTATGCGAAACATTATTTGATTCTGTTTGAATTTGCGGCTGTTATCGTTTGCCAAACAAACAAAATTACCCTTGCTAAAAAAAAACCGTTGCAGGTAAACTACCCCTTTCCCTCAACCGATCTTCACCAAAAACAATAGGTCGCGAGTACTCTGAAAATCAGGGCTGCATGCAAAAAATTATTTGATTCTGTTTGAATTTGCGGCAGTTATCGTTTGCAATAGAAAAAAAATCTACAGACACACAGACACACAGACAGACAGACACACACACAGACACTTTTCGGAAAACGACTTTTTTTCATGTTTTGAGTGTAGTAGAATCAGAATCTGCAATAATCTCGAACACGATTTTTTTTGCCATCACCATACTTCCATTCCTTAAGGAATATGGAAGTAAAAAACCGTTGCAGGTAAACTACCCCTTTCTCTCAACCGATCTTCACCAAAAACAATAGGTCGCGAGTACTCTACAAATCAGGGCTGTATGCAAAAAATTATTTGATTCTGTTTGAATTTGCCGCAGTTATCGTTTGCCATAGAAAATACGCTTGATAAAAAACGTTGCAGGTAAACTACCCCTTCCCCTCAACCGATCTTCACCAAAAACAATAGGTCTTGAGTACTCTACAAATCAGGGCTGTATGCAAAAAATTATTTGATTCTGTTTGAATTTGCGGCTGTTATCGTTTGCCATAGAAAATACCCTTGATAAAAAAACGTTGCAGGTAAACTACCCCTTTCCCTTAACCGATCTTCACCGAAAACAATAGGTGTTGAGAACACAAAAATTCAGGGCTGAATGAGAAACATTATTTGATTCTGTTTGAATTTGCGGCTGTTATCGTTTGTCATAGAAAAATATCGGTATGGAGAACCATACATGACTTCCATATTCTAAGATTTATATTTAAAATCATTTTCAGCCAAACAGCCAGGCTGTGTCTTACCTGCCTTTTTATTGCTGTATTAAATGAAAAATATTATATTACATTAAAATGAAAAAATTATAATTTTATTGCCTGGCAACAAAATTATTTTATTTTTAACAATTACCATTGTTTCAAAAAGTTTAAATAAATTTTCAAGTACTTTACTCTTGTTAAAACGTAAAAGGTTGCAGGTAAACTACCCCTTTCCGTAACCGATTTTCACCAAAATCGAAAGTCATTGAGACCTCTACAACTCAGGGACGTATGCAAAAAATTATTTCATTCTGTTCGAATTTGCGGCTGTTATCGTTTGCCATAGAAAATACACTTGATAAAAAAACGTTGCAGGTAAACTACCCCTTCCCCTCAACCGATCTTCACCACAAACAATAGGTCTTGAGTACTCTACAAATCAGGGCTGTACGCAAAAAATTATTTGATTCTGTTTGAATTTGCGGCTGTTATCGTTTGCCATAGAAAATACCCTTGATAAAAAAACGTTGCAGGTAAACTACCCCTTCCTCTCAACCGATCTTCACCACAAACAATAGGTCTTGAGTACTCTACAAATCAGGGCTGTATGCAAAAAATTATTTGATTCTGTTTGAATTTGCGGCTGTTATCGTTTGCCATAGAAAATACACTTGATAAAAAAATGTTGCAGGTAAACTACCCCTTCCCCTCAACCGATCTTCACCACAAACAATAGGTCTTGAGTACTCTACAAATCAGGGCTGTATGCAAAAAATTATTTGATTCTGTTTGAATTTGCGGCAGTTATCGTTTGCCAAAAAAAAAAAATCTACAGACAGACAGACAGACAGACAGACACACACACACACATAGACACTTTTCGGAAAACGACTTTTTTTCATGTTTTGAGTGTAGTAGAATCAGAATCTGCAATAATCTCGAACACGATTTTTTTTGCCATCACCATACTTCCATTCCTTAAGGAATATGGAAGTAAAATATCGGTATGGAGAACCATACATGACTTCCATATTCTAAGATTTATATTTAAAATCATTTTCAGCCAAACAGCCAGGCTGTGTCTTACCTGCCTTTTTATTGCTGTATTAAATGAAAAATATTATATTACATTAAAATGAAAAAATTATAATTTTATTGCCTGGCAACAAAATTATTTTATTTTTAACAATTACCATTGTTCCAAAAGTTTAAATAAATTTTCAAGTACTTTACTCTTGTTAAAACGTAAAAGGTTGCAGGTAAACTACCCCTTCCCCTTAACCGATCTTCACCAAAATCGAAAGTCATTGAGACCTCTACAAATCAGGGCTGTATGCAAAACATTATTTGATTCTGTTTGAATTTGCGGCTGTTATCGTTTGCCATAGAAAATACCCTTGTTAAAAAAACGTTGCAGGTAAACTACCCCTTTCCCTCAACCGATCTTCACCAAAAACAATAGGTCTTGAGAACTCTACAATTTAGGGCTGTATGCAAATAATCTTTTGATTCTGTTTGAATTTGCGGCTGTTATCGTTTGCCATAGGAAATACCCTTGTTAAAACATAAAATGTTACAGGTAAACTACCCCTTTCCCTTAACCGATCTTCACCAAAAACAATAGGTCTTGAGTACTCTACAAATCAGGGCTGTATGCAAAACATTATTTGATTCTGTTTGAATTTGCGGCTGTTATCGTTTGCCATAGAAAATACCCTTGTTAAAAAAACGTTGCAGGTAAACTACCCCTTCCCCTCAACCGAACTTCACCAAAAACAATAGGTCTTGAGAACTCTACAATTTAGGGCTGTATGCGAAACATTATTTGATTCTGTTTGAATTTGCGGCTGTTATCGTTTGCCAAACAAACAAAATTATCCTTGCTAAAAAAAAAACCGTTGCAGGTAAACTACCCCTTTCCCTCAACCGATCTTCACCAAAAACAATAGGTCGCGAGTACTCTGAAAATCAGGGCTGCATGCAAAAAATTATTTGATTCTGTTTGAATTTGCGGCAGTTATCGTTTGCAATAGAAAAAAAATCTACAGACACACAGACAGACAGACACACACACAGACACTTTTCGGAAAACGACTTTTTTTCATGTTTTGAGTGTAGTAGAATCAGAATCTGCAATAATCTCGAACACGATTTTTTTTGCCATCACCATACTTCCATTCCTTAAGGAATATGGAAGTAAAAAACCGTTGCAGGTAAACTACCCCTTTCCCTCAACCGATCTTCACCTAAAACAATAGGTCGCGAGTACTCTACAAATCAGGGCTGTATGCAAAAAATTATTTGATTCTGTTTGAATTTGCCACAGTTATCGTTTGCCATAGAAAATACGCTTGATAAAAAACGTTGCAGGTAAACTACCCCTTCCCCTCAACCGATCTTCACCAAAAACAATAGGTCTTGAGTACTCTACAAATCAGGGCTGTATGCAAAAAATTATTTGATTCTGTTTGAATTTGCGGCTGTTATCGTTTGCCATAGAAAATACCCTTGATAAAAAAACGTTGCAGGTAAACTACCCCTTCCCCTCAACCGATCTTCACCACAAACAATAGGTCTTTAGTACTCTACAAATCAGGGCTGTATGCAAAAAATTATTTGATTCTGTTTGAATTTGCGGCTGTTATCGTTTGCCATAGGAAATACCCTTGTTAAAACATAAAACGTTACAGGTAAACTACCCCTTTCCCTTAACCGATCTTCACCAAAAACAATAGGTCTTGAGAACACTACAATTCAGGGCTGTATGCGAAACATTATTTGATTCTGTTTGAATTTGCGGCTGTTATCGTTTGCCAAACAAAAAAATTTCCCTTGATAAAAAAAACCGTTGCAGGTAAACTACCCCTTTCCCTCAACCAATCTTCACCAAAAACAATACGTCGCGAGTACTCTACAAATCAGGGCTGTATGCAAAAAATTATTTGATTCTGTTTGAATTTGCGGCAGTTATCGTTTGCCATAGAAAAAAAATCTACAGACACACAGGCAGACACACACACAGACACTTTTCGGAAAACGACTTTTTTCATGTTTTGAGTGTAGTAGAATCAGAATCTTCAATAATCTCGAACACGATTTTTTTTGCCATCACCATACTTCCATTCCTTAAGGAATATGGAAGTAACATTCCTTAAGGAATATGGAAGTAAATATCGGTATGGAGAACCATACATGACTTCCATATTCTAAGATTTATATTTAAAATCATTTTCAGCCAAACAGCCAGGCTGTGTCTTACCTGCCTTTTTATTGCTGTATTAAATGAAAAATATTATATTACATTAAAATGAAAAAATTATAATTTTATTGCCTGGCAACAAAATTATTTTATTTTTAACAATTACCATTGTTTCAAAAAGTTTAAATAAATTTTCAAGTACTTTACTCTTGTTAAAACGTAAAAGGTTGCAGGTAAACTACCCCTTCCCCTTAACCGATCTTAACCAAAATCGAAAGTCATTGAGACCTCTACAATTCAGGGACGTATGCAAAAAATTATTTGATTCTGTTTGAATTTGCGGCTGTTATCGTTTGCCATAGAAAATACGCTTGATAAAAAAACGTTGCAGGTAAACTACCCCTTTCCCTTAACCGATCTTCACCAAAAA
The DNA here is from genome assembly GCA_034769895.1 of Magicicada septendecula. Taxonomy (NCBI): domain Eukaryota; kingdom Metazoa; phylum Arthropoda; class Insecta; order Hemiptera; family Cicadidae; genus Magicicada; species Magicicada septendecula. Next base: position 665,062,017 of record CM068368.1, read on the forward strand.
CAATAGGTCTTGAGTACTCTACAAATCAGGGCTGTATGCAAAACATTATTTGATTCTGTTTGAATTTGCGGCTGTTATCGTTTGCCATAGAAAATACCCTTGTTAAAAAAACGTTGCAGGTAAACTACCCCTTTCCCTCAACCGAACTTCACCAAAAACAATAAGTCTTGAGAATTCTACAATTTAGGGCTGTATGCAAATAATCTTTTGATTCTGTTTGAATTTGCGGCTGTTATCGTTTGCCATAGGAAATACCCTTGTTAAAACATAAAACGTTAAAGGTAAACTACCCCTTTCCCTTTACCGATCTTCACCAAAATCAACAGATCTTGAGAACTCTACAATTCAGGGCTGTATGCGAAACATTATTTGATTCTGTTTGAATTTGCGGCTGTTATCGTTTGCCAAACAAACAAAATTACCCTTGCTAAAAAAAAACCGTTGCAGGTAAACTACCCCTTTCCCTCAACCGATCTTCACCAAAAACAATAGGTCGCGAGTACTCTGCAAATCAGGGCTGCATGCAAAAAATTATTAGATTCTGTTTGAATTTGCGGCAGTTATCGTTTGCCATAGAAAAAAAATCTACAGACAGACACACAGACAGACAGACAGACAGACAGACAGACACACAGACACTTTTCGGAAAACGACTTTTTTTCATGTTTTGAGTGTAGTAGAATCAGAATCTGCAATAATCTCGAACACGATTTTTTTTGCCATCACCATACTTCCATTCCTTAAGGAATATGGAAGTAAAATTACCCTTGATAAAAAACCGTTGCAGGTAAACTACCCCTTTCCCTTAACCGATCTTCACCACAACCGACAGGTCTTGAGAACTCTACAATTCAGGGCTAAAAACCCGGCGTGCAATAAACGGAATAAAAAAAAAAGATATATATATATATAAAAGGGTCTAACTCCCGACACTGTTATTTAGTAAGTGCGCGCATGCGGGCGATATTGCAGCCGTGATTTGAACGGGCCTGCTTAATGCTGCTCTCTGGTGGAGGGGAGCGGAGTCGCGGTTTCCAACTTGTAATTTGTAGCTACGTTTCAGTTTCGACGGGACAGCTGATTCGTTTGGATCAGACGTTTCTTGCCAGCCGACCTTGTTGCTTGATTGTACAAAACTATCTACTATGATTGAGTAGATTTTACTGTGATCCTCGGTAAGTCCCATTTAAATTATATTGTTAACTATTTTATGAAAGTTGGAAAACGTAATATTGAAATTAACTGGATTGTAGGCCAGTTGAAATTGCGTGTTGCCGCGTGGTGCGTGAATGGCTTGTTCATGGGCGAATGTTTGATTGTGATTTTTTTGACCTTGTACAGCATGACAATTGCTATTGTAATTAATTATTGTAACTATAATTAACTATAATTATTGGGATGTAAAAGAGAGATGAGTTATAATTGTAATATGAGAAAGTCTTATTATATAGTAGCACGTGCTTCTATGTACTCATGCCTGTCCGAGTTTGTCAATTTGTGTAGTGTCATCATTTTCTGGGCTATAATACAATGCGTATTGTCAGTTATGAGGAGATATTTATTAATATTGAAGCAATGGGGGGACGTAAGTGTATTCTAGTATGCCAAAAGCAAAATTTAAAACGAAACTTGGGTTTAAAACTGGTTGTGATGTGCTGAGTGGGTTTTGGCTGTTGGATGGGAGTGTTGAGAAAGTATGAGTAACCATAGTAATTTTTCCTTAAAAATGTTTAAGGGTTTTAGCACCGCCGGGAGATCCAACCCATTCCAGCAGTTGGCAGTACAGCGGCCACAAGCAACAATCACAGACTCGATGCGGGTCCGGCTGGAAGAGCGTCTCACGTCATGCCGAAAATGCCCCTCATAAGACATATCTGGACTATAAGGTGAAATTTAATCTTTTATACACCTTGGTATAATCTTTATAGGCCTTGCCGAAGGGACGTGCCCAGCGCTCAAGTAAATTTTTTAATAATTTTGGGGTAGCAAAATTTGAGGTTGCAAAAGTTGTGACCATTCAGAATTCTTTCTTGTATCGGTGTCTAGTTCTCTTTATTCTACACTAAATTATGTTCTTTAATAAGGGAGCGGGTGGTCTTAAGGGATTTTGATTTCTTTAATTGATTCATGTACCTGCGGCAGGGGCAGTTTTATGCAGGTTCTGGGCGTGTTGTTAATTGTTCGATCAGGCCGGGCGCGTCTACTCGGTCAGGTCAATTCAGGTTGTAAAGCCATATACCAGCATGTATACATACGTATATCCAGTTATTTGCTCCTTTAAGTAAATGTATTTTGTAATTTTATGAAAGTATGAAACATATAACACGATTTAGAAATCTTATCACTCCCATTATTATTTCAGAATGTGTTAAGCTATAATAATGTGTAGTATTTCTATACCTTATAAGAGAATTTTTACTACTTCATACCAGATTTATGATGTTGTAATTTCAGCTTCAATGTATTTTTTTTATACTTAATTGCTGGTGGTCATGTCTACTTGGGAGTTTGTAAATGCCTGAATTTTTATCTCTATAAAAACTTACTGTTTATAAAAATAAAATACAGCTATGTTAACTACTTGAAGGCATGCTTCTAAAAGGGGAATTTTTGAATTTCGGTTTGTAATTACGGATATGCGGGGCGACCTTGCCCACGTAAATTTTGTAATTTCCTGACTCCACCTTTTATTCAGGTTGCTTTACTTTCGGTTACTAATATTTTTCTTTCCGTTATTTCTTTTACTCGCTTTTGTGAGTTAATGGGTTTTTTTTTTTTTTTTTACTTGGAGGCTATATAAGGAGGTGTTTGCCATTTAACGATTAATTGAGTGTTGCTACAGGATGACGGGTCCTGTGGTCTCCCATTCAGGTATGGGTGCAATGGGAAGGTACAGGCTGCCTGTCGAAATTAACCAGCTGTATTCCGTTATGCTGTGCTATAACTGTGATATGTGTTTTGTGTATATGTATTTTTTATGTGTGATTAGATGTCGTAATGTTGAGTAGTTTTAAGGATAATCTATATAATTACATATTTCATTCGCCCTATGTATAAGATTAAGCGTTATGGAAATAATATGATTGTTTATAATTACAAGGTGAGGAGTATTCACGAAACTATGCATTTCCACATGTAAGATAAAATGAAGCTTTCAGAATGGTGAGATGGGTACTCACTTATGATGTTAATTTTTTTTAATTGCAAATTTGGGAAAATGTATTACACTTTGAAGTTTATATTTTATATCGTGAATTAGATTATCAAGATCCAAACCTTATACCTTGCATTAGTATTGAACAGAAATTAAAGTTGTAATTTCAGCTTAAAATTGTATTATGGAAATTAAACAAAAATTACATTTTGTATCAAGATTGAATGTCAAGACTTGAAATTTCTAATAAAATTGGTTATTGTTGTTTAACCACCGAGTTTAATTGCAAGTCCCGTCCCACTGGACCCAGCGCATTTTTGGCTTCTCTAGGCCCTAGGCCTAGTTTTAAATAACTAGTGGCCCCTCTTTCAAAAAAAAGGAAGTTTTTTTATAAAGTCTAAAAAATTGAAAGAGGGGTTGCAAATGGTAGCAGAGCGTGGTTGATTCTAGGGTCGAACCCTTGGGTCCTTTGGTGTGACGGGGCTTGCAAACTCGGAAATATAGAAACATGGCAAACTTCAAAATTTTTTTTGAAGAACGATAATGGTCAGCCTGCCACCGCCATGCGGCATGCGTTTGTTGTTTTGGTGGGATTTTTGGTGTACCTTTGGTGACTTTGACTTACCGGGTATCTGGAGGGCATGGCTGGGAATTTGGCTGGTTAATCAATCGATGTGTGAGTATTGCGTGTGTGTTTGGCGGGATGCGGTATGGCCCGACCGACAGTCGGTCGTCTCCGACTGGACTTATTTTCAGAATATTTCTGACATTATGATGATTAGATGTTGCGGGTTAGCTACGTGTTGTTGAAATGTATATGTTGTGATAGGTGTTCGGTGGTGTGCATTGTAGGTCTATGTTAAATTTGTCGTTGTTGTTTCTCTTCTTGTGTATGATGTCGACAGAGAGCTGGAATGGGTTGGGTCCCCGCAGCACTAGGAAACCCGGGGGTCCTCTTGATGGAAGAAAGAGTACTCAAGATTTTCCTTTTGTAAGTCATGTTTGTGTGTTAGGTGTTTCGTGGAAATTTATGTTTGTTGTTGTGGGTTTTGAATTGTGCAATTCTGGCGGGGGTATGCTACCAGAAACTGCCCCACCCCCTTTCCGGAGTTCTCCAGAAATTTTCGGTTTTGTATGGAGTAGATGAGGACAGGTTGTTGGTCTTCTTGGACCTAGTCCTGCAGTTGGCAGATTTCCCGGGTGTGTCCGATGAGGAGGTCTTGTCCCTTATAAACCCATATTGCCGGGGTTCATTGGCATGGCTGGTCACCAGCATTCTGCGTCGGGGTTGCAGTGTCGACACTTTCCAGGCGGAGGTGTTGGACTTCTTCATACCCCGTCGACGACAAGACCAGTTGAAGTTTAAGTTATTCTATCGTCTACAGGCCAACGGAGAGGCATTGGGGGACTTCGTGCATGATGTAAGGAAAGCTGCCCGTATATTAAGACTGGGTTGCCCGAGACGGAAGTCATACAGGTAATACGAGAAGGTCTGACTCCCCAAGAGAGATCCCGGCTGGTTTTCGCAGAGCCTCCACGTTCTTTTGCGGACCTGGACCGGTGGTGTGCGCATGCCAGGACTGTCCAGGCGAATGACGAGTCCCGGGGAAGAGCTGCTACAGATGTCCAATACTCCAGTGGTTTATTAGGAAGAGCTAAAGAAGACAAACAGGGTGGTCGGTGGAGAACACAAGAGACAGTCAGAAAAACTGAATATTCCGGAAGTAATGGAGGCTACAAGGGGGTGGCAAGTGAGAAGACGGTAACAACAGCTACAGCACAGAAAACAAAGAAGTATGAAATTAACAGGGGAAGAAGAAATTATGTTAGTAAACAGACATCGGCAAGTAGGGAGCCGGTAGCAAGTCATTCCTATTTGGAGAGTAAGGAAACTTTAAAGGTTCCAGAGGAAGTACCAGTGCCTAATAGAGTTGTGGATGAAGAAGGTGAAGAGAAAGAGGAAACGCGGAATAACTTCTGTGGATTAATACAAGACGACAAGAAAACGTCTGTGATACTGAATTACAGGACTCAAAGAGGGCGTCATGGTTGAATCCAGAGGCCGCAGAATTTGTTCCGGTATCTCCATCTCGGTTCGTGAGAGATCCAGATCCTGTGACATCATCATCGTCTACGCAGGGATGTGAGAAGTCCCTTGATGGTGTAGCTTTACCATCGCCAGTAGAAATTAATTTAGTCATTGCACATGAACCTGGACAGCTGGATTCCAGGGTGGAAAATGTTGAGGACGTTGTAGTTGCTGAGAGTGGTGAAGGAGAGGCGAAGGAAGAGGCAGAAGAGTGGTCGGCAGAGGCTGCACAGGGAAGTATAGTTGTGGGTGTTAGAGAGACTGAAGAGTCTGAGTTTGCGGATGGACACAGGGATGTCCAGGCTGCAAGTGTTTCTGAGGTTGCGGATGGACAAGGGGATGTCCATGCTGCAAGTGTGGTAGAAGTAGATGAAGTAGAAGTTGAGGAGAAATTTGGTGGCAGCGTTGTGGAGTGTGTGAGTGAGAATGATGTAGTGTGTGAAGATGTGCAGACGCCTTCTGTAGGTAGTGTTGAGGATTCCGAAGAACGAAAAGAAGTTTCAGGTGGACCAGGCGAGCAACTAGAGAAGGACGAGGATGTGCAGTGTTCTGATGGTGGAAGTGGATGTGATGGCGATGATGTTGATGATGAACGTGTTGAGGAAAATGAGATCGGAGAAGAGGTTAGTCAAGAAGTTCGCGAAGGAGCTGGCGATGATTGTGATGCAGAAATCGGTGAGGAGCTGGGAGAAGATGCGGTGGAAGATGGATCAAGCGAGCAACTGGAAGGTGGTGAGGAGGTGCAGTGTCATGAGGTTGATTTGGATTATGGGGACAAAAAAGGGGAAATTGCGGAAGAGGAAGAAAAGAAGTGGAAGAAAGAGAAGCAGGGAAGGCAGAAGCAGAGGAGTTAGATGATGAGGATAATCCAAATCGGGGTGAAAGTAGTGAGGTAAGTTGCCTTGATCCTGATTTCGAGGAAACAAGTCAGTACAGCTCAACACGAAATAATCTATTAGAGAGTGGTGTACGAAAGGAACGAGTCACTAAAGTCCGTCACAGAAAGGTAAGAAGAAGAGGTTAACGGGTAGCGGGTAGATGTTCCCCACAGTCCCAGTGGTGTTCGTCTACTTCAGGGTTGCGCCCCTGCCCACGCGAGCCTTGGTTTTCTCCAGTCATTCTCCTTTTCGGAGGGAACCAGGTCCTTACCCTTAATCCTAACTATTGACCGCCAAATGATCCTTGCCCCGTTTCATCTTCCCAATTTTCCTATCCCCCCTTAAAAAAAAAAAAAAAAAAAAATCGATCAATAAGGAGTTAGAGAGACTTGCCTTGTGGTCCTGGAGATTGTCAGTTTCCCCTGTTCTGGAAGGTTATCATGGAGAAAGTTAGAGAGTTGGAGAGTGCCCTTAGATTTGTCGTGGTCTTGGAGATTGTAAGTTCCCCGGTTTTGGTTCTAAAGTTATGATGGAGAGTGATAATGTGCTGTTGTTTCCTTGTTCATAGTGGTTTGATTTCGATTTTTGGTAAGTGTAGGGTCGTGCCATGCCGCATTCTCCGGTTGTTTCCCGGGTGTTTTTGTTGAGGGAGAGAATTGTATTTATTTTGTATCGACGTCGGTGGAAAAGTGAACCCCTCCTGCTAGTTACGTGGTTTTTTAAAAAGTAAGAGTTGAGATTAATGTTCGCGAGCCCTTGATGCGGTCTTCTCTGCCTGGCTAGGCAGGGCCGTCCGCCCTTGTGTAGGGATGTGGGCCAGCCATGTGGCAAGGATGGACATGCCTTGTTAGTGCATGTGGCTGGTCGGTCCAAGAGATGGACGAGGAGTAGTGCGGTCACTCACATACCAAGGTGGGAGATACCTTGTTTGGTCTTAGGACGGGTATGTGAGTAGGACCGGTGGGAGTAGGTGATGGTCACCGGAGAGGGTGACGTGTTGGGGCGGTTCCGTGGGGTTGGCATAGCGGAGAGGGTCGCATGGGGAATGGACGCAGTTGTGAGGTTTCTCTGTTCTCCTGGGGGCCCTGACTGGTGGGAACACCGATAGCAACGCGAGTTTCATAGACTATAGGGGGTACACTGCAGGGTACCCCTGAGTTCCAGTTGGGCAACCAGGTTGCCCTTTTGGGGTGGGGGTGTGCCGTGTTTTGCTAAAAACCCGGCGTGCAATAAACGGAATAAAAAAAAAGATATATATATAAAAGAGTCTAACTACCGACATTGTTATTTGGTAAGTGCGCGCATGCGGGCGATATTGCAGCCGTGATTTGAACGGGCCTGCTTAATGCTGCTCTCTGGTGGAGGGGAGCGGAGTCGTGGTTTCCAACTTGTAATTTGTAGCTACGTTTCAGTTTCGACGGGACAGCTGATTCGTTTGGATCAGACGTTTCTTGCCAGCCGACCTTGTTGCTTGATTGTACAAAACTATCTACTATGATTGAGTAGATTTTACTGTGATCCTCGGTAAGTCCCATTTAAATTACATTGTTAACTATTTTATGAAAGTTGGAAAACGTAATATTGAAATTAACTGGATTGTAGGCCAGTTGAAATTGCGTGTTGCCGCGTGGTGCGTGAATGGCTTGTTCATGGGCGAATGTTTGATTGTGATTTTTTTTACCTTGTACAGCATGACAATTGCTATTGTAATTAATTATTGTAACTATAATTAACTATAATTATTGGGATGTAAAAGAGAGATGAGTTATAATTGTAATATGAGAAAGTCTTATTATATAGTAGCACGTGCTTCTATGTACTCATGCCTGTCCGAGTTTGTCAGTTTGTGTAGCGTCATCATTTTCTGGGCTATAATGCAATGCGTATTGTCAGTTATGAGGAGATATTTATTAATATTGAAGCAATGGGGGGACGTGAGTGTATTCTAGTATGCCAAAAGCAAAATTTAAAACGAAACTTGGGCTTAAAACTGGTTGTGATGTGCTGAGTGGGTTTTGGCTGTTGGATGGGAGTGTTGAGAAAGTATGAGTAACCATAGTAATTTTTCCTTAAAAATGTTTAAGGGTTTTAGCACCGCCGGGAGATCCAACCCATTCCAGCAGTTGGCAGTACAGCGGCCACAAGCAACAATCACAGACTCGATGCGGGTCCGGCTGGAAGAGCGTCTCACGTCATGCCGAAATGCCCCTCATAAGACATATCTGGACTATAAGGTGAAATTTAATCTTTTATACACATTTGGCCTCTGTAGCAAACCTCCAGTGTGCGACATTTTGCCGTTAACGAGCTCTACGTTATGGTGCCGCGGCTAACTAGACATAATTGGGCGGGGTGATGAACTTTACTGGAATAATTTCTTGATATAATTACGTCCCAATCTTATGTAGGCCTTCCCGAAGGGACGTGCCCGGCGCTCAAGTAAATTTTTTAATAATTTTGGGGTAGCAAAATTTGAGGTTGCAAAAGTTGTGACCATTCAGAATTCTTTCTTGTATCGGTGTCTAGTTCTCTTTATTCTACACTAAATTATGTTCTTTAATAAGGGAGCGGGTGATCTTAAGGGATTTTGATTTCTTTAATTGATTCATGTACCTGCGGCAGGGGCAGTTTTATGCAGGTTCTGGGCGTGTTGTTAATTGTTCGATCAGGCCGGGCGCGTCTACTCGGTCAGGTCAATTCAGGTTGTAAAGCCATATACCAGCATGTATACATATGTATATCCAGTTATTTGCTCCTTTAAGTAAATGTATTTTGTAATTTTATGAAAGTATGAAACATATAACACGATTTAGAAATCTTATCACTCCCATTATTATTTCAGAATGTGTTAAGCTATAATAATGTGTAGTATTTCTATACCTTATAAGAGAATTTTTACTACTTCATACCAGATTTATGATGTTGTAATTTTAGCTTCAATGTATTTTTTTTATACTTAATTGCTGGTGGTCATGTCTACTTGGGAGTTTGTAAATGCCTGAATTTTTATCTCTATAAAAACTTACTATTTATAAAAATAAAATACAGCTATGTTAACTACTTGAAGGCATGCTTCTAAAAGGGGAATTTTTGAATTTCGGTTTGTAATTACGGATATGCGGGGCGACCTTGCCCACGTAAATTTTGTAATTTCCTGACTCCACCTTTAATTCAGGTTGCTTTACTTTCGGTTACTAATATTTTTCTTTCCGTTATTTCTTTTACTCGCTCTTGTGAGTTAATGGGTTTTGTTTTTTTTTTACTTGGAGGCTATATAAGGAGGTGTTTGCCATTTAACGATTAATTGAGTGTTGCTACAGGATGACGGGTCCTGTGGTCTCCCATTCAGTTATGGGTGCAATGGGAAGGTACAGGCTGCCTGTCGAAATTAACCAGCTGTATTCCGTTATGCTGTGCTATAACTGTGATATGTGTTTTGTGTATATGTATTTTTTATGTGTGATTAGATGTCGTAATGTTGAGTAGTTTTAAGGATAATCTATATAATTACATATTTCATTCGCCCTATGTATAAGATTAAGCGTTATGGAAATAATATGATTGTTTATAATTACAAGGTGAGGAGTATTCATGAAACTATGCATTTCCACATGTAAGATAAATGAAGCTTTCAGAATGGTGAGATGGGTACTCACTTATGATGTTAATTTTTTTTAATTGCGAATTTGGGAAAATGTATTACACTTTGAAGTTTATATTTTATATCGTGAATTAGATTATCAAGATCCAAACCTTATACCTTGCATTAGTATTGAACAGAAATTAAAGTTGTAATTTCAGCTTAAAATTGTATTATGGAAATTAAACAAAAATTACATTTTGTATCAAGATTGAATGTCAAGACTTGAAATTTCTAATAAAATTGGTTATTGTTGTTTAACCACCGAGTTTAATTGCAAGTCCCGTCCCACTGGACCCAGCGCATTTTTGGCTTATCTAGGCCCTAGGCCTAGTTTTAAATAACTAGTGGCCCCTCTTTCAAAAAAAAGGAAGTTTTTTTATAAAGTCTAAAAAATTGAAAGAGGGGTTACAGTATGCAAAACATTATTTGATTCTGTTTGAAGTTGCGGATGTTATCGTTTGTCATAGAAACAAATTACCCTTGTTAAAATATAAAACGTTGCACATAAACTACCCCTTTCCCTTAACCGATCTTCACCAAAAACAATAGGTGTTGAGAACACAACAATTCAGGGCTGAATGAGAAATATTATTTGATTCTGTTTGAATTTGCAACTGTTATCGTTTGCCATAGAAAAAAATTACCCTTGATAAAAAAACGTTGCAGGTAAACTACCCCTTTCCCTTAACCGATCTTCACCATAACCGACAGGTCTTGAGAACTCTAATATTCAGGACTGTATGCAAAAAATTGTTTGATTCCGTTTGAATTTGCGTCTCATATCGTTTGCCTTAGAAAATACCCTTGTTAAAATATAAAACGTTGCAGGTAAACTACCCCTTTCCCTTAACCGATCTTCAACAAAATCAACAGACCTTGAGTTCTGTATAATTCAAAAAGGTATGCAAAAGAGTAATTGATTCTGTTTTAATGTACGGCAGTTATCGTTCGTCATAGAAAAATTACCCTTGTAAAAACATAAAATGTTGCAGGTAAACTACCCTATTCCCTTAACCGATCTTCACCAAAAGCAACAGGTCTTGAAAACTCTACAATTCAGGGCTGTATGCAAAACATTATTTGATTCTGTTTGAATTTGCCGCTGTTATTTATAAGATTTATATTTAAAATCATATTCGAAATGAAATATTTCCATAGAAACTACGTCTTTCTACTTATAGCTTCAGCATTAACCACAGTACTGTAGTCACTAACGTATACCACCTCACGTTTTCGCACTCGATTTTCACTGATGATGGCAGTCAATGGCACTGCAGAAAAGTCTGGTTTTACAGAAAACATTGGACTAAGGCTAAACAGCCCGGGAAGCAATTTTAACAAAAAACTATTTCTTTGTTGCCGATAACGTAGTACACTTAAAAAATTCTCCCCTCCACCTTCAAATATAATTTTTAATAATAGAAAATTACCACCACCTCGTTCACCTAACCTCTTCATTTATAGATATTTCATCTACGTTTCTACAGTGGATTATTATGAGCTTCTTATCAGGATACTTTATTTATAAAAATTAAGTACTTTACTCTTGTTAAATCATAAAATTTTTCTGGTAAACTACCCCTTTCTCTTAACCGATCTTCACCAAAATCAATAGGCCTACAGTCCTCTACAATTCAGGGATGCGAGCAAAAAAATATTTGATTCTGTTTGAATGTGAGGCAGTTATCGTTCATCATAAAAAAATTACAGTTGTTAAAACATAATATGTTGCAGGTAAACTACACCTTTCCCTTAACCGATCTTCACCAAAACCAACAGGTATTCAGTCTGTCACAATTGATGAATGTGTGCAAAAGAATATTTGATTCTGTTTGAATGTGCGGCAGTTATCTTTCGTCAAAGAAAAACTTACCCTTGTTAAAACATAAAATGTTGCAGGTAAACTACCCCTATCCCTTAACCGATCTTCACCAAAATCAACAGACATTGAGTTATGTATAATTCAAAAAGGAATGCACAAATATATTTGATTTTGTTTGAATTTACAGCAGTTATCGTTCGTCATAGAAAAATTACCCTTGTTAAAACATAAAACGCTGCAGGTAAACTATCCCTTTCCCTTAACCGATCTCCTCCGAAAACAATAGGTCTTGAGTACTCTACAATTCAGGGCTGTATGCAAAAAATTATTTGATTCTGTTTGAATTTGCGGCTGTTATCGTTTGCCATAGAAAATACCCTTTTTATGACATAAAACGTTCCTGATAACTACCCCTTTCCCTTAACCGATCTTCACCAAAAACAACAGGTCTTGAGAACTCTACAATTCAGGGCTGTATGCAAAAGAGTAGTAGATTCTGTTTAATTTTGCGCATGTTATCGTTTGACATAGAAAAAAATTACCCTTGATTAAAAAAAAAACCGTTGCAGCTAAAATACCCCTTTCCCTTAACCGATCTTCTCCGAAAACATTAGGTCTTGAGTACTCTACAATTCAGGGCTGTATGCAAAAACGTATTTGAGTCTGTTTGAATTTGCGGCAGTTATCGTTTGCCATAGAAAATACGCTTGATAAAAAAACGTTGCAGGTAAACTACCCCTTCCCCTTAACCGATCTTCACCAAAAACAATAGGTCTTGAGTACTCTACAAATCAGGGTTGTATGCAAAACATTATTTGATTCTGTTTGAATTTGCGGCTGTTATCGTTTGCCATAGAAAATACCCTTGTTAAAAAAACGTTGCAGGTAAACTACCCCTTTCCGTCAACCGATCTTCACCAAAAACAATAGGTCTTGAGAACTCTACAATTTAGGGCTGTATGCAAATAATCTTTTGATTCTGTTTGAATTTGCGGCTGTTATCGTTTGCCAAAAAAAGAAAAAATTCCCTTGATAAAAAAAAAACCGTTGCAGGTAAACTACCCCTTGCCCTCAACCGATCTTCACCAAAAACAATAGGTCACGAGTACTCTACAAATCAGGGCTGTATGGAAAAAATTATTTGATTCTGTTTGAATTTGCGGCAGTTATCGTTTGCCATAGAAAAATATCGGTATGGAGAACCATACATGACTTCCATATTCTAAGATTTATATTTAAAATCATTTTCACCCAAACAGCCAGGCTGTGTCTTACCTGCCTTTTTATTGCTGTATTAAATGAAAAATATTATATTACATTAAAATGAAAAAATTATAATTTTATTGCCTGGCAACAAAATTATTTTATTTTTAACAATTACCATTGTTTCAAAAAGTTTAAATAAATTTTCAAGTACTTTACTCTTGTTAAAACGTAAAAGGTTGCAGGTAAACTACCCCTTCCCCTTAACCGATCTTCACCAAAATCGAAAGTCATTGAGACCTCTACAATTCAGGGACGTATGCAAAAAATTATTTGATTCTGTTTGAATTTGCGGCTGTTATCGTTTGCCATAGAAAATACGCTTGATAAAAAAACGTTGCAGGTAAACTACCCCTTCCCCTTAACCGATCTTCACCAAAAACAATAGGTATTGAGTACTCTACAAATCAGGGCTGTATGCAAAACATTATTTGATTCTGTTTGAATTTGCGGCTGTTATCGTTTGCCATAGAAAATACCTTGTTAAAAAAACGTTGCAGGTAAACTACCCCTTTCCCTCAACCGATCTTCACCAAAAACAATAGGTCTTGAGAACTCTACAATTTAGGGCTGTATGCAAATAATCTTTTGATTCTGTTTGAATTTGCGGCTGTTATCGTTTGCCATAGGAAATACCCTTGTTAAAACATAAAACGTTGCAGGTAAACTACCCCGTTCCCTTAACCGATCTTCACCAAAAATAATAGGTCTTGAGTACTATACAAATCAGGGCTGTATGCAAAACATTATTTGATTCTGTTTGAATTTCCGGCTGTTATCGTTTGCCATAGAAAATACCCTTGTTAAAAAAACGTTGCAGGTAAACTACCCCTTTCCCTCAACCGATCTTCACCAAAAACAATAGGTCTTGAGAACTCTACAATTTAGGGCTGTATGCAAATAATCTTTTGGTTCTGTTTGAATTTGCGGCTGTTATCGTTTGCCATAGGAAATACCCTTGTTAAAACATAAAACGTTACAGGTAAACTACCCCTTTCCCTTAACCGATCTTCACCAAAATCAACAGATCTTGAGAACTCTACAATTCAGGGCTGTATGCGAAACATTATTTGATTCTGTTTGAATTTGCGGCTGTTATCGTTTGCCAAACAAACAAAATTACCCTTGCTAAAAAAAAACCGTTGCAGGTAAACTACCCCTTTCCCTCAACCGATCTTCACCAAAAACAATAGGTCGCGAGTACTCTGCAAATCAGGGCTGCATGCAAAAAATTATTTGATTCTGTTTGAATTTGCGGCAGTTATCGTTTGCCATAGAAAAAAAATCTACAGACAGACAGACAGACAGAAAGACACACACACAGACACTTTTTGGAAAACGACTTTTTTTCATGTTTTGAGTGTAGTAGAATCAGAATCTGCAATAATCTCGAACACGATTTTTTTTGCCATCACCATACTTCCATTCCTTAAGGAATATGGAAGTAAAAATACGCTTGATAAAAAATGTTGCAGGTAAACTACCCCTTCCCCTTAACCGATCTTCACTAAAAACAATAGGTCTTGAGTACTCTACAAATCAGGGCTGTATGCAGAAAATTATTTGATTCTGTTCAAATTTGCGGCTGTTATCGTTTGCCATAGAAAATACCCTTGTTAAAAAAACGTTGTAGGTAAACTACCCCTTTCCCTTAACCGATCTTCACCAAAAACAATAGGACTTGAGAACTCTACAACTCAGAGCTGTAAGCGAAACATTATTTGATTCTGTTTGAATTTGCGGCTGTTACCGTTTGCCAAAAAAAAAAATTTCCCTTGATAAAAAAAACCGTTGCAGGTAAACTACCCCTTCCCCTCAACCGATCTTCACCAAAAACAATAGGTCTTGAGTACTCTACAAATAAGGGCTGTATGCAGAAAATTATTTGATTCTGTTCGAATTTGCGGCTGTTATCGTTTGCCATAGAAAATACCCTTGTTAAAAAAACGTTGTAGGTAAACTACCCCTTTCCCTTAACCGATCTTCACCAAAAACAAAAGGTCTTGAGAACTCTACAATTTAGGGCAGTATGCAAAACATTATTTGATTATGTTTGATTTTGCGGCTGTTATCGTTTGCCATAGTAAATACCATTGTTAAAACATAAAACGGTACAGGTAAACTACCCCTTTCCCTTAACCGATCTTTACCAAAATCAACAGATCGTGAGAACTATACAATTCAGGGCTGTATGCGAAACATTATTTGATTCTGTTTGAATGTGCGGCTGTTATCGTTTGCCATAGAAAATACCCTTGTTAAAAAAACGTTGTAGGTAAACTACCCCTTCCCCTCAACCGATCTTCACCAAAAACAATAGATCGCGAGTACTCTACAAATCAGGGCTGTATGCTAAAAATTATTTGATTCTGTTTGAATTTGCGGCTGTTATCGTTTGCCATAGAAAAAAAATCTACAGACACACACACAGACAGACAGACAGACACACACACAGACACTTTTCGGAAAACGACTTTTTTTCATGTTTTGAGTGTAGTAGAATCAGAATCTGCAATAATCTCGAACACGATTTTTTTTGCCATCACCATACTTCCATTCCTTAAGGAATATGGAAGTAAAATACACTTGATTAAAAAAAACCGTTGCAGGTAAACTACCCCTTTCCCTTAAACGATCTTCACCAAAAACAATAGGTCTTGAGTACTCTACAAATCAGGACTGTATGCAAAAAATTATTTGATTCTGTTAGAATTTGTGGCTGTTATCGTTTGCCATAGAAAAAAAATCTACAGACATACACACAGACCCACAAACACACACACAGACACTTTTCGAAAATTGACTTTTTTTCATGTTTTGAGTGTAGTAAAATCAGAATCTGCAATAATCTCGAACACGATTTTTTTTGCCATCACCATACTTCCATTTCCTTAAGGAACATGGAAGTAAAAATTACCCTTGATAAGAAAAACTTTGCTGGTAAACTACCCCTTCCCCTTAACCGATCCTGACCAAAAACAGTAGGTCTTGAGTACTCTACAAATCAGGGCAGAATGGAAAAAATTATTTGATTTTGTTTGAACGTGTGTCTCTTAACGTTTGCCATCGAAAATACCCTTATAAAACATAAAACGTTGCTGGTAAACTACCCCTTTCCCTTAACCGATCTTCACCAAAAAACAATAGGTCCTGAGAACTCTACAATTCAGGGCTGTATGCAAACAATTATTTGATTCTGTTTGAATTTGCAGCTTTTATCGTTTGCCATAGAAAATACCCTTGTTAAAACATAAAACATTGCAGGTAAACTACCCCTCTGACTTAACCGATCTTCGCCAAAAACAACAGGTCTTGAGTACTCTACAAATAAGGGCTGTATGCAAAACATTATTTGATTCTGTTTGAATTTGCAGCTGTTTTATCGTTTGCCATAGAAAATAATCTCGAACACGATTTTTTTTGCCATCACCATACTTCCATTCCTTAAGGAATATGGAAGTAAAAAATCTACAGACGGACACACACACATGCTTTTCAAAAAATTTATTTTCATGTTTTGAGGGTAGTACAATCAGAATCTGCAATAATCTCGACCACGATTTTTTTTGCCATCACCATACTTCCATTTCCTTATGGAACAGGGAAGTAAAAAATTATCCCCTCTCCATTCAACTATAATTTTCATTTAAAGAAAATTACCCCCACACCGTTCGAATAGCCTCTTCATTTATAGATATTTCATCTACGTTTCTACAGTGGATTATTAAGATTTTCTTATCAGGATACTATATTTATCAAAATTAAGTACTTTACTCTTGTTACAACAAAAAATGTTTCAGGTAAACTGCCCTTTCCCCGTAATCGATCAATACCAAAATCAATAGGCCTTGAGTCTTCTACAACTCAGGCACACATGTAAAAAAAACGTTGATTCTGTTTGAATTTACGGTAGTTATCGTTCGTCATGAAAAACTTCCTCTTGTTACAACATAAAATGTTGCAGGTAAACTACCCCTTTCCCTTAACCGATCTTCACCATAAGCAACAGGCCTTGATTTCTCTACAATTTAGGGATGCACAAATGTGTTTGATTATGTTTGAATTTACGTCTGTTATTGAACGTCATAGAATAAATTAACCTTGTTATCACATAAAATGTTGCAGGTAAACTACACCTTTCTCTTACCTGATCTTCAACAAAATCAACAGGTCTTGAGTCCTCTACAATTCAGGAATGCATGCAAAACATTATTTGATTCTGTCTGAATTTGTGGCAGTTATCGTTCGTCATAGAAACAATTACATGACTTCCATGTTCTAAGATTTATATTTAAAATCATTTACGAAATGAAATGTTTCCATAGAAACTACTTCTTTCCACTTATTGCTTCAGCCTTAACCACAGTACTGTGGTCACTAATGTATACCACCACACGTTATCGCACTCGATTTTCACTGATGATGGCAGTCGACGACACTCCCGAAACGTCTGGTTTTGCAGAAAACATTGGACTACGGCCAAACTGCCCGGGAAGGAATTTTAACAACAAACTACTACTTTGTTGCCGATAACGTGTACACATATAAAAATTATCCCCTCCCCCTTCAACTATAATTTTCATTTATAGAAAATTACCCCCACCCCGTTCAACTAGCCTCTTCATTTATATACTGTTTCCGTTCTTAGCTTAATCCTGATGTAAACAAACCCACATGGCTCATCTGAAACGCTATTGGTCAGGGGCGTTGACATTCTTCACACAGTAATCTGTTACGCGCATGTGCAGAGTATCTGTATAGTCATGTTAGAGTTGTCATTACTGCGACAAGTGGTTTTGATTACGTGTAATCATCTTTATGAATACACAGTAGAACTTTATCCCTGCTACCAAAATTAACATAAATTTAAAAAGTTTTTAGTAAATGATATTGACGAAAAATAGAGGCACGCCGTTTTAAAACTTCCTCCTTACCACTGTATTCTGAATCCCACTGAATAAATATGAAACCAGTTGAAAGGATATGTTGCCCGTCACGACACAACATATAAGCTGCATGATGTAAAACAACTGATAGAGAAGACGGGAAATGAAATAACAACGGACAATTGGAGTCGTTGTGTCGAGCATGTATTCAAGGAAGAAGACAAAGGAATTGGGCCAAATTACAGACACCGTCGTGGACAATCTTATCATTCACACTGCTGACTCAAGTTCAACACAGACATGAAAGGCATTGAATTACTCTCTGACGGTAGTCGATAACATACAGCATACTGGCAATTATCACAGCTTCTACTTTTGCTTTAAGTATACGCCTACTTTATTTTTTTTTCTTGCGATATTCAAACAGTGAATAAAAAAAAGCCATTCGTATTCACTCCGTCTTATAAAATATGCCATTGTCGCTCTGACACAGTCACACAAATATGACTTTAGTCAGGAAATATTATGACAATTAACGTGTGTTTATACAGTATCAACATTATATGTACCCTGTCTGTACTCCTTCTGTCAGAGTGACACGCCTCTAATTCAAGCAGCAAATAGCGTTTCAGATGTGCCACGCCTGTTTGTTTACATCAGGATTAAGCTAAGAACGGAAAGAGTATACATATTTCAACTAAATTTCTACAGTGGATTATTAAGATCTTCTTATCAGGATACTTATTTATCAAAATTAAGTACTTTACTCGTTACAACATAAAATGTTGCAGGTAAACTACCCCTTTCCCTTAACCAATCTTCACCAAAATCAATATGACTTGAGTACTCAACAACTCAGGTACATATTTAAAAAATTATTTGATTCTGTTTGAATTTACGGCAGTTATCGTTCGTCATAAAAAAATTTCCCTTGTTATCACTTGTTATCACATAAATGTTACAGGTAAACTACACCTTTCTCTTACCTGATCTTCAACAAAATCAACAGGTCTTGAGTCGTCTACAATTCAGGGATGCATGCAAAATATTATTTGATTCTGTTTGAATTTGCGGCAGTTATCGTTCGTCATAGAAACAATTACTCTTGTTAAAACATTAAAAGTGGCAGGTAAACTACCCCTTTCCCTTAACCGATCTTCACCAAAATCAATAAGTTCTCCATATCGGTATGGAGAACCATATATAACTTCCATGTTCTAAGATTTATATTTAAAATCATTTTCGAAATGAAATATTACCATAGAAACTACTTCTTTCTACTTACTGCTTCAGCCTTAACCACAGTACTGTGGTCACTAACGTATACCACCTCACGTTATCGCACTCGATTTTCACTGATGATGGAAGTCGATGGCATTGCCGAAACGTCTGGTTTTGTAGAAAACATTTGACTACGGCCAAACATCCCGGGAAGGAATTTTAACAAAAACTACTTCTTTGTTGCTGATAACGTTGTACACATATATATATAAAAAATATGCATAAAATTAATGGCTTGTATAAGTTAATGTTTGATCTCCATTAAGTAGTGCTCAAGTTTCCAAAGTTTTAATATTATGATGTCCGTAATTAAAACATCAGAGCAGGTTTAGTGTATATGAGGGTACACCGAGGACAAAAATTTTCAACATTTCCTATTGAGCATTGCTTGGAGTAAAGCTGTACGCAAACAAATATTTTATTCTGTTTGAATGTTCGGCAGTTATCGTTCGTCATAGAAACTATTACCCTTGTTAAAACATTAAAAGTGGCAGGTACCCCTTTCCCTTAACCGATCTTCACCAAAATCAATAGGCCATGAGTCCTCTACAACTCAGGCACATATGTAAAAAATTATTTGATTCTGTTTGAATTTACCGCAGTTATCGTTCATCATAGAAAAAATTACCCTTGTTATCCCATAAAACGTTGCTGGAAAACTACACCTTTCTCTTAACTGATCTTCACCAAAATCAATAGGCCTTGAGTCTTCTACCATTCAGGGATGCATGCAAAACATTATCTGATTCTGTTTGAATGTGCGGCAGTTATCGTTCATCATAAAAACAATTACTCTTGTTAAAACATAAAATGTTGCAGGTAAACTACCCCTTTCCCTCAACCGATCTTCACCAAAATCAACAGACCTTGAGCTCTGTACAACTCAGGAAAGTGTGCAAAAAATTATTAGATTCTCTTTGAATTTTCGGCAGTTATCATTCGTCATAAAAAATTACCCTTTTTAAAACATAAAACGTTGCTGATAAACTACCCCTTTCCCTTAACCGATCTTCACCAAAAACAATAGGTCTTGAGTACTCTACAAATCAGGGCTGTATGCAAAAACTTATTTGATTCTGTTTGAATTTGCAGCTCTTATAGCTTGCCATAGAAAATACCCTTTTCAAACATAAAATGTTGACCGTAAACTACCCCTTCCCCTTAACTGAACGTCACCAAAAACAATAGATCTTGAGAACTCTACAATTCAGGGCTGTATGCAAAATATTATTTGATTGTGTTTGAATTTGCGACTGTTATTGTTTGCCATAGAAACAAATTACCCTTGATTTAAAAAAAATGTTGCAGGTAAACTACCCTTTTCCCTCAACCGATCTTCACCAAAAACAATAGGTCGCGAGTACTCTGCAAATCAGGGCTGCATGCAAAAAATTATTTGATTCTGTTTGAATTTGCGGCAGTTATCGTTTGCCATAGAAAAAAAATCTACAGACAGACAGACAGACAGACAGACAGACAGACACACACACAGACACTTTTTGGAAAACGACTTTTTTTCATGTTTTGAGTGTAGTAGAATCAGAATCTGCAATAATCTCGAACACGATTTTTTTTGCCATCACCATACTTCCATTCCTTAAGGAATATGGAAGTAAAAATACGCTTGATAAAAAATGTTGCAGGTAAACTACCCCTTCCCCTTAACCGATCTTCACCAAAAACAATAGGTCTTGAGTACTCTACAAATCAGGGCTGTATGCAGAAAATTATTTGATTCTGTTCGAATTTGCGGCTGTTATCGTTTGCCATAGAAAATACCCTTGTTAAAAAAACGTTGTAGGTAAACTACCCCTTTCCCTTAACCGATCTTCACCAAAAACAATAGGACTTGAGAACTCTACAACTCAGAGCTGTATGCGAAACATTATTTGATTCTGTTTGAATTTGCGGCTGTTACCGTTTGCCAAAAAAAAAAATTTCCCTTGATAAAAAAAACCGTTGCAGGTAAACTACCCCTTCCCCTCAACCGATCTTCACCAAAAACAATAGGTCTTGAGTACTCTACAAATGAGGGCTGTATGCAGAAAATTATTTGATTCTGTTTGAATTTGCGGCTGTTTTCGTTTGCCATAGAAAATACCCTTGTTAAAAAAACGTTGTAGGTAAACTACCCCTTTCCCTTAACCGATCTTCACCAAAAACAATAGGACTTGAGAACTCTACAACTCAGAGCTGTATGCGAAACATTATTTGATTCTGTTTGAATTTGCGGCTGTTACCGTTTGCCAAAAAAAAAAATTTCCCTTGATAAAAAAAACCGTTGCAGGTAAACTACCCCTTCCCCTCAACCGATCTTCACCAAAAACAATAGGTCTTGAGTACTCTACAAATCAGGGCTGTATGCAGAAAATTATTTGATTCTGTTTGAATTTGCGGCTGTTATCGTTTGCCATAGAAAATACCCTTGTTAAAAAAACGTTGTAGGTAAACTACCCCTTTCCCTTAACCGATCTTCACCAAAAACAAAAGGTCTTGAGAACTCTACAATTTAGGGCAGTATGCAAAACATTATTTGATTATGTTTGATTTTGCGGCTGTTATCGTTTGCCATAGTAAATACCATTGTTAAAACATAAAACGGTACAGGTAAACTACCCCTTTCCCTTAACCGATCTTTACCAAAATTAACAGATCGTGAGAACTATACAATTCAGGGCTGTATGCGAAACATTATTTGATTCTGTTTGAATTTGCGGCTGTTATCGTTTGCCATAGAAAATACCCTTGTTAAAAAAACGTTGTAGGTAAACTACCCCTTCCCCTCAACCGATCTTCACCAAAAACAATAGGTCGCGAGTACTCTACAAATCAGGGCTGTATGCTAAAAATTATTTGATTCTGTTTGAATTTGCGGCTGTTATCGTTTGCCATAGAAAAAAAATCTACAGACACACAGACAGACAGACAGACAGACAGACACACACACAGACACTTTTCGGAAAACGACTTTTTTTCATGTTTTGAGTGTAGTAGAATCAGAATCTGCAATAATCTCGAACACGATTTTTTTTGCCATCACCATACTTCCATTCCTTAAGGAATATGGAAGTAAAATACACTTGATTAAAAAAAACCGTTGCAGGTAAACTACCCCTTTCCCTTAAACGATCTTCACCAAAAACAATAGGTCTTGAGTACTCTACAAATCAGGACTGTATGCAAAAAATTATTTGATTCTGTTAGAATTTGTGGCTGTTATCGTTTGCCATAGAAAAATATCGGTATGGAGAACCATACATGACTTCCGTATTCTAAGATTTATATTTAAAATCATTTTCAGCCAAACAGCCAGGCTGTGTCTTACCTGCCTTTTTATTGCTGTATTAAATGAAAAATATTATATTACATTAAAATGAAAAAATTATAATTTTATTGCCTGGCAACAAAATTATTTTATTTTTAACAATTACCATTGTTTCAAAAAGTTTAAATAAATTTTCAAGTACTTTACTCTTGTTAAAACGTAAAAGGTTGCAGGTAAACTACCCCTTCCCCTTAACCGATCTTCACCAAAATCGAAAGCCATTGAGACCTCTACAATTCAGGGACGTATGCAAAAAATTATTTGATTCTGTTTGAATTTGCGGATGTTATCGTTTGCCATAGAAAATACGCTTGATAAAAAAACGTTGCAGGTAAACTACCCCTTCCCCTTAACCGATCTTCACCAAAAACAATAGGTCTTGAGTACTCTACAAATCAGGGCTGTATGCAAAACATTATTTGATTCTGTTTGAATTTGCGGCTGTTATCGTTTGCCATAGAAAATAAAACGTAAAAGGTTGCAGGTAAACTACCCCTTCCCCTTAACCGATCTTCACCAAAAACAATAGGTCTTGAGTACTCTACAAATCAGGACTGTATGCAAAACATTATTTGATTCTGTTTGAATTTGCGGCTGTTATCGTTTGCCATATAAAATACCCTTGTTAAAAAAACGTTGCAGGTAAACTACCCCTTTCCCTCAACCGATCTTCACCAAAAACAATAGGTCTTGAGAAATCTACAATTCAGTGCTGTATGCGACACATTATTTGATTCTGTTTGAATTTGCGGCTGTTATCGTTTGCCAAAAAAAAAAAAAATTTCCCTTGATAAAAAAAACCGTTGCAGGTAAACTACCCCTTCCCCTCAACCGATCTTCACCAAAAACAATAGGTCGCGAGTACTCTACAAATCAGGGCTGTATGCAAAAAATTATTTGATTCTGTTTGAATTTGCGGCAGTTGTCGTTTGCCATAGAAAATATGCATGATAAAAAACGTTGCTGGTAAACTACCCCTTCCCCTCAACCGATCTTCACCAAAAACAATAGGTCTTGAGTACTCTACAAATCAGGGCTGTATGCAGAAAATTATTTGATTCTGTTTGAATTTGCGGCTGTTATCGTTTGCCATAGAAAATACCCTTGTTAAAAAAACGTTGTAGGTAAACTACCCCTTTCCCTTAACCGATCTTCACCAAAAACAAAAGGTATTGAGAACTCTACAATTTAGGGCTGTATGCAAATAATCTTTTCATTCTGTTTGAATTTGCGGCTGTTATCGTTTGCCATAGGAAATACCCTTGTTAAAACATAAAACGTTACAGGTAAACTACCCCTTTCCCTTAACCGATCTTCACCAAAAACAATAGGTCTTGAGAACTCTACAATTCAGGGCTGTATGCGAAACATTATTTGATTCTGTTTGAATTTGCGGCTGTTATCGTTTGCCAAACAAACAAAATTTCCCTTGCTAAAAAAAAACCGTTGCAGGTAAACTACCCCTTTCCCTCAACCGATCTTCACCAAAAACAATAGGTCGCGAGAACTCTGCAAAACCGGGCTGTATGCAAAAAATTATTTGATTCTGTTTGAATTTGCGGCAGTTATCGTCTGCCATAGAAAAAAAATCTACAGACAGACAGACACACAGACACACAGACACACACACAGACACTTTTCGGAAAACGACTTTTTTTCATGTTTTGAGTGTAGTAGAATCAGAATCTGCAATAATCTCGAACACGATTTTTTTTGCCATCACCATACTTCCATTCCTTAAGGAATATGGAAGTAAAAAATCTACAGACACACACACAGACCCACAAACACACACACAGACACTTTTCGAAAATTGACTTTTTTTCATGTTTTGAGTGTAGTAAAATCAGAATCTGCAATAATCTCGAACACGATTTTTTTTGCCATCACCATACTTCCATTTCCTTAAGGAACATGGAAGTAAAAATTACCCTTGATAAGAAAAACTTTGCTGGTAAACTACCCCTTCCCCTTAACCGATCCTGACCAAAAACAGTAGGTCTTGAGTACTCTACAAATCAGGGCAGAATGGAAAAAATTATTTGATTTTGTTTGAACGTGTGTCTCTTAACGTTTGCCATCGAAAATACCCTTATAAAACATAAAACGTTGCTGGTAAACTACCCCTTTCCCTTAACCGATCTTCACCAAAAAACAATAGGTCCTGAGAACTCTACAATTCAGGGCTGTATGCAAACAATTATTTGATTCTGTTTGAATTTGCAGCTTTTATCGTTTGCCATAGAAAATACCCTTGTTAAAACATAAAACATTGCAGGTAAACTACCCCTCTGACTTAACCGATCTTCGCCAAAAACAACAGGTCTTGAGTACTCTACAAATAAGGGCTGTATGCAAAACATTATTTGATTCTGTTTGAATTTGCAGCTGTTTTATCGTTTGCCATAGAAAATAATCTCGAACACGATTTTTTTTGCCATCACCATACTTCCATTCCTTAAGGAATATGGAAGTAAAAAATCTACAGACGGACACACACACATGCTTTTCAAAAAATTTATTTTCATGTTTTGAGGGTAGTACAATCAGAATCTGCAATAATCTCGACCACGATTTTTTTTGCCATCACCATACTTCCATTTCCTTATGGAACAGGGAAGTAAAAATTATCCCCTCTCCATTCAACTATAATTTTCATTTAAAGAAAATTACCCCCACACCGTTCGAATAGCCTCTTCATTTATAGATATTTCATCTACGTTTCTACAGTGGATTATTAAGATTTTCTTATCAGGATACTATATTTATCAAAATTAAGTACTTTACTCTTGTTACAACAAAAAATGTTTCAGGTAAACTGCCCTTTCCCCGTAATCGATCAATACCAAAATCAATAGGCCTTGAGTCTTCTACAACTCAGGCACACATGTAAAAAAAACTTTGATTCTGTTTGAATTTACGGTAGTTATCGTTCGTCATGAAAAACTTCCTCTTGTTACAACATAAAATGTTGCAGGTAAACTACCCCTTTCCCTTAACCGATCTTCACCATAAGCAACAGGCCTTGATTTCTCTACAATTTAGGGATGCACAAATGTGTTTGATTATGTTTGAATTTACGTCTGTTATTGAACGTCATAGAATAAATTAACCTTGTTATCACATAAAATGTTGCAGGTAAACTACACCTTTCTCTTACCTGATCTTCAACAAAATCAACAGGTCTTGAGTCCTCTACAATTCAGGAATGCATGCAAAACATTATTTGATTCTGTCTGAATTTGTGGCAGTTATCGTTCGTCATAGAAACAATTACATGACTTCCATGTTCTAAGATTTATATTTAAAATCATTTACGAAATGAAATGTTTCCATAGAAACTACTTCTTTCCACTTATTGCTTCAGCCTTAACCACAGTACTGTGGTCACTAATGTATACCACCACACGTTATCGCACTCGATTTTCACTGATGATGGCAGTCGACGACACTCCCGAAACGTCTGGTTTTGCAGAAAACATTGGACTACGGCCAAACTGCCCGGGAAGGAATTTTAACAACAAACTACTACTTTGTTGCCGATAACGTGTACACATATAAAAATTATCCCCTCCCCCTTCAACTATAATTTTCATTTATAGAAAATTACCCCCACCCCGTTCAACTAGCCTCTTCATTTATATACTGTTTCCGTTCTTAGCTTAATCCTGATGTAAACAAACCCACATGGCTCATCTGAAACGCTATTGGTCAGGGGCGTTGACATTCTTCACACAGTAATCTGTTACGCGCATGTGCAGAGTATCTGTATAGTCATGTTAGAGTTGTCATTACTGCGACAAGTGGTTTTGATTACGTGTAATCATCTTTATGAATACACAGTAGAACTTTATCCCTGCTACCAAAATTAACATAAATTTAAAAAGTTTTTAGTAAATGATATTGACGAAAAATAGAGGCACGCCGTTTTAAAACTTCCTCCTTACCACTGTATTCTGAATCCCACTGAATAAATATGAAACCAGTTGAAAGGATATGTTGCCCGTCACGACACAACATATAAGCTGCATGATGTAAAACAACTGATAGAGAAGACGGGAAATGAAATAACAACGGACAATTGGAGTCGTTGTGTCGAGCATGTATTCAAGGAAGAAGACAAAGGAATTGGGCCAAATTACAGACACCGTCGTGGACAATCTTATCATTCACACTGCTGACTCAAGTTCAACACAGACATGAAAGGCATTGAATTACTCTCTGACGGTAGTCGATAACATACAGCATACTGGCAATTATCACAGCTTCTACTTTTGCTTTAAGTATACGCCTACTTTATTTTTTTTTCTTGCGATATTCAAACAGTGAATAAAAAAAAGCCATTCGTATTCACTCCGTCTTATAAAATATGCCATTGTCGCTCTGACACAGTCACACAAATATGACTTTAGTCAGGAAATATTATGACAATTAACGTGTGTTTATACAGTATCAACATTATATGTACCCTGTCTGTACTCCTTCTGTCAGAGTGACACGCCTCTAATTCAAGCAGCAAATAGCGTTTCAGATGTGCCACGCCTGTTTGTTTACATCAGGATTAAGCTAAGAACGGAAAGAGTATACATATTTCAACTAAATTTCTACAGTGGATTATTAAGATCTTCTTATCAGGATACTTATTTATCAAAATTAAGTACTTTACTCGTTACAACATAAAATGTTGCAGGTAAACTACCCCTTTCCCTTAACCAATCTTCACCAAAATCAATATGACTTGAGTACTCAACAACTCAGGTACATATTTAAAAAATTATTTGATTCTGTTTGAATTTACGGCAGTTATCGTTCGTCATAAAAAAATTTCCCTTGTTATCACTTGTTATCACATAAATGTTACAGGTAAACTACACCTTTCTCTTACCTGATCTTCAACAAAATCAACAGGTCTTGAGTCGTCTACAATTCAGGGATGCATGCAAAATATTATTTGATTCTGTTTGAATTTGCGGCAGTTATCGTTCGTCATAGAAACAATTACTCTTGTTAAAACATTAAAAGTGGCAGGTAAACTACCCCTTTCCCTTAACCGATCTTCACCAAAATCAATAAGTTCTCCATATCGGTATGGAGAACCATATATAACTTCCATGTTCTAAGATTTATATTTAAAATCATTTTCGAAATGAAATATTACCATAGAAACTACTTCTTTCTACTTACTGCTTCAGCCTTAACCACAGTACTGTGGTCACTAACGTATACCACCTCACGTTATCGCACTCGATTTTCACTGATGATGGAAGTCGATGGCATTGCCGAAACGTCTGGTTTTGTAGAAAACATTTGACTACGGCTAAACATCCCGGGAAGGAATTTTAACAAAAACTACTTCTTTGTTGCTGATAACGTTGTACACATATATATATAAAAAATATGCATAAAATTAATGGCTTGTATAAGTTAATGTTTGATCTCCATTAAGTAGTGCTCAAGTTTCCAAAGTTTTAATATTATGATGTCCGTAATTAAAACATCAGAGCAGGTTTAGTGTATATGAGGGTACACCGAGGACAAAAATTTTCAACATTTCCTATTGAGCATTGCTTGGAGTAAAGCTGTACGCAAACAAATATTTTATTCTGTTTGAATGTTCGGCAGTTATCGTTCGTCATAGAAACTATTACCCTTGTTAAAACATTAAAAGTGGCAGGTACCCCTTTCCCTTAACCGATCTTCACCAAAATCAATAGGCCATGAGTCCTCTACAACTCAGGCACATATGTAAAAAATTATTTGATTCTGTTTGAATTTACCGCAGTTATCGTTCATCATAGAAAAAATTACCCTTGTTATCACATAAAACGTTGCTGGAAAACTACACCTTTCTCTTAACTGATCTTCACCAAAATCAATAGGCCTTGAGTCTTCTACCATTCAGGGATGCATGCAAAACATTATCTGATTCTGTTTGAATGTGCGGCAGTTATCGTTCATCATAAAAACAATTACTCTTGTTAAAACATAAAATGTTGCAGGTAAACTACCCCTTTCCCTCAACCGATCTTCACCAAAATCAACAGACCTTGAGCTCTGTACAACTCAGGAAAGTGTGCAAAAAATTATTAGATTCTCTTTGAATTTTCGGCAGTTATCATTCGTCATAAAAAAATTACCCTTTTTAAAACATAAAACGTTGCTGATAAACTACCCCTTTCCCTTAACCGATCTTCACCAAAAACAATAGGTCTTGAGTACTCTACAAATCAGGGCTGTATGCAAAAACTTATTTGATTCTGTTTGAATTTGCAGCTCTTATAGCTTGCCATAGAAAATACCCTTTTCAAACATAAAATGTTGACCGTAAACTACCCCTTCCCCTTAACTGAACTTCACCAAAAACAATAGGTCTTGAGAACTCTACAATTCAGGGCTGTATGCAAAATATTATTTGATTGTGTTTGAATTTGCGACTGTTATTGTTTGCCATAGAAACAAATTACCCTTGATTTAAAAAAAACGTTGCAGGTAAACTACCCTTTTCCCTTAACCGATCTTCACCAAAAACAATAGGTCTTGAGTACTCTACAAATCAGGGCTGTATGCAAAAAATTATTTGATTCTGTTTGAATTTGCGGCTGTTATCGTTTGCCATAGAAAAAAATCTACAGACAGACAGACAGACACACAGACACTTTTTGAAAAACGACTTTTTTTCATGTTTTGAGTGTAGTAGAATCAGAATCTGCAATAATCTCGAACACGATTTTTTTTTGCCATCACCATACTTCCATTTCCTTAAGGAACATGGAAGTAAAAAGTCATTTTTCATAAAGTGTCTGTGTGGGTGTCTGTCTCTGTGTAGAATTTTTCTATGGCAAACGATAACAACCGCAAATTCAAACAGAATCAAATAATTTTTTGCATACAGGCCTCAATTGTAGTGATCTCAAGGCCTATTGTTTTTGGTGAAGATCAGTTAAGGGAAAGGGGTAGTTTACCTGCAACGTTTTACGTTTTAACAAGAGTAAAGTGCTCAATTTTGATAAAAATAAGAATCCTGAAAAGAAGGTCATAATAATCCACTGTAGAAAAGTAGATAAAATATCTACAAATGAAAAGGGTAGTTGAAGGGGGAGGTGGTAAATTTGTATAAGTTTTATGTGTACTACGTTATTGACAACAAAGAAATAGTTTCTATGGAAACATTCCATTTCACTTTATCAAAATTCTATAATTTTCATTTTAATTTAAATCACGTATGAGTGAAAATATATCGACCTGGCAGGCAAGCGTATCTCAATTATGTAATGTTTACTTTTCCAAAGTTTTATTATTGTGATTACCACAATAAAAAGGCCGGCAGGACACACACACACACACACACACACACACACACACACAAAATTCGCGTTATTTCTGGCCTCACTCATGTTTATTTTATTATGTTTGCATGCTTTTTAAATTGAAAGTGCCGAAACCCACGCCTACACAATGCGTGCAAGCCGAAAAGGTGGACATCGATTTGCTTCCTGTAGATAGCTGGGCAGTGTTGTTGTATTAAAGCAATTAATGCAATCTGTGTACTTATTTCTATTATGATATAAGAATTATAAACTAATATGTGCATGTGTGTATGTATGAAAAATATATAAATATTTTTCTCCTTTGGAAAATTGTTTGCCCCTCCTTGAAAATATTTTGACCTCCATGATGGCTGGTTATTTACTAGCCTGTGTGGAATATAGCGTTATGACATGGATCACAATGGTGAGTGTTAAACAGGAGACACAAACGTATTAAGGAAGAAATGTTTTGCTGAGATATTTATAATTATACGGGTGAACATAAGTTCAGGAAATCAGAAGACAAATGGAAAGAAAAAAATCAAGACTCGATTTTAAAAAAGAAAAATGACTAGTATAGTATTGACAGGAAAGACTTTGATAACACTATAGACATCCCTCGGCCCCTCGCGGCGAGAGTCCAATTTCATTACAGGAATCAGATCGCAGCTACCTTTAGCTAGCTCTTCGTTCAACCTACAGACATTTCATCCAAAAGTACAGTCCTTCTTCACGAAGGTTGAGGATAGTCTTAATCCAACTGACATGGTGGTACCATTTTAGCTGATGCGTAATTTCTTCAGGACTCAAGCCTCCACTTATTTAATTAATATTGAAATGATTTTAAATATAAATTTTAGGACATGGAAGTCATGTATGGTTCTCCATACCGATGTTTTAGAAAAGTGTCTGTGTGTAGAATGTTTTCTATGACAAACGATAACTGCCACAAATTCAAACAGAATCAAATAATTTTTTGCATACAGTGCTGAATTGTAGAGGACTCAAGGCCTCTTGATTTTGGTGAAGATCGGTTATGGGGAAGGGGTAGTTTACCTGCAACGTTTTATGTTTTAACAAGAGTAAAGTACTTGAAAATTCATTTAAACTTTTTCAAACAATGGTAATTGTTAAAAATAAAATAATTTTGTTGCCATGCAATAAAATTATAATTTTTTCATTTTAATTTAAATCATGTATCATTTAAAATTAAATCATGTATGTGTGAAAATATATCGTTCATGGCAGGCAAGCATATCTCAATTATGTAATGTTTACGTTTCCAAAGTTTTATTATTATGATTACCGCAATAAAAAGGCAGACAGGACACACACACACACACACAATTCACGTTATTCTGGCCTCACTCATGTTTATTTTCTTATGTTTGCATGCTTTTTAAGTGGAAAGTGCCAAAACCCACACCAACACGTGTGCAAGCCGAAAAGGTGTCCAGTGTGGTCAGCGATTTGCTTCCTGTGGATCGCTCACCAGTGTAACTGCACGTGTTTTCAGAGGAATGGTTCAGAGACAGATTTTTTGTCTTTAGGGAATGAACCCTCTGCTCAGGGTCCATGAGAGACTTCATAGCGCTCCTTCTTTTCCATGTGTTTGTTCTGTGAAACGTACACTGTGGATTCGCAGCTTTACTCTGAGCAACGCTCCATAGTGAATGTTGAAAATTTTTGTCCACAGTGTACCCTCATACACACTAAAACCTGCTCTGATGTTTTGATTACAGACATCATAATATTAAAACTTTAGAAACTTGAGCACTACTTAATGGAGATCAAACATTAACTTTTACAAGCCATTAATTTTATGTATATTTTTATGTGTGTACTACATTATTGGCAAAAAAAGAAGTAGTTTGTTGTTAAAATTCCTTCCTGGGCTGTTTGGCCAAGGTCCAATGTTTTATGAAAAACCAGACGTTTCGGCATTGCCATTGCCTGCCATCGTCAGTGAAAATCGAATGCACTAACTGGAGGTGGCATACGTTAGTGACCACAGTACTGTAGTTAAGGGTGAAGTAAGAAGTAATTTCTGTGGAAATATTTTATTTCAAAAATGATTTTAAATATAAATCTTAGAACATGGAAGTCATGTATGGTTTTCCATACCGATATTTGACTTTTCCATCCCAGAAATGTACAGCTGTTTTTGAATGTCTAATGTTTTGAAAAAACTTACTTGCGTATCATTGCTCTGTTGGTTGTCCTTTTCATCATTCTTTTTATTTTTCTCCTTTTTTACACTAACGGATTTCTTCTTCTTTTTATTTCCAACAATAAGTGTTTGATGCTCTTGAAATTTATCGTAGTTGGATAAGAGGCCAGCTCCATAATACTGGTACTGACGGTTCTAAAAAAAATTATGATTTATTGGAAACTGATACACAAGCATGTGTGCGTGTGCACACACAAAATCTCTATCACTTATAAAAAGTGAAATGCAGTTTATACACTTATGTAACTTCATTAGCAGTTTGTACGTACATTTTAGTGTTTAGATCTAAACACACAACATACAGTTTCAATTCACGTACTACACCTGATACCTCCCTTCCCTCTCACACCTATCCATATGTACATACGATTTAAGCAGATATACAAAACATAATCGTAATGAGTGAGGAAAAAAGGTCAAGGTGAATTTTATGAAAGCTAATTATGTAAAAGTTAATTACCACTCTGATTTAATCTGTACACTTAATTTATTACCAATTTCTTGTTACAACTTGAAACTAAACTACAGACATCAAACAGTAAAAAAACTTACTTCTGGATTTGAATAAAATCTCTGTTGATACTTCTTCTTATACAAATGTAACTTCAACATTTCTTGAAAATATTCTTCAGTAATTGGTTCATCCTGAGAATCATCACCAGAATCCGAAGAATCGCTAACTAAAATATTTTGTAACCAAACCCTGTCACTCTGTACATGTGCAAAGTTATACAGCCGCATTCTGTCAGATCGGCGATCTAGAAAATTGATTCAAATTAATTAACTTTTAAAGTATAGTAAACAATATATATACATTATTCTTTGTCATACAATACATAAAAACATAAAATATAACACACAATACAAAAAAACTACTCATCTGTTAAAGTGTTATGGTATACAATCATGTTATTTTACGGTGCTTGGCAATCTTTATAACAGCAACACGCGGAGTGATGATTTTAAACATTACAACCAGATATCCTATTGAGTGCAGTTTCAAATACACTTGCCATTAAAAACATACAAAATCTGTATTTAATTATTTAGTTTGTATTGTTATTTAGTATTGGCTTTAGTTTTCTGTTGTGTGTTAGGCAATTTAATAACATTTTGTGTTTCGATTAGTGATATGTGTAACATCTGATACTGCATTTTATTAAACTAATATATAATTTTCCTAAATACATGAATCTAATTCATTTTATTTCATTATGTAATCAACAAAAATGTATTTTATCAAGTCAGGGCTATGTAAATAAAATGTGGATAGCCAGGCTTGACTAGTGCTTTCTAATGTGTACAAACAAGTGTATAGAAGCTGAAGAAATAAAATAAGAATTCCACTGAAACAAGTTCAAAAGTGAATATTACTAACAAGATTTTCTAAAAATATGAATTCCGTAATTCTGTAAGTAAGGTAGAAACTGAACAGTCCCAACATTTTACAATGCCATATAAAGACAAGAATACAATGTCAACATAATGTAACCTAATGGGAAAGCCTCGTCACCGAGGGTCCAATCAACCCCAACCTCCCTCGTGCAGTGTGTGTCGCCAACTTCCGACTAAAAACCGGACATGACTATCTCGCTTCACATCTGCACCGCCTCCACGCGCTGCCAACCCCTGAGTGCCAGCTGTGCGGCCACGCGACGATGGACGCCGACCATCTGAGAGACTGCCCGGCCTTAGACCACACCCCGTCCAACGAGGACACCGAGATCGCCAAAGCCCGACGCTACTGGTCAGCGCGTCGCCTAATGGCTCAACAGCCAAGGGTGGGCGTTGGCTAGTAAGTAAGTATAATGTAACCTTGATGATTTTGATAAATGCATACTGAGAATATTTTATAATTTTATGGCAACAAAAAAACAAACCAGATATTATGAAAACTTAATCAAATACTCTAGTCTAGTAAAATTTTCAAGTCCAGTGAGTTAAGAATTCTAATCTTTCTTTAGACAAATAAAAACTGTTAACTGAATGATAAGAGATAAGGACAAAAAACTGAATTTATTTCAATTCAGGGGAGAAAAACAACAAGCCACTTATACAAATGACACATACTGTTATGACGGTCACACGGATCATTGTGTTGTACAGTGGAAACAAAATAACTGACACCACTAATGCCACTAATTCCAACTTAAATTATAAAATTCATGTTTCCAGTATCCAAGCTACAATTGATTTAATTATTGTAGCGTTCCATCATCAGACGAAAACTGTATCCCTCATAAGGTACCATCAAATATTAACATTTTTGATTACAGTGAAACACATATCATCAACAAAAACTGATTTGCACACACGCTACTTGAACAATGCACACCATGTTGTGTGTGGATGGATACTGATTTGCAATAACAGCCCACGCAACATATGGCATGGACCTGGCTATACATAAACTCTCATTGTGGTATCATACAAAGCATTAGATTGGAACCTGATTTGGTCACTTATATGTAATCTGGGTTGGTTATAAATGCCTTATATATTTCATATTCTTCAATAACATCCATATATCTACATTTATTACATATGTGTAACAGTTCAAGATTTGTATCAAAGTCAGTATAATTATGATTATGTATTAAATGTTGTCCAACATTCGAATTTGTTGTTACGATATCTTTTTGTATAAATGTTAATTAACTCTTTTACTAAATGACCTTCATGTTTGGCCTATACAAAACACTGACAATCGCTGCATGTAATCCTGTATACATCTGTTTTTTTTTTCACTTAAAGGATTATCATTTTTGGGTGTAAGTGTTTTATGTACTTATGATATTATTTGTACAAAAAGTTACAGTTATGTTTAACTCTTTAAAGGTATTAATTAAAATTTTGGGGAGAATACTCCCATATGTAACCGATATGTACAGTCAAATTGAAAGTTAAGGGCATATGCGCAGAAACCAATTTATGGATGGACAAGTTCACTTTGAAATTGGGAATGGCGGGGAGGTAATGGAGAATCAGCTAATATGCAAGTGAAGGTATTGCCAACTTCTGTGTGATGTTTTAGTTACCAGTGTTAGTTACTGTGTTACGTCCTATCTCAGTCTTGCATTTGTTTTAATCTCAATCTGCGTGCATGCGCACGTGTGTGTGTGTGTGTGTGTGTGTGTGTGTGTGTGTGTGTGCAGGGGCGCCCAAAAGGGGGGATCATAGCACAAGTTGCGCATTAAGAATTTGGGAGGGGATTTTTCGGGTGTATTTTAAGGATTTTTGGGGGGATTTTTTTCAAGAATAACATTTTAAATCCAACATTGGTGGAAATTTTTACCATCTTTGCGCAACAAACTAAGCTATTAGTAAAAAACTAAAGCAATTGTTTTATGATTGTTTTAACGAACTGGCGGCATAAATGTACAACTACCAGTACAACTAACCAGTACAACTAGTAGTAAATTTTGTTTTGGAATTTGGAAAACTGACCCTGGCAGCCTGCAGCAACATCCTGTCAATGAGTCAGAGGGTCCGTGAATAATAAATCGTGAATGTAAAAATGTGTGCATGTGCTAAGCTTGTAGACCGGCGGGCAGTGGAGTAAAGGGGGCGGGTCCTCAGTTCTTATCAATGGTCCGACCAGCCGCGAGCGCCGGCAGTCTACCCGTGAGTTTTACTCTGTAGTGCGGTGCTTTGTTTGTGTGAGTTGGGGTTGGAATGTAATCTCGTGTTTCGTGATAGTTGTCAAAATGCCGAAAAAACTTAAACAATCGTTTAAGTATAAGTGTATGGAGGTTATGTGTAACACAACTCATCGAAAAGACAAGTGGTTAGAACATTGTAAGAAGAAACAAGCCTATAAATTTAGACATAACCTAAACATTAGTTTTAAAATGGTTGAAGTGAAGTCCGGTGACGGCCCGTGGGTGATTATGCACCCCCTGGGTCATTATTAGTGGGGGGGGGCTTTTCAATTGGGGGAGTGCTGATACTTTTGGGGGGGTTTGCGCATTGGGCCTTGGGGGGGATGGGCACCCCTGTGTGTGTGTGTGTGTGTGTGTGTGTGCAGTCACACAGCTGGCTTAAAAAAAGAGTTATACGTTTATTGTTTCCGACGTAAATCAAATAATAATAAAAATAATAATCATAATAATAGTAATATTTATAATATTGTAATTGTGTTTATCTACATTTACAAACAAAAGTGAAAAAAATCAATCAATTAATACAATTGGAACAGTACACGTATTGGAATTTGTTGCTGTTACATATCAGAATGTTTTGTAAACATATTTGAGTGTTGTTTGGTTCTGTCATTGTGTACTGCTGAGATGTAAAAAACTACAGCCTTTCTGACCGTTATCGCAAACTGTTGGAATTTCCAAATTGTACACTTCCACTCCTTAATTATACTCGACTATCTCCCAAGTTTATCATTACATAAAGGAACACGTTCATCGTATTAATTTAATTGCAAGAATCTTTTTAATCCTGGACAACAAAAAACTGTTTATAGAAGAAGTAAAAAGCAAATAATTTCAATACAGAACTTTAGGAAAAGAATATCTTTTAACATTAAAAGTGTTACAACCGGTAACGAAACAGATGAATGAGAATTGAGATAATTTATGTTTTACCAGCTGGCAAACAACGTTTTAGTGTAAATAAAGCGAAAAGTTGAAGTTATAACATGCGATGTTCAATATCTATGAAATTTCTTTCATTTCAGTATTATATTTCATTTTATTTTTACACAAAATTTGAGCGCGCGCGCACGCAGATAGAGAATCGTGATGACACATTTACAAACAAACATTAACAGTCGCAACTTTTTGTTACTATTAGAAATAATGTTCATAGGTTGGCTGCACCGTCGCTGATAACAACAATTCTCTTCTCACGTCACAGCGACTCCCTCCACATCACCTTTCCCCTCTGACCGTAAGCATTTCGTGCATTTCCATGGCCTTAACTTTCAATTTTGCTATATGTTGTCTTGTTCTGGTCTTCAACGTTTGTTATGTTGATTTTTTTTTACACAACCCCCTCGCTATCCCTTAACCCCTGATACCCGTTACAATTTGCTGTGTTCTGCACTAGGCGTCTTGGCCATCGCCGGCCACATCCTAACCGTAATAAAATCCTCTCACATAAATTTTAACTACATTATAATCACAACACTAAGTTGCTTCATTATATTATTCACAAAAAGTTAACTTCATTTCATCAATCTTGTATTTATTTTATTTCATAATAAAATTTACTCACAGCAATTATTCATCAAAATAAAACATTATTGTTGTTGTTAACTCCAGCAGGACTGTAAACATTAGTCACACAAAATACAATGTCCATGTCAACAGAATATCAGTTGATGCACTACCGAAATATCAACATAACCTTAACACAATACACATTTATTTACAAATTTTCGTCATCATTTCATTGTTTACCACACTTCATTGCATAAATCAGCCAAGTAAGTATACCATTGACTCAAATAATTAAATGTTCATTCACTGTTTTCTAACCACCATCATCAAAAATTAGTCTGGTTTTCACATAACAATGTTCATTCTTATTTAAATTCATTATATTACTATTGTTAATATAATAACCATAAAAATTTGTTTTTTCCATTATACCATTATAATAATTCCCAGGGTTATCCCCCATTATTATTTTACCATATGCCGTGTCTACATCAGTGTTTTTGGTTAAGTCT
Source organism: Magicicada septendecula (assembly GCA_034769895.1). Lineage (NCBI taxonomy): Eukaryota > Metazoa > Arthropoda > Insecta > Hemiptera > Cicadidae > Magicicada > Magicicada septendecula. The sequence goes on from CM068368.1 coordinate 665,099,578, forward strand.
CCGTTAGTATCATTTGTCACAATTAAATCGTTTATATTTTCATCACTATAGTCATCAGCTACTAGTGTGCAAATTCTTACAACAGGTAAGTGTTTATTATTATCAACCTCAATATAATCATAGTTTGCTACTACACAAGGTAAGTCTCTATTATTTATAATAATTATCTCCTTATTTAACTTCGTAACTAACCCTTTATAACCTCTATTCGGCTTAAATGTCTCTATCACTCTCATTCCCTTTTTATGATCACTTTCCCAACCCAATTTCACATTCTCACTCCACACTGGGGGCAATACCACTTATTTAAACTCCATATGGCCTTACCAGATACACACAAAAAACTTATTTGACCATTTGCCGACCCACTGTCACCCAAATGTCCTAGTGAGGATTTCTTATCCTCATAAACCACTTGTGAAGTCTTTGCTCCACATTTAATCCCAGAAAAATTCGCCCCCTGTTCACCCTCTTCATTTAAACTATCTCTATACTCCCTTTCTAACTCATAAACATTAACTAACAATCCTCTAACCTCAACTAACTTTCTACTCTCATTATCACCACCACTATTACTCAATATGTCACCATTATTTTTATTCAATAATATTTCATCATTACTTATTTTAACACCGCCACTTACCTTGTAATTCATCACCTGATTATTATTCATTATTATCTCACCATTATAATTATCACTTGTTTTAACCACATTACTCACCTCGTTCTTCATTACTTCATTATTTATATTCTCACTACACTTACCTGTGTCTTCATTATGATTAACCCTTATATTTTCACTATCTTCACTTACTTCGTCATCTATTATTTCATCTGTACTTAAACTAAAACGCTATCTTTTGTAAAAGTGTCGTCATCATTTTTACCTCCACTATCAAAACTACTCACCTGGTTTAGGTCACTTTCTTTATTTTATTTTAATTTACATCTTGTATCCATTGGGTATGGCTACATATTATATTATATTTAATTCTTTTTGAAATGTTTGTTTCAGGTGGAACGATAAGTAATCCGTTAACAAAACGGTTATAAGCAGCGAATTTTTGAGTCATCAGGTGGTGAGAAACTATATGTTTTGTTATGTCAGTGGTAGCGAATTTCCTATAATGATATTGGAATTTATTTTCTTTTTTTATGATTTTTTAAGTTTAGAAAGTTTAAATGATTGTCATTTTCAGTTTCAAGCATGAATTGTATGTTTTTTGTATATTTTCCATGTAATTCCTCAATTTATCTAACTGTCCCATCCCAGAGTTCCATAAAAAATAATGAAGTAATTACAAATTATATTGTAATTTGACATTTTTTAATTTATTTATAAAATTGTTACCATTTTTATGATTATTCTTCAAGTTTATATTATCTTTAATTATGCACACTACCGCTTTAGTGATCTTGTTAGTACAGTTGTAAAATTTACAATCAGTACATTATCTTTATAGACCTTAGGCAAATCCAACTGGAGTGCATGACCACTTATGGTTTTTAGCATGCATCATGTGCTCGTATTGAAATGATTTGTACATGTGTTAGTTACTTCATTAAGGTTCTGAACATAATCATTAACTGGGTCAGTTCTAGGATGTTGTTATGATATCATAGACTTCAGTGATCTTTGTGTTAATTAGTGCAAAACTATAATAAGGTGACAATTATTGTTGTGTGTTTGACAAATTTAAGTTGAATTATTTGTAGTATAATTGTGAATAATGTGTCAGTAAGAACCAAATAATTTTGTTCCAGAACCTAGGCATTATATTTCAGCCAGTTTTAGTGATCCTCATTGTATTAGCTTGGTATTTTAGAATAGATAAACTATGTAGAAACAAGAAGCATGTAAAATTTCTCCCGATTACTTTTAAAAGAAATAGAAAAAACAAAGAAGACGAATTAACAGTTGATGAACTAGAGAATATTCCGTTAGAAGAGAGAATAAAAATGAATATGAGGAAATAACTTTCTAATTAGGAGCAATGCGTCAGGCAAGACGCATCGTCCTAAATAAGAGGTAAAGTGTTATAATATTATCATTAGTTCACTTGTTATTCTAAAAGTAACTGATTGCCAATTGATGTGTTTAGGTGTAGGAAGGATTTAGGACAAGCTGTGTTTGTTCTTGCTTATGTAACGCTTTATATTAACTATTCATGAAAATATTCTTGTTTACTCTAGAAAGTCATAAGACTTGCCAAAGGATACTTTCTCATTTATTCTAGTAATCAGAATAGTAAACAAGTACACTATAAAAACTGACAGGATACAATGTAAAAGGATCAGTTCCAGCGAACTGCTTGGCTTGGCTCGGCTCGAGCTTGTGGCTTGTGCCGTATTGTATGTGTTAATTGTTTGTTAAATTTGAGTTGACTTGAAGTTATAATAATTGCCTTAACTTAGTAAATTCTTGAAGTATTCAATTGTTCAAACTATAAACTGATATTAATTTACAAAAGTATAGTGTTATATTCAATAAACCAATAATTCAGAGTATCTTGAATTTCTAAATTCTCTATTTAGGCAAACGTACCTCTAACGATTACTTCACTTAGCCACTAGAGTGAGTGATCACGGTGTTTTACATTCAGGTAGAAAATAAATGGTGTCAGGTGTGGGGTACGCCTGAAAGATATCCTGAAGAAAGGTTGTTCGAATAGAAGAAAGAAAAATCTCCATCGCCTGTACCTGAAGGACTTCACTTGATACTTGAGACTTGGCAACACACAAGTAAGTGACAACTAGTAGGTTAGTGTGGAACACCACAGAGAAATACGTAATTTCAAGTACTGAGTATAATTACCATAATGTCTCTTATAAAATTAGATACCGCTTTACAACTAATACCAGAGTATGGTGATGATAAAAACACAGATTTACAATCATATATTGATGGTGTAAATTTCGTCTTACAAAACGTACAAACTGAGGAATATAATAACTATTTACATGTTGCAAAAATTAGACTTAAGGGTGAGATAGGAGCAGCAGTGCGTAGATGAGATATAGAAACGTGGAACGAATTAAAAGAATTTGTAAGGAATAGCATCGACAAACAACAAAGCGAATCTTTTTTTAGAAGACCAACTTATTTGCATTAAACAGAAACCAAAGGAAACTATTCAACATTTTGTGGACATAATAGAAAAAATAGGACATAAGCTAATAATAGCCTTATGCAGAATGGGTATAGACAGTAAAATGGCCGAATTAAGCACTGAAAGACGCATACACAAAAGTTTTACTAAAGGAGTATCTGAACCGTATAAAAATATCTTATTAAATAGGAAAACCAGTTCATTTAACGACGCTATAAAAGACGCACTAATGTTAGAATTAGAATTTGAGGAAGACAGGGCCTTAAACAGATGGAAGACATTCAATAACGATCGCTATTATAAATGCCATGCTTCGGTCACAAAGCGATAAATTGTAGAAAGAATACTAGAGACGTTAAACTTACAAATAGTAAACCTGTAACATGCTATAATTGCGGAAAACCAGGGCATTTTGCTAGAGACTGCCGCCAGAAATATAATAAACAATTTACAAAGAATCAAAAATCTTTTTACAACAATAGATCAGAAACTATGATACCGGGAAACGACATGCCCCTTCCGTCAACCTCTCGCAACGGTAAGTCCGTAGTTATGAAGTCGGGAGATTACAAAGCAATGACAAAGTGTACCTACAATTAGAAATAACAGAAGGAGAAAATAAAACTTGTAGAATGTTAGTAGACACCAGTTCTGACGCAACTATCCTGAAAGTCAGTAGTTTAAATGATGACGTAGATATATACAGTGGTAAGGATAACAGATTAAATTTAGTGGGAATAAGTGGTACAGTAACTTCATTAGGCGAGGCTGACTGCCACACTAAGATTAACGACGAAATAATAGAACATACTGTGCATATAGTGCCTATAGATTTCCAATTACAAGTTGATGGTATAATAGGGATGGACCTATTAAATAAATTGGGAGCGACAATACATTGTAAGGAAAGAATTTTAGAAATAAATAAAGTAAAAACTGGAAATATATCAGCATGTAACGACAAAATAAAAATAGCTACCGAACATTTGACTAACAAACAAACTAGTGAACTTTTGAAATTGTGTAATGCTTACCGAGATATTTTCAATAAACCAGATCAATATCTGTCATGTACTAGTACTGTTGAACACGAAATTCCTGTAGACTTAAGCCAAACGCCTACTAATCAATGACTGTACAGATTGCCGGAAGCACAAAAACAGTTAGTCGAAGAACACATACGCGATATGACAGTGGCATAATAAGAGAAAGTACTAGCCCTTGGAATGCGCCAATCGTCCTTGTACCCAAGAAAGGGGTGAGTAAAACCAGATTTTGTACAGATTACAGAAAGTCAAACGAGGTCACTAAGAGTGACGCGCATCCCTTACCTAATATTACCGAAATTTTAGATCAATTAAGCAGAATGCAGTACTTCTCTACGTTAGACTTATCAGGTTTTTACCAGACTGAGATAAAAGAAGAAGACAAGAAAAAAACGGCATTTAGTACGCCTCAGGGTCATTTCGAATACGAACGCATGCCTTTTGGATTAAAAGGAGCACCAGATACCTTCCAAAGACTTATGAACGTAGTATTCAGAGGTTTAATCGGTCCTATTTGCTTTGTGTATGTTGATGACATCATATGTTATGGTAGAAATCTAGAAGATAGCCTTGCTAATTTAGAATCAGTTTTTAAGATTAAGAGAACACAAGTTACTTCTAAATGCAGAAAAATGTTCATTACTATGTACTAGTGTAACGTATTTGGGACATGTCATAAGTAAACACGGTGTTTTGCCGGATCCTTCTAAAGTAGACACTGTAAAGAAATTCTCAACTCCAAATAATGTGAAAGAATTAAAAAGTTTCTTAGGTCTAGCAGGTTATTACAGGAGGTTCATAAAAGACTTTGAAAAAATCGCTAAGCCACTAAATTCACTATTTAAGGACGGAGTTGAATTTCAATGGAAATCGGAACAAAACCAAGCATTTAGCACTTTGAAAGAGATATTAATAAGCGAGCGTTTGTTACAATATCCAGATTTCAGTAAAGAATTTGTGTTAACCACTGATGCATCCAAGGAAGCATTGGGGGCTATACTGTCACAATGGGACGTAGGAAAGTACAAACCAATAGCATATGCAAGCCGAACTCTAAACAAAGCCAAAAAGAATTACTCGACAATGGAACAAGAGCTACTTGCCATTGTCTGGGCAGTTAAACATTTTAGACCCTATTTATGGGGTAGGCATTTTAAAATAATAACCAATCACAGACCGCTAAAGTGGTTGATTAGTTTAAAGGACCCCGGAAGTAGACTGACCAGATGGACTATTAAATTAAGTGAGTATGATTTTGAAATTATACACACACCAGGGAAGTGCAATCAAAACGCGGACGCACTTAGTTGAGTAACTATAGCGAAAGTAGATATAACACCAGCAGACATATTAGCCAATCAGAAAAAGGAAGAAGATCTGAAAGAGATCGACAAGACTTTAAAACAATATGAGAAGGATAATCAGGGGTACCTGTACTACATAGACGATAAGGACCGAAGGAGGCTTATAGTTGCTAGAGATAACCAAATAAAAATAATGGAGGCTTAACATGATACACCTTTTGGAGGCCATCAAGGATTTGACAGAACTACCAACATTATTAAGGAAAGATATTACTGGAAAAACATGGATAAGGATATCGCAGATTACGTACTAACCTGTAAAAAGTGCAACAAAAGGAAAACTTCCAACCATGATAGAGCTCCAGTACCCATGAAAATAACTACACCTTTGAAACGACCGTTCCAAAAAGTTGGCTTGGATATAGTAGGTCTGTTACCAAAAACCTACATGGGAAACCAGTACATCCTTACCTTCCAAGATCACTTCTCTAAATATCCTGAAGCCTTTCCTTTACCAGACCAAAAAGCAACTACGATAGAAAAGGTATTTGTAGAAGAAATTATATGTAGACATGGCACTCCTGAGACATTGCTTACGAACCAAGGAACGAATTTTCTAGCGAACTATTTCAGGAGATATGCTAATTATTAGACATCAGTAAAATCCAAACTACCGCCTATCACCCAGAGTCAAACGGAATTTTAGAACGAAGCCACCAGACGATAATGGCAGGACTAAGTCAGTTCATTGACGAAGATCAAAGAAACTGGGACATGTGGTTACCTTATGTAATGATGGTTTACAGATCGACGCCCCATAGTACAACAAAGTACTCTACCTATTATTTGTTAGACGGACGGGAAATGCGCTTACCAACAGACTGGATACAAGAAGAAGTACAGCAAGATTTAAGCGAAGATGATCTAATACAAGAAATTAAACGAAGAATACAGCTAGCAAATCAGAAGGTGATAGATAATATTCAACAGAAAAAAAAAAAACAGTAAAATACAGTACGATTTGAAAGCACGAGAAAAAAAGTTTAACGTTGGCGATAAGATATTATTACACCAGCCACTAGTTAGACAAGGTAGAAGTAAGAAGCTAGTTAAACCTTGGGTAGTAGTAGTATTCTTAAACCTAGTTTTACCCTATACTGTAGTAGAAGTAAATAGTGATGTTAATATAACTATAAAAAGGGGAAAACATCTACAAAAGGTTCATTTAAACAGGGTAAAACCTTTTAGAGAGAGAAATTAACAAAAGAAAATTCTTTTCCAGAGAAAGAAGACACTATGTGTTACCCTGCTACCATGGTGTACACTACAATGGGTATGCAGCAGGCAATACAACATCCAATTTCTAGACAACAAAACAGGGTTATATTTTTCTAAGAGATTTCAGTTTATTCTGACTTCAGAGCACTGGACCATTGCAACAGATACGGATCTAAAAGATGTCAAAACCAAGCTGGACCAAATAAAGACAATATGGAAAGAAGCAACATCTGTACGTAAATCCAATAACATAACGATTGGAGCAGGATTATACACACAATCATGGAATGTGATCGAATACCACCCACAAGGTCAGACAACTCTACGCAACTGTAGGAGCGGAAGTAGTACCAGCAAGGACGAGAAGAGGAATTTTTAACTCCATCGGTTTTGGACTAAAAACGTTGTTCGGAACAATGGATAGCGATGACGCCGAGTACTACAACGAAAAAATAAGTACCATTGACAGTAACCAACACCGTATTTATCAATTAGAGAAAGATCAATTGACAGTTATAAAACACATGCTGACAGCTGTAAATCATACCATGCAAGACTTTAAAAACAACCAAGACGTGATGCTACAGACAGAAGAGTACTTAAGGAAGTTACAGGATATTAATCGTGCGCATATTGAGAGTTTAGAAAACACAATTACAAAATGTAGTACAGTTTTAGATGTGTTGAAGCTAATTGAAGCAGCTTGTAATGATATAGAGAGAGAAGTGAACAAGTTCTATTTAGGCATTGACGCCATGCGTCAAGGTAAACTTAGTACGATGTTAATACCACCAGAAAAACTCAGTACTTATCTAAATAAAATAAATCAACAATTAAGGACAGGTTCCACACTGCCACTTGTTGTCACTCAACAAACAATATATGTACTATGACTTTATAGAATCTGTGGTGTTACTAGTTAATGGCCACTTTATCTGCATTTTCCCCTGAAATACGTTGATCGCACCTTTACCCTATACAAAGCACTACCTATTCCAACACCCACTCCTAAGACTAAAGAAAATTCGCTGTATACTTTTATCAATCCTGGAATGGAGTTTCTAGCCATCTCCATAAACGAACAACACTTCATCCCGATGACGCAGAGACAAGTAGACGAGTGCAAAGGGGAAAGTACCAAGATCTGCAACGGCCCGAACGTTGTTAATCATCTGAACTCTGGACTGGAAACCTGCGAGATAGGTTTCTTCAAGGGAATAACACCTCCGCTGAACAGATGCGACACAAGAGTGACTTACATTGGAACGTCCATGTGGGCAGAGATTCCGAAGACAACAGGTTGGCTGTTCGTCATCCTAAAAGAAGAGAACCACACCATTACCTGCATTGGCCGCGATGGACATCCAGAACATGATGGGACTGAATGGGTTCACGGAACAGGAATACTAGAATTACCAACGAAATGCCAGATGACGGGATCATCCTTCACGATTTACAGTAGATTAGCATATACATCTTTAGAAAAAGAAAATATCAGCAATGTAATTACAATACCAAATGTATATTTTAATAGTTACACTAATCTTCGCGATAAGATGTATGATGTAATCTCTAAGAAATTGGCTGAATCTAGCAATCATTTCAAATATGTGACTAGTAGATTTCAAGATCTACAAACAGCTAGTATTAAACTAAATATGTTAGATGATATGATGCGTCAGTATGAACCAAATAACTTTTTATTTTGTTTTTATATAGTATCCAAGTCACTTTTTCACAATAATTTAATTACCTTGTATCTGTCAGTGACTTCGTTCTAGCGTTTTTTATATAGACGCGTTTCGTGACATGTGTCACATCATCAGTAATCCTCGTCAAATGTTAAAATTCACATAAAACACATAAAAACACATTTGCACATATTTACTAAATCACAATAACGACACACACATAACACGATGTAACTTCGGCTCCATTGGACCGGTCCGACCATGCGTGTAGTTGCCGAGCCACTAATTAAACTAAGTCAATCCTTATCACCAGTCATTACTGTCATGCGCGATTATATTTAGGGCTGTATCATATAGTGAGTGAGACTGAAACCTTAATTGTTCGTTTAATATACTGTTATTGTTGATATTCTTGTCTTTAAATGATTTATAAATCTCAAACTCCTCAAGAGCGTCCATTAACCTACCCTTACCGCATACATGGATTGCTTTGAAATTAGTATTGAAATCTATGTAATTATGATTATGCATCATTAGATGGCATGCATAATTAGATTAGGTCTTGTCTAAATCATTCCTTGGTAGATGTTCTTTGTATCTTTTCAAGAAAGACCTGCCGGTTTGACCCAGATAGAAACAATCACAATCATCACATGACATCCTGTAAACACCTGTTTTCTCTTCTAACGGGAATGGTTGTTTTATGCGTAACAAATTAGAAATATTATTATTTGTTTTAAACGCGACTTTTATATTAAATTTAGAAAACACATTGGATATAATGTTAGGTAAAAGGCTACTGTACACTGTCGTTATATACTTTTTATTATTATTTTTATTTTTGTTAACTTTATTATCATCGATGTAACAAATAACTTTGTTCCAGAACCTAGGCATTATATTTCAGCCACAGTTTTAGTGATCCTCATTGTATTAGCATGGTATTTTAGAATAGATATACTATGTAGAAACAAGAAGCATGTAAAATTTCTCCCGATTACTTTTAAAAGAAATAGAAAAAACAAAGAAGACGAATTAACAGTTGATGAACAAGAGAATATTCCGTTAGAAGAGAGAATAAAAATGAATATGAGGAAATAACTTTGCAATTAGGAGCAATGCGTCAGGCAAGACACATCATCCTAAATAAGAGGGAACGTGTTATAATATTATCGTTAGTTCACTTGTTATTCTAAAAGTAACTGTGTGCCAATTGATGTGTTTAGCTGTAGGGAGGATTTAGGACAAGCTGTGTTTGTTCTTACTTATGTAACGCTTTATATAACTATTCATGAAAATATTCTTGTTTACTCTAGAAAGACATAAGACTTGCCAAAGGATACTTTTTCACTAGTAATCGGAATATTAAACAAGTACACTATAAAAACTGACAGGATACAATGTAAAAGCATCAGTTCAGCAAACTCCTTGGCTTCGCTTGGCTTGAGCTTGTGGCTTGTGCCGTATTGTACGTGTTAATTGTTTGTTAAATTTGAGTTGACTTGGAGTTATAATAATTGTCTTAACTTAGTAAATTCATGAAGTATTAAATTGTTCAAACTATAAACTGATATTAATTTACAAAAGTATAGTGTTATATTTAATAAACCAATAATTCAGAGTATCTTGAATTTCTAAATTCTCTATTTAGGCAAACGTACCTCTAACGATTACTTCACTTAGCCACTCGAGTGAGTGATCGTGGTGTTTTACATTCAGGTAGAACATTATGTAAGGGAGCTTTTGTTGATTTCTGTTGTTTGTTTCTCATTAAAGTTGCAATTAGCGAGTTCATTGATGTCAGTTATCCTGTTTCCACTGTTTACAAAGGCCCTACCCTACTTGTGTTACAACAGTAGCACAGATGAAATGATGATTCAGAGGACTTAACTGATTCAGACTTTAGCAGCTTGGAGTCAGAAGTAAATGGTGCAGATATGTAATAATTGAAACTGCAGTAAATTAAAGATACATAGAATTCATTGTTTATTATGTAGGTAACAATATTAATGTATACTAATGTATTGCTTTCGATTATCTTGAAATTAACAACTTAAAGTACGTCAACAAATTAACAATATGGCAATAAGTCTGGCGAAGTGCGTCAATGTGTTGGAGTGAATCAAGTGAAGTACTTTACTCATAATTGTGGTACTTTTATATGATCTTGGTCTATCCCTCCCCCCAATGGGCTTATTTAGGCTCAATTTAATCTATCAGTAGCATAAAAAAACACCACTTTTGAAAATGAAAATTAATAATTTTACCAAACAAGTATGAAAGGCAATAGGGTAACAACAATGGATAGCAGTATGTCAACTGTAATTAAAATTGAAGAATAGGATTTGGAAAAAGTGTTAATACTTTGAGTACCATGGAGTTTATACATAGACCATCCCCTGTGAACAGGGTTTAAAAAAAAAAAAAAAAATCCATTGTATCAAAACACTCATACATATTTACTACAATTTATTACTAAAAAAAATTACACATTAATTATTTAATTTAAAATATAATAATTTATTTATTTAAGAATTTATAATTTATGGTAAATAAATTTATTAAAAAACTGGTTTTACCATTTTATAAATAAATGGTAATATAAAAAACTGTCAAAACATCGACACAAACGGTATAAAAATTACGTCTACTTATTGACCAATTCTCATAAAACCTTTCATTTATTGACTGATGGTCACTAAAAATTTAAAAGAAGTACTAACAATAATTAGAATTTTGCACAAATTCAGTAACTTTTGAGTATATTAAATGAAACAAACTTATCTCTCCATACATTAACATGTGTCAGCTATACTAACTTCTTCAATAAGCTGAGAAAAATATTTAGTATTTAATAATTAACCTTGTTTTGTTGTTGGAATTCCATTCCAAGCATTGGTGTTTCCTGTTCCTTCGCCATCAGAGTCAGTGGTTCGTTCTTCATCTCTACAGTAATAGAAACAAGTCAACATATTAAATCTACTAAACCCACCTATGAAAAGATTTTAACACTGACCACACTGTGGCCTGGGTGAATGACCACACAATGGTTTTCATGGACCTTTGCACATGTAGGGTATCAGAATCCAATATCAAGAATATGCATAAAACGACTTTACCCTTTACAGAACTATTGTAACTTTTATTTATTATTTTTCCTTTTACTTTACTTGTTTACCAAAAATCCAGCTGTGCTTGCGTCTACTTTCGGACGCCATCTTTCATTGATACCAACTTACTATGGTCCAAGGTTCGTTTGGACGAACTAGAGAGAGAGCAGAATGGTTTTATTTTTTGTAAATAACTTACTCCATTATTTCACAAAATTTTATTTTATTAAATTAAATCAAATTAATTTCATCTTTTCCAAAAACACTGCAACTTACTTCAATTACTTTATTCAGAACAATTTAAATTCATTTCATTCCCATCATAAACAAAAGAATATTCTTTCTCCCTCCCTTACACCTGTTATGATTTAAACTATACAATATACTGATTATATGATTATATATATTGATTGTACATAATTCAAAACCAGAAAAAAGAGATATTTAAACATAAACTTAAATTTATTCCCCGCAAACCAGCGCTTCATATATTTTTACGTAATTTTACCCCCCCCCCACACACACACACACACACACGCACCCCATGCCCTATGAGATCTCAATTTTTTGTAATTAAAACATTTCCTTCAAAATCAAAAAGAATGATATTAAATTCTGTACAACCCTCTTTGGAATTTAGTTTTACCCCAAATGTTACTTATCTTGTCATAGTCCAGGAGACATCAAGCCATTTAGAGGCGCACTTTAGATTTTTTCACATATCTTACATCACGGTCCGTCGTCACTGATTCGATTCACTTGTATTGTATACTATTGTAACGGGGCAAAAGGAGGGTTTTTTTTTATTTTATTAAAATATCTTTAAATTCATTTTCCACCTGTGTGATCAGCCACGTGTTATATAAAAGGTTTGTTCAAACAAAGAACAGTGATGAAACAATTACAATGGAATGTGCGTGTTGCACACAGCTTCGTAATTCTCAGAACGGCAAAACAGTGTAATGCGCCCAAACGCACTAACATCGGCGGAGCACATAACCCACGCAAAGCTAAAGGCGCACAAGATGGCTTGAAGATGAATTCTTCCAACATGTGCTTTCAACATGCTGGAAACGAAATTAAGTCACGCCTACTACAGTGACGTAAACCACTGGACAACAAATATCGTCAACATCCAGCACACAGGAGTTTGCACTTGTTAAATGAACCGTAACTATGACTTTAAAGTACCAGGCATTGGTTTCCGCCTTGCCCAAAGAAATCTAGATAGTGGGGACTTGGTAAACGCTCTTAGCAGTCACCAACCGAAGCTACGCCTGGCCAGGCAAAACACACATAGTGGCTCATCAATAAAATTTAATTGTGACTTAAAAGTAACTCAAGTAGTGAAATGTGTATTAAAATGGAATAAGTAAAGTGAAAAAAAAAAACTAATCAGCACGAAAACAAATCAAAATTAAAACTTTCGGACATAAAACCGGTGCGACACGTGACGAGGAGGAATGCCAAGGGTGATGTAAAACAACTATTTTAAATATGTATCAGTAAATACCATCAAAAAGGCCTTAAAATAAATAAAAAGGGGGTTATGGTGTGAATGTGTGATTGAGCAGGCTGGGCTGTTTTAATTAAGGTAAGATGTTGAATTAAGTTAATTGTAGTAGATCATGTAACAAGTATTACAAGAATACTATGTGTATTTTAAATTTTGGTAAGAAGTAACCGCTTAGGTTAAGAGGCAAAGAAATGATATAATTTGAAGTTTTAAAAATTTTTAAAGAATGAAATAAAATCTTAGTTTGTTTCTCTTCACAAAATGCGAGTTGCGTCTATTATTAACACAACCTATAATCATACTTGCATCTTAACGTTCGTGTGACGAATTCTGGAAGAAGAGGGTAACACGAGGTAAGTGTGAAAGTAGTTATAAATATTTTTATGATTTTAATTCTATTAATAAAGTAATTAAATATCACATTTGGCGCTTCCGAAGCAGGGACTGTTTTTATAAATTAAAATTAAAATATAAAAACCACACCTACGGAAATGCAAGTATGGTTGAAAGGTTAAGTGACAGTACGAAAAATTATGTAAGGTACATAAACTTGTGTGTATAGGTTGTAGATGTAGATTAAAAGTTAGTGTAACAAAATTTTATAAAATTACCACTTAAAAATGGCAGGAAATAATGAAAACAATATCAATGAAATAACTAGTGTGGACAATTTTGATGAGTCAGTTGTTATGTATAATATTGAGGTCCACTCAATACTAGATATTACAAATGAAACAAATAGTACAGATGATTCGGGGATTCAAATAACCCCAAAATTGAATAGGGAGAGTAAAATTAATAATGATGAAGTCAGCTTCACTGGCGAGAAAACAGAAGGTCAGTCAACATCTATTTCAATGAATCAACACAAAAAAGTTGACGACAGTAAATTAAAAGATTTGTACGGTTTGATATGTAGTATGAAAGAAAATTCAGAGAAACAACACGATGAAGTAAATAACAAATTCAATGAACAGAGTAAACAGTTTAACGAACTCAAATTTGATATTAATGAGGTCAAAATTAAGTGTGAGAGTAGTTTTAATGAATTGAAATATGAATGAAACGAAAAGTTGAGTCATTCATTAAAAAGTATGAATAACAAAATTGACGAAATAGAGAGTAGTATGGTAGAGAAAATCGATAAACAAATACAGGAAGTAACTGAAAATTTTGAACGTAAAATGAATGAATGTAATGCCGTTAGTGAGTATAAGTTTAATTGTGTAGTTGATAAGATTGAAACATGTGAAACTAATACCAATTTCAAAATAAATGAAATCGAAAGTAATTGCAAAACAGAGATACAAGCTATACAAAATACAGTAAATACTATTGATAAAAATAATAAACAATTTGAATGTCTAAATAATGATAAATTTGTATTAATGGAGCAGAGCATAGTTAATGTTAAAGATGAATTGAATGTAGCTATAAATGAAAAACTTAATCATGTGACTGAACAGATAGTAATTACTAAAGATATGAATAGTGATATTGATTTGGAATTGTTTAATTGTGAAACTAGGGGGGTACACCCTATGCAGTTTTTAAATAGAGTCAAAGAATTCAATCAGTTTTGTAGAAGTAGTTGGGAAGTACAGTTGCTACAAATGATGAAGTGTTTTAGAGGGAATTCCGCGGTATGGGCGGAGGTACATAAAGTAGAGTGGGTAAATTATCAGAGTTTCGAGACGGCATTTAGAGAAAAATATTGGTCGGAGGAAGAACAAGAAATATTGCGGAGTAAAATTATAGGACCAGGTAATTTTGGGACCCAAGGGGGCAACGTCACCATGTACGTCATGCGATTATACAATGAGGCTCAATATTTAGAGCCACCATTACCGTTTCGATCATTCGTCCGTCACATAAGTAAACATTTGCCTAGAGAAATACAGATCACACTAATGACCCGAGAGATTCTAGAGATTACAGAACTAGAGAAAATATTGGATTTTTTCAAAATATACGGGGACGTGATATGAGTAGGCGAATAAACACACCAGTAACACATACGAATGGTAATTATAATCAATCCCGGGGAATACCAAATTTTCACCGAGGGGCACGTGGTGGAAATAATGATAAATCGAGGCGAGGGTTGGAGATGCGCCGACTGTAATGTTGATAACTATTCAATAAGAACCACATGTTTTAGATGTCACAAACCGAGAGAATGTCAACGCAGTGAGAGAACGTATCAGCCACAGAATCAACCGCAGAGAGGAGGCAAGAACACTAGAGGAGCACCAAGGGGAAATGGAAGTGGAAACAGAGGCAGGGGAGGATACAACCAGGCAGTAGCAGGTCCATCCACGGGAAACTAGAAGAGACAATGGGGAACCGGGCCCATCCATTGTCGGAGGAGAACCTGGGGGTCCAAGAGGAGTATAACTACCGCAGCAACATAATTATCAAAGACATGGCGGAGGAGTTACTGGAGGAGGATGCTGCAGAAATGACAGAAACCAAAACGGGACTGACGGAGGTATTTGTAACCATAGAAGGTAAGAATTATAAAACATTGATTGACACAGGTAGCGAGATATCAGTAGTTTCAGAGAATGTACTGGGTGAATTACAAAGGGTAAATAAGAATATTCCATCATTACCAGTTGCGGGAGTAACAGTAGTGGGGGTAACTGGAGTACGAAGTAAAAGAGTTACTAAACAAGTACAATTAAACATATACATTAATGAAATAGAATTTAAGAATACTTTTCTAGTAGTTAAGGGTTTGAATTTAGATATAATTCTGGGAAATGATTTTTTTGGAGAGAAATAAAGCAGTAATTGATTTTAACCAGAGAATAGTAGAATTTAATAAGGGGCATGAACCAGTCAGGGTAGATTTTAAGAGGGTGTTAGATAAGGTTAGAGTTACGGGTGTAAAGATGATACAGAATCGAGTAGGCGAGGGAATTATAGAAACAAGAGTGAATGTATGTCATGGGAGTGAGAGCATGGAGAATGATGAGAGAGTACGGGAAAATAGGGCAGATAAATTTTTTAATGAGGGTGGAGTTGTAGGGAGTCCCCAACGACAGGAGTTGTGGGCAGTTATTGAACGTTTTAGAGATGTGTTTGCTGAGTTGCCTGGAAAAACCAGGGACTATGTATGCGAGCTGAAGATTCGAGAGCACTCACCCTACATGCAGAGAAGTTATCCAGTGCCATTCTCAAAGAGGAGAGCCGTTCAAGAAGAGTTGGACCACATGATGGAAGGGGACATCATTGAAAGATCCATATCGCCTTACTCGAATCCACTGGTAGTGGTCATCAAAAAGGATGGAAAGGTAAGATTGTGTTTAGACGCCAGGAAAATTAATCAGATTATAATACCTGACCGGGAGTCACCGGAAGCCATGAACGAAATTTTTCAAAAGTTTAGTGAGTCAGATATATGACGTCCTTAGATTTAACAGCAGGCTACTGGCAAGTTCCCTTAGCGCCAGAAAGCCGTAAATTTACTGCGTTTCTTTTCAATGGTAAGAACTATCAATTTAAGCGTCTGCCATTTGGACTAAACACTAGCGTAGCCAGTTTTATAAAATGCTTAGATATGATTTTACAACCCAAGGATTTAGATTTTTTAACTGTATATGTTGACGACATACTAATAGCATCAAGAACATTCTCTGAACACTTAGAACACATAGAATATGTTTTAAATAAATTGAAGATTGGGGGACTAACTGTTAATTGGGAGAAGTCAAAACTTTTACAAACCGAGATACACTTTTTAGGTTTTATTATCACTCCAGAGGGTATTTTAGCAAACCCAGACAAAGTAGAAGCTACGTTTTCCAGAACCAAAAAATATTAAACAGTTGCAGAGCTTTTTAGGATTATACAATTTTTATAGAAAATTTCAGAGAAATGATGCGCATGTTACCTCTAAGCTAAGTGCGGTTTTGCAAAAGAATAAACAATGGAAATGGGGAGAGGAGGAGAGAATTGTTTTCAATGAAATTAAAGAGAAATTTATAGACATGATAATGATGAATCACCCCGATTTTCAGAGAAAGTTTTATTTACAGACGGATGCCAGCAACATAGCCCTCGGCGCAGAACTTTACCAGGAGGGTGAGGATCAGGAGCACCGGACCATCGCTTTTGCCAGCAGAAAAGAATTACACCACAACTGAGAAAGAATTGCTGAGCATCGTCTTCGCGGTGAAGAAATTCCGCACTTACCTGCTAGGAAAGCAAACTGTCATCAGGGCCGATCATAAGGCCTTATCATTTCTAAACACATATAAGCTGACGCATAGCAGATTAACCAGGTGGGTATTAGCTTTACAAGAGTACAACTTTTCTTGGGAATACATTAAGGGGTCAGATAATAAAGTACCGGACACTCTGTCCAGGGTAGATACTATAGGTAATAAGACAGGGAGAGATTTGAAAGAAATAGAGATTTTTCGATTAACCAGGGAAGATAGAATTTTTGGGGAAGAATTAAGGGAAATTAAAGATATACAAAGATCAGAAAATAAATTAGGTAAGATAATAACTAGTTTAGAAGCAGATATTAATGGTTCAGAGTATAATACACATTTCCAGATATATAAGGGAATTCTGTTTAAGAAAGTAGAAGGGGGTGAACGGGATTGGAGGTTAATGATACCTGATGAATTAGTAGATAGAATTATTTGGGATTGCCACATAAGATATGGTCATTTTGGTGCGAGAAAATGTACAAATGTATTAAAAGAATCTTGTGTTTTTAAAAATATGGAGAAGAGAGTTAGAAGAGTATTAAGAGTTTGCGATTTGTGTCAAAAATCTAAAGTAGTAAATTACAGGGTTGAAGGGGAAACGAAATATATTAAAGTAGAAAGACCTTTCGATTTAGTTGCAGTAGATTTATATGGGCCATTGCCTAAAGATAGAGGAGGAGTGGTATATATTTTTGTTGTTTTAGATACTTTTACCAAGTTTGTTAGGTTGTATAGCGTAAAGAGAGCTACTAGCAAGGTGCTCAGTGAAAAGATCACCAAGGACTACATGATCAACGTAGGGAAGCCGAAGATAATTTTATCTGATCATGGACCGCAGTTCATCAGCGGCAAGTGGAGACAGACTCTTGGCTGGGAAGGCATCATACCCAAACATACGGCAGTTTACCATCCACAGTCGAACCAGGCGGAGCGGGTGATGCGAGAAATCGGCAGGATATTCAGGGCGTATTGTCACTCCAAACACTCAGAGTGGCCTTTGTACGTGAAGAAAGTGGAGGATTGGTTAAACAGCACAACCCACGATTCGACCGGATTTACACCGTACGAACTAATCAAGGGAAACCGTCCACCCAGAATAGTAGAACAACTTTTTGAATATCCACCGGAAGAAAGAATTCTAGACAGAGATGTAAAATACAACGTGCAAACGAGAGTCTGCTCACCAAGGGAGAGAGGAGTAAGCAGAAACATGATGAAAAGGGTAAGTGGGTTAAATATAGGATAGGGCAGTTAGTATTGGTAAGAAGGCATGACTTGTCTAGTGCACAAGATAAAGATATAAAAAAGTTTTTCCTCTTATATGAAGGACCTTATGAGATTGTAGAAATAAAAATGGATAATGCATATGTACTATGTAATCAGGTAACACAGGAGATAGTGGGGACACAAAATGCTACGAATTTAAAATTATATTGGTCTAGGTAAAATTTTGTTGAATTTTAACATGTTATTTATGTTTTCAGAAGGGACTCTCCACCATTTTCAGGCGGTCACGACCTTACCAGTCCTGGCTGTGGTTTTCGGCACTTGGAGGCGGGCCATGGTTGGAGGATCTTCCTTCGGGTGGTGAACGCAACGATGGTCCGGCTCCACCAAAATTGGTCAAAATTTGAAATTTACAACACATTTGAAAGGGGAGGGGGACCCCTAAAGGTACGTGACATAAATTATTTTTTTTTATACACTCAAGGTGCAGCGGTCAGGTGTACCTGTCACGTACCAGCACTGCCTTCGAGTGTTTGTAAATAATGGAGGCTATATATATATATATATATATATATTGTAACGTACCGCTTTTATGTGAGGCACTTTAGCGAAATCTGTAACGTACCGCTGTTTTCGTGAGGTTTTATGGAAGTGTTATTATATGCCTCACGCAGTATGCGTCACTTATGAATTATACTAACTGACGTTTTAAACGGTATAAATAAAGGATTTCGTTTATCTTGTTTTACTCAATCTAAAAGAAATCGAGAGTGTGTGATTTGGGGTCACGGAGGTAATTTGTTCAGCCTTATGCAGAAGACAGAGTAAGTATCAAATTTGCCCCTCTGTTGTGACGATTTTTTTCTGTATGTTGTGCTGAAATTTTCATTCACTACCCACTACAATAAATTATAACACGTTATAATTCAATATTAATTTTCAATAATATTGCTTTATTGATTATTGACTTTTGTCTCCAGCCACCAAAGTATAGGTATCACAATTAATCTTTTTAAAAAGAAAACATCCTCTCGCCTTTACCGAGTAAACAGAGATCTGTCTAAAGAACAAAACATATATGTTGTTATTTAACCAATATTACGCTATAATAAAATACATCAGTTATTACATAATTCTTATTAATTCCCCAGGGTTCAGGGTGAATTCTTTGTGTTATGAGATTGTCAGAAATGGCTAAATGCTACGCTTTACAAATATAAGAAATTAATAAATAATTTGGTTTAATTTTCAGATATTACGTAGTTTCCGGAACTGCCGTAAGAGAGCAGCATGTATTTGTTTACTTTTGAAATAAACATATGATACAATTAATATTTTTTTTTTTTGTTCTATTTCACTATTAAAAACAGAGTTTTCTTCTGGATTTATTACAAAAAATGTTTATATTACCTCGCTCCGTGTTGTCCTTACTGGGTTGAAGTTTTATTCTGTGATGAGGTACGTCTTGCGTTATTATTTCCTCTTCATTTCGAGTATTTTTTTATTTTCTACTAGAAGTAGGCCGAACTATATTGGATCCTCAGAATGTTTTCATCCACTGGTTTTTAAGGTATATCACCATTTAATTAGGATTCCTCTGGTATAATTAGTTAGTATTCACTTTGCTTATTACTCTTGCGTGAATTTCGCCTCCTCCAACGTCCAAAAAAGGTTATTTTTTTATAATTTTTGTCGCATCGGTTCTTCAACAACTCTCGTTCAGTTCAAAATTTTATTCTTATATTCAATACTTGTTATTTTCCATCACTCTTAGTAACACATAGTATTTTTATTATGTAGGCAGTTTGTGATTATTATAAATTTATATTTTTATTTATGGAAAAATAATTCCCTTCCATTCCGGTTTATTTACTAATTTAATTCACATAATATGTTTTGGTTAATTTTTTTTTTATGACATTGTATATAAATATTTTATCATTTTATTATCATTAAAAAAAATTATATATTATATATTTAGTCTCGAATAGTGTTCATACCCGGTACTACTTCCTGTTGTCCTTTCCTTCCTAGGATTATTTTAATTTTATATTATCTTTGGTAGTTAAAATTTTTATGTCTTTTAAAATTAACCCTGGGTTTTCTTACAATCTAACATAATTATTTGAAACAATATAATATTAACTTGGGTATAACAAATTGTGGTTCATACAATATAAATTACAGTAAATAAATAAAATTACAAAAATCAATTAGTATTATTACATACTACTTCCATAGTTTTATCCTATCTAAAACATACAGCACAGTTTAGTAATACATTAATTTCACTTTGGTTTTTCACCTCAATGGGTACACTAGAACTCACTTCGCACTATATACCACTCGAATTGTTTATTATGTGGAGTGATATAATTAAATTTTGAGCGAGCTTTAGTTCTACCCATTTCTGACTTTTATTCTCATGATTTACTTTATTGGGACCGGGTTATGTACCGTTACATAAAGCCCCCCCCACTAGAACAAATTTATTTTAGTTCAACTCGTTGATAGAAATAAATTGTTGATTTGTTCAAGTCTCCTAATGGTCTTGACTTTGTTTTCATAATAGTGTTTCATTTCCGACTGATTATACACTCACTGGTAATTCCGACTGGTGGTAATTGCTATTTTCTTACTTTACTCTCTCTCTCTTGGAGGCAAATTCATCAATTATTTCTCGGGGTTAGTGGTACTTTCACATTTTATTTGATAAGGACTGGTCACCCTAATCATATTAAACTTGTTTCAACACTCATTTCTATTTACTTTTATATACTCGCTTTATCAATTAAGCTTCTGTCTGCTATCTTCCTTCTATTTTCTTTATCTATACTTCTGGAATCCAATATCACTCTTTTCAGCTATTTTATAATTATTATCCCTTAAATATTCAATTTCCCTAACATTTTTCCCTATCTTGTGCGGTGGTTCCAGTCGGGTGGCCACTCTGGGTCCATACACCGCTGTCCATCCTTACACCTCCTGAGACCAGGGGAACATCATCCCTGCTCATAAAAATTATTGCCCGAACATTTCTACGGTCAATACATAAAAATAAAAAAATTATAAGTAGTAGTCAATTAGCGACTAGTACCAAACACTTTTGGGATTCTTCATACTGTAGCTGTTTGTATTTATTTATATATTTCTTCTTCTCCTGGATTCCTTCTTCTTTTCCATTGACTAATAGCATATAACATCATTGATAGGCCTTATGTTAAAATTCTTCTGACTTTACTTCTTGTGACATATTTCTCCGTATCATTTCTTCTTATAAAATCTTCAATTCCGAGAAATTCTAATTATTGTATTAATTATCATCCTCCTTCAGTTTCATTGGAGTCATTAAATTATTCGTTATTCTTCTTATTGTACCTTCTTATCTGAGCACATTACCATTAATTGTTTATTTATTTATTCTTCAGTTTGTTACCATAAAATATTATTTTTCCTATTATTTCAGTTTAAATCAGTTATTTATAATTAAATTATATAATCTGTTCTTACATTTTCTTAGTGGTTTGTCTTTTTATTTTAAATTATATGGTTTCAAAATAACTTGAGTAAGATGTCCTTACATGCTTTTTATTAATTCTAATGGTTGCAAAATATCTTAAGTAAGTTGTACTTACACACTTTTTATTAATTCTAATGGTTGCAAAATATCTTAAGTAAGTTGTACTTACACACTTTTTGAATTTTGGGGTTTTTTAGTTTCTTCATTTTAAATTATGTTGTTCGAAATAAGTTGAGTAAGTTGTCCTTACGTCTTTTTGAATTTTGGGGTTTTTAGTTTCTTCATTTTAAATTATTGTTCGAAATAAGTTGAGTAAGTTGACCTTACGTACTTTTTGAATTTTGGGGTTTTTCTATTTACACTGGGTTGCTTGGTCCTGTATTCATAAAATCCGTCCCTTTTTTCTGGTTTGTTTGGAGTCTGTTTAACCGTGGTCCATTATTTCAGGTACTCCATGTTCTCGGATTGCTGGGGTGTTCGTAATTAATTCTCTCCTTGATAATCTTCTTACCATCCGGCTCTCCCACTTTGCTGCTATAAAACTTTCACTTAAGTACCGGTCTTCCGTCATAATTCGTTCCTTTTTAACTAACCAGTATTGTACCTCCTCTAACATAACATAGTTGCTTATATTTAATCTCATTCCATTCCCTTTTACCTTTGGATTATTTGCCCAATATTTGCATGTTGTCTTCCGTCTTGAAGATACGGCTGATATTGTCTGATACACTTCCATCGTTGACACATTTAACTGAGATGTAAACTTAATTAACTCCCTCTGTTCGTTAATTGGAAGGTTGAGTACATTAATTAATCCACCTGTAATCATCTCCCATTCTTCCTTGGTATTTATTATTTTCTTTCTACTTGTTTTTATTATTTCCTTGGTCTTCTTTTCCACGGTTTGAATATCCTTTTTGTTGTGGCTATTTTTATTTTCAGATGGCATTACACCTTGGTATTCTGTAATTTCTATTTCCTTCCTCTTCTCTTCTGTATTCGGACTTACTTTAATACCTTCTGAAGTGCTGTCCAATGTTTCATCCCAATTATTGGAACTATGGTCCATTTGTTTATTTGTCTCCTCTTGGTATGTATCTGCTTTTTGGATACGCGTATTAACATTTTCAAACTTCTCTCCGAAAGTTTTCCATATCTCCTTATTGAAATTCTCCATTTTACCCTCAAATTGTTTTAAACTTTCTTTATTCTCTTCAAATTTTGCATTCATCTCTTCTCTTTGCCCTTCAACCGCTTTCTTCAGTTCATGGTATTGTTCATTCATAGTTTGTTTTAAGTTTTCCTCCTGTTTCTTAAAATTCTCCTTATTTTCCTCATTGGTTTGTTTCAAGGATTCCTCCTGTTTTCTAAAATTTTCATCTATTTTGTTATTGGTTTGCTTTGAAGTTTCCTCCTGTTTTCTAAATTGTTCTGCCATAAATTTCATCATGTCTTGCCAATTAGGTTCTTCTCTGGTTACCGCTTTGTCTGGTTGGTCCCCTTGGGCATCCTCTTCAATTATTTCCGTTTCCGTTTCCATAACTACTTCGGTTTCTTCTGTATCACCTGTCTGTTGGTCCATTTCACTGTCCGTGACTAATTCTATTTCTTGTTCCTGTCCACCTTCTTCAATCTCCTTTTCTTCTGCCCTCTTCTTCGATTTTCCTCGGGTATTAGGCATTTCTTGTTTTCTCATAACTGCCAACGATAATTAGATTTTTTGATATATATTTTTATTAAATATCAAAATTCTTTTCTAATTACCGCCCTTTTACGTTGAGCGCCAATCTGTAACGTACCGCTTTTATGTGAGGCACTTTAGTGAAACGTACACCTTTAGTCAAGCCCCAAATGTTGGGTTCGCCAATCTGTAACGTACCGCTTTTATGTGAGGTGTAGTAGAGTTAAATCCTGCACCACGTTGTACGCGTCAATTCTGTAATGTACTACTTTATCACGAGGCGTTCACCACTTACGAGTGTATTGCAATTACCAGCTTCGTTAATTCTGCCCCACAGTTGTACGCCAAATCTGTAACGTACCGCTGTTTTCGTGAGGTTTTATGGAAGTGTTATTATATGCCTCACGCAGTATGCGTCACTTATGAATTATACTAACTGACGTTTTAAACGGTATAAATAAAGGATTTCGTTTATCTTGTTTTACTCAATCTAAAAGAAATCGAGAGTGTGTGATTTGGGGTCACGGAGGTAATTTGTTCAGCCTTATGCAGAAGACAGAGTAAGTATCAAATTTGCCCCTCTGTTGTGACGATTTTTTTCTGTATGTTGTGCTGAAATTTTCATTCACTACCCACTACAATAAATTATAACACGTTATAATTCAATATTAATTTTCAATAATATTGCTTTATTGATTATTGACTTTTGTCTCCAGCCACCAAAGTATAGGTATCACAATTAATCTTTTTAAAAAGAAAACATCCTCTCGCCTTTACCGAGTAAACAGAGATCTGTCTAAAGAACAAAACATATATGTTGTTATTTAACCAATATTACGCTATAATAAAATACATCAGTTATTACATAATTCTTATTAATTCCCCAGGGTTCAGGGTGAATTCTTTGTGTTATGAGATTGTCAGAAATGGCTAAATGCTACGCTTTACAAATATAAGAAATTAATAAATAATTTGGTTTAATTTTCAGATATTACGTAGTTTCCGGAACTGCCGTAAGAGAGCAGCATGTATTTGTTTACTTTTGAAATAAACATATGATACAATTAATATTTTTTTTTTTTGTTCTATTTCACTATTAAAAACAGAGTTTTCTTCTGGATTTATTACAAAAAATGTTTATATTACCTCGCTCCGTGTTGTCCTTACTGGGTTGAAGTTTTATTCTGTGATGAGGTACGTCTTGCGTTATTATTTCCTCTTCATTTCGAGTATTTTTTTATTTTCTACTAGAAGTAGGCCGAACTATATTGGATCCTCAGAATGTTTTCATCCACTGGTTTTTAAGGTATATCACCATTTAATTAGGATTCCTCTGGTATAATTAGTTAGTATTCACTTTGCTTATTACTCTTGCGTGAATTTCGCCTCCTCCAACGTCCAAAAAAGGTTATTTTTTTATAATTTTTGTCGCATCGGTTCTTCAACAACTCTCGTTCAGTTCAAAATTTTATTCTTATATTCAATACTTGTTATTTTCCATCACTCTTAGTAACACATAGTATTTTTATTATGTAGGCAGTTTGTGATTATTATAAATTTATATTTTTATTTATGGAAAAATAATTCCCTTCCATTCCGGTTTATTTACTAATTTAATTCACATAATATGTTTTGGTTAATTTTTTTTTTATGACATTGTATATAAATATTTTATCATTTTATTATCATTAAAAAAAATTATATATTATATATTTAGTCTCGAATAGTGTTCATACCCGGTACTACTTCCTGTTGTCCTTTCCTTCCTAGGATTATTTTAATTTTATATTATCTTTGGTAGTTAAAATTTTTATGTCTTTTAAAATTAACCCTGGGTTTTCTTACAATCTAACATAATTATTTGAAACAATATAATATTAACTTGGGTATAACAAATTGTGGTTCATACAATATAAATTACAGTAAATAAATAAAATTACAAAAATCAATTAGTATTATTACATACTACTTCCATAGTTTTATCCTATCTAAAACATACAGCACAGTTTAGTAATACATTAATTTCACTTTGGTTTTTCACCTCAATGGGTACACTAGAACTCACTTCGCACTATATACCACTCGAATTGTTTATTATGTGGAGTGATATAATTAAATTTTGAGCGAGCTTTAGTTCTACCCATTTCTGACTTTTATTCTCATGATTTACTTTATTGGGACCGGGTTATGTACCGTTACAATATATATATATATATATATATATATATTTTGTGATGTTTTCAATTTGTTTCTTCTGCAAGTAGACAATATTATCTACTTGCAGAAGAAACAAATTGAAAACATCACAAATTATATAATTACTGCAAGAAACATCGAGTTACTTATATAGAAAATGATGGATATATATATATATATATAAGTAAGGCAGTGCATTCAAATAAAATTTTAGTGTCAGTGGCGGAACTAAATTTAGCCACTGACAGCAATTCCAGAGTAGTCTGAAAAGACGAATTTTGTTGCGAGAGGGATTGGAGTAAGATAGACGGCGGGTTTGAATAAAATGGTAGGAGAAGGGGGGTAAGGTTTGGTTTAGAAGGGGACGTAAATTCACGTAGTGGGTCTATCTGGTTCCAATTCTTTTCGCGGCAGAACCCCGTCTTTCAGGACGATTACTGCCTTACTACCGCTTATAGTAATAAGAATAGACAGCCTCCAATGTAAATAGATATCAAAATATATTTTGGAATGTTTATAATTTTAAATTTATATCAATTTTAGTAAATAAGTGACCAAATATAATTGTAAAGTTCATAGTATCAGTGAGAGTTGGAACGTGTTGAAGTGTGTAGAATAAAATAGAAACTTGTTGTCATACAAGATATATGGGTAATTTTGGGGGGTTGAGTGGTGTTAATAGAAGTGCTATACTTAGGGAGTGCAGAAACTGCAAATGTAGACGGGTTAGTTTAGTTATTAAGTGGCTAGTAACGTGGTGGCATGTGCCACGGTAGGTAGCGGTAAGTGTTGGGGGTAACAGAGAGTGTTACCTCCATCGGAGGCCAAAGTGGCATAAAATACATGGCACACCTTTTATATAATTTTGTATTATATACTGATAGATTGCCGTGCCGTATATAATAATGACATAGAGAACATGCTTGAATTTAGAGTTGATTTCCCCGACTTTTCGGGCGATTACTGCCTTACCAGCACTAATCGTGGTTTTGGCTAGCGGTCAGCTATGGCCATAAATTAAGAACCTTGACCATAGCTGGCTTGAAATTGGTGTATATTTGAAATCATTGGGGGATGACTTTAGGGGAAATCCCCGGAACTATGGAACAGCGGCTGCCACTCTGCTCGAGTAGGAACAGTAAACCAGGTGGTAGACCCGTTTTAAGGGCATATTAATTTGTAACATAGATACGATGATATCTACCAATTTTAAAATGTAACGCTGAAGCAAGGACATGGAGATGATAAATTCCTCCACCAATGCCGTCCTTGTGGATGCAAATGGGCGCAACAGTCCACCAGCAAAAAACAATAGTGTGTGTGGCAGGGTGGTTGCTCAGGGGAGCAACGAATTAAAATTTTGTAACTTAGAAATGGCAACTCGCTCTTGAAGTAATTAACTAATTGTTTTAATTTGAGAAAATGTATACAGTAGATGTTTATCATATTTTGGTTATCATGTTTTAGTGGGTCATTAATCTTGTTATGTTAGAATGTAAGAATTATGAATGTGTTATTTATTTTTAGTTATATAATTTTGTGTAGCATTTTGAACAAAGGTCATTCACCCGCCCTAGAACATCAGCTGATAGCTGGAGTTAGATGTGTAAAATGTCACTTATAAATTGTTTGCAAATTTTCAATGTAACTAATGTTTGAATATAATGATTTTAATGTGTTAAAAGATTTTAATTTAAATGAAGGAAATAATGTAAGATAGTTGAGAATTTTAAATGATTTGTAAAAGATAGCAGATGGGAGATTTTGGGTGATTAATATTTTGTTAGGACATGTAGATCAGACCAGGTTGAGATAAAAGGGGTACTAGAGATGAATAAATATTGTTGTGAATAAATGTAAGGTAGAATTTGAATATTGATGTTGACACAGTAGCTATGGGGAAAATATGTAGCGTACTGATTGATATATTGATGTAATAAGTAAATGGAGATATTTTGTTGTAGTTGAAGTGATGTATTGGGAGAGTAATTAGAGTTTATGGGAATTTTGTAAGGGGGGTGGTGTGATGAGGAGTCCGCAACGAAAGGTGTTGGGACGGGAAGGGACCGTTTAGCGCCAGAAAGGGTTGCCTAGGAAAGTCCAGGGACCAGATAAGGGAATGAGCTTTGGGAGGGAAACACACATCCTGAGTACAAAGGGGTAAAGAGTATTTTTTTTATATAAGGGTAGAATGATGCGAATTGAGTTGAGTAGTAAGTTGGGTTTAGAGAATGTTTGATAGATGTTTTGGATAGAGATGGGTGTCATATTAGTTAAAGCTGTTAGTGATATTAAAGCCAGAATGGGGAAGATTATACATGTATACATGCCAAGTTGTAAATTAAATTGTTATGAATAATTAAATCACCCAAACTAATGGAGATTGAGAATGTTAAAGAAAGAGAGTCATAGTAAAAATATAAAATTAATGGAAACAAGTGACAGATTTTAATAGAAGTTGAAACTAATTAGAGCAATAAATGTGTAATTTTTAATTAATTTAAATGTCAATTTTATTGTTAATTGTAATAATAACCATGTTAATTTGGAATGTTTTATTACATTATGTTTGAAGATAAAAATTTGTAAAGATGTTTAATGTATTTTCTGATGTAGCCTATGAATAACCTATGTAGGTCAAGGTTGTTGACTTGACCCAGTTTGATCAACTGATATTATAAACTAGACCAGTTTTGGCAATGAAGTGATGCAAATTTTGTTGTTTAATTGATTTAAATAATTTTAAATTTTCTGAATATTGAGAAAAATAATATTTTAATAAATTTAAATTTTTTGAAAAAAAAAAATTTATTTCGTGCCTGCCATCTAATTGATGTTTTGAGTTTTAAGTGTATTATTGTTTGTGTATTGCGAGGGTTTTATTGAATTATATTGTTTAGAATATATGTGTAAACAAATGTTAGAGTAAGTGAATTCATGTTTAATAAGGTATTCAATTTGTTTTCTTTAGAATTATTAGTAGTAGTGAAGAGAATTAGGGATTAAGGTACAAGATTTTTTTATTGTGATTTTGTTTTGAAATTTTAAAGGAGCATTTTGTTTAATGAGTAATTATGAGTGTGTGTACGAGCCCAGTAACTGCTAAAGGCAGCCCAGTGTGCATGGTAAGGGGGAACATATCGGTAGAGGATTTGGCAGGGAGTAAGGCCAGGGATTTGGATCTTTGGGGGTAGCATGTTAGAAGGTTAGGTGCGCTGTGGTATGTGTCTGTTCGATGTTATGGTGTTGGGATCTCGTACAGAGAAGTCCAGTAATCTCGTTCAGGTGCAGCCATGGTCGCCGAGCCAGGGGGGTAGTTTACCCATGATGTTAAGAACTAAAGGGGGGTTGTTGGCACCATATCCTCACCGGTCCTCTTAGGGGTTTAGCAATGAGATTTCTTCTGTTTCGGCAGAAGACATCTGATTGGCAGGGGTATTGTAACGGGGCAAAAGGAGGGTTTTTTTATTTTATTAAAATAGCTTTAAATTCATTTTCCACCTGTGTGATCAGCCACGTGTTATATAAAAGGTTTGTTCAAACAAAGAATGGTGATGAAACAATTACAATGGAATGTGCGTGTCGCACACAGCTTCGTAATTCTCAGAACGGCAAAACAGTGTAATGCGCCCAAACGCACTAACATCGGCGGAGCGCATAACCCACGCTAAGCTAAAGGCGCACAAGATGGCTTGAAGATGAATTCTTCCAACATGTGCTTTCAACATGCCGGAAACGAAATTAAGTCACGCCTACTACAGTGACGTAAACCACTGGACAACAAATATCATCAACGTTCAGCACACGGGAGTTTGCACTTGTTAAATGAACCGTAACTATGACTTTAAAGTACCAGGCATTGGTTTCCGCCTTGCCCAAAGAAATCTAGATAGTGGGGACTTGGTAAACGCTCTTAGCAGTCACCAACCGAAGCTACGCCTGGCCAGGCAAAACACAAATAGTGGCTCATCAATAAAATTTAATTGCGACTTAAAAGTAACTCAAGTAATGAAATGTGTATTAAAATGGAATAAGTAAAGTGAAAAAAAAAACTAATCAGCACGAAAACAAATCAAAATTAAAACTTTCGGACATAAAACCGGTGCGACACGTGACGAGGAGGAATGCCAAGGGTGATGTAAAACAACTATTTTAAATATGTATCAGTAAATACCATCAAAAAGGCCTTAAAATAAATAAAAAGGGGGTTATGGTGTGAATGTGTGATTGAGCAGGCTGGGCTGATTTAATTAAGGTAAGATGTTGAATTAAGTTAATTGTAGCAGATCATGTAACAAGTATTACAAGAATACTATGTGTATTTTAAATTTTGGTAAGAAGTAACCGCTTGGGTTAAGAGGCAAAGAAATGATATAATTTGAAGTTTAAAAAATTTTTAAAGAATGAAATAAAATCTTAGTTTGTTTCTCTTCACAAAATGCGAGTTGCGTCTATTATTAACACAACCTATAATCATACTTGCATCTTAACGTTCGTGTGACGAATTCTGGAAGAAGAGGGTAAGTGTGAAAGTAGTTATAAATATTTTTATGATTTTAATTCTATTAATAAAGTAATTAAATATCACACTATTGTAGTCCAAAAACACTGTCTACTTCAATATTGTTACATTTTTTAATATATTTTAGTAGTGTGCCCACTTGAAATTTCGTTAATTCACATTTTTTCGCCTTTTGGCGTTTGGACGTGCCAGTAATTTTGTCCGCGGTACTTGTACAGCCGTGCAGCATGAGAGTATGAATTCAACTGGGTTTTAGCCGGTGGGCACCCCTAAATTTAACACTCGGGCTGCCCACCCGAAATTCGGACGGTCCAAGACGGTAAAGAGATCTGCCTGAGTCGGTAGCTGGTTCTTGACTGAAACGCAGACAAACTGCTGGCGTCAATTCGTCGGGTTAGCTGACACACTTGCATTCCAACGTGACGGATTTTGGGCTCGGCTTATGACGTATTATGCTGCTTTGTTCAAAATACAAAGTTCAAAGATCATGTTGTTAAAAATAGCTGCCTTCCACCGCTCGATCGCCGATTCTGTAGCTAATAACTTTTCCCCAATACAATTTACAAAGAAAATGTTAATATTCCCAATATGTCTCGGGACAGTAATATTTGTACCATTACAATACCCCCTCAATGAGAGATTTTATGCCGAAGCATAAAAACTCTCATTGACACTCACATACTTCCTAAGAGGATCAGTCCAGATATGGCGCCATAACCCCCTTTACATTTTACTAAAACTCATGGGTAACTTACCCCCCTGGTCCAGTGACTGTGGCCGCACCTGAATGACCTTACTGGACTTCTCTCTCGAGATCCCAACACCGTAATGCCAGTCAGGCACTTGACGCCCCTGCTGACACGTGGGCCAGCACAGGATCGCCGCCACAGTATCACCAGACACTAAAACATCAAATCAAAAACATTAAATAATGGCCTTGCATTATACCATATCCAGAACTGATCTGGTCTCCCCTTAGCTGTGCCGGTTTGCGTTAAGAAGCAACGGTTTTTTTTTTTAACTTGCTAACATACATATACCCTTAACCTAACCTAATACATCTTAAATTCATTACTAAAATTCCTCTTAGATACATTTAAATCGACTACATCATCACAAATTATCTACTTATATCTTTTCTCAAAAAATTGTTAATCATCTCCATAATACTCTTCAAAACAACACAAAAATCATTTAGTTACATCATAAGATCACTTACACATTCTATATTATCAACATAATTCCATTTAACCGGTTTATTTTATCCCATTAATAATAATCATCAACTTCCTCCTTCCACACACACTATTGCCCCCCCCTGGACTGTAGTGCCCAGTTGCCTCCACAAGGACTGAGGCGGAAGGGGTGAACATTTTTTTCTTTTATTTCATCCCCATCCTTGCTTTGGCGTTACATAAACTTCAGGGTACTAGTACCCCTACTAATAAACTTATTGATACGCCCCTATTTGGTCTACCACACCTGCTATAGGTGTATAGCCGTGTTCCAAAACAAAATTCTTAGATTCCCCTTTTCTTCCCCGTTAAATTTCTATGTTACACCAATTTCAAAGGCAACCAACTATGGTCAGTGTACAATAAGTCTGCCCATAGCTGGTTGTAAACCAAACGGTCTGGGCTGGTAAGGCCGGGACTGCCCTAAATTGGGGAATCGCATTTAAAACATATCTTATACATGTTTTATATCCCTACATAATTACATACTACTCAATTAGACACTTTATGCTTCTCATAATCAACATGATACAACACAATAAACACTCAAATTTAACATTAACATTATTACATTAAAATAAACATCTCACCTTTAAATTTGCCTCAAAATTACAAACATTACAACTTTAATTTCAATTTTACATGATTAACCATTTTAACTGTTTATCTTGGATTATCACTTCAACTTTGACTTTCTATTGAACCTTTTAATTAATTTAATTACATAATTTAAAACATTTTACATTCATAGTACTTTACTTTCATAATAAACTTCATTTATGGCAAAATATTATTGTTGTTATCAACTCAATCATAACTGTATACCCTGATCATACAAAATACAATGTACCTCCCAATAACATAACCTTAACACAATACATTTAACATCAATACAAATTATCTACAATTATTACAATTTATCTACCATTTTCATCATTACATTTTATTGTTTACCACACCTCATTACATAAGTTAGCCAAGTAATTACCATAAACTAAAATAATTAAATGTTCATTCACTATATATCTAACCACCATCATCATAGATTAATCTTATTTTATTACAATACAATTCATTTTTCAATAAATTTATTTTGTTATTATTATTATAATAACCCTTTAATATTTTAAATTGTTCCGTTATACCCACATAATAATTTACTGGGTTATCCCACCTTATTATTCTACCATATAACCTGTCTACCTCAGTAATTCTGGTCCTGTCACCGTCAGTACGATTATTTGTCACAATTAAGCATTTTATCATCTTGTAACGGTACAGACCTATAGGGCTTTGTAAGTTAAATCTTTTCAATATTATTTGCAACCAAATACGTGTGGTGAATTGACTTTTGCGTCGTGACTGGTACGGCTCGGCCCAGGAATGTGAAATTGGTAATGAGGGGGCGTACGCGCTCGAGCGAGCGCACTCAGGTGGCGAACATTCTCACGCTAACGGCACGAACCGGTACATACTTTCGCCCTGTGTGCGCAGAAAACAGCGTCTGTTGCATCCCAGCAAGTGAACCGTGCGGTTCTCAGTAAAAGGCCTGCGGGCCAAAATTTATTAAAACTTCCAAAATATGGACTAGAGAGTGATACTTGTAAAGATAGAAGCAGTGCTAATTCAATGAAGTAATAATTTTCAACGCAGATTTTTTTGGACCGAATACAGTGAAAGTTTAAAGTGAGAACGTGACTAAATTTTAATTACGAAAACATTTTTGGACGAAACAGTAAACCATAAAAACGACAGAACCACAACAATTGATGTCTGGATCCACATTAAGGAAGTAGCCACACGTAAATCCCTTTTAATTGATTATAACATTTTTTTATTAAATGAGCTCTTTAACATAAATGGGGTGTAACGGAATGGGTGTGTGAGTGAGCAAGATGCTGGGTTGTCTTACTATAATTTAATTAATCTTTTACGGTAAGGTTTGAAATTAGCTATTAGAATGTTTACCATGTTAAAGTAGCCTAAATGTTGGTTTTGTATTTTTCAAAGAAAAAGTAATTAAGATAAACAGTATTAGTTTTGAGAAGAAAATTCATAATAAGTAAATTTAAAAGGAAATGAAAATAAATGTTAAAATCAAATAATAAACAGATCTGATTAACGTAGTAAAACGGCATGTTTATTGTGTAACGAACCCAGTAACCTCTCTTACAGACTGTGAGTTCGTGTAAAAGGATCCTGGACCCTGAACAGGTAAGAATTATGAGAATTGAGAATAATGTTAAAAATACATTTATATTTCTTTTATAAACTGTTGATTGAGATGAAATATCTCAATGGCCCCCGAACTAGGGACTGCTTGTACGAAGTATATTTTGTATAGGCTATGCCTACTCGCAGATGTAAGAGACGTTAGTGGGAGTTGCATATGAATTAAAATTAAGTACAGAGAAATAAGAGTATGTTATAATATGATTGATAGATGTATTATGAACAAATAAAAAACTAAATAATATGAAATATGGATACTAATAAAAGTAATGATGAAAACGTCAGCTTAACTGACATTGAAACAGAGAGCTCAGTAAATGTTGAAGTAAGCGAGACCGAATCAATGATATGAACGAAATAAATGCTGAATCAACACCTACAGTCAGTAGAATACAAAAGTTGTCATTAGATGACATATTTAATTTTATGAAAGCTCAAGATGTGAAAAATGAGAGTAGACTTACTGAAATTAATAGTAATTTTAATGATAAATTTGATGAGTTAAAAAGCGAAATACATGAACAAAAATTAAAATGTGAAGGGAATTTCAATGAATTAAAAAAGCAAAATAATGAATTAAAAAAACGATATTAATGAAATCAATAAAAATGTCGAGAAAACCAATAAGATATTTACCAGTAACGTTAGCAAATTAGAACGAAATATTGAGAGAATGGGAGTGTGGGTAATAAATACAGGTAAGAGCAACACAAACGAAAATAACGGAGATATATGTATTAACAGTAGTGGTGGTAGTTTAGATGCAAAACAGGTGGCGGTAGACAAGGTGAGTAATAACGATAATTATAATGATGAGTTAACGAGTGATAACAGTGGTATAATTAAAAACGTGGTGTCAGAGAGTAAGGTTGTGAGCAGAGAAAGTGTTGATGAAATGGGGAGTGTGTGTGAAGAGAGGTTAGGTGGGAAAAGGGCAGACTGTTCCCAAATATATAGTGAAACAGGGGTTTCACCGTGGTGTTATGAGGAAAGGTTTCCTCCGGTAGTTGTGTGGGAGACATGGTGTCTCAAAATAGTCCCTTAATTTTTTGTGGTGTTCTTGAAAGTGCCAAGACGTATAATAAGTTTGTTGTGCCCTTTGCGTGGTATGAAATAGGTCAGTGGGGTTGTGACAGGGGTTATGATGGTGAGAGATATGTTGAGAGAGAGTTGTGTGTAGATGGGGAGATAAAAGTATTTAAGTCAGGTAGAAGTTATAAAGAGTTGATAGAGAGGTTAGGATTGGAGAAAATAAACTATATGAAATACCTACCTTGTGAAATAGAGATAGATGATTATTTAGATGATACCGTTGTAAATGATAGACTCTTACCTGATGTTGCGATGGGTGTAGTGGAGGAATATGATGATAAAATAACTTACCTTATGTTGACTAAAAATACTGATGGAGACTGGACTAAAATTACCAATGTAGACGGGCTTTATGAAATAATGGGAGACAAATATGTAGTTAATTACTGTGTCAATATAATTAACAAAAGTAGTCATTACAATAATAATTATAATGTAATGTATGTAGATAAAAATGAGTTATGTTACAAATACATCAGACTATTATATGATGATGGGGGTTAAATAAAAAATCAGTGAATGGACATTTTAAATATTTTAGTTTATGGTAATGACCTGGCTAGATTATGAAACGAGGTGTGGCAAACAGAGAAATAATGACAAGAAATTGTAAATAAATTGATAGCGAAGTTAATTGTGTCTATGTTGTAAAATGTACTTTATGTAAACAATGTGTATGTAGTAAAATTGATAATAATAATAATAATAATATTTTGGCAGACTAAATAAATAATGAGAATAATTATGAAGGTGATAATAAATGAATTGTAACTGTTTTGGAGTAAAGTAATTAAAATAACTTGTGTTTCAATAACTGATTGAATTAAAGAATTTGAGATTAATTAATTAATTAATGTTGTATAATTGAATTTTGCTAATCAATTTAAATTATTTTATGAGATTTGAACTTGATAATAAATAGTAAATGAAGAAATGTAAAATGTGTTTATAGTTGTGGAATCATATTCTTTTTATAATGTTTCAGAAGGTACATATGATTGTACATGATCTGGTGGTGATAAATGTTAATAATTTTGTATCAATAACAGGAATCACATGTTTTGAGTGATGTAATGTAAGTATGAATTTTATAATACAAGTAAATAAAGTAAAATGTTTACATATGCCATTGATATGATATCAAGGTTTTAAATTAAATAATGAAATTACATTAAGGTTTGAAATTAGCTATTAGAATGTTTACCATGTTAAAGTAGCCTAAATGTTGGTTTTGTATTTTTCGAAGAAAAAGTAATTAAGATAAACAGTATTAGTTTTGAGAAGAAAATTCATAATAAGTAAATTTAAAAGGAAATGAAAATAAATGTTGAAATCGAATAATAAACAAATCTGATTAACGTAGTAAAACAGCCTGTGAGTTCGTGTAAAAGGATCCTGGACCCTGAACAGGTAAGAATTATGAGAATTGAGAATAATGTTAAAAATACATTTATATTTCTTTTATAAACTGCTGATTGAGATGAAATATCTCAATCTCCTTATTATCAGAGTCAGCTGCTATTAATATCCCAATTCTATGCACAGGTAAGTACTCAATATAATTATCCACGTTAACATCATTCACCACCGCTGTACTGTTTTCATTATAAGGTAAGTTTTTTATTTTATCAACTCTCAACCTTTATTCTTTCTAACAATTCTTCATAACTTCTACTAACCTCAAACAACACTACCTCTCTGTCTCTCTCTCTCTCTCTCACAAAATCACCTTCCCACTCCCATTTCATATTTTCTCTCTCTCCACGGAGAGGGCACTACAACATCATAAAAACACCTCCTGGCTTTTCCAGGACAACTACAAAAACTTAAGGGACCATTTTGAGACCATCCATCTCTGATTGAGGAACACTTGTCCTCCCTAAACATATGTGAAAACCCTCTTTCACAATTTACCCGGGGAAAATTTACCCTCTACCCCACATTACTCCTTAAACTCTCCTCATATTCTCTCTCAAGCACATCTATACCTATTACGACCCCATTACTACCCCCTACTCCCATTACTCTCTCATTATCACTATTAATTTTTTCTGTATCACCCTTAGATACCCCTTTTTCAACTATCGTATCACTACTACTTGTTACCTCATTATTATAGCTGTCACCATTATAATTATTACTTACCTCATTAATTATTTCTTCGTTATTATTCGTCATCATATCACCATTATAATTATCACCTGTATTGACACCAATGTTGTCTGTTACTTCGTTATTTTCATTTATATTACACTTACCTGTATCTATTCTCCATACTCCCATCCTCTCAATACTTTGTTCTAACTTATTAAATTTAATTTCAAATGTCTCATTGGTTTTCTCAAAACGTTTATTAATTTGCTTTATTTCGTTTCTAATTTCATTAAAATTGCTTTCATTTTTTGTATTCTGTTCATTAAATTTATCATTCTTTTTAGTGTTTACTTCATCAAAACGATTATTTACTTTGTTAAATTTTACATTTTGTTGCTCTAACATCACATTTTGCTTTTCTAGAAGTAACTGCATCATATTCATTATATCATTACTATCAGATTGTTTATTTTGGATAGGTATTGAATGAATCGTAGCACCTTCCATTGTTACAGACTGTCACGCTTATTTCTATGTTTGATTAACTTTCTGTACTAATGTCAGTTAGGCTGACTTCATCATTATTACTCTCCATTGTAATTATTTTTATTACTTAATTCTTACTTATAATATACATAAACAAATCATATTATAACATAACCTTACCGCATACCCTTGTAACCTGCGTCCATTTACCAGTAAATAAAATTTTTATTTACTTTGAACAACCCGTTCTGCTCTCCCAAAACAGGCCCACGTTTACATAAATAAATTTTTATGCAAACGTCCCTGTTCGCGGCACCATTGTAACTTTTATTTATTTTTCCTTTTACTTTACTTGTTTACCAAAAATCCAGCTGTGCTTGCGTCTACTTTCGGACGCCATCTTTCATTGATACCAACTTATCGTGGTCCACGGTTCGTTTGGACGAGCTAGAGAGAGAGCAGAATGGTTTTATTTTTTGTAAATAACTTAACTCCATTATTTCACAAAATTTTATTTTATTACGTTAAATCAAATTAATTTCATCTTTTCCAAAAACACTGCAACTTACTTCAATTACTTTATTCAGAACAATTTAAATTCATTTCATTCCCATCATAAACAAAAGAATATTCTTTCTCCCTCCCTTACACCTGTTATGATTTAAACTATACAACAATATACTGATTATATATATTGATTGTACATAATTCAAAAACTGAAAAAAAGAGATATTTAAACATAAACTTAAATTTATTCCCCGCAGACCAGCGCTTCATATATTTTTATGTAATTTTACCCCCCCCCCCACACACACACACACCATGCCCTATGAGATCTCAATTTTTTGTAATTAAAACATTTCCTTCAAAATCAAAAAGAATGATATTAAATTCTGTTCAACCCTCTTTGGAATTTAGTTTTACCCCGAATGTTACTTATCTTGTCATAGTCCAGGAGACATCAAGCCATTTAGAGGAGAACTTTCAATTTTTTCACATATCTTACATCACGGTCTGTCGTCACTGATTCGATTCACTTGTATTGTATACTATTGTAGTCCAAAAACACTGTCTACTTCAATATTGTTATATTTTTTAATATATTTTAGTAGTGTGCCCACTTGAAATTTCGTTAATTCACATTTTTTCACCTTTTGGCGTTTGGGCGTGCCAGTAATTTTGTCCGCGGTACTTGTATGGCCGTGCAGCACGAGAGTATGAATTCAACTGGGTTTTAGCCGGTGGGCACCCCTAAATTTAACACTCGGGCTGCCCACCCGAAATTACGTTCGTACAGTCCAAGACGGTAAAGAGATCTGCCTGAGTCGGTAGTTGGTTCTTGACTGAAACACAGACAGACTGGTGGCGTCGATCCGTCGGGTTAGCTGACACGCCTGCATTCCAACGTGATGGATGTTGGGCTCGGCTTATGACGTATTATACTGCTTTGTTCAAAATACAAAGTTCAAAGATCATGTTGTTAAAAATATCTGCCTTCCACTGCTCGATCGCCGATTCTGTAGCTAATAACATTTCCCCAATACAATTTACAAAGAAAATGTTAATATTCCCAATATGTCTTGGGACAGTAATATTTGTACCATTACACCGTATACAATACACAAAATTTAAAAATTTTTTTATAATTTCAAATGTTTTATATTTAAATGAGAAGTATAGACAGTATAAAAAAATAGAAAAAGTATATGACAATTGTTATCATTGTTATTATATGTTCCAACATGTTAAAATTACATTTCTGGTAATCTGATACATACAACAGGAGAATTGTCATACCACAAGGAACTAAAATAATAGCCCTTCATATCTTGAATTTGAAAAATTTTCTAAACCACATGTAGTCAAATTCATTTTAAGTTTTACATACGAATTTCTATTTATATACAATGGATTCTCCTTTTTCGGGACACAGTGGGACCATATCAAGTTAAACAGAACAATTAAGCAGCTGGCCCTATTAACTGAAATTTCTAAACATTAAGCAAGTGTACTTAATATCAAAACACCAAACATAACTCTTAACTCAGTACACACTGCAATTATAAAATTTGTTATTAATGAAGTATGCATAAGAAAATATGAAAGTAAATATGTAATACTCTATAATTACAGAATTAACATAAGTAGGCCTAGTTTCTAAAATTTAAATCACATACCTGTGTTTATTGTTTTTCAAAAAAAGATCATCCAGTTTGTATTGCAGTTTTCTTCTTATTGACTATAGTTCTACAAAGTTTGAACAAATATCCTATTTTTTTAAACGGGCTATTTTCATTGCTTATTACATAAAATATCAATGAAGTCGAGCTATACACTTTTTCACTTCCTCTGTTGTTACCCAGTGAACTTCTGGCTCATCTTCATTGTCACCATTTTCAAACAATGCATGTAGGCCTACTGCAATCATTTCTAATATGGCATCATCCCATTCATTTTTGTTAACGAAATCCTTTTTAAGTTTTGTCAATCTGCATCAGTAACTGATTTTCAACTTGTAGTAAGCAGCTTGACCAACCAAAACACTATAATGGGCAAAGCAATTTTGAATTGTTATACTTACTGCCAACTGTATTGTTTGAAGTACGGTGACTCTCACACTGACTTCTGTAGCTGTGAGGGCAAGTTAAAATGTTTTCTTCCATTTCATGGAAAACAGGATTAGCTAATTTACCCCTGTTAATAGATTAAAAAATTTTTATTATACCCATGTCAAGTAGATGAACCTGGTTTGTGTTATAATAACATGGTAAAAACTCAATACTAATGTTTTTTAAACAATCTATGCATGGATGTGCAGCACAGTTGACTGTAATTAGAACTTTTCTCAACTTTTCTTGTAACTCCATGTCCCAATTTACAAGCCACTCCTGAAAAATTGTGCTCATCATCCGAGTGCTTTTAGTAAAATATTAATGAATCGGTAAACTGTCCATTCTGAACCATTTACAAGAGCGAGTTTCATCTGACTTGCCTATCGTGAGTAACTTGTGTTTATCACTATTGGATATATTCATACAACAGAGCACAGTGACACAATCCATTAATTTTTTTTTAACCTGATAATTATGTGTTCATAACACAGAGAACCATCTGATGTGGTTTCATAAAACAGACCAGTTTTGTCAGCATTACAAATATCATCCACCAAAAATTTTGGGAGCATTTTGGGTAGTGTGTTAACCTTCCAGTTTTCAGCTTTTCTGACATCAGTGCTAGCTTTTACTATGAGCTTTCTTCAACAGAACTTGTTTCCTACTTTTTCAGAGAGATAACTAACCATCTGTGGCTTTAAAAGAATTTTGGCTTAATTTCTTAGTAAATTCTTCAGCTTTTATTTTAAGCACTGGGCCCTAAAAGACAAACTTCAAGCAATTATAATGGAGAACCATTCATTTAATCCATCTTCAATAAGCAAATCCTTTCCATCATGTTTCCATTTTGCCTCTTGAAGCCTGGTCTCTTAAGATCCAATCTTGTGTAATTTCTCTTCCTGTCAAAGGCACGAGAAATTGTAGTTTTTGTGGGGGTGGGATTAGGGGTATCAATTTCTCCCCTCCCCCAGAGCTATTACAAATTTCAGTTAAATTGCATAATCACTTAATGCAGGCCCGGTTCTAAGCCAAATGTGTATATTAAAATAATGTTTATAAATAAGTGTATATCTAATTATATAGGACAAATCTTAAATACCTCATTTGGATTAAAGAAAATGGGGAGTCTAACCTTCAACCTTGTCTCATCCCACCACCAGGAGCAGTTCCTAGTTACACCAATGTTTCACACCATATTTGTAGTTTTAAATGAAAAGGAATTTGTACATCATAAAAATTAAAACATAGGTCAGAAATTTTAAAACAAAACAAAATCAGTACTACACAATGACAATTAAAACTTAAAGAAAATAGTCACTACACAAGTGTGAGATTTGGTTGTACTGGACATATGACACTAAAACAAACACTAACACTCCAATGCAAATAGCACAGCCATCTAACAGTAACAAACTGAGACAGCATGTGTTTACCCTAAATGATAAGCTGTACAGTAATGTACTATGTCAATGACCTGTGACGAAAACAGCAGGTAACTGAAGGGAATGATACAAAGAGAGAGCATTACTAAATAAAACAATCTGGTAGTGGTAGGTAGTTGTTAATGGTATTATACACAAGGGTCTACTAGTGTAAATTACAAACTTAACATGTAAAAAATAGCTTACTTCTTCTGTTTAAGAAGAGGAAACTGAGTTGTTACTGGACCGAATAACCAGCAGTCCAGACCTATTAACCGAAGCAACTTTCTACGTGTAACCCTGTTTTGTTTTTGTATTTTGAATATTAGCCCAATAAATTGACTGGCCCTAGTAACCAGTTGCCCCATTAACCGAGGTCCATTGTGTGTGTGTCTTTATTTTCAAACAGCATATATTGTTGTTATTTATACTACACATAAGACTAAAAACATACTAAATTTAATCTTCATAAACAAGAGTATACAAACAAGGTACAAAGCCTACAGAATGTTTACTAATTAACACTTTCATTCTAAAAAATTAGGATATTTTCTATCATACCGAATAGGTTCCTTAAACATGCTATCAACAAATGACAGAAATGGTTGAATATTAAGGCTGCGTTCCAGCTGCTGATAATGCAATGGTTTTGCTATTTCTTTGTTGACCATTTTGTTTGGTTTTTCTTCAGACATAATCCAGATTATTCCTATCTATGCTAAAATAATACAAAAAATATATATAACACCAACACAACAGTCATGTTACATAAATTAGCTAAGTTCAAACAAGTCCATGAAATACTGAAATTATTAGCTTATTAATTCAATTTGTAAAATTCCTTCATATTTTGCATTTTTTTAATCTGTCAAAAGATTAGTTTAAATGCACATTATATTAAATGTAAAAAAGTAGGCTTCTCCTATACTTAGAAATAAATCTTTCCCATTATATTATTTGAAAAAAAAATTGTAAAGCAGGAAATTTTACTTTTCTCTCCTCCACCCCATACAGAGGACAGATACTTCTCACAGACAAACTGAACTATTCTTCCTTAAGCACAATATATGCATTTTGTATTCCACCTTTTAAAACTATCATAAAAAACAAAAATTTTGTACTTGATTTCATCAAATTACCCCAATTTTTGAATTTTATATAATTTTATACATCAGGTATGCTGTAAATAAGTAACCAAAAATTAAAAAAATAGATTAATTATTTTCTACTGAAAAATATTCATTCACTGCTCTCACATGGAAGTAATACTGTAAAGATACAAGGTGCATTATCTGCAAAAAACTCAAATATCAATAACATCCCTATGGCTCTTCCAAAAGGCAAATAACCACATTTACATTCTTGGATTTCGTTGTCCATGACGTGTCCGTTACTTAACTAAATATCACTATAATATTGACGACTCGGAACACAAAGTTTTTTATAAGTAAAAACGTAAAACTTTACGTTTTTACTTATAAAAAACTTTGTGTTCCGAGTCGTCAATATTATAGTGACACATTTACATCTTAATAACATTTACAAGAATAGTCTTTTTCATTAAATTCCCCAGAGTCAAAATGACAAAAACAGTATAAAACTCAAACAAAAATTTTTTCAGATACTGTACTTTTCATCAGGAGGCCAGAATAAAGATTACAGTAACACAAATACTTAACGACTGATTCCACAAAACTTTACATAAGTTTTTGAAAATCAGGGAAATTCACATGGACTTTCTATGTGGGCTTACAGGAAACCACCCATACCTAAATTATATCTATTAAACAGGAACTCAAATGCATATACCG
The DNA here is from genome assembly GCA_034769895.1 of Magicicada septendecula. Classification (NCBI taxonomy): domain Eukaryota; kingdom Metazoa; phylum Arthropoda; class Insecta; order Hemiptera; family Cicadidae; genus Magicicada; species Magicicada septendecula. Next base: position 665,142,988 of record CM068368.1, read on the forward strand.
TGATCATGGTTGAAAGATACGACTTGTTGCTGCATATATATTTTAATAACTACATAATAAAACTAAGGAACCACTGCTAAACTAAAACAATGATTGGAAGAGTTCACCTTACTCTTCTCAACTGCATCTAATCACACATGGATCCACGGTCATGATCCAGTTACACTCTTTGTCAAGTGCTATTTTCTACTCTAAATTCTATTTAGCCTTTATTTCTGCTGAAAGGGATATTATCTGTTCTTGTGAAAAGAAACAAATTTTGTTTTAACGATGTGATGATTTTTTTGTACTCTAGTTTTAAATTCTCCATTCCTACTCTTGTCTATAAGACTAAGTAATATGCCTTGTACAGTGAATTTAATTTACGAATAGAAAGGTGCAATATAATCAAAGTATTCATTCCTAGCACTATCTTTTGTAAGGTACAACTCCAAAAGGATATTTTCATCTCACACATGCTCAGATGAAAGACACAACTAATGCATGCACAATTCATTGTAATTTTAGTACCAAGTTGTACACTTTGTTTAGAGGACTAGTACAATATGTTTCATAATATGACAGTATAGTTTTTTATATATGTACATTACAATGATGCATATTTCCACAGTTAATTGTGGGCTGTGATTGTAGTTACCAAAAACTGATCCATTGTCAAACGGGGACTGCCTGTATGTAGTGAGGGAAAATTTTGTTTCTCCCTTCAAACAAGTGCCAAGAATGAATACTCTGATAATAACTAAACCTTAGGATAAACAGCCCATGGACAATTCCTCATCAAGTTGTCTGGAACTTCAAAATGTTTGCTATTGGCATAACTACATTGAAGCATTACTTTATCCAACACTGACCCAAACCACATTTTTGTAGCTATGCTTTTCTTGTAAGGAGTGGTCAAAAACGTAAGTTGCTTTTTATAATATGAAATAATGTACATATTTTTGATATCTTAATCAAAGTGAAGTATGTTTTTAATATTCTTAGTTTTGCTTAAAGCAAAAACATAACTGAATTAAGAAATACATGCTCAGCATCTTTCCTTCATGGTCTGATTCTGTGTGGTCCAGTTAAACAACACACTTTTAAAAATGAGTTGACTGAGCCATCTCTGACCCAGTATTACTACAATTGTGAAAAAAATAAAACTAGTATCTATAGTCCAAACATGCAAGGATCAAACAAAGATGTATTCCTCAATTGGTTTTTAAATTGCAAAGGAGTAAGTAAAATTTTTCCTGGTTTGATATTCCATTGCCTGATAGAAGTGCAGCAGTGAAATGTCCTGATGAAGGATACAGTAAATTAATAAACCACAGCCATATGTAGTACAACATAGCTACTTCCTTGGCTGCCTTCAGCGAAGATTTTACTTTTTTTGGCAACCCTGCCACATTATTCAGATTATCTACATTGCATGAACGTTGGAAAATAGGATGTAGGTTATGAAATGAGATTTTTTACAAGATGTTGCCAAACCATTAGCTTTAACTAGAAGCTCTGGTTAACACAATAACACGAGAAGCTATACCCATAGACCACTAAGCTTTACATAAGCACATACCTATTTATACGTGCAAAAATTGATTTTCCTTATGCTTATTTTTACATGTTTTACTATTTACAATTCATTAAAATTTATTTACATACTCTTATAAACAAATGTAGACATCTTAAGTGTTTATAATGATAAGATTAATTTGCATTCCCTTTATTTTAATACCCTATATAAATTAAGATCTTATGCAATACCTTTGATGTTAATATTCCTGACATGATATGCACAATTATTATACAAGTAAATATTTCAGAATAGGCTGTTGCCCCAAATCAAAAGAAAAAGAATCTGGAGGAAACAGAAACATGTTACCCACTACTTTCAGGTACCTATCTGAAGTATGTGAACCTATCAGAAACAATAAAACAATTATTTATAAAAACCCTTCACAGAGTACAATCTGATTTTTAAACATCCTTCCTTTTAAAAGTAAACCTTGATTAAACCTGTTTATGACAATTTAAACTCCATTTCAAAGCGGGTCACTTTCTGGGAATGTACAGGTCAAGAACCATGGGGTCACTATGGAATGACATAAAATCGTATCCCAGTTATATAATCTTAATTATTTAAACTTACAAGTGTACTAGTGAAAAACTTGTTTTATAAAAGACATTTCTTGAGCTGAGTTAAATGAATTCAACAGTAACAATGGCATTTTTAAACATTAACAATGATGGAATGCTTGTATAAAATTACAAAAATGGATGTTAACTTAATTACAAGTAGTTATTTAGTAGCTCATATTTTTTAGTAGCTATTCACACGACTCTCTTGTAATTGGAGTGATTGATTAGTGTTTGTGTTCTTTTTATTTTTACATTTTAGAATTATTTACCTGAAGACAGCTACCATTTTCTATTTAGCTGAAACTTTTTTTTTATGAAATCGGTGATGGTGGACATTCCTTTCTCTGATTTAAGTTCAAATATTGACAATGAATAAATCCTAAATGCACATGTGACAGAGAATACAGCCTGATATGTGGATACAGTGGATTACCTGTGTATATATGATCTTGACCATTAACAGAACAATTTTTAAAACACTAATTTTATTCATCATACCTTGAATGAAATGAAGAGCTTTTAGCCATATAAGAATATGGCCTGTTCAAAAAGCCATATTTTTATGACATCCTACTTATAGAAACTTCACTTAACAATTCAGAAGCCTTGTGATTAAAATGGTGTTTATATATAATAAGCATCTTACTGTATATAAACGCGCCTTGTATGAATGACTCAAACTGAATTAGTTATATTAATTCTCTTAACAGGCACAATGTCCAGATAATTACCCAAGAAAAAACGGTACGGGTGAATTAAATCCTCCCACTTCAGTCCTGAGGAACTCACTTCCTAACTACTCATCATTCAAATCTCCAATACCATGTAAAATGCAAAAAGTATTTAAAAACTACCCACGTGCAGACGCAGAGTTTTGACAATATGAAATACCCATGAAAAAGTTTCTTATTATAGATGGTTTATAGTTTGACAGTAGTGTAATACATGTTTGAACTTCGACTCAACAAGTATCATCCAAAAATTTTATTATTTTAGGCCTTCGTACAACTTCAGACCCAGTTATATGGTTTTCAGTGAAACACATACTGTCAACTATACAATAAATATGATAACTATCAAATCAATGTTTATGTTTGAATGTCATCTAGTTACCACCCTCTTTATACTTAAAAAATTTTTTAATAATAATGGATAAAGTTTGTATCATGTTTTACAACTAGAACCACTTTTCCCCTAACGTAAGCCTAATACTACAAAATATAGTTGTGAAATAAGTTCAGCAATAATTTAGAAAATATATAATGGAGAAACAAATTATATTTAATAAACTACAGACAGTAATAAACCAACATCAAGTAACAGGAAAAGCAACATACTTTTACATAACAAGTAATTTATTCAAAATCCAGAATGCCACCCGCATTAATTCGAAATGTAATTCAATAACAATCGTTTAAAAATACAACAGTAAATACGCATGTACTCTTACTTCCGAGACAAAAAATATTAAACATCTTAAAATAAAAAAACTGCTCATACATTTATCAGTGTACAATAGCAGAATCGCACAAATTTGTAGTTAACCTTAAATAAACTACGAACATACCCATCAATATTACACGTCCTGATGTTAAACGCAAACCACCAAAAATTACTTTTTAATCAAACATGTGTAAGCTCTCAATGTTTGTATTTACTTTTATGAAATTCTAACATCTTTTTAACAAAAAGTGTAATTCATTTTCTTTATCTCTTTACAATATATATACAACTCTCTTGACACGCATCTCTACAAGGCACAAACTGACCTAATTCAGTACATTTCATTTCTATTATGTTGCCAAAGTCTCCGAAAACCAATATAGGAAGCTTTTTGTTCATACGATTATTTTTAATCATTGTCACGTATTTCAGGGACGCCATGTTTGAAAGTCTCCAACCCAAAGTACTTATTAGTAATCCTTCATAAAACGTGAAAGTCACTAACAAAAAATTAAGAAGATTTCATAATGAAAACTTTTATGATTATTACTGTTTAAGTAAAAACAAATGTAAATAATTTACTTCTTTCATGACTGTAAAAAAAAGCTAAGTTAATCAAATTTCATAAGTCAGTAGCTTCCGGTAATGAAGGAGTCCATTCGTTCAAAAATGAATCGTCTGAAAAGATATATTTTTCCTTACGTGGGTTTTAAGTCAATTTTAAAGTTTTAATTAAAAATAAATACATGACATAAGCTAAATATTTAAAATTTAATGATTAAAATAGCGTATTTTAATAAACTCAGCGGCAACGTGAATGTATGTTAACACTGTGTGACATGTATTTTTATATATACACTTAATATACATACAAACAAATTGCTAATCTCTCTCTATATGCAAATCTTTATATGTAAAAACTATAAACATGTGCTTTTATTATACATCTTATTTCTTAGATTATGTTAGTTGCATATTTATGTGCTGTGCACAGAGCTTAGCTAATATATTTAATTGTAAATTATACACAAATTAGACCATAATGTGAAATTATAATAACTAAAAGAGTGTATTTTGAGTACTAAACAAGTACTTTTAAGTATATCTTCAAATATTAATAGAGGACACACATTAAAATATATTCGAAACAAATTGAAACCCTTGGGTCAAGTGGTGTGAACCCCAATAATACCGAAGGGGCTTCCGGAAATGAAGCCAACACCGTTAATGCTTTATTGGAAGTACGCAGTACGCCATTTTGCGGCGTGTCCTGGATAGTTAGTGGATTCACATTTTTGGTTTGTTGAACAGTACAAACAGCCTGGATTTATTGTCGCTTAGCTCATTTCGTTTTATATCTTTCCAACAGATAATAATTTAAGAATATAGGTAAGTTGTAAAACCATTTATTAGAAGTATTTAAGTAGCATCAAAGTTAGCTGTTGGATTGCTTACGTGTTACGCAACAAATTTTTATAGTAGTATTTGTAAATTTCAGAAACATTTTATTAACAAACTATACACATATTTTTGGGAAATTTAAAAGTACAAGCTACCCCATAATATTCAGTGTAACTCTTCATATATTCAGAGGTATCAGAAAGTCTGCGAATTCTGAGAGTTGTAGCATACTAGAAAGATTATCAATTCACGTTGTTTTTATAGGAATAAGAACCGGAATAAGTTTTCTGTAAGGTTGAATATGTAATTTCGAAATGGATGGTGTCTATCAGCATTAAAGGTATCCTGGACCTTGCTGGTTAACAGCAGTACAAACAGGTTTCAAATCTTGCATGCGCGATAAAAAAAAAAGAATATGGTAGAATTCTACATTTCTTTTTGAATTGTACATTCAATTGAAGTTCTGTATGTTTCATTGCGTGTTTAATCTATTTACAATTTAAGTGTAATATTTCCTGGAAAAATGATGTATACCATATCGCCGCTTTAATTCCGAGCCGTCAAGTAATATAAATGCCGTTCTCAGTTGAGTACATTGTGAAATTAGTATGTCATTATTGTTGTAGTTTATGGTAAAATATACTTATTAAGTTTGCATGTACGGTATTTTCTTAAACACTGCATCAATAACTTTTCATTAGTCATTAAAATGGTACCGCGCGTTGTCGCAATTGCCCTTTGTAGTCTTGCGGTTATTTGCAGGGAGGGGTGTCAATAAATTAAAACTATTTGAGGGTTTTTATTTAGAGGTCCTACTTACATTCCACATTTCAATAGTTGTAGCAAATTTATTATTTGTTAATTCTCAATTTTTACATGGAGAAAGCAATATTTTGCAACTTAAGTCTATTGGTCATAATCAGTTTTATGGTAAACAATGGTGGGAACAAGTCCTGTTAGCTCCTAATAAATACGCATTGTATTTTAGTTAAAGACAGTTTTGTTACGTTTTTCTCCAAATAAGGTCAAATGCCATGATGGACTTCATAAAAACGATAGTTCAGAACGTTCGGAGTATTGGCCGACACGAGTTCTAGTATTTACAGTTGACTCATAATTAAGTGCAGTCAGATTTGTAAATGAGTAAAATACATACTATATTTGTCACATAGCATTCTCTGTTCCCAATTTACCTTGTACTGTGTCTTCTCCAGTAGAGGAAGGGATCAACTGCTCCGACTATGGTGGTAGTGCACAGTCATGGAGATGGATTGTAAGTTTAGGTTTGTTTCAGTACTGTGCTAAGTTTGTTTCAGAATTTTTCTGTAGACTTCATTCAAACATACAAATATGGAACATGAACTATTAAAATTATTTATTGGTTTATTTGGCTCCTGTGGAAATATAAAGTTGTGCAGTACTGTTGGCCAACCAGGCAAATGGCCGCATCATCATGATTGTCATGACCATGACTCTTACTTGGAAAAAGTGGAATAAAACACAAAAATATGGATATATTAAAAAGGGAACATTAATATAAAAAAATGTATGTGGAATTTTCATTGTTAATAGTAACAAAATAATTATGTTACAAAAGAACACTTTACTTCCAAAGCGGTAGTATTTGGAGAGGCGGGTTAGGTGACAGGATTAAGGTGGTACTCCATACAATGAAGACAGATTGGGCTAGACAACACTTCACCACATATTACCCCATGTACTCATTTCCACAAGTAGAATTTATTTGGGATTAAAAAAAAAATTTTTTTACTAAGCCTCTCATCATGTCTTTATACTCTTGTTGAAACTGTACCTACTCTTTCAGTTTCTGCGGGCTCAGCAGCGCCTGTGGTGATGACTAGCCCCCCCCCCCCCTCCACACACACAAACAACACTTCCATTGTTTTTGTTTACATTCTACCTTGCCTCTTAGCTTCGTCCATCACCCAGATCCACCCCTCCATGTCTAACCCACTGGTCACTGCTATGAGGATTCAAATTTTTTGCTTCCATGTGATCAATTTTAGCTGTGGTCTCTGTTTTGTCATTTTTTTCTGTATATGACCATTGCTTTAAGTACAATTATAGTACATTCTCGCCCACCAGTGTTGCCTCTTTATTCTTGATCTTTGATCAGCACCTTTATCTGTCTTCCTTGGTACATAAATACAGCCCCTAAGTAACTAATAATTTTACTCTGCAGAGGCAAATAAGCGGTCCAGTCTTGTCAGATATGAATTTTCATATTTGTTTTCACTGACTATTAATGTATTGGAAGATTTTTTTATTAAAAATAGGCGAAGATGACATTTATAGAAAAATCACTTAGTTGCCCTTTATATATTATAGACAAAATTTTATTTTGGTGTAATTTGTATATAAGGAATTTCTAACTTGAAATGTTGACATATTTAATATAAAAACACGCATATGCAGTGGCGAATATTGCCCAGTTTTGGAAGATATAGTTGCTGTTGATGTTGCTTCAGTAAAATTCTGTATTATCAATGTGTGGAATGTAATAAAATGGCGGTTATATTGTTAGAAAGTAAAAATCTGTATAATTAAAAATGAGTGATCTGGAGCTTGAAATGCTGGGTGCCCATTTTAAAGAAATTGCTGTTGGCAAGGTTTGCGTGTTATGTAGTATTTTGTTTATATATCAGTGTATATAGTTGTAATCAGTTTGATTCCTGGACAGCATGTACATATATTATTGAGACCAGCAAAATAGAGAGGAAATTGCTTTAAAAAAGTATACTTTGTGGGTTTGATCTTATCAGAATTATATGATGTAGAATTTTCTGGTGTAGCTCTTTATACTGTTAAGTAACTTTAAGATTCTCTAAACAAAAAAATTAATACATTCCCCAGTGTGTTCTTTTTTATTCATGTGTTGGAAACTTAACACTTAAGCTTTGGTACGTTTTCAGAATACATTTCAAAAAAAAAAAAAAATTGAAAAATTTTTCCTGTAAATAAAATGGTATCCATTTGTTAGTAATGTAATAGTAATTTAAGTTGTAATTCAGCTTATTTTTTTCTAGCCCTTTAACACATCAGTAGTCCTTGAGACTTCTTATAATATAGATCTTATAAGAAGTTGCATAATTGCTGACAGCTTCTTTTATTTCCTTTAAGAATGGGCACCCGAGTTTTCGTTGGTGGCCTAACTTATCGTGTGCGAGAACGTGACCTTGAGAGATTCTTCCGGAAATATGGTAGAATCAAGGAAGTGGCAATGAAGAATGGATTTGCATTTGTGGTAAGTGAAATTAATTAGTTCCCGTTTTATCATTGCAGCATGGTAGGTTCAAGAGTGTATGTCGGGGGCCTTCCATATGGCACCAGAGAGAGAGACTTAGAGCGATTTTTCAAAGGTTATGGCCGCACGCGAGATGTTCTCCTCAAGAACGGTTATGGTTTTATTGTAAGTACTAACATTCAGATAACTTTCTTACGTAAATTTTATTGGCCATAAAACCTAAGAATTCCCGTTTTGCTCGTAAAACATACTGAAAGTAATTGGGATTAGTTCATTCATTTAAAAAAATTTAAATAAGTGCACCAACCATAGCATGTGTAAATTTTAAGCAATACAATTTTAATTGTACTCTGTAAGTCTGAACTATTTTCAAGTGTAGGTGTAGTATCTTTTCCATTGTCAGCTGTAACAAAAATTCGTTTTTCAGTTTACTTCACAGTAATATTATGAATATATGCTTATGTGTTTTTGTGGGTTGTGATTTAATATCATACGAATTTTTAAGTATGTTCACAAAAAGTATTAGGAAAAAAATATTAATTCTGCAAATTCCACTAAACCAAGAGCCTTCTCTCATTTTGTTTTATTATGTAACATTTATTAAGTAAACATATGTTTCTCAAGGATAAGTTATTCAACTAATTCTAATTTATTGTGTACCTGATGTTTTATTCGTACAGCCAGAATAATTTTACTCATCTCTTTACATGGTGTAATTGCCTTTATTTGTATTTTTTTGTCAGTAGCTTGTTTTCCTTTAATCTTTCTTTCTAAAGTGTGCATGCATTGCTAACATAGTCCAACCTGTTTTCCATGTGTAGTGTCATTAATTTTAATTTTTCAGGAATTTGACGACCATAGAGATGCTGATGATGCTGTTTATGAATTAAATGGCAAAGAACTATTGGGTGAAAGGTAAGGACTTTACACTTTTGACAACTGAAGTTGTAAGCTGTTAACAAAGATAATTCAAATAAATTTTTGAGTTCTAATGAAAGTAATTTATCATAGAATTCAGAATTTACAAAAAACAGACCTTGGCAATTTTTTGTTACTAAGAACGTAGCTGTGTTTGTGTGTGTGTGTGCGCGCGCGCACGTTTTAAGAGTTATCCATTTATTTTGAAGGATGAAATATCATGTTGTGTATGTGCCAAACTTCAGTGGTAGTTTAAGAAATTTCTTTATTTTTGTTGTATTATTTGGCAAATTTGCATGTATAATTTAAAATTGTCAAACAAGAATTTATTTAGTGCAGTGGTTTCAATCTCATTTTTTTTCTGAAGGCTTCCATAACTTGGGTAACCAGTCTAAGGGAGGGGTATTTAATAATTTATTTAATGTGTATTTTAAACATTAAATTTTCACTTTGTGTTAAAAATATTCCGAAATTAGTTAAATTAATAAGCACCTATTCATTTTTTTGAGATTATGATAAAATGTCTGGGCCCCAGGGAGTAGCCAAACTTTTTTGATAAATTTTTGAACATGCAAATGCTATAATAATTTTTTCCCAATGTTTCCTACATTAAACTTCTTATTAGTACTACTAGTTACATTTCAACATTTAGTTTCTTCCAGTTTGTTTACTAGAAAAATTGCACAATGTGGACTAAACAGACTACTGGAAAGTTTTATCAGATAAATTTTTGTAGGAAATTTGATGGGCCATATAGTGGAAAATTTTGGAATATAAAGTGAAATGCAGAGGAGAAAAGTATACTATGAGTTTGAAACCCTCAAATTAAGTGGAGTATTTATTATTGAATTTACTGTTATTTATAGCAAAAGTTTTGCACCTTTCAGTTATTGTTTACTATATTAACATTACAAACATAAACTATAATATTCTTGTAGAAGACATGTTAAGTGTTGTTTAGTTTGTATCACATGAAGAAACGTTTTTATATCATCAACTTTATTAAATGATGCCATGTATGATTTTCTTTTAAAAAAAAATACTATAAGTCTGTTCCATTCCTAAAAATTAATACCAATAAGAATACTCTTAAATTATGTCATTGTAATTATATAAAGATATTTGAGCATTGTTTTAATGAATTTCAAAAAAGTCCCTCATAAAAACCAGTAGTTAAACAGGAATAGGAACAGGCTAGCTAGGGTCTGTTCTTGATTTTAGGGTTATAGTGGAGCATGCAAGGGGAACAGCTCGGCGTGGTGACCGCAATTTTGGCGGATCTAGTAGATCACGTCGATCATGGTAAGATAAGTAAGTGAAGCTTGGACGTTGCTTGTTGTTGCAGAGTGTCTGTAGAGAAAGCGCGAGGTACGCCGCGTGGGAGCGATGTCTGGCGGGGCTCGGGTCACGGCCGTAGCATGGCTCCTCTCCCGCGCAGGGCGTCTCGCGCACGCGACAGGTGACCTTTTCGTTTTTTTGTAATATTTTTTTACTCTTAAGCAGTAACATCTATACTAAGATAATATATTTAATTGATTTTTATAAGAGTAACTAATCAGTTATCAGAAACTTAATTGAATAACACACCGTGTAAACACTCAAAAGTTGAGTACCATATATATTTCAGATGTAGTTAAAGATGGTATATGTACCCCAGAACGTATCAAAGCAGACCTATCTTTTCAAGTTAGGTCAGTTTCAAGAGATTCTGCAATACTCAAGCAACCTCATAGTGACATGTGTTTTTTAGCCTAGATAATGTAAGATAAAAAAAACCTGGAAGGTTTTTCCAATTTTTTTTTAACTTCAATGAAACTATTTTCAACATTGTTTCATTGTTTTTGAAATAAGTTGCTTGAGTTGTAAATCTTGTGTATTCCCATTTTACTTTCCAAATTTCAAGTCAGATATTAAGCATCTTAAATGAATGTTTAGAAAATTTTTATCATCTTTTTTTCCAATTATCGCTCAAATCTGAACCGATCACAATCATTCACATTTTGTGGTAAACCCTTTTTGGACACTCAAGAAGTGTCTGTATACAGTTATTTTAGATTTTTTTTAACCGCGTTTTTTATTATTTTTTGAACCATAAATAGTTTTGACTGTACAAGTAGTAGTAATAGGACTAGTATAAGTAACATAGATTTTGCAAAAACTGGAGTACATATTTCTTGTAGTATTACACACAGTGGCGACAGAATATCACTAAAAATAAATATATACAAAATCATTGTCAATTTGTCTTGGAATAGAGGTTTTTCAAATGTTAAGATTCCCTCGGTTGTTAACAATTCAAATCTTTTTTTTAAAATGGGTTCTTGTTATCTCAAAAGGGAAAAGAATGTTCAGCAGTATTGTAGATCTCAGATTAGAGATAATTAACAGGCAAATCTTAGTTTTGTGTTACAGCCCCCCCCCCTCGTGTATGGAATACTGTGGCAAACCTGTTGAATTCTGTATTATCAGTTTTTGATCTAATTAAAATTCTTGTTCATTTAAAAGAAAAGTATAATTCTTTGTGAAAGAATTGAACCTTCTAAAATTAAATTACATAAGTTCCTTATAAACTTTTGTAGTACAAGGTGTGATTGGAAAGTTTTAAGACGGCTTGTAATTTCAAAATGGCAGTACTTACAGGCTATTGTGATGGATCTCCTTCAAAGTAGTCTCCTCCTGACTGAACATGCCGACTCCAACAGTATTTCCACTTTTGGAAGCATTCCTGGAAATTTTCTTTCCTAAGGGTTTTAAGAACCCTCTCCGTATTTGCCTGGATGTCTTCAATTGAGTCAAATTGGTCCCCTTTCAGCGAAATTTTCAATTTAGGAAACAGAAGTCGGCAGGGGAATATGGGGGTTGCGGAAGCACAGGAATTTTGAATTTGGCCAAAAATTCCGTGATCGAGAACACGATGAGCTGGTGCATTGTCATGGTGGAGGACCCAATTATTGTCTCGCCAGAGTGCAGGCCTTTTCTTCCGCAAATTTTCGCCCAAACGCTGAAGGACACTTATAGTATTCCTGGTTGATTGTCTGCCCCCTAGGGGCAAATTCGTGATGCACGATACCCGTAGAATCGACAAAAACCACCAACATTGTCTTCACATGCGACCGACTTCTTTGTCGTGCTTTTTTCTGTCGTGGTGAACTTAGACCCTTCCGCTGCGTTGATTGTCTTTGTTTCTGGGTCATACCCATAAACCCATGTTTTGTCGCCTGTAATTACCCTATTTAACAAATCTAGGTCAGTTTCGGCCCGATTAAACAATTCTTGGGACACTTAAAGTCTGTATTGTGTGTGCTGGTCTGACAATTTCGGAATGAATTTTGCAAACACTCGGCGCATGTTCAAATCTTCACTTAAATTTGACTGAACCGTGTAGAAACTTAAATTCAGTTCATTAGCCATCTCTCTAATTGTAAGTCTACGGTCAGAATGCACCAAGTCGCGAACTTCCACAATGTTTTCGTTGGTTTTTGAAGTGGAAGGCTGGCCGGACCCGGTGGGGGGGGTGGTAATCTTTGACTAATTTGTGGGCATCTTTGAATCTGTTGAACCAGATAAAAACATTTGACCGGCTCAGACATTTATCCCCGAAAGCTGTTTGTAAGAGTTCATAAGTCTCCGAAACTGATTTCCCGGTTTTAAAACAAAATTTGACACAAACTCGTTCCGTTTTTTCATCCATTTTGCAAAATCAAAAATCCGCCAAGACCCGATCACACGTCCTCACTCACCAGGATGCCACACTCTACTGAACAAAGATGTCGCGGTGATAGTTTCACAGCGTTTCAACAAAAAAACAAGCTTCCCCTTCCACACCCGCGGGCAAACCTATCCCCTCCTATAGAGCAGTGGCGGCACCTGTCTTAAAACTTTGCAGTCACACCTCGTGTGTGCTCCCATTTGCAAATTAATCCACAAAGTTGTGAAAACCTCTGTTTGAAACAAAAAGACCATTCTGTAAATGTTTTTTTAATTAAAATTAGAATCTAGAAAAGAAAATTGCAAATACAATTGAAAAGTGGTTTTACTTTAAATTAAAAAAGGTGGTATATTTATATTGAAAGCATTAGAATGCAGTTAACCTGTTTATATTACATAATTTTGTGTTTCTTTTACAGGGAACCTGACCATCGTTTACAAGACAGGTAATACAAATTCCAAATTGATTACTTTGTAGAGTAGTAGAGTAATAAGTTGGGGGGTTATACTATTTTTAGTTCTTTATGTAATAGTTGAGTATTTTTACAGTTGATCACAGAAGTTGTTAAAAAACTTGTCAAATTAAAACTAGTAGTCATAGACTGTTGTCGCTGGGAAACCCCTGCTGGCTAGTCTTTGGCAATGTGTTTTGTGCGATGGAAAACTTGAATAAAATGAAGTTGTGATTTCATGCAACAAACCATTCAACATTTTACATTTTTTTTAATGAACAAGAGTAATGGTATACTTCCTGTACAGCTAAGTAATTCTATAGTCATATGGGTATTGTATAGGAATTTTTGTTAGACGTAGCAGCTTGGATGTGTGAACAGTGTTAAGAAGTATGGGGTTGAAGGCTGCTCATCTGTTTGTTAGCTGTCATATCTGGTGAAAATTCCTATGCAGTTGGAAGTTGTCGGAGAGGAATATATACATTTAACACAAACTGCAGTATATCACGTAACTCATTCTAACAATTTGTTAAGTATTCACACATGCAGTGTGAGGGTGGCATGCGTACATGTGCACTCTACAACAGTATACCTTTTGAAGTGTTTAACATTGATTATAAAAATCTAGGATGTAACAAATATACACTTTATATGGAATAGGATGTAACAAATATACACTTTATATGGAATTTTTTGTGTAGATAAATTTAACCAAGTGCATCTGAATTCACGTTGCTATGTTATATGTTTACAATTTTCAGTATTGCATTTTTGTTACAGATATGGGCCTCCAACACGAACAGAATATCGTCTTATTGTTGAAAATTTATCAAGCCGTGTCAGTTGGCAGGTAGGGAGGATGTAATGTTTTTGGATATACAGTTCCTCAATTTACAGAGACATTCTAAGCAATACTATTTTTATTTTTATAGTGTATAGTTAGTTACCTTAATGGTCTTCACTGGAAATCGCATGAACTTACCAAGAGCTGATCTGATCCCGTTCTTGGCTGACTTTGGTCTGTACAGTTCTCCAACCATGTGTTGAGGTGAGGTCTTCAATCTCTTTGTGCTGGTGTTACGATAATCTGCAGCTGTTACTGGAAGACTTGAGTAAATGGCAGCTCTTGTCGCTGGAAGACGAGGATTTTCTGGGTTAGAAAAAGAAGAACATTAGATTTTTTCAGTGTCGTCAGTTGTGCTCATGATGAAAACTAAGGGATAGAGAAGAAAGGAGACGATTAAGAGAAAAATGCACACTAAATTACAGACAAGGGGCAGATATGAAATGCAAATTGCACTTGATTTATATAGCTGACTGAATACTATGGACAGCATGTTCCTCTAGAATTCTTGTAACCAGTTAGCCAAGAATGGTATAGATCTTTTTTATGCACTACTAATGTTCCATTCACCCACTATAAACTGTTTTAAATAAGTTACATTAAGATTCATTATCTGTTTTTAATTATTAAAAAAAATAATTTTAAACTGTAGTGATGTGTGATATATATTAAATTCAGTTGCTACATAATTTTGTTTTATAACATTTAAATTTAGGATAAACTGATATATAATCTGGAACATTTTGTGCATAGTCTACATAGTGGTTTTATTTTATTGATATAATAGATTTTTGAATTTGGTACTAGTGATGAAATGGTTTATTAATGTGATTAAATAAAGATGCCACTGTTTTTTTCCGGAAGAGTGTAGTCCTCTTCGCCATGGGTGGTGTCCTGTGACGGTACCAAAAGGCTTTATCTGATGTCATATTAGAAGTGGTTGATGTGGGCAACCCAATGGGGCCTCGATGCTAGGGACCCTGACAATGGACAAAGCGTTCCAACCTATGATGCCACATTCCATCGGACACCCCCTCGCTCCCCCTTGTCTTGTTGCAGTTGGTCATTTTCGTAATCTGAGGCCAAAGGTAAATACACCCGCTCTTATTTGCAGTTCCCTCGATCACAGTATTTATATAGCATGTCAATGGATTGGTATGGGAAAGTTAAAATAAAAACTTTCGCGATTGTTATTCTTTTAAAAAATACAATTATGATAAAATATAGTATTTTGATTATTTTAGTTATTAATGTTCTTATTAATTAATAAAGAATATTAAGAAAGCGCGCATTTTCACTGTCAGTATGTGTTATATACTACATACATTATGCTCAAATAGACTAACTATTGTAATAAACAATAAAATATGGAATTCATAATTTTTCCCAAGATTTTTACTTCAAATCTTTAAAGGTATAATAAACAACTAGAATTTTGAACATAATAACCTACAAGTTATTAAAACTTAACCATTTGATTTACCAGTGATTCCACTGCAACAAAGATTTACAATATTTAAAATCAATATCATGAAAGATCTGGCTGTTGTAAAAGTCTAATAATAGATACAGACATCTCTGTAATTACTCAGATACAGAAAACAGATTTCTGTAGATTGTCAAGAAAAGTTGTTAGTGTAGATTAAATCATATTCTTTGTTGCTTTGATATCATGTTTCTCAAAAAATAAAATTATATTCTGTGGGACAAGTGAAGACTATGTATACCAGCAGTTCTGTTAATGTTGGACAGGATCTGTAGATGCTACCACAGGCCAATTGACTCAACGTATACATGTACTTTGTGTGGAAGAATCGTCCCGAGGTTTGAAAGGATGGGAAAAAGAAGAGCAGAGGACTATTCCTAAATAGAAATTATGCATTATCAGACAAAAATCGGTGATCTCCAATTTTTTGATGCTGATGAGAAAATGTAATACATTGAAATGTGTATTCAAGGTTGATTGAGAAGCCTTCTTTGATATGGTGAGATGCAGGCCACAAGGGGACTTAGGGTGATAACATTGTGAAGCAGAGTCTGCAACATTCCCATTGTTGTAAAAACAACAAACAAGTTTTAATATTTGTAGGTTTTCATGTACTATAAAATTCTGGTGGTTTTTATATATTAAAAAGAAACAAAAATCCATTGACCCACTTGTACTAAAGTCTTTGTTGTATATTAGTAAAAAGTAGACTATTTTATTTAGACTATGAGAAATGTCATCATGTCTAATGTCTGTTGTTGTTATTTTATAGGATTTGAAAGATTATATGCGTCAAGCAGGAGAAGTTACATATGCTGATGCTCATAAGGATCGTAGAAATGAAGGGTAAGTGTTGTAATTTTCATAGTTTTCTGTTATTAGCAGTATACTGTATGTAAATTAGTTGTCAATTTTTGGAATGGTAGTCATGTTTGGAAATTATTTGTCACTATTGTTGCAGAGTGGTTGAATTTGCTACTCTTTCTGACATGAAGAATGCACTGGATAAACTAGATGACACTGAACTGAATGGACGACGTGTTCGATTGGTTGAAGATAGGCGTCATTCTAGACGTTCTCATTCATCAAGTTCCCGTTCACGTTCTAGATCACGTTCACGTCGTCGTTCTCGTACACGATCCAGGTACTGGATAATATAGTACATTATTTATTAAACAGATGTTAACTTTCACTTTTCTATTATTCTGTAATTTTTTTATTTGTGTTGATATCTTATCTTACCTTTCGATACTATATTTATCGTATGTCATACTGATTCGGCGGCCATCTTGTAGTACCAACCTCATGCTTCGAAAATTTTACCTAAGGGTCCCAGGATTCGATTAAGCGATCATCAGAGACAGGACGATTGTTCGGAATAATTAACTAAAAAAGTGTATGATATATAAAGTTGCTTTTTAATGACAGAAAATTAAGATCGACACCAAAATCAACAAAACAAAATGGAATCATTTTGTACATAAATTAACAAAATGGCGGCCACATGTTCCGCTATATTACTACTACGTTATTTCCCCATTATTCAGGTGTTAACTTCATTATGGAATTAATAATAAATGTAACTTTGAAGGAACTGCAATTATTATCTTCAAATTGATAAATTCTTATATCTAAAATAACACAAACCAACGTCCATTACTTATGTGTACCGGTACGGTCTGACACACACACACTCATTTCGCTAATAGCGATTTACTCATACATTTGAATTTTGGTTTTTTGAGCTCAATTTAGATAAAGAAAGGTTTGTATATATAATTTGACTTTCCTGAATGTGCGATGTAGAATCTAAGTTGTCCTCAGATGTCGATCATGGTCAGGCAGGTGTTCGGCCGAACGTCCCATGTGTTGTCTTGGTTACACTGACTTTAGCTTACATTTTGAATAGTTATGTAATGATTACTGTCTAATGGTTACTATTGCATTTTAACACATTGATAATTTGAAAAAGAAACACTTTCGCTGGCAAAAGCTGCCAGCGAATTTCACAGCGTGTTGACGCCTTGGTGGTCTGATGCTGACTGGGGCGATGCAAAGCACATTTTTTGCGTATGTGTGAGTGCATCGCCGTCATTGTCTTTTGCTTCATACGGCTCACGCCCTGTTGTCATGTCATTGTTGTTATTTTTATATTTTTGATGACGTCCAGCCTTACGGACCAATGAAAATTGTTATTGAGAGTCTGTCTTCACTTATGCCGCCATTGTATGCGTTTTTCACACGTCTGCTCCTGACCTTGGAATCGTTCTGCTTTACTGAAATCTGCGTTGTCTTTTTACAAAGGGAAATAGTCCTACCCATGTATGTGTGTGCAAAATAATGAAATACAATAATTTGATACCACTCGTACCATAAATCCGACATCAGGATTTCCCGTACTGTCACACAGATATAATATTTTGTGTTAGGTCATTGTGTATGCATCACAGTTAAAAATAGTTGTGAAAGAGAAGTTAGGCTAAACGTAACTTTATTGATGTTTTATGACAACAGTAGAATGTAAGCTTTTTTTTGTCATTCGCAATCTACAATTATGTTTTTTCGTGGAGGTCGCACAGCCGACGCAGCACACGTAGCCGTAGCCGTCGTAGCAGCCGTTCCAAATCTGGAGCTCATTCAAAGTCTGCATCACGTTCAAAGTCTCGATCCAAGTAAGTGTTAAACGTGAAGTGATTGTAAGCATGGTTGGTGTAGACATGTTTCATGTTGGGTCATGTTGAAATAAAAGCATGTATATAATGTGTTTACATTTTAGCCTTGAATTGTCTACATAATTATGTCTGTTGATTTACCCACAGATTTTCTACTAAATCCAGTGATATGCTTATTATAACACCTTCCTAATCTGTGTGCCTCTTTGTGTTTGATGTCCGTTAGCACTGTGAAAATATTCATTTGAGTAGAAATCATGTATCTCTTACATTTGTAATTCTGCAAGTGAGCTAACACCAACTTAATATATTCATGTGTCGGCAAGAAATTTGTGAACAGGCATGAACAAGCATTCCTAGCTGGAACAAAAATATCTGCCACATTTTAATAAACTTATAAGTTGTATGCACGCACGCGCGCACACACACACAGTGTTGATGCATTCGCTTTTTTTTTAAGAGTCTAAATTGGGATTTTTGTTTCCATAATATGAATGTGAAAAGGCAATGTGATTTTCTATGGTTGCCTGCACACACTTAGTATAAATTATGTGTATTCTGTAGTTACCTTAGTTCATAAAATTAATGATAAAATATTATAAAAGGAGCTTTATAATTAATTTTCTGTTAATGACTAGCTAGCATTGTGTTTCTTAGCATTTTCCTACATGTAGTAATTGTATGTAGAAAATATTTGTGAAAGAAAAAATTATTTCTGTGTGCTTCGAATTTTATGAATAAAGGAAAGACAAAACAAACGTTACATAATTTAGGGAACTTTGGTATAATGTTATTTTGGAATGCTAATGTGCAGTATTGACAAGTAAGGAACAGAATTCTTTGATTATATTGACCCTTTGACTTCCAGCTGTCATTACTCTTAGCTTGCATTTATAGAGTTGTTTTGATTGCAAATAAAGGTACAACAAGTGCAAAATTAGCAAAACCGTTGTAAAAATAGATCTCTGTCTCTACTGACTCACCATCCTACACACCTTTTATGATGTCTCTTCTTATCAGCTGGGATTACTCAATTTTTAATTGAAAATTATATTTCTGT
The DNA here is from genome assembly GCA_034769895.1 of Magicicada septendecula. NCBI lineage: Eukaryota > Metazoa > Arthropoda > Insecta > Hemiptera > Cicadidae > Magicicada > Magicicada septendecula. Next base: position 665,162,361 of record CM068368.1, read on the forward strand.
GATAACAATTTTCCGTTTTATTATCATCCTAAGTTGGGAATCTGCACGTTAATTTTTTATGGTGGTAAACAAGTTATTTTTTTAAGTGCTATACAAAAATTAAGAAAAGTTGGATTTCCGTTCATAGATAACCAGGTTGAAAAGGGGTCAGTTTTAGGCATAGTCTTTGTAATTCCAGCAGGTTTACTTCAAATATAATAACCGTTACAAAAAATAATACTTTTAATTGGTTGTAAACCTCAATTTTTTTCTCCATCAAATGATTTTAATTTTGTAACCTTGGCTAGGCAAATGTTTTCTTATGTTTTATACAACGCTAGTGGTGGGTAGAGTGACAGTCATTCCACAACCCCTTTCCTCCCTTTTCCACACCCATATGCAAATTAAAGATAAGAAACTGCCAACCAGCTATTGCATATTAAGATGGCCTACGATTTCCCTGGTTGCAATAAAATGAATTTAAGTATTCAGAAAGCCGTGTCTATGCATGCAGAAATGTAGTTACATAAAATCTGTGGCTGCATGAACTGGAACGTAATTCTCAAATATTTAGATTGCGAAAAGAAAATGCAAATTGCAGCACTTTTGTATTTTAACATTCGTTTATTGCAAATAGAAATCATGTTTTCACACCGTTCTGTGAATTGATTACGAGTGTGCAGTATGGTTTCTAAGTATCATTATTTCACCAAATATGAAATTCATAGATTTTATATGACGGATATTATACTAGTTTATATAGGCTGCATAAAATTTTAATTAGATAAAATATGTAACATGGATAAATGCAAACTGACCCAAAACTTCCATTAAACGTTTTTTGTAAGTGAAAAATGCATTTTTTAAATTAATAAAAAAATATTAGACATTATTGTGGTAATCATTGTTTGTATTTGTGTCAGTAACAGGAAAGAATGGAACTTTTATGCAATATAAAAAGTTGCAGTAAACGTTAAGTAGTTTTTATGGAAAACAATTAAGAAATACATGAGAAATCGTGCATCTAAAAAACATGCGTATCTAAAGTGTTAAATCATTTCGCCAACAGTCTTGGTTGTATATCATCTGCAGATAATATATTTTGTTCTATGTTAATAGTTTTATTCTAGAAGAGACAAAATTTGTCAACAGCATTCATGCATTCGTCATCTAATTGTGCATGTTCCTCGTAGTCAGTTTTACTTTGTTACAGAAACCATTTGCCTAATTGGTTATGGTTAATTAGTTGAAAGGCATTCAGTCATGAATATGGGGATTAATTTAAGAAATGAGCAAGTTTTTGCTTAATCGTGCTTAAAGCAGAAGTTCGTTATCTGCATGCATTTCACATAATTTTCTGAGTCAGGTTACAAGATCTCACTACGGTTCAAATCCATTTTGTGTTCCAGAAAAAATTCACTAGGATTTAAGTTTGCTGTAAGGTTCTCATAATTGATTCTAACCTTATGACATTTACAATAATTGGTGTTGTAGGTAAAATGTTCTGTATTATAGTTTTGCTGGATTTGTAAGAGGAAGCGCAAATTTTTTGTATTAAATGTAGATACCGAGATCCTTATACAACAAATAAATACAATGGACTGGGTGATTATACTTTACAAAAAAATATATTTACCCCAAGGTTAACAGGTTTAGTATTTTTTGGCGATTGTTGTTTAGGCCCATTTAGGGGAAAAGTAGAAATAGTGATCATGTTGATGTTTGGCTATTAGAAATGAGAGAGCTGAATGGAAGTCTATTGTTATGATACAGCAACCATTCTTTGCAGGTATCCCTCTTACATAGTTACACAACCACTATTTCTTACTTTTCTCTCAGTTGCCATGAAACTACTTCTCATTGACTGATCAGTTCTGTATGGTCATTGCCAGTCCAAATGTTACCAACATAGTCAGATATGTGGTATTTGAATGTAGTGTTAATTTTTGGACGGCAGGGCCCAAAATCAGATAAGTTGAACCTTTGATAAAATCACAAAAATTCATGTGTATCAAAGTAAGAAGAATTATAACTAACATCTGATCATAGTGTTGTTTGGAAAATTCAAAATTTTTGGCACCTCGGGCCCTAAAAAATTTGAAAAATCTTGAAAGCTAACCATGGTGTCAGACTAAAAGCAATTGTAACCCAGGTTCAAATGTTTTGAATTTTAGTGTTTGTAGTGTATGATTGTGTGCTCTACAGTTGTCATATTAGTAAAGAAGTAGTGAATAACTTGTGATTTTTACTTCCATGTTCCATAAGGAAATGGAAGTATGGTCGTGCCGAAAAAAATCGTGTTCGAGATAATGGCAGATTCTGATTGTACTACCATCAAAAACATGGAAAAAAGTCATTTTTCGAAAAGTGTCTCTAGAGTTTTTTTCTATGGTAAACGATAACAGCCACAAATTCAAACAGAATAAAATAATTTTTTGCAAACAGCCCCGAGTTGTGGAGGACTCGAGGCCTATTGATTTTGGTGAAGACGGTTAAGGGAAAGGGGTAGTTTACCTGCAACGTTTTAACAAGAGTAAAGTGCTTAATTACTTCCATATTCCTTAAGGAAATGGAAGTATGGTGATGGCAAAAAAAAATCGTGTTCGAGATTATTGCAGATTCTGATTGTACTACACTCAAAACATGAAAAAAAGTCGTTTTTCGAAAAGTGTGTGTCTGTAGATTTTTTTTCTATGGCAAACGATAACAGCCGCAAATTCAAACAAAATCAAATTATTTTTTGCATACAGCCCTGATTTGTATAGTTCTCAAGACCTATTGTTTTTGGTGAAGATAGGTTAAGGGAAAGGGGTATTTTTACCTGCAACGTTTTATGTTTTAACAAGGGTAATTTTTTCTATGGTGAACGATAACTGCCGCATATTCAAACAGAATCAATTAATTTTTTGCATACATCCCTGAATTGTAGAGAACTCCAGGCCGTTTGATTTTAGTGAAGATCGGTTAAGGGGAAGGGGTAGTTTACCTGCAACCTTTTACGTTTTAACAACAGTGAAGTACTTGAAAATTCATTTAAACTTTTTCAAACAATAGTAATTGTTAAAAATAAAATAATTTTGTTGCCAGGCAATAAAATTATAATTTTTTCATTTTAATGTAAATCATGTATGAGAGAAAATATATCGTTCGTGGCAGGCAAGCATATCTCAGTTATGTAATATTTACGTTTCCATTTTATTATTATGACTACCGCAATAAAAAGGCAGGGAAGACGCACACACACACACAAAATTCGCGTTATTTCTGGCCTCATTCATGTTTATTTTCTTACATTTGCACGCTTTTTAAATGGAAAGTGCCAAAACCCATACCTACATAACGCGTGCAAGCCGAAAAAGTGTACAGCGTGGATAGCGATTTGCTTCCTGTGGATCGCTGGGCAGTGTAACTGCACGTGTTTACAGAGGAACGATTCATAGACAGACTTTTCGTCTTTAGGGAATGAACCCTCTGCAAGATGCTGAGGGTCCATGAGTGACTTCGGAGCGCTCCTTCTTTTCCGCGTGTTTGTTCTGTGAAATGTACACTGTAGATTTGCAGCTTTACTCTAAGCAACGCTCAGTAGGAAATGTTGAAAATTTTTGTCCACGGTGTAACCTCATACACACTAAACCTGCTCTGATGTTTTAATTACAGACATCATAATATTAAAACTTTGGAAACTTGAGCACTACTTAATGGAGATCAATCATTAACTTATACAAGCCATTAATTTTATGCATATTTTTTATATATGTGTGTACAACGTTATCGGCAACAAAGAAGTAGTTTTTGTTAAAATTCCTTCCCGGGATATTTGGCCGTAGTCCAATGTTTTCTACAAAACCAGACGTTTCGGCAATGCCATCGACTTCCATCATAGTGAAAATCGAGTGCGATAACGTGAGGTGGCATACGTTAGTGACCACAGTACTGTGGTTAAGGCTGAAGCAGTAAGTAGAAAGTAGTTTCTATGATAATATTTCATTTGGAAAATGATTTTAAATATAAATCTTAGAATATGGAAGTCATGTATGGTTCTCCATACCGATATTTTTGATAAATAATGTGTAATACATTATTGACAACAAGGAAGTAGTTTCTATTGAAACATTTCATTTCACTTTATTAACAAAATTCTATATTTTTTCATTTTAATTTAAATCCTGTATGAGAGAAAATATATCATTTGTGGCAGGCAAGCATATCTCTATTATGTAATGTTTAAGTTTCCATTTTATTATTATGATTACCGCAATAAAAAGGCAGGCAAGACACACAATTCCCATTAGTTCTGGCCTCACTCATGTTTATTTTCTTACATTTGCACGTTTTTTAATGGAAAGTGCCGAAACCCACACCAACACAACGCGTGCAAGCCGAAAAAGTGTCCAGCGTGGGTAGCGATTTGCTTCCTGTGGATCGCTGGGCAGTGTAACTGCACATGTTTACAGAGGAACAGTTCATAGACAGACTTTTCGTCTTTAGGGAATGAACCCTCTGCGAGATGCTGAGGGTCCATTAGTGACTTCGGAGGAGGGATGATTATCTGCGTAGTTTTGTTTCTTTATAAGAATAAAGTAAGCCTACCTAATTTTTATGGATGAAGTGACTGAAAATAACATTAAACGACTACCCCATAATAACAAAAATATCTATAAATAGTGAAATTAGTTTGAGGGTGGCGATATCTTTTTAGAAATTACCGAACCGAATTCAAGTAAATTATTTTAAACATAAATATTACAACATGGAAGTCGTGTATGGTTCTCCATACCAATTTTTATAATTTTCCTCATGATTGAAAAATTATTAATATTAAAATTTATGTCAATAACAAATGTACTTAGTTCAAAATAGTGAGTGATTAGCAGCGTGGGCATACTTATGATTTTTTTCAGTTACCACCTATGCAAAGTTATCTGAATTACAGTAATCAAAATACTTAATTATATAACTGTATTTCAGTGTTATTGAAGAAGCATTGATCCTCAAGTCGGGAAGTATATTACCATATTATCACACTCGGAGCATTGTCTGATAATACCAGCACAGTCTTTTCAGTTGTGTTGCTCACAGCATATAATGCAAGTAGTCCTGTAAGGTTGTCAGTTTGTGTCCCTTCCCTTTTTGTCTTTTAGAGTTGTACTCAAGTCTGATTCTACCTACAGCAAGTGTCTACGCCCTCCTCACTCCAGAGCTAGACAGGTGGTAATCATACTACCCGTCTACAACAGTGGTGGCCAATTTTGTTTTTTACTTGAAACTTATCTGTGCTCTACGACAAGTTATTTCTTATAAATATTTGTTATATTTATATAGGCTTGCTCTTAATGTAGGTTAACTTCAAAATTATGTGAAAAGTTCGAGCTAAACAATTTTTAAATCTGGTAAAAAGTTGTAAAACCAGTAACAATATTAAAGAAAAGAAATATTCTTTGCATTAGAGCGTGTGACTAACTATGCCTCCACGAATTGGCAAGTATGCTGAGGGTTAGCCAGTGCTGTTTTACAACACATTTGTTGTATGACATAATGCTGTAAGATACCTGTTATAGTGATTGGCTCTTCAATAATGTAACGTCCTCAGCTGATTCTTCTTAATTTATAATGATGGTATTCATAAAGTCCACTTTGTGCAGTTTTTAGCATGTTATACATCGGTTTCTCAGTTTGTCTGTTGCCAGTTTCTTTGTTAACAAGTCTTTCCACAACCATACCCTACAGGGTTTTAGTGGTAATAAGGATGCGATCACAATATTTATGCAGAGTTTTATTTGTGGAGCTGGTTGAGGCTTTGCATATGATTTATCAACATAAAGAGTAGCTTTATGCCAGAAATTCCACCTTATCAATACTCATGATGGTAAAGCTGTAAACCCCCTCAGGTGGGCCACCTGTATAGCATTCTTTCAGGAAGGATACTTGAGTTTCCTTTCTAGTGTCAGAAGAAAAGTATTTTTGTGTTCAAAACAGAACGGTTAAACAGTAAGGAGCCCAGAGCTCAAGTAACTACATATTAGTGACAGTATTCAGCACTGAACATTGCAATTGCAAGGCAGAGCACATTACACATTTGGGTTAGAAACTCATGTACACAGCTGAATGATTTTAATACTTCCTTTGTTATGATCCCATGCTGTATTACATTACTCAACTCCTAGTAAAATCTAAACACTACACTATTTTGCACAAACATGGTGGGACAGGTATACAAAATTTTGTTGAATTTTTCAAACAAAAAAAGCATTAAATATGGTTTACAATGCTTCAATAACCAGAAGAATTAACTATTAGAAAACCATTCACTAAATTCAGTCTCGGCTTATAGAAAGTCTACGTTTTTAAATACATGAATGAGTAAAATAACTTTAATGTTACTTGAAGTTTTCATTCAACCGTTATAATTAACCCAAATTTCTCTTCAGGTGTGTTGAATTTTAATTGGTTCATTGCTTTTGAACTTAACCAAATAAAAAGAAAATTTATGTACAGTGAAATACATATGCCTTAGCCACCATTTTTGACATTCTCAATTTCCAAACCTTTTTTCTACAACCTACCCAGCAAGGGTAAGCAGTATATTAATGATCTATTGAAAAATGACATGTAAAATGTACTTCCAGTGAAGCGCCTCCATTACAAACAAATATTACAGTAGATACACTATATAAATGAGTACATATTGTTTTGAAATGTAATAAATCGGTACTGTAAGTCATAGGGTTTGAAATGTTTCAGTTTGTGCACTTCACCACTGCTAGAAGCTGCTTGGTGTGGATGTTGGAATGGTTTTTCAGCCTGTATGTAATGTAACAGTGCTTTCAGTAGGAACACATTTTTAATAAATGCCCACAGAGAGGTCTAATTATAGGAAGGAACTACACAAAAATTTTTAATTTCTGTATGTTGCTGTTCCTTTTCTTCTTATGCTTGTGTTCAGGTTTACCGATTCAGAAAAAAATTTCTCTAGATATAAATCAGCCTCCCTTTATTGAGGCAGTTTAGACTGTTTTGTTCTCTCAGTATTTGTGAAGAAATAAGTAACTTTGTTGTTGTAGTGTATATGATTGAACAAAAAATAAAAGTCACACAAACAATTAGTATCATTGGGTTAACAAATTCTACATGAATCATGGTTTAGTGACATTCTAGTTCATCAGTGTGTTTTAGGTTTTTGTTTTATTAGCCTGCCAGTAGAATTGATTAACAAATGACATTCAATAAAACCCATTGAACATTCTTGGTTCTAAAACAAAGTTTCTATACAACTTTTTTTTAGATCTCATGAAAGGTCAAAATCCAAAACACGATCTCGCTCCAGATCTGAAATTAAGAAACGTTCCAAATCCAGATCCCAATCAGTGTCCAAAGGAAAACAGAAGTGAGTTATTTATACTTACTGTCAGCAGATTTGATTAAAGCTTGTTATGCATGTTTTGTATTGTGATTCTGTTATTACAGTGAGTACTTCTGTCTTGTATAGAGGATTCATTTTATTAATGTAAGCTGTAAATTGTTTTTTGTTTTTTGATCAGTCTTTGATGTGACTTCTTGTGCACTGGTCTTTGATTTAACACTTTGTTTCCATACATCAGTTCAAGAATGGATGGGGGGGGGGGCAGTTTTTGTTGTTGAAACTATGCTGATTTTGTTGACACTTGTTTGGTTTGTCAGTACTGATTTAAGTGTTTATCTTGCTCAACCTTTTGTGGGTTTTGTTAGTAATAATACTTTCAGTTGAATATACACGTCTTTTTTTAATTTCTTTTAAACCCGAATAGTGGCCACTGAGGATGTCTTATTGTAGTACGGGCAAAACGTTTGTTCTTAAAAGAAATAAAAAGACTTGTGTTCAACTGAAAACTGTGATATTTTTAAAGTTTGTTACTAATAAATGTAATTGAAGAAGAGCTGTGTGCTGTGTTTAATTATAAGAACTGCTGTATATAACTGTAAAAATTTATTGTAGGTAATGGTCTTCCATTTAGCCATTCATAGCTGATATTTAAGAAGCCCCTTCTGTACCAACAAATAGACATTTCTAATCCTTATTGGCAACAAACATTCCTGTTTTCAGTGAATAAACCCATTGTGTTTTCGATCTCTTCGCAATTTTTTTTATTAATTGTCTTTGTTTTAGTACTGTTATGCTGATAGTAATGTTTTTGTAATTATCACTCGCATAAAAACATCACTAATGTCACCTTTTGTGACAGTGGAAAAGTGTGTAATGAAAACTACTCAAAGCAGCCAGCATCACGAGTTCTGTAAGTTTCCAGTTGTGTTTTGCATATAGTTTGTTTTTCAAACCATGAAATATTTTTCCCATTTCAATCCCTTAAAAATTACTGTTTCTTAACTTTAATGTTATGTGTTGACATTTTTTTAATTAAAAGTACATGTGAAAATAATCAAGATTGGAAATGCCAATATATTAGAAGTATCAAAATGTAGCTTAAATATACACTTAATCTACTGGCATGCCTCAAAGAAGTTTTCTTGACCCCCCTCTTGTTCTCAGTCTACGTCAACAACATACCAAGACAGCCTGGAGTCCAGATAGCCCTATTTGCTGATGACATGGCCATATTTACTGCCGATCATTATCCAGAATGGGCCTTCCCACGACTACAGCGCCAGCTCGATTCCCTCGGGGACTGGACTGATATTGGAAGGTGACTTTAAATGGGGCCAATAGTGTAGCGCCAGAAATATCCACAGAAGTAACTTCATATCAGCAGAATGTACTTGTGCTTCTCCAATGAAGTGAAATACCTTAGTGTACACCTAGTTCATCAGCTCACTTGGCATTCCCATGCTCAGACAGTTCAGAAACGAGCGTCCGCTTATGTGAGCCTACTGTTTAGCCTGGCTATATGACCCCCCCAGAAATTTGTTAAAATGATCATATGCACGTATCTGCTGCTGGGCATTACTTATGCTGTCCCAGTGTGGGGGCTTGCCACAGTAAAGAAATTACAAAGCATCTACAACAGGGGTCTTTGGCTAGTGGCTAAAGTCTTTCACCTTCTCAGGAGCAGACTTGGCATCCACTCCTTGGATGACACTATGCGGTGTCTTGCACATAAGTTCTATGTACATGCAGCAAGGAACTCTGATAATCCCGTTATAGCTGGTTATACATACAGTACATCCAGGTGATACATGGAATGACCTCGGTGTATATTGCGCTAGTGTAAGCTAGCACAAACAGTTGATGTAAGGCCTGCTATAGAGCTAGATCGCCCTACTTGGGCATGAGCTCCAGAAGGTACTTGGAACTCAAGATTCCCAAGTGGGATCGTCTCTGTACTCAACCACACAGCCCAGAGTCAGTCAGACACAGTAGTATTGCACAACACAGCAACCACATATTCCCACTACTTTGTCAACTTGGAACTTATATTAAACAAAGTGTAGCATAAATACATAATCTTAGCTGCTGAGACAAGAAGTAAATTGTTAAATTTAAGCAAATTCTTTAGAATTAGATCGTTTATAATGATTGGATTTGTTCTCTTTGTGAATACTACACGTATAGAATTAACTTTGTTTTGTAAACTCTTTTAGTTCACTTCTTTTGTCAATAATCTACGTAACATTTGCTGTTTGGGACAATATAAACATTTTAAATTGAACAAATTTCCGTTTTGTGTAACATGAATACAAACATTCAATGCAATTGATTTTGCGTTAGTCCCAAGATCAGAATGCTTGATTTTCCCATTGCAGAGCTGAGGATTTTTGTTTATTTAAACCGTAACTAGCTGGTCGTATTTGAATAGCAAAGTGTCTCCTCGGCCATATTTTTTTTTATTCTTTGCAATGCCACAATATGTGTAGCTTTTTCATGTCATTCATGTATCTGTTAAGAATAGTGCACAGAGGTAAGTACAATTCCTGTAGCTGGAGTTAATAATTTATACATTATGGGTAATTTTTTTTTCAGGGAGAGATCACATTCTCCAAGTAAAGCCAAGTCAAAGTCAAGAAGCCGATCAGCAGAGAAGAATGGTGAGCAGTCTCCAGAAATCAAAGACAATTGAGTTACTACAAATATTAAACATCTTCCTATTTGTTTGTTTTTTGCGTTTTTCTTCAGTTATAAACATCTGCAGCTGGTTAAAACTTGTAGTTTGGTTGGTTGAGATCAGGCTGGTTGTTGGGTCCATTATGAAGGATGTCTTGTCTTACAGAATGTAAGCCTTGAAATATGTATTGTTTTTTTATATAAACATTATCTTTTCCACATGTTGATAATTTAATATAAATTAGAGTGAATTTTGTTTACATTTTACTATGTAAAATGTATTAAACTGCAGTTATTATTTAACTCCCTAAATTGTAACAATCAAATTATATATGAGTATGCAAATCACTGTAATCTCCTTACTTTTTCTTATAAAGAGTGCTAAGCAAGACAGGATAATTTTAGATATTACTTTGTACGTAAATAAAAGCCAGTTATGTGGAATTTGTCATAATTTTCTGTCTAAAACTGTAAATTTAATATTACTTGGTTACAGGCTTTTTAATTATGTGAACTCTCCTGTAGACATAATTTTACTTTTTTCACATTGACATGAACTGCCAAGTCTCTTTTATTCTCATAACTTGTATTTTTTCCAAAATGGATAATGTTTTATATAATAAAGACAAACAGTTTTGCCATTTTAATAAGATAATGTTGATTGTAGGATACCTTAACTCTGTGTAGATTTATAAGAATTATGTAGTGTTAAAGTCATCACTAAGTACATATTTCAGTGTGTAATTCTGGGAATAAATTTTTTATTTTAAGTTTCCTGATTTTATATTTTCATATTTCCATTTTATAGTAGTATGTAAGTGCATAGAATAATTACAATTTAAAATCAGACTAACTATTGTAACATGTGTAAAACGTAAGGATGGTAAAATATTTGTAATATACATAGTGATATTAAACTACAGTTGCCTTGTATTTTACTTACCCTTACGAAATTTTATCCATAGTACCTTATACAAATGGCAGTCAGAGTGTATGGTAAACTGACATGTTGACTTAATCAACATCAATCTTTCAGGTGTGTGAACATTGTCACGTGTAAGAAATATGATGAGGAAATCCCATTTTATCATCTAAAGTAATTGGCGTCTTCACCATTATATTTCATTTCCCAAGAGTTGATAGTAGTGATATGAAATATTGACAAGTGAGCAGCAGTTAATGTGCCCATGTGCCATACTTTCAGCAGTGGCAAGACTATACACACACACAGCACTCAACTGTTTTCAGAATTCACTCACAAAATATTTAAAATGACTGTTATAACTCAGTATTCAGTACTTGTTCAAAAGTACAATGTAGGAATCCCAGCTAAATCTGTTATTGCTTCAGATACAGTAAACTTTAGATATTATAAGAAACCCGTTTTACATAAGTAGTCTTAACAAACTTGAAAATACTGAGAATTAATGGGCATCAATAAAACAATTTTATCATGAGTAATTTTTGATCAATTATGTATACAAAATTTAATAATATTGGACTTTCACCTACTTCTAAATTATATAAGCATCTGTAGTTAAATACACATCCAACCACGGTAAACTTAACACATATTATAAAACTGAAACAACCATTAGACATTACACAAAGCAGGGAGTACAAGCAATTAACAGTTTTAGTCAAGATGTTTATGACTGTAGTTCTCTTATTTTTGTAAACAGTGAATTGGTGAGTTACATCTGTTGTTTAGCTACCTGTTGCCACCCTGTATGTAATGTGTTTTGGTGTATGAAATGCTTTATGCATGATAGAGCAAGACCGCCTGCCAAAGCAATACGATAATTGAGACACTATAGTGGCATTCTTAATACTTATAGCACACTGAAGTGATTCATTATCTTTTGCTGTAATACACAAAAGTGGAGTTGTCATCCATATCTTCTGGCGATGATGGCCCTTTTGAGCACTTTTAACACGGATAAATATAAACAATAATGAGGACAGAAAACTGCACTATAGAGTGTATTGGTACTTGAGACAACAAATGAGAAGGGCACGTTCCTTTTTGCCGAATGTGCAGGGAGACATTTGATGTATTAGTGCCAAAGATTATGTTCAGCCAAAAGAGTTTGTCAATTATACATATATGTCTTGTATGGAGATGAACTAACAACACCCAATAATTAATTTTTTTAAACTATAATTTTTTATCACAAGTACAGTAATAACGTGTGAAAAAGTGTATGCATTAAGCTGTATTGTGAATTGATTTATTTTAATACTGTTAAAATAATGTTAATGAAATTATAATTTTAAAAAAATCGTTAACCATATTCTCTGTAAGGACAAATATTTTGAGATAGTGATGGTTTTGAAGTGGTATATTCACTCAAAATCTGGCCAAGTTTTAAATTCTAATTTGTAACGGGACATTTGAGCCCGCCTAAGAATCTTTTGGAGAAACATCAACAAAAAAATAAATAAATTATAATGTAAAATTTTATTTGAAATTACAACGGCGCATGCCAGTGTGAGTGAATTCGTGTCAAGGTCAACCGCAAAATGCAAGCGAGGTAGCTATTTTTAGCAGTATAAACTTTGACCTATGTAATCACAAGTCACGCCAGATGACGTCAGAGCCAAACCCAACTTCACGGCTCCGCTGGAATGTAGAGTCACATTAATAACCTCGTCAAAACTGGCTCCAATACACAAAAGATCGAAGTCGCGACTCCCTCACTACTTTGGAAATTGAGACAGTAAATTTCCCCCCAGTCTGCAATAACAAACTCGCGGGCGCCCGCAAACCATAAAATTGAATTTTTACATATTTAAAAAATAAAGTCAGTATTTTGATTTGCAAGATTCATAACTGACATTGAAACAAAATGACCAGTTCGGCAGTAAAGTCAAAAAGTGAAATCTAGATGGTGCGTGCACGAGGAGACATCCCATGGGCGCACCTCTACGAATCATGAAAGGGAAGTACTTACAAAATCTGGCAATTTTACAAAATATATAAAAATGAGCAACAAAAAATGTACTGTGTGTGTGCACGCGCGCGCGAAGAATATAAATTTAAGAAGTGCTGGGTTTGCGGTCAAACACTGATGATTTAGTGTAATCTAACATTTTACAGAGTAATTACAAGTAAATTACTTGTAATTTGTTTTATCAACTGCGCCTTAGGGCAGTAGAGATGTTTTCATGTAGAGGGAATGTCAGTACAAAGAAAATGTTATATTTTAACTTGATAAACATAGAAATTTTGTTTAATCGTATTTACATATTTTTCCCTGCCAAGTTGGCGTCCGAATAGGGACAAATTTAATATTTAAAATACAATACTGTTTCAGTTGGTGCCCTTTAACAGTAATGTAAATTAAATTTACAACTTGGTCGAAAATGGCAGAGAAAAATACAAATACAAACTTGTATGAGAATGCAGCTGTGGAATCCATGTTGGATGACACACAATATGATGTAATAACCACAAATAACTTTACGCAAAACGAAAATGTCGACGAGAGTGTAGGCGAAATGGCAACAAATGTAATTGAAATGATAGAAGCTGAGAGTAGTAAGAGTAATGATGTAAATATACTTGATCAATTAGCAATGATTATGGAAATGATGAATAATAAATTTGACCAACAAAACAAGAATATGAGGGCAAGTAGTGAACGAATCAGTGAAATGAATGATAATTGGAACACAAGTTTGAATGAATTTAAAACTGAAATCAAGTCTGAGGTAAATGCAAGTAACGTAGAGCTGAAAACTGAAATAAAAGCAGAGATAAATGAAATAAATAATAGATGTAACAAACAAGACGAGAAATTAGGAGACAACGAATTTGTGAATATAAGAAGCGAAATAAAAATGAGTAATTAGAGTATGAACAACCAATTTGAAAGTATAAGAGAGTTTTAATGGAGTGAGTGAGAAGTTCATTGAAATAAATAGAGAAACAGAATGAGACTATTGCGGGGGAGTGAAAGGTGAAATGACTATAAATATAAATAAAATACAAACCGAGATAAAAACAATTAGTGAAAAGCAGGATGAGAAACTGCTAGACACAAAAAATTTGATGCGTTCACTAATAAATTTAACGACAAACTTACAAAACAAAATGAAAAAATTTACGGTAATGTAGAGAAGTTTAAAGCTGAGTTTGAGATGGACATGAACAAGAAAATTGTTACAAAGATACATGAATATGAAGTAGAAATTGAGAGCAGTGTTCAAGGTGTAATTGATGAATGTGAACGGATTAAAACAGCAAATAAGCTACAAGAGAGTGTTAATAATGAATTCAAAAGTAATATTCAACAAATTGATACAATTAAAGCAAGTGTAACTAATTTAAAAAGTAAACAAAACATGAACAAGAAATAATTTAAGTTAGAGAAGATCTAAGCTTAGAAATTAATCAAAAACTAACCAATATGAGCGAGAGAGTGACCGTTGACGTTGAGTTAGGTTATTTCATAATGAGCGTAAGGGGTGAACCCCATACAATTTTTAAATTCCATAGAAAGTTTTAATAAGTGTAACAAAGAAAGTTGGGAAATAAAATTGGTACGAATTTCAAAATATTTTAAAGAGATTAAAAAATTCTTCTTGTTAAGTAAAAATGGAAAATGCTTGTGTATTAATAGACTGCAAACCCGAGAAATAAAAGGAACTTATAATGTAACACAGTTAAGAAGGTATTATTTATCCGAGTAATGTTAATTATTCTTTTAATTCATTAAAATCATTAAGTAAATACAGATTATTTTATAATTTAATGAAATGGGGGGTACATAAAAGTATAACCTTTAGATTCCCCACTTTCAGGCGGTACCGGCCTTACCAGCCCAGACCGTGGTTTTGGATGACAACTAGCTATGGGCAGACTTACTGTAAACTGACCATGGTCGGTTGCGTATGAAATTGGTATAATTTAGAAATTAAGAGGTTTTAAATCAGGGGAATCACCATAACTTTGGAACAGCGGCTACCACTGAATGGGGTGATAGTACCGTATTAAGGGCATATGAATCATTGTAGTAGGATTACTGGTGTCCTCGGATACCAGTAATGCCGAATTTTATTATAACGCCGAAGCAAGGACGGGGTAAATAATGTTTACACCCTAGCCGATCCAGTCCTTGTGGAAGCCACTGGGCGCAACAGTCCAGACATGGGAGAGATGGATGGCCGGTGGCAACGTTACATGCTGCGAGGGAGAGGCTTCATTTATGCGAGCTTGTGTCATACTAAGATAGGTGAAAGTCCTTGAGGTCACTGACACTATTGTACCGCGGGGTATCAGGGGTTAAGGGATCAATAAGGGGGGGATATTAGATAATGATGGAGAAGGGGGTTACTAAGTGGTTAGTAACGAGTTAAACGTTGCTAATAAATAAATAAAATCTGGCAATTTTACAAAATATATAAAATGAGCTCAACAAAAAAATGTACCATATGAAAGTGTGTGTTATAACGTAATGCCGTGTGTCGTCTTCTTACTGGTACCTCTGTAAAATGTAACAGTGTGCCTGAGGGTAATTTGTGTCTGTGTTTCTTACCACTTCGTCCTCGCACGGCAATGTAACTCACGATGTTCGAGTCCGTAGCAAACGTACGAATGACCAGGTATCGTGGTTCCCGATCTGAGGTTCAAACGTAGTGGATAATCCCCGGGTGGCGCCAAATTGTTTATGTAAAACAATTAAAATTGTCTCCTTATCAATGTTTTATTCGAACGATGTGACGAATTCAATTCATCCCGCCTTTTCTTGATTTTTGTTAATCGAGTTAGCAGTTACAGTATTCGCTGCTGGCGCGCTAGGTGTCACATCAGAGACATTCGCTATACATTATCGTTTTAAACATACACTTTTCTAATGAAAATAAAACAATTTAACACACACAGTATAGATTTATTATTAATTTGAAGTTAATATTTTATAGACACAAGTTGTAATTAATTATTAATTTTTATACAATTCTGCACCGGTTAATTCTTTATAAGACTACTCAAGGTTTAACCAATCGATTTTGAATACTAATAAACGTACATCATGGCGTGCTATGACGCCGATCAACAAATATTACGTTCGACGGTTGTGGGCCCTTTTGGTCACGTTAAAAGGTTCAGATGCAATTACAATATTAAAAATACACAACCTTACAATGTTTTCTCTTAAGTATGGTAATGTGTAATGATAATTGGTTTGTAGAATGGTCGTACAAGTGGTTTAAAAGTTGTACATAAATATGAGGTTAGTTCTATAGTTTAACAAATTTTCAGTGTCTTAATATTACGATTTAATCTTCGAAAGAGAATAAAAGTGATTCAGTGGTATTCAACATATATTGAGAAATATTCAAAGTGCGTTTATTTTTTGGAAGTTGAAATAACTTAACAGCGTTGTAGTACGTAATTACTCAGTAGGTCAAGGAGGAAGGATTGTGGTAGCAATATAATTCATTTGTCCTTTATTTCGGGCTTCGGCATCTGTTTCAAAGTTGTTTGGATTTATTTCTACACTTCGTCTTCAATTAAACGTCTTCTTCATCAGGTAATGGTATTCAGCATTCATCAGACTCCTTTTCGATCAATTTCTATACATTATTTTTACTTTTGAAGTATTTTAAATATGAAAATGTGCTGAACTGAATTCTCGCTTGTGGTTATCGTGAGCATCACTTTCTAAGTCCTTCTATTTAACGGTAATTACCTCGTCAAACCGTCGTTTCCATGGTTACATCATTAATTTCATTGGGCGAGCTGAACATGAATACATTGTTATCAATATTTGAATTCCTTTCAAATCTTCCTATATCTTCTGACTTCCTTCCTCCTCTTATCTTCCTTCTTAGTTATTATCTATTTGCACTGTCATTTGTATTTTCTCACAAAGATTATTTTGGTATCCCACAATATTGGGTTTTTCAAGTTTTCTACGTTTACAATTAATTTCATACTTACTAATTACATTTCTATGTTATATAATTCCTTAATTTAATATTTTGGTTTTAATAATAGTTATCATTCATCCTTGGTGAATTAGTCACCTTGGATTTGTCCATTACATGGTGATTTTTATACAATCAGTAATTGTTTATGTTTGGGATATTTATCCCATCCATCTTCTATTCACAAACAATGGTTTATACAATTTATCAACACTGATTATTTAATATGTGTGTGGAATTCATTATTTCTTATTTATTGTTCGGGTGCTAAACAATCTCACCTCTATTGAACTTTTTTCATTAAACTTCCCTTATAACATGGGTATTTACGTAATGTTAATACATACTTCATTTCTAAGGCTCTTTGCTCTCCCTTCCATGTTAACACCATCTTATTACTTTTCCTTGTGATTCACACCTTTAAACTTTTACAATACATTCTAAAGTTTATAACAATATTATTTCATAGTCATCACAGTGAATATCACTACTTAGTGTTCATCATTTACTGAATCAATGTTCTATTCTAAATATCATTCATTGTAACTTTGTTAAATGTTATTGTTCACTCTTAAAACTTAAACATAGGTTATTTTACTAAGTCTTTATCTTAGCCTACTCCCCTCTTACTATTTTTATTACAGACAATGTTTTTATTTATTACTCACTTGCACTTTCTTAAATTATTTAGTGTTCATTATAATTTACTTAGTGTTTCTTTTGTATTATATCACTCTAGGATAAATCACTTTCACTAGTTCAATTTCCGTTTATTTCTCATCATTTTATTCTCTTTCTCTACACACTATCTATATAAAATTATTAATATTATGTCTTTCTTTGTTAACAAATTACATATTTTCCTAACTCTTTGGTTAGTGTACTTTTATCTATTGTTTTTTATTACTGACTATTTACAATTGTCATTCAGTCAATACTAACATTCATCAATAGTTTTGGTTCTTAACCGGTTTCATTTTCTTTATTATTTTGGATTACATTATTTCTCCCTTCTCTATTTTTTATTCCTTGTCTAGTTTTCTTGACGTGTTTCATTTTGTTTTCTTCCTCGTGGGTTTGTTCTCTCTTGGGTTTCATTCTTCTTCTCCTTCGTTCGTCTAGTTTTCATTACTTTGGTTTCTTAACTGGCCAATCTCTGGGGTTGGGTCAATGTCGTTTGTCTGTCAGTCTATTATTTGAGTTTCTTTATTAATCACTTTTGGTTTATTACTCCTTCTCCTTCCATGTTAATTACTTTTTATATATTTTTTACCCTCCACATTATTTATTTATTCCAATATAGTATTATTTAGCATTTTTTATACATACTTATTGTTATCAAAATTGATCTGAATTTGGCGATGTTATACAATGCCCTTCCACCAAAATTGATCATTTTATAAAACGTGATTCTAAGTTTGATGAAATTATCAATTGTATTGTATCATTTTCTTCTTAAACTCTTCTGCTTCTCACTCATTTTTTATGCTCAACTCTATATTTTTATTTCCTTTCTTCTGATTCTTTTCTTCCTTATTATTCTTATTACGAACTGGCTTATTGATTTTTTTATTATAAATTATTCCCTATAAATCTTATTTTCCCTAACTATCTCTACTTTGTAGTTGCAATCGATTCGGATTGGCTCTATTGGCTTACCTAACTCCGTCGTTCAAAATTACTCTTATTCTGAGATCAGGGGAACATCATCCCTGCTCAGTAAACTGATTGCTGGACTTATTTAACAGTCAATCTCAATTAACGAATCTTAAATAGTCATCTCGTGACTCAACATAATAATAATAATCATAATATTTGTTGGGAATCCTTTACTTTTGTATTTCTTTATTGCTCAGTTCGAGTCATATTTTTTCATCTTTCTATATAGATGCTGCTTAATAATACTTGAAGCATTGTTTTTCATTGATACAATTCACATTTTTATTACTTTTTAATTACTCTTTGTTTCATCTCATTTCGTACTATAGCTCTTAGAATGTTTATTTTATTTATTTCGTTTTTTGATCATTGGTTTGTTTAATCTTACTTCCCATTTCTTTCTAAATAGTTGTGGAAGTTGATCATTTTGATTGAAACTTTTTTTTTCATAACTTTTTAAATGTCATAGTAAGTTAGTGTTTCTTACTAGTTAGGAATTTTTGTAGCTTATTCCTTTATAGTATGTTTTGCTTTTTTGTGCCTCATATTTTGGCTAAAGATTATTGTAACTTAATCTTATTTTGTAGGAATGTTTTGTAACTTCACTCCTTTATTATTTTTTATTCAAAGATTATAGCAAGTTTGTGTTTCTTACTTTATGTGGATTCTTGGTAACTTTATTTCTCCATTTTATAATTGGTCTAAAATATTCTCGAAATATTTGTGTAAGCTGTCCTTACATAACTTTTTAGAATTTTGAAATTCGTTTTTTATATATATATTTGTTCTTTATTATTTATCAGCAAACTTATTTGTTTGTATTATTATTTCTTTTTATTCCCACTAACTTGGTTGGCTTTTTCAATTTGAATTCTTTTCAGTTAAGTTTGGCCGTCATAATATTTTTTAATCGATGCTTGATTATATACCCCCTTTATTTTCTTAGTGGTGGGGTTGGTGATTTCATATGTGTTATTGCCCTTGTCTTGTGTGATAGTGACGTACGGCCCTACATATAGCAATAGTAACTTTTTTGTAATGCCTTCTATTGAGCTGGGTAATTCCCTGTTCTTTATTAATACACTCTCTCCTATCTGGTACTTGATCGTATGTGGATGGTTCTTAGAGCATTTATTTTTCTGCTGCTCTACCTTCTCTGCAATTTTGTTATAAATTCTTCTTTTTTCAAATTGGTATTCGGTATTGTTGGGAAATTTAATTAGATCGTTTATCTCTCTAGGTGGTGGTCGTTCAAACATCGAGTATGGTGTGGTTTCAGTGAAGTTGTGGTAAGCCAGATTTATAAATTCTTCAGTGGACTTTAGGTAATTGTGCCACTCCTTTTGTTTATTATGGCAGTAGGTCCTCAGAATTCGACCCACTTCTCTAAGTACTCTCTCAGCTGGGTTACTGCTGGGATGATAAACGGATGTTTTGTATGTTTTAATACCATGTTCCAAGAGTTTACCTTTCCATAGGTTTCCTTTAAACTGGGTCCCATGATCGGTTATGATGGCCATAGGTTTTTCCACTTCTGGTATAAAGTTCAGTATAATTTCAATAATTTTCTTGGTAGTAGCACGGTTAATGGAATATAATTTAGTATATTTGCTGAAGTGATCGAATATGATGATAATGAATTTAAATCGGTGTCTTCCTCTACTGCGAGGAAATGGACCACAAATATCAAGAAATACTCTTTCTAATTTTTGGCTTGATATTATGGGTATCATCATACCCTCCTTTTTAGCATTGTTGCATTTTACCATTTGACAGATGTGACATTTTTGTATGGTTTTGCTTACCTTTCGATAAATATTCTTGATATACACTTGCTCCTCTAGTGCCTTTACTACTTTCATGACACCCATATGGCCGTCCCGGATGTGGTAGTCCATGATTATTTGTTCTTCTATTATAGACGGGATTACTAGTTTCCATTCTCCAACGTTAGGGTTATTTTTAATGAATAATAAGTTGTCGTGTACTTTATAATACTGCACAATGGGTTCTTCTTCCTTCAGCATTCTTTCTCTGATATTCACTATTTTTAGGTCCACATTTTGCTGTTTGCTTATTTCCAGCATTATCTTTTCCAGATCTGTTCTATCCTTAATGATGTTATATACCTTGACTATCATTTCTTTCTCTCCCTCGAATGTTTGTTGCTGTATGTTGATACGGGATAATATGTCTGCAGCAGTATTTTTCTTTCCTGGTATATATTCCCAGTTAATATGGTATTCCTGCAGTAGTAATATCCATCGGGTTAGTCTTCCATGGCTAAGCTTGCATTGTTTAAGGAAAGATATGGATCGATGGTCACTTCTCACGGTTACGTTGTACCCTAAAATGTACGTCCTGAATTTGTCGCAGGCGAATACAACACTAAGTAGTTCGTTTTCCGTGACGTGGTAGTTCCTTTCACATGCATTTCAGGTTCTAATTGCAAAGCTTATGACCATATGTTGCCCCTTATCATCTTCTTGATATAAGACAGCACCGACACTCGCGTCGCTCGCATCACAAGTCATGAAAAATGGCTTTTGGAAATCCGGATGGTGTAGCATGACGGTGTCTAAAAAGTTTTCTTTTATTTATTCAAATACCTTGTCTTGGTCAGCTCCCCAAGTCCATTTATTTTTAGCGGATAACTGTTTTTGAAATTGTGCTGTCAGCTTGGAATAATTGTCCTGGAATTTCCGATAATAATTGCATATTCCAAGGAAAGATTGTAGCTGTTTTTTATTTTTAGGTGTTGGGAATCGTATTGCTTCAACCTTCTCTGCTGAAGGGGTGATGCCTTCTTCTGTCAAATTGTGAAGATACTTCTTTTTTCCTATTTTAGAAAATACTACACTCATCATATAATACTCACCGCTGCCAGAATTTTACTTACCGTCATCGTCCCCGTTAAACTTACCTTAAAAGAAACTGCCCTGGTCGCCACGATATTTTTTTAAGGTTATATATCGAAACCTTCTACACTCTTGCCCTTATAAAAATCCCGCTATCTGACTGCATTTTAAAATTCAGAAAAACCCCCCGAGACATTAGACGAGTTTGTAAGCACAGAATAGGAAATGGTTATGACGAAATAACTACACTAATACATGTTTATAGGAAAACGGACCCTTTAGTTTATTCTATCTAAATTACTTTTTCATCTTTTGAATATGAGAAACAAATTAAAAAAACAGACATAAAACCAAACCCTTACGTAACATTTCTTAACTCTAATTTACTTACAGATTCTACTTCTCTTAATTTATATAAGACGAACCCAGGTTTTTGCTTACACACACACACTCATTCTGTTTTTTCCAACCCTTTCTTTCAATTTGTTTTAAAATAATTTAAATGTATTAAGTTGCATATAGTTACTCTGTTATTGGTTTTTGGCCGAACACACGTTACACTTTTTCCTTGTTATTTCATTGCTGCGCCACTACGTCCTCACTGACTTTCACTTATTGCCGAACTGTTGAGTTTACATGATTACAAGTTTAGTCAAACCGCGCTCCGACGCCACCACGCGGTTTAAACTGTCTTAATTACATTCCCCTGTAATTAGTGCGGGCGAGGTGAAAACTGTGCCCAGTCGGCGGACGCACAAACGGCCCGCGTCCGGGGTGTTAAGATGTTATTTTCCGACTGGCTTTTCATGCGGGCGGACATCACTGCCTTGCCTGCGAACAAATTTTGTCGCTGTTCACAGCCTTCGCTGCTAAAGTCTGAGCAGTTGCACCCACAACACGTGTTATTTGTGGGCGTTGGCAGTGGACGAAATCTAGTGTTCACTGGTTGACGTCATTGGAAAAGGCGTGTCCTTATCCATACTTCCTCCAGCTCGGACTGTACGTTGTAACAAATAGATTATGATGTTAATAGAAGGTGATGATGCCCCACTGTTGGGTTCGCCAATTTGAAACAAATAGGCTTATAAGTTGTTATGGGGTTTATTTACTTATATGAGACTCCCGTGTATCAACGTCAAGCCCCACGTTGAAGGCGGCAATTTGTAACAAATAGTATTTTGTTACTTTATTACTGGGGTTTAATCAAGCTCCACGTTGGTTTGCGCCAATTTGTAACAAATAGAATTTTGTTACTGGGGTTTTTAATCAATCTGTTATTTATAAATATTATTTGTGTAGTCTTATAGGTGACCTCCTGCAATTCAAATTTAATAGGCAAATATATTTGTTATTATGTTATTTTAACTTTTCATTTTACTATAATACAGGTTTACCTAATTATTCAATAGTTACGCAATATTAATGATATACGTCATGTATTAACTGAATGTGTATTAAGAATTCTTCCCAACCCTAGTCCCTCTGTATTGTGTAATTCAATTCAAAATTTGTACAGGAAACACGCTAGTTCGGCAATCTCACGTTCCACCAGCTGTTGACAATTAGCGCTGTTCTTGGTAATAGACTGGCGTCTAGGTTAACTGGTTCACTGGATTTTATTCACCCTTTTACCTGTAAATTACTCCACCCACAACATATAATACCTATTCTACAATAACATAAAACATTATCATTTACAAGAAAGATTCTTTATTGGTTTTGTACTTTATTTCAAACTAACAGTTCTCTTCAAGATGATAATATCATTATATCGATTATACAATGGTAGATCGATCGTCAGTTGACCAAATTCCTTTTGATTTATACAAATTAAATATAATATTAAATATCTCTTATCCCAGGGTTCGTGTGATTCTTTTAACCGTTAGTAAGGCCAGGTAATGCAAAATTAAGGTTACTTTAGTATTACAGAATGTTATTAATTCTAAATATACTGAAATTAAAATAAGTTGGTTTTACCGGGTTGATGAATCTCAATATGGCAGTGTACGTCAGCAAACAGTTGAAAATTGACAAATTAGATTATCTTCCTCCAGAAAAAGAGTTCCAATCCTTAATAAAATTGACGGTGGGATGTACTGGAAAGCCCCCAGGAACTCTTCTGGCCTTCGTTCTTCTGTTACGGTCCTAGTGGTTGTCCGTCCAGGTGGAATTGAAGTCGTATTATAGCTTCTTGAAAGTGAAGGTTATTTCTTCAGAAACGAAGTCTTCGTATATTTCTTCTATAATTCCGTTAGTTTAGGCCTTTGCTTCCCTCAATTAGTCTTCTGATTACATGGGAAATCGGGTTTAATACTAAACTCAACGGAATTATCTTGATGAGTGAAGTACGGAATTCTTTCAATTTGGATTTATTAATTTAGATTAATTTTTTTCAAATTTTATCATTCTTTTTTAAAAGTGTCTCCTCATCTGAACTCAATAGCATATAACAATCGAACGAATAATTATAGGTTTTTATAAATTCTTTTCAGTATTTGTATTAATTCAAGTTAACCCATGAGCATATAACAATTGAATAAATGAAAATCAACAAGATTTTTTACATTTTAGTTACCCTAGCAACCATTACTTTCTGTCATTGGATAATATTTGATATCCTAGAGCCAGAATTATAAAATATTACTACTCCTTTTTAATAAAATACTCCATACTTGGAATTATACCAAATTACCTAAAACTCTCACCCAATCTACCTTATTAAACCGTATATGTTTTACTATAGTTTCATTGGACTGGACTTATTAAAAAGGTATCAATTTCCTTTTACAAATATTAAATTTAGGCCTATAGGTTTTCTTACAACTGTTATAATATTGTTTGGTTTTTAACTTAATTTTCTTTACCTGACCTACTGTACAAATAGTTACTGGTTCATGGTTATTTACATTAATTTTAATTTCCTGGTTTTACTTTATTCTATTAATTAATTCATACTGGAACCCTTCATTATTTTACAACATAATTATAAGAACTACTTGTCAACTTTTAAACACTTATTGCCATCCTGGCCAAGTTTACAAACATTAATTCAAAACAACTTCATTAATCAATTTTAGTCAATACATTTAACATAATATAATACCTAACACAGGTATTTATACTTAATTGTCTAAAGACAATTTTAACATAAATAAAAGGAGTACCACTGATTAAGTACTTCTATAAAACAACAGTTCCCTCTTACTATACACAAAACATAAAATAAATATCCTGTAAACACTACCATGCTACAGCATAAAAACAAGTACAATTTGTAACACATTAATTATTAATTGGAATAGTATTTTATACTTCATATTATTTGTTATATCTTTTAAATTTATGTACACCTCAGATGTATTAATTACTGAGTAACCTTAATGATTGGGTATGGTTCTAGACCATAGTTACTTCATTTTTTATGTAATGTTGGGGACCTCAAATCTGTTACGTTACAACGTCGAACAAAACCTTCGTATTTGCGCCATTTTCGGCAGCGTCGGTTGATCTGCTTGGCGTCCCGTCCGCGCGTCTGGTTGTGGTTGCGCGTGTCACTCAACACTACAGTTCCAAGAATTCAAACGTTGTGGGCGACACGTACATTCCATTGTACTGACTTCACCTTACTGTTCTTTGTTTGCTACGATTTATATTGCCATGGGACGGACCACCCAGATGAAAATGAATCGTTACAAAATTTTTTAATAAAATAAAACCCCTCCCTTTTAGACCCGTTACAATACCCCCCCCCCAATGAGATATCTTCTGTCGAAACAGAAGAAATCTCATTGCTAAACCCCTAAGAGGATCGGTGAGGATATGGTGTCAACAACCCCCCTTTAGTTCTCATACATCATGGGTAACTACCCCCCTGGCTTGGCGACCATGGCTGCACCTGAACAAGATTACTGGACTTCTCTATCTGAGATCCCAACACCATAATATCGAACAGACACGCACCTAACCTTCTAACATGCCACCCCAAACTCCAAATCCCTGGCCTTTTACCATGCCAGATCCTCAACCGATATGTTCCCCCTTGTCATGCACACTGGGCTGCCTTTAGCAGTTACTGGGCTCGTGCACACACTTATAATTACTCACTAAACAAAATTATCCCTGAAAATTCTCAAACATCTTTAAAATTTTTATCTTCAAACATAATATAATAAGACATTCAAAATTAACATGGTTATTATTACAATTAACAATAAAATTGACATTTAAATTAATTAAAAATTACACATTTATTGCTCTAATTAGTTTCAACTTCTATTAAAATCTGTCACTTGTTTCCCTTAATTTTATATTTTTACTATGACTCTTTCTTTAACATTCTCCATCTCCATTAGTTTGGGTGACTTAATTATTCATAATAACTTGATTTATAAATGGGTGATTGAACATAACCTCACCCTCCTTCTGACTCTAATATCACTAACAGCTTTAACTAATATGACACCCTGTGCCGAGTTTTGGAAAAAACTCGGCTGTTTTCTATGTTAACGTCGTGATGGGCATTGCCGTTCCGTTAATTATTTAGCTTAGCCGTTCCTGATCCGTTATCAATACGTTCGCTATGCTGATCCGCGCGTGCTCTGGGGTCGAGGCGGCGTAGTAATTTTTTCGTTGCAAAGCTTAGGCAGTCCACGTTCAGCTCCGCTTGGCTACAGACTTCCTTTCTGGCGGCATTGAGTTTGGATTTTGTCAGCTATTATGTACTATGAATAGATAATCGCTACGTGACTCTCCGGTAAGTGTGTTTAAGGTATTTTACTTATTATTTGATAAAAAGAATTGTATTTTAACTTAAAATCAACACTGATGCAAGGTGATATATATACGTGAAGTTACCACGTGGCAAGCACAGGTTAATTTCTGATTATTCATGTCTTGAACGTTAACACTGGCTGAGATAAAGTATTTACAGTTTTATATGTCTGTATATTTTTCTAATTATATCAAGAGGGGCGTAAGAAAATTTATTTTGTTATTTTGTTGAAACAACGTGCTTTATGAACCTGTTCAAGTTTGCAACTCATCTCGAAATTGTAATAAGTGATTAATTAGTTGACGAACAGTCTATGAATAACTATTTATTTAATTCTAAATTCTATACTGAAGGTAGTTTCAATGCATACTTAAATTTCAAATTTTTTTTAAACTGACCATGTTGTGGTGTGTGAGTTATGCTGGAGTAAAAGGGGTATTGTGAATTACTGAACACTTGAGTAATTACCCATATATATAATTGTCCAGGGTTCCTGATTAAGACGATCTCCTGATTCCGCTCCAGCTGGTGGCCAATCATCTGCCACCCATGCCGTTAAACTAGTGATTCTCCGTCTGAGCCGCCGGGAGGAAGAGCTCCACAAATAACCTCAGGTTTTGTGCCGGACTATAACCAGGTGACATTTAAGCCTTTTAAGAAATATTTTTGGCCACTACAATGTAGAACATGTGATATTATTCCTGGAACAGCTCCGGTTAAAAGTTTCGTTTGTGCACAAGTCCAGCGGAACATTTAGTGGTTATAAATTTTTGTCAGATTCATTTTTCAAACGCTTACGCCCCCAGAGTAAGTGTAAACCCAGACAGGGTCATGCGTCACCCGATTTTGATGTTAAATTTTTCTCTTATTGCAAAAGTGTGCGGAACTGAATGTTACTGATTTGTATGGGTGTTAATTATGCTTGCATGGGTGCCGGGGTACTTTGTTGGGGATTTTCTTGATTATATTTATAGATCTATATGGGGTTTTTTTTTTTTAATTATTTAAAGGTTTGGGGGGTGCTTTGACCTGCCACCGCCACCTGTTGGTGCCTTCATCCACAGGTTTCTGACATGTTAAATTTTGTTATATCTGGTTCGGCGCATGGCCGTGCCTGAGGTCAACCCAATTCTCTATGAATGCCTCAAATATGTTTTATTAGGTTTTACATTATAAATTTTTTTTTATTAAAATTGTTATTATACATTTTATAGAATTTATGTTAGCTGTTTAATAATTCAGTAATAAGTAAATTTTCATCATTTTCTTTTACTGCCATAGCCAGTGCATTAATTGTTGAGTAGTTAATATGAGCACACTACCAGTTCTTACTTTTCAATTATAAATTTTATTATACATTTTATAAAATTTATGTTAGCTGTTTAATAATTCAGTAATAAGTAAATTTTTGTCATCATCTTTTATTGCCATAGCCAGTGCATTAATTGTTGAGTTGTTAATATGAGCACACTACCGGTTCTTACTTTTCAATTATAAATTTTATTATAATACATTTTATAAGACCGTGCAGTCATGTTGACCTTGCGATGGCACATTACTATTTGGGGGGAACATTCCTAAATTTTGTATGCTTGTAACTTAAGAGTTGTTCGGGCTGTATTGCCAGATTGACTTCGGTCATTTCTCATACTTGTGATAAGTTCATTTGTTGTAACCCTGTTATACTCTGAGGAGTTAATGTATTGTTTTCTTAAATGAAAAGATTTTTAAAGCAGGCTGGGCACTTTATCCGATTACGGTAGTTTGGGATAGGGGTCTCGGTGACAGATACTGGGGTTATACTCTCCTGAGGTATGGTGAAAAATATATATATAGGCTGTCGGCCAGGTGAACATGTGTGTGTGGTACATATATATATATATGTGTGTGTGTGGTACATATATATATATGTGTGTGTGTGTGTGTGTGTGTGTGTTCTTTGTGTATTCATGTAAGTATATTGATTGATGTTGTATTTATGTGTATTTATGTGTATTTATGAGAAATTATTGAATTATGAGCTATGATGTTACATGGGTATATTTTCAGAATGTTATAATGTCAGGGAGTGGAGTAGAAGTTTTTAAGGAAATTTTTTAATTCTATCAAAGTTATATTGAATGTCAAGACTGGAAATTGCTAATAAAATTTGTTATTGTTGTTTAACCATAGAGTTTAATTGCAAGTCCTGTCCCACTGGACCCAGCACATTTTTGGCTTCTCTAGGCCCTCGGCCTAGTTTTAAATAACTAGTGGCCCCTCTAAAAAAAAAAAAAAAAAAAAAATTTTTTTAAATCATAAAACTAGAAAGAGGGGTTACAAATGGTAGCAGAGCGTGGTTGATTCTAGGTTGAACCCTTGGTGTGATGGGGCTTGCAAACTCGGAAATAGTGAAACACTTCAAAACTTTGAAAATGAATACAGAGGTAGATGAAATGGCAGGTTTAGCATTTTATGTGTATATGTATTGTCAATGAATAATTGTTATTTGATTTGGAATTGTAAACCTGATGCCGCCACGTGGCATGCGTTTTAGTTGGGGTTTTTGTTGTTGTTGAGATTGGACCTTACCGGAGATCACGGGGGAATTGCCGGGGGAATGGGCTGCCTTATAAATAGTTATGGAAGTAATAGCGCGTGAGGTTAGCTGGATGCGGTATGGCCCGACCGGAAGTCGGTACTGTCATTGACCCGATTTAGTCTTTGAAGTTTATAATAAATGTCTTTGTTGAAATGTTATATGTTGTGGTAGTTGTTCGGTGGTGTGGATTGTTGGTCTATGTTAGTGTTTGATGTGTTTCTCCTCTTGAGAGTGGTGGCTGACGGAGAGTTGGTTCTGGGGTGGATCAGGTTTTTGCAGCGCTAGGGAACCCGGAGGTCGCTCAAAGGAAGGATAGTACTTGAGTTTTTTCTGTTTTCGTGACTATGTTTTGTAAGTTAGGTTTGTGTTAGGTGTTTCATGGGGATTTATGTTTGGTGGTTGTGTGTTTTGAATTGTGCAATTCTGGCGGCGGTATGCTACCAGAGATTGCCCCACCCCATTTCAGGGGTTCTCCAGAAAATTTCAGTGGTGAATGGAGTTGATGAGGACCAGCTGCTAGTTTTCTTGGACCTGGTCCTGCAGTTGGCAGATTTCCCGGGTGTGTCCGATGAGGAGGTCTTGTATACCCTTATATACCCGTATTGCCGGGGTTTATTGGCCGGTCTGTTCACCAGCACTCTGCGTCGGGGCTGCAGTGTCGACACCTTCCATGGCGAAGTGTTGGACTTCTTCATACCCTATCGACGACGTTCCCAGCTTAAGTTAGATTTATTCTATCACCTACAGGCCAACGGAGAGGCATTGGGGGATTTCGTGCACGATGTAAGGAAAGCTGCCCGTATATTAAGGTTGGGGTTGCCCGAGACGGAAGTTATACAGGTAATACGAGAGGGGCTGAATCCCCAAGAGAGATCCCGGCTGGTTTTCGCAGATCCTCCACGTTGTTTTGCGGACCTGGACCGGTGGTGTGCGCATACCAGAAGGGTCCAGGAGAATGACGAGTCCCGGGGAAGAGCTGCTAAAGATGTCCAATACTCCAGTGGTTTATTAGGAAGAGCTGAAAAGGACAAACATGGTGGTCGGTGGAGAACACAAGAAAAGGTAAGAAAAACTGAGTATTCCGGAAGTAATGGAGGCTACAAGGGAGTGGCAAGTGGAAAGACGGTAACAACAGCTACAGCACAGAAAACAAATAAGTATGAAATTAATAGGGGAAGAAGAAGTTATATCAGGGAACAAACATCGGCAAGTAGGGATCCTGTAGGAAGTCTTTATTCCTATTTGGAAAAAAAAGAAACTTTAAAGGTTCCAGAGGAAGTACCAGTGCCTAATAGATTTGTGGATGAAGCAGGTGAAGAGAAAGAAGAAAAGCGGAATAACTTCTGTGGATTAATACAAGATGACAAGAAAACGTCTGTTGATACCGAATTACAGGACTCAGAGAGGACGTCACAGTTGAATCCAGATGCCGCAGAATTTGTTCCGGTATTGTTCGTGAGGGATCCAGATACTGTGACATCATCATCGTCTACGCAGGGATATGAGAAGTCACTTGATGGTGTAGCTTTACCATCGCCAGTAGAAATTAATTTAGTCATTGCACATGAACCTGGACAGCTGGATTCCAGGGTGGAAAATGTTGAGGACGTTGTAGTTGCTGAGAGTGGTGAAGGAGTGGAATCGACAGAAGAGGCAGAAGAGCGGTCTGCGGATGCTGCACAGGGAAGTATAGTTATAGGTGTTAGGGAGACTGAAAAGTCTGAGTTTGCGGATGGACACGGGGATGTCCAGGCTGCAAGTGTTTCTGAGGTTGCGGATGGACAAGGGGATGTCCATGCCCCAAGTGTGGTAGAAGTTGAGGAGAAATTTGGTTGCAGCGTCGTGGAGTGTGTGAGTGAGAAAGATGTAGTGTGTGAAAATGTGCAGACGCCTTCTGTAAATAGTGTTGAGGATTCCGAAGAACGGAAAGAAGTTCCAGGTGGAACAGATGAGCAACTAGAGGATGAAGATGTGCAGTGTTCGAATGGTGGTAGTGGACGTGATGGCGATGATGTTGATGATGAACGTGTTGATGAAAAGGAGAATGTAAATGAGATTGGAGAAGAAGTTGGTGAAGAAGCTTGTGAGGCAGCTGGTGACGAGGGTGATGCAGAAATCGGTGAGGAGCTGGGAGAAGATGTGGTTGAAGATGGATCAGGCGAGCAACTGGAAGGTGGTGAGGAGGTGCAGTGTCATGAGGTTGATTTGGATTATGGGGACGA
The DNA here is from genome assembly GCA_034769895.1 of Magicicada septendecula. NCBI lineage: Eukaryota > Metazoa > Arthropoda > Insecta > Hemiptera > Cicadidae > Magicicada > Magicicada septendecula. Next base: position 665,193,400 of record CM068368.1, read on the forward strand.
AAAAGGGGAAATTGTGGAAGAGGAAGAAAAGGAAGAAGTGGAAGAAAGAGAAGCAGGGAAGGCAGAAGCAGAGGAGTTAGATGATGAGGATAATCCAAATCGGGGTGAAAGTAGTGAGGTAAGTTGCCTTGATCCTGATTCCGAGGAAACAAGTCAGTACAGCTCAACACGAAATAATCTCTCAGAGTGGTGTACGAAAGGAACGAGTCACTAAAGTCCGTCACAGAAAGGTGAGAAGAAGCGGTTAACAGGTAGCGGGTAGATGTTCCCCACAGTCCCAGTGGTGTTCGTCTACTTCAGGGTTGCGCCCCTGCCCACGCGAGCCTTGGTTTTCTCCAGTCATTCTCCTTTTCGGAGGGAACCATGTCCTTACCCTTAGTCCTCGCTCTTGACCCGAGCGTCTTCAAGGATCCTTGCCCCGTTTCATCTTCCCGATTTTCCTACCCCTCCCACAAAAAAAAAAGGAGTTAGAATTAAGGAGTTAGAGAACCTTGCCGAAAGTGCCCTTGGATTGTCGTGGTCTTTGAGATCGTCAGTTTCCCCTGTCGGGAGAGGTTAGATGGAGTGATGGTGTGCTGTTGTTGGTTGTTAATAGTTTTTGATGTTGATGTTGTTCATTGTAGGGTCCGAGCCATGCCGCATTCCCCAGTTGTTTACCATGGTGTTTATTTTGAGTTAAGACTGGGTTGTGTGTGTATATATATTGTAGCGTGACAGATGTATGCATAATATTGAATGGCAATTGATCATTAGAATAATGAAGTTATAATATTTAAATTTGGAAGAAAGCATTAAGTTTAATATAAATAGATTAATTCATAGCAACTGTGGAAAGGAATCATTATTATAAAGAAAATACAAGTTCAAATAAAAGGAGTTACTAGTGATGAGTCATCCAAGACCAGTCTCATAACCAAAGGTTTTCAAGGTATAACCCAGGAAGGTAAAAAAGTAAATAACCAAGCAGTACAGAATATGACCAAATCCACAACGAGGGAGAATAAATAGAATAGAAACCCTAAAATAAGCCAAGATCAACCAATACAGGTTGTGTATTTCTGAAATAAAGAAGAAGATGGAGAAGATCCCAAGAAACCTGATGGCATCATCAAGAAGATGGAGAAGATACCAGTCCCAGAAGGCAGGAGAAAAGAAGACTGATGAAAGAAGAAGAAGGCAGCATCCTGAAGAAGATGTCATGCTCTTATAAAAGACACCCAAATCCCTATATCCCCAAAATAAATATTTAAAAATAAAAGTATAACGAAATAAAAACCACATGTATATAAATTTAAGAGAGAGAAGTGTATAAAGTAAAAGTTGCCTGTGAACTAAGATGAAACAATAATATAGTACCCATGGAACAAATCTCCATTGAAAAAACGCTAACCAATTTATTATGTTGATAAGTCTATACGACCATTTAGCATTAACATAATATATAAGTGCAAAGTGAACCAGTGATAGTTTTGGGTATTATAAAAAATGAACCTTGTGTTTCATTCTTGGCAATCACAAACATTGAATGCAATGAAATATGCAATTTTCAATGACTTGAAATGTGTACTGTGACAATATGTTGTTCATAAGACATGAATCTGTTTAAAATAACATTTTGTTTTACATGAAAAAAGAAAAACAGATTTCATAATACTTTTTGAACAATTCATACTATTTATTTATTAATGACAGGGTACAATTCCCCAAAGACAATGTATAAAAGACGGTATAAAAACTGTAGAATCCTACTTATAATAATAGTTAGAAGTAATATAAACATCAGAACTATAAAAATAGTTACTACTTGTAAATAGTCGAGAGTAATTAAGATGTTAGTTAGTAAAAAACCTTTTTTGTAAGCCATATTTCCATGTTTAGAAATAAGGATTTTGTTGCAAAATGTCTGACTTGAAGACAACCATTTATTTAAAAAAATATTCTTTATTTTGTTTAACTATTATTTGTATTGTAACCAATACTAATTGTTTTTGTGTAATTTGAAAACATGTTTAATTTATAATACTATATGTAAAAGTCAGAGAGGGTATGTAAAGTTTTTGTAAGGAAAAAATGTTAAAAAATCTAGGCCAGAGAATGGAAACTAAACTTCATCAAAACAGAGAAATTGCTCAATTAAATGCAAATAAACAAAAGGGGTTTAGACAAAATAAACTTGAGATCATGCCATATAATTGCACATACCATTTAGAGAGATTTTAATAAATTATATTCAGAATTATAAATAAAAATGAAAATGACTAAACTCAGAAATTTGGACATGGGAGTCATATATTTCAGAATAATGTTTCAGAATACAACTAATTCAATTAATTACCAGAAAATAAGGGAATATGAACCTTTTAATACAATATAGGATTATTAATATTAAATATAACTGATAAAAATGGCTGAATTTATATAATGACAGGAAGTAAATTTTGATGTTTTGACTTTTCAGAGTATACCAAACTGAAAGTAAAATTACTATTTTTTGGACAGAAAACACTATAAAACGGCATTATTTAATCTGAAAATAAGCTGAATGAACTGAAAGATTAATTTAAATAACATCTAGTGAATAAAATTGACAAATAACCAAAGTTTAGGCAATCATATAGTGAAAGTTTAAAGTGTGCACAGGATATGAAAATATATTTGAACAATGTTAAGAATAATATTATATTGGCTAAGAGTTTACTTGAAACTGGAGGAAACAGTTAGTTAATTATTGGTATTTGAACGGTTAACATGACAAACGTTTTGTAACGTGCCTAACCTAACTTATAATAGTCATATAAAGCGAGTGTATAGTACGTTATTGTGAAATCGCGAGTGACTTGTAAAATACTTCTAAAACTCTCATATTATAACAGAAACAATCAAGAAACACTCCATAACACAGAACAATACATATCTACTCCGAAAAACACCACAAAACACTAGAAAACTGTATAATACATTAACCCAAATTAGTGACGGAATCGGGGAAAGTGTTTGAACTAATAATTACACGGATACACTAAATACAACTCAGAAACAGTACACTAGGCACTACACAACATTTAACAAGAGATTCGCAGACACCAGAACAGGAATTCTACAGGAAAATCTTTTATTTGGAACGTCGAATATACGAATGACATCTTACTAACTTCACGGCAGCCATTTGCAATATTGGTCGTCTTCGCCACGGCAACGCCTCCTAGTTCAACCCAGCTGTTTGGTGAAAACAATTATTTTATTTTCAAATTATTATTCAATGTTTGTGTTTAGTAATAATTATTAATTTGTTGTAACGTTATACTTTTTAAATATTAGCCCGATTTCTCTGACTTTGATAATAATTGGCTGTTTAAAGAACCCTGTATAATTTTTATATAATATACTTTGTAACTTTTTCGATAACCTGAGAGTCGATAATAATCGATGAGAGTCAAATTGCTATTAATTAATAAAACATTAATATTCTTCAACACTAAATAGTTCTTCATTTCATAAATATTACTAGTTATCATTAATATAATTATAATTAATAATCTATCAGGACTTACCACCTATAAGTGAAGATAACCTAAAAAAAATAAAAAGGTAAACAAGTATCGATTGGTTTGAAGACAATCTTATGAGTGGTGATAGTTTATTTAAAATATACCAAAACTTTAATAAAAATTTTCAGAAGAGCATTACACTTTTTAAAACTTCACAGCCCTATATTAATTAATTGATTATAATTAATTAATTAATAAAATTAAAATTTTTTTTTAATTATTTTTTTTATAAACAATTTTTTTAAAATTTTCTTCAAAACGATAATTTTTGTTTTGAAACTTTCGGTGAAGCTGAACATACATTTCTTCATCAACATTACGCTACTCGACCAGTCTTGCTACCATTGGGACTCGACCAGCTGGGAAACTTAAGGAAGTGTTTCAGGCCAGTAAGACGTCGAGAGCCACACCAATTTAAGAACACACACATCAATCTTTTATATTTTATTACAAATTGGCTAGCCCAAACAGTGGGGCTTGATTACATCGGAGTCTCATACTTCACAATCTCCTATCCAAATATTTTATTTATTACAAATTGGCGCACAACTTTAGGGGCTTTAATTAGCGGTTGGAAGGCCAATACTTTCGGCCCAATCACTAGTTGGAGCTAGGCAACAGCTACAAAGCCAGAGAATTTCAAGGGAAAATGCAACGACGTGCAACATCTAAGAAACGGGCGGCGGAGGCCGAGAAAAAAATAGAAGTTGACATGGACAACAAAGAGGCAACGCCAGTAGAGGTGGAAGAGTTATTACCGCCGGTGTTGTCCAAACAAACTGAACAACCGGAGATATCCACACAGACAGGGGAAGTCAATGTCCGGAAAGAACAATTAGAAAAAACCGCACAATTAGAGAATGTGGCAATACAAGAGATGCTCAGAATGGTGATGGAAGAAATCAAATCCAGTAAGAAGCAAATGGAAGAAAATAGTAAGAAATTGAACCAGGAATTGAAGGAAGACTTGAGTAAGAAAATGGGGAGTGATAACCAGTCCTTGAAAGAAGATTTAGGAAATAAAATAGAAAAACAAAAGAAGAATTGAGTGAAATGAACAAGATGATAGAAGAAAACAGCAAGAAGATGGAAGAAAATAGCAAGAAGATGGAAGAAAACAGCAAGAAGATGGAAGAGAAGATGGAAGAAAATAGCAAGAAGATGGAAGAAAACAGCAAGAAGATGGAAGAGAAGATGGAAGAAAATAGCAAGAAGATGGAAGTGAGGATGGGAGGAAAGTTAGAAGAATTGAAGAAGGATAATCAATCCACAAAAGAAGAGTTGACTGGGATGAACAAGAACATAGAAGATTTGAAGGAAGACAACCAAGCGTTCAAGGAAGAATTCAAATCAACTAAAGAAGAATTGATTAATAAAATTGAGAATACCAATCAGAAAATCGATGAAACCAGGAAGAAGATAGAGAAGAACAACCGGCAATTGAAGGAAGAGTTGAAAGAAGATAACAAGAAGTTGGAAGAGAAGATGGGGGAGAAATTGGAAGAATTGAGAGAGGATAATCAAATTTTAAGAGAAGAATTAAGAGAAGTAAATCAGGAGAATTTGGACAAACTGGACGAAAGGATGGAATTGTTGCGAGAAGAACTGAATAAAGAAATCACTGTTAACAAAAAAGCGATGAATAAGAAGATGGAAGAAGAAAATATAATGGTCAGTCGACAGATTCGAGAGATTGATGGAAAGTGCAACCAGACCGAAAAGGAGGTCCATGAGTTTAAAGAAGTGGTGAACATCAAGTTCACAAATATTGAAGAACATAGTCGTAGGAAGGTAGAAGAACAGAGGAAGGAAAATCAAGAAGAGTTCGGAAAAGTACGCAACCAAGTCACAGAGCGATGTAATGATATACAAGAGACCATGGCCAATATCACCGGTCAGGTGCGACAAAGCCGAGAGGAGATGGAAGCAATAAGAAACAGACCGACTCATTTCACCGGATTACCCGTCAACGAAAGCCGAGAGTGGCTCAATTTCCGGCAATACAAATGCAAGCCGATGGAGTTCCTGGCCAGGGTAGAAGAATATTTGACCAAGCATAAAATTACTCAATGGAGCCATAGCAGGGAGATATTCAACGAGTCTTTCCGAGACATAACAGATAATTGGTGGATGGCCAACCGGAGTGAAATTTCCGACTACCAACAGTTCCAGAAAATGTTTAAGACAAAATACTGGTCTGAGACCACCCAGAACTTGATCCGTGACAATATTTGTAATGGAAGATACAGGTCACAATTAGGTAGCAGTATGATGGCATATTTCTTGGGGAAGGTGTGTATGGCAAAACACCTTGAGCCAGCAATCCCAGAAGAATGTTTAGTAAACAAGATATCGTATCACTATGAAGAGGACATTATCAGGGCCCGGAGAGGTAGCCAGATCAAGACGATCCAGGGAATGACCGAGTTATTGGAGGGATACGAGAACGAAGAGTATTATCGGCAGAGCAGAAAGAGAAATGAGAGACCAGAAGCAAGGCCGACTACCTACCCCAATAACGGCAATAACCATGCAAGTAACCGGAACCAGCCCAGTAATTACGACGGCCCTAACAACCAGCCGCGTAATAACCAGTTTAACGGTAATTTTAACGGCGTGAGGAATAACAACCCCTACCCAAATAATAGAAACAATTTTTATCAACAAAATCATAATGTCCCATACAGTCAGAGAAATCCATATCCCAACAATAATGTTGACAGACCTTACCCACCTAACCGAAATTACTATAATAATAATTTTAGTAATAACAATAATAGCAATAGTAATAACCGAGTGTCGCGCCCTAGGGTAAATTTTATAAGAGCAGAAGATCGCGGACCCAGGAGATATTATCAACCGAGGAGGAGCAGCTTCCATGGCGCCGACCGAAGATGGAGGAGTGCGGAACGAGACGGCCCAAGACACGAACAGGGAAGACGAAGTACCAGCCTGGAAGATCTTGGCAGACAACCGAACAGGGCGTTAAACATCAACCAGGGTACAGAACGTCAGGAGACAAACCAGAGTTTCCCGAACGATGCCTCGGTCAATAATAACATAAACAATGACCAAAATACTTTAAACGAGAGGAGGCAGTAATCAACAACGATGACCCGTTACTGCTTATACTTCCTGGGTTAGAAAAGGATGATTTGCAACAAGCAAACAATAATAAGAATATCACTATCATAAGTAACCATTATCTGAAAGACATACGAACAGAACTTTTGGAAGAGAACGAGAAGAGTCTCAGCAACAGTAATAATGAGATAATTTATATAACAGCGGAGGTGGAAGGAGTTCCCGCTAAAATAATGATAGACACAGGAGCTAATATTTCAATAATAAACTCCAATGAGTTGGAGAGAATCCAGAATAAATGTGGAAAAACCTAACATTTGAAGGAGTAAGAGGAGCTAACCATCAAAGAGCGACATTTAGAAGAGAAGGCATTTATAAGGAAAGAAAAAGAGAAGATCAACTTACAAAAGTATAAATAATATGGGCCAGTGTAGAGTACAATATATGCCCATATGTTGTGGTAAATGATAAGCATAACAATACATATGAGTTGAAGGAAATCGTTTCAGGAAAAATCAAAGGAGTGTACAATCAAGCTTCTATGAAGAAATATTATGAAGAATGAGTTGTGAGTTTTAGAATTTTGAATTTATTAATTTTAAAAAATTCTAAAATAATGTAAGTACATCTTACAACCTAATATTTTGAGAAGAACATTCTGGAGAATTATAAGAAGAAGGAATTTAGAATTTTGAATTTATATTTTAAAAAAATTCTAAAATATGTAAGGACAACTTACAACATAATAATTTGAACAAACCTTTTGGAAGAAAGAGAAAGAAAAAGAATTTTTTATATATTTTATAAAAATTCGAAAATAATGTAAGTACATCTTACAACCTAATATTTTGAGAAGAACATTCTGGAGAATTAAAAGAAAAAGAATTTTTAATAATTTTTGAAAAAATTCTAAAATATGTAAGAACAACTTACAACCTAATAATTTGAAGAAAAAACTTTATGGAAGAAAAAGAAAAAGAGAGAATTTTGAACTTATTATTTATAAAAATCTAAAATTGAGTAAGTACATCTTACTACAACTTGATAATTCAGAACAAAACTTTATGGAAGAAAGAGAAAGAGAGAGAATTTTGAACTTAATTATACAAAAAATTTAAAAATAAAGTAAGACCAACTTACTATAACTAAGTTTATGAGAAAACTTTATGGTAAATAATTAAGAAGAATTTGAATTTGGAGAAATACCAAAACATTCAGAAATAATAGTAAAATCACAGTACTATAAACAATTCTGAATGAAACAATTCTGGGAATAAATGAATTAAACAGAATTTGAATGTTGATAGAACGTCAGAACTTTGAAACAAGATAAGATCAACATATTACAAGGATTTATGAGAAATATTTTTCAATTAAATAAAAAGAATAGTTTGAATTTTACATTAAAACTAACCAAGTTCCAAAAAATAATTATGTGTCAATTATGATTGAATTGAGAAGAAAATAAAGTGATTAATTCAGAAAAGAGAATTAACGTTAATCCAGAATAAATGCTGGACATTCATAATAGCATTTGAAGGGGTAGAGAAGAATAACAAAGAAGAGTGTAATATGCCAGAGAAAGAAAAAATTTGGAAGCAAAGAGACTAATTACCTATGAAACGATAATGAAAACAGTTAATTAAGAGTAAAGAAGAACAACTCATACCAAACATAAGGAGAAGATGATTTTGAACCAATGATAATAATAAGACCTATATGAAATGCAAAGAGAAGAAATACCACATGAAATATAATATAAATGAATTAATGTTAATGAATGCGAAGGCAGATTAATAACTTTCTAAGAGAAAGGAAAGAACCAAAATGTTTAAATAAAATGATCAATATAACAACCTGTATATCTAATGTAAAGATACAATGTTAAAAAATTAAATATGATATATTAAGACCATTCAAATAATGAATCAGAAAGACAATATATAAAGACCATGCTAATACTATGAGTAACCAGAAGAAAGTATAAAGAGAATTCAGATGGAGAAGAAAGAGAGTTACACTGTAAACAGTAACCAGAATTATTAAAAGAAAGGTTTTCAACCATAATTAAATTAAATATATCAGACAAGTTAAGAGTTTTGAAAAAATATATAAGTAAAGAGTATAATAATGATTATGAAGATTTATTAAGATAGAAAATGTGAGATAATCTGAGAGACTACGAAGTGGAGAATCCAAAGATATTTTTATTAGTCGAAAATGAGGCTACCTTTTATTTATTTATTCGATGACTGACTGAAGATAATTCCAGCAGCATTATGTTTTTTTTGAGCAGGGATGGATATGCCTCTGTACTCAATTTATAGAAGTGGTGTATGGCCAGCAGAGAAGTAGCGTACAGTGCCCCTCTGATCTGCCCCAGCCCACGTGATAGGGAATGTTAGGGAATTAATATCCCAAGGATGCAACACGAAGTTGATAAAGGAAGAAAATGTATTACAATAATAATATATCTCAGAAGACGCTAACTATCCGAAAAGGATCAGTAGTAAAACAAATAATTATATATATAAAATCAGTGGCGGCTCGTCGTTATGAACATGGGAGGGGCTCTTTCATAAGGTCATAACTATCTCTACACAAACACACATGCATGCGAACGCGCACACACACTCATTCACTTTCTTGTATGTATTTTTATAAATTTATAAAATTGTCAAAATTAGTCTACTTATAACATTTGATTTTACTGTAAGTATTTTATTTTTAAGATATGTGAATTATAAGAGTGGAAATTCAAAATATTTCATAGAACAGAAGTACATAGCTATATACAACAGGGCAAATGTGAAAGCTATATTTTTAAAATTAGACCAAGCATCAGAATTCAGGAGGAAGTTGTATTAAGTAACAAGGTATTAATCTTCTACCACTTTAAATATACTTAGTCACTTTTAATATCAAAAATAAATTAATCTACGACTGAAAATTCATACCTTTAGTTATATTGTTTGTAGCAGAAGTCCATCCTCCTCTCCATCTGTGCAGCGAAGTGGTTGATCACACGTTCATTGAAATTGGGGGTAGATAATAATTTCTTTTCAATTGAACACATGGCGAGTGCACTGAGTCTACCTTCTTTCATTGTGCTCCTGGTAAAAGTCTTTATTCGCTTTAAAGTTGAAAAACATCTTTCACTTTCTGCGGTGGTCATTGGGATTGTGCAGATGATCTGAAGTAATTTCACTGATTCGGGGAGCACATCTCTCAGATTATTATCATAAATAAAATTAAGCAACCGTAATGAGCCTGTAGCCTCAGAAAAATCACTTCTACTGTATATTACTACCAACTCTTGTTTCAGTTCTATTTTATTCAACTGGAATAAATTTACAGCAATTTCTAATTCATTTTCAGGAAATTTATTTTTGAACTCAGGAAACAAACATGGCTGAAATAACTTAGCTACCGACAAATGATCTAAGAAATTAAAGCGATTGTTAATTCCAGTCATGATAACATCACACACTTCTTTTGCCACAATGTGTCTTCTATCTTCAAATCGGCCACGTTTTCTACTGGGGCCTGAACAAGATAAATCATTTTCAGTTCCATCAAGTTCGTTAGAACTGGGCTGGTCAACCTCAGGCAATTTTCTTATTTTTTGGATTATAGACTTAAATTCACCTATATATTTTAAGGCCTTGATGCAGTTGATTGTCTTGTTCTGAAGCTCATTGTACAAAATATCACAATGGGGCATTATTTTATTAAAAAATGTTACCCAGAAAATGAAATCGTTGTCTTTAAGAAGGTTGCTTAAACCAACTGCTTTGTTTACAGTTGTATAATCATTGCTGTCATCGTCTAATATTTTATGTAAGCATTCTTCTATTTCATTTTTATACTTAAATAATGTGCTGACAATTCTAGACTTGAAGTTCCAACGAGTGCCAGAGCTCTTTGGTATTCGTTTATTTATAATGTCATCAAGTACTGCTGTTCTTTTAGTCAATTGTGAAAAAAAAAGGATGAAAATGCTTCAACATTACTGAAAAATATTTTTATCTGTTTATTTTGTATTGCGCAGCGTTCAATGATCAAATTTAGTTGATGCACGTAGCAGTGTACGAAATATGCATTTTTGTACACAGCTTTGACTCTTGCCTGCACACCTGTGTGCTGGCCACTCATGACAGAAGTGCCATCATAGCTTTGAGCAAACACTCTTTCAGGTGTTTTGTCAATTTTTAGCTTTTCCAGCTCGTTAAAAATTGCTTCACTAACAGATGCTGCGTCATGACCTTTGGGTACTACAAAACTAACAAATCTTTCATTTACAACCCCATTTAACTCGTATTTGACAACAAACACTAGCTGAGACAATGTAGCACAGTCAGTTGTCTCATCGGCTTCAATAGCAATATATTTAGTTTGAGTAATTTCGTCGCATATAATTTCCAAGCACACGGCGTATATGGAATCAAGTAAATCATTTTGGATGGTTTTGGAAAGCCCTAAAAATACTCGGTTATTGCTTTTTTCAATATGTTGTTTTAATGTAGAGTCTAACTCTGCCATTAGGTTGACAAGACCACGAAATATGCCAGGGTTGTTAGATGTGTCAGTGCTGCTTTCATCATGCCCCCTTAATGCAGGTTCAAAAGCCCCACAAAACTTCACAGCATCAATCAACTTACTTAAAATGTACCGATTTTTTGATACTTCCTCATTTAACTTTTGAATTCTTAATCTATATGCACTGTCTAACTGAGATCTAATGTTTCACCTTCCCAAGTACTGCATACTCGATACACGCATTTATATGTTTTTCACTAAATTTATGTTTTTTAAGTTTTTCACTCAAATGCTTAATATCTGAGACACCATCTACAGTCCAGGTGCGATCCTGTACGCCCATTACTATGCACGGGTAACAGAAAAATGAGTTTTTTATTCCACACCCACACAACCAATCAGCATAATTATACAAATGAATACTAAATTTCTGATTGTAGGTATTCCTACTATTAGTGGATTTTTGTACTTGATTAATCACCATATTAGGCCTAGGAGGACCTAATCTTTTAAGTTCAACCCTGTGCTCTAAGTTCTTTATCCCTTGGCTAATAATTTTACTTACATCATTCGTAATTACAAAGTTATAATCCGTGTTATTCATTATGACACACATTAATCACACACTAAACACAATAACTCTGTTTGCAAACAAGGAGTGCCAATAACTGTTACACTGCTGGCCGCTGGCGCTGGCTGAGATGATTTGCGCATGCGTGGCCAAGGATGGAGTCCCAGCATGTCCGTAAGAACACAGTTGATTGACGTCACCGCACGGTTAGAGCTGTATGCTGTATTTTCCATTTACACTGCACACAGTAGCTTTGGGCTGTATGGCCAACGCCCGCAACTCAACTACGGACTTTAAACGTCAAATGTTTTCCATTGTATTATTGTTTTGATGCGTATAGGAACTTTTTTAATTGATTTGGTGAAAAATTAATAATTAATTATTACTTTTTATTTTATTGGGAGGGCTGCGCCCGAGAGCCCTTATGGGCAAGCCGCCACTGTATAAAATTAATTAAACTCTAATTATAAAAAAGTCGATATAAAAATGGAGAAGAAAATGAATTATAGGAAATGATGAAATTATCATAAGAAATTATTTCATCCATAAACATGTCTGAAATAATTACTTCTGGAGGAGAGCAATCTGTAGCGTGACAGATGTATGCATAATATTGAATGGCAATTGATCATTAGAATAATGAAGTTATAATATTTAAATTTGGAAGAAAGCATTAAGTTTAATATAAATAGATTAATTCATAGCAACTGTGGAAAGGAATCATTATTATAAAGAAAATACAAGTTCAAATAAAAGGAGTTACTAGTGATGAGTCATCCAAGACCAGTCTCATAACCAAAGGTTTTCAAGGTATAACCCAGGAAGGTAAAAAAGTAAATAACCAAGCAGTACAGAATATGACCAAACCCACAACGAGGGAGAATAAATAGAATAGAAACCCTAAAATAAGCCAAGATCAACCAATACAGGTTGTGTATTTCTGAAATAAAGAAGAAGATGGAGAAGATCCCAAGAAACCTGATGGCATCATCAAGAAGATGGAGAAGATACCAGTCCCAGAAGGCAGGAGAAAAGAAGACTGATGAAAGAAGAAGAAGGCAGCATCCTGAAGAAGATGTCATGCTCTTATAAAAGACACCCAAATCCCTATATCCCCAAAATAAATATTTAAAAATAAAAGTATAACGAAATAAAAACCACATGTATATAAATTTAAGAGAGAGAAGTGTATAAAGTAAAAGTTGCCTGTGAACTAAGATGAAACAATAATATAGTACCCATGGAACAAATCTCCATTGAAAAAACGCTAACCAATTTATTATGTTGATAAGACTATACGACCATTTAGCATTAACATAATATATAAGTGCAAAGTGAACCAGTGATAGTTTTGGGTATTATAAAAAATGAACCTTGTGTTTCATTCTTGGCAATCACAAACATTGAATGCAATGAAATATGCAATTTTCAATGACTTGAAATGTGTACTGTGACAATATGTTGTTCATAAGACATGAATCTGTTTAAAATAACATTTTGTTTTACATGAAAAAAGAAAAACAGATTTCATAATACTTTTTGAACAATTCATACTATTTATTTATTAATGACAGGGTACAATTCCCCAAAGACAATGTATAAAAGACGGTATAAAAACTGTAGAATCCTACTTATAATAATAGTTAGAAATAAGAATATAAATATAAGGTTTTTATGTATATAGTACAAGAATGTTTAAAAATGTTTTAGATATAAGGCCATTTGTTTGGGTCTGATACAACTAACATCAGAACTATAAAAATAGTTACTACTTGTAAATAGTCGAGAGTAATTAAGATGTTAGTTAGTAAAAAACCTTTTTTGTAAGCCATATTTCCATGTTTAGAAATAAGGATTTTGTTGCAAAATGTCTGACTTGAAGACAACCATTTATTTAAAAAAATATTCTTTATTTTGTTTAACTATTATTTGTATTGTAACCAATACTAATTGTTTTTGTGTAATTTGAAAACATGTTTAATTTATAATACTATATGTAAAAGTCAGAGAGGGTATGTAAAGTTTTTGTAAGGAAAAAATGTTAAAAAATCTAGGCCAGAGAATGGAAACTAAACTTCATCAAAACAGAGAAATTGCTCAATTAAATGCAAATAAACAAAAGGGGTTTAGACAAAATAAACTTGAGATCATGCCATATAATTGCACATACCATTTAGAGAGATTTTAATAAATTATATTCAGAATTATAAATAAAAATGAAAATGACTAAACTCAGAAATTTGGACATGGGAGTCATATATTTCAGAATAATGTTTCAGAATACAACTAATTCAATTAATTACCAGAAAATAAGGGAATATGAACCTTTTAATACAATATAGGATTATTAATATTAAATATAACTGATAAAAATGGCTGAATTTATATAATGACAGGAAGTAAATTTTGATGTTTTGACTTTTCAGAGTATACCAAACTGAAAGTAAAATTACTATTTTTTGGACAGAAAACACTATAAAACGGCATTATTTAATCTGAAAATAAGCTGAATGAACTGAAAGATTAATTTAAATAACATCTAGTGAATAAAATTGACAAATAACCAAAGTTTAGGCAATCATATAGTGAAAGTTTAAAGTGTGCACAGGATATGAAAATATATTTGAACAATGTTAAGAATAATATTATATTGGCTAAGAGTTTACTTGAAACTGGAGGAAACAGTTAGTTAATTATTGGTATTTGAACGGTTAACATGACAAACGTTTTGTAACGTGCCTAACCTAACTTATAATAGTCATATAAAGCGAGTGTATAGTACGTTATTGTGAAATCGCGAGTGACTTGTAAAATACTTCTAAAACTCTCATATTATAACAGAAACAATCAAGAAACACTCCATAACACAGAACAATACATATCTACTCCGAAAAACACCACAAAACACTAGAAAACTGTATAATACATTAACCCAAATTAGTGACGGAATCGGGGAAAGTGTTTGAACTAATAATTACACGGATACACTAAATACAACTCAGAAACAGTACACTAGGCACTACACAACATTTAACAAGAGATTCGCAGACACCAGAACAGGAATTCTACAGGAAAATCTTTTATTTGGAACGTCGAATATACGAATGACATCTTACTAACTTCACGGCAGCCATTTGCAATATTGGTCGTCTTCGCCACGGCAGCACCTCCTAGTTCAACCCAGCTGTTTGGTGAAAACAATTATTTTATTTTCAAATTATTATTCAATGTTTGTGTTTAGTAATAATTATTAATTTGTTGTAACGTTATACTTTTTAAATATTAGCCCGATTTCTCTGACTTTGATAATAATTGGCTGTTTAAAGAACCCTGTATAATTTTTATATAATATACTTTGTAACTTTTTCGATAACCTGAGAGTCGATAATAATCGATAAGAGTCAAATTGCTATTAATTAATAAAACATTAATATTCTTCAACACTAAATAGTTCTTCATTTCATAAATATTACTAGTTATCATTAATATAATTATAATTAATAATCTATCAGGACTTACCACCTATAAGTGAAGATAACCTAAAAAAAATAAAAAGGTAAACAAGTATCGATTGGTTTGAAGACAATCTTATGAGTGGTGATAGTTTATTTAAAATATACCAAAACTTTAATAAAAATTTTCAGAAGAGCATTACACTTTTTAAAACTTCACAGCCCTATATTAATTAATTGATTATAATTAATTAATTAATAAAATTAAAAAATTTTTTTTAATTTTTTTTTTTATAAACATAATTTTTTTTAAATTTTCTTCAAAACGATAATTTTTGTTTTGAAACTTTTGGTGAAGCTGAACATACATTTCTTCATCAACATTACGCTACTCGACCAGTCTTGCTACCATTGGGACTCGACCAGCTGGGAAACTTAAGGAAGTGTTTCAGGCCAGTAAGACGTCGAGAGCCACACCAATTTAAGAACACACACATCAATCTTTTATATTTTATTACAAATTGGCTAGCCCAAACAGTGGGGCTTGATTACATCGGAGTCTCATACTTCACAATCTCCTATCCAAATATTTTATTTATTACAATATATATATATATATATCGTATTGCTTCTTTGCTCTTACGGTCGCGGGATTCCCGTTATTTCAGCCCCAACGTTGCCGGCGTCAATTTGTATTGCTTTAAATGCTGGTGTGTGTTGATTTATTTTGATTATCTATCTTAATTTATGTTTCTCTAACGCCTCACGTTGTTAGACGCCAATTTGTTATAGACCCTCGGCTCTTACGGTTGCAGGGTTCTCGTTGTTTCAGCCCCAACGTTGCCGGTGTCAATTTGTTATATCACGGGTATTACTGGGTTAATTCCCACTGTTGGGTTCGTCAATTTGTAATTAAACGAGTACGTGCGTCTCGTTCTTATCACACAATGTAAACCTATTAGTTACTAGGAACGGGTATGCTTCTCTGTCTCTCCTCTCTTCGGTCATTTTAATTTAATTCAATTATTTAGATATCTGAGATATTTGGAGTTGGGGAATATAGTAACTTCATTAACTAATATTAGCTTATCTCTCTAAGAAAAATATCAGTGTTAGTGTGCTTGAAACTTAAATAATTAATGTTTTATTATATAATTTCGCTCAACCCTAGTATACCTCAAAGAGAATTATGTAAATTTTATATTTTTACGCTCTTCTCTTTGGTGTCGGAGAATTCCGCAATAAGCGCTGCAGTTCCGGGGCAACGAAACTTATAGGTTAATTCACTGTTTACGTTAACCAATTATTATATACTTAGTCAGTTACTTTTGATTCCCAACTCATTAAATAATACCCCAAATGATAAGATTTTGCAACTATACAAGGTTTCTTTATTTATTCACTCCTTCAACATTAAATAAGATAGGTTCCAATTAGCATACATAAAGGCTATAGATTGCGTGAATCGATTATTGTTCAGTCCAATACTATATTTTATATTCGGTTATATAATGTGTTTTTGTTTATAATTAACTTAATTCAGGGTGTGAAGGTTCTTGTAACTGTGGGGAAGATTAAAAATACATAAATAAGAATGCAAGATTTACAAATTTGAAGTGTTGTGTTGTTAATATGATTAATACAATAATAATTTACCAGACTAGAACGAAGTAACTCAAGTAGGCAGTTGGTTGATAATCTCGACGCTCAGAATGGATATGTCATTAGAAATTCCTTTCTTCGGTTTAATAAAGTGGAATTCTTGTCCTGTTCACCTCAGAAATACAGCTGCCTGGATTTATTTACAGCCAGACTGGTGGTCCTTCTGCAATTTCTGGATCCAAATACGTTCTTCTCTCGTTTGAAGTAATTAATGATGTTCCGTGTATTCAAAAGGTTATGAGTTCCAGTGCGGTGGATATTATTTGTTGTGATACAGTTAACTCTTTGTATTGGTCTTAATATATCGTTAATTCTTTTCTGGTATAGGACAATTCAAGTCCTTCCTTGTAGAACCCAGTTATTTCTTTTTTATTGTGATACTGTACTATGATCTCATTTGGTTAAACTTTGCTGGCATAAGTCAAGAAGATTATCATGAGAATTTTGTGTAGTATAATTGTATCAATATAATTTAGAATATTCCAATTACATTAAACATTTCTTGGGTTTTTTAATCTCATCACGTTCAGATCATAAAAGGCAATAATTGAAAATCAACAACTTCTTCATTCCTGTTGTCCTTAGCAACACATTATTTTTCTTCCTTCTCAATGTTTTGTATATAGTGTTATTTTCATATATTTTTCGTCCATTCCTTATTAATTTCCTATCATATCGGAATATAACTTCACCTATAGTTTGTTTACTATTTTCTATATATATTCTGCTGGTTTTTTTATCTTAGTCTGTTTCTTTTATATTTATTATTTTTTCGATATCAAACGTTATCAATCGATATCATGGCATTGTGGCATTATCATAATTTGTTTAAATTGAGGTGGTTTATTATATATCATTACTTATCAAATGTTTTTTCCTAGCTATTTGAACCGTATTCATTAATTATTATTAACTTCCGTACCTAACCTTTATGTTATGAGTGGTTATATAGTGTTATTGGCTGTTAGGCCTTTTATTGTATATGTACCTACCTTTGTTTATTACTGGTGAACAACTATAGCCCTTTTACATAAGTTCATACATATAATCAAATCTTAACTATTAACATTTACATAAACAGTTATTCTTTTCATAACTAATAACAATTTTATCTTGATCTATGGATCACATATTAGAAAATTGAGATACATTAACACTAACTAACTGCTTCATACATCCTTCTATAATAGTAATTGAATAATACATTTTGCTTCATTACTTTCCATTAACTCCACAAGTAATTTGCACAACATAACATAACTTCAACATAACATTCATCGTTACAGAATAATATCATTTAATTCATAATCCTTACTTACTATTGCTATAAGGTAAATTATTGTCTCGTTTTTGTCTAATTTCATTGCCATTTACTTTGACATTTTCTGTGCTAGTTTCTTTCTTACAATTCTCATCAGTATAATATTTATTTACTTTTCACTGAACATGGATCTCGAACTATTGTCTAATTTACAGGTTTGTTTATTATTGTTATTTCTACCTTGCATCCTTATTGTAACATAACCAGATGTTACATAATCTAAACATATACTATCAGGTTTAATAAGTACATAACGATAATATAAATAGATAAGGTAATGATAAGAATAACCAAGAAGAGAGGAATCATGGAAGAAGAAAGAAGCAGAAGTGCCACAAGAAACAGTAAACCCAAATACTGTTTGACACTACAACCAGACTACAACTGACACAAACTGATGGACAATTTAAATTCACTCTAAGCTGTCAAGCGAGTCAGTGAATAATGTAAACAGAATATGATATGTTACTAAAAAATGAGTAAATAAGAGTCTGAATAATGTGAGATCAGAATCAGCATTTGGCTGAGAATTAATTAAATATGACAAGTAATTATTAACGCCAAAAACTAAGATTAGCTATGGCCACAAAATGAGAACGAAGCTATATTTCAATCTCAAATATACTTATGACAAGAAAACACATTTGTAAGAGGGAACCTTATACAAATAAGCTACCTCAGCAAAGTACCGAATTGTGAACTAATAAAAGCTTTTAAGGCAGAATTCCAGTATAAACGGTATGCCTTAACAAGGCCTAGACCAAGAGATAATCAGTGAGGTGATTATTAGGAGGTAATATAAGTGTAGATCACCTACACAGAACAATTGTTATGCTCAAACATAGCAATAAGCATTATTAAAATGATATAAATTATAATTCAATTGTTAGTTAGTAGAATAGAGCAAATTAATGTGAAACAAAATATCATAGTATGTAGGGACAGTTCATTACAATGTATAAAGTTAAGGTGTATCCATAATGTACAGTAATTAAATATCAGTACAGATTTAATAGTGTTCTCACATAAACGTTTGAGTGATAAAACGCGATGTAGAACACAAACTATATTAGTCGGAGTGTATAATCGCCGATTTCGGTAAACAGACGACAGTGCGAAGTAGTGTACCTGAACATTGTTTATGTAGCAATGTCAGTAAAAGTGAAATTAACTCAGTATCAAACTATATCAAATTAAAGAGGACTAAATATTCTTTAATTTGATGGCGATACAGCCCCAATCGCAACTATATTAAGTGCGTGAAAGGCGTTAGCATCATTTACAAAATATGCTTAAGAAATTTGGTTATCAATACCAATAACAACGGCATCTGTCAATCATCTCGGCGTTTGGCGGTTAGAAAACCGTTTTTGACGGTTGAAAAGACAATACCAGGTTCATCACACCTGGCTGAGCCAATCGCAAAATTGCTTAGTAATTAACACCATCACCTAAGGCTGATCAAATGGTCGGGTATATAAGACACTGCAACAGATTAACGACAGACACTTCTTAATTTCATTCAGCGCGGAACGTGCGTTGGCCATCTCAAAATTTTTAATAACTGATAGCGTCATTACCATAGTACATCAAAGGAAACAGTTTGACCACAACCTACAACTACTTCAAGATATTCTACAAAGAATCGTTGTGATTATGTGCAGTATTATTTCATTTAGTGCGGGAAAAATAATGAACAGCAGAAATAATTAAACAGCATTATTTATGATCCTTTAAGTTAGAAGTGGATCGAAATTCTCTGTTCTTGTGCGTGTGTAGTGAATAACGATAATCATTATAATCCGATTATCGAGGTGTTAATTGAAATTTTAATCGAAAGATTAAAACACAAGGTAACAGTGTAACCATTTATTCATTTTACTACGAGCGCCATAACCTGTACGTTTTGATACACTGATGTGTACTGACGCAGAACACTGAAACATTTTTCTATATTACACCATGTCTAAATTTATTTAATGAATTTGTCAATACCAGTTAAGTTGAATGTTAGTTATAAGTGTTCTCAAAATATAACGTTGTAAATCATAAACCAAGCGTGACGAACGCATAACCTATGAAATAGGTTATTTTTATTTTTATTTGTAATAGTAACATCAAAGACATTACTAGTCTATCTTATATCAGAAAGTCATTAGCTATTGTGTAGGCATAAACTTTCTTTTTTGTGTCTCAAAGAACTTACACCTGAGATTTAAATAAGATTAATGTTTAAAGTAAAGAGAAATATTTGGACTTAACCAGATTTATTGCTTATGCTCTGAGCCAGCCTTATAGGGTTTGTAACAACATATTCGCTATTGTACATCATTGTATTCTTTTAATTATATTTGTTTGAATTCTCTATCAAGGGTATGAATAAAAACCCATTATTAACAGCATAACTCGACTTGATTTATTTCTAAAAAGTAACTAAATATTTTATTCAGAAAAACTCAAAACAACCTTCAGTTGTGATTAAATATTTTGAATTGCATTGCCATAAAGGTAATAAACAATTATTTTAATTTTTTTAAAATCATTATTTGATTTTATTAATGGGTTTTCCACGGGATTTTCCCAAAATAAATCCGTGTGGCGCCCACTAGTAAACAAGGCAACTTAACCTTGTAGCTAAAGTGAGTTGGTTTTTGTAAACCGTTTTGACAGCTTATTGAACTTCTAGAAAACACGACCAGGTACGTGAAAGTATATTATATTTATTCTATTGTCCAGACATTACTAGACGTAACGTACTTAGACTATTATCGACCTGGAGGAGAAGTTTCACAGCTAGTATCAACAAGACGATCATCATCATCAAGCGACCAACTATTATACTTTACTGTTAAACTTAAGCAAAGCTAGTATTTAAATAATATTAACACAACTATTTTATTTGTTTTACCTAAGGGAATTCTTTTCAGACAATTATAATTCTACAATTGTAAACACACTTTGAGTAACCTCGAATGTTACATTTTAAATCGCTTTACAAAATTAGTAACCTTCAATTTTCAACAACTACAAACTTTAATATATTTCAAAATAATATTTTACACATAATTAAATTTTATTTATACACCCCAGTTTTCGTTAACTTACAAATTGACGAACCCAACAGTGGGGCTTAAAGGAGAGGAGTTTAGTTTAGTTACAAATTGACGCATCCAACGTGTGACAGAAATACACACCACATATTAGTTCACTTACAAATTGACGCCAACAACATAGGGCTTTTCAACACATGAACAAGTGGTTTATTTATTTGTATACTTACAAATTGGCGCACCAACTAGTGTGGCTTAAAAAATATTAAATAAAAATATTTTATATATTGATAAACAGCCCGGTAGACACAAAAGAATAAACATGCCACACACCCATCAATATGATACGAGATATAAGGACAGTCGGGTAGGAGAAGTACAACCAAATATAGAGACCTATGAAGCACAACCCATACACGAAATGGAAGTCATTACCATTAATAATATAGAGACTCGATCTGAAGAAACACCCCAGGCAGAACCGGAAGTAGAAGTGAGGATCGACAACCAACCCAGACAAGCTGAGAGAGTCACGCAATCAGGAGAAATAGCCTTCCAAGAATGGATGAGGAGAATGATGGAATCATTAAAGGAGGACAACCGAACTTTAAAGGAAGATAGTATCAAGAACAACAAAAAGATGGAAGAAACATTGAACCGAAATATTGACTCATTAAATAAAAATATAGAGTCAATGAAGGAGAATCATCGTGACTTAAATAAAAATATGGAGTCTATTAGTAAAAATATGGAGTCACTGAAAGAAGACTTGAATAAAAAGATAGACAATACCCATAAATCCATGGACATGCTAAACAGTAAAATAGATGACAGCAGTAGGGCCGTAAGAGAAGAATTGAACACCACATTAATTGAATTTAGCCGGAGGATGGAAGAAGGTAATGAGAAAATTAACACCAGAATAGACGTGGAGATAGCGGTCGTGAGGGAAGAAATAATAGAAGTAAACAAAAGGTGCGAACAGCAAGACCAGGATTTGAAGCGAACAAGGGAAGAGGTCGACGGAAGGATCGACACCATGGAGGAGGTGACTGAAGCCCGAATAGAATCCTTGAAAAGAATGAGTCAAGAGGAAATTAAGCGGGTGAGGACCGACGTAGGTGAGCGCTGTGAGGAAATAAGGGCATCAGTCGACACGGTAAGGGCTCTGGCAGTCGCAAATAGGGAAGAGTACCGAAGGAGCTTCATGGGAATGACCGAAGAGAAGAAATGTACTACCACGAGGAAGACTATGACCAGCAAAAGACTTAAAGCAGATATTCCTAAAAGGAAGCGAAGATGTTCCAAGAAAAGAAAAGGGTACCAGGAACAACTGGACCGGATCACTGAAGGGTATGCCCAAAGAATAAAGGAATTGCGGAAGGAGAGGGACCAATCAATGGAAAAATCCAATCAGGAAACTAATGACGGCCAACCCGAATTGGAAGAGATACTGGACGCAAATAATAACAAAGACCAGGAGTACACTGGACACCGGGATACCAAAGATGAGGAGGAGAAGAAGGCAAGAAAACGGGAAGCCGAGGACTATCTGGTAGCCGCGAAGTGGAAGAACCGACTGATAGGAAGGCATCACAAAGAAACTGCTAGTACTATACATCGGCCCATATACTATCACAAAAGACCATGAAAACAATACCTATGAACTCACTGACATGATAAATAAAAGGGTCAAAGGAACCTACAACCAAACGTCATTGAAGAAGTACTATAATTAAAGAAATTGGTTAGGATAGGTAATTACAGAGTACTGAACATATGCCAAATATCCCAAACATGTAATACTAGAAACTGATATGGGAAAGGACACCTGTGCACGTAATTGTCCCCAATAATGAACCCAATAGAGTGGAAAAGCACAAAATAACACCATGTATGTAGACCATAAAAATGACTATTGTTAAGAGCAGATAAGTTATAGTGGTAGGCGACATTTATCACCACAATATTTAGAGTATAAAAAGAAAAAAATATGTTTTAAAAAATGATTACTATAAACGGACTCATTTAGTGATTAGAAGGATCACGTATTATGCCCAAATTATTGAAGGTAACTAATTGTCTATAGCAAACCTATTTGCCCTATTGTGTTACAAAAAGTGTGTAGGATTAAGATATAGGCCAAACTATTTGTTACTTGTTAAAAAGCAACCAGATCTATCACACTAAAGGATAGAAAAATATGTATTGTAAACTAAATAATTTAATGAGAAAAAGACATCTATTATATCATAGAGAGTCAAAAAAGAGGCATATAACAAAATATACCTAGGACAATGACATAAAATTACTTTCATACTCCTATGTTAGATTAATTTAAAGAGGAGTTACTACTCTTTTATAACTAAAATTACTATGCTATACTTAGAAGAAAAAAAAAAATGTTTACCAAATGAATATTGTAGGTAACTAAATGTTTATTGTAATTATCAAATATTGTATACTCCATAAAAGAGAAATAAAATCATCCAGAATAAGTGAAAACCCCCATCACTTGAAGGAGTAGAGAAGAAGAATAACAAAGAGTGTAACATGAAAGAAGGATATTATTATGGAAAGTAGAGAGAGAGAAAAAATGTTTATTAAACGAACCATGTAACCCCAAGAATGTATAAAATCAGATATTAATATGTTATTATTATATTATCACATTGTCTTGTAATTATCAAATATTGTATGTAACAAAATATGTCAGAGAACATCTAACCAAGAACATTTTATATATGAATATTGTAAAACCTGATAATTCAGGATGAGTATAAATTATTAATGAAAAAAAAAACTTGTAAACTATTGTGAAAATAAAATATTATAGACTCTATATGTGAAAAACAACCGCATAATTATATAAGCATCAATGTAAGTGTGTAATTTAAAAAAATACTCAAGTAAACCAAAACAAATTGTCAACTAGTATAAAAAGTAACAATACGGCTAATAAAAAAGCATAGCCGAGAATGTCAAGTCTGAAAAGAAATAATTACCTGTGAAAAGGAAGTATGTTATAAAGTATAAAAGAAGGAAATGTGATATAAATGAAAACCTCTGATACCTTGAATATTATATTGAAGATATTATATTATTGAAAATGAATGATATGTATTATATTTTATGTGTTGTGATAGTGCAACTATTGCCAGGTGCAATTTTTAATTTTTTCTCAGACAGAGAAGAGTATGCCTCTGAATCTGAGTATGTGTATTGAGGAACGGCAGAGAATGTAAGCCACAGTGAGCCACTCTGATTCCGAACCCACTACAAAAGTTAGGGAGTTATATTGTAATGTATCAAGGACTATTATGAAAGAATCTGTGAGGTATAAAAATATAAGAACCATTGAAATAATCACAAAGGTAAAGATATGTAATAAGAAAGAAAAATGTAATATGATAAGACAGGAGATTGTTAATTTAAGAAATAAGACCTATTGTAATTAGATGACTTAAAATGTAAGCAACTTGAAAAGAATACTAGTAAGCTAAGAATTATATCACTAGACAAGCAATCAAGCTAGTGTAACACACTAATAGTATATTAAAGATCAATGTAAAGAGTACAAGACAAAAAACAGTAGTAATATGCAAAAAACTGACATGAAATGATAATTTTCTAAGAAATCAAATTTTTTCTCAAATTATCAATTTTGAGGGGGGAGTATATGTAACATAACCAGATGTTACATAACCTAAACATATACTGTCAGGTTTAATAAGTACATAACGATAATATAAATAGATAAGGTAATGATAAGAATAACCAAGAAGAGAGGAATCATGGAAGAAGAAAGAAGCAGAAGTGCCACAAGAAACAGTAAACCCAAATACTGTTTGACACTACAACCAGACTACAACTGACACAAACTGATGGACAATTTAAATTCACTCTAAGCTGTCAAGCGAGTCAGTGAATAATGTAAACAGAATATGATATGTTACTAAAAAATGAGTAAATAAGAGTCTGAATAATGTGAGATCAGAATCAGCATTTGGCTGCAAATTAATTAAATATGACAAGTAATTATTAACGCCAAAAACTAAGATTAGCTATGGCCACAAAATGAGAACGAAGCTATATTTCAATCTCAAATATACTTATGACAAGAAAACACATTTGTAAGAGGGAACCTTATACAAATAAGCTACCTCAGCAAAGTACCGAATTGTGAACTAATAAAAGCTTTTAAGGCAGAATTCCAGTATAAACGGTATGCCTTAACAAGGCCTAGACCAAGAGATAATCAGTGAGGTGATTATTAGGAGGTAATATAAGTGTAGATCACCTACACAGAACAATTGTTATGCTCAAACATAGCAATAAGCATTATTAAAATGATATAAATTATAATTCAATTGTTAGTTAGTAGAATAGAGCAAATTAATGTGAAACGAAATATCATAGTATGTAGGGACAGTTCATTACAATGTATAAAGTTAAGGTTTATTCATAATGTACAGTAATTAAATATCAGTACAGATTTAATAGTGTTCTCACATAAACGTTTGAGTGATAAAACGCGATGTAGAACACAAACTATATTAGTCAGAGTGTATAATCGCCGATTTCGGTAAACAGACGACAGTGCGAAGTAGTGTACCTGAACATTCTTTATGTAGCAATGTCAGTAAAAGTGAAATTGACTCGGTATCAAACTATATCAAATTAAAGAGGACTAAATATTCTTTAATTTGATGGCGATACAGCCCCAATCGCAACTATATTAAGTGCGTGAAAGGCGTTAGCATCATTTACAAAATATGCTTAAGAAATTTGGTTATCAATACCAATAACAACGGCATCTGTCAATCATCTCGGCGTTTGGCGGTTAGAAAACCGTTTTTGACGGTTGAAAAGACAATACCAGGTTCATCACACTTGGCTGAGCCAATCGCAAAATTGCTTAGTAATTAACACCATCACCTAAGGCCGATCAAATGGTCGGGTATATAAGACACTGCAACAGATTAACGACAGACACTTCTTAATTTCATTCAGCGCGGAACGTGCGTTGGCCATCTCAAAATTTTTAATAACTGATAGCGTCATTACCATAGTACATCAAAGGAAACAGTTTGACCACAACCTACAACTACTTCAAGATATTCTACAAAGAATCGTTGTGATTATGTGCAGTATTATTTCATTTAGTGCGGGAAAAATAATGAACAGCAGAAATAATTAAACAGCATTATTTATGATCCTTTAAGTTAGAAGTGGATCGAAATTCTCTGTTCTTGTGCGTGTGTAGTGAATAACGATAATCATTATAATCCGATTATCGAGGTGTTAATTGAAATTTTAATCGAAAGATTAAAACACAAGGTAACAGTGTAACCATTTATTCATTTTACTACGAGCGCCATAACCTGTACGTTTTGATACACTGATGTGTACTGACGCAAAACACTGAAACATTTTTCTATATTACACCATGTCTAAATTTATTTAATGAATTTGTCAATACCAGTTAAGTTGAATGTTAGTTATAAGTGTTCTCAAAATATAACGTTGTAAATCATAAACCAAGCGTGACGAACGCATAACCTATGAAATAGGTTATTTTTATTTTTATTTGTAATAGTAACATCAAAGACATTACTAGTCTATCTTATATCAGAAAGTCATTAGCTATTGTGTAGGCATAAACTTTCTTTTTTGTGTCTCAAAGAACTTACACCTGAGATTTAAATAAGATTAATGTTTAAAGTAAAGAGAAATATCTGGACTTAACCAGATTTATTGCTTATGCTCTGAGCCAGCCTTATAGGGTTTGTAACAACATATTCGCTATTGTACATCATTGTATTCTTTTAATTATATTTGTTTGAATTCTCTATCAAGGGTATGAATAAAAACCCATTATTAACAGCATAACTCGACTTGATTTATTTCTAAAAAGTAACTAAATATTTTATTCAGAAAAACTCAAAACAACCTTCAGTTGTAATTAAATATTTTGAATTGCATTGCCATAAAGGTAATAAACAATTATTTTAATTTTTTTAAAATCATTATTTGATTTTATTAATGGGTTTTCCGCGGGATTTTCCCAAAATAAATCCGTGTGGCGCCCACTAGTAAACAAGGCAACTTAACCTTGTAGCTAAAGTGAGTTGGTTTTTGTAAACCGTTTTGACAGCTTATTGAACTTCTAGAAAACACGACCAGGTACGTGAAAGTATATTATATTTATTCTATTGTCCAGACATTACTAGACGTAACGTACTTAGACTATTATCGACCTGGAGGAGAAGTTTCACAGCTAGTATCAACAAGACGATCATCATCATCAAGGGACCAACTATTATACTTTACTGTTAAACTTAAGCAAAGCTAGTATTTAAATAATATTAACACAACTATTTTATTTGTTTTACCTAAGGGAATTCTTTTCAGACAATTATAATTCTACAATTGTAAACACACTTTGAGTAACCTCGAATGTTACATTTTAAATCGCTTTACAAAATTAGTAACCTTCAATTTTCAACAACTACAAACTTTAATATATTTCAAAATAATATTTTACACATAATTAAATTTTATTTATACACCCCAGTTTTCGTTAACTTACAAATTGACAAACCCAACAGTGGGGCTTAAAGGAGAGGAGTTTAGTTTAGTTACAAATTGACGCATCCAACGTGTGACAGAAATACACACCACATATTAGTTCACTTACAAATTGATGCCAACAACGTAGGGCTTTTCAACACATGAACAAGTGGTTTATTTGTATACTTACATTATTCATTTTTATCTATAATTATAAATGTATTTATTAGACCTTTGTTTTATCATGGGAGTTATATATTGATTTACTTATTATTTTATTAATATACTATTTATGTAACATGGATGACTGCATTTCTGTTGCGTTACATATGCTCCCCCTCCTAAAAAGTTTAGTTTACCTGAATGAAGTTTAGGTCCAATAAACTTGTCCTTTTCACATGCCTTTTCTTCATATCAATATTAATGGTTAACGATGGGATTCTGAATGTAACTTTGTTAGACTAGTATTCATAATTCTTTATTTAATAACATTTCATTATTTCTATTAACATTCTTGATCATATTTAATTTCTGTAAACAGTATTTGTTGATAGTTGGCTACAATATTCAATGATACTTTAGGTTCACATCTCTTCTACTTATAATTACTGTAAGCACTGTATTTCTCAATTATTCTTCTGTCAGCTATTTTCTTTCTGTTTTCTTCGTCATACTCTTCTGGAATCTGAGGTTATCCTTGCAACGATTCTAATATTCCTTAAATATTTAATTTCCCTAACAATCCCTAATATGTGCGTTGGTACAGTTCAGAGAGGCACTGTTTGGCTTCATACTCTGCTGTCCACACTACACCTTAATATAGTACTGCTGGAATTCATCTACAGTCAGCTATAAAAATATAATAATCTCCTAATAATCTCCTTAATTAATTAATAATAAACATTTGGGAATTTTTTCACATTGTTGCTTTTATATTTATCTATTCCTATCCTTCATACTTTGTGATTCCATTTTAAGTTCCTTAAACATTTTTTGAGAATAATTCTGACAGTTATCATTTGTAATTATTTTTGTTTTTCTTTCTTGTTGTGATAATAACGCTAAGTATCTTCTTCATTTGTTCTTCTGATCTCAATATTTTCTAAATACAGTAGTTATTGGTTTGATTATTATTATTACTGAGTTTCTGAATAGTTACAGTCCTTAGCTCAACTATTATTTTTCTTATCTTATCTCATTATTTTGGCTGGTTATATTTCAATGAATTATGTTGATAACTATTTTTTCTTGTTTTCTTTAATATTACATTGGTCACAATCAATCGTTTATTGAGGTTGTTCTTTTCACTTGGCAATGCAGTAGGTATTTTAGGTCATATTATTCTTCTTTTATTATTTTGCATAGGTATGTTTGATATAAAAAATTTTATCTTGAGGTTTCATTATTCCTTATTCATTATTTCTTCGTAGACATGTAGTAATAATCCTGTTTTTCTTCTGTAATCTTGGGGTTTGTTACTAATTCTTCTTAATACCTTTTTCATAACTATATTTTAATTCGGACTTACTTCATTTTGAATGGCATGTTTTCTATTTATTTAATATCGTTCAAAAAAAATCTTTTTATTTACAAGTGTTTTCTCTTCAAAATTGGTAATAAGTTGTTCTTATTGTATTTTAGGATTTAGTGGATTTATTCATAATAATATTGTCGTATTCTTTCCAATTGGTTGCCTGGTCAGTTTTCATCACATCAGTCCCATTTTTCTGGTTGACTGCTTTTTCTTCTAACCATGGTCCATTAATTCGACTGCACCCGTTGTCCGGATTACTGTAGTGTTCATACCAATTTTGACACTTGATAAATATCCTTCGCGTACCTGGTACCGTAACTCGGCTGATGTAAAGTCTTCATTTAAGTAAGGGTATTCAGTCATATTTAGTTCCTTTCTAATTATTAGGTATCGTATCTCCTCTACTCTAACATAATCACTGGTATATTCTACCCTTCCATTCCCTTCGATATCTGGACTATCTACCAAATGTTTTAAGGGTATCTTTCGTATTAACGATATAATTGACTTGGTCAAATATTCTCTAATCGTTGATATTTTCAAGTAATATTTAACTTTATTTAAGGTTTTTGTGATTGTTCTATGGTGGGTTATTTTGGTTATTTTCATAACGTTTCTTCTATAATTCATGCCTTTACATAACTCCCTTCGTTCATTAATTGGGATGTTAAACGCACTAATTAATCCACCTTTCTTCATCTCCATTTCTTCTTTGGTATTGACTATTTTCCTTCTGCATGTTTTCCTTCTTTTCTGGATATTCTCTTCTATGGTCAGATTTACTATAATACCTTCGGAAGTGCTGTCTAATGTTTTAGACGTATTCTTTAAACACCTCTCCATTTCTTTATTTGTCTCCTCCTTGTATTCATCCACTTCTGGGCTAAGTGTGTTAGCATTTTCAAACTTCTCAATCTTACCCTCAATCCGCTTTAAACTTGCTTCGTTCATTTTTTCAATTCTCTCATCCATTCGCCTTAAATTTTCTTCGTTTCTTTGTATGATTTCTGCCTTCATTTGTTTTAAAAGTAATTTTGAGGTTTCCTTATTTTCCTCATTTGTTTTCCTAAAATTCTCCTTGTTTTCCTCATTTGTTTTATCGAATTTTTCCTCCAGTCTCTTTGAGTTTTCATTAATTTCCTCTTTCTGTTTATTAAATTGTTCTGCCATAAATTTCATCATCTCCTGCCAATTTGGTACTTCTCTGGCTCCCGCTTTATCTATTTGGTCCCCTTGGGCATCTTCTTCCATTACTCCCTTTTCCTTGTCCGCAATTATTTCAGTTTCCGTTATTTCGTCTGTCTGTTGTTCCATTTCACTATCTGTTATTATTTCTATTTCCTGTTCTTGTTCATCTACTTCCTTCTCCGTTTCTTCTGCCCTCACCTTTGATCTACCTCTGGTATGCATGTTTATTCTCCCACAGTTGCCTGCTCTGGTTAAGTAATATTAATATAATTATATTTACTTAACTTAAGTCCTACACTGGTTGAGCGCCAATTTGTGTTGAAACGAGTGCTCTTACGGTTGCGGGATTCTCGTTCTTTCAGCCCCAACGTTGCCGGCGTCAATTTGTATTGAGACGGGTATTACTGGGTTAATTCCCACTGTTGGGTTCGTCAGTTTGTAATTAAACGAGTACGTGCGTCTCATTCTTATCACGCAATGTAAACCTATTTGTTACTAGGAACGGGTATGCTTCTCTGTCTCTCCTCTCTTCGGTCGTGTTAAATTAATTTAATTTCTGAGATATTTGGAGTTGGGGAATATAGTAACTTCATTAACTAATATTAGCTTATCTCTCTAAGAAAAATACCAGTGTTAGTATGCTTGAAACTTAAATAATTAATGTTTTATTCTATAATTTCGCTCAACCCTAGTATACCTCGAAGAGAATTATGTAAATTTTATATTTTTACGCTCTTCTCTTTGGTGTCGGAGAATTCCGCAATAAGCGCTGCAGTTCCGGGGCAACGAAACTTATAGGTTAATTCACTGTTTACGTTAACCAATTATTATATATTTAGTCAGTTACTTTTGATTCCCAACTCATTAAATAATACCCCAAATGATAAGATTTTGCAACTATACAAGGTTTCTTTATTTATTCACTCCTTCAACATTAAATAAGATAGGTTCCAATTAGCATACATAAAGGCTATAGATTGCGTGAATCGATTATTGTTCAGTCCAATACTTTATTTTATATTCGGTTATATAATGTGTTTTTGTTTATAATTAACTTAATTCAGGGTGTGAAGGTTCTTGTAACTGTGGGGAAGATTAAAAATACATAAATAAGAATGCAAGATTTACAAATTTGAAGTGTTGTGTTGTTAATATGATTAATACAATAATAATTTACCAGACTAGAACGAAGTAACTCAAGTAGGCAGTTGGTTGATAATCTCGACGCTCAGAATGGATATGTCGTTAGAAATTCCTTTCTTCGGTTTAATAAAGTGGAATTCTTGTCCTGTTCACCTCGGAAATACAGCTGTCTGGATTTATTTACAGCCAGACTGGTGGTCCTTCTGCAATTTCTGGATCCAAATACGTTCTTCTCTCGTTTGAAGTAATTAATGATGTTCCGTGTATTCAAAAGGTTATGAGTTCCAGTGCGGTGGATATTATTTGTTGTGATACAGTTAACTCTTTGTATTGGTCTTAATATATCGTTAATTCTTTTCTGGTATAGGACAATTCAAGTCCTTCCTTGTAGAACCCAGTTATTTCTTTTTTATTGTGATACTGTACTATGATCTCATTTGGTTAAACTTTGCTGGCATAAGTCAAGAAGATTATCATGAGAATTTTGTGTAGTATAATTGTATCAATATAATTTAGAATATTCCAATTACATTAAACATTTCTTGGGTTTTTTAATCTCATCACGTTCAGATCATAAAAGGCAATAATTGAAAATCAACAACTTCTTCATTCCTGTTGTCCTTAGCAACACATTATTTTTCTTCCTTCTCAATGTTTTGTATATAGTGTTATTTTCATATATTTTTCGTCCATTCCTTATTAATTTCCTATCATATCGGAATATAACTTCACCTATAGTTTGTTTACTATTTTCTATATATATTCTGCTGGTTTTTTTATCTTAGTCTGTTTCTTTTATATTTATTATTTTTTCGATATCAAACGTTATCAATCGATATCATGGCATTGTGGCATTATCATAATTTGTTTAAATTGAGGTGGTTTATTATATATCATTACTTATCATATGTTTTTTCCTAGCTATTTGAACCGTATTCATTAATTATTATTAACTTCCGTACCTAACCTTTATGTTATGAGTGGTTATATAGTGTTATTGGCTGTTAGGCCTTTTATTGTATATGTACCTACCTTTGTTTATTACTGGTGAACAACTATAGCCCTTTTACATAAGTTCATACATATAATCAAATCTTAACTATTAACATTTACATAAACAATTATTCTTTTCATAACTAATAACAATTTTATCTTGATCTATGGATCACATATTAGAAAATTGAGATACATTAACACTAACTAACTGCTTCATACATCCTTCTATAATAGTAATTGAATAATACATTTTGCTTCATTACTTTCCATTAACTCCACAAGTAATTTGCACAACATAACATAACTTCAACATAACATTCATCGTTACAGAATAATATCATTTAATTCATAATCCTTACTTACTATTGCTATAAGGTAAATTATTGTCTCGTTTTTGTCTAATTTCATTGTCATTTACTTTGACATTTTCTGTACTAGTTTCTTTCTTACAATTCTAATCAGTATAATATTTATTTACTTTTCACTGAACATGGATCTCAAACTATTGTCTAATTTACAGGTTTGTTTATTATTGTTATTTCTACCTTGCATCCTTATTCATTTTTATCTATAATTATAAATGTATTTATTAGACCTTTGTTATGTCATGGGAGTTATATATTGATTTACTTATTTATTTTATTAATATACTATTTATGTAACATGGATGACTGCATTTCTGTTGCGTTACAATATATATGGTGTATCGACGGTGCTGTGGTGAAGTAAACCTCCCTTGCTAGTTACGGTGTAATCAAATGTGAAGTAAGAGTTGGGATGGATGTTCGCGTGCCCTTGGTGTGGTCTTCTCTGTCGGGCTCTGCGGGGCCATCCGCCCTAGTGTAGGGATGTGGGCCAGCCATATGGCAAGGATGGAGATGTCTTGGTGGTGCATATGGCTGGTCGGTCCAAGAGGTGGACGAGAGGTAGTTCGTACCTTGTTGGGTCTTCGGACGGGTATGTGAGTGGGACCGGAAGAAGTAGGTGATGGTCACCGCAGAGGGTGACGTGTTGGGTCGGTCCCGTGGGGTCGGCATGGCGGAGAGGGTCGCATAGGGATGGCCGCAGTGTTCTGAGCCTCTGCCCTCCTGAGAGCCATGAGTGGGGAGGATGCCGATAGCAACTCGAGTATGGCCTATAAGGGAGGTACACTGCAGGGTACCACTGAGTTCTAGTTGGGCAACCATGTTGCCCTTTTGGAGTGGGGGTGTGCCGAGTTTTGGAAAAAACTCTGCTGTTTTCTATGTTAACGACGTGATGGGCATTGCCGTTCCGTTAATTATTTAGCTTAGCCGTTCCTGATCCGTTATCAATACGTTCGCTATGCTGATCAGCGCGCGCTCTGGGGTTGAGGCGGCGTAGTAATTTTTTCGTTGCAAGCTTAGGCAGTCCACGTTCAGCTCCGCTTGGCTACAGACTTCCTTTCCGGCGGCATTGAGTTTGGATTTTGTCAGCTATTATCTACTATGAATAGATAATCGCTACGTGACTCTCCGGTAAGTGTGTTTAAGGTATTTTACTTATTATTTGATAAAAAGAATTGTATTTTAACTTAAAATCAATGCCGATGCAAAGCGATATATATACGTGAAGTTACCACGTGGCAAGCACAGGTTAATCTCTGATTATTCATGTCTTTAACGTTAACACTGGCTGAGATAAAGTATTTACAGTTTTTTATGTATGTATATTTTTCTAATTATATCAAGAGGGGCGTAAGAAAATTTATTTTGTTATTTTGTTGAAACAACGTGCTTTATGAACCTGTTCAAGTTTGCAACTCATCTCGAAATTGTAATAAGTGATTAATTAGTTGACGAACAGTCTATGAATAACTATTTATTTAATACTAAATTCTATACTGAAGGTAGTTTCAATGCATACTTAAATTTCAAATTTTTTTTAAACTGACCATGTTGTGGTGTGTGAGTTATGCTGGAGTAAAAGAGGTATTGTGAATTACTGAACTTGAGTAATTACCCATATATATAATTGTCTAGGGTTCCTGATTAAGACGATCTCCTGATTCCACTCCAGCTGGTGGCCGATCATCTGCCACCCATGCCGTTAAACTAGTGATTCTCCGTCTGAGCCGCCGGGAGGAAGAGCTCCACAAATAACCTCAGGTTTTGTGCCGGACTATAACCAGGTGACATTTAAGCCTTTAAGAAATATTTTTAGCCGCTACAATATAGAACATGTGATATTATTCCTGGAACAGCTCCAGTTAAAAGTTTCGTTTGTGCACAAGTCCAGCGGAACATTAGTGGTTATAAATTTTTGTCAGATTCATTTTTAAAACGCTTACGCCCCCAGAGTAAGTGTAAACCCAGACGGGGTCATGCGTCACCCGATTTTGATGTTAAATTTTTCTCTTATTGCAAAAGTGTGCGGAACTGAATGTTACTGATTTGTATGGGTGTTAATTATGCTTGCATGGGTGCCGGGGTACTTTGTTGGGGATTTTCTTGATTATATTTATAGATCTATATGGTTTTTTTTTTTTTTTAATTTAAAGGTTTGGGGGGTGCTTTGACTTGCCACCGCCACCTGTTGGTGCCTTCATCCACAGGTTTCTGACATGTTAAATTTTGTTACATCTGGTTCGGCGCATGGCCGTGCCTGAGGTCAACCCAATTCTCTATGAATGCCTCAGATATGTTTTATTAGGTTTTACATTATAAAAATTTTTATTAAAATTGTAAGATAACTTGTGCGGGGTATTTAATAATGTTGTAATGCGTGTTATTCTGTAGTCCCACTTTGGATGCGTCACTTTGTAATATAGCTTTACCTAGGGTGTAATTTTTAAATATAATGTATTTCTGTAAGTCGTTGTATCTTCATATAGTATATGTGTGAGTGTTGAGCGTTTGTTAACTCGCTCGTTGGGTTCGTGGTATGGCATGGGCGTGTGATTGATGTTATTAATAAGTTCAATAAATTCTGTCACTGTTATTTGCGTGTAGCAAGTCGAATTGTGCCTTCTCTTACCATTTACGGGTAAACCGTATCTCTCACCGTTTGGTTTGAATATTGCCGCCTCGCCACCTGATTGGCGCACGCCTTTCTGCAGTGTCGACTTGGCTAACGTCTTGTTTTGAGGTTTTCACTTCAATAAATTCTTATCTATTATCTTAATTTGCTCGTATCAAACATACAGTGTTGCAGAATGAGAATATTTATTAACACTTTGGTAGTTTTCAATTATTTTGTAGTACATTAATTTTATTTTTAGCACCGGCTATTACAGTTGTTGTTCAGTTGGTATGCTCAGTTCCAATGTTTTGTACACAAACCGTCTTGACGGTTAACGTTAGTTTACAATTAAAATGGTTTTACTCAGGGGTGTTAATAAGTCCTTTTGGCTACAGAAATATTTGACTACGGCTAAAATACACAAATTTATAACAATACTTAATACTAGGTACACAAAAAAATTAATATCTTAACACATTCGAGTAAGTAATTATCAATGAGATTTAGTAAAAATTTTGGTTAGGATTTGTCTATTAGGAATGTTTGTTAACTATTTATTATATTTTAATTTTAATAGTTATCAACTGACTAAAGTTCAAATATTGATATTACCAATACCTTCAGTTCTAAATCAGAATAGTGATCAGTGAAGTGAAAATTGTTGTTTATTATTTTTGATCGAAAAATTTGGAATTCGTTTAATGGGATTATTGTTTATACTCATCAAATTCGATGGAGCTTCTGCGATGCCGTCTTCTTCTTCCGGATGGATCCAGTCATCTTCTATTCTTCGGAATCTCATTAATCTCGTCCAGACAGTTTTCTCGTAGACTTCGGCCTCGTACTCCTTCTGCGATCGTCCGTCTTCTTGAGTTGATGTAGGTCCTTATTATCTTCCTTCGGGATTAGTCGTCATCTATTCTTCGCGGCGTCTTCTTGATTTCTTTGGGTAATTATGGGTTGTGAACAAATTTAATAAATAATATATTATCCAGGATTCCCTGGGCTGCTATCATAATCTTCCTTTCCTTTGATTTTGGTTAAAATTCACTTATTTGGAATTAAATTTTGGGGTGAGAGCTACTCAATCCGCTCTCGGCGTCGGTCAATAATGGACTATCGAAAATCTAACGGTTTTTTGGCAATAAGTTTCGGTTGCTATGGTTACCTAATAAATTATGCTAATTCTCATTGGTCATTAATTTAAGTCATTGTTATGTTTTAACGTCTTATTTTAGTTTAATTTTACAAAATATCTTCAAATGAAGATTCCTATCTTATATTAATAGCTAGGTTTATTACATGAGTACCATT
The DNA here is from genome assembly GCA_034769895.1 of Magicicada septendecula. Lineage (NCBI taxonomy): Eukaryota > Metazoa > Arthropoda > Insecta > Hemiptera > Cicadidae > Magicicada > Magicicada septendecula. The sequence continues at coordinate 665,230,354 of CM068368.1, forward strand.
GTTCATAATTTTTTATAAGGGTCATTTTGATATCCCTCATGGTCACTTTTGAGTAGCTAATTACATTTTTATTATTTTTCATATTTATATTTTACATATATTTTATTCAAAATAGGCTGTTATTCATACCTTTTGGTATTAGGGATACTCACTTAATTTGTTTAAACATTTGGTATACTCTGCTTTAATATTGGACTATTATTTGTTCTCAAATTTACTAAATTCTTATTTAACAGTTAGGCCTAGAGCCTAGATTTTTACTATACTACTATCTAACATTCCTTAGTAACTTATTACCTTTACATTTGGTATTTTTAACACAATTTTTTTTTTTAAACAAAACAAGCAATAAACATCGGTGTTCCTAACTCCACCTCTTATTATAGTAATAAACATTTTCTTTACAGGTTCAAGCCTGAAATAACTTCTAACTACCTTTCTGCTCCCTTCTACTATCTGGTTCAATTAATAATTCATTACATTATAATGGTTCTTTTAAAACAGTAACAACATCCTTATTATACTAACATTAATTTATACTTTGCACAATATATACTGTTCCTCCATTCCTTCACTAGAAAAAAGTGTCTATCGTTCTTGTTTGTCCTTCATTCCAATGTGTTAATTTCTATTTTATCCTATAATCCTTATTACCTATGGCTTACTGTAATTACATTATAATAAGTTCCTCTTACTTACTAATACAAAGTTTATCACTGGTCTTCCTGTTATTCTAACACAGTTTACTAATTAGAATACTTTTTGAAGTTCACCAACTACACTTTTTCCTTCATAGAAGGTTTTTGACTTATACACTTTCACTTACTATGTGCAACATGCTCTCACTACATGTCACCACTTTATTTTAATATACTCCTTCTTCCACTCACTTTGTAATCTATTACTTTTATCATTTTATTACTTATAGTGAAAAATGTATTTTCGTCTATACGTAAATAATCTCGGTCGCCATGTTGTAAAAGGTAACATGATCGAAATCTACTTTTAGGGCCAGAATTCGTGTAACACGAACCAGTTAGTGAAACAATTTACCTGAAATAAAAACATACACCAAATAACATATATAAAGTATTTTATTAGTATTTAAAGTGATAGTTACTACATAGTGAAATATATATGACCCACATATTGCCATGGGCGTTTCAAGAATCAATTTACCCTCCAAAATCCTTACATATATCAAAAAATGTGTTGTCTTAGCTGATTATGATATAGATATGATAAACATTTTTATAGATTTCCGCACAACCCAGCTCTTAGAAATTATAACACACACACACGCAACCTCTCTCTCTCTTTCCCACTCATGGTACAATTTTTTATTATTAATGTTGGAGCTCCTTATAAATAATTGAAATTTTAAATAATTGATTTCTGCAACAAAATTTTATACTGGGAAATAATGAAATAAGGATTTAAAATACACAAGGAACGTTCTCACCCATTTCGTGTCGTTAGTTGTAGTTCCTTGCGGTAAAACTTCGCGTACGTTACCGCGAGTTTTACGTGTATACGTTACGGTCACATTTTTGTAATTGACGCACTTATACTGTTTATTAACCACCTACGGTGGTCTAAAAAGTTAAAATTCACCCGTAAGTGAATGGGTTGCCGGCCGGCGTTGATCACAGCTGCAGAAGAAATGACCACTAGTCTTTGTTAGATTTTGCGGAAGTGGGGTGAACCTACGTCACACTTCCATTGTTAAGCTCGTGTTGTTGATGTAAAACACATTCTCCGCCTCTGACGTAATTAAGGTTCGGCTTGCTTATCGCAATAACTGCACACTGTTTTTTGTGATGTTTCACAGTTTTTGCTATGAATTGGTTCAAATCCTGACAAATATTGTTATACACTCCACTCACGGTATATTCGTATCGGGTGTTTAAGGTTGGGTTTAGTATGACAAAAATAGAAAAATACAATAGTTATGTTCTATTTACCATATTTAAAGTTAATTATAAATGTACCATGATTGTACCATCACAAAACCCCCTCAATGAAAGATTGTGTGTCGAAGCACACAAACTTTCATTGACCCTTTCATACTTCCTAAAGGGATCAGCCAGGACAAGTCGCCACAACCCCCTTACAAATTTACATAAAAAATAACAACAACTCACCCTTGGTCTGGTGATGATCACCGTACCTACATGACCTTACTGGACTTCTCCTACGAGATCCCAACACCATAAGGCCACTTAGGCTCTTAACGCCCCTGCTCTGACGCGTTGGCCAGCTCAGGACCGCTGTCATATCACCAAACACTGAAACAATACATAATAAATATTAAAATAGTGGCTTAGTAAATCACTCCATCCTCAACTGATCTGGTTCCCCTTAGCTAAGTGCTGGTTTGTGCCAATAAGCACTGGGTTGGCTTAATATACTTATAAAAGTTATATTTATTCAAGAATTAGAAAGAATTTCCCTTTTTCATATTACAAACCCTGAATTGATAATATGGTTTCGATTCCTATCGATAATATTTATCTTCTTTCTTTTACAATTACTGTAATTGTAACATAAACACATTGATATAATAAAATATTGAATAAAATATAATTGAAAATAGGAAAATTACCCCTTATAGATCTTCCAAACCTGGAGAAAAACACATTAAGAAAAATAAATAACTCTGTATATTTTTACAGGATAACGAAGTTTACAGGATTTATTTATACCTTTTATTGAATGATAAAACAACAAAAATTTATTATTATTATTATTATTATTAACAGTTAACACATTCGGTGCCAGGCCCGAGTCTAGCTCGGGCTTGGTGTTTTAGTCAGCTGTGCCGCGCCCGAGTCTGGCTCGGGCTGTCATATGTGATCTTGTGCAAAATCCACTGGTGATTATATACGGGCAAAAAGCATTTTGAACAATTCTTTTGAATGTTATCTGTAATGGTGTGCACTCTATCGGCTAATAGAAGAAGTTTTTATTTCGATACAATCGATATAGACAATCGGTGCATTCTGCGTTGTTTTGTGTTTGTAGTTATAGGTTATATATTTTGGCGTACGGTTTGTTCATTATATTTTTATAATATTACTAAAAATGAGTGATAGCTATCTCAATAACGATGAAATAATAGAGATAGTCAACAAAATGTACGACGACTCTGGTTCAGAATGTGAAATAGAATATTTTGGAGACGATTTGGATGAAGATCCGGACTTTGTACCCAGTAGCAGTGGTTAGTATCGTTTGTTTCTTCATATACAGTAATGAATGTTATGATTATTAGTATGGATTATTATCATTATACTTACTTCAATAGCTTATGTATTTACCACGTTATAAGGTGGTGCAATTTACTCCCAAAAATAATAGAATTGTATAAAACAATCTGATTACAACGTGAACAATACACACGTAATATTTTCTATTTGCGTTATCTGATAACGTGAAAAATGTACAAAATAATTGTAACTGTACTGTATTTTTATTTCTGCTGATAAATGTGATTTTAGAATAATGAAATTATTTATTTTCCACTTACTATGTGTATGATAAAAAAAAAAACATTACTTTTTTTGGTTGACCTCACCCTTTTGTTTACTGTGTATTTTTTGAACAATAATACTACCCATTACAGGCCTGTCATTTTCTTTATTTTTGTTTCTCTGTTAGCACAAATTACTCTGTAAACATTTTCCCCTTCTCGTTCATGCTATTCAGTAGTACAAAGTATTTGTGTATAGCAGTGGTGGTGCCCTGACTGTGAAGTTGGACTATGTTTACCTGACTGCTTCAAAGTGTATCACACAGTGGCAAAATATTATTAGTATAATAAACATTGATGCATTTTTCTCCCTTTTTTGATAGTAAATTATATGTAAATTAATTATTTTGGTACACCTTGACAAAAGTGCTTTATATTTATAAAACATATTCATAATTGTAATAAAACATATGTTAGACATTTTTCAACAATGAAAAACATGGTTTTGTTATAGTGACAGTAATTAATTATTTCTTATAGCTATATGTACATGTTTCATACAGTTTTAAAGCAAACTCAGTTTGTTATTATGATGTTTAGACCATTAACATTGACCAAAGATTAATTTGATTATTAATTTCTATAAAACCTTAAAAATGCCTCGTTTTCTGGTATTAATAGTCTTCTAATAGGCCGGCACTGAAAGTGTTAATAATCTGGTTTATTGTTATTATTAACAGCGCCAGTTAAAATTTTTTTTTTTTTTTTTTCTACACATTATTTCCATACTATAACATCATGTTAAAAACTTTATAACAAATACATAATACATTTTACATAATAATTACACATTAATATATTTAATACATTAAATATTCTTGATTCATTTTAATCTTGTTTTGCATATTCTATCTAAGTTGCATTTAATTATAAAATTACAATTTCAATTAAACTTTCATTAATTATACATCAATTTATTTATTTATAATAATAAAATACATTTTAAATTCATTGTTAATATTCAGATTATTATTATTATTGCTTCATTATTCACTTCCTACTACCTCTATACTCTGAACTTTCTACCTCCCTAACTACCTAACCTCTCACCTTCTATTTAGTCTGGGTGACTCCTATATTCACTATACTCTTTACTTATTATAATCTTACTCACCTTCTTCTAACTGACCATCAAATTTACCTATCATGACACCAATATCTCAATTATAAACTTCATTACTAATTTCATTTAAATCCTATGGCACCGCTCGTCTTTGCACTGGGTTGGGTGTTCCCTAACTGGCTATATACATTAATATTATTTTGCCCTTCCAAAAATTCGGCAAACACTCCCTTAAACTACGCTATTACCTGCCACAACACAATTGGTTGGCTACTCTTTATCACCTCACCCCCACTACAGAATTCATCAACAATAATTATATGTTTATACCTTTACTTAAACACCTTCTCTACAAATAATCACTAACTACTGTGTCCCTAAATATCTAATAATTCTCTTTGTATTTTCTTAAAAATTCTTATCTTTCTAACTCCATTTTCATTAATTGCATAACTCACCTGCATTTATCTATACCCAGGCTCTATTCCTGTTTAAACACTTACTGTAATCATTGACAATTTTCTTATAAAATTCCTCTCTTACCTACTTATAACAATACCTCTTTTCAAAATTCAAATATATATTCTTACTTAAACATTATTATTATTCATCAGTAATTACCTTCAATACAAATTAATTAATAATTTAATTTCATAAAAACTTTCTATGATAATTCATAATTTATAAATTTACTAAGTTAGTACAATTTTCTTGTGTACTACAATTTAATAAAGATTAATTACTTAAAGAATTCAATTGTTTTTAAAAAAAAATATTATTATTAAACATATAATAATACATACTGGTGTACCTGTAATACATAATACATATCAAAAATACATGGATAGATAAATACATATAAAACAATGAAAAATATACACTCCAACTCATTATCTTGTTATATACCAAACTCAGTTCATAGCAGTCCAATTCAATATCACTTTTCACATATTTATTTTTAATGTTCATTTCACAATTAAAACAGTCTATCCACCATCATTGAACAACAAACGAATCTTAGGTCTATTTAATTGCTTATTTAATAAATAGATTTTATTACTAGCTACATTATATTCATATTCCTTTATGAAATTGTTATTAACCAAATATTTCCAGTCACGATCAAGTAGGGTTCCGTTTATCTCAGTATCATATGTCATTAATCGGTTTATACTATAATTATCCCCATAATCTTCCACCACAGGTAAGTACCTAATGTCTTTATTCTCATTTACTGTTATTTCCAATTTATTGTTATTATCAGGTAAGTATTCATCATTTTCATATACCACATCTAACCCTAACCTTTCTAACAATTGTCTGCAATTTCTGTTTACTTTAAATATTTCTATTACTCTCTTACTCTCACAATATCTCTCTATACTTTCTCTCTTAATACATTTCTCTCCATAACACCAAATTACACTTTCTCTCTCCAAATATGCAGGGGTCCCTAACATAAAATTATCCCTAACATAAGTGCACCACTTATTAGGTACACCAAAATACAATGAAACTTTATTTGTAGACCTTTCGTCTCCCAAATATAAATTTAAGGAACTCTTATCCTTATAAAAATCACATGAAGACTTGTCTTCACCCCCTAATACTACATCAAAAGAAAATTCTACCCCCTGCACTCCTTGTACTAAAATACTTTCTCTCAACTTTCTTTCTGACTTAATAAATTCAAACATTTCATTTTCACTAATTATACTTTCATTATCATTTTTATCCTTTTCTAATACCACAATCTTACTACGTGCAATATTTGAGTTATCGGTACATTCATTATTTGAATTATTATTTTTAGATATGTTATCCAGTACAGCATTTTGCTGGGTACTACCATTTACTTTCTGGCTTTCTAATTGACTTTCTACCAAATTTAAATTCTCATCTAGTTTTGTGATGAGCTTGTCACATTTTTTAATAAGGTGATTGTGACCTAATTTTATTTCATTTTTCATCTCATTGAAATTAATTTTAAAACTACTTTGAATTTCTTTAATTTCGCTTTTCTGAACATCTAGTTTCTTGTCAAAATTATCGAATTTTACACTCTGTTCATCGAATTTGTTCAATAATAGTTGCATCAATGAAACAGTACTGTCTAGTTTGCTATCTGAAATAGTGTAAATGGATGTGTCAGTTTTCGTTATCTCTGCAGACCCAGGCGTATTTGCCTCATCAGTCTGACTAATTGGGTTTAATTGAACCTCCATTTCACTAGTTAAATTTATATCAGAGGTACTGGTTTCTATTACAATATTGTCACTAGTACTCATGTTGTTTTATTCTAGGTTACTAAAACATATTTGTTTATAACCTAAAATTGTAACCTTACCTTACGCACGCTTTGCGAACTATTACGCTATTATTTCAAGTAACTGTTTCACATACCAGTAGGTGTACTCTCCATAAAATTTTATTTTATGTCGAGTCCATGTTCGGCACGCGCCATTTGTAATCTATTACTTTTATCGTTTTATTACTTATAGTGAAAAATGTATTTTCGTCTATACGTAAATAATCTCGGTCGCCATGTTTGTAAAAGGTAACATGATCGAAATCTACTTTTAGGGCCAGAATTCGTGTAACACGAACCAGTTAGTGAAACAATTTACCTGAAATAAAAACATACACCAAATAACATATATAAAGTATTTTATTAGTATTTAAAGTGATAGTTACTACATAGTGAAATATATATGACCCACATATTGCCATGGGCGTTTCAAGAATCAATTTACCCTCCAAAATCCTTACATATATCAAAAAATGTGTTGTCTTAGCTGATTATGATATAGATATGATAAACATTTTTATAGATTTCCGCACAACCCAGCTCTTAGAAATTATAACACACACATGCAACCTCTCTCTCTCTTTCCCACTCATGGTACAATTTTTTATTATTAATGTTGGAGCTCCTTATAAATAATTGAAATTTTAAATAATTGATTTCTGCAACAAAATTTTATACTGGGAAATAATGAAATAAGGATTTAAAATACACAAGGAACGTTCTCACCCATTTCGTGTCGTTAGTTGTAGTTCCTTGCGGTAAAACTTCGCGTACGTTACCGCGAGTTTTACGTGTATACGTTACGGTCACATTTTTGTAATTGACGCACTTATACTGTTTATTAACCACCTACGGTGGTCTAAAAAGTTAAAATTCACCCGTAAGTGAATGGGTTGCCGGCCGGCGTTGATCACAGCTGCAGAAGAAATGACCACTAGTCTTTGTTAGATTTTGCGGAAGTGGGGTGAACCTACGTCACACTTCCATTGTTAAGCTCGTGTTGTTGATGTAAAACACATTCTCCGCCTCTGACGTAATTAAGGTTCGGCTTGCTTATCGCAATAACTGCACACTGTTTTTTGTGATGTTTCACAGTTTTTGCTATGAATTGGTTCAAATCCTGACAAATATTGTTATACACTCCACTCACGGTATATTCGTATCGGGTGTTTAAGGTTGGGTTTAGTATGACAAAAATAGAAAAATACAATAGTTATGTTCTATTTACCATATTTAAAGTTAATTATAAATGTACCATGATTGTACCATCACAACTTAATTATTCACTGGGTTGTTTTTGATGTTGGTATCATTATGGGGTTACTGATTACAATTGTTTATTTTATTTTCCCTTCACAAATGATCACTTTTTGGGTAATTAACTGTGGCCTTGATTTGCCTTAGGGTATGTTTACTAATTTTGATTATATTCATCACTATTTATTAGGGTGTGTGGATTATTAATTCCCTAACTTATATTTATAAACACATTCCTTCATCAATAAAATATACATAACATTATTATCTTTCATTAACATTATTAACCTAGGTAAATCTCATCTACACTCTAATTACCTTAGTTCATTTGTTAACCTACAGAATAATGGTCATTATTCGGGATTTACAATGTTCATTCTTAATGTCTTGGTTACATTTAGTTCTTAGCTCCTTCTTCATTGTTCCGTGGTTCCCTTTGTATTTATCCGATCTATTGTGTCAGGTCATTGTCAGTTTATCAGTCATTGGTCATTTGGGTTATTGGGTTATTGATCTCTGAGTTTATAAGTTTTTGCCTCTTATTCTTGTCTTCAGCTTTTTATTTTATAGTTAAATATCATTGGATCTTCACTACCTTATGTCATGTTACATAATGCATCGCCACCAAAATTGATTATTTCGAAACAAAGATTATTATATTTTTTCTGAACTCATCAATATAGTTTATTTTATCAAGTTGTTATTATTCAGGAATTCATCCATCGCTACTTTCTTCGTTATTCATTTTTATTAAGTCATGGTTCATAATATGGTATTTGGTATTATTTTATTACGAGTGTTATCCCTTGTATGTTCTATTCCCTAAAATTTTTCTTCTCTCCCCCTTCATATAAATTGGTACTAGCCAGAGGGCACGTGTGGCTCTATTACTCTGCTATCCATTTATACACATTTTGAGTTCAGAGGCCTTGCCTATCTGCTCAATAAAATAAATAATTGTTGGACGTATCTCAGCATAAAATCATCAGATAATAATATTCATAATAATTATAATAATAGTCGTTCATTTCCGACTCACATAATATCAATACAATAAAACGCTTTTGGGGATTAATTATTCTCTCTTTTATACATCTCATGACTTTTTCATCTCAGTGACTTATTTGGATTCCCTGGTTTAAGCTTATGGCGATATTTAACAGGCATTTTGTATTGTTTCATTAGCTTATTTTATATGGTAGTGATTTTATTTGTTATCACTTTATTGCTCATTTATATTTAAAATTAACATTGTAGCTGGTTTCTGGCTCACTTATTTTTTCATTGATTGTTCAGTTAATATGTCAGTGTTATTTTTTATTTGATTGTCTTGTCTTTTCCTTTGTGAAACATTAATTTTTTTTTATTATTCCCTTTTGTGATAGGGTTAGTTAATGATGTTATGTAGCGTCATCATTGTTTGTGTAACATTTAATTATTTTATCTCAATTTTTTATGATACTTTATTATACATATTTTCAAAATTACATGGGTTTACACACTTTGTTTCACTTTTGGTCGTAAGTTTGTCCTTACTTTGTTTTGAATTTAGCTTATCTTTCTTCTAAATTCCCTTTCATTCATATAATAGTTTCAATCAAATACTTATTGTAAATTTTGCTTACATTTATTTTGAATTTTGTTAATTGTTCTGCTCCAAATTCTCTTTAACTTTCTGACACTGTTTCATAATATTTTTTCAAAGAAGACTGGTTTTGTATGTCCCTTTTATTTTTTTGGTTGTTATCTCACTTATGACATAGGTATTATTTTGGTTGTCTTTTACTATGAGATAGGGCCCATTGTACAATAATAGCAATTTCTTTGTGATTCCCTCTCTGGAACTTGGTAACTCTCGGTTCCGTATTAGCACCTTTTCTTCTTCATGATACCGGATTGCATTCGGTTGAATTTTGTGATATTTGGCCTTTTTCTTTTCTGTTTGTTCCGCTATCTTGCTATAGAATCTAGCGTTATCGAATTGGTATACTGGATTGGTGGGGAAATTGACAAGTTCTTCTATGGCTCGAGGTGGTGGTTTTCCGTACATGATGGTGTACGGGGTATCCTTAATGGATTCGTGATAAGCGAGATTTATGAAATTTTCTGTGGCTTCGAGGTATTCACTCCACTTACATTGCTGATCGTGGCAGTATGTACGAAGAATCCTCCCCACTTCACGGAGCACTCTTTCCGCTGGGTTGCTGTTCGGGTGATAAATTGAAGTCTTGTATGTTCGGATGCCCAGATCCATCAATGTGTCTTTCCATCGTCTTCCTCGGAATTGAGTACCATGGTCAGTGATAATATTCGTGGGACTCCCCACCTCTGTAATGTACCTCTGTGTGATAATGTTCAATACTTTGTAGTAGCACGGTTGATAGGGTATAATTTTATAAATTTTGAGTAATGGTCCATGATAATGACTATGAACTTGTGCTGCTTTCTCCCTCCACTTCGTGGCATAGGTCCACATATGTCTGAGAAGACTCGTTCCAGTTTATTAGCAGAGGTTATTGGTTGCATTACCCCTTCTTTCCTGTCGTTGTTGCACTTAACAAGTTGGCATATGTGACAGCTTCTTATGGTCTTCCTTACCCTCCGGTTAATGTCTTTCAGATATGTGTGCTCTTCTAATGCTTTTGTCACCTTCAGTGCTCCCATGTGTCTGTATCTGAGGTGGTATTCCATTATAATCTCAGCTTCGGTTCCTTGAGGTATTATCAGTTTCCATGTATTCTGGTTGGGTTTAGTTTTAATAAATAAAATATCTTCATGTAAACAATAGAAATGTGTGGCTTTTTCTTCTTGTTGGTCCAGCCTCTCTCGGATTTGATTTAATTTCTTATCCTCCTTCTGGTGTTGTTTCACTTTATTCAATATCACTTCTAGGTCGGATCTACTTTTCATAATATTAAATACTTTTACTATGGTCTCCTTCTCTCCATCGAAGGTTTGCTGTTCTGTATTAATTCGAGATAGTACATCAGCTGCTGTGTGTACATCGACCATGGCTGAGCTTGCAGTTCTTCAAGAAGGAAATAGACTTATGGTCGGTGCGCACTGTGATAGGATATCCAAGGATATAAGTTCAAAATTTTCCACAAGAAAAGACCACACTCAACAGTTCTTTTTTCGGTTACATGATAATTGCGCCCACACTGGTTCAACGTTCTGCTGGCGAAACTTATTACTTGGTGGTTTCCATCTTAGTCCTCTTGGTAAAGCACCAATCCCAAGCTAATGTCGCTTGCATCGCAGTTCATGTAAAAGGGTCTATTGAAATCGGGGTGGTTTAACATGATTGTGTCGAGGAAGTGTCTTTTAATGGTGTTGAAAATCGTTTCCTGTTCTGGGCCCCACATCCACTTGTTCTTGGATGACAGCTGTGGTGATAGTTTAGTAGTCAGCTCAGACTAATTTTGCTGAAATTTTCTGTATTAGTTACAGATGCCGAGGAACGACTGTAACTGTTTCTTATTTTTAGGGGTAGGGAAACGTTGAATAGCATCTACCTTGTCGATTGCTGGTGTTATTCCTTGTCGTGACAGGTTGAATCCAAGGAATTGGACTTCTGCTGCTATCAGCTTTGACTTCTCTAATTTTAAGGTTACATTGTTGATGGATAATTTTTCTAGTACTCTCTCTACTCTCATACAGTGCTCCTCCCAATTGGATGACGTGATCAGCAGATCATCGACGTACACAGTTGTATAGTTCATAGTTTCAGGACCCAGTATCTGGTCCATGCAGCGGACAAATATTGCTACCGAGTTTACCAGCCCAAAAGGTAGTCGCTTGAACTGGTAGTTCCTGCCTTCAAACATGAACGCTACGTATTTTCTACTGGCTGGGTGCAATTCTACTTGCCAGTACCCGCAAACTGTATCCCAGGACTGATAAATTGAGTCCCATGAAACTTTTTGAGGATCTCCTCAATTTCACCAGATGTCCTGTCATTGATTAGTATCTTATTTATTTCTTGGGCGTCGAGGCACAGGCGTACCCTTCCATCCTTTTTGGTAACAGCTACTATAGGACTGGTGTACTGCGAACAACTATACTCAATGATATCTTCCTCCAGCATTTTACTAATTTCTGTGTGCACTGCTTCCTTTGCTGCATACGCTATCGGGTAGGATTTTTTATTAAAGTTGGCCACTTCTTTGAATTTCAACTCGCACTGATACCCCTGTACCTTTCCTGGTTGGTCAGAAAATACATGTCGGTATTTGTTATAAATTCTTATTAATTTCTCCACCTCTTGATCCGTTAATGGATTCCCGTATTGGGTTCCTCGAAACTGTCGGATTTCCTCCAATTTCCGATTCCATAGGATGTCATTGTTTATTTGACGGTCTGGTTTCACTTCCCACCTCCGGTCTGGTGAATCACAAATCGTTCTTATGTTATATATTGTACTGGTTGGTATGACCCCCTTGCTGCCAGTTAATTCTGCTACCCATTCTCTGTCTTCATATTTCATGGTTACCTTTGACAGTCTCATATCGATAACTGCAGAGTACTTCCTCAGTATATCACAACCAATCAGAATTTCGAATGGTAAGTTATGAGCAATTAAAAATATCATTGGCAGTGTTTCACCATTACTTATGACTTCTAGAGACACTTGTCTCTTAATGGTTTTGTTCTGCCTCCCAGTGGCTCCAATTAAAACAATGTTACTTACTGGTAACGTGGGTAAGCTGATCTTACTCTCTTTTTGAATTTTCTCATACATGTTTATATCAATTAAAGACACGTTTGCACCTGTGTCAATCATAAATTTTACATTTACATTATATACCTTGGCGGTAACATAGGCAATTTCGTTATCCGGGTGCTTGATTAATGTGGAATTTTCTTCCATTAGCTCCTCTCGGATGTTCTTCAGATAATGGTTCTGAATTATTATTATTGTGTCGTCATTAGTCTCGTTTGTCTGTCTTGTTAATAACCCAATAGATCGGATCAGTACCGGTCCTGTGGTATTCTCACTGCCGCTGCTCATTTAAATGTTGGGCGTTGCCTTCGGCGCGGTCCTCTGATCTGATGGGGTGATTATCCTCAGTGTTTTGCCTTCTCTCGATCGAGTGGTCATTGCGAGTTATTTGTTCTCGACTCCTTCTGTTTTCTTCAGCACTCCGGCTCCTCGGTCTTCTATAACCACGTCTCCCGTCATTTCTACTCTCTGCGTTTATATAGTTTACCCGTCGCCTGTATGTTTGATTCGGTATCGACTGGTTATTATTGTGGTATTGATTATTGGGCCTGTTATAACCGCCTCCGTTTTGGTTATTTCCCCTGTTGTAAGAATGGTTTGGATTGTTATTGTTGTTGGGGTAATTCTGGTTATAGTTTCTCGGGTAATTATTGTTGTTATTATTGTTATTAAAACCTCGATAATTATTGGGGTTGGCTGGTGGATGATTGGCCGGTGTGTAGTTTCCTTGCGGCCCACTTGGTTGATTTCTGTTATCGTAATTTCTGCAGTTTGGCGTGTTCTTTTGTCGGTTCAACACATAATGTTTCTCCCGCTCATATTCCCCCAATAACGCGGCCATCTCTTGAATCGTCTTGATTCTTCCACTCAAACAGCTTTTTGTGATTTCCCCGTCGTAGTGGTATGCTAATTGTGTCACCAGGCACTCTTCAGGGATGTTAGGTTCTAGGTTCCTCGCTATGCTTACCTTACCTAAAAAGTAAGCGGTTGGGGACTGTCCCAGGTAAGGGTCGAATCGGCCGTTGCTGATGTTATTTCTTACCACGTGCTGTGTCGCCTCCGACCAGTATTTGTCCTTGAATAATTTTTTAAACTCACTAAAATTGTGTATATCTGGTCTCACAGCCGTCCACCAATTGTCGTGAACTTCTTTGAACATGTCGTCGATCATGCCCTTGATTACTGTCCACCGTGTCTCTCTGGTTCGGGCTAAGTTCTCCTCTACTCGTTCTATGAATTCAATTGGGTTGGGTTTGTAATTTTTTAAGTTTATTGTTTCTCTATTTTCGCTACATGATATGTGTGAGCTCATGATTGGTCGGTCCTTCAATGCATTAATCTCTTCCTGTAGGCGTAGTTCTCTTGCCCTAAATTCAGCTATTTTCCCTTCTTGGGCGGTTGTGGTGTCCTTCACTTCACCTACTGATGCATCCACTCTGCTATAGTTCTCTTCGACTCTGGTCTGTATTTGTTCTAATTTGTTGTTGGTTTCTTTTTGGAGTCCTTCAACCCTCCTCTTACCTTCGCCTTCCACTTCATTCACCTTGATCAAAATTTCTTCTCGGACTTGCATCACTACTTCGCTGGTTTTCTCTATCTTCTCTTCCGTTTCCATTACAGTTTGTTTCAGTTCTTCTCTGTATTCCGTCAACTGTTGCTGTAATGTATCCTGGTTGTATTCAATTTTGTCGTTCAACGTTTCAATGTCCTCCTTCATGAGTCTCAAGGTTTCACTGGTTTTCTCATTACTTCTCTCTACCTTTTCACCTATCAGCTTATTCTCCTCCTTCATTTTCCGTTCTAAAGTTTCGATATTCTTTTTGTTACTCTCCCCATTCCTGTCGAATTTTTCATTCAAGGACTCAAACTTCTTATTCAATTCTTCGTTATTTCGTTTTAATTCTTGTTTTAATGTTTCTCTTCCTTCCTGCTTGTCCTCCTTCCTTCGTTCTTCCATATTCTTCTCCATTCTTTGAAACATTTCCATCAATCTATCCATCTTCGTTTCTTCTGTGGTTCTAGTTGGCTCTGCTGGGGCTAATAATTCTTCCACATCTTCCACTGAAGTTATTTCTCTTTCTTCCATTCCGGCGCCTTTCTCGATCTCCGTTTCTGATCTTTTGTCTCCCTTTTCCGCCTCCTTCTCGCATATCTTTGCCTGGTATCTCGTATCGTGCTTTGCCGGTTCCACTTCTGTAGTCGCCGCTAGGATCTGTAAAGTTTACTGGTAGGATTTTTTAGTTATCCTAGCCCTACTAGTTGGCGCACCACTTTGTAAGAGAACTCTTGTGCGGGGTATTTAATAATGTTGTAATGCGTGTTATTCTGTAGTCCCACTTTGGATGCGTCACTTTGTAATATACCTTTACCTAGGGTGTAATTTTTAAATATAATGTATTTCTGTAAGTCATTGTATCTTCGTATAGTATATGTGTGAGTGTTGAGCGTTTGTTAACTCGCTCGTTGGGTTCGTGATATGGTATGGGTGAGTGATTGATGTTATTAATAAATTCAATAAATTCTGTCACTGTTATTTGCGTGTAGCAAGTCGAATTGTGCCTTCTCTTACCATTTACGGGTAAACCGTATCTCTCACCATTTGGTTTGAATATTGCCGCCTCGCCACCTGATTGGCGCACGCCTTTCTGCAGTGTCGACTTGGCTAACGTCTTGTTTTGAGGTTTTCACTTCAATAAATTCTTATCTATTATCTTAATTTACTCGACTCAAACATACGGTGTTGCAGAATGAGAATATTTATTAACACTTTGGTAGGTTTCAATTATTTTGTAGTACATTAATTTTATTTTTAGCACCGGCTATTACAGTTGTTCAGTTGGTATGCCCAGTTCCAATGTTTTGTACACAAACCGTCTTGACGGTTAACGTTAGTTTACAATTAAAATGGTTTTACTCAGGGGTGTTAATAAGTCCTTTTGGCTACAGAAATATTTGACTACGGCTAAAATACACAAATTTATAACAATCCTTAATACTAGGTACACAAAAAAATTAATATCTTAACACATTCGAGTAAGTAATTATCAATGAGATTTAGTAAAATTTTTGGTTAGGATTTGTCTATTAGGAATGTTTGTTAACTATTTATTATATTTTAATTTTAATAATTATCAACTGATTAAAGTTCAAATAGTGATATTACCAATACCTTCAGTTCTAAATCAGAATATGTGATGGTACAATCATGGTACATTTTTGAAATTACCTAAAATATGGTAACGAGATCATAAATATTGTATTTTTCTATTTTTTGACATACCCAACCCAACCTCAAACACCCGATATCGAATCTACAGTGAGTGGACTATATCACAATATTTGCCAGGATTTGAACTAATTCGTAGCAGAATCTGTAAAATGTCATAAAAACAGTGTGCAGTTATTGCGATAAGCAAGCCAAGCCTTAATTACGTCAGAGGCGGAGAATGTGTTGACAACGACAAAACTGCGATGTCAACTAGTTAAACAAAGAAAATGTGACGTCAGTACACCCCACTTCCGCAGAATCCAACCAGGAATTGTCGTCATTTCTGCTGCAGCACTGATCAGAGCCGGCCGGCTGCTCATTCACTTACGGGTGAATTTTAACTTTTTAGACCACTATAGGTGGTTAATAAACAGTATCATATCTATATACAAAATGTATTAAGGAAAGTTATAGTTCGGCTTTGTGTAGGCGTCCTCGGCCGATGAATCGTCCGTAAAAGATCGACGTATAGAATCGGTCCCACGACGGTGGGTTACGTGGGTTGACACGAAAGTGCCCCGTCAAGCGCCGTAAAATATACCGATTGTGCCGATGTACGAACAATACTAGCAGTGCGAGGAGGCCAACACGAAATGGGTGAGAGCGTTCCTTATACACTTTAAATCCTCGAAATCACTCATCATGAAATCCTTTTATTATTTCCCAACATAAAATTTTATTTAAAAAATTACTTAAATTTTCAATCTATTTAAAAGGAGCTCCAACATAAATAATCAAATAATTGTACCATGAGTATGGGAGAGTGAGTGTTTGTGTGCGTGTGTAATAATTCCTAAGTGCTGGGTTGAGCACCACTATATAAATATGTCTATGTTATTATTGTATAATCAAATTTATTAAACTTAATCAAAATTTTGATTATTATTACACTTTATCATTATTACACATTATGTTTTTGGAAGGGTTAAAGTTGGTAAACTGTTATGTAACAAAGTAAAGAATAAAAGGGGTATTTCATTGGTAACAATTAGAACAGCTGTTTTGTTATTTCAAGCAATTTCCGTTTCCTAATAACTTCGCGTAACGAAATTCTGGCCCATGACTTAGGTAATAAATAAAGATGGCGTCCTAGTTTATGTATACATAACCACATTTGTGAGATATAATATATCGTATCTATAAATCAAAATAAACGTAAGTATACAAATAGTGATCAGTGAAGTGAAAATTGTTGTTTATTATTTTTGATCGAAAAATTTGGAATTTGTTTAATGGGATTATTGTTTATACTCATCAACTTTCGATGGAGCTTCTGCGATGCCGTCTTCTTCTTCCGGATGGATCCAGTCATCTTCTATTCTTCGGAATCTCATTAATCTCGTCCAGACGGTTTTTCTCGTAGACTTCGGCCTTGTACTCCTTCTGCGATCGTCCGTCTTCTTGAGTTGATGTAGGTCCTTATGATCTTCCTTCGGGATTAGTCGTCATCTATTCTTCGCGGCGTCTTCTTGATTTCTTTGGGTAATTATAGGTTGTGAACAAATTTAATAAATAATATATTATCCAGGATTCCCTGGGCTGCTATCATAATCTTCCTTTCCTTTGATTTTGGTTAAAATTCACTTATTTGGAATTAAATTTTGGGGTGAGAGCTACTCAATCCGCTCTCGGCGTCGGTCAATAATGGACTATCGAAAATCTAACGGTTTTTTGGCAATAAATTTCGGTTGCTATGGTTACCTAATAAATTATGCTAATTCTCATTGGTCATTAATTTAAGTCATTGTTATGTTTTAACGTCTTATTTTAGTTTAATTTTACAAAATATCTTCAAATGAAGATTCCTATCTTATATTAATAGCTAGGTTTATTACATGAGTACCATTGTTCATAATTTTTTATAAGGGTCATTTTGATATCCCTCATGGTCACTTTTGAGTAGCTAATTACATTTTTATTATTTTTCATATTTATATTTTACATATATTTTATTCAAAATAGGCTGTTATTCATACCTTTTGGTATTAGGGATACTCACTTAATTTGTTTAAACATTTGGTATACTCTGCTTTAATATTGGACTATTATTTGTTCTCAAATTTACTAAATTCTTATTTAACAGTTAGGCCTAGAGCCTAGATTTTACTATACTACTATCTAACATTCCTTAGTAACTTATTACCTTTACATTTGGTATTTTTAACACAATTTTTTTTTTTTAAACAAAACAAGCAATAAACATCGGTGTTCCTAACTCCACCTCTTATTATAGTAATAAACATTTTCTTTACAGGTTCAAGCCTGAAATAACTTCTAACTACCTTTCTGCTCCCTTCTACTATCTGGTTCAATTAATAATTCATTACATTATAATGGTTCTTTTAAAACAGTAACAACATCCTTATTATACTAACATTAATTTATACTTTGCACAATATATACTGTTCCTCCATTCCTTCACTAGAAAAAAGTGTCTATCGTTCTTGTTTGTCCTTCATTCCAATGTGTTAATTTCTATTTTATCCTATAATCCTTATTACCTATGGCTTACTGTAATTACATTATAATAAGTTCCTCTTACTTACTAATACAAAGTTTATCACTGGTCTTCCTGTTATTCTAACACAGTTTACTAATTAGAATACTTTTTGAAGTTCACCAACTACACTTTTTCCTTCATAGAAGGTTTTTGACTTATACACTTTCACTTACTATGTGCAACATGCTCTCACTGCATGTCACCACTTTATTTTAATATACTCCTTCTTCCACTCACTTAATTATTCACTGGGTTGTTTTTGATATTGGTATCATTATGGGGTTACTGATTACAATTGTTTATTTTATTTTCCCTTCACAAATGATCACTTGTTGGGTAATTAACTGTGGCCTTGATTTGCCTTAGGTTATGTTTACTAATTTTGATTATATTCATCACTATTTATTAGGGTGTGTGGATTATTAATTCCCTAACTTATATTTATAAACACATTCCTTCATCAATAAAATATACATAACATTATTATCTTTCATTAACATTATTAACCTAGGTAAATCTCATCTACACTCTAATTACCTTAGTTCATTTGTTAACCTACAGAATAATGGTCATTATTCGGGATTTACAATGTTCATTCTTAATGTCTTGGTTACATTTAGTTCTTAGCTCCTTCTTCATTGTTCCGTGGTTCCTTTTGTATTTATCCGATCTATTGTGTCAGGTCATTGTCAGTTTATCAGTCATTGGTCATTTGGGTTATTGGGTTATTGATCTCTGAGTTTATAAGTTTTTGCCTCTTATTCTTGTCTTCAGCTTTTTATTTTATAGTTAAATATCATTGGATCTTCACTACCTTATGTCATGTTACATAATTGTTATTATACATTTTATAGAATTTATGTTAGCTGTTTAATAATTCAGTAATAAGTAAATTTTCATCATTTTCTTTTACTGCCATAGCCAGTGCATTAATTGTTGAGTAGTTAATATGAGCACACTACCGGTTCTTACTTTTCAATTATAAATTTTATTATACATTTTATAAAATTTATGTTAGCTGTTTAATAATTCAGTAATAAGTAAATTTTCATCATTTTCTTTTTCTGCCATAGCCAGTGCATTAATTGTTGAGTTGTTAATATGAGCACACTACCGGTTCTTACTTTTCAGTTATAAATTTTATTATACATTTTATAAGACCGTGCAGTCATGTTGACCTTGCGATGGCACATTACTATTTGGGGGGGAACATTCCTAAATTTTGTATGCTTGTAACTTAAGAGTTGTTTGGGCTGTATTGCCAGATTGACTTCGGTCATTTCTCATACTTGTGATAAGTTCATTTGTTGTAACCCTGTTATACTCTGACAAGTTAATATATTGTTTTCTTAAATGAAAAGTTTTTAAAGCAGGCTGGGCACTTTATCCGATTACGGTAGTTTCGGATGGGGGTCTTGGTGACGGATACTGGGGTTATACTCTCCTGAGGTATGGTGAAAAATATATATATAGGCTGTCGGCCAGGTGAACATGTGTGTGTGTGTGTGTGTGTGTGTTCTTTGTGTATTCATGTAAGTATATTGATTGATGTTGTATTTATGTGTATTTATAAGAAATTATTGAATTATGAGCTATGATGTTACATGGGTATATTTTCAGAATGTTATAATGTCAGGGAGTGGAGTAGAAGTTTTTAAGGAAATTTTTTAATTTTATCAAAGTTATATTGAATGTCAAGACTGGAAATTGCTAATAAAATTTGTTATTGTTGTTTAACCCTTAATTGCCTGGGCGGTTTGGCGATACATTTTTGCCCGGGCGGCGTACTGAGTACGCCAGTCCATTTGTTGGTCTGTCCCACCAAATTATCATCAACTGCTTGTAATTTTTTAACACGTTGACTGTGAATGACACACCGTGTGTCATTTTGATAACAATTCCAAGTAATTCAGCTCCAGAAAATAAAACAATTTATTTTTCTCTGCTCTAGAACGTTTTTCGTTTCATAATATTACTTCTTTGTCCTTCAATGTAATTATCTTGGTTATAAACAAAATTGTAATTATCGTTTGTAAACAAACGAGCTAAGCCGTTGAGATAAGCCGCAACAAACAGAACACTACCAAGAGAATATGTTTTTTTTTGCACAACGAAGTGAACGTGATAACATTGAAAAAGCGAAATAATAAAAAAAAAACATGCGGGTAATTATATGCGTTTATTGAAACGAAATATGAAAGAGGAAATAGCTGTCCTACATATATATATATATTGTAACGACAAAGAGAGACGGGGCGTCCTTCTTATTTAAAAGCCCCACGTTGGAGTCGTCAGTCTGTAACGATCTCGAAGACTCGGTCGTACCTTTGTATAAAATGTTTACACTTGTTTTTAATGTGTATAAGTGTTAATGTGGTGTGTTCGCCTCACACCGGTCGTTACAATAATGGTTGTCACTACTGAAGTCCGTAGCATGGTCTAAATTACCAGTGTAACCTACCTGTTTATTCATAGGGGTTGCGAATCCCGGGTGGCGCCAAATTGTTTATATGAAAACAATTAAATTTGTTAAATTATAAGTTAATAAGTGTTGTCAGCATTGACGGCTGGAGCGTTCGAATGATTCCCGCCGCTGTACAGGTTGTCGTATTGTCCACTCGTGAAGAGCGCTAGTTGGTTACTTAATAAAAACTGCTAACACATATATATTCTATAACGTCCTATGAAATAAAACGATGGTAATACTCTGTACAGTAATTTTAATGCAAATTCAGTCATTAATTAATATGACAAAAGGATTATAAATGATTTAATAACAAATTGCTCCGGCTTAGAACATGAAACGCATACTACATCTCAAAGTTGGCGAAATTGGTTTTGAAACAAATTAACTTGATGCCGTGATGGCTTCTGTTTACATACAATATATTAATCTGTTCAAAATCTGGGGTTCTTTGGGTTATAAAATAAAACATAAAAGTTGGTTACATTAAAAAAGTACACTACCATACCTTATACATACTTAAATAGTATAAAGTGTTTTTACAAATTGTTCGGTAGTGTCGTATAGTTTGTTACAAAGTTCGCACACTAATACGAGGTTATATTTTAATTAACAAATGTTTTACGTAAGTTGATTATGCATTAAACCTTTGAAAGAAAATTAATTTTGTTTAATAGTGAGAAATTTTGATTGTTTTGAGAAATATTTAAAGTAATTTGGTTTCTGGGATAAAGGAATTTAGTTGATACTTATCAGTTCAGGCAGTGGTGATATGTTGTCATCTGGGGTAGTGGAAATTCTGCAATTTTGGGCTGGTTTAAGCTTCGGGCATCTTCTTCTATCTCGTCTTGGGACTTTCTGCTATTAATTTCTTTTTATTTGGTTCCAGGACATCGTTTAATCTTAGAAGCTCTGCATCTATTCGTCATTGGTTCTTGTTGTCGACTTCTGAACGTCTTTTTAACTATTTAATGTAAAATTTCAGTCATCACAATCTTGTGTACCGCTTACCCACGCGTCATTTTTTCAAGTCTCATAAATTTAACGGAAAATTAGTATTCAACGGCCCGTTTCTATGGTAACAGAAACCCTCTGATTGGTTAAGGCCTCGATTAAAAGCATTGTTATGAGATTTGAATTTTTATTCAAATTTATTATGTAATTTCTTAATGATTTTATTGCTTTATCGTTCCTTTGAGGTCATAAATAATATCACTATTGTCGTTATTTCCTTTCAAAGTTTAAAATGATACCTCATAAGGTCATATTCCATTATACATTAACTTTAGTCTAATTATTTGACATCTGATAAATTACATATCTCTGTTAAATTAAACTTTTATAATAACATTTCTCTTTTAAAATGATTTATACATAATTACTGATTATTTACTGGTCTTAGATTAGTAAATTTCCTTGTGAATTTGTTATAATTGACATTTGTGTATGTCTGACAGTTAGACGTTTTCATAGCCAAAAGTAGCCATGATGGTATTTTATTTATTTCTTTTAAATTATATTTTAATTCAGCCTAATGGGCTTCACTTTGTTATGATAATTGTTTATGTTGCTTTTTGATTCTGTTTGTGTTCTAATTACTATTCAATATAGTTTTCATTATTCATCTTTTAAAATATAACAATTAGGCTTATGGACTGCAAGTTGTAACGGTACAGAAGTGTGTGATCCAGTTTTAATCAGTATTTAAGTCAGTAATTCAGTGATTAATAAATTGTTAACTTTCACCTGCGAGGAGCCCCAGTACAACATACACTGTTAGCCTAAACTTTGTCCAGACGCATTGCGTAACTGCCCCAGCAGTAGGCTTTTTGTGAATCACAGTATGCAGTTTGTCATCAGAGAGTGAACCATACATAGACAGCAGCAGGAAGCAGTATACAGTTCGTAAATCAGTGGCCTCGGGGGTGCAAGATAGGCCATAAAATTAATTCGGCCTATTCAGTCAATGGTTAAAGCATTAATTGTTAACAAGTATAAAGTATATAAACAGTGTAGCACGCGGCCAGCCTACAACAACATCTAAGTGCAAAAAGTTACGTCGGCCGACTTTATTTTACCATATGTGGGAACATTGAATTAAAACACTGAAAATCTAAGTAAAGACTGTAAACTAATAAATAATTGCGTGAGTGCGCCCGAAAAACGAAAGTGGTTAAAATGAGACCGTGCAACAAACCATATGGACACACACGGTGGACGGGTAACTAACAACCTTACATATATAATTCAGCCTAATGGGCTTCACTTTGTTATGATAATTGTTTATGTTGCTTTTTGATTCTGTTTGTGTTCTAATTACTATTCAATATAGTTTTCATTATTCATCTTTTAAAATATAACAATTAGGCTTATGGACTGCAAGTTCCCTTCAGCCATATCCTATTCATAACATTTAAAACAAACAATTCTTTATAAGTTATTAGTTACTGTTGGTTTTACCATTAATTTTATTCTTTTGCTATTACTTTGAGTGATAAACATCATCACTTCTTTCAAACTCATTAAATTTCTTTCCCTTCTAACATGGGGTGTTTTAGTAATTGTATACTTAATTTTAATGCAAAATCTTATTTCAATACTACTATCTTCCTCCATTCCAAGTTAACACAAACTGTTTTTACATGGGCTTTCGCCCTGAACAATACTACATCCTTTACTTATCTCTATTTTAAATACTATTTTTAATTATTCTTAATTATATGATTGTTCATAAGCTCACTTACATCATTGACTGGTTCATCAATGATTTTTTTAAGTGTTTTCGAATCTATTAATACATTTTTATTACTGATAATATCCTTTTCCACGTATCACTTTCACCTTTAATTAACTGAGGTTTATCACTGATACACTCACTGTTTTGGGGTATTAACACTTTCACTATTGCACTTTATTTTGTTTCACTGTTTATATTAAGTGTTACTTAGTGGGTAATCCCTATACTTATTTCTCCTATTTCTCACTATTTCCTTATAATATAATACTTATTATTAATGACGTTTGGTTATTTACATTTCATTAAATCTAACTTTAATAATTGGGTTAGTGTACTTTTCTTCACTACGTTACTTTTTAATTGTCTTTTGTTTAAAACAGGTATATAAATTATTTCATTTATAACAATAATATTTGTTTTCATTAGTGGATAATTATTTGGGGTTTATTTACAGTATTCTATCTTTGAGTATACCATTTCTCCCTTTTATATGTGGTGTTTGTTACTTCTTGGTTTCACTTTGTCTCCTCTTCATTCTTCCTCTTCTTCTTCTTCATCTGCTTCAACTTCAGTTGTCTTCATTTTGATTCAGTTCTCCTCTTCTCATCTGGTTTAATTTCTATTTAGTTGTAGGAGTTTGTTCACTTCCTTTTATTCTTCTTTGGTTCTGGTTTCTTACCTTCTTTTGTTAGTTCCTATTGGTTTGGTCAATCACCTTTTTCTTTGTGTATGTTTCGTGGTTCCCTTCTTTTGTTTTCTGTTGTTGGGTCAATCACTTGGGTTGGGTAATATCGTTGTTCGTCGTGTCATAATATGTATATTTTATTTATTTTTAAACATTTTATTTGATATGAAGTATTTTTACATTTATAATTATCTTTTTTATCCCTGGTACTGGGGTGGCTTATTTGTGTTGTAACATAATGCCTCTCCTCTAAAATTGATCATTTTAATAAAACACTAGCGTAGTTTTTTATGAAATTATCAGTTATATATAATCTTTTTCCTTTTCTTTCTGGTTTGTTTCTCCATTCTTTATATCTCTTCTTACTTAATTCATTCCATTTTATTTGGATCTGTTTTTATTTATTTCCATTGGTGCATTTTCCCTATACACATTTTTTCCCTAACTTTTATAGTAGCTGGTTTCTCCCATTACTACTCATTTTTTCTGAGACCAGAGGAACATCATCTCTGCTCAGTTTATTTGGATTGCTGGACTTTTCAACAGTCAATCTTAAATACCTTCTTTGTCAACTTGTGACTTAAATTAATAATAATAATAATAATATACTTTGGGATGGTCCACCTTGTGCTTTGTTTTTTAGATCACTTTGGCCTTTTACTCATTCTTCCTTCCGCTATACCTTAGCTATATACTATCATCTACTCATACAGTTGATTGTTTTTTATATTTATTCATATGTTAATTTCATCATATCTAACTTTTCATTATTTTGTTTTCAATTCTTATTGTGATCATTTTAATTATCTTAGACATTTCTATTCTTTTCTTGGTTATTTAGCAACATTCTGCTTTAGCCATAGCTTGTATATTTGTTTTATACATAAATTCTCTTTTCCCATGTACCAGTTCAGATTTTTTTTTCTTCGAATACATTTGATTCATTATAATTTCAGGTATTTATCTCTTTATTTTTGTTTATTTCATTTTGTATTAAATATCATTTTTGATAAATTTTTGTAAGTTAGTTCTCTTACTTTAAAGGAATGTTTGTAGCTTATTCCTTTTTAGTTATTTTTTGTTTAATTATAATCGTAAGTTTGTGATTCTTACTTTTATATATTTAGGAATTTGTGTAACTTATTCCTTATTATCTCACTTTTTTATTTCATATATCAACCTTTTATTAGACTGTGAGTTGATTTAAATTGAAAGGAATTTGTGTAACTTATTCCTTTGTTTTTTACATTATTATTCATTTATTTTAATTTTTTCTATTCCGCATATATCATCTAAATAGGGTAGTAAGCTGCTCTTACAATCTTTTGGAATTTTGAAATATATTTATTTCATTTCTAGTTATTTTATTCTTCTTCATAAAACTTTTTTATTGAAGTTTGGTTATAAACTCCCTTTATTTTTCTTGTATTTACATTGCTTATCTGGTAAGTATTATTACCATTATCCTTTGTGATAACGTATGGTTATACATTGGGTTATACATATTACTATATTCATATTGCTTTATACCGGACCTTGTTATTTATACTTTTGTAAGTTGACTTCTCCTTTTCCTTCCTGGTTAATGCCTTCTCTTGTATATTTCACTCTTTGTTGATCTTCCCCACTACTCCTTCAAATGTCTGATTTTCTACATTTATTCTGGATAATTTTTTAAGTTTGTTTATTGATTGTGGTTTATTTTTTCTCATTTAATTCGTCTTGGTCGTTGTCATTTCTTGTCTTGGTGATTTTTATTGGTCTAATTTAACTTTAATACTTCTTTCCTTTCCATTGGGTTGCTTGGTCAGTAATTCGAAGATCAGTCCCTTTTCTTGGTGTGTGGTATCTTCGCTTAGTTTACCCATGGTCCATCAGTTCCTCTGCACTTCTGGTTCGGATAACCCTGGCGTGTAGAACTGTTTTCTTCCTTGCAACATAGGTCTCCTCCGTCTTGTACCATAATTCCTCTAATACCATATGTTCCGTAGTATTTATGTCTACCTCAAACATTTGATTACTTTGTCGATTCATCAGAGAAGTTAATTGTGCCTCTTTCATTAATGTTATTTTTGCTTTTTTATTCGGTATTTCCATTTCTGGTGTGTTCCAGTGTTTTATTGACCTTCTTGATTTGTTATACTCTGTTTTGTTGTCAGTCATTTCTATTTCTGGCATCTTCCATCTAAGCATAGATTTGCTGAAATTTTCATCCACTGGTTGGTTGTGAATTCCTTTTATAATTTCCCTCAGAGTCCTCCTACAATCTTTATACTTTATTAATTTGCTTTGGTAGGTAAGGGGCAAATTAAACACGTCGATGAGTCCGTTCTTCATCATCTCCACTTCTTCTCGTGTTTTGATGTGTTTCCTTTTATATACCTTTCTCATTTCCTCTGTTTTCTTAGTGATTCGATTCTTCTTTACTCTTCTACTGTTGGTTTTCTTGTGCTTAATTTTCTTGGTGTCATTGTTATCTGTATGTTCAGAAAACAATACACTTGTTTCTTCTACAATTTCCATCTCCTTCTGTGTTATTTTCTGATTCCCCGGTTCCCTGTTCTCATTCAACGTTTCTTTGATACTTCCAGAAGTGCTGTCTAGTGTTTCATTCAATTGTTTGAAATCACTATCTAAAGTTTCTTGAAGGCGATTTACTGGGTAACTTGTTTCTTCCCATCTCTTATTCATCCCTGTTTTTGTCCGTTTGACTTCTTCACGAAACTCTACTAGCATGAATCTTAATTCTTCTCTGTTCTTCTCACCATCTTCCTCCATTTTCCGTTGGAGAATATCATTACTATGTTCCATCTTTTTATTTACTATTTCCAGATCCTTCTTGACCTGTTTCTTCAGCTCTTCGCTCTTCTTTTCCAATGTCTCCTGACTTCTCTTCAGGTCTTCATGGTTGCTTTCCATTTTGTTATTCAGAAATTCTATGCTCTCCTTCATTTGTTTCTTCAATTCTTCACTGTTTCGGTCCAGTTTTTCATTCATTCCCATTTGTAATGATTCCAATTTTTTATTCAAATCTTCCTGGTCCCGTTTTCTCTCTTCCTTGTCGGACTCTAATTTTTTATTCAATTCTTCCTTGTCTGACTCTAATTTTTTATTCAAATCTTCCTTGTCTGACTCTAATTTTTTATTTAATTCTTCCTGGTTCCTGTTCATTTGTTCCATCATCATTCTCATCAAACTATCTAATTTCGTCTCTTCGGTTGGGTTGACTTGTTGGTTGTTTACCATTACTTCTGCTTCTATTTCTGGTTCCGGTAGATTTGGGTTTTCCAGTTGGTCCTCCTGTGGATGCTCTTCCAACAATTCTCCAATCATTTCCTCAACTTCTATTTCCTCAACTTCTATTTCCTCAACTTCTTCCATTTCTTCTTGGTTTTCTTCTTGGTTTAATGCTTCCTTACCTTTGAGCCTCGTAACCATACTATGTCTATTCATAACCGCCGCTAGTTGTCCTTTCTAGCCCCACGTTGGGCGCCAATATGTAACGAAGTAGAATGGGCGCGTCCTTCTTCTTTAAAGCCCCACGATGGAGTCGTCAATATGTAACTATCTCTGGAGGGGGGGGCGTCCTTATTTAAAAGCCCCACGTTGGAGTCGTCAATCTGTAACGATCCCGAAGACTCGGTCGTACCTTTGTATAAAATGTTTACACTTGTTTTTTATGTGTATAAGTGTTAATGTGGTGTGTTCGCCTCACACCGGTCGTTACAATAATGGTTGTCACTACTGAAGTCCGTAGCGTGGTCTAAATTACCAGTACAACCTACCTGTTTATTCATAGGGATTGCGAATCCCGGGTGGCGCCAAATTGTTTAAATGAAAACAATTAAATTTGTTAAATTATAAGTTAATAAGTGTTGTCAGCATTGACGGCTGGAGCGTTCGAATGATTCCCGCCGCTGTACAGGTTGTCGTATTGTCCACTCGTGAAGAGCGCTAGTTGGTTACTTAATAAAAACTGCTAACACACATATATTCTACAACGTCCTATGAAATAAAACGATGGTAATACTCTGTACTGTAATTTTAATGCAAATTCAGTCATTAATTAATATGACAAAAGGATTATAAATGATTTAATAACAAATTGCTCCGGCTTAGAACATGAAACGCATACTACATCTCAAAGTTGGCGAAATTGGTTTTGAAACAAATTAACTTGATGCCGTGATGGCTTCTGTTTACATACAATATATTAATCTGTTCAAAATCTGGGGTTCTTTGGGTTATAAAATAAAACATAAAAGTTGGTTACATTAAAAAAGTACACTACCATACCTTATACATACTTAAATAGTATAAAGTGTTTTTACAAATTGTTCGGTAGTGTCGTATAGTTTGTTACAAAGTTCGCACACTAATACGAGGTTATATTTTAATTAACAAATGTTTTACGTAAGTTGATTATGCATTAAACCTTTGAAAGAAAATTAATTTTGTTTAATAGTGAGAAATTTTGATTGTTTTGAGAAATATTTAAAGTAATTTGGTTTCTGGGATAAAGGAATTTAGTTGATGCTTATCAGTTCAGGCAGTGGTGATATGTTGTCATCTGGGGTAGTGGAAATTCTGCAATTTTGGGCTGGTTTAAGCTTCGGGCATCTTCTTCTATCTCGTCTTGGGACTTTCTGCTATTTAATTTCTTTTTATTTGGTTCCAGGACATCGTTTAATCTTAGAAGCTCTGCATCTATTCGTCATTGGTTCTTGTTGTCGACTTCTGAACGTCTTTTTAACTATTTAGTGTAAAATTTCAGTCATCACAATCTTGCGTACCGCTTACCCACGCGTCATTTTTTCAAGTCTCATAAATTTAATGGAAAATTGGTATTCAACGGCCCGTTTCTATGGTAACAGAAACCCTCTGATTGGTTAAGGCCTCGATTAAAAGCATTGTTATGAGATTTGAATTTTTATTCAAATTTATTATGTATTTTCTTAATGATTTTATTGCTTTATCGTTCCTTTGGGGTCATAAATAATATCACTATTGTTGTTATTTCCTTTCAAAGTTTAAAATGATACCTCATAAGGTCATATTCCATTATACATTAACTTTAGTCTAATTATTTGACATCTGATAAATTACATATCTCTGTTAAATTAAACTTTTATAATAACATTTCTCTTTTAAAATGATTTATACATAATTACTGATTATTTACTGGTCTTAGATTAGTAAATTTCCTTGTGAATTTGTTATAATTGACATTTGTGTATGTCTGACAGTTAGACTTTTCATAGCCAAAAGTAGCCATGATGGTATTTTATTTATTTCTTTTAAATTATATTTTAATTCAGCCTAATGGGCTTCACTTTGTTATGATAATTGTTTATGTTGCTTTTTGATTCTGTTTGTGTTCTAATTACTATTCAATATAGTTTTCATTATTCATCTTTTAAAATATAACAATTAGGCTTATGGACTGCAAGTTGTAACGGTACAGAAGTGTGATCCAGTTTTAATCAGTATTTAAGTCAGTAATTCAGTGATTAATAAATTGTTAACTTTCACCTGCGAGGAGCCCCAGTACAACATACACTGTTAGCCTAAACTTTGTCCAGACGCATTGCGTAACTGCCCCAGCAGTAGGCTTTTTGTGAATCACAGTATGCAGTTTGTCATCAGAGAGTGAACCATACATAGACAGCAGCAGGAAGCAGTATACAGTTCGTAAATCAGTGGCCTCGGGGGTGCAAGATAGGCCATAAAATTAATTCGGCCTATTCAGTCAATGGTTAAAGCATTAATTGTTAACAAGTATAAAGTATATAAACAGTGTAGCACGCGGCCAGCCTACAACAACATCTAAGTGCAAAAAGTTACGTCGGCCGACTTTATTTTACCACATGTGGGAACATTGAATTAAAACAGTGAAACTCTAAGTAAAGACTGTAAACTAATAAATAATTGCGTGAGTGCGCCCGAAAAACGAAAGTGGTTAAAACGAGACCGTGCAACAAACCATATGGACACACACGGTGGACGGGTAACTAACAACCTTACATATATATGTAAACCAATTTTAAACCAAATGATGATAGTTGATAAACATGAAAATCTAAATAATTGAGAGCCCTAAGGGAAGGGATTTTGTTAAAAGAAAATAGCAAGGGGAAAAGAGATAAATATGTACTGGTTCATTTCAAATATAAACAATTTGTAATAGGTTAGAAGTAAAAAAGATTCCATTTGTAAATTTGTTTGATTTCATGTTATTCGTTAATAACACTTACTGATAATATAAAATAATGTACCAGTTTTTAATTGATGTCCAAGTAAAACGAAGGAATTAATGTGGTTAATAAACTAGAAGCGATTGTTTTTAAAACAAATTGTGTATTTATATGTGTACTGATAACCTTCAAATAATCCTTTCTGCAGCTGTTTTCGTCTGTACAACTCTGGACCCGAACTTAAAGGTAAGAATTAATTTAATGAAGAAATTTGTGTTAGTGGTTGAAATCACAATCAGAATGATCAATATTGCACACCACTATATAAAAATTATTCCGATTAGCGCTTTCAAGCTTCACAGCTCATCGTCAGATCAGGAATAGCTGATCAGCCTATTCCTGATCTGACGATGAGCTGTGAAGCTTGAAAGCGCTAATCGGAATAATTTTTATATAGTGGTGTGCAATATTGATCATTCTGATTAAGAATTAATTATTAATGTGAAATAATTGAAAAGTTACAAATGGCGCCCGAACAGGGACTCGAGTAATATATATGTAATTAATTTAGAGAGTTACATTGGCGCCCGAACAGGGACTCGAGAGTAAGTTACAACTTACATTCGCCAGACCTAACCAAGCTGCAGAACGGGTTATTTGGAAGTGAGGGTGTAAATAAAGTAATTTCAGAATGGAAAATGAAAACATGTCAACTGAGCCGGCCAATAAAGGCGACTCAGGAATTCAAACGAGTGAAAATAATGATGAAGTCAGCTTCACTGACAGTAATAGCCAGTTAACAGAATCAAAAATAATGAAAAATGTCGAACATCAATCGACACCTATCCAAGGTAAAAAATTTGATGATAGCTATGAAATGTTTAGAATAATACAAGCAATGATAGAAAAACAGAGTGTAAAGTTTGATGAACAAAAAAACGAAATTAGCGTAAAATTTGATGAACTTAAAACTGACATTAATGAAGTACAAATCAAGAGTGAAAGTAACTTTAATAAATTGAAATATGAATTAAATGAAACGTTGAGTCATACATTAAAAAATATGAATAACAGAATTGACAAAATAGAGAGTAATGTGGTAGAAAAAATTGATAAACAAAGACAAAAGGTAATTGAAAATTTTGAATGTAAAACAGATGATAATTATAATGAGATGTGTAAAAACGTGGTAGTAGAGAACAAGGAGATTAATGTTGAGAGTGATAAGGAAGATGGTGTTGAAGTAGAGTTTAGTAATGAAGTGTTGTTAGTAAAGGCCGATGAGAGTGAGAGAGAGCGTGAAGATAGTTTAAATGTAGAGCATAAAAAGAGGGCAAATTTTTCTTGTGAGACAGGTGAAGAAAAAGTTTCACCAGTAGTGTTGGAGGACAAAGGTTCCTCGTTAGTTTTTGTAAAAGACAAAATGTCTTTAAAATATCAAAGAAGTTATTTTTGTGTATCTGGTAAAGCCAGAGGTTGTAGTAATGTTGTGTTGCCCTCTGTGTGGAATAAGAATATGAAATGTTGTGGTGATGAAACTGTTATAACACTAATAGAACAATTCCATAAATAATAAATCCAAATACTGAACCATAATAACGGGGTTTAAAAGAAAAAGAATGTAAAAGAGTATGAATGAGAGAATGTCGCAAAGTACTGGTTAATGAAAATAACGCTATCATTAAGTAATTTTTTAGAGTAGTTTATACAGGATGATCAAATATCTATGTAGTCTGTTTTTATTGAACTTGTAGTGTGAAGATAAGGTGAAAGGGTATAATTCAGGCTAATAAAAGAAAGCCAATTTGTTAGCATACGCAAAATTTGTGTTAGCATAATTATTTCGAAACTCAGATCCAAATAATCCTTTCTGTAGCTGGTTTCGTCTGAACGACTCTGGACCCGAATCCGAAGGTAAGAGTAAGATATTTTAGTATTTGTTGTAAATCAAGAGAGTTACATTGGCGCCGAACTAGGGACCCGAGTAATATATATGTAATTAATTTAGAGAGTTACAAAGTTCCCTTCAGCCATATCCTATTCATAACATTTAAAACAAACAATTCTTTATAAGTTATTAGTTAATGTTGGTTTTACCATTAATTTCATTCTTTTGCTTTTACTTTGAGTGATAAACATCATCACTTCTTTCAAACTCATTAAATTTCTTTCCCTTCTAACATGGGGTGTTTTATTAATTGTATACTTAATTTTAATGCAAAATCTTATTTCAATACTACTATCTTCCTCCATTCCAAGTTAACACAAACTGTTTTTACATGGGCTTTCTCCCTGAACAATACTACATCCTTTACTTATCTCTATTTTAAATACTATTTTTAATTATCCTTAATTATATGATTGTTCATAAGCTCACTTACATCATTGACTGGTTCATCAATGATTTTTTTAAGTGTTTTCGAATCTATTAATACATTTTTATTACTGATAATATCCTTTTCCATGTATCACTTTCACCTTTAATTAACTGAGGTTTATCACTGATACACTCACTGTTTTGGGGTATTAACACTTTCACTATTGCACTTTATTTTGTTTCACTGTTTATATTAAGTGTTACTTAGTGGGTAATCCCTATACTTATTTCTCCTATTTCTCACTATTTCCTTATAATATAATACTTATTATTAATGACGTTTGGTTATTTACATTTCATTAAATCTAACTTTAATAATTGGGTTAGTGTACTTTTCTTCACTACGTTACTTTTTAATTGTCTTTTGTTTAAAACAGGTATATAAATTATTTCATTTATAACAATAATATTTGTTTTCATTAGTGGATAATTATTTGGGGTTTATTTACAGTATTCTATCTTTGAGTATACCATTTCTCCCTTTTATATGTGGTGTTTGTTACTTCTTGGTTTCACTTTGTCTCCTCTTCATTCTTCCTCTTCTTCTTCTTCTTCTTCATCTTCTTCAACTTCAATTGTCTTCATTTTGATTCGGTTCTCCTCTTCTCATCTGGTTTAATTTCTATTTAGTTGTAGGAGTTTGTTCACTTCCTTTTATTCTTCTTTGGTTCTGGTTTCTTACCTTCTTTTGTTAGTTCCTATTGGTTTGGTCAATCACCTTTTTCTTTGTGTATGTTTCGTGGTTCCCTTCTTTTGTTTTCTGTTGTTGGGTCAATCACTGGGTAATATCGTCGTTCGTCGTGTCATACTATGTATATTTTATTTATTTTTAAACATTTTATTTGATATGAAGTATTTTTACATATAGGTATATAAATATTTATATATATATATTGTAATGTTACCAAATATGGTAGTTACATAATATAAGCTAATATAACGTCAAGTAAGAGAAAAGCATGGAAGTATGTCTAGACAAAAAACCTAAGTGTATAAAAGTGTGTATCTACAAATATATTAATATAAGAATCCAACGATGAAGAAGATAATATTAACATAGCAACATCAAATACAAAATGAAGAAAGAAAATGCCATGAGCCAAAACAAAATATCAGTAACCAGACCCAATAGGATCCAACAGTGAGGGGAACCGACAAAATAAGGACCAACACACTCCAACAGCGAGGGAAATAAATAAAGATAGTGACTACAACGAAAATATTGAAGAAGAAGAAGAAGAAGAAGAAGAAAGAAGAAGGACAAGGAAGCATACCATGAAGAGAGAAGAAGATGGATGGATCATGCAAGGACTCAACATAAACCACGTGTACTAAAGACTATATAAGAGACCAAAAGAAGTGATGATTATCAAATATGAAAAGAAAACCAGTGTTTAACATTTAAGGAACCACAAACAATTGCAGTGAGTACTTGATATATATGTGAAACCTGTGAAAAGTTAACTAATTTCAGCTGAATAAACCACACAAACAATCCCAGTGCTGAAGTTTATAGTGTAAGAAAATATGTTAATTTCATAATGAAACAGCAAGAATTAAGATAGTCAAATAAACACGGACAATGAGTGTGACTAATTTAATAAAGGTTGTGATCAATACAGATAATCATAAGACCACCAGAATAGAATAAAATAGAACAATTATGTTATTGTTCATAGAGAACTGACAACAAATAAAAACCTTTGTTATGTATCAAACAAAGTGACAGGAATTGAATTCAACCAATGACCAGAAAAATATTGTTATTAATACAAAAAGATTTGTGTTATTGTTTAAGAAGGAGTTGTATAAACATGTGTAACAAAATAATTAAAATATTATAGTAAGATACCATATTGAAGTCAAGTTAGTAGTAGAAAAATACTGCATTAAAACATGTGGTACTTTGTTACATAACCCCATAGGGAAGACACCTATGAAACAGAAAATCATACATGTTAATATAAATAATTGATCATCAACTATGATATCAATCAAGAATTTGTTATAAATAATAATAAATCCTAAGAGACATTGTATTATATTGCAGCACAATGCAAATAAAACAAAGCAAATATGATGACACAGAGATAGTAGAGATGGAACAAGTATGACAATTTAGTTAGACAAAATACAATATCAAAACAAATACCAATGTTAATAAAAGTATTACCAGTAGTGAGATAAATATCTGGTACTACCTTGAGAACAGATTCTGAACATAATAATGACAGTATTGTAACTAATAATAATATTGTATTGTAAATAATAATTTCGTAACAAATAACTTTGATACTACGCAAGTCAGAAAAGGCGAAGTATCAAAAACCATGATTGAATTATCAGAATTAAAAGAAATATTAATTCACAATTATTAAAATATTGGAAAAAAATATTTTAATTATTTATCATTATTAAAAAATTATGTTAGAAGCATTTACTACTAAATACGAGTAATTACAATAGTCACTCATTTGACTAAAATTGTTTTCTTGACTTTTCGATGTTTTAAAGTAAACATTATTAACTTTAATACGAAAGAATAAATGTAATCCTGATAATAACACATAAATATATTACGAATAATATGTTTATATTTAGATTAAGAAATAATAAATATTAAGAAATAGTTAACCATTATAACAATACCCGTTATAACATAACCTTAGAATCGTAACGGTAACTTGCCAGTTTCACTGTTACCGGTCTGTTCTCAAGTAAAATCCAAACCAGATGGAAATAATAACAAGAGATTTTTAATAAATTTTTCTTTTGCAAATAGATAATTCTCAAAACGAATTATTAAAATAAAGTGATACATTTTAACTGTACAAGCCAACGAGCTTGTTAATTGTCAGAAGAATACTAAAAGTTGTGTGCGCATTCCCGCATACGATAGTACCATAAATATCAGATATATGGTATTAATTTTCGATTTTTATATTTGTTTGTTTATCATTAATTATTGTTCATTTTATAACATTATTAATATTACATCTTGTACCTGGTATCATGTTACCTAAAAGAACCTTACGAATATGGTAATTCACTGATACAAGAGAACATAACCTCTTGAAATTAACTTATTGTACAAATAACAGGTTTACCAGCCTTGAGGCTGAACAGAGTCTTATTTTGAAATTTTAATTGTAATTATTATCTAAAAGGTTGTTAGCTATTGATTGTTCATTGTTCAAAGATTTTATAATATCTCGAATTGTTAATAAACCTCCACTTTTAATTACCAGTGAAAAAGAGTATCATTTCAATTCTAAATTAGTTCATTTATTTTTAATCATTTCTACCAAAGGTGGCGGAAGAGTTCAAATAGATCTAATAATTCAGAATATTATTTAGGTATTATTTCATTTATATTGTGAATATTCAATATAACTATATTGAATATTCAACTTGAATATTTATCTGTATGTAAAGTGTATGTATTTCAGCGGAACCGTCACTGAACAGGACTGAAATATCCACGTGTGGTAAGTGAGGGAGGTATATAACAGAGTGCGCGAAACATTTTAAATCAAAAAAGTGGACTATTAATACGCACCCATTAAACAATACAATCACACTAATAACCATAATAGTTACAATTACGACATTTTGTAAAAAATAACATTACCGTAGATACCAGTGCGTATCTACACTCACACTACCACACCACCATAAATACTTGTTTTATCACAAGTTGGCGCCCAACGTCTGAGCGCGGATTAGGGAAAATATACCATAACCAGTAACCTAATCACCCCAATCCGTAAAAAGACAGCAGGTACATTACCAGCATATAAAGATGTACACCAGCAGATCAAAATCGAGATCAAAGTCGAGATCAACGTCGAGAAAGAGGGCAATAGAAGTGGAGAAGGAGGCCAGAAGGGAAGAAAAGGAGGCTATGTCGACGGAAGACGTGGAAGAAATTTTAGTGGAAGTAAAGGACAAACCAATTGAACCGGCGGAGGGGGTTCAGCAACGTGACGTGGAGGAACCGGAAATCATATCTCAAGGCGTTCTGCCGGAGATACGACAACCCGAGAGACCGGTGCAAACCGAAGACAGGTACATCGTCGAAATGTTAATGAGTATGAGAGCATCGATGGAAGAAGGCCAGAAGAGGATGGAGGAATCAATAAACAACAAAATAGAAGAAGCCAGTCGATCCACCAAAGAGGAATTGAACAGTAAAATAGAAGAAGCCAGTCGATCCACCAAAGAGGAATTGAACAGTAAAATAGAAGAAGCCAGTCGATCCACCAACCAAAAGATAGAAGAAGGCCAGAGGGAGAACCAGAAAAATATGGAGTTATTAAGAGAAGAATTTAATAACCAGATAAATGAGACGAACAGGAGGATGGAAGATGGGCAAAGAAAAACCGAAGAATTGTTGGAGAAGAAAATGGCCATAATGAAAGAAGATTTATCGGCAGAGTTGGGAGTAAAGATTGATCAGACCAACCAGAAGATTGATGAAATCAATGCTAAATTCAATCGAGATGTTGAAACCATACAAGCTGACCACGAAAGAATATGGCAACAAATAAATATCAATAATGACAAGATGGAAGAAACCGCTAAGGATACGGTAGAAATGATTGAAAGAAGATTGGGAGAAAATGTTGAGGAAATCGAAAAACAAATGGCCATTTTAACAACAGAAATTAATGTCGAGATGTCTGCAGTACGAAAGGAGGGCGAAAATACCAGCCTGAAACTAGTACAGACAGAAATAGACATCAACCAGCGCATTAGTGATGTGGAGAAAACACACGGTACACAACTAGGGGTGATAGCGCAGGAGCAAACCAAAATGAAGGCAGTACAATCTACGTTAAATGAAAAGTGTGAAGAAGTCTCTGTAAAAGTGGACGCAATTAAGCAGCAAGTGCATGATGACAAGACCCAATTAACAGAACGTCAACGGAGAGAATTAGATGACCTCCGAGACGAGATGCATCGCCTGCAAACAATACCAAACTTCCTATCCAGACTATGCCACTTAGAAAACAAGGACCAGGTTGAA
The DNA here is from genome assembly GCA_034769895.1 of Magicicada septendecula. Lineage (NCBI taxonomy): Eukaryota > Metazoa > Arthropoda > Insecta > Hemiptera > Cicadidae > Magicicada > Magicicada septendecula. The sequence goes on from CM068368.1 coordinate 665,268,491, forward strand.
TTTCGAACGTATTCTAAAAATCCACTAGAATTCTTAGAGAGGATAGAAGAGATAATACATAGAAACCGAGAGAGCAGATGGTCCATAATTAAGGGGATGTTGGATGAATCTTTTAAAAATACATTCGACAACTGGTGGACAGCAATCCGTCACGAAGTGGGGAGCTATGACACTTTTAAAACAGCATTTAAACAAAAGTATTGGTCGGAAGCCACCCAGAACATCATCCGAGACGACATTACAAATGGAAAATTCGATGTGAATGGAAGGCAATCGATGACAACCTACTTCTTAGGCAAAATTTGCCTGGCAAGGAATTTGGAGCCTGCAATTCCAGAAGAATGCCTTGTTACAAAACTGGCGTACCATTTTAATCAAGGTATATCGCAAGGAAGATTGAACGCACAAATAAAAACAATTCAAGGGATGTGCGACTTGCTAGAAAGCCACGAAAGAGAAAGATATTATCAACGAAACCGGCAAGTACCTAGCCAAACATATGATCGGGGAGGACCTGGAAATAACAACCCCACTATACACAATGAAAGAAATGCTCCAGGAAGAAATTTTAACAACCCACCAAGATTCCAAAATCAACCAATACCACGCCAAGACGGAGGTGGCAACAACGTGAATAGAGGAAATTATAATAACCATCGTCCAGGTGGATACCAGAGAGACACGCACTATCAAAGAGGTAATAATTACTACAGGCCATATCAAAACCAATCTCCCAATCATCAACCACGACAAGGCAATGGTAACCAAAATAACAATCATTTCCGAAGGGTCCACTACACACATGCCAGCCGAGGTGGGAATCGTAGAAACTATTACCAGGAACGAAGGAGTTTCCCAAACCAGCACAATCACTCCAGTAATAGTGATAGAGAAGAACGAGAATCCGGCTACCGATCAAATGGAAGCGACAGCAGCGGAGGTCATAGAACGGTCACGCAGACTACAGAAGTTTATCACAATGGACATGGGCCTGGAAGTCAGGAACCCATAGCTTCAACGTCACAAGACAGGCACGAAAACGGTGACCTGCCTTTAAACACCAACCGGCAGTGAAAACCCCAAGAACACCCTCACTGAACCGGACTATTGGGTCTGATATTTTGGCGAAACATTCGAATCATCGCAAAATATATAACAACAACTACCTTAAGAACATAAGAAAGGATTTGATGGAAGAGAAAGAAAGTGTTATCGGCGATGCGAGCAACAGTGCAATTGCGTATATATCTGTGAAAGTCAACAACACAAGTGCCACAGCAATGATAGATACCGGTGCCAACGTATCATTAATTGATAAAATGGAATTGGACAGAATCCAATCAGAAAATAAAGCTACCATACCCACATTACCAATTAACAACATCATACTCATCGGAGCACTGGACGTCAGAATAAGACTATTCGACAACAGGTACAACTAGACGTATCAAGCAATGGGAAAACCATACAGATGGTATTCCTAGTAGCTAGTGGGCTACCCTTCACTCTACTCATTGGTTGTGACATACTACGAAAATACACAGCAATAATTAATATGGATACAAATACGGTAATGATGAAGACAGAAGAAGTTGAGTGGACCGCCAAGTTAACAGAATACAGGAAGGCACCCACGGAACATGTAATATATTACATCAGGGAAGGCCACGAGCATCAGGAAGGCGCCATCAACCAGAAACTTCACGATAGTCCAGAAGAAGCTTTATGGTTTGAGAAAATTAATGAAATCCGAGAATTTAAAACCAACCAGAACAACCATGAGTTGACTTGGGAACAACGGGACCAGCTAATAAATATATACTATCAATATCATCACGTATTTTCTGATACGCCTGGGAAAATCAAGAATTTCCAATGTGAATTAAAGTTCAAGGACCAGACAGAGTTCAAGCGGAAATCTTACCCTATCGCCTTTTCACTGAAAGAAGCTGTAAGAGAGGAAATCCAAAGATTAATAGAAAATGATATAATTGAAGTCAGCAATTCTCCATACACCAACCCTATTGTTGCAGTACCAAAGAAAAATGGTGCAGTAAGAATTTGTTTAGATGCACGCGAACTCAATAAGACCATAATTAATGACAGGACATCGCCTGGAGAAATCGATGAAATACTAAAGAAGTTTTATGGCACAAAATTTTACAGTATATGGGATACGGTCTGCGGATATTGGCAGGTCGAACTGCATCCAAATAGCAGAAGGTTCACGGCTTTTATCTTTGAAGGCCGAAATTACCATTTTAAGAGATTACCATTCGGCTTAGTGAACTCAGTGGCCATATTCGTAAAATGTATGGACGAGATACTGGGCCACAGCACATTGCAGTTCACGACCGTTTATGTCGACGACCTCTTGATCGCATCTAACAATTGGGAAGAGCATTGTAACCGGGTGGCACAAGTATTACAAAAATTGGAAGACAACCATATTACACTAAAGTTAGACAAGTCACAATTGATCGCAAAGGAAGTGCAGTTTTTAGGGTTTAACTTGTCAGAGTATGGAATTACACCATCCCAGGAGAAGATGGAGGCAATCCAGCGTTTCCCCGTCCCGAAGAACAAAAAGCAGTTACAGTCGTTCCTCGGAATCTGTAATTATTATCGAAAATTCCAAAATAATTATTCCGAACTGACAGCTCGATTTTCAGCACAGCTATCATCGATAGAAAAATGGAAGTGGGGAGCAAATCAAGACTCTACATTCGAATTAATTAAAGAAAAGTTTCTTGAAACTGTAATGCTGCATCACCCTAATTTTGAGAAGCAGTTTTTCATGAACTGTGACGCTAGCGACCTAAGCCTTGGTTCTGTACTATACCAAGAAGACCAAGACGGGAATCATCAAGTGATATGTTTCACAAGTCGAACTTTGAACAAATGCGAACGTAACTACCATACAACGGAAAAAGAATTATTGAGTATAGTGTTTGCTTGCGAAAAATTTAGGACTTTTATTTTGGGATATCCAGTAACAGTGAGGACAGACCACAAATCTATTTCATTCCTTAAGAATTGCAAGTTAAAGCACGGCAGATTGACGAGATGGACCCTTACACTTCAAGAATACAACATACAGTGGGAGTACATACCCGGAAAGAACAACACAGCTGCAGACGTGTTGTCCCAAATAAACATCAACGCCCAAACATTTGAAGGAGAGAGGGAAACCATTGCGAAAGTCTACCATCTACTGAAAAGTAAATCTGAACTCACTAACATATTATCGGATATAACCATTCATCAACAACAAGATCCCAAAGTATTATTAATTATTAAAAAACTATCAAACAATGATGAGAACATCAAACATTTTTACTGTACTCATAATCAACTATTATTCACCAAACATAATAAAGACGGTGAAAAATGGAAGGTAGTTATCCCGAAAGCCCTAGAAAAAGAAATGACCATCGACTACCACATACGCTATGGTCACATGGGCGCGCTAAAGGTCGTAAAAGCTTTGCAGGAACATGTGCATTTTACGGACATGAACAGAAAAGTCAGAAAATATGTCCAGAACTGTCATATTTGTCAACTTGTAAAATGCAGCAATGAGAAACGAGAAGGAGTTATGATACCAATTACATCGACGGCTAAATTCGAAAAAATTTTCTTGGACATTTGTGGACCATTTCCACGGAGTGGTGGGAGACACCAATATAAATATATTATCATCATATTTGATCACTACACCAAATATACTAAGCTGTACCCACTTAATCGAGCTACGACAAGTAAAATACTGGAAATAGTAATAAACAAATATATACCCGAAGTGGGTAAACCTTTGATGATAATTACAGACCATGGAACGCAATTCCGAGGACGAAAGTGGCGGGAAACATTGATCCATCTGGGAATAAAAACATACAAAACATCGGTGTATCACCCCAACAGCAACCCTGCTGAGAGAGTGTTGAGAGAAGTAGGAAGGATTTTAAGAACCTACTGTCACAGCCAGCAGAGGAAGTGGGAGGAGTATCTATCCCCGGCTGAAGACTTCCTAAACCTAGCGTACCATCAATCGACTGACGAAACACCCCACATGGCTATGTACGAGAAAAGACCACCCCGGGAGATCACCGAGATCATTAATTTTCCAATAAGTGCAGAGGTCGAATTTAACAGAACAAAGTTCTATAATAATGCAGTTGAAAGAGCTAAAAAATTGAGACTCAAATACAAAAAATTGCAACCCAAAATTATCATATATGAAGTGGGAGACAAAGTGCTTATCAAAAATAAAGAACTCCCAAGTACTATCGAGCGCATTGCAAAGAAACTGCTACTGCTATATACCGGACCGTATACTGTAACTCAAAACAATCTAAACAACACTTATGAATTGCAGGACCCTATTGCAAAAAAGATAACCAGTAATACCTATAATCAGACTTCAATGAAAAGATATATTGACAATTAAAATATGGGACTAAAAGTGAAAAGTTAGCGATAAGAATTATTTTATTATGGATATTATGTAAAGGATGAAAATGTTTATTATGAAAATATAATTATGAATATAACTGTTGACTATATCAAGATGAAAAATGAAATGTGGCCATGAAGATTATTGTTTCCTAAAAATGTGAAAAATGAAAGTATGCTTATAAAAATAGATGTTGACTAAAGAAAAAGATGTATTATTACTATGAAGATTATAATGTGTTTATATTAAATGAGAAGTAACTATATGACTATGTATTGAACATTGAATGTATATTGTAATTTTATAATGTGAGAAAACATGCTCCCAAAGAATTTATGTAAAGGATTCAGAACATTGTATTTATAAATAATAGCGTACTATAAAGAAAAAAGAAGAGCAACTTACGAGACTGACACCCTACATCCACGGCATATATGAGATGAAATCATTATTTCCACGAGCCACGTCAACAAGTAAAAATTTAACATCTTACCCGTACTAATAAAAAAGTAAACATACGAGACTGACACCCTACATCCACGGCATATATGAGATGAAATCATTATTTCCAAGAGCCACGTCAACAAGTAAAAATTTAACATCTTACCCGTACTAATAAAAAAGTAAACATACGAGACTGACACCCTACATCCACGGCATAATTATTTCCAAGAGCCACGTCAACCAGTAAAACTTAACATCTTACCCGTACTAATAAAAAGAAGAGTAATTTACGAGAACGACGAATTACATCCTAGGCACAAACCTTTCCAAGAGCCACGTCAACAAGTAAAAATCTTAACATCTTACCCGTACTATAAATAGAGAAATGTACTTTATGAGGCCGACACACTACAACTATGGCAGAAATATAATTCCAAGAGCCACGTCAACAAGTAATAAGAACATCTTACCCGTACTATAGAAAAAAGAAGAAGGAGCAAATGAGAAGTTGGAAGAATAAACCCAAAGAAATGTATTAATGTAGACAAACCACCACACACAACCACAATATTCTAGTGTATTTTACTAGAGGAAAAGCCAATACCACATGGAATATAAATACCAACGAAAACCATGAGAAAGAAGAAAAAAATAAATGTACTTATGAATTATATCTAGAAGAATGAAACCTGAAATGAAGAATATGACGAAATGACGTTCAAAATGATACAAAATGAAGAGATTAATCAATAATGAAGAAGAATGAAAAGTAATATACTAACGAAGATAATCATGAGAGTATACCAGTGAGGAAATGTAAAACAAACTATCCCTATAATATGTGAAGAATATCGTTAAGTTGAATCAAGAAAAGAGAGATTAACAATGTATAAACCGCAGATGCGTGAATTAATCCCAAGAATATTTATTATTTGTCGGAAGAACGACCACTATTATTATTTTTGATGATTTGAGATGAATTGACTGATGAGTAATGCCAGCAATCATTTATTATTATTGAAGGAGATGATTTGCCTCCATATTTATTGAAGTTAGTATGGCCAGTAGAGTTGAATAGCCATAGTGAGCCGCTCTAAACTGCCCCAGCTAAACTTATGTTAGGGAATTAGGGAACTAAATAAACGAGGGAGATGATTACATAGAGAAGAAATAAATATGATTCAAATAGAAGAAAGTGAAAGGGATATATGGAAAAAACATGTGAATCGACATGGAATGTACAACAATTGATAAATTCTTCAATGAAAAATATAGTATAATAATAATTCAGAATTAATCAATTCTTATAGGAAGGCATATGTAACGTTACCAAATATGGTAGTTACATAATATAAGCTAATATAATGTCAAGTAAGAGAAAAGCATGGAAGTATGTCTAGACAAATAAACCTAAGTGTATAAAAGTGTGTACCTACAAATATATTAATATAAGAATCCAACGATGAAGAAGATAATATTAACATAGCAACATCAAAATACAAAATGAAGAAAGAAAATGCCATGAGCCAAAACAAAATATCAGTAACCAGACCCAATAGGATCCAACAGTGAGGGGAACTGACAAAATAAGGACCAACACACTCCAACAGCGAGGGAAATAAATAAAGATAGTGACTACAACGAAAATATTGAAGAAGAAGAAGAAGAAAGAAGAAGGACAAGGAAGCATACCATGAAGAGAGAAGAAGATGGATGGATCATGCAAGGACTCAACATAAACCACGTGTACTAAAGACTATATAAGAGACCAAAAGAAGTGATGATTATCAAATATGAAAAGAAAACCAGTGTTTAACATTTAAGGAACCACAAACAATTGCAGTGAGTACTTGATATATATGTGAAACCTGTGAAAAGTTAACTAATTTCAACTGAATAAACCACACAAACAATCCCAGTGCTGAAGTTTATAGTGTAAGAAAATATGTTAATTTCATAATGAAACAGCAAGAATTAAGATAGTCAAATAAACACGGACAATGAGTGTGACTAATTTAATAAAGGTTGTGATCAATACAGATAATCATAAGACCACCAGAATAGAATAAAATAGAACAATTATGTTATTGTTCATAGAGAACTGACAACAAATAAAAACCTTTGTTATGTATCAAACAAAGTGACAGGAATTGAATTCAACCAATGACCAGAAAAATATTGTTATTAATACAAAAAGATTTGTGTTATTGTTTAAGAAGGAGTTGTATAAACATGTGTAACAAAATAATTAAAATATTATAGTAAGATACCATATTGAAGTCAAGTTAGTAGTAGAAAAATACTGCATTAAAACATGTGGTACTTTGTTACATAACCCCATAGGGAAGACACCTATGAAACAGAAAATCATACATGTTAATATAAATAATTGATCATCAACTATGATATCAATCAAGAATTTGTTATAAATAATAATAAATCCTAAGAGACAATGTATTATATTGCAGCACAATGCAAATAAAACAAAGCAAATATGATGACACAGAGATAGTAGAGATGGAACAAGTATGACAATTTAGTTAGACAAAATACAATATCAAAACAAATACCAATGTTAATAAAAGTATTACCAGTAGTGAGATAAATATCTGGTACTACCTTGAGAACAGATTCTGAACATAATAATGACGGTATTGTAACCAAAATATTGTAAACTAACTAACTATGTACATATAACCAGAAGTAAGCTGAACCATTGTATAACTAACTAGTTAAGAAAAATACTGTATCAAAGATTGAACACAGATAGTGAAGGTTGTTACCAGTAGTAAGAGGGAATCCCAATGCTACTTTGAGAACAGACTATGACCATAAAAACAGTCATTTTATATACAAATAATTAAAAACCAAATGACTATAATGAAAGCATCCAGATGTAAACAAACCATGAGGAGCAAGTTATTTATGAAAAATATAACATGTAAACTTGTTTAAAAGTAAATGAAAACATTATCAAGAGTTAGAATAATGTCTAATACTACTTTGGAAACCCAAACCAAGGGTAACAATAACAACTTAGTTGTTGTATTAACAAAAATAAATGACTACTATGATATGACACAACATAAACAGACCCATTACTGAAAAATTGAAGGGTTCTGAACTAGCCAAAAGCTAACCATTATGTATAATGAATTAGGTACAATGTGTGTACACTAATTACAACTAGTACATGATATCATTTATATAGAAAAAACCAAAAATAAGGTAACAATTGTATAAGAGAGATAAGAGGGGACTAAAACAATGTAAATAGTAGATTAAACACAGTCATGTACAAATATTCTAGTGTAAAATTATGTAAATAGACATTACTAGTATTATTAGATCGCAATATTACTGTTTTAAATAAGAAAAATTAGTTTTAAGCACATTTATAAAAAATCAAATATGGACGCCTAATGACGCCATAGCGAGATATTGTTTAGGGAACAACTATTCCCAAATTTTGAATCAAACCAATTGAGATATGGACTCAGAGTGTTTATTTAAAAAGTGTTTTAATATAAATAAGTGAAATTTGGTGTAATAGACTTATAAATATAAAATACACCAGAAATAATTAATAAAATCGTTATAGTGATAGAAGTGATGGACGAAGAATAATCATTCTTAGACTTAAATTAAAGCGTAGGATATCCGCAATTCACTGACATCAACCATTTAACGATAGGACATAGATTAAGAAAGTTATTGTAATTTTAAACTTTTCAATTAAATTTTTGTACCAGTGCTGACGTCACAAAGCCTCAACCTCAAAATCGAATTTGTTAAAAAATTAAATGTTTTAAGAAAACAAAGGCTTTTGGGTCAGAGAGTATAATTTTTTCAACCAATAGAATGAATGAACCTTAGCCAGACGAGCAGGAGACGCTTAGTAGAAGCAACACAGTTCACGATCAGTCTTTCGACGGAGAGGCCACGCCGCTCGCCAACATGAAAAAGTTTTAATTTTGAATTTGTGCGCGGCATTGACATTAAGTAAATCAACATACATAACCTTAACACTACACCAATATTTATGAGTGAAAGGTGCGGAGTTATTTATTTAAACAAGTACGATTAGTGTATAATGTCAATCGTACTTGCGAGTGTTGTGAAAGATAAAAAACAGGGAGTACAATTTTTATTTAAATAATATTGAAACTGAAATAATAATTTCGTAACAAATAACTTTGATACTACGCAAGTCAGAAAAGGCGAAGTATCAAAAACCATGATTGAATTATCAGAATTAAAAGAAATATTAATTCACAATTATTAAAATATTGGAAAAAAATATTTTAATTATTTATCATTATTAAAAAATTATGTTAGAAGCATTTACTACTAAATACGAGTAATTACAATAGTCACTCATTTGACTAAAATTGTTTTCTTGACTTTTCGATGTTTTAAAGTAAACATTATTAACTTTAATACGAAAGAATAAATGTAATCCTGATAATAACACATCAATATATTACGAATAATATGTTTATATTTAGATTAAGAAATAATAAATATTAAGAAATAGTTAACCATTATAACAATACCCGTTATAACATAACCTTAGAATCGTAACGGTAACTTGCCAGTTTCACTGTTACCGGTCTGTTCTCAAGTAAAATCCAAACCAGATGGAAATAATAACAAGAGTTTTTTAATAAATTTTTCTTTTGCAAATAGATAATTCTCAAAATGAATTATTAAAATAAAGTGATACATTTTAACTGTACAAGCCAACGAGCTTGTTAATTGTCAGAAGAATACTAAAAGTTGCGTGCGCATTCCCGCGTACGATAGTACCATAAATATCAGATATATGGTATTAATTTTCGATTTTTATATTTGTTTGTTTATCATTAATTATTGTTCATTTTATAACGTTATTAATATTACATCTTGTACCTGGTATCATGTTACCTAAAAGAACCTTACGAATATGGTAATTCACTGATACAAGAGAACATAACCTCTTGAAATTAACTTATTGTACAAATAACAGGTTTACCAGCCTTGAGGCTGAACAGAGTCTTATTTTGAAATTTTAATTGTAATTATTATCTAAAAGGTTGTTAGCTATTGATTGTTCATTGTTCAAAGATTTTATAATATCTCGAATTGTTAATAAACCTCCACTTTTAATTACCAGTGAAAAAGAGTATCATTTCAATTCTAAATTAGTTCATTTATTTTTAATCAGTTCTACCAAAGGTGGCGGAAGAGTTCAAATAGATCTAATAATTCAGAATATTATTTAGATATTATTTCATTTATATTGTGTGTAATAACTATATTGAATATTCAACCTGAATATTTATCTGTATGTAAAGTGTATGTATTTCAGCGGAACCGTCACTGAACAGGACTGAAATATCCACGTGTGGTAAGTGAGGGAGGTATATAACAGAGTGCGCGAAACATTTTAAATCAAAAAAGTGGACTATTAATACGCACCCATTAAACAATACAATCACACTAATAACCATAATAGTTACAATTACGACATTTTGTAAAAAACAACATTACCGTAGATACCAGTGCGTATCTACACTCACATTACCACACCACCATAAATACTTGTTTTATTTATAATATATATATATATATTATAAACGGACTGTAGCAGAAAGTGATTGAAATATATATATATATATATATATATATATATTTTTTTTGTTTTTCTTACAAAAAGTTTCAAACAACATTTCAAAAATAAAAACAAAAGCACAAACAACGTTTTCAGTAATTATTGTCAAAAACTTAATCTTCGTCATCCAGTTCATTTTTATTGGCACATGTTCTGCAGAGATAAACTGTTTTCGCCAAATGAGTTTTGCATGTAAAAGCAGTACATTCTGAGCAACTAATCGTAGTGTAGTTGTTTTTTGCTCTTCCATACGATGAAGTGCATCGTCCTTTTCCCTTTTTTTGCGGGTGGTTGTATTTCCTGCTCCTCGTTTATTCCGTCCAAAGAAAGCACTCTACGAATTATTGCTTTTGAATGCACAGGTAGGCTTCGTAAGTTTGCACGATCTTGAAGGTGTGGCTTCATAAGAGACGTCGCTAAGTTTTTCAAAAATATTCTTCTAAACTTGGGAGAAGCACTGGGTTTAGAGAAATTCAAAAGGATTTGTGCATTTATGCCTGCCACGTTTTGAAGCGCAAAAAAGTTGCCATCATCCATCTCTTTGTTTTACGGGCTACGGTGTAGTTGCCACCAAGTTGGTCTACTACATCCACTCCACCTTTGAACTTATTATAGTCCATGATTATTTTTGGTTTTTGTGTCTCTGAATCAATTTTATCATCGTCGTGCGCGGTGCTGAGAAGAATTACACATTTATTTTTTTTTTCATGTAAGAAACCATTGTGACATCTTTTTGAAAACAAAAAATTGAAGTTCCAACTTCTCTTGTTTTTGTTGGCTGTAATTGAAAAGGGATTTCTTTTTTTGTTCTTTTTTAGTGTACCCACGAGGGTAATACCACTGGCGAGGAGAGATTTGGCTAAATGATAACTAGTGTACCAGTTATCGGTAGTCAGGTTTCTGTTAGAACCTTTATAGCGGCTAATCAGCCTATTGACGATATCCATGCTCGCATTCGAAGCTTCATACGGTCCAGGAGGTTGAGTGCCACAGTACATTTCCAATTTCAAGCAATAAAAAGTTCGTGAATCAACAACTGCAAATATTTTTAGGCCATACTTGGCCGGCTTATTAGGAATGTATTGAATGAAAGAGCACCTGCCACGAAATGGCTCTAACTTTTCATCAGCCGTCAGTTTCATCATCCCCAGGCGAATAAAATTTATCACAGTTGTCATTGAAAGAGTCGTCAAACTCCCGTATTGCGGCTAACTTATCAGCTGTTTTTCGAGTAAGTCTTATGGATGTGTCATCGAATCTTATGGAAGCTAGAAGGTATCTGAATCATTTCAGCCCCATCACCCCTTGCAATATTTCAATGCCAGTGCCATCCCGAGCCCATGCTTCGTCAAGATGTATTTTAGACATTTTTTTGTATCCTAATAAGAATAAAATCCCAATGACAGCCATTCTTTCTGATCTGCTTGTGTCCTTTGCACTATTTTTTGAGATTTTCTTAGGGTCCTCCATTGTTCTGTTACGCTGTATGTACATGTTAGTGTTTTTCACTAGAGAATCAATCATGTCTAAGTTTATAATCTTCAAGAAAGCAGAAATTTCGTCTTTCACATCGGCACAGTCTTTGGAAGCCGGAAGTACTTGTTTCACAATATTTTTACTATTATGTGAGACATATCAAAATAAGCTTCGACGCGACTGCGGTATTGCCATGTCGCTTCACTCCCCGCCCTCCCCGCCATTGCCAACGCATAACCAAATGTAACGTGCGACAACGCTGGATGGCGAGGGGCGGGGAAGAGCAGTTACTATTGCGTAACCTCGAAGCTTATAATGCTAAGTCCCGTACTATAGGCGTACGCGAAAATTTACTTTTTATAGGGCCCTTCTTCCATTTATAAATTTCACTGATTTCCTTTACGACCCTTCCTCTTACTTTCTTCTTTTTGTAAATAGTTTTAGTAAAAAAATCGTCATCGGTATCACTCACCTCGTCGTCAGAAGTCCTTGGAAGTGGTTGAGGAAGATCACCATCTATTTCGGAATCACTATTGTGGTCACACTGTTCGATAATCTCACGTTCGTCAATATCAGATGATTGAATGTCAGTGTCAACGCCTGAATTTTGCTTCTCTTCATCCGACAGTTCACGTAAAACACGTTCGAAATCTTCGGGCCGCACAATTTCATTCCGCGACATAGTAGGAGGGGCGGCGTACGGAGTACGCCAAACCGACTGGCAAGTAAAAGACGTCACTACTTCGGCTTGCGATAACAGACTGGTGAAATTCAAACGGATCATTGTGCTCGGAGGGAGTTGGTAGGAGGGTACTGAGGGGGCCGTGCCTCGATGATTGGTAGGTTTTCATTTACAGTAAAAACTTGCGTGGCTAGCGTACTCTATATGCCTACCCGGGCAATTAAGGGTTAACCATCGAGTTTAATTGCAAGTCCTGTCCCACTGGACCCAGCGCGTTTTTGGCTTCTCTAGGCCCTCGGCCTAGTTTTAAATAACTAGTGGCCCCTCTTTCAAAAAAAAATATCAAAAACATCTATCAACCATTCTCTAAACCCAACTTACTACTCAACTCATATCGCAACATTCTACCCTTATAAAAAAAATACTCTCTACCCCTTTGTACTAAAAAATGTGTGTTCCCTCAACTCACCTCTGTCTCCACATATTGCCCTTCCTATTTACCCGGCAATCACTCACTGAAAACCCACTGCTACCCGCCACAACGCCTGTCGTTGCGGACTCCTTACACACCACCCCCCTTACAAAATTCCCATCAACTATTTACTCTCCCAATACATCACTGTCATCTACAACAAAATATCTCCACTTATTTATTACATCAATATATCAATCAATACCTACCTATTTTCCCCATAGCTACTGCGTCACCATTACATCTCAAATTCTACATTACATTAATTCACAACAATATTAGGTAATTATGCTCGATCCGGATTATGCTCAAATTGCGGTGAAATATTTCTTTTCCTATTCTTCTATACTATATAAGCACGAAAAAAATTATTTTAAACGGGGGTCGAACCTATTTACGGAGAAAAAAATTAAATAATTACTCCCATAAGCGCGCATGTAAAGTGAATGACGGCCATGTTATCTAAGAAACGGTGCACAGTTACACAGCGAATGACGAGCTATGACGTCATTGCGGAGAGTACTCAGCGCTGTACTTCCTAAGTTTACGCGGCAGATAACGTAGCGTTTTTTGGCGCCTTATGGGAGAAATTATTTAATTTTTTTTCTTCGTAAATAGGTTCGACCACCGTTTAAAATTATTTTTCTCGTGTTTATATAGTATAGAAGAATAGAAAAAGAAATATTTCACGGCAATTTGAATAATTTCACACACACACACACACACACACACACACTTACACACACACGGTGACATGGAATCACCTGCATGCATATAATTACGAAAAGATGGAAATCTTACCTTAATGTAGCAGGCCATTGTGTATTAAAATGTTACACAATTACACAAACGAAAGCACTTAAAATCACATTACGCGGAGTACCCAGGGCTGTACTTCATAAATTTATAAAGTAATCGGCTCAATATTACAAACATTAATAATAGTAAATAACCCTAAACAACAGAAATAATTAAACCATAATTAATAACACCGCACAATTACAGAAACACAAACTGAAGCACTGAAAATCACATAATACATTCCCACACACACACGACTTGACGGCAGCATTTTCTCTAAAATCTAAACGGCCAAACCAGTCTTTTCCTCTTATCCAATTACAAATCAGAGATTACAAAATTTTGAACTCAGCCAATCAAAAGTCAGCATTACGTCGGCGTTTGGTAATTTTTGGCGTTTGGCATTTGTCCGTATTTCAGCAATTGACTCAACTCGCTTTTCATACAGTCCAATTTTTGCGGTTCGCCTTAATTTTTGCAAGAATTATCTGGAACAATGAACTATATCCCGCGGCCCTTCGGGCCGCCTATCCGAACCTAACCGGCAGACATCGGCTCAACTCGCTTTTCATTCAACTCGCTTGTAAATGTTTGGAAAATGGTTCGCATTAATTTTTGCAAGAATTATCTGGAACAATGAACTATATCCCGTGGCCCTTCGGGCCGCCTATCCGAACCTAACCGGCAGGCATCGGCTCAACTCGCTTTTCATCCAACTCGCTTGTAAATGTTTGGAAAATGGTTCGCCTTAATTTTTGCAAGAATTATCTGGAACAATGAACTATATCCCGCGGCCCTTCGGGCCGCCTATCCGAACCTAACCGGCAGGCATCGGCTCAACTCGCTTTTCATCCAACTCGCTTGTAAATGTTTGGAAAATGGTTCGCCTTCATTTTTGCAAGAATTATATACATCCCAAAGGCCAATTTGCAGCGACAGCTGATGTACAAGCTGATGACGTCACGTGCCGTCACACATTCACAGTCTGAAAATGGCGTTCACCGGCTATTTGCATGCATTCTTATGTGAGTAATTATTTAATTTTTTTTCTCCGTAAATAGGTTCGACCCCCGTTTAAAATTATTTTTCTCGTGTTTATATAGTATCGAAGAATAGGAAAAGAAATATTTCACCGCAATTTGAGCATAATCCGGATAGTGCACAATTACCCAATATTATTCTCTCTAGTACCACTTTAAATTCAACATGGACTGATCTAAATGTCCTAACTCAATATTAATCACACAAAATCACCCATCTACTATCTTTTACAAATCATTTAAAATTCCCAACTATCTGAAATTATTTCCATCATTTAAAATAAAATCTTTTAACACATTAAAATCATTATATTCAAATCTTTAATTACAACCGAAACTTGCAAACAATTTATAAGTGACATTTTACTGCTGATCAGCTGATTTTCTAGGCAAGATTAATGACCTTACTATAAACACATTTCAAAATTATACAAATTACACATTTTATCGATCCTTACCTCTAACACAATAAACTAATACATTTACAAGACATAATAAACACAGTATAATAAACATCTAATGCACCTATTTATCAAATCAAGAGACAATTCTTTAATTACTTCAAGAGCGAGTCATCATCCTTAAGTTACAAAATTTTAATTCGTTGCTCCCCTGAGCAACCTCCTGAACCACACACTATTATTTTCTGATGGTGGAC
Source organism: Magicicada septendecula (assembly GCA_034769895.1). Taxonomy (NCBI): domain Eukaryota; kingdom Metazoa; phylum Arthropoda; class Insecta; order Hemiptera; family Cicadidae; genus Magicicada; species Magicicada septendecula. The sequence continues at coordinate 665,284,173 of CM068368.1, forward strand.
TGTTGCGCCCATTTGCATCCACAAGGACGGCATTGGTGGAGGAATTTAACATCTCCGTGTCCTTGCTTCAGCGTTACATTTTAAAATTATGTAGATATCATCATATCTATGTTATATATTAATAAGCCCTTAAAATGGGTCTACCACCTGGTTTACTGTTCCTACGCGAACAGAGTGGCAGCCACTGTTCCATAGTTCCGGGGATTTCCCCTAAGTCACCCCCCCCCATTAATTTCAAATATACACCAATTTCAAACCAGCTATGGTCAAGTTTCCAAATTTTTGGCCATAGTTGACCGCTATCCAAAACCACGATTAGTGCTGGTAAGGCAGTAATTGCCCGAAAAAGCGGGGAAATCAACTCTAAATTCAGGCATGTTCTCTTCGTCATTATGATACACGGCACGGCAATCAATCAGCATATAATATAAAATTATATAAAAGGTGTGCCGTGTATTTTACGCCATTTTGGCCTCCGATGGAGGTAACACTCTGTTACCCCCAACACTTACCGCTATCTACCGTGGCACATGCCACCACGGCAATAGCCAACCTAATAACTAAACTAACCCTTCTACAGTTACAGTTTCTACACTCCGTAAGTATAGCACTTCTATTATCACCACTCAACCCCCCAAAATTACCCACATATCTTGTATGAAAACATTACATAACATAATAAACAAATAGACATTAACCTTGATCATTAGCATTGTTACATTCACATTAAACAAACAATTCTCTTTTAAATAATTTACACAGAAAATTATAAACATTATAACTTGAAATTTGTATTAACTCTTTAATATATCATCATTTCATTATTTATCACTTACTACAATTAGATTCCTCAAAAATTTCATATTTATTATTAACATTTATTTTATCTCATATTTCAGTTATTACTACCCTTTGACTATGGTTTCTATTTAGTACAATTGTCTCAAATTAATTTCATCATTGAGTTAAAATCTTTTCAACACCTGTAAACATTTTACTCTATATAACTTGTATTATAAAATTTATACTCACAGTACCCTGTCATAAACACACAAATATAAATATCAGTAACTCCCTGTACCTTCTGAAACATTTTAACAACAATGTTATTCCATACTACACAATTTAACATTTATTTATTTGTTAATTATTGTCATATTCACATCTCATAAAATAATTTAAATCCATCATTATCGCAACTCAATTGTATAACATTTTAAATCCAACAAAAAATATTTATCATCTCAAATTATTTTAATTAAATCAATTATTGAAAACACAACATATTTCAATTATTATCAAAACAATTACAATCATTAATTACTGTCTTCAAAATTATTCTCCTTATTTATTTAGTCAGTTAAAATATTATTATTATTAAAATCAATTTCCATTACATACACACATTGTTTACATAAAACATTTTACAATACACACAGTAAATTTCACTAAATTATTTACAAATTCTTCGTCATTAACTGTTCAATTTTACCACACTTCATTTCCAGAATCAGCAAGTCAGAACCATAAATCAAAATATTTAAAATGTCCATTTCTCTGCTTTTTTAATTCAACCTCCATCATCGTGTAATAGTCGTACCTTTTATAACATTTCTCCTTCTTACTTATACTCAATTTATTATAATTATTATTATTATAATACACCATTACCTCTATGTCATTCATCTTCCATCTTATTGTTTCATAAACCTGGTCAATATTGGTTAATTTTGTCCAGTCTCTGTCAGTATTTGTTGTTACATCCAGGTAAATTATTTTCTCATCATATTCCTCCACTACAAGTACACTAATTCTTCCTACAGGTACATATTTATCATCAATATAATCATTGTCTACTACTGCACAAGGTATGTCTACATTATTTATCATAATTGTCTTAATATTTATCTTCTCTATCAACTCTCCATAACCTCTATTTATCTTGAACCACTCTAACTCTTTCTCTCTCTCATAATCACTTTCATCACCAAACCCTTTCACATTCTCTCTCTCACTCCATGCAGAGGGCAATACCACAAAATTCTTTAAACACCATCTGGCCCTACCAGATAAACACAAAAAACTTATTTGACCATTTGCCGACCCATTGTCACCCAAATGTCCTAGTGAGGACCTTTTATCCCCATTAACAACTTGTGAAAACTCTGTTTCACATTTAACCCCATAAAAATTTGCCCCCTGTTCACCCTTTAAATTATCTCTCCATTCTTTCTCCAACTCTTCAATACTACTCATTACCCCGTTACTAACACCAACTAACTTTCTACTCTTATTTTCATTATTATTCACCGTATCATTCTTAGATACCCCATTTTCAACTATATAACCATTATTTTGATCTAACATTATTTCACCGTTATAATTACTTATATTACTACCACCACTTACCTTTTTTAATTCAACTTCTTTATTCTCCTCTAATTGACATCTATCTCCCTCCCACTTCTCGTCTTGTTTATTCATTATTGTGTTTAACTCGTCTAAACGTTTATCCATCATATCAAAACCCTTGTTCATAACACCCCTATATTCCTCCAAACCTTTCTTAATCATTTGCAACATATCCATTACGCTCATCTTACAATCAGATTCACTCATATTATACTCATTATTGACCTCATTATCTGCCACCTGATCGACTTTATTCTTGTTAGATTGATCTGTTTCTCTACCGTTTTCTACTCCCCTTACACTATCATCCTTAACATTAAGCCTATTTACTGTCTTATTTTCTACCACTATTACTTCAGCTACCTTACCTTTATTATTTGTCATCTCACTATGTTTCTTAATTTCTGCGAATATTCCCTCTTCTTGTTCTTCCATCCGCGTTAAATTATCATCTAACTTACCCCACTCCTCATCTGTCGTTTCACATACAACCACTCTAAATTCGCTTTCCCACTCCTCCCACGCGAAACCAATATCATTCTCTCGTACTTCGCCCATATTTATACTCGTACTTCAAAATTATTTATACAACACCTTTATATATATATAAAACTACTATAAAATCTATAACCACACACGTAAAATCAAAACATCTACACAATTGTAAACATAATACTCCTACAAAAACATAACCTTTCTACGTAATTATATACGATAAATTCACGCAAATACGCCATTACCAATTCCCATTTTCTGTGCTTTAAAACAGGTCTAGTTCCTATAATTTTTATACGAACATCCTGGCAGGGTCGCCGCTGTGAAGATACTTCTTTTTTCCTATTTTAGAAAATACTACACTCATCATATAATACTCACCGCTGCCAGAATTTTACTTACCGTCATCGTCCCCGTTAAACTTACCTTAAAAGAAACTGCCCTGGTCGCCACGATATTTTTTTAAGGTTATATATCGAAACCTTCTACACTCTTGCCCTTATAAAAATCCCGCTATCTGACTGCATTTTAAAATTCAGAAAAACCCCCGAGACGTTAGACGAGTTTGTAAGCACAGAATAGGAAATGGTTATGACGAAATAACTACACTAATACATGTTTATAGGAAAACGGACCCTTTAGTTTATTCTATCTAAATTACTTTTTCATCTTTTGAATATGAGAAACAAATTAAAAAAACAGACATACATAAAACCAAACCCTTACGTAACATTTCTTAACTCTAATTTACTTGCAGATTCTACTTCTCTTAATTTATATAAGACGAACCCAGGTTTTTGCTTACACACACACACACACTCATTCCGTTTTTTCCAACCCTTTATAGAGATCTCTTTTAATTTGTTTTAAAATAATTTAAATGTATTAAGTTGCATATAGTTACTCTGTTATTGGTTTTCGGCCGAACACACGTTACACTTTTTCCTTGTTATTTCATTGCTGCGCCACTACGTCCTCACTGACTTTCACTTATTGCCGAACTGTTGAGTTTACATGATTACAAGTTTAGTCAAACCGCGCTCCGACGCCACCACGCGGTTTAAACTGTCTTAGTACTACATTCCCCTGTAATTAGTGCGGGCGAGGTGAAAACTGTGCCCAGTTGGCGGACGCACAAACGGCCCGCATCCGGGGTGTTAAGATGTTATTTTCTGACTGGCTTTTCATGTGGGCGGACATCACTGCCTTGCCTGCGAACAAATTTTGTCGCTGTTCACAGCCTTCGCTGCTAAAGTCTGAGCAGTTGCACCCACAACACGTGTTATTTGTGGGTGTTGGCAGTGGACGAAATCTAGTGTTCACTGGTTGACGTCATTGGAAAAGGCGTGTCCTTATCCATACTTCCTCCAGCTCGGACTGTACATCGAACAAAACCTTCGTCTTTGCGCCATTTTCGGCAGTGTCAGTTGATCTGCTTGGCGTCCCGTCCGCGCGCCTGGTTGTGGTTGCGCGTGTCACTCAACACTACAGTTCCGAGAATCAACAGTTGTGGGCGACACGCACATTCCATTGTACTGACTTCACCTTACTGTTCTTTGTTTGCTACGATTTATATTGCCATGGGACGGACCACCCAGATGAAAATGAATTGTTACAAAATTTTTTAATAAAATAAAACCCCTCCCTTTTAGACCCGTTACAAAATTAAAACCTAAAAATTATACCTTGCTGGCTATGAATTTTGATTTATCCAGCTTAAGGGTAATATGGTTATCTGATAATGTTTTCAAAACTGTCTCCACTCTATTACAGTGTTCTTGCCAATTTGATGAGGTGATCAATAAGTCATCTACGTATACAGTAGTAAAGTTAAGTACCTCTTGTCCCAATATCTGATCCATACACTTGACTAATACGGCAACCGAATTAATTAGTCCGAATGGCAGTCTTTTGAATTGGTAGTTTCTCCCATCGAACAGAAAAGCTAAGTATATTCTACTGTTCGGGTGTAGCTATACCTGCCAGTATCCGCAGACTGTATCCCATGCGCTGATGTATTTCGTGTCATGGAATTTCTTAAGGATCTCTTCAATTTCGCTTGGGGACGTTCTATCATTTACTATCATCTTATTGATTTCTCTAGCATCAAGGCATATTCTTACCTTTCCGTCCTTCTTCGGTATCGCCACTATTGGACTTGTATATGGGGATTGGCTTAATTCTATTATATCATCCTCCATCATCCGGTTGATCTCTGCCTTCACTGCATTTCTTTGAGAGTATGCGATAGGATATGATTTTTTCTTAAAATCGACGGGCTCCTTGAATATGATTTGATATTGATAATCTTTTACCTTGCCCGGGGCATCAGAAAAAATGTGTCGATATTGATTGTAAATTTTTATGAGATCCTCTGCCTGGTGAGCACTAATCTGTTGATCTCGTACTTCTCTTTGGAATTGTCTGATCTCCTCCAACTTGTTTGACCATATTTCTTCATCCTCCCATTCATTCATTATTTTTACCTGTGCTTGTTGACAATAATTATTCTGTAACATGGTATAACAGTGGGTTATTGAAGGTAAGTTAACACCCTTCACTATACTTGTTGTCCATATTCCCTGTTCAGTGTTTAATGACACTTCTCCTTGCCTTAGATTAATTATGGCAGAATATTGTCGGAGTATGTCACATCCCACAAGTATTGAGAATGGTAAGCCACTGGCAACAAGAAAAGACATAGTGAATGTTAGGCCTTCACTTTTAAGTTCCAGGGACACTTGTTTCCTGACAGTTTTGTTTTGTCTGCCGGTAGCACCGATAATTGTCACGTTATTTATTGGTAGAGTTGGTATAGGTGTACTACTTTCTTGTTGTAGTTTGTTTAACTCTATTTGGTCAATTAAAGATATGTTGGATCCAGTATCGATCATTAATGTTGACATGACTCCATTTATTCGGGCATTTACATACACTATCTCACTGTTTCGGCTAGGCATTGGTTGATTACTTTCTTCAATCAACTCGTCTCTTATATTTTTTAAATAATTTGTTTGTATTATAGTGACTATACTTTTTGTCGTCGTGCATTCCCCAAGAGATTGGTCCAGTGATGGGCTGTTCACAGTTTTCACTGACCTTAGGCGTTTAAATGAGGGTTGACCTCATTGTCTCTAACTTCATTAGTGTTTGATGGTTGGTTCGTGTTTGGCTCCTGTCGATTGTTCCGGTCATCTACGCTGTTCCTGGGATTTTCTTCAAATGGGTGGCTTCTTGTATCGGGTACCTGGTTAAAGTACGTTTGTCGATAGTTAGATGGGGGATAGTTTCTTCCTGGACTCCGTTGTCTTTGTCCCCTCATGTAATTTACCTGTGGTCGGTATCCTTGATTATTGTTATTGTTATTGTTTCCAGGGTGATAATAGTTGTTGTAACCATTCGATGGGTAGTTACCCCTGTAGTTGTTTCGGAAATGGTTATTATTATTCCCATTTCTGGGCACGTTATTGCCCCGTGGGTTCCCTTGATAATTGTTAGGGTTGTTTACCGGTGGCTTATTATCCCCCTGTTGGTTTGGTGGTAATTGTCCATCATTTGTTCTATTATTCCTGAAACTGGACACTCTATTTTTTCTGTACTGCCACTCGTGCTCATGGCTCACCAACAAGCTAGCCATGTCTTGAATGGTCTTTACTTGGCTGTACATCCGTGCTTTTTGGATGGCGTCGTCGTAGTGGTAAGACAACTGTATTACAAGACACTTCTGGTATTCGTGGTTCCAAATTCCTGGCCATGCAGATTTTTCCCAGGAAGTAGGATGTGAGAGTGTCCATTTTGATTCTCATACCTCCCGTTGCGTAGGTTATTGCGGACCATGTTCTGAGTCGATTCAGACCAGTATTTAGCCTTGAACTGGGTCTTAAATTCTTGAATGCTTTGGATATCTGGTCTGGTGGCAGTCCACCAGTTGTCGTAGGTCTCCTTATTTCGTCCAGCATTCCTCTTATTGTTGTCCACCGGGTCTCTCGATTTTTGATGATTAACTCTTCCACCCTCTTCAGGAATTCAATAGGGTTCCTTATATAATTACGGAAGTTAATAGTATCTCTGTTGTCCGTGTTCATGACATGGTTATTGTTACATGGTCGGTCACGCCAGGCGTCCACTTCTTCCCGTAATGACTCTTCTATTCTGTGCATCTCGTCAATCCTTTGTTTGTTTTTGTCTACTTTGCTATCTATTTTATTTAAATTGCTGTAAACTCCTTCCATTCTTTCTACCAAGTCTGTTCGTACAGCTGCTATCTCCTTCTGGTTTTCTTCCCGGACTAGATGTATGTCTTGGTCCATCTGGGCACATCTTCTGACTGTTTCTTCATGACCTTCCTCAATTCTCCTTTTATTTTCTCCTTCAAGATGGTTCATTTTATTGAGCACCTCCTCACGGATTTCAGAAACATTTTCGTTGGTTTTCTCTAGCTTCTCCAACGTCTCCTCTAATTTTTCATTTGTTTCAGTTATCTGCTGTTTAGTTTCTAGCCAGTATTCCATCAATTGGTGTTGTAATGTTTCGTTATTCTGGTTAATGGTTTGTCTCAACTCTTCCTTAGTACTTTCATTGGTACTAATTATTTTTTCATTGATTTGCTTCAAACTCTCCTCACTCTTGTCAAATTTTTTGTTCATACTGTCTATTTTTTCATTCGTCAGTTTATTATTCTCCTCATTCTTGTCGAATTTTTTATTAATCAACTCCCATAATTGTTGTAAATCCATGCCTCCTCTGGCTTCCTCCCTGTCACCCGCCTGTGGTTCCATTTCTCTGTCTTGGGTTGGTTCTGTTGTGGTTGTTGTTGTCTCCACTTCTTCAATCGATGTTCCTTCCTCTTCTTCTCCTCTATTTTCTTCCATCTCTGTGTCCTTCGCCAACTTTTTCGATAATCCTCTCGTATGCATCTTGATCTCCTTTCGTGACCACCGCTAGAACTTCGTATCTTCCTTTTTTCAAGCTCCACCGGTTGGTCGCCAATTTATTATATAACGCCGTGTGTCGTCTTCTTACTGGTACCTCTGTAAAATGTAACAGTGTGTCTGAGGGTAATTTGTGTCTGTGTTTTTTACCACTTCGTCCTCACACGGCAATGTAACTCATGATGTTTGAGTCCGTAGCGAACGTACGAATGACCAGGTATCGTGGTTCCCGATCTGAGGTTCAAACGTAGTGGATAATCCCCGGGTGGCGCCAATTGTTTATGTGAAACAATTAAAATTGTTTCCTTATCAATGTTTTATTCGAACGATGTGACGAATTCAATTCGTCCCGCCTTTTCTCGATTTTTGTTAATCGAGTTGGCAGTTACAGTATTCGCTGCTGGCGCGCTAGGTGTCACATCAGAGACATTCGCTGAAACATTATCGTTCAGAGACATTATCGTTTTAAACATACACTTTTCTAATGAAAATAAAACACAATTTAACACACACAGTATAGATTTATTATTAATTTGAAGTTAATATTTTATAGACACAAGTTGTAATTAATTTTTTATACAATTCTGCACCGGTTAATTCTTTATAAGACTCTACTCAAGGTTTAACCAATCGATTTTGAATACTAATAAACATACATCATGGCGTGCTATGACACCGATCAACAAATATTACGTTCGACGGTTGTGGGCCCTTTTGGTCACGTTAAAAGGTTCAGATGCTATTACAATATTAAAAATACACAACCTTACAATGTTTTCTCTTAAGTATGGTAATGTGTAATGATAATTGGTTTGTAGAATGGTCGTACAAGTGGTTTAAAAGTCGTACATAAATATGAGGTTAGTTCTATAGTTTAACAAATTTTCAGTGTCTTAATATTACGATTTAATCTTCGAAAGAGAATAAAAGTGATTCAGTGGTATTCAACATATATTGAGAAATATTCGAAGTGCGTTTATTTTTTGGAAGTTGAAATAATTTAATTGATACTTAACAGCGTTGTAGTATGTAATTACTCAGTAGGTCAAGGAGGAAGGATTGTGGTAGCAATATAATTCATTTGTCCTTTATTTCGGGCTTCGGCATCTGTTTCAAAGTTGTTTGGATTTATTTCTTCAATTAACTTCGTCTTCAATTAAACATCTTCTTCATCAGGTAATGGTATTCAGCATTCATCAGACTCCTTTTTGATCAATTTCTATACAATATTTTTACTTTTGAAGTATTTTAAATATGAAAATGTGCTGAACTGAATTCTCGCTTGTGGTTATCGTGAGCGTCACTTTCTAAGTCCTTCTATTTAACGGTAATTACCTCGTCAAACCGTCGTTTCCATGGTTACATCATTAATTTCATTGGGCGAGCTGAACATGAATACATTGTTATCAATATTTGAATTCCTTTCAAATCTTCCTATATCTTCTGACTTCCTTCCTCCTCTTATCTTCCTTCTAAGTTATTATCTATTTGCACTGTCATTTGTATTTTCTCACAAAGATTATTTTGGTATCCCACAATATTGGGTTTTTTCAAGTTTTCTACGTTTACAATTAATTTCATACTTACTAATTACATTTCTATGTTTATATAATTCCTTAATTTAATATTTTGGTTTTAATAATAGTTATCATTCATCCTTGGTGAATTAGTCACCTTGGATTTGTCCATTACATGGTGATTTTTATACAATCAGTAATTGTTTATGTTTGGGATATTTATCCCATCCATCTTCTATTCACAAACAATGGTTTATACAATTTATCAACACTGATTATTTAATATGTGTGTGCAATTCATTATTTCTTATTTATTGTTCGGGTGCTAAACAATCTCACCTCTATTGAACTTTTTTCATTAAACTTCCCTTATAACATGGGTATTTACTTAATGTTAATACATACTTATTTTCTAAGGCTCTTTGCTCTCCCTTCCATGTTAACACCATCTTATTACTTTTCCTTGTGATTCACACCTTTAAACTTTTACAATACATTCTAAAGTTTATAACAATATTATTTCATAGTCATCACAGTGAATATCACTACTTAGTGTTCATCATTTACTGAATCAATGTTCTATTCTAAATATCATTCATTGTAACTTTGTTAAATGTTATTGTTCACTCTTAAAACTTAAACATAGGTTATTTTACTAAGTTTTTATCTTAGCCTACTCCCCTCTTACTATTTTTATTACGGATAATGTTTTTATTTATTACTCACTTGCACTTTCTTAAATTATTTAGTGTTCATTATAATTTACTTAGTGTTTCTTTTGTATTATATCACTCTAGGATAAATCACTTTCATTAGTTCAATTTCCGTTTATTTCTCATCATTTTATTCTCTTTCTCTACACACTATCTATGTAAAATTATTAATATTATGTCTTTCTTTGTTAACAAATTACATATTTTCCTAACTCTTTGGTTAGTGTACTTTTATCTATTGTTTTTTATTACTGACTATTTACAATTGTCATTCAGTCAATACTAACATTCATCAATAGTTTTGGTTCTTAACCGGTTTCATTTTCTTTATTATTTTGGATTACATTATTTCTCCCTTCTCTATTTTTTATTCCTTGTCTAGTTTTCTTGACATGTTTCATTTTGTTTTCTTCCTCGTGGGTTTGTTCTCTCTTGGGTTTCATTCTTCTTCTCCATTCTTCGTTCGTCTAGTTTTCATTACTTTGGTTTCTTAACTGGCCAATCTCTGGGGTTTGGTCAATGTCGTTTGTCTGTCAGTCTATTATTTGAGTTTCTTTATTAATCACTTTTGGTTTATTACTCCTTCTCCTTCCATGTTAATTACTTTTTATATATTTTTTACTCTCCACATTATTTATTTATTCCAATATAGTATTATTTAGCATTTTTGATACATACTTATTGTTATCAAAATTGATCTGAATTTGGCGATGTTATAGTGTGTGTGTTTGTTGTTGTATGAACAAAGAATATAAATTTAAGAAGTGCTGGGTTTGTTTTTATCAACTGCGCCTTATGGCAGTAGAGATGTTTTCATGTAGAGGGAATGTCAGTACAAAGAAAAATAAAAGAATATTTTAATTCAACTTGATAAATATTCATGTTGTTTAATCGTATTTACATATTTTTCTCTGCCAAGTTGGCGTCCGAACAGGGACAAATTAATTATTAAATACTGAACTGTTTCAAATTTTGAGTACTGTATTTGATCTGTATAATCTCTTTTATGCCTGGAAATGGAAGAATACTTTTGAAACGGATATAAATCAGAATTTCCAGTTCTCTTTGGCCCCTTTTTGTACTGAAAATACTTCAGTGTCAATATGCTAGATCTAGAGAGGCCACAGCCTTTTCAAACAGGCTGAGAAACCACACTGCCTTATGACTAAAGCCCGGATTCACGTGCAATTGCATCTTTTTTTTGCTAGTTCGTAAACAGCCAGTGACAAGTTATTTATCCGAATCGGGATGTGTAGGTCATTTTAACATACATTTTATTTTGCACAAAATTGCACGTTTTTGGGGTTACTGCATAAAATTGCATATTCTGTAGTTTTAATGCACAAAATTGCACATTTACCTGTTTTTCGAAAGTCAGCTGCGCGAGAGCCAAACGCGAAACATACACGCAGATCTTAAACAAAGTCGAGAACAAAATCAGCACGATGAAATTCGTGGAACATCAAATGATGTAAACATGCAACAACCGAAGGAAATAGACAAAAATGTTCACTCGCTCGGTTGCTAGTAAAGATGGCTCAACTGCCTCGTTCGTTCCTAGAATTTTGAAGGAGCTGGGTTTATTCTTCCAAGAATTTTTGAATTACTCTATTCCCCCATCTCACTGTTCTCTTCTTGGAGCGATGTTCTGTTTAGTTTTCAGTTGTCTGCCTCTGGAACAGTGCGTGTTTTTTTGTTTTGTGTGAATCTATTAATATGCCTAAAACGGCAAGCAGTCTCAGCTCCAAGATAAGAGGATGGATTGAAAAATATCCGGAGCTGAAAGCTGATGGGAAGACGATCTACTGTGTGCCCTGTGATAAGGCTGTAGGCAGCGGGAGAAAATCACAAGTTAATGCTCACTGCAATTCGAGTAAGTTAATGCTTTGAATTTTTCTCTCCTTGTGTTTTAGAGCTAAAAAGATTCTGGTTCTTTCAACTGTACGTTTTCATTTTTAATTCTGGTTTTTAACTACAGGTGGAAACATACAGTTGAAAGTTTCTAAAATACGAAAGAGTGGCCCCGTGCAATCTTTACTGGCAGAGTGCTCCTGCCATACCGATAGCCGAGAAGAATTCATGATGGAATTGTGCTACGTGATGGTTACTACTAATATCCCGTTCCATAAGTTGCAGTCAACACCTTTTAAATCATTTTTGGAAAAGTACACAAACAAAAAAATTCCTGATGAGAGCACACTCAGAAAGAACTATTTAAATATATGTTTCAATTCAACTATGTCAGAAATAAGAAAGAAAATCCAAGGTCATTTTATTTACATAATGGTTGATGAAACTTCTGATCCTAGGGGTAAATACATTCGTAGTTTAGTAATTGGCATTCTCCACCCAGAAGTTCTACCAACCCAATTTTTAATTTCAGTTACAGAACTCTTGAAACTGTTTCCCGTTTTATTAACGATAGTTTAATGAATTTTTTTGAAGAAACTACATTTCAAGATAAAATTTTGCTCTTCATGCTGCTCCTTACATGGTAAAAACTGGAACCACATTAAAAGTGTTTTATTCAAAACTGATTCATTTAACGTGCATGGAACATGCCTTAAATCGTGTAGCTGAGAAAATTTGTGAAGTACTTCCTGACGTAAATAAATTGATAAATAATGGGAAAAAATTTTCCTTAAAGCTCCCCATCGTGTATCGAGATAAAATGGATTGTCCTCTTCTACCAGAACCTGTTATTACTAGGTGGGGGACATGATTGGAAGCCGCGTTGTTTTATTCCGATAATTTTTCAAAATATAAGGAAGTTATTGCTGAACTTGAGGAAGATGATCAATCTGTCACAAAAGTAAAGGGCATTTTAAAAACAACTTCCATTACTTCCGATTTAGCGTTTATTGGTGCTCACTATTCCACGCTTTCAGATTCAATTAAGAAACTTGAAGAAAGAAATCTTTCATTAAGTTCACAAATAGAAATTATAGAAAAAACAGAAAACCAGCTTAAAATAATAAATAATGAAAAAGTACGACGCTACTCATGATCACAATTATTTAGAGTACCATACAATTAGAAATAAATAGAATGACTTTCACTTACCATCCAGACATGCTCTTTTGGGTCCAGGGTCTCATACGAACACTAGGACACAAGCACAATTTTGAAGGCTGCGTAAATAATTTACATAACACATGTTTAAGAAGAGAATTTCCATTTAATATTTTACTTTTACTTTGGTGAAATTAAGAAGATACATTTAGTAAATACTGGTTTCAGGTGTTGTGCAACACGTGCTTCTGTTGTAATATGACTTACAATCTACGGCTTACCTTATTTTTTCTAGGACACAAACACAGTTATAAAACTCACACAGACACAAACACAGCCCAGCTTTGCCCACTCTCTCATTCATTCTAATTTATTATAAGACCCTTATCATTTGATAATTTAAACCCCCCGACTACCCAAACGCTCGCCACGCGGTCACGCACACACGCATTGTTCCGTTACACTGTCCTTTTTGGTCCGAAAGAAAAACACTAACTCTTGATTATGGCCCCCTAGACGGATTGACCGCGGTCATGTAACTATTTGTGGTAATTACTACTTTTTTCCTTGTTAAATTAAAAACTTTTTGGCGAGCCTACGTGAGACCAGCCCGGCGGTTGGAACTGCTACTTGTAGACTGGAACTGGAACGTAACAGGTACATCTTCCTTTCTCTAGCGGTAATGGTTGTTCACTGCCACTATGTTTTCGTCGCTCATACTCAGTTGTTGTGAGGTAACCATTTTATATATGGAATATGGAAGTTATATTTCGTGTACCAAAGTACAATATTGGCTTTGGCTCTGCTGATGTCACCAACAGTAGGCGGGGCGTCAGCAGTGTTTCCGGGAGATCTTGGAGAAGACGATGAATAATTCTCTCGCTTTTGGCCATCTTAGTTTTTAGTCCAGAGCGTCCTTTTGAGCACGTGCGGGTGTAGTTGCGCTTGAGCGTTGACACACATGTACAGAGTTCTGCGAATTTTGAAGGGGGCAAATTCTTCAGCCGCATTACACAACAACAACTGCGTCTATGCCTTTGTTTTAAACTGTTTCTTAACACCGTTTCTGTTATACAGACAAATACGTTGCACAATAATACAGTTTTACAATAGTTTATACAAGCCCGCCCGAAAACGAAATAAGTAAAAATATATAAATGCCCCATACGGTTAAAATAAAAAAAAATACCCAAAAATGACCCGCTACAATACCCCCTCGATGAGAATTCTGCTGTTCACGACAGAAGAAATCTCATCGACAAACCCCGAAGAGGACCGGTGAGGAACTGGTGCCAACAACCCCCTGGTTCTTAATCTCATGGGTACACGACCCCCCTGGCTCAGCGACCATGGACTCATCTGAATGAGATCACTGGACTTCTCCGTAAGAGATCCCAACACCGAGAAATCGAGCAGACTCGTACCACAGCGCACCTCACCTTCTAGCATGCTATCCCCAAAATCCTCAATCCCTGGCTCAAATTATGTCAGATCCTCCACCGATATGTTTCCCCTTGTATGAAAGCTGGGCTGCCTTTAGCAAATACTGGGCTCACACACACTCACATTACATGATACATTGTGAAATTGAAAAATTACAAAAATTCTTTAAAATTGACAAGTTTTTTTTTTTTTTAAATTCAAAGTTCAAAAAAATAATATGCTCAAAAAAATTCTCTTCTTTATTTTTTTTTGTTTCCTTTAAAATGACTTGAATTAAGAGTTTTCTCTACTTGAACAAATACTTAACCTAACATGTCTTAGTCTAACAATACAGTGCAGTACAATAAATCAGTAAACTAAACAATCAACAAAACAACAAAACATGGTAAATACACACCTAATAAAACAATCCCTACCTAAAATATGCGTTCGCTGGCAGGCGAAAAATCATTTTTTTTTTTTTTTTTCAAAAAATTCAAATTCCCAAAAATTTTAAAATTAAAAAAAAATTTAAATTTTTTCAAAGGTTTCATTTATATTTAGAAATTATTCAAAACTGGTTTAAAGTGATTAAATAAACAAATAAAATTAATTCCCTACTATACAAGCTTAGTAGGTATATGAACTCATCAGCTGATCGAAACTAGGTCAAGTCCAAAACCCTTGACCTACATATGTTATGCACAATTTCTATCTAAAACACATTTGACATCTGTACTATCCCATCTTGAAATACAAAACATAGTAACATAAAAATATTTAAAATTACAAAATATTAATATAAATGATCATCAGCTTGATATTTAAATTATTTAAAACAAACAATTCTTAATTTTACATTATTTTCAAATTTTATCAAAATTCTGTCACTGGTTTCGAAAAAATAAAAATTTTATATCCTTTATCATAAATCTCTCTCTTTATTCAACAATCTTACTTTAATCTACTGTGGGTGATTTAAATTATTTATTCTCATTTACTGTATTAGATCTGTATGCATATATAAACTTTCGCCCCTTGACTCTAATATTCATCAACTTCAGCTCCCATGATACCCATCTCTACCAAAATATCTATCCCAAAACACTCTAATCCCCAACTTATCATTTAACTCAATTCGCTACCTTCTACATATAACAAATACTCTCTAACCCTTTGTACATAGGATACGTGTTTCCCCTACCCAAAACTCAATTCCCTTATTTGGCGGCCTGGATTCTACCTAAGGCGGTCCCTTCCCCACTAAAATCTATACCAATTCCCGTCCCAACTTAATTTGTTGTGAACTCCTACATTACACTACCCTCTAATACAAAATTGCCATCCCCAAAAATCTCAATCTCATTACCTTACTACAAATACAACAAAATAACCTCATTAATTATAAACATAAATATATCATCCAGAACTCTACAATTATTCTCCATTACTACTGTGTCAACATCAATACTACTTAAAATTCTACAACATACCTTACTTCAAAACAACATTACCATATTCATCTCTACTATTGCAAATTCAACTTTGAATTCAACTTGGACAGATATATGTGTCTCATAAAATTATGCATCACCCAAAAACTATCTTTTGTTAGATTTCACAAATTGTTACTTTATTTCTCATTGTAGCAAATTATTTTTATCATTACTTCAAAACATCTGTAATACATCAAACATTACATTGAACATCAATTACTTAAAACATTTATAAACCCATATACCAGTGACATGGTATTGCTGATCAGCTGATCCTACTAACACAATGAAAATACATCTCACAATTGAATAAATTATATGAAATATATATTTATCAATACTCACTTCTACCCTCATTGTTTCCCCTTTTTCTGATTCTGGTCATTTATGTTAACCTGCCAGACGATTTAATTATTGGCTTTTTTTAAAAAACAATAATGAAAATACATATTCTTATGAATGCTTATACCTAACATACAACAATAAAATAATACATTTAAAATTATAGTATGGACAACTTGTATTGAAAATATGAGCATCTAGTTATTTGAGCAGAGTGCAAACATTTTTTATTGGATCAAACTTTGAATGAGCAAAAAATGTCTTGATATTATAAAATTTAAGTTCGTGACTCGTTTGAGTCACCTCCCAGCCACACACACTATTTCAGATTATGGTGGACTGTGGCGCCCATTCGCTTCCACAGAGACTGTATATTTTGGAGCAGGGTTTACCTCTCCGTGTCTCTGCTTCCGCTATTAAGTTTTAAACATAGTGAACATCATCATGTTCTTGTTATAAAATGATACACCCTTAAAACGGTTCTACCACCTGTCTTGCTACCCCAAGGCGGGCAGAGTGGCAGCCGCTGTTCCATAGTTCCGGGAGATTTCCTCTAATTGTCACCCCCCAATGAATTTCAAATCTGTACCAATTTCAAGTCAGCTATGGTCAAGGGACTTGGTATGACCATAGCTGGCCGCTAGCCAAAACCACGGTTAGTGCTGGTAAGACAGTAACTGCCCGAAAAGTCGAGGAAATCTAAACTTTCATTTCACTGCCTGTTATACATCAATACTATTATGTGCGACACGGTCATTTAGTAATGTTTGTAAAATTTTTACTTTACACGGATAAGGTGTGCCGCACATTTATCGCCATTTTGGCCTCCGATGGTGGTAACACTCCCTGTTACCCCCAACCCATTTCGCTAATTGCGAGAGCACAGGCAACCCACACAATAGCCACTTAATAACTAACTAATTAATTAACAATTGAAACTAATCTTTCTACATTTGCAGTTCCACACTCCATTGTTCTATCACTTCATTTTGCACCAATCTACCCCCCAAAATCATCCCCACTTCTTGTATTGATACCAAGTTTTTATTTTGTTACACATTTTTCAAAACGTTCTCATACTCACAGATACTAAAACTCGACAATTATGTTTGGTCACTTAATTCTAAAATTTATTTACATTTGAAATAATACACATCCAAAATTGTTTTGGTATATATATATATATATTTTTTTTTTTTTTTTTTTTTTTTTTTAAATCGGCGATTATGGACGCACCTGAAACTGGGGTGTTCTGCGATGAGGCAAAATATGTTCCAGCTCAGATCTGCTTTGTGCAGTTACTTCCCCTTTTGTGCAAATTGCACTACCTTATCTTCTCATTTCTTCCAACCCGTCGTCTGAGCGGGAACCCACCCTGCCTCTCCGCAAAACTCTTCATTTCGGTGTAAGCAAAACTGTTGTCAATGGCTCAGCTGAAATTTCTTCGCCACCGACACTGAAAATATTTAAGTTTGTATGCACTGCCCTGTATTTAGGTGTAGCCTCCTTTATATATAACACTCTAGGGCAGTGCAGGCACGTGACAGGTACATCAAAATTGTTGCACCTGGAGTGTATAAAAAATTTTAATTCGTCACGTACCTGTTTGGGGTCCCCCTCCCCGTTCAAATATGTGTGGAAGTTTTCAAATTTTGACCAATTTTGGTGGAGCCGGACCATCGTTGTTTTCACTGCCCGAAGGAAGATCCTGCCAACCATGGCCCGCCTCCGAGTTCCGAATTCCACGGCCAGGACTGGTAAGATCGTGGCCGCCCGAAAATGGGGGTGGATCCCTTCTAGAAACATAAAAAAATAATTAAATAACATTCATACCTTTACAGTTTAACAAAATACTTATGCTGACCAAAATAATTTCAAATTTGTAGCGTTGTGCGTACCCACTATCTCCCTGGTCTCTCTATTCTGTAACACATACGAATTTTTCATTTTTATTTCTACTATCTCGTACGGCCCCTCGTACAATAAGAAAAACTTCTTGATCTCCTTGTCTTGTGCACTTGATAAGTCATGTCGTCATACCAATACCAGCTGTCCAACCTCATACTGCGTCCACTTACCTTTCATATCATGTCGCTGTTTTCTCCTCTCTCCCTTCGTCAACAAATTTTCATTCGCTAGTCTAAGTTTAACATCGTGACAAATAGTGTTGGTCTCCGGTGGATATTCGATTAATTGTTCCAGAATCCTCTGTGGGCGCTTCCCTCTTATTAACTCATAAGGCGTGAATCCTGTCAATCGTGGGTGGTGCAGTTAAGCCAATTTTCAATCTTCTGGACATAGAGTGGCCACTCACTGTGTTTGGCGTGGCAGTATGTTCGAAAAATTCTGCCCAGCTCCCTCATGACTCGCTCCGCCTGGTTGGACTGCGGGTGATATACTGCGGTGTGCTTTGGGATGATACCTACCCATCCTAGAGTCTGGCGCCATCTTCCGCTGATGAACTGCGGCCCATGGTCGGATAATATCACCTTCGGCTTTCCCACGTTGATCATGTAATCTCGTGTGATCTTCTCGCTCAGCACCTTACTTGTTGCTCGCTTTACACTATATAGCCTGACATATTTGGAAAAAGTATCAAGTACAACAAAAATATGCATTACTCCACCCCTACCTTTCGGCAAAGGGTAGATGTAGATGTACAAATCTACAGCTACTAGGTCGAATGGTTTTTATACTTTAATATAATTTAGTTCTCCTTCTAACCTATAATTTACAACTTTGGATTTCTGACATAACTCGCAAACTCTAAGTATTCTTCGGACTCATTTCTCCATGTTCTTAAATAAACAAGATTCCTTTAATACATTCACACACTTCCGTGCCCCAAAATGCCCATACCTAAGATGACAGTCCCACACTATTTTCTCTATCAACCCTTCAGGTATGACTAACCTCCAATCCCTCTCTCTCCCCTCTACTTTTTTAAACAAACTCCCTTTAAACACTTGAAAATATTGTTTATAACCAAACTCATCTACATCTGATTCTACGCTAGTAATGATTTTATTTAATTTACCATCAGCCCTTTGCATTATATTTATATCCTTTAATTCTTCCCCAAAAAGTTTATCTTCCCGGGATAGTCTATAAATTTCTATCTCTTTAATATCTCTACCTGTTCTATTTCTGTCTGTGTCTACTCGTGATAGTGTGTCTGGCACCCTGTTCTCTACACCCTTAATGTATTCCCAAGAAAAATTATACTCTTGAAGAGCTAACACCCACCTGGTTATCCGGCTGTGTGTGAGTTTACAAGTATTCAGGAACGACAGCGCTTTATGGTCCGTCCTGATGATGGTTCTGTTACCCAGCAGATACGTTCGGAACTTCCTCACAGCGAACACTATACTGAGGAGCTCCTTCTCGGTGGTAGTATAGTTACGTTCTGCGGCTAGCAACGTCCGGCCGGCGAAGGCGATGGTTTTATGCTCTTTTGCCTCGTCCTCTTGGTAAAGCTCTGCTCCCAGTGCGATATTACTAGCATCTGTCTGTAAATAAAATTTTTCATTAAAATTAGGATGATTCATTAGTATCATGTCTGCGAACTTAATTTTGATGTCATTAAACGCCGCTTTTTCGTTATCGCCCCATCTCCATTGCTTATTCTTTTGCAGCACTGCGCTTAGTCGGGCCGTCGTCTGGGCGTAGTTCCGCTGGAACTTCCTGTAAAAATTACACAGACCAAGAAAACTTTGCAATTGTTTTATATTTTTGGGCTCCGGGAACGTCAGAATGGATTCTACTTTATCCGGATTGGCACGTATTCCTGTAGGTGTTATGATGAAACCTAAAAAATGTATCTCAGTTTGCAAAAATTTTGATTTGTCCCAATTCACTGTCAAACCTCCCTGATATAACTTCTCCAATACATATCGCAAATGCTCTACATGCTCTTCAAATGTTCTGGACGCTATCAAAATATCATCAACGTAAATGGTAAAAAAATCTAAGTTATGTGGTTGCAGAATTTCGTCAAGACACTTGATAAAGCTAGCTACACTTGTGTTCAAACTGAACGGTAGTCTCTTAAATTGATAATTCTTTCCATTGAATAAAAAAGCTGTATATTTTCTACTATTTGCTGCTAATGGCACTTGCCAATACCCGGCGGTTAGGTCTAAAGAGGTCATATATTGTACGCCGCTAAACTTCTGAAAAATTTCTACTATAGCTTCGGGTGACTCCCTGTCTGGAATAATTATTTGATTGATTTTGCGGGCATCTAAACATAACCTAACTCTACCATCTTTTTAATCACTACAACTAAGGGGTTAGAATATGGTGACACAGATCTCTCAATTATATCTCCCTCTAACATTTTCTCTAACTCGAGCTGAACCGCTCTTCTCTTCGCATAGGGCACCGGATAACTTCTTTGCACATAGGGTGCGTGTTCCCTTACCTTTAGCTCGCATTCATAGTTTCTTGCCCTCCCTGGTACATCGGCAAACACTTCTCTAAAATTCTCTACTACCCGCCACAACGATGCACGTTGAGAACTCCCTATCACGCCACCCTCACTACAAAATTTCAGTGCTCTTTCATTCCATAAGTGATCCACATTCTCCTCATACTCTATCTTACTCTCACTACACACATTCATACTAATTTCCATGTCTTGTTTATTATTCCGATTATGTATCACCCTTACCCCTGAAATTCTTACCGCATCTAACACCCGTTCAAAATTAATACGGACTGGTTCCCCTTCATTATTTAATTCTAATACCCGTTTATGAAAATCAATCACTGCCTTATGTTTAATCAGAAAATCATTTCCAAGTATAACCTCAAGATTTAGTCCCCGTACAACTAGAAATGTATTATCATACCCTACCCCGTTAATTATCATGTTTAAATGTACTTGTTTTGTGACTCTCTTACTTCTAACTCCCGTAATACCTACAATCGTCACCCCAGCTACTGGTAAAGATGGAATATTTTTATTTATTTCTCTTAATTCGTCTAATACATGTTCAGAAATAACAGAGATTTCGCTACCAGTATCGATTAGAGTTTTAATCTCCTTACCTTCTATGTTGATTTTCACCTCAGTCAGTCCATTCTCCCTTCTCACTGCTTCGACGTCTTCCTCCCCCAATAATTCCTCAGACAAATCTGTAATCACAACGTTGTTTTGGTATCTATCATCCATTTGGACCCCAGAAACTTCCGGCGACAACGGTCGGGTCCGGTGTTCCATTGTCCCTCTTAGTTTCCCGCAGAGGTGCCCGCCACTGCATGGTTGTATCCTCGCTCGTGCTGGTTTCCTCGCGGTTCATGAGTTTGGCCTCTCTGTGCTCCTCCTGGGCCCTCTCCCCTTCGTTGGTACGCATGCTGGTTCTGTGCAGGTGGCGGTCCCTGTCGCTGACCCGGTCTCTCTCTCCTGCATCTAAAACAAAAATTTTGTGTCGCATAATTCTCTTGTGAACATGCTGGACAAGTCCATTTTGGTCCTCGGTTATTTTGTTCTCGTCTAGGGTATGCCGGTCCATTTGTGGGTCCCCTCGGCTGTCCCTGATTACCTCCATTATTTCCATTCTGCTGGTTCTGACGGCGACTCAATTCTTGGTCCCGGATATTCTGAAACACATCTAAAATATTTTCTAGTTCGCTAATATTAGCTACCTCCCGTGTCATAAGTGTTATTTGCACTTCCCTTGGCAAATGCTTGCTTATATGCCTCACAAAGGATCTAAATGGCAATGGCGGTTCTAAGTATTTCGCCTCGTTAAATATTCTCATCACATACCCTGTTATATTATTATTGGGCCCCCCAAAATTCCCTGTTCCCATGATTCTACTTCGTAACACTTCTTGGTCTTCTTCCGACCAATATTTATTTATAAATGCAGACTCAAAATTTTCAAAACACTCCCATTCCGTTTTATGTACCTCGGCCCATATCTCCGAACTACCTTTAAAGCATTTTAAAATTTTTAATAATTGGACTTCCCAGTTATTAGTACTGAACTTATTGAACTCTCTCACTCTGCTTATGAACTGCATAGGGTGTACTTTTTTGTTATCACAACTGAATGTTTCTAACTCAACTTCACTACTTACGTCACGAGTCATAATTACTCGCTCGGTAACAGTGTTAACTTGTTGGCTGATGGCCTTGCTCAATTCATTTTTAACATTCATTAATTTAAGGTTATTATCACATTCAAGGTCACTTATTGTATTACGTATGGTCTTGAACTCAATCTTACAGTTATTTTCTATGTCTCTTATTTTACTATTATTATTTTCAATCTGATTCATAGCATAACCAATCTTACATTCGGTATTGGTATTACATTCACTTATTTGTTTCTCAAAAATTGTATTCATTACGCTATATTGCTCCGTGATCTGTTTCTCTACTTTATTAGTTATATCATTGGTTATATCAGAAACACGGCACTCTAATTGCTCATGTAGTGATCCTGACAGGTGTAATTTCATACTTTCACAACGTTCATCAATATGTTTGTCTAGTACCCTACTCAGGTTATCGAATTGCACATTAATACTCTGCTGAAACTGAGTATTCTGGTCTTGAATTTCTTTAAAATTAATCTCGTTTTGAACATTTTGCTGTTCGCATTTTATTTTCTGTTCATTAAAATCATTAGTTAATTGGTCTAATTTATTGTCCATTTTTCGTAAGAAACTCATTATATCAGTTTCCTCTGATTGTTTATTTTGTTTAGTTGAAACGGGGGTCAACTGAATCCCAGAGTCAACATCTGTTTCGCTTAGTTGTGCTTGAGCCACAATCGGAGTGGAATGAACTATTACATTACTGCCGACAGCTGTTTCTGTAACCGCGCTCAACCCCCCTCCCGTCAGCATACCACTTTCATCCAGCGATTGTGACTCAAGGTCACTTTCGCTCATAATTGAATTTATTACGCTACTTTTCTCTGTTTTTTCAGACATTTTTACTTTTTATACTCTATACTTGTGTACAAATATAATATAATCAATGTAATGTATTACATAACCAATTTTGCATTAATCACGTATTTTTGTTTTATTCCGCTAACCCCAAAAACATGCTTGTATCCTTACTGTAGGTATGGAATTTCATTTCTTGGAAATTCGTCCCTGTTCGGGCGCCATTTACGACGCTACTCATGATCACAATTATTTAGAGTACCATACAATTAGAAATAAATAGAATGACTTTCACTTACCATCCAGACATGCTCTTTTGGGTCCAGGGTCTCATACGAACACTAGGACACAAGCACAATTTTGAAGGCTGCGTAAATAATTTACATAACACATGTTTAAGAAGAGAATTTCCATTTAATATTTTACTTTTACTTTGGTGAAATTAAGAAGATACATTTAGTAAATACTGGTTTCAGGTGTTGTGCAACACGTGCTTCTGTTGTAATATGACTTACAATCTACGGCTTACCTTATTTTTTCTAGGACACAAACACAGTTATAAAACTCACACAGACACAAACACAGCCCAGCTTTGCCCACTCTCTCATTCATTCTAATTTATTATAAGACCCTTATCATTTGATAATTTAAACTCCCCGACTACCCAAACACTCGCAACGCGGTCACGCACACACGCATTGTTCCGTTACACTGTCCTTTTTGGTCCGAAAGAAAAACACTAACTCTTGATTATGGCCCCCTAGACGGATTGACCGCGGTCATGTAACTATTTGTGGTAATTACTACTTTTTTCCTTGTTAAATTAAAAACTTTTTGGCGAGCCTACGTGAGACCAGCCCGGCGTCTGGAACTGCTACTTGTAGACTGGAACTGGAACGTAACAGGTACATCTTCCTTTCTCTAGCGGTAATGGTTGTTCACTGCCACTATGTTTTCATCGCTCATACTCAGTTGTTGTGAGGTAACCATTTTATATATGGAATATGGAAGTTATATTTCGTGTACCAAAGTACAATATTGGCTTTGGCTCTGCTGATGTCACCAACAGTTGGCGGGGCGTCAGCAGTGTTTCCGGGAGATCTTGGAGAAGACGATGAATAATTCTCTCGCTTTTGGCCATCTTAGTTTTTAGTCCAGAGCGTCCTTTTGAGCGCGTGCGGGTGTAGTTGCGCTTGAGCGTTGACACACATGTACAGAGTTCTGCGAATTTTGAAGGGGGCAAATTCTTCAGCCGCATTACACAACAACAACTGCGTCTATGCCTTTGTTTTAAACTGTTTCTTAACACCGTTTCTGTTATACGGACAAATACGTTGCACAATAATACAGTTTTACAATAGTTTATCCAAGCCCGCCCGAAAACGAAATAAGTAAAAATATATAAATGCCCCATACGGTTAAAATAAAAAAAAAATACCCAAAAATGACCCGCTACAAAAGGTTTACTAGTTTACAATAAATTCAAAAATGTCATTGAAAAAAATCCAGATTACAATACTTTAACAAAATATAAAACACTCTTAATGGAATAGATGTTTCATTAGAAATAGATCCAAAAATCCTAAGCTGTTTCAAGCTGTGTCCAATGACAAGTGTTGATGTCGCGCGTGTATTTTCTCAACTCAAATATGTTTTAAGTGACCGACGATTTAGCTTTTCAGAAGATAATTTTGAAAAATACATTACTGTTAATTTTAATAAAATGTTAAGCTAAACTTTTTATTATTAATTTTAACTAAATGTTAAGCAAAAACCTGAATATAAACTTAATAGTAAGTAAGTTAAAAATGTAAATTCGTGTTTATTAAAAATATTTTTAGTAACTTTATTTGGACTTTTAGACAAACGAAGTTTAGTAAACATTAATTCAACAGCCATCTATTATAAACAGGAATAAAAGTAAAATCTGAGAATATATACCTAACAAAGTGGTAAGTGGTAACGATTGGTATTTGTTGTTTTTTAGACAAAATTATTCTCCTCTTACTATGGTCTGAATCAGTAAGTTTTAAGATGAAAACTATTATTTCCATATTTTTAAGGACGTGGGACAAATGTCATGTTAGTTTAACTCAATTTTATGATTTGCATTTTATTTTGCACAATCTAAAATTTTTACTGCACGATTTCAAGTTTTTATTGCACGTTCAGGAATTTTTTACTGCACGAAAATCCGGGCTTTACTTATGACCCATGCTAGTTGGTAAATGTTAATCCTATGATGGTCTTCAAAACCATTTGTTAAATTATTTTGTTCTCCTGTTAAGAAATTTGTTGGTTGTGGAACTGAAATATTGCTTATTGACTGCATGATTTTGAAAATAGGAGAAAATGTAAATGTTCTGCTAGAAAATAGGGTCTTCAGCTGCAGAACCTGAAGTTCTAGATAATAATTTTTAGAGCCTTAGTATAACAAGTCTTCACATTCTTCCAATTGTGCACAGGAACAAAAAAAGTGAATTTCTTATCTTGTAATTACAGAGATGATAATTGTATAAATAGTAAAGATAATAATTATCAAAAGTAACCTGTTTTTTATGATATGTGCTCTTTTTCTCTAAAGAAATTCACACAACCAAATTATTTGAATTACTTCTTTCCAGATGTTTCACAGCTGGCTCTTTAAAGGACTATCATTTTATTTTGTACAAGTCCATTTTGAAAAAGTCAAAAAAGCTTGTACTTATTTCGAAACATTACTCCTAAATATATATGCTAGTTCCTACAAACAATCACTTGTTGAATATACCTGATTGTTACTAGAAATTGTGGAATCTTGCTAATTGTGTTGGAAGCAGAGAATAGTAAACGTACCAGAATTTAAGCACCTCCAAAGAGTAAATCACCTTCCTACAATTATAAAGGTTATTTTCAATAGTTTTATTAGGTAGCAGATGCTGGTGAAATTTTTTAAGTGTTAGTAAAGCCATAATAGTAGTGGAAAGACAGTAATGGTGCTAAAAGAAAGTTCATTTGGGAAAGTATTCGTGACAGATCATCCCTAAATACCAGAACTTACCGTGCTACATAATAAACCCGTATTCTCACAGACAAACAAGATTAGATTTTTCAACTACCATTTATCCAGAGGTCAGTTGAATGTGTGTCTACAATGTTAATCTCTCAAGTTCAGATTGCTGGAAATGCCCACTTGATATATCAGTAAAATTGATATTATTCACTAATTTTATTCTAAACCAAAAGTTTAGAAAATGTTCAACCTTAGTGGAGTGCAAATAGAAACAAGTCTTTTGAAATACAGGAGTCAATAATTACCAGACAATTTCTACCTGATGTTAGGTATATACTGTTTGAAAAAGTAGCAAAGCATGCACAACTAGAATTATTTTAACAATTATATAATGCTTTAATACATCGTGCCTCATACTGATGTCAACAAATATACTACACTACTACTCAGATATTTATATAAATAATTGCAAGTGTATGTGCATGTCTGGTTATACTGTTAAATTCATTGGTAATGAGTATATTAAATTGTGTTTTTAATCTATACAGTGTCCATAAAGTTTTTTATAATGTTTATCACCACCCCTACAAAACAACTGCACTGTCTGCTGGCCTTCAACAATTACATTGAAAATAGAAGATTTTGGTCAAAGTAAAATTGCTGAGGTTCAACTGGTTCAAAAGATGTGGCTGTTTTCAAAATTTAGTCGTGCCTGCTAAATTGCACATATTTTAAAAAACAAAATATTTTAATTCAAAAATTGGATGAAAAAGTTTCAGAGGGACATTTTCAATTAAAATTTCCCACGTTATGTATGTGGTAGTAGAAATATCTTATTTTACATGTCAATGGAAGTGGGTTGGACTGCTTATTCCTTTTTTTCCATCTGCCCAGATTTAATGTTTTTGTGGCTACTCATTTTAAGGTTATTGGTACATCCATTTTGCGTTAGTAGACAATATGGAGAAAAATCAGTACCAGATGGGATCAAGTGGCGAGTAATTGGTTTAATAAAGTTTGGTAAATCATCAAAGCAAATAGTCAGTATTCTAGCAGTTCGACAAACTATGATTGATGAAGCTTTGAGACAACTGTTGATGAGACCTTGGCTGATAAAGGGTTCTGCAATTCTGGTAGACTCAAAATCAGCTATACAGGCCATTGCAAATAATGACTCATCCAAGAGCATCATAATACAGTCCATCAGCATCAGAGGTAAGTACAAGATAGTTAAAAATAATATTTGCAGAATGGTAATACAGTGGGTGCTGTCACACAGAGGACTGAAGGGAAACAAACAGGCGAGTTGGCTATAAAGGGTACCTCTATACAACGGAAACCTTCAAGACTTAGTACAGTAGATAGAAGGATTAAACAACTTAAAAAGCATTGCAAGACTTCCTTCCATCATGGAACCAAAGAAGACTTGAAAGGTAAACTATATGAAAATATATCTAGTCTCTACCCTGAGAACAAAGAACTTACTAGAAGATCATCGGTTGCCAATTTCCGCATGGCTGCAGTAGCAGGGCACCACAACAGGATCAACATCCTCCATTCTGGGATGTGCACTCTTTGTGAATGCCGGGGAAGCAAAATGGATAAGGACCACCTCCTGTCGCTGGCAATTGCTATGTCGCTAATTTCTCACTGGATGCTGCCACTAAACAGAAAAGATCCATTTTTTCTGACACTATAAGTCGAGTGCAGCTGTAGAGTAAGGCTTGGCTGCGCACTGCAACACAAGTGTTTTGTATCCGTTTCCTGCCCTTGCAACACAACTTTTGTTTCTGTCCCTGCACCCACTGCAACGAAACAGTTTCTCATCCGCTTATCTATTCATTGAACACACCTCGAATGCTGATTGAAAATTATTTACTTTTCGCGCTTCATATTATACACTATAGAAATTGCTTCATGAAGTTATTTCAACAGAGCCGTTTTTACTGAATTTTCATGTTTCTGTACAGTTGTTAACAAAGATAGTTTATCAACAAATTGCTATTGATTATACAAAATGAGAAAGTTATGATGTACAACATTTCAGAAACAAAAAGTCAGATACGTTTGCCTTGTTTTGAAAACACTTAAAAGCTACTTCATTCTGAAAGCAGGTGGGTTTCCGTTAATTTGAAGGAAGTGCTGGTACATTACAACATTATTTATGATACAATTTTCTATTGTATTTATTGTTCATAGCCTAAAGGTAACATACATACGATTTGCAATAAAATTTTTATTACATTCTTAAGAACGATTGATTTCGGTCACAGACCATCGTCAGGTCATACACAGCACACTTGATGTGACCGCAAGTGTGCTGTGTATGACCTGACGGTGGTCTGTGACCGAAATTGATCGTTTTTAAGAATGTGAGTAATAAAAATTTTATTGCATGGTACCTTTAGGCTATGAACAATAAGTACAATACAATAGAAAATTGAGATTATAGGTACCATTAGTAAACAATAAGTGTGTTTATATTATAAATAAATCACATTATCATTATTTATGATACATACTGGTGGTCACATCGGTTACTGTCATAAATATGGTAAATGCTTGTACTCGCTACCATCATACTTGAAATAGACAGTAGCTATGTGTAAAATATGGTCGTCTGATTTGTTTATGAAACCATTTGCATTTCCTTCAAAACCAAATCTCATGTACAGTTTTCTTTATAGGAACGTATAATTTTGTTAATACAACTTAGCATGCATGTCCCTACAGGACCCTATTGTTTTTGAGATTGACCTCCCAAAAATAGGGGGGCGGAAGAAAGAATATGAGGGGGATAAAATGTGAAAATATCGCAAGAGTTCATGTGGGATATAAATAAAAGAGAATTTTAACTAACATCTGAATGTAAGTTTTGGAAATCTCAAAATTTTGGGACCTCAGGGCCTAAAAAAGAGATTATAAATTTTGTGAAAATCGAGCTTTGCACGAGATGACAAGGAATTGTAACCCAAATCCAAATGTTTTGAATTTTTAGTGTTGGGTGCTCTACATTTGTTATATTACTAAAGATGTCTTAGAATAATTGGGACTTTTGTGATTTTTCTTATAATTTATCTAGTATCAAAATATATGTACAATAAATGTACTTCATTCGAAATACTGACCAAGGTCTGCAGCTCAGGAAGCATATTAGTACTGCAATAAGAAATATTTTCTATACTTAGATTTTTTTGTGCGATTTAATAATATCCAACAAAATGTATTTTTTATAATGTGTCTTTTCCATGTATGAACCGTAGGTACGTAAATGATATTTCTAATATGTAAATTTTATATTTAACACTGAACAACATATTCAATATTTTTTAATACTGGAGCGACTTCATTTTGAATGGCAATTTGTGAATGAAACGTAGGCAGTACATCGTTTTAACTAATGATGTACATAAAATAAGCAGTATATTGTAATTTTATATAAATAAAGTAAACAGTATTCATTACATAGGCTAATACTTTATTTAATAACTAATTATTAACTAAATTCCATCTCAGTTTTCAAAAATAAACAGTATACACAGTTCTTTAGATTTATGTCCACATAGCCGTTCAGAAGTCTTTTGATAACAAAGCAGGCCGTTTTTCCACTTGCTGTTCAACTTTTTTGTCGTTCATTGTCATAATGATTAATTTATGTGTGTCATTTAATAATAATGAGTTAAAATAATGATATTAACACGTTAATATAACAAAGATGACTTCAACACATTCAGTACGCTCACAGGATGCTGTTGTGCACCATGGTGGGGGAGCGGCACCTATCCCCACCACGAAACAGTTTCAAAACTGTTTAGTTGCAGTGTGCGGACTTCCATAAGAAACAGTAGCACCAGTGCCAGATCTAGAAATTTTGGCCCCCCCCGCAAAAACCTTAAAAGGCCCCTTTAACAACAACAAAATTAGTTTGTACCAAATTACAGCATTTTCGGTGGAAACTTGGAATAGGAATAAAAACAGTTAAGATCACTAATAAGTTTATTTACAGCTACATTGAACAGAAGGATCAGTTATGACATAAGTCTTTGCAAGTTTTCAGATTTCAAAAATATCAGTAATATGTTAAACAGTTCAGATATTAGAATCATTTAACTTTACGCAGAGATTGGTACGATCAGTCCAGATTACACCACATCATTCAAAATTAATCAAATAGCTTGAATGTCACAAACCCTTCAAAAGAAATTCTTCCTTCTTGATTTCATTTCTGCAAAGTCCCTTATCAGTGCTCTTTTATCCAAAACTGAGGCTTCTGCGTGGTTGATAGCTAACATTCCAAGCTCACTGACTCTCTCCTGCTCCATCGAGCTCCTTAAGTAGCTTTTAACCCTCTTCAAGACAGAGAATGACCTTTCAGCAGATGCAACAGTTACAGGTAGAGTCAGGAATAAAGCCAGAGCAGTTAATACCTCAGGATAACTTGATGCGATGGTGTCAAACTCAGTGTAAACAAGAGCTGCCAATTCGGAAACTGTATTGAGCTTAGAAATTTGATTTTTTAATCCTGAGCGAAGGGAGATAAGCTCTAGTGGTAGGGATGGACCAATGTCTTTTTCATACTTCTTTTGAAGTTTTTCAGCTCTGGCTAAAATTTCATCTTCTGATAGTTGAAGAAGAACTTTGGGGAACAGTACAGAAAAGCTTTCTACCACGTTTTCCAGGGCAGAAAAACGGTTGTCTATTTGGCTGTTGACAACATCCAAAAGGGCATTAAAAATATTCACCCTGAAGCAAGTTACCGAGTCGGTAAATGTATGATCCTCTGCCAGTTCGTCGAAGTGCTTCTTCACTTTTGGATGTCTCTTCTGTAAGAATACAGGCTCCACTTTCCATTTTGCAGCAACAGTTGTGGCTTCCTTTTTCATGCTATCATATTTGCCTCTCATCTGTTTCAGAGTTTCTTTGCTTTCCTGAAGAGTGCTTAACGCCTTCCCAAGGTTTGTCTCTTCTCTCTGGAGAAGCTGTGAAGTTACATTCACTTCAGAAAATATCTTTGACAGGATCACAGTCAGAAAGACAAACTGGAAGCAGTCCATAGTTTTTGCCAGTCTATTGCTTCCGACACTTCGTCCTTATTTTTACTTACGAGTGAAATTTTTCTGAGGGTCTTCATAACATCAAGATACCTCACCTTGATAGCTACAATGGACTGATGCCTTGATGCCCACCTAGTTGGATTGAGCTTTTTTAGTGTGACAGTAGATTCACCTGTCATGGAAGAGAGAATGTCCCATCTGTTGATACTATGACCAAAGTAAACATACAAATCCTGCAGAGCTGAGAAGTAATTAGCCACTTCTCTTACACTTCTGACTGCATCGTTGATGACTAGGTTTAAGTTGTGTGCTGTACAATGCACATACACAGCTAGTCCCTCCTTTTCACGCAACCTCTTCTGCACTCCTAAGTAAGCACCACTCATCACAGCAGCTCCATCATATCCCTGGCCTCTGCACTTTTTAAAGTCTAAACCCAATTTTTGCAAATGATCTAACACTAGCGTTGCGAGTCCAGATGCAGTTGGATCTCTCACTCGTAAAAATCCCAGAAAAACTTCCTCAATCTTGATTTGTCGACAATTCTCTTTTTCCAAGCCCTCTTGTACTTCAGGTTCAGTGAAACTTGCATACCGAATAACAAAACTCATTTGATCTTTTTTTGACAGATCTTGTGTTGTATCAATAATTAATGAAAAAAAAGGTGCATTATTAATTTTCTGCAACAGTTTGCCTTGCAAGTGTGAAGACATGCAATGAATCACTTGATTTTGGATGTCATGACTGAGATACTTGATGTATCCCTTTGGTAAACTGATTACTCGTGCCATCACAGTGTCATATTTGGCTAGTAACTGCACCAATGATAAAAGTTGCCATCATAGTTTCCACTATGCTCCTTCGAGCCTCTAAATGCGAGACCGTTTTTGCTAACATGAGCGTAATATCAAAAAGTCTCTTTAAAACCTGGACCCAAAACTCACCTTGAGACTTTCTTTCATTTTCCAAGGACTCATCAATTCTTTTACGTACTTCCCATTCATGGAAGACCAAACAGGCTGAAATGTGCTGTTGAGATTTGCTGTGTACTTTGATTTTTTTTGACAAACCTTGCCAGTCTCTGATACCAGTGGCCCATCTACTTTTACTTTCACCACCAGAAAATAGCCAACATGGCAGGCAATACGCACAATCCAACTTTTTTGAGTAATTTAACCATTTCACTTGTAAAGACTGTCCTGCTGCTGCAACTGTTTTGTAGTAGACAGTAGAGAATCCTCTTTTCTTTTCATCCTTGGAAAATGGACCATTTGGTTGGCAGCTTCCAGTTTTAACAATAAAATTCTTGAGCTTGTCAGATAAATTAATATTTTCAAAATGAGCTTTATCAGTTTGATTCTCCTGTTTCAACAAACAAGTAATGAAATATTCATCACTCAAATTTGACTTATTCGTGGATATGGTGGCAACGTCTTGGATGTCATCAAAATTAAAGTCTCTAGTGGATGTGGAGGGAGAATCTTCTGTCACACTATCGGTCTTAAAATCAGGATCAAATCTCTGTATAGCTGGTGAGGTTTTGGAGACAGGAACAGAAGTCTCACTGCTAGGATGGAATGTGTCAAGGCCAGATGTCATGTCATAAGCAGTGGAAGTTTCAGTGCCTGAAAAAAAAAACAAAGCCACAGATTGGTTTAATGGAAAATGCAGTTTATGAATACGAATTTCAAATTAATAACGGTCGGTTGGTCAGTAAGAGGATCCTTGCAAAAACCTTCAGTCGGAAAGACAGGACAGTACTATGTTAAAGCACGGTGAGAGAAGCGAAAAAGTGACGGTGTTGCTACCTAGTGAACATGGAGTAATAAAATTTATAAAATAGTTTTAAAGGTTTGGCATATATACCTACGTATATATAATATCATAATAATTATTAATTTTTCATTACAGAGGAAGGTTTTTTCCCTTACTATCTTCTCTAGGCTTTCTTTTGGTATTGGTGAACGTGATTGGACAATTTCAATTTTATTTTAGCAATTTTCAATTTTATTTTTTTCTTATTCTACGACTTTTTTTGAGTAAGAATATGTAAGTTTTAGGTATGAATTATGTTTTTAACATACTTAAAAGAATATTAAAATGTATACATGCAGGCCGATTTTTTAGTAATAACACTCACAACGCTGCGCCTCTTGGTGTGTTATATGTTATATTTATTAGTTTTACATACATTATTTTCCTAATACAGATTTAGATGTTATGAAGGTTATATCAAATAAAGGTAAGATAACCTTCGAATCAAAAAGGCTGAAAAAACTATATTGGAACTAACAAAGGAGGCTAAACAAAAAAGAAGAGTTCTAAAAAGAAAAAAAGACGAAAGAGATGCAGAAAAAGATACTTCCTATTTCCTGTGGTGGTGGACAATTTTAATAAGCATTTATTGCACTTTATTTGGTTTCTTGTTATTTCCCGAAAGTGTTGTTTTTTATATTTAGGAACATTTATCTCCTAAAGTATCTAACATAGAGCATTGGAATTTGGTATGTATATAAAGATATATGTTTTCTATAAACTGTACCAAAATAAATAATTTTTGTTCAAAAATAAAATTTAAAAAATTGTTTACCATCATATTTTTTTTTGTAAAATTATTTTATTACTTTTCATTGTACAAGATAATTTCTGCAAGGTAAGGTTTTAAATATAGATTAGTTATTTAGCTACTGAGTACACATATGTATACAGTGAATATGTGGTAAAAATTTCATAGAAAAATTCCATACCTTTACTTAGATAAATGTACCTACATATTACATGTATTTCTTATGGAAACGCGTTCATTGATGTCTCCCCTTAGTTTTCTCGGTAAAATTTACATTGCACATACTGGTACTAAGCCAGACATGTTGATGGCATTAAATGCATAGGTACTTAGATTAAATTACACTATTAGCACCTTTAATCACCACCATCACATGAACAATACCGTACGTCGAAATTGGAGTAAAATGAGTTTTCACGTGTTCTGATCAAGCTGGCCAGTCTTCTTCGTGAAGGTTTTTGATACTTATTCAGAAAACTATCAATCTACAAATGACGGAATAAAACGGTTGAATCTCAACCTAACTGACCTGGTGTAGGTCCAGTTTCCGTGATTCCCAATGAGGTTTGACTAGGAACAAGAAACAACGTAATTTTTTTGTTTGTTCTATGTAATGTTTCTGTCTGTAAATGTCGTTTTCGTCTTTTGCCCGCACCACTTGTTTCACTTAGCTCCATCAGTATTTTGTTATTGTTTGTTACGAAACACAAACACTTAAAACCCTTGTTAAGTTACAAAACACTTTTACTTTGTCACAAAACACTAAGGAAGATATACATAACAAACATAACCTAGCGAGTCGCAACTGGAAAAATAACCTAAACGGGGATGCCAACTATTCTAAAGTTGCCTCACCCAAACGTACAGCATGAGCCTTATATTCTAACACGTCTATCTTCTTTGCCTAAACCAGTAACAGTGTAACCACTCGCCAAATATTCCGGAGCAAAATTTCTCTTTCCCAGTCTTCGAGATTGGATCAATTTTCGAAATTCCTTATTTGGAAATTTTTTTATTACTGATTGATGTTTACTAATGCAGTGTTTA
The DNA here is from genome assembly GCA_034769895.1 of Magicicada septendecula. NCBI lineage: Eukaryota > Metazoa > Arthropoda > Insecta > Hemiptera > Cicadidae > Magicicada > Magicicada septendecula. The sequence goes on from CM068368.1 coordinate 665,319,078, forward strand.
AATTTTGCTCCAACATGGCCTGGGGCCCCCCCGCATTGTGGGGTTTTGTGCCCCATAGATCCGGGCCTGAGTAGCACTAGCACTTTTTTGCAACTATTCTGTTTCCACCGTAGGGAACAGTTTTGTTTCTGTAGCGCGCGTGCACCCCCTATATAAATACATGAGATTTTAAAACATGAGAAACAGTTATGAAACTGTTTCATCTCAGTGCCCATAGGCCTAAGAGATAAATTGGAATAAAGCTTGAGTTACATAACAAAAGGTACAGTAGGTCAGCATGATACAATTAACTTTCTTCTAAAAACATTAACAAAACGATAGGGGCACTCACCATTACTATTATACTTCCTTCATGTAAATAATTTAGGAGGGTGTTCAAAAACCACTCATCTGTTACAGTCTTAACTTCCTCAAGGAAATTGGAAGTATCTGTTATAAACCAAATATGGTACATTCCCAATGGCACCCACACTACATTTTTGTTTTAATATATGATTGTATTGAGATGCCACAATGTGAAGAAGAAAAAGTGTACTGACTATGAATTGTTCTGTTAATATAAAGCAAAAGTACATGTCAATTTCATTGGTGAGGTTATGTAATAATGGTTTTTTTGTTTTTAGCTTGCTGTTTAAAGAAATAAGAATCATGATTATGAAAACTATGACATTTAATGTGTATACATAATGCTCGTTGAAAGAGAGTAACATTCAAAACAATGAACAAAGTTTTTTAATGGAAACAACAGAAAATGTAAAGTGAAAAATTAATTATTTCTGAATAGTAAGATTAAAACAAGGAAAACAATGTATCAAAAAATGAAAACAAGATTTGTTACATTAGATGGCCCAATATTCTGTTGTTATTCAGTAGAATCTCAAAAACTTCACTGGAAGCGAATTTCATGCGAAACAAAAAAATGGGAGACATGTAGAGCAAAGGCATATTAGTTTCCATGTATAATTATAGTTAACATGTTAACCTAACACAATTAACTGTTGGCGTCATATGTTAACACAATACCTTGGAGTTATTGCTAAAAACATTTTCATAAAAAAACATGACAATGAAACACTAATGCAATCGTCAACAAACTACCATTTTATAACGTACACAAATTTTCATGATTTCTATTATCTGACTAAAATTATATGTGATATTCGCTACATATCGATGCCAATAATTGAATAATTAAGAATGGGTGGGTATGGTTTGGGGAAAGAACCCCAAATATCTGCTTCCACTATAAATCCTGTTGTCAATAAACCTACATGATAAACAGTAAGTTTGGCTAGCAAAGTCAGTACATTTTTTACATGGTTAAGAATTCGTAGGTGTCATGAAATTCAGAATATTCCTACATACAACAGCCTTGCTAAAAGTCACTGAAGTTGCTAATCCTCTGAAGGTCTAATATGCTTCCCAGAGTACAGACATCCTGGAACATGACTTTGTGGCCTCAGTACATCAAGAGTCATCCAGAAAGTAATACCCGTTTCCACATACAGAGTGTGCAGTGGCTCCACACATGTCTGTTCCTGTTCAGTCATTCTCATTGTTGTGTCTAATTAGTCTGTGTGAAGTTTCATTGTGTTCTTAAACATTTCGTTGATTCTGTTCATGTTTTAAATGTTTAAAAAAGTTGAGAATCCCGCCGCATGGGAAGGGAGATGTGGAATTTGATTTCTTCATGCAAGAAATATGCGAGATTTACTGTCAGATCAGTGAAGTGTATGGCGATGGTGCCACAGTTTTAGTCAAGTTAAGAGAAAACGTCCTTGACAAAGAATGAACAGGTTGTCCTGTCATTACGCATGATTTGCTGTGTCAAGTTGACAAACTCATCAAACATGATCGGCGTGTCGCATTCAATGAAATTAGTGAAAATTTTTCATTTGTTTCTTGCACTGTTATCCATGAAATTGTCACCATTCACCTGAAGTGCAGAAAAATTTGTGGGATGTGGGTTCTGCATTGTCTTAGTAATGAACCACAAAAAACATATGGGCGCTGCATTTTTTCTTTTGTGGGTCATTACTCAAAGGAGGGAGATGAATTCCTGACACACATCATGACAGGAGATGAAACCTGGGTTTCATATGCTATGCCAGAGAGTAAACGTCAGTCTATGAAATGGCATCTCCTTCGTTCACCATCCAAACCAAAACAATTCAGGCGTCCTCAACTCGAAAGGTTATGGCTACTGTTTTCTTGGACCAAAAAGGCCCACTTCTTGTTAACTTTCTGCCCCATGGAGCCACAATAAATGCTGACACATATTGCAAAAATTTTAAAACATTGTGGAGGGCCAATCAAAATCGCAGGCGGGGGCTATTGTCTAGCGGCATTTTGTTTCTTCAAGACAATACAGCCTCATGTTGCAGCCGCAACAAAAGAGTTGCTGGCAAAATTTAAGTGGAAAGTTTTCGAACATCCAGTCTCCAGCCCCGACCTTACCCCTAGTTACTATCATATGTTTTGTAAACTTGGAGAATTGTTGGGAGGAAAGAATTTTGCGAGTGATAAAGAATTACAGGAAACAGTGACAAGTTTTTTCACAGAATGTGGAGGAATATGATGTAATAAACAAACTTGTTGATCAGTAGGATAAATGCTTAAATAAAGAAGGGAAGTACGTAGAAAAGTAGATTAAGGTTATTTTATGTTAAATAAAAAGTTTCAAAAATATTTGTTGGTTATTTCTTTTATTATAAAAATGGTATTACTTTCTAGTTGATCCTTGTATATGCAAACGCATATTCTACATCTATATATATTTTTAACTCACTTCCTCTGTTGGATGTCTGTAAACAAAACTAATAGTCAAGCTTGTGAATAAACATTTATAAAAAAAAAAATATATATATATATACACTGCCAGAATCTTACCTTGCGATCTTTTCTCGCTAACTTACCTTTTGTAAACACCAACAGAAGTTCAGGGTCGCCACCAATATCTTTGAAGGACAGATATGGAAATATTTTAATACTGTACATCAATTAAAACACTGGACAATTTTGCAATCTGACTACCCACAATTCAGAAGATTCCCCAGAACGTTTAGACGAGTTTTTCAGCACAGAATACTAGGAAATGGTAAGGCGAAATAACAGCCTAACACATTTTTACACTATATCCATTCTTTGTTTATTTAAAATTAATTTCTTTCTGTTTCTTACTTCCTTATTTAATGATATCAAACATTACAAAATATAAAATTCCATAAGTATATGTTTAAATTGAGAAACCAGTACTATTGCTTTTTTTGCTTGTTATACTAACACTCTCTCTCTCTCTCTCTCTCTCTCTATTTTTTTACATGTATTTCTAACCCCCGTTTACTGAGCTCATGATCTTTAATGTTTACGCATAAACTTTTGGCCAAAGATTGACTTTGTATACTTAACTGCACGTGTTTCCAACTATTGCGCACTAGGTTGTTTAACTCTTTTTTACTCCACTGTCTAAACTTCACATTTAAAAACTGTCACTACTGTTGAATCACTGTTCCATTGTATTTCCAAATACTTTTTTGGTAGGCCTATTTTAATAATTTCGGCCTACCAAAAAAACTCGCCCGAGGCTATGGCTAGATTTACATCTGTTCAATGTTAAAGTATATCACCGACTGGTCGGTGTCAAGGGAAGCGTGGGTCCACTCTGCTGCGTATAGCTGGCCACGTTGCCACAAAATTGGACTCTGATTGGCTGTCAAATTTCTTAATTAGCCTGACATAATGGAAGTCCGCTCAGCATCATCACCTCGTGGTCAATTCTACGTCGCAAAAGGTGGCACACATGTGCGCTCGTACGCACAAATACGCACCCTTCTGACAATTAACATTCCTGTCCTTTGTCGTACCTGTCACGGAGCTATAGTCAGTGACCAAAAGGACACTCTAGGTAAATAAAAGAGTTAATTCAAAAGTCGTCTACAAATGGTTAAAATAAATTTACTGAAATTACAAACCCCCTTCAGTTTGTCCCGTTACAAGCTGACTACATAATACTTGTCACAAGGAACACCATTAATATTGTCCTTGCTTGTGGTTCTTTGTTTAATAGCATTTTAAAATCACTGCCACATGGACACAACTATTCTGAAGTGTTCACTATTATTAGATGTTGAATATTAATGTTGTGAAGGAATAGGAATATTCTGTTCAGTGTATATAAAGCACAGATATCGCTTATTCTGAGGCTGACAGAAAAAACATACAGCAATCCCTTTGTTACTTTGTTTCTCTTTAGGGAAAGTGTGCAGTGGGATAAGGTAATGGACATACCTGATTAAAGAGAGCAGCTCAATAAAAATAGAACCAGTAAGTGTATAAAATTACAGATATTGAACAGCTAGCTAATATGTGGAAACATAAAAATATTTAAAAGCCTATAACTAAAAGTGAAATAGATATAAAAATTCTAAAGTGAATGTTTGTAACAGAATATACATGTCAAATTGGATGCATTTTCAGCAAACTTCAATGAAAATTTTGACACTCAAATTCAGTTTAAACTAGTTGAACACAAATTTGATGAAATTATCAAGAAATTAATAGAAATGCGTAGGCTAGGTTAATAAATAATGAAAGTCTTATAAAGAGGACTTTCAAAAGAGAATTTTGGAAGTTAGGAAAGATTTTCAAATGCTACTTAATCTAGTGAGAGAAAGCATAGCAAAATGAATGAAATCATCTCCTATTTAGAAAATACTTGTATATGAAATGAACATAGCTGAGATGGCGTCGAAGGCAACATCTACACCTTTGTCGGAGTCTTTGGTTTCTTTAATGGAAACCTGCGGCTCCACTCCTCGCTTGACACCTTTCCCTGATTCAAACAGTGACAGTGATCGTGAGTGCGGGTCTATGTGTAGTGAGGGGATGGGAGACGGAACATTCTTGCTTGTGGAGGGAAAAAGTGCCAAACCCAAGTGGAAACTGGCCGCTACCCTACCTCCCACCTCTACTCCTACACCAGGTTCCAGGCATGGTAACAGGAGCAATCAGCGAACTCAGCCTCCTTCTAAAAATGTGTCCTTACCAGTAGCAAAGTTACATGGAGACTACTGAGGCAATGCCTACCCTAAAAAATTCTGTAGAATAAAAATTATAAATATGTATAACGTAACTATACATGTATACTATGTATGTGAACTACATAACGTAAAGATTATACATTATTACTGTGATTGTCTAATTTACTAAGCTGAAATCTATGTGCTTTGCTGAGCAACTGCTAGATGGTGACAGGTGACAGTCGACATAGTTCGTTTAAAGCGATTGAGACAGTATGCACTTGACTCAGTGTTTTTTGTGTACATTGTATGTACGCAATGTGCTGGTGTGATTGTGAAGTGCGGGGAGGGGGGATTGTCCCGTGCTCCTCACATGTAGCATTGAGGCATGTCTCACTTCTAACTGTGGTGCAAACAGTTAAGTTTTAAAGCGTGCTGTGTTGTTTATAAGTGTGTTCATTGTGTGCACTTATTAAAAGTGTGCCTGTTATTCTGCTGAACTAATAGACGATCAAGATTGTTTTTACTTACTTTGTTTTATAGGGAAAGATATACCATCTTTTTTATCTACTGCAACACAAAACTATCTGCGATATAATTCTGTGCAACACTGAAATTAAAAAAACTACTGCTGTCCTCAAGGACATGAGATCAGAAACCACTCTGTCGTCTTCCATTGAAAAATGTCATCAAATAAGTAGTGAGGTAAATATAGATGACAGTGACAGGAAACTGCTGAAAACGTTAACTTATGAAGTTCTTGATACTTTGATTATGCAGCTGGAGGTACGGTTCAGTGATTTTGAAAATATCCAGTTTGTTGAGTTGTTGGATACAAATCACTTCATTTCTTACAAAGGGAGTTTCCCTTCTACTAAATTGAACAGCCTTATAAATAAATACCCTTTTTTCAATAGTGAAAGCCTGGAAAATGAATTAAAAAACATTTAATCAATTACTGGAAACATTTGTTCCCTCAAAGACTTACATTTTATAGTTCTGAAAGACTTTTTAGAACCAGTGTATGTATAAGCTTCAAAGTTTCAAAATTAATTCGTTTGATTTTAACGTTTCCTGTTACCACGGCTTCTTCAGAAAGGAGTATGAGTACTCTGAAAAGAATAAAAAACTACTTACGCAATACAAAGACCAATACTTGACTCTCTTAGCACCATTGCTAATGAAATAAAATTTGTGAAGGAACTGATAGGTGACCAGCTGTTCAAAGACCATATGGTTGACAATTTTACAAGCAAGAAAACTCACCGTGTTTAACTGCTCTACAAAAAAATTTAAGGTAAGACTTTTGCCTACCCATTCATTAACTACTAGCTTCGCCACTGGTGCTTACCTAAAATTCCTCCATTATCATTCCTGACAATCAGAACTACACCCAACTTCTTCGCTCCCTACAATTGCATCTTCCTTCGATTAAGTTCGAGGCCAGGTGCCAAGGACCCTCTCTGCAAATTATGACCACCACTGTTCCTGACTTCTCTCAGTCCAGGCTGTCCTCATTGAGCAGAAAATCTCTTTCCATATGTTTGCTCTCTGTGAGTGTACTGCATGTTGGAAAGGGTGACGACCGAAAGCCTGTCAACACTTTTCTGGTGAAGCTTTTAAAGGTAGGCTCCTTTGGGGAAATCTATGGTCTCCACAACTTCCTGCATCTTCGGATGCAAGTCCAACTTTCTGATCCGCAACCTGGCCCCTCGCAGTGTTTTAACTGCCACAGGTTCGGTCATTCAAGTCTATTTTGTCACCAGCCACCGTGGTGTGTGCGATGTGCTGAGCCATGGCCGGCTCTAGTAAAAGGCTGGAACATTAAACGTAGCAACACTGGAACCAGCTGATATTTTGAAGGCTGACTAGACGATCTCTTGTTTATGTATTTCAATAATCAAATCGCGTCATTTTTAATTGCCGTTTAACAATTTTATAATTCTTCAAATTTTTGCAAATCAAAAGTTTATTATGTAAAATACTGTTATATTATTTAAGAAATATAATAATTTACTTATTCATATTGCAACAATACATATATTTGCCCAGGGCGGTATGTTTTATATTGTAATTAGTGTAAATAGAATAAGGAACTGTTTTATACAATTTTGTGCAAGAAAATGAAGGCTCTGTCCTGTCGTGAGTGCACCTGCTTCGATAGTTAAAAATACGGCGTGTGTGTGTGAAGCCAGCAGCGACAAGAATATGGGGTGACGCGTACGATTTGTTTGTTGTCAATTAATCAGGTCTTAACAGGATTATAATAAACTAATTACTTGTGTTAAACCTGTAAACAAAGACTTACACCAATTATAAAGACACCATTACATTAAGGAATTTTTGATGAGTATGGTGATGTAAAATGTATTGCCAAAGGTGCAATTTTAAATATGCTAACTAATTAATATTAATTACTAGTGTAATTAAAGAGTAATTAATATGTGTGGTATATGTGAGTGACCAGAAAAAAATTACGCAAACAATGATATTGCTCAGGTGACGAGTATGTTCATGAGTTCGTGATAATTAACCAAAAAGTGAGTGTAATAAAAAGGATGCTTTGGCGCGAACTGGCAATCTCTAGCTTGTCGAAAACAGGCCTATACCTGTCAAATCGCCACCAGTATAAATACCACTGGCAATTTTGGGCGATCACACACTCAGACTCAAGAAATCTACACATGACGTCACCCTGCCCGAATGCAGATCGACCAGGACACACTGTACCACACTCACACCAAGACGTAAGGAGGAACGCTGGAGCATCACCAACAGCAACAACCCATAGAGACAACAAACACCGCATCAGCATAGTCATCATCAGCATACTCTTAGGATTCTGGACACACACGCAACGGTAACGGCAGATATACGCAAGTGATACAAAAACAATTATATTTTTTTATTGTGAAGAGAGCTCTTGATAAGAACTTAAATATGAACAGATAATAATTAGAGTTTTAAAGTAAAATAGTAGTTAGATAAGAGAGTGTAATTTAACAACAGCTTGTAGAAACGAAATACTAATCTTTTGTTGTATTTTGCATGTGTCAGTATAAATCAATAATAGATTGGAAAGAAATGTAATATTTTTGTTTGTTTATAGCAACAATAAATTCATTCTTGAATCTTAATATTATTTTGTTGGTAAATGAGTAAATGCTATCATTAATTAAAATTTGAGTTAATTTCAGACACACAAATAAAAAAGAATTTAAATAACTTGTTTAACATGTTTGGTTACTTAGTAAGATTATATGGGTGTTTATTTTTGTTGTATGTTATGAATAGCATAGCAGGTTACCGTATATGTGTAAAGCTTGTAAAGGTGAATATTTATTTGTCTAAAGTTTGAAATTTTAATATTTAAATAGTTTTCTATAAATTAATAAATCTTAGAATGATTATTTTGAAACGGTTTTAAATGATTATTTCATGTAAACAACATCTCACTCCTCTTTAAAAATTATTTAATTAGTGTGCAACTACATATACTTGACGCAACGAGAAACAAAATCTTGCGACCTGGCCGGTGTAATACATATTATAGTTGCATTGAGAATATGATAATATATTTGTATAATTGTAACGTTGCAATATGATACGAATTCAATAATTCGAACAAAATTAATTCATTAGAACTAACACTAATTCACTAATTTCTTCAACTTAAATGTATAGTACTAAGTGCTCACAGACCTAATTTAGATTTAGCTATAAATAGGCCTACTCATGATTTTAGTGATCCTATGAAATTAAGTCAAAATATAATATGTTCACTTTAGCTATTTTATTACACTATGCTTATAGGCCTTAGATGCAACATTGCCACATTTAATGTTCCGGCTTTCTACTAGAGCTGGCCATGGCTGAGCCCCACCGAGGCTGTAATAAGTCGAAGCAGAGTTCACGGCTATTTGCTGCAATTGTGGTGGAGCCCATCCGGCTAACTACCGAGGATGCAGACTTTATCGCAGCCATGAAACTGCAGCGGACTCCTGCTCGCCCTGGCAACCCGTGTAGCAGGTCCTACTCCTAACGGTGAGAGGCGTTCCCCCCTCACCAGAGCACCACTAAGGCTACGGAAGCAGCTCCAGTTGCTTCCGGAGCTCTAGTTCCGCCTGCAGGCGCAGCTTCAGCGACGCCTGCAGCGGCCCCAGTCCTGGCACCTCCTGGAGCACCCCGCCCATCTTACATGGTTGTGGCCGCCACACCAGCCCAACCATCCGCTCCTTGGAGCACTAAAAAGCGCACTGGTTGCCGCCAGCAGCCTTCCAGCCAACAAACTTCTTAGGCTGTGCTTGTCAAACCTCACCGGGCGTTGCCATCTGCAACCCCAGCAAAGCCCAGTCAGCCAAGATCTCCGGAATCTCGTGACTTTTCATGGGCCCTGGTTGATCCCCTGCCTGCCTGGGCTGAAAACTTAGTTGCTAGCATCTGGTCTGCTCCTGATGTAACCCCTTTTTATTTGTGTTAAAAATTTTTTTCTTTTTTTTTTAAAAAAAGGGCTACTAGATATTTAGGACTAGGCTGAAGGCCTAGAAGAAGCATAAAGTGAGCTGGGTCCAATGCGACGGGACTTGCAATTAATACTCTTGTTTAACCATTAAGATAACTTTTTTTCTTGCATCAACATATAAATATCATTCATTAATTATGTTACAACAAAAAAAGCCACCCCAATACCAGGGAAAAACTATGAATCAACTACATTAAATGAATGAAAATCGAATGACTATGACGAGACAAATGACTATGACCCAACCCAAGTGATTGACCCAATAAAATGAAATAAAATGAGAAGGTAAATGAAAAGGAAACAAACAAAAAATAATGAAATAAAATGAGAAGATATAAAAAGACACAAACAAATGATAAAGAAAAGGAAATGAGAAATATTGAACTCAAATGATAATGAAAAAGATCAAATAAATAATAAATGTAAATGATAAATAGTAAAATCAAATAAAGTAAAGACAACTAAAGTACACTAACCAAAGAAATAGAGATTAAATATTGTGAATAACTCTATAATGATATGAAACTTGTTAACAGTATAACTAATAATTATGAATAAAGTAATAAAAAAACCAAGAAGTGAGAGATAGGTAGGGAGTGAACATGAGTAAGTGAGAAAAGAGAAATTAATATTAGGGAATAACCACTAGTAACACTCAAATACCATAAAAAAGTGCAAAGTGCTAGTGTAAATCCGAAATAAATATAAAACTCTACAGATAAGTATAGACACCTAAAAACCAGTGATAAACAGTACAGTTTAATGGTGAAAAGTGCCAGAGAGTAAGAATATTATTGTTATTACAATTAAGAGTGATTGTAGATTAGGAATACAATGGTATTCAGGGTAAAAATCCCATGATGATTCAAAACATTAGTGTTACCATGGTTAGGTAGAAAAAGAAAATATATAGTAAGGAATATAAATGCAAAATAAGTAAAACGTCCTATGTTCAAAGGGATAATTAGTAAGATAAAATAAATGGTGTGATAATGTTAGTCACAAAATAGTTAAGAATAAACAGAATATAAACAAGATTAGTATAGTAACTGTTAAAAGATTTGTTCAATTACGTTTATGAGAAGGAATATGGCTGAAAAAAGTATACAGACCATAAACCCAGATGTTATAGATAATAGTAAATAATAGACAAATTATAAAAAATGGCAATATAGATAAGTAAAGAGATAAATTCCTACAAACCTAATAATACTGGAAAAGCAATTAGAAAATAACAGACAGGCCATGATTTTGTAAAGAAATGAGAACATACAATTATTATAAAACAACCCAAATCAATTCAAAAAGTAAACAAGTCATAAGTGACACTAAGCAAAATATATGTAAAGGTAAACTAATATTTAGTTTGTGTAAAATAAGAAAATATAGCCAATTACTACTTAGGCCTATAAAATGCCTAACTGTATAAATCCAAAATCAACAAATTATAAGAAATTAACTGTTGTATTAGAAAATCCAGGGCAAGTGACTAGTTAAGCACAATTAGAGAATCATATTAAGATGTAAACGTTAAATTAAGAACATAAAATAAGAAAGAAATGTAATTACATAATATTAACATTATTGTCAAAACATTAATACATAAACAAACCCAGCTTTGTGGGATGTCAAAATGATCTTTGAAAGAAAATATAAACAGTTGTGATAATATATCATACATAGATAAGAAGACAGAAGAATAATAGCAATCAGAAGATATTTAGTCATTTTGAATAAAAATTCAAATATCATAACAATAGACTTAAATTATGAACAGCCAATGAGAGACAGACAGTTGCCATAACAACCGAACGTTATTTATTATTGTTCCGTTAGAAACTGTTAGTTCATTATTGAAGCTCAAGACGAATAGACGCCAAACCATAATCGACTCAATTTTAATTTAAAACAGTCAAAAAGTAATCAAAATTGATAACATGAAGAAACAAGAAGTCTGATGAGGAACTAGTCCATCCAACCGAGGCTACAGACCAGATTATTAAATTCCAAATTAATAATTTGACCAACTTATCCGAAAAAGACGCCAGGCGTAATTAAATTCATAAATGATGGAAGATTGATGACCAAAAAGGACCCAACCTATTTCAACTGAATAACTTTTCACCCTAATTCAACAGATTTGATAAGTATTGCTGAATTACCCGAATTTAGGGAATAAATTCTTATTAACTTTTTCTCACAACACTATTAACTCTCACTACGAACTGATAATCAAATTTCTTTCAAGGATTAATTAAAACCAAACACTAAAATTTTATGAAACCAGAAAATAACCTGGGCATAGATTATGAACTTTTAACACGCACTTTTAACACTTCAGGAACAAATTGTAATTAAACCTAATAGTATATAAGTATCATTAATGTAAGGTACCAGTGTACTTTATTGTAATCATATCAATATTTTTTCGTAACCACAAGAACTCAGATTTATTGAACGAACGAAAAATAAACATTTGTCGAAGCCATGTCTAAATGAAATTGTTCTGAATCAACTTTCGCCAACCCTGGGGAAATATTGTCTTTTTAATGCCGGAGCAACTTTGTTTAATAACAATATATAATATTGTATAATATTAAAGAACAAATAGTTTCAAGTTAATAAACTAGTACAGAGTTGTAACCACTGTTCTTTATTTCATAGGAAATTGCATTATATGATTTGTGTATTTTAGCGACTAGCGAAAGTGACGGTAAGCGCTAGACGTCGGAAACTCGGCGAACTACCAGCGAGATTAATAAACCCGCAAGTGGCGGAAGCAATTTTAATCCACCATACCATTTAGAACGACCGCTCAATCATCCTATTTTTTAATTGTTTTCAGTTTAAACAATTTGGCGCCACCCGGGATTTACAATCACAGATTAAAGGACAGGTAAGGTTCACACTCGCGAGTACTGGTAATTTGTGAGATTGCGACGGACATCGTCAGCATAAACGTAAAGTAACGACTACAACGTGTGAGGCGAACACACTTTTACAAAGACGACAGAGTCTTCTCGTTACAATTTATATTATCATAAATATAATATTTTCTTTTCTTTACATTGTAAATACCGTCAACCGGGGCAACTTTGGGCCACTTTTCATGTTTTCACTAACATTTCCGTTATTAAAAAATATAATATATGGATTTTCAACGTCCAAATTGAGTTTTAACCAATTAACATGGTATAAAAAAGTAAACTGTATTGTTTTAAAAAAAAGTTTTCCTTTTTTTTAATTTTTTTACCATTTTTGAAGTTTTGGACCAAAGTAGCCCCTGCTTGGGGCTTCTTTGGTCCATTCAGTTGATTTCATACAAATTGAATAGATTTCATATATTGGACTATTGTAACCCCTGCATAAGGATCTGCTAATAAATTGACACTGCAAATTAGCAAAAAAATGTTTTTATTATCATATTGAAACACAATAAACCAATTCTAGATATGAAAAACTTGAGAAACAATGTCTCAAAACTTGTCCTTTGTTCTTATCACTTTTGTCAATGCTAAACTTTTCATTCTAACTCATAATCAGCCATCTCAGCAACATTGAAGTGTCCTCGTTTCATTAGCTTGGGAGGGTTGATTTTTTTTTGTTTTCATGTCAGTTCATTCGTAAACAAGAATACCCTTTTTATCGGGCCATTTTCCAGGACTTTTTGGTTTTGGTCATGTAGTCTATTGTAGGGCCTGACTCTTCTCCACTAGGCAGTTTTGTTATCAAACCAGGATAGTGCTTTTCTGCATATTTGACTGACAAAGTCACCTTCTTCTAAATTACTTTTTAGAGATTCTGGTTCCGGTAGATCTTCTTTGCTAGGCCCACTGGTACCAACGTCTTCTCCAAAATCTTCAGATTCACTTTCATAAAAGTTGGAGCCGTCATCAGAACGACTGCAGTCATGGAGACTGTAAGAACTGGCGTGTTCAGATTCAGTTTCTGGTGTTCGATTTCTACGTGGGCGCCCTCTTTTTGGCTTAGGCGTAGACGTTGGTACTCCTTCCAAGTCCATGTCATCTGCGCTCGATTCATCAAACAATTTTGTAGAGACACTTTTGCCAGCTGGCACATCCAAATTCTTTCGTTTCTTACTAGACCCTTTTTTGGTCATATCCTGCATTTTTTCTGCAAGGTTTTGCAAGAAACTGTCTCCTATCAGTTTTTTTTAGAGGGCTGCTTACGTCCTTTTGAGGCAAGCGCTCCAGAACTTTGGTTCTGTCAAGGGGTATGATACCTGTTTTTTTTTAACCCAGAAATCATGTTTTTCTTGTCTGCATACAAATAATCAACCAGCTGTTTTAGGAGTTTAGGAAACTGATCCTTGGTAAGTTTGTCATTGACTTGTTTTTTTCTTTTCACAAAGTCAATTTTTACGCCACTCTTTTAATCGGACCATAGTAGGCAACATCCAATGGCTGGGTGAGGTGAGTAGAGTTTGGGGATAGGCACACAAACCTTATATTGTTTTCCTCACACGCTTTTAAAACTTCTAGGTTGATATGGGAGGTTAAATTATCTCCTATCACAACCTTGACTCCGGGCAGCTTTTTCAATGGAGGAAGCTGGGTTGAGATAAACCAATCTTCGAACGTCCCCATATCAAACCAACCACTTTTTGTTCTATTATACCTACATACCGCAGGTCCACCCTCTGTCCATGTAGACCACAAGTGTTCAGACTTGTACACCACATATGGTGGTAACATGTCTCCAGTTCCATTTCCACAAAACATTAATGAGGTACAAGATTTCGTAGACTCCATAATACGTTCTACATACTTTAGTCCTCTTTTACAAATAACCTTACTTGACCCTGGGTCATCTCATAGATTTGTCTCATCATAATTCCAGATATTTTCATCTAGCACATCACTGAGGACAGTTTCTAAGTTGTCAAAATAATCATTGACTATTTTTTCATCAATAGCAGCTCTTACTCATTTTATGTTGCTTGCTGTGCGCACCGTTAAGTTTGGATGGCGTTTCCTAAACAATGCTGCCCAATCAGGTCCTGGGAAATTGTTTTTAAAGTTATTTACTGTACGCCCCTGTTTGTCAAGAAAGCATTTCATGGAGTATCTCAAATCAAGATCAGTAATTGGAAATCCAAATTCAGCCAACTTGTTGATATGAGCCTCAAATGAACGTTCTTGTTGTTGAGAAAACACTGTGGGATGGCCATGTTTTTTTACCTCATTTGTTTTAAGCTTATTTATTATTGTGCTTCTAGGTATATTATAATACTGACTTGCATTGTGTTTTTACTCCACTTCTTATGTCCATCAAACAAGCTTGCAAGGTCTCAGCATTGTAATCGGCATAGTTTCTCGAACCTGCCTTTCTTTTGTAATTTCTCGTCATGATGTCCTCAGCAACTGGAACAAAAACAACTAAAATAACATTTTACAACAGTAACATTTGAAAAAAATGTTATTAAAAACATTTTTTAAAAGATTTGGTAGTAAAAAAGGTATTTGTAAGTAGCTGGGGCTACTTTGGTCCTGGCACAAAGTAGCCCCGAAAAACTAGTTTTTAGGTTATGTTTATGAAAACTTTAAAATTTACTGTCAAAATAAAAAATTTAAGGAAAAACTATGATCACACATTGGTAACAGGTTACTAAAGGTAATATTTTGACACTTACCTTATTTTTAACTCTTTTCCAGATTGCTTCACAAGAGAAAGTTTGGAGAGTAAAAATCTTCACATGTAAACAAATGTTTGCAAAAACTCCAGTGTTGCCACTAACAAAAAATTAAATTTACCTCAAACTATTAAATTACCCTCAAATAGGGTACAAACTATTTTTCAAGCCCAAAAACTCCCATTTATCTTGTATTGTTTGTTCGGTACAAAAATTAATAACTTGTTTTTTGTGTTGGACCAAAGTAGCCCCGGTTGACAGTATCCAAATATTTTAAAGATTATTCCTAATTCCAAGATAACAACCTTGTATTATTACAGAATTTTATATTCTTGTTTCTTGAACATTTATAAGTTATTCATATCACAAATCCCTGGAATATTCATTATCTCAGACAACCCCTTTTAAACGATTACACATAATTTAAAACACATACATATACATCACAGATACAAATAGAAATACAGAAGCCTAGTGAACAGCGAGTATGGTCTTATTACAAACATTTTATAATTTTAAAAGGCCTGTAACCCCCTGGCTAATTTTATAAAAAAAAAAAAAAAATTTATAAACCTGAAGGAAAAACTGGATTGCCCATAATATCAAGAAATACAATTACAAATTTAAAGCGTCAGTACAGCCTGTATAGTTTTATAAACAGTACATTTATAAATTTAAAGAACATTTGGATTGGCCCATGATAGCAAGAAAATACAATTACAAATTTAAAGTGTCAGTACAGCCTGTATAGTTTTACAAAAAGTACATTTATAAATTTAAAGAAAATTTGGATTGGCCCGTCCATTAACATGTTCTACACAACATCCGAAAATCCATAAACCATTACAAAAAATTTAGAAAACCCCCCCAAGGCCGGACAGGATAGAAGAAAGCTGGACAAGAGTCAAGACCCGACAGCAAGTAACATGTCCGGGAGTTTGCATCGATTTGCACCAACAGGTGACTACCCCAGATTCAGTGATTTTAAGAAAGTAACCCGGCCTGATTGCAGAATTAAAAAAAACTCCCAGCCCTTCTATGAAAAACGAAAGTAATTAAGTGCAAAAAGAAACCCCGTGATAAAAATAGAAACCAGACCAGCCGGTCCAGCTCATCAAGTACAAACTGCACCCACAATTAAACTGTTTACTTAATTAAAGAAAACATCCCCCACAAACTTTTACAAACCCATTATAGAGCATAAATGTTACAATAAGGCATAAAATTAATGCGTGCTGGACACAGCCAGCGAGCGGGCCTACAATTGTTCTCAAGACTAAGTGTATTATCAAACCAAGGTTACATGAAAAATTGTCCAGCCGGGCACGCACCCAATTAAAACAGTTTAATGGTGTAAAAAGTCAATTTAAGTGGATGTTGAATGCACGATACCAGTTCTTCTCTCTAGAGGCCAAATTATGTAAGAATAGGTTAAATATCACCTCATTTGGTCCAGGTGGTTACAGTGGCATGCTGTACAGTGGTTTCTCCTCCAGCAGCCGAGGAACGAGAGTAAGTGTTTTCAGGTCATGGTGGAAGCTGGAATCACCACCAAGCTGGAGTCAAGTCTCCAACTGCATCGAGAACCCGGAGGTCTGTGAGCGTTTGTTTAACCATGATAGAGAAGAAATACAACAATATTTAACCACTCAGCCTGCCAAAGGAGAATAGGCTGTTCAAGCAGTAGCTGACACGGACCGACTGAACGAACCTGCCAACAGATGCTTTGAGTCGGTCAACACAATTACCCGGTCAAGTCAACAGATAGCGCTGGCATGCAGAAACCCCGAAACACGGCGCACTGACCACGTAAAATAATAATTCTCAATTCTTAATAGATATATTTTTGTAAAGTAGCCTGGTTTCATTGAAACCGTGGCACACTGACACAACCATGGTTCTAGCCCTGGTGTTTCAAACCTTGTCAACTTTCTTCCCATGAATTGCTAGGAGCCTGCGGATCGTTGCATGGAATGCCAAAGGAGGAGTCCTTCGATGGTCTGAACTGATGACTTTCTTAACGGAGTACGACGCTGATGTACTACTTTCCGAGCCCCGTCTGGCTTGCTACCATAAGTTCTCCCTTCCATCATACACCTATTATCGTCAGGACCGTCCCCAGCAGTCTCGCTGTCTCCACTTGGGGGGGGGTACAGCTGTAATGGTCCCATAGGCCACGACCCCGTCTAGACACATCTGTTATTGAAGGTTATGCGGTGGTGGTGGAAGCAGAAGGATCGGAGTTGGACATTGTTTTGGCATATCTCCGACCTGCCCTGCAGACAGCGCTTCCGCTCGAGGAGTGGGTCGCTCTCCTCAACCACCCCCTACCAACCATTGTAGCCGGCGACCTAAACGCCAAACATCCCTCTTGGAACAGCAGGATTGTTCATGCCTATGGAAAATCTCTATACAGTTCGTCTCTGATGACCCCGCACTTCATCATCGGTCCAGAAGACCCGACCCACTTCCCCTTCCTCAGCGACAGGACGTTCTTGACATTATCATTGCCAAGAACATGACCTATCACATTCAGTTCTCATCTGGGTCGGACCTCTCGTACGACCACAATCCCCTCTTTATCACTGCCCAAGAGATGTCAGCTTCACCCTAATTCAACAGGCACTCCTATCACGATGAGCTCTCTTGGCGGTTACCATCTCTCCCCGCGGACCCGATCGTCACTTGTGATGATCAGGATCTCCGAGCCACTCATCTCCAGGAGTTGGTCCAAGGTAGATCGACACACTTATGCTCTCGAGGTGAATCATCGACGATCAGCCCTACCACCGGAAGCTCTCCACGCCATCTGGCTTTGGTGCAAGCTCCGCCGCAGATGGCAAAGAATCCGAAATCGCGCCATATAATGGCGCTTTCAGGCCCATCGCTTTATGCCCAACAGCTTCTACGGGATGTAAACTATGATCGATGGGACTCGTATCTTGGGTGTCTTTAAATCGATCACACCTTCGTTTGGAGAGCGGCAAGTAGACTGACCCGCGAGGAGAGAACTTGCAACCCGCTAGAAACTCCGAATGGGGTTGTATCTTTGGCAGTAGGCAAGGCCGAGGTCTTTGCCGACTGCAGCACAATAATTATTTACCGTTCACCAAGGTCACTCGGACCCTGTCCACTCGGCAGAAGTTTGTGACTTCCTATATGGACATTTTCCCCACCCTCCAGATGATCCACACATCCCGTTCGACAGGGATGAACTTGTTTCGTCTATGTGTCAACTTAACCGCCATCGTGCCCCCAGCACTGAACAGATCGGGGCCGCTGCACTCCAACATCTCCCGGCCTCAGGCGTGAACCTCATTCTTGGGCTGTTCAACTCCTGTCTCTGTCTACAGTACTTTTCCCACCTGTGGAAAACAGCAAATATCGTAATGATTCCAAAGCCCCGTAAGCTACGAATTCTTCCAGAAAGCTATCGGGCTATCTCTCTCTAGCCAGTCATCTCGAAGGTGTTGGAGCGTATCCTGCTCGCCCGTATCTCGCCGCTGTTGGATGATTTCATCTGCAGTGAGTAGTTTGGGTCCACAAAGAGCACTCTTCAATTGGTCCGCATTATTACGCACTTGTCTGACGCCACCAACAGCCAAGTGTCTATGGCCGCTGTTCTGTTGGGTGTGAGCAAGGCCTTTGATTAAGTCTGGCACGAAGGTCTTCTGTTTAAACTCGCCCATTCTCTACTCCCACCGTACATAGTATTTTTTCTCCAGTCATACCTCAGTGACCGTACCTTCAGGGTGAATGTCGATGGGTCCTGTTCTACACTCTGACATGTCGCCGCCAGCATCCCACAGGGATTTGTCTTCGGCTCTGTTCTGTACCTTGTGTACACGAACAGGTCATTTTGCCTGCCTGTCTTGCCTGGAATCATGTCTTTATTAACAGACAACGCAGTGTACGAGGATTGTTCAATAGAAACACGTTTGATCTGCGCAGCCATGACTTCGTCGCCATGGCAACGGAATTCATTTGTTTATATTGTCTGCTTACGTACTAGTGACGCGTCTGTCAAAAATATTTGCAGTTTGCTCTTTTCTAAGCATTGTGACTGGGTTCAAAAAACAGCTATGATAGAAAATCCGTCCAAAGATAATCTGCGTGCCGTTATTCAGTTTTTGGCTGCTGAGGGGTGAGAATTAAAGCTGTGTATGGTGACTATAGTTATTCTCATACGGCAGTGGTTGAATGGTGCAATAAATTTTAACAAGGAAGAGAATCCACTAAAAATTTGGCCCGTCTCATACCTGCACATTTTGCAGCATCAGATGAAAATAGTATGAGACAGCTGGAAACTGCTTTACGCACAAATAGGCGCATCAAAGGTATAGAACTTTCTCAAATGTTGAGCATCAGTGTGGGAACTGTTCATTCCATCATTCACAGTCTTGACTATCACAAAGTTGCTGCTCAGTGGATTCCACAACTGCTTACTGATGAGCAGAAAAATTTGTGTTTGGCCTTATCATTACAGAATTTGATGCACTATCAACAACAAGGTACAGTACTGCCTTTCTACACCAAATTGTTGCTGGTGATGAGTGTTGGTGTTATCACTATGAGCCAGAATCCAAATGTCAGAGTATGCAGTGGAAGCATGCACATTCTCTGAAGGCGAAAAAATGTTGGTTCTAACCTTCCGCAAGAAAAGTAATGGTATGGTGACTATATTTGTTTATTATCAGGGTGTGCTGCTCTTAGTTGTTTAAGAACCTGGTGTCAACATCAACGCTGAGCGATATGCAGACAGCTTAAAATGCTTATGGGTCAGCATGAAGAATAAATGTCCCGGGAAGCTCACAAATGGTGTCATTCTTCTGCGTGATAATGCTCGACCCCATGTAGCCCAGATGATTCAAGATCTGCTTGGTCGTACGAAGTGGGAAGTCCCGACTTGTTCCTGTGCGATTATCATGTTTTTTGCCCATTAAAGAAATCACTAAAAGGAAGGCAGTTCAAATCGAACGCTGAGGTAGAGTTTGCTGTTAGCAAATGGTTCCGCAAACAGCTGCAAGAATTTTATCAGCAGGGAATCTACAGATTAGTGCAACAGTGGGACTCATGCATTAATGTTAATGGAGATTTATTTTATAATTGTTGAATAAAAAATGGTTTACAGCCTCTAAACGTGTTTCTATTGAACAATCCTCGTATCTCTGCAGCTCCCTGTCCCCATGTTTTGCGAGCACTAAGCTGCAACATCAGTTGAATCTCTTCCAGACTAGCTACGGAAATGGGGAGTGACGATCAACATGGAGAAATCCGAGGCCTTATGCTCCATAGTAATGGGGTGGAGCTAACCATCAACAAAACAACTCCACACTATCACACATCATAACCTCTCAAGACGGGGGAAAATGATGGTCTCCATGAAACTATAATCTAAGGGTATGCCAAAACATACCGAGTAGACGAGGTTCACAACCGGCCCCGTCAACTCGGTAGGTTTCACTCCTCTCTCCAACTCCTTTTTTTGAATTTTTCTTCTTTTTCTAATTTTTTTGAATTTTTTTTGATATTTTATATTTTTGTAAGGGGAGGGTTAGGAAAATCGGGAAGATGAAAAAGGCAAGGATCATTGAAAGGTTAAGAGCTAGGACTAAAGGTAAGGACATGGCTCCCTCCGGAAATAGGGAAAAAAATAGAGAAAACCAAGGCTCGCGCAGGCAGGGGCGCGTTCCTGAAGTAGACGAACACCACTGGGACTGTGGGGAACATCTACCCGCTACCCGATGGCTCTCACCCTTCCATGACAGACTTTATGTACTTGTTCCTTCTGGACATCACTCACTGAGAAATTATCTCGTGTTGAGCTGTACTGATTTGTTTCTTCTGAATCAGAAACAAGGCAAATTACTTCACCACTTTCACTCCGATTTTGATTATCCTCATCATCTAAATCCTCTGTTTCTGCCTCTCCTGCTTCTCTTTCTTCCAACCCCTCCTCTTCTTCTTCCTCTATTTCTTCCTCCTTATAGTCCTCTTCTTCCTCTTCCACTTCTTCTTCATCCTCTTCTTCAATTTCACCCTCTTCATCCGCATAATCCAAATCACCATCACAATATTGTACATCCTCACCATCCTCTAGCCGCTCATCCGGTCCATACAAAACCTCCTTCCGTTCATCAGAATTTTCAGCGTCACATAAAGAAGCCGGCTGCAAATCTGCACATATTACATCACCCTCATCAGCACACTCCACAACGCTGCCTCACCTCAACCTCTACCTCATCTTCTTCAATTATACTTGTAGTATGGATGACCTCGTGTTCATCTGCAAACTCAGAGACCCCAGTCTTCTTAACACCCATAAATACACTTCCATGTGCAGCATCTTCAGACTGCTCTTCCGCCTCCTCCTGTTCATCTTCACCCTCTTCTCACACTACTCTGTTAGGCACTTGTAATTTATCTGGAACATTAAAATTTCTTTTTTTCCAAATATGAATAAAGTCTTGCTAAAGGATCCCTACTTGCCGACATTTGTTCACTAATATAACTTCTCCCTCCACTGATAATTTCATGTTTATTTGTTTTCTCTTCTGTAACTGTTGTTACCGTCCTTTCACCTGCTGCCTCCTTATAGCTTTCATTACTTCTAAAATATTCTGCTTTTCTTACAGTTTCTTGTGTTTTCCACCAACCACCATGTTTGTCATTTTTAGCTCTCTCTAATGAACTACTTGAGTCTTGGGCATCTCTTGCAGCTCCCTCCCGGGACTCGTCACTCGCCTGAACCGTTCTGGCAAACACACACAACCGGTCCAGGTTCGCAAAACAACGTGGACGGTCTGCGAACACCAAACGGGATCTCTCTTGGGGAGTCACCCCTTCCAGAATTACTTGGATAATGTCCCTCTCGGGCAACCCCAACCTTAAAATCTGGGCAGCTTTGCGTATACTCTGCACAAAGTTCGTCAACGCCTCTTCGTTGGCCTGTACACGATAGAACAGCTTAAATCTCAACTGGTCACGTCGTCGATGGGGTATGAAGAAGTCCAACACCTCCCCATGGAGAGCGTCGATACCGCCGCCACGACGCAGAGTGTTGGTGACCAGCTCAGCCAATGAACCCCGGCAATACGGATATTTAAGGGACAAGAGGACCCAATCGGGCAGCCCCGGGAAATCCGCCAACTGCAGGACAAGGTCCAAGAAAACCAACAACTTGCCCTCATCTTCTCCATCCACCACCGGAAGTTTCTGGAGAACGCCGGAAATAGGGTTGGGCAGTCTCTGATAACATACCCCCGTCATAATTACACAATCCACAATACGTTACAACAAAACATAATCACAAAAATCAGAAAAAACTTGAGTACTGTCCTTCCTTCAAGTAGATCCCGAGCTCCCTAACGTTGAGAAGACCTGACCCACTATCCTGAACTAGCTCTCGTTACCACCACACAATAAGACAAACAATTTCTGACACTAACACAAGACATAAAATCAATAACACCGAACACCGATCACAATGTCGCATGTCACAAATACATGCAACAACCACTAAAGACGAACATTGCCATTCCAAAAAAACTTGTAAACCGTGAAATATCTGTTAGTACGCCCTACCATACCGACTCCCGATCAGGCCATACCGCATCCCGCCAAACCAACGTGCTATTATTCGAATATCAATTAATAATAAAGTCCATTCCCATCACAACGCCCCAGATCTCCGGTAGTTCCAACGACCCCAAATTATTCCAACTGATATGTATGCATGCCTCATGGCGGCACGCAGTTTACAAATTCAAAACAGGGTGACAACTCATACACAAACATAATACATCAAAACATTGAACATAACACAACATCAGCATATATAATTTCTCATAGTTATATTTTCTTTTTTTTTACTGTTTTCCAGTATGCAAGCCCCGTCCCACCAAAGGACCTAATGGTTCAACCACGGATTTTAACCACGCTCTGCTACCATTTGTAACCCCTTTTACTTCCAAGTTCCTTAAGGAAATGGAAGCATGGTGATGGCAAAAAAAATCGTGTTCGAGATTATTGCAGATTCTGATTGTACTACACTCAAATCATGAAAAAAAGTCATTTTTTGAAAAGTGTGTGTGTGTGTGTGTGTGTGTGTGTGTGTGTGTGTGTGTGTCTGTCTGTCTGTCTGTCTGTGTCTGTAGATTTTTTTTGGCAAACGATAACAGCCGCAAATTCAAAAAGAATCAAATAATTTTTTGCATACCGCCCTGATGTGTAGAGTACTCAAGACATATTGTTTTTGGTGAAGATTGGTTAAGGGAAAGGGGTAGTTTACCAGCAACTTTTTTTTTTAACCAAGGGTAATTTGTTTCTATGGCAAACAATAACAGCCGCAAATTCAAACACAATTGAATAATATTTTGCATACAGCCCTGAATTGTAGAGTTCTCAAGACATATTGATTCTGGTAAAGATCTGTTAAGGGAAAAAGGTAGTTTACCTGCAATGTTTTATGTTTTAACAGTGGCGGCCCGTGCTTAGGTTGCATGGTTGCACAACCCCCATTAAATCCTGTAAATTTAATTGTATTTTTAATCCTGTAAATCCCCCATAAACTGAATTTTAAATTATAAAATTATGAAAAAAACAATAATTAATAAGTGTTTTCAAGCTAAATAATCGTAATTAATCATTTGTTGATTGAAAAGTGCAGAGCACTTAATAAAAACTGTACACACTCTCGCCGCGGTGTACTACGGGTGTGTACACCAGCTGTGACGCGCTTGGTATATGGAGAAACACAATGTAGTTGTGTTCTGGCTGGCTACACTAGGGTGTTCCTATTACATCGCTATAGCTTCGCCTGGTGTGATTAGGGACTGCAAACTCCGCTTGTCAGTCACGGTGCCACCAGTTTGTTGGTAAATAACACGTGGTGCGACAGTTGGAATTTGTATGGTTATGTTGTTTTATTAGTTCAGTTCATTAGTGTCGGTCGAATTTTTTGTGAAGTTTATTGTTAGTGTTAGTTAAGTGTTAGTACAATTCATTGTTAAATATAAATAATAGTGCATATTAAAGGATTAAGGCGTCATAGTGTAAGATATTCGTTATATATAACTCGTAGGATGCAATGAATTCTGTCGAAAACTTAACGAAAACACCGTTCAGTTTACGTTCAATTGAGGAAAAAATTGAAATTAAGAGAGTAGGTAGACCTACACCAAATCTTTCAAGTTTTAATCAAACTGTAAAGTCAGGTAATAGAATTTTTAATCGTAAATTTAAAACAGACTTATACAATAAATATTCCTGGTTATGTGGGTGTGACACTACAATTGCATTATTTTGCTTTCCTTGTATATTGTTTGGAGGGGAGGAGACTTGGACTAAGACTGGATTTAAAGAATTAAACCATTTTAATGACAGAACTAAAAAACATGAGGCTTCAGGTACCCACATAAAAAATAGTTTACAGTTAGCATTGTTAGGAACAACTAACATAGCAGAACAACTAGATACAGCTTATAGGAGAAATATTGTAGCTCACAATGAACAAGTTAAGCAGTATAGATATGGGTTAAGTATTATTATCAACTGTATTCGTTTCTGTGGTGTATTTGAACTAGCTTTAAGAGGCCACGATGAGTCTAAAGAATCAAATAATCCAGGAATTTTTAGAGGGTTAATAGATTTTAGTGCAGAGCTAGATACAGTTTCAAAAAACCATCTTGAAACTTCAACAGTATTTAGGGGTACTTCTAAAACCATTCAAAATGAATTACTACAAATAATGCTAGAAGTCTGTCACAAAAGAATTTCAGATGAAATTAATCAAGCAAATTTTTTAGCTGTTATTGCTGATGAAACCAGCGATGTGTCTAAATTATACCAAGTAGCTGTTATCTATAGGTTCATAGCAAAAAACAGACCTGTAGAAAGATTCTGGACTTTTCTTAACCCTTCTCGTCATGATGCCAGGGCCTCAGCATCATGTATTCTTGATGAGTTAAAACACCACAAAATAAATGAAACTCCCCAAAAGCACATTGCACAGACATATGTTGGAGCATCTGTAATGGCTGGAACTTTTAGTGGTGTACATGCAATTGTAAAAAATTGTTATGCCGATGCCCAATATTTTTATTGTCATGCACATCAGCTGAAGTTAGTTGTGATGAAAGCTGCATCAATTAACAGGGAAGTTCGAGTTTTCTTTGCCAATGTTCAAGGTCTTTGCGCTTTTTTTTCAGTTAGTCCGCAAAGAACATCAATACTAGATGCAGTAGTAAAAAAGCGGTTACCAGATCTGTACCTACCAGATGCAACTTTCAATCAAAAAGTGTCACAACAATTTATGATCACAGGCAGGACCTAATACAGTGCATGAACACAATATTAGATTCTGATCACATAAAAAATGACAGTACTCTTTCACAGGCTTCTGGCCATTTAAAAGTTTTAGTAAGTCAGAACTTTATTTTTTGGCTCTCATTTTTTAGAAAAATTATGCCACTTACTGACATACTCTTTAATCAGCTCCAGAAAGTAGATATTGATCTCACTGTTATAAAATGGTCTCTTAAAAGTTTTGAAGAAAATGTGTTGAAAATCAGAAATAATATTGACACAGACACTGGAGAGCCACAACAGTCATCACAAAGTTCACCTCCAAAGAAAAGGGAGATTGACAAAACTGAGTGGAAGAGACAGGCGAAGGAAGTATGTGATGTGATTACATGCCAAATAAAGGAACGGTTTAGATTCACGAGCCATCTCGTAGGAGCATCTTTGTTCATGTCAGAAAAGTTTCCAGATTATGATTCTAAATTTCCAGAAGACACAGTAAAAACTGTATGCAACGCTTACAATTTTTTCAATTTTAAAAAACTCTGTACGGAACTTGCAACAATCTATAGTGCAACGGATGTTAGAAGACTGTCAGGGGCTGTTAGTTTGTACTCTTTTTTCAAAGAAAATAAGTTAGAAGAAACTTTTAGTGAAGCTATAAAACTCTTAGAAATTTTGATTACAATACCAATGACCTTTTCTGAAGCAGAAAGATGTTTTTCGACGCTTAAAAGAATAGACATTTCTAAGGAACACCATGCCACAAGAGAGGTTGTCTGCATTGGCCATGCTCTCAATAGAAAGGGACATGATCATGGAAATTCCTGATTTCAATCAGAAGGTGATTGAAAAATTTGCCAGTCTAAAAGAAAGGTGGATGGATTTTCTTTTCAAATACGGGTAAGTGACAAAATTATTCCCAAGTATAACTATATTTTTCAATATTAATTATGTATACACAGTAAAATAGTTTATCTAAAGTGAATTAATACTATAATAAATAAGCCTGTTGTTACGTTAAGTAATTTCAAAATAATTTCAATACATTTTTTGGATGCTGTTACACAGAAAATGTTATATTACCATATAAGTCATAATTCTGAATTAAATAAAACAATACTAACTTTATCATTCAGTCGTACAAACTTAGTGATATTTTTGCATTTTCTATTTAAACAATTTAATACCATCCAACCCACAACTGCAACCCCCAAAATTTTCAACCACCAGCCGCCACTGTGTTTTAACAAGGGTATTTTCTATGGCAAACGATAACAGCCCCAAATTCAAACATAATCAAATAATGTTTTTCATACTGCTCTGAATTATAGAGTTCTCAAGACCTATTGTTTTTGGTGAAGATCGGTTAAGGGAAAGGGGTAGTTTACCTGCAATGTTTTATGTTTTAAAAGGGTATTTTCTATGGCAAATGATAAGAGGGACAAATTCAAATAGAATTAAAAGAATCAAATAAGTTTTTGCATACAGTCCTGATTTGTAGAGTACTCAAGACCTATTGTTTTTGGTGAAGATCGGTTAAGGGAAAGGGGTAGTTTACCGGCAATGTTTTATGTTTTAACAACGGTAATTTTTTTTTGACGAACGATAACTGCCGTACATTAAAACAGAATCAACTACTCTTCTGCATACCTTTTTGACATATACAGAACTCAAGGTCTGTTGATTTTGTTGAAGATCGGTTAAGGGGAAGGGGTAGTTTACCTGCAACGTTTTATGTTTTAACAAGGGTATTTTCTATGGCAAACGATAAGAGCCGCAAATTCTAACAGAATCAAATGATTATTTGCATACAGCCCTAAATTGTAGAGTTCGCAAGACCTATTGTTTTTGGTGAAGATCGGTTAAGGGAAAGGGGTAGGTTACCAGCAACATTTTATGTTTTAACAAGGGTAATTTTTTATATGACGAACGATAACTGCCGTAAATTCAAACGGAATCAACTACGTTTTTGCATACCTTTTTGAAATAAAGAGAACTCAAGGTCTGTTGATTTTGTTGAAGATCGGTTACGGGAAAGGGGTAGCTTACCTGCAACATTTTATGTTGTAACAAGAGAAATGTTTCCATGATGACCGTTAACTGCCGCACATTCAAACAGAATCAAATATTTTTTTGCATGCATCCGTGAATTGTAGAGGACTGAAGGTCTGGTGATTTTGGAGAAGATCGGTTAAGAGAAAGGGGTAGTTTACCAGAAACATTTTATGATTTAACAAGAGTAAAGTACTTAATTTTTATAAATACAGTATCCTGATAAGAAGCTCATAATAATCCACTGTAGAAACGTAGATGAAATATCTATAAATGAAGAGTTTAGGTGAACGGGGTGAGGGTAATTTTCTATTATTAAAATTTATAGTTGAAGGTGGAGGGGAGAATTTTTTAAGTGTACTACGTTATCGGCAACAAGGAAGTAGTTTTTTTGTTAAAATTACTTCCCGGGCTGTTTAGCTGTAGTCCAATGGTTTCTGCAAAACCAGACTTTTCGGCAGTGGCATCGACTGCCATCATCAGTGAAAATCAAGTGCGAAAACGTGAAATGGTATACTTTAGTGACCACAGTACTGTGGTTAATGCTGAAGCAATAAGTAGAAAGACGTAGTTTCTATGGAAATATTTCATTTCGAATATGATTTTAAATATAAATCTTAGAAGATGGAAGTCATATATAGTGTAATGAAACATTGTCCGTATAATCATAAACGTGTATAAGTGTAATGGGTGTAACGTGTCTTATCAATCCGTCGTCGCTTTGGAACGTAATTTACGCTGATTGTGTCCGTGGCGAACGTACGAATAACCAGGTATCGAAGTCCTTACCTGTTGTTCACTAGGGGTGTGTAAATCCCGGGTGACGCCAAATTGTTTAATTAAAACAATTAAAAAATTTTATGATGATATGGCAAGCTCAGCTCAGGCGGTGTGGAGAAGTCAATTTATTCCCACCTCTGTTCAACCTTCTTAATCGGGCCAGTAGTTTGTTGAGTTGGCTACGTGAGCGCTTGCCGTCAATACTAGCTGTTTGCTAAAATGTACACAAATTATAATACACCTTCCTAATGAAATTAAAACACAGTGGTTACACTCAGTACTTGTTTATTATTTGGTGATTACTAATTATTCAGTTTAACACAAATTATATTTTGTTTTGTAATACATTTGCACCGGCAATTAATATAAGACAATTTCTCTAGGGTTTGACTAATCGATTTTGAATGTATCAGACAGTCAATGATGGCGTCTGTCGAAGTTGTATACAAATATTTTCGTTCAAACGTCTTGGATTCTTGTGATTACAATAAAAGGATTATTAATGATTACAACAATAAAAATACACTACCTTACATTATTTATAATTAAATATTATAGTGTGTAGCTGTAACTTGTTCTTGGAGTGTAGTAAAAGTGTTTCAAAATTTCGTAAACTAACAACAGGTTAATTTTACAAGTTGACAAATTTTCAGTGTCTTAGTTTTTATTTAACTTTGAAAGAAATTATATGCAGTTCATAGTGAGAGTTCAGATTACTGTGAGAAATATTTAAAGTGAGTTTAATTCTGAAATTTGGGTAATTTAATGATACTTAACACATCAGTAGACTGGGTGTACTCAATTGTTCTGGTAAAAAGGAATTGGACTGCAATCATATTCAATTTTCAATTGTCTAGGGCGGCTGGCATCTTTTTCAAATTAATCGTAGCAATTTATTCATTTCTTTTTTATTTAATTGGTCTTCGACATCAGTTAAATGGTTTCAGTCATCGTCTGCTTCCTTCTTGTTCATTTGTGGTAATTTTGTTTACTATTTTGACTTTTTAAATTAGAATTTTGGTCGTTCAAGATTTGGCTTCTATTCTGCAAGAGCGTCACTTTACGAGTAAAAAATCTAACGGAAAATTCGTAACCAACGTCTGTTGTCATGGTTACAAATTAATTCTGATTGGTTAATCTTGTCTTATAACCATTGTTATCAAATTTGAATTTTTATTCAAAATAGCTGTATATCTTCTGATTGCTTTTATTCTTCTGTCTTCTTCCCTACATATTAAATATTAAATACTACTGTTATTATTTCCTTTCAAAGATTATTTTGATATCCCATAAGGTTGGGTTCTTCAAAATATTAATGTTTGTACAATTATGTTAATATTTGTTAACTATATTTCTCTTTTAATTTAAGTCCTTATTCTAACATTTTTCTTTTAATATGATTTACAAATTATCCTTGGTTGGTTATTCACCTTGGATTTGTTAATTTCTTTGTTGATTTCATACAATTTGTACTTATTTTTTTTTTTAAGTTAGGCATTTCATAGGCCTGAGTAGCCATTGGTTATATTTCTTTTATTGGTTACTGTGTTTTGAATTTGTTTTTGTACTGATTATGTGTCAATATTATTTTCTACATCTTGGCTTGTCAATTATTTCCTAACTGATTTTCCAGTGTTTATTATTTCTGTATTGATTTACCTTCTTATTTATTTAACTTGCCATTGTCAACAATATGGCTATTATTTATTATTCTTTATTACATAAAATATAACAACTAGGCCTATGGACTGTATACTTCCTTCAGCCATATCATATTCATAAATTTAAATGAACAATCTTTACCAGATATTAGGTAATATTGGTTTACAATTCATTTCATTCTTTTACTATTATTTTGGGTGAGAAACATCATCACTGCTTTTAAACTTACATAATCTATTATCCCTTATAACTTGGGGTGTTTATTAATTGCGTTTTTAATTTCTTATTTCTTTACTAATCTCTTCCTCCAATCCATGGTAACACTAACTGTTTACCTTACATGGGCTTTCTCCCCTGAATAACATCGTATCCTTCATTTATACCTAATCTAAATACTATTTTTAATTACTATTAACAATACAATTCTTATATGTTCACTATTAAATCATTTAGTGTTTTATCATTGATTTACTAAGTGTTTTCTTATCTATCACTATTTTTTATCATACTACCATTTACAATATTCTTTTTTATTCATAACCTTCACTTTTAAACTAACTGGTGTTTATCACTGATTTACTCATTATTTTGGGGTTTTTACACTTTCACTATTGGCACTTCTTAAACTTTTTATTTTAAGTGTTTATTAGTGGGTAATCCCTATCATTGCTTTTCTTTGTCACTTAGTTATTTTTATTTCTCACTACCTCTCTCTTTCTTTACAAATATTATTTATACTTAATAAGTTCATGTCTTTCTAGATTTCTTACTTACATATACTTCTAATTCTTGGGTTAGTGTATTTTTATTTATCGGGTTTTATTAATTATTAATTACATTTGTCACTTAGTCAATACCTACTAATATTTATTTTTTATATTGGTTATTTACTGATTCCGTTTCCTTTATGATATTTGATTGTATCATTTCTCCCTTCCTACTATTTGTCTGTTTTTTATCATCTTGTTTCACTTTATTTCCTTTATAGTTGGTTTGTTCCATTTTTATTTTCATTTTTCTTCTCCTTCACTTCCATTTTGTTTCATTTTATTTTGGTTTCTATCTGGCCAATCTCTGGGGTTGGGTCAAAGTCATTTGTCTGTCAGTCTAGTCTGTAATTTTATTTAATAATCACTTTTGGATTACCATTCTTCCTCCTTCTTTCTTAATTACATTTTATATTTTTATTCTCTTCGTTATTTATTTATCAAAATATATTACTTTTTAGCATTTCTTTCATACTTATAGATATCAAATATGATCTGAATTTGGCGGTGTTATATAATGCCCTTCCACCAAAATTGATCATTTATAAAACGTGATTCTAAGTTTGATGAAATTATCAATTGTATTGTATCATCTTCTTAAATTCTCCTTCTTGTTCAGTTTTATGTTCAATTCTGTATCTGCTACTTCCTTTCTTCTGAGTCTTTTCTTCATTATTTTCTCTTATTACGATCTGGCTTATTGATTTTTTATTATAAATTATTCCCTATAAATCTTATTTTCCCTAACTATCCCTACTTTGTAGCTGAAATCGATTCGGATGGGCTCTATTGGCTTACCTAACTCCGTCGTTCAAAACTACTCTTTTTCTGAGGTCAGGGGAACATCATGCCTGCTCAGTTAAATGATTGCTGGACTTATTCAACAGTCAATCTCAATTAATGAATCTTCAGTCATCTTCAGTTATTATTACAGTCATCTTGTGACTAATAATAATAATATTTGTTGGGAATCTTTTACTTTTTTATTTCATTATTGCTCAGTTCGAGTCATATGTATTTTTCATCTCTCTTTGTTAATACCATTTGATAATACTTGAAGCGTTGATTTTTATTGATACAATTAACATTTTTATTCATTTTCAATTACTCTTTGTTTCATCTCATTTTATATTGTAACTCTTAGAATATTTATTTTGTTTATTTCATTTTTGATCATTGGTTTGTTCATTTTACTTCCCATATTTTTCTAAATTGTTGTGGAAGTTGATCATCTTGATTGTTTTTTCTTTTTTTTCATATTTTTTAAATATCATAGTAAGTTTGTCGTTCTTACTAGTTAGGAATTGTTGTAGCTCATTCCTTTATTTTATATTTTACTTCTTTGCCTCATATGTTGGCCAAAGATTATTATTGTAAGGTGATCTTACATAATTCTTTTTTATTATTATTTACCATTTTTTTCTTTTATCTCATATATGCGCTAAATAATTTTGTAAGTCGGTCTTGCATAATTTTTTGAATTTTGAAATTTCATCTTACAACTTTTTTTCTTTATATTTATTTACAAATTTATTCGTTTGTTTTGTTATCTCCTTTTTATTTAAATTACTTCGGTTGGTTAATTACCTTTGGTTTTTTCAGTCATTGCTGATCGTCATAATATTTCTTAATTGATGCCTGATTGTATACACCCTTTATTTTCTTAGTGATGGGGTGAGTGATCTCATAAGTGTTATTGCCCTTGTCTCTTGTTATAGTGTATGGTCCCACGTATAATAATAGTAACTTCTTTGTAATGCCTTCTATTGAGCTGGGTAATTCTCTGTTTTTTATTAGCACCTTTTCTCCTACATTGTATCTGATAGTCTTTTGCTGGTTCTTATATTTATTCTTTTGTTGCTCTACTTTTTCGACTATTCTGTTGTAAAATTTTCTTTTCTCGAATTGATATTCTGTGTTGGTGGGAAATTGAATCATATCATTTATCTCTCTAGGCGGTGGCCGCTCAAACACCATTGTGTATGGTGTGGCTTCAATGAAGTTGTGGTATGCTAGGTTTATAAACTCTTCTGTGGATTTTAGGTAATTGTGCCATTCTTTTTGTTTATCATGGCAGTAGGTCCTTAGGATTCGACCCACTTCTCTAAGTACTCTCTCATCTGGGTTACTGCTGGGGTGATAAACGGATGTTTTGTAGGTTTTAATACCATGTTCCCAGAGTTTGCTTTTCCATTGACTTCCCTTAAATTGGGTCCCATGATCGGTTATTATTGCCATAGGTTTCCCTACTTCATGTATAAACTTGGTGAAGATAATCTCCATAATTTTCTTAGTTGTCGCACGGTTAATGGAGTATAACTTCGTATACTGTATTTGGTGAAGTGATCGAACATGATTACTATGAATCGGAATCTGTGTGTTCCTCCACTGCGAGGAAACGGACCACATATACCAAGGAATACCCTTTCTAATTTTTGACTTGATATTGTATTGGTATCATCATACTGAAACCCCCCTTTTATTTTATAAGTTTTTTTGTAATTTTTGTAATTTTTTTTATTTTTATTATATTTTTGTGTAAAGGAGAGAGACATAATATTTAGAACTAGGTGGTGAACCTAGAGGAAGCATAAAGTGTGCAAAGGCCCAAGCTACAATTACAGACATGTCCCCTGGTGAATGACAGGACTTGCAAATGAAAAACTCTGTTAACCAAACAAGCGTGAACTTTATTGAGCATGCAAGCATTTACATGATATTACAAGGTGTAAACCCAACAATGAGTAAAACAATGAGTAAAATCGAACTACATGAATATATATATATATATGTCAGTATTCTTCACAGCATAAGATTGTGAGTGAATTTGAGCTTAAATATAAATTGTATAGACTCTGCCACGCTATGTCCAAGTTAATTCTTGCAATAATTTTGTTCACAAGTAAAATTGAAATCTTTGAGTGCTATATAAAGTGAAATTAAAGAGGCTAGCCTTTTGAGTAATTTTGTAAGCACATTTTTTTGATATCATAATTTCTGACACATCCCCTCCAAAAGTGAAAATTACACACAAACACATACATAACATATATAACACACATCCACCATTTCTGTACTGAACCTCTCATAATAACCCCTTGCAATAAAGAACAAATAAATATACATATATATGTAACAAAGCGAACTTAGTAATTCTCAGATAATCACCAGTAATATGCAAATATAAATAACACGGGAAATGGAAATCCCCCCCTCAACAGAACTAGAGACTCAAAAATATTAATCAACTACCACATCATAATAATGAAGCAATTCCGCGTATATAATCATGAAAATAGTTTAAACATGTAAAGAAATCAGACAGCCCCCTTTAGTCCAGAATTCTGCCATGACCGTATGACATGAACTAGCAGAAAATAACTAACTCTCAAATAGATTTAACTCATTAAAAAAGTAAAACTTAGAGCAGAGCCTGCGGATACCTGTGTGTGTGTGTGTGTGTGTGTGTGTGCAATTTCCTTCCATAGTATAAGAAGGTATAATAGGTTGCATAAGACTTAATTATATAAGGTCCACACATGTAGGCACAGAACTTAACATGAGAGTTTTTTTGCAGAACTTTAGCAAATTAAACGCGGCCTCATGAGTCTGCTTCAGGGAGCTTCTGTGGATTCACAGTGTAGTGGTAGTTGAGAGAGTATAAAATAAAGAGAATGGTCGCACCTGGATCGTCCGGTGTACTTAAGTAACCCTGGTTAACCTGTAGAATCTTGGTAGCACCATTAAGTCCTGGGGCAGAGTACCTCCATGAGTGTGTCTGTGTGCGTGAGTCCCGACTGACGGCATGTCATGGCTTAAGTTTAATCTCTGCCAGAAGGGTAGACAGCTGAACGTCTACACCCGACACCCATCTCGCCCTTGTTCGAGCACCTGTGACAGGCAATGAGTTGTATAGGGTGTCATAAGGAACATGATCTCACCACGGCTCACACACACACGCCGTCATTATTAAATTGCGAACACCCACTCTAATGCTTCAGCAGCAACTATAAACACATCACCACTTATTCGTATTAACCTCGATCGGACCACCAGCTGTGCCTTACTTCATTTAACAACTAATTTTGTTTAAGTATTTCATTCAAGACATGATTCTTCTATGTATACTATAATTATTAACGACACAAAAAAAAAACAGCTGAGTGTAAGATATCTATTATCATTTTGCATTACTGTAATCAATTTACCCCGCTACATTCACTTCCATACTGCGTTAATCTCTAATTTAATTTAATGCCCGAATTGAAGACTAACACACATGCACACGCAACTTATCGTTTACCATTAAAGCTGAAACACTCACAAAAAAAAAAATATTTTCTGGTTAAAATATTTTAGAAGCACGTTAAATAATACATACCTGGAGCAGAACTTTAATTTAGCCTCTCATAGAGAAGAGCATCGGAGTCTAAACAGATGAGTGCCGTCAGTCGAGAGCAGGCTACCTAGCTGAGGGTTCAAACAGAAATGAGAACGAATTGTAAGTAATGTCTAACCACGAAAGTTTGACAAATGCAGGCACACGCAGATCACAGCTGGGCCTGCAGCCTGAATATCATCGCTGCACAACAAACCGTCTACATACGCAGCGGCAACGCGATGCAGTGGCACTGCGTGACGTCAAGAACTCGCCCGTTTTAAAAGAACATCACCCGTCTCGGCAACCGCCTTTCTCGGGCCGAACAAAGTACGACACACCCTCACCCCAAAAGGGCAACATGGTTGACCCAAACCAAACCAGTACTCGACCTCGACTGCTGTAGGGATCCTGGAAAATCTCAGACCCTTATTCACTCTTGGTGGGTTCAGTGCCTCAGGAAAACGAAAGAAGCCGAAGGAAGGAGTGTAAGTATGCCAGTGTGTGTCTGAAAGAGAAGGTGTAAGTGTGCGTCCTGCATGCTCGCCGGGCCCTGGTCCGCATGCAGAGATAAGGAACAGAGAAGAAAAAGAGAAGAAAAGAATCGCTGGATACCAGCTCTGAGAACTGACCACCAAGGCCTCCTAAACTCAACCGCTGAGATCCAGGAACCAAGACTTCTATCACGGAACAAAACTTTTTCATCCAGGACCATTGACACTATCCCCCCTCTTCCCAGGACTGAAAATCTCTACCACACTGCGACCATCCCCCACACGAGTCCTTTCCGCCATGCCAAACTCTCGGGACCGCCCCAACACGTCACCCTCTCCGGTGACCATCACCTACCTCTGCTGGTACCCACATATCCATGCCCGAAGGCCAACAAGGTGCTACTAACCTTGATATGCGAGTACCCTTCGAGAACCGTCCACCTCGTGGACCGACCAGCCATGTGCAGCAAAACAAGGCATCCTCAATCCTTGACACATGACTGGCCCACCTCCCCACACTAGGGTGGGCGGACTCGATTCACAAGGCAGAGAAGACCGCGCAGAGGGCACGCGAAGCGAACATCAATCCCTTCTCTTACTTTTTCCAATACAGCGTAACTAGCAAGGGGGGTTACTTCTAACAGTCTAAACAAACCATTCTTAACCCAAAAATAACCCACCAGGGAAATCAATCGGGGAATGCGGCATGGACCGACCCTACAATGATCAACAAACAAATTCAACCACTATTAACAATGAAACAACAACAGCACACTATCACTCCCCATCAGAACTTTCAAAACAGGGCAACTGTGATCTCCAGATCTCCAAGACCACGACAATCTAAGGGCACTCTCTAACTTTCTCTATGATAACCTTTTTTTTTTTTAAGGGGAGGGGTAGGAAAATCGGGAAGATGAAACGGGGCAAGGATCATTAAATGGTCAATAGCTGGGAGTAAGGGTAAGGACATGGCTCCCTCCAAAAATAAGGATGAATGGAGGAAACCAAGGCTCGCGTGGGCAGGGGCGCAACCCTGAAATGGATGAACACCACTGGGACTGTGGGGAACATCTACCCGCTACCCGTTAACCGCTTCTTCTCACTTTTCTGTGACGGACTTTAGGTACCCGTTCCTTTCGGACACCACTCTCTGAGAAATTATATCGTGTTGAGCTGTACGGATTTGTTTCTTCTGAATCAGAATCAAGGCAACTTACATCACTACTTACACCCTGATTTGGATTATCCTCATCATCTAAATCCTCTGCTTCTGCCTTCCCTGATTCTCTTTCTTCAAACCCTTCCTTTTCTACCATTTCCCCTTCTTCGTCCCCATAATCCAAATCACCATCACGACACTGCACATCCTCAGCATCTTCCAGTTGCTCCTCTGATCCATCTTCAACCGCATCTTCCCTCAGCTCCTCACCAATTTCTTCATCACACTCATTTTCGTCCTCCTTTTCATCAACACGTTCATCACCAGCATCATCGCCATCACGTCCACTACCACCATCCGAACACTGCACATCTACGTTCTCCTCTAGTTGCTCACCTGGTCCGCATGAAACTTCTTTCCGCTCTTCGGAATCCTCAACTCTACTCACAGAAGGCGTCTGCACATCTTCACACACTACATCATTCTCACTCACATGCTCCATAACGCTGCCACCAAATTTCTCCTCAACTTCTACCTCATCTACTTCTACCACACTTGCGGCATGGACATCCCCTTGTCCATTCGCAACCTCAGAAACACTTGCAGCCTGGACATCCCCGTGTCCATCTGAAAACTCGGACTCTTCAGTTTCCCTAACACTTACAACTATACTCCCCTGTGCAGCATCTGCAGACCGCTCTTCTGACTCTTCCTTCGATTCCTCTCCTTCACCACTCTCAGCAACTACAACGTCCTCAACATTTTCCACCCTGGAATCCAGCTGTACAGGTTCATGTGCAATGACTAAATTAATTTCTACTGGCGATGGTAAAGCTACACCATCAAGTGACTTCTCATATCCCTGCGTAGACGATGATGATGTCACAGGATCTGGATCCCTCACGAACAATACCGGAACAAATTCTGCGGCATCTGGATTCAACTGTGACGTCCCATCTGAGTTCTCTACTTCAGTATCAAGCGACGTGATCTTGTCCTCTTGTATTGATCCACGGAAGTTATTCCGCTTTTCTTCTTCCGCTTCACCTTCTTCATCCACTACTCTATTAGGCACCTGTAATTCCTCTGGAACCTTTAAAGTGTCCTTTTTCTCCGAATAGGAATAACGCCTTGCTACAGGCTCCCTACTTGCCGATGTTTGTTTACTAACATAATCTCTTCTTCCCCTGTTAAATTCATACTTATTTCTTTTCTGCGCTGTGGCTGTTGTTACCGTCTTCTCACTTGCCACCCCTTTGTAGCATCCATTACTTCCAGAATATTTAGTTTTTCTTACAGTTTCTTGTGTTCTTCACCAACCACCATGTTTGTCCTTTTTAGCTCTTCCTAATGAACCACTGGAATAGTGGACATCTTTAGCAGCTCTTCCCCGGGACTCATCATTCTCCTGGACCCTCCGGGCATGTGCACACCACCGGTCCAGGTCCGCAAAAGAACGTGGAGGCTCTGCGAAAACCAGCCGGGATCTCTCTTGGGGATTCAGACCTTCTCGTATTACCTGTATGACTTCCGTCTCGGGCAACCCCAACCTTAATATACGGGCAGCTTCCCTTACATCATGCACGAAGTCCCCCAATGCCTCTCCGTTGGCCTGTAGGCGATAGAATAAATCTAACTTAAGCTGGGAACGTCGTCGATGGGGTATGAAGAAATCCAACACTTCCCCACGGAAAGTGTCGACACTGCAGCCACGACGCTGAGTGTTGGTGACCAAGCCTGCCAATGAATCCCGGCAATACGGGTATATAAGGGACAAGACCTCCTCATCGGACACACCCGGGAAATCTGCCAACTGCAGGACCAGATCCAAGAAGACCAACAACCTGTCCTCATCTACTCCCTCCAACACCGAAAGTTTCTGGAGAACGCCTGAAATGGGGTGGGGTAATCCCTGGTAGCATACCGCCACCAGAATTGCACAATTCACAACACACAACAATAAAATGTAAATCCCAATGAAACACCTAACACAAACCTAACCTACAAAACATAGTGACAAAGAATCCGAAAAAAACTCAAGTACTCTACTTCCTTTGAGCCGCCCCAGAATGCTCTAGCGATACGACGAGATGGGTGTATAATAAAGGCAGAGAGAGAGCCACTCAAAGTGCCCAGAAGAGAACACAACAACACAAAACAACAAAACTAACTCACCATACACAACCCACAAAGTCTACATAACATCCAACATGATTCAAGAATATATATATATATATCAACACCACGACATCTGGTCGGACCATAACCGCATTCATAAATCCACGGTACCACAATGGAATGCCCTCAGTAAGCAAATACTACATAACGGGGGTGCTATAAAACACGTTGTCTCTTTCACAGAACAAGTCCCAATCAAAATCGACAACTACGGACGGCTCCCATCATGTTCAAAATTTGTCCAAGCTCCAGAGTATGACCGAGTAAGAATAATTAGCTCACCTTCATATTCAAACTATTATAACCCCTTTCCAACACTTACCTTACACTCAACATCACAGAATAATGACTTAAACACTAGCACATATTAAATCATATTAAACTTAATCAACCCCTTATCCATTTCTTATAAAATATCTCACTATTCAGATTATTTATTTTATTAAACTGTTACATTGCAATTGACACTTCTTCAAACACTTGTACTCGGGTCAAAAAATAATAATTTGAAATAATTTGCAAGTCCCAACACCAGCTGACATGCCTGTAGCCACATCAAGCTTTATTTAAGATAAATAAATGTAAGTCTCCAGATTCTAAAACTTCCAAAGTTCAAAAATAATGCAGAAATAACGTCTACTGCATCCATAGAATCATAACCACGCTCTGCTACCATTTGAAACCCCCCTTTTATTTTATAAGTTTTTTGTAATTTTTTTATTTTTATTTTATTTTATTTTATTTTTATTATATTTTTGTGTAAAGGGGAGAGACATAATATTTAGAACTAGGTGGTGAACCTAGAGGAAGCATAAAGTGTGCAAAGGCCCAAGCTACAATTACAGATATGTCCCCTGGTGAATGACAGGACTTGCAAATGAAAAACTCTGTTAACCAAACAAGCGTGAACTTTATTGAGCATGCAAGCATTTACATGATATTGCAAGGTGTAAACCCAACAATGAGTAAAACAATGAGTAAAATCGAACTACATGAATATATATATATGTCAGTATTCTTCACACCATTAGATTGTGAGTGAATTTGAGCTTAAATATAAATTGTATAGACCCTGCCACGCTATGTCCAAGTTAATTCTTGCAATAATTTTGTTCACAAGTAAAATTGAAATCTTTGAGTGCTATATAAAGTGAAATTAAAGAGGCTAGCCTTTTGAGTAATTTTGTAAGCACATTTTTTTGATATACTGACACATCCCCTCCAAAAGTGAAAATTACACACCAACACATACATAACATATATAACACACATCCACCATTTCTGTACTGAACCTCTTATAATAACCCCTTGCAATAAAGAACAAATAAATATACATATATATGTAACAAAGCGAACTTAGTAATTCTCAGATAATCACCAGTAATATGCAAATATAAATAACACGGGAAATGGAAATCCCCCCCTCAACAGAACTAGAGACTCAAAAATATTAATCAACTACCACATCATAATAATGAAGCAATTCCGCGTATATAATCATGAAAATAGTTTAAACACGTAAAGAAATCAGACAGCCCCCTTTAGTCCAGAATTCTGCCATGACCGTATGACATGAACTAGCAGAAAATAACTAACTCTCAAATAGATTTAACTCATTAAAAAAGTATAACTTAGAGCAGAGCCTGCGGATACCTGTGTGTGTGTGTGTGTGTGTGTGTGTGTGTGTGTGTGTGTGTGTGTGTGTGTGTGTGTGTGTGTGTGTGTGTGTGTGTGTGTGTGTGTGTGTGTGTGTGTGTGTGTGTGTGTGCAATTTCCTTACATAGTATAAGAAGGTATAATAGGTTGCATAAGACTTAATTACATAAGGTCCACACATGTAGGCACAGAACTTAACATGAGAGTTTTTTTGCAGAACTTTAGCAAATTAAACGCCGCCTCATGAGTCTGCTTCTGGGAGCTTCTGTGGATTCACAGTGTAGTGGTAGTTGAGA
Organism: Magicicada septendecula; assembly: GCA_034769895.1. Lineage (NCBI taxonomy): Eukaryota > Metazoa > Arthropoda > Insecta > Hemiptera > Cicadidae > Magicicada > Magicicada septendecula. The sequence continues at coordinate 665,360,001 of CM068368.1, forward strand.
GAGTATAAAATAAAGAGAATGGTCGCACCTGGATCGTCCGGTGTACTTAAGTAACCCTGGTTAACCTGTAGAGTCTTGGTAGCACCAATAAGTCCTGGGGCAGAGTACCTCCATGAGTGTGTCTGTGTGCGTGAGTCCCGACTGACGGCATGTCATGGCTTAAGTATAATCTCTGCCAGAAGGGTAGACAGCTGAACGTCTACACCCGACACCCATCTCGCCCTTGTTCGAGCACCTGTGACAGGCAATGAGTTGTATAGGGTGTCATAAGGAACATGATCTCACCACAGCTCGCACACACACGCCATCATTATTAAGTTGCGAACACACACTCTAATGCTTCAGCAGTAACTATAAACACATCACCACTTATTTGTATTAACCTCGATCGGACCACCAGCTGTGCCTTATTTCATTTAACAACTAATTTTGTTTAAGTATTTCATTCAAGACATGATTCTTCTATGTATACTATAATTATTTAACGACACAAAAAAAACAGCTGAGTGTAAGATATCTATTATCATTTTGCATTACTGTAATCAATTTAACCCGCTACATTCACTTCCATACTGCGTTAATCTCTAATTTAATTTAATGTCCGAATTGAAGACTAACACACATGCACACACAAGTTATCGTTTACCATTAAAGCTGAAACACTCACACAAAAAAAATATTTTGGGGTTAAAATATTTTAGAAGCACGTTAAATAATACATACCTGGAGCAGAACTTTAATTTAGCCTCTCATAGAGAAGAGCAACGGAGTCTAAACAGATGAGTGCCGTCAGTCGAGAGCAGGCCTCCTAGCTGAGGGTTCAAACAGAAATGAGAACGAATTGTAAGTAATGTCTAACCACGAAAGTTTGACAAATGCAGGCACATGCAGATCACAGCTGGGCCTGCAGCCTGAGTATCGTAGCTACACAACAAACCGTCTACATACGCAGCGGCAACGCGATGCAGTGGCACTGCGTGAAGTCAAGAACCCGCCCGTTTTAAAAGAACATCACCCGTCTCGGTAACCGCCTTTCTCGGGCCGAACAAAGTACGGCACACCCTCACCCCAAAAGGGCAACATGGTTGACCCAAACCAAACCAGTACTCGACCTCGACTGCTGTAGGGATCCTGGAAAATCTCAGACCCTTATTCACTCTTGGTGGGTTCATTGCCTCAGGAAAACGAAAGAAGCCGAAGGAAGGAGTGTAAGTATGCCAGTGTGTGTCTGAAAGAGAAGGTGTAAGTGTGCGTCCTGCATGCTCGCCGGGCCCTGGTCCGCATGCAGAGATAAGGTATGGTAGCATACCGCCGCCAGAATTGCACAATTCAAAACACACAACAATAAAACGTAAATCCCAATGAAACACCTAACACAAACCTAACCTACAAAACATAGTGACAAAGAATCCGAAAAAACTCAAGTACTCTACTTCCTTTGAGCCGCCCCAGAATGCTCTAGCGATACGACGAGATGGGTGTATAATAAAGGCAGAAAGAGAGCCACTCAAAATGCCCAGAAGAGAACACAACAACACAAAACAACAAAACTAACTCACCATACACAACCCACAAAGTCTACATAACATCCAACATGATTCAAGAATATATATATATCAACACCACGACATCTGGTCGGACCATAACCACATTCATAAATCCACGGTACCGCAATGGAATGCCCTCAATAAGCAAATACTACATAACGGGGGTGCTATAAAACACGCTGTCTATTTCACAGAACAAGTCCCAATCAAAATCGACAACTACCGACGGCTCCCATCATGTTCAAAATTTGTCCAAGCTCCAGAGTAAGACCGAGTAAGACTAATTAGCTCACCTTCATATTCAAACTATTATAACCCCTTTCCAACACCTACCTTACACTCAACATCACAGAATAATTACTTAAACACTAGCAGATATTAAATCATATTAAACTTAATCAACCCCTTATACATTTCTTATAAAATATCTCACTATTCAGATTATTTATTTTATTAAACTGTTACATTGAAATTGACTTTTCTTCAAACACTTGGACTCACATCAAAAAGTAATAATTTGAAATAATTTGCAAGTCCCAACACCAGCTGACATGCCTGTAGCCACACCAAGCTTTATTTAAGATAAATAAATGCAAGTCTCCAGATTCTAAAACTTCCAAAGTTCAAAAATAATGCAGAAATAATGTCTACTACATCCATAGAATTATAACCACGCTCTGCTACCATTTGAAACCCCCTTTTATTTTATAAGTTTTTTGTAATTTTTTTATTTTTATTTTATTTTATTTTATTTTTATTATATTTTTGTGTAAAGGGGAGAGACATAATATTTAGAACTAGGTGGTGAACCTAGAGGAAGCATAAAGTGTGCAAAGGCCCAAGCTACAATTACAGACATGTCCCCTGGTGAATGACAGGACTTGCAAATGAAAAACTCTGTTAACCAAACAAGCGTGAACTTTATTGAGGATGCAAGCATTTACATGATATTACAAGGTGTAAACCCAACAATGAGTAAAACCATGAGTAAAATCGAACTACATGAATATATATATATGTCAGTATTCTTCACAGCATAAGATTGTGAGTGAATTTGAGCTTAAATATAATTTCTATAGACCCTGCCACGCTATGTCCAAGTTAATTCTTGCAATAATTTTGTTCACAAGTAAAATTGAAATCTTTGAGTGCTATATAAAGTGAAATTAAAGAGGCTAGCCTTTTGAGTAATTTTGTAAGCACATTTTTTTTATATCATATTTTCTGACACATTCCCCTCCAAAAGTGAAAATTACACACAAACACATACATAACATATATAACACACATCCACCATTTCTGTACTGAACCTCTTATAATAACCCCTTGCAATAAAGAACAAATAAATATACATATATATGTAAAAGGCGAACTTAGTAATTCTCAGTTAGTCACCAGTAATATACAAATATAAATAACACGGGAAATGGAAATCCCCCCCCCCAACAGAACCAGACACTCAAAAATTTTAATCAACTACCACATCATAATTATGAAGCAATTCCGCGTATATAATAATGAAAATAGTTTAAACACGTAAAGAAATCAGACAGCCCCCTTTAGTCCGGAATTCTGCCATGACCGTATGACATGAACTAGCAGAAAATAACTAACTCTCAAATAGATTTAACTCATTAAAAAAGTAAAACTTAGAGCAGAGCCTGCGGATACCTGTGTGTGTGTGTGTGTGTGTGTGTGTGTGTGTGTGTGTGCGCGCGCGCAATTTCCTTACATAGTATAAGAAGGTATAATAGGTTGCATAAGACTTAATTATATAAGGTCCACACATGTAGGCACAGAACTTAACATGAGAGTTTTTTGCAGAACTTTAGCAAATTAAACGCGGCCTCATGAGTCTGCTTCTGGGAGCTTCTGTGGATTCACAGTGTAGTGGTAGTTGAGAGAGTATAAAATAAAGAGAATGGTCCCACCTGGATCGTCCGGTGTACTTAAGTAACCCTGGTTAACCTGTAGAGTCTTGGTAGCACCAATAAGTCCTGGGGCAGAGTACCTCCACAAGTGTGTCTGTGTGCGTGAGTCCCGACTGACGGGATGTCATGGCTTAAGTGTAATCTCTGCCAGAAGGGTAGACAGCTGAACGTCTACACCCGACACCCATCTCGCCCTTGTTCGAGCACCTGTGTCAGGCAATGAGTTGTATAGGGTGTCATAAGGAACATGATCTCACCACAGCTCGCACACACACGCCATCATTATTAAATTGCGAACACACTCTAATGCTTCAGCAGTAACTATAAACACATCACCACTTATTCGTATTAACCTCGATCGGACCACCAGCTGTGCCTTATTTCATTTAACAACTAATTTTGTTTAAGTATTTCATTCAAGACATGATTCTTCTATGTATACTATAATTATTAACGACACAAAAAAACAGCTGAGTGTAAGATATCTATTATCATTTTGCATTACTGTAATTAATTTACCCCGCTACATTCACTTCCATACTGCGTTAATCTCTAATTTAATTTAATGCCCGAATTGAAGACTAACACACATGCACACGCAACTTATCGTTTACCATTAAAGCTGAAACACTCACAAAAAAAAAAAAAATATTTTGTGAGTAAAATATTTTAGAAGCACGTTAAATAATACATACCTGGAGCAGAACTTTAATTTAGCCTCTCATAGAGAAGAGCAACGGAGTCTAAACAGATGAGTGCCGTCAGTCGAGAGCAGGCTACCTAGCTGAGGGTTCAAACAGAAATGAGAACGAATTGTAAGTAATGTCTAACCACGAAAGTTTGACAAATGCAGGCACACGCAGATCACAGCTGGGCCTGCAGCCTGAATATCGTAGCTACACAACAAACCGTCTACATACGCAGCGGCAATGCGATGCAGTGGCACTGCGTGACGTCAAGAACCCGCCCGTTTTAAAAGAACATCACCCGTCTCGGCAACCGCCTTTCTCGGGCCGAACAAATTACGGCACACCCTCTTGGACAAACATAAATTTATTCACTCAGAAATAAACAAAAAATAAGTGAGTAAAATTTTAATTATGTTATAATAATATTAGTATCGCGAATTTGCCGTATTAAACAAGTCATCGCTGGTAAGTATTCCATTCCAAACCTGTCGGTAGAAGCCAGTCTGTTGATGTTAAATACGTGTTGAGGAATGTAAACTCTCCTCTTTGTATGCACCCATCTCATTCATAACCGCCCCTCGCTAAACCAAACAAACCACCTTAGACACGCTCTTTCCTGTTTTGAATTGTCCTAAATTACCACCCTAGACGACTCCCCAAAACAGCTGACCCTTTGTGCCATTGTTAAAGCAATGAACTTTTCATATATGAAATTTCTCTCCTCTATACGATAGTATTAGTTTTTGTTTTGATTAATTATATATGTCAGTACAGAAAATTGAATTGTTGTGAGATAAGTTATGTTGATTAATTAATATAAGATTTTATATGCAATAAGATATATATATGTATGTGTTTAAATGAATTCACGTTAACTATTTTAAACATTGATAAAACGAATTAAAGTAAGTGACATAAGATTTGTCGTTCGTAATACGTCATGTATTTAAAGTTGTGATTATCAAAAATGGCTCAATTTAACCCCAACTTGTTGTTGAAAGACGAATTAAGCTATGAAGCATTATTGCGTGGTCTTCCCTACTCTAATGTAACTGTCGCGGAACTTCGCAAGACGTTACGTGAAAATAAACCGGACAAACCCTCATTATTAAATCGTTTGAGTGTTTTAGATTTTGAAAGCGAAAAAGAAACATGTTATCATAAGTATACAGAACTAACTTCGATCGCACAAACCCTGCGTGATGAAAAATCCCCCGCAGTAATTTTACGCACCACCCAAAGAATCGAACATTTGACCCGCCGTATCACCAATTTGTTGAACTGGCCAGGTGATAAAGATACCCCTCATGATGTACAAAAATTTGCCGAGGAAGCATTACAACAATTACCCGAGATAATGCGCGAATTACGTCGACGATCTGAATCGTTTAGATTAGACGAAATTGAAGAAGCAATGACGAAATTAAATATTTCACCTACCCAATCTCCGACTCAAGAACAGCCAAACGGTACTGCAAAACTTCAGATTCTGCAGGAATCAAATATAAATCCATTCAAGGAACGGTTAACTGATAGTCAAGTTAATATCCAACCAGTAAACGTTACGTTCCTCCCTAATGAACTAGAAAATATGATCCGTACCTACGATTTACCTTCTCACTTGCGGACTAATCAATCTGCGGAAAAACCTAGAATGATGAGTCAAATAAATCTAACTACCGAGCTCTATGGAAAGATAACCCACCCTGTAGAAAGTATTTTGTCTGACATACCAATCACTGATGGGCTGAATATTACAAAGCTCCTTGATTTTATCAAGCACATTTTACAATTAAAGGACCTGCAACAACTAAGAGATAACCAGATTTTGCAAGTAATTTTACCTAAGTGTAGACCTCCGTTAAAAGATAGAGTGTTAGAATCCCTAAGGTATAATCACCCGGTAGAAGAACTTCATACCACACTAATAAGACATTTCATTTCCACCGGTATCTACGAAGAATTGAAGCGAAACTTAGTACTTCGTGTACAAGGCACATACGAGAGATTAGCTCATTATATATCTGAGGTAAGAGAATCTGCTTTATTGCTACAAGTTAAATGGAGTGAACAACAGTTAGTAGACACTATCTTAGTAAGACTATCCCCCGAGGAGCGATCTCGCCTAGCACTCATGAAGCGACCTACCACTGTCACCGAACTAGAACTATGTTGTATACATTCATCCAACGTCTGGTATTCTGACCAGAATAGACGCGTTTCTATGTCCCAGAGTCAACACAGAGATTCATTCCAAACTCGACCAATTGGAAATGATACCCGAAACTACCGCGATAAGCGATTCGTAAGTACATATAAAACCCAAAGCTATCCCCATGTTGCATACTCTAAACCAAAACCCCGACAACCTCCGAGCGAAGTAAATGAGGAAAGAAGATGTTATAACTGTGGAAAGGCCAGACATATTAGCAAGTTATGTAAACAAAAGCGCTATCAACAGAAAACCGACCAATCAAAAAACATGTGAAGCTGGAAGAACGAAAATCCTACTTCTTCCGAAGCACCAGAAGGAAAGGTAACAACAATAATAAGCATCAAATAAAAATAAACGCATAGACCCTTACTTAACAAGATTTATCGAGAAGTGCAACTCTATTGGTGCATGTAAAACAAGTATATGCCAACTACCCTATGTACAGATAGACCTTGGAGCAACGAATACCCTTGGTTTAATTGATTCCGGATCTACCCGTAGTATAATTAGTAAACAGTTAGCCACCTTATTAGCTAATCATAATCTGATTAAACGTAGCCAAATGGTGAACATAAAGTGTACCACCGCAAATAAACAAAACCTAAAGATATCGCACAGTATTACGGTGAAATTAAAAATAAAGAATTTTACTTGGTATATTCCCCTACTAGTAGCTGAAGAGTTAGGACAAAACTTAACATTAGGCGCGGATTTTATAAGAAAAACTGCCTTAATCCTTGATATACATGCAAAACAATATTTCTTCAGATTTGATCGTACTCGAAAATATCAGTTCGACTGCGAATTAAGTAACGACGCTATTTGTGAAACCGCAACTATTCATTCAGAGCATCATGAATCGAGTCTGAGTCATTTAATAGGAAATGAGAGACTAAGAATCCAAAAGTTAATAAAAGAATTTTCTACTGTACTCACTCCCAAGTTAGGATTAACCCATTTAATCGAATATAAAATAAATCTTAGTGACAACAAGGTAATACGACTCCACCCATACAAATTATCTCCGCCCAAGATGGAAATAATGAGAAACCACATTAACAAACTCCTTGATCAGCACGTCATTGAACCGTCAACGTCTCCATACTCATCACCTGCATTCCTTGTACCAAAAGGAACTGACAAACATAGACTAGTCGTGGATTATAGACAACTAAATAAGAGTATAGAATTTGAATCGATACCACTGCCAGACATTCACAGTGCGTTTCACTATTTTACAAGAGCGAAAATCTTCACCATAATGGGTCTCAACCAAGCATTCCATCAAATCCCACTAGCTGAGGAATCCAAACATTTAACTGCTTTTGCTGTCCCATTTAATCTATATCAATTTACGAGAGTACCATTCGGTATATCACAAGGAAGTTCAGTATGCAGCCGACTCTTAGAAAAAATTTTCCATGACGTTAAATTTAAATTTGTATATCATTATCTTGATGATATAGTAGTATTTAGTGAGTCAATGGATCAACATATGGATCACTTGCGTGAAGTATTATCCAGGTTAAAGAAAGCCGGACTGACCGTAAAGCCGAGTAAAGTTAATTTCGCAGTAAAACAATTCTCCTTCTTAGGTCACATAGTATCAGCCGAAGGTAAGGTTAGCATCGATCCCGAACGTACACGCGCAATCCGAGAATTCTTACCTCCGAGAGACGTCAAAGGTATAGCTCGATTTTTAGGTATGATTAATTATTTTCATAAGTACATACCCCACTTAGCGGATATAGCAGCCCCATTGAATGCCTTAAGAAAGAAAGGAACGAAATTCGAATGGACTACTCAACATCAAGAAGCGTTTGAAACACTTAAAGAAAGCATTATATCCCCACCTGTATTGCAGTTAGCGGATTTCAGTAAACCATTTATCGTACAGACCGATAGTTCAAGTGTAGCATTAGGAGCCGTAATATACCAGGAAATAAATAATACTAGACTCCCGATCAGCTATGCATCCCGTACATTGACCGAGCAAGAAAGGAAGTTCTCAGCCTACGAACTTGAATGTTTAGCCGTAGTATTCGCCTTTGATAAATTCAAACCATTTTTGGAAAACAAATAATTTCTACTAGAAACCGATAATCAAGCTTTATCATGGTTATTGAATCACCCAAAACAGTTAGGTCGTATCGGAAGATGGGTGTTAAGATTAAATTGCTACAAGTTCAAAGTGTAACATATTCGTGGTACTCAAAATGTAGTAGCCGATACTCTATCCCGCATGTTCCAACTACCCAATACAAGATCTGGAGAAGTCAACATTGAAACCACTACCGTTAATACACTAATTACTAACTTCCCCTTGCATTTAAGGATATAGCATATCACCAACAACAAGATCCGAAATTGTGCAAAATAATAGAACAAATAGAAAAACGAAATAATTCTGACAAATATACCTTGAGTAAAAGAGTACTTTGTTTTAAAAAGGCAAACGGAAAATTACTGAGAATAATCGCCCCGGAAATAATCAAACCCATGTTAATGGACTACTACCATTCATCGACAATTGGAGCTCATATGGGAATTAGGAAAACTATACATCGTATTCGCAAGGAATACCACTGGGAAAACATGAATAGTGAAATAAAAAAGTTCGTGAAAGAATGCGAAATTTGTGCCCTGAGCAAACCAGCAAGAACCAGTCAAGTCGGAAAATTAATCTCCGAAATACCTACCACTCCCTTCTCGAAAATATACATAGACTATTCTGGACCTTATCCCCGCTCTAAATCCGGAAATACTATGCTGTTAATTTGTGTAGACTCCTTCACTAAATTCGTGTGGATGTATCCTATACGTCGTGCATTAGCATCTACGACAATTAAAATTCTACAAGAAAGACTATTTAAAGATTATGGTACACCTTAAAACCTAATATCTGACAATGGACCCCAGTTTAAGTCGAAAGAATTTAACGACATGTGTTTTAAATTAGGTGTAAATCATATTACCGTGACCGAGTACAGACCGCAAGGAAACCTAGCAGAAAGATACTTGCGTAACTTAAAATCAGCATTAATATCTTATCATGCTAAAGACCAGACAACCTGGGATCAAAATATTTCGTGGATACAATTTGCATTCAATTCAGCGTATCATGAAGGTCATAAATCAACACCATTTGATTTACTGTACAAGTACAAATCCAACCATCCTTTAACCACAAAGTGGAAAATCAATGAGTTATTACCCCGCGAGGTAAATGGGAATAACATACGAAAAATATGGAACGAAGCTCGTGCAAATTTGAGAGCGAATTTACAGAAATCAAGGAAGTATCATGAGCGTAATAATAGGCAAATAAAGTACAAAATAGGTGATTTAGTAATGTATAAAACTCATCCTATGAGTAAAGCAGTTGATAGGACCACTTCGAAACTATCATATAGATGGTGTGGCCCCTACCAAATTCATAAGTTCATCACCCCCGTTACTGTATCTCTGTATGAACCCAATACAGAAAACTACGTTCGCAGAAGCCACCTGTCTCAAATAAAAAAATGTTTTTCGTGTCAAAATACAGAAGAAAGACTACGAGAAAGATAGAAAACCTAGAATACTATCTAAGTATTAAGAATAAAATATGTTGTATATACTTATACCGAAATAGGATAAGATTGTGCAACATCCTATACCATAAGTGAGTATAAACTCAAAAACCCCTCGTACGAATACTAGCGAGGCCTGATCAACCTTAGCAAATATCCTGCGAGAATGATATAATACATGAGAAATCTGATGACGATGATAATGAAGATGAAGAAAGAGAAAGTAGAGAAAGAAAAATAATCCCTAGCGCTGTAAACTAAAAGTAATTCGATTGTTATTACAATACGTGATTATTATTAGTAACATACTCATGAGTATAACTCCGTAAAACGAGTGACCAATTCAAGAAAAAACCGGTAGTAGATGTAAGAATTAAAATAAGGTAGATTTACGTTTTGTGTATTTTATGTATAGTAGATGTAGTAGAATTTAGATGTTACGTAAGTGTAAGATAATCCATTGATGAATAGAAATCATCTGAGAGAGAGAAATTTCAGTATGGAATTCTGTGTCCAAATATAATTGTTTATTAGATTTTCTATTATTATTCCACCACCCCGTTTTTCGTAGTTAAGTGCAGGAGGATGTGACGATTTTAAAAACATCGAAAATCGCACAAATAAAATTGTTTATTTTTAATAAGTAAGAGTATTATCCACCCTTACCTACCCAGATTCCTGAATCAACTTGAAATTGTCCAGTACCAACACGCCAAGAATGGTATTAAGTAAAGATTAATAATAATAATTACTTTAATTATTAAAAATGCGACTATATAAATAAAGAAATCTCTAAGTCGTAATAAAGTTAACATAAAGTATTTACATTCTAATTAATGAATAATTAATAATATATAAAGTACGAACTATTTTCTTAGTGCGTAAATACGCACCAGCTTACTGAGCCCTCGCCCCTAAACTATACGCGCAGTCGCCAGTAGAACTTCGTCATGAAAAGATGTGAGTTTTGTGTTGTCTACATACACGGAAGTGTATGCCGTTAAACGAATATCCAGTGTGAGACGATTTTATTTCGAAAAATGTAGTGTGTGTAGAGTTAGGAAGAATATACTGAAAGGAAAAATTAGCCAACACATCTCTTTTAAAAATATAAAACTGTAAGTTGTAAGATATGTAACTACCAGACTTTAGTACTGCAGAGTAAGAACTATAATTAAGGTGTAAAATGTGAACTACAAAATCCGGACGAAGAAAAGTCAAACTACAACAGTATGAACTTCAAGTAAAAAACCGATCGTCGAGAGCAGATATAATCAACCCGATGTAGCTTCAAGAGGAACCACGTACTCCACCATAGAAGACGACAGGAGATGACCCCCCCCCCCCAAGGACCCAACAACAACCTCATATTAAATTCAGGTGATATCCAAACACAACATTTGTAAATTTTCGTTTCAATAAGAGAAGTAACAAAAGAACACTAAAGAACTTTAATAATGTAAAGAAGAAATTATCAGATTTGTAATTTTTGTAATGTAGTAGTAGTAACAGCAATATATAGATAAATGTAAGATAATAATGTAGATTACCACCAATATTATTCTTCCAATAATTTGGTTGAAGTTTGTGATAAATTAATTATTTTGAAAAAGTTCAGACCCGGATCCGAGGTATTTAAAACTAACATCTAGATGAGTAAATTTTTGAGATAAAAGGAATAATAAACTTAATATCTTTAAAGCAGTAAAAGCAGAATTTACTAAAGTAATTTTTCTTTAAAAAGAAACAAAGTCAAGCATAATATTTGAATAGTAATAAAGAGATGTTTTCGCTAACACCAAATGAGTGAATAAATTTGTGCAAACCTTGTCAATTTCCTATATCATAATTGTGTTGTAATTTGTTGGTAAGGATGTTTTACTAACAACGGCAGCTAGTTTAATTAACTGGTAAAGAATTGAACTAGTTCCCGACTTTTGTGTTGTCTTAACAAGGGAGACGTCACAGCATCTTCCAGTTGCTCCTCTGATCCATCTTCAACCGCATCTTCCCTCAGCTCCTCACCAATTTCTTCATCACACTCATTTTCGTCCTCCTTTTCATCAACACGTTCATCACCAGCATCATCGCCATCACGTCCACTACCACCATCCGAACACTGCACATCTTCGTTCTCCTCTAGTTGCTCACCTGGTCCGCATGAAACTTCTTTCCGCTCTTCGGAATCCTCAACTCTACTTACAGAAGGCGTCTGCACATATTCACACACTACATCATTCTCACTCACACGTTCCACAACGCTGCCACCAAATTTCTCCTCAACTTCTACCTCATCTACTTCTACCACACTTGCGGCATGGACATCCCCTTGTCCATCCGCAACCTCAGAAACACTTGCAGCCTGGACATCCCCGTGTCCATCTGCAAACTCAGACTCTTCAGTCTCCCTAACACTTACAACTATACTCCCTTGTGCAGCATCTGCAGACCGCTCTTCTGACTCTTCCTTCGATTCTTCTCCTTCACCACTCTCAGCAACCACAACGGGCAGGCCGTCAGCCGAACATTTTAAAGAACACCTGCCCAAAAGTGATATCTCGAAAACTAGATCCAGTTACGCTCATCATTTAATGCTGTATAATCATAAGTACTCAGACTTCCACACAAACTTTAAACTGCTTCATAAGTGTAAAAAGGGTGCATACATGAACGCTGTGGAGGAATATGAGATATACAGGGCTTCTAAAATACAAACGGACCAGCTACTTAATGACAAAGTTTCGTTCCAATCGAATCTGCTGTACAACACGGCCATCGATATCGATGGGTCAGCGGGCAATGATAACGGTCATATAAGACAAAGTGCAACAGTTGGTCGTTGGCAACGAGACGATGCGCATCGGACTGTGCCGTGACTGTGTCGGTGTTAAATTATGTGTGGTGTTTTTATGTTTGTGTGTTTTAACTAGTTGACGACCCCTTTTGGGTGAATTTGATGATTTTGTAGTATTGAAACCAGATGATAAGAATTTATTCTCGAAACGCGTCGTTTTAAGAAAAACCCAAATAAGTCACAAGACGGAAGTTAATACAGGTAATTGCCTAATATTAATTCTAAATATTTAGTAACGTGACTTGGAGACAATTAAAACAAAATGAAACTACAACGTCCTCAACAATTTCCACCCTGGAATCCAGCTGTACAGGTTCATGTGCAATGATTAAAATAAATTTTTACTGGCGATGGTAAAGCTACACCATCAAGTGACTTCTCATATCCCTGCGTAGACGATGATGATGTCATAGGATCTGGATCCCTCACGAACAATACCGGAACAAATTCTGCGGCATCTGATTCAACTGTGACGTCCCATCTGAGTTCTCTACTTCAGTATCAAGCGACGTGATCTTGTCCTCTTGTATTGATCCACAGAAGTTATTCCGCTTTTCTTCTTCCGCTTCACCTTCTTCATCCACTACTCTATTAGGCACCTGTAATTCCTCTGGAACCTTTAAAGTGTCCTTTTTCTCCGAATAGGAATAACGCCTTGCTACAGGCTCCCTACTTGCCGATGTTTGTTTACTAACATAATCTCTTCTTCCCCTGTTAAATTCATACTTATTTCTTTTCTGCACTGTGGCTGTTGTTACCGTCTTCTCACTTGCCACCCCTTTGTAGCATCCATTACTTCCGGAATATTCAGTTTTTCTTACAGTTTCTTGCGTTCTCCACCAACCACCATATTTGTCCTTTTTAGCTCTTCCTAATGAACCACTGGAGTAGTGGACATCTTTAGCAGCTCTTCCCCGGGACCCATCATTCTCCTGGACCCTACGGGCATGCGCACACCACCGGTCCAGGTCCGCAAAAGAACGTGGAGGCTCTGCGAAAACCAGCCGGGATCTCTCTTGGGGATTCAGACCTTCTCGTATTACCTGTATGACTTCCGTCTCGGCCAACCCCAACCTTAATATACGGGCAGCTTTCCTTACATCATGCACGAAGTCCCCCAATGCCTCTCCGTTGGCCTGTAGGCGATAGAATAAATCTAACTTAAGCTGGGAACGCCGTCGATGGGGTATGAAGAAATCCAACCCTTCCCCATGGAAAGTGTCGACACTGCAGCCCCTACGCAGAGTGTTGGTGACCAAGCCTGCCAATGAACCTCGGCAATACGGGTACATAAGGGACAAGACCTCCTCATCGGACACACCCGGGAAATCTGCCAACTGCAGGACCAGGTCCAAGAAGACCAACAACCTGTCCTCATCTACTCCATCCAACACCGAAAGTTTCTGGAGAACGCCTGAAATGGGGTGGGGCAATCCCTGGTAGCATACCGCCGCCAGAATTGCACAATTCACAACACACAACAATAAAACGTAAATCCCGATGAAACACCTAACACAAACCTAACCTACAAAACATAGTGACAAAGAATCCGAAAAAACTCAAGTACTCTACTTCCTTTGAGCCGCCCCAGAATGCTCTAGCGATACGACGAGATGGATGTATAATAAAGGCAGAAAGAGAGCCACTCAAAATGCCCAGAAGAGAACACAACAACACAAAACAACAAAACTAACTCACCATACACAACCCAGAAAGTCTGCATAACATCCAACATGATTCAAGAATATATATACATATCAACACCACGACATCTGGTCGGACCATAACCACATTCATAAATCCACGGTACCGCAATGGAATGCCCTCAATAAGCAAATACTACATAACGGGGGTGCTATAAAACACGTTGTCTCTTTCACAGAACAAGTCCCAATCAAAATCGACAAGTACCGACGGCTCCCATCATGTTCAAAATTTGTCCAAGCTCCAGAGTAAGACCGAGTAAGACTAATTAGCTCACCTTCATATTCAAACTATTATAACCCCTTTCCAACACCTACCTTACACTCAACATCACAGAATAATTACTTAAACACTAGCACATATTAAATCATATTAAACTTAATCAACCCCTTATCCATTTCTTATAAAATATCTCACTATTCAGATTATTTATTTTATTAAACTGTTACATTGCAATTGACTTTTCTTCAAACACTTGGACTCAGATCAAAAAGTAATAATTTGAAATAATTTGCAAGTCCCAACACCAGCTGACATGCCTGTAGCCACACCAAGCTTTATTTAAGATAAATAAATGCAAGTCTCCAGATTCTAAAACTTCCAAAATTCAAAAATAATGCAGAAATAATATCTACTACATCCATAGAATCATAACCACGCTCTGCTACCATTTGAAACCCCCTTTTATTTTATAAGTTTTTTTGTAATTTTTTTTATTTTATTTTATTTTATTTCATTTTTATTATATTTTTGTGTAAAGGGGAGAGACATAATATTTAGAACTAGGTGGTGAACCTAGAGGAAGCATAAAGTGTGCAAAGGCCCAAGCTACAATTACAGACATGTCCCCTGGTGAATGACAGGACTTGCAAATGAAAAACTCTGTTAACCAAACAAGCATGAACTTTATTGAGCATGCAAGCATTTACATGATATTACAAGGTGTAAACCCAACAATGAGTAAAACCATGAGTAAAATTGGACTACATGAATATATATGTGTGTGTGTGTGTGTGTGTGTGTGTGTGTGTGTGTGTGTGCGTGTGCGTGTGTGTGTCAGTATTCTTCACAGCATAAGATTGTGAGTGAATTTGAGCTTAAATATAAATTACTATTTCTTTTATAAAATTGCTAAACTACTATAATTTTTATTTTTTAGACAAAGCTTTTCGTCATCACTGACAAATAGCAGTTTAGCAATTTTATAAAAGGAATAGTAACGATAGCTGATAATTTAAACAATACGAAGAATTAAGTATAAATTGTATAGACCCTTCCACGCTATGTCCAAATTAATTCTTGCAATAATTTTGTTCACAAGTAAAATTGAAATCTTTGAGTGCTATATAAAGTGAAATTAAAGAGGCTAGCCTTTTGAGTAATTTTTTAAGCACTTTTTTTGATATCATAATTTCTGACACATTCCCCTTCAAACGTGAAAATTACACACAAACACATACATAACATATATAACACACATCCACCATTTCTGTATTGAACCTCTCATAATAACCCCTTGCAATAAAGAACAAATAAATATACATATATATGTAAAAGGCGAACTTAGTAATTCTCAGTTAATCACCAGTAATATGCAAATATAAATAACACGGGAAATGGAAATCCCCCCCCCCCAACAGAACCAGACACTCAAAAATTTTAATCAACTACCACATCATAATTATGAAGCAATTCCGCGTATATAATCATGAAAATAGTTTAAACGCGTAAAGAAATCAGACAGCCCCCTTTAGTCCGGAATTCTGCCATGACCGTATGACATGAACTAGCAGAAAATAACTAACTCTCAAATAGATTTAACTCATTAAAAAAGTAAAACTTAGAGCAGAGCCTGCGGATACCTGTGTGTGTGTGTGTGTGTGTATGTGTGTGTGTGTGTGTGTGTGTGCAATTTCCTTACATAGTATAAGAAGGTATAATAGGTTGCATAAGACTTAATTATATAAGGTCCACACTTCTGGGAGCATCTGTGGATTCACAGTGTAGTGGTAGTTGAGAGAGTATAAAATAAAGAGAATGGTCCCAACTGGATCGTCCAGTGTACTTAAGTAACCCTGGTTAACCTGTAGAGTCTTGGTAGCACCAATAAGTCCTGGGGCAGAGTACCTCCACGAGTGTGTCTATGTGCGTGAGTCCCGACTGACGGCATGTCATGGCTTAAGTGTAATCTCTGCCAGAATGGTAGACAGCTGAACGTCTACACCCGACACCCATCTCGCCCTTGTTCGAGCACCTGTGACAGGCAATGAGTTGTATAGGGTGTCATAAGGAACATGATCTCACCACAGCTCGCACACACACGCCATCATTATTAAATTGCGAACACACACTCTAATGCTTCAGCAGCAACTATAAACACATCACCACTCATTCGTATAACCTCGATCGGACCACCAGCTGTGCCTTATTTCATTTAACAACTAATTTTGTTTAAGTATTTCGTTCAGGACATGATTCTTCTATGTATACTATAATTATTAACGACAAAAAAACAGTTGAGTGCAAGATATCTATTATCATTTTGCATTACTGTAATCAATTTAACCCGCTACATTCACTTCCATACTGCGTTAATCTCTAATTTAATTTAATGCCCGAATTGAAGATTAACACACATGCACACACAAGTTATCGTTTACCATTTAGGTGAAACACTCACAAAAAAAATATTTTGGGGTTAAAATATTTTAGAAGCACGTTAAATAATACATACCTGGAGCAGAACTTTAATTTAGCCTCTCATAGAGAAGAGCAACGAAGTCTAAACAGATGAGTGCCTTCAGTCGAGAGCAGCCTACCTAGCTGAGGGTTCAAACAGAAATGAGAACGAATTGTAAGTAATGTCTAACCACGAAAGTTTGACAAATGCAGGCACACGCAGATCACAGCTGGGCCTACAGCCTGAGTATCGTAGCTACACAACAAAGCGTCTACATACGCAGCGGCAACGCAATGCAGTGGCACTGCGTGACGTCAAGAACCCGCCCGTTTCAAAAGAACATCACCCGTCTCGGCAACCGCCTTTCTCGGGCCGAACAAAGTACGGCACACCCTCACCCCAAAAGGGCAACATGGTTGACCCAAATCAAACCAGTACTCGACCTCGACTGCTGTAGGGATCCTGGAAAATCTTAGACTCTTATTCACTCTTGGTGGGTTCAGTGCCTCAGGAAAACGAAAGAAGCCGAAGGAAGGAGTGTAAGTATGCCAGTGTGTGTCTGAAAGAGAAGGTGTAAGTGTGCGTCCTGCATGCTCGCCGGGCCCTGGTCCGCATGGAGAGATAAGGAACAGAGAAGAAAAAGAGAAAACAAGAATCGCTGGATACCAGCTCTGAGAACTGACCACCAAGGCCTCCTAAACTCAACCACTGAGATCCAGGAACCAAGACTTCTATCACGGAACAAAACGTTTCCATCCAGGACCATTGACACTATCCCCCTCTTCCCAGGACTGAAAATCTCTACCACACTGCGACCATCCCCCACGCGAGTCCTCTCCGCCATGCCAAACTCTCGGGACCGCCCCAACACGTCACCCTCTCCGGTGACCATCACCTACCTCTGCTGGTACCCACATATCCATGCCCGAAGGCCAACAAGGTGCTACTAACCTTGAAATGCGAGTACCCTTCGAGAACCGTCCACCTCGTGGACCGACCAGCCATGTGCAGCAAAACAAGGCATCCTCAATCCTTGACACATGACTGGCCCACCTCCCCACACTAGGGTGGGCGGACTTGATTCACAAGGCAGAGAAGACCGCGCAGAGGGTACGCGAACATCAATCCCTTCTCTTACTTTTTCCAATACAGCGTAACTAGCAAGGTGGGTTACTTCTCACCGTCTAAACAAACCATTCTTAACCCAAAAATAACCCACCAGGGAAATCAATCGGGGAATGCGGCATGGACCGTCCCTACAATGATCAACAAACAAATTCAACCACTATTAACAACGAAACAACAACAGCACACTATCACTGTCCATCAGAACTTTCAAAACAGGGGAACTGACGATCTCCAGATCTCCAAGACCACGACAATCTAAGGGCACTCTCTTTCTTTCTTTTTTTTTTTAGGAGTGGTAGGAAAATCGGGAAGATGAAACGGGGCGGGGATCATTAAAGGGTCAATAGCTGGAAGTAAGGGTAAGGACATAGCTCCCTCCGGAAATAAGGATGAATGGAGGAAACCAAGGCTCGCGTGTGCAGGGGCGCAACCCTGAAATTGATGAACACCACTGGGACTATGGGGAACATCTACCCGCTACCCGTTAACCGCTTCTTCTCACTTTTCTGTGACGGACTTTAGGTACCCGTTCTTTCGGACACCACTCTCTGAGAAATTATATCGTGTTGAGCTGTACGGATTTGTTTCTTCTGAATCAGAATCAAGGCAACTTACATCACTACTTTCACCCTGACTTGGATTATCCTCATCGTCTAAATCCTCTGCTTCTGCCTTCCCTGCGTCTCTTTCTTCAAACCCTTCCTTTTCTTCCTTTTCTACCATTTCCCCTTTTCGTCCCCATAATCCGAATCACCATCATGACACTGCACATCCTCAGCATCTTCCAGTTGCTCCTCTGATCCATCTTCAACCGCATCTTCCCTCAGCTCCTCACCAATTTCTTCATCACACTCATTTTCGTCCTCCTTTTAATCAACACGTTCATCACCAGCATCATCGCCATCACGTCCACTACCACCATCCGAACACTGCACATCTTCGTTCTCCTCTAGTTGCTCATCTGGTCCGCATGAAACTTCTTTCCGCTCTTTGGAATCCTCAACTCTACTTACAGAAGGCGTCTGCACATATTCACACACTACATCATTCTCACTCACACGCTCCACAACGCTGCCACCAAATTTCTCCTCAACTTCTACCTCATCTACTTCTACCACACTTGCGGCATGGACATCCCCTTGTCCAACCGCTACCACAGAAACACTGGCAGCCTGGACATCCCCGTGTCCATCTGCAAACTCAGACTCTTCAGTCTCCCTAACACTTACAACTATACTCCCTTGTGCAGCATCTGCAGACCGCTCTTCTGACTCTTCCTTCGATTCCTCTCCTTCACCACTCTCAGCAACTACAACGGGCAGGCCGTCAGCCGAACATTTTAAAGAACACCTGCCCAAAAGTGATATCTCGAAAACTAGATCCAGTTACGCTCATCATTTAATGCTGTATAATCATAAGTACTCAGACTTCCACACAAACTTTAAACTGCTTCATAAGTGTAAAAAGGGTGCATACATGAACGCTGTGGATGAATATGAGATATACAGGGCTTCTAAGTTACAAACGGACCAGCTACTTAATGACAAAATTTTGTTCCGATCGAATCTGCTGTACAACACGGCCATCGATATCGATGGGTCAGCGGGCAATGATAACGGTCATATAAGACAAAGTGCAACAGTTGGTCGGTGGCCACGAGACGATGCGCATCGGACTGTGCCGTGACTGTGTCGGTGTTAAATTGTGTGTGGTGTTTTTATATTTGTGTGTTTTAACTAGTTGACGACCTCTTTTGAGTGAATTTGATGATTTTATAGTATTGAAACCAGATGATAAGAATTTATTCTCGAAACGCGTCGTTTTAAGAAAAACCCAAATAAGTCACAAGACGGAAGTTAATACAGTTAATTGCCTAATATTAATTCTAAATATTTAGTAATGTGACTTGGAGACAATTAAAACAAAATGAAACTACAACGTCCTCAACATTTTCCACCCTGGAATCCAGTTGTCCAGGTTCATGTGCAATGACTAAATTAATTTCTACTGGCGATGGTAAAGCTACACCATCAAGTGACTTCTCATATCCCTGGGTAGATGATGATGATGTCATAGGATCTGGATCCCTCACGAACAATACCGGAACAAATTCTGCGGCAGCTGGATTCAACTGTGACGTCCCATCTGAGTTCTCTACTTCAGTATCAAGCGACGTGATCTTGTCCTCTTGTATTGATCCACAGAAGTTATTTCGCTTTTCTTCTTCCGCTTCACCTTCTTCATCCACTACTCTATTAGGCATCTGTAATTCCTCTGGAACCTTTAAAGTGTCCTTTTTCTCCGAATAGGAATAACGGCTTGCTACAGGCTCCCTACTTGCCGATGTTTGTTTACTAACATAATCTCTTCTTCCCCTGTTAAATTCATACTTGTTTCTTTTCTGCACTGTGGCTGTTGTTACCGTCTTCTCACTTGCCACCCCTTTGTAGCATCCATTACTTCCGGAATATTCAGTTTTTCTTACAGTTTCTTGCGTTCTCCACCAACCACCATATTTGTCCTTTTTAGCTCTTCCTAATGAACCACTGGAGTAGTGGACATCTTTAGCAGCTCTTCCCCGGGACTCATCATTCTCCTGGACCCTCCGGGCATGCGCACACCAGCGGTCCAGGTCCGCAAAAGAACGTGGAGGCTCTGCGAAAACCAGCCGGGATCTCTCTTGGGGATACAGACCTTCTCGTATTACCTGTATGACTTCCGTCTCGGGCAACCCCAACCTTAATATACGGGCAGCTTTCCTTACATCATGCACGAAGTCCCCCAATGCCTCTCCGTTGGCCTGTAGGCGATAGAATAAATCTAACTTAAGCTGGGAACGCCGTCGATGGGGTATGAAGAAATCCAACCCTTCCCCATGGAAAGTGTCGACACTGCAGCCCCGACGCAGAGTGTTGGTGACCAAGCCTGCCAATGAACCTCGGCAATACGGGTATATAAGGGACAAGACCTCCTCATCGGGCACACCCGGGAAATCTGCGAACTGCAGGACCAGGTCCAAGAAGACCAACAACCTGTCCTCATCTACTCCATCCAACACCGAAAGTTTCTGGAGAACGCCTGAAATGGGATGGGCAATCCCTGGTAGCATACCCGCCGCCAGAATTCCACAATTCACAACACACAACAATAAAACGTAAATCCCAATGAAACACCTAACACAAACCTAACCTACAAAAAATAGTGACAAAGAATTAGAAAAAAACTCAAGTACTCTACTTCCTTTGAGCCGCCCCAGAATGCTCTAGCGATACGACGAGATGGGTGTATAATAAAGGCAGAAAGAGAGCCACTCAAAATGCCCAGAAGAGAACACAACAACACAAAACAACAAAACTAACTCACCATACACAACCCTCAAAGTCTACATAACATCCAACATATTCAAGAATATATATATATCAACACCACGACATCTGGTCTGACCATAACCACATTCATAAATCCACGGTGTCGCAATGGAATGCCCTCAATAAGCAAATACTACATAACGGGGGTGCTAAAAAACACGTTGTCTCTTTCACAGAACAAGTCCCAATCAAAATCGACAAGTACCGACGGCTCCCATCATGTTAAAAATTTGTCCAAGCTCCAGAGTACGACCGAGTAAGACTAATTAGCTCACCTTCATATTCAAACGATTATAACCCCTTTCAACACCAACCTTACACTCAACATCACAGAATAATTACTTAAACACTAGCACATATTAAATCATATTAAACTTAATCAACCCCTTATCCATTTCTTATAAAATATCTCACTATTCAGATTATTTATTTTATTAAACTGTTACATTGCAATTGACTTTTCTTCAAACACTTGGACTCAGATCAAAAAGTAATAATTTGAAATAATTTGCAAGTCACAACACCAGCTGGCATGCCTGTAGCCACACCAAGCTTTATTTAAGATAAATAAATGCAAGTCTCCAGATTCTAAAACTTCCAAAGTTCAAAAATAATGCAGAAATAATGTCTACTACATCCATAGAATCATAACCACGCTCTGTTGCCATTTGAAACCCCCCTTTTATTTTATAAGTTTTTTTGTAATTTTTTTTTATTTTTATTTTATTTTATTTTATTTTTATTATATTTTTGTGTAAAGGGGAGAGACATAATATTTAGAACTAGGTGGTGAACCTAGAGGAAGCATAAAGTGTGCAAAGGCCCAAACTACAATTACAGACATGTCCCCTGGTGAATGACAGGACTTGCAAATGAAAAACTCTGTTAACCAAACAAGCGTGAACTTTATTGAGCATGCAAGCATTTACACGATGTTACAAGGTGTAAACCCAACAATGAGTAAAACCATGAGTAAAATTGAACTACATGAATATATATATATATATGTGTGTGTGTGTGTGTGTGTCAGTATTCTTCACAGCATATAATTGTGAGTGAATTTGAGCTTAAATATAAATTACTATTTCTTTTATAAAATTGCTTACAACCTGTTTAAGACCTGAAGATGTCAGTGATGACGAAAAGCTTTGTCTAAACAATAAAAATTATAGCAGTTTAGCAATTTTATAAAAGAAATAGTAACGATAGCTGCTAATTTAAACAATACGAAGAATTAAATATAAGTTGTAGAGACCCTGCCACGCTATGTCCAAGTTAATTCTTGCAATAATATTGTTCACAGGTAAAATTGAAATATTTGAGTGCTATATAAAGTGAAATTAAAGAGGCTAGCCTTTTGAGTAATTTTGTAAGCACATTTTTTTATATCATAATTTCTGACACATTCCCCTCCAAAAGTGAAAATTACACACAAACACATACATAACATATATAACACACATCCACCATTTCTGTACTGAACCTCTCATAATAATCCCTTGCAATAAAGAACAAATAAATATACATATATATGTAAAAGGCGAACTTAGTAATTCTCAGTTAATCACCAGTAATATGCAAATATAAATAACATGGGAAATGGAAATCCCCCCCCCAACAGAACCAGAGACTCAAAAATTTTAATCAACTACCACATCATAATTATGAAGCAATTCCGTGTATATAATCATGAAAATAGTTTAAACACGTAAAGAAATCAGACAGCCCCCTTTAGTCCGGAATTCTGCCATGACCGTATGACATGAACTAGCAGAAAATAACTAACTCTCAAATAGATTTAACTCATTAAAAAAGTAAAACTTAGAGCAGAGCCTGCGGATACCTTTGTGTGTGTGTGTGTACAATTTCCTTACATAGTATAAGAAGGTATAATAGGTTGCATAAGACTTTATTATATAAGGTCCACACATGTAGGCACAGAACTTAACATGAGAGTTTTTTTGCAGAACTTTAGCAAATTAAACGCGACCTCATGAGTCTGCTTCTGGGAGCTTCTGTGGATTCACAGTGTAGTGGTAGTTGAGAGAGAATAAAATAAGTCCTGGGGCAGAGTACCTCCACAAGTGTGTCTGTGTGCGTGAGTCCCGACTGACGGCATGTCATGGCTTAAGTGTAATCTCTGCCAGAATGGTAGACAGCTGAACGTCTACACCCGACACCCATCTCGCCCTTGTTCGAGCACCTGTGACAGGCAATAAGTTGTATAGGGTGTCATAAGGAACATGATTTCACCACAGCTCGCGCACACACGCCATCATTATTAATTTGCAAACACACACTCTAATGCTTCAGCAGCAACTATAAGCACATCACCACTTATTCGTATTAACCTCGATCGGACCACCAGCTGTGCCTTATTTCATTTAACAACTAATTTTGTTTAAGTATTTCGTTCAGGACATGATTCTTCTATGTACACTATAATTATTAACGACAAAAAAACAGTTGAGTGTAAGATATCTATTATCATTTTGCATTACTGTAATCAATTTAACCCGCTACATTCACTTCCATACTGCGTTAATCTCTAATTCAATTTAATGCCCGAATTGAAGACTAACACACATGCACACACAAGTTATCGTTTACCATTAAAGCTGAAACACTCACACACAAAAATATTTTGGGGGTAAAATATTTTAGAAGCACGTTAAATAATACATACCTGGAGCAGAACTTTAATTTAGCCTCTCATAGAGAAGAGCAACGGAGTCTAAAGAGATGAGTGCCGTCAGTCGAGAGCAGGCTACCTAGCTGAGGGTTCAAACAGAAATGAGAACGAATTGTAAGTAATGTCTAACCACGAAAGTTTGACAAATGCAGGCACACGCAGATCACAGCAGGGACTGCAGCCTGAGAATCGTAGCTACACAACAAACCGTCTACATACGCAGCGGCAACGCGATGCAGTGGCACTGCGTGACGTCAAGAACCCGCCCGGTTTAAAAGAACATCACCCGTCTCGGCAACCGCCTTTCTCGGGCCGAACAAAGTACGGCACACCCTCACCCCAAAAGGGCAACATGGTTGACCCAAACCAAACCAGTACTCGACCTCGACTGCTGTAGGGATCCTGGAAAATCTTAGACTCTTATTCACTCTTGGTGGGTTCAGTGCCTCAGGAAAACAAAAGAAGCCGAAGGAAGGAGTGTAAGTATGCCAGTGTGTGTCTGAAAGAGAAGGTGTAAGTGTGCGTCCTTCATGCTCGCCGGGCCCTGGTCCGCATGGAGAGATAAGGAACAGAGAAGAAAAAGAGAAGACAAGAATCGCTGGATACCAGCTCTGAGAACTGACCACCAAGGCCTCCTAAACTCAACCACTGAGATCCAGGAACCAAGACTTCTATCACGGAACAAAACTTTTCCATCCAGGACCATTGACACTATCCCCCCTCTTCCCAGGACTGAAAATCTCTACCACACTGCGACCATCCCCCACGCGAGCCCTCTCCGCCATGCCAAACTCTCGGGACCGCCCCAACACGTCACCCTCTCCGGTGACCATCACCTACCTCTGCTGGTACCCACATATACATGCCCGAAGGCCAACAAGGTGCTACTAACCTTGAAATGCGAGTACCCTTCGAGAACCGTCCACCTCGTGGACCGACCAGCCATGTGCAGCAAAACAAGGCATCCTCAATCCTTGACACATGACTGGCCCACCTCCCCACACTAGGGTGGGCGGACTTGATTCACAAGGCAGAGAAGACCGAGCAGAGGGTACGCGAACATCAATCCCTTCTCTTACTTTTTCCAATACAGCGTAACTAGCAAGGTGGGTTACTTCTCACCGTCTAAACAAACCATTCTTAACCCAAAAATAACCCACCAGGGAAATCAATCGGGGAATGCGGCATGGACCGTCCCTACAATGATCAACAAACAAATTCAACCACTATTAACAACGAAACAACAACAGCACACTATCACTGTCCATCAGAACTTTCAAAACAGGGGAACTGACGATCTCCAGATCTCCAAGACCACGACAATCTAAGGGCACTCTCTTTCTTTCTTTTTTTTTTTAGGAGTGGGTAGGAAAATCGGGAAGATGAAACGGGGCGGGGATCATTAAAGGGTCAATAGCTGGAAGTAAGGGTAAGGACATAGCTCCCTCCGGAAATAAGGATGAATGGAGGAAACCAAGGCTCGCGTGTGCAGGGGCGCAACCCTGAAATTGATGAACACCACTGGGACTATGGGGAACATCTACCCGCTACCCGTTAACCGCTTCTTCTCACTTTTCTGTGACGGACTTTAGGTACCCGTTCTTTCGGACACCACTCTCTGAGAAATTATATCGTGTTGAGCTGTACGGATTTGTTTCTTCTGAATCAGAATCAAGGCAACTTACATCACTACTTTCACCCTGACTTGGATTATCCTCATCGTCTAAATCCTCTGCTTCTGCCTTCCCTGCGTCTCTTTCTTCAAACCCTTCCTTTTCTTCCTTTTCTACCATTTCCCCTTCTTCGTCCCCATAATCCGAATCACCATCACGACACTGCACATCCTCAGCATCTTCCAGTTGCTCCTCTGATCCATCTTCAACCGCATCTTCCCTCAGCTCCTCACCAATTTCTTCATCACACTCATTTTCGTCCTCCTTTTAATCAACACGTTCATCACCAGCATCATCGCCATCACGTCCACTACCACCATCCGAACACTGCACATCTTCGTTCTCCTCTAGTTCATCATCTGGTCCGCATGAAACTTCTTTCCGCTCTTTGGAATCCTCAACTCTACTTACAGAAGGCGTCTGCAAATATTCACACACTACATCATTCTCACTCACACGCTCCACAACGCTGCCACCAAATTTCTCCTCAACTTCTACCTCATCTACTTCTACCACACTTGCGGCATGGACATCCCCTTGTCCAACCGCTACCACAGAAACACTGGCAGCCTGGACATCCCCGTGTCCATCTGCAAACTCAGACTCTTCAGTCTCCCTAACACTTACAACTATACTCCCTTGTGCAGCATCTGCAGACCGCTCTTCTGACTCTTCCTTCGATTCCTCTCCTTCACCACTCTCAGCAACTACAACGGGCAGGCCGTCAGCCGAACATTTTAAAGAACACCTGCCCAAAAGTGATATCTCGAAAACTAGATCCAGTTACGCTCATCATTTAATGCTGTATAATCATAAGTACTCAGACTTCCACACAAACTTTAAACTGCTTCATAAGTGTAAAAAGGGTGCATACATGAACGCTGTGGATGAATATGAGATATACAGGGCTTCTAAGTTACAAACGGACCAGCTACTTAATGACAAAATTTTGTTCCGATCGAATCTGCTGTACAACACGGCCATCGATATCGATGGGTCAGCGGGCAATGATAACGGTCATATAAGACAAAGTGCAACAGTTGGTCGGTGGCCACGAGACGATGCACATCGGACTGTGCCGTGACTGTGTCGGTGTTAAATTGTGTGTGGTGTTTTTATGTTTGTGTGTTTTAACTAGTTGACGACCTCTTTTGAGTGAATTTGATGATTTTATAGTATTGAAACCAGATGATAAGAATTTATTCTCGAAACGCGTCGTTTTAAGAAAAACCCAAATAAGTCACAAGACGGAAGTTAATACAGTTAATTGCCTAATATTAATTCTAAATATTTAGTAATGTGACTTGGAGACAATTAAAACAAAATGAAACTACAACGTCCTCAACATTTTCCACCCTGGAATCCAGTTGTCCAGGTTCATGTGCAATGACTAAATTAATTTCTACTGGCGATGGTAAAGCTACACCATCAAGTGACTTCTCATATCCCTGGGTAGATGATGATGATGTCATAGGATCTGGATCCCTCACGAACAATACCGGAACAAATTCTGCGGCAGCTGGATTCAACTGTGACGTCCCATCTGAGTTCTCTACTTCAGTATCAAGCGACGTGATCTTGTCCTCTTGTATTGATCCACAGAAGTTATTTCGCTTTTCTTCTTCCGCTTCACCTTCTTCATCCACTACTCTATTAGGCATCTGTAATTCCTCTGGAACCTTTAAAGTGTCCTTTTTCTCCGAATAGGAATAACGGCTTGCTACAGGCTCCCTACTTGCCGATGTTTGTTTACTAACATAATCTCTTCTTCCCCTGTTAAATTCATACTTGTTTCTTTTCTGCGCTGTGGCTGTTGTTACCGTCTTCTCACTTGCCACCCCTTTGTAGCATCCATTACTTCCGGAATATTCAGTTTTTCTTACAGTTTCTTGCGTTCTCCACCAACCACCATATTTGTCCTTTTTAGCTCTTCCTAATGAACCACTGGAGTAGTGGACATCTTTAGCAGCTCTTCCCCGGGACTCATCATTCTCCTGGACCCTCCGGGCATGCGCACACCAGCGGTCCAGGTCCGCAAAAGAACGTGGAGGCTCTGCGAAAACCAGCCGGGATCTCTCTTGGGGATACAGACCTTCTCGTATTACCTGTATGACTTCCGTCTCGGGCAACCCCAACCTTAATATACGGGCAGCTTTCCTTACATCATGCACGAAGTCCCCCAATGCCTCTCCGTTGGCCTGTAGGCGATAGAATAAATCTAACTTAAGCTGGGAACGCCGTCGATGGGGTATGAAGAAATCCAACCCTTCCCCATGGAAAGTGTCGACACTGCAGCCCCGACGCAGAGTGTTGGTGACCAAGCCTGCCAATGAACCTCGGCAATACGGGTATATAAGGGACAAGACCTCCTCATCGGGCACACCCGGGAAATCTGCGAACTGCAGGACCAGGTCCAAGAAGACCAACAACCTGTCCTCATCTACTCCATCCAACACCGAAAGTTTCTGGAGAACGCCTGAAATGGGGTGGGGCAATCCCTGGTAGCATACCGCCGCCAGAATTCCACAATTCACAACACACAACAATAAAACGTAAATCCCAATGAAACACCTAACACAAACCTAACCTACAAAAAATAGTGACAAAGAATTAGAAAAAAACTCAAGTACTCTACTTCCTTTGAGCCGCCCCAGAATGCTCTAGCGATACGACGAGATGGGTGTATAATAAAGGCAGAAAGAGAGCCACTCAAAATGCCCAGAAGAGAACACAACAACACAAAACAACAAAACTAACTCACCATACACAACCCTCAAAGTCTACATAACATCCAACATATTCAAGAATATATATATATCAACACCACGACATCTGGTCTGACCATAACCACATTCATAAATCCACGGTACCGCAATGGAATGCCCTCAATAAGCAAATACTACATAACGGGGGTGCTAAAAAACACGTTGTCTCTTTCACAGAACAAGTCCCAATCAAAATCGACAAGTACCGACGGCTCCCATCATGTTCAAAATTTGTCCAAGCTCCAGAGTACGACCGAGTAAGACTAATTAGCTCACCTTCATATTCAAACGATTATAACCCCTTTCAACACCAACCTTACACTCAACATCACAGAATAATTACTTAAACACTAGCACATATTAAATCATATTAAACTTAATCAACCCCTTATCCATTTCTTATAAAATATCTCACTATTCAGATTATTTATTTTATTAAACTGTTACATTGCAATTGACTTTTCTTCAAACACTTGGACTCAGATCAAAAAGTAATAATTTGAAATAATTTGCAAGTCACAACACCAGCTGGCATGCCTGTAGCCACACCAAGCTTTATTTAAGATAAATAAATGCAAGTCTCCAGATTCTAAAACTTCCAAAGTTCAAAAATAATGCAGAAATAATGTCTACTACATCCATAGAATCATAACCACGCTCTGTTGCCATTTGAAACCCCCCTTTTATTTTATAAGTTTTTTTGTAATTTTTTTTTATTTTTATTTTATTTTATTTTAATTTTATTATATTTTTGTGTAAAGGGGAGAGACATAATATTTAGAACTAGGTGGTGAACCTAGAGGAAGCATAAAGTGTGCAAAGGCCCAAACTACAATTACAGACATGTCCCCTGGTGAATGACAGGACTTGCAAATGAAAAACTCTGTTAACCAAACAAGCGTGAACTTTATTGAGCATGCAAGCATTTACACGATGTTACAAGGTGTAAACCCAACAATGAGTAAAACCATGAGTAAAATTGAACTACATGAATATATATATATTGCAACGAATCACAGGATCATGATAGGCGGGGCAAGTCATATATTACACAGACAATGGACATTCATATTATATTGGTAGATGGTTAAGTTTGGTTGTTATCAATTGTATTTAGTAAGGTTAAGGGTTTAGTTTAAAGAAGACTGTGCATTATTATTTATGGTGATCCATGTACTGTGTTAGTGGAAATGTGCGCGCGTGCGCGAGTGGTAAACGTTTCCCGGGTGGCGCGTGAAGTATTATCGTTGTGTGGCCATTAACTGAACTTAGACGTGTGTATCGCTACAATCCCTATACCTGTCGGACTATTGTTTACGTTCATGTATATTATTAATATGTAGGCAGCATGCATGAGATACGTGTAGTCTGATTACCGCTATGCATGCTGTTACAAGGTAAATGCACTCTAATGCATGAAAAGTGCATGGTCACCTTACTAACCATGTGACTTCCATCCACCAATAGAATGCTGACTGGTGGTTGGAAATTTTCTTATGCCTGTCGTTACACAGGCAGTTCTTCTACGCCATCTACCGCGAACGGGTCGTGCACTCCTTGTACAAGAATTCTACCGCTTGCAAGGTGTTGTAAAAACTATTCGTCGCTAGTGAAACGGGAAGACTCAGAACTGTGTGTGTGGTACATTTGCACACACCAGTGTTTTAACGCATTGTGCGAAAAATTACAAGCAGTTCTTCACTGCTGCTACCACGAACGGTACATACAATTCCTTGTACAAGATTCTACCGCTTGCAAGGATCTGTTAAGACTTTTCGGGGATAGTAACGCGTGTGACGCATAACAATTGATTTTATATCTTTACACACGATATTAATATTGTAGTATTACGTGTGTAAGAAGTGAGTGTAACTGTACCACTGTGCGAGATTTTCCGCAGTGACAGTATCATTAATTGTTACGCAATAGTGCCATCAAGACGTTTCCGTGCTAGTGCAAGATTTCCTCATAGGGTGGTCTGCTGATCGCGGTAGACCTTGTTATTCGCGAGAACACTTGAAGAAGCCGGAGAGGTATAAGCTCAATATACCGTTATTAGATTAACTCACTGTCACCTGAGATATTACTTGGTCTTAAACTCTATATAAGTTTTGCGAGTGTTAAAATCCGTAGTACCGTTGTGTGTGCGAAGTGTCGGATTCATCGTGGGAATTGCAGGACATCAGCCCAGCTGTTGCAGGACATCAGCCCAGCTGTTACAGGACATCAGCCCAGCTGTTACAGGACATCAGCCCAGCTGTTATAGGACCAGCCCAGCTGTTACAGGACATCAGCCAAGCTGTTACAGGACGCCAGCCCAGCTGTATACGTTTCTTGTGAAACGTCTGTCATTTGTAAGCCACACCTGACGATCCATCTATACCGCAAAGACCGGCCCTTCTCTTCAACAACATCATCGTGGGAGTCTTCTTATGTAACGTATCACGTCTTGCGTATGAACATTATTTAACATTTTAAAAGAGAGACTCTATATCATACATTACATTCTGTACATTTCAAATATACCATATAAACTATAACTTGTGTTTGTACAATAAATAATCTTAAACCCTCCAATATAGACTTGTAATTTGGAATACACATACTATCATATCCTATGCGCCAATAGTTTAGTAATTTGTGTTGTCGCATAGAGATATTGTGGCGCTTAGCAACGTAGGGCTCGTAAAATAGCGGTAAATTTACGCTATTATATATTTGTCTATGAATATAAAATTTGTTGGAAAAATCCGACGTATAAATATAATTAACGTAATAATTGTATGTGTATTGTTCATGTGAAAAGCTGAGGATATAATTTTTCAAGTGTGCATATTCTCTTGTATATCATATATGAACAGATTATTAGAGGAGGAGATTATTGGAGGTAGATTATTAGTTGTTGTATGTTAGATAAGGTATTTACATGTTGATATTTTGAACTGCTTTTTCTGTGTGCGTATAAACTGGTTACCATATGTTCTAATCTTGTTGTGATAATAATAACTTGCTTTGCGTATAAATCAATAAATTTAAATTTACTAAATTTTAAATTAAATTTTAATCATTATGGCGGAGTCAAAAGGGATAGAGAGTGCTTTAGCGGCCATATTAGCTAATATGAAAACTATGGAAGAAAAGATGGAAGTGAATATACAGAAGCTTTCAGCAGAAGCCGGGAAACAAAACAAATCACTCCATGAGGAAAACGAGAAATCATACGTGGCCATACAGGAGCAATCCGAACAAAGCAAACAAATGGTAGAAGCGGCAGAAAAGCATATTAGCGAGACCGTGGAAACTATGAAGGCCAATATAGAGGCAAATTTGGAAGTCAATAAGTCACGACTTAGTGAATATGAAGCGAAACTCTCTGGTACGGCAGAGCAAGTAGTGCAACACATATCTACGATAAATGAATTAATGGCCGAACGTGACCTGCGGATTCAAAAACTACAACAGCAAGTGTCACGATTGCAAAGTACCTCGTCACCTCTAAACTGTACCCAGTATGTATATAAGACTTTAAATGACGTCAGCTCACAGCAAAATTTTTATGGACGGGAGAATAAAAATTTTCAGTATCAAACTCAAACCAAGCACACACAGTCACCAAAACAATATAAAATACCTAATAGAATTACCAATCGGAAATGGTGTAAACATAATGGGATGAATGAAGTCTTAAAAGCCCGTTATAAATATAAAAAGCAGTTCAATAAATCAAATGTGAAAGATGTTAATTATAAGAAAAACTTTGTAGTGTCCGGCCTATATCCTGCCGTAATTAGAGATAGTTTAATTTGCAATAACCATAGTAAGGAAAATGAGAAAGGTATTAGCGTTGAAAATGACACTGACCTCATTGTCAACGCGAAAATTAACGGATGTGTCGGCGAAGTTTTATTTGACAGCGGCGCAGAAATTTCGTTAATGGATGAGCGATTCCTAGAGAGGCACAGGAAACATTTTAAAAAAATCCCGATTCTGCCAGCAGCCCACAAAATCATAAAATCAGCGACAGGTGAATCTCAGAGGGTTGACCGTCAAGCTATGATAACAGTATCCATTCAGGGAATGGAAATAGAGGTCACTGTGCTTATGGTCAAGAAACTCGTGTATAATGTTATTTTGGGAGTGGACACATTAAATAAACTGCACGCGACCATGGATTTTCCAAATAAAATACTGAAATGTACAGTAAATAATAATAAACACAATATCAGGTTAGGACGCAGGAGGGGTAAGACGGAGTCTGATTGTGAACCTATTACTATAACTCGCCCAGCGGTTCAACTTGCCGATAAGATAACACATAATCTGCGGACTCATAGCAGGCAGATAACGAGCAATGAGCAAGATAAGCTGCAAAGTATGGTTGATAAATTTGAATCTGTGTTTTCCAAAAATCCTACCGTCACGAATGTTTATGAACACAGTATTCAGGTCACGGATGAAAATAAATTTGTACGGAAGACGTACCCCATCCCCCTTCACTATCAACAACAGGTTGATGCCGAAGTTAAGAGTATGCTTCAGAATGGTGTGATTGAACGAACTGATAGCAATTTTTTAAATCCTATGGTTGTTGTTAAAAAGAAAAATAACGACATTCGATTATGTCTCGACATGAGAAATCTAAATTCTATTACAAAAAAATGCTACGACTGTGCTCCGAATGCGGAGAACTTATTCATAAAGTGTCAAGGGGTTAAATACATGTCTCGCCTTGATCTCAAAAGTGGATTCTGGCAGATTCCCCTTGCCAAGGAGTCGAGAAGATACACAGCATTTCTATATCGAAATAAATGCTATCAGTTTAAAGTAGTTCCATTTGGTTTGGTTACCAGTTTAGCGGCCATGGTCAGATGTTTGGAGTTAGCTCTGGGACCCGAGGTGGAGGACTTCGTCAGCATATTTGTTGATGATATTTTGGTCATATCCAAATCATTTGAAGAACATCTTGAACATCTCAAGATTGTATTTCAGAAATTGCAAGCCGCTAACCTGACTCTCAATCTTGAAAAGTGTGAGTTCGGGAAATCGCAAATTAAATTTTTGGGTCATATTATCTCAGCGGAAGGTATAACAACGGACCCGGAAAAAATACATGCGATCATGGAGTTCCCGAAACCCACAAAACCCAGGGATATCAGAGCGTTCCTCGGATTGACTGGTTACTTCAGACGTTTTACTCCAGAATATTCTGGGACAATTGAGCCGTTGTTAGAACTACTTCGTAAGAGTAGTAAATGGAGATGGGAGGAGCGTCATCAGCATGCTTTCGACGCGACTAAAAATTTGTATAGTAGAAACCTGCACGTGTTCCATCCTGAGAAAAGGGGCACATATGTCCTGAATTGCGATGCTTCTGATTATGCCATTGGGGGGGTACTCTACCAACGGAATGAGAAGGGCGAAAACAAAATAATTGCGCACAGTAGCAGGTCACTAAAAGGGGCCGAACGTAACTATTTCACATCGGAGAAAGAAATATTGGCTATTGTGTACTGCATTAGTAAATTTCGTTATTACCTGGTTGGACAACACTTCGAAATCCTTTCGGACAACCAGGCCTTATCGTTCATGTTGCGCTGCAAGTTAGCGAACGCTCGCATATCCCGTTGGATCATGGCCATCCAAGAGTACGACTTTACCATTAAGTACTGTAAGGCAAGCGAGAACCAAGCAGCTGACACGTTAAGCCGATACCCTCCAATGGTGGAAGAACGTCATGCGTCTAATAACCAGGAGGTTCAAATTCTAGCTGTCAAATATAAATTAGAAGACAGTCTCAAAAATAAGGTAAGAAATATTGGTATGGAACAGCAGCGTGACACAAAGTTGAAGCAGATATATGACGCTATCCGGATACAAGAAAACCCTAAGTACAGAATATATAAAGACGTAGTGTATAAAATTATCAATGGCGGATGGAAGATTATGGTACCGGACGCCATGGTGGAAGACCTCACCTGGATGTGTCATGAGAGTCTGGCTCATGCGGGGCCTTATAAATGTTACCTGGCAATGCGGGAGGATTTTGTGTGGCTAAATATGACCAGGAAAATAAAGGCCATACTCCGCTCATGCCACATCTGCCAAACAGCGAAATATCCGAACCAACATACACAGGTTGAAATGGGTAACATTGTCGTCCGTAATAAAAATGACCTTGTATGCATTGATTTTTTGGGTCCACTTCCTCGGGCGGCACGTGGAATGAAGAACCTGGTGGTTGTTACGGATGCCTTTACCAAACATGTTAGCCTATATGCTATTGGTAGACCTACTACGTCGGCTGTCATAAACATTATGCTAAATAAATACATGCCGAAAAATGGTCCCGTAAGGAAGATACTCTCAGATCAAGGTAAGCAATTTACGAACACCAAGTGGCACTCCGAGCTTGAGAAACACGGGGTCCAGACGGTCTTGACAGCGATCCGGAGACCGCAAGGTAACTTGGCCGAGCGGGTCAACAAGGAGTTGGGACGGTTGTTCCGTACGTACTGTAATACTAACCAGAGTAAGTGGCCGGAATTCCTAGAATTTTTTGAGTATGCCATAAATGGAAATACTAATTCTACTACTGGGTATACTCCGAATGAACTCCAAACCGGAGAAATGCCAGGCCGGGTCTGGGGTAAACACATTGAAAGGATAGCGACACATAATATGCCTATACCAGTTGAGATAAAGAAAATCGAGGCTAGAAGACGCATTAAAAAGTGCGCCGAGGAGCGCACGGAGAAATTTAATGCGGAACATAAACTAGTCAAGTTCAAGACTGGAGAGAGTGTGCTTTTACGAGCATTAAATGTTGGAAGAAGGGAGGCCAACACAGCCGCGAAGTTTTTTAGGCTGTATAATGGTCCGTATACCCTGTCGGAGCAAGTTGGGAAAAATACCTTTATCTTAACCAACCCAAATACCAACCGTGCGATTGGTAAATTCCATGCGTCCTCATTGAGGAAGTATTATACAAAGGATCCGTAAACTCAGAAATTAATGTCAGGATATAGGGGTAAGAATGTGTAGTGATGTTAAATATGTCAAGTTCAGGTTTAAATGTTGTATGTAAGATGACTCTGAGAGTGAACAATAATCTAGTTTAGATAAGGAATGTTGTCTGTGTACGCTATGATCCTGCATAAGATTTCGTTATCTGTGTG
Organism: Magicicada septendecula; assembly: GCA_034769895.1. Lineage (NCBI taxonomy): Eukaryota > Metazoa > Arthropoda > Insecta > Hemiptera > Cicadidae > Magicicada > Magicicada septendecula. The sequence goes on from CM068368.1 coordinate 665,395,994, forward strand.
TCAAGAACATGTGTGTTTGTTTTGGTTTGAAGGTTACCACGTGTCTTTTGATTTGATGCTTCTGTCAAAGTGACAGTTGGAATTGTTAGTATTAATTGAGGATGTTATTTGATTTTAGTTCGAGGGTATTATTATTATTTCTGGATTAGGAAGTTGTTTTAGGTATATAAAAAAAAAAAAAAAATTTTATTTTTTTGTTAGTTAACTAAAAAAAAAAAAAAATTTTTTTTATGCGGGAGGGAGTTAATCCTGCAACGAATCACAGGATCATGATAGGCGGGGCAAGTCATATATTACACAGACAATGGACATTCATATTATATTGGTAGATGGTTAAGTTTGGTTGTTATCAATTGTATTTAGTAAGGTTAAGGGTTTAGTTTAAAGAAGACTGTGCATTATTATTTATGGTGATCCATGTACTGTGTTAGTGGAAATGTGCGCGCGTGCGCGAGTGGTAAACGTTTCCCGGGTGGCGCGTGAAGTATTATCGTTGTGTGGCCATTAACTGAACTTAGACGTGTGTATCGCTACAATCCCTATACCTGTCGGACTATTGTTTACGTTCATGTATATTATTAATATGTAGGCAGCATGCATGAGATACGTGTAGTCTGATTACCGCTATGCATGCTGTTACAAGGTAAATGCACTCTAATGCATGAAAAGTGCATGGTCACCTTACTAACCATGTGACTTCCATCCACCAATAGAATGCTGACTGGTGGTTGGAAATTTTCTTATGCCTGTCGTTACACAGGCAGTTCTTCTACGCCATCTACCGCGAACGGGTCGTGCACTCCTTGTACAAGAATTCTACCGCTTGCAAGGTGTTGTAAAAACTATTCGTCGCTAGTGAAACGGGAAGACTCAGAACTGTGTGTGTGGTACATTTGCACACACCAGTGTTTTAACGCATTGTGCGAAAAATTACAAGCAGTTCTTCACTGCTGCTACCACGAACGGTACATACAATTCCTTGTACAAGATTCTACCGCTTGCAAGGATCTGTTAAGACTTTTCGGGGATAGTAACGCGTGTGACGCATAACAATTGATTTTATATCTTTACACACGATATTAATATTGTAGTATTACGTGTGTAAGAAGTGAGTGTAACTGTACCACTGTGCGAGATTTTCCGCAGTGACAGTATCATTAATTGTTACGCAATAGTGCCATCAAGACGTTTCCGTGCTAGTGCAAGATTTCCTCATAGGGTGGTCTGCTGATCGCGGTAGACCTTGTTATTCGCGAGAACACTTGAAGAAGCCGGAGAGGTATAAGCTCAATATACCGTTATTAGATTAACTCACTGTCACCTGAGATATTACTTGGTCTTAAACTCTATATAAGTTTTGCGAGTGTTAAAATCCGTAGTACCGTTGTGTGTGCGAAGTGTCGGATTCATCGTGGGAATTGCAGGACATCAGCCCAGCTGTTGCAGGACATCAGCCCAGCTGTTACAGGACATCAGCCCAGCTGTTACAGGACATCAGCCCAGCTGTTACAGGACATCAGCCCAGCTGTTACAGGACATCAGCCCAGCTGTTATAGGACCAGCCCAGCTGTTACAGGACATCAGCCAAGCTGTTACAGGACGCCAGCCCAGCTGTATACGTTTCTTGTGAAACGTCTGTCATTTGTAAGCCACACCTGACGATCCATCTATACCGCAAAGACCGGCCCTTCTCTTCAACAACATCATCGTGGGAGTCTTCTTATGTAACGTATCACGTCTTGCGTATGAACATTATTTAACATTTTAAAAGAGAGACTCTATACCATACATTACATTCTGTACATTTCAAATATACCATATAAACTATAACTTGTGTTTGTACAATAAATAATCTTAAACCCTCCAATATAGACTTGTAATTTGGAATACACATACTATCATATCCTATGCGCCAATAGTTTAGTAATTTGTGTTGTCGCAATATATATGTGTGTGTGTGTGTGTGTGTCAGTATTCTTCACAGCATATAATTGTGAGTGAATTTGAGCTTAAATATAAATTACTATTTCTTTTATAAAATTGCTTACAACCTGTTTAAGACCTGAAGATGTCAGTGATGACGAAAAGCTTTGTCTAAACAATAAAAATTATAGCAGTTTAGCAATTTTATAAAAGAAATAGTAACGATAGCTGCTAATTTAAACAATACGAAGAATTAAATATAAGTTGTAGAGACCCTGCCATGCTATGTCCAAGTTAATTCTTGCAATAATTTTGTTCACAGGTAAAATTGAAATATTTGAGTAACAAGGCGAACTTAGTAATTCTCAGTTAATCACCAGTAATATGCAAATATAAATAACACGGGAAATGGAAATTCCCCCCCCCCAACAGAACCAGAGACTCAAAAATATTAATCAACTACCACATCATAATTATGAAGCAATTCCACGTATATAATCATGAAAATAGTTTAAACACGTAAAGAAATCAGACAGCCCCCTTTAGTCCGGAATTCTGCCATGACCGTATGACATGAACTAGCAGAAAATAACTAACTCTCAAATAGATTTAACTCATTAAAAAAGTAAAACTTAGAGCAGAGCCTGCGGATACCTGTGTGTGTGTGTGTGCAATTTCCTTACATAGTATAAGAAGGTATAATAGGTTGCATAAGGCTTAATTATATAAGGTCCACACATGTAGGCACAGAACTTAACATGAGAGTTTTTTTGCAGAACTTTAGCAAATTAAACGCGGCCTCATGAGTCTGCTTCTGGGAGCTTCTGTGGATTCACAGTGTAGTGGTAGTTGAGAGAGTATAAAATAAAGAGAATGGTCCCACCTGGATCGTCCGGTGTACTTAAGTAACCCTGGTTAACCTAGTACCTCCACGAGTGTGTCTGTGTGCGTGAGTCCCGACTGACGGCATGTCATGGCTTAAGTGTAATCTCTGCCAGAAGGGTAGACAGCTGAACGTCTACACCCGACACCCATCTCGCCCTTGTTCGAGCACCTGTGACAGGCAATGAGTTGTATAGGGTGTCATAAGGAACATGATCTCACCACAGCTCGCACACACACGCCATCATTATTAAATTGCGAACACACTCTAATGCTTCAGCAGCAACTATAAACACATCACCACTTATTCGTATTAACCTCGATCGGACCACCAGCTGTGCCTTATTTCATTTAACAACTAATTTTGTTTAAGTATTTCATTCAGGACATGATTCTTCTATGTATACTATAATTATTAACGACACAAAAAAAACAGCTGAGTGTAAGATATCTATTATCATATTGCATTACTGTAATCAATTTAACCCGCTACATTCACTTCCATACTGCGTTAATCTCTAATTTAATTTAATGCCCGAATTGAAGACTAACACACATGCACACACAAGTTATCGTTTACCATTAAAGCTGAAACACTCACAAAAAAAAATATTTTGGGGTTAAAATATTTTAGAAACACGTTAAATAATACATACATGGAGCAGAACTTTAGTTTAGCCTCTCATAGAGAAGAGCAACGGAGTCTAAACAGATGAGTGCCGTCAGTCGAGAGCAGGCTACCTAGCTGAGGGTTCAAACAGAAATGAGAACGAATTGTAAGTAATGTCTAACCACGAAAGTTTGACAAATGCAGGCACACGCAGATCACAGCTGGGCCTGCAGCCTGAATATCATCGCTACACAATAAACCGTCTACATACGCAGCGGCAACGCGATGCAGTGGCACTGCGTGACGTCAAGAACCCTCCCGTTTTAAAAGAACATCACCCGTCTCGGCAACCGCCTTTCTCGGGCCGAACTAAGTACGGCACACCCTCACCCCAAAAGGGCAACATGGTTGACCCAAACCAAACCAGTACTCGACGTCGACTGCTGTAGGTATCCTGGAAAATCTCAGACTCTTATTCGCTCTTGGTGGGTTCAGTGCCTCAGGAAAACGAAAGAAGCCGAAGGAAGGAGTGTAAGTATGCCAGTGTGTGTCTGAAAGAGAAGGTGTAAGTGTGCGTCCTGCATGCTCGCCGGGCCCTGGTCCGCATGGAGAGATAAGGAACAGACAAGAAAAAGAGAAGACAAGAATCGCTGGATACCAGCTCTGAGAACTGACCACCAAGGCCTCCTAAACTCAACCACAGAGATCCAGGAACCAAGACTTCTATCACGGAACAAAACTTTTCCATCCAGGACCATTGACACTATCCCCCCTCTTCCCAGGACTGAAAATCTCTACCACACTGCGACCATCCCCCACGCGAGTCCTCTCCGCCATGCCAAACTCTCGGGACCTCATCAACACGTCACCCTCTCCGGTGACCATCACCTACCTCTGCTGGTACCCACATATCCATGCCCGAAGGCCAACAAGGTGCTACTAACCTTGATATGCGAGTACCCTTCGAGAACCGTCCACCTCGTGGACCGACCAGCCATGTGCAGCAAAACAAGGCATCCTCAATCCTTGACACATGACTGGCCCACCTCCCCACACTAGGGTGGGCGGACTCGATTCACAAGGCAGAGAAGACCGCGCAGAAAGTACGCGAACATCAATCCCTTCTCTTAATTTTTCCAATACAGCGTAACTAGCAAGGGGTGTTACTTCTCACCGTCTAAACAAACCATTCTTAACCCAAAAATAACCCACCAGGGAAATCAATCGGGGAATGCGGCATGGACCGATCCTACAATGATCAACAAACAAATTCAACCACTATTAACAACGAAACAACAACAGCACACTATCACTCTCCATCAGAACTTTCAAAACGGGGGAACTGACGATCTCTAGATCTCCAAGACCACGACAATATAAGGGCACTCTCTAACTTTCTTTTTTTTTTAAGGGGAAGGGTAGGAAAATCGGGAAGATGAAACGGGGCGAGGATCATTAAAGGGTCAATAGCTGGGAGTAAGGGTAAGGACATGGCTCCCTCCGGAAATAAGGATGAATGGAGGGAACCAAGGCTCGCGTGGGCAGGGGCGCAACCCTGAAATAGATGAACACCACTGGGACTATGGGGAACATCTACCCGCTACCCGTTAACCGCTTCTTCTCACTTTTCTGTGACGGACTTTAGGTACCCGTTCCTTTCGGACATCACTCTCTGAGAAATTATATCGTGTTGAGCTGTACGGATTTGTTTCTTCTGAATCAGAATCAAGGCAACTTACATCACTACTTTCACCCTGACTTGGATTATCCTCATCATCTAAATCCTCTGCTTCTGCCTTCCCTGCTTCTCTTTCTTCAAACCCATCTTTTCTTCCTTTTCTACCATTTCCCCTTCTTCGTCCCCATAATCCAAATCACCATCACGACACTGCACATCCTCAGCATCTTCCATTTGCTCCTCTGATCCATCTTCAACCGCATCTTCCCTCAGCTCCTCACCAATTTCTTCATCACACTCATTTTCGTCCTCCTTTTCATAAACACGTTCATCACCAGCATCATCCCCATCACGTCCACTACCACCATACGAACACTGCACATCTTCGTTCTCCTCTAGTTGCTCACCTGGTCCGCATGAAACTTCTTTCCGCTCTTCGGAATCCTCAACTCTACTTACAGAAGGCGTCTGCACATATTCACACACTACATCATTCTCACTCACACGCTCCACAACGCTGCCACCAAATTTCTCCTCAACTTCTACCTCATCTACTTCTACCACACTTGCGGCATGGACATCGCCTTGTCCATCCGCAACCTTAGTAACACTTGCAGCCTGGACATCCCCGTGTCCATCTGCAAACTCAGACTCTTCAGTCTCCCTAACACTTACAACTATACTCCCTTGTGCAGCATCTGCAGACCGCCCTTCTGACTCTTCCTTCGATTCCTCTCCTTCACCACTCTCAGCAACTACAACGGGCAGGCCGTCAGCCGAACATTTTAAAGAACACCTCCCCAAAAGTGATATCTCGAAAACTAGATCCAGTTACGCTCAGCATTTAATGCTGTATAATCATAAGTACTCAGACTTCCACACAAACTTTAAACTGCTTCATAAGTGTAAAAAGGGTGCATACATGAACGCTGTGGAGGAATATGAGATATACAGGGCTTCTAAGTTACAAACTTCAAAGTTTCGTTCCGATCGAATCTGCTGTACAACACGGCCATCGATATCGATGGGTCAGCGGGCAATGATAACGGTCATATAAGACAAAGTGCAACAGTTGGTCGTTGGCCACGAGACGATGCGCATCGGACTGTGCCGTGACTGTGTCGGTGTTAAATTGTGTGTGGTGTTTTTATGTTTGTGTGTTTTAACTAGTTGACGACCCCTTTTGGGTGAATTTGATGATTTTATAGTATTGAAACCAGATGATAAGAATTTATTCTCGAAACGCGTCGTTTTAAGAAAAACCCAAATAAGTCACAAGACGGAAGTTAATACAGGTAATTGCCTAATATTAATTCTAAATATTTAGTAACGTGACTTGGAGACAATTAAAACAAAATGAAACTACAACGTCCTCAACATTTTCCACCCTGGAATCCAGTTGTCCAGGTTCATGTGCAATGACTAAATTAATTTCTACTGGCGATGGTAAAGCTACACCATCAAGTGACTTCTCATATCCCTGCGTAGACGATGATGATGTCATAGGATCTGGATCCCTCACGAACAATACCGGAACAAATTCTGCGGTATCTGGATTCAACTGTGACGTCCCATCTGATTTCTACTTCAGTATCAAGCGACGTGATCTTGTCCTCTTGTATTGATCCACAGAAGTTATTCCGTTTTTATTCATCCGCTTCACCTTCTTCATCCACTACTCTATTAGGCACATGTAATTCCTCTGGAACCTTTAAAGTGTCCTTTTTCTCCGAATAGGAATAACGCCTTGCTACAGGCTCCCTACTTGCCGATGTTTGTTTACTAACATAATCTCTTCTTCCCCTGTTAAATTCATACTTATTTCTTTTCTGCGCTGTGGCTGTTGTTACCGTCTTCTCACTTGCCACCCCTTTCTAGCATCCATTACTTCAGGAATATTCAGTTTTTCTTACAGTTTCTTGCGTTCTCCACCAACCACCATATTTGTCCTTTTTAGCTCTTCCTAATGAACCACTGGAGTAGTGGACATCTTTAGCAGCTCTTCCCCGGGACTCATCATTCTCCTGGACCCTCCGGGCATGCGCACACCACCGGTCCAGGTCCGCAAAAGAACGTGGAGGCTCTGCGAAAACCAGCCGGTATCTCTCTTGGGGATTCAGACCTTCTCGTATTACCTGTATGACTTCCGTCTCGGGCAACCCCAACCTTAACATACGGGCAGCTTTCCTTACATCATGCACGAAGTCCCCCAATGCCTCTCCGTTGGCCTGTAGGCGATAGAATAAATCTAACTTAAGCTGGGAACGTCGTCGATGGGGTATGAAGAAATCCAACACTTCCCCATGGAAAGTGTCGACACTGCAGCCCCGACGCAGAGTGTTGGTGACCAAGCCTGCCAATGAACCTCGGCAATACGGGTATATAAGGGACAAGACCTACTCATCGGACACACCCGGGAAATCTGCCAACTGCAGGACCAGGTCCACGAAGACCAACAACCTGTCCTCATCTACTCCATCCAACACCGAAAGTTTCTGGAGAACGCCTGAAATGGGGTGGGGCAATCCCTGGTAGCATACCGCCGCCAGAATTGCACAATTCACAACACACAACAATAAAACGTAAATCCCAATTAACACCTAACACAAACCTAACCTACAAAACATAGTGACAAATAATCCGGAAAAAACTCAAGTACTCTACTTCCTTTGAGCCACCCCAGAATGCTCTAGCGATACGACGAGATGGGTGTATAATAAAGGCAGAAAGAGAGCCACTCAAAATGCCCAGAAGAGAACACAACAACACAAAACAAAAAAACTAACTCACCATACACAACCCACAAAGTCTACATAACATCCAACATGATTCAAGAATATATATATATCAACACCACGACATCTGGTCGGACCATAACCACATTCATAAATCCACGGTACCGCAATGGAATGCCCTCAATAAGCAAATACTACATAACGGGGGTGCTAAAAAACACGTTGTCTCTTTCACAGAACAAGTCCCAATCAAAATCGACAAGTACCGACGGCTCCCATCATGTTCAAAATATGTCCAAGCTCCAGAGTACGACCGAGTAAGACTAATTAGCTCACCTTCATATTCAAACTATTATAACCCCATTCCAACACCTACCTTACACTCAACATCACAGAATAATTACTTAAACACTAGCACATATTAAATCATATTAAAATTAATCAACCCCTTATCCATTTCTTATAAAATATCTCACTATTCAGATTATTTATTTTATTAAACTGTTACATTGCAATTGACTTTTCTTCAAACACTTGGACTCAGATCAAAAAATAATAATTTGAAATAATTTGCAAGTCCCAACACCAGCTGACATGCCTGTAGCCAGACCAAGCTTTATTTAAGATAAATAAATGCAAGTCTCCAGATTCTAAAACTTCCAAAGTTAAAAAATAATGCAGAAATAATGTCTACTACATCCATAGAATCATAACCACGCTCTGCTACCATTTGAAACCCCCCTTTTATTTTATAAGTTTTTTTTGTAATTTTTTAATTTTTATTTTATTTTATTTTATTTTATTTTTATTATATTTTTGTGTAAAGGGGAGAGACATAATATTTAGAACTAGGTGGTGAACCTAGAGGAAGCATAAAGTGTGCAAAGGCCCAAGCTACAATTACAGACATGTCCCCTGGTGAATGACAGGACTTGCAAATGAAAAACTCTGTTAACCAAACAAGCGTGAAATTTATTGAGCATGCAAGCATTTACATGATATTACAAGGTGTAAACCCAACAATGAGTAAAACCATGAGTAAAATTGAACTACCTGAATACACATATATATAAATATTTATTGTGATTAAACGAGTACGTACGGTTCAAGCCCCCACTGTTGAGTTCGTTAATTTGTAATGGGACGAGTACGAGCGTCTCGTTATTTTCACGCAATGTAAGCCTATTCGTTGCTATGAACGGGTATGTTCCCCTGTTTTACTCTCTTATGTCGTTTAGTTTACTTAATTATTTAAATATCTGAGATATTTGGAGTTGTGGGATATATTGATGTAATTAATTAATATTAACTTAGCTCTCTAAAAAATATCAGTGTTAGTGTACCTGAAACTTAAATAATTAATGCGTTATTCTGTAATTTCGTTCAACCCTATTATACCTTGAAGAGAATTATGTCTAATTTTGTATTTTTACGCTCTCTCTTTGGTGTCAGATAATTCCGCTATAAGCGCTGTAGTATCAGCTCAACGAAACTTATAGGTTATTTCACTGTTTATGTTAACCAATTATTCTATACTTATTCAGTTACTTTTTTATTCCCAACTCATTAAATCATACTCCAAATAACAAGATTTTGCAATTATATAAAGGTTCTTTATTTGTTTACTTCTTTAACATTGAATAAGATATGTTCTAACTAACATATGCTTGGGCTATAGATTGCGTGAATCGATTGTTGATTATTCCGATCCTTTATTTAAATTCAGTTATATAGTGTGTTTTAATTTGTAATTAATTTAATTCAGGGTGTGAAGGTTCTTGTAACTGTGGGGAAGATTAAAAATACATAGATAAAAATGCAAGATTTACAAATTTGAAGTGTTGTATAGTTAGTATGATTAATATAATAATAATTTACCAGACTAGAACGAAGTAAATCGTGTAGGCGGTTGATTGATAAATTTACTGTTCTGGACAATTATGCCGTACGATATTCTTTCTTCGGTTTGATAAATGGAATTCTTGTCCTGTCCACTTCGGAAATACAGCTCCCTGGATTGATTTACAGCCCGATTGATGCTTCTTCTGCAACTCCTGGATCCAGATACGTTCTTCTCTCGGTTGAAGCAATTAGTGATGTTCCGTTTATTTGAAAGGTTATAACTTCTGGTGTAGTGTATATTATTAATTGTGATACTGTTAATTCTTTCTATTTGGTTTAATATATCATCAATTCCCTTCGGATATGGGACAGTTCCAGTTCTTCCTTGTAGAATCCAGTTATTTATTTTCTATTGTGATTTCATACTATAGTCTTATTTGGTTAAACTGTACTGGTAAGAGTCATAAATATTATCATTAGGATTTTGTGTTTTATAATAGTGTCTGATAATTTAGAATATTCCGATTAAATAGACATTTCTTGGGTTTTTTAATCTCATCACATTCAGATCATCAAAGCCATTATTGTCAAATCAACAACTTCCTCTTTTCCTGTCGTCCCTAGCAACACATGATTTTTCTTCCTTCCACATGTTTTGAATATAGTGTTTATTTCATATATTTTTTGTCTATTCCTTATCAATTTGCTATCCTATCGGAATGTAACTTTACCGATAGTTGGTTTATTATTTTCTACACATATTCTGCTGGTTTTTTGATATAAGCCTGTTTTTTTTCTTTTTTATATTTAATACCCTTTCGATATTAAACGTTATTAATCGATATCATGGCATTATGGCATTATCATAATTTGTATAAATTTTATTATATATCATTATTAATTTAATGTTTTTTTCTAGCTCTTCAAATCGTATTCATTAATTATTATTAATTGATGTACCTAACCTTTATGTTATGAGTGGTTATATAGTGGTTTTGGCTGTTAGGCCTTTTATTGTAAACGGATCTACCTGTGTTTATAACTGGTAAACATCTATAGCCCCTTTTACATAAATTCATACATATAATCAAATCTTAACTATTAACATTTACATAAACAATTATTTTTTCCATATCTAATAACAATTTTATCTTGACCTATGGATCACATATAAGAAAATTCAAATCTATTAACGTTAATTATCTGCTTCACACTTCATTCTACAACAGTCATTGAATAATACATCTTGTTTCATTATCTTTCATTAACTCAACACATATTTGGTATATCATAACATAAACTTTATCATAATATTTCTTGTCACAAAATAATATCTCTTAACTCAAAATTCTTATTTGTTATTACTATAAAGTAAATTATTGTTTCATTTTTTGTTTGCCTTTCACTAAACATATATCAATCAGAATGATCACAGTTGCACACCACTATATAAAAATTATCCCGATTAGCGCTTTCAAGCCTCACAGCCCATCGTCAGATCGGAATAGGCAAGAATTATTTTAAAAACAAACCCTTCACCCCTCTCCACCACCCTGCTCACACACAACAAGCTATAATATAAATGACCCTTCCCCACCCCCTAAACCCTGTCCCACACCATCTGTACAGTTACATATTTTTCTAGCAAATTCCTTGTGTTTCAGTGTGTGTGTGTGTGTGTGTGTGTGCATCCTTTTAAACTACCCTACTTCCTCTCCACACACATGGGTCAGTCACACACCCTTATTTTAACCATCCAATTAGTACTATGCAAATAATTCTTAATCTTATCTATCTGTCCTCTATCATTTACTTCTTAATCATGTTATAAAATATTTCTTCATTATCAAATTTAATTTTAATATTAATTAAATTGTCTAACCCTTTTTCTCTTTCTTTTAATATTTCTAACTCCTCTCTAAGCTTCCTTTCAACTGTGTTATTTACTACTTTTACAATTTCGTATTCTTCCAAAGGATTAACAAACTTATGGTTGTCTTCTATGAAATGTCTTGCATATAACGAATTGGTTGTTCTATTACCTTCTCCACGTTTGTGGTCAGACAACCTTCCGATCTGACGATGGGCTGTGAGGCTTGAAAGCGCTAATCGGGATAATTTTTATATAGTGGTGTGCAACTGTGATCATTCTGATTGTGATTTCAACCACTAACACAAATTTCTTCATTAAACATATATCATCAACTATTATCTAACTTACAGGTTCGTTTATTCTTGTTAATACTACCTTGCATCCTTATTTACCTTTATCTATAATTATAAATGTAGTTATTAGATCTTTGTTCTATCATGGGGTTAGATATTGACTTGTTTATTATTCTGTTAACCTTGTTTTTATGTAACACGGATGCTAGCATTTCTGTTGCGTTACATATGCTCCCCTCCTAAAAAAGTTTAGTTTACCTGAATGAAGTTTAGGTCAAATAAACTTGTCTTTTTCACATGCCTTTTCTTCATTTCATTGTTAATGGTTGACGATGGGATTCTCAATGTAACTTCATTAGACTAGTATTAATATTTTTTTTTATTTAATAACATTTCATCATTTTAATTAACATTCTTGATCATTTTTAATTTCTGTAAACATTATTTGTTGATAGTTGGCTACAATATTCAATGATACATTAGTTTCACATCTCTTCTACTTATAATTACTATAATCACTGTATTTCTCAATTATTCTTCTGTCAACTCATTTCTTTCTGTTTTCTTCGTCCTACTCTTTTGGAAACTGAAGTCATTCTTGCAACTATTCTAATATTCCTTAAATATTTAATTTCCCTAACAATCCCTAATACATGCGTTGGTACAGTTCAGAGAGGCACTGTTTGGCTTCATACTCTGCTGCCCACACCACATCTTAATATAGTACTGCTGGAATTCATCTACAGTCAGCTATAAAATATAATAATCTCCTAATAATCTCTTTAATTATTTAATAATAAATATTTGGGAAAAATTTTTTCTTTGTTGCTTTTATATTTCTTCATTACTATCCTTCATATTTTGTGATTCCATTTTAGTTCCTTAAACATTCTTTGATATTAAATTTGACAGTTATTATTTGTAATCATTTTTGTTTTCATTTTTGTTGTGATTGTAATGCTAAGTATCTTCTTCATTTGTTTTTTCTCTGATCTCAATATTTTCTAAATAGTTGTTGTGTGATGATCATTATAACTGTATTTCTGACTAAATACATTCCTTAGCCCAACTATTCTTCTTCTTATCGTATTTCATTATTTTGGCTGTTTATTTTTCAATGAATTATTTTCATAAATACTCTTTCTTTCTTGTCTTCTTTAACATTACATTGGTTACATTCAATCGTTTACTGAAGTCGTTTCCTTCATTTGGCAATGTGGTATGTATTTCAGGTCATATGATTTTTCTCTTTCTTTATTTTGCATAGGTAGATTTGAGGTAAAAACTTTTATCTTGGGGTTTCATTATTTATCATTCACATTATTTCTTTGTAGACGTTTAGTAATAGTTCTCGCTTTCTTCTGTAATCTTGGGATTTCATTATTCATTATTCACACTATTTCTTTATAAACATTTAATAATAATTCTCGCTTTCTTCTGTAATCTTGGGATTTCATTATTCATTATTCACACTATTTCTTTATAAACATTTAATAATAATTCTTGCTTTCTTCTGTAATCTTGGGGTTTCATTATTCATTGTTCTTAATACCTTCTTCATAACTACATTTTAATTCAGACTTACTTCATTTTGAATGACACTTTTTTTTTTTCTCTATTTATTTTATTGTTCAAAAAAAATTCTCTTTTATTTACAAGTGTTTTTTCTTCAAAATCGATAATAAGTGGTTCTTATTGTATTTTAGAATTTAGTGGTAGTATTCATCTCAAATTCTTTTTAAATTCCAAATATTTTCTCTTCAAGACTGGTAATAAGTTGTTCTTATTATATTTTAGAATTTATTCATTATATTTCTTTATGGACTCTTGGTTGTACGTTCCCTTAATCCTTTTCGTGATAGGGTTCATTATTTCATACGTATTGTTATTATTATTTTTTGTTATCACATATGGCCCAGTATATAATAATAATAATTTTTTAGTTATTCCCTCTAGAGTGCTTGGTAGCTCCCTGTTTCTTATTAATATTTTCTCACCCACTTGGTACTTAATTGGTTTTGGATTATTCTTTTCATATTTTCTTTTCTTCATTTCCGCCTTTTCCATAACTCGGTTATAAAATTTAACTGTTTCAAATTGATATTCTGGGTTATTTGGAAAGTTTATAATATCCTGGATTTCTCTAGGTGGAACAGTATAAGGGGTATTTTCAATGGACTGATGGTAAGATATATTTAAGAACTCTTCGGATAGTGACAAGTATTCGTACCACCTTCTCTGTTGGTCATGACAGTAAGTTCGGAGTATTCTGCCAACTTCCCTCAATACACGTTCTGCCGGATTACTGCTGGGGTGGTATACTGAAGTCTTATATGTTCTAATGTTGTGTTTTAAAAGATTATTTCTCCATTTATATCCCTTGAATTGCGTACCATGATCGGCGATAATAGATGACGGTTTACCAGCCTCTGTTATGTAATGTCCGATGACTATTTCCAGAATTTTCTTGGTCGTGGCTCTGCTAATAGCGTAGAGTTTAGTGTATTTGGAAAAGTGACCAAAAATAATTATTATGAATTTATATCTGTGGTTTCCTCCACTGCGTGGGAATGGCCCACATATATCTAGAAATACCTTCTCCAGCTTATATTTGGATGTTATAGGGATCATGACTCCCTCCTTCTTCTCATTTTTATGTTTAACCATCTGGCAGATGTGACATGCCTGTATGGATTTTTGTACTTTTCTGGTTATATTTTTTATGTACACTTGTTCTTCCAGGGCTTTGACGATTTTCATGGCTCCCATGTGTCCATATCGTTCATGGTAATCCAATATCAATTTGTTTTCCACAGCGGTGGGAATTACTAGTTTCCAGTTTATTTGTTTAGGGGTGACCTTAATAAATAATCGATCATCATGTATACAGTAATATTTAGTAATAACTTCATCAGCATTTTGTATCTTCTGGCGTATGTTTATTAATTTGGGATCCGATTTTTGGTGTTGATTAATTTCATTTATAATAATCTCCAAATCCCTCCGACTCTTAATGACATGGTACACTTTCGCAATCTCTTCCTTTTCTCCTTCGAACGATTGATCTTGTATGTTTATTCGGGACAAGATATCGGCTGCTATGTTCTTTCTTCCAGGTATATATTCCCAATCAATGCAATACTCTTGCAATGCAAGGACCCATCTAGTTAGCCGGCCATGACTAAGTTTACATCTTTTTAGAAATGAAATTGATTTATGGTCACTTCTTACGGTCACTGGGTATCCGAGTATATAAGTTCTAAATTTATTGCATGCGTACACTATGCTTAGCAGCTCCTTCTCGGTAACGTTACAATTGCGTTCGCAGCTGTTAAGCACCCTGCTGGCGAAGCTGATTACCATGTGATGTCCTTCTTTATCTTCTTGATACAGGGTAGCTCCTAAGCTAACATTTCTCGCATCACAATTTAAATAAAAGCGTTTGTTAAAATCAGGGTGGTACAACATAACTGTTTCTAAAAATTTCTTCTTGATTAATTGCAGAATTTTATCTTGTTCTGGTCCCCATGCCCACTTGTCTTTGGATGATAATTGTTTCTGAAACTTGGCAGTTACTTCTGAATAGTTATCTTGGAATTTTCGGTAATAGTTACAAATTCCAAGAAAGGATTGTAGCTGTTTTCTATTTTTTGGAGTAGGGAACAGTTGAATTGCT
The DNA here is from genome assembly GCA_034769895.1 of Magicicada septendecula. Classification (NCBI taxonomy): domain Eukaryota; kingdom Metazoa; phylum Arthropoda; class Insecta; order Hemiptera; family Cicadidae; genus Magicicada; species Magicicada septendecula. The sequence continues at coordinate 665,411,506 of CM068368.1, forward strand.
TCTACTTTTTCTGTTGAAGGTGTGATACCCTCCTCAGACAAATTAAAACGTAAAAACTTTACTTGATTGGCGATAAATTTAGATTTATTCAGCTTGAGTGTTATGTTGTTTTCAGATAATTTTCTCAGTATGTGTTCCACCCGCTCGCAATGTTCATCCCAATGTGAAGAAGTTATAAGTAAATCATCTACATAGACCGTAGTGAACTGCAGTGTTTCTTGTCCCAATACTTGGTCCATACATTTTACAAATATTGCAACAGAATTAATTAGTCCGAAAGGTAGCCTTTTAAATTGATAGTTCCTTCCGTCAAAAAGGAACGCCATGTATTTTCTACTATCTGGGTGTAGTTCGACCTGCCAGTAACCGCATACCGTATCCCAAGTGCTGATGTATTTAATGCCGTGGAATTTCTTTAAAATTTCTTCTATTTCGCCTGGTGAAGTCCTATCATTGATGATCATTTTATTTATTTCCCTAGCGTCCAGGCAAATTCTCACCTTTCTGTTCTTTTTCGGGACTGCCACTATGGGACTGGTATATGGTGATTGACTATATTCTATTATGTCGTCTTGAATCATACGATTAATCTCGTTCCGGACCTCGTTTTTTATGGAATAAGCAATTGGGTATGATTTTCTGCGAAAGTTCACTGGTTCTTTAAAATTTATTACACACTGATATCCTTTTACTTTACCTGGAGCATTGGAGAATACATGTTTGTATTTATTATATATTTGAATTAAATTTTCGGCCTGTACCTTACTTACTTGTCCATAAGTTTTTTCCCTTTGGAATTCTCGGACCTCTTCTAACTTACTCTGCCAAAGTTCGGGATCCTCGTCCTCATATTGAATGACTTCTGGTATTTTATTTTTCTTACAAAAATAGCTTTTTATGGCTAGACATCTGGTGTTAACTGGAACGGTTCTATTAGTGTCAATTAATTCGGCTGTCCATAATCCTTCTTCGGATGTTAAAGATATTATACCTTTATGCAAGTCAATTACTGCGGAATGCTGGCGCAATACATCGCATCCAATCAATACATTGAACGGTAATCCCGTTGCGACCAAGAATCCTATTGGTAGGGTCATATTATTATTGGTAAGATCGAGCGATACTTGTTTTTTAACTGTTTTATTTTGTCTCCCAGTGGCTCCGATAATAATCACATTATTGACAGGTAAGGTCGGTATGGGTAACTGGACTTCTCGCTGGATTTTTTCAAGTTCGGTACTGTCTATCAACGATATGTTGGATCCAGTATCTATCATTATGGTAGATTGTACCCCATTTAATTTTGCTGTTACATATATGATTTCGTTATTACTATTACTGTTTACGTGTTTCTTATCCTCTTCCAATAAATCTTCTCTAATATTCTTTAAATAGTTGTTATTAATTATAGTTATGGTATTATTATTCTTAGTTTTGTTTACAAGTCGTTGTTCCCCAAGATTACGGTTCAGTGAAGGGTATTCATTAATTTTCACTGCCTCTACTAGTTTAAATGAGGGCTTACCCCCTCTTCTCTATTTTCATTTTGATTACTGTGTTGATTTTGTATGGTTTCAGTGCAATCCTCCGTATTAGGTTCCGCTATCCTATAATTTCCTTCAGGTGGATAGTTGTCTTCACGCCGGGACTGGTCATAATGGTTGTCATATCGGTGACTCCTTGGGTAATACCGTCGCTGATTACCTTGAGGCCTGGAGTAGATATAATTGACGTTATGCCTATAATTATTGGGTCGTCTGTCCCCATCTCCTCTATTATTGCGACTATCACGGTAATTATAATTATTATTGCCACGATAATTATAGTTCCTGGAATTATTATTCGCGTGCTCATTTTGGGTTCTATTGGCATTAACGTTCTGCGCAGGTCGATTGTGATCATTATTATGAGAATTGGTTGGTGGTGCGTTATTATTATACTTCTGATATTTATAATTTAACGTTCTATTTCGTTGGTATTGGTTCTCGTGCTCATAATTCTCCAAGAATTTGGCCATAGCTGGAATCGTTTTGATTTGACTACACATACATGCATTTTTAATCCCTTCCTCGTAATGGTAGGATAGTTGTATCACCAAACATTCTTCGGGAATTCTGGGCTCTAAGTTCCGCGCCATACATACTTTTCCTAGAAAGTATGAAGTAGGAGACTGGCCTATGTTTGTTTCGTATCGACCGTTACTCAAATTATTCCTAATCATGTTCTAGGTCGATTCAGACCAATATTTCTCTTTAAACTGTTTTTTGAACTCAGTCATGTCCAGTATATCCGGGCGCACCGCTGTCCACCAATATAAATTAAACGATAAGTATCTTTAAACGTTTCATCAATCATACTGCGTATAATACCCCAGCGATTTTCTCTATTTCTTGCGATCACCTCTTCCAATCTCTTTAAAAATTCCATCGGATTGCGCTTGTAATTACGAAAATTAATCGACTCCCGGTTCTCATGGTTATTTGTATGACTATGTTGGCATGTCCTATCCCGCCATGAATCTACTTCTTCTTGTAATTGTAATTCACGTCTACTAATTTCCTCTATTTTATTTTTACTGGTATTAATTTGACCTTCCATACTGTTTAAATTGCCATAGACTCTTTCGAGTCGTTCACCCATGTCTGTCTGTATTTGCGTAATCCCTTCCTTATTCTCTTCCCGTACCTGATGTACTTCGTTTTTAATTTGCTCATATTTTCCGACAGTTTCCTGTTGGATTTCTTCGACCAATGTTTTATTCTCAATTTTTACGTCATTAATTTTATTTTGTAGTTCTTCACGCACCCGTACTATTGTTTCGTTAGATTTTTCTAACCCTTCATTGGTTTTGGCTATTTCTAATTTTCTTTCCTCATTATTTTGGTCTACCTTCTGGTTAATTGTCACATGAAGATTTTCAATTTTTCATTAATTTGCCTTAAATTCTCTTCATGTATTTGTAGGATGTCTTCCTTCATTTGTTTTACACCCTCATCATTCCTATCTAACCTTTCGTGAATTTGGTTTAATCTTTCGTTCATTTGTTTTGAGGTTTCTTTATTTTCCTCATTTGTTTTATCGTATTTTTCCTCCAGTCTCTTTGAGTTTTCATCCTGTTTCCTAAAATTCTCCTTGTTTTCCTCATTGGTTTTATCGAATTTTACCAATAGTAGATTAAACATTTCCTGTATACTCAAGTTTTCCTTTTTGTTGGGCTTATCTAATTGGTCCCCTTGGGCATCGTCTTCCATTACTCCCTTTTCCTTGTCCATAATAATTTCAGTTTCCGCTATTTCGTCTGTCTGTTGTTCCATTTCACTATCCGTTATTAGTTCTATTTCCTGTTCTTGTTCATCTATTTCCTTCTCCGTTTCTCCTGCCCTAATCCTTGATCTACCTCTGGTATGCATGTTTATTCTCCCACAGTTGCCTGCTCTGGTTAAGTAATGTTATTATAATTATAGTTACTTAACTTAAGCCCTACACTGGTTGAGCACCAATTTGTGATTAAACGAGTACGTACGGTTCAAGCCCCCACTGTTGAGTTCGTTAATTTGTAATGGGACGAGTACGAGCGTCTCGTTATTTTCACGCAATGTAAGCCTATTCGTTGCTATGAATGGGTATGTTCCCCTGTTTTACTCTCTTATGTCGTTTAGTTTACTTAATTATTTAAATATCTGAGATATTTGGAGTTGTGGGATATATTGATGTAATTAATTAATATTAACTTAGCTCTCTAAAAAATATCAGTGTTAGTGTACCTGAAACTTAAATAATTAATGCGTTATTCTGTAATTTCGTTCAACCCTATTATACCTTGAAGAGAATTATGTCTAATTTTGTATTTTTACGCTCTCTCTTTGGTGTCAGATAATTCCGCTATAAGCGCTGTAGTATCAGCTCAACGAAACTTATAGGTTATTTCACTGTTTATGTTAACCAATTATTCTATACTTATTCAGTTACTTTTTTATTCCCAACTCATTAAATCATACTCCAAATAACAAGATTTTGCAATTATATAAAGGTTCTTTATTTGTTTACTTCTTTAACATTGAATAAGATATGTTCTAACTAACATATGCTTGGGCTATAGATTGCGTGAATCGATTGTTGATTATTCCGATCCTTTATTTAAATTCAGTTATATAGTGTGTTTTAATTTGTAATTAATTTAATTCAGGGTGTGAAGGTTCTTGTAACTGTGGGGAAGATTAAAAATACATAGATAAAAATGCAAGATTTACAAATTTGAAGTGTTGTGTAGTTAGTATGATTAATATAATAATAATTTACCAGACTAGAACGAAGTAAATCGTGTAGGAGGTTGATTGATAAATTTACTGTTCTGGACAATTATGCCGTACGATATTCTTTCTTCGGTTTGATAAATGGAATTCTTGTCCTGTCCACTTCGGAAATACAGCTCCCTGGATTGATTTACAGCCCGATTGATGCTTCTTCTGCAACTCCTGGATCCAGATACGTTCTTCTCTCGGTTGAAGCAATTAGTGATGTTCCGTTTATTTGAAAGGTTATAACTTCTGGTGCAGTGTATATTATTAATTGTGATACTGTTAATTCTTTCTATTTGGTTTAATATATCATCAATTCCCTTCGGATATGGGACAGTTCCAGTTCTTCCTTGTAGAATCCAGTTATTTATTTTCTATTGTGATTTCATACTATAGTCTTATTTGGTTAAACTGTACTGGTAAGAGTCATAAATATTATCATTAGGATTTTGTGTTTTATAATAGTGTCTGATAATTTAGAATATTCCGATTAAATAGACATTTCTTGGGTTTTTTAATCTCATCACATTCAGATCATCAAAGCCATTATTGTCAAATCAACAGCTTCCTCTTTTCCTATCGTCCCTAGCAACACATGATTTTTCTTCCTTCCACATGTTTTGAATATAGTGTTTATTTCATATATTTTTTGTCTATTCCTTATCAATTTGCTATCCTATCGGAATGTAACTTTACCGATAGTTGGTTTATTATTTTCTACACATATTCTGCTGGTTTTTTTATATAAGCCTGTTTTTTTTTCTTTTTTATATTTAATACCCTTTCGATATTAAACGTTATTAATCAATATCATGGCATTATGGCATTATCATAATTTGTATAAATTTTATTATATATCATTATTAATTTAATGTTTTTTTCTAGCTCTTCAAATCGTATTCATTAATTATTATTAATTGATGTATCTAACCTTTATGTTATGAGTGGTTATATAGTGGTTTTGGCTGTTAGGCCTTTTATTGTAAACGGATCTACCTGTGTTTATAACTGGTAAACATCTATAGCCCCTTTTACATAAATTCATACATATAATCAAATCTTAACTATTAACATTTACATAAACAATTATTTTTTCCATATCTAATAACAATTTTATCTTGACCTATGGATCACATATAAGAAAATTCAAATCTATTAACGTTAATTATCTGCTTCACACTTCATTCTACAACAGTCATTGAATAATACATCTTGTTTCATTATCTTTCATTAACTCAACACATATTTGGTATAACATAACATAAACTTTATCATAATATTTGTTGTCACAAAATAATATCTCTTAACTCAAAATTCTTATTTGTTATTACTATAAAGTAAATTATTGTTTCATTTTTTGTTTGCCTTTCACTAAACATATATCATCAACTATTATCTAACTTACAGGTTCGTTTATTCTTGTTAATACTACCTTGCATCCTTATTTACCTTTATCTATAATTATAAATGTAGTTATTAGATATTTGTTCTATCATGGGGTTAGATATTGACTTGTTTATTATTCTGTTAACCTTGTTTTTATGTAACACGGATGCTAGCATTTCTGTTGCGTTACAATATATATATATATATATATATATATTGTAACTATTCGCTTTGAGCGTACCTGCAAAATGTATACATAAAATAATGTGTTTTGGATGATTAGTGCGTTCGCCTCGCACCGGGTCGTTACAGTAATTTTGGTGGCTAGCGATGTTCGTAGCGTAGTTCTGATCACCTGTATATTACGGCAGTAACCTTGCCTGTTATTCTTAGGGGGTGCGATAATCCCGGGTGGCGCCAAGTCGTTTTACAAAACAACTAAAAACTGTGTTTGAACAAGTTATCAGCGTAGCGGGTGGGTGTATTCGAATCGTTCCCGCTCGCACAGCCGTCTCAATCGTCGCTTTTGACGAATGACTGGCAACTAGCTTACTGCTACGATTTATTCTTCAATACAAGTAATTATTATATAGCACTCCCTATGAAATGATAACGCTGGTTACTCCCTGTAATGAATATTTTTTAATGGTGATATCTGGAAACATTTGCAATTACAACAAAATAATTATCGTTTGATTACATGAGATTTTATTTTCAGGGCGGCGAATTAATTTAGAAACCATTTAACCTAGCGTCTGTTTACGTTAGGCTTATTACAGTTTTGGTTTCAAAAATCCGTGGATTCTTTTTGACTATGAGTTAGAGAACTACAATGGTTACAATAAAAATACAAATTACCTTAATCTAAGTGTACAAAAAATATAAAGTGTGCTATTACAATCTGTTGTGTTATGTTGTAAAAGTGTTCTGTAAGTTCGTGTTCAATTCTTAGGTTATTTTATGTTAACAATGTTTCATTATGTTTTAATTTGCTTAAATACTCTATGAAAGAGAAATACTATCTTTATAGTGTGGTAATTTTACCTTTCAAAATTATTTAAAGTGATTAGGGTTGGTGGAAAATAAATAATTGGATAGTACTTAACAATTCGATGTGTATAGGCCTTTGTAGTTGGTTCGAGATAGGAATTGGCTGCATAAAATCAGTTTTCTTGGATTTTGGGCTTCATTAAAATGTGGCGTCCTTTCGTCTTGTGTTTGGACGTTCTATTTATGGATAATTTCCGTTTATTCAGGTCTTGGGTCTTGTAATATTGGTTGTAGTGGTCATCTGCTTCTTTGACGATTAGTTTTCAGCAACTTTATACTATTATTTTCATGATTTACACTGAAAAAACTTTCTTCCGGACTTCTGCATCTGTATGGCTTGGTGACGCTTCGCTTCTTTTTTTCTCTACTAATTTCTAACGGTATTTTTCTGTCAACAACCGCTGTTTCCATAGTAACGGTATTTTTCGAATAGGCTTATTTTGAGTTGATGTATTGTTATCGAAACTTCGAATCCTTCGTATATCTTCTGATTACTGTTATTCCTCCATCTTCCTTCCTGGTTAATAAATATTGTCACTATAGTATTTATTCTCGTTCATAGATTATTTTGATACCCCACAAGCTTGGGTATTTTCAGATTTTAAGTTTTTACAATTATGTTAATGCTTGTTAATTACATTTCCTTTTATATAATAATGCCTATTACAATATTTTGTGTTATAAATGATCTACAATTTATCCTTGGTGATTCCTTCACCTCAGATTTTCTAAATTCTGATTCAATTTGTTATAATCTTTGTTTGTTTGGTTCTGACAGTTATGTTTTTTCTAGGCCTAAGTAGCCATTATAATAGTTTACTTATTTCGTTCAAATCACATTTTGGTTCAGCCTATTGGGCTTACTTTGTTATTTTATTAGTTGTGTTGTGTTTTGAGTCTGTAGGTGTTTTGTTTATTATTCAATATTGCTCTCCTTATTTCAATCTTAAAAATATAACATTAGGTTTATGGACTGCACATTGCATTCAGCCATATCCTCTTATAACAATAACATGAACACAATTTTTTATAAGTTATTAGAGTTATTGTTTTGATTAAGAAATATCATCACTCACTCCTAACTTATCCTTATTTGCTAATTTTTTAGTTTATAACACATATTATCTGTGTTGTGATAAACAACATCACTTGTTATTAAATTAATGATAGTCCTTTATAAATTAGGTATCTTTGTTAGTTTTTTGGCTTCTCAATCTCTAAACAATTTTTATATTCCCTCCATGGTAACACCTTCAATTTATTCTATTCTGGAATCCTCCCTTTTTACTTACTACTGGCTATAATTAACTTAACTCTATTGAACATTCTTTTAAAATAAAAAGTCATTATCACTTCTAGTGTTTTTCTATCCCTTATACTCTAATTCACTCTTAATACTACTTATTTATCAGTTATCTATGCACTGTTTATTTCCAACTTTTACCTTACCTTCACTTGTAAATCACTTATTGTTAATTACAATTTCACTAGTGTCACACTTCACTTTGGGGTTCTGACACCTACACTATTACACTATATCACTGTTTATATCATTGGTTTGATAGTGGGTGACCCCTATACTTATTTCTCTTTCATGACTTAATCCTAATGACAATTAATACTTAATAACTAATACTTACTGACTAATAACAATTCTAATTTGTGGTTTCTGGTTGCCTTTTTAATGGGTAGTAACCGTTATCTCTCCTTCCTCCTGATAACCCTTGTTTTGGTTTCAATGCTCTTGTTGAGTGCTATTTTACTTGTGTTGGTGAACCATTCTTGGATTTCACTTTTGCTCGTCTCCCTCCTTCTTCATTTTCCTTGTTTGTTTAATATATTAGGTTTTTCCTCCGTTCCTTTGGGCATTTTGGGGTCATTTAAACCCATAAACTTGTTTCCTTGTGGCTTAGGTTTATTATTTTCTCATTCTCGTTGTTTATTTGTGGTTCCCTTCTTTATGTTTATGTTTTTGTCTCAATCACTTGGGTTGGGTTATAGTCGTTGTATTGTCGTGTCATATTCCTTATATTTTTATTTAAAATCAATCATTTCATTTGATAAGAAGTATTTTTACAATTATAAATATATTTTTTTTTATCTCTGGTACGGGGTTGGCTATTTGTGTCGTGACAATATATATATATATATATATATATGTCAGTATTCTTCACAGCATAAGATTGTGAGAGAATTTGAGCTTAAATATATATTACTATTTCTTTTATAAAATTGCTAAACTGCTATAATTTTTATTGTTTAGACAAAGCTTTTCGTCATCACTGACATCTTCAGGTCTTAAACAAACTGTTTATTTTTATAAAAGAAATAGTAACGATAGCTGCTAATTTAAACAATACGAAGAATTAAATATAAATTGTATAGACCCTGCCACGCTATGTCCAAGTTAATTCTTGCAATAATTTTGTTCACAAGTAAAATTGAAATCTTTGAGTGCTATATAAAGTGAAATTAAAGAGGCTAGCCTTTTGAGTAATTTTGTAAGCACATTTTTTTTATATCATAATTTCTGACACATTCCCCTCCAAAAGTGAAAATTACACACAAACACATACATAACATATATAACAAACATCCACCATTTCTGTACTGAACCTCTCATAATAACCCCTTGCAATGAAGAACAAATAAATATACATATATATGTAACAAGGCGAACTTAGTAATTCTCAGTTAATCACCAGTAATATGCAAATATAAATAACATGGGAAATGGAAATTCCCCCCCCCCCCCAACAGAACCAGAGACTCAAAAATATTAATCAACTACCACATCATAATTATGAAGCAATTCCACGTATATAATCATGAAAATAGTTTAAACACGTAAAGAAATCAGACAGTCCCCTTTAGTCCGGAATTCTGCCATGACCGTATGACATGAACTAGCAGAAAATAACTAACTCTCAAATAGATTTAACTCATTAAAAAAGTAAAACTTAGAGCAGAGCCTGCGGATACCTGTGTGTGTGTGTGTGCAATTTCCTTACATAGTATAAGAAGGTATAATAGGTTGCATAAGACTTAATTATATAAGGTCCACACATGTAGGCACAGAACTTAACATGAGAGTTTTTTTGCAGAACTTTAGCAAATTAAACGCGGCCTCATGAGTCTGCTTCTGGGAGCTTCTGTGGATTCACAGTGTAGTGGTAGTTGAGAGAGTATAAAATAAAGAGAATGGTCCCACCTGGATCGTCCGTTGTACTTAAGTAACCCTGGTTAACCTAGTACCTCCACGAGTGTGTCTGTGTGCGTGAGTCCCAACTGACGGTATGTTATGGCTTAAGTGTAATCTCTGCCAGAAGGGTAGACAGCTGAACGTCTACACCCGACACCCATCTCGCCCTTGTTCGAGCACCTGTGACAGGCAATGGGTTGTATAGGGTGTCATAAGGAACATGACAGCTCGCACACACACGCCATCATTATTAAATTGCAAACACACACTCTAATGCTTCAGCAGCAACTATAAGCACATCACCACTTATTCGTATTAACCTCGATCGGACCACCAGCTGTGCCTTATTTCATTTAACAACTAATTTTGTTTAAGTATTTCATTCAGGACATGATTCTTCTGTGTATACTATAATTATTAACGACACAAAAAAAAAACAGCTGAGTGTAAGATATCTATTATCATATTGCATTACTGTAATCAATTTAACCCGCTACATTCACTTCCATACTGTGTTAATCTCTAATTTAATTTAATGCCCGAATTGAAGATTAACACACATGCACACACAAGTTATCGTTTACCATTAAAGCTGAAACACTCACAAAAAAAAAATATTTTGGAGTTAAAATATTTTAGAAGCACGTTTAATAATACATACCTGGAGCAGAACTTTAATTAGCCTCTCATAGAGAAGAGCAACGGAGTCTAAACAGATGAGTGCCGTCAGTCGAGAGCAGGCTACCTAGCTGAGGGTTCAAACAGAAATGAGAACGAATTGTAAGTAATGTCTAACCACGAAAGTTTGACAAATGCAGGCACACGCAGATCACAGCTGGGCCTGAAGCCTGAATATCGTCGCTACACAACAAACCGTCTACATACGCAGCGGCAACGCGATGCAGTGGCACTGCGTGACGTCAAGAACCCGCCCGTTTTAAAAGAACATCACCCGTCCTGGCAACCGCCTTTCTAGGGCCGAACAAAGTACGGCACAATACCCTCTTTTTTCGAATTGTTGCACTTTACCATTTGCAAATATTACATTTTTGTATCGTTTTGCTTACTTTTCTATAAATATTTTTTATATAAACTTGTTCCTCTAATGCTTTTATCACCTTCATGGCCCCCATATGGCCGTATCTATTGTGGTAGTCTAGTATCAATTGTTCTTCCACTGTAGATGGGATTACTAGTTTCCATTCTCCGTGGTTAGGGTTGTTTTTAATAAATAACAGATTATTGTGTACATTATAATATTGTACAATGGTTTCTTCTTCTTTTAACATTCTCTCCCGGATACTCATTATTTTTGGGTCCACATTTTGACATCTTCGTATTTCCTGTGTTATTTTTTCTAGATCCATTCTATCTTTGATAATGTTATACACTTTAACTAATTGTTCTTTCTCTCCCTCAAAAGTTTGTTGCTGGATGTTGATACGGGATAATATGTCAGCAGCTGTGTTTTTCTGCCCTGGTATGTATTCCCAGTTAATATGGTACTCTTGTAGCAACAATATCCATCGAGCTAATCTTCCGTGACTGAGTTTACACTGCTTGAGGAATGAAATGGATCTATGGTCACTTCTCACGGTTATTGTGTATCCTAGAATATAAGTCCTGAATTTGTTGCAGGCGAACACAACACTAAGAGTTCTTTCTCCGTGACGTGGTAGTTCCTTTCACATCCATTTAAAATCCTACTCGCAAAACTTATGACCATATGTTGCCCCTTCTCATCTTCCTGGTATAATACAGCACCTACACTAACGTCACTCGCATCACAGTTCATGAAGAATGGCTTTTTGAAGTCTGGATGGTGTAAAATAACGGTGTTTAAAAACTTTTCTTTTATTTGGTTAAATATTTCATCTTGTTCGGACCCCCATGTCCATTTATCCTTAGTCGATAATTGTTTTTTGAATTGTGCGGTTAACTTGGAATAATTGTCTTGGAATTTCCTATAATAATTGCAGATTCCATGGAAAGACTGTAGCTGTTTTTGTTTTTAGGTGTGGGAAATCGTTGTAACGCTTTAACTTTTTCTGATGAAGGAGAGATGCCTTCCTCTGTTAGATTAAATCCTAAAAATTGTACCTTGCGGGCTATAAATTTTGACTTGTCCAGCTTAAGGGTTATGTGGTTATCTGATAACTTTTTAATACTGTCTCCACTCTAGCACAGTGTTCTTGCCAATTTGATGACGTTATCAGCAGGTCATCTACGTATACGGTGATAAAATTCAGCACATCTTGTCCCAATATTTGGTCCATACATTTAACAAATACTGCGATCGAATTTATCAGTCCAAATGGCAGTCTTTTGAACTGATAGTTCCTTCCATTGAACAGAAAAGCTAAGTATTTTCTATTGTTCGGATGTAGCTCCACCTGCCAATATCCACATACTGTATCCCACGCGCTGATGTATTTCGTACCGTGGAACTTCTTTAGAATTTCTTCGATTTCACCTGGGGATGTTCTGTCGTTCACTATCATTTTATTGATCTTTCTTGCATCAAGGCATATTCTCACTTTTCCATCCTTTTTCGGTATCGCCACTATTGGACTGGTATATGGTGATTGACTCAATTAGAATATATCGTCTTCCATCATTTGGTTGATCTCTGCCCTCACTGCATTCCTTTGCGAGTATGCGATAGGATAAGATTTTTTCTTGAAATCAATGGGTTCTTTAAATCTGATCCTGCATTGATAGTCCCTTACCTTACCCGGGGCGTCGGAAAAAATGTGTCTATACCGATTGTATATGTTTATGAGTTCCTCTGCTTGGTATACACTAATCTGTTGGTCTTGTCCTTCTCGTTGGAAGTTTCTGATCTCCTCCAGCTTGCTCGACCATAGTTCTTCATCCTTCCCTTCGTTTAATATTCTTCCGTGTGATTGGTGGCAATAATAGTTTTGGATCATTGTGCAGCTGGTTGTTATTGAAGGTAAGTTGCTACCGTTCACTAGATCGGCTGTTCCATATACCTTGTTCCGTTGTTAGCGATACTTCTCCTTGCCGCAGATTAATTATGGCAAAGTATTGTCTGAGTACATCACACCCAACAAGTATTGAGAATGGCAGGCCGCTGGCAACAAGAAATGGCATAGTTAATGTTATTCCTTTACTGTTAAGTTCCAAGGATACTTGTTTCCTGACTGTCTTATTTTGTCTGCCTGTAGCACCGATGATAGTTACATTGTTTATTGGCAGAGTTGGTATTGGTATTCTACTTCCCTGCTGTAGTCTATTTAATTCCACTTGGTCGATCAAAGAGATGTTGGATCCTGTATCGATCATTATGGTTGAGATGATTCCATTTATTTGGGCACTTATGTACACTATTTCACTGTTTCTGCTAGCCATCGGGTTATTATTTTCTTCAATTAATTCGTCCCTTATATTTTTTAAATAGTTCGTCTGTATTATTGTGATCTTCTTGTCCGTCGTCGTCTTAAATTCCCCAAGAGATTGGTCCAGTGATGGGCTGTTCATAGTTTTCACTGACCTTATTCGTTTAAATGAGGGATGGCCTCATTGTTCCTGACTTCATTTGTGTTTATTTGTTGGCTCGTTGGTGGCTCCTGTCGGTCGTGTCGTTATATCTCCATCATTCCCGGTGTTTTCCTCGAATGTGTGGATTCGTTGTGTTTGGTACCTGGTTATAGTACGTTCGTCGGTTATTTGCCTGAGAATAGTTTCTTCCTGGACTTCGCTGGGCTTGGCATCGCACGTAATTCACTTGTGGTCGGTATCCTCGGTTGTTGTTATTACCGTTTCCTGGACGATTATAATTGTTAGGACCGTTCCGTTGGTAGTTACCCCTGTAATCGTTTCTAAAATTACCGTTGTTGTTACCGCTTTGGTTATAGTTCCTGGGCGCATTATTCCCGCGTTGATTCCCTTGATAATTATTGATGTTGTTCGGTGGTGGTTTGTTATCACCCTGTTGGTTTGGTGGGGATGGCCCTTCGTTTAACTTACTATTTCGGAAACTCGTGTATCGGTTCTTGCGGTATTGCCATTCGTGTTCATGGCTCTCTAATAGACTAGCCATGTCCTGAATTGTCTTGACTTGGCTATACATACGGGCCTTCTGTATCGCGTCATCATAGTGGTATGACAGTTGTATGACTAGACACTCTTCAGGAATGCGGGGTTCCAAATTTCTGGCCATGCAGATTTTTCCCAGAAAGTATGACGTGAGGGATTGTCCGTTCTGGTTCTCATACCTCCCGTTACTCAAGTTGTTGCGGACCATGTGATGGGTTGATTCTGACCAGTATTTTGCCTTGAATTGTGTTTTGAATTCTTGGATGCTCTGGATGTCTGGTCTTGTGGCGGTCCACCAGTTGTCATATGTTTCCTTGAACATTTCGTCCAGCATTCACCTCACCGTTGTCCATCGGGTTTCACAATTCTTTATAATTAATTCTTCCACCCTTTTCAGCAATTCTATCGGATTGCGCTTATAGTTGCGGAAGTTGATTGTATCTCGATTGTCATTGTGAAGTATATGATTATGATTACATGGCCGGTCACGCCAGGTGTCCACTTCTTCCCGTAATAATTCTTCTCGTCTATGCATCTCATCAATTCTTTGTTTATTTTTGTCCACCTTGCTGTCGATTTTATTTAGATTGCTGTACACTCCTTCCATTCTTTCTCCCAGGTCTGTTCTATAATTGCTATCTCCTTCTGGTTCTCTTCCCGGACTTGATGTATGTCCTGGTTCACCTGTTCACACCTTTTGGTTGTTTCTTCGTGACATTCCTCAATTCTCCTTTTGTTTTCTCCTTCGATGTTGTTTATTTTATTGATTACCTCCTTACGGACTTCTGAAACAGTTTCGTTGGTTTTCTCCAATCTCTCCAGTGTCTCCTCTAATTTCTCATTGGTTTCGGTGATCTGTTGTTTGGTTTCTTCCCAGTACTCCATTAATTGGTGTACCATTTGCTGTTTCATTTCTTCTTTTAATGTCCTCCGTCAATTGCTGTTGTAAGGTTTCATTATTTTTGTTAATTGTTTGTCTTAATTCTTCTTTAGTACTTTCATTTGTACTAACTATTTTTTCATTTATTTGTTTCAAACTCTCCTCACTCTTGTCAAAATTTTCGTTAATTTGTTTTAGGCTCTCTTCATTCTTGTCGAATTTTTCATTCATTTGTTCCTTCTGTTTTTTAGATTCATCTTTAATTTGTCCGGATTGCTCCATCATCATCCTCATCATGTTATCTAATTTTGTCTCTTCGGTTGGTGTAGCTTTGTCCGTCGGATTTTCGATTGTATCTCCTCTAGCTTCTTCTCCGTCACCCGCCTGTAGTTCCATTTCCTTGTCTTGGGTTGGTTCTTCTGAGGTTATTATTGTTTCCACCTCTTCAACCGATGTTCCTTCTTCTTCTTCCCCTCTATTTTCTTCCTTGTCAGCCTCCTTCTCGCGTTGTATAGTTTGGTATCGTGTTGTGCATTTTGTTATCCTTTCGTAATCGCCGCTAGAATTTCGTATTTTCCTTTCTTCTAGCCTCACCAGTTGGTCGCCAATTTGTAATGAAACACTGTCCGTCTAATCGTAAACGTGTATAAGTGTAATGGGTGTAACGTGTCTTATCAATCCGTCGTCGCTTTGGAACGTAATTTACGCTGATTGTGTCCGTGGCGAACGTACGAATAACCTGGTATCGAAGTCCTTACCTGTTGTTCACTAGGGGTGTGTAAATCCCGGGTGGCACCAAATTGTTTAATTAAAACAATTAAAAAATTTTATGATGATATGGCAAGCTCAGCTCAGGCGGTGTGGAGAATTCAATTTATTCCCGCCTCTGTTCGACCTTCTTAATCGGGCCAGTAGTTTGTTGAGTTGGCTACGTGAGCGCTTGCCGTCAATACTAGCTGTTCGCTAAAATGTACACAAATTATAATACACCTTCCTAATGAAATTAAAACACAGTGGTTACACTCAGTACTTGTTTATTATTTGGTGATTACTAATTATTCAGTTTAACACAAATTATATTTTGTTTTGTAATACATTTGCACCGGCAATTAATATAAGACAATTTTTCTAGGGTTTGACAAATCGATTTTGAACGTATCAGACAGTCAATGATGGCGTTTGTCGAAGTTGTATACAAATATTTTCGTTCAAACGTCTTGGATTCTTGTGATTACAATAAAAGGATTATTAATGATTACAACAATAAAAATACACTACCTTACATTATTTATACTTAAATAATATAGTGTGTAGCTGTAACTTGCTCTTGGAGTGTAGTAAAAGTGTTTCAAAATTTTGTAAACTAACAACAGGTTAATTTTACAAGTTGACAAATTTTCAGTGTCTTAGTTTTTATTTAATCTTTGAAAGAAATTATATGCAGTTCATAGTGAGAGTTCAGATTACTGTGAGAAATATTTAAAGTGAGTTTAATTCTGAAATTTGGGTAATTTAATGATACTTAACACATCAGTAGACTGGGTGTACTCAGTTGTTCTGGTAAAAAGGAATTGGGCTGCAATCATATTCAATTTTCAATTGTCTAGGGCGGCTGGCATCTTTTTCAAATTAATCATAGCAATTTATTCATTTCTTTTTTATTTAATTGGTCTTCGACATCAGTTAAATGGTTTCAGTCATCGTCTGCTTCCTTCTTGTTCATTTGTGGTAATTTTGTTTACTATTTTGACTTTTTAAATTAGAATTTTGGTCGTTCAAGATTTGGCTTCTATTCTGCAAGAGCGTCACTTTGTGACGATTTCATTAATAAAAAATATAGTAATTAATAAATAGGAAATGTAAAGGCTGAGAAATTTTAAATTTTAATAAAATCGCACAATTAAACTAAATTTTATCGCTATCTTAAAATTATAATAATATTTAATAAAGAGTTTTAATAATAAAATAAAAAGGAATACGAGTGTACAGATAGGGTAAACCTTGTTAATTAACAATGCATAGACATGCGCTAACCGGAATTAACTTGAATTCCGACCCCTAAACAAACTAATAATACTTGTAAATTTGACATGATTTAAATAATTAAACAAGACCACAGTAGCCTACTTTAATAACGTCTGTAATTAAGAATATCTCTGAATAATTAAAAAGCCAAACTTTAACCATTTAAATAAAGGAGAAATATGGAACTATTTCGCTGCGACGCGTAACATCCGCGCGATTTACTGACCCTTCCTACATAGTTAGAGAGCAGAGATGATGCGTCGTTCAACCAGTAAGCAGCTCAAAGCAGAGCGCTGTACAAAATATGTTTTTTTGTTAAATGTGGTTATTAATTTCAAATAACCGTGTGAAGTGTTATACAACGAGAATGTAGTGTGTAACAGGAAAAAGTAATGTAGAAAATTAAGTGCGTAAGGTGACATCTCCCAGTAAGAAATATAGTTAAAGTTATCTTAGTGTTGTATATGTAAATTCAGATACAACCGTACTATTACCAAATGTGATGTGCATAACTGTAAAATGTGAAGACGAAGACCTCAACTGTATTTACTATAACACCGAGAAACAGGACGACTTCATGACACCGTAACATCCGAATCAACATTAGTTGAGTCCGAGGACCTTCTCCAGAAAGACTACCACGATGACAACCCACTACAGAGAGAGGACCGAAGAAACACACGTGGAGGACTAGGACTAAAACCATTAACTAAGAGGTGACGCGGAGGCTTGTCTTCCGTGGATATGTATCTTTTGAAATAGATGTTATTGTAAACTAAAAGACTTTAATATGACAATCTTTAAAGTTTAAGAATGAATGTTGTAACAAGTAATTTCAGTAACTATAAGTTGTAAAGTAACACGTGTGATGTAGCGTTGGAACATTGCACTACTAAATGAAACCATTCCTCAAATGGTATAAAGAGTAATAAAGTAATTCATTAATGGAGTAGAGTAAACTTTAAATTCCTAAGTAATACATATAAACTCGGATCCGAGGTAAAAGGCGCTAACTGTATTATAAATCTTAATGTAGAAAACCCATTACAATTTTCACTGTAAGTTAAAAGTTGATATGTTATGTATAATCAAATAAACATAAATAAAGAGATGTCATCTTTAGTACAATACTAAATTGAGTGCATAAATCAGCAGACCACCCCCCAGTTCCTTGTATATTAATTGTTTTAGTGATTTGATTAATTTTCAGCTTGTTACAACGAAGGCAGCCTGTATAATTGGCAGAACCAATTAATACGGGTTCCCTATGTTATAACGCAAGTAAAGATGTTATAAATTGCGCCACTCTGCTTTAAAAAAAAAAAAACAAGGTAAATAATTTTATTAGTAACATTCGCCACTCTGCTATCTTTAATAAGCAATTGTGTAATATTAGGGACACCCTGTTGATCTATTCACTCATTTACTCTAATATGTGTCTAAAATTTTAAATAAAATAAAATGATAATTATTATTATAATAGTATAGTAAATAAGTAATTTTAATTATGATTTAGATATAGGAACGTACATAATGTTAACTTAACACGCCACAAGAATACGAAACAACATCAGGTACGTGCTTGTCAAAAATTTCATTCATCAACATGTCGGTTTGTAAACAAAATCTGACCGGTTAAATTCTTGTCCACGCCTGTGTAAAACTGTCATAGTTACCTCCCGCAGAATTGAGTTAGACAATACGCAACCCTCTTCGATTGTTCTATTGTTATAAGAAGCGTGTATTATCCTGTGTTTAGTAACCGAGAATTCCCCCTTCGTTGAACGTATATTGACGCCTGTGTGATTTCTCTCTCTCACTACCAATGTAAAATGATTAAAGTTCACATTTTAATCGTTTATGTGTAAAAAAAAAAAGAAAGAGTAGTATAGAATTTAATGCAAGTAGTAGAATAAGTATTTATAGCCACTCACATTTCAAAAATGGCTGTATTTAACCCTGATCTATTATTAAAAGATGAGCTGTGCTACGAAGCTATTTTACGTGGTTTAAAACACGTGAACGTAACAGTGTCTGAATTGCGCAAATCATTACGCGAAACCAGATCAGATATATCCTCGCAGTTAGATAGATTGCGTGAACTCGATTATGACAGCGAACGAGAAACCTGTTATGCGAAGTATAGGGAACTGACGTTATTATCTCAAAACCTTCAAGACGAAAAATCACCTACTGTAATATTGCGCGTCACGCAACGAATAGAACATTTAACCCGCCGGTTGAACAATTTATTAAGCTGGCCCGACGTCACCGTAATCCCTGCCGATGAGCAGAAATTTGCGGATGAGGCATTACGTCAATTACCCATAATTATCAACGAATTGCGACGAAAGTCAGACTCATCTAGAATGGAAGAAATTGAGCACTACTTACAAAAATTATATATTTCCCCAGTTCAATCCCCTACTTTAGAACACCCTCCCTCCACCTCGAACCACGAAACACCCACCGTATCGAAGATACAACCGACTCATGAACAGTTACCTAGTAGAGAATTAAATACCCTAACGATATCAGAACCCCCACAGCCTAGTGGTCACCACACTCGCACTAGTCGATATGCGATTACGACTCCTAATGCAGCCACAAATCCTTCGAAATGTATACCAAATGTAAATTTTAATGTAGACCTCTACGGAAAGATTACCCACCCAGTAGAGAAAATAATTAATGAAATTCCTTACACCGATGGCTTAAGTATTACGAAACTGTTAAATTTCATCAGATACCTCCTGCAAATAAAAGATCTACAACAATTGAACGATTGGCAAATCCTGCAAGTAATCCTACCCAAATGTAAACCACCATTACGAGATCGTGTACTGGAATCATTAAACTCGACTCTTCCAGTAGAAGAACTTCATACTACCATAATCAAATATTTTATCCCCACGGGAATTTACGAGGAGATTAAAGAAATACCGTACTTCGAGTACAAGGAGCCCATGAAAGACTGGCCCACTATATTGCAGACATCATAGAATCTACACGACTACTGCAAGTCAACTGGAGTGAGAAACAATTGGTAGATACTATTCTAGTAGGCTTATCTCCAGAAGAACGCTCTCGATTAGCACTAATAAATAGGCCCCACACTTTCGCTGATCTAGAACAATGTAGTATTCACTCTTCAAATGTATGGTATGCAGATCAGAAAAGACATGCATCGCTATCCACAACACAATATAGAAAGGAAACGCAAGCCCTAGTCACAGATCCAAGAACTCTACGAGAAAGACGACCATTTCGGCGACCAACCTATTTTCATGGCCATGGTAAGTCCAAGGAGCCTCAACCTCGACAGGAAACCAGTGAGACCCCACGTAAAGAAAATTTATGCTATAACTGTGGGAAACCTGGACACATCAGTAGAAACTGTAAACGGAAACAGTACAATCAGAAAACCCATTATCCAAAAAACATGTAAGGCAGGGAGATGCGAAACCCTGTGTCTTCCGCAGCATCGTGAAAACAGGTAAACCCCTGAGAGACAACAAATTAAAACAAAATAATAATAACCAAAGAAAATTAGACCCCTATGTTAGAAAATTTATTGATAAATGTAACGCGATTAATAAATGTGATTTCAGTAAGTGTCAATTACCGTATATACAAGTTGACCTCGGTGTTACATCCACCCTCGGATTAATTGATTCCGGATCAACGCGAAGTTTAATTAGTCAAGAGCTAGCCAATAAATTATTTAAACACAATTTAGTTAAACGCAGTCAATCAGTAAATATTAGATGCGCTACAGCTAATAAACAAAATTTAATGATAAAACTTATCATCACGTTTAAAGTAAAAATTAAAAATCTAACGTGGTATTTTCCAATGTTGGTATGCGACGAGTTAGGACCCGAGTTAATATTGGGAGCTGATTTTATCAGTAAAACAGGAATAATTCTAGATATTCACGATAAGAAATTTTACTTTGGATTCGATCGTTCACGAAAATATAACTTGGATGATAACGCAAATAACAGAGAAAGTACTGGAACTACTTCTACACATCTAAAACATCACGAATCTGAATTAGGTCATCTGGAAAGTAAAGATAGACGGAACATGCAGACATTAATAAAACAGTCCTCCAACGTCCTCACCCCAAAGTTAGGACTGAGTACAAAATCAATTTGAGCGACAATAAAGTAATACGTTTAGCCCCATATAAGTTATCACCTCCAAAAATGGAAGTAATGAGGAACCAAATTAACAAATTGTTAGAACAAGGAGTCATCGAACCCTCTACTTCATCTTATTCATCACCCGCGTTTTTAGTACCCAAAAGTAACGACAAACATAGACTAGTTGTGGACTACAGGAACTAAATAAACGGATAGAATTTGAATCTATACCACTTCCCGACATCCACAGTGCCTTTCATTATTTTACGAAAGCAAAAATTTTTACCATCATGGATTTAAATCAGGCATTTCAACAAATACCCCTTTCGGAAGAATCAAAACGTCTAACCGCATTTGCCGTCCCTTTCAACCTGTACCAATTTACGAGGGTACCCTTTGGTATATCCCAAGGTAGTTCTGTATGTAGCAGATTATTAGAAAAATTATTTCATGATATAAAATTTAAATATGTGTATCACTACTTAGATGACATCGTTATCTACAGCGAATCAATTGACCAACATCTTAAACATCTACGTGAAGTACTATCCTGATTGGAGAAAGCTGGATTAACCGTAAACCCCAGTAAAGTAAATTTTGCTGTCACACAATTTTCATTTTTAGGTCACATCGTAAAAGCCAACGGAAAGGTAAGCATAGACCCTGAGCGAACCCGTGCTATCACAGAATTTTTACCACCGCGGGATGCGAAAGGAATAGCCCGATTTTTGGGAATGATAAATTATTTCCACAAGTATATCCCACATCTAGCCGAAATTGCAGCACCTCTGAATACTTTAAGAAAGAAGGGAGTTAAATTTGAGTGGAATAAGCAACACCAAACCGCATTCGAGAAATTAAAAGAAAGCATCATATCACCCCCAGTACTACAATTAGCCGATTTTACAAAACCGTTTGTAGTGCAGACAGACAGTTCAAGTGTAGCCCTAGGTGCAGTAATATATCAGGAAGTAGATAACTCTAGACTACCTATTAGTTACGCTTCACGCACCCTGACTGACCAAGAAAAGAAATACTCAGCATACGAATTAGAATGTTTAGCTATCGTTTTCGCTTTTGAGAAGTTCAAACCCTTTTTAGAACATAAAGAGTTTTTGTTAGAAACAGATAATCAAGCATTATCTTGGCTACTAAATCACCCAAAACAGTTAGGTCGTATCGGAAGATGGGTATTAAGATTAAATTGTTTAAATTCAAAGTACAACATATTAGAGGCACCCAAAACGTAGTTGCCGATACACTGTCACGTATGTTCCAGCCGACTAGTAAAACATACGAAAACAAGGAGAGTAGAGAAACGCCGATTATCAATACTTTAATTACCGAATTTCCTCTTGCATTTACGGACTTAGCCCAGTATCAACAACAAGACCCCCGTTTGAGACCAATTATTGAACAACTCGATAAAGGAAATAAGTCAGAAAAATACATATTAAGTAAGAGAGTATTATGTTATAGAATAGCGAACGGAAAATATTTACGAATAATCGCCCCTGATATTATTAAACCTATGCTGATGGAATACTATCACTCTTCAACCATTGGAGCACATATGGGAATAAATAAGACCATACATCGAATTCGTAAAGAATATCACTGGGAAAATATGAACAGTGAGATCGCTATCCATCTAGTGTCGGATAACGGACCACAGTTTAAGTCTAAGGAATTCAGGAACATGTGTTTCAAATTAGGAATAGACCACATTACCACTACAGAATATCGTCCGCAAGGTAATATAGCTGAAAGGTATTTGCGAAACCTAAAATCTGCTTTAATAGCCTATCATGCAAACGATCATACGTCTTGGGACCAGAACCTATCCTGGATACAATTCGCCTTTAATTCAGCCTATCATGAAGGTCATAAGTCTACCCCTTTCGAATTATTGTTCAAATACAAACCTAACCACCCATTATCCACTAAGTGGAAAATACATGAGTTGTTACCCCTTGAAATTAGGGATAAAAATATAAAGAAAATCTGAAATGAAGCTCGCGCTAATTTACGAGCAAACTTAGCGAAATCAAGGAAATATCACGAGCGAAATAATAATAATGAAGTAAAGTACCAAATCGGTGACTTAGTAATGTATAAAACACACCCTACGAGTAATGCAATCGATAAGACAACCTCCAAGCTATCATACCGATGGTGCGGTCCTTATCAAATTCACAGATACTTAACTCCAGTAACTGTAGCCCTGTACGAACCCTCTACTCAAAAATATGTACGAAGAACACATATTTCGCAGATAAAACGTTATCACAAAGAAGGAAATGGTAGAGTGCAAGCAAAATAAATGTAGTAAAAAGGTATATGTTTTGTACTCAACTGCTAAAGAGTACTTGAGTAACATTTGGCTACCTAATCGTATAAATAGGTACGAGGCCTGATCAACCTTGAATCCTATTCATCAAAAGTAGAGAAAGTCAGCTGACATCGAATATGAGTAATAATTAAGTAACAAATTACTTAAGGAGTAATTCTATAACAAGAATAACTCACAACTAAAGAAAAATCCGGTAGTAGTCGTAAGTAGTAGAGTTAAGAAAAATTTAGAATGTTGACAATATATTTTATAATGTGTGAATATTATGTAGTATTAGAATTAGTCTTGTAAAGTATTATATTTATATATTGATAGTAAGAATAATTAAGTCGAGAGTGACTTATGCAGCTCGTAATTTTATACAGAGAAACGAGTGAGAGACATTTCACACGGTAATCCCCAAGCATACTCCCAGTACATTGCTGACCAAATAAGCCGGAGTCTGTTTTTAAGCGGCGGAGTATGTGACGATTTCATTAATAAAAAATATAGTAATTAATAAATAGGAAATGTAAAGGCTGAGAAATTTTAAATTTTAATAAAATCGCACAATTAAACTAAATTTTATCGCTATCTTAAAATTATAATAATATTTAATAAAGAGTTTTAATAATAAAATAAAAAGGAATACGAGTGTACAGATAGGGTAAACCTTGTTAATTAACAATGCATAGACATGCGCTAACCGGAATTAACTTGAATTCCGACCCCTAAACAAACTAATAATACTTGTAAATTTGACATGATTTAAATAATTAAACAAGACCACAGTAGTGTACTTTAATAACGTCTGTAATTAAGAATATCTCTGAATAATTAAAAAGTCAAACTTTAACCATTTAAATAAAGGAGAAATTGGAACTATTTCGCTGTGACGCGTAACCTCCGCGCGATTAACAGATCAGAGATGATGCGTCGTTCAACCAGTAAGCAGCTCAAAGCAGAGCGCTGTACAAAATATGTTTTTTTGTTAAATGTGGTTATTAATTTCAAATAACCGTATGAAGTGTTATACAATGAGAATGTAGTGTGTAACAGGAAAAAGTAATGTAGAAAATTAAGTGTGTAAGGTGACATCTCCCAGTAAGAAATATAGTTAAAGTTATCTTAGTGTTGTATATGTAAATTCAGATACAACCGTATTATTACCAAATGTGATGTGCATAACTGTAAAATGTGAAGACGAAGACCTCAACTGTATTTACTATAACACCAAGAAACAGGACGACTTCATGACACCGTAACATCCGAATCAACATTAGTTGAGTCCGAGGACCTTCTCCAGAAAGACTACCACGATGACAACCCACTACAGAGAGAGGACCGAAGAAACACACGTGGAGGACTAGGACTAAAACCATTAACTAAGAGGTGACGCGGAGGCTTGTCTTCCGTGGATATGTATCTTTTGAAATAGATGTAATTGTAAACTAAAAGACTTTAATATGACAATCTTTAAAGTTTAAGAATGAATGTTGTAACAAGTAATTTCAGTAACTATAAGTTGTAAAGTAACACGTGTGATGTAGCGTTGGAACATTGCACTACTAAATGAAACCATTCCTCAAATGGTATAAAGAGTAATAAAGTAATTCATTAATGGAGTAGAGTAAACTTTAAATTCCTAAGTAATACATATAAACTCGGATCCGAGGTAAAAGGCGCTAATTGTATTATAAATCTTAATGTAGAAAACCCATTACATTTTCACTGTAAGTTAAAAGTTGATATGTTATGTATAATCAAATAAACATAAATAAAGAGATGTCATCTTTAGTACAATACTAAATTGAGTGCATAAATCAGCAGACCACCCCCCAGTTCCTTGTATATTAATTGTTTTAGTGATTTGATTAATTTTCAGCTTGTTACAACGAAGGCAGCCTGTATAATTGGCAGAACCAATTAATACGGGTTCCCTATGTTATAACGCAAGTAAAGATGTTATAACTTTACGAGTAAAAAATCTAACGGAAAATTCGTAACCAACGTGTGTTGTCATGGTTAAAAATTAATTCTGATTGGTTAATCTTATCTTATAACCATTGTTATAAAATTTGAATTTTTATTCAAAATAGCTGTATATCTTCTGATTGCTTTTATTCTTTTGTCTTCTTCCCTACATATTAAATATTATCACTACTGTTATTATTTCCTTTCAAAGATTATTTTGATATCCCATAAGGTTGGGTTCTTCAAAATATTAATGTTTGTACAATTTTATTATGTTAATATTTGTTAACTATATTTCTCTTTTAATTTAAGTCCTTATTCTAACATTTTTCTTTTAATATGATTTACAAATTATCCTTGGTTGGTTATTCGCCTTGGATTTGTTAATTTCTTTGTTGATTTCATACAATTTGTATTTATTTGTTTTTTACAGTTGGGCATTTCATAGGCCTGAGTAGCCATTGATTATATTTCCTTATTTTATACCAATTATATCTCATTCAACTCTAAAGTGTTTTCTTTTTTTATTATAATTGATTCTTTTATTGGTTACTGTGTTTTGAATTTGTTTTTGTACTGATTATGTGTCAATATTATTTTCTACATCTTGGCTTGTCAATTATTTCCTAACTGATTTTCCAGTGTTTATTATTTCTGTATTGATTTACCTTCTTATTTATTTAACTTGCCATTGTCAACAATATGGCTATTATTTACTATTCTTTATTACATAAAATATAACAACTAGGCCTATGGACTGTATACTTCCTTCAGCCATATCATATTCATAAATTTAAATGAACAATCTTTACCAGATATTAGGTAATGTTGGTTTACAATTCATTTCATTCTTTTACTATTATTTTGGGTGAGAAACATCATCACTGCTTTTAAACTTACATAATCTATTATCCCTTATAACTTGGGGTGTTTATTAATTGCGTTTTTAATTTCTTATTTCTTTACTAATCTCTCCCTCCAATCCATGGTAACACTAACTGTTTACCTTACATGGGCTTTCTCCCCTGAATAACATTGTATCCTTCATTTATACCTAATCTAAATACTATTTTTAATTACTATTAACAATACAATTCTTATATGTTCACTATTAAATCATTTAGTGTTTTATCATTGATTTACTAAGTGTTTTCTTATCTATCACTATTTTTTATCATACTATCATTTACAATATTCTTTTTTATTCATAACCTTCACTTTTAAACTAACTGGTGTTTATCACTGATTTACTCATTATTTTGGGGTTTTTACACTTTCACTATTTTCACTTCTTAAACTTTTTATTTTAAGTGTTTATTAGTGGGTAATCCCTATCATTACTTTTCTTTGTCACTTAGTTATTTTTATTTCTCACTATCTCTCTCTTTCTTTACAAATATTATTTATACTTAATAAGTTCACGTCTTTCTAGATTTCTTACTTACATATACTTCTAATTCTTGGGTTAGTGTATTTTTATTTATCGGGTTTTATTAATTATTAATTACATTTGTCACTTAGTCAATACTAATATTTATTTTTTATATTGGTTATTTACTGGTTTCGTTTCCTTTATGATATTTGATTGTATCATTTCTCCCTTCCCACTATTTGTCTGTTTTTTTATCATCTTGTTTCACTTTATTTCCTTTATAGTTGGTTTGTTCCATTTTTATTTTCATTTTTCTTCTCCTTCACTTCCATTTTGTTTCATTTTATTTTGGTTTCTATCTGGCCAATCTCTGGAGTTGGGTCAAAGTCATTTGTCTGTCAGTCTAGCCTGTAATTTTATTTAATAATCACTTTTGGATTACCATTCTTCCTCCTTCTTTCTTAATTACACTTTATATTTTTATTCTCTTCATTATTTATTTATCAAAATATATTACTTTTTAGCATTTCTTTCATACTTATAGATATCAAATATGATCTGAATTTGGCGATGTTATAATAGTTCTCCATACCAATATTTATTTGTGTTAAAATTTTTTCTCTTTTTTTTTAAAAAAAGGGCTACTAGATATTTAGGACTAGGCTGAAGGCCTAGAAGAAGCTGTTACGTTAATTACCTTTTTTAATATAATTAAAATCATAAAATTATTCAGCTTACACTCACCTTATTTTGCCCTCTCAGCCTAGTCGAAAATCACACGAACGTTGAAATCCAAGAGTGATCATGAGGTTATATTAATAACAGACGCAACTCGCATTTATGAAGATAAATAATTAAAACTTTATTTTACTCTAACTTTCTTCATTTCTTTACCTCAATTTCTTTCCATCAATGTATTACTTCTTGCCAAAAATTCAAAATAAACACAACATTCTTATAATATTTAAAACATGATTGGATATACTACAATTATATTAAACATCTTTTTTATATATAAGTCAAAATCTTTTCAATATTATTTACAACTCAGTGTATACGATGAATAGACTGTAACGTAGAAAGTGTTGGATTGTGTCGTTGGAATGCCTGTTATCAATGAATAGTGCGCCTTTCAACCACACGCGCACTCATGCGGCGAACGTTTCCATGGTTTCGTCACGCACATAAATTCCTTAGTCGCACCTGCGAAAAAGAGCCAATCAGCGGTCGATTTTATGAACATGTGGTCAGTGAGACGGGCTGTGTAGCGGACCCACGCTTAGTCTGACACGAAGTATTCACAAAGGCGTCTTCAACACTTCAACTAATGATAGTCGGATAACAAATATAGCCTCGGATGGGTCCCTGGTAGGCCAAACAAAGTATTATGTAGGCCTACCAGAAAATATTAAATGTTATAGCAATTTCGAACAGTGAGACGAAACATCAACGGAAAGTTAATAACAATCTAAGGTGGTCAAATTGACAATAAAGTGTAAGTGAACAGCGTGATAGTGGAACAATCTGGATAACGTGAGAAGTTAAGTACAGTCTATTTCGTTGGCCAAAGTTTTAAAGCAAATAATAAATTAAAGAGCTCTATTAATTGGGGAATTTTTTCAAAATTGTAAAGAATGAGAGTGTGTGTGTATGGGGGAAAAGATCAAATTACTGGTACAAAGAGAAGTAATATTTAAAAAAATATAGAAAGAAATATAAAATAAAATAGTATTTGATATCACTTAAACATGTGTTAGCTTTAGTTATTGCGCCATAACCATTTCCTATTCTGTGCTGTCAAACTCGTCTAACGTTTTCGGGGGTTTTCTGAATTTTTAAAAGAGCAGTCAGATAGCGGGATTTTATAAGAGCAAGAGTGTAGAAGGTTTCGATGTATAACCTTAAAAAACATCGTGGCGACCTGGGCAGTTTCTTTCAAGGTAAGTTTAACGGGGACCATGACGGTAAGTGAAATTCTGGCAGCGGTGAGTATTATATTATGATGAGTGTAGTATTTTTAAAAATGGTAAAAGAGAAGTATCTTTACAGTGGCGACCCTGCCAGGATAATTGAAAGAACAAAATAATGAACAAAAGAGTGATTCTGATGTTAAATTCAATAAAATTAATAGCAAGTTCGATGAACAGAATGTTAAATTTCATGAGTTGAAAAGCGAAATACATGAACAGAAAGTAAAATGTGAAAGTAATTTCAATGAGTTGAAAAAGCAGAATAATGAATTAAAAAATGATATCAATGAAATTAATAAACATTGTGAGAATACCAATGAAGAACTTACCAATAAAATTAACCAGTTAGATGCCAAGCTAGATAGTTCAATAAAGAATATAGATGTTAAATTTAATGAGATAGATAGTCAGATATCAGAAAGAGTTGATAAACAAATAAATGAGAAAAATGAGAAGTTAATAAGTTCAATGAATGAATATAATAATGAAATAGAATTTAAAATAAATAAATGTAATGCTGAAACCAATGTAAGCTTAATAGTGTAGTAGTGACAATTGAAAAAATGAATCAGAATATCGATGAACATAAAAATAATACAGATCTTAAGATCAATGAAATCGAAAACACCTGTAAAACAGAAATACAGGCGTTAAATGAATCAATTAATGTAATAACAAAAAATAGCATGCAATCTGAATGTAGTAATGATAAAAAATTATATTCAATTGAACAGAGCATTAGTAGTGTGAAAGATGAGTTAAGTTTAGTAATAAACCAAAAGTTAAGCAATGTTACTGAACGAGTATTAATTACAAGATGTAAACAATGAAATTGAACTCGAAAATTTTTGTAGTGAAAACCGTAGAGTGCATCCAATGCAATTTTTAAATCGAGTAAGGGAATTCAACCAATTCAATAATAGTAGTTGGGAGATTAAATTATTAAAAATTTTGAAGTGTTTTAAGGGTAATTCCGAAATATGAGCGGAAGTGCATAATACAGAGTGGAGTAGTTATGAGAAATTTGAGTTAGCATTCCGAAACAAGTACTGGACAGAAGAGGACCAAGAAATTTTACGTAGCAAAATAATGGGAACGGGGAATTTTGGGAGAATAAATAACCATTTAACCATGTATGTAATGACAATATTTAATGAAGCCAAGTACCTGGAACCGCCGTTGCCGTTCCGGTCATTCGTGAGACATATTAGCAAACACCTGCCTAGAGAGATACAGATTACGTTAATGACGAGAGAGATAGGGGATATAAATGAGTTAGAAAATATGTTAGACGTATTACAAAACATTGGGGAACGCGAAGTAGGGAGGCGTCCAAATCCACCAGTGGTACTAAATAATAAAAATTACCATCAGTATAGGGGAACACCAAACTTTCATAGAGGAGCACGTGGGGAAATTTTGACAGTAGGGGCGAGAGTTGGCGATATATAGACTGTAATGTTGATAACTATTCAAATAGAACAACCTGTTTTAGGTGTCATAAGAACAGGGAATATATAAATAGTGAGAGAATGCATCACCAGCCCAATCAGCAGCAGAGAGGAGCAGAGTACAGTAGAGGAGCGCCGAGAGGAGGTGGAAACTACAACCGAGGAAGAGGAGGAAACAACCAAGCCGTAGCAGGTCCCTCCACGGTAAACTAGGAAGGACAATGGAGAATCGGGCCCAGCCATTGTCAACGGAGAACCGGGTCCAAGTGACAGACGAATATCAGAGTCATGTAATCAAAGTGGATATGGCGAAGGAGTTATTGGAAGAGGAGGACACCAAAGTTATGGAACACAAAACCGGATTGACGGAGGTGATAGTCACCATAGAAGGTAAGGGTTATAAAACATTGATTGATACGGGTAGTGAGATATCAGTAATTTCTGAGAATGTAATGGGAGAATTAAAAGAAATAAATAAAAATATACCATCGTTGCCAGTTGCGGGAGTCACAGTAGTGGGGGTAACTGGGGTGAGAAGTAAAAGAATAACTAGACAAATACAATTAAATATATTGATAAACGAAATTGAATTTGAGAACACATGTCTAGTGGTTAAGGGACTGAGTTTAGATGTAATATTAGGAAATGATTTTTTGGAGAGAAATGGGGCAATAATAGATTTCAATAAACAAATAGTAGAATTTGGCAATGGGAGTAAACCAGTCAGGGTTAATTTTAAGAAAGTAGTAGATGAAGTTAAAGTTACGGGGATAAAAATGATACAAAAGCAGGTAGGCGATGGAGATATAGAAACTAAAGTAAATATGTGTCGAGAGAGTGAGATTATAGAAAATGAGGAGAGAGAGATGCATGTGAGTGATGAGAGTGTGTGGGAAAACAGAGCTAATCTATTATAATCAAATATATATTTTTGAGTATGGCGATATCGATCTTTCAATGATGTCTCCCTTCATCATTCGGTCTAATTCCTCCTGCACTGCTCTCCTCTTCGAAAATGGTACTGGATAACCCTTCAGTTCACATATATAATCCTTAGCTCTCCCTGGCGATTCATCAAACACATATCTGAAACGCTCCACAACTGTCCACAACTCCTCTCGCTGTGTACTTCCTACAACTTTACCCTCATTCAAAAATTATATTATAGTTTTAAATTTATGTCGATATTTTAGTAAATAAGTGGCCAAATATAATTGTAAAGTTCATAGTACCAGTGAGAGTGGGGACGTGCAGACGTGTATAGAATACAATAGAAACTTGTTATCATACAAGATATGTGGGTAATTTTGGGGGGTTGTGTGGTGTTAATAGAAGTGATATACTTATGGGATCTAGAAACTGTAACTGTAGAAGGGTTAGTTTAGTTATTAGGTTGGCTAGTACAGTGGTGGCATGTGCCACTGTAGGTAGCGGTAAGTGTTGGGGGTAACAGAGAGTGTTACCTCCATCGGAGGCCAAACTGGCGTAAAATACACGGCACAACTTTTATATAATTTTATGTTATATGCTGATTGATTGCCGTGCCGTGTATCAAAATGACGAAGAGAACATACCTGAATTTAGAGATGATTTCCCCGCCTTTTCGGGCGATTACTGCCTTACCAGCACTAATCGTGGTTTTGGATGGCGGTCAGCTATGGCCAAAAAGTTGGAAATTTGACCATAGCTGGCTTGAAATTGGTATATATTTGAAATTAATGGGGGGTGACTTTAGGGAAATCCCCGGAACTATGGAACAGCGGCTGCCACTCTGTTCGCGTGGGAACAGTAAACCAGGTGGTAGACCCGCATTAAGGGCTTATTAATATATAACATAGATATGATGATATCTACTTAATTTTAAAATGTAACGCAGAAGCAAGGACAAGGAGATGTTAAATTCCTCCACCAATGCCGTCCTTGTGGATGCAAATGGGCGCAACAGTCCACCATCAGAAAACAATAGTGTGTGTGGTTAAGGAGGTTACCCAGGGGGGTAATGAATCTAATCTAATTAACAAATTTAAAATTTGGTAACTCAATGATGACGACTCGCTCCTGAGCTAATTAAATAATTGTATCTTGATTCGAGAAATAGGTGCATTAGATGTTTATTATACTGTGTTTATTATGTCTTATGAATGTATTAGTTTATTGTGTTAGAGGTAAGGATTGATAAAATGTGTAATTTGTATAGTTTTGAAAGGTCATTCACCTTGTTAAGAAAATCAGCTGATCAGCTGTAGAATATCACTTATAAATTGTTTGCAAATTTCCAGTGTAATTAAATGGTCGAATCTAATGATTTCAATGTGATTAAAGATTTTAATTTAAATGATGTTAAATGAATTGAGATAGTTAAGAATTTTAAATGGTTTGTAAAAGGTGGTAAAGTTGATTTTGGGTGATTAATATTGAGTTAGGACATGTAGATCAGTCCATGTTGAATTTAAAGGGGTACTAGAGAGAATAATATTATTGTGGGAATAAAAGTAAGGTAGAATTTGAGATGTAATAGTGACACAGTAGCTAGGGGGAAAATATGTAGAGGATTGAGTGATATTGAGGTAATAAATAAGTGGAGATATTTTGTAGTTGAAAGTATTGTATTGGGAGAGTAAATAGTTGATGGGAATTTTGTACCCTTGCCGGCAAGTCTCTCCGACCTCGTGGCACCTCACTTACTAAATTCGTTCTATTTGTCCGAAACAATTTACGATTTTTATTTTCTTCCGAAAAACTGTTCTCACTTCCGCATTTTTTTGAAAACTGTACTCACATTTACTTGATACTGAAATTCTATTGTTGAGCCCTGTTTGGCGAGCTGCCTGCGCAGGCGAGTGTCGGTGAGGAACTGGGAATAGCGTCTCCCAAGTACCCCACCACTAGGTTTATTTGGACAAGACGGAAAGCAATGCCTTATGCGTTAAAGTCATTGTCACTGTTCAGGTAACACGTGCAATTCCCGCGTGTTGGACGTCGACGAAATCTGTTGTCCACTGGTTTCGTCACACAAGTAGACAGGATTTCGTCAAGACTTCCGTCATCTCCCAAGCACGTTGTTGAATTAAATTCGCAACTAGGCCATGTTGTTTTTGCTTCTTAGCGTCGTCTGCGCACCTGCTGGTGTTAGCGCGTGCCACTCAACACTACAGTTCCTGGAATTTTATTGCATTGTTGCCCCTTGACACATTCCATTGTACAGCTACACCTCACAACTTCTTTGTTTGAATAAAGCTTTTGTTTAACACGTGGCTGGCCACACAGATGAAAATGAATTTACGCTTTCTTAATAAAATCAAAAACCCCTCTCTTTAGCCCTGTTACAAAGAATAAAGTGAGCTGGGTCCAATGCGATGAGACTTGCAATTAATACTCTCGATTAACCAGTAAGATAACAACTTTTTTATTGCATCAACATATAAATATCTTTCATTAATTTATATTATGATAAATATAATATTTTCCTTTTCTTTACATTGTAAATATCCAAATATTTTAAAGATTATTCCTAATTCCAAGATAACAACCTAGTATTATTACAGAATTTTATATTATTGTTTCTTGAAAATTTATAAGTTATTCATATCACAAATCCCTGGAATATTCATTATCTCAGACAACCCCTTTTAAACGATTACACATAATTTAAAACACATACATAAACATCACAGATACAAATAGAAATACAGAAGCCTAGTGAACAGCGAGTATGGTCTTATCACAAACATTTTATAATTTTAAAAGGCCTGTAACCGCCTGGCTAATTTTATCAAAAAAAAAAAAAAACAATTTATAAACCTGGAGGAAAAACTGGATTGCCCATAATATCAAGAAAATACAATTAAAAAATTAAAGTGTCAGTACAGCCTGTATAGTTTTATAAAAAGTACATTTATAAATTTAAAGAACATTTGGATTGGCCTATAATAGCAAAAAAATACAATTACAAATTTAAAGTGTCAGTACAGCCTGTATAGTTTTACAAAAGGTACATTTATAAATTTAAAGAAAATTTGGATTAGCCTGTCCGCTAACATATTCCACACAACATCCGAAAATCCATAAACCATTACAAAAAAAATTTAGAACCCCCCCCCCCCAAGCCCGGACAGGGTAGAAGAAAGCTGGACAAAAGTCAGACCCGACAGAAAGTAACATGTCCGGGAGCTTGCATGGATTTCCACCAACAGGTGACTACCCCAGATTCAGTGATTTTAAGAAAGTAACACGGCCTGATAGCAGAATAAAAAAAAACCCCAGCCCTTCTATGAAAAATGAAAGTAATTAAGTGCAAAAAGAAACCCCGTGATAAAAATAGAAACCAGACCAGCCGGTCCAGCTCATCAAGTACAAACAGCACCCACCTACTTAATTAAAGTAAACATCCCTCCCCCACAAACATTTACAAACCCATTATAGAGCATAAATGTTACAATAAGGCATAAAATTAATGCGCGCTGGACACATCCAGCGAGCAGGCCTACAATTGTTCTCAAGATTAAGTGTATTATCAAACCAAGGTTACATGAAAAATTGTCCAGCCGGGCACGTACCCAATTAAAAGAGTTTAATGGTGTAAAAAGTCAATTTAAGTGGATGTTGAATGCACGATACCAGTTCTTCTCTCTAGAGGCCATTAAATATCACCTCATTTGGTCCAGGTGGTTACAGTGGCATGCTGTACAGTGGTTTCTCCTCCAGCAGCCGAGGAACGAGAGTAAGTGTTTTCAGGTCATGGTGCAAGCTGGAATCACCACCAAGCTGAAGTCAAGTCTCCGACTGCATCGAGAACCCGGAGGTCTATGAGTGTTTATTTAAGCATGATAGAGAAGAAATACAACAATATTTAACCACTCAGCCTGCCAAAGGAGAATAGGCTGTTCACGCAGTAGCTGACACGGACCGACTGAACGAACCTGCCAACAGATGCTTTGAGTCGGGCAACACAATTACCCGGTCAAGTCAACAGATCGCGCTGGCATGCAGAAACCCCGAAACACGGCTCACTGACCACGTAAAATAATAAAATAATAATTCTCAATTCTTAATAGATATATTTTTGTAAAGTAGCCTGGTTTCATTGAAACCACGGCACACTGACACAACCATGGTTCTAGCCCTGGTGTTTCAAACCTTGTCAACTTTCTTCCTATGAATTGCTAGGAGCCTGCGGATCATTGCATGGAATCCCCAAGGGGGAGTTCTTTGATGGTCTGAACTGATGACTTTCTTAACGGAGTTCGACGCTGATGTACTACTTTCCAAGACTCATCTGGATTGCTACCATAAGTATTCCCTTCCATCATACACCTATTATCATCAGGAACATCCCCAGCAGTATCGCTGTCTCCACTGGGGGGGGGGGAGTACAGCTGTACTGGTCCTATAGGCCACGACCCCGTCTAGACACATCTGTTATTGAAGGTTATGCGGTGGTGGTGGAAGCAGAAGGATCGGAGTTGGACCTTGTTTTGGCATATCTCCGACCTGCCCTGCAGACAGCGCTTCCACTCGAGGAGTGGGTCGCTCTCCTCAACCACCCCCTACCAACCATTGTAGCCGGCGACCTAAACGCCAAACATCCCTCTTGGAACAGCAGGATTGCTCATGCCTATGGAAAATCTCTATACCGGTTCGTCTCTGATGACCCCGCACTTCATCATCGGTCCAGAAGACCCGACCCACTTCCCCTTTACTGGTCAGCGACCGGACGTTCTTGACATTATCATTGCCAAGAACATGACCTATCGCATTCAGTTCTCATCTGTGTCGGACCTCTCGTACGACCACAATCCCCTCTTTATCACTGCCCAAGAGATGTCAGCTTCACCTTAATTCAACAGGCACTCCTATCACGATGAGCTCTCTTGGCGGTTACCATCTCTCCCCGCGGATACGATCGTCACTTGTGATGATCAGGATCTCCGAGCCACTCATCTCCAGGAGTTGGTCCAAGGTAGATCGACACACTTATACTCTCGAGGTGAAACATCGACGATCAGCCCTACCACCGGAAGCTGTCCACGCCATCTGGCTTTGGTGCAAGCTCCGCCGCAGATGGCAAAGAATCAGAGATCGCGCCATATAATGGCGCTTTCAGGCCCATCGCTTTATGCCCAACAGCTTCTTATGGGTCCTGTTCTACACTCCGACATGTCGCCGCCAGCAGCCCACAGGGATTTGTCTTCAGCTCTGTTCTGTACCTTGTGTACACGAACAGGTGGTTTTGCCTGCCTGCCTGCCTGTTTTGCCTGGAATCACGTTGTCTTTATTAACAGACGACGCAGTGTACGAGGAGTGTTCAGTAGAAACACGTTTGATCTGCGCAGCCATGACTTCGTCGCCATGGCAACGGAATTCATTTGTTTATATTGTCTGTTTACGTACTAGTGACGCGTCTGTCAAAAATATTTGCAGTTTGCTCTTTTCTAAGCGTTGTGACTGGGCCAAAAAACAGCTATGATAGAAAATCTGTCCAAAGATAATATGCGTGCCGTTATTCAGTTTTTGGCTGCTGAGGGGTGTCAGCAAATGAAATTTATATGAGAATTAAAACTGTGTATGGTTACTATAGTTATTCTCATATGGCAGTGGTTGAATGGTGCAATAAATTTTGACAAGGAAGAGAATCCACTAAAAATTTGGCCAGTCTCGTACCTGCACATGTTGCAGCATCAGATGAAAATAATATGAGACAGCTGGAAACTGCTTTACGCACAAATAGGCGCATCAAAGGTATAGAACTTTCTCAAATGTTGAGCATCAGTGTGGGAACTGTTCATTCCATCATTCACAGTCTTGACTATCACAAAGTTGCTGCTCATTGGATTCCACGACTGCTTACTGATGAGCAGAAAAATTTGTGTTTGGCCTTATCATTACAGAATTTGATGCGCTATCAACAACAAGGTACAGTACTGCCTTTCTACACCAAATTGTTGCTGGTGATGAGTCTTGGTGTTATCACTATGAACCAGAATCCAAACGTCAGAGTATGCAGTGGAAGCATGCACAATCTCTGAAGGCGAAAAAATGTTGGTTCTAACCTTCCGCAAGAAAAGTAATGGTATGGTGACTATATTTTCTTATTATCAGGGTGTGCTGCTCTTAGTTGTTAAAGAACCTGGTGTCAACATCAACGCTGAGTGATATGCACACAGCTTAAAATGCTTATGGGTGCTTAAAATGCTTATTTATTAAGAATAAATGTCCCGGGAAGCTCACAAATAGTGTCATTCTTCTGCGTGATAGTGCTCGACCCCATGTAGCCCAGATGATTCAAGATCTGCTTGGTCGTATGAAGTGGGAAGTCCCGACTTGTTCCTGTGCG
Organism: Magicicada septendecula; assembly: GCA_034769895.1. NCBI lineage: Eukaryota > Metazoa > Arthropoda > Insecta > Hemiptera > Cicadidae > Magicicada > Magicicada septendecula. The sequence continues at coordinate 665,448,989 of CM068368.1, forward strand.
ATTATCATGTTTTTGGCCCATTAAAGAAATCACTAAAAGGAAGGCAGTTCAAATCGAACGCTGAGATAGAGTTTGCTGTTAGCAAATGATTCCGCAAACAGCTGCAAGAATTTTATCAGCAGGGAATCTACAGATTAGTGCAACAGTGGGACTCATGCATTAATGTTAATGGAGACTTCTTTTATGATTGTTGAATAAAAAATGGTTTACAGCCTCTAAACGTGTTTCTATTGAAAATCCTCGTATCACTGCAGCTCCCTGTCCCCATGTTTTGCGAGCACTAAGCTGCAGCATCAGTTGAATCGGCTTCCAGACTAGCTACGGAAATGGGGAGTGACGATCAACATGGAGAAATCCGAGGCCTTATGCCCCATAGTAATGGGGTGGAGCTAACCATCAACAAAACAACTCCACACTATCACACATCATAACCTCTCAACACGGGGGAAAATGATGGTCTCCATGAAACTATAATCTAAGGGTATGCCAAAACGTACCGAGTAGACGAGGTTCACAACCGGCCCCGTCAACTCGGTAGGTTTCACTCCTCTCTCCAACTCCTTTTTTTATTTTTCTTCTTTTTCTAATTTTTTTGAATATTTTTTGATATTTTATGTTTTTGTAAGGGGAGGGTTAGGAAAATCGGGAAGATGAAAGGGCAAGGATCATTGAAAGGTTAAGAGCTAGGACTAAAGGTAAGGACATGGCTCCCTCCGGAAATAGGGAAGAATGGAGAAAACCAAGGCTCGCGCAGGCAGGGGCGCGTCCCTGAAGTAGACGAGCACCACTGGGACTGTGGGGAACATCTACCCGCTACCCGATGGCTCTCACCCTTCCATGACAGACTTTATGTACTTGTTCCTTCTGGACATCACTCACTGAGAAATTATCTCGTGTTGAGCTGTACTGATTTGTTTCTTCTGAATCAGAAACAAAGCAAATTACTTCACCACTTTCACTCCGATTTTGATTATCCTCATCATCTAAATCCTTTGTTTCTGCCTCTCCTGCTTCTCTTTCTTCCAACCCCTCCTCTTCTTCTTCCTCTATTTCTTCGTCCTTATAGTCCTCTTCTTCCTCTTCCATTTCTTCTTCATCATCTTCTTCCTCTTCTACAATTTCACCCTCTTCATCGCCATAATCAAAATCACCATCACAATACTGTACATCCTCACCATCCTCTAGCCGCTCATCCTGTCCATACAAAACTTCCTTCCGTTCATCAGAATTTTCTGCATCACATACAGAAGCCGGCTGCAAATCTGCACATATTACATCACCCTCATCAGCACAATCCCCAACGCTGCCACCCAACTCATCCTCAACCTCTACCTCATCTCCTTCAATTATACTTGTGTAACAACTTTTTTTTTTTTTTTTTTTTGAATGAGGGGCCACCAGTTATTTAAAACTAGGCGGAAGGCCTAGAGAAGCAAAAAATGCGCTGGGTCCAGTGAGACGGGACTTGCTATTAAAACTCGGTCGGTAAACAGCAATAACAACCTTTTATTATTTTCTTAAGAATCTGTTGTCTTAAACCACAACGCTGCAACCAAATTTCTCCTCAACATCTACCGCACTTGCGGCATGGACATCCCCTTGTCCATCCGCAACCTCAGAAACACTTGCAGCCTGGACATCCCCGTGTCCATCTGCAAACTCAGACTCTTCAGTCTCCCTAACACTTACAACTATACTCCCCTGCGCAGCATCTGCAGACCGCTCTTCTGCCTCTTCTTTCGATTCCTCTCCTTGACCACCTTCAGCAACTACCACGTCCTCAAACTTTTCCACCGTGGAATCCAGCTGTACAGGTTCATGTGCAATGACTAAATTAATTTCTACTGGCGATGGTAAAGCTACACCATCAAGTGACTTCTCATATCCCTGCGTAGACGATGATGATGTCACAGGATCTGGATCCCTCACGAACAATACCGGAACAAATTCTGCGGCATCTGGATTCAACCATGACGTCCTCTCTGAGTCCTGCAATTCAGTATCAACAGACGTTTTCTTGTCGTATCGTATCGATCCACAGAAGTTATTCCGCTTTTCTTCTTCTGCTTCACCTTCTTCATCCACTACTCTATTAGGCACCCGTAATTCCTCTGGAACCTTTAAAGTTTCTTTTCTCTCCAAACAGGAATAACGCCCTGCTACAGGCTCCCTACTTGCCGATGTTGTTTTACTAATATAATTTCTTCTTCCCCTGTTAAATTCATACTTCTTTGTTTTCTGTGCTGTAGCTGTTGTCGCCGTCTTTTTACTTGCCACCCCCTTGTGGCCTCCATTACTTCCGGAATACTCAGTTTTTCTTACCGTTTCTTGTGTTCTCCTCCAACCGCCATGTTTGTCTTCTTTAGCTCTTCCTAATGAACCACTGGAGTATTGGACATCTTTAGCAGCTCTTCCCCGGGACTCATCATTCTCCTGGACCCTCCGGGCATGCGCACACCATCGGTCCAGGTCCGCAAAAGAACGTGGAGGCTCTGCGAAAACCAGCCGGGATCTCTCTTGGGGATTCAGTCCTTCCAGAATTGCCTGTATAACCTCCCTCTCGGGCAACCCCAACCTTAATATACGGGCAGCTTTCCTTACATCATGCACGAAGTCCCCGAATGCCTCTCCGTTGGCCTGTAGGCGATAGAATAAATCTAACTTAAGCTGGGAACGTCGTCGATGGGGTATGAAGAAACCCAACACTTCCCCATGGAAGGTGTCAACACTGCCACCCCGACGCAGAGTGTTGGTGACCAGCTCAGCCAACGGACCCCGGCAATACGGGTATATGAGGGCCAAGACCTCCCCATCGGACACCCCCGGGAAATCTGCCAACTGCAGCACCAGGTCCAAGAAAACCAGCAGCTGGTCCTCATCAACTCCATTCACCACCGGAAATTTCTGGAGAACGCCTGAAATGGGGTGGGGCGACTTCTGATAGCATACCACCGCCAGAATTGCACAATTCACCACACACAACAACAAAACATAAATTCCAACGAAACACCTAACACAAACATGACTTAAAAAACGGAAAAACCCGAGTACTGTTCCTTCCTTCGAATATACCCCCGGGTTCTCTAGCGCTGCGGAGACCTGGCCCACTCCTGAACCAACTTCCTTGACACCACTGAAGGGAACAAGCAAAGACCAACATGTACCTAACATACACAACACCTATCACCAATCACGACATACACGTCTCACCAACACATAGCTAGCAATCATAAATCGGCTTCAAATTCCGAAACTTCTCCATGAATTCAGTCGGTGACGGTACCGACTTCCGATCGGGCCATACCGCATTCCGCTAATGCCACCGCTATAATTCGACCTCGAATTACCAATATATTCTATCCCCCAAGCAACGCTTAAGACCCCCGGCAGTTCAACATCTCAAAATTTTCTAACTACGGATACCTACCCCGTGGTGCGATCAGACTCACAAGTTGAAAAAACAACCTAACAATTATACATTGACATACACCTATAAAACAATAAACATGATATACCTTGGCCTATGTGTTAATTTCTTTGATTTTTGAAATTTCATTTTGCCCCAAATGTTTTCCGAGTTTGCAAGCCCCGTCACACCAAGGATCCAAGGTTCGACCCTAGAATCAACCACGCTCTGCTACCATTTGTAACCCCTCTTTCTATTTTTATGCTTTATAAAAAAAACTTTTTTTTTTTTTGAAAGAGGGGCCACCAGTTATTTAAAACTAGGCAGAAGGCCTAGAGAAGCAAAAATGCGCTGGGTCCAGTGAGACGGGACTTGCAATTAAAACTCGGTCGGTAAACAGCAATAACAACCTTTTATTATTTTCTTAATTTCCATTATCCATGTTACATCTCTATATATATTAATTACAATTCCCATCATTTGTTTAATACATCGTAACCCATAGAAATTTCAATATCCCCTGTAAGTGCAATTATAACAATAGTCTCGATAAATAAATAAATCTCAATATATCAATAATCAATTTCAATAAATCAATTTCAATTATAACAGTAATTAACATTCCTTCAAATAATTCACCCACATATATATATCAATCTGGTTCATTATTTTAACACATAATATAACACACATATACCTATAAATCACGTAATCACAGACAAATTACAATTATAAAGCCTGGCGCACCGCCTGCATATTTTATCAAATACATACATGAAGGTAGAGAATATCTGGACTTGCCATAATAACAAGAAACTACAATTATAACTTGAGGTGCCAGCACAGCCTGTATAAATTTTATAAAATTGTAAAATCTTTAATTTTATAAGAGTGTAAAAATTTAAAGCAAATCTAAATCGATCATAACAGCAACCCCTTTTACATTTTTATAATGTCAGCAGACAGACTAAGAACAGTAACACTTCTTGAGACCACATTTGTAATAAGTAATGATAATAGAACAATAATACTTAATCTTGTTAACAATATAATAATATATAATATTTAATTTGTGATGAAATACCATGATAAGTTAAACTTGCTATAATGACAGGCGAAATGTAAAACTAGTGGATTCATATAATACACAGGACATTTGTCCTAAAAAGGTTAAATGTTTAGAAAGAATTCATTCTTTAATCATAATGGTTTGATGATAAGCAAAATTAAACAGACAAGTCTAGCAAGCAAAAGCCAGAACCTAAGTTATAATAACAAGTACCGCCTGCATGATTTTATAATCTAAAAAATATTAATAATATATGCCTTAAAAAAAAAATTTTTAATATCAGCCATCTGTGCATATATAAAATTAAAATAACAACATGTTGTATACTAGCAGCTGTAGGAGTGTGCCAGAATAGGCCTGACCTGGCCAGGTGAGACCAGTAGCAAACCTGCATGAAACGGCACCCACAGGTGCATAACTTGTGCCCAGAAAACCTATTTAGAAATCAACACGGAAACGGCATGAAAAACCAAAACCCCCAGCCCTTAAATGCAGGAAAATAATTAAATATGAAACCCCAGTAATACTCAGAAGACCTCTGAACCAGCTGGTTCGGAATCAAGAAACTCATACCTATACTTAATTTTAAAGAACAAATTCCCCTTACAACATTTGGTTTCAAAATTATGAAAAAAAAAAGGCTCTGGCACGCTCCCACAGTGCAGCTCACAATTACAGTGATAGTACGTTATAATCATGAATAATGTTCATAGTAAATGTCTTGGTGACACACCCTTGATTTAACTATCTAGCTGAATAAGCAAATTGTTCTAGCACAAATTCGTCACACTGATGTTCTGCGGGCCAGGCTAAAAAAATAAAAAAAGAGTTCATATCACATTATCTGAAGTGGCTGTACCACATAGTCACTGGTAGCTAGCTCCCTCCTCGGCACAGGCAAGGTTTCAGGTGGTTCATGGCTGGTGAAGGCGGCAGTACACCAGCTGTGGCCAGATCTCCGTTTCTAGGGCGAGAACCCTAAGGATTCAAAAAGATTAAAAAACTGTCCACTAAAACTTGCACCCTAGTCATGTATTTTAAACACCAAAACTGGAGCTCCCAACTAACTCAAAATAATGCAAAAAAGTTTTTAAATTTGCATATGAATTATTTATAACTCCAAAATAATCATGAACTCATAGTAAGAATAATATGTGCATAGTAATGAGGCACGCACACCGGCTTCGACCAGTGGCGACATAACCATACATGTTCTCAGCCACCTCGCCACGTGGCGATACAATAATCGCAATTTTTGCAAATAATGAACACACTAAAGGCCCTCCCAGCTACATACAATTAAAAGAATTACAGCACTTCACCTAGGGCGGTCTTAAAATTTACCTTTAACTGATTTAATTAAAAGGAAGTTCACACTTCCGGTCACCAGTGCGTGTTTATGCATAATCGACAAGATACAGTTCTCTCTAACGTACTTAATTTAGTTACAACTTTATATTAGGCTGAATGAACAATGATTACAACAATTACAGGCGGCATCTAAATACTATAACATCGATTATATCTCTTAATACACACACACACACGTCTGATCGAACCACGAGCATTCTAACGTTTGCATCTGGTTGAATACATTTAAATGTAAATCTTTCCTTACTACCAAATCATTGTAAACAATTCTATAATGAACTTACCGGGAAGTCTCAAGCACTTAGCCTGCCATCAAAGATGAGAAGAAAACTGCACACGTAAACTGTCCAAGAGGAGAAGCTGCTGTTTATTCGATGAATGGCTGCCTGCGACTGATTCTCGCAACGTGCACGGAAACGCAGCCCAAATTCGGCCCGCTAGATAGCGTGCACTGCCGGACAGTGCCATACAGATATCGCCTCCCTCACTGACATTGATAACTAATCGAAATTTATTATTATTGGAAATATAGTATATGTATTTCCTCGAACGCCGGGTTATGCAAACACCGGCACACTTGTAGTATGGGTGACCTCGTGTTCATCTGCAAACTCAGAGACCCCAGTCTCCTTAACACCCATAAATACACTTCCATGTGCAGCATCTTCAGACTGCTCTTCCCTCCTCCTCTTCATCTTACACTCTTCACACACTACTCTATTAGGCACTTGTAATTTATCTGGAACATTTAAATTTTTCCTTTTTTTTTCAAATATGAATAAAGTCTTGCTAAAGGATCCCTACTTGCCGACGTTTGTTCACTAATATAACTTCTCCCTCCACTGAAAATTTCATGTTTATTTGTTTTCTCTTCTGTAAGTGTTGTTACCGTCCTTTCACCTGCTACCTCCTTATAGCTTTCATTACTTCTAAAATATTCTGCTTTTCTTACAGTTTCTTGTGTTTTCGACCAACCACCATGTTTGTCATTTTTAGCTCTCTCTAATGAACTACTTGAGTCTTGGGCATCTCTTGCAGCTCCCTCCCGGGACTCGTCACTCGCCTGGACCGTTCTGGCAAACACACACAACCGGTCCAGGTCCGCAAAACAACGTGGACGGTCTGCGAACACCTAACGGGATCTCTCTTGGGGAGTCACCCCTTCCAGAATTACTTGGATAATGTCCCTCTCGGGCAACCCCAACCTTAAAATCCGGGCAGCTTTGCGTATACTCTGCACAAAGACCCCCAACGCCTCTCCGTTGGCCTGTACACGATAGAACAGCTTAAATCTCAACTGGTCACGTCGTTGACGGGGTATGAAGAAGTCTAACACCTCCCCATGGAGAGCGTCGATACCGCCGCCACGACGCAGAGTGTTGGTGACCAGCTCAGCCAATGAACCCCGGCAATACGGATATATAAAGGACAAGAGGACCCCATCGGACAGCCCCGGGAAATACGCCAACTGCAGGACAAGGTCCAAGAAAACCAACAATTTTCCCTCATCTTCTCCATCCACCACCAGAAGTTTCTGAAGAACGCCGGAAATAGGGTTGGGCAGTCTCTGATAACATACCCCCGCCATAATTACACAATCCACAATACGTTACAACAAAATATAATCACAAAAATCAGAAAAAATTTGAGTACAGTCCTTCCTTCAAGTAGACCCCGGGCTCCCTAACGTTACGAAGACCTGACCCACTATCCTCAACTATCTCTCGTTACCACCACACAAGAAGACAAATAATTTCTGATACTAACACAAGACATAAAATCAATAACACCGAATACCGATCACAACGTCCCATTTCACAAATACATGCAACAACCACTAAAGACGAACATTGCCATTCCAAAAACTTGTAAACAATGAAATATCTGTCAGTACGCCCTACCATACCGACTCTCGATCGGGCCATACCGCATCCCGCCAAACCAACGCGCTATTATTCGAATATCAATTAATAATAAAGTCCATTCCCATCACAACGCCCCAGATCTCCGGTAGTTCCAAGTCTCAAACGACCCCAAAATATTCCAACTGATATGCATGCATGCCTCTTGGCGGCATCCAGTTTACAAATTCAAAACAGGCTGACAACTCATACACCAACATAATACATCAAAACATTGAACATAACACAACATCGGCATATATAATTTCTCATAGTTATATTTTATTTTTTTTTACTGTTTCCCAGTTTGTAAGCCCCGTCCCACCAAAGGACCCAAGGGTTCAACTACGGATTTTAACCACGCTCTGCTACCATTTGTAACCCCTTTTACTTCCATGTTCCTTAAGGAAATGGAAGTATGATGATGGCAAAAAAAATCGTGTTCGAGATTATTGCAGATTCTGATTGTACTACACTCAAAACATGAAAAAAAGAAGTTTTTCGAAAAGTGTCTGTGTGTGTGTCTGTGTGTCTGTAGATTTTTTACTTCCATGTTCCTTAAGGAAATGGAAGCATTGCGATGGCAAAAAAAATCGTGTTCGAGATTATTGCAGATCCTGATTGTACTACACTCAAAACATGAAAAAAGTCTGTAGATTTTTTTCTATGGCAAACGATAACAGCCGCAAATTCAAACAGAATCAAATATTTTTTGCATACCGCCCTGATTTGTAGAGTACTCAAGACCTATTGTTTTTGGTGAAGATCGGTTAAGGGAAAGGGGTAGTTTACTTACAACTTTTTTTTAATCAAGGTTAATTTGTTTCTATGGAAATAATAACAAACACAAACATTTGCCGCAAATTCAAACACAATCGAATAATATTTTGCATACAGCCCTGAATTGTAGAGTTCTCAAGACGTACTGATTTTGGTAAAGATCGGTTAAGGGAAAGGGCTAGTTTACCTGCAACGTTTTATGTTTTAACAAGGGTATTTTCTATGGCAAACGATAACAGCCGCAAATTCAAATATAATCAAATAATTTTTTGCATACTGCCCTGAATTATAGAGTTCTCAAGACCTTTTGTTTTTGGTGAAGATCGGTTAAGGGAAAGGGGTAGTTTACCTGCAACATTTTATGTTTTAACAAGGGTAATTTTTTATATGACGAACGATAACTGCTGTAAATTCAAACAGAATCAACTACGTTTTTGCGTACCTTTTTGAACTAAAGAGAACTCAAGGTCTGTTGATTTTGTTGAAGATCGGTTAATGGGAAGGGTTAGTTTACCAGCAACGTTTTATGTTTTAACAAGGGTATTTTCTATCGCAAATGATAACAGCCGCAAATTCAAACAGAATCAAATGGTTATTTGCATACAGCCCTAAATTGTAGAGTTCGCAAGACTTTTTGTTTTTGGTGAAGATCGGTTAAGGGAAAGGGGTAGTTTACCTGCAACATTTTATGTTTTAACAAGGGTAATTTTTTATATGACGAACGATAACTGCCGTAAATTCAAACAGAATCAACTACGTTTTTTTGTACCTTTTTGAACTAAAGAGAACTCAAGGTCTGTTGATTTTGTTGAAGATCGGTTAAGGAAAAGAGGTAGTTTATCAGCAACGTTTTATGTTTTAAAAAGGGTAATTTTTTTTTACGAACGATAACTGCTGAAAATTCAAAGAGAATATAATAATGTTTTACACACTTTCCTGAGTTGTACAGAGCTCAAGGTCTGTTGATTTTGGTGAAGATCGGTTAAGGGAAAGGGGTAGTTTACCTGCAACATTTTATGTTTTAACAAGGGTAATTTTTTATATGACGAACGATAACTGCCGTAAATTCAAACAGAATCAACTACGTTTTTTCGTACCTTTTTGAACTAAAGAGAACTCAAGGTCTGTTGATTTTGTTGAAGATCGGTTAAGGAAAAGAGGTAGTTTATCAGCAACGTTTTATGTTTTAAAAAGGGTAATTTTTTTTTACGAACGATAACTGCTGAAAATTCAAAGAGAATATAATAATGTTTTACACACTTTCCTGAGTTGTACAGAGCTCAAGGTCTGTTGATTTTGGTGAAGATCGGTTAAGGGAAAGGGATAGTTTACCTACAACATTTTATGTTGTAACAAGAGAAATGTTTCCATGACGAACGATAACTGCCGTACATTCAAACAGAATCAAATATTTTTTTGCATGCATCCGTGAATTGTAGAGGACTGAAGGTCTATTGATTTTGGAGATGATCGGTTAAGAGAAAGGGGTAGTTTACCAGAAACATTTTATGATTTAACAAGAGTAAAGTACTTAATTTTTATAAATAAAGTATCCTGATAAGAAGCTCATAATAATCCACTGTAGAAACGTAGATGAAATATCTATAAATGAAGAGGTTAGGTGAATGGGGTGAGGGTAATTTTCTATTATTACAATTTATCGTTGCAGGTGGAGGGGAAAATTTTTTATGTGTACTACGTTATCGGTAACAAAGAAGTAGTTTTTTGTTAAAATTGCTTCTCGGGCTGTTTAGCCGTAGTCCAATGTTTTCTGCAAAACCAGACTTTTCGGCAGTGGCATCGACTGCCATCATCAGTGAAAATCGAGTGCGAATACGTGAAATGGTATACGTTAGTGACCACAGTACTGTGGTTAATGCTGAAGCAATAAGTAGAAAGACGTAGTTTCTATGGAAATATTTCATTTCGAATATGATTTTAAATATAAATCTTAGAACTTGGAAGTCATGTATAGTTCTCCATACCGATATTTATTTGTGTTAACATTTTTTTTTTTTTTTTTTTTTTTTTTTTTTTTTTTTTTTTTAAAAAGGGCTACCAGATATTTAGGACTAGGCTGGAGGCCTAGAAGAAGCATAAAGTGAGCTGGGTCCAAAGCGACGGGACTTGCAATTAATACTCTCGATTAACCAGTAAGATAACTTTTTTATTGCCTCAACATATAAATATCATTTATTAATTTATATTATCATAAATATAATATTTTCCTTTGCTTTACATTGTAAATATCCAAATATTTTAAAGATTATTCCTAATTCCAAGAAATTAGGAATAAGGGTTGTTACCTTGTATTATTACAGAATTTTATATTCTTGATTCTTGAACATTTGTAAATTATTCATATCACAAATCCCTGGAATATTCATTATCTCAGACAACCCCTTTTAAACGATTACACATAATTTAAAACACACATATATTTTACAGATACAAATAGAAATACAGAAGCCTAGTGAACAGCGAGTATGGTTTTATCACAAACATTTTATAATTTTAAAAGGCCTGTAACCGCCTGGCTAATTTTATCAAAAAAAAATTTATAAACCTGAAAGAAAAACTGGATTGCCCATAATATCAAGAAAATACAATTACAAATTTAAAGTGTCAGTGCAGCCTGTATAGTTTTATAAAAATTACATTTATAAATTTAAAGAACATTTGGATTGGCCCATAATAGCAAGAAAATACAATTACAAAGTTAAAGTGTCAGTACAGCCTGTATAGTTTTACAAAAGGTACATTTATAAATTTAAAGAACATTTGGATTGGCCCATAATAGCAAGAAAATACAATTACAAATTTAAAGTGTCAGTACAGCCTGTATATTTTTACAAAAAGTACATTTATAAATTTAAAGAACATTTGGATTGGCCCATAATAGCAAGAAAATACAATTACAAATTTAAAGTGTCAGTACAGCCTGTATAGTTTTACAAAAGGTACATTTATAAATTTAAAGAACATTTGTATTGGCCCATAATAGAAAGAAAATACAATTACAAATTTAAAGTGTCAGTACAGCCTGTATAGTTTTACAAAAAGTACATTTATAAATTTAAAGAAAATTTGGATTGGCCCGTCTGCTAACATGTTCCACACAACATCTGAAAATCCAAAAACCATTACAACAAAAATTTAGAACCCCCCCCCCCCCAAGGCCGGACAGTGTAGAAGAAAGCTGGACAAGAGTCAGACCCGACAGAAAGTAACATGTCCGGGAGCTTGCATGGATTTCCACCAACAGGTGACTACCCCAGATTCAGTGATTTTAAGAAAATAACCCGGCCTGATTGTAGAACAAAAAAATGCTCCCAGCCCTTCTATGAAAAACGAAAGTAATTAAGTGCAAAAAGAAACCCCGTGATAAAAATAGAAACCAGACCAGCCGGTCTAGCTCATCAAATACAAACAGCAACCACCTACTTAATTAAAGAAAACATCCGTACCCCACAAACTTTACAAACCCATTATAGATCATAAATGTTACAATAAGGCATAAAATTAATGCGCGCTGGACACATCCAGCGAACGGGCCTATAATTGTTCTCAAGACTAAGTGTATTATCAAACCAAGGTTACATGAAAAATTGTCCAGCCGGGCACGCACCCAATTAAAACAGTTTAATGGTGTAAACAGTCAATTTAAGTGGATGTTGAATGCACGATACCAGTTCTTCTCTCTAGAGGCCAAATTATGTAAGAATAGGTTAAATATCACCTCATTTGGTCCAGGTGGTTACAGTGGCATGCTGTACAGTGGTTTCTCCTCCAGCAGCCGAGGAACGAGAGTCTAAGTGTTTTCAGGTCATGGTGGAAGCTGGAATCACCACCAAGCTGGAGTCAAGTCTCCGACTGCATCGAGAACCCATAGGTCTATGAGTGTTTATATAAGCATGATAGAGAAGAAATACAACAATATTTAACCACTCAGCCTGCCAAAGGAGAATAGGCTGTTCACGTATTAGCTGACACGGACCGACTGAACGAACCTGCCAACAGATGCTTTGAGTCGGGCAACACAATTACCCGGTCAAGTCAACAGATAGCGCTGGCATGCAGAAACCCCGAAATACGGCGCACTGACCACGTAAAATAATAATTCTCAATTCTTAATAGATATATTTTTGTAAAGTAGCCTGGTTTCATTGAAACCGTGGCACACTGACACAACCATGGTTCTAGCCCTGGTGTTTCAAACCTTGTCAACTTTCTTCCCATGAATTGCTAGGAGCGTGCGGATCGTTGCATGGAATGCCCAAGGGGAGTCCTTCGATGGTCTGAACTAATGACTTTCTTAACGGAGTACGACGCTGATGTACTACTTTCCGAGACTCATCTGGATTGCTACCATAAGTTCTCCCTTCCATCATACACCTATTATCATCAGGACCGTCCCCAGCAGTCTCGCTGTCTCCACTTGGGGGGGGGGTTCAGCTGTACTGGTCCCATAGGCCACGACCCCGTCTAGACACATCTGTTATTGAAGGTTATGCGGTGGTGGTGGAAGCAGAGGGATCGGAGTTGGACCTTGTTTTGGCATATCTCCGACCTGCCCTGCAGACAGCGCTTCCGCTCGAGGAGTGGGTCGCTCTCCTCAACCACCCTCTACCAACAATTGTAGCCGGCGACCTAAACGCCAAACATCCCTCTTGGAACAGCAGGATTGCTCATGCCTATGGAAAATCTCTATATCGGTTCGTCTCTGATGACCCCGCACTTCATCATCGGTCCAGAAGACCCGACCCACTTCCCCTTTACTGGTCAGCGACCGGACGTTTTTGACATTATCATTGCCAAGAACATGACCTATCACATTCAGTTCTCATCTGTGTCGGACCTCTCGTACGACCACAATCCCCTCTTTATCACTGCCCAAGAGATGTCAGCTTCACCCTAATTCAACAGGCACTTCTATCACGATGAGCTCTCTTGGCGGTTACCACCTCTCCGCGCGGACCCGATCGTCACCTGTGATGATCAGGATCTCCGAGCCACTCATCTCCAGGAGTTTGTCCAAGGTAGATCGACACACTTATGCTCTCGAGGTGAATCATCGACGATCAGCCCTACCACCGGAAGCTCTCCACGCCATCTGGCTTTGGTGCAAGCTCCGCCGCAGATGGCAAAGAACCCGAGATCGCGACATATAATGGCGCTTTCAGCCCCATCGCTTTATGCCCAACAGCTTCTACAGGATGTAAACTATGATCGATGGGACTCGTATCTTGAGTGTCTTGAAATCGATCACGCCTTTGTTTGGAGAGCGGCGAGTAGACTGACCCGCGAGGAGAGAACTCGCAACCCGCTAGAAACTCCGAATGGGGTTGTATCTTTGGCAGTAGGCAAGGCCGAGGTCTTTGCCGACTGCAGCACAATAATTATTTACCGTTCACCAAGGTCTCTCGGACCCTGTCTACTCGGAAGAAGTTTGTGACTTCCTATATGGACATTTTTCCCACCCTCCAGATGATCCACCCAGCCCGTTCGACAGGGATGAACTTGTTTCGTCTATCTGTCAACTTAACCGCCATCGTGCCCCCAGCCCTGAACAGATCGGGGCCGCTGCACTCCAACATCTCCCGGCCTCAGGCGTGAACCTCATTCTTGGGGTGTTCAACTCCTGTCTCTGTCTACAGTACTTTCCCCGCCTGTGGAAAACAGCAAATATCGTAATGATTCCAATGCCCTGTAAGCCACGAATGCTTCCAGAAAGCTATCGGCCTATCTCTCTCTAGCCAGTCATCTCGAAGGTGTTGGAGCGTATCCTGCTCGCCCGTATCTCGCCGCTTTTGGATGATTTCATCTGCAGTGAGTAGTTTGGGTTCCACAAAGAGCACTTTTCAATTGGTCCGCATTATTACGCACTTGTCTGACACCACCAACAGGCAAGTGGCTATGGCCGCCGTTCTGTTGGGTGTGAGCAAGGCATTTGATTAAGTCTGGCACGAAGGTCTTCTGTTTAAACTCGCCCATTCTCTACTCCCACCGTACATAGTATTTTTTCTCCAGTCATACCTCAGTGACCGTACCTTCAGGGTGAATGTCGATGGGTCCTGTTCTACACTCCGACATGTCGCCGCCAGCATCCCACAGGAATTTATCTTCGGCACTGTTCTGTACCTTGTGTACACGAACAGGTCATTTTGACTGCCTGCCTGCCTGTTTTGCCTGGAATCACGTTGTCTTTATTAACAGACGACTCAGTGTACGAGGGTTGTTCAATAGAAACACGTTTGATCTGCGCAGCCATGACTTCGTCGCCATGGCAACGGAATTCATTTGTTTATATTCTCTGTTTACGTACTAGTGACGCGTCTGTCAAAAATATTTGCAGTTTGCTCTTTTCTAAGCGTTGTGACTGGGTTCAAAAAAGAGCTATGATAGAAAATCTGTCCAAAGATAATCTGCGTACCGTTATTCAGTTTTTGGCTGCTGAGGGGTGTCAGCCAATGAAAATTTATATGAGAATTAAAGCTGTGTATGGTGACTATAGTTATTCTCATATGGCAGTGGTTGAATGGTGCAATAAATTTTGACAAGGAAGAGAATCCACTAAAAATTTGGCCCGTCTCATACCTGCACATGTTGCAGCATCAGATGAAAATAATATGAGTCAGCTGGAAACTGCTTTACGCACCAATAGGCGCATCAAAGGTATAGAACTTTCTCAAATGTTGAGCATCAGTGTGGGAACTATTCATTCCAGCATTCACAGTCTTGACTATCACAAAGTTGCTGCTCAGTGGATTCCACGACTGCTTACTGATGAGCAGAAAAATTTGTGTTTGGCCTTATCATTACAGAATTTGATGCGCTATCAACAACAAGGTACAGTACTGCCTTTCTACACCAAATTGTTGCTGGTGATGAGTCTTAGTGTTATCACTATGAACCAGAATCCAAACGTCAGAGTATGCAGTGGAAGCATGCACAATCTCTGAAGGCGAAAAAATGTTGGTTCTAACCTTCCGCAAGAAATGTAATGGTGACGGGGCCCGCTCTAGTGGTTACGTCGCCCCGGACAAAAAGACAAATTGCCGCCCCTTAATAATATATATATATTTTTTAAATCAAGGTACATATTTTTTATTTTCAATAAAAATCAAATCATTTTATTTAAATTTTAATAAAAGCATATATTTAGAAAGAAACATGTAACATAACATAATATTGACAATCAAGTAGTACAAAACAGTAGATTCTACTTTTTATGTTAAATAAAAGTTAAATCATTTTAAATTATAATCAACACATACATATATACATATTTAGAAAGAAACATGTAACATAACATAAAATTGATAATCAAACAGTAGAAATTAATTAAGAAATATCTGTACCTAGCCACAAATTGTTAACCATATAATTTTTTACATTTTTAAATGCTATTAAAAATGTGTATTATTGCACAATCAATCAAAATGCCATTATTTTGAAAATAAAACAAGGTAACATCAACTATGCTAAAATCACAAAAAACTTTTTTTTCTCACTTTCAGTTCTGCAAACTTTTTTATTACATCTTTTAAATTTACTTGATCAGCAATTTCATGCTCAATTGCCAAAATGGCCAAACCATTAAGACGATTTTGTGTAGTAGTCTAACGTAAAAAGTTCTTAATTAATTTTAACTTATAGAAACTCCTTTCGCCACTTGCTACAGTTATTGGTATCGTTAGCAATATTCTTAAAGCAATAGTAAGATTTGAGGCAAAATTTAACTTTGTAATTAAGCTCAGTACATTGCTTAGGCTTTCTTTTTTGCCCAAAAGCGCAGATACTGCTGAAATTTCCTCTGCTAATTCTACCCCATTTATGTCAACAGAATCACCATCAGTTAAAATACATTCTAAATTCTTACAGTGTTTTAGTAGCATTTCTTTGGACATGGTATTTAAATCGTATATATTATATAAGAATTGAAAATAGTTACTATGATTACTAAGTTGTTCAAATCTAGCATCTAGTGCATTTAGTGCTTGATCGATTGTAAAATAAAAAAAATCTATTTTATATTTTTCTTTTGGATCTTCGATCGGTTCATCTCGTGCTTCGTACGAGAAGTTCCTTTTTATTCTTCTTACGCGGTGTCGTGTTATTGTTGATCCAAATTTAGCCTCCACGTCAATTTCGGTAGCAAGTTCTTTTGCATCAATAATAGTTTCATCGAAGGACGAATACGATCGAAGATTCTTGAAAAATATTTTGCAGTTTTGTAAAAGATCAAGTGCAGAGGCTAGATCAAAACCTTTTGTTTGCATCAACTTGCGTATTGGATTAATTCAATTTAGTATTGTATGCCAAATAACTAATGAACACAAAAACTTAAATTGTTTAATACAATTTAATAAACCCGAGGCCTCGTCTCTTATTAAATTATCAATTTCTTGGTTTTCGTAAATGCTTAGCAAGGCGTCGTATACATCTCCCAAATGGAATCTCAAAGGCTTTAAGGCCTCTATCCTACTCTCCCATCTAGTGTCACTCAATGGTTTCAAAGTTAAACCTTGAACACGTTTTAAAAGTATTGCCCATCGAAAAGTAGATGCCGAAAAAAATAAATATATTTTTGGACCATGTTGAAGAAATTAGCGGCTTCCAAGGATGCTTTTGCCATATCATTAACAACAAGATTGAGAGAGTGGCTACTACACGGAACATAGAATGCTCGCGAATTATATTGTTTAATTTTAGATTGCACTCCTGCTTTATCGCCCCTCATATTGGACCCGTTGTCGTATCCCTGCCCTCTGATATCCTGCAAATTTAAACCCAAGTCATTAAGTTCTCCAATTATAATATCAGTCATTTGTTTTCCTGTGGATCTTTCGACTGGTAAGAAGCCTAAAAAGCTTTCATTAATTTTAATTTCAACATCAGCGTCAAATTTATTGATTGAAACATATCTGATTACAAGAGTCATTTGCTCTACCTTACTAATGTCAGGAGTACAGTCTTAAATTATGGAAAAATATTTGGATTTTTTTATTTCATCAACAATATGAGACTTTACACTTTGATGCAGCAGATCTATTATCTCGTTTTGTATATTTTTCCCGAGATAGTGAGCTTTAGTCTTTTCTTTTTTGAGCACTCTACGGACGTGCTCTTCCATAATGGGATCAAATTCAAATAGCAACTCAACTATTTTTAAGAAATTACCGTTATTATACTGAAACAACTTGTCGCTTGTACCTTGAAAAGCCAGACAACTTTTACCAAGCATTTTAGTAATTGCTACGATTCTTAGAAGCACCTCGTTCCAATGGTTTGTTTCGGCATTAATATTTCTTTGAGCAGCCGCATCTATAGTTTTACAACACTTTAACCTTTGGTTCATTTCTAGCCATGATTTTTGGGCCTGAATATGATTTTTGGAAATTTCATGCTCTTTTAAAGTTTCGCCGAGGTGCTTCCAACTTTTAAAACCCTCCTTTAAAAGAGAACTAACTATACAGCTGAAAATTTTGCAACAGAAGCAGTAAACGCAGTTTTGTGAAAGAGAGTACACTAGCCAGTCTCGTAAAACTTGCTCTCCATTGCTTAAAATTCGTGTATAATAATTTGCGCTAAAATGTCGACCAGCGTCATTGGAAGGAAATTTGTAATTATGCAATGGTTTAGGTGGACCTTGTCTTACTAAAAAACATCTTTCGGCGTCTCCTAAAATTCTTGGCCACAATGATGCTGGATCTGTACTCAAAGTTTGTAGAACGCTTTCTGTGGGTGTCAAGTTGGTGTCCAATTCGAGCCATCGAAGCAGCCAGCCTCGGATGCTCGTATTAAGAAGTAAGTAAGTACGTTGGTGTCAATTTTTTCAATGCTTTCATCTGGTGATGGTAGAGTCAGAGTGTCGTCAGTTCCAATTGATTTAGAAACTTCGTCCATTTGTTTGTCATCATCATTCTCTGACGATTCCGTATTTTCTTTTATAACCGGACTTGATGTTGGATTCTCAGAGTCGTCATTTGTTATGGTACAACTCTTGATATAATTTTTTAACGCGCCAGCTTGTTTTTGCTTTCGGCTTCCTTTTCCAGCCTTCTTTTTTTGTACTGGTAACCAGACAGTTTTCTTAGACCGTCAGACATTCTGGAAGAGGCACCCACATAACTCAAATTAAACATTGTAAACTATAAAATAATAATTAAAAATAAAGATTTATCCTTGTTCTAAATAAGCTAAAACCGTAATTAACATAACTTCAAAATTATATTCCGTCAACGACATAAAAAATATTTATGCGCTACACTACGCAAAATATTTTTCTTATCCTGTGGACGTAAAGAAAGTCTAGTGTAATTATATATGTATTTTATAATAACAAATATTTCAGCAAATCATAAATAGTCATTAAAAACAATTTTATAATTCTTGATTTTGAGATTTTATTCTGTTCAATTATTCAAATATATTATTATAAAACGCGTTTTATCGAAGCAATGAACTTAACAAATGTCTTATATTATTGATTCAAATAATTAATTTCATAAAACAAAAATATAAATAATTATACCTATAGAATAGATTCAAATTTGATACAATATTTTATTGATTCAATAAACACCCTTTTTGGATAAATAAAATATTTATTTTATTTTAAACGCTTTCATTGTTTCGATTCGATAATCGATTTACGATAAACTAGTGTCTATCAAACTAAACAACAGCTTAATATTATAGATGTACTTACCTTTCAAAATTAAGAAATCGCACTGAAGTAAATTTTATGAACTTACTTCGCTTCACTACCGACGTAATAGAAAGAATAATGCTATTGTGTAATGAAACCGCTCGAGGTTAGAGGTAATAAGCAAGTCTATGCATGTTCAAACACAAGTTGAAGCAGCGCTCTGCTCGCGTGCTATTCTGTTCAGAGAAGTATATGCATTGCATGTTCAAACAAGTTCAAGCAGCATCCTTTACAAATTCTGCGTTAATTTATTAATAAAATAAATTATTAGTTTATAAAATTTTTCCTTTTCGGAATTATAAAAATTTACTAGATTTTTGTAAGTTTATAGTCAACTTTTTTTATTGGTTAATGTGTTTAACATAGATTGCCGTAATAAATGTTTTAAAAAATGAATCACCGTCCAATCTTTCATATCTCTGAAATCTTTAAATATTGTGATATGTATCACAATCTCACGAAATTAAATTAATGCTGGGATTTTCCGTTCTCCCCTGAAACGGAAAAACAGTTATTTAATTAAACATACCGCTCTTTTATGACTGTTTTCTTTAGAATCAAGAATTGTAAATATTTTTAGCTTTTAGACATAAACAATATAAATACGCTACGCACAGTAAATTTTTAGCGAACGAAAAAATCGATATGTGAAATTTTCTATTAATTGGGTATTTAACACACCAATATTTTTCTCACACCTACAGCCAACATACCGCCCCCAAATTTTGCCGCCCCGGTCAAATGTCCGGGTTGCCCGCCCCTAGAGCGGGCGCTGGATGGTGACTATATTTTTTTATGATCAGGGTGTGCTGCTCTTAGTTGTTAAAGAACCTGGTGTCAACATCAACGCTGAGCGATATGCAGACAGCTTAAAATGCTTATGGGTCAGCATTAAGAATAAATGTCCCGGGAAGCTCACAAATGGTGTCATTCTTCTTCATGATAATGCTCGACCCCATGTAGCCCAGATGATTCAAGATCTGCTTGGTCGTATGAAGTGGGAAGTCCCGACTTGTTCCTGTGCGATTATCATGTTTTTGGCCCATTAAAGAAATCACTAAAAGGAAGGCAGTTCAAATCGAACGCTGAGGTAGAGTTTGCTGTTAGCAAATGATTCCGCAAACAGCTGCAAGAATTTTATCTGCAGGGAATCTACAGATTAGTGCAACAGTGGGACTCATGCATTAATGTTAATGGAGACTTCTTTTATAATTGTTGAATAAAAAATGGTTTACAGCCTCTAAACGTGTTTCTATTGAACAATCCTCGTATCACTACAGCTCCCTGTCCCCATGTTTTGCGAGCACTAAGCTGCAGCATCAGTTGAATCGGCTTCCAGACTAGCTACGGAAATGGGGAGTGACGATCAACATGGAGAAATCCGAGGCCTTATGCCCCATAGTAATGGGGTGGAGCTAACCATCAACAAAACAACTCCACACTATCACACATCATAACCTCTCAACACGGGGCAAATGATGGTCTCCATGAAACTATAATCTAAGGGAATGCCAAAACGTACCGAGTAGACGAGGTTCACAACCGGCCCCGTCAACTCGGTAGGTTTCACTCCTCTCTCCAACTCCTTTTTTTTATTTTTCTTCTTTTTCTAATTTTTTTGAATTTTTTTTGATATTTTATGTTTTTGTAAGGGGAGGGTTAGGAATATCGGGAAGATGAAAAGGGCAAGGATCATTGAAAGGTTAAAAGCTAGGACTAAAGGTAAGGACATGGCTCCCTCCGGAAATAGGGAAGAATGGAGAAAACCAAGGCTCGCGCAGGCAGGGGCGCGTCCCTGAAGTAGACGAACACCACTGGGACTGTGGGGAACATCTACCCGCTACCCGATGGCTCTCACCCTTCCATGAAAGACCTTATGTACTTGTTCCTTCTGGACATCACTCACTGAGAAATTATCTCGTGTTGAGCTGTACTGATTTGTTTCTTCTGAATCAGAAACAAGGCAAATTACTTCACCACTTTCACTCCGATTTTGATTATCCTCATCATCTAAATCCTCTGTTTCTGCCTCTCCTGCTTCTCTTTCTTCCAACCCCTCCTCTTCTTCTTCCACTATTTCTTCCTCCTTATAGACCTCTTCTTCCTCTTCCACTTCTTCTTCATCCTCTTCTTCCTCTTCTACAATTTCACCTTCTTCATCCCCATAATCCAAATCACCATCACAATACTGTACATCCTCACCATCCTCTAGCCGCTCATCCGGTCCATACAAAACCTCCTTCCGTTCATCAAAATTTTCAGCATCACATACACAAGCCGGCTGCAAATCTGCACATATTACATCACCCTCATCAGCACACTCCACAACGCTGCCACCCAACTCATCCTCAACCTCTACCTCATCTCTTTCAATTATACCTGTAGTATGGGTGACCTCGTGTTCATCTGCAAACTCAGAGACCCCAGTCTCCTAAACACCCATAAAGACACTTCCATGTGCAGCATCTTCAGACTGCTCTTCCCCCTCCTCCTCTTCATCTTCACACTCTTCACACACTACTCGATTAGGCACTTGTAATTTATCTGGAACATTTAAATTTTCTTTTTTTTCCAAATATGAATAAAGTCTTGCTAAAGGATCCCTACTTGCCGACGTTTGTTCACTAATATAACTTCTCCCTCCACTGAAAATTTCATGTTTATTTGTTTTCTCTTCTGTAAGTGTTGTTACCGTCCTTTCACCTGCTACCTCCTTATAGCTTTCCTTACTTCTAAAATATTCTGCTTTTCTGGCAGTTTCTTGTGTTTTCCACCAACCACCATGTTTGTCATTTTTAGCTCTCTCTAATGAACTACTTGAGTCTTGGGCACCTCTTGCAGCTCCCTCCCGGGACTCGTCACTCGCCTGGACCGTTCTGGCAAACACACACAACCGGTCCAGGTCCGCAAAACAACGTGGACGGTCTGCGAACACCAAACGGGATCTCTCTTGGGGAGTCACCCCTTCCAGAATTACTTGGATAATGTTCCTCTCGGGCAACCCCAACCTTAAAATTCGGGCAGCTTTGCGTATACTCTGCACAAAGTCCCCCAACGCCTCTTCATTGGCCTGTACACGATAGAACAGCTTAAACCCCAACTGGTCACGTCGTCGACGGGGTATGAAGAAGTCCAACACCTCCCCATGGAGAGCGTCGATACCGCCGCCACGACGCAGAGTGTTGGTGACCAGCTCAGCCAATGAACCCCGGCAATACGGATATATAAAGGACAAGAGGACCCCATCGGACAGCCCCGGGAAATCCGCCAACTGCAGGACAAGGTCCAAGAAAACCAACAATTTTCCCTCATCTTCTCCATCCACCACCGGAAGTTTCTGAAGAATGCCGGAAATAGGGTTGGGCAGTCTCTGATAACATACCCCCGCCAGAATTACACAATCCACAATACGTTACAACAAAACATAATCACAAAAATCAGAAAAAACTTGAGTACTGTCCTTCCTTCAAGCAGACCCCGGGCTCCCTAACGTTACGAAGACCTGACCCGCTATCCTGAACTAGCTCGCGTTACCACCACACAAGAAGACAAACAATTTCTGCAACTAACCCAAGATATAAAATCAATAACACCGAACACCGATCACAACGTCGCATTTCACAAATACATGCAACAACGACTAAAGACGAACATTGCCATTCCAAAAAAAACTTGTAAACAATGAAATATCTGTCAGTACGCCCTACCATACCGACTCCCAATCGGGCCATACCGCATCCCGCCAAACCAACGCGCTATTATTCGAATATCAATTAATAATAAAGTCCATTCCCATCACAACGCCCCAGATCTCCGGTAGTTCCAAGTCTCAAACAACCCCAAAATATTCCAACTGATATGCATGCATGCCTCGTGGCGGCACCCAGTTTACAAATTCAAAACAGGCTGACAACTCATACACCAACATAATACATCAAAACATTGAACATAACACAACATCGGCATATATAATTTCTCATAGTTATATTTTCTTTTTTTTTTTACTGTTTCCTAGTTTGCAAGCCCCGTCCCACTAAAGGACCTAAGGGTTCTACCACGGATTTTAACCACGCTCTGCTACCATTTGTAACCCCTTTTACTTCCATGTTCCATGTTACTTGCCATCAATGGTGATGGCAAAAAAAAAATCGTGTTCGAGATTATTGCAGATTCTGATTGTACTACACTCAAAACATGAAAAAAGTCATTTTTCGAAAAGTGGCTGTGTGTGTCTGTAGATTTTTCTATGGCAAACGATAACAGCCGCAAATTCAAACAGAATCAAATATTTTCTTGCATACCACCCTCATTTGTAGAGTACTCAAGATCTATTGTTTTTGGTGAAGATCGGTTAAGGGAAAGGGGTAGTTTACCAGCAACTTTTTTTTTAATCAAGGGTAATTTGTTTCTATATCAAACAATAA
The DNA here is from genome assembly GCA_034769895.1 of Magicicada septendecula. Lineage (NCBI taxonomy): Eukaryota > Metazoa > Arthropoda > Insecta > Hemiptera > Cicadidae > Magicicada > Magicicada septendecula. The sequence goes on from CM068368.1 coordinate 665,472,654, forward strand.
CAGCCGCAAATTCAAACACAATCGAATAATATTTTGCATACAGCCCTGAATTGTAGAGTTCTCAAGACATATTGATTTTGGTAAAGATCGGTTAAGGGAAAGGGCTAGTTTACCGGCAACGTTTTATGTTTTAACAAAGGTATTTTCTATGGCAAACGATAACAGCCGTAAATTCAAACATAATCAAATAATTTTTTGCATATTGCCCTGAATTATAGAGTTCTCAAGATCTATTGTTTTTGGTGAAGATCGGTTAAGGGAAAGGGGTAGTTTACTGGGAAAGTTTTATGTTTTAAAAGGGTATTTTCTATGGCAAACGATAAGAGCCTCAAATTCAAACAGAATCGAATAAGTTTTTGCACACAGCCCTGATTTGTAGAGTACTCAAGACCTATTGTTTTTGGTGAAGATCGGTTAATGGAAAGGGGTAGTTTACCGGCAACATTTTATGATTTAACAGGAGTAAAGTACTTAATTTTTATGAATAAAGTATCCTGATAAGAAGCTCATAATAATCCACTGTATAAACGTAGATGAAATATCTATAAATGAAGAGGTTAGGTGAACGGGGTGAGGGTAATTTTCTATTATTAAAATTTATAGTTGAAGGTGGAGGGGAGAATTTTTTATGTGTACTACGTTATCGGCAACAAGGAAGTAGTTTTTTGTTAAAATTGCTTCCCGGGCTGTTTAGCCGCAGTCCAATGTTTTCTGCAAACCAGACTTTTCGGCAGTGGCATTGACTGCCATCATCAGTGAAAATGGAGTGCAAAAACGTGAAATGGTATACGTTAGTGACCACAGTACTGTGGTTAATGCTGAAGCAATAAGTAGAAAGACGTAGTTTCTATAGAAATATTTCATTTCGAAAATGATTTTAATATAAATCTTAGAACATGGAAGTCATGTATACTTCTCCATACCAATATTTATTTGTGTTAAATTTTTTTTTCTTTTTTTTACTAGATATTTAGGACTAGGCTGAAGGCCTAGAAGAAGCATAAAGTGAGCTGGGTAAAATGCGATGGGACTTGCAATTAATACTCTTGATTAACCAGTAAGATAACTTTTTTATTGCATCAACATATAAATAACATTCATTAATTTATATTATCATAAATATCATATTTTCCTTTGCTTTACATTGTAAATATCCAAATATTTTAAAGATTATTCCTAATTCCAAGATAGCAACCTTGTATTACTACAGAATTTTATATTCTTGTTTCTTGAACATTTATAAGTTATTCATATCACAAATCCCTGGAATATTCATTATCTCAGACAACCCCTTTTAAAGGATTACACATAATTTAAAACACATACATATACATCACAGATAGAAATACATAGAAATACAGAAGCCTAGTGAACAGCGAGTATGGTCTTATCACAAACACTTTATAATTTTAAAAGGCCTGTAACCGCCTGGCTAATTTTTTCAACAAAAAAAATTTATTAACCTGAAGGAAAAACTGGATTGCCCATAATATCAAGAAAATACAATTACAAATTTAAAGTGTCAGTACAGCCTGTATAGTTTTATAAAAAGTACATTTATAAATTTAAAGAATATTTGGATTGGCCCATAATAGCAAGAAAATACAATTACAAATTTAAAGTGTCAGTACAGCCTGTATAGTTTTACAAAAGGTACATCTATAAATTAAAGAACATTTGTATTGGCCCATAATAGCAAGAAAATACAATTACAAATTTAAAGTGTCAGTACAGCCTGTATAGTTTTACAAAAGGTAAATCTATAAATTTAAAGAACATTTGGATTGCCCCATAATAGCAAGAAAATACAATTACAAATTTAAAGTGTCAGTACAGCCTGTATAGTTTTACAAAAAGTACATTTATAAATTTAAAGAAAATTTGGATTGGTCTGCTAACATGTTCCACACAACATCCGAAAATCCATAAACCATTACAAAAAAAAATTAGAAACCCCCCCTCCAAAGGCCGGACAGGGTAGAAGAAAGCTGGACAAGAGTCAGACCCGACAGAAAGTAACATGTCCCGGAGCTTGCCTGGATTTGCACCAACAGGTGACTACCCCAGATTCATGATTTTAAGAAAATAACCCGGCCTGATTGCAGAACAAAAAAAAACTCCCAGCCCTTCTATGAAAAATGAAAGTAATTAAGTGCAAAAAGAAACCCCGTGATAAAAATAGAAACCAGACCAGCCGGTCCAGCTCATCAAGTACAAACAGCACCCACCTACTTAATTAAAGAAAACATCCATCCCCCACAAACTTTTACAAACCCATTATAGAGCAAAATGTTACAATAAAGCATAAAATTAATGCGCGCTGGACACATCCAGCAAGCGGGCCTACAATTGTTCTCAAGACTAAGTGTATTATCAAACCAATGTTACATGAAAAATTGTCCAGCCGGGCACGCACCCAATTAAAACAGTTTAATGGTGTAAAAAGTCAATTTAAGTGGATGTTGAATACACGATACCAGTTCTTCTCTCTAGAGGCCAAATTATGTAAGAATAGGTTAAATATCACCTCATTTGGTCCAGGTGGTTACAGTGGCATGCTGTACAGTGGTTTCTCCTCCAGCAGGCGAGGAACGAGAGTATAAGTGTTTTCAGGTCATGGTGCAAGCTGGAATCACCACCAAGCTGGAGTCAAGTCTCCGACTGCATCGAGAACCCGGAGGTCTATGAGTGTTTATTTAAGCATGATAGAGAAGAAATACAACAATATTTAACCACTCAGCCTGCCAAAGGAGAATAGGCTGTTCACACAGTAGCTGACACGGACCGACTGAACGAACCTGCCAATAGATGCTTTGAGTCGGGCAACACAATTACCCGGTCAAGTCAACAGATAGCGCTGGCATGCAGAAACCCCGAAACACGGCGCACTGACCACGTAAAATAATAATTCTCAATTCTTAATAGATATATTTTTGTAAAGTAGCCTGGTTTCATTGTAACCGTGGCACACTGATACAACCATGGTTCTAGCCCTGGTGTTTCAAACCTTGTCAACTTTCTTCCCATGAATTGCTAGGAGCGTGCGGATCATTGCATGGAATGCCCAAGGGGGAGTCCTTCAATGGTCTGAACTGATGACTTTCTTAACGGAGTACGACGCTGATGTACTACTTTCCGAGACTCATTTGGATTGCTACCATAAGTTCTCCCTTCCATCATACACTTATTATCATCAGGACCGTCTCCAGCAGCCTCGCTGTCTCCACTTTTGGGGGGGGTACAGCTGTACTGGTCCCATAGGCCACGACCCCGTCTAGACACATCTGTTATTGAAGGTTATGCGGTGGTGGTGGAAGCAGAAGGATCGGAGTTGGACCTTGTTTTGGCATATCTCCAACCTGCCCTGCAGACAGCGCTTCCGCTCGAGGAGTGGGTCGCTCTCCTCAACCACCCCCTACCAACCATTGTAGCCGGCGACCTAAACGCCAAACATCCCTCTTGGAACAGCAGGATTGCTCATGCCTATGGAAAATCTCTATACCGGTTCGTCTCTGATGACCCCGCACTTCATCATCGGTCCAGAAGACCCGACCCACTTCCCCTTTATTGGTCAGCGACCGGACGTTCTTGACATTATCATTGCCAAGAACATGACCTATTACATTCAGTTCTCATCTGTGTCGGACCTCTCATACGACCACAATCCCCTCTTTATCACTGCCCGAGAGATGTCAGCTTCACCCCAATTCAACAGGCACTCCTATCACGATGAGCTCTCTTGGCAGTTACTATCTCTCCCCGCGGACCCGATCGTCACTTGTGATGATCAGGATCTCCGAGCCACTCATCTCCAGGAGTTAGTCCAAGGTACATCGACAAACTTATGCTCTCGATGTGAATCATCGACGATCAGCCCTACCACCGGAAGCTCTCCACGCCATCTGGCTTTGGTGCAAGCTCCGCCGCAGATGGCAAAGAACCCGAGGTAGCGCCATATAATGGCGCTTTCAGCCCCATCACTTTATGCCCAACATCTTCTATGGGATGTAAACTATGATCAATGGGACTCGTATCTTGAGTGTCTTGAAATTGATCACGCCTTCGCTTGGAGAGCGGCGAGTAGACTGACCCGCGAGGAGAGAACTCGCAACCCGCTAGGAACTCCGAATGGGGTTGTATCTTTGGCAGTAGGCAAGGCCGAGGTCTTTGCCGACTGCAGCACAATAATTATTTACCGTTCACCAAGGTCTCTCGGACCCTGTCCACTCGGAAGAAGTTTGTGACTTCCTATATGGACATTTTTCCCACCCTCCAGCTGATCCACCCAGCCCGTTCGACAGGGACGAACTTGTTTCGTCTATCTGTCAACTTAACCGCCATCGTGCCCCCAGCCCTGAACATATCGGGGCCGCTGCACTCCAACATCTCCCGGCCTCAGGCGTGAACCTCATTCTTGGGATGTTCAACTCCTGTCTCTGTCTACAGTACTTTCCCCGCCTGTGGAAAACAGCAAATATCATAATGATTCCAAAGCCCTGTAAGCCACGAATGCTTCCAGAAACCTATCGGCCTATCTCTCTCTAGCCAGTCATCTCGAAGGTGTTGGAGCGTATCCTGTTCGCCTTTATCTCGCCGCTGTTGGATGATTTCATCTGCAGTGAGTGGTTTGGGTTCCACAAAGAGCACTTTTCAATTGGTCCGTATTATTACGCACTTGTCTGACGCCACCAACAGGCAAGTGGCTATGGCCACCGTTCTGTTGGGTGTAAGCAAGGCCTTTTATTAAGTCTAGCACGAAGGTCTTCTGTTTAAACTCGCCCATTCTCTACTCCAACCGTACATAGTATTTTTTCTCCAGTCATACCTCAGTGACCGTACCTTCAGGGTGAATGTCGATGGGTCCTGTTCTACACTCCGACATGTCGCCGCCAGCATCCCACAGGGATTTGTCTTTGGCACTGTTCTGTACCTTTTGTACACGAACAGGTCATTTTGACTGCCTGCCTGCCTGTCTTGCCTGGAATCACGTCTTTATTAACAGATGACACAGTGTATGAGGGTTGTTCAATAGAAACACGTTTGATCTGCGCAGCCATGACTTCGTCATCTGGCAACGGAATTCATTTGTTTATTGTCTGTTTACGTACTAGTGACGGGTCTGTCAAAAATATTTGCAGTTTGCTCTTTTCTAAGCGTTGTGACTGGGTTCAAAAAACAGCTATGATAGAAAATCTGTCCAAAGATAATCTGCGTGCCGTTATTCAGTTTTTGGCTGCTGAGGGATGTCAGCCAATGAAAATTTATATGAGAATTAAAGCTGTGTATGGTGACTATAGTTATTCTCATATGGCAGTGGTTGAATGGTGCAATAAATTTTGACAAGGAAGGGAATCCACTAAAAATTTGGCCCGTCTCATACCTGCACATGTTGCAGCATCTAATGAAAATAATATGAGACAGCTGGAAACTGCTTTACGCACCAATAGGCGCATCAAAGGTATAGAACTTTCTCAAATGTTGAGCATCAGTGTGGGAACTGTTCATTCCATCATTCACAGTCTTGACTATCACAAAGTTGCTGCTCATTGGATTCCACGACTGCTTACTGATGAGCAGAAAAATTTGTGTTTGGCCTTATCATTACAGAATTTGATGCGCTATCAACAACAAGGTACAGTACTGCCTTTCTACACCAAATTGTTGCTGGTGATGAGTCTTGGTGTTATCACTATGAACCAGAATCCAAACGTCAGGGTATGCAGTGGAAGCATGCACAATCTCTGAAGGCGAAAAAATGTTGGTTCAAACCTTCCGCAAGAAAAGTAATGGTGACTATATTTTTTTATTATCAGGGTGTGCTGCTCTTAGTTGTTAAAGAACCTGGTGTTAACATCAACGCTGAGCGATATGCAGACAGCTTAAAATGCTTATGGGTCAGCATTAAGAATAAATGTCCCGGGAAGCTCACAAATGGTGTCATTCTTCTGCATGATAATCCTCGACCCCATGTAGCCCAGATGATTCAAGATCTGCTTGGTCGTATGAAGTGGGAAGTCCCGACTTGTTCCTGTGCGATTATCATGTTTTTGGCCCATTAAAGAAATCACTAAAAGGAAGGCAGTTCAAATCGGACGCTGAGGTAGAGTTTGCTGTTAGCAAATGATTCCGCAAACAGCTGAAAGAATTTTATCTGCAGGGAATCTACAGATTAGTGCAACAGTGGGACTCATGCATCCGTGTTAATGGAGACTTCTTTTATAATTGTTGAATAAAAAATGCTTTACAGCCTCTAAACGTGTTTCTATTGAACAATCCTCGTATCACTGCAGCTCCCTGTCCCCATGTTTTGCGAGCACTAAGCTGTAGCATCAGTTGAATCTGCTTCCAGACTAGCTACGGAAATGGGGAGTCAACATGGAGAAATCCGAGGCGATCTGTTTCACACGTAAGTTCGTTTCCTGATGCCAGCCCCTCTTCCTAGAAGGGAGGCCCATCGCCTATAAAGAGTCAGTGAGATATCTATGCTTCAACACCCACGTGACCCAAACCCTCGAAAAAGCTCGTGGCATCTGAGCCAAACTATCTCCATTTCTCTTGTGTCGCAGCCAACTGGCCATGCTTACAAAAGTCACGATATATCTTTTGTTCCTCAGGTCTGTACTGACCTATGTGGCTCTGCATGGTGGTCTCTTTTGTCCACCACCAACAGGTGTAGGCGGGAATGTTTCCAAGCTAAAACCCTCCGTTCCTTGTTGGGGTCCCTTGGTTTGTCAGGAATGGCATAATTCGAAGGGATCTTTGAGTTCCTACTTTGTCTGCGTTTGTCCGGTCGTTGTAACTCTCTTTGCTGCAGCTGGAACCTCCTTCTTCCCTTTCCCTAAGAACTATGAGCATCTCAGAACCACCACCGCCGATTCGGGTCAAGCACCCTTAGGCGCTTCTTGATTACCCACTATAAAGCCATCCTCGCAATAACATCTGTCCTTACCCCTAGAGTTTACATTGAAAATTGTCCTTCATTCCATCCTAGCATGCTGAGACAGCTGCTTGTTGCTGTTATCTTGGTCACCAGCACGGAGGCTCTGTGCCTCACAGACCTCAAGACATCTGCTTGCTGAGCTTGAGACAGGCAACACCTTTTGCCTGAATCGGTTCCAACGGCAGTGCCATAAAAATCATATTTTCTTTCTCCCCCAGCCTCTGTGTTAACGTGTTGGTGGTTTTGTGTTCCAGTCTTAGGTAACCTGTCAACTTGAACCAGCTGTAAATCTTCTGGCAGCCATTGGGCACGTCCCAGATGCTGCAATCCTGCCTTGGGTGCAAAGATGCCCCACACACTCAATGCAATGCAATGCAATACCAGCTGAGATTAAACAACAGCTAGCAGTACATACAGTTTGTAGAAAGACTATAAGATTTAGAGCTGAAGAACCTACTACTGTTGGTTGACCTGTCAGCACAGCATTCATTTAGGCTCTGACATTAGATACTGCAAGGTGTGCTAAACCAGTATTTGAAAGTTGCAGTTACAAATGTAACTGTTCACAAAAAATCAACCGTTACAAATACAGGTTACTTGTAACGCTTACTTTTAAATGAGTATTTTATTCGTCCACTGTTTTGAAATACTTACTAGCATGCTGATAGATGTTAGTTGGGGGGGGTGATTTTTTCAGTTTATTAAGTATGTTATGTGTTTTTGACAGTTTATGAAGTATGTCATGATGTTACAATTAGCATAGCTAAAAAAATCTAATATTGGCTTACTACATTATTAACAAGATAAATATGTTACTAAATAATTTAGTAATTATGATAATATAAATTATTATATATAAAAAATATTATATATATTAACTCTAAACCATCTTCCCATTTCCTGAGTTTACTAGGTGATTCCCCACATCGTAGAATATGCAACAGGTCTGAAGTTAATATCAGTAAAACATTGTTATCAACAAAAAGAATGTTGTTTTAAGACAAAAGTATTATTAATAGAACGTATTAAAATTACCTTTTTAGTAAGGTAACATACTGTTTTATCTACCAGGTCTCAGTACAAAAAAAGGTTTGTCGGTACTGGACAGTGCCGTCATCAACCACTTACCTGTTTGTTCCCTTCACTTCAAGAAAGGTTATTTTTATGGCCACTAAAAAGGTGCGTCTATTGTTTAAAGGGTTTTACAGTAGAGCTACTGTGGCGGCCCCGTCTGACGGATTGAGTGGCATTTTAGTCCATTGTATGTAACTTTAGTTGATTCAAAAACATATATTTTATTATTATATAATGATAACAGCACAACGATTATATAACATTACCCAGACTTATATTATACTAGCGGACCCGGCAATGCTTCGCTATTGCTAAATTTGAGTATATTGTAACGCAACAGAAATGCTGTCATCCATGTTACATAAATATTATATTAACAAAATAATAAGCAAGTCAATATCTAACCCCATGATAAAACAAAAGTCTAATAATTATATTTATAATTATAGATAAAGATAAATAAGGATGCAAGGTAGAAATAATGAGAATAAACAAACCTGTAAATTAGACAATAGTTAATGATCTATGTTCAGTGAAAAGTAAATCACTATGATACTGATGAGAAATGTAGGAAGTAGAATAGTACAGAAATTGTCAAAGTAAATGACCATGAAAGTAAACAAAAAATGAAACAATAATTTACCTTATAGCAATAGCAAGTAAGGATTCTGAATCAAATGATATTATTTTGTGACAACGAATGTTATGATAAAGTTTATGTTATGTTATACCAATTACTTGTTGAGTTAATGAAAGGTAATGAAACAAAATGTATTATTCAATTACTGTTGTAGAATGATGTGGGAAGCAGCTAGTTAGCGTTAATAGATTTCAATTTTCTTATATGTGATCCATAGATCAAGATAAAATTGTCATTAGATATGAAAAGAATAATTGTTTATGTAAATGTTAATAGTTAAGATTTGATTATATGTATGAATTTATGTAAAAGGGCTATAGTTGTTCACCAGTTATAAACAAAGGTAGGTCCGTATACAATAAAAGGCCTAACAGCCAATAACACTATATAACCACTCATAACATAAAGGTTAGGTACATAAGTTAATAATAATTAATGAAGACGGTTCGAAGAGCTAGGAAAAAACATTAAATTAGTAATGATATATAATAAACCATCTCAATTTATACAAATTATGATAATGCCACAATGCCATGATATCGATTGATAACGTTTGATATCGAAAAAAGTAGTAAATATAAAAGAAACAGGCTCATATCAAAAAACCAGCAGAATATATGTAGAAAATAATAAACCAACTATCGGTAAAGTTATATTCCGATATGATAGCAAATTAATAAGGAATAGACAAAAAATATATGAAATAAACACTATATACAAAACATAGAGAAGGAAGAAAAATAATGGGTTGCTATGGACTACAGGAAATGAAGAAGTTGTTGATTTTCAATTATTGCTTTTGATGATCTGAATGTGATGAGATTAAAAAACCCAAGAAATGTTAAATGTAATTAGAATATTCTGAAATATTATGACACAATTATAATACACCAAAATACTAAAGATAATATTATTGACTTATGCCAGTATAGTTTAATCAAACGAGATCATCGTATAACATCACGATAAAAAATAAATAACTGGGTTCTACAAGGAAGGACTTGAATTGTCCCATATCCGAAGGGAACTGATGATATATTAAACCCAATATAAAGAGTTAACTGTATCACAACCAATAATATACACTACACTGGAACTCATAACCTTTCAAATACACGGAACATCACAAATTGCTCCAAACGAGAGAAGAACGTATTTGGATCCAGAAATTGCAGAAGGAACATCAGTCTGGCAGTAAATCAACCAGGGAGCTGTATTTCCGAGGTGAACAGGACAAGAATTCCATTTTATTAACATCCGAAGAAAGAAAATAGTACAACATAGTCATCCAGAACAGTGAAATTATCAACCAACAGCCCACACGATTCGCTTCGTTCTAGTCTGGTAAATTATTATTGTATAAGTCATATTAACTACACAACACTTCAAATTTGTAAATCTTGCATTCTTATCTATGTATTTTTAATCTTCCCCACAGTTACAAGAATCTTCACACCCTGAATTAAGTTAATTACAAACTAAAACACATTATATAACCGAATCTAAATAAAGTATCGGACTGATCAATAATCGATTCACGCAATCTATAGCCTTTGTGTATGCCAGTTGGAACATATCTTATTCAATGTTGAAGAAGTAAACAAATAAAGAACCTTCGTATAATTGCAAAATCTTGTCATTTGGAGTATTATTTAATGAGTTGGGAATAAAAAAGTAACTGACTAAGTATAGAATAATTGGTTCACGTAAACAGTGAATTAACCTCTAAGTTTCGTTGCCCCGGTACTACAGCGCTTATAGCGGAATTCTCCGACACCAAAGAGAGAGCGTTAAAATACAAAATTATACATAATTCTCTTCAAGGTATAATAGGGTTGAACGAAATTACAGAATAACACATTAATTATTTAAGTTTCAAGTACACTAACACTGATATTTTTTAGAGAGATAAGTTAATATTAGCTAATTAAATCACTATATCCCACAACTCCAAATATCTCAGATATTTAAATAATTGAAGTAAATTAAAACAACCTAAGAGAGTAGAGACAGGTGAGCATACCGTTTATACCAACGAATAGGTTTACATTGTGTGAAAATAACGAGACGCTCGTACTCATCCGATTACAAATTGACGAACCCAACAGTGGGGTTTAAACCGTACGTACCCGATACAATACAAATTGGCGCTCAACCAGTAGTGTAGGGCTTAAGCTAAGTAACTATAACTATATTAATATTACTTAACCAGAGCAGGCAACTGTGGGAGAATAAACATGCATACCAGAGGTAGATCAAGGATTAGGGCAGGAGAAACAGAGAAGGAAATAGATGAACAAGAACAGGAAATAGAACTAATAACAGATACTGAAATGGAACAACAGACAGACGAAATAACGGGAACTGAAATAATTGCGTACAAGGAAAAGGGAGTAATGGAAGAAGAGGCCCAAGGGGATCAACCAGACAAGCCCAACCAAAAGGAAGACTTGAGTATACAGGAAATGTTGAAACTACTATTGGAAAAATCAAAGAGACTGGAGGAAAAATACGATAAAACAAATGAGGAAAACAAGGAGAATTTTAGGAAAACAAATGAGGAAATTAAAGAAACCTCAAAACTAATGAACGAAAGGTTAGATAGGAATGATGAGGGTTTAAAACAAATGAAGGAAGAAATCCTACAAATGAACGAAGAAAATTTAAGGCGAATGGATGAAAGAATTGAGAAAATGAATGAAGCAGGTTTAAAGCGGAGTGAGGATAAGAAGGAGCAGTTCAATAATGAGATAATGGAAACTTTCGAAGGGAAGTTTGAAAATGATAACACACTTAGCCCAGAAGTGGATAAATACAAGGAGGAGACAAATAAAGAAATGGAGCTGTGTTTAAAGAATATGTCTAAAACACTAGACAGCACTTCCGAAGGTATTATAGTAAATCCGACCATAGAAAAGAATATCCAGAAAATAAGGATAATATGGAGAAGGAAAATAGTCAATACCAAAAAAGAAATGGAGATGAGGAAAGGTGGATTAATTAGTACGTTTAACATCCCAATTAATGAACGAAGGGAATTATGTAAATGTATGAAATATAGAAGAAACATTATGAAAATAACCAAAATAACCCACCATAGAACAATCACAAAAACCTTAAATAAATTTAAATATTATTTGAAAATATCAACGATTAGAGAATATTTGACCAAGTCAATTATATCGTTAATACGGAAGATACCCGTAAAACATTTAGTAAATAGTCCAGATATCGAAGGGAAAGGAAGGGTAGAATATACCAGTGATTATGTTAGAGTAGAGGAGATACGATACCTAATAATTAGAAAGGAGCTAAATATGACTGAATATCCTGACTTAAATGAAGACTTTACATCAGCTGAGTTACAGTGCCAGATGCACAAGAGATATTTATCAAGTGTCAAAATTGGTATGAATACTGCAGTCATCCGGACAACGGGTAGAGTCGAATTAATGTACCATGGTTAGAAAAAGAAGCAGTCAACCAGAAAAATGGGACTGATTTGATGAAAACTGACCAGGCAACCAATTGGAAGGAATACGAAAATATTATTTAATAACAAAAATGAATACATTCTAAAATACAATAAGAACAACTTATTACCAATTTTGAAGAGAAAACACTTGTAAATAAAAGAGAATTTTTTGAACAGTATTATATAAATAGAAAACATGTCATTCAAAATGAAGTAAGTCTGAATTAAAATATAGTTATGAAGAAGGTATTAAGAAGAATTAATAACAAACCCCAAGATTACAGAAGAAAGCTAGAATTATTACTAAACGTCTACAAAGAAATAGTGTGAATAATGAATAATGAAACCCCAAGATAAAAGTTTTTACGTCAAGTCTACCTATACAAAATAATAAAAGAAAAATCATATGACCTAAAATACATACCGCATTGCCAAGTGAAAGAAACAACTTCAGTAAATGATTGATTGTAACCAATGTAATATTAAAGAAAACGAGAAAGAAAGAATATTTATAAACATAATTCATTTAAATATAAACAGCCAAAATAATGAAATACGATAAGAAAAATAATAGTTGAGCTAAGGACTGTATCTAGTCAGAAATACAGTTATAATGATAATCAAACAATAACTATTTAGAAAATATTGAGATCAGAAAAACAAATGAAGAAGATACTTAGCGTTATTATCACAACAAGAAAGAAAAAACAAAAATAATTACAAATGATAACTGTCAGATTTATTATTAAAGAATGTTTAAGGAAACTAAAATGGAATCACAAAGTATGAAGGATAGTAATAAAGAAATATAAAAGCAACAAAGAAAACAAAATTTTTCCCAAATATTTATTATTAAGTAATTAAGGAGATTATTAGGAGATTATTATATTTTATAGCTGACTGTAGATGAATTCCAGCAGTACTATATTAAGGTGTGGTGTGGACAGCAGAGTATGAAGCCAAACAGTGCCTCTCTGAACTGTACCAATGCACATATTAGGGATTGTTAGGGAAATTAAATATTTAAGGAATATTAGAATAGTTGCAAGAATGACCTCAGTTTCCAGAAGAGTAGGACGAAGAAAACAAAAAGAAATTAGATGACAGAAGAATAATTGAGAAATACAGTGATTACAGTAATTATAAGTAGAAGAGATGTGAACCTAAAGTATCATTGAATATTGTAGCCAACTATCAACAAATACTGTTTACAGAAATTAAAAATGATCAAGAATGTTAATTAAAATAATGAAATGTTATTAAATAAAGAATTATTAATACTAGTATAATAAAGTTACATTGAGAATCCCATCGTCAACCATTAATATTGATATGAAGAAAAGGCATGTGAAAAAGACAAGTTTATTTGACCTAAACTTCATTCAGGTAAACTAAACTTTTTTAGGAGGGGGAGCATATGTAACGCAACAGAAATGCTGTCATCCATGTTACATAAATATTATATTAACAAAATAATAAGCAAGTCAATATCTAACCCCATGATAAAACAAAAGTCTAATAATTACATTTATAATTATAGATAAAGATAAATAAGGATGCAAGGTAGAAATAATGAGAATAAACAAACCTGTAAATTAGACAATAGTTAATGATCTATGTTCAGTGAAAAGTAAATCAATATGATACTGATGAGAAATATAGGAAGTAGAATAGTACAGAAATTGTCAAAGTAAATGACCATGAAAGTAAACAAAAAATGAAACAATAATTTACCTTATAGCAATAGCAAGTAAGGATTCTGAATCAAATGATATTATTTTGTGACAACGAATGTTATGATAAAGTTTATGTTATGTTATACCAATTACTTGTTGAGTTAATGAAAGGTAATGAAACAAGATGTATTATTCAATTACTGTTGTAGAATGATGTGGGAAGCAGCTAGTTAGCGTTAATAGATTTCAATTTTCTTATATGTGATCCATAGATCAAGATAAAATTGTCATTAGATATGAAAAGAATAATTGTTTATGTAAATGTTAATAGTTAAGATTTGATTATATGTATGAATTTATGTAAAAGGGCTATAGTTGTTCACCAGTTATAAACAAAGGTAGGTCCGTATACAATAAAAGGCCTAACAGTCAATAACACTATATAACCACTCATAACATAAAGGTTAGGTACATAAGTTAATAATAATTAATGAAGACGGTTCGAAGAGCTAGGAAAAAACATTAAATTAGTAATGATATATAATAAACCATCTCAATTTATACAAATTATGATAATGCCACAATGCCATGATATCGATTGATAACGTTTGATATCGAAAAAAGTAGTAAATATAAAAGAAACAGGCTCATATCAAAAAACCAGCAGAATATATGTAGAAAATAATAAACCAACTATCGGTAAAGTTATATTCCGATATGATAGCAAATTAATAAGGAATAGACAAAAAATATATGAAATAAACACCATATACAAAACATAGAGAAGGAAGAAAAATAATGGGTTGCTATGGACTACAGGAAATGAAGAAGTTGTTGATTTTCAATTATTGCTTTTGATGATCTGAATGTGATGAGATTAAAAAACCCAAGAAATGTTAAATGTAATTAGAATATTCTGAAATATTATGACACAATTATAATACACCAAAATACTAAAGATAATATTATTGACTTATGCCAGTATAGTTTAATCAAACGAGATCATCGTATAACATCACGATAAAAAATAAATAACTGGGTTCTACAAGGAAGGACTTGAATTGTCCCATATCCGAAGGGAACTGATGATATATTAAACCCAATATAAAGAGTTAACTGTATCACAACCAATAATATACACTACACTGGAACTCATAACCTTTCAAATACACGGAACATCACAAATTGCTCCAAACGAGAGAAGAACGTATTTGGATCCAGAAATTGCAGAAGGACATCAGTCTGGCAGTAAATCAACCAGGGAGCTGTATTTCCGAGGTGAACAGGACAAGAATTCCATTTTATTAACATCCGAAGAAAGAAAATAGTACAACATAGTCATCCAGAACAGTGAAATTATCAACCAACAGCCCACACGATTCGCTTCGTTCTAGTCTGGTAAATTATTATTGTATAAGTCATATTAACTACACAACACTTCAAATTTGTAAATCTTGCATTCTTATCTATGTATTTTTAATCTTCCCCACAGTTACAAGAATCTTCACACCCTGAATTAAGTTAATTACAAACTAAAACACATTATATAACCGAATCTAAATAAAGTATCGGACTGATCAATAATCGATTCACGCAATCTATAGCCTTTGTGTATGCCAGTTGGAACATATCTTATTCAATGTTGAAGAAGTAAACAAATAAAGAACCTTTGTATAATTGCAAAATCTTGTCATTTGGAGTATTATTTAATGAGTTGGGAATAAAAAAGTAACTGACTAAGTATAGAATAATTGGTTAACGTAAACAGTGAATTAACCTCTAAGTTTCGTTGCCCCGGTACTACAGCGCTTATAGCGGAATTCTCCGACACCAAAGAGAGAGCGTTAAAATACAAAATTATACATAATTCTCTTCAAGGTATAATAGGGTTGAACGAAATTACAGAATAACACATTAATTATTTAAGTTTCAAGTACACTAACACTGATATTTTTTAGAGAGATAAGTTAATATTAGTTAATTAAATCACTATATCCCACAACTCCAAATATCTCAGATATTTAAATAATTGAAGTAAATTAAAACGACCTAAGAGAGTAGAGACAGGTGAGCATACCGTTTATACCAACGAATAGGTTTACATTGTGTGAAAATAACGAGACGCTCGTACTCGTCCGATTACAAATTGACGAACCCAACAGTGGGGTTTAAACCGTACGTACCCGATACAATACAAATTGGCGCTCAACCAGTAGTGTAGGGCTTAAGCTAAGTAACTATAACTATATTAATATTACTTAACCAGAGCAGGCAACTGTGGGAGAATAAACATGCATACCAGAGGTAGATCAAGGATTAGGGCAGGAGAAACAGAGAAGGAAATAGATGAACAAGAACAGGAAATAGAACTAATAACAGATAGTGAAATGGAACAACAGACAGACGAAATAACGGAAACTGAAATAATTGCGTACAAGGAAAAGGGAATAATGGAAGAAGAGGCCCAAGGGGATCAACCAGACAAGCCCAACCAAAAGGAAGACTTGAGTATACAGGAAATGTTGAAACTACTATTGGTAAAATCAAAGAGACTGGAGGAAAAATACGATGAAACAAATGAGGAAAACAAGGAGAATTTTAGGAAAACAAATGAGGAAATTAAAGAAACCTCAAAACTAATGAACGAAAGGTTAGATAGGAATGATGAGGGTTTAAAACAAATGAAGGAAGAAATCCTACAAATGAACGAAGAAAATTTAAGGCAAATGGATGAAAGAATTGAGAAAATGAACGAAGCAGGTTTAAAGCGGAGTGAGGATAAGAAGGAGCAGTTCAATAATGAGATAATGGAAACTTTCGAAGGGAAGTTTGAAAATGATAACACACTTAGCCCAGAAGTGGATAAATACAAGGAGGAGACAAATAAAGAAATGGAGCTGTGTTTAAAGAATATGTCTAAAACACTAGACAGCACTTCCGAAGGTATTATAGTAAATCCGACCATAGAAAAGAATATCCAGAAAATAAGGATAATATGGAGAAGGAAAATAGTCAATACCAAAGAAGAAATGGAGATGAGGAAAGGTGGATTAATTAGTATGTTTAACATCCCAATTAATGAACGAAGGGAATTATGTAAATGTATGAAATATAGAAGAAACATTATGAAAATAACCAAAATAACCCACCATAGAACAATCACAAAAACCTTAAATAAATTTAAATATTATTTGAAAATATCAACGATTAGAGAATATTTGACCAAGTCAATTATATCGTTAATACGGAAGATACCCGTAAAACATTTAGTAAATAGTCCAGATATCGAAGGGAAAGGAAGGGTAGAATATACCAGTGATTATGTTAGAGTAGAGGAGATACGATACCTAATAATTAGAAAGGAGCTAAATATGACTGAATATCCTGACTTAAATGAAGACTTTACATCAGCTGAGTTACAGTGCCAGATGCACAAGAGATATTTATCAAGTGTCAAAATTGGTATGAATACTGCAGTCATCCGGACAACGGGTAGAGTCGAATTAATGTACCATGGTTAGAAAAAGAAGCAGTCAACCAGAAAAATGGGACTGATTTGATGAAAACTGACCAGGCAACCAATTGGAAGGAATACGAAAATATTATTTAATAACAAAAATGAATACATTCTAAAATACAATAAGAACAACTTATTACCAATTTTGAAGAGAAAACACTTGTAAATAAAAGAGAATTTTTTGAACAGTATTATATAAATAGAAAACATGTCATTTAAAATGAAGTAAGTCTGAATTAAAATATAGTTATGAAGAAGGTATTAAGAAGAATTAATAACAAACCCCAAGATTACAGAAGAAAGCTAGAATTATTACTAAACGTCTACAAAGAAATAGTGTGAATAATGAATAATGAAACCCCAAGATTACAGAAGAAAGCTAGAATTATTACTAAACGTCTACAAAGAAATAGTGTGAATAATGAATAATGAAACCCCAAGATAAAAGTTTTTACGTCAAGTCTACCTATACAAAATAATAAAAGAAAAATCATATGACCTAAAATACATACCGCATTGCCAAGTGAAAGAAACAACTTCAGTAAATGATTGATTGTAACCAATGTAATATTAAAGAAAACGAGAAAGAAAGAATATTTATAAACATAATTCATTTAAATATAAACAGCCAAAATAATGAAATACGATAAGAAAAATAATAGTTGAGCTAAGGACTGTATCTAGTCAGAAACACAGTTATAATGATAATCAAACAATAACTATTTAGAAAATATTGAGATCAGAAAAACAAATGAAGAAGATACTTAGCGTTATTATCACAACAAGAAAGAAAAAACAAAAATAATTACAAATGATAACTGTCAGATTTATTATTAAAGAATGTTTAAGGAAACTAAAATGGAATCACAAAGTATGAAGGATAGTAATAAAGAAATATAAAAGCAACAAAGAAAACAAAATTTTTCCCAAATATTTATTATTAAGTAATTAAGGAGATTATTAGGAGATTATTATATTTTATAGCTGACTGTAGATGAATTCCAGCAGTACTATATTAAGGTGTGGTGTGGACAGCAGAGTATGAAGCCAAACAGTGCCTCTCTGAACTGTACCAATGCACATATTAGGGATTGTTAGGGAAATTAAATATTTAAGGAATATTAGAATAGTTGCAAGAATTACCTCAGTTTCCAGAAGAGTAGGACGAAGAAAACAAAAAGAAATTAGATGACAGAAGAATAATTGAGAAATACAGTGATTACAGTAATTATAAGTAGAAGAGATGTGAACCTAAAGTATCATTGAATATTGTAGCCAACTATCAACAAATACTGTTTACAGAAATTAAAAATGATTTAGAATGTTAATTAAAATAATGAAATGTTATTAAATAAAGAATTATTAATACTAGTATAATAAAGTTACATTGAGAATCCCATCGTCAACCATTAATATTGATATGAAGAAAAGGCATGTGAAAAAGACAAGTTTATTTGACCTAAACTTCATTCAGGTAAACTAAACTTTTTTAGGAGGGGGAGCATATGTAACGCAACAGAAATGCTGTCATCCATGTTACATAAATATTATATTAACAAAATAATAAGCAAGTCAATATCTAACCCCATGATAAAACAAAAGTCTAATAATTACATTTATAATTATAGATAAAGATAAATAAGGATGCAAGGTAGAAATAATGAGAATAAACAAACCTGTAAATTAGACAATAGTTAATGATCTATGTTCAGTGAAAAGTAAATCAATATGATACTGATGAGAAATATAGGAAGTAGAATAGTACAGAAATTGTCAAAGTAAATGACCATGAAAGTAAACAAAAAATGAAACAATAATTTACCTTATAGCAATAGCAAGTAAGGATTCTGAATCAAATGATATTATTTTGTGACAACGAATGTTATGATAAAGTTTATGTTATGTTATACCAATTACTTGTTGAGTTAATGAAAGGTAATGAAACAAGATGTATTATTCAATTACTGTTGTAGAATGATGTGGGAAGCAGCTAGTTAGCGTTAATAGATTTCAATTTTCTTATATGTGATCCATAGATCAAGATAAAATTGTCATTAGATATGAAAAGAATAATTGTTTATGTAAATGTTAATAGTTAAGATTTGATTATATGTATGAATTTATGTAAAAGGGCTATAGTTGTTCACCAGTTATAAACAAAGGTAGGTCCGTATACAATAAAAGGCCTAACAGCCAATAACACTATATAACCACTCATAACATAAAGGTTAGGTACATAAGTTAATAATAATTAATGAAGACGGTTCGAAGAGCTAGGAAAAAACATTAAATTAGTAATGATATATAATAAACCATCTCAATTTATACAAATTATGATAATGCCACAATGCCATGATATCGATTGATAACGTTTGATATCGAAAAAAGTAGTAAATATAAAAGAAACAGGCTCATATCAAAAAACCAGCAGAATATATGTAGAAAATAATAAACCAACTATCGGTAAAGTTATATTCCGATATGATAGCAAATTAATAAGGAATAGACAAAAAATATATGAAATAAACACTATATACAAAACATAGAGAAGGAAGAAAAATAATGGGTTGCTATGGACTACAGGAAATGAAGAAGTTGTTGATTTTCAATTATTGCTTTTGATGATCTGAATGTGATGAGATTAAAAAACCCAAGAAATGTTAAATGTAATTAGAATATTCTGAAATATTATGACACAATTATAATACACCAAAATACTAAAGATAATATTATTGACTTATGCCAGTATAGTTTAATCAAACGAGATCATCGTATAACATCACGATAAAAAATAAATAACTGGGTTCTACAAGGAAGGACTTGAATTGTCCCATATCCGAAGGGAACTGATGATATATTAAACCCAATATAAAGAGTTAACTGTATCACAACCAATAATATACACTACACTGGAACTCATAACCTTTCAAATACACGGAACATCACAAATTGCTCCAAACGAGAGAAGAACGTATTTGGATCCAGAAATTGCAGAAGGAACATCAGTCTGGCAGTAAATCAACCAGGGAGCTGTATTTCCGAGGTGAACAGGACAAGAATTCCATTTTATTAACATCCGAAGAAAGAAAATAGTACAACATAGTCATCCAGAACAGTGAAATTATCAACCAACAGCCCACACGATTCGCTTCGTTCTAGTCTGGTAAATTATTATTGTATAAGTCATATTAACTACACAACACTTCAAATTTGTAAATCTTGCATTCTTATCTATGTATTTTTAATCTACCCCACAGTTACAAGAACCTTCACACCCTGAATTAAGTTAATTACAAACTAAAACACATTATATAACCGAATCTAAATAAAGTATCGGACTGATCAATAATCGATTCACGCAATCTATAGCCTTTGTGTATGCCAGTTGGAACATATCTTATTCAATGTTGAAGAAGTAAACAAATAAAGAACCTTTGTATA
Organism: Magicicada septendecula; assembly: GCA_034769895.1. Taxonomy (NCBI): domain Eukaryota; kingdom Metazoa; phylum Arthropoda; class Insecta; order Hemiptera; family Cicadidae; genus Magicicada; species Magicicada septendecula. The sequence goes on from CM068368.1 coordinate 665,493,417, forward strand.
ATTGCAAAATCTTGTCATTTGGAGTATTATTTAATGAGTTGGGAATAAAAAAGTAACTGACTAAGTATAGAATAATTGGTTAACGTAAACAGTGAATTAACCTCTAAGTTTCGTTGCCCCGGTACTACAGCGCTTATAGCGGAATTCTCCGACACCAAAGAGAGAGCGTTAAAATACAAAATTATACATAATTCTCTTCAAGGTATAATAGGGTTGAACGAAATTACAGAATAACACATTAATTATTTAAGTTTCAAGTACACTAACACTGATATTTTTTAGAGAGATAAGTTAATATTAGTTAATTAAATCACTATATCCCACAACTCCAAATATCTCAGATATTTAAATAATTGAAGTAAATTAAAACGACCTAAGAGAGTAGAGACAGGTGAGCATACCGTTTATACCAACGAATAGGTTTACATTGTGTGAAAATAACGAGACGCTCGTACTCGTCCGATTACAAATTGACGAACCCAACAGTGGGGTTTAAACCGTACGTACCCGATACAATACAAATTGGCGCTCAACCAGTAGTGTAGGGCTTAAGCTAAGTAACTATAACTATATTAATATTACTTAACCAGAGCAGGCAACTGTGGGAGAATAAACATGCATACCAGAGGTAGATCAAGGATTAGGGCAGGAGAAACAGAGAAGGAAATAGATGAACAAGAACAGGAAATAGAACTAATAACAGATAGTGAAATGGAACAACAGACAGACGAAATAACGGAAACTGAAATAATTGCGTACAAGGAAAAGGGAGTAATGGAAGAAGAGGCCCAAGGGGATCAACCAGACAAGCCCAACCAAAAGGAAGACTTGAGTATACAGGAAATGTTGAAACTACTATTGGAAAAATCAAAGAGACTGGAGGAAAAATACGATAAAACAAATGAGGAAAACAAGGAGAATTTTAGGAAAACAAATGAGGAAATTAAAGAAACCTCAAAACTAATGAACGAAAGGTTAGATAGGAATGATGAGGGTTTAAAACAAATGAAGGAAGAAATCCTACAAATGAACGAAGAAAATTTAAGGCAAATGGATGAAAGAATTGAGAAAATGAACGAAGCAGGTTTAAAGCGGAGTGAGGATAAGAAGGAGCAGTTCAATAATGAGATAATGGAAACTTTCGAAGGGAAGTTTGAAAATGATAACACACTTAGCCCAGAAGTGGATAAATACAAGGAGGAGACAAATAAAGAAATGGAGCTGTGTTTAAAGAATATGTCTAAAACACTAGACAGCACTTCCGAAGGTATTATAGTAAATCCGACCATAGAAAAGAATATCCAGAAAATAAGGATAATATGGAGAAGGAAAATAGTCAATACCAAAGAAGAAATGGAGATGAGGAAAGGTGGATTAATTAGTATGTTTAACATCCCAATTAATGAACGAAGGGAATTATGTAAATGTATGAAATATAGAAGAAACATTATGAAAATAACCAAAATAACCCACCATAGAACAATCACAAAAACCTTAAATAAATTTAAATATTATTTGAAAATATCAACGATTAGAGAATATTTGACCAAGTCAATTATATCGTTAATACGGAAGATACCCGTAAAACATTTAGTAAATAGTCCACATATCGAAGGGAAAGGAAGGGTAGAATATACCAGTGATTATGTTAGAGTAGAGGAGATACGATACCTAATAATTAGAAAGGAGCTAAATATGACTGAATATCCTGACTTAAATGAAGACTTTACATCAGCTGAGTTACAGTGCCAGATGCACAAGAGATATTTATCAAGTGTCAAAATTGGTATGAATACTGCAGTCATCCGGACAACGGGTAGAGTCGAATTAATGTACCATGGTTAGAAAAAGAAGCAGTCAACCAGAAAAATGGGACTGATTTGATGAAAACTGACCAGGCAACCAATTGGAAGGAATACGAAAATATTATTTAATAACAAAAATGAATACATTCTAAAATACAATAAGAACAACTTATTACCAATTTTGAAGAGAAAACACTTGTAAATAAAAGAGAATTTTTTGAACAGTATTATATAAATAGAAAACATGTCATTCAAAATGAAGTAAGTCTGAATTAAAATATAGTTATGAAGAAGGTATTAAGAAGAATTAATAACAAACCCCAAGATTACAGAAGAAAGCTAGAATTATTACTAAACGTCTACAAAGAAATAGTGTGAATAATGAATAATGAAACCCCAAGATAAAAGTTTTTACGTCAAGTCTACCTATACAAAATAATAAAAGAAAAATCATATGACCTAAAATACATACCGCATTGCCAAGTGAAAGAAACAACTTCAGTAAATGATTGATTGTAACCAATGTAATATTAAAGAAAACGAGAAAGAAAGAATATTTATAAACATAATTCATTTAAATATAAACAGCCAAAATAATGAAATACGATAAGAAAAATAATAGTTGAGCTAAGGACTGTATCTAGTCAGAAACACAGTTATAATGATAATCAAACAATAACTATTTAGAAAATATTGAGATCAGAAAAACAAATGAAGAAGATACTTAGCGTTATTATCACAACAAGAAAGAAAAAACAAAAATAATTACAAATGATAACTGTCAGATTTATTATTAAAGAATGTTTAAGGAAACTAAAATGGAATCACAAAGTATGAAGGATAGTAATAAAGAAATATAAAAGCAACAAAGAAAACAAAATTTTTCCCAAATATTTATTATTAAGTAATTAAGGAGATTATTAGGAGATTATTATATTTTATAGCTGACTGTAGATGAATTCCAGCAGTACTATATTAAGGTGTGGTGTGGACAGCAGAGTATGAAGCCAAACAGTGCCTCTCTGAACTGTACCAATGCACATATTAGGGATTGTTAGGGAAATTAAATATTTAAGGAATATTAGAATAGTTGCAAGAATGACCTCAGTTTCCAGAAGAGTAGGACGAAGAAAACAAAAAGAAATTAGATGACAGAAGAATAATTGAGAAATACAGTGATTACAGTAATTATAAGTAGAAGAGATGTGAACCTAAAGTATCATTGAATATTGTAGCCAACAATCAACAAATACTGTTTACAGAAATTAAAAATGATCAAGAATGTTAATTAAAATAATGAAATGTTATTAAATAAAAAATTATTAATACTAGTATAATAAAGTTACATTGAGAATCCCATCGTCAACCATTAATATTGATATGAAGAAAAGGCATGTGAAAAAGACAAGTTTATTTGACCTAAACTTCATTCAGGTAAACTAAACTTTTTTAGGAGGGGGAGCTTATGTAACGCAACAGAAATGCTGTCATCCATGTTACATAAATATTATATTAACAAAATAATAAGCAAGTCAATATCTAACCCCATGATAAAACAAAAGTCTAATAATTACATTTATAATTATAGATAAAGATAAATAAGGATGCAAGGTAGAAATAATGAGAATAAACAAACCTGTAAATTAGACAATAGTTAATGATCTATGTTCAGTGAAAAGTAAATCAATATGATACTGATGAGAAATATAGGAAGTAGAATAGTACAGAAATTGTCAAAGTAAATGACCATGAAAGTAAACAAAAAATGAAACAATAATTTACCTTATAGCAATAGCAAGTAAGGATTCTGAATCAAATGATATTATTTTGTGACAACGAATGTTATGATAAAGTTTATGTTATGTTATACCAATTACTTGTTGAGTTAATGAAAGGTAATGAAACAAGATGTATTATTCAATTACTGTTGTAGAATGATGTGGGAAGCAGCTAGTTAGCGTTAATAGATTTCAATTTTCTTATATGTGATCCATAGATCAAGATAAAATTGTCATTAGATATGAAAAGAATAATTGTTTATGTAAATGTTAATAGTTAAGATTTGATTATATGTATGAATTTATGTAAAAGGGCTATAGTTGTTCACCAGTTATAAACAAAGGTAGGTCCGTATACAATAAAAGGCCTAACAGCCAATAACACTATATAACCACTCATAACATAAAGGTTAGGTACATAAGTTAATAATAATTAATGAAGACGGTTCGAAGAGCTAGGAAAAAACATTAAATTAGTAATGATATATAATAAACCATCTCAATTTATACAAATTATGATAATGCCACAATGCCATGATATCGATTGATAACGTTTGATATCGAAAAAAGTAGTAAATATAAAAGAAACAGGCTCATATCAAAAAACCAGCAGAATATATGTAGAAAATAATAAACCAACTATCGGTAAAGTTATATTCCGATATGATAGCAAATTAATAAGGAATAGACAAAAAATATATGAAATAAACACTATATACAAAACATAGAGAAGGAAGAAAAATAATGGGTTGCTATGGACTACAGGAAATGAAGAAGTTGTTGATTTTCAATTATTGCTTTTGATGATCTGAATGTGATGAGATTAAAAAACCCAAGAAATGTTAAATGTAATTAGAATATTCTGAAATATTATGACACAATTATAATACACCAAAATACTAAAGATAATATTATTGACTTATGCCAGTATAGTTTAATCAAACGAGATCATCGTATAACATCACGATAAAAAATAAATAACTGGGTTCTACAAGGAAGGACTTGAATTGTCCCATATCCGAAGGGAACTGATGATATATTAAACCCAATATAAAGAGTTAACTGTATCACAACCAATAATATACACTACACTGGAACTCATAACCTTTCAAATACACGGAACATCACAAATTGCTCCAAACGAGAGAAGAACGTATTTGGATCCAGAAATTGCAGAAGGAACATCAGTCTGGCAGTAAATCAACCAGGGAGCTGTATTTCCGAGGTGAACAGGACAAGAATTCCATTTTATTAACATCCGAAGAAAGAAAATAGTACAACATAGTCATCCAGAACAGTGAAATTATCAACCAACAGCCCACACGATTCGCTTCGTTCTAGTCTGGTAAATTATTATTGTATAAGTCATATTAACTACACAACACTTCAAATTTGTAAATCTTGCATTCTTATCTATGTATTTTTAATCTACCCCACAGTTACAAGAACCTTCACACCCTGAATTAAGTTAATTACAAACTAAAACACATTATATAACCGAATCTAAATAAAGTATCGGACTGATCAATAATCGATTCACGCAATCTATAGCCTTTGTGTATGCCAGTTGGAACATATCTTATTCAATGTTGAAGAAGTAAACAAATAAAGAACCTTTGTATAATTGCAAAATCTTGTCATTTGGAGTATTATTTAATGAGTTGGGAATAAAAAAGTAACTGACTAAGTATAGAATAATTGGTTAACGTAAACAGTGAATTAACCTCTAAGTTTCGTTGCCCCGGTACTACAGCGCTTATAGCGGAATTCTCCGACACCAAAGAGAGAGCGTTAAAATACAAAATTATACATAATTCTCTTCAAGGTATAATAGGGTTGAACGAAATTACAGAATAACACATTAATTATTTAAGTTTCAAGTACACTAACACTGATATTTTTTAGAGAGATAAGTTAATATTAGTTAATTAAATCACTATATCCCACAACTCCAAATATCTCAGATATTTAAATAATTGAAGTAAATTAAAACGACCTAAGAGAGTAGAGACAGGTGAGCATACCGTTTATACCAACGAATAGGTTTACATTGTGTGAAAATAACGAGACGCTCGTACTCGTCCGATTACAAATTGACGAACCCAACAGTGGGGTTTAAACCGTACGTACCCGATACAATACAAATTGGCGCTCAACCAGTAGTGTAGGGCTTAAGCTAAGTAACTATAACTATATTAATATTACTTAACCAGAGCAGGCAACTGTGGGAGAATAAACATGCATACCAGAGGTAGATCAAGGATTAGGGCAGGAGAAACAGAGAAGGAAATAGATGAACAAGAACAGGAAATAGAACTAATAACAGATAGTGAAATGGAACAACAGACAGACGAAATAACGGAAACTGAAATAATTGCGTACAAGGAAAAGGGAGTAATGGAAGAAGAGGCCCAAGGGGATCAACCAGACAAGCCCAACCAAAAGGAAGACTTGAGTATACAGGAAATGTTGAAACTACTATTGGAAAAATCAAAGAGACTGGAGGAAAAATACGATAAAACAAATGAGGAAAACAAGGAGAATTTTAGGAAAACAAATGAGGAAATTAAAGAAACCTCAAAACTAATGAACGAAAGGTTAGATAGGAATGATGAGGGTTTAAAACAAATGAAGGAAGAAATCCTACAAATGAACGAAGAAAATTTAAGGCAAATGGATGAAAGAATTGAGAAAATGAACGAAGCAGGTTTAAAGCGGAGTGAGGATAAGAAGGAGCAGTTCAATAATGAGATAATGGAAACTTTCGAAGGGAAGTTTGAAAATGATAACACACTTAGCCCAGAAGTGGATAAATACAAGGAGGAGACAAATAAAGAAATGGAGCTGTGTTTAAAGAATATGTCTAAAACACTAGACAGCACTTCCGAAGGTATTATAGTAAATCCGACCATAGAAAAGAATATCCAGAAAATAAGGATAATATGGAGAAGGAAAATAGTCAATACCAAAGAAGAAATGGAGATGAGGAAAGGTGGATTAATTAGTATGTTTAACATCCCAATTAATGAACGAAGGGAATTATGTAAATGTATGAAATATAGAAGAAACATTATGAAAATAACCAAAATAACCCACCATAGAACAATCACAAAAACCTTAAATAAATTTAAATATTATTTGAAAATATCAACGATTAGAGAATATTTGACCAAGTCAATTATATCGTTAATACGGAAGATACCCGTAAAACATTTAGTAAATAGTCCACATATCGAAGGGAAAGGAAGGGTAGAATATACCAGTGATTATGTTAGAGTAGAGGAGATACGATACCTAATAATTAGAAAGGAGCTAAATATGACTGAATATCCTGACTTAAATGAAGACTTTACATCAGCTGAGTTACAGTGCCAGATGCACAAGAGATATTTATCAAGTGTCAAAATTGGTATGAATACTGCAGTCATCCGGACAACGGGTAGAGTCGAATTAATGTACCATGGTTAGAAAAAGAAGCAGTCAACCAGAAAAATGGGGCTGATTTGATGAAAACTGACCAGGCAACCAATTGGAAGGAATACGAAAATATTATTTAATAACAAAAATGAATATATTCTAAAATACAATAAGAACAACTTATTACCAATTTTGAAGAGAAAACACTTGTAAATAAAAGAGAATTTTTTGAACAGTATTATATAAATAGAAAACATGTCATTCAAAATGAAGTAAGTCTGAATTAAAATATAGTTATGAAGAAGGTATTAAGAAGAATTAATAACAAACCCCAAGATTACAGAAGAAAGCTAGAATTATTACTAAACGTCTACAAAGAAATAGTGTGAATAATGAATAATGAAACCCCAAGATTACAGAAGAAAGCTAGAATTATTACTAAACGTCTACAAAGAAATAGTGTGAATAATGAATAATGAAACCCCAAGATAAAAGTTTTTACGTCAAGTCTACCTATACAAAATAATAAAAGAAAAATCATATGACCTAAAATACATACCGCATTGCCAAGTGAAAGAAACAACTTCAGTAAATGATTGATTGTAACCAATGTAATATTAAAGAAAACGAGAAAGAAAGAATATTTATAAACATAATTCATTTAAATATAAACAGCCAAAATAATGAAATACGATAAGAAAAATAATAGTTGAGCTAAGGACTGTATCTAGTCAGAAACACAGTTATAATGATAATCAAACAATAACTATTTAGAAAATATTGAGATCAGAAAAACAAATGAAGAAGATACTTAGCGTTATTATCACAACAAGAAAGAAAAAACAAAAATAATTACAAATGATAACTGTCAGATTTATTATTAAAGAATGTTTAAGGAAACTAAAATGGAATCACAAAGTATGAAGGATAGTAATAAAGAAATATAAAAGCAACAAAGAAAACAAAATTTTTCCCAAATATTTATTATTAAGTAATTAAGGAGATTATTAGGAGATTATTATATTTTATAGCTGACTGTAGATGAATTCCATCAGTACTATATTAAGGTGTGGTGTGGACAGCAGAGTATGAAGCCAAACAGTGCCTCTCTGAACTGTACCAATGCACATATTAGGGATTGTTAGGGAAATTAAATATTTAAGGAATATTAGTATAGTTGCAAGAATTACCTCAGTTTCCAGAAGAGTAGGACGAAGAAAACAAAAAGAAATTAGATGACAGAAGAATAATTGAGAAATACAGTGATTACAGTAATTATAAGTAGAAGAGATGTGAACCTAAAGTATCATTGAATATTGTAGCCAACTATCAACAAATACTGTTTACAGAAATTAAAAATGATCAAGAATGTTAATTAAAATAATGAAATGTTATTAAATAAAGAATTATTAATACTAGTATAATAAAGTTACATTGAGAATCCCATCGTCAACCATTAATATTGATATGAAGAAAAGGCATGTGAAAAAGACAAGTTTATTTGACCTAAACTTCATTCAGGTAAACTAAACTTTTTTAGGAGGGGGAGCATATGTAACGCAACAGAAATGCTGTCATCCATGTTACATAAATATTATATTAACAAAATAATAAGCAAGTCAATATCTAACCCCATGATAAAACAAAAGTCTAATAATTACATTTATAATTATAGATAAAGATAAATAAGGATGCAAGGTAGAAATAATGAGAATAAACAAACCTGTAAATTAGACAATAGTTAATGATCTATGTTCAGTGAAAAGTAAATCAATATGATACTGATGAGAAATATAGGAAGTAGAATAGTACAGAAATTGTCAAAGTAAATGACCATGAAAGTAAACAAAAAATGAAACAATAATTTACCTTATAGCAATAGCAAGTAAGGATTCTGAATCAAATGATATTATTTTGTGACAACGAATGTTATGATAAAGTTTATGTTATGTTATACCAATTACTTGTTGAGTTAATGAAAGGTAATGAAACAAGATGTATTATTCAATTACTGTTGTAGAATGATGTGGGAAGCAGCTAGTTAGCGTTAATAGATTTCAATTTTCTTATATGTGATCCATAGATCAAGATAAAATTGTCATTAGATATGAAAAGAATAATTGTTTATGTAAATGTTAATAGTTAAGATTTGATTATATGTATGAATTTATGTAAAAGGGCTATAGTTGTTCACCAGTTATAAACAAAGGTAGGTCCGTATACAATAAAAGGCCTAACAGCCAATAACACTATATAACCACTCATAACATAAAGGTTAGGTACATAAGTTAATAATAATTAATGAAGACGGTTCGAAGAGCTAGGAAAAAACATTAAATTAGTAATGATATATAATAAACCATCTCAATTTATACAAATTATGATAATGCCACAATGCCATGATATCGATTGATAACGTTTGATATCGAAAAAAGTAGTAAATATAAAAGAAACAGGCTCATATCAAAAAACCAGCAGAATATATGTAGAAAATAATAAACCAACTATCGGTAAAGTTATATTCCGATATGATAGCAAATTAATAAGGAATAGACAAAAAATATATGAAATAAACACTATATACAAAACATAGAGAAGGAAGAAAAATAATGGGTTGCTATGGACTACAGGAAATGAAGAAGTTGTTGATTTTCAATTATTGCTTTTGATGATCTGAATGTGATGAGATTAAAAAACCCAAGAAATGTTAAATGTAATTAGAATATTCTGAAATATTATGACACAATTATAATACACCAAAATACTAAAGATAATATTATTGACTTATGCCAGTATAGTTTAATCAAACGAGATCATCGTATAACATCACGATAAAAAATAAATAACTGGGTTCTACAAGGAAGGACTTGAATTGTCCCATATCCGAAGGGAACTGATGATATATTAAACCCAATATAAAGAGTTAACTGTATCACAACCAATAATATACACTACACTGGAACTCATAACCTTTCAAATACACGGAACATCACAAATTGCTCCAAACGAGAGAAGAACGTATTTGGATCCAGAAATTGCAGAAGGAACATCAGTCTGGCAGTAAATCAACCAGGGAGCTGTATTTCCGAGGTGAACAGGACAAGAATTCCATTTTATTAACATCCGAAGAAAGAAAATAGTACAACATAGTCATCCAGAACAGTGAAATTATCAACCAACAGCCCACACGATTCGCTTCGTTCTAGTCTGGTAAATTATTATTGTATAAGTCATATTAACTACACAACACTTCAAATTTGTAAATCTTGCATTCTTATCTATGTATTTTTAATCTACCCCACAGTTACAAGAACCTTCACACCCTGAATTAAGTTAATTACAAACTAAAACACATTATATAACCGAATCTAAATAAAGTATCGGACTGATCAATAATCGATTCACGCAATCTATAGCCTTTGTGTATGCCAGTTGGAACATATCTTATTCAATGTTGAAGAAGTAAACAAATAAAGAACCTTTGTATAATTGCAAAATCTTGTCATTTGGAGTATTATTTAATGAGTTGGGAATAAAAAAGTAACTGACTAAGTATAGAATAATTGGTTAACGTAAACAGTGAATTAACCTCTAAGTTTCGTTGCCCCGGTACTACAGCGCTTATAGCGGAATTCTCCGACACCAAAGAGAGAGCGTTAAAATACAAAATTATACATAATTCTCTTCAAGGTATAATAGGGTTGAACGAAATTACAGAATAACACATTAATTATTTAAGTTTCAAGTACACTAACACTGATATTTTTTAGAGAGATAAGTTAATATTAGTTAATTAAATCACTATATCCCACAACTCCAAATATCTCAGATATTTAAATAATTGAAGTAAATTAAAACGACCTAAGAGAGTAGAGACAGGTGAGCATACCGTTTATACCAACGAATAGGTTTACATTGTGTGAAAATAACGAGACGCTCGTACTCGTCCGATTACAAATTGACGAACCCAACAGTGGGGTTTAAACCGTACGTACCCGATACAATACAAATTGGCGCTCAACCAGTAGTGTAGGGCTTAAGCTAAGTAACTATAACTATATTAATATTACTTAACCAGAGCAGGCAACTGTGGGAGAATAAACATGCATACCAGAGGTAGATCAAGGATTAGGGCAGGAGAAACAGAGAAGGAAATAGATGAACAAGAACAGGAAATAGAACTAATAACAGATAGTGAAATGGAACAACAGACAGACGAAATAACGGAAACTGAAATAATTGCGTACAAGGAAAAGGGAGTAATGGAAGAAGAGGCCCAAGGGGATCAACCAGACAAGCCCAACCAAAAGGAAGACTTGAGTATACAGGAAATGTTGAAACTACTATTGGAAAAATCAAAGAGACTGGAGGAAAAATACGATAAAACAAATGAGGAAAACAAGGAGAATTTTAGGAAAACAAATGAGGAAATTAAAGAAACCTCAAAACTAATGAACGAAAGGTTAGATAGGAATGATGAGGGTTTAAAACAAATGAAGGAAGAAATCCTACAAATGAACGAAGAAAATTTAAGGCAAATGGATGAAAGAATTGAGAAAATGAACGAAGCAGGTTTAAAGCGGAGTGAGGATAAGAAGGAGCAGTTCAATAATGAGATAATGGAAACTTTCGAAGGGAAGTTTGAAAATGATAACACACTTAGCCCAGAAGTGGATAAATACAAGGAGGAGACAAATAAAGAAATGGAGCTGTGTTTAAAGAATATGTCTAAAACACTAGACAGCACTTCCGAAGGTATTATAGTAAATCCGACCATAGAAAAGAATATCCAGAAAATAAGGATAATATGGAGAAGGAAAATAGTCAATACCAAAGAAGAAATGGAGATGAGGAAAGGTGGATTAATTAGTATGTTTAACATCCCAATTAATGAACGAAGGGAATTATGTAAATGTATGAAATATAGAAGAAACATTATGAAAATAACCAAAATAACCCACCATAGAACAATCACAAAAACCTTAAATAAATTTAAATATTATTTGAAAATATCAACGATTAGAGAATATTTGACCAAGTCAATTATATCGTTAATACGGAAGATACCCGTAAAACATTTAGTAAATAGTCCACATATCGAAGGGAAAGGAAGGGTAGAATATACCAGTGATTATGTTAGAGTAGAGGAGATACGATACCTAATAATTAGAAAGGAGCTAAATATGACTGAATATCCTGACTTAAATGAAGACTTTACATCAGCTGAGTTACAGTGCCAGATGCACAAGAGATATTTATCAAGTGTCAAAATTGGTATGAATACTGCAGTCATCCGGACAACGGGTAGAGTCGAATTAATGTACCATGGTTAGAAAAAGAAGCAGTCAACCAGAAAAATGGGACTGATTTGATGAAAACTGACCAGGCAACCAATTGGAAGGAATACGAAAATATTATTTAATAACAAAAATGAATACATTCTAAAATACAATAAGAACAACTTATTACCAATTTTGAAGAGAAAACACTTGTAAATAAAAGAGAATTTTTTGAACAGTATTATATAAATAGAAAACATGTCATTCAAAATGAAGTAAGTCTGAATTAAAATATAGTTATGAAGAAGGTATTAAGAAGAATTAATAACAAACCCCAAGATTACAGAAGAAAGCTAGAATTATTACTAAACGTCTACAAAGAAATAGTGTGAATAATGAATAATGAAACCCCAAGATAAAAGTTTTTACGTCAAGTCTACCTATACAAAATAATAAAAGAAAAATCATATGACCTAAAATACATACCGCATTGCCAAGTGAAAGAAACAACTTCAGTAAATGATTGATTGTAACCAATGTAATATTAAAGAAAACGAGAAAGAAAGAATATTTATAAACATAATTCATTTAAATATAAACAGCCAAAATAATGAAATACGATAAGAAAAATAATAGTTGAGCTAAGGACTGTATCTAGTCAGAAACACAGTTATAATGATAATCAAACAATAACTATTTAGAAAATATTGAGATCAGAAAAACAAATGAAGAAGATACTTAGCGTTATTATCACAACAAGAAAGAAAAAACAAAAATAATTACAAATGATAACTGTCAGATTTATTATTAAAGAATGTTTAAGGAAACTAAAATGGAATCACAAAGTATGAAGGATAGTAATAAAGAAATATAAAAGCAACAAAGAAAACAAAATTTTTCCCAAATATTTATTATTAAGTAATTAAGGAGATTATTAGGAGATTATTATATTTTATAGCTGACTGTAGATGAATTCCAGCAGTACTATATTAAGGTGTGGTGTGGACAGCAGAGTATGAAGCCAAACAGTGCCTCTCTGAACTGTACCAATGCACATATTAGGGATTGTTAGGGAAATTAAATATTTAAGGAATATTAGAATAGTTGCAAGAATGACCTCAGTTTCCAGAAGAGTAGGACGAAGAAAACAAAAAGAAATTAGATGACAGAAGAATAATTGAGAAATACAGTGATTACAGTAATTATAAGTAGAAGAGATGTGAACCTAAAGTATCATTGAATATTGTAGCCAACAATCAACAAATACTGTTTACAGAAATTAAAAATGATCAAGAATGTTAATTAAAATAATGAAATGTTATTAAATAAAAAATTATTAATACTAGTATAATAAAGTTACATTGAGAATCCCATCGTCAACCATTAATATTGATATGAAGAAAAGGCATGTGAAAAAGACAAGTTTATTTGACCTAAACTTCATTCAGGTAAACTAAACTTTTTTAGGAGGGGGAGCTTATGTAACGCAACAGAAATGCTGTCATCCATGTTACATAAATATTATATTAACAAAATAATAAGCAAGTCAATATCTAACCCCATGATAAAACAAAAGTCTAATAATTACATTTATAATTATAGATAAAGATAAATAAGGATGCAAGGTAGAAATAATGAGAATAAACAAACCTGTAAATTAGACAATAGTTAATGATCTATGTTCAGTGAAAAGTAAATCAATATGATACTGATGAGAAATATAGGAAGTAGAATAGTACAGAAATTGTCAAAGTAAATGACCATGAAAGTAAACAAAAAATGAAACAATAATTTACCTTATAGCAATAGCAAGTAAGGATTCTGAATCAAATGATATTATTTTGTGACAACGAATGTTATGATAAAGTTTATGTTATGTTATACCAATTACTTGTTGAGTTAATGAAAGGTAATGAAACAAGATGTATTATTCAATTACTGTTGTAGAATGATGTGGGAAGCAGCTAGTTAGCGTTAATAGATTTCAATTTTCTTATATGTGATCCATAGATCAAGATAAAATTGTCATTAGATATGAAAAGAATAATTGTTTATGTAAATGTTAATAGTTAAGATTTGATTATATGTATGAATTTATGTAAAAGGGCTATAGTTGTTCACCAGTTATAAACAAAGGTAGGTCCGTATACAATAAAAGGCCTAACAGCCAATAACACTATATAACCACTCATAACATAAAGGTTAGGTACATAAGTTAATAATAATTAATGAAGACGGTTCGAAGAGCTAGGAAAAAACATTAAATTAGTAATGATATATAATAAACCATCTCAATTTATACAAATTATGATAATGCCACAATGCCATGATATCGATTGATAACGTTTGATATCGAAAAAAGTAGTAAATATAAAAGAAACAGGCTCATATCAAAAAACCAGCAGAATATATGTAGAAAATAATAAACCAACTATCGGTAAAGTTATATTCCGATATGATAGCAAATTAATAAGGAATAGACAAAAAATATATGAAATAAACACTATATACAAAACATAGAGAAGGAAGAAAAATAATGGGTTGCTATGGACTACAGGAAATGAAGAAGTTGTTGATTTTCAATTATTGCTTTTGATGATCTGAATGTGATGAGATTAAAAAACCCAAGAAATGTTAAATGTAATTAGAATATTCTGAAATATTATGACACAATTATAATACACCAAAATACTAAAGATAATATTATTGACTTATGCCAGTATAGTTTAATCAAACGAGATCATCGTATAACATCACGATAAAAAATAAATAACTGGGTTCTACAAGGAAGGACTTGAATTGTCCCATATCCGAAGGGAACTGATGATATATTAAACCCAATATAAAGAGTTAACTGTATCACAACCAATAATATACACTACACTGGAACTCATAACCTTTCAAATACACGGAACATCACAAATTGCTCCAAACGAGAGAAGAACGTATTTGGATCCAGAAATTGCAGAAGGAACATCAGTCTGGCAGTAAATCAACCAGGGAGCTGTATTTCCGAGGTGAACAGGACAAGAATTCCATTTTATTAACATCCGAAGAAAGAAAATAGTACAACATAGTCATCCAGAACAGTGAAATTATCAACCAACAGCCCACACGATTCGCTTCGTTCTAGTCTGGTAAATTATTATTGTATAAGTCATATTAACTACACAACACTTCAAATTTGTAAATCTTGCATTCTTATCTATGTATTTTTAATCTACCCCACAGTTACAAGAACCTTCACACCCTGAATTAAGTTAATTACAAACTAAAACACATTATATAACCGAATCTAAATAAAGTATCGGACTGATCAATAATCGATTCACGCAATCTATAGCCTTTGTGTATGCCAGTTGGAACATATCTTATTCAATGTTGAAGAAGTAAACAAATAAAGAACCTTTGTATAATTGCAAAATCTTGTCATTTGGAGTATTATTTAATGAGTTGGGAATAAAAAAGTAACTGACTAAGTATAGAATAATTGGTTAACGTAAACAGTGAATTAACCTCTAAGTTTCGTTGCCCCGGTACTACAGCGCTTATAGCGGAATTCTCCGACACCAAAGAGAGAGCGTTAAAATACAAAATTATACATAATTCTCTTCAAGGTATAATAGGGTTGAACGAAATTACAGAATAACACATTAATTATTTAAGTTTCAAGTACACTAACACTGATATTTTTTAGAGAGATAAGTTAATATTAGTTAATTAAATCACTATATCCCACAACTCCAAATATCTCAGATATTTAAATAATTGAAGTAAATTAAAACGACCTAAGAGAGTAGAGACAGGTGAGCATACCGTTTATACCAACGAATAGGTTTACATTGTGTGAAAATAACGAGACGCTCATACTCGTCCGATTACAAATTGACGAACCCAACAGTGGGGTTTAAACCGTACGTACCTGATACAATACAAATTGGCGCTCAACCAGTAGTGTAGGGCTTAAGCTAAGTAACTATAACTATATTAATATTACTTAACCAGAGCAGGCAACTGTGGGAGAATAAACATGCATACCAGAGGTAGATCAAGGATTAGGGCAGGAGAAACAGAGAAGGAAATAGATGAACAAGAACAGGAAATAGAACTAATAACAGATAGTGAAATGGAACAACAGACAGACGAAATAACGGAAACTGAAATAATTGCGTACAAGGAAAAGGGAGTAATGGAAGAAGAGGCCCAAGGGGATCAACCAGACAAGCCCAACCAAAAGGAAGACTTGAGTATACAGGAAATGTTGAAACTACTATTGGAAAAATCAAAGAGACTGGAGGAAAAATACGATAAAACAAATGAGGAAAACAAGGAGAATTTTAGGAAAACAAATGAGGAAATTAAAGAAACCTCAAAACTAATGAACGAAAGGTTAGATAGGAATGATGAGGGTTTAAAACAAATGAAGGAAGAAATCCTACAAATGAACGAAGAAAATTTAAGGCGAATGGATGAAAGAATTGAGAAAATGAACGAAGCAGGTTTAAAGCGGAGTGAGGATAAGAAGGAGCAGTTCAATAATGAGATAATGGAAACTTTCGAAGGGAAGTTTGAAAATGATAACACACTTAGCCCAGAAGTGGATAAATACAAGGAGGAGACAAATAAAGAAATGGAGCTGTGTTTAAAGAATATGTCTAAAACACTAGACAGCACTTCCGAAGGTATTATAGTAAATCCGACCATAGAAAAGAATATCCAGAAAATAAGGATAATATGGAGAAGGAAAATAGTCAATACCAAAGAAGAAATGGAGATGAGGAAAGGTGGATTAATTAGTATGTTTAACATCCCAATTAATGAACGAAGGGAATTATGTAAATGTATGAAATATAGAAGAAACATTATGAAAATAACCAAAATAACCCACCATAGAACAATCACAAAAACCTTAAATAAATTTAAATATTATTTGAAAATATCAACGATTAGAGAATATTTGACCAAGTCAATTATATCGTTAATACGGAAGATACCCGTAAAACATTTAGTAAATAGTCCACATATCGAAGGGAAAGGAAGGGTAGAATATACCAGTGATTATGTTAGAGTAGAGGAGATACGATACCTAATAATTAGAAAGGAGCTAAATATGACTGAATATCCTGACTTAAATGAAGACTTTACATCAGCTGAGTTACAGTGCCAGATGCACAAGAGATATTTATCAAGTGTCAAAATTGGTATGAATACTGCAGTCATCCGGACAACGGGTAGAGTCGAATTAATGTACCATGGTTAGAAAAAGAAGCAGTCAACCAGAAAAATGGGACTGATTTGATGAAAACTGACCAGGCAACCAATTGGAAGGAATACGAAAATATTATTTAATAACAAAAATGAATATATTCTAAAATACAATAAGAACAACTTATTACCAATTTTGAAGAGAAAACACTTGTAAATAAAAGAGAATTTTTTGAACAGTATTATATAAATAGAAAACATGTCATTCAAAATGAAGTAAGTCTGAATTAAAATATAGTTATGAAGAAGGTATTAAGAAGAATTAATAACAAACCCCAAGATTACAGAAGAAAGCTAGAATTATTACTAAACGTCTACAAAGAAATAGTGTGAATAATGAATAATGAAACCCCAAGATTACAGAAGAAAGCTAGAATTATTACTAAACGTCTACAAAGAAATAGTGTGAATAATGAATAATGAAACCCCAAGATAAAAGTTTTTACGTCAAGTCTACCTATACAAAATAATAAAAGAAAAATCATATGACCTAAAATACATACCGCATTGCCAAGTGAAAGAAACAACTTCAGTAAATGATTGATTGTAACCAATGTAATATTAAAGAAAACGAGAAAGAAAGAATATTTATAAACATAATTCATTTAAATATAAACAGCCAAAATAATGAAATACGATAAGAAAAATAATAGTTGAGCTAAGGACTGTATCTAGTCAGAAACACAGTTATAATGATAATCAAACAATAACTATTTAGAAAATATTGAGATCAGAAAAACAAATGAAGAAGATACTTAGCGTTATTATCACAACAAGAAAGAAAAAACAAAAATAATTACAAATGATAACTGTCAGATTTATTATTAAAGAATGTTTAAGGAAACTAAAATGGAATCACAAAGTATGAAGGATAGTAATAAAGAAATATAAAAGCAACAAAGAAAACAAAATTTTTCCCAAATATTTATTATTAAGTAATTAAGGAGATTATTAGGAGATTATTATATTTTATAGCTGACTGTAGATGAATTCCATCAGTACTATATTAAGGTGTGGTGTGGACAGCAGAGTATGAAGCCAAACAGTGCCTCTCTGAACTGTACCAATGCACATATTAGGGATTGTTAGGGAAATTAAATATTTAAGGAATATTAGTATAGTTGCAAGAATTACCTCAGTTTCCAGAAGAGTAGGACGAAGAAAACAAAAAGAAATTAGATGACAGAAGAATAATTGAGAAATACAGTGATTACAGTAATTATAAGTAGAAGAGATGTGAACCTAAAGTATCATTGAATATTGTAGCCAACTATCAACAAATACTGTTTACAGAAATTAAAAATGATCAAGAATGTTAATTAAAATAATGAAATGTTATTAAATAAAGAATTATTAATACTAGTATAATAAAGTTACATTGAGAATCCCATCGTCAACCATTAATATTGATATGAAGAAAAGGCATGTGAAAAAGACAAGTTTATTTGACCTAAACTTCATTCAGGTAAACTAAACTTTTTTAGGAGGGGGAGCATATGTAACGCAACAGAAATGCTGTCATCCATGTTACATAAATATTATATTAACAAAATAATAAGCAAGTCAATATCTAACCCCATGATAAAACAAAAGTCTAATAATTACATTTATAATTATAGATAAAGATAAATAAGGATGCAAGGTAGAAATAATGAGAATAAACAAACCTGTAAATTAGACAATAGTTAATGATCTATGTTCAGTGAAAAGTAAATCAATATGATACTGATGAGAAATATAGGAAGTAGAATAGTACAGAAATTGTCAAAGTAAATGACCATGAAAGTAAACAAAAAATGAAACAATAATTTACCTTATAGCAATAGCAAGTAAGGATTCTGAATCAAATGATATTATTTTGTGACAACGAATGTTATGATAAAGTTTATGTTATGTTATACCAATTACTTGTTGAGTTAATGAAAGGTAATGAAACAAGATGTATTATTCAATTACTGTTGTAGAATGATGTGGGAAGCAGCTAGTTAGCGTTAATAGATTTCAATTTTCTTATATGTGATCCATAGATCAAGATAAAATTGTCATTAGATATGAAAAGAATAATTGTTTATGTAAATGTTAATAGTTAAGATTTGATTATATGTATGAATTTATGTAAAAGGGCTATAGTTGTTCACCAGTTATAAACAAAGGTAGGTCCGTATACAATAAAAGGCCTAACAGCCAATAACACTATATAACCACTCATAACATAAAGGTTAGGTACATAAGTTAATAATAATTAATGAAGACGGTTCGAAGAGCTAGGAAAAAACATTAAATTAGTAATGATATATAATAAACCATCTCAATTTATACAAATTATGATAATGCCACAATGCCATGATATCGATTGATAACGTTTGATATCGAAAAAAGTAGTAAATATAAAAGAAACAGGCTCATATCAAAAAACCAGCAGAATATATGTAGAAAATAATAAACCAACTATCGGTAAAGTTATATTCCGATATGATAGCAAATTAATAAGGAATAGACAAAAAATATATGAAATAAACACTATATACAAAACATAGAGAAGGAAGAAAAATAATGGGTTGCTATGGACTACAGGAAATGAAGAAGTTGTTGATTTTCAATTATTGCTTTTGATGATCTGAATGTGATGAGATTAAAAAACCCAAGAAATGTTAAATGTAATTAGAATATTCTGAAATATTATGACACAATTATAATACACCAAAATACTAAAGATAATATTATTGACTTATGCCAGTATAGTTTAATCAAACGAGATCATCGTATAACATCACGATAAAAAATAAATAACTGGGTTCTACAAGGAAGGACTTGAATTGTCCCATATCCGAAGGGAACTGATGATATATTAAACCCAATATAAAGAGTTAACTGTATCACAACCAATAATATACTCTACACTGGAACTCATAACCTTTCAAATACACGGAACATCACAAATTGCTCCAAACGAGAGAAGAACGTATTTGGATCCAGAAATTGCAGAAGGAACATCAGTCTGGCAGTAAATCAACCAGGGAGCTGTATTTCCGAGGTGAACAGGACAAGAATTCCATTTTATTAACATCCGAAGAAAGAAAATAGTACAACATAGTCATCCAGAACAGTGAAATTATCAACCAACAGCCCACACGATTCGCTTCGTTCTAGTCTGGTAAATTATTATTGTATAAGTCATATTAACTACACAACACTTCAAATTTGTAAATCTTGCATTCTTATCTATGTATTTTTAATCTTCCCCACAGTTACAAGAATCTTCACACCCTGAATTAAGTTAATTACAAACTAAAACACATTATATAACCGAATCTAAATAAAGTATCGGACTGATCAATAATCGATTCACGCAATCTATAGCCTTTGTGTATGCCAGTTGGAACATATCTTATTCAATGTTGAAGAAGTAAACAAATAAAGAACCTTTGTATAATTGCAAAATCTTGTCATTTGGAGTATTATTTAATGAGTTGGGAATAAAAAAGTAACTGACTAAGTATAGAATAATTGGTTAACGTAAACAGTGAATTAACCTCTAAGTTTCGTTGCCCCGGTACTACAGCGCTTATAGCGGAATTCTCCGACACCAAAGAGAGAGCGTTAAAATACAAAATTATACATAATTCTCTTCAAGGTATAATAGGGTTGAACGAAATTACAGAATAACACATTAATTATTTAAGTTTCAAGTACACTAACACTGATATTTTTTAGAGAGATAAGTTAATATTAGTTAATTAAATCACTATATCCCACAACTCCAAATATCTCAGATATTTAAATAATTGAAGTAAATTAAAACGACCTAAGAGAGTAGAGACAGGTGAGCATACCGTTTATACCAACGAATAGGTTTACATTGTGTGAAAATAACGAGACGCTCGTACTCGTCCGATTACAAATTGACGAACCCAACAGTGGGGTTTCAACCGTACGTACCCGATACAATACAATATATATGAATTAAATAAATACAATTGAAGTTCGATATCAATTCATTTATTCAATTAAAATGACATGAATTGAATTGTTTGTGATAATTCATTTTTTTCTGTTTCATTGTTGTTTTGTTTTTGATATTGTTTTTTTTTTCTTCTTCTTCAGCTTTAGCACCATCTGGATATTTTATGAACACAATAAAATGTACAATATCAATTCAATATTAATTTTATTTGAATTAAATAAATTGAAATTAATGAATTATTTACCTTCAAGATCATTGCAATGCTCTTGGATATACGATGTTTTGGTGATTCCATTTGGCGCATATACAACAAATCGCTTGGTTTTCCTACACAGGAACATGCAACGTATAATTGACTACGAGAAAAACATGGATTCTCCAAATTCAATCCACATACTTGCAACGATTGACCTTGTGATTTGCTTATCGTTATTGCAAAAGCCAGTTTAATTGGAAATTGCAATCGTTTGAATTGGAGTGGCATATCTGTTGGAATCATTGGTATGCGTGGTAGCAGCACATCTTCTCCTTTGAATTTGCCAGTTAAAATTGTTGCTTCGATGACATTTTTTAACAATTTCTTGACTGCCAATCTGGTACCATTGCAAAGACGGGGTGGATCAATGTTTCTAAGAAGAATGATAGGAACACCAATCTTCAAATTTATGATGTGTGGTGGCAATCCAGCTAAATCAAGTGAATTCAAGAATTCAGTTCGATAATTTATTGCTTCATCTTGATTCATAACAGTATCTACTGATTTATAAGTATATGTTTCGCCTGTAACACATATTGAATGATGATGTTAATAACATTTACATCCACTTTTTAGCAGCTAATATTGCACGTTCACTTAACCATTGATGACTTTTGTAATGTTGTGTGATATCTTGAAATACGCATTGAATCAATTCTTCTTTTGAGTGTGTGATACTACAAAAATCAGTTGGTAATTTAATGCAGCCTGTTGATTCATCAATTGTAATTTTGCCATTTCCAATATCCAATAATTGTTTTGCAAAACGTTCTGCAGAAGCATCGTTTTGCAATTGAACATGCATGTTTGTCGTCAATGTAAATTTATTAACGTGTCTCCACAAATTTGATGTTTTTAAACACGCATTCAGTTCATCAGCTGGTGTTGAACGTGGTATAACAGGTAATGTCTGACGAAAATCACCTGCTAATAACATTAGCGCACCACCGAATGGCTGTTCATTTCCACGTAAATCTTGCAATGTTCGATCCAATGCTTCCAACAATTTTTTATGCGCCATTGTTCATCAACAATCAATTATTCATCCCATACAATTAACTTGCATTGTTGCAGTACTTTATCCATTCCTGATGTTTTTGAAATGTTGCATGTTGGTGTTTCAATGTATTGCATATTCAATGGCAATTTAAGTGCTGAATGTGCTGTTCGACCACCATCCAATAGAGTTGCCGCAATTCCAGATGATGTGATTGCCAATGCAATATTATTTTGTGAACGTACGGTTGCCAATATTAATGAAATGAGAAATGTTTTTCCTGTGCCACCTGGTGCATCCAAGAAATACATTCCACCACTTTGATCATTTATTGCTCGCATTATCGTATCATAAACTTGTTTTTGTTGTTGAAGTAATTTTTGAACATTTGATTGTACAAATACATTCAATAATTCATTGATGTCAAAGCATTGTTTGCGATGTAATTCACTATCAAATATGTCATTTACCAACCGATTAGGTGATGTCATTCCCAGTTGTGCTAATGCTTTATTAACGATTGCCAAACATTTGTCTTCAATCAAAATCAATGCTTCATTATACATTTCCGGTGTGAATTGCATGTCACGGTTTAAACATCTTATACGAAACAATAAATAAATGTACAGATCTATTTGAGAAACATATATGCTACTCACTAAAACCAATAAAAGCTAGTGCACCATGCTTAAAAGGTCTACCCAAAGTACACAAAAAAGACACACCGATTAGACCTTTAGTAAATTTTACAACCGCTCCTAGCTATAAAGTAGCAAAAACCTTGGTAGAAATAATCAAACAACATATAAGCTTAGATAATAACCAGACTATAAAAAGTTATAAAGATTTTTTGAAAAATTACGTCATATTAATATTAAGCCTAGTTACAAGCTAGTGTCTTTTGACATAGTGGATCTGTATACCAATGTCCCAATTGATGAAACTTTAAAATTACTCAAACAAAATTTAATAAATAATAATACTTTGGAAATAAGAAAAATTAATCAGCTAATGTTAATATTAGAAATAGTACTTAATCAAAACTATTTTTCGTTTGATGGTTCATACTACAAACAAAATGAGGGCCTAGCAATGGGTTCTCCACTCTCAGGTATCCTCGCTGATATTTATTTGAATCATTTAAAAAATACTAAAATTTTAAAAAACAATTATTTTGACAATAAAATAGTATATTATTCAAGATGTGTGGACGACACCTTTGTTATTTTCAATGGTAACAATAGACAGATCGAGTCATTTAATAACTATGTAGCGGGTCAAATTTTGGGTGTTTTTATTTTAACCGTTTGGGGCATATATATATATATTTTTTCTTATTTCGTTTTCGGGCGGACTTGTATAATAAATTTGTAAAACTGTATTATTGTGCAACGTATTTGTCAGTATAACAGAACAGTGAAACAAAGCAGTAAGGCGCAGTTGTTGTCGAGGAATGCGGCAGAGAATTCGCGCCACCCTAAAAATTCGCAGAAATATGTACTGGTGTGGCAGTGCACACACGCCACTACTCGAGTGTGAGCGCCTACCCAAGCCATGGTAAAAAACCAAGATGGCTAGAGAGAATAATATTCATCGCCTTCTCTAAGACCTTGCGGAAGTGCTGTTTTAAGTCCCACCCACTTTTATGACATTAGCCAGTGCCTAGTTGAAATCGTCTGCTATCGTCACTCCAACAACTACATGACTAGCATGAGTCGAAACTGTGACGACTACATACAAGGCATTGATGTCCGTCGTCTTGACTAAAATACTCCCGGAGTGGGGAACTGAGAGACGCAGTCAGTCTTTTGTCGACTCTCGCCGGCGCAGGCCGCCCGACAAACCGGGTTCAGAAATAAAACTTTTCTAAACTGACATCCAGTGCAATAGTAGAAAAATTTGGTGTGACCGCGGTCCAGAAAAAAGAATAAAGAACGTAACTGTGCAATTTTCGGACAATAATAAGAAGTTTTACCGGAACAATGAGTGCGTGTGAGAAGACCGCGTGGCTGACAGGGGGAAATATCATTTAAAAAATGTTCAGGGATTTATAACTTTTTTGTGTTTGGGTGTGTACTAAATATGCAGGCTGGGCAGTCTTGTGTGTGTGTGTGTGTGTGTGTGTGTGTGTGTGTGTGTGTGTAAAACATTAAGGTAAGCCGTAGAGTAAAATAGATTAAGGATGACCTTCGTATAACCAGGCAATATATATATATTCTCACAAAATTATTTCAGATGTAAAATTTATAAACAAATTTTTAAATGATTCAAAATTAAAAGAAAAGTTAAATTCTCTTCATTCAAAATGTGTATTCATACTTATTTCGTAACCTCACACTGTTTCTGATCTCGCTTATAGAGCTCTGGGGGGACCCTTAGGAACAACGGTAAGTACGAAAAAATGAATTAAATGTATAAATAAGTGAGTTTTTATACAACTATTTAAATAAAATACATAAGAAAATAAAATTCACTATGGAAATTGAAGATAACAAAAATATTAATTTCCTGGATCTAACCATAACAAATAATGGTAATGACCTGAAATACAAAATATACAGAAAGCACATATGCACAGATACGGTTATACATGCTAAGTCATTTCATCCTCCAGCCCAAAAAATGGCTGCATTTAACAGCTTTATTGACAGATTACTTTGTGTTCCCCTTAATAACGAAGACTATGATCAAGAAGTAAATATTATAAAACAAATAGCTCTAAATAATGGTTACAGGCCAGTAATAATTGATAAAATGATAATGAAACATAAAAAACGTTTAGAAAATAAAAATACCAACATTATTAACCAACATAATAAAAAACTTAAAAAATTCATTTCAGCTAATTATACTGGTTTGATGCCAAATATTTTAAAATCTGTTTTTAAAAGTAAAGGATATAATATTTCATTCAAAACATGTAATAAGTTAAAAAATTTTTCAAAACTAAAATAAATATTCCTTTAAAAAATAAATCATGAGTTTATAAAATAAAATGCGATAATTGTGCAGCATTCTACATCGGCCAATCCGGCAGAGATTTTTATACAAGATTTTTAGAGCATATTCCTAAAACAAATAATAATAATTCCAGTTTTGCACAACATTTAATAACAAAAGGTCATAATTATACTAGTTTCGAAAACAATTTTGTAGCATTACATACTTGCAAGAAGGGTAAATTAATGGATAGCCTAGAGGAGTTCGAAATATATAAAGCTACAAAAAACGCAACAACCAAAAATAATATACTAAATGATCAAATGAACTTCGGATCTAATAACCTGTTTGACACTGCTATACGGTTGAATGATAATTATAACCAGTCGTAAGGAAATCGCGGTACAGCGTGCATGCATGCGAGCGCTCCGAGCGATTCAGTTGTTACGTTTTGTATATTTTATTTAAAAGATTTTAAACATTTTAAATTATGACATAACCACAAAATGTGGTATACATTTACGTTTTGAATTAATATTGTGTATCTGAAGATGGATTTCATCCCGAAACGCGTCATTGAACGAAAGAAGCTAGTGTCACTAAGGTGGACCATAAGGTAATTTAATTATATTAATCTTATACGAAGTCGATGCAGAACATCATCAGTCATAAAATCTTTATATTTTTCCCATAATTCCTTTGGATTTGATGGTAAACATGTAGATAATATGATTGCAAATAACGTACGTATTTGATTTGGATGAGCAGAAATTGATGCGTCAGCAAGTGAACTATCCCAATGTGCATCATTTTCAAGTAAATTCAATTTTTGACATGTTTCTCGATATGTTGCACACAAACGACCATCAACTGTTCTTAAATTTTGAAATGATGTTGGTCCACGAACATTAACCAATAACAAACGCAAATAATAACATTCTGCATGATTTGGATGAACAGTATATAATCTTCCCAAAGCATCTGTTGAAAATAAATCTTGTTGACCTTCAACTGCTTTTCCTTGTTTGCGTCGTTGAAATTCTTTTTTTGATGCATTCCAAGTAAAATATGTGGTATTTCAGAATATAACAATGTTTTGGCAAATGTATCAGTTTGGCATAATTAAAAAAATGCAGTTAATGTTGTTGGTGGTGGTCTTGCTGCTCTTTCTCGTACATTTTCTGTTGTAAAATAAACACGTTGCCCATTTTCGAGATGAACTGCCAAATGAACAACTGTTGGATATCGTTCATGTATTGAAAATTACAAAATACGCCACACTGCTTCATTGCTACTAATATACCGTCCCACCGTCCCATTTGATACTGATTGATTTCATCAACAGATCCATTCTCACTTGATACTCCAAAAACAGCCATATCACTTCCTTTGTTGACATATTTGCAAATGTATTTGATGAATTTTAAAGAATTGCAATATTCAACATTGACGTGTGCTTTGAACGTTTTTGATAGTAGTGGTGAATATGGCACAACCCAACGATTATCAGCTTCAACGTCTTCGTTTCTGACTTTTAAAATTATCGATTTACCATTTTGATCAGTTGATCGACGACAATATTGTGGATAACCATCATTGTCAGTAATAGTTTCTGGAAGCAATGCTCTTGGATAACGTTTTGTGCATTTTCCATCAGCCATACATGGTGAATTCATGTTGTGAACACCACATGGACCATGAATCATATTTTTTGTGACAATTACAAACAATTCAGGAATGGCAGTTGAATCGAGAATTTCAGCTGAAATCACGTTATCAATCTCGTCGGGTGTAATTTTATTCATCAACCAAATCAAAATGTGGGCATGCGGTAAGCCTCGTTTTTGCTATTCAATGGAATACATCCAGCAACGTGTCTCAGGTGGTGCATTCAATACTGGCAATTTAACTTTACCATTTAAACAACATATTCCAGGTGCTTCATTTTTGAATTTTAATGCTTTGCAATGTGTGCAAACTTTATTCATACTTTCAACAACAACGACTGGATGCAAGCTATATTCAATTTCAGAATTATACTGAAATGCAATACGATCAAGTGTTACCAATTGATGCAATCGATTCATTTGCATGCGTAATCGATCTTTTTCATGTTGTTCATTTTAATCAGCATATGACAAATTTTGTCTTAATTCTCTAATTCCTACTCGACTTGCTTCATTTCGTGCTTTGTGTTGTTGTGATGATTCAGTAACACGTGACTGTGACATATGTAATCTATTCCGTTCATTTCGTTGTGCTGTTTCTTCTTCTGTTTCATTTCTTCTTTCGTCTCTCATTCTCTTGGCTCTATTTGTGCGACGACCAATATTTTGTCGTTTTGGTGGCATTGTTATGCAACAACTAAACACTCCTGGCACTAAATTAACACTGTAAAAACAACAGCGCTACCTATCGGATTTCATTCAAACCACTCTCTAAACACTCCTGGCACTAATAATAGCAAACTGTGAAATTTTCAGCTAAATCGGTGGAGTAGTTTTTGAGTCTATAGGGCACACACATACGAACATTGCCTTTTATTTATATAGATGTAATATATTAATGATACTATTACCGTTATATAATAATAATAAATGATTAATGATAATTATTGTTAATTTATAGGCCTAATTTAGCACTAAAATAACTATTTCATTTTTGATAAGAGATATTTAATTTTGTTCATATAACATTGTTACACAGGTTGTGGCATCATTCAAAGTAACTCACCGGCATCCTTCTTACCCGTCACCTCATGTCTTTTTTTCATTTTTGACCAGTGGCTCTTGATGTTCTGTGTATAGATGTTCATGTCACTGCAGCATACAGAGTTCAGTGAAGTGTTAACTCATAACTGAGTATAACCTTAACTTTGTAGAGAATTGTAGCCTCTTGTATTCCAAAATTCATGCACGTTTATGACTCTCTAAGTTCACAGATTATCTATTATGTACTACTGCTTTACTTAATATTATCCTGACGCAGTGGCGTAACTACGGGGGCGAATCAGGAGGCTCAGTCCCTCCCCCAAACCAGTATCAGTCAAGTTCAAATATCACTTGGTCTACAGGAACCTATTCCTGAGTTAGCTGTGTGTATTAAAATAAGGATTATACATAACTACAGACATAAGATATAAAGGTTTCAGTATTGGATGTGGCAGTGCACCATCCGCCTACCTATTTGTACATTTTACTGGAGGGAACATTACTTTCACGACCATTGAGAAAGTATGACTATTGTCCTGGGTAATGAGGGACGTGAAGGAAATTACTTGAAGGACAATGGAATAAGGAAGTGTGTCTCAGACTAGAGCATTACACTGAAGTGTGTTGGTAAAATATATCTCAACAAAGGGTTTAATAAAATGCTAATATATCGGTGGGGACAAACCAATGTAGGTCAAAAAAGAATCTGCGAGACAATACGTTTTTTGGCATAGCGCGGATTACAACAGAAATTTTGTGCATTTTATTTGTGTGGATTTTAAATAGCCAATTTCTGTAATTACAAAAGAAATTGAATTTAATACGAAAACGGCCAAAATAATTTCCGAGTTTCGGAAAATATTAACTGTGTGGTTGCTTGTGAACAGTACAAAAATGGGTGGTGTTGGTGACACAGTGGTAATAGACGAGAGTGCGATCGGCAAGAGAAAGTATAACAGAGATCGAGAGATAAAGATTCAGTGGTTAATCAGAGGGATAGACACAAGAAGTAAAAAATTCTTCCTGAATGTTGTAAATAAACGAGATGCTAATGCTTTGTTGGATGTAATTGAGGAAAACGTTCAGTCTGGAACCACTATAATGTATATACGAACATGTGGAGGTGCTACAATTCTCTACAGAGTAAAGGTTATACTGATTTGTGAGTTAACATTCGCTGGAATCTGTATGCTGCAGTGACATGAACATTCATACACAGAACATCAAGAGCCACTGGTCAAAAATGAAAAGACATGAGGCGATGGATAGGAAGGATGCTGGTGAGTTCCTTTGAAGTATGTCGCAGTCTGTGTAACAATGTTACATGAACAAAATTAAATTTCCATTATCAAAAACTGAAATAATTATTTTAGTGCTAAGTGCTAAATTTGGTATACAAATGAATAATAATAATAATCATCATCATTATTATTATTATTATTATTATTATAACGGTTATATTATCATTAATATATTAATATTGGTTATTAAACTTTCACTTGTGAACTTACTTTGTTTCCTCCTGTACGCGTTTCGGCGTGATGTGCGCCTTCGTGTTTGCGGTGTTATAGTTGTTTTGATAGTTTCATCACGCCGAAACACGTACGGGAGGAAACAAAATAAGTTCACAAGTGAAAGTTTAATAACCAATATTAATTTAGTGCTGTGAAAAAAGAAGATGAACTATCAAAACAACTATTAATTTATTATTGTTGTATTGGAGTGTTAGTGGTCTCAAATATTTCTACTAATAATTTTGTACAAACCACTATGTTGTCTTTGGTATTGACGAGCGCTTTCGGCAGTCAAGCCATCTTCAGGTCATTTATCAACAGAGAAATATGAAACTGTTCACTTCTTATATACCGTTCTACCGGACCTTTCTAGCTCCCCCCGTGACGCAGCAACGTCTTACTTAGCTCCACCCATAGTGAATTGTCTTACATTACCACTTTTGTAGCCGTTACAATTCACGTTAATTCATCTTCTACTCTTTTTTGTTGTCTAATAAGCTCTTAAATATTTCTTCATTTTCAAATATGGTTTTTATACTCTTTAGTCTTTTCTCATCTTTATTTCTTATTTTTAATATTTCCACTTCTTCCTTTAATTTCCTTTCTTTTTCTTTACTCATCACTTTTATTATCTTATAATTTACAACTGGATCTATGAATTTATGTCCTTCTTCTATAAAATGCCTAGCGTATAATGAATTCGTCGTTAACTCTTCTTCACTCCTCTTATGTTCTTTAAATCTCTGGCAAAACTGATGACCCGTTTCGCCCAGATACACTTTGTCACATCCCACACAACTAAGCATATATACTCCACTTTTATTCAATAAGTCATCTTCTTCATAAATCGTAGTTTTTATTATATCAAACACGGTTTTTGATTTTTAACCGCTACCTCTATATTATATTTTCTAAAACATTTTTGTATCTTTCTTGTGTTATAACCTATATATGATATGGATCCCTTATACTCCTTCTTTTCTTTACTATTCTCATTTTTTGTTTCTTCTCTTCATTTTATGTTACTATTAAATATTTTATCTACTACATTTGTATTATACTGTTGTTTTTTACAATTATTTTTATTCTTTCTATTTCTTTCTTTCTGTTTTCCTCATCTTCTATACAACTGTTTATTCTATGACAGAAATTACTTATCGCTGCCATTTTGTACTGTATTGGATGGTATGAATCATTTGGTATTATAACATCCGTATATGTGCTTTTCCTATAAATGTCAAATTTTAGTTTATTTTCTCTTGTTATTCTTATGTTTAAATCTAGGAAATTTATTTCCTTGTTTCCTACTTCCATTTTAAATTTTATACTCTCTTCTAATTTGTTAACCTCTTCGAAAAATACCTTTAATTCTTCATCATCGCCCTCCCGTATTAACAAGATATCGTCTACATACCTCATCCATTTCTTAATTTCGTCTTTATTTTTCACCGTTGACATTATTTTATTTTCAAAGTATTTCATGTAAATTTCTGCCATTATCGGTGACATTGATGATCCCATTGGAAGTCCCTTCTTCTGAATATAAAACTTATTATTAAATCTAAAGTAATTTTGCTTCAAACACTCTTGTATTACTTTTATTAATTCTTCTTTCTTTTCGTATCCTTTCAATTTGTTCTTTTCAATTAGTTTTAACGTTTTTTCAACCAGGATTTTTGTAAACATATCTACTACATCAAGCGATATTAACCTTGAACTTTCCTTTACTTGTACTTCTTCTTTCAGTGCTTCTGTCAACTTTTTGTTATTTTCTATACTATGTTTCTTCTCAAAATCATAATATACTTTTAGTATCTTACTACATTCTTTTGATAACTTATATGCTGGTGCTCCAATAAATGATATTATTGGCCTAACTGGGAGGTTTTCTTTATGCAGTTTTATCTGACATTTAAATTTAGGCGCTTCCGGATTTGATTCTGTTAGTTTTATTTTATTCTTAAAGATAGTGGAATGTTTTATTATTTTCTTCACTCTACTTTGAAATTTATTAGTATAATCATATTTAATCTCTTCATAATTATTACTTTTTATAAATTCATTCCCTTTCTTTATATACTCTTCTTTATCTATTAGCACTACGGAGTTGCCTTTGTCCGTTTTTGTTACCATAATATTATTCTGTTTTATTTTATTTTTTAACTGTTTTATGTTTCTCTTAATAGCCATACTATTTCCCCCTTGTCTTCTGTCTCTTTTCTTCTAATGCTTCCACAATGTTACTAATTTCAAATCTTAATTGTTTTTTTATTTTCTCCTCTTTTTCTTTTCTTATTATACTTTCACATTCTATTAATAAACCTTCTTTATTCAAATTCTTTGGTGGTGCATATTTTAGGCTTTTTTCTAATAATTTATTTTCTTCATTATTGAATACCACCTCTGTTAAATTAACTATTCTCTCAGATAACTTCAAATCTGCTTGATCTGGTTTTTTCATTCTTGTATCATTCATTTCTTTTAAACATTCTAATTTAGTTTTCAACTTCTTGTTTCATTCCTCCAATTTCATCTTCATATACTCCTCACCAAAATCATACAAAATTTCTTCTGTTTCTATGTAATTATACTTTTGATGTAGCTCTAAGTGCATTTTTAGTAATTTTTTATTATACGTATTCAGTGGTGTTACGAATTCATTATACGCTAGGCATTTTATAGAAGAAGGACATAAATTCATAGATCCAGTTGTAAATTATAAGATAATAAAAGTGATGAGTAAAGAAAAAGAAATGAAATTAAAGGAAGAAGTGGAAATATTAAAAATAAGAAATAAAGATGAGAAAAGACTAATGAATATAAAAACCACATTTGAAAATGAAGAAATATTTAACAGCTTATTATACAACAAAAAAGAGTAGAAGATGAGTTAACGTGAATTGTAACGGCTACAAAAGTGGTAATGTAAGACAACTCACTATGGGTGGAGCTAAGTAAGACGTTACTCCGTCAGGGGGCAGGGCTAGAAAGGTCCGGTAGAACGGTATATAAGAAGTGAACAGTTTCATATTTCTCTGTTGGTAAATGACCTGAAGATGGCTTGACTGCTGAAAGCGCTCGTCAATACCAAAGACAACATAGTAGTTTGTACAAAATTACTAGTAGAAATATTAATATATTAAATGATGTTATATAATCATTGCGCTGTTATCATTGTATAATAATAAAATATATATTTTTGAGTCAACTACAGTTACATACAATGGACTAAAATGCCACTCAATCCACCAGACAGAGCCACCACAGTAACTCTACTGTAAAACCCTCTTAACAATAGATGCACCTTTTTAGTGGCCATAAAATAACCTTTCTTGAAGTGAAGGGAACAAACATGTAACTGGTCGATGATGGCCCTGTCCAGTACCGAGAACCCCCCCCCCCAAGAAAAGCTATTTTGTAGTGTTTTACAACAGCGACATTACAATGATCTCATCATTTACGTGAGATGTGCAGTAAAGTTAAAATCATCTCCGAAATCATATTAACAAAAAGTACTGTATGGCCTATCAACTACTCTGTAGGTTATAACACAATATAATTCGATTTTTCAAAATTTACCAAGTTGGTGACTAGTATAATATACAATTTGTTATTATAATCTGTATTATATATCTCCATAACACAGGAGAATAAATGTAACATCAGTATGATTTTTTTCATTTATTAAAAACAGCTGTCTCACTGTCATAGACCTTTTCTGAATGCCTCGCAACTTTGCTTTGTTTTGTTTTGTTTTGTTTCGTACTTGTATCGGTATCAGCACATGTGCAGAACCAAGTATTCAGTGCCAACAACTGCTACTTTGTACTTGTTTACTCGTTAGTGGGTAGGGGTGTGTCGCGAGTAACTGGAACAGATATTTCAACTTTTCAGTAACCAGAACAAATGTTTCGACTTTCCAGTAATAGTTACAGCTGTTCCACAAAAGTAACCATTACAAAATACCAATTACAGGAGTATCAACCCACCTTTAGGCAGCATACAGAATGGGGCAAATCAGCTGCAGCCAGTGCTGGTGGAAGAAAGAACAAGTGTTGAGGATGTGAACTTGGCCACATCCTAGCCATTGTAAGTTGCTGGAAGTTCTGGAAGATTGGTCATCTATGCTAGGTATACTCAAAAGATGAGCAAAAACGTAACAGCCTATGTGCACAAATTTAGGCATACAAATTAGTCACTGAACACAAGGAGGGGGAAATTCTGATAGCCCTTTCAAAAAGACTCTCCTAAAAACTGTTAGGCAAAAGAACTTTTCAGTGAACTGTGAATCGCATCAGAGTTCAAGTTACTGATTGCTGGAGTAACACTGCCCTAAGATGAGACCACGTACAGAAGGATGAAGATATTAGGAGTATCCTGAAAGAAAAAAAGAATTGTTAACCAGCCTTTGTTGAAAGATATCCTAAAAGCACAACTTAAAAGACCTATTGAGCCAAACAGGATTCCCTGCCAGTTTTGAAATAGGGGTACTGCACTGACAATGGACGTCACTAGGGTTCTGCAGATTGTTTTGCTGAAAAACTGAGGTACTGTAAGATCTTCATAGATGTGTATCTGAAGGATATTTGAGCATCAACAAAATCCTGGAGGAGGTGCAGTAGTTGTACTGCATGACCTGTAGTCTGGATGTTGATCTATGATGTTGATATTGTGATGCAATTAAGGGTCCAAAGGCTTGACCAAGCTTCAGCAGTATAACATTGATGTATGGTTTTAACGAATCACAGTGGCCCATTTCTGTAAACTGTAGTAAGAAACGTTTGAGATCTACCCAATACAAGACTAAGAGGCAGCAACAGTGGGAAACAGCTTGTCCACAATTGGGTGGCATTTTCGTCCACCATTGGAACTTCATAGTGATAAAGAAGTTTTGAGTCCAGTCTATTCTAAGGGAGTTGCCAGATTTTAGGCATGAGGAAGATAAGGACCTACTATTCCACAGTCAGACAGAAGATTGGAGACCACCAACACTGTTACAAAGGGGGAGGAGTTAAAACTATGCTGACATAACATCTTTGTGATGTGATGTAGTTGGGTATAAGCGAAAGTTTTCTTGTGGTTATGTTACCAGCAGTGGAAGTTAAGTTGTGGTTATGTTAACAGTATGAAGTAAAGATGATATTAATGTGATATTGGTTGGTTGGAGAACATTATTTATGTGATTGAACTGCAATTATGTGCAACTCTATACATGTGGAACCAAAATTTTGGGAAATGATTCCATTCAAAAAACTAAAGAAAATGTCCAATAAATATATGTAAAGAAATTCTTCATTTTTCTGTTTATGTCTCTGTGCTTTTTGAAAATAATTACTGGTGAATAAGATGAGGAGATGTGAGGTTTTAAATTTTATATACACAGTGTGTTTACCATTTCTTAAAATAAACCAAAATGTTTTGAAAATTTTCAAAATTTTAGCTGATTGAAATTTGTAAGTCTAAATTTCACAAAAATCAGTACTTACAACAAGAATTTCTCATTTCATAAAAAATTGGCCTTTTATTTGTAATCTAATGGTACCTCATGTACAGTCCCTGGCCAAATTATTAGGCCACCCATTGAAAAATTTAAAATTTACAGTTTTGTCACTGATATTGTGTTTTCAGTGTATTTTAATGTGAACAATCAATGTTAATTTTAATATTTCATGTTATTAGACAAAATATTTATGCCTATTATTAATGTTGGCAACACTGTAAGCTTGTTATATTGTGTTTAGGTATTACACAACAATGCAGTCAGCTGTGTGGTTCAATGAATCTGTTCTGAAGTTGTTTTAATTGCCAGTTTATGCATTCAGTTGTTATTTTCTTGGTGTTGTATTGTTATTATTTTGTTTTATATTGTCATTTTATTTTATTTAAAGTGTTAATTCTTTTAAAGTTTAAGTCTGTTTAATTTTTTTTTGTCAGATTAACATTGTAACCTCAAATATTGGAAAATTCTTCCATGGGCAAAGTAAAAGATATCAGTGACGATCAAAAAGCTGTTGTAAAACATGTACTTGAAGTAGAAAAGTGTAATATCAGTGAAATTGCTAGGAAGTGCAACATTTCTAGACAATCAGTGAGAAGAATAAAGGAAAATATAGCGAACAATGTTTCACTTCGTAGTAAGAGGAAGGGAGCATGTGGCCGTAAAAAAATTATTTCTCCTAGAACTGAAAGGAAATTAATAAAAATAATTAAAGGAAGTAGGGCTGCCACAAATGCAACCATCACACAAGAGGTGCAAGATTCTGGAGTAGCAGTATCTGAAAGAACTGTTCGCCGAAGTCTGTATGCGCTGGGATTCAAAAGTCGACGACCTGTCAAGAAGCCCAAGCTGACTACAGCAATGAAACGGAAAAGACTACTATGGGCTAGAAAGTACAGAACATTCCCAATAATGAAGAGAAAATATTTATGCAAGATTCAGCTCCTTGCCACACAGCAAAAAGTGTTAAGACATTTCTTGCTCAGAGCTCAATACCACTTCTTGAATGGCCAGGAAATTCACCAGATCTCAACCCAATTGAGAATGTGTGGGAGCTTTTAAAACGGGAAATAGGAAAGGAAAATATCACCACTAAGCACCAACTAATTGCAAGAATAATTTGGCACTGGAATCATAATGACAAGTTAAAGGAAAAGGCATTAAATTGCGTTACAAGCATGCCGAGAAGAATTGAAAGCGTCATCAAAGCTAAAGGAGGGATAACAAAATATTAAAATAATTTTAAAACTACTGTAATTTTTTCTGTAATTAATTATTAAAATATATGTAACAGTAATTGTTTGTAAAATAAATGTTTTACAACAGCTTTTTGGTCGTCACCGATATCTTTTACTTTGCCCATGGCAGAATTTTCCAATATTTGAGGTTACAATGTTAATCTGACAAAAAAAAATTAAACAGACTTAAACTTTAAAAGTAATTAACACGTTAAATAAAATAAAATAACAATATAAAACAAAATAATAACAATACAACACCAAGAAAATAACAACTGAATGCATAAACTGGCAATTAAAACAACTTCAGAACAGATTCATTGAACCACACAGCTGACTGCATTGTTGTGTAATACCTAAACACAATATAACAAGCTTACAGTGTTGCCAACATTAATGATAGGCATAAATATTTTGTCTAATAACATGAAATATTAAAATTAACATTGATTGTTCACATTAAAATACACTGAAAACACAATATCAGTGACAAAACTGTAAATTTTAATTTTTTCAATGGGTGGCCTAATAATTTGGCCAGGGACTGTATGTAATTTGGGTAAAAAATAACATATTACATTTCTTTTGTAACAACATTTGGGCTGTTTTCCTCACAAGAACTGTGTATTTGTGTTTACATTGTTTTACCATGAGTATTTGGTTCGTTATGTTGTTTACTGTGATTTAACAAATTTTAATTTTACTAAATAATACTGTATTCAGTATGGGAACTCATATCTCATATTTAGTACCAGATTATGAATATGTGTATCATGGTCTAATATTTTAGAAATGAGAAATGAACAAATAATTAAATATTTATTTAAATTTATTTCATTTAGCATTAATGTGATATTGGTTGGTTGGAGAACATTGTTTATGTGATTTAACTCCATTTATGTGCAAGTCTATACATGTGGAACCAAATTTTGGGGAAATGATTCCATTCATAAAACTAAAGAAAATGCCCAATAAATATATGTCAAGAAATTCTTCATTTTTCTGTTTGTGTCTCTGTGCTTTTTGAAAATAATTACTGCTGAATGAGATGAGGAGATGTAAGGTTTAAAATTTTTTATACACAGTTATACCATTCTTTTAATTTTTTTTAGAATGGAGGAAAAAATGCACAGTTCTTAGAGGAATGTTAGCCAATTTTTTTGTTATAAGTACTGATTTCTGTAAAATGTTTAATTAGCTGCCATTTTCAATATTTTTTAAAATACAATTTTGGCTTGTTGTATTCATACCGGCTTTGGCTTTATACAATTTTGTATTTTGTATTTATACAATTTTGGCTTGTTGTAGTTGTTTTGATTGTTCATCATCTTTTTTCACAGCACTAAACTTTATAGAATATTGAAACTTTCAACTTGTGAAACTTACTTGTCTTTTCTTCTTGTACGCATTTCGGTGTGGTGTTCGCCTTCGTCAGCTTTGAGACAGACTACCATTAACTTGTAACGGTTTTTATTTTGAAAGGTATAGTGGAGGTGGTGTGTGGAGGAGGGGATTGGCGCGGGGATCCAAATTATTGTTAGTTTTATGTATAATTGTGTCAAAAAGTGAGTGTGATTTATACTGTAATTGGTCATTAAGTATGTTGTTTGGTTGTGTTGTGTGGTGTTTGTATATTTCAAGATTAGTATCTATGTTGGTGTAGCTGTGGTTTTTTGTGTGTATGTGTGTGGCAAACGCGGAATGTATATTGTTGTTGTATAAGGCTTTTAGGTCTTCAGAGTAACAAGATGAAAAAGATCTTCCCGTCTGGCCTATGTAGAAACTATTGCAGTCATTACAATTTAATTTGTAAACACCTGTTTTGTTGTATTTGTTTATGTCCGTGTTTGTATCATTGATTGTGTTTTTTGATGGTATTGTTTGTTCTGTATGCTATTTTGTACTTGTGTTTTCTGAATATGTTGGCGAGTTTGTGTGTGTTGGAATTATGGTATGTGAGTGTGATGTATTTAGTTTGTAGTGTGTTGTTGGTATTTTGTGTTTTGTTGTTTTTGTTTATGATGTGTTTGTGTTTGTTTATTAAATTAGGGTTGTATCCGTTTTTTATTGCTATGTATTTGATTGTGTTGAGTTCGTCACTATAGTCCTGTTTACTTAATGGTACTTTAGTTAGTCTATGGAGCATATGGTTGAAGGCCTCATGTTTATGTTGTGTTGGGTGGTTTGATGTGTTGTGTATAACCATGTCGGTTGTGGTTGATTTTCTGTATATTTTATATGTGTGTGTATTCTTAGTTTTGTTAATTGTTAGGTCCAGAAAATGTATACTATTGTTTTGTTCAATTTCCAGTATAAATTTTAGTTTGTGGTGTATTGTGTTTATGTATTTGTGGAAGTTTTCAACCGGTCTTGTGTAGATATAATAATAGACAGTAGATGGTGCAAAAGCAGAACTGTCACGGTCCAAATTGAACACCACTGATTCTGTTATGGAAACATTCCATAAACTTTTTTTGAAAAATTGGTAGTGATCGTCACTCAATGAATTTTTCAGTGAAGGGTTTGTGAGGATCGGTCAAAAAATATAACAAATATAACAAATTTTAACTTATTTGTGTTGACGTTTCGACAGTGTTTATTGTCATCATCAGGACAATTGTTGCTGACACCAAACACAACTGTGCGCTCCACACACAAAACTCCATAAACGGTTAATGAGTGATATAACTGGATTGTATTATTTATGTTAATGTGAATTTCGTTGTTTATTTTAAAATATAAAATAATCTTATATTTGCTTTATAACAATATGTATAATACAACAGTATATTTAATATCATAAAAATGATTATTGTCCTCTGCAAGGCAAAATTTTATCTAACATATATTTCACAAATCTGCATTTTTCAGAGACTAAATGAATCCAAGAAACATTTTTCGTAAAAAATATGACAATGAAAAACTATTGCAATCGTCAACAAGCTATTTTATAACAGACACAAATAAATTTTTACGTTTTCTATTATCTAACAGAAGTTATATGCGATATTCACTACATATCGATACAAATAATCGTATATAAATATAAGAAATATAAAAATGAGTGTATGTATGGTTATTGGGAAGGCACTGGCCATGTCCTACAGATCATACGGTTTCCGCCATACTAGTTATTGCATCGTTCTTAATGCAGTGATGGACAACAGTCGGATGTTGCCATGTTGACCATCTTTGTTGTTACAATTCTAAATACTGAGATAGTCAACTAGTCAACTTCCGGTAAATACTAAGTAAAATGCAGGGGAGTGTACTTGCGTCTAGCGAAACGCAACTTCGCCTGAAGAGCAAACAGTTGAAGCGAAGAGTGGGGATGGAGGGGTAATCCTATCCTATACCAACAGTATTGTTCACACACACACAGTATATATAATATATTCGTACTCTGTGATTGTTCACCTGCTTTTGTTATTTTAAGATACTAGTGTGAGAGATATTATTTAATATTGGAATTATATTGCCAAATACAGTTAGACAACACGTTGATTAGAAAAGACTTTATTCACTGAACTAACCTTCATAGAATACATACATCCGTTATAACAATAATAATACGCGCATGCGTATTGTACATACATTGTTTAACCATATTTAAATTGTACATATGATATATTTTACATTCCCCCTCAATTTAAATACCCATATAATTTAAATACCCTTAATTTACATTTGGATGTTTTTCGAGGGCACTTATTTCCTTTTGTATCGCTTCTTCCCAACCACCTCTAGTACATATGGCATCTTCATAAGAGATTGGTACTCCTGCACAAAGACAGTACGCTAAGTGCATCTCATCTTCATTTTGACTAAAACTTTCATTATAATCCTTGTACAGTACATAATCTTTAAATTTCTCTGGAACAGTTTTAATTCTTTCACTTCTATGCAGTGATGTTTGATCACCCTGTTGGACAGTATCGCTTAGACTGCTGTCTCTATGTGCAGGTGAGGTGCCAGTGACATTTTGAACCAGGATGTCTCCTTTGCTCATACTTTGATGCTCTTTATCACCTACAATGTCACCTCCAATTACCATTTGTGGGATATCTTCTAAGGCTTTCTGACTAGTATAGTTGATGTTAATTTCATCAAAGGTAACATCCCTTGAGATTATAATTTCACTTGTTTTGGGTACCCATAGTCTATACCCATTTTTAGCATAGCCTACCATAATGCATTCAACTGATCTTGTTTCTAGCTTGTCTGCTGGAACAAGCAGTTTATATGCCCAAGCCTTTGAACCAAAAACCCTCAACTTGTCATAATTCACTTTACCTAGGTAGACTTCAGCGGGTACCTTATTTTCCTTCAGGGCAACTGTTGGAGAGCGGTTCAATTGGTATGCAGCACAACGTATTGCTTCACCCCACAAGAACTTAGGCAAATTTGTTTCAGCGAATAGTGTTCGTACTCTACTCATTAGAGTGAAACTGATTCTTTCACTAACTCCATTCTGCTGCTGTGTATGTGGCAAAGTGTATTCGTTGACTATTCCTTTTTGTATACAGAAAATTTTAAACACATGTGATGAGTACTCTCCACCACAATCTGACCTGATTCTTGAAGAGTAATATCCTCTGGCCTTTAACTCTTGGACATAATTCATAATATTTCTTTCTGCTTCATTTTTGTGTTTTAAAAGGAACACATGGGTAAAATGTGAATAGTCATCGATAATTGTTTGATAATATTTTTCACCTTTCATGGTGTGTATTTTAAAAGGACCAGCCAAGTCACTGTGAATGAGTTCTCCAATTCTGTTTGACCTTGGTAGGGGTACAT
The DNA here is from genome assembly GCA_034769895.1 of Magicicada septendecula. Taxonomy (NCBI): domain Eukaryota; kingdom Metazoa; phylum Arthropoda; class Insecta; order Hemiptera; family Cicadidae; genus Magicicada; species Magicicada septendecula. Next base: position 665,534,878 of record CM068368.1, read on the forward strand.
CCTTAAAAGGCTTTCGTTTTGCTTTACCTTTTTGGTTACAGGGACTGCATACTCCAAAATTGTGTGGAAAATTTAGCGATCCAAGACCTTGAGCATTGAGATGTCCAAGTCTTCGGTGCCATAGTAGATCCTTACTTAATGAAATGCAACAAGTTTCACTCATCGAAGGGTGTGCTATTGAAAATTGAGCCACATACAAATTTCCTTCGGATTCACATTTCATTTGCATTTTGTTATTTGAGATAGTAACTGATTTTCCACCACTATTGAATTGAACATCAAATCCCTTTGAACTCATTCTTTTCACTGATAAGAGATTGTAGGGAAACTCAGGTACAATAATAGCAGGTATCTTTATGAAAACATAACTGTTATTTTTATTGTTCAACACTTTCAAGCGAATTATACCTCTTTTTGTACCTTTTATAGTGCTACCATTTGCTATTTTTATTTCCATTTTATTCTCCATTTCTTCAACATTTTCCATAAGCTTTTCCAAATTTTCTGATACCCAATGATTTGTGGCACCACTATCTAAAATGAATTTAACGGATCGAGTATTTCCTAGTAATTCTGTGGATAAAGCGCCATTTTTCTCATTATTTTCAGCGGAAAAGAAGTCAAATTCTTCTTCTTGATCATCTTCGCTCTGTGCAACATTTGACGTATGTCTTGTCGTCTTGCCTCTTCCACGTCCTCATGAGTTTCCTCTCCCTCTCTTACCGCGATATCCATGGCCGCGATATGACGTCTGAGGCGTCTGTTGAGTTTGCACATCCTTGTTTGATGGACACTCATTTTTGAAATGTCCTTTGCCTCTACATGTGTGACATATTACATTTTCGTACCTCATCTGTGAGCTATTCTTATATTCACCTGGAGAGTAGAAAGAGCAGTTACCGTCGTTATCAACCTTATCACCTGCATTGGAGTTCTCTTTGTTTTTGAGTTCAGTATCCAATACCCTTGTTTTTACATCAGAATACGAATATACTGTCGCGTCTTTATTCATTATCGTTTCTATCGATGTAATGACGCTCTCAAAGCTTTCCGGCATAGTCAAAAGAAGGTAACACGTTTTGTCGGTATCATCGGTTGCAACTTTGCTTACGCCATCGAGTTCTTTTATGAGTTTTTCGAATTTAGTGAAATGATCTTGTAATTCGCCATCGACGAATTTCATTTTCAATAGTTTTCGCATTATAAACATCTTAGATAATGCGCTTTTTCTCTGGAAGACATTTTCCAGATTTGCAATCATTTCTTTGGCGCTTTGTGCGCTCTCTATGTATTCAATATACTTATCTGATATCGACTGTGCGATGATGCATTGAGCTTTTACGTCTTTAGCTTGGAAACTGGTCAAATCTGCACCTGTGAGTGCTGCGATTTCTGTGTCTGTTTTATCTAATGCTACGAGTGCACCCTCTTTATTCAGAACAAGACGTATTCTATATTTCCAAGTGGAAAAATTATCTGCCTTTAGCAGGGGAAAGGGAACCGTAGACGTAGCCATTTTAGGTTAAGCACGCGAACTCTTTCACTTTGAGCCTGTATATGTAAACAAACTTTTCTCTATAAATAATTCCGACGTAATTACAACTAACACACGTCTATATATCTCCAAATTACTAGTGTCGGCCCATAACCTGTGAGAGATATTATTTAATATTGGAATTATATTGCCAAATACAGTTAGATAACACGTTGATTAGAAAAGACTTTATTCACTGAACTAACCTTCATAGAATACATACATCCGTTATAACAATAATAATACGCGCATGCGTATTGTACATACATTGTTTAACCATATTTAAATTGTACATATGATATACTGTATTTGACAACTAGGTATGAAAATACCATTCCAAAAAAATAACAGGTACAACTACCTGTTATTATATACTATATATACATAACCTATATTATCCTTTGTAAGTAACTCGTTTTGAGTTTCCTGCAGGTCTCCTATGTAATATCTTCAAATAAATACACTGCAAGTAGGTTTATTTTCACCTAGATAAACCTATTAATAAACCTACTTGCTGTGTATTTATTTGAAGATATTATATAACCTATACTATATAATTTAAATATCACTATAATATTGACGACTCGGAACACTAAGTTTTTTATAAGTAAAAACGTAAAGTTTTACCTTACAGCCTAAACCGGCTTTCACCTATAGAAGGCTTCATCAGAGGCTGTCGTTAGTAGCGCTGTTCATCTTGTTGTTGGCGACGAGATAGTGTTTCGAAAGATCGAAGCTGTGTGTGTGTGGTGAGATGTGTTCGAATAATGCGTGCGATTTGAATTGTGTCTGTGATCGACAATAACATGAACATACTACACGTACACACAAAAGGCCGAAAACTAGACACTCTAGAACAATTAGAAATATACAAACACACAAAAACAAATAAAAACGACATCCTAAACGAACAGACACAATTCAAATCGCACGCATTATTCGAACACATCTCACCACACACACACAGCTTCGATCTTTCGAAACACTATCTCGTCGCCAACAACAAGATGAACAGCGCTACTAACGACAGCCTCTGATGAAGCCTTCTATAGGTGAAAGCCGGTTTAGGCTGTAAGGTAAAACTTTACGTTTTTACTTATAAAAAACTTAGTGTTCCGAGTCGTCAAAATTATAGTGATATTTAGTTAAGTAACGGACACGTCATGGACAACGAAATCCAAGAACTATATAATTTGTTATAAGAAATAAATTGAAACTAAAAATATTAACGTGTTACTTTACACTGTGATTTTATTAAACAAATACGGTTTAAATGAAAATAAGAAACAAGAGAATTTATAGGCCTATCTCCCTTTGGGAATACCAATTTAAGTTTTCACTAGTAGTAAACAAACTAACATTAGTTAGACAAATCATTTGCGAAACTCGGGGCAATTAAATAATTTAGAGTAGGCCTACACGTAATACCACAAAAAATAATGAGAAAAAACATTAGAAACGTATAATAAAAACATAACAGTAAGCCACAAGAGTGAATGAGAATAAACAAAATTTTACAAATAAAAATACAAAAACAAATGTAATAAAATAAATATAAATACATAAATAAAAACTTATGAATAATGAGCAACAACAAAAGTAAATTAAATGCATTACAGATATTTAAGGAACAGGACTAGATAAAGTGCATAAATGTCCATTACAACAATCTCATCATTTACGTGAGATGTGTAGTGAAGTTAAAATCACATTAATAAAAAGTATAATATAGCTTATCAACATCAGCAACTCTATAGGTTATAACTCAATATAATTAAATACAACTATTTCACTAACGACTCGGAACACAAAGTTTTTTTGAGTAAAAACAAAGTTTTACCAACCGATTTTAGTTACAAGTTGGTGACTAGTATAATATATAATTTATTAGCATATAATCTGTATTATATATCTGCATATCACACGAAAATAAATGTAACAGCAGGACGAATTTTTTCCTTTATTAAAAACAGCTCCGTCTCTTTGCGCAGAATGAAGTAGGGATGCGACATCGATGTCGATGTTTTCAAAACATCGATGTTTTGATAAGAACATCGATGTTTTTAACATCGATTTATTGGAGCCGATGTTTTTTTAACATCGATGTTTTGTGCTCGATGTTTTACGTTGTCGATTTTTTTTTTAATGAAAAAAGTACCAAAATAAAAAAAAATTAACCACATAGCATAATTTTCACAATCAATAAATTAAAATGAACATACTTTCAGACCAAAGTGACCAAGGGTGAAGGGTCTGAGTTAGGGATTAAAAATTATGTCTTGATAACTTTTGTTTTCTTTAAAGAATACAATAAAATGAAATATTCTTACTTAACTTCACATTCTATACTTTTGCATTACATTCAATGATAAAACCATTTACAACTGGTACCCTTCTTCGTCACTGCATGGTGTATCGAAACTACTGGGCACTCAAAACATCAAAGTACTAGTGAGTGTATGTTATTTACTCGATATTGTTTTACCTAGCCTCAAATAAGTTTTTAGTGCATCATGGAAATTCTGTGATTTGCGCTGACTCTAGCAACCAAGTTTTTGTCATTTGTGACAGCCCAATCAATGAGTAAAATTAAATGCCCCCCCCGAGCTAACATTAATGTTAGAGGTTACTAAACCAGTTTTAAAAATGAATGTTTAAAAACATCGATGGTTTTTGGGCGATGTTTTATTAACATCGAAGTTATAATATTGAACATCGATGTTTTGCTGTCGATGTCGCATCCCTAGAATGAAGTATACAGGACGAAAAAGTGGCTCCTACTAGTTCTTATTCGAAATATGTTTGATACTACGTTACTACCTGTTCCTAAAATACTAGGTGTTCCTAAAATATTAGGGGTTACTAAAATACTACTGTTACTCTGGAACGCGTTGTTCCTTGTGTATCGGTGATACCACTAGTATTTGAAATACCTAGTATTTTAAATACGCGTTACTGGCTGTTCCTTGCGTTCCAGCAATACCCCCCTAGTAGAGGGGGTATTGGTTCGAGCGATATTTTTGTACGCCTAGTGTTTGGCCTTGGCATATTCGTTTACGTGATCTTGCGTACTTTGTGTGTGTGTGTGTGGCTGTGTAGGTGCGTAGGGGGTGTGCCTCGACTCGGAACAGCGTCGCCGCGAATAACAGGTATTTCAACTTTTCAGTCACTGTTACATCCGTTCCACAAAAATATCGTTCCAAAATACCTATTACAGGTATATCGGCCCACCTACTCTATATATTCGTACTCTGTGCCTGCTTCCTTGTAGCCACGTGGTATTTTGGGATGTATTTCTTGGTTATTTGAAGAAGACGTGAAAGGTGAAAGTATGTTTCAGCCTATAAAATGGAGCAAGACGTTTCTTCTGTTCTACAGAGGTAAGTAGGTCTACGCTATGAAAACTGTATTGTTAACAAAGTAATTTCTTTATAATAGGTGCAGAATCGTGTACATTAGAAAAGAATAATTTGTCACATATTTTTATTATTATTACGGATCAGCAATATTGTAAGTATAACGTAACTTTAAAAGTTATAAAACGTCTGTAAACTTATGAAAGGAACTAGACGTTTTCAACATGCTTTACTAAACTTGCAACATTATTACTAAATACTTATATAGAGGTTATGGTAAGAAGTGAACCTTTGATTATTTAAACATTTTTGTGAATATTAGAGGTATTATTTAATCTGTCATTGACTTTGTTTTAAAAACGTAAAAAAAAAGAAAACTAATTATAATACAGTCGTACTAAATTATCGGTATTTAAAAAAAGACAACGAATTTAGTGTACAAAAAGTAATAGCTTAAACAAAATAGTTCATTGACAGTGCCATGCGGTTACAAGATTCAGAAATTTGTATGTGCATAGTGTTACAAGAAATGGGTCTTGGGGGAATAGTCAGCGGCAAAGTGAAACTTTCGTCGCCGCGCGTGTACTTTATTTCGGTGTCCGATGTGTACATCCAACTGTTTTCTTCACAAGTAACTAATGCCAGCTTATGGAGGTTACGTACGACAATGTAACTTAAATAAAATTTACTGTGTTTGTGTACATTAAAAGGGTGTATTTATTGGAAGTACAGAAATTAGTTTACATTTATCGCACATAATTACGGTACAGAGACGATTTTGGGAGGTTGTTGGCTACGTTTAATTATTTAACTTAACCTTTTAGATTTTTAAGACTAATTAGACTTAACAGACATTTCCTTAGTTAGTGTACATTCAAAGGCTGTATTTATTGTATGGATAAAGGCTGTATATAACATTAACGGCTGTATTTATTCGAAGTAAGTAATACCAGCTTATGGAGGTTATGTACGACAACGTAACTTAAATAAAATTTACTTTGTTCGTGTACATTAAAAGGGTGTATTTATTGGAAGTAGAGAAATTAGTTTACATGTATCGCACATAATTACAGTACAGAGACGATTTTGGGAGGTTGTGGCTACGTTTAATTATTTAACTTAACCTTTTAGGTTTTTAAAATTAATTAGACTTAACAGACATTTCCTTAGTGTACATTCAAAGGCTGTATATAACATTAAAGGCTGTATTTATTCAAAGTACCGGAATTAAAACGTACTTCCAATTTAGAACCTAGTACAATCTAATGTATTACCAAACAAGTACATTAAAATCCTTTTTTCAACATAATGCAATAAAAAGCAATGTGCAGTTTCTGTTAACATGCAAATGATTAAGAATTAATAATGGGTTACAGTGGAATTTAATGTTACTACGGTCTGAATTAATGCAAATAAAATTGGGAGAATCTTGTAAACATATTAAAGAATGCTTGTATATTACACACAAAATTATTACAGTACGGACCTTTGTTAATGAATAGAAACAAACTTGACTCTATATTTAACATGTACCAATAAAATTCACCTTTTTTCAAATACCAATATCTGTTGTTTTTTTTCATACCCTTAAAAAAAGGTCATTAACAACATACATTATGAGAAAACGTGATTACAAATAATCACCCATTAGTTACTTGTGAAGAAAATAGATATAACATTTACAAACATCAAATCTTCAATTCTCTCCCTATGTGTTTTATAAAAACTGGAGTTTCTACTGCAGGTTTTAAGTCCACTAACTACTTAATAAAATATACATAATTGTTCATGTATCTTGTTGGGTAACATATTATATTAATACATCTGCTTCCTACTCATATGTGCAAACAATGTTTTTAATGTACGGTCCTAAAATCTTTATCAACACTTTATATCTTTAAAATTTAGACAAAGCCTAATGAGCAACTTGGCCTAACCTGAATTTACATGACCTGGCTCAGAACAACTTTATTTTGGCAAATACAAAGATGAAGACTGGTTGCAATTTCTTCAGGGCTCACACCTGCTGCCAGGCTTAGTTCTATAACATGATAAGGAAGAAAGAAATCAGCCCAAACCTGCAACCGCTGTGGGAAAGCTTCTACACCATTAGCCTACCAATAAGATTAATGATGTCATCTAAGAATAACTCATTAGCTTTATTTATACATTTAATGCATCTTAATTAGTACATTAACAGCACTGCTCTGTCTTACAGTACTACACAACACATTACACTAACTCAAAAGAATTTCTTGTTTTCAGTTTAAGAAAGTTGAAATCTTGTATTTTTTTCTTTTCCATTCACTATTTGTAAAATGTGCTTAAAATTAATATGTGTACAGTTACTATATTGAAATCCAATGTTCACATCCAATAATTACAAATTTTGTGGAATTGTGAAATTATTTCTGAATTCCTTTGATTCATTAATAAATCTTACTAATTTGTTTCTTTATGTCTATAATGATGTCTTATTAGTTTTTAATCTTTGTGTTTTCATTATTCATTTGTAAATTTTTGCATTTTGTTGTCCATGATTAACTAATTATCATTAAAACACACAGAGGACTGATCCTCTTTTGCGAGATCACAAGTATGTTTAAAGTATGTTTTTAATTTTTTTAATTGTATGCAACGTGGAGACATACAGAGGAGTGTCAGTTTTTTTGTTTTTTCAATAAATAACAATGAGAGGGGGAGAGAGAGAGAGAGAGACCAAAAATAACACATACAGAAATTACATCAGAACTTTTCCTGACAGTAAAAAAATAACTAAATAATGAATGGCAAAGAACATTAACAAAATTAATGGAAATTATAGTTATTATTTGTTGTCTAATGAACAGGTACTAGTAAAGGCTTCATATACTTCACATCTTAAATTATAAACCTATTACAAACATATTTGGTATATTCAGCTTGAAACAAATGTTCAGACCAATAAAAATGGTTTAAATTTTGCCATGCTGCATTATTAGTACTGTTGAAACAGCAGTTTGATTATAATTGTTTTTAGAACAGACTTCTGGAATGATGTGTGCAAAATGATTAAAACGTACCTCCTTACAGTGTGCCTTAATAAGTTGTTGATTATTCTAACTGATACACTGTCATCCCATTATCATATGACAGTTCTCAGAGCTTCAGTAATAGTCATCTTTGCTGTTAACATGGACACAAGTCTCTTTTTTAAAAGACTTTTCATTAGTAAAGTTACTTATAAGTAGGCATACATTTGTACTCATAATATGTGGTTAAGAATTAAGAAAATTAAAGAATGATATTTACTTACTAACCATTGAGTGTAACATTATTTACAGTAATTAATAATGTCCCAATTTATAAAAGTCATGTTTGGCTAACTAGGCATAACCCAACCTGGGTTCCTGACATCCTAATTCTCTTTCTTCTAATAATATTACTTAACTTTATTGTGATATAACTGATCACAATTGTTCTTTATAACTCCCTACAACTTTTACAACAATACTAATGACAAAAATCAATAATAATTTCTTACAATTAACATACATAATTTGTCTAGGCATATTGGCCTATTATAGTTTGAACATTATTTTTTCATATTTTAACAATTCTTGTTTTTAATACAAGACAACTATTCTAAATTGTTCTTCATCCTTGGCTTTCACTTTTGTTACACTAATAATGACAATTATTAGCAATAATTGTTTACAAATAGTAGAAATAAGTTATTCAGGTATAGGGCTTACTGGCCCGTGTAGTGGACACCTTAGTTTCTTTCGTACGTTTAAAATAATTACTTTTGCTATCACACAATCACTTTACATTGTTCTTGATACCCTTATTCAACTTTCACTACAATAATAATGACATAACTTAACAATTATTTACTATGAATAACATACAAATGTTCTAGGCTCATTTGCCTATGATATTGACCCTTAATTTCATTCATACCTTGAAAATACATGTTTCTTCCTATTACATCGTTATTCTAAAACATTCTTCACAATTTACTGAAGCTTTGACAACATAGTTTGTCCTTTAATATTGTTTTTCTTACTTATTCTAGTTGTTATTATCTTCAGTATCAGTATTCTGAAGGTTTAGTCCATGTATCTTGTTTCATTATTTACTTTGTTTATACTTATTGGTTAATAATATCTTCCTTACTAGAATATTATTCTAATAATAATGATTCTAGTATTATTTATACAGTATAGTTTGTTTAATAAGTTTACATTAAAACTGTTCTTTTTACATACAATTATTGACAAGTTTTAGTTTCTCATATTTTTTCTTCTTCATGTTATAATTCAAATTATAACCATTAATATCTAGCTATTATAAGCTTATTTACTACTTCATCAGTAGTTTTCACCTTCTGTTTACAATTCATGGATTTTACAATGCTTTTTTGTTCTTTCTGTTGTTTAAAACGTTATAATGTTACATAACCTTACTTGTAGGCTTCATTTAGCTCTATTGTTGTTTTATTATTACATTTTTGTAATACTCTTTTTGATTTACATTATTCTATTCATAATCATAAATAAAATTTCATTTCATTATTTTAGTACTTAGAAACTAATTATTGAATTAATAATTTTCTTTATTGAGTATCCAGTTTATTACTGCAGTATGTAGTATAGGTTTTATCTTTTTTAACAATTTTTAATGGAGTTTACTGGAGTAAAATCTTCTTATTGATAATGTTCTTATCAGTTTCATTACCTCATTTTATTATCTCAGACAATATTTATAGTATACAGTTTAGTTAATGACTTAGTATTTTGTTCTTCATGTATCATGGTCATGAAATGGTTTAAGTTGGGGCCTATTTTATGTAAGGGGAAAACATAACGTTACAATATTGTAATTACTTTTATTTCTATAATTATTTATAAGTATTACTTGTACAAACAAAACTGGCTTAGAAATGGGTCTACTTTAGGAAATTATGGAATTCTGCTGAAATTTCGAATAGTTCTGGAGGGGAATTGATCCCCTGATAACCCCCCTCCGCAAGTTACGCCATTGATCCCACTCTACACAGTTCCAAGAAATCCTGTATTTAGAAGTTCAAAAGAAAGTGATACAGACTCTAAAGATCTCATTGTAGCATTCACTACTGGGACAGTTCATGGTTTAGAGCTTCCCTTATGTGCCTGGTAAGTGAAGGAGAAGGGATCTATTTAATGTGCAAGTTGAAGAATATATTTAATTATTGCACTTAACTTGATATAAGTACTGATTACATTTCAGCAGTATTATTTTCAGAAATAATGTATGTAAACCAGTTTTCCCCATATAAAGTTAATTAAAATTCTTTAATGCATAGCATTCCAGGCATTTACAGTAGTAGATTTGTATTACTAAATTTGAATTTACACAAATAAATAATTCTCTTTGATTAACTAGAGTTACACACACAAACTAAATGAAATGTTGAGTGTCCTCCTAGTGTATAAATTCAGCTAAAACAGTATTCAAAAAACTTACCTTGTTACTAGAATATGTGACATGATGAACTTTTCATCATGTGTTCAACTTTGTGTTGGGAGTTAAGCATTTAATAATTTTTATTTATGCAGGCGTATAGCAAAATCTGATCATCATGGAAAAGGAATAAGGCATTTTGTAATAGCAATTAACTGATTAGTTCCTGCTGTATTACCGAATCATTTTACAAGTCCAATTTTTGTTTAATTGAAAATATGTATTTTAACTGTTTCTTTTGGTGCAATCTGTAAATTCCATGACACACGTCCATAAAGGTTTGAAAATATGCTTACTCCAGTTTCATAGGAATAAATTCTCAAAAAACTAATACAAATTTGTTATGTCTGATGACACCAGCTATCTTTTCTATTGGAAATGAGCCTTTTATACAAATTTATCATATAGTATTGTGCCAAGATATTACACTACATTTGTATACTGTATATTATTTGCAGACTGACAGGGTTATAAAACATTCTGAAAGAATTGTTGCTTTTACAACACCATCCTTTATCAAGTGACTACTCAAATCTGCCAGTTTTTCACAGAAACTGAAGTTTGATGATTAGATCCATCATGACCTAGTGATGCTCCAAACATTTCAAGGATTCTCCTGGCCTTAAAAAACTGGACTGGCCTCATTGATTGACATGACTAATGTAACATTTACTTTGGGATACTTCCAAACATAATACAGTTTACAATAAACAAACAAAATATTGTGCCTGTCTAATTTTTCCAGAACTGTATACACATAATTTGATCTGGATAGAACATTTATTAAACAATAATACTATTTGATGCAAATAATTAAAATATCGGTGTGGAGAACCATACATGACTACCATGTTTTAAGATTAATATTTGAAATCATTTTAGAAATGAAATATTTCCACAGAAACTACTTCTATATTCAGCCTCAACCACAGAATTGTGATCACTAACATATACCACCTCATGTTAGCACACTCGATTTTCACTGATGATGGCAGTCGATGGCACTTCCGAAACGTCTGGTTTTGCAGAAATCAGGGGATCAATTCCCCTCCAGAACTATTCGAAATTTCAGCAGAATTCCATAATTTCCTAAGTAGACCCATTTCCAAGCCAGTTTTGTTTGTACAAGTAATACTTATAAATAATTATAGAAATAAAAGTAATTACAATATTGTAACGTTATGTTTTCCCCTTACATAAAATAGGCCCCAACTTAAACCATTTCATGACCATGATACATGAAGAACAAAATACTAAGTCATTAACTAAACTGTATACTATAAATATTGTCTGAGATAATAAAATGAGGTAATGAAACTGATAAGAACGTTATCAATAAGAAGATTTTACTCCAGTAAACTCCATTAAAAATTGTTAAAAAAGATAAAACCTATACTACATACTGCAGTAATAAACTGGATACTCAATAAAGAAAATTATTAATTCAATAATTAGTTTCTAAGTACTAAAATAATGAAATGAAATTTTATTTATGATTATGAATAGAATAATGTAAATCAAAAAGAGTATTACAAAAATGTAATAATAAAACAACAATAGAGCTAAATGAAGCCTACAAGTAAGGTTATGTAACATTATAACGTTTTAAACAACAGAAAGAACAAAAAAGCATTGTAAAATCCATGAATTGTAAACAGAAGGTGAAAACTACTGATGAAGTAGTAAATAAGCTTATAATAGCTAGATATTAATGGTTATAATTTGAATTATAACATGAAGAAGAAAAAATATGAGAAACTAAAACTTGTCAATAATTGTATGTAAAAAGAACAGTTTTAATGTAAACTTATTAAACAAACTATACTGTATAAATAATACTAGAATCGTTATTATTAGAATAATATTCTAGTAAGGAAGATATTATTAACCAATAAGTATAAACAAAGTAAATAATGAAACAAGATACATGGACTAAACCTTCAGAATACTGATACTGAAGATAATAACAACTAGAATAAGTAAGAAAAACAATATTAAAGGACAAACTATGTTGTCAAAGCTTCAGTAAATTGTGAAGAATGTTTTAGAATAATGATGTAATAGGAAGAAACATGTATTTTCAAGGTATGAATGAAATTAAGGGTCAATATCATAGGCAAATGAGCCTAGAACATTTATGTTATTCATAGTAAATAATTGTTAAGTTATGTCATTATTATTGTAGTGAAAGTTGAATAAGGGTATCAAGAACAATGTAAAGTAATTGTCTGATAGCAAAAGTAATTATTTTAAACGTACAAAAGAAACTAAGGTGTCCACTACAATGGGCCAGTAGGCCCTATACCTGAATAACTTATTTCTACTATTTGTAAACAATTATTGCTAATAATTGTCATTATTAGTGTAACAAAAGTGAAAGCCAAGGATGAAGAACAATTTAGAATAGTTGTCTTGTATTAAAAACAAGAATTGTTAAAATATGAAAAAATAATGTTCAAACTATAATAGGCCAATATGCCTAGACAAATTATGTATGTTAATTGTAAGAAATTATTATTGATTTTTGTCATTAGTATTGTTGTAAAAGTTGTAGGGAGTTATAAGGAACAATTGTGATCAGTTATATCACAATAAAGTTAAGTAATATTATTAGAAGAAAGAGAATTAGGATGTCAGGAACCCAGGTTGGGTTATGCCTAGTTAGCCAAACATGACTTTTATAAATTGGGACATTATTAATTACTGTAAATAATGTTACACTCAATGGTTAGTAAGTAAATATCATTCTTTAATTTTCCTAATTCTTAACCACATATTATGAGTACAAATGTATGCCTACTTATAAGTAACTTTACTAATGAAAAGTCTTTTTAAAAAAGAGACTTGTGTCCATGTTAACAGCAAAGATGACTATTACTGAAGCTCTGAGAACTGTCATATGATAATGGGATGACAGTGTATCAGTTAGAATAATCAACAACTTATTAAGGCACACTGTAAGGAGGTACGTTTTAATCATTTTGCACACATCATTCCAGAAGTCTGTTCTAAAAACAATTATAATCAAACTGCTGTTTCAACAGTACTAATAATGCAGCATGGCAAAATTTAAACCATTTTTATTGGTCTGAACATTTGTTTCAAGCTGAGTATACCAAATATGTTTGTAATAGGTTTATAAGTTAAGATGTGAAGTATATGAAGCCTTTACTAGTACCTGTTCATTAGACAACAAATAATAACTATAATTTCCATTAATTTTGTTAATGTTCTTTGCCATTCATTATTTAGTTTATAGCAATCAAAAAATTAAAAATTTAATTTTCATTCTTGACCAGTTGTTCTCACGCTACGGTGGCAGTGACTCTAAGAACAGAGCCATAAAACAAAGTAATTGGGGTAGGTGACAACTAACGCCCTATCAGACAATAGAAGCGCGTTCAGTACGAGGCAACAAAAGAAAAGACGACGAGTTGACAGGAGCGTGCCAACGGAGAATTATGACACCGTAACAATTTGAGCAATGTACTTGGCTCAGCCGTACGTTTACGCAGAATCGAAGCGAGTGTACATTTAAGGGTGTAGCTAAGGAACGAGGTCACTATACAAAAAACGAGACGAGAGACAAAGGGTTCAGGACATACTGCAGTCTTTAGAAACGATCCAAACAACAAACTATGAAGAGAACCAGCGTCAAGTCACAGTGGGATATACGCTTAAGTGACAAGCTGAGATTTACAACGTGAAAGCGTGGAGGTTACAACCGTCGACACTGGATGGAAAACTGTTAATTGCCATGACACAGAGTTTCAGTAACGAACAATACCCGGGATGTTAAGAGTAAACCCTTGCTGGAGACTCGAACAAAATGAGTTGATTGACACGCGGGGAATGGCTTGCATTTCCCAGAGCGAGAGTGACGCCTGGACAAGACGATCCAAAGGACATCTCTAGCTACCTATCAGAACAAAGTATTTCACGAGAGAGAGCGGAAAAGAAGCCTGTTTCCATAGCAACTAGCAGAAGAACAAATTAGAGGGTAGAAGACTGGAAGACTTCGAGATGGTGGGAAACGACTTCGAGAGAGGGTAGTGTTTCAGCCTATCATGGTAATCTTAGGCGTGGACAAGCCAGAGACCAAATTTCTAGTAGGGAGACATTAATAAAAACCAAGTGTCCAACGCGGGACGCGGCAGTCTTATTACAAATTTCGGGAGTCTCATTACAATTTTCGGCAGTGATATAATAATGTCGAAAGTCTTATAATAATTCTCGAACAGTTCGCGAAGAGTCTTATATTCAATCGGACTACAAAAGTATTTGTGCGACATATAACTCTCGTAATTAACTTTATAATGTTACAAACAATCTCGGAAGTTTACTAAGTGTCGTACTTCTACTAAGAACATTCACGTGAATTTCGAAGTGTATCGGTATATCAAACAACCATGAATTCTCAAAGTATGCGAATGGTGAATTGAACTTTCTTTAACTAAGTATATATATAATTGTTTACGTATTAGAAAACAGTATAACGAACAGTAATTCACAATGTGCGTGAACGTTGTAATAATAGCTATGAATTACTATAACCAAGACACTTTTATTCAAAGGAAATATTAATTAGCCACACAATAATACCTTGCGTAGTCACACAAAGAACACACAGAACATTTAATCAAGCATGGATATGCGCGGAGACAAATTGGAGCGTGTGAACATAGAATAACACAAAACACTATTCTGTTAACGACGCGAGTGAAACAAGTGAAAGTGATCATCACCACCCTTATTCAATGGAGCAACATTTCCAATGATCATCATCACCTGGAGATAGCGCCGATGGATTAACGGATTAACTAAACCAAGTAACTCTTTATGATCTTGTTAACATAGTTAACTACTGTCCTGTCTCTTTCCAAGAATCTAACCCTGAGCAATTATGAGAAAAGTTATTAAAAGATGGTTGCATTCTGTATATATATTTATGTTCTATTAAAGCCGTCCATCTGGGTGAATGAACGCATTAGGTAGAATAAATATTATTTGATTTGTTGTATGCATTTTATATATGTTGTATGTACTTACAGGGAGCAATTAAGGAGGAATTTATGTTTTGATATATGTTGTATGTATTTACAGGTACCAGGAAGATATTTATATGTTTGTTATTGAATACAAAATGTTAAACATATAATAAATTAGTACCTAAGCAATCAATCAATAATGCGTTCATCATTCTCAGTAAACCCTGTGTAATCCACAATTCGCATCACTATTATAATTTAATATTAAAGAAGTAACCTAAGTAAATTAGTAGATTTGTACCTTAATTACATTGTGGTAATTAGCTGATGAAGGGTCTACTCATTAACCCTTACATCATTAACAATTAAGAAATTACAAATATTAATTAAACCCCAATAAACCATATAAAATTGGCGCTCCCACAACACGGGGCTATCTAAAGTCATATTTTATATAATTAGGGTAATCTATTAATTTATGCAAGTAATTAACTCCCCATTAATCCTATATAATATTGGCGCCCATCCACACGGCTTGATACGCGATAGAATATCACGTATAAGTCTGGGTAAAGAGCAGGCAGTAGATTAGATTAACCTAGAGTAAGATAAAGATAATTCATAGTGTAGAGGCTAGTTTGAATGATCACGCGCAGTAGGGCAAAGATGGCCAGTAATTCGGATAGTGTGGAATTTGAGATCAACAATCAGTTAGGTATGCCTAATACCGAGGGGGGCAACACACCTAGCGATCCAGACAGTGTGGTGGAGACTCCAGATGATAGGGCGCGGGGACCGTCGCCTAAACCTCAAGAAGTGAGTCTACAAACACTAATGGCGTTAATCAATGAAAATAATAGATTAATAAGCGAGAAGTTAGATAAACAAAGTGAAGAAATTAGGACACAAAATGAAAAATTAGATAAGCAAAGCGAGAAGTTAGGTAAACAAAGTGAAGAAAATAGATTAGTAAGCGAGTAACTCGACAAAAACAAAGAGGATGTATCTGAGCAAATAGCACAGATGCGTTCAGAAATACGTGAATACCGACATACCTGGGAGGAGACGTTTAACGAAATGCAAAAGAAGCAAGATGACTCAATTAAAGAATTGCGAGAAGACGCAGATAAGAAGCATGAAGAGATGCGGGAGGCACGCGAAACAGACCGCCAAGAGTGGAAAGGAGCCATCCAGAGTACACAGACAAGCATTAAATGAATTCACAACAAAATAGAAATGCACATAAAAGACAGTAATAAAAAATAGGAAGAATTAGCAGCCGAACTTCATGAAACAATACAACAGAAGCAGCAGGAGCAGTGCCACACGAATGACATCGTGAAACAGAAACTTGAAGAAGTCGATAACAAACAACGCTCGACAGAACAAAAATTGGACGAAACGTCTAAAGAAAAAACAGTACGCATTGAAGAACTGAAGTGCCACATCGCAAAAATGAGAGAAACTCAAGAACGACTGCAAAGACAATTGATTGAAGGTGAGTGTGGGAACGGACACCGAATCAATGGACCGCAACACCACGATCTAAAGTATAATGGGACCGATAGATATCCCATGGAATTCTTGAAGGAGCTATCGGAACTACAGGAGACATATTACCCTAATGACGGTATCAAATGGATTGGTAGACACCTTGAGATGGACGCTGGTATCTGGTGGCGAGTCATCAGGAACCAGGTGACTACTTTTGAAGAGTTTAAGGAAGCCTTTACGCAGAAATACTGGGGGCAAGAACGTCAAGACGAAATTAGAGACCACCTTGAGTATGGAAGATTTGACTGGCACGGACAAGTAAGCTCTATTCAGTATATCGAGCGTATTCTTTTAGAAAGTAGACAACTGACGCCTACGATAACTGATAAACAATTGATCCGTAAGATCGCACGACATTTTGGTCATGATGTGCAGTTAGCTGTTGTCACGAGGGGAATAAATACGATTCCGAATTTCGAGTCATTGATCGTCGAATACACGCAGATTCAACCACGCAATAACAAGGAATTTCAGTATGCAGCGAAAGCAGAAGGTGAAAGTCGGCGAGAGAGAGGGGACGACAGACCCAGACGGGAATGGGGTGAGAAAGTTACCGCTCGCACACAGTACAACCGCAATGCCGGAGGGGAGACTGTCAATACTATGAGTTTCGTAAACAAGGGTGCGTCTACGTCGACGGCCGTTGAACCTAAACGGCAACAACAGGAAGAAAAAAAAATCACGCGGCACAGTGAGAGAGATAGCCGATTTACCGGACAATGACACTACCAATAATGTGCATATACTTTTACCAGATTTAAGAAATGACTTGTATGATGATGAAGAAGAAATTACCCAACGTGTAATAAAGTGTCCTGAAGTAATTGTAAAATTTAATAATGATATAACTGTTTTAGCTCTTATTGATACCGGATGTTTGATCAACGGAATATCAGAATCATGGTATAATCAAAATAAGAAGGGTATAGAACTGTACGAAATACTGCCCATGACCAACACCCTTGTCATTAGCGCAGTAGGAAACAAATCGAAATTAATTAAGAAACAAATATTATGTGACATAGAATTAGATGGAGTTAAGAGCGAATGTGTGTTTTTAGTTATCCCGGATCTTATCAAACCATGTATCTTAGGGATGAGTTTTCTACAAGAAACCGGATGTCGGATAGATATAGGGAGAAGAGAAATCAAACTGAAAGGGAAAGCTGACGAAGAAGAGTATGCGATACCAATCATGCATATGGCGGTGATAAGCAGAGAAGAAGATGAAGAAATCATGCGGAGTATTGACGAAAAGGTGGAAAATATCGACTGTGGAGATGAAAATGTAGTAACAAGACTAAAGGAAATTCTAGTAAGAAATAGGAGTTTATTCAGGGAATGCCCCGGAAGAATCGACGGATACGCGCACGAATTCCAAGTGACAGACAGGACACCGTATTTCCAGAGAGGTTGGCCGGTTCCGCTTGCATACAAAGGGAAAGTTCAAGAAGAAATAAGTCGAATGTTACGTTTTGGGGTGATTGAACGTTGCAACAGCCCATTCGTAAATCCACTTGTGACTGTGATAAAGAAGGATGGAAGGGTCCGATTGTGTCTGGACGCAAGGAAAATCAACAGTGTGACGATCCCGGACTACGAGGGTGCCTCACCGATAAATGACATATTGGCAAGGTGCAGCGAGATGAAGTACTTGTCTACAGTCGATCTGACCAGTAGCTTCTGGCAAGTACCATTAAAGCCAGAATGCAGAGATTTCACAGCCTTTATGTATGAGGGTAAGTGCTACCGCTTTACGGTCACACCTTTTGGATTAAGCACAAGTTCGGCGGCATTAACAAGGGGGTTAGATGTGGTATTAGAAGAAGAAGTAAAAAGAAACACTATTATCTGTGTGGATGACTGTCTATGTTATTCCAATAGTCTAGAAACACACTTAGCGCACTTAGAATTATTATTAGAGAATTTAAGAAAAGCAAATTTAACAATAAGTTTAGAAAAATCACAATTCTTCAGACAGGAAATCTCGTACCTGGGGTATCGCCTGACAACGCAGGGAATCCAGGCGACGGAGGAGAAGATAAGCGCTATTATGAAGTTTCCTATTCCTAAAAATCAGAAGCAGCTGAAGGGTTTCTTGGGACTCACCAACTTTTATAACCGCTTCACGGATAAATATGCGGAGACCACGCAACCGCTGCTTGGATTATTGAAAAAGGGATGTAGATTCATTTGGACACCGGAGTTGAATAATTGTTTTCAACAAGTTAAAGAATTATTCATCGAAACTGTAATTTTAAAATTTCCACGGATTAATCAAAGGTATTACATGCAATGTGACGCCAGTAATGTCGCATATGGTGGTCAATTGTACCAGTTAGATGAAGAAGGGAAAATAGGAGTCATTGCATTCACAAGTAGAACATTTAAAGGAGCCGAGAGGAATTATTTTACTACAGAAAAGGAACTACTATGTATCGTACGATGTTTAGAGAATTTTCACATTTATATCTTGGGACAACCTTTGACCGTTATCACTGATAACAAAGCACTGACCTTCTTACACAAATGTCATTTAAACAATTCCCGCATTACAAGATGGATCTTAAGTATTCAAGAGTATAAATTCGACATTGTGCATTGCAAAGGTAAGGACAACGTTGTTGCTGATATTCTAAGTAGAAATCCAACAGACGCCACACCAGAAGAAGTCAACGAGGACATCTACGAATACTTGGTTAATCATATAACAATTAAAATGGACAAGGAGGTGGGTAGAATTATTAGAGACATCGGAAAATACCAACTCAACGATAACAAACTTAAAACCATTATTAATAAAATTAGCGTAGGAAGTGTAGATAAGGAACTAAGTGAATTCTATAAATATGTAAATGGAAAATTATACAGATGACGCAAGAACGACTGGAAGTTGTATGTACCAGATAGCGTATCTGTAAAATTAATTACCGAAATACATCGTATGTACGGACACTTAGGAGCGAAAAAATGCATGGAAATGTTACTAGAGCATTTCACTATGGACAAGATGAAAGAGAAAGTGAAGGTTCACATAAAAACGTGTGATGTGTGTCAGAAATGTAAGGACACTGGTAACCGGATTTTGTTCGGCGGTACAAAAGCATTTACACCGTTAGGGAAGGGTGAGCTCGTTAGTGCTGATTACTACGGACCTTTACCCACTGCGGCTGCCGGAGTTAAATCCCTGTTTGCAGTCATTGACAACTTTACAAAATACGTCAGATTGTTTACACTTCGAAGAGCGACCACGACAACTACATTAAGGAGAATGAAACAATACTGCGAAGAAATGGGTTATCCAAAAGCGGTACTTACCGACAATGGAACTCAGTTCACTTCCAGAAGATGGGTGTGAATGGGCTGAGGGAGATGAACATTCAACCTAAGTACACAGCTATAAGAAACCCGTTTGCTAATTTAGCTGAAAGAGTCAACAGGCAACTTGGCAATTTATTTAGAATCTTTGTTCATGAACAGCATACCAAATGGTCACGATACGTCAAAATAATCGAGAGCTGCATCAACGAGGTCTACCACGACACCATAGAGGTAACACCTTATGAAGCACACCTCGGCAAGAAACCAACGAGAGCTTGGAAGAAACATTTAGACCAAGATATTATCGGAGTTGAAAAGACAGATAATGGCAAAATATTCATGAAAATAAAGAACAAGAGAGAAAAACAAGCGAAGCTAATTAATGAAAGTAAAACGATTACTAAATTTGATGTTGGAGAGAAAGTGTTAATAAGAACTTACTATCAATCCGACGCAATTCAAAAGAAAATTGATAAATTCTACGAACTATATAGTGGACCATATAGAATATACCGGATTCTTGGAGACGCAACGTACGAACTCGTCGATTGCGAAGACAAAAACAAGGTCCAAGGAAAATTTAATATAAAACAAATCAAGAAATACCATGAACGAAAGGATGAGGTATAATCTACAAGGAAAAATAAAGGGATATCTGGTGGTGTTAGCTGATGAGTCGAGTCGCATACGCTAGGGTAGTTGACGCGGGAATCTCATTCAGGCTAGCCAACCATAAATAAAAAACACAATATGTATTGTAAATTTAAATTTAAAAATTTTATGTAAGTCTTTAGGAATGACATATGCAAAAAAGGACTAACGATATGTTAAGTGATACAAGTGAGTGAACACTTTGATTAAAATTGTTTATAATGGAATTTGGTGAATAAAAGGACATTTTCTTTATAAAATTCTAATCTAATTACACGGCAATAAATTGTCACAGGTGTAATAAATGTAAGAAAGAATACAAATGATCAACGTAGATCAATATTTCACATGTAAAGCAAACCATGTTGACGAAATCATGTATAATCATTAGATTCAATTTTAAATGAATGTTAGATTAAGAGTACTTAATGGTTACTTTAAGAATATATGTACATGTTTAGTTAATAGGATCGATAGCGGTGTAGTTTAAAGATAACAATACAATGACCATCACTGTTATCAATCAAAATTTTGATGCTATTATGTAGTGGAGGTAACTAGAGGAATACTTAGGCCACTTAATCAAGTATTTTCTTTAATATATTACGTGAAGTAAAGTCTTCAAATAATTCAATTTTATATTATTTTATTATTGATGTATTACATGTCTATTCTTTAAGAAACAATATCAATTTAAACATTTAAAGGTTAAAACTACTAAAAACGGCACTAAATATTAGGTATAACAAAGCATGTTTAAGTTTGCAAATCGTGCCGAGTTATGTCCAAATAAAAATAAAATCTAGTTCTTATAGCGCTAAAAAAACTAAAGAAATGGCCACTAAATTATGGATAAAGAACGAAATAAAACATTTGCATAGTAAAAAGAACTTACTCAATACGATGCTCTTGAAAAAACATCTCTAACTTTTACAAAACCTACATGCCTCACAAGTCCACAATGTAACATATTTGATTGAAAGACAAATAAATAGTACCATTATAAAGAAAAAGAAGACACAAAGTAAAAAAATTCGTAACTTATTGAAAAAACAGAACGACACGCAAGAGAACAATGTAATAAATCACCAGTTTTACCCACGTATTGTTAATCTTACCGGAATACAGTTCAACAACGAAGAAACCAACTTATTGAATAAAGGCTTAAAATACAATCTTAAAAACAATAGTTCCAAACAATCACTCTGTAACGAAATATTAAACGCTGAAACCGCAATAAATTCCATACCTAATGAAGAAACGAAAACAGTAATAAGACATGCAATTGACAATAAAATAAAAAACGTTTTAAAAGCCGAAAACATAAAGAATACAAAAACTATTTACCATAGCGAAACAAGGGTGTTTAACGAGATAAAGACGAAATTAATAGACCATAACGCAATCGTCACCAAAGCGGACAAAGGTCAAACTCTCGTAATTTTAACTTATGATGATTATAAAAATAAGATACTGGACTTCATTAAAAACAATAACATTATTGAGATTCATAGCGATCCCACTCTTACATTTAACAATAAAGTGAAATCAATATTGAATAAATCAAAATATGTCATTACGCATGATGAGAAAAAACACTTAAAAATGATAGACCCCAAGGCCCCTAGACTTAAGGGCCTTCCAAAAATACATAAAAATAATATGCCTATCCGTCCTTTAGTTAATTTTATGTCTGCACCTTCATATAAAATTGCCAAAAAACTTGAAAAAATTTTTAGACAACACATAACGTTTAATAAAAATTATAGTTTAAAAAACAGCTTAGAACTGGTCGAACTTACAAAAACTATTACAATCGAACCGAGACACACTCTCGCCTCATTCGACATAGTAAATCTATACACGAACATACCTATTACCGAAACGTTAGAAATAGCTAAAAATTTATTACTGTCTAAATCCACATTAAATTATGAAGCAGTTGATGAGTTAATCAATTTGACAAAAGTAATATTAGAACAAAATTACTTTACTTTCGAAAACAAATATTATTTACAACGGGATGGTTTAGCTATGGGATCCCCATTGTCAGGCATCCTGGCTGAAATTTACCTAAATCATATTGAAACAAATGAAATTTTATCAACTAAAAACAAACATTATACAAAAATTTTATTTTACCGACGATATGTGGATGACACAATAATGATTTACAATGGCAATTGCAGACAATTAGAAATGCTTAAAAAATATATGAACACTATTACAAATAATTTACAATTCACATTAGAAACTGAAATGAATAATAAAATTAATTTTTTAGATTTAACTTTAACTAAAATAAATAATAAAATTAGCTATAATATTTACAGAAAACCAACAATCACAGATCATGCTATTCACGCCTCATCGTATCACCCTATGTCACATAAAATGGCTTTTTTTAACTGCATGATTCATAGATTGCTGGCATTGTCCTTATCTACAGATGATTATAACAGTGAACTAAACATTATCAAGCACATAGCATTGGCCAATGGATACAAAAGTCATATAGTAGATAGATTAATTAATAAAAAACAAAACAAACTAATAAATATTGATGTATCCAAAGAAAACAAATACATTGCTATAGAATATGGTGAAAATCTATACCATACTTTAAAAAACCTATTAAAAAAGCATAATATTACATTGGCCTCAAAGGCAAGTAATAAACTTGAGAAAAAACTCACTTTTACCAACAAAAATACACCCTCCGATATATTTGATGGTACTGGTGTATATAGACTTAATTGTTCTGATTGCACACAGTTCTATATAGGACAAACAGGTCGTTCTTTCAAATTACGCTATAAAGAACATATCCCAAGCTCCAAGTCAAATGTAACAAGATCTGCATTTGCAGAACATTTGAGCTCATATAACCATAATATAAAAAGTATCAACGATAATTTAGATATCCTACATAAATGTAAAAAGTCACTAAAGCTGGACACCCTTGAAAGATTCGAGATATACAAAGCCATAAAGAAGGATCACAATTGTGTCCTAAATGAAAAAGCAATACATAACAATAATGTTTTATTTAATAGAATCGATCTTATGGAACGAGAGATTGGCTATATCAGATCGATGAAATTGAACCGAGGTCAAACCGGCATTGATTAATCTTACCGTGGGGTGCGTTCCTGTACAGGTTCGTTTGCGGCCGCGTTGTTTTTATATTCTTTTATTAATGTTATTTTATTGTGATATAGTTTATTTATTGTTTTATATAATGTTATGTGTTGTTTTTAATCTTTTAAATATCTAACGAGATGCATATGCATCGAAATGTTTTAACCTAATTCACCGATCTGATGATGACACCAAATGGTGTTGAAACTCGAGTCATCCTAAAAGGATTTTAAGAAACGTCGACAGAAGGTAAATAACCTATTTTATAGTAACAATATCAAATCGTTTTGTAGCTAATTCTATATTTATTGAGTATTTATAAGTTGTTATGATGGGATGTAAACATGGTTATACAAATAACACGTGCAAGCGTTCATGTAAAATGCGTTCAAGCAATCCAAATGGATGGCAATAAATTCAGATAATTGATCTAAACAAAAAGGGGGGTGTACCAAGTGCAACACATCATGGAAGTAGGTCATCGAGAGACGTTTCTCATAGACGAAGGTAGACACGGCGACACAGGGCGCAGAATGTGGATTCAATTGTTCCCTGAGGTCACACCATTAAATCCACATTGGGGACGATATAGCAATCAAAAAATTAAAAATTTAATTTTTGTTCTTGACCAGTTGTTCTCACGCTACGGTAGCAGTGACTCTAAGAACAGAGCCATAAAACAAAGTAATTGGGGTAGGTGACAACTAACGCCCTATCAGACAATAGAAGCGCGTTCAGTACGAGGCAACAAAAGAAAAGACGACTTGAGTTGACAGGAGCGTGCCAACGGAGAATTATGACACCGTAACAATTTGAACAATGTACTTGGCTCAGCCGTACGTTTACGCAGAATCGAAGCGAGCGTACATTTAAGGGTGTAGCTAAGGAACGAGGTCACTATACAAAAAACGAGATGAGAGACAAAGGGTTCAGGACGTACTGCAGTCTTTAGAAACGATCCAAACAACAAACTATGAAGAGAACCAGCGTCAAGTCACAGCGGGATATACGCTTAAGTGACAAGCTGAGATTTACAACGTGAAAGCGTGGAGGTTACAACCGTCGACACTGGATGGAAAACTGTTAATTGCCATGACACAGAGTTTCAGTAACGAACAATACCCGGGATGTTAAGAGTAAACCCTTGCTGGGGACTCGAACAATGAGTTGATTGACACGCGGGGAATGGCTTGTATTTCCCAGAACGAGAGTGACGCCTGGACAAGACGATTCAAAGGACATCTCTAGCTACCTATCAGAACAAAGTATTTCACGAGAGAGAGCGGAAAAGAAGCCCGTTTCCATAGCAACTAGCAGAAGAACAAATCAGAGGGTAGAAGACTGGAAGACTTCGAGATGGTGGGAAACGACTTCGAGAGAGGGTAGTGTTTCAGCCTATCATGGTAATCTTAGGCGTGGACAAGCCAGAGACCAAATTTCTAGTAGGGAGACGTTAATAAAAACCAAGTGTCCAACGCGGGATGCGGCAGTCTTATTACAAATTTCGGGAGTCTCATTACAATTTTCGGCAGTGATATAATAATGTTGAAAGTCTTATAATAATTTTCGAACAGTTCACGAAGAGTCTTATATTCAATCGGACTACAAAAGTTTTCTGCGACATATAACTCTCGTAATTAACTTTATAATGTTACAAACAATCTCGGAAGTTTTCTAAGTGTTGTACTTCTACTAAGAACATTCACGCGAATTTTGAAGTCTGTCGGTATATCAAACAACCGTGAATTCTCAAAGTACACGAATGGTGAATTGAACTTTCTTTAACTAAGTATATATATATAATTGTTTACGTATTAGAAAACAGTATAACGAACAGTAATTCACAATGAACAGAACACAACAGAGTAGTCACACAAAGAACACACAGAACATTTAATCAAACATGGATATGCGCGGAGACAAATTGGAGCGTGTGAACATAGAATAACACAAAACACTATTCTGTTAACGACGCGAGTGAATAACAAGTGAAAGTGATCATCACCACCCTTATTCAATGGAGCAACATTTCCAATGATCATCATCACCTGGAGATAGCGCCGATGGATTAACGGATTAACTAAACCAAGTAACTCTTTATGATCTTGTTAACATAGTTAACTACTGTCCTGTCTCTTTCCAAGAATCTAACCCTGAGCAATTATAAGAAAAGTTATTAAAAGAAGGTTGCATTCAGTATATATATTTATGTTCTATTAAAGCCGTCCATCTGGGTAAATGAACGCATTAGGTAGAATAAATATTATTTGATTTGTTGTATGCATTTTATATATGTTGTATGTACTTACAGGGAGCAATTAAGGAGGAATTTATGTTTTGATATATGTTGTATGTATTTACAGGTACCAGGAAGATATTTATATGTTTGTTATTGAATACAAAATGTTTAACATATAATAAATTAGTACCTAAGCAATCAATCAATAATGCGTTCATCATTCTCAGTAAACCCTGTGTAATCCACAATTCGCATCACTATTATAATTTAATATTAAAGAAGTAACCTAAGTAAATTAGTAGATTTGTACCTTAATTACATTGTGGTAATTAGCTGATGAAGGGTCTACTCATTAACCCTTACATCATTAACAATTAAGAAATTACAAATATTAATTAAACCCCAATAAACCGTATAAAATTGGCGCTCCCACAACACGGGGCTATCTAAAGTCATATTTTATATAATTAGGGTAATCTATTAATTTATGCAAGTAATTAACTCCCCATTAATCCTATATAATATTGGCGCCCATCCGCACGGCTTGATACGCGATAGAATATCACGTATAAGTCTGGGTAAAGAGCAGGCAGTAGATTAGATTAACCTAGAGTAAGATAAAGATAATTCATAGTGTAGAGGCTAGTTTGAATGATCACGCGCAGTAGGGCAAAGATGGCCAGTAATTCGGATAGTGTGGAATTTGAGATCAACAATCAGTTAGGTATGCCTAATACCGAGGGGGGCAACACACCTAGCGATCCAGACAGTGTGGTGGAGACTCCAGATGATAGGGCGCGGTGACCGTCGCCTAAACCTCAAGAAGTGAGTCTACAAACACTAATGGCGTTAATCAATGAAAATAATAGATTAATAAGCAAGAAGTTAGATAAACAAAGTGAAGAAATTAGGACACAAAATGAAAAATTAGATAAGCAAAGCGAGAAGTTAGGTAAACAAAGTGAAGAAAATAGATTAGTAAGCGAGTAACTCGACAAAAACAAAGAGGATGTATCTGAGCAAATAGCACAGATGCGTTCAGAAATACGTGAATACCGACATACCTGGGAGGAGACGTTTAACGAAATGCAAAAGAAGCAAGATGACTCAATTAAAGAATTGCGAGAAGACGCAGATAAGAAGCATGAAGAGATGCGGGAGGCACGCGAAACAGACCGCCAAGAGTGGAAAGGAGCCATCCAGATTACACAGACAAGCATTAAATGAATTCACAACAAAATAGAAATGCACATAAAAGACAGTAATAAAAAATAGGAAGAATTAGCAGCCGAACTTCATGAAACAATACAACAGAAGCAGCAGGAGCAGTGCCACACGAATGACATCGTGAAACAGAAACTTGAAGAAGTCGATAACAAACAACGCTCAACAGAACAAAAATTGGACGAAACGTCTAAAGAAAAAACAGTACGCATTGAAGAACTGAAGTGCCACATCGCAAAAATGAGAGAAACTCAAGAACGACTGCAAAGACAATTGATTGAAGGTGAGTGTGGGAACGGACACCGAATCAATGGACCGCAACACCACGATCTAAAGTATAATGGGACCGATAGATATCCCATGGAATTCTTGAAGGAGCTATCGGAACTACAGGAGACATATTACCCTAATGACGGTATCAAATGGATTGGTAGACACCTTGAGATGGACGCTGGTATCTGGTGGCGAGTCATCAGGAACCAGGTGACTACTTTTGAAGAGTTTAAGGAAGCCTTTACGCAGAAATACTGGGGGCAAGAACGTCAAGACGAAATTAGAGACCACCTTGAGTATGGAAGATTTGACTGGCACGGACAAGTAAGCTCTATTCAGTATATCGAGCGTATTCTTTTAGAAAGTAGACAACTGACGCCTACGATAACTGATAAACAATTGATCCGTAAGATCGCACGACATTTTGGTCATGATGTGCAGTTAGCTGTTGTCACGAGGGGAATAAATACGATTCCGAATTTCGAGTCATTGATCGTCGAATACACGCAGATTCAACCACGCAATAACAAGGAATTTCAGTATGCAGCGAAAGCAGAAGGTGAAAGTCGGCGAGAGAGAGGGGACGACAGACCCAGACGGGAATGGGGTGAGAAAGTTACCGCTCGCACACAGTACAACCGCAATGCCGGAGGGGAGACTGTCAATACTATGAGTTTCGTAAACAAGGGTGCGTCTACGTCGACGGCCGTTGAACCTAAACGGCAACAACAGGAAGAAAAAAAAATCACGCGGCACAGTGAGAGAGATAGCCGATTTACCGGACAATGACACTACCAATAATGTGCATATACTTTTACCAGATTTAAGAAATGACTTGTTGTATGATGATGAAGAAGAAATTACCCAACGTGTAATAAAGTGTCCTGAAGTAATTGTAAAATTTAATAATGATATAACTGTTTTAGCTCTTATTGATACCGGATGTTTGATCAACGGAATATCAGAATCATGGTATAATCAAAATAAGAAGGGTATAGAACTGTACGAAATACTGCCCATGACCAACACCCTTGTCATTAGCGCAGTAGGAAACAAATCGAAATTAATTAAGAAACAAATATTATGTGACATAGAATTAGATGGAGTTAAGAGCGAATGTGTGTTTTTAGTTATCCCGGATCTTATCAAACCATGTATCTTAGGGATGAGTTTTCTACAAGAAACCGGATGTCGGATAGATATAGGGAGAAGAGAAATCAAACTGAAAGGGAAAGCTGACGAAGAAGAGTATGCGATACCAATCATGCATATGGCGGTGATAAGCAGAGAAGAAGATGAAGAAATCATGCGGAGTATTGACGAAAAGGTGGAAAATATCGACTGTGGAGATGAAAATGTAGTAACAAGACTAAAGGAAATTCTAGTAAGAAATAGGAGTTTATTCAGGGAATGCCCCGGAAGAATCGACGGATACGCGCACGAATTCCAAGTGACAGACAGGACACCGTATTTCCAGAGAGGTTGGCCGGTTCCGCTTGCATACAAAGGGAAAGTTCAAGAAGAAATAAGTCGAATGTTACGTTTTGGGGTGATTGAACGTTGCAACAGCCCATTCGTAAATCCACTTGTGACTGTGATAAAGAAGGATGGAAGGGTCCGATTGTGTCTGGACGCAAGGAAAATCAACAGTGTGACGATCCCGGACTACGAGGGTGCCTCACCGATAAATGACATATTGGCAAGGTGCAGCGAGATGAAGTACTTGTCTACAGTCGATCTGACCAGTAGCTTCTGGCAAGTACCATTAAAGCCAGAATGCAGAGATTTCACAGCCTTTATGTATGAGGGTAAGTGCTACCGCTTTACGGTCACACCTTTTGGATTAAGCACAAGTTCGGCGGCATTAACAAGGGGGTTAGATGTGGTATTAGAAGAAGAAGTAAAAAGAAACACTATTATCTGTGTGGATGACTGTCTATGTTATTCCAATAGTCTAGAAACACACTTAGCGCACTTAGAATTATTATTAGAGAATTTAAGAAAAGCAAATTTAACAATAAGTTTAGAAAAATCACAATTCTTCAGACAGGAAATCTCGTACCTGGGGTATCGCCTGACAACGCAGGGAATCCAGGCGACGGAGGAGAAGATAAGCGCTATTATGAAGTTTCCTATTCCTAAAAATCAGAAGCAGCTGAAGGGTTTCTTGGGACTCACCAACTTTTATAACCGCTTCACGGATAAATATGCGGAGACCACGCAACCGCTGCTTGGATTATTGAAAAAGGGATGTAGATTCATTTGGACACCGGAGTTGAATAATTGTTTTCAACAAGTTAAAGAATTATTCATCGAAACTGTAATTTTAAAATTTCCACGGATTAATCAAAGGTATTACATGCAATGTGACGCCAGTAATGTCGCATATGGTGGTCAATTGTACCAGTTAGATGAAGAAGGGAAAATAGGAGTCATTGCATTCACAAGTAGAACATTTAAAGGAGCCGAGAGGAATTATTTTACTACAGAAAAGGAACTACTATGTATCGTACGATGTTTAGAGAAGTTTCACATTTATATCTTGGGACAACCTTTGACCGTTATCACTGATAACAAAGCACTGACCTTCTTACACAAATGTCATTTAAACAATTCCCGCATTACAAGATGGATCTTAAGTATTCAAGAGTATAAATTCGACATTGTGCATTGCAAAGGTAAGGACAACGTTGTTGCTGATATTCTAAGTAGAAATCCAACAGACGCCACACCAGAAGAAGTCAACGAGGACATCTACGAATACTTGGTTAATCATATAACAATTAAAATGGACAAGGAGGTGGGTAGAATTATTAGAGACATCGGAAAATACCAACTCAACGATAACAAACTTAAAACCATTATTAATAAAATTAGCGTAGGAAGTGTAGATAAGGAACTAAGTGAATTCTATAAATATGTAAATGGAAAATTACACAGACGACGCAAGAACGACTGGAAGTTGTATGTACCAGATAGCGTATCTGTAAAATTAATTACCGAAATACATCGTATGTACGGACACTTAGGAGCGAAAAAATGCATGGAAATGTTACTAGAGCATTTCACTATGGACAAGATGAAAGAGAAAGTGAAGGTTCACATAAAAACGTGTGATGTGTGTCAGAAATGTAAGAACACTGGTAACCGGATTTTGTTCGGCAGTACAAAAGCATTTACACCGTTAGGGAAGGGTGAGCTCGTTAGTGCTGATTACTACGGACCTTTACCCACTGCGGCTGCCGGAGTTAAATCCCTGTTTGCAGTCATTGACAACTTTACAAAATACGTCAGATTGTTTACACTTCGAAGAGCGACCACGACAACTACATTAAGGAGAATGAAACAATACTGCGAAGAAATGGGTTATCCAAAAGCGGTACTTACCGACAATGGAACTCAGTTCACTTCCAGAAGATGGGTGAATGGGCTGAGGGAGATGAACATTCAACCTAAATACACAGCTATAAGAAACCCGTTTGCTAATTTAGCTGAAAGAGTCAACAGGCAACTTGGCAATTTATTTAGAATCTTTGTTCATGAACAGCATACCAAATGGTCACGATACGTCAAAATAATCGAGAGCTGCATCAACGAGGTCTACCACGACACCATAGAGGTAACACCTTATGAAGCACACCTCGGCAAGAAACCAACGAGAGCTTGGAAGAAACATTTAGACCAACATATTATCGGAGTTGAAAAGACAGATAATGGCAAAATATTCATGAAAATAAAGAACAAGAGAGAAAAACAAGCGAAGCTAATTAATGAAAGTAAAACGATTACTAAATTTGATGTTGGAGAGAAAGTGTTAATAAGAACTTACTATCAATCCGACGCAATTCAAAAGAAAATTGATAAATTCTACGAACTATATAGTGGACCATGTAGAATATACCGGATTCTTGGAGACGCAACGTACGAACACGTCGATTGCGAAGACAAAAACAAGGTCCGAGGAAAATTTAATGTAAAACAAATCAAGAAATACCATGAACGAAAGGATGAGGTATAATCTACAAGGAAAAATAAAGGGATATCTGGTGGTGTTAGCTGATGAGTCGAGTCGCATACGCTAGGGTAGTTGACGCGGGAATCTCATTCAGGCTAGCCAACCATAAATAAAAAACAATATGTATTGTAAATTTAAATTTAAAAATTTTATGTAAGTCTTTAGGAACGACATATGCGAAAAAGGACTAACGATATGTTAAGTGATACAAGTGAGTGAACACTTTGATTAAAATTGTTTATAATGGAATTTGGTGAATAAAAGGACATTTTCTTTATAAAATTCTAATCTAATTACACGGCAATAAATTGTCACAGGTGTAATAAATGTAAGAAAGAATACAAATGATCAACGTAGATCAATATTTCACATGTAAAGCAAACCATGTTGACGAAATCATGTATAATCATTAGATTCAATTTTAAATGAATGTTAGATTAAGAGTACTTAATGGTTACTTTAAGAATATATGTACATGTTTAGTTAATAGGATCGATAGCGGTGTAGTTTAAAGATAACAATACAATGACCATCACTGTTATCAATCAAAATTTTGATGCTATTATGTAGTGGAGGTAACTAGAGGAATACTTAGGCCACTTAATCAAGTATTTTCTTTAATATATTACGTGAAGTAAAGTCTTCAAATAATTCAATTTTATATTATTTTATTATTGATGTATTACATGTCTATTCTTTAAGAAACAATATCAATTTAAACATTTAAAGGTTAAAACTACTAAAAACGGCACTAAATATTAGGTATAACAAAGCATGTTTAAGTTTGCAAATCGTGCCGAGTTATGTCCAAATAAAAATAAAATCTAGTTCTTATAGCGCTAAAAAAACTAAAGAAATGGCCACTAAATTATGGATAAAGAACGAAATAAAACATTTGCATAGTAAAAAGAACTTACTCAATACGATGCTCTTGAAAAAACATCTCTAACTTTTACAAAACCTACATGCCTCACAAGTCCACAATGTAACATATTTGATTGAAAGACAAATAAATAGTACCATTATAAAGAAAAAGAAGACACAAAGTAAAAAAATTCGTAACTTATTGAAAAAACAGAACGACACGCAAGAGAACAATGTAATAAATCACCAGTTTTACCCACGTATTGTTAATCTTACCGGAATACAGTTCAACAACGAAGAAACCAACTTATTGAATAAAGGCTTAAAATACAATCTTAAAAACAATAGTTCCAAACAATCACTCTGTAACGAAATATTAAACGCTGAAACCGCAATAAATTCCATACCTAATGAAGAAACGAAAACAGTAATAAGACATGCAATTGACAATAAAATAAAAAACGTTTTAAAAGCCGAAAACATAAAGAATACAAAAACTATTTACCATAGCGAAACAAGGGTGTTTAACGAGATAAAGACGAAATTAATAGACCATAACGCAATCGTCACCAAAGCGGACAAAGGTCAAACTCTCGTAATTTTAACTTATGATGATTATAAAAATAAGATACTGGACTTCATTAAAAACAATAACATTATTGAGATTCATAGCGATCCCACTCTTACATTTAACAATAAAGTGAAATCAATATTGAATAAATCAAAATATGTCATTACGCATGATGAGAAAAAACACTTAAAAATGATAGACCCCAAGGCCCCTAGACTTAAGGGCCTTCCAAAAATACATAAAAATAATATGCCTATCCGTCCTTTAGTTAATTTTATGTCTGCACCTTCATATAAAATTGCCAAAAAACTTGAAAAAATTTTTAGACAACACATAACGTTTAATAAAAATTATAGTTTAAAAAACAGCTTAGAACTGGTCGAACTTACAAAAACTATTACAATCGAACCGAGACACACTCTCGCCTCATTCGACATAGTAAATCTATACACGAACATACCTATTACCGAAACGTTAGAAATAGCTAAAAATTTATTACTGTCTAAATCCACATTAAATTAGGAAGCAGTTGATGAGTTAATCAATTTGACAAAAGTAATATTAGAACAAAATTACTTTACTTTCGAAAACAAATATTATTTACAACGGGATGGTTTAGCTATGGGATCCCCATTGTCAGGCATCCTGGCTGAAATTTACCTAAATCATATTGAAACAAATGAAATTTTATCAACTAAAAACAAACATTATACAAAAATTTTATTTTACCGACGATATGTGGATGACACAATAATGATTTACAATGGCAATTGCAGACAATTAGAAATGCTTAAAAAATATATGAACACTATTACAAATAATTTACAATTCACATTAGAAACTGAAATGAATAATAAAATTAATTTTTTAGATTTAACTTTAACTAAAATAAATAATAAAATTAGCTATAATATTTACAGAAAACCAACAATCACAGATCATGCTATTCACGCCTCATCGTATCACCCTATGTCACATAAAATGGCTTTTTTTAACTGCATGATTCATAGATTGCTGGCATTGTCCTTATCTACAGATGATTATAACAGTGAACTAAACATTATCAAGCACATAGCATTGGCCAATGGATACAAAAGTCATATAGTAGATAGATTAATTAATAAAAAACAAAACAAACTAATAAATATTGATGTATCCAAAGAAAACAAATACATTGCTATAGAATATGGTGAAAATCTATACCATACTTTAAAAAACCTATTAAAAAAGCATAATATTACATTGGCCTCAAAGGCAAGTAATAAACTTGAGAAAAAACTCACTTTTACCAACAAAAATACACCCTCCGATATATTTGATGGTACTGGTGTATATAGACTTAATTGTTCTGATTGCACACAGTTCTATATAGGACAAACAGGTCGTTCTTTCAAATTACGCTATAAAGAACATATCCCAAGCTCCAAGTCAAATGTAACAAGATCTGCATTTGCAGAACATTTGAGCTCATATAACCATAATATAAAAAGTATCAACGATAATTTAGATATCCTACATAAATGTAAAAAGTCACTAAAGCTGGACACCCTTGAAAGATTCGAGATATACAAAGCCATAAAGAAGGATCACAATTGTGTCCTAAATGAAAAAGCAATACATAACAATAATGTTTTATTTAATAGAATCGATCTTATGGAACGAGAGATTGGCTATATCAGATCGATGAAATTGAACCGAGGTCAAACCGGCATTGATTAATCTTACCGTGGGGTGCGTTCCTGTACAGGTTCGTTTGCGGCCGCGTTGTTTTTATATTCTTTTATTAATGTTATTTTATTGTGATATAGTTTATTTATTGTTTTATATAATGTTATGTGTTGTTTTTAATCTTTTAAATATCTAACGAGATGCATATGCATCGAAATGTTTTAACCTAATTCACCGATCTGATGATGACACCAAATGGTGTTGAAACTCGAGTCATCCTAAAAGGATTTTAAGAAACGTCGACAGAAGGTAAATAACCTATTTTATAGTAACAATATCAAATCGTTTTGTAGCTAATTCTATATTTATTGAGTATTTATAAGTTGTTATGATGGGATGTAAACATGGTTATACAAATAACACGTGCAAGCGTTCATGTAAAATGCGTTCAAGCAATCCAAATGGATGGCAATAAATTCAGATAATTGATCTAAACAAAAAGGGGGGTGTACCAAGTGCAACACATCATGGAAGTAGGTCATCGAGAGACGTTTCTCATAGACGAAGGTAGACACGGCGACACAGGGCGCAGAATGTGGATTCAATTGTTCCCTGAGGTCACACCATTAAATCCACATTGGGGACGATATAGCAATCAAAAAATTAAAAATTTAATTTTTGTTCTTGACCAGTTGTTCTCACGCTACGGTAGCAGTGACTCTAAGAACAGAGCCATAAAACAAAGTAATTGGGGTAGGTGACAACTAACGCCCTATCAGACAATAGAAGCGCGTTCAGTACGAGGCAACAAAAGAAAAGACGACTTGAGTTGACAGGAGCGTGCCAACGGAGAATTATGACACCGTAACAATTTGAACAATGTACTTGGCTCAGCCGTACGTTTACGCAGAATCGAAGCGAGCGTACATTTAAGGGTGTAGCTAAGGAACGAGGTCACTATACAAAAAACGAGATGAGAGACAAAGGGTTCAGGACGTACTGCAGTCTTTAGAAACGATCCAAACAACAAACTATGAAGAGAACCAGCGTCAAGTCACAGCGGGATATACGCTTAAGTGACAAGCTGAGATTTACAACGTGAAAGCGTGGAGGTTACAACCGTCGACACTGGATGGAAAACTGTTAATTGCCATGACACAGAGTTTCAGTAACGAACAATACCCGGGATGTTAAGAGTAAACCCTTGCTGGAGACTCGAACAATGAGTTGATTGACACGCGGGGAATGGCTTGTATTTCCCAGAACGAGAGTGACGCCTGGACAAGACGATTCAAAGGACATCTCTAGCTACCTATCAGAACAAAGTATTTCACGAGAGAGAGCGGAAAAGAAGCCCGTTTCCATAGCAACTAGCAGAAGAACAAATCAGAGGGTAGAAGACTGGAAGACTTCGAGATGGTGGGAAACGACTTCGAGAGAGGGTAGTGTTTCAGCCTATCATGGTAATCTTAGGCGTGGACAAGCCAGAGACCAAATTTCTAGTAGGGAGACGTTAATAAAAACCAAGTGTCCAACGCGGGATGCGGCAGTCTTATTACAAATTTCGGGAGTCTCATTACAATTTTCGGCAGTGATATAATAATGTTGAAAGTCTTATAATAATTTTCGAACAGTTCACGAAGAGTCTTATATTCAATCGGACTACAAAAGTTTTCTGCGACATATAACTCTCGTAATTAACTTTATAATGTTACAAACAATCTCGGAAGTTTACTAAGTGTTGTACTTCTACTAAGAACATTCACGCGAATTTTGAAGTCTGTCGGTATATCAAACAACCGTGAATTCTCAAAGTACGCGAATGGTGAATTGAACTTTCTTTAACTAAGTATATATATATAATTGTTTACGTATTAGAAAACAGTATAACGAACAGTAATTCACAATGAACAGAACACAACAGAGTAGTCACACAAAGAACACACAGAACATTTAATCAAACATGGATATGCGCGGAGACAAATTGGAGCGTGTGAACATAGAATAACACAAAACACTATTCTGTTAACGACGCGAGTGAATAACAAGTGAAAGTGATCATCACCACCCTTATTCAATGGAGCAACATTTCCAATGATCATCATCACCTGGAGATAGCGCCGATGGATTAACGGATTAACTAAACCAAGTAACTCTTTATGATCTTGTTAACATAGTTAACTACTGTCCTGTCTCTTTCCAAGAATCTAACCCTGAGCAATTATAAGAAAAGTTATTAAAAGAAGGTTGCATTCAGTATATATATTTATGTTCTATTAAAGCCGTCCATCTGGGTAAATGAACGCATTAGGTAGAATAAATATTATTTGATTTGTTGTATGCATTTTATATATGTTGTATGTACTTACAGGGAGCAATTAAGGAGGAATTTATGTTTTGATATATGTTGTATGTATTTACAGGTACCAGGAAGATATTTATATGTTTGTTATTGAATACAAAATGTTTAACATATAATAAATTAGTACCTAAGCAATCAATCAATAATGCGTTCATCATTCTCAGTAAACCCTGTGTAATCCACAATTCGCATCACTATTATAATTTAATATTAAAGAAGTAACCTAAGTAAATTAGTAGATTTGTACCTTAATTACATTGTGGTAATTAGCTGATGAAGGGTCTACTCATTAACCCTTACATCATTAACAATTAAGAAATTACAAATATTAATTAAACCCCAATAAACCGTATAAAATTGGCGCTCCCACAACACGGGGCTATCTAAAGTCATATTTTATATAATTAGGGTAATCTATTAATTTATGCAAGTAATTAACTCCCCATTAATCCTATATAATATTGG
This sequence comes from Magicicada septendecula, assembly GCA_034769895.1. Lineage (NCBI taxonomy): Eukaryota > Metazoa > Arthropoda > Insecta > Hemiptera > Cicadidae > Magicicada > Magicicada septendecula. The sequence continues at coordinate 665,572,588 of CM068368.1, forward strand.
CGCCCATCCGCACGGCTTGATACGCGATAGAATATCACGTATAAGTCTGGGTAAAGAGCAGGCAGTAGATTAGATTAACCTAGAGTAAGATAAAGATAATTCATAGTGTAGAGGCTAGTTTGAATGATCACGCGCAGTAGGGCAAAGATGGCCAGTAATTCGGATAGTGTGGAATTTGAGATCAACAATCAGTTAGGTATGCCTAATACCGAGGGGGGCAACACACCTAGCGATCCAGACAGTGTGGTGGAGACTCCAGATGATAGGGCGCGGGGACCGTCGCCTAAACCTCAAGAAGTGAGTCTACAAACACTAATGGCGTTAATCAATGAAAATAATAGATTAATAAGCAAGAAGTTAGATAAACAAAGTGAAGAAATTAGGACACAAAATGAAAAATTAGATAAGCAAAGCGAGAAGTTAGGTAAACAAAGTGAAGAAAATAGATTAGTAAGCGAGTAACTCGACAAAAACAAAGAGGATGTATCTGAGCAAATAGCACAGATGCGTTCAGAAATACGTGAATACCGACATACCTGGGAGGAGACGTTTAACGAAATGCAAAAGAAGCAAGATGACTCAATTAAAGAATTGCGAGAAGACGCAGATAAGAAGCATGAAGAGATGCGGGAGGCACGCGAAACAGACCGCCAAGAGTGGAAAGGAGCCATCCAGAGTACACAGACAAGCATTAAATGAATTCACAACAAAATAGAAATGCACATAAAAGACAGTAATAAAAAATAGGAAGAATTAGCAGCCGAACTTCATGAAACAATACAACAGAAGCAGCAGGAGCAGTGCCACACGAATGACATCGTGAAACAGAAACTTGAAGAAGTCGATAACAAACAACGCTCAACAGAACAAAAATTGGACGAAACGTCTAAAGAAAAAACAGTACGCATTGAAGAACTGAAGTGCCACATCGCAAAAATGAGAGAAACTCAAGAACGACTGCAAAGACAATTGATTGAAGGTGAGTGTGGGAACGGACACCGAATCAATGGACCGCAACACCACGATCTAAAGTATAATGGGACCGATAGATATCCCATGGAATTCTTGAAGGAGCTATCGGAACTACAGGAGACATATTACCCTAATGACGGTATCAAATGGATTGGTAGACACCTTGAGATGGACGCTGGTATCTGGTGGCGAGTCATCAGGAACCAGGTGACTACTTTTGAAGAGTTTAAGGAAGCCTTTACGCAGAAATACTGGGGGCAAGAACGTCAAGACGAAATTAGAGACCACCTTGAGTATGGAAGATTTGACTGGCACGGACAAGTAAGCTCTATTCAGTATATCGAGCGTATTCTTTTAGAAAGTAGACAACTGACGCCTACGATAACTGATAAACAATTGATCCGTAAGATCGCACGACATTTTGGTCATGATGTGCAGTTAGCTGTTGTCACGAGGGGAATAAATACGATTCCGAATTTCGAGTCATTGATCGTCGAATACACGCAGATTCAACCACGCAATAACAAGGAATTTCAGTATGCAGCGAAAGCAGAAGGTGAAAGTCGGCGAGAGAGAGGGGACGACAGACCCAGACGGGAATGGGGTGAGAAAGTTACCGCTCGCACACAGTACAACCGCAATGCCGGAGGGGAGACTGTCAATACTATGAGTTTCGTAAACAAGGGTGCGTCTACGTCGACGGCCGTTGAACCTAAACGGCAACAACAGGAAGAAAAAAAAATCACGCGGCACAGTGAGAGAGATAGCCGATTTACCGGACAATGACACTACCAATAATGTGCATATACTTTTACCAGATTTAAGAAATGACTTGTTGTATGATGATGAAGAAGAAATTACCCAACGTGTAATAAAGTGTCCTGAAGTAATTGTAAAATTTAATAATGATATAACTGTTTTAGCTCTTATTGATACCGGATGTTTGATCAACGGAATATCAGAATCATGGTATAATCAAAATAAGAAGGGTATAGAACTGTACGAAATACTGCCCATGACCAACACCCTTGTCATTAGCGCAGTAGGAAACAAATCGAAATTAATTAAGAAACAAATATTATGTGACATAGAATTAGATGGAGTTAAGAGCGAATGTGTGTTTTTAGTTATCCCGGATCTTATCAAACCATGTATCTTAGGGATGAGTTTTCTACAAGAAACCGGATGTCGGATAGATATAGGGAGAAGAGAAATCAAACTGAAAGGGAAAGCTGACGAAGAAGAGTATGCGATACCAATCATGCATATGGCGGTGATAAGCAGAGAAGAAGATGAAGAAATCATGCGGAGTATTGACGAAAAGGTGGAAAATATCGACTGTGGAGATGAAAATGTAGTAACAAGACTAAAGGAAATTCTAGTAAGAAATAGGAGTTTATTCAGGGAATGCCCCGGAAGAATCGACGGATACGCGCACGAATTCCAAGTGACAGACAGGACACCGTATTTCCAGAGAGGTTGGCCGGTTCCGCTTGCATACAAAGGGAAAGTTCAAGAAGAAATAAGTCGAATGTTACGTTTTGGGGTGATTGAACGTTGCAACAGCCCATTCGTAAATCCACTTGTGACTGTGATAAAGAAGGATGGAAGGGTCCGATTGTGTCTGGACGCAAGGAAAATCAACAGTGTGACGATCCCGGACTACGAGGGTGCCTCACCGATAAATGACATATTGGCAAGGTGCAGCGAGATGAAGTACTTGTCTACAGTCGATCTGACCAGTAGCTTCTGGCAAGTACCATTAAAGCCAGAATGCAGAGATTTCACAGCCTTTATGTATGAGGGTAAGTGCTACCGCTTTACGGTCACACCTTTTGGATTAAGCACAAGTTCGGCGGCATTAACAAGGGGGTTAGATGTGGTATTAGAAGAAGAAGTAAAAAGAAACACTATTATCTGTGTGGATGACTGTCTATGTTATTCCAATAGTCTAGAAACACACTTAGCGCACTTAGAATTATTATTAGAGAATTTAAGAAAAGCAAATTTAACAATAAGTTTAGAAAAATCACAATTCTTCAGACAGGAAATCTCGTACCTGGGGTATCGCCTGACAACGCAGGGAATCCAGGCGACGGAGGAGAAGATAAGCGCTATTATGAAGTTTCCTATTCCTAAAAATCAGAAGCAGCTGAAGGGTTTCTTGGGACTCACCAACTTTTATAACCGCTTCACGGATAAATATGCGGAGACCACGCAACCGCTGCTTGGATTATTGAAAAAGGGATGTAGATTCATTTGGACACCGGAGTTGAATAATTGTTTTCAACAAGTTAAAGAATTATTCATCGAAACTGTAATTTTAAAATTTCCACGGATTAATCAAAGGTATTACATGCAATGTGACGCCAGTAATGTCGCATATGGTGGTCAATTGTACCAGTTAGATGAAGAAGGGAAAATAGGAGTCATTGCATTCACAAGTAGAACATTTAAAGGAACCGAGAGGAATTATTTTACTACAGAAAAGGAACTACTATGTATCGTACGATGTTTAGAGAAGTTTCACATTTATATCTTGGGACAACCTTTGACCGTTATCACTGATAACAAAGCACTGACCTTCTTACACAAATGTCATTTAAACAATTCCCGCATTACAAGATGGATCTTAAGTATTCAAGAGTATAAATTCGACATTGTGCATTGCAAAGGTAAGGACAACGTTGTTGCTGATATTCTAAGTAGAAATCCAACAGACGCCACACCAGAAGAAGTCAACGAGGACATCTACGAATACTTGGTTAATCATATAACAATTAAAATGGACAAGGAGGTGGGTAGAATTATTAGAGACATCGGAAAATACCAACTCAACGATAACAAACTTAAAACCATTATTAATAAAATTAGCGTAGGAAGTGTAGATAAGGAACTAAGTGAATTCTATAAATATGTAAATGGAAAATTACACAGACGACGCAAGAACGACTGGAAGTTGTATGTACCAGATAGCGTATCTGTAAAATTAATTACCGAAATACATCGTATGTACGGACACTTAGGAGCGAAAAAATGCATGGAAATGTTACTAGAGCATTTCACTATGGACAAGATGAAAGAGAAAGTGAAGGTTCACATAAAAACGTGTGATGTGTGTCAGAAATGTAAGAACACTGGTAACCGGATTTTGTTCGGCAGTACAAAAGCATTTACACCGTTAGGGAAGGGTGAGCTCGTTAGTGCTGATTACTACGGACCTTTACCCACTGCGGCTGCCGGAGTTAAATCCCTGTTTGCAGTCATTGACAACTTTACAAAATACGTCAGATTGTTTACACTTCGAAGAGCGACCACGACAACTACATTAAGGAGAATGAAACAATACTGCGAAGAAATGGGTTATCCAAAAGCGGTACTTACCGACAATGGAACTCAGTTCACTTCCAGAAGATGGGTGAATGGGCTGAGGGAGATGAACATTCAACCTAAATACACAGCTATAAGAAACCCGTTTGCTAATTTAGCTGAAAGAGTCAACAGGCAACTTGGCAATTTATTTAGAATCTTTGTTCATGAACAGCATACCAAATGGTCACGATACGTCAAAATAATCGAGAGCTGCATCAACGAGGTCTACCACGACACCATAGAGGTAACACCTTATGAAGCACACCTCGGCAAGAAACCAACGAGAGCTTGGAAGAAACATTTAGACCAACATATTATCGGAGTTGAAAAGACAGATAATGGCAAAATATTCATGAAAATAAAGAACAAGAGAGAAAAACAAGCGAAGCTAATTAATGAAAGTAAAACGATTACTAAATTTGATGTTGGAGAGAAAGTGTTAATAAGAACTTACTATCAATCCGACGCAATTCAAAAGAAAATTGATAAATTCTACGAACTATATAGTGGACCATGTAGAATATACCGGATTCTTGGAGACGCAACGTACGAACACGTCGATTGCGAAGACAAAAACAAGGTCCGAGGAAAATTTAATGTAAAACAAATCAAGAAATACCATGAACGAAAGGATGAGGTATAATCTACAAGGAAAAATAAAGGGATATCTGGTGGTGTTAGCTGATGAGTCGAGTCGCATACGCTAGGGTAGTTGACGCGGGAATCTCATTCAGGCTAGCCAACCATAAATAAAAAACAATATGTATTGTAAATTTAAATTTAAAAATTTTATGTAAGTCTTTAGGAATGACATATGCGAAAAAGGACTAACGATATGTTAAGTGATACAAGTGAGTGAACACTTTGATTAAAATTGTTTATAATGGAATTTGGTGAATAAAAGGACATTTTCTTTATAAAATTCTAATCTAATTACACGGCAATAAATTGTCACAGGTGTAATAAATGTAAGAAAGAATACAAATGATCAACGTAGATCAATATTTCACATGTAAAGCAAACCATGTTGACGAAATCATGTATAATCATTAGATTCAATTTTAAATGAATGTTAGATTAAGAGTACTTAATGGTTACTTTAAGAATATATGTACATGTTTAGTTAATAGGATCGATAGCGGTGTAGTTTAAAGATAACAATACAATGACCATCACTGTTATCAATCAAAATTTTGATGCTATTATGTAGTGGAGGTAACTAGAGGAATACTTAGGCCACTTAATCAAGTATTTTCTTTAATATATTACGTGAAGTAAAGTCTTCAAATAATTCAATTTTATATTATTTTATTATTGATGTATTACATGTCTATTCTTTAAGAAACAATATCAATTTAAACATTTAAAGGTTAAAACTACTAAAAACGGCACTAAATATTAGGTATAACAAAGCATGTTTAAGTTTGCAAATCGTGCCGAGTTATGTCCAAATAAAAATAAAATCTAGTTCTTATAGCGCTAAAAAAACTAAAGAAATGGCCACTAAATTATGGATAAAGAACGAAATAAAACATTTGCATAGTAAAAAGAACTTACTCAATACGATGCTCTTGAAAAAACATCTCTAACTTTTACAAAACCTACATGCCTCACAAGTCCACAATGTAACATATTTGATTGAAAGACAAATAAATAGTACCATTATAAAGAAAAAGAAGACACAAAGTAAAAAAATTCGTAACTTATTGAAAAAACAGAACGACACGCAAGAGAACAATGTAATAAATCACCAGTTTTACCCACGTATTGTTAATCTTACCGGAATACAGTTCAACAACGAAGAAACCAACTTATTGAATAAAGGCTTAAAATACAATCTTAAAAACAATAGTTCCAAACAATCACTCTGTAACGAAATATTAAACGCTGAAACCGCAATAAATTCCATACCTAATGAAGAAACGAAAACAGTAATAAGACATGCAATTGACAATAAAATAAAAAACGTTTTAAAAGCCGAAAACATAAAGAATACAAAAACTATTTACCATAGCGAAACAAGGGTGTTTAACGAGATAAAGACGAAATTAATAGACCATAACGCAATCGTCACCAAAGCGGACAAAGGTCAAACTCTCGTAATTTTAACTTATGATGATTATAAAAATAAGATACTGGACTTCATTAAAAACAATAACATTATTGAGATTCATAGCGATCCCACTCTTACATTTAACAATAAAGTGAAATCAATATTGAATAAATCAAAATATGTCATTACGCATGATGAGAAAAAACACTTAAAAATGATAGACCCCAAGGCCCCTAGACTTAAGGGCCTTCCAAAAATACATAAAAATAATATGCCTATCCGTCCTTTAGTTAATTTTATGTCTGCACCTTCATATAAAATTGCCAAAAAACTTGAAAAAATTTTTAGACAACACATAACGTTTAATAAAAATTATAGTTTAAAAAACAGCTTAGAACTGGTCGAACTTACAAAAACTATTACAATCGAACCGAGACACACTCTCGCCTCATTCGACATAGTAAATCTATACACGAACATACCTATTACCGAAACGTTAGAAATAGCTAAAAATTTATTACTGTCTAAATCCACATTAAATTATGAAGCAGTTGATGAGTTAATCAATTTGACAAAAGTAATATTAGAACAAAATTACTTTACTTTCGAAAACAAATATTATTTACAACGGGATGGTTTAGCTATGGGATCCCCATTGTCAGGCATCCTGGCTGAAATTTACCTAAATCATATTGAAACAAATGAAATTTTATCAACTAAAAACAAACATTATACAAAAATTTTATTTTACCGACGATATGTGGATGACACAATAATGATTTACAATGGCAATTGCAGACAATTAGAAATGCTTAAAAAATATATGAACACTATTACAAATAATTTACAATTCACATTAGAAACTGAAATGAATAATAAAATTAATTTTTTAGATTTAACTTTAACTAAAATAAATAATAAAATTAGCTATAATATTTACAGAAAACCAACAATCACAGATCATGCTATTCACGCCTCATCGTATCACCCTATGTCACATAAAATGGCTTTTTTTAACTGCATGATTCATAGATTGCTGGCATTGTCCTTATCTACAGATGATTATAACAGTGAACTAAACATTATCAAGCACATAGCATTGGCCAATGGATACAAAAGTCATATAGTAGATAGATTAATTAATAAAAAACAAAACAAACTAATAAATATTGATGTATCCAAAGAAAACAAATACATTGCTATAGAATATGGTGAAAATCTATACCATACTTTAAAAAACCTATTAAAAAAGCATAATATTACATTGGCCTCAAAGGCAAGTAATAAACTTGAGAAAAAACTCACTTTTACCAACAAAAATACACCCTCCGATATATTTGATGGTACTGGTGTATATAGACTTAATTGTTCTGATTGCACACAGTTCTATATAGGACAAACAGGTCGTTCTTTCAAATTACGCTATAAAGAACATATCCCAAGCTCCAAGTCAAATGTAACAAGATCTACATTTGCAGAACATTTGAGCTCATATAACCATAATATAAAAAGTATCAACGATAATTTAGATATCCTACATAAATGTAAAAAGTTACTAAAGCTGGACACCCTTGAAAGATTCGAGATATACAAAGCCATAAAGAAGGATCACAATCGTGTCCTAAATGAAAAAGCAATACATAACAATAATGTTTTATTTAATAGAATCGATCTTATGGAACGAGAGATTGGCTATATCAGATCGATGAAATTGAACCGAGGTCAAACCGGCATTGATTAATCTTACCGTGGGGTGCGTTCCTGTACAGGTTCGTTTGCGGCCGCGTTGTTTTTATATTCTTTTATTAATGTTATTTTATTGTGATATAGTTTATTTATTGTTTTATATAATGTTATGTGTTGTTTTTAATCTTTTAAATATCTAACGAGATGCATATGCATCGAAATGTTTTAACCTAATTCACCGATCTGATGATGACACCAAATGGTGTTGAAACTCGAGTCATCCTAAAAGGATTTTAAGAAACGTCGACAGAAGGTAAATAACCTATTTTATAGTAACAATATCAAATCGTTTTGTAGCTAATTCTATATTTATTGAGTATTTATAAGTTGTTATGATGGGATGTAAACATGGTTATACAAATAACACGTGCAAGCGTTCATGTAAAATGCGTTCAAGCAATCCAAATGGATGGCAATAAATTCAGATAATTGATCTAAACAAAAAGGGGGGTGTACCAAGTGCAACACATCATGGAAGTAGGTCATCGAGAGACGTTTCTCATAGACGAAGGTAGACACGGCGACACAGGGCGCAGAATGTGGATTCAATTGTTCCCTGAGGTCACACCATTAAATCCACATTGGGGACGATATAGCAATCAAAAAATTAAAAATTTAATTTTTGTTCTTGACCAGTTGTTCTCACGCTACGGTAGCAGTGACTCTAAGAACAGAGCCATAAAACAAAGTAATTGGGGTAGGTGACAACTAACGCCCTATCAGACAATAGAAGCGCGTTCAGTACGAGGCAACAAAAGAAAAGACGACTTGAGTTGACAGGAGCGTGCCAACGGAGAATTATGACACCGTAACAATTTGAACAATGTACTTGGCTCAGCCGTACGTTTACGCAGAATCGAAGCGAGCGTACATTTAAGGGTGTAGCTAAGGAACGAGGTCACTATACAAAAAACGAGATGAGAGACAAAGGGTTCAGGACGTACTGCAGTCTTTAGAAACGATCCAAACAACAAACTATGAAGAGAACCAGCGTCAAGTCACAGCGGGATATACGCTTAAGTGACAAGCTGAGATTTACAACGTGAAAGCGTGGAGGTTACAACCGTCGACACTGGATGGAAAACTGTTAATTGCCATGACACAGAGTTTCAGTAACGAACAATACCCGGGATGTTAAGAGTAAACCCTTGCTGGAGACTCGAACAATGAGTTGATTGACACGCGGGGAATGGCTTGCATTTCCCAGAACGAGAGTGACGCCTGGACAAGACGATTCAAAGGACATCTCTAGCTACCTATCAGAACAAAGTATTTCACGAGAGAGAGCGGAAAAGAAGCCCGTTTCCATAGCAACTAGCAGAAGAACAAATCAGAGGGTAGAAGACTGGAAGACTTCGAGATGGTGGGAAACGACTTCGAGAGAGGGTAGTGTTTCAGCCTATCATGGTAACCTTAGGCGTGGACAAGCCAGAGACCAAATTTCTAGTAGGGAGACGTTAATAAAAACCAAGTGTCCAACGCGGGATGCGGCAGTCTTATTACAAATTTCGGGAGTCTCATTACAATTTTCGGCAGTGATATAATAATGTTGAAAGTCTTATAATAATTTTCGAACAGTTCACGAAGAGTCTTATATTCAATCGGACTACAAAAGTTTTGTGCGACATATAACTCTCGTAATTAACTTTATAATGTTACAAACAATCTCGGAAGTTTACTAAGTGTTGTACTTCTACTAAGAACATTCACGCGAATTTTGAAGTCTGTCGGTATATCAAACAACCGTGAATTCTCAAAGTACGCGAATGGTGAATTGAACTTTCTTTAACTAAGTATATATATATAATTGTTTACGTATTAGAAAACAGTATAACGAACAGTAATTCACAATGAACAGAACACAACAGAGTAGTCACACAAAGAACACACAGAACATTTAATCAAACATGGATATGCGCGGAGACAAATTGGAAGCGTGTGAACATAGAATAACACAAAACACTATTCTGTTAACGATGCGAGTGAATAACAAGTGAAAGTGATCATCACCACCCTTATTCAATGGAGCAACATTTCCAATGATCATCATCACCTGGAGATAGCGCCGATGGATTAACGGATTAACTAAACCAAGTAACTCTTTATGATCTTGTTAACATAGTTAACTACTGTCCTGTCTCTTTCCAAGAATCTAACCCTGAGCAATTATAAGAAAAGTTATTAAAAGAAGGTTGCATTCAGTATATATATTTATGTTCTATTAAAGCCGTCCATCTGGGTAAATGAACGCATTAGGTAGAATAAATATTATTTGATTTGTTGTATGCATTTTATATATGTTGTATGTACTTACAGGGAGCAATTAAGGAGGAATTTATGTTTTGATATATGTTGTATGTATTTACAGGTACCAGGAAGATATTTATATGTTTGTTATTGAATACAAAATGTTTAACATATAATAAATTAGTACCTAAGCAATCAATCAATAATGCGTTCATCATTCTCAGTAAACCCTGTGTAATCCACAATTCGCATCACTATTATAATTTAATATTAAAGAAGCAACCTAAGTAAATTAGTAGATTTGTACCTTAATTACATTGTGGTAATTAGCTGATGAAGGGTCTACTCATTAACCCTTACATCATTAACAATTAAGAAATTACAAATATTATTTTATTGTACGCGTTTCGGCTTAGTATCCGCCTTCTTCAGCTTTGGTAACAGTAATAGTAAGTAATAACAGTAATAAAATAGTAAGTTTTTCACATGAAAAAAGTTCATTTTTAGTTAAGTGTAGTGCTGTGAAAGAAGAGATGAATAATCAAGACAACTACAAATATTAATTAAACCCCAATAAACCGTATAAAATTGGCGCTCCCACAACACGGGGCTATCTAAAGTCATATTTTATATAATTAGGGTAATCTATTAATTTATGCAAGTAATTAACTCCCCATTAATCCTATAAGTTATTTTTTTACTGTCAGGAAAAGTTCTGATGTAATTTCTGTACGTGTTATTTTTGGTCTCTCTCTCTCTCTCTCTCTCTCTCCCCCTCTCATTGTTATTTATTGAAAAAACATAAAAAAACTGACACTCCTCTGTATGTCTCCACGTTGCATACAATTAAAAAAATTAAAAACATACTTTAAACGTACTTGCGATCTTGCAAAAGAGGATCAGTCCTCTCAAAAGAGGATCAGTCCTCTGTGTGTTTTAATGATAATTAGTTAATCAATGAACATGTCATGGACAACAAAATGCAAAAATTTACAAATGAATAATGAAAACACAAAGATTAAAAACTAATAAGAAATCATTATAGACATAAAGAAACAAATTAGTAAGATTTATCAATGAATCAAAGGAATTCAGAAATTCAACTGATAATCACACATTAGTACATAGTGTTACTAATTTCACAATTCCACAAAATTTGTAATTATTGGATAGTGAACATTGGATTTCAATATAGTAAGCATACACATTTTAATTTTAAGCACGTTTTACAAATAGTGAATGAAAAAGAAAATAAATACACGATTTCAACTTTCTTAAACTGAAAACAAGAAATTCTTTTGAGTTAGTGTAATATGTTGTGTTACTGTAAGACAGAGCAGTGCTGTTAGTATACTAATTAAGATGCATTAAATGTATAAATAAAGCTAATGAGTTATTCTTATATGACATAACTAATCTTATTGGTAATGGTGTAAAAGCCTTCCCACAGCAGTTGCAGGTTTGGGCTGATTTCTTTCTTCCTTATCATGTTATAGAACTAAGCCTGGCAGCAGGTGTGAGCCCTGAAGAAATTGCAACCAGTCTCCATCTTTGTATTTGCCAAAATAAAGTTGTTCTGAGCCAGGTCATGTAAATTCAGGTTAGGCCAAGTTGCTCATTAGACTTTGTCTAAATCTTAAAGATATAAAGTGTTGATAAAGATTTTAGGACCGTACATTAAAAACATTGTTTGCACATATGAGTAGGAAGCAGATGTATTAATATAATGTTACCCAACAAGATACAGGAACAATTATGTATATTTAATTAAGTAGTTAGTGGACTTAAAACCTGCAGTAGAAACTCCAGTTTTTATAAAACAAATAGGGAGAGAATTGAAGATTTGATGTTTGTAAATGTTATATCTATTTTCTTCACAAGTAACTAATGGGTGGTTATTTGTAATCACGTTTTCTCATAATGTATGTTGTTAATGACCTTTTTTTAAGGGTATGAAAAAACCAACAGATATTGGTATTTGAAAAAAGGTGAATTTTATTGGTACATACTAAAGTATAGAGTCAAATTTGTTTCTATTCATTAACAAAGGTCCGTACTGTAATAATTTTGTGTGTAATATACAAGCATTCTTTAATATGTTTACAAGATTTTCCCAATTTTATTTGCATTAATTCAGACCGTAGTAACATTAAATTCCACTGTAACCCATTATTAATACTTAATCATTTGCACGTTAACAGAAACTGTACATTGCTTTTTATTGCATTATGTTGAAAAAAGGATTTTAATGTACTTGTTTGGTTATACATTAGATTGTACTAGGTTCTAAATTGGAAGTACGTCTTAATTCCGGTACTTTGAATAAATACAGCCTTTAATGTTATATACAGCCTTTGAATGTACACTAACTAAGGAAATGTCTGTTAAGTCTAATTAATTTTAAAAATCTAAAAGGTTAAGTTAAATAATTAAACGTAGCCACAACCTCCCAAAATCGTCTCTGTGCCGTAATTATGTGCGATAAATGTAAACTAATTTCTGTACTTCCAATAAATACACCATTTTAATGTACACGAACAATGTAAATTTTATGTAAGTTACATTGTCATACATAACCTCCATGAACTGGCATTACTTACTTCGAATAAATACAGCCGTTAATTTTATATACAGCCTTTTATCCATACAATAAATACAGCCTTTGAATGTACACTAACTAAGGAAACGTTTGTTAAGTCTAATTAATTTTAAAAATCTAAAAGGTTAAGTTATATTGTTAAACATAGCCACAACCTCCCAAAATCGTCTCTGTACCGTAATTATGTGTGATAAATGTAAACTAATTTCTGTACTTCCAATAAATACAAGCTTTTAATGTACACTAACAAAGTAAATTTTATTTAAGTTACATTGTCGTACATAACCTCCATAAGCTGGTATTAGTTACTTGTGAAGAAAACAGTTGGATGTACACATCGGACACCGAAATATAGTACACGCGCGGCGACGGAAGTTTCATTTTGCCGCTGACTATTCCCCAAGACCCCAAGAAATAATACATGGTCTTAATTCATGGTCTTTTAATGGACTAATATATTAGTTGGTTTAATCGAAGAATAGGCTATGTATTGATAATGTCAAGTTTCCCGTAAGACAGTATAATTTTTTTGTATTCTATAAATAAACCACACGCACACCGTCTCTCGTTTAAATAAGATATTTTGGTAATTATGAATTTTATAGTCAATGCTGATATTGCGGCGAAATATTTCTTTTCCTATTCTTCTATGTTATATAAACACGAGAAAAATAATTTTTAACGGCGGTCGAACCTATTTACGGAGAAAAAAAATAAAATATATACTCCCATAAGAACGCATGCAATTGAGAATGAGCGCCATATTGACTGAGAAATGACAGGTCCAGCTATTGTAGACGCGTGACGTCACCGTGTGTACATCACACAGCACAAAAGCGGTTTAAAGCTTTGCGTTGAGCCCACCGCGAATTTATTAGTAACCTCACCCACGAGTCCTGGTCACCCACGTCCACAAAAAATATTGCGATAATGGCTTCACTGATATCACTGTATACTATACCACCTATTTTTCGAATTGTTTCACTATAGTTTTGGATCACGAACATCACAATTCACAATAGCACCACTAACCTTTTACTTTTGAACATATTCATGCAGAGGAAGTACATGTGTTATGACGCGATGTAAAACTATCGTTGTTTATCATCGTGAAGAGTACATCGATGTTAAAAAAATATCGGTATTAAAACATCGATGCTTTTTACATGTTTGTAATATTACAAATAATTGGGGATGAATAATAAATAAAAATAATTGGTAAATAAGTAAAAATAATTAAAGAGAAGAATAATATACCCCTATATTTTATTCACTTACCTTATCAGAAGATTCTGAAAGTGAAAACCTCAACACTTAGGTAAAGGCGAGGTGACGTTAAAATAATTTAACTCATATTCATATTATTATTTATTATTATAATGATTATAAAGTGTTTGATTATATAGTGAACAAACATACATAAAACCACCTACTTTAACAAAAACAGAAACCTCTTTAAATCAATGTCAGATTTGTTTACTCCTAGTGAAAGTTTAAGTTAGTTTGGTAAATTCTCAAAAAAAAAATTTTACTGTCTCCACTCTGTCCTAAGGTAGTGGTCGGCAGTGAAAACTGCTATCACAACTTCCTTAGCTGAAGAGGCGAACTGAAGCCGAAACAGAGACAAGCAAAAGTAACCAGAGCGTAATGCTCAAAGTACAAGTTTGTGTTTGTCAAACAATCTTTGTCAAACGGTAGTCCTTCAAAGCATTTAGGGAGAATTATTACCAAATTGTAATTTTGATACAAAACTCCTCAGTGCCAAACTTCGCTTGTACTTTGTCTTTCGACTTTGACTCGCGTACTTTGTTCAACTTTTTTAAACTAGTATTCCCAAAGAGAGATAGACCTATAAATTCTCTTACTTTCTTTTAAACAGTAAAAGCTGAAAATCACAGTGTAAAGTAACATTGTTAATACTTTTCTAAAACTAATTTATCTAAAACTTTGTGGTAGTTATCGATAGTATGAAAATCGCAACTGAGCCAAAACAGAGACAAGCAAAAATAACCAGAGTGTAATGCTCAAAGTACAAGTTTGTGTTTGTCAAGCAATCTTTGTCAAACGGTAGTCCTTCAAAGCATTTAGTGATAATTATTACCAAATTGTAATTTTGATACAAAACTCTGACTTTGACTCGCGTACTTTGTTCAACTTTTTTAAACTAGTATTCCCAAAGAGAGATAGACCTATAAATTCTCTTACTTTCTTTTAAACAGTAAAAGCTGAAAATCACAGTGTAAAGTAACATTGTTAATACTTTTCTAAAACTAATTTATCTAAAACTTTGTGGTAGTTATCGATAGTATGAAAATCGCAACTGAGCCGAAACAGAGACAAGCAAAAATAACCAGAGTGTAATGCTCAAAGTACAAGTTTGTGTTTGTCAAGCAATCTTTGTCAAACGGTAGTCCTTCAAAGCATTTAGTGAGAATTACCAAATTGTAATTTTGATACAAAACTCCTCAGTGCCAAACCTCGCTTGTACTTTGTCTTTCGACTTTGACTCGCGTACTTTGTTCAACATTAAATTAGTATTCCCAAAGAGAGATAGACCTATAAACTCTCTTATTTTCTTTTAAACAGTAAAAGCTGAAAATCACAGTGTAAAGTAACATTGTTAATACTTTTCTAAAACTAATTTATCTAAAACTTTGTGGTAGTTATCGATAGTATGAAAATCGCAACTGAACTATCGATAGTAAACATTTCGAAAAACCCCACGGTGACGTCACAATGATTAACCAATGGCATAAGTCTGATGCAAATAACCCGGGAATTTATTAAAATCCGCTTTATAAAGCTGATGTTGATTTGTAGATATAAAAAAAAGCACATTTATACACCGTTAATTTTAAAATTTTGCATATTCTCAATTGTCATTGGTTGCTAATGTCTGTGGGTGTCAGGAATCTGCGGCAACAGTACTGTATTCTCAGTTCCGTGTTTTAATGCACCTCGTAAGCTACGGTAATCGTGTATTTAATTATTTTGTGAATTCAGTGTTTTCGTTTGTGTTATTGTGTGGTGTTATTATTAATTATTATTTCTGTTGTTTAGGGTTATTATTATAATATACCATTATTTATTTAACATTGTACACTGAAATGGCCTGCCATGATATTCAGTGCGGTGGGACGTCAGACGAATGTATTCGAATGACTGAGTCTGAGATTATTGAATTTTTAATTTCCCACGAGGTTATTAAAGGGTCAATAAATTGTCCTTCGTGTGGGTCCCTATTAGCACTGAATAGACAGAAATTAAATTTTCGGTGTCACAATTTGCGAGAAGTGGTAGCTAAAAAGAAGAAGAGGAGATGTAACATATATTGGTCCGCACGAGAAGGTAGTTTCCTTTCAAAGACCCACCATCCTCTCACAACCTACTTTTACCTGGTCTGCCACATCCTTCATACCTCTCCGCCTCGTCAACAGCTTCTCATGTGGAACTATCGTGTGAGCGACCATTTCGTCATCGACTGGTACAGTTTTTGTCGAGAAGTTTTTATTTTCGACGCCCAGCGCACTTCAGCTAAGCTGGGGGGCCCTGGAAAGACTGTAGAAGTCGACGAAGCCAAATTTGGCCGTCGGAAATATAATCGGGGCAGGTTCATTGAAGGACAGTGGGTGTTCGGGGGAGTGGAACGCGGTTCTGGCAAGTGTTTTTTGGTACCAGTTGAGCGCCGGGATTCCGCTACTCTCCTCAAAATAATTGAGGAGTGGATTCTTCCAGGCACCACTATAATCAGTGACTGCTGGAAAGCTTATAATTGCCTGGAAGATGCGGGGTTCGTTCACCAACGTGTGAATCACAAACAAAACTTCGTGGACCCCGCTACCGGCGCTCACACAAACACCGTTGAGAGGGCATGGAGAGAAGTCCGCGGTGTTATCCCACGATTTGGCCGGAGACAACATTTCGTGGGATACCTGGCAGAATTAATGTTTAAGAGGCGCTACCCGCTGGAGGAAGGTCTTCGTCTCCATGCCTTCTTTAGAGCCGCAGCCGAGTTATATCCCCCAACATATTAAGGTAAGAGTTTCATTTTTTCATAATTATGGTAATGCATGCATTTCATGTGAGCGCGCACGTGTGTGTGTGTGTGTGTGTCTGTGTGAAATATTTCTATTTCAGTATCTCATTAAATGCATATGCTGTAGGTTATTTAAAATTTACTAACACATGGTATTAATATTGGATGGCTGCTAATTTAAACAATACGAAGAATAAAACATGGTATTAAAGTCAAAAAATTCTGTCAAGAAATATTCAGTCGACTCTCTTAAAATGTGTACATAAATTTACTATTACGTCCACAATTATTTTGACAACTATTATGACACACAATTTACTGATACGAGACATTATA
This sequence comes from Magicicada septendecula, assembly GCA_034769895.1. Classification (NCBI taxonomy): domain Eukaryota; kingdom Metazoa; phylum Arthropoda; class Insecta; order Hemiptera; family Cicadidae; genus Magicicada; species Magicicada septendecula. The sequence goes on from CM068368.1 coordinate 665,589,949, forward strand.
CTGAATATTAGACTGTTAATATGCTAACTAATTAAATAAATTAAAGAATTAACAATTAGGTAATTATGATATTTGTAGTCAATGCTGATATTGCGGTGAAATATTTTTTGTTCTATTCTTCTATGTTATATAAACACAGGAAAAATAATTTTAAACGGTGGTCGAACCTATTTACAAAAAAATAAATAAATTAATTACTCCCATAAGACTCCAAAGAACGCCATATTAACTGTGACAAATTACATTAAAAGAGTTTTTAATTTTATTTAGTAGTAGAAAAACACGTGTTATTTGGCGCGTAAACTTATTATTTGCAGCGATAGGTAATCCACGTAATGACGTCATAATTCGTCATTCGCTGTGCATTACTGAGCCGTCGCTCCACTGCGGTGATCCCACTAACTACTCAGTTAATATGGCGCTCACTCACTTTACATGGGCGCTTATGGGAGTATTTATTTTATTTTTTTTCTTCGTAAATAGATTCGACCGCCGTTTAAAATTATTTTTCTTGTGTTTATATAACATAGAAGAATAGAACAAAAAATATTTCACAGCAATATCAGCATTGACTACAAATATCATAATTACCGATATTTTCTTGTACATTAAAACTGTAATAATCCAAACTAATTGTGACCAGGAATCAAACTTGGAATTCCCGTCATTGAATGACAAGACATAAATACTGAATACACAGAGGAAGGTATCACAGGTTATATAAGGAAGTACCGATCTTGTGAAATGATCAAGAGTCTTACTTTATGCCAGCATTGTGTTTTATTCGAAGTATCATGAGGGTGATGGAAAAAACGAGTTTCTTGGTACAAAGTTTTTTTTTTTGTTATTCTAAATGCCGTATTACTAAATTGTTTCTTTCATTTGTATACTATATTTTTATGAAGCTAATCATAAATGGTATAAAAAACTTCCTTGTATTAAGAAAAAACTTTTAGTTTTTCTGTAGCCCTGATAAACCTTTTCCAGTGGTTTCTCGTCACAGCGATAGTGATTCGTTCCTCTAGTGTTAGTGTGGTTGTCCTGGATCAGTTGTTAGTGATTCCCTTCGATAAATTGTGTTGGTTTATGTTTTATTTCACTCCCGTCAATAAGGCCGAGAATAGCAAGTTTCGTCTCGATATTAGGAATTATCGTTTATAAGTGTTTAAATGGTTATTATTGGTTTAATGTTCAATAGTGGTTCACTTTTATTGTTTAACTGGTTTAATTCACTGACTTTAATCGTTATTGAACGTTTTTTCCAAAATTTGCAAGTTTAAATTTTATAGGTTTGGGCTGATGTACGCCATGCTTCTTCCTTCACTATATGTAACTATATTGGCGAGAGCTCGTTTGATGTGTACTGCTCAACATATAATAACTCCCTCATTTTCTTCTTCATCCGAAACGTCTTAGCCCAGTTAATATTAGCAAGACATTGTTTTAAAATTTTATCATTTCCGTTACATGGTTGACACTTACATTATATTACTTAATACATTTTTATTATTATTTGATTTTATCAAATAATAATTACATAATCTTTTTCCTTAGTTACTTCTGTGTGATTTGATACCAAATAAGATATTCTTACAATGTTTTTATCTCAACATGCCATATTTACTGCATTTTGAAAATGTAGGCTCTAAAATTTTACTTCCTGTCATTAAACTGTTTGCCATTTTTATTATGTCATAATTATGATTGAACAAAATCTTTGATTGAAATAAAATGTTTATTTCCCCTTAATTCCTTTTAATTTTATGAATTGGTTGTCTAAATTAATTATTAGCTTTAATTTAAATAATTCCCCTTATGTTCTACTGTTAATACATTTACAATTTTTCTATTAATACTTCATATATTGCTTCACTATCTTTATAAAGTATTGGTATAGTTGTAATACACTGTGTTGGATTTATATTATACAAATTTGATCCGGTTTATCAGTTTACTTCTCTTATTTATTAATTTTAATGTTGTTGAGATTTTCCTTTTGGCCTAGATTTCACATGTTTTTATATACTTGGGTCTTGAATATTACAGCCTGCTTATACCCTTTCTGACTTTCTTTTCTTATACAATCATAATTACAATTCCCTTACTTAGTTATATTAACATTTAACATTGATTAATTCGACAAACTCATAACAAATATTTAATAACATAACATGGTATTCAAGCCCAGACATTTCAGCCTTGATTAATACTATTAACACCTCATAAAAGTTTTATACTAAAAGAATTGTACTCAACTCTGACATTTCAGTCTTGAGTTATTTGAACTTATTATAAATAAAACATATCTGTCCTTCCATCATTTAAACTATTTCTTATAACTAATTTTATTTGCAGTCTTAGCTGTTTTTGTTTGATTTTTTGGTATTTATTCTTGGTCACTTCACTTTTTTATGACCTGCTCTAGTTTTATCACTGTCATTCTAATGAATGCTGTTAGCTAAAGAGTGGCAGTTATTTAGAAACCCTTGTATCCTATTTGTCATTATAATATTCTAAGGAGAGCGTAATCAAGATCTACAACCTTGTTAAAACAAGATCCGATTTAGAGGTTTTATTAATAAACATCCGCATCCAACAGCAATCTGATCCGAAGTTGAAAAATATTATTACTCGATTGGAAGTAAACGATGACACAGTTTCTAAATATTACAATATTAATAAAGGTATATTATTTGTTAAAACATCCTTAAATCAAGAAACATGGAAAGTGATTATTCCAAACAACATTGAAAAAGAAATCATAATCGATTACCATATACGGTATGGCCATATGGGAGCCCTGAAAGTGATACAGGTCTTAGAGGAGAATTATCAAATCAAAAGCATAAACCGGAAGGTGAGAAATTACCTAAAATCCTGTAATATTTGCCAGTGTGTTAAGGTTAATAACGAGAAGAAGGAAGGCATAATGATACCCATAACATCTAAGGCGAAACTGGAGAAAGTGTTCTTAGACATCTGCGGACCATTTCCCCGTAGTGGCAGTCGACACCGATATAAATACTTCATCATAATCATGGACCATTTTACAAAGTATGTAAAGCTATACCCGGTTAATCGGGCAACTACTATAAAAGTTCTTGAGTAATAACAGAATTATATGTGCCAGAAATAGGAAAACCAACTTCAATCATCACTGACCATGGTACACAATTTAAGGGGAAAAGATGGCGGGATACATTATTATCACTTGGGATTAAAACATACAAGACATCGGTCTACCACCCAAGTAGTAATCCGGCAGAGAGGGTATTAAGAGAAGTGGGGATAATATTGAGAACGTGCTGTCACCACCAACAGAAAAAGTGGCAAGAATACCTAGCAGCCACGGAGAAGTTCCTAAATTTCGCTCACCATCCAGCTATAGGAATTACCCCTTACTCCGCCATGTACGAGAAACCAACCCCCTGAGAGATTGAAGAAATAATAGAGTTCCCAATGAATGATGGTCGTAAATTTGACAAGGTGAAATTTTATAACAAGGTGGCCAAAGACCAGGAGGAACGGCAAACCAAATATCAGAAGGCGATTGGACGAATAATAACGTATAAAGAGGGAGAAAAAGTACTGTCAAAAAACCGCGAACTACCCAGCACCCTAGAAGGGATAACGAAGAAGTTATTATTACTCTATACTGGACCATATTTCGTTACCAAAACTAATAACAATAACACATATGAATTGAAGGAAATAGTTTCCAGAAAAATCAAAGGCGTATACAACCAAGCCTCCATAAAAAAATATTACGAAGATTGAATTTAGAAAAAAAAGCAATTGTCTAAATTCTAAAAAATAGTAAGATCAACTTATAAATGATTTGAAGAAAATAATTTGTGATTAATTAAGAAGAAGAATTTGTTATTATAATAAAATCGACAAAATTTACAAAATAGTAAGATCAACTTACAACTAATTATTTATGGAATTTAATTTTGAATGAGATAAAAAGAAGAATTTGAATTTTGTAAACCTCAAAATTAAAAAATAAGTAAGACTAACTTACACAAATAATTTAAAAGGAAATAATTTGGAAAAAAAAGAACTCATACCAATCATATGAAGAAAATAGTCTTGGAAAGAAAATAATAAAACATTTATGAAAGGCAAAGAGAAATAAGGACCACATGGAAAATATAATATTAATGAATTAATTTTAATGAAGACAAAAGCGGAATAATAAATTTCTGAGAAAGAAAAGAAAGAAAAATGTATTTATATAATATGATCAGAATAACAACTTGGATGTCAATTATAATGAAACCCATTGAAAAAACGAACTGTCATAAAATAATACCATTCGACAATTAATAAGAACTAAGAAGAAGAAAAAATATAAAATATATGCTATTAATATCAACCAGAAGAAGAAATAAAGAGAATTCAGATGAAAAAGGAAAAAGTTACACCATAACTAGTAATAAACATATTAACAGAGTTTCCAACCATGATCAAAATGAATATATCAGCCGAGCTAAAATGTTAGAAGAATAAATAATGAGAATAATAAATACTAAGAAGAATAACTGAGATAGAAAATGTGAGAAAATCTGAGAAACAACGAAGTGAAGTATCCAAAGATGTTTTTATTAGTCGAAAAATAGACTATTCTATATATAATTTTTATTTGATGACTGTCTGTAGATAATTCCAGCAGCATTATGTTTTGAGCAGAGATGAATTTCCTCTGATCTCAATGAGAAGTGTAGTATGGCCAGCAGAGTATGTAGCCAACAGTGCCTTTCTGAACTGTTCCAGCTCATGTGTTAGGGAATCAATATCCCATGGATAAAACACAAAGTTAAGAAAAGGAAAAATATAATAATAATAATAAATCTCAGAGAACAATAACTATCCAGGAAGAATCAAAGTCAGATAAAAGACTATAAAGTTTAATAAGCTCAAGTATGAAGAAGCCAATATAGAAATGGGGAGGAAGACAAAGAATAATAAATAAAAAGCTATCATAAGCAATTATTTCATCCATACTCAAGGTATAGTCTGAAATAATCACTTCTGGAGGAGAGCAATCTGTAGCATGACAGATAATGCCCATAGTTCTGAATGGAAAGAAATATAAAATAAAATAAAAACAAATTTAAATCCAAGAAAGCAACATTAAAAATTAATTAAGAACCACCGTAAAGCACAATCATAGTTTGAAGTAAGAATTTCATTAAAACCAGATATACAATGAATGATGAGTAAGAAAAATAAACCAGAAAACTAAAAATAAAGTAAGGAAATACCCAGGTAGGATAGGAGTAAGTAAGGAAGAAAGCCGAACAAGGCAACATCCACAATAAGAAGGAATGCTTTTAAAAGAAATCAAAACGAAACCCCAAAAGAAAGTAAAAATAACCAATGAAAGTATAACAAAAACCCAAATTTAGAAAACCATGAAAAATAGATATAAACAAAAGTGTATAAAGTAGAATTAAAAGTGAACCAATGGGAATTAGTTATATAATGGAAAAAACAAATCTTCATTATCCTCTATAAATAATAATGGAAAAAAACAAATCTTCATTATCCTCTATAAATAAAATTCTTGATTTTAATAAGACTATAAAACTGATTAGAAATAAAATCAAAGAATAAAAGGGGACCAGTGCAAGTTATTATATTATATTAAATAAACTTAATGTGTCAATGTTTAAGTTCATAAACTAAGTAAATTGTGCATTTATACAACTTTAAAGTTTTTTATATTGTGTCGAGAAATAATATTTAATAGAATATTATAATGACAAATAGGATACAAGGGTTTCTAAATAACTGCCACTCTTTAGCTAACAGCATTCATTAGAATGACAGTGATAAAACAAGAGCAGGTCATAAAAAAGTGAAGTGACCAAGAATAAATACCAAAAAATCAAACAAAAACAGCTAAGACTGCAAATAAAATTAGTTATAAGAAATAGTTTAAATGATGGAAGGACAGATATGTTTTATTTATAATAAGTTCAAATAACTCAAGACTGAAATGTCAGAGTTGAGTACAATTCTTTTAGTATAAAACTTTTATTAGGTGTTAATAGTATTAATCAAGGCTGAAATGTCTGGGCTTGAATACCATGTTATGTTATAAAATATTTGTTATGAGTTTGTCGAATTAATCAATGTTAAATGTTAATATAACTAAGTAAGGGAATTGTAATTAAGATTGTATAAGAAAAGAAAGTCAGAAAGGGTATAAGCAGGCTGTAATATTCAAGAACCAAGTATATAAAAACATGTGAAATCTAGGCCAAAAGGAAAATCTCAACAACATTAAAATTAATAAATAAGAGAAGTAAATTGATAAACCGGATAAAATTTGTATAATATAAATCCAACACAGTGTATTACAACTATACCAATACTTTATAAAGATAGTGAAGCAATATATGAAGTATTAATAGAAAAATTGTAAATGTATTAACAGTAGAACATAAGGAGAATTATTTAAATTAAAGCTAATAATTAATTTAGACAACCAATTCATAAAATTAAAAGGTATTAAGGGAAAATAAACATTTTATTTCAATCAAAGATTTTGTTCAATCATAATTATGACATAATAAAAATGGCAAACAGTTTAATGACAGGAAGTAAAATTTTAGAGCCTACATTTTCAAAATGCAGTAAATATGACTTGTTGAGATAAAAACATTGTAAGAATATCTTATTTGGTATCAAATCACGCAGAAGTAACTAAGGAAAAAGATTATGTAATTATTGTTTGATAAAATCAAATAATAATAAAAATGTATTAAGTAATATAATGTAAGTGTCAACCATGTAATGGAAATGATAAAATTTTAAAACAATGTCTTGCTAATATTAACTGGGCTAAGACGTTTCGGATGAAGAAGAAAATGAGGGAGTTGATTATTATATGTTGAGCAGTACACATCAAACGAGCTCGCCAAAATAGTTATATATAGTGAAGGAAGAAGCATGGCGTACATCAGCCCAAACCTATAAAATTTAAACTCGCGAATTTTGGAAAAAACGTTCAATAACGATTAAAGACAGTGAATTAAACCAGTTAAACAATAAAAGTGAACCACTATTGAACAGTAAACCAATAAGAACCATTTAAACACTTATAAACGATAATTCCTAATATCGAGACGAAACTTGCTATTCTCGACCTTATTGACGGGAGTGAAATAAAACATAAACCAACACAATTTATCGAAGGGAATCACTAACAACTGATCCAGGACAACCACACTAACACTAGAGGAACAAATCACTATCGCTGTGACGAGAAACCACTGGAAAAGCAACATTTATTTGAAGCAGATTCTTCGAGGTGCAGTCGTCTACTACATCTGAATGCGAAGCGGCCATCTTTGTGTTCCCACAATTCTATGCGCCACAGCCAACATACCTTCGAATGGTTCGAAACATTTTCTTTACTAACCATAAGATATTGAATAATATGTTTGTATTTTAATTAATAATCTTGTAATTTGGAATGTTATACTTTCTATACTTTGCCCTTTTCTCTGACTATATAAAATAACAGTTCAAAGAACCCGAGAATTAATAATTTGTATAATCTATTAATTTGCCGTGAGAGAATCGATTCATCAATCGATATAAAATCGATTATTTTACTAATTGTCAATAAAAACCATTGAATATTATAATTTTGAATCCTATTTATTTCTAACTTATAAATAGAATAATATAAAACAATATTTGAGACATCACTACCAGAACAGCTGAATTTAACAAGTTTAAAGGAGGACAAACTTCAAATAAGGAAAGATCATGTTGCAATTATTCGTCTTCTGCCGAATGCAACAATCCGCGAATTGTACCTTGCCCGACGCACTGACGTCACGCCCTCCCCTTTACCAACCCTATCGCTTGCTTTGTAAAATCTAGTCAGTCTCCCATCAGACGCTGTGAGCTGAGCGGCCCGTCGCCGGACTTTCGTCAAGTTTGGGAGCCTTAATAACCAAGGTAACTATGATTGTTTTTGAGCTATTGTAAATCAATGCTAGTGGCTAATAATTTTGTGTATTACGTTTGTAACAAAAAGAATACTTGTAATAGATGTAAAAAGATTGTTATCCGTAACCAACCAAGATCTGTAATGGTCAGCCTCGCCTAAATTTCAATTTCAGTCAGTCAACTTGATGAAAAGACCTAAGATATGTAAGGTTGAGTGTCAGTACTCGTTATATATGTAATTTAAAGTCATAACCTTGTAATGCTATTTTGTAATATTGTAAATTGTAACACGCACTGTATGAATGCATACGTGCGTGTTAATCGAACGATGTGGGTATAAAAGTGTACTAAAAGATGTGAAAACTTTCAGTTCGAAACTTGGTTCAACGTTCCGGACCGAAGACACGAGAACACGAAATTCGTACAGTTTGGCACGATCTTCCAGCACAGACATAGCAGTGATTCAAACCAGGTACTGAGGAACATGCAGCCGTAGCGACCAGATACAGCAGGTTGCAAAACGACTTATCTGGATTGCCAAGTAACATTTTTACCTTTAACAACTTACGGTGGCAAGTGTTGCATAATTACGAAGCAAAAAACGAGACAAACTAGTTACTTACAAGTGTCTGAAACAATTTTATAAACCTTTTCGATAGATAACAGTGTCAGAAATTTAAGTAGATCACAGCCTGTACGCTGAACACATCTTGTAAACTAGCATTGATTTATGCGACACCCACATATTTAGCATTTAACATTTTTTATATTCAGTTTTTCAAAAGAAAATTAGCTCAGTACAGACCGTTGCTGACTGGCACATAATTAGATAAATTTTGAGGCTCGTAATGTTTTTTAAATAAACGGGTCGCAACCGACTCTGCTCACAGATTGACACATTCAACAATTTCTTTTACTTACACCTCCTCCCTTTACAGAATTATATTAATTATAGAAATACTTGAGAGGTAAGTCACAACACAGAAAAAGTGTCTTAAGCATTTTGGTGTACTTAGATATTAAATTATGTTATTTGTGTGTATGCTGAACACTTCCGGGGCCCAGCAGCGGGAAGTGCCGCAGCAGAAGTGGTAGCCGGAGCGTGGTTATTTTGAGTTTTCCTTGGTCCATGGGTTATTAGGCATTTAATTAAATTTAATGGGTTATAAGCCATAGTTATTAAGAGTAATTTTGTTGATGTTGTGTGTGTTGAAATTTTGTATTGTTTGTATTGCACGGTATTGGTCGCGTGAAGTTCTGTATAGAATTTTGTATTGTATAGGGTTATGTATTTTAAATGTTATATGCGTAGTTAACAATTTTGTCACGAGTGGGTTTTTGCTGCAAGTTGTCGTAAAATCAGATTGTTCAAATTATTCGTTCGCGAGTACAAAGCCGCTAGGTGAACTTTGTCTGGCAGATAAGGCTGCCAGGCGAACCTGGTCCTCTTATCTGCATTCCACCGAACAGCTGCCCCCTTATCTTATCGTTGCACATTCTATGTTTTGATTTTGCTATCGGTCGTAATATGGCCTTACTCAGAGACATTGATCAGCTGCGAAAGCACGATTTATTATTTGAACTAAGGGCTCATGGTGTCGTAAAAAACGGGACAGTAGGGGAACTGTGGAAATGCCTACGTAATGTAATGCATGAAGGGAAGACCCCCGACACTAAATACCTCGAGGGGTTGGATATTTCGAACGAGTGCAGAGAATGTGACTTGATATCGGAAATTTTGGATGTCGACCTTGCAAACATCGGCGAGTCCCAGTGCCGAACCGACCATCAACGGCTTACAGCCAGGTGTCGGGCTTTTGAGGGCCGGTTAAAGTTGTTAGAGTCTTGGGCGGAATCGTCGGGTGACGTAAACTCCCGGAAACATATACTCTCTATAGGCGAAAAGGTTAAGAGGGTTTTGGCGGACAGCGAGACTTGTCCCGTCACGGAAAATGAGGTGAGCCCGCAAGAGTCAGCCCCGCCGGGTGACGGTCGTTCTGACGCTGGACCGCTTATTCAATTTGAAGATAAGGCGGCCCCGTTAGGGAGTACCGTTCCTGGACTCGAGCGGAACCCTTTCGTCAGCGAAGCTAACACCTACCCTTCGCGGTTGCCTACCAGCTGTTGTTACAGCAAGTTGCCTCACCCCGCCGAAAAAATAGTCCGCGGTCTCCCTAAAGCAGACGGTTTCTGTGTGGAAACTCTGCTAGAGTGTTTTAAAATAGCTATGCGACTGAAAAGGTGCTTTCCGGTTTCGGAGGCCGGGTTTCTGGCATTGCTTATGCCTTATTGTAACGGGGCTTTGGGTGATCGCCTTGCCAAGTACCTGGCGGCCGATGACTTTGACAGTTTTCACCAGGAAGCCCTGGAATATTTCATTCCCGATCGGTTGTTTTCGTCCTTAAAGCAGAAGCTGTTTTTAAGAGCCCAAGAGCGCGGAGAACCTTTGTCGACTTATATCTCCTAAATAAAAGAGGCGGCCCAGGTGCTGCGACTACCCGTGACTGAGAGGGAAGTAGTTGATAACATCGTTTCGGGGCTATCTGCCCAAACGAGAACCTGTCTCGTGTTCTGCAGCCGTCCGTCCACGTTTGCCGATCTAGACAAGATCTGCGTAAAGGCGGCGAATTTCCAATTCACCAAATCGGACTACCGCGTATAGAGGCCCTGCTGCCCCCCCCCCCAGCTAATGCCGAACCGCGCGAGGACCGGAGGCGGTGTTACCATTGTAAGGAAGAAGGGCACGTGAGACGTTACTGTCCCCGTCTGAAGGCCATGAAAACAAAAAACGCGTATTGAGAGACAGTACGGTCAGCAACTGTTTCTCAACCTTTTGCCCTAAGCCTGACCTGACTGGCCGTGACCGCGTTCCCTTTGGAACTGTTTTCACCCCGATTTGTTACCTGTGCAAAAAAAAGGGGCACTATATCTGGCGGTGTCGTTCGTTTGTCGGCAAGACGTCCAAAAAGAATCCCCGAAAATGTTGTCACAAGACCAACGGAAGAATGAGCCGAATGTTGACTCAAAGAGTCACTTCGCACGACTTATATAAGGAACATCTGGGGTCCGGAAAAAACTTAGCGAGTTTGTTTAAGAACAAACTGTTTTCGCCCCAGGTGGAAGTAGTTTTTAATGATAGAACCGTGAAAGGTCTGATTGATTCCGGGTCGGTACGTACAATTATGTCGCGTCGGCTGTTCGAGAACATTGGAGACACCCGAAGCATCTTGAAGTGGACTAACAGTGCCGTAGTATGCGGGAGTGCACGGCAATTTGAAGATCAATTTGGAAGCCTTGTGCCGGGTGAAAATCGACGCATTTACCTGGAATTTCCCTATATTGGTCGCCGGCAGCCTATCTTGCGATCTCATACTCGGCGCGGATTTCATCCACCACACCCGTTTGGTGCTGGATATTCACCAGGGCGTAATATATTTTAAATTTCGCCCGAAGAATCTTATTTCTCTGTGCGACCGCCAAAACAATTCGGAAGGCTGTAGCTCTAACCTTTTAGTAAAAGAGTCCTTTGAGGTCGGGCACCTCGATCGTGAGAAGGCCGACGAAGTACTTCAGGTGTGTCGCCGTCATAAAAACGTTTTGACCGGGGAGCTAGGCCGGACGGACAGGTTGACGTACGATATAACCTTGCTGGATAACCGGCCGGTCAAGGCCCATCCCTACCAGCTCGCCCCTCCCAAAATGAAAGCCATGCGTGAGATTACGGACCAGTTGGTTAAAGAGGGCGTGATCAGGCCGAGCGTATCCTCTTATGCGAGTCCTGCATTTTTGGTCTGCCGGCCGGATAAAAAACCCAGGTTGGTCATCGATTATCGTAAGCTAAATAAAAATATTGAAATTGAAGTGCAGCCGCTACCGAACATCCATACCTGCTTCCAGTGGTTTTCCGGCGCGAGGTATTTCAGCGTCTTGGACCTCTCTAACGCGTATTTCCAGATCCCACTCTCCGAAAGATCGATGCCCATTACGGCTTTCGTTGTTCCATACGGGTTGTATGAGTTTTGTCGGGTCCCCTTTGGGTTGAGTACCGGCACGCAGGTGCTTACGAGGTTGTTGGACACGGTCTTGTCTGATATAAAGTACAGGTTCGTGTTCAACTATCTTGATGACATTATTATATATTCCAAATCGTGGGAGGCCCACGTCCGCCATGTGGACGAAGTGCTCACGAGGCTGGGAAAAGCCAAGCTCACGGTTAACCCCGAGAAGGTACGTTTTGGAGTCAAGCAGATAAGCTTTTTGGGACACCTTGTGTCCGAGCAGGGCGTCTGCGTGGATCCGGATCGGACCCGCGCCATTCGAGAGTTCCCGCGTCCCAAGGACACCAAGGGCATAGCTCGTTTCATCGGGATGGTGAATTATTTCTCCAAGTTCATCCCAAAATTTTCGGAAATCGCGGCACCCTTGAACCGGTTGAGAAGAAAAGGCGAAAAGTTCCTTTGGGGAACCGAACATCAGGACGCTTTTGTGGCCTTAAAAGAAGCCGTTGCCCAGCCCCCCGTCCTGCGCATGGCAGACTTTGACAAGACATTTATCCTCCAAACCGATGCAAGCTCTTGTGCCCTCGGCGCCGTGCTGTTGCAGGAGATCGAGGGGGTGCGTCAGCCTATCGCGTACGCCTCCCGCGTGCTTACTCCACAAGAAAGGAGAGCGTCATCCGCATACGAGTCCTAATGTTTAGCGGTTATATTCGGGGTGGAGAAGTTCCGGCAGTACTTGGAGCACCGAAAGTTCGTATTGGAGACTGATAATCAGGCGCTCTCGTGGCTGCTTTCACATCCGCGCCAGTTAGGCAAGTTAGGGCGCTGGATCGCCAGACTCACTTCGCTGAAGTTCGAGGTGCGCCACATCAGGGGCACGCAGAAACCCGTAGCCGACGCCTTGTCTCGAATGTTTAACGTGGAAGGCGATGAGGATACACCGGCACTGTGTGCTGGCGTCCTATCCAACTTTCCTTTAAGTTTTTCCGACCTGCGTCAGCTGCAGCGCGAGAATGACGATGTAGCGAAAATAATAGAGGACGTTGAGTCAGGATCGAGCAAGGACAAATACTGTCTGTCGAAGGGGGTTTTATGTACGACAGATAGAACGGGTAAGCCTCATAAGATTTACTTACCGAAGGCGGTAAGGGACATGGTCTTTAAGTATTTCCATAACTCCCTCATGGGAGGGCATTTGGGTTTTTTTAAAACAAAAAGTAAAATCTGCAACCAGTTCTTCTGGCCTGGTTGTCATAGGGATGTGAAGCGAATGGTCCAGCGTTGTGACGTATGCCAAATGAGTAAGCCCGCCCGAAACACAAAAATAGGTTTTCTGTCATCCTCAGTGCCGAACAGACCTATGGAAAAAATTCATATTGATTACGTCGGCAAATTGCCCTGGAGTAAAAAGGGAAATCGATTTATCCTGGTAGCTGTGGACTCATTTTCGAAGTTTTGTTGGTTGTGTCCTGTACGCGATTCCACCTCGGCGGCTACCGTGCAGGCGTTGAACACGTATGTTTTTCAGAATTTTGGCTTTCCTAAATACATAATCTCAGATAACGCTACCTGTTTCAGCTCTCATGTGTTTCGCAATTTTTGTTTTTCCCACGGCATTAGACACAGTACCTTATCCCCTTATTACCCTCAACCATCGCTGGCGGAACGCTGCAATCGCAACCTGAAAGCTTCCCTTATAGCTTTCCATTCGGGGAAGCAGTCCTCTTGGGATGAGTCCCTGCCCTGGCTGCAAATAGCTTTTAACTCTGCAAAGCATGATTCCATTGGAAGAAGCCCGTTTGAGGTAATATTTAAATTCTCTCCGTCCACTCCCCTGACCTGCGCGTGGGATATTCAGAGCCTTTTGCCCGAGGCAGCGGAAGATACTCAGGTAGTGTGGCAGTCGGTGAAGTCCCACTTAATGAAAGCTCATCGCCGAGCTACTAACGCGTACAATAAGGATCGTCAGGCTTGTCATTTTAAAATAGGCAATTTGGTGTGGTGTAAGACCCATCCTCTTAGTTCGGGAGCGAACAAACTTACAGCTAAAATGATGCCCCGATGGTCGGGTCCCTTCCGTATTATCGATTTCCTAACTCCGGTGACCGTGAATTTGGGACACCCAGAGACCCTGGCTCACGTAAAAAAAGGCCATGTTAGTTCCTTGAAACCCGCGTTTCATGAAGATGGCTACCATGCCCCGGACGCCGCCGTGTCGGCATAGTAAGGATTTTCCCTTGCGCTTTCAGAAACTAAATTGCCATATCGCCTTCACTCCCCTTGCTGGGTGAGCGACCGGAGACTGATCACCTCCTTGTCGTTCGCTTTCGGTGTCGAAGCGTTGTTGTGTACAGGCGGCGCTTCTAAGGAGACTGAAGGCGTCTCTCGAATTTGTCCTTAGTTAGCGGCAAACGCCGTATAGAGTAATTGGAATGATCCAAGTTGGTGTATGTAATGTGTAGGGTTTATCGAAGTCAATTTCATTCGATAGTGTCCGGAATTTTCCCCGCGTGCAGGAGACCTTTTGCCAAGACACTAATCCACGGGATCCTGGTTTAGGGGGTACCCATTTATGAAGTGCTTGTCCGAGATACTTCCGATTAACAATTGTTTATGCCTTGTTGTTGTTGTTGTGTTTATTGTTGTCGTTTAGTATTTATTGGAGTATGTGTTGGCTTGTATTATTGTTGTTAACGTGATAGTGTTAAGGGGTTATATTTTCTCGTTAGTCACGGAGTTATTGGACGGTTCATGTCCTTACGGGAGTGTTGATTAATTGATTGCGGGTGATATCTTAATTTTACGAGAAACCTTGCGTGGTCCCTTTTGGGTGCTGTTGATGAGTTAAACCTTGGACAACCGCCGTTACTGCACTCGACGGTTGCCTTTCGGGGGGGGGGGAGTCTGTTGCAATTATTCGTCTTCTGCCGAATGCAACAATCCGCGAATTGTACCTTGCCCGATGCACTGACATCACGCCCTCCCCTTTACCAACCCTATCGCTTGCTTTGTAAAATCTAGTCAGTCTCCCATCAGACGCTGTGAGCTGAGCGGCCCGTCGCCGGACTTTCGTCAAGTTTGGGAGCCTTAATAACCAAGGTAACTATGATTGTTTTTGAGCTATCGTAAATCAATGCTAGTGGCTAATAATTTTGTGTATTACGTTTGTAACAAAAAGAATACTTGTAATAGATGTAAAAAGATTGTTATCCGTAACCAACCAAGATCTGTAATGGTCAGCCTCGCCTAAATTTCAATTTCAGTCAGTCAACTTGATGAAAAGACCTAAGATATGTAAGGTTGAGTGTCAGTACTCGTTATATATGTAATTTAAAGTCATAACCTTGTAATGTTATTTTGTAATATTGTAAATTGTAACACGCACTGTATGAATGCATACGTGCGTGTTAATCGAACGATGTGGGTATAAAAGTGTACTAAAAGATGTGAAAACTTTCAGTTCGAAACTTGGTTCAACGTTCCGGACCGAAGACACGAGAACACGAAATTCGTACAGTTTGGCACGATCTTCCAGCACAGACATAGCAGTGGTTCAAACCAGGTACTGAGGAACACGCAGCCGTAACGACCAGATACAGCAGGTTTCAAAACGACTTATCTGGATTGCCAAGTAACATTTTTACCTTTAACAACTTACGGTGGCAAGTGTTGCATAATCACGAAGCAAAAAACGAGACAAACTAGTTACTTACAAGTGTCTGAAACAATTTTATAAACCTTTTCGATAGATAACAGTGTCAGA
The DNA here is from genome assembly GCA_034769895.1 of Magicicada septendecula. Lineage (NCBI taxonomy): Eukaryota > Metazoa > Arthropoda > Insecta > Hemiptera > Cicadidae > Magicicada > Magicicada septendecula. The sequence continues at coordinate 665,605,681 of CM068368.1, forward strand.
AATTTAAGTAGATCACAGCCTGTACGCTGAACACATCTTGTAAACTAGCATTGATTTATGCGACACCCACATATTTAGCATTTAACATTTTTTATATTCAGTTTTTCAAAAGAAAATTAGCTCAGTACAGACCGTTGCTGACTGGCACATAATTAGATAAATTTTGAGGCTCGTAATGTTTTTTAAATAAACGGGTCGCAACCGACTCTGCTCACAGATTGACGCATTCAACAATTTCTTTTACTTACACCTCCTCCCTTTACAGAATTATATTAATTATAGAAATACTTGAGAGGTAAGTCACAACACAGAAAAAGTGTCTTAAGCATTTTGGTGTACTTAGATATTAAATTATGTATTTGTGTGTATGCTGAACACTTCCGGGGTCCAGCAGCGGGAAGTGCCGCAGCAATCACAAATCGATTGTTCCTGGAGTCAATCCTATTAACATAGTACAAGAATTCTAATTACACAAAAGGATATAATTTGACAAAAACAATCAATAAGAAGTTCCAAATTCAACAAAACAGTTTAAAATAATTAATACTAAATTAATTAAAAATAAAACAAACAAAAATAATATAATAAATAATAAATTTTTTTTTTACCAAACAACAAGAATTTTTTATTTTGTACAAATTTTTTATTTGTTACACAACATACGTTTATTATGAGAAAATATGATTAAAAATTGTAACCTGCCATTACTTGTATGTGAAGAAAACTGGTATAACATTTGGAAACAAGAAATCTTCAATTCTCTTCCTATTTGTTTTATAATAAACTAAAGTTTCTACTGCAGGTTTAAGTCCATTGCCTATTTAATTTATTATAAATAATTATTCCTGTATTTTGTTATGATATTTTATTAATACATCTGCTTCCTGCTCATGGCAATGTAACTGGAGTAGGAATGCCCCCCTGGCTCATATGTGCAAATAATTTTTTTAAGTGTAGGACTAAACGTCTTTATGAGCACTTTGTATCATTGAAATTTAGTCAAGAGTCTAATGAGCAATTTGGCCTAACCTAACTTACTACATCTAAGAATAACTTAATAGTGTCAGTTACCTTTATTTTAACATTAACTACATCTTAATTAGTGCAATAGCAGTATTTTTGTGTCTCACATTACACTAACTCACAGGAATTTCTCGTTACAGTTCAAACAAATGTTGAAATTGTGTATTTCTTTTCTTTCAATTCACGTTTTATAAAAACAAGCTTTACATTAATGGTTCTAGGCTTACTGATATTCTATATTTTCAATCAAATGTTCAATATCCAATAGTTAAAATTTCATGGAATTGTGAAATTAACAATCCTATGACTAATGTGTGGTTATCAATCTATATTTAATTTGTCTTAAATAGAAATAATTTGGTTCAGTTAAATTTCTGAGTTCATTTGTTTTATTAATAATTTTAGTAATTTGTATTTTTGTTTATTGAATGATTCCTTATCAGTTTTTCATCTTTGTGCTGTGTCAGTTTTCATTTCAAAACATTGGATTTATTATTCTACATTCTATTCATCTGTAGCACAGTAAACACTATAGTCTTATAATTTTGGAGGTAGGTCTCCTTCTCTAGAAAGCTTTGTTTCAGAAACTGTCAAAGCAGTTCACTCTGAAACACTCTATAGACTTCAGTTAACTTTATTTTTGAAAAGTGCTCAAGTATGTATCATTTTATTTATGTAGGCCTATGTTTATGAGTATTTCCATTTGCTTGAATATTTTCTACCAGAAAATGGATGAACATGGCTGATGAGATTAGTGACCAACCAGCACAGTGATTGTAACATGTCACACTATGACTAGAAAAGACTACCAATATATGGTGTGTTTCTTTATCCAGTTAACACTATTGTCAGCTGCTAAGAAAATAAGTTGAAATAACAAGTGCATGAAACAGGCTGTAATTTTTATATATTCTTAGAGACTTAATATGAGTAATCTACTAAAGTCATTTGTTTTAAATGGTTTTTATTAGAGCTCTTGAATTTTGCTTAGATCAGTCAAAGACCCAATAAGTCTTTTTATGGTTCTCTAATTTCTTGGATTTTGTTGTCCATGACGTCTTCATTAGTTAACTAAATATAATTACTTCTCCCTTTTTACAGTTCATCAGTTTGCATTCTGACAGTCTTTTGAATTGTTCATAAATTTTCCATCTAGGATTATACCCACCCATACACTTAACATGTAACACTTTATTAAGATACAGAATTATCCCTTGTAGACTCATCTTCCAATCCCTTGAAAAACTAAAAGTATCGTATGGCTCTGGAATAGGAAGTCAAAGAAAAACAGAATTCAGGTAGCAAGTTTCCATTATTTCATGAGATATATCCTAGAAGCAAACTGTAGCTTCCAGTTATTGTTCCTGAGAAACCTTATTAAGGGGTTTATCAAAACAAACAATTACAAGCTCACACTTCTCAGCATTTGATAAAAAAGTTTTGAAAAGTGTAGGCCTACCTAACCTAAAAATACATAATTGTCTTGTTGATACATCCTCTTCATTCATTTTTTTGTAACCAGTTCTACATCGGCCAGACGGGTAGATCTTTTTCCTCAAGATACTCTGAACATTTAAAAGCCCTCACCACAAACTACATACACTCCACATTGACCACACATTTACAAAATGAAAACCACGGTTACACAAACATAGAACACAACATGGAAATACTAAACTACTTACCTAAAAGTAGAAAACTAAACACAGCAGAACAATATGAAATATACAGACATCACACACTACAACCAAACAACATATTAAATGACCAATTACACTATAGATCACATGTACTTTTTGATACACTTGTTCAAACACACACTTTGAATCCCAGCGCCAATTCCCTCCCACCAGCAACCCCCACCACACACACCTACAACCCATAACGGTTACTTTGTACTGACACTCTGTATTTCAAATCCCACTGAGGAAGACGGACACCACATCGAAACGTTTGGGACATAAAACCAAAAGTACGTGTTCACTAGTGAAAGTTTGAGTATATATATAAAAATATATAGTTGAGTTATTGGAAATGAAATATGAAGGATTGGAGAATGTTTATTGATTAAAAATTATGTATAGGTTTTAAAATGAAATAACTGCAAATAATAGTTATTTCAATCTTTGTTATTACGTTGCATGCAAAAATATTGTTTAAATATCAATAATAAACACCTCTAAATCTCAATTTATAATAATACCATTCATTTCCAGTTACTCCAACCTCTTAGGGGCAACTGTAAACATGCGTTTTCCTTATATGTTGAAATATTGTAACAACTGTAAACTAGTTGACATTGTACTATTTTGTGTTGTGTTCTTAATCCTAACTGCATGTTTACAATTACACCTTCTTCATCTATGTGAAAAGTGAATGAAAACAAGATACTTCAGCCACTAAGTTTATTACAAATCATAAAGAAATGTTGTTCTGTTACATAATACAACAAGTAATACAATAAAGTTTTTATCATTTTCCAAACACAGAAACATTTACAGGGAATTCATAGAAAATTTGTCTGTTTTCTGGATTGGGCAAATCTGTCAATATTTGTTCAAAGCTTATTTTCATAATTTTCTTTTAAAATAACTTTGTAGAAATGTCCTTCTTTGGATTGATATCCTGTGGCATAAATGTCTCCCTCACCATTATCTACTTTCTACACAACAAACATACTTGCAGTGAGTTTTATTTCTTGGTCCTACAGCAAAAACAATGAGAACAAATTTTTGCGGTTGAATCTTTTGCCACTCTGGTATTTGACAGTTACTTCCATGGTAGTGTCTTTCAAAACACTTATTGCGAATTAATCTTTGTTATAATCAGAGTTGTCGCAATAAATAGGATGTTGTTTAGAATTTTTATTACTGTTTGATCAAAATACAATCCTCTTCTTAGATTTGTTTTTCTGTTAACATTGTTTCTGCTAGATATTTCTTCTTGCTCTTTTACTCGACATTGTCTTCAGTTCTTAAAACTTCTCTGTATCTTCCAGATTTCAAGCAAGGTATCTTTATTTCTTTTTGTATAGTGGGATCTTTAGACATCAAAGACTTTTGAGTTTTTCTAATTTCTGATGTAAATATTTCTACGAATCTAGTTGATGTTTCTGGAGTTGAATTTTGTTGTGGCATTTTTAATAGGTGTCTTCTCAATAATGTTACTTGGTGGAGTATTTATCTGAGAAGCAGACGTAACTCATCAGTAGAGTTGCTTGCAGATGAACTGAACATTTAATATGTATAATAGCCCTACTCTTCTTATACTCATTGCATTCTTTTGGACTGAAAGCAGATTCTGAAAGTTTCTTCCGACTTGAAAAATTCCTGTTGTTCTGACTTTTTTACTAATCATACCTTCTCTCCACACTTGGCCTAATAGTGTAGAAAATTCACATTTTGTCAGCGGACAAACTTCTTGTCTTTTAGTCTGTTTTTTTCCTCAGGCAAGCTTATCAATTTTTTCTCCCAAGAAATATTTTACTGAGTCAGAAACACATTTATGAATTGGTTGAATTTTATCAGTTATGTGAATTAGTGACATGAAAAAAATTGTTAAGCATTAACATAACAATACACCAGACTATTTATCATATGCAGAAAGAAATTTTTTTCACATCTGTTCTACACTAACATAGGCCTAACAAAATATCTGGAAATCTTTTTATATAGGTTTTTGAATAATTTAATTAATTTTGTCTTTTATAGAATATGTTTTAAGAGTGGTGAACTCATAATAGTATCTAGATTTGGTTAATTCTGATATTTAATAGTAATAAACAGAAAAGAGTATTTGAGTAACAGCATTTACAATTACCCCAAAATCACATTTAGATTTACCACACTGGGCAATTTTTGTGGGGTAATTGTAAATGCAGTATAGCTTGAAACTTTTAAAAAACCTTTACAGAACATCACAAAAAGTTAATAAAGACGGTTAGATTTACATTTGTTGTTTTGGTGTAATTTCTGTCCAAAAATCAGTAGGCCTATACTTTCAAAGACATACAAAACTGTTTCACAGTACATTTTAACAAGAAAACTTTGGTTATAAATATTAACACATATGGTACGGTACCCTTATATTTGAAGCCCAGCAGCATTGCAGTTTTGAAGGGAACTTCAACAGATGATGTAATGACAATATTGATTGTCTGAAAACTAAAACCTCCCTACCATTTACAATTATCCCACCTAACCCTATAACACAATTCAACTTATCCTTGTGTTTCATACGTCCAGAGGTTTTATGTGATTAGAAACAGTTGTATATGAAACTTTTCTAATATGATTAAGAAAAGTTCAAATCAGCTGAATGTCTAAAGAAGCAATAGTTATTTGCAGAATGCTGGGGTATTAAAACAATTCTGAAAGAATTATTGCTCTTAAAACATCATCCTTTATCAAGTAACTACTGAAATCTGCTTGTTTTCAACAGCAAGCTGAAGTTCCATTATGACCTGGTGACACTACAAAAATTTCAAAGATTCACCTAGCCTTATTACACTAAACTGGGGTTGTTGATGGGCAGGATTAATGTTAAAATTACTTTGAGATGCCTGTGAAGGACCAATCATGTTGCTGATGACTTGAAAATAAAAAAAATCCAACATCTTTCAAAAAGAACTAACCTTCCAAATGTTGACATAAAGACTCACGTTTTATGCTTTTCTTACATATTATATTTTATGCCTATCTCTTGAGTTTTTGAGAAACTGTGAACTCATAATTTAATCCAGATAGGACACTTATGAAATAATACTAGTTGATTCAAAAAATTAAAAAACAATATCTTTCTTTTTACGTATGCATTGCACTTTTCTAGTATGGAACACTAATTCACCACATTGGCAAATAATCATACTTCTTAAAGTGCAATTAATTAATATATTTCTTTAATATTTATCATAATTATTGGCACAGTACATTTGACAGATGAAGTATTGTTACCAACAGATTACAAACTTGGTACCATAATGTATTCCTGTAAACTCATTGGATGATACAAGGGAAATAACTTTTTATCATAAATCATTTTAACTGAGTTTTTTACAGTTCAGAGGAGACTATGGGGAAAAGAATAGAAAGGAGAACAAAAATTTGTTCTGAAAGCTATTATTCTGTATAATGTTACGTAACTTTTTGTGTGCCAGCATCTTAGCTTGTGATGTGATTCAGATTAGATTGAATCTTAGATTGTGATGGACCTAAGAAGCCACAATTTGGTATATTACAGTTTGAGGGTAATCAGTATGTGAATAAACTTTATGACATAAATACAAAAAAATTTTAATTTTGAAAACTTTTTAAATTTTGGAAATTTAAGAATAACCTGAACTGAAACTTAAAGTTTACACTGTAAAATAATACACGAGATATTTATGTAGATATATGATTATCTACTTAAAATTTCACACACACACACACACCATATAGAAAAAGTTTGGTTTCCATTTAATAAAAGTTACTTGATTATGTTAAATAGTTGGTTCCCTTTTGAATGAAACCTGTTTCTTCAATTGACAGTAAGATACAATGTCACCTTCTTACCACTCGGGACTGCTTACTTGTGGCTAGCTAGTGTTTCTTCCAAAGCACAATATCTGATGTCTATTTTTAGATAAGGAAGGAATATGCATTATGATTAATAAGGTTAATCATATTAAAATGCTTACAATGTACATAACTGTTTATTTAAAAAATTATATACAGTAACAAAACAATAATTACATGAATTATAGACATGTTACATGAATAACTGCTAGAAAAAATAATACATGAACAATAATTACATGAATTATAGATATGTTACATGAATAATTGTTGGAAAAAACTGAGAATGAACAGAGTTACAGTGGGGTCGAAAGATATATAGGATGGAGGACTACAGAGAGATACGAGACTTTGTCAAATAGGTTTGTAAAGAAAGAATTCAAATACAGAAATGAGAAGACTTAAGGGTACAGAAAAAGTGAGTATTACTATCGCAAACATATCATTGTAGATACAGTAGAATCCCATTAAAATGCGCCAGCTTATTACAATATCCCTTGTAAGACACGCTTTTTGTCTGGTCCCTACACATCTTTTTAAAATTAATAAATTGTAATTTGAGATATAAATTTAATTACAATATACAAAGTATTATTATTTTTTTAAGACTAAGAATTTATATTAAGTATGAAGTTCCAGAACTCCATGATAGCTGATAAAATTTCAACAAATCACAGAGCTTCTGTGACAAAAAGTTATTTTACATTACATTTTCTTACCAGTTATAACACTGTATATATATACTTTCTATATTGTAACGAAGAATTCTTGTCGTCTCTTTAAAATGTGTACGTGTTCTTGAAACTGTGTATATGTTGTGTGTTCGGCTCACACTGGTGTCGTTACATCATTTGTTTTGCGCTAACGAAGTCCGCAGCGATGTTTCAAATTACCAGTACAATGCGAGTGGAAACCTTACCTGTTTGTTCATAGGGGTTTAATAATCCCGGGTGGCGCCAAATTGTTTATCTAAAACAATTAAATTAATAATGTGACAAAATTGCTTTCAGCTGTGACGGCCGGGAGTATTCGAATTTGTTCCCGCCTTCGCACGACCTATTGAATCAAGCAGGTAGTGTGTCGAGTTGCAGCATTAGCGCTGGCCGTCAGTTCTGGAAGTTCGCTAAAATGCACAAATTATACAATACATTTCCCTATGAAATAAAAACAATGGTTACACTCTGTACTAGTTTCTTTAATGTTTGATTGGTAATTATTCAGTTGACAAGAAAATTATACTGGATTATTAAACAAATTTAGCACCGACAATTACTATGAGACAATTTGTCTAGGGTTTGGCGAAATCGATTTTGAAACGATTCATACGGCCTAAGATGGCTGCCGTTAGTTTGTTTACAATCTGTTCCATTTCAAATCTAGGTTCTTTTGATTATGAGAAAACATTAATTATGATTACAATAAAAAGTTCACCACCTTACATTATTTGTACTTAAATAATATAAAGTGTAGCTACAATTTGTTACTGCAGTGTAGTAAAGTGTGTTTCAAAAGTTCGTATTTGATCAACAGGTTATTTTATGAGTTAACAAATTTTTAGTGCTTGTTTATCTTACTTAATCTTTGAAAGAAATTATATTCAGTTTATAGTGAGAGTTCAGATAACTGTGAGAAATATTTAAAGTGAGTTTATTTCAGGAAATTGGGTAATTCAATTATACTTATCAAATCAGACGACTTGGTATAAACACTCGTTCAGTTGTAATGTAATTGGGCTGCAGTCGTATTCAGTTTTCAATAATCTTGGGGCTTAAGTATGTCTTGCGTCCTTTTCATGTTAGTTGTACTCATTTTTTCATTTTAATTCTCAGGTAAAATGGTCCTAGGCATCAGTTAGATATCATAGTTCCTCGTCTTCTTCTTACTGGTTCATGTTTTTGAATTTAGATTACTTTTTATACGTTTAAAATGAAAATTTAGGTCATTCAATATTTGGCGTCTAATCTTGATGAGCGTCACTTTGAGAGTACTATAAATTAATGGAAAATTCGTAACCAACGTCTGTTGTCATGGTTACAAGTTAATTCTGATTGGTTAATCTTGGCTTATAACCATTGTTATCAAATTTGAATTTTTATTCAAATTTACTGTATATCTTCTGAATGCTTTTATTCTTCTGTCTTCCTTCCTTTGTATTAAATATTATCACTACTGTTATTATTTCCTTTCAAAGATTGTTTTGATATCCCATAAGGTAGGGTTCTATAAAATATTAATGTTTGTACATTTATGTTAATATTTGTTAATTACATTTCTCTTTTAATTTAAGTCCTTATTCTAACATTTTTCTTTTAAAATGATTTACAAATTATCCTTGGCTATTTATTCGCCTCGGATTTGTTAAATTCCTTATTGATTTTATACAATTTGCAGTTATTTGTTTCTGGCAGTTAGGCATTTCATAGGCCTAAGTAGCCATTGCTTATATTTATTTATTTTATACAAATTATATTTCATTCTATTCTAATGTGTTTTGTTATTATAATTGATTGGTTTATTTGTTGGTGTGTTTTGGGTCTGTTTTTATCCCATCTTTATGTTTCTATTATTTCCTACATAACTGATTTTCTAGTGTAATTATTTTTATATTGGTTTACCTTCTTATTTATCTATTTAGGCCTTGTTAACAATATGGCTATTACTTACTATTAAAACATAACATCTAGGCTTATGGTCTGTACAATTTCTCCAGCCATATCCTATTCATAAATTGAATTAAACAATTTTTAACAGTTATTATACTACAATTTTTACAGGAGAGGGATTGACGTTTGCAATGATGTCATCGCCATGTTGCCACTTTGTAACCACGTGTTTCTGTTGAATGTCATGGAAGCGTAACTTTCGTTACTGCATTCACTCAAAACATACTTCTCGCAGACAAAACAAATCCTGTACACGCAGACTAAATATGTATTCCCCTACTTAAAAACTAATCTTCGATTTCGTTGTCCATGACGTGTCCATTAATTAACTAAATATAATTATTACACAACGACTCGGAACACAAAACTTTTTATAGGTAAAAACGAAAAAGTTTTACCTTACAACCTGAACCGGCTTTCGCCTTTTAAAGGCTTCTTCAGAAGTCTCGCCTTTTAAAGTTTTGTGTTCCGAGTCGTAGTGTAATAATTATATTTAGTTAGAAACTAATATTTATTCAGTTGTAACTACAGATAATTCATAAACTAAAAATGTGAATTCTTACGAGAATAATAAACGAGAACTTAATTAACTTCAGTGTTTTTTTAAATTAACTTCAGATGTTCAGAATCTTTAATTTTTTGATTTAACGATAAATGTGACAATGTGCAAATGTGCAATAATCAACTTAGTGTATAAATAAAGTAAAAATTAACAATAATAAAAAATATAAGACAGCAAAATAAGAGTCAATGTTTTGTTTTTATTACTTTTACCATAAAAACAAAACTGAAAATGAAATTATTATTACCTGTCTGTAGTTTTCTGCCTGTGCCGTTAATCTAAAGGTGTTACACCACTTATGTCGCTACCAGAGTCACTCGAGTCACTGGATTCTGTCCCCAAATTTATTAACAGTTGTTCCACGGCGTCTTCTAATATGCCTTCGTTGCTCCATGCTTCGTCAATTACTTTCTTTGTATGCATCACTGCTTTTCTCCAATCGTCTGCAGTAACATTCGTAATACCCTCGCGTATCAATTTTTCTACTTCAGTTCCTGTAAAAGTCTTATTATTTCTTGCTACATATCCCTTTACTTGTGCCCAAATTAACTCAATGGGGTTAAAATGACAATGATACGGTGGTAATCTTACTACTTTATGGCCATGTTCTTGCGCTATTTTGTCAATTACGTATTCCGGAAAGCGGGGTTTACAACCTGACACCAGCTCCAATAGCTCTGCTTTTTTCATGCTAACAGTCGTAGAAATGTTATGTTCATGAAGCCAGTGAATAATTTCTTCTTTACGTGTAGCTAATGTTGGCGCTTTGTCGTATATAACCGAGTGATAAGGGGCGTTATCCATTACAACAGTTGACGGCACTGTGAGGTTTTTTAATAACGAGTCTGTGAACCACTTGGTAAAGTTTTCAGAGTTCATTTCTTCGTGGAAGTCACTCGTTTTCTTTGACTTAAAGGCATACAAACAGTTCGGTATGAAACCTTTTGATGTCCCAGCGTGTACAATAATATATCTACCCCCTCGTCCTAAAGGTATTTTCATTGTTCCTTCCACAGTACCATCTGTCCAGCCTTTTCGTAAACTGTGACCTATATTTACCCATGTATCGTCTAACCAGACTATGTCTTCAATAGATTTAGTTTGAATTTCTCGTAGAAATCTACAACGTAAAGCAACTACACTTTCACTTTCCATAAGAACTTTTCTCCCCGAAATGTTTGTAAACTTAAAACCGATATTTTGCAATACTTTCCTAACAGATGATTTACTACCGGCAAAAAGATCAGCTGCTGCTAACGACTTATGAAGTTTATTTATTGTTGGGTGCTCTTTTCTACAATAGTAGCTATAAATATGCTGTCGAATTGCATTTTCTTGGAAAGAATCTAACTTCGTAACTTTTTTGTCTATATTTCTTTTTTTATTAGGTGTATGAAACTTGGGCTCTGTATCACTAAAATCAGTAAGAAGATCATCTTTCTCTTTTCCTATACGTACTATAAGATTCTTCCCTACTTCGCATGCGGCAGCTGTATGCTCTAAAACTTTATTAAAGGAAATTAACGGCCCCCCGTTTGCTTTTTCTTTTTCAAAATATTCACGTACTGAACAGATAAATTGTCTTGCCTGTCCATTAAATACTTTCCTTTTTCTTGTCTTGCGTATAGCTGAAGCACTCGTACTGGCATCGGACATAGCTGAATGGATAATATGTAACAGTACATAAAGACCCAATACTGTAATTATGGGATCTGAGGTTATTTTTTCAATGTTTTATCGTATAATTATCAAATACAGAATGGTTAGGTCCATTGTCCTTATACACGAAGGAACAAAGCAGATTCAGTAAGAGTACCATGCCAAGGTCACCGTTGGACGTGCGAGAGCCGGTCAAGGACATGGCGGTGTTTGTGACGACTGACTGTAAATATTCATTGTGATTGGTTCATAACGTTGTTTCGTCATAACAAAAAACAATGACGCATGAAACACAACGCATGTAACTAGGCGTTGTCCCGTCTAACAAAGCTTGATGACGTAAAATGCACACACGCAAGCAAAAATTTGCATATGCCTCTGTCTCAATTCAACGTAGTTCTTCAAAGGGTCAGCAGCGATGTATCGCTGTCTGATCAGTTTTACCATAAAGGCTTAACACAACTAGATTATAAAGTAAAATTGTGATAGTGGAGCGATAGAGGCTTAAGTTTTACTAACAGTCAAAAACAGAAAATGTGAAATCAGTGCTATATATCTTAATTAAAACAACGAAAGATGAGGCGAACACCGGCCATGCACCTGGAACCCAACCAACAACAGCGAGGGAGCAGCGCATATCACCATTGAGAGAAGTTAAACCTTTGTCATTTTCTTTATTATTTTAATGAGCTCATTAACCGAAATTAGATAAATTGACCAAATGTACTTGTAATAGGGAGAACGTGTGTGAGAGTGTGTGAGTGAACACATGGCCATGAATATCGATGCTGAGGGCATTGGTTTGTGAGTAAACGAAATTACAATTTAGTAAGTAATTAGAGCTGCAGCAAAAAGATAAAAGTTTATAATGATCTTGATTAGAGACAAAAATGAGAATATTAAGAATGAATAGGGTTGATTAAAATAGCCACCATTTTGTTTTTTGTAACATTGTATGACGCCATTTTGGGCACATGGTTTTATATGCTGAATTTATTTTGGAAATTAAAATTTGATAGTTACATTCAATCAAAAAACAGTGTTATCATTTGTGTCACCTTCTTTGAATAAAAAATCTCGCTGTTAATGAATCCTGACCCCTTAGGTAGAAAGTATAGTAAAAAGAAAAGCACGAGCTCTCCAGTAGTTAAAATCGGTAAATACACATATGTACCATATTATGGTAGTAATTATACATACATAAATATAAATGTTTGTGTGTAGTAATAAGTCAAAGAAGGTGATATAACAAGGGACATAACCTAGTGCACGAGAGGTTATGTTGACGAAACAAGGTAACTAGTAATTGCATAATTAATTATGAATAAAAATAAATAGTCATTTAAATAGTTAAATTAACAATGGCAGAAAGTAATAATAGACTGGAAATGGATAATACAGATACAGAATCTATTTTATTAGAAAGACATGCCAGCTCAACACCTAAAACAGTTGAAAATAAAATCTCGGAAGATTTATTCATGTTAATTAGTGACAAATTTGAACAACAGAATATTAAATTTGAAGACAAATTCAACCAAATGAATGTAAAATTAGATAGTTTTGAGAATGAGCTCAAGAAACAAAACAATTTGAAAAAAGTAAAATTAGATCAAGTAGAGGAGAAATTAGACAAGAGAATTAATGAGATACAGTTAGAAAATAAGAGTAGAGAAATAGACAAATTAGATAGAAACAAAGACAAGGTAAGTAGTAGTGGAAATTATGATAAAATAAATGAAAATATGGTAATAGGAGATAATAGTGTGGATGTTGGTAGTAATAGTGAGATTTTAATGAGAGTAGAGGTTAATGGTGAGGTGACAGTTGTAGATGAGAGTGAAAGTGGGGGTAAGGAGAGTTTAAGTGAGCAGAGGGCAAATTTTCGCAGTGGTATAGTTGGAGTAAAGACTCCGAAATTGTTATTTGAGGATGAAGGTTCCTCTAGAATTTATGTGGGAGACATGTGGTCTCCAAATGATCCCTTAGTTTTTTGTGTTAGTGTACCTGGTGAGGCCAGGAGGTGTTTTTGTGAAGTAGTAGTGCCCGATGCAAATGTGGAAAGAGAGAGATGGTATGATAGTGAGAGATGTATTGAGAGAAACAGAGAAGTAGAAATTTTTAAGATATGTAGAAATTATGAAGAGTTTATAGAAAGGTTAGGTGGAGAGAGAAGTGAAAATAATAGTAAGTACTTACCTTGGATTGAAGCTGATATAGCAGCAGTAGGAGATGATGTTGATAACAATAATGACTTGATAAAATACCTGATTATGACTAATTACACTAAGGGTGACTGGACCATACCGAATGTTGACAAGTTTTATGATATAACTTAGTAATGTGGAGTAATCCTGCAGAGTATTACTATGGTATAATGGACAAAATAAATTTAAATAGTTATTATATTACAAAAGATGATATAATGTACTTAATTAAAAATGAGTTATGTATACGTAAGATAAGACTATTATTTGACGATGGAGGGTAAACATTTTATTGTGTTATGAACATTTAATTATGTGGACAGTGTTTTAAAAGGGACTGTTTATGACTGAGTTTTGGTAAATGATTTAATGATTATGTGGATTGTATATTTTGTGTATATTAATGTCAATGTATTTGTGTACTTTGCTGTTGTGTATTTTTTATGTAAACTATGTATTGTAGAATTTTAAATAACTGAAGAAAGTTTAAATGATATTATGAGATTCAGAGTCTAATGGTTGGTAAATGATTACGCATATGATATACTTGGATATGGAGATGTATTGTTGTTAGTAGGTAAGTGATGAATTTTCTAGTGATATATTAAGGTGAAATGTTGTAAAAGAGTTTGGGTAATAGTGATAAATAGAGGCATTGGAGTTAGTTAAACAGAGTTAATGGGAGTTAGTGAAAATAAAGTGTTGAGGTACAGATAATATATAAAGAGGTGTTAGATATTTTAGGGACACAGTAGTTAGTGATTATATGTAGAGTTGAGTAATGTGAATGGTATATATATATTTGCTGATGGTGATATTTTGTAGTAAGGGTATTGGTGTAGGGAGTCTGCAACGAAAGGTGTTGGGCAGGAAGGGACCGTTGTGTGCCGGAAAGGGTTATCTGAAAGGGTCAGGAACCGATAAAGGAATGAGCATAGATAGGGAACACACATACTAGTACAAAAATGAGCGGTGCTAGAGGTTTTAAATGGGATTTGTGAAGGGGGTTATTATAGAGATATTGGTGTCATAATGTGTTAATGGTTAGAAGCGATTGTTAGTAGTTAAAAAGGGGTTAGTAAGGTTAGGTTGACAAATGCCAAAATAAGATAGAGAAAATAGTGAATAATAGAGAGTCACCCAAACTAATAAGGATAAAAGGGTTAGAAAAAGAAAATTCATGGTAGAAAGGTAATTGTAACAGAAAGGTAAGGATAAATTTGAAATTGTATAGAATCTAATGAATGTTAAATAATAAAAGTTAATCGAGAATTGATGATAAAAATGTTATAAAGTTTGGTACCAGTTGTTTAAATGTAAATTGTTTAATGTAAGATAAATGTAACAATGTTAATGTGTAATGTCTAATGTTTTATGATGTTTTATTGTTATTAGTAACGACGGTAACAAATGTTAAAGAATAGTAGCTTTTAAAGGTTAAAAGTATAAAGGTACAAATGAAGTTGAGGAAAATATAGTATGATACCAGTTACAAAAGAGATAAATAATTATAAGTTGAGTAATAAAAATTTGAATAATAAACTTGTCTGCCATAGTAGTTGTAGTTTGAGTTTGATAGTAATAGATAGGTGAAGGTGTTTTGGGGAATATTAAAGAATTGTTTATGTATTGTGTTATTTGTAGGTATATATATATATAGTTTGTTTTCTTACAAGGACGAGATTGGGTTTGGTGGTGGTAAAAGAATCAATATATTTTGAAGTCTTGTTGTTGTCATGTTAAACTTTTAAATTAGGACAAACCAATGCCTCAAACACAAACCAATGCATCTAAAAGGAAACATCAGTTGTAGATATGGAAGTATATTAGACCACTATTTTAAATTTTTGTATTCAATGTTTCAGAGTTTTGTGATGTTGTGACCGCGGTCCTGGGCTGGCTGGAGCGTCAGAACAGGAGCGTAGAGTGCCTCATGGCCTTATGGTGTAGGGATCTCTCCGGAGAAGTCCAGTAAGGTCAGAGGGTGCGTGCAGCATCATGGGACCAAGGGTAAGTGAAGATAAATTTTTATATAGTAACATTACAGGGGGTCGTGGTGACATATCTAGACTGATCCTTTTGGAAAAGTGTTTTGAGTCTCGACACAAAATCTTTCATTGAGGGGGTTTGTAACAGTACATAAAGACCCAATACTGTAATTATGGGATCTGAGGTTATTTTTTCAATGTTTTATTGTATAATTATCAAATACAGAATGGTTAGGTCCATTGTCCCTATACACGAAGGAACAAAGAAGATTCAGTAAGAGTACCATGCCAAGGTCACCGTTGGACGTGCGAGAGCCGGTCAAGGACATGGCGGTGTTTGTGACGACTGACTGTAAATATTCATTGTGATTGGTTCATAACGTTGTTTCGTCATAACAAAAAACAATGACGCATGAAACACAACGCATGTAACTAGGCGTTGTCCCGTCTAACAAAGCTTGATGACGTAAAATGCACACACACAAGAAAAAATTTGCATATGCCTCTGTCTCAATTCAACGTAGTTCTTCAAAGGGTCAGCAGCGATGTATCGCTGTCTGATCAGTTTTACCATAAAGGCTTAACACAACTAGATTATAAAGTAAAATTGTGATAGTGGAGCGATAGAGGCTCAAGTTTTACTAACAGTCAAAAACAGAGAATGTAAAATCAGTGCTATATATCTTAATTAAAACAACGAAAGATGAGGCGAACACCGGCCATACACCTGGAACCCAACCAACAACAGCGAGGGAGCAGCGCATATCACCATTGAGAGAAGTTAAACCTTTGTCATTTTCTTTATTATTTTAATGAGGTCATTAACCGAAATTAAACCAATTGATCAAATGTACTTGTAATAGGGCGAACGTGTGTGAGAGTGTATGAGTGAGCACATGGCCATGAATATCTATGCTGAGGGCATTGGTTTGTGTGCAAACGAAAATACAAGTTAGTAAGTAATTAGAGCTGCAGCAAAAAGATAAAAGTTTATAATGATCTTGATTAGAGAAAAAAATGAGAATATTAAGAATGAATAGGGTTGATTAAAATAGCCACCATTTTGTTTTTTGTAACATTGTATGACGCCATTTTGGGCACATGGTTTTATATGCTGAATTTATTTTGGAAATTAAAATTTGATAGTTACATTCAATCAAAAAACAGTGTTATCATTTGTGTCACCTTCTTTGAATAAAAAATCTCGCTGTTAATGAATCCTGACCCCTTAGGTAGAAAGTATAGTAAAAAGAAAAGCACGAGCTCTCCAGTAGTTAAAATCGGTAAGTACACATATGTACCATATTATGGTAGTAATTATACATACATAAATATAAATGTTTGTGTGTAGTAATAAGTCAGTTAACAAATATTTACAATCACTATCACTTAGTCCACTAAATACTTAAATTTTACCACAAAATCACTTCTGAATGTTAGACTAATAATCACTAAATTTAAAAAATATCACTCAATCATGCAAATGCACTAAAATATGATAATATTGTAAATTTTAAAACTGTTAAATTTCACTCACATCAAACCATAGTAAACGCACTAGGCCTGCTGTTCAATTTACTACGCGCACGTGGTAACGCACAAACAGCGGAACAACAAGTACGAGTTGACAACGCTGTGCTGTATAGTTTCGGCCAATCAGACCGTTCTAAACACCACTTCCCCCCTCACTTACAGACAAACGTAATCACTCTCCTGTAAAAATTGTAGTATAGGTAATGTTTGTTTACAATTCATTTCATTTCTAATTCCTTATTTCTTACATAATCTCTATCTTCAATCCATGGTAACACCAACTGTTTACCTTTCATGGGATTCTCCCTTTTAAATACTAGTGTATACTATTTAACTTAACTTTATTAATAATAAGATCCTTATTTTAATAATAATGTCACCATCACTATTCAGTGTTCATTACATGTTATTATTTGTTTACTCCTACTATTACACAGCCCAACACGTTTTGGTGCCGGGGCTTTTTCAGCTGATTTTGTGTGTATTTCATATGCTGAATTTGAATTTGACATTAGGTTTAGCCTATGAGCTCTTGTTTGTAAAAAATCACAATAGCGTGATTTACGTTATCCCATTTAAATTAGGCCTAAGGTATAGGTGATAAATTTAAAATGAACAGCCGTATTTTAATTTCTAATTTAATTTATTGACTCGAAAAACCCCATAGTAACATATCATTATCCCTACAGTAGCTAAAATAACAATTAATATTCAAAATAATAAGATAAAAAGACAAGGAAAAGTTAATTTGCACTTCGGAAGCTTCTTTTTTGGAACATTCTTGAATGAACTTTGTTTGGACAGTCTCTTTGCAAGTTCCAGCAGTAATCTGCCATCATATGAGTATCCCATCTTCCTTTGTAGCGGTACTCCATCGTTTTAATATCCTGGTGAAATCTCTCACCTTGTTCTAGACTGGTATCGCCTAGATTTTCAGGGAAACGGTCCAAGTGGCTGTATAAGATATGAACCTTTATGCTCATGTTACAGCCAAGGTCTCTGAAATTGTTGAGCATACTGTTAACTAGTTCTTCATAGTTTTCAGCTTTGTGGTTGCCCAGAAAGTTTCTGACAACCAAGACAAATGACGTCCATACTTTTCGCTCTGCCTCATTCATAGAATCTACGAAATGAGGATCATTTATGAACTGTCTGATTTGAGGGCCATCGAATATTCCAGCTCTAAGTTTTTCTGTACTTAGCCCAGGCATCGTTTGGCAAATGTATCCAAAGCATGGACTATCCTGATCAAGAGCCTTCACAAATTGTTTCATAAGACCAAGCTTTATATGCAGTGGAGGCAAGATGATTTTGTTCCGTCCAACTAAGGGTTCATGAATAACATTTCTTTCCCCAACAACCATGTTCTCCCTCGTAGGCTTCTCTCTTCGTACCCAGTGATATTGTTTTGCTCTGCTATCCCAAAGGCACAAGAAGCAAGGATATTTTATGTAGCCACCTTGCTGGCCAAGGAGAAAGTTTACCATTTTTAAGTCCACACAAATTACCCATTCGTGTTCATGATACCTAACCTTATCCAAGACTAAAGCTATGGTATCGTATTCTTCTTTCATTTTGGTTGAGTGAGCAGTTGGTATTGATCCAATTTTGTTGCCATTGTGCAAAATTACACACTTCAAACTCCGCTTACAGCTATCAATAAAGAGACGCCAATCTTCTGGACAATATTTGGGAAGGCCCATTTTCATTAGGAGCCCTTTGACATCTTGACAAAATAGAAGATCGTTTTCTTGAGAAAAAAAGGGTAACAAATCTTTTTCTCTTGTACGGTATAATGTAATTTTTGTTCCATGATCAAGTAGATTCTTGTCACTCAACCTGGACGCAAGTACTTCAGAAGCTTGTTTTGAGAGGTTGAGATCTCTGATAAGGCACTTAACTCGCTTTGGTTAAAACGTTGAGTAATTGATGATTTTCCCTCATAATCACTATCGTTACCTTGATCTATATCACAACAAGCATCAGAAAGATTAAACTCATCCTCCGAGAGCTCCGGTACCTGATGAAACGTTGGAATTGGTACTTCATCTGAATGAGGAACCGTCTTGCAGAGGCTAAATCAGGATATGTCCAGTTGCTGCGGTTATTTTGATTGATGCCATTAATATTTACAATACAAAAATAGCAGTCATCAATGTGATTTTTGGGTTCTCTCCAAACCATCGGCACACCGAATTTCATTCTTTTTCCGTTAGTCCACTGGCGTAGGGGTTCAGTACAAGTTTTACAAACAATGTGTGGAGCCCACAGTTTATCTTGGTCACCAAGCCTAACGCCAAAGTATCCATGGTACGCTCTTTTCACAAAATCAGAAATAGTGTTTCTATTTTCTTTCAGTGTGTACTCACCACATACGTAGCAAAATATATCAGGATGATTAACACAGCTCCTTCGACTGGAATACATTTCTTTCTTTTCAATATAACTACAAAAACAGAACTTAGAGGTTATGTTGGATGCAAACACAAGGTTATATAAACAAATATGGCGTCTTAATAAAGCCTGCAGTCAGCTGATTGTTGTACACAGAAGAAGAAGGGAAAATAACGAGGAACTAACACATGTATAAACCTTCACTTAACCACAACTCAACAGACTTTATAGTGAAAGTGCTTATTAGTAAGTAACGCTGTATCTCAAAAAGTATAGCTGATACAGAGAAACGGTTCTTATATTTATAATCAGCACGACAAATATAGTTAAAATCAGCTATAAAATCTTAGGCACCAAGCAAAAAAAAAATTTTTTTGTTAACCTGTGTTATCATTAACCATGTTATTAATTATTAATGTGGTTCACTATTAATCATTTAGAGTTTGTTTATAGATATTATTATATATAAAAAACTTTCACAAATGAACTTACTTTGGTTATCACTTTCACAAACGTTTCAAGGTGATGTGCCTCTTCCTCAGTGTGAGTAAATACTGAATGTCATTGTTACAGAATAACAATTATGGACTATAGGTGTGTGTGGTGGGAATTGATGGTGGGAGGGAATTGGCGCTGAGGTTCAAATTGTGTGTTTAGATCAATGTATCTAATAGTGTATGTGATCTGTAATGTATTTGTTCATTTAATATGTTGTTTGGTTGTAGTATGTGATATCTGTATATTTCAAATTGTTCAGCTGTGTTATTTTTCTACTTTTTGGTAAGTAGTGTACTTATAACTGATAAAAATTATTTCACACACAATAACATGTTTTACACACAAACAGATGGACTACCCATGGGCTCCTCTATATCAGGTATACTAGCCGAAATATTTGTACACACCATAGAACAAGAACACATATTGCACAATAACAAATACACCGATAAAATAATATATTGGCACAGGTATGTTGATGACATTATACTCCTATACAATGGCAACAAAAGACAAATAGAAAATTTCCACAAATATATTAACACTATACACCATAAATTAAAATTCACACTTGAAATAGAACTAAATAATAGCATAAACTTCTTAGACCTCACAATCACCAAAACAAACAACACACACACATACAAAATATACAGGAAACACACCACATCAGACATGGTCATACATAACTCATCCAACCACCCAACTCAACACAAACATGCAGCATTCAACTACATGCTCCATAGACTCACTTCAGTACCCCTAAACACACATAACTACCAAGAAGAATTTAACACAATCAAATATATAGCAGTTAAAAATGGATACAACCCCGAATTAGTAAATAAAATACACAAATGCATCCTAAGCACAAAAAATAAAACACATCAGACCAACAACACACAACCCAGTAAGTACATAACACATACATACTACAACTCCAATACACACAAAATTGCTAACACATTTAGAAAACACAATTATAAAATAGCCTACAGAACTAACAACACCATTAGGAAACATATAAATATTAACAAAGACACAGACACATACACTAAAACAGGAGTTTATAAATTAAATTGTAATGATTGTAACCAATTCTACATCGGCCAGACGGGAAGATCTTTTTATCCAGCTTTTCAGAACATGTAAAAGCCCTCACCACAAATTACATACATTCCACATCTGCCACACATTTACAAAATGAAAACCATAGTTACACAAACGTAGAACACAACATGGAAATATTACACTACTTACCAAAAAGTAGAAAATTAAACACAGCTGAACAATTTGAAATATACAGATATCACACACTACAACCAAACAACATATTAAATGAACAAATACATTACAGATCACATACACTATTTGATACATTGATCTAAACACACAATTTGAACCTCAGCACCAATTCCCTCCCACCATGAATTCCCACCACACACACCTATAGTCCATAATTTTTATTCTGTAACAATGACATTCAGTATTTACTCACACTGAGGAAGAGGCACATCAATTTGAAACGTTTGTGAAAGTGATAACCAAAGTAAGTTCATTTGTGAAAGTTTTTTATATATAATAATATTAAAAAAAAAAAAAGTGAACGAAGAGGATGAATCAACAAGATATTTATAATACCGCCAGCACAGCGTATTACATCCACAAATACAGAAACGTCAGAATACAGATAACAAAAACATCCTTAAACATCGCATACAACAAAAGATGCCGCAAACACAACATTATACCCACACATGCACAAATCATAATAAAAAATAACACACACGCCGCAATACAAACCAAACGTAAAGCAGAAATAATACACCTGGATAACATCGTCAAAGATTTATACCACAAAAAAAATACACTAAACAAAATGGCATACAACCTACACTTAAACTCACACAAATATTACACCACATTGAATTAGAACACATAATACATTATACATGAAATATCATAGAGAAAATTCAATTAAGAACACAGGAAAGACATAACAATAAAATCAATAACCTATTAACACGCAGAAACAAAACCATCCCTACACTGACACTTAAGTTTCACACACGTACTGTAAATACAACATTGGCCCATTTCACTAATGCAGAAATAACCCTATTAGATAAAGGTCTAAAACACAATTTAGGCATCAATCCAACTAATAACAATAATAAAAGACATACACGTGACATAGTCCTTGATGCTGAAACAGCCATACAACACACGCATAACTTAGACCAAGACACCATACGCCACGATATCAAACGCAAATTACAACACACACAGCATTATGAACATAAACAACACAGTATTGAATTCCAATTACTAAAAAACATAAAACGTAAATTACAAGAGCACAACCTAACCATACTCAAAGCAGACAAAGGCAATATTAATGTCATAATAGAAAACAAGCTTTAAATAACAAAATCGAAACATTTTTTAATGAAAACAACATCACTAAATTAAATAAAGATCCCACCCCAAATTATCACAAACAAATAAACGAAACCTTAAATAACACAAAACACATAGTATCACCTGACAACATCAAATATTCTAAACAAATTAAACCGAAAGCCCCTACACTAAATGCACTACCGAAATTACATAAACCAAATATTCCCATCAGGCCACTTATAAACAACACACAAGCACCTGCACACAAAATAGCTAGACACTTAGATAAATTAATCAGAAATAGCATAAATTTAACTAACAACACCACTGTCATAAATAATTTAGATCTAGTGAATAAAACTCAACATATCCACATTCCACACAATTCCACACTAGCTTCATTCGACATAACAAACCTATACACCAATGATCCCATAAAAGAAACTATAACTACATTAGAACAATTACTAAAATTAAACAACATACCTGAACCACACATAAAAGAGATCATACATCTAACTAAAATTATAACTGATAAAAATTATTTCACACACAATAACATGTTTTACACACAAACAGATGGACTACCCATGGGCTCCCCTGTATCAGGTATACTAGCCAAAATATTTGTACACACCATAGAACAAGAACACATATTGCACAATAACAAATACACCGATAAAATAATATATTGGCACAGGTATGTTGATGACATTATACTCCTATACAACGGCAACAAAAGACAAATAGAAAATTTCCACAAATATATTAACACTATGCACCATAAATTAAAATTCACACTTGAAATAGAACTAAATAATAGCATAAACTTCTTAGACCTCACAGTCACCAAAACAAATGACACACACACATACAAAATATACAGGAAACCCACCACATCAGACATGGTCATACATAACTCATCCAACCACCCAACTCAACACAAACATGCAGCATTCAACTACATGCTCCATAGACTCACTTCAATACCCCGAAACACACATGACTACCAAGAAGAATTTAACACAATCAAATATATAGCAGTTAAAAATGGATACAACCCCGAATTAGTAAATAAAATACACAAACGCATCCTAAGCACAAAAAATAAAACACATCAGACCAACAACACACAACCCAGTAAGTACATAACACTTACATACTACAACTCCAATACACACAAAATTGCTAACACATTTAGAAAACACAATTATAAAATAGCCTACAGAACTAACAACACCATTAGGAAACATATAAATATTAACAAAGACACAGACACATACACTAAAACAGGAGTTTATAAATTAAATTGTAATGATTGTAACCAATTCTACATCGGCCAGACGGGAAGATCTTTTTATCCAGATTTTCAGAAC
The DNA here is from genome assembly GCA_034769895.1 of Magicicada septendecula. Taxonomy (NCBI): domain Eukaryota; kingdom Metazoa; phylum Arthropoda; class Insecta; order Hemiptera; family Cicadidae; genus Magicicada; species Magicicada septendecula. The sequence continues at coordinate 665,629,542 of CM068368.1, forward strand.
ATGTAAAAGCCCTCACCACAAATTACATACATTCCACATTTGCCACACATTTACAAAATGAAAACCATAGTTACACAAACATAGAACACAACATGGAAATATTACACTACTTACCAAAAAGTAGAAAATTAAACACAGCTGAACAATTTGAAATATACAGATATCACACACTACAACCAAACAACATATTAAATGAACAAATACATTACAGATCACATACACTATTTGATACATTGATCTAAACACACTATTTGATACATTGATCTAAACACACAATTTGAACCTCAGCACCAATTCCCTCCCACCACACACACCTATAGTCCATAATTGTTATTCTGTAACAATGACATTCAGTATTTACTCACACTGAGGAAGAGGCACATCAATTTGAAACGTTTGTGAAAGTGATAACCAAAGTAAGTTCATTTGTGAAAGTTTTTTATATATAATAATATTAAAAAAAAAAAAGTGAACGAAGAGGATGAATCAACAAGATATTTATAATACCGCCAGCATAGCGTATTACATCCACAAATACAGAAACGTCAGAATACAGATAACAAAAACATCCTTAAACATCGCATACAACAAAAGATGCCGCAAACACAACATTATACCCACACATGCACAAATCATAATAAAAAATAACACACACGCCGCAATACAAACCAAACGTAAAGCAGAAATAATACACCTGGATAACATCGTCAAAGATTTATACCACAAAAAAAATACACTAAACAAAATGGCATACAACCTACACTTAAACTCACACAAATATTACACCACATTGAATTAGAACACATAATACATTATACATGAAATATCATAGAGAAAATTCAATTAAGAACACAGGAAAGACATAACAATAAAATCAATAACCTATTAACACGCAGAAACAAAACCATCCCTACACTGACACTTAAGTTTCACACACGTACTGTAAATACAACATTGGCCCATTTCACTAATGCAGAAATAACCCTATTAGATAAAGGTCTAAAACACAATTTAGGCATCAATCCAACTAATAACAATAATAAAAGACATACACGTGACATAGTCCTTGATGCTGAAACAGCCATACAACACACGCATAACTTAGACCAAGACACCATACGCCACGATATCAAACGCAAATTACAACACACACAGCATTATGAACATAAACAACACAGTATTGAATTCCAATTACTAAAAAACATAAAACGTAAATTACAAGAGCACAACCTAACCATACTCAAAGCAGACAAAGGCAATATTAATGTCATAATAGAAAACAAGCTTTAAATAACAAAATCGAAACATTTTTTAATGAAAACAACATCACTAAATTAAATAAAGATCCCACCCCAAATTATCACAAACAAATAAACGAAACCTTAAATAACACAAAACACATAGTATCACCTGACAACATCAAATATTCTAAACAAATTAAACCGAAAGCCCCTACACTAAATGCACTACCGAAATTACATAAACCAAATATTCCCATCAGGCCACTTATAAACAACACACAAGCACCTGCACACAAAATAGCTAGACACTTAGATAAATTAATCAGAAATAGCATAAATTTAACTAACAACACCACTGTCATAAATAATTTAGATCTAGTGAATAAAACTCAACATATCCACATTCCACACAATTCCACACTAGCTTCATTCGACATAACAAACCTATACACCAATGATCCCATAAAAGAAACTATAACTACATTAGAACAATTACTAAAATTAAACAACATACCTGAACCACACATAAAAGAGATCATACATCTAACTAAAATTATAACTGATAAAAATTATTTCACACACAATAACATGTTTTACACACAAACAGATGGACTACCCATGGGCTCCCCTGTATCAGGTATACTAGCCGAAATATTTGTACACACCATAGAACAAGAACACATATTGCACAATAACAAATACACCGATAAAATAATATATTGGCACAGGTATGTTGATGACATTATACTCCTATACAATGGCAACAAAAGACAAATAGAAAATTTCCACAAATATATTAACACTATACACCATAAATTAAAATTCACACTTGAAATAGAATTAAATAATAGCATAAACTTCTTAGACCTCACAGTCACCAAAACAAACGACACACACACATACAAAATATACAGGAAACCCACCACATCAGACATGGTCATACATAACTCATCCAACCACCCAACTCAAGACAAACATGCAGCATTCAACTACATGCTCCATAGACTCACTTCAATACCCCGAAACACACATGACTACCAAGAAGAATTTAACACAATCAAATATATAGCAGTTAAAAATGGATACAACCCCGAATTAGTAAATAAAATACACAAACGCATCCTACGCACAAAAAATAAAACACATCAGACCAACAACACACAACCCAGTAAGTACATAACACTTACATACTACAACTCCAATACACACAAAATTGCTAACACATTTAGAAAACACAATTATAAAATAGCCTACAGAACTAACAACACCATTAGGAAACATATAAATATTAACACAGACACATACACTAAAACAGGAGTTTATAAATTAAATTGTAATGATTGTAACCAATTCTACATCGGCCAGACGGGAAGATCTTTTTATTCCAGATTTTCAGAACATGTAAAAGCCCTCACCACAAATTACATACATTCCACATTTGCCACACATTTACAAAATGAAAACCATAGTTACACAAACATAGAACACAACATGGAAATATTACACTACTTACCAAAAAGTAGAAAATTAAACACAGCTGAACAATTTGAAATATACAGATATCACACACTACAACCAAACAACATATTAAATGAAAAAATACATTACAGATCACATACACTATTTGATACATTGATCTAAACACACAATTTGAACCTCAGCACCAATTCCCTCCCACCATGAATTCCCACCACACACACCTATAGTCCATAATTGTTATTCTGTAACAATGACATTCAGTATTTACTCACACTGAGGAAGAGGCACATCAATTTGAAACGTTTGTGAAAGTGATAACCAAAGTAAGTTCATTTGTGAAAGTTTTTTATATATAATAATATTTAAAAAAAAGTGAACGAAGAGGATGAATCAACAAGATATTTATAATACCGCCAGCACAGCGTATTACATCCACAAATACAGAAACGTCAGAATACAGATAACAAAAACATCCTTAAACATCGCATACAACAAAAGATGCCGCAAACACAACATTATACCCACACATGCACAAATCATAATAAAAAAATAACACACACGCCGCAATACAAACCAAACGTAAAGCAGAAATAATACACCTGGGTAACATCGTCAAAGATTTATACCACAAAAAAGATACACTAACAAAACGGCATACAACCTACATTTAAAACTCACACAAATATTACACCACATTGAATTAGAACACATAATACAATATACACGAAATATCATAGAGAAAATCCAATTAAGAACACAGGAAAGACATAACAATAAAATCAATAACCTATTAACACGCAGAAACGAAACCATGCCTACACTGACACTTAAGTTTCACACACGTACTGTAAATACAACATTGACCCATTTCACTAATGCAGAAATAACCCTATTAGATAAAGGTCTAAAACACAATTTAGGCATCAATCCAACTAATAACAATAATAAAAGACATACACGTGACATAGTCCTTGATGCTGAAACAGCCATACAACACGCATAACATAGACCAAGACACCATACGCCACGATATCAAACGCAATTTACAACACACACAGCAATATGAACATAAACAACACAGTATTGAATTCCAATTACTAAAAAACATAAAACGTAAATTACAAGAGCACAACCTAACCATACTCAAAGCAGACAAAGGCAATATTAATGTCATAATAGAAAACAAGCTTTAAATAACAAAATCGAAACATTTTTTAATGAAAACAACATCACTAAATTAAATAAAGATCCCACCCCAAATTATCACAGAGAAATAAACAAAACCTTAAATAACACAAAACACATAGTATCACCTGACAACATCAAATATTCTAAACAAATTAAACCAAAAGCCCCTACACTAAATGCACTACCGAAAGTACATAAACCAAATATTCCCATCAGGCCACTTATAAACAACACACAAGCACCTGCACACAAAATAGCTAGACACTTAGATAAATTAATCAGAAATAGCATAAATTTAACTAACAACACCACTGTCATAAATAATTTAGATCTAGTGAATAAAACTCAACATATCCACATTCCACACAATTCCACACTAGCTTCATTCGACATAACAAACCTATATACCAATGATCCCATAAAAGAAACTATAACTACATTAGAACAATTACTAAAATTAAACAACATACCTGAACCACACATAAAAGAGATCATACATCTAACTAAAATTATAACTGATAAAAATTATTTCACACACAATAACATGTTTTACACACAAACAGATGGACTACCCATGGGCTCCCCTGTATCAGGTATACTAGCCGAAATATTTGTACACACCATAGAACAAGAACACATATTGCACAATAACAAATACACCGATAAAATAATATATTGGCACAGGTATGTTGATGACATTATACTCCTATACAACGGCAACAAAAGACAAATAGAAAATTTCCACAAATATATTAACACTATACACCATAAATTAAAATTCACACTTGAAATAGAATTAAATAATAGCATAAACTTCTTAGACCTCACAGTCACCAAAACAAACGACACACACACATACAAAATATACAGGAAACCCACCACATCAGACATGGTCATACATAACTCATCCAACCACCCAACTCAACACAAACATGCAGCATTCAACTACATGCTCCATAGACTCACTTCAATACCCCGAAACACACATGACTACCAAGAAGAATTTAACACAATCAAATATATAGCAGTTAAAAATGGATACAACCCCGAATTAGTAAATAAAATACACAAACGCATCCTAAGCACAAAAAATAAAACACATCAGACCAACAACACACAACCCAGTAAGTACATAACACTTACATACTACAACTCCAATACACACAAAATTGCTAACACATTTAGAAAACACAATTATAAAATAGCCTACAGAACTAACAACACCATTAGGAAACATATAAATATTAACACAGACACATACACTAAAACAGGAGTTTATAAATTAAATTGTAATGATTGTAACCAATTCTACATCGGCCAGACGGGAAGATCTTTTTATTCCAGATTTTCAGAACATGTAAAAGCCCTCACCACAAATTACATACATTCCACATTTGCCACACATTTACAAAATGAAAACCATAGTTACACAAACATAGAACACAACATGGAAATATTACACTACTTACCAAAAAGTAGAAAATTAAACACAGCTGAACAATTTGAAATATACAGATATCACACACTACAACCAAACAACATATTAAATGAAAAAATACATTACAGATCACATACACTATTTGATACATTGATCTAAACACACAATTTGAACCTCAGCACCAATTCCCTCCCACCATGAATTCCCACCACACACACCTGTAGTCCATAATTGTTATTCTGTAACAATGACATTCAGTATTTACTCACACTGAGGAAGAGGCACATCAATTTGAAACGTTTGTGAAAGTGATAACCAAAGTAAGTTCATTTGTGAAAGTTTTTTATATATAATAATATTAAAAAAAAAAAGTGAACGAAGAGGATGAATCAACAAGATATTTATAATACCGCCAGCACAGCGTATTACATCCACAAATACAGAAACGTCAGAATACAGATAACAAAAACATCCTTAAACATCGCATACAACAAAAGATGCCGCAAACACAACATTATACCCACACATGCACAAATCATAATAAAAAATAACACACACGCCACAATACAAACCAAACGTAAAGCAGAAATAATACACCTGGATAACATCGTCAAAGATTTATACCACAAAAAAGATACACTAAACAAAAAGGCATACAACCTACACTCAAAACTCACACAAATATTACACCACATTGAATTAGAACACATAATACAATATACACGAAATATCATAGAGAAAATCCAATTAAGAACACAGGAAAGACATAACAGAAAAATCAATAACCTATTAACACGCAGAAACGAAACCATCCCTACACCGACACAAGTTTCACACACGTACTGTAAATACTTTGACCCATTTCACTAATGCAGAAATAACCCTATTAGATAAAGGTCTAAAACACAATTTAGGCATCAATCCAACTAATAACAATAATAAAAGACATACACGTGACATAGTCCTTGATGCTGAAACAGCCATACAACACGCATAACATAGACCAAGACACCATACGCCACGATATCAAACGCAATTTACAACACACACAGCAATATGAACATAAACAACACAGTATTGAATTCCAATTACTAAAAAACATAAAACGTAAATTACAAGAGCACAACCTAACCATACTCAAAGCAGACAAAGGCAATATTAATGTCATAATAGAAAACAAGCTTTAAATAACAAAATCGAAACATTTTTTAATGAAAACAACATCACTAAATTAAATAAAGATCCCACCCCAAATTATCACAGAGAAATAAACAAAACCTTAAATAACACAAAACACATAGTATCACCTGACAACATCAAATATTCTAAACAAATTAAACCAAAAGCCCCTACACTAAATGCACTACCGAAATTACATAAACCAAATATTCCCATCAGGCCACTTATAAACAACACACAAGCACCTGCACACAAAATAGATAGACACTTAGATAAATTAATCAGAAATAGCATAAATTTAACTAACAACACCACTGTCATAAATAATTTAGATCTAGTGAATAAAACTCAACATATCCACATTCCACACAATTCCACACTAGCTTCATTCGACATAACAAACCTATATACCAATGATCCCATAAAAGAAACTATAACTACATTAGAACAATTACTAAAATTAAACAACATACCTGAACCACACATAAAAGAGATCATACATCTAACTAAAATTATAACTGATAAAAATTATTTCACACACAATAACATGTTTTACACACAAACAGATGGACTACCCATGGGCTCCCCTGTATCAGGTATACTAGCCGAAATATTTGTACACACCATAGAACAAGAACACATATTGCACAATAACAAATACACCAATAAAATAATATATTGGCACAGGTAAGTTGATGACATTATACTCCTATACAACGGCAACAAAAGACAAATAGAAAATTTCCACAAATATATTAACACTATACACCATAAATTAAAATTCACACTTGAAATAGAACTAAATAATAGCATAAACTTCTTAGACCTCACAGTCACCAAAACAAATGACACACACACATACAAAATATACAGGAAACCCACCACATCAGACATGGTCATACATAACTCATCCAACCACCCAACTCAAGACAAACATGCAGCATTCAACTACATGCTCCATAGACTCACTTCAATACCCCGAAACACACATGACTACCAAGAAGAATTTAACACAATCAAATATATAGCAGTTAAAAATGGATACAACCCCGAATTAGTAAATAAAATACACAAACGCATCCTAAGCACAAAAAATAAAACACATCAGACCAACAACACACAACCCAGTAAGTACATAACACTTACATACTACAACTCCAATACACACAAAATTGCTAACACATTTAGAAAACACAATTATAAAATAGCCTACAGAACTAACAACACCATTAGGAAACATATAAATATTAACAAAGACACAGACACATACACTAAAACAGGAGTTTATAAATTAAATTGTAATGATTGTAACCAATTCTACATCGGCCAGACGGGAAGATCTTTTTATCCAGCTTTTCAGAACATGTAAAAGCCCTCACCACAAATTACATACATTCCACATCTGCCACACATTTACAAAATGAAAACCATAGTTACACAAACGTAGAACACAACATGGAAATATTACACTACTTACCAAAAAGTAGAAAATTAAACACAGCTGAACAATTTGAAATATACAGATATCACACACTACAACCAAACAACATATTAAATGAAAAAATACATTACAGATCACATACACTATTTGATACATTGATCTAAACACACAATTTGAACCTCAGCACCAATTCCCTCCCACCATGAATTCCCACCACACACACCTATAGTCCATAATTTTTATTCTGTAACAATGACATTCAGTATTTACTCACACTGAGGAAGAGGCACATCAATTTGAAACGTTTGTGAAAGTGATAACCAAAGTAAGTTCATTTGTGAAAGTTTTTTATATATAATAATATTAAAAAAAAAAAAGTGAACGAAGAGGATGAATCAACAAGATATTTATAATACCGCCAGCACAGCGTATTACATCCACAAATACAGAAACGTCAGAATACAGATAACAAAAACATCCTTAAACATCGCATACAACAAAAGATGCCGCAAACACAACATTATACCCACACATGCACAAATCATAATAAAAAATAACACACACGCCGCAATACAAACCAAACGTAAAGCAGAAATAATACACCTGGATAACATCGTCAAAGATTTATACCACAAAAAAAATACACTAAACAAAATGGCATACAACCTACACTTAAACTCACACAAATATTACACCACATTGAATTAGAACACATAATACATTATACACGAAATATCATAGAGAAAATTCAATTAAGAACACAGGAAAGACATAACAATAAAATCAATAACCTATTAACACGCAGAAACAAAACCATCCCTACACTGACACTTAAGTTTCACACACGTACTGTAAATACAACATTGACCCATTTCACTAATGCAGAAATAACCCTATTAGATAAAGGTCTAAAACACAATTTAGGCATCAATCCAACTAATAACAATAATAAAAGACATACACGTGACATAGTCCTTGATGCTGAAACAGCCATACAACACGATATCAAACACAAATTACAACACACACAGCATTATGAACATAAACAACACAGTATTGAATTCCAATTACTAAAAAACATAAAACGTAAATTACAAGAGCACAACCTAACCATACTCAAAGCAGACAAAGGCAATATTAATGTCATAATAGAAAACAAGCTTTAAATAACAAAATCGAAACATTTTTTAATGAAAACAACATCACTAAATTAAATAAAGATCCCACCCCAAATTATCACAAACAAATAAACGAAACCTTAAATAACACAAAACACATAGTATCACCTGACAACATCAAATATTCTAAACAAATTAAACCAAAAGCCCCTACACTAAATGCACTACCGAAATTACATAAACCAAATATTCCCATCAGGCCACTTATAAACAACACACAAGCACCTGCACACAAAATAGATAGACACTTAGATAAATTAATCAGAAATAGCATAAATTTAACTAACAACACCACTGTCATAAATAATTTAGATCTAGTGAATAAAACTCAACATATCCACATTCCACACAATTCCACACTAGCTTCATTCGACATAACAAACCTATACACCAATGATCCCATAAAAGAAACTATAACTACATTAGAACAATTACTAAAATTAAACAACATACCTGAACCACACATAAAAGAGATCATACATCTAACTAAAATTATAACTGATAAAAATTATTTCACACACAATAACATGTTTTACACACAAACAGATGGACTACCCATGGGCTCCCCTGTATCAGGTATACTAGCCAAAATATTTGTACACACCATAGAACAAGAACACATATTGCACAATAACAAATACACCGATAAAATAATATATTGGCACAGGTATGTTGATGACATTATACTCCTATACAACGGCAACAAAAGACAAATAGAAAATTTCCACAAATATATTAACACTATACACCATAAATTAAAATTCACACTTGAAATAGAACTAAATAATAGCATAAACTTCTTAGACCTCACAGTCACCAAAACAAACGACACACACACATACAAAATATACAGGAAACCCACCACATCAGACATGGTCATACATAACTCATCCAACCACCCAACTCAAGACAAACATGCAGCATTCAACTACATGCTCCATAGACTCACTTCAATACCCCGAAACACACATGACTACCAAGAAGAATTTAACACAATCAAATATATAGCAGTTAAAAATGGATACAACCCCGAATTAGTAAATAAAATACACAAACGCATCCTACGCACAAAAAATAAAACACATCAGACCAACAACACACAACCCAGTAAGTACATAACACTTACATACTACAACTCCAATACACACAAAATTGCTAACACATTTAGAAAACACAATTATAAAATAGCCTACAGAACTAACAACACCATTAGGAAACATATAAATATTAACAAAGACACAGACACATACACTAAAACAGGAGTTTATAAATTAAATTGTAATGATTGTAACCCATTCTACATCGGCCAGACGGGAAGATCTTTTTATCCAGATTTTCAGAACATGTAAAAGCCCTCACCACAAATTACATACATTCCACATTTGCCACACATTTACAAAATGAAAACCATAGTTACACAAACATAGAACACAACATGGAAATATTACACTACTTACCAAAAAGTAGAAAATTAAACACAGCTGAACAATTTGAAATATACAGATATCACACACTACAACCAAACAACATATTAAATGAACAAATACATTACAGATCACATACACTATTTGATACATTGATCTAAACACACAATTTGAACCTCAGCACCAATTCCCTCCCACCATGAATTCCCACCACACACACCTATAGTCCATAATTGTTATTCTGTAACAATGACATTCAGTATTTACTCACACTGAGGAAGAGGCACATCAATTTGAAACGTTTGTGAAAGTGATAACCAAAGTAAGTTCATTTGTGAAAGTTTTTTATATATAATAATATTAAAAAAAAAAAGTGAACGAAGAGGATGAATCAACAAGATATTTATAATACCGCCAGCATAGCGTATTACATCCACAAATACAGAAACGTCAGAATACAGATAACAAAAACATCCTTAAACATCGCATACAACAAAAGATGCCGCAAACACAACATTATACCCACACATGCACAAATCATAATAAAAAATAACACACACGCCGCAATACAAACCAAACGTAAAGCAGAAATAATACACCTGGATAACATCGTCAAAGATTTATACCACAAAAAAAATACACTAAACAAAATGGCATACAACCTACACTTAAACTCACACAAATATTACACCACATTGAATTAGAACACATAATACATTATACACGAAATATCATAGAGAAAATTCAATTAAGAACACAGGAAAGACATAACAATAAAATCAATAACCTATTAACACGCAGAAACAAAACCATCCCTACACTGACACTTAAGTTTCACACACGTACTGTAAATACAACATTGACCCATTTCACTAATGCAGAAATAACCCTATTAGATAAAGGTCTAAAACACAATTTAGGCATCAATCCAACTAATTAACAATAATAAAAGACATACACGTGACATAGTCCTTGATGCTGAAACAGCCATACAACACACGCATAACTTAGACCAAGACACCATACGCCACGATATCAAACGCAAATTACAACACACACAGCATTATGAACATAAACAACACAGTATTGAATTCCAATTACTAAAAAACATAAAACGTAAATTACAAGAGCACAACCTAACCATACTCAAAGCAGACAAAGGCAATATTAATGTCATAATAGAAAACAAGCTTTAAATAACAAAATCGAAAAATTTTTTAATGAAAACAACATCACTAAATTAAATAAAGATCCCACCCCAAATTATGACAAACAAATAAACGAAACCTTAAATAACACAAAACACATAGTATCACCTGACAACATCAAATATTCTAAACAAATTAAACCGAAAGCCCCTACACTAAATGCACTACCGAAATTACATAAACCAAATATTCCCATCAGGCCACTTATAAACAACACACAAGCACCTGCACACAAAATAGCTAGACACTTAGATAAATTAATCAGAAATAGCATAAATTTAACTAACAACACCACTGTCATAAATAATTTAAATCTAGTGAATAAAACTCAACATATCCACATTCCACACAATTCCACACTAGCTTCATTCGACATAACAAACCTATACACCAATGATCCCATAAAAGAAACTATAACTACATTAGAACAATTACTAAAATTAAACAACATACCTGAACCACACATAAAAGAGATCATACATCTAACTAAAATTATAACTGATAAAAATTATTTCACACACAATAACATGTTTTACACACAAACAGATGGACTACCCATGGGCTCCCCTGTATCAGGTATACTAGCCGAAATATTTGTACACACCATAGAACAAGAACACATATTGCACAATAACAAATACACCAATAAAATAATATATTGGCACAGGTAAGTTGATGACATTATACTCCTATACAACGGCAACAAAAGACAAATAGAAAATTTCCACAAATATATTAACACTATACACCATAAATTAAAATTCACACTTGAAATAGAACTAAATAATAGCATAAACTTCTTAGACCTCACAGTCACCAAAACAAACGACACACACACATACAAAATATACAGGAAACCCACCACATCAGACATGGTCATACATAACTCATCCAACCACCCAACTCAAGACAAACATGCAGCATTCAACTACATGCTCCATAGACTCACTTCAATACCCCGAAACACACATGACTACCAAGAAGAATTTAACACAATCAAATATATAGCAGTTAAAAATGGATACAACCCCGAATTAGTAAATAAAATACACAAACGCATCCTAAGCACAAAAAATAAAACACATCAGACCAACAACACACAACCCAGTAAGTACATAACACTTACATACTACAACTCCAATACACACAAAATTGCTAACACATTTAGAAAACACAATTATAAAATAGCCTACAGAACTAACAACACCATTAGGAAACATATAAATATTAACAAAGACACAGACACATACACTAAAACAGGAGTTTATAAATTAAATTGTAATGATTGTAACCAATTCTACATCGGCCAGACGGGAAGATCTTTTTATTCCAGATTTTCAGAACATGTAAAAGCCCTCACCACAAATTACATACATTCCACATTTGCCACACATTTACAAAATGAAAACCATAGTTACACAAACATAGAACACAACATGGAAATATTACACTACTTACCAAAAAGTAGAAAATTAAACACAGCTGAACAATTTGAAATATACAGATATCACACACTACAACCAAACAACATATTAAATGAAAAAATACATTACAGATCACATACACTATTTGATACATTGATCTAAACACATAATTTGAACCTCAGCACCAATTCCCTCCCACCATGAATTCCCACCACACACACCTATAGTCCATAATTGTTATTCTGTAACAATGACATTCAGTATTTACTCACACTGAGGAAGAGGCACATCAATTTGAAACGTTTGTGAAAGTGATAACCAAAGTAAGTTCATTTGTGAAAGTTTTTTATATATAATAATATTAAAAAAAAAAAAAGTGAACGAAGAGGATGAATCAACAAGATATTTATAATACCGCCAGCACAGCGTATTACATCCACAAATACAGAAACGTCAGAATACAGATAACAAAAACATCCTTAAACATCGCATACAACAAAACATGCCGCAAACACAACATTATACCCACACATGCACAAATCATAATCAAAAATAACACACACGCCGCAATACAAACCAAACGTAAAGCAGAAATAATACACCTGGATAACATCGTCAAAGATTTATACCACAAAAAAAATACACTAAACAAAATGGCATACAACCTACACTTAAACTCACACAAATATTACACCACATTGAATTAGAACACATAATACATTATACACGAAATATCATAGAGAAAATTCAATTAAGAACACAGGAAAGACATAACAATAAAATCAATAACCTATTAACACGCAGAAACGAAACCATCCCTACACCGACACAAGTTTCACACACGTACTGTAAATACTTTGACCCATTTCACTAATGCAGAAATAACCCTATTAGATAAAGGTCTAAAACACAATTTAGGCATCAATCCAACTAATAACAATAATAAAAGACATACACGTGACATAGTCCTTGATGCTGAAACAGCCATACAACACGCATAACATAGACCAAGACACCATACGCCACGATATCAAACGCAATTTACAACACACACAGCAATATGAACATAAACAACACAGTATTGAATTCCAATTACTAAAAAACATAAAACGTAAATTACAAGAGCACAACTTAACCATACTCAAAGCAGACAAAGGCAATATTAATGTCATAATAGAAAACAAGCTTTAAATAACAAAATCGAAACATTTTTTAATGAAAACAACATCACTAAATTAAATAAAGATCCCACCCCAAATTATCACAGAGAAATAAACAAAACCTTAAATAACACAAAACACATAGTATCACCTGACAACATCAAATATTCTAAACAAATTAAACCAAAAGCCCCTACACTAAATGCACTACCGAAAGTACATAAACCAAATATTCCCATCAGGCCACTTATAAACAACACACAAGCACCTGCACACAAAATAGCTAGACACTTAGATAAATTAATCAGAAATAGCATAAATTTAACTAACAACACCACTGTCATAAATAATTTAGATCTAGTGAATAAAACTCAACATATCCACATTCCACACAATTCCACACTAGCTTCATTCGACATAACAAACCTATATACCAATGATCCCATAAAAGAAACTATAACTACATTAGAACAATTACTAAAATTAAACAACATACCTGAACCACACATAAAAGAGATCATACATCTAACTAAAATTATAACTGATAAAAATTATTTCACACACAATAACATGTTTTACACACAAACAGATGGACTACCCATGGGCTTCCCTGTATCAGGTATACTAGCCGAAATATTTGTACACACCATAGAACAAGAACACATATTGCACAATAACAAATACACCAATAAAATAATATATTGGCACAGGTAAGTTGATGACATTATACTCCTATACAACGGCAACAAAAGACAAATAGAAAATTTCCACAAATATATTAACACTATACACCATAAATTAAAATTCACACTTGAAATAGAACTAAATAATAGCATAAACTTCTTAGACCTCACAGTCACCAAAACAAATGACACACACACATACAAAATATACAGGAAACCCACCACATCAGACATGGTCATACATAACTCATCCAACCACCCAACTCAAGACAAACATGCAGCATTCAACTACATGCTCCATAGACTCACTTCAATACCCCGAAACACACATGACTACCAAGAAGAATTTAACACAATCAAATATATAGCAGTTAAAAATGGATACAACCCCGAATTAGTAAATAAAATACACAAACGCATCCTAAGCACAAAAAATAAAACACATCAGACCAACAACACACAACCCAGTAAGTACATAACACTTACATACTACAACTCCAATACACACAAAATTGCTAACACATTTAGAAAACACAATTATAAAATAGCCTACAGAACTAACAACACCATTAGGAAACATATAAATATTAACAAAGACACAGACACATACACTAAAACAGGAGTTTATAAATTAAATTGTAATGATTGTAACCTATTCTACATCGGCCAGACGGGAAGATCTTTTTATTCCAGATTTTCAGAACATGTAAAAGCCCTCACCACAAATTACATACATTCCACATTTGCCACACATTTACAAAATGAAAATCATAGTTACACAAACATAACACAACATGGAAATATTACACTACTTACCAAAAAGTAGAAAATTAAACACAGCTGAACAATTTGAAATATACAGATATCACACACTACAACCAAACAACATATTAAATGAACAAATACATTACAGATCACATACACTATTTGATACATTGATCTAAACACACAATTTGAACCTCAGCGCCAATTCCCTCCCACCATGAATTCCCACCACACACACCTATAGTCCATAATTGTTATTCTGTAACAATGACATTCAGTATTTACTCACACTGAGGAAGAGGCACATCAATTTGAAACGTTTGTGAAAGTGATAACCAAAGTAAGTTCATTTGTGAAAGTTTTTTATATATAATAATATTTAAAAAAAAGTGAACGAAGAGGATGAATCAACAAGATATTTATAATACCGCCAGCACAGCGTATTACATCCACAAATACAGAAACGTCAGAATACAGATAACAAAAACATCCTTAAACATCGCATACAACAAAAGATGCCGCAAACACAACATTATACCCACACATGCACAAATCATAATAAAAAAATAACACACACGCCGCAATACAAACCAAACGTAAAGCAGAAATAATACACCTGGGTAACATCGTCAAAGATTTATACCACAAAAAAGATACACTAACAAAACGGCATACAACCTACATTTAAAACTCACACAAATATTACACCACATTGAATTAGAACACATAATACAATATACACGAAATATCATAGAGAAAATCCAATTAAGAACACAGGAAAGACATAACAATAAAATCAATAACCTATTAACACGCAGAAACGAAACCATGCCTACACTGACACTTAAGTTTCACACACGTACTGTAAATACAACATTGACCCATTTCACTAATGCAGAAATAACCCTATTAGATAAAGGTCTAAAACACAATTTAGGCATCAATCCAACTAATAACAATAATAAAAGACATACACGTGACATAGTCCTTGATGCTGAAACAGCCATACAACACACGCATAACATAGACCAAGACACCATACGCCACGATATCAAACGCAAATTACAACACACACAGCAAATGAGCTACCTTTGCGACATCTTTTTTGTCATTTAGATGGTAAAACGAAGGGACCCAATGAGTCTAAAGGCGAAATAGGTCAACAGCTGGAAAACTGCTAATCTTCCTGTGGTTACTTTCTTGCCAATTAACCTTCCTCTTTTGGAGAACATAAATGATTTAAGTACAGACCAGAAGTATTTATTGGATATGTGTATTGCTGTATCAAGTGGAAATTGCTCACTAGATTTATCTTTAAGAAACTCTGGAAAACTTGCTCACGCCAGGTGGCTTACATTAGCAAACCGTATACTTAGATTGTATGTGGCAACTGAAAATCCAACTGAAAACCTTAAGACTCTGGCTGAGTACATTGTGAAAGTGTATGCACCTGTGTGGTTTAACATTAAGTTAAAACCTTCATGTACTTATGGTTCCAAACATCTGTTTAAGCTTATCTCATATTCACGCTATCTCTCTGATGATTTCAAGAACGTTCTAGACCCGGTTATTCAAAGAAATCGATACTTTGCTGCTGCAGAAAATCTCCTTTTGTCCATGCTATGTGATGAGCGCAAAAATGTAAGAGAACTTGGTTTATGACGTGTTTTAAAAGCAAGAACAGAAAGTAGAGGCGGAGTCAAGAAGTTTAAAGTTCCAAAGATAAAACTTTAACGCGAAGGATTACATCGACATAATCTCATGGGCTGAAAATGACGTAACTGAACCCCCCTTGGTAAAACATGTTTCCATTGACTCTCTCAAAGACTTTATACGGAAGAAATATGAAGCTCAACCAAATAGTAAAGTGGACCCGCTTATCGACCCGTTTATCAACATAAACACATTTTTCATGATACAAGGGTAAAATAGTCCTTTAGGCTAAATTTGTATGTATGAACCTATCTACCCATCTCATTAACTTCACTGCTTTCTAAAATTACTACAGTAACACTATTTCTTCAATATCAATTCTGATCTGTAACTTAACTGGAAGTTCTAATACAGTTTAAGAGAAGCATAACATAAACACATTTTTCATGATAGAAGTGTAAAATAGTCCTTTAGGCTAAATTTGTATGTATGAACCTATCTACCCATCTCATTAACTTCACTGCTTTCTAAAAATGACTACAGTAACACTATTTCTTCAATATCAATTCTGACCTGTAACTTAACTGGAAGTTCTAATACAGTTTAAGAGAAGCATAGTATGAGGTCAGTTGCCGTGGTCGTACCATATGAAAAGCTTATAATAGTCACTATGTCATCATATTTCAGGGCTGAGATAGCTTCATAAGTATACCCCAACATGTACATAATCTAGTTCATTGTTGTATTATTAAGCATCAGTTTTACGTAAAGTTTATTCTAATTTTCAGGTTAACTAATCTTGGGTGTTTCTCAAAGATCTTCTGACTCATTGGTTAGCAGCATCGAATTTTAACTTGCAAATGAAAATCTAACCATGCAGGTGAGTAGGCATGTGCTTTGTGCTTGTGTTTCTGTCTTTATAGTTATTAACGTGGAAGTGTGTATGTGTTGAAGAGGGGGGGGGTAATACTCTGCTAGGATGTTACCTTCTTTCGGAGTTGACTTAACTTATAAGAGGATGATGGTTGGCTTATGAGACTAATAACTTCGCTCGGCTTATGAGAAGGATTTATTTTAATTATTAATTTAAACTAAACTTAGTAAATGATCCATTTTGTATTAGAATGAGAAGTAGAATATCAAAGATAATAAAATATATAAATTTTTGAATAGTATAAACTTTGTAAACCTAATTTCTACTGTTATTTTTTCATATTACTAAACATTTTTTATTGCCATTATTTTTTATTCATTTTAATATTTGTTTGTAATACAACATTTACTTTTACAAGAGTTATGTAATTTGTGTGATATTTGTATTACATTATATTAATTTGTAGTTCTACAAGAGAGTAACCCCTTTTTGAAATTGTTAACTATAATATGTGTAAACTTTGTTGGCTGTCCACGCTATAGGCATTACCATACTGTAGGAATCAGTAATGGTAAATAATAAAAAACTAAAACATACAATTCATTTCAGGCCACTATTCCAAAGGGAAGACAAAACTTCCTTTGTTTGCAGGCATTAAATTTTTTATTTAAAAAAAAACAGTTGTATTACTAGTTAGTGTAGGGGAGGAGAGAGTGAAAGGCTAATACTCTGCTGTGATGTTAAAATCTTTCGGGGCTGAGATAATCTGATGAATATAACCCAACGTGTACTGAGCCCAATTTATTAAGAATCGGTTCTGTTAAGCAGACAATTAAAATATGTTCTTCATTTCAAGTAAATTTGCTGGAATTATTAAAAAAGAAAAAAAATCGTAATTTGGTAAGCGTCAAATTTTATAACACGAAAGCTGGAAACTTATTCTACTAATAGGTGTGTGTGTGTGACTTTTGATGTCATGTGTTTTAATTTTTATTAAGAATAAACAAATAAAAAACAATTGGAGGTTTACAATTACATAATATAACATAATTATATTATATGCCCGATATTTTATATTGTTTGTCCACACCAGTTGTTCTTTAGATAATACAACACCCAGTTATAAGTATAGCTCTTTTTTATGTAATTTTTATATAAAGAACTGAGTGATACTACCTCAGGTTAATGTTGACACATGAGTATTTATACCATAAATAAAATACTAATAAATAAAACATTAATAATTTGTAGTCCCTCATTGAAAAAAGTTCACTCCCTTAGCAGTAAATCGACGTCTTAATCGGGTGACTTGTACTTCAAACGCTTTCAAGTGTGGAATCCACTATCACCACACACGAAGTCTGAGAACAGTGTTGCCCATTTAACCAAAGCTGTAAATTAATGTGGGACG
Source organism: Magicicada septendecula (assembly GCA_034769895.1). Taxonomy (NCBI): domain Eukaryota; kingdom Metazoa; phylum Arthropoda; class Insecta; order Hemiptera; family Cicadidae; genus Magicicada; species Magicicada septendecula. Next base: position 665,649,288 of record CM068368.1, read on the forward strand.
GCCATTACATTCTTGTAATTCAGTTGGTGTCGAGTACGAGTAGTGAGTGACTTTCTTGTGGTTAATGTTCTTTAGGTTTTTTTTTAGAATAAACTCAAATTTTCTATTCATGGATACTAATGGTCAACATAAACACATTGTTCATGATAGAAGTGTAAAATAGTCCTTTAGGCTAAATTTGTATGTATGAACCTATCTACCCATCTCATTAACTTCACTGCTTTGTAAAAATGACTACAATAACACTATTTCTTCAATATCCATTCTGATCTGTGACAACTAGAATTTCTAATACAGTTTAAGAGATGCATAGTATAAGGCAGTTGCCGTGGTCGTACCATATGAAAAGGTTATAATAGACACTTTATGTTATCATATTTCAGGGCTGAGATAGCTTCATAAGTATACACCAACATGTACATAATCTAGTTCATTGTTGTATTATTAAGCATCAGTTTTACGTAAAGTTTATTCTAATTTTCAGGTTAACTAATCTTGGGTGTTTCTCAAAGATCTTCTGACTCATTGGTTAGCAGCATCGAATTTTAACTTGCAAATGAAAATCTAACCATGCAGGTGAGTAGGCATGAGCTTTGTGCTTGTGTTTCTGTCTTTATAGTTATTAACGTGGAAGTGTGTATGTGTTGAAGAGGGGGGGGGTAATACTCTGCTAGGATGTTACCATCTTTCGGAGTTGACTTAACTTATAAGAGGATGGTGGTTGGCTTATGAGACTAATAACTTCGCTCGGCTTATGAGAGGATTTATTTTAATTATTAATTTGAACTAAACTTAGTAAATGATCCATTTTTTATTAGAATGAGAAATAGAATATGAAAGATAATAAAATATATAAATTTTTGAATAGTATAAACTTTGTAAACCTAATTTCTACTGTTATTTTTTCATATTACTAAACATTTTTTATTGCCATTATTTTTTATTCATTTTTCATTTTAATATTTCTTTGTAATACAACATTTACTTTTACAAGAGTTGTGTAATTTGTATAATATTTGTATTACATTATATTAATTTGTAGTTTTACAAGAGTGTAACCCCCTTTTAAAATTGTTAAATATAATCTTTTGTAAACTTTGTAAGTTGTCCACGCTGTAGGCATTACCATATTGTAGGAACCAGTAATGGTAAATAATAAAAAACTAAAACATACTCTTCATTTCAGGCCACTATTCCAAAAGGAAGACAAAATCTTCCTTTGCTTGCAAGCATTACATTGTTTAGTTAAAAAAAATACTTACAGTTGTAATACTAGTTAATGTAGGGGGGAGAGAGTGAAAGGCTAATACTCTGCTGTGATGTTAAAATCTTTCGGGGCTGAGATAACCTGATGAGTATAACCCAATGTGTACTGAGCACAATTTATTAAGATAGTTATTAAGAATCGGTTCTGTTAAGCATACAATTAAAATATGTTCTTCATTTCAGGTAAATTTGCAGGAATTATTAGAAAAGAAAAAAAATCGTAATTTGGTAAGCATCAAATTTTTTAACACGAAAGCTGGAAACTTATTCTACTAATAGGTGTGTGTGTGTGACTTTTGACGTCATGTATTTTAATTTTTTTTTAAGAATAAACAAAAATAAAACAATTGGAGGTTTACAATTACATAATATAACATAATTATATTATATGCCCGATATTTTATATTGTTTGTCCACACCAGTTGTTCTTTAGATAATACAACACCTCCAGTTATAAGAACAGCTCTTTTTTATATAATTTTTATATAAGGAACTGAGTGATACTACCTCGGGTTACTGTTGACACATGAGTATTTACGCCATAAATAAAATACTAATAAATAAATACTAATAATTTGTAGTCCCTCATTGAAAAAGGTTCACTCCCTCTAGCAGTAAATCGAAATCTTTATCGGATGACTTGTACTTCAAACGCCTTCAATGTGTGGAATCCACTATCGCCACACACGAAGTCTGACAACAGTGTGGCCCATTTAACAAAGCTGTAAATTAATGTGGGTCGGCCATTACATTCTTGTAATTCAGTTGGTGTCGAGTACGAGTAGTGAGAGACTTTCGTGTGGTTAATGTTCTTTAGGTTTTTATTAGAATAAACTCAATTTTTCTGTTCATGGATAATGATTGTCAACATAAACACATTTTTCATGATAGAAGTGTAAAATAGTCTTTAGGCTAAATTTGTATGTATGAACCCATCTACCCATTTCATTAACTTCACTGCTTTGTAAAAATGACTACAGTAACACTATTTCTTCAATATCCATTCTGATCTGTGACAACTGGAAGTTGTAATACAGTTTAAGAGAAGCATAGTATAAGGTCAGTTGCCGTGGTCGTACCATATGAAAAGGTTATAATAGACACTTTATGTTATCATATTTCAGGGCTGAGATAGCTTCATAAGTATACCCCAACATGTACATAATCTAGTTCATTGTTGTATTATTAAGCATCAGTTTTACGTAAAGTTTATTCTAATTTTCAGGTTAACTAATCTTGGGTGTTTCTCAAAGATCTTCTGACTCATTGGTTAGCAGCATCGAATTTTAACTTGCAAATGAAAGTCTAACCATGCAGGTGAGTAGGCATGTGCTTTGTGCTTGTGTTTCTGTCTTTATAGTTATTAACGTGGGAGTGTGTATGTGTTGAAGGGGGGGGGGGGTAATACTCTGCTACGATGTTACCATCTTTCGGAGTTGACTTAACTTATAAGAGGATGGTGGTTGGCTTATGAGACTAATAACTTCGCTCGGCTTATGAGAGGATTTATTTTAATTATTAATTTGAACTAAACTTAGTAAATGATCCATTTTTTATTAGAATGAGAAATAGAATATCAAAGATAATAAAATATATAAATTTTTGAATAGTATAAACTTTGTAAACCTAATTTCTACAGTTATTTTTTCATATTACTAAACATTTTTTATTGCCATTATTTTTTATTCATTTTTCATTTTAATATTTCTTTGTAATACAACATTTACTTTTACAAGAGTTATGTGATTTGTATGATATTTGTATTACATTATATTAATTTGTAGTTCTACAAGAGAGTAACCCCTTTTTGAAATTGTTAACTATAATATTTGTAAACTTTGTTGGCTGTCCACGCTATAGGCGTTACCATACTGTAGGAATCAGTAATGGTAAATAATAAAAAACTAAACATACTCTTCATTTCAGGCCACTATTCCAAAGGGAAGACAAAACTTCCTTTGTTTGCAGGCATTAAAGTTTTTATTTAAAAAAAAACAGTTGTATTACTAGTTAGTGTAGGGGAGGAGAGAGTGAAAGGCTAATACTCTGCTGTGATGTTAAAATCTTTCGGGGCTGAGATAATCTGATGAATATAACCCAACGTGTACTGAGCCCAATTTATTAAGAATCGGTTCTGTTAAGCAGACAATTAAAATATGTTCTTCATTTCAAGTAAATTTGCTGGAATTATTAAAAAAGAAAAAAAATCGTAATTTGGTAAGCGTCAAATTTTATAACACGAAAGCTGGAAACTTATTCTACTAATAGGTGTGTGTGTGTGTGTGTGTGTGTGTGTGTGTGTGTGTGTGTGTGTGTGTGTGTGTGTGTGTGTGTGTGTGTGTGTGTGTGTGTGACTTTTGATGTCATGTGTTTTTAATTTTTATTAAGAATAAACAAATAAAAAACAATTGGTGGTTTACAATTACATAATATAACATAATTATATTATATGCCCGATATTTTATATTGTTTGTCCACACCAGTTGTTCTTTAGATAATACAACACCCAGTTATAAGTATAGCTCTTTTTTATGTAATTTTTATATAAAGAACTGAGTGATACTACCTCAGGTTAATGTTGACACATGAGTATTTACACCATAAATAAAACATTAATAATTTGTAGTCCCTCATTGAAAAAAGTTCACTCCCTTAGCAGTAAATCAACGTCTTAATCGTGTGACTTGTACTTCAAACGCTTTCAAGTGTGGAATCCACTATCACCACACACGAAGTCTGAGAACAGTGTTGCCCATTTAACCAAAGCTGTAAATTAATGTGGGACGCCCATTACATTCTTGTAATTCAGTTGGTGTCGAGTACGAGTAGTGAGTGACTTTCTTGTGGTTAATGTTCTTTAAGTTTTTTTTTAGAATAAACTCAAATTTTCTATTCATGGATACTAATGGTCAACATAAACACATTGTTCATGATAGAAGTGTAAAATAGTCCTTTAGGCTAAATTTGTATGTATGAACCTATCTACCCATCTCATTAATTTCACAGCTTTGTAAAAATGACTACAGTAACACTATTTCTTCAATATCCATTCTGATCTGTGATAACTGGAATTTCTAATACAGTTTAAGAGAAGCATAGTATAAGGTCAGTTGCCGTGGTCGTACCATATGAAAAGGTTATAATAGACACTTTATGTTATCATATTTCAGGGCTGAGATAGCTTCATAAGTATACCCCAACATGTACATAATCTAGTTCATTGTTGTATTATTAAGCATCAGTTTTACGTAAAGTTTATTCTAATTTTCAGGTTAACTAATCTTGGGTGTTTCTCAAAGATCTTCTGACTCATTGGTTAGCAGCATCGAATTTTAACTTGCAAATGAAAATCTAACCATGCAGGTGAGTAGGCATGAGCTTTGTGCTTGTGTTTCTGTCTTTATAGTTATTAACGTGGAAGTGTGTATGTGTTGAAGAGGGGGGGGGGTAATACTCTGCTAGGATGTTACCATCTTTCGGAGTTGACTTAACTTATAAGAGGATGGTGGTTGGCTTATGAGACTAATAACTTCGCTCGGCTTATGAGAGGATTTATTTTAATTATTAATTTGAACTAAACTTAGTAAATGATCCATTTTTTATTAGAATGAGAAATAGAATATGAAAGATAATAAAATATATAAATTTTTGAATAGTATAAACTTTGTAAACCTAATTTCTACTGTTATTTTTTCATATTACTAAACATTTTTTATTGCCATTATTTTTTATTCATTTTTCATTTTAATATTTGTTTGTAATACAACTTTTACTTTTACAAGAGTTATGTAATTTGTATGATATTTGTATTACATTATATTAATTTGTAGTTTTACAAGAGTGTAACCCCCTTTTAAAATTGTTAAATATAATCTTTTGTAAACTTTGTAAGTTGTCCACGCTGTAGGCATTACCATATTGTAGGAATCAGTAATGGTAAATAACAAAAAACTAAAACATACTCTTCATTTCAGGCCACTATTCCAAAAGGAAGACAAAATCTTCCTTTGCTTGCAAGCATTACATTGTTTAGTTAAAAAAAATACTTACAGTTGTAATACTAGTTAGTGTAGGGGGGGGAGAGTGAAAGGCTAATACTCTGCTGTGATGTTAAAATCTTTCGGGGCTGAGATAACCTGATGAGTATAACCCAACGTGTACTGAGCACAATTTATTAAGATAGTTATTAAGAATCGGTTCTGTTAAGCATACAATTAAAATATGTTCTTCATTTCAGGTAAATTTGCTGGAATTATTAGAAAAGAAAAAAAATCGTAATTTGGTAAGCATCAAATTTTTTAATACGAAAGCTGGAAACTTATTCTACTAATAGGTGTGTGTGTGTGACTTTTGACGTCATTTATTTTAATTTTTTTTTAAGAATAAACAAAAATAAAACAATTGGAGGTTTACAATTACATAATATAACATAATTATATTATATGCCCGATATTTTATATTGTTTGTCCACACCAGTTGTTCTTTAGATAATACAACACCTCCAGTTATAAGAACAGCTCTTTTTTATGTAATTTTTATATAAGGAACTGAGTGATACTACCTCGGGTTACTGTTGACACATGAGTATTTACACCATAAATAAAATACTAATAAATAAAACACTAATAATTTGTAGTCCCTCATTGAAAAAGGTTCACTCCCTCTAGCAGTAAATCGAAATCTTTATCGGATGACTTGTACTTCAAACGCCTTCAATGTGTGGAATCCACTATCGCCACACACGAAGTCTGACAACAGTGTGGCCCATTTAACCAAAGCTTTAGATTAATGTGGGACGGCCATTACATTCGTGTAATTCAGTTGGTGTCGAGTACGAGTAGTGAGAGACTTTCTTGTGGTTAATGTTCTTTAGGTTTTTTTTTTAGAATAAACTCAAATTTTCTGTTCATGGATAATAATGGTCATCATAAACACATTTTTCATGATAGAAGTGTAAAATAGTCCTTTAGGCTAAATTTGTATGTATGAACCCATCTACCCATTTCATTAACTTCACTGCTTTGGAAAATGACTACAGTAACACTATTTCTTCAATATCCATTCTGATCTGTGACAACTGGAAGTTGTAATACAGTTTAAGAGAAGCATAGTATAAGGTCAGTTGCCGTGGTCGTACCATATTATGAAAAGGTTATAATAGACACTTTATGTTATCATATTTCAGGGCTGAGATAGCTTCATAAGTATACCCCAACATGTACATAATCTAGTTCATTGTTGTATTATTAAGCATCAGTTTTACGTAAAGTTTATTCTAATTTTCAGGTTAACTAATCTTGGGTGTTTCTCAAAGATCTTCTGACTCATTGGTTAGCAGCATCGAATTTTAACTTGCAAATGAAAATCTAACCATGCAGGTGAGTAGGCATGTGCTTTGTGCTTGTGTTTCTGTCTTTATAGTTATTAACGTGGGAGTGTGTATGTGTTGGCGAGGGGGGGATAATACTCTGCTAGGATGTTACCATCTTTCGGAGTTGACTTAACTTAGAGGGTGGTGGTTGGCTTATGAGACTAATAACTTCGCTCGGCTTATGAGAGGATTTATTTTAATTATTAATTTGAACTAAACTTAGTAAATGATCCATTTTTTATTAAAATGTGAAATAGAATATCAGTGATAATAAAATATATAAATTTTTGAATAGTATAAACTTTGTAAACCTAATTTCTACTGTTATTTTTTCTTTATACTAAACATTTTTTATTGCCATTATTTTTTATTCCCTTAACATTTTAATATTTGTTTGTAATACAACATTTGCTTTTACAAGAGTTATGTGATTTGTATGATATTTGTATTAAATTATATTAATTTGTAGTTCTACAAGAGAGTAACCCCTTTTTGAAATTGTTAACTATAATATTTGTAAACTTTGTTGGCTGTCCACGCTATAGGCATTACCATACTGTAGGAATCAGTAATGGTAAATAATAAAAAACTAAAACATACTCTTCATTTCAGGCCACTATTCCAAAGGGAAGACAAAACTTCCTTTGTTTGCAGGCATTAAATTTTTTATTTAAAAAAAAACAGTTGTATTACTAGTTAGTGTAGGGTAGGAGAGAGTGAAAGGCTAATACTCTGCTGTGATGTTAAAATCTTTCGGGGCTGAGATAATCTGATGAATATAACCCAACGTGTACTGAGCCCAATTTATTAAGAATCGGTTCTGTTAAGCAGACAATTAAAATATGTTCTTTATTTCAGGTAAATTTGCTGGAATTATTAAAAAAGAAAAAAAATCGTAATTTGGTAAGCATCAAATTTTATAACACGAAAGCTGGAAACTTATTCTACTAATAGGTGTGTGTGTGTGTGTGTGTGTGTGTGTGTGTGTGTGTGTGTGTGACTTTTGATGTCATGTGTTTTAATGTTTATTAAGAATAAACAAATAAAAAACAATTGGAGGTTTACAATTACATAATATAATTATATTATATGCCCGATATTTTATATTGTTTGTCCACACCAGTTGTTCTTTAGATAATACAACACCCAGTTATAAGTACAGCTCTTTTTTATGAAATTTTTATATAAGGAACTGAGTGATACTACCTCAGGTTAATGTTTATACATGAGTATTTACACCATAAATAAAATACTAATAAATAAAACATTAATAATTTGTAGTCCCTCATTGAAAAAAGTTCACTCCCTGTAGCAGGAAATCGACGTCTTAATCGGGTGACTTGTACTTCAAACGCTTTCAAGTGTGGAATCCACTATCACCACATACGAAGTCTGAGAACAGTGTTGCCCATTTAACCAAAGCTGTAAATTAATGTGGGACGGCCATTACATTCTTGTAATTCAGTTGGTGTCGAGTACGAGTAGTGAGTGACTTTCTTGTGGTTAATGTTCTTTAGGTTTTTTTTAGAATAAACTCAAATTTTCTATTCATGGATACTAATGGTCAACATAAACACATTTTTCATGATAGAAGTGTAAAATAGTCCTTTAGGCTAAATTTGTATGTATGAACCCATCTACCCATTTCATTAACTTCACTGCTTTGGAAAATGACTACAGTAACACTATTTCTTCAATATCCATTCTGATCTGTGACAACTGGAAGTTGTAATACAGTTTAAGAGAAGCATAGTATAAGGTCAGTTGCCGTGGTTGTACCATATGAAAAAGTTATAATAGTCACTATGTTATAATATTTCAGGGCTGAGATAGCTTCATAAGTATACCCCAACATGTACGTAGTCTAGTTCATTGTTGTATTATTAAGAATCAGTTTTACATAAAGTTTATTCTAATTTTCAGGTTAACTAATCTTGGGTGTTTCTCAAAAGATCTTCTGACTCATTGGTTAGCAGCATCAAATTTTAACTAGCAAATGAAAATCTAACCATGCAGGTGAGTAGGCATGTGCTTTGTGCATGTGTTTCTGTCTTTATAGTTTTTAACGTGGGAGTGTGTATGTGTTGGCGAGGGGGGGATAATACTCTGCTACGATGTTACCATCTTTCGGAGTTGACTTAACTTATAAGAGGGTGGTGGTTGGCTTATGAGACTAATAACTTCGCTCGGCTTATGAGAGGATTTATTTTAATTATTAATTTGAACTAAACTTAGTAAATGATCCATTTTTTATTAAAATGTGAAATAGAATATCAGTGATAATAAAATATATAAATTTTTGAATAGTATAAACTTTGTAAACCTAATTTCTACTGTTATTTTTTCTTTATACTAAACATTTTTTATTGCCATTATTTTTTATTCCCTTAACATTTTAATATTTGTTTGTAATACAACATTTACTTTTACAAGAGTTATGTGATTTGTATGATATTTGTATTACATTATATTAATTTGTAGTTCTACAAGAGAGTAACCCCTTTTTGAAATTGTTAACTATAATATTTGTAAACTTTGTTGGCTGTCCACGCTATAGGCATTACCATACTGTAGGAATCAGTAATGGTAAATAATAAAAAACTAAAACATACTCTTCATTTCAGGCCACTATTCCAAAGGGAAGACAAAACTTCCTTTGTTTGCAGGCATTAAATTTTTTATTTAAAAAAAAACAGTTGTATTACTAGTTAGTGTACGGGAGGAGAGAGTGAAAGGCTAATACTCTGCTGTGATGTTAAAATCTTTCGGGGCTGAGATAATCTGATGAATATAACCCAACGTGTACTGAGCCCAATTTATTAAGAATCGGTTCTGTTAAGCAGACAATTAAAATATGTTCTTTATTTCAGGTAAATTTGCTGGAATTATTAAAAAAGAAAAAAAATCGTAATTTGGTAAGCATCAAATTTTATAACTCGAAAGCTGGAAACTTATTCTACTACTAGGTGTGTGTGTGTGTGTGTGTGTGTGTGTGTGTGTGTGTGTGTGTGTGTGTGTGTGTGTGTGTGTGTGTGTGTGTGTGTGTGTGTGTGTGTGTGTGTGTGTGACTTTTGATGTCATGTGTTTTAATTTTTATTAAGAATAAACAAATAAAAAACAATTGGAGGTTTACAATTACATAATATAATTATATTATATGCCCGATATTTTATATTGTTTGTCCACACCAGTTGTTCTTTAGATAATACAACACCCAGTTATAAGTACAGCTCTTTTTTATGTAATTTTTATATAAGGAACTGAGTGATACTACCTCAGGTTAATGTTGATACATGAGTATTTACACCATAAATAAAATACTAATAAATAAAACATTAATAATTTTTAGTCCCTCATTGAAAAAAGTTCACTCCCTGTAGCAGTAAATCGATGTCTTAATCGGGTGACTTGTACTTCAAACGCTTTCAAGTGTGGAATCCACTATCACCACACACGAAGTCTGAGAACAGTGTTGCCCATTTAACCAAAGCTGTAAATTAATGTGGGACGGCCATTACATTCTTGTAATTCAGTTGGTGTCGAGTACGAGTAGTGAGAGACTTTCTTGTGGTTAATGTTCTTTAGGTTTTTTTTAGAATAAACTCAAATTTTCTATTCATGGATACTAATGGTCAACATAAACACATTTTTCATGATAGAAGTGTAAAATATTCCTTTAGGCTAAATTTGTATGTATGAACCTATCTACCCATCTCATTAACTTCACTGCTTTGTAAAAATGACTACAGTAACACTATTTCTTCAATATCCATTCTGATCTGTGACAACTGGAAGTTCTAATACAGTTTAAGAGAAGCATAGTATAAGGTCAGTTGCCGTGGTCGTACCATATGAAAAGGTTATAATAGACACATTATTTTATCATATTTCAGGGCTGAGATAGCTTCATAAGTATACCCCAACATGTACATAATCTAGTTCATTGTTGTATTATTAAGCATCAGTTTTACGTAAAGTTTATTCTAATTTTCAGGTTAACTAATCTTGGGTGTTTCTCAAAGATCTTCTGACTCATTGGTTAGCAGCATCGAATTTTAACTTGCAAATGAAAATCTAACCATGCAGGTGAGTAGGCATGTGCTTGTGTTTCTGTCTTTATAGTTATTAACGTGGAAGTGTGTATGTGTTGAAGAGGGGGGGGGGTAATACTCTGCTACGATGTTACCATCTTTCGGAGTTGACTTAACTTATAAGAGGATGGTGGTTGGCTTATGAGACTAATAACTTCGCTCGGCTTATGAGAGGATTTATTTTAATTATTAATTTGAACTAAACTTAGTAAATGATCATTTTTTATTAGAATGAGAAGTAGAATATCAAAGATAATAAAATATATAAATTTTTGAATAGTATAAACTTTGTAAACCTAATTTCTACTGTTACTTTTTCATATTACTAAACATTTTTTATTCCCATTATTTTTTATTCATTTTTCATTTTAATATTGGTTTGTAATACAACATTTACTTTTACAAGAGTTGTGTGATTTGTATGATATTTGTCTTACATTATATTAATTTGTAGTTTTACAAGAGTGTAACCCCCTTTTGAAATTGTTAAATATAATCTTTTGTAAACTTTGTAAGTTGTCCACGCTGTAGGCATTACCATATTGTAGGAATCAGTAATGGTAAATAATAAAAAACTAAAACATACTCTTCATTTCAGGCCACTATTCCAAAAGGAAGACAAAAACTTCCTTTGCTTGCAAGCATTACATTGTTTAGTTAAAAAAAAATACTTACAGTTGTAATACTAGTTAGTGTAGGGGGGAGAGAGTGAAAGGCTAATACTCTGCTGTGATGTTAAAATCTTTCGGGGCTGAGATAACCTGATGAGTATAACCCAACGTGTACTGAGCCCAATTTATTAAGATAGTTATTAAGAATCGGTTCTGTTAAGCATACAATTAAAATATGTTCTTCGTTTCAGGTAAATTTGCTGGAATTATTAGAAAAGAAAAAAAATCGTAATTTGGTAAGCATCAAATTTTTTAACACGAAAGCTGGAAATTTATTCTACTAATAGGTGTGTGTGTGTGTGACTTTTGACATCAGGTATTTTAATTTTTTTTTAAGAATAAACAAAAATAAAACAATTGGAGGTTTACAATTACATAATATAACATAATTATATTATATGCCCGATATTTTATATTGTTTGTCCACACCAGTTGTTCATTAGATAATACAACACCTCCAGTTATAAGAACAGCTCTTTTTTATGTAATTTTTATATAAGGAACTGAGTGATACTACCTCAGGTTACTGTTGACACATGAGTATTTACACCATAAATAAAACACTAATAATTTGTAGTCCCTCATTGAAAAAGGTTCACTCCCTCTAGCAGTAAATCGAAATCTTTATCGGATGACTTGTACTTCAAACGCCTTCAATGTGTGGAATCCACTATCGCCACACACGAAGTCTGACAACAGTGTGGCCCATTTAACCAAAGCTGTAAATTAATGTGGGACGGCCATTACATTCTTGTAATTCAGTTGGTATTGAGTACGAGTAGTGAGTGACTTTCTTGTGGTTAATGTTCTTTAGGTTTTTATTAGATTAAACTCAATTTTTCTGTTCATGGATAATGATTGTCAACATAAACACATTTTTCATGATAGAAGTGTAAAATAGTCCTTTAGGCTAAATTTGTATGTATGAACCCATCTACCCATCTCATTAACTTCACTGCTTTGTAAAAATGACTACAGTAACACTATTTCTTCAATATCAATTCTGATCTGTAACTTAACTGGAAGTCCTAATACAGTTTAAGAGAAACATAGTATAAGGTCAGTTGCTGTGGTCGTACCATATGAACAGGTTATAATAGTCACTATGTTATCATATTTCAGGGCTGAGATAGCTTCATAAGTATACCCCAATATGTACGTAGTCTAGTTCATTGTTGTATTATTAAGCATCAGTTTTACATAAAGTTTATTCTAATTTTCAGGTTAACTAATCTTGGGTGTTTCTCAAAATATCTTCTGACTCATTGGTTAGCAGCATCAAATTTTAACTTGCAAATGAAAATCTAACCATGCAGGTGAGTAGGCATGTGCTTTGTGCATGTGTTTCTGTCTTTATAGTTATTAACGTGGGAGTGTGTATGTGTTTGCGAGGGGGGGATAATACTCTGCTAGGATGTTACCATCTTTCGGAGTTGACTTAACTTATAAGAGGATGGTGTTTGGCTTATGAGACTAATAACTTCGCTCGGCTTATGAGAGGATTTATTTTAATTATTAATTTGAACTAAACTTAGTAAATGATCCATTTTTTATTAGAATGTGAAATAGAATATCAGTGATAATAAAATATAAATTTTTGAATAGTATAAACTTTGTAAACCTAATTTCTACTGTTATTTTTTCATATTACTAAACATTTTTTATTGCCATTATTTTTTATTCCCTTAACATTTTAATATTTGTTTGTAATACAACATTTACTTTTACAAGAGTTATGTGATTTGTGTGATATTTGTATTACATTATATTAATTTGTAGTTCTACAAGAGAGTAACTCCTTTTTGAAATTGTTAACTATAATATTTGTAAACTTTGTTGGCTGTCCACGCTATAGGCATTACCATACTGTAGGAATCAGTAATGGTAAATAATAAAAAACTAAAACATACTCTTCATTTCAGGCCACTATTCCAAAGGGAAGACAAAACTTCCTTTGTTTGCAGGCATTAAATTTTTTATTTAAAAAGAACAGTTGTATTACTAGTTAGTGTAGGGGAAGAGAGAGTGAAAGGCTAATACTCTGCTGTGATGTTAAAATCTTTCGGGGCTGAGATAATGTGGTGATTATAACCCAACGTGTACTGAGCCTAATTTATTAAAAATCGGTTCTCTTAAGCAGACAATTAAAATATGTTCTTCATTTCAGGTAAATTTGCTGGAATTATTAAAAAAGAAAAAAAATCGTAATTTGGTAAGCATCAAATTTTATAACACGAAAGCTGGAAACTTATTCTACTAATAGGTGTGTGTGTGTGTGTGTGTGTGTGTGTGAGACTTTTGATGTCATGTGTTTTAATGTTTATTAAGAATAAACAAATAAAAAACAATTGGAGGTTTACAATTACATAATATAATTATATTATATGCCCGATATTTTATATTGTTTGTCCACACCAGTTGTTCTTTAGATAATACAACACCCAGTTATAAGTACAGCTCTTTTTTATGAAATTTTTATATAAGGAACTGAGTGATACTACCTCAGGTTAATGTTTATACATGAGTATTTACACCATAAATAAAATACTAATAAATAAAACATTAATAATTTGTAGTCCCTCATTGAAAAAAGTTCACTCCCTGTAGTAGTAAATCGACGTCTTAATCGGGTGACTTGTACTTCAAACGCTTTCAAGTGTGGAATCCACTATCACCACATACGAAGTCTGAGAACAGTGTTGCCCATTTAACCAAAGCTGTAAATTAATGTGGGACGGCCATTACATTCTTGTAATTCAGTTGGTGTCGAGTACGAGTAGTGAGTGACTTTCTTGTGGTTAATGTTCTTTAGGTTTTTTTTAGAATAAACTCAAATTTTCTATTCATGGATACTAATGGTCAACATAAACACATTTTTCATGATAGAAGTGTAAAATAGTCCTTTAGGCTAAATTTGTATGTATGAACCCATCTACCCATTTCATTAACTTCACTGCTTTGGAAAATGACTACAGTAACACTATTTCTTCAATATCCATTCTGATCTGTGACAACTGGAAGTTGTAATACAGTTTAAGAGAAGCATAGTATAAGGTCAGTTGCCGTGGTCGTACCATATGAAAAAGTTATAATAGTCACTATGTTATAATATTTCAGGGCTGAGATAGCTTCATAAGTATACCCCAACATGTACGTAGTCTAGTTCATTGTTGTATTATTAAGCATCAGTTTTACATAAAGTTTATTCTAATTTTCAGGTTAACTAATCTTGGGTGTTTCTCAAAAGATCTTCTGACTCATTGGTTAGCAGCATCAAATTTTAACTTGCAAATGAAAATCTAACCATGCAGGTGAGTAGGCATGTGCTTTGTGCATGTGTTTCTGTCTTTATAGTTTTTAACGTGGGAGTGTGTATGTGTTGGCGAGGGGGGGATAATACTCTGCTAGGATGTTACCATCTTTCGGAGTTGACTTAACTTATAAGAGGGTGGTGGTTGGCTTATGAGACTAATAACTTCGCTCGGCTTATGAGAGGATTTATTTTAATTATTAATTTGAACTAAACTTAGTAAATGATCCATTTTTTATTAAAATGTGAAATAGAATATCAGTGATAATAAAATATATAAATTTTTGAATAGTATAAACTTTGTAAACCTAATTTCTACTGTTATTTTTTCTTTATACTAAACATTTTTTATTGCCATTATTTTTTATTCCCTTAACATTTTAATATTTGTTTGTAATACAACATTTACTTTTACAAGAGTTATGTGATTTGTATGATATTTGTATTACATTATATTAATTTGTAGTTCTACAAGAGAGTAACCCCTTTTTGAAATTGTTAACTATAATATTTGTAAACTTTGTTGGCTGTCCACGCTATAGGCATTACCATACTGTAGGAATCAGTAATGGTAAATAATAAAAAACTAAAACATACTCTTCATTTCAGGCCACTATTCCAAAGGGAAGACAAAACTTCCTTTGTTTGCAGGCATTAAATTTTTTATTTAAAAAAAAAACAGTTGTATTACTAGTTAGTGTAGGGGAGGAGAGAGTGAAAGGCTAATACTCTGCTGTGATGTTAAAATCTTTCGGGGCTGAGATAATCTGATGAATATAACCCAACGTGTACTGAGCCCAATTTATTAAGAATCGGTTCTGTTAAGCAGACAATTAAAATATGTTCTTTATTTCAGGTAAATTTGCTGGAATTATTAAAAAAGAAAAAAAATCGTAATTTGGTAAGCATCAAATTTTATAACACGAAAGCTGGAAACTTATTCTACTACTAGGTGTGTGTGTGTGTGTGTGTGTGTGTGTGTGTGACTTTTGATGTCATGTGTTTTAATTTTTATTAAGAATAAACAAATAAAAAACAATTGGAGGTTTACAATTACATAATATAATTATATTATATGCCCGATATTTTATATTGTTTGTCCACACCAGTTGTTCTTTAGATAATACAACACCCAGTTATAAGTACAGCTCTTTTTTATGTAATTTTTATATAAGGAACTGAGTGATACTACCTCAGGTTAATGTTGATACATGAGTATTTACACCATAAATAAAATACTAATAAATAAAACATTAATAATTTTTAGTCCCTCATTGAAAACAGTTCACTCCCTGTAGCAGTAAATCGATGTCTTAATCGGGTGACTTGTACTTCAAACGCTTTCAAGTGTGGAATCCACTATCACCACACACGAAGTCTGAGAACAGTGTTGCCCATTTAACCAAAGCTGTAAATTAATGTGGGACGGCCATTACATTCTTGTAATTCAGTTGGTGTCGAGTACGAGTAGTGAGAGACTTTCTTGTGGTTAATGTTCTTTAGGTTTTTTTTAGAATAAACTCAAATTTTCTATTCATGGATACTAATGGTCAACATAAACACATTTTTCATGATAGAAGTGTAAAATATTCCTTTAGGCTAAATTTGTATGTATGAACCTATCTACCCATCTCATTAACTTCACTGCTTTGTAAAAATGACTACAGTAACACTATTTCTTCAATATCCATTCTGATCTGTGACAACTGGAAGTTCTAATACAGTTTAAGAGAAGCATAGTATAAGGTCAGTTGCCGTGGTCGTACCATATGAAAAGGTTATAATAGACACTTTATTTTATCATATTTCAGGGCTGAGATAGCTTCATAAGTATACCCCAACATGTACATAATCTAGCTCATTGTTGTATTATTAAGCATCAGTTTTACGTAAAGTTTATTCTAATTTTCAGGTTAACTAATCTTGGGTGTTTCTCAAAGATCTTCTGACTCATTGGTTAGCAGCATCGAATTTTAACTTGCAAATGAAAATCTAACCATGCAGGTGAGTAGGCATGTGCTTGTGTTTCTGTCTTTATAGTTATTAACGTGGAAGTGTGTATGTGTTGAAGAGGGGGGGGGTAATACTCTGCTACGATGTTACCATCTTTCGGAGTTGACTTAACTTATAAGAGGATGGTGTTTGGCTTATGAGACTAATAACTTCGCTCGGCTTATGAGAGGATTTATTTTAATTATTAATTTGAACTAAACTTAGTAAATGATCCATTTTTTATTAGAATGTGAAATAGAATATCAGTGATAATAAAATATAAATTTTTGAATAGTATAAACTTTGTAAACCTAATTTCTACTGTTATTTTTTCATATTACTAAACATTTTTTATTGCCATTATTTTTTATTCCCTTAACATTTTAATATTTGTTTGTAATACAACATTTACTTTTACAAGAGTTATGTGATTTGTGTGATATTTGTATTACATTATATTAATTTGTAGTTCTACAAGAGAGTAACTCCTTTTTGAAATTGTTAACTATAATATTTGTAAACTTTGTTGGCTGTCCACGCTATAGGCATTACCATACTGTAGGAATCAGTAATGGTAAATAATAAAAAACTAAAACATACTCTTCATTTCAGGCCACTATTCCAAAGGGAAGACAAAACTTCCTTTGTTTGCAGGCATTAAATTTTTTATTTAAAAAGAACAGTTGTATTACTAGTTAGTGTAGGGGAAGAGAGAGTGAAAGGCTAATACTCTGCTGTGATGTTAAAATCTTTCGGGGCTGAGATAATGTGGTGATTATAACCCAACGTGTACTGAGCCTAATTTATTAAAAATCGGTTCTCTTAAGCAGACAATTAAAATATGTTCTTCATTTCAGGTAAATTTGCTGGAATTATTAAAAAAGAAAAAAAATCGTAATTTGGTAAGCATCAAATTTTATAACACGAAAGCTGGAAACTTATTCTACTAATAGGTGTGTGTGTGTGTGTGTGTGTGTGTGTGTGTGTGTGTGTGTGTGACTTTTGATGTCATGTGTTTTAATGTTTATTATGAATAAACAAATAAAAAACAATTGGAGGTTTACAATTACATAATATAATTATATTATATGCCCGATATTTTATATTGTTTGTCCACACCAGTTGTTCTTTAGATAATACAACACCCAGTTATAAGTACAGCTCTTTTTTATGAAATTTTTATATAAGGAACTGAGTGATACTACCTCAGGTTAATGTTGATACATGAGTATTTACACCATAAATAAAATACTAATAAATAAAACATTAATAATTTGTAGTCCCTCATTGAAAAAAGTTCACTCCCTGTAGCAGTAAATCGACGTCTTAATCGGGTGACTTGTACTTCAAACGCTTTCAAGTGTGGAATCCACTATCACCACACACGAAGTCTGAGAACAGTGTTGCCCATTTAACCAAAGCTGTAAATTAATGTGGGACGGCCATTACATTCTTGTAATTCAGTTGGTGTCGAGTACGAGTAGTGAGTGACTTTCTTGTGGTTAATGTTCTTTAGGTTTTTTTTAGAATAAACTCAAATTTTCTATTCATGGATACTAATGGTCAACATAAACACATTTTTCATGATAGAAGTGTAAAATAGTCCTTTAGGCTAAATTTGTATGTATGAACCTATCTACCCATCTCATTAACTTCACTGCTTTGTAAAAAAGACTACAGTAACACTATTTCTTCAATATCCATTCTGATCTGTGACAACTGGAAGTTGTAATACAGTTTAAGAGAAGCATAGTATAAGGTCAGTTGCCGTGGTCGTACCATATGAAAAGGTTATAATAGACACTTTATGTTATCATATTTCAGGGCTGAGATAGCTTCATAAGTATACCCCAACATGTACATAATCTAGTTCATTGTTGTATTATTAAGCATCAGTTTTACGTAAAGTTTATTCTAATTTTCAGGTTAACTAATCTTGGGTGTTTCTCAAAGATCTTCTGACTCATTGGTTAGCAGCATCGAATTTTAACTTGCAAATGAAAATCTCACCATGCAGGTGAGTAGGCATGTGCTTTGTGCTTGTGTTTCTGTCTTTATAGTTATTAACGTCGAAGTGTGTATGTGTTGAAAAGGGGGGGGGTAATACTCTGCTACGATGTTACCATCTTTCGGAGTTGACTTAACTTATAAGAGGATGGTGGTTGGCTTATGAGACTAATAACTTCGCTCGGCTTATGAGAGGATTTATTTTAATTATTAATTTGAACTAAACTTAGTAAATGATCCATTTTTTATTAGAATGAGAAATAGAATATCAAAGATAATAAAATATGTAAATTTTTGAATAGTATAAACTTTGTAAACCTAATTTCTACTGTTATTTTTTCATATTACTAAACATTTTTTATTGCCATTATTTTTTATTCATTTTTCATTTTAATATTTGTTTGTAATACAACATTTAGTTTTACAAGAGTTATGTGATTTGTATGATATTTGTATTACATTATATTAATTTGTAGTTTTACAAGAGTGTAACCCCCTTTTGAAATTGTTAAATATAATCTTTTGTAAACTTTGTTGTAGTCCAGTCGCCAGAGATTTTGACTTGATAAAAAATTGGGGCAAAGCAATATTTGGTGCACGTGTTAAATAAACGTTAATAATTAATATAAAAAAATCTTTGCATGTTTACCTTTCTAGGGTTTTCTGAAAATGGTCTGGAAAAATCGTAAAGACAGATTTTCTTAAAGCACTCCGTAAATATGTACAGTTGGAAGAAATAAAAAGGTGTATATTGAAGAGCAAACAATTTCCTTCAGAAAGTCTCCTTACATATTTTTACGTTAATGGAACTGTTTTCCTGAAAATTGGTAATGATGAGCGCTGCGTTTTAAAAAGAGCGTTTGCCCCCGATCTTGCGTAATTCGCTAAATTAGCCAGCCGCATCTATTCAAAAATATCATAACTTTCTTTAATCTAAGCATAGCCAGTTAAATAAAGGCTAGTTTTGAAGGGAAACAGTATAGCTTTCAAAATTTGTTGATTTTTACATAAATATTTTATTTGAACATAAAGAATATAGTGTATAAATATTTACTGTAGATACAAAAAGAAGTGAAACCACAAAATTACAAGTACTATACAATAAAATTTAAAAAAATAGTAGTTCTTTACTAATTTACCTTTAAAAGAGATAAACTTTTTATTTTATAATAATGAAAAATACTTTTGAAGTTGTTATTTAAAAAAAAACACCTTTTCAAAAGTGAGTATTTCGACGTATTTTAAATTTACTCAAAAATTCAGAGTTTATCTGCCTCTATTAATCTTAAAAATAGAGATATCGAAATACAAAAAATTGTATTTGAAAGCTGCAAGTGTTCTGCATCAAAAACTATACTCATGAAAATTAAAATCATTTTCGAAATTAAAAAAAATAAATAAAAATTGTGTATACTAAAAAAAGGTGCCTCCTTTGCGTTACATACATGTATCTTTTAAGTGGGTTTATTTGAGTACTTGAAATTAACGTTACAGCTACTACAATACTAAATCTATCTATTCATGTTATTTCTCTTACCTGATTATACCTATACTCTAAAAACAAGACCCTAGAAAACAGGTAAAATTTTTAAAAGGCGCGGCGTTCTATTCCCCTCGAGTGTGCAACTGTAAATGTAGCTGCGCGCGCAATACCCATTGTTGTGGTGTGCCATACAAACATCTGCTATACAAGAACGGAGCAGTAACGCAGTTGATATTTCTTCAAAGGTTATAATCAAAACAATACAAATATTTTTGTTTTTATCATATAAAACAGGTAAAAAAATTGCAGTTTAAAGTTTTTATTTACACTTTTTATACATGCTAATATTTATTTATTTGTGAGCACGTGTAGTGGAGTCAAAATAAAAATCAAATGTGAATTGTTTTGGGAGTCGATTTTTTGTGTGCTAAATTGGTTAATGGGATCAAGTTGAGCTAATAGTTAAGTTTTGTGTAAAAACAACCCGTTTATTTTTTTATTAACAATTTCAGTTGCAAAATAGCGTTTTTATAAATATCTTTGGACCTAACAAGCCGATTTTAATGTGAATTTTTTTCAGTATTCTATAATAAATTAAGAACATTTCTAGCCTTAATACGAAAGTCGATGTTATTATTATTGTTAATAAATAAATAAAGTGGCGATGGCGTTTATAAACAAATTGCTGTTGTTTTAACACAAATTAATGAAAGTTGATAAAACTTGAGGGAAAGGTAACCTTTGTGGAGTACTATAAACCCCAAAAATTTCATATTGAAATGTCGAATATTACCTCAAAAAAATCGCAATTCACAAAAAAACTTTGAGTGCTCATAAAGTACGGCAAGATTGTGGCACAAAGGTGTACGACGGCTTAAATTAAAGCTTATTAAAAATACTTTCGGGTGGTTAATTAACAAAATTTTTTGGCCTTTCTGACACCATTTTTTGACCATTTAAAAAAATTAAACGTAGACATGGATAGCCTCAAAAAAAGATGAAAATGAAGAAAAAAGAAAAATCTTAAAATCTGCAGCAGCAATTATTCAAAACGATGTTAATCTGAAGAAAAGTAATACAGAATTTTATCCTCCAAGTGATAATATATTCCAAAATATTAATGAGAATATCCCAGAATCCCTTCAGTTTCTGATAGAAGAAATAATTTTAAAAAATAAAAAAGGTGATATTAGTTCATATGAAACAAAATGCACAGCAATTACTCATTCAATTATGAGTTGCATAATACCTAGAACCTTTCTATCACCATTGCAAGTTGGTCTGTCTGTAATGTTGCACAGGAAATTTGCTTCAAAACGAATTATAGATATATTGTCGCATCTGGGAGTGTGTTCATCATACAAAGAAGCAACACTTTATGAGGATAGTGTATTGCTTAGTCCACGTTCTCCATTTAGATCTGGTTGTTTTGCACAATTGGCATTTGACAATTCAGATATTAACATCAATACTATAGACGGGAAAAATACTTTTCATAGTATGGGAGGTATTATGATTGTAAGTCCCAGAGATTGTTATTATAACAAAGTTCCCTTAAAACGATTGACAGTTAAGCCTACTGCAAAAGAAATTAGCAAAATTGACAAAATACCATTCCAAATTTTTGAAAATATTAATACACATGCACTCCAAAACATGGTTTTTGAAAAAGTAGATAACCCGAGTTTTAATAATATAGATTTTTCTAATGCTGACTTGCTTTGGATTTATGGAGTGACCAAACCAGGCATTACTGGGTGGAATGCCTTTATGTCCAAGCTTTTGGAAAATATAACGTATACATTATCTAGAATTGTTTGCTTGCCTTTTGTACACTCTCCTCCAACTGACAAAAATACAATATACACCGTTTTAAAATACGCTGTAAAACTAGTGAAAACTTAAATCTATTTAATTGTTTTGTTACTTTCGATCAACCTTTGTATCAGAAAGCGTTTGAAATGGTCCAATCCTCACCTGATGATGATATACATAATGTAATTGTTCGACTTGGAGGATTTCATCTGCTTATGTCTTTTCTTGGTTCAATCGGTTATGTGATGGCAGGAAGCGGTTTAAAAGAAGCATTAAGCTGTTACTATGCGCCAGGAACTGTAGATAAGATGTTAGATGGCCATGCTTATGCTAGAGCAGTACGAGGCCACACATTAATTTGGATAGTTTTGTGTAAAAAGATTATTGAGGAAATGAATCTTTCAGAAGTTGAATATTCAAATATGAAATCTTTACTACAAGAATTTTTAGATGACAATCTTACTTACAAAGAAGTACAAGATCATAATTTTTTTAACATCTTAAATGGTAAATTTATAGAAAAAATTATTGAAATTGAGGAATGCGGTAAAACTGAAAAATTATGGATACAATACATACGAATGATCTCTATTGCAAAAGCATTTGCGCGCTCTGAAAAAATGGGTAATATAAAAATTCAATTACAAGTTATTCAGCAAATGTTGCCATAGTTTTATGCGACTGGACATTTTAATTATACGAAATCAGCCTTATTATATGTACAATATATGAATCAATTTATAAAAGAATCTGAAAAACTTTTCACCTCAATGCAAAACCAAAATGTAATTCCAGAAACTACCGCTTTAAAAATTAAAGAACTTCAAAATTTTATAAATAACAGATTTTGTACTGTAAGACGAACTGAGAAATTCTGGTCAGGAACTCATACTGATATGACAATCGAACAGGACTTAATGAGAGTCATGAAAGTTGATGGTGGTATGATTGGACGGGGAGTAACTACCAGTACTGCAAATAAATGGATTTTAGCGATGCCATATACACATGATATCTGCGAAGAAGTAGAAAATTTTTGTGGTATACAATTTTCTACTTCCGATCAGCATGTAGATGCTAGAGATTCTCGAATAAAACGAGATACTGAAGATATTCTCAAAATAAAATCCTGGTTTGATTGTCACGAGACATTTCCTTATCAAGATTCAATAATGTCTATATCTACTGGAGTTACTGGCGGTAATAATATTAACTGTCATAATGCTTTTGAGGTTGGAAAAGCAGGGTTAGAAGAAATTGCTGGTACAAACTT
The DNA here is from genome assembly GCA_034769895.1 of Magicicada septendecula. Lineage (NCBI taxonomy): Eukaryota > Metazoa > Arthropoda > Insecta > Hemiptera > Cicadidae > Magicicada > Magicicada septendecula. The sequence continues at coordinate 665,672,567 of CM068368.1, forward strand.
CCGTAAAGTTTCGTTTAAACGAAAAAATAGAGTACTGTCATTAAAAAGTGTTAATAGTAGTCTGAAAATTCAAGAGGAAATTGTCCCTATAGATCCAATGTTTATATTTCAACGCATTTGTGTAGCAAGAAAAAGTGACGACGAATTAAAAGATTACATGCGTTATGAACTTGCACCGTACCCAACATCTATGTTTTACGAAGGTGTATTTCGGAAAACAGATAAGTCTAAACTATATGATATGTTTGAAGTTGACCGCACTGAGATTAACCTTGAAGATTGCATTTACGTCATTGATGGTGGTATGTTACTGCATAGAGTAGTATGGTCAAAAAATGACAAGTTCAAATGTATTTTTCAAAGATACGTAAATTATGTCAAGAGACACTTTGGATCAAAAGTTACTGTAGTTTTTGATGGCTATACAAACAATTCTAACAGCATCAAAGCTATGGAGCGTTATCGCCGTACCAATCAAAATTCCTCTTTAGATATTTTATTCTATGAAGATATGTATGTCACAGTGACCCAAGAACAATTTCTTTCGAATAAAACTAATAAAACTCGATTTATTGAAATTCTAACGAGATATTTGGAAGAAGAAAGCTAACGTTAAACAAGCTGACGATGATGCAGACTTATTAATTGTGAAAACAGCCTTAGAATTATATGATAAATTATATGCACGTCAAATTGTTACTTACATTGAAATTCCCTTTAATTTGATACCCCACGTGCGGTATTTTCATATTTTCCATTTTTGACATCTCCCCTCCGCCAATTCCACTAATTTATTGAGCCCAAAATTTTTAAAAACCAAAATTTTTAATAGTGCGTATATGCATGTCACATATGATATTTCATATTTTCCATTTTTGACACCCCTCCATTACAACCCATTTATTGAGCCCCAGGGCCCAAATGTATTCAATAGTACGTATATGCATGTAAAATTGTTACTTGCATTGAAATTCCCTTTAATTTGATACCCCACAGTATTTTCATATTTCATATTTTTCATTTTTGACATCCCCCCGGGCCCAAAACACCTATCTTATGTTGGTTCTCCCATTGCGTAAAAAATGTGTGCCAAGTTTGGTGGAAATCGGTCCAGTTGCATATTTTCCATTTTTGACCTCCCCCAAAACCACCCATTTATTGAGCCCCAGGGCCCAAGAATTTTCAATAGTGCTTATATGCATGAAAAATTGTTACTTGCATTGAAATCCCCTTTAATTTGATACCCTACATGCGGTATTTTCATATTTTCCATTTTTGACATCCCCCAGGGCCCAAAACACCTATCTTATGTTGGTTCTCCCGTTGCATAAAATATTTGTGCTAAGTTTTGTTGAAATCGGTCCAGTGGTTTAGTAGGAGGTGTGAAATATAAATACACACAATGACTTTTATGTATATTAAGATACACATATTTAATAATATTATTCAACAGAGGAAGATTTGTTAAAATTGACCATTCCGTCTATCGATTTAATACTCCTAACGATGAAATAATAACAAAATCGTTATTTTGATTTTATTACTATTAAAATTTGAACTATTTTAAACAAAAAGAATGAAGACTTTATCATGATCCAATGGTTTATTTAGAAGTAAGAAAAGAAATTCACGGAATGTAAACGTTTTTATCGATTTTACCGCGCTGCCCTTAAATAAGGTTTTTTTTTTAAGCCTGACCTTATAAACATGCAAAGATGATTTTAAACCGATATTTAGAACTTTTTCAATAACTATACCAAATATCACTTTGCCTCAATTTTTTACGAAATTTTACCATAATTTTTACTCTGGCGACTGGACTATTGGCTGTCCACGCTGTAGGCATTACCATATTGTAGGAATCAGTAATGGTAAATAATAAAAAACTAAAACATACTCTTCATTTCAGGCCACTGTTCCAAAAGGAAGACAAAAACTTCCTTTGCTTGCAAGCATTACATTGTTTAGTTAAAAAAAAATACTCACAGTTGTAATACTAGTTAGTGTAGGGGGGAGAGAGTGAAAGGCTAATACTCTGCTGTGATGTTAAAATCTTTCGGGGCTGAGATAACCTGATGAGTATAACCCAACGTGTACTGAGCCCAATTTATTAAGATAGTTATTAAGAATCGGTTCTGTTAAGCATACAATTAAAATATGTTCTTCATTTCAGGTAAATTTGCTGGAATTATTAGAAAAGAAAAATAAATCGTAATTTGGTAAGCATCAAATTTTTTAACACGAAAGCTGGAAACTTATTCTACTAATAGGTGTGTGTGTGTGACTTTTGACGTCATCTGTTTTAATTTTTTTTTAAGAATAAACAAAAATAAAACAATTGGAGGTTTACAATTACATAATATAACATAATTATATTATATGCCCGATATTTTATATTGTTTGTCCACACCAGTTGTTCATTAGATAATACAACACCTCCAGTTATAAGAACAGCTCTTTTTTATGTATTTTTTATATAAGGAACTGGGTGGTACTACCTCAGGTTACTGTTGACACATGAGTATTTACACCATAAATAAAATACTAATAAATAAAACACTAATAATTTGTAGTCCCTCATTGAAAAAGGTTCACTCCCTCTAGCAGTAAATCGAAATCTGTATCGGATGACTTGTACTTCAAACGCCTTCAATGTGTGGAATCCACTATCACCACACACGAAGTCTGACAACAGTGTGGCCCATTTAACCAAAGCTGTAAATTAATGTGGGACGGCCATTACATTCTTGTAATTCAGTTGGTGTCGAGTACGAGTAGTGAGAGACTTTCTTGTGGTTAATGTTCTTTAGGTTTTTTTTTAGAATAAACTCAAATTTTCTGTTCATGGATAATAATGGTCAACATAAACACATTTTTCATGATAGAAGTGTAAAATAGTCCTTTAGGCTAAATTTGTATGTATGAACCTATCTACCCATCTCATTAACTTCACTGCTTTGTAAAAATGACTACAGTAACACTATTTCTTCAATATCCATTCTGATCTGTGACAACTGGAAGTTCTAATACAGTTTAAGAGAAGCATAGTATAAGGTCAGTTGCCGTGGTCGTACCATATGAAAAGGTTATAATAGTCGCTATGTTATCATATTTCAGGGCTGAGATAGCTTCATAAGTATACCCCAACATGTACGTAGTCTAGTTCATTGTTGTATTATTAAGCATCAGTTTTACATAAAGTTTATTCTAATTTTCAGGTTAACTAATCTTGGGTGTTTCTCAAAAGATCTTCTGACTCATTGGTTAGCAGCATCAAATTTTAACTTGCAAATGAAAATCTAACCATGCAGGTGAGTAGGCATGTGCTTTGTGCATGTGTTTCTGTCTTTATAGTTATTAACGTGGGAGTGTGTATGTGTTGGCGAGGGGGTATAATACTCTGCTAGGATGTTACCATCTTTCGGAGTTGACTTAACTTATAAGAGGGTGGTGGTTGGCTTATGAGACTAATAACTTCGCTCGGCTTATGAGAGGATTTATTTTAATTATTAATTTGAACTAAACTTAGTAAATGATCCATTTTTTATTAGAATGAGAAATAGAATATCAAAGATAATAAAATATATAAATTTTTGAATAGTATAAACTTTGTAAACCTAATTTCTACTGTTATTTTTTCATATTACTAAACATTTTTTATTGCCATTATTTTTTATTCATTTTTCATTTTAATATTTGTTTGTAATACAACATTTACTTTTACAAGAGTTATGTGATTTGTATGATATTTGTATTACATTATATTAATTTGTAGTTTTACAAGAGTGTAACCCCCTTTTGGAATTGTTAAATATAATCTTTTGTAAACTTTGTTGGCTGTCCACGCTGTAGGCATTACCATACTGTAGGAATCAGTAATGGTAAATAATAAAAAACAAAAACATACTCTTCATTTCAGGCCACTATTCCAAAAGGAAGACAAAAACTTCCTTTGCTTGCAGGCATTAAATTTTTTATTTAAAAAAAAACAGTTGTATTACTAGTTAGTGTAGGGGAGGAGAGAGTGAAAGGCTAATACTCTGCTGTGATGTTAAAATCTTTCGGGGCTGAGATAATCTGATGAATATAACCCAACGTGTACTGAGCCCAATTTATAAAGAATCGGTTCTGTGAAGCAGACTATTAAAATATGTTCTTTATTTCAGGTCAATTTGCTGGAATTATTAAAAATGAAAAAAAATCGTAAATTGGTAAGCATCAAATTTTATAACACGAAAGCTGGAAACTTATTCTACTAATAGGTGTGTGTGTGTGTGTGTGTGTGTGTGTGACTTTTGATGTCATGTGTTTTAATTTTTATTAAGAATAAACAAATAAAAAACAATTGGAGGTTTACAATTACATAATATAATTATATTATATGCCCGATATTTTATATTGTTTGTCCACACCAGTTGTTCTTTAGATAATACAACACCCAGTTATAAGTACAGCTCTTTTTTATGTAATTTTTATATAAGGAACTGAGTGATACTACCTCAGGTTAATGTTGATACATGAGTATTTACACCATAAATAAAATACTAATAAATAAAACATTAATAATTTGTAGTCCCTCATTGAAAAAAGTTCACTCCCTGTAGCAGTAAATCGACGTCTTAATCGGGTGACTTGTACTTCAAACGCTTTCAAGTGTGGAATCCACTATCACCACACACGAAGTCTGAGAACAGTGTTGCCCATTTAACCAAAGCTGTAAATTAATGTGGGACGGCCATTACATTCTTGTAATTCAGTTGGTGTCGAGTACGAGTAGTGAGTGACTTTCTTGTGGTTAATGTTCTTTAGGTTTTTTTTAGAATAAACTCAAATTTTCTATTCATGGATACTAATGGTCAACATAAACACATTTTTCATGATAGAAGTGTAAAATAGTCCTTTAGGCTAAATCTGTATGTATGAACCTATCTACCCATCTCATTAACTTCACTGCTTTGTAAAAAAGACTACAGTAACACTATTTCTTCAATATCCATTCTGATCTGTGACAACTGGAAGTTCTAATACAGTTTAAGAGAAGCATAGTATAAGGTCAGTTGCCGTGGTCGTACCATATGAAAAGGTTATAATAGACACTTTATTTTATCATATTTCAGGGCTGAGATAGCTTCATAAGTATACCCCAACATGTACATAATCTAGTTCATTGTTGTATTATTAAGCATCAGTTTTACGTAAAGTTTATTCTAATTTTCAGGTTAACTAATCTTGGGTGTTTCTCAAAGATCTTCTGACTCATTGGTTAGCAGCATCGAATTTTAACTTGCAAATGAAAATCTAATCATGCAGGTGAGTAGGCATGTGCTTGTGTTTCTGTCTTTATAGTTATTAACGTGGAAGTGTGTATGTGTTGAAGAGGGGGGGGGTAATACTCTGCTACGATGTTACCATCTTTCGGAGTTGACTTAACTTATAAGAGGATGGTGGTTGGCTTATGAGACTAATAACTTCGCTCGGCTTATGAGAGGATTTATTTTAATTATTAATTTGAACTAAACTTAGTAAATGATCCATTTTTTATTAGAATGAGAAGTAGAATATCAAAGATAATAAAATATATAAATTTTTGAATAGTATAAACTTTGTAAACCTAATTTCTACTGTTACTTTTTCATATTACTAAACATTTTTTATTCCCATTATTTTTTATTCATTTTTCATTTTAATATTGGTTTGTAATACAACATTTACTTTTACAAGAGTTATGTGATTTGTATGATATTTGTATTACATTATATTAATTTGTAGTTTTACAAGAGTGTAACCCCCTTTTGAAATTGTTAAATATAATCTTTTGTAAACTTTGTAAGTTGTCCACGCTGTAGGCATTACCATATTGTAGGAATCAGTAATGGTAAATAATAAAAAACTAAAACATACTCCTCATTTCACGCCACTATTCCAAAAGGAAGACAAAAACTTCCTTTGCTTGCAAGCATTACATTGTTTAGTTAAAAAAAATACTTACAGTTGTAATACTAGTTAGTGTAGGGGGGAGAGAGTGAAAGGCTAATACTCTGCTGTGATGTTAAAATCTTTCGGGGCTGAGATAACCTGATGAGTATAACCCAACGTGTACTGAGCCCAATTTATTAAGATATTTATTAAGAATCGGTTCTGTTAAGCATACAATTAAAATATGTTCTTCGTTCCAGGTAAATTTGCTGGAATTATTAGAAAAGAAAAAAAATCGTAATTTGGTAAGCATCAAATTTTTTAACACGAAAGCTGGAAATTTATTCTACTAATAGGTGTGTGTGTGTGACTTTTGACATCAGGTATTTTAATTTTTTTTTAAGAATAAACAAAAATAAAACAATTGGAGGTTTACAATTACATAATATAACATAATTATATTATATGCCCGATATTTTATATTGTTTGTCCACACCAGTTGTTCATTAGATAATACAACACCTCCAGTTATAAGAACAGCCCTTTTTTATGTAATTTTTATATAAGGAACTGAGTGATACTACCTCAGGTTACTGTTGACACATGAGTATTTACACCATAAATAAAACACTAATAATTTGTAGTCCCTCATTGAAAAAGGTTCACTCCCTCTAGCAGTAAATCGAAATCTTTATCGGATGACTTGTACTTCAAACGCCTTCAATGTGTGGAATCCACTATCGCCACACACGAAGTCTGACAACAGTGTGGCCCATTTAACCAAAGCTGTAAATTAATGTGGGACGGCCATTACATTCTTGTAATTCAGTTGGTATTGAGTACGAGTAGTGAGTGACTTTCTTGTGGTTAATGTTCTTTAGGTTTTTATTAGATTAAACTCAATTTTTCTGTTCATGGATAATGATTGTCAACATAAACACATTTTTCATGATAGAAGTGTAAAATAGTCCTTTAGGCTAAATTTGTATGTATGAACCCATTTACCCATCTCATTAACTTCACTGCTTTGTAAAAATGACTACAGTAACACTATTTCTTCAATATCCATTCTGATCTGTGACAACTGGAAGTTCTAATACAGTTTAAGAGAAGCATAGTATAAGGTCAGTTGCCGTGGTCGTACCATATGAAAAGGTTATAATAGTCGCTATGTTATCATATTTCAGGGCTGAGATAGCTTCATAAGTATACCCCAACATGTACGTAGTCTAGTTCATTGTTGTATTATTAAGCATCAGTTTTACATAAAGTTTATTCTAATTTTCAGGTTAACTAATCTTGGGTGTTTCTCAAAAGATCTTCTGACTCATTGGTTAGCAGCATCAAATTTTAACTTGCAAATGAAAATCTAACCATGCAGGTGAGTAGGCATGTGCTTTGTGCATGTGTTTCTGTCTTTATAGTTATTAACGTGGGAGTGTGTATGTGTTGGCGAGGGGGTATAATACTCTGCTAGGATGTTACCATCTTTCGGAGTTGACTTAACTTATAAGAGGGTGGTGGTTGGCTTATGAGACTAATAACTTCGCTCGGCTTATGAGAGGATTTATTTTAATTATTAATTTGAACTAAACTTAGTAAATGATCCATTTTTTATTAGAATGAGAAATAGAATATCAAAGATAATAAAATATATAAATTTTTGAATAGTATAAACTTTGTAAACCTAATTTCTACTGTTATTTTTTCATATTACTAAACATTTTTTATTGCCATTATTTTTTATTCATTTTTCATTTTAATATTTGTTTGTAATACAACATTTACTTTTACAAGAGTTATGTGATTTGTATGATATTTGTATTACATTATATTAATTTGTAGTTTTACAAGAGTGTAACCCCCTTTTGAAATTGTTAAATATAATCTTTTGTAAACTTTGTTGGCTGTCCACGCTGTAGGCATTACCATACTGTAGGAATCAGTAATGGTAAATAATAAAAAACTAAAACATACTCTTCATTTCAGGCCACTATTCCAAAAGGAATACAAAAACTTCCTTTGCTTGCAGGCATTAAATTTTTTATTTAAAAAAAAACAGTTGTATTACTAGTTAGTGTAGGGGAGGAGAGAGTGAAAGGCTAATACTCTGCTGTGATGTTAAAATCTTTCGGGGCTGAGATAATCTGATGAATATAACCCAACGTGTACTGAGCCCAATTTATAAAGAATCGGTTCTGTGAAGCAGACAATTAAAATATGTTCTTTATTTCAGGTCAATTTGCTGGAATTATTAAAAATGAAAAAAAATCGTAAATTGGTAAGCATCAAATTTTATAACACGAAAGCTGGAAACTTATTCTACTAATAGGTGTGTGTGTGTGTGTGTGTGTGTGTGACTTTTGATGTCATGTGTTTTAATTTTTATTAAGAATAAACAAATAAAAAACAATTGGAGGTTTACAATTACATAATATAATTATATTATATGCCCGATATTTTATATTGTTTGTCCACACCAGTTGTTCTTTAGATAATACAACACCCAGTTATAAGTACAGCTCTTTTTTATGTAATTTTTATATAAGGAACTGAGTGATACTACCTCAGGTTAATGTTGATACATGAGTATTTACACCATAAATAAAATACTAATAAATAAAACATTAATAATTTGTAGTCCCTCATTGAAAAAAGTTCACTCCCTGTAGCAGTAAATCGACGTCTTAATCGGGTGACTTGTACTTCAAACGCTTTCAAGTGTGGAATCCACTATCACCACACACGAAGTCTGAGAACAGTGTTGCCCATTTAACCAAAGCTGTAAATTAATGTGGGACGGCCATTACATTCTTGTAATTCAGTTGGTGTCGAGTACGAGTAGTGAGTGACTTTCTTGTGGTTAATGTTCTTTAGGTTTTTTTTAGAATAAACTCAAATTTTCTATTCATGGATACTAATGGTCAACATAAACACATTTTTCATGATAGAAGTGTAAAATAGTCCTTTAGGCTAAATCTGTATGTATGAACCTATCTACCCATCTCATTAACTTCACTGCTTTGTAAAAAAGACTACAGTAACACTATTTCTTCAATATCCATTCTGATCTGTGACAACTGGAAGTTCTAATACAGTTTAAGAGAAGCATAGTATAAGGTCAGTTGCCGTGGTCGTACCATATGAAAAGGTTATAATAGACACTTTATTTTATCATATTTCAGGGCTGAGATAGCTTCATAAGTATACCCCAACATGTACATAATCTAGTTCATTGTTGTATTATTAAGCATCAGTTTTACGTAAAGTTTATTCTAATTTTCAGGTTAACTAATCTTGGGTGTTTCTCAAAGATCTTCTGACTCATTGGTTAGCAGCATCGAATTTTAACTTGCAAATGAAAATCTAATCATGCAGGTGAGTAGGCATGTGCTTGTGTTTCTGTCTTTATAGTTATTAACGTGGAAGTGTGTATGTGTTGAAGAGGGGGGGGTAATACTCTGCTACGATGTTACCATCTTTCGGAGTTGACTTAACTTATAAGAGGATGGTGGTTGGCTTATGAGACTAATAACTTCGCTCGGCTTATGAGAGGATTTATTTTAATTATTAATTTGAACTAAACTTAGTAAATGATCCATTTTTTATTAGAATGAGAAGTAGAATATCAAAGATAATAAAATATATAAATTTTTGAATAGTATAAACTTTGTAAACCTAATTTCTACTGTTACTTTTTCATATTACTAAACATTTTTTATTCCCATTATTTTTTATTCATTTTTCATTTTAATATTGGTTTGTAATACAACATTTACTTTTACAAGAGTTATGTGATTTGTATGATATTTGTATTACATTATATTAATTTGTAGTTTTACAAGAGTGTAACCCCCTTTTGAAATTGTTAAATATAATCTTTTGTAAACTTTGTAAGTTGTCCACGCTGTAGGCATTACCATATTGTAGGAATCAGTAATGGTAAATAATAAAAAACTAAAACATACTCCTCATTTCACGCCACTATTCCAAAAGGAAGACAAAAACTTCCTTTGCTTGCAAGCATTACATTGTTTAGTTAAAAAAAATACTTACAGTTGTAATACTAGTTAGTGTAGGGGGGAGAGAGTGAAAGGCTAATACTCTGCTGTGATGTTAAAATCTTTCGGGGCTGAGATAACCTGATGAGTATAACCCAACGTGTACTGAGCCCAATTTATTAAGATATTTATTAAGAATCGGTTCTGTTAAGCATACAATTAAAATATGTTCTTCGTTCCAGGTAAATTTGCTGGAATTATTAGAAAAGAAAAAAAATCGTAATTTGGTAAGCATCAAATTTTTTAACACGAAAGCTGGAAATTTATTCTACTAATAGGTGTGTGTGTGTGACTTTTGACATCAGGTATTTTAATTTTTTTTTAAGAATAAACAAAAATAAAACAATTGGAGGTTTACAATTACATAATATAACATAATTATATTATATGCCCGATATTTTATATTGTTTGTCCACACCAGTTGTTCATTAGATAATACAACACCTCCAGTTATAAGAACAGCCCTTTTTTATGTAATTTTTATATAAGGAACTGAGTGATACTACCTCAGGTTACTGTTGACACATGAGTATTTACACCATAAATAAAACACTAATAATTTGTAGTCCCTCATTGAAAAAGGTTCACTCCCTCTAGCAGTAAATCGAAATCTTTATCGGATGACTTGTACTTCAAACGCCTTCAATGTGTGGAATCCACTATCGCCACACACGAAGTCTGACAACAGTGTGGCCCATTTAACCAAAGCTGTAAATTAATGTGGGACGGCCATTACATTCTTGTAATTCAGTTGGTATTGAGTACGAGTAGTGAGTGACTTTCTTGTGGTTAATGTTCTTTAGGTTTTTATTAGATTAAACTCAATTTTTCTGTTCATGGATAATGATTGTCAACATAAACACATTTTTCATGATAGAAGTGTAAAATAGTCCTTTAGGCTAAATTTGTATGTATGAACCCATTTACCCATCTCATTAACTTCACTGCTTTGTAAAAATGACTACAGTAACACTATTTCTTCAATATCCATTCTGATCTGTGACAACTGGAAGTTCTAATACAGTTTAAGAGAAGCATAGTATAAGGTCAGTTGCCGTGGTCGTACCATATGAAAAGGTTATAATAGTCGCTATGTTATCATATTTCAGGGCTGAGATAGCTTCATAAGTATACCCCAACATGTACGTAGTCTAGTTCATTGTTGTATTATTAAGCATCAGTTTTACATAAAGTTTATTCTAATTTTCAGGTTAACTAATCTTGGGTGTTTCTCAAAAGATCTTCTGACTCATTGGTTAGCAGCATCAAATTTTAACTTGCAAATGAAAATCTAACCATGCAGGTGAGTAGGCATGTGCTTTGTGCATGTGTTTCTGTCTTTATAGTTATTAACGTGGGAGTGTGTATGTGTTGGCGAGGGGGTATAATACTCTGCTAGGATGTTACCATCTTTCGGAGTTGACTTAACTTATAAGAGGGTGGTGGTTGGCTTATGAGACTAATAACTTCGCTCGGCTTATGAGAGGATTTATTTTAATTATTAATTTGAACTAAACTTAGTAAATGATCCATTTTTTATTAGAATGAGAAATAGAATATCAAAGATAATAAAATATATAAATTTTTGAATAGTATAAACTTTGTAAACCTAATTTCTACTGTTACTTTTTCATATTACTAAACATTTTTTATTCCCATTATTTTTTATTCATTTTTCATTTTAATATTGGTTTGTAATACAACATTTACTTTTACAAGAGTTATGTGATTTGTATGATATTTGTATTACATTATATTAATTTGTAGTTTTACAAGAGTGTAACCCCCTTTTGAAATTGTTAAATATAATCTTTTGTAAACTTTGTAAGTTGTCCACGCTGTAGGCATTACCATATTGTAGGAATCAGTAATGGTAAATAATAAAAAACTAAAACATACTCCTCATTTCACGCCACTATTCCAAAAGGAAGACAAAAACTTCCTTTGCTTGCAAGCATTACATTGTTTAGTTAAAAAAAATACTTACAGTTGTAATACTAGTTAGTGTAGGGGGGAGAGAGTGAAAGGCTAATACTCTGCTGTGATGTTAAAATCTTTCGGGGCTGAGATAACCTGATGAGTATAACCCAACGTGTACTGAGCCCAATTTATTAAGATAGTTATTAAGAATCGGTTCTGTTAAGCATACAATTAAAATATGTTCTTCGTTCCAGGTAAATTTGCTGGAATTATTAGAAAAGAAAAAAAATCGTAATTTGGTAAGCATCAAATTTTTTAACACGAAAGCTGGAAATTTATTCTACTAATAGGTGTGTGTGTGTGACTTTTGACATCAGGTATTTTAATTTTTTTTTAAGAATAAACAAAAATAAAACAATTGGAGGTTTACAATTACATAATATAACATAATTATATTATATGCCCGATATTTTATATTGTTTGTCCACACCAGTTGTTCATTAGATAATACAACACCTCCAGTTATAAGAACAGCCCTTTTTTATGTAATTTTTATATAAGGAACTGAGTGATACTACCTCAGGTTACTGTTGACACATGAGTATTTACACCATAAATAAAACACTAATAATTTGTAGTCCCTCATTGAAAAAGGTTCACTCCCTCTAGCAGTAAATCGAAATCTTTATCGGATGACTTGTACTTCAAACGCCTTCAATGTGTGGAATCCACTATCGCCACACACGAAGTCTGACAACAGTGTGGCCCATTTAACCAAAGCTGTAAATTAATGTGGGACGGCCATTACATTCTTGTAATTCAGTTGGTATTGAGTACGAGTAGTGAGTGACTTTCTTGTGGTTAATGTTCTTTAGGTTTTTATTAGATTAAACTCAATTTTTCTGTTCATGGATAATGATTGTCAACATAAACACATTTTTCATGATAGAAGTGTAAAATAGTCCTTTAGGCTAAATTTGTATGTATGAACCCATTTACCCATCTCATTAACTTCACTGCTTTGTAAAAATGACTACAGTAACACTATTTCTTCAATATCCATTCTGATCTGTGACAACTGGAAGTTCTAATACAGTTTAAGAGAAGCATAGTATAAGGTCAGTTGCCGTGGTCGTACCATATGAAAAGGTTATAATAGTCGCTATGTTATCATATTTCAGGGCTGAGATAGCTTCATAAGTATACCCCAACATGTACGTAGTCTAGTTCATTGTTGTATTATTAAGCATCAGTTTTACATAAAGTTTATTCTAATTTTCAGGTTAACTAATCTTGGGTGTTTCTCAAAAGATCTTCTGACTCATTGGTTAGCAGCATCAAATTTTAACTTGCAAATGAAAATCTAACCATGCAGGTGAGTAGGCATGTGCTTTGTGCATGTGTTTCTGTCTTTATAGTTATTAACGTGGGAGTGTGTATGTGTTGGCGAGGGGGTATAATACTCTGCTAGGATGTTACCATCTTTCGGAGTTGACTTAACTTATAAGAGGGTGGTGGTTGGCTTATGAGACTAATAACTTCGCTCGGCTTATGAGAGGATTTATTTTAATTATTAATTTGAACTAAACTTAGTAAATGATCCATTTTTTATTAGAATGAGAAATAGAATATCAAAGATAATAAAATATATAAATTTTTGAATAGTATAAACTTTGTAAACCTAATTTCTACTGTTATTTTTTCATATTACTAAACATTTTTTATTGCCATTATTTTTTATTCATTTTTCATTTTAATATTTGTTTGTAATACAACATTTACTTTTACAAGAGTTATGTGATTTGTATGATATTTGTATTACATTATATTAATTTGTAGTTTTACAAGAGTGTAACCCCCTTTTGAAATTGTTAAATATAATCTTTTGTAAACTTTGTTGGCTGTCCACGCTGTAGGCATTACCATACTGTAGGAATCAGTAATGGTAAATAATAAAAAACTAAAACATACTCTTCATTTCAGGCCACTATTCCAAAAGGAAGACAAAAACTTCCTTTGCTTGCAGGCATTAAATTTTTTATTTAAAAAAAAAACAGTTGTATTACTAGTTAGTGTAGGGGAGGAGAGAGTGAAAGGCTAATACTCTGCTGTGATGTTAAAATCTTTCGGGGCTGAGATAATCTGATGAATATAACCCAACGTGTACTGAGCCCAATTTATAAAGAATCGGTTCTGTGAAGCAGACAATTAAAATATGTTCTTTATTTCAGGTCAATTTGCTGAAATTATTAAAAATGAAAAAAAATCGTAAATTGGTAAGCATCAAATTTTATAACACGAAAGCTGGAAACTTATTCTACTTATAGGTGTGTGTGTGTGTGTGTGTGTGTGTGTGACTTTTGATGTCATGTGTTTTAATTTTTATTAAGAATAAACAAATAAAAAACAATTGGAGGTTTACAATTACATAATATAATTATATTATATGCCCGATATTTTATATTGTTTGTCCACACCAGTTGTTCTTTAGATAATACAACACCCAGTTATAAGTACAGCTCTTTTTTATGTAATTTTTATATAAGGAACTGAGTGATACTACCTCAGGTTAATGTTGATACATGAGTATTTACACCATAAATAAAATACTAATAAATAAAACATTAATAATTTGTAGTCCCTCATTGAAAAAAGTTCACTCCCTGTAGCAGTAAATCGACGTCTTAATCGGGTGACTTGTACTTCAAACGCTTTCAAGTGTGGAATCCACTATCACCACACACGAAGTCTGAGAACAGTGTTGCCCATTTAACCAAAGCTGTAAATTAATGTGGGACGGCCATTACATTCTTGTAATTCAGTTGGTGTCGAGTACGAGTAGTGAGTGACTTTCTTGTGGTTAATGTTCTTTAGGTTTTTTTTAGAATAAACTCAAATTTTCTATTCATGGATACTAATGGTCAACATAAACACATTTTTCATGATAGAAGTGTAAAATAGTCCTTTAGGCTAAATCTGTATGTATGAACCTATCTACCCATCTCATTAACTTCACTGCTTTGTAAAAAAGACTACAGTAACACTATTTCTTCAATATCCATTCTGATCTGTGACAACTGGAAGTTGTAATACAGTTTAAGAGAAGCATAGTATAAGGTCAGTTGCCGTGGTCGTACCATATGAAAAGGTTATAATAGACACTTTATTTTATCATATTTCAGGGCTGAGATAGCTTCATAAGTATACCCCAACATGTACATAATCTAGTTCATTGTTGTATTATTAAGCATCAGTTTTACGTAAAGTTTATTCTAATTTTCAGGTTAACTAATCTTGGGTGTTTCTCAAAGATCTTCTGACTCATTGGTTAGCAGCATCGAATTTTAACTTGCAAATGAAAATCTAATCATGCAGGTGAGTAGGCATGTGCTTGTGTTTCTGTCTTTATAGTTATTAACGTGGAAGTGTGTATGTGTTGAAGAGGGGGGGGGTAATACTCTGCTACGATGTTACCATCTTTCGGAGTTGACTTAACTTATAAGAGGATGGTGGTTGGCTTATGAGACTAATAACTTCGCTCGGCTTATGAGAGGATTTATTTTAATTATTAATTTGAACTAAACTTAGTAAATGATCCATTTTTTATTAGAATGAGAAGTAGAATATCAAAGATAATAAAATATATAAATTTTTGAATAGTATAAACTTTGTAAACCTAATTTCTACTGTTACTTTTTCATATTACTAAACATTTTTTATTCCCATTATTTTTTATTCATTTTTCATTTTAATATTGGTTTGTAATACAACATTTACTTTTACAAGAGTTATGTGATTTGTATGATATTTGTATTACATTATATTAATTTGTAGTTTTACAAGAGTGTAACCCCCTTTTGAAATTGTTAAATATAATCTTTTGTAAACTTTGTAAGTTGTCCACGCTGTAGGCATTACCATATTGTAGGAATCAGTAATGGTAAATAATAAAAAACTAAAACATACTCCTCATTTCACGCCACTATTCCAAAAGGAAGACAAAAACTTCCTTTGCTTGCAAGCATTACATTGTTTAGTTAAAAAAAATACTTACTGTTGTAATACTAGTTAGTGTAGGGGGGAGAGAGTGAAAGGCTAATACTCTGCTGTGATGTTAAAATCTTTCGGGGCTGAGATAACCTGATGAGTATAACCCAACGTGTACTGAGCCCAATTTATTAAGATATTTATTAAGAATCGGTTCTGTTAAGCATACAATTAAAATATGTTCTTCGTTCCAGGTAAATTTGCTGGAATTATTAGAAAAGAAAAAAAATCGTAATTTGGTAAGCATCAAATTTTTTAACACGAAAGCTGGAAATTTATTCTACTAATAGGTGTGTGTGTGTGACTTTTGACATCAGGTATTTTAATTTTTTTTTAAGAATAAACAAAAATAAAACAATTGGAGGTTTACAATTACATAATATAACATAATTATATTATATGCCCGATATTTTATATTGTTTGTCCACACCAGTTGTTCATTAGATAATACAACACCTCCAGTTATAAGAACAGCCCTTTTTTATGTAATTTTTATATAAGGAACTGAGTGATACTACCTCAGGTTACTGTTGACACATGAGTATTTACACCATAAATAAAACACTAATAATTTGTAGTCCCTCATTGAAAAAGGTTCACTCCCTCTAGCAGTAAATCGAAATCTTTATCGGATGACTTGTACTTCAAACGCCTTCAATGTGTGGAATCCACTATCGCCACACACGAAGTCTGACAACAGTGTGGCCCATTTAACCAAAGCTGTAAATTAATGTGGGACGGCCATTACATTCTTGTAATTCAGTTGGTATTGAGTACGAGTAGTGAGTGACTTTCTTGTGGTTAATGTTCTTTAGGTTTTTATTAGATTAAACTCAATTTTTCTGTTCATGGATAATGATTGTCAACATAAACACATTTTTCATGATAGAAGTGTAAAATAGTCCTTTAGGCTAAATTTGTATGTATGAACCCATTTACCCATCTCATTAACTTCACTGCTTTGTAAAAATGACTACAGTAACACTATTTCTTCAATATCCATTCTGATCTGTGACAACTGGAAGTTCTAATACAGTTTAAGAGAAGCATAGTATAAGGTCAGTTGCCGTGGTCGTACCATATGAAAAGGTTATAATAGTCGCTATGTTATCATATTTCAGGGCTGAGATAGCTTCATAAGTATACCCCAACATGTACGTAGTCTAGTTCATTGTTGTATTATTAAGCATCAGTTTTACATAAAGTTTATTCTAATTTTCAGGTTAACTAATCTTGGGTGTTTCTCAAAAGATCTTCTGACTCATTGGTTAGCAGCATCAAATTTTAACTTGCAAATGAAAATCTAACCATGCAGGTGAGTAGGCATGTGCTTTGTGCATGTGTTTCTGTCTTTATAGTTATTAACGTGGGAGTGTGTATGTGTTGGCGAGGGGGTATAATACTCTGCTAGGATGTTACCATCTTTCGGAGTTGACTTAACTTATAAGAGGGTGGTGGTTGGCTTATGAGACTAATAACTTCGCTCGGCTTATGAGAGGATTTATTTTAATTATTAATTTGAACTAAACTTAGTAAATGATCCATTTTTTATTAGAATGAGAAATAGAATATCAAAGATAATAAAATATATAAATTTTTGAATAGTATAAACTTTGTAAACCTAATTTCTACTGTTATTTTTTCATATTACTAAACATTTTTTATTGCCATTATTTTTTATTCATTTTTCATTTTAATATTTGTTTGTAATACAACATTTACTTTTACAAGAGTTATGTGATTTGTATGATATTTGTATTACATTATATTAATTTGTAGTTCTACAAGAGAGTAACCCCTTTTTGAAATTGTTAACTATAATATTTGTAAACTTTGTTGGCTGTCCACGCTATAGGCATTACCATACTGTAGGAATCAGTAATGGTAAATAATAAAAAACTAAAACATACTCTTCATTTCAGGCCACTATTCCAAAGGGAAGACAAAACTTCCTTTGTTTGCAGGCATTAAATTTTTTATTTAAAAAAAAACAGTTGTATTACTAGTTAGTGTAGGGGAGGAGAGAGTGAAAGGCTAATACTCTGCTGTGATGTTAAAATCTTTCGGGGCTGAGATAATCTGATGAATATAACCCAACGTGTACTGAGCCCAATTTATAAAGAATCGGTTCTGTGAAGCAGACAATTAAAATATGTTCTTTATTTCAGGTCAATTTGCTGAAATTATTAAAAATGAAAAAAAATCGTAAATTGGTAAGCATCAAATTTTATAACACGAAAGCTGGAAACTTATTCTACTTATAGGTGTGTGTGTGTGTGTGTGTGTGTGTGTGACTTTTGATGTCATGTGTTTTAATTTTTATTAAGAATAAACAAATAAAAAACAATTGGAGGTTTACAATTACATAATATAATTATATTATATGCCCGATATTTTATATTGTTTGTCCACACCAGTTGTTCTTTAGATAATACAACACCCAGTTATAAGTACAGCTCTTTTTTATGTAATTTTTATATAAGGAACTGAGTGATACTACCTCAGGTTAATGTTGATACATGAGTATTTACACCATAAATAAAATACTAATAAATAAAACATTAATAATTTGTAGTCCCTCATTGAAAAAAGTTCACTCCCTGTAGCAGTAAATCGACGTCTTAATCGGGTGACTTGTACTTCAAACGCTTTCAAGTGTGGAATCCACTATCACCACACACGAAGTCTGAGAACAGTGTTGCCCATTTAACCAAAGCTGTAAATTAATGTGGGACGGCCATTACATTCTTGTAATTCAGTTGGTGTCGAGTACGAGTAGTGAGTGACTTTCTTGTGGTTAATGTTCTTTAGGTTTTTTTTAGAATAAACTCAAATTTTCTATTCATGGATACTAATGGTCAACATAAACACATTTTTCATGATAGAAGTGTAAAATAGTCCTTTAGGCTAAATCTGTATGTATGAACCTATCTACCCATCTCATTAACTTCACTGCATTGTAAAAAAGACTACAGTAACACTATTTCTTCAATATCCATTCTGATCTGTGACAACTGGAAGTTCTAATACAGTTTAAGAGAAGCATAGTATAAGGTCAGTTGCCGTGGTCGTACCATATGAAAAGGTTATAATAGACACTTTATTTTATCATATTTCAGGGCTGAGATAGCTTCATAAGTATACCCCAACATGTACATAATCTAGTTCATTGTTGTATTATTAAGCATCAGTTTTACGTAAAGTTTATTCTAATTTTCAGGTTAACTAATCTTGGGTGTTTCTCAAAGATCTTCTGACTCATTGGTTAGCAGCATCGAATTTTAACTTGCAAATGAAAATCTAATCATGCAGGTGAGTAGGCATGTGCTTGTGTTTCTGTCTTTATAGTTATTAACGTGGAAGTGTGTATGTGTTGAAGAGGGGGGGGGGTAATACTCTGCTACGATGTTACCATCTTTCGGAGTTGACTTAACTTATAAGAGGATGGTGGTTGGCTTATGAGACTAATAACTTCGCTCGGCTTATGAGAGGATTTATTTTAATTATTAATTTGAACTAAACTTAGTAAATGATCCATTTTTTATTAGAATGAGAAGTAGAATATCAAAGATAATAAAATATATAAATTTTTGAATAGTATAAACTTTGTAAACCTAATTTCTACTGTTACTTTTTCATATTACTAAACATTTTTTATTCCCATTATTTTTTATTCATTTTTCATTTTAATATTGGTTTGTAATACAACATTTACTTTTACAAGAGTTATGTGATTTGTATGATATTTGTATTACATTATATTAATTTGTAGTTTTACAAGAGTGTAACCCCCTTTTGAAATTGTTAAATATAATCTTTTGTAAACTTTGTAAGTTGTCCACGCTGTAGGCATTACCATATTGTAGGAATCAGTAATGGTAAATAATAAAAAACTAAAACATACTCCTCATTTCACGCCACTATTCCAAAAGGAAGACAAAAACTTCCTTTGCTTGCAAGCATTACATTGTTTAGTTAAAAAAAATACTTACAGTTGTAATACTAGTTAGTGTAGGGGGGAGAGAGTGAAAGGCTAATACTCTGCTGTGATGTTAAAATCTTTCGGGGCTGAGATAACCTGATGAGTATAACCCAACGTGTACTGAGCCCAATTTATTAAGATATTTATTAAGAATCGGTTCTGTTAAGCATACAATTAAAATATGTTATTCGTTCCAGGTAAATTTGCTGGAATTATTAGAAAAGAAAAAAAATCGTAATTTGGTAAGCATCAAATTTTTTAACACGAAAGCTGGAAATTTATTCTACTAATAGGTGTGTGTGTGTGACTTTTGACATCAGGTATTTTAATTTTTTTTTAAGAATAAACAAAAATAAAACAATTGGAGGTTTACAATTACATAATATAACATAATTATATTATATGCCCGATATTTTATATTGTTTGTCCACACCAGTTGTTCATTAGATAATACAACACCTCCAGTTATAAGAACAGCCCTTTTTTATGTAATTTTTATATAAGGAACTGAGTGATACTACCTCAGGTTACTGTTGACACATGAGTATTTACACCATAAATAAAACACTAATAATTTGTAGTCCCTCATTGAAAAAGGTTCACTCCCTCTAGCAGTAAATCGAAATCTTTATCGGATGACTTGTACTTCAAACGCCTTCAATGTGTGGAATCCACTATCGCCACACACGAAGTCTGACAACAGTGTGGCCCATTTAACCAAAGCTGTAAATTAATGTGGGACGGCCATTACATTCTTGTAATTCAGTTGGTATTGAGTACGAGTAGTGAGTGACTTTCTTGTGGTTAATGTTCTTTAGGTTTTTATTAGATTAAACTCAATTTTTCTGTTCATGGATAATGATTGTCAACATAAACACATTTTTCATGATAGAAGTGTAAAATAGTCCTTTAGGCTAAATTTGTATGTATGAACCCATTTACCCATCTCATTAACTTCACTGCTTTGTAAAAATGACTACAGTAACACTATTTCTTCAATATCCATTCTGATCTGTGACAACTGGAAGTTCTAATACAGTTTAAGAGAAGCATAGTATAAGGTCAGTTGCCGTGGTCGTACCATATGAAAAGGTTATAATAGTCGCTATGTTATCATATTTCAGGGCTGAGATAGCTTCATAAGTATACCCCAACATGTACGTAGTCTAGTTCATTGTTGTATTATTAAGCATCAGTTTTACATAAAGTTTATTCTAATTTTCAGGTTAACTAATCTTGGGTGTTTCTCAAAAGATCTTCTGACTCATTGGTTAGCAGCATCAAATTTTAACTTGCAAATGAAAATCTAACCATGCAGGTGAGTAGGCATGTGCTTTGTGCATGTGTTTCTGTCTTTATAGTTATTAACGTGGGAGTGTGTATGTGTTGGCGAGGGGGTATAATACTCTGCTAGGATGTTACCATCTTTCGGAGTTGACTTAACTTATAAGAGGGTGGTGGTTGGCTTATGAGACTAATAACTTCGCTCGGCTTATGAGAGGATTTATTTTAATTATTAATTTGAACTAAACTTAGTAAATGATCCATTTTTTATTAGAATGAGAAATAGAATATCAAAGATAATAAAATATATAAATTTTTGAATAGTATAAACTTTGTAAACCTAATTTCTACTGTTATTTTTTCATATTACTAAACATTTTTTATTGCCATTATTTTTTATTCATTTTTCATTTTAATATTTGTTTGTAATACAACATTTACTTTTACAAGAGTTATGTGATTTGTATGATATTTGTATTACATTATATTAATTTGTAGTTTTACAAGAGTGTAACCCCCTTTTGAAATTGTTAAATATAATCTTTTGTAAACTTTGTTGGCTGTCCACGCTGTAGGCATTACCATACTGTAGGAATCAGTAATGGTAAATAATAAAAAACTAAAACATACTCTTCATTTCAGGCCACTATTCCAAAAGGAAGACAAAAACTTCCTTTGCTTGCAGGCATTAAATTTTTTATTTAAAAAAAAACAGTTGTATTACTAGTTAGTGTAGGGGAGGAGAGAGTGAAAGGCTAATACTCTGCTGTGATGTTAAAATCTTTCGGGGCTGAGATAATCTGATGAATATAACCCAACGTGTACTGAGCCCAATTTATAAAGAATCGGTTCTGTGAAGCAGACAATTAAAATATGTTCTTTATTTCAGGTCAATTTGCTGGAATTATTAAAAATGAAAAAAAATCGTAAATTGGTAAGCATCAAATTTTATAACACGAAAGCTGGAAACTTATTCTACTAATAGGTGTGTGTGTGTGACTTTTGATGTCATGTGTTTTAATTTTTATTAAGAATAAACAAATAAAAAACAATTGGAGGTTTACAATTACATAATATAATTATATTATATGCCCGATATTTTATATTGTTTGTCCACACCAGTTGTTCTTTAGATAATACAACACCCAGTTATAAGTACAGCTCTTTTTTATGTAATTTTTATATAAGGAACTGAGTGATACTACCTCAGGTTAATGTTGATACATGAGTATTTACACCATAAATAAAATACTAATAAATAAAACATTAATAATTTGTAGTCCCTCATTGAAAAAAGTTCACTCCCTGTAGCAGTAAATCGACGTCTTAATCGGGTGACTTGTACTTCAAACGCTTTCAAGTGTGGAATCCACTATCACCACACACGAAGTCTGAGAACAGTGTTGCCCATTTAACCAAAGCTGTAAATTAATGTGGGACGGCCATTACATTCTTGTAATTCAGTTGGTGTCGAGTACGAGTAGTGAGTGACTTTCTTGTGGTTAATGTTCTTTAGGTTTTTTTTAGAATAAACTCAAATTTTCTATTCATGGATACTAATGGTCAACATAAACACATTTTTCATGATAGAAGTGTAAAATAGTCCTTTAGGCTAAATCTGTATGTATGAACCTATCTACCCATCTCATTAACTTCACTGCTTTGTAAAAAAGACTACAGTAACACTATTTCTTCAATATCCATTCTGATCTGTGACAACTGGAAGTTCTAATACAGTTTAAGAGAAGCATAGTATAAGGTCAGTTGCCGTGGTCGTACCATATGAAAAGGTTATAATAGACACTTTATTTTATCATATTTCAGGGCTGAGATAGCTTCATAAGTATACCCCAACATGTACATAATCTAGTTCATTGTTGTATTATTAAGCATCAGTTTTACGTAAAGTTTATTCTAATTTTCAGGTTAACTAATCTTGGGTGTTTCTCAAAGATCTTCTGACTCATTGGTTAGCAGCATCGAATTTTAACTTGCAAATGAAAATCTAATCATGCAGGTGAGTAGGCATGTGCTTGTGTTTCTGTCTTTATAGTTATTAACGTGGAAGTGTGTATGTGTTGAAGAGGGGGGGGTAATACTCTGCTACGATGTTACCATCTTTCGGAGTTGACTTAACTTATAAGAGGATGGTGGTTGGCTTATGAGACTAATAACTTCGCTCGGCTTATGAGAGGATTTATTTTAATTATTAATTTGAACTAAACTTAGTAAATGATCCATTTTTTATTAGAATGAGAAGTAGAATATCAAAGATAATAAAATATATAAATTTTTGAATAGTATAAACTTTGTAAACCTAATTTCTACTGTTACTTTTTCATATTACTAATCATTTTTTATTCCCATTATTTTTTATTCATTTTTCATTTTAATATTGGTTTGTAATACAACATTTACTTTTACAAGAGTTATGTGATTTGTATGATATTTGTATTACATTATATTAATTTGTAGTTTTACAAGAGTGTAACCCCCTTTTGAAATTGTTAAATATAATCTTTTGTAAACTTTGTAAGTTGTCCACGCTGTAGGCATTACCATATTGTAGGAATCAGTAATGGTAAATAATAAAAAACTAAAACATACTCCTCATTTCACGCCACTATTCCAAAAGGAAGACAAAAACTTCCTTTGCTTGCAAGCATTACATTGTTTAGTTAAAAAAAATACTTACAGTTGTAATACTAGTTAGTGTAGGGGGGAGAGAGTGAAAGGCTAATACTCTGCTGTGATGTTAAAATCTTTCGGGGCTGAGATAACCTGATGAGTATAACCCAACGTGTACTGAGCCCAATTTATTAAGATAGTTATTAAGAATCGGTTCTGTTAAGCATACAATTAAAATATGTTCTTCGTTCCAGGTAAATTTGCTGGAATTATTAGAAAAGAAAAAAAATCGTAATTTGGTAAGCATCAAATTTTTTAACACGAAAGCTGGAAATTTATTCTACTAATAGGTGTGTGTGTGTGTGACTTTTGACATCAGGTATTTTAATTTTTTTTTAAGAATAAACAAAAATAAAACAATTGGAGGTTTACAATTACATAATATAACATAATTATATTATATGCCCGATATTTTATATTGTTTGTCCACACCAGTTGTTCATTAGATAATACAACACCTCCAGTTATAAGAACAGCCCTTTTTTATGTAATTTTTATATAAGGAACTGAGTGATACTACCTCAGGTTACTGTTGACACATGAGTATTTACACCATAAATAAAACACTAATAATTTGTAGTCCCTCATTGAAAAAGGTTCACTCCCTCTAGCAGTAAATCGAAATCTTTATCGGATGACTTGTACTTCAAACGCCTTCAATGTGTGGAATCCACTATCGCCACACACGAAGTCTGACAACAGTGTGGCCCATTTAACCAAAGCTGTAAATTAATGTGGGACGGCCATTACATTCTTGTAATTCAGTTGGTATTGAGTACGAGTAGTGAGTGACTTTCTTGTGGTTAATGTTCTTTAGGTTTTTATTAGATTAAACTCAATTTTTCTGTTCATGGATAATGATTGTCAACATAAACACATTTTTCATGATAGAAGTGTAAAATAGTCCTTTAGGCTAAATTTGTATGTATGAACCCATTTACCCATCTCATTAACTTCACTGCTTTGTAAAAATGACTACAGTAACACTATTTCTTCAATATCCATTCTGATCTGTGACAACTGGAAGTTCTAATACAGTTTAAGAGAAGCATAGTATAAGGTCAGTTGCCGTGGTCGTACCATATGAAAAGGTTATAATAGTCGCTATGTTATCATATTTCAGGGCTGAGATAGCTTCATAAGTATACCCCAACATGTACGTAGTCTAGTTCATTGTTGTATTATTAAGCATCAGTTTTACATAAAGTTTATTCTAATTTTCAGGTTAACTAATCTTGGGTGTTTCTCAAAAGATCTTCTGACTCATTGGTTAGCAGCATCAAATTTTAACTTGCAAATGAAAATCTAACCATGCAGGTGAGTAGGCATGTGCTTTGTGCATGTGTTTCTGTCTTTATAGTTATTAACGTGGGAGTGTGTATGTGTTGGCGAGGGGGTATAATACTCTGCTAGGATGTTACCATCTTTCGGAGTTGACTTAACTTATAAGAGGGTGGTGGTTGGCTTATGAGACTAATAACTTCGCTCGGCTTATGAGAGGATTTATTTTAATTATTAATTTGAACTAAACTTAGTAAATGATCCATTTTTTATTAGAATGAGAAATAGAATATCAAAGATAATAAAATATATAAATTTTTGAATAGTATAAACTTTGTAAACCTAATTTCTACTGTTATTTTTTCATATTACTAAACATTTTTTATTGCCATTATTTTTTATTCATTTTTCATTTTAATATTTGTTTGTAATACAACATTTACTTTTACAAGAGTTATGTGATTTGTATGATATTTGTATTACATTATATTAATTTGTAGTTTTACAAGAGTGTAACCCCCTTTTGAAATTGTTAAATATAATCTTTTGTAAACTTTGTTGGCTGTCCACGCTGTAGGCATTACCATACTGTAGGAATCAGTAATGGTAAATAATAAAAAACTAAAACATACTCTTCATTTCAGGCCACTATTCCAAAAGGAAGACAAAAACTTCCTTTGCTTGCAGGCATTAAATTTTTTATTTAAAAAAAAACAGTTGTATTACTAGTTAGTGTAGGGGAGGAGAGAGTGAAAGGCTAATACTCTGCTGTGATGTTAAAATCTTTCGGGGTTGAGATAATCTGATGAATATAACCCAACGTGTACTGAGCCCAATTTATAAAGAATCGGTTCTGTGAAGCAGACAATTAAAATATGTTCTTTATTTCAGGTCAATTTGCTGGAATTATTAAAAATGAAAAAAAATCGTAAATTGGTAAGCATCAAATTTTATAACACGAAAGCTGGAAACTTATTCTACTAATAGGTGTGTGTGTGTGACTTTTGATGTCATGTGTTTTAATTTTTATTAAGAATAAACAAATAAAAAACAATTGGAGGTTTACAATTACATAATATAATTATATTATATGCCCGATATTTTATATTGTTTGTCCACACCAGTTGTTCTTTAGATAATACAACACCCAGTTATAAGTACAGCTCTTTTTTATGTAATTTTTATATAAGGAACTGAGTGATACTACCTCAGGTTAATGTTGATACATGAGTATTTACACCATAAATAAAATACTAATAAATAAAACATTAATAATTTGTAGTCCCTCATTGAAAAAAGTTCACTCCCTGTAGCAGTAAATCGACGTCTTAATCGGGTGACTTGTACTTCAAACGCTTTCAAGTGTGGAATCCACTATCACCACACACGAAGTCTGAGAACAGTGTTGCCCATTTAACCAAAGCTGTAAATTAATGTGGGACGGCCATTACATTCTTGTAATTCAGTTGGTGTCGAGTACGAGTAGTGAGTGACTTTCTTGTGGTTAATGTTCTTTAGGTTTTTTTTAGAATAAACTCAAATTTTCTATTCATGGATACTAATGGTCAACATAAACACATTTGTCATGATAGAAGTGTAAAATAGTCCTTTAGGCTAAATCTGTATGTATGAACCTATCTACCCATCTCATTAACTTCACTGCTTTGTAAAAAAGACTACAGTAACACTATTTCTTCAATATCCATTCTGATCTGTGACAACTGGAAGTTCTAATACAGTTTAAGAGAAGCATAGTATAAGGTCAGTTGCCGTGGTCGTACCATATGAAAAGGTTATAATAGACACTTTATTTTATCATATTTCAGGGCTGAGATAGCTTCATAAGTATACCCCAACATGTACATAATCTAGTTCATTGTTGTATTATTAAGCATCAGTTTTACGTAAAGTTTATTCTAATTTTCAGGTTAACTAATCTTGGGTGTTTCTCAAAGATCTTCTGACTCATTGGTTAGCAGCATCGAATTTTAACTTGCAAATGAAAATATAATCATGCAGGTGAGTAGGCATGTGCTTGTGTTTCTGTCTTTATAGTTATTAACGTGGAAGTGTGTATGTGTTGAAGAGGGTGGGGGTAATACTCTGCTACGATGTTACCATCTTTCGGAGTTGACTTAACTTATAAGAGGATGGTGGTTGGCTTATGAGACTAATAACTTCGCTCGGCTTATGAGAGGATTTATTTTAATTATTAATTTGAACTAAACTTAGTAAATGATCCATTTTTTATTAGAATGAGAAGTAGAATATCAAAGATAATAAAATATATAAATTTTTGAATAGTATAAACTTTGTAAACCTAATTTCTACTGTTACTTTTTCATATTACTAAACATTTTTTTATTCCCATTATTTTTTATTCATTTTTCATTTTAATATTGGTTTGTAATACAACATTTACTTTTACAAGAGTTATGTGATTTGTATGATATTTGTATTACATTATATTAATTTGTAGTTTTACAAGAGTGTAACCCCCTTTTGAAATTGTTAAATATAATCTTTTGTAAACTTTGTAAGTTGTCCACGCTGTAGGCATTACCATATTGTAGGAATCAGTAATGGTAAATAATAAAAAACTAAAACATACTCCTCATTTCACGCCACTATTCCAAAAGGAAGACAAAAACTTCCTTTGCTTGCAAGCATTACATTGTTTAGTTAAAAAAAATACTTACAGTTGTAATACTAGTTAGTGTAGGGGGGAGAGAGTGAAAGGCTAATACTCTGCTGTGATGTTAAAATCTTTCGGGGCTGAGATAACCTGATGAGTATAACCCAACGTGTACTGAGCCCAATTTATTAAGATAGTTATTAAGAATCGGTTCTGTTAAGCATACAATTAAAATATGTTCTTCGTTCCAGGTAAATTTGCTGGAATTATTAGAAAAGAAAAAAAATCGTAATTTGGTAAGCATCAAATTTTTTAACACGAAAGCTGGAAATTTATTCTACTAATAGGTGTGTGTGTGTGACTTTTGACATCAGGTATTTTAATTTTTTTTTAAGAATAAACAAAAATAAAACAATTGGAGGTTTACAATTACATAATATAACATAATTATATTATATGCCCGATATTTTATATTGTTTGTCCACACCAGTTGTTCATTAGATAATACAACACCTCCAGTTATAAGAACAGCCCTTTTTTATGTAATTTTTATATAAGGAACTGAGTGATACTACCTCAGGTTACTGTTGACACATGAGTATTTACACCATAAATAAAACACTAATAATTTGTAGTCCCTCATTGAAAAAGGTTCACTCCCTCTAGCAGTAAATCGAAATCTTTATCGGATGACTTGTACTTCAAACGCCTTCAATGTGTGGAATCCACTATCGCCACACACGAAGTCTGACAACAGTGTGGCCCATTTAACCAAAGCTGTAAATTAATGTGGGACGGCCATTACATTCTTGTAATTCAGTTGGTATTGAGTACGAGTAGTGAGTGACTTTCTTGTGGTTAATGTTCTTTAGGTTTTTATTAGATTAAACTCAATTTTTCTGTTCATGGATAATGATTGTCAACATAAACACATTTTTCATGATAGAAGTGTAAAATAGTCCTTTAGGCTAAATTTGTATGTATGAACCCATTTACCCATCTCATTAACTTCACTGCTTTGTAAAAATGACTACAGTAACACTATTTCTTCAATATCCATTCTGATCTGTGACAACTGGAAGTTCTAATACAGTTTAAGAGAAGCATAGTATAAGGTCAGTTGCCGTGGTCGTACCATATGAAAAGGTTATAATAGTCGCTATGTTATCATATTTCAGGGCTGAGATAGCTTCATAAGTATACCCCAACATGTACGTAGTCTAGTTCATTGTTGTATTATTAAGCATCAGTTTTACATAAAGTTTATTCTAATTTTCAGGTTAACTAATCTTGGGTGTTTCTCAAAAGATCTTCTGACTCATTGGTTAGCAGCATCAAATTTTAACTTGCAAATGAAAATCTAACCATGCAGGTGAGTAGGCATGTGCTTTGTGCATGTGTTTCTGTCTTTATAGTTATTAACGTGGGAGTGTGTATGTGTTGGCGAGGGGGTATAATACTCTGCTAGGATGTTACCATCTTTCGGAGTTGACTTAACTTATAAGAGGGTGGTGGTTGGCTTATGAGACTAATAACTTCGCTCGGCTTATGAGAGGATTTATTTTAATTATTAATTTGAACTAAACTTAGTAAATGATCCATTTTTTATTAGAATGAGAAATAGAATATCAAAGATAATAAAATATATAAATTTTTGAATAGTATAAACTTTGTAAACCTAATTTCTACTGTTATTTTTTCATATTACTAAACATTTTTTATTGCCATTATTTTTTATTCATTTTTCATTTTAATATTTGTTTGTAATACAACATTTACTTTTACAAGAGTTATGTGATTTGTATGATATTTGTATTACATTATATTAATTTGTAGTTTTACAAGAGTGTAACCCCCTTTTGAAATTGTTAAATATAATCTTTTGTAAACTTTGTTGGCTGTCCACGCTGTAGGCATTACCATACTGTAGGAATCAGTAATGGTAAATAATAAAAAACTAAAACATACTCTTCATTTCAGGCCACTATTCCAAAAGGAAGACAAAAACTTCCTTTGCTTGCAGGCATTAAATTTTTTATTTAAAAAAAAACAGTTGTATTACTAGTTAGTGTAGGGGAGGAGAGAGTGAAAGGCTAATACTCTGCTGTGATGTTAAAATCTTTCGGGGCTGAGATAATCTGATGAATATAACCCAACGTGTACTGAGCCCAATTTATAAAGAATCGGTTCTGTGAAGCAGACAATTAAAATATGTTCTTTATTTCAGGTCAATTTGCTGGAATTATTAAAAATGAAAAAAAATCATAAATTGGTAAGCATCAAATTTTATAACACGAAAGCTGGAAACTTATTCTACTAATAGGTGTGTGTGTGTGACTTTTGATGTCATGTGTTTTAATTTTTATTAAGAATAAACAAATAAAAAACAATTGGAGGTTTACAATTACATAATATAATTATATTATATGCCCGATATTTTATATTGTTTGTCCACACCAGTTGTTCTTTAGATAATACAACACCCAGTTATAAGTACAGCTCTTTTTTATGTAATTTTTATATAAGGAACTGAGTGATACTACCTCAGGTTAATGTTGATACATGAGTATTTACACCATAAATAAAATACTAATAAATAAAACATTAATAATTTGTAGTCCCTCATTGAAAAAAGTTCACTCCCTGTAGCAGTAAATCGACGTCTTAATCGGGTGACTTGTACTTCAAACGCTTTCAAGTGTGGAATCCACTATCACCACACACGAAGTCTGAGAACAGTGTTGCCCATTTAACCAAAGCTGTAAATTAATGTGGGACGGCCATTACATTCTTGTAATTCAGTTGGTGTCGAGTACGAGTAGTGAGTGACTTTCTTGTGGTTAATGTTCTTTAGGTTTTTTTTAGAATAAACTCAAATTTTCTATTCATGGATACTAATGGTCAACATAAACACATTTGTCATGATAGAAGTGTAAAATAGTCCTTTAGGCTAAATCTGTATGTATGAACCTATCTACCCATCTCATTAACTTCACTGCTTTGTAAAAAAGACTACAGTAACACTATTTCTTCAATATCCATTCTGATCTGTGACAACTGGAAGTTCTAATACAGTTTAAGAGAAGCATAGTATAAGGTCAGTTGCCGTGGTCGTACCATATGAAAAGGTTATAATAGACACTTTATTTTATCATATTTCAGGGCTGAGATAGCTTCATAAGTATACCCCAACATGTACATAATCTAGTTCATTGTTGTATTATTAAGCATCAGTTTTACGTAAAGTTTATTCTAATTTTCAGGTTAACTAATCTTGGGTGTTTCTCAAAGATCTTCTGACTCATTGGTTAGCAGCATCGAATTTTAACTTGCAAATGAAAATATAATCATGCAGGTGAGTAGGCATGTGCTTGTGTTTCTGTCTTTATAGTTATTAACGTGGAAGTGTGTATGTGTTGAAGAGGGTGGGGGTAATACTCTGCTACGATGTTACCATCTTTCGGAGTTGACTTAACTTATAAGAGGATGGTGGTTGGCTTATGAGACTAATAACTTCGCTCGGCTTATGAGAGGATTTATTTTAATTATTAATTTGAACTAAACTTAGTAAATGATCCATTTTTTATTAGAATGAGAAGTAGAATATCAAAGATAATAAAATATATAAATTTTTGAATAGTATAAACTTTGTAAACCTAATTTCTACTGTTACTTTTTCATATTACTAAACATTTTTTATTCCCATTATTTTTTATTCATTTTTCATTTTAATATTGGTTTGTAATACAACATTTACTTTTACAAGAGTTATGTGATTTGTATGATATTTGTATTACATTATATTAATTTGTAGTTTTACAAGAGTGTAACCCCCTTTTGAAATTGTTAAATATAATCTTTTGTAAACTTTGTAAGTTGTCCACGCTGTAGGCATTACCATATTGTAGGAATCAGTAATGGTAAATAATAAAAAACTAAAACATACTCCTCATTTCACGCCACTATTCCAAAAGGAAGACAAAAACTTCCTTTGCTTGCAAGCATTACATTGTTTAGTTAAAAAAAATACTTACAGTTGTAATACTAGTTAGTGTAGGGGGGAGAGAGTGAAAGGCTAATACTCTGCTGTGATGTTAAAATCTTTCGGGGCTGAGATAACCTGATGAGTATAACCCAACGTGTACTGAGCCCAATTTATTAAGATAGTTATTAAGAATCGGTTCTGTTAAGCATACAATTAAAATATGTTCTTCGTTCCAGGTAAATTTGCTGGAATTATTAGAAAAGAAAAAAAATCGTAATTTGGTAAGCATCAAATTTTTTAACACGAAAGCTGGAAATTTATTCTACTAATAGGTGTGTGTGTGTGACTTTTGACATCAGGTATTTTAATTTTTTTTTAAGAATAAACAAAAATAAAACAATTGGAGGTTTACAATTACATAATATAACATAATTATATTATATGCCCGATATTTTATATTGTTTGTCCACACCAGTTGTTCATTAGATAATACAACACCTCCAGTTATAAGAACAGCCCTTTTTTATGTAATTTTTATATAAGGAACTGAGTGATACTACCTCAGGTTACTGTTGACACATGAGTATTTACACCATAAATAAAACACTAATAATTTGTAGTCCCTCATTGAAAAAGGTTCACTCCCTCTAGCAGTAAATCGAAATCTTTATCGGATGACTTGTACTTCAAACGCCTTCAATGTGTGGAATCCACTATCGCCACACACGAAGTCTGACAACAGTGTGGCCCATTTAACCAAAGCTGTAAATTAATGTGGGACGGCCATTACATTCTTGTAATTCAGTTGGTATTGAGTACGAGTAGTGAGTGACTTTCTTGTGGTTAATGTTCTTTAGGTTTTTATTAGATTAAACTCAATTTTTCTGTTCATGGATAATGATTGTCAACATAAACACATTTTTCATGATAGAAGTGTAAAATAGTCCTTTAGGCTAAATTTGTATGTATGAACCCATTTACCCATCTCATTAACTTCACTGCTTTGTAAAAATGACTACAGTAACACTATTTCTTCAATATCCATTCTGATCTGTGACAACTGGAAGTTCTAATACAGTTTAAGAGAAGCATAGTATAAGGTCAGTTGCCGTGGTCGTACCATATGAAAAGGTTATAATAGTCGCTATGTTATCATATTTCAGGGCTGAGATAGCTTCATAAGTATACCCCAACATGTACGTAGTCTAGTTCATTGTTGTATTATTAAGCATCAGTTTTACATAAAGTTTATTCTAATTTTCAGGTTAACTAATCTTGGGTGTTTCTCAAAAGATCTTCTGACTCATTGGTTAGCAGCATCAAATTTTAACTTGCAAATGAAAATCTAACCATGCAGGTGAGTAGGCATGTGCTTTGTGCATGTGTTTCTGTCTTTATAGTTATTAACGTGGGAGTGTGTATGTGTTGGCGAGGGGGTATAATACTCTGCTAGGATGTTACCATCTTTCGGAGTTGACTTAACTTATAAGAGGGTGGTGGTTGGCTTATGAGACTAATAACTTCGCTCGGCTTATGAGAGGATTTATTTTAATTATTAATTTGAACTAAACTTAGTAAATGATCCATTTTTTATTAGAATGAGAAATAGAATATCAAAGATAATAAAATATATAAATTTTTGAATAGTATAAACTTTGTAAACCTAATTTCTACTGTTATTTTTTCATATTACTAAACATTTTTTATTGCCATTATTTTTTATTCATTTTTCATTTTAATATTTGTTTGTAATACAACATTTACTTTTACAAGAGTTATGTGATTTGTATGATATTTGTATTACATTATATTAATTTGTAGTTTTACAAGAGTGTAACCCCCTTTTGAAATTGTTAAATATAATCTTTTGTAAACTTTGTTGGCTGTCCACGCTGTAGGCATTACCATACTGTAGGAATCAGTAATGGTAAATAATAAAAAACTAAAACATACTCTTCATTTCAGGCCACTATTCCAAAAGGAAGACAAAAACTTCCTTTGCTTGCAGGCATTAAATTTTTTATTTAAAAAAAAACAGTTGTATTACTAGTTAGTGTAGGGGAGGAGAGAGTGAAAGGCTAATACTCTGCTGTGATGTTAAAATCTTTCGGGGCTGAGATAATCTGATGAATATAACCCAACGTGTACTGAGCCCAATTTATAAAGAATCGGTTCTGTGAAGCAGACAATTAAAATATGTTCTTTATTTCAGGTCAATTTGCTGGAATTATTAAAAATGAAAAAAAATCGTAAATTGGTAAGCATCAAATTTTATAACACGAAAGCTGGAAACTTATTCTACTAATAGGTGTGTGTGTGTGACTTTTGATGTCATGTGTTTTAATTTTTATTAAGAATAAACAAATAAAAAACAATTGGAGGTTTACAATTACATAATATAATTATATTATATGCCCGATATTTTATATTGTTTGTCCACACCAGTTGTTCTTTAGATAATACAACACCCAGTTATAAGTACAGCTCTTTTTTATGTAATTTTTATATAAGGAACTGAGTGATACTACCTCAGGTTAATGTTGATACATGAGTATTTACACCATAAATAAAATACTAATAAATAAAACATTAATAATTTGTAGTCCCTCATTGAAAAAAGTTCACTCCCTGTAGCAGTAAATCGACGTCTTAATCGGGTGACTTGTACTTCAAACGCTTTCAAGTGTGGAATCCACTATCACCACACACGAAGTCTGAGAACAGTGTTGCCCATTTAACCAAAGCTGTAAATTAATGTGGGACGGCCATTACATTCTTGTAATTCAGTTGGTGTCGAGTACGAGTAGTGAGTGACTTTCTTGTGGTTAATGTTCTTTAGGTTTTTTTTAGAATAAACTCAAATTTTCTATTCATGGATACTAATGGTCAACATATACACATTTTTCATGATAGAAGTATAAAATAGTCCTTTAGGCTAAATCTGTATGTATGAACCTATCTACCCATCTCATTAACTTCACTGCTTTGTAAAAAAGACTACAGTAACACTATTTCTTCAATATCCATTCTGATCTGTGACAACTGGAAGTTCTAATACAGTTTAAGAGAAGCATAGTATAAGGTCAGTTGCCGTGGTCGTACCATATGAAAAGGTTATAATAGACACTTTATTTTATCATATTTCAGGGCTGAGATAGCTTCATAAGTATACCCCAACATGTACATAATCTAGTTCATTGTTGTATTATTAAGCATCAGTTTTACGTAAAGTTTATTCTAATTTTCAGGTTAACTAATCTTGGGTGTTTCTCAAAGATCTTCTGACTCATTGGTTAGCAGCATCGAATTTTAACTTGCAAATGAAAATCTAATCATGCAGGTGAGTAGGCATGTGCTTGTGTTTCTGTCTTTATAGTTATTAACGTGGAAGTGTGTATGTGTTGAAGAGGGGGGGGTAATACTCTGCTACGATGTTACCATCTTTCGGAGTTGACTTAACTTATAAGAGGATGGTGGTTGGCTTATGAGACTAATAACTTCGCTCGGCTTATGAGAGGATTTATTTTAATTATTAATTTGAACTAAACTTAGTAAATGATCCATTTTTTATTAGAATGAGAAGTAGAATATCAAAGATAATAAAATATATAAATTTTTGAATAGTATAAACTTTGTAAACCTAATTTCTACTGTTACTTTTTCATATTACTAAACATTTTTTATTCCCATTATTTTTTATTCATTTTTCATTTTAATATTGGTTTGTAATACAACATTTACTTTTACAAGAGTTATGTGATTTGTATGATATTTGTATTACATTATATTAATTTGTAGTTTTACAAGAGTGTAACCCCCTTTTGAAATTGTTAAATATAATCTTTTGTAAACTTTGTAAGTTGTCCACGCTGTAGGCATTACCATATTGTAGGAATCAGTAATGGTAAATAATAAAAAACTAAAACATACTCCTCATTTCACGCCACTATTCCAAAAGGAAGACAAAAACTTCCTTTGCTTGCAAGCATTACATTGTTTAGTTAAAAAAAATACTTACTGTTGTAATACTAGTTAGTGTAGGGGGGAGAGAGTGAAAGGCTAATACTCTGCTGTGATGTTAAAATCTTTCGGGGCTGAGATAACCTGATGAGTATAACCCAACGTGTACTGAGCCCAATTTATTAAGATAGTTATTAAGAATCGGTTCTGTTAAGCATACAATTAAAATATGTTCTTCGTTCCAGGTAAATTTGCTGGAATTATTAGAAAAGAAAAAAAATCGTAATTTGGTAAGCATCAAATTTTTTAACACGAAAGCTGGAAATTTATTCTACTAATAGGTGTGTGTGTGTGTGACTTTTGACATCAGGTATTTTAATTTTTTTTTAAGAATAAACAAAAATAAAACAATTGGAGGTTTACAATTACATAATATAACATAATTATATTATATGCCCGATATTTTATATTGTTTGTCCACACCAGTTGTTCATTAGATAATACAACACCTCCAGTTATAAGAACAGCCCTTTTTTATGTAATTTTTATATAAGGAACTGAGTGATACTACCTCAGGTTACTGTTGACACATGAGTATTTACACCATAAATAAAACACTAATAATTTGTAGTCCCTCATTGAAAAAGGTTCACTCCCTCTAGCAGTAAATCGAAATCTTTATCGGATGACTTGTACTTCAAACGCCTTCAATGTGTGGAATCCACTATCGCCACACACGAAGTCTGACAACAGTGTGGCCCATTTAACCAAAGCTGTAAATTAATGTGGGATGGCCATTACATTCTTGTAATTCAGTTGGTATTGAGTACGAGTAGTGAGTGACTTTCTTGTGGTTAATGTTCTTTAGGTTTTTATTAGATTAAACTCAATTTTTCTGTTCATGGATAATGATTGTCAACATAAACACATTTTTCATGATAGAAGTGTAAAATAGTCCTTTAGGCTAAATTTGTATGTATGAACCCATTTACCCATCTCATTAACTTCACTGCTTTGTAAAAATGACTACAGTAACACTATTTCTTCAATATCCATTCTGATCTGTGACAACTGGAAGTTCTAATACAGTTTAAGAGAAGCATAGTATAAGGTCAGTTGCCGTGGTCGTACCATATGAAAAGGTTATAATAGTCGCTATGTTATCATATTTCAGGGCTGAGATAGCTTCATAAGTATACCCCAACATGTACGTAGTCTAGTTCATTGTTGTATTATTAAGCATCAGTTTTACATAAAGTTTATTCTAATTTTCAGGTTAACTAATCTTGGGTGTTTCTCAAAAGATCTTCTGACTCATTGGTTAGCAGCATCAAATTTTAACTTGCAAATGAAAATCTAACCATGCAGGTGAGTAGGCATGTGCTTTGTGCATGTGTTTCTGTCTTTATAGTTATTAACGTGGGAGTGTGTATGTGTTGGCGAGGGGGTATAATACTCTGCTAGGATGTTACCATCTTTCGGAGTTGACTTAACTTATAAGAGGGTGGTGGTTGGCTTATGAGACTAATAACTTCGCTCGGCTTATGAGAGGATTTATTTTAATTATTAATTTGAACTAAACTTAGTAAATGATCCATTTTTTATTAGAATGAGAAATAGAATATCAAAGATAATAAAATATATAAATTTTTGAATAGTATAAACTTTGTAAACCTAATTTCTACTGTTATTTTTTCATATTACTAAACATTTTTTATTGCCATTATTTTTATTCATTTTTCATTTTAATATTTGTTTGTAATACAACATTTACTTTTACAAGAGTTATGTGATTTGTATGATATTTGTATTACATTATATTAATTTGTAGTTTTACAAGAGTGTAACCCCCTTTTGAAATTGTTAAATTTAATCTTTTGTAAACTTTGTTGGCTGTCCACGCTGTAGGCATTACCATACTGTAGGAATCAGTAATGGTAAATAATAAAAAACTAAAACATACTCTTCATTTCAGGCCACTATTCCAAAAGGAAGACAAAAACTTCCTTTGCTTGCAGGCATTAAATTTTTTATTTAAAAAAAAACAGTTGTATTACTAGTTAGTGTAGGGGAGGAGAGAGTGAAAGGCTAATACTCTGCTGTGATGTTAAAATCTTTCGGGGCTGAGATAATCTGATGAATATAACCCAACGTGTACTGAGCCCAATTTATAAAGAATCGGTTCTGTGAAGCAGACAATTAAAATATGTTCTTTATTTCAGGTCAATTTGCTGGAATTATTAAAAATGAAAAAAAATCGTAAATTGGTAAGCATCAAATTTTATAACACGAAAGCTGGAAACTTATTCTACTAATAGGTGTGTGTGTGTGTGTGTGTGTGTGTGTGTGTGTGTGTGTGTGTGTGTGTGTGTGTGTGTGTGTGTGTGTGTGTGTGTGTGTGACTTTTGATGTCATGTGTTTTAATTTTTATTAAGAATAAACAAATAAAAAACAATTGGAGGTTTACAATTACATAATATAATTATATTATATGCCCGATATTTTATATTGTTTGTTCACACCAGTTGTTCTTTAGATAATACAACACCCAGTTATAAGTACAGCTCTTTTTTATGTAATTTTTATATAAGGAACTGAGTGATACTACCTCAGGTTAATGTTGATACATGAGTATTTACACCATAAATAAAATACTAATAAATAAAACATTAATAATTTGTAGTCCCTCATTGAAAAAAGTTCGCTCCCTGTAGCAGTAAATCGACGTCTTAATCGGGTGACTTGTACTTCAAACGCTTTCAAGTGTGGAATCCACTATCACCACACACGAAGTCTGAGAACAGTGTTGCCCATTTAACCAAAGCTGTAAATTAATGTGGGACGGCCATTACATTCTTGTAATTCAGTTGGTGTCGAGTACGAGTAGTGAGTGACTTTCTTGTGGTTAATGTTCTTTAGGTTTTTTTTAGAATAAACTCAAATTTTCTATTCATGGATACTAATGGTCAACATAAACACATTTTTCATGATAGAAGTGTAAAATAGTCCTTTAGGCTAAATCTGTATGTATGAACCTATCTACCCATCTCATTAACTTCACTGCTTTGTAAAAAAGACTACAGTAACACTATTTCTTCAATATCCATTCTGATCTGTGACAACTGGAAGTTCTAATACAGTTTAAGAGAAGCATAGTATAAGGTCAGTTGCCGTGGTCGTACCATATGAAAAGGTTATAATAGACACTTTATTTTATCATATTTCAGGGCTGAGATAGCTTCATAAGTATACCCCAACATGTACATAATCTAGTTCATTGTTGTATTATTAAGCATCAGTTTTACTTAAAGTTTATTCTAATTTTCAGGTTAACTAATCTTGGGTGTTTCTCAAAGATCTTCTGACTCATTGGTTAGCAGCATCGAATTTTAACTTGCAAATGAAAGTCTAATCATGCAGGTGAGTAGGCATGTGCTTGTGTTTCTGTCTTTATAGTTATTAACATGGAAGTGTGTATGTGTTGAAGAGGGGGGGGTAATACTCTGCTACGATGTTACCATCTTTCGGAGTTGACTTAACTTATAAGAGGATGGTGGTTGGCTTATGAGACTAATAACTTCGCTTGGCTTATGAGAGGATTTATTTTAATTATTAATTTGAACTAAACTTAGTAAATGATCCATTTTTTATTAGAATGAGAAGTAGAATATCAAAGATAATAAAATATATAAATTATTGAATAGTATAAACTTTGTAAACCTAATTTCTACTGTTACTTTTTCATATTACTAAACATTTTTTATTCCCATTATTTTTTATTCATTTTTCATTTTAATATTGGTTTGTAATACAACATTTACTTTTACAAGAGTTATGTGATTTGTATGATATTTGTATTACATTCTATTAATTTGTAGTTTTACAAGAGTGTAACCCCCTTTTGAAATTGTTAAATATAATCTTTTGTAAACTTTGTAAGTTGTCCACGCTGTAGGCATTACCATATTGTAGGAATCAGTAATGGTAAATAATAAAAAACTAAAACATACTCCTCATTTCACGCCACTATTCCAAAAGGAAGACAAAAACTTCCTTTGCTTGCAAGCATTACATTGTTTAGTTAAAAAAAATACTTACAGTTGTAATACTAGTTAGTGTAGGGGGGAGAGAGTGAAAGGCTAATACTCTGCTGTGATGTTAAAATCTTTCGGGGCTGAGATAACCTGATGAGTATAACCCAACGTGTACTGAGCCCAATTTATTAAGATAGTTATTAAGAATCGGTTCTGTTAAGCATACAATTAAAATATGTTCTTCGTTCCAGGTAAATTTGCTGGAATTATTAGAAAAGAAAAAAAATCGTAATTTGGTAAGCATCAAATTTTTTAACACGAAAGCTGGAAATTTATTCTACTAATAGGTGTGTGTGTGTGACTTTTGACATCAGGTATTTTAATTTTTTTTTAAGAATAAACAAAAATAAAACAATTGGAGGTTTACAATTACATAATATAACATAATTATATTATATGCCCGATATTTTATATTGTTTGTCCACACCAGTTGTTCATTAGATAATACAACACCTCCAGTTATAAGAACAGCCCTTTTTTATGTAATTTTTATATAAGGAACTGAGTGATACTACCTCAGGTTACTGTTGACACATGAGTATTTACACCATAAATAAAACACTAATAATTTGTAGTCCCTCATTGAAAAAGGTTCACTCCCTCTAGCAGTAAATCGAAATCTTTATCGGATGACTTGTACTTCAAACGCCTTCAATGTGTGGAATCCACTATCGCCACACACGAAGTCTGACAACAGTGTGGCCCATTTAACCAAAGCTGTAAATTAATGTGGGACGGCCATTACATTCTTGTAATTCAGTTGGTATTGAGTACGAGTAGTGAGTGACTTTCTTGTGGTTAATGTTCTTTAGGTTTTTATTAGATTAAACTCAATTTTTCTGTTCATGGATAATGATTGTCAACATAAACACATTTTTCATGATAGAAGTGTAAAATAGTCCTTTAGGCTAAATTTGTATGTATGAACCCATTTACCCATCTCATTAACTTCACTGCTTTGTAAAAATGACTACAGTAACACTATTTCTTCAATATCCATTCTGATCTGTGACAACTGGAAGTTCTAATACAGTTTAAGAGAAGCATAGTATAAGGTCAGTTGCCGTGGTCGTACCATATGAAAAGGTTATAATAGTCGCTATGTTATCATATTTCAGGGCTGAGATAGCTTCATAAGTATACCCCAACATGTACGTAGTCTAGTTCATTGTTGTATTATTAAGCATCAGTTTTACATAAAGTTTATTCTAATTTTCAGGTTAACTAATCTTGGGTGTTTCTCAAAAGATCTTCTGACTCATTGGTTAGCAGCATCAAATTTTAACTTGCAAATGAAAATCTAACCATGCAGGTGAGTAGGCATGTGCTTTGTGCATGTGTTTCTGTCTTTATAGTTATTAACGTGGGAGTGTGTATGTGTTGGCGAGGGGGTATAATACTCTGCTAGGATGTTACCATCTTTCGGAGTTGACTTAACTTATAAGAGGGTGGTGGTTGGCTTATGAGACTAATAACTTCGCTCGGCTTATGAGAGGATTTATTTTAATTATTAATTTGAACTAAACTTAGTAAATGATCCATTTTTTATTAGAATGAGAAATAGAATATCAAAGATAATAAAATATATAAATTTTTGAATAGTATAAACTTTGTAAACCTAATTTCTACTGTTATTTTTTCATATTACTAAACATTTTTTATTGCCATTATTTTTTATTCATTTTTCATTTTAATATTTGTTTGTAATACAACATTTACTTTTACAAGAGTTATGTGATTTGTATGATATTTGTATTACATTATATTAATTTGTAGTTTTACAAGAGTGTAACCCCCTTTTGAAATTGTTAAATATAATCTTTTGTAAACTTTGTTGGCTGTCCACGCTGTAGGCATTACCATACTGTAGGAATCAGTAATGGTAAATAATAAAAAACTAAAACATACTCTTCATTTCAGGCCACTATTCCAAAAGGAAGACAAAAACTTCCTTTGCTTGCAGGCATTAAATTTTTTATTTAAAAAAAAACAGTTGTATTACTAGTTAGTGTAGGGGAGGAGAGAGTGAAAGGCTAATACTCTGCTGTGATGTTAAAATCTTTCGGGGCTGAGATAATCTGATGAATATAACCCAACGTGTACTGAGCCCAATTTATAAAGAATCGGTTCTGTGAAGCAGACAATTAAA
Source organism: Magicicada septendecula (assembly GCA_034769895.1). Lineage (NCBI taxonomy): Eukaryota > Metazoa > Arthropoda > Insecta > Hemiptera > Cicadidae > Magicicada > Magicicada septendecula. The sequence continues at coordinate 665,714,569 of CM068368.1, forward strand.
ATATGTTCTTTATTTCAGGTCAATTTGCTGGAATTATTAAAAATGAAAAAAAATCGTAAATTGGTAAGCATCAAATTTTATAACACGAAAGCTGGAAACTTATTCTACTAATAGGTGTGTGTGTGTGACTTTTGATGTCATGTGTTTTAATTTTTATTAAGAATAAACAAATAAAAAACAATTGGAGGTTTACAATTACATAATATAATTATATTATATGCCCGATATTTTATATTGTTTGTCCACACCAGTTGTTCTTTAGATAATACAACACCCAGTTATAAGTACAGCTCTTTTTTATGTAATTTTTATATAAGGAACTGAGTGATACTACCTCAGGTTAATGTTGATACATGAGTATTTACACCATAAATAAAATACTAATAAATAAAACATTAATAATTTGTAGTCCCTCATTGAAAAAAGTTCACTCCCTGTAGCAGTAAATCGACGTCTTAATCGGGTGACTTGTACTTCAAACGCTTTCAAGTGTGGAATCCACTATCACCACACACGAAGTCTGAGAACAGTGTTGCCCATTTAACCAAAGCTGTAAATTAATGTGGGACGGCCATTACATTCTTGTAATTCAGTTGGTGTCGAGTACGAGTAGTGAGTGACTTTCTTGTGGTTAATGTTCTTTAGGTTTTTTTTAGAATAAACTCAAATTTTCTATTCATGGATACTAATGGTCAACATAAACACATTTTTCATGATAGAAGTATAAAATAGTCCTTTAGGCTAAATCTGTATGTATGAACCTATCTACCCATCTCATTAACTTCACTGCTTTGTAAAAAAGACTACAGTAACACTATTTCTTCAATATCCATTCTGATCTGTGACAACTGGAAGTTCTAATACAGTTTAAGAGAAGCATAGTATAAGGTCAGTTGCCGTGGTCGTACCATATGAAAAGGTTATAATAGACACTTTATTTTATCATATTTCAGGGCTGAGATAGCTTCATAAGTATACCCCAACATGTACATAATCTAGTTCATTGTTGTATTATTAAGCATCAGTTTTACGTAAAGTTTATTCTAATTTTCAGGTTAACTAATCTTGGGTGTTTCTCAAAGATCTTCTGACTCATTGGTTAGCAGCATCGAATTTTAACTTGCAAATGAAAATCTAATCATGCAGGTGAGTAGGCATGTGCTTGTGTTTCTGTCTTTATAGTTATTAACGTGGAAGTGTGTATGTGTTGAAGAGGGGGGGGTAATACTCTGCTACGATGTTACCATCTTTCGGAGTTGACTTAACTTATAAGAGGATGGTGGTTGGCTTATGAGACTAATAACTTCGCTCGGCTTATGAGAGGATTTATTTTAATTATTAATTTGAACTAAACTTAGTAAATGATCCATTTTTTATTAGAATGAGAAGTAGAATATCAAAGATAATAAAATATATAAATTTTTGAATAGTATAAACTTTGTAAACCTAATTTCTACTGTTACTTTTTCATATTACTAAACATTTTTTATTCCCATTATTTTTTATTCATTTTTCATTTTAATATTGGTTTGTAATACAACATTTACTTTTACAAGAGTTATGTGATTTGTATGATATTTGTATTACATTATATTAATTTGTAGTTTTACAAGAGTGTAACCCCCTTTTGAAATTGTTAAATATAATCTTTTGTAAACTTTGTAAGTTGTCCACGCTGTAGGCATTACCATATTGTAGGAATCAGTAATGGTAAATAATAAAAAACTAAAACATACTCCTCATTTCACGCCACTATTCCAAAAGGAAGACAAAAACTTCCTTTGCTTGCAAGCATTACATTGTTTAGTTAAAAAAAATACTTACTGTTGTAATACTAGTTAGTGTAGGGGGGAGAGAGTGAAAGGCTAATACTCTGCTGTGATGTTAAAATCTTTCGGGGCTGAGATAACCTGATGAGTATAACCCAACGTGTACTGAGCCCAATTTATTAAGATAGTTATTAAGAATCGGTTCTGTTAAGCATACAATTAAAATATGTTCTTCGTTCCAGGTAAATTTGCTGGAATTATTAGAAAAGAAAAAAAATCGTAATTTGGTAAGCATCAAATTTTTTAACACGAAAGCTGGAAATTTATTCTACTAATAGGTGTGTGTGTGTGTGACTTTTGACATCAGGTATTTTAATTTTTTTTTAAGAATAAACAAAAATAAAACAATTGGAGGTTTACAATTACATAATATAACATAATTATATTATATGCCCGATATTTTATATTGTTTGTCCACACCAGTTGTTCATTAGATAATACAACACCTCCAGTTATAAGAACAGCCCTTTTTTATGTAATTTTTATATAAGGAACTGAGTGATACTACCTCAGGTTACTGTTGACACATGAGTATTTACACCATAAATAAAACACTAATAATTTGTAGTCCCTCATTGAAAAAGGTTCACTCCCTCTAGCAGTAAATCGAAATCTTTATCGGATGACTTGTACTTCAAACGCCTTCAATGTGTGGAATCCACTATCGCCACACACGAAGTCTGACAACAGTGTGGCCCATTTAACCAAAGCTGTAAATTAATGTGGGATGGCCATTACATTCTTGTAATTCAGTTGGTATTGAGTACGAGTAGTGAGTGACTTTCTTGTGGTTAATGTTCTTTAGGTTTTTATTAGATTAAACTCAATTTTTCTGTTCATGGATAATGATTGTCAACATAAACACATTTTTCATGATAGAAGTGTAAAATAGTCCTTTAGGCTAAATTTGTATGTATGAACCCATTTACCCATCTCATTAACTTCACTGCTTTGTAAAAATGACTACAGTAACACTATTTCTTCAATATCCATTCTGATCTGTGACAACTGGAAGTTCTAATACAGTTTAAGAGAAGCATAGTATAAGGTCAGTTGCCGTGGTCGTACCATATGAAAAGGTTATAATAGTCGCTATGTTATCATATTTCAGGGCTGAGATAGCTTCATAAGTATACCCCAACATGTACGTAGTCTAGTTCATTGTTGTATTATTAAGCATCAGTTTTACATAAAGTTTATTCTAATTTTCAGGTTAACTAATCTTGGGTGTTTCTCAAAAGATCTTCTGACTCATTGGTTAGCAGCATCAAATTTTAACTTGCAAATGAAAATCTAACCATGCAGGTGAGTAGGCATGTGCTTTGTGCATGTGTTTCTGTCTTTATAGTTATTAACGTGGGAGTGTGTATGTGTTGGCGAGGGGGTATAATACTCTGCTAGGATGTTACCATCTTTCGGAGTTGACTTAACTTATAAGAGGGTGGTGGTTGGCTTATGAGACTAATAACTTCGCTCGGCTTATGAGAGGATTTATTTTAATTATTAATTTGAACTAAACTTAGTAAATGATCCATTTTTTATTAGAATGAGAAATAGAATATCAAAGATAATAAAATATATAAATTTTTGAATAGTATAAACTTTGTAAACCTAATTTCTACTGTTATTTTTTCATATTACTAAACATTTTTTATTGCCATTATTTTTATTCATTTTTCATTTTAATATTTGTTTGTAATACAACATTTACTTTTACAAGAGTTATGTGATTTGTATGATATTTGTATTACATTATATTAATTTGTAGTTTTACAAGAGTGTAACCCCCTTTTGAAATTGTTAAATTTAATCTTTTGTAAACTTTGTTGGCTGTCCACGCTGTAGGCATTACCATACTGTAGGAATCAGTAATGGTAAATAATAAAAAACTAAAACATACTCTTCATTTCAGGCCACTATTCCAAAAGGAAGACAAAAACTTCCTTTGCTTGCAGGCATTAAATTTTTTATTTAAAAAAAAACAGTTGTATTACTAGTTAGTGTAGGGGAGGAGAGAGTGAAAGGCTAATACTCTGCTGTGATGTTAAAATCTTTCGGGGCTGAGATAATCTGATGAATATAACCCAACGTGTACTGAGCCCAATTTATAAAGAATCGGTTCTGTGAAGCAGACAATTAAAATATGTTCTTTATTTCAGGTCAATTTGCTGGAATTATTAAAAATGAAAAAAAATCGTAAATTGGTAAGCATCAAATTTTATAACACGAAAGCTGGAAACTTATTCTACTAATAGGTGTGTGTGTGTGTGTGTGTGTGTGTGTGTGTGTGTGTGTGTGTGTGTGTGTGTGTGTGTGTGTGACTTTTGATGTCATGTGTTTTAATTTTTATTAAGAATAAACAAATAAAAAACAATTGGAGGTTTACAATTACATAATATAATTATATTATATGCCCGATATTTTATATTGTTTGTTCACACCAGTTGTTCTTTAGATAATACAACACCCAGTTATAAGTACAGCTCTTTTTTATGTAATTTTTATATAAGGAACTGAGTGATACTACCTCAGGTTAATGTTGATACATGAGTATTTACACCATAAATAAAATACTAATAAATAAAACATTAATAATTTGTAGTCCCTCATTGAAAAAAGTTCGCTCCCTGTAGCAGTAAATCGACGTCTTAATCGGGTGACTTGTACTTCAAACGCTTTCAAGTGTGGAATCCACTATCACCACACACGAAGTCTGAGAACAGTGTTGCCCATTTAACCAAAGCTGTAAATTAATGTGGGACGGCCATTACATTCTTGTAATTCAGTTGGTGTCGAGTACGAGTAGTGAGTGACTTTCTTGTGGTTAATGTTCTTTAGGTTTTTTTTAGAATAAACTCAAATTTTCTATTCATGGATACTAATGGTCAACATAAACACATTTTTCATGATAGAAGTGTAAAATAGTCCTTTAGGCTAAATCTGTATGTATGAACCTATCTACCCATCTCATTAACTTCACTGCTTTGTAAAAAAGACTACAGTAACACTATTTCTTCAATATCCATTCTGATCTGTGACAACTGGAAGTTCTAATACAGTTTAAGAGAAGCATAGTATAAGGTCAGTTGCCGTGGTCGTACCATATGAAAAGGTTATAATAGACACTTTATTTTATCATATTTCAGGGCTGAGATAGCTTCATAAGTATACCCCAACATGTACATAATCTAGTTCATTGTTGTATTATTAAGCATCAGTTTTACTTAAAGTTTATTCTAATTTTCAGGTTAACTAATCTTGGGTGTTTCTCAAAGATCTTCTGACTCATTGGTTAGCAGCATCGAATTTTAACTTGCAAATGAAAGTCTAATCATGCAGGTGAGTAGGCATGTGCTTGTGTTTCTGTCTTTATAGTTATTAACATGGAAGTGTGTATGTGTTGAAGAGGGGGGGGTAATACTCTGCTACGATGTTACCATCTTTCGGAGTTGACTTAACTTATAAGAGGATGGTGGTTGGCTTATGAGACTAATAACTTCGCTTGGCTTATGAGAGGATTTATTTTAATTATTAATTTGAACTAAACTTAGTAAATGATCCATTTTTTATTAGAATGAGAAGTAGAATATCAAAGATAATAAAATATATAAATTTTTGAATAGTATAAACTTTGTAAACCTAATTTCTACTGTTACTTTTTCATATTACTAAACATTTTTTATTCCCATTATTTTTTATTCATTTTTCATTTTAATATTGGTTTGTAATACAACATTTACTTTTACAAGAGTTATGTGATTTGTATGATATTTGTATTACATTATATTAATTTGTAGTTTTACAAGAGTGTAACCCCCTTTTGAAATTGTTAAATATAATCTTTTGTAAACTTTGTAAGTTGTCCACGCTGTAGGCATTACCATATTGTAGGAATCAGTAATGGTAAATAATAAAAAACTAAAACATACTCCTCATTTCACGCCACTATTCCAAAAGGAAGACAAAAACTTCCTTTGCTTGCAAGCATTACATTGTTTAGTTAAAAAAAATACTTACAGTTGTAATACTAGTTAGTGTAGGGGGGAGAGAGTGAAAGGCTAATACTCTGCTGTGATGTTAAAATCTTTCGGGGCTGAGATAACCTGATGAGTATAACCCAACGTGTACTGAGCCCAATTTATTAAGATAGTTATTAAGAATCGGTTCTGTTAAGCATACAATTAAAATATGTTCTTCGTTCCAGGTAAATTTGCTGGAATTATTAGAAAAGAAAAAAAATCGTAATTTGGTAAGCATCAAATTTTTTAACACGAAAGCTGGAAATTTATTCTACTAATAGGTGTGTGTGTGTGACTTTTGACATCAGGTATTTTAATTTTTTTTTAAGAATAAACAAAAATAAAACAATTGGAGGTTTACAATTACATAATATAACATAATTATATTATATGCCCGATATTTTATATTGTTTGTCCACACCAGTTGTTCATTAGATAATACAACACCTCCAGTTATAAGAACAGCCCTTTTTTATATAATTTTTATATAAGGAACTGAGTGATACTACCTCAGGTTACTGTTGACACATGAGTATTTACACCATAAATAAAACACTAATAATTTGTAGTCCCTCATTGAAAAAGGTTCACTCCCTCTAGCAGTAAATCGAAATCTTTATCGGATGACTTGTACTTCAAACGCCTTCAATGTGTGGAATCCACTATCGCCACACACGAAGTCTGACAACAGTGTGGCCCATTTAACCAAAGCTGTAAATTAATGTGGGACGGCCATTACATTCTTGTAATTCAGTTGGTATTGAGTACGAGTAGTGAGTGACTTTCTTGTGGTTAATGTTCTTTAGGTTTTTATTAGATTAAACTCAATTTTTCTGTTCATGGATAATGATTGTCAACATAAACACATTTTTCATGATAGAAGTGTAAAATAGTCCTTTAGGCTAAATTTGTATGTATGAACCCATTTACCCATCTCATTAACTTCACTGCTTTGTAAAAATGACTACAGTAACACTATTTCTTCAATATCCATTCTGATCTGTGACAACTGGAAGTTCTAATACAGTTTAAGAGAAGCATAGTATAAGGTCAGTTGCCGTGGTCGTACCATATGAAAAGGTTATAATAGTCGCTATGTTATCATATTTCAGGGCTGAGATAGCTTCATAAGTATACCCCAACATGTACGTAGTCTAGTTCATTGTTGTATTATTAAGCATCAGTTTTACATAAAGTTTATTCTAATTTTCAGGTTAACTAATCTTGGGTGTTTCTCAAAAGATCTTCTGACTCATTGGTTAGCAGCATCAAATTTTAACTTGCAAATGAAAATCTAACCATGCAGGTGAGTAGGCATGTGCTTTGTGCATGTGTTTCTGTCTTTATAGTTATTAACGTGGGAGTGTGTATGTGTTGGCGAGGGGGTATAATACTCTGCTAGGATGTTACCATCTTTCGGAGTTGACTTAACTTATAAGAGGGTGGTGGTTGGCTTATGAGACTAATAACTTCGCTCGGCTTATGAGAGGATTTATTTTAATTATTAATTTGAACTAAACTTAGTAAATGATCCATTTTTTATTAGAATGAGAAATAGAATATCAAAGATAATAAAATATATAAATTTTTGAATAGTATAAACTTTGTAAACCTAATTTCTACTGTTATTTTTTCATATTACTAAACATTTTTTATTGCCATTATTTTTTATTCATTTTTCATTTTAATATTTGTTTGTAATACAACATTTACTTTTACAAGAGTTATGTGATTTGTATGATATTTGTATTACATTATATTAATTTGTAGTTTTACAAGAGTGTAACCCCCTTTTGAAATTGTTAAATATAATCTTTTGTAAACTTTGTTGGCTGTCCACGCTGTAGGCATTACCATACTGTAGGAATCAGTAATGGTAAATAATAAAAAACTAAAACATACTCTTCATTTCAGGCCACTATTCCAAAAGGAAGACAAAAACTTCCTTTGCTTGCAGGCATTAAATTTTTTATTTAAAAAAAAACAGTTGTATTACTAGTTAGTGTAGGGGAGGAGAGAGTGAAAGGCTAATACTCTGCTGTGATGTTAAAATCTTTCGGGGCTGAGATAATCTGATGAATATAACCCAACGTGTACTGAGCCCAATTTATAAAGAATCGGTTCTGTGAAGCAGACAATTAAAATATGTTCTTTATTTCAGGTCAATTTGCTGGAATTATTAAAAATGAAAAAAAATCGTAAATTGGTAAGCATCAAATTTTATAACACGAAAGCTGGAAACTTATTCTACTAATAGGTGTGTGTGTGTGACTTTTGATGTCATGTGTTTTAATTTTTATTAAGAATAAACAAATAAAAAACAATTGGAGGTTTACAATTACATAATATAATTATATTATATGCCCGATATTTTATATTGTTTGTCCACACCAGTTGTTCTTTAGATAATACAACACCCAGTTATAAGTACAGCTCTTTTTTATGTAATTTTTATATAAGGAACTGAGTGATACTACCTCAGGTTAATGTTGATACATGAGTATTTACACCATAAATAAAATACTAATAAATAAAACATTAATAATTTGTAGTCCCTCATTGAAAAAAGTTCACTCCCTGTAGCAGTAAATCGACGTCTTAATCGGGTGACTTGTACTTCAAACGCTTTCAAGTGTGGAATTCACTATCACCACACACGAAGTCTGAGAACAGTGTTGCCCATTTAACCAAAGCTGTAAATTAATGTGGGACGGCCATTACATTCTTGTAATTCAGTTGGTGTCGAGTACGAGTAGTGAGTGACTTTCTTGTGGTTAATGTTCTTTAGGTTTTTTTTAGAATAAACTCAAATTTTCTATTCATGGATACTAATGGTCAACATAAACACATTTTTCATGATAGAAGTGTAAAATAGTCCTTTAGGCTAAATCTGTATGTATGAACCTATCTACCCATCTCATTAACTTCACTGCTTTGTAAAAAAGACTACAGTAACACTATTTCTTCAATATCCATTCTGATCTGTGACAACTGGAAGTTCTAATACAGTTTAAGAGAAGCATAGTATAAGGTCAGTTGCCGTGGTCGTACCATATGAAAAGGTTATAATAGACACTTTATTTTATCATATTTCAGGGCTGAGATAGCTTCATAAGTATACCCCAACATGCACATAATCTAGTTCATTGTTGTATTATTAAGCATCAGTTTTACGTAAAGTTTATTCTAATTTTCAGGTTAACTAATCTTGGGTGTTTCTCAAAGATCTTCTGACTCATTGGTTAGCAGCATCGAATTTTAACTTGCAAATGAAAATATAATCATGCAGGTGAGTAGGCATGTGCTTGTGTTTCTGTCTTTATAGTTATTAACGTGGAAGTGTGTATGTGTTGAAGAGGGTGGGGGTAATACTCTGCTACGATGTTACCATCTTTCGGAGTTGACTTAACTTATAAGAGGATGGTGGTTGGCTTATGAGACTAATAACTTCGCTCGGCTTATGAGAGGATTTATTTTAATTATTAATTTGAACTAAACTTAGTAAATGATCCATTTTTTATTAGAATGAGAAGTAGAATATCAAAGATAATAAAATATATAAATTTTTGAATAGTATAAACTTTGTAAACCTAATTTCTACTGTTACTTTTTCATATTACTAAACATTTTTTATTCCCATTATTTTTTATTCATTTTTCATTTTAATATTGGTTTGTAATACAACATTTACTTTTACAAGAGTTATGTGATTTGTATGATATTTGTATTACATTATATTAATTTGTAGTTTTACAAGAGTGTAACCCCCTTTTGAAATTGTTAAATATAATCTTTTGTAAACTTTGTAAGTTGTCCACGCTGTAGGCATTACCATATTGTAGGAATCAGTAATGGTAAATAATAAAAAACTAAAACATACTCCTCATTTCACGCCACTATTCCAAAAGGAAGACAAAAACTTCCTTTGCTTGCAAGCATTACATTGTTTAGTTAAAAAAAATACTTACAGTTGTAATACTAGTTAGTGTAGGGGGGAGAGAGTGAAAGGCTAATACTCTGCTGTGATGTTAAAATCTTTCGGGGCTGAGATAACCTGATGAGTATAACCCAACGTGTACTGAGCCCAATTTATTAAGATAGTTATTAAGAATCGGTTCTGTTAAGCATACAATTAAAATATGTTCTTCGTTCCAGGTAAATTTGCTGGAATTATTAGAAAAGAAAAAAAATCGTAATTTGGTAAGCATCAAATTTTTTAACACGAAAGCTGGAAATTTATTCTACTAATAGGTGTGTGTGTGTGACTTTTGACATCAGGTATTTTAATTTTTTTTTAAGAATAAACAAAAATAAAACAATTGGAGGTTTACAATTACATAATATAACATAATTATATTATATGCCCGATATTTTATATTGTTTGTCCACACCAGTTGTTCATTAGATAATACAACACCTCCAGTTATAAGAACAGCCCTTTTTTATGTAATTTTTATATAAGGAACTGAGTGATACTACCTCAGGTTACTGTTGACACATGAGTATTTACACCATAAATAAAACACTAATAATTTGTAGTCCCTCATTGAAAAAGGTTCACTCCCTCTAGCAGTAAATCGAAATCTTTATCGGATGACTTGTACTTCAAACGCCTTCAATGTGTGGAATCCACTATCGCCACACACGAAGTCTGACAACAGTGTGGCCCATTTAACCAAAGCTGTAAATTAATGTGGGACGGCCATTACATTCTTGTAATTCAGTTGGTATTGAGTACGAGTAGTGAGTGACTTTCTTGTGGTTAATGTTCTTTAGGTTTTTATTAGATTAAACTCAATTTTTCTGTTCATGGATAATGATTGTCAACATAAACACATTTTTCATGATAGAAGTGTAAAATAGTCCTTTAGGCTAAATTTGTATGTATGAACCCATTTACCCATCTCATTAACTTCACTGCTTTGTAAAAATGACTACAGTAACACTATTTCTTCAATATCCATTCTGATCTGTGACAACTGGAAGTTCTAATACAGTTTAAGAGAAGCATAGTATAAGGTCAGTTGCCGTGGTCGTACCATATGAAAAGGTTATAATAGTCGCTATGTTATCATATTTCAGGGCTGAGATAGCTTCATAAGTATACCCCAACATGTACGTAGTCTAGTTCATTGTTGTATTATTAAGCATCAGTTTTACATAAAGTTTATTCTAATTTTCAGGTTAACTAATCTTGGGTGTTTCTCAAAAGATCTTCTGACTCATTGGTTAGCAGCATCAAATTTTAACTTGCAAATGAAAATCTAACCATGCAGGTGAGTAGGCATGTGCTTTGTGCATGTGTTTCTGTCTTTATAGTTATTAACGTGGGAGTGTGTATGTGTTGGCAAGGGGGTATAATACTCTGCTAGGATGTTACCATCTTTCGGAGTTGACTTAACTTATAAGAGGGTGGTGGTTGGCTTATGAGACTAATAACTTCGCTCGGCTTATGAGAGGATTTATTTTAATTATTAATTTGAACTAAACTTAGTAAATGATCCATTTTTTATTAGAATGAGAAATAGAATATCAAAGATAATAAAATATATAAATTTTTGAATAGTATAAACTTTGTAAACCTAATTTCTACTGTTATTTTTTCATATTACTAAACATTTTTTATTGCCATTATTTTTTATTCATTTTTCATTTTAATATTTGTTTGTAATACAACATTTACTTTTACAAGAGTTATGTGATTTGTATGATATTTGTATTACATTATATTAATTTGTAGTTTTACAAGAGTGTAACCCCCTTTTGAAATTGTTAAATATAATCTTTTGTAAACTTTGTTGGCTGTCCACGCTGTAGGCATTACCATACTGTAGGAATCAGTAATGGTAAATAATAAAAAACTAAAACATACTCTTCATTTCAGGCCACTATTCCAAAAGGAAGACAAAAACTTCCTTTGCTTGCAGGCATTAAATTTTTTATTTAAAAAAAAACAGTTGTATTACTAGTTAGTGTAGGGGAGGAGAGAGTGAAAGGCTAATACTCTGCTGTGATGTTAAAATCTTTCGGGGCTGAGATAATCTGATGAATATAACCCAACGTGTACTGAGCCCAATTTATAAAGAATCGGTTCTGTGAAGCAGACAATTAAAATATGTTCTTTATTTCAGGTCAATTTGCTGGAATTATTAAAAATGAAAAAAAATCGTAAATTGGTAAGCATCAAATTTTATAACACGAAAGCTGGAAACTTATTCTACTAATAGGTGTGTGTGTGTGACTTTTGATGTCATGTGTTTTAATTTTTATTAAGAATAAACAAATAAAAAACAATTGGAGGTTTACAATTACATAATATAATTATATTATATGCCCGATATTTTATATTGTTTGTCCACACCAGTTGTTCTTTAGATAATACAACACCCAGTTATAAGTACAGCTCTTTTTTATGTAATTTTTATATAAGGAACTGAGTGATACTACCTCAGGTTAATGTTGATACATGAGTATTTACACCATAAATAAAATACTAATAAATAAAACATTAATAATTTGTAGTCCCTCATTGAAAAAAGTTCACTCCCTGTAGCAGTAAATCGACGTCTTAATCGGGTGACTTGTACTTCAAACGCTTTCAAGTGTGGAATCCACTATCACCACACACGAAGTCTGAGAACAGTGTTGCCCATTTAACCAAAGCTGTAAATTAATGTGGGACGGCCATTACATTCTTGTAATTCAGTTGGTGTCGAGTACGAGTAGTGAGTGACTTTCTTGTGGTTAATGTTCTTTAGGTTTTTTTTAGAATAAACTCAAATTTTCTATTCATGGATACTAATGGTCAACATAAACACATTTTTCATGATAGAAGTATAAAATAGTCCTTTAGGCTAAATCTGTATGTATGAACCTATCTACCCATCTCATTAACTTCACTGCTTTGTAAAAAAGACTACAGTAACACTATTTCTTCAATATCCATTCTGATCTGTGACAACTGGAAGTTCTAATACAGTTTAAGAGAAGCATAGTATAAGGTCAGTTGCCGTGGTCGTACCATATGAAAAGGTTATAATAGACACTTTATTTTATCATATTTCAGGGCTGAGATAGCTTCATAAGTATACCCCAACATGTACATAATCTAGTTCATTGTTGTATTATTAAGCATCAGTTTTACGTAAAGTTTATTCTAATTTTCAGGTTAACTAATCTTGGGTGTTTCTCAAAGATCTTCTGACTCATTGGTTAGCAGCATCGAATTTTAACTTGCAAATGAAAATCTAATCATGCAGGTGAGTAGGCATGTGCTTGTGTTTCTGTCTTTATAGTTATTAACGTGGAAGTGTGTATGTGTTGAAGAGGGGGGGGGTAATACTCTGCTACGATGTTACCATCTTTCGGAGTTGACTTAACTTATAAGAGGATGGTGGTTGGCTTATGAGACTAATAACTTCGCTCGGCTTATGAGAGGATTTATTTTAATTATTAATTTGAACTAAACTTAGTAAATGATCCATTTTTTATTAGAATGAGAAGTAGAATATCAAAGATAATAAAATATATAAATTTTTGAATAGTATAAACTTTGTAAACCTAATTTCTACTGTTACTTTTTCATATTACTAAACATTTTTTATTCCCATTATTTTTTATTCATTTTTCATTTTAATATTGGTTTGTAATACAACATTTACTTTTACAAGAGTTATGTGATTTGTATGATATTTGTATTACATTATATTAATTTGTAGTTTTACAAGAGTGTAACCCCCTTTTGAAATTGTTAAATATAATCTTTTGTAAACTTTGTAAGTTGTCCACGCTGTAGGCATTACCATATTGTAGGAATCAGTAATGGTAAATAATAAAAAACTAAAACATACTCCTCATTTCACGCCACTATTCCAAAAGGAAGACAAAAACTTCCTTTGCTTGCAAGCATTACATTGTTTAGTTAAAAAAAATACTTACAGTTGTAATACTAGTTAGTGTAGGGGGGAGAGAGTGAAAGGCTAATACTCTGCTGTGATGTTAAAATCTTTCGGGGCTGAGATAACCTGATGAGTATAACCCAACGTGTACTGAGCCCAATTTATTAAGATAGTTATTAAGAATCGGTTCTGTTAAGCATACAATTAAAATATGTTCTTCGTTCCAGGTAAATTTGCTGGAATTATTAGAAAAGAAAAAAAATCGTAATTTGGTAAGCATCAAATTTTTTAACACGAAAGCTGGAAATTTATTCTACTAATAGGTGTGTGTGTGTGTGACTTTTGACATCAGGTATTTTAATTTTTTTTTAAGAATAAACAAAAATAAAACAATTGGAGGTTTACAATTACATAATATAACATAATTATATTATATGCCCGATATTTTATATTGTTTGTCCACACCAGTTGTTCATTAGATAATACAACACCTCCAGTTATAAGAACAGCCCTTTTTTATGTAATTTTTATATAAGGAACTGAGTGATACTACCTCAGGTTACTGTTGACACATGAGTATTTACACCATAAATAAAACACTAATAATTTGTAGTCCCTCATTGAAAAAGGTTCACTCCCTCTAGCAGTAAATCGAAATCTTTATCGGATGACTTGTACTTCAAACGCCTTCAATGTGTGGAATCCACTATCGCCACACACGAAGTCTGACAACAGTGTGGCCCATTTAACCAAAGCTGTAAATTAATGTGGGACGGCCATTACATTCTTGTAATTCAGTTGGTATTGAGTACGAGTAGTGAGTGACTTTCTTGTGGTTAATGTTCTTTAGGTTTTTATTAGATTAAACTCAATTTTTCTGTTCATGGATAATGATTGTCAACATAAACACATTTTTCATGATAGAAGTGTAAAATAGTCCTTTAGGCTAAATTTGTATGTATGAACCCATTTACCCATCTCATTAACTTCACTGCTTTGTAAAAATGACTACAGTAACACTATTTCTTCAATATCCATTCTGATCTGTGACAACTGGAAGTTCTAATACAGTTTAAGAGAAGCATAGTATAAGGTCAGTTGCCGTGGTCGTACCATATGAAAAGGTTATAATAGTCGCTATGTTATCATATTTCAGGGCTGAGATAGCTTCATAAGTATACCCCAACATGTACGTAGTCTAGTTCATTGTTGTATTATTAAGCATCAGTTTTACATAAAGTTTATTCTAATTTTCAGGTTAACTAATCTTGGGTGTTTCTCAAAAGATCTTCTGACTCATTGGTTAGCAGCATCAAATTTTAACTTGCAAATGAAAATCTAACCATGCAGGTGAGTAGGCATGTGCTTTGTGCATGTGTTTCTGTCTTTATAGTTATTAACGTGGGAGTGTGTATGTGTTGGCGAGGGGGTATAATACTCTGCTAGGATGTTACCATCTTTCGGAGTTGACTTAACTTATAAGAGGGTGGTGGTTGGCTTATGAGACTAATAACTTCGCTCGGCTTATGAGAGGATTTATTTTAATTATTAATTTGAACTAAACTTAGTAAATGATCCATTTTTTATTAGAATGAGAAATAGAATATCAAAGATAATAAAATATATAAATTTTTGAATAGTATAAACTTTGTAAACCTAATTTCTACTGTTATTTTTTCATATTACTAAACATTTTTTATTGCCATTATTTTTATTCATTTTTCATTTTAATATTTGTTTGTAATACAACATTTACTTTTACAAGAGTTATGTGATTTGTATGATATTTGTATTACATTATATTAATTTGTAGTTTTACAAGAGTGTAACCCCCTTTTGAAATTGTTAAATTTAATCTTTTGTAAACTTTGTTGGCTGTCCACGCTGTAGGCATTACCATACTGTAGGAATCAGTAATGGTAAATAATAAAAAACTAAAACATACTCTTCATTTCAGGCCACTATTCCAAAAGGAAGACAAAAACTTCCTTTGCTTGCAGGCATTAAATTTTTTATTTAAAAAAAAACAGTTGTATTACTAGTTAGTGTAGGGGAGGAGAGAGTGAAAGGCTAATACTCTGCTGTGATGTTAAAATCTTTCGGGGCTGAGATAATCTGATGAATATAACCCAACGTGTACTGAGCCCAATTTATAAAGAATCGGTTCTGTGAAGCAGACAATTAAAATATGTTCTTTATTTCAGGTCAATTTGCTGGAATTATTAAAAATGAAAAAAAATCGTAAATTGGTAAGCATCAAATTTTATAACACGAAAGCTGGAAACTTATTCTACTAATAGGTGTGTGTGTGTGTGTGTGTGTGTGTGACTTTTGATGTCATGTGTTTTAATTTTTATTAAGAATAAACAAATAAAAAACAATTGGAGGTTTACAATTACATAATATAATTATATTATATGCCCGATATTTTATATTGTTTGTCCACACCAGTTGTTCTTTAGATAATACAACACCCAGTTATAAGTACAGCTCTTTTTTATGTAATTTTTATATAAGGAACTGAGTGATACTACCTCAGGTTAATGTTGATACATGAGTATTTACACCATAAATAAAATACTAATAAATAAAACATTAATAATTTGTAGTCCCTCATTGAAAAAAGTTCGCTCCCTGTAGCAGTAAATCGACGTCTTAATCGGGTGACTTGTACTTCAAACGCTTTCAAGTGTGGAATCCACTATCACCACACACGAAGTCTGAGAACAGTGTTGCCCATTTAACCAAAGCTGTAAATTAATGTGGGACGGCCATTACATTCTTGTAATTCAGTTGGTGTCGAGTACGAGTAGTGAGTGACTTTCTTGTGGTTAATGTTCTTTAGGTTTTTTTTAGAATAAACTCAAATTTTCTATTCATGGATACTAATGGTCAACATAAACACATTTTTCATGGTAGAAGTGTAAAATAGTCCTTTAGGCTAAATCTGTATGTATGAACCTATCTACCCATCTCATTAACTTCACTGCTTTGTAAAAAAGACTACAGTAACACTATTTCTTCAATATCCATTCTGATCTGTGACAACTGGAAGTTCTAATACAGTTTAAGAGAAGCATAGTATAAGGTCAGTTGCCGTGGTCGTACCATATGAAAAGGTTATAATAGACACTTTATTTTATCATATTTCAGGGCTGAGATAGCTTCATAAGTATACCCCAACATGTACATAATCTAGTTCATTGTTGTATTATTAAGCATCAGTTTTACGTAAAGTTTATTCTAATTTTCAGGTTAACTAATCTTGGGTGTTTCTCAAAGATCTTCTGACTCATTGGTTAGCAGCATCGAATTTTAACTTGCAAATGAAAGTCTAATCATGCAGGTGAGTAGGCATGTGCTTGTGTTTCTGTCTTTATAGTTATTAACATGGAAGTGTGTATGTGTTGAAGAGGGGGGGGTAATACTCTGCTACGATGTTACCATCTTTCGGAGTTGACTTAACTTATAAGAGGATGGTGGTTGGCTTATGAGACTAATAACTTCGCTCGGCTTATGAGAGGATTTATTTTAATTATTAATTTGAACTAAACTTAGTAAATGATCCATTTTTTATTAGAATGAGAAGTAGAATATCAAAGATAATAAAATATATAAATTTTTGAATAGTATAAACTTTGTAAACCTAATTTCTACTGTTACTTTTTCATATTACTAAACATTTTTTATTCCCATTATTTTTTATTCATTTTTCATTTTAATATTGGTTTGTAATACAACATTTACTTTTACAAGAGTTATGTGATTTGTATGATATTTGTATTACATTATATTAATTTGTAGTTTTACAAGAGTGTAACCCCCTTTTGAAATTGTTAAATATAATCTTTTGTAAACTTTGTAAGTTGTCCACGCTGTAGGCATTACCATATTGTAGGAATCAGTAATGGTAAATAATAAAAAACTAAAACATACTCCTCATTTCACGCCACTATTCCAAAAGGAAGACAAAAACTTCCTTTGCTTGCAAGCATTACATTGTTTAGTTAAAAAAAATACTTACAGTTGTAATACTAGTTAGTGTAGGGGGGAGAGAGTGAAAGGCTAATACTCTGCTGTGATGTTAAAATCTTTCGGGGCTGAGATAACCTGATGAGTATAACCCAACGTGTACTGAGCCCAATTTATTAAGATAGTTATTAAGAATCGGTTCTGTTAAGCATACAATTAAAATATGTTCTTCGTTCCAGGTAAATTTGCTGGAATTATTAGAAAAGAAAAAAAATCGTAATTTGGTAAGCATCAAATTTTTTAACACGAAAGCTGGAAATTTATTCTACTAATAGGTGTGTGTGTGTGACTTTTGACATCAGGTATTTTAATTTTTTTTTAAGAATAAACAAAAATAAAACAATTGGAGGTTTACAATTACATAATATAACATAATTATATTATATGCCCGATATTTTATATTGTTTGTCCACACCAGTTGTTCATTAGATAATACAACACCTCCAGTTATAAGAACAGCCCTTTTTTATGTAATTTTTATATAAGGAACTGAGTGATACTACCTCAGGTTACTGTTGACACATGAGTATTTACACCATAAATAAAACACTAATAATTTGTAGTCCCTCATTGAAAAAGGTTCACTCCCTCTAGCAGTAAATCGAAATCTTTATCGGATGACTTGTACTTCAAACGCGTTCAATGTGTGGAATCCACTATCGCCACACACGAAGTCTGACAACAGTGTGGCCCATTTAACCAAAGCTGTAAATTAATGTGGGACGGCCATTACATTCTTGTAATTCAGTTGGTATTGAGTACGAGTAGTGAGTGACTTTCTTGTGGTTAATGTTCTTTAGGTTTTTATTAGATTAAACTCAATTTTTCTGTTCATGGATAATGATTGTCAACATAAACACATTTTTCATGATAGAAGTGTAAAATAGTCCTTTAGGCTAAATTTGTATGTATGAACCCATTTACCCATCTCATTAACTTCACTGCTTTGTAAAAATGACTACAGTAACACTATTTCTTCAATATCAATTCTGATCTGTAACTTAACTGGAAGTTCTAATACAGTTTAAGAGAAGCATAGTATAAGGTCAGTTGCTGTGGTCGTACCATATGAACAGGTTATAATAGTCACTATGTTATCATATTTCAGGGCTGAGATAGCTTCATAAGTATACCCCAATATGTACGTAGTCTAGTTCATTGTTGTATTATTAAGCATCAGTTTTACATAAAGTTTATTCTAATTTTCAGGTTAACTAATCTTGGGTGTTTCTCAAAATATCTTCTGACTCATTGGTTAGCAGCATCAAATTTTAACTTGCAAATGAAAATCTAACCATGCAGGTGAGTAGGCATGTGCTTTGTGCATGTGTTTCTGTCTTTATAGTTATTAACGTGGGAGTGTGTATGTGTTTGCGAGGGGGGGATAATACTCTGCTAGGATGTTACCATCTTTCGGAGTTGACTTAACTTATAAGAGGATGGTGGTTGGCTTATGAGACTAATAACTTCGCTCGGCTTATGAGAGGATTTATTTTAATTATTAATTTGAACTAAACTTAGTAAATGATCCATTTTTTATTAGAATGTGAAATAGAATATCAGTGATAATAAAATATAAATTTTTGAATAGTATAAACTTTGTAAACCTAATTTCTACTGTTATTTTTTCATATTACTAAACATTTTTTATTGCCATTATTTTTTATTCCCTTAACATTTTAATATTTGTTTGTAATACAACATTTACTTTTACAAGAGTTATGTGATTTGTATGATATTTGTATTACATTATATTAATTTGTAGTTCTACAAGAGAGTAACCCCTTTTTGAAATTGTTAACTATAATATTTGTAAACTTTGTTGGCTGTCCACGCTATAGGCATTACCATACTGTAGGAATCAGTAACGGTAAATAATAAAAAACTAAAACATACTCTTCATTTCAGGCCACTATTCCAAAGGGAAGACAAAACTTCCTTTGTTTGCAGGCATTAAATTTTTTATTTAAAAAAAAACAGTTGTATTACTAGTTAGTGTAGGGGAGGAGAGAGTGAAAGGCTAATACTCTGCTGTGATGTTAAAATCTTTCGGGGCTGAGATAATCTGATGAATATAACCCAACGTGTACTGAGCCCAATTTATTAAGAATCGGTTCTGTTAAGCAGACAATTAAAATATGTTCTTTATTTCAGGTAAATTTGCTGGAATTATTAAAAAAGAAAAAAAATCGTAATTTGGTAAGCATCAAATTTTATAACACGAAAGCTGGAAACTTATTCTACTAATAGGTGTGTGTGTGTGTGTGTGTGTGTGTGTGTGTGTGTGTGTGTGTGTGTGTGTGTGTGTGTGTGTGTGTGTGACTTTTGATGTCATGTGTTTTAATTTTTATTAAGAATAAACAAATAAAAAACAATTGGAGGTTTACAATTACATAATATAATTATATTATATGCCCGATATTTTATATTGTTTGTCCACACCAGTTGTTCTTTAGATAATACAACACCCAGTTATAAGTACAGCTCTTTTTTATGTAATTTTTATATAAGGAACTGAGTGATACTACCTCAGGTTAATGTTGATACATGAGTATTTACACCATAAATAAAATACTAATAAATAAAACATTAATAATTTGTAGTCCCTCATTGAAAAAAGTTCGCTCCCTGTAGCAGTAAATCGACGTCTTAATCGGGTGACTTGTACTTCAAACGCTTTCAAGTGTGGAATCCACTATCACCACACACGAAGTCTGAGAACAGTGTTGCCCATTTAACCAAAGCTGTAAATTAATGTGGGACGGCCATTACATTCTTGTAATTCAGTTGGTGTCGAGTACGAGTAGTGAGTGACTTTCTTGTGGTTAATGTTCTTTAGGTTTTTTTTAGAATAAACTCAAATTTTCTATTCATGGATACTAATGGTCAACATAAACACATTTTTCATGGTAGAAGTGTAAAATAGTCCTTTAGGCTAAATCTGTATGTATGAACCTATCTACCCATCTCATTAACTTCACTGCTTTGTAAAAAAGACTACAGTAACACTATTTCTTCAATATCCATTCTGATCTGTGACAACTGGAAGTTCTAATACAGTTTAAGAGAAGCATAGTATAAGGTCAGTTGCCGTGGTCGTACCATATGAAAAGGTTATAATAGACACTTTATTTTATCATATTTCAGGGCTGAGATAGCTTCATAAGTATACCCCAACATGTACATAATCTAGTTCATTGTTGTATTATTAAGCATCAGTTTTACGTAAAGTTTATTCTAATTTTCAGGTTAACTAATCTTGGGTGTTTCTCAAAGATCTTCTGACTCATTGGTTAGCAGCATCGAATTTTAACTTGCAAATGAAAGTCTAATCATGCAGGTGAGTAGGCATGTGCTTGTGTTTCTGTCTTTATAGTTATTAACATGGAAGTGTGTATGTGTTGAAGAGGGGGGGGTAATACTCTGCTACGATGTTACCATCTTTCGGAGTTGACTTAACTTATAAGAGGATGGTGGTTGGCTTATGAGACTAATAACTTCGCTCGGCTTATGAGAGGATTTATTTTAATTATTAATTTGAACTAAACTTAGTAAATGATCCATTTTTTATTAGAATGAGAAGTAGAATATCAAAGATAATAAAATATATAAATTTTTGAATAGTATAAACTTTGTAAACCTAATTTCTACTGTTACTTTTTCATATTACTAAACATTTTTTATTCCCATTATTTTTTATTCATTTTTCATTTTAATATTGGTTTGTAATACAACATTTACTTTTACAAGAGTTATGTGATTTGTATGATATTTGTATTACATTATATTAATTTGTAGTTTTACAAGAGTGTAACCCCCTTTTGAAATTGTTAAATATAATCTTTTGTAAACTTTGTAAGTTGTCCACGCTGTAGGCATTACCATATTGTAGGAATCAGTAATGGTAAATAATAAAAAACTAAAACATACTCCTCATTTCACGCCACTATTCCAAAAGGAAGACAAAAACTTCCTTTGCTTGCAAGCATTACATTGTTTAGTTAAAAAAAATACTTACAGTTGTAATACTAGTTAGTGTAGGGGGGAGAGAGTGAAAGGCTAATACTCTGCTGTGATGTTAAAATCTTTCGGGGCTGAGATAACCTGATGAGTATAACCCAACGTGTACTGAGCCCAATTTATTAAGATAGTTATTAAGAATCGGTTCTGTTAAGCATACAATTAAAATATGTTCTTCGTTCCAGGTAAATTTGCTGGAATTATTAGAAAAGAAAAAAAATCGTAATTTGGTAAGCATCAAATTTTTTAACACGAAAGCTGGAAATTTATTCTACTAATAGGTGTGTGTGTGTGACTTTTGACATCAGGTATTTTAATTTTTTTTTAAGAATAAACAAAAATAAAACAATTGGAGGTTTACAATTACATAATATAACATAATTATATTATATGCCCGATATTTTATATTGTTTGTCCACACCAGTTGTTCATTAGATAATACAACACCTCCAGTTATAAGAACAGCCCTTTTTTATGTAATTTTTATATAAGGAACTGAGTGATACTACCTCAGGTTACTGTTGACACATGAGTATTTACACCATAAATAAAACACTAATAATTTGTAGTCCCTCATTGAAAAAGGTTCACTCCCTCTAGCAGTAAATCGAAATCTTTATCGGATGACTTGTACTTCAAACGCCTTCAATGTGTGGAATCCACTATCGCCACACACGAAGTCTGACAACAGTGTGGCCCATTTAACCAAAGCTGTAAATTAATGTGGGACGGCCATTACATTCTTGTAATTCAGTTGGTATTGAGTACGAGTAGTGAGTGACTTTCTTGTGGTTAATGTTCTTTAGGTTTTTATTAGATTAAACTCAATTTTTCTGTTCATGGATAATGATTGTCAACATAAACACATTTTTCATGATAGAAGTGTAAAATAGTCCTTTAGGCTAAATTTGTATGTATGAACCCATTTACCCATCTCATTAACTTCACTGCTTTGTAAAAATGACTACAGTAACACTATTTCTTCAATATCAATTCTGATCTGTAACTTAACTGGAAGTTCTAATACAGTTTAAGAGAAGCATAGTATAAGGTCAGTTGCTGTGGTCGTACCATATGAACAGGTTATAATAGTCACTATGTTATCATATTTCAGGGCTGAGATAGCTTCATAAGTATACCCCAATATGTACGTAGTCTAGTTCATTGTTGTATTATTAAGCATCAGTTTTACATAAAGTTTATTCTAATTTTCAGGTTAACTAATCTTGGGTGTTTCTCAAAATATCTTCTGACTCATTGGTTAGCAGCATCAAATTTTAACTTGCAAATGAAAATCTAACCATG
This sequence comes from Magicicada septendecula, assembly GCA_034769895.1. Classification (NCBI taxonomy): domain Eukaryota; kingdom Metazoa; phylum Arthropoda; class Insecta; order Hemiptera; family Cicadidae; genus Magicicada; species Magicicada septendecula. Next base: position 665,737,672 of record CM068368.1, read on the forward strand.
CAGGTGAGTAGGCATGTGCTTTGTGCATGTGTTTCTGTCTTTATAGTTATTAACGTGGGAGTGTGTATGTGTTTGCGAGGGGGGGATAATACTCTGCTAGGATGTTACCATCTTTCGGAGTTGACTTAACTTATAAGAGGATGGTGGTTGGCTTATGAGACTAATAACTTCGCTCGGCTTATGAGAGGATTTATTTTAATTATTAATTTGAACTAAACTTAGTAAATGATCCATTTTTTATTAGAATGTGAAATAGAATATCAGTGATAATAAAATATAAATTTTTGAATAGTATAAACTTTGTAAACCTAATTTCTACTGTTATTTTTTCATATTACTAAACATTTTTTATTGCCATTATTTTTTATTCCCTTAACATTTTAATATTTGTTTGTAATACAACATTTACTTTTACAAGAGTTATGTGATTTGTATGATATTTGTATTACATTATATTAATTTGTAGTTCTACAAGAGAGTAACCCCTTTTTGAAATTGTTAACTATAATATTTGTAAACTTTGTTGGCTGTCCACGCTATAGGCATTACCATACTGTAGGAATCAGTAACGGTAAATAATAAAAAACTAAAACATACTCTTCATTTCAGGCCACTATTCCAAAGGGAAGACAAAACTTCCTTTGTTTGCAGGCATTAAATTTTTTATTTAAAAAAAAACAGTTGTATTACTAGTTAGTGTAGGGGAGGAGAGAGTGAAAGGCTAATACTCTGCTGTGATGTTAAAATCTTTCGGGGCTGAGATAATCTGATGAATATAACCCAACGTGTACTGAGCCCAATTTATTAAGAATCGGTTCTGTTAAGCAGACAATTAAAATATGTTCTTTATTTCAGGTAAATTTGCTGGAATTATTAAAAAAGAAAAAAAATCGTAATTTGGTAAGCATCAAATTTTATAACACGAAAGCTGGAAACTTATTCTACTAATAGGTGTGTGTGTGTGTGTGTGTGTGTGTGTGTGTGTGTGTGTGTGTGTGTGTGTGTGTGTGTGTGTGTGTGACTTTTGATGTCATGTGTTTTAATTTTTATTAAGAATAAACAAATAAAAAACAATTGGAGGTTTACAATTACATAATATAATTATATTATATGCCCGATATTTTATATTGTTTGTCCACACCAGTTGTTCTTTAGATAATACAACACCCAGTTATAAGTACAGCTCTTTTTTATGTAATTTTTATATAAGGAACTGAGTGATACTACCTCAGGTTAATGTTGATACATGAGTATTTACACCATAAATAAAATACTAATAAATAAAACATTAATAATTTGTAGTCCCTCATTGAAAAAAGTTCACTCCCTGTAGCAGTAAATCGACGTCTTAATCGGGTGACTTGTACTTCAAACGCTTTCAAGTGTGGAATCCACTATCACCACACACGAAGTCTGAGAACAGTGTTGCCCATTTAACCAAAGCTGTAAATTAATGTGGGACGGCCATTACATTCTTGTAATTCAGTTGGTGTCAAGTACGAGTAGTGAGTGACTTTCTTGTGGTTAATGTTCTTTAGGTTTTTTTTAGAATAAACTCAAATTTTCTATTCATGGATACTAATGGTCAACATAAACACATTTTTCATGATAGAAGTGTAAAATAGTCCTTTAGGCTAAATTTGTATGTATGAACCTATCTACCCATCTCATTAACTTCACTGCTTTGTAAAAAAGACTACAGTAACACTATTTCTTCAATATCCATTCTGATCTGTGACAACTGGAAGTTCTAATACAGTTTAAGAGAAGCATAGTATAAGGTCAGTTGCCGTGGTCGTACCATATGAAAAGGTTATAATAGACACTTTATTTTATCATATTTCAGGGCTGAGATAGCTTCATAAGTATACCCCAACATGTACATAATCTAGTTCATTGTTGAATTATTAAGCATCAGTTTTACGTAAAGTTTATTCTAATTTTCAGGTTAACTAATCTTGGGTGTTTCTCAAAGATCTTCTGACTCATTGGTTAGCAGCATCGAATTTTAACTTGCAAATGAAAATCTAACCATGCAGGTGAGTAGGCATGTGCTTGTGTTTCTGTCTTTATAGTTATTAACGTGGAAGTGTGTACATGTTGAAGAGGGGGGGGTAATACTCTGCTACGATGTTACCATCTTTCGGAGTTGACTTAACTTATAAGAGGATGGTGGTTGGCTTATGAGACTAACAACTTCGCTCGGCTTATGAGAGGATTTATTTTAATTATTAATTTGAACTAAACTTAGTAAATGATCCATTTTTTATTAGAATGTGAAATAGAATATCAGTGATAATAAAATATAAATTTTTGAATAGTATAAACTTTGTAAACCTAATTTCTACTGTTATTTTTTCATATTACTAAACATTTTTTATTGTCATTATTTTTTATTCATTTTTCATTTTAATATTTGTTTGTAATACAACATTTACTTTTACAAGAGTTATGTGATTTGTATGATATTTGTATTACATTATATTAATTTGTAGTTCTACAAGAGAGTAACCCCTTTTTGAAATTGTTAACTATAATATTTGTAAACTTTGTTGGCTGTCCACGCTATAGGCATTACCATACTGTAGGAATCAGTAATGGTAAATAATAAAAAACTAAAACATACTCTTCATTTCAGGCCACTATTCCAAAGGGAAGACAAACTTCCTTTGTTTGCAGGCATTAAATTTTTTATTTAAAAAGAACAGTTGTATTACTAGTTAGTGTAGGGGAGGAGAGAGTGAAAGGCTAATACTCTGCTGTGATGTTAAAATCTTTCGGGGCTGAGATAATCTGATGATTATAACACAACGTGTACCGAGCCTAATTTATTAAGAATCGGTTCTGTTAAGCAGACAATTAAAATATGTTCTTCATTTCAGGTAAATTTGCTGGAATTTTTAAAAAAGAAAAAAAATCGTATTTTGGTAAGCGTCAAATTTTATAACACGAAAGCTGGAAACTTATTCTACTAATAGGTGTGTGTGTGTGTGTGTGTGTGTGTGTGTGTGTGTGTGTGTGTGTGTGTGTGTGTGTGTGTGTGTGTGATTTTTGATGTCATGTGTTTTAATGTTTATTAAGAATAAACAAATAAAAAACAATTGGAGGTTTACAATTACATAATATAATTATATTATATGCCCGATATTTTATATTGTTTGTCCACACCAGTTGTTCTTTAGATAATACAACACCCAGTTATAAGTACAGCTCTTTTTTATGAAATTTTTATATAAGGAACTGAGTGGTACTACCTCAGGTTACTGTTGACCCATGAGTATTTACACCATAAATAAAATACTAATAAATAAAATACTAATAAGTTGTAGTCCCTCATTGAAAAAGGTTCACACCTTTTGCAGTAAATCGAAATCTGTATCGGATGACTTGTACTTCAAACGCCTTCAATGTGTGGAATCCACTATCACCACACACGAAGTCTGACAACAGTGTGGCCCATTTAACCAAAGCTGTAAATTAATGTGGGACGGCCATTACATTCTTGTAATTCAGTTGGTGTCGAGTACGAGTAGTGAGAGACTTTCTTGTGGTTAATGTTCTTATGGTTTTTTTTAGAATAAACTCAAATTTTCTGTTCATGGATAATAATGGTCAACATAAACACATTTTTCATGATAGAAGTGTAAAATAGTCCTTTAGGCTAAATTTGTATGTATGAACCTATCTACCCATCTCATTAACTTCACTGCTTTGTAAAAATGACTACAGTAACACTATTTCTTCAATATCCATTCTGATCTGTGACAACTGGAAGTTCTAATACAGTTTAAGAGAAGCATAGTATAAGGTCAGTTGCCGTGGTCGTACCATATGAAAAGGTTATAATAGTCACTATGTTATCATATTTCAGGGCTGAGATAGCTTCATAAGTATACCCCAACATGTACGTAGTCAAGTTCATTGTTGTGTTATTAAGCATCAGTTTTACATAAAGTTTATTCTAATTTTCAGGTTAACTAATCTTGGGTGTTTCTCAAAAGATCTTCTGACTCATTGGTTAGCAGCATCAAATTTTAACTTGCAAATGAAAATCTAACCATGCAGGTGAGTAGGCATGTGCTTGTGTTTCTGTCTTTATAGTTATTAACGTGGAAGTGTGTATGTGTTGAAGAGGGTGGGGGTAATACTCTGCTACGATGTTACGATCTTTCGGAGTTGACTTAACTTATAAGAGGATGGTGGTTGGCTTATGAGACTAATAACTTCGCTCGGCTTATGAGAGGATTTATTTTAATTATTAATTTGAACTAAACTTAGTAAATGATCCATTTTTTATTAGAATGAGAAGTAGAATATCAAAGATAATAAAATATATAAATTTTTGAATAGTATAAACTTTGTAAACCTAATTTCTACTGTTACTTTTTCATATTACTAAACATTTTTTATTCCCATTATTTTTTATTCATTTTTCATTTTAATATTGGTTTGTAATACAACATTTACTTTTACAAGAGTTATGTGATTTGTATGATATTTGTATTACATTATATTAATTTGTAGTTTTACAAGAGTGTAACCCCCTTTTGAAATTGTTAAATATAATCTTTTGTAAACTTTGTAAGTTGTCCACGCTGTAGGCATTACCATATTGTAGGAATCAGTAATGGTAAATAATAAAAAACTAAAACATACTCTTCATTTCAGGCCACTATTCCAAAAGGAAGACAAAAACTTCCTTTGCTTCCAAGCATTACATTGTTTAGTTAAAAAAAATACTTACAGTTGTAATACTAGTTAGTGTAGGGGGGAGAGAGTGAAAGGCTAATACTCTGCTGTGATGTTAAAATCTTTCGGGGCTGAGATAACCTGATGAGTATAACCCAACGTGTACTGAGCCCAATTTATTAAGATAGTTATTAAGAATCGGTTCTGTTAAGCATACAATTAAAATATGTTCTTCGTTTCAGGTAAATTTGCTGGAATTATTAGAAAAGAAAAAAAATCGTAATTTGGTAAGCATCAAATTTTTTAACACGAAAGCTGGAAATTTATTCTACTAATAGGTGTGTGTGTGTGTGACTTTTGACATCAGGTATTTTAATTTTTTTTTAAGAATAAACAAAAATAAAACAATTGGAGGTTTACAATTACATAATATAACATAATTATGTTATATGCCCGATATTTTATATTGTTTGTCCACACCAGTTGTTCATTAGATAATACAACACCTCCAGTTATAAGAACAGCTCTTTTTTATGTAATTTTTATATAAGGAACTGAGTGATACTACCTCAGGTTACTGTTGACACATGAGTATTTACACCATAAATAAAACACTAATAATTTGTAGTCCCTCATTGAAAAAGGTTCACTCCCTCTAGCAGTAAATCGAAATCTTTATCGGATGACTTGTACTTCAAACGCCTTCAATGTGTGGAATCCACTATCGCCACACACGAAGTCTGACAACAGTGTGGCCCATTTAACCAAAGCTGTAAATTAATGGGGGATGGCCATTACATTCTTGTAATTCAGTTGGTATTGAGTACGAGTAGTGAGTGACTTTCTTGTGGTTAATGTTCTTTCGGTTTTTATTAGATTAAACTCAATTTTTCTGTTCATGGATAATGATTGTCAACATAAACACATTTTTCATGATAGAAGTGTAAAATAGTCCTTTAGGCTAAATTTGTATGTATGAACCCATCTACCCATCTCATTAACTTCACTGCTTTGTAAAAATGACTACAGTAACACTATTTCTTCAATATCAATTCTGATCTGTAACTTAACTGGAAGTTCTAATACAGTTTAAGAGAAGCATAGTATAAGGTCAGTTGCTGTGGTCGTACCATATGAACAGGTTATAATAGTCACTATGTTATCATATTTCAGGGCTGAGATAGCTTCATAAGTATACCCCAATATGTACGTAGTCTAGTTCATTGTTGTATTATTAAGCATCAGTTTTACATAAAGTTTATTCTAATTTTCAGGTTAACTAATCTTGGGTGTTTCTCAAAATATCTTCTGACTCATTGGTTAGCAGCATCAAATATTAACTTGCAAATGAAAATCTAACCATGCAGGTGAGTAGGCATGTGCTTTGTGCATGTGTTTCTGTCTTTATAGTTATTAACGTGGGAGTGTGTATGTGTTGGCGAGGGGGGGATAATACTCTGCTAGGCTGTTACCATCTTTCGGAGTTGACTTAACTTATAAGAGGATGGTGGTTGGCTTATGAGACTAATAACTTCGCTCGGCTTATGAGAGGATTTATTTTAATTATTAATTTGAACTAAACTTAGTAAATGATCCATTTTTTATTAGAATGTGAAATAGAATATCAGTGATAATAAAATATAAATTTTTGAATAGTATAAACTTTGTAAACCTAATTTCTACTGTTATTTTTTCATATTACTAAACATTTTTTATTGCCATTATTTTTTATTCCCTTAACATTTTAATATTTGTTTGTAATACAACATTTACTTTTACAAGAGTTATGTGATTTGTATGATATTTGTATTACATTATATTAATTTGTAGTTCTACAAGAGAGTAACCCCTTTTTGAAATTGTTAACTACAATATTTGTAAACTTTGTTGGCTGTCCACGCTATAGGCATTACCATACTGTAGGAATCAGTAATGGTAAATAATAAAAAACTAAAACATACTCTTCATTTCAGGCCACTATTCCAAAGGGAAGACAAAACTTCCTTTGTTTGCAGGCATTAAATTTTTTATTTAAAAAGAACAGTTGTATTACTATACCCTGATTAACGAAAGAAAGTGACTGGCGGAGCGGCCGCGCGGCGACCGAGTTTGTAGTAAAAACATTCCACTTTATAACCTCGTGGAAACGTAAAATACAGGGCGAGAAATGTCTAATGAACTGTATTTTAATCATCAATTAAAGACGTTTTTAACAAACTTTTCTAATTTTTAAAATCTCTTTTCAATAAATTTACATTGTGAGTTAAAGAAAAAAATACACGAATTTGAATTAAAAAATTAGGGTTTATCGTTTTTATTACGTAAGAACTCAGAGGTTAAGCATCGGAAAAAAATTTCTTGTAGACAAATGGTAGTCCACCTTCTTTAGTACAATATATCAAAAATTTAGATTCCTACGATTAATATTAACGACGTTATTAATTTTTTCCGAATGTACTGTTAACTCCGTTATTAATAATTTTGTTCATTGTGTTTTTTCACAATAAACATAACAAAATTGTATTCATCAATACAAAGTGGTATGTAACCTTCAAATATTACGAAATATAACCGCAATCAGTTAATATAGGAAAATTAGAACTAACATCGCTCAACGGCGCGCGATCGAGTCAAGGTACAGTAACAGCCCAAAGAAAGTGGTGCATACGCTCACGGCTCACACATTGACACATAGCCAACTTACTACGAGTCACCAATCTCTCATAAGTATATACTTAGTTATCTGTCTACTTATTTAATCTAATCTTCTACCTGGAGATCTGTCAAAAACGTACATCTGACCAGACTTTTGTGGTTTAGTTGAACTACATGCTTTTTATAACAGTCTTGAATGATTGTTTATTACTCTTTTGCGGTACGGTATTTATTGTTTTCTTGTTAATAAACTGTTTTTGTTTTGTGATCAGCTTTAATACTACTAATTGAAGTGCAATGTAATTACTGGGAAATTGTTAATGCCATTCAAATTTCTCAATAACTAATTATTTAACTATGAAATATAGTTTACAGTTTAAAACTACCAAGCAAAGCTCGGTCTACCAGATATTGCATAATTATAACAGTATTTTACTGTTATAATGTAATTGAAATGTAAAAACAATTAGTAAATTACTTGTTATTAGCATTGACAAATAAATAATAAATACAGTACGGTACTTACAAGTATTGTAGTGTTCTTCAGCTTTTATGGAATCCGCTCATAAAATATGTGTATAAATCATAAAAATACACTATTAAAACACTCTATAAAAAACACTTATAGCTGTGAGTTAGTAGTCTTCAAACGAAAGTTCTCTGATACCCTCCATTGGATCGTCATCACTATTATCATCTTCTGAACAATTATCATCCTCGGAGCTACTGCTGTCTTCCACGGATATAATCATTTCCTCCACAGCTTCTTCCATTAGTCCTTCGTTATTCCATGCATCGATAATAACTTTTTTGGTGTGGTCCACTACTTGCTCCCACCTCTCAGCAGTAATTCGATTAAATCCGTCTTTATTCAGTCGTTCAACTTCTTTTAAAGTAAACATTTTGTTGTTTTCGGCAACATACCCCTTAACCTGAGCCCATATAAGCTCAATGGCGTTAAGATGGCAATGGTAAGGTGGTAGCCTTATCACTTTGTGACCTCTGCTCTCTATCAATTCATCAACAAAATACCTTTTGTTCTGGGGCTTGTGCCATTTCACTAATTCCAAAAGTTCTGATTTTTTCAAGTCGGTTGTAGATTGAATATTTTTCCTATCCAGCCATGCAAGTATGTCAGCTTTTTTATCTTTGCTTGTCGGAGCTTTATCAATTTGCTTAGAATGGTAGGGAGCATTGTCCATGACTATTACTGCAGGCTCTTCTAGGTTATTTAGCAAAGTTTCAGAACACCAACCGAAGAATTTGTCGTGATCCATATCTTCATGGTAGTCACCGGTTTTTTTCGATTTAAATAGTAGAAGGGAATTTGGAACAAACCCTTTTGAAGAACCTGCATGACATATTATTAATCGTTCACCTTTCCCTATAGGTGTTAACATTGTCCCCTGAAGTGACTCATCAGTCCATCCTTGTTTCAAACAATGCCCAGCATTGACCCAGGTCTCATCGAGCCAAATTATATTATCGAAATTCTCGTCTTTGATTTGGCGAAGAAAACGACACCTCCAGGCAGCGACATCGCTTCTCTCCATAATCACTTTTCTGCCCGAAAATTTTCTCCACGTAAATCCTAAACCTTTTAGCACGTTTCTAAGCGAAGACAGACTGCCATTAAACAGCTCTTCATTTTCCAACGATGATAAAAGTTTTTTCAAAGTGGGATATTCTTTTCTTATGTAATATTGATATACATGTCTTCGTATAGCGTCTTCCTGAAAAGTGTCAAGTTTTGTCACAGTTTTCTCCCGTTTCCTCTGTTTGCCCGGAGTTGAAAGTTGGCTATTACTGTCATCTTGTATTTCTTTCAATTCTTTTTCCTTGCAAACTCGCAGAACTGTATTTTATGTATTTTCAGAGCATCTGCAGTTCGCTGTATTGCATTATTAACCGGAATCAAAGGACCTTTGTTCGCCTTTTCTCTATCAAAATATTCCCGCACTTTGCACACAATTTCTCTTGACTGTCCTTTCATAGGTACGCCTCGGCCCGAAATTTGTCTTTTCTTTGGAGTTCGAGTCCTAGGTCTTCCCCTATGTTTCCTTGGTTCAGCCTCGTTACGTTGCTCCATGCTCAGCCACCGAAGTATATTCACACAAAATAACTTAAAAACACGTCAATTTATAATGAAAGCACAAGAAACTAACACTTAAAATCAAGATAACCAACAACCGGACATCACTCAACCACCACATCAACTAAACTGAAAGCTGGAAATTTCCCTTACCCTTAGTGTGCGTATAACGGTTCAGTTTTCCTGGAAGCGTGTGCTATTTGTAGACATAAAGGAGAGGCCGAGACGCTGTACGGGAATGACGGTAGCGCGCGAATAAAATGGGTCCAATAGGTTCTGACTGTACTTCCGCCGCAGAGCGCCACGCATTGCTCTCTGTGAAATTCACTTTATATATTAATCCATTGTAGTATTCCTATCACGTACAAGGTGTAAGTTGTATATGTCTTCTACATTTAGTTATCTAAAGAGAGCGTCACGCAAATCTCATTCGTGTACAACTTTTAACAACTGAGTTAACAGGACATTAGAAAAAAATTAATAACGTCGTTAATTTTAATCGTAGGAATCTCAATTTTTGATATATTGTACTAAAGAAGGTGGACTACCATTTGTCCACAAGAAATTTTTTTCCGATGCTTAACCTCTGAGTTCTTACGTAATAAAAACGATAAACCCTAATTTTTTAATTCAAATTCGTGTATTTTTTTCTTTAACTCACAATGTAAATTTATTGAAAAGAGATTTTAAAAATTAGAAAAGTTTGTTAAAAACGTCTTTAATTGATGATTAAAATACAGTTCATTAGACATTTCTCGCCCTGTATTTTACGTTTCCACGAGGTTATAAAGTGGAATGTTTTTACTACAAACTCGGTCGCCGCGCGGCCGCTCCGCCAGTCACTTTCTTTCGTTAATCAGGGTATAGTTAGTGTAGGGGAGGAGAGAGTGAAAGGCTAATACTCTGCTGTGATGTTAAAATCTTTCGGGGCTGAGATAATCTGATGATTATAACCCAACGTGTACTGAGCCTAATTTATTAAGAATCGGTTCTGTTAAGCAGACAATTAAAATATGTTCTTCATTTCAGGTAAATTTGCTGGAATTATTAAAAAAGAAAAAAAATCGTAATTTGGTAAGCGTCAAATTTTATAACACGAAAGCTGGAAACTTATTCTACTAATAGGTGTGTGTGTGTGTGTGTGTGTGTGTGTGTGTGTGTGTGTGTGTGTGTGTGTGTGTGTGTGTGTGTGTGTGTGTGTGTGTGTGTGTGTGTGTGTGTGTGTGTGTGTGTGTGACTTTTGATGTCATGTGTTTTAATGTTTATTAAGAATAAACAAATAAAAAACAATTGGAGGTTTACAATTACATAATATAATTATATTATATGCCCGATATTTTATATTGTTTGTCCACACCAGTTGTTCTTTAGATAATACAACACCCAGTTATAAGTACAGCTCTTTTTTATGAAATTTTTATATAAGGAACTGAGTGATACTACCTCAGGTTAATGTTGATACATGAGTATTTACACCATAAATAAAATACTAATAAATAAAACATTAATAATTTGTAGTCCCTCATTGAAAAAAGTTCACTCCCTGTAGCAGTAAATCGACGTCTTAATCGGGTGACTTGTACTTCAAACGCTTTCAAGTGTGGAATCCACTATCACCACACACGAAGTCTGAGAACAGTGTTGCCCATTTAACCAAAGCTGTAAATTAATGTGGGACGGCCATTACATTCTTGTAATTCAGTTGGTGTCGAGTACGAGTAGTGAGTGACTTTCTTGTGGTTAATGTTCTTTAGGTTTTTTTTAGAATAAACTCAAATTTTCTATTCATGGATACTAATGGTCAACATAAACACATTTTTCATGATAGAAGTGTAAAATAGTCCTTTAGGCTAAATTTGTATGTATGAACCTATCTACCCATCTCATTAACTTCACTGCTTTGTAAAAAAGACTACAGTAACACTATTTCTTCAATATCCATTCTGATCTGTGACAACTGGAAGTTATAATACAGTTTAAGAGAAGCATAGTATAAGGTCAGTTGCCGTGGTCGTACCATATGAAAAGGTTATAATAGACACTTTATGTTATCATATTTCAGGGCTGAGATAGCTTCATAAGTATACCCCAACATGTACATAATCTAGTTCATTGTTGTATTATTAAGCATCAGTTTTACGTAAAGTTTATTCTAATTTTCAGGTTAACTAATCTTGGGTGTTTCTCAAAGATCTTCTGACTCATTGGTTAGCAGCATCGAATTTTAACTTGCAAATGAAAATCTAACCATGCAGGTGAGTAGGCATGTGCTTGTGTTTCTGTCTTTATAGTTATTAACGTGGAAGTGTGTATGTGTTGAAGAGGGGGGGGGGTAATACTCTGCTACGATGTTACCATCTTTCGGAGTTGACTTAACTTATAAGAGGATGGTGGTTGGCTTATGAGACTAATAACTTCGCTCGGCTTATGAGAGGATTTATTTTAATTATTAATTTGAACTAAACTTAGTAAATGATCCATTTTTTATTAGAATGAGAAGTAGAATATCAAAGATAATAAAATATATAAATTGTTGAATAGTATAAACTTTGTAAACCTAATTTCTACTGTTACTTTTTCATATTACTAAACATTTTTTATTCCCATTATTTTTTATTCATTTTTCATTTTAATATTGGTTTGTAATACAACATTTACTTTTACAAGAGTTATGTGATTTGTATGATATTTGTATTACATTATATTAATTTGTAGTTTTACAAGAGTGTAACCCCCTTTTGAAATTGTTAAATATAATCTTTTGTAAACTTTGTAAGTTGTCCACGCTGTAGGCATTACCATATTGTAGGAATCAGTAATGGTAAATAATAAAAAACTAAAACATACTCTTCATTTCAGGCCACTATTCCAAAAGGAAGACAAAAACTTCCTTTGCTTCCAAACATTACATTGTTTAGTTAAAAAAAATACTTACAGTTGTAATACTAGTTAGTGTAGGGGGGAGAGGGTGAAAGGCTAATACTCTGCTGTGATGTTAAAATCTTTCGGGGCTGAGATAACCTGATGAGTATAACCCAACGTGTACTGAGCCCAATTTATTAAGATAGTTATTAAGAATCGGTTCTGTTAAGCATACAATTAAAATATGTTCTTCGTTTCAGGTAAATTTGCTGGAATTATTAGAAAAGAAAAAAAATCGTAATTTGGTAAGCATCAAATTTTTTAACACGAAAGCTGGAAATTTATTCTACTAATAGGTGTGTGTGTGTGACTTTTGACATCAGGTATTTTAATTTTTTTTTAAGAATAAACAAAAATAAAACAATTGGAGGTTTACAATTACATAATATAACATAATTATATTATATGCCCGATATTTTATATTGTTTGTCCACACCAGTTGTTCATTAGATAATACAACACCTCCAGTTATAAGAACAGCTCTTTTTTATGTAATTTTTATATAAGGAACTGAGTGATACTACCTCAGGTTACTGTTGACACATGAGTATTTACACCATAAATAAAACACTAATAATTTGTAGTCCCTCATTGAAAAAGGTACACTCCCTCTAGCAGTAAATCGAAATCTTTATCGGATGACTTGTACTTCAAACGCCTTCAATGTGTGGAATCCACTATCGCCACACACGAAGTCTGACAACAGTGTGGCCCATTTAACCAAAGCTGTAAATTAATGTGGGACGGCCATTACATTCTTGTAATTCAGTTGGTATTGAGTACGAGTAGTGAGTGACTTTCTTGTGGTTAATGTTCTTTAGGTTTTTATTAGATTAAACTCAGTTTTTCTGTTCATGGATAATGATTGTCAACATAAACACATTTTTCATGATAGAAGTGTAAAATAATCCTTTAGGCTAAATTTGTATGTATGAACCCATCTACCCATCTCATTAACTTCACTGCTTTGTAAAAATGACTACAGTAACACTATTTCTTCAATATCAATTCTGATCTGTAACTTAACTGGAAGTTCTAATACAGTTTAAGAGAAGCATAGTATAAGGTCAGTTGCTGTGGTCGTACCATATGAACAGGTTATAATAGTCACTATGTTATCATATTTCAGGGCTGAGATAGCTTCATAAGTATACCCCAATATGTACGTAGTCTAGTTCATTGTTGTATTATTAAGCATCAGTTTTACATAAAGTTTATTCTAATTTTCAGGTTAACTAATCTTGGGTGTTTCTCAAAATATCTTCTGACTCATTGGTTAGCAGCATCAAATATTAACTTGCAAATGAAAATCTAACCATGCAGGTGAGTAGGCATGTGCTTTGTGCATGTGTTTCTGTCTTTATAGTTATTAACGTGGGAGTGTGTATGTGTTGGCGAGGGGGGGATAATACTCTGCTAGGATGTTACCATCTTTCGGAGTTGACTTAACTTATAAGAGGATGGTGGTTGGCTTATGAGACTAATAACTTCGCTCGGCTTATGAGAGGATTTATTTTAATTATTAATTTGAACTAAACTTAGTAAATGATCCATTTTTTATTAGAATGTGAAATAGAATATCAGTGATAATAAAATATAAATTTTTGAATAGTATAAACTTTGTAAACCTAATTTCTACTGTTATTTTTTCATATTACTAAACATTTTTTATTGCCATTATTTTTTATTCCCTTAACATTTTAATATTTGTTTGTAATAAAACATTTACTTTTACAAGAGTTATGTGATTTGTATGATATTTGTATTACATTATATTAATTTGTAGTTCTACAAGAGAGTAACCCCTTTTTGAAATTGTTAACTATAATATTTGTAAACTTTGTTGGCTGTCCACGCTATAGGCATTACCATACTCTAGGAATCAGTAATGGTAAATAATAAAAAACTGAAACATACTCTTCATTTCAGGCCACTATTCCAAAGGGAAGACAAAACTTCCTTTGTTTGCAGGCATTAAATTTTTTATTTAAAAAGAACAGTTGTATTACTAGTTAGTGTAGGGGAGGAGAGAGTGAAAGGCTAATACTCTGCTGTGATGTTAAAATCTTTCGGGGCTGAGATAATCTGATGATTATAACCCAACGTGTACTGAGCTTAATTTATTAAGAATCGGTTCTGTTAAGCAGACAATTAAAATATGTTCTTCATTTCAGGTAAATTTGCTGGAATTATTAAAAAAGAAAAAAAATCGTAATTTGGTAAGCGTCAAATTTTATAACACGAAAGCTGGAAACTTATTCTACTAATAGGTGTGTGTGTGTGTGTGTGTGTGACTTTTGATGTCATGTGTTTTAATGTTTATTAAGAATAAACAAATAAAAAACAATTGGAGGTTTACAATTACATAATATAATTATATTATATGCCCGATATTTTATATTGTTTGTCCACACCAGTTGTTCTTTAGATAATACAACACCCAGTTATAAGTACAGCTCTTTTTTATGAAATTTTTATATAAGGAACTGAGTGATACTACCTCAGGTTAATGTTGATACATGAGTATTTACACCATAAATAAAATACTAATAAATAAAACATTAATAATTTGTAGTCCCTCATTGAAAAAAGTTCACTCCCTGTAGCAGTAAATCGACGTCTTAATCAGGTGACTTGTACTTCAAACGCTTTCAAGTGTGGAATCCACTATCACCACACACGAAGTCTGAGAACAGTGTTGCCCATTTAACCAAAGCTGTAAATTAATGTGGGACGGCCATTACATTCTTGTAATTCAGTTGGTGTCGAGTACGAGTAGTGAGTGACTTTCTTGTGGTTAATGTTCTTTAGGTTTTTTTTAGAATAAACTCAAATTTTCTATTCATGGATACTAATGGTCAACATAAACACATTTTTCATGATAGAAGTGTAAAATAGTCCTTTAGGCTAAATTTGTATGTATGAACCTATCTACCCATCTCATTAACTTCACTGCTTTGTAAGAAAGACTACAGTAACACTATTTCTTCAATATCCATTCTGATCTGTGACAACTGGAAGTTCTAATACAGTTTAAGAGAAGCATAGTATAAGGTCATTTGCCGTGGTCGTACCATATGAAAAGGTTATAATAGACACTTTATGTTATCATATTTCAGGGCTGAGATAGCTTCATAAGTATACCCCAACATGTACATAATCTAGTTCATTGTTGTATTATTAAGCATCAGTTTTACGTAAAGTTTATTCTAATTTTCAGGTTAACTAATCTTGGGTGTTTCTCAAAGATCTTCTGACTCATTGGTTAGCAGCATCGAATTTTAACTTGCAAATGAAAATCTAACCATGCAGGTGAGTAGGCATGTGCTTGTGTTTCTGTCTTTATAGTTATTAACGTGGAAGTGTGTATGTGTTGAAGAGGGGGGGGGTAATACTCTGCTACGATGTTACCATCTTTCGGAGTTGACTTAACTTATAAGAGGATGGTGGTTGGCTTATGAGACTAATAACTTCGCTCGGCTTATGAGAGGATTTATTTTAATTATTAATTTGTACTAAACTTAGTAAATGATCCATTTTTTATTAGAATGAGAAGTAGAATATCAAAGATAATAAAATATATAAATTTTTGAATAGTATAAACTTTGTAAACCTAATTTCTACTGTTACTTTTTCATATTACTAAACATTTTTTATTCCCATTATTTTTTATTCATTTTTCATTTTAATATTGGTTTGTAATACAACATTTACTTTTACAAGAGTTATGTGATTTGTATGATATTTGTATTACATTATATTAATTTGTAGTTTTACAAGAGTGTAACCCCCTTTTGAAATTGTTAAATATAATCTTTTGTAAACTTTGTAAGTTGTCCACGCTGTAGGCATTACCATATTGTAGGAATCAGTAATGGTAAATAATAAAAAACTAAAACATACTCTTCATTTCAGGCCACTATTCCAAAAGGAAGACAAAAACTTCCTTTGCTTCCAAACATTACATTGTTTAGTTAAAAAAAATACTTACAGTTGTAATACTAGTTAGTGTAGGGGGGAGAGGGTGAAAGGCTAATACTCTGCTGTGATGTTAAAATCTTTCGGGGCTGAGATAACCTGATGAGTATAACCCAACGTGTACTGAGCCCAATTTATTAAGATAGTTATTAAGAATCGGTTCTGTTAAGCATACAATTAAAATATGTTCTTCGTTTCAGGTAAATTTGCTGGAATTATTAGAAAAGAAAAAAAATCGTAATTTGGTAAGCATCAAATTTTTTAACACGAAAGCTGGAAATTTATTCTACTAATAGGTGTGTGTGTGTGACTTTTGACATCAGGTATTTTAATTTTTTTTTAAGAATAAACAAAAATAAAACAATTGGAGGTTTACAATTACATAATATAACATAATTATATTATATGCCCGATATTTTATATTGTTTGTCCACACCAGTTGTTCATTAGATAATACAACACCTCCAGTTATAAGAACAGCTCTTTTTTATGTAATTTTTATATAAGGAACTGAGTGATACTACCTCAGGTTACTGTTGACACATGAGTATTTACACCATAAATAAAACACTAATAATTTGTAGTCCCTCATTGAAAAAGGTTCACTCCCTCTAGCAGTAAATCGAAATCTTTATCGGATGACTTGTACTTCAAACGCCTTCAATGTGTGGAATCCACTATCGCCACACACGAAGTCTGACAACAGTGTGGCCCATTTAACCAAAGCTGTAAATTAATGTGGGACGGCCATTACATTCTTGTAATTCAGTTGGTATTGAGTACGAGTAGTGAGTGACTTTCTTGTGGTTAATGTTCTTTAGGTTTTTATTAGATTAAACTCAATTTTTCTGTTCATGGATAATGATTGTCAACATAAACACATTTTTCATGATAGAAGTGTAAAATAGTCCTTTAGGCTAAATTTGTATGTATGAACCCATCTACCCATCTCATTAACTTCACTGCTTTGTAAAAATGACTACAGTAACACTATTTCTTCAATATCAATTCTGATCTGTAACTTAACTGGAAGTTCTAATACAGTTTAAGAGAAGCATAGTATAAGGTCAGTTGCTGTGGTTGTACCATATGAACAGGTTATAATAGTCACTATGTTATCATATTTCAGGGCTGAGATAGCTTCATAAGTATACCCCAATATGTACGTAGTCTAGTTCATTGTTGTATTATTAAGCATCAGTTTTACATAAAGTTTATTCTAATTTTCAGGTTAACTAATCTTGGGTGTTTCTCAAAATATCTTCTGACTCATTGGTTAGCAGCATCAAATATTAACTTGCAAATGAAAATCTAACCATGCAGGTGAGTAGGCATGTGCTTTGTGCATGTGTTTCTGTCTTTATAGTTATTAACGTGGGAGTGTGTATGTGTTGGCGAGGGGGGGATAATACTCTGCTAGGATGTTACCATCTTTCGGAGTTGACTTAACTTATAAGAGGATGGTGGTTGGCTTATGAGACTAATAACTTCGCTCGGCTTATGAGAGGATTTATTTTAATTATTAATTTGAACTAAACTTAGTAAATGATCCATTTTTTATTAGAATGTGAAATAGAATATCAGTGATAATAAAATATAAATTTTTGAATAGTATAAACTTTGTAAACCTAATTTCTACTGTTATTTTTTCATATTACTAAACATTTTTTATTGCCATTATTTTTTATTCCCTTAACATTTTAATATTTGTTTGTAATAAAACATTTACTTTTACAAGAGTTATGTGATTTGTATGATATTTGTATTACATTATATTAATTTGTAGTTCTACAAGAGAGTAACCCCTTTTTGAAATTGTTAACTATAATATTTGTAAACTTTGTTGGCTGTCCACGCTATAGGCATTACCATACTGTAGGAATCAGTAATGGTAAATAATAAAAAACTAAAACATACTCTTCATTTCAGGCCACTATTCCAAAGGGAAGACAAAACTTCCTTTGTTTGCAGGCATTAAATTTTTTATTTAAAAAGAACAGTTATATTACTAGTTAGTGTAGGGGAGGAGAGAGTGAAAGGCTAATACTCTGCTGTGATGTTAAAATCTTTCGGGGCTGAGATAATCTGATGATTATAACCCAACGTGTACTGAGCTTAATTTATTAAGAATCGGTTCTGTTAAGCAGACAATTAAAATATGTTCTTCATTTCAGGTAAATTTGCTGGAATTATTAAAAAAGAAAAAAAATCGTAATTTGGTAAGCGTCAAATTTTATAACACGAAAGCTGGAAACTTATTCTACTAATAGGTGTGTGTGTGTGTGTGTGTGACTTTTGATGTCATGTGTTTTAATGTTTATTAAGAATAAACAAATAAAAAACAATTGGAGGTTTACAATTACATAATATAATTATATTATATGCCCGATATTTTATATTGTTTGTCCACACCAGTTGTTCTTTAGATAATACAACACCCAGTTATAAGTACAGCTCTTTTTTATGAAATTTTTATATAAGGAACTGAGTGATACTACCTCAGGTTAATGTTGATACATGAGTATTTACACCATAAATAAAATACTAATAAATAAAACATTAATAATTTGTAGTCCCTCATTGAAAAAAGTTCACTCCCTGTAGCAGTAAATCGACGTCTTAATCAGGTGACTTGTACTTCAAACGCTTTCAAGTGTGGAATCCACTATCACCACACACGAAGTCTGAGAACAGTGTTGCCCATTTAACCAAAGCTGTAAATTAATGTGGGACGGCCATTACATTCTTGTAATTCAGTTGGTGTCGAGTACGAGTAGTGAGTGACTTTCTTGTGGTTAATGTTCTTTAGGTTTTTTTTAGAATAAACTCAAATTTTCTATTCATGGATACTAATGGTCAACATAAACACATTTTTCATGATAGAAGTGTAAAATAGTCCTTTAGGCTAAATTTGTATGTATGAACCTATCTACCCATCTCATTAACTTCACTGCTTTGTAAAAAAGACTACAGTAACACTATTTCTTCAATATCCATTCTGATCTGTGACAACTGGAAGTTCTAATACAGTTTAAGAGAAGCATAGTATAAGGTCATTTGCCGTGGTCGTACCATATGAAAAGGTTATAATAGACACTTTATGTTATCATATTTCAGGGCTGAGATAGCTTCATAAGTATACCCCAACATGTACATAATCTAGTTCATTGTTGTATTATTAAGCATCAGTTTTACGTAAAGTTTATTCTAATTTTCAGGTTAACTAATCTTGGGTGTTTCTCAAAGATCTTCTGACTCATTGGTTAGCAGCATCGAATTTTAACTTGCAAATGAAAATCTAACCATGCAGGTGAGTAGGCATGTGCTTGTGTTTCTGTCTTTATAGTTATTAACGTGGAAGTGTGTATGTGTTGAAGAGGGGGGGGGTAATACTCTGCTACGATGTTACCATCTTTCGGAGTTGACTTAACTTATAAGAGGATGGTGGTTGGCTTATGAGACTAATAACTTCGCTCGGCTTATGAGAGGATTTATTTTAATTATTAATTTGTACTAAACTTAGTAAATGATCCATTTTTTATTAGAATGAGAAGTAGAATATCAAAGATAATAAAATATATAAATTTTTGAATAGTATAAACTTTGTAAACCTAATTTCTACTGTTACTTTTTCATATTACTAAACATTTTTTATTCCCATTATTTTTTATTCATTTTTCATTTTAATATTGGTTTGTAATACAACATTTACTTTTACAAGAGTTATGTGATTTGTATGATATTTGTATTACATTATATTAATTTGTAGTTTTACAAGAGTGTAACCCCCTTTTGAAATTGTTAAATATAATCTTTTGTAAACTTTGTAAGTTGTCCACGCTGTAGGCATTACCATATTGTAGGAATCAGTAATGGTAAATAATAAAAAACTAAAACATACTCTTCATTTCAGGCCACTATTCCAAAAGGAAGACAAAAACTTCCTTTGCTTCCAAACATTACATTGTTTAGTTAAAAAAAATACTTACAGTTGTAATACTAGTTAGTGTAGGGGGGAGAGGGTGAAAGGCTAATACTCTGCTGTGATGTTAAAATCTTTCGGGGCTGAGATAACCTGATGAGTATAACCCAACGTGTACTGAGCCCAATTTATTAAGATAGTTATTAAGAATCGGTTCTGTTAAGCATACAATTAAAATATGTTCTTCGTTTCAGGTAAATTTGCTGGAATTATTAGAAAAGAAAAAAAATCTTAATTTGGTAAGCATCAAATTTTTTAACACGAAAGCTGGAAATTTATTCTACTAATAGGTGTGTGTGTGTGACTTTTGACATCAGGTATTTTAATTTTTTTTTAAGAATAAACAAAAATAAAACAATTGGAGGTTTACAATTACATAATATAACATAATTATATTATATGCCCGATATTTTATATTGTTTGTCCACACCAGTTGTTCATTAGATAATACAACACCTCCAGTTATAAGAACAGCTCTTTTTTATGTAATTTTTATATAAGGAACTGAGTGATACTACCTCAGGTTACTGTTGACACATGAGTATTTACACCATAAATAAAACACTAATAATTTGTAGTCCCTCATTGAAAAAGGTTCACTCCCTCTAGCAGTAAATCGAAATCTTTATCGGATGACTTGTACTTCAAACGCCTTCAATGTGTGGAATCCACTATCGCCACACACGAAGTCTGACAACAGTGTGGCCCATTTAACCAAAGCTGTAAATTAATGTGGGACGGCCATTACATTCTTGTAATTCAGTTGGTATTGAGTACGAGTAGTGAGTGACTTTCTTGTGGTTAATGTTCTTTAGGTTTTTATTAGATTAAACTCAATTTTTCTGTTCATGGATAATGATTGCCAACATAAACACATTTTTCATGATAGAAGTGTAAAATAGTCCTTTAGGCTAAATTTGTATGTATGAACCCATCTACCCATCTCATTAACTTCACTGCTTTGTAAAAATGACTACAGTAACACTATTTCTTCAATATCAATTCTGATCTGTAACTTAACTGGAAGTTCTAATACAGTTTAAGAGAAGCATAGTATAAGGTCAGTTGCTGTGGTTGTACCATATGAACAGGTTATAATAGTCACTATGTTATCATATTTCAGGGCTGAGATAGCTTCATAAGTATACCCCAATATGTACGTAGTCTAGTTCATTGTTGTATTATTAAGCATCAGTTTTACATAAAGTTTATTCTAATTTTCAGGTTAACTAATCTTGGGTGTTTCTCAAAATATCTTCTGACTCATTGGTTAGCAGCATCAAATATTAACTTGCAAATGAAAATCTAACCATGCAGGTGAGTAGGCATGTGCTTTGTGCATGTGTTTCTGTCTTTATAGTTATTAACGTGGGAGTGTGTATGTGTTGGCGAGGGGGGGATAATACTCTGCTAGGATGTTACCATCTTTCGGAGTTGACTTAACTTATAAGAGGATGGTGGTTGGCTTATGAGACTAATAACTTCGCTCGGCTTATGAGAGGATTTATTTTAATTATTAATTTGAACTAAACTTAGTAAATGATCCATTTTTTATTAGAATGTGAAATAGAATATCAGTGATAATAAAATATAAATTTTTGAATAGTATAAACTTTGTAAACCTAATTTCTACTGTTATTTTTTCATATTACTAAACCTTTTTTATTGCCATTATTTTTTATTCCCTTAACATTTTAATATTTGTTTGTAATACAACATTTACTTTTACAAGAGTTATGTGATTTGTATGATATTTGTATTACATTATATTAATTTGTAGTTCTACAAGAGAGTAACCCCTTTTTGAAATTGTTAACTATAATATTTGTAAACTTTGTTGGCTGTCCACGCTATAGGCATTACCATACTGTAGGAATCAGTAATGGTAAATAATAAAAAACTAAAACATACTCTTCATTTCAGGCCACTATTCCAAAGGGAAGACAAAACTTCCTTTGTTTGCAGGCATTAAATTTTTTATTTAAAAAGAACAGTTATATTACTAGTTAGTGTAGGGGAGGAGAGAGTGAAAGGCTAATACTCTGCTGTGATGTTAAAATCTTTCGGGGCTGAGATAATCTGATGATTATAACCCAACGTGTACTGAGCTTAATTTATTAAGAATCGGTTCTGTTAAGCAGACAATTAAAATATGTTCTTCATTTCAGGTAAATTTGCTGGAATTATTAAAAAAGAAAAAAAATCGTAATTTGGTAAGCGTCAAATTTTATAACACGAAAGCTGGAAACTTATTCTACTAATAGGTGTGTGTGTGTGTGTGTGTGTGTGACTTTTGATGTCATGTGTTTTAATGTTTATTAAGAATAAACAAATAAAAAACAATTGGAGGTTTACAATTACATAATATAATTATATTATATGCCCGATATTTTATATTGTTTGTCCACACCAGTTGTTCTTTAGATAATACAACACCCAGTTATAAGTACAGCTCTTTATTATGAAATTTTTATATAAGGAACTGAGTGATACTACCTCAGGTTAATGTTGATACATGAGTATTTACACCATAAATAAAATACTAATAAATAAAACATTAATAATTTGTAGTCCCTCATTGAAAAAAGTTCACTCCCTGTAGCAGTAAATCGACGTCTTAATCAGGTGACTTGTACTTCAAACGCTTTCAAGTGTGGAATCCACTATCACCACACACGAAGTCTGAGAACAGTGTTGCCCATTTAACCAAAGCTGTAAATTAATGTGGGACGGCCATTACATTCTTGTAATTCAGTTGGTGTCGAGTACGAGTAGTGAGTGACTTTCTTGTGGTTAATGTTCTTTAGGTTTTTTTTAGAATAAACTCAAATTTTCTATTCATGGATACTAATGGTCAACATAAACACATTTTTCATGATAGAAGTGTAAAATAGTCCTTTAGGCTAAATTTGTATGTATGAACCTATCTACCCATCTCATTAACTTCACTGCTTTGTAAAAAAGACTACAGTAACACTATTTCTTCAATATCCATTCTGATCTGTGACAACTGGAAGTTCTAATACAGTTTAAGAGAAGCATAGTATAAGGTCATTTGCCGTGGTCGTACCATATGAAAAGGTTATAATAGACACTTTATGTTATCATATTTCAGGGCTGAGATAGCTTCATAAGTATACCCCAACATGTACATAATCTAGTTCATTGTTGTATTATTAAGCATCAGTTTTACGTAAAGTTTATTCTAATTTTCAGGTTAACTAATCTTGGGTGTTTCTCAAAGATCTTCTGACTCATTGGTTAGCAGCATCGAATTTTAACTTGCAAATGAAAATCTAACCATGCAGGTGAGTAGGCATGTGCTTGTGTTTCTGTCTTTATAGTTATTAACGTGGAAGTGTGTATGTGTTGAAGAGAGGGGGGGGGGGTAATACTCTGCTACGATGTTACCATCTTTCGGAGTTGACTTAACTTATAAGAGGATGGTGGTTGGCTTATGAGACTAATAACTTCGCTCGGCTTATGAGAGGATTTATTTTAATTATTAATTTGTACTAAACTTAGTAAATGATCCATTTTTTATTAGAATGAGAAGTAGAATATCAAAGATAATAAAATATATAAATTTTTGAATAGTATAAACTTTGTAAACCTAATTTCTACTGTTACTTTTTCATATTACTAAACATTTTTTATTCCCATTATTTTTTATTCATTTTTCATTTTAATATTGGTTTGTAATACAACATTTACTTTTACAAGAGTTATGTGATTTGTATGATATTTGTATTACATTATATTAATTTGTAGTTTTACAAGAGTGTAACCCCCTTTTGAAATTGTTAAATATAATCTTTTGTAAACTTTGTAAGTTGTCCACGCTGTAGGCATTACCATATTGTAGGAATCAGTAATGGTAAATAATAAAAAACTAAAACATACTCTTCATTTCAGGCCACTATTCCAAAAGGAAGACAAAAACTTCCTTTGCTTCCAAACATTACATTGTTTAGTTAAAAAAAATACTTACAGTTGTAATACTAGTTAGTGTAGGGGGGAGAGGGTGAAAGGCTAATACTCTGCTGTGATGTTAAAATCTTTCGGGGCTGAGATAACCTGATGAGTATAACCCAACGTGTACTGAGCCCAATTTATTAAGATAGTTATTAAGAATCGGTTCTGTTAAGCATACAATTAAAATATGTTCTTCGTTTCAGGTAAATTTGCTGGAATTATTAGAAAAGAAAAAAAATCGTAATTTGGTAAGCATCAAATTTTTTAACACGAAAGCTGGAAATTTATTCTACTAATAGGTGTGTGTGTGTGACTTTTGACATCAGGTATTTTAATTTTTTTTTAAGAATAAACAAAAATAAAACAATTGGAGGTTTACAATTACATAATATAACATAATTATATTATATGCCCGATATTTTATATTGTTTGTCCACACCAGTTGTTCATTAGATAATACAACACCTCCAGTTATAAGAACAGCTCTTTTTTATGTAATTTTTATATAAGGAACTGAGTGATACTACCTCAGGTTACTGTTGACACATGAGTATTTACACCATAAATAAAACACTAATAATTTGTAGTCCCTCATTGAAAAAGGTTCACTCCCTCTAGCAGTAAATCGAAATCTTTATCGGATGACTTGTACTTCAAACGCCTTCAATGTGTGGAATCCACTATCGCCACACACGAAGTCTGACAACAGTGTGGCCCATTTAACCAAAGCTGTAAATTAATGTGGGACGGCCATTACATTCTTGTAATTCAGTTGGTATTGAGTACGAGTAGTGAGTGACTTTCTTGTGGTTAATGTTCTTTAGGTTTTTATTAGATTAAACTCAATTTTTCTGTTCATGGATAATGATTGTCAACATAAACACATTTTTCATGATAGAAGTGTAAAATAGTCCTTTAGGCTAAATTTGTATGTATGAACCCATCTACCCATCTCATTAACTTCACTGCTTTGTAAAAATGACTACAGTAACACTATTTCTTCAATATCAATTCTGATCTGTAACTTAACTGGAAGTTCTAATACAGTTTAAGAGAAGCATAGTATAAGGTCAGTTGCTGTGGTTGTACCATATGAACAGGTTATAATAGTCACTATGTTATCATATTTCAGGGCTGAGATAGCTTCATAAGTATACCCCAATATGTACGTAGTCTAGTTCATTGTTGTATTATTAAGCATCAGTTTTACATAAAGTTTATTCTAATTTTCAGGTTAACTAATCTTGGGTGTTTCTCAAGATATCTTCTGACTCATTGGTTAGCAGCATCAAATATTAACTTGCAAATGAAAATCTAACCATGCAGGTGAGTAGGCATGTGCTTTGTGCATGTGTTTCTGTCTTTATAGTTATTAACGTGGGAGTGTGTATGTGTTGGCGAGGGGGGGATAATACTCTGCTAGGATGTTACCATCTTTCGGAGTTGACTTAACTTATAAGAGGATGGTGGTTGGCTTATGAGACTAATAACTTCGCTCGGCTTATGAGAGGATTTATTTTAATTATTAATTTGAACTAAACTTAGTAAATGATCCATTTTTTATTAGAATGTGAAATAGAATATCAGTGATAATAAAATATAAATTTTTGAATAGTATAAACTTTGTAAACCTAATTTCTACTGTTATTTTTTCATATTACTAAACATTTTTTATTGCCATTATTTTTTATTCCCTTAACATTTTAATATTTGTTTGTAATACAACATTTACTTTTACAGGAGTTATGTGATTTGTATGATATTTGTATTACATTATATTAATTTGTAGTTCTACAAGAGAGTAACCCCTTTTTGAAATTGTTAACTATAATATTTGTAAACTTTGTTGGCTGTCCACGCTATAGGCATTACCATACTGTAGGAATCAGTAATGGTAAATAATAAAAAACTAAAACATACTCTTCATTTCAGGCCACTATTCCAAAGGGAAGACAAAACTTCCTTTGTTTGCAGGCATTAAATTTTTTATTTAAAAAGAACAGTTATATTACTAGTTAGTGTAGGGGAGGAGAGAGTGAAAGGCTAATACTCTGCTGTGATGTTAAAATCTTTCGGGGCTGAGATAATCTGATGATTATAACCCAACGTGTACTGAGCTTAATTTATTAAGAATCGGTTCTGTTAAGCAGACAATTAAAATATGTTCTTCATTTCAGGTAAATTTGCTGGAATTATTAAAAAAGAAAAAAAATCGTAATTTGGTAAGCGTCAAATTTTATAACACGAAAGCTGGAAACTTATTCTACTAATAGGTGTGTGTGTGTGTGTGTGTGTGTGTGTGTGTGTGTGTGTGTGTGTGTGTGTGTGTGTGTGTGTGTGTGTGTGTGTGTGTGTGTGACTTTTGATGTCATGTGTTTTAATGTTTATTAAGAATAAACAAATAAAAAACAATTGGAGGTTTACAATTACATAATATAATTATATTATATGCCCGATATTTTATATTGTTTGTCCACACCAGTTGTTCTTTAGATAATACAACACCCAGTTATAAGTACAGCTCTTTTTTATGAAATTTTTATATAAGGAACTGAGTGATACTACCTCAGGTTAATGTTGATACATGAGTATTTACACCATAAATAAAATACTAATAAATAAAACATTAATAATTTGTAGTCCCTCATTGAAAAAAGTTCACTCCCTGTAGCAGTAAATCGACGTCTTAATCAGGTGACTTGTACTTCAAACGCTTTCAAGTGTGGAATCCACTATCACCACACACGAAGTCTGAGAACAGTGTTGCCCATTTAACCAAAGCTGTAAATTAATGTGGGACGGCCATTACATTCTTGTAATTCAGTTGGTGTCGAGTACGAGTAGTGAGTGACTTTCTTGTGGTTAATGTTCTTTAGGTTTTTTTTAGAATAAACTCAAATTTTCTATTCATGGATACTAATGGTCAACATAAACACATTTTTCATGATAGAAGTGTAAAATAGTCCTTTAGGCTAAATTTGTATGTATGAACCTATCTACCCATCTCATTAACTTCACTGCTTTGTAAAAAAGACTACAGTAACACTATTTCTTCAATATCCATTCTGATCTGTGACAACTGGAAGTTCTAATACAGTTTAAGAGAAGCATAGTATAAGGTCATTTGCCGTGGTCGTACCATATGAAAAGGTTATAATAGACACTTTATGTTATCATATTTCAGGGCTGAGATAGCTTCATAAGTATACCCCAACATGTACATAATCTAGTTCATTGTTGTATTATTAAGCATCAGTTTTACGTAAAGTTTATTCTAATTTTCAGGTTAACTAATCTTGGGTGTTTCTCAAAGATCTTCTGACTCATTGGTTAGCAGCATCGAATTTTAACTTGCAAATGAAAATCTAACCATGCAGGTGAGTAGGCATGTGCTTGTGTTTCTGTCTTTATAGTTATTAACGTGGAAGTGTGTATGTGTTGAAGAGGGGGGGTAATACTCTGCTACGATGTTACCATCTTTC
Source organism: Magicicada septendecula (assembly GCA_034769895.1). Classification (NCBI taxonomy): domain Eukaryota; kingdom Metazoa; phylum Arthropoda; class Insecta; order Hemiptera; family Cicadidae; genus Magicicada; species Magicicada septendecula. The sequence continues at coordinate 665,765,447 of CM068368.1, forward strand.
GGAGTTGACTTAACTTATAAGAGGATGGTGGTTGGCTTATGAGACTAATAACTTCGCTCGGCTTATGAGAGGATTTATTTTAATTATTAATTTGAACTAAACTTAGTAAATGATCCATTTTTTATTAGAATGAGAAGTAGAATATCAAAGATAATAAAATATATAAATTATTGAATAGTATAAACTTTGTAAACCTAATTTCTACTGTTACTTTTTCATATTACTAAACATTTTTTATTCCCATTATTTTTTATTCATTTTTCATTTTAATATTGGTTTGTAATACAACATTTACTTTTACAAGAGTTATGTGATTTGTATGATATTTGTATTACATTCTATTAATTTGTAGTTTTACAAGAGTGTAACCCCCTTTTGAAATTGTTAAATATAATCTTTTGTAAACTTTGTAAGTTGTCCACGCTGTAGGCATTACCATATTGTAGGAATCAGTAATGGTAAATAATAAAAAACTAAAACATACTCTTCATTTCAGGCCACTATTCCAAAAGGAAGACAAAAACTTCCTTTGCTTCCAAACATTACATTGTTTAGTTAAAAAAAATACTTACAGTTGTAATACTAGTTAGTGTAGGGGGGAGAGGGTGAAAGGCTAATACTCTGCTGTGATGTTAAAATCTTTCGGGGCTGAGATAACCTGATGAGTATAACCCAACGTGTACTGAGCCCAATTTATTAAGATAGTTATTAAGAATCGGTTCTGTTAAGCATACAATTAAAATATGTTCTTCGTTTCAGGTAAATTTGCTGGAATTATTAGAAAAGAAAAAAAATCGTAATTTGGTAAGCATCAAATTTTTTAACACGAAAGCTGGAAATTTATTCTACTAATAGGTGTGTGTGTGTGACTTTTGACATCAGGTATTTTAATTTTTTTTTAAGAATAAACAAAAATAAAACAATTGGAGGTTTACAATTACATAATATAACATAATTATATTATATGCCCGATATTTTATATTGTTTGTCCACACCAGTTGTTCACTAGATAATACAACACCTCCAGTTATAAGAACAGCTCTTTTTTATGTAATTTTTATATAAGGAACTGAGTGATACTACCTCAGGTTACTGTTGACACATGAGTATTTACACCATAAATAAAACACTAATAATTTGTAGTCCCTCATTGAAAAAGGTTCACTCCCTCTAGCAGTAAATCGAAATCTTTATCGGATGACTTGTACTTCAAACGCCTTCAATGTGTGGAATCCACTATCGCCACACACGAAGTCTGACAACAGTGTGGCCCATTTAACCAAAGCTGTAAATTAATGTGGGACGGCCATTACATTCTTGTAATTCAGTTGGTATTGAGTACGAGTAGTGAGTGACTTTCTTGTGGTTAATGTTCTTTAGGTTTTTATTAGATTAAACTCAATTTTTCTGTTCATGGATAATGATTGTCAACATAAACACATTTTTCATGATAGAAGTGTAAAATAGTCCTTTAGGCTAAATTTCTATGTATGAACCCATTTACCCATCTCATTAACTTCACTGCTTTGTAAAAATGACTACAGTAACACTATTTCTTCAATATCAATTCTGATCTGTAACTTAACTGGAAGTTCTAATACAGTTTAAGAGAAGCATAGTATAAGGTCAGTTGCTGTGGTCGTACCATATGAACAGGTTATAATAGTCACTATGTTATCATATTTCAGGGCTGAGATAGCTTCATAAGTATACCCCAATATGTACGTAGTCTAGTTCATTGTTGTATTATTAAGCATCAGTTTTACATAAAGTGTATTCTAATTTTCAGGTTAACTAATCTTGGGTGTTTCTCAAAATATCTTCTGACTCATTGGTTAGCAGCATCAAATTTTAACTTGCAAATGAAAATCTAACCAGCAGGTGAGTAGGCATGTGCTTTGTGCATGTGTTTCTGTCTTTATAGTTATTAACGTGGGAGTGTGTATGTGTTTGCGAGGGGGGGGATAATACTCTGCTAGGATGTTACCATCTTTCGGAGTTGACTTAACTTATAAGAGGATGGTGGTTGGCTTATGAGACTAATAACTTCGCTCGGCTTATGAGAGGATTTATTTTAATTATTAATTTGAACTAAACTTAGTAAATGATCCATTTTTTATTAGAATGTGAAATAGAATATCAGTGATAATAAAATATAAATTTTTGAATAGTATAAACTTTGTAAACCTAATTTCTACTGTTATTTTTTCATATTACTAAACATTTTTTATTGCCATTATTTTTTATTCCCTTAACATTTTAATATTTGTTTGTAATACAACATTTACTTTTACAAGAGTTATGTGATTTGTATGATATTTGTATTACATTATATTAATTTGTAGTTCTACAAGAGAGTAACCCCTTTTTGGAATTGTTAACTATAATATTTGTAAACTTTGTTGGCTGTCCACGCTATAGGCATTACCATACTGTAGGAATCAGTAATGGTAAATAATAAAAAACTAAAACATACTCTTCATTTCAGGCCACTATTCCAAAGGGAAGACAAAACTTCCTTTGTTTGCAGGCATTAAATTTTTTATTTAAAAAGAACAGTTATATTACTAGTTAGTGTAGGGGAGGAGAGAGTGAAAGGCTAATACTCTGCTGTGATGTTAAAATCTTTCGGGGCTGAGATAATCTGATGATTATAACCCAACGTGTACTGAGCTTAATTTATTAAGAATCGGTTCTGTTAAGCAGACAATTAAAATATGTTCTTCATTTCAGGTAAATTTGCTGGAATTATTAAAAAAGAAAAAAAATCGTAATTTGGTAAGCGTCAAATTTTATAACACGAAAGCTGGAAACTTATTCTACTAATAGGTGTGTGTGTGTGTGTGTGTGTGTGACTTTTGATGTCATGTGTTTTAATGTTTATTAAGAATAAACAAATAAAAAACAATTGGAGGTTTACAATTACATAATATAATTATATTATATGCCCGATATTTTATATTGTTTGTCCACACCAGTTGTTCTTTAGATAATACAACACCCAGTTATAAGTACAGCTCTTTTTTATGAAATTTTTATATAAGGAACTGAGTGATACTACCTCAGGTTAATGTTGATACATGAGTATTTACACCATAAATAAAATACTAATAAATAAAACATTAATAATTTGTAGTCCCTCATTGAAAAAAGTTCACTCCCTGTAGCAGTAAATCGACGTCTTAATCAGGTGACTTGTACTTCAAACGCTTTCAAGTGTGGAATCCACTATCACCACACACGAAGTCTGAGAACAGTGTTGCCCATTTAACCAAAGCTGTAAATTAATGTGGGACGGCCATTACATTCTTGTAATTCAGTTGGTGTCGAGTACGAGTAGTGAGTGACTTTCTTGTGGTTAATGTTCTTTAGGTTTTTTTTAGAATAAACTCAAATTTTCTATTCATGGATACTAATGGTCAACATAAACACATTTTTCATGATAGAAGTGTAAAATAGTCCTTTAGGCTAAATTTGTATGTATGAACCTATCTACCCATCTCATTAACTTCACTGCTTTGTAAAAAAGACTACAGTAACACTATTTCTTCAATATCCATTCTGATCTGTGACAACTGGAAGTTCTAATACAGTTTAAGAGAAGCATAGTATAAGGTCATTTGCCGTGGTCGTACCATATGAAAAGGTTATAATAGACACTTTATGTTATCATATTTCAGGGCTGAGATAGCTTCATAAGTATACCCCAACATGTACATAATCTAGTTCATTGTTGTATTATTAAGCATCAGTTTTACGTAAAGTTTATTCTAATTTTCAGGTTAACTAATCTTGGGTGTTTCTCAAAGATCTTCTGACTCATTGGTTAGCAGCATCGAATTTTAACTTGCAAATGAAAATCTAACCATGCAGGTGAGTAGGCATGTGCTTGTGTTTCTGTCTTTATAGTTATTAACGTGGAAGTGTGTATGTGTTGAAGAGGGGGGGGTAATACTCTGCTACGATGTTACCATCTTTCGGAGTTGACTTAACTTATAAGAGGATGGTGGTTGGCTTATGAGACTAATAACTTCACTCGGCTTATGAGAGGATTTATTTTAATTATTAATTTGAACTAAACTTAGTAAATGATCCATTTTTTATTAGAATGAGAAGTAGAATATCAAAGATAATAAAATATATAAATTATTGAATAGTATAAACTTTGTAAACCTAATTTCTACTGTTACTTTTTCATATTACTAAACATTTTTTATTCCCATTATTTTTTATTCATTTTTCATTTTAATATTGGTTTGTAATACAACATTTACTTTTACAAGAGTTATGTGATTTGTATGATATTTGTATTACATTCTATTAATTTGTAGTTTTACAAGAGTGTAACCCCCTTTTGAAATTGTTAAATATAATCTTTTGTAAACTTTGTAAGTTGTCCACGCTGTAGGCATTACCATATTGTAGGAATCAGTAATGGTAAATAATAAAAAACTAAAACATACTCTTCATTTCAGGCCACTATTCCAAAAGGAAGACAAAAACTTCCTTTGCTTCCAAACATTACATTGTTTAGTTAAAAAAAATACTTACAGTTGTAATACTAGTTAGTGTAGGGGGGAGAGGGTGAAAGGCTAATACTCTGCTGTGATGTTAAAATCTTTCGGGGCTGAGATAACCTGATGAGTATAACCCAACGTGTACTGAGCCCAATTTATTAAGATAGTTATTAAGAATCGGTTCTGTTAAGCATACAATTAAAATATGTTCTTCGTTTCAGGTAAATTTGCTGGAATTATTAGAAAAGAAAAAAAATCGTAATTTGGTAAGCATCAAATTTTTTAACACGAAAGCTGGAAATTTATTCTACTAATAGGTGTGTGTGTGTGACTTTTGACATCAGGTATTTTAATTTTTTTTTAAGAATAAACAAAAATAAAACAATTGGAGGTTTACAATTACATAATATAACATAATTATATTATATGCCCGATATTTTATATTGTTTGTCCACACCAGTTGTTCACTAGATAATACAACACCTCCAGTTATAAGAACAGCTCTTTTTTATGTAATTTTTATATAAGGAACTGAGTGATACTACCTCAGGTTACTGTTGACACATGAGTATTTACACCATAAATAAAACACTAATAATTTGTAGTCCCTCATTGAAAAAGGTTCACTCCCTCTAGCAGTAAATCGAAATCTTTATCGGATGACTTGTACTTCAAACGCCTTCAATGTGTGGAATCCACTATCGCCACACACGAAGTCTGACAACAGTGTGGCCCATTTAACCAAAGCTGTAAATTAATGTGGGACGGCCATTACATTCTTGTAATTCAGTTGGTATTGAGTACGAGTAGTGAGTGACTTTCTTGTGGTTAATGTTCTTTAGGTTTTTATTAGATTAAACTCAATTTTTCTGTTCATGGATAATGATTGTCAACATAAACACATTTTTCATGATAGAAGTGTAAAATAGTCCTTTAGGCTAAATTTCTATGTATGAACCCATTTACCCATCTCATTAACTTCACTGCTTTGTAAAAATGACTACAGTAACACTATTTCTTCAATATCAATTCTGATCTGTAACTTAACTGGAAGTTCTAATACAGTTTAAGAGAAGCATAGTATAAGGTCAGTTGCTGTGGTCGTACCATATGAACAGGTTATAATAGTCACTATGTTATCATATTTCAGGGCTGAGATAGCTTCATAAGTATACCCCAATATGTACGTAGTCTAGTTCATTGTTGTATTATTAAGCATCAGTTTTACATAAAGTGTATTCTAATTTTCAGGTTAACTAATCTTGGGTGTTTCTCAAAATATCTTCTGACTCATTGGTTAGCAGCATCAAATTTTAACTTGCAAATGAAAATCTAACCAGCAGGTGAGTAGGCATGTGCTTTGTGCATGTGTTTCTGTCTTTATAGTTATTAACGTGGGAGTGTGTATGTGTTTGCGAGGGGGGGGATAATACTCTGCTAGGATGTTACCATCTTTCGGAGTTGACTTAACTTATAAGAGGATGGTGGTTGGCTTATGAGACTAATAACTTCGCTCGGCTTATGAGAGGGTTTATTTTAATTATTAATTTGAACTAAACTTAGTAAATGATCCATTTTTTATTAGAATGTGAAATAGAATATCAGTGATAATAAAATATAAATTTTTGAATAGTATAAACTTTGTAAACCTAATTTCTACTGTTATTTTTTCATATTACTAAACATTTTTTATTGCCATTATTTTTTATTCCCTTAACATTTTAATATTTGTTTGTAATACAACATTTACTTTTACAAGAGTTATGTGATTTGTATGATATTTGTATTACATTATATTAATTTGTAGTTCTACAAGAGAGTAACCCCTTTTTGGAATTGTTAACTATAATATTTGTAAACTTTGTTGGCTGTCCACGCTATAGGCATTACCATACTGTAGGAATCAGTAATGGTAAATAATAAAAAACTAAAACATACTCTTCATTTCAGGCCACTATTCCAAAGGGAAGACAAAACTTCCTTTGTTTGCAGGCATTAAATTTTTTATTTAAAAAGAACAGTTATATTACTAGTTAGTGTAGGGGAGGAGAGAGTGAAAGGCTAATACTCTGCTGTGATGTTAAAATCTTTCGGGGCTGAGATAATCTGATGATTATAACCCAACGTGTACTGAGCTTAATTTATTAAGAATCGGTTCTGTTAAGCAGACAATTAAAATATGTTCTTCATTTCAGGTAAATTTGCTGGAATTATTAAAAAAGAAAAAAAATCGTAATTTGGTAAGCGTCAAATTTTATAACACGAAAGCTGGAAACTTATTCTACTAATAGGTGTGTGTGTGTGTGTGTGTGTGTGTGTGTGTGTGTGACTTTTGATGTCATGTGTTTTAATGTTTATTAAGAATAAACAAATAAAAAACAATTGGAGGTTTACAATTACATAATATAATTATATTATATGCCCGATATTTTATATTGTTTGTCCACACCAGTTGTTCTTTAGATAATACAACACCCAGTTATAAGTACAGCTCTTTATTATGAAATTTTTATATAAGGAACTGAGTGATACTACCTCAGGTTAATGTTGATACATGAGTATTTACACCATAAATAAAATACTAATAAATAAAACATTAATAATTTGTAGTCCCTCATTGAAAAAAGTTCACTCCCTGTAGCAGTAAATCGACGTCTTAATCAGGTGACTTGTACTTCAAACGCTTTCAAGTGTGGAATCCACTATCACCACACACGAAGTCTGAGAACAGTGTTGCCCATTTAACCAAAGCTGTAAATTAATGTGGGACGGCCATTACATTCTTGTAATTCAGTTGGTGTCGAGTACGAGTAGTGAGTGACTTTCTTGTGGTTAATGTTCTTTAGGTTTTTTTTAGAATAAACTCAAATTTTCTATTCATGGATACTAATGGTCAACATAAACACATTTTTCATGATAGAAGTGTAAAATAGTCCTTTAGGCTAAATTTGTATGTATGAACCTATCTACCCATCTCATTAACTTCACTGCTTTGTAAAAAAGACTACAGTAACACTATTTCTTCAATATCCATTCTGATCTGTGACAACTGGAAGTTCTAATACAGTTTAAGAGAAGCATAGTATAAGGTCATTTGCCGTGGTCGTACCATATGAAAAGGTTATAATAGACACTTTATGTTATCATATTTCAGGGCTGAGATAGCTTCATAAGTATACCCCAACATGTACATAATCTAGTTCATTGTTGTATTATTAAGCATCAGTTTTACGTAAAGTTTATTCTAATTTTCAGGTTAACTAATCTTGGGTGTTTCTCAAAGATCTTCTGACTCATTGGTTAGCAGCATCGAATTTTAACTTGCAAATGAAAATCTAACCATGCAGGTGAGTAGGCATGTGCTTGTGTTTCTGTCTTTATAGTTATTAACGTGGAAGTGTGTATGTGTTGAAGAGGGGGGGGGTAATACTCTGCTACGATGTTACCATCTTTCGGAGTTGACTTAACTTATAAGAGGATGGTGGTTGGCTTATGAGACTAATAACTTCGCTCGGCTTATGAGAGGATTTATTTTAATTATTAATTTGTACTAAACTTAGTAAATGATCCATTTTTTATTAGAATGAGAAGTAGAATATCAAAGATAATAAAATATATAAATTTTTGAATAGTATAAACTTTGTAAACCTAATTTCTACTGTTACTTTTTCATATTACTAAACATTTTTTATTCCCATTATTTTTTATTCATTTTTCATTTTAATATTGGTTTGTAATACAACATTTACTTTTACAAGAGTTATGTGATTTGTATGATATTTGTATTACATTATATTAATTTGTAGTTTTACAAGAGTGTAACCCCCTTTTGAAATTGTTAAATATAATCTTTTGTAAACTTTGTAAGTTGTCCACGCTGTAGGCATTACCATATTGTAGGAATCAGTAATGGTAAATAATAAAAAACTAAAACATACTCTTCATTTCAGGCCACTATTCCAAAAGGAAGACAAAAACTTCCTTTGCTTCCAAACATTACATTGTTTAGTTAAAAAAAATACTTACAGTTGTAATACTAGTTAGTGTAGGGGGGAGAGGGTGAAAGGCTAATACTCTGCTGTGATGTTAAAATCTTTCGGGGCTGAGATAACCTGATGAGTATAACCCAACGTGTACTGAGCCCAATTTATTAAGATAGTTATTAAGAATCGGTTCTGTTAAGCATACAATTAAAATATGTTCTTCGTTTCAGGTAAATTTGCTGGAATTATTAGAAAAGAAAAAAAATCGTAATTTGGTAAGCATCAAATTTTTTAACACGAAAGCTGGAAATTTATTCTACTAATAGGTGTGTGTGTGTGACTTTTGACATCAGGTATTTTAATTTTTTTTTAAGAATAAACAAAAATAATACAATTGGAGGTTTACAATTACATAATATAACATAATTATATTATATGCCCGATATTTTATATTGTTTGTCCACACCAGTTGTTCATTAGATAATACAACACCTCCAGTTATAAGAACAGCTCTTTTTTATGTAATTTTTATATAAGGAACTGAGTGATACTACCTCAGGTTACTGTTGACACATGAGTATTTACACCATAAATAAAACACTAATAATTTGTAGTCCCTCATTGAAAAAGGTTCACTCCCTCTAGCAGTAAATCGAAATCTTTATCGGATGACTTGTACTTCAAACGCCTTCAATGTGTGGAATCCACTATCGCCACACACGAAGTCTGACAACAGTGTGGCCCATTTAACCTAAGCTGTAAATTAATGTGGGACGGCCATTACATTCTTGTAATTCAGTTGGTATTGAGTACGAGTAGTGAGTGACTTTCTTGTGGTTAATGTTCTTTAGGTTTTTATTAGATTAAACTCAATTTTTCTGTTCATGGATAATGATTGTCAACATAAACACATTTTTCATGATAGAAGTGTAAAATAGTCCTTTAGGCTAAATTTGTATGTATGAACCCATCTACCCATCTCATTAACTTCACTGCTTTGTAAAAATGACTACAGTAACACTATTTCTTCAATATCAATTCTGATCTGTAACTTAACTGGAAGTTCTAATACAGTTTAAGAGAAGCATAGTATAAGGTCAGTTGCTGTGGTTGTACCATATGAACAGGTTATAATAGTCACTATGTTATCATATTTCAGGGCTGAGATAGCTTCATAAGTATACCCCAATATGTACGTAGTCTAGTTCATTGTTGTATTATTAAGCATCAGTTTTACATAAAGTTTATTCTAATTTTCAGGTTAACTAATCTTGGGTGTTTCTCAAGATATCTTCTGACTCATTGGTTAGCAGCATCAAATATTAACTTGCAAATGAAAATCTAACCATGCAGGTGAGTAGGCATGTGCTTTGTGCATGTGTTTCTGTCTTTATAGTTATTAACGTGGGAGTGTGTATGTGTTGGCGAGGGGGGGATAATACTCTGCTAGGATGTTACCATCTTTCGGAGTTGACTTAACTTATAAGAGGATGGTGGTTGGCTTATGAGACTAATAACTTCGCTCGGCTTATGAGAGGATTTATTTTAATTATTAATTTGAACTAAACTTAGTAAATGATCCATTTTTTATTAGAATGTGAAATAGAATATCAGTGATAATAAAATATAAATTTTTGAATAGTATAAACTTTGTAAACCTAATTTCTACTGTTATTTTTTCATATTACTAAACATTTTTTATTGCCATTATTTTTTATTCCCTTAACATTTTAATATTTGTTTGTAATACAACATTTACTTTTACAGGAGTTATGTGATTTGTATGATATTTGTATTACATTATATTAATTTGTAGTTCTACAAGAGAGTAACCCCTTTTTGAAATTGTTAACTATAATATTTGTAAACTTTGTTGGCTGTCCACGCTATAGGCATTACCATACTGTAGGAATCAGTAATGGTAAATAATAAAAAACTAAAACATACTCTTCATTTCAGGCCACTATTCCAAAGGGAAGACAAAACTTCCTTTGTTTGCAGGCATTAAATTTTTTATTTAAAAAGAACAGTTATATTACTAGTTAGTGTAGGGGAGGAGAGAGTGAAAGGCTAATACTCTGCTGTGATGTTAAAATCTTTCGGGGCTGAGATAATCTGATGATTATAACCCAACGTGTACTGAGCTTAATTTATTAAGAATCGGTTCTGTTAAGCAGACAATTAAAATATGTTCTTCATTTCAGGTAAATTTGCTGGAATTATTAAAAAAGAAAAAAAATCGTAATTTGGTAAGCGTCAAATTTTATAACACGAAAGCTGGAAACTTATTCTACTAATAGGTGTGTGTGTGTGTGTGTGTGTGTGTGACTTTTGATGTCATGTGTTTTAATGTTTATTAAGAATAAACAAATAAAAAACAATTGGAGGTTTACAATTACATAATATAATTATATTATATGCCCGATATTTTATATTGTTTGTCCACACCAGTTGTTCTTTAGATAATACAACACCCAGTTATAAGTACAGCTCTTTTTTATGAAATTTTTATATAAGGAACTGAGTGATACTACCTCAGGTTAATGTTGATACATGAGTATTTACACCATAAATAAAATACTAATAAATAAAACATTAATAATTTGTAGTCCCTCATTGAAAAAAGTTCACTCCCTGTAGCAGTAAATCGACGTCTTAATCAGGTGACTTGTACTTCAAACGCTTTCAAGTGTGGAATCCACTATCACCACACACGAAGTCTGAGAACAGTGTTGCCCATTTAACCAAAGCTGTAAATTAATGTGGGACGGCCATTACATTCTTGTAATTCAGTTGGTGTCGAGTACGAGTAGTGAGTGACTTTCTTGTGGTTAATGTTCTTTAGGTTTTTTTTAGAATAAACTCAAATTTTCTATTCATGGATACTAATGGTCAACATAAACACATTTTTCATGATAGAAGTGTAAAATAGTCCTTTAGGCTAAATTTGTATGTATGAACCTATCTACCCATCTCATTAACTTCACTGCTTTGTAAAAAAGACTACAGTAACACTATTTCTTCAATATCCATTCTGATCTGTGACAACTGGAAGTTCTAATACAGTTTAAGAGAAGCATAGTATAAGGTCATTTGCCGTGGTCGTACCATATGAAAAGGTTATAATAGACACTTTATGTTATCATATTTCAGGGCTGAGATAGCTTCATAAGTATACCCCAACATGTACATAATCTAGTTCATTGTTGTATTATTAAGCATCAGTTTTACGTAAAGTTTATTCTAATTTTCAGGTTAACTAATCTTGGGTGTTTCTCAAAGATCTTCTGACTCATTGGTTAGCAGCATCGAATTTTAACTTGCAAATGAAAATCTAACCATGCAGGTGAGTAGGCATGTGCTTGTGTTTCTGTCTTTATAGTTATTAACGTGGAAGTGTGTATGTGTTGAAGAGGGGGGGGGTAATACTCTGCTACGATGTTACCATCTTTCGGAGTTGACTTAACTTATAAGAGGATGGTGGTTGGCTTATGAGACTAATAACTTCGCTCGGCTTATGAGAGGATTTATTTTAATTATTAATTTGAACTAAACTTAGTAAATGATCCATTTTTTATTAGAATGAGAAGTAGAATATCAAAGATAATAAAATATATAAATTATTGAATAGTATAAACTTTGTAAACCTAATTTCTACTGTTACTTTTTCATATTACTAAACATTTTTTATTCCCATTATTTTTTATTCATTTTTCATTTTAATATTGGTTTGTAATACAACATTTACTTTTACAAGAGTTATGTGATTTGTATGATATTTGTATTACATTCTATTAATTTGTAGTTTTACAAGAGTGTAACCCCCTTTTGAAATTGTTAAATATAATCTTTTGTAAACTTTGTAAGTTGTCCACGCTGTAGGCATTACCATATTGTAGGAATCAGTAATGGTAAATAATAAAAAACTAAAACATACTCTTCATTTCAGGCCACTATTCCAAAAGGAAGACAAAAACTTCCTTTGCTTCCAAACATTACATTGTTTAGTTAAAAAAAATACTTACAGTTGTAATACTAGTTAGTGTAGGGGGGAGAGGGTGAAAGGCTAATACTCTGCTGTGATGTTAAAATCTTTCGGGGCTGAGATAACCTGATGAGTATAACCCAACGTGTACTGAGCCCAATTTATTAAGATAGTTATTAAGAATCGGTTCTGTTAAGCATACAATTAAAATATGTTCTTCGTTTCAGGTAAATTTGCTGGAATTATTAGAAAAGAAAAAAAATCGTAATTTGGTAAGCATCAAATTTTTTAACACGAAAGCTGGAAATTTATTCTACTAATAGGTGTGTGTGTGTGACTTTTGACATCAGGTATTTTAATTTTTTTTTAAGAATAAACAAAAATAAAACAATTGGAGGTTTACAATTACATAATATAACATAATTATATTATATGCCCGATATTTTATATTGTTTGTCCACACCAGTTGTTCACTAGATAATACAACACCTCCAGTTATAAGAACAGCTCTTTTTTATGTAATTTTTATATAAGGAACTGAGTGATACTACCTCAGGTTACTGTTGACACATGAGTATTTACACCATAAATAAAACACTAATAATTTGTAGTCCCTCATTGAAAAAGGTTCACTCCCTCTAGCAGTAAATCGAAATCTTTATCGGATGACTTGTACTTCAAACGCCTTCAATGTGTGGAATCCACTATCGCCACACACGAAGTCTGACAACAGTGTGGCCCATTTAACCAAAGCTGTAAATTAATGTGGGACGGCCATTACATTCTTGTAATTCAGTTGGTATTGAGTACGAGTAGTGAGTGACTTTCTTGTGGTTAATGTTCTTTAGGTTTTTATTAGATTAAACTCAATTTTTCTGTTCATGGATAATGATTGTCAACATAAACACATTTTTCATGATAGAAGTGTAAAATAGTCCTTTAGGCTAAATTTCTATGTATGAACCCATTTACCCATCTCATTAACTTCACTGCTTTGTAAAAATGACTACAGTAACACTATTTCTTCAATATCAATTCTGATCTGTAACTTAACTGGAAGTTCTAATACAGTTTAAGAGAAGCATAGTATAAGGTCAGTTGCTGTGGTCGTACCATATGAACAGGTTATAATAGTCACTATGTTATCATATTTCAGGGCTGAGATAGCTTCATAAGTATACCCCAATATGTACGTAGTCTAGTTCATTGTTGTATTATTAAGCATCAGTTTTACATAAAGTGTATTCTAATTTTCAGGTTAACTAATCTTGGGTGTTTCTCAAAATATCTTCTGACTCATTGGTTAGCAGCATCAAATTTTAACTTGCAAATGAAAATCTAACCAGCAGGTGAGTAGGCATGTGCTTTGTGCATGTGTTTCTGTCTTTATAGTTATTAACGTGGGAGTGTGTATGTGTTTGCGAGGGGGGGGATAATACTCTGCTAGGATGTTACCATCTTTCGGAGTTGACTTAACTTATAAGAGGATGGTGGTTGGCTTATGAGACTAATAACTTCGCTCGGCTTATGAGAGGATTTATTTTAATTATTAATTTGAACTAAACTTAGTAAATGATCCATTTTTTATTAGAATGTGAAATAGAATATCAGTGATAATAAAATATAAATTTTTGAATAGTATAAACTTTGTAAACCTAATTTCTACTGTTATTTTTTCATATTACTAAACATTTTTTATTGCCATTATTTTTTATTCCCTTAACATTTTAATATTTGTTTGTAATACAACATTTACTTTTACAAGAGTTATGTGATTTGTATGATATTTGTATTACATTATATTAATTTGTAGTTCGACAAGAGAGTAACCCCTTTTTGGAATTGTTAACTATAATATTTGTAAACTTTGTTGGCTGTCCACGCTATAGGCATTACCATACTGTAGGAATCAGTAATGGTAAATAATAAAAAACTAAAACATACTCTTCATTTCAGGCCACTATTCCAAAGGGAAGACAAAACTTCCTTTGTTTTCAGGCATTAAATTTTTTATTTAAAAAGAACAGTTGTATTACTAGTTAGTGTAGGTGAGGAGAGAGTGAAAGGCTAATACTCTGCTGTGATGTTAAAATCTTTCGGGGCTGAGATAATCTGATGATTATAACCCAACATGTACTGAGCCTAATTTATTAAGAATCGGTTCTGTTAAGCAGACAATTAAAATATGTTCTTCATTTCAGGTAAATTTGCTGGAATTATTAAAAAAGAAAAAAAATCGTAATTTGGTAAGCGTCAAATTTTATAACACGAAAGCTGGAAACTTATTCTACTAATAGGTGTGTGTGTGTGTGTGTGTGTGTGTGTGTGTGTGTGTGTGTGTGTGTGTGTGTGTGTGTGTGTGTGTGTGTGTGTGTGTGTGTGTGTGTGTGTGTGTGTGTGTGTGACTTTTGATGTCATGTGTTTTAATGTTTATTAAGAATAAACAAATAAAAAACAATTGCAGGTTTACAATTACATAATATAATTATATTATATGCCCGATATTTTATATTGTTTGTCCACACCAGTTGTTCTTTAGATAATACAACACCCAGTTATAAGTACAGCTCTTTTTTATGAAATTTTTATATAAGGAACTGAGTGATACTACCTCAGGTTAATGTTGATACATGAGTATTTACACCATAAATAAAATACTAATAAATAAAACATTAATAATTTGTAGTCCCTCATTGAAAAAAGTTCACTCCCTGTAGCAGTAAATCGACGTCTTAATCGGGTGACTTGTACTTCAAACGCTTTCAAGTGTGGAATCCACTATCACCACACACGAAGTCTGAGAACAGTGTTGCCCATTTAACCAAAGCTGTAAATTAATGTGGGACGGCCATTACATTCTTGTAATTCAGTTGGTGTCGAGTACGAGTAGTGAGTGACTTTCTTGTGGTTAATGTTCTTTAGGTTTTTTTTAGAATAAACTCAAATTTTCTATTCATGGATACTAATGGTCAACATAAACACATTTTTCATGATAGAAGTGTAAAATAGTCCTTTAGGCTAAATTTGTATGTATGAACCTATCTACCCATCTCATTAACTTCACTGCTTTGTAAAAAAGACTACAGTAACACTATTTCTTCAATATCCATTCTGATCTGTGACAACTGGAAGTTCTAATACAGTTTAAGAGAAGCATAGTATAAGGTCAGTTGCCGTGGTCGTACCATATGAAAAGGTTATAATAGACACTTTATGTTATCATATTTCAGGGCTGAGATAGCTTCATAAGTATACCCCAACATGTACATAATCTAGTTCATTGTTGTATTATTAAGCATCAGTTTTACGTAAAGTTTATTCTAATTTTCAGGTTAACTAATCTTGGGTGTTTCTCAAAGATCTTCTGACTCATTGGTTAGCAGCATCGAATTTTAACTTGCAAATGAAAATCTAACCATGCAGGTGAGTAGGCATGTGCTTGTGTTTCTGTCTTTATAGTTATTAACGTGGAAGTGTGTATGTGTTGAAGAGGGGGGGGGTAATACTCTGCTACGATGTTACCATCTTTCGGAGTTGACTTAACTTATAAGGGGATGGTGGTTGGCTTATGAGACTAATAACTTCGCTCGGCTTATGAGAGGATTTATTTTAATTATTAATTTGATCTAAACTTAGTAAATGATCCATTTTTTATTAGAATGAGAAGTAGAATATCAAAGATAATAAAATATATAAATTTTTGAATAGTATAAACTTTGTAAACCTAATTTCTACTGTTACTTTTTCATATTACTAAACATTTTTTATTCCCATTATTTTTTATTCATTTTTCATTTTAATATTGGTTTGTAATACAACATTTACTTTTACAAGAGTTATGTGATTTGTATGATATTTGTATTACATTATATTAATTTGTAGTTTTACAAGAGTGTTACCCCCTTTTGAAATTGTTAAATATAATCTTTTGTAAACTTTGTAAGTTGTCCACGCTGTAGGCATTACCATATTGTAGGAATCAGTAATGGTAAATAATAAAAAACTAAAACATACTCTTCATTTCAGGCCACTATTCCAAAAGGAAGACAAAAACTTCCTTTGCTTCCAAGCATTACATTGTTTAGTTAAAAAAAATACTTACAGTTGTAATACTAGTTAGTGTAGGGGGGAGAGAGTGAAAGGCTAATACTCTACTGTGATGTTAAAATCTTTCGGGGCTGAGATAACCTGATGAGTATAACCCAACGTGTACTGAGCCCAATTTATTAAGATAGTTATTAAGAATCGGTTCTGTTAAGCATACAATTAAAATATGTTCTTCGTTTCAGGTAAATTTGCTGGAATTATTAGAAAAGAAAAAAAATCGTAATTTGGTAAGCATCAAATTTTTTAACACGAAAGCTGGAAATTTATTCTACTAATAGGTGTGTGTGTGTGACTTTTGACATCAGGTATTTTAATTTTTTTTTAAGAATAAACAAAAATAAAACAATTGGAGGTTTACAATTACATAATATAACATAATTATATTATATGCCCGATATTTTATATTGTTTGTCCACACCTGTTGTTCATTAGATAATACAACACCTCCAGTTATAAGAACAGCTCTTTTTTATGTAATTTTTATATATGGAACTGAGTGATACTGCCTCAGGTTACTGTTGACACATGAGTATTTACACCATAAATAAAACACTAATAATTTGTAGTCCCTCATTGAAAAAGGTTCACTCCCTCTAGCAGTAAATCGAAATCTTTATCGGATGACTTGTACTTCAAACGCCTTCAATGTGTGGAATCCACTATCGCCACACACGAAGTCTGACAACAGTGTGGCCCATTTAACCAAAGCTGTAAATTAATGTGGGACGGCCATTACATTCTTGTAATTCAGTTGGTATTGAGTACGAGTAGTGAGTGACTTTCTTGTGGTTAATGTTCTTTAGGTTTTTATTAGATTAAACTCAATTTTTCTGTTCATGGATAATGATTGTCAACATAAACACATTTTTCATGATAGAAGTGTAAAATAGTCCTTTAGGCTAAATTTGTATGTATGAACCCATTTACCCATCTCATTAACTTCACTGCTTTGTAAAAATGACTACAGTAACACTATTTCTTCAATATCAATTCTGATCTGTAACTTAACTGGAAGTTCTAATACAGTTTAAGAGAAGCATAGTATAAGGTCAGTTGCTGTGGTAGTACCATATGAACAGGTTATAATAGTCACTATGTTATCATATTTCAGGGCTGAGATAGCTTCATAAGTATACCCTAACATGTACATAATCTAGTTCATTGTTGTATTATTAAGCATCAGTTTTACGTAAAGTTTATTCTAATTTTCAGGTTAACTAATCTTGGGTGTTTCTCAAAGATCTTCTGACTCATTGGTTAGCAGCATCGAATTTTAACTTGCAAATGAAAATCTAACCATGCAGGTGACTAGGCATGTGCTTGTGTTTCTGTCTTTATAGTTATTAACGTGGAAGTGTGTATGTGTTGAAGAGGGGGGGGGTAATACTCTGCTACGATGTTACCATCTTTCGGAGTTGACTTAACTTATAAGAGGATGGTGGTTGGCTTATGAGACTAATAACTTCGCTCGGCTTATGAGAGGATTTATTTTAATTATTAATTTGAACTAAACTTAGTAAATGATCCATTTTTTATTAGAATGAGAAGTAGAATATCAAAGATAATAAAATATATAAATTTTTGAATAGTATAAACTTTGTAAACCTAATTTCTACTGTTACTTTTTCATATTACTAAACATTTTTTATTCCCATTATTTTTTATTCATTTTTCATTTTAATATTGGTTTGTAATACAACATTTACTTTTACAAGAGTTATGTGATTTGTATGATATTTGTATTACATTATATTAATTTGTAGTTTTACAAGAGTGTAACCCCCTTTTGAAATTGTTAAATATAATCTTTTGTAAACTTTGTAAGTTGTCCACGCTGTAGGCATTACCATATTGTAGGAATCAGTAATGGTAAATAATAAAAAACTAAAACATACTCTTCATTTCAGGCCACTATTCCAAAAGGAAGACAAAAACTTCCTTTGCTTCCAAGCATTACATTGTTTAGTTAAAAAAAATACTTACAGTTGTAATACTAGTTAGTGTAGGGGGGAGAGAGTGAAAGGCTAATACTCTGCTGTGATGTTAAAATCTTTCGGGGCTGATATAACCTGATGAGTATAACCCAACGTGTACTGAGCCCAATTTATTAAGATAGTTATTAAGAATCGGTTCTGTTAAGCATACAATTAAAATATGTTCTTCGTTTCAGGTAAATTTGCTGGAATTATTAGAAAAGAAAAAAAATCGTAATTTGGTAAGCATCAAATTTTTTAACACAAAAGCTGGAAATTTATTCTACTAATAGGTGTGTGTGTGTGTGACTTTTGACATCAGGTATTTTAATTTTTTTTTAAGAATAAACAAAAATAAAACAATTGGAGGTTTACAATTACATAATATAACATAATTATATTATATGCCCGATATTTTATATTGTTTGTCCACACCAGTTGTTCATTAGATAATACAACACCTCCAGTTATAAGAACAGCTCTTTTTTATGTAATTTTTATATAAGGAACTGAGTGATACTACCTCAGGTTACTGTTGACACATGAGTATTTACACCATAAATAAAACACTAATAATTTGTAGTCCCTCATTGAAAAAGGTTCACTCCCTCTAGCAGTAAATCGAAATTTTTATCGGATGACTTGTACTTCTAACGCCTTCAATGTGTGGAATCCACTATCGCCACACACGAAGTCTGACAACAGTGTGGCCCATTTAACCAAAGCTGTAAATTAATGTGGGACGGCCATTACATTCTTGTAATTCAGTTGGTATTGAGTACGAGTAGTGAGTGACTTTCTTGTGGTTAATGTTCTTTAGGTTTTTATTAGATTAAACTCAATTTTTCTGTTCATGGATAATGATTGTCAACATAAACACATTTTTCATGATAGAAGTGTGAAATAGTCCTTTAGGCTAAATTTGTATGTATGAACCCATCTACCCATCTCATTAACTTCACTGCTTTGTAAAAATGACTACAGTAACACTATTTCTTCAATATCCATTCTGATCTGTGACAACTGGAAGTTCTAATACAGTTTAAGAGAAGCATAGTATAAGGTCAGTTGCCGTGGTCGTACCATATGAAAAGGTTATAATAGACACTTTATGTTATCATATTTCAGGGCTGAGATAGCTTCATAAGTATACCCCAACATGTACATAATCTAGTTCATTGTTGTATTATTAAGCATCAGTTTTACGTAAAGTTTATTCTAATTTTCAGGTTAACTAATCTTGGGTGTTTCTCAAAGATCTTCTGACTCATTGGTTAGCAGCATCGAATTTTAACTTGCAAATGAAAATCTAACCATGCAGGTGAGTAGGCATGTGCTTGTGTTTCTGTCTTTATAGTTATTAACGTGGAAGTGTGTATGTGTTGATGAGGGGGGGGGTAAAACTCTGCTACGATGTTACCATCTTTCGGAGTTGGCTTAACTTATAAGAGGATGGTGGTTGGCTTATGAGACTAATAACTTCGCTCGGCTTATGAGAGGATTTATTTTAATTATTAATTTGAACTAAACTTAGTAAATGATCCATTTTTTATTAGAATGTGAAATAGAATATCAGTGATAATAAAATATAAATTTTTGAATAGTATAAACTTTGTAAACCTAATTTCTACTGTTATTTTTTCATATTACTAAACATTTTTTATTGCCATTATTTTTTATTCCCTTAACATTTTAATATTTGTTTGTAATACAACATTTACTTTTACAAGAGTTATGTGATTTGTATGATATTTGTATTACATTATATTAATTTGTAGTTCTACAAGAGAGTAACCCCTTTTTGAAATTGTTAACTATAATATTTGTAAACTTTGTTGGCTGTCCACGCTATAGGCATTACCATACTGTAGGAATCAGTAATGGTAAATAATAAAAAACTAAAACATACTCTTCATTTCAGGCCACTATTCCAAAGGGAAGACAAAACTTCCTTTGTTTTCAGGCATTAAATTTTTTATTTAAAAAGAACAGTTGTATTACTAGTTAGTGTAGGTGAGGAGAGAGTGAAAGGCTAATACTCTGCTGTGATGTTAAAATCTTTCGGGGCTGAGATAATCTGATGATTATAACCCAACGTGTACTGAGCCTAATTTATTAAGAATCGGTTCTGTTAAGCAGACAATTAAAATATGTTCTTCATTTCAGGTAAATTTGCTGGAATTATTAAAAAAGAAAAAAAATCGTAATTTGGTAAGCGTCAAATTTTATAACACGAAAGCTGGAAACTTATTCTACTAATAGGTGTGTGTGTGTGTGTGTGTGTGTGTGTGTGTGTGTGTGTGTGTGTGTGTGTGTGTGTGTGTGTGTGTGTGTGTGTGTGTGTGTGTGTGTGTGTGTGTGACTTTTGATGTCATGTGTTTTAATGTTTATTAAGAATAAACAAATAAAAAACAATTGGAGGTTTACAATTACATAATATAATTATATTATATGCCCGATATTTTATATTGTTTGTCCACACCAGTTGTTCTTTAGATAATACAACACCCAGTTATAAGTACAGCTCTTTTTTATGAAATTTTTATATAAGGAACTGAGTGATACTACCTCAGGTTAATGTTGATACATGAGTATTTACACCATAAATAAAATACTAATAAATAAAACATTAATAATTTGTAGTCCCTCATTGAAAAAAGTTCACTCCCTGTAGCAGTAAATCGACGTCTTAATCGGGTGACTTGTACTTCAAACGCTTTCAAGTGTGGAATCCACTATCACCACACACGAAGTCTGAGAACAGTGTTGCCCATTTAACCAAAGCTGTAAATTAATGTGGGACGGCCATTACATTCTTGTAATTCAGTTGGTGTCGAGTACGAGTAGTGAGTGACTTTCTTGTGGTTAATGTTCTTTAGGTTTTTTTTAGAATAAACTCAAATTTTCTATTCATGGATACTAATGGTCAACATAAACACATTTTTCATGATAGAAGTGTAAAATAGTCCTTTAGGCTAAATTTGTATGTATGAACCTATCTACCCATCTCATTAACTTCACTGCTTTGTAAAAAAGACTACAGTAACACTATTTCTTCAATATCCATTCTGATCTGTGACAACTGGAAGTTCTAATACAGTTTAAGAGAAGCATAGTATAAGGTCAGTTGCCGTGGTCGTACCATATGAAAAGGTTATAATAGACACTTTATGTTATCATATTTCAGGGCTGAGATAGCTTCATAAGTATACCCCAACATGTACATAATCTAGTTCATTGTTGTATTATTAAGCATCAGTTTTACGTAAAGTTTATTCTAATTTTCAGGTTAACTAATCTTGGGTGTTTCTCAAAGATCTTCTGACTCATTGGTTAGCAGCATCGAATTTTAACTTGCAAATGAAAATCTAACCATGCAGGTGAGTAGGCATGTGCTTGTGTTTCTGTCTTTATAGTTATTAACGTGGAAGTGTGTATGTGTTGATGAGGGGGGGGTAATACTCTGCTACGATGTTACCATCTTTCGGAGTTGACTTAACTTATAAGAGGATGGTGGTTGGCTTATGAGACTAATAACTTCGCTCGGCTTATGAGAGGATTTATTTTAATTATTAATTTGAACTAAACTTAGTAAATGATCCATTTTTTATTAGAATGAGAAGTAGAATATCAAAGATAATAAAATATATAAATTTTTGAATAGTATAAACTTTGTAAACCTAATTTCTACTGTTACTTTTTCATATTACTAAACATTTTTTATTCCCATTATTTTTTATTCATTTTTCATTTTAATATTGGTTTGTAATACAACATTTACTTTTACAAGAGTTATGTGATTTGTATGATATTTGTATTACATTATATTAATTTGTAGTTTTACAAGAGTGTTACCCCCTTTTGAAATTGTTAAATATAATCTTTTGTAAACTTTGTAAGTTGTCCACGCTGTAGGCATTACCATATTGTAGGAATCAGTAATGGTAAATAATAAAAAACTAAAACATACTCTTCATTTCAGGCCACTATTCCAAAAGGAAGACAAAAACTTCCTTTGCTTCCAAGCATTACATTGTTTAGTTAAAAAAAATACTTACAGTTGTAATACTAGTTAGTATAGGGGGGAGAGAGTGAAAGGCTAATACTCTACTGTGATGTTAAAATCTTTCGGGGCTGAGATAACCTGATGAGTATAACCCAACGTGTACTGAGCCCAATTTATTAAGATAGTTATTAAGAATCGGTTCTGTTAAGCATACAATTAAAATATGTTCTTCGTTTCAGGTAAATTTGCTGGAATTATTAGAAAAGAAAAAAAATCGTAATTTGGTAAGCATCAAATTTTTTAACACGAAAGCTGGAAATTTATTCTACTAATAGGTGTGTGTGTGTGACTTTTGACATCAGGTATTTTAATTTTTTTTTAAGAATAAACAAAAATAAAACAATTGGAGGTTTACAATTACATAATATAACATAATTATATTATATGCCCGATATTTTATATTGTTTGTCCACACCTGTTGTTCATTAGATAATACAACACCTCCAGTTATAAGAACAGCTCTTTTTTATGTAATTTTTATATAAGGAACTGAGTGATACTGCCTCAGCTTACTGTTGACACATGAGTATTTACACCATAAATAAAACACTAATAATTTGTAGTCCCTCATTGAAAAAGGTTCACTCCCTCTAGCAGTAAATCGAAATCTTTATCGGATGACTTGTACTTCAAACGCCTTCAATGTGTGGAATCCACTATCGCCACACACGAAGTCTGACAACAGTGTGGCCCATTTAACCAAAGCTGTAAATTAATGTGGGACGGCCATTACATTCTTGTAATTCAGTTGGTATTGAGTACGAGTAGTGAGTGACTTTCTTGTGGTTAATGTTCTTTAGGTTTTTATTAGATTAAACTCAATTTTTCTGTTCATGGATAATGATTGTCAACATAAACACATTTTTCATGATAGAAGTGTAAAATAGTCCTTTAGGCTAAATTTGTATGTATGAACCCATTTACCCATCTCATTAACTTCACTGCTTTGTAAAAATGACTACAGTAACACTATTTCTTCAATATCAATTCTGATCTGTAACTTAACTGGAAGTTCTAATACAGTTTAAGAGAAGCATAGTATAAGGTCAGTTGCTGTGGTAGTACCATATGAACAGGTTATAATAGTCACTATGTTATCATATTTCAGGGCTGAGATAGCTTCATAAGTATACCCTAACATGTACATAATCTAGTTCATTGTTGTATTATTAAGCATCAGTTTTACGTAAAGTTTATTCTAATTTTCAGGTTAACTAATCTTGGGTGTTTCTCAAAGATCTTCTGACTCATTGGTTAGCAGCATCGAATTTTAACTTGCAAATGAAAATCTAACCATGCAGGTGAGTAGGCATGTGCTTGTGTTTCTGTCTTTATAGTTATTAACGTGGAAGTGTGTATGTGTTGAAGAGGGGGGGGGGTAATACTCTGCTACGATGTTACCATCTTTCGGAGTTGACTTAACTTATAAGAGGATGGTGGTTGGCTTATGAGACTAATAACTTCGCTCGGCTTATGAGAGGATTTATTTTAATTATTAATTTGAACTAAACTTAGTAAATGATCCATTTTTTATTAGAATGAGAAGTAGAATATCAAAGATAATAAAATATATAAATTTTTGAATAGTATAAACTTTGTAAACCTAATTTCTACTGTTACTTTTTCATATTACTAAACATTTTTTATTCCCATTATTTTTTATTCATTTTTCATTTTAATATTGGTTTGTAATACAACATTTACTTTTACAAGAGTTATGTGATTTGTATGATATTTGTATTACATTATATTAATTTGTAGTTTTACAAGAGTGTAACCCCCTTTTGAAATTGTTAAATATAATCTTTTGTAAACTTTGTAAGTTGTCCACGCTGTAGGCATTACCATATTGTAGGAATCAGTAATGGTAAATAATAAAAAACTAAAACATACTCTTCATTTCAGGCCACTATTCCAAAAGGAAGACAAAAACTTCCTTTGCTTCCAAGCATTACATTGTTTAGTTAAAAAAAATACTTACAGTTGTAATACTAGTTAGTGTAGGGGGGAGAGAGTGAAAGGCTAATACTCTGCTGTGATGTTAAAATCTTTCGGGGCTGAGATAACCTGATGAGTATAACCCAACGTGTACTGAGCCCAATTTATTAAGATAGTTATTAAGAATCGGTTCTGTTAAGCATACAATTAAAATATGTTCTTCGTTTCAGGTAAATTTGCTGGAATTATTAGAAAAGAAAAAAAATCGTAATTTGGTAAGCATCAAATTTTTTAACACAAAAGCTGGAAATTTATTCTACTAATAGGTGTGTGTGTGTGTGACTTTTGACATCAGGTATTTTAATTTTTTTTTAAGAATAAACAAAAATAAAACAATTGGAGGTTTACAATTACATAATATAACATAATTATATTATATGCCCGATATTTTATATTGTTTGTCCACACCAGTTGTTCATTAGATAATACAACACCTCCAGTTATAAGAACAGCTCTTTTTTATGTAATTTTTATATAAGGAACTGAGTGATACTACCTCAGGTTACTGTTGACACATGAGTATTTACACCATAAATAAAACACTAATAATTTGTAGTCCCTCATTGAAAAAGGTTCACTCCCTCTAGCAGTAAATCGAAATTTTTATCGGATGACTTGTACTTCTAACGCCTTCAATGTGTGGAATCCACTATCGCCACACACGAAGTCTGACAACAGTGTGGCCCATTTAACCAAAGCTGTAAATTAATGTGGGACGGCCATTACATTCTTGTAATTCAGTTGGTATTGAGTACGAGTAGTGAGTGACTTTCTTGTGGTTAATGTTCTTTAGGTTTTTATTAGATTAAACTCAATTTTTCTGTTCATGGATAATGATTGTCAACATAAACACATTTTTCATGATAGAAGTGTGAAATAGTCCTTTAGGCTAAATTTGTATGTATGAACCCATCTACCCATCTCATTAACTTCACTGCTTTGTAAAAATGACTACAGTAACACTATTTCTTCAATATCCATTCTGATCTGTGACAACTGGAAGTTCTAATACAGTTTAAGAGAAGCATAGTATAAAGTCAGTTGCCGTGGTCGTACCATATGAAAAGGTTATAATAGACACTTTATGTTATCATATTTCAGGGCTGAGATAGCTTCATAAGTATACCCCAACATGTACATAATCTAGTTCATTGTTGTATTATTAAGCATCAGTTTTACGTAAAGTTTATTCTAATTTTCAGGTTAACTAATCTTGGGTGTTTCTCAAAGATCTTCTGACTCATTGGTTAGCAGCATCGAATTTTAACTTGCAAATGAAAATCTAACCATGCAGGTGAGTAGGCATGTGCTTGTGTTTCTGTCTTTATAGTTATTAACGTGGAAGTGTGTATGTGTTGATGAGGGGGGGGGGGTAAAACTCTGCTACGATGTTACCATCTTTCGGAGTTGGCTTAACTTATAAGAGGATGGTGGTTGGCTTATGAGACTAATAACTTCGCTCGGCTTATGAGAGGATTTATTTTAATTATTAATTTGAACTAAACTTAGTAAATGATCCATTTTTTATTAGAATGTGAAATAGAATATCAGTGATAATAAAATATAAATTTTTGAATAGTATAAACTTTGTAAACCTAATTTCTACTGTTATTTTTTCATATTACTAAACATTTTTTATTGCCATTATTTTTTATTCCCTTAACATTTTAATATTTGTTTGTAATACAACATTTACTTTTACAAGAGTTATGTGATTTGTATGATATTTGTATTACATTATATTAATTTGTAGTTCTACAAGAGAGTAACCCCTTTTTGAAATTGTTAACTATAATATTTGTAAACTTTGTTGGCTGTCCACGCTATAGGCATTACCATACTGTAGGAATCAGTAATGGTAAATAATAAAAAACTAAAACATCCTCTTCATTTCAGGCCACTATTCCAAAGGGAAGACAAAACTTCCTTTGTTTTCAGGCATTAAATTTTTTATTTAAAAAGAACAGTTGTATTACTAGTTAGTGTAGGTGAGGAGAGAGTGAAAGGCTAATACTCTGCTGTGATGTTAAAATCTTTCGGGGCTGAGATAATCTGATGATTATAACCCAACGTGTACTGAGCCTAATTTATTAAGAATCGGTTCTGTTAAGCAGACAATTAAAATATGTTCTTCATTTCAGGTAAATTTGCTGGAATTATTAAAAAAGAAAAAAAAATCGTAATTTGGTAAGCGTCAAATTTTATAACACGAAAGCTGGAAACTTATTCTACTAATAGGTGTGTGTGTGTGTGTGTGTGTGTGTGTGTGTGTGTGTGTGTGTGTGTGTGTGTGTGTGTGTGTGTGTGTGTGTGTGTGTGTGTGTGTGTGTGTGTGTGTGTGACTTTTGATGTCATGTGTTTTAATGTTTATTAAGAATAAACAAATAAAAAACAATTGGAGGTTTACAATTACATAATATAATTATATTATATGCCCGATATTTTATATTGTTTGTCCACACCAGTTGTTCTTTAGATAATACAACACCCAGTTATAAGTACAGCTCTTTTTTATGAAATTTTTATATAAGGAACTGAGTGATACTACCTCAGGTTAATGTTGATACATGAGTATTTACACCATAAATAAAATACTAATAAATAAAACATTAATAATTTGTAGTCCCTCATTGAAAAAAGTTCACTCCCTGTAGCAGTAAATCGACGTCTTAATCGGGTGACTTGTACTTCAAACGCTTTCAAGTGTGGAATCCACTATCACCACACACGAAGTCTGAGAACAGTGTTGCCCATTTAACCAAAGCTGTAAATTAATGTGGGACGGCCATTACATTCTTGTAATTCAGTTGGTGTCGAGTACGAGTAGTGAGTGACTTTCTTGTGGTTAATGTTCTTTAGGTTTTTTTTAGAATAAACTCAAATTTTCTATTCATGGATACTAATGGTCAACATAAACACATTTTTCATGATAGAAGTGTAAAATAGTCCTTTAGGCTAAATTTGTATGTATGAACCTATCTACCCATCTCATTAACTTCACTGCTTTGTAAAAAAGACTACAGTAACACTATTTCTTCAATATCCATTCTGATCTGTGACAACTGGAAGTTCTAATACAGTTTAAGAGAAGCATAGTATAAGGTCAGTTGCCGTGGTCGTACCATATGAAAAGGTTATAATAGACACTTTATGTTATCATATTTCAGGGCTGAGATAGCTTCATAAGTATACCCCAACATGTACATAATCTAGTTCATTGTTGTATTATTAAGCATCAGTTTTACGTAAAGTTTATTCTAATTTTCAGGTTAACTAATCTTGGGTGTTTCTCAAAGATCTTCTGACTCATTGGTTAGCAGCATCGAATTTTAACTTGCAAATGAAAATCTAACCATGCAGGTGAGTAGGCATGTGCTTGTGTTTCTGTCTTTATAGTTATTAACGTGGAAGTGTGTATGTGTTGATGAGGGGGGGGTAATACTCTGCTACGATGTTACCATCTTTCGGAGTTGACTTAACTTATAAGAGGATGGTGGTTGGCTTATGAGACTAATAACTTCGCTCGGCTTATGAGAGGATTTATTTTAATTATTAATTTGAACTAAACTTAGTAAATGATCCATTTTTTATTAGAATGAGAAGTAGAATATCAAAGATAATAAAATATATAAATTTTTGAATAGTATAAACTTTGTAAACCTAATTTCTACTGTTACTTTTTCATATTACTAAACATTTTTTATTCCCATTATTTTTTATTCATTTTTCATTTTAATATTGGTTTGTAATACAACATTTACTTTTACAAGAGTTATGTGATTTGTATGATATTTGTATTACATTATATTAATTTGTAGTTTTACAAGAGTGTTACCCCCTTTTGAAATTGTTAAATATAATCTTTTGTAAACTTTGTAAGTTGTCCACGCTGTAGGCATTACCATATTGTAGGAATCAGTAATGGTAAATAATAAAAAACTAAAACATACTCTTCATTTCAGGCCACTATTCCAAAAGGAAGACAAAAACTTCCTTTGCTTCCAAGCATTACATTGTTTAGTTAAAAAAAATACTTACAGTTGTAATACTAGTTAGTATAGGGGGGAGAGAGTGAAAGGCTAATACTCTACTGTGATGTTAAAATCTTTCGGGGCTGAGATAACCTGATGAGTATAACCCAACGTGTACTGAGCCCAATTTATTAAGATAGTTATTAAGAATCGGTTCTGTTAAGCATACAATTAAAATATGTTCTTCGTTTCAGGTAAATTTGCTGGAATTATTAGAAAAGAAAAAAAATCGTAATTTGGTAAGCATCAAATTTTTTAACACGAAAGCTGGAAATTTATTCTACTAATAGGTGTGTGTGTGTGACTTTTGACATCAGGTATTTTAATTTTTTTTTAAGAATAAACAAAAATAAAACAATTGGAGGTTTACAATTACATAATATAACATAATTATATTATATGCCCGATATTTTATATTGTTTGTCCACACCTGTTGTTCATTAGATAATACAACACCTCCAGTTATAAGAACAGCTCTTTTTTATGTAATTTTTATATAAGGAACTGAGTGATACTGCCTCAGCTTACTGTTGACACATGAGTATTTACACCATAAATAAAACACTAATAATTTGTAGTCCCTCATTGAAAAAGGTTCACTCCCTCTAGCAGTAAATCGAAATCTTTATCGGATGACTTGTACTTCAAACGCCTTCAATGTGTGGAATCCACTATCGCCACACACGAAGTCTGACAACAGTGTGGCCCATTTAACCAAAGCTGTAAATTAATGTGGGACGGCCATTACATTCTTGTAATTCAGTTGGTATTGAGTACGAGTAGTGAGTGACTTTCTTGTGGTTAATGTTCTTTAGGTTTTTATTAGATTAAACTCAATTTTTCTGTTCATGGATAATGATTGTCAACATAAACACATTTTTCATGATAGAAGTGTAAAATAGTCCTTTAGGCTAAATTTGTATGTATGAACCCATTTACCCATCTCATTAACTTCACTGCTTTGTAAAAATGACTACAGTAACACTATTTCTTCAATATCAATTCTGATCTGTAACTTAACTGGAAGTTCTAATACAGTTTAAGAGAAGCATAGTATAAGGTCAGTTGCTGTGGTAGTACCATATGAACAGGTTATAATAGTCACTATGTTATCATATTTCAGGGCTGAGATAGCTTCATAAGTATACCCTAACATGTACATAATCTAGTTCATTGTTGTATTATTAAGCATCAGTTTTACGTAAAGTTTATTCTAATTTTCAGGTTAACTAATCTTGGGTGTTTCTCAAAGATCTTCTGACTCATTGGTTAGCAGCATCGAATTTTAACTTGCAAATGAAAATCTAACCATGCAGGTGAGTAGGCATGTGCTTGTGTTTCTGTCTTTATAGTTATTAACGTGGAAGTGTGTATGTGTTGAAGAGGGGGGGGGGTAATACTCTGCTACGATGTTACCATCTTTCGGAGTTGACTTAACTTATAAGAGGATGGTGGTTGGCTTATGAGACTAATAACTTCGCTCGGCTTATGAGAGGATTTATTTTAATTATTAATTTGAACTAAACTTAGTAAATGATCCATTTTTTATTAGAATGAGAAGTAGAATATCAAAGATAATAAAATATATAAATTTTTGAATAGTATAAACTTTGTAAACCTAATTTCTACTGTTACTTTTTCATATTACTAAACATTTTTTATTCCCATTATTTTTTATTCATTTTTCATTTTAATATTGGTTTGTAATACAACATTTACTTTTACAAGAGTTATGTGATTTGTATGATATTTGTATTACATTATATTAATTTGTAGTTTTACAAGAGTGTAACCCCCTTTTGAAATTGTTAAATATAATCTTTTGTAAACTTTGTAAGTTGTCCACGCTGTAGGCATTACCATATTGTAGGAATCAGTAATGGTAAATAATAAAAAACTAAAACATACTCTTCATTTCAGGCCACTATTCCAAAAGGAAGACAAAAACTTCCTTTGCTTCCAAGCATTACATTGTTTAGTTAAAAAAAATACTTACAGTTGTAATACTAGTTAGTGTAGGGGGGAGAGAGTGAAAGGCTAATACTCTGCTGTGATGTTAAAATCTTTCGGGGCTGAGATAACCTGATGAGTATAACCCAACGTGTACTGAGCCCAATTTATTAAGATAGTTATTAAGAATCGGTTCTGTTAAGCATACAATTAAAATATGTTCTTCGTTTCAGGTAAATTTGCTGGAATTATTAGAAAAGAAAAAAAATCGTAATTTGGTAAGCATCAAATTTTTTAACACAAAAGCTGGAAATTTATTCTACTAATAGGTGTGTGTGTGTGTGACTTTTGACATCAGGTATTTTAATTTTTTTTTAAGAATAAACAAAAATAAAACAATTGGAGGTTTACAATTACATAATATAACATAATTATATTATATGCCCGATATTTTATATTGTTTGTCCACACCAGTTGTTCATTAGATAATACAACACCTCCAGTTATAAGAACAGCTCTTTTTTATGTAATTTTTATATAAGGAACTGAGTGATACTACCTCAGGTTACTGTTGACACATGAGTATTTACACCATAAATAAAACACTAATAATTTGTAGTCCCTCATTGAAAAAGGTTCACTCCCTCTAGCAGTAAATCGAAATTTTTATCGGATGACTTGTACTTCTAACGCCTTCAATGTGTGGAATCCACTATCGCCACACACGAAGTCTGACAACAGTGTGGCCCATTTAACCAAAGCTGTAAATTAATGTGGGACGGCCATTACATTCTTGTAATTCAGTTGGTATTGAGTACGAGTAGTGAGTGACTTTCTTGTGGTTAATGTTCTTTAGGTTTTTATTAGATTAAACTCAATTTTTCTGTTCATGGATAATGATTGTCAACATAAACACATTTTTCATGATAGAAGTGTGAAATAGTCCTTTAGGCTAAATTTGTATGTATGAACCCATCTACCCATCTCATTAACTTCACTGCTTTGTAAAAATGACTACAGTAACACTATTTCTTCAATATCCATTCTGATCTGTGACAACTGGAAGTTCTAATACAGTTTAAGAGAAGCATAGTATAAAGTCAGTTGCCGTGGTCGTACCATATGAAAAGGTTATAATAGACACTTTATGTTATCATATTTCAGGGCTGAGATAGCTTCATAAGTATACCCCAACATGTACATAATCTAGTTCATTGTTGTATTATTAAGCATCAGTTTTACGTAAAGTTTATTCTAATTTTCAGGTTAACTAATCTTGGGTGTTTCTCAAAGATCTTCTGACTCATTGGTTAGCAGCATCGAATTTTAACTTGCAAATGAAAATCTAACCATGCAGGTGAGTAGGCATGTGCTTGTGTTTCTGTCTTTATAGTTATTAACGTGGAAGTGTGTATGTGTTGATGAGGGGGGGGGGTAAAACTCTGCTACGATGTTACCATCTTTCGGAGTTGGCTTAACTTATAAGAGGATGGTGGTTGGCTTATGAGACTAATAACTTCGCTCGGCTTATGAGAGGATTTATTTTAATTATTAATTTGAACTAAACTTAGTAAATGATCCATTTTTTATTAGAATGTGAAATAGAATATCAGTGATAATAAAATATAAATTTTTGAATAGTATAAACTTTGTAAACCTAATTTCTACTGTTATTTTTTCATATTACTAAACATTTTTTATTGCCATTATTTTTTATTCCCTTAACATTTTAATATTTGTTTGTAATACAACATTTACTTTTACAAGAGTTATGTGATTTGTATGATATTTGTATTACATTATATTAATTTGTAGTTCTACAAGAGAGTAACCCCTTTTTGAAATTGTTAACTATAATATTTGTAAACTTTGTTGGCTGTCCACGCTATAGGCATTACCATACTGTAGGAATCAGTAATGGTAAATAATAAAAAACTAAAACATCCTCTTCATTTCAGGCCACTATTCCAAAGGGAAGACAAAACTTCCTTTGTTTTCAGGCATTAAATTTTTTATTTAAAAAGAACAGTTGTATTACTAGTTAGTGTAGGTGAGGAGAGAGTGAAAGGCTAATACTCTGCTGTGATGTTAAAATCTTTCGGGGCTGAGATAATCTGATGATTATAACCCAACGTGTACTGAGCCTAATTTATTAAGAATCGGTTCTGTTAAGCAGACAATTAAAATATGTTCTTCATTTCAGGTAAATTTGCTGGAATTATTAAAAAAGAAAAAAAAATCGTAATTTGGTAAGCGTCAAATTTTATAACACGAAAGCTGGAAACTTATTCTACTAATAGGTGTGTGTGTGTGTGTGTGTGTGTGTGTGTGTGTGTGTGTGTGTGTGTGTGTGTGTGTGTGTGTGTGTGTGTGTGTGTGTGTGTGTGTGTGTGTGTGTGTGACTTTTGATGTCATGTGTTTTAATGTTTATTAAGAATAAACAAATAAAAAACAATTGGAGGTTTACAATTACATAATATAATTATATTATATGCCCGATATTTTATATTGTTTGTCCACACCAGTTGTTCTTTAGATAATACAACACCCAGTTATAAGTACAGCTCTTTTTTATGAAATTTTTATATAAGGAACTGAGTGATACTACCTCAGGTTAATGTTGATACATGAGTATTTACACCATAAATAAAATACTAATAAATAAAACATTAATAATTTGTAGTCCCTCATTGAAAAAAGTTCACTCCCTGTAGCAGTAAATCGACGTCTTAATCGGGTGACTTGTACTTCAAACGCTTTCAAGTGTGGAATCCACTATCACCACACACGAAGTCTGAGAACAGTGTTGCCCATTTAACCAAAGCTGTAAATTAATGTGGGACGGCCATTACATTCTTGTAATTCAGTTGGTGTCGAGTACGAGTAGTGAGTGACTTTCTTGTGGTTAATGTTCTTTAGGTTTTTTTTAGAATAAACTCAAATTTTCTATTCATGGATACTAATGGTCAACATAAACACATTTTTCATGATAGAAGTGTAAAATAGTCCTTTAGGCTAAATTTGTATGTATGAACCTATCTACCCATCTCATTAACTTCACTGCTTTGTAAAAAAGACTACAGTAACACTATTTCTTCAATATCCATTCTGATCTGTGACAACTGGAAGTTCTAATACAGTTTAAGAGAAGCATAGTATAAGGTCAGTTGCCGTGGTCGTACCATATGAAAAGGTTATAATAGACACTTTATGTTATCATATTTCAGGGCTGAGATAGCTTCATAAGTATACCCCAACATGTACATAATCTAGTTCATTGTTGTATTATTAAGCATCAGTTTTACGTAAAGTTTATTCTAATTTTCAGGTTAACTAATCTTGGGTGTTTCTCAAAGATCTTCTGACTCATTGGTTAGCAGCATCGAATTTTAACTTGCAAATGAAAATCTAACCATGCAGGTGAGTAGGCATGTGCTTGTGTTTCTGTCTTTATAGTTATTAACGTGGAAGTGTGTATGTGTTGATGAGGGGGGGGTAATACTCTGCTACGATGTTACCATCTTTCGGAGTTGACTTAACTTATAAGAGGATGGTGGTTGGCTTATGAGACTAATAACTTCGCTCGGCTTATGAGAGGATTTATTTTAATTATTAATTTGAACTAAACTTAGTAAATGATCCATTTTTTATTAGAATGAGAAGTAGAATATCAAAGATAATAAAATATATAAATTTTTGAATAGTATAAACTTTGTAAACCTAATTTCTACTGTTACTTTTTCATATTACTAAACATTTTTTATTCCCATTATTTTTTATTCATTTTTCATTTTAATATTGGTTTGTAATACAACATTTACTTTTACAAGAGTTATGTGATTTGTATGATATTTGTATTACATTATATTAATTTGTAGTTCTACAAGAGAGTAACCCCTTTTTGAAATTGTTAACTATAATATTTGTAAACTTTGTTGGCTGTCCACGCTATAGGCATTACCATACTGTAGGAATCAGTAATGGTAAATAATAAAAAACTAAAACATCCTCTTCATTTCAGGCCACTATTCCAAAGGGAAGACAAAACTTCCTTTGTTTTCAGGCATTAAATTTTTTATTTAAAAAGAACAGTTGTATTACTAGTTAGTGTAGGTGAGGAGAGAGTGAAAGGCTAATACTCTGCTGTGATGTTAAAATCTTTCGGGGCTGAGATAATCTGATGATTATAACCCAACGTGTACTGAGCCTAATTTATTAAGAATCGGTTCTGTTAAGCAGACAATTAAAATATGTTCTTCATTTCAGGTAAATTTGCTGGAATTATTAAAAAAGAAAAAAAAATCGTAATTTGGTAAGCGTCAAATTTTATAACACGAAAGCTGGAAACTTATTCTACTAATAGGTGTGTGTGTGTGTGTGTGTGTGTGTGTGTGTGTGTGTGTGTGTGTGTGTGTGTGTGTGTGTGTGTGTGTGTGTGTGTGTGTGTGTGTGTGTGTGTGTGTGTGTGTGTGTGTGTGTGTGTGTGTGACTTTTGATGTCATGTGTTTTAATGTTTATTAAGAATAAACAAATAAAAAACAATTGGAGGTTTACAATTACATAATATAATTATATTATATGCCCGATATTTTATATTGTTTGTCCACACCAGTTGTTCTTTAGATAATACAACACCCAGTTATAAGTACAGCTCTTTTTTATGAAATTTTTATATAAGGAACTGAGTGATACTACCTCAGGTTAATGTTGATACATGAGTATTTACACCATAAATAAAATACTAATAAATAAAACATTAATAATTTGTAGTCCCTCATTGAAAAAAGTTCACTCCCTGTAGCAGTAAATCGACGTCTTAATCGGGTGACTTGTACTTCAAACGCTTTCAAGTGTGGAATCCACTATCACCACACACGAAGTCTGAGAACAGTGTTGCCCATTTAACCAAAGCTGTAAATTAATGTGGGACGGCCATTACATTCTTGTAATTCAGTTGGTGTCGAGTACGAGTAGTGAGTGACTTTCTTGTGGTTAATGTTCTTTAGGTTTTTTTTAGAATAAACTCAAATTTTCTATTCATGGATACTAATGGTCAACATAAACACATTTTTCATGATAGAAGTGTAAAATAGTCCTTTAGGCTAAATTTGTATGTATGAACCTATCTACCCATCTCATTAACTTCACTGCTTTGTAAAAAAGACTACAGTAACACTATTTCTTCAATATCCATTCTGATCTGTGACAACTGGAAGTTCTAATACAGTTTAAGAGAAGCATAGTATAAGGTCAGTTGCCGTGGTCGTACCATATGAAAAGGTTATAATAGACACTTTATGTTATCATATTTCAGGGCTGAGATAGCTTCATAAGTATACCCCAACATGTACATAATCTAGTTCATTGTTGTATTATTAAGCATCAGTTTTACGTAAAGTTTATTCTAATTTTCAGGTTAACTAATCTTGGGTGTTTCTCAAAGATCTTCTGACTCATTGGTTAGCAGCATCGAATTTTAACTTGCAAATGAAAATCTAACCATGCAGGTGAGTAGGCATGTGCTTGTGTTTCTGTCTTTATAGTTATTAACGTGGAAGTGTGTATGTGTTGATGAGGGGGGGGTAATACTCTGCTACGATGTTACCATCTTTCGGAGTTGACTTAACTTATAAGAGGATGGTGGTTGGCTTATGAGACTAATAACTTCGCTCGGCTTATGAGAGGATTTATTTTAATTATTAATTTGAACTAAACTTAGTAAATGATCCATTTTTTATTAGAATGAGAAGTAGAATATCAAAGATAATAAAATATATAAATTTTTGAATAGTATAAACTTTGTAAACCTAATTTCTACTGTTACTTTTTCATATTACTAAACATTTTTTATTCCCATTATTTTTTATTCATTTTTCATTTTAATATTGGTTTGTAATACAACATTTACTTTTACAAGAGTTATGTGATTTGTATGATATTTGTATTACATTATATTAATTTGTAGTTTTACAAGAGTGTTACCCCCTTTTGAAATTGTTAAATATAATCTTTTGTAAACTTTGTAAGTTGTCCACGCTGTAGGCATTACCATATTGTAGGAATCAGTAATGGTAAATAATAAAAAACTAAAACATACTCTTCATTTCAGGCCACTATTCCAAAAGGAAGACAAAAACTTCCTTTGCTTCCAAGCATTACATTGTTTAGTTAAAAAAAATACTTACAGTTGTAATACTAGTTAGTATAGGGGGGAGAGAGTGAAAGGCTAATACTCTACTGTGATGTTAAAATCTTTCGGGGCTGAGATAACCTGATGAGTATAACCCAACGTGTACTGAGCCCAATTTATTAAGATAGTTATTAAGAATCGGTTCTGTTAAGCATACAATTAAAATATGTTCTTCGTTTCAGGTAAATTTGCTGGAATTATTAGAAAAGAAAAAAAATCGTAATTTGGTAAGCATCAAATTTTTTAACACGAAAGCTGGAAATTTATTCTACTAATAGGTGTGTGTGTGTGACTTTTGACATCAGGTATTTTAATTTT
Source organism: Magicicada septendecula (assembly GCA_034769895.1). Taxonomy (NCBI): domain Eukaryota; kingdom Metazoa; phylum Arthropoda; class Insecta; order Hemiptera; family Cicadidae; genus Magicicada; species Magicicada septendecula. Next base: position 665,802,565 of record CM068368.1, read on the forward strand.
TTTTTAAGAATAAACAAAAATAAAACAATTGGAGGTTTACAATTACATAATATAACATAATTATATTATATGCCCGATATTTTATATTGTTTGTCCACACCTGTTGTTCATTAGATAATACAACACCTCCAGTTATAAGAACAGCTCTTTTTTATGTAATTTTTATATAAGGAACTGAGTGATACTGCCTCAGCTTACTGTTGACACATGAGTATTTACACCATAAATAAAACACTAATAATTTGTAGTCCCTCATTGAAAAAGGTTCACTCCCTCTAGCAGTAAATCGAAATCTTTATCGGATGACTTGTACTTCAAACGCCTTCAATGTGTGGAATCCACTATCGCCACACACGAAGTCTGACAACAGTGTGGCCCATTTAACCAAAGCTGTAAATTAATGTGGGACGGCCATTACATTCTTGTAATTCAGTTGGTATTGAGTACGAGTAGTGAGTGACTTTCTTGTGGTTAATGTTCTTTAGGTTTTTATTAGATTAAACTCAATTTTTCTGTTCATGGATAATGATTGTCAACATAAACACATTTTTCATGATAGAAGTGTAAAATAGTCCTTTAGGCTAAATTTGTATGTATGAACCCATTTACCCATCTCATTAACTTCACTGCTTTGTAAAAATGACTACAGTAACACTATTTCTTCAATATCAATTCTGATCTGTAACTTAACTGGAAGTTCTAATACAGTTTAAGAGAAGCATAGTATAAGGTCAGTTGCTGTGGTAGTACCATATGAACAGGTTATAATAGTCACTATGTTATCATATTTCAGGGCTGAGATAGCTTCATAAGTATACCCTAACATGTACATAATCTAGTTCATTGTTGTATTATTAAGCATCAGTTTTACGTAAAGTTTATTCTAATTTTCAGGTTAACTAATCTTGGGTGTTTCTCAAAGATCTTCTGACTCATTGGTTAGCAGCATCGAATTTTAACTTGCAAATGAAAATCTAACCATGCAGGTGAGTAGGCATGTGCTTGTGTTTCTGTCTTTATAGTTATTAACGTGGAAGTGTGTATGTGTTGAAGAGGGGGGGGGGTAATACTCTGCTACGATGTTACCATCTTTCGGAGTTGACTTAACTTATAAGAGGATGGTGGTTGGCTTATGAGACTAATAACTTCGCTCGGCTTATGAGAGGATTTATTTTAATTATTAATTTGAACTAAACTTAGTAAATGATCCATTTTTTATTAGAATGAGAAGTAGAATATCAAAGATAATAAAATATATAAATTTTTGAATAGTATAAACTTTGTAAACCTAATTTCTACTGTTACTTTTTCATATTACTAAACATTTTTTATTCCCATTATTTTTTATTCATTTTTCATTTTAATATTGGTTTGTAATACAACATTTACTTTTACAAGAGTTATGTGATTTGTATGATATTTGTATTACATTATATTAATTTGTAGTTTTACAAGAGTGTAACCCCCTTTTGAAATTGTTAAATATAATCTTTTGTAAACTTTGTAAGTTGTCCACGCTGTAGGCATTACCATATTGTAGGAATCAGTAATGGTAAATAATAAAAAACTAAAACATACTCTTCATTTCAGGCCACTATTCCAAAAGGAAGACAAAAACTTCCTTTGCTTCCAAGCATTACATTGTTTAGTTAAAAAAAATACTTACAGTTGTAATACTAGTTAGTGTAGGGGGGAGAGAGTGAAAGGCTAATACTCTGCTGTGATGTTAAAATCTTTCGGGGCTGAGATAACCTGATGAGTATAACCCAACGTGTACTGAGCCCAATTTATTAAGATAGTTATTAAGAATCGGTTCTGTTAAGCATACAATTAAAATATGTTCTTCGTTTCAGGTAAATTTGCTGGAATTATTAGAAAAGAAAAAAAATCGTAATTTGGTAAGCATCAAATTTTTTAACACAAAAGCTGGAAATTTATTCTACTAATAGGTGTGTGTGTGTGTGACTTTTGACATCAGGTATTTTAATTTTTTTTTAAGAATAAACAAAAATAAAACAATTGGAGGTTTACAATTACATAATATAACATAATTATATTATATGCCCGATATTTTATATTGTTTGTCCACACCAGTTGTTCATTAGATAATACAACACCTCCAGTTATAAGAACAGCTCTTTTTTATGTAATTTTTATATAAGGAACTGAGTGATACTACCTCAGGTTACTGTTGACACATGAGTATTTACACCATAAATAAAACACTAATAATTTGTAGTCCCTCATTGAAAAAGGTTCACTCCCTCTAGCAGTAAATCGAAATTTTTATCGGATGACTTGTACTTCTAACGCCTTCAATGTGTGGAATCCACTATCGCCACACACGAAGTCTGACAACAGTGTGGCCCATTTAACCAAAGCTGTAAATTAATGTGGGACGGCCATTACATTCTTGTAATTCAGTTGGTATTGAGTACGAGTAGTGAGTGACTTTCTTGTGGTTAATGTTCTTTAGGTTTTTATTAGATTAAACTCAATTTTTCTGTTCATGGATAATGATTGTCAACATAAACACATTTTTCATGATAGAAGTGTGAAATAGTCCTTTAGGCTAAATTTGTATGTATGAACCCATCTACCCATCTCATTAACTTCACTGCTTTGTAAAAATGACTACAGTAACACTATTTCTTCAATATCCATTCTGATCTGTGACAACTGGAAGTTCTAATACAGTTTAAGAGAAGCATAGTATAAAGTCAGTTGCCGTGGTCGTACCATATGAAAAGGTTATAATAGACACTTTATGTTATCATATTTCAGGGCTGAGATAGCTTCATAAGTATACCCCAACATGTACATAATCTAGTTCATTGTTGTATTATTAAGCATCAGTTTTACGTAAAGTTTATTCTAATTTTCAGGTTAACTAATCTTGGGTGTTTCTCAAAGATCTTCTGACTCATTGGTTAGCAGCATCGAATTTTAACTTGCAAATGAAAATCTAACCATGCAGGTGAGTAGGCATGTGCTTGTGTTTCTGTCTTTATAGTTATTAACGTGGAAGTGTGTATGTGTTGATGAGGGGGGGGGGTAAAACTCTGCTACGATGTTACCATCTTTCGGAGTTGGCTTAACTTATAAGAGGATGGTGGTTGGCTTATGAGACTAATAACTTCGCTCGGCTTATGAGAGGATTTATTTTAATTATTAATTTGAACTAAACTTAGTAAATGATCCATTTTTTATTAGAATGTGAAATAGAATATCAGTGATAATAAAATATAAATTTTTGAATAGTATAAACTTTGTAAACCTAATTTCTACTGTTATTTTTTCATATTACTAAACATTTTTTATTGCCATTATTTTTTATTCCCTTAACATTTTAATATTTGTTTGTAATACAACATTTACTTTTACAAGAGTTATGTGATTTGTATGATATTTGTATTACATTATATTAATTTGTAGTTCTACAAGAGAGTAACCCCTTTTTGAAATTGTTAACTATAATATTTGTAAACTTTGTTGGCTGTCCACGCTATAGGCATTACCATACTGTAGGAATCAGTAATGGTAAATAATAAAAAACTAAAACATCCTCTTCATTTCAGGCCACTATTCCAAAGGGAAGACAAAACTTCCTTTGTTTTCAGGCATTAAATTTTTTATTTAAAAAGAACAGTTGTATTACTAGTTAGTGTAGGTGAGGAGAGAGTGAAAGGCTAATACTCTGCTGTGATGTTAAAATCTTTCGGGGCTGAGATAATCTGATGATTATAACCCAACGTGTACTGAGCCTAATTTATTAAGAATCGGTTCTGTTAAGCAGACAATTAAAATATGTTCTTCATTTCAGGTAAATTTGCTGGAATTATTAAAAAAGAAAAAAAAATCGTAATTTGGTAAGCGTCAAATTTTATAACACGAAAGCTGGAAACTTATTCTACTAATAGGTGTGTGTGTGTGTGTGTGTGTGTGTGTGTGTGTGTGTGTGTGTGTGTGTGTGTGTGTGTGTGTGTGTGTGTGTGTGTGTGTGTGTGTGTGTGACTTTTGATGTCATGTGTTTTAATGTTTATTAAGAATAAACAAATAAAAAACAATTGGAGGTTTACAATTACATAATATAATTATATTATATGCCCGATATTTTATATTGTTTGTCCACACCAGTTGTTCTTTAGATAATACAACACCCAGTTATAAGTACAGCTCTTTTTTATGAAATTTTTATATAAGGAACTGAGTGATACTACCTCAGGTTAATGTTGATACATGAGTATTTACACCATAAATAAAATACTAATAAATAAAACATTAATAATTTGTAGTCCCTCATTGAAAAAAGTTCACTCCCTGTAGCAGTAAATCGACGTCTTAATCGGGTGACTTGTACTTCAAACGCTTTCAAGTGTGGAATCCACTATCACCACACACGAAGTCTGAGAACAGTGTTGCCCATTTAACCAAAGCTGTAAATTAATGTGGGACGGCCATTACATTCTTGTAATTCAGTTGGTGTCGAGTACGAGTAGTGAGTGACTTTCTTGTGGTTAATGTTCTTTAGGTTTTTTTTAGAATAAACTCAAATTTTCTATTCATGGATACTAATGGTCAACATAAACACATTTTTCATGATAGAAGTGTAAAATAGTCCTTTAGGCTAAATTTGTATGTATGAACCTATCTACCCATCTCATTAACTTCACTGCTTTGTAAAAAAGACTACAGTAACACTATTTCTTCAATATCCATTCTGATCTGTGACAACTGGAAGTTCTAATACAGTTTAAGAGAAGCATAGTATAAGGTCAGTTGCCGTGGTCGTACCATATGAAAAGGTTATAATAGACACTTTATGTTATCATATTTCAGGGCTGAGATAGCTTCATAAGTATACCCCAACATGTACATAATCTAGTTCATTGTTGTATTATTAAGCATCAGTTTTACGTAAAGTTTATTCTAATTTTCAGGTTAACTAATCTTGGGTGTTTCTCAAAGATCTTCTGACTCATTGGTTAGCAGCATCGAATTTTAACTTGCAAATGAAAATCTAACCATGCAGGTGAGTAGGCATGTGCTTGTGTTTCTGTCTTTATAGTTATTAACGTGGAAGTGTGTATGTGTTGATGAGGGGGGGGTAATACTCTGCTACGATGTTACCATCTTTCGGAGTTGACTTAACTTATAAGAGGATGGTGGTTGGCTTATGAGACTAATAACTTCGCTCGGCTTATGAGAGGATTTATTTTAATTATTAATTTGAACTAAACTTAGTAAATGATCCATTTTTTATTAGAATGAGAAGTAGAATATCAAAGATAATAAAATATATAAATTTTTGAATAGTATAAACTTTGTAAACCTAATTTCTACTGTTACTTTTTCATATTACTAAACATTTTTTATTCCCATTATTTTTTATTCATTTTTCATTTTAATATTGGTTTGTAATACAACATTTACTTTTACAAGAGTTATGTGATTTGTATGATATTTGTATTACATTATATTAATTTGTAGTTTTACAAGAGTGTTACCCCCTTTTGAAATTGTTAAATATAATCTTTTGTAAACTTTGTAAGTTGTCCACGCTGTAGGCATTACCATATTGTAGGAATCAGTAATGGTAAATAATAAAAAACTAAAACATACTCTTCATTTCAGGCCACTATTCCAAAAGGAAGACAAAAACTTCCTTTGCTTCCAAGCATTACATTGTTTAGTTAAAAAAAATACTTACAGTTGTAATACTAGTTAGTATAGGGGGGAGAGAGTGAAAGGCTAATACTCTACTGTGATGTTAAAATCTTTCGGGGCTGAGATAACCTGATGAGTATAACCCAACGTGTACTGAGCCCAATTTATTAAGATAGTTATTAAGAATCGGTTCTGTTAAGCATACAATTAAAATATGTTCTTCGTTTCAGGTAAATTTGCTGGAATTATTAGAAAAGAAAAAAAATCGTAATTTGGTAAGCATCAAATTTTTTAACACGAAAGCTGGAAATTTATTCTACTAATAGGTGTGTGTGTGTGACTTTTGACATCAGGTATTTTAATTTTTTTTTAAGAATAAACAAAAATAAAACAATTGGAGGTTTACAATTACATAATATAACATAATTATATTATATGCCCGATATTTTATATTGTTTGTCCACACCTGTTGTTCATTAGATAATACAACACCTCCAGTTATAAGAACAGCTCTTTTTTATGTAATTTTTATATAAGGAACTGAGTGATACTGCCTCAGCTTACTGTTGACACATGAGTATTTACACCATAAATAAAACACTAATAATTTGTAGTCCCTCATTGAAAAAGGTTCACTCCCTCTAGCAGTAAATCGAAATCTTTATCGGATGACTTGTACTTCAAACGCCTTCAATGTGTGGAATCCACTATCGCCACACACGAAGTCTGACAACAGTGTGGCCCATTTAACCAAAGCTGTAAATTAATGTGGGACGGCCATTACATTCTTGTAATTCAGTTGGTATTGAGTACGAGTAGTGAGTGACTTTCTTGTGGTTAATGTTCTTTAGGTTTTTATTAGATTAAACTCAATTTTTCTGTTCATGGATAATGATTGTCAACATAAACACATTTTTCATGATAGAAGTGTAAAATAGTCCTTTAGGCTAAATTTGTATGTATGAACCCATTTACCCATCTCATTAACTTCACTGCTTTGTAAAAATGACTACAGTAACACTATTTCTTCAATATCAATTCTGATCTGTAACTTAACTGGAAGTTCTAATACAGTTTAAGAGAAGCATAGTATAAGGTCAGTTGCTGTGGTAGTACCATATGAACAGGTTATAATAGTCACTATGTTATCATATTTCAGGGCTGAGATAGCTTCATAAGTATACCCTAACATGTACATAATCTAGTTCATTGTTGTATTATTAAGCATCAGTTTTACGTAAAGTTTATTCTAATTTTCAGGTTAACTAATCTTGGGTGTTTCTCAAAGATCTTCTGACTCATTGGTTAGCAGCATCGAATTTTAACTTGCAAATGAAAATCTAACCATGCAGGTGAGTAGGCATGTGCTTGTGTTTCTGTCTTTATAGTTATTAACGTGGAAGTGTGTATGTGTTGAAGAGGGGGGGGTAATACTCTGCTACGATGTTACCATCTTTCGTAGTTGACTTAACTTATAAGAGGATGGTGGTTGGCTTATGAGACTAATAACTTCGCTTGGCTTATGAGAGGATTTATTTTAATTATTAATTTGAACTAAACTTAGTAAATGATCCATTTTTTATTAGAATGAGAAGTAGAATATCAAAGATAATAAAATATATAAATTTTTGAATAGTATAAACTTTGTAAACCTAATTTCTACTGTTACTTTTTCATATTACTAAACATTTTTTATTCCCATTATTTTTTATTCATTTTTCATTTTAATATTGGTTTGTAATACAACTTTTACTTTTACAAGAGTTATGTGATTTGTATGATATTTGTATTACATTATATTAATTTGTAGTTTTACAAGAGTGTAACCCCCTTTTGAAATTGTTAAATATAATCTTTTGTAAACTTTGTAAGTTGTCCACGCTGTAGGCATTACCATATTGTAGGAATCAGTAATGGTAAATAATAAAAAACTAAAACATACTCTTCATTTCAGGCCACTATTCCAAAAGGAAGACAAAAACTTCCTTTGCTTCCAAGCATTACATTGTTTAGTTAAAAAAAATACTTACAGTTGTAATACTAGTTAGTGTAGGGGGGAGAGAGTGAAAGGCTAATACTCTGCTGTGATGTTAAAATCTTTCGGGGCTGAGATAACCTGATGAGTATAACCCAACGTGTACTGAGCCCAATTTATTAAGATAGTTATTAAGAATCGGTTCTGTTAAGCATACAATTAAAATATGTTCTTCGTTTCAGGTAAATTTGCTGGAATTATTAGAAAAGAAAAAAAATCGTAATTTGGTAAGCATCAAATTTTTTAACACGAAAGCTGGAAATTTATTCTACTAATAGGTGTGTGTGTGTGACTTTTGACATCAGGTATTTTAATTTTTTTTTAAGAATAAACAAAAATAAAACAATTGGAGGTTTACAATTACATAATATAACATAATTATATTATATGCCCGATATTTTATATTGTTTGTCCACACCAGTTGTTCATTAGATAATACAACACCTCCAGTTATAAGAACAGCTCTTTTTTATGTAATTTTTATATAAGGAACTGAGTGATACTACCTCAGGTTACTGTTGACACATGAGTATTTACACCATAAATAAAACACTAATAATTTGTAGTCCCTCATTGAAAAAGGTTCACTCCCTCTAGCAGTAAATCGAAATCTTTATCGGATGACTTGTACTTCAAACGCCTTCAATGTGTGGAATCCACTATCGCCACACACGAAGTCTGACAACAGTGTGGCCCATTTAACCAAAGCTGTAAATTAATGTGGGACGGCCAGTACATTCTTGTAATTCAGTTGGTATTGAGTACGAGTAGTGAGTGACTTTCTTGTGGTTAATGTTCTTTAGGTTTTTATTAGATTAAACTCAATTTTTCTGTTCATGGATAATGATTGTCAACATAAACACATTTTTCATGATAGAAGTGTAAAATAGTCCTTTAGGCTAAATTTGTATGTATGAACCCATCTACCCATCTCATTAACTTCACTGCTTTGTAAAAATGACTACAGTAACACTATTTCTTCAATATCCATTCTGATCTGTGACAACTGGAAGTTCTAATACAGTTTAAGGGAAGCATAGTATAAGGTCAGTTACCGTGGTCGTACCATATGAAAAGGTTATAATAGACACTTTATGTTATCATATTTCAGGGCTGAGATAGCTTCATAAGTATACCCTAACATGTACATAATCTAGTTCATTGTTGTATAATTAAGCATCAGTTTTACGTAAAGTTTATTCTAATTTTCAGGTTAACTAATCTTGGGTGTTTCTCAAAGATCTTCTGACTCATTGGTTAGCAGCATCGAATTTTAACTTGCAAATGAAAATCTAACCATGCAGGTGAGTAGGCATGTGCTTGTGTTTCTGTCTTTATAGTTATTAACGTGGAAGTGTGTATGTGTTGATGAGGGGGGGGGGTAAAACTCTGCTACGATGTTACCATCTTTCGGAGTTGACTTAACTTATAAGAGGATGGTGGTTGGCTTATGAGACTAATAACTTCGCTCAGCTTATGAGAGGATTTATTTTAATTATTAATTTGAACTAAACTTAGTAAATGATCCATTTTTTATTAGAATGAGAAGTAGAATATCAAAGATAATAAAATATATAAATTTTTGAATAGTATAAACTTTGTAAACCTAATTTCTACTGTTACTTTTTCATATTACTAAACATTTTTTATTGCCATTATTTTTTATTCCCTTAACATTTTAATATTTGTTTGTAATACAACATTTACTTTTACAAGAGTTATGTGATTTGTATGATATTTGTATTACATTATATTAATTTGTAGTTCTACAAGAGAGTAACCCCTTTTTGAAATTGTTAACTATAATATTTGTAAACTTTGTTGGCTGTCCACGCTATAGGCATTACCATACTGTAGGAATCAGTAATGGTAAATAATAAAAAACTAAAACATACTCTTCATTTCAGGCCACTATTCCAAAGGGAAGACAAAACTTCCTTTGTTTTCAGGCATTAAATTTTTTATTTAAAAAGAACAGTTGTATTACTAGTTAGTGTAGGTGAGGAGAGAGTGAAAGGCTAATACTCTGCTGTGATGTTAAAATCTTTCGGGGCTGAGATAATCTGATGATTATAATCCAACGTGTACTGAGCCTAATTTATTAAGAATCGGTTCTGTTAAGCAGACAATTAAAATATGTTCTTCATTTCAGGTAAATTTGCTGGAATTATTAAAAAAGAAAAAAAATCGTAATTTGGTAAGCGTCAAATTTTATAACACGAAAGCTGGAAACTTATTCTACTAATAGGTGTGTGTGTGTGTGTGTGTGTGTGTGTGTGTGTGTGTGTGTGTGTGTGTGTGTGTGTGTATGTGTGTGTGTGTGTGTGTGTGTGTGTGTGTGTGTGTGTGTGTGTGTGTGTGTGTGTGTGTGTGTGTGTGTGTGTGTGTGTGTGTGACTTTTGATGTCATGTGTTTTAATGTTTATTAAGAATAAACAAATAAAAAACAATTGGAGGTTTACAATTACATAATATAATTATATTATATGCCCGATATTTTATATTGTTTGTCCACACCAGTTGTTCTTTAGATAATACAACACCCAGTTATAAGTACAGCTCTTTGTTATGAAATTTTTATATAAGGAACTGAGTGATACTACCTCAGGTTAATGTTGATACATGAGTATTTACACCATAAATAAAATACTAATAAATAAAACATTAATAATTTGTAGTCCCTCATTGAAAAAAGTTCACTCCCTGTAGCAGTAAATCGACGTCTTAATCGGGTGACTTGTACTTCAAACGCTTTCAAGTGTGGAATCCACTATCAGCACACACGAAGTCTGAGAACAGTGTTGCCCATTTAACCAAAGCTGTAAATTAATGTGGGACGGCCATTACATTCTTGTAATTCAGTTGGTGTCGAGTACGAGTAGTGAGTGACTTTCTTGTGGTTAATGTTCTTTAGGTTTTTTTTAGAATAAACTCAAATTTTCTATTCATGGATACTAATGGTCAACATAAACACATTTTTCATGATAGAAGTGTAAAATAGTCCTTTAGGCTAAATTTGTATGTATGAACCTATCTACCCATCTCATTAACTTCACTGCTTTGTAAAAAAGACTACAGTAACACTATTTCTTCAATATCCATTCTGATCTGTGACAACTGGAAGTTCTAATACAGTTTAAGAGAAGCATAGTATAAGGTCAGTTGCCGTGGTCGTACCATATGAAAAGGTTATAATAGACACTTTATGTTATCATATTTCAGGGCTGAGATAGCTTCATAAGTATACCCTAACATGTACATAATCTAGTTCATTGTTGTATTATTAAGCATCAGTTTTACGTAAAGTTTATTCTAATTTTCAGGTTAACTAATCTTGGGTGTTTCTCAAAGATCTTCTGACTCATTGGTTAGCAGCATCGAATTTTAACTTGCAAATGAAAATCTAACCATGCAGGTGAGTAGGCATGTGCTTGTGTTTCTGTCTTTATAGTTATTAACGTGGAAGTGTGTATGTGTTGAAGAGGGGGGGGGGGGTAATACTCTGCTACGATGTTACCATCTTTCGGAGTTGACTTAACTTATAAGAGGATGGTGGTTGGCTTATGAGACTAATAACTTCGCTCGGCTTATGAGAGGATTTATTTTAATTATTAATTTGAACTAAACTTAGTAAATGATCCATTTTTTATTAGAATGAGAAGTAGAATATCAAAGATAATAAAATATATAAATTTTTGAATAGTATAAACTTTGTAAACCTAATTTCTACTGTTACTTTTTCATATTACTAAACATTTTTTATTCCCATTATTTTTTATTCATTTTTCATTTTAATATTGGTTTGTAATACAACATTTACTTTTACAAGAGTTATGTGATTTGTATGATATTTGTATTACATTATATTAATTTGTAGTTTTACAAGAGTGTAACCCCCTTTTGAAATTGTTAAATATAATCTTTTGTAAACTTTGTAAGTTGTCCACGCTGTAGGCATTACCATATTGTAGGAATCAGTAATGGTAAATAATAAAAAACTAAAACATACTCTTCATTTCAGGCCACTATTCCAAAAGGAAGACAAAAACTTCCTTTGCTTCCAAGCATTACATTGTTTAGTTAAAAAAAATACTTACAGTTGTAATACTAGTTAGTGTAGGGGGGAGAGAGTGAAAGGCTAATACTCTGCTGTGATGTTAAAATCTTTCGGGGCTGAGATAACCTGATGAGTATAACCCAACGTGTACTGAGCCCAATTTATTAAGATAGTTATTAAGAATCGGTTCTGTTAAGCATACAATTAAAATATGTTCTTCGTTTCAGGTAAATTTGCTGGAATTATTAGAAAAGAAAAAAAATCGTAATTTGGTAAGCATCAAATTTTTTAACACGAAAGCTGGAAATTTATTCTACTAATAGGTGTGTGTGTGTGACTTTTGACATCAGGTATTTTAATTTTGTTTTAAGAATAAACAAAAATAAAACAATTGGAGGTTTACAATTACATAATATAACATAATTATATTATATGCCCGATATTTTATATTGTTTGTCCACACCAGTTGTTCATTAGATAATACAACACCTCCAGTTATAAGAACAGCTCTTTTTTATGTAATTTTTATATAAGGAACTGAGTGATACTACCTCAGGTTACTGTTGACACATGAGTATTTACACCATAAATAAAACACTAATAATTTGTAGTCCCTCATTGAAAAAGGTTCACTCCCTCTAGCAGTAAATCAAAATCTTTATCGGATGACTTGTACTTCAAACGCCTTCAATGTGTGGAATCCACTATCGCCACACACGAAGTCTGACAACAGTGTGGCCCATTTAACCAAAGCTGTAAATTAATGTGGGACGGCCATTACATTCTTGTAATTCAGTTGGTATTGAGTACGAGTAGTGAGTGACTTTCTTGTGGTTAATGTTCTTTAGGTTTTTATTAGATTAAACTCAATTTTTCTGTTCATGGATAATGATTGTCAACATAAACACATTTTTCATGATAGAAGTGTAAAATAGTCCTTTAGGCTAAATTTGTATGTATGAACCCATCTACCCATCTCATTAACTTCACTGCTTTGTAAAAATGACTACAGTAACACTATTTCTTCAATATCCATTCTGATCTGTGACAACTGGAAGTTCTAATACAGTTTAAGAGAAGCATAGTATAAGGTCAGTTGCCGTGGTCGTACCATATGAAAAGGTTATAATAGACACTTTATGTTATCATATTTCAGGGCTGAGATAGCTTCATAAGTATACCCCAACATGTACATAATCTAGTTCATTGTTGTATTATTAAGCATCAGTTTTACGTAAAGTTTATTCTAATTTTCAGGTTAACTAATCTTGGGTGTTTCTCAAAGATCTTCTGACTCATTGGTTAGCAGCATCGAATTTTAACTTGCAAATGAAAATCTAACCATGCAGGTGAGTAGGCATGTGCTTGTGTTTCTGTCTTTATAGTTATTAACGTGGAAGTGTGTATGTGTTGATGAGGGGGGGGGGGGTAATACTCTGCTACGATGTTACCATCTTTCGGAGTTGACTTAACTTATAAGAGGATGGTGGTTGGCTTATGAGACTAATAACTTCGCTCGGCTTATGAGAGGATTTATTTTAATTATTAATTTGAACTAAACTTAGTAAATGATCCATTTTTTATTAGAATGTGAAATAGAATATCAGTGATAATAAAATATAAATTTTTGAATAGTATAAACTTTGTAAACCTAATTTCTACTGTTATTTTTTCATATTACTAAACATTTTTTATTGCCATTATTTTTTATTCCCTTAACATTTTAATATTTGTTTGTAATACAACATTTACTTTTACAAGAGTCATGTGATTTGTATGATATTTGTATTACATTATATTAATTTGTAGTTCTACAAGAGAGTAACCCCTTTTTGAAATTGTTAACTATAATATTTGTAAACTTTGTTGGCTGTCCACGCTATAGGCATTACCATACTGTAGGAATCAGTAATGGTAAATAATAAAAAACTAAAACATACTCTTCATTTCAGGCCACTATTCCAAAGGGAAGACAAAACTTCATTTGTTTGCAGGCATTAAATTTTTTATTTAAAAAGAACAGTTGTATTACTAGTTAGTGTAGGTGAGGAGAGAGTGAAAGGCTAATACTCTGCTGTGATGTTAAAATCTTTCGGGGCTGAGATAATCTGATGATTACAACCCAACGTGTACTGAGCCTAATTTATTAAGAATCGGTTCTGTTAAGCAGACAATTAAAATATGTTCTTCATTTCAGGTAAATTTGCTGGAATTATTAAAAAAGAAAAAAAATCGTAATTTGGTAAGCGTCAAATTTTATAACACGAAAGCTGGAAACTTATTCTACTAATAGGTGTGTGTGTGTGTGTGTGTGTGTGTGTGTGTGTGTGTGTGTGTGTGTGTGTGTGTGTGTGTGTGTGTGTGTGTGTGTGTGTGTGTGTGTGTGTGTGTGTGTGTGTGTGTGTGTGTGTGTGTGTGTGTGTGTGTGTGTGTGTGTGTGTGTGTGTGTGTGTGTGACTTTTGATGTCATGTGTTTTAATGTTTATTAAGAATAAACAAATAAAAAACAATTGGAGGTTTACAATTACATAATATAATTATATTATATGCCCGATATTTTATATTGTTTGTCCACACCAGTTGTTCTTTAGATAATACAACACCCAGTTATAAGTACAGCTCTTTTTTATGAAATTTTTATATTAGGAACTGAGTGATACTACCTCAGGTTAATGTTGATACATGAGTATTTACACCATAAATAAAATACTAATAAATAAAACATTAATAATTTGTAGTCCCACATTGAAAAAAGTTCACTCCCTGTAGCAGTAAATCGACGTCTTAATCGGGTGACTTGTACTTCAAACGCTTTCAAGTGTGGAATCCACTATCAGCACACACGAAGTCTGAGAACAGTGTTGCCCATTTAACCAAAGCTGTAAATTAATGTGGGACGGCCATTACATTCTTGTAATTCAGTTGGTGTCGAGTACGAGTAGTGAGTGACTTTCTTGTGGTTAATGTTCTTTAGGTTTTTTTTAGAATAAACTCAAATTTTCTATTCATGGATACTAATGGTCAACATAAACACATTTTTCATGATAGAAGTGTAAAATAGTCCTTTAGGCTAAATTTGTATGTATGAACCTATCTACCCATCTCATTAACTTCACTGCTTTGTAAAAAAGACTACAGTAACACTATTTCTTCAATATCCATTCTGATCTGTGACAACTGGAAGTTCTAATACAGTTTAAGAGAAGCATAGTATAAGGTCAGTTGCCGTGGTCGTACCATATGAAAAGGTTATAATAGACACTTTATGTTATCATATTTCAGGGCTGAGATAGCTTCATAAGTATACCCCAACATGTACATAATCTAGTTCATTGTTGTATTATTAAGCATCAGTTTTACGTAAAGTTTATTCTAATTTTCAGGTTAACTAATCTTGGGTGTTTCTCAAAGATCTTCTGACTCATTGGTTAGCAGCATCGAATTTTAACTTGCAAATGAAAATCTAACCATGCAGGTGAGTAGGCATGTGCTTGTGTTTCTGTCTTTATAGTTATTAACGTGGAAGTGTGTATGTGTTGATGAGGGGGGGGTAATACTCTGCTACGATGTTACCATCTTTCGGAGTTGACTTAACTTATAAGAGGATGGTGGTTGGCTTATGAGACTAATAACTTCGCTCGGCTTATGAGAGGATTTATTTTAATTATTAATTTGAACTAAACTTAGTAAATGATCCATTTTTTATTAGAATGTGAAATAGAATATCAGTGATAATAAAATATAAATTTTTGAATAGTATAAACTTTGTAAACCTAATTTCTACTGTTATTTTTTCATATTACTAAACATTTTTTATTGCCATTATTTTTTATTCCCTTAACATTTTAATATTTGTTTGTAATACAACATTTACTTTTACAAGAGTTATGTGATTTGTATGATATTTGTATTACATTATATTAATTTGTAGTTCTACAAGAGAGTAACCCCTTTTTGAAATTGTTAACTATAATATTTGTAAACTTTGTTGGCTGTCCACGCTATAGGCATTACCATACTGTAGGAATCAGTAATGGTAAATAATAAAAAACTAAAACATACTCTTCATTTCAGGCCACTATTCCAAAGGGAAGACAAAACTTCCTTTGTTTGCAGGCATTAAATTTTGTATTTAAAAAAAAAACAGTTGTATTACTAGTTAGTGTAGGGGAGGAGAGAGTGAAAGGCTAATACTCTGCTGTGATGTTAAAATCTTTCGGGGCTGAGATAATCTGATGAATATAACCCAACGTGTACTGAGCCCAATTTATTAAGAATCGGTTCTGTTAAGCAGACAATTAAAATATGTTCTTTATTTCAGGTAAATTTGCTGGAATTATTAAAAAAGAAAAAAAATCGTAATTTGGTAAGCATCAAATTTTATAACACGAAAGCTGGAAACTTATTCTACTAATAGGTGTGTGTGTGTGTGTGTGTGTGTGTGTGTGTGTGTGTGTGTGTGTGTGTGTGTGTGTGTGTGTGTGACTTTTGATGTCATGTGTTTTAATGTTTATTAAGAATAAACAAATAAAAAACAATTGGAGGTTTACAATTACATAATATAATTATATTATATGCCCGATATTTTATATTGTTTGTCCACACCAGTTGTTCTTTAGATAATACAACACCCAGTTATAAGTACAGCTCTTTTTTATGAAATTTTTATATAAGGAACTGAGTGATACTACCTCATGTTAATGTTTATACATGAGTATTTACACCATAAATAAAATACTAATAAATAAAACATTAATAATTTGTAGTCCCTCATTGAAAAAAGTTCACTCCCTGTAGCAGTAAATCGACGTCTTAATCGGGTGACTTGTACTTCAAACGCTTTCAAGTGTGGAATCCACTATCACCACACACGAAGTCTGAGAACAGTGTTGCCCATTTAACCAAAGCTGTAAATTAATGTGGGACGGCCATTACATTCTTGTAATTCAGTTGGTGTCGAGTACGAGTAGTGAGTGACTTTCTTGTGGTTAATGTTCTTTAGGTTTTTTTTAGAATAAACTCAAATTTTCTATTCATGGATACTAATGGTCAACATAAACACATTTTTCATGATAGAAGTGTAAAATAGTCCTTTAGGCTAAATTTGTATGTATGAACCTATCTACCCATCTCATTAACTTCACTGCTTTGTAAAAAAGACTACAGTAACACTATTTCTTCAATATCCATTCTGATCTGTGACAACTGGAAGTTCTAATACAGTTTAAGAGAAGCATAGTATAAGGTCAGTTGCCGTGGTCGTACCATATGAAAAGGTTATAATAGACACTTTATGTTATCATATTTCAGGGCTGAGATAGCTTCATAAGTATACCCCAACATGTACATAATCTAGTTCATTGTTGTATTATTAAGCATCAGTTTTACGTAAAGTTTATTCTAATTTTCAGGTTAACTAATCTTGGGTGTTTCTCAAAGATCTTCTGACTCATTGGTTAGCAGCATCGAATTTTAACTTGCAAATGAAAATCTAACCATGCAGGTGAGTAGGCATGTGCTTGTGTTTCTGTCTTTATAGTTATTAACGTGGAAGTGTGTATGTGTTGAAGAGGGGGGGGGGTAATACTCTGCTACGATGTTACCATCTTTCGGAGTTGACTTAACTTATAAGAGGATGGTGGTTGGCTTATGAGACTAATAACTTCGCTCGGCTTATGAGAGGATTTATTTTAATTATTAATTTGAACTAAACTTAGTAAATGATCCATTTTTTATTAGAATGAGAAGTAGAATATCAAAGATAATAAAATATATAAATTTTTGAATAGTATAAACTTTGTAAACCTAATTTCTACTGTTACTTTTTCATATTACTAAACATTTTTTATTCCCATTATTTTTTATTCATTTTTCATTTTAATATTGGTTTGTAATACAACATTTACTTTTACAAGAGTTATGTGATTTGTATGATATTTGTATTACATTATATTAATTTGTAGTTTTACAAGAGTGTAACCCCCTTTTGAAATTGTTAAATATAATCTTTTGTAAACTTTGTAAGTTGTCCACGCTGTAGGCATTACCATATTGTAGGTATCAGTAATGGTAAATAATAAAAAACTAAAACATACTCTTCATTTCAGGCCACTATTCCAAAAGGAAGACAAAAACTTCCTTTGCTTCCAAGCATTACATTGTTTAGTTAAAAAAAATACTTACAGTTGTAATACTAGTTAGTGTAGGGGGGAGAGAGTGAAAGGCTAATACTCTGCTGTGATGTTAAAATCTTTCGGGGCTGAGATAACCTGATGAGTATAACCCAACGTGTACTGAGCCCAATTTATTAAGATAGTTATTAAGAATCGGTTCTGTTAAGCATACAATTAAAATATGTTCTTCGTTTCAGGTAAATTTGCTGGAATTATTAGAAAAGAAAAAAAATCGTAATTTGGTAAGCATCAAATTTTTTAACACGAAAGCTGGAAATTTATTCTACTAATAGGTGTGTGTGTGTGACTTTTGACATCAGGTATTTTAATTTTTTTTTAAGAATAAACAAAAATAAAACAATTGGAGGTTTACAATTACATAATATAACATAATTATATTATATGCCCGATATTTTATATTGTTTGTCCACACCAGTTGTTCATTAGATAATACAACACCTCCAGTTATAAGAACAGCTCTTTTTTATGTAATTTTTATATAAGGAACTGAGTGATACTACCTCAGGTTACTGTTGACACATGAGTATTTACACCATAAATAAAACACTAATAATTTGTAGTCCCTCATTGAAAAAGGTTCACTCCCTCTAGCAGTAAATCGAAATCTTAATCGGATGACTTGTACTTCAAACACCTTCAATGTGTGGAATCCACTATCGCCACACACGAAGTCTGACAACAGTGTGGCCCATTTAACCAAAGCTGTAAATTAATGTGGGACGGCCATTACATTCTTGTAATTCAGTTGGTATTGAGTACGAGTAGTGAGTGACTTTCTTGTGGTTAATGTTCTTTAGGTTTTTATTAGATTAAACTCAATTTTTTCTGTTCATGGATAATGATTGTCAACATAAACACATTTTTCATGATAGAAGTGTAAAATAGTCCTTTAGGCTAAATTTGTATGTATGAACCCATCTACCCATCTCATTAACTTCACTGCTTTGTAAAAATGACTACAGTAACACTATTTCTTCAATATCAATTCTGATCTGTAACTTAAGTGGAAGTTCTAATACAGTTTAAGAGAAGCATAGTATAAGGTCAGTTGCTGTGGTCGTACCATATGAACAGGTTATAATAGTCACTATGTTATCATATTTCAGGGCTGAGATAGCTTCATAAGTATACCCCAATATGTACGTAGTCTAGTTCATTGTTGTATTATTAAGCATCAGTTTTACATAAAGTTTATTCTAATTTTCAGGTTAACTAATCTTGGGTGTTTCTCAAAATATCTTCTGACTCATTGGTTAGCAGCATCAAATTTTAACTTGCAAATGAAAATCTAACCATGCAGGTGAGTAGGCATGTGCTTTGTGCATGTGTTTCTGTCTTTATAGTTATTAACGTGGGAGTGTGTATGTGTGTGCGAGGGGGGGGGATAATACTCTGCTAGGATGTTACCATCTTGCGGAGTTGACTTAACTTATAAGAGGATGGTGGTTGGCTTATGAGACTAATAACTTCGCTCGGCTTATGAGAGGATTTATTTTAATTATTAATTTGAACTAAACTTAGTAAATGATCCATTTTTTATTAGAATGTGAAATAGAATATCAGTGATAATAAAATATAAATTTTTGAATAGTATAAACTTTGTAAACCTAATTTCTACTGTTATTTTTTCATATTACTAAACATTTTTTATTGCCATTATTTTTTATTCCCTTAACATTTTAATATTTGTTTGTAATACAACATTTACTTTTACAAGAGTTATGTGATTTGTATGATATTTGTATTACATTATATTAATTTGTAGTTCTACAAGAGAGTAACCCCTTTTTGAAATTGTTAACTATAATATTTGTAATCTTTGTTGGCTGTCCACGCTATAGGCATTACCATACTGTAGGAATCAGTAATGGTAAATAATAAAAAACTAAAACATACTCTTCATTTCAGGCCACTATTCCAAAGGGAAGACAAAACTTCCTTTGTTTGCAGGCATTAAATTTTTTATTTAAAAAGAACAGTTGTATTACTAGTTAGTGTAGGGGAGGAGAGAGTGAAAGGCTGAAACCCCCCTTTTATTTTATAAGTTTTTTTTGTGTATTTTTTTTTGAATTTTTATTTTATTTAATTTTTTTTTTATTAAGTTTTTTTTTGTAAAGGGGAGAAACATCATATTTAGAACTAGGTGGAGAACCTAGAGGAAGCAGAAGTGTGCAAGGTCCAATTACAATTACAGACATGTCCCCCCAGGTGAATGACAGGACTTGCAAATGAAAAAGTCTTTTAACCAACAAGCGTGTGCTTTATTAAGCCTGCAAAATGTTACATGAGATGACAAGTTATCGATCGTACAAGCACAAAATTAACGGCAGGATTATATATATATATATATATATATATATCAATTAATACTTTTACTGGCATAACATGTAAGTGAGTTGAATATTAACATAAATTGCAAAAATTCCTGCCTGATTATGTATGAGTCACTGGTAGTAATAATCTCATTCATAAAAATAGCAATTCACTAATCCATAAGTGTTGTATATATTTCAAATAGGCTAGCCTTTTGACTTGGTAAGCACATTTATGGTTTTCTAATTTCATAACATATTCCCCCAGCAAAATATATTAAGATTACACACACAAGCACATACACAACATAAATAACACAACATCCCTCATTTCAGTACTAACTCCCTCATAAACCCATTTCAACTACCGTAAATGAATGCACCACAATATATATGTATATATAAATATAACTGACAGGGTAATCCGATAATCACAGCTCCTAAACATAGATTTGCCTTGGTAATTAGCACCAGAGAATGTAAGTGACTGCCCAGAGACTCAACATACTAAACAGCCCTGACTTTAATCATAAAAGCGCTAAGTATATGTGAAAAGGAAAATAGTTTCTCAACTAAAGCATCAGACAGCCCCCCGTTACGTGAGTAAACTCAGACATGACAGTATGACATGAAGGCACAAGATGACTAACTCCCTAATGGTTTTAATTAGATGAAAAGTATAACTTACAGCGAACTGCGGATATGTGTGTGTGTGTGTGTAATTTCTTACACATTGTAAACAGTTATAATAGATTTCATAAGGTCTAATGCTGTAATGTTCACACATGCCGTAACAGAACTGAACATGAGAGTTTGTGTCAAGATATAACGGTTAAAACTTCATGAGTGAGCTTCTGGGAGCTTCCGTGCATTCACCATGTCGTTGGGATAGAAATAGATAATTAGAATGTTCCCACCTGGATTGTCCGGTGTACTTAGGCAATATTGGCGCTGATCAGTAATGTCTCGGTCGTATCACAAGTCCTGGGGCAGCGTGGCGTTGGAAGAGTGTCCGAACAGTTGTTCTCGACTGACGGCAATCGTGGCTAAAAGATCGTCTCTGCCAGGAGGGTGGACAGTTGTTCGTCACACCCGACACCCATCTCGCCCTTGTTCGAGCACCTGCGACATGTAATAGGTTGTAGAGGGTGTCATAAGGAAAATCACGCCACATAGGCCGTCCGCATTAAATTTCTAACACCAACTTTAAACATCAACAGCCCACACACACATCGCCACTAATTCATATTAATCAGTATTAAACTCCCCAGCTGTGACTTATCTCACTCATCCACCAATTACTTTTAAGTATTTCATTTGAAAATGTTCAAATTGATTAACTGCGTAATTCATAATTATTAATGACACAAAACACAGCTGAGTGCAAGATGCATTATCATTTTCTTTATTGAGTTCAATTTGACCCACAACATTTACCTTCATATTAAATTAATTTTTTAATTGCGTTAACGCCCAAATGGAAAACTGCTCTACACGCACACACACAAGTATAGTTTATGATAGAAGCTGAAACACAAAATATATTTGGGGTTAGAATATTTTTAGAACCAGACAACTTGTACATACCTGGAGCAGAACTTTATTTAGCGAACCATAGAAAAGTCGACGAAATCCTGAAGAGAAGAGTGCCGCCAGTCGAGAGCAGATGACCAGGTTGAGGGTTCGAATAGAAATGAGACAGATTTAATGTGTCTGTCTACCCAAGAAAGCTCTCGATGCAGGAATGCACAAAACAGCTGGACGCGCCAACTGAATTTCGTAGGTACACAACAACTGTGTGCATAACCGGACGGCGACTAACCGCGGTGGCCGTGCGTGACGTCAACGCCGCTCGTTTTAAAAACACTTATCATACGATGCCGAACCCAGTACGGCACAAGGCTAATACTCTGCTGTGATGTTAAAATCTTTCGGGGCTGAGATAAATTTGCTGGAATTATTAAAAAAGAAAAAAAATCGTAATTTGGTAAGCGTCAAATTTTATAACACGAAAGCTGGAAACTTATTCTACTAATAGGTGTGTGTGTGTGTGTGTGTGTGTGTGTGACTTTTGATGTCATGTGTTTTAATTTTTATTAAGAATAAACAAATAAAAAACAATTTGAGGTTTACAATTACATAATATAACATAATTATATTATATGCCCGATATTTTATATTGTTTGTCCACACCAGTTGTTCTTTAGATAATACAACACCCAGTTATAAGTACAGCTCTTTTTTATGTAATTTTTATATAAAGAACTTGGTGATACTATAACCCCACTTTCCTTTTATGCCTTTTATATATTTAAAACAAACTTCTTTTTTATTTCTTTTTATATTTCTTTTTATTTAGTTTTTTTTTTTTGAAAGAGAAGCCACAAGTTATTTAAAACTAGGCCGGAGCCTAGAGAAGCCAAAAATGTGCTGGGTCCAGTATGACGGGACTTGCAATGAAACTCGGCTGTAATTTAACAATAACAACTTTTATTTTGCCCCCATAATTCGTTACATATAATATCCTGCAAATCACATAATTATCACATGGCCAGGGCAATAGCCCTCAAAATATATAATAAATAAATAATCCTATATCCTTAATCGTGTCAAAGACAATATCGATCTATCCATATAAACATATATATATATATCAGGCAACATTCTGTAATTATATAATTCCCCCCTTTTTGTTACTAACACTTAACATTGACAATACGTACAGAAACATAAAGACACATACACTCATAATTATATACACATATTGTAGACACCTAGTGCCCTTGGAATACCCATGCTCAACAGGCAGTGTTTCTACAAAGCCCCAAGACCGGCAATCAAAAATGTTCGACTTTCAGTACCCATGATTCATTAATTCCCATTAATATAAATAATTAAGAAAAACTCCCGAAAGGATGATAATCACTCACAAGCATAAAGAGAGACCGGACTGCCCATATGTATAAATAGCATCTGATAACTGGCCAATCATGAGCATATGAAAATCTTTAAGCTTCTTAGACACCATATAAATAAAAAAAACCCTCATCACCTGATTTTAAGCAATTGGTGTGAGTTTCTAAAAGGTTAATTTGTTTTACAAATTCAGATGGATACATGTATCAGTATATGCTTTTACAAGGTGAAAAATTAATCAGTATATGCTTTTACAAGGTGAAAAATTCATCATTATATGCCCACAAAAATATAAAATTTCTTTTCTGTTAAAGCCAGATGGCTGTGTATAAATGAGTTTATAATAACTGACTGTTGTATCCTAGCAGATGTGGAAGCGCGCCAGCCTGTACTTGACCATGTGTGACAGGAATCAAACCTGCCTTAAACTGAATGAACATGTGCCTGGCAAAACTATGTCCCCATTTACCCCCCCAGAAAACAGCCTGAAAACGAAACCCCCCCAGCCCTTACATGTTAAACCAAAATGAAATTAAAATATAAACCCGTTCTGAACCAGCCGGAACAGAACCCCTAACATGTGACTTCAATTTAGTAGTGAATAGTGTAATGACTCTTGTCTATATATCAAAAAATCATTAATAGTAAAAAAAAACTCTGGCACGCTCCCCCAGTGCAGCACACAATTACAAACATAGTAGTTAGTTTTATGAAGTTAAATTATTAAAGTCACATGATGTTCAGAATGAATGTTCAGCTGACACACCCCAGAGCAGACTGTCTAGCCGCGTGGGCACATGGTTTCAAAAGAAATTTAAATTGTGAATCAGGAGCACGGCAGGCCCAGCCAACGAAAATAAAAGAGTTCATATCACCTTAATTATGAGCATGTGATGCATCTCGTGCTTGTTCACCAGACTCCCTCCTCCGAACAGGTGCGTGTGTGATGGCTCATGGCTGATGAAGATGTAGTTATATCAGCATTGACCAGCATCTCCGGCTTAGACAAGAACCCTGGGAATTCACAAAAATTAGAAATGCTGTTCATAAAAAATGTCCACCCAAGTTCCCAGGTAAATAACCTCAGAACGGGCCATTCAACCAACACCAGATAAATGCACAAAGTTTCGGTTATTATTTCTTTGAAAATTGCCTGAAGAGTGATAAAGTCGACCAGGGGATGATTAACTCACTAAATAAAAAATATATTATTAAAAGGCGTGGAGTAAAAGTCACTTACACAAAATCTTAACAAGCACCGACAGAATCTAACCGGTTGGCCGCACCACGTGGCACACAATTATCTTAATTTGTCATAAAATGACCACATTAAAGGCACTCACAGTTGTACACAAATGAGATATTAATAGTGTTTCGTCTAAAGGTGGTCACACAATTTATTTTTACTGCCATAATTAATTTAAAAAGGACACGCGGGCAGCCTGTTACATGCACGAGCCTATCTTGCCCAATTCAACTCCATGCATACACACTGACTTTAGCTTATAATTTACATAACGCTCTATGAAACAATTACAGTGACTCTTGTATTATAATCATAATAAAAGGAATATGAGCGGTATATACTGAACATTAAATGAATCTTTCAATACACACACTGCCAGGTCGCACCAAATACATTCGTCTTTCTCATACGGCTGCATACATTTCATTAATTAAATTTAATTATTTTTGACTCATACAATAAGGTGCTATGATCACTTACCGGGAAGTCTCAGTAAATTTAGCCTGCCATTAGAGCAGAAGAAACAACTACGTAATACTGTCTGTTCGGTTGCGGGAGTCTGCTGCTTCTCTGTGTGCCGGTATGTAACTGAATTCAGCCGTTACGATGCAACAAACAGCCAAACTGGCCCATAGAGTGAGCGCGCCGTTTTAACGGTGCCGTCCAAATCTCGTCGCTCTAACCGACATTTGTGTTTGCGTTATATTAAATACAATATTAAAAACCTTCGACCGCCAGGTTAGGCAAACACCGGCACACCCCCACCCCGAAAGGGCAACCCGGTTGCCCCACACTTAAACTCGGGAGAGTACCCTGCAGTGTACCCCTTCCCAAAACAAGCTAGTGGACTTCGTGATTATGGCGGCCCAGCAGCACTTGCTCTCAGGAGAACAGAGAAAATCTCACAACTGCCCCCATTCCCCATGCGACCCTCTCCGCCATGCCAACCCCACGGGACCGCCCCAACACATCACCCTCTTCGGTGACCATCACCTACTTCCACCGGTCCCACTCACATACCCGTCCTAAGACCAAACAAGGTATCTCCCACCTTGGTATGTGAGTGACCGCACTACTTCTCGTCCATCTCTTGGACTGACCAGCCACATGCACCCACAAGGCATCTCCATCCTTGCCATATGGCTGGCCCACATCCCTACACAAGGGCGGACGGCCCCGCTTAGCCAGACAGAGAGGACCGCACCAAGGGCACGCGAACATCCATCCTAATTCTTACTCTACAAAACACCATGACCAGCAAGGGGGTTTTACTTCTCCACCTACGTCGATACACCATAAATACAATTCTCTCTCTCAACAAAACACCCGGGAAACAACCGGAGAATGCGGCATGGCTCGACCTCTACACTGATCAATAAACAAATTCAATTACTATAAACAACGAAACAACAGCACGCTATCACTCACCATCACAACCTTCAGAACCAAAACAGGGGAACTTAAGAGGAACTTACAATCTCCAAGATCACGACTATCTAAGGGCACTCTACAACTCTCTAACTTTCTCCATGATAACCTTCCAGAACAGGGGAAACTGACAATCTCGAGGACCACAATCTAATCACTTCCGGCAAGTCTCGCTAACTCCTTATTGATAGGTTTTTTTTCTTTTCTTTTTTTTTACTAAGGGGAGGGGTAGGAAAATCGGGAAGATGAAACGGGGCAAGGATCATTAAAGGGTCAATATCTAGGACTAAGGGTAAGGACATGGTTCCCTCCGAAAAGGAGAATGACTGGAGAAAACCAAGGCTCGCGTGGGCAGGGGCGCAACCCTGAAGTAGACGAACACCACTGGGACTGTGGGGAACATCTACCCGCTACCCGTTAACCTCTTCTTCTTACCTTTCTATGACGCACTTTAGGTATGCGTTCCTTTCGCACACCACTCTCGGAGAAATTATTTCGCGTTTGAGCTGTACGGACTTGTTTCCTCTGAATCAGAATCGGGGCAACTTACCTCACCACTCTCACTCCGATTTGGATTATGCTCATCACCTAACTCCTCTACTACAATTTCTTCCTTTTCTACTTCTTTCTTTTCTTCTACCATTTCCCCCTTTTCATCCCCATAATCCAAATCAACCTCATGACCCTGCACCTCCTCAGCATCTTCTAGTTGCTCCTCTGATCCATCTTCAACCGCAACTTCCCTCAGTTCCTCACAAGCTTCTTCACCAACTTCTTCTCCAATCTCATTAACCTCCTCCTTTTCATCAACACGTTCATCATCAACATCCTTGCCATCATGTCCACTACCACCATCAGAACACTGAACATCCTCGTCCTCCTCTAGTTGCTCACCTGGTCCACCTGAAACTTCTTTCCATTCTCCGGAATCCTCAACACTACTTACAGAAGGCGTCTGCACATCTTCACACACTACATCACTCTCACTCACACACTCCACGACGCTGCCACCAAATTTCTCCTCAACTTCTACCTCATCTCCTTCTACCACACTTGCAGCAAGGACATCCCCTTGTCCCTCCGCAACCTCAGAAACACTTGCAGCCTGGACATCCCTGTGTCCATCCGCAACCTCAGACTCTACAGTCTCCCTAACACCTACAACTATACCTTCCTGTGCAGCATCCGCAGACCGCTCTTCTGCCTCTTCTGTCGATTCCACTCCTTGACCACCTTCAGCAACTACAACGTCCTCAACATCTTCCACCCTGGAATCCAGCTGTCCAGGTTCATGTGCAATGACTAAATTAATTTCTACTGGCGATGGTGAAGCTACACCATCAAATGACTTCTCATATACCGGCGTAGGTGATGATGATGTTACCGGATGTGGATCCGTCACGAACCGAGATGGAGATACTGGAACAAATTCTGCGGCATCTGAATTCAACCATGACGTCCTCTTCGAATCCTGTAACTCAGTATTGACTGACGTGTTCTTAGGCTCTTGTATTGATCCACAGAAGTTATTCCGCTTTTCTTCTTCTGCTTCACCTTCTTCCTCTACTACTCTCTTAGGCACTTGTACTTCCTCTGGAACCTTTAAAGTTTCCTTTTTCTCCGAATAGGAATAACGCCTTGGTACAGGCTCCCTACTTGCCGATGTTTGTTCCCTAACATAATTTCTTCTTCCCCTGTTAATTTCGTACTTCTTTGTTTTTGGTGCTGTAGCTGTTGTCACCGTCTTCTCACTTACCACCCCCTTGTAGCCTCCATTATTTCCGGAATATTCAGGCTTTCTAAACGTCTCTTGTGTTCTCCTCCAACCACCATGTTTGTCCTTTTTAGGTCTTCTGAATGAACCACTGGAGTATTGGACATCGGTAGCATCTCTTCCCCGGGACTCATCATTCTCCTGCACTCTCCTGGCATGTGCACACCACCGGTCCAGGTCCGCAAAACAACGTGGAGGATCTACGAAAACCAGCCGGGATCTCTCTTGGGGATTCAGACCTTCTCGTATTACTTGTATTACTTCTGTCTCGGGCAACCCCAACCTTAATATACGGGCAGCTTTCCTTACATCGTGCACGAAATCCCCCAACGCCTCTCCGTTGGCCTGTGGGCGATAGAATAACTCAAACTTAAGCTGGGCATGTCGTCGATTGGGTAGGAAGAAGTTCAACACCTCCCCATGGAAAGCATCAACACTGCCACCCCGACGCAGAGTGTTGGTGACAAGCTCAGCCAACGTACCCCAGCAATACGGGTATATAAGAGACAAGACCTCCCCATCGGACACCCCCGGGAAATCTGCCACCTGCAGGACCAGGTCCAAGAAAACCAGCAGCTGGTCCTCATCAAATCCATTCACCACCGGAAATTTCTGGAGAACGCCTGAAAGAGGGTGGGGCAATTTCTGGTAGCATACCGCCGCCAGAATTGCACAATTCAAAACAAACAATAATAAAACAAATCCCCACTAAACACCTAACACAAACACGACATACAAAAACATATTCACAAGAATCAGAAAAAACCCAAGTACTGTCCTTCCGTTGAGCGACCCCCAGGTTCTCTAGCGCTGCGGAGACCTGGCCTACTTCGGAACCATCTACTAACACCACAGAAGGAGACAAGCAACAACCAACAATACTGAACATACATAACATCAAACATCAATCCAACACACACGTCTCACCAACACATAACTCACAGAAACAAAATAGTAATCAGAATTCATAATTCGGGAACCGGTAATCAAAAGTTAACAGGAATTAAGTCGGTGACGGTACCGACTTCCGATCGGGCCATACCGCATCCCGCTAATGTCACACGCTAAACTCCGACCCTGAATCAGCAACATTCTGTCACCCAGGCCACGCTTGAGACTCCCCGGCAGTTCAACCTATCACATTTTCCGAACACAAATACCCGTCCCAGTGGTGCGACCAGACTCACAAGTTATATGACCTAAACTAGCCTACACGGGCATATACCTAAAAAAAACAATGTCATAACAATAGCATAGTATTTCCGAGTTTGCAAGCCCCGTCACACCCAAGGAGCCAAGGGTTCAATCCTAGAATGAACCACGCTCTCTGCTACCATTTGTAACCCCTCTTTCCTTTTATGCCTTTTATATATTTAAAACAAACTTCTTTTTTATTTCTTTTTATATTTCTTTTTATTTAGTTTTTTTTTTTTTTTTTTGAAAGAGAAGCCACAAGTTATTTAAAACTAGGCCGGAGCCTAGAGAAGCCAAAAATGTGCTGGGTCCAGTATGACGGGACTTGCAATGAAACTCGGCTGTAATTCAACAATAACAACTTTTATTGTGCCCCCATAATTCGTTACATATAATATCCTGCAAATCACATAATTATCACATGGCCAGGGCAATAGCCCTCAAAATACATAATAAATAAATAATCCTATATCCTTAATCGTGTCAAAGACAATATTGATCTATCCATATAAACATATATATATCAGGCAACATTCTGTAATTATATAATTCCCCCCCTTTTTGTTACTAACACTGAACATTGACAACACGTACAGAAACATAAAGACACATACACTCATAATTATATACACATATTGTAGACACCTAGTGCCCTTGGAATACCCATGCTCAACAGGCAGTGTTTCTACAAAGCCCCAAGACCGGCAATCAAAAATGTTCGACTTTCAGTACCCATGATTTATTAATTCCCATTAATATAAATAATTAAGAAAAACTCCCAAAAGGATGATAATCACTCACAAGCATAAAGAGAGACCGGACTGCCCATATGTATAAATAGCATCTGATAACTGGCCAAATCATGAGCATTTGAAAATCTTTAAGCTTCTTAGACACCATATAAATAAAAAAAACCCTCATCACCTTATTTTAAGCAATTGGTGTGAGTTTCTAAAAGGTTAATTTGTTTTACAAATTCAGATGGATACATGTATCAGTATATGCTTTTACAAGGTGAAAAATTAATCAGTGTATGCTTTTACAAGGTGAAAAATTCATCAGTATATGCCCACAAAAATATAAAATTTCTTTTCTGTTAAAGCCAGATGGCTGTGTATAAATGAGTTTATAATAACTGACTGTTGTATCCTAGCAGATGTGGAAGCGCGCCAGCCTGTATTTGACCATGTGTGACAGGAATCAAACCTGCCTTAAACTGAATGAACATGTGCCTGGCAAAACTATGCCCCCCCCCCCAGAAAACAGCCTGAAAACGAAACCCCCCCAGCCCTTACATGTTAAACCAAAATGAAATTAAAATATAAACCCGTTCTGAACCAGCCGGAACAGAACCCGTAACATGTGACTTCAATTTAGTAGTGAATAGTGTAATGACTCTTGTCTATATATCAAAAAATCGTTAATAGTAAAAAAAAACTCTGGCACGCTCCCCCAGTGCAGCACACAATTACAAACATAGTAGTTAGTTTTATGAAGTTAAATTATTAAAGTCACATGATGTTCAGAATGAATGTTCAGCTGACACACCCCAGAGCAGACTGTCTAGCCGCGTGGGCACATGGTTTCAAAAGAAATTTAAACTGTGAATCAGGAGCACGGCAGGCCCGGCCAACGAAAATAAAAGAGTTCATATCACCTTAATTATGAGCATGTGATGCATCTCGTGCTTGTTCACCAGACTCCCTCCTCCGAACAGGTGCGTGTGTGATGGCTCATGGCTGATGAAGATGTAGTTATATCAGCATTGACCAGCATCTCCGGCTTAGACGAGAACCCTGGGAATTCACAAAAATTAGAAATGCTGTTCATAAAAAATGTCCACCCAAGTTCCCAGGTAAATAACCTCAGAACGGGCCATTCAACCAACACCAGATAAATGCACAAAGTTTCGGTTATTATTTCTTTGAAAATTGCCTGAAGAGTGATAAAGTCGACCAGGGGATGATTAACTCACTAAATAAAAAATATATTATTAAAAGGCGTGGAGTAAAAGTCACTTACAGAAAATCTTAACAAGCACCGACAGAATCTAACCGGTTGGCCGCACCACGTGGCACACAATTATCTTAATTTGTCATAAAATGACCACATTAAAGGCACTCACAGTTGTACACAAATGGGATATTAATAGTGTTTCGTCTAAAGGTGGTCACACAATTTATTTTTACTGCCATAATTAATTTAAAAAGGACACGCGGGCAGCCTGTTACATGCACGAGCCTATCTTGCCCAATTCAACTCCATGCATACACACTGACTTTAGCTTATAATTTACATAACGCTCTATGAAACAATTACAGTGACTCTTGTATTATAATCATAATAAAAGGAATATGAGCGGTATATACTGAACATTAAATGAATCTTTCAATACACACACTGCCAGGTCACACCAAATACATTCGTCTTTCTCATACGGCTGCATACATTTCATTAATTAAATTTAATTATTTTTGACTCATACAATAAGATGCTATGATCCCACTTACCGGGAATTCTCGTAAATTTAGCCTGCCATTAGAGCAGAAGAAACAACTACGTAATACTGTCTGTTCGGTTGCGGGAGTCTGCTGCTTCTCTGTGTGCCGGTATGTAACTGAATTCAGCCGTTACGATGCAACAAACAGCCAAACTGGCCCATAGAGTGCGCGCGCCGTTTTAACGGTGCCGTCCAAATCTCGTCGCTCTAACCGACATTTGTGTTCGCGTTATATTAAATACAATATTAAAAACCTTCGACCGCCGGGTTAGGCAAACACCGGCACAATACTACCTCAGGTTAATGTTGACACATGAGTATTTACACCATAAATAAAATACTAATAAATAAAACATTAATAATTTGTAGTCCCTCATTGAAAAAAGTTCACTCCCTGTAGCAGTAAATCGACGTCTTAATCGGGTGACTTGTACTTCAAACGCTTTCAAGCGTGGAATCCACTATCACCACACACGAAGTCTGAGAACAGTGTTGCCCATTTAACCAAAGCTGTAAATTAATGTGGGACGGCCATTACATTCTTGTAATTCAGTTGGTGTCGAGTACGAGTAGTGAGTGACTTTCTTGTGGTTAATGTTCTTTAGGTTTTTTTTAGAATAAACTCAAATTTTCTATTCATGGATACTAATGGTCAACATAAACACATTTTTCATGATAGAAGTGTAAAATAGTCCTTTAGGCTAAATTTGTATGTATGAACCTATCTACCCATCTCATTAACTTCACTGCTTTGTAAAAAAGACTACAGTAACACTATTTCTTCAATATCCATTCTGATCTGTGACAACTGGAAGTTCTAATACAGTTTAAGAGAAGCATAGTATAAGGTCAGTTGCCGTGGTCGTACCATATGAAAAGGTTATAATAGACACTTTATGTTATCATATTTCAGGGCTGAGATAGCTTCATAAGTATACCCCAACATGTACGTAGTCTAGTTCATTGTTGTATTATTAAGCATCAGTTTTACATAAAGTTTATTCTAATTTTCAGGTTAACTAATCTTGGGTGTTTCTCAAAAGATCTTCTGACTCATTGGTTAGCAGCATCAAATTTTAACTTGCAAATGAAAATCTAACCATGCAGGTGAGTAGGCATGTGCTTTGTGCATGTGTTTCTGTCTTTATAGTTATTAACGTGGGAGTGTGTATGTGTTGGCGAGGGGGGGATAATACTCTGCTAGGATGTTACCATCTTTCGGAGTTGACTTAACTTATAAGAGGATGGTGGTTGGCTTATGAGACTAATAACTTCGCTCGGCTTATGAGAGGATTTATTTTAATTATTAATTTGAACTAAACTTAGTAAATGATCCATTTTTTATTAGAATGTGAAATAGAATATCAGTGATAATAAAATATAAATTTTTGAATAGTATAAACTTTGTAAACCTAATTTCTACTGTTATTTTTTCATATTACTAAACATTTTTTATTGCCATTATTTTTTATTCCCTTAACATTTTAATATTTGTTTGTAATACAACATTTACTTTTACAAGAGTTATGATATTTGTATTACATTATATTAATTTGTAGTTCTACAAGAGAGTAACCCCTTTTTGAAATTGTTAACTATAATATTTGTAAACTTTGTTGGCTGTCCACACTATAGGCATTACCATACTGTAGGAATCAGTAATGGTAAATAATAAAAAACTAAAACATACTCTTCATTTCAGGCCACTATTCCAAAGGGAAGACAAAAACTTCCTTTGTTTGCAGGCATTAAATTTTTTATTTAAAAAAAAACAGTTGTATTACTAGTTAGTGTAGGGGAGGAGAGAGTGAAAGGCTAATACTCTGCTGTGATGTTAAAATCTTTCGGGGCTGAGATAACCTGATGAGTATAACCCAACGTGTACTGAACCCAATTTATCAAGAATCGGTTCTGTTTAGCAGACAATTAAAATATGTTCTTCACTTCAGGTAAATTTGCTGGAATTATTAAAAAAGGAAAACAATCGTAATTTGGTAAGCATCAAATTTTATAACACGAAAGCTGGAAACTTATTCTACTAATAGGTGTGTGTGTCTGTGTGTGTTTGTGACTTTTGATGTCATGTGTTTTAATTTTTATTAAGAATAAACAAATAAAAAACAATTGGAGGTTTACAATTACATAATATAACATAATTATATTATATGCCCGATATTTTATATTGTTTGTCCACACCAGTTGTTCTTTAGATAATACAACACCCAGTTATAAGTACAGCTCTTTTTTATGTAATTTTTATATAAAGAACTGAGTGATACTACCTCAGGTTAATGTTGACACATGAGTATTTACACCATAAATAAAATAATAATAAATAAAACATTAATAATTTGTAGTCCCTCATTGAAAAGAGTTCACTCCCTGTAGCAGTAAATCGACGTCTTAATCGGGTGACTTGTACTTCAAACGCTTTCAAGTGTGGAATCTACTATCACCACACATGAAGTCTGAGAACATTGTTGCCCATTTAACCAATGCTGTAAATTAATGTGGGACGGCCATTAGATTCTTGTAATTCAGTTGGTGTTGAGTACGAGTAGTGAGTGACTTTCTTGTGGTTAATGTTCTTTAGGTTTTTTTTAGAATAAACTCAAATTTTCTGTTCATGGATAATGATTGTCAACATAAACACATTTTTCATGATAGAAGTGTAAAATAGTCCTTTAGGCTAAATTTGTATGTATGAACCCATCTACCCATCTCATTAACTTCACTGCTTTGTAAAAATGACTACAGTAACACTTTTTCTTCAATATCCATTCTGATCTGTGACAGCTAGAAGTTCTAATACAGTTTAAGAGAAGCATAGTATAAGGTCAGTTGCCGTGGTCGTACCATATGAAAAGGTTATAATAGACACTTTATGTTATCATATTTCAGGGCTGAGATAGCTTCATAAGTATACCCCAACATGTACATAATCTAGTTCATTGTTGTATTATTAAGCATCAGTTTTACGTAAAGTTTATTCTAATTTTCAGGTTAACTAATCTTGGGTGTTTCTCAAAGATCTTCTGACTCATTGGTTTGCAGCATCGAATTTTAACTTGCAAATGAAAATCTAACCATGCAGGTGAGTAGGCATGTGCTTTGTGCTTGTGTTTCTGTCTTTATAGTTATTAACGTGGGAGTGTGTATGTGTTGAAGAGGAGGGGGGTAATACTCTGCTACGATGTTACCATCTTTCGGAGTTGACTTAACTTATAAGAGGATGGTGGTTGGCTTATGAGACTAATAACTTCGCTCGGCTTATGAGAGGATTTATTTTAATTATTAATTTGAACTAAACTTAGTAAATGATCCATTTTTTATTAGAATGAGAAATAGAATATCAAAGATAATAAAATATATAAATTTTTGAATAGTACAAACTTTGTAAACCTAATTTCTACTGTTATTTTTTCATATTACTAAACATTTTTTATTGCCATTATTTTTTATTCCCTTAACATTTTAATATTTGTTTGTAATACAACATTTACTTTTACAAGAGTTATGTGATTTGTATGATATTTGTATTACATTATATTAATTTGTAGTTCTACAAGAGAGTAACCCCTTTTTGAAATTGTTAACTATAATATTTGTAAACTTTGTTGGCTGTCCACGCTATAGGCATTACCATTAATGGTAAATAATAAAAAACTAAAACATACTCTTCATTTCAGGCCACTATTCCAAAGGCAAGACAAAAACTTCCTTTGTTTGCAGGCATTAAATTTTTTATTTAAAAAAAAAACAGTTGTATTACTAGTTAGTGTAGGGGAGGAGAGAGTGAAAGGCTAATACTCTGCTGTGATGTTAAAATCTTTCGGCGCTGAGATAACCTGATGAGTATAACCCAACGTGTACTGAGCCCAATTTATTAAGAATCGGTTCTGTTAAGCAGACAATTAAAATATGTTCTTCATTTCAGTTAAATTTGCTGGAATTATTAAAAAAGAAAAAAAAATCGTAATTTGGTAAGCATCAAATTTTATAACACGAAAGCTGGAAACTAATTCTACTAATAGGTGTGTGTGTGTGTGTGTGTGTGTGTGTGTGTGTGTGTGTGTGTGTGTGTGTGTGTGTGTGTGTGTGTGTGTGTGTGTGTGTGACTTTTGATGTCATGTATTTTAATTTTTATTAAGAATAAACAAAAATAAAACAATTGGAGGTTTACAATTACATAATATAACATAATTATATTATATGCTATAACGTCTCTCCTGTTAAGACATTATAACATAGGGAACCAGTTTAATTGTTTGCTGTTAATTAAACTAGCTGCCGTAGTTAGTAAAAATTACTTACCAACAAATTATGACAATGTATATATCAGGAATTTGTCCAAGGTTACATAAATTTATTTACTCGCTGGATATTAGCGAAAACATCTCTTTATTAATGTATCTTAACTACGGATATAAACATAATAGCTTTAATGGTCATCTTTTTGTTTTTACTTTACTTTTAAATGAAAATTCTTA
Organism: Magicicada septendecula; assembly: GCA_034769895.1. Taxonomy (NCBI): domain Eukaryota; kingdom Metazoa; phylum Arthropoda; class Insecta; order Hemiptera; family Cicadidae; genus Magicicada; species Magicicada septendecula. The sequence goes on from CM068368.1 coordinate 665,838,377, forward strand.
TAGATTCTGCATCAAATACTCTTGAAATTGTTACTCTTAGTATCTCAAGATCATACAGCTGTGTATTACTTTGTTTACCACGGATCCGGGTTCTAACTTTATAATATTCTAACATACTTTAACATCATCCAAACTATTTGAAGAATAGTCTGATGTAATTTCATATTAACTTTACCTTTAAGCATCATCTGGTTATTACTATAGCATTACAGAAACTACAAACATTAATATGCTAATATTTATGTGATCTAAAGTCTTTACAAGAAACTTTACTGTTCTTTTTGTTGAGGTTGTTAAAAACAATGTATGCACAGAAGTTATGGTTTAGTATCACCTGAGTATAACGTGAGTCTGCGGCTGGCGGTTGAGATGATCCTCTTCATTAAGTCTTCCTGGATGTAGTTAGTTGTCCATCTGGATCCTCCATTTATTTGGTTGTTTCTGTATTGTGGTATAGGTCATGACGCTGGGATTCTGCTACTCGGAGTTCGTACAGTTTTTGTCGTAACTTCTCGTCTGGCGTTGGTGTTCACTTTTCACATTTAATTGTTTTTTAAAACAGCACTGATGTTACCTTTTACATGGTATGGAACATATCTTACCACTTGCTTTTCATAAAAAGATGTGTCGGCTAAGTTTTTATTTATTAATTATATTTTCTCAACGTCTGAACTACATTACTAGTTTTTAAACTTCATTTCGCTTTCGCTACATGTGGATTAATTGAAAGAGAAGCACTAACTTCTTGTTACATCGGTTTTAGCGACATAAACGTAAGTTTAACTTCACGACACATTTTCGAGCTGCTTACATGTCAGAGATTCTAGGTCGACTGGCGTTAGTTTAGCGGAAGGGAGTATGGAAGCGGGCGCAGTTTACATGCTGAGACAAAAGTATTTCCTTCCTTTATTATTATTAATTGTCCATTCATTAACTACTATAAATTATCCTACCTTTTCTTAGTTAGGAGTTAGGTATTTAATTTACTATTATTACGTCTTTTATTTAAATATAAGGATTATTAGTTTTCGCTTAATAACATTGTACTTTGCATGTTCGTACTAGCCTTTTTACAGGTTGATACAGGTATCTGGGTACAGAGGGAGGGTGGATTATACTCTCACTTGTTATACGATCAAAAAAATTAATTTGTGCTATTTAAATTGTCTTTAAATCGTCACAATGCTCGATATTTTATATTGTTTGTCCAACCAGTTGTTCTTTAGATAATACAACACCCAGTTATAAGTACAGCTCTTTTTTATGTAATTTTTATATAAGGAACTGAGTGATACTACCTCAGGTTAATGTTGACACATGAGTATTTACACCATAAATAAAATACTAATAAATAAAACATTAATAATTTGTAGTCCCTCATTGAAAAAAGTTCACTCCCTGTAGCAGTAAATCGACGTCTTAATCGGGTGACTTGTACTTCAAACGCTTTCAATGTGTGGAATCCACTATCACCACACACGAAGTCTGAGAACAGTGTGGCGCATTTAACCAAAGCTGTAAATTAATGTGGGACGGCCATTAGATTCTTGTAATTCAGTTGGTGTTGAGTACGAGTAGTGAGTGACTTTCTTGTGGTTAATCTTCTTTAGGTTTTTTTTAGAATAAACTCAAATTTTCTGTTCATGGATAATGGTTGTCAACATAAACACATTTTTCATGATAGAAGTGTAAAATAGTCCTTTAGGCTAAATTTGTATGTATGAACCCATCTACCCATCTCATTAACTTCACTGCTTTGTAAAAATGACTACAGTAACACTATTTCTTCAATATCCATTCTGATCTGTGACAACTGGAAGTTCTAATACAGTTTAAGAGAAGCATAGTATAAGGTCAGTTGCCATGGTCGTACCATATGAAAAGGTTATAATAGACACTTTATGTTATCATATTTCAGGGCTGAGATAGCTTCATAAGTATACCCCAATACCCCAACATGTACATAATCTAGTCCATTGTTGTATTATTAAGCATCAGTTTTACGTAAAGTTTATTCTAATTTTCAGGTTAACTAATCTTGGGTGCTTCTCAAAGATCTTCTGACTCATTGGTTAGCAGCATCGAATTTTAACTTGCAAATGAAAATCTAACCATGCAGGTGAGTAGGCATGTGCTTTGTGCTTGTGTTTCTGTCTTTATAGTTATTAACGTGTGAGTGTGTATGTGTTGTAGAGGGGGGGGTAATACTCTGCTACGATGTTACCATCTTTCGGAGTTGACTTTGTAACGGTCCAAAAAATGTGGGTATTTTTATTTGATTTCATATCCGGGGTTTTATATAAAAAAAAAGGATTTGTAAATTTTATTTCTCAACGGTGACCAGAACACGTGGTGAATAGAACAGTGTTGTAACGAAGCAGCAACGCAATATTACGTTGCGAAATCGGTAAAGGAGTTTGCACCACCCTAGATTTCCAAGAACTTTGTAAGAGTGTGACAGCTCGCACGTACGCGCGACACAGGTATACGCTCGGGGTGACGCTACTTCAAAAAACCAACATGGTCAGGAAACAAATTTTATCCACCTTCATCGAGTGAACGACGGATATGAAACTTAAGGTCCGCCTCTTTTGTGACATCAAGCCAGAAGCGCCTAAATATCGTCGGCGTAAAACACAGCAAAAACAACTATGTGTCAGGCGCATAGCGACTAAACTGCAACAACTCAACTGTGAGCGTCGACGAAATTCATTCGGCAGGGCATCAACATCCGTCCGCACCAAATGGACGATATAAGCAGTCCACGAGAAACTACAACAGCCAAAAGACGTAGTTAGTGCGACTCGGCCCCGGTCGGTGGAACTTTCCAAAATGTGATCACTTCAAAATAATACCGTTTTAGTACCGACCGGGACCCGCGGAATTAACGGATTTGAACAAGTGTACAACTAGTGACGAACGATGGACAATAGAACCGAAATAACGGGCAGTTAACTCGGTCAGTGAAAGCATGTGTTCGGCCGGTGATGTGTTTGTGAACCGTTTTAAACCATAAACAGTAAAGGGATTATAAAACATAATAAATAAGGGTAAAGTATGGTGTGAAAGAGAGAGTGAGCAGAGTGGGCTGTCTAATAGGATTTTATAGGATGTTATGTATTAAATAGGATATCTAAATGTATATGTATAAATATGTTTCTGTGTTTTGATTTAAATAAGTAAAGCAGTCAGATATCAATTAAACCATATTTTAGTCACAACAAAAATGTGTTAGTCTTAAGTTATTTCGTCATTACCACTTTCTCATTTCTGTGCTGCAAGATTCGTCTAAACGTTCCGGGGATCTTCTGAATTATTAGTGGGGGTGGTCAGATTGCTAAATTGTCCCTTGTTTTATTAAGGTGGAGTATAAAGGTTTTCGATATTTTAACCTATAAAAAATATCGTGGTGACTCTGGTCTTCTGAGCAAAATTTAATATACGGTAAGTAGTTGAACACAAGCACAGGTAAGTCCTGGCAGTATATTTTATTCATTAATATATTTCGATAAATTTTATTACATCACATTGGCTCTCACTGCCAGGATTTTCGTTTAATTTTATTTATACGAGATAGACCTATTTTAATGCACAGAAAATAGGATGTGGTAATGACGAATTTATAAAAATTAGTTATCGTATATAATAACGCACGCGTGAGTAGGTTATGTTTATGGTATCGTGATTTACAGTTGTGTTAGGTGTTTTGAGTGTAGAGAAATAGGGGTTTTTTATATATAAAAAGTGGTATATAAATGAACTTTAAACATGTCCAAAATACAAGGTAGTGATATTGGTTTTGCGTGGGATGAGTGGGAGAGTGAATTTCGAGAGGTGGTAGGCGAAATGACAGACGAGGAATGGGGTAATTTAGACGATAGGTTAACCCGAATGAAAGAACAAGAAGAGGAAATATTTGCTGAAATTAGAAAGCATAGTGATGATATTAGTATTGGTGGTAAGATGACGAACGATAAAGGTAAGATAGTCGAAGTAATAGGGGTAGAAAATAAGGCAGTAAATAGGCGTAGTGAAAATGATAACGATAGTGTAGGGGTGGTCGAAAACGAGTATTCACGGGAGGAGGTGATGAATTTTTTAATAGCAATGGACAAAAAATGGGATAAACGTTTAGAAAAATGGGATGAACTTTTTGAAAAGTGGGATAAACGAGACGAGAAGTGGAAACGAGAGAGATGTCAATTAAAAGAGAGTACAGAAGTTGAATTAAAACAGGTAAGTGGTAATAATGTTTTTAAGGATAGTGAAGAAATAATTAACCAGGTGAGTGGTAATTCAAATAACGAATTCGTAAATAACAGTGATAAAATAGTGGGAGAAGTAGTGTTGAATAGTGAAATAATTATGATGGTTACAATTCTGAGGTAAGTGGTGATATTACTATAATTAATTATAATGATGAAATAACATTAAACAAGAATAATGATGATGTAGCTGAAAATGGGGTATCAAAAAGTGATACAGTAGACAATAGTGAAAATGAGAGTAGAATGAGAGTTGAGGTTGATCATGGATTGCTAGTTAGTGCTTATGATTTAGAAACGGAGTATAGTGGTAGTTTAAATATAGAAGGTGAACAGGGGGCAAATTTTTATGGGGTTAAATGTGAAGCAGAGACTTCACAAGTGTTGATGGAGGACAAGAGTTCCTCAATAGTTTTTGTAGAAGACGAGAGGTCTTCAGAAGGTCATATAAGTTTTTTGTGTTTATCTGGTAGGGCCAGATGGTATTTAAATAATTTTGTGGTATTGCCCTCTGCATGGAATGAGAGAGAAGGTGTGAAATGGCATTATGATGAGAGAGATTTGTGGGTTGGTAAAGAGATAGAAGTATATAATGTAAGGAGAGATTATGATGAGTGGAAAGTAAGGTTAGAAATACATTTAAATAACAATAAGATAATTTATGAGGATGAAATAATTGACTGGGTATTGAGAAAATTTACTAACGGAGACTGGACAAAACTAATGGATAGTGACAGGTTGTATGAAATAATAAATGGTATGATGAAGAACTTAGAAATAATGGTTTATGAAAATAATAATAATAAACTCAAGGTAAACAAAAATAATTTTGTCTACAAATATGTTAGATATCTATTTGATGATGGAGGCTAGATTAAGAAATCGGGGAAGGAACAGTTTAAGTATGTTAATACAGGGTAATAACTTAGCTGATTTGGACATTGAAATATGATAACTGAATAAATAATGAATCAGATTTGTAAATAAAGATGTAGTGAATTTAATCATTGTATGGTAGAAGGTTAAGTAAACAAGGTATATGTAGGTAATTGTGGTAATAATAATATTAATATTTGTAATTTAAATAAATAACCGAATTGATTTTGATAACAGTAATTGGCTAATTGTATTTGTTGTGATGGCAATGGAAGTGGTATTTTCAGTAATTAATTTAATTAAAATAATCTGAAATGTTTTAAATGTTCTGATTGATTTAAACGTTGTGTAATTAACTTTTCTGAGGAATTCAAATTATTTTACAAGAGATGTGTATTTGGTAATTAATTGATAAATTGTTGGATTTGAAATAACATTTTGCTAACTGTTTCAGAAGTAACGTGAAAGTATTGGGGTGTATAGTGAATATGTTTTGTGTATGTCATTTTAAATGGACTGTAAGTATAGAAATTTTATAGTACGAATCATGTATAATAAAAATGTTTACAGGTGTAACTCAGATGAAAGGATTTTAATCCAATAATGAGATGATTTGAAATAATTATGTTAAGTAAAAATAATAATTAAAAAGGTTAATAATAACTGAAAGATGATGGAAAATAAATCTTAATAATAAATTTTGAACATTTTAAGAAAATTCAATAGTTGGAAGTGAGAAATGATTTGAATGTTGATGGATGAATGGGTAATGAAAATGTTACGTTAGAATGTATATAAATTTTTTTAATTATTTAGTTATTAAGGTGCTATTGCGGGGGTGGCCTGTGCCCTCGTAGATAGTGGAATGGGTTGGGGGTAACAGAGAGTGTTACCTCCATCGGAGGCCAACATGGCGAAAATGTGCGGTACACTTTTTGTACAAATTTAATTTGTACCCTGATAGACACTGGTGCTGCACATAACTAAGATAATGTAGAACAGGCATTGAAATGAAAGTTAGATTTCCCCGACTTTTTGGGCGATTACTGCCTTACCAGCACTAATCGTGGATTTGGCTAGCGGTCAGCTATGGCCATAATCAAGTCCCTTGACCATAGCTGACTTGAAATTGGTTTATAATAGAAATTAAATGGGGGGTGAAATTAGGGGAAATCCAGGAACTATGGAACAGCGGCTGCCACTCTGTCCGCGTGGGGACAGCATAGCCAGGTGGTAGACCCGTTTTAAGGGCGTTTCAATATAAACGAGGATATGTCGATATCCAAAATGTTAAAATGTAACTGCCAAAACAAAGACACGGAGATGTCAAATTCCTCCAAATATGCAGTCTTTGTGGAAGCGAAAAGGCACTACAGTCTTACATAAATTGCAATAGCGTGTGTGGATGGGAGGTGGCTCAGATGAGCCACGAAGTTAAACTTTATAACATAAAAAATTGCTAACTCTAATTTTGATCTAATAAAAATGCTTGTGTTCCGCTTAAATAACTAGATGCTCATACATTCACTATAAGGTGTTCATTCTATATTTTTTAAATGTAGTATTTTATTGTAGTAGGGTAAGAATCGATAAAAAGTATATGTTTTGTATGATTTGTGTATTTTCAAACCAAGTAGATAACTAAACCGACTGGCAGGCGGTTAACATAAAATTACCAGAATCAGAGAAAGGGGAAACATTGATGGTAGATTTAAGTATTGATAAGCATATGTATTTAATGTAATCTGCACAATTTTTTGAAAGGTGTCTTCACTTTATTAAGAATATCAGCTGATCGGTAGTAAAAGGTCATTGTTAAATTGTTGATAGATGTTCAAGGTAATTAATGTCATATATAATGTTTTAATGTGTTAAAGATATTGTTTTAAATAATGAGAAAAGTAAGTTAATAAGGTTGAGATGTTAAAATGAATTGTCAGAAATAATAAAAGATAGTTTGTGGGTGATGAATATTTTATTGGGACAAGTAGATCAGTCCAAGTCCAAGTCAAAGTTAAAGGGGTAGTAGAGAGAAAAATATTGTTTTGAGTTAATGTTATAAAATTGAGAAGTATTGATGTTGACACAGTAGTCATGGGGAATATATGTAGAGTATTGAGTGATATATTGATGTTATTTTGTTGTAGTTGAAGTGAGGTAATAAGGTGGAGATTTTGGGGATGACAATTTTGTAATAAGGGGTAGTGTAATGTGGGAGTCCGCAACAAATTGTATGGGACGTGAAGGGACAGATTTGGTGGGAAGGGGTCGCCTTAGGTAGAATCCAGGGACCAGATTAAGGAAATGAGCTTTTTTTGGGGGGGAAACACTTATCCTAGGTACAAAGGGTTAGAGAGCATTTTTTTATATATATAGAGAGAAGGTGGCGATTTGAGTTTCATGGTAAGTTGGGGTTAGAGAGTGTTTTGATAGATATTTTGATAGAGACGGGTGTCATGCTAGTTAAAGTTGATGAGTATTAGTGTCAGAGGGGTAAAGATTATAAATGTAGGCCTACCAAGTGGTAAATTAAATTGTTATAAGTATTTAAATCACCCACAGTAATGGAGAATAAGAGTGTCAAATAAAGAAAGAGATTTATAACAAGAATATAAAATTTTTAATTGAAACCAGTGACAAATTTTTGATAGACTTTGGAAATGTAAAGTTAGAAAGTGTTTATTTTGAATAACTTAAATATCCATTTGATTGTTAATTATAATAATATTTTGTTCCTTTAAAAGTTTTATTTTATTATATTTTGTGTTTCAAGACAGAATTTTATCGATGTTTAATGTGTTCACAGATGTAACTGGTACATAACGTATGTAGGTCAAGGTTCTGGACTTGACCTAGTTTTGATCAGCCGATAGTGAGGTCATATACTAGGCATGTTTAGTATGGAAGTTAATTCAACTTTTGTTTTTTTGATCAATTTAAACAAACTGTAAATAACTTCAATATGGAAAGAATATATTTTAAGAAATTTAAATTTTTTGAATTTAAAATTTTTTTTGGAACTTTGGAGTTAAAATTTTGAAAAAAAAAAGAGTTTCTTGATTTTTGCGCCTGCCAGATAATGGATATTTTGAAACTTTGATTATTTTATTGTTTGTATTCTAATCGTGTTTATTATTATTGACTTATTTTATTGAATTGTATTGTTAGACTCTAGGTAATCACATGTTAGGCTAAGAAGGTTCTTATTTTACGAAATGTTCAATTGATTTATTTTAAATAACAGAAAAATTAATGGAGAGAATTATTCAATTTAGGTAACGGATTTGTAGTTTGATTTTAAAAAGAGGCAATTGTTGATTTTAACTTAGAGAAACTTAGATGTTCAAGGTAATTAATGTCATATATAATGTTTTAATGTGTTAAAGATATTGTTTTAAATAATGAGAAAAGTAAGTTAATAAGGTTAAGATGTTAAAATGAATTGTCAGAAATAATAAAAGATAGTTTGTGGGTGATGAATATTTTATTGGGACAAGTAGATCAGTCCAAGTCCAAGTCAAAGTTAAAGGGGTAGTAGAGAGAAAAATATTGTTTTGAGTTAATGTTATAAAATTGAGAAGTATTGATGTTGACACAGTAGTCATGGGGAATATATGTAGAGTGTTGAGTGATATATTGATGTTATTTTGTTGTAGTTGAAGTGAGGTAATAAGGTGGAGATTTTGGGGATGACAATTTTGTAATAAGGGGTAGTGTAATGTGGGAGTCCGCAACAAATTGTATGGGACGGGAAGGGACAGATTTGGTGGGAAGGGGTCGCCTTATGTAGAATCCAGGGACCAGATTAAGGAAATGAGCTTTTTTGGGGGGGGAAACACTTATCCTAGGTACAAAGGGTTAGAGAGCATTTTTTTATATATATAGAGAGAAGGTGGCGATTTGAGTTTCATGGTAAGTTGGGGTTAGAGAGTGTTTTGATAGATATTTTGATAGAGACGGGTGTCATGCTAGTTAAAGTTGATGAGTATTAGAGTCAGAGGGGTAGAGATTATAAATGTAGGCCTACCAAGTGGTAAATTAAATTGTTATAAGTATTTAAATCACCCACAGTAATGGAGAATAAGAGTGTCAAATAAAGAAAGAGATTTATAACAAGAATATAAAATTTTTAATTGAAACCAGTGACAAATTTTTGATAGAATTTGGAAATGTAAAGTTAGAAAGTGTTTATTTTGAATAACTTAAATATCCATTTGATTGTTAATTATAATAATATTTTGTTCCTTTAAAAGTTTTATTTTATTATATTTTGTGTTTCAAGACAGAATTTTATCGATGTTTAATGTGTTCACAGATGTAACTGGTACATAACGTATGTAGGTCAAGGTTCTGGACTTGACCTAGTTTTGATCAGCTGATAGTGAGGTCATATACTAGGCATGTTTAGTATGGAAGTTAATTCAACTTTTGTTTTTTTGATCAATTTAAACAAACTGTAAATAACTTCAATATGGAAAGAATATATTTTAAGAAATTTAAATTTTTTGAATTTAAAATTTTTTTTGGAACTTTGGAGTTAAAATTTTGAAAAAAAAAGAGTTTCTTGATTTTTGCGCCTGCCAGATAATGGATATTTTGAAACTTTGATTATTTTATTGTTTGTATTCTAATCATGTTTATTATTATTGACTTATTTTATTGAATTCTATTGTTAGACTCTAGGTAATCACATGTTAGGCTAAGAAGGTTCTTATTTTAAGAAATGTTCAATTGATTTATTTTAAATAACAGAAAAATTAATGGAGAGAATTATTCAATTTAGGTAACGGATTTGTAGTTTGATTTTAAAAAGAGGCAATTGTTGATTTTAACTTAGAGAAATTTTGCAGAAATGTTTCAATGTTCATAATACATAGTATAAGTGTGTGTGTGAGCCCAGTTTCTGCTAAAGGCAGCCCAGCTTGCATATAAGGGGAAACATATCGGTGGAGGATCTGGCATGATCTAAGCCAGGGGTTGAGGATTTTTGGGGTAGCAGGATAGAAGGTAAGGTGCGCTGTGGTGCGTGTCTGTTCGATTTTTCGGTGTTGGGATCTCGCACAGAGAAGTCCAGTGATCTCGTTCAGATGCGTCCATGGTCGCCGAGCCAGGGGGGTCGTTTACCCATGCAGAGTAAGAACAGAAGGGGGTTGTTGGCACCAGTTCCTCACCGGTCCTCTTAGGGGTTTTATCAATGAGATTTCTTCTGTTTTGGACAGAAGACTTCTCATTGAGGGGGTATTGTAACGGTCCAAAAAATGTGGGTATTTTTATTTTATTTCATTTCCGGGGTTTTATATAAAAAAAAAGGATTTGTAAATTTTATTTCTCAACGGTGACCAGAACACGTGGTGAATAGAACAGTGTTGTAACGAAGCAGCAATGCAATATTACGTTGCGAAATCGGTAAAGGAGTTTGCACCACCCTAGATTTCCAAGAACTTTGTAAGAATGTGATAGCTCGCACGTACGCACGACACAGGTATACGCTCGGGGTGACGCTACTTCAAAAAACCAACATGGTCAGGAAACAAATTTTATCCACCTTCATCGAGTGAAACAACGGATATGAAACTTAAGGTCCGCCTCTTTTGTGATATAAAGCCAGAAGCGCCTAAATATCGTCGGCATAAAACACAGCAAAAACAACTATGTGTCAGGCGCATAGCGACTAAACTGCAACAACTCAACTGTGAGCGTCGACGAAATTCATTCAGCAGGGCATCAACATCCGTCCGCACCAAATGGACGATATAAGCAGTCCACGAGAAACTACAACAGCCAAAAGACGTAGTTAGTGCGACTCGGCCCCGGTCGGCGGAACTTTCCAAAATGTGATCACTTCAAAATAATACCGTTTTAGTACCGACCGGGACCTGCGGAATTAACGGATTTGAACAAGTGTACAACTAGTGACGAACGACGGACAATAGAACCAAAATAACGGGCAGTTAACTCGGTCGATGAAAGCATGTGTTCGGCCGGTGATGCGTTTGTGAACCGTTTTAAACCATAAACAGTAAAGGGATTATAAAACATAATAAATAAGGGTAAAGTATGGTGTGAAAGAGAGAGTGAGCAGAGTGGGCTGTCTAATAGGATTTTATAGGATGTTATGTATTAAATAGGATATCTAAATGTATATGTATAAATATGTTTCTGTGTTTTGATTTAAATAAGTAAAGCAGTCAGATATCAATTAAACCATATTTTAGTCACAACAAAAATGTGTTAGTCTTAAGTTATTTCGTCATTACCACTTTCTCATTTCTGTGCTGCAAGATTCGTCTAAACGTTCCGGGGATCTTCTGAATTATTAGTGGGGGTGGTCAGATTGCTAAATTGTCCCTTGTTTTATTAAGGTGGAGTATAAAGGTTTTCGATATTTTAACCTATAAAAAATATCGTGGCGACTCTGGTCTTCTGAGCAAAATTTAATATACGGTAAGTAGTTGAACACGAGCACAGGTAAGTCCTGGCAGTATATTTTATTCATTAATATATTTCGACATATTTTATAGCATCACAACTTAACTTATAAGAGGATGGTGGTTGGCTTATGAGACTAATAACTTCGCTCGGCTTATGAGAGGATTTATTTTAATTATTAATTTGAACTAAACTTAGTAAATGATCCATTTTTTATTAGAATGAGAAATAGGAATATCAAAGATAATAAAATATATAAATTTTTGAATAGTATAAACTTTGTAAACCTAATTTCTACTCTTATTTTTTCATATTACTAAACATTTTTTATTGCCATTATTTTTTATTCATTTTACTTTTTAATATTTGTTTGTAATACAACATTTACTTTTACAAGAGTTATGTGATTTGTATGATATTTGTATTACATTATATTAATTTGTAGTTTTACAAGAGTGTAACCCCCTTTTGAAATTGTTAAATATAATCTTTTGTAAACTTTGTTGGCTGTCCACGCTGTAGGCATTACCATATTGTAGGAATCAGTAATGGTAAATAATAGAAAACTAAAACATACTCTTCATTTCAGGCCACTATTCCAAAAGGAAGACAAAAACTTCCTTTGTTTGCAAGCATTACATTGTTTAGTTAAAAAAATACTTACAGTTGTAATACTAGTTAGTGTAGGGGGGAGAGAGTGAAAGGCTAATACTCTGCTGTAATGTTAAAATCTTTCGGGGCTGAGATAACCTGATGAGTATAACCCAACGTGTACTGTAACGTGTCAAATTTATGGGTATTTTTATTTATTGCATTTTTTGGGTTTTATAAATGTATTGTGTAAATTTTATTTCAACGGTGACCAGAACACGTGGTGAATGGAACAGTTTATAACAAAGGAGAAATACGCCGTATGCATTGTGCAATCGGTACAGGGGTATGCAGCAAGCCTGATTTCCAAGAACTGTGTTTGTGTGTGACCTTGCGCTCGTAGGCATGACACGGGTATACGCGCGGGGTGACGCTACTTGTAAATCTCATGATGGCGAATAAGCAATTTTGGGTCGCCTTAGTCTGACTAAGTCGACGGATATGAAACCCAAGGTCCGCCTCTTTTGTGACATCAAGCCAGAAGCGCCTAAATATCGTCAGCGTGAAACACAGAAAAAACTACTATGTATCAGCAGGATGTAATATAACAAAAAAGTTGTATTACGCCGGCCTACATTTTGACAGTACACTGAATGAAGTATGGTTATGAAAACAAAATTGTAGTCATGCAAACTTACGTAATTATGGTATAAGATTGATTTTATATATGTGGTAAGATAAGGTTTTGAAAAGAGATTAATCATTGGTAGTTGTTACGTAAGAAAAAATAGATCAATTAAAAATGTCTGAGAACACAGAAAAAAGCAGCGTAATAGATTCAGTTATGAGTGAGAGTGGCCTTGGTTCGATGAACCCGTCACCAAGTGTGAGCGAAGTAAGTCAGTCAAGGCCAACAGCTGAGTTGAGCGTGCAATCAATAACTAACGCCGACCTAACCGGGTCAATTATAGTCGATCACGCAGAAGCAAAATCTACTCCGGTATTGATCAAAACATATAAAACGAAAGAGAAAAAATTGTCATTAGATGACCTATTGGATTTTATGAAAGTCAATTTCGATAAACAAAATAATGATTTTAATAAACGTTTTGATGATAATGATATCAAATTTGATATCCAGAATAACAAATTTAAAGAATTAAATAAATGCTTTGATAGTAACGAAATAATTTTAAATGAGATGAAAAGTGATTTTAACAATAAATTAGATGAACAGAAAATAAAATGCGAACAGCAGAATATTCAAAACGAGATTAATTTTAAAGAAATTAAAGTCCAGAATACTCGGTTGCAGCAGAGTATTAGTGTACAATTTGATGAGTTAATAAATGATATACAAGAAAAGAATAAATGTCTTGAAAATGCCAATGAAATGATAAGAAATAGTTTGAATAAAGTAGAACAGAGTAAGAGCAATACAAATGAAAATTATAATGAAATGTGTAAAAATGTGGTACCAGATAAAGAATTAATAAATAATAATGTTGATGTTGAAAACAATGAGAATAATAATGTAATCGAAAATGTAGTATCTGAGAGTGATAAGGAGAGTACCGATGAGTTTGTAGAATGTGATTATGAGATGTTAATGTGTGTTTATGAGTTAGAGAGAGAGTGGAAAAATAGTATAGTGGTAGAATGGGGGCGAGGGTAAATTTTCCCCTTATTTTTTCTGAACCAGAGTGTTCACAAGTATTGTTTAAGAAGGGCAAGAGTCCCGTGTTAGTAGAAGATTTAAAGTGGTTATTTTTATTGTATAATTTTGTACCCTCTGTCTGGAATAATATTGAGAGTGTGATATGGTATTGTGATGAGAGAGATTTAAGTAAAGAATTGTATGTTGAGAGAGAAACAGAAGTATATAATTCAAATAGAGATTATGATGAGTGGAAAGTAAGATTAGAAGTAAATTTAAATAAGAATGATTTGATTAATAATACAAAAGTAAATAACCCGATAATGAATATATTTACTGATGGAGACTTAACAAAAATACTTAACGTAGACTTGGTGAATGATTATTATGATATAATGGATGAATTGAAATTGTTGGGTTATGACACACAAGACAGTAATTTGTGCATCAATGAAATTGAACAGTGCTATATAAAACAAAGACTTATCTTTGACGATGGAGGGTAGGCTATAAAACAATAAAGGACAGTTATAAATATTTTGTTTTATGGTTTTTGACCTCGTAACTTTGGACATTGAAGTGTGGTATAACTGAACAAATAATAAGGACGAATTGTAAATAAATATGTAGTGAATTTATTTATGTGTATTGTAGAAGGTAAGGTAAACAATGTGTATGATTGTTACAATAATAATATTAATATTTTACAATTTAAATAAATAACTACGTTAATTTGGAAGACAGTAACTGATGAATTGTAATTGTTTTGATAGCCATGTAATTTGTATTTTCAATAATGAATTTAATTAAACCAATTTGAGATGTTTTAAATATTCTGATTGATTTAAATGTTGTATAATTAAATTTTCTAATGAATTTAAATGGTTTAACGAGATACGAATTTGGTAATTAAATGATAAATTGTTTGATTTAAATTAACATTTGTGTTCAATGTTTCAGAGGTGAGGTGAAAGTATTGGTGTATGGTATATGTTTTGTGTATGTCAGTTTAAATGGACTGTAAGTATAAAAATTTTATAGTACAAATCACGTATAATAAAAATGTTTACAGGTGTAACTCAAATGAAAGGATTTTAATTCTATAATGAGATGATTTGAAATAATTGTGTTAAATAAAAATGATAATTAAAAAATTTAATAATAAATGAAAGATGATACATAATAATTATTAATAATGAATTTGAAAATTTTTTAGTTATCTAATTGTAGAAAATTATGAATGATTTAGATGAGTTAAATGATTAGTGATTGATGAAAGTGTTACGTTATAATGTTGTATATAAAACTTTTGATTATTTAGTTATTAAGGTGCTATCGCTGGGGTGGCCTGTGCCCTAGTAGATAGTGAAATGGGTTGGGGGTAACAGAGAGTGTTACCTCCATCGGAGGCCAACATGGCGAAAATGTGCGGTACACCTTTTGTACAAATTTAATTTGTACCTGATAGACGTTCGTGCCGCACATAACCAAGATGATGTAGAGCAGGCGTTGAAATGAAAGTTAGATTTCCCCGACTTTTCGGGCCATTACTGCCTTACCAGCACTAATCGTGGCTTTGGCTAGCGGCCAGCTATGGCCATAATCAAGTCCCTTGACCATAGCTGACTTGAAATTGGTTTATAATAGAAATTAAATGGGAGGTGAAATGAGGGGAAATCCAGGAACTATGGAACAGCGGCTGCCACTCTGTCCACGTGGGGACAGCATAGCCAGGTGGTAGACCCGTTTTAAGGGCGTTTCAATATTTACCAAGGATATGTTGATATCCAAAACGTTAAAATGTAACTGCCGAAACAAAGACACGGAGATGTCAAATTCCTCCAAATACGCAGTCTTTGTGGAAGCGAAAAGGCGCTACAGTCTTACATAAATTGCAATAGCGTGTGTGGATGGGAGGTGGCTCAGATGAGCCACGAATTTAAATTTATAACATAAAAATTGCTAACTCTAAATTTTTGCTCTAATAAAAATGCTTGTATTCCGTTTAAATAACTAGATGCTCATACATTCACTATAAGGTGTTCATTCTATATTTTTAAATGTAGTATTTTATTGTAGTAGGGTAGATATAAGAATTGATAAAAGGTATATGTTTTATATAATTTGTGTATTTTTGAAACTGAGTAGATAACTAAACCGACTGGCAGGCGGTTAACATAAAATTACCAGAATCAGAAAAAGGGGAAACAAGGATGTTAGAAGTAAGAATTGATAGTCATATGTATTTAATGTAATCTGCACAATTTTTGAAATGTGTTTTCACTTTGTTAGGAATGTCAGCTGATCAGTAATAAAATGTCACTGTAAAATTGTTTATTAATATTCCAGGTAATTAATGTTAAATATAAGGTTGTAATGTGTTAAAAACATTGTTTTAAATCATGAGAAAAGTAAGTTAATAAAGTTGCGATGTTAAAATGAATGGTCAGACATAATAAAAGTTAGTTTTTGGGTGATGAATATTTTATTGGGACATATAGATCAGTCCAAGTCAAAGTTAAAGGGATAGTAGAGAGAAAAATATTGTTTTGAATCAATGTAATGTTGTGAGTTAAGTATAGATGTTGACACAGTAGATATGGGGAACATATGTAGAGTATTGAGTGATATATTGATGTTATTAAATGATGATGTTATTTTGTTGTAGTTGAAGTGAGGCAATAAGGTGGAGATTTTGGGGCTGGCAATTTTGTAATAGGGGGTAGTGTAATGTGGGAGTCCGCAACAAATTGTATGGGACGGGAAGGGACAGATTTGGTGGGAAGGGGTCGCCTTAGGTAGAATCCAGGGACCAGATTAAGGAAATGAGCTTTTTTGGGGGGGGAACACACGTATCCTAAGTACAAAGGGTTAGAGAGTATTTTTTTTATATATTGAGAGAAGGTGGCGATTTGAGTTTAATGATAAGTTGGGGTTAGAGAGCGTTTGATAGATATTTTGATAGAGATGGGTGTCATAGGAGTTACAGTTGTTAGTGAGTATTAGAGTCAAAGAAGTAAAGATATTATATATATGTACATGCCAAGTGGCATATCAAGCGAAAATAAATAATAAAATCACCCAAAGTAATGTAGAATGAGATTGTTAAATGAAGAAAGTTATAGTTGAAGATACCAATTTTAATTGCAACCAGTGACAATTTTTGATAGAATTTGGAAATGTAAAGTTACAAAGTGTTTATTTGAATAATTTAAATGTCAATTTGATTATTATTTAGAATGATATTTTGTTCTTTTAAATGTGTTATTTTATTATGTTTTTGTGTTTCAAGACAGAATTTTACAGAAGTTTAATGTATTCACAGATGTAACTTGTACATAACGTATGTAGGTCAAGGGTGTAGACTTGACCTAGTTTTGATCAGCTGATGGGTGAGGTCATATACTAGGCATGTTTAGTATGGAAGTTAATTCAACTTTGGTTTTTAATTAATGTGAACAATATTTAAATGATTTCAATATGGAAAGAAAATATTTCAAGAAATTTAAATTTTTGAATTTAAAATTTTTTCTTTGGAAATTTTTTTGTGGAAAAAAAAATTTCTTGATTTTGCGCCTGCCAGCTAAGGGATATTTTTAAACCTTGATTATTTTATTGTTTGTGTACTAACCATGTTTATTATTATTGAATTCTTCTGTTGAAAGGTATTGTTAGAATATAGGTATAATCCCATGTTAGGTTAAGGATGTTCTTATTTTAAGAAATGTTCAATTGATTTATTTTAAATAACAGAAAAATTAATGGAGAGAATTATTCAATTTAGGTAACGGATTTGCAGTTTGATTTTAAAGGAGACAATTGTTGATTTTAACTTAGAGAAATTTTGCAGAAATGTTTCAATGTTCATAATATGTAGTATAAGTGTGTGTGTGAGCCCAGTTTCTGCAAAAGGCAGCCCAGCTTGCATATAAGAGGAAACATATCGGTGGAGGATCTGGCATGATCTAAGCCAGGGATTGAGGATTTTTGTGGTAGCATGATAGAAGGTAAGGTGCGCTGTGGTGCGTGTCTGTTCGATTTCTCGGTGTTAGGATCTCTTACAGAGAAGTCCTGTGATCTCGTTCAGCTGCGTCCATAGTCGCCAAGCCAGGGGGGTCGTTTACCCATGTAGTGTAAGAATAAAAGGGGGTTGTCGGCACCAGTTCCTCACCGGTCCTCTTAGGGGTTTTATCAATGAGATTTCTTCTGTTTTGACAGAAGATCTCTCATTGAGGGGGTATTGTAACGCGTCAAATTTATGGGTATTGTTATTTATTGCATTTTTTGGGTTTTATAAATGTATTGTGTAAATTTTATTTCAACGGTGACCAGAACACGTGGTGAATGGAACCGTTTATAACAAAGGAGAAATACGCCGTATGCATTGTGCAATCGGTACAGAGGTATGCAGCAAGCCTCATTTCCAAGAACTGTGTTTGTGTGTGACCTTGCGCTCGTAGGCATGACACGGGTATATGCGCGGGGTGACGCTACTTGTAAATCTCATGATGGCGAATAAGCAATTTTGGGTCGCCTTAGTCTGACTAAGTCGACGGATATGAAACCCAAGGTCCGCCTCTTTTGTGACATCAAGCCAGAAGCGCCTAAATATCGTCGGCGTGAAACACAGAAAAAACTACTATGTATCAGGCACATAGTCGCTCAACTGCAACACTTCAGGCCGTGAGCGGCGAAGAAATTCATTCGCGGAAGGCATCAATATCCGTCCGCTCCAAATAGACTCTTTCCCCAGTTCGTTAACTGATTGTTACGGCGCCGGACCGAGCCAAGTAGGCTCTTTACAAAATTTCATATTGTACCAGAAAAAAGTGAAATAACAGTTAAAACCATGTGACCGCGGTCGATTAAATAGTGGAGAACATGTCTAGCTAATTTGCGGACACTAACAATAGATTTAAAAAGAGTAATAATGAGTGCGCACGAAAACCACGTTGCCGGCGGGTAGTATTCCAACAAATGTTTAAGGGCTTTGGGGTATTAAAAATGATCTGGGGTTTTTAAACATTAAATTGTATGTATGTGAGAACGGCAGGCTGGGTTGTTTATGTTTGTATGTACTATAAATAAGGTAAGGTAGTTATTATGTTTTCGTAGTTATCATACTTTTCTAAAGTTGTAATTCAAAAAAAAAAAAAAAAAAAAAAAAAAAAAAAAAAAAAAAAAAACCAGGAGAGAGTAACAATTTTGTGCTGATTTTATACTTGTCTGAAATGCTTTACAATCATAAAAAATAAAAACCATTATCTTTCAAATGATAAATTTTATTAAGTAAATTCATTCAAAAACCTTATTTCATTTGATGTGCTGTCAAGTTCGCTGTACAAACGGGGTTCGTCCCCACTATGCGATCCGGCCAGATCTAAATTTAAAGGTAAGTGGGAGCTTACAGTTTTATTCATAAATATAAAATAGTAACCGAGGGTTACAGTACTGAGCCCAATTTATTAAGATACTTATTAAGAATCGGTTCTGTTAAGCAGACAATTAAAATATGTTCTTCATTTCAGGTAAATTTGCTGGAATTATTAAAAAAGAAAAAAAATCATAATTTGGTAAGCATCAAATTTTTTAACATGAAAGCTGGAAAGTTATTCTACTAATAGGTGTGTGTGTGTGTGTGTGTGTGTGTGTGTGTGTGTGTGTGTGTGTGTGTGTGTGTGTGTGTGTGTGTGTGTGTGTGTGTGTGTGTCTTTTGACGTCATGTATTTTAATTTTTTTTTTAAGAATAAAAAAAATAAAACAATTGGAGGTTTACAATTACATAATATAACATAATTATATTATATGCCCGATATTTTATATTGTTTGTCCACACCAGTTGTTCATTAGATAATACAACACCTCCAGTTATAAGAACAGCTCTTTTTTATGTAATTTTTATATAAGGAACTGAGAAATACTACCTCAGGTTACTGTTGAAACATGAGTATTTACACCATAAATAAAACACTAATAATTTGTAGTCCCTCATTAAAAAAGGTTCACTCCCTCTAGCAGTAAATCAAAATCTTTATCGGGTGACTTGTATTTTAAACGCCTTCAATGTGTGGAATCCACTATCGCCACACACGAAGTCTGACAACAGTGTGGCCCATTTAACCAAAGCTGTAAATTAATGTGGGACGGCCATTACATTCTTGTAATTCAGCTGGTGTTGAGTACGAGTAGTGAGTGACTTTCTTGTGGTTAATGTTCTTTAGGTTTTTTTAGAATAACCTCAAATTTTCTGTTCATGGATAATGATTGTCAACATAAACACATTTTTCATGATAGAAGTGTAAAATAGTCCTTTAGGCTAAATTTGTATGTATGAACCTATCTACCCATCTCATTTACTTCACTGCTTTCTAAAAATGACTACAGTAACACTATTTCTTCAATATCCATTCTGATCTGTAACTTAACTGGAAGTTCTAATACAGTTTAAGAGAAGCATTGTATAAGGTCAGTTGCCGTGGTGACTTGGCCGTGTTCGTACCATATGAAAAGGTTATAATAGACACTTTATGTTATCATATTTCAAGGCTGAGATAGCTTCATAAGTATACCCCAACGTGTACATAGTCTAGTTCATTGTTGTATTATTAAGCGTCAGTTTTACATAAAGTTTATTCTAATTTTCAGGTTAACTAATCTTGGGTGTTTCTCAAAGATCTTCTGACTCATTGGTTAGCAGCATCAAATTGTAACTTGCAAATGAAAATCTAACCATGCAGGTGAGTAGGCATGTGCTTTGTGCATGTGTTTCTGTCTTTATATTTATTAACGTGGATGTGTGTATGTGATGAAGGGGGGGGGGTAATACTCTGCTAGGATGTTGCCATCTTTCGGAGTTGACTTAACTTATAAGAGGATGGTGGTTGGCTTATGAGACTAATAACTTCGCTCGGCTTATGAGAGCATTTATTTTAATTATTAATTTGAACTAAACTTAGTAAACGATCCATTTTTTATTAGAATGTGAAATAGAATATCAGTGATAATAAAATATATAAATTTTTGAATAGTATAAACTTTGTAAACCTAATTTCTACTGTTATTTTTTCATATTATTAAACATTTTTTATTGTCATATTTTTTTATTCACTTAACATCTTAATATTTGATTGTACTACAACATTTACTTTTACAAGAGTTAGGTGATTTTTATGATATTTGTATTACATTATATTAATTTGTAGTTCTACAACAGAGTAACCCCCTTTTAAAATTGTTAAATATAATCTTTTGTAAACTTTGTTGGCTGTCCACGCTGTAGGCATTACCATACTGTAGGAATCAGTAATGGTAAATAATAAAAAACTAAAACATACTCTTCATTTCAGGCCACTATTCCAAAAGGAAGGCAAAAACTTCCTTTGTTTGCAAGCATTACATTGTTTAGTTAAAAAAAAATACTTACAGTTGTAATACTAGTTAGTGAAGGGGGGAGAGAGTGAAAGGCTAGTACTCTGCTGTGATGTTAAAATCTTTCGGGGCTGAGATAACCTGATGAGTATAACCCAACATGTACTGAGCCCAATTTATTAAGATACTTATTAAGAATCGGTTCTGTTAAACAGACAATTAAAATATGTTCTTCATTTCAGGTAAATTTGCTGGAATTATTAAAAAAGAAAAAAAATCATAATTTGGTAAGCATCAAATTTTTTAACATGAAAGCTGGAAAGTTATTCTACTAATAGGTGTGTGTGTGTGTGTGTGTGTGTGTGTGTGTGTGTGTGTGTGTGTGTGTGTGTGTGTGTGTGTGTGTGTGTGTGTGTGTGTGTGTGTGTGTGTGTGTGTGTGTGTGTGTGTGTGTGTGTGTGTGTGTGTGTGTGTCTTTTGACGTCATGTATTTTAATTTTTTTTTTTAGAATAAACAAAAATAAAACAATTGGAGGTTTACAATTACATAATATAACATAATTATATTATATGCCCGATATTTTATATTGTTTGTCCACACCAGTTGTTCATTAGATAATACAACACCTCCAGTTATAAGAACAGCTCTTTTTTATGTAATTTTTATATAAGGAACTGAGAAATACTACCTCAGGTTACTGTTGACACATGAGTATTTACACCATAAATAAAACACTAATAATTTGTAGTCCCTCATTGAAAAAGGTTCACTCCCTCTAGCAGTAAATCAAAATCTTTATCGGGTGACTTGTATTTTAAACGCCTTCAATGTGTGGAATCCACTATCGCCACACACGAAGTCTGACAACAGTGTGGCCCATTTAACCAAAGCTGTAAATTAATGTGGGACGGCCATTAGATTCTTGTAATTCAGTTGGTGTCGAGTACGAGTAGTGAGTGACTTTCTTGTGGTTAATGTTCTTTAGGTTTTTTTTTTAGAATAAACTCAAATTTTCTGTTCATGGATAATAATGGTCAACATAAACAAATTTTTCATGATAGAAGTGTAAAATAGTCCTTTAGGCTAAATTTGTATGTATGAACCCATCTACCCATCTCATTAACTTCACTGCTTTGTAAAAATGACTACAGTAACACTATTTCTTCGATATCCATTCTGATCTGTGACAACTGGAAGTTCTAATACAGTTTAAGAGAAGCATAGTATAAGGTCAGTTGCCGTGGTCGTACCATATGAAAAAGTTATAATAGACACTTTATGTTATCATATTTCAGTGCTGAGATAGCTTCATAAGTATACCCCAACATGTACGTAGTCTAGTTCATTGTTGTATTATTAAGCATCAGTTTTACATCAAGTTTATTCTAATTTTCAGGTTAACTAATCTTGGGTGTTTCTCAAAAGATCTTCTGACTCATTGGTTAGCAGCATCCATTTTTTAACTTGCTAATGAAAATGTAACCATGCAGGTGAGTAGGCATGTGCTTTGTGCATGTGTTTCTGTCTTTATAGTTATTAACGTGGGAGTGTGTATGTGTTGGCGAGGGGGTATAATACTCTGCTAGGATGTTACCATCTTTCGGAGTTGACTTAACTTATAAGAGGATGGTGGTTGGCTTATGAGACTAATAATTTCGCTCGGCTTATGAGAGGATTTATTTTAATTATTAATTTGAACTAAACTTAGTAAATTATCCATTTTTTATTAGAATGTGAAATAGGGTATCAGCGATAATAAAATATATAAATTTTTGAATAGTATGAACTTTGTAAACCTAATTTCTACTGTTATTTTTAATATTATTAAACATTTTTTATTGCCATTATTTTTTATTCACTTAACATCTTAATATTTGATTGTAATACATCATTTACTTTTACAAGAGTTAGGTGATTTGTATGATATTTCTATTACATTATATTAATTTGTAGTTCTACAAGAGAGTAACCCCCTTTTGAAATTGTTAAATATAATCTTTTGTAAACTTTGTTGGCTGTCCACGCTGTAGGCATTACCATATTGTAGGAATCAGTAATGGTAAATAATAAAAAACTAAAACATACTCTTCATTTCAGGCCACTATTCCAAAAGGAAGACAAAAACTTCCTTTGTTTACAAGCATTAAATTTTTTATTTAAAAAAACCTTACAGTTGTAATACTAGTTAGTGTAGGGGAGTTATAGGCTAAAGGTTAGTGTAGAGAGTGAAAGGCTATTACTCTGCTGTGATGTTAAAATCTTTCGGGGCTGAGATAACCTGATGAGTATAACCCAACGTGTACTGAGCCCAATTTATTAAGATACTTATTAAGAATCGGTTCTGTTAAGCAGACAATTAAAATATGTTCTTCATTTCAGGTAAATTTGCTGGAATTATTAGAAAAGAAAAAAAATCGTAATTTGGTAAGCATCAAATTTTTTAACACGAAAGCTGGAAACTTATTCTACTAATAGGTGTGTGTGTGTGGACATTTTGCCATGATGTTACCATCTTTCGGGGCTGAGGTAACCTGATGAATATAACTCAAACGTGTACTGAGCCTAATTAATTAAGAATCGGTTCTGTTAAGCAGAAAATTAAAAAACGTTCTTCATTTCAGGTAAATTTGCTGAAATTATTTGAAAAGAAAAAAATCTTAATTTGGTATGCATCAAATTTTTAACACGAAAACTGGAATCTTATTCTAAGTGTGTGTGTGTGTATGTGTGTGTGTGTGTGTGTGTGTGTGTGTGCGTGCGTGCGTGCGTGCGTGCGTGCGTGCGTGCGTGCGTGCGTGCGTGCGTGCGTGTGTGTGTGTGTGTGTGTGTGTGTGTGTGTGTGTGTGTGTGTGTGTGTGTGTGTGTGTGTGTGTGTGTGTGTGAATTGTCCTGTGATGTTACTATCTTTCGGGGCTGAGTTAACCTGATGAATATAACCTAACGTGTACTGAGCCTAATTAATTAAGATACTTATTAAGAATCAGTTATGTTAAGCAGAAAATTAAAACATGTTTTTCATTTCAGCTGAATTGCTGAAATTCCAAAAGAAGAAACTTTTTATTTGTTGGTAAGTATCAAATTTTTTACACAAAAATGAAAACTTACTATTTTACTAGTTAGTATCATTGTGTGTTTGCACATGTGTTTATGCTCTGCTGTGATGTTACCATCTTTTGGGTCTGAGTTAACCTGATGAATATGACCTACCTAATTCTTTAACATATTTATTGAGAACCAGTTACATGAAATAATAAAAAAAAACTAAAACATAATCACAATTTGAGGTCGCTATTGCAAAAGAAAAATTAAAGCTTATGATATGTTGGTAAGTACTTCTTTAAAAAATTGAAAGCTTACTGTTCTACTAATTAGTATCGTTGTGTGTCCATGTGTGTGGGGGGGAGGATTTAATACCCTGCTATGATGTTACCATCCTTCAGGGCTGAGTTAGCCTGATGTACATAACGGAACGTGAACTGAGCCTAATTAATTATGGTAATTATTAAGAATCAAAATCCGCAGGAATGGGACTCAATGTAAATATCAGCAGAACTAAGTAACTCTGATTTCTGCATCAGAAAGGAGAAGAAATCTATATAATTTATGCATAGATGATAATTCATTCGATGCAGTTAAGTTCAGCTACCTGGGTAACAATGATACATAGGTCCATAAACACGACAGGATACAAATAGGACATACGGCATATTATATCAATAGCAGACTGGAAGAGCAATCTTATTAGTCGCAAAACAAAAATAAAAATGTATAAGACACTTATAAGACCAGTAGTTGCTTACGAAAGTGAGACATGCACATTGAAAGAAATGCTCAACAGATAAAATGGCTAGGTCGTCATGGATGATCAGCATATGCCAAAGAAAGTATCGATGGGGCAAGTCATAAAAGGCAGAAAGAGAGGCTGACGTATGATAAGATGGTTGGATGATGTGGTAGACGATCTCAGAAGAATGGATGTGAGGGGTTACACTCATGGATAGTCGCAATGGATAGAAGAATTTGGAGAAGATTGGTGTTGGAAGCCAGGGCTCACGTTGTGCTGTAGTGCCGAAGAAGAAGAATTATTAAGAATCAGTTATGTTCAGCAGAAAATAGTAAAGAGTTCTTCATTTCAGGTTAATTTCCTGAAATTATTCCAAAGTAAAAAATTTGATTTCTTGGTATCAAATTTTTATACATAAACTGAAAACTTACGTGTTCTACTTTTGTGTGTGTGTGTGTGTGTGTGTGTGTGTGTGTGTGTGTGTGTGTGTGTGTGCGCGTGTGCACGCGCGCATACGTTATTACACTGCTGTGATGTTACCATCTTTCGGGGCTGAGTTAATCTGATGAATATAACCCTTTCGTCACACTTCTTAAATATCCAATATTCAGGATTATTCGAGTTCTGACATTGTTATGTCATCATCAGATCCTTAGAATGAGGTTGAAACTACATCTATCGATGTTCACACATCTTGTCAAACGATAAATACGACACACGCGAAGGGACAAAAACATTTAAACACTTAAAACATTCAAAATTTTGCCGTGCATCGCAGTCATGTACAGGTCCGCAACGGTCGCATATCGTGTGTTTCGCTCCCTATTTATTTTGAATGTTTTAAATGTTTAAATGTTTTTGTCCCTTCGCGTGTGTCGAATTTATCGTTTGACAAGATGTGTGAACATCGATAGATGTAGTTTCAACCCCATTCTAAGGATCTGATGATGACATAACAATGTCGAAACTCGAGTAATCCTGAATATTGGATATTTAAGAAGTGTGACAAAAGGTAATTAACCTGTTTTATAGTCATAACCACTTCTGGAGGCAATAACAATGTTTAAAAAAGTTTGCAATATAACCCAACGTGTACTGAGCCTAATGTTAAGATAATTATTAATTATTATTTAATGTTTAACAGAAAATTAAAACTTGTTCTTCATATCAGGTAAATTTTCTGGAATTATTCCAAAAGAAAACACTTTTGATTTGTTGGCAAGCATTAAATTTTTTATACAAAACTGAAAACTTTCTGTTCTACTATACTTCATTCAGATGTCAAATGACACAAAGGAGAAGATAGAGAAATATGTTGCATATAATGGGCTTTTTGGTTTATGTACTGTGAAATTTACTTGTTCAAAAACTAACATTAGAGAATTGTCATTTTTTAACTTTTATTGTAAAATTGTAAATTATGTAAATTAATTTTTTTTTTTAAAGCCATCAAAAATATAAAACCAATAAATAGTACATTTCAACAATTTAGTGGACTTTATAACTTAACTCGTTGTATGTTTGTTGTTAGTTGACACAAATGGCTTGTTTTTACTTCAGTCAGTAGTGTAAAGTGTCAGTAAGGGAAAGCAATTGTTAACTTGTTTTTTTTTTACATCTTTTAACAAAAAATGTATAATGTTTGGTTAAATTTTGTTTCAAATTACAACATTAAAAATTTGGCCTGTGGGAAACTTTTGTTTTTAGCTAGGTACCTTAATACTAATGTAAGCGAATTAAATGAAGAGAGTGTATTATATATATTTTAATTCCGTTTGAAAGTCTCTACCTTAACACCTTTAAATGATGTACATTTTCCTTTTGAGTTACAATGCGCTGTCAGCATTTGGGGCCTGATTTGCACAAAGCGACACAGCTCATAACACTTGTACAGTACACGTTAAGTTACGTTTTAATAATGACTGCATTACTTTTGTGTAATAATTACATGAGTAAGTTATAGTTTATAATGAATAAGTTAGTTTAATAATTAATTTGTATAGGGTGTAAGAATGATTAAACTACATCTGTAGATCAATACGTCTCCTCTACATTATTTTTATGTATTGTATAAAATAGTCAAGAAAAATTTAGTACATTATTTATATATAATATAGTATATAGAAGGTTCTTTATTTACATATAGTATCTATTTTCTGTTTATGTATCCTTAACATTAGAGAGGTATTGTGCTATACTAATTATTACCATTAAAACACAACATAACAATAATTATAAAAACATAGTTTTGCTCTTATTAATTTGATGACTTCAGTGGTTGTTTTAAAAATTGTAATTAACTGAAAAACTTGCCTTTTCGCCAAAATTTGAGGTAAAACATTCTGAGCTCGTATCACAAGAAATATTGCTATTGACTCTAGCAAAAGTCTTGTGTTTACACCTGGTGTGTTCCACTAACACCACGGTTTTATAACATTGGTTTCTTCAGCTGTGCATATTGTCATACAAAACACACATACTCGTGTGTGTATAATTTAAGTAAATAGTTCAATGCCAGACATCGAATCCTGGCTTTGGCTACCTTGAACATTGTTTGCACTGCTCGAACCTGATGACATGAGTCTGTTGTCAGTGGCTCAGTATCGTCCTGTAGGTTGTCCCTTGCCCACATTCTCTTGTCAATATCTTCCACATGTCTGCAGTAGTTTCTCCAGTTTTGTTTAATTACTGAGTTCATAGCATCAATTATTAGATCCTCCATCACGTTTGTTTTGAAAGTTTTCTAGTGCCTTGTAACATGCTACTGAACAGCACTCCACATTAATTATTTTGGGTTGACTTCACAGTGGTATGGATGAAAGGTACAGTGAACCTTTTTCTTTAGCCAAGTCATCAACATATGTAGAATATTGGCACTTTGTGTTTCGACTAAGTTCAGTCTTCAAGCCGTCTTTTCAAAAATCTATCCCTTTTGCCTGAAGCTATCTTTTCTTTTCTCCAAGATGTTGTTGGTACTGCTATTTTTCTACAGTGACACGGGGCATTGTCCATTGCAATTACAGAATCAGTTGTAAGATTTAGCAACAATGCGTCTCTGAATCACTGTTGGCCTGTCTATTTTAACGTGGTAGTCCACAGTTACGGATAAGACGGATCACGCCAGCTAAAGAAATATTTATAGAGCTTAAAAATAAAGCCAAGGAAGTTGGGCTAGCCATAAATATGGATAAAACAAAAATGCTTATCCAAACAAGAAGGGACCAGGTTCATAACAACATCGAGATAGAGGAGGACACAATTGAGGTGGTGGACAATTTCACGTATCTCGGAGTGAATCTAGCAAAGACTGGATCAGAGGAGCCGGAGATCCAAAGACGGACCACCATGGCTAACAAGGCGTACTTCGCATTGCTGCCATCATTTAGGTCTGGGGATGTGCACAGGGAAACAAAAATGAAAATATATAGGACTGTCATCAGACCGGTGCTATGCTACGGGTGTGAGGCATGGGCAATCACACAGAAAACAGTCGACATAGTAGACACCTTTGAAAGGAAAATCCTCAGACGCATTATAGGCCCAATACAAGAAAATGGCTCATGGAGACTGAGATACAACAACGAACTGTATCAAATATATAAAGAGATACCAGTCTCAAAATTTATAAGAATTCAAAGATTGCATTGGGCCGGACATGTTATGAGAATGGAGGGTGGCAGGAACCCTAAGAGGGCTTTGCTGGGTACATGGGAGGGAACGAGACCTAGAGGTAGACCGAGGAAGAGGTGGGAAGATGGCGTTGCAGAGGACGCGAGAGACATGGGGATAAGAAACTGGAAGAGGGTTGCAGTGGATAGAGTGGATTGGAGGCGGAGATTGGTGGAGGCCAGGGCCCGACTTGGGCTGTAGCGCCATAGGAGAGGGAGAGTCCACAGAATTTTTTTTACAAGAAAGGAAAGTTTTACATTACGTATAAAGCCTTGTTCACCTCCTACATGTAATAGAACAAATCAAGGTCCTCTCAGATTCACTTCATCCCTAATCATCACTTTAACACTTTCCACTCTGTACCTATATGCAATACATGCAGTGCTAAATCCCACAGCAGACCATGCCCTATGCCATATGGCTGCTCGGTTTCGTGTCTTTAAACACATTTACCCATTCGCTTCGCGTAAGGCTAATTCATTTGTTACATTCCTTGCTTTTATAATTTAGTTAGGTATTTTACCCATAGATGTCTCCTACAAACTAGTGAAGTAATCAGTGTTCAGCTGAACCTTCTAGGTGCTGAGCACGTTGTAGGCGGAGTGTTACACGTACTAAGCACATAGTGTTCTAAACAAAATGTCAAATATACATGATTTGTACTTGAAAAATCAATACATCATGAAAATTCCAATCAATTGGATTTAAAATTGATTATATGGATAAGAATGTACCTATAATGAGTCTTCCTGCAGTGATAAAACATATATAATTTTGTACACATAACCTAAATGACTTATGTGTATATTCATCTATATTTTTATTCTTTTGTCGTGTGTGTGGTTATATTGGTTTCCTTGTATCTAGATACAACACTAAAAAGAATGCTGCAAAAAGGGGAGGAAATGGAAACGGTAACGTTGCTACTGATTGGACTATTAACAGTATCCAACCAACTCTATGTTTGAATGAAAATCTTGTATAATAGTGCCAGTTGACAAAAAGTGGTCAGCGTATGACTGTTTTTCATTGTATTTTGAGACAGACTAATTAAATTAGCTACTAAAGCTAAAATGTAAATATAATCAGCATAAGTTTAAATAACGAAGATTAAAAGAAAACTTTTTTGTGCGATGAAAGAGTATGTTTAAGACTAATTTATTAAACCTCATATACATTTGATCAACATACTATGAATATATGTCAGATCTGTAGAAGGACTTTAAAATGATACACTGTAAGTATATTTTGTTAAAAGATAAATTTGCTAAAATTTTTGGAAATGACACAAAAAACTGTGGTTCACCAGAGAATGACAAAAAAACTGGTGATGAAAGTGTTAAAGGCTTTGACTGTGTGCCAAGATTCTTCAGTGACAACTTTGAGTCATTGGTTTTCTATAAACATGAGAGATTGATTTGTTTTCTGTGATGTGTATTCTATGGGACTGAAAGTAAATTAATGATGTTATTGTCCCAACGTTCTGAGAAAATTAAGTTTTTAGTAACTTCTTTATAATTATTATGTGAATGTGTGTATTAATTGAATATTTTTTTCTAGGATCAAGCAAGCGTCATCTGCATGCAAGAAGATGAAAACATGTTTGCGATTTCACCTAAGCTATAATAATTTATTGAAAACGAAATTTGAAATGTAGAAGAGCATCGATTATCAGGAAAAATCAGTATCAGAACTTTACTTGAATGGCCATTTTTTTTTCAAGTTTTTTCTGGAAAATTTGTAGTAATAAATTTGTATGTATTACACTTTTAAATTATAAACAGTCTAAGTTATTTCATTTCTCTAAGAGTCCCAAGCTACCATTGAACCTGCTTGCTACTTGTCACTATGGCAGCCTTACATTAAAATCCCTCAAACTAAGAAGCATGTTGCTCTTCATTACACTACTAGTGATTAAGAAACCAAGCAACAAAAATTTTATTGTAATTTTTTTTAGATTTCATAAGTGAATTGTGTAAATGGTGAGGAATTAGTGAAGAATTATGAAAATCAGGATGCACTGATGATTTAGAGAGATGTATGAGTATTATCGCTAATTGGATTATTTTTTAAATTATATTTCTGTACTTAAAAGTTGAATATTCAGACCAATAACATTTCAAAATTGCATAGAGGAATGAAATTAAATATATTTCAAGCAACATTTCAGTTATTTGTCAGCTCAGATAAATAAAACAATGACCACATTTGTAAGATATTTTACAGTAGAACAATTTGTAAAAAAGTCATTTAACTATGGCATAAATTATTGGGCTCATTCTTATGGAGAGATTAAAAAAATAAATTTTACTCCAAATATACATTTTCATTGCAAATGTAGCAGTGTAGAATGAAGGTAAAATCCAAAATCTAGTTCCCAGAAAATGAAGTATCGAGTTCTGAGGAAGTGTAGTGAGTAATTGATTTGTATGTTCTTTGAAATATGGAAATATTCGATAATCCTTCATGCAACTTACTTGGTTGCTATGCACGACGCGTTTCGGGATCAAGGTCCCATCTTCAGGTGCTCACTCGGGTCGAGCTCATCAATTCATAAAAACACACATAAAACATAAAAAACACTGAATTTAAACACTCATACTGCGCGAGAGGGGACAATGCGCATCGTCAAGAAAATAAACATGCACTGGCCGTATAAAGTCCAAAGGAGAGATAAGTTGGTCGTACTCTTCATGTCTGTGCCAGTTTTTGTATCACAGTATCGAAGAGCGCGTTGGATTTGAACAACACCATATCGTTCAACAGGCACTCTTTCTGTGACTTGCCGCTTTATATATCTCATACTCTTCTAATGCATTCATATATCGGCCCTTCATGGGTTTAAGATTAACAGAGAAGGTAGTGTAACTGTGATCACAATCAATCAGGTGTTGCGCGTAAGTCGATTTACTGTTTATCACATTCTTCATGGGCAGGTGTTCCTTAAACCTCTCTTCAAAACATCTCCTCATCTGGCCGATGTAAAACATGTCGCAATCATCACACAATTTTGTAAACGCCAGAGCGTGTCTCTACGCTTCTGTGTATCTTGGGGTGCAGTGCATTTTCAATGTTATTTTTTGTCCTAAAGGTAACTGCGATATTGTATTTCGTAAATTGGTTTTTTATAATGTTAGGCAACAAAGGTGTGTACTCTACCGATATATATCTGTCAGTATTATGCACCGCGCTGTTCGGAATTTGAGTTTTGTTTTTACACCTGGAGATAAGTTTATCTATTATACTAGCATTATAACCGTTGGATATGGCGACGTGTTTTAAAGTGTTTACTTCGTCAATGAAGCAATCTTGCTATGAGGGTACAGTAAGAAGGCTATGGACAAATGTATTGTATGTCGCCATTTTCTGGGACCACGGGTGATACGAATGAGCATGTATTGTGGTGTCAGTGGTAGTGGGCTTTCTGTAAATTTTAAATTTGAAAGAGTCCTGAGATTTAATTATGGTCAGGTCAAGAAAGTTCAGTTGGTTATTCTCCTCTGTTTCAAGTGTAAATTGTATGTGTTTGTTAACACTGTTCAAGTAGTTTTTCAGAAGCTCAATTTGTCTTAATGTGCCATCAAAGACGATAAAAGTGTCATTGACATACCTGTAATAGGAAACTATGTTTTTACGGTATTTATTATTACTAGAAAATAAATATTCACTTTCGAAAAAATTAAGATAAAGGTCAGAAAGTATCCCGCTTAGAGGAGAACCCATGCTCAGGCCTTCCTTTTGGTTGTAGTATGTATCGTTGAAAGTGAAATAATTTTGGCGCAATATTTCTTTAAGCAACATAATTAGATCATTTACGGCCTGTGGGCTTAATGTGGCGTTGGCCATTTGTAACGGTACAGAATTGGGTGTTAAAGAATAATACTTTAAATCAGTTTTAATCTCAAAGCAGTTAGTATTCACCTGTGAGGTACCCCATTGTAACCAGCCACACATACAATGTTATTGCAGACTGTTTATGTTTGATGTCTGGAGTCTGCCCAGCCACAGACGTATTATGCAACAGCTTGCCAGCTCAGTCTCTTTGTGAATCACAGTAAAACACTTTTGTCACCCCAGTTTGTATCAGACAGTAGCAGAGAACACTTGTCTACAAGTTAACAAAAAACGGTGGCCTCGGACGTGTAAGATAGGCCGAACACATCGTCGGCCTATCCAGTACAATAACTATTAAAAGTGCGTGAACCATGTAGTGTTCAACTAATCAAATAATGTCAAAAGTGTCAGAACAATAAGTCAACTCGTAACTCTGACCGCGCGGTCAACTAACTACAAACCCAGTCAGTGCTCGCGAGCAAACCTAAAGTCGGCCGACTGAAAGTAATGGTGCATTTATGTTAAAATAAACGTAAACTATGGGGTAACGAATAAGCAACAGCTGACGGAAAATTTAACTGTAAAAAACTAGTTTCGGAGTGCGTTAGAACAAAGAAAGTGGGGAACACAAGGTGGTGAAACGATGATAGGAACACCGGATGGATGGGTAACTGTACTGAACACAATTTATTGATAAAAAAAAATAGAAAATTTTAATCAAAGTTTAAATACAATTTAATATTTCCAAGTTAAAATATTTTATTAATGAGATCTCAGTAAGGGAGTTAAAAGAGTATGAGAGAGAGAGAGAGAGAGTGGACGCAAAGTGTTGGTTACCAAATAATGCTATTGTTAAGTCATTTTTTATAGTAGTTTATACTGAGTGATTAAATATCCATGTATTCTTGTTTTTTATTGAAATTATAGTGGGAAGATAAAGTGAAAGCAAATAATTCAGTTCACTAAAAGAAGTGATATATTGTTTACTAGAAAGAAAAGTAATTTGTTAGAATCCGAAAAATTTGTGTTAGCGTAATTATTTCGAACTGAAACCCCGATAACCTTTTCTGCAACTGTTTTCGTGTGTAGAACCTTGGTGTGAAACCTGAAGGTAAGATATTATCATTTGATAAAATGTGAATTGTTTTAATGGCGTCCGAACAGGGACTCGATTATATTATCATTTTAAATTAAATTGAATTGTTTCAATGGCGCCCAAAACAGTTGGACGATTTGTGTGATTTCTTTTAATCACACATATTAGACCTAAGCTATAAGTTGCAGAAATTGGTTATTTGGGAGTGGGGGCGATGTTGTAAATGATTGTAGATTGTGATGAGAAAGGGGTAAAGCAAAACTAAGCATATTTGTATATGTAAACAATAATATAAAACAAAAATGGAAAGTAATTGTGACAAAGTCAACAGTATTAACTTGACTGGTACCAGTACAGACAATCAAGTAAATACAATAATAACCGAAACGGTAATAAACGAAATAAGCCTAACCGAGTCAGTGACAATGGAAGGCGCTAAGATTCATTCAACGCCTATCCAAAACAAACAATGTGACAATAACGATATAGTGAACATGATACAAGGAATGTTAGAAAAACAAAGCATGATGTTAAGCAATAAATTTGATGAACGAAGTAATAAAC
Organism: Magicicada septendecula; assembly: GCA_034769895.1. Taxonomy (NCBI): domain Eukaryota; kingdom Metazoa; phylum Arthropoda; class Insecta; order Hemiptera; family Cicadidae; genus Magicicada; species Magicicada septendecula. The sequence continues at coordinate 665,872,511 of CM068368.1, forward strand.
TCGAAACCAATTTTAATGAACTTGAGGGCGAGATTAATGAAATAAAGGGGGATATGAACAGTAAATTAAATGCCTTAAATAATCGTTTAGACAATAGTGATAAAAAATTTGAGACTAAATTCAATGAAATAAGTAGCGACATAAACAAACGTTTTGACACCAACGAGATTAAATTTGGTGAATTAAATAAACGTTTTGACACAAATTATGCTAAATTTGATGAAGTAATTAAACAGTGTGATGAGATAAAAAATGACAAGGTAGGTGATGTTAATGCAAGCGATACTTGAAATGCAAATTGGGTGATGAATTATAAGGTAAGTGGCAGTGTTAAAATAAGTAATGAGGAAATATTATTGAATAAAAATAATAGTGATATATTGAGTAATAGTAGTAGTGATATTGAGAGTAGAAAATTAGTTGAGGTTAGTGGATTGCTAGTTAGTGATCATAATGAGTTAGAAAGGGAGTATAGAGATAGTTTAAATGAAGAGGGTGAACAGGGGACAAATTTATATGGGGTTAAATGTGAAGCAGAGGTTTCACAAGTTGTTTATGGGGATAAGAGATCCTCACTAGGACATTTGGGTGACAATGGGTCGGCAAATGGTCAAATAAGTTTTTTGTGTATATCTGGTACAGCCATATGGTGTTATAATAAAATGGTTTTGCCCTCTGTGTGGAGTGAGAATGTGAAATTGGGCTGGGAGAGTGATTATGAAGAGTGAGATCGAGTGATAGAGTTGTTCAGATTAAGCAGAGACTATGAAGGGTTAGTAGGGGGAATAAATACTGAAATAAATGATTATATTATTAACAATAGAGACTTACCCTGTGCAGTAGTAGACGATTATGATATCAATATTGATGATAAACATTTACCTGTTGGGAGAAGTAGTGTCCTTGTAGTAGCAGACGTGTGATAATGAGGTAACTCATCTGGGTTTAACAATAAATACTAATGGAGACTGGACAAAAAATACTGATGTAGACTTTGCTTATGATAAAATAATAATGGGGAATAACCCTGGGAATTATTATTATGGTATTACGGATAAAAAAGATTTAAATGGTTATTACACAAAGGACAGCCATATGATGTATGTAAATAAAAACGAAATGTGTTATGTGATAATAAGACTAATTTTCGACGACGGGGGTTAGATAAATTGTGAATGAACATTTAATTATTTGAGTCAATGGTATAATTACTTGGCTTATTTAGGTAATGAAGTGTGGTAAACAATAATTGTATACGACGAAAATTTGTAAATAAAGGTGTTGGTGTTAAATGTATTGTGTCAAGGTTATATTGTTGGAATGTATACTATAGCTTGTGTAAAACATGTTTGTAGTGAGGATGAATGGTATAATAATAAATAATAACAATATTTTATTTTACTAAATAATGAACAAGAGGTACTAATGAATTTTATTTTGAATTGTGAAGTTAAATCAAAAGTGTCTTAAATAATGTAATTAAAGTTAAATTGTTTTGATTTGATTTGAAATTAAATCAGTAGAATGTAAATTGTAGTAGGCCTAATGAATTTAAATATACTGTGATTGGAATTGGAAAATCAATGGTAACTGATTACAATACTTATTTAAAGTGAAAATTAAAGGAAATGTTTAATATTCTGGTAGTGCATCAGCTGATATGCTGTTGACATGGACATTGTATGTTGTGTGACTAATGTTTACAGTCATGCTGGAGTTGATAACAACAAGAATGTTTTATTTTTATGAATCATTGCTATGAGTAAATTCTATTATGAAACAAAAGAAATACAAAATGTGATGAAATGAAGGTAATTTTTTTGTATAATATAATGAAGTAACTTAGTGTTTTGGTTGTAATGTAGCCAAAATTTATGTGAGAGGATTTTATCAATGTAGATTAATTTATTAATGTAGAATAATTTTGAATACAATGTAATTAAAGTAACTGAAACTGTTTTGAACTAATGAAGAAACTAAATTAAATTTGAGTTGTCCTTGGATTAACTTAACAATGTGAATTTTAGTGATGCGTTTAAATTTATTTTGATCTGAATTTTGACTGTAATGGTAAAATGAATAATAATTGATGAAAACGCAATGATTAAAATATTTATTTAAATTGAAAACTGAAGGAAATTTTTGTGTGAATATAATTAAAAATGTTTGGGCTGAGATAGTGTTTGTAAAACAAGATGTGCATACAACTGTTGATGTAAACCTGTATAAATAGTCAATCTATGTTTTATGTTTAACTGTAGATTCCCCACCTAAGTGCGGTCATGACCTCACCGGATCATGACCGTGAAAGTAGTTAATTATGACAAATCATAAATTTTAATTGTTATAACTGGTTTGTTTTTGTTTTGTCAACCCCGGTGGTTTGTTAAAATTAGTTGGGGGGGTTATTTTTAGGGGAATCTACCAATTTTTGGAACAGGGCTATTTTTACCCATATAGGGGTGGTAGTCCATTAGGGGTGTATTTATAACTGTTAGTAAGTATGCTATACTGAATTTTTATTGTAACGCCGAAGCAAGGATGGGGGTGGAATAAAAGAAAAAATGTCCCCTTCTGCATCAGTCCTTGTGGAAGCAACTGGGCGCTACAGTCCAGGGGGGTAATAGTGAGTGTGGATGGGGGTGACCAAGTTACAGGCCACGAGGGAGATGTGGTTTACGGCTAGGATGTTTTGGTCAAGAAGCCTAGTGCAGAACACAGTAAATTGTAACGGGTATCAGGGGTTAAGGGATTTGAAGGGGGGTTGGGAAAAAAAATTTTTGGAGTTAAGGATAAGGCATTATTGAGGGTATAATCTGTATTTTATAGCCATGATTGTTATGATTTACCGGTATTTTGAGTAATCAATGTGTTCTTTTGGATGGGTAATAGGGTTTTTTTTTTTAACATTATTTCATTTTTATGTAATCCATATGTATTAGATGTAGGTATACTGTAAGTTTATATGGCCATGTGGACATTGTATTTTATGAAGGCCAGTTATAGGGTTGATGGAAACCAATGTAAAATGTTGATGATAAATTTAAATCTTTGTGATAGTGCATGAGTATTGAGTTAAATAATTGAAGTTGAATTAATTAATTTAACAGATGGACAGTCTCATAAATTGGAATAATTTATTTTTGACTTAATGAATAAGGTGGTAATGTTTTGTTTATAACTCAAGGTAAAAATGGTAATGTCCATTTGGAATGTTTATTATGTTGTATCCTGTTTATGTAATTGTGTATGAATATAGAACAGCTGTCATTGTAGGCCAACCAAACTAAATGAAAAACCAATACTTTGTATAAAAAAGAACCAGGTAAAAATGGTAATGTCCATTTGGAATGTTTATTATGTTGTATTCTGTTTATGTAATTGTGTATGAATATAGAACAGCTGTCATTGTAGGCCAACCAAACTAAATGAAAAACCAATACTTTGTATAAAAAAGAACCAGTACTTTGCTAACAATGAACCGGTATGACTAAGAGGAAACGAATCAGTTGGGGATATGGAATGATGGAAGGCTATTTGTTGATATTTTAATTGGATGTTTCAGAGTCAGGTGATACTGTGGCGGGTGCCTATCTGATTTTATGGTGTTGGGATCTCGAGCAGAGAAGTCCAGTAAGGTCGGATGGGTGCAGCCACAGCCACCGGACTAGGGGGGTAAGTACCCATGATTTTAGTAAAAAAACTAAGGGGGGTTTGTGGCGCCATATCTCCACTGATCCTCTTAGGTTTAGGCAATGAGAGTTTTAATGCTTCGGCATAAAACCTCTCATTGGGGGGGGGGTATTGTAACGGTACAGAATTGGGTGTTAAAGAATAATACTTTAAATCAGTTTTAATCTCAAAGCAGTTAGTATTCACCTGTGGGGTACCCCATTGTAACCAACCACACATACAATGTTATTGCAGACTGTTTATGTTTGATGTCTGGAGTCTGCCCAGCCAGACGTATTACGCAACAGCTTGCCAGCTCAGTATCTTTGTGAATCACAGTAAAACACTTTTGTCACCCCAGTTTGTATCAGACAGTAGCAGAGAACACTTATCTACAAGTTAACAAAAAACGGTGGCCTCGGACGTGTAAGATAGGCCGAAAACATCGTCGGCCTATCCAGTACAATAACTATTAAAAGTGCGTGAACCATGTAGTGTTCAACTAATCAAATAATGTCAAAAGTGTCAGAACAATAAGTCAACTCGTAACTCTGACCGCGCGGTCAACTAACTCCAAACCCAGTCAGTGCTCGCGAGCAAACCTAAAGTCGGCTGACTGAAAGTAATGGTGCATTTATGTTAAAATAAACGTAAACTATGGGGTAACGAATAAGCAACAGCTGATGGAAAATTTAACTGTAAAAAACTAGTTTCGGAGTGCGTTAGAACAAAGAAAGTGGGGAACACAAGGTGGTGAAACGATGATAGGAACACCGGATGGATGGGTAACTGTACTGAACACAATTCATTGATAAAAAAATAGAAAATTTTAATCAAAGTTTAAATACAATTTAATATTTCCAAGTTAAAATATTTTATTAATGAGATCTCAGTAAGGGAGTTAAAAGAGTATGAGAGAGAGAGAGAGAGAGAGAGAGAGAGAGAGTGGACGCAAAGTGTTGGTTACCAAAATAATGCTATTGTTAAGTCATTTTTTATAGTAGTTTATACTGAGTGATTAAATATCCATGTATTCTTGTTTTTTTATTGAAATTGTAGTGGGAAGATAAAGTGAAAGCAAATAATTCAGTTTAATAAAAGAAAACTAATTTGTTACAATCCGAAAAATTTGTGTTAGCGTAATTATTTCGAACTCAAACCCCGATAACCTTTTCTGCAACTGTTTTCGTGTGTAGAACCTTGGTGTGAAACCTGAAGGTAAGATATTATCATTTGATAAAATGTGAATTGTTTCAATGGCGCCCGAACAGGGACTCTATTATATTATCAATTTAAATTAAATTGCATTGTTTCATATTAAGTTTGTTTTTAGTATTTCAGCAGTCTCATTAACGGGTACATTTGTATACAGACTTACTATATCGAAGGAGGCTATCTTGTATTGTGGTTTCAACTTAACGTCGTTAATTTTACTTACAAAGTCAGAACTATTTATAACGCTATGATTATTATGAAGTGTTGTATTATTTTTAATAATTTTCTGTAGTATTTTTGTGGCTCTGTAGCACGGCGCCATTGTAAAGTTAACCAATGGCCTAATGGGAATGTCATTTTTATGGATTTTTGGTAAGCCCGTAAGCAGCGGGGCATGTGCGTGTATCGGCTTCAAATAACGGCATGTGCGCTCATCAAAAACAACAGCGTTCAGGTCTTTAACGTAACTCTTAGTGGGGTTGTCAGTCAATATATCAATGTTATTGTTGGTTATGAAGTCCTGTACTTTGTTCACATATACATGTTTGTGTAGTAAGACGGCAGTATTACCCTTATCGGCCTTCAGTAATATAACATTATTATCAATTAACTTCTTACGTAAGTTACTAATTACTACGCGGTCGTTACGATATTTATGTTCGAGATGTTGTGTCTGTGTGTTCATATTTAATAGCCTATTAAGTTTATTGTTTATCATTACTCAGGCTTCATTTTGCGTATTATCACTGGGTAAAAATTTAATGGCTGCTTCAGCATTAATGACTTCATGTACTAAATGATTCTTACTACGTGCGGGTAGATTATATTTCAGTCCTTTATTCAGTAAAGTTTCCTCGTCATTTGTTAGGTTCATATCGGTTAAATTCTCTACCCGCTTAAAAATTACATACTTATCGACCATGTTACTTTGTTTGTGTTGTAGAGAGCAAAGTTTCTTGTTGTGTGTAACGAAAATTTTATATCTGATGCATTGTATTTGTTGTTCAACCTTATAGAGTACACTATTATAGATAGCAGGATGTAATGCATTGAGTAGTTCCAGGTGTATTCTGTATAAATCTGAGTTGAGACCGATCTTTTTAACATATAGATGGTCAATTTCTTTCTTAATCCAAATTCTCTCTGCTGAACTTTTAGCTATCTGTGCGGCTCTAGATTTGTTATTAATGTTAATAACGGCATATCTTGGTATGAGATTTAAGTGTAAGCATTTCTTATTGAATTCAATGTTAGAAGAGGCCTTGATTAATTTGACCTTGGTGTTTTTATATTTGTAGACCAAAAGTGCCGGATAGGGTTCACTATTCATTGTGTGTATGGTCACCAAGTTTCAATGGTTAATTTTAAATAGGTTAGATACCTGATAATCCTTCATGCAACTTACTTGGTCGCTATGCACGACGCGTTTCGGGATCAAGGTCCCATCTTCAGGTGCTCACTCGGGTCGAGCTCGTCAATTCATAAAAACACACATAAAACATAAAAAACACTGAATTTAAACACTCATACTGCGCGAGAGGGGACGATGCGCATGGTCGAGAAAATAAACATGCACTGGCCGTATAAAGTCCAAAGGAGAGATAAGTTGGGCGTACTCTTCATGTCTGTGCCAGTTTTTGCATCACAGTATCGAAGAGCGCGTTGGATTTGAACGACACCATATCGTTCAACAGGCACTCTTTCTGTGACTTGGCCACTTTATATATCTCATACTCTTCTAATGTATTCATATATCGGCCCTTCATGGGTTTAAGATTAACAGAGAAGTTAGTGTAACTGTGATCACAATCAATCAGGTGTTGCGCATAAGTCAATTTACTGTTTATCACATTCTTCATGGGCAGGTGTTCCTTAAACCTCTCTTCAAAACGTCTCCCCGTCTGGCCGATGTAAAACATGTCGCAATCATCACACACAATTTTGTAAACGCCAGAGCGTGTCTCTACGCTTCTGTGTATCTTGGGGCGCAGTGCATTTTCAATGTTATTTTTTGTCCTAAAGGTAACTGCGATATTGTATTTCGTAAATTGGTTTTTTATAATGTTAGGCAACAAAGGTGTGTACTCTACCGATATATATCTGTCAGTATTATGCACCGCGCTGTTCGGAATTTGAGTTTTGTTTTTGCGCCTGGAGATAAGTTTATCTATTATACTAGCGTTATAACCGTTGGATATGGCGATGTGTTTTAAAGTGTTTACTTCGTCAGTGAAGCAATCTTGCTATAAGGGTACAGTAAGAAGGCTATGGACAAATGTATTGTATGTCGCCATTTTCTGGGACCACGGGTGATACGAATGAGCATGTATTGTGGTGTCAGTGGTAGTGGGCTTTCTGTAAATTTTAAATTTGAAAGAGTCCTGAGATTTTAATTATGGTCAGGTCAAGAAAGTTCAGTTGGTTATTCTCCTCTGTTTCAAGTGTAAATTGTATGTGTTTGTTAACACTGTTCAAGTAGTTTTTCAGAAGCTCAATTTGTCTTAATGTGCCATCAAAGACGATAAAAGTGTCATCGACATACCTGTAATAGGAAACTATGTTTTTACGGTATTTATTATTACTAGAAAATAAATATTCACTTTCGAAAAAATTAAGATAAAGGTCAGAAAGTATCCCGCTTAGAGGAGAACCCATGCTCAGGCCTTCCTTTTGGTTGTAGTATGTATCGTTGAAAGTGAAATAATTTTGGCGCAATATTTCTTTAAGCAACATAATTAGATCATTTACGGCCTGTGGGCTTAATGTGGCGTTGGCCATTAAGTTTGTTTTTAATATTTCAACAGTCTCATTAACGGGTACATTTGTATACAGACTTACTATATCGAAGGAGGCTATCTTGTATTGTGGTTTCAACTTAACGTCTTTAATTTTACTTACGAAGTAAGAACTATTTATAACGCTATGATTATTATGAAGTGTTGTATTATTTTTAATACATAAAAATGACATTCCCATTAGGCCATTGGTTAACTTTACAACGGCGCCATGCTACAGAGCCACAAAAATACTACAGAAAATGATTAAAAATAATACAACACTTCATAAAAGTACAAAATATAAAAATGTTTTTACTTGCGACACACAATAATAATCACACATGGTTCGCCATGAAGATGGATTTGATGTGTTTGTTGTGTTTTGTTCTTACGGACAATACACAGTAATTCATACTGACTGATTACTCTTGTAGTTTATCAAGATACAACCAAAAGACCATTAGAAGAACTATACCAATAAAAGAATATTCTTAACTGCATCCTATCTGATGTGGTTAATATTTAACCATGTTGAACCACTCCTTTCTTCTTGGTTCCCACAAATAATTATGCACACTGTGTCTTAGGTAATCCTAGTCAGCAAGTAAGTTGTTGCTTGAAGCATATATAATAAAAAATTATGAACATTGTAATGTAACAGAATAAGGAGACCAAGTAAATGGGATAGCTCAATATAAAAACCCATAAAATAAATTAAACTAAAACCATAATAATAAACCATGAAGTACAATACAGTAGGTATAGGAAGAGTAATGTACCATAGTCTATAAGAGAATACTATAAATAATATTTCATGATAAGAGTGAAGTGATGAGGGAAACTTAGCAATAATTAATCAAAACAGAACAGACTGTATAGATTAATTAGTTCCTTTTGTGACAACAAAAATGTAAACCAAATACAAAAACGATGAATGTGACAAGTAGAAATACAGTACAGTGTATTATAGTACTTAATGTATGAATAAGGAAGTAGCTACATATTATGTATCAGTGAATTATAATAAGTGTTAATCACTCAGACAGGACTGGGAAGAATACCAATGTGAAGGTGACTTGGAATAATTAGTTAAATTAACAAGGCAAAATGCATTGAAAGGAGATGTTATTACTATGGGTTAAACAGTTGTTTAGCTTTAATGAAAATTAGATTATTTGTTCAAAGTTTATTAAAGTCATAGCCATGTAGGCATGACATTGAGTTGATATGATTGATATCTTTTTGTTTTGTTAACATAGTGATCTTGTTAAAATGCAATGAAAAGATGAAAACCAGGTAATTAACCAGAAGATATTAAAACAATAAAACAAATACTATTTGTAAAATTGAGACAGTATACCAAGTAATAAACCAGTACTGATATTTTATGGTTGAGACAGTATACCAAGTAATAAACCAATACTGATATTTTATGGTTGGTCAACTAACTAATAATGGTAACTGAGAAAAGAATATTATTATATGTTGAACAGTTTTTATGTTTTTTAGAAGTTAACTTATCTGTTGGATGTTTATTAGAATCTTAGTCATGAAAACATGACATTAAGTTAAAATGTTTGTAATTCTTGTTGTTGAAGTAATAAAATAAGAATATAATAAGTATGTTAATCAAATGTAATAAGATAACAGAAAATTTGTAACTAAAAAGAAGGGTTCAAACTAACAGGCAAAATAATAAATAACAAAAATGTAACATGGTGATGAAAGAAACACCATGACATAGGCCAATATTAAAATAAATAAACTATTGTCAGAATAGCCAGTAAGGTAACAAAACAATGTAAATTAATAAGAAATGATAAATTTAACAAGATGAACAGTATTTCTATAATGGTAATCACAATTTTAATACTTACATGAACTAGAAAATGTTTTAGGGAATATCAAACTATATGAAGACATGTAAAACCAAATTTTGTAAAGATAATAAACCATCTATTAAGAAACACACATATCAAATGAGATACCAAAATGCTTGTATTTTAATAAGGAACATAACTGTGTAAATCGATTTAAGTAATAGTCAGAGAGTAATTAGTAGTGGAAAATGTAAAAACCATATATTTTCAATAATAAGAGTCATGTGACACCTAAGTTCATCGGTATTGACCAGTGGGCATGTAGCTAATTTTTGTCAAGCCGGGTGAAAGCAAAAGAAATAACGATTATTCTATTGTTAGACATAAAAGTGTGCAGGTCAGCTCTGTGTAGCTAAGAACCAAAGTATAACAGAGAATCAAATCTGAGTTGGAGAAAAGGAGCAAAATTAAATAAAACCAAAGAAAAAATCGAAATGAGAATATAAATTAATAAATATAAATCAAGAAAAGAATAATTAAAAAGTAAAACCAAAACAAAATAAAAAGTGAAAAAGTATTTCTACTAGACATGGTAAGATTATAACCTTATTCTAAAAAACACTGTTTAAACTACACAACACCAGGATTAACTTCACCAACACTTTTTAACAGCACAATAGTGAAAAGAAAAGAGAATTAACTATAATCACAGTGAACATTACAAGTAAATTCATTTATTTAAAAGAAATCCGTGAGAAATAATATTGCATTAGATGAGGTGAGCCACAAGCAGCCATCTTTAAAAGTTCGTCATCTCAAACTCTAAGCGACGCCATGATAGTATAGTTTTCAATCATTTAAATTAAATTATTATTGTGTTATACTTAAACAAAATTAACTCTATCTGTATTAGTAATTAAGATTTTTAAATATTTGTGAGGTATTGTACTTCAAGTATGCATTTCTAACTTTTTAATAGCAGTTAACCAAGAACCTTAGAATTAATATTATAAAATAAAGAATAATTTTTTGTAACAATCGAACTAAGAGAAAGAGTCGATCCGGGAAATAAATTTCGACCTAAGAGTCAGAGTGATTTTCAGAATAATAAAAGTTAATGAATATAATTAATTGGTTTTAAAATGAGTTTTATGTATGAAATAAATTTAAATTAAAGGACTTTTAGGTACTAAAGGAAGAGTGAACTCACATTGACAATTGGAACGTCATCAGAAATGAGAGAATAAGCAGATAACCTCTATTAGCCAATTCGATATCACAATTGAACTGAACTTACATAAAACATTTCTTTTAATAATTTTTTACCAAACCAGTGAAAGTCAAATAAGTATTAAATAATTAATAAAATTTAACCGAACAATTTCGAATTAAATAATTAAACCAATAAATCAAATTGAATTAAATAACTAATTAAATAAAATCCAAGAGAAAAAAAATATATTTATTTTTTTATAAATAAATATAGCACCTGGTAACTAATAAATAGAGACGAATAACAAGATTGGTAACGTCCCGTTACATATGGCGCCCAACTAGCGAGGCTGAAATTAGGGAATTATTAGCCGATAGAAATAAAATAATAGCTGACCTAAATTCCTACTTTTAGCTGGCAACTGCTATAAGTTCAGAAATGCAACGAAGAGCTACTTCAAAAAGGAGAACAAAGGACCCAGAGACAGAAGAAGGTAGGCGAGAACACGAGGCAGAGGCAGTCATGGATAGTGAAGTAGAACAACAAGCGGGTGACAGCGGGGAAGCTAGAAGAGACCTGGATTTAAAAGAAATCATGAAACAGATATTGGAACAAAATAAAGGCATTAAGGAAGATTTAAAACAAATGAAGGAAAGTAATGGACAAAAATTTTAGAAAACAAAAAGAAGAAATAAATGAAAACTCAAGAAAACAAAAATAAGAAATAAATGAAAACTCAAGGAAACAAAATGAGACTTTGAGTGAAAGTTTGATAAAACAAATGAACGAAAAATTTGACAGGAATGATGAGAGTTAAAACAAATGAAAGAAGATAATAAACAAACAAATGAAAAAATAGACAGTATGAAGGAAGATAATAAACAAACTAATGAAAATTTTAAACGAATGGAGGAAAAATTTGACAGGAATTATGAGAGTTTAAAACAAATTAATGAAAAAATGGAGAACACTAATGAAGATTTGAGGCAAACAATAAATGAAAATAATAGACAAATGAAAGACGATTTCAGGCAAATAATTGAAAAAATAAATAGTACTCATGAAAATTTAAGACAGATTAAAGAAGATAATAAATGAATGAGAATTTAGAAAATAAAATTGAGAGAATAAATGAAAAAATAGATAGTACAAATGAAAGTATGAAGGAAGATTTAAGACAAATAAATGAAGAAAATTTAAGACAGATAAATGAAAAAATCGACAGTACAAAAGAAAGTACTAAAGAAGAGTTTAGAAATACATGAAAAAATAAATAGCATAAATGAAAGGATAGGAAGAATTAACGAAGATACTAATGGAAAAATAAAAGAAATCAATGAAACAATTAAAGAGTCTACAGAACAAATGAAGAACTTCTATTGTTCAAAGAGAATGTAATTACCCAAGTAAATAATGTCGAAGATAACAAAATTCGTATAACAGATACAAGAAGAAACATGAAAGAAACTAGACAAAGTACAGGAGACAGTATCCGGTCAAATCGAAACCATCAATAGTGAAGTAGGCCAAGTAAAAGGTCAAGTAGGCCACATCCAGGAAGAACTGGGAATTCTCCAGAATAGGCCAATGCATTGTTATCAAAACGTCATGCCGAAACATAGAGAGACTATTTAAGAGATTACAAGAGAAACCCTATGGAGTTCCTTGAAAGGGTAAGTGAATGGCTCAACCGAACAAGGGAGAATAGATGGAGCGTTATAAAGAACTTCCTAGATGAAGGATTTAAGGGGATTAATGACAATTGGTGGTCAGCCATCAGAAATGAAGTGCACAACTATGATGGATTTAAACAAATGTTCCGGGAGAAGTACTGGTCGGTGTCATTCCAGAACATCATAAGGGACAACTTATGCAACGGTAACTTCGACGCAACCCAAGGCCAGGCACCAACCGCATACTTCCTGGGGAAGGTATGTTTAGCCCGTAACTTAGAACCAAGAATCCCTGAGGAGTGCCTGGTGACAAAACTATCCTACAATTTTGAAGAGGGTATAAGCCGAGCTCAACTGGACAGGTGAAGACAATAGGAGCCATGGAGGCACTATTGGGTAATTATGAGCAAGAGGGATACTACCGCAGTTCTCAGAGGCAATATGACAGGACGAACACAAACAGAGGGGACCAACGCCAACATGTAAACTATGTCCGCAGTGGAGAAAATAATAATAGTAATAACCATTTTAATAATAATAACACCAATAATAATCATAATAATAGTAAAAACCAAAATAACAATAATCATAGAAATAATAATAATAATAACCAATATAGAACAAGAAGGAGGAGTTTTGATAACGGTAGAAATTATAGAAATAACAGGTATAATGAAGAGAGGAGGTACCCACCTAGTAGGAGTAGAAGTAGCGAAGATCACTCTGTAAGGAATCAAGAAGTAGGAAGGGAATTTAGGATGGACAGTAGGAATAATGAAGAAGCTGCAGTAAATACTCAACCACAGGAGATAGTGGGAAACTTGAGTCTGCAGTGAGAACAACAGATAGCCCATCACTGCAGGACCTAAACGGGCAATGACCAATGATCATGGGGATACAAGGGGTACCAGCAGAAGTAATGGTTGACACAGGGGCCAACGTGTCCTTAATAGACTTGGTGGAATTTAACGAATAAAAGAACAATGTAAAGAAGAAATATCAACACTTCCAATAAGCAACATGGTGATAGTGGGAGATTGAACAAAACCGTCAGGCAACAAGCCATGTTAGAAGTGTCCAGTCAGGGCCAAATGATTCAAATGGTGTTTTTGGTAGCGCAAGGCTTACCATTTAAAGCAATGATAGAGTGTGACATACTACTGCGCCACTCAGCAGTCATTGATATGTGCAGTGGAAAGATAACACTACCATGCACAAGGGGAATGGTCGAGTGAGATAAAGGGCCGCAAATGTGCCATTCACGATCGACAGACATTTACCTTATTCAGTAATGAGAGGGAGAAATTTAGAGCACCAATTAGGGAATCGGCCCAAATAGAGAATGACGAATGGGACAAGAAAATAGCAGAAATTGATTCATTTACAACAACAAATATGAGCGAAATCACCACTATACAAAAGAAACAAAACAACTTATTGGAATATATCAAAAGTATAGAAAAGTATTTTCAGATCTGCCAGGAAAGGCAAAGAACTTTCGTTGCGAACTATCATTCCACACACCTATTAACTTCAACAAAAAATCGTACCCCATAGCACAGTCTTTGAAACCAGCAGTCTTTTGAGAACCTAGTTGTTACTTCCAAATCAGTACAGTCATTACTTTATAGAATTTTTAAGCCTATTCTCAGGAGTAGTGTAGTTTTAATTGCTCTCTGTTTGTTGCTGCGTTCATTTTGAAAACTATGGAATTTACTGTGCACACCTCTATTGTGATGGTAACATATGTTGCATTCTAAATTTTCAAGGTGTAACACCTTGATCTCTAGAACTGTCTTGTTTCCTGCATGTTCTTTTCCTTCAGTGACTGTTATTTAAATAATAAAGAACTGATATCTGTAGGTCAGGATTTTTGTAAATGCAGTGATTTCAAAATTCCACTCGTTTTCTTGTTATTAACAGCTCTTTTAATTTTCAATTCACTGGTTCAACTCAGATATTAATCGTTATGAATGTAGAGGTGTAAATTTACCCACGTTTTACAAACATATCCACCTTAATAATACTTACCTCCCTGTCTTCTTTACGCACTTACCTTAGACTCCAACAGATAATTACAGGGTCGCCAACATATTTTGGAGTACTTACTTACTAGCCAACGCCCACCCTTGGCTGTTGAGCCATTAGGCGATGCGCTGACCAGTAGCGTCGGGCTTCGGCGATCTCGGTTTCCTCGTTGGACGGGGTGTGGTCTAAGGCCGGGCAGTCTCTCAGATGGTCGGCGTCCATCGTCGCGTGGCCGCACAGCTGGCACTCAGGGGTTGGCAGCGCGTGGAGGCGGTGCAGATGTGAAGCGAGATAGTCGTGTCCGGTTTTTAGTCGGAAGTTGGCGACACACACTGCACGAGGGAGGTTGGGGTTGACTGGACCCTCGGTGACGAGGCTTTCCCATTTTTTACCGGCGGCTGCCTCAGACAGTCTTCGCTTATTCCATATGCTGACGGCGGAGTTTATTTGAGCTTTGGAAGATTGTAGGGACTGCGGGCGGGTAGGCTGGGGTAGGGTTGTGCCCTGCTTGGCCAGTTTATCGGCCTCCTCATTGCCCCAGATGTTGACATGACTGGGTATCCATTGGAGTTTTAGGATCCACCCTCGACTCGCCAGGGTCTCCAGTTTCCTTCTACAGTCGATAGTTCTTTGGCAGTCGGTTTGAGAGTTCCGTGATAGACTGCGTATTGTGGCCTGCGAGTCGACTAGGAGCACGGCTTTTGAAGGGGGAGTGATTTTTTCCAGTTCATCAATGGCAGCGTGAACTGCTTCGATTTCCCCATCGTAGTTACTAAGGGGGCTGCCCACGGCTAAGTGCCCTTGGAAAAGGCGGCTATAGTACCCAGCTCCTGTTTTTCCATTGCCCGGAATTGATGAGCCGTCAGTGTAGATATGGATCCACTCTTGCTCAGGATAATCTTCGTGGATGGTTTGCAAAGCTGATTGCTTTAGTTCTAAATCTGTGGGTGCATGTTTAGGTGCTGAGTGGTTCTTAAGATGGTAGCTGGCTTGGGGTAAGAGACTGAAGAAGTCCTGATAGGTATTCAGCGGCGCTGTTTCTGTGAGGGCAATATCGTATTTTTCGGCGATGTTTTTGTACATGGTTAATGGGGTTATTTGTGTCTTTAGCCTGGGAGTAGGTTGTCGGTAGTCGTTCCATAGATGCTTGTAGACACGCCTGGAGCGCTCCCAGAATCGCAGTGCTGACCTTTCTCTATATGACTGTAATGGTTCTATCTGGGTTTGTGCCTCCACGGCCTCGATGGGGGTGGATTTTGCAGCGCTTGTTATTACTCTTAGGGCTGTATT
This sequence comes from Magicicada septendecula, assembly GCA_034769895.1. Lineage (NCBI taxonomy): Eukaryota > Metazoa > Arthropoda > Insecta > Hemiptera > Cicadidae > Magicicada > Magicicada septendecula. The sequence goes on from CM068368.1 coordinate 665,888,199, forward strand.
TTGTACGAGATCGAGTTTGTTTTGTACGCTGGCGCTTGCTGTGACGGTGACTTCGCTTTCATATTCTAGCATGGGTCTAATATATGCTTTATAGGTAGTCTTTAGGACATCTTGGTTAGCTCCCCACTTAGTGGCTGTCAATCTCTTTAGTAGTCATGTTCTTTTTAAAGCCCTTTCCGCGCTTTGGTCCACATGAGGTTTCCACGTTAAGCGCCTATCCAATTGTACTCCCAGGTATTTAGAAATGGCGCTTTCTTCCAGCGCTGTCCCGCTGTAAAATAGGCTAATTGGCGGTACTTTTGTAGAGAGTGAGAACAGTTGAAAGGTGGTTTTGCCAGAATTTACTGTCATTGCGTTTCGCTTTGCCCACATCTCGAGTTTTATTAAGGCCTCGTTCAGGCACACCTCAAGTGACAGTGTGTTTCCACTGGTTGCCCAGATGAGAAGGTCGTCCGCATAGAGGAGCGCTTTGACACCTGGCACACTTCTTACTGCTTCGAGAATGTCGTCGATCATGATATTAAACAGCGAGCAGCTCAGCACTGCTCCTTGGGCTAGTCCTTGCTGTTGGATGCGAAATTTCGATGTGCAATTTGAATATCGGACTCGGATTTGTCTTTGGGACAAAAATGACTTAATCCATTTGAATAATTTGCCAGATATTCCGTGTATGGCCAGCTTATGGATGAGCATGGGTTTCCATACCGTATCATATGCAGCTTTTATATCGACTAGCACTGCTAACGTTGACATTTTCCTGTGGAACCCGTCTTTGACGTGTTGTGTGAAATTGGTTACGTGATCCATCGTGCTGCGGTGTCTGCGGAATCCGGCTTGGGCGTGGTCAACAATTTGTTCAGCCTCAACTAGTTGATTCAAACGGTTTGTGATCATCTTTTCTGCTAGTTTACACAGGACGCTCGTCAGGGAGATAGGCCTGTAGCTTTCTGCTGAGTCTGCTTGTTTTCCCTTTTTTAGGATAGGGATGATTTCGGCCTTCTTCCATATGTGGGGCACGTGTTTTTCCCATGTCAAATTGATGGCGGCTAGCATGGTTTTCTTGGCTGTATTGCCCATGTGTGTGAGGAATTCGGGGAAAATTTCGTCCACGCCAGCAGACTTCTTTTCTTTGGTTTGCACAAGGGCATTTTCTAGCTCAACAATAGTAAAAGGATCATAGGAGAGGTCTTGGGTTTTCTTATCTAAACATGTGGCCGAGGGTCGTTTTAGCAGAGTTCTGGCTATGGCTTTATCTCCGTGTACTCAGTTTATATTCGTATAGTGCTTGCATAAGGCATTGGCGATGTCCGAGGGATCGGTGAGTGGGCGGTTGGCACAGAGCAATGGTTGTTGTGCCTTTGGTGGGTTGTCGTTATTAAGCCGTGAAATATATTTGTAGGCTTGGGTGCCGTTATTCCTAAAGTCAAGTTTGGCTATAAAAGTCTTGAAGGCAGAGCACTTAGCACTCTTTATTTCTGCGTGCAGCCTGGCTTGGTGTCTCCTGAGGGAGATGAGGTCTTCAGTTGCTCTCGTCCGTTCGGCTGTGCGGCGGCAGTGGTCTCGTTTTCCCTTCAAGTAGGACAGAGTAGAGTTCCAAAAGGGTTGGAATTTTTTTTCCTGTCCACGGGGTATACATTGGAGAGCACAGTCGAGCAATGTTTTATTTACCGCCTCAATAGTCTTCTCAGGAGAGTCTGACACTAACGTGAGGGAAAGAGCTTCATCTGTAAGTGTGCAGAATTTCGCCCAATTTGCCTTCTTAAAATTCCAGCGCGGGGCCCTGCAGTTACTGTAGGGTGTCCTTGTAGTAAGTGACGTGACTAGGAGGGCTCTATGGCCATGCCCGCCGGCGTCGTCAAGTAATCTGACTTTTGTTTTGTCGGAGATGTGTGGGTGGGTGATGACTAAATCTGGCCTTGACGTTTGACCCGTAAAGGAAAGGAAAGTTGGAAGTGTATCCAAAACATCCAATTGGTTATTGTCGATTAACTCCTCCAGGCATTTTCCAGATGCAGTACGTCTTGAGTATGCCCATCTTGGTGACCGACTATTAAAGTCTCCGACAATTATGCTATTTGCCTGCATTGTCCTCTCAATCACTTCTAAAGAGGGTACATTGACGGGTGGGTTGTACAGATTTATTACACTAAAGTGTTGCTTGTTTTTCCATGCCTCGACCAGGACGGCCTCCAACTTGTCATCCGATATTTTGGAGTTGAAATATGTAAACTATAACACTCTTCCCATTAAAAAACACTTGAATAATTCAGATAATCTTAGTTCCCTTGACTCAGAAGTTCTCACAGGCTCGTCTAGGTGAGATTTTGAAGCAGAAAATAGGTTAGGTTTCGGCACAATAATTACACTGACCACGTGGTTATGGTTATATTTAAATCTGACTTTATTTTCATTTCTAAATTCAAATGTTGCTAACCATTCATCTTTTGGTTAACGAATCACTCAACAGTGAACACACATAATAATTATTTGAACAAAACTAAACCTGATTAATTATATTAAGGCGAACCAATACCTCGCATTCACTCTCTCCCTCTCACTCTCTTCAAACCCCCTAAATTTGACACCTCATTATTTTTCTAAATGGAGTATTTTAATAATAGACAAATATTTTGAATGTTTCTCACTCCTTTGTTTACACACATAATGATTATTAATATTGGTGTTACTTTCACTGTAAACTTACTTGGTTTATTCACTCAGACGACGTTTCGGAGTGGTGTTCTCCTTCTTCAGTGAGTTCGGATACGGAATCTGCCAAGTTGTCGGTAATTTTATGTGTAACGGTGTTTTGGTTAACAGGTTGTGTGGGGGTGGTGGTGGAGGGGAGTGGCGCCGGAGTTTGAATTGTTGTATGTGTTGTTTATTACTGTGTCGAATAGTGTGTTTGATTTAAATTGTAAATGGTCATTGAGTATGTTGTTTGGTTGTGTTTGTATATTTCAAATTGTTCTGTGGTGTTAAGTTTACGACTTTTGGGTAGGTAGTGTAAGATTTCTAGGTTGTTTTTTATATTGGTGTAACTGTGGTTTTCTGTCTGGATGTGTGTGGCAAATGTGGATTGTATGTTATTGTTGGTTAGTGCTTTGGTGTGTTCAGAGAATCTGGATGAAAAAGATCTTCCTGTCTGGCCTATGTAGAACTTGTTGCAATCATTGCATTTTAATTTATATACGCCTATTTTGTTGTATTTGTCAGTGTCTTTGTTTGTGCCGTTGATGTATTTTTTGATGGTGTTGTTGGTTATGTGTGCTATTTTGTAGTTGTATTTTCTGAATGTGTTGGCAATTCTGTGTGTTTGAGTTGTAGTATGTGAGTGTGATGTATTTGTATTGTTGTGTGTTGTTTTTGTTTTGGATCTGTCTATATAATTTGTTTATTAAATCCGGGTTGTCCACCACTCTGAAACGTCTAAGTGAATAAACCAATTAAGTGTACAGTGAAAGTAACACCTATATTGTTACGATACCAAAAGCAGCCCAATACCAGAGAAGGGATATAAAATAAAAAGCATGAAAATAAAGAAGAATTAACAATTTTAAATAAATAAAAATAGAATGACTATAATGTATACGAGACAAATGACTATGACCCAACCCAAGTGATTGGCCCAATGACAAAAGAAATGAAATGAACACATGAATTAAGAAACTATTATTAAATGTACCATTAATCATGGAAAGTACAAGCCCAAAGAAAATATTGTAATATTAGTTAAGTAAATATAGAATAATAAAGAAATAAACAAACAATAAAACACACAGACCATGATACAAAGAATGATAATAACAAAAGTGAAACATAATAAATAACAAACTAAAATGAACCAAGAGTGCATGATAGGAGTAGGAAGTGAATTACCAGTTAATATTATAATAAGGGTGATCACACCAAAGTGCATAATGTAAAGAAATTAAATAATATGGAATAACCACTGTTAACACTAAAGTACTATGAAACTTTACAAAGTGCCAGTGTAACCCAAAAGATAAATAAACATCAATAATTATAAGCAAGAACTCATCTGGAAATGAGAGTGCATAAGGAAAGTGGATAACTAGAATTAAAATTAAACCACAAAAAATATATAAAAACACCCAAATAAGTGAGTAGGCCTAATTAGAGAGTTTAGTGGCAAAAAGGAAATAATAACACTAGTAGATAAGATATCATTAGATTAGATTGTTAGTCAGTATACAAAATACATTAATGTTAGTCAAAGTAATATTTTTATTAGTTAGAATTAATAATTAAAAGGACTAAACCAAATTTACACCAATAATATGATATAAAGGAAAGGTAGACCTAAAAAGAGAAATGAATGTTTTAGTGCTAAAATTATATGTTAAATGTTTGAAGTTATTGTAATGATGTTATAAAGAAATGCAGAGAAGATAATAGTGATATTATAGAAATATGCAAATGTTATAATTGTTGAAATAGTATTAAGAATAAGTTGTATTAATGGTGATGAAAGCCTAAGAAACAGTTCATATTAAAGTTATAAAATTAGCTATAAAAAGCATTAAAATGTCAGAGAAGCTGTAATAGCTATATACTAAGGAATGTAAATCAATAATTAATGTAAACTAACTAAAACAAAATGATAAAAAACTAGTAATAAGAGCAAAATTAAAATAAAAACAATGTAACAAGGATAGGCCTAAAACGATGTGAACCAGAATTGTAAAATATCCACAAATAACAGTAAACAGTGAGAGAAAAAGATAAGTAAACATAAAATAACAAATCAAGGAACAATACAAATACAAAATAATTGCAAACAAACAACAATAACAAAATTAAGTAAAAAGAATAATGATAGCCAAATGTTAAAATAGGCCAGAAATAACAGAAAACAATATGTTTGATGTCTAAATAAACTACATCAGAAAAGCTATTCAATAATAATAATAATAATCATATTGGTAATAAGATAAGGAAAATATGTTAATTAGAAAATATTTATTCATTTTGAGCAAAAACACAAGCTTTATAACAATGAGTACAAAATGCTTTTAACCAATAGAGAGTAGTCTGGTTACCATAACAACGAAACTTTATTAGAGAAAACCGTTATAAACTAATTAAGAGTCCAGTTTTAGCATCAGAAGAGGGCAGATGACAAAATTATCGATCCATAAAAATTAGTAAAATAAACCAAACAGATGAATGAAAACCAATAATAACGATGGAAAGACAAAATTGACAGAACCTTTCAGCAAAATAAATCCAAATTAATTGAGAATTATAAGAAATAAAACCAATATAAGAGAAGGATGACTCGAACACCAGAACTGATGAAAATAATCCATCAAACATCAATGAACTTATAAAGTATAATACTAAATTAATTTACTACACCCACGAGACTTTTCACAACACTTAAAGGAATTAATGCACAATATCCAAACTTGGTTCAAACACTATATAAACACTGAATAACTATTAAAATATTCAATAATTAGTAATAAAAGATTATTCAAATTCATTATTAAACTTTGAGAAATAAGAAACGATTTATGCACAATTTCTAACTGAACCTATGTTTGTAAAGTGAACTCACTATTGTTTTAAAACCTAAGAAAACTGTTGTAAAGAAAGGTCATAATATTTAATTCACTTGATGTCAAGAATTGTACTTTCAGAAATCATTTTGTAATCTTTTTGCCGTAATCAAAAGAACTTTTTGAATGATCACATGGCTGAATAAAATAAATTCGACATCTTAGTGTGGTCATCAACGACCCAAGTCAAAATAGCCAACTGCTGAGTGGTAATTTCTTTATAGCCGGAGCATAACAAATAAAAAAGTAATATATTTTTATAATTTCATGTTATAGTAATTATTAACAGCAAAACTGACCATTAATAAACCAATACTTACTTTAATACCTGTTCATTATTTCAATTATTAATCCTTATGTGTTTACTTCATTAATATAGCCCCGTAAAAATTTTTCAACAAGAATTACAGGTTGGTAAGACTATCGCGGGAAGCAGATTTTGAATTTCTCCGACGACAAGTGGTGAGAGATATAAAACTTTTTGTTTTGAACAAACAATTTGGCGCCTAGAAACGGGAAAATCACAATTAAGTGGAACAGGTAAACAGGTATTGGCTAGGTCAAATACGACGCAAGAAGATCGTTACGAAATTGCAACGCAACTGTGAAATTAACGAAACAAGACTTTGATCGTTATAAATTGAAGACGATCCTAAATTAAATTTCACGGGACGACAAGAATATATTATTACAAATTGACGCCTATAACAGTGGGGCATAACTAAAGAGCGACACGAGCAAAAAATTATTATTACAAATTGGCGACCAACTAGTGTGGATAGAGATGAAGGAAGAATATTATTCTAGCGGCGGTTACGGAAAAGGATAACAAGATGCCCACAAGAGGCAGATCAAAACAGAGGAAAGCGGATATCGACATGGGAGACAAGGAAGCAACACCGGTTGAGGAAGTAGAAGTGATCGTAAAGGATACCCCAGGAGACCAACCAGATAAACCCACACAAAAAGAAGACATGAGCATGCAGGAGATGATGAGAATTTTAATGGAAGGGAATAACAAAACCAATGAAACAAATGAACAAAAAATTGGACATAAATAAGGAAGAAACTAATGACAATTTTAAGAAGCAAGAGGAAAAAATGAATGAAAAATTCGATAGGCATAAGGATGAAATGAAGGAAGATTTAAAACAAATAATGAAAAAATTGTCAGTACGAACGAAAGTACTAAAGAAGACTTAAGGCAGAAAATTAAAGAAAATAATGAGAGCTTAAAGCAGCAAATAGACCAGAAAATGGAGGAACATAGTGATACGTTAAGGAAGAACTATGAAACATTACAACAACAATTGAAGGAAGACAGTGAGAAGAATTAAAACAACTATTAATAGGGTATCGTAAAGAAATCAAACAGACAAAAACGGAGATGAATAAGAAATGGGAAGAACGAATTACAAAGCAAATCATCTTAATGAAACATTAGATAGTGGTTTCAAGAAATTGAATGAAACACTAGACAGCACTTCTGAAGGTATCAAAGAAACATTGAATAAGAACAGGGAACCGGTAAATCAGAAAATAGAAGGTAGTAGGAAGGAAATAGAAATTAAAGAAGACCCAAGTGCATTGTTATCTCAGAATAAAAATAACATCAACAAAGAGAATAATAAATACCTGGGAAAGAAGATGAAGAAAATAGAAAAGATATGTAAAAAGAAACTAATAAAAACACGGGAAGAATTGGAGATGATAAAGAATGGATTAATTAATGTGCTTAATCTACCAATTGCTGACCATACTGAAATAATGAATTTTAAGGATTGTAGAAGAACTTTAAAAGAGATTCTAGAAGGGATTCACAACAAATCAGTGAGAAGAAACTTAAGAAAATCTATACTTCAATGGAATATACCAAAAATAGAAAGGTATAATAAAAAGTCAATGAGATCATCAATAATGAATATGCCATTAAAGTATGCATTTAGTAAATTAGATGCTAAAGTGATTGATGTAGGCATGGATACTAATGAACATGTAGTCTTAGAAGAATTGCTGTACAAGGTAGCAGAGACCTATATCACAAGGACGGAAACAGTTCTGTACACCAGAGTGATCCGAACGACAAGTGCAGATGAAATAATGGGTAAACTAAGTGCCGATAAATGCTGAGAAATGGGACTGATTTTCGAATTACTGACCAAGCAAACCAAAGGAAAAGAAAGGAAAAAAACAAAATTCCAAAATATAAATAAGGACAGCTTACACGACCATTTAGAAAACGTATGAGATGAAATAAACAAACAAAGAAACACAGTGAAAGCAAGAATTAATAACACAAGATAATTATAAAGGAGATCAATTAAAATAAATTAATATAAAACAATCGTGACATGCTAAGACAAATAAATAAAATTGTAAGGAATATAGAATATTAAGAGAGAATAAAGAAATGGTATAAGGAAAAATAAAAAAACACAAGAAATATCTGAAGCAAAATAAGGGTAATCAACAAATGAAAAGAAAGAAAAAAATGTCTAAGATAATTAAAATGATCACAAGAAGAAAAGAAAAACAGACTATTTAAGAGTTAGAAGTAATGAAATTAACAAATAAATAAATAAAAACAACCAACTGTGTGAGTATATAACAGAATATAGCAAAGGAATAGCGGAAGGAAGAATGAGTAGAGAAAGTTAAAATGATCTGAAGAACGATAAAGTGGACAATCCCCAAAATATTATTATTATTAATGAAAGTCACAAGATGACTAAAAGAGGTATTTAAGATTGAGAATAGGTCCAGCAATCAATTAACTGAGCAGAGATGATGTTCCTCTGATCTCAGAATAAAAGGTAGTAATGGATGAAACCAGCTACAAAATGTTAGGGAAATTATATATTACAGGGAGAACACACAAATGTGAATAAGTATCTACAGTTCTAAAAAATAACCAAAGATGAAGAATAAGAAAAAAAATTATATATAACTGATAATTTCATAAAAAACTATGCTAGTGTTTTACAAAATGATCAATTTTGATGGTCAGGCATTATGTTACGATACCAAAAGCAGCCCAATACCAGAGAAGCATAAAATAAAAAGCATAAAAATAAAGAAGAATTAACAATTTTAAATAAATAAAAATTGAATGACTATAACGTATACGAGACAAATGACTATGACCCAACCCAAGTGATTGGCCCAATGACAAAAGAAATGAAATGAACACATGAATTAAGAAACTATTATTAAATGTACCATTAATCATGGAAAGTACAAGCCCAAAGAAAATATTGTAATATTAGTTAAGTAAATATAGACTAATAAAGAAATAAACAAACAATAAAGCACACAGACCATGATACAAAGAATGATAATAACAAAAGTGAAACATAATAAATAACAAACTAAAATGAACCAAGAGTGCATGATAGGAGTAGGAAGTGAATTACCAGTTAACATTATAATAAGGGTGATCACACCAAAGTGGATAATGTAAAGAAATTAAATAATATGGAATAACCACTGTTAACACTGAAGTACTGTGAAACTTTACAAAGTGCCAGTGTAACCCAAAAGATAAATAAACATCAATAATTATAAGCAAGAACTCATCTGGAAGTGAGAGTGCATAAGGAAAGTGGATAACTAGAATTAAAATTAAACCACAAAAAATATATAAAAACACCCAAATAAGTGAGTAGGTCTAATTAGAGAGTTTAGTGGAGAAAAGGAAATAATAACACTAGTAGATAAGATATCATTAGATTAGATTGTTAGTCAGTATACAATATACATTAATGTTAGTCAAAGTAATATTGTTATTAGTTAGAATTAATAATTAAAAGGACTAAACCAAACTTTACACCAATAATATGGTATAAAGGAAAGGTAGACCTAAAAAGAGAAATGAATGTTTAAGTGCTAAAATTATATGTTAAATGTTTGAAGTTATTGTAATGATGTTATAAAGAAATGCAGAGAAGATAATAGTGATATTATAGAAATGTGCAAATGTTATAATTGTTGAAATAGTATTAAGAATAAGTTGTATTAATGGTGACGAAAGCCTAAGAAACAGTTCATATTAAAGTTATAAAATTAGCTATAAAAAGCATTAAAATGTCAGAGAAGCTGTAATAGCCATATACTAAGGAATGTAAATCAATAATTAATGTAAACTAACTAAAAACGATAAAAAACTAGTAATAAGAGTAAAATAAAAATAAAAATAATGTAACAAGGATAGGTCAGGATAGGCCTAAAATGATGTGAACCAAAATTGTAAAATATCCACAAATAACAGTAAACAGTGTAACTAGACCTGTTTACACTGGTTACAAATAAATAATTTCTTTGTGTAGGTTCAAAGAAAAGAAAAAAAATTTTATTAAAAAATAAAATTTTGTTCAAAAAAAAATTTTATGTTTGTTTGTTATTGTAATAATTTAGAAATAATCCTGGTTCTGCGTTTTGGTTAAAATTTTAAAATTCTGTGAGTTTATTTTGGTTAAATTTTACACTTCTGGTTGACCTTAACTAAATCTGGAGTTAATCAGATTATCTGCTGACAGTAATCGGTTTGTGATTTTCAGCTTTGCTCCAGTATATCACTTTCAGTTGATCCTTGTCGTCTCCCAGTAAGTCCTGTAGTTAGTTAAACTCTTAATTTAATATGTGAAATAATTGTAAAATCCAGATAATTGAAATAATTTAATTTATTAATAATAATTCTTAACGATCGATATAAAATCGATGTTGAGCAAATATTCAACTCTTTTTTGGCAGTGTAACGTGTCAAAATTGGGTAATTGTATTTATGGGGTATTTGTATTTTATTTTATTTCCGTTTTCGGGGTTTCGTAAATAATATTGTGCAAGTTAATTCCATTGTAACAGACCACGTGGCAAGTAGAACAGTTTCAGAACAAAGGCAAGATGTAATATTCCGTTGTGAAATTAGTACCGAGGTATGCACCACCCTAAGTTTTCTCAGAACTGTGCGTGAATGTGACGGCGCACGCACGCAGCGACTCAAGTATGCGCGCTGTTGGGACGCGAAGAAAATCAAACAATGCTGTAAAAAATGGCGCAGCAACGACGTTGGGTGAAACCAGCAAGCCGACCTGCAGGAAACGTAGCTAAGGACCGCCTCCTTTGTGTGACATCAAGCCAGCAGTGCCTAGAGATCATCGACACACATGACTGATACAACCACTATGTATCATGAATAGAGTCGGTAAACTACAGCAACTTAACTGTGAACGATGACAAAATCAAACGAGCAGTGGTCACGAACTTCCTACCACTCAACAAACGACGCTCCCCAGTCTTTCGCTGTTCGTGTCGGCCGACACACAGAGCCAAGTTAGGCTTCTTACAAAATTTTATATTTTACCGGTAATAGAGTGAAACAACAGTAAAAATTTATGTGACCGCGGTCAATCAAAAGTGTAGAACAGAATCAGATATTTTTCGGACACAAAAAACAAGAAATTTAAAAGAACAATAGGTGCGCGCGGAAACCACGTTGCCGGCGGATTTCATTCTAATAAAAGTGTGCCGTACGTAGGTGTACGGCAAATAGCGGTTCTAAGGATTCCGGGCGTTATCTCCTTGCATCTGGGGAGTTCGCTTTGGACAGGTTCTCTTCGCTATCTATGAGACGTTACGGCGACTGTTTGTTACGCTCCCGCCATCTAGTAGTCGTCGCTGTAACTTCGGACTAGGGTATCTTCCTTTCCCGCTGCTAGAGTGAGCCTGCTGTATTCCGTTGTGGGTTGTAGAGCGCCTTTGGAACTCGGCCAGCTGTAGTTATCAGCTGTAGAGTTTGGTCTTGACTCGAGGGTTGATGTCAGCTGTTCTCATCAGGAGCGTTTGACGACCACGTGTTGGTCTCAGATTGTATAGAGCTGAAAGTTTTGTGGTTTTCTTTTTTTTATGCCGGCGTTGAGTGAAACCATTATGTCAGGCTAAGGGAAAAGCGTGCTAGGGGTCCTCGGGGGGCCGGCATCCGTGAATCTGGGAAGACCAAGATGTGAATTATGTGATAGATTGTGTGAGTATTGAACAGGTATTGTGATGTGAGGTATTGATGCACCATGAACAGGTATGGAAAAATAAAATTATTAAATTTTGCCCTGGGACTTTGTGGGTCGGGTCTGGCTGATTTCTCTAACACTACAAAAAAAAAAGAGAGGGGACAATAGTTTCTTAATACTGGAGTTTTGTCACTTCTTGGTACTCTTGTAATATCATGTACTATTGAAACATGCCGGTTTTTGCAGAACTTGAGTAACTTCGCATGTTTCTCTCTAATGATGAGTAGCTTTGCCGCTGTTTGCGGTGACCTGGTATTCTATGGACAAAACTTTTCTTACCTACAAAAAAAAAAAAAAAAAAAAAAAAAAAAACACAAAAACAAAAAAAAACTTAAGAAAATGTGTTGGGAATCGGCCGGGGCGTTCATTTGGCCTAGTGAAGCAAAATTCCTTAATTGCTCTTTGAATGACTCAGGGTGATATTTGTCTTGTGTTGAATTGCCAGAGCATGTAATGGCCAGTACATCTTTTACTATAGTCTGTGTGGAACTTGTATTGTGGCTGCCTTTTTATTGGAACTTGTAGATCTGGTTGGGAAAAGAGTTGCAGTCTACCTCCAGTTGTAACAATGCCTTACCTTGTGATAAAACAGTAATTCAGAAGCATCCAACCTATTAAATAAAATGTCTGAACTGTTCTACAAGAGGAAATTTTCTCTCTTTATGTATTTATAATGTTTGTAGAGATATATGTAACTGATTATCTGATGTTTTTTATATAATTGTGCACTCTGAAATCTGTAAGCCTTGGGGCTACACCAGTTTATACAGGTTTATGGCAGGGGGGAGCACATGCACTTGTGAGTTCCACACAAGTATATATTATCTATCTCATTTTGCATGTTACTTTATTGATTAGATGAGTCTTTTTTCTAGTGTTTGAGTTAGATTTCAGAGGGCGCATGTTGTTGGGTAATGTAATTGTTTGCATTGTTGTGGCTGTAATGCTTGTTAAAGGTTTTATATATTTTGTATAGTGTTCAGTATGGCCTGTAAGAGTTCTTTAAATGTTTTATATATTTTGCATAGTTTTCAGTATGGCCTGTCAGAGATTTTAAATGTTTTATATATTTTGCATAGTTTTCAGTATGGCATGTCAGAGGTTTTAAATGTTTTATATATTTGCATAGTTTTCAGTATGGCATGTCAGAGATTTTAAATGTTTTATATATTTTATGGAATTTCAGTAGGCTATGTAAGGGTTTTTAAAGGTGATATATATTTTATATACTTTTCATGGAATTTGTCTTAAATATTAAATTTGAATGTTTTGAAAATTTTAGATTCTGGTTACCCTGTCATGGATTTTGAATATTCACATATTTTCTATAATTCTGATAGAATACCTTCTGCCTGGACACTATGAATCATTTTCAGAAAACATGTAATATTTTGTAGATGTTTTACAGATTTATATATTTCTCATGAAATAATTTTACATATTAAATTTTGAATATTTTTTGAAATTTTAAATTGGAGTGTCATGTAATATAGTGAATATTTCACCTACTTATAGATTTTAATGGAATAACCTCACAACCTGATTTTATGAGATTTCATTGTAACAAAACACTATATGATAGCCTCAATAAACTTGTGTTAATTTTTGAAGTTTTAAAACTGAGGTCACCTCATTCCTCCAATTACCCAAAGGTTATCCAGCATGCGGATATTCTTCCACTAGGAGGCCTCTCCTAGTTCAGTGAAATGGTGAGCCGGTCATCAAGGTAAGTTGTGGTTTTTTGAAATTTATTTTTCGGTTGTCAGTTTTGGAAAGTTTAAAAATTTTTGTGACGTCATGGGTGATGAGCGGCTTGCAAATGGTAGCAGAGCGTGGTTGGACGTAGTCCTGGCCACCTCAGAAACGAAAATTGGAAATGGATGAGGTGACCTCCATATTTTAGTGGGATATGTTATGTTAAGTATGTGATGTTTATCAGTGTTGTAAATCTTGGTCTTTGGGTGCGATTGCCGGGCCGGGACCCCTAGGGGGGGTTGAGCACAGCCTGGCGATTTCTGATGGTTTTGGGGGTTCTTGAGTGTTTATTTGTTTGTTTGTGTGATCATGGTTGTCTTTGTTGTCGTATCGCACTTCATCTTGGTCTTCATTGTTGGTCCGGTGTCGGGTCGGGACACCCCAACTAAATTTGTTGTTTTATGGGGATACGAGATATTGTCAGGGGTAGTTTGTGTGGTGTATAAGTGCAAAAGTACGTTGTTTGTCATTGTATCCGGAGTCTAGACATTGACAGAGTAACTTGTAACCAGATGTATTGTTGTAAAATTGTTATCTGGGCGAGTTGGACTATGAGCTGTTGATAGCCGGCTGCAGGGTGGAATGTTGTTGTTGTCGTTTGCGTAATCTGATATACCCGTCCTTGTCTCTTGTATCGGTTCTAGGTTTGATATGTCAATTCATGGTCGACCTGGTTGGTGCATCAGCTGATTGAACTTTGTTATTAAATGGCCATGCCGCTTACCCCAGTTAGGAGTAGTTGGGGTCCTCGGTTGTTTTCGGGGGGCTTCGCTGGAGGGATTGTGTTTTAGGGTTTTACTTTTTAGTGTTTTATTGTTTTAGGTGGGGTTAATTGGGGTTTTAAACGTTTTATTGGTATTTTAGCTTCTCTCCTTTCCTTTCTTCTTTCTTTGCTTTAGGCCGCGGCCGCTCACACTCCTCGTACCTTCTACACACACACACACACCTTGTCCTTCCTTCTGGTGTCCTTTCGTTTTCCACTTTCGCCGGATTTTATCTTTTTATTGGTTTTTGGTCAGTCCCCGCTTTTCCTCCGGTGGTGGCAGTCCCAGTGTCGTCCAACCCGTTGGACTCCTTTTGTTGTGGGGGTGTGCCGTACGTAGGTGTACGGCAAATAGCGGTTCTAAGGATTCCGGGCGTTATCTCCTTGCATCTGGGGAGTTCGCTTTGGACAGGTTCTCTTCGCTATCTATGAGACGTTACGGCGACTGTTTGTTACGCTCCCGCCATCTAGTAGTCGTCGCTGTAACTTCGGACTAGGGTATCTTCCTTTCCCGCTGCTAGAGTGAGCCTGCTGTATTCCGTTGTGGGTTGTAGAGCGCCTTTGGAACTCGGCCAGCTGTAGTTATCAGCTGTAGAGTTTGGTCTTGACTCGAGGGTTGATGTCAGCTGTTCTCATCAGGAGCGTTTGACGACCACGTGTTGGTCTCAGATTGTATAGAGCTGAAAGTTTTGTGGTTTTCTTTTTTTTATGCCGGCGTTGAGTGAAACCATTATGTCAGGCTAAGGGAAAAGCGTGCTAGGGGTCCTCGGGGGGCCGGCATCCGTGAATCTGGGAAGACCAAGATGTGAATTATGTGATAGATTGTGTGAGTATTGAACAGGTATTGTGATGTGAGGTATTGATGCACCATGAACAGGTATGGAAAAATAAAATTATTAAATTTTGCCCTGGGACTTTGTGGGTCGGGTCTGGCTGATTTCTCTAACACTACAAAAAAAAAAAAGAGAGGGGACAATAGTTTCTTAATACTGGAGTTTTGTCACTTCTTGGTACTCTTGTAATATCATGTACTATTGAAACATGCCGGTTTTTGCAGAACTTGAGTAACTTCGCATGTTTCTCTCTAATGATGAGTAGCTTCGCCGCTGTTTGCGGTGACCTGGTATTCTATGGACAAAACTTTTCTTACCTACAAAAAAAAAAAAAAAAAAAAAAAAAAAACTTAAGAAAATGTGTTGGGAATCGGCCGGGGCGTTCATTTGGCCTAGTGAAGCAAAATTCCTTAATTGCTCTTTGAATGACTCAGGGTGATATTTGTCTTGTGTTGAATTGCCAGAGCATGTAATGGCCAGTACATCTTTTACTATAGTCTGTGTGGAACTTGTATTGTATTGAACTTGTAGATCTGGTTGGGAAAAGAGTTGCAGTCTACCTCCAGTTGTAACAATGCCTTACCTTGTGATAAAACAGTAATTCAGAAGCATCCAACCTATTAAATAAAATGTCTGAACTGTTCTACAAGAGGAAATTTTCTCTCTTTATGTATTTATAATGTTTGTAGAGATATATGTAACTGATTATCTGATGTTTTTTATATAATTGTGCACTCTGAAATCTGTAAGCCTTGGGGCTACACCAGTTTATACAGGTTTATGGCAGGGGGGAGCACATGCACTTGTGAGTTCCACACAAGTATATATTATCTATCTCATTTTGCATGTTACTTTATTGATTAGATGAGTCTTTTTTCTAGTGTTTGAGTTAGATTTCAGAGGGCGCATGTTGTTGGGTAATGTAATTGTTTGCATTGTTGTGGCTGTAATGCTTGTTAAAGGTTTTATATATTTTGTATAGTGTTCAGTATGGCCTGTAAGAGTTCTTTAAATGTTTTATATATTTTGCATAGTTTTCAGTATGGCCTGTCAGAGATTTTAAATGTTTTATATATTTTGCATAGTTTTCAGTATGGCATGTCAGAGGTTTTAAATGTTTTATATATTTGCATAGTTTTCAGTATGGCATGTCAGAGATTTTAAATGTTTTATATATTTTATGGAATTTCAGTAGGCTATGTAAGGGTTTTTAAAGGTGATATATATTTTATATACTTTTCATGGAATTTGTCTTAAATATTAAATTTGAATGTTTTGAAAATTTTAGATTCTGGTTACCCTGTCATGGATTTTGAATATTCACATATTTTCTATAATTCTGATAGAATACCTTCTGCCTGGACACTATGAATCATTTTCAGAAAACATGTAAGATTTTGTAGATGTTTTACAGATTTATATATTTCTCATGAAATAATTTTACATATTAAATTTTGAATATTTTTTGAAATTTTAAATTGGAGTGTCATGTAATATAGTGAATATTTCACCTACTTATAGATTTTAATGGAATAACCTCACAACCTGATTTTATGAGATTTCATTGTAACAAAACACTATATGATAGCCTCAATAAACTTGTGTTAATTTTTGAAGTTTTAAAACTGAGGTCACCTCATTCCTCCAATTACCCAAAGGTTATCCAGCATGCGGATATTCTTCCACTAGGAGGCCTCTCCTAGTTCAGTGAAATGGTGAGCCGGTCATCAAGGTAAGTTGTGGTTTTTTGAAATTTATTTTTCGGTTGTCAGTTTTGGAAAGTTTAAAAATTGTTGTGACGTCATGGGTGATGAGCGGCTTGCAAATGGTAGCAGAGCGTGGTTGGACGTAGTCCTGGCCACCTCAGAAACGAAAATTGGAAATGGATGAGGTGACCTCCATATTTTAGTGGGATATGTTATGTTAAGTATGTGATGTTTATCAGTGTTGTAAATCTTGGTCTTTGGGTGCGATTGCCGGGCCGGGACCCCTAGGGGGGGTTGAGCACAGCCTGGCGATTTCTGATGGTTTTGGGGGTTCTTGAGTGTTTATTTGTTTGTTTGTGTGATCATGGTTGTCTTTGTTGTCGTATCGCACTTCATCTTGGTCTTCATTGTTGGTCCGGTGTCGGGTCGGGACACCCCAACTAAATTTGTTGTTTTATGGGGATACGAGATATTGTCAGGGGTAGTTTGTGTGGTGTATAAGTGCAAAAGTACGTTGTTTGTCATTGTATCCGGAGTCTAGACATTGACAGAGTAACTTGTAACCAGATGTATTGTTGTAAAATTGTTATCTGGGCGAGTTGGACTATGAGCTGTTGATAGCCGGCTGCAGGGTGGAATGTTGTTGTTGTCGTTTGCGTAATCTGATATACCCGTCCTTGTCTCTTGTATCGGTTCTAGGTTTGATATGTCAATTCATGGTCGACCTGGTTGGTGCATCAGCTGATTGAACTTTGTTATTAAATGGCCATGCCGCTTACCCCAGTTAGGAGTAGTTGGGGTCCTCGGTTGTTTTCGGGGGGCTTCGCTGGAGGGATTGTGTTTTAGGGTTTTACTTTTTAGTGTTTTATTGTTTTAGGTGGGGTTAATTGGGGTTTTAAACGTTTTATTGGTATTTTAGCTTCTCTCCTTTCCTTTCTTCTTTCTTTGCTTTAGGCCGCGGCCGCTCACACTCCTCGTACCTTCTACACACACACACACACACACCCAGCTACACACACACACACACCTTGTCCTTCCTTCTGGTGTCCTTTCGTTTTCCACTTTCGCCGGATTTTATCTTTTTATTGGTTTTTGGTCATCCCCGCTTTTCCTCCGGTGGTGGCAGTCCCAGTGTCGTCCAACCCGTTGGACTCCTTTTGTTGTGGGGGTGTGCCGTACGTAGGTGTACGGCAAATAGCGGTTCTAAGGATTCCGGGCGTTATCTCCTTGCATCTGGGGAGTTCGCTTTGGACAGGTTCTCTTCGCTATCTATGAGACGTTACGGCGACTGTTTGTTACGCTCCCGCCATCTAGTAGTCGTCGCTGTAACTTCGGACTAGGGTATCTTCCTTTCCCGCTGCTAGAGTGAGCCTGCTGTATTCCGTTGTGGGTTGTAGAGCGCCTTTGGAACTCGGCCAGCTGTAGTTATCAGCTGTAGAGTTTGGTCTTGACTCGAGGGTTGATGTCAGCTGTTCTCATCAGGAGCGTTTGACGACCACGTGTTGGTCTCAGATTGTATAGAGCTGAAAGTTTTGTGGTTTTCTTTTTTTTATGCCGGCGTTGAGTGAAACCATTATGTCAGGCTAAGGGAAAAGCGTGCTAGGGGTCCTCGGGGGGCCGGCATCCGTGAATCTGGGAAGACCAAGATGTGAATTATGTGATAGATTGTGTGAGTATTGAACAGGTATTGTGATGTGAGGTATTGATGCACCATGAACAGGTATGGAAAAATAAAATTATTAAATTTTGCCCTGGGACTTTGTGGGTCGGGTCTGGCTGATTTCTCTAACACTACAAAAAAAAAAAGAGAGGGGACAATAGTTTCTTAATACTGGAGTTTTGTCACTTCTTGGTACTCTTGTAATATCATGTACTATTGAAACATGCCGGTTTTTGCAGAACTTGAGTAACTTCGCATGTTTCTCTCTAATGATGAGTAGCTTCGCCGCTGTTTGCGGTGACCTGGTATTCTATGGACAAAACTTTTCTTACCTACAAAAAAAAAAAAAAAAAAAACTTAAGAAAATGTGTTGGGAATCGGCCGGGGCGTTCATTTGGCCTAGTGAAGCAAAATTCCTTAATTGCTCTTTGAATGACTCAGGGTGATATTTGTCTTGTGTTGAATTGCCAGAGCATGTAATGGCCAGTACATCTTTTACTATAGTCTGTGTGGAACTTGTATTGTATTGAACTTGTAGATCTGGTTGGGAAAAGAGTTGCAGTCTACCTCCAGTTGTAACAATGCCTTACCTTGTGATAAAACAGTAATTCAGAAGCATCCAACCTATTAAATAAAATGTCTGAACTGTTCTACAAGAGGAAATTTTCTCTCTTTATGTATTTATAATGTTTGTAGAGATATATGTAACTGATTATCTGATGTTTTTTATATAATTGTGCACTCTGAAATCTGTAAGCCTTGGGGCTACACCAGTTTATACAGGTTTATGGCAGGGGGGAGCACATGCACTTGTGAGTTCCACACAAGTATATATTATCTATCTCATTTTGCATGTTACTTTATTGATTAGATGAGTCTTTTTTCTAGTGTTTGAGTTAGATTTCAGAGGGCGCATGTTGTTGGGTAATGTAATTGTTTGCATGTTGTGGCTGTAATGCTTGTTAAAGGTTTTATATATTTTGTATAGTGTTCAGTATGGCCTGTAAGAGTTCTTTAAATGTTTTATATATTTTGCATAGTTTTCAGTATGGCCTGTCAGAGATTTTAAATGTTTTATATATTTTGCATAGTTTTCAGTATGGCATGTCAGAGGTTTTAAATGTTTTATATATTTGCATAGTTTTCAGTATGGCATGTCAGAGATTTTAAATGTTTTATATATTTTATGGAATTTCAGTAGGCTATGTAAGGGTTTTTAAAGGTGATATATATTTTATATACTTTTCATGGAATTTGTCTTAAATATTAAATTTGAATGTTTTGAAAATTTTAGATTCTGGTTACCCTGTCATGGATTTTGAATATTCACATATTTTCTATAATTCTGATAGAATACCTTCTGCCTGGACACTATGAATCATTTTCAGAAAACATGTAAGATTTTGTAGATGTTTTACAGATTTATATATTTCTCATGAAATAATTTTACATATTAAATTTTGAATATTTTTTGAAATTTTAAATTGGAGTGTCATGTAATATAGTGAATATTTCACCTACTTATAGATTTTAATGGAATAACCTCACAACCTGATTTTATGAGATTTCATTGTAACAAAACACTATATGATAGCCTCAATAAACTTGTGTTAATTTTTGAAGTTTTAAAACTGAGGTCACCTCATTCCTCCAATTACCCAAAGGTTATCCAGCATGCGGATATTCTTCCACTAGGAGGCCTCTCCTAGTTCAGTGAAATGGTGAGCCGGTCATCAAGGTAAGTTGTGGTTTTTTGAAATTTATTTTTCGGTTGTCAGTTTTGGAAAGTTTAAAAATTGTTGTGACGTCATGGGTGATGAGCGGCTTGCAAATGGTAGCAGAGCGTGGTTGGACGTAGTCCTGGCCACCTCAGAAACGAAAATTGGAAATGGATGAGGTGACCTCCATATTTTAGTGGGATATGTTATGTTAAGTATGTGATGTTTATCAGTGTTGTAAATCTTGGTCTTTGGGTGCGGTTGCCGGGCCGGGACCCCTAGGGGGGGGTTGAGCACAGCCTGGCGATTTCTGATGGTTTTGGGGGTTCTTGAGTGTTTATTTGTTTGTTTGTGTGATCATGGTTGTCTTTGTTGTCGTATCGCACTTCATCTTGGTCTTCATTGTTGGTCCGGTGTCGGGTCGGGACACCCCAACTAAATTTGTTGTTTTATGGGGATACGAGATATTGTCAGGGGTAGTTTGTGTGGTGTATAAGTGCAAAAGTACGTTGTTTGTCATTGTATCCGGAGTCTAGACATTGACAGAGTAACTTGTAACCAGATGTATTGTTGTAAAATTGTTATCTGGGCGAGTTGGACTATGAGCTGTTGATAGCCGGCTGCAGGGTGGAATGTTGTTGTTGTCGTTTGCGTAATCTGATATACCCGTCCTTGTCTCTTGTATCGGTTCTAGGTTTGATATGTCAATTCATGGTCGACCTGGTTGGTGCATCAGCTGATTGAACTTTGTTATTAAATGGCCATGCCGCTTACCCCAGTTAGGAGTAGTTGGGGTCCTCGGTTGTTTTCGGGGGGCTTCGCTGGAGGGATTGTGTTTTAGGGTTTTACTTTTTAGTGTTTTATTGTTTTAGGTGGGGTTAATTGGGGTTTTAAACGTTTTATTGGTATTTTAGCTTCTCTCCTTTCCTTTCTTCTTTCTTTGCTTTAGGCCGCGGCCGCTCACACTCCTCGTACCTTCTACACACACACACACACACACCCAGCTACACACACACACACACCTTGTCCTTCCTTCTGGTGTCCTTTCGTTTTCCACTTTCGCCGGATTTTATCTTTTTATTGGTTTTTGGTCATCCCCGCTTTTCCTCCGGTGGTGGCAGTCCCAGTGTCGTCCAACCCGTTGGACTCCTTTTGTTGTGGGGGTGTGCCGTACGTAGGTGTACGGCAAATAGCGGTTCTAAGGATTCCGGGCGTTATCTCCTTGCATCTGGGGAGTTCGCTTTGGACAGGTTCTCTTCGCTATCTATGAGACGTTACGGCGACTGTTACGCTCCCGCCATCTAGTAGTCGTCGCTGTAACTTCGGACTAGGGTATCTTCCTTTCCCGCTGCTAGAGTGAGCCTGCTGTATTCCGTTGTGGGTTGTAGAGCGCCTTTGGAACTCGGCCAGCTGTAGTTATCAGCTGTAGAGTTTGGTCTTGACTCGAGGGTTGATGTCAGCTGTTCTCATCAGGAGCGTTTGACGACCACGTGTTGGTCTCAGATTGTATAGAGCTGAAAGTTTTGTGGTTTTCTTTTTTTTATGCCGGCGTTGAGTGAAACCATTATGTCAGGCTAAGGGAAAAGCATGCTAGGGGTCCTCGGGGGGCCGGCATCCGTGAATCTGGGAAGACCAAGATGTGAATTATGTGATAGATTGTGTGAGTATTGAACAGGTATTGTGATGTGAGGTATTGATGCACCATGAACAGGTATGGAAAAATAAAATTATTAAATTTTGCCCTGGGACTTTGTGGGTCGGGTCTGGCTGATTTCTCTAACACTACAAAAAAAAAAAGAGAGGGGACAATAGTTTCTTAATACTGGAGTTTTGTCACTTCTTGGTACTCTTGTAATATCATGTACTATTGAAACATGCCGGTTTTTGCAGAACTTGAGTAACTTCGCATGTTTCTCTCTAATGATGAGTAGCTTCGCCGCTGTTTGCGGTGACCTGGTATTCTATGGACAAAACTTTTCTTACCTACAAAAAAAAAAAAAAAAAAACTTAAGAAAATGTGTTGGGAATCGGCCGGGGCGTTCATTTGGCCTAGTGAAGCAAAATTCCTTAATTGCTCTTTGAATGACTCAGGGTGATATTTGTCTTGTGTTGAATTGCCAGAGCATGTAATGGCCAGTACATCTTTTACTATAGTCTGTGTGGAACTTGTATTGTATTGAACTTGTAGATCTGGTTGGGAAAAGAGTTGCAGTCTACCTCCAGTTGTAACAATGCCTTACCTTGTGATAAAACAGTAATTCAGAAGCATCCAACCTATTAAATAAAATGTCTGAACTGTTCTACAAGAGGAAATTTTCTCTCTTTATGTATTTATAATGTTTGTAGAGATATATGTAACTGATTATCTGATGTTTTTTATATAATTGTGCACTCTGAAATCTGTAAGCCTTGGGGCTACACCAGTTTATACAGGTTTATGGCAGGGGGGAGCACATGCACTTGTGAGTTCCACACAAGTATATATTATCTATCTCATTTTGCATGTTACTTTATTGATTAGATGAGTCTTTTTTCTAGTGTTTGAGTTAGATTTCAGAGGGCGCATGTTGTTGGGTAATGTAATTGTTTGCATTGTTGTGGCTGTAATGCTTGTTAAAGGTTTTATATATTTTGTATAGTGTTCAGTATGGCCTGTAAGAGTTCTTTAAATGTTTTATATATTTTGCATAGTTTTCAGTATGGCCTGTCAGAGATTTTAAATGTTTTATATATTTTGCATAGTTTTCAGTATGGCATGTCAGAGGTTTTAAATGTTTTATATATTTGCATAGTTTTCAGTATGGCATGTCAGAGATTTTAAATGTTTTATATATTTTATAGAATTTCAGTAGGCTATGTAAGGGTTTTTAAAGGTGATATATATTTTATATACTTTTCATGGAATTTGTCTTAAATATTAAATTTGAATGTTTTGAAAATTTTAGATTCTGGTTACCCTGTCATGGATTTTGAATATTCACATATTTTCTATAATTCTGATAGAATACCTTCTGCCTGGACACTATGAATCATTTTCAGAAAACATGTAATATTTTGTAGATGTTTTACAGATTTATATATTTCTCATGAAATAATTTTACATATTAAATTTTGAATATTTTTTGAAATTTTAAATTGGAGTGTCATGTAATATAGTGAATATTTCACCTACTTATAGATTTTAATGGAATAACCTCACAACCTGATTTTATGAGATTTCATTGTAACAAAACACTATATGATAGCCTCAATAAACTTGTGTTAATTTTTGAAGTTTTAAAACTGAGGTCACCTCATTCCTCCAATTACCCAAAGGTTATCCAGCATGCGGATATTCTTCCACTAGGAGGCCTCTCCTAGTTCAGTGAAATGGTGAGCCGGTCATCAAGGTAAGTTGTGGTTTTTTGAAATTTATTTTTCGGTTGTCAGTTTTGGAAAGTTTAAAAATTGTTGTGACGTCATGGGTGATGAGCGGCTTGCAAATGGTAGCAGAGCGTGGTTGGACGTAGTCCTGGCCACCTCAGAAACGAAAATTGGAAATGGATGAGGTGACCTCCATATTTTAGTGGGATATGTTATGTTAAGTATGTGATGTTTATCAGTGTTGTAAATCTTGGTCTTTGGGTGCGGTTGCCGGGCCGGGACCCCTAGGGGGGGGTTGAGCACAGCCTGGCGATTTCTGATGGTTTTGGGGGTTCTTGAGTGTTTATTTGTTTGTTTGTGTGATCATGGTTGTCTTTGTTGTCGTATCGCACTTCATCTTGGTCTTCATTGTTGGTCCGGTGTCGGGTCGGGACACCCCAACTAAATTTGTTGTTTTATGGGGATACGAGATATTGTCAGGGGTAGTTTGTGTGGTGTATAAGTGCAAAAGTACGTTGTTTGTCATTGTATCCGGAGTCTAGACATTGACAGAGTAACTTGTAACCAGATGTATTGTTGTAAAATTGTTATCTGGGCGAGTTGGACTATGAGCTGTTGATAGCCGGCTGCAGGGTGGAATGTTGTTGTTGTCGTTTGCGTAATCTGATATACCCGTCCTTGTCTCTTGTATCGGTTCTAGGTTTGATATGTCAATTCATGGTCGACCTGGTTGGTGCATCAGCTGATTGAACTTTGTTATTAAATGGCCATGCCGCTTACCCCAGTTAGGAGTAGTTGGGGTCCTCGGTTGTTTTCGGGGGGCTTCGCTGGAGGGATTGTGTTTTAGGGTTTTACTTTTTAGTGTTTTATTGTTTTAGGTGGGGTTAATTGGGGTTTTAAACGTTTTATTGGTATTTTAGCTTCTCTCCTTTCCTTTCTTCTTTCTTTGCTTTAGGCCGCGGCCGCTCACACTCCTCGTACCTTCTACACACACACACACACACACCCAGCTACACACACACACACACCTTGTCCTTCCTTCTGGTGTCCTTTCGTTTTCCACTTTCGCCGGATTTTATCTTTTTATTGGTTTTTGGTCATCCCCGCTTTTCCTCCGGTGGTGGCAGTCCCAGTGTCGTCCAACCCGTTGGACTCCTTTTGTTGTGGGGGTGTGCCGTACGTAGGTGTACGGCAAATAGCGGTTCTAAGGATTCCGGGCGTTATCTCCTTGCATCTGGGGAGTTCGCTTTGGACAGGTTCTCTTCGCTATCTATGAGACGTTACGGCGACTGTTACGCTCCCGCCATCTAGTAGTCGTCGCTGTAACTTCGGACTAGGGTATCTTCCTTTCCCGCTGCTAGAGTGAGCCTGCTGTATTCCGTTGTGGGTTGTAGAGCGCCTTTGGAACTCGGCCAGCTGTAGTTATCAGCTGTAGAGTTTGGTCTTGACTCGAGGGTTGATGTCAGCTGTTCTCATCAGGAGCGTTTGACGACCACGTGTTGGTCTCAGATTGTATAGAGCTGAAAGTTTTGTGGTTTTCTTTTTTTTATGCCGGCGTTGAGTGAAACCATTATGTCAGGCTAAGGGAAAAGCATGCTAGGGGTCCTCGGGGGGCCGGCATCCGTGAATCTGGGAAGACCAAGATGTGAATTATGTGATAGATTGTGTGAGTATTGAACAGGTATTGTGATGTGAGGTATTGATGCACCATGAACAGGTATGGAAAAATAAAATTATTAAATTTTGCCCTGGGACTTTGTGGGTCGGGTCTGGCTGATTTCTCTAACACTACAAAAAAAAAAAGAGAGGGGACAATAGTTTCTTAATACTGGAGTTTTGTCACTTCTTGGTACTCTTGTAATATCATGTACTATTGAAACATGCCGGTTTTTGCAGAACTTGAGTAACTTCGCATGTTTCTCTCTAATGATGAGTAGCTTCGCCGCTGTTTGCGGTGACCTGGTATTCTATGGACAAAACTTTTCTTACCTACAAAAAAAAAAAAAAAAAAACTTAAGAAAATGTGTTGGGAATCGGCCGGGGCGTTCATTTGGCCTAGTGAAGCAAAATTCCTTAATTGCTCTTTGAATGACTCAGGGTGATATTTGTCTTGTGTTGAATTGCCAGAGCATGTAATGGCCAGTACATCTTTTACTATAGTCTGTGTGGAACTTGTATTGTATTGAACTTGTAGATCTGGTTGGGAAAAGAGTTGCAGTCTACCTCCAGTTGTAACAATGCCTTACCTTGTGATAAAACAGTAATTCAGAAGCATCCAACCTATTAAATAAAATGTCTGAACTGTTCTACAAGAGGAAATTTTCTCTCTTTATGTATTTATAATGTTTGTAGAGATATATGTAACTGATTATCTGATGTTTTTTATATAATTGTGCACTCTGAAATCTGTAAGCCTTGGGGCTACACCAGTTTATACAGGTTTATGGCAGGGGGGAGCACATGCACTTGTGAGTTCCACACAAGTATATATTATCTATCTCATTTTGCATGTTACTTTATTGATTAGATGAGTCTTTTTTCTAGTGTTTGAGTTAGATTTCAGAGGGCGCATGTTGTTGGGTAATGTAATTGTTTGCATTGTTGTGGCTGTAATGCTTGTTAAAGGTTTTATATATTTTGTATAGTGTTCAGTATGGCCTGTAAGAGTTCTTTAAATGTTTTATATATTTTGCATAGTTTTCAGTATGGCCTGTCAGAGATTTTAAATGTTTTATATATTTTGCATAGTTTTCAGTATGGCATGTCAGAGGTTTTAAATGTTTTATATATTTGCATAGTTTTCAGTATGGCATGTCAGAGATTTTAAATGTTTTATATATTTTATAGAATTTCAGTAGGCTATGTAAGGGTTTTTAAAGGTGATATATATTTTATATACTTTTCATGGAATTTGTCTTAAATATTAAATTTGAATGTTTTGAAAATTTTAGATTCTGGTTACCCTGTCATGGATTTTGAATATTCACATATTTTCTATAATTCTGATAGAATACCTTCTGCCTGGACACTATGAATCATTTTCAGAAAACATGTAATATTTTGTAGATGTTTTACAGATTTATATATTTCTCATGAAATAATTTTACATATTAAATTTTGAATATTTTTTGAAATTTTAAATTGGAGTGTCATGTAATATAGTGAATATTTCACCTACTTATAGATTTTAATGGAATAACCTCACAACCTGATTTTATGAGATTTCATTGTAACAAAACACTATATGATAGCCTCAATAAACTTGTGTTAATTTTTGAAGTTTTAAAACTGAGGTCACCTCATTCCTCCAATTACCCAAAGGTTATCCAGCATGCGGATATTCTTCCACTAGGAGGCCTCTCCTAGTTCAGTTAAATGGTGAGCCGGTCATCAAGGTAAGTTGTGGTTTTTTGAAATTTATTTTTCAGTTGTCTGTTTTGGAAAGTTTAAAAATTGTTGTGACGTCATGGGTGATGAGCGGCTTAAAAGTGTAAGGGCTGTGGGGATTAACATGGTTTGGGGTTTTTAAAAAATAATTAAATTGAATATATGTGAGAAAAGCAGGCTGGGCTGTTTATAGTTATGTATGTGTGTGTTATATAGAAGGTAAGGTAATTATGTTTTTGCATTAATAATCATCTATGTATAAGTCTGTCATTCCAAGTTTAAAAGAAAAAAAAAACAGAGTAGAGAATAACAAATTTTTTGATTTTATACATGTAAGATGCTCAACAACAGTAAAAATTAAAAACTACTATCTTTCAAATGATGAATATTGAGAAAATATCACTATAATATTGACGACTCGGAACACTAAATTTTTTATAAGTAAAAACGTAAAGTTTTACCTTACAGCCTAAACCAGCTTTCACCTATAGAAGGCTTCATCAGAGGCTGTCGTTAGTAGCGCTGTTCGTCTTGTTGTTGGTGACGAGATAGTTTTTCGAAAGATCGAAGCTGTGTGTGTGTGTGGTGAGATGTGTTCGAATAATGCGTGCGATTTGAATTGTGTCTGTTCGTTTAGGATGTCGTTTTTATTTGTTTTTGTGTGTTTGTATATTTCTAATTGTTCTAGAGTGTCTAGTTTTCGGCCTTTTGTGTGTACGTGTAATATGTTCATGTTATTGTCGATGTTTTTATATGTGTGGTTTGCTTCAATGAGGTGGTTTGCGAAGGTAGATTCTGTAGTGGTGTGGAGTGCTTTTGTGTGTTCAATGTATCTCTGTTTGAAGCTACGTCCTGTCTGGCCTATGTAGAATTTATTGCAATTTGAACAATTTAGCTTATATACACCGGGTAGATCGAATTTGTTTTGTGCTTTGGGCATGCGTTTTGATAGTGTGTGTTCTGTTTTGTTAGTAGTTTTGAAAGCGATTCTGTATCCTGCTTTTTTAAATTTGTGGGCGATTTTTTCTGTTTGTTTGTTGATGTATGTTAGTGTTATGAATTTGTTGTTTTCTGTCTTTGTCTGTTGTTTGTTTTGTGTTTTGTGTAGGAGTTTACTGACTATTGTTCTGTCATAACCGTTAGATTCTGCTAGATATTTTATCGTGTTTAGTTCGTCTTTGTAGTCTATTTCATCTAAGGGGATGTTGTTAAGTCTATGTATCATGGTTCTAAAAGCAGCTAGTTTGTGTTGTATTGGGTGATTGGAGGTGTTGTGTATTAGTGTGTCAGTTGTAGTTGGTTTTCTGTATATACTGAATTTGTGCCTGTGTTCTAGTTTTGTGATGGAGAGGTCTAAGAAGTTTATGGTATTGTTGTGTTCGTATTCGGCAGTGAAGGTTATGTTTTTATGTATTTTGTTTATGTGCGTTAGTGACTGTTCACATTGTCTTTTGTTTCCCCTGTATAGTTTTTACTTATAAAAAACTTAGTGTTCCGAGTCGTCAATATTATAGTGATATTTAGTTAAGTAACGGACACGTCATGGACAACAAAATCCAAGAATATTGAGAGTTAAATTCTTTCAAAAACCTTATTTCGTTTTATGTACTGTCAAGTTCGTCGAACGAATTGGGTTCGTCCCCACTATGCGATCCGGCCAGATCGAAGATTGAAGGTAAGTGGAAGTTTCAAAATAGTTGATTAATAAATACCAAAATTGTAAGTAAAGTTACAATTTTTGCCGTGACGCCAGGATGTAATATAACAAAAAAGGTTGTATTACACCGGCCTACATTTGACAGTACATTGAATGAAGTACAGTTGCGAAAGCAAAATTGTATTGATGTAAATGTTGAAATATCAGTTTTGAAAAAAAGACTAATCATTGGCAGTTGTTACATAAGAAAAAATAGATCAAGTAAAAATGTCTGAGAACACAGAAAACAGTAGTGTAATAGATTCAGTTATGAGTGAAAGTGACCTTGAGTCGCAATCGCTGAATGAAAGTGGTATGCTGACAGTGGGGCCGAGCGCTGTTACAGAAACAGCTGTCGGCGGTAATATAATCGTTCATTCCACTCCGATTGCGGCTCAAACACAATTAAGCGAAACAGATGTTGATTCTGGGATTCAGTTGACCTCAGTTTCAACCAACAAAAATAAACAAGCCGATGAAATGGACATAATGAGTTTTTTACGAAAGATGGACTGTAAATTAGATCAATTAACTAATGATTTTAATGAACAGAAAATAAAATGCGAACAGCAGAATATTCAAAACGAGATTAAATTTAAAGAAATTAAAGACCTGAATATTCAGTTTCAGCAGAGTATTAGCGTAAAATTTGATGATTTAATAAATGATATACAAGAAAAGAATAAATGTCTAGAAAATGCTAATGAAATAAAAAATAGTTCGAATAAAGTAGAACAGAGTACGAGTAATACAAATGAAAGTTGTAATGGCAATGTTGTATTAGATAAAGAGTTAACAAATGATGACGATGATGTAATTGAAAATGTAGTATCGGAGAGTGCCAATGAGTTTGTAGAATTTGATTATGAGATGTTAATGTGTGTTAATGAGTTAGAGCGAGAGTAGAAAAATAGTATAGTAGCTGAATGTGTAGGGCAGAGGGTAAATTTTCCCCTTATTTGTGATGAACCAAGGTGTTCAAAAATGTTATTATTGGAGGGCAAGAGACCCTATTTAATGGAAGATTTGAGTTATATCCTTTTGTTGTATAATGTTGTACCCTCTGTCTGTAATAATTTTGAGAGTGTGATATGGTATTGTGATGAGAGGGATTTACGTAGAGAATTGTATGTTAATAAAGAAACAGAATTGTATGAATTGAATAGAGAGTATGATGAGTGGAAGGTGAGGATAGAAGTATGTCGAAATAATAATGAGTTAATTGATAATACAAAAGTAAATAACCCGATAAGGAACATAATCACTGATGGCGACTTAACAAAAATACTTGACGTTGACTTGTTTAATGATTATTATGGTAAATAAATGAATTTACAACACACAAAACAGTAATTTGTGTGTTAATGAAATGGAACAATGCTATATAAAACCAAGATTAATCTGGGACGATGGAGGGTAGGCTATAAAACAATAAAAGACAATTATAAACATTTTGTTTTATGGTTTTGACCCTCCAACTTTGGACATTGAAGTGTGGTACAACTGAATAATAATGCTGACGATTTGTAAATAAAAATGTAGTAAATTTATTTGTGTGCATTGTAGAATGTTAAGTAAATAATGTGTGTACGTAAGATGATTGTTGTAATAATAATATTAAAATATTTGCAAGTTAAATAAATAAACAGAATTAATTTTGAAAAACAGTAATTGACTAATTATAATTGCTTGGTAGCTATGTAGTTTGTATTTTCAATAATTGGTATTTTAATTTAATTAAAACAACTTGATATGTTTTAAATATTTTGATTGATTATTTAAATGTTATATAATAAAATTTTCTGAGGAATCTAAATTATTTTTTTGTTACGAGATGACTTGGGTAATTAAATGATAAATTGTTTGATTTAAACTAATATTTGTGTTAAATGTTTCAGAGGTGAGGTGAAAGTATTGGGGTGTAGGGGGTAGATGTTTTGTGTATATCAATTTAAATGGACTGTAAGTATAGAAATTTTATAGTACGATCAAGTATAATAAAAATGTTTATTTGAAATAATTGTGTTAAATACAAATGATGATTAATTAAAACAACTTAATAATAACGGAAAGATGATATATAATAATTATTAATAATAAATTTGAAAATTTTAAGAAAATTCAATGGTAGGAGGTTGTAAATTTTGTATTTAATATTTTATGTTAATGAAGGTTAAGCTAGGGATATAGGAGGTTAAAACACCATCCAAACTAATAATGTCATTTAAGTATAAATTACTAGTTTTAGTGTTACAAAAGGTATTTTACTTGTGATTCTCCAACTTTTCGGGCGGTCACGGCCTCACCGAACCCTGACCGTGGAATTGGTTTAGCTTCAACAGTTATGGTTGGGGCACATTACGTTACGCGCTGCCTTAACTGGCCATAGCTGTTATCGTTGTCAAGGTGAACTTTGAAATTGACGGGGGGAATTAAGGGGAATCACCAAACTAGGGAACAGCGGCTACCACTCTGTCCGCATGGGGGCAGCAAAGCCAGGTGGTAGACCCGTTTAAGGGCGTTTAATTATAAACAAGAATATGTTGATATTCATAACATTAAAATGTAACTGCCAAAACAAAGACACGGAGAGGTCAAGCTACTCCAAAATATGCCGTCTTTGTGGAAGCGAAAAGGCGCCACAGTCTTACATAACTTGCAATAGAGTGTGTGGATGGGAGGTGGCTCAGATGAGCCACGAATTTAAATTTTATAACATGAAAAATTGCTAACTCAAAATTCAATCCAATAAAATGCTTGTGTTCTGTTTAAATAACTAGATGCTCATACATTCACTATAAGGTGTTCATTCTATAATTTTAAATGTATTATTTTATTGTTGCAGGTTAGATATAAGTATTGATAAAAATATGTGTTTTCATTATGTGTGTATTTTTGAACCTAAGTAAATAATTAAACCGACTGGCAGGCGGTTAACATAAATTACCAGAGTCAGAAAAAGGGGAAACAAGGAGGTGAGAAGTAAGGATAATTAAATATATATATATATATATTATAACGTAGCGGTAAAGAGGTGTCCGCCACTTATGAGTGTATTGCAATTACGGGTTTAGTTAGTTCAGCCCCACTGTTGTAAGCGCCAATCTATAACGTAGCGGTTTATGAGGTACTAGCGAAACGTCCACCTTTAGTCAAGCCCCACTATTGGGTTCGCCAATCTACAACGTAGGGGTTTTTGTAGAGGTTTTAGCGAAAACTTTGTATGTTGCTTATTGGGTGTTCGTCTTATTTAATTAAGCTCCCAATGTGGTGTACGCTAATCTGTAACGTACTGCCTTGAGATATTAAAGTTTCCGCCTCTCCGCAGTCGCCACTTATGAATTATAATGACCAAAGTTTAAAAAATAAAGTATTTTGTAATGTTACTCAATCAAAAGCCGAAATCGAGAGTGTGTGATTTGGGGTCAAGTAGGGAAGTTGTTCAGCCTTATGAGGAAGAGAGAGTAAGTACCGATTATTTACACTCGGTTTAGATGATTTCTGAAAATTTTCAAATTGTTTGCTGTGATTTAAATCAGCTGATTGTGAGACGAGTTCCACGCATAGTTCAACCAGCCTACACTATGGCAAAATATGACCCGATGGATCTGTGCTGAAATCTATTACAACTACCCACTACAAAAAATATAACACATTTTTATTATTCAATATCATTTTTCAATAATATTTATTATTTATATTATTGGTTTTTGTTTTCCTGCCACCAAAATACAAGTATCACAATCGATCTTTACTTAATTAAAACATAATATCGACTTCCTCGAGTAAACATGGAATTGTCAAAAAAAAAAAACATATATGGTTTTGTTTACCAAATTTTATACTATTTTTTTAAAACATCAATCAATATATAATTCTTTTTATTTCCCCAGGGTTAAGGGTAAGTTCTTTTTGTTATGAGATGGTCAGAAATGGATAATTATACTACGCTTTACAAATACCGAAAAATATTAAAAAATTTTGTTTATTTTCGTATAATATGTAGTTACAGAAATGTCCGTAAGAGAGCAGCGTGCGTTTGTTTACTTTAGAACATGTGATTAATTTTGACTAATTTTTTGTTCTATTCAACCATTCGGAATGCGTTTTCTTCGTTAATTATTAAACGAAATGTTTATATTACCTCTCTTCTTATAGTTCTTACTGGAATGAAGCCTTTCCTCTAGTGAGGTCCGTCTTGAGTTGTAATTTCATTACCGTCTGGCCCATATTCTATCGTCAACTTGAAACATAGCGAAACTAGGCCGAATCATCAGAAGGGTTTTCTTTCACTGTTTATTATGGAGTATAACCATTTAATTTTGATAAATAAGGTAGGATTATATAGTGTTCATATTGCTTTTTAATTTTGTACTAATTTTACACTTCTCCAAAGTTTCAAAAAGGATATTTTAATAGAATTGTGGTAGCATCATTTTGTCAACTCGCCAGGTTTAATTTCCCAATTTTTATTATTAACAATACTTGTTATTCTCGTCACTCTTAGTAACCCATAATATTTTTATTATACAGGCAGTTTGTAATTATTATAAATTTATATTTTATTTACCGAAAAATAATTCTTTTTAATTCCGGTTTCTTTCCCAATTCGGTTTACATAATAGGTTTCTGTTCATTTTCTTACGACCTTGTATATAAGTATTTAATATTTTTATTATCTTTAGATGAATTTATATATTATTTATTAGTCTCTCATAGTATTCCTACACTGCACTACTTCCTTCTGTCATTTCCCTCATATAGTATTATTTTAATTTTTTATTATCATTTGATATTTAAATCTTTTATGTTTTTTAAAACGAACCCTGGGTTATCTTATACTATAACACAAATATTTGCAAAAATATAAAATTAACTTGGGTATTAAATTTGGTTGTCTACACAATATAAATATTACAATAAATTAATAAAATACAGAATCAGTTAGTAGCATTATAGTCTACTATCATAGTTTTATAATTCCCAAACCTACAGCACAATTCTGTAATAAGTTACCTTCACTTTCACTTTTTACCTCAATGGGTACACTATAACTCACTTGTCACTGTATATCACTCAAATTGTTTATAATGTTTAGTGATATACTTTAATTTTGAGCTAGTTATAGGTTACCCATTTCTGACCTTTATGTTCTTACATGATTTAATTTATTGGGACCGGGTTATGTAATGTTACAATATATATATTTCATGTAATTTGTTCAATTATGAGATGTGTTTTCATTATGTTAGGAATATCAGCTGATCAGCAATAAAATGTCACTGTTATATTGGTTGTAAATGTTCCAGGTAATTAATGTTTAATGCAATGTTTCAATGTATTACCGATGCTATTTAAAGTGAGAAATAAAGTAATAATTGGTGAAAGTTAATAAAAGATAGTTTTGGGTGATGAATATTTGATGGGACATGTAGATCTGTCCGAGTTAAAGTTAAAGTTGAAATAGGAGAGAATAATATTGTTTTGAAAATAATGTAATGATGTTGTAAGATAATGTGTGTTAGAGAGTTTTAAGAAGTATTGATGTTGACACAGTAGTAATGGAGAATCTATGTAGAGTTTTGAGTGATATATTGATGTTTATAATTAATTATGTTATTTTGTTGTAGTTGTAGTAAGGTAATGAGATTGAGATTTTGGGGATGGCAATTTTGTAGTAGGGGGTAGTGTAATGTAGGAGTCCGCAACAAAGTTGGGACGGGATGGGACCGATTTAGTGGGAAAGGGGTCGCCTCAGGTAGAATCCAGGGACCAGATAATGGGAAATGAGTTTTTGGGGGGGGGGGAACACGTATCCCAAGTACAAAGGGTTAGAGAGTATTTTTTTTTATATATCGAGAGAAGGTGGCGAATTGAGTTTAATGATAAGTTGGGGTTAGAGAGTGTTTTGATAGATATTTTGATAGAGATGGGTGTCATATTAGTTGAAGTTGATGAATATCAGAGTCAGGGGGAGAAAGATTATATATGTATACAGATAAAGTAGTAAATTAAAGGAGATAAATAATTTAGATCACCCACAGTAATGGAGAGTAAGATTGTCAAATACAGACAGAGATTTATAACAAGAATAATAAAATATTTTTATTGAAACCAGTGACAAAATTTTGATAGAATTTGGAAATATAAGGTCAGAAAGTGTTTATTTTAAATAATTTGAATGTCAATTTGCTTATTATTTATAATAATATTTTGTTTATTTTAAATATTTTATTTTATTATGTTTTGTGTTTCAAGTTAGGATGTTACAGATGTTAAATGTATTTTCAGATAGAACATATACATAACACATGTAGGTCAAGGTTGTGGACTTGACCTAGTTTTGAACAGCTGATAATGAGGTCATAGAAATTAATAGTATGGAAGTCAATTCAACTCTTGTTTTTGATCAATTTAAACAAATTTTAAATAATTTCTATATGTAAAGGAAACACTTTAATAAATTTAAATTTTTCTTTGAATTTTAAAATTTTTTGGAAAAAAAAATCTTGATTTTGCGCCTGCCAGCTAATGGGTATTTTTAAGCCTTGATTATTTGATTGTTTGTATATTAACCATGTTTATTATTATTGATTCATTGTATTGACTGGTACTGTTAGACTCTAGGTAATCCATGTTAGGTTAAGGATGTTCTTATTTGTAAGAGATGTTTAAATTGATTTATTTTAACTAACGGAAATAACAGAAAAACCTAATGAAGAGAATAATTCAAAATAAATACAAAAATTTTTGATTTGATTTTAAATGGAAACAACCAGTGAGTGGTATTTTAAATAAATTTTAAAGAAGTTTTCAATTTATAACATGTAATGTGAGTGTGTGTGAGCCCAGTATCTGCTAAAGGCAGCCCAGCTTGCATACAAGGGAAAACATATCGGTGGAGGATCTGGCATAATCTAAGCCAGGGATTGAGGATTTTGGGGGGTAGCATGTTAGAAGGTGAGGTGTGCTGTGGTACGTGTCTGTTCGATTTTTCGGTGTTGGGATCTCTTACAGAGAAGTCCAGTGATCTCGTTCAGATGCGTCCATAGTCGCCGAGCCAGGGGGGTCGTGTACCAACGAAGAGTAAGAACAAGGGGGTTGTTGGCACCAGTTCCTCACCGGTCCTCTTAAGGGTTTTATCAATGAGATTTCTTCTGTTCTGGACAGAAGAATTCTCATTGGGGGGGGGTATTGTAACGTGTCAAAATTGGGTAATTGTATTTATGGGGTATTTGTATTTTATTTTATTTCCGTTTTCGGGGTTTCGTAAATAATATTGTGCAAGTTAATTCCATTGTAACAGACCACGTGGCAAGTAGAACAGTTTCAGAACAAAGGCGACGTAATATTCCGTTGTGAAATTAGTACCGAGGTATGCACCACCCTAAGTTTTCTCAGAACTGTAAGTCAAACAACGCTGTAAAAAATGGCGCAGCAACGACGTTGGGTGAAACCAGCAAGCCGACCTGCAGGAAACGTTGCTAAGGACCGCCTCCTTTGTGTGACATCAAGCCAGCAGTGCCTAGAGATCATCGACACACATGACTGATACAACCACTATGTATCATGAATAGAGTCGGTAAACTACAGCAACTTAACTGTGAACGATGACAAAATCAAACGAGCAGTGGTCACGAACTTCCTACCACTCAACAAAGGATGCTCCCCAGTCTTTCGCTGTTCGTGTCGGCCAACACACAGAGCCAAGTTAGGCTTCTTACAAAATTTTATATTTTACCGGTAATAGAGTGAAACAACAGTAAAAATGTATGTGACCGTGGTCAATCAAAAGTGTAGAACAGAATCAGATATTTTTCGGACACAAAAA
Organism: Magicicada septendecula; assembly: GCA_034769895.1. Taxonomy (NCBI): domain Eukaryota; kingdom Metazoa; phylum Arthropoda; class Insecta; order Hemiptera; family Cicadidae; genus Magicicada; species Magicicada septendecula. The sequence goes on from CM068368.1 coordinate 665,924,558, forward strand.
ACAAGAAATTTAAAAGAACAATGGGTGCGCGCGGAAACCACATTGCCGGCGGATTTCATTCTAATAAAAGTGTAAGGGCTGTGGGGATTAACATGGTTTGGGGTTTTTAAAAAATAATTAAATTGAATATATGTGAGAAAAGCAGGCTGGGCTGTTTATAGTTATGTATGTGTGTGTTATATAGAAGGTAAGGTAATTATGTTTTTGCATTAATAATCATCTATGTATAAGTCTGTCATTCCAAGTTTAAAAGAAAAAAAAACAGAGTAGAGAATAACAAATTTTTTGATTTTATACATGTAAGATGCTCAACAACAGTAAAAATTAAAAACTACTATCTTTCAAATGATGAATATTGAGAGTTAAATTCTTTCAAAAACCTTATTTCGTTTTATGTACTGTCAAGTTCGTCGAACGAATTGGGTTCGTCCCCACTATGCGATCCGGCCAGATCGAAGATTGAAGGTAAGTGGAAGTTTCAAAATAGTTAATTAATAAATACCAAAATTGTAAATAAAGTTACAGCAGGGATATATCGATTTGCAATTACAGGTTACTTTTATATAAATATCAAAAAAGGTTCTTTCAACGATTATAATTATATAGTCAGAGAAGGGAGCAGGCATAGAAAGTATAACATGTACAAAAATAATTCTTAAAAGTAATAAATGACAATTTGTTAATAATATATAATGTCTGTAGTATACACTTTATACCCAATAGTTGACTAGACGACTTCGTTGCTGGTCGATACTTTGCATCATGGGAAATTCACAATGGCGGCACGTCTCGCTGTAGAATATTACTGTGAATTGATGGTTGGAAATTCTGATAATAAAATCACCTTCACAACTGTTTTATTGGTCTCCGTGATAGTGTATATTGTCTATTGTGTTGTTCTGGTATCCTGGATAAGTGTTCAGTGTTCACTGGTGTTAATTGTCTTATTTTAGATGTATTGAATGTTTGCTGGTTATGGCCAAAAATTCGAGAAGTTGTTACGAAGTGAATTATTAATGTTAGGTTGTTTGACCGGTTTAATTCACTTGTATTGTGTAGTGTATTGTTTGTTTTCACTGTTGTGGTAGAGTATTTCACTGAATTTAAGTCATAAAGTGTCAATTTAGGTAACTCTCGTATTCACTGATTTTCAACCTTTACTCCATTACAATTCGTTATACGGTTTTAGAACGCGATCGAGCATCAACCGTTCCCGTTGAATGTTAATAATGAACTGTTTTACTTCCTTCGTCTTAGGAAATATCTTGCCAAGTTAATATTGGAAAAGTATTGTTAAAATAATTTTCACTTCCTATTTAGGTAATTATAAAGTACATTATATATGGAATATTTTTAGTTTATTGATTGCTTTCATGAACTATTAACCACATAATTGGTTTATTTATCTCATTCTGTTTAATTTGGTATGTAATAGTCCATATTTGTTGAGATTTTTGTTAAAATAGCCATATTTCTGTCTTTTTGGAAATCTAGGCCCAAAACTCTGTTTCCTGTTCTTGTACAAAATTACTGCCATTTTAGGTGTTATACATATAATTATAATAAATTTCAAATGGTCACAAATCTTTCCCTTTCCTTAATTCCTTATAAATTTAACATTTGAGCTGTCTTTTAGTGATAATTCATTAATTTACTATTTCTCCTCTGAAATAGTTTGGTTTTATATTTCGAAAATTTTTAATAATTTAAGACATTTTTCTATATTACTCTTTTAAAGCATAGGATCATTTACAGTAGTTAGTTATCGATCCACCTTACATAAATCTTGTTAGTTTACATGGTTCATTGGTTAATTAACTAGTTTATATTAATTTTTGGGAATTCATTATTTGGCCTAGAGTTTAGTATTTTACATATATGGTTTTTTCAAATAAAGTTAATTCTACACCTCCTCTGACTTTTAAAAGTTAACATAACATGAAATAAAATTGCTTACATAACTACTGATACCAGTAGCATATAATTCATGCTACTAATACAAAAAATAATATTTGACATGAATTAGCAGTCTTCAAAGTTAGACATGTTTGTTGGACCTATTTTGAACATACATTTAAACATTTTATAAACTGATACAGCATCCATACCTAAACATTTTAATCTGTATGCATGCTGTTATGTAACTAAAACATCTTACACTAAATATAAACCTTATTCTATAGGAACTCTTTGAAAGTTGGAGTTCCTAGGCTCTAAACATTATTAGCCATTTAAATTTCTTAAACTTTATTTAACTTAATTTACTTTCAGTCTTTTCTGATTATACTATATTATTATCTTTAATCCCCTTGTACAGTAAACATTCCCCCACATACTTTCTTTATTATTGGCATTACTATGAATGTTTTGATATAAAAAGTGACCTTATTTATGAAATATAGGAAATATTTGTCATTTCAATATTTCATCACCTGTTAATTATAAAATATAAAAGTTATTTAATAGCACCTTGTTTAAGTTATAGTTACACATTAACTTGAAGTTTATTATACTTAAAACCACTTCCACTGGTACACATTCACTGTTGGTTCTGACTTATATTTGAGTTTTATTACATTCTCAGACCAAACCTTTTGTCATAATGGACTGTGAAGATTTGTTTATTTTACCATGTAATAACTTTAGTTGGTTCACTTCTTATCATACTACTAAATACTTTTGTCTATAATTAAGTTACAATTTCATAAGGTTTTGGGGTGTTATACTTTCTTTTGTGGTATTAACATTTGGTTTGGGGTTCATGGTCATTAATAATAGGTTTTTATTGTGGTTTTTCCATCCTATATCTTCCTTTCTTCTCTTCTTCCTTCTTGGGTTTGGGGTATCTTCTTTATCATGCTACTAAACTTCCTCTTCTTTCTTGGGTTCGGAGTATCTTCTTTATCATGCTACTAACTTTACTCTTCTTTCTTGATTTCGGGATATCTTGTTTATCACCTGCTACTAAACTTCCTCTTCTCTCTTGGGTTCGGAGTATCTTCTTTATCATGCTTGCTCCTAATCTCCTGGGTAATCTCCTGATTTTTTTAATATGAGTTTCTTTTAATTTATTTACTTGCCTTTTATTGTTGCATTTTTATTATTTAATTACTTTTTTCTTTTATAGTAGTGTTTTTCTTTGAAGTGTACTTTTATTTTCATTTGAAATTCTTGGTTATATGTAATTTAATTGTTTTTATGATCTTAATGGAATTAATTTTTAGTGGATTATCTGTCATGCTACAACAGTGAGAGAAAAAGATAAGTAAACATAGAATAACAAACCAAGGAACAATACAAATACAAAATAATTGCAAACAAACAACAATAACAAAATTAAGTAAAAAGAATAATGATAACCAAATGTCAAAATAGGCCAGAAATAACAGAAAACAATCATGTTTGATGTCTAAATAAACTACATCAGAAAGGCTATTCAATAATAATAACAACACAGGTTAACAAAAAAAATTTTTTTGCTTGGTGCCTAAGATTTTATAGCTGATTTTAACTATATTTGTCGTGCTGATTATAAATATAAAAACCGTTTTTCTGTATCAGCAATACTTTTTGAGATACAGCGTTACTTACTAATAAGCACTTTCACTATAAAGTCTGTTGAGTTGTGGTTAAGTGAAGGTTTATACATGTGTTAGTTCCTCGTTATTTTCCCTTCTTCTTCTGTGTACAACAATCAGCTGACTGCAGGCTTTATTAAGACGCCATATTTGTTTATATAACCTTGTGTTTGCATCCAACATAACCTCTAAGTTCTGTTTTTGTAGTTATATTGAAAAGAAAGAAATGTATTCCAGTCGAAGGAGCTGTGTTAATCATCCTGATATATTTTGCTACGTATGTGGTGAGTACACACTGAAAGAAAATAGAAACACTATTTCTGATTTTGTGAAAAGAGCGTACCATGGATACTTTGGCGTTAGGCTTGGTGACCAAGATAAACTGTGGGCTCCACACATTGTTTGTAAAACTTGTACCGAACCCCTACGCCAGTGGACTAACGGAAAAAGAATGAAATTCGGTGTGCCGATGGTTTGGAGAGAACCCAAAAATCACATTGATGACTGCTATTTTTGTATTGTAAATATTAATGGCATCAATCAAAATAACCGCAGCAACTGGACATATCCTGATTTAGCCTCTGCAAGACGGTTCCTCATTCAGATGAATTATCAATTCCAACGTTTCATCAGGTACCGGAGCTCTCTGAGGATGAGTTTAATCTTTCTGATGCTTGTTGTGATATAGATCAAGGTAACGATAGTGATTACGAGGGAAAATCATCAATTCCTCAACGTTTTAACCAAAGCGAGTTAAGTGCCTTATCAGAGATCTCAACCTCTCAAAACAAGCTTCTGAAGTACTTGCGTCCAGGTTGAGTGACAAGAATCTACTTGATCATGGAACAAAAATTACATTATACTGTACAAGAGAAAAAGATTTGTTACCCTTTTTTTCTCAAGAAAACGATCTTGTATTTTGTCAAGATGTCAAAGGGCTCCTAATGAAAATGGGCCTTCCCAAATATTGTCCAGATGATTGGCGTCTCTTTATTGATAGCTCTAAGCGGAGTTTGAAGTGTGTACTTTTGCACAATGGCAACAAAATTGGATCAATACCAATTGCTCACTCAACCAAAATGAAAGAAGAATACGATACCATAGCTTTGGTCTTGGATAAGGTTAGGTATCATGAACACGAATGGGTAATTTGTGTGGACTTAAAAATGGTAAACTTTCTCCTTGGCCAGCAAGGTGGCTACATAAAATATCCTTGCTTCTTGTGCCTTTGGGATAGCAGAGCAAAACAATATCACTGGGTAAGAAGAGAGTGGCCTACGAGGGAGAACATGGTTGTTGGGGAAAGAAATGTTATTCATGAACCCTTAGTTGGACGGAACAAAATCATCTTGCCTCCACTGCATATAAAGCTTGGTCTTATGAAACAATTTGTGAAGGCTCTTGATCAGGATAGTCCATGCTTTGGATACATTTGCCAAACGATGCCTGGGCTAAGTACAGAAAAACTTAGAGCTGGAATATTCGATGGCTCTCAAATCAGACAGTTCATAAATGATCCTCATTTCGTAGATTCTATGAATGAGGCAGAGCGAAAAGTATGGACGTCATTTGTCTTCGTTGTCAGAAACTTTCTGGGCAACCACAAAGCTGAAAACTATGAAGAACTAGTTAACAGTATGCTCAACAATTTCAGAGACCTTGGCTGTAACATGAGCATAAAGGTTCATATCTTATACAGCCACTTGGACCGTTTCCCTGAAAATCTAGGCGATAACAGTCTAGAACAAGGTGAGAGATTTCACCAGGATATTAAAACGATGGAGTACCGCTACAAAGGAAGATGGGATACTCATATGATGGCAGATTACTGCTGGAACTTGCAAAGAGACTGTCCAAACAAAGTTCATTCAAGAATGTTCCAAAAAAGAAGCTTCCGGAGTGCAAATTAACTTTTCCTTGTCTTTTTATCTTATTATTTTGAATATTAATTGTTATTTTAGCTACTGTAGGGATAATGATATGTTACTATGGGGTTTTTCGAGTCAATAAATTAAATTAGAAATTAAAATACGGCTGTTCATTTTAAATTTATCACCTATAACTTAGGCCTAATTTAAATGGGATAACGTAAATCACGCTATTGTGATTTTTTACAAACAAGAGCTCATAGGCTAAACCTAATGTCAAATTCAGCATATCAAATACACACAAAATCAGATGAAAAAGCCCCGGCACGAAAACATGTGTTGGGCTGTGTAATCATATTGGTAATAAGATAAGGAAAATATCTTAATTAGAAAATATTTATTCATTTTGAGCAAAAACACAAGCTTTATAACAATGAGTACAAAATGCTTTTAACCAATAGAGAGTAGTCTGGTTACCATAAAAACGAAACTTTATTAGAGAAACCATTATAAACGAATTAAGAGTCCAGTTTTAGCATCAGAAGAGGGCAGCTGACAAAATTGTCGATCCAAAGAAATTAATAAAATAAACCAAACAGATGAATGAAAACCAATAATAACGATGAAAAGACAAAATTGACAGAACCTTTCAGCAAAATAAATCCAAATTAATTGAGAATTATAAGAAATAAAACCAATATAAGAGAAAGACGACTCGAACACCAGAACTGATAAAAATAATCCATCAAACATCAATGAACTTGTAAAGTATAATACTAAATTAATTTACTACACCCACGAGACTTTTCACAACACTTAAAGGAATTAATGCACAATATCCAAACTTGGTTCAAACACTATAAACACTGAATAACTATTAAAATATTCAATAATTAGTAATAAAAGATTATTCAAATTCATTATTAAACTTTGAGAAATAAGAAACGATGTATGCACAATTTCTAACTTAACCTATGTTTGTAAAGTGAACTCACTATTGTTTTAAAACCTAAGAAAACTGTTATAAAGAAAGGTCATAATATTTAATTAACTTGATGTCAAGGATTGTACTTTCAAAAATCATTTTGTAATCTTTTTGCCGTAATCTAAAGAACTTTTTGAATGATCACACGGCTGAATAAAATAAATTCGACATCTTAGCGTGGTCATCAATGACCCAAGTCAAAATAGCCAACCGCTGAGTGGTAATTTCTTTATAGCCGGAGCATAACAAATAAAAAAGTAATATATTTTTATAATTTCATGTTATAGTAATTATTAACAGCAAAACTGACCATTAATAAACCAATACTTCCTTTAATACCTGTTCATTATTTCAATTACTAATCTTTATGTGTTTACTTCATTAATATAGCCCCGTAAAAATTTTTCTACAAGAATTACAGGTTGGTAAGATTATCGCGGGAAGCAGATTTTGAATTTCTCCGACGACAAGTGGCGAGAGATATAAAACTTTTTAATTGTTTTGAACAAACAATTTGGCGCCTAGAAACGGGAAAATCACAATTAATTGGAACAGGTATTGGCTAGGTCAAATACAACGCAAGAAGATCGTTACGAAATTACAACGCAACTGTGAAATTAACGAAACATTAACACTTTGATCGTTATAAATTGAAGACGATCCCAAAGTGAATTTCACGGGACGACAAGAATATATTATTACAAATTGATGCCTACAACAGTGGGGCATAACTAAAGAGCGACACGAGCAAAAAATGATTATTACAAATTGGCGACCAACTAGTGTGGCTAGAGTTGAAGGAAGAATATTATTCTAGCGGTGGTTACGGAAAAGGATAACAAGAGGCAGATCAAAACAGAGGAAAGCGGATATCGACATGGGAAACAAGGAAGCAACACCGGTTAAGGAAGTAGAAGTGATCGTAAAGGATACCCCAGGAGAACAACCAGATAAACCCACACAAAAAGAAGACATGAGCATGCAGGAGATGATGAGAATTTTAATGGAAGGGAATAACAAAACCAATGAAACAAATGAACAAAAAATTGGACATAAATAAGGAAGAAACTAATGACAATTTTAAGAAGCAAGAGGAAAAAATGAATGAAAAATTCGATAGGCATAAGGATGAAATGAAGGAAGATTTAAAACAAATAATGAAAAAATTGTCAGTACGAACGAAAGTACTAAAGAAGACTTAAGGCAGAAAATTAAAGAAAATAATGAGAGCTTAAAGCAGCAAATAGACCAGAAAATGGAGGAACATAGTGATACGTTAAGGAAGAACTATGAAACATTACAACAACAATTGAAGGAAGACAGTGAGAAGAATTAAAACAACTATTAATAGGGTATCGTAAAGAAATCAAACAGACAAAAACGGAGATGAATAAGAAATGGGAAGAACGAATTACAAAGCAAATCATCTTAATGAAACATTAGATAGTGGTTTCAAGAAATTTAATGAAACACTAGACAGCACTTCTGAAGGTATCAAAGAAACATTGAATAAGAACAGGGAACCGGTAAATCAGAAAATAGAAGGTAGTAGGAAGGAAATAGAAATTAAAGAAGACCCAAGTGCATTGTTATCTCAGAATAAAAATAACAACAACAAAGAGAATAATAAATACCTGGGAAAGAAGATGAAGAAAATAGAAAAGATATGTAAAAAGAAACTAATAAAAACACGGGAAGAATTGGAGATGATAAAGAATGGATTAATTAATGTGCTTAATCTACCAATTGCTGACCATACTGAAATAATGAATTTTAAGGATTGTAGAAGAACTTTAAAAGAGATTCTAGAAGGGATTCACAACAAATCAGTGAGAAGAAACTTAAGAAAATCTATACTTCAATGGAATATACCAAAAGTAGAAAGGTATAATAAAAAGTCAATGAGATCATCAATAATGAATATGCCATTAAAGGATGCATTTAGTAAATTAGATGCTAAAGTGATTGATGTAGGCATGGATACTAATGAACATGTAGTCTTAGAAGAATTGCTGTACAAGGTAGCAGAGACCTATATCACAAGGACGGAAACAGTTCTGTACACCAGAGTGATCCGAACGACAAGTGCAGATGAAATAATGGACCATGGGTAAACTAAGTGCCGATGAATGCTGAGAAATGGGACTGATTTTCGAATTACTGACCAAGCAAACCAAAGGAAAAGAAAGGAAAAAAACAAAATTCCAAAATATAAATAAGGACAGCTTACACCACCATTTAGAAAACGTATGAGATGAAATAAACAAACAACGAAACAAAGTGAAAGCAAGTATTAATAACACAAGATAATTAGAAAGGAGATCAATTAAAATAAATTAATATAAAACAATCGTGACATGCTAAGACAAATAAATAAAATTGTAAGGAATATAGAATATTAAGAGAGAATAAAGAAATGGTATAAGGAAAAATAAAGAAACACAATAAATATCTGAAGCAAAATAAGGGTAATCAACAAATGAAAAGAAAGAAAAAAATGTCTAAGATAATTAAAATGATCACAAGAAGAAAAGAAAAACAGACTATTTAAGAGTTAGAAGTAATGAAATTAACAAATAAATAAATAAAAACAACCAACTGTGTGAGTATATAACAGAATATAGCAAAGGAATAGCGGAAGGAAGAATGAGTAGAGAAAGTTAAAATGATCTGAAGAACGATAAAGTGGACAATCCCCAAAATATTATTATTATTATTAATGAAAATCACAAGATGACTAAAAGAGGTATTTAAGATTGAGAATAGGTCCAGCAATCAATTAACTGAGCAGAGATGATGTTCCTCTGATCTCAGAATAAAAGGTAGTAATGGATGAAACCAGCTACAAAATGTTAGGGAAATTATATATTACAGGGAGAACACACAAATGTGAATAAGTAACTACAGTTCTAAAAAATAACCAAAGATGAAGAATAAGAAAAAAAATTATATATAACTGATAATTTCATAAAAAACTATGCTAGTGTTTTACAAAATGATCAATTTTGATGGTCAGGCATTATGTTACGATACCAAAAGCAGCCCAATACCAGAGAAGCATAAAATAAAAAGCATGAAAATAAAGAAGAATTAACAATTTTAAATAAATAAAAATAGAATGACTATAACATATACAAGACAAATGACTATGACCCAACCCAAGTGATTGGCCCAATGACAAAAGAAATGAAATGAACACATGAATTAAGAAACTATTATTAAATGTACCATTAATCATGGAAAGTACAAGCCCAAAGAAAATATTGTAATATTAGTTAAGTAAATATAGACTAATAAAGAAATAAACAAACAATAAAACACACAGACCATGATACAAAGAATGATAATAACAAAAGTGAAACATAATAAATAACAAACTAAAATGAACCAAGAGTGCATGATAGGAGTAGGAAGTGAATTACCAGTTAACATTATAATAAGGCTGATCACACCAAAGTGGATAATGTAAAGAAATTAAATAATATGGAATAACCACTGTTAACACTAAAGTATTATGAAACTTTACAAAGTGCCAGTGTAACCCAAAAGATAAATAAACATAAATAATTATAAGCAAGAACTCATCTGGAAGTGAGAGTGCATAAGGAAAGTGGATAACTAGAATTAAAATTAAACCACAAAAAATATATAAAAACACCCAAATAAGTGAGTAGGCCTAATTAGAGAGATTAGTGGCGAAAAGGAAATAATAACACTAGTAGATAAGATATCATTAGATTAGATTGTTAGTCAGTATACAAAATACATTAATATTAGTCAAAGCAATATTGTTATTAGTTAGAATTAATAATTAAAAGGACTAAACCAAACTTTACACCAATAATATGGTATAAAGGAAAGGTAGACCTAAAAAGAGAAATGAATGTTTAAGTGCTAAAATTATATGTTAAATGTTTGAAGTTATTGTAATGATGTTATAAAGAAATGCAGAGAAGATAATAGTGATATTATAGAAATGTGCAAATGTTATAATTGTTGAAATAGTATTAAGAATAAGTTGTATTAATGGTGATGAAAGCCTAAGAAACAGTTCATGTTAAAGTTATAAAATTAGCTATAAAAAGCATTAAAATGTCAGAGAAGCTGTAATAGCCATATACTAAGGAATGTAAATCAATAATTAATGTAAACTAACTAAAACAAAACAATAAAAAAATAGTAATAAGAGTAAAATTAAAATAAAAACAATGTAACAAGGATAGGTCAGGATAGGCCTAAAACGATGTAAACCAAAATTGTAAAATATCCACAAATAACAGTAAACAGTGAGAGAAAAAGATAAGTAAACATAAAATAACAAACCAAGGAACAATACAAATACAAAATAATTGCAAACAAACAACAATAAAAAAATTAAGTAAAAAGAATAATGATAGCCAAATGTTAAAATAGGCCAGAAATAACAGAAAACAATATGTTTGATGTCTAAATAAACTACATCAGAAAAGCTATTCAATAATAATAATAATAATAATCATATTGGGAATAAGATAAGGAAAACATCTTAATATGACTAAATATTGACGACTCGGAACACAAAGTTTTTTATAAGTAAAAACGTAAAGTTTTACCTTACAGCCTGAACCGGCTTTCACCTATAGAAGGCTTCATCAGAGGCTGTCGTTAGTAGCGCTGCTCGTCTTGTTGTTGGCGACGAGAAAGTGTTTCGAAAGATTGAAGCTGTGTGTGTGTGGTGAGATGTGTTCGAATAATGCGTGCGATTTGAACACATCTCACCACACACACACAGCTTCAATCTTTCGAAACACTTTCTCGTCGCCAACAACAAGACGAGCAGCGCTACTAACGACAGCCTCTGATGAAGCCTTCTATAGGTGAAAGCCGGTTCAGGCTGTAAGGTAAAACTTTACGTTTTTACTTATAAAAAACTTTGTGTTCCGAGTCGTCAATATTTAGTCATATTTAGTTAAGTAACGGACACGTCATGGACAACGAAATCCAAGAAAACATCTTGATTAGAAAATATTTATTCATTTTGAGCAAAAACACAACAAGCTTTATAACAATGAGTACAAGATGCTTTTAACCAATAGAGAGTAGTCTGGTTACCATAACAACGAAACTATATTAGAGAAAACCGTTATAAACGAATTAAGAGTCCATTTTTAGCATCAGAAGAGGGCAGATGACAAAATTGTCGATCCATGAAAATTAGTAAAATAACCCAAACAGATGAATGAAAACCAATAATAACGATGAAAAGACAAAATTGACAGAACCTTTCAGCAAAATAAATCCAAATTAATTGAGAATTATAAGAAATAAAACCAATATAAGAGAAGGACGACTCGAACACCAGAACTGATAAAAATAATCCATCAAACATCAATGAACTTGTAAAGTATAATACTAAATTAATTTACTACACCCACGAGACTTTTCACAACACTTAAAGGAATTAATGCACAATATCCAAACTTGGTTCAAACACTATAAACACTGAATAACTATTAAAATATTCAATAATTAGTAATAAAAGATTATTCAAATTCATTATTAAACTTTGAGAAATAAGAAACGATGTATGCACAATTTCTAACTTGACCTATGTTTGTAAAGTGAACTCACTATTGTTTTAAAACCTAAGAAAACTGTTGTAAAGAAAGGTCATAATATTTAATTAACTTGATGCCAAGGATTGTACATTCAAAAATCATTTTGTAATCTTTTTGCCGTAATCTAAAGAACTTTTTGAATGATCACACGGCTGAATAAAATAAATTCGACATCTTAGCGTGGTCATCAATGACCCAAGTCAAAATAGCCAACCGCTGAGTGGTAATTTCTTTATAGCCGGAGCATAACAAATAAAAAAGTAATATATTTTTATAATTTCATGTTATAGTAATTATTAACAGCAAAACTGACCATTAATAAACCAATACTTCCTTTAATACCTGTTTATTATTTCAATTACTAATCTTTATGTGTTTACTTCATTAATATAGCCCCGTAAAAATTTTTCTACAAGAATTACAGGTTGGTAAGACTATCGCGGGAAGCAGATTTTGAATTTCTCCGACGACAAGTGGTGAGAGATATAAAACTTTTTAATTGTTTTGAACAAACAATTTGGCGCCTAGAAACGGGAAAATCACAATTAAGTGGAACAGGTAAACAGGTATTGGCTAGGTCAAATATGACGCAAGAAGATCGTTACGAAATTACAACGCAACTGTGAAATTAACGAAACATTAACACTTTGATCGTTATAAATTGAAGACGATCCCAAAGTGAATTTCACGGGACGACAAGAATATATTATTACAAATTGATGCCTACAACAGTGGGGCATAACTAAAGAGCGACATGAGCAAAAAATGATTATTACAAATTGGCGACCAACTAGTGTGGCTAGAGTTGAAGGAAGAATATTATTCTAGCGGTGGTTATGGAAAAGGATAACAAGAGGCAGATCAAAACAGAGGAAAGCGGATATCGACATGGGAAACAAGGAAGCAACACCGGTTAAGGAAGTAGAAGTGATCGTAAAGGATACCCCAGGAGAACAACCAGATAAACCCACACAAAAAGAAGACATGAGCATGCAGGAGATGATGAGAATTATAATGGAAGGTAATAACAAAACCAATGAAACAAATGAACAAAAAATTGGACATAAATAAGGAAGAAACTAATGACAATTTTAAGAAGCAAGAGGAAAAAATGAATGAAAAATTCGATAGGAATAAGGATGAAATGAAGGAAGATTTAAAACAAATTAACGAAAAAATTGTCAGTACGAACGAAAGTACTAAAGAAGACTTAAGGCAGACAATTAATGAAAATAATGAGACCTTAAAGCAGCAAATAGACCAGAAAATGGAGGAACATAGTGATACGTTAAGGAAGAACTATGAAACATTACAACAACAATTGAAGGAAGACAGTGAGAAGAATTAAAACAACTATTAATAGGGTATCGTAAAGAAATCAAACAGACAAAAACGGAGATGAATAAGAAATGGGAAGAACGAATTACAAAGCAAATCATCTTAATGAAACATTAGATAGTGGTTTCAAGAAATTGAATGAAACACTAGACAGCACTTCTGAAGGTATCAAAGAAACATTGAATAAGAACAGGGAACCGGTAAATCAGAAAATAGAAGGTAGTAGGAAGGAAATAGAAATTAAAGAAGACCCAAGTGCATTGTTATCTCAGAATAAAAATAACAACAACAAAGAGAATAATAAATACCTGGGAAAGAAGATGAAGAAAATAGAAAAGATATGTAAAAAGAAACTAATAAATACGGGAAGAATTGGAAATGATAAAGAATGGATTAATTAATGTGCTTAATCTACCAATTGCTGACCATACTGAAATAATGAATTTTAAGGATTGTAGAAGAACTTTAAAAGAGATTCTAGAAGGGATTCACAACAAATCAGTGAGAAGAAACTTAAGAAAATCTATACTTCAATGGAATATACCAAAAATAGAAAGGTATAATAAAAAGTCAATGAGATCATCAATAATGAATATGCCATTAAAGTATGCATTTAGTAAATTAGATGCTAAAGTGATTGATGTAGGCATGGATACTAATGAACATGTAGTCTTAGAAGAATTGCTGTACAAGGTAGCAGAGACCTATATCACAAGGACGGAAACAGTTCTGTACACCAGAGTGATCCGAACGACAAGTGCAGGTGAAATAATGGACCATGGGTAAACTAAGTGCCGATGAATGCTGAGAAATGGGACTGATTTTCGAATTACTGACCAAGCAAACCAAAGGAAAAGAAAGGAAAAAAACAAAATTCCAAAATATAAATAAGGACAGCTTACACGACCATTTAGAAAACGTATGAGATGAAATAAACAAACAACGAAACAAAGTGAAAGCAAGTATTAATAACACAAGATAATTAGAAAGGAGATCAATTAAAATAAATTAATATAAAACAATCGTGACATGCTAAGACAAATAAATAAAATTGTAAGGAATATAGAATATTAAGAGAGAATAAAGAAATGGTATAAGGAAAAATAAAGAAACACAATAAATATCTGAAGCAAAATAAGGGTAATCAACAAATGAAAAGAAAGAAAAAAATGTCTAAGATAATTAAAATGATCACAAGAAGAAAAGAAAAACAGACTATTTAAGAGTTAGAAGTAATGAAATTAACAAATAAATAAATAAAAACAACCAACTGTGTGAGTATATAACAGAATATAGCAAAGGAATAGCGGAAGGAAGAATGAGTAGAGAAAGTTAAAATGATCTGAAGAACGATAAAGTGGACAATCCCCAAAATATTATTATTATTATTAATGAAAATCACAAGATGACTAAAAGAGGTATTTAAGATTGAGAATAGGTCCAGCAATCAATAACTGAGCAGAGATGATGTTCCTCTGATCTCAGAATAAAAGGTAGTAATGGATGAAACCAGCTACAAAATGTTAGGGAAATTATATATTACAGGGAGAACACACAAATGTGAATAAGTAACTACAGTTCTAAAAAATAACCAAAGATGAAGAATAAGAAAAAAAATTATATATAACTGATAATTTCATAAAAAACTATGCTAGTGTTTTACAAAATGATCAATTTTGATGGTCAGGCATTATGTTACGATACCAAAAGCAGCCCAATACCAGAGAAGCATAAAATAAAAATAAAATAAAAAGCATGAAAATAAAGAAGAATTAACAATTTTAAATAAATAAAAATTTATTTACGCCATCCATACTCACTCCACTTAAAACTATTTAACAAAAAACAAAAGCATATACTTTCCTGTACTTAAGTCAATGCTATTAATTACAGCTTCGTAGCTTTACTCATCAACACACTACACTATAGTGCAAACAGATCAAGTGAAATTCAGTTGTGAAATTACAGCAATCCTCTATTGTATTTTGTGTAATAATTTTTAACGGAATCTAAAAAGTAAAAGGTTTTTTCTTCATTTGTTAATCTGAAATTACAGAAGTGAGTAACACATTAAGAAATGAGACATTCAGTTAAACTTCAAATCATTTTTAAGCTTATTTGGTATTTTGGTTATAAATTGGTACAGTATTCATGTAGTACTTTACTATTTCAATTTGGAACACATTGAAAACAAATTCGATTTTTACATGAGTTTTGGGTACTAAATTTACTAACAGTCCTTATTCATTCTTGAATCTAAATAAATCAAAATGTCACTTTTCGAGCTTTTTTGGCAGCAAAGGTGTTAATAATGTCATCAAAAGAAATAGATGATGTTCTCTGGTGCTCGATAGAAATGATGCTCAAGTTAGAGAGTCTGTCTTGTTCCATTGTGCTCCTCAAGTAGTTTTTGACTATTTTCAATTTACTGAAGCTTCTTTCGGCTGAAGCAACTGTAACTGGTAAAGTTAGAAAAATCTTCAATGCCGTAGTCAAGTTTGGATAAGCATCTTGAAGCCCATGTTTATAAATAATCTGGAGCATTGCCTTTGCATGTGCCGTTTTTAATCCGTCGTCAATTTCCATCGCATGGTGCTTGAAGCTTTCTACTTCTTGAAAAAGTTCTTCTTGGTTCAAATCCGTTTTGTAGGAATCAGCGACTTTTTCAACTTCTAACCTTAGCTCTGCAACACTCATTTTATTCATTATTTTTCCATTCAGGAAACTAAATTTCAAGTTTACTTCTTCCAGAGCTTTAAATCGGACATTCATGTCTTTAAAATGCTGTCAAATATTCCCCTCAATCCCACTTTTAAAAAGTCTTCTTGCGATAATCCACTGATCTCATCTCCACACCTCTCGTCAAACATTTTCTTTTTTTTCCTTTTCCGTTTTTCCTCAAATTCTTGAGGGACATCAAGGCTTTCAGCTGTTCTTCTGGCTTCCGAAATAGCATCTTCTGGTGCATTGCTCCGTATTGATTCTAAATCTGTTAGTAAGCCCTTGATGTGTCTCACAGCTGTGTCTACGGTGACATCATCCCTTTGTAGGTATTTATTTACGCGATCAATTTTTTGCAGCATTTTGCTCCAGAAGCAGGTTAGGACAATAAATTCAAATTTGCAAATGTTTTGTGCCAAACATCTAGCTTCCGCTTTTGTTTCAGCGTTACAGAGCGAACTTTCGATCAATTCCTCTAAAGCATAATTCAGATCGTTTAAATGCTTATGAAAAACATCAACCGACTCCTTCCTTGCTGACCATCTGGTCTTACTCAGGGATTTTAAGGAAATCGGCACATGCTTCTTTAAAACTTCCCATCTTGAAGTAGAAGATGAGAAAAAAACAAACAGACGATTTACTATGCCAAAAAAAGATTGGGCTTGTGGAGAGAGCTCAGCAGCATGCACACCAACTAAATTTAATGAATGAGCTGAGCATGGTACAAAACATGCCAGCTTATTTTCTGTTAGAATTCTAGTTTGAACTCCCTTATAGATGCCGGCCATGTTAGCTCCATTGTCGTAAGACTGGCCTCTGCAATTTTTGATGTCCAATCCGTCATTTTCTAATTTTTTAAAAATTTCTTCCGATATTCCTAACGCCGTTTTGTCACGGATAATGAAAAAATCTATAAAACTCTCTGTTATTTCAGGCCCAGTTTCAGTCATTTTCACATACCGAACAATTTGGGTCATCTGTTCTTTGTGGCTTATATCGGGAGTAGCATCAAATATAATTGAAAATATTTGGCATCTTTCACATCTTTGAGAATATCTTCTCTTACTTTGCTGCTAATTAACGTGAGAAATTCATTTTGAATCTTGTGGGAAAAATACCCAATCTGACCTTTTCTATGGCGATTGATATGATCACGTAAATCAGCATTGTAATGGGAAATCAAATTGATTGTGTTTAAAAACCTCCCACTTCTTGGATCACCAAAATTATCTAGCTCAGATGATCCTCTTAATGGCCCTCCTTGTTCTGCTAAAAAAACTATTGCGTCAATGATACAGCGAAGCACTTGTCGCCAGTGAATTTCTTCTCTGCTATATGTTCCTGTAGTTCTTTATCTATTCCGCCCTTTTTCATTGACGTTTCAAGTGATTTCCAAGAACAAAAACAACGCTTGTGATTTTGCGAATTTTCATGATCTGGAATTCTTTCACTCACCTTTTTCCATTGGGTGAAACCCTCTTCTTTAGCTAAAAATGACAAGCTAGTTGTAGATTCTTTAAAAGTTTGTGAAAATAGCCTACATGGGATGCAAAATAGTGCATTTTTAATCTTGCTATAACCTAGCCAGGATCTTTTTACTTGCTCTCCATTAGGGAATAGTTTGAAAAACCAGTCCTTTGTGAGGCTACGGCCCTCCCTCATACTTTTACTTAGATCTAGCTCTTGTTCATTATCTTTATCTAACCTCATTTTCGTTATGTAACATCTCTGATGATCAGATATTGTACTTGGCCATGACCCTGGGTCGTTAATATCAAAATCTAACTGTGAGTCCTGAAGCTCTTTGTTTCTATAAATTTTTGAGCTATTATCTATCATGCTCGAAACTGCAGAATCGTCCGTTTTACTGAGAGCTAGCTGTTCAGCGATTTCTATATTTTTAGCAGTACTTACAGTGTCAGTGTTCGTGGCTTCCATATGTACATAGTTAGACTGGTCGGCCTCAACTGGATGTTCTTCTCCTTGTGAGCCTTCTTCGTCTCGTTGTTGGCAGCTTACCTCACCTAAAAGTTAGAACAGTTTATTGGTCACTATTAGGTAATAGGTTACTATTAGAAAATAAAAGCAAGAAAATTTTTTTTTAACGGAGGTAGCTTTTGAATTCATAATAGCTACATCCTCAATGTTTCCTCATCTTCAAACTTTGACAAAAAAAATTTTGTTTTTTAATCAGTTTTATTGGATCCAAAAGATACGAAAATAAAAATAAAAATAAAAAAATAAACATTGTGAGAAAAAATCTTCTTGTTTTTACTGAAAAGATCTCACAACATCGCCCTCGACAACATGGGTTGTACCGTTATAACTATCATCAACTTAACTATGAATCTAGATTTACGAAGAGGACAAATCTTGGCAAGGTCTCTATGGGTTGTAAGGTGAGAGAAAAAAGAGAAGCTAAGCTTAACTAAATATTGGAGCCATGGGCGCATCCAAGGGGGAAGTTTGGGTGCTCGAGCCCCACCTCCTTCTCCTCTAAGAGTATAAAAAAAATTTCGGTAAAGAGGCCAAGTTAGATCGAGTTGAAATACCTTAGAAAAGGAATAAATCAGGAGTGCTCTAAAAAGCCTTAAATCCTCCGATTCGCGTCTAGTTTTCTGGGGAGGGATAAATTGGAACTAGTTGAATTCCGCTCTAGAAAGCCCCAAAAATGCCCAATTTGCGTACAATTTTCAAAATTATTCTAGTAAAAGGCTAAATTACAAGAAGTGCTCCAGAAGGCTCTAATGCTCCCCAATTTGCGTCTAATTTTCTTGGTTGGGCTAAATTAGAACAAGTTAAATTCTAATCCAGAACAGCGGCGCAGCGAGGGGGGTTTGGGGGTCAACCCCCCCAAATTTCCCTCCAAAAATTTATCTGCATTAAACCGCAACGAGCCGGAAGTAGCCGAACACGCTCGAGCACTTACGAAGATCGGTTGTAACTTGTATATGGCCGATTGAAACCGGGCGGGGATAATTCTCAATTAATAATGAATTCTTAACATCTATGAGATATGATTACTGCTTTTTAAATTACATCAAATTAAATAAAAATAAAATTGAAGACGTTAAAACCTAAATCGCACAAATAATGCTTTATTATTTGAAAAATTGTAACATATAGATGATATAGAAAATAATTTAACTATTTCTTCGTTTTTTCAGCGCCCCATGTCTGGGCTGGCGCCTTCGGCACCCCCTCCAAGCCGGCGCCCCAATCCAAGCCGGCGCCCGGGGCACATGACCCGTCTGCCCCTCCCTAGTTCCGGCCCTGCTAATGAACATGTAGTCTTAGAAGAATTGCTGTACAAGGTAGCAGAGACCTATATCACAAGGACGGAAACAGTTCTGTACACCAGAGTGATCCGAACGACAAGTGCAGATGAAATAATGGACCATGGGTAAACTAAGTGCCGATGAATGCTGAGAAATGGGACTGATTTTCGAATTACTGACTAAGCAAACAAAAGGAAAAGAAAGGAAAAAAACAAAATTCCAAAATATAAATAAGGACAGCTTACACCACCATTTAGAAAACATGAGATGAAATAAACAAACAACGAAACAAAGTGAAAGCAAGTATTAATAACACAAGATAATTAGAAAGGAGATCAATTAAAATAAATTAATATAAACCAAAACCAATAATATAAAATTAACCAAAGATGAAGAATAAGAAAAAAAATTATATATAACTGATAATTTCATAAAAAACTATGCTAGTGTTTTACAAAATGATCAATTTTGATGGTCAGGCATTATGTTACGATACCAAAAGCAGCCCAATACCAGAGAAGCATAAAATAAAAATAAAATAAAAAGCATGAAAATAAAGAAGAATTAACAATTTGAAATAAATAAAAAAAGAATGACTATAACGTATACGAGACAAATGACTATGACCCAACCCAAGTGATTGGCCCAATGACAAAAGAAATGAAGTGAACACATGAATTAAGAAACTATTATTAAATGTACCATTAATCGTAGAAAGTACAAGCCCAAAGAAAATATTGTAATATTAGTTAAGTAAATATAGACTAATAAAGAAATAAACAAACAATAAAACACACAGACCATGATACAAAGAATGATAATAACAAAAGTGAAACATAATAAATAACAAACTAAAATGAACCAAGAGTGCATGATAGGAGTAGGAAGTGAATTACCAGTTAACATTATAATAAGGCTGATCACACCAAAGTGGATAATGTAAAGAAATTAAATAATATGGAATAACCACTGTTAACACTAAAGTATTATGAAACTTTACAAAGTGCCAGTGTAACCCAAAAGATAAATAAACATCAATAATTATAAGCAAGAACTCATCTGGAAGTGAGAGTGCATAAGGAAAGTGGATAACTAGAATTAAAATTAAACCACAAAAAATATATAAAAACACCCAAATAAGTGAGTAGACCTAAAAAGAGAAATGAATGTTTAAGTGCTAAAATTATATGTTAAATGTTTGAAGTTATTGTAATGACGTTATAAAGAAATGCAGAGAAGATAATAGTGATATTATAGAAATGTGCAAATGTTATAATTGTTGAAATAGTATTAAGAATAAGTTGTATTAATGGTGATGAAAGCCTAAGAAACAGTTCATGTTAAAGTTATAAAATTAGCTATAAAAAGCATTAAAATGTCAGAGAAGCTGTAATAGCCATATACTAAGGAATGTAAATCAATAATTAATGTAAACTAACTAAAACAAAACAATAAAAAAATAGTAATAAGAGTAAAATTAAAATAAAAACAATGTAACAAGGATAGGTCAGGATAGGCCTAAAACGATGTGAACCAAAATTGTAAAATATCCACAAATAACAGTAAACAGTGAGAGAAAAAGATAAGTAAACATAAAATAACAAACCAAGGAACAATACAAATACAAAATAATTGCAAACAAACAACAATAACAAAATTAAGTAAAAAGAATAATGATAGCCAAATGTTAAAATAGGCCAGAAATAACAGAAAACAATATGTTTGATGTCTAAATAAACTACATCAGAAAAGCTATTAAATAATAATAATAATAATAATCATATTGGTAATAAGATAAGGAAAACATCTTAATTAGAAAATATTTATTCATTTTGAGCAAAAACAAACTTTATAACAATGAGTACAAGATGCTTTTAACCAATAGAGAGTAGTCTGGTTACCATAACAACGAAACTATATTAGAGAAAACCGTTATAAACGAATTAAGAGTCCATTTTTAGCATCAGAAGAGGGCAGATGACAAAATTGTCGATCCATGAAAATTAGTAAAATAACCCAAACAGATGAATGAAAACCAATAATAACGATGAAAAGACAAAATTGACAGAACCTTTCAGCAAAATAAATCCAAATTAATTGAGAATTATAAGAAATAAAACCAATATAAGAGAAGGACGACTCGAACACCAGAACTGATGAAAATAATCCATCAAACATCAATGAACTTGTAAAGTATAATACTAAATTAATTTACTACACCCACGAGACTTTTCACAACACTTAAAGGAATTAATGCACAATTCCAAACTTTGTTCAAACAGTATAAACACTGAATAACTATTAAAATATTCAATAATTAGTAATAAAGATTATTCAAATTCATTATTAACACTTTGAGAAATAAGAAAAGATTTATGCACCATTTCTAACTGAACCTATGTTTGTAAAGTGAACTCACTATTGTTTTAAAACCTAAGAAAACTGTTGTAAAGAAAGGTCATAATATTTAATTAACTTGATGTCAAGGATTGTACTTTCAAAAATCATTTTGTAATCTTTTTGCCGTAATCAAAAGAACTTTTTGAATGATCACACGGCTGAATAAAATAAATTCGTCATCTTAGCGTGGTCATCAACGACCCAAGTCAAAATAGCCAACCGCTGAGTGGTAATTTCTTTATAGCTGGAGCATAACAAATAAAAAAGTAATATATTTTTATAAATTCATGTTATAGTAATTATTAACAGCAAAACTGACCATTAATAAACCAATATTTACTTTAATACCTGTTCATTATTTAAATTATTAATCTTTATGTGTTTACTTCATTAATACCGTAAAAATTTTTCTACAAGAATTACAGGTTGGTAAGACTATCGCGGGAAGCAGATTTTGAATTTCTCCGACGACAAGTGGTGAGGGATATAAAACTTTTTAATTGTTTTGAACAAACAATTTGGCGCCTAGAAACGGGAAAATCACAATTAAGTGGAACAGGTAAACAGGTATTGGCTAGGTCAAATACGACGCAAGAAGATCGTTACGAAATTACAATGCAACTGTGAAATTAACGAAACATTAACACTTTGATCGTTATAAATCGAAGACGATCGAAAAGTGAATTTCACGGGACGACAAGAATATATTATTACAAATTGACGCCTATAACAGTGGGGCATAACTAAAGAGCGACACGAGCAAAAAATTATTATTATAAATTGGCTACCAACTAGTGTGGATAGAGTTGAAGGAAGAACATTATTCTAGCGGCGGTTACGGAAAAGGATAACAAGATGCCCACAAGAGGCAGATCAAAACAGAGGAAAGCGGATATCGACATGGGAGACAAGGAAGCAACACCGGTTGAAGAAGTAGAAGTGATCGTAAAGGATACCCCAGGAGACCAACCAGATAAACCCACACAAAAAGAAGACATGAGCATGCAGGAGATGATGAGAATTATAATGGAAGGTAATAACAAAACCAATGAAACAAATGAACAAAAAATTGGACAGAAATAAGGAAGAAACTAATGACAATTTTAAGAAGCAAGAGGAAAAACTGAATGAAAAATTCGATAGGAATAAGGAAGAAGTGAAGGAAGATTTAAAACAAATTAACGAAAAAATTGTCAGTACGAATAAAAGTACTAAAGAAGACTTAAGGCAGACAATTAACGAAAATAATGAGACCTTAAAGCAGCAAATGGACCAGAAAATGGAGGAACATAGTGATACGTTAAGGAAGAACTATGAAACATTACAACAACAATTGAAGGAAGACAGTGAGAAGAATTAAAACAACTTATTTATAGAAGTTTGGCTGACTACCGTGCTCAAATGTCTCTGTACACCACATATCCCACCCACTGTGAAATTCAGGCTGCTGCCGAAATATACCCTTACTATCTGGTGGTGTATCGTGATGGTGAGGTGATTGTACAGCCTGATGAGTATGAGGAGGGAAAGCCCATAGTGCGATTCAAGTGTTCTGGACCCATGATGAATGCCCACTTTGAACCTCTTAGTCCTCAATACATTCCTCCTCATACATCAACTGTTGTTAACCGTCCCATCTGCACCTCGCTTGGTACTGAGAGCCTAGAAAAAATCGTTGTCGAGCAAACTGCCCAAGACCAATCCGACGATGATATACCACTTACTGTTGTTAACCGTCCCATCTGCACCTCGCTTGGTACTGAGAGCCTACAAAAATTCGTTGTCGAGCAAACTGCCCAAGACCAATCCGAGGATGATATACCACTTATTTATTTGCTAAACTCTGCTAAACGTGATATCCAGAACCATTGTGTGACGACCCCTACTGACCTAATTTCGAAAAGAAGAAAAAATCGACGTTCAAGAGTTAATGACAGAATCAAAAGACACAAAAATAGGGAGTCCGTAAGAAAATACAATAGCAAAAATCCTGAAGTTCATAGAGAGGCTATTAAAAGATACAACAGGGCAAACCCTGACGTTAACAGGGGTTCAGTTTCTAGATACTCAAAGAAACATCCGGAAGTTAATCAGGAACCTGTTCGAAGGTACACTGAGAAGAGGCAACTGATCCCATGGAAAACAAAGTCTTTATCAGGATTTAAATATGACCGTAGTACAGACTACAATAATGACAAGGTTGTTTCTCTTGGTCACCACATTGAATGCAAGTGGTGCCATGTGAAAAAGTGGAAAGAAGAGAGCCCTGGCTTATGCTGCAGCAATGGCAAGGTTCGTCTTCCTTCTACTCAACAGCTTCCTGAGCCGCTCCATAGTCTTCTTACTTACAGTCACCGTCAGTCTCAGCATTTTTTATCAAATACCAGAAAGTATAACGGATGTTTTCAAATGACTTCATTTGGAGCTAAAGAGGTGCACGAAGGAAATTTCATGCCAACTTTTAAGGTCCAAGGGCAGGTTTACCATAGAATAGGAAGTTTGTTACCTTCTCCCCAGCAAGACCCCTCTTTTCTACAAATTTATTTTGTTGGAAACGATGAAAAAGAAACAGAAATCAGATCCAACCTCTTTACTGTGGTTAAGCCTTGGTTAGTTGGCCAACTTCAAAAATGTCTGCATGATAACAATCCCTACATACGAGATTTTAAAACCGCAATGGAAAATGTTCCGGAGGGGCAGGAGTTCAAAGTTGTTATTCATGCAGACAGGAAGCCTGCAGTTGAACATAGGGGTCGTTACAACGCGCCAGCAACAAGCGAGGTAGCTTTGGTTATTGTGGGACAGGAGTTTGAAAAGAGAGACATAATTCTTCACAGCAGAGACACAAGTTGGTACGGATCAGCGAAACTCATCGTGCATACGACGCTCTCCAGTACCCTCTTATGTTCTGCCATGGAGAAGACGGCTACTCTATCAATATTCCACAATATGATCCAATATCTAAAGCATCTCTCAAGAAAACAGTTTCCGCTTCAGACTTCTACGCTTACAGAATAATGGAAAGACAAGGTGAAGAAAGTTACCTATTGCTGTATCGTAGTCTTTTCAACCAGTTTTTGGTTGATATGTATGCCAAGATAGAGACAGAAAGGCTTAACTTTGTAAGATTCAACCAGAGTAAGCTGCGAGCGGAAAACTGTGTTCATCTTAAAGACGCCATGTGTAAGGGAGATACTAACATTTCAGATATGGGAAAGAGGGTCGTGTTACCATCCAGTTTTACTGGTGGGCACCGGTATATGCATGAGAGAACTCAGGACGCCATGACATATGTTCGTCACTATGGTCATCCTGATTTGTTTATCACATTTACATGTAACCCAAAATGGTCTGAAATTGGAGCTGCCTTAAGAGACAGACAAAAGCCTCAAGACAGACATGACATCATAGCTCGAGTGTTTCATTTGAAAGTTAAAAAACTTGTTCATCTTTTAACTAAAGGTTCCATTTTTGGTCAAAGTAGGTGTTACATGTATACTGTGGAGTGGCAGAAGCGTGGCTTGCCTCACGCACACATCTTGCTATGGCTGCAGGACAGGATCATGGCCGACCAAACTGACAGTGTCATAAGCGCAGAGGTACCTGACCCTGAACTTCATGAAATTATTAAGTCGACAATGATTCATGGCCCTTGCGGAAGATTAAACAGGAACTCCCCCTGCATGGTTAACGGCTCATGCTCCAAAAGATATCCACGTCCCTTATCTAAAGAAACCCAAACTGCTGACGATGGCTACCCCCAGTACAGTCGAAGGTCTCCTGCTGATGGTGGTTTTACAGTCAACATCATTGGAGTAGACCTAGACAGTCGGTGGGTGGTACTGTACAATCCTGTTCTGTCACGTACCTTTTTGGCACATATCAATGTCGAGTTGTGTAACTCTGTCAAATCGATAAAGTATATTTGCAAATACGTGAACAAGGGCAGTGATCAAGCAGCTTTGTGTTGGAAAATGAGTGGGACGAAGTGTCCAAATATGAAGCAGGCCGTTACATAAGTAGTTCCGAAGCGGCATGGCGTATATTTTGCTTCCCAATCAATGAAAGATATCCTCCCGTAACGCATTTGGCTGTACACCTTGAAAATGGCCAGAGAATTTATTTTAATCCCGGAAACGTTCAAGACAAAGTTCAAAATCCACCCAAAACCACTCTACTGGCATTCTTTGAACTATGCAAATCAGACAATTTTGCCAGAACCATAATCTACAGTGAAGTCCCTGCTTACTACACCTGGGAAAACAATAAGTTTAGTTGGCAGAAACAAGGCAAAGCCGTTCCCGGACATCCAGGAGTGAAAAAAGATCAAGTGCTCGGTCGGGTTTATACTGTACAACCTAACAATGCAGAATGTTACTACCTACGTCTTCTCCTTCATGAAGTTAAAGGGCCTACGAGTTTTAATGATCTTAAGAGGGTATCTGGCATAGTTCACTCCACTTATCAGTCTGCCTGCAGAGCGTTGGGTTTACTTCAAGATGACAATCATTGGGACATCACCTTGGAGGAAGCTGCTCTGTCAGAGTCACCACAGAAAATCAGACAACTGTTCGCTATCATTTTGGTGTTTTGTCAAGCAGCGGATCCCTTAGTGCTATGGGAGAAACACAGAGACAGTATGTCAGAGGACTTCAAGAGACAGATGGAGTATGAATGTCCAGGCTTAGAGCTTGAACTACGGAACAACATCATTTACAACAAATGCCTACATTCATTAGAAAACTTAGTCTCTTCAATGTCCAATCAATCCCTCCAACAACTCGATCTTCCTTCTCCAAGTCAAGAGCCCAACAGTTCTGCAGTCAACCGCGAGTACCTGAAAGAACTCTCTTACAACACGGTCCATCTATCTGAATTGGTTGCTGAAAACGTGCCTAAACTGAACGACGAGCAGAACAATGTCTACAATGAAGTAATTGCGAGCATTGAATCAGAGGCTGGATGACTATTTTTCCTTGACGCACCAGGTGGTACAGGGAAAACCTTTTTGATTAATTTAATATTAGCCACGGTAAGACAAGATAGGAAAATTGCTATATCTGTGGCTTTGTCAGGTATACCAGCAACATTGTTGGATGGAGGGAGGACAGCTCATTCTGCCTTCAAACTGC
Organism: Magicicada septendecula; assembly: GCA_034769895.1. Taxonomy (NCBI): domain Eukaryota; kingdom Metazoa; phylum Arthropoda; class Insecta; order Hemiptera; family Cicadidae; genus Magicicada; species Magicicada septendecula. The sequence goes on from CM068368.1 coordinate 665,951,455, forward strand.
CTCTCAACTTAAACCACTCTGAGACCCCATTTTGCAACATATAAAAACAAAGCGACACAGGGAAGGTACTTAAGGATTGTAAGTTGATAATTTGGGAAGAGTGCACCATGGCTCACAAGGGAGGAATTGAAGCTTTGGATAGAACTCTGCAGGACATTAGAAGCAATAAAAACCTGATGGGTGAAGTCACACTTCTAATGGCCGGAGACTTCAGACAGACTTTACCTGTTGTACCTAGGGGAACTCGAGCAGATGAAGTTAAAGCCTGTCTAAAGAGTTCTGTCCTGTGGCCTAAAGTCCAAGTTTGTTCCTTGAGAGTCAACATGCGGGTGCATCTTAAAGGCAGACGAGTTTTCAAGTTTACTTTTACAGATCGGTAATGGAAATCTACCTGAAGAAAATGGCAAAGTCAATATTACAAAAGACTTATGTGAAGTTGTATGCGACTTGACAATGTTGGCTGAAAAAATTTACCCAGATTTAACTACTTTTTACTTGAAAGATGTATCTTGGCTGAAAGAAAGAGCTATCCTTACTCCAAAGAATGACACTGCTGCAAATATCAATAACACATTATTGGAAAAACTGCCAACTGAGATTGTCCAGTACCAATCCGTGGACTCTGTGGTGGAAGTAGAAGATGCGGTCCATTACCCAGTAGAGTTCTTGCACACGCTTAATCCTCCAGGCATTCCACTGCACAATCTTTGCCTTAAAGTTGGAGCTCCAATAATGCTGCTACGAAACTTGGTTCCGCCTAAGCTTTGTAATGGTACTAGGCTGCAGATTAAATCGTTGCACAACGTCATAGAAGCAACAATATTCACTGGATGTGGTCAGGGGGAAGCAGTCTTCATTCCACGCATTCCCTTAATTCCATCGGATTACCATTTTCAGTTTAAAAGACTCCAGTTCCCTGTCAAGCTCTGCTTTGCTATGACAACAAATAAATCACAAGGGTAGTCTTTGAAAATGGCCGGTGTTGATCTGAGGGAAGACTGCTTCTCCCATGGCCAGTTGTATGTTGCTTGCTCACGAGTTAGCTCTTCTGAGAGTTTAACTATCCTTCAGCCACAGGGTCAAACAAAGAACGTTGTCTACAAGGAAGTTTTATAAGTGCCGTATTTCATTTCACAAAACGATTTCAGTAGACTTAGTATTAGCACCCATTTATGCTTTTAAAATTTGTAAATATTACATTTATACAATGTGCTTGGTTACCCAAGGTTAAAAAAAAAAAAACCACCGAACCAATGTGTTTATTCAGTAAAAACCATAGCGAAGCACGAGTATACAGCTAGTATTTTTATAATTTCATGTTATAGTAATTATTAACAGCAAAACTGACCACTAATAAACCAATACTTACTTTAATACCTGTTCATTATTTCAATTATTAATCTTTATGTGTTTACTTCATTAATATAGCCCCGTAAAAATTTTTCTACAAGAATTACAGGTTGGTAAGACTATCGCGGGAAGCAGATTTTGAATTTCTCCGACGACAAGTGGTGAGGGATATAAAACTTTTTAATTGGTTTGAACAAACAATTTGGCGCCTAGAAACGGGAAAATCACAATTAAGTGGAACAGGTAAGCACCTTGGCTAGGTCAAATACGACGCAAGAAGATCGTTACGAAATTACAACGCAACTGTGAAATTAACGAAACATTAACACTTTGATCGTTATAAATTGAAGACGATCCCAAAGTGAATTTCACGGGACGACAAGAATATATTATTACAAATTGACGCCTGATTATTTCGAATTACTGACCAAGCAAACCAAAGGAAAAGAAAGGAAAAAACAAAATTCCAAAATATAAATAAGGACAGCTTACACCACCATTTAGAAAACGTATGAGATGAAATAAACAAACAACGAAACAAAGTGAAAGCAAGAATTAATAACACAAGATAATTAGAAAGGAGATCAATTAAAATAAATAAATATAAAACAATCGTGACATGCTAAAACAAATAAATAAAATTGTACGGAATATAGAATATTAAGAGAATAAAGAAATGGTATAAGGAAAAATAAAAAAACAATAGAAGAAGTGATGAAATTAACAAATAAATAAATAAAAACAACCAACTGTGTGAGTATATAACAGAATATAGCAAAGGAATAGCGGAAGGAAGAATGAGTAGAGAAAGTTAAAATGATCTGAAGAACAATAAAGTGGACAATCCCCAAAATATTATTATTATTATTAATGAAAGTCACAAGATGACTAAAAGAGGTATTTAAGATTGAGAATAGGTCCAGCAATCAATAACTGAGCAGAGATGATGTTCCTCTGATCTCAGAATAAAAGGTAGTAATGGATGAAACCAGCTACAAAATGTTAGGGAAATTATATATTACAGGGAGAACACACAAATGTGAATAAGTAACTACAGTTCTAAAAAATAACCAAAGATGAAGAATAAGAAAAAAATTATATATAACTGATAATTTCATAAAAAACTATGCTAGTGTTTTACAAAATGATCAATTTTGATGGTCAGGCATTATGTTACGATACCAAAAGCAGCCCAATACCAGAGAAGCATAAAATAAAAATAAAATAAAAAGCATGAAAATAAAGAAGAATTAACAATTTTAAATAAATAAAAATAGAATGACTATAACGTATACGAGACAAATGACTATGACCCAACCCAAGTGATTGGCCCAATGACAAAAGAAATGAAATTAACATTGATTAAGAAACTATTATTAAATGTACCATTAATCATGGAAAGTACAAGCCCAAAGAAAATATTGTAATATTAGTTAAGTAAATATAGAATAATAAAGAAATAAACAAACAATAAAACACACAGACCATGATACAAAGAATGATAATAACAAAAGTGAAACATAATAAATAACAAACTAAAATGAACCAAGAGTGCATGATAGGAGTAGGAAGTGAATTACCAGTTAACATTATAATAAGGGTGATCACACCAAAGTGGATAATGTAAAGAAATTAAATAATATGGAATAACCACTGTTAACACTAAAGTATTGTGAAACTTTACAAAGTGCCAGTGTAACCCAAAAGATAAATAAACATCAATAATTATAAGCAAGAACTCATCTGGAAGTGAGAGTGCATAAGGAAAGTGGATAACTAGAATTAAAATTAAACCACAAAAAATATATAAAAACACCCAAATAAGTGAGTAGGCCTAATTAGAGAGTTTAGTGGCGAAAAGGAAATAATAACACTAGTAGATAAGATATCATTAGATTAGATTGTTAGTCAGTATAAAAAATACATTAATGTTAGTCAAAGTAATATTGTTATTAGTTAGAATTAATAATTAAAAGGACTAAACCAAACTTTACACCAATAATATGGTATAAAGGAAAGGTAGACCTAAAAAGAGAAATGAATGTTTAAGTGCTAAAATTATATGTTAAATGTTTGAAGTTATTGTAATGATGTTATAAAGAAATGGAGAGAAGATAATAGTGATATTATAGAAATGTGCAAATGTTATAATTGTTGAAATAGTATTAAGAATAAGTTGTATTAATGGTGATGAAAGCCTAAGAAACAGTTCATGTTAAAGTTATAAAATTAGCTATAAAAAGCATTCAAATGTCAGAGAAGTTGTAATAGCCATATACTAAGGAATGTAAATCAATAATTAATGTAAACTAACTAAAACAAAATGATAAAAAACTAGTAATAAGAGTAAAATTAAAATAAAAACAATGTAACAAGGATAGGTCAGGATAGGCCTAAAACGATGTGAACCAAAATTGTAAAATATCCACAAATAACAGTAAACAGTGAGAGAAAAAGATAAGTAAACATAAAATAACAAACCAAGGAATAATACAAATACAAAATAATCGCAAACAAACAACAATAAAAAAATTAAGTAAAAAGAATAATGATAGCCAAATGTTAAAATAGGCCAGAAATAACAGAAAACAATCATGTTTGATGTCTAAATAAACTACATCAGAAAAGCTATTCAATAATAATAATAATAATCATATTGGTAATAAGATAAGGAAAATATCTTAATTAGAAAATATTTATTCATTTTGAGCAAAAACACAAGCTTTATAACAATGAGTACAAAATGCTTTTAACCAATAGAGAGTAGTCTGGTTACCATAACAACGAAACTTTATTACAGAAAACCGTTATAAACGAATTAAGAGTCCATTTTTAGCATCAGAAGAGGGCAGATGACTAAATTGTCGATCCATAAAAATTAGTAAAATAAACCAAACAGATGAATGAAAACCAATAATAACGATGAAAAGACAAAATTGACAGAACCTTTCAGCAAAATAAATCCAAATTAATTGAGAATTATAAGAAATAAAATCAATATAAGAGAAGGATGACTCAAACACCAGAACTGATGAAAATAATCCATCAAACATCAATGAACTTGTAAAGTATAATACTAAATTAATTTACTACACCCACGAGACTTTTCACAACACTTAAAGGAATTAATGCACAATTCCACACTTTGTTCAAACAGTATAAACACTGAATAACTATTAAAATATTCAATAATTAGTAATAAAAGATTATTTAAATTCATTATTAACACTTTGAGAAATAAGAAAAGATTTATGCACAATTTCTAACTGAACCTATGTTTGTAAAGTGAACTCACTATTGTTTTAAAACCTAAGAAAACTGTTGTAAAGAAAGGTCATAATATTTAATTAACTTGATGTCAAGGATTGTACTTTCAAAAATCATTTTGTAATCTTTTTGCCGTAATCAAAAGAACTTTTTGAATGATCACACGGCTGAATAAAATAAATTCGACATCTTAGCGTGGTCATCAACGACCCAAGTCAAAATAGCCAACCGCTGAGAGGTAATTTCTTTATAGCCGGAGCATAACAAATAAAAAAGTAATATATTTTTATAATTTCATGTTATAGTAATTATTAACAGCAAAACTGACCATTAATAAACCAATACTTACTTTAATACCTGTTCATTATTTCAATTATTAATCTTTATATGTTTACTTCATTAATATAGCCCCGTAACAATTTTTCTACAAGAATTACAGGTTGGTAAGACCATCGCGGGAAGCAGATTTTGAATTTCTCTGATGACAAGTGGTGAGGGATATAAAACTTTTTAATTATTTTGAACAAACAATTTGGCGCCCAGAAACGGGAAAATCACAATTAAGTGGAACAGGTAAACAGGTATTGGCTAGGTCAAATACGACGCAAGAAGATCGTTACAAAATTACAACGCAACTGTGAAATTAACAAAACATTAACACTTTGATCGTTATAAATTGAAGACGATCCCAAAGTGAATTTCACGGGACGACAAGAATATATTATTACAAATTGACGCCTATAACAGTGGGGCATAACTAAAGAGCGACACGAGCAAAAAACTATTATTACAAATTGGCGACCAACTAGTGTGGCTAGAGTTGAAGGAAGAATATTATTCTAGTGGCGGTTACGGAAAAGGATAACAAGATGCCCACAAGAGGCAGATCAAAACAGAGGAAAGCGGATATCGACATAGGAGACAAGGAAGCAACACCGGTTGAAGAAGTAGAAGTGATCGTAAAGGATACCCCAGGAGACCAACCAGATAAACCCACACAAAAAGAAGACATGAGCATGCAGGAGATGATGAGAATTATAATGGAAGGGAATAACAAAACCAATGAAACAAATGAACAACAAATTAGACAGAAATAAGGAAGAAACTAATGACAATTTTAAGAAACTAGAGGAAAAAATGAATGAAAAATTCAATAGGAATAAGGAAGAAATGAAGGAAGATTTAAAACAAATTAATGAAAAAATTGTCAGTATGAACGAAAGTACTAAAGAAGACTTAAGGCAGACAATTAACGAAAATAATGAGACCTTAAAGCAGCAAATAGACCAGAAAATGGAGGAACATAGTGATACGTTAAGGAAGAACTATGAAACATTACAACAATTGAAGGAAGACAGTGAGAAGAATAAATAAGAATTAAAACAACTATTAATAGGGTATCGTAAAGAAATCAAACAGACAAAAACGGAGATGAATAAGAAATGGGAAGAACGAATTACAAAACAAATCATCTTAATGAAACATTAGATAGTGGTTTCAAGAAATTGAATGAAACACTAGACAGCACTTCTGAAGGTATCAAAGAAACATTGAATAAGAACAGGGAACCAGTAAATCAGAAAATAGAAGATAGTAAATCCTGCCATGTTTCTTACCACACTTTCATCTTTGTCACTACGAACACTGTCTTATTCATTCACTTTTATATCTCCTTTTTTGATATCACTTCTACTTTCTCTTTACACTTTCACCGGTTTCGGTAGACCTCAGCTACTGTATTCGCGTCGCTCTACCGAAATTCCGAGGTTGCGATTAACTTACTACTGTACTGCAACGGCGGTCTGTCGACTTTACTGTATGGTGAGTGGTGTTCAACTGGGCTGCGTTGCTCGCGTGGTTCCATACATGCCAGGCGTTAGGCGTCTCCCGCATGGCGTTCCAAACGGACATAGATTTTATAACGCCTTCTCTGATTGGCTGTTTCATCGAATGTTTGGCTCTGGAATTTCTTTTAATTTCCCACGTGGTAAATTCTTCACATTTCCAAGGTGTATTTTTCTGCGAATTTATGTGCTGGTACCAGCGTGTACCTAGTACTACTACAGGCTGTTCCCCAAAAGTTGTACATTGATTGAGTGGTTAAAACGGGTTGCCTAATCTGCCCTGTTACAACTTCTGAAGTATTATTTATAGTGGCATTAGGCTCATGTAGTTCATTAGAAGAACAATCTTGCTTTTTTATGCTAGATTGCATGCAATGATAATGTATATCATCAAGAGGGGCTCCTTAGACATTGTTAGACAGCATTAGGACCATCTTGAAAACATCATGTGATTGGCTATATTAGGTGTCCCCAAAACATCATTCACATAAGGCAACTTTACTTACAAGTTATACTAACAGATTAACTGTTTACATTACAGATTTAATGAGAGGGCTGCACCCTTTTGCCTACCATTGTATATTTCTGAGAAAAAGTAAATTGTAAAATGCTGGTAAATCTGAAAAGTCTTAATCATGACCGAGTATAAAAAAGTACTTATCAAAAGTATCAAAATCTGATTAATGTTGTGTATGTCTAATAATAAACTTAGTAAGTGAAATATACAACAATAATAATAAAAATAGTTTCAGCAGAAATATTTTGTGGAAACAATACACTTTATAAATGTGTGGCATTTAGCTCAGACAATTTAATCAGCTTAGTTCAGCAATTTGCTGACAATGTGTACATCAGAATTAATTATAAAAAGTAAAGCAAGTCAACAGAACCCCAAATAATTCATCTTTGCTTGGTTCCTGTGATGGAAGTATGTGAGGAGCAGGTTATATATGTGTGTCACAGGTATAAGACTGTTTCTATGACTGTCGATAGTTCAATACACAATTATACACTCACAATGTGACAGACCAATATAAAACAAGTACATAATACTTGTATTATTGTTCACGAGAAATAATAGCAATGCAGAGAATATTTGGTGATATTAGAACAATTGCTTTATTGTAATGCAATTATCTTGATTAAGTCAAGTATGTTGTGTGGTTAAAGCCTAGTGGCTCCATATGTAAAGTCAAGCACTGCAAATATGCATACAAAACCTGTGAGAGTAACCATACATCTTGGTGGCTGAGGATGCCTATGCTTCGTAATGGTAGTTGGGCATGTTGACTAACATCATTGGGCATGTTGCTGATTAAGTAACATGGCTTGCCAGATAATGCGATGTAGTACCAAGACGCCATAATTCAATAGAACAGTTTGCAGTGTCATCCTAGAATAAACAAGCAAGCTCCACAACACTGTCAAATCGTTGTTTATATTGATGATGATGATTCATAAAGAGATCCCACATGGCAGTTAGTTATGAGCAGTAGCGTGGCGTTCATGTAACCACTGTTGCTGGCGATAACAGTACTAAATATAAGAGAAAACAATATTAATTATATCAGAGAATAAATACTTTAGTTATTGAACAATATTAATAGGGAAATTGGAGGAAAGCATAGCACTGCTTTCAAACTGCTGGGCTCTTGCACCGTCTTGTATTGCCGGCTCAGACATCGGTAATGTTTTACTGTGTACGGTCATTGACCTTGTAGTAGTTGTCACTGTACAAACTGTGGACGGGGCACATTCGTCCACACACAGTGTTGCCGCTGTATAAACCGGCAAAACGCTCAGTTAGCAGCTATGTTCGTTTTCGGAACTGACGTGCAGCAGTTACTACGTACTTATTTGTGTTTTGTTTGTTTAGTCATGTGTTACTCTGTTTGTCTTTATTATTTTTAATTAGATTTTTTGTGTTCTGATGTATTCTGTGTAAGTATAATGAGAGTCAGATGCCGTTGAACCAGGACCCTCTTCGTCTCCCAGCGAATGATAGAAAATGCTCTAAATAAAAACACTTAGTCCAAGAAAAAATTCAAATTAATTTTTAGGCCTATTACAACCCAACAGGGGTTATGTACCCACGCCACGATACTGGTTGTGAGGCATTTTAAAGTGAGAAATACTGACTAATTTGTGTGAGAGTGTTATCTAGTGTTTACTTGTTTTACTGTGTGGTATTTTACTAGAGTAGAATTCATATGTTTGTGTCAAACATTACTGAGCCATTATGCAACATGTGTTCCAGCACTGAAATGTTTGAAGGTCATAGACAAATTGCAAGCCAGCACCACCAATATTGCCTAGTCAGTTTTTCAGGTGTACTGTACGTTATCACATTGATTTGTGTCAACAAATAGGTCTTTTTTCACTTCTAGTTTAAACTTTTTAATAAAACTACTAAATGGACTCCATTAATTATTATATTTTTGTGTATGCTTATGGTCTGTTTATTTTTTCTTGTGTAGCTACTGAATTTTTTTGTGTAATTTGTAGATTATAATGAGTGTTACGAGTGAGAATTGTGTTGTAAATATAGACATAACTCAGCCTGGGTCCTCAGCGCCTGTTAAAACTCCGGATTCTCAGAGTAAGAGAATAATTTATAACTTTTTTTTTTTTAAGGTCTCTAGCAACATTAGTTGAGCCTGGTGTGTGTGTTTAAAAAGGAAGACCTGAACAAGTGTCTATAACCGACAAGTGAAGCTTGTGGTTATGATAGAACAGCAGTACAAAAGACACGTGCAGAAGCAAAAACATGTAAATATTTCTATTCCCCCTTAAAAAAATAAATAAAAAGGAATATAAAGTTATACAGTTGTCCGACTTCGATATAGATGTAATGTGACATTTTGTTTTGGAATTTTTGGATAATGGCGAATATCCAACAGCGGAAAAATTTTGACAGAAAATGATAGAGCACTTTTGTCTGGGAGTGTTATATTAATTAGACATATTAAAAAAAAAATGAATGATGGATTAATACATTTGCTTGAAAGATTTGATGTAGCTCATGCAAGAGTATGTTTTTATGTAAAATGCAAACAATAAAAATAGGATGAGAGACAACTTATTTGCATGAAAGTTGGATCTCTCAAAAACATTTTCCCAATTTCGTTTGGCATCATTCTGCAATGTGAGGCAGTTTAAACAGAGAAGTTGAATAAATGAAAGTTAATAAGTTGAATGAAATGCAAATTAATAAAATAGATACATAAACAAGCTTTACGAGTGCTAAATATATAAATTAGAGACTTCAAAGTTACATACTCATATGTAGAAAGGTGCACGGACTAAAACACAAGTATGTACGCAGAATGTATGTACACTTGAGTTTAAAAGAAAATACCTTAATAACGATTAGTTGGATTTTAATGCAATGAATGTCAAAACAAATCTGGTTTAATTCTATGTTGCAGAAGTGAAGACAAATACTTTTAACATTTCATGTTATTTATTTAATAACATGGCAAGAAACTGTTTTTTTGGCATTTGGGAGGCCATCTTACGTTTGAAGACTATTTTACAAAAACTGTAAGTTGAAGCACTACCAAATTTTACAGAATGGAGATCGAATATTCCTAACTGTGCTACCAGTTAAAATTTTATTTTAATTTTTTAAGAAACTGTTGTTAATTTTCTGAACCTTCTTTATCTCAGTTGTTAGATGTCCTAAAGACTCAATTTGTGCACTGTTGGATTTGTGTAATCGTCGTAATGTTTCAGTCATTCTTTAAAAAATTAAATCTGAAGCGCATTTTTATTTATACACACTTTTACAATTCGTCAACACAACAGAATGGTTGGGAGGAGCACACTGCAGAGGTTTGGCAATACTGTACACTTTACACAAAATTTGCCATCCTCTCCCAGTTTTGATTTCTGCTCTAGTAACCATATAGCCATACAACAGTATAGAGCAGTACATGAGCACTGTGAGCTGAATATTAATTTTCATATTCAAAAACCACTATGTCAAATAGAAAAAAGTGTTTGAATAGGTTTCTCATGTAGTACAAAAAAAAAACATTTAAAAGATAATACTATGAAATAATATACACTATCTATTAACTGTGATATCAAATAATAAAATTTATTAGAGCATTTACTATAAAAAAGTAAATTAATTGCAATAATCCAATGCAGGAAATGATGAGAGCACAGTAAGATATTTCCTAAGATCCTCTTGTTTGATCTTATCAAACCCATGAAAAACTTCAGTCACAGGAATAATTATTTAAATTTAACCTTATTAAAGAAGAAAGGGTTTATTTCTTGTCATATTCATTATTTTGTAGCATACAAAAATGAAAAGATTTTTAAATATTTCAGAATACTGGAGTTTAGTTACTATTTTTCTAAAAGTTGTTTTTACTTCCATGTTCCTTAAGGAAATGGAAGTATGGTGATGGCACAAAAAATCGTGTTCGAGATTATTGCAGATTCTGATTGTACTACACTCAAAACATGAAAAAAAGTCGTTTTACTTCCATGTTCCTTAAGGAAATGGAAGTATGGTGATGGCAAAAAAAATCGTGTTCGAGATTATTGCAGATTCTGATTGTACTACACTCAAAACATGAAAAAAGTCATTTTTCGAAAAGTGTCGTGTGTGTGTGTGTGTGTGTGTGTGTCTGTAGATTTTTTTTCTATGGCAAACGATAACAGCCGCAAATTCAAACAGAATCAAATAAGTTTTTGCATACAGCCCTGATTTGTAGAGTACTCAAGACCTATTGTTTTTGGTGAAAATCGGTTAAGGGAAAGGGGTAGTTTAGCTGCTACGTTTTATGTTTTAACAAGGGTATTTTCTATGGAAAACGATAACAGCCGCAAATTCAAACAGAATCAAATAATTTTTTGCATACAGCCCTGAATTGTAGAGTACTCAAGACCTATTGTTTTCGGAGAAGATTGGTTAAGGGAAAGGGGTAGTTTACCTGCAGCGTTTTTTTATCAAGGGTAATTTTTTTTGGCAAACGATAACAGCCGCAAATTCAAACAGAATCAAATAATGTTTTGCATACATCCCTGAATTGTAGTGATCTCAAGGCCTTTTGATTTTGGTGAAGATCGGTTAAGGGGAAGGGGTAGTTTACCTGCAACCTTTTACGTTTTAACAACAGCAAAGTACTTGAAAATTCATTTAAACTGTTTCAAACAATGGTAATTGTTAAAAGTCACATAATTTTGTTGCCAGGCAATAAAATTATAATTTTTTCATTTTAATGTAAATTATGTATGAGAGAAAATATATCGTTCGTGGCGGGCAAGCATATCTCAATTATGTAATGTTTACGTTTCCATTTTATTATTATGATTACTGCAATAAAAAGGCAGGGAAGACACACACACACACAAAATTCGCGTTATTTCTGGCCTCACTCATGTTTATTTTCTTACATTTGCAAGCTTTTTAAATGGAAAGTGCCGAAACCCACACCAACATAACACGTGCAAGCCGAAAAATTGTCAGCGTGGATAGCGATTTGCTTCCTGTGGATCGCTGGGCAGTGTAACTGCACGTGTTTACAGAGGAACGATTCATACACAGACTTTTCGTCTTTAGGGAATGAACCCTCTGCAAGATGCTGAGGGTCCATGAGTGACTTCGGAGTGCTCCTTCTTTTCTGCGTGTTTGTTCTGTGAAACGTACACTGTAGATTCGCAGCTTTACTCTAAGCAACGCTCAATAGGAAATGTTGAAAATTTTTGTCCACGGTGTACCCTCATACACACTAAACCTGCTCTGATGTTTTAATTACAGACATCATAATATTAAAACTTTGGAAACTTGAGCACTACTTAATGGAGATCAAACGTTAACTTATACAAGCCATTAATTTTATGCATATTTTTTATATATATATGTGTACAACGTTATCGGCAACAAAGAAGTAGTTTTTGTTAAAATTTCTTCCCGGGGTGTTTGGCCATAGTCCAATGTTTTCTACAAAACCAGACGTTTCGGCAATGCCATCGACTTACATCATCAGTGAAAATCGAGTGCGATAACGTGAGGTGGTATACGTTAGTGACCACAGTACTGTGGTTAAGGCTGAAGCAGTAAGTAGGAAGAAGTAGTTTCTATGGTAATATTTCATTTCGAAAATGATTTTAAATATAAATCTTAGAACATGGAAGATATGTATGGTTCTCCATACCGATATTTTCGAAAAGTGTCTGTGTGTGTGTCTGTCTATAGACTTTTTTCTATGGCAAACGATAACTGCCCCAAATTCAAACAGAATCAAATAATTTTTTGCGTACAGCTCTGATTTGTAGAGTACTCACGACCTATTGTTTTTGGTGAAGATCGGTTGAGGGAAAGGGGTAGTTTACCTGCAACTTTTTTTTTATCAAGGGTAATTTTTTTTTTTTTGCAAACGATAACAGCCGCAAATTCAAACAAACAGAATCAAATAATGTTTCGCATACAGCCCTGAATTGTAGAGTTCTCAAGACCTATTGTTTTTGGTGAAGATCGGTTAAGGGGAAGGGGTAGTTTACCTGCAACCTTTTACGTTTTAACAGCAGTAAAGTACTTGAAAATTCATTTAAACTTTTTCAAACAATGGTAATTGTTAAAAATAAAATAATTTTGTTGCCAGGCAAGAATATGGTTCTCCATACCGATATTCTAAAAGTTGTTTTCAGAGGGGCAGTGATATTTTATAAGTAGCTATTAGCATGTTTTCTTTCATTTTAATGTATAGTCAATATTGTTGAATTTAATGAAAATCGTGAAAGTAGTGTACATTTAAAGGAAAATTGAATAAAACTAGAAATTGTTGTTTAATTTAATTAAAACGTCTGAATTTATGGGAATGTTTACATGAATTGAAAGAATTTGGAAATTGCATGTGAATAGAATGTTTATTAATATGCATAAAAATTTACAAAATTCATAAGAATAAACAATTTAAAAAATACAAAAAACATTCATGTTATAAATCAACAAAACGTTTGTGCATCCAAATTAAAAATATCACTTATCTATAAAAGAGCAACTAAAATACACAATGGAAATATTATAACTCCAACTCCAAATCATCATCTGATGAATCTACGTCTCTGCCACGAATGGTATGTTTTTTGTTAAAAAATGACTGTTTGTCAGATGCCCTCAGCTTGTCAGGAGGATGGAGCAGATCTCCACTATAGTTTATGACTCCAGATTGAGCAAGTCGCCATTCCAATATCTCTGTTGAAAAATCATCACAGTTCCCAAGATCTGTAAAGCCAACAATGTAATCTTTTGTTTTGCTGTCTTTGACAACAGCAATTGTTGGAATTACCTTAATACGAAGACGTTCTGAAAAAAAAGTTTTACAGATTATGTCACCTTTAAAAGTGAGTTGCTGTTGTTACTAAAATACAGTTAATTATATGACATTCTTATTGTATAGTTATAACTTCTCATTAAGTTACAAACAGGCAGTATGAAAAATACACATTTACAAAATATTTGTATTTTACAAAAAAATAATATGTAATCATATACTTATTATTATTCACTAACTTTTGTTTTTGATAAATCTTAAATACCTATGTTTTGAATTTAAATTAGTTACTGTTATCCATTCAATTTATCTATAAATCGAAAGACAGACCTGTTGTGTGATTTTGAGTTGTACAGAAAACTAATGTTGCTTGTAAGGATGGGAGAAATTGTGAATTCAGTTAAAGTAAATGTGAATTCAGTTCTCCACTGCGTGCCACCTCTCTTGTTTGATCTCGTAACAATGCTCTTGCTCATCTGATACAACACGTCTTCTCTCATGAGTAAAATTTATGTTGTGTAAAAAACAAAACTATGATTGTATTTCAGAAAGGGCAATATCATCCAATAACTTACTGCATTATTTACCATGTACTATTACAATTAAAATTACTTTGAAGAGACACGCAGTGACTATAAAACGAATTGAAAAAACACTGTTACACACCACTACAGAAAAATTTTTCTGATTAGTGCTTTCAAGCTTCACAGCTCATCACCAGATTGGAAATATCATTTCTTATGATGGAATCATCTATCAGATCGAAAATTTCTATAGTGGTGTGCAATAGTGTTATTTCTGTTTGTGATTATAACCACTAACGCAACTTTATTAATTATGAAACAAAATTGTATATAATAATATCTAAAGAGAACATCACAAATAGCTAATTTATTCATCTTCACAATATAAAAATCTTACACAACCTAAACTGTAAGTATGTAAACACCTCCTAATGAAAAACAATAATCAGTATTCCAGTAGTCGCCAATAAATAGTGTTTGCTCTGTGAATTACATTTTTCCACAATTATGGATGGTACCAAAAACTACTGTTCACTACTCCCATTGATCCCACAAACATTCATATTCTATCGTTATTGCAATTCTGTGTCTTAATTTTGGTTATCTATTTCTAGTATTTATCTACTTCATCAATAAGATTTCACGACTTCTGAAAAAACATGTTTTTCAGAGACTGAATAACAGTGTGCATATGCATGATACCAGATAAAAATGCAAGCTTTGGCTGGGAGCTCTTGGAGTCTGGGAGTGGAATGAAAAGCAGCCAAAGAACAAATGTATTTATACATTGACTACTGAGGCACAATGTTCCAAGATCTTATGGTATTGATACCATTTTCTTTTGACACCAATTGTCGTCTTTTCTTAAACATACATATGGTACAAAAAGTTCCCAAAACATTCATTAAGAAACATGTCGCTATTGCATAACAGATATTTTCATTTGTTCACAGGGAAAAATGGCATGAACATGCAATAAAATGGACTAGTTAATAATAAAAATTGTAAGTGAAAAAAGTATGTACATGATAGAAAGAATAGCCGAGATTGTATACTGATTTAAACTATTCTAACAGCAGCAAAAGACGAGAATTGTTGCCTTAACTATAGTCTGTGCAAACCTTAGAAAAAGCATTGTGCCTATGGACTACAATGTTGACAAACCTAACACCAGTGTTGTACTGTTGTTGAGACTCACAGACACCCCCCCTCTTTTTTCACACATCACACACTTGCTCGAAGCAATGAGTGCTACAGTAGAGTCTCGTTTATCCGACCTTCGCTTATCCGACATTCCATATTATCCGACGTCCCACCACAAAAAAAAAAAAAAACAAAACGCATTAATCGGCAACAAGAACTGCAAGTTGCAAGCGTGAGCGTAGTCTATTTTTTGTTGCTCCCAACTCTACCGCAGCTAATTAGTTACCCCGACTGTACAGTCTACACTATGACTCATGTGTCTGTCATTCGCCCCACCCTCACTCACTCACTGTCACAACTCACTACTCAGTGCAGTGCAGTTTATCATTGTATGCGGATCGATTTATCATCTGTTACATGTGTATGTGTCTGTGTGTGTTAATTTGACAAACGTTGTGTTGTTTAAAAGTTGAAATTTACGCAAGTATGGCGACGAAAAGAAAGAAAGTTGTTGTATCGATGGAACAAAAACTTGAGGCAATCAAGAGACTGGACAAGGGAGAGACAATGCAGAAGGTAGCTGACGACTTTGGCGTTGGACAGGTAACAGCAGGAGACTAGAAAAAAAATAACGAATAGAAATAGAAAAATGGTGTGCATCAAGAGTTACGGAGGGTGCATTAAAAGAAAGATAAACTATGAAAAAGTTAGTGAAGCTTTGTATTTTTGGTTTACACAGTTCAGGGACACAGGTGTGCCTATTTCAGGGCCTATTTTACAGCAAAAAGCACTGCATTTTCATAATGAATTCAATGAAGGGGACCCAGATTTCACAGCAAGTGTCGGTTGGCTCGACCGATGGAAAAAACGCTACGGTATCCGTCAGTTAAGTGTTTGTGGTGAAAAACTATCATCGAATTTTGAAGAAATGGAAGCATTCAAGAAAAGATTTCAGGAATTTATTGAAACTGAAAGCCTAATGGGTGATCAGATATTTAACTGTGATAAGTCAGGCCTTAATTACAAAATGTTACCTAGTAAGAGTCTTGCAGCCAGAACTGAAGCGGCAGCCCCTGGCTACAAGCGTAGTAAGGAAAGGCTGACAATTTTAGAATGCAGCAATGCTACAGCAAACCTCAAAATGGACCTTGCAATGATTGGAAAGTCCAAAAATCCTACAGCCTTTAAAACAGTTTCAAAAAACGCTCTTCCTGTAAAATACTACAGTCAGAAAAGCGCATGGATGAGCAGTGAAATTTTCAAAGACTGGTTTTTTAAGGAATTCATTCCTTCAACAGAGAAGTTTTTGAAAGAAAATAATTTACCCAGAAAAGCAGTTTTGTTGGTAGATAATGCTCCAACGCACCCTGATGCAGAGGAGCTTCAAGATGGTGACATTAAGGCAATGTTTCTGCCCCCCAATGTAACCGCCATATGCCAACCTATGGATCAGGGCGTTTTGGAAACGATAAAAAGGAACTATCGCAGGAAGCTACTGTCCACAGTGATAGAAGAAGACGGACAAGACATGATTAAAAAATTGAAATGCATCAATGTAAAGGATGTTGCTTATTGGTTTGCAAGGGCCTGGGTTCATATAAGGGCTCCAACAATTGCCAAATCATGGAAGAAGCTGCTAGGCGATGATGAAAGTATGGAAACGGAAAGCACAGATGAAACCGAAGAAACCATTCTACCTTTAGTGCAACGTATCCCTGGATGTGAGGATGCATCTTTGCAAGAAATCGAAAGTTGGATGAAGGATGATGATCAGTATGTCTCTGATGGAGAAATTGTCGCTCTTGTCAATTGCGATGACAATGAAATTGAAGATCAAGATCAAGCACCAACTGTTGAGCCTCTCACAATTTCACATAATGACGGAGTTAAGGCTCTAGAAACTGCAATTAAATACATTGAGCAACAAGAAGAAGCTACAGGAATCGACATAATGATGCTGCAAAGATGGCGAGACTTGGCAGCGAAGAAACAGCACTCGTCAGGAAAGCAGACTACAATCAAAAATTTCTTTAAATCATCACAGGACTGAACTTTTTAAGTGTATTTAACTTCAGACAATTCTGTAACAAAGTTCATTTTTTCAGTTAATTTTTTCTGTTGTTTTGTTGTAAAACATGATTATTAGGTTCGTAATGTGTAAAATTATAACATAGTTTGATGTTTAATAGGCTTTTTCTTAACACCTCCCTATTATCTGACATTTTCGCTTATCCGACGTTCTTCTGCCGGCCCGTTTACGTCTGATAAGCGAGACTCTACTGTATTTGTGAACAAGTTAAACACACACACGTGTGTGTGTATGTGTGTGTGATCATTTAATAAGGAAACAGACATTTCTTTATTTTTAAATCGCTGAATCAGTTAACATCAGCTATCAAAACAACTTTTATTAACTTTAATGACACTTTTATCTCTGCCCATGTAGCTGTGTTGTTGACATAGTCTTGTAACAAAGGCCTACACTAATAGCAAAATACTGACGTCATGACACGGGTCAGCTTCTTTTAAAGTTATAAGCTGCAGTTACTTAATAACACATTGTTACCCTACCGTGCGCACGTGGTCATGTATTATGCTGGATTGATTATTTATTAGTCATAATTAATAATAAGTAGAAGTGGGATTAAAGTACATTGTGGCAACATAAAAATTTCATTGCCATTAGACCCAATGCATTTTTCTAAAGTTTGCACAGACTACAGGATATACCTCCCAGACTTCTGAAATGTTAAGGCATAGTGGGACCAATGGGAATCACTAACCTTGGAGAACAGATTGCTGAAAAAATCCAGAAAGCAGGACAAACCTGTCATGTAGTTGGTAGTACCTGGAAGGAAGGTACTCCACGTTTGGAAATAAATGCACGATGGAGCATCCAAAGGTTATTTTGGTAACAAAAACAATTGACAAAATTGAAAACAAATCCTACTGGTTTCATCTTTGTCATAATGTACAGTAGTTTTTAAATCTTTTTCAAACCTTGGCTCTCTTTAGATCTTTTTTCTTTCCTGTGGCCTCCACGTTCCACCAGAAGACGGGCAGCTATTTACACTTTTGTAAGTAGAACATGTTTTATTTCTAATTTATATAAAATACAATTACATAAAAATTTAAGTCATTTTTTATCAACATGACCTTTATACTTCATGACCAAAAGCAAATGTTTTTAAAGCTGGTTCTATTGCTGTGAAGAATAACCGAAATTGAAATCTGTCCATTAAGTTCTGACAATTCTGCATTTGATTGACTAAACGGTTCATACAACTAAAACATGATTTTATAAAACAAGATATAGCACAAACGTTGAAAAATAAATTTGGCTCATCCAAAAGTTCTTCTGGGAACTTTCTAGCTATTGCTAGAAAGTTTTAAGTTATCAGACTTGGGAAAGTTAATACAAATTTTTAACGGATTAAAGTTAAAGTTAGTGCTCCCAAAAATTAACTGAGTTAAAGTTAATGCTTGAAAAAGTAACTGATTAAAGTTAAAGTTAAAATCAAATTAACTGATTAAAAGTTAAAAATTTATGTTTTATTTTGTTGTTGCTTTATTGAGCAAGCTGCTGTGGCTATTGAAATAATTAAAATCATGTTAAATAAATCCACAAATTGAGCTTTTTTAAAAAAATTAATTAAAATTTCCAATGCAGAAGAAATTACTTAAAATATTTAACATTAAAAATTGCAATTATTAATAATTAAATGTCATAGATTACTTTATTTTAATCATTAAATTATATTAACATTATTTTAAATTGCAACAGGTAATTAAAAATATTATTTGTTTATTGAAATTTTCAGGTCACAGTACTGACTACTGACATTGTATTGTGCCTGCAGGGCAATGTAGTATTAAATGACTTAATAGAAAAGACAATAGTTAGGCCACTCTATTGATTACTTTTATAATCTATTAATCGACTTAACTTTATGTATATCTTCAAATTACTGAACTGAAGTCAGCTATGTTTTAAATGTTTGTCCTTGGGCACACACACCAAGCACTTAAAAGTTAAGTTGAGACCGTTTACTTTCTATGTTCATAAAATCTAGAAATTTGTGGCCAAGGTGACGATCCCATAATAATATAAAAATAATAAATGATACGGAATAAAAATAAATTAGTGAAAAAACAAAAATACGTAACAAAAAACTACTCTATTTACAAAACAATTAACACGAAACTGTAGAAACACAACAATAACAATTACCACTACACTGACTGCACTAATATAAAAATGACAAGGTCATGAGAACGGACAGTGAACGATAAATTTGTTGAATTGAAAATATGTTTAAATTAACCTCCTTTGTGATATCTGGGTAGTAGAATTTGGGGTTCTTTGAACTAGCCAATCATTCCTAACGTTTATTATGCACTTGTCCAGCAGCAGATGACGTTGGTGGTTCGTGTCACCAATATTCAGTGCATGCAACGCAAATTCATTCTAGAACTCAGCATGTCATTAAAGCGTATGTTAGCAACAATGTATTCCCACTACTTCAGATGTCAAAACAGAAGTTGTTTGTCTACTTGTCTAGGGTAGTCATGCGAATAATTCAAAAAAAGACAGAAAACCATCCTTGGCACCCAGATGTTGAAAACAAGGAAACAAAGGAGACCTAACGGTGCCACGGGGGAAAACCAGTCCGTTGTCTGCCAACGGATTAGGCCTACCTAGAACAAACATTCTCCAACATTGACTTCAACTTGACTACTATTTTGGCAACTTTACTCTTGGGCAGCCAAAAAAAAATTGATGATTAATGGATTAAAGTTAACCATTTTAAAATTTAATGGTTAAGTTAAAAAAAAATTTAACAATTAATTTAATCATTAATCCCAAGTCTGCTCTTTATCCAAAAATGTTTTTCTTGACATAAATTTACTTTAGTTGCCAACACTGCAGCTCTACAACTGCTTCTTGCAAAGAAACAAATATGAGCAGCACTGACAACAAATATTGATTTTACCAAGAAACGCTGTAATAATCTCCTTGCTTGGAAAAATGTCAATTCCTGTCCTGTAATTGTTTATGTAACAAACTGACCTTTACGAAGACACAATTCAGATAAACTATATTCAGTGGTGGTTATTTATACTGCCATCTCCTTTCCTTGAAAAATGTCATGACCGAGTCCCACAGATAACTGTCTTATCTGTATAATGCATTACACTGCACCTGATTACCTCTGTGGCTCATTAGGTGTGCCATGCTCCTCCTCTTATGCAATTTTTACCTGTAGCATCCTTGAAATATCCTAAGCCAAAAGCCCCCCCCCCCTCCAGTTGAGGAATAGTGTTGGGCTTGTAAAATATGTACTAGAAGTGAGGGCCCATAAACCAGAAGCAGAGGAAAAATATGGTAGCACAATGTTGGGCTTCATTCTCAAGAGAATTGACATGAACATTGCTGATCCATTCTAAGTTACAACTGGGAATAATGGAAACTGATACATGCAGTTTGTGCTGTCCCATTATGGTTCAGAATGGGTGAAAGAATCTTATGCCATTCCAAATCAGGAGGTAACCACTGTGGCAGAGGTAACAACTTCTGCTACCACTTCACTTTGGACCTTACAATCTGCTACCACTCCTTGGCCTAACCATATATAGTAAAACTTCTTTTATACGTTTCTCACTTACACGTTTTTCACACTTACTTGTTTTTTCTCTTAGGTCCTGGCAAAATTCCTATACTTTCCGTATTATTTTTTTCGGTTATACGTTTTTCCAGGATTCATACTGAAATTTTGAATTTGATTTCCCTGACTTTCCATGACCAAATCCGCAAATTTTCCCTGACCAGCGTATGTGTTATGTTTTGCGTACAATACTAATTTTTCAATATATAAATTACCTATTAAACATTATTGTAGCCTATTTACTCAGTTTAAAATATTAGTTTTTAGTGAAATTTATTTTTATTTGTAAGCATGAAACATTCATACATTATCTTATTGAAAATTTACTTTAGTATGCTTAACATTATAATCGTCCATCATAATGGATGAATTTAAATAAATAGGCCTATTTATTTTTTTAGTAATCGGCCTCCACCTTCCCCATAGCCGTCCAATGCACTCCTTTTTATTTTTGCCAAAAAGTAAACAGTTGTATTTATACAAAAAACAATAACAAAATTAATTAGCTTAAATTAAAAAATTACAATAAATGTACACTATTAGGTTAAAATATCACAAAAAACTGCATAAAAAATCTAAAGAAACATACAAAGCAACAAAGAGATTGTATTATTCTTTAAAAATAGAACACTCTTTGATACAGGTAACCTAAAATTCCATACCTAATTTTAATAGATACATGAATACAAATTTAATTATCATAGCCTAGGTAAATAAAGTCGACCATGATCATAAAAGTTCTAAATGGGGAGATTTAGCCTAACTTTTTCTTCTCAAGAATCTGAATTTTTGATTTTATGTTGTCTTCTTCTTTCAAAGCTTGCAGTTTTAACATCTTTCTCTGCTCTTCAAGTTTCTTGATCTCTATGGATAATTTTCTTTTTTCAACCTTTTTCTTCTCTTCTTTTTGGTTCTGTTTTGACTCTTTGAGATGTTCATATCTCCTATGGGCAGTTCTTACATTTGTCAACATTGTTTGAGTGATAGGAACTTTAAGAATACTTTCATGATATCTTATAGCATTTTCCACTGTTCTTTGAGCAAAAAGACTATGTTCTTGCAAATTCTCCACTAATGTTTTATTTATAGAAAACCCTCCTTCTACTGTTGCATTTCTATATGAAAATATCAGTCCTAATTTAATAATTTACCACAATTCTGAATAACATTGATTCCCAAGTAATAAAGATAAAAAAAAATCATCCAGTCTCTTGGAAGGACAATCACCATCCAAAAATATTTTGAATTGTAATTGAAGGGTAGAATGAGCTTCACTGCAAAGTCAAGTGTATTGTGCTTTTGCTTTCTCAGCAACAGAATCTGTGATTCGGTTATTGGTGTACAATGCCTCTAGCAATAAACCAAATCTTTGTTTCCCTAGTTCTGGCTGATGAAAAATTATACTAGGATCCAATGATGAGAGCCCTTGGGGAGGCTTGTACTTCAGAGGACATCTTTCTAATATCTTTTCTGTCACTTTGACTAGCACAGTCTGGCATTCAAGTTTGAATTTTAGGATATCAGTTTCTTTTGAAGTGGCTTCTTTGAGAAGTTTTTTTTGTATGAAATCCAAGATCAATACTTTTTACATCACGCAAATTTTCTTTGTCATGTAAATCTTAGCTTAGTTGTTGTAGTAGGCATTTTACTGGATTTAAGAAATCTCTCCATCAAATTTTGTACGAGACTTTGCAAATCTGTGAACAGGAATGGACCAAGTGGGTCTGAGGTTTGGAACTTTTATAAAAATGGTTCAAATTCCAAGGAAAGTATTTAAAAAAAAGCCTGTTTGCATTTCAGAAATATATCTTTGGTTTGAACAGAAACATTTTTTAATGGTTTTGTATTGAGATATTTTCGGCCGTCAACAAATTTCTTTATATTATCAAAAATACTTAAAACTCTGTTAATAGAAGGCACATTTTCAAGCCATCTAGTTGTACAGTGTTTTAAAGGAAAAACAGATTTTCCAGTAAGTTCAATGAACTCAGCATGGCGGGCTGGTGAATCATTAAAGATGTAATAAACATTTCGCAAAAAGCTATCCACTTCCCACTTTGCCGTCTATGAAAAAAATTTCCCTGACTTTCTGAAAAATATACTTAATTTCCCTGACTTTCGGCATATCTTTAAATGTTTCCCTGACTTATTTTGATTTCCCTGACCTTCCCTGACTTTCCAGGCCAGTACGACCCTTGTTTTAGTTTCATCGTTTTTTACACTTATACGATCAAATTTTTAAGTCCCTGGAGATACGAAACTTCATTTATACGTTTAAATATTTTTTTCCTTATTTGCGTTGCGTATATCACAAAATGCATATCATGTGAATGTCTGAATGCAAATATTTTAAACAAACTGTACACTTCTAGAGAATCGTCAATTAGTGCTGGTCGGCTGAGTTTGCAGTTGACGAGTACCCTTTGAGCAATCTTTGATTCCTAGAACGTACGGTATTTGTTCAATGCTCGCAAAGCTCCATCGCTTCGTGGACATCAGTTTGTTACTGTTTCTATTATAGGTAACATTGTAAGTGGAAAATGGGTGGAAGGAAGATGAAGTGCGTTACGATCACTGAGAAATTAAGCATTTTGAAAGTAGTGAAGGAAAGCGGGAATAAAAAGCGAGTAGACATCGCCAAGGAGTTGGGGATTGCTCCGTCGACATTAAATTCAATCGTGGCTAAAGCAACCGAAATTGAAGAAAGTGCTCGTGTGTCTGGTGTTTCAAATAATAAGCGAACACGTATTCAAGGCGGAAAATAAGAACTCTTGGAAGACTGTCTGTTACAGCGGTTCAATCAGCACAGGGCGGAAGGATTTCCTATCAGCGGGCCAGTCCTTTGTGAAAAAGCAAATGAACTGGCAGCCAGGTTCGGTGTTGAAGATTTTCATGCATCGACCGGTTGGCTACATAAATTTAAGGTACGGCATGGCATCGGCAGCAAAAGCATGTGCGGTGAGAGTAAGAGTGTAGATGTTAATACAGTGCGTGAGTGGAAAGAAACCTGTTTGAGGGAACTAACATCTCAGTTTGATCCCAAAGACGTGTTCACTGCCGATGAAACAGGCCTTTTTTAAAATTTACTTCCTGACCGCACAATGGCATTCGAAGGGGACAGCTATCGTGGTGGTAAGCAGAGTAAACAAAGTGTAACAGTGTTGTGCGCAAACAGTGACGGAAGTGAAAAACTGCTTTCCTTAACTGTCGGGAAATTTGCGAGGCCGCGGTGTTTTAAAAATGTTACAACACTCCCTACGAAATACGCTAACAACAATAAGTCGTGGATCACTACAAAAGTGTTTGAAGACTGGCTGAGAGGCGTCGATGCAAAAATAAGCCCAAAAGGTCAAAAAATTCTTCTGATTGTGGACAGAAGCACGGCACACCGTCAGAAGGATACACCCTCCTGATACATCGTACCTAAAGAACGTGAGAGTGGAATTTTTCCCCGCAAATTGCGCAAGCGAACTGCAACCGCTGGACCTGGGGATAATCTGCAATTTTAAACTGTATTATAGCAAGATGCTGGTACAGCATGCCATCTACTGTGTACACGCTGCAAAGAAGGATGAAATGAAAATTCATATTTTGCAGGTATGATTTCTTCATAATTTTTATAACTTGTAACAGCAATACTGTACCATACGATTCTACGCGATGTTTTGCCGGTATTTCAAAAAAGTATTGTTTCATAAATAATGAATAGATTGGAACGATTAAAGTATCAGTTTGTTCAGAAAGATTAAAAGTTTTTACACTAGGGGAGGTGTATAGGATTCTTTTTTATCCCACCATTCTTTTCTGCCTGTATTTTCTAGCGTGATTTTCTGGCATTACTCTCAATCTTACAACTGATTTCTGTGTGTACTAGGTATAGCCAAAGCGATAAACCTCATGTAAAATTACTTATAGGCGTATGCCTATCTCAAGAAATTACAGTACAGATATATTAAAATTCTATTTTTTCACAAACTCGTAACGGTTTGCTCTCTTCTAACAGGCAATGCATTACATCGCAGCTGCATGGCACAGAGTATCCCAACTCACTGTCCGCAACTGCTTTCACAAATCCGGATTCGGGAATAGCGAAACCTGTAGTAATGAAGATAGCTGTGATGTTCTCATTGATGATTTGGAATGGGGCAAACTGGAAGGTCATGCGTCGTTTGACAACTATGTCAACATTGACGAAAATCTTGTTACTGCGGAAGCCATGACCATATCAGAGACTGCTGATGGCATTCAAGAAGAAGAAGAAGAAGAAGAAGAAGAAGAAGGAGGAGGAGGAGGAGGAGGAAGAGGAGGAGGAGAAGCAACGCAGACCCGTGTGTTTTAGTGATGTAGTTAATGCCCTGGTGACAAACGCTTTGCAACCCGCCGTAATGTATCAGATGAATTACAACGCAGTTGTCAAGATTTGAGGGCACAGTTTATTCTATAGCCATGGAAACGAAAAAACAAGGTAAGATAACGGGCATTTTAGGGAAATGATTAATTATATCTGTTTTCCTCTCTCTCTCTCTCTCTCTCTCTCTCTATATATATATATATATATATATATATTGCGACAGTACAAATAAGTGATGTACTGAGCATTGAATATAAAAATGTTAATTTACCTAATAAACTGTAAATAATTAATAATATATTAGAAATAAGCATGTCAGGGATTGCAAGCTTGGCTCAGACAAAAATATGAACAGGTGTTTCGACCTGAATCGACGTGCACACACACACAAATGTAACTGAAAGTGTGTACACCAGTATTTTGCTAGTGTGTGTGAACGCAGGTTCATGCAGGCGAGTTTGCCACCCCAAGATGAATAATTGCACAATTACTGTTTTTCCATAATTATTCATAAACTATAATTAAGAATTAAAATCCAAAACCACAATAAAATATAATAAAATTTACTAAATACTGTGTACGAAAACCACGCGAAAGTGACACACCGTACGAGTGTAATAGTGAAATAACTGTGTACAAATCGAAAGGGTTAAGTTGCAATGTCCAAAATTACAGTGAACATGTGTTGTAAAAATAGTTATAAGATAAGTATAAGAGTATACTTACAGGACTCTGCAATTCGCAGAAATATGAGAAATAGCGAATTTGACAAAGAGTGGGGGAACTGAATCCAGAGACAGTTTCTGACATGTCGATTTCGTACCACTGCAGGTGTCGACCAAGACATGGGTATAAATAGGACACGCAAGCTACAGTGGTTCTCTTTCTTAAATCATCCACGGTGCAGCAGGAGCTTATGCCCGTCCGCACGGAGTATTTATTTTTTTGTAAATAATTTAAATTTTCCAGTTACATAAAACTATGTAACTAAGTTATAAATACAATCATTTTTAAATAATAACAGCAGTACATAAGAAGAATTACATAAGAAGATCCACTGACGTCAGAAACAGCACGAGGAGAGTTCCAGAGAGTGATTCGACACTGGACAAGAGAGAGTGATACGACGCTGGACAAGAGGAGAGTTCCAGAGAGTGATACGACGCTGGACAAGAGAGAGTGATACGACGCTGGTCAAGAAGAAGTGATTCGACGCTGGACAAGAGGAGAAGAGAGACAGCCGACGCTGGACAAGAGGAGAAGAGAGACAGCCGACGCTGGAGTGCGAGACGAGGACGACTACAGATGTATCAAAATGATCGAGTATGATTGACGACAATAAGGTGACAAACAACTTATTTATATCTTAATCGTACAATGAACTCAAAGACAATTAAAGACATTTCTATTTTATTTTAAAGTAAGAGCCAATGTTCTTGTAAAGTAGAATTAAAAACATAGATGTTTTAGAAATACGATTAATGTAACAAGAGCTCAAATTAATATGAAATAAAATGAATACAAAGCATTTAAATGAAAACAATTAGTATTTGAGATAAAACAGTACTGAGAAACAAAAGATAAATTCAATAACTATTAATATTTTGAGTACATTACAATATATAAAAAGAGATTTAAATATTGATATTTTGAAACACATTAATTGACTGAGTAGTATGAAAATGAGATTTTTCTTTAATACAATAATTAGTAGAATAGAATATTTAGTCAGTAAGGATGTATATAGCATAAGCCTTACGGCATAATAACAAATAATAACGAATGTTTTAAATCGAAGTCAGTGCCATGTGCACAAATTTTTAATAATATCAAATAAATTTGAAATACCGTTACAAGTTATATAGAGTTATTATTGCAGATACACATGAAACCCAATTTAAATGTTATATTGTTACATAATTTGTCAATCTTGAACGTGAGACCGGTCACGCTAAATTTGTGTATATGTATATGTGTTTATGTATATTTGGCTCCCAAAGAACGTGGGGCTATACAAATTAAAGCACATATAAAAAAAAGTCACACACATAAATACGTTGCATATATTTGGCGCTCCAAGATCGTGGGGCTCCGCAAACACAAATAGAAGTGTATTTGTATTTGAAATTAAATGTAACAAAATAAATACGTTAAATATATTTGTCGCCCTGGACGTGGGGCACGACATGCCTAAATTTATGTACAAAAATTTGTTACATAAATTGTAGCCCATGAACGTATGGCCCGATCCCCATCATTTAACTATTAAAATTTTTTTTATGTAGCTAAATGGTTGCTCTAAAATATAAAGAGTGTGTTAAATGAAAAATGTATAATATGTAATTATTATTTATATTAAACAGTAACTGAATGTAATGTTAATTGTTGTGTAATCACACAGCTGGTGCCCACAAATAATATTGTTTGTCTATGTAACAGGTGTAACTGTAATGAGTATTAATAATAACTATTAATAAAAATACAGAAATAAATAAATAAGTAGGGAACGGTTATCAATAATAATTGTTAAAGAATTACTACTAAATAAATATTTTAATAATAATTCACCATGGCAATATCAGGAAGTTTGAGGATGGGAGAGGCACTTCAAGCTATGATGCAAGCTGTATTTGGTGAAGTAGAGAACAAACAGAAAAAGTAAAAGAAAATAATATTAGAACACAAATAGAAGAGTTAACAGAATTTTTTACAAAACAGACTGAAAAATTAAGAGAAGAAAGGAAAGCAAAAGAGGAATTAGTAGAAAGAATTGATGATTCTAATACGCACATTGCGGCAGTAGAATATAAACAAACCATAAGAATTAAAAATAAGAGAGAAAATACGTTCGTAATTACTAACGATAATTATAAAAAAGTAATTAACATTAAGGAGGAGAAGCAAATAAAGGTTAATAGAACATACCTTATTAATAGTGATATTCCAAGTGTGAGACACACACACACACACACTAGTAAGCCACACAAGATGACACAGGTGAAACACTTAAGACACTACACTTACGGAGATAAATATCACTGTAGGCCTAACAATAAACATAGTAATTTATCTATACAAAACACTATGCAAAATTGTGGTAAGTATGATGTTAGATATACGCACGATAATTATAGTAACGATAATTATAACTGCAAGTATGAGAACTACGGTGAGTATTATCATAAACGACGAATGAAAAAACCGTCGACAGCTGTTCAGGTAGGTTCACTCAACCAAACTAGTGACGAGAGAATTGAGAAAGAGTGAAGCATTTGTTACGAGAGAAAGAGAGGGAAAACGTTGCCCTATGAACAGGTGACTTCTACGATAAAAACAAACGTCGCAGTAATACAATGGAACGCGGACGTTGTTTACAGGAGGGAGAGAACAATGGTAAGCACGGCGACTATGTTACAAAGGAACAATATACGTCCGGTAGACGACGGACAATGTAATTGTTATAATGAGGGGTGTAAGAACGAACGACACACTGAACTCAGAACTCAATACCCGAATGGAATGAATAATTATTTTTAAAATAAAATAATATAACTATTAATTATTAATAATAAGAAATAATATGTGTAATAATATAAGAAAGTATAATTAAGAAATGTTATTTATTAAGGATATGATAGCAAATAAAAAAAGAAATATTAGTGAAAAGAAATAAAGAATATTATTTGAAAGGGTTAATTAAGAAATGTATTATTGATGGTAAGGAATGCTATTGTAGAGAAATATTTAAGAAAGTAATGGTAAAAGATGTTATTGTTGTTATTAATATGAAGAAAGGGTTAGGAATGGAAATAATTGCCATAATTGTTAGAACGGCTGATCAAGCGAACACTTAATGAAGATACAAGGACACAGAAGAAAGCGAGAGTGAAAAGTCAAAAGGGCAGAGACTACTTAGGATTAAGGACTTCGAGAAAAATATCGTTGTTTTCCAAGACAGTTCCTCTGTAACCGATCATGCGACACACTACAAAGCTAAAAGAGTATTCTGTTACGGAAGTGTATTTCAGGAAAGTAATAGCGATCAGAAAGGTAATGTTAAAGAAATGTAATAAAAGGTAATGAATGTTAATGTATTGTATAAGTAATGTATTAGATAAAGTAATGTCATGTTAAGAAAAGAGTTAAGGAAGATTAGAAGCGAAGGTAAGAATGTATGAGTAAGATAATGTAAAATTAAGGACCGAATTTACACACATACGTAGGAATGCAGAGTATACAGAAGGAGAACAAGTGAGAGCTAATTGCAGTGGATTTTCTGGGAACATTACCACGATCAAGTCGAGGTGTGAAGCACATATTGGTATGTATCGATGTGTTTTCCAAGGTAGTCCGACTGTACCCAATTATGCGACCCACAACCAAAGTTGTTCTAAAGATACTACTGCAGAAATATATTCCGTTATATGGAAAAATGAAGAAGGTACTCAGTGATCAAGGTGTACAATTCCAAAGTGAAAAATGGGAGAGGACGTTAACGGAAAATGGAGTACAACCTGTACTCACGTCCATAAGACATCCTCAAGGAAACCTTGCTGAGAGAGTTAACAAAGAATTAGGTAAATATTTACGAATATATTGCCATGATCAACACAATAAATGGGCAGAATATTTACCATTTCTTGAAAAAGCCATTAACGAAAATTATAGTGAAGCAACAGGATACACTCCCATGGAATTAGAAGAAGATAAGAAGCCAACCAGATTTTGGACTAAGTATATAAACAAACCGAATAACCAAAATGTACCTGTACCAATAAATGTGAAAATTGAATACGCAAAGCAACGGATAAGAGAAAGAGGTAACAAGAGAGTAGAGAGATTTAATCTAACTCACAAGCTACAACAATTCAACGTGGGAGAAAGTATACTACTCAAAACTAATCCAGTGGGAAAACGGAGTGATAATACGGTGAAGAAATTCTTCAGACTTTATAATGGACCGTATATGTTAAGACAGCGAGTAGGACAACACACTTTCATCGTATATGATGAGATACAGAAGAAAGAAATAGGTAAATTCCAGGCAACGTCATTTAGGAAGTTCTACACATGAAAACGACGAGGTCAATGAAACCCGTCAGATCAGCTGTTTGTTAAAGCCACCCTACTACAAGGTCACGAGCAGTGAGCGTACGAAGAGGGGAGGTAAGACATTTGTATACACTCCAATTAGGGGTGAAATGACGAATATTATTCTTTATTATTTGTTACATTTTTTTTTGCAAATGTAATAATAATAAATAAAAAAAAATTATAATAAATAAATTTATTAAATTTTTTTTTTGTTACCAAGCAGAGGGATAATGCGACAGTACAAATAAGTGATGTACTGAGCATTGAATATAAAAATTTAAATTTACCTAATAAACTGTAAATAATTAATAATATATTAGAAATAAGCATGTCAGGGATTGCAAGCTTGGCTCAGACAAAAATATGAACAGGTGTTTCGACCTGAATCGACGTGCACACACACACAAATGTAACTGAAAGTGTGTATACCAGTATTTTGCTAGTGTGTGTGAACGCAGGTTCATGCAGGCGAGTTTGCCACCCCAAGATGAATAATTGCACAATTACTGTTTTTCCGTAATTATTCATAAACTAGAATTAAGAATTAAAATCCAAAACCACAATAAAATGTAATAAAATTTACTAAATACTGTGTACGAAAACCACGCGAAAGTGACACACCGTACGAGTGTAATAGTGAAATAACTGTGTACAAATCGAAAGGGTTAAGTTGCAATGTCCAAAATTACAGTGAACATGTGTTGTAAAAATAGTTATAAGATAAGTATAAGAGTATACTTACAGGACTCTGCAATTCGCAGAAATATAAGAAATAGCGAATGACAAAGAGTGGGGGAACTGAATCCAGAGACAGTTTCTGACATGTCGATTTCGTACCACTGCAGGTGTCGACCAAGACATGGGTATAAATAGGACACGCAAGCTACAGTGGTTCTCTTTCTTAAATCATCCACGGTGCAGCAAGAGCTTATGCCCGTCCGCACCGAGTATTTATTTTTTTGTAAATAATTTAAATTTTCCAGTTACATACAACTATGTAACTAAGTTATAAATACAATCATTTTTAAATAATAACAGCAGTACATAAGAAGAATTACATAAGAAAATCCACTGACGTCAGAAACAGCACGAGGAGAGTTCCAGAGAGTGATTCGATGCTGGACAAGAGAGAGTGATACGACGCTGGACAAGAGGAGAGTTCCAGAGAGTGATACGACGCTGGACAAGAGAGAGTGATACGACGCTGGACAAGAAGAAGTGATTCGACGCTGGACAAGAGGAGAAGAGAGACAGCCGACGACTACAGATGTATCAAAATGATAGAGTATGATTGACGACAATAAGGTGATAAACAACTTATTTATATCTTAATCGTACAATGAACTCAAAGACAATTAAAGACATTTCTATTTTATTTTAAAGTAAGAGCCAATGTTCTTGTAAAGTAGAATTAAAAACATAGATGTTTTAGAAATACAATTAATGTAACAAGAGCTCAAATTAATATGAAATAAAATGAATACAAAGCATTTAAATGAAAACAATTAGTATTTGAGATAAAACAGTACTGAGAAACAAAAGATAAATTCAATAACTATTAATATTTTGAGTACATTACAATATATAAAAAGAGATTTAAATATTGATATTTTGAAACACATTAATTGACTGAGTAGTATGAAAATGAGATTTTTCTTTAATACAATAATTAGTAGAATAGAATATTTAGTCAGTAAGGATGTATATAGCATAAGCCTTACGGCATAATAACAAATAATAACGAATGTTTTAAATCGAAGTCAGTGCCATGTGCACAAATTTTTAATAATATCAAATAAATTTGAAATACCGTTACAAGTTATATAGAGTTATTACTGCAGATACACCTGAAACCCAATTTAAATGTTATATTGTTACATAATTTGTCAATCTTGAACGTGAGACTGGTCACGTTAAATTTGTGTATATGTATATATGTTTATGTATATTTGGCTCCCAAAGAATGTGGGGCTATACAAATTAAAGTACATATAAAAAAAAGTCACACACATAAATACGTTGCAATATATATATATATATATATACACGTTAACTTATGTAAATACCTACTGTATTATTACAAATTGTAAATTATACGTTATTTCTATTTTGTACTATACCATTTAATTATACTGTTTGTGTTCCATTTCACTTACACGTTTTTTTCTTCGAAGTCCCCTGAAAAACGTATAAATGAAGCTTTACTGTATATATATATATATATATATATATATATATATATATATATATATATATGATTTGTGAAGTTTTCAATTTGTTTCTTCTGCAAGTAGTATAATTTCGTATATTCTTTTTAACACCTGACGCACGTTCGCACTTTTTTTTTTTTTTTAACAAAATGTACACAGTAGTAACAGTATTTTAATTCTTTATACATTGGTATATTTTAATTAAATTTTGCCCAAAAACTGAGTCAGTAAAAATAAAAAAAGTAATAAAACCATAGCACACTAGATTTACTACATATTAAAATATAATCGGTCCTTATGCAAGATGTTCTTGCTCTTTGACAATAATTTTTCATGTAGTCCAGATCACATACATGATGTACATGACACTTAAATTTAATAATATCTTGTAATATCAAAATAAAAAATTAATTTTGTATCAAATTTTATTTATATATATTATAACGTTGCAGAAATCTGATCATATAAAGTATCCATAAGTATTATAGAAATGCTAAAAAATAAGATAATTTAATAAAGAAATAATGAAGAAAAAATATAAAATGTAGTTAAGAAAGAAGACGGAAGAATTGTAAACAAAAGTAATCATTAAAAGAATACACTAGACTGACAAACAAATGACTTTGACCTAACTCCAGAGATTGGCCAGATAAAGACAAAAAAGAGGAGAAAAGATTCACAGAGATTAAGAAGACAAATCAATAATAAGAGACACAAATAAGTAAAGAAAATATGTAATTAATAATGAATAAAACGATAATAAAGAAAGTACACTAACCATAAAAAATAAATAAGACAATTATTGTTAAATAAAGTGTGTTATTAAGGACCTTATAATAACAAGAAAATAAGGCACAAAATGTTAAAGAATAGTTGTAAAAGTATATCTAAAGTACCATTGAAACCAAGAGTGAGAGATAGGTAGGGAGTGATAAAGATAAACAGTGAAGTGATAAGTGTATTAAAATAAACAACTTATTAAGAAAAAAGAATAGTAAACAAGTGCAACAAACCAAAACCATAATCAAATGATGAATGGACAATTAAGTTAATTGTGTTAGACTGTAAGAAACAGAGTAATTGTGGGTGTAAGAAATAGAAAAACATATTATGTCAGTATAAGAATCACCAGGGTGATTATCTGTATAGAAGAGATGGTGTAGGTATAACACTCACCAAAATTGTTATTTTTAATTTAAAGAAAGTTAAGGTATTGGTTTAGTGTTTAAGGGAGTATATACAAGAAGAAATAATTTTACAGTAATATGTTAGTATGTTTTATGTAAGTAATGAAGTTATAAAGAGAGTAGTGGCAGAACCTTTATAAGTAATAACAGGCAATATAATAATTATATTTAATGAGAAGAAACATGGCTGAACCATATACAGACCATTAAGTTATTTATATGTTATGTTTTATTAATAGATTTGTGTTAAAGAGGTGTGTGAGAAATGGGAGTAAGTATAAAAATAGTAATGACATAAATTTAACCAGCAACAAAGTAACAACTATAATATAAATTGAAAGCAAAATATCAGATAAGAAATCATTTTGTAAAGGCATAATAACACTAATAGATTGTAAAACAATTTCAAAGTAATTCAAAAACCAATAAGTGCGAAATGAAAATAAGCAGACAAGATAGGCTTAATAAATAATGTTTAAATAGAGCAAAATAAGAAATTATAAGATGTTGCAGTTTAGGCCTATAAATGACATAGCTGTCTAAATTCAGAAAACCAATTGTAAACAACTGAAAACTATATTTAAATAATAAGACAAAGTAAATTATGTAATTACCAGCAACTAACAAAAATAAAATGTCAGAATTATGATAAACAATATAAATAAGTAAATTATGTATTAACATAGTATTATCAATTTTGTACTAAAAGCATTAATACATGCCTTAGACCAGTCTTGTGAGATGTCAAACTGATCTTTGAAAGAAAATAGGAACATCTAGGTAAATATTTCAAGCATTGAAATTATCCCCAAGTAAATATAATCATTATAAAATATTTATTCAATTTGAACAGAAAACCAGGATTTATAACAATAGTTTCAAATGTACTTAGCCAATCAGAGCTAAGTCAGTTACCATGACTACAGAACGTTATTATAATTTTGACCGTTATGAAACGAGAGTTCCATTATTAACTATCCAGAGGGACAGACGCTATATTGATGCTGACCATTTGAAAGACAAATAACGAAGAAAATCAAACTGTAATGAAACCCAATTGATTAACTGATGTCAACCATAGTTCCAGTAGCACATGAAGGAACAATAAACGAATATTAAAACTACAATTGGTGAAGACACTTGATGACCCATAACACGAACAATGTGATTTTGTTAAGTATGAAATAAATTATAAATAATTACGAACCAAATTGATGACCATTTTCCTAATATATAACTCTCACTCTAAACTTTGAACACTAATTTCTTTCAAGGATTAATGATTCATATTTAATAACACTGTATGTAAAAGAAATATAACCTATGTCCTAAACTGATAAAACCGACACACACTTTTAACACAATAAAGTTGAATTTTCACGTAAACCTTGTTAGTATTTAAGTACCACAATTGTAAGGTGGTGTACTTTATTTAAACATCTTGTTATAAACCTTTTTCGTACTCAGAAGAATCCATTGGCAAATTAACTTGTGTAAATAAATACGCATGTCAGACATAGCAGTCTACGACTGAAGCGCTGCCACCCTGTAATCCGCTGAGTGAAAACTAATTTGCGGCCGAGGCATAAACTTTATTATAAAAACATTTGTTGTATGACAATTATACAAATTTAATGAATTGTCGAATTAAATAAATCAGTACGAATAATTACTAGCTGTCTTGTGTCTATTTAATCTGTATTGTGTATGTTATGTACTTTACCGCAGCATAGAATTCTTTGCTCAAATTTTATGTTGGCAACACGCCCAAAAACCAAGCGAAGTCGAATTCCCGCTAGTCAGCGAGGCAATTGAATTATTTTTCACAGTACAGGAGACAATCTAACTGTGAACATTTTAATTGTTTTATGAAAAACAATTTGGCGCCATTCGGGAATTAAAAATACCAAATAGGACAGGTAAGAATTTCGGTACTGGTTATTCGTACGTTCACGACGGACGCCGTCTGCGGGAGTTACGTTTCAGAGCGACAACGACTTGGTAAGACACGAGAGTACACATTACACTTTTACATTTTTGCAGAATACGACGATCGAGTCTCGTTACAGAATTGGCGACCAACTGGTGAGGCTAGAAGAAAAGAAAGTATGACGTTCTAGCGGCAATTACGAAAGGATAACAAGATGCATACAAGAGGAGTGTCGAAAAGGTTGGCAAAGGACCAAGAAACGGAAGAAGGTAGAGGGGAAGAAAAGGAAGTAACATCGGTCGAGGATGTGGAAACGGTAGTAAGGGTGGAAGCTAGAGGAGATATGATCGAAAATCAGTCGGCCGAAACTACACCAAACGGAGAGGCGAAATTAGATAACATAATGAGAATGATGATGGAGCAATTCGGACAAATTAATGAAAATTTTAAGAAACAGGAGGAAAAATTCGACAGGAATGATGAGAGTCTGAAACAGATGAAGGAAGAAACCAATGACAATTTTAAGAAACAGAAGGAAGAAACTAAAGAACAAAACAAGGTTATAAGGGAAAACTTAAAGAAACAAGTGAAAATATAGACACACTGAATGGTAGAATCGAAAGCAACAATGAGACGTTAAAACAACAAATAGACAAAAAAATGGAGGAACTTGGCGATAATGTGAGGAAGAACCAGGAGACATTGCAACAACGATTGACGGAGGACATTCAAAGAAAAAATGAAGAGTTGAAGGAAGAATTGAGGGAACAATTGAAGGAGGACCACGAAAAAAACAAAGAAGAAATGAAGCAAATGATGCACCAATTAATGGAGTACCGGGAAGAAACAAAACAGAAGATCACAGAAACCAATGAGAAATTAGAGGAGACGCTGGAGAGATTGGATAAAACTAACAAAACGGCTTCAGAAATCCGTAAGGAGGTAATAAATAAAATAAACAACCTCGAAGGCGAAAACAAAATCAGAATTGATGAATGTCACGAGGAAACAACCAAAAAATGTGAACAGGTGAAGCAGGACATACGTCAAGTCCGTGAAGAAAACCAGAAGGAGATAACAGTCATACTAACGGATCTGGGAGAAAGGATGGAGGGAGTATACTGTAACCTAAATAAAATCGACAGCAAGGTCGACAAAAATAAACAAAGAATTGACGAAATGCATAGACGCGAAGAAATATTACAGGAAGAAGTGGACGCCTGGCGTGACCGACCTTGTAGCAGTAATCATATAATTAACAATGACAATCGCGAGACAATCAACTTCCGCAGCTATAAGCGTAATCCCATAGAATTTCTGAAACGGATGGAAGAATTAATTGTAAAAAATCGCAAAACCCGATGGACAACTATGAGAGGAATGCTGGATGAGACGTTTAAGGAAACCTATGACAACTGGTGGACCGCCACAAGACCAGACATCCAGAGCATACAGGAGTTCAAGGCACAATTCAAGGCAAAGTACTGGTCAGAATCGACCCAAAATATGGTCCGCAACAATCTGAGTAATGGAAGATATGAGAACCAGAACGGACAGTCCCTCACATCATACTTTCTGGGGAAAATCTGCATGGCCAGAAATTTGGAACCACGCATTCCTGAAGAGTGCCTGGTCATACACTTGTCATACCACTATGATGATGCGATACAAAAGGCACGCATGTATAGCCAAGTAAAAACAATTCAGGACACGGCCAGTCTATTAGAAAGCCATGAGCACGAGTGGCAATACCGAAAGAACCGATTCATGAGTTCTCGGAATAGTAAAATTAATGAAGGTCCATCCCCACCACACCAGCAGAGTGATAATAAGCCGCCGACGAACACCCAGATCATTACCAGGGGAACCAACGCGGAGATAACATGCCAAATTACCAGGTGAACCAACGCGGGAATAACGCACCAAGGAATTATAACCAAAATGGTAATTTCAACGGGAATTTTAGAAACGACTATCGAGGTAATTACCAACGGAACGGTCCAAACAATTATTATCGTCCAGGGAACGGTAATAACACAAACCTAGGATATCGACCACAAGTAAATTACGTGCGATTTCAAACCCAAAGAAGTCCAGGAAGAAACTATTCTTGTACCAATGACCAACGAACGTACTATAACCAGGTACCGAACACACGAATCCACTCATTCGAAGAAAACGCCGGAAATGAGGGAGATAACTCGAATAACCGACAGGAGCCACCAACGAGCCACAACATGAACACAACTGAAGCCAGGAACAATGAGGTCATTCCTCATTTAAACAAATAAGGTCGGTGAGAACTGAAAAAGGCCCATCACTGGACCAATCTCCTGGGGAATTAAAGACTATGACTGACAAGAAGATTACCATAATACAGACAAATTACTTAAAAAATATAAGGGACGAATTAATTGAAGAGAATAGTAACCCGATGCCTATCAGGAACAGTGAAATTGTATACATAAGTGCCCAAATAAATGGAACCACCTCAACCATAATGATCGATACAGGATCCAACATCTCTTTGGTCGACCAAGTGGAATTAAATAGACTACAGCAGGGAAGTTGCATACAAATACCAACTCTACCAATAAACAATGTGACAATCATCGGTGCTACAGGCAGGCAAAATAAGACAATAAGGAAGCAAGTATCATTGGAGATTACCAGTAAGGGAGTAACATTACCTATGCCATTTCTTGTTGCCAGCGGACTGCCATTCTCAATACTTGTTGGGTGTGATATACTCAGATAATACTCTGCCATAATTAATCTACAGCGAGGAGAGGTATCCCTAACAACGGAACAAGGAATATGGACAGCCAATCTAGTGAACAGCAGCAACATATCTTCAATAACAACCAGCTGCCCAATGGTTCAAAACTATTATTGCCACCACTCACACGGAAGGGTATTAGATGAAGAGAAGGATGAAGAATTATGGTCAAGTAAGTTGGAGGAGATAAGAAAATTCCCGAGAAGGACAAGACCAACAGATCAGTATACACCCAGCAGAGGAGCTCATAAAGATCTACAATCGATATAGACATATTTTTTCTGACGCCCCGGGTAAGGTAAAGGACTACCAATGTATGATCAAATTTAAAGAACCCGTAGATTTCAATAAAAAGTCTTATCCTATCGCATACTCACAAAAGAACGCAGTGAGAGCGGAGATCAACCAAATGATGGAAGACGATATTATCGAATTGAGTCAGTCACCCTATACCAGTCCAATAGTGGCGATACCAAAAAAGGATGGAAAAGTGAGGATATGTCTTGATGCGAGAGAGATCAATAAAATGATAGTGAACGACAGAACATCCCCAGGTGAAATCGAGGAAATTTTAAAGAAGTTCCATGGGACGAAATACATCAGTGCGTGGGGTACGGTATGTGGATACTGGCAGGTGGAGCTACATCCGAATAGCAGAAAATACCTAGCTTTTCTGTTCGATGGAAGGAACTATCAGTTCAAGAGACTACCATTTGGACTGATCATTTGGACTGATAAATTCGGTTGCAGTATTTGTCAAATGCATGGACCAAATATTGGGACAAGATGTACTGAATTTTACCACCGTATATGTAGATGACCTGCTAATAACATCATCAAATTGGAATGAACACTGTGCTAGAGTGGAGATAGTATTAAAGAAATTGTCAGATAACAACATAACCCTTAAGCTGGACATGTCGAAATTTATAGCCCGCAAGGTACAATTTTTAGGATTTAATTTAACGGAGGAAGGCATCTCTCCATCGTCAGAAAAGGTTGAAGCTATACAACGCTTTCCAACACCTAAAAACAAAAAACAGCTGCAATCTTTCCTTGGAATCTGCAATTATTATAGGAAATTCCAAGACAATTATCTAGTTTAACCGCCAAATTCAAAAAACAATTATCGACTAAGGATAAATGGACATGGGGATCCGAACAGGATGAGGTATTTGATCAAATAAAAGAAAAGTTTTTAAATACCGTTATATTACACCATCCAGACTTCAAAAAACCATTCTTCATGAACTGTGATGCGAGTGACGTTAGTGTAGGTGCTGTTTTATACCAGGAAGATGAGAAGGGACAACATATGGTTATAAGTATCGCTAGTAGGATATTAAATGGATGTGAAAGGAACTATCACGTCACGGAGAAAGAATTACTTAGTGTTGTATTCGCCTGCATCAAATTCAGTACTTATATCCTAGGATACACAATCACAGTGAGAAGTGACCATAGATCCATTTCGTTCCTCAAGCAATGTAAACTCAGCCACGGGCGATTAACTCGATGGATATTGTTGCTACAAGAATATCATATTAACTGGGAATACATACCAGGGAAGAAAAACACAGCCACTGATGTATTATCCCGTATCAACATCCAACAACAAACTTTCGAGGGAGAGAAGGAACAGTTAGTCAAAGTATATAACATTCTAAAAAATAGAATTGATCTAGAGAATATAACACAGGAAGTAAGATGTCAAAATGTAGACCCAAAAATAATGACTATCTGGGAGAGAGTATTAAAGGAGGAAGAGAGCATTGTACAATATTATAATATACACAATAATCTATTATTTATTAAAAACAACCCTAACCATGGAGAATGGAAACTAGTAATTCCATCTACAGTGGAAGAACAATTAATACTGGACTACCACATTAGGTACGGCCATATGGGAGCTATGAAGGTGATAAAGGCATTGGAGGAACAAGTTTAAATTAAAAACATTTATAGAAAAGTGAGTAAGACGATCCAGAGATGTAATATTTGCCAAATGGTGAAGTGTAACAATGCGAAAAAAGAGGGTATAATGATACCAATTATATCAAACCAAAAATTAGAAAAGGTATTCCTTGATATATGTGGTCCGTTTCCCCACAGTGGAGGAAGACAGAGATTCCGATTCATAGTAATCATATTCGATCACTTCACCAAATATACAAAACTATACTCAATTAACCATGCGACAACTAAGAAAATTATTGAAATTAAATAACCAAATTTATACCTGAAGTAGGGAAACCTAAGGCAATAGTCACGGATCACGGAACCCAATTTAAGGGAAATCAATGGAAAAATAAACTCGGGGAACATGGTATCAAAACATACAAAACATCTGTTTATCACCCCAGCAGTAACCCAGCTGAGAGTACTTAGAGAGGTGGGTCGAATCCTAAGGACCTACTGCCATGATAAACAAAAAGAATGGCACAATTACCTAAAATCCGCAGAGGAGTTTATAAACCTAGCATACCACAACTTCATTGAAGCCACACCATACACAATGATGTTCGAGCGACCACCGCCTGTAGAGATAAAGGACATGGTTGAATTTCCTACAAACCCAGAATACCAACTCGAGAAAAGAAAATTTTATAACAGAATAGCCGAAAAGGTAGAACAACAAAAGGATAAATATTCCAAGAACCAGCAAAAGACTATCAAATACAATATAGGAGAAAGGGTATTAATAAAAATAAAAAACAGAGAATTACCCAGCACAATAGAAGGCATTACGAAAAAGTTACTATTATTATACGTGGGACCGTACACTATAACAAGATATAAGGGGAATAACACT
Organism: Magicicada septendecula; assembly: GCA_034769895.1. NCBI lineage: Eukaryota > Metazoa > Arthropoda > Insecta > Hemiptera > Cicadidae > Magicicada > Magicicada septendecula. The sequence continues at coordinate 665,992,907 of CM068368.1, forward strand.
TATGAGATCACTCACCCCATCACTAAGAAAATAAAGGGTGTATACAATCAGGCATCGATTAAGAAATATTATGACAATCAGCACTGAATGAAAAAACCAAAGGTGATTAAACAACCGAAGTAAATTAAATAAAAAAGATATAACAAAGCAAACGAATAAGTTTACAAATAAAAGTGAGTCAAAAAATAATAGATGATGAAGAATAAATCACTACAAAATTCAAAAATTATGTAAGATCACCTTACACTGTTATTTACAGTATATATGAGATAAAAAATAAACAAATCAATGATGTATGACGATAAAGAAAAAATATGTAAGACGAATTTCAAAATTCCAAAAAAGAAGTAAGATCTACTTACAATAATATTTGGACAACATATGAGGCAAAATGTAAAATATAAAATAAAGGAATAAGTTACAAAAATTCCTAAATAGTAAGAACAACAAACTTACTATGATACTTAAAAATATGTGCGATAAAAAATAAACGCAATGATGAAAATATATATATTGCAACGTAACAACTTGCAAATTTATTGTAATTTAAATTTGTGGAGCCCCACGATCTTGGAGCACCAAATTTCTGCAACGTTACATACACATAAATAGGCGTGAACGATCTCACGTTCAAGATTGACAAATTCTTTAAACAATATAACATTTAAATTGGGTGTCAGGTGTATCTGCAATAAGAACTCTATGTAACTTGAAACGGTAATTAAAATTTATTTGATACTATAAAAAAATATGTGCACATGGCACTAACTTCGATTTTAAAACATTAGTTATTATTTGTTATTATGCCGTAAGGCTTAAGATATATACATCCTTACTGACTAAATATTCTATGCTACTAATTATTATATAAAAGAAAAATCTCATTTTCAGACTACTCAGTCTATTAATATATTTCAAAATATCTATGATTTTAAATCCTTTTTTCTATATTGTAACGTACTCAAAATATTAATAGTTATTGTTTCTCAGTACTGTTTTCTCCAATACTAATTGTTTTCATTTAAATGCTTTGTAATCATTTTATATCATATTAATTTGAGCTCTTGTTACGTTAATCGTATTTCTAAAACATCTATGATTTTAACTCTACTATACAAGAAACATTGCTCTTATTTTTAAATAAAATATTAATGTCTTTAATTGTCTTTGAATTCTTTGTATGATTAAGATATGAATAAGTTGTCTATCACCTTATTGTCATCAATCATACTCGATCATTTTTGTTCCCTCGGTTTTCATCCTCGTCTCGCCTCCAGCGTCGGCTGTCTCCTTCTCCTCTTGTCCAGCGTCGGCTGTCTCTCTTCTCCTCTTGTCCAGCATCGGCTGTCTCTCTCTCTGGAACTCTCCTCTTGTCCAGCGTCGTATCTCTCTATGGAACTCTCCTCTTGTCCAGCGTCGTATCGCTCTCTGGAACTCTCCTCTTGTCCAGCGCCATATCGCTCTCTGGAACTCTCCTCTTGTCCAGCGTCGTATCTCTCTCTGGAACTCTTCTCTTGTCTAGTGTCGAATCATTAATGGATCTTCTTAAGTAGTGCTGTTATTAATTAAAATGATTGTCTTTACAGCTTAGTTACGTATTTGTACGTAACTGGCAAATTTAAACTGTTTATGAAAAAAAATAAATACGCCGTGCTGACGGGCATAAGCTCCCGCTGCACCGTGGATGATTCAAGAAAGAGAACCACTGTAGCTTGCGTGTTCTATTTATACCCATGTCTTGGTCGACACCCTGCAGTGATCCGAAATCAACATGTTAGAAACTGTCTCTGGCTTCAGTTCCCCCACTCTTTGTCAAATTCGCTATTTTTTATATTTCTGCGAATTGCAGAGTCCTGTAAGTATACTCTTATACTTATCTTATAACTAATTTTACAACACATGTTCACTGCAATTTTGGACATTGCAACTTAACCCTTTCGATTTGTACACAGTTATTTCACTACTACACTCGTACGGTATGTCACTTTCGCTTGGTTTTCGTACACAATATTTAGTAAATTTATTTACATTTTATGGTCCTTTTGGATTTTAATTCTTAATTCTAGTTTATGAATAATTACGGAAAAACAGTAATTGTGCAATTATTCATCTTGGGGTGGCAAACTCGCCTGCAGAGACCTGCGTTCACACACACTAGCAAAATACTGGTGTACACACTTTCAGTTACATTTGTGTGTGTGTGCACGTTGATTCAGGTCGAAACACCTGTTCATATTTTTGTCTGAGCCAATCTTGCAATCCCTAACATGCTTATTTCTAATATATTATTAATTATTTACAGTTTATTAAGTAAATTTAAATTTTTATATTTCATGCTCAGTACATCACTTATTTGTACTGTCGCATTATTCCTCTGCTTGGTAACAAAAAAAAATTTAATAAATTTATTTATTATAAATTTTTTTTTATTTATTTATTATTATTTGCAAAAAAAAATGTAACAAATAATAAAGAATAATATTCATCATTTCACCCTTAATTGGAGTGTATACAAATGTCTTACCTCCCCTCTTCGTACGCTCACTGCTCGCGACCTTGTAGTAGGGTGGCTTTACAAACAGCTGATTTAACTGGTTTCATTGACCTCTGTTTTCATGTGTAGAACTTCCTAAATGACGTTGCGTGGAATTTACCAATTTCTTTCTTCTGTATCTCATCATATACGATGAAAGTGTTCTGTCCTACTCGTGTGTGTACATTCGGTCCTTAATTTTACATTATCTTAATTCATACATTCTTACCTTCGCTTCTAATCTTCCTTAGCTCTTTTCTTAACATGACATTACTTTATCTACTACATTACTTATACAATACATTAACATTCATTACCTTTTTATTAAATTTCTTTAACATTACCTTTCTGATCGTTACTACTTTCTTGAAATACACTTCCGTAACAGAATACTCTTTTAGCTTGTAGTGTGTCGCATGATCGGTTACAGAGGAACTGTCTTGGAAAACAACGATATTTTTCTCGAAGTCCTTAATCCTAAGTAGTCTCTGCCCTTATGACTTTTCACTCTCGCTTTCTTCTGTGTCCTTGTATCTTCAATAAGTGTTCGCTTGATCAGTCGTTCTAACAATTATGGCAATTATTGCTCATCTTAATCATTTCTTCATATTAATAACAACAATAACATCTTTTACCATTACTTTCTTAAATATTTCTCTACAATAGCATTCCTTACCATCACTAATACATTTCTTAATTAACCCTTTCAAATAATATTCCTTATAACATTTCTTAATTATACTCTCTTATATTATTATTAATAATTAATAGTAATATTATTTTTCTCATTTAAAAATAATTATTTATTTTAGGGTATTGAGTTCTGAGTTCGGTGTGTCGTTAGAACTGACACCCCTCATTATAACAATTGGTTGTTGTACACAGAAAATTCATTGTGTTCACCCTCGTGTAAACAACGTCCGCGTTCCATTGTATTATCCCCTCGTTTGTGTGCGTACTTACCTTGTAAACGTTTGTTTTGATCGTATAAGTCACCTGTTTATAGGGTAACATTTTCATCTTGCCTGTCGGCCACTTAAAATCTACCCTCTTTCCCTCGTTACAAATGCTTCGCTCTTTCTCAATTCTCTCGTCACTAGTTTGGTTGAGTGAACTTACCTGAACAGTTGTCGACGATTTTTTCATACGTCGTTTATGATAACCTCTGTAGTTTTCATACTTACAGTTATAATTATCGTTATTATAATTATCGTGCGTATATCTAACATCATATTTACCACAATTTTTCGTAGTGTTTCGTCTAGATAACTTACTACGTTTCTTGTTATACCTACAGTGATATTTATCTCCGTAAGTGTGGTGTCTTATGTTTTTCAAATGTGTCATCTTGTGTGATTTACTATAGTGTGTGTGCCTCACACTTGGAATATCGCTATTAATAAGGTATGTTTTATTAACCTTTATTTGCTTCTCCTCCTTAATGTTAATTACTTTTTTATAATTATCGTTAGTAATTACACATGTATTTTCAATTTGTATGAATTCTTCACATACTATCTTTTCACATATTAGCTCCGTTTGTTTATTAATTATTCCACAGACATTTTCTGCGATCGTGTCAATACGTCTGTTTGTATTAACAATTTTTTCAGTTAACTGCGCATTACTGTCAATTATACTTTGTTTTATTTCTATATTAACAATTTTTAACTCTTCTAGACTCTCTGTAATTTTTATGGTGTCCTGTCTAAAATTTTCGGACTGTAGCTCTAATTTATTTTCTAAATTTTCTGTTTGTTTTGCTAATTTATTTTCTAAATTTTCTGTTTGTTTTGCCAAGTTCTTTTCTAAACTTTTTGTTTGTTTTGTATTTATTTCATCTATTTTTCTTATTTGTTTGACATTCTCCTCTTTCACATCCTCTTTAAATTTTTTGGCTTGTTTTATGACTAATTCGTCCATCATGGCGAGTATCGTATTTTTAAATGCTTCTAAATTCAACCCTCCTGGTTCTGCCATGTTGAATAATTATTAAAATATTTATTTAGTAATAATTCTTTAACAATTATTATTGATAACCGTTCCCTACTTATTTATTTATTTCTGTATTTTTATTAATAGTTATTATTAATACTCATTACAGTTACACCTGTTACATAGACAAACAATATTATTTGTGGGCGCCAGCTGTGTGATTACACAACAATTAACATTACATTCAGTTACTGTTTAATATAAATAATAATTACATACTATACATTTTTCATTTAACACACTCTTTATATTTTAGAGCAACCATTTAGCTACATAAAAATTTTAATAGTTAAATGATGGGGATCGGGTCATACGTTCATGAGCTATAATTTATGTAACAAATTTTTGTACGTAAATTTAGGCATGTCGGGCCCCACGTGCAGGGCGACAATCTTTGCAACGTAACAACTTGCAAATTTATTGTAATTTAAAATTGTGGAGCCCCACGATCTTGGAGCACCAAATTTCTGCAACGTTACATACACATAAATAGGCGTGAACGATCTCACGTTCAAGATTGACAAATTCTTTAAACAATATAACATTTAAATTGGGTGTCAGGTGTATCTGCAATAAGAACTCTATGTAACTTGAAACGGTAATTAAAATTTATTTGATACTATAAAAAAATATGTGCACATGGCACTGACTTCGATTTTAAAACATTAGTTATTATTTGTTATTATGCCGTAAGGCTTAAGATATATACATCCTTACTGACTAAATATTCTATGCTACTAATTATTATATAAAAGAAAAATCTCATTTTCAGACTACTCGGTCTATTAATATATTTCAAAATATCTATGATTTTAAATCCTTTTTTCTATATTGTAACGTACTTGAAATATTAATAGTTATTGTTTCTCAGTACTGTTTTCTCCAATACTAATTGTTTTCATTTAAATGCTTTGTAATCATTTTATATCGTATTAATTTGAGCTCTTGTTACATTAATCGTATTTCTAAAACATCTATGATTTTAACTCTACAATACAAGAAACATTGCTCTTATTTTTAAATAAAATATTAATGTCTTTAACTGTCTTTGAATTCTTTGTATGATTAAGATATGAATAAGTTGTCTATCACCTTATTGTCGTCAATCATACTCGATCATTTTTGTTCCATCGGTGTTCGTCCTCGTCTCGCCTCCAGCGTCGGCTGTCTCTCTTCTCCTCTTGTCCAGCGTCGGCTGTCTCTCTCTCTGGAACTCTCCTCTTGTCCAGCGTCGTATCTCTCTATGGAACTCTCCTCTTGTCCAGCGTCGTATCGCTCTCTGGAACTCTCCTCTTGTCCAGCGCCATATCGCTCTCTGGAACTCTCCTCTTGTCCAGTGTCGTATCTCTCTCTGGAACTCTTCTCTTGTCTAGTGTCGAATCATTAATGGATCTTCTTAAGTAGTGCTGTTATTAATTAAAATGATTGTCTTTACAGCTTAGTTACGTATTTGTATGTAACTGGCAAATTTAAACTGTTTATGAAAAAAAAATAAATACGCCGTGCTGACGGGCATAAGCTCCCGCTGCACCGTGGATGATTCAAGAAAGAGAACCACTGTAGCTTGCGTGTTCTATATCCATTTATACCCATGTCTTGGTCGACACCCTGCAGTGATCCGAAATCGACATGTTAGAAACTGTCTCTGGCTTCAGTTCCCCCACTCTTTGTCAAATTCGCTATTTTTTATATTTCTGCGAATTGCAGAGTCCTGTAAGTATACTCTTATACTTATCTTATAACTAATTTTACAACACATGTTCACTGCAATTTTGGACATTGCAACTTAACCCTTTCGATTTGTACACAGTTATTTCACTACTACACTCGTACGGTGTGTCACTTTCGCTTGGTTTTCGTACACAATATTTAGTAAATTTATTTACATTTTATGGTGCTTTTGGATTTTAATTCTTAATTCTAGTTTATGAATAATTACGGAAAAACAGTAATTGTGCAATTATTCATCTTGGGGTGGCAAACTCGCCTGCAGAGACCTGCGTTCACACACACTAGCAAAATACTGGTGTACACATTTTCAGTTACATTTGTGTGTGTGTGCACGTTGATTCAGGTCGAAACACCTGTTCATATTTTTGTCTGAGCCAATCTTGCAATCCCTAACATGCTTATTTCTAATATATTATTAATTATTTACAGTTTATTAAGTAAATTTAAATTTTTATATTTCATGCTCAGTACATCACTTATTTGTTCTGTCGCAATATATATATATATATATATATGTGTGTGTGTAAGATAAACTTGCGCCATTATCTAAAAAATATATGAGATAAAATAAACAAACGAAATGATCAACTTCCACTACAATGTAGAAAAAATATGTTAGATACAATAAACAAACCAATGATCAAGAATGAAGTAAATAAAATAAATAGTCTAAGAGTTATAATATAAAATGAGATGAATCAAAGCGTAATTGAAAATGAATAAAAATGTTAATTGTATCAATAAATATCGACGCTTCAAGTATTATCAAATGATATCAACAGAGATAGATGAGAATTAAATATGACTCGAACTGAGCAATAATGAAATAAAAAATAAAAGATTCCCAACAAATATTATCTATATATTAATACGTGAAGAGAAAACTTTGTACCCCTTTTTAAGCATATTGCGCGCACGGAGGAGTGTGAGATTTGGCATAGTTAAAGTTTATATGGAGAAGGAGTGCAGAAAGCTAAAATTTATATATAATATGTGTTACATCTATATATTAATACGTGAAGAGAAAACTTTGTACCCCTTTTTAAGCATATTGCGAGCACGGAGGAGTGTGAGATTTGGCATAGTTAAAGTTTATATGGAGAAGGAGTGCAGAAAGCTAAAATTTATATATAATATGTGTTACAAATACATTAAATTAAATAAAATAAAACATTTATTTGCACTTGAAAATTCATTTAAACTTTTTCAAACAATGGTAATTGTCAAAAATAAAATAATTTTGTTGCCAGGCAACAATAGTCTGTGATCTGTGTTTTATATATTAATGTGCAGTTGAAAGTGAAATACAGCTTGCTTAATATACACTTGTTGCAAAAGGAAAATTTTGTAGCAGCAATTTGAATTGACTTACTCTCGCCTAATTATTATTGGTGGTTTCAAAAAAGTGAGTACATTTTATTATTTTTAAATTAAACCCTGTCTAATCTTAGTTTCAGTAATTTCACTACGTTTTTTTTTTACATTCAGATATTCGCACCTACTTCCATTATTCCTCAACATAGAACATTGACGGGTCGGAGTGAGAGACAAAGAAGAAGGAATTCGCATGAAAGTCAAAATGATAATAGACCAAATGCAAATTTAAATAGTGTAAATAGTATAACATTGACGGGTCGGAGTGAGAGACAAAGAAGAAGGAATATATATTCGCGTGAAAGTCAAAATGATAATAGACCAAATGCAAATTTAAATAGTGTAAATAGTATACAAAATGATGAAATTATTTTGAGGGATACATTTAAATGTGCACTGAATGTCATTCCAAGAAATTTTAATACTTTTGATTGTGGATTAATGCATTTACAATGCAGGTTTTGCAATGCAAAACATTTCGAATCTGAGGTCACTTTAGGTGAAAGGACTGCATTCACTTTATGTTGTCATAAGAGTAAAGCAATATTACCGGCCTTAAGTCAAAATGAATACTTTAAATCATTGTATGATGGACTTACTTCAAATGAACCTTCAATAAAAAGAAAGTCAAAAAATTACTTTGAAAACATTCGTAAATACAATTCATCATTTGCTATGGTTAGCTCAGAAGCTAAAATTTTGATACAGTTACGCGTGGAGTGTATCATTTTAAAATACATGATGTTTTTTATCATAGATCAGGTCCAATGACTGCTGGATATGGTCGCTCACCATGTTATGCGCAATTATATTTTTATGATGTTGACACTGCTGTCAATTATAGATTACGTGAACACTATAATCAAACATGCAATAACAATATAATGCGCGAAATCTCTCTTGAATTGGAACGCATTAATCCTTTCGTTCGGTCATTCATTGCAATGAAAGATCATTGTCAGAGAGTTGAAAATCAAAATAAAGAAATTTGTATGCTCATTAAAGTAAATCGTGATTTAGATCTACGCCGTTATAATGATGCAGTTCAAACTGATGTAGCAGTAATATTTAGTACAGTTGATGGTGAGCCACCCTTTGAACGAAATATGGTTTCGTTTTCAAAAGTTAATGGTACCATTAAAAATATCTCTGTTTTGGATTCATCATTGGACCCTTTAGCGTATCCATTACTTTTTCCAAATGGTGATACTGGGTGGCATATCAATATTTCTCATAATGTACCAACTACATCTAATTCAAGAGCGCCCAGAAATAAATTAACCATGCTTCAGTATGCAGCCTATCGACTTGCAATTAGAGAAGATTTTAGCATGTTGCACCATTCACAAAAATTATTTCTGCAGTGGATAGTATGTGGATAGTTTGTTTTGGTGGATGTATGTGAGAATAGAGGGCACAAGGTTACACTTCATTCGACAAAATCAAACAAGTCTTAGGTCTGAAGTTTACAACAATTTAACAGATTATTTAGAATTGAACCCCAATGCCAATAATGTTGGCCGTAGAGTAATTTTACCATCTTCATTCAATGGATCTCCAAGAAATATGTATCAGAATTATTTAGATGCAATGTCAATTGTACAACATTTCGGAAAGCCTTCTTTGTTTATTACAATGACTTGCAATCCAAGTTGGCCTGAAATAGTTAGCAATATTGGTGTAGGTGAGTCAGCTAATTTTCGACCTGATATTGTTGTGCGTGTATTCAAGTCCAAACTGAAAGCATTAATTGAGGGCCTTACACTAAAAAAAATCTTCGGTAAAGTTGAAGCACTCATTTATACAAATGAGTTTCACAAGAGAGGATTGCCTCATGCTCACATTTTACTGTCTTTAAATGAGCAAGATAAAATTGTTAACGCTACCGATATTGATAAAGTTGTATCTGCGGAGATTTCTAACATTCAAACACATCCTACATTACATGAATATGTTGTAAAACACATGATGCATGGTCCATGTGGTGTACTTAATCCAAATTCTGTATGTATGAGAGATGGAAAATGCACAAAAGATTATCCAAAACGATTTAATGAATTTACATGTGAATCATTAAATGGATATCCATTATACAGAAGGCGTGATAATATGGTATTTATGCTGAAGTTCGCGGTAGTTGCCTTGACAATCGTTATGTTGTACCATACAATCCGTATTTACTTGCCAAATTTAATTGCCATATAAATGTTGAAGTATGCACTACAGTTAAAAGTGTTAAATACATTTATAAATACGTGTATAAAGGCTATGACAGTGCATCTGTTGAATTAGGTTCAGAGAGAAATGAACCAGGTGTTATCTTTCAAATTATATCATATTTATGTAATTATATTTTACAAATACACGATAACAGTAATTATTGTGTTTAATAACGGGCGCCATGTTGGGAATTACCAACAGCTGATATTTCATTTACTTTACGGGCCGGGTTTCGTGTTAAGCGAACGAGGTTGTAGAACGGGAAGTGTTATCTGAAATAAATACTCTGAAATGGTTATAAAAACATAACTTATTATTAACAGAAGTTTTACATATATACTGGACTCGACCATGCGCCAAACACGCCTCGGGGCGTAGTCCTATGTATCATAAAATACACACACATATTTAAAATTGAATCTTATAAATCTAAACATATAGTAAACAAATTGAAGATATATATTGTCACCGGACAAAAGGCTTGCCGCATGACAACTGGTGCCAATCGTACACACTATCGTTTTTGGTGGCCCTAAAAAGGACCTTGTGGCGAGAAAGCTGATGTTGGTCGTGCCGCGCTGAGATGTTCGGCGGCTGCGCCCGCTGATCGTGGCGTACTGCAGTCCTCCTCTTCTTTCGGCACCGGTTGTAGAGTCGGCTGCCGGCCCAGCGAAATCCATCTCTGGTGCGGAACGGGAGTGCGAAGACGCAAGAACGGCGGCGGTTCTATTCTTCGGCTGTTCCTTCCGGCTGACTCCGCCCTGATGTCGTCCGAGAGAGGAGAGGAGATGAAGTGCGTTCGATGGCGTGGCGATGAAGTGTGTAAAATTTTCTGCCGGCCTGGGTTTATTAACTAACCGGCATCGCTGATTGGCTAGCTCCGAACACGAAGTTGGTCACGTCTCGGCGGCTGCTGATGCCGGATTGGCTCGCTCCGAGCACGTAGTTGGTCACGTCTCGGCCACTGGTAACGGAGAGCAGATGTTCGCATATCGCTACCGTCACAACTCCCCCGGGTCTTGAATGCTCTCCGGTACCCAGCCTACTGCTCTTCTCCGGATGTTGTAGAGGTGTCTGTTGGGCGCCATGTTGATTGGTGTGCCGGCTGGTAGCTCGCTGGCGTGGCTGGATCTTGCATCCGCAAGATGATCATCGCCCCACGTTGGGCGCCACTTGTCACCGGACAAAAGGCTTGCCGCATGACAACTGGCGCCAATCGTACACACTATCGTTTTTGGTGGCCCTAAAAAGGACCTTGTGGCGAGAAAGCTGATGTTGGTCGTGCCGCGCTGAGATGTTCGGCGGCTGCGCCCGCTGATCGTGGCGTACTGCAGTCCTCCTCTTCTTTCGGCACCGGTTGTAGAGTCGGCTGCCGGCACAGCGAAATCCATCGCTGGCGCGGAACGGGAGTGCGAAGACGCAAGAACGGCGGCGGTTCTATTCTTCGGCTGTTCCTTCCGGCTGACTCCGCCCCGATGTCGTCCGAGAGAGGAGAGGAGATGAAGTGCGTTCGATGGCGTGGCGATGAAGTGTGTAAAATTTTCTGCCGGCCCGGGTTTTATTAACTAACCGGCATCGCTGATTGGCTAGCTCCGAACACGAAGTTGGTCACGTCTCGGCGGCTGCTGATGCCGGATTGGCTCGCTCCGAGCACGTAGTTGGTCACGTCTCGGCCACTGGTAATGGAGAGCAGATGTTCGCATATCGCTACCGTCACAATATGTATGTATGCACAACCCAGCATTTATATAAATTATACACTCGCCCTCTCACTCACTCTCTCTCTCTCACTCCGGTACAATTCTTTTTATGAGCTCATTTTGAGGATTAAAATTTTAAAGACTTGAATTTACTTTGAAATTGTTATTTTGTTTTGGTCATTTACTCTGAAATTAGATTTGATTTGAAAATAAAATATATAGGATGCTGGAACGTTCTCACCCAATCTGTAGCTTTTGTTCGTCCGGTGAAACTACGCGCACTGCGAGTTTACCGTTTTCGTTCCCGGTCACATCTTGGAGTACTTTCACACCTTACCGAATGGTAAGGTGTCACTGTTAATAAACATTGTTGTAATTAACCACTTTTAGTGGTTTAAAAGTTAAAATTCACTATTCGTGAACGATTTGCCGGCCGGCTGCGATCACGTCCCCTGTTGAAATGACACAGAGTCTTTGTTCCATATTTCTGAAGTGGGGTGAATCTACGTCACTCGTCTATTGTCTGTTTGTTGACAGCATCGTGTTGTTTACAAAAACAAATTCCTGGCCGCTGACGTCATAAAGGCTTGTCGCTTTTATCGCATTATTCGACATACTGTTTTTTGTGAGGCTTCACGTTTTTTGCTCTGAAACCGTCCGAATCCTGGCAAATATTATATAGTCCACTCACGGTATATTCATAAAGGTTCTTAACTGTTTATTTAATTTTTGACCAAATTAAGGAATACAATATTTCTGGTTTTTTATACCATATTTAGGGTGATTAAACCCTCAATGAAAGATTTTGTGTCAAAGCACAAAAACTTTCATTGACCCTTTCATACTTCCTAAAGGGATCAGCCAGGATAGGTCACCACAACCCCCTTACAATTTTATATAAAAGAAAATAATAACTCACCCTTGGTCTGATGATGATGACAGTACCTACATGACCTTACTGGACTTCTCCTTCGAGATCCCAACACCATAAGGCCACTTAGGCTCGTAACGCCCCTGCTCTGACGCGCTGGCCAGCTCAGGACCGCTGTCATATCACCAAACACTGAAACAATAAATGATAAATATTAAAATAGTGGCTTGGTAAATTACTCTACCCTTAACTGATCTGGTTCCCCTTAGCTAGGTGCTGGTTTGTGCTAATAAGCACTGGGTTTGCTTGATATATGATTAAAATCTAGTTATAAAAATTATACTACTAAAAACGTAACTCCCAAGAATTATAAAGAATTTCCTTTCACAATATGGACAACCCTGAATTTATAAATTGTTTCGATTTCTATCGATAATATTTACCTCTTTCCATTTTATAATTAGTGTAATTATAAAAGAAACACATTGATATAAAAGAATTACATTATAATTGAAAATAGGAAAACTCCCCTATAAATCTCCCAAACATGGAGAAAAACAAATTATAGAAAAACAAAATAATTAATAAATCTGTATTGTATTATTTATTCATATATCTTATTGAATGGTTAAATTAAAATTATTCTTATTCTTCTTCTTATTATTATTATTATTAACAGGTAAAATTCCGGCATTAACAGCACCATTTATATTTATCCCTTCATACACATTATTTCCATACATGTTAAAATTTCAGAACATAAATACATAATACATTTTACATATTACATAATAATACCTTGATACATTTACTACATTGAAATAATTTATTCATTTTTAATCTTGATTAAGATTTGCATATTAAATTATAAAATTTGCATATTCTATTTAAAGTTGCATTTAAAAAATTTACAATTTCAATTAATTAATTCATTAATTAGACATCAATTTATTTATTTATAAAATTCATTTCAAATTATTATTAGTATTCATACTACATTATTATTACTTCATTATTCACTTTTTATTTCCTTTCTACTCTGAACATTCTACCTACCTAACTACCTAACCTTTCATCTTCTATCACTGTTTAGTCTGGGTAACTCCTGTATTCACTATACTCATTATATTTTTACTCACCTTCTTCCAACTGACCACCAAATTTACCTATCATGACACCAATATCTCAATCATAAACACCTTTACTAATTTCATTTAAATCCTATAGCACCGCTCGTCTTTGCACAGAGATGGGTGTTCCCTAACTGACTATATTCATTCATAATATTTTGCCCTTCCAAAAAATTCGGCAAACACTCCCTAAAACTACGCTAATACCTGCCACAACACTATAAGTTGGCTACTCCTTATCACCTCACCCCCACTACAACATATCATTAACAACAATTATATGTTTAACCTTTACTTAAACACCTTTACTAATAATCACTAACTACTGTGTCCATAAATATCTAATACTTCTCTTTGTATTATTTTCTTAAAATTCTTAACTATCTAACTCCATTTTCATTAATTAAACTCACCTGCCTTTATCTATACCCAGGCTGTATCCCTGTTTAAACATTCTACCTTACTGTAATCATTGACCTTTGTCTTATAAAATTCACATCTCCCCTACTCATAATAGTACTTCTCACTTTTCAAATATATATATATTCTTATTTATTACATTATTATTATTATTCATAAGGAATTACCTTCATTACAAAATAAATAATGATTGAACTTTATTAAAACTTTCTATTAATTAAAAATTTACTTCTGTTATCAAGATAGTACAGCTTTCTTTTGTACCATAATTTTTTAATCATAAAGAATGATTACTCTTTCATGGTTATTCCATTATTTAAAAAATATTATTATTAAACATGTTAATTGTTAAAATACGTAATAATACATACTGGTGTACATAAAATATACCTGCAATACCACATCAAAATACACAAATACATTGATATATAAAACATGTAAAACAATGAAAAATATACACTCCAACTCATTATTTTGTTATTTATCAAACTCAGTCCATAGCAGTCCAATTCAATACCACTTTTCACATATATTTAATGTTCATTACACAATTGAAACAGTCTATCCACCATCGTTGAACAACAACCGAATCTTAGGTCTATTTAATTTATTATCTAATGAATAGATTTTATTATTAGAAACATTATATTCATGTTCATTTATAAAACTGTTATCAAACAAATATTTCAAGTCACGATCGAGTAGGGTTCCGTTTATCTCAGTAATATCATATGTCATTAATTGGTTATTTATTTTATAATTGTCCTCATAATTTTCTACCACAGGTAAGTACTTAATACCATTATTCTCCTTATTTATTGTTATTTCAATTTCATTGTTATTATAAGGTAAGTATTCATTATTTTCATCCACCTTATCTAACCCTAACCTTTCTACCAACTGTCTGTATTTTCTATTTACTTTAAAAAATTTTATTACTTTCTTTTTCTCACAATATCTCTCTATACTTTCTTTCTTAATACATTTGTCTCCATAACACCGAATTATACGCTCTCTCTCCAAATATGCAGGGGTCCCTAACATAAAATTATTGCACCACTTATTAGGTACACAAAAACACCAAGAAACTTCATTTGTAGACCTATCGTCTCCCAAATATAAATTGAAGGAACTCTTGTCCTTATAAAAATTACGTGAAGACTTTTCTTCACCCCCTAACACAACATCAAAAGAAAATTCTACCCCCTGCATCCCTTGTACAAAAATACTTTCTCCAAACTCTCTTTCTGACTCAATACACTCAAACACTTCATTTTCACTCATAATACTTTCATTATCGTTTTCTAACATTATATTCTTACTACCTGTAATATTCTTACTATCTGTAAATTCCTTATTCACATTATCATTGTTGTTTATTCTATTAGTCAGTACTTCATTTTTCTGTGTACTATTTACCTTCTGGGTTTCTAATTGACTTAAACTCTCGTCTAGTTTCTTGATTACCTTGTCACATTTCTTAATGAGATTATTGTGACCTATTTTAATTTCATTTTGTAATTCTTTAAATTGTTATCAAATTTGTCATTCAAATTTGTGAATTTCATATTAGAATCGCTTTTCTGCTCATCTAATTTTTTGTCTAAATTATCGAACTTTACACTCTGTTCATCGAATTTGTTTAATAAGAGCTGCATCATCGCAGCAGTACTGTCTAATTTAATTTCTGAACTAACTGACATGGATGTAGAGACCTTCTCTGCTTCTACATATACAACAGATACAGGTGTATCTGCTTCGTCAATCTGACTAATTGGAGTAGGCTGAACATCCATTTCACTCATAACTATTTCGTCAGTGAAGCTGACTTTTTCAGTTTTATCTTCATTAGTATTCATATTTGCAATTTATAATACAGTCATGCATCCAAAAGTATAACCTAACTTCGTAAAATTTGGTTATGTTTACGTAATTTCTATATTACCTCAGATAACTCTTTCCATTCTCCTCGTAGGCTTACCCACATAAAATTATATTATATAGAGTCCCTGTTCGCAGGCGACCATATGTTATAAATCAAATTATATACTGTATGTAACTGTATACTACAAATACACGATAACAGTAATTATTCTGTTTAATAACGGGCGCCATGTTGGGAATTACCAACAGCTGATATTTCATTTACTTTACGGGCCGGGTTTCGTGTTAAGCGAACGAGGTTGTAGAACGGGAAGTGTTATCTGAAATAAATACTCTGAAATGGTTATAAAAACAAAACTTATTATTAACAGAAGTTTTACATATATACTGGACTCGACCATGCGCCAAACACGCCTCGGGGCGTAGTCCTATGTGTCATAAAATACACACACATATTTAAAATTGAATCTTATAAATCTAAACATATAGTAAACAAATTGAAGATATATATGTATGTATGCACAACCCAGCATTTATATAAATTATACACTCGCCCTCTCACTCACTCTCTCTCTCTCACTCCGGTACAATTCTTTTTATGAGCTCATTTTGAGGATTAAAATTTTAAAGACTTGAATTTACTTTGAAATTGTTATTTTGTTTTGGTCATTTACTCTGAAATTAGATTTGATTTGAAAATAAAATATATAGGATGCTGGAACGTTCTCACCCAATCTGTAGCTTTTGTTCGTCCGGTGAAACTACGCGCACTGCGAGTTTACCGTTTTCGTTCCCGGTCACATCTTGGAGTACTTTCACACCTTACCGAATGGTAAGGTGTCACTGTTAATAAACATTGTTGTAATTAACCACTTTTAGTGGTTTAAAAGTTAAAATTCACTATTCGTGAACGATTTGCCGGCCGGCTGCGATCACGTCCCCTGTTGAAATGACACAGAGTCTTTGTTCCATATTTCTGAAGTGGGGTGAATCTACGTCACTCGTCTATTGTCTGTTTGTTGACAGCATCGTGTTGTTTACAAAAACAAATTCCTGGCCGCTGACGTCATAAAGGCTTGTCGCTTTTATCGCATTATTCGACATACTGTTTTTTGTGAGGCTTCACGTTTTTTGCTCTGAAACCGTCCGAATCCTGGCAAATATTATATAGTCCACTCACGGTATATTCATAAAGGTTATTAACTGTTTATTTAATTTTTGACCAAATTAAGGAATACAATATTTCTGGTTTTTTATACCATATTTAGGGTAATTAAAATTTTGTACCATAATTGTACCATTACACAGGTCAAGAAATAAAAATTGATGAAGTTAAAAATTTTTTAAATGGCCGTTATGTCGGATCAACTGAAGCTGTATGGCGCATCTATGAATTACCAATGCATTTTCAATCACATGTCATCGTTAGACTTGACATTCATTTACCGCGTAGACAGAATGTTTACTTTCGAGAAGGGCAAGAAAGTCAAGCAATTGAAAATGCAAGACAAACAAAATTATTAGCATTTTTTTAATGAATCGATCAGATCCATCAGCGCATGAATATAAAGTATATTGAAATTCCTTTGCATTATGTGTGGGAAGATTCCCGAAAAAAATGGAAGAAGAGAAGGCGTGGAGGTGATAAAATCATTACACGCATATAATTATGTAGTATCACCAAAAGACATCGAACTTTTCCATTTACGATTGCTTTTATTACATGTCTGTGGTCCAAAATCATTTGAGGATGTTAGAACATACAATGGAATTATACACACTTCTTTTGTTGAAGCGTGCCATGCTCGCGGCATTGCTTCAAATGATAATGAATGGCGCGAATGTTTAAATGAAGCAAAAGAATTACATTCACCAAAACAA
This sequence comes from Magicicada septendecula, assembly GCA_034769895.1. Taxonomy (NCBI): domain Eukaryota; kingdom Metazoa; phylum Arthropoda; class Insecta; order Hemiptera; family Cicadidae; genus Magicicada; species Magicicada septendecula. The sequence continues at coordinate 666,010,646 of CM068368.1, forward strand.
ATGCGAAATTTATTTGGTTACATTTGTGCATTAAATGTGCCAGCCAATGCATTGGCGTTATGGAATGAATTTAAAGTATATCTTATTGAAGATTTTTTGAGAGATTACAACGAAGAAGTATCCTTTAATACAGCTCTATTTTAAATTGAAGATATTTTGAATGTTCATAATTTGTCATGTCAAGAACTTGGTTTACCAGTTCCCACGTATTCGCAGAGAACAGACGAAGCAAATGCTATTGATCCAATAGAACAAGAGTTTCTGTTTTCTGAGCATTATGAAACTGCAAATATTGAACAGCGTAATCTAATTGATCGTGTGATTCATGAAGTTTTGCATCATGATACTGGATCTAATGTTTTTTGTTTAACCGCTCATGCAGGTTGTGGAAAAACATTCACACAAACAGCAATCATTCACAAATTAAATTCGCTTAATCTTAGTTGTATTGCAACAGCGTTCAGTGGCATAGCTTCAACTCTATTACTTGGAGGTAGAACTTTACACAATGTGTTTAAATTGCCTATACCCATTTTGGAAAATTCTGTAGCAAATATTACCGCAAATAGTAGCTATGGACGTTACATAAATTCATCATCATTGATAATTATTGATGAAATTTCTATGTGCCCACTGCAAGTGTTGAAAATCATAGATAGATTACTGCAGGATCTATGCGATGAAAATGATAAACATAAACCATTCGGAGGGAAAACTATACTTCTGTGCGGTGATTTTCGGCAAATCTTACCAGTTGTCCCACATGGATCACGTGCAACTTTAACTGAAAATTGTGTCACGAGTTGGCATAAATTTGTTTATTTTCATAAAGTAACGTTTACTCAAAATATGAGAGCCTTACCAAGTGAAATATAATTTGTCGAATTCTTGAAAAAAATTGGTAATGATGAAGCCCCACAATTCCCTCAGTTTGGTGAAAATATTATTGAAATACCTCAGCAATTAATAGGAGATGAAAATAATATTATTAATGAGGTGTATGGAAATATTTCCGAAAACAGACTCTCAGATAACATATTGAAGTCAGTTATTTTAGCACCTAAAAATGATGATTGTACTTTTATTAATACTGATATACTTAATCGAATACCAGGTGAACAGAAAACATATCATAGCTACGATAAAATAATTTGTGATGATGACAATGAAATCAATAACTATCCAGTAGAGTTTTTGAATTCTTTGACTATTAGTGGTTTGCCACCACATAAGTTAGTATTGAAAGTTAACTGCATCGTTTTACTGATCAGAAACTTAAATACAAAGGAAGCATTAGTCAATGGAACAACAATGCGCATCAAGTGTATGCATCGTAATGCTATTGATTGCGAAGTTTTAACTGGAACCGCACGCAATAAGAGAATTTTGATTCCACGTATAAATTTAACATATTCCGGTACTGTTTGACCATTTAACTTTCAAAGAACTCAATTTCCAATTATACCTGCATTTGCGATGACAATAAATAAGTCTCAAGGACAAACATTCGAAAAAATTGGAATTTTATTGAGGCAGCCAGTTTTTACACATGGTCAATTGTATGTCGCAGCAAGTAGAGCCCGATCATTCGATGGTTTGACATTTTATATTTGCGAATATAATGGCCAAGGGCATTTAGCAAATGATGAAAGAGTTTTTACAAAAAACATCGTTTACACAGAAGTTCTGAATCGTTAAATTCACTTTCAAACTATTTTAAGTTCAATGGACAACATTTATTTTTTTAACCGCCCGGTTTTTTTGATTTAATGAAAAATATATGAAAAAATACGAGGCACGTATTTTTTATTTCATTTTTTATTTTGTATTAATTTTTTATTTAAATTTTATATAATTCGAAAAAGATAGGCAAAATAACTGTGTAGTCTTGGCGAAACCTGGTCAGTATGGCAATAAAAAAACCCAAGGAAATGTCAAAAAACGCGTTATTGCTTTTTAAATATGGCTTAGCCAAGCTAAACCTCATTTTTCCTATCTTTCATATTTTTCAAATAACTCGAAAATTAATGCATAGAAAAAAAATTAAAAAATTATATAAGCTTTGTAGCAGATAATCTTCAAACTGTTTTCGAATTTTGTACTTTACCAAAAATGAAATGTAATCCACTGGAAATGAAAACAATGTATCTTATACTTCTATGAATGTCAAGTCTCATTTTTATTAGCGTTTATTTGATTCAATAATAACATGAAAAAATTAAAACTGACAATGAATTATATCAAAAAATAAATACGAATACAAGCTGTAATTGTGTTTTTTTTTTCAACTGTTACTAACATTAAATTTTAAATTTCATAGGTATTGCAGGGAATTAAGGCAAACAACACACGCTAATGACGTATTTGTACACGCTCGCAGCTGACGTAATAGAACAAAATTCAAAAAAATTATATGCAATGATTATAGAGGTATACTCGTTGACAAAAGAACCTCAATACCGTTTTTAACCTCAAACTTAAAAATTTAATGAATTACGGTCGAATTTCGACCACTGGGCGACCACTAGTTATTATTATTATTATTATTAGTCACAAGATGACTGTATTGAAGATTCATTAATTAAGATCGACTGTTGAATAAGTCCGCAATCATTTAACTGAGCAGGGATGATGTTCCCCTGACCTCAGAAAAAGAGTAGTTATGAACGACGGAGTTAGGTAAGCCAATAGAGCCCATCCGAATCAATATCAGCTACAAAGTAGGGATAGTTAGGGAAAATAAGATTTATAGGGAATAATTTATAATAAAAAATCAATAAGCCAGATCGTAATACGAGAAAATAATGAAGAAAAGACTCAGAATGAAAAGAAGTAAAAGATACAGAATTGAACATGAAAATGAACAAGAAGCAGGAGAATTTAAGAAGAAAAAGATACAATACAATTGATAATTTCATCAAACTTAGAATCACGTTTTATAAAATGATCAATTTTGGTGGAAGGGCATTATATAACGTTGCAGAAATCTGATCATATAAAGTATCCATAAGTATTATAGAAATGCTAAAAAATAAGATAATTTAATAAAGAAATAGTGAAAAAAATATAAAATGTAGTTAAGAAAGAAGAAGGAAGAATTGTAAACAAAAGTAATCATTAAAAGAATAGACTAGACTGACAAATGACTTTGACCCAACCCCAGAGATTGGCCAGATAAAGACAAAAAAGATGAGAAAAGATTCACAGAGATTAAGAAGACAATCAATAATAAGAGACACAAATGAGTAAAGAAAATATGTAATTAATAATGAATAAAACGATAATAAAGAAAGTACACTAACCATAAAAAATAAATAAGACAATTATTGTTAAATAAAGTATGTTATTAAGGACCTTATAATAACAAGAAAATAAGGCACAAAATGTTAAAGAATGGTTGTAAAAGTATATCTAAAGTACCATTGAAACCAAGAGTGAGAGATAGGTAGGGAGTGATAAAGATAAACAGTGAAGTGATAAGTGTATTAAAATAAACAACTTATTAAGAAAAAAGAATAGTAAACAAGTGCAACAAACCAAAACCATAATCAAATGATGAATGGACAATTAAGTTAATTGTGTTAGACTGTAAGAAACAGAGTAATTGTGGGTGTAAGGAATAGAAAAACATATTATGTCAGTATAAGAATCACCAGGGTGATTATCTGTATAGAAGAGATGGTGTAGGTATAACACTCACCAAAATTGTTATTTTGAATTTAAAGAAAGTTAAGGTATTGGTTTAGTGTTTAAGGGAGTATATACAAGAAGAAATAATTTTACAGTAATATGTTAGTATGTTTTATGTAAGTAATGAAGTTATAAAGAGAGTAGTGGCAGAACCTTTATAAGTAATAACAGGCAATATAATAATTATATTTAATGAGAAGAAACATGGCTGAACCATATACAGACCATTAAGTTATTTATATGTTATGTTTTATTAATAGATTTAAGTGTTAAAGAGGTGTGTGAGAAATGGGAGTAAGTATAAAAATAGTAATGACATAAATTTAACCAGCAACAAAGTAACAACTATAATATAAATTGAAAGCAAAATATCAGATAAGAAATCATTTTGTAAAGGCATAATAACACTAATAGATTGTAAAACAATTTCAAAGTAATTCAAAAACCAATAAGTGCGAAATGAAAATAAGCAGACAAGATAGGCTTAATAAATAATGTTTAAATAGAGCAAAATAAGAAATTATAAGATGTTGCAGTTTAGGCCTATAAATGACATAGCTGTCTAAATTCAGAAAACCAATTGTAAACAGCTGAAAACTATATTTAAATAATAAGACAAAGTAAATTATGTAATTACCAGCAACTAACAAAAATAAAATGTCAGAATTATGATAAACAATATAAATAAGTAAATTATGTATTAACATAGTATTATCAATTTTGTACCAAAAGCATTAACACATGGCTTAGACCAGTCTTGTGAGATGTCAAACTGATCTTTGAAAGAAAATAGGAACATCTAGGTAAATATTTCAAGCATTGAAATTATCCCCAAGTAAATATAATCATTATAAAATATTTATTCATTTTGAACAGAAAACCAGGATTTATAACAATAGTTTCAAATGTACTTGGCCAATCAGAGCTAAGTCAGTTACCATGACTACAGAACGTTATTATAATTTTGACCGTTATGAAACGAGAGTTCCATTATTAACTATCCAGAGGGACAGACGCTATATTGATGCTGACCATTTGAAAGACAAATAACGAAGGAAAAAACATTTGTTGTACAACAATTATACAAATTTAATGAATTGTCGAATTAAATAAATCAGTACGAATAATTACTAGCTGTCCTGTGTCTATTTAATCTGTATTGTGTATGTTATGTACTTTAGCGGAGCATAGAATTCTTTGCTCAAATTTTATGTGGGCAACACGCCCAAAAACCAAGCAAAGTCGAATTCCCGCTAGTCAGCGAGGCAATTGAATTATTTTTCACAGTACAAGAGACAATCTAACTGTGAACATTTTAATTGTTTTATGAAAAAAATTTGGCGCCATTCAGGAATTAAAAATACCAAGTAGGACAGGTAAGAACTTCGGTACTGGTTATTCGTACGTTCGCGATGGACGCCGTCTGCGGGAGTTACATTTCAGAGCGACAACGACTTGGTAAGTCACGAGAGTACACATTACACTTTTACCTTTTTGCTGAATACGACGATCGAGTCTCGTTATTATATATATATATGTTTTATTAACATTTGTGCATCCGTCTTAACAAATTTTATCATCGTCGTGGCGTCTGTTAGATTTTGACGTCCGTATATCGGACGCCAAAATGTAATCCCTTATAGAAAATGTGTTCTGTAGAATAAAAGTTTATAAGTTCCTCAAACACCCTTTATGGCTACATCGCTAATGAGAAATCTTAATTTTTTTAACTTTCAACTCATTATTTTGGCACGAGTTTTTTAGTTTTTACCTGCGGGTGCCAAATTGGCAGACTTTTGAAAATTGATATTCAATATGTAGTTCATGGTTTGTCCACCACGTAGTACTACCATCGTCTGTATACACTCTGCGCGCCTTTTTTCATTTAGTTTGTAATCATTGTGGAATCCATGGATATGGCAACACTGTCATAGCATAAACGCACAGGGTCAAATAACAAACGCAATCCAAGTCTGATTCAGACTGTGCTAAGTGGGTCAAAGATTATGTCCTTTTTTAATTATTCGCTTGTGTTTCTCTCATATTCATATTTTCACTTATAAGTTCATTTTCCCACTTCCCTCATTTTTCTTTCTCTTACCTTCCCCACTTTTGATTATATTCTCTTTATAAACCGTTTGATGTGTGCTTTACAATAGTGCATATCATGAATCAAAAGAAAAAGTGGTAGAGGGAGAGGAGAGAGATCGGGGCGAAAACGTTAAAAATTTGATTCTTCACAACAGTTTAATTTTTCTGTATTTTTTGTGAAGAAAGAGAATGTGTGTGTGTGTGTGTGTGTGTGTGTGTGTGTGTGTGTGTGTGTGTGTGTGTGTGTGTGTGTGTGTGTGTGTGAATAACACTTATATTAAAAAGTTATATCTTTCTGTCGAAGGGTTAGAGAGAGTTAAAACAAAAGGAGACATGGTGTGGGAAAGAGTGAGCGTGAGCGAGCGACAGGGAAGGACAGAGAGAAAGAGTAAGTGAGAGGGGTTTTTAAAATTTGATTGTCATTTAAAATTTAATTTCTATTAGAGTATGACGGGGAGGGGGGGGAGAGAGAGAGAGAGAGAGAGAGAGAGAGAGAGAGAGAGAGAGAGAGAGAGAGAGAGAGAGAGAGAGAGAGAGAGAGGGGGGGGGGGGGGCAAGAAGGCAGAGAAATAGAGTAAAAATAACGAGTAGTACGTGCATTAGCGTTACTACCGAGACGTCTGAGGAGGGGGAGAGGCTAGGAATGAATATGCGACTGTTAAGCTACGTTTACACTGCGAGAAAATTTCGACAGGAATACGCAAGCAGTGTCCAGTAGGTGTTTGCACTAAGACGCCGTTTTTACCGCGAGAGATTGTGCAAGTGTTCACTACGTGCTTGCACGAGCTAATGTCGTAATTTATTCCGACAGATGTATGAAACTCCGTTTACACTAGACAGTAAGTTTGGGCAAGTAGTCCTGTCGCAACTTTCCCCGCCGAGCACTCTTCAGAGAGGTGTCAGCCATGGCAAGTTGTTTATTAAAACAGTAAATTCAAAATAAATAACTATTGTATGTATTTTTTTATTTCCCGGTTAAATGATTGTCGATTTAGATAAAGTATTGATTTGTAAAATACAGTATGGTTTTACGTGAAAAAATAAATGATTTTCTTTTTGAGAGTCTAGGTTGAATTTTGATATTGTTTTTTATGAAGCATCATGTCAAACATGTCAAGCATGTATAGGTGCTTGGTGACTGACAAACTAAACAAATGAAATATCTTGGCTTCATAATAGACAATAATCTCTCATGGAAAAGTTTTATTTGTAACCTGAAAAAATAGTTGTATACATTCTTACGAAAATTCTATTTGTTACGAGATTTTTGTCCTGAAAATAACTATTCCTCGATAACATCCAGATATGTCTTGTGATCAATTCACGGCCGGGTAATTGTTTAGTTCGAATTGCTTCCTATAATTGTCATGTGTAAAAGTTTTCGTACTGATGACTAACAAAATTGTTTCATGAAGGTATGCAGCAATTGTCAGATGTAGTACTATCAAGGAGAACTATTTATAACAGAAACCAGCTCTTGTGTATACAGTTGAAGACATAATATTCAGTCCACTCCAAGAGTGTTTAATAAACAAACTCGATTTCATTCAGCGTGTGGCCTTGCATAAGTAGTCACAACTGTTATGTGATTATAAACACCAGACAGGTTTATGAACGAAAGAAGCCATGCTTTATATCCGCATAAAAACAAGTGATATTTTTAAATAATGTCCATTTTAGATAATTTATTTACATTTTCTGATATACCTAATTATCACCAGTAAATTATACGTAACAGTCTAACAAGTATTTAGATTACTACTCCTACTTTATTACATATTTACACAAATATTCCAGAAATATTTCAGTGTTCACGTAAGTTTTATAAGAACAGAAGTAATGATCACCTAATTTAGTGTTTATTAGTTTAAAATGCTTCAAGTTTAGCAAATGTTCCGTTGCCAGTATTGTATTATTGGTATTAAGTTTATGACCTGGGATAAACGAGTGCGCACACCCATACACACATATAAACTCATGAGATTTCAACAATCTGATGTTGAAGACTCCAATCGTGGATATTTGATAGATACAACCTTTTTTAGACTTTGCTTATTGTGGGAAACATTGTATAGAATACCGTAACGTTAAACGAAATGTACCTATTTACTTTATTCTGCTGTTAAAATAAGATACTCAAATTTGATTGCGTTTTGTAATGTATTTGTATTAAGTATGAACTACAAAGTTTTTATTTAAATTAAGATTTGGTGAAGATCGGTTAAGGGAAAGGGGTAGTTTACCCGCAACACTTTGTTTTAACAACGGTAATTTATTCTATGACGAACGATAACAGCCGCAAAATCAAACAGAATCGAATAAGTTTGTGCATACTGCCCTGATTTCTAGAGTACTCAAGACTTGTTGTTTTTGGTGAAGATCGGTTAAGGGAAAGGGGTAGTTTACCTGCAACATTTTATATTTTAACAATGGTAATTTTTTCTATGACGAACGATAACTGCCACACATTCAAACAGAATCAAATATTTTTTTGTGTACGTTCCTGAATTGTAGAAAACTGAAGGCCTATTGATTTTGGTGAAGATCGGTTACGAGGAAAGGGTAGTTTACCTGCAACATTTTATGTTTTAGCAAGAGTAAAGTACTTAATTTTGACAAAATAAAGTATCCTGATAAGAAGATCATAATAATCCACTGTAGAAACGTAGATGAAATATCTATAAATGAAGAGGCTAGTTGAACGGGGTGGGGGTAATTTTTTATAAATGAAAATGATAGTTGAAGGGGGTGGGGATAATTTTTATTTATATGTCATGTGTACTACGTTATCGGCAACAAAGAAGTAGTTTGTTGTTAAAATTTCTTCCTGGGCTGTTTGGGCTTGATCCGATGTTTTCTACAAAACCAGATGTTTCGGCAGTGCTATCGACTGCCATCATCAGTGAAAATTGAGTGCACTATCGTGAGGTGGTATACGTTAGTGATTACAGTACTGTGGTCAAGGCTGAAGAAAGAAGTAGTTTCTATGGAAATAGTTCATTTCGAAAAGTATTTTAAATATAAATCTTAGAACATGGAAGTCATGTATGGTTCTCCATACCGATATTTACTCTCTTGTTTTCTTATTATTTCTTATTTTTTATATTTTTTATTTTCTTATTGTTTTCTTATTTTTGAATGTGCCCATAAGATTTTTAAATTTCAAAAAGATTAACGCTAGTGATTAACCAAATTATCGTAATTATTAACAATTTATAATTCTCAAATAGATAAAAAATACTGACTTATTCATTCAAACTGTAGTTTAACGTTGCATTAGCTACCTTTCTTTTGAACTTTTGAAGACTCCATTTTATTAGAATTTTGAATTTTCGAAATTTTTGTTTATAATTCTTTTTAATCACAAAGTTATCATTGATTACTTTCTCAAAATAAATATTTTTGTTTAAAATTGATATAATTATGTACTCTGCTTGTAATAATCTAAATTGAAATGTTCTCTCTACACTTTATTTAGCTTTCTAATAATTCATCACATCAAGGACATTTCAGTAACTATTTTTTATTAATATATTAATAAGAACCATATTGGATATCTTCACTAAACTCATTTACCATTTCATAAATTAGAGGAAAAGCAAACGTCAAAAGTAATAACCATCATCATCATCAGCAAGGGTCATACAAAAGTAGTTTGTTCCGGCCCCAAGCAGATAGACTAGAGCTGGTTATTCCAATGCTTCTTGGGACGCCCCACACCTCTCCGTCGATTTCTGCTTACAATTTTCAATAGTTGTTTGAGAATGCTTCAGTCATCGCTTCGGTTAAAAGTTCCAACCATTTTAGCCTATAATGGGCAGTCCTATCAAATATACATATAATATTCAGTTCCTGCCGTACATCGCGATTTCTTTTGCGATCAGCATTTGTGAAGAATATATAATATCACGCGTCTGAGACCGCCTGAAAACGACTGCTCTGGGAATTCGTTCTTATAAGTCGGAATTCTCAAACCCATAGACAAGGAAGAGTCACCTTGTAGAACTTCAAGCGTGTTTCTTTACTCGCTGATTAAAAAATTGGGTTGGGTACTTGTTGTACCGGATTAACTAGGTACTGGTCCTCAAATTCTTAGTGTTGGATGAAGTAATGTTAGCTCTCAAAGAAGCCTTCAGCCTCTCTCCAGCCAAGACGGTTCTCCGTAATGAAGTGACATATCTTACAAGAGGTTACCCGTTAGCCTTCTGATGCTCAACCGTATGGATTTAGACCGGAAGGTCAATAAATATTCTTTGGAGATCAATAGTAGCCAACAGTACTAAGTTGAGGCGTAAGGGAAATGATTCTGGATTGTCTTATCTTTGGAATATTACAGGCGCGAATCAAGTTGGATTTAATGGGTTGTACTATTGTGTACAGGGAAATCTGGTCTCTTTAATATGATAACATAGACAGTTTATGTGAGACAACCTACAGAAATCGGGCTGGACGTTAAGCCCGAAGGTGGCAACCCCACTATCGCATTGCCGTGCGATACGCAAGTAACATATTCAGGAGACATATTAGTTACCAAACTGTCGCAAGCAAGATGTAACCGGAGAAAAAACGTCAAAAGTGCCTTCCAAAAAATTTTAATTTTGTGTATTTATACAGAATAAATTTGTAATGGAATGCTCTAACAAAAAACCTATATTTCGCTCACATTTTTTATAATTTTTCTCTCATTGTGTTGCATACCGTAAGTGGTATTTTTAAAAATATCAATTAGCCTATAATGACATTGCACATTTAGTTGCCGTTGAAATTTGTAAAAGAAGATATAATGAAAGAGAAACTTGTACTTTACTGTGTATAAATAACACTGTTGTTTCTATGATATTTAAAAATTTTTGTTTTCCTATAAATAATAGTTTTATATAATCGAAAGTGTTTTATATAATAAAGCAGAATGGAAAATTCAAGACAATACAAAATTATGGGCGTGACGAGATATAAAACGAGCAGGCAAAAGGCTAAAACAAATGTTGAAGGTAGAAGAGAAATAAAGCAAAGATAAATAAGGAAGATCGATTCAAAGATACAAACTTAGATGGGAAAAGGTAGTATATTATTTACCATCAGGGAATAACACACAAAACTGCATCAAACACAGTAAAACTAACAATTTTGTTTAATTATAAGTGAGGTCTTGTATTAGGTAACAACAAAAACGAAAGAGCGGACTCTTCAGTGCGCACAAAACGTTAATGTTTTAGCAAAAATAAACTGCTTGCCCAAGAGAGTCCTCTTTAGGTAGGAACTTTTAGACTAGTTATACTTTTTGTAGTTCAAACGCCTCTAATCGACACCATATCTAGATGATTCATATTCCCGTTTATTTAACACAATCTGCTACGTGAAGCTATTCAGTAATCTGTTCTTCAATTCAACGTTAATTATTAAATTTAATTTATAGTCATTATTAATGAAAATTTGATTTACTTTCACAAATTTACAAAATATTGTTAATGCCTTTATTTCAACAGCTATTTGCGAGCGGTTTGACAGATGCAGTTTGATACATGCAGTAGGCTCAGGTATTGGCCTGTGTTGAGTTGAAGACTAATTACTAGCTTTGGAGAGTGAGTTGAGCCCTTGACATTTTCCATAGATGCGCCACTGCCTAATTTTATTTGTAAGAAGTACTGAGGATTCCTATGCCGTACCCCTGTGCAAACCAATGTTCACGTGTGTTAGTCTCGTATAGGCTATACAAAGATTCTATAGATAATAATGCTTTATTTATAAAATTTAAAATGCTCAAGAACTGGTGTAGCTATCTCGGAAAATAAAAGCGTAAGTAACGCAGTATTAGGTCTAAGCTAGCAACGGGAGTTCACTAGTTCTTGAACTACCCCTTCTCAACTCTTTAACATGAATACATACAGAGCAAGTAAATGATTCAATTTTGGAGTTTGATGACACACATTAAGAAGAATTTTATGCAATACTGGAAAGAGATAGTAAAACAACTGTTAACGTAAAGAGAACTATACTTACAGACTTAAATACAAAAATTAAAAGAACGGCTAGAGAATCAGAATTATGGAAAAAATGGATTAACGTCACGAAATGAATAGGTGAACAATAAATTTACTTCAGTTCTGATAACTTTTATTATTTGTAAGCCAGAAGTTCATCATCACGTAAAGTTATGTGTTCATGACGTTCCCCTAGTGGTAGCTTTCGCAATCAAGTAGACTTCATCTTAGTTATCACTAGGTGGACTCTACTACTTTCCAAACAATTAAAGACTCTACTAGCTCCCCAGAGAAAGATTTTTACAGTAACCAGATTCTTGCAGCTAAAGTAGAACTAAACCTGGAAAGGCATACATCAAAAGAAAGTCATACAAACATGATGGTGTTTAAAAACAGACATATATAAGCAAAATGAGGATATAAGAGTGAAGAGGAAAATTGTTGGTCGGCAATAAACCTATGAAGCATGCAGATAGCACCTAGCTAAAAGCAAAAAGTATATTATAAGAAGAAACCTCTAGAGTAACCAAAAATCCGTAATTTTAGTAAAAATAGTGTAAAAATAGATCAGTAAAGATACGTGTAACACAATACAGACAGAAAACGGGAATACACAATTAAGAGACAAGTATCCTCAAATAAACAAAGCCGGAATACAGCAATGTAGGTATGACACGAATAAATACGTAAACAAAATCTAGAAGGATTAAAAACAAATAGAAACAAACATCAATTATATATGTGTTCAGACTTAAAACATTACAAGAACATTTGTAACAAGTAAAAGAATAGACGATGCCAATATAAAAGAACAGTGGAGAAGCTACTGCAAAAAACCTATTCAAAGATAAACGCATAGAGAGAGAGAATACAGGTAACTTTACGTTTGACCTGGAAATCAACATTACCATGCAATATTAATAACTAATGTTAATAATAGTAACTACATAATAATGTTTAATAATAATGTTCAGTTCAGCGGCGCAACAACCCATTACTGAGTCAAGGCGTCCTCAAAGGCATCCTCCAGCCTCCGCCAGTTGTCCCGGTCAAGTGCAGCTGTTCTCCAGTTCCGGGTCCCAAGGATATGGCTCGCATCGTAGTTCACACAGTCTTCCCAACGTAGTTTGGGTCTACCAACTCTCCTGGTGCCACAGATCTGTCCTGTGAGTGCCTTTCTTGGTATTTCATTCTCCCCCATTCTGATCACGTGTCCAGCCCACCTGAGTCTACCAAGTTTTATAATTTTCACAATATCTGGTTCATTCAGAAGAGTGTTCAGTTCTTGGTTGGTTCTTTTCCTCCATTCACCTCCTACACATATTGGACCAAATATACTGCGGAGGATTTTGCGTTCATGAACCAGCAGGCTTGACTCAGACTTTCTAGAAATGGTCCAGGTCTCAGAACCAAAGGTGAGAACTGGGCGGATCAGTTTTTTATACAAAAGCAGCTTGATGCTCCTGGCAATTATTCTGCTCTCTTTGGGGTCTGAGACCAAAGAAGCACCTATTATCTGAGGTGATTCTTCGCTTTATTTCTTCTGTTGTTTCCCCATCGGAGTTAACTTTTCATCCTAAATAAACAAAGTTTTTGACTTTTTCAAAGGAATAGATGCCAATTTGGATGTGCTCTCCTTCTCTAGCCTCCTGTCCTGTAGCTATGTATTTTGTCTTGCTTTCATTTTATTATGAGACCCTGCCTACTTGCAGGACCTTCAAGAGCAAGAAAGGCTTCAGTGACTGCTCGAAAGGACCTCCCGATTATATCTAGGTCATCGGCGTATCCTAGGACCTGCACCAACCTGTTGAATACAGCCCCGGAGGAATTATTCCAGCATCTCTCATAGCTTTTTCTAAGGCAAGAATGAAGAGGAGGCAAGTAAGAGCATCACCCTGGAGAACTCCCTTTCCATAGTCGAACTCTCCTGATAAGTCATTCTGAATGTTCACCATGCCATTCACTGTCAGCATTGTCATCCTACACAATCTTATTAATTTCTTTGGTATGCCCAGTTCTTCAAAAGCAGTGTAAAGTTCTTTTCTGTCAATGCTGTCGTATGCATTTCTGAAATCTATGAAGAAGTGATGGGTTTGTAGTTTATGTTCCCTACCTTTCTCCAGAAATTGTCGGAGTGTGAAAACCTGGTCTATTGTCGATTTTCCTCTTTTAAATCCACACTGATATCGACCAATCACCTGATCAGCATGTGGAACATATAACTGTCTTCTGCCAGGCTGTTGGCAGTTTCTCTTCTATCCATATATCAATGACAAGGTGTTGAAGGGTTTTAACCAGCTCTGGGCCACCGTTTGTGCAAAGCTCCGCAGGAAGATCATCAGAACCAGGAGCTTTGTTGTTTTTAAAGCTTTCTATTGCAGCTATCATATTATCTTCATCCGGAGGCTCGATGTGTTTATGTTCCTCTAGCACAGGTGGTACATAGTTGTTCACCTCATCATTCTTAGAAAGAAGAGCTTCAAAGTTCTTTCCCCTTTTCTGTAAGTAGGGTGCCATCAGTGTCACGACAAGCTGTTGTCCTGGGCTTAAAGGGTTTCCTACCTTGGTTTAACTTATTGTAGAATTTTCTGATTTCAGTTTAATAATAGGAGTACGAACACGTCAGCCTACCAACAAGTTTGGTGGAAAGGTAAAAACAGACAACTGTTGTACAGATAATTAAGAGGTTGCATTAGTTCAGACGTAGATCTGTATATATGTGTCAGCCAACAGTAGTACGTTTTGTAAACATACATGGCTGTGCCATTGCACATTAGGAATGTTATTTGACCTTGAATACTCATGGCGGGATTCAGATGAATGAGAAATCTTATCTCTGTGCTGGAGGCTGGAGACCTGTGGTGTTACGCTGAATAGACACAACACATTATCACTATACACACACCACCATACACAGCAGTGGCTGACGTGTATTAACCATTTCTGAGTTCCCGATGCCACAACCCAGATTAAACTGTGCATAACGTTTGTAGAAAAGGCTAGTGTCCTTCATACTTCATAAACACTTGAGAAATTTTATTGTTTCTCACAGAGGCACCCTTAGGGTTGTCCGGCAGGTGTAAATGCACTTAAGTTCCTTGGCTCATTCTTGAACAAAAATGAGGAAAGAAATAAAACGAAGAGAGAGAGAGAGAGAGAGAGAGAGAGAGAGAGAGAGAGAGAGAGAGAGAGAGAGAGAGAGAGACAGAGTGGGGGGGGGGAGTGAGTGAGAGTTACAGTGACGGAAGGCAGCTGTATACATTTTTTACCATACTTCATTATTTAGAAGTCACATGATATAATTTGCATAGAGCATCAATTAAACGCGCGGCAGCACGCTACATATAATGCGACACAATACGTTACGTTTGTACATCCGAGACCTCGGGTACCCGGTGCAGGCAATTTTCCGCCTGTTCACCAACTCAGAAACCCGAGTACCTCTCCCGCTCGTCCGTCTCCAGCTCGAGAAGGGCGAGGCTGCAGATAAAATATTCCACCTGACGCGGCTGTTTGGCTTCCGCGTCAGGGTGGAATCCAGTCGCCCCCCCGGGCAAGCTTGCGCAGTGCCACCGGACCAGAGGTTCGGCCATCACACTGACGTCTGTCGCAGTGCCCCGGCCTGTCTACGTTGTTCTCTGGGACATTCAACTCAGGCCTGCACTGTGGCAGACAAGACCAAGTTTCGCTGCATTAATTGTGGCCAAGGCCATGCAGCAAATAACATTAACTGCCCGGTCTACAAGGCGGAGCTCCTGCGGAAGCAAAAACCGCAGGGGCCCCTCCCGAAGCCATGGCAGCCAGTTTTGCAGCCCCAACCTCAGAGGCAGCCTAAAACACAGGCTAGGCCGCAACCGAAGGCACAATCGGCACGGAGCGCGCCCTCTCCGGCTCCACCTCCAGCCCCTACAAAGGCACCAAACCGAACCGCGTCTCCTTCTGTAGCAGAGACAAGCCCTGTAGCCGTCATCTCGGCTATGGAGCCGGAGAATCAACCCTCCACCTCCGTGGAACCTCCACCTCCCGCCTCTGAACCAGAGGTAGCCTCGCCACCACTGCCACCTCCGCGAGCAGGCATCACTAAATCCAAAAAACAAGGGATAACCACACCGGATGCTCGGACCCGAGCTCCTGTCTGCCCACAGCCCAAGAAAAGTCCTGCTTCCCGGTACAATAAGTCCGACGAAGCGCAACAGCGTACTTTTCCTGCCGCCGATTCAAAACCGTCTGCCCCTGGTCCTGTGGCTTCCACCACGACCCGATCTGCCGTAAAACCTGGTCGCTCTTACGCGGCCTCAGTTTCCAGGCAAACCGCCCAGTCCGTCATATCCAATGACGCACAGTTCGTCCGCGACTTTCTGTCTGGCTACGACCTCAAGAAAGTCGCATCCACCTTCAGGTCCATCCGAGACCGCCTGGAAATTGCTGACCCAACTGAGAGATTCATGCTCTTGGTGGAAGCCTGCGAAGTCATAGGTCTTCTATGAACCGAGCCCTTAGACGAGATCTCTCTCTCATAGCCTGGAATGCTAACAACATCGGTTCCAAGCATTCCGACCTTCTAGAATTCCTGGCTCGGTTCAAACCCGACGTACTTCTCTCTCTGAAACCTACCTGACCCCGGCGAACCGGTTTCGATTACCAAATTACGTGGTCTATCGGGATGACCGAGTTGGCCGACGAGGAGGCGGCACGGCGATCGCGGTGAGGACCTCCATAGGTCGTCGTGTTGCTTTGCCGCAGCTTACCAACCTAGAGGCCACCGCCATTGAGGTCCACGGAGCTCTTGGCGGCGTCCTCGTGGTTTTAGCATACAAGCCCCCACAAGCTGAACTCCTTGTTGGCGACCTGGATGTCATCTTCGATTCCCATCGTAGGGTAATTTTGGCCGGCGATCTGAATTGCAAGCATCGCGTTTGGAATAGTCGCCTGACTACTCCGAACGGGAGGCGCTTGCTCAGTTTTGTTGAATCGCGCCGGGCGATGGTGTTTGGTCCAGCGCAACCCACGTTCTTTCTGTCAAGGCCTAACGCGGCTCCCGATGTTCTGGATATCGCGGTGACCCAAGGAGTTGTCTGTCCGGTCGAGGTATTCTCACTTACGGAGCTGACATCTGACCACAACCCTATCTTGGTCCACGTCGCTACCCAGCACGCCTATGCACGTTCTGACAAGAAGAAGGTCATCGATTGGGATCGCTACGGCCCGGCCTTGTGCCGTAGATTGCCGCCAGCGGCCCCACTCGATTCCGTTTGCCTCCTAGACGAAGCAGTTGCAGGAATCGAAGAGGCAATCATCTCGGCTATAGGCGTCTCTTCACGTACGCGAGCTGGTTTCACGCCTGACTACCAACGCATCCCTGAGGAAGTCTCTCTTCTCGCTCGCGAGAGGAATTACTTCCGGAAACGTTGGCAGAGGACCCGTGATCCGGCCGATAAGGCAGCATACAATCGGCTCACCGGACGACTGCGTGGCAGTCTGAAGGCGTTCCGACATAGCTGTTGGGAACTCGCTGTGGCCCGAACGGGGGATGTGGACCCGCAAAGTCACCTGTACAGAATACCTACCGCATTGACGGGACGGAGGCGCCGACCTCCACTCCCCGCCATTGTTGGACCGTTCGGTCGACTCCTGGGTCGCCCGGAGGAGAAGGCCGAGTACTTGGGCTTGTGTTTCGAGCGACAGTTCGCTCCCAACCCGCCCATGGACTGGGACTTCGACGAACAAGTCGAGATGGCTGTGGAAGACTTTATGTCTCTTCCGATCACGGCGGAGCCCAAACCCATCTCTTTGGAAGAGGTCTCAGATCAGCTCGCTGAACTTCAGCCAAGAAAAGCTCCAGGCCCGGACGGTGTTACGAACACCGCTCTACGACTTCTTCCCGAGCCTGGAGTTCAATTCTTGACTGATTTGTTCAACGCGTGTCTTAGACTGGCCTACTTTCCCAAGAAATGGCGAAAAGGCGACGGTTATCGTGATCCCGAAGCAGGGAAAGGATACCACCCGCTCTGAAAACCTCCGGCCTATCAGCCTACTCTCCGCTACGACCAAGGTTTTTGAGCGCCTCGTACAGCGTCGTGTACGAGAACATCTAACCAACTTTGACGTGCTGGTCCCCGAACAATTTGGCTTTCGTGTGGGGCATTCGACCACTCATTAACTGATGAGATTGGTGGAAAGCATCACGGGAGCCGGGTGTCGGAGAGAACTTAGATGTTGGCTGTTTCTTAGATGTTGAAAAAGCCTTTGACAGTGTATGGCATGATGGCCTATTATTCAAGCTTAGGGAAGTCCAGCTCCCGGACTGCTACCTCCATCTGGTTGCTAGCTTTCTGATGGAGAGGACCTTCTGCGTGAGAGTTGGCGATTCAGTCTCTTCCAAGAGACGAATCACAGCCGGCGTCCCTCAAGGTAGTGTTCTAGGCCCCCTTCTGTTCTCGATCTACGTCAACGACGTGCCGAGACAGCCTGGAGTCCAGATGGCCCTCTTCGCTGACGACATGGCCGTATTTACGGCCGATCGTCATGAGGAAAGGCCCGTCCTACGACTGCAGCGCCAGCTCGACACGCTCGTGGACTGGACCGAGAACTGGAGAGTGCAACTCAACGCTACCAAGAGTGTAGCCGTCGAATTCTCCAAGCGACGGAAGAACCCTGTTAGGCAGCTACGTATCGGCAGAAAGTACTTGCGCTGGTCCAACGAGGTCAAGTACCTCGGTTTACACCTTGACCGTCGGCTCACCTGGCGTACCCACGCACAGGCAGTTCTCAAGCGAGCATCCACTCGCCTGTGCGCACTGTTTCCACTCCTGATCAGCTCAGCCATGACCAGGAAATTGGGCAGGATGATCGTCGGCGTGTATCTGCTGCCGGTCATTTCCTACGCCTGTCTGGTCTGGGGTTACCTCGCCGCAATGCATAAAAAGAAGTTGCAGAGCGTCCTCGACAGGGGGTCTTCAGCTAGCGGGCAAAGTCCCCCGTCGCTTTTCATCTCGCCTTCTAAGGAGAGGACTTGGCGTCCGCTCCTTAGACGACACATTCAGGCAGCTTGCACGCAAATTTTATGCACCTGCGGCGAGGTTCCCAGGCAATCCTCTTGTGACTGGGCTGGGAAGGTACCGTATACGTCCAGGCGATTCGTGGATTCGCCCTCGGTGTATACTGCGCTAGTGTAGGCTAGCACAACAGCCGAGAATCGGCCTGCTATAGAGCACACGCCCTACTTGGGCAGGGCCACGAGGCAGGAGCTCCAGAAGGTAGCTCGGA
Organism: Magicicada septendecula; assembly: GCA_034769895.1. NCBI lineage: Eukaryota > Metazoa > Arthropoda > Insecta > Hemiptera > Cicadidae > Magicicada > Magicicada septendecula. Next base: position 666,029,674 of record CM068368.1, read on the forward strand.
ACTCAGATACCGAGCGGTTCGTCTCTGCGACGCACAACCGCAAAGCCCAGAGCGAAAAAAAAAAAAATAACGTTTGTACAGTTCACATAAGTTTCTTTTTGGTAATTACTATATTACTTTTTATAATATTTACTTGAGTACTTTATAATTTATAACAAATGTGTTACATTGCGTTATAATCGTATATTTAAGTACTCACTAGGCCTGTAATGAGAGCGCTGATGTTACTTGATATAGGCCTAAGTCTATGAATTCCTACCTGTGCTTCGGTATTAGGTTACTAATTAATGATGGCTGCATGTTCATAATAGTTATGTTATATCTTATAATGTGTATTTTATAATCATTTAAGGAATTTTGTATTCTGTTAAATAACCATATTTAATTACTTTTGTACAACAGTTTTGTTTGTTAGTTTGTAATGCTCGTTAGTTAGTTTGTTCCCTTGTAATACTAAAACGGCTGGACCAGTTTTGATGCACGAGGTATGAAGTCACTTGTCTTGATTTTAGAAGTGTCAACAAAGATATAAAATTTTGGAAAACGAAATGGCGGATGCTACAAACCATATTATGTAAAATTTAGGCAAACCTGTCAGGCTGGGAGTTATTTTTATTAATAAAGAGCGTATTAAAAGATGATTACAATAATTGCGTTGCGTTCATCAACATGAGTAAATGTGTGTTACACTGATTTTTGTAAGTATGTTACAATTGTTAGACTATGTCTTCATGTCAATGACCTTCACGTTAGTAATTTATTGTTTAAATTGCACAAGAAAAATCTATACGCAAAAGGTTATACGAATAATTCTTGCCTACAGGTTGCATTACGGTACTCAGTACTAATTTATTCTATCGGGTTGACTTCACAGTGATATTGATGGAGTAACCCAGCGCACAAGACACTCATTTTCGTCAGTTAAATTATCAAACAGAATTATCACTGTTGCACACCATTACAGAAAAATTATTCCGATTTGCGCTTTCAAGCTTCTCAGCTCATCTGACGGATTTCCGAACTGACGATGAGCTGAGAAGCTTGAAAGCGCTAATCGGAACAATTTTTCTATAGTGGTGTGCAACAGTGATACGGATTTCCGATCTGACGATGAGCTGAGAAGCTTGAAAGCGCTAATCGGAATAATTTTTCTATAGTGGTGTGCAACAGTGATAATTCTGTTTCTGATTATAACCACTAATACAACTATCTATAGTTGTATAGTTACAACTAGTAAAGTTAAATTATCATCATACTCACTGAATATTGCCTTGTACGTCTCCTATAAATGCAATAATTGATTCTTCAGGCCGTCCTCTGGAAAATTTATCCCTTTTGCCTCAAACCAATTCATACTTTTTTCCCCTATAAGATGTCGTTGGTACTGCTTTACATTGAAGCAAGACATTGCCCATAACAAGAACAGAATTGTTTTTAAGATACGGTGTCTCTACACTATTGTTCAAATTCTGGATCTCCGTACCATCACTGTAATTCGCAAAATTTTTCTGGCGAAAAAGAAAATTGTTCGTCGCCTGTACAAAAAAAAAAAAACAAACCGAAGCGTTCTTAAATTCATGTCCTTCAGGCCTATTAGGACTACCAGTCTAGCTTTTAATCCAGCTTGAGGAGTTTTGATAGTCGTGTCCCTCCACATAGTATTCTGAAAGACTCCCATTAACTGTAGTGTTACATTTATCATGCGGGCTATTAGGCCACCATTTATTGAATACTGAATTTCCAGATGTTTCTTCTATGCCCACTACGACCATCATTAGTAGTGCAAGAACAAAGATAAAATACACATTATTAGATATAACATAACTACTATGAACATGTAGCCATCATTAATTAGTAACCTAATACGAAGCACAAGTAGGCCTACATAGACTTATACTAAGCAACATTAGCGCTCACATTACAGGCCTACTTAGTACTCAAATAAACGATTATAACACGATTAACACATTTTTTATAAATTATAAAGTATTATACAATATAAAGTGCCCTGAGATTGTGTGACAGTTGCGATGAAACAAGACCTTCGCTTTAAACTAAAAACAAAGGGAAACGAAAAAACATGAGATAATTGAGACTGACATACACTATCTATACTATTCTCTCTATCTACCCGTCTCTCTTTTTCTCTTTTGCTCTCTTTCTACCTGTCTACTTACCTACCTATCACTTATATAACTACTTGTATAATTACTCGTATTATAAAGAAACATTTGTGTTGAAGGTACTAGAAGTCGCCGGATACCTGCACTGGTTGTAAATCCAGGAAAAGGTTATTTTATGATACTGTTCTCTCACATGTCTATTGTTATATAGCATGTGGTTTCTCCAAAGGTTATAAACGTATGTGGCTACCAAAAGTGGCTTGAGAGACATTTTTCATGCAGCCCGATATTTTCATGCAGAGAATGACGCAAGTGATAAAAGATAAATGTTGTTACTTGTTTCAACTATTGCTTCACTTCCTAAAAGCGGCCAGTGAGACCTTGTCGTTTTTTTACATCTATGTTTATATCTTTAAATCTATTTAATTTTGTTTAACATTCATTCATCAGAGTTGTGCACATGCGTATCTTACTAAAATGGAATACAAAAGTGTTAATAATTTTCGGTGTTTCATTAAAAAAAAGGTTTCAGAAAATGTGTTTGTGATTGAAATCTTTTTCCGTTTTCAATAGAATGTGTAAAGTGTGATGGTAATATGTTAAAAAATGTGAATGGACAAAAAAACGTCACCTTCAGATGTGGTAGACGGAATTGCTGAGCTACAAAAAACATACATGATGACACTTTTTTCGGAAAAGCGTGTGTTCCTGCATTATCTGTAGCCTATTCCGTGTGTTAGTCGCTTGGATTTTGAAATATCAAATTTCAGTTATTTCAAAAGAGCCTGACATAACAGGAAAACTACGCGAAAATTAATAAACGAGTTCAGGGAGATCCTTACTGTCTGGGTGATGGATGCCAGCTTAAAAATTGGCGGCCCGGGAGATACTGAAATTGATGAAAGTGCGTTCACTTGAAGGAAGTACAACAGGGACCGAATAACCAAAACTCGGTGGGTACTTGGGGGAATTTACAGGAGAATAAAGAAGTGGTTGCTAAAGGTGGTGGATAAATGCGATGCAAACACACTAAATCGTGTAATTTTAAATAATATAGAACCAGGAACCACTATAGTTGCAGATATGTGGCGCGGCTACATCTCGCGAGTACCCATACATACCCAAATGCAGAGGGGCACCCAGGATTTTTTCGAGGGGGGGTTGAAAACTTGCGAACAAGGTGCACAATTTTGGTTTACCTCATTATTTTCTCAACAAGCAGGGCTTGCTTTTTTCCTAGAGGAACGACAACAAGTAACTTATTGGGAGTCAATGCTGCAAGAGCAAGTAAAAATGATCCTTGCTTCATGGAATTTCACTCATGTATTTTCCATCTATAATGCCACCTATAATGCTGAAAAAGAGTCCTTCTTACACATAAATATTGCACAGGTAAGAATCAACATACAATGTTTGCAGGAATCATGAGTAAAAACCACGTAATCACAAGGCTTAGTAATTTGCATGTGCTGACTGAATAATATAAAATACTTAATGAGTAGACGGTGACTTTATTGAAATAATAATACAATAATATAGTAAAATAATCAGACGTGAAGCTGTCGCGCATATTGTAGAGGGGATAAGACGGGAACAATGTAATACACGTGAATAGAAAAGCTACAGTTTGTAACGGTACAGAATTGTGAGCCACCCCAGTTTAATTTTATATTAATTTAAATCATCATTTTAAGCACTTTCCAAATTGCCAGACTTTCACCTGTGGGTAGCCTCCAGTACACCAATGCAACATACATACAGTTAGCCTAAACAATTGCCCAGACGGATTGCGTAACCGCCCAGCAGCAGGCTTTTTGTGAAACCCAGTCTGCAGTGTGTCAGTAGAGAGTGAACAACAGACAGCCACCATCAGACAGTAAAGTTGTAATTTAAAATTAAACAGTGGCCTCGGGCGCAAGATAGGCCGAAAATAATCTAATCGGCCTATCAAGTAAAGTGTTAACGCGCAGTTTGCCAAAAAATGTGCTTGCGAACAATGTAAGCCGACCGATTGAAAAGAATAGTGCGGTTATTTGTGAAACAGCCTTAAAATTTGTGATTGAGAAAATAATCCAAGTTAAACAGTATAAAATCAGTTTTCGGAGTGTTCTATAAACAAAAAGTGCGTAACACGTGGTGGCGGAAATTGTGGATTGCATTGACCAGATGAGTAGCCAACTAAAGAACATAATCAATTGAATAAAATCAAACACCATTTTTAGTAATTTCCTTTGTCATGTATAACGTATTAAATTTCAAACGAGATCTCTAAGGGAAAAAATTTACTACTGGTTCATAATAGTTTGTTAGAGGCTAGTTGATTAAGAAATGTTTATTTTATTAATTCATAAAATTTCACCTTAAAATAAATTCAGATTTTATTTAATATAAAGTATGTGTTAGAGTAAGTCATTACACCATAACCATTTCCTAGTTTTCTGTGCTGACAACTCGTTTAACGATCTTTGGGATTTTCTGAGTTTTATTATGGTCAGATAGTGGGATTTTTATAAGGGCAAGTGTGTAGAATGGTTTCGATATTAAACCATAAAATATCGTGGCGACCTGGGTAATTTTTAAAGGTAAGTTTTACGGGGACTATGACGGTAAGTAAAATTCTGGCAGTGGTGAGTATTATTTTATGATGAGTGTATTATATGTAATTAAAAAGGTAAAAAGAGTACCTTCACAAGCGACGCCCCTGCCAGGATGTTCGTATAAATATTATAGGACCTAGACCTGTTTTAAAGCACAGAAAGTAGGATTTGGTAACGGCGTATTTGTAGAAATAATCGTATATATATTTACGTTATAAAAGGTTATGTTTTGATAAAGGGTTATTGTTGTAGCGGGTCATTTTTGGATGTTTTTATTTTTAACGGTTTGGGGTATACATTTATATTTTTATTCATTTCATTTTGGTCGGGAGCCTTATAAAAAATGACGAAATAACTGTGTTATTGGGCAACGTTATTTAACAAGCAACAGCACGATGTTGAGAAATAGAGTTTGGAACAAAGGCGATGCGCAATTTCAGTGGTGTAACACGGCAGAAGAATTTACCTCCACCAAAATTCTAAGAACTCTGTACTTGTGTAAACAGCACACAGACTCAACTGTATCACTACAAATCTGAGTGACGCAGCCAGCCACAAAACCAGATGTCCTAGGACGAATAAAATTCCACAATGTGCTTTTTGAGCGGCAGGAAGTCATGGCTAAATCCGGTCTTTCCAATGACATCAGAGGAACCAAGTCCAATATCGGCCTCTGGACACACACACATACCAGCTTTAATCCATATATAAAGTGGTTACTTCCCAACAAATGCAGCCGGAGCGACGAAAGCGTAGTGGCAGTGAAACACTGATTCCCGGCAAAAAGTAAAAAGTACCTGTTACATTACAAGTTCCAAGGGCAGTCCACAAGCAGCAGTTCACGGTACCGTGCTGGTTCCAAGTAGGCTCGTCACCAAAGTTTTAATTTAACAAAGAAAAAAAAAAAACAGTTGTAGCAACAGTAAATAGTATGTGACTGCGGTCAGTTTAACAAGCAGAACAGTATCGAAGAGTTTGGTTAAAAAATAAAACAGTGAATTAACTATCAATGAGTGCGTGCGCAAAACACGTGTCGTCGGTTTCGGTGTAAGGGCTGGGGGGACTTTATTACATATGTTAATTAATAAATAAATTTATATGTGTGTCTGAGTGTGTGCCAAATTGCAGGCTGGGCAGTCTTGTGTATATGTGTGTATAAATTAAGGTAAGTCGTAGCATTAGATTAAGGATGATAATCATGTAACCAAACAATATATTCTTACAAAATTATTGCAGATGTGGTAAAGTTTATAAACAAATTTTTAAATGATTCAAAATTAAATTAAAATGTAATTCTCTTCATAAAAACGTGTTGTGTAAATCATTCACACAACCTTGAAAATTACGCCTGTAACCTAACGTTCGTATGACGCAACCCTGAATCCGAGGCTACTGAGTGAGGGTAAGTGGAAGTTTATTCAATTTTATTGTGTATTTTATTATGTAATTGATTAATAACAGTTCAATGGTGCCGCGAACCGGAACGAATTTAATAAAATGAAATTCCATACCTACAAATAAGATACAAGCGTAATTGAGAGGTTGAGTGAAAATACGTAAAGTTACGTAAAATAAGGAAAAAATACTTGTTCAGATAATAAATAAATTACATATTTAAAAGTATAATAATGGAAAATACAGAGAACGGAGTCGATTTGTCCGACTCGACTGTGATAAGTAAAACGGCTGAAGTTGAATTAGCTGTGATGAGTAGTCCTGAAATACATTCAACACCGAATGTAGGTCAAGACGATAAAAACATGAATGTGCATAACACAAATGAAAAAGATAATACAGAGGATTCAGGGATTCAAGTAACCCCGACCTCAACAAAATACAATAAGATGGATGATGATCCAATGAGTATTGTACTTAATTTATTAGAAAAAATGAATAATAAATTTGATAGTCGCTTTGACAATAATGACATAAAATTAGACCGACAAAATAGTCGTTTTGATGAAATTAAGACCGAATTCAATTGCAAATTTGATGCACTCAAATTTGGTATTGATGAGGTAAAAATGAAATGCGAAAATAGTTGTAATGAATTGAAACGAGATATTGAGAGAATAGTAGAGTCAGTAGGAGAACAGAGTAAAAGTAAAAATAATAATGATAGTAAGAAATTAACAAGTGATGACAATAATGTCGAAAATGAGAATATAATTAACAGTGTGGTAGTAGAGAGTAAGATAACAAATAGTAACAATGATATTGAAAATGGTATTGTAATTGAAAAGGTGGTATCAGAAAGTGATACGTTGAAAATAGATAGTGAAACAGTAAGTGAGAGTGAGAAAATGATAAGTTGTAATGAAGTAATAATTAGTGTGGTTGAATTAGAAAAAGAATGGAAAGAAAGAGTAGATGAATGTGTAGAGCAGAGGGTAAATTTTCCCCTTATTTGTGATGAACCAGAGTGTTCAAAAGTGTTATTTTTGGGCAAGAGACCCTTATTAATGAAAGATTTGAGTTGTTTAATTTTGTTGAATAATTTGGTACCCTCTGCATGGAATGAGAGAGAAAGTGTGATATGGCATTATGATGAGAGAGATTTAAATGGAGAGTTGTGTGTTGACAAAGAGATAGAATTATACAAACTAATGAGAGATTATAATGAGTTGAAAGAGATGTTAGTTGACATGAAACACTTACCTGTTAAAATAGAGAGTGAAGATTATTTTGATAATACATGTCTAAATAATAATCATTTACTTTATGAAGAAAAAATAACTGAGTTGATAACGAATATTACTGATGGAGACCTAACCAATGTACTTAATATTGACTTGTTTAATGATTATGTGGATAAAATAAATGAGTTTAGTTTGTACGGTTACAACACACAAAACAGTCATTTGTGTGGTAATAAAATTGAAAATTGCTATGTGAAACCCCGATTAATTTTTGACGATGGAGGTTGAAATTCATAAATGAACAATTTTAAATATGTTAATATATGGTAATGACCTAGCTGATTTTAGATATTGAAGTGTGATATAACTGAATAATTATTGATGAAGGATTGTAAATACATGTTTAGTAAATTTATTTGTGTGTTATAAAACGTTAGATAAATAATGTATGTATGTAGCAAAACTTGTTGTGATAACAAAAATAATATTAATATTTTGCATCATAAAATAAAACAATACATTAAATCCTGTAATCAAATATAACTAAACCACTATAATAACCTATAGTTAAATAATTATAAATAACTTTGAATAGTATAAAATAGTTAGTGGTAGCGGATAGGTGTTCCCCACTTGTCCCAGTGGGGTTCGTCTATTTCAGGGACGCGCCCCTGCCCACGCGAGCCTTGGTTTTCTCCATGTACCTTTATTTTCGGAGGAAGCTTTGTCCCTACCTTTAGTCCTAGTTCTCGACCTTTTAATAATCCTTATCCCTTTTATCTTCCCGATTTCCCTAACCCTCCCCTTAGAGTAAACACATAAATGTATAATTTAAAAGGGTCAATTTTATTAATGAATCAAAAATATATCTGATCTAAACTGGAATAAAAATCTAAGAGACAAATATGTTATCTAAAAGATTTATAAAATTTGAAAAGTGTAGTAAGCAGATATGTCAGTATATATTGCAACCAAAGTGTTTAGTCTATGATAGCTGAAACTGAGAATGTTTATAACTGTTGTTTATGAAAGCAAGTCTGGCACACAAATGTAAACAGAAATGTTGTAGTCTGCTGAATCAGTATCTTGAGCAAAACCCTATTGTGACATAAAAGAATTGAAATTAAATTTTCACAGACAAATAATAATGAGGTAATAGTGTGTGTGGCTGGGAGGTGACGTAAAGGAGTCACGAATTTAAAATTTTATGACATAAAAGTTTTTGCTTATTCAAAGTTTAATCCAATAAAAAATGCTTGTGCTCTGTCCACATAATTATATGCTCAGACTCGTAAATTAAGGTGTTCATGCTATAATTTTAAGTGTATTATTTTATTGTTGTCTATTAGATAAACATTGATAAGAATATGTAATTTTATTATGTGTGTATTTGTTTAAGCCAATAAGTAAATCGTCTGGCAGGTTAACATAAGCATCAGAATCAGAGAAATGGGAAACAATGAGGTGAGAAGGGAGAATAAATAAAAATAAATATGTATATTCCATGTAATTTGTTCAATTTTAAGATGTGTTTTAATTATCCTAGGATATCAGCTGATCAGCAATAACGTCACTGGTCTATTATTTATAAATGTTTAAGTAATTAATGTTCAATGTAATGCTTAATGTACTACAGATATTTTGAAGTAAAGACAAAAAGGATATGAGAAATAAAATAACAATTTATGCAAATTAATAAACGATAGTTTTTGGGTGACGAATATTTTATGGGACATGTAGATCTATCCAAGTTAAAATCAAAGTTGAATTTGCAAGAGTAGAGATGAATATGATGTAATGTTGTTTTTGAGTTGATGTGATATAACAGAATTTTGTGAAATATAGATGCTGACACAGTAGTAATGGAGAATTTATGTAGAGTTTTGAATGATATATATTTATGTTTATAATTAATGAGATTATTTTGTTGTATTTGTAGTAATGTAATGAGAATGAGAATTTTGGGGATGGCAATTTTGTATTAGAGGGTAGTGTAATGTAGGAGTCCGCAACAAGGGTTGGGACGGGATAGGGATAGATTTTAGTGGGGAAGGGGCCGCCTTCGGTAAAGTCCAGGGGCCAAATAAGGGAATGAGTTTTGGGAAGGAAACACGTATCCTATGTACAAAGGGTTAGAGAGTATTTTTTTTATATATTGAGAGAAGGTAGCGATTTGTGTTAAATGATAAGTGGGGCTTAGAGTGTCTTGATTAGTAGATATTTTGGTAGAGATGGGTGTCATGATAATTGAAGTGATGAATATTGGAGTCAGAGGGAGAAAGTTCATATATGTATACAGATCTAATACGGTCAATGAGAATAAATAATTTACATCACCCACCGTAGATTAAAGTAAGATTGTTGAAAAGAAAAAGAGATTCATGATAAAGAATATAAAATTGTTTATTTTTTTTCAACCAGTGACAGAATTTTGATGAAATGTGAAAATAATGTAAAGTCAAGAATTGTTTATTTTAAATAATTTAAATGCCAATTTGATTATTATTTGTAATAATATTTTGTTTGTTTTAAATATTTTGTTTTATTATGTTTTGTATTTCAAGTTAGGATATTACAGATGTTCAGTGTTTTCAGAAATCATATATAACATATGTAGGTCAAGGGTTTTGGGACTTGACCTAGTTACGATCAGCTGATGGGGTCATACACCTACTAAACTTGTATAGTAGGAATCTAATTTTAATTTGTTTGTTTGATTAACTCAAAACAATATTTGAATAATTTTAATAAATGTTATTTAATAAATAAATGTAATAAAATTTTTTTTAATGAATAAATTCAAATTTTTTGAATTTTAAAATTTTTTAAATTTTTTTAAATTTTGTGAAAAAAAAAATTGATTTTTCGCCTGCCAGCGAATGAATATTTTAGATAAGGATTTTATTATGTGTGCATTAACCATGTTTCTTTTATTGCGCTGTGTTGTATTGGTAGACTATAAGTGATTCTCCATGTTAGAATAGATGTGTTTATATTCGTAGAAATGTCTAGATTAAGTCATGTTAAAGAAAAAAGAGAAAAAGAGGAAGAGAATTTTTTGATAAAAGATTATTTTTTTGAATTTTAAATTTTTTAAATTTATAATAAATTTTAAAAAGAAAATTTTTATTTTAATGTGTTAGGGTATCATGTAACGTGAGTGTGTGTGAGCCCAGTATCTGCTAAAGGCAGCCCAGCTTGCAAAAAAGGGGATCCATATCGGCGGAGGAGCTGGGATAATTTTAGCCAGGGATTGAGGATTTTTGGGGGTAGCATGTTAAAAGGCGAGGCGCGCTATGGTGCGAGTCTGATCGATTTCTCGGTGTTGGGATCTCTTACGGAGAAGTCCAGTGATCTCGTTCAGATGAGTCCATGGTCGCTGAGCCAGGGGGGTCGTGTACCCATGAGATTAAGAACTAGGGGGTTGTTGGCACCAGTTCCTCACCGATCCTCTTCGGGGTTATCGATGAGATTTCTTCTGTCGTGGACAGCAGAATTCTCATCGAGGGGGTATTGTAGCGGGTCATTTTTGGATGTTTTTATTTTTAACGGTTTGGGGTATACATTTATATTTTTATTCATTTCATTTTGGTCGGGAGCCTTATAAAAAATGACGAAATAACTGTGTTATTGGGCAACGTTATTTAACAAGCAACAGCACGATGTTGAGAAATAGAGTTTGGAACAAAGGCGATGCGCAATTTCAGTGGTGTAACACGGCAGAAGAATTTACCTCCACCAAAATTCTAAGAACTCTGTACTTGTGTAAACAGCACACAGACTCAACTGTATCACTACAAATCTGAGTGACGCAGCCAGCCACAAAACCGGATGTCCTAGGACGAATAAAATTCCACAATGTGCTTTTTGAGCGGCAGGAAGTCATGGCTAAATCCGGTCTTTCCAATGACATCAGAGGAACCAAGTCCAATATCGGCCTCTGGACACACACACATACCAGCTTTAATCCATATATAAAGTGGTTACTTCCCAACAAATGCAGCCGGAGCGACGAAAGCGTAGTGGCAGTGAAACACTGATTCCCGGCAAAAAGTAAAAAGTACCTGTTACATTACAAGTTCCAAGGGCAGTCCACAAGCAGCAGTTCACGGTACCGTGCTGGTTCCAAGTAGGCTCGTCACCAAAGTTTTAATTTAACAAAGAAAAAAAAAACAGTTGTAGCAACAGTAAATAGTATGTGACTGCGGTCAGTTTAACAAGCAGAACAGTATCGAAGAGTTTGGTTAAAAAATAAAACAGTGAATTAACTATCAATGAGTGCGTGCGCAAAACACGTGTCGTCGGTTTCGGTGTAAGGGCTGGGGGGACTTTATTACATATGTTAATTAATAAATAAATTTATATGTGTGTCTGAGTGTGTGCCAAATTGCAGGCTGGGCAGTCTTGTGTATATGTGTGTATAAATTAAGGTAAGTCGTAGCATTAGATTAAGGATGATAATCATGTAACCAAACAATATATTCTTACAAAATTATTGCAGATGTGGTAAAGTTTATAAACAAATTTTTAAATGATTCAAAATTAAATTAAAATGTAATTCTCTTCATAAAAACGTGTTGTGTAAATCATTCACACAACCTTGAAAATTACGCCTGTAACCTAACGTTCGTATGACGCAACCCTGAATCCGAGGCTACTGAGTGAGGGTAAGTGGAAGTTTATTCAATTTTATTGTGTATTTTATTATGTAATTGATTAATAACAGTTCATTGTGTTTACTTGTCCTGTTGACAATGATTGTGTTAGGTGTTTTGATTTTATAGGATAATAGTGGTTTTTTTATATATAAAGGGTATATTAGAAATAACATTTTGAACATGGCCGAGGCACGTGAAAATAAAAACGATCAGATGATAGAGAATAAGGTAAATAATGATGATATGAGTGAATCTGATTATAAGAAGAATATGTTGCAAATGTTTATGGAAATGATGAACAAGGGTTTTGATATGATGAATAAACGGTTGGACGAAAATAACAAAATATTGAGGGAATGGTCGCGGGAACTAAAGACAGACCGATTAAAGGAGAATACAGTTGAATTAAAACAGGTAAGTGATAATAAGGTTGTTAATGATAGTGAGGGAATAATTAACCAGGTGAGTGATAACGATAATTCTAATAATGAATTAATAAAAAACAGTGACAAAATAGGGGAAGAAGTAGTGTTGAACAGTGAAGATAATTATGATGGTTACAATTCTGAGGTAAGTGGTGATGTTGATATAACTAATTCTAATGATGAAATAATGGTAAATAATAAGAATAATGATTATATAGTTGAAAATGGGGTATCTAAGAAGGATACGGTAAGTAACAGTAGTGAAATTAAAAACGAGGTGTTAGAGTGTAAGGTTGGGAGCAGAGAAAGTGTGGATGAGGTTATAAGTGTGTGTGTAGAGAGGTTAAATGGGCAAAGGGCAGATGTTCCCCTAGTTTATGGTGAAACAGAGTTTTCACAGGTGTTTAATGAGGACAGAGTTTCCTCCGGTATTTGTATAGAAGACAAGGTGTCTTCAGTTGGTCCCTGTATTTTTTGTGATTTACCTGGTACTAAAGCCAGTAGAGGTAATAAATATTTAAGGGTGCCCTTTGCATGGGATGGGAGAGTTCAGTATGGTTATGAGAGGTGTTGTAATGAAAGAGAGAGAGAAATAAAAATTGAGATTAATAGAGGTGATGAAATGTTGGTGCAGGTGTTAGATATAGAGAGAGATGAAGAAAGTGAATTGTATTATGAAACAGAGAGAGAGGAATATGTGAATAAAACTGTTATAAATGATAAAATAACTGACTTAATGTTGAGAAAAAATACTTACGGAGACTTTATAAAAAATACTGATGTCGACTTGATTTATGATAAGATAATTTTGGGGGTTAACCCTATAGATTATTATTTTGGTATAATGGAAACAGTAAAATTTTATGGCCATTACACAGAAAATAGCCATATGATGAATGCAAATAAAATTGACAAATGTTATAAAAAAATAAGACTATTATACGATGATGGAGGTTGAAAGCAGTGTATGGACATTTTAAATACTTTAATATATGGTAATGACCTGGCTGAATTAGATATTGAAGCACGGCAAATAATAATTGGATATGACAAAATTTGTAAATAAATAAATGTGTTAATGTTAAATGTATTGTGTTAATAATATTCTGTTGCAATGTATATTATAGCTTATGTGTAATCTATGTTTGCAATGAGAGGGAAAGGTATAATAATAAATAATAATAATTGTATTCCACTAAAATAATAACAGGTATTCATGAAGCCTATTTTGTATTGTGTATTTATATTCAAAGTGTTTTAAATAATATAACTACAGTTAAAATGTTTTTAATAAAATGTTAGTAAAGTAATTGTTTTGAATCAAAGGTATATCTGATCTGAATTGAAAAAAAAAAAAAATTTTAAGAGACAAATATGTTAACTAACAGATTTATAGAAAAGTACAGGTGTTAGTATGATGTAACCAGAATGTTTAGACTATGTGAGTGTTGAGACCGAGAGTGTTTATGAAAACAAGTCTGGCACACAAGTGTTTATGTAAACAGGCAGGTTGTGTGACCAATGTTTACAGCCAGATGTGTTGAAGTTGATAACTGTTGCAGTTTGATGAATCAGTACCATTGAGCAGATTCTATTATGAAACAAAAGAAACATCTGATGTGATGGAGATAATATTTTTTAATCCTTTGTAAAATGTTAGTTAAATAAATAAAGTTGTCTCGAACAAATAAGATTGAAATAATGAGGTAATTACCATAATTTAGAGTCTTGAGATAATAAAATTAAACTAATTTGGTAATTAAATTAATAGAAACGATGATTTTTAACAATGAACTTAACTTTATTTTCATTTAAATTCAAATTGGAATTATAAAGTAAATGCTAATTGATGTAAATAATGGTTAAAATTATGTATGGGAAATCTTGTATGGGTATCATAAAAATGTTCGGATGAGATAATGCCTGGAAAATAAGAGGTGTATATTATTGTTCATATAAATTTCATTAATGTCAATCTATATTTTATGTTTTAACTGTAGATTCTCCACCTAAGTGCGGTCATGGCCTCACCGGATCATGACCGTGAAAGTAGTTAATTGTGGCAAATCATAAATTTTACTTGATATAACCGGCTTGTGGTTTGTTTTATTTTGTTAACCCGGTGGTTTGTTAGACTTAGTAGGGGGTTATTTTTTGGGGAATCTACCAAATTTTGGAACAGGTCTATTTTCACCCAGATAGGGGTGGTAGTCCATTAGGGGTGTATAAATAAAAAATAGTAGGTAATGCCGAATTTTATTGTAACGCCGAAGCAAGGATGGGGGTGGAATAAAAGAAAAAATGTCCACCCCTTCCGCATCAGTCCTTGTGAAAGCAACTAGACGCCACAGTCTAGGGGGGGTAATAGTGAGTGTGGATGGGCGGTGACCCAGTTACAGGTCACGAGGGAGATGTGGTTTACGGCGAGGATGAGGCTGAAAAAGGCCAAGAAGCCTCGCACAGAACACATTAATATGTAACGGGTATCAGGGGTTAAGGGATAAAAGGGGGGTAGTAAAAGAAAAAAAAAACAAAAATTTGTTTTGTTTATTCTATATAAATATGAGTAGGCAAGTAAGGATATAATTTGTATTTACTGTGAGTTAATGTTATTCTGTATAATTAATGTGTCATTTTGGCTGGGCAATATTGTATGGGGAATATTATTCAATTTAACTGGAATTTATGTGTACTACTGTAAACCTATATTGTTTTATTAATACTATATTTTTTTTTTGGGTCTATAATATAAAATGAGCCAGTACGTTGTCAGTGAACCAGTACGGCTAAGAGGAAACAAATCAGTTGTGGGATATGGAGTGATGGAAGGCCGTTTGTCAATTTTTTAATTACATGTTTTAAAGTCAGGCGATACTGGGTCGGGTATCTGTTCGATTTTTCGGTGTTGGGATCTCGAACAGAGAAGTCCAGTAAGATCGGATGGGTGCTGTCGCAGTCGCCAGACTAGGGGGGTAAGAACCCACAATTTTAGTAGAGTGTTCAGGGGGTTGCGGCGCCATATCCTCACTGATCCTCTTAGGGTTTAGGCAATAAGAGTTTGAACGCTCCGGCCTTCAATCTCTTATTGGGGGGGTATTGTAACGGTACAGAATTGTGAGCCACCCCAGTTTAATTTTATATTAATTTAAATCATCATTTTAAGCACTTTCCAAATTGCCAGACTTTCACCTGTGGGGAGCCTCCAGTACACCAATGCAACATACATACAGTTAGCCTAAACAATTGCCCAGACGGATTGCGTAACCGCCCAGCAGCAGGCTTTTTGTGAAACCCAGTCTGCAGTGTGTCAGTAGAGAGTGAACAACAGACAGCCACCATCAGACAGTAAAGTTGTAATTTAAAATTAAACAGTGGCCTCGGGCGCAAGATAGGCCGAAAATAATCTAATCGGCCTATCAAGTAAAGCGTTAACGCGCAGTTTGCCAAAAAATGTGCTTGCGAACAATGTAAGCCGACCGATTGAAAAGAATAGTGCGGTTATTTGTGAAACAGCCTTAAAATTTGTGATTGAGAAAATAATCCAAGTTAAACAGTATAAAATCAGTTTTCGGAGTGTTCTACAAACAAAAAGTGCGTAACACGTGGTGGCGGAAATTGTGGATTGCATTGACCAGATGAGTAGCCAACTAAAGAACATAATCAATTGAATAAAATCAAACACCATTTTTAGTAATTTCCTTTGTCATGTATAACGTATTAAATTTCAAACGAGATCTCTAAGGGAAAAAATTTACTACTGGTTCATAATAGTTTGTTAGAGGCTAGTTGATTAAGAAATGTTTATTTTATTAATTCATAAAATTTCACCTTAAAATAAATTCAGATTTTATTTAATATAAAGTATGTGTTAGAGTAAGTCATTACGCCATAACCATTTCCTAGTTTTCTGTGCTGACAACTCGTTTAACGATCTTTGGGATTTTCTGAGTTTTATTATGGTCAGATAGCGGGATTTTTATAAGGGCAAGTGTGTAGAATGGTTTCGATATTAAACCATAAAATATCGTGGCGACCTGGGTAATTTTTAAAGGTAAGTTTTACGGGGACTATGACGGTAAGTAAAATTCTGGCAGTGGTGAGTATTATTTTATGATGAGTGTATTATATGTAATTAAAAAGGTAGAAGGCGAGTACCTTCACAAGTTGAATATTAGACTGTTCCCTGAATGACAAGTCTACGTACAAGTACGTGACAAGTTTTGATTTTGATTTCTATTTCGACACGACAAACAATTCAAATGGACGTTTTGTAAGACGAAACAAACAATAGATACAACAGAGGGACCATACAAAGATTTCACCGAGTTATAAAATGTTTAATGTTTAGTACTGCAATTATTATGTAAACAGTGACTTGTCATGTTGTGTCTGTTACAGTGTTTCTCCTAATTTCCTAGTCGTCTAGACATTAACAAACATTGTATATTTTGGAGTATATAACACTTTGTTATCAGACATGTTACGATTTAGGAAAAAACTTTAGTAATATATAGTCAATATTGCACTGGCATCTTAATTTGTTTGTACAAGTAACATCAATAACAGGCTCGAATGTGAAATGGCTGTGACTCTGAGTGTGTGTGTGTTTTAAAAACAAGCAGATGTAAATTAACCATGAATAACAGGGCAGACAACATTAATGAAAAAATTATACTAAAACTATTTAATTAATATAGCACATAATTACTTACAAACAATTACAAATATTACGTCAATTCTTCCACACCTTATTGCCGTAATAAGTACGTCAATTTCCTTCACTGTTATCATCACTCAAATTGTCTTAACTGCTGCTATCCCATCGCTTATTAATTTAGAAACGATCTGTTACATTATACACTTTTTGGTCCAATCTCACATGCTCCTTTAAATTTTCAAGACGTGGTCACATTTTGATGTCCAGCGTGTGAGATAAATACACTCAAATTCCTTTTTTGCTAAGTTTATAACACTGTCTACGAAAATAAACTTTTTTTGTTTTAACATGCTTTTCCACAGTTGCCCAAATCAGTTCTAGGATTAAGAACCGGATGATAGGGTGGAAGTCGTAAAATGGAATGTCCATAGTTTGCTGAAATAGTGATTATTTTAAAAGTTTAGTATGTTGGGTTATTATTTCAGAAGATGGAACAACAAAGAATTACATAAAAAATAGGATACAACAGGGAAAAAAGGCTATTCGTTTGATAAACTCGTTACTTTGGTCGAACAAAATGAAACTTCAACCTAAACTGACAATCTACACAACTATTAGGAGCCCATTTTAACTTATGGCTGCGAATGCTGGCAACTTCAGGTAAAGAGAAAAAGATGATAGAAACTGTGGAAATGGACTTCTTAAGAAGATCGTATAATATTTCTAGAATGCAACATGTTAGAAACGAAGATATAAGAAGGAAAACAGGGCGCATATTTACAACAGCAGAAAGAATAGAATCCAGACAGCTGCTATGGTATGGTCACGTAATGAGGATGGAGGAGAAGCGATGGCCAAAGAAAGCATTGACTTACACTCCACAAAACAGGAGAAGAAAAGGAAAACTGACAACACAATGGAAAACAGGAATTAGGAAATGCATGAGATGTCGAGCTATTGAAGACGATGACTGGAAAGATACGGAGAAATGGCGATCGAAATGAGGGATGCAGCATAGACTGTAGGGCACCCGCTAATAATAATAATGTTGGGTTATTTTGTTTAGCCTAACTATTAAACAGAGCTCAGGTTATAACATAAATGGACTAAAGGAATCCCATGATTCAATAACCAGTTAATCATGTCTACCTTTTTGTTAATGATGTTGCAGGCGAATTTATTTATTTATTGAAATTTTCAGGCACTTTCGACATTGTCTGTCCAAATTTTTGTAACCGATTTTGAATGGTGAAAACCAAAATTTCATCTGTGTATACTATGGACTACCGTTCTTCTCTGAATTGCTGTAATTTTCTTATATATCAACTCTTAAGATTTCAATGTCACGTTTTTCTACTTAAAAGTTTCCTGTTGCTTTTGGCACGTTTCCGTCGAAATCCCATTTGACGAATAATGTGGTTCAGACTGGTAACGCTACCATTATAATTAATTTGTTCTTTAAAATTGTTTAAATTACTTTTGAATGTTAATCTTTACCCTTCTATGGGTTGACTTTGGTGAATAATTCGTCGAGTGGTGCACTTGTCGAAATCGTTTAAATCAGTTTTTATTTCATTTGTTGAACATTTTTATGGAGAGTCCTGAAAGATTTTATATCACCCATATACCATGATGTTTCTTTAATAATTCTAGAAACACTATTTATAGACATGCCGCACGCCTGAGCTACCCATTTCTGTAACTTTCTTTCTGATATATCCTTATCTTCCGATTTAATACACTTGTAGGCCTACACGTTATAAATTATTTTCCGACTCTGACTATGTAGGCCTATAACTTTCCTTTGCACTGAAGTCGACAGGCAACCCGGATTGACCCATTTCATTCTCCAAACCGGAAAATACAGCAATAAAGTAAACTCTGTGCTTTTGATGAAAACCGGTGTTTTTGAAAAGTACAAACACAATTACATATCATGAGAACAGTTTATTCGTGTCTGGTAAGCTTACGTACGTTGTATTTTAGTTTATCTTATTACTACAGCCTTACTATTTGTACATTCGTTGATTACACAATTTTTACCATATTTTCGGTAGGTTCTAACCCCCAAAACCCTCCTGGGTGCGCCACTGCCCAAATGTATGGGTTATACATTTTCCTGTGAATCGTTCGCTTAATTTTGTATGTCCTCGCAATTTTGCCGTTCACACCCAAACGATCGAGAACTAATGGTCCAAAATTAAGCGTGATGTACGGAGAAGAGTCGGGAGAATGTCTGTTAGTACATTTCAGACGTATTTAATTGAATATATTTAAAGAGAAATGTTTTTCTGTAGGAGAATTGTTTAATGATTTTTTAGCGGCTATTCGTTATTTTTACACACAATTTTTAAATTGAATATAGAGTAATTTGTAGTTACTAAATTTAGCTAATGTACAAGTGAGTTAGACAAAATCTAAAAAATAAATAAAATTGAAAGCTATGTAAAGATATTAACATAGATGTGAAAAACGACAAGGCCTTACTGACCGCTTTTAGTAACTGAAGAAATTGTTGAAATAAGTATCAGCATTTCTCGATTTATTAGCGGCCGTGAGCATTCTCTGTAAGAAAATGCCTCTCAAGCCACTGGATGTAGCCACTATTTTTATAATCCGTGGAGAAACCACAAGCCTATATAACAATAGACATGTCAATGAACAGTATCATAAAATAACCTTTTCCTGGTCTTACAAAAAGTGCAGGTATCCGATGACTTCTAGTACCCTCAACCCGAAACATTTTAATATCGTCTCTCTCTCTGTCTGTCTCTCTCTCTCTCTCTCTCCCTGCCTGCTTCTCGCAACATCTTGCTATTATTTCTAATACAAATAGAACTAATATTATGAAAATGTTAATATAAAATTTTATGCTATCTCACAACCCTCTGTCTCCCATCTCTCCATCTATCTCTAACACAAGAAGTAATTATTATTATGTACATATATGCAGAGTTGTGATCGCTCTCCTTCCTTCTCCCCCCTCTCTCTTTCTCTCTCTCTCTCTCTCTCTCTCTCTCTATCTGTCTATCTATTTATCAATCTCAATCCCAAACAGAACTATAGAAAATTAAGAACTACAGAGCTATAAACTACAGTTATAAAATTTTGTTACCCACAAAATTGATACAAATAAATGTTTTATAGCATTACTTCAAAATACTGTATGCATAATAATGAACACTGACCAAAAATATAACTGATTATATTTTTTATATTATGAGTATAAGTTCATAACGTTTGGTATTACATTTATTATTTTTGACTGCTAATATGCATAAGAAATTTCCCTAGTAAATGAGATCAAAGTTACGTTATCACCCGGTATCAATGCATGTGAGAAAATATTAACATTCCCGTTAATTCCGTTAGTTAATCCGACGACAAGTGGTCAATCTTTACATAATTCGAAAGGCCAGTACGCTACTTTGGCATGCTTCGTAAAACACAATAATTATATTATCACGGTTAGTAGAATTGGATAGTGAAGTTTAAGAATTGTTGATAAATATTTGACAGTTTATAAATATTTAGTTAAAATTATGATGTAAAGTTGGTGCGTGAACAACGGAAAAGAATAATGGTCATTCGCCTGCAGTTAGTCACTCTTTCATACAAACAAATAAGCGTCTAACGTAAACTGTGCAATACCCGGGGTTGAAATCTGGCAACGTCGCTGGAAGCAAAAACCGCTACAATTCGAAAAAAGTATACATTTCAGACGCATCATTGTCGGGAAACTGAAAAGACGCCCTACTGTCGTAATTATAAAAACATGCCATAATGACAGCGTTTTGTACAACAAAAATTATTTTCTTGTATTAAGAGTATATTGAAATATAAAACGCAAAACACAAATAACATAATCACAAGAACGTAATGTTATAATAAAATTTCAATATACTCTTCGTTTTCGAGTAGACGCCAAAACGTATACATTTTGAAAAGACGCCAAAATGTTAGAAAAATGTATATATATATATATATATATATATATATATTACTATAATACTTATAACTATTTTACCTCAAGATGTATTTTTTCCTTTAGGGACATGTTTCGGGAGATCCTGTTCTCCCATCTTCAACCTTCGCCATCTTGCTTCTGGTGCAGTATTTGTGTGTTGGCTTCTGGATGTTATTATGGTGGTTTGTTGGTCTTTGGTCCTTCAATGTTGCATTATTGTGTGTGGTTGTGGTATCTGTTTTTGTATTTTGTGTATTTTCGATGTTGAGTGCTTTGAATATTGTGTCATGTTTTGTATTGGTTTGTATTTGTTCTGGTATTAATTTGTTTTGTGTTTTATGTTTGTAAATCTGTAAATTTTCCCAAATGTTCATTATGGTGCCTTTGTGTGGTATATGTTTTATTAGTGTTACATTGGTTATGTCTGGGAATTTACAAATTTACAGATTTACAAACATAAAACACAAAACAAATTAATACCAGAACAAATACAAACCAATACAAAACATGACACAATATTCAAAGCACTCAACATCGAAAATACACAAAATACAAAAACAGATACCACAACCACACACAATAATGCAACATTGAAGGACCAAAGACCAACAAACCACCATAATAACATCCAGAAGCCAACACACAAATACTGCACCAGAAGCAAGATGGCGAAGGTTGAAGATGGGAGAACAGGATCTCCCGAAACATGTCCCTAAAGGAAAAAATACATCTTGAGGTAAAATAGTTATAAGTATTATAGTATTATATACATCAAGAAACGGACTGTAGCAGAAAGTGATTGAAATATATATATATATATATATATATATATATATATATATATATAGTATTTAAAATTTATAATTATATTACCTCAAGATGTTCTTTTCCTTATTTGGAACATTTATATATTTATAAATTTTAAATACTTTATATATAACAAGAAACGAACTGTAGCAGAAAGTGATTGAATATATATATTGTAACGAGATAATTGTGGTGTGTACTTCCTTTATTCTTAAAGCCCCGCGTTGAGTTCGTCAATATGTAACGAGAAACTAGGGTCGTGCCTGTTAAAATGTATCACAATTGCTTATTTTGTGTATTAGTGTGAATGTAGTGTGTTTGCCTCACACTGGTCGTTACATAAATCGACGTCACTACTGGAGTCCGTAGCGTTGTCAATGTTACCAGTACAACCTACCTGTTATTAATTCATAGGTATTACGATTCCCGGGTGGCGCCAAATTGTTTCTGTTAAAACAATTAAAATAGTTAATTTCTAAGATAATACGTGGTATTAGCATGGACAGCTGTGGCGTTCGAATTGTTCCCGCTGCTATACAGGTTGTCGACTCGTCCACTCGTGATGAGCGCTAGTTGGCTGTTGCTTAAAACTTCGCTAACACACATATATTCTACAAAATCCTATGAAATAACAAGATAATAATGTTCTGTACTGTGTTTTTTAATACAAATTTGGTCATCAATAAATATGACAAATGAATTATAAATAACTTTATAACATTCGGCTCCGGCTTAGAGCTTGAAACACAAAATATCTCAGAGTTGGCAAAATTGATTTCAAAACATTATCGTTGCCGAGACGGCATTAAGTTACTTTTAATAAATTACTATGTTTAAAATCTGGAGTTCTTTTGATCATGAAATAAGACATAAACGTTGGTTACATTAAAAAAAGTACACTACCATACCTTATACGTACTTAGAAATTATAATGTTTTTACAATTTGTTCGGTAGTGTCGTATTTCTGTTACAAAAATTGTGCTCTCAAATAAGGTTATATTTAGTTGAATAAAATGTTTTTTAAGTAAGTAAATTATGCATTTACCTTTGAAAGAAAATACTACTTTTTAAATAGTGAGAAATTTTATCGTTTGAAAAATAATTTAAGTAATTTAGGGTTTTGGGATTAAGGAATTTATTCGGTACTTATCAGTTCATCTCACGTTGAAATGTCGTCATCAGTGTAGTTGTATATTCTTCCAATTTGGGCTGGTTTTAAACTTCTAACATCTTTTTTCAATTTGGTCTTGGGTTTTTCTTTAATTAATTTAGTTAATTTGGTTCCTGGACATCATGAATTCTTTATAGATCGACGTCTATTCATTTTGGGTCATCTTGGTTCACTGATTCGACTTTTTGTAACTGTTTAAATTAAAATTTTAATCGTTCCAGTTTTGCGTGCTGCTTACCCACGCGTCGTTTTTCAGAGTCTATATAATTTAATGGAAAATAAGCCCTCAACGTCTCGTTGTCATAGTAACCATAATTCTGTGATTGGTTAATTGCTCCTTTAAGACATTGTTAAAATATTTGAATTTTTATTCAAATTTATTAAGCATTTTCCTAATGGTTTTATTCCTTTATAATTTCTTTGGGATAATAAATGACATCACTATTATCTTTCTTTCCTTTCAAAGTTTACAATGATACCTCATAAGGTCATATTCTGTTATACATTAACTATAGTCTAATTATTTGACATTTAATAAATAACATATTTTTCTTAAATTAAACTATTACAATGATATTTCTGTGTTAAAATAACTGATATATAATTACTGTCCATTCACTGGTCTTAGATTAGTAAGATTTCTTGTGAAATTGATACAATTTACATTTGAATGTCTTTGGCAGTTAAATGTTTTCATAGTCAAAATCAGCCATGATTGTTTTTTAGTGTATTTCTTTTTAAATTATTTTTGAATTCAGCCTGATGGGCTTCACTTATTTGTTTGTGTTTTAACTACTATTCAATATATATTTTCATTACTCTTCTTTTAAAATATCATAATTAGGTTTATGGACTGTAGGTTCCTTTCAGCCATATTCCTCTTTTAACATTGAACCAACTATTCTTTACAAGTCATGAGTTATTATTAGTACTAACATTGATTTCTTTCTTGTGTTACAAACTAAAGTGATAAACATTGTCACTTTTCATAAAATTATGAAGGTTAATTCCCCTTTCAACATGGGGTGTTGTATTCTTTGCAATCTTAATTTTAATAACAAAACTTTAATTCTATTCTATCATACCATGTTAACACAATTTATTTGTCTGGGCTTTCTTCCTGAATAGTATCACAAGCTTCCTTTATATTAATTTGGAATACTATTTCTAATTACTCCTAGATATATTACTATTTATAATATCACTCCAATCATTGGTTGTTCATCAATGTTTTACAGAGTGTCTCCTTACTTATCATTCTATTTTTAATGTTTCACATACACTTTCACTATTTTTAGGGTACTTACACTTCACTAAAGCACTTCACTTTGGTTCACTGTTTTGTATTTAGTGTTATTTAATGGGTAATCCCTATATTTTCACCTACCATTTCTCACTATTTTGTTTGAGTATGATACTTACTATTAACAATATTAGGTTAGTTGTGTTTTGTTAAATCTAACCTTTCTGACTGGGTTAGTGTACTTTTTCTATATTATTATATTTTACAATTGTATTGTCTTTAAAATGGGTACATAGGTTAAATTAATGATAATAATAATATTGGTTTCATTAATACATAATTATTCGAGGTTTATTGACCGTATTCTATCTTTAAGTATACTATCTTTCCCTTTTATATGTGTGTTAGTTTCCCCTTGGGTTTAACCTGTCTCCTCTTCATTTTTCCTCTTCTTCATCTTCATTCGGTTCCCCTCTTCTTCTCTTCTGGTTTAGATTCCGTTTAATTGTAGGGATCTGTTCTCTTCTTCTGGCTCTTCTTTAATTCTGTGTTCATTGTTGATTTGTCTATCATATTTTTCTTAAGTATGTTACATGGTTCCCTTCTTTATGTTTAGGTTGTTGGCTCAATCACTTGGGTTGGGTAATATCGTTGTACGTCGTGTCGAAATATTTACATTTTAATCATTTTTTAAACGTTTTATTTTATATGAAGTATTTTTATATCAAGAATTATCTTTTTTGTCACTGGTACGGGATTTGGCTTAATTGTATCGTTACAATATATATATATATATATATATATATATATATATATATATATATATACTAGGGGAATACCCGTGCTTCGCTACGGAGTTTCACGTTGTACGTAATGAAAATGTTAGTTTAATTAATAAAGTTCAATTAAAGTAGGTTTCTTAAAAATAAATAGCTGTTGCCCACGACTTCGTTCGCGTGGTCTTCAGTTTAATGCGATAATATATTTATAACAGAATCTATTCTATTGGGTTGCCATAGTAACCAAATCTAATAGTTTGGGGGACCCCCCAGAGGATCGTATCGAAAAAACACCTGTCCTATGTTGGTTCTCCCGTTGCGTAAAATATTTGTGCCAAGTTTGGTTGAAATCGGTCTAATAGTTTAGGAAGAGATGTGCAAGACCCCAAAGGACCCCCCAAAGGATTGTATCGAAAAAAACACTTGTCCTATGTTGGTTCAGTGGTTTAGGAGGAGCTGTGGAAGACCCCAAAGGACCCCATCGAAAAAACACCTATCCTATGTTGGTTCTCCCGTTGCGTAAAATATTTGTGCCAAGTTTGGTTGAAATCGGTCCAGTGGTTTAGGAGAAGATGTGGAAGACCCCAAAGGACCCCATCGAAAAAACACCTATCCTATGTTGGTTCTCCCTTTGCGTAAAATATTTGTGCCAAGTTTGGTTGAAATCGGTCCAGTGGTTTAGGAGAAGATGTGGAAGACCCCAAAGAACCCCCAAAAGGACCCCATCAAAAAAACACCTATCCTATGTTGGTTCTCCCTTTGCGTAAAATATTTGTGCCAAGTTTGGTTGAAATCGGTACAGTGGTTTAGGAGAAGATGTGGAAGACCCCAAAGAACCCCCAAAAGGACCCCATCGAAAAAACACCTATCCTATGTTGGTTCTCCCTTTGCGTAAAATATTTGTGCCAAGTTTGGTTGAAATCGGTACAGTGGTTTAGGAGAAGATGTGGAAGACCCCAAAGAACCCCCAAAATGACCCCATCGAAAAAACACCTATCCTATGTTGGTTCTCCCTTTGCGTAAAATATTTGTGCCAAGTTTGGTTGAAATCGGTACAGTGGTTTAGGAGGAGATGTGGAAGACCCCAAAGAACCCCCCAAAGGACCCCATCGAAAAAACACCACTAATTCAGAAACATTCGCGGGCGTGCGCACAACAACTCACCGAAGTTTCATTGCAATCCGATGAATGGTATAGGAACGCATACGGGACAAACAAAGAAACATTCATTTTTATATATAATTTCCTGGAACCCGATCGCAGCGCCACCTACCGGGTCCAATTGTGAATCTAAACCATCCAGGGACCCACTCAAACACACACACAAAATTTCATCAAAATCGGTCCAGCCGTCTAGGAGGAGTTCAGTGACATACACACGCACACACGAAATATATATATAAAGATATATATATATATATATATAAATCGGTTCATAACGTTATCCTACGTCTTCTGATCCCTAGTCTCCATTGGTCTCAATCTAACCAAGATTCTTCTTCCAAATTCCCGGTCTCTCATTGCCCAGTTGATGCCTTCTCTCCAACTCAACCTAGGTCTTCCTTTTTGCCTACGACCGTACGGTGTCCATCTCAAAATTTAAAAAATTGTGCGTGGCTAAATCATCTTTTAATTAATTTTCCAATATTTCTTCTTCCTGTTGGGGTATAAATCAAAATTCGTTTTAGTATTCTGTTGTCCATCATCCTTCTACATGGTCTCACCAATTCTATCTGCACTGCTTTATCCTTTGAGTTATTTGTTTCAAGGATGCTTGTTATGCTGTCACTTACCTGTGTAATACTCCCAGAACTCCCTAAAAAATCATATTTCATTAGCCTGTATTCAACCGTGACTCCTTGCATGCCATTTCCATGTTTCCCTGCTAGAAAGGTTGCTCGACGTGGCCATATCTTTAAAAATTTCAAGTGTCTCTTCTGATCGTGCCGTTCTTAAAATTCAGTACTTCTAATCTCTGCTTCACTCTCTTAACAGAAAATCCAAATATAAATTAAAAAGTGTGAGGGATGTGCTACACCCTTCTGTACCCCTCCCCATTTATCACTTAATTAAGCGTTTCACCAGATTCAGTCATTATGACCTCTATTCCTGATTCCACAGTTGGACGAGACAATGGGCGAGATAGGGAAATATATTATGCTTATGGGTTTTATCTTCTACTATTATGCAACTTGAAATCCTTGTCTGATAAAAATGAAGTACTAGATAAGTCTACAAAATGTACACAGTAGTAACAGTATTTTAATTCTTTATATATTGGTATATTTTAATTAAATTTTGCCCAAAAACTGAATCAGTAAAAATAAAAAAAGTAATAAAACCATCGCACACTCGATTTACTACATATTAAAATATAATCGGTCCTTATGCAAGATGTTCTTGCTCTTTGACAATAATTTTTCATGTAGTCCAGATCACATACATGATGTACGTGACACTTAAATTTAATAATATCTTGTAATATCAAAATAAAAAATTAATTTTTTATCAAATTTTATTTTTCTCAGTCGTGAGGCATAAAAAGTAGCCTGAGAAACCTTTTCCTTATTCAAGATAGACTAATAAGCTAAGTGAGTGAATTGTACAGAAAGTACAAAATTGTAAAGAAAAAACTTAATATTTTGTTTACGTTACTTTTTATTTACCACATGCAATCTACATAATTAACACTTTCTGTCTAAAAGAATTATTATTAAGTTTCGTCATTATGCAGTTCCTAAACTTACTCAAATGACCACTACAAAAGCAGATAGAGTTAGTTATGGAGTTGAATTTGTATAAAGTTTTTCACAACCTAGAATCCCACGTTTCATAACCTGCACTGCTGCACTTACATTAACAAGATACAATGTACATCACCTAACCATAGAAAACAATGTGAGTTAATATACACTGTGTGTGGATGTATGCAAGTGCATACATTTAATATTAATATCAAATCTGTATTTGCCTATTTTACCATTTTGCTGGACATGGTATTTACAACTCCTTAATAGTTCTAATTTGGCAAATGTCAGAACTTTTGGTGTCACTCGCTAATTTAATTCATATGTTAACATGTTTTAGTTAAATACACATACAAAGTACCTGTTAAAAATGGACTCCGTTCAACATCAAGTTTACAAAATCTAGTTTCTAAGTGATTTTTACAGAGGATTTTCAAATGATGATCCACAATTTTACATCTGGGAACATCACTTTTAAAAAAGTGTACCACAACATCAGGAGACTTCTTTGTTACCTCAAAAAATTCTTTTTCCTCTGCAAGTTCCTCATATTCACCATGGCCCTAAAATGCATTAAACACATTTGCAAAATCAGTGTATACTTTTAAATGATTTTAGCTTGCAGAAGAAAGGCAAGAGAAAAGACTTTGTTTCAACTATTTTGTCATCTTCAGTTCACTACTTAATAGTGGACAAAAAGCAATAAATTTATTTAGAAGTTTATATGAAGAGATACCGGTATTTCGTGCTCATACATTAATAAGGGTTTACATTAAATGGGTTTTACTAACCAAATAAACTTTCACGAAAGAAACAATTCAAGAATATACAATTTTAAATTACATTTTTCAAAAATTTATACTGATAATACTATACAGAAAATTGCTAAGAATGGGCGAATCTAATATTGTATGTCTAATATAATAAACAGAAAAAATGATAAAACACAAAAAGACACATAAAGCTTAGAAATAATAAATTAAAAATGTAAATGACAAATTTTAATTAGATAAAATCAAACACATTTAATTTTATTAAAATGTTTAAAGTTAACACATTTTTAATTATGTACTCATGTTTTTGGTTAAATCCTGGCTTTAAAAATTGAAAAGTTTAGGTTCTTTTGCACTTGTGTAATTTTATACCAATCTGGGGATATATGATGTATAATTTGTTCATTCTTAGAGTAGGTCCCGATATAAACAAAGTAGAGTGATACACCAGTGAGGCATATACAGTTTGAAGTTAAAACTTTCTTAACAAAACAAACATAACCCAAAGAATTATAAACATACTTACCTTATTTCATGTTGTACTATAATCCCAATATATTAAAAAAAAATCTGTTGATGTATTTTTAATAAGTTAACACTAATGAGTTGCGAATTAAATTATTTCTGGCGGAGGATTTGTGATATAACCACTCGTCCAACCAATCCAGTTCAAGTACAAGAACATGGTTTTATTACATCAGGATCCAATCTAAGAATGAACAAACTTTAGTATGTGACACTTACTACCAGTGTTCTGTACCTACCATTCTAAAAGTATGTCTGTAATAAACAGTATTCAACAAACATATTTTAGTTGTCTTGTTTGTTCATCATCTTTTTTCACAGCACTACACTTTATATAATAATGAAACTTTCTCTTGTGAACTTACTTGACTTTTACTTACTTGACTAAAAGTCAAGTAAGTTCACAAGAGAAACTTTCATTATTATAGAAACATATTTTATTGTAACCATTAAACACATGTAAACAGCATTTGTGAAAAACATTCTGAGATTCACATGAAATGAAGTGAGTATTAACTAACTGACAAGATGCCAAAACTGACAGCTTGTAACCATACCGTAGACTTTTGGTACATGTTTATTACAAAAAGGCAATATGGTTTGCCTAATATCAAAACTGGTATGACATACAGTAGGCCTACTCACAATAGCAAGCCAATGTTGTTTCTGTTTTGCTTGTTTCTTTAACTGCTCTAGCCTTTCCTGCCTAAGCTTTTCAATACCATCACTATCCAGTTCATCTAATCTTTGCAGTTCTTCATCCAATTTCTGCTCAACACTTTCTGCTACCTTCAAAACTTGATCTTGTATTATTTTCTCTGCTACAGACTGCATTTTTCTTCAATTTATATTCTGTAAGTAACATTTACATTTTTTTTAAGATCAGCAGAAACAAAAAATAAACCTCACATAAGTTCTAGAAAATAAATAAAATAACAATCAAATAATATACCATATTTACAATGCACACAGAATATGTAATAAAACCATAATTAAAAAAATTTGACATTTATACTATCTATCTATACGAACTTAAAAATTATCTATATAACAAGATAGATTGTTGACAGATATGGCAAAAGTGCAAATTGTTGTTGGTACCAAATACATGAAAACCAGTCTCTTTTATATCACTTGTCTCTATTACATCTATTCCAGCAAAGCTATTTTGTTTCACAATATTTTGCTTCTTTTAAAATCTGCTTCTGATAACTATTTGCCGTAGTAGTAGTTGTTTGTAGATTTACATTAGGTAATAGCCTGATGTTATTCTGTGGTCCTAACTATTAATGAAATTTGCAAAAACCACAGTAATAGTTTTTATTTGTATGTTGCGGAATATACTGCATTTAGGCTTCACATACAGTATTAAATTATTAAAATTCAAGTGTTCTCATATAATCACTAATTTTGATACTAAGATTCTTCTTTCTTCTGACATGGAATCCATAGGTATGTAATGTCTTACTCGCACGTTTCACGAAAATCGACCGTTATGTTTCAAATGTACTTTCGGCATACCACTATCTCACGAACCGCTCAACCAATCCCAGCAAACCAGTATGATCGAGTCACTCGGCCCCCTTCCACCAATAGTACTGAGAATTTTGACAACTGACTTCAGTTGCCTCTACGCTTTGTCTGCGTGAGGGTGTTTTTGCGCCAAAAATTTCTAAATTGCTCCACTAAAACTTAAATATCTCGGGAACTACAAGTCCGATCGTGAAAATACAAAGTGCGTTGTGATCCTCAGAACTAAATCTCTCCAATAACACCAATTCCGAGTACCAGAAGCACTCACAGAAAATAATAACATTTGAACTCAAAAATTTGAAATGCTTCGACCTAAAAATCGCGATAAAACTCGGAACCAAAAATTTCAAACCGGCAAATCCTATGCAGAGCGTCAACAGGCCTATCGTTTGAGACTAAAATCAAAGAAATCGGCCAAGAACCCCGTCAGCGCCCAAGCGGCCCGCATCTCCGATACCTGGGTATCGGACTACACTCGGAAACACGAGCATAGACCTGACGTTCAGTCGCAACATGCAACTCTTCGCCTAGATATTCGTATCGTAGTTCAGCTACCATCGCTCCATATTCCATCAACTAGCGTTAGGTGACTCTGTAAATTCTGAATAAATAAAATACATTGAAACTTATGTAGCTGTTTATTTAACCAACCCTTCATTCCTTCCCAAAGCACAAGTCTGCCCATGATTCCATGTCTACCAGGTTTAAATTTTTTTAGCTATGACCATCCCCACACAAGTAAGAAAGTCACTGGTAGGTCTTGGGGAAGATGGAGGGTAAGTAATGAAGAAAAATCTAAGATCTGGAATAAAGTTGTAGGGGAGAAAAGCAGAATCTAAGGTTGCCTGCAAAATGAATGAGGGTAATTCTGAGTTACTGGTATATCACCTTCACTTTCTTTCATATTGAAATACATTTCAGATGTTGGAATGACAATTTTCATCAACAGTACAGGTTGGGAAAATAAAATAACTAAGTTATAGTTGTTACTGCAATATTCAACAATTTCTTGTATCGCCTACTGTGGAATGCTAAGCCCATCACCTTGTTCTCTTATTAGTTAAATTTGTCTGCTGTGATGGCCTTACCCAGTTCATATGATGGGGATTCTTATGTAGTTTCATACACATTTTCTTAAAATTATGCAAGACAGAGAAACCTAAAATTTATCACTGCGATGCAACTACCCTTGGTATGGGAATTTTATGTTACTAAAACCTTTTGTAAGAGTACAAAAAAAACTTTTCAAAACAATGTAATATAGATTTTTCACAAAACAAAGGTAAACAGTTTTTCAATCATTTTACATCTGAAACACACTATAATTAAGAATTGAAAAACACTACGATAAAAATTGCCACAAAAACACTACAACTGCAATGTAATTCAATATGAAAGAAAGTGGTACAATAAAAATAAAGGAACAATAAAGGTTAGGTAAGCTTCAAACTGAAGGTGAAAACGTAATAAAAAATACTTAACTTTGTTTCATTTTATAGAAACTGCAGTTCGCAAAAACAGTGGTGTGCAAGAATGCTAAAGTTAGGTAAGTTTAGTGTAGCTAGTTACACAGAATCAGAAAAAGAACTGGTAAAAAACATACCAAAACACAATATGTGCAAAAATGTATAAATATTTTCCAAGTTTTCCAAATACAACAAACCATGTAACAGGCAAGAACCAACAACGCACTTTGAGGTTACATCCCATCATAATATAAACAACATTCTTCTCATTTGTAATTGAACTTTTCAAATGTTACAAGTTCTTAAAAAATAAACTTGAGATAATAAGTACAAATGTAGCCTGCATTTATACTAAAATCACAACACTAGTTATATCTTACATGAATATAGTAGACAATTTCATAAACCAGAATTAAGATAATTCTAAAACAAGTGACAATATAAAATTGATTTTACCATAAAATTAAAGCGAGACTTCAGTATTTACGTTTGATTTACACCGACAAAAATCGCCGCCTACTCTCAGAGACGCGTACGTAACATAACAATTTAAGATATTTTTTTGGTCATATATGGGCAAACGGGCAATTACGTGTCTGTCTATAACCCACTTCCATTACTTCGGCTCAATGTAACTAGAATATAAGGTAGGCCACTCCGGCCAATTACGCTCCCATTGGTTGATTCGCTGTGACGTGACTGGTGGAAGAAATACGCGCGAGTCTTGATTTATCATGCAATCTTACCTGAGACAATGTCCTACTTAGCATCTCTCTGCTGTTTACACGAAATATTAATAATAATTGTAATGAGCTATTCACATAGAAAAAGGATTAAACAACAAGATTAAATGGTTTGCGGCAAAAAATTATGGTAAAATCTATTTCTACATTTAATAGAAAAGTAAGCAAGTCAGTCCACATATAACATTGACAAAATGGCACAAGATGTAAAATTAAGTCGGAAAGGAGGCAATATTATAACTTATATATATATAATTTTTTATTATTCGTTAATTTTATATTAATAGAATTATTTCGATTGTTATTAATTTACTTAGAAACCTCTGATGATACTGATATTTTTCAGTGAAACGTGCGTCAGGTGTTAAAAAGAATATACGAAATTATACTACTTGCAGAAGAAACAAATTGAAAACATCACAAATTTTATATATATTATAATATGCCTGCGTGGGTGGGTGCGCGTACGTGCACACGCGTGCGCGCATGAGTGCGTGTATAAACATTTCTATGTAGTATAATATATTTGAAACAAGCTTCCAATTATTATAATTATAATCAATATCATAATCATTTTCTTTATCTACATTTTCATTGTTATTTCATTGTTACTAGTTTCAGTTAAAAACTGAAGCTAGTACGTTTAGTTGTAAACATAAATACTTTTATCAACGAAATGAAAATGGTTATTTAGTTGATACATACCTTCATAGGTGACTTAAATTTTTGAAGACGAAGCTACCCAGAGCCGACTCTTTGTTGCTGCATACTTTTCAAGTGACTTGAGTTTGAGCTGTTTGTTCAGATGGCGGATTCTGATGAATGTTCTTGTCCTGACGTACAGACAAATGACTTTCTCGTCCACCTCTGGAAATTTAGATTTGAGTAAGGTGGCCAAATAAGAGATAACTTTCACTTGTTTTGATACTGTACGTCCGTGGAAAGAAGTAAAAACTATCTCAAACTGAATCAGTTTTTGTAACCACTCGTCTGACGGATGGGTAAGCCCCCCCTTTGATATAATCGATATCCAGTCATGACTATGTTCCCCGGAAAGACACAATGTTTCGCCTCTCACACCTAGACTTTCATCAATGAAGCGGCACTTGAATGCGATGTACCCGGCCAGATATTTTAAGGCATCTTGAGGAACATCGTTGTCACTTGCAGACGGGGCCAAGTCCTCTGTTTCTGCTTCGTCGGTGTCATTATTCGGAGAACTTGGTATTAACGTATGTTCAACTATGTCTATGCATAGTTAATTGGTAACAAACTGGATGAAATCCTCTTCAGAGTCATTTGATTCCATAACTTCGGTGGAATGAATGCTACCATCCTCAGCCACAGACGCACTTCCAGATAACGGTATATCGTCCGTGCTACCCGTTAAAAGTAAGAGCCGAATTCTGTTGCGCACTTCAAAGGGAGTGGGATTATTATAAAAGACGCCTAATCCCCGAATTCGTGGAAAAAAGTTTTCAAGGCAATCTTGATTGAATCTAGCGGTCAAAATGTACGTCACCCCATGAATCATTGTCATTTGTTCATAAAGGCCGAACAATGAATTTAAAGATCTAACGAAACCTTTCTGAAAAGGTAGTAAACTTTTTTTACTTGCTACTCGCATGTTAGTTATTACTTCCAAAAACCTTTTTAAAGTATTTTCTTGGCTGCTTAAATTCATGCCGTACCCACTTCTGAGGGGCGTTTTCTGGTCTTTTGGAAGTCGTGAGTTTAAAACATCAAATGCATCGTTTACCATTTCGATGAAGCTGCTTTCGCGCTCTTTATTTGCAACATACTTCAGCGCCTTTGCTGTACGATTAGAAAACAACTGTGCAGCAAATCTTACATTTTGACGAGATCGACCAGTTACGTTAAGGTGTATCTGACTAATATTGGGTAAAATCGTCAATTCTCCTTTCTGTTGCTGTAACAGATTTTCGATTGTATCTTTTTTAAGCTCAGTGCCGTCGCAAAGTAACAACCCATGGTCTAGAAAATGATTTCTAAGCAGCTTCAAAAGATGAGGTACGTCACAGAAAACCCACACCTTATCGTTTGTAGTCGGGTTAATGAAGAAATTTTTTTCTGTGTTTACATCTAATTCCTTCCAGACTTTTGAATTCTTTCCCCCCATATCACACGTCACAGCCGCTACATGAATATTACTGCTCTCAATGGCACTGATAATGCTTTTAAGCAATACATCTGTCATGGTCACATCAAAATCATAATAAATGGGTTGCTTCCACTTGGCAATCAGACCTCTAATTCATCAGAATCCGCCATCTGAACAAACAGCTCAAACTCAAGTCACTTGAAAAGTATGCAGCAACAAAGAGTCGGCTCTGGGTAGCTTCGTCTTCAAAAATTTAAGTCACCTATGAAGGTATGTATCAACTAAATAACCATTTTCATTTCGTTGATAAAAGTATTTATGTTTACAACTAAACGTACTAGCTTCAGTTTTTAACTGAAACTAGTAACAATGAAATAACAATGAAAATGTAGATAAAGAAAATGATTATGATATTGATTATAATTATAATAATTGGAAGCTTGTTTCAAATATATTATACTACATAGAAATGTTTATACACGCACTCATGCGCGCACGCGTGTGCACGTACGCGCACCCACCCACGCAGGCATATTATAATATATATAAAATTTGTGATGTTTTCAATTTGTTTCTTCTGCAAGTAGTATAATTTCGTATATTCTTTTTAACACCTGACGCACGATTCACTGAAAAATATCAGTATCATCAGAGGTTTCTAAGTAAATTAATAACAATCGAAATAATTCTATTAATATAAAATTAACGAATAATAAAAAATTATATATATATATATATATCGCCTCCTTTTCGACTTAATTTTACATCTTGTGCCATTTCGTCAATGTTATATGTGGACAGACTTACTTACTTTTCTATTAAATGTAGAAATAAATTTTACCAGTATTTTTTGCCGCAAACCATTTAATCTTGTTGTTTAATCCTTTTTCTATATGAATAGCTCATTACAATTATTGTTAATATTTCGTGTAAACAGCAGAGAGATGCTAAGTAGGACATTGTCTCAGGTAAGATTGCATGGTAAATCAAGACTCGCGCGTATTTCTTCCACCAGTCGACGTCACGCGGCAAAAACAGCTGATCGCTAGGTTAGCGCGGGAAGCCGGAATGGCCCCCCCTGACTTCGGCTCAATGTAACTAGAATAATAAGGTAGGCCACTCCGGCCAATTACGCTCCCATTGGTTGCTTCGCTCTGACGTCGCTGGTGGAAGAAATACGCGCGAGTCTTGATTTACCATGCAATCTTACCTGAGACAATGTCCTACTTAGCATCTCTCTGCTGTTTACACGAAATATTAACAATATTTGTAATGAGCTATTCATATAGAAAAAGAATTAAACAACAAGATTAAATGGTTTGCGGCAAAAAATAATGGTAAAATCTATTTCTACATTTAATAGAAAAGTAAGCAAGTCTGTCCACATATAACATTGACAAAATGGCACAAGATGTAAAATTAAGTCGGAAAGGAGGCGATATTATATATATATATATATATATATATATATATAATTTTTTATTATTCGTTAATTTTATATTAATAGAATTATTTCGATTGTTATTAATTTACTTAGAAACCTCTGACGATACTGATATTTTTCAATCAGAATGATCAATATTGCACACCACTATATAAAAATTATTCCGATTAGCGCTTTCAAGCTTCACAGCTCATCGTCAGATCAGGAATAGACAGAAAATATGTAATACCCAACCCTTCACCCCTCTCCCCAACCCTGCTCACCCACAACAAACTAAAAATTAATGACCCTTCCCCACCCCCT
The DNA here is from genome assembly GCA_034769895.1 of Magicicada septendecula. Classification (NCBI taxonomy): domain Eukaryota; kingdom Metazoa; phylum Arthropoda; class Insecta; order Hemiptera; family Cicadidae; genus Magicicada; species Magicicada septendecula. The sequence goes on from CM068368.1 coordinate 666,066,397, forward strand.
AAACTCTGTCTCACCATCTGTACCGTTACATATTTTTCTAGTAAATTCCTTGTGTTTCAGTGTGTGTGTGTGTGTGTGTTTGTGCATCCTTTTAAACTACCCTCTTCCTCTCCACACACGTGGGTCAGTCACACACCCTTATTTTAAAACAACCAATTAGTACTATGAAATATAATTCTTAATCTTATCTATCTGCCCTCTCTCATTTACTTCTTAATCATGTTATAAAATATTTCTTCATTATCAAATTTAATTTTAATATTAATTAAATTGTCTAACCCTTTTTCTCTTTCTTTCAATATTTCTAACTCCTCTCTAAGCTTCCTTTCAACTGTGTTATTTACTACTTTTACAATTTCGTATTCTTCCAAAGGATTAACAAACTTGTGGTTGTCTTCTATGAAATGTCTTGCATATAACGAATTGGTTGTTCTATTACCTTCTCCACGTTTGTGGTCAGACAACCTGCATGCGAATTTTCGTCCTGTCTCCCCTAGTACACTTTGTTGCAGTCTTTACATTTTAATTTATAAATTCCGCTTTTCTGTAATACTGGATTTTTTTCTATATTCTTATTCCTTATCTTATCAAATACCGTTTCACATTTTTTAATAGCTATATCTACTCCATATTTATTAAAACATTTTATAATTTTTCTAGTATGTGAACCTATGTATGTCAATGACCCTGCATAATTCTTTTGTTCTGGTTCTATTTTAGCTTTTTGTATGTTGACCCTTTTCATAACTTTATCCACTATGTTGGTGCTATAATTATTATTCCTTACAATTCCCTTTATCGTTTTTAACTCCCTATCTTTTGATTCGGTCTCTTTTAAACACTTCTGAGCTCTGTAACAAAAGGAATTGATTGCCGCCATTTTATATCTGTATGGGTGGTACGACTCTCTTGGTATAATTATATCAGAATACGACTCTTTCCTAAATATCCCAAACTGTAGTTTCTCATTACCTTTAATTTCTATGTTTAAATCTAAGTAATTTATTTGCTTACCTCCTATCTCTTCCTTAAATTGTAAGTTTTTATCCTTATTATTTACCTCCTTTATAAACTCATGCACTTCTTCTATGCTTCCTTCCCAAACTACTAATACATCATCAACGTATCTAGACCATAATTTTATATTGTCTTTATACTTAGTGGAAGTTATTAATTGCTTTTCAAAATCATTCATGTATATTTCAGCAAGAATAGGGGATAATGAAGACCCCATAGGTAAACCTTTTTTCTGTATATAAAACTTGTTATTAAACTATTTAATTATTAAAATAGTTCTGATTTACACATTCTTTAATTACTTTCATCAACTGCTTTTTACACCTGTATTCTCCCATATTATTATCGTTTATTAACTTAATAACTTTATTTACTGTGATATTAGTAAACATGTCCTTAACATCCAGTGATATCAATTTTGTATTTACATTAATGCTAATATTTTCTAATTTTTCTATCAATTTTATATTATTCTCTATGTTGTATTTTTTCCCAAATTCATATTTCTCTTTCAGTACTCTGCTAACTTCCTTTGATAATTTATAAATAGGTGCATTAATAAAAGAAACAATCGGTCTAATTGGTTTTCCTTCTTTATGTATCTTAACCTAACTTTTAAAAGTTGGTGACTTTTATTTAGTGGTGTGCAATATTGATCATTCTGATTGTGATTTCAACCACTAACACAAATTTCTTCATTAAACGTCTGATATTTTTCAGTGAAACGTGCGTCAGGTGTTAAAAAGAATATACGAAATTATACTACTTGCAGAAGAAACAAATTGAAAACATCACAAATTATATATTTGTATATATATATATGTATATATATATATAATATGCCTGCGTGGGTGGGTGCGCGTACGTGCACACGCGTGCGCGCATGAGTGCGTGTATAAACATTTCTATGTAGTATAATATATTTGAAACAAGCTTCCAATTATTATAATTATAATCAATATCATAATCATTTTCTTTATCTACATTTTAATTGTTATAACGTTAAAAACTGAAGCTAGTACATTTAGTTGTAAACATAAATACTTTTATCAACGAAATGAAAATGGTTATTTAGTTGATACATACCTTCATAGGTGACTTAAATTTTTGAAGACGAAGCTACCCAGAGCCGACTCTTTGTTGCTGCATACTTTTCAAGTGACTTGAGTTTGAGCTGTTTGTTCAGATGGCGGATGTTCTTGTCCTGACGTACAGACAAATGACTTTCTCGTCCACCTCTGGAAATTTAGATTTGAGTAAGGTGACCAAATAAGAGATAACTTTCACTTGTTTTGATACTGTACGTCCGTGGAAAGAAGTAAAAACTATCTCGAACTGAATCAGTTTTTGTAACCACTCGACTGACGGATGGGTAAGCCCCCCCTTTGATATAATCGATATCCAGTCATGACTATGTTCCCCGGAAAGACACAATGTTTCGCCTCTCACACCTAGACTTTCATCAATGAAGCGGCACTTGAATGCGATGTACCCGGCCAGATATTTTAAGGCATCTTGAGGAACATCGTTGTCACTTGCAGACGGGGCCAAGTCCTCTGTTTTTAACAATTCTGCTTCGTCGGTGTCATTATTCGGAGAACTTGGTATTAACGTATGTTCAACTATGTCTATGCATAGTTCATTGGTAACAAACTGGATGAAATCCTCGTCAGAGTCATTTGATTCCATAACTTCGGTGGAATGAATGCTACCATCCTCAGCCACAGACGCACTTCCAGATAACGGTATATCGTCCGTGCTACCCGTTAAAAGCAAGAGCCGAATTCTGATGCGCACTTCAAAGGGAGTGGGATTATTATAAAAGACGCCTAATCCCCGAATTCGTGAAAAAAAGGTTTACAAGGCAATCTTGATTGAATCTAGCGGTCAAAATGTACGTCACCCCATGAATCATTGTCATTTGTTCATAAAGGCCGAACAATGAATTTAAAGATATAACGAAACCTTTCTGAAAAGGTAGTAAACTTTTTTTACTTGCTACTCGCATGTTAGTTATTACTTCCAAAAACCTTTTTAAAGTATTTTCTTGGCTTCTTAAATTCATGCCATACCCACTTCTGAGGGGCGTTTTCTGGTCTTTTGGAAGTCTCGAGTTTAAAACATCAAATGCATCGTTTACCAGTTCGATGAAGCTGCTTTCGCGCTCTTTATTTGCAACATACTTCAGCGCCTTTGCTGTACGATTAGAAAACAACTGTGCAACAAATCTTACATTTTGACGAGAACATTCATCAGAATCCGCCATCTGAACAAACAGCTCAAACTCAAGTCACTTGAAAAGTATGCAGCAACAAAGAGTCGGCTCTGGTAGCTTCGTCTTCAAAAATTTAAGTCACCTATGAAGGTATGTATCAGCTCGTTGATAAAAGTATTTATGTTGTAACGTCACAAAACGTTCCATAAGGGAAATCATTTATATAGTAAGTTAGCATAAGAGGAAAGTGAGGTGAACAGTATCGAACCCAAGTAGTCCCAAAAAATTGTGTAATTTTGTATAATAATTATTTCTATCAACTTGAAAAAACGACCAAACTATGACTAAGACAAAACCCCATATATATTATTAAAGTGAATAAGAGTGAAAAAACCATAAGACACTATAAGAGAGAGAAATAATGTCAGAATCAACCAAAATGAAGTCAATAATTATTAAGTTTTATAACTATGAATAGAGTATTAAAAACTATTTTTTGTGAATGAATGGACATGATCCATTATTATATTATGTGATGTAAATAAAATAAATGTATTAAATGATTTAAATACATTATTAGAAAGAGTTTAAATAAAAATAAAAATGATATATTTGTTATGACAAAAAAATATTAATGTGTTGGATTTGAGACCATACACCCAGTTTTCATGAAAAAATTAATTATTATCAGATTTAAATAAAAACTATATGTAATTGTCAAGCAGACAATAGTGAACAATTTATCTTAAATAAAGGAAGCTGTCAAATGAATAAAAAGCAGTCAAAATAGCCAAAAACAGTGTTAACTAAAAACATGTAATAGGCATCTAATATTGTATAATTTATTGATTTAATGTTGCCAAAATGCAACCAAATTGCATTAGAAAGCTGTAATATGATATAAAGCAACTATACTAATATACCTGACTAACTTTAACATTGTAATAGTCAAGTTAGCAAAATATTTACTTATACCATGTATGGCTGGAACCAATCATCCAGTACAAAAATAATCATATCTGGCTAAATACTTACATAATGCTAACAAAAATAAGATAGAAAGGTACAATACATCAGTATACCTTAATAAGAAACAAACTCAGTTGAAAGTAAAGTCAATTCTAAAAGAATTTAACTAATAAGAGTGAGATTTGTCACGCCATAAAAAAGGACATCTCTAGACCAATCAATGATGCTATGTCATCTTGTGATAAATATAATATATGTACAGAGTAACCAGGTATCACAAAAGATAGACAAAATAATAAACTCTGTGTGAACAGTAGTGAAATAATACATATATTAAAGAAAAAGACTAATCATTGTATTAGAAAACTGACAAGAATCTAGGCCATGAGCAGAGGCCATATAAAATTGTATTTATTTGTGTTTTATCTATGTTAAAATTTGTTTATTTTGTTGTAGGAAGGTAGTAGTATTAGATGTTCAGCTTGTGGAAGGAACTTAGTAACTCCACAACAATTTTTGTTATAAAAATTGAGTTTTCAATGACAACAACTCAAGGTGAGGGTTGTATATTGAATTGTTTATTAGACTTAAGTTAATTAGAAACCAATCATATTTAGTATCGCTAGATTCAGTTAAAAACAGGGGATCTAAATGTATTAATGGCATACAAATTGTGAGTACTAATGTAAAACTGTTTGATAAATACCAGAGTAATTTTTGAAATATCCTTTGTATGAAGAATAAGAAATTCGTTCTAAAAGCTTCTACGGAAGTGAAAATTGTTCCATGACATTCCATTTCGTTTATTCTCGAACAATCTAGAAAGAATTTTTACACAAATATACCGGAAGTCGATGTAAACAAGCAGCCTGAATTAGTATAAAAGAGAGACCAAATCCGACCGAAAAACACTTGAAACTTGAACTCCAGAACTGATGCATCACCCACAACACTGATCGACGCAGCTAAGGCGAAACCGAAGAGGCGAGAAATCGACAAGACACGGAGAAAGGCTTTTTCCCGTACATAGACATACCGACTGACTTAACCTCAACGAGAATCTACGCCAAAAGTATCGCTGAAATAGAGCAGCGATACGGCAAATTTTAATAGAAATCACGCAGCCAGAACGTCAAGCGGCCCAGGAGGGACCAAAAATTTAAATAGAGAACGAATTCTGCTGTGTTCGCATTGACTGACTAACTTGACAATAATTCCCCCTAACGTAAACAAACATATACCCAACAAGCCTTTCTTCTCGACACTGAATGGGAATCAGCGCTGCGGCGGATAATTTCTGAATTAACGCTAAACAGATGATTCGTAGCGGCGGCGTTTGAACGAGATTCTACTGCCAAACGTTTTTACAAAAGTGCGGAAAAAGTAAACGATCGCAAAATTTGACTTTAAATAGATTCAGTGTACACCCGAAGAGGCGAGATTGAGAAACTACCCGAAAGGAGTGTCCAGTGCGAGAATAAATAACCATTGGAACGTGAGTTACCAAAATTAAAGTCATTTGTTACCTGGTTACATTTTATCACGCAGTTGTACTTCACACGCCACACATACACCTTCAAATCACTTAGTTTTTTCTTGTAAGGCATCTAATTGATATGTCTTGGTAGTTCAAAGGAGTCACGTCCTGAGAGTAAAGATTTTTTCACATATTAAACTCATGCTTTTCAACTGAGTCAGAATCTGAAATATACTAGCCGATACTTGATTGGATATATAAAAAACTGTCAATAATAATAACTTGTAAAATTTTTCTCTGCAATTTTATAATTTTTTTCTATGAATGTTAGTCCTTCAGACGATTTGTTTGTTTTTAAAGAACCATTAAACTTAACTGATTTTTCCAAGCTAAACTGACTTGTTTAAATTTTTTCGTAGATTTAAAAATTTTTATCAATCACATATTTTTTTCTTGGAACAAACGTTTCCAAGTGGCGCCCACAAAAAGCATAGTATTAAGTTGTGTTACAGGACTACATCACTGCAGAGGATCCAATCAACAGAGTAAGTAACAAAAGTGCACGGAGGTAACGCCCGACAGTTTACAACACAAACGTTTAAACAACACCAACACCCAATCCTTTCTCTTTGTCATAAATTGGCAGCCCAACTAGTGAGGCTTGAAAAAGACGGAACAAGCCCGGCAACTACCAACATATTAAAATGCCGCAACCTAAGGGAAAAAAGGTGAAGAAGACTGTGGAACCCGAGTTAAGTGTGGAAGACGGAGAGGCAGTACAAATGGAGGAAACGGAATTAGAACCGCCCACACCAGAAATGGAAAGACCGGTACAAACGGCAGAGGAAATAGAGGAACAAACGGGAGAAGAACCCATACAAATGGTAGAACAGACAGAGAAACCCGAACCAGAAAAAATAACAGGGAGTGTTGACGTGAATATATTAATGATGATGCTCCATGAAATGAAGGAGGATATGAACGAAAATACTAAGAAAAGTAACGAGCAAATGTTCCAAAGGATGGAAGAAAAAATGAACAAAAACACAGAATCTTTAAAGGAGGATATGAATAAAAATAGACAGGAAGACAAGGAGAAATTAGATAAAAACATGGAATCTTTAAAGAAGGATATAACCGAGAAAATAGATGACAATGGGAAAAAACTGGAGATATTTCAGGAGGAGAACAAAAAAAGCATAGAGTCCCTGAAAAAGGAAATTAGCATAAAGTACGAAACAGTAAACAAAACAATCAATGATAATAAGATCGATAGTGACAGGAAGGTCGAAAACATGGAGAAACAGTTGGAAAGGTTACGGGAGGGAAACAATACACGTTTCGAAAGTATAGAGGAGCAAACAGTAGAGACCAAACAAGATGTTAGAAATCTCGAAAACAAGGTAAGGCAGAACCAAGACGCCATCATGCAGGAGGTGGGAGAAGTCCAGAAAAACGTTAGCGAGAGGATGCAGAAAACAGATGACATCGCTAACAGGCTGGACGAACAGATAAAAACTAACAAAAATAGTATAATGGAAATAGACCAGAGAGAGAAAAACCTGCAGGAAAGATTAGAGGCGCTGAGAGACACACCAATACTAAACACTCATACGTGTCATGGTGAAAACAGGGAAGTAATCAACTTCCAGGACTATCGACGAAACCCAATGGAATTTTTGGAAAGAATGGAGGAATTTATTGGGAGAAATAGAGAAACAAGGTGGGACAGGATAAGAGAGATGCTTGACGAGACGTTTAAAAATACTAAGGATAACTGGTGGATAGCGGTACGACCCGAAATAACGAATTTAGCAGAATTTAAACGCCAGTTTAAGGAAAAGTATTGGTCAGAGACCGCACAAAACAGGGTAAGAATGGACATTTTCTATGGCAAATACGACGCGTCCTATGGACAGTCCCCGACGTCTTATTTCCTGGGAAAGGTATGTTTAGCACGGAAGTTGATACCGCCGATCCCAGAAGAATGTTTGGTAAGGCAGTTAGCTGGACATTACAGCTATGGGATCAAGGATGCCCAATTATACCAACAGATTAGCAAAATAGCCGATCTGGCCAAATTATTGGAAAATTGCGAATCCACAGGAAGGTTCCAGGATTACCAACCCCCCAATCGTAAGGTAGAGTACAACAACAATAATAACGGACCAAACCGGAATGGAGGTGGGAACAGTAATAATCTAAACACCAATAATCAGAATAATAATATCCCACCAAATGGCCGAAATGATACCACTCAGGGCCCAATTAACCGCAACTATCCGGGACCAAACAGAGGTAATTACACCGGGAATAACTACGGTAGGAACTTCCACCAGGGAAACGGTTATCGCGGGAATAATTATAGAGGAAGTAATTATGGTCAACGTAATGGTTATCGCAACGGGGGAAACCAAGGAGGAGGCGATAGGAGAAACCAAAATGAATATAGGCCCCAGGTAAATTATACAATGGCCAATAACCGACGGCCATATCCACCTAATGTACCCACTTACATGTTTTACCCACAACAGGCGTCAGGTAGCCAGGGTAACACGGCGAATAGCCAACCTATTAACGGTAATCCCGAGGTCAGGCAGGAAACACAGACGGGTCAGCAACCCAATGTTCCGGGAGACCGGGCCAATGAGACAGTGGCTCATTTAAACTAAACGCGGCAGTGAAAAAGGAAAACCGCCCTTCACTGAACCAATATTATGGGGTGACAAATGACGAACATAGACAAGACAAAGACGGGACTATATTAAGAATAAATAATTACCTTAAGGATATTAGAGAGAAGTTACTAGAAGAAGGTGATAATATCATTAAAAATAGTAACCAAGGGAACAATAGTATCGTGCAGATTAAAGCATATATCAATGGCATAGAAGCGATACTACTCATTGACACGGGGTCAAATGTGTCACTTATTGATAGCATTGAGTTAGAGCGGATTAAACAAAATAGTAATTTACCAATACCCACTCTACCGATAAATAACATTATTTTAGTCGGAGCAACGGGGAGGCAAAATAAATCAATAAAGAAACAGGTGTCATTAGAGATGACTAGTAACGGGGTAACAATACCAATAGGGTTATTAGTGGCGAGTAATTTACCCATGAGTATACTAATAGGCTGCGATATACTTAGGCCATACAATGCTGTAATAGATTTGGAAAGTAAGGTGATAACTTTTAAGACTAACAAGGGGATTTGGACCAATAATTTAATCGATGTCCAAGGAAGTGGTACAGACAATACACCTTATCAAGCGATAGTGAACCATTATTATTGTACCGATCGTCCAATCAATATGCCATTATATCAGGAGGAAAACCCAGAGTTGTGGTTAGAAAAGTTAGAAAAATACGGGATTTCCAAAGGACGAAAGCAAGGGGTCTGATCAGCGAAAAACAGGCGGAACAATTAATCGAGGTATACAACCATTATAAACACATATTCTCGAACGCTCCAGGTAAAGCCAGAGATTATCAGTGCACCATAAAATTCAAAACTCCGGTGGAATTTAACAGGAAATCGTACCCGATCGCATACTCGCTAAAGAACGAAGTCAGGGAAGAATTGAACAGGATGATAGAGGACGACATAATCGAGTATAGTCATTCGCCCTTTACCAGCCCAATCATAGCGGTGCCAAAAAAGAACGGAAAGGTACGTATATGTCTCGATGCTAGGGAGATTAACAAAATGATTGTTAACGACCGCACATCACCTGGGGAGATAGAGGAGATATTAAAAAGTTCCACGGAATCAGATATATAAGCTCATGGGATACGGTATGCGGTTACTGGCAGATAGAACTCCACCCTGATAGTAGGAAATATATGGCATTCATATTCGAGGGCAGAAACTATCAGTTTAAGCGGTTACCTTTTGGCTTAATAAATTCTGTGGCGGTGTTTGTAAAGATAATGGACAGAATATTGGGGCAGGAAGTACTGAAGTTTACGACAGTGTACGTCGACGACCTACTGGTAACTTCAGCGAATTGGGACGACCATTGTAATAGGGTTGAACAGGTGCTACAGAAATTATCAGAGAATAATATCACCCTCAAATTAGACAAGTCCCAATTCATTGCAAATGAGGTGAAATTTTTAGGATTTAATTTAACAGAACAAGGGATTACTCCATCCAAAGAAAAGGTAGAGGCCATACAAAAGTTCCCCACCCCAAAGAATAGGAAACAGCTGCAGTCATTTTTAGGAATCTGCAACTATTACAGAAAGTTTCGGTCCAATTACTCAGAATTCACTGCCAGGTTCCAAAAGCAGTTATCAGCTAAAGACAAATGGACTTGGGGACCAGAGCAAGATGGAGTGCTCAATATAATAAAGGAAAAGTTTTTAGAAACCGTAATGTTGCATCATCCCGACTTTACAAAACCATTTTTTCTAAACTGCGATGCCAGTAACGTGAGTTTAGGTGCAGCCCTCTATCAGGAAGATCAGGACGGTAACCATTTAGTAATTAGCTTTGCTAGCCGCGTGCTGAACAGTTGCGAACGAAACTACAATACTACCGAAAAAGAACTGTTGAGTGTAGTTTTCGCATGCGGTAAATTTAGGACATATATATTAGGGTACCCCATAACAGTTAGAAGTGACCACAAATCTATATCATTTTTAAAGCATTGTAAACTGAACCATGGAAGGCTAACTAGATGGGTTTTGGCCTTGCAAGAGTACAATATCACATGGGAATATATACCCGGCAAACAGAACGTAGCCGCCGACGTCTTATCTCGCGTCAATATACCAGACCAAACCTTTGACGGCGAAAAGGAACAATTAGCCAAGGTTTACCACATTATTAAAAGCAGGGAGGATTTAAAAGATATTTTGCACGAAATAAAGTCACAACAAGAGGCCGATCCGAAATTAGGAGATATTAGAAAAAGGGTACAGGAAGGCGATGAGGTCATAAACAGATTTTATTGTATACACGACGACACTTTGTTTATTAGGAATACCCCGCAACAAGAGAATTGGAAATTAGTGATTCCACCAGCGATAGAGAGACCGCTAATAATCGACTACCACGATAGGTACGGACATATGGGTGCCCTTAAAGTAAGGAAGGCATTGGAAGAGCAAACATACATCAAGGGGATGAATAAGAAGGTGCAACTGGCGATACGGTCGTGCGATATTTGTCAAAAAGTAAAGTGTGATAACGAGAGGAAGGAAGGGGTCATGATACCCATATTATCTACCGAAAAATTGCAAAAGGTATTTCTCGATATCTGCGGACCCTTTCCACGCAGTGCTGGGAGACACCGATATAAATTTATCGTAATCATTTTCGACCACTTTAGCAAGTATACAAAGCTATACCCAATAACTAGGGCAACGACCAGGAAAGTAATAGACATAATAATCAAGCGTTATATAATCGAAGTGGGCCGACCGTATTCTATAATTACGGACCACGGTACTCAGTTTAGGGGAAAACTTTGGAAGGAAAGCTTGGGAGAACACGGAATAAAAACGTACAAGACGTCCGTATACCACCCGAATAGTAACCCAGCCGAGAGAGTGTTAAGGGAGGTAGGACGGTTACTAAGAACATACTGCCATAACGAGCAGAAAAGATGGCATGAATATGTAGCCTCTACCGAGGATTTTCTCAATTTCTCGCATCACAATACCATCGAGATGTCGCCATACACGGTTATGTTCGAAAGACCCCCACCACGAGAGATAAAAGAAATTATTAATTTTCCCGACGAACCCGCATACCAATTTGAAGGGGCAAAATTTTATAATAAGGTGTTAGAAAAAACGGAACAGCAGCGGAAAAAATATATCAAATCACAGCCTAAGGCAATTAAATATGAGGTAGGTGAAAAGGTGTTAGTTAAAAATAGAGAATTGCCCAGTGCTATACAAGGCATAACGAGGAAATTGCTACTCTTATATACAGGGCCTTTCACGATAACCAGAGACAATAAAAACAATACCTACGAGGTAACTGACACAATTAGGAACAAGGTAAAAGGTACGTATAACCAGACTTCATTAAAAAAGTACCATGATTAAAAAAAAAAAAAAAATCGCAAGTCGAATACTCAATCAGTGACCAAGTACCATGACCAAAAGACCCAAGTCAAATACAGCATCATAGAGAAGGTACCTTGACTAAACATGTTAACGTGAATTTTTTAACTTAGCCATAATTAGAAAGGAGGTAGAGATTATTAAATAAATATAAATATTATTGTATAGAGATTATTATTAATAAATATTACGAGAAGGACACCTTACACCAAAGGCATAAAGATATATATATATATATATATATATATAAAATATAGATTTATTTCCAATAGCCATGTCAACGTATATTTACCAGCTTACCCGTACTTAGAGAAGGAGAGAGATTATTATTAATGAATATTACAAGATGGACACTTAGTAAAGGAGAAAAGAGGGAGAAATACTGTCATATATTTGATACTAAATGGAAATGATAAATGAAAAAAAACAGTGTGTTACATAAGGAGGTAATGATGGATATGAATATAGCTATTAACATTGAATGATTTTAAACGATAATTTAACCTGCGGAGAACGATATATTAATATAATTGTGAATTAATCAGAAGAGTTTAAGAAAGGGAATTTATGTGTAGGAGCCTATGATCTTTGAATATTGTATTTTTATTATTATTATTATTATTATTTGTTGCGAAGGTGCAATTATTATTTTCTGAACAGGGATGTGTTGCCTCTGATTTCAGTAGTTATAGACAGGAAGGGACAGAGAATGTATGCCATAGCGAGCCACTCTGACTCCCAACCCTCTATGTAAGTTAGGGAATTGATAGGGAATTATATCAAAGATTAATTATAAAACATCAAGGTAAAAAGGAAAGGAATAGGTGATACGACAAAGAACGAACTAGGAATATTGAGTTGGATTAATATATTAAAGGAGTAGTACAGGAATTTAATTATAAGATAAAAGAATGAGATATAAAGAAGCTAATAAAGGGTTAATATAGACATGATAATTTCATCAAAATCAAAGATATGTTTTTCCAAAATTATCAACTTTAACGGAGAGGCATATGTAACGTCACAAAACGTTCCATAAGGGAAATCATTTATATAGTAAGTTAGCATAAGAGGAAAGTGAGGTGAACAGTATCGAACCCAAGTAGTCCCAAAAAATTGTGTAATTTTGTATAATAATTATTTCTATCAACTTGAAAAAACGACCAAACTATGACTAAGACAAAACCCCATATATATTATTAAAGTGAATAAGAGTGAAAAAACCATAAGACACTATAAGAGAGAGAAATAATGTCAGAATCAACCAAAATGAAGTCAATAATTATTAAGTTTTATAACTATGAATAGAGTATTAAAAACTATTTTTTGTGAATGAATGGACATGATCCATTATTATATTATGTGATGTAAATAAAATAAATGAATTAAATGATTTAAATACATTATTAGAAAGAGTTTAAATAAAAATAAAAATGATATATTTGTTATGACAAAAAAATATTAATGTGTTGGATTTGAGACCATACACCCAGTTTTCATGAAAAAATTAATTATTATCAGATTTAAATAAAAACTATATGTAATTGTCAAGCAGACAATAGTGAACAATTTATCTTAAATAAAGGAAGCTGTCAAATGAATAAAAAGCAGTCAAAATAGCCAAAAACAGTGTTAACTAAAAACATGTAATAGGCATCTAATATTGTATAATTTATTGATTTAATGTTGCCAAAATGCAACCAAATTGCATTAGAAAGCTGTAATATGATATAAAGCAACTATACTAATATACCTGACTAACTTTAACATTGTAATAGTCAAGTTAGCAAAATATTTACTTATACCATGTATGGCTGGAACCAATCATCCAGTACAAAAATAATCATATCTGGCTAAATACTTACATAATGCTAACAAAAATAAGATAGAAAGGTACAATACATCAGTATACCTTAATAAGAAACAAACTCAGTTGAAAGTAAAGTCAATTCTAAAAGAATTTAACTAATAAGAGTGAGATTTGTCACGCCATAAAAAAGGACATCTCTAGACCAATCAATGATGCTATGTCATCTTGTGATAAATATAATATATGTACAGAGTAACCAGGTATCACAAAAGATAGACAAAATAATAAACTCTGTGTGAACAGTAGTGAAATAATACATATATTAAAGAAAAAGACTAATCATTGTATTAGAAAACTGACAAGAATCTAGGCCATGAGCAGAGGCCATATAAAATTGTATTTATTTGTGTTTTATCTATGTTAAAATTTGTTTATTTTGTTGTAGGAAGGTAGTAGTATTAGATGTTCAGCTTGTGGAAGGAACTTAGTAACTCCACAACAATTTTTGTTATAAAAATTGAGTTTTCAATGACAACAACTCAAGGTGAGGGTTGTATATTGTATTGTTTATTAGACTTAAGTTAATTAGAAACCAATCATATTTAGTATCGCTAGATTCAGTTAAAAACAGGGGATCTAAATGTATTAATGGCATACAAATTGTGAGTACTAATGTAAAACTGTTTGATAAATACCAGAGTAATTTTTGAAATATCCTTTGTATGAAGAATAAGAAATTCGTTCTAAAAGCTTCTACGGAAGTGAAAATTGTTCCATGACATTCCATTTCGTTTATTCTCGAACAATCTAGAAAGAATTTTTACACAAATATACCGGAAGTCGATGTAAACAAGCAGCCTGAATTAGTATAAAAGAGAGACCAAATCCGACCGAAAAACACTTGAAACTTGAACTCCAGAACTGATGCATCACCCACAACACTGATCGATGCAGCTAAGGCAAAACCGAAGAGGCGAGAAATCGACAAGACACGGAGAAAGGCTTTTTCCCGTACATAGACATACCGACTGACTTAACCTCAACGAGAATCTACGCCAAAAGTATCGCTGAAATAGAGCAGCGATACGGCAAATTTTAATAGAAATCACGCAGCCAGAACGTCAAGCGGCCCAGGAGGGACCAAAAATTTAAATAGAGAACGAATTCTGCTGTGTTCGCATTGACTGACTAACTTGACAATAATTCCCCCTAACGTAAACAAACATATACCCAACAAGCCTTTCTTCTCGACACTGAATGGGAATCAGCGCTGCGGCGGATAATTTCTGAATTAACGCTAAACAGATGATTCGTAGCGGCGGCGTTTGAACAAGATTCTACTGCCAAACGTTTTTACAAAAGTGCGGAAAAAGTAAACGATCGCAAAATTTGACTTTAAATAGATTCAGTGTACACCCGAAGAGGCGAGATTGAGAAACTACCTGAAAGGAGTGTCCAGTGCGAGAATAAATAACCATTGGAACGTGAGTTACCAAAATTAAAGTCATTTGTTACCTGGTTACATTTTATCTGGCAGTTGTACTTCACACGCCACACATACACCTTCAAATCACTTAGTTTTTTCTTGTAAGGCATCTAATTGATATGTCTTGGTAGTTCAAAGGAGTCACGTCCTGAGAGTAAAGATTTTTTCACATATTAAACTCATGCTTTTCAACAGAGTCAGAATCTGAAATATACTAGCCGATACTTGATTGGATATATAAAAAATTGTCAATAATAATAACTTGTAAAATTTTTCTCTGCAATTTTATAATTTTTTTCTATGAATGTTAGTCCTTCAGACGATTTGTTTGTTTTTAAAGAACCATTAAACTTAACTGATTTTTCCAAGCTAAACTGACTTGTTAAAATTTTTTCGTAGATTTAAAAATTTTTATCAATCACATATTTTTTTCTTGGAACAAACGTTTCCAAGTGGCGCCCACAAAAAGCATAGTATTAAGTTGTGTTACAGGACTACATCACTGCAGAGGATCCAATCAACAGAGTAAGTAACAAAAGTGCGCGGAGGTAACGCCCGACAGTTTACAACACAAACGTTTAAACAACACCAACACCCAATCCTTTCTCTTTGTCATAAATTGGCAGCCCAACTAGTGAGGCTTGAAAAAGACGGAACAAGCCCGGCAACTACCAACATATTAAAATGCCGCAACCTAAGGGAAAAAAGGTGAAGAAGACTGTGGAACCCGAGTTAAGTGTGGAAGACGGAGAGGCAGTACAAATGGAGGAAACGGAATTAGAACCGCCCACACCAGAAATGGAAAGACCGGTACAAACGGCAGAGGAAATAGAGGAACAAACGGGAGAAGAACCCATACAAATGGTAGAACAGACAGAGAAACCCGAACCAGAAAAAATAACAGGGAGTGTTGACGTGAATATATTAATGATGATGCTCCATGAAATGAAGGAGGATATGAACGAAAATACTAAGAAAAGTAACGAGCAAATGTTCCAAAGGATGGAAGAAAAAATGAACAAAAACACAGAATCTTTAAAGGAGGATATGAATAAAAATAGACAGGAAGACAAGGAGAAATTAGATAAAAACATAGAATCTTTAAAGAAGGATATAACCGAGGAAATAGATGACAATGGGAAAAAACTGGAGATATTTCAGGAGGAGAACAAAAAAAGCATAGAGTCCCTGAAAAAGGAAATTAGCATAAAGTACGAAACAGTAAACAAAACGATCAATGATAATAAGATCGATAGTGACAGGAAGGTCGAAAACATGGAGAAACAGTTGGAAAGGTTACGGGAGGGAAACAATACACGTTTCGAAAGTATAGAGGAGCAAACAGTAGAGACCAAACAAGATGTTAGAAATCTCGAAAACAAGGTAAGGCAGAACCAAGATGCCATCATGCAGGAGGTGGGAGAAGTCCAGAAAAACGTTAGCGAGAGGATGCAGAAAACAGATGACATCGCTAACAGGCTGGACGAACAGATAAAAACTAACAAAAATAGTATAATGGAAATAGACCAGAGAGAGAAAAACCTGCAGGAAAGATTAGAGGCGCTGAGAGACACACCAATACTAAACACTCATACGTGTCATGGTGAAAACAGGGAAGTAATCAGCTTCCAGGACTATCGACGAAACCCAATGGAATTTTTGGAAAGAATGGAGGAATTTATTGGGAGAAATAGAGAAACAAGGTGGGACAGGATAAGAGAGATGCTTGACGAGACATTTAAAAATACTAAGGATAACTGGTGGATAGCGGTACGACCCGAAATAACGAATTTAGCAGAATTTAAACGCCAGTTTAAGGAAAAGTATTGGTCAGAGACCGCACAAAACAGGGTAAGAATGGACATTTTCTATGGCAAATACGACGCGTCCTATGGACAGTCCCCGACGTCTTATTTCCTGGGAAAGGTATGTTTAGCACGGAAGTTGATACCGCCGATCCCAGAAGAATGTTTGGTAAGGCAGTTAGCTGGACATTACAGCTATGGGATCAAGGATGCCCAATTATACCAACAGATTAGCAAAATAGCCGATCTGGCCAAATTATTGGAAAATTGCGAATCCACAGGAAGGTTCCAGGATTACCAACCCCCCAATCGTAAGGTAGAGTACAACAACAATAATAACGGACCAAACCGGAATGGAGGTGGGAACAGTAATAATCTAAACACCAATAATCAGAATAATAATATCCCACCAAATGGCCGAAATGATACCACTCAGGGCCCAATTAACCGCAACTATCCGGGACCAAACAGAGGTAATTACACCGGGAATAACTACGGTAGGAACTTCCACCAGGGAAACGGTTATCGCGGGAATAATTATAGAGGAAGTAATTATGGTCAACGTAATGGTTATCGCAACGGGGGAAAACAAGGAGGAGGCGATAGGAGAAACCAAAATGAATATAGGCCCCAGGTAAATTATACAATGGCCAATAACCGACGGCCATATCCACCTAATGTACCCACTTACATGTTTTACCCACAACAGGCGTCAGGTAGCCAGGGTAACACGGCGAATAGCCAACCTATTAACGGTAATCCCGAGGTCAGGCAGGAAACACAGACGGGTCAGCAACCCAATGTTCCGGGAGACCGGGCCAATGAGACAGTGGCTCATTTAAACTAAACGCGGCAGTGAAAAAGGAAAACCGCCCTTCACTGAACCAATATTATGGGATGACAAACGACGAACATAGACAGGACAAAGACGGGACTATATTAAGAATAAATAATTACCTTAAGGATATTAGAGAGGAGTTACTAGAAGAAGGTGATAATATCATTAAAAATAGTAACCAAGGGAACAATAGTATCGTGCAGATTAAAGCATATATCAATGGCATAGAAGCGATACTACTCATTGACACGGGGTCAAATGTGTCACTTATTGATAGCATTGAGTTAGAGCGGATTAAACAAAATAGTAATTTACCAATACCCACTCTACCGATAAATAACATTATTTTAGTCGGAGCAACGGGGAGGCAAAATAAATCAATAAAGAAACAGGTGTCATTAGAGATGACTAGTAACGGGGTAACAATACCAATAGGGTTATTAGTGGCGAGTAATTTACCCATGAGTATACTAATAGGCTGCGATATACTTAGGCCATACAATGCTGTAATAGATTTGGAAAGTAAGGTGATAACTTTTAAGACTAACAAGGGGATTTGGACCAATAATTTAATCGATGTCCAAGGAAGTGGTACAGACAATACACCTTATCAAGCGATAGTGAACCATTATTATTGTACCGATCGTCCAATCAATATGCCATTATATCAGGAGGAAAACCCAGAGTTGTGGTTAGAAAAGTTAGAAAAATACGGGATTTCCAAAGGACGAAAGCAAGGGGTCTGATCAGCGAAAAACAGGCGGAACAATTAATCGAGGTATACAACCATTATAAACACATATTCTCGAACGCTCCAGGTAAAGCCAGAGATTATCAGTGCACCATAAAATTCAAAACTCCGGTGGAATTTAACAGGAAATCGTACCCGATCGCATACTCGCTAAAGAACGAAGTCAGGGAAGAATTGAACAGGATGATAGAGGACGACATAATCGAGTATAGTCATTCGCCCTTTACCAGCCCAATCATAGCGGTGCCAAAAAAGAACGGAAAGGTACGTATATGTCTCGATGCTAGGGAGATTAACAAAATGATTGTTAACGACCGCACATCACCTGGGGAGATAGAGGAGATATTAAAAAGTTCCACGGAATCAGATATATAAGCTCATGGGATACGGTATGCGGTTACTGGCAGATAGAACTCCACCCTGATAGTAGGAAATATATGGCATTCATATTCGAGGGCAGAAACTATCAGTTTAAGCGGTTACCTTTTGGCTTAATAAATTCTGTGGCGGTGTTTGTAAAGATAATGGACAGAATATTGGGGCAGGAAGTACTGAAGTTTACGACAGTGTACGTCGACGACCTACTGGTAACTTCAGCGAATTGGGACGACCATTGTAATAGGGTTGAACAGGTGCTACAGAAATTATCAGAGAATAATATCACCCTCAAATTAGACAAGTCCCAATTCATTGCAAATGAGGTGAAATTTTTAGGATTTAATTTAACAGAACAAGGGATTACTCCATCCAAAGAAAAGGTAGAGGCCATACAAAAGTTCCCCACCCCAAAGAATAGGAAACAGCTGCAGTCATTTTTAGGAATCTGCAACTATTACAGAAAGTTTCGGTCCAATTACTCAGAATTCACTGCCAGGTTCCAAAAGCAGTTATCAGCTAAAGACAAATGGACTTGGGGACCAGAGCAAGATGGAGTGCTCAATATAATAAAGGAAAAGTTTTTAGAAACCGTAATGTTGCATCATCCCGACTTTACAAAACCATTTTTTCTAAACTGCGATGCCAGTAACGTGAGTTTAGGTGCAGCCCTCTATCAGGAAGATCAGGACGGTAACCATTTAGTAATTAGCTTTGCTAGCCGCGTGCTGAACAGTTGCGAACGAAACTACAATACTACCGAAAAAGAACTGTTGAGTGTAGTTTTCGCATGCGGTAAATTTAGGACATATATATTAGGGTACCCCATAACAGTTAGAAGTGACCACAAATCTATATCATTTTTAAAGCATTGTAAACTGAACCATGGAAGGCTAACTAGATGGGTTTTGGCCTTGCAAGAGTACAATATCACATGGGAATATATACCCGGCAAACAGAACGTAGCCGCCGACGTCTTATCTCGCGTCAATATACCAGACCAAACCTTTGACGGCGAAAAGGAACAATTAGCCAAGGTTTACCACATTATTAAAAGCAGGGAGGATTTAAAAGATATTTTGCACGAAATAAAGTCACAACAAGAGGCCGATCCGAAATTAGGAGATATTAGAAAAAGGGTACAGGAAGGCGATGAGGTCATAAACAGATTTTATTGTATACACGACGACACTTTGTTTATTAGGAATACCCCGCAACAAGAGAATTGGAAATTAGTGATTCCACCAGCGATAGAGAGACCGCTAATAATCGACTACCACGATAGGTACGGACATATGGGTGCCCTTAAAGTAAGGAAGGCATTGGAAGAGCAAACATACATCAAGGGGATGAATAAGAAGGTGCAACTGGCGATACGGTCGTGCGATATTTGTCAAAAAGTAAAGTGTGATAACGAGAGGAAGGAAGGGGTCATGATACCCATATTATCTACCGAAAAATTGCAAAAGGTATTTCTCGATATCTGCGGACCCTTTCCACGCAGTGCTGGGAGACACCGATATAAATTTATCGTAATCATTTTCGACCACTTTAGCAAGTATACAAAGCTATACCCAATAACTAGGGCAACGACCAGGAAAGTAATAGACATAATAATCAAGCGTTATATAATCGAAGTGGGCCGACCGTATTCTATAATTACGGACCACGGTACTCAGTTTAGGGGAAAACTTTGGAAGGAAAGCTTGGGAGAACACGGAATAAAAACGTACAAGACGTCCGTATACCACCCGAATAGTAACCCAGCCGAGAGAGTGTTAAGGGAGGTAGGACGGTTACTAAGAACATACTGCCATAACGAGCAGAAAAGATGGCATGAATATGTAGCCTCTACCGAGGATTTTCTCAATTTCTCGCATCACAATACCATCGAGATGTCGCCATACACGGTTATGTTCGAAAGACCCCCACCACGAGAGATAAAAGAAATTATTAATTTTCCCGACGAACCCGCATACCAATTTGAAGGGGCAAAATTTTATAATAAGGTGTTAGAAAAAACGGAACAGCAGCGGAAAAAATATATCAAATCACAGCCTAAGGCAATTAAATATGAGGTAGGTGAAAAGGTGTTAGTTAAAAATAGAGAATTGCCCAGTGCTATACAAGGCATAACGAGGAAATTGCTACTCTTATATACAGGGCCTTTCACGATAACCAGAGACAATAAAAACAATACCTACGAGGTAACTGACACAATTAGGAACAAGGTAAAAGGTACGTATAACCAGACTTCATTAAAAAAGTACCATGATTAAAAAAAAAAAAAAATCGCAAGTCGAATACTCAATCAGTGACCAAGTACCATGACCAAAAGACCCAAGTCAAATACAGCATCATAGAGAAGGTACCTTGACTAAACATGTTAACGTGAATTTTTTAACTTAGCCATAATTAGAAAGGAGGTAGAGATTATTAAATAAATATAAATATTATTGTATAGAGATTATTATTAATAAATATTACGAGAAGGACACCTTACACCAAAGGCATAAAGATATATATATATATATATATAAAATATAGATTTATTTCCAATAGCCATGTCAACGTATATTTACCAGCTTACCCGTACTTAGAGAAGGAGAGAGATTATTATTAATGAATATTACAAGATGGACACTTAGTAAAGGAGAAAAGAGGGAGAAAAACTGTCATATATTTGATACTAAATGGAAATGATAAATGAAAAAAAACAGTGTGTTACATAAGGAGGTAATGATGGATATGAATATAGCTATTAACATTGAATGATTTTAAACGATAATTTAACCTGCGGAGAACGATATATTAATATAATTGTGAATTAATCAGAAGAGTTTAAGAAAGGGAATTTATGTGTAGGAGCCTATGATCTTTGAATATTGTATTTTTTTTATTATTATTATTATTGTGTTCCGCAGGGTAGGGTAGTGTCCTGGGTCCTCTGCTCTACCTCCTGTTCACCTCGGACTTACCGTCAGCAAGTGAAACCACTGTTGCTACCTTCGCCGATGACACAGCGATCCTAGCGACACACTCCGACCCCTCAATAGCATCTCTTATACTATAAGAATCATTAAACAGCGTTCAGTTATGGCTTGATAATTGGCGCATAAAAATCAATTCATCGAAGTCAGTCCACGTTACCTTCACCACACGTAAGGCAAACAGCCCTCCAGTCACAATTAACGGTCAACCAGTACCGCAAGCTGAAAGTGCTAAGTACCTTGGGATGCATCTGGACAGGAGACTAACTTGGAAAAAACATATAACATCTAAGAAGCTTCAACTTAATCACAAGGTCAGAAACATCTATTGGCTTATAGGCAGACAATCACGGTTAAGTCTCGTCAACAAACTCTTGATCTATAAAGCCGTGCTTAAACCGGTATGGACTTATGGTATTCAACTTTGGGGTACTGCAAGTACAAGTAATATTGAGATTATCCAGCGCTTTCAGTCCAAAACACTTAGATCGATAGTCGACGCTCCTTGGTTTGTCTCAAATAACTCTATACACCGCGACCTCAAAGTTTCAACCATGAAAGAAGAAATCATGCGCCTCTGCAGGACTCACATCTCCAAACTAGAACAGCATCCCAACCACCTGGCAATTAACTTGTTAGACAACAGTGAAGATATTTATAGACTAAAAAGACACAAACTATTAGACTTACCATTCAGGTTTAACTCATAATGTATTCTCTGTATTTTCTGTATTGTACTGTCTGTGATATCTGTTCTGTATGTTTTTGTATTCGTGTCATTCATACGTGTTAATGTCAACCTGTATATGTGCCTTATGGGCCCAGTGTTTAATGTTTGAACTTATTGTATCATGCCAGCAGGAAGTGATAGTGACTTTTGTTCATTTGTTTACATGTTTTTACCATTTAGTTTTGTATTTTGTTACTTCTTTAATCTATTATCAAAACAAGAAGAGCTGTCAATGGTCAGCTCTTCATAATCCTGTGTGTTGTCAGCCAATTTGTTAAATGTTCGCTCAGTCGAACAGCTTACAGATCTCCAATAAATTAAAAAAAAAAAAAAAAAAAAAAAATTATTATTATTATTATTTGTTGCGAAGGTGCAATTATTATTTTCTGAACAGGGATGTGTTGCCTCTGATTTCAGTAGTTATAGACAGGAAGGGACAGAGAATGTATGCCATAGCGAGCCACTCTGACTCCCAACCCTCTATGTAAGTTAGGGAATTGATAGGGAATTATATCAAAGATTAATTATAAAACATCAAGGTAAAAAGGAAAGGAATAGGTGATACGACAAAGAACGAACTAGGAATATTGAGTTGGATTAATATATTAAAGGAGTAGTACAGGAATTTAATTATAAGATAAAAGAATGAGATATAAAGAAGCTAATAAAGGGTTAATATAGAGATGATAATTTCATCAAAATCAAAGATATGTTTTTCCAAAATTATCAACTTTAACGGAGAGGCATATGTAACGTCACAAAACGTTCCATAAGGGAAATCATTTATATAGTAAGTTAGCATAAGAGGAAAGTGAGGTGAACAGTATCGAACCCAAGTAGTCCCAAAAAATTGTGTAATTTTGTATAATAATTATTTCTATCAACTTGAAAAAACGACCAAACTATGACTAAGACAAAACCCCATATATATTATTAAAGTGAATAAGAGTGAAAAAACCATAAGACACTATAAGAGAGAGAAATAATGTCAGAATCAACCAAAATGAAGTCAATAATTATTAAGTTTTATAACTATGAATAGAGTATTAAAAACTATTTTTTGTGAATGAATGGACATGATCCATTATTATATTATGTGATGTAAATAAAATAAATGTATTAAATGATTTAAATACATTATTAGAAAGAGTTTAAATAAAAATAAAAATGATATATTTGTTATGACAAAAAAATATTAATGTGTTGGATTTGAGACCATACACCCAGTTTTCATGAAAAAATTAATTATTATCAGATTTAAATAAAAACTATATGTAATTGTCAAGCAGACAATAGTGAACAATTTATCTTAAATAAAGGAAGCTGTCAAATGAATAAAAAGCAGTCAAAATAGCCAAAAACAGTGTTAACTAAAAACATGTAATAGGCATCTAATATTGTATAATTTATTGATTTAATGTTGCCAAAATGCAACCAAATTGCATTAGAAAGCTGTAATATGATATAAAGCAACTATACTAATATACCTGACTAACTTTAACATTGTAATAGTCAAGTTAGCAAAATATTTACTTATACCATGTATGGCTGGAACCAATCATCCAGTACAAAAATAATCATATCTGGCTAAATACTTACATAATGCTAACAAAAATAAGATAGAAAGGTACAATACATCAGTATACCTTAATAAGAAACAAACTCAGTTGAAAGTAAAGTCAATTCTAAAAGAATTTAACTAATAAGAGTGAGATTTGTCACGCCATAAAAAAGGACATCTCTAGACCAATCAATGATGCTATGTCATCTTGTGATAAATATAATATATGTACAGAGTAACCAGGTATCACAAAAGATAGACAAAATAATAAACTCTGTGTGAACAGTAGTGAAATAATACATATATTAAAGAAAAAGACTAATCATTGTATTAGAAAACTGACAAGAATCTAGGCCATGAGCAGAGGCCATATAAAATTGTATTTATTTGTGTTTTATCTATGTTAAAATTTGTTTATTTTGTTGTAGAAAGGTAGTAGTATTAGATGTTCAGCTTGTGGAAGGAACTTAGTAACTCCACAACAATTTTTGTTATAAAAATTGAGTTTTCAATGACAACAACTCAAGGTGAGGGTTGTATATTGTATTGTTTATTAGACTTAAGTTAATTAGAAACCAATCATATTTAGTATCACTAGATTCAGTTAAAAACAGGGGATCTAAATGTATTAATGGCATACAAATTGTGAGTACTAATGTAAAACTGTTTGATAAATACCAGAGTAATTTTTGAAATATCCTTTGTATGAAGAATAAGAAATTCGTTCTAAAAGCTTCTACGGAAGTGAAAATTGTTCCATGACATTCCATTTCGTTTATTCTTGAACAATCTAGAAAGAATTTTTACACAAATATACCGGAAGTCGATGTAAACAAGCAGCCTGAATTAGTATAAAAGAGAGACCAAATCCGACCGAAAAACACTTGAAACTTGAACTCCAGAACTGATGCATCACCCACAACACTGATCGACGCAGCTAAGGCAAAACCGAAGAGGCGAGAAATCGACAAGACACGGAGAAAGGCTTTTTCCCGTACATAGACATACCGACTGACTTAACCTCAACGAGAATCTACGCCAAAAGTATCGCTGAAATAGAGCAGCGATACGGCAAATTTTAATAGAAATCACGCAGCCAGAACGTCAAGCGGCCCAGGAGGGACCAAAAATTTAAATAGAGAACGAATTCTGCTGTGTTCGCATTGACTGACTAACTTGACAATAATTCCCCCTAACGTAAACAAACATATACCTAACAAGCCTTTCTTCTCGACACTGAATGGGAATCAGCGCTGCGGCGGATAATTTCTGAATTAACGCTAAACAGATGATTCGTAGCGGCGGCGTTTGAACGAGATTCTACTGCCAAACGTTTTTACAAAAGTGCGGAAAAAGTAAACGATCGCAAAATTTGACTTTAAATAGATTCAGTGTACACCCGAAGAGGCGAGATTGAGAAACTACCCGAAAGGAGTGTCCAGTGCGAGAATAAATAACCATTGGAACGTGAGTTACCAAAATTAAAGTCATTTGTTACCTGGTTACATTTTATCACGCAGTTGTACTTCACACGCCACACATACACCTTCAAATCACTTAGTTTTTTCTTGTAAGGCATCTAATTGATATGTCTTGGTAGTTCAAAGGAGTCACGTCCTGAGAGTAAAGATTTTTCCACATATTAAACTCATGCTTTTCAACTGAGTCAGAATCTGAAATATACTAGCCGATACTTGATTGGATATATAAAAAATTGTCAATAATAATAACTTGTAAAATTTTTCTCTGCAATTTTATAATTTTTTTCTATGAATGTTAGTCCTTCAAATGATTTGTTTGTTTTTAAAGAACCATTAAACTTAACTGATTTTTCCAAGCTAAACTGACTTGTTTAAATTTTTTCGTAGATTTAAAAATTTTTATCAATCACATATTTTTTTCTTGGAACAAACGTTTCCAAGTGGCGCCCACAAAAAGCATAGTATTAAGTTGTGTTACAGGACTACATCACTGCAGAGGATGCAATCAACAGAGTAAGTAACAAAAGTGCGCGGAGGTAACGCCCGACAGTTTACAACACAAACGTTTAAACAACACCAACACCCAATCCTTTCTCTTTGTCATAATGTTTACAACTAAATGTACTAGCTTCAGTTTTTAACGTTATAACAATGAAAATGTAGATAAAGAAAATGATTATGATATTGATTATAATTATAATAATTGGAAGCTTGTTTCAAATATATTATACTACATAGAAATGTTTATACACGCACTCATGCGCGCACGCGTGTGCACGTATGCGCACCCACCCACGCAGGCATATTATATATATATATATATATATACATATATATAATTTGTGATGTTTTCAATTTGTTTCTTCTGCAAGTAGTATAATTTCGTGTATTCTTTTTAACACCTGACGCACGTTTCACTGAAAAATATAAGTATCGTCAGAGGTTTCTAAGTAAATTAATAACAATCGAAATAATTCTATCAATATAAAATTAACAAATAATAAAAAATGATATATATATATATATAATATCGCCTCCTTTCTGACTTAATTTTACATCTTGTGCCATTTTGTCAATGTTATATGTGGACAGACTTGCTTACTTTTCTATTAAATGTAGAAATAGATTTTACCATTATTTTTTGCCGCAAACCATTTAATCTTGTCGTTTAATCCTTTTTATATATGAATAGCTCATTACAATTATTGTTAATATTTCGTGTAAACAGCAGAGAGATGCTAAGTAGGACATTGTCTCAGGTAAGATTGCATGGTAAATCAAGACTCGCGCGTATTTCTTCCACCAGGTGACGTCACGCGCCAACAACAGCTGATCGCTAGGTTAGCGCGGGAAGCCGGAATGGCCCCGACTTCGGCCCACGGTTTTTGACGGAAAGTAATCGATTATTTATTGTCTTCGAGGAACCTCGTTTGAACTCTGTTATAAACAAACCCTCTTCTCTCCATTTCTTAAATATTAATATTTAAAGCCACTTATCTTATTTCTCTGTGCACAATTATCATCAGTGATTAGTCCACAGAGTATAAATAAAAATATACATGTGTTGGTCACCTCACGGCATACTGAACGGAGTCGACGTTTCATATATTTGTATTTATATATTACTGTATTTATACCCCGTCGAAAATCCAGAATATTCTATGCTGCGCGTCAAGAACGCTACTAGAAAACACCAGAACGTAATTGACTGTGGCTTTCCACACAGCGCACGCCAGCGCGAAAAACAATCTAGCTAACGCGTTGAGAATCACGTACGCACACACATTACAGCCGGATTCCACTGGAGCATTCGAGAAACACGTAGATTGTTCTGTAATGTCGTAACAATGATTTTTGGAAAATGACGGAGTGCTAGGGGCTTGCTCCACCCCTGTCACGGGTTGATCCGGCATTGCAGTATCGCCGGGACCGGTCCACCTTAAACTCAAAAATGATTATCAACAACGATTTGTCACTACGGACCACCGGACCTTGTCTCACGTCCTACACTCAGCACCTGTTTGGAAATATACTCTCCTTCCAGAGCGAGCGAGACTTGGGACGACTGTTCTCCTCAGTGGAACAAAGGAAGTGGTACGGTAGCCCACGACATGCGAGAAGGAAGATTACCCTAAAGAGACCCTTCCCCGTGTTTCAAACCACTGCAAAATGTACTCGACCGCTGGAAGCTGCGTCACAATGCAATAATCGAAAGCCTCTCGGCAATGCTATAAGTCCGAATGCCACTCAAAACTCTATTCAAAAACAGGAAGGCCGAGGGAATAACATCATACATGAGACATGACGCGGCGCTGAGGAATTAATAAAATATAAATATCTGTATCCTTGATGTATCAGTTTCTTTTGAAAGCTCTGAGGAGGCGCTAGAAGGGGAAGGATGTAGGGTCTCCATGGATGGCTTCATAGTAGCATCTTTGGACTACAATGCATGGCACAAGAACAATGACAGAGCCATTCGGAAAGCTTGGCATGTGGAGTCAGGTGAAATACAAGTGAGATAGTGTTTAGTGTTAGTGATAGTGATACTAAATACAACTATTTCATTAACGACTCGGAACACAAAGTTTTTTATGAGTAAAAACATACAGTTTTACCTTACAACCTGAATCGGTTTTCACTTTTAAAAAGCTTCTTCAGAGAATGTCAAGAACGTATCTGTGCCAATATGGGCTCCCCCATATCCAGCATTCTAGCAGAAGTCTTCCTCCAACACTTAGAAAAAACAAAAATTCTCACATACAATGACAGACACTCACATAAAATACTATATTGGGACAGATACGTTGATGACATTCTAATACTATACAGGGGAAACGAAAGACAATGTGAACAGTTACTAACGCACATAAACAAAATACATAACCTTTACTGCCCAATACGAACACAACAATACCATAAACTTCTTAGACCTCTCCATCACAAAACTTGAACACAGGCACAAATTCAGTATATACAGAAAACCGACTACAACTGACACACTAATACACAACTCCTCCAATCACCCAATACAACACAAACTAGCGGCCTTCAGAACCATGATACATAGACTTAACAACATCCCCCTAGATGAAAAAGACTACAAATACAAACTAAACACGATAAAATATCTAGCAGAATCTAACGGATACGACAGAGCAATAGTCAATAAACTCCTACACAAAACAAACAACAGACAATGACAGAAAACAACAAATTCATAACACTAACATACATCAACAAACAAACTGAAAAAATAGCCCACAAATTCAAAAAAGCAGGATACAGAATCACTTACAAAACTACTAACAAAACACAACACACACTATCAAAACACACACAAAGCACAAAACAAATTCGATCTACCTGGTGTTTACAAACTAAATTGCTCAAATTACAACAAATTCTACGGCCAGACAGGACGTAGCTTCAAACAAAGATACATTGAACACACAAAAGCACCCCACTCCACTACAGAATCCACCTTTACAAAACCACCTCATTGAAGCAAACCACACATACAAAAACATCGACAATAACATGAACATTCTACACGTATACTCAAAAGGCCGAAAACTAGACACTCTAGAACAACTGGAAATATACAAACACACAAAAATGACATCTTAAACGAACAGACACAATTCAAATCGCACGCATATTCGAACATATCTCACCCCACACACACAACATCGATCTTTCAAAATTCGATTCCGTCGCCCTCAACAGGACGGACAGCGCTACCAGCGGCAACCTCTGAAGAAGCTTTTTAAAAGTGAAAACCAGTTCAGGTTGTAAGGTAAAACTTTGTTTTTACTCATAAAAAACTTTGTGTTCCGAGTCGTTAATGAAATAGTTGTATTTAGTTAAGTAATGGACACGTCATGGACAACGAAATCCAAGAATAGTGATACTGATTGATGCCAGTGCTTAATGTCACATTTGCCAAACAAAATATTATATAGGCCTGTGTGTGTTCACACATGCACTCAGTTTTCACACGAAAGAAAAAAAAAAGGATAACTTAAGTATGGTAGGACCTGATAAAAAAATCTGCATGACAATGATTAAACAATTGGCAAATTGTGACATCAATGTGTGAAAAAAAAAACAGCCAAAAAAGAATATACACTAGACATAATTGTGTTTGACATACAGTGAAGGTATAAACACTCTCAAAGACAGTGTAAAACTAATAATTGTAATAAATAATCTGAGGCTTTATATACATATACGTGTATACAGCAATAAATTGTATTATTCATATAGGTGTCTAAAAATTGTCAACAGTGTATCATAAAATTAATGATTTTTAATTTTTAAGTACGTTTTTAATATTTGTAACTCCTTGTAAAATTTTTGGTATCAGAATAAACCTGTTAAGCTGTTCTTATCAGCTTTATATCTGATACACTCCGCATTGTGGGGCCAGAACATTAAACTTTGGACAATGACGGAGTGTTTAGAGCCTTGTTCCACCTCTGTCACGGGTTGACCCGGCATTGCAGTACCTCCGGGTCTGTGCATACACTTTTCTTACACTAGACTTTTCTGACCACCTATAATTTTTTCAATTTTTGATTGTGTCAAAAACGTGCATGCGTATTGGAGTGGCCGGCTTTCGTGTAGAAAACGTTTGATGGTGTGCCTTATTGTACAGCTTGCTGCCAGAGAGGATCGAGAGAGATGAAGCCTTCAAGAATGCTTACTTCCACACTGACAATTGACACTATTTCGCTGCAAGGAGGAAACAAGCACCAGCAGCCTGTGGGAGGAACTGCAGTCCTATGACAGTGTAATAACAATTAACATAAATAGAGCTTGCTGTAAATTATAAGGGTAGCTGATACTGAAGAAGGTTACACCATTATTTTTTCCGTCTTATTCTCGTGTTTGATATCGGCCAATAAGCTTGTTCAGGAAACATAGTTTGTCATCCCTATGGGGATGAGGATGCACGCAAAATTTGTGTCTTACATGCATAACCGTTTCTGAAGAAAAGCAAACCTGGAAAAAACAAATGGTAACCTCTAACATTGGTAATATGGCTTGCTGCAACCTTGTTATTTTAATTTTCACCAACAGGGGAAACATAAGTAAAAAATGACCGTACCAGTTACAGTAAATTTAAAACTACTTAGTAAGTTAATTAAAATTTAGTGACGAACAGGCAATCTTTAGTAGGATTTAGTAAATTTAAAACTACTTAGTAAGTTAATTAAAATTTAGTGACGAACAGGCAATCTTTAGTAGGATTTGCCATCACTTTATTACTGCAAAGAGGATAGAATGACAAAAATTTGCACACTGTGCCTTAGCTAACAACTAGCTGCACAAAAAGAAATAACCTTATGAATGTGAATGGTGTTTGATAAAATAAATAAATACACTTTCTGTCATAAACTACCATTTGCTTTCAATTAAAAACACACAGCCTTTCAGTACTGTCATATTTAAAATATTTAACTTTCTTAAAGACACTCTGAAGACACCAAATTAAACTAAATGTTAATGATAATAAACAAAATTCATTTTATTATTACACATTTTATGTATTGGGTACCATTTACATTTACACCTACGTGGTCTCTCACATTACTCGATTACTTGAAATGTAGGCCTATTATGGAAACCACCGTCTCTCACGATACTCGATTACTTGAAAGGCTATTATGGAAACCACCGTTTTTGAGGTTTTTAAATTGTATACTCGGTCACTCAACACGACGTGGTGGGTGGTGTTGTATCCATCCATCTCGTGCTTGGATGCAGCAAAGAAAACGGTGAGAGACATTGTGTTGTAGGTTATGGAGGTGCAGCGGTCTTCTGCTGCTTGGATGTGGGGCCAATGTCTTGACCTTCTTCTTCTTTGGCGCAGCAGGTTTAGGCTGCTGGGCCGGTGACTGGGCGGCAG
Organism: Magicicada septendecula; assembly: GCA_034769895.1. NCBI lineage: Eukaryota > Metazoa > Arthropoda > Insecta > Hemiptera > Cicadidae > Magicicada > Magicicada septendecula. The sequence goes on from CM068368.1 coordinate 666,097,899, forward strand.
GGTAAGAAGCAACCGCTGCCGCATAGCTGGGCGCACCGGCGGGTGCTGGACGAGCTGTGGCAGGTGGCGCAGCAGGGGTGGGAGCCGCAGATGTGGCAGATGTTGGGAGTAGGGGCCTACGTGTAGGGGCAGGTTGCTGAGTGGACCTTAAAAACCTCTTTAAAGCCACAGCATATTCCCTGCATGCTTTTGATGATGCCGTGTGGGCTTCGTCGCAATTTGCGCAAGTGGCAGGAGATTTACGATCGCAAGTGTCCTTGCGATGCCTCTCGCCGCAGCACATACAGCGGGTGGGATAATGACAAAATGCTGATGAGTGGCCGCACACAGCTGGTGGGATAATGGCAAAAAGCTGATGAGTGGTTGCACACAGGCGGTGGGATAATGACAAAATGTACTGCTGGTCGTACTGCTGGCAGTTGTAACACCGCTTGGGTCCGGCATGGGTTTCGAATGCTTGTACCCTAACCTTAAGGTAGAACAAGCTGGAGATGTCATAAATGGACTGGTAGTTACCTACCTTCCTAATCTTGTCAAGGAATGCGTTTCTAGGTACCCGCTTGCCGCCGGGGAGATTAGAGGCGAAACACTATTCACTATAAACCCTTGTGGTTCAGCTCAGTGCTGATAAGTTCAGGGGTGTTATCAGCAGGGTTGCCGATGAATTCCACCTTCAGTTCTTTCTCCTCTGGCAAGGCGAAGGTATGAAAGGGAACACTTGTGTCCGTGAGGAACTTCTGCGCTACACGGAAGGTCGTGGTGTTGACACGGATGGACGAGTTACCCTGGGCAGTAGTAGTCAGTGTGTTAGCGGGAGCGCACCAGTGCATCCGCTGGATGAAGTTCGCCCAGTCCGAAGACCGAGCGAAGATCAACGGCAGAATGTGCCGCGGCTGGATAGGTTGGGAAACCGTGGCGTATTGCTCCGCGGTTGAGCCACGATGCAAGACCCGACCAGAATCCATGGAGGTGGCACTGCCACGCCGTTTCCGGCTAACAGATTGCCATTCACCATCAGTCTCCATGGCCGAGTCTGCAGCGGAGTGTTCCCGCAAAGAGGAAGTGGATGGATGATCCTGGGAGGGTCCATCCAGAAGCAGATGCACAAGAGTGCCGGGAGGGATAGCAAGGCCCTTAGAAGGACCGACGGAGGTAGGGTGGCCCTGAGAAAGGCCGACGAGAGAGTTGGTGCGGTCTGCCATTGGTGAGGGGAAGCCTGCACCTAGGCGGAGCAGAACAAACAACTACCAAGCACTACGAATAAGTAAAAGTAAAATTTCACTCATCCAAGAGCTACAGGCAGCAGCGGGAACACACTCGGAGCACTACACAGCACAAGAAACACAACACTGGACTGTTCAGATTCAGATGGCACTGATCACGGTAAAACCGGATAACTTGAATGCACACTGGTCAAATGACAAACTTGATCTCGCGTGTAGAGCAGCTAAGAGAGAGACGTCTTCTTGTCGCAACGAGGTGCAGGTGTCCTCTCTATGAATTGCCTGATGCGATGTGATGCGATGCGTTAGTTAGTGGGGCGTCTTTATACCCATGGCTGAATTGCAGCTTCTGGGACGTGCCCGATGGCTGCCAGATGATAACAGTGCTGGACTTTCTATTAGACAGGGTCCTAAAATCAAGGAAGGACACCCAACCAGTTAACTGAGAAGGCGCCGGAAATTACACAACTGGGGGTTGTGCGTGTCACGGGAGACAGATTCGCGAGTTGTGCAGTGTCCCGAGTCTTAATTACGACTCCTGCCACTTGGTCAGTTGGAGTTCAATTTATACTTTTTCTACTTAATGGCGCTTGAAGCGACCCTCGATGGTGGATTATACCACCGGGGCTTGTAAACGGGGTCGCTTCCAAGACTCACCTAGCCTTGGAGGATGGTTACCGAGTCTGGCGATGAGGGAATTGTGGGTCACACGAGCTGCCCGACCATAGAATCTCACGGTGTAGACGGTAGGCATCTCACGGTGTCATCAAAAGAGCGGACACCGAGTCCTCTCCTCTAAAGACAAGGAGAGTACCTCCGGGGGACTTTACACGCAAGCTTAAGTCCCAGGTCGAGAACGCGCTGGAGCGCCGATCTGTGGCAGTGAGCAAGGTATCCCCAAACAGGATAAGCATAGCTAATCACGGGCAACATGTACTTCATCTCACAGAAGAAACAACTTTGCAAAAGCATATTTAATTAAGGATGCCTGTGAAACATATCTAATGGATAGAAAAAAGTAGAAATTAAAAAAAGAAAAATGCAACTATGAACAATTGTTTATTTTAGTGTGTAGGACACCATAAATATAGTTACATTTAAACATGAAATATGTAAGTACATTAGCAGACTAAGAAATTACAGTAAAAGTATTCTGGAAATGGGACATTTTTAGTGTGTATTATAGTTAAGTCTATGCAACAAACAACATTATGGTAGTGAAGTGAATACTATGCCAAGCAAAGACTGTTATTACTAAAACTTTTCTATTACGGTAATAGAATTGATATAACATGGTATACAAATAATAGAAAAGATATTAATAGAAACTTTTCTATTAAACTCACTCTAAGATAGTAGAACTATTATAGTGTACAATGGAATCCGAAACAAAAAATACCCCCTTGGAAGTTACAATACAGTATCCATTTGATTATCTAATATAGTGTGATTATGCAAAAATGGTCCATCCTCACAACCCTCTGAAGGAAGAAGATGGATATTTGGGTTATACCAATATCAAAATCATAGCGATTAAAAAAAAAATATCTAAAGAAGATTCACTGCAACAATGTTGTCCTGAAATTCAAGTGTCGAATTTGTGATAGAGTAGAAAACGACCTGAAAAAACAGAAGAGACACTACAGGTCACATGGCAACATTGAAGGTGTTGACATGATCCATAATGAATTAGAAGAGAACAGTGACTCAACTGCACAACAGGACATACCAGTTGAAGAGGCACCAATCGATACAGGAACTCAAGAAAATCACCCCATAATACCAGCAGAAGAAGGCCCCCCCAAGTATAATCATAGAATGGATAACAACAAGTAATGAAGCAGAAGTCCCTACTACCACACCAGAAGAAGAACACACATCTGAAAGAAGAACAGCAAACTGTCAAGTTAACCAGAACCATCCCACAACTACAGCAGAAGACAAGACCCAATACATGGGAACTGAAGAACCGAGGGATAGCACCGACATAACTACTCAGTATGTAAACACAGACGTACCAATTTGGGAGATCTGTATGAATACAACAACACAAGAAGGCCGACCCATAACACCTATGAATACACCAGCACAAGAAGACCCACCCATTAACACCCGCAGAAGAAGGCCCCCATATTATAATTTTAGGTTTGTCAGAGACAAGTGCAGCGGAAGACACTACAATAACAACTGGTTCAGGCAACCCACGTTTACACGGAAATGCTAACCATTGCGAACAGACAAAGAAGACCGAAACAGGAAGAAACCAACAAAATACCAAGAAAAATGGTTACAGGTACTGAGGGAAGCGGCATCTTGGCAAGACTTCGAGGATGCAGTGTACAACATCACAGATGAAATAAGACAGCTAACATAATATAAGCCTACTCCTGAGAGAACACAAAGACATGGTCATGGCTGCAGTGGTGGTAATCAGAACAGAATAAACCGAAGAACAGGTGACAATGGATTTGATTCTACAGAAGCTAGTAGGATACACAAGCTTTACAGAATATACAAAAAGAAAGCTATCCCTAAAATATTAAATGGATCAGTTACAACGTATTGTCAATTGGGAAAAACAGAAGTTACTGCATATTTCAAGGATGTATTTGCAGAAAAAGCGAACAGGGACATAGCAGCCCCTGCCTATGATGCAGAATGTCTTAATCAGATGCGGGCAACAGGGATAACTGAAACTAATGTTGAAAATACTGTAGAAGTACTCCAGAATATAAGATTCCCAGAAAAGTTAAGGAGTTAATGATACGCAACATTTACAGTAATGCCACTACTATAATAACTATACCGGACGGGGAGACTGAAGAGATCAACATAAAATCTAGAGTCAAGCAAGGATCCCCCGTCAGTGGCGTAGCTAGGCTTTTTGGCACCTGGGGTAAGGAGATCGTCAGCTGCCTCACCTTCACAATTGAAAGGGGATAAAAGATCAAAAATGAAGGCCCATCGAGTGAACAAAGTACTTAATAAATGCAAATGTGTAGATTTTTGTATGAAAGCATGTCCAGCAAACGTCTTAAGAATGTTTATTAAGTAAAATTGAGAAATTACATATTATAATATTATCGGTATTCAGTTTGTATACATTTAAAATGTTAGTAACAAATGTAGACTATGTAAAATGTAGTAATATAAAAAATGTATAACACAACAATGTTCTAATAAACATGCAAATTCCTTGTAGGTCTATAGAGTATTGTCAATATCCTAAAGCAACATAAAGTTAAACAAATAACTACATTAAAAGAAATAAAATAAATCATTTACCATTACAGGTTAATGGTTCCGTTTTCTATTAATAAAAACTTAATATTTAAAACAGGACATTTTAAAATGTAACTTTCCTGGTCTTAATTGCTGCAAAATCGGTTATTAAATCACTATAATCTAAAGACAAAGCAATGTCGTTTTCAATTGAAAGTATCACTAGATTTGATACCCTGTCCTGAGATATTGTTGATCGTAGGTACGATTTAATCAGTTTAAGTTTACTAAACGATCTTTCACAAGAAGATACAGATACTGGTGAAGTAAGAAAAATTTTCAAAACCTGTTGCTAGTGTTTTGTAGGCTTCTAATCCGTTGAAGAAATGTATTGTAGCAGTCCCTGAGGTGTAAAGTCCATTTGTTCTCTGTTAAATTTTGCTCTTCTTAATAAAAGTATGACGTCTTTCAAGTCACTGAACTTCACTGTTTAGGTCATGTGGATACAGTTTTGCAAGCATTATGCATATAATATTGATTTGGGAAAGCTGTTCCTTAAAATGTATATCCCCATCATTTACGAATGCCTCAAATTTACAAAGGAACCCGCGTTTTTTTGAACTTTTTTGTGTTAGAGAAACGGCTTCAGATTTCAACAGACAGTTTGTCCAAAATTTCTATTAGAGAACATCGCATTTCTTGCTAAACAGTTAATGCAGAATCATCTGCATACTCCTCTGGCATCGTGTGCTTCGTTCTTATCCTTTTTGTGATACTGACACACCCCATTCATTACATACCTGCTTTGCCTTAGAAATGACATTGTCACACAGCTCATTCCTCCAAATGTTTAATTTGTCCGTTAGGATCTCCAGAAGTGCCAATGCTTGAATAAAGCTTATTCCTTTGGTCTGCAAGACTTTATGGATCTTGTCCATACAAGAAAGGATATCTGTCCATAAAAAGACCAAGGTCACAAAATTAAACTTTTCTATGGCATTCATTATTAATGCTGCATCTTTCTTCATATAAATTGTTTCAGTCGGCGTATCCCTCAGTTTCTCCAGTGCAGCGATCACTTCATCCAGCTGAGTGGATATTGCTTTCACCGCATCTGCTTTTTAACTCCATCTGGTATCATGATGTCCTTTTAAAGTAATATTTACGAAGTCTTTAAGAACACTGAATCTATAAGTGGAACAGGCCACTGATCCAAAAAATGTCACTGCCTGAACATTTACATGAGCTGCATGAACTCCAACCAAGTTAAGTGAATGGTTGTGACAGGGAACAAGCACAGCTAGTGGATTCAAATCTAATATTCTCTTTTGAACTCCTGAATGGATGCCAGCCATTGTTGCTAGACTATCATACGACTGACTGCTGCAATCGCTAAGGTTCAATCCATCTCTCTCAAGTTTACTTGTAATAGCTTGTGTGATCCCCTCCGCTGTTTTCACTTATAAAGAAATAAACTCTATGAAGGATACCTTGATATCAACAGAATTGTGTTTATTTTCAACAAATCTCATAACCTGATACATTTGTTCTACATGTGCAGCATCTGGTGTTGTATCAAATATAATACTAAAGTACTTCACCTTCTTATAACATATTTGCGCACTCTTTCTCCTAACAGGCTTATTATTTTATTTTGAATAATTGGCGAATGATACGATATACACCCAGATCTATGAGAGACTGAATCCAAATGATATCTCATGACAGGGTCAAATTTTGCCTAGCATTTTAACAAAGCCAGAAATTTCCAGGATTTTGATCGTTAGTAATTGACTCTCGATCTCTTCTCAGTGCCAAATTTTGTTGTGCAAGAATTTATACTGTGGCAATGATCTGTTCGAGGATTTCTTTTCATGTCTTAGCAGGACTATTTTCATGATCCTGAATACAGGGATTCAACTTTCACCATGACGAAAACCCATTTTCACCATTGAAATGGCTTCTTTTATTTATTTATTTTTTTGAAAAGTGCAACAAAAGTAAAGTAGAGATTTTTTAGTTGGATAGAAACACATCCAAGTGGGATTTACCTTTTCACAATTTTGCAAGATTTTATCTAACCAATACTTGTTTAAGGATCGTCCAGCTTCATCTTCAGGAAAATGGCTGTTTTTTTCTATTCACCATTATATCTCGGAGGGATTGAGATTGTGATACCTCGCTTGGCCAAGCTCCCATATCTTATAGAGTAGCACCGGGAACACGGTCTACATTGTTGCTAGTAATTTTCTGTCCTTCATCGCCTGTAATTTCAATACTGCATGATGCAACATCATCCACAGTACTAGAACCAACTGAATCTTGTAACTGTACTTTGACACTTTCACAGTTTGAAGTATTCATGTCATTAACTTTACTGTATTTATCATCAGGCTCATTGCTAACAACATCCATTTTATGATCACAAGTTGATTCCTTGTTAATTGTAATATTTTGACACCCAGTGTTCGATTTTCCTTGAATAAAAGACACTTGGAACTTGTTGTAGTTCTTAGTCTTCTTCCCTCCTCTTCCGCAACTGGACACCACTGAGTTTACTTTGTTTCATATCAGCTTCAAATAATTAAAAAAAAAAAATTGATTTTCAATAATAGTATTAGTATGATGTTATGATAACACATGAAGTATTATAGATATACCCACAAGACTCACAAAGCAAAAACAAACCGCACATTTAAGATACTCAGCAATAACTGATGATCAACACATTCGCTGCATTGATCCAGGAAGAACTGCACATACGTAGCCTATGTAACACTTTTTTTATACATTTGCAAATAATATATTTTGCTGTATATGAATAGCAGTTAAGATTATCTATACAAAGCTAACACTGTATGATTATCAGTTCTCCTTTACAGCACAACAACTCACCACAAAGTTACTACAAATTTGTTATCATAATGAACCGTAATTACGATGCTTGAGCATAAATAGACTAATACTGTTTATCACGCAAGGTTTATGACAACAGACAAGGTGGCTGGTTATGGTTCTTTTATGAAAAGGAATAGTCATATCAAACAAACAAGTTATTTGTAGTTTTATAAACTGAAAACAATTTTTTTAATTATCTTGTTGATTCATCCTCTTCGTTCACTTATTATTTAATAATATATATAAAACTTTCACATATGAACTTACTATTCATTGTCACTTTCCCAAACATTTCGAGGTGCTGTTCCTCTTCTTTAGTGGGAGTATACTGAATGTCGATTACAGAATAACCGTTACGGAATTAGGTGTGTGTGGTGGGGGTTGATGGTGGGAAGGGATTGGCGCTGAGGTTCGAATTGTGTGTATGGATCAGTGTATCGAATAGTGTGTGCGATTTATAATGTAATTGTTCATTTAATATGTTGTTTGGTTGTAGTGTGTGATATCTGTATATTTCAAATTGTTCAGCTGTGTTTAGTTTTCTACTTTTAGGTAAGTAGTGTAATATTTCCATGTTGTGTTCTATGTTTGTGTAACTGTGGTTTTCGTTATGTAAATGTGTGGCAAATGTGGAATGTATGTAGTTTGTGGTGAGGGCTTTTAAATGTTCAGAAAATCTGGAAGAAAAAGATCTTCCCGTCTGGCCGATGTAGAATTGGTGACAATCATTACAATTTAATTTATAAACCCCTGTTTTGCTGTATGTGTCATTGTCTTTGTTAATATTATTTATGTGTTTCCTAATGGTGTTGTTGGTTCTGTAGGCTACTTTATAATTGTGTTTCCTAAATGTGTTTGCAATTTTGTGTGTATTGGAATTGTAGTATGTAAGTGTTATGTATTTGCTGGGTTGTGTGCTGTTGGTCTGATGTGTTTTACTTTTTGTGTTTAGGATTTGATTGTGTACTTTATTTATAAATCCGGGGTTGTATCCATTTTTGACTGCTATGTATTTGATTGTGTTTAATTCATCTTGGTAGTCATGTGTGTTTAGGGGTATTGAAGTGAGCCTATGGAGCATGTAGTTGAAAGCTGCATGTTTGTGTTGATTTGGGTGGTTGGATGTGTTATGTATGACCATGTCTGATGTGGTGGGTTTTCTGTATATTTTGTATGTGTGTGTGTTGTTTGTTTTGGTGATTGTAAGGTCTAAGAAGTTTATGCTATTATTTAGTTCTATTTCAAGTGTGGATTTTAATTTATGGTGTATAGTGTTAATGTATTTGTGGTTTCTATTTGTCTTTTGTTGCCGTTGTAAAGGAGTAAAATGTCATCCACATACCTATGCCAATATATTATTTTATCGGTGTATTTGTTGTTGTTCAGTATGTGTTTCTGTTCTATGGTGTGTATAAATATTTCGGCTAGTATACCTGATATAGGGGAGCCCATGGGTAGTCCATCTGTTTGTGTGTAAAACATGTTGTTGTGTGCGAAATAATTTTGATCTGTGATAATTTTAGTTAGATGGATGATCTCTTTTATGTGTGTTTCAGGTGTGTTATTTATTTTTAGTAATTGTTCTAATGTGGTTATGGTTTCTTTTATGGGAACATTGGTGTATAGGTTTGTTATGTCAAATGAAGCAAGTGTGGAATTGTGGGGAATGTGTACATGTTGAGTTTTATTTACTAGATCTAAATTATTTTGACAGTGGTGTTGTTTGTTAAATTTATGCTATTTCTGATTAATTTATCTAAATGTCTAGCTATTTGTGTGCAGGTGCTTGTGTGTTCACAACACATAAATAATATTAACAAAGACAGTGACACATACAGCAAAACAGGGGTTTATAAATTAAACTGTAATGATTGTCACCAATTCTACATCGGCCAGACGGGAAGATCTCTTTCTTCCAGATTTTCTGAACATTTAAAACCCCCACCACAAACTACATACATTCCACATTTGCCACACATTTACATAACGAAAACCACAATTGCACAAACATAGAACACAACATGGAAATATTACACTACTTACCTAAAAGTAGAAAACTAAACACAGCTGAACAATTTGAAATATACAGATATCACACACTACAACCAAACAACATATTAAATGAACAATTACATTATAAATCACACACACTATTCGATACACTGATCCATACACACAATTCGAACCTCAGCGCCAATCCCTTCCCACCATCAACCCCCACCACACACACCTAATTCCGTAACGGTTATTCTGTAATCGACATTCAGTATACTCCCACTGAAGAAGAGGAACAGCACCTCGAAACGTTTGGGAAAGTGACAATGAATAGTAAGTTCATATGTGAAAGTTTTATATATATATTATTAAATTTGTTTAAGTCTATGCTCACTTTGCCGCCATCCTGGCTACGCCACCCAGGGCGACTGCCCCCTTGCTCCCCCTCTAGTTACGCCACTGCCCCCCTGTCACCAATTATTTTTAACATCACACTAGAGCCATTACTAAGAACTGTACAAAGCATGCAACATGATTGTGGATACAGACTACATAATGACATACAATCGGTGTTAGCATATGCTGACGACATAGTCTCCTCATTGTAAAGAATGCAGCTGCCATGCAAAACATGCTTGATAAAGGAGGAGAAACAGCATCTTGAATGGGGCTGACTTTTAATGCAAAGAAGTGCTCAACCCTCCACATGTACTGCAAGAAGAGAAGGGAAATTCACGGTACCACTTTCAATGTCCAAGGAGGAAGTCTGGAGCCATTAAAGAAGGTGAAGTTAATATCAATACCTGGGTATTCCAACAGGTTACAAAGTTAATCAAACACCAGAAGAGGACATTAATAACCTACTACAAGATGTGGAGAAACTGGATAATTCACTACTGGCGCCATGCCAAAAAATAGTAACCTTAAACATGTTCCTTCTTACTAAACTGGACTATGTACTGCGAGCATCCAGAATAACCATGAAGCCGCTTCACAAAGCTGACAAGAAAATCAAAGGCTACGTCAAAAAGTGGTTACACCTTCCTCATCGAGCAAGCCCAGAGATCCTGTATGTGCCAGCATATCAAGGGGGAGCCAATTTAATTCCACTGGCAGAAGCTGCCAAGATCTCCAAGATAGTCCATGCGTTTAAACTACTTACATCTCCGGATCCAGCAATCAAAAACACAGCCTGGGAGTGCCTGAAAAGTGTGATAAAGAGGAAACTTGGGTCCACTTCTACTACAGAAGACATGGCCGAATACCTCTCAGGATCAACAGAGGACAACCTTGAGAGGGATGGTGGCGACATATCAACCATCTGGTCACAAGCAAGAAATGAAAGTCGCATCCTCAACAAGACACGGATGAGCGTATGGTTCCAGTGGTCCACATCCAGAGAAGAGTTGAAGATCATTATAGGCATGGCTTCTCATACAACTGATCATATAATTGTCCCAGGATCTGAAAGGTGAGCTGCCATGAGAATAATGAAAAGAGGGATCCGGAATTATTATATAAAATACCTATTTAGAAAACCGGACAAAGGGAAAGTGTTCAAATCGACTACACAAGCAGCAGTCAGCAATCATTTTATGCTGACCGGAAAATATACTCGTTTCTGTGATTATCGGTTTATTTCCAGAGCTAGATTTGGGACCGTTCCCCTGAATCCCACAAAAAGATACGGTAACAGTGACAAGTATTGTAGGAAATGTGGATACTCCAAGGAGACCCTTCCCCATGTTGTTAACCACATTAGAATCTACTCGCCAGCATGGAAGCTGCATGACGATACAATAATTGAACGCTTCAGCAATGCTATTACTCTAAAGACCACTGAAACACTAGTCAAAAACAGGAAGGTCGAGGGAACAACATCAAACCTGAGACCAGACATAGTGTTGAGAAATAAAGAAAGAAAAAATATATGCATCGTCGATGTATCAGTGCTTTTTGTAGGCTCTGGGGAAGCACTAGAAGTGGCAAGGAGGCAAAAAATTATGAAATACAACGCTCTGAAAACCGATCTAGAAGAGAAAGGATATAGGGTGTCCATTGACGGCTTCATCATAGGATCTCTGGGTGCGTGGCACAATAACAATGACAAAGTGATTCAGGAGCTTGGCATCTCGTGGAAATATGAAAACATAATGGCAAGACTAATGGTGTCAGACACAATCAGGTGGAGTTGTGACATATACATTGAACACGTGACAGGACAACGACACTATAAGTGATAGTGTCTAGTGTTAGTGATACTCATTAATGCCAGTGTCTAATGTCACAGTTGCCAATCAAAATAATATGTATATTATGTATGTATGTAATTTTTCTTTGTATTTCTCTATTTGTATTTGTATATTTTTCTTTATATTTGTCCTTTTGTTTTTGTATATTTTTCTTTATATTTGTCTTTTTGTATTTGTAGATTTTTCTTTATATTTGTCTTTTTGTATTTGTATGTGCATGTTCCATGTGTGTGTGCACTCGCATCTGTTATTGTATGAGAGAGAACAAGAATAATAATCCTTTAATGTGTGTAGAAATTGAAAACCAGACAATCTACATGGCGGTGCTAATAAATAAATTGGCAATTTGTGATAGATATCTGGAAACAAACATTAAGTATGCATATTGTGTGACATACAATGAAGTTATGAACAATCTTAAAGACTATAAAAATTTATTGTAATAAATAAAGACTTTATATACATATACAACAATAAGGTGTACTATTCTACATGTGTAATAATTGTCAAATATGTATTGTAGAATTAATGACCATTAATTTGTAAGTATGTTTCTAAATATTTGTAATTCTTTGTATATTCTGATATGAGAATAATTGTTTTCAAATATGTTCTTATCAGCTTAATATCTGATACAGTATGCATTGCGGGGCCAGTATATTTAACTGATTTTTTGGAAAATGATGGAGTGCTAGGGGCTTACTGCACCTCTGTCACGGGTTGACCCGGGATTGCAGTACTACCGGGACCAGCTCGCCTTAACCTCAAAAATGGTGATTAACAAGACTTGTCACTATGGACCACTGGGCGATGACATGGAAATATACTCTTATTCCAGAGTGAGTGAGACTTGGGACGATTGTTCTCCTCAATGGAACAAGAAGGTAGTACGGTAGCCGGCAACGGCGACAAGTGTGCACTTCATACCTGAGACATGACGCAGTGCTTGAGGAATGAAGAAAATATAAATATCTGCATCCTTGATGTATCAGTTTCTTTCGAAGGCTCTGAGGAAGCATTAGAAAGGAAAGGATGTAGGGTCTCCATGGATGGCTTCATAGTAGCATCTCTGGACTACTATGCTTGGCACAAGAACAATGACAGAGCCATTAGCTATGTCCACACTAGTGCACTTTTTGTGCATTTGAGGCATGCGCAATAGGACTTCCTCTAGTGAACATAATGCATGCCTCAAAATCAGTTAAAGGTCACCGTTTTTAGTGACGCATTCAGTAACACACGTGCTTCCACCACCAGTGGATATTGTTTCAACATTCCGTGCAACTTCATAGTTTTACAGAAAGGCTTTGTTCTGTTTTTGTGATTGCTGTGACTGTGTTTATTGTTTACCATGTTGGCAGAACAAACGTTGGCCTTTATTGAAGATTATAGGTCAAATTGTGCCTTATGGGACATTATCGGACAAAAATTATACAAACAAAATGAAAAGAAATGATGCTTACGCTGTTTTGGCTACGAAGTATGAACTGACTGTGAAAGGTGTTAAAAACAAAATTAAAGCCTGCATTCATATTTTTCAGAGCATCAAAAAGTTTTAGAAAAAAAGAGCGGTGCAGAAGTAAGTATGACTCCCCTTGGTTTGCGTGTCGGTCTATGCCGTTTATTTCGGACTCAGTGACACCAAGGACGCCTAAGGACTCACTGACATGTGAAAACAATACTGAGACTTGTGCAGAAAACAGTGAAATGGATACTGAAAATCCTGGGACAAATGAAGATGACACTGATGTAATACACTATATGTATTTATTAGTAATCATTTTAATAACAAGTACTTGTTTTGTCATGATATCACACCTTCAGGTGACATAAAGAAGTTCATGAATTCTCCTCAGATTTCATTCGCAGTTCTTGATGCATTCTGTGGAGTTGTTTGCAGAGGCCTTAGACCACTGTCACCTGAAGTTATCTGTCACCAAGACCCTGGAATTATGTCTCCAGTATTCGCATCCTCATTATCAAAACATCCTTGTGGTGAATAATACGAGTATCTTGCCCCATCTGGTTACGAAGACAGAAAATTATGAAGGTACACACAAGCTAGCACAATATCGACTGTAGTATTTTCAACTTTAATTACTATTGGATTTCGAAAAATTCTAAATACAGATGCAAGCAATCTGAAGGTATTTTCCACAATACGCCTTGCTCTAGATGGCCAATAATTAAATACTCTTTTCGGGGATCGTTGATTCAAATCCGTTGCTTATGATTTCATAATATGTCTTATTAAAGGAAATGTGTCGTCAAAAACCAATGTATAAGGGACTAGAATTGTCCGGCCAGGTAGAGCTTCAGCTTGTGGAAAATTCAGATCACTGTTTTCAAGTTTTTTATAAAATTCAGTATTTTTGAAAACACTGCCATCTGAAATATGACCTTGGCAACCAACATTTACGTAAGTAAATCTGTAGTTTGCATCTACAAAATTGCCTCAGTACAATGCTGTCAGTCCCTTTGTAGTTATAAAATTCTCTTACTGTATTATCTGGTTGTTGTATCACAATGTGTTTTCTGTCTAGTGCACCTACGCAGTGAGAGAAATTCCATCGTGTACCAAACTCATCTGCGATTTCTTTCCATTGCTGTTCATTACCAGGTAACTGGAAATAATTAATAGCTAAAATTAAACCAAAATTTAAAAATTTTAAATTAGCTATAAATAACAATAATTCAAATTTGAATGTGAGTCCCTTATTCTTGCCTCTTAAAATTTTTGTAAATTTGATCAGTTACTAAACTGATAACTAAACATAGTATTAACAATGTTTGCAGTAAATTTATGGATATTTCTAGTTCTAATCTACACATGATCTATACAAGTAGGACTATTTACAGTTATGCGTGCAAGTTTAAAATTAAGTACAAAATCATCCTGTGGGCCTAAAATTGGAAAATTTCCTGATGTCGATAATGGCGTGATGGAATAATTTATGTGTCCTCTGGTAAACATGCTCACATAATTCCCCCACCCACTGTTTTTCAGTCGAAAATTTCAGAAAAAAGGGTTGGCAATTACGTGATAATATGCGGTAATATCATGCCTTCCTAATTATAATTAGTTCACTTTTATAATGTTGATGTTGTTTTTCTTATATTTGTTACTTATTTTAAATTGTTTGTTTTTAAAAGACGAAAAACCGTCATGCCAGAATATTACATGGCCACCCAAAGAGTTTACCCTTTGTAAATTTACTGCACATATACTTTTATATACCAACACCCAAAACATACACAGCAATAGTCACAAATCCACACAATTATTCATAACTCACAGCTAGTGTTAACACAAAAATATGAAATTTCTTTTGCTTCAGAGTAATCTGCTCTCTCAATCAAGCAGTAACAGCAGTTCAACTAGCAACTGCCAGCCTACTCAGTCTATATGTTGTGCTGAAAACAAAAATAACTTTACTCGTCCAATCGGAATGAACAGAAAAAGGAATGAAGGTTACAAGAAGGAAGCAGAAGCATTCCATTTCCTGAAAGTTGCTGCTAATTAATTGACATCAAAAGATGAATTTACAATTTTTGGTTAAATGGTTGCATCCCAAATCAGGAAGCTTAACTGATAAAATCAGGCAATTGCGAAGAACCATATTCAGAACTGCCTTTTTGAGTTATAAATGGAAGAAGCGAATAATGTTTCTTTGTGTCAAACTAGTATTCTTGGAGCCTCTTGTTTTTCCAATTCGTCATCTGCATCCCCACATTCCATGCACAGTTCTGCAACTGGCTCTGAATATTCGCAACCTTCTACCCCTCAAGGTCAGAATATGGCACTCCAGGAAGTTCAAGAATACTTGCTTTTGAATAATTTTTAATAAATCTTTCAATAAAATTAAATATATAATAATGTATGAAAAATGTAATTAATTACTAGTAACTATAAAATATAGTAAAGTCACTTACCTTGACAAAATCTTGTAGAACTTCAATTATTGCTTTTAGAACCCCAGGAAGCATTGAAAAAATGAATTGCGTGGATACTTTAAATAAGTACATCAAAGCAGTAAATGAATCACCGGTAGCCAAATACCTAAGTGTGATTGCTAATTTCACTTCAGCTGGTATTGCTTCTCTAAAGTGAGTATTTTCTTTTGCGATATTAGGCTTCACCATTTGTAAAAGCATGTAAACGTTTGTTCTATACATTCGCGTAAATATCTTAAACAGAACGTTATCATCCAGGTCTCATAATTCTAAAATTCCACATTCTTAAATAATCTTTCAATCACATTGAGCGTTGATATTTTTCTAACCCTTTTCAGCACTAAAAATGCAGCACTTATACCCGCTAACGTAGCAGTATCAGTCATGTCCATTTTCACTGGAGAAACATTGACGACTGTGATCCACAAGTGTAGACATTTTCGGTCTAAGGCATGCGCAAGAACTACTTGGTGTTCAAAGTAGAATTGAAAATTGAAAGCAAAGCTGTAGCGCAGTTGTTGAAACGCACAAATGTAGCATAGCAATTCAGGAGCTCGGCATCCCCTGGAAATATGGCCATGTAAGGGGAAGACTACTAATTGAGACGGACACAATCAGGTGGTTATATACATTGAACATGTGAAATACAAGTGAGATAGTACTTAGTGTTGTGGTAGTGATACTGATTGACGCCAGTGCTTAATGTCGCATTTGCCAAACAAAATATTATGTATGTGTGTGCACACGTGCTTTCACAGGAAAGAAAAAAAAGAATAACTTAAGTATGGTAGTCACTGATAAAAATCTTCATGACAGTGATTAAACAACTGGCAAATTGTGACATCGTTTGAAAAAAAAAAACAGACAAAAACAATATACAATAGATATAATTGTGTTTGACATACAGTGAAGTATGACTGTAGTCAAATACTGTGTAAAACGAATACTTGTAATAAATAATAATCAGAGACTTTATGTACATATATATATATATATTGTAACGGTACATAACCCGGTCCCAATAAAGTAAATCATGAGAATAAAAGTCAGAAATGGGTAAAACTAAAGCTCGCTCAAAATTTAATTATATCACTCAACATAATAAACAATTCGAGTGGTATATAGTGCGAAGTGAGTTCTAGTGTACCCATTGAGGTGAAAAACCAAAGTGAAATTAATGTATTACTAAACTGTGCTGTATGTTTTGGATAGGATAAAACTATGGAAGTAGTATGTAATAATACTAATTGATTTTTGTAATTTTATTTATTTATTGTAATTTATATTGTATGAACCACAATTTGTTATACCCAAGTTAATATTATATTGTTTCAAATAATTGTGTTAGATTGTAAGAAAACCCAGGGTTAATTTTAAAAGACATAAAAATTTTAACTACCAAAGATAATATAAAATTAAAATTATCCTATGAAGGAAATGACAACAGGAAGTAGTACCGGGTATGAACACTATTCGAGACTAAATAAATAATATATAAATTTATTCAATGATAATAAAATGATAAAATATTTATATACAATGTCATAAAAAAAAAATTAACCAAAACATATTATGTAAATTAAATTAGTAAAGAAACCGGAATGGAAGGGAATTATTTTTCCATAAATAAAATATAAATTTATAATAATCACAAACTGCCTACATAATAAAAATACTATGTGTTAATAAGAGTGATGAAAAATAACAAGTATTGTTAATAAGATATAAAAATTTTGAACTAAACCGGAGAGTTGAAGAAACGATGCGACAAAAATTATAAAAAATAACCTTTTTTGGACGTTGGAGGAGGCGAAATTCACGCAAGAGTAATAAACAAAGTGAATACTAACTAATTATACCTGAGGAATCCAAATTAAATGGTGATATACATTAAAAACCAGTGGATGAAAACATTCTGAGGATCCAATATAGTTCGGCCTACTTCCAGTAGACAATTAGAAAATACTCCAAACGAAAAGGAAATAATAACGCAAGATGTACCTCATCATAGAATAAAACTTCAATCCAGTAAGGACAACACGGAGCGAGGTAATATAAACATTTTTTCGTAATAAGTCCAGAAGAAAACTCGTTTTTTAACAGTGAAATAGAACAAAAAATATTCATTTTATCATATGTTTCTTTCAAAGTAAACAAATACATGCTGCTCTCTTACGGCAATTCCGGAAACTACGTAATATTTGAAAAATAAACAAAATTATTTATTAATTTTTTGATATTTGTAAAGCGTAGCAATTATCCATTTCTGACACTCTCATAACACAAAGAATTCACCCTGAACCCTGGGGAATTACTAAGAATTATGTAATAACTGATGTTTTTTATTATAGCGTAATATTGGGTAAATAACAACATATATGTTTTGTTCCTTAGACAGATCTATGTTTACTCGGTAAAGTCGAGATGATGTTTTTTTTTTCAAATAAGATTAATTGTGATACCTATATTTTGGTGGCAGGAGACAAAAGTCAATAATCAATAAAGCAATGTTATTGAGAATTAATATTGAATTATAACGTGTTATAATTTATTGTAGTGGGTAGTTAATGAAAATTTCAGCACAACATACAGAAGAAATCGTCACAACTGAGGGGCAATAATGATACTTACTCTCTCTTCTGCATAAGGCTGAACAAATTACCTCCTTGACCCCAAATCACACACTCTCGATTTCTTTTAGATTGAGTAAAACAAGATAAACAAAATCCTTTATTTATACCTTTTAAAACGTCAGTTAGTATAATTCAAAAGTGACGCATACTGCGTGAGGCATATAATAACACTTTCGCAAGTGCACACCTCACATTAAGAGGTACGTTACAAATTGGCGAACCCAACATTTGGGGCTTGAATGAGAAGGACGTTTCGCTAACACCCGCCTCTCGCAGAAACCGCACATTACAGAATTGGTGTACAACTGTGGGGCGGAATTAACAAAGCTTGTAATTGCAATATACTCGTAAGTGGTGAATGCCTCTAAAGAGCAGGACGTTACAGAATTGGCGCTCAACGTAAAAGGGCGGTAATTAGAAAAGAATTTTGATATTTAATATAAAATATATATCAAAAAATCTAATTATCGTTGGCAGTTATGAGAAAACAAGAAATGCCTAATACCCGAGGCAAATCGAAGAAGAGGGCAGAAGAAAAGGAGATTGAAGAAGGTGGACAGGAACAAGAAATAGAATTAGTTACGGACAGTGAAATGGACCAACAGACAGGTGATATAGAAGAAACCGAAGTAGTTATGGATACGGAAAAGGAAATAGTGGAAGAGGATGCCCAAGGGGACCAACCAGATAAATCCACCCAAAAAGAAGATATGAGCATGCAGGAGATGTTGAGAATTATTATGGAAAGCAATAAACAAACAAATGATAAAATAGACGAAAAATTTAGGAAACAGGAGGAAACTTTGAAGGAACAGAATAAACAAACTAATGAAAATTTTAGAAAACAGGAGGAAAACTTAAAACAAACCATGAATGAACAATACCATGAACTGAAGGAAGCGGTTGAAGGGCAAAGAGAAGAGATGAATGCAAAATTTGAAGAGAATAATAGGAATTTAAAACAATTTGAGTGTAAAATGGAGAATGTCAATAAGGAGATATGGAAAACTTTCGGAGAGAAGTTTGAAAATGTTAATACGCGTGTCCAAAAAGTAGATACATACCAAGAGGAGACAAATAAACAAATGGACCATAGTTCCAATAATTTGGATGAAACATTGGACAGCACTTCAGAAGGTATTAAAGTAAGTCCGAATACAGAAGAGAGGAGGAAGGAAATAGAAATTACAGAATACCAAGGTGTAATGCCATCTGAAAATAAAAATAGCCACAACAAAAAGGATGTTAAAACCGTGGAAAAGAAGACCAAGGAAATAATAAAAACAAGTAGAAAGAAAATAATAAATACCAAGGAAGAATGGGAGATGATTACAGGTGGATTAATTAATGTATTCAACCTTCCAATTAATGAACAGAGGGAGTTAATTAAGTTTACATCCCAGTTAAATGTGTCAACGATGGAAGTGTATCAGACAATATCAGCCGTATCTTCAAGATGGAATATAACATTCAAATATTTGGCAAATAATTCAGAGGTAAAAGGGAATGAAATGAGATTAAATATGATCAACTATGTTATGTTTGAGGAGGTACAATACTGGTTAGTTAAAAAGGAACGAATTGTAACGGAAGACCGGTACTTAAGTGAAAGTTTTATAGCAGCAAAGTGGGAGAGCCGGATGGTAAGAAGATTATCAAGAAGAGAATTAATTACGAACACCCCAGCAATCCGAGAACATGGAGTACCTGAAATAATGGACCACGGTTAAACAGACTCCAAACAAACCAGAAAAAGGGACGGATTTTATGGATACAGGACCAAGCAACCCATTGTAAAACTAAAAACCCCAAAAATTCTAAAAGACGTAAGGACAACTTATTCAAGTTATTTCGAACAATAATTTAGAATGAAGAGAAATAAAAACCCCAAAATTCAAAAAGTGTGTAAGTACAACTTACTTAAGATATTTTGCAACCATTAGAGTTAATAAAAGCACGTAAGGACAACTTACTCAAGTTATTTCGAACCATATAATTTAGAATGAAGAGAAATAAAAACCCCAAAATTCTAAAAGCACGTAAGGACAACTTACTCAAGTTATTTTGAAACCATATAATTTAAAGTGAAGAGACTAAAAGAGAACAGATGATTGAATAATATTTATAAAGAACTGATTTAAAATGGACTAATAGGAAAAATAATATTTGGATGGTAACAAAAGAAGAATAAATAAATAAACAATTAATGGTAATGTGCTCAGATAAGAAGGTACAATAAGAAGAATAACGAATAATTTAATGACTCCAATGAAACTGAAGGAGGATGATAATTAATACAATAATTAGAATTTCTCGGAATTGAAGATTATATAAGAAGAAATGATACGGAGAAATATGTCACAAGAAGTAAAGTCAAAAGAATTTTAACATAAGGCCTATCAATAATGTTATATGCTATTAATTAATGGAAAAGAAGAAGGAATCAAGGAGAAGAAGAAATATATAAATAAATACAAACAGCTACAGTTTGAAGAATCCCAAAAGTGTTTGGTACTAGTCGCTAATTGACTACTACTTATAATTTTTTTTTATTTTTATTGTATTGACCGTAGAAATGTTCCGGCAATAATTTTTATGAGCAGGGATGATGTTCCCCTGGTCTCAGAAGGTGTAAGGATGGACAGCGGTGTATGGACCCAGAGTGGCCACCCGACTGGAACCACCGCACAAGATAGGGAAAAATGTTAGGGAAATTGAATATTTAAGGGATATAATTATAAAATAGCTGAAAAGAGTGATATTGGATTCCAGAAGTATAGATAAAGAAAATAGAAGGAAGATAGCAGACTGAAGTTTAATTGATAAAGAGTTTATAGAAGTAAATAGAAATGAGTGTTAAAACAAGTTTAATATGATTAGTGTGACCAGTCCTTATCAAATAAAATGTGGAAGTACCACTACCCAGAGAAATAATTGATGAATTTGCCTCCAAGAGAGAGAGAGTTAAGTAAGAAAACAGCAATTACCACCAGTCGGAATTACCAATCAGAGTTTATAATCAGTCAGAGATGAAACACTATTATGAAGATAAAGAAGAGTTAAGAAAATGGAAATAATCAACAATTTATTTCTATCAACGAGTTGAACTAAAATAAATTTGTTCTAGTGGGGGGGGCTTTATGTAACGGTACATAACCCGGTCCCAATAAAGTAAATCATGAGAATAAAAGTCAGAAATGGGTAAAACTAAAGCTCGCTCAAAATTTAATTATATCACTCAACATAATAAACAATTCGAGTGGTATATAGTGCGAAGTGAGTTCTAGTGTACCCATTGAGGTGAAAAACCAAAGTGAAATTAATGTATTACTAAACTGTGCTGTATGTTTTGGATAGGATAAAACTATGGAAGTAGTATGTAATAATACTAATTGATTTTTGTAATTTTATTTATTTATTGTAATTTATATTGTATGAACCACAATTTGTTATACCCAAGTTAATATTATATTGTTTCAAATAATTGTGTTAGATTGTAAGAAAACCCAGGGTTAATTTTAAAAGACATAAAAATTTTAACTACCAAAGATAATGTAAAATTAAAATAATCCTATGAAGGAAATGACAACAGGAAGTAGTACCGGGTATGAACACTATTCGAGACTAAATAAATAATATATAAATTTATTTAATGATAATAAAATGATAAAATATTTATATACAATGTCATAAAAAAAAAATTAACCAAAACATATTATGTAAATTAAATTAGTAAAGAAACCGGAATGGAAGGGAATTATTTTTCCATAAATAAAATATAAATTTATAATAATCACACACTGCCTACATAATAAAAATACTATGTGTTACTAAGAGTGATGAAAAATAACAAGTATTGTTAAAAGGATATAAAAATTTTGAACTAAACCGGAGAGTTGAAGAAACGATGCGACAAAAATTATAAAAAATAACCTTTTTTGGACGTTGGAGGAGGCGAAATTCACGCAAGAGTAATAAACAAAGTGAATACTAACTAATTATACCTGAGGAATCCAAATTAAATGGTGATATACATTAAAAACCAGTGGATGAAAACATTCTGAGGATCCAATATAGTTCGGCCTACTTCCAGTAGACAATTAGAAAATACTCCAAACGAAAAGGAAATAATAACGCAAGACGTACCTCATCATAGAATAAAACTTCAATCCAGTAAGGACAACACGGAGCGAGGTAATATAAACATTTTTTCGTAATAAGTCCAGAAGAAAACTCGTTTTTTAACAGTGAAATAGAACAAAAAATATTCATTTTATCATATGTTTCTTTCAAAGTAAACAAATACATGCTGCTCTCTTACGGCAACTCCGGAAACTACGTAATATTTGAAAAATAAACAAAATTATTTATTAATTTTTTGATATTTGTAAAGCGTAGCAATTATCCATTTCTGACACTCTCATAACACAAAGAATTCACCCTGAACCCTGGGGAATTACTAAGAATTATGTAATAACTGATGTTTTTTATTATAGCGTAATATTGGGTAAATAACAACATATATGTTTTGTTCCTTAGACAGATCTATGTTTACTCGGTAAAGTCGAGATGATGTTTTTTTTTTCAAATAAGATTAATTGTGATACCTATATTTTGGTGGCAGGAGACAAAAGTCAATAATCAATAAAGCAATGTTATTGAGAATTAATATTGAATTATAACGTGTTATAATTTATTGTAGTGGGTAGTTAATGAAAATTTCAGCACAACATACAGAAGAAATCGTCACAACTGAGGGGCAATAATGATACTTACTCTCTCTTCTGCATAAGGCTGAACAAATTACCTCCTTGACCCCAAATCACACACTCTCGATTTCTTTTAGATTGAGTAAAACAAGATAAACAAAATCCTTTATTTATACCTTTTAAAACGTCAGTTAGTATAATTCAAAAGTGACGCATACTGCGTGAGGCATATAATAACACTTTCGCAAGTGCACACCTCACATTAAGAGGTACGTTACAAATTGGTGAACCCAACATTTGGGGCTTGAATGAGAAGGATGTTTCGCTAACACCCGCCTCTCGCAGAAACCGCACGTTACAGAATTGGCGTACAACTGTGGGGCGGAATTAACAAAGCTTGTAATTGCAATATACTCGTAAGTGGTGAATGCCTCTAAAGAGCAGGACGTTACAGAATTGGCGCTCAACGTAAAAGGGCGGTAATTAGAAAAGAATTTTGATATTTAATATAAAATATATATCAAAAAATCTAATTATCGTTGGCAGTTATGAGAAAACAAGAAATGCCTAATACCCGAGGCAAATCGAAGAAGAGGGCAGAAGAAAAGGAGATTGAAGAAGGTGGACAGGAACAAGAAATAGAATTAGTTACGGACAGTGAAATGGACCAACAGACAGGTGATATAGAAGAAACCGAAGTAGTTATGGATACGGAAAAGGAAATAGTGGAAGAGGATGCCCAAGGGGACCAACCAGATAAATCCACCCAAAAAGAAGATATGAGCATGCAGGAGATGTTGAGAATTATTATGGAAAGCAATAAACAAACAAATGATAAAATAGACGAAAAATTTAGGAAACAGGAGGAAACTTTGAAGGAACAGAATAAACAAACTAATGAAAATTTTAGAAAAAAGGAGGACAACTTAAAACAAACCATGAATGAACAATACCATGAACTGAAGGAAGCGGTTGAAGGGCAAAGAGAAGAGATGAATGCAAAATTTGAAGAGAATAATAGGAATTTAAAACAATTTGAGTGTAAAATGGAGAATGTCAATAAGGAGATATGGAAAACTTTCGGAGAGAAGTTTGAAAATGTTAATACGCGTGTCCAAAAAGTAGATACATACCAAGAGGAGACAAATAAACAAATGGACCATAGTTCCAATAATTTGGATGAAACATTGGACAGCACTTCAGAAGGTATTAAAGTAAGTCCGAATACAGAAGAGAGGAGGAAGGAAATAGAAATTACAGAATACCAAGGTGTAATGCCATCTGAAAATAAAAATAGCCACAACAAAAAGGATGTTCAAACCGTGGAAAAGAAGACCAAGGAAATAATAAAAACAAGTAGAAAGAAAATAATAAATACCAAGGAAGAATGGGAGATGATTACAGGTGGATTAATTAATGTATTCAACCTTCCAATTAATGAACAGAGGGAGTTAATTAAGTTTACATCCCAGTTAAATGTGTCAACGATGGAAGTGTATCAGACAATATCAGCCGTATCTTCAAGATGGAATATAACATTCAAATATTTGGCAAATAATTCAGAGGTAAAAGGGAATGAAATGAGATTAAATATGATCAACTATGTTATGTTTGAGGAGGTACAATACTGGTTAGTTAAAAAGGAACGAATTGTAACGGAAGACCGGTACTTAAGTGAAAGTTTTATAGCAGCAAAGTGGGAGAGCCGGATGGTAAGAAGATTATCAAGAAGAGAATTAATTACGAACACCCCAGCAATCCGAGAACATGGAGTACCTGAAATAATGGACCACGGTTAAACAGACTCCAAACAAACCAGAAAAAGGGACGGATTTTATGGATACAGGACCAAGCAACCCATTGTAAAACTAAAAACCCCAAAAATTCTAAAAGACGTAAGGACAACTTATTCAAGTTATTTCGAACAATAATTTAGAATGAAGAGAAATAAAAACCCCAAAATTCAAAAAGTGTGTAAGTACAACTTACTTAAGATATTTTGCAACCATTAGAGTTAATAAAAGCACGTAAGGACAACTTACTCAAGTTATTTCGAACCATATAATTTAGAATGAAGAGAAATAAAAACCCCAAAATTCTAAAAGCACGTAAGGACAACTTACTCAAGTTATTTTGAAACCATATAATTTAAAGTGAAGAGACTAAAAGAGAACAGATGATTGAATAATATTTATAAAGAACTGATTTAAAATGGACTAATAGGAAAAATAATATTTGGATGGTAACAAAAGAAGAATAAATAAATAAACAATTAATGGTAATGTGCTCAGATAAGAAGGTACAATAAGAAGAATAACGAATAATTTAATGACTCCAATGAAACTGAAGGAGGATGATAATTAATACAATAATTAGAATTTCTCGGAATTGAAGATTATATAAGAAGAAATGATACGGAGAAATATGTCACAAGAAGTAAAGTCAAAAGAATTTTAACATAAGGCCTATCAATAATGTTATATGCTATTAATTAATGGAAAAGAAGAAGGAATCAAGGAGAAGAAGAAATATATAAATAAATACAAACAGCTACAGTATGAAGAATCCCAAAAGTGTTTGGTACTAGTCGCTAATTGACTACTACTTATAATTTTTTTTTATTTTTATTGTATTGACCGTAGAAATGTTCCGGCAATAATTTTTATGAGCAGGGATGATGTTCCCCTGGTCTCAGAAGGTGTAAGGATGGACAGCGGTGTATGGACCCAGAGTGGCCACCCGACTGGAACCACCGCACAAGATAGGGAAAAATGTTAGGGAAATTGAATATTTAAGGGATATAATTATAAAATAGCTGAAAAGAGTGATATTGGATTCCAGAAGTATAGATAAAGAAAATAGAAGGAAGATAGCAGACTGAAGTTTAATTGATAAAGAGTTTATAGAAGTAAATAGAAATGAGTGTTAAAACAAGTTTAATATGATTAGTGTGACCAGTCCTTATCAAATAAAATGTGGAAGTACCACTACCCAGAGAAATAATTGATGAATTTGCCTCCAAGAGAGAGAGAGTTAAGTAAGAAAACAGCAATTACCACCAGTCGGAATTACCAATCAGAGTTTATAATCAGTCGGAGATGAAACACTATTATGAAGATAAAGAAGAGTTAAGAAAATGGAAATAATCAACAATTTATTTCTATCAACGAGTTGAACTAAAATAAATTTGTTCTAGTGGGGGGGGCTTTATGTAACGGTACATAACCCGGTCCCAATAAAGTAAATCATGAGAATAAAAGTCAGAAATGGGTAAAACTAAAGCTCACTCAAAATTTAATTATATCACTCAACATAATAAACAATTCGAGTGGTATATAGTGCGAAGTGAGTTCTAGTGTACCCATTGAGGTGAAAAACCAAAGTGAAATTAATGTATTACTAAACTGTGCTGTATGTTTTGGATAGGATAAAACTATGGAAGTAGTATGTAATAATACTAATTGATTTTTGTAATTTTATTTATTTATTGTAATTTATATTGTATGAACCACAATTTGTTATACCCAAGTTAATATTATATTGTTTCAAATAATTGTGTTAGATTGTAAGAAAACCCAGGGTTAATTTTAAAAGACATAAAAATTTTAACTACCAAAGATAATGTAAAATTAAAATAATCCTATGAAGGAAATGACAACAGGAAGTAGTACCGGGTATGAACACTATTCAAGACTAAATAAATAATATATAAATTTATTTAATGATAATAAAATGATAAAATATTTATATACAATGTCATAAAAAAAAAATTAACCAAAACATATTATGTAAATTAAATTAGTAAAGAAACCGGAATGGAAGGGAATTATTTTTCCATAAATAAAATATAAATTTATAATAATCACACACTGCCTACATTATAAAAATACTATGTGTTACTAAGAGTGATGAAAAATAACAAGTATTGTTAAAAGGATATAAAAATTTTGAACTAAACCGGAGAGTTGAAGAAACGATGCGACAAAAATTATAAAAAATAACCTTTTTTGGACGTTGGAGGAGGCAAAATTCACGCAAGAGTAATAAACAAAGTGAATAGTAACTAATTATACCTGAGGAATCCAAATTAAATGGTGATATACATTAAAAACCAGTGGATGAAAACATTCTGAGGATCCAATATAGTTCGGCCTACTTGCAGTAGACAATTAGAAAATACTCCAAACGAAAAGGAAATAATAACGCAAGACGTACCTCATCATAGAATAAAACTTCAATCCAGTAAGGACAACACGGAGCGAGGTAATATAAACATTTTTTCGTAATAAGTCCAGAAGAAAACTCGTTTTTTAACAGTGAAATAGAACAAAAAATATTCATTTTATCATGTTTCTTTCAAAGTAAACAAATACATGCTGCTCTCTTACGGCAATTCCGGAAACTACGTAATATTTGAAAAATAAACAAAATTATTTATTAATTTTTTGATATTTGTAAAGCGTAGCAATTATCCATTTCTGACACTCTCATAACACAAAGAATTCACCCTGAACCCTGGGGAATTACTAAGAATTATGTAATAACTGATGTTTTTTATTATAGCGTAATATTGGGTAAATAACAACATATATGTTTTGTTCCTTAGACAGATCTATGTTTACTCGGTAAAGTCGAGATGATGTTTTTTTTTTCAAATAAGATTAATTGTGATACCTATATTTTGGTGGCAGGAGACAAAAGTCAATAATCAATAAAGCAATGTTATTGAGAATTAATATTGAATTATAACGTGTTATAATTTATTGTAGTGGGTAGTTAATGAAAATTTCAGCACAACATACAGAAGAAATCGTCACAACTGAGGGGCAATAATGATACTTACTCTCTCTTCTGCATAAGGCTGAACAAATTACCTCCTTGACCCCAAATCACACACTCTCGATTTCTTTTAGATTGAGTAAAACAAGATAAACAAAATCCTTTATTTATACCTTTTAAAACGTCAGTTAGTATAATTCAAAAGTGACGCATACTGCGTGAGGCATATAATAACACTTTCGCAAGTGCACACCTCACATTAAGAGGTACGTTACAAATTGGCGAACCCAACATTTGGGGCTTGAATGAGAAGGACGTTTCGCTAACACCCGCCTCTCGCAGAAACCGCACATTACAGAATTGGTGTACAACTGTGGGGCGGAATTAACAAAGCTTGTAATTGCAATATACTCGTAAGTGGTGAATGCCTCTAAAGAGCAGGACGTTACAGAATTGGCGCTCAACGTAAAAGGGCGGTAATTAGAAAAGAATTTTGATATTTAATATAAAATATATATCAAAAAATCTAATTATCGTTGGCAGTTATGAGAAAACAAGAAATGCCTAATACCCGAGGCAAATCGAAGAAGAGGGCAGAAGAAAAGGAGATTGAAGAAGGTGGACAGGAACAAGAAATAGAATTAGTTACGGACAGTGAAATGGACCAACAGACAGGTGATATAGAAGAAACCGAAGTAGTTATGGATACGGAAAAGGAAATAGTGGAAGAGGATGCCCAAGGGGACCAACCAGATAAATCCACCCAAAAAGAAGATATGAGCATGCAGGAGATGTTGAGAATTATTATGGAAAGCAATAAACAAACAAATGATAAAATAGACGAAAAATTTAGGAAACAGGAGGAAACTTTGAAGGAACAGAATAAACAAACTAATGAAAATTTTAGAAAACAGGAGGAAAACTTAAAACAAACCATGAATGAACAATACCATGAACTGAAGGAAGCGGTTGAAGGGCAAAGAGAAGAGATGAATGCAAAATTTGAAGAGAATAATAGGAATTTAAAACAATTTGAGTGTAAAATGGAGAATGTCAATAAGGAGATATGGAAAACTTTCGGAGAGAAGTTTGAAAATGTTAATACGCGTGTCCAAAAAGTAGATACATACCAAGAGGAGACAAATAAACAAATGGACCATAGTTCCAATAATTTGGATGAAACATTGGACAGCACTTCAGAAGGTATTAAAGTAAGTCCGAATACAGAAGAGAGGAGGAAGGAAATAGAAATTACAGAATACCAAGGTGTAATGCCATCTGAAAATAAAAATAGCCACAACAAAAAGGATGTTAAAACCGTGGAAAAGAAGACCAAGGAAATAATAAAAACAAGTAGAAAGAAAATAATAAATACCAAGGAAGAATGGGAGATGATTACAGGTGGATTAATTAATGTATTCAACCTTCCAATTAATGAACAGAGGGAGTTAATTAAGTTTACATCCCAGTTAAATGTGTCAACGATGGAAGTGTATCAGACAATATCAGCCGTATCTTCAAGATGGAATATAACATTCAAATATTTGGCAAATAATTCAGAGGTAAAAGGGAATGAAATGAGATTAAATATGATCAACTATGTTATGTTTGAGGAGGTACAATACTGGTTAGTTAAAAAGGAACGAATTGTAACGGAAGACCGGTACTTAAGTGAAAGTTTTATAGCAGCAAAGTGGGAGAGCCGGATGGTAAGAAGATTATCAAGAAGAGAATTAATTACGAACACCCCAGCAATCCGAGAACATGGAGTACCTGAAATAATGGACCACGGTTAAACAGACTCCAAACAAACCAGAAAAAGGGACGGATTTTATGGATACAGGACCAAGCAACCCATTGTAAAACTAAAAACCCCAAAAATTCTAAAAGACGTAAGGACAACTTATTCAAGTTATTTCGAACAATAATTTAGAATGAAGAGAAATAAAAACCCCAAAATTCAAAAAGTGTGTAAGTACAACTTACTTAAGATATTTTGCAACCATTAGAGTTAATAAAAGCACGTAAGGACAACTTACTCAAGTTATTTCGAACCATATAATTTAGAATGAAGAGAAATAAAAACCCCAAAATTCTAAAAGCACGTAAGGACAACTTACTCAAGTTATTTTGAAACCATATAATTTAAAGTGAAGAGACTAAAAGAGAACAGATGATTGAATAATATTTATAAAGAACTGATTTAAAATGGACTAATAGGAAAAATAATATTTGGATGGTAACAAAAGAAGAATAAATAAATAAACAATTAATGGTAATGTGCTCAGATAAGAAGGTACAATAAGAAGAATAACGAATAATTTAATGACTCCAATGAAACTGAAGGAGGATGATAATTAATACAATAATTAGAATTTCTCGGAATTGAAGATTATATAAGAAGAAATGATACGGAGAAATATGTCACAAGAAGTAAAGTCAAAAGAATTTTAACATAAGGCCTATCAATAATGTTATATGCTATTAATTAATGGAAAAGAAGAAGGAATCAAGGAGAAGAAGAAATATATAAATAAATACAAACAGCTACAGTTTGAAGAATCCCAAAAGTGTTTGGTACTAGTCGCTAATTGACTACTACTTATAATTTTTTTTTATTTTTATTGTATTGACCGTAGAAATGTTCCGGCAATAATTTTTATGAGCAGGGATGATGTTCCCCTGGTCTCAGAAGGTGTAAGGATGGACAGCGGTGTATGGACCCAGAGTGGCCACCCGACTGGAACCACCGCACAAGATAGGGAAAAATGTTAGGGAAATTGAATATTTAAGGGATATAATTATAAAATAGCTGAAAAGAGTGATATTGGATTCCAGAAGTATAGATAAAGAAAATAGAAGGAAGATAGCAGACTGAAGTTTAATTGATAAAGAGTTTATAGAAGTAAATAGAAATGAGTGTTAAAACAAGTTTAATATGATTAGTGTGACCAGTCCTTATCAAATAAAATGTGGAAGTACCACTACCCAGAGAAATAATTGATGAATTTGCCTCCAAGAGAGAGAGAGTTAAGTAAGAAAACAGCAATTACCACCAGTCGGAATTACCAATCAGAGTTTATAATCAGTCAGAGATGAAACACTATTATGAAGATAAAGAAGAGTTAAGAAAATGGAAATAATCAACAATTTATTTCTATCAACGAGTTGAACTAAAATAAATTTGTTCTAGTGGGGGGGGCTTTATGTAACGGTACATAACCCGGTCCCAATAAAGTAAATCATGAGAATAAAAGTCAGAAATGGGTAAAACTAAAGCTCGCTCAAAATTTAATTATATCACTCAACATAATAAACAATTCGAGTGGTATATAGTGCGAAGTGAGTTCTAGTGTACCCATTGAGGTGAAAAACCAAAGTGAAATTAATGTATTACTAAACTGTGCTGTATGTTTTGGATAGGATAAAACTATGGAAGTAGTATGTAATAATACTAATTGATTTTTGTAATTTTATTTATTTATTGTAATTTATATTGTATGAACCACAATTTGTTATACCCAAGTTAATATTATATTGTTTCAAATAATTGTGTTAGATTGTAAGAAAACCCAGGGTTAATTTTAAAAGACATAAAAATTTTAACTACCAAAGATAATGTAAAATTAAAATAATCCTATGAAGGAAATGACAACAGGAAGTAGTACCGGGTATGAACACTATTCGAGACTAAATAAATAATATATAAATTTATTTAATGATAATAAAATGATAAAATATTTATATACAATGTCATAAAAAAAAAATTAACCAAAACATATTATGTAAATTAAATTAGTAAAGAAACCGGAATGGAAGGGAATTATTTTTCCATAAATAAAATATAAATTTATAATAATCACACACTGCCTACATAATAAAAATACTATGTGTTACTAAGAGTGATGAAAAATAACAAGTATTGTTAAAAGGATATAAAAATTTTGAACTAAACCGGAGAGTTGAAGAAACGATGCGACAAAAATTATAAAAAATAACCTTTTTTGGACGTTGGAGGAGGCGAAATTCACGCAAGAGTAATAAACAAAGTGAATACTAACTAATTATACCTGAGGAATCCAAATTAAATGGTGATATACATTAAAAACCAGTGGATGAAAACATTCTGAGGATCCAATATAGTTCGGCCTACTTCCAGTAGACAATTAGAAAATACTCCAAACGAAAAGGAAATAATAACGCAAGACGTACCTCATCATAGAATAAAACTTCAATCCAGTAAGGACAACACGGAGCGAGGTAATATAAACATTTTTTCGTAATAAGTCCAGAAGAAAACTCGTTTTTTAACAGTGAAATAGAACAAAAAATATTCATTTTATCATATGTTTCTTTCAAAGTAAACAAATACATGCTGCTCTCTTACGGCAACTCCGGAAACTACGTAATATTTGAAAAATAAACAAAATTATTTATTAATTTTTTGATATTTGTAAAGCGTAGCAATTATCCATTTCTGACACTCTCATAACACAAAGAATTCACCCTGAACCCTGGGGAATTACTAAGAATTATGTAATAACTGATGTTTTTTATTATAGCGTAATATTGGGTAAATAACAACATATATGTTTTGTTCCTTAGACAGATCTATGTTTACTCGGTAAAGTCGAGATGATGTTTTTTTTTTCAAATAAGATTAATTGTGATACCTATATTTTGGTGGCAGGAGACAAAAGTCAATAATCAATAAAGCAATGTTATTGAGAATTAATATTGAATTATAACGTGTTATAATTTATTGTAGTGGGTAGTTAATGAAAATTTCAGCACAACATACAGAAGAAATCGTCACAACTGAGGGGCAATAATGATACTTACTCTCTCTTCTGCATAAGGCTGAACAAATTACCTCCTTGACCCCAAATCACACACTCTCGATTTCTTTTAGATTGAGTAAAACAAGATAAACAAAATCCTTTATTTATACCTTTTAAAACGTCAGTTAGTATAATTCAAAAGTGACGCATACTGCGTGAGGCATATAATAACACTTTCGCAAGTGCACACCTCACATTAAGAGGTACGTTACAAATTGGTGAACCCAACATTTGGGGCTTGAATGAGAAGGATGTTTCGCTAACACCCGCCTCTCGCAGAAACCGCACGTTACAGAATTGGCGTACAACTGTGGGGCGGAATTAACAAAGCTTGTAATTGCAATATACTCGTAAGTGGTGAATGCCTCTAAAGAGCAGGACGTTACAGAATTGGCGCTCAACGTAAAAGGGCGGTAATTAGAAAAGAATTTTGATATTTAATATAAAATATATATCAAAAAATCTAATTATCGTTGGCAGTTATGAGAAAACAAGAAATGCCTAATACCCGAGGCAAATCGAAGAAGAGGGCAGAAGAAAAGGAGATTGAAGAAGGTGGACAGGAACAAGAAATAGAATTAGTTACGGACAGTGAAATGGACCAACAGACAGGTGATATAGAAGAAACCGAAGTAGTTATGGATACGGAAAAGGAAATAGTGGAAGAGGATGCCCAAGGGGACCAACCAGATAAATCCACCCAAAAAGAAGATATGAGCATGCAGGAGATGTTGAGAATTATTATGGAAAGCAATAAACAAACAAATGATAAAATAGACGAAAAATTTAGGAAACAGGAGGAAACTTTGAAGGAACAGAATAAACAAACTAATGAAAATTTTAGAAAAAAGGAGGACAACTTAAAACAAACCATGAATGAACAATACCATGAACTGAAGGAAGCGGTTGAAGGGCAAAGAGAAGAGATGAATGCAAAATTTGAAGAGAATAATAGGAATTTAAAACAATTTGAGTGTAAAATGGAGAATGTCAATAAGGAGATATGGAAAACTTTCGGAGAGAAGTTTGAAAATGTTAATACGCGTGTCCAAAAAGTAGATACATACCAAGAGGAGACAAATAAACAAATGGACCATAGTTCCAATAATTTGGATGAAACATTGGACAGCACTTCAGAAGGTATTAAAGTAAGTCCGAATACAGAAGAGAGGAGGAAGGAAATAGAAATTACAGAATACCAAGGTGTAATGCCATCTGAAAATAAAAATAGCCACAACAAAAAGGATGTTCAAACCGTGGAAAAGAAGACCAAGGAAATAATAAAAACAAGTAGAAAGAAAATAATAAATACCAAGGAAGAATGGGAGATGATTACAGGTGGATTAATTAATGTATTCAACCTTCCAATTAATGAACAGAGGGAGTTAATTAAGTTTACATCCCAGTTAAATGTGTCAACGATGGAAGTGTATCAGACAATATCAGCCGTATCTTCAAGATGGAATATAACATTCAAATATTTGGCAAATAATTCAGAGGTAAAAGGGAATGAAATGAGATTAAATATGATCAACTATGTTATGTTTGAGGAGGTACAATACTGGTTAGTTAAAAAGGAACGAATTGTAACGGAAGACCGGTACTTAAGTGAAAGTTTTATAGCAGCAAAGTGGGAGAGCCGGATGGTAAGAAGATTATCAAGAAGAGAATTAATTACGAACACCCCAGCAATCCGAGAACATGGAGTACCTGAAATAATGGACCACGGTTAAACAGACTCCAAACAAACCAGAAAAAGGGACGGATTTTATGGATACAGGACCAAGCAACCCATTGTAAAACTAAAAACCCCAAAAATTCTAAAAGACGTAAGGACAACTTATTCAAGTTATTTCGAACAATAATTTAGAATGAAGAGAAATAAAAACCCCAAAATTCAAAAAGTGTGTAAGTACAACTTACTTAAGATATTTTGCAACCATTAGAGTTAATAAAAGCACGTAAGGACAACTTACTCAAGTTATTTCGAACCATATAATTTAGAATGAAGAGAAATAAAAACCCCAAAATTCTAAAA
The DNA here is from genome assembly GCA_034769895.1 of Magicicada septendecula. Taxonomy (NCBI): domain Eukaryota; kingdom Metazoa; phylum Arthropoda; class Insecta; order Hemiptera; family Cicadidae; genus Magicicada; species Magicicada septendecula. The sequence continues at coordinate 666,132,443 of CM068368.1, forward strand.
GCACGTAAGGACAACTTACTCAAGTTATTTTGAAACCATATAATTTAAAGTGAAGAGACTAAAAGAGAACAGATGATTGAATAATATTTATAAAGAACTGATTTAAAATGGACTAATAGGAAAAATAATATTTGGATGGTAACAAAAGAAGAATAAATAAATAAACAATTAATGGTAATGTGCTCAGATAAGAAGGTACAATAAGAAGAATAACGAATAATTTAATGACTCCAGTGAAACTGAAGGAGGATGATAATTAATACAATAATTAGAATTTCTCGGAATTGAAGATTATATAAGAAGAAATGATACGGAGAAATATGTCACAAGAAGTAAAGTCAAAAGAATTTTAACATAAGGCCTATCAATAATGTTATATGCTATTAATTAATGGAAAAGAAGAAGGAATCAAGGAGAAGAAGAAATATATAAATAAATACAAACAGCTACAGTATGAAGAATCCCAAAAGTGTTTGGTACTAGTCGCTAATTGACTACTACTTATAATTTTTTTTTATTTTTATTGTATTGACCGTAGAAATGTTCCGGCAATAATTTTTATGAGCAGGGATGATGTTCCCCTGGTCTCAGAAGGTGTAAGGATGGACAGCGGTGTATGGACCCAGAGTGGCCACCCGACTGGAACCACCGCACAAGATAGGGAAAAATGTTAGGGAAATTGAATATTTAAGGGATATAATTATAAAATAGCTGAAAAGAGTGATATTGGATTCCAGAAGTATAGATAAAGAAAATAGAAGGAAGATAGCAGACTGAAGTTTAATTGATAAAGAGTTTATAGAAGTAAATAGAAATGAGTGTTAAAACAAGTTTAATATGATTAGTGTGACCAGTCCTTATCAAATAAAATGTGGAAGTACCACTACCCAGAGAAATAATTGATGAATTTGCCTCCAAGAGAGAGAGAGTTAAGTAAGAAAACAGCAATTACCACCAGTCGGAATTACCAATCAGAGTTTATAATCAGTCGGAGATGAAACACTATTATGAAGATAAAGAAGAGTTAAGAAAATGGAAATAATCAACAATTTATTTCTATCAACGAGTTGAACTAAAATAAATTTGTTCTAGTGGGGGGGGCTTTATGTAACGGTACATAACCCGGTCCCAATAAAGTAAATCATGAGAATAAAAGTCAGAAATGGGTAAAACTAAAGCTCGCTCAAAATTTAATTATATCACTCAACATAATAAACAATTCGAGTGGTATATAGTGCGAAGTGAGTTCTAGTGTACCCATTGAGGTGAAAAACCAAAGTGAAATTAATGTATTACTAAACTGTGCTGTATGTTTTGGATAGGATAAAACTATGGAAGTAGTATGTAATAATACTAATTGATTTTTGTAATTTTATTTATTTATTGTAATTTATATTGTATGAACCACAATTTGTTATACCCAAGTTAATATTATATTGTTTCAAATAATTGTGTTAGATTGTAAGAAAACCCAGGGTTAATTTTAAAAGACATAAAAATTTTAACTACCAAAGATAATGTAAAATTAAAATAATCCTATGAAGGAAATGACAACAGGAAGTAGTACCGGGTATGAACACTATTCAAGACTAAATAAATAATATATAAATTTATTTAATGATAATAAAATGATAAAATATTTATATACAATGTCATAAAAAAAAAATTAACCAAAACATATTATGTAAATTAAATTAGTAAAGAAACCGGAATGGAAGGGAATTATTTTTCCATAAATAAAATATAAATTTATAATAATCACACACTGCCTACATTATAAAAATACTATGTGTTACTAAGAGTGATGAAAAATAACAAGTATTGTTAAAAGGATATAAAAATTTTGAACTAAACCGGAGAGTTGAAGAAACGATGCGACAAAAATTATAAAAAATAACCTTTTTTGGACGTTGGAGGAGGCAAAATTCACGCAAGAGTAATAAACAAAGTGAATAGTAACTAATTATACCTGAGGAATCCAAATTAAATGGTGATATACATTAAAAACCAGTGGATGAAAACATTCTGAGGATCCAATATAGTTCGGCCTACTTGCAGTAGACAATTAGAAAATACTCCAAACGAAAAGGAAATAATAACGCAAGACGTACCTCATCATAGAATAAAACTTCAATCCAGTAAGGACAACACGGAGCGAGGTAATATAAACATTTTTTCGTAATAAGTCCAGAAGAAAACTCGTTTTTTAACAGTGAAATAGAACAAAAAATATTCATTTTATCATGTTTCTTTCAAAGTAAACAAATACATGCTGCTCTCTTACGGCAATTCCGGAAACTACGTAATATTTGAAAAATAAACAAAATTATTTATTAATTTTTTGATATTTGTAAAGCGTAGCAATTATCCATTTCTGACACTCTCATAACACAAAGAATTCACCCTGAACCCTGGGGAATTACTAAGAATTATGTAATAACTGATGTTTTTTATTATAGCGTAATATTGGGTAAATAACAACATATATGTTTTGTTCCTTAGACAGATCTATGTTTACTCGGTAAAGTCGAGATGATGTTTTTTTTTTTCAAATAAGATTAATTGTGATACCTATATTTTGGTGGCAGGAGACAAAAGTCAATAATCAATAAAGCAATGTTATTGAGAATTAATATTGAATTATAACGTGTTATAATTTATTGTAGTGGGTAGTTAATGAAAATTTCAGCACAACATACAGAAGAAATCGTCACAACTGAGGGGCAATAATGATACTTACTCTCTCTTCTGCATAAGGCTGAACAAATTACCTCCTTGACCCCAAATCACACACTCTCGATTTCTTTTAGATTGAGTAAAACAAGATAAACAAAATCCTTTATTTATACCTTTTAAAACGTCAGTTAGTATAATTCAAAAGTGATGCATACTGCGTGAGGCATATAATAACACTTTCGCAAGTGCACACCTCACATTAAGAGGTACGTTACAAATTGGCGAACCCAACATTTGGGGCTTGAATGAGAAGGACGTTTCGCTAACACCCGCCTCTCGCAGAAACCGCACATTACAGAATTGGCATACAACTGTGGGGCGGAATTAACAAAGTTTGTAATTGCAATATACTCGTAAGTGGTGAATGCCTCTAAAGAGCAGGACGTTACAGAATTGGCGCTCAACGTAAAAGGGCGGTAATTAGAAAAGAATTTTGATATTTAATATAAAATATATATCAAAAAATCTAATTATCGTTGGCAGTTATGAGAAAACAAGAAATGCCTAATACCCGAGGCAAATCGAAGAAGAGGGCAGAAGAAAAGGAGATTGAAGAAGGTGGACAGGAACAAGAAATAGAATTAGTTACGGACAGTGAAATGGACCAACAGACAGGTGATATAGAAGAAACCGAAGTAGTTATGGATACGGAAAAGGAAATAGTGGAAGAGGATGCCCAAGGGAACCAACCAGATAAATCCACCCAAAAAGAAGATATGAGCATGCAGGAGATGTTGAGAATTATTATGGAAAGCAATAAACAAACAAATGATAAAATAGACGAAAAATTTAGGAAACAGGAGGAAACTTTGAAGGAACAGAATAAACAAACTAATGAAAATTTTAGAAAACAGGAGGAAAACTTAAAACAAACCATGAATGAACAATACCATGAACTGAAGGAAGCGGTTGAAGGGCAAAGAGAAGAGATGAATGCAAAATTTGAAGAGAATAATAGGAATTTAAAACAATTTGAGTGTAAAATGGAGAATGTCAATAAGGAGATATGGAAAACTTTCGGAGAGAAGTTTGAAAATGTTAATACGCGTGTCCAAAAAGTAGATACATACCAAGAGGAGACAAATAAACAAATGGACCATAGTTCCAATAATTTGGATGAAACATTGGACAGCACTTCAGAAGGTATTAAAGTAAGTCCGAATACAGAAGAGAGGAGGAAGGAAATAGAAATTACAGAATACCAAGGTGTAATGCCATCTGAAAATAAAAATAGCCACAACAAAAAGGATGTTCAAACCGTGGAAAAGAAGACCAAGGAAATAATAAAAACAAGTAGAAAGAAAATAATAAATACCAAGGAAGAATGGGAGATGATTACAGGTGGATTAATTAATGTATTCAACCTTCTAATTAATGAACAGAGGGAGTTAATTAAGTTTACATCCCAGTTAAATGTGTCAACGATGGAAGTGTATCAGACAATATCAGCCGTATCTTCAAGATGGAATATAACATTCAAATATTTGGCAAATAATTCAGAGGTAAAAGGGAATGAAATGAGATTAAATATGATCAACTATGTTATGTTTGAGGAGGTACAATACTGGTTAGTTAAAAAGGAACGAATTGTAACGGAAGACCGGTACTTAAGTGAAAGTTTTATAGCAGCAAAGTGGGAGAGCCGGATGGTAAGAAGATTATCAAGAAGAGAATTAATTACGAACACCCCAGCAATCCGAGAACATGGAGTACCTGAAATAATGGACCACGGTTAAACAGACTCCAAACAAACCAGAAAAAGGGACGGATTTTATGGATACAGGACCAAGCAACCCATTGTAAAACTAAAAACCCCAAAAATTCTAAAAGACGTAAGGACAACTTATTCAAGTTATTTCGAACAATAATTTAGAATGAAGAGAAATAAAAACCCCAAAATTCAAAAAGTGTGTAAGTACAACTTACTTAAGATATTTTGCAACCATTAGAGTTAATAAAAGCACGTAAGGACAACTTACTCAAGTTATTTCGAACCATATAATTTAGAATGAAGAGAAATAAAAACCCCAAAATTCTAAAAGCACGTAAGGACAACTTACTCAAGTTATTTTGAAACCATATAATTTAAAGTGAAGAGACTAAAAGAGAACAGATGATTGAATAATATTTATAAAGAACTGATTTAAAATGGACTAATAGGAAAAATAATATTTGGATGGTAACAAAAGAAGAATAAATAAATAAACAATTAATGGTAATGTGCTCAGATAAGAAGGTACAATAAGAAGAATAACGAATAATTTAATGACTCCAATGAAACTGAAGGAGGATGATAATTAATACAATAATTAGAATTTCTCGGAATTGAAGATTATATAAGAAGAAATGATACGGAGAAATATGTCACAAGAAGTAAAGTCAAAAGAATTTTAACATAAGGCCTATCAATAATGTTATATGCTATTAATTAATGGAAAAGAAGAAGAAATCAAGGAGAAGAAGAAATATATAAATAAATACAAACAGCTACAGTATGAAGAATCCCAAAAGTGTTTGGTACTAGTCGCTAATTGACTACTACTTATAATTTTTTTTTTATTTTTATTGTATTGACCGTAGAAATGTTCCGGCAATAATTTTTATGAGCAGGGATGATGTTCCCCTGGTCTCAGAAGGTGTAAGGATGGACAGCGGTGTATGGACCCAGAGTGGCCACCCGACTGGAACCACCGCACAAGATAGGGAAAAATGTTAGGGAAATTGAATATTTAAGGGATATAATTATAAAATAGCTGAAAAGAGTGATATTGGATTCCAGAAGTATAGATAAAGAAAATAGAAGGAAGATAGCAGACTGAAGTTTAATTGATAAAGAGTTTATAGAAGTAAATAGAAATGAGTGTTAAAACAAGTTTAATATGATTAGTGTGACCAGTCCTTATCAAATAAAATGTGGAAGTACCACTACCCAGAGAAATAATTGATGAATTTGCCTCCAAGAGAGAGAGAGTTAAGTAAGAAAACAGCAATTACCACCAGTCGGAATTACCAATCAGAGTTTATAATCAGTCGGAGATGAAACACTATTATGAAGATAAAGAAGAGTTAAGAAAATGGAAATAATCAACAATTTATTTCTATCAACGAGTTGAACTAAAATAAATTTGTTCTAGTGGGGGGGGCTTTATGTAACGGTACATAACCCGGTCCCAATAAAGTAAATCATGAGAATAAAAGTCAGAAATGGGTAAAACTAAAGCTCGCTCAAAATTTAATTATATCACTCAACATAATAAACAATTCGAGTGGTATATAGTGCGAAGTGAGTTCTAGTGTACCCATTGAGGTGAAAAACCAAAGTGAAATTAATGTATTACTAAACTGTGCTGTATGTTTTGGATAGGATAAAACTATGGAAGTAGTATGTAATAATACTAATTGATTTTTGTAATTTTATTTATTTATTGTAATTTATATTGTATGAACCACAATTTGTTATACCCAAGTTAATATTATATTGTTTCAAATAATTGTGTTAGATTGTAAGAAAACCCAGGGTTAATTTTAAAAGACATAAAAATTTTAACTACCAAAGATAATGTAAAATTAAAATAATCCTATGAAGGAAATGACAACAGGAAGTAGTACCGGGTATGAACACTATTCAAGACTAAATAAATAATATATAAATTTATTTAATGATAATAAAATGATAAAATATTTATATACAATGTCATAAAAAAAAAATTAACCAAAACATATTATGTAAATTAAATTAGTAAAGAAACCGGAATGGAAGGGAATTATTTTTCCATAAATAAAATATAAATTTATAATAATCACACACTGCCTACATTATAAAAATACTATGTGTTACTAAGAGTGATGAAAAATAACAAGTATTGTTAAAAGGATATAAAAATTTTGAACTAAACCGGAGAGTTGAAGAAACGATGCGACAAAAATTATAAAAAATAACCTTTTTTGGACGTTGGAGGAGGCAAAATTCACGCAAGAGTAATAAACAAAGTGAATAGTAACTAATTATACCTGAGGAATCCAAATTAAATGGTGATATACATTAAAAACCAGTGGATGAAAACATTCTGAGGATCCAATATAGTTCGGCCTACTTGCAGTAGACAATTAGAAAATACTCCAAACGAAAAGGAAATAATAACGCAAGACGTACCTCATCATAGAATAAAACTTCAATCCAGTAAGGACAACACGGAGCGAGGTAATATAAACATTTTTTCGTAATAAGTCCAGAAGAAAACTCGTTTTTTAACAGTGAAATAGAACAAAAAATATTCATTTTATCATGTTTCTTTCAAAGTAAACAAATACATGCTGCTCTCTTACGGCAATTCCGGAAACTACGTAATATTTGAAAAATAAACAAAATTATTTATTAATTTTTTGATATTTGTAAAGCGTAGCAATTATCCATTTCTGACACTCTCATAACACAAAGAATTCACCCTGAACCCTGGGGAATTACTAAGAATTATGTAATAACTGATGTTTTTTATTATAGCGTAATATTGGGTAAATAACAACATATATGTTTTGTTCCTTAGACAGATCTATGTTTACTCGGTAAAGTCGAGATGATGTTTTTTTTTTTCAAATAAGATTAATTGTGATACCTATATTTTGGTGGCAGGAGACAAAAGTCAATAATCAATAAAGCAATGTTATTGAGAATTAATATTGAATTATAACGTGTTATAATTTATTGTAGTGGGTAGTTAATGAAAATTTCAGCACAACATACAGAAGAAATCGTCACAACTGAGGGGCAATAATGATACTTACTCTCTCTTCTGCATAAGGCTGAACAAATTACCTCCTTGACCCCAAATCACACACTCTCGATTTCTTTTAGATTGAGTAAAACAAGATAAACAAAATCCTTTATTTATACCTTTTAAAACGTCAGTTAGTATAATTCAAAAGTGATGCATACTGCGTGAGGCATATAATAACACTTTCGCAAGTGCACACCTCACATTAAGAGGTACGTTACAAATTGGCGAACCCAACATTTGGGGCTTGAATGAGAAGGACGTTTCGCTAACACCCGCCTCTCGCAGAAACCGCACATTACAGAATTGGCATACAACTGTGGGGCGGAATTAACAAAGCTTGTAATTGCAATATACTCGTAAGTGGTGAATGCCTCTAAAGAGCAGGACGTTACAGAATTGGCGCTCAACGTAAAAGGGCGGTAATTAGAAAAGAATTTTGATATTTAATATAAAATATATATCAAAAAATCTAATTATCGTTGGCAGTTATGAGAAAACAAGAAATGCCTAATACCCGAGGCAAATCGAAGAAGAGGGCAGAAGAAAAGGAGATTGAAGAAGGTGGACAGGAACAAGAAATAGAATTAGTTACGGACAGTGAAATGGACCAACAGACAGGTGATATAGAAGAAACCGAAGTAGTTATGGATACGGAAAAGGAAATAGTGGAAGAGGATGCCCAAGGGAACCAACCAGATAAATCCACCCAAAAAGAAGATATGAGCATGCAGGAGATGTTGAGAATTATTATGGAAAGCAATAAACAAACAAATGATAAAATAGACGAAAAATTTAGGAAACAGGAGGAAACTTTGAAGGAACAGAATAAACAAACTAATGAAAATTTTAGAAAACAGGAGGAAAACTTAAAACAAACCATGAATGAACAATACCATGAACTGAAGGAAGCGGTTGAAGGGCAAAGAGAAGAGATGAATGCAAAATTTGAAGAGAATAATAGGAATTTAAAACAATTTGAGTGTAAAATGGAGAATGTCAATAAGGAGATATGGAAAACTTTCGGAGAGAAGTTTGAAAATGTTAATACGCGTGTCCAAAAAGTAGATACATACCAAGAGGAGACAAATAAACAAATGGACCATAGTTCCAATAATTTGGATGAAACATTGGACAGCACTTCAGAAGGTATTAAAGTAAGTCCGAATACAGAAGAGAGGAGGAAGGAAATAGAAATTACAGAATACCAAGGTGTAATGCCATCTGAAAATAAAAATAGCCACAACAAAAAGGATGTTCAAACCGTGGAAAAGAAGACCAAGGAAATAATAAAAACAAGTAGAAAGAAAATAATAAATACCAAGGAAGAATGGGAGATGATTACAGGTGGATTAATTAATGTATTCAACCTTCTAATTAATGAACAGAGGGAGTTAATTAAGTTTACATCCCAGTTAAATGTGTCAACGATGGAAGTGTATCAGACAATATCAGCCGTATCTTCAAGATGGAATATAACATTCAAATATTTGGCAAATAATTCAGAGGTAAAAGGGAATGAAATGAGATTAAATATGATCAACTATGTTATGTTTGAGGAGGTACAATACTGGTTAGTTAAAAAGGAACGAATTGTAACGGAAGACCGGTACTTAAGTGAAAGTTTTATAGCAGCAAAGTGGGAGAGCCGGATGGTAAGAAGATTATCAAGAAGAGAATTAATTACGAACACCCCAGCAATCCGAGAACATGGAGTACCTGAAATAATGGACCACGGTTAAACAGACTCCAAACAAACCAGAAAAAGGGACGGATTTTATGGATACAGGACCAAGCAACCCATTGTAAAACTAAAAACCCCAAAAATTCTAAAAGACGTAAGGACAACTTATTCAAGTTATTTCGAACAATAATTTAGAATGAAGAGAAATAAAAACCCCAAAATTCAAAAAGTGTGTAAGTACAACTTACTTAAGATATTTTGCAACCATTAGAGTTAATAAAAGCACGTAAGGACAACTTACTCAAGTTATTTCGAACCATATAATTTAGAATGAAGAGAAATAAAAACCCCAAAATTCTAAAAGCACGTAAGGACAACTTACTCAAGTTATTTTGAAACCATATAATTTAAAGTGAAGAGACTAAAAGAGAACAGATGATTGAATAATATTTATAAAGAACTGATTTAAAATGGACTAATAGGAAAAATAATATTTGGATGGTAACAAAAGAAGAATAAATAAATAAACAATTAATGGTAATGTGCTCAGATAAGAAGGTACAATAAGAAGAATAACGAATAATTTAATGACTCCAATGAAACTGAAGGAGGATGATAATTAATACAATAATTAGAATTTCTCGGAATTGAAGATTATATAAGAAGAAATGATACGGAGAAATATGTCACAAGAAGTAAAGTCAAAAGAATTTTAACATAAGGCCTATCAATAATGTTATATGCTATTAATTAATGGAAAAGAAGAAGGAATCAAGGAGAAGAAGAAATATATAAATAAATACAAACAGCTACAGTATGAAGAATCCCAAAAGTGTTTGGTACTAGTCGCTAATTGACTACTACTTATAATTTTTTTTTATTTTTATTGTATTGACCGTAGAAATGTTCCGGCAATAATTTTTATGAGCAGGGATGATGTTCCCCTGGTCTCAGAAGGTGTAAGGATGGACAGCGGTGTATGGACCCAGAGTGGCCACCCGACTGGAACCACCGCACAAGATAGGGAAAAATGTTAGGGAAATTGAATATTTAAGGGATATAATTATAAAATAGCTGAAAAGAGTGATATTGGATTCCAGAAGTATAGATAAAGAAAATAGAAGGAAGATAGCAGACTGAAGTTTAATTGATAAAGAGTTTATAGAAGTAAATAGAAATGAGTGTTAAAACAAGTTTAATATGATTAGTGTGACCAGTCCTTATCAAATAAAATGTGGAAGTACCACTACCCAGAGAAATAATTGATGAATTTGCCTCCAAGAGAGAGAGAGTTAAGTAAGAAAACAGCAATTACCACCAGTCGGAATTACCAATCAGAGTTTATAATCAGTCAGAGATGAAACACTATTATGAAGATAAAGAAGAGTTAAGAAAATGGAAATAATCAACAATTTATTTCTATCAACGAGTTGAACTAAAATAAATTTGTTCTAGTGGGGGGGCTTTATGTAACGGTACATAACCCGGTCCCAATAAAGTAAATCATGAGAATAAAAGTCAGAAATGGGTAAAACTAAAGCTCGCTCAAAATTTAATTATATCACTCAACATAATAAACAATTCGAGTGGTATATAGTGCGAAGTGAGTTCTAGTGTACCCATTGAGGTGAAAAACCAAAGTGAAATTAATGTATTACTAAACTGTGCTGTATGTTTTGGATAGGATAAAACTATGGAAGTAGTATGTAATAATACTAATTGATTTTTGTAATTTTATTTATTTATTGTAATTTATATTGTATGAACCACAATTTGTTATACCCAAGTTAATATTATATTGTTTCAAATAATTGTGTTAGATTGTAAGAAAACCCAGGGTTAATTTTAAAAGACATAAAAATTTTAACTACCAAAGATAATGTAAAATTAAAATAATCCTATGAAGGAAATGACAACAGGAAGTAGTACCGGGTATGAACACTATTCAAGACTAAATAAATAATATATAAATTTATTTAATGATAATAAAATGATAAAATATTTATATACAATGTCATAAAAAAAAAATTAACCAAAACATATTATGTAAATTAAATTAGTAAAGAAACCGGAATGGAAGGGAATTATTTTTCCATAAATAAAATATAAATTTATAATAATCACACACTGCCTACATAATAAAAATACTATGTGTTACTAAGAGTGATGAAAAATAACAAGTATTGTTAAAAGGATATAAAAATTTTGAACTAAACCGGAGAGTTGAAGAAACGATGCGACAAAAATTATAAAAAATAACCTTTTTTGGACGTTGGAGGAGGCGAAATTCACGCAAGAGTAATAAACAAAGTGAATAGTAACTAATTATACCTGAGGAATCCAAATTAAATGGTGATATACATTAAAAACCAGTGGATGAAAACATTCTGAGGATCCAATATAGTTCGGCCTACTTGCAGTAGACAATTAGAAAATACTCCAAACGAAAAGGAAATAATAACGCAAGACGTACCTCATCATAGAATAAAACTTCAATCCAGTAAGGACAACACGGAGCGAGGTAATATAAACATTTTTTCGTAATAAGTCCAGAAGAAAACTCGTTTTTTAACAGTGAAATAGAACAAAAAATATTCATTTTATCATGTTTCTTTCAAAGTAAACAAATACATGCTGCTCTCTTACGGCAATTCCGGAAACTACGTAATATTTGAAAAATAAACAAAATTATTTATTAATTTTTTGATATTTGTAAAGCGTAGCAATTATCCATTTCTGACACTCTCATAACACAAAGAATTCACCCTGAACCCTGGGGAATTACTAAGAATTATGTAATAACTGATGTTTTTTATTATAGCGTAATATTGGGTAAATAACAACATATATGTTTTGTTCCTTAGACAGATCTATGTTTACTCGGTAAAGTCGAGATGATGTTTTTTTTTTCAAATAAGATTAATTGTGATACCTATATTTTGGTGGCAGGAGACAAAAGTCAATAATCAATAAAGCAATGTTATTGAGAATTAATATTGAATTATAACGTGTTATAATTTATTGTAGTGGGTAGTTAATGAAAATTTCAGCACAACATACAGAAGAAATCGTCACAACTGAGGGGCAATAATGATACTTACTCTCTCTTCTGCATAAGGCTGAACAAATTACCTCCTTGACCCCAAATCACACACTCTCGATTTCTTTTAGATTGAGTAAAACAAGATAAACAAAATCCTTTATTTATACCTTTTAAAACGTCAGTTAGTATAATTCAAAAGTGATGCATACTGCGTGAGGCATATAATAACACTTTCGCAAGTGCACACCTCACATTAAGAGGTACGTTACAAATTGGCGAACCCAACATTTGGGGCTTGAATGAGAAGGACGTTTCGCTAACACCCGCCTCTCGCAGAAACCGCACATTACAGAATTGGCGTACAACTGTGGGGCGGAATTAACAAAGCTTGTAATTGCAATATACTCGTAAGTGGTGAATGCCTCTAAAGAGCAGGACGTTACAGAATTGGCGCTCAACGTAAAAGGGCGGTAATTAGAAAAGAATTTTGATATTTAATATAAAATATATATCAAAAAATCTAATTATCGTTGGCAGTTATGAGAAAACAAGAAATGCCTAATACCCGAGGCAAATCGAAGAAGAGGGCAGAAGAAAAGGAGATTGAAGAAGGTGGACAGGAACAAGAAATAGAATTAGTTACGGACAGTGAAATGGACCAACAGACAGGTGATATAGAAGAAACCGAAGTAGTTATGGATACGGAAAAGGAAATAGTGGAAGAGGATGCCCAAGGGAACCAACCAGATAAATCCACCCAAAAAGAAGATATGAGCATGCAGGAGATGTTGAGAATTATTATGGAAAGCAATAAACAAACAAATGATAAAATAGACGAAAAATTTAGGAAACAGGAGGAAACTTTGAAGGAACAGAATAAACAAACTAATGAAAATTTTAGAAAACAGGAGGAAAACTTAAAACAAACCATGAATGAACAATACCATGAACTGAAGGAAGCGGTTGAAGGGCAAAGAGAAGAGATGAATGCAAAATTTGAAGAGAATAATAGGAATTTAAAACAATTTGAGTGTAAAATGGAGAATGTCAATAAGGAGATATGGAAAACTTTCGGAGAGAAGTTTGAAAATGTTAATACGCGTGTCCAAAAAGTAGATACATACCAAGAGGAGACAAATAAACAAATGGACCATAGTTCCAATAATTTGGATGAAACATTGGACAGCACTTCAGAAGGTATTAAAGTAAGTCCGAATACAGAAGAGAGGAGGAAGGAAATAGAAATTACAGAATACCAAGGTGTAATGCCATCTGAAAATAAAAATAGCCACAACAAAAAGGATGTTCAAACCGTGGAAAAGAAGACCAAGGAAATAATAAAAACAAGTAGAAAGAAAATAATAAATACCAAGGAAGAATGGGAGATGATTACAGGTGGATTAATTAATGTATTCAACCTTCTAATTAATGAACAGAGGGAGTTAATTAAGTTTACATCCCAGTTAAATGTGTCAACGATGGAAGTGTATCAGACAATATCAGCCGTATCTTCAAGATGGAATATAACATTCAAATATTTGGCAAATAATTCAGAGGTAAAAGGGAATGAAATGAGATTAAATATGATCAACTATGTTATGTTTGAGGAGGTACAATACTGGTTAGTTAAAAAGGAACGAATTGTAACGGAAGACCGGTACTTAAGTGAAAGTTTTATAGCAGCAAAGTGGGAGAGCCGGATGGTAAGAAGATTATCAAGAAGAGAATTAATTACGAACACCCCAGCAATCCGAGAACATGGAGTACCTGAAATAATGGACCACGGTTAAACAGACTCCAAACAAACCAGAAAAAGGGACGGATTTTATGGATACAGGACCAAGCAACCCATTGTAAAACTAAAAACCCCAAAAATTCTAAAAGACGTAAGGACAACTTATTCAAGTTATTTCGAACAATAATTTAGAATGAAGAGAAATAAAAACCCCAAAATTCAAAAAGTGTGTAAGTACAACTTACTTAAGATATTTTGCAACCATTAGAGTTAATAAAAGCACGTAAGGACAACTTACTCAAGTTATTTCGAACCATATAATTTAGAATGAAGAGAAATAAAAACCCCAAAATTCTAAAAGCACGTAAGGACAACTTACTCAAGTTATTTTGAAACCATATAATTTAAAGTGAAGAGACTAAAAGAGAACAGATGATTGAATAATATTTATAAAGAACTGATTTAAAATGGACTAATAGGAAAAATAATATTTGGATGGTAACAAAAGAAGAATAAATAAATAAACAATTAATGGTAATGTGCTCAGATAAGAAGGTACAATAAGAAGAATAACGAATAATTTAATGACTCCAATGAAACTGAAGGAGGATGATAATTAATACAATAATTAGAATTTCTCGGAATTGAAGATTATATAAGAAGAAATGATACGGAGAAATATGTCACAAGAAGTAAAGTCAAAAGAATTTTAACATAAGGCCTATCAATAATGTTATATGCTATTAATTAATGGAAAAGAAGAAGGAATCAAGGAGAAGAAGAAATATATAAATAAATACAAACAGCTACAGTATGAAGAATCCCAAAAGTGTTTGGTACTAGTCGCTAATTGACTACTACTTATAATTTTTTTTTATTTTTATTGTATTGACCGTAGAAATGTTCCGGCAATAATTTTTATGAGCAGGGATGATGTTCCCCTGGTCTCAGAAGGTGTAAGGATGGACAGCGGTGTATGGACCCAGAGTGGCCACCCGACTGGAACCACCGCACAAGATAGGGAAAAATGTTAGGGAAATTGAATATTTAAGGGATATAATTATAAAATAGCTGAAAAGAGTGATATTGGATTCCAGAAGTATAGATAAAGAAAATAGAAGGAAGATAGCAGACTGAAGTTTAATTGATAAAGAGTTTATAGAAGTAAATAGAAATGAGTGTTAAAACAAGTTTAATATGATTAGTGTGACCAGTCCTTATCAAATAAAATGTGGAAGTACCACTACCCAGAGAAATAATTGATGAATTTGCCTCCAAGAGAGAGAGAGTTAAGTAAGAAAACAGCAATTACCACCAGTCGGAATTACCAATCAGAGTTTATAATCAGTCAGAGATGAAACACTATTATGAAGATAAAGAAGAGTTAAGAAAATGGAAATAATCAACAATTTATTTCTATCAACGAGTTGAACTAAAATAAATTTGTTCTAGTGGGGGGGCTTTATGTAACGGTACATAACCCGGTCCCAATAAAGTAAATCATGAGAATAAAAGTCAGAAATGGGTAAAACTAAAGCTCGCTCAAAATTTAATTATATCACTCAACATAAAAAACAATTCGAGTGGTATATAGTGCGAAGTGAGTTCTAGTGTACCCATTGAGGTGAAAAACCAAAGTGAAATTAATGTATTACTAAACTGTGCTGTATGTTTTGGATAGGATAAAACTATGGAAGTAGTATGTAATAATACTAATTGATTTTTGTAATTTTATTTATTTATTGTAATTTATATTGTATGAACCACAATTTGTTATACCCAAGTTAATATTATATTGTTTCAAATAATTGTGTTAGATTGTAAGAAAACCCAGGGTTAATTTTAAAAGACATAAAAATTTTAACTACCAAAGATAATGTAAAATTAAAATAATCCTATGAAGGAAATGACAACAGGAAGTAGTACCGGGTATGAACACTATTCGAGACTAAATAAATAATATATAAATTTATTTAATGATAATAAAATGATAAAATATTTATATACAATGTCATAAAAAAAAAATTAACCAAAACATATTATGTAAATTAAATTAGTAAAGAAACCGGAATGGAAGGGAATTATTTTTCCATAAATAAAATATAAATTTATAATAATCACACACTGCCTACATAATAAAAATACTATGTGTTACTAAGAGTGATGAAAAATAACAAGTATTGTTAAAAGGATATAAAAATTTTGAACTAAACCGGAGAGTTGAAGAAACGATGCGACAAAAATTATAAAAAATAACCTTTTTTGGACGTTGGAGGAGGCAAAATTCACGCAAGAGTAATAAACAAAGTGAATAGTAACTAATTATACCTGAGGAATCCAAATTAAATGGTGATATACATTAAAAACCAGTGGATGAAAACATTCTGAGGATCCAATATAGTTCGGCCTACTTGCAGTAGACAATTAGAAAATACTCCAAACGAAAAGGAAATAATAACGCAAGACGTACCTCATCATAGAATAAAACTTCAATCCAGTAAGGACAACACGGAGCGAGGTAATATAAACATTTTTTCGTAATAAGTCCAGAAGAAAACTCGTTTTTTAACAGTGAAATAGAACAAAAAATATTCATTTTATCATATGTTTCTTTCAAAGTAAACAAATACATGCTGCTCTCTTACGGCAATTCCGGAAACTACGTAATATTTGAAAAATAAACAAAATTATTTATTAATTTTTTGATATTTGTAAAGCGTAGCAATTATCCATTTCTGACACTCTCATAACACAAAGAATTCACCCTGAACCCTGGGGAATTACTAAGAATTATGTAATAACTGATGTTTTTTATTATAGCGTAATATTGGGTAAATAACAACATATATGTTTTGTTCCTTAGACAGATCTATGTTTACTCGGTAAAGTCGAGATGATGTTTTTTTTTTTCAAATAAGATTAATTGTGATACCTATATTTTGGTGGCAGGAGACAAAAGTCAATAATCAATAAAGCAATGTTATTGAGAATTAATATTGAATTATAACGTGTTATAATTTATTGTAGTGGGTAGTTAATGAAAATTTCAGCACAACATACAGAAGAAATCGTCACAACTGAGGGGCAATAATGATACTTACTCTCTCTTCTGCATAAGGCTGAACAAATTACCTCCTTGACCCCAAATCACACACTCTCGATTTCTTTTAGATTGAGTAAAACAAGATAAACAAAATCCTTTATTTATACCTTTTAAAACGTCAGTTAGTATAATTCAAAAGTGACGCATACTGCGTGAGGCATATAATAACACTTTCGCAAGTGCACACCTCACATTAAGAGGTACGTTACAAATTGGCGAACCCAACATTTGGGGCTTGAATGAGAAGGACGTTTCGCTAACACCCGCCTCTCGCAGAAACCGCACGTTACAGAATTGGCGTACAACTGTGGGGCGGAATTAACAAAGCTTGTAATTGCAATATACTCGTAAGTGGTGAATGCCTCTAAAGAGCAGGACGTTACAGAATTGGTGCTCAACGTAAAAGGGCGGTAATTAGAAAAGAATTTTGATATTTAATATAAAATATATATCAAAAAATCTAATTATCGTTGGCAGTTATGAGAAAACAAGAAATGCCTAATACCCGAGGCAAATCGAAGAAGAGGGCAGAAGAAAAGGAGATTGAAGAAGGTGCACAGGAACAAGAAATAGAATTAGTTACGGACAGTGAAATGGACCAACAGACAGGTGATATAGAAGAAACCGAAGTAGTTATGGATACGGAAAAGGAAATAGTGGAAGAGGATGCCCAAGGGGACCAACCAGATAAATCCACCCAAAAAGAAGATATGAGCATGCAGGAGATGTTGAGAATTATTATGGAAAGCAATAAACAAACAAATGATAAAATAGACGAAAAATTTAGGAAACAGGAGGAAACTTTGAAGGAACAGAATAAACAAACTAATGAAAATTTTAGAAAACAGGAGGAAAACTTAAAACAAACCATGAATGAACAATACCATGAACTGAAGGAAGCGGTTGAAGGGCAAAGAGAAGAGATGAATGCAAAATTTGAAGAGAATAATAGGAATTTAAAACAATTTGAGTGTAAAATGGAGAATGTCAATAAGGAGATATGGAAAACTTTCGGAGAGAAGTTTGAAAATGTTAATACGCGTGTCCAAAAAGTAGATACATACCAAGAGGAGACAAATAAACAAATGGACCATAGTTCCAATAATTTGGATGAAACATTGGACAGCACTTCAGAAGGTATTAAAGTAAGTCCGAATACAGAAGAGAGGAGGAAGGAAATAGAAATTACAGAATACCAAGGTGTAATGCCATCTGAAAATAAAAATAGCCACAACAAAAAGGATGTTCAAACCGTGGAAAAGAAGACCAAGGAAATAATAAAAACAAGTAGAAAGAAAATAATAAATACCAAGGAAGAATGGGAGATGATTACAGGTGGATTAATTAATGTATTCAACCTTCTAATTAATGAACAGAGGGAGTTAATTAAGTTTACATCCCAGTTAAATGTGTCAACGATGGAAGTGTATCAGACAATATCAGCCGTATCTTCAAGATGGAATATAACATTCAAATATTTGGCAAATAATTCAGAGGTAAAAGGGAATGAAATGAGATTAAATATGATCAACTATGTTATGTTTGAGGAGGTACAATACTGGTTAGTTAAAAAGGAACGAATTGTAACGGAAGACCGGTACTTAAGTGAAAGTTTTATAGCAGCAAAGTGGGAGAGCCGGATGGTAAGAAGATTATCAAGAAGAGAATTAATTACGAACACCCCAGCAATCCGAGAACATGGAGTACCTGAAATAATGGACCACGGTTAAACAGACTCCAAACAAACCAGAAAAAGGGACGGATTTTATGGATACAGGACCAAGCAACCCATTGTAAAACTAAAAACCCCAAAAATTCTAAAAGACGTAAGGACAACTTATTCAAGTTATTTCGAACAATAATTTAGAATGAAGAGAAATAAAAACCCCAAAATTCAAAAAGTGTGTAAGTACAACTTACTTAAGATATTTTGCAACCATTAGAGTTAATAAAAGCACGTAAGGACAACTTACTCAAGTTATTTCGAACCATATAATTTAGAATGAAGAGAAATAAAAACCCCAAAATTCTAAAAGCACGTAAGGACAACTTACTCAAGTTATTTTGAAACCATATAATTTAAAGTGAAGAGACTAAAAGAGAACAGATGATTGAATAATATTTATAAAGAACTGATTTAAAATGGACTAATAGGAAAAATAATATTTGGATGGTAACAAAAGAAGAATAAATAAATAAACAATTAATGGTAATGTGCTCAGATAAGAAGGTACAATAAGAAGAATAACGAATAATTTAATGACTCCAATGAAACTGAAGGAGGATGATAATTAATACAATAATTAGAATTTCTCGGAATTGAAGATTATATAAGAAGAAATGATACGGAGAAATATGTCACAAGAAGTAAAGTCAAAAGAATTTTAACATAAGGCCTATCAATAATGTTATATGCTATTAATTAATGGAAAAGAAGAAGGAATCAAGGAGAAGAAGAAATATATAAATAAATACAAACAGCTACAGTATGAAGAATCCCAAAAGTGTTTGGTACTAGTCGCTAATTGACTACTACTTATAATTTTTTTTTATTTTTATTGTATTGACCGTAGAAATGTTCCGGCAATAATTTTTATGAGCAGGGATGATGTTCCCCTGGTCTCAGAAGGTGTAAGGATGGACAGCGGTGTATGGACCCAGAGTGGCCACCCGACTGGAACCACCGCACAAGATAGGGAAAAATGTTAGGGAAATTGAATATTTAAGGGATATAATTATAAAATAGCTGAAAAGAGTGATATTGGATTCCAGAAGTATAGATAAAGAAAACAGAAGGAAGATAGCAGACTGAAGTTTAATTGATAAAGAGTTTATAGAAGTAAATAGAAATGAGTGTTAAAACAAGTTTAATATGATTAGTGTGACCAGTCCTTATCAAATAAAATGTGGAAGTACCACTACCCAGAGAAATAATTGATGAATTTGCCTCCAAGAGAGAGAGAGTTAAGTAAGAAAACAGCAATTACCACCAGTCGGAATTACCAATCAGAGTTTATAATCAGTCAGAGATGAAACACTATTATGAAGATAAAGAAGAGTTAAGAAAATGGAAATAATCAACAATTTATTTCTATCAACGAGTTGAACTAAAATAAATTTGTTCTAGTGGGGGGGCTTTATGTAACGGTACATAACCCGGTCCCAATAAAGTAAATCATGAGAATAAAAGTCAGAAATGGGTAAAACTAAAGCTCGCTCAAAATTTAATTATATCACTCAACATAATAAACAATTCGAGTGGTATATAGTGCGAAGTGAGTTCTAGTGTACCCATTGAGGTGAAAAACCAAAGTGAAATTAATGTATTACTAAACTGTGCTGTATGTTTTGGATAGGATAAAACTATGGAAGTAGTATGTAATAATACTAATTGATTTTTGTAATTTTATTTATTTATTGTAATTTATATTGTATGAACCACAATTTGTTATACCCAAGTTAATATTATATTGTTTCAAATAATTGTGTTAGATTGTAAGAAAACCCAGGGTTAATTTTAAAAGACATAAAAATTTTAACTACCAAAGATAATGTAAAATTAAAATAATCCTATGAAGGAAATGACAACAGGAAGTAGTACCGGGTATGAACACTATTCGAGACTAAATAAATAATATATAAATTTATTTAATGATAATAAAATGATAAAATATTTATATACAATGTCATAAAAAAAAAATTAACCAAAACATATTATGTAAATTAAATTAGTAAAGAAACCGGAATGGAAGGGAATTATTTTTCCATAAATAAAATATAAATTTATAATAATCACACACTGCCTACATAATAAAAATACTATGTGTTACTAAGAGTGATGAAAAATAACAAGTATTGTTAAAAGGATATAAAAATTTTGAACTAAACCGGAGAGTTGAAGAAACGATGCGACAAAAATTATAAAAAATAACCTTTTTTGGACGTTGGAGGAGCCAAATTCACGCAAGAGTAATAAACAAAGTGAATAGTAACTAATTATACCTGAGGAATCCAAATTAAATGGTGATATACATTAAAAACCAGTGGATGAAAACATTCTGAGGATCCAATATAGTTCGGCCTACTTGCAGTAGACAATTAGAAAATACTCCAAACGAAAAGGAAATAATAACGCAAGACGTACCTCATCATAGAATAAAACTTCAATCCAGTAAGGACAACACGGAGCGAGGTAATATAAACATTTTTTCGTAATAAGTCCAGAAGAAAACTCGTTTTTTAACAGTGAAATAGAACAAAAAATATTCATTTTATCATATGTTTCTTTCAAAGTAAACAAATACATGCTGCTCTCTTACGGCAATTCCGGAAACTACGTAATATTTGAAAAATAAACAAAATTATTTATTAATTTTTTGATATTTGTAAAGCGTAGCAATTATCCATTTCTGACACTCTCATAACACAAAGAATTCACCCTGAACCCTGGGGAATTACTAAGAATTATGTAATAACTGATGTTTTTTATTATAGCGTAATATTGGGTAAATAACAACATATATGTTTTGTTCCTTAGACAGATCTATGTTTACTCGGTAAAGTCGAGATGATGTTTTTTTTTTCAAATAAGATTAATTGTGATACCTATATTTTGGTGGCAGGAGACAAAAGTCAATAATCAATAAAGCAATGTTATTGAGAATTAATATTGAATTATAACGTGTTATAATTTATTGTAGTGGGTAGTTAATGAAAATTTCAGCACAACATACAGAAGAAATCGTCACAACTGAGGGGCAATAATGATACTTACTCTCTCTTCTGCATAAGGCTGAACAAATTACCTCCTTGACCCCAAATCACACACTCTCGATTTCTTTTAGATTGAGTAAAACAAGATAAACAAAATCCTTTATTTATACCTTTTAAAACGTCAGTTAGTATAATTCAAAAGTGACGCATACTGCGTGAGGCATATAATAACACTTTCGCAAGTGCACACCTCACATTAAGAGGTACGTTACAAATTGGCGAACCCAACATTTGGGGCTTGAATGAGAAGGACGTTTCGCTAACACCCGCCTCTCGCAGAAACCGCACGTTACAGAATTGGCGTACAACTGTGGGGCGGAATTAACAAAGCTTGTAATTGCAATATACTCGTAAGTGGTGAATGCCTCTAAAGAGCAGGACGTTACAGAATTGGCGCTCAACGTAAAAGGGCGGTAATTAGAAAAGAATTTTGATATTTAATATAAAATATATATCAAAAAATCTAATTATCGTTGGCAGTTATGAGAAAACAAGAAATGCCTAATACCCGAGGCAAATCGAAGAAGAGGGCAGAAGAAAAGGAGATTGAAGAAGGTGCACAGGAACAAGAAATAGAATTAGTTACGGACAGTGAAATGGACCAACAGACAGGTGATATAGAAGAAACCGAAGTAGTTATGGATACGGAAAAGGAAATAGTGGAAGAGGATGCCCAAGGGGACCAACCAGATAAATCCACCCAAAAAGAAGATATGAGCATGCAGGAGATGTTGAGAATTATTATGGAAAGCAATAAACAAACAAATGATAAAATAGACGAAAAATTTAGGAAACAGGAGGAAACTTTGAAGGAACAGAATAAACAAACTAATGAAAATTTTAGAAAACAGGAGGAAAACTTAAAACAAACCATGAATGAACAATACCATGAACTGAAGGAAGCGGTTGAAGGGCAAAGAGAAGAGATGAATGCAAAATTTGAAGAGAATAATAGGAATTTAAAACAATTTGAGTGTAAAATGGAGAATGTCAATAAGGAGATATGGAAAACTTTCGGAGAGAAGTTTGAAAATGTTAATACGCGTGTCCAAAAAGTAGATACATACCAAGAGGAGACAAATAAACAAATGGACCATAGTTCCAATAATTTGGATGAAACATTGGACAGCACTTCAGAAGGTATTAAAGTAAGTCCGAATACAGAAGAGAGGAGGAAGGAAATAGAAATTACAGAATACCAAGGTGTAATGCCATCTGAAAATAAAAATAGCCACAACAAAAAGGATGTTCAAACCGTGGAAAAGAAGACCAAGGAAATAATAAAAACAAGTAGAAAGAAAATAATAAATACCAAGGAAGAATGGGAGATGATTACAGGTGGATTAATTAATGTATTCAACCTTCCAATTAATGAACAGAGGGAGTTAATTAAGTTTACATCCCAGTTAAATGTGTCAACGATGGAAGTGTATCAGACAATATCAGCCGTATCTTCAAGATGGAATATAACATTCAAATATTTGGCAAATAATTCAGAGGTAAAAGGGAATGAAATGAGATTAAATATGATCAACTATGTTATGTTTGAGGAGGTACAATACTGGTTAGTTAAAAAGGAACGAATTGTAACGGAAGACCGGTACTTAAGTGAAAGTTTTATAGCAGCAAAGTGGGAGAGCCGGATGGTAAGAAGATTATCAAGAAGAGAATTAATTACGAACACCCCAGCAATCCGAGAACATGGAGTACCTGAAATAATGGACCACGGTTAAACAGACTCCAAACAAACCAGAAAAAGGGACGGATTTTATGGATACAGGACCAAGCAACCCATTGTAAAACTAAAAACCCCAAAAATTCTAAAAGACGTAAGGACAACTTATTCAAGTTATTTCGAACAATAATTTAGAATGAAGAGAAATAAAAACCCCAAAATTCAAAAAGTGTGTAAGTACAACTTACTTAAGATATTTTGCAACCATTAGAGTTAATAAAAGCACGTAAGGACAACTTACTCAAGTTATTTCGAACCATATAATTTAGAATGAAGAGAAATAAAAACCCCAAAATTCTAAAAGCACGTAAGGACAACTTACTCAAGTTATTTTGAAACCATATAATTTAAAGTGAAGAGACTAAAAGAGAACAGATGATTGAATAATATTTATAAAGAACTGATTTAAAATGGACTAATAGGAAAAATAATATTTGGATGGTAACAAAAGAAGAATAAATAAATAAACAATTAATGGTAATGTGCTCAGATAAGAAGGTACAATAAGAAGAATAACGAATAATTTAATGACTCCAATGAAACTGAAGGAGGATGATAATTAATACAATAATTAGAATTTCTCGGAATTGAAGATTATATAAGAAGAAATGATACGGAGAAATATGTCACAAGAAGTAAAGTCAAAAGAATTTTAACATAAGGCCTATCAATAATGTTATATGCTATTAATTAATGGAAAAGAAGAAGGAATCAAGGAGAAGAAGAAATATATAAATAAATACAAACAGCTACAGTATGAAGAATCCCAAAAGTGTTTGGTACTAGTCGCTAATTGACTACTACTTATAATTTTTTTTTATTTTTATTGTATTGACCGTAGAAATGTTCCGGCAATAATTTTTATGAGCAGGGATGATGTTCCCCTGGTCTCAGAAGGTGTAAGGATGGACAGCGGTGTATGGACCCAGAGTGGCCACCCGACTGGAACCACCGCACAAGATAGGGAAAAATGTTAGGGAAATTGAATATTTAAGGGATATAATTATAAAATAGCTGAAAAGAGTGATATTGGATTCCAGAAGTATAGATAAAGAAAATAGAAGGAAGATAGCAGACTGAAGTTTAATTGATAAAGAGTTTATAGAAGTAAATAGAAATGAGTGTTAAAACAAGTTTAATATGATTAGTGTGACCAGTCCTTATCAAATAAAATGTGGAAGTACCACTACCCAGAGAAATAATTGATGAATTTGCCTCCAAGAGAGAGAGAGTTAAGTAAGAAAACAGCAATTACCACCAGTCGGAATTACCAATCAGAGTTTATAATCAGTCAGAGATGAAACACTATTATGAAGATAAAGAAGAGTTAAGAAAATGGAAATAATCAACAATTTATTTCTATCAACGAGTTGAACTAAAATAAATTTGTTCTAGTGGGGGGGCTTTATGTAACGGTACATAACCCGGTCCCAATAAAGTAAATCATGAGAATAAAAGTCAGAAATGGGTAAAACTAAAGCTCGCTCAAAATTTAATTATATCACTCAACATAATAAACAATTCGAGTGGTATATAGTGCGAAGTGAGTTCTAGTGTACCCATTGAGGTGAAAAACCAAAGTGAAATTAATGTATTACTAAACTGTGCTGTATGTTTTGGATAGGATAAAACTATGGAAGTAGTATGTAATAATACTAATTGATTTTTGTAATTTTATTTATTTATTGTAATTTATATTGTATGAACCACAATTTGTTATACCCAAGTTAATATTATATTGTTTCAAATAATTGTGTTAGATTGTAAGAAAACCCAGGGTTAATTTTAAAAGACATAAAAATTTTAACTACCAAAGATAATGTAAAATTAAAATAATCCTATGAAGGAAATGACAACAGGAAGTAGTACCGGGTATGAACACTATTCGAGACTAAATAAATAATATATAAATTTATTTAATGATAATAAAATGATAAAATATTTATATACAATGTCATAAAAAAAAAATTAACCAAAACATATTATGTAAATTAAATTAGTAAAGAAACCGGAATGGAAGGGAATTATTTTTCCATAAATAAAATATAAATTTATAATAATCACACACTGCCTACATAATAAAAATACTATGTGTTACTAAGAGTGATGAAAAATAACAAGTATTGTTAAAAGGATATAAAAATTTTGAACTAAACCGGAGAGTTGAAGAAACGATGCGACAAAAATTATAAAAAATAACCTTTTTTGGACGTTGGAGGAGGCAAAATTCACGCAAGAGTAATAAACAAAGTGAATAGTAACTAATTATACCTGAGGAATCCAAATTAAATGGTGATATACATTAAAAACCAGTGGATGAAAACATTCTGAGGATCCAATATAGTTCGGCCTACTTGCAGTAGACAATTAGAAAATACTCCAAACGAAAAGGAAATAATAACGCAAGACGTACCTCATCATAGAATAAAACTTCAATCCAGTAAGGACAACACGGAGCGAGGTAATATAAACATTTTTTCGTAATAAGTCCAGAAGAAAACTCGTTTTTTAACAGTGAAATAGAACAAAAAATATTCATTTTATCATATGTTTCTTTCAAAGTAAACAAATACATGCTGCTCTCTTACGGCAATTCCGGAAACTACGTAATATTTGAAAAATAAACAAAATTATTTATTAATTTTTTGATATTTGTAAAGCGTAGCAATTATCCATTTCTGACACTCTCATAACACAAAGAATTCACCCTGAACCCTGGGGAATTACTAAGAATTATGTAATAACTGATGTTTTTTATTATAGCGTAATATTGGGTAAATAACAACATATATGTTTTGTTCCTTAGACAGATCTATGTTTACTCGGTAAAGTCGAGATGATGTTTTTTTTTTTCAAATAAGATTAATTGTGATACCTATATTTTGGTGGCAGGAGACAAAAGTCAATAATCAATAAAGCAATGTTATTGAGAATTAATATTGAATTATAACGTGTTATAATTTATTGTAGTGGGTAGTTAATGAAAATTTCAGCACAACATACAGAAGAAATCGTCACAACTGAGGGGCAATAATGATACTTACTCTCTCTTCTGCATAAGGCTGAACAAATTACCTCCTTGACCCCAAATCACACACTCTCGATTTCTTTTAGATTGAGTAAAACAAGATAAACAAAATCCTTTATTTATACCTTTTAAAACGTCAGTTAGTATAATTCAAAAGTGACGCATACTGCGTGAGGCATATAATAACACTTTCGCAAGTGCACACCTCACATTAAGAGGTACGTTACAAATTGGCGAACCCAACATTTGGGGCTTGAATGAGAAGGACGTTTCGCTAACACCCGCCTCTCGCAGAAACCGCACGTTACAGAATTGGCGTACAACTGTGGGGCGGAATTAACAAAGCTTGTAATTGCAATATACTCGTAAGTGGTGAATGCCTCTAAAGAGCAGGACGTTACAGAATTGGTGCTCAACGTAAAAGGGCGGTAATTAGAAAAGAATTTTGATATTTAATATAAAATATATATCAAAAAATCTAATTATCGTTGGCAGTTATGAGAAAACAAGAAATGCCTAATACCCGAGGCAAATCGAAGAAGAGGGCAGAAGAAAAGGAGATTGAAGAAGGTGCACAGGAACAAGAAATAGAATTAGTTACGGACAGTGAAATGGACCAACAGACAGGTGATATAGAAGAAACCGAAGTAGTTATGGATACGGAAAAGGAAATAGTGGAAGAGGATGCCCAAGGGGACCAACCAGATAAATCCACCCAAAAAGAAGATATGAGCATGCAGGAGATGTTGAGAATTATTATGGAAAGCAATAAACAAACAAATGATAAAATAGACGAAAAATTTAGGAAACAGGAGGAAACTTTGAAGGAACAGAATAAACAAACTAATGAAAATTTTAGAAAACAGGAGGAAAACTTAAAACAAACCATGAATGAACAATACCATGAACTGAAGGAAGCGGTTGAAGGGCAAAGAGAAGAGATGAATGCAAAATTTGAAGAGAATAATAGGAATTTAAAACAATTTGAGTGTAAAATGGAGAATGTCAATAAGGAGATATGGAAAACTTTCGGAGAGAAGTTTGAAAATGTTAATACGCGTGTCCAAAAAGTAGATACATACCAAGAGGAGACAAATAAACAAATGGACCATAGTTCCAATAATTTGGATGAAACATTGGACAGCACTTCAGAAGGTATTAAAGTAAGTCCGAATACAGAAGAGAGGAGGAAGGAAATAGAAATTACAGAATACCAAGGTGTAATGCCATCTGAAAATAAAAATAGCCACAACAAAAAGGATGTTCAAACCGTGGAAAAGAAGACCAAGGAAATAATAAAAACAAGTAGAAAGAAAATAATAAATACCAAGGAAGAATGGGAGATGATTACAGGTGGATTAATTAATGTATTCAACCTTCTAATTAATGAACAGAGGGAGTTAATTAAGTTTACATCCCAGTTAAATGTGTCAACGATGGAAGTGTATCAGACAATATCAGCCGTATCTTCAAGATGGAATATAACATTCAAATATTTGGCAAATAATTCAGAGGTAAAAGGGAATGAAATGAGATTAAATATGATCAACTATGTTATGTTTGAGGAGGTACAATACTGGTTAGTTAAAAAGGAACGAATTGTAACGGAAGACCGGTACTTAAGTGAAAGTTTTATAGCAGCAAAGTGGGAGAGCCGGATGGTAAGAAGATTATCAAGAAGAGAATTAATTACGAACACCCCAGCAATCCGAGAACATGGAGTACCTGAAATAATGGACCACGGTTAAACAGACTCCAAACAAACCAGAAAAAGGGACGGATTTTATGGATACAGGACCAAGCAACCCATTGTAAAACTAAAAACCCCAAAAATTCTAAAAGACGTAAGGACAACTTATTCAAGTTATTTCGAACAATAATTTAGAATGAAGAGAAATAAAAACCCCAAAATTCAAAAAGTGTGTAAGTACAACTTACTTAAGATATTTTGCAACCATTAGAGTTAATAAAAGCACGTAAGGACAACTTACTCAAGTTATTTCGAACCATATAATTTAGAATGAAGAGAAATAAAAACCCCAAAATTCTAAAAGCACGTAAGGACAACTTACTCAAGTTATTTTGAAACCATATAATTTAAAGTGAAGAGACTAAAAGAGAACAGATGATTGAATAATATTTATAAAGAACTGATTTAAAATGGACTAATAGGAAAAATAATATTTGGATGGTAACAAAAGAAGAATAAATAAATAAACAATTAATGGTAATGTGCTCAGATAAGAAGGTACAATAAGAAGAATAACGAATAATTTAATGACTCCAATGAAACTGAAGGAGGATGATAATTAATACAATAATTAGAATTTCTCGGAATTGAAGATTATATAAGAAGAAATGATACGGAGAAATATGTCACAAGAAGTAAAGTCAAAAGAATTTTAACATAAGGCCTATCAATAATGTTATATGCTATTAATTAATGGAAAAGAAGAAGGAATCAAGGAGAAGAAGAAATATATAAATAAATACAAACAGCTACAGTATGAAGAATCCCAAAAGTGTTTGGTACTAGTCGCTAATTGACTACTACTTATAATTTTTTTTTATTTTTATTGTATTGACCGTAGAAATGTTCCGGCAATAATTTTTATGAGCAGGGATGATGTTCCCCTGGTCTCAGAAGGTGTAAGGATGGACAGCGGTGTATGGACCCAGAGTGGCCACCCGACTGGAACCACCGCACAAGATAGGGAAAAATGTTAGGGAAATTGAATATTTAAGGGATATAATTATAAAATAGCTGAAAAGAGTGATATTGGATTCCAGAAGTATAGATAAAGAAAACAGAAGGAAGATAGCAGACTGAAGTTTAATTGATAAAGAGTTTATAGAAGTAAATAGAAATGAGTGTTAAAACAAGTTTAATATGATTAGTGTGACCAGTCCTTATCAAATAAAATGTGGAAGTACCACTACCCAGAGAAATAATTGATGAATTTGCCTCCAAGAGAGAGAGAGTTAAGTAAGAAAACAGCAATTACCACCAGTCGGAATTACCAATCAGAGTTTATAATCAGTCAGAGATGAAACACTATTATGAAGATAAAGAAGAGTTAAGAAAATGGAAATAATCAACAATTTATTTCTATCAACGAGTTGAACTAAAATAAATTTGTTCTAGTGGGGGGGCTTTATGTAACGGTACATAACCCGGTCCCAATAAAGTAAATCATGAGAATAAAAGTCAGAAATGGGTAAAACTAAAGCTCGCTCAAAATTTAATTATATCACTCAACATAATAAACAATTCGAGTGGTATATAGTGCGAAGTGAGTTCTAGTGTACCCATTGAGGTGAAAAACCAAAGTGAAATTAATGTATTACTAAACTGTGCTGTATGTTTTGGATAGGATAAAACTATGGAAGTAGTATGTAATAATACTAATTGATTTTTGTAATTTTATTTATTTATTGTAATTTATATTGTATGAACCACAATTTGTTATACCCAAGTTAATATTATATTGTTTCAAATAATTGTGTTAGATTGTAAGAAAACCCAGGGTTAATTTTAAAAGACATAAAAATTTTAACTACCAAAGATAATGTAAAATTAAAATAATCCTATGAAGGAAATGACAACAGGAAGTAGTACCGGGTATGAACACTATTCGAGACTAAATAAATAATATATAAATTTATTTAATGATAATAAAATGATAAAATATTTATATACAATGTCATAAAAAAAAAATTAACCAAAACATATTATGTAAATTAAATTAGTAAAGAAACCGGAATGGAAGGGAATTATTTTTCCATAAATAAAATATAAATTTATAATAATCACACACTGCCTACATAATAAAAATACTATGTGTTACTAAGAGTGATGAAAAATAACAAGTATTGTTAAAAGGATATAAAAATTTTGAACTAAACCGGAGAGTTGAAGAAACGATGCGACAAAAATTATAAAAAATAACCTTTTTTGGACGTTGGAGGAGCCAAATTCACGCAAGAGTAATAAACAAAGTGAATAGTAACTAATTATACCTGAGGAATCCAAATTAAATGGTGATATACATTAAAAACCAGTGGATGAAAACATTCTGAGGATCCAATATAGTTCGGCCTACTTGCAGTAGACAATTAGAAAATACTCCAAACGAAAAGGAAATAATAACACAAGACGTACCTCATCATAGAATAAAACTTCAATCCAGTAAGGACAACACGGAGCGAGGTAATATAAACATTTTTTCGTAATAAGTCCAGAAGAAAACTCGTTTTTTAACAGTGAAATAGAACAAAAAATATTCATTTTATCATATGTTTCTTTCAAAGTAAACAAATACATGCTGCTCTCTTACGGCAATTCCGGAAACTACGTAATATTTGAAAAATAAACAAAATTATTTATTAATTTTTTGATATTTGTAAAGCGTAGCAATTATCCATTTCTGACACTCTCATAACACAAAGAATTCACCCTGAACCCTGGGGAATTACTAAGAATTATGTAATAACTGATGTTTTTTATTATAGCGTAATATTGGGTAAATAACAACATATATGTTTTGTTCCTTAGACAGATCTATGTTTACTCGGTAAAGTCGAGATGATGTTTTTTTTTTTCAAATAAGATTAATTGTGATACCTATATTTTGGTGGCAGGAGACAAAAGTCAATAATCAATAAAGCAATGTTATTGAGAATTAATATTGAATTATAACGTGTTATAATTTATTGTAGTGGGTAGTTAATGAAAATTTCAGCACAACATACAGAAGAAATCGTCACAACTGAGGGGCAATAATGATACTTACTCTCTCTTCTGCATAAGGCTGAACAAATTACCTCCTTGACCCCAAATCACACACTCTCGATTTCTTTTAGATTGAGTAAAACAAGATAAACAAAATCCTTTATTTATACCTTTTAAAACGTCAGTTAGTATAATTCAAAAGTGACGCATACTGCGTGAGGCATATAATAACACTTTCGCAAGTGCACACCTCACATTAAGAGGTACGTTACAAATTGGCGAACCCAACATTTGGGGCTTGAATGAGAAGGACGTTTCGCTAACACCCGCCTCTCGCAGAAACCGCACGTTACAGAATTGGCGTACAACTGTGGGGCGGAATTAACAAAGCTTGTAATTGCAATATACTCGTAAGTGGTGAATGCCTCTAAAGAGCAGGACGTTACAGAATTGGCGCTCAACGTAAAAGGGCGGTAATTAGAAAAGAATTTTGATATTTAATATAAAATATATATCAAAAAATCTAATTATCGTTGGCAGTTATGAGAAAACAAGAAATGCCTAATACCCGAGGCAAATCGAAGAAGAGGGCAGAAGAAAAGGAGATTGAAGAAGGTGCACAGGAACAAGAAATAGAATTAGTTACGGACAGTGAAATGGACCAACAGACAGGTGATATAGAAGAAACCGAAGTAGTTATGGATACGGAAAAGGAAATAGTGGAAGAGGATGCCCAAGGGGACCAACCAGATAAATCCACCCAAAAAGAAGATATGAGCATGCAGGAGATGTTGAGAATTATTATGGAAAGCAATAAACAAACAAATGATAAAATAGACGAAAAATTTAGGAAACAGGAGGAAACTTTGAAGGAACAGAATAAACAAACTAATGAAAATTTTAGAAAACAGGAGGAAAACTTAAAACAAACCATGAATGAACAATACCATGAACTGAAGGAAGCGGTTGAAGGGCAAAGAGAAGAGATGAATGCAAAATTTGAAGAGAATAATAGGAATTTAAAACAATTTGAGTGTAAAATGGAGAATGTCAATAAGGAGATATGGAAAACTTTCGGAGAGAAGTTTGAAAATGTTAATACGCGTGTCCAAAAAGTAGATACATACCAAGAGGAGACAAATAAACAAATGGACCATAGTTCCAATAATTTGGATGAAACATTGGACAGCACTTCAGAAGGTATTAAAGTAAGTCCGAATACAGAAGAGAGGAGGAAGGAAATAGAAATTACAGAATACCAAGGTGTAATGCCATCTGAAAATAAAAATAGCCACAACAAAAAGGATGTTCAAACCGTGGAAAAGAAGACCAAGGAAATAATAAAAACAAGTAGAAAGAAAATAATAAATACCAAGGAAGAATGGGAGATGATTACAGGTGGATTAATTAATGTATTCAACCTTCCAATTAATGAACAGAGGGAGTTAATTAAGTTTACATCCCAGTTAAATGTGTCAACGATGGAAGTGTATCAGACAATATCAGCCGTATCTTCAAGATGGAATATAACATTCAAATATTTGGCAAATAATTCAGAGGTAAAAGGGAATGAAATGAGATTAAATATGATCAACTATGTTATGTTTGAGGAGGTACAATACTGGTTAGTTAAAAAGGAACGAATTGTAACGGAAGACCGGTACTTAAGTGAAAGTTTTATAGCAGCAAAGTGGGAGAGCCGGATGGTAAGAAGATTATCAAGAAGAGAATTAATTACGAACACCGCAGCAATCCGAGAACATGGAGTACCTGAAATAATGGACCACGGTTAAACAGACTCCAAACAAACCAGAAAAAGGGACGGATTTTATGGATACAGGACCAAGCAACCCATTGTAAAACTAAAAACCCCAAAAATTCTAAAAGACGTAAGGACAACTTATTCAAGTTATTTCGAACAATAATTTAGAATGAAGAGAAATAAAAACCCCAAAATTCAAAAAGTGTGTAAGTACAACTTACTTAAGATATTTTGCAACCATTAGAGTTAATAAAAGCACGTAAGGACAACTTACTCAAGTTATTTCGAACCATATAATTTAGAATGAAGAGAAATAAAAACCCCAAAATTCTAAAAGCACGTAAGGACAACTTACTCAAGTTATTTTGAAACCATATAATTTAAAGTGAAGAGACTAAAAGAGAACAGATGATTGAATAATATTTATAAAGAACTGATTTAAAATGGACTAATAGGAAAAATAATATTTGGATGGTAACAAAAGAAGAATAAATAAATAAACAATTAATGGTAATGTGCTCAGATAAGAAGGTACAATAAGAAGAATAACGAATAATTTAATGACTCCAATGAAACTGAAGGAGGATGATAATTAATACAATAATTAGAATTTCTCGGAATTGAAGATTATATAAGAAGAAATGATACGGAGAAATATGTCACAAGAATTTTAACATAAGGCCTATCAATAATGTTATATGCTATTAATTAATGGAAAAGAAGAAGGAATCAAGGAGAAGAAGAAATATATAAATAAATACAAACAGCTACAGTATGAAGAATCCCAAAAGTGTTTGGTACTAGTCGCTAATTGACTACTACTTATAATTTTTTTTTATTTTTATTGTATTGACCGTAGAAATGTTCCGGCAATAATTTTTATGAGCAGGGATGATGTTCCCCTGGTCTCAGAAGGTGTAAGGATGGACAGCGGTGTATGGACCCAGAGTGGCCACCCGACTGGAACCACCGCACAAGATAGGGAAAAATGTTAGGGAAATTGAATATTTAAGGGATATAATTATAAAATAGCTGAAAAGAGTGATATTGGATTCCAGAAGTATAGATAAAGAAAACAGAAGGAAGATAGCAGACTGAAGTTTAATTGATAAAGAGTTTATAGAAGTAAATAGAAATGAGTGTTAAAACAAGTTTAATATGATTAGTGTGACCAGTCCTTATCAAATAAAATGTGGAAGTACCACTACCCAGAGAAATAATTGATGAATTTGCCTCCAAGAGAGAGAGAGTTAAGTAAGAAAACAGCAATTACCACCAGTCGGAATTACCAATCAGAGTTTATAATCAGTCAGAGATGAAACACTATTATGAAGATAAAGAAGAGTTAAGAAAATGGAAATAATCAACAATTTATTTCTATCAACGAGTTGAACTAAAATAAATTTGTTCTAGTGGGGGGGCTTTATGTAACGGTACATAACCCGGTCCCAATAAAGTAAATCATGAGAATAAAAGTCAGAAATGGGTAAAACTAAAGCTCGCTCAAAATTTAATTATATCACTCAACATAATAAACAATTCGAGTGGTATATAGTGCGAAGTGAGTTCTAGTGTACCCATTGAGGTGAAAAACCAAAGTGAAATTAATGTATTACTAAACTGTGCTGTATGTTTTGGATAGGATAAAACTATGGAAGTAGTATGTAATAATACTAATTGATTTTTGTAATTTTATTTATTTATTGTAATTTATATTGTATGAACCACAATTTGTTATACCCAAGTTAATATTATATTGTTTCAAATAATTGTGTTAGATTGTAAGAAAACCCAGGGTTAATTTTAAAAGACATAAAAATTTTAACTACCAAAGATAATGTAAAATTAAAATAATCCTATGAAGGAAATGACAACAGGAAGTAGTACCGGGTATGAACACTATTCGAGACTAAATAAATAATATATAAATTTATTTAATGATAATAAAATGATAAAATATTTATATACAATGTCATAAAAAAAAAATTAACCAAAACATATTATGTAAATTAAATTAGTAAAGAAACCGGAATGGAAGGGAATTATTTTTCCATAAATAAAATATAAATTTATAATAATCACACACTGCCTACATAATAAAAATACTATGTGTTACTAAGAGTGATGAAAAATAACAAGTATTGTTAAAAGGATATAAAAATTTTGAACTAAACCGGAGAGTTGAAGAAACGATGCGACAAAAATTATAAAAAATAACCTTTTTTGGACGTTGGAGGAGCCAAATTCACGCAAGAGTAATAAACAAAGTGAATAGTAACTAATTATACCTGAGGAATCCAAATTAAATGGTGATATACATTAAAAACCAGTGGATGAAAACATTCTGAGGATCCAATATAGTTCGGCCTACTTGCAGTAGACAATTAGAAAATACTCCAAACGAAAAGGAAATAATAACACAAGACGTACCTCATCATAGAATAAAACTTCAATCCAGTAAGGACAACACGGAGCGAGGTAATATAAACATTTTTTCGTAATAAGTCCAGAAGAAAACTCGTTTTTTAACAGTGAAATAGAACAAAAAATATTCATTTTATCATATGTTTCTTTCAAAGTAAACAAATACATGCTGCTCTCTTACGGCAATTCCGGAAACTACGTAATATTTGAAAAATAAACAAAATTATTTATTAATTTTTTGATATTTGTAAAGCGTAGCAATTATCCATTTCTGACACTCTCATAACACAAAGAATTCACCCTGAACCCTGGGGAATTACTAAGAATTATGTAATAACTGATGTTTTTTATTATAGCGTAATATTGGGTAAATAACAACATATATGTTTTGTTCCTTAGACAGATCTATGTTTACTCGGTAAAGTCGAGATGATGTTTTTTTTTTTCAAATAAGATTAATTGTGATACCTATATTTTGGTGGCAGGAGACAAAAGTCAATAATCAATAAAGCAATGTTATTGAGAATTAATATTGAATTATAACGTGTTATAATTTATTGTAGTGGGTAGTTAATGAAAATTTCAGCACAACATACAGAAGAAATCGTCACAACTGAGGGGCAATAATGATACTTACTCTCTCTTCTGCATAAGGCTGAACAAATTACCTCCTTGACCCCAAATCACACACTCTCGATTTCTTTTAGATTGAGTAAAACAAGATAAACAAAATCCTTTATTTATACCTTTTAAAACGTCAGTTAGTATAATTCAAAAGTGACGCATACTGCGTGAGGCATATAATAACACTTTCGCAAGTGCACACCTCACATTAAGAGGTACGTTACAAATTGGCGAACCCAACATTTGGGGCTTGAATGAGAAGGACGTTTCGCTAACACCCGCCTCTCGCAGAAACCGCACGTTACAGAATTGGCGTACAACTGTGGGGCGGAATTAACAAAGCTTGTAATTGCAATATACTCGTAAGTGGTGAATGCCTCTAAAGAGCAGGACGTTACAGAATTGGCGCTCAACGTAAAAGGGCGGTAATTAGAAAAGAATTTTGATATTTAATATAAAATATATATCAAAAAATCTAATTATCGTTGGCAGTTATGAGAAAACAAGAAATGCCTAATACCCGAGGCAAATCGAAGAAGAGGGCAGAAGAAAAGGAGATTGAAGAAGGTGCACAGGAACAAGAAATAGAATTAGTTACGGACAGTGAAATGGACCAACAGACAGGTGATATAGAAGAAACCGAAGTAGTTATGGATACGGAAAAGGAAATAGTGGAAGAGGATGCCCAAGGGGACCAACCAGATAAATCCACCCAAAAAGAAGATATGAGCATGCAGGAGATGTTGAGAATTATTATGGAAAGCAATAAACAAACAAATGATAAAATAGACGAAAAATTTAGGAAACAGGAGGAAACTTTGAAGGAACAGAATAAACAAACTAATGAAAATTTTAGAAAACAGGAGGAAAACTTAAAACAAACCATGAATGAACAATACCATGAACTGAAGGAAGCGGTTGAAGGGCAAAGAGAAGAGATGAATGCAAAATTTGAAGAGAATAATAGGAATTTAAAACAATTTGAGTGTAAAATGGAGAATGTCAATAAGGAGATATGGAAAACTTTCGGAGAGAAGTTTGAAAATGTTAATACGCGTGTCCAAAAAGTAGATACATACCAAGAGGAGACAAATAAACAAATGGACCATAGTTCCAATAATTTGGATGAAACATTGGACAGCACTTCAGAAGGTATTAAAGTAAGTCCGAATACAGAAGAGAGGAGGAAGGAAATAGAAATTACAGAATACCAAGGTGTAATGCCATCTGAAAATAAAAATAGCCACAACAAAAAGGATGTTCAAACCGTGGAAAAGAAGACCAAGGAAATAATAAAAACAAGTAGAAAGAAAATAATAAATACCAAGGAAGAATGGGAGATGATTACAGGTGGATTAATTAATGTATTCAACCTTCCAATTAATGAACAGAGGGAGTTAATTAAGTTTACATCCCAGTTAAATGTGTCAACGATGGAAGTGTATCAGACAATATCAGCCGTATCTTCAAGATGGAATATAACATTCAAATATTTGGCAAATAATTCAGAGGTAAAAGGGAATGAAATGAGATTAAATATGATCAACTATGTTATGTTTGAGGAGGTACAATACTGGTTAGTTAAAAAGGAACGAATTGTAACGGAAGACCGGTACTTAAGTGAAAGTTTTATAGCAGCAAAGTGGGAGAGCCGGATGGTAAGAAGATTATCAAGAAGAGAATTAATTACGAACACCGCAGCAATCCGAGAACATGGAGTACCTGAAATAATGGACCACGGTTAAACAGACTCCAAACAAACCAGAAAAAGGGACGGATTTTATGGATACAGGACCAAGCAACCCATTGTAAAACTAAAAACCCCAAAAATTCTAAAAGACGTAAGGACAACTTATTCAAGTTATTTCGAACAATAATTTAGAATGAAGAGAAATAAAAACCCCAAAATTCAAAAAGTGTGTAAGTACAACTTACTTAAGATATTTTGCAACCATTAGAGTTAATAAAAGCACGTAAGGACAACTTACTCAAGTTATTTCGAACCATATAATTTAGAATGAAGAGAAATAAAAACCCCAAAATTCTAAAAGCACGTAAGGACAACTTACTCAAGTTATTTTGAAACCATATAATTTAAAGTGAAGAGACTAAAAGAGAACAGATGATTGAATAATATTTATAAAGAACTGATTTAAAATGGACTAATAGGAAAAATAATATTTGGATGGTAACAAAAGAAGAATAAATAAATAAACAATTAATGGTAATGTGCTCAGATAAGAAGGTACAATAAGAAGAATAACGAATAATTTAATGACTCCAATGAAACTGAAGGAGGATGATAATTAATACAATAATTAGAATTTCTCGGAATTGAAGATTATATAAGAAGAAATGATACGGAGAAATATGTCACAAGAAGTAAAGTCAAAAGAATTTTAACATAAGGCCTATCAATAATGTTATATGCTATTAATTAATGGAAAAGAAGAAGGAATCAAGGAGAAGAAGAAATATATAAATAAATACAAACAGCTACAGTATGAAGAATCCCAAAAGTGTTTGGTACTAGTCGCTAATTGACTACTACTTATAATTTTTTTTTATTTTTATTGTATTGACCGTAGAAATGTTCCGGCAATAATTTTTATGAGCAGGGATGATGTTCCCCTGGTCTCAGAAGGTGTAAGGATGGACAGCGGTGTATGGACCCAGAGTGGCCACCCGACTGGAACCACCGCACAAGATAGGGAAAAATGTTAGGGAAATTGAATATTTAAGGGATATAATTATAAAATAGCTGAAAAGAGTGATATTGGATTCCAGAAGTATAGATAAAGAAAACAGAAGGAAGATAGCAGACTGAAGTTTAATTGATAAAGAGTTTATAGAAGTAAATAGAAATGAGTGTTAAAACAAGTTTAATATGATTAGTGTGACCAGTCCTTATCAAATAAAATGTGGAAGTACCACTACCCAGAGAAATAATTGATGAATTTGCCTCCAAGAGAGAGAGAGTTAAGTAAGAAAACAGCAATTACCACCAGTCGGAATTACCAATCAGAGTTTATAATCAGTCAGAGATGAAACACTATTATGAAGATAAAGAAGAGTTAAGAAAATGGAAATAATCAACAATTTATTTCTATCAACGAGTTGAACTAAAATAAATTTGTTCTAGTGGGGGGGCTTTATGTAACGGTACATAACCCGGTCCCAATAAAGTAAATCATGAGAATAAAAGTCAGAAATGGGTAAAACTAAAGCTCGCTCAAAATTTAATTATATCACTCAACATAATAAACAATTCGAGTGGTATATAGTGCGAAGTGAGTTCTAGTGTACCCATTGAGGTGAAAAACCAAAGTGAAATTAATGTATTACTAAACTGTGCTGTATGTTTTGGATAGGATAAAACTATGGAAGTAGTATGTAATAATACTAATTGATTTTTGTAATTTTATTTATTTATTGTAATTTATATTGTATGAACCACAATTTGTTATACCCAAGTTAATATTATATTGTTTCAAATAATTGTGTTAGATTGTAAGAAAACCCAGGGTTAATTTTAAAAGACATAAAAATTTTAACTACCAAAGATAATGTAAAATTAAAATAATCCTATGAAGGAAATGACAACAGGAAGTAGTACCGGGTATGAACACTATTCGAGACTAAATAAATAATATATAAATTTATTTAATGATAATAAAATGATAAAATATTTATATACAATGTCATAAAAAAAAAATTAACCAAAACATATTATGTAAATTAAATTAGTAAAGAAACCGGAATGGAAGGGAATTATTTTTCCATAAATAAAATATAAATTTATAATAATCACACACTGCCTA
The DNA here is from genome assembly GCA_034769895.1 of Magicicada septendecula. NCBI lineage: Eukaryota > Metazoa > Arthropoda > Insecta > Hemiptera > Cicadidae > Magicicada > Magicicada septendecula. The sequence goes on from CM068368.1 coordinate 666,172,415, forward strand.
CATAATAAAAATACTATGTGTTACTAAGAGTGATGAAAAATAACAAGTATTGTTAAAAGGATATAAAAATTTTGAACTAAACCGGAGAGTTGAAGAAACGATGCGACAAAAATTATAAAAAATAACCTTTTTTGGACGTTGGAGGAGCCAAATTCACGCAAGAGTAATAAACAAAGTGAATAGTAACTAATTATACCTGAGGAATCCAAATTAAATGGTGATATACATTAAAAACCAGTGGATGAAAACATTCTGAGGATCCAATATAGTTCGGCCTACTTGCAGTAGACAATTAGAAAATACTCCAAACGAAAAGGAAATAATAACACAAGACGTACCTCATCATAGAATAAAACTTCAATCCAGTAAGGACAACACGGAGCGAGGTAATATAAACATTTTTTCGTAATAAGTCCAGAAGAAAACTCGTTTTTTAACAGTGAAATAGAACAAAAAATATTCATTTTATCATATGTTTCTTTCAAAGTAAACAAATACATGCTGCTCTCTTACGGCAATTCCGGAAACTACGTAATATTTGAAAAATAAACAAAATTATTTATTAATTTTTTGATATTTGTAAAGCGTAGCAATTATCCATTTCTGACACTCTCATAACACAAAGAATTCACCCTGAACCCTGGGGAATTACTAAGAATTATGTAATAACTGATGTTTTTTATTATAGCGTAATATTGGGTAAATAACAACATATATGTTTTGTTCCTTAGACAGATCTATGTTTACTCGGTAAAGTCGAGATGATGTTTTTTTTTTTCAAATAAGATTAATTGTGATACCTATAGTTTGGTGGCAGGAGACAAAAGTCAATAATCAATAAAGCAATGTTATTGAGAATTAATATTGAATTATAACGTGTTATAATTTATTGTAGTGGGTAGTTAATGAAAATTTCAGCACAACATACAGAAGAAATCGTCACAACTGAGGGGCAATAATGATACTTACTCTCTCTTCTGCATAAGGCTGAACAAATTACCTCCTTGACCCCAAATCACACACTCTCGATTTCTTTTAGATTGAGTAAAACAAGATAAACAAAATCCTTTATTTATACCTTTTAAAACGTCAGTTAGTATAATTCAAAAGTGACGCATACTGCGTGAGGCATATAATAACACTTTCGCAAGTGCACACCTCACATTAAGAGGTACGTTACAAATTGGCGAACCCAACATTTGGGGCTTGAATGAGAAGGACGTTTCGCTAACACCCGCCTCTCGCAGAAACCGCACGTTACAGAATTGGCGTACAACTGTGGGGCGGAATTAACAAAGCTTGTAATTGCAATATACTCGTAAGTGGTGAATGCCTCTAAAGAGCAGGACGTTACAGAATTGGCGCTCAACGTAAAAGGGCGGTAATTAGAAAAGAATTTTGATATTTAATATAAAATATATATCAAAAAATCTAATTATCGTTGGCAGTTATGAGAAAACAAGAAATGCCTAATACCCGAGGCAAATCGAAGAAGAGGGCAGAAGAAAAGGAGATTGAAGAAGGTGCACAGGAACAAGAAATAGAATTAGTTACGGACAGTGAAATGGACCAACAGACAGGTGATATAGAAGAAACCGAAGTAGTTATGGATACGGAAAAGGAAATAGTGGAAGAGGATGCCCAAGGGGACCAACCAGATAAATCCACCCAAAAAGAAGATATGAGCATGCAGGAGATGTTGAGAATTATTATGGAAAGCAATAAACAAACAAATGATAAAATAGACGAAAAATTTAGGAAACAGGAGGAAACTTTGAAGGAACAGAATAAACAAACTAATGAAAATTTTAGAAAACAGGAGGAAAACTTAAAACAAACCATGAATGAACAATACCATGAACTGAAGGAAGCGGTTGAAGGGCAAAGAGAAGAGATGAATGCAAAATTTGAAGAGAATAATAGGAATTTAAAACAATTTGAGTGTAAAATGGAGAATGTCAATAAGGAGATATGGAAAACTTTCGGAGAGAAGTTTGAAAATGTTAATACGCGTGTCCAAAAAGTAGATACATACCAAGAGGAGACAAATAAACAAATGGACCATAGTTCCAATAATTTGGATGAAACATTGGACAGCACTTCAGAAGGTATTAAAGTAAGTCCGAATACAGAAGAGAGGAGGAAGGAAATAGAAATTACAGAATACCAAGGTGTAATGCCATCTGAAAATAAAAATAGCCACAACAAAAAGGATGTTCAAACCGTGGAAAAGAAGACCAAGGAAATAATAAAAACAAGTAGAAAGAAAATAATAAATACCAAGGAAGAATGGGAGATGATTACAGGTGGATTAATTAATGTATTCAACCTTCCAATTAATGAACAGAGGGAGTTAATTAAGTTTACATCCCAGTTAAATGTGTCAACGATGGAAGTGTATCAGACAATATCAGCCGTATCTTCAAGATGGAATATAACATTCAAATATTTGGCAAATAATTCAGAGGTAAAAGGGAATGAAATGAGATTAAATATGATCAACTATGTTATGTTTGAGGAGGTACAATACTGGTTAGTTAAAAAGGAACGAATTGTAACGGAAGACCGGTACTTAAGTGAAAGTTTTATAGCAGCAAAGTGGGAGAGCCGGATGGTAAGAAGATTATCAAGAAGAGAATTAATTACGAACACCGCAGCAATCCGAGAACATGGAGTACCTGAAATAATGGACCACGGTTAAACAGACTCCAAACAAACCAGAAAAAGGGACGGATTTTATGGATACAGGACCAAGCAACCCATTGTAAAACTAAAAACCCCAAAAATTCTAAAAGACGTAAGGACAACTTATTCAAGTTATTTCGAACAATAATTTAGAATGAAGAGAAATAAAAACCCCAAAATTCAAAAAGTGTGTAAGTACAACTTACTTAAGATATTTTGCAACCATTAGAGTTAATAAAAGCACGTAAGGACAACTTACTCAAGTTATTTCGAACCATATAATTTAGAATGAAGAGAAATAAAAACCCCAAAATTCTAAAAGCACGTAAGGACAACTTACTCAAGTTATTTTGAAACCATATAATTTAAAGTGAAGAGACTAAAAGAGAACAGATGATTGAATAATATTTATAAAGAACTGATTTAAAATGGACTAATAGGAAAAATAATATTTGGATGGTAACAAAAGAAGAATAAATAAATAAACAATTAATGGTAATGTGCTCAGATAAGAAGGTACAATAAGAAGAATAACGAATAATTTAATGACTCCAATGAAACTGAAGGAGGATGATAATTAATACAATAATTAGAATTTCTCGGAATTGAAGATTATATAAGAAGAAATGATACGGAGAAATATGTCACAAGAAGTAAAGTCAAAAGAATTTTAACATAAGGCCTATCAATAATGTTATATGCTATTAATTAATGGAAAAGAAGAAGGAATCAAGGAGAAGAAGAAATATATAAATAAATACAAACAGCTACAGTATGAAGAATCCCAAAAGTGTTTGGTACTAGTCGCTAATTGACTACTACTTATAATTTTTTTTTATTTTTATTGTATTGACCGTAGAAATGTTCCGGCAATAATTTTTATGAGCAGGGATGATGTTCCCCTGGTCTCAGAAGGTGTAAGGATGGACAGCGGTGTATGGACCCAGAGTGGCCACCCGACTGGAACCACCGCACAAGATAGGGAAAAATGTTAGGGAAATTGAATATTTAAGGGATATAATTATAAAATAGCTGAAAAGAGTGATATTGGATTCCAGAAGTATAGATAAAGAAAACAGAAGGAAGATAGCAGACTGAAGTTTAATTGATAAAGAGTTTATAGAAGTAAATAGAAATGAGTGTTAAAACAAGTTTAATATGATTAGTGTGACCAGTCCTTATCAAATAAAATGTGGAAGTACCACTACCCAGAGAAATAATTGATGAATTTGCCTCCAAGAGAGAGAGAGTTAAGTAAGAAAACAGCAATTACCACCAGTCGGAATTACCAATCAGAGTTTATAATCAGTCAGAGATGAAACACTATTATGAAGATAAAGAAGAGTTAAGAAAATGGAAATAATCAACAATTTATTTCTATCAACGAGTTGAACTAAAATAAATTTGTTCTAGTGGGGGGGCTTTATGTAACGGTACATAACCCGGTCCCAATAAAGTAAATCATGAGAATAAAAGTCAGAAATGGGTAAAACTAAAGCTCGCTCAAAATTTAATTATATCACTCAACATAATAAACAATTCGAGTGGTATATAGTGCGAAGTGAGTTCTAGTGTACCCATTGAGGTGAAAAACCAAAGTGAAATTAATGTATTACTAAACTGTGCTGTATGTTTTGGATAGGATAAAACTATGGAAGTAGTATGTAATAATACTAATTGATTTTTGTAATTTTATTTATTTATTGTAATTTATATTGTATGAACCACAATTTGTTATACCCAAGTTAATATTATATTGTTTCAAATAATTGTGTTAGATTGTAAGAAAACCCAGGGTTAATTTTAAAAGACATAAAAATTTTAACTACCAAAGATAATGTAAAATTAAAATAATCCTATGAAGGAAATGACAACAGGAAGTAGTACCGGGTATGAACACTATTCGAGACTAAATAAATAATATATAAATTTATTTAATGATAATAAAATGATAAAATATTTATATACAATGTCATAAAAAAAAAATTAACCAAAACATATTATGTAAATTAAATTAGTAAAGAAACCGGAATGGAAGGGAATTATTTTTCCATAAATAAAATATAAATTTATAATAATCACACACTGCCTACATAATAAAAATACTATGTGTTACTAAGAGTGATGAAAAATAACAAGTATTGTTAAAAGGATATAAAAATTTTGAACTAAACCGGAGAGTTGAAGAAACGATGCGACAAAAATTATAAAAAATAACCTTTTTTGGACGTTGGAGGAGCCAAATTCACGCAAGAGTAATAAACAAAGTGAATAGTAACTAATTATACCTGAGGAATCCAAATTAAATGGTGATATACATTAAAAACCAGTGGATGAAAACATTCTGAGGATCCAATATAGTTCGGCCTACTTGCAGTAGACAATTAGAAAATACTCCAAACGAAAAGGAAATAATAACGCAAGACGTACCTCATCATAGAATAAAACTTCAATCCAGTAAGGACAACACGGAGCGAGGTAATATAAACATTTTTTCGTAATAAGTCCAGAAGAAAACTCGTTTTTTAACAGTGAAATAGAACAAAAAATATTCATTTTATCATATGTTTCTTTCAAAGTAAACAAATACATGCTGCTCTCTTACGGCAATTCCGGAAACTACGTAATATTTGAAAAATAAACAAAATTATTTATTAATTTTTTGATATTTGTAAAGCGTAGCAATTATCCATTTCTGACACTCTCATAACACAAAGAATTCACCCTGAACCCTGGGGAATTACTAAGAATTATGTAATAACTGATGTTTTTTATTATAGCGTAATATTGGGTAAATAACAACATATATGTTTTGTTCCTTAGACAGATCTATGTTTACTCGGTAAAGTCGAGATGATGTTTTTTTTTTTCAAATAAGATTAATTGTGATACCTATATTTTGGTGGCAGGAGACAAAAGTCAATAATCAATAAAGCAATGTTATTGAGAATTAATATTGAATTATAACGTGTTATAATTTATTGTAGTGGGTAGTTAATGAAAATTTCAGCACAACATACAGAAGAAATCGTCACAACTGAGGGGCAATAATGATACTTACTCTCTCTTCTGCATAAGGCTGAACAAATTACCTCCTTGACCCCAAATCACACACTCTCGATTTCTTTTAGATTGAGTAAAACAAGATAAACAAAATCCTTTATTTATACCTTTTAAAACGTCAGTTAGTATAATTCAAAAGTGACGCATACTGCGTGAGGCATATAATAACACTTTCGCAAGTGCACACCTCACATTAAGAGGTACGTTACAAATTGGCGAACCCAACATTTGGGGCTTGAATGAGAAGGACGTTTCGCTAACACCCGCCTCTCGCAGAAACCGCACGTTACAGAATTGGCGTACAACTGTGGGGCGGAATTAACAAAGCTTGTAATTGCAATATACTCGTAAGTGGTGAATGCCTCTAAAGAGCAGGACGTTACAGAATTGGCGCTCAACGTAAAAGGGCGGTAATTAGAAAAGAATTTTGATATTTAATATAAAATATATATCAAAAAATCTAATTATCGTTGGCAGTTATGAGAAAACAAGAAATGCCTAATACCCGAGGCAAATCGAAGAAGAGGGCAGAAGAAAAGGAGATTGAAGAAGGTGCACAGGAACAAGAAATAGAATTAGTTACGGACAGTGAAATGGACCAACAGACAGGTGATATAGAAGAAACCGAAGTAGTTATGGATACGGAAAAGGAAATAGTGGAAGAGGATGCCCAAGGGGACCAACCAGATAAATCCACCCAAAAAGAAGATATGAGCATGCAGGAGATGTTGAGAATTATTATGGAAAGCAATAAACAAACAAATGATAAAATAGACGAAAAATTTAGGAAACAGGAGGAAACTTTGAAGGAACAGAATAAACAAACTAATGAAAATTTTAGAAAACAGGAGGAAAACTTAAAACAAACCATGAATGAACAATACCATGAACTGAAGGAAGCGGTTGAAGGGCAAAGAGAAGAGATGAATGCAAAATTTGAAGAGAATAATAGGAATTTAAAACAATTTGAGTGTAAAATGGAGAATGTCAATAAGGAGATATGGAAAACTTTCGGAGAGAAGTTTGAAAATGTTAATACGCGTGTCCAAAAAGTAGATACATACCAAGAGGAGACAAATAAACAAATGGACCATAGTTCCAATAATTTGGATGAAACATTGGACAGCACTTCAGAAGGTATTAAAGTAAGTCCGAATACAGAAGAGAGGAGGAAGGAAATAGAAATTACAGAATACCAAGGTGTAATGCCATCTGAAAATAAAAATAGCCACAACAAAAAGGATGTTCAAACCGTGGAAAAGAAGACCAAGGAAATAATAAAAACAAGTAGAAAGAAAATAATAAATACCAAGGAAGAATGGGAGATGATTACAGGTGGATTAATTAATGTATTCAACCTTCCAATTAATGAACAGAGGGAGTTAATTAAGTTTACATCCCAGTTAAATGTGTCAACGATGGAAGTGTATCAGACAATATCAGCCGTATCTTCAAGATGGAATATAACATTCAAATATTTGGCAAATAATTCAGAGGTAAAAGGGAATGAAATGAGATTAAATATGATCAACTATGTTATGTTTGAGGAGGTACAATACTGGTTAGTTAAAAAGGAACGAATTGTAACGGAAGACCGGTACTTAAGTGAAAGTTTTATAGCAGCAAAGTGGGAGAGCCGGATGGTAAGAAGATTATCAAGAAGAGAATTAATTACGAACACCGCAGCAATCCGAGAACATGGAGTACCTGAAATAATGGACCACGGTTAAACAGACTCCAAACAAACCAGAAAAAGGGACGGATTTTATGGATACAGGACCAAGCAACCCATTGTAAAACTAAAAACCCCAAAAATTCTAAAAGACGTAAGGACAACTTATTCAAGTTATTTCGAACAATAATTTAGAATGAAGAGAAATAAAAACCCCAAAATTCAAAAAGTGTGTAAGTACAACTTACTTAAGATATTTTGCAACCATTAGAGTTAATAAAAGCACGTAAGGACAACTTACTCAAGTTATTTCGAACCATATAATTTAGAATGAAGAGAAATAAAAACCCCAAAATTCTAAAAGCACGTAAGGACAACTTACTCAAGTTATTTTGAAACCATATAATTTAAAGTGAAGAGACTAAAAGAGAACAGATGATTGAATAATATTTATAAAGAACTGATTTAAAATGGACTAATAGGAAAAATAATATTTGGATGGTAACAAAAGAAGAATAAATAAATAAACAATTAATGGTAATGTGCTCAGATAAGAAGGTACAATAAGAAGAATAACGAATAATTTAATGACTCCAATGAAACTGAAGGAGGATGATAATTAATACAATAATTAGAATTTCTCGGAATTGAAGATTATATAAGAAGAAATGATACGGAGAAATATGTCACAAGAAGTAAAGTCAAAAGAATTTTAACATAAGGCCTATCAATAATGTTATATGCTATTAATTAATGGAAAAGAAGAAGGAATCAAGGAGAAGAAGAAATATATAAATAAATACAAACAGCTACAGTATGAAGAATCCCAAAAGTGTTTGGTACTAGTCGCTAATTGACTACTACTTATAATTTTTTTTTATTTTTATTGTATTGACCGTAGAAATGTTCCGGCAATAATTTTTATGAGCAGGGATGATGTTCCCCTGGTCTCAGAAGGCGTAAGGATGGACAGCGGTGTATGGACCCAGAGTGGCCACCCGACTGGAACCACCGCACAAGATAGGGAAAAATGTTAGGGAAATTGAATATTTAAGGGATATAATTATAAAATAGCTGAAAAGAGTGATATTGGATTCCAGAAGTATAGATAAAGAAAACAGAAGGAAGATAGCAGACTGAAGTTTAATTGATAAAGAGTTTATAGAAGTAAATAGAAATGAGTGTTAAAACAAGTTTAATATGATTAGTGTGACCAGTCCTTATCAAATAAAATGTGGAAGTACCACTACCCAGAGAAATAATTGATGAATTTGCCTCCAAGAGAGAGAGAGTTAAGTAAGAAAACAGCAATTACCACCAGTCGGAATTACCAATCAGAGTTTATAATCAGTCAGAGATGAAACACTATTATGAAGATAAAGAAGAGTTAAGAAAATGGAAATAATCAACAATTTATTTCTATCAACGAGTTGAACTAAAATAAATTTGTTCTAGTGGGGGGGCTTTATGTAACGGTACATAACCCGGTCCCAATAAAGTAAATCATGAGAATAAAAGTCAGAAATGGGTAAAACTAAAGCTCGCTCAAAATTTAATTATATCACTCAACATAATAAACAATTCGAGTGGTATATAGTGCGAAGTGAGTTCTAGTGTACCCATTGAGGTGAAAAACCAAAGTGAAATTAATGTATTACTAAACTGTGCTGTATGTTTTGGATAGGATAAAACTATGGAAGTAGTATGTAATAATACTAATTGATTTTTGTAATTTTATTTATTTATTGTAATTTATATTGTATGAACCACAATTTGTTATACCCAAGTTAATATTATATTGTTTCAAATAATTGTGTTAGATTGTAAGAAAACCCAGGGTTAATTTTAAAAGACATAAAAATTTTAACTACCAAAGATAAAATAAAATTAAAATAATCCTATGAAGGAAATGACAACAGGAAGTAGTACCGGGTATGAACACTATTCGAGACTAAATAAATAATATATAAATTTATTTAATGATAATAAAATGATAAAATATTTATATACAATGTCATAAAAAAAAAAATTAACCAAAACATATTATGTAAATTAAATTAGTAAAGAAACTGGAATGGAAGGGAATTATTTTTCCATAAATAAAATATAAATTTATAATAATCACACACTGCCTACATAATAAAAATACTATGTGTTACTAAGAGTGATGAAAAATAACAAGTATTGTTAAAAGGATATAAAAATTTTGAACTAAACCGGAGAGTTGAAGAAACGATGCGACAAAAATTATAAAAAATAACCTTTTTTGGACGTTGGAGGAGGCGAAATTCACGCAAGAGTAATAAACAAAGTGAATACTAACTAATTATACCTGAGGAATCCAAATTAAATGGTGATATACATTAAAAACCAGTGGATGAAAACATTCTGAGGATCCAATATAGTTCGGCCTACTTCCAGTAGACAATTAGAAAATACTCCAAACGAAAAGGAAATAATAACGCAAGATGTACCTCATCATAGAATAAAACTTCAATCCAGTAAGGACAACACGGAGCGAGGTAATATAAACATTTTTTCGTAATAAGTCCAGAAGAAAACTCGTTTTTTAACAGTGAAATAGAACAAAAAATATTCATTTTATCATATGTTTCTTTCAAAGTAAACAAATACATGCTGCTCTCTTACGGCAATTCCGGAAACTACGTAATATTTGAAAAATAAACAAAATTATTTATTAATTTTTTGATATTTGTAAAGCGTAGCAATTATCCATTTCAGACACTCTCGTAACACAAAGAATTCACCCTGAACCCTGGGGAATTACTAAGAATTATGTAATAACTGATGTTTTTTATTATAGCGTAATATTGGGTAAATAACAACATATATGTTTTGTTCCTTAGACAGATCTATGTTTACTCGGTAAAGTCGAGATGATGTTTTTTTTTTCAAATAAGATTAATTGTGATACCTATATTTTGGTGGCAGGAGACAAAAGTCAATAATCAATAAAGCAATGTTATTGAGAATTAATATTGAATTATAACGTGTTATAATTTATTGTAGTGGGTAGTTAATGAAAATTTCAGCACAACATACAGAAGAAATCGTCACAACTGAGGGGCAATAATGATACTTACTCTCTCTTCTGCATAAGGCTGAACAAATTACCTCCTTGACCCCAAATCACACACTCTCGATTTCTTTTAGATTGAGTAAAACAAGATAAACAAAATCCTTTATTTATACCTTTTAAAACGTCAGTTAGTATAATTCAAAAGTGACGCATACTGCGTGAGGCATATAATAACACTTTCGCAAGTGCACACCTCACATTAAGAGGTACGTTACAAATTGGCGAACCCAACATTTGGGGCTTGAATGAGAAGGACGTTTCGCTAACACCCGCCTCTCGCAGAAACCGCACGTTACAGAATTGGCGTACAACTGTGGGGCGGAATTAACAAAGCTTGTAATTGCAATATACTCGTAAGTGGTGAATGCCTCTAAAGAGCAGGACGTTACAGAATTGGCGCTCAACGTAAAAGGGCGGTAATTAGAAAAGAATTTTGATATTTAATATAAAATATATATCAAAAAATCTAATTATCGTTGGCAGTTATGAGAAAACAAGAAATGCCTAATACCCGAGGCAAATCGAAGAAGAGGGCAGAAGAAAAGGAGATTGAAGAAGGTGGACAGGAACAAGAAATAGAATTAGTTACGGACAGTGAAATGGACCAACAGACAGGTGATATAGAAGAAACCGAAGTAGTTATGGATACGGAAAAGGAAATAGTGGAAGAGGATGCCCAAGGGGACCAACCAGATAAATCCACCCAAAAAGAAGATATGAGCATGCAGGAGATGTTGAGAATTATTATGGAAAGCAATAAACAAACAAATGATAAAATAGACGAAAAATTTAGGAAACAGGAGGAAACTTTGAAGGAACAGAATAAACAAACTAATGAAAATTTTAGAAAACAGGAGGAAAACTTAAAACAAACCATGAATGAACAATACCATGAACTGAAGGAAGCGGTTGAAGGGCAAAGAGAAGAGATGAATGCAAAATTTGAAGAGAATAATAGGAATTTAAAACAATTTGAGTGTAAAATGGAGAATGTCAATAAGGAGATATGGAAAACTTTCGGAGAGAAGTTTGAAAATGTTAATACGCGTGTCCAAAAAGTAGATACATACCAAGAGGAGACAAATAAACAAATGGACCATAGTTCCAATAATTTGGATGAAACATTGGACAGCACTTCAGAAGGTATTAAAGTAAGTCCGAATACAGAAGAGAGGAGGAAGGAAATAGAAATTACAGAATACCAAGGTGTAATGCCATCTGAAAATAAAAATAGCCACAACAAAAAGGATGTTCAAACCGTGGAAAAGAAGACCAAGGAAATAATAAAAACAAGTAGAAAGAAAATAATAAATACCAAGGAAGAATGGGAGATGATTACAGGTGGATTAATTAATGTATTCAACCTTCCAATTAATGAACAGAGGGAGTTAATTAAGTTTACATCCCAGTTAAATGTGTCAACGATGGAAGTGTATCAGACAATATCAGCCATATCTTCAAGATGGAATATAACATTCAAATATTTGGCAAATAATTCAGAGGTAAAAGGGAATGAAATGAGATTAAATATGATCAACTATGTTGTTTGAGGAGGTACAATACTGGTTAGTTAAAAAGGAACGAATTGTAACGGAAGACCGGTACTTAAGTGAGTTTTATAGCAGCAAAGTGCGAGAGCCGGATGGTAAGAAGATTATCAAGAAGAGAATTAATTACGAACACCCCAGCAATCCGAGAACATGGAGTACCTGAAATAATGGACCACGGTTAAACAGACTCCAAACAAACCAGAAAAAGGGACGGATTTTATGGATACAGGACCAAGCAACCCATTGTAAAACTAAAAACCCCAAAAATTCTAAAAGACGTAAGGACAACTTATTCACGTTATTTCGAACAATAATTTAGAATGAAGAGAAATAAAAACCCCAAAATTCAAAAAGTGTGTAAGTACAACTTACTTAAGATATTTTGCAACCATTAGAGTTAATAAAAGCACGTAAGGACAACTTACTCAAGTTATTTCGAACCATATAATTTAGAATGAAGAGAAATAAAAACCCCAAAATTCTAAAAGCACGTAAGGACAACTTACTCAAGTTATTTTGAAACCATATAATTTAAAGTGAAGAGACTAAAAGAGAACAGATGATTGAATAATATTTATAAAGAACTGATTTAAAATGGACTAATAGGAAAAATAATATTTGGATGGTAACAAAAGAAGAATAAATAAATAAACAATTAATGGTAATGTGCTCAGATAAGAAGGTACAATAAGAAGAATAACGAATAATTTAATGACTCCAATGAAACTGAAGGAGGATGATAATTAATACAATAATTAGAATTTCTCGGAATTGAAGATTATATAAGAAGAAATGATACGGAGAAATATGTCACAAGAAGTAAAGTCAAAAGAATTTTAACATAAGGCCTATCAATAATGTTATATGCTATTAATTAATGGAAAAGAAGAAGGAATCAAGGAGAAGAAGAAATATATAAATAAATACAAACAGCTACAGTATGAAGAATCCCAAAAGTGTTTGGTACTAGTCGCTAATTGACTACTACTTATAATTTTTTTTTATTTTTATTGTATTGACCGTAGAAATGTTCCGGCAATAATTTTTATGAGCAGGGATGATGTTCCCCTGGTCTCAGAAGGTGTAAGGATGGACAGCGGTGTATGGACCCAGAATGGCCACCCGACTGGAACCACCGCACAAGATAGGGAAAAATGTTAGGGAAATTGAATATTTAAGGGATATAATTATAAAATAGCTGAAAAGAGTGATATTGGATTCCAGAAGTATAGATAAAGAAAACAGAAGGAAGATAGCAGACTGAAGTTTAATTGATAAAGAGTTTATAGAAGTAAATAGAAATGAGTGTTAAAACAAGTTTAATATGATTAGTGTGACCAGTCCTTATCAAATAAAATGTGGAAGTACCACTACCCAGAGAAATAATTGATGAATTTGCCTCCAAGAGAGAGAGAGTTAAGTAAGAAAACAGCAATTACCACCAGTCGGAATTACCAATCAGAGTTTATAATCAGTCAGAGATGAAACACTATTATGAAGATAAAGAAGAGTTAAGAAAATGGAAATAATCAACAATTTATTTCTATCAATGAGTTGAACTAAAATAAATTTGTTCTAGTGGGGGGGCTTTATGTAACGGTACATAACCCGGTCCCAATAAAGTAAATCATGAGAATAAAAGTCAGAAATGGGTAAAACTAAAGCTCGCTCAAAATTTAATTATATCACTCAACATAATAAACAATTCGAGTGGTATATAGTGCGAAGTGAGTTCTAGTGTACCCATTGAGGTGAAAAACCAAAGTGAAATTAATGTATTACTAAACTGTGCTGTATGTTTTGGATAGGATAAAACTATGGAAGTAGTATGTAATAATACTAATTGATTTTTGTAATTTTATTTATTTATTGTAATTTATATTGTATGAACCACAATTTGTTATACCCAAGTTAATATTATATTGTTTCAAACAATTGTGTTAGATTGTAAGAAAACCCAGGGTTAATTTTAAAAGACATAAAAATTTTAACTACCAAAGATAATATAAAATTAAAATAATCCTATGAAGGAAATGACAACAGGAAGTAGTACCGGGTATGAACACAATTCGAGACTAAATAAATAATATATAAATTTATTTAATGATAATAAAATGATAAAATATTTATATACAATGTCATAAAAAAAAAAATTAACCAAAACATATTATGTAAATTAAATTAGTAAAGAAACTGGAATGGAAGGGAATTATTTTTCCATAAATAAAATATAAATTTATAATAATCACACACTGCCTACATAATAAAAATACTATGTGTTACTAAGAGTGATGAAAAATAACAAGTATTGTTAAAAGGATATAAAAATTTTGAACTAAACCGGAGAGTTGAAGAAACGATGCGACAAAAATTATAAAAAATAACCTTTTTTGGACGTTGGAGGAGGCGAAATTCACGCAAGAGTAATAAACAAAGTGAATACTAACTAATTATACCTGAGGAATCCAAATTAAATGGTGATATACATTAAAAACCAGTGGATGAAAACATTCTGAGGATCCAATATAGTTTGGCCTACTTCCAGTAGACAATTAGAAAATACTCCAAACGAAAAGGAAATAATAACGCAAGATGTACCTCATCATAGAATAAAACTTCAATCCAGTAAGGACAACACGGAGCGAGGTAATATAAACATTTTTTCGTAATAAGTCCAGAAGAAAACTCGTTTTTTAACAGTGAAATAGAACAAAAAATATTCATTTTATCATATGTTTCTTTCAAAGTAAACAAATACATGCTGCTCTCTTACGGCAATTCCGGAAACTACGTAATATTTGAAAAATAAACAAAATTATTTATTAATTTTTTGATATTTGTAAAGCGTAGCAATTATCCATTTCAGACACTCTCGTAACACAAAGAATTCACCCTGAACCCTGGGGAATTACTAAGAATTATGTAATAACTGATGTTTTTTATTATAGCGTAATATTGGGTAAATAACAACATATATGTTTTGTTCCTTAGACAGATCTATGTTTACTCGGTAAAGTCGAGATGATGTTTTTTTTTTCAAATAAGATTAATTGTGATACCTATATTTTGGTGGCAGGAGACAAAAGTCAATAATCAATAAAGCAATGTTATTGAGAATTAATATTGAATTATAACGTGTTATAATTTATTGTAGTGGGTAGTTAATGAAAATTTCAGCACAACATACAGAAGAAATCGTCACAACTGAGGGGCAATAATGATACTTACTCTCTCTTCTGCATAAGGCTGAACAAATTACCTCCTTGACCCCAAATCACACACTCTCGATTTCTTTTAGATTGAGTAAAACAAGATAAACAAAATCCTTTATTTATACCTTTTAAATCGTCAGTTAGTATAATTCAAAAGTGACGCATACTGCGTGAGGCATATAATAACACTTTTGCAAGTGCACACCTCACATTAAGAGGTACGTTACAAATTGGCGAACCCAACATTTGGGGCTTGGATGAGAAGGACGTTTCGCTAACACCTGCCTCTCGCAGAAACCGCACGTTACAGAATTGGCGTACAACTGTGGGGCGGAATTAACAAAGCTTGTAATTGCAATATACTCGTAAGTGGTGAATGCCTCTAAAGAGCAGGACGTTACAATATATACAACAATAAATTGTATTATTCATACAGGTGTCTAAAAATTGTCAACAGTGTATCATAAAATTAATGATTATTAATTTGTAAGTACGTTTTTAATATTTGTAACTCCTTGTAAAATTTTTGGTATAAGAATAAACCTATTCTTATCAGCTTTATATATGATGTGCTCCGCATTGTGGGGCCAGTGTATTAAAATGACTTTTGGAAAATGACGGAGTGTTTAGAGGTTTGCTCCACCTCTGTCTAGGTTGAGCTGGCATTGCAGTACTTCCGGGTCTGTGCATACACTTTTCTTACACCAGAATTTTCTGACCATCTATAATTTTTACAATTTTCAATTGTGTCTAAAAACGTGCATGCGTATTGCAGTTCTAGGCTTTTGCCTAGAAAACATTTGATGGTCTGCCTCATTGTTTCAGCTTGCTGCCAGAGAGAATCGAGCGAACTGAAGGCTTCAAGAATGTTTACACCCATTGCTTACTTCCACACAGACAACTGACACTATTTCGCTGGAAGGAGGAACCGAGCACCAGCAGCCTGAGGGAGGAACTGCAGTCCTATGACAGTGTAATAACAATTATCATAAATAGAGCTTGCTGTAAATTATAAGGGTAGCTGATACTGAAGAAGGTTACACAGTTATTTTTTCTGTCTTATTCTCATGTTTGGTATCAGCCAATAAGCATGTTCAGGAAAAATAGTTTGTCATACCTACAGGGATGCATACAAAATTTGTGTCGTACATGCATCGGTTACGATTAGGACTAAATACAGCAGTGTTCTTGTCGTCGGCAGCAAGTTACAACCAAGTGCAAGGTAAGAGTCTGCACAAAAGAACATACACACTCCCGGCAGAATGAGTTGCACGACCATGACAATAAGGGTACGAGTGAGGGTTAGAAATACAGACACCTGTGAATCATCCATATGTCCTGGTAAAATGCAGTGTGCAAATCGTTACAAACAGGCTAATAAAGATGTGTTTGGTTTCTGTGTTCAGAAAGTGCTGTTTGGAGAAAATGCAAACACAAAGCCTAATATATAAGAAAACATAAAATCTTTAAGTGTTTCTACAAAATTTGTTGTAACTACACAGAAGAAACAGAAACTACAAAAAAAAGTAGAATTACAAAATGCACACAACAAATACATTAGGAATTCACTTTATAGGCCTGATAATTTTGTAATTGTAGGCCTATAATAAACAATTTCTTTTACAATTCAGAAGCAGCATTGACAATTATAACAGAACAGGCGTATAAACGAGAAGTTACGAACCCGGACCTAATGCGCATTAGTGAAACATTACCATTATCGTTGAGTTGAGTATATACTGTACCTATCAAAGTCCAATTGTACTTTTTGGTTGATCTGATCTGTTTTAACAGTTGTTTTGAAAAACTCATTAAAAATGTATATATACAATTTTTGTAATTCTACTACACAAATGATATTCTGTTAACAGAATCCATGTCAGATTTCTTCATTTCCTTTGATCAAAGCCTGCAATTTTTTGAAAATATAGCTCTTATACTGGTATTTGCATTGTGTGCAGGATTTTTTTTTTTGGCGGGGATCCCACAGCTACTGCAGCATCCCGCATCGCAGTTTCCATATCAACTTATTTGTGTATCTTCATTCTTCAGATTCTTTTCTTCCATACTCCTTTCGATCCCTTCTACCCATTTTAATCTAGGTCTGTATTTGAACACACTCAGTTATTCTTTCTTCACTCATTCTCATTAGGTGTCCATACCAGGAAAGCTGTTTACGTTTTATCTTCTATTACAGTTTCTTTTCTATTTGTTCTTCCCTTATTACATCATTCCTTACACGTTCCAGACGAGAAACTCTGGAAGCTCATCTAAGATAGTCCATTTCTACAGCTTCAATCTTCCTGCGGTTCTTTTCGTTGATTGTCCAACATTCTGACCCATAGGTGGTAATTGGTTCAACAATGGCTTTATAAATATTGATCTTTGTTGGTAGCCCGATTTTGGTGGACCATAAAAGTGAGTTTAATTGGCGTATGGTGCTTTTTCCTAAAACTAATCGATGTCTTATATCTTCATCACATATTCCATCATCGCTAATTATACTTGCCTGCATAACGCTAAAACCCCGGGAAATGCTCACTGAAACCATCAACTCTGCCAACAAATCCTACTTCCATGTCCAAGAAGACATGAATCGCGTGACCCCTGGGCAATGCACAGAGTACAATGGGTGTACGTTGTGTAGCAAATGGAGTAGGGTTAAAGGCAGGTTTCCGGTGCCTGAAAACTGGAACAAATCGGCTAAGGAATGGTAACCCCTACAGAAGAGTCCCTGGTCCTCAAAGTCGGGGGTTGAGGCGATGGACTAGTAACTCATTGCTTTGAAAAAACGTTTATATACTAAGGATCTCTCAGTGTGCAGGAATAATGAGCAAAAACAACTATTGTAAAAAATTTCAAATTATAGTCTATGTTTTCAGATTGTTGAAATTTTTTCCACTTTCCATGTCCAGTATAAAAAATGTCAAATTCCAGGATCTGACAATTGTGTTTATCATTTTCCTGCCCAGAAATTTTATCTTAAAAAGAGGACATGTCTGAAAAAAAGAAGACAAATGATAACCCTCATTAAAAATTTGAACGGAAGTTAAAAAACTGTTAGGTAGGAAGAAAGTTATCAAAGGTTCGTATAGTGGGGAATTAGTTAACCTGCACAAAATTGCTAAAAATTCTCTTTTATGTATCTATGTGTTGTTTTAAGTTGCCTAAAAAAATGTCGGATTATTGGATTTTGTTGTTCACAATATATTCAAGTATCAGTAATAGGTCCTACCGACTATCAGCATCAGTCAGTACCGAGTATCAGTAATTTACTATTTCCAAAAATGGAACACTAATTTATAGATTAAATATCAAATACGGGTTCTGATACAAGTTGTCTACAAATAAAGCAGGTAAGGACAGCAAAATTGATATAGATTTTTTATAGCTTTATCAAGTGAAAAGTTAGTAGTGATTTAAGCAACCTGATGAAAGCAGCTAAAGTGGCGGAGACTAAGCTTGTCAGGTATTTTAATGAAACAAAAGAAGTTGGAGACCTGAGTCCTCTGGTGAAGATTTATAAACTATACCAAAAGTGTGCCTTTCTCTGCCCACAAAGGCTGTTCAGTCATGCTGGACTCATTGGAGGAGGAAAGCGACAAATACAAATTTTGAAATGCAGTGTTTGTTAAAATCGGATAAGTTTTTGCAATAATATCTGTGAAGTTATGAATAAAGTTGTCTAAAAACTTGTTAATTATATATTTTAACCTGATTTTAATTATTGCAAAACCAAAGTAGTTTGCCCAATGAAAAAAAAAGAAAAACAAAAACATTTTACCATTAACTTTAAAGTTAAAACATACAATTAGTTTTTGTATGCATTAAAATTAATTTGAAGTTAGTTTTTTTTTGGCATTAACGTTAACTTTAATTGGTTACAAATTGTTACTAACTTTCCCAAGTCATGGATGGCATAACAATGACTAAGATGTTACTGCCAAAATCTTCATGAGACTCAATGCATGTAGATGGAAGGAAGCAACAACAGCTATCCATGATAATATATTTGGGTGGTGAAATGCCAGATTTGACATATACAAAACAAATACAAGGCAGCTAACTAATAGAAGAATTGTTAAGCTACGAACTAACCAACATAATTTAAAATACCATACAAATAAAAAAATAAAAAAAAAACTTCCACTTACCGTCCAGGTGTGCTCTCGGGTCCAGGGTCTCATACGTACGTTGGGATACAAGCGTAATTTTCAAGGTTGTGTGAATAACTTACACAATACATCTTGGAAGAGAAATTATTTTTTGTTTAATAATCAAAAGTGGTGATTTTATAAGTTGTTCTCCAAATAGATTGTTTTACATGTTTTCAAAGGTGTTGCAACTCTTACATCTTATTTTCTATACTTAGATACTATTACTCACAACTTAAGATAGCCCAGCCTGCTCATGCGCTCTCACATTCTAACAAGAATAAAAACCCCCCTTTTACTTGGATTGATCAAGGTAATCCATGATACGATCTCCCCGCCAGTACCGCGACCTCATGGTGAGTTGGTAGTTGTCCCAAAAATAAAGCAAAATATATCAAATTGGCATGTTACTGTTCAGTAATTATTCACTCCTCACTTCCACTGGTTTGAATAATGATTGAATCACTTCTACTGCCACATGTTTAACTTTTGAGAAGGGATACCTCTTCTCCGTAAACCGGCCGGTTACGCTGGGGACGAACAACTGCCCACTTACTTGGCGAGCGGGAGGAAACAGTGGTCCACTGCCATCAGATCTTGTTGTGGTTCATAGCTGAATTGCTGTGTTCTATCGACTTTATACATGAAACATAGTGGTTATATCAGCAAAGTGTGTCGACGATCTCTAGGCACTGCTAGTCTGTCGTCACTAACAGTAGGCGGTCCTGAGCTAAGTTTCCTGTAGGTTGTCTTGTTCATTTCACAAATTGTTCGCTCCAGCGCCATTTTTTACAGCGTTGTTTGTTCCTCTTGGCGTCCCTACAGCGCGCATACTCGAGTCGTTGCGAGCGTGCGCCGTCACATTTATACAGAGTTCTGAGAAATTTAGGGTGGTGCAAATTCTTTGCTTGGTTTCGCAATTGATTACTGCGTCTTGCTGCTTTGTTCTCAACACTGTTTTCTTGCCACGTGGTCTGTTACAATGGAATTAACGTTTGTCGTAAAATAAAACTTTCACAATATTTTTTATAAAAACCCCGAAATGAAATAAAATGAAATGCCCCATAAATGCAAGAAATAAAATTACCCAATTTTGACACGTTACAGAATAAAAGGATCAGGAATTCAAGGGGACTGGTATTATGACTTGGTTAGAACCAATTATTCATTTAGTCTGAGGTTTTATTGGTAAATACACAATTATTTCAACACACTGTATATTTTTCACCACAGATGTATTAGCCTCTAATTTATTTACAAATATGTAGAAAATAACACTTTTTTTGTTTAAATGGTAACAATCTAACAACCTACATTTTCTTAAACCGTAAGTAACTGTATTTAAATAATTTAACATAATAAATTATACAAATAACTTATACCAATGCATAAGTTAATAACAAAATAAGATTTAACACTTTTATTATTTTTTTATCTACTTTAAGAGAGTTAACAAGGGTCAAGCATCGTGTCACAACCAAATAATTGAATATGCAGACACAGTAAAAAGAAATTTATGAACCAAATAGTATATGATATTATTAGCGATACGATACACAAGTTAAGGTAAAATCCATATGCACCATACGTACAGATCGCAATTGTTTTATAAATTTGTCCCCTAACATAATTTCTTAAAAAATTTATTTTGAAGGCATCAAAGTATTAAACAAAATGAAATGTATATAAAATGAAATGAGTTGCAATGAAAAGCACTAAGTTAATTAAAATTACTATTCTTCACTTCCCAGATAATTTACTTAAAACTGTCTCAGGGAAAAAAAAAAAAAAAAAAAAAAAAAAAAAAGTTGTAAAATTATATAAGTTAAAATAAAATACTGATTATATGCTTTTCATTTCCCAAATCAAGTGAATTATTTCAAAAGCCATTATTGCAACAGACTGCGATCCACAGAAGCATGACAAATAAATTTCAGAACAGCATTCAGCACATTACTTTACTCAAGATGTTTATAAATCTTATTTGGCACTTTTTCAGTCTAAATTCAGCCATAAGCAGATGTTGTTATACCATGACAACATGTCACGTTGGCCTTTGGCATGTATTATTACATAAGAACTTTGAAATAACATTATCCTTGAAGCATGTATTGAATCCGTTTACACTTTACACTAACAACTGTTTCAATAATTTATATAATTAAAAAATATTTTTTTATATTCAATATACTGTTATAGAAGACAGTTAATAATGAATATACAATGTTCAGAAATTTGTTTTTTTTTTACTATATTTATTAGTTTTTACAAAAAACCTTGATTTAATTAATTACATAACAAATACAATTAATATTTATAATACATTTTTAAATGTTACTCTAAAAAATCACAGTTGAGTCTTCAGTGGGAATTTTAAATGCAACAGCAGTTCAAATTACCGTACACACTCAAATTTAATTCATGTATTTTTTAAATCACATTTGACCATGCCTCACAGTTATATATATGTTACACTAGCCCAAATTTACTTGTTGTTGGACAGATTTAAGCTTAAGTTTCATTTGAACTTGGTTCAGTGTACATGTCATGTGTAGTTTTATTCATGTTTGGTTAACAATGGTAATCAAAACTTTTGCTACTTCAAATGAAACAAGATTCTACTAGTTATCAATGTTGAGGAGATTCAGCTCCTTGAAGATGATCGTCTGAATAGAATATTGAAGAGAACCAAACCCTCTGAGCTGGTCTGGTGAAAGTGTAGTGTAATGTCAAATGAAACTTTAGGATGCTAATAGGAGAACTTTAGATTATGAATATTTATTTAGAAATAATAGTTAGCCTTTCAGACGAGTTAAAAACTATTCTCTCTCTATCACTCCATCTTCTTTAACACATAGGCACATACTTCTTTGGAGCAAAGTGTGGGATCACAAAATAAGACAGTCCTATTTTTCTGTACTGATAATAACTGCTACATTTTACTTGGGTTTTCTTTTCTCACTTACAACTGCTAAAATTCACTATTTTTTTAATAAAACAAAATTGCACTGGTTAAGTGATCTATTAAAACCAGTCAAATCCGATGCTTTTTGAAACTGGCTATAAACATAAATTTCTCCTGGCCACGTCTTGACTGCTGACAAATAGAGACCAATGGTTGGGGTGCCTCATTGCCTAATTCATAAGAATAGGTGGAGAGAACATGTTCTTTGGATAGAAAATTACTCTATACCAAAGGCTGCATATTTTTATGGTCCACAGGGTAGTCATAACATAGGAAAGCCTAGAAAATGTAGGAAATTAAGTTGGATACTTTTAATTCAACTTAAAGTATTTGTAAATAATATCAACTTAAATTAACAATGTATATCAGGCTTCTGAAACCGGAACAGTTGTCTACACCTACTCCAGGATGGAAGAAGATGAACAACAACAAAACTGCAATGAAAAATTAACATATTACTCTGTTTTATTAAAATAATTTAACTTTCTGATTCTTAAATACTTTTCACAGTGACTAAATGAAAGCAGATTATATATAAGTACACCATCTTCTGATTGTTAAAAACAATTGTTGTTATGCTGCTTTTTACTACCTTCGACTTACATAGACATAAATAAAAGAAGAGTAAATACAGTGTAGTTAATTTGGGTAATTATGGATGATCACAATGCTAAAGATGACGAAAGTGCTGCCATCTGAGTTGTACCTATGATTTGTTAATGTGGAAACTTGCCATGTGTAACAAATTTCACAATTCTATGAAAGATTTAAATTTTGTATCTGCGTGCAAGTTATAATCTTTTTGAAAAAATTAAAAGTGAAAACTATGCTCTGAATTTAAGTCTAAAATTTACTAATCTTATTTTTAACAACTGCGTTTAGAAATTTTCTGTCATGTACTAAATGTCAATAAATTTAGTTTGCATTTTTTATAGTATTCATATGTATACCCATAAATTGTCCCTGTTTTAGTATGGTCTGAGGACAGCGTGATGATACTTGTCCTCTGGATTTCTGTCTTCTAAAAAAATCATGCTGTTTAATAATTCTACACGTTGTCTACAGTTTTTTGCCGTTTTGCACTTTATTCATTACAAATAGAATAAAGTTTGGATACTTTTGTTTTTCTTAAGTATATTAATACACACACTGTCATTTCATTTGTTTATGAAATGTACGGCACAGTCATAAAAACGTCTTTTAAATTATGTAAATAAATAATAAAACCATCAACTTAATGTTTCTGAGGTCTCAGTAATATAAAGCAATATTCAGGTGCAACATTACCCAAACGAACTAATCACATGTAAATATAAATAAAGTACAGTACCACATAGCGTAGTATGTCATGTATTATCTGTGTATATGTGTACAGCTTGGTATCAAAATGGATCCCTTGTCTATAACAAAGACTTGTCGATACATAGTTGTTAATTATGTGTTGTTTTTTTGTGTGAACATTACACTGACTTTTCATTTGAATAGATTTTGGTTGTTTTCATTTGTAGGCACTTTTGTGTTTAATACATAAGTACAAACCACATAAAAATGCTTATAAATCAAAACAGTTTCAATATTTCAGTATTTAATAGTAGTTTCACAATATCACTAGAGTCTAGTTTCTAGCAAAAATCAAAATTTAATTTTTTTATAACTAAATGTGTTTCTATTGAATTTCTGAAACATCTTAACAGAAAAGTTATTCATGTCTTATATACAGATTTATAAGAATGTCCTGTTAAATAAAGACCCACAACTGACTCTAATGTGTAATGTGTGTGTGGATACCTATAATGGTCAGTAACAGTAAAATATATTGTCAGCTGAATCCAAACTGTACATGTTAACATACATTCTTGACCTGTGATAGAAAATGAGTATGCTTCAAAAGTCCTCATTATTCTGTCTATACACAGACAATCCTGTCTTATAGAGTTTTGCCTAATTGTAACTCTTATTACAGAAAAAGAAACAGATGTGTAATAGTTACTCTGAACTGTATTTACATATGGCTCCATCCTTTCAAGACAGTTGTAGCTTTCAGTAGGCTCAATGCTGGTGATTATGTGCACAATTATTTACATGCCAATAAAAACTTCTGTTAATAGACATAAAGCACATGGTTACAAGTCTTCAACTTCACATGGTTTTAGATTTATTACTGATGTCCACAAGTGAAAACCATACGAAAATGGTTTTTACAAAACTTATGAAACATTAATTTATAAAAAGGGTATGTAAAGGCACACTTGTTAAAAAACGAATAGCACTATAATGTATGCAACAGCCTACTATAATGAATATATCATAAAGTCAGTAATTAGCACTATCATATATATATTACAGATTAAAATAAATTTTTAAAAACTGCTGCCATCTTTACAAAAAACAAAAAAAGAAAGAAATAATACTAACTAACTGCTCATTTAGAAGTAAGAAAAATCGTAACAAATGTTCACCTGCAAACTTAATGTATTTATAAATGATACAACTGTAAGTCGATATAATTTGTGTTCAAATGAAGCTGATGTATCATCTGTGGCATCAGAAGCATACAAATTGTTTACAGACAAGACTGTTATTGTTCATGACAATATATACTTAAAAAGGCCAGTTATACAACTGGAAAACGTTAACAAACATGGTAAATGCATTTTTATACTATATGTTATATAAGAGCATCATATAAAAATACTTTGTATTTAGATATTATTACACTGTTTATATAATAGATTGAGCAAGTATTTGGTTCTAATATTTTCTCTTACTTCCATACAAGAATACAGTGTATACACAAGAAATTGTGTTTTTAAAAATATCACTTCATTATTAAATTTAAATCTCTTGTATATACTGTCATAATTATTTTCTAAATGTCTATTATTATACAAAAAAGAGAAATTTTTATATATTCTTAATGCTTTTTTTCTTAGTACTTCTATTTCTTTTTTTACTTGTAATAATGTTTTTATCACTAAATCAAACAGCAAAATTTGACTTGAATTCTAAGAGAAATTGAAAACTTTCTCTTAATGTCTTCATGTATGCAAATACAGTATTTGCAAAACTAGCAAAACCAACAATTATAATACCACTTACACTTGAAGCTTAACTTAGGTTTAAAAATGTTTCAATAAAAACCATAATTTATTATGTTCAATTATGAATAAGTTGTTAACAAAATCACAACAAAAGATTAATTTATCAGGAACTTCACATATCATACTTTGCATTTACTGTTAACAGTTTATGCTATACAAAATTAGAACACAGATTGTTACACATATTATCATCACATTACATAATTACTACCACACTTATTTTCTATTACACAGTATTCAACTGTTAACTGTTATTATATGATACTGGTTGTAAGCTACTAGTACTTTAGTATCTTTGGTGTAATACATGTTTTTAAACCTTTGTTTATCATACACAAGAAATTGTACTTCACTGCTAACATAAAGTAGCTTTCTCTTGCTCTTGGCTAAAGTTCACATCAGAAAAGAACAATAAATATTTTTCTATAAAACAAGAAATTTGAAGCACCTAACAGTATTTTAGTATTTAAAAACAAATTCTGTTGGAACAATGTCCAGGAATATATAACATTGCTATTCTGCTGGGACTTGGAATGCAATCTTGCTTACAGAAATGTATTTACATAATAATTTTGTCAAACCAGTTTAGACAAAGTACGTATCTGATGCGTCAACATTGTGTGTATGTACGTGAAGCATTGATTTACATATAACAGTCTTCAATGTAAAATTATTAAAATTTAAACATAGATTTATGCTTATCATTTGTCACATCACATTTTTGTGACTTGTCATGAAATACGTGCTACTCTCGCACTACATTTGACAAAACATGAATATACATTTGGTAGAAACAACGTCAAAATTATTTGTTCATAAAACATTGAGTGTGTGTGTGTGTGTAACATGAGTGCATATTTCACGTGCACAGGCACATAATGTCTGCGATAAAAATCTGGATCAATTAAAAGCTAAGTAACAAACAAGTACACATGGTGTTTGTCCTGTTATAATTAATTACATTTTTTGCCGACTACTACAGTTTAGGCCATTTTATCATTTCAAGATTAGTAGGTAATAAATTATATATTGTATAAAGAACTTGTCATTCAGAATAAGGAAATATTTGTAAAAATAAATGCACAAGGAAATATACGGAAATATTCTATGGTCATGAAAGAAATCTATTTTTATAATGTAGAAAGTTGTGAATCTGAGTTTGCTGCTGGCTGACTCTTATCTTCAGTAGCTACGACAGCTGTAGTGTCTACTGTATCGTCCAGTTCTGGAAATAGTCTTGTAAGTACGAAAAATGCTACATCATCATTGTTCCAATATGCAGTGTGACATGAAAATACATTCAGGTATGTTCGTGCACTTAAACCAAGCGAACCTGATACTTTCAACACGTAATCCAGTCTGTGTTCCAAACCTGCTACAAAAAAATTTATTTTTTACAAATCAAGAAATCCAACAGTATAAAACAATTTAAAGTTAACTGCAATCTATGCTGGTGAAGGACATGTGAAATGGTTCATGAGTTCATGAATTTATTCTCTCCATCGATTTTCCTTTCTAATGTGCATTTTGCAACCGGCAGTAATTTCTGCTGTTACAGTATCAAGATAGTGTTGTTAAGTTTTATTAATTTAGTAAATGAACTTTGTTAAATTTAAGAGGTCACGCGTGCAGTTGGAAATGGGATATTTTGGATCACCCGTCGCATAGCCCGGACCTCGCGCCCAGTGATTTTCACTTGTTCCTTCACCTGAAACAATATCTGGCCAGAAAAAAGTTCGATGACGATGACGAGGCAAAAGAAGAGGTCATGACATGGTTCAAAGGGTTGGGGGCAGACTTCTGTGACACGGGGATACAAAAGCTGGTTCCCAGACTTAATAGGTGCTTGGATAATGGCGGTAATTATGTAGAGAAATAAAGATATATGTATTTACGTAACTGTCAGTTAATGATTTGTAAATAAATATTTTTAGACCAATTACGACCTTTGTATCTTTACTTTCCGGACATGTCTTGTATTTTAGAATTTTGGTAATTATTACAAACACAAATTCTTTTTCTTATAAATCCAAATTATTTTCTTCAAATTTATTGGTGTAAGTTGGCCTTACTATTTTTTAAATTTTGATCATTTTCATTATAGTCACAAATTCTTATTCTTTTTAATTAATTCCAACTTGTTTTCTTCTAAATCATTTGCGTAAGTTGACCTTACTTATATTTTTAAATTTTGATGATTTATACAAAATTCATATTCTTCTTTTTATTTAATTCTAAATTATTTTCTTTCAAAATTACTTATGTAAGTTGATCTTACTTACATTTTTGGATTTTGAGGGATTTCAAAATTAAAATTCTTCTTCTTTAAATTAAACACATTATTTATAAGTTGATCTTATTATTTTTTAAATTTTGACAGTTTGTTATAATTTAAATTCAATCTTCATAATATTTCTTTATGGAGGCTTGGTTGTATACTCCTTTGACTTTTCCGGAAACTATTTCTTTCAGTTCGTATATGTTGTTGTTATTATTTTTGGCAACAAGATATGGTCCAGTATAGAGTAATAATAGTTTCTTCGTTATCCCTTCTAGGGCGCTGGGTAGTTCTCGGTTTTTTAATAGTACTTTTTCTCCCCCTTTATACGTTATTACTCGTCCAATCGCCTTTTGATATTTCGTTTGACATTTCTCTTGGTCTTCGGCCACCTTGTTATAAAATTTCACCTTATCAAACTTACGACCATCATTCATCGGGAACTCTATTATCTCTTCAATCTCTCGGGGGGTTGGTTTCTCGTACATGGCGGAGTAAGGGGTAATTCCTATAGCTGGATGGTGAGCAAAATTTAGGAATTTCTCCGTGGCTGCTAAGTACTCTTGCCACTTTTTCTACTGGTGGTGACAGTACGTTCTCAAGATTCGCCCCACTTCTCTCAATACCCTCTCTGCCGGATACTACTTGGGTGGTAGACTGAAGTCTTGCATGTTTTAATCCCAAGTGATAATAATGTGTCCCGCCATCTTTTCCCTTTAAACTGTGTACCACGGTCAGTAATGATTGAAGCTGGTTTTCCTATTTCTGGCACATATAATTCCGTTATGACTCCAAGAACTTTTACTGTGGTTGCCCGATTAACCGGGTATAGCTTTACGTACTTTGTAAAATGGTCCATAATTATGATGAGGTATTTGTATATGTGTCGACCGCCACTACGGGGAAAGGGTCCGCAGATGTCTAAAAATACTTTCTCCAGTTTCGCCTTAGATGTTATGGGTATCATTATACCTTCCTTCTTCTCGTTATTGACCTTAACACACTGGCAAATATTAAAGGATTTTAAGTAATTTCTCACCTTTCGGTTTATGTTTTTGATCTGACAATTCTCCTCTAAGGCCTGTATCACTTTCAGCGCTCCCATATGGCCATACTTTATATGGTAATCGATTATGATTTCTTTTTCGATGTGGTTCGGAATAATCACTTTCCACGTTTCTTTATTTAGGGCTGTTTTAACAAACAATATACCTTTGTTAATATGGTAATATCTAGAAACTGTGTCATCTCTGCTTCTAATCGAGTAATAATATTTTTTAGCTTAGGGTCAGATTGTTGGTGGATGCGGATGTTTACCAATAAAGCCTCTAAATCAGATCTTGTGTTAATAAGGTTGTAGATTTTGACTAAGCTCTCCTTCTCTCCCTCAAAGGTCTGGTCTTCCAAATTAATGCGTGACAACACATCGGCTACAACATTCTTTTTCCCCGGGATGTACTCCCATTGTAGGTTGTACTCTTGCAGGGCGAGTACCCATCTAGCCAGTCGGCCGTGACTCAACTTGTACCTACGTAGAAATGAAATAGATTTATGATCAGTGCGGATGGTAACTGGATACCCTAGAATATATGTCCGGAATTTGCTACATGCGAATACTACACTGAGCAATTCTTTCTTGGTCACATTGTAGTTCTTCTCCCATTGATTCAGGGTACGACTAGCGAAGCTAATCACCAGATGGTGACCCTCCTCATCTTCCTGATATAAAGTTGTTCCTAAACTGATGTTGCTAGCATCACAATTCAAGAAGAAAGATTTTTTTAAATCCGGGTGACGAAGTACAACGATCTCTAAGAACTTGTCTTTGATTAGTTGGAAAGTAACGTCTTGTTCTTGACCCCAGATCCATTTATTCTTCGAAGACAATTGCGGTTGAAACTTGGCTGTCAGCTCGGAATATTGATGCTGAAACTTTCTGTAATAGTTACAGAGTCCGAGAAAAGATTGTAACCGTTTCCTGTTCTTCGGTTTAGAGAACTTCTGAATCGCCTCCACTTTTTCTGATGATGGGGTTATACCTTGATCATCTAGGTTAAAACATAAAAACTGTACTTCTCGAGCAATGAATTTGGATTTCTCCAATTTAAGAGTTATGTTATTTTTTGCTAACTTCTCGAGTACATGTTCTACTCTGTAACAGTGTTCCTCCCAGGTTTCCGAGGTAATCAGCAGATCGTCTACATATACTGTGGTAAATTGGAGTGCTTCCTGTCCAAGTATCTGGTCCATACAGGCCACAAAGATGGCTACTGAATTCACAAGTCCGAAGGGCAATCTCTTGAACTGGTAATTGCGCCCTTCGAATATGAGCGCCACATACTGACGACTCTGTGGGTGCAACTCCACTTGCCAGTAACCACACACAGTGTCCCATGTACTAATAAACTTATACCGTGAAATCGTTTCAAGATCTCCTCTATCTCACCGGGTGATGTTCGGTCATTAATGATCATTTTATTTAGTTTGCGCGCATCCAAACAAAGCCGGACTTGCCCGTTTTTCTTGGGAACAGCTATGATTGGACTAGTGTATGGAGATTGACTAATCTCAATTATGTCACTGCTGATCATCTTATTAATTTCCGCTCTCACGGCCTCCTTCAGTGAATGCGCAATGGGATATGACCTCCGGTTAAATTCCACGTTTTCCTTAAAGTCAAGTTTACACTGAGAGTTCTTTACCTTACCGGGTTCATCGGAAAATACTGATCTATATTTTTCATATACACTTATCAGACGATTTGCCTGGTGTATGGGTAGTTTTTCGTTGGTGGTTCCGCACTGGAAGTCCCATATTTCCTGTATCTTCACTGACCATAAATCCTCTTCTACGTTATTATATATTATCTGGTTGTTCAGGGAGCTGTACTCTACAAAGTTTATTTTCCGAAGTTGGTGTATACTGCTGGGAAGTATATTCTTGCCTCCTACTAAATCAGCTGTCCACGCTATTCCGTTTGAAAACAGTGATACCTTTTCTTGGTTCAGATCTATAATGGCAGAGTTCCTCCTTAATACATCGCAACCTACCAATATATTAAATGGCAGTCCGGTGGCGATTAAAACTACCATATTCAAAGGTATACCACGGCTAACGACATTTACAGAAACTTGATTTCTAATAGTTTTGTTTTGGCGGCCAGTTGCACCTACTAAGACAATATTATTTACTGGCAACATTGGCAATGTTTTACCACATTCTTTCTGGATTCTTTCCAGTTCAATTACATTTATTATTGATATATTAGCACCGGTATCAATCATGATTTTTGCGGGGATTCCTTCTACTTCTGCTTTTATATATAATATTTCATTATTCTGACTATCGAGGCTAGTTTCATTCTCCTCCAATAGTTCAGTTCTTATGTTTTTCAGGTAATTGTTGCTAATGATAGTAATGTTCTTCGATCTAGTTGCCTCTTGCAACTCTTGTTTATACCCAGGAGATAGGAGCAGTGAAGGGTCGTGATAATTTATCACTGCCTCCTCCCGTTTCAATTATTGTGTTCGTCGTTGCTATTCGGACCGACCAAGGTGTCATTCTGGAAACCTTGCGTCGGTTCCTGCCGCTCTGTATTCTGTTCAAACGTTTGTTCTCGGTTTGGTTGCTGGCCAGGATCATCTAGACTGGTACTCCGTCTATGTTGTTCGTACCTCGGACCATCCCGTTCTTCGCTTCTCCGCCGACGATCTCCATCGTGGAAACTGTTCCTTCGCTGACGGTTGTATCTTCTTGGCCCCCGATCTTCAGCTCTTATAAAATTTACACGTGGTCGGGAAACTCTGTTGTTATTGTTATAGTTATTTGCATTGTAATTTCTATTATTTTGGTAATACCGTTCAGTATTACCGGGGTGGGGGTTTCTCTCTGACTATAGGAATTATTTGGGGGTTGATAATAGTTATTACGGTTATTTGGGTAGTGGTTGTTGTTCCTATTATTATTTGTATTATTGCTAAAGTTATTATTATTGTTATTCGGCGGGTTATTATTGCCGTTGTAATTATTCTGATGGTTACGGTTTCCTTGGTAGTTGTTACCATTCTGGTTGTTATTGTTACTGGGGTATTGGTTACTTCTCATTTCTGGTCTATCGTTCCTCCTTCTACTCTGACGGTAGTATTCCTCATTTTCATAACTTTCCAGTAATTCGGTAATGGCTTGCACTGTCTTAATCTGGCTACCCCTTCTTGCCCTGATTATATCTTCATCGTAGTGATAGGATAACTTGTTCACCAGGCATTCTTCGGGTATTGCCGGTTCTAAATGTTTTGCTAGACACACCTTCCCTAAGAAATAGGCCGTCATGGTGTTACCTAGTTGGGCCCTGTATCGTCCATGGCAAATATTGTCTCGTATCAGGTTCTGAGTGGTTTCTGACCAGTACTTCGCTTTGAACAGGTTCCTGAACTGTTGGTAGTCCGCGATCTCGCTTCAATTCGCCATCCACCAATTGTCAGTCATTTCCCTGAACGACTCGTCCAATATTTCCCGGTTGTTATTCCACCTACTCCCTCTATGTTTGGCGAAGTATTCCTCAATCCGGGCCAGGAACTCCATCGGTTTTCTTTTGTACTGCCGGAAATGCAACCATTCCCGGTTTTCATTGATTATTATTCCAGTAAAGTTGGTGGGTCGATTTCTCATGACTTCCATTCCTTCTTGGCTCTGCCGTACTTGACCCGTTATATTTGTCATAGCCTCTTCCATTCCGTCACACCTTTCCGCGACTTGGCTCCGTACCTTCCCGAATTCTTCCTGGGTTTCTCTTCGGTTTTCTTCCATCTTCCTTCTACTATGCTCTTCGATATTAGTGAATTTGGTATTTAGCACTTCCATGAATTCCTGTACTTCCCTCTCGGTCTGGTAACATTTTCCGTCATTGTCCATGATTTGTTGTTTTATTACCATGGTTTCTTCTTCTATTTTCTTGTTTGTACATTCCTTATTATCGTTGAGTTCCTTGCTCATCTCTTCTCTTAACAACTCCATCCTCTCATCTAATTTGTCCAGATTTTCTTGGTTAACCTCCCTTAATTCTTCTCTTAATAGTTGGTTATCCTCCTTCAAATCTTCCAATTTCTCCTCCATCTTCTTGTAATCTTCCTTCAACTGTTGGTTGTCACTTTCCATCTTCCTGCTATTCTCCCTTAATTCTTCCCTTAACTGTTGGTAGTCACCTTCCATCTTCTTACTGTTTTCTTCAATTTTATTACCCAATTCTTCCTTGGTTGTTTTGAACTCTTCCTTTAAAGACTGGTTGTCCTCCTCCCTTTCCTTACTTAATTCTTCCTTTGTGGATTTGATTTCTTCCTTTGTGGAATCCATTTTCTTATTGGTTTCCTTTAATTCTTCCTTTGTGGATTCTACGTTCTTACTTATTTCCATCATCATTTTCATTAGGGTTTCCTGGAACTTGACCTCCCCTGTTGGCGTAGTGTTCTCGGGCTGTTCCTCTGGTGGTGCGGATTGTTTAGGTTCCATTGGGGGTAATAACATTTCCACATCTTCCACTGGCGTCGCCTCTTTGTCTTCCATATTGATTTCAATTTCCTTTTCGGCCTCCGCCGCCCGTTTCTTTGACGTTGCATTTTCCCTTTCCTCTAACTTTATAACTGCTGCCAAGCTCCAATTAGGGATTGGGCAAATTATAGTGGCCTATCAATCACCAATTAAAGCCCCTCAGTTGGTCGCCAATTTGTAACAAATTAAAAAATATAATTTGTTATTTGGTTTGTAAAAAAAAAATTTTTGTTTGTTTATTATTTTTTTGTTTTTGTTTTAAATTAATTTAAAATTAATTATTTTAAAATGTTCCGTGGTGTTTCGAACTTTGTATTATTTGTTTTACTCAATTTATATCCTTTTCTGTATTTAAAATTCCTTCACCAGTTAATAGGATTGTCTCCAAAAACAATCGATAGGTGAACTTTTCTTATTTGTAGGTTATCTTCCTTCTAAGTGGTGAAATTCTTGTAGTTATTGCTCAATTAAAATGATATATTACACTAGTTATTATGTAGGAATAAACAATATTCAATTTTATAGCAAATACGGAATTTTATTAACAAATTGTAATATAATCGATTTTCTATCGCTTGATTAATCGACTCTCTCAGGGTATATCAATAGTTCGTACAATTATTTATAATCGGGTTCTTTTAACAGTTATTTTATAGATAGTCAGAGAAAAGAGGCAAAGTATTGAAAGTATAACATTACAAAAATATAATCTTATTAATTAAAATACATTTATAACATTCAATATGTAGTAAGTAAAGAAATTTTCGAACCAATGACGATATCTTGGTCGTGACGCTATGGATTGTGGGATGGCAAAGATGGCCGCTTCGTGTTCAGATGTAATTGACGAAATGCACCTCGCCGATTCTGCTTCCAATAAAGGCTGCTTTTCCTATGATTTTTCGTTCCTGTAGCTGCGATTCTTCCTTCGGGTGTTGGTGGAGTGTCTCTGGTTAAGTGTTAGTGGTCCACTTCGATAAAATGTGTTGTGTTATTTTATTTTTCACTTTAGTCTATTAGGTCGAGAATTGCACTGTTCATCTCATTATGTGGAATTACTGTTTTAATCGTTTAAATTGTGTATTCACTGGTGTTCTGTTCTGTTTGAAGTTAATTTAATGTTTGTAGGTGTTCGTTTCACTGAAGTTAAGGTTTAAAATGTAAGTTTACTAAACTCGCGTTTTTTTCATAGTAGGCTAGGCTTGTCGAAAGTACGCCATTAATGTCTTAGCTATTAGGTTATTATATTAGCAAGAGCTCGTTCTAGTGTACTTCACAACGTCTAATAATGAACTAACTTCCTTCGTCTTCTCCTAAAGTCTTAGCTAATTTAATATTAGCAATCCATTGTTTCAAAATTATTTAGCTTCCTGTACATGTGAAATTTTTACATTATACTACTGAATATATTTTTGTTATTATTTAAATTTATTAATTATTAAATACATAATCTTCTTCTTCAGTTCATTCTGCTTGATTTGATACCAAATAAGATAGTTTTACTAAGTTTTTGATCTAATATGTGTAACGAAACAAAATGTTACAAAAAGAATAGTAAATAATAGTGAAATCCGATCCAGAGAGGAAACAAGAAATAATAATTGATAGCAAATTAAAGGAAACTAGTTGGTTTGACTTATTTAATATTATCAAGAAACCCAGAAATAACCCAGCAGAATAGGGCAGTAAACAGACAAAAGTTAAATAAATAAACCTAGTAGGCCTAAATAATTTACCCTGAATAACACAACCAAACCCAATAAAGAGTACCTATTCATAAATTAAAATTGTATTAACAAAATTTTATAGGCCTATAACTAAGGATAGAAAAAGGGACACAAACCTTTACAGTGATGAGTGATATAATAATAAATAGTGGCACAAACTATAGTTAAACAGTGTGCTATTTATTATTTATAAAAAGTGTTTTTATTATTATCATACAGACAATAGTTTAAAAGTATGAAATAATTAAAGTTGTTAAAAACAAGTATTATTATTAAGAGTTTTTGTTATATGTTATAAGATATTATGTCACCAGTTAATTTATGTAAATATATTTATCTCAGGTAGTCAAAGTAGAAATTACAATCAACCATAACAAATTGTTCCACCACATATCATAGAAATTCAAATTAATAAGGTTTTACAGTTATAAACTGAGGCATGTTTAGTATCAAATTGTTTATAATTATATAATTAATCATCATGTAAACATTGCATGTATCATTAGAGTATAATAATAAAATTATCTATTAAAGGTAATTTATAAAAATGTAAAGTAATTAATGGGATCATATAACATTTAACCTGTACATAAATGGCCAATCAAAATTTAAGAAGTTTGTATGAGTTCGGTGACTAAAAAAGAAGAAATAACACTTAATTGTTAATTGTGATGAAGAACAGTTTAATAGTGCGGGTCGAGATGTAATTAAAATAAAAATATATAACCCGTTTGTGAAAGAAGATCTGAATGACCACCATCAAAGATAAATAATCCCTCCACTACAATTTTCATGAACCAGTAATACACACAATCAAGAGATTATCCAGAATAAACCAGAAAACTTTCGGCAATATCGTCTAGATGTGTAAAGTATAATTTGACAATATTTTTATCCAACAAGTAACAACCACTAGACAATATACCAATTTACACTAACACTAATCACTAGTAAACATTTTAAAGTGAAAACAAATTCAATATCTAAACGAACAGTGATTACAAGGAAAACATTTATTGTACACATTAATAAACTTCATTATTTTCTAAGACGGACAATGGTAGCCATGATGCTGACGTTAATCTAACCTACATGCTTTTACGAAGCTTATTGAATATCGTCAAACCTTGTATGTTACTTAATATATAATTTTTGTAATTTTTTAGATTATAAGTAATATTGTTTGTAAAGGTACTCTATATTATTAATTATCATGTAAAGGAACTTTTCGTAGCAGCCACAAGAATTCCCACGAAATATATTAACATTATTTAATTAGTAAATTCTGAGATAAATATCGATTGTGACAACCATATGTATCGAATGGAATTTTCCAATAATTTGAACTTATATTACAGAGATTAAACCATTATGTTATTAAATCATATCCATGCGTTATTATTTCAGGAACATAATATATTATCAGCATTTATTTTATAATTAACCAGGATAAGAAGAATTCGGGGAGTCATTGGAAGTACGCAAACTGCAAAAACCAAGATTAACCTCAAATAATAGGTTAAAGCCTAATATCGAAGGTGACTTGAAAATTATTTGGGATGACTCGACCACTATTTTGAATTGATTTTTGGAGTTCTAACTACTGAACTGGAATAATTATAATTCTGATTCAGAAACCAAGGCAGAATAATTCAATTCTTTTACTTATATATTTAAATCACATTCATAAACACACAACATAAATATTCCACGATCAGCTGATACACTACTTAAAAATATTTATTACAAATTAACATATACAAGGAATAACACGGGCAAATTATTATACCATTAAGATACTACGGATTACGGGTACGTGAGCAGTATTATAAATGCTATATTTCTTCATTTTGAAAATCTTTTAAAATATTATACATTAATCTGCGACTCCCCTCTCTAAATTTTCAGTTTTTACATTTGCATTTTTAACAATAATTCTTACTATCATTTTACAATATCTTTCTTAATTATAGTTCCAGTTATATGACTCTATGATTGATTTACCTTATATAAATTCCATTAGTTTATTTTTTTTTCTGTACTTAATTCATCAATTATTATTCTGTTTAGATTTACCATTTGGCCTAGATTGTTAACAGTTTCTACATACATAGTTTTTAAATAATACATCTTGTTTATACCCTCTCTGACTTTCTATTCTAATATAATGTTGATTAACATTTCCTTATTCTAACAAAAGAACATTTAGTATATAATTTATACTCTTAATTCATAATACATAATTGATATTAACAATGGTATTTAATCTCAGACATTTTAATCTGGATTAAACATTTCTTAAAACATAATAAACATTTACATAATAAAAACATGGTACTTAACTCTGACATTTCAGTAATAAGTTATCTGAACTTATTCTAAACAAAACATATCAGTCCTTCCATCGTTTACTCTATTCTTATACTAGGTTCATTTTCAGTTTTTAGCTGTTTTTTGTTTGATTTTGGGGTAATAATTCTTGGTCACTTCACTTTTTATATGGCCTGCTCTTGTTTTATTTACTGTCATTCTAACGAATGTTGTATATAAAGAGTGGCAGTTATTTAGAAACACTTGTATTATCTGTCATGATAATACTATATTTAATATTATTCAAGAACACAATATAAACACTTTAAAGTTGTATACTTTTCACAATTTACTCAGTTTATGACTTCCAATATTGACACACTAGGTTTATTTAATATGACACAAAAACTTGCAATGATCCCCTTTCATTCTTAGATTTTATTTCTAATTAGTTTTACAGTCTTTTTAAAATCAAGAAATCTATTTATAGAGGATAATGAAGGTTTGTTTTTTTGCATTATATAATTAATTCACATTGGTTCACTTTCAATTCTACTTTATACACTTTTGGCTTATATTTATTTTATATAGTTTTCTAAATTTGGGATTTTGCTATACTTTCATTTGTTATTATTTTCATTACTTTCTTTTGGGGTTTGGGTTTTTGTTCCTTATAAGAGCACTCCTTCTTCTTGTGGATGCTGTCTTGTTCTGGTTTCTTCATTAATTTCTCCTATTCTCCTTGTTCCTTATAAAAGTATTTCCTTTTCTTATTGTGGATGTTGTCACGTTTGGGTTTCTTTCTTACTTACTCCTATCCTACCTGGGTATTACCTTCTTTATTTTTAGTTTTGCAGTTTATTTTGATTACTCATCACTCATTGTAACATTGGTTTTAATGAAACTCTTTCTTCAATCTATGATTGTGCTTTACGGTGGTTCTTAATTAATTTTTTAATGTTGCTTTATCGGATTTAAAATGTTTTTATTTTATTTTATGATCTTTCTACCATTCAGAACTATGGGCATTATCTGTCATGCTACAACATGCTCTTCGCACAAGTTGTTATTGCAGACTGGGCGAAATTTAAAGTCTCAATTTCCGATGTTGTGAGGGAAGTCACGTGATGGCAAACTTTTGTTCTTACAAGTTTAACGTCAGATTTTGGTGATGTTATTAATTTGGCTCTACATTCCAGCAGTGAATCATAGCTGGGCTCGTCTCTGACGTAACATGGTCTGACTGCTGAATTACATAACTTGCATGTCAGGTGGCTAAAAATAACTGTTCATCTTGTGTCTAGAGTTGACCTTGACACTATTTCAATCGCTTGCTTGTTACGTGTTATAATTCATGAACAAAACTTGTTCATTTTCCCCATAATTATTATTTATACTTTTAGGTTTCCACTTTCTCCAATTTACCCCGGGTAGACCCAAACTGTCCTGTTAGAATGCCCCCTCAATGAGAGGTTTTATGCCGAAGCATAAAAACTCTCATTGACACTCTCATACTTCCTAAAGGGATCAGCCAGGATATGTCGCCACAACCCCCTTTACGTTTATTGAAATCATGGTTAACTCACCCCCTAGTACAGTGACTGTGACTGCACCTGAATGACTTTACTGGACTTCTCTCTCGAGATCCCAACACCGCAAGGCCAGACAGGCAGTTGACGCTCCTGCTCTGACGCGCAGGCCAGCTCAGGACCGCCACCACATCACCAGACACTGAACATCAAATAAAAAATATCAAATAGTGGCTTTGTATAATACCATATCCCTAACTGATCTGGTTCCCCTTAGCTGTGCGCTGGTTTGGGTTAAGAAGCACTGGTTTTCTTGACCTAGTAATAGATAATCTTATATCTATAGCATAGACTTTCATCCCCTTAATTCGTTCCAAGCATTTCATAAAAATTTTCTATTCCAATCGACAATAAATAAGCCTTTCCCATTTTACAAGAAGAAGTATAAATCCTTACATTAACACAACAATATCTCAAAATATTTAAACACATTATCAAAAGCTTTAAAAATCAATCAATAAAATACAATTTATCTATGTCTCCCTTCTTCTACAATTCTTAACCATTTCCAATCTATTTCCAAAACAATTCAAAATCATTTAATACATTATAAAATATTATTATTAACAAATAAAAAAATTCTATTTACCCGGTGCTGTTAATAATAATCATCCCCTTTTCTCCTCTACACACATTATTGCCCCCCCTGGACTGTTGCGTCCAGTTGCCTCCACAAGGACTGAGGCAGAAGGAGTGAGCACTTTTTTCTTTTCTCTCACCCCCATCCTTGCTTCAGCGTTACAAGAAAATTTCAGGGTAAGTACCCCTACTCATTATTTTAATATATGCCCCTAAGGTCTACCACCTCTATTTGGGTGAAAATAGCCTGTGTTCAAAATAAGCTTAGATTCCCTGATTAAACCCCATTAAATTTCCAAATTAAACCAATTTCAAAGACAACCAACCATGGTCAGGTTACAATGAGTCTGCCCACAGCTGATTGTCATCCAAAACCACGGTCTGGGCTGGTAAGGCTGGGACCGCCCGAAAGTGGGGAATCTATTTAGTTTATATTACACACAATACAATTACATATTTAGATTCCTACACACATACATAATCAACATAATAAAACATAGTACACTCATAATTAACATTGCGATTATTACATTAAAATAAACAATTCACATTTAAGTTTGACCAAAAATTACCACCTTACAGTTTTACTTTAGTTTCAAATTCTATTAAATCTTTCACTTGTTTCATTTATTATTACATTTCAACTATGCTTTTCTATTTAACACTTTCATCATTTATTGGTTTGGGTGATTCTCCGTCATTCACAATGATTTGATTTATTGTATGGGCATTTATATATATATAAAACCTTACTCACCTTCTTCCTTCTAACAACCACTAACAGATTTGCATAGGGTGACACCAATCCTCAATAATATTTACCTCCACTAATTTCTCTAACTCCACTTACATCATTTTCCTCTTATTACCAAATACCTGATACCCTCTTTGTACCTAGGATGTGTGTTCCCGCACTACCAGGTCATTCCCTTATCAGTTTCTGGCCCTTCCAGGTACTCCGCAACCCTCTTTAAAACTTTTCCTCCCGCCACAACGCCTTGCGTTGAGGACTCCTTACACCTCCACCCTCACTACAAAATATATGTACCCTGCTCTCACCTATTTACTCTCCACTTTCATCACTCTCGCTTTCTCTACATACAATCACTCTCATACTGTGTCCCTACTACTGACCCGTTTCTGTATTACTTTTTTTCCAAAATTCTTATTTTGTCTAACACCCCTTTAAAGTTAACTCTGACTGACTCAATGCCTTATTGAAATAATTACTATCACCCAAACTCCATCTTTTACAATCTTTTACATTAAATATGATCATTGAAAATTACATTAGAAAATTCAAATTACCTCAAACTAATTTAATCACCCAATTTAAAACCTTGTTAAAACATTTTACTTTACTTCCATTTCTTTATCAAATTCATACTTAGATATGGTCAATCGTGTAATCAAATACAACAGGATTTCTGTCATAAATTCAAAAATATAAACCTTTATCACCACAAATATAACTTACATAACCATATGTACTTCCTGATGCATTATAACAATACAACTCAATACCTAAGCACATGGTATTTTTCATCATTTACTATTTATTATAAAGTTCAAATCTCAGAGAATCATTTCAAGTTATTATCAAAGTTCATTTATACAACATTCATTATTTAATTAATTCCTCTCAAATTATTTAATTCAATCTTTTTCAAAAACACTCAGTTTTTTAATTACAATAGTCCAAACAATTCCAAATCAGTTAATTTCATTATAAACACAATTATTCTCGTTATTTACTTAGTTTGGTGAACTATTATTATTTTTATTATTATTAAATCAATTCCTACTACATATATACATGGTTTACCTAAAATACAAGGTACAACATAATGTACTACACAAATACAGTTAACATCACTACACAAGTAAATACAATCCCAATTATTATTCATTCTTGTTTACCATAAATCATTTCACAATACAGTCCATTTCGAAACCTCGTACTCACATAATTAAATGTTCATGAACAACACTGTTTAACCACCATCATCGAATAATACTCTGATCTTACGTCTACACAAATCATTTACAACTAAAGACATATTGCTATTATAATTATAATAATCATCATCATTACTTTTCTCCATTGTATCAATATAGTAATTACAAACCTTATTGCACACCATTATTTCAAAATTCCTGTCGACATTTGTTATGGTCAGTTCCCCTTTAGTATTTTCTGTTAAAATCAGGTAAGTTACACTATCATCATCTACTGCTGCTATATCAGTTTCAACACAAGGTAAGTACGCAGGATAATTATCAGCTCTCTCTATACCTAGCCTCTCTACTAACTCTTTATAACTTCTACCAATCTCAAATAACTCTATCTTCCTATCCACATACAACTCTCTCTCAAAATATCTCTCACCATAACGCCATCTCACACTTTCTCTACCATCCCATGCAGAGGGCACTAAATCATCACAAAAATTCAGGGAACAATTTGAAGACCTCATGTCTTCCTCTAAGGGACATTTGCCCTTCAACAACAGTGAACACCTTGGTTCACGATAAACTCGGGGAAAATTTATCCCCTGCAACCCCTCTACCTGTGAACTCTCTCTCCACTTTCTCTCTAACTCATAAACACTTGTTTCTACCCCTTTACAACCCCCTACTCCCATTACTCTCTTACTACCCCCTACTGTCTCTATATTCTCATCATCACTATTAATTTTCATTATATCATTTTTATATATCTCGTTTTCAACTTCATCTACTTTAATTATTCTGCTTTCTAAACTGTCTATTTGCGTACTAAACATCTTACTGACCGATTCTAATATTTTATCAGTTATTGTTACAAATTTTTCCTCAAGTTTTTTGAATTTATCGTTCAAATTTTCATTCTGTTTGTCACATTTACTATCGATCTTTAATAGCAACTGCATCATTGCAGTTATGTCATCTGTTTTATTTTCATAACGAGTTGAGATGGGTGTTAATTGAACCGTATTTAATTCAACTGATTCGGTAGCGCTAGGCTCACCGATCTGGCTAATTGGGGTTGAGTGAACGCCCATCTCACTCATAACTGTGTCGTCAGTTAAGCTGACTTCCACGTTCTTATCTGCCATCTCAAAATTTTATTTATTTATTTATTTTTTGTCAAAATACTAACATATTGTAACGTACCGCTTTTATGTGAGGTGTAGTAGAGTTAAATCCTGCACCACGTTGTACGCGTCAATTCTGTAATGTACTACTTTATCACGAGGCGTTCACCACTTACGAGTGTATTGCAATTACCAGCTTCGTTAATTCTGCCCCACAGTTGTACGCCAAATCTGTAACGTACCGCTGTTTTCGTGAGGTTTTATGGAAGTGTTATTATATGCCTCACGCAGTATGCGTCACTTTTGAATTATACTAACTGACGTTTTAAACGGTATAAATAAAGGATTTCGTTTATCTTGTTTTACTCAATCTAAGAGAAATCGAGAGTGTGTGATTTGGGGTCAAGGAGGTAATTTGTTCAGCCTTATGCAGAAGAGAGAGTAAGTATCAAATTTGCACCTCTGTTGTGACGATTTTTTCTGTATGTTGTGCTGAAATTTTCATTAACTACCCACTACAATAAATTATAACACGTTATAATTCAATATTAATTTTCAATAATATTGCTTTATTGATTATTGACTTTTGTCTCCAGCCACCCAAGTATAGGTATCACAATTAATCTTTTTAAAAAGAAAACATCTTCTCGACTTTACCGAGTAAACATAGATCTGTCTAAAGAACAAAACATATATGTTGTTATTTAACCAATATTACGCTATAATAAAATACATCAGTTATTACATAATTCTTATTAATTCCCCAGGGTTCAGGGTGAATTCTTTATGTTATGAGAGTGTCAGAAATGGCTAATTGCTACGCTTTACAAATATAAAAAATTAATAAATAATTTTGGTTTATTTTTCAAATGTTACATAGTTTCCGGAATTGCCGTAAGAGAGCAGCATGTATTTGTTTACTTTTGAAAGCAACATATGATAAAAATGAATATTTTTTCGTTCTATTTCACTATTAAAAAACGAGTTTTCTTCTGTATTTATTACGAAAAATGTTTATATTACCTCGCTCCGTGTTGTCCTTACTGGATTGAAGTTTTATTCTGTGATGAGGTACGTCTTGCGTTATTATTTCCTTTTCATTTTCGAGTATTTTTTTGATTGTCTATTAGACGTAGGCCGAATTATTGGATCCTCAGAATGGTTTCATCCACTGGTTTTTAATGTATAACACCTTTTAATTTGGATTCCTCAGGTATAATTGGTTAGTATTCACTTTGTTTATTACTCTTGCGTGAATTTCGCCTCCTCCAACGTCCAAAAAAGGTTATTTTTTTATAATTTTTGTCGCATCGATTCTTCAACTCTCTGGTTCAGTTCAAAATTTTTTTATTATTAACAATACTTGTTATTTTCCATCACTCTTAGTAACACATAGTATTTTTATTATGTAGGCAGTTTG
This sequence comes from Magicicada septendecula, assembly GCA_034769895.1. Taxonomy (NCBI): domain Eukaryota; kingdom Metazoa; phylum Arthropoda; class Insecta; order Hemiptera; family Cicadidae; genus Magicicada; species Magicicada septendecula. Next base: position 666,216,441 of record CM068368.1, read on the forward strand.
TGATTATTATAAATTTATAATTTTTATTTATGGAAAAATAATTCCCTTCCATTCCGGTTTATTTACTAATTTAATTCACATAATATGTTTTGGTTAATTTTTTTATGACATTGTATATAAATATTTTATCATTTTATTATCATTAAATAAATTTATATATTATTTATTTAGTATCGAATAGTGTTCATACCCGGTACTACTTCCTGTTGTCCTTTCCTTCCTAGGATTATTTTAATTTTATATTATCTTTGGTAGTTAAAATTTTTATGTCTTTTAAAATTAACCCTGGGTTTTCTTACAATCTAACATAATTATTTGAAACAATATAATATTAACTTGGGTATAACAAATTGTGGTTCATACAATATGAATTACAGTAAATAAATAAAATTACAAAAATCAATTAGTATTATTACATACTACTTCCATAGTTTTATCCTATCCCAAAACATACAGCACAGTTTAGTAATACACTAGTTTCACTTTGGTTTTTCACCTCAATGGGTACACTAGAACTCACTTCGCACTATATACCACTCGAATTGTTTATTATGTGGAATGATATATTTAAATTTTGAGCGAGTTTTAGTTCTACCCATTTCTGACTTCCACTCTCATGATTTACTTTATTGGGACCGGGTTATGTACCGTTACATAAAGCCCCCCCACTAGAACAAATTTATTTTAGTTCAACTCGTTGATAGAAATAAATTGTTAATTGGTTCAAATCTCCTAATGGTCTTGACTTTGTTTTCATAATATTGTTTCATTGCTGACTGATTATAAACTCTGGTAATTCAGACTTGTGGTAATTGTCGTTTTCTTACTTAACTCTCTCTCTCTCTTGGAGGCAAATTCATCAATTATTTCTCGGGTTAGTGGTACTTCCACATTTTATTTTGATAGGGACTGGTCACATTAATCATATTAAAATTGTTTCAACACTTATTTCTATTTACTTTTATACACTCGCTTTATCAATTAAGCTTCTGTCTGCTATCTTCCTTCTATTTTCTTCATCTATACTTCTGGAATCTAATATCAATCCTTTCAGCTATTCTAATTATTATCCCTTAAATATTCAATTTCCCTAACATTTTTCCCTATCCTGTGCGGTGGTTCCAGTCGGGTGGCCACTCTGGGTCCATACACCGCTGTCCATCCTTACACCTTCTGAGACCAGGGGAACATCATCCCTGCTCATAAAAATTATTGCCGGAACATTTCTACGGTCAATACATAAAAATAAAAAAATTATAAGTAGTAGTCAATTAGCGACTAGTACCAAACACTTTTGGGATTCTTTATACTGTAGCTGTTTGTATTTATTTATATATTTCTTCTTCTCCTTGATTCCTTCTTCTTTTCCATTTACTAATAGCATATAACATCATTGATAGGCCTTATGTTAAAATTCTTCTGACTTTACTTCTTGTGACATATTTCTTCGTATCATTTCTTCTTATCTAATCTTCAATTCCGAGAAATTCTAATTATTGTACTAATTATCATCCTCCTTCAGTTTCATTGGAGTCATTAAATTATTCGTTATTCTTCTTATTGTACCTTCTTATCTGAGCACATTACCATTAATTATTTATTTATTTATTCTTCAGTTTGTGACCATAAAATATTATTTTTCCTATTAGTCCATTTTAAATCAGTTCTTTATAAATATTATTTAATCTGTTCTTACATTTTCTTGGTGTTTTGTCTTTTTATTTTAAATTATATGGTTTCAAAATATCTTGAGTAAGTTGTCCTTACATGCCTTTTTTTTTATTAATTCTAATGGTTGCAAAATATCTTAAATAAGTTGTACTTACATGTTTTTTATTAATTCTAATGGTTGCAAAATATCTTAAGTAAGTTGTACTTACACACTTTTTGAATTTTGGGGTTTTAGTCTCTTCACTTTAAATTATTGGTTCGAAATAAGTTGAGTAAGTTGTCCTTACATGCTTTTTATTAATTCTAATGGTTGCAAAATATCTTAAGTAAGTTGTACTTACACACTTTTTGAATTTTGGGGTTTTCTATTTACACTGGGTTGCTTGGTCCTGTATTCATAAAATCCGTCCCTTTTTTATGGTGTGTTTGGAGTCTGTTTACCCGTGGTCCATTATTTCAGGTACTCCATGTTCTCGGATTGCTGGGGTGTTCGTAATTAATTCTCTCCTTGATAATCTTCTTACCATCCGGCTCTCCCACTTTGCTGCTATAAAACTTTCACTTAAGTACCGGTCTTCCGTTATAATTCGTTCCTTTTTAACTAACCAGTATTGTACCTCCTCAAACATAACATAGTTGCTCATATTTAATCTCATTTCATTCCCTTTTACCTCTGGATTATTTGCCCAATATTTGCATGTTGTCTTCCGTCTTGAAGATACGGCTGATATTGTCTGATACACTTCCATTGTCGACCTATTTAATTGAGATGTAAACTTAATTAACTCCCTCTGTTCGTTAATTGGAAGGTTGAGTACATTAATTAATCCACCTGTAATCATCTCCCATTCTTCCTTGGTATTTATTATTTTCTTTCTACTTGTTTTTATTATTTCATTGGTCTTCTTTTCCACGGTTTGAATATCCTTTTTGTTGTGGCTATTTTTATTTTCAGATGGCATTACACCTTGGTATTCTGTAATTTCTATTTCCTTCCTCTTCTCTTCTGTATTCGGATTTACTTTAATACCTTCTGAAGTGCTGTCCAATGTTTCATCCAAATTATTGGAACTATGGTCCATTTGTTGATTTGTCTCCTCTTGGTATGTATCTGCTTTTTGGCTACGCGTATTAACATTTTCAAACTTCTCTCCAAAAGTTTTCCATATCTCCTTATTGACATTCTCCATTTTACACTCAATTTGTTTTAAATTCTCATTATTCTCTTCAAATTTTGCATTCATTTCTTCTCTTTGCCCTTCAACCGCTTCCTTCAGTTCATGGTATCGTTCATTCATAGTTTGTTTTAAGTTTTCCTCCTGTTTCTTAAAATTCTCCTTATTTTCCTCATTGGTTTGTTTCAAGGCTTCCTCCTGTTTTCTAAAATTTTCCTCTATTTTATCAAATTTTTCATCCTGTTTCTTAAATTTTTCGTCTATTTTCTCATTGGTTTGTCTATTTTGTTCCTCCTGTTTCTTAAATTTTTCGTCTATTTTATCATTGGTTTGTCTATTGCTTTCCATAATAATTCTCAACATCTCCTGCATGCTCATGTCTTCTTTTTGGGTGGATTTATCTGGTTGGTCCCCTTGGGCATCCTCTTCCACTATTTCCTTTTCCGTATCCATAACTACTTCGGTTTCTTCTGTATCACCTGTCTGTTGGTCCATTTCACTGTCCGTGACTAACTCTATTTCTTGTTCCTGTCCACCTTCTTCAATCTCCTTTTCTTCTGCCCTCTTCTTCGATTTTCCTCGGGTATTAGGCATTTCTTGTTTTCTCATAACTGCCAACGATAATTAGATTTTTTGATATATATTTTTATTAAATATCAAAATTCTTTTCTAATTACTGCCCTTTTACGTTGAGCGCCAATCTGTAACGTACCGCTTTTATGTGAGGTGTCGTAGAGTTAAATCCTGCACCACACTGTACGCGTCAATTCTGTAACGTACTACTTTATCACGAGGCGTTCACCACTTACGAGTGTATTGCAATTACCAGCTTCGTTAATTCTACCCCACAGTTGTACGCCAAATCTGTAACGTACCGCTGTTTTCGTGAGGTTTTATGGAAGTGTTATTATATGCCTCACGCAGTATGCGTCACTTTTGAATTATACTAACTGACGTTTTAAACGGTATAAATAAAGGATTTCGTTTATCTTGTTTTACTCAATCTAAGAGAAATCGAGAGTGTGTGATTTGGGGTCAAGGAGGTAATTTGTTCAGCCTTATGCAGAAGAGAGAGTAAGTATCAAATTTGCCCCTCTGTTGTGACGATTTTTTCTGTATGTTGTGCTGAAATTTTCATTAACTACCCACTACAATAAATTATAACACGTTATAATTCAATATTAATTTTCAATAATATTGCTTTATTGATTATTGACTTTTGTCTCCAGCCACCCAAGTATAGGTATCACAATTAATCTTTTTAAAAAGAAAACATCTTCTCGACTTTACCGAGTAAACATAGATCTGTCTAAAGAACAAAACATATATGTTGTTATTTAACCAATATTACGCTATAATAAAATACATCAGTTATTACATAATTCTTATTAATTCCCCAGGGTTCAGGGTGAATTCTTTATGTTATGAGAGTGTCAGAAATGGCTAATTGCTACGCTTTACAAATATAAAAAATTAATAAATAATTTTGGTTTATTTTTCAAATGTTACATAGTTTCCGGAATTGCCGTAAGAGAGCAGCATGTATTTGTTTACTTTTGAAAGCAACATATGATAAAAATGAATATTTTTTCGTTCTATTTCACTATTAAAAAACGAGTTTTCTTCTGTATTTATTACGAAAAATGTTTATATTACCTCGCTCCGTGTTGTCCTTACTGGATTGAAGTTTTATTCTGTGATGAGGTACGTCTTGCGTTATTATTTCCTTTTCATTTTCGAGTATTTTTTTGATTGTCTATTAGACGTAGGCCGAATTATTGGATCCTCAGAATGGTTTCATCCACTGGTTTTTAATGTATAACACCTTTTAATTTGGATTCCTCAGGTATAATTGGTTAGTATTCACTTTGTTTATTACTCTTGCGTGAATTTCGCCTCCTCCAACGTCCAAAAAAGGTTATTTTTTTATAATTTTTGTCGCATCGATTCTTCAACTCTCTGGTTCAGTTCAAAATTTTTTTATTATTAACAATACTTGTTATTTTCCATCACTCTTAGTAACACATAGTATTTTTATTATGTAGGCAGTTTGTGATTATTATAAATTTATAATTTTTATTTATGGAAAAATAATTCCCTTCCATTCCGGTTTATTTACTAATTTAATTCACATAATATGTTTTGGTTAATTTTTTTATGACATTGTATATAAATATTTTATCATTTTATTATCATTAAATAAATTTATATATTATTTATTTAGTATCGAATAGTGTTCATACCCGGTACTACTTCCTGTTGTCCTTTCCTTCCTAGGATTATTTTAATTTTATATTATCTTTGGTAGTTAAAATTTTTATGTCTTTTAAAATTAACCCTGGGTTTTCTTACAATCTAACATAATTATTTGAAACAATATAATATTAACTTGGGTATAACAAATTGTGGTTCATACAATATGAATTACAGTAAATAAATAAAATTACAAAAATCAATTAGTATTATTATATACTACTTCCATAGTTTTATCCTATCCCAAAACATACAGCACAGTTTAGTAATACACTAGTTTCACTTTGGTTTTTCACCTCAATGGGTACACTAGAACTCACTTCGCACTATATACCACTCGAATTGTTTATTATGTGGAATGATATATTTAAATTTTGAGCGAGCTTTAGTTCTACCCATTTCTGACTTCCACTCTCATGATTTACTTTATTGGGACCGGGTTATGTACCGTTACAATATATAACACATACTTACCACCTAACAAGGTATTCTATTTACCCACACTACACATGATCACAACATAACCTTATACTTGTACGTCTATTTTTACGTACATCAAAAAAAATTTTTATTTCATCTCAAACAACCATCCTGTTCCTCAAAACAGGTCTACATTTGCATAAATTTTATTTATGCAAATGGTCCCTCCGTTCGGGCGCATTGTTAAGTATTTTTAAATTTATTAATTTTAAAAATGAACTTTGTTTGTTTACAACTCTACACTTTCTGCTCTGGTAGCCGCCATGTTGTCTGCTACCAACTTAAAATTTTACTTACCGGGTCCTGGATTCGAATTAGATGAGCTGAAAACAAGATGGCTGGTTTGAAATGATTACTTCAAATCTACTTGTATTTACGCAAACTTGTGTTTATTCATAATTTAGCTTTGCTGTTGTATATTAATGACGACAAAATACTCCCTCCATCTCTTACACTTTTACTATTATAACATTAATACAGTACATTATTTATTTTAACATCAACCCTTCTTCAGGATATTACTGAAAATTCACTTGTTAAACACTAAAACAGATACTGAAAAAAACTAAACTACATTCTCTTAACGTAAACCAGTGCTTTTATAATTACATTATTCAAAACTCACCCATACACTCACACACGCTTTCCCATTAGATAAGTTTTATTCCCCTTAGAGCTATTTTTTATGTTGCGTTCTTTTATTTTATGTTAAAATAATAAAATTTGGTAAGTTACTTCCCTTTTATTATGTTGAAGGTACTCCTTATGATGTTTCCTCGTAGACACGCACTACCTCATCGCCGAACTGTCATATTGCTTAAATTTTCTCACTGTATCTACTTGGTTTATAAAATACTGTTTTAGATCATCAAATATCAAAATTTTTACATTTTTTACGTGCGGATGCCCGCGATTTCTTTCCGGAACTTATACGTGCTCTTCGCACGAGTTGTTATTGCAGACTGGGCGAAATTTAAAGTCTCAATTTCTGATGTAGTGAGGGAAGTCACGTGATGGCAAACTTTTGTTCTTACAAGTTTAACATCAGATTTTGGAGATGTTATTAATTTGGCTCTACATTCCAGCAGTAAATCACAGATGGGCTCGTCTCTGACGTAACATGGTCTGACTGCTGAATTACATAACTTGCATGTCAGGTGGCTAAAAATAACTGTTCACCTTGTGTCTAGAGTTGACCTTGACACTATTTCAATTGCTTGCTTGCTACGTGTTATAATTCATGAATAAAACTTGTTCATTTTCCCCATAATTATTATTTATACTTTTAGGTTTCCACTTTCCCCAATTTACCCCGGGTAGACCCAAACTGTCCCGTTACAGTGTTACAACATCACAGAACAATCTACGTGTTTGTCGAATGTGCCAGAAGAATTTCGCTCTAATGTGTGTGGCCTACGTGACTGTAGACGCATTTGCGAGAGATTTCTTGAAGGCGCCAGCCGCTCGGACTGTGTCAAGGCCGAAATTAGTTACGTAGTTCACCGCACGCTAAGACGCAATTTCGAACATTCTGGTATGTGGGCGCAGGTATAAATACATGGTGGCAGCGGCCTTAGTTTTCAGTATTAGTGCTATATATTGACAGCGCGGCCTCGAGACTTATTATCGGGCGACATTACTGTGCGCGTTCAAGTGGTTATTAGTTAAGTGTTGTGTTTATAATCGGACGTAATTGTAATACAATTGTGTTTAATTTTAGTGGACATTTTATTGCGTGTGAACATGTAACGGTACAGAATTTTAGGGCCAAGGTAATATCTTTATAAAAAATTTATATTCTCCATGTAGGCATTGTTCACCTTTTTAGAACCTCGAGTTAGTCAACCAAGTATGCAGTGTTTATTGCAAAACAAAACGTCTATGTTTTGTCTCCGCACTCAAGCAGCGCAGACAGATTGAGAAATAACACGCAATTTTGCATCAGCCGTGGATCACGGAGAAAATAACGCCTGTGTTATAGCGCCTTTAAAATACACCAATGGGAGCGCAGACTGTTGATCACGTGACCAGACGAAAACCTGTGCATTACCGCCTTAGCACTGAGAGCAGTTCTATTGTAACTCCTGGTAGAGCGGTCAGAAAAATTAAGCATACAGTTTGTTTTACTTTAAAAAACAGTGGCCTCGGATGTGGAGGATAGGCCGTAATTAATAGTCGGCCTATCTGACAAAAAACAATTAACAGTGCACAAATACGGTAGCGGCCATTAAACATTAAGTGCCCGGGCGGAACGTAAAAGCCGGCTATATCAAAAATATATCAACATATACATTTTTAAAGTTTTAAAGTAATGAGTGAACATTAAAAAGACATACTAAATTCAATACAAACAGTTACGTGAGTGCAGTAGAACGATACGAGTGTACTACTAACTACAGGAACCCGCAGCGGATGGGTAATATGTACTGAACATTTTTATTAAAAAAAAACCAGAACCATTCTAAGATACAATTTAATAAGTCCAAAGTAAAACATTTTATTAATGAGATCTCAGTAAGGGAATTAAAACAGTATGAGAAGAGAGTGACGTAAAGTGCTGGTTACTGAATTAAAGTTATTATTAAGTCATTGTCATATTAGTCTATATTGAATGATTAAATGCCCATGTATTCTTGTTTTATTATCAAAATTGTAGTGTAAAGTCCAAGTAAAAGGAAATAGTTCAATTCAACAAAAGAAAGCAAATCTAGTAGAATCCACAAAATTTGTGCTAGCGTAATTATTTCGCAACTTAACCCCAGATAACCTATTCTGCAGCTGATTTTTTCGTCTGTACGACCTTGGAGGAGTAACCCTACGGTAAGATAAGAGTATTATATTATTTGTATTAATTCATAGAGTTTCATTGGCCCCAATACAGGGACGGCGAGTATAATTTTTATTACAGTCGCCAGACCTAATTAAGCTGCAGAACAGGTTATTTGGTGGTGAGGGTAAATAAAGTGATTTCATAATGGAGAATGAAAATATGTCAACTGAGTCGGCCAATAAAGGCGATTCAGGTATTCAAATAGAGTCACTGGTAACGAGTGAAAGTAGTATAGACGAATCGAAAATCATGAATGAAGTTGCAATTCATTCAACACCTATTGTAGTAAACCAAAATAAGAAATCTGATGACGACAATATGTTAACAAGATTGTATAACTGTAACGGTCCAAATTTATGGGTATTTTTATTTATTTCATTTCGGGGATTTATAAAAAATATTGTGTAAGTTTTATTCCATTGTGACAGACCACGTGTATGGAACAGTTTGTAACGAGGCAGGAACGCAATATTGCGTTATGAAATCAGTAAAGGAATTCGCACCACCCTAGATTTCCGAGAACTTTGTTTGAATGTGACCATGCGCCTGTACGCACGACAAAGGTATACGCTCGGGGTGACGCTACTTCAAAAACCAACATGGTCAGGAAACAAATTCTATTCACCTTCATCGAGTGAAACGGCGGATATGAAAACTTAAGATCCGCCCATCTCGTGACGTTAGCCAGTGCCTCACAGATCATATACTGTCGTCACCCCAACAACTACATGAATTGCATGGGATGAAAGCTACGACGAACAAATACAAGGCTTTGGTTTCCTCAACAAACGACGAAATTCAGTTAGCCACGAACGCCTTGCCGTTCTGCGCAGTTTTGGCCTAGCTAACGTACCGGCAGGTACCAAGCCCAGTGGGCTTGTCAAAAAATTGTTATAATGATCCGTAAAAAGTGAGTTTCGGTCAACGATGAACACGTAGTAGTGCAGCAAAAACTACAATCAATTAGAAACATCAATAAATTAATTTCGGACACATCAATTAAAAATCACAAAAGGAAAAGTAGTGCTCGAGCTATTTCCACGTGCCGGCAGGGAGGAGTTTTCTTTTAAAAAATGTTAAGGGCTTTATAATTTTCTGTGTGTCTGTGAGAGTGTAAATTGCAGGCTGGGCTGTTTGTGTTTATGTGTGATGTACAAGGTAAGCTGTAGTATATAAGTCAATACTGTAAAATTACATATTACAAGGAAGCTGTATTCCAGTTAAAAAGTACACTAAAAAATAATAGGTTTTGTAAACAGACAGAAATGAGTATTGAATAATTTGAAACAGAGCATATTAAATGAATAATAAAGATTAAGTAATTCTCTTCATAAAAATGTGTAGAGTAAGTCATTTCACTAACCTATGAAACACATGTTTGTATCCGACGTACGTGCGATCGAATTCTGGAGCCAGATAGGACCTTTGCAGGTAGGTGAAAAAATAAATTGTATTTTTTTGTATTTGATATATTTAAAAAGTAGATTAACTTCACTTAATATGATGTACAATAGTTTAGAAAAACAAGACAGCAATTTTAGAGAATTGAAAAATGAAATCAATGAAAGCAAAAGTAATTTTAATAATAAATTTGACAAACAGAATATTAAATTTGACATTATAAATTGTCGTTTTGATGAAATAAATAAGCAGAATGCCAAGTTAGAGGTTAATATGAATAAACGTCTAAATGAGATGGATGAATGCTTTAACACTATTAAAGAACAAGTGATAGGATTAGTAAACGAACAATTAAATAATCATATCATTATTGTAAACAAACAAGTGTCAGAGACAGTCAAAATACAAGTTCGTGAGCAAATTCAAGAGATGAAAGACAATTTTGAAAGTGAAATAAATAAGTGTAACGTTGATAGTGAGTATAAATTTAATTATGCAGTAGAGAAAATAGAAGAAGTTAGAGATAGCACTAAGACATATGAAACTAATACTAATTTCAAAATAAATGAAATAGAAAGTAATTGTGAAAGTAAAATAAATGAATACCGTGCTGATATTGAGTATAAAATAAGTGAATGTCAATTGACTTTTGCGAATAAAATTGTAGAAATTAATGAAAATGTTGGTAGTAAGATTAGTGAAACAGAAAGTAGTTGTAAGTCAGAAATACAGCTACTAAAAGGTGCTATAGAAATGGTAAATAATGCCAGTATTCAATCTGAACGTGTAACTAACAACAAGTTTAATTTAATGGAACAAAAAATAATTAATGTTAAAGACGACTTAAACATGGTAATAAATAAAACACTAGATAGTGTCAACAAGCAAGTAGTAATCACCCGTAACGTAGATAGCGAAATAGAGTTAGAGTCATTTACTGGGGATAGGAGGGGGGTACACCCTATGCAATTCCTAAACAGAGTAAGAGACTTTAACAGATTTTGTAACAGTAATTGGGAGATGAAATTATTAAAAGTTATGAAATGTTTTAAGGGAAGCCCCTCAGTTTGGGCGGAGGTACACAAGGGAGATTGGTTAGATTTCCAAAGCTTTGAAGGAGATTTTAGAAGTAAATACTGGTCTGAAGAGGACCAAGAAGTGCTTGGAAGTAAGATAATGGGGCCGAGTAATTTTGGGACTGATGGTAACAATGTTACTATCTATGTGATGAAAATGTATAATGAAGCCAAATACCTTGAACCCCCATTACCGTTTAGATCATTTGTACGCCATATAAGTAAACATTTACCAAGGGAGGTGCAAATTAACCTGATGACGTGGGAAGTGGAGGGCATAAACGACCTTGAACAAATATTAGATATTTTCCAGAATATCAGGGACCGGGAAATGGGTAGGCGCTCAAACCCGTCAGGGGTACATAACAATGATAATCATAATCAATCTAGGGGGACACCAACCACAGATAGAGGGACAAGGGGAGGCTACAATAATAACTATAGACGTGATGACTGGCGATGTGGAGAGTGTCATTGCGAGAACTATGGCAGCAGAACGACTTGTTATAGGTGTCATAAAGAGAGGAGTTGCCAATGCAATAATACTGAGCCTAACCAAAATAGTCAACCACAGAGAGGAGGGAGCAGCAACCGAGGAGCACCGGGAAGCAGTGGAACTTCCAACAGAGGTCGTGGTGTGCATACTCCAGGCCGTGTAACCACTCAGACGGAAAACTAACAAGGACAGTGAGTGAAGGGACCCCACCATTGTCGACAAATGACTGCGGGACCCAAGACAACAATGACTATATAAATAACGTCATCCGCACTGATCTGTCCAAGGAACTGATGGAGGAGGAGGACTTAGAGACAGCAAGACCAGAAACCGGACTGACAGAGGTAAGAATTCAACTTGAAGGTAAGGAAGTAAAAATTTTAGTAGACACAGGTAGCGAAATTTCTGTTATTTCCGAACACACATTAGAGGGTTTACAAGAAACAAATAAAATTATCCCAATTTTGCCAGTCGCGGGGGTGACTATGTAACAGTACAGAATTAACCGTACCAGAATAATGGTATGTAGGGATATATTTTATTGTAAATTTTATTGTGATCATCAAGTTGAATCAGACAAGGTTAGTTTTGACCCAAGTCCCAGTAATATGTGAATTCACCGGTGGAGAGCCGATCCAAGATCAGCGGCGTACGAGCAAATTGAAACGACGAAAATGGCAGTGCTAGGCGCTAAAAATTGGCAATACTGACTTTCGATTGGTCCATTGTAACAAATCGTCATCAAAAACACAATGACGATATAAAACCATTACGTATTAACCAAAACAGTGGGTAGAGAACAATAGACAATGACGTCAGATGCACGACCACTTACATAACCATTACGTCTAACCCGGTCTCAGTCGTCAAAAGTAAATCAGGGAGCATACACGCTCTAACAGTAGTGGGCAGTTTTCTGCCAGAAAATGTAACATTTTATTGCTAAAAAATGATCTACATGATCTCACAGTAAACACTAACAGTTATATAGCATCAGTGAACTTGCAAAAAAAATGTATTCAAATTAGAGTCAGTGAAAATGGCCAACAGCAAACTGGACAAACACCTGCCCACCGCATGGAGCCGCTAAGGAAGGAACTACGCCACTTCTATTCAGGAAAGCCCTGCATTGCATTACTAAATTTCAAAAAATAGATAAAGATGAGCTCAATTTCTATAAAATTTGTCTAAATTCAGGTGAGAGAGGGAGAGAGTGCAAGCGAGAGTGTAACCGGTGTTGATCAACCCAATATTAAAATGAGTCATTGGTTTGTGATCATGTTTAGTCAGTATTAAGAGTAAAGCATTAAAGAAATCAAAACTATAATTCTGTTCAATGATGAGAATTACATACATAAAAGAAGTCAGTTATATAGCATCATAAAATGTGCACAATTAACCTTGAATAAAGTCAAGGGCGGAATAGTCTAGCCGCCATTTTGGAATTTTGAATCATGAACCATTGTTATGCTTATATTAATTTACAAAGTATTTACGGAAAATAAAACCAAAATTCATTATCGTTATTTAATGTGTCACGTTATTTCTATACCCAACGACTTCTGCCGCTGTCTGCTTAACGCAATTCTGGACCAAAAGCCTAATGCAAGTAAATGAGCAAAACACGTGTTACTCCGGTGATAAGATTTACTATTCAAATTACACAAATATTAATTATCATACATTCAGTACTAATAATTGTATAATTAATATATACATATAAAAGGTGTAAGTTAACAGATGGCAGCCCGAACCTGGACTTTATATATAAATAAAATATATAAATAAGCAGACAAGCAGAGGTTAGATGGGTAGTGAAATATACGAAAAAATATATAGAGGTTACCTGTATAGGTTATGCATGGTACAAATGGAATACAACACAACTAAAATAAATTTATTATTGTTAACATATTAATAATAAAAAAGAAAAGAAATGGCAAACAGTAATGAGACGAGTAGAACAGAATCAGAAATGATGGGTGATAGTATTTGTTCAACACCAGCCCCAACAACAAAAAGAGTTGAGGAAAATGACACAATAAGAATGATGAAACTGCTTTTCAATGAGCAGAGCATCAAATTTGATACTTTTAACGAAAAATTAAACCAATTTGACATACAATTGAAGGACATCAAAAAAGAAATTAAAAAACAAGGTTGCAATTTTGACAAAAGATTAAATGAAATAGGTACAAAGTTAGAAAAAATAGAATTAGAAAAGAAGAAATTAGAATTAAACAAATTTGAATTGAACAAAGACAAGGTAAGTGGGGTAGAAAATTACGATAAAATGGATGAAAATATAGTAATAGGTGATAACAGTGTGGAGGTTGGTAGTATAAATGAAATTTTATGGGGAATAGAATATAATAATAAGGGAATGATAGTGTGTTTTGAAGGTTTAAAGAGAGGGTGTAAAGAGAGATATATTGAGAGAGAGAAATGTTGTTGGGAGAGTTATTATGAGAGATGTTTTAAGAGAGAGAGATGGTATGATAGTGAGAGATATACTGAGAGAAACAGAGAAGTAGAAATTTTTAAGATATGTAGAGATTATGAAGAGTTTATGGAAAGGTTAGGTGTAGAGATGATTGATGAATATAACAAGTACTTACCTTGGGTTGAAGCTGATATAGCAGTAGGAGAAGATGATAACGGAAATAATGACTTTATAACGTACCTAGTGGTGACTGATTATACTGGAGGTGGCAGGACAATAACCAATCGTGACAAGTTATATGTTGAATTGATAGGGAATAACCCTATTAATTATGATGGTTTTATAAAATATAAGAATTTAAATGTGTATTATATTAATGATGTTAATATAACGTATTTAATAAAAAATAAATTGTACAGACCAAAGATAAGACTATTGTTTAACGATGGAGGGTAGACCTTCTATTGTGTTATGAACATTTAATTGTGTGGACAGTGTTTTTTAAAAATGGACTGATTAGGACTGATTATGGTAAATGATTTCATGATTATGTGAATTGTATATTTTTGTGTATTGATGTCTATGTATTTGTGTATTTTTGCTGTTGTGTATTTTATGTATTTTTATGTAAACATGTATTGTAGAATTTTAAATAACTAAAGGAAGTTTAAATGATATTATGAGATTCAGGTTCTAAGGGTAATAAATGATTAAGCAGGTAATGTATTTGAATATGAAAGGTGTTGTTAGTAGATAAGGGATAAATTTTGTAATGGTATATTAATGTTGAAATGTTATAAAGAGTTTGGGGATAGTGATAAATAAGGGCATTGGAGTTAGGTAAATAGAGTTAATGGGAGTTAGGGAAAATAAAGTGTTGAGATGTTGATAATATATAAAGAGGTGTTAGATATTTTAGGGACACAGTAGGTAGCGATTATATGTAGAGTTGAGTAATGTGGATGGTAATTATATTTGTTGTTGTTGGTGATATTTTGTAATAAGGGTATTGGTGTAGGAGTCCAACGAGAGATGTTGAGACGGGAGTGGATCGTTGTGTGCCGGAAAGGGTTATCTGAAAGGGTCAGGAACCGATAAGGGAATGAGTTGGTTAGAGGGAATACACACATACTAGTACAAAAATGAGCGGTGCCAGAGGTTTTAAATGGGATTTGTGAAGGGGGTTATTATTGAGATATTGGTGTCATATTATATGTAAATGGTTAGAAGCGGTCGTTAGTAGCGAAAAAGAGGGGCAGTAAGGTTAGATTGACAAATGCCAAAATAAGAGATAGAGAAAAATGAATAATAGAGAGTCACCCAAACTAGTGAGGATGAAAGGGTTAGAAAAGGGAAAATTCATAGTAGGAAGGTAATTGTAACTGAAAGGTAAATGATAAATTTGAAATGGTTTTGTAGAATCTAATGATATAATAAAAGTGAATAGAGAGTTGATAATAAAAAATGTTATAAAGTTTTTGCTACAAGTTATGTAAATATGAATTAAGTAATGTGAATTGTTCAATGTTAGTGTTTAATGCTTATGATGTACCATGTTTTATTATGTTGATGATAGTGTGTGGCTAGGAGACTACTAGAAAAGTAGTGAACATAACAAATAGATTAAATTTTGTGTTGTAGTGACCAGTCTCTGAAAGAAAAATGATTCTGTTGAAAAAGATTTGAAATTAAAATAAAGAAATGAGTAAAGAAATTTAGATAGTTAAAAATGCTGCCATGCTAGATAAATATACTGATAGTAATTGAAATAAATGAATAAAAATAGTAGTTGTTGTTGGAGAATAAAAAATTTTTATGTTTGTTTAGTATAAGAATATAATTTTATGATGAAAGAGGCAAGTTAATACTGACGGGAGTCAAAGCAATTGATGCAAAAATGTAGGAGTGTTGTCAAGTAGAAGGCTTATCTATCCTAAATCTTGTTATATTTTATTGTGTTGTTTGGTACTTTATAAATAAATAAAACCAACGCCTCAAATCACAAACCAATGCATCTAAGAGGAAACATATCAGTTGCGGATATGTAAATGAATGAGACCACTATTTTAAAATTTTGTATTGAATGTTTCAGAGTTTTTATGGTGTTGTGACCGCGGTCCTGCGCTGGCCGGCGTGTCAGAACAGGAGCGTGCAGTGCCTCATGGCCTTATGGTGTAGGGATCTCTCAGGAGAAGTCCAGTAAGGTCAGACGGGTACGATCGACACTATGGAACCAAGGGTAAGTGATTGAGATTTTTTAATTTTATTAACACTACAGGGGGTTGTGGAACATATCTGAACTGATCCTTTTAGAAAAGTATGAATGAGTCAATGAAAGTTTTTGTGTCTCGACACCAAACCTTTCATTGAGGGGGTTTTGTAACAGTACAGAATTAACCGTACCAGAATAATGGTATGTAGGGATATATTTTATTGTAAATTTTATTGTGATCATCAAGTTGAATCAGACAAGGTTAGTTTTGACCCAAGTCCCAGTAATATGTGAATTCACCGGTGGAGAGCCGATCCAAGGTCAGCGGCGTACGAGCAAATTGAAACGACGAAAATGGCAGTGCTAGGCGCTAAAAATTGGCAATACTGACTTTCGATTGGTCCATTGTAACAAATCGTCATCAAAAACACAATGACGATATAAAACCATTACGTATTAACCAAAACAGTGGGTAGAGAACAATAGACAATGACGTCAGATGCACGACCACTTACATAACCATTACGTCTAACCCGGTCTCAGTCGTCAAAAGTAAATCAGGGAGCATACACGCTCTAACAGTAGTGGGCAGTTTTCTGCCAGAAAATGTAACATTTTATTGCTAAAAAATGATCTACATGATCTCACAGTAAACACTAACAGTTATATAGCATCAGTGAACTTGCAAAAAAAATGTATTCAAATTGGAGTCAGTGAAAATGGCCAACAGCAAACTGGACAAACACCTGCCCACCGCATGGAGCCGCTAAGGAAGGAACTACGCCACTTCTATTCAGGAAAGCCCTGCATTGCATTACTAAATTTCAAAAAATAGATAAAGATGAGCTCAATTTCTATAAAATTTGTCTAAATTCAGGTGAGAGAGGGAGAGAGTGCAAGCGAGAGTGTAACCGGTGTTGATCAACCCAATATTAAAATGAGTCGTTGGTTTGTGATCATGTTTAGTCAGTATTAAGAGTAAAGCATTAAAGAAATCAAAACTATAATTCTGTTCAATGATGAGAATTACATACATAAAAGAAGTCAGTTATATAGCATCATAAAATGTGCACAATTAACCTTGAATAAAGTCAAGGGCGGAATAGTCTAGCCGCCATTTTGGAATTTTGAATCATGAACCATTGTTATGCTTATATTAATTTACAAAGTATTTACGGAAAATAAAACCAAAATTCATTATCGTTATTTAATGTGTCACGTTATTTCTATACCCAACGACTTCTGCCGCTGCCTGCTTAACGCAATTCTGGACCAAAAGCCTAATGCAAGTAAATGAGCAAAACACGTGTTACTCCGGTGATAAGATTTTTTATTCAAATTACACAAATATTAATTATCATACATTCAGTACTAATAATTGTATAATTAATATATACATATAAAAGGTGTAAGTTAACAACTATTGTACGTATTACCGGGGTTAGGAATAAACGTGTAACAAAAACAAGTACATCTGAACATGGTAATTAATGGAGTAGAGTATGATAATACATTTTTAGTAGTACGGGGACTAAATTTGGAGGTTATTTTGGGGAATGATTTTTTGATAAAGCATAAGGCGGTAATTGATTTCCAGAAGCGGTTGTTAATACTTAATAATGAAGGTAAACCAGTTGAGATTAGCTTTGAGCGGGTAGTAGATAAAGTGAGAATTTCGGGAGTTAAGATGATACTAAATCGGGCTAGTAAAGCAGAAACCTGAAATTAATGCATGGGTATGTAGAACGGAAGAGTTAGGGGGTACTATAAATGAACGAATTTGGGAGGATAGAGCGGGAAAATTTTGTAGCGAGGGGGGTGACGTAGGGAGTTCTCAACATAAAGCGTTGTGGCAGGTAATAGAGTGTTTTCGAGAAGTGTTTGCCGATGTACCAGGGAGGGCAAGAGATTATGAATGTGAATTAAAAGTAAAGGAACACGCACCCTATGTACAAAGAAGCTATCCGGTACTCTATTCAAAAAGAAGGGCGGTTCAGGCGGAATTAGATAAAATGTTAGAGGGGAATATAATAGAGAGATTAGTATCACCGTATTCTAACCCGTTAGTAGTAGTCATTAAGAAAGATGGCCGCGTTAGATTATGTTTAGATGCCCGCAAGATTAATCAAATAATTATCCCGGACCGGGAATCACCCGAAGCAATAAATGAAATATTTCAAAAATTCAGTGGAGTTAAATATATGACCTCGTTAGATTTAACCGCGGGGTACTGGCAAGTCCCGTTAGCATGTGAAAGTAGGAAATACACAGCATTCCTGTTCAATGGAAAGAATTACCAATTTAAACGATTACCTTTTGGGCTGAATACCAGTGTGGCCAGCTTTATAAAATGCTTAGATGAAATTCTACAGCCACAGAATTTAGATGTTTTAACTATTTATGTAGACGATATATTGATAGCATCACGAACATTTTCTGAACATGTGGAGCATTTAGAATATGTATTAGATAGACTGCGTAAAGGGGGGTTGACTGTCAATTGGGAGAAATCTAAATTCTTACAGAAAGAAATACATTTTTTAGGGTTCATAATTACACCAGATGGGATAAAAGCTAACCCAGAGAAAGTAGAATCCATTTTAAAATTCCCAGAACCTAGAAATATTAAGCAGTTACAAAGTTTTTTAGGGCTATGTAATTTTTATAGAAAATTCCAGAAAAATTATGCCCATATAACTTCAAAGTTGAGCTCAGTGTTACAAAAGAACAAACAGTGGAAATGGGGGGAAAGAGAACGAGATGTGTTTAATGAGATAAAGGACCATTTTAGTAACATGATCATGATGAATCACCCTAATTTTGAACGCACATTTTATTTACAGACGGATGCCAGTAATATTGCTTTAGGTGCGGAACTGTACCAGGAGGACGACAACAAAGAACATCATACTATTGCTTTCGCCAGCAGGACGCTGTTAGCTGCTGAAAGAAACTACACAACAACGGAGAAGGAACTATTAAGCATTGTTTTTGCGGTGAAGAAGTTTCGAACATATCTACTGGGAAACTCCACTATCATCCGGACTGACCACGAGGCATTATCTTTTTTAAACACCTGTAAGTTGTCACACAGCAGGATAACCAGGTGGGTGCTAGCTTTACAAGAGTACAATTTTAGTTGGGAGTATATAAAAGGGGTGGAAAACAAAATACCTGACACTTTATCCAGGGTAGATACAGAGGGAATGAGAACAGGGAGGGATTTAAAAGAAATAGAAATTTTCAGACTTAGTAGGGAAGATAGATTGTTTGGGGAAGAATTGAGAGATGTGAATAGCATGCAAAGGACAGATCCTAAATTGAACAAAATAATAACTAGCTTAGAGTCCGATTCAGATGAGTTAGGGTATAGCCGTTATTTTCAAATCTATCAAGGGAGTTTGTTTAAGAAAGTAGAGGGGGGAGAGCGTGATTGGAGGTTAGTCATACCGGAAGGGTTGGTAGATAAGATAATATGGGACTGTCATTTTCGGTATGGGCATTTCGGTGCTAGGAAGTGTGTAAATGTATTAAAAGAATCATGTTTATTTAAAAATATGGAACGGAGGGTGAGAACTTTACTCCAGGGGTGCGATTTATGCCAAAAGTCAAAAGTAGTTAATTACCGTTTAGAGGGAGAGATGAGGTGCATTAAAGTCGAAAAGCCTTTTGATTTAGTTGCGGTGGATTTATTTGGCCCTCTACCAAAGGGAAGGGGAGGCGTAATGTACATTTTTGTGGTACTAGATACATTCATGAAATTTGTAAGATTATACAGTGTAAAGAGGGCAAATAGTAAAGTATTAAGTGAAAAAATAACAAAGGATTATATGATTAAAACCGGAAAGCCCAAAATAATACTATCTGACCATGGACCCCAATTTATTTGCGGAATATGGCGACAAACTTTGGGTTGGGAAGGTACCATACCTAAACACATGGCGGTATATCATCCTCAGTCGAACCAAGCCGAAAGAGTCATGCGAGAATTAGGGAGAATTTTCCGGGCATATTGCCAGGCTAAACACAGTGAATGGCCAGCCTATGTGGGAAGAATTGAAGAATGGTTAAACTGTACCACCCATGAATCAACGGGGTTCACACCATACGAGCTAGTCAAGGGAAAACGGCCACCTAGGATTCTGGAACAGCTGTTCAACTTCCCACCGGAGAGCAACCCACGAGATCTGGAAGTAAAACTTAAACTCGCAAATGAAAACTTATTAACTAAGGGAGAAAGAAGAAAACGGCTTCATGATGCCAAAGGTAAGTGGATCAAGTATGGGATAGGTCAGCTGGTATTAGTGAGAAGACACGATTTATCAAGTGCACAAGATAAAGAGATCAAGAAATTCTTTTTGTTGTATGAAGGACCGTATGAAGTTGTTGAAATTAAAATGGATAACGCTTATGTTTTATGAAACCAAATGACGGGGGAAATAGTGGGCACCCATAACGCCACCAATTAAAAAAAGTATTGGTTAAAATAAAATAATAAATTAAATCTTGTAATTGAAGATAATCTAAACTATAAAATTAGGAATTAACATAAAAACAGTAAGTGGTAGCGGGTAGATGTTCCTTACTTGTCACAGTGGGGTTCGTCTATTTCAGGGACGCGCCCCTGCCCACGCGAGCCTTGGTTTTCTCCATTTACCCTTATTTTCGGAGGAAGCTTTGTCCTTACCTTTAGTCCTAGTTGTTGACCTTTTAATGATCCTTACCCTTTTTATCTTCCCGATTTCCCTAACCCTCCCCTTAAAGAAAATATAAACAATAGTTACATAAATTGGCACACATTTTTGGACCTTTGATTACCTTAATTCTAAATTATAATATTAGGGTAGTCCTCAAAATTAAATAAACTGGCGTTATTTATGAATTGTAAACTCATCCCTTAATTAGGTAGGTAGTGGAGACGTTTTGTGGCTGAGTAAACAAACTAAGATAACAAATTTTCTGTATAGTCTAATAGGATTATGGCCTATAGAGATGGGGTCGTAGATTAATGGTTGTGGTTTGTTTTGTAATTTTGGAATTAAAAAAAAAAAAAAAATTCATTGGAGTTGGGTTCTGTTCGTTTTCAATCGCATCTCTATAGACTATGATCCCGTACATATAAAGCATAACCTATTCACGGGTAGTTGGAGAAAAAATAATTTGTGAAAATATTTTAAAGTAAAAGCTATGTAACCAAAAGGTTTAATTATTATTTTGTGGTACCTGCTATGTTAGGTTAGGAGTAGAGATAAATGGTATTTAGAATATGATTGTGGAGGAATTTAAAGAGAGATTTGAAACAAATGATGTAATGTTTGTAAAATTGATTGAAATACTAAGAAAGAATTATACATTAAACCCATTAGAATCATTTTGAAAAATACAATTAAAGTAAGGGAAATCGTTTTGAAAGTATGAAGAGACTAAATTAAGTTGGAGTTGTCCCTGGATTAACGCAATAGTGTGAATGTTAGTGATGTGTTTAAATATACAATTTATTTTGATCCGAATTTTGATTGTAATTGTAAAACAAATAATTGATGTACTTTATTTAAATTAAAAAACTGAAAGAACATTCAAGATGAGATAGTGTTTGGAAAATGAGATATGCATATAACTACTCATGTAAACTTTTATAAATGTCAACCTATGTTTTATGTTTAACTGTAGATTCCCCACCTAAGTGCGGTCATGACCTCACCGGATCATGACCGTGAAAGTAGTTAATTGTGACAAATCATAAATTTTACTTGATATAACCGGCTTGTGGTTTGTTTTGTTTTGTTAACCCGGTGGTTTGTTAGACTTAGTAGGGGGGTTATTTTTTGGGGAATCTACCACATTTTGGAACAGGGCTATTTTCACCCAGATAGGGGTGGTAGTCCATTAGGGGCGTATCAATCAACAATAGTAAGTGCAATACTGAATTTTTATTGTAACGCCGAAGCAAGGATGGGGGTGGAATAAAAGAAAAAAAAAGTCCACCCCTTCCGCATCAGTCCTTGTGGAAGCAACTGGGCGCTACAGTCCAGGGGGGGAATAGTGAGTGTGGATGGGGGGGTTACCCAGTTACAGGTCACGAGGGAGATGTGGTTTACGGCTAGGATGAGGTCTGTAGAGCCAAGAAGCCTAGTACAGAACACAGTAAAATGTAACGGGTATCAGGGGTTAAGGGACTATTAGGGGGGATAGGAAAAAAAAGGAGTTAAGAATAAAGCATTTTGAGTATATAACTCATATTTTTTGTTATGATTATTATGATGTACTGGTATTTTGTATAATTGAGGTGTCATTTTGGATGGGTAATATTATACGGGGAATATTATTTAATTTATATGATTGAACTGTAAGTAGACTGTAAGTTTATATTATTATTTTTAAACTAAACCAGCACTTTGTATAAGCAGAACCAGTACTTTGCAAAGAATGAGCCTGTATGACTAAGAGGAAACGAATCAGTTGTGGGACATGGTATAATGGAAGGCCTTTTTGTTAAATTTTAATTGAAGGTCATAAAGACAGGTGATACTGTGGTGGGTATCGGTCCGAGCTTATGGTGTTGGGATCTCGAGTAGAGAAGTCCAGTAAGATCGGATGGGTGCTGCCGCAGCCACCGGACTAGGGGGGCAAGTACCCATGATTTTAGTAGAAAGTTCAGGGGGGTTATGGCGCCATATCCTCACTGATCCTCTTAGGTTTTAGGCAATAAGAGTTTGTATGCTTCGGCATCCAATCTCTTATTGGGGGGGGTATTGTAACGGTACAGAATTGTAGGGCCAAGGTAATAACTTTAAAAAATTTATATTCTCCATGTAGGCATTGTTCACCTTTTTAGAACCTCGAGTTAGTCAACCAAGTATGCAGTGTTTATTACAAAACAAAACGTCTATGTTTTGTCTCCACACTCAAGCAGCGCAGACAGATTGAGAAATAACACGCAATTTTGCATCAGCCATGGATCACTGAGAAAATATCGCCTGTGTTATAGCGCCTTTAAAATACACCAATGGGAGCGCAGACTGTTGATCACATGACCAGACGAAAACCTGTGCATTACCGCCTTAGCAGCACTGTGTAACTTTTATTTTTTGGTAAAATTATTTTATTCAAATTAAATTAACCCTTCCACTTACCTTACGATTTTGATCTGGCCGGATCTCGTAGTGTAGGTAAACCCATTTCGTTCGACGAACTCTGACGATACATATAACGAAATAAGGCATTGAAAGAATTTAACTCTCAATTGTATGGAAGAGAAATCAGACTTTTTTATTACTCAGAAATGTTGAAATGTTAAATCTTCTTGTTACATGTTGTGCAACTTTTGCACCTTACAGACTATAGCTTACCTTATGTTTGACCAGACACAAATGCAAATATAACATACAAAAGAAACAGCCCAGCTTTGCTTGTACACGCTCTCATTCACAATTTAAAATACCCTTAACATTTTATTATTAATAAAATTTCCCCCACGGCAGCCACGCGGTCTTCACGCACAGTCATCTTTCTATGAAATGTTATAATGTTGAGGTCCGAAATAACACTCGGTTAGTTTCTACCGCACGGATGTATTATCGTCACATACTTTTCTTCACTGATATTTGAATTTAAAGTGAAAATAATAGAAAAACTTCTGCGTGTAGCCTAATTCGTTCCTAGCCGGCAGGCTTCAGTAGTGGAACTGCGTAATGTGCTGGGTTAAACTGGCGGAAGCGGCAATTCAATGCCACCAAGTTTTAGTCGCCGTTGGTGATTAATTGCGGTGGCATAACCATTTTATGCATGGATCATAACTGGCATGTGTGTGTGTCCAGAGGCCGATATTGGCATCTGCTCTGCTGATGTCGCTCACAGTAGGCGGAGTTTAACGCCGTTTTCCGGTAGTCGGTCGATTGGAACTACTAACTGTTCGTCCCAGCGCCATGTTTGTCTCAACAGTCGCGTCTTTCACGGCGTCAGTGCCGATCCCCGCCCGGCTGAGTTGCATACGGGCGTCAAAACACATGCACAGAGTTCTTAGAATTTTGGTGGAGGTAAATTCTTCTGCCGTGTTACACCACTGAAATTGCGCATTGCCTTTGTTCCAAACGCTGTTTCTCAACCTCGTGCTGTTGCTTGGACAATAACGTTGCACAATACAATTACAGTTTTTTCAAATTTATTATACCAGTCCGCCCGAAAACGAAATAAGTAAAAATATAATAATGCCCCAAACGGTTAAAAATAAAAACACCCAAAAATGACCCGCTACAATACCCCCCTCGATGAGAATTCTGCTGTTCACAACAGAAGAAATCTCATCGATAAACCCCGAAGAGGACCGGTGAGGAACTAGTGCCAACAACCCCCTTGTTCTTAATCTCATGGGTACACGACCCTCCTGGCTCAGCGACCATGGACTCATCTGAACGAGATCACTGGACTTCTCCGTTAGAGATCCCAACACCGAGAAATCGATCAGACTCGCATCACAGCGCGCCTCGCCTTCTAACATACTACCCCCAAAAATCCTCAATCCCTGGCTAAAATTATCCCAGATCCTCAGCCGATATGGTTCCCCTTTTTTTTGAAAGCTGGGCTGCCTTTAGCAAATACTGGGCTCACACATACTAACATTACATATTACCATAACACATAAAAAAAATAAAAATTTCTTTTAAAATTTACTAAAATTTTAAAAAATTCAAAATTCAAAAAAATAATCTTTCATCAAAAAATTCTCTTCCTCTTTTTTCTAATTTTTGTTTCAAATGACTTAACCTAGACATTTCTAATAATATAAACACATCCTTATTCTAACAGGAGAATCACTTATAGTCTAACAATACACTACAATACAATCAAATAAACATGGTTAATGCACACATAATAAAAAAATCATTATCTAAACTAGTCATTCGCTGGCAGGCGAAAAATCAATTTTTTTTTTCACAAAAAAAAATTTAAAATTTCCAAAAATTTTAAAATTCAAAAAAATTTAAATTTATTCATTAAAAATTTTATTAAATTTATTTATTAAATATTTATTAAAACTATTCAAATATTGGTTTGAATTAATTAAACAAACAAATTACAATTGGCTTCCTACTATACACAAGCTTAGTAGGTGTATGAACTCATCAGCTGATCATAACTAGGTCAAGTCCAAAATCCTTGACCTACATATGTTACGTATAAGTTCTGAAAACACATTGAACCTCTGTAATATCCTAACTTGAAATGTGAACATAATAAAACAAAATATTTAATATGAACAAAATATTATTACAAATAATCATCAACTTGACATTTAAATTATTTAAAATAAACACTTCTTGACTTTACATTATTTTCACTTCTATCAAAATTCTGTCACTGGTTGAAAAAACAATTGTACATTCTTTATTATAAATTCCTCTCTTTAGTTAACAGTTAATTCTACCTTACTGGGGGTGATGTAAATTATTTATTCTCATTTTTCTGTATTAGACTTCTATACATATATAAACTTTCTCCCTCTGACTCTAATATTCATCAACCTCAACTACCATGACACCCATCTCTACCAAAATATCTATCCCAAAACACTCTAAACCCCAACTTATCATTTAACACAAAACGCCACCTTCTCCCATTATAAAATACTCTCTAACCCTTTGTATATAGGATACGTGTTTCCTTCCCAAAACTCATTCCCTTATGTTGGTCCCTGGACTCCCCCTAGGTAACCCTTTCCGGCGCCAATCGGTCCCTATCCCGTCCCAACCCTTGTTGCGGACTCCCCAAATACACTACCCTCTAATACAAAATTGCCATCCCCAAAAATCTCAATCTCATTGCCTCACTACAAATACACCAAATAACCTCATTAATTATAAACATAAATATATATCATTCAAAACTCTACATAAATTCTCCACAACTACCATGTCAACATCTATATTTCACAAAATTCTGTTATATAATATCAACTCAAAAACAGCATTACATTATATTCATCTCCATCATTTCACATTCAGCTTTGGACAGGTCTGCATGTCCCATAAAACATTTATCACCCATGAATTATCTTTTATTAACTTGCATAAATTATTATTATTTTATTTCTCATATTCCTTTTATCTTTAC
The DNA here is from genome assembly GCA_034769895.1 of Magicicada septendecula. Lineage (NCBI taxonomy): Eukaryota > Metazoa > Arthropoda > Insecta > Hemiptera > Cicadidae > Magicicada > Magicicada septendecula. The sequence continues at coordinate 666,242,588 of CM068368.1, forward strand.
TTCAAAATATCTGTAGTACATCAAACATAGCATTGAACATTAATAACTTGTAACCTTTATAACTAACCTACCAGTGACATCATTGCTGATCAGCTGATCTCCGGACATAATAAAAATACCTCTTAAAATAGAACCAATTACATGGAATATACATATTTATTTTTATGTATTCTCCCTTCTTACCTCATTGTTTCCCATTTCTCTGATTCTGATGCTTATGTTAACCTGCCAGACGATTTACTTATTGGCTTAAACAAATACACACATAATAAAATTACATATTCTTATCAATGCTTATCTAATAGACAACAATAATATAATACACTTAAAATTATAGCATGAACACCTTAATTTACGAGTCTGAGCATATAATTATGTGGACAGAGCACAAGCATTTTTGATTGGATTAAACTTTGAATACGCAAAAACTTTTGTCATAAAGTTTTAAATTCGTGACTCCTTTACGTCACCTCCCAGCCACACACACTATTTCAGATTATGGAGGACTGTCTCGCCCTTTCGCTTCCACAGAGACTGTATATTTTGGAGCAGGGTTTACCTCTCCGTGTCTCTGCTTCCGCTGTTAAGTTTAAAATTTGTGAACATCATCATGTTCTGGTTATAAAATCATGCACCCTTAAAAACGGATCTGCCACCGGTCTTGCTGTTCCTCCTCGAACAGAGTGGCAGCCGCTGTTCCCTAGTTCCGGAGATTTCCTCTAATTGTTCCCCCATTGAATTTCAAATATATACCAATTTCAAGTCAGCTATGGTCAAGGGACTTGGTATGACCATAGCTGGCCGCTAGCCAAAACCACGGTTAGTGCTGGTAAGGCAGTAACCGCCCGAAAAGTCGAGGAAATCTAAACTTTTATTTCACTGCCTGTTCCACATCAATATTATTATGTGCGACACGGTCATTTAATATGGTGTGTAAAATTTTTATTTTACACGTATAAGGTGTGCCGCACATTTATCGCCAGTTTGGCCTCCGATGGAGGTAACACTCACTGCTACCCCCAACCCTTTTCGCTACTTGTGAGAGCACAGGCAACCCCCACAATAGCCGCTTAATAACTAACTAATTACTTAATACATGAAATTAATCTTTCTACCAATGCCGTTCAACACTCCATTGTTATTATCACTTCATTGAGCACCAAACTACCCCCCAAAGTCATCCCCACTTCTTGTATTGACAACGAGTTTATATTTTGTTACACATCGTTTCAAAACGTTCCCATATTCCCTGATACTAAAACTTGACAATTATATTTGGTCGCTTAATTCTAAAATTTATTTACATTTTAAATTTATAACTTATAATTTATAACTAAGTGGTCAGTATCCCCGCCTGAAACGGGGGTTTTGCCGAGATGGAATAGGGGATGGGCAGACAACATACGTGAATTCACATTCCCCTAATCTACCATTAAATCACATTACCTTGCTGTTTTTTTTTTTTTTTTTTTTTTTTTTTTTTTTTTTACTACCTTAATTACAATTTATACAAATCTACTCTCCCTCTCATTCATCCATGCATGCCGTCTGCCCAGTCCCTAGCCCATCTCCACAAAATCCATTTTTCTTAATATACTGGAACTTCTATCATTTGCTAAATTTTTATTTTGCAAATGACAGTGGTGAAATAATACTTGAAACATTGCCTCACTTTATATAATCACTCTAAGGCAGTGCAGGCACGTGACAGGTACCTCAAAATTGTTGTAACCAGAGTGTATAAAAAATTTTAATTCGTCACGTACCTCTTTTGGGGCCCCCTCCCCGTTCAAATATATGTGGTTAAATTTCTATTTTGTACCAATTTTGGTGGAGCCGGACCATCGTTGTTTTCACTGCCTGAAGGAAGATCCTGCCAACCATGGCCCGCCTCCGATTTCCGAATTCCACGGCCAGGACTGGTAAGATCGTGGCCGCCCGAAAATGGGGGAGGCGCCCTTCTAAAAACATAAAAGAATAATTAAATAACATTCATACCTTTACAATTTAATACAATCCTTATGCTGACCAAAATAATTTCAAATTTGTCGCATTATGCGTACCTACTATCTCCCTGGTTTCTCTATTCTGTAACACATACGAATTTCTCATTTTTATTTCTACTATCTCGTACGGCCCCTCGTACAATAAGAAAAACTTCTTGATCTCCTTGTCTTGTGCACTTGACAAGTCATGTCGTCGTATCAATACCAGCTGTCCAACCTCATACTTCGTCCACTTACCTTTCCTATCATGGCGCTGTTTTCTCCTCTCTCCCTTCGTCAACAAACTCTCATTCGCTAGTCTAAGTTTAACATCGTTGCTAATAGTGTTGGTTTCCGGTGGATATTCAATTAATTGTTCCAAAATCCTGTGGGCGCTCTCCTCTTATCAACTCGTAAGGCGTGAACCCCGTCGACTCGTGAGTGGTGCAGTTTAGCCAATTTTCAATCTTCTGGACATAGAGTGGCCACTCACTGTGTTTGGCGTGGCAGTATGTTCGAAAAATTCTGCCCAGCTCCCTCATTACTCGCTCCGCCTGGTTGGACTGCGGGTGATATACTGCGGTGTGTTTTGGGATGATACCTTCCCATCCAAGAGTCTGGCACCATCTTCCGCTGATGAACTGCGGCCCATGGTCGGATAATATCACCTTCGGCTTTCCCACGTTGATCATGTAGTCGCGTGTGATCTTCTCGCTCAGCACCTTGCTCGTTGCTCGCTTCACGCTATATAGTCTGACATATTTGGAAAAAGTGTCAAGTACAACAAAAATATGCATCACTCCACCCCTACCTTTCGGCAATGGACCGTACAAATCTACCGCTACTAAATCGAATGGCTTTTCTACTTTAATATAATTTAGTTCTCCCTCTAACCTATAATTGACAACTTTGGATTTCTGACATAACTCGCAAACTCTAAGTATTCTTCGGACGCGTTTCTCCATATTCTTAAATAAACAAGATTCCTTTAATACATTCACACACTTCCGTGCCCCAAAATGCCCGTACCTAAGATGACAGTCCCACACTATTTTCTCTATCAACCCTTCAGGTATAACTAACCTCCAATCCCTCTCTCTCCCCTCTACTTTTTTAAACAAACTCCCTTTAAACACTTGAAAATATTGTTTATACCCCAACTCATCTATATCTGAGTCTAAGCTAGTAATGATCTTATTTAATTTACCATCAGCTCTTTGCATTACATTTATATCTTTTAATTCCTCCCCAAAAAGTTTATCTTCCCGGGATAGTCTATAAATTTCTATCTCTTTGATATCTCTACCTGTTCTATTTCTGTCTGTGTCTACTCGTGATAGTGTGTCTGGCACCCTGTTCTCTACCCCCTTAATGTATTCCCAAGAAAAATTATACTCTTGAAGAGCTAACACCCACCTGGTTATCCGGCTGTGTGTGAGTTTACAAGTATTCAGGAACGACAGCGCTTTATGGTCCGTCCTGATGATAGTTCTGTTACCCAGCAGATACGTTCGGAACTTCCTCACAGCGAACACTATACTGAGGAGCTCCTTTTCGGTGGTAGTGTAATTGCGCTCTGCGGCTAGCAATGTCCGGCTGGCGAAGGCGATGGTTTTATGCTCTTTTGCCTCGTCCTCTTGGTAAAGCTCCGCTCCCAATGCTATATTACTAGCGTCCGTCTGCAAATAAAATTTGTCATTAAAATTGGGATGGTTCATTAGTATCATGTCTGTGAACTTAATTTTGATGTCATTAAACGTCGCTCTTTCGTTATCGCCCCATCTCCATTGCTTGTTCTTCTGTAACACTGCGCTGAGTCGGGCCGTCGTCTGTGCGTAGTTCCTCTGAAACTTCCTGTAAAAATTACAAAGACCAAGAAAACTTTGCAACTGCTTTATATTTTTTGGCTCCGGGAATGTCAAGATGGATTCTACTTTATCCGGGTTAGCACGTATTCCGGTAGGTGTTATTATAAAACCTAAAAAATGTATCTCAGTTTGCAAAAATTTCGATTTGTCCCAATTCACTGTCAGACCTCCCCGATATAACTTCTCCAAAACGTATTCCAAATGCTCTACATGCTCTTCAAATGTTCTGGATGCTATTAAAATGTCATCAACGTAAATAGTTAAAAAATCTAAGTTGTGTGGTTGCAAAATTTCGTCAAGACACTTGATAAAGCTAGCTACACTTGTGTTCAAACCGAACGGTAGTCTCTTAAATTGGTAATTCTTTCCATTAAATAAAAAAGCTGTATATTTTCTACTATTTGCTGCTAATGGCACCTGCCAGTACCCGGCGGTTAGGTCTAAAGAGGTCATATATTGTACACCGCTAAACTTCTGAAATATTTCTTCAATAGCTTCGGGTGACTCCCTATCTGGAATAATTATTTGATTGATTTTGCGGGCATCTAAACATAACCTAACTCTACCATCTTTTTTAATCACTACAACTAAGGGATTAGAGTATGGTGACACCGATCTCTCAATTATATCTCCCTCTAACATTTTCTCTAACTCAAGCTGAACCGCTCTTCTCTTCGCATAGGGCACCGGATAACTTCTTTGCACATAGGGTGCGTGTTCCCTTACCTTTAACTCGCATTCATAGTTTCTTGCCCTCCCTGGTACATCGGCAAACACTTCTCTAAAATTCTCTACTACCCGCCACAACGACTCGCATTGAGAACTCCCTATCACGCCACCCTCACTACAAAATTTCATTGCTCTTTCATTCCATAAGTGATCCACATTCTCATCATACTCTATCTTACTCTCACTGCATACATTCATACTAATTTCCATGTCTTGTTTATCATTCCGATTGTGTATCACCCTTACCCCTGAAATTCTTACCGCATCTAACACCCGTTCAAAATTAATACGGACTGGTTCCCCTTCACTATTTAATTCTAATACCCGTTTATGAAAATCAATCAACGCCTTATGTTTAATCAGAAAATCATTTCCAAGTATAACCTCAAGATTTAGTCCCCGTACAACTAAAAATGTATTATCATACCCTACCCCGTTAATTATCATGTTTAAATGTACTTGTTTCGTGACTCTCTTACTTCTAACTCCCGTAATACATACAATCGTCACCCCAGCTACTGGTAAAGACGGAATATTTTTATTTATTTCTTTTAATTCATCTAATACATGTTCAGAAATAACAGAGATTTCGCTACCCGTATCGATTAGAGTTTTAATCTCCTTACCTTCTATGTTAATTTTCACCTCAGTCAGTCCATTCTCCCGTCTCACTGCTTCGAAGTCTTCCTCCTCCAATAATTCCTCCGATAAATCTGTAATCACAATGTTATTTTGGTATCTATCATCCATTTGGACCCCAGAAACTTCCGGCGACAACGGTCGGGTCCGGTGTTCCATTGTCCCTCTTAGTTTCCCGCAGAGGTGCTCGCCACTGCATGGTTGTATCCCCGCTCGTGCTGGTTTCCTCGCGGTTCATGAGTTTGGCCTCTCTGTGTTCCTCCTGTGCCCTCTCCCCTTCGCTGGTATGCATGCTGGTTCTGTGCGGGTGGTGGTCCCTGTCGCTGACCCGGTCTCTCTCTCCTGCATCTAAAACAAAAATTTTGTGTCGCATAATTCTCTTGTGAACATGCTGGACAAGTCCACGTGGGTCCTCGATTATTTTGTTCTCGTCTAGGGTATGCCGGTCCATTTGTGGGTCCCCTCGGCGGTCCCTGATTACCTCCATTATTTCCATTCTGCTGGTTCTGACGGCGACTCAATTCTTGGTCCCGGATATTCTGAAACACATCTAAAATATTTTCTAGCTCGCTAATATTAGCTACCTCCCTTGTCATAAGTGTTATCTGTACTTCCCTTGGCAGATGCTTGCTGATATGCCTCACAAAGGATCTAAATGGCAATGGCGGTTCTAAGTATTTTGCCTCGTTAAATATTTTCATCACATACCCTGTTATATTATTATTGGGCCCCCCAAAATTCCCTGTTCCCATGATTCTACTTCGTAACACTTCTTGGTCTTCCTCAGACCAATATTTATTTATAAATGCAGACTCAAAACTTTCAAAGCACTCCCATTCCGTTTTATGTACTTCGGCCCATATCTCCGAACTACCTTTAAAGCATTTTAAAATTTTTAATAATTGGACTTCCCAGTTATTAGTACTGAACTTATTGAACTCTCTCACTCTGCTTATGAACTGCATAGGGTGTACTTTTTTGTTATCACAACTGAATGTCTCTAACTCAACTTCACTGCTGACGTCACGAGTCATGATTACTCGCTCGGTAACAGTGTTAACTTGTTGGCTGATGGCCTTGCTCAATTCATTTTTAGCATTCATTAATTTAAGGTTATTATCACATTCAAGGTCACTTATTGTATCATGTATGGTCTTAAATTCAATCTTATAATTATGTTCTATTTCTCTTATTCTACTATTATTATTTTCAATCTGGCTCATAGCATAATCAATCTTACATTCAGTATTGGTGTTACATTCACTTATTTGTTTCTCAACAATTGTATTTATTACGCTATATTGTTCCGTGATCTGTTTCTCTACTTTATTAGTTATATCATTGGTTATATCAGAAACACGGCACTCTAATTGCTCATTTAGTGACTCTGACAGGTGTAATTTCATACTTTCACAACGTTCATCAATATGTTTGTCTAGTGCCTTACTCAAATTATCAAATTTCATGTTTATATTCTGCTGACACTGAATATTCTGTTCTTTAATTTCATTAAAAATAATATCGTTTTTAATATTCTGCTGTTCGCATTTTATTTTCTGCTCTTTGAATTCGTTATTTAAAATTTCAAATTTCTCATCATTCGTATCAAAACGTTTATTTATTACATTGAATTTGGTCTCAAAATTATTATTCATTCTTTCGAATTGACTGAGCATAATACTCATCATATTTGTTTCCTCTGATTGTTTACTTTTATTAATTGAAACGGGGGTCAACTGGATCCCCGAATCAGCATCTGTTTCATTTACTTGTGGTTGAGACGCAATCGGAGTGGAATGAACTATTACATTACTGCCGCCAGCTGTTTCTGTAACAGCACCCGTCTCCCCCCTCAACATACCACTTTCATCCAGCGATTGCGACTCAATGCCACTTTCGCTCATAATTGAATTTATTATACTACTTTTTTCTGTATTCTCGGACATTTTTACTTAATCTATTTTGTCTTACGTAACAACTACCAACGATTAGTCTTTTTTCAAAACTGATATTACAACATCAATTTGCTTTCACAACCCTACTTCGCTATGCATCGTCAGATGTAGGCCGGTGTTAAAATAACCCCTCTTCAGTTATATTAAATCCTGGTCACGCTGCACCAATTGTAACTTTTATTTTTTGGTAAAATTATTTTATTCAAATTAAATTAACCCTTCCACTTACCTTACGATTTTGATCTGGCCGGATCTCGTAGTGTAGGTAAACCCATTTCGTTCGACGAACTCTGACGATACATATAACGAAATAAGGCATTGAAAGAATTTAACTCTCAATTGTATGGAAGAGAAATCAGACTTTTTTATTACTCAGAAATGTTGAAATGTTAAATCTTCTTGTTACATGTTGTGCAACTTTTGCACCTTACAGACTATAGCTTACCTTATGTTTGACCAGACACAAATGCAAATATAACATACAAAAGAAACAGCCCAGCTTTGCTTGTACACGCTCTCATTCACAATTTAAAATACCCTTAACATTTTATTATTAATAAAATTTCCCCCACGGCAGCCACGCGGTCTTCACGCACAGTCATCTTTCTATGAAATGTTATAATGTTGAGGTCCGAAATAACACTCGGTTAGTTTCTACCGCACGGATGTATTATCGTCACATACTTTTCTTCACTGATATTTGAATTTAAAGTGAAAATAATAGAAAAACTTCTGCGTGTAGCCTAATTCGTTCCTAGCCGGCAGGCTTCAGTAGTGGAACTGCGTAATGTGCTGGGTTAAACTGGCGGAAGCGGCAATTCAATGCCACCAAGTTTTAGTCGCCGTTGGTGATTAATTGCGGTGGCATAACCATTTTATGCATGGATCATAACTGGCATGTGTGTGTGTCCAGAGGCCGATATTGGCATCTGCTCTGCTGATGTCGCTCACAGTAGGCGGAGTTTAACGCCGTTTTCCGGTAGTCGGTCGATTGGAACTACTAACTGTTCGTCCCAGCGCCATGTTTGTCTCAACTGTCGTGTCTTTCACGGCGTCAGTGCCGATCCCCGCCCGGCTGAGTTGCATACGGGCGTCAAAACACATGCACAGAGTTCTTAGAATTTTGGTGGAGGTAAATTCTTCTGCCGTGTTACACCACTGAAATTGCGCATTGCCTTTGTTCCAAACGCTGTTTCTCAACCTCGTGCTGTTGCTTGGACAATAACGTTGCACAATACAATTACAGTTTTTTCAAATTTATTATACCAGTCCGCCCGAAAACGAAATAAGTAAAAATATAATAATGCCCCAAACGGTTAAAAATAAAAACACCCAAAAATGACCCGCTACAACTGAGAGCAGTTCTATTGTAACTCCTGGTAGAGCGGTCAGAAAAATTAAGCATACAGTTTGTTTTACTTTAAAAAACAGTGGCCTCGGATGTGGAGGATAGACTGTAATTAATAGTCGGCCTATCCGACAAAAAACAATTAACAGTGCACAAATACGGTAGCGGCCATTAAACATTAAGTGCCTGGGCGGAACGTAAAAGCCGGCTATATCAAAAATATATCAACATATACATTTTTAAAGTTTTAAAGTAATGAGTGAACATTAAAAAGACATACTAAATTCAATACAAACAGTTACGTGAGTGCGGTAGAACGATACGAGTGTACGACTAACTACAGGAACCCGCAGCGGATGGGTAATATGTACTGAACATTTTTATTAAAAAAAAACCAGAACCATTCTAAAATACAATTTAATAAGTCCAAAGTAAAACATTTTATTAATGAGATCTCAGTAAGGGAATTAAAATAGTATGAGAGAGAGAGTGACGTAAAGTGCTGGTTACTGAATTAAAGTTATTATTAAGTCATTGTCATATTAGTCTATATTGAATGATTAAATGCCCATGTATTCTTGTTTTATTATGAAAATTGTAGTGTAAAGTCCAAGTAAAAGGAAATAGTTCAATTCAATAAAAGAAAGTAAATCTAGTAGAATCCACAAAATTTGTGCTAGTGTAATTATTTCGCAACTTAACCCCAGATAACCTATTCTGCAGCTGATTTTTTCGTCTGTACGACCTTGGAGGAGTAACCCTAAGGTAAGATAAGAGTATTATATTATTTGTATTAATTCATAGAGTTTCAAACAATTTTTAGTTGATTTGTTGTAGAGACTGTGTTGTTAATTATGAACTGTTAACTGTGGAAATTAAAGCTGGTAATTAGTGACTTAATTGGTGTCTTGTATTTTTGTTTCCACTGTACCTACGACGATTGAGTAGACAATCGTAACAAAATTGATTTAAAATTTAGTACTAATCATAACTTCTTCAAAATCTCATGAACTTTCAACATGTTGTTTTATTAATATATACACTTTAAGACAAACCAAGAAATCACTTCTAGAAGTATAATTTCAGTAAAACCTTGATTATTTGCCACTTTTATTTGATAATCTTGGTATTAATCTCATCACAATATGTCTCAAAAATTTAATTTCAAAAGTTTTAACATACTACCTTATAATTTCAAAGGTTATACATACTAACAAACAGGTAATATAGGCTTGGTATTAAAACATTTTTATTTATCTATAGTTCTGCTGTTTTTTATTCAGTAGTATTGCAGGTTTCTGAAGGTTTTAACAAAAATTTACAATATTTACAGATGTATCAAGCTTTGCCTCTTACAGCCTAGTTAACCCGACAATAGATGTTTCAGTAATTTTTTGGCATATAGGTTATGTAATTATGATCACAAGAAATTTTTGAAGACATAAATGTCTACGAAACGGTTTTATCAAAAACAAAAATTACAATAAAGCAGAGATCCACATTATGTGGTTATTTTTCACTCCAGGTAATTGATTGATCCCATAAAGTGTTTAGCACAATGCCTTTATTTTAAGGCTGAAACACAATAACAGTTGTAATTATTCAAATTAAATGTGCAGATGTCATACAGGACTTCTATCTTTACCTCAATTCTTGTTATCCAGCCGAGACTTTTTTATGTGCTATCAATTCAAAATTTATGTTTTGTTTAGAATTTTATTAAGTTATGTTAACCACACTATTTGTATTTCTAATTGCTTTCTCTAGTAATCACTATAAGCCTACTTTCTGTCTGCTGACATCTTATTTCTTAGATTATGGCTGACTATATGGACCTTCTTCATGATTTTTCCTTCTTTTCATGCTTTTCTGCCCTTCTGGTATTCTTCCATCTTTTCACTATGTTCCCTTTTCCTTTCTTCTGTCCTGATAGTTTTTATCTATCACTTCTCTTTTTCTGAAAATCTCCAAATTCTTTAACATTTTTTATTAAAATGTCCCTGCCCAACATATATTTTTTAAGCTTTATTTTTGTGATTTTTATGAAAATAGTTGAATATTGTTTCTGTCAGTCTTTCTGGTTTCATCCGGACCAAGTGTCCATAGAATGTGACCCTTCTTTTGTATTGGAAAGTTTTTTGTTATCCAAACAAAGTTCTTTATTGTTTCTTGTTTATTTGTATCAATTCATTTCCATCCTTCTTTAGGTCAGGATTGTTTTTTAGTACTTTCCATTCCTTTTTTATAATTAATCGGTTTCTCCTTTTTATTGAGAGCTAAACATGCTGCTCTGGTTTTATAATGTGTTGTAATGACAGAGTTTTGTTTTTATCAAGACTGATTTTTTGCTGTAAAGGACTTTCATTAATTGTCAAGCAAATTCCATTTTTTGGGATCTTGCTTTACTGGCTTCTTTGTCTAGACTATTGGGCTATATTATTTCTCAGGGGAACTTAAATTTGTTTACTTTCTTGATTTTATCGTATTTCATTTCAGGAACTTTAATTTTGTCATAAATTTTGTTTTTGCAAATGAAATTGGTAGTCCTACAGTCTCTTTCAAAAGGTTGATTTGTACTGTTGCTGCATCTGTGTTTTCAGAAAGGATTGCTAAATCATCTGCAAATACTAAACAGTTCAGACTGAGGATTGCATTTTTATATCCTAGCCTAATTTCTTGAAATCCTTTTTCTTTAAGTTCATGATTTCATTCTCTTCCCATTTTTTCCAACACACAACTGAAAAGAATTGGAGAGAGACAGTTGTCTGACTCTAATTTTGATTTCTAAGGATTCTGAGAATTCCCCCCAAAGTTCATCTTGGATTTTGTGTTTGTTAAGTTTTGCTTGATGACTGCAAGGGTCTTTTTATTTTCTGTGGACCCAAATTAAAAAGCTGTAAACAACTAAGTATGTTATTTTCAGGTACAGTGTTCAATGCAGAATGTGATGTTTATCAGACGTCAGTAAATAATGTCTACCAAAAATTGTGAAAAAACTGAAGACTGTACAAGGAAAATGGACTTTCAATTCTATAATTAAAAAAAAATTTGTTATTTTTTCATTTGTTATCCTTGGAGTTATAAAATTGTTTAGATTATTTTTTAATTTAGAAACCGAAGTTATATAATGATTCAATATATTTTACAATCAATTTCAACTTTTTTTATTGTTTATTGTTAATGTACATGTGTGGACAACAATTTCTATATTTCTCCAAAAGCTGGTCTATAATAAATAATTAATGAATATAGGAAGTTACAGGCTTTGAATACTGTGTACTACTAGCCAATAATTATTTTAAAGACAATAAGTGAAAATATATTCATGTGCACATTTATGGGTGAATGCTACAAGAAAGTTTAATTTCATGTTTACAATGAAATGTTTACACCACTTCCTGATACATGAGGTCTGACAATTAAATTCGCGAACTCATCCTAGAAAATATGCTACATACCTTGATGCTGAATACCACTGTGGTCACCTTCAAAGTACTCCCCTTGGGAACCTATACACCGATGCCAGCGCCTACTCCACCCTTCAAAGCAATTTTAGAACTCTTTTTCTGGAATGGCTTCAGAGCTGCCATCGTATTAGCCTTAATGTCTACAATGCCACCAAAATGTCTTCCTTTCAAAACTTCTTTGATCTTTGGGTAAAGAAAGAAGTCATTGGGGGCAAGGTCAGGTCAGTATGGCAGGTGGTCTACCAAAATTATTTGTCTCCTGGCCAAAAACTCCCGTACTGACAGTGCCTTGCGTGCAGGTGCATTGTCATGATGCATGAGCCTTGAGTTGTTGGCGAAAAGTTCCAGTCGTTTGCGTTTCACTTTCACGCAACCTATGCAGCACTCCCAAATAGTGCACTTGATTAACTGTTTGTCCTGGTGTTACAAATTCATAGTGAACAATCCCTCGGATAAAAAAAAGGTGTCACAGGACAAATGGCGCCAATCGTACACACTATCGTTTTTGTGGTCCTTATAAGGACCTTTTGTTAAGGACGCTACATCATTTGCGTACGCCGCCCGAGCCGCGCTGTGATGTTCGGCGGCTGCGTCCGCTGTTCCGGACGTACTGCTGTCCTCTTCTTTCAGCAGCGGTATGTAGAGCCCGCTGCTGTCCCAGTCAATTTCCATCACTGGCTCTCCTGTGCTCTCCATTCTTCCTCTTCTTCCAGCTGGCTTCAAGGCGTCCAATGGAGTGCGCCAAAATTTCTAGCGGCGCTCTTTTTATGCCCTGACAGGTCGTGTGCCATGAACCTATCAGAGTGCCGCTGGTCCCTGGTTGACTCGCCTCGAGCACGTTAGATGGTTACATTGAGGCCAATCAAGCTGCTGCTGATCCTTGATTGGCTCGCCTCGCCTTCTCGTGTCACGTCTCGGCTGGCGCCGAGAGCAGATCTTCGCCTCGCTACGTCACAACTTCCCCGGGTCTTGAATGCTCTTCTCCGGTGGGTTTGAGCCGTTGGCGGTGAACCTTGTATGGGCATCCGTCCTCCACTGTGTAAATCTGCCCGCCGAGGGTTGCGGCAACGCTAAAGGGACCTTCCCAGGCTGGCTCCCGTCCAGGGTACCTCCGTCCTTTGGCTGGTCCAGCATGGCTCTTGACGTACACCAGCTGCCCTACGGCCAGTGTAGGGTCCTGTGTCCTCCGTTCCGGATACTGCCGTTGCTGATACTTGGTCTGGTGTGACCTGGCCGCCTCCTCTCGTTCCTCAATTGGCCGGACGTCCTGTTCTGCGTGTGGCCGACTCCAGTCACCGGGTCGGCGTAGGTCTCTGCCCAGCAGAAGCTCGCTCGGTGTCATTCCAGTGGCGGCGTTTGCACGATTCCACAGCGAGAACAGAACCGCCAGCAAATGCTTGTCCCAGTCGCCATGGTCCTTGCAGTCATGGAGCTGGATCCGCAGCGCCTTCTTGATCTCGCCGTTGCGCCGCTCGGTCGGGTTCGCCCTGGGATGGTAATTGGCTGTAGTCCACGGTCGTATGTGCAGCTTGTCGCACACCTGCTTCCACTTGTGGCCCATGAGCGGCTTCCCGTTGTCGGTGACCAACGCCTCTGGGTATCCCCAATGAGGGAACACTTCTTCCTCCAGGCAGCGGATAATGGTCTCGGCGTCCGCCTAGCGCACGGCCTTTGCTTCCACCCATCTCGACATCATATCCGTGACCACTACAATGTACCGGTTGCCACCTCGAGTCAGCGGATATGGTCCCATGATGTCCAGGGCGACAGTATTCCAACATCTCATGGGTCGGTGAGGTCGCTGTTGGTCCTGTTCGGGATTTGCGCCGCGCTTGCGTAGGGCACATATTCTGCAACTCCGGACGTATCTGCGGACATCAATGGCACTCCTGGTCGCCTTCTTGCGCCTCCTGCACTGCCTGATGGATGCCGACAGCTGTGATTTCTTGTAGTCGCGGTGCAGCTGCCGCAACACTGCGAAGTGGCCTCTCTTCCGTGGTTCTTCTTGGACGCCGGCAGTATCTTCAAGCCCAGGTTCCCTCGAGAGGAAGTCCGGCAACTCGTTCTCCTTGCCCGGGCAGTGGACGACGGTGAATTTGAAGCTCTGTATCAGTAGAGCCCAGCGAGCGTACTTCGTCTTCTGCCCCGTCGCCTGCTTCAGCCAGGTTAGGGCCTTGTTGTCGGTCCTTAGGGTGTAATGGCGATCCTCCAAGTACGGCCGGTATTTCTTGATGGCCCAGACGACTGCCAAGCACTCCAGTTCATTGGAGTGGTAGTTCTTCTCCGCCTCGTGGAGCTTGGCACTGGCGTACGAGATGATACGCCTGTCTCTGGCTTCAGTGCATTGATAAAGCACCGCTCCAAGTCCCTTTTGGCTGGCGTCGGTCTGCAGAAACATCGGCAAGTCTCGATCCGGTCGTGAGAGTTTTAACGGCTGCCGGAAAGCGGCCTTAACCTCTTCGAAGGCTCGCTAAGTTGTGTTGTCCCAATGCCACTTTCTTGTCCGCAGCAGGTCCGTTAACGGTTCCGAAATCATGGCGAAGCAGGGGATGTACTCTCGCAGCCAGCTGCAGGTTCCCAGGAAGCGTTGCAGCTCTTTCTTGTTGCTGGGGGCTGGCTGGTCTTCGATCACTCTGAGATGCTGCTGCTGCGGGAGGTTGCCGTCCGGAGTATTCTCGTGGCCCAGAAAGGCGACTTCTTCCCAGCCGAAGTGACACTTGTTGAGTGAGCAGGTCAGCTGGTGCATCTGCAGCCTTTCCAAGACTTGATCCAGGTGTCGCAGGTGCGTTTCCCAGTCGGGGGAGTAGACAATGATGTCGTCCAGATAGACGAGGCAGCACTCCCGTAATAGTCCCGTGAGAACATCCTGCATCAGCCGTTGGAAGGTGCTGGGCGCGTTCTTCAGCCCAAAGCACATCACCCGGAACTGGTAGCGACCGAGAATGCTGTGTACTTCTTTGCTTCTTCCTCCAGCAGGATTTGCCAGTAGCCGCTCTTCAGATCTAGGGTCAAGAAGACTTTGGCCCCGCTGAGGTCTTTGATTGTTTCGTATATCAGTAGCAGTGGTGAGTCCACATCCTCGGTCTGATCGTTCAGCCTCCGGAAGTCCACGCAGAACCAGGGTGTGCTGTCCTTCTTCTTCACAATCACCACCGGACAGCTGTATGGCGAGGTGGCCGGTTCAATGATACGCTGCCTCAGCATCTCTTCTACCTGTTCCCGGATGGTGCATTTCTTCTCGTCGGAGTACCGGTACATTGGGAGCCAGAATGGCTGGCTACCTTCTTTCAGCCGGATCTCGTGCTTGGCCGCAGATGTGGTGCGGAGCGGGCCACGGGAGAACAAACTGCGATGACGGTGTAACATTTCCAAAAGCCGTTTATGGTGTTGGCCACCTGCTGACGTTTGAAGGCTAGCTTCCTCAATGTCCTCTTCCTCGGGTTCCGCGCGGTCATTCCAGAAGACCGTCTGTCGGTTCTCGCTGCCAATGTGAAGGCAACCCCGTCAGTAGTCCACAACTGCTTGGTTGGCCGTGAGCCAGTGGTGGCCCAGTAAAACTTCTTCTTGCAGTCCGGGCACTTCTAGCAGACTGGTGGTGGTCGCGAGACTTCCAATTACAATGTCTGTGACGACGGCGGCCGTTGAGTGACATTGCTGACCGTGTAGCGCTAGCTGGACAACTCGGGGCTCCGTCTTCCTTCCTCCGGGCAGCAGACCGGCTCGTACGAAGTCGTAGTTTGCGGCGGAGTCCAAGGCTGCGGTCAGTTTTCGGCTGGCGATCTCTATTGGAATGCGCGGTATGTCCGCACCTAGTTGGTTCACGCGCCCCGGTGGGCTATTTACCGGGGCACTTGGTCGTTTCCCTGCCGGTTCTTCACAGGGCAGTCCCGATGGAAGTGTCTTCCCGGGCAGTAGCGGCACTTGGGCGTTAGGCTGTTCAGTCTTTGTTCCTCTTTCGTGCTTGAGGCCAATCGACACTGCTTCGATCCCCCTACTCGATCCAGGGAGTTTTCAGCAGAGTCATCCCGACCTCGCACACGATTATCTTAATCCAAGTCCGCCTCGATGCTCATTGCCCGTTGTAAAAGTTTCTCTAAAGCCGTAGGCGGCGGGAACCTCAGCGCGGGCCGAAGGCGTGGCTGCAGCTGTTGTGTAAGCATGGCTATGCTCGTCCTCTCGTCACCTCCGGGGTACAGACGGCGAAACAGCTTGATTTTTCTCAGGATGAAGATTTCCGCCGATTCCTGCCGCTGTGTTTATCCGTACAGCTCGGCCAGCAGCTCTGCGTTGCGTTGCATCCTGCAGAAGTGATGCCGGAAGCGGTCGCAGAACTCAGGCCAATTTATCTGCAATCCCGTGTATCTCTCTGCCCACGTGGCAGCTTCTCCTCGGAGTTGGCGCACTGTGTAATCTGCCCACTGTTCAGGTGGGACTCTGTAGTCCCGCAGCTGTCGCTCTAGCTGTTGAAGATATCGTTATGGAGCCTCGTACTTGAGGTCATGGTATGTAGCGGTGATCACCGGTGGCAACGTGCACCTCAGAGCTGTGGCGAATTGCGCAAAGCCTTGCTCTACCTCGAACCCAGTGTCCCGCTGGGTGTAGCTGTTGGGCGCCATGTTGTTTTGTGTGCCGGCTGGTAGCTCTCTGGCATGGCTGGATCTTGCATCCACAAGATGATTGTCGCCCCACGTTGGGCGCCACTTGTCACAGGACAAATGGCGCCAATCGTACACACTATCGTTTTTGTGGTCCTTAAAAGGACCATTTGTCGAGGACGCTAGATCATTTGCGTACGCCGCCCGAGCCACGCTGTGATGTTCGGCGGCTGCGTCCGCTGTTCCGGGCGTACTGCTGTCCTCTTCTTTCAGCAGCGGTATGTAGAGCCCGCTGCTGTCCCAGTCGATTTTCATCACTGGCTTTCCTGTGCTCTCCATTCTTCCTTCTTCCTCTTCTTCCGGCTGGCTTCAAGGCGTCCAATGGAGTGCGCCAAAATTTCTAGCGGCGCTCTTTTTATGCCCTGACAGGTCATGTGCCATGCACCTATCAGAGTGCCGCTGGACCCTGGTTGGCTTGCCTCGAGCACGTTAGATGGTCACGTCGAGGCCAATCAAGCTGCTCCTGATCCTTGATTGGCTCGCCTCGCCTTCTCGTGTCACGTCTCGGCTGGCGCCGAGAGCAGATCTTCGCCTCGCTACGTCACAAAGGTTATCAACTTTTTGATTTTGATTGACGGAACTTTCTCGGTCACGGAGAATCAGGTGACTTCCACTGGGCACTTTGTTGCTTTGTTTCAGGGTCAGACGCGAAGATTCAGGTTTCATCACCTGTGATTATTTGTCCCAAAACATTGTCTTGCCCCTCTAACAGGTCTGTGCACAGTTCAACCCTCCTTTCCTTTTGTTCATTGGTGAGCTCCTTTGGGACAATTTTGGCACACACCTTGCGCATGCCAAGGTCTTTAGTTAAAACTTACCGCACAGTTTCCCTATCAATGTTCACTTGGTCTGCTATGGATTCACTGTCAGTTGCCAATTTGCACGCACAATATTTTGGCAATGTTTTCATTCATGTGGCTCATTACTGGCTGCTCTATCCTTTCTTCATCAGTCACTTGTTCCCTCCCCTCAGAATACTATTTAATCCATTTGTACCCATTTGTTTTCTTCATGTCATTCTCGCTGTACACCTGCAGTAACATTTCCTGCCTTTCACTCCCACTCTTGCCCAGTTTCACCATAAATTTGATGTTTGTTGCACTAATTCCAGCTCAGACATTTTCACAACAACGCACAAACAACAATGCATGCCACTCAGTACAAATCCGCCATGTGTCGACATGAACACTGCTGTAAGACACTGAAATACCAAGGTTATGAAATCTTACATAGCTGCTTGTATAGTGCTGCCCTCAGCGCTAAACAGTGGTGAGTTCACGAACTTAACTGTCAGACCTCGTAATGGGAAGAGAAACCAGGAATTTTTAACACAGTATAGAAAACTATAACAAGCAAACGCACATCGATTGAAAAATACCATATAGAAATGTCAAATAATTGTATATAATTTCCTTATTCATAGACATTACCCCTTGTTGGTGAATCCATCTGTTGTGGAGATGCAGTGCCATCTTGGTTTTTGTAACCTCTCATAATACTCCATATGCTCCAGCCTCTTTCTACATATATTAACAAGGATAATATTATTTTTCTATCATTCTCTTTTTCTCATTCACAGTATATTTATACACACATCAAACAGTTAATCAAACACATCTGTGTGCATATACGAAAACACAAATTTCTTAGTTCACATAAATCTGAAACACACTTCATGAAATTTCCAAAAAAACATTCTTAATACTTAATATTGTTTGATACAGCATATAAATTTGTATATGAAAATCTGTAAACAGGTTTCACAGTGTGGTGTTTATTTTATATAGTGAATATCGACAAATACATGTATTACAAAATAATTTTCAATAATATTTTTAATACATAAATGATTATTAACAACTGTCACAGCGTGAGTACTGAAAAGATTAGTTTGACTTCATTTGGTGTGACAGTACTTGGAAATGACACTTTACTTGAAGTAATATTGAAATCTCATGTTAGAACATGTGGTATTCTCAAATTTAAGTCTACTAAAGTAAGAAAAGAAAAAAGAACATGAATAAGTTAATTAAATGTCTGAAAAATAAGACCACACCATATAACTTACCAAATTATGAAATCAGTATTATGTCTGATTACTGTCTTATGCATTACACTGTTAAAAATTAAAGAGTGTTCAGAAAAAAAAACATTTAACACTGGGAAAAGTTTTTGCATACTGTCTTACAATGCTCTCTGTTCCCTTTCTTGTTAGCAGGTACTTCATACATCAGATCAAATTCATTTAACATCCTTTTATATTGAAATACAGTTTACACTTTTCCCAATTGAAACTGAATATAATGTAGTATACAGAATAAATTGTAATCCATGAACAAACAACTTATACATTCTCGAAAACTCATTGAATTCTTAGATGAACCACTTGCAGTTAATTTTGGCGTTTTTCCGAGGTTTCCTTTAGGATTGTAACTACCAGTAACAGCAACAATCACTTCTTATAAAGCCTTATACTATACATGAATTTCATAAGGTGCATTGGACTATTATGATCCATTTCAAATTGACATAATTTGTTTGCTTGCCTCTAAACAATTGTGTCAATCTGTCATATAATTTTGAGCTTCATTCAAGGGAATATAAGATGTTTCTTCACCTCCATCCAGATTTTTTCTACTTCTTTTGAACTAAAGTCATTCATAGTTGTTTCTAGAATCACTTTTTTCAATTATCCTCATATGTGAACTTTTCAGCTTTATTAAATTTCTTAGTGAATTAAATTTCTTCAAGTCTTGCTTAATTTTCAATTTGGTCTATTTGTTTCTTCATTTGTACCTTCTACTACAAACTACTACACACAATATATAATTTATTTTACTTATCATTTCGATTTTTCTACCCAGTGCCTTCGTTACTTATTCACTTCATCCACCACAGAAATTTTCTTAATACGTTTATTTACATTTTCCACTGAATCAGTAAGTGCAATCAGTGTAATCATTTAGTGGAATGCTGATGGTGGAGTTTAAATGACTGGATTATTCCCACAAATCCAAATTTTGTGATCTACAGGTACTGACAGGTAGAAATAACAAATCAGGGTTACTTAACACTTCTTGGGATAACATGAAGCAAAATCAAAAAGATCACAACTTTCATGTTTTATTTTTTCATTTCCATGTTAAATTTTTCAAACCATTAACTGAAAAACAACACCCATTATTCATGAGTTTCGATTTCCATACCACTACTTATTAGCTTGGACATGCTGACATTTTACAGCATCTCAGACATTGAAATTATTTGTTACTGTTGGTGGTTCATTTTTATCCATAGTACTGACAAATCACCATTATGCTTTCTTTAGCTTTTTAAGTATCATATATGTCGAGAATTTTGAATGTCAATGACCTCATAGAAAGGTCTTTATTTCATCAACATTGTAAATATTCTTATTCTTGTAACAAAGATTTTATTTACTTATTATTTTTTTAACAACCTACTCTACCACAATGTTCTTCTGGATTTTCACTGCACAGACTTTTTTAAAACGATATTGTTTTAAGACCTTTCCTAAACAATTATTGTTTGCGGTGAATTTCTTGATTTGAAGTTGTGTAAATAATTCTTTAACACTTTCTGTTGATTGACAAGTTTTGTGGCTTTGCACCCTCAAATCAAGTTAAAATTACATAGTTTATTTCTTTGTATTGCTCAAAATCTTTCCATCTTTGTACTTTCCTTATTATTTTTTAAACACTTTTCTTTTAAATTTTTAAAATATGACCTTACGTTCCCTTGTAATAGACAACAAACAACATCTTCAGTAACTTCTGAAGTGTTTCTAAATTGTATGTTTCAAAGACGCACTGATTTTTGTTGATATATTATTACACATGTACATAATAATAGAAGAAAAACATGTATCACACACAAAAACACACCCATTTTTTAGAGTGTACCAACTAGCTTTACTCCAGTGATAATTTTATCAAACACAAGATTCTTATTCAATTTAGGAATGCGATAACCCTTGTCATAAACAGGCTTGGCCACTGACAAGATTGTAGTGCATGTCAAATTACACAAAATGGGACAACCAATGGAACACACTAACAGACAATGCAGAACTATTTTAGTGAACTCTTTTTTTATAACTCTAATTTTCTATAAGGTTACTTGATATTCTAGTGGTTGCCTTATTTAAAACTTTGATGGTGCTAGTTGGGTAGGCAGTGGTCATCTTAGAGAATAATAATACATGGTCAGATTTCAAAAATTACTTGTATGCTCATTAATACTGGTCACCTCCATAGGTGGGCATCTGAGAGAGATGGCTGCTGAAAGAGACTGTAATAACAATTCTTCGATAGAAAGTTACTGATGCTATATACATCATCTCTAAAATATGTCAGTAATTATACATACTTCGAGGTTTATTATACAGAAGAGATTAATCTTTTTTAATGTTTATATACAATTCTGATTTAACATTTTTAAAACTTCAAATTCAAAGAAACTGAAAGACAAATTATTTAATACACAATACTAACTAACCTCTCACAGGTGTTTCTGTAGGCGAACCTGAGACTTCATCTTTAGGTGTAGAATTTGCAGTTGTATTTGCTGGAGATTGTTCTTTATCTTTATTTACATCCTGTGGTTCTATAAGCTCTAATGGCATTTCACTGTATGGAAGTCGATGTGGGGCATTGTAAGGCCAGATTGGTAATGGTGCAATTCGACTATAATCCTTTACTACAATTGGTTCTAACCTGAATAATGACAAGAGGTAAAATACGCATTATGCTCATTAACATGAATTTTAAAACAAATGATATTTTCTATGAAACCTTACATACTTGTACTAAACAGTAAAAATAATTTTAATATTCATAAAAAAAGATAGATAAATTGTTATACTAACACACATTGTTACAGCAACGATACTATTACTTGCTACTTAAAAAAAAGATAAAGTATAGTTAAATGACACCTGGACTTTAAATAAGTTATCTTTCTACACTGGTTCCATTCATAGTTTAGTCCTAATGTAAACAAACCTACGTGGCTCATCTGAAACGCCATTGGTCAGAGGCATTGACACTGTTCACATAGTAGTGTACTACACGCATGTACAGAATGTCTGTACAGTCATGTGAGAGTTGTCGTTAGTGTTACTGTGAAAAGTGGTTTTTGATAATGTTTAATCATCTTTATGAGTACACAGAAGGACTATATCACCGCTGATCGAAAATACCAATTATAATTTAGTGTTTAAAGATACAAGTGTAAAGTGTGTGCGTGCCTCAGTGCTATTTATTTGATGTGTTTAGTGTAAGTTGATGAAATGCCTTTAGCGTAAGCTGATGAAACTCATTGTTTTTTTATTTTTTACTTTTAAAGTAATATTTTGCATTACTATGTATAGCACAGTTGGCCCATAAAGCGTATCTGTTATGAAACACATACGGGGTAAACCACTAAAAAGTGGTGAAAAATTGATAGTATTTAATGTTTTTAATAAGTTAAATGAAAAATACCCGACTCTTGCTATCAAAGACTTAGAAAAACTTACTTCCGAATTTACTGGTGTTTCAGAAAGTAGTGTTCAAAACATCAGGAGTGAGATTAAAAACACAGGAAAACTCGTTACGCCAGGAAAGAAAAGAAAACGCAAGAGTTCGATGCGATGACTTCGTTAAAACGGCTATACGTTGTACAGTCCATAACTTTTTCTATAATGAAGCTCCAACCCTAGAAAAACTATTATTAGAAATTAATAATGACCCCGACTTATCTAATATGGGATGTACCAGTCTTCATTTTTGAAATCTACGAGCTTTGAATTTACTAAAAAAAAATAAATTGTCTGTAATTTTACATAGACACGACAATTCGACTTGGTGAAGAAATTACTTGAAGCCAATCAACCAGTTCACGATAGAGAATCATCACATTTTTTACCTCGATGAGATGTGGGTTAATGAAGGACACATGCCTAGTAAAGTATGGAGTGTTTTCACAATAACAACATCATGACAGTCTTTTCTGTTAGGTCTGTCAACCGGAATAAACCACCACGTAACAAAGGGTAGCGTCTTATATTACTTAATATTGGTAACGAACATGGGTTTTCAGACGGGAGCTTACTTCTGTTCAAGTCTTAAAAAAAAGTGGGGATTATCATACTGAAATGAATGGCGATGTCATCAAAAAATGGTCTGAAAAGATTGTTATTCTATTAGTGTCATAATCATGGATAATAGCCCATATCATTCCGTGATTACTGAATGTATTCTGAATAGTGCGTGGCGGAAAGCTGATATTGTTGTGTGGCTCAACTTACATTTTCTCAAGAAATACAGTATATGTTTTGAAGAAAGTTGCATCAAAACTGAACTTTTAGAGACAGTAAAACAAAATGAACATAAATTTAAAAAAGTCTGTAGTAAATGATATTGCTGAAAAATCAGGGCACGGTGTTTTAAGACTTCCTCCTTATCACTGTACTCTGAAACCCACTGAATTAATATGGAGCCAGTTGAAAGGATATTGTTGCGAGAAGCGTACCGAACAATCCAGAACTTTCTCCACTCCCCCTGTCCAGTGTGGCAGCTGTGCATCATTCAAGTAGATGATTCTGGTGAGTTCCAGGAACTACGCATTAAGCAGCCGGTGTGCAGTTAAGGAGGGAAAGTTGTACTCGGCCTCAGCACAGCGTATATAAAGCCATAGCTGCCGGGTTGTCAGTTAGTTACGTGAGCGACTTCCGTTAGTGTGGACTGAGTGCTTGTCAAAGTGAAGAATTATTGTGTTATGTGTTTTATAATTGTGCAAGACTCTATTAGTAGACATTGTTTATTGAGTGTGAACAATTTTTATTTGATTTGTTATAAGAGACTGTGTTGTTAATTATGAACTGTTTAACTGTGAAAATTAAAGCTGGTGATTAGTGACTTAATTGGTGTCTTGTACTTATTTTGCTTTCCACTGTACCTACGATGATCAAGTAGACCATCATAACAGTGGTGTCAGAAGTGGGATAGAACGGTTAACAGTGGAAACAGTGGACACTTTGTAAAAGACGAGTGTAATTCGTAATTAATCAGAAAACAATGGATACCAGAATCATTCAAAGCAATGCTACTACAGATGGAGAAACGACAGGATGAGAAATGCAGACAGGAAAGAGAAACGGTAGATGAACGACAGAAAGCATTAATGGAAGAACGACTAAAAGAAAAACGTAAGCATGAAAATAAAACACCAAAGGGACGAAAAAAGGAGAATTTAGTCGTCAAGCAGACGACGTTAAGGCGTTCGTACAAGATGACAACACTGCAAAATTCGTCCTTTCACGAGGTGAGCTAAACAAACAAGTTGACAGAATATCTGAAATAGAAAAATCTGTGTCAACTATAAAAACAAGTATGTCAAGTTTAGAAGATTTTATTACAAATTTAATAAAACAAATTAAAAAGGAAGTCGAACATTTAGTCAAAGAAATAGTTGATAAAGAAAGACCATCATTAAATGCTGATGAAGATTCAAAATATCAGAGAAATCTAACTGTAGTAGGGCCAGTTTACGCAAAGGCCCCAACATTTGATGGAAGCACTCATTTTGCAACTTATATTTGCCAATTTGAAGCTGCCGCTCACTTAAATAAATGGACGGAAGAAGAGAAAGGCCTTTCACTAATTCTTGCTTTAAAAGGGCCTGCCTCAGAACTAATACAGAACGTGCCATCTGACAGTCAGAACGTCTATGCCGAATTAACTAAAGGTCTGGAATTTACCGTGACCAGCATTTGTGTGAAGTGTACCGTGAACAACTTAAAGCGAGGCGACAGCGTTCAGGGGAGAGCCTTCAAGAGTTTGAAGCGAATGTCGACCGACTGACGAGATTGGCTTATCCCAAAGAATCGGAGGACTTCCGGAAGTGGATTTCTCTCATTATGTTTATTGACGGTATCAGAGATAGTCAATTACAACAAGTGTTAAGACTGGCATGGCATGATAATAAATCAGACGCTCTTGTTCATGCTCTACGTTTTGAAGCTGCCAAGTCGGCGACCTACATTAATCAAAGTATGCCATCACATTGTAGCCAAACGGATCCAATACCACAGTATCGCCATGGCGGACGGGATAAAGAGACGATTCAAAAACAACAGTTTAAGACGTCAGCAGCACCACAACGATCTTTCGAACCAAAGGATAAAGACAGAAGACCGAAGTGTTACAACTGTGGGAAACGTGGTCATCTACAGGTAGACTGTTGGGAGAAGAATGCCTACGGATTCGTTATGGACTTGAGAGAGAATGTCCTGAAGGTTGGCCAAGAGGAGATAAAGCTTTGCATGGGTAAAATGACAGGGTCTGCCAACCATTCAATCAAGCAAGTGGCATTGGCTGAAGACGAAATCAACAGGTCTGGTCAAGAGGAACCTTCCCTATTCCAGGCGGAAATGGAGAAGAACTATGGGAACTGGACCAAATTACCGATGCCATCGTGGACAATCTTATCATCAACACTAGTGACGATTCAAGCTCCAACACTGATATGCAAGGCATTGAATTACTCTCTGACAGCAACTGATAATACACAGTACACTGGTAGTTATTGCAGCTTCTATTCTATTTTCACTTTAAATATAGGCCCCTACTTTATTTTTACTTCCATGTTCCACAAGGAAATGGAAGTATGGTGATGGCAAAAAAAATCGTGGTTGAGATTATTGCAGATTCTGATTGTACTACCCTCAAAACATGAAAAAAAGTCATTTTTCGAAAAGTGTCTGTGTGTGTGTGTGTGTCTGTCTTAGATTTTTTTTCTATGGCAAATGATAACAGCCGCAAATTCAAACTGAATCAAATAATGTTTTCGATATAGTCCTGAATTGTAGAGTTCTCATGGCCTATTGTTTTTTATGAAGATCGGTTAAGGGAAAGGGGTAGTTTACCTGCAACGTTTTATGTTTTAACAAGGGTAAATTTTTCTATGACGAACGATAACTACCGCACGTCAAACAGAATCAAATAATGTTTTGCATGCATCCCTGAATTGTAGAGAACTCAAGGTCTGTTTATTTTGGTGAAGATCAGTTAAGAGAAAGGGGTAGTTTACCTGCAACATTTTATGTGATAACAAGGTTAATTTTTTTCTATGACGAACGATAACTACCATAAATTCAAACATAATCAAATAAGTTTTTGCATACATCCCTAAATTGTAGAGAACTCAAGGACTGTTGATTTTGGTGAAAATCGGTTAAGGGAAAGGGGTAGTTTACCTGCAACGTTTTATGTTTTAACAAGGGTATTTTTTTCTATGACGAACGACAACTGCCGTAAATTCAAACAGAATGAAATACTTTTTTGCACACCTTCCTGAATTATAGAGTATTCAAGGTCTGTTGATTTTGGTGAAGATCGGTTATGAGAAAAGGGTAGTTTACCTGCAACATTGTATGTTTTAAAAGGGTAATTTTATTTTTATGACGAATGATAACTGCCGCATATGCAAAGAGAATCAAATAATTTTTTGTATACGTTCCTGAAGGTGTAATTACTCAAGGCCTGTTGATTTTGGTGAAGATCGGTTAAGGGAAAGGGGTAGTTTACCTGCAACATTTTATGTTGTAACAAGAGAAATTCTTTCATGAAGAACGATAACTGCCATAAATTCAAACAGAATCAAATAATTTTTTATATATGTGCCTGAGTTGTAGAAGACTCAAGGCCTTTTGATTTTGGTGAAGAACGGTTACGGGGAAAGGGCAGTTTACCTGAAACATTTTTTATTGTAACAAGAGTAAAGTACTTAATTTTGATAAATAAAGTATCCTGAGAAGAAGATCTTAATAATCCACTGTAGAAATGTAAATGAAATATCTATAAATGAAGAGGCTAGTTGAACGGGGTGAGGGTTTTTTCTATAAATGAAAATTATAGTTGAAGGAGGAGGGGATAATTTTTATATGTGTACTACGTTATCGGCAACAAAGTAGTAGTTTGTTGTTAAAATTCCTTCCCGGGCTGTTTGGCCGTAGTCCAATGTTTTCTGCAAAACCAGACGTTTCAGCAGTGCCGTCGACTGCCATCATCAGTGAAAATCGAGTGCGATAACGTGTGGTGGTACACGTTAGTGACCACAGTACTGTGGTTAAGGCTGAAGCAATAAGTGGAAAGAAGTAGTTTCTATGGAAACATTTCATTTCGTAATTGATTTTAAATATAAATCTTAGAACATGGAAGTCATGTATGGTTGTCCATACCGATATTTTTTCTTGCGATATTCAAACAGTGAAACGAAGCCAATAACTCTCTGTGTTATAAAATATTTCACTGTTGGTCTGACACAATCACTCAAATTTTATTTTGGTCAGGACAAATTATTACAATTTACATGTGTTCATACAGTATCAACATTATATGTAACCTGTCTGTACTCTTTCTGTCAAAGTGAGATGCCTCTAATTCAAGCTACAAATAGCGTTTCCGATGTGCCACGCCTGTTTGTTTACATCAGGATTAAGCTAAGAATGGAAAAAGTATACACTATTACATGACTGAAGTGGGTACTGACTTTAATAAAGTATAGAAGGGTGATATATATATATAACACTGTAAAATGAAAACCACATTGGAGCTCAGCATGAATAGGCACTTGAATCAATCATGTCTTCATTTGAGCTTTGAATCCTGACAGGTTACTGGTGACACAAGGTCGTTTAATCTTAAAACTCAAAATATCATATCCTATTCTAGTTCTAGTATCAACCTTTGTACATTATGTGTTAATCTCTTCTGCCTACATTTTCTACAAGTAGTTTTAAGACTTTCAGACCCTACTAACTGAGTCAGACAATAATGTTAAGTCAGCAATAAATATGTAGAGGATTAATTGTGGTTTCTATACTACAGGTAAAACAAGAGTTGATTTTTATTGATAATACGACATGTTATTTTTAATTTGATATAAAATTATAAATAGTGAGACAGCCCTGGAGTATGGATAGGATACCTTTAACTTGTGTGCTTACAAACACAATGTCACGGTATGAACAATGGAATCTCTGTTGACTCAGAGATGGTTTGCTGGTACATATACATTATGGTGTATAGCAGAACAATTGTTTTGGCAGCATTCATGGCTGCACACAATTTTTTTAACAGCAAAATAAATTTTAGTGAATGCAGTGGTGTATGTAAGCTGGGTAATAGAATGTTATGTATGTGGCACAATCTGGCCACTCATTTTCAGTCCTCATAAATGAATGTTACAAAGCACTGCTGTCAAGTGTCTGGTATATATTTAAGAGAGTAGTGTATATTCAGCAGAAAGGTAAACCACTATAAAATACCTACAGAAAATCATTTTACATAAATAGAGATCATAAACGATTATTGTGCTTTAGGCAGTTTACAAAGCAATTCATGAGCTTAAAGTTTATGCATACATGATATACGAGGTCTGACACAAAAATGATGAGACTGATGCTGTAATTTTTTTTTTTTACCTGATATGTACAATTACTGGTGGTCGCCTTCAAAGTAGGACCCCATTGAGTCCACACACTTCTGCATATGTTCCCTTCCACTGCTCAAAACATTTCTGCATATCGCTTTCCGTCAGGCTGTGCAGGAGCTCCACCGTTTTCGCCTGTACCTC
This sequence comes from Magicicada septendecula, assembly GCA_034769895.1. Lineage (NCBI taxonomy): Eukaryota > Metazoa > Arthropoda > Insecta > Hemiptera > Cicadidae > Magicicada > Magicicada septendecula. The sequence goes on from CM068368.1 coordinate 666,270,874, forward strand.
TTCCACCATTGAAAAATGGGTGCCTTTTATCGCTGACTTGATTTTGGGGAATAGGAAAAATCGCACGGTGCTAAATCGGGGGAATATGGAGGATGTTCAAGGACTGTGATGTTTTTACTGGCCAAAAATTGTTTGACTGATAACGCATTCTTCCACATTTCAGGGCGCTTCTTTCTAACACGTTAACGCAACTTTTCCAAAACTTGTTTATAATATTGTTGGTTAACTGTTTGACCACTGGGTACCCATTCTGCCATAACGATGCCCTGGATATAGAAGAAAACGATAAGCATTGCCTTGAACTTCGAACGACTCATGCGTGCTTTTTTTGCTCTTGGGGAAGATAGTGTTTTCCAATGCATTGATTACCGCTTTGTTTCTGGATCATTGGGCAAACGTGCCTAATTTCGCAGTAATTTCACATATATGAGAAAAACTGTGTACATATGAGTTAATAAAAACAGGTTTTCTTAACAAAATATTTACTGCTACAAAAGCAAAACATATAACAAAAACACAAAACACCATAGAGGTAATTATAAATATCGGTATGGAGAACCATACACGACTTCCATGTTCTAAGATTAATATTTAAAAACATATTCGAAATGAAATATTTCCATAGAAACTACGCCTTTCTACTTATTGCTTCAGCATTAACCACAGTACTGTGGTCACTAACGTATACCACCTCACGTTTTCGCACTCGATTTTCACCAATGATGGCAGTCGATGGCAATGCCGAAAAGTCTGATTTTGCAGAAAACATTGGACTACGGCTAAAGAGCCCGGGAAGCAATTTTAACAAAAAACTACTTCTTTGTTGCCGATAACGTAGTACACATATAAAAAATTCTCCCCTCCACCTTCAACTATAATTTTTAATAATAGAAAATTACCCCCACCCCGTTCACCTAACCTCTTGATTTATAGATATTTCATCTACGTTTCTACAGTGGATTACTATGAGCTTCTTATCAGGATATTTTATTTATAAAAATTAAGTACTTTACTCTAGTTAAATCATAAAATGTTTCAGGTAAACTACCCCTTTCTCTTAACCGATCTTCTCCAAAATCAACAGACCTTCCGTCCTCTACAATTCAGGGAAGCATGCAAAAAATATTTGATTCTGTTTGAATGTGCGGCAGTTATCGTTCATCATGGAAACATTTCTCTTGTTACAACATAAAACGTTGCTGATAAACTACCCCTTCCCTTAACCAATCTTCAACAAAATCAACAGACCTTGAGTTCTCTTTAGTTCAAAAAGGTATGCAAAAACCTAGTTGATTCTGTTTGAATTTACGGCAGTTATCGTTCGTCATATAAAAAATTACCCTTGTTAAAACATAAAATGTTGCTGGTAAACTACCCCTTTCCCTTAACCGATCTTCACCAACACCAATACGTATTGAGAACTCTACAATACAGGGCTGTATGCAAAACATCATTTGATTCTGTTTGAAATTGCGGCTGTTATCGTTAACTATAGAAAAAAATTACCCTTGATAAAAAACCGTTGCAGGTAAACTACCCCTTTCCCTTAACCGATCTTCACCAAAAACGACAGGTCTTAGGTACTCTACAATTCAGGCCTGTATGCAAACAATTATTTGATTCTGTTTGAATTTGCGGCTGTTATCGTTTGCCATAGAAAACACCCTTGATAAAACATAAAACGTTGCTGGTAAACTACCCTATTCCATTAACCGATCTTCACCAAAAACAATAGGTCTTGAGAACTCTACAATTCAGGGCTGTCTGCAAAACATTAGTTGATTCTCTTTGAATTTACGGCAGTTATCGTTCGTCATAGAAAAAATACCCTTGTTAAAACATAAAACGTTGCAGGTAAACTACCCCTTTCCCTTAACCGATCTTCAACAAAATCAACAGACCTTGAGTTCTGTATAATTCAAAAAGGTATGCAGAAGAGTAGTTGATTCTGTTTTAATGTACGGCAGTTATCGTTCGCCATAAAAAAAATTACCCTTGATAAAACATAAAATGTTGCTGGTAAACAACCCTATTCCCTTAACCGATCTTCACCAAAATCAACAGGTCTTGAGAACTCTACATTTCAGGGCTGTATGCAAAATATTATATGATTCTGTTTGAATTTGCGGCTGTTATCGTTTGCCATATAAAATACCCTTGATAAAACAAAAAACGTGTCTGGTAAACTACCTCTTTCCCTTAACCGATCTTCACCAAAAACAATAGGTCTTTAGTACTCAACAAAACAGGGCTGTATGCAAAACATCATTTGATTCTGTTTGAATTTGCGGCTGTTATCGTTTACCATAGAAAAAAATTACCCTTGATTAAAAACCGTTGCAGGTAAACTACCCCTTTCCCTTAACCGATCTTCACCAAAAACGATAGGTCTTGAGAACTCTACAATTCAGGGCTGTATGTAAAATATTATGTGATTTTGTTTGAATTTGCGGCTGTTATCGTTTGCCATACAAAATACCCTTGATAAAACAAAAAACGTGGCAGGTAAACTACCCCTTTCCCTCAAACGATCTTCACAAAAAACAATAGGTCTTTAGTACTTAATAAATCAGGGCTGTATGCAAAAACTTATTTGATTCTATTTGAATTTGCGGCTCTTATCGTTTGCCATAGAAAATACCCTTTTAAAACATAAAAAGTTGCAGGTAAATTACCCCTTTTCCTTAACCGATCTTCACCAAAACCAAAAGGTCTTGAGAACTCTACAATTCAGGGCAGTATGCAAAACATTATTTGATTATGTTTGAATTTGCGGCTGTTATCGTTTGCCATAGGAAATACCCTTGTTAAAATATAAAACGTTGCTGGTAAACTACCCCTTTCCCTTAACCGATCTGTACCAAAATCAACAGATCTTGAGAACTCTACAATTCAGGGCTGTATGCGAAACATTATTTGATTCTGTTTGAATTTGCGGCTGTTATCGTTTGCCATAGAAAAAAATCTACAGACACACAGACACAGACACTTTTCGAAAAATGACTTTTTCATGTTTTGAGTGTAGTACAATCAGAATCTGCAATAATCTCGAACACGATTTTTTTGCCATCACCATACTTCCATTTCCTTAAGGAACATGGAAGTAAAAAAATTTAAAACTAAAGCTAGTAAATCTAGTGTGTCTATAGATTTTTTTTTTCTATGGCAAACGATAACAGCCGCAAATTCAAACAGAATCAAATAATTTTTTGCATACAGCCCTGATTTGTAGAGTACTCACGACCTATTGTTTTTGGTGAAGATCGGTTGAGGGAAAGGGGTAGTTTACCTGCAACGGTTTTTTTTATCAAGGGTAATTTTTTTACTTCCATGTTCCTTGAGGAAATGGAAGTATGGTGATGGCAAAAAAAAATCGTGTTCGAGATTATTGCAAATTCTGATTGTACTACACTCAAAACATGAAAAACAGTCATTTTTCGAAAAGTGTCTATGTGTCTGTCTGTCTAGATTTTTTTCTATGGCAAACGATAACAGCCGCAAATTCAAACAGAATGAAATAATTTTTTGCATACAGCCCTGATTTGAAGAGTACTCGTGACCTATTGTTTTTGGTGAAGATCGGTTGAGGGAAAGGGGTAGTTTACCTGCAACGGTTTTTATTTATCAAGGGTAATTACTTCCATATTCCTTAAGGAATGGAAGTATGGTGATGGCAAAAAAAATCGTGTTCGAGATTATTGCAGATTCTGATTCTACTACACTCAAAACATGAAAAAAAGTCGTTTTCCGAAAAGTGTCTGTGTGTGTGTCTGTCTGTCTGTGTGTCTGTCTGTAGATTTTTTTCTATGGCAAACGATAACTGCCGCAAATTCAAACAGAATCAAATAATTTTTTGCATGCAGCCCTGATTTGCAGAGTACTCGCGACCTATTGTTTTTGGTGAAGATCGGTTGAGGGAAAGGGGTAGTTTACCTGCAACGGTTTTTTTTAGCAAGGGTAATTTTGTTTGTTTGGCAAACGATAACAGCCGCAAATTCAAACAGAATCAAATAATTTTTTGCATACGTCCCTGAACTGTAGAGGTCTCAATGACTTTCGATTTTGGTGAAGATCGGTTAAGGGGAAGGGGTAGTTTACCTGCAACCTTTTACGTTTTAACAAGAGTAAAGTACTTGAAAATTTATTTAAACTTTTTGAAACAATGGTAATTGTTAAAAATAAAATAATTTTGTTGCCAGGCAATAAAATTATAATTTTTTCATTTTAATGTAATATAATATTTTTCATTTAATACAGCAATAAAAAGGCAGGTAATTTACTTCCATATTCCTTAAGGAATGGAAGTATGGTGATGGCAAAAAAAATCGTGTTCGAGATTATTGCAGATTCTGATTCTACTACACTCAAAACATGAAAAAAAGTCGTTTTCCGAAAAGTGTCTGTGTGTGTGTGTGTCTGTCTGTCTGTCTATCTGTAGATTTTTTTCTATGGCAAACGATAACAGCCGCAAATTCAAACAGAATCAAATAATTTTTTGCATACAGTCCTGATTTGCAGAGTACTCGCGACCTATTGTTTTTGGTGAAGATCGGTTAAGGGAAAGGGGTAGTTTACCTGCAACGGTTTTTTTTTATCAAGGGTAATTTTGTTTGTTTGGCAAACGATAACAGCCGCAAATTCAAACAGAATCAAATAATGTTTCGTATACAGCCCTGAATTGTAGAGTTCTCAAGATCTGTTGATTTTGGTACAGATCGGTTAAAGGAAAGGGGTAGTTTACCTGCAACGTTTTATGTTTTAATAAGGGTATTTCCTATTGCAAATGATAACAGCCGCAAATTCAAACATAATCAAATAATGTTTTGCATACTGCCCTGAATTATTGAGTTCTCAAGACCTTTTGGTTTTAGTGAAGATCGGTTGAGGAAAAGGGGTAGTTTACCTGCAACGTTTTATGTTTTAAAAGGGTATTTTCTATGGCAAACGATACGAGCCGCAAATTCAAACAGAATCAAATAAGTGTTTGCATACAGCCCTGATTTCTTGAGTACTAAAGACCTATTGTTTTTGGTGAAGATCGTTTGAGGGAAAGGGGTAGTTTACCTGCCACGTTTTATTTTGTTTTATCAAGGGTATTTTGTATGGCAAACGATAACAGCCGCAAATTCAAACAAAATCATATAATATTTTACATACAACCCTGAATTGTAGAGTTCTCAAGACCTATCATTTTTGGTGAAGATCGGTTAAGGGAAAGGGGTAGTTTACCTGCAACGGTTTTTTATCAAGGGTAATTTTACTTCCATATTCCTTATGGAATGGAAGTATGGTGATGGCAAAAAAAATCGTGTTCGAGATTATTGCAGATTCTGATTCTACTACACTCAAAACATGAAAAAAAGTCGTTTTCTGAAAAGTGTCTGTGTGTCTGTCTGTCTATCTGTCTGTCTGTGTGTCTGTCTGTCTATCTGTCTGTCTGTGTGTCTGTAGATTTTTTTTCTATGGCAAACGATAACTGCCGCAAATTCAAACAGAATCAAATACTTTTTGCATACAGCCCTGATTTGTAGAGTACTCACGACCTATTGTTTTTGGTGCAGATCGGATGAGGGAAAGGGGTAGTTTACCTGCAACGGTTTTTTTTATCAAGGGTAATTTTGTTTGTTTGGCAAACGATAACGGCCGCAAATTCAAACAGAATCAAATAATGTTTCGCATACAACCCTGAATTGTAGAGTTTTCAAGACCTATTGTTTTTGGTGAAGATCGGTTAAGGGAAAGGGGTAGTTTACCTGTAACGTTTTATGTCTTAACAAGGGTATTTCCTATGGCAAACGGTAACAGTCGCAAATTCAAACAGAATCAAACGATTATTTGCATACAGCACTAAATTGTAGAGTTCTCAAGACCTATTATTTTTGGTAAAGATCGGTTGAGGGAAAGGGGTAGTTTACCTGCAACGTTTTTTTAACAAGGGTATTTTCTATGGCAAACGATAACAGCCGCAAATTCAAACAGAATCAAATAATGTTTTGCAAACAGCCCTGATTTGTAAAGTACTCAAGACCTGTTGTTTTTGGTGAAAATCGGTTAAGGGGAAGGGGTAGTTTACTGGCAACGTTTTTTTAACAAGGGTATTTTCTATGGCAAACGATAACAGCCGCAAATTTAAACAGAATCAAATAATGTTTTGCATACAGCCCTGATTTGTAGAGTACTCAAGACCTATTGTTTTTGGTGAAGATCGGTTAAGGGGAAGGGGTAGTTTACCTGCAACATTTTTTTATCAAGCGTATTTTTTTTGCAAACGATAACTGCCGCAAATTCAAACAAAATCAAATAATATTTTGCATACGTCCCTGAATTGTAGAGGTCTCAAGGACTTTCGATTTTGGTGAAGATCGGTTAAGGGGAAGGGGTAGTTTACCTGCAACCTTTTACGTTTTAACAAGAGTAAAGTACTTGAAAATTTATTTAAACTTTTTCAAACAATGGTAATTGTTAAAAATAAAATAATTTTGTTGCCAGGCAATAAAATTAAAATTTTTTCATTTTAATGTAAATCATGTATAAGAGAAAATATATCTCGCTTGGCAGGCGATATTAAGATTTAAATATAAATCTTAGAATATGGAAGTCATGTATGGTTCTCCATACCGATATTTTTGTTTGTTTGGCAAACGATAACAGCCGCAAATTCACACAGAATCAAATAATGTTTCGCATACAGCCCTCAATTGTAGAGTTCTCAAGACCTATCGTTTTTGGTGAAGATCGGTTAAGGAAAGGGGTAGTTTATCTGCAACGGTTTTTTATCAAGGGTAATTTTTTTCTATGGTAAACGATAACAGCCGCAAATTCAAACATAATCAAATAATGTTTTGCATACTGCCCTGAATTGTAGAGTTCTCAAGACCTTTTGTTTTTGGTGAAGATCGGTTAAGGGAGAGGGGTAATTTACCTGCAACATTTTATGTTTTAAAAGGGTATTTTCTATGGCACACGATAAAAGCCGCAAATTCAAACAGAATCAAATACGTTTTTGCATACAGCCCTGATTTCTTGAGTACTAAAGACCTATTGTTTTTGGTGAAGATCGTTTAAGGGAAAGGGGTAGTTTACCTGCCACGTTTTTTGTTTTATCAAGGGTATTTTGTATGGCAAACGATAATAGCCGCAAATTCAAACAAAATCATATAATATTTTGCATACAGCCCTCAATTGTAGAGTTCTCAAGACCTATCGTTTTTGGTGAAGATCGGTTAAGGAAAGGGGTAGTTTATCTGCAACGGTTTTTTATCAAGGGTAATTTTTACTTCCATATTCCTTAAGGAATGGAAGTATGGTGATGGCAAAAAAAATCGTGTTCGAGATTATTGCAGATTCTGATTCTACTACACTCAAAACATGAAAAAAAGTCGTTTTCCGAAAAGTGTCTGTGTGTCTGTCTGTCTGTAGATTTTTTTCTATGGCAAATGATAACTGCCGCAAATTCAAACAGAATCAAATACTTTTTTGCATACAGCCCTGATTTGTAGAGTACTCGCGACCTATTGTTTTTGGTGAAGATCGGTTGAGGGAAAGGGGTAGTTTACCTGCAACGGTTTTTTTTTATCAAGGGAAATTTTTTTTTTTGGCAAACGATAACAGCCGCAAATTCGAACAAAATCAAATAATGTTTTGCATACAGCCCTGAATTGTAGAGTTCTCAAGACCTATTGTTTTTGGTGAAGATCGGTTAAGGGAAAGGGGTACTTTACCTGTAACGTTTTATGTTTTAACAAGGGTATTTCCTATGGCAAACGATAACAGCCGCAAATTCAAACAGAATCAAAAGATTATTTGCATACAGCCCTAAATTGTAGAGTTCTCAAGACCTATTGTTTTTGGTGAAGATCGGTTAAGGGGAAGGGGTAGTTACCTGCAACGTTTTTTTTTCTATGGCAAACGATAACTGCCGCAAATTCAAACAGAATCAAATAATTTTTTGCATACATCCCTGAATTGTAGAGGTCTCAAGGACTTTCGATTTTGGTGAAGATCGGTTAAGGGGAAGGGGTAGTTTACCTGCAACCTTTTACGTTTTAACAAGAGTAAAGTACTTGAAAATTTATTTAAACTTTTTGAAACAATGGTAATTGTTGAAAATAAAATAATTTTGTTGCCAGGTAACAAAAATAAAGTTATTTTGATTATAAAATATAAATATTTACAAGAAAAGAATTTTCAGTTTTCAAAATTTAAATATATTTTTATAAAACAATGGGTTCTTCATTGAGGTGGGGACTTGACGACAGTGACAGGGCTTTCCACCAAATTCAGCAGAGTGACAGGTAGGCCCAACTCTTATTGGCTCCTCAGATTTCCCCAGCGTTAGTAGGTTCTATGAAAATATTTTATTTCAAAAATGATTTTAAATATAAATCTTAGATATGTTTTATAAATCTCATGTTTTATGTTTTAACATGGGTAATTTTTTATATGACGAACCATAACTGCCGTAAATTCAAACAGAATCAAATAACTTTTTACATATGTGCCTGAGCTATAGAGAACTCAATGTCTGTTGATTTTGGTGAAGATCGGTTACGGGGAAAGGGCAGTTTACCTGAAACATTTTTTGTTGTAACATGAGTAAAGTACTTAATTTTGATAAAGTATCCTGATAAGATCTTAATAATCCACTGTAGAAACGTAGATGAAATATCTATAAATGAAGAGGCTAGTTGAACGGGCTGGGGGTAATTTTCTATAAATCAAAATTATAGTTGAAGGGGGAGGGGATAATTTTTTTTTATATGTGTACTACGTTATTGGCAACAAAGAAGTATTTTTTTGTTAAAATTCCTTCCCTGGCTGTTTGGCTGAAAATGATTTTAAATATAAATCTTAGAATATGGAAGTCATGTATGGTTCTCCATACCGATTTTTTTCTATGGTAAACGATAACAGCCGCAAATTCAAACAGAATCAAATGATGTTTTGCATACAACCCTGTATTGTAGAGTTCTCAATACCTATTGGTGTTGGTGAAGATCGGTTAAGGGAAAGGGGTAGTTTACCTGCAACGTTTTATGTTTTAAAAGGGTATTTTCTATGGCAAACGATAAGAGCCGCAAATTCCAACAGAATCAAATACGTTTTTGCATACAGAATCAAATGATGTTTTGCATACAACCCTGTTTTGTTGAGTACTAAAGACCTATTGTTTTTGGTGAAGATCGGTTAAGGGAAAGGGGTAGTTTACCAGCAACGTTTTTTTATCAAGGGTAATATTTCTTCTATGGCAAACGATAACAGCCGCAAATTCAAACAGAATCAAATAATGTTTTGCATACAGCTCTGAATTGTAGAGGACTGATGGCCTGTTGATTTTGGTGAAGATCGGTTTAGAGAAAGGTGTAGTTTACCTGCAACGTTTTATGTTTTAACAAGGGCAATTTTTTCTATGACGAACGATGACTGCCGTAAATTAAAAGAAAAGCAAATATTTTTTTGCATACCTTCCTAAATTGTAGAGAGCTCAAGGCCTGTTGATTTTGGTGAAGATCGGTAAAGGGAAAGGGGTAGTTTACCTGAAACATGTTATGTTGTAACAAGAGAAATGTTTTCATGACGAACGATAACTGTCGCAAATTGAAACAGAATCAAATATTTTTTTGCATGCATCCCTGCATTGTAGAGGATTGAAGGTCTATTGATTTTGGTGAAGATCGGTTTAGAGAAACGGGTAGTTTACCTGCAACGTTTTATGTTTTAACAAGAGTAAAGTACTTAATTTTGATAAATAAAGTATCTTGATAAGAAGCTCATAATAATCCACTGTAGAAACGTAGATGAAATATCTATAAATGAAGAGGTTAGGTGAACGGGGTGGGGGTAATTTTCTATAAATGAAAATTATAGTTGAAGGGGGAGGGCAGAATTTTGTATGTGTACTACGTTATCGGTAACAAAGAAGTAGTTCTTTGTTAAAATTCCTTCCCGGGCTGTTTAGCCGTAGTCCAATGTTTTCTGCAAAACCAAAATTTCGGCAGTGCCATCGACTTTCATGTCAGTGCAAATCGAGTGAAAACGCGAGGTGGTATACGTTAGTGACCACAGTACTGTGGTTTAAGGCTGAAGCAATAAGTAGAAAGAAGTGGTTTCTATGGAAATATTTCATTTCGAATATGATTTTAAATATAAATCTTAGAACATGGAAGTCCTGTATGGTTCTCCATACCGATATTTACTTCCATATTCCTTAAGGAAATAGAAGTATGGTGATGGCAAAAAAAATCATGTTCGAGATTATTGCAGAGTCTGATTGTACTACACTCAAAACATGAAAAAAAGTCGTTTTTCTAAAAGTGTGTGTGTGTGTCTGTCTGTCTGTAGATTTTTTCTATGGCAAACGATAACAGCCGCAAATTCAAACAGAATCAAATAATTTTTTGCGTACAGCCCTAATTTGTAGAGTATCACGACCTATTGTTTTTGGTGAAGATCGGTTGAGGGAAAGGGGTAGTTTACCTGCAACGGTTTTTTTATCAAGGGTAATTTTTTTTTTTTTTGGCTAACGATAACAGCCGCAAATTCAAACAGAATCAAATAATGTTTCGCATACAGCCGTGAATTATGGAGTTCTCAAGACCTATTGTTTTTGGTGAAGATCGGTTAAGGGAAAGGGGTAGTTTACCTGCAACATTTTATGTTTTAACAAGGGTATTTTAAATGGCAAACGATAACAGCCGCAAATTCAAACAGAATCAAAAGATTATTTGCATACAGCCCTAAATTGTAGAGTTCTCAAGACCTATTGTTTTTGGTGAAGATCGGTTAAGGGAAAGGGGTAGTTTACTTGCAACTTTTTTTAACAAGGGTATTTTCTATGGCAAACGATAACAGCCGCAAATTCAAACAGAATCAAATAATGTTTTGTATACAGTCCTGATTTGTAGAGTACTCAAGACCTATTGTTTTTGGTGAAGATCGGTTAAGGGGAAGGGGTAGTTTACCAGCAACATTTTTTTATCAAGGGTATTTCTATGGCAAACGATAACAGCCGCAAATTCAAACAGAATCAAATAATTTTTTGCATACATCCCTGAATTGTAGAGATCTCAAGGACTTTCGATTTTGGTGAAGATCGGTTAAGGGAAAGGGGTAGTTTACCTGCAACCTTTTACGTTTTAACAACAGTAAAGTACTTGAAAATTCATTTAAACTTTTTCAAACAATGGTAATTGTTAAAAATAAAATAATTTTGTTGCCAGGCAATAAAATTATAATTTTTTAATTTTAATGTAAATTTTGTATGAGTTAATATACATGTATAAAATAATATATCGTTTTTGTATAAAAAACTTTTACAATGTTTTTATCGATTGCTGATGTGCATGGTAGGCCTGGACGGTCGTCATCTTTCACAGAGTCCCTGCCTTCTAAAAATCTCTTATGCCATTCAAAGACATGTGAACACGACAAACATTTATCACCATAAGCTTCCAACAACATCTGGTAAGTCTCTGTGCCGACTTTTTAAGTTTCACAAGAAACCTGATGTTAACACGCTGATCACTTTTCGTATCCGACATTTTCTGGCGAAGCATAAAAACATGACTGTATTCAACTGCTCTCTTACTGCGACTGAGTCAACCGAGCGACATGTAACTTGTCACCACGTAAGAATACAGTTCAAGGTCGAATACAGTGCACGCATAATACAACACTATAAGTAGTTCCTTAGTAATGCTAACAGTCTCGTTATTTTTGTGTCAGACCTCGTACATGAAAAAATTAAACTTATATACAAGGTGTGACATAAACTTTACAGTATACATAATACAGTATGGTTTTGTCACGGTCGGTGATTGATGAACATTTTTGAATATTAATGAAAATACTTGAAAAATATAGATATGTTTACCAGTTGTTTATTATTATGTTGGTTTTATAAGTGGTTCAGACTTAAACCAACATAGTCAGTAAATAAATTGTAAAGGGAACATTTAGTTGAGCTATGTTTAAATAGTTCATGGTTAAAAACAAAACATGCAGTCATGTTAAAAGTAAGTAACCATTTCTGATCATTTGTAGGTGTTGAGAGATGAAACAAGAGTATTCAGAGTCGGGCCAGAATAATTCTAATACTTTACCTACTGAGGTACTAGTTAAGGCATAAGTTATTGTGTATTGTCATATATCATTGACACATGGTGGGATTTTAACTCTCTTTTTTAAAATGTACATTTTTCAGTTAAAATGTACTACACTGTTCAGAAATGGTGATTTCTGCACAGTGTTAAGACATTGTACATTGTACTTGCTTACGCGCAATCTGCCTAGCGCACTTACGTCACCGTGGCGGCGCTGCACGGGCCACGCTGCTACAACAAATCAGTCTACACTCAAACTTTGAACAGTGCGTTAGCACCCTTGTTTTCTAGCCAAGCCGCGGCAACCTAAATTTGCTATGTTCTTCTTATTTCTGATCTAGATTCAATGCTACACATTACGTAGCCTTACATTCATCTTATATTTGGCTATGAGCTAAGACGTAATTGCGTAGGCCTGCGCTTCTAATGCTTTCAATAAACGTTACTTAATCATTCTTTACAGTCCACTAATTAATGTAATACACTTTCTGATTTCCTACCAGCTTCCTTAAGCTTTCAAAACTAACTCAAGATGATTTCGAGAGTGTTAAGCACACAACATATGGTCCTCCGCAACCGGATATTATTCTAGCCTTACAGGCAAAATTCTCTGTCCACAAGCGACAACATTTTCGTCCAGCGGCAACACATGGTCCTCCGTACCCGTATTTGTATTTCACGGACGTGACTAAAACCATGGACAATTCGTCTTATGGTTTAGTGCATTAAGCAGGCCTATCAACGTTTCTTTCTTCAATTTAAATTCAACAACTTGTCAATTAGCACCTACTTAAGATGGGAATCGTATCACACGACATTGGGGACTTCATATTTCGCCAACCGAACATTGGAATCATCATTGCAGCATATCCAGCACGTGGCATTCAGCATTGGGAAAATCCAGAGCAGCCTAACTAAACAGGATTCCACCACATTGGACATCATCGGACAGGCAACGACCATGTCTACATTATCCATGCTTGAGTACCTAACACGACTACGAGGGTTCCGACAGGCTTTCGATACCTTCTAGAACATGCCGATAAGTACCATTTCAACTGATTGAACTCATGTTGTGCATTAGTTTCAACTTGCATAATTCGCATATTTTTTCTCAATATTATAAATTAAACAAAGCAGTATAGAAATAATAATATGATCTAATAATTTAAAATAATTTTAAATATTTTTCAATAATTTGAATATGAACTTATAATTTTTTGTGAACTCAATTAATATTCTCTTTATTTCTAAGTCATATCTTTTCAAACAGCACTCATGTCGTTGATGATTACTGCTATATTGTTTGTAACGCCTAATTCAGGATTTTATTATAACATAAATTTAGTTAAGATATGTTAGTAAGTATTACCGTGTCATTGCGTGACTTTATGATTTGGACTTCCTGCCTGGTCTGGCTCACCTCGTTGCATTAACTTGGCCTTTGTAGCATCATTTAAATTTTTTTTCTTTTTTATTTGTTCATACCCAATCATGGCGGATATGAAGGCACTGATCAAGAAACGTGGCACGATCAAGGCCTCTATATCACGCATAAATACTTATGCCGACAATTTCGATCATGATACGCATGACAATTATGCATTAAAAATAAAGCTTCGCCACCTTATGGAACTATCGGCTAAATATGATGAGATCCAAACACAAATCGAGTCCGAGGACTCCGATTTTGCTTCTGCTAGCGATAGGGTTCAAACAGAAGACGATTTATGCAGCATAGAATGCAAGCTGCAAAATTTAATAGACCATGCCAAGGAAATGACCAGGAAGGCAGCAAGTCCATCTGAGGTAGTTACATTCAGCACGCCTCCCATTCAATTGCAACCTATTAAGATACCCTGCTTCTCAGGTGACATAATCGAGTGGCAACACTTTTACCACATGTTTTTGGAGCTAGTTCATGTCCGAACGGACCTAACTGGCATCCAGAAGCTTCATTATTTGCACTTATCATTGAAAGACGAGGCACTGAATGTCATAAAATCGCTACCTATCACGCACAAAAATTACACGGTGGCCATTGAGTTGTTAAGGGCGCGCTATGATAATAAATTAATTGTAACCACTTATCAAGCAGCAAACGTACTGGGCATGAGACACATTCAACGTGAGTCCGTGCTCAGCATTTCTAAATTCATAGATGAGCTCACCGCCAACATAAATGCGCTGAACTCATTAAAACTTTCTGTAAATACGTTCGAGCTTATTTTTGTGCATTTTCTATCCCAAAAACTTGACGAACATACGTGCAGGTTGTGGAAGGAAACCTTAAGCGAAAAACAACTTCCTATTTATGATAATTTCATTAAGTTTTTAAATTCAAGACGTCAGCTGTTACAAAACATAAATGCACCGACCGGTTCGCCTGGCTGTAGACAGTTTAGCGATAATGTTTCTTATCGCAAGTCAACTAAGCGCGCGGAGTTTACTGGGTCACTAGTCCATACTCCACCAAACATTAAATCTTGTCAGCTGTGTCGTGGTAGTCACAAACTGATTGAATGCCCGCAATTTATCGCCCTACCGCCTATACAACGTAAAGAAGTGTTGATACATAATAAATTATGCCTGAATTGTACACGCTCGGGCCATAACAGCTCGTGTTGTCCTTCCAAATTTTCATGCAAGGCATGCGCGAAAAGGCACCACACTATGCTCCATGCTTCGATGAATCAGTCTGGCAACAGGAACAATAAGCAATGTTCCCTGAAGCTACAGACGAATAAGTCAATTTTATTATCCACCGCCGTATGCACTACTATCGATCATCACGGGAAAAGGCGCCCAGTGAGAATCCTGTTGGATTCCGGGTCCCAAGTTAATTTTTGTACTATGGGTTTCGCCCGCCGCATGGGCCTAAGGCTAAACAAATCCGAGCTGCCTATCGTAGGTATAAATAACTCATCATGTCAGGCCAATTTTAGCACGCGCGTGGGCTTAAACTCACGTTATAGGGACTTCACCTTGAATGTCCACTGCGCTGTTCTGCCCCGAATCACAAACAATCTTCCAACCGAATCCTTTGACATCGCTTCCTTGAAGATTCCTAGAGGGATATTTTTAGCTGACCTGCAATTTAATAACTCGTCCCAAATTGACATATTACTTGGGGCACAATACTTTTTGCAATTAATTGAACCGACCAAATTCGTTCGAAGTCCACATTTTCCAACAATCCAAGAAACTAAACTAGGGTTTATACTCGCTGGGAATCTACCCTTCAACATGGATATGACCAAACCCGTCTCTTCATTCATTGCCCTCGACGATAATAATGCTGTCTCATCGCAACTCAAGGCCTTCTGGCAGTTGGAGGATGTTCGCACCATACTCCTTCAGATGCGGAATCGGAGTGTGAAAATCACTTCATCGCAAACACCTATCGTAATGATAGTGGTAGGTTTGTTGTGTCGCTACCCTGCACTACAGAATGCCTTGGAGATTCCCTCACCGGAGCGGTTCGTACGTTTCAAACCCTTGAACTTAAGTTTAGGCAAAACCAGTCTTTACACAAGGATTACGTTGACTTTATGCAAGAATATTTAAATCTCGGCCATATGTCTCCGCTTGATTCATATGACTTGTCAGTTGACAAATCAAACATTTTTTATCTACCTCACCATGCCGTCTTTAAGACTACGAGCACCACCACTAAACTTCGCGTTGTTTTTGATGGTTCGGCCAAGGCGTCCAACGATTTGTCATTAAACGACACCCTTATGGTCGGCCCCACGATCCAGCAGGATCTTTTCACCATTATGACCAGATTTAGAACTCATCGTTACGCTTTCATCGCGGACATAGAAAAAATGTATCGCCAAATTTTGGTCTCCCCGCGTGATTCCAATTTACAAAGAACTGTTTGGCGTGACTCTCCCCACAAGGAGCTCAAACATTATGCTTTAAGAACAGTCACGTACGGGACTGCCAGTGCATCATTTCTTGCAACGAGATGTTTAAAACAAATCACCCAGGAGAATAGTACTCAGTACCCCCTGGCCTGTTCAGTCATTGCTAACGACTTTTACGTCGATGACCTCCTCACCGGTTCCGATAGCTCACCGGTTCTAATCCAATTGAATACCGACATTTCTGAGTTGCTAAGCCGCTACGGCTTCACTCTTCACAAATGGTCGTCTAACGACCGGAATATAACATCTTCGTACACTAACTCGTCCCTGGACTTTAACAAGGACAAAACAGTCCGCACTCTGGGCATTCAGTGGGACGTTATAGCGGACAGCTTCGTATACAATATACAAGGAAATTTTAAAAGTGATCATTTCAATAAAAGAAAGGTTGTGTTAACTCAAATTAATAAGAGACTTATACCATTTAAATATTTGCTTACCCAGGATAACTCACCTTCCAATCCAAAGTCCGTCGCACGAAAGGCGTAATACAAGCAGGGTTCAAGGTTAACTCAGTAACATACTCAACTTGCATTTATGTAAAACAACTCAAATTTTATTAGACCATTATATTTATTATTTCCTTTTACTACTTTTAACTTTACTTGTTTCACAAAATTTTCTATTCAAACTTTTACTGTCAAATTTTCTTTTCAAATCTACACCACAACAAAAGATTTACTCAGACATTATTACTTATGTTAATTCTTAATTTAAAGAATGCTACCCAGTTTGCTCACACGCACACACATACAAATTACCCCCTTTTTATTTAAAATAATAATATATTTGAATGGATACAGTTACGTGTGCAGCTTCGTTTCTACCGACCGCATGGCGCGTCACCCAGAGTTCTCTAATTCGATGTTCAAAACATTGTGGTTTCACTTGTATTAAACTTCGCACTCATTTTACTGTATATATTATTAATTTATACTGCTTTACACATCTCGGGTACACTTGCTTGGTCGGCCGACCTTAATAGGCTCGAGCTAAGATTTTTTTATGACCACGCGTTATTGTTTACATACTTTATTAATATTTGTTTTAAATATTAATATCACTTTATTAGATAGGCCGAATTTGTTTTAACGGCCTATCTTGTAAACCCGAGGCCACTGTTTTTAAATTCACAAACTTTATGCTGCTTCCTGCTGCTGGCTAATATTACAACTGGTGACAGACTGCAGACTGTTATTCACAAAAAGCCTGCTGCTGGCTATCTACTATTCACTCTCTGATGACAGACTGCATACTGTGATTCACAAAAAGCCTGCTGCTGGGGCAGTTACGCAATACGTCTGTGCAATTGTTTTGGCTAACAATGTGCATTGCTGTACTGGGGCTCCTCACAGGTGAAGTCTGGCAATTTGAAAAGTGATTGAATTGATGATTTGAATTCATATAAAATTAAACTGGGGTAGCTCACAATTCGGTACCGTTACAAGGTGTTATCTGTTATCGCTGGTATTTATGATCCATTGGGTTTAATTGGGCCTATCACGTTTTGGTGCAAGTACTTTATGCAAACACTTTGGTCTTCGGGTACAAATTGGGACGACCCGCTTTCTGATTCCTTATCTATTAAATGGACTGAGCTCTACGCTCAATTAATCTCAGACACTCATTTTAGGATCCCAAGGGTTGTAAAAGATTCAGGTAGTTCCTCAATCATCTCATTCCAATTACACGGGTTCGCCGACGCGTCTGTAAAAGGTTACGCATGCTGTATCTATGCGCGCACGGTATATTCCGATAATAGTATTTCGTCTCATTTATTGTGCTCTAAATCAAGAGTTGCCCCGTTAAGGCAAATTTCCCTACCTCGTCTCGAGCTATGCGCCTGTTTGTTACTATCGCAGTTGGTTTCTAAGGTCGTCCATGCCGTGGCCTACAAGTTCAGCGAGTTATATTTTTACTCTGATTCGACGATTGCCCTTCACTGGATTCATCAAACGCCGTCCAGGTGGAAGGTATTCGTAGCTAACCGTGTTTCTGAAATTCAGCAGCTCACTAGTCTGGGCAATTGGTATCACGTATTGTCTCATGATAATCCCGCGGACATTCTATCCCGCGGTTGTTTACCCCGTTTGTTACACAACCACCAGCAATTCCGCTTAAGCTCATCCAGAGTTGGACAAGGAAGTACGTAAACAGGCCCTGCTCGCGTTGGCTACCGCTTCACACTTTTCAAACTATGTTGAAAATTACTCTTCTCTCACTAGGCTTCTACGCGTTTTTGCTTACTGCCTGCGTTTTATTCATAACGCTAAGTCTCCTGCTTCCAGTAGAAGCACCTCCTTTTTATCTGCGCATGAGTTAAACAGCGCGCTCTTGGTTTTTATTCGTCTAGCCCAGTTTTCGCATTTCAATGTTGAAATTAAGCAATTACAGGCACATCGCCCTATACCTACTGATAGTAAAACATTCTCACTTAATCCTTTCCTTGATGGCGCTGGTATATTGCGTGTTGGTGGTCGCCTTCAGCAGTCTCAGCTAAGTTACAGTAACAAGCATCCAATCATACTACATCCGCAGGCTCACCTGACTCGATTAATTATTGAATATGAACACATTCGATTACTCCACGGTGGAGTACAACTTACACAATATTCGCTGCGCCAAAAGTATTGGATTATAAATGACAAGTCGTACATACGTGCGGTCATTCACAAATGTATCACTTGTTTTCGCTTTCGCGCGTCTGGTTCCAGCCAACTGTTGGGTCAATTACCCGCGCCTAGGGTCACCCCTTCCAAGCCATTCTCACAGTGTGCCGTGGACTACGCCGGTCCTATGTTGTTACGCCAGGGCGGGCAGAGGTCCAAATCCTTTACTAAGGCCTACATTTCTCTGTTCATCTGCTTGTCCACCAAGGCTATTCACCTTGATTTGGTTTCAGATTTGTCGGCAGACGCCTTTTTGGCCGCCTTGAAACGTTTCATATCCCAGAGGGGCATCCCCGAACAAATATTCTCCGATAACGGTACTAATTTCCGTTGAGCTGGCACTATATTACACCAGCTATACAAGCTCTTCCAGCGGGACGAATTTCAAAGGGCCGCTCAGGATTTCGCTAGTCCACGCGGAATTAAGTGGTCGTTCATACCTCCCTCAGCCCCCCATTTTGGTGGTCTGTGGGAAAGTGGCGTCAAGTGTTAAGTTCCTTCCATCTGTGGCGCGTCATAGGCAATACGATCCTGAACTTCGAAGAGTTCTCCACTGTCTTAACCCAGGTTGAAGCCTGTTTGAATTTGCGTCCCTTGTTTTCCATTTCAAATGACGCCGGGGATCCTGAGCCGTTGACTCCAGCTCACTTTTTAGTTGGCTCCCCCCTTACCGCTCTTCCGGAACCTGATTATTCGGATACAAATTTGGGTCGCTTGGGGAGATGGCAGCTTTTGCAAAGGTTTACTCGTTCCATTTGGAAGAGTTGGTCCCGAGACTATCTGCACCAGTTGCAGCAGCGAAACAAGTGGAAAAGCCAGTCGAAAAATTTATCAGTAGGACAATTGGTCCTCATTCTGGATGACAATGCCCCAGCATTGGTTTGGAAGCGCGGCATTGTCACTCAGACATATCTTGGGCAGGATTCGTTGGTACATGTTGCGGACGTCCGTACCGCCAACGGCATTCTGCGCAGACCCATTCATAAGCTGTGCCCACTTCTGGTGGCAACAGACTGATTGCGCCTCGGTGTTTCATGCCCGGGACATTGCCGGTCGAGCACATGCTCTTCCATACGCATTTTATTGACTACAATGTTGTTTATGTAATTTATATTATGTAATTTATGTAAGGTATACCATTTATGCACTTGTATGTATTGTATCATTAATGGACGCCATGTAGCGGTGCATTGGTGAACATTTAAATGTTTTTCTTTTTCCTAGTGTGATGTCAATTATGGTGAAAGGTGTGGTGCAGTGTATATTATTATATTAAATTTTTGGGTATTTTCATTATATTCAATTTTTGGGTATTTTTATTGTACATTATTATCGATATTTGTGGCATACTTCTACTGTATATTGTCATAGTGAATTTTCCAGATATATTACCTTGTATTGCTGCGCAATACTGTTTATTACACGCTAAGTGTCACGCTGTTATTTTGTAAATTGGTTGTATTTCTTTAATGTTTGTGCAAGGCCACCCACGGTGTCCTTATTGCCATGTATTATTGTCATTATTGTTCATGATTTATCGCATATTCAAGCCTTTGGATTACTGTTACATATTACCTATGGAGCATTGATTAATGATGTATTTAATTATATTAATGACGTACTTGTTTATATTATATTTGTATGTTTGCCAGTATTCATGTATACTTGTATGCGCTAAATAATTTGTTCTTTTTTTTTTACTGCAAACTATGTCAAAATCGCCGATTTTGAGGTGGGCAGTATGTTAAGACATTGTACATTGTACTTGCTTACGTGCAATCTGCCTAGCGCACTTACGTCACCGTGGCGGCGCTGCACGGGCCACGCTGCTACGACAAATCAGTCTACACTCAAACTTTGAACAGTGCGTTAGCACCCTTGTTTTCTAGCCAAGCCGCGGCAACCTAAATTTGCTATGTTCTTCTTATTTCTGATCTAGATTCAATGCTACACATTACGTAGCCTTACATTCATCTTATATTTGGCTATGAGCTAAGACGTAATTGTGTAGGCCTGCGCTTCTAAATGCTTTCAATAAACGTTACTTAATCATACTTTACAGTCCACTAATTAATGTAATACACTTTCTGATTTCCTACCAGCTTCCTTAAGCTTGCAAAACTAACTCAAGATGATTTCGAGAGTGTTAAGCACGCAACACACAGTGTCAGCATCTTTTAATAAATTTATTTATTAAAGTACGTAGATTAAAAGATGAATAACTTGTAATGCACCAAAGTATAATGAAAATGAGTTTTTCTTAGAGCAATGTTTTGATTATTGTTTGATGAATTTACAAACGATTTTATGACTTTCTTTTTGATAAAGACATGAAACTTTTTCTGACACAGGCCTGCCTATATTAATTTAATTGAAAGCGTGGACATCAATAGCTTCATAACTGGACAATTCCTCTTCAGGGCCGGATTAAAGTATCTTGGCACCCTAGGCTAATTATATTTTAGCGCCCCCTTTACCTCCCATAAGCTACTCTTACGTTTATTCCAAGGGGCTGAATGAAGCTTTAAACACCCTACAATATATTTCTTAGTTAGAAATATTTCAAATATCTTACTGTTTTTGGAAATAGTCTCAAGAATTGAAAACTGAGGCTATTTTTCAGAGGTTGTTTTAGAGTTACACCTTCAACCATCTGTAGTTTGCATGGTTTTTTAAGGAAAAAAATAACTAAGTAGTTACAGAATTATAACAGTTTTATTAAGGGTACATTTAACATCATTTACACAAAGAAGACAATCAGTTAAATATCTTGTGGATTTGTTAAGACTCATGTAAAGTTCAAGCTAGATAGGCCAATCAAATTAGTCAGAAAAATGCCGATTTCGCGCGCAAATTAAGCACCGATTGACAGTTCCACCAGTGGTAGGAAATAGATAATACATGACACCTATACCAAACAGAACTCGAGATTTGGCTATGCACAAAATGGCGGCCATCCAAAGTTGGTAAAAACATGTTTTTCGCTTCTGGAGGCCGAGGAAAGCTTTGTAGCTGAAAAAGTGGTAAATATAAAATGTAGACAATGAAAAGACCTTTAATTTGAGCCATGGTACGATATGTTTCGTCAAATAGGTATTGCAAAAATCTCAAAAAACCATGAAAAATGCCTGTTTTTTGCAATGCTGATAGTTATTGCAAAAATGATGTTTTTTATATGTTTATAACTTAAATAAGAAGCCCTTACGATTCTGTATCGAATAAGTTTTTGTAAAGTTGGATCGATCAATTTGTTGCTGAGATACGTTAATTTATTTATCCCAGAGCACTTAATGTTTAATACCATAACTTTTTTGTTTATAAACATTTTGGGCTATTTCGACGTTTATTCTCTTCTAGAAGACTTATATTTCCATGTACTTTCTAGGGCAAATCAAAAAATTATTTTTTAACAGCCCTTGGAATTTTTTTTTGGGTTTTTTGCATTAAAAAAGTGGGCGATTTTTTTTTATAAACATTTAGAGCTGGAGCGTCACCCGGACATCGTACGAACTTCTAACTTCAAAAGCTGGCTTCAAGGCTGAGTTGCAATTTATCGTAGCGGCTTTGTTTATAACAATTAAGAAATGAATCCGATGGCATTGGGTATCTAAAGAGTTATATTTTGCTATGACATGAACTTTTTTTTCTTCAAATCCATTTATTTGACACTAAAAATAATGTTTGAAGTGGAGGCTACCAATGCCAGATGCAGGAAGTGGCGTGGTGGGGGAAACGCTCTCCGGCCGGCGCGGCGAGCCAAAAAATGAAATTCGAACTTCAAATCGGCGGCGCGCGGAAAAAATTGCCGTATCTCCTCGAATTTTGGACCGATTATTTATTTTTTTTTAATCTGGGGTAGTGCAAAAAAATAATAACAATGACACGGTCAGTTTTAACCAAAAATTAACATTTTACACTGCACCGTATACCATTCGGTTTTAGAAATTTGTATAAGTCATTTTTTTTAATGTTACTTGCTCTTGACGTTTATTACAGTAAAATGTAATTAATAATAATAATATCTATATTTTATAAATATATTAATATTATAAAAAACTGGTACACAGAAAAGTCAAAATGTACAATTTTAAAAAGTTTTATTAAAGTAAATATATAAAAGTTGTTATAATTAATTAAGTTTAATTTTTTTTTATGGTACATTATCAATTTCTTCTTCGTTTTCATCTTCTTCTTCTTCTATCTCTTCTTCATGTTTGTCATATATTTCGTTTTCATCATCTTCTTCTTCTATCCCTTCTTCTACTACCTTTTCAGCATTATCGCAATCCTGTCCATTGCAACCTGAACATAAGCGAGTACATTTCAATCCATGCTTGCGACATCCGCAAGCTTTTCCACATCCGGTCTTACACCCGCACGATATTTTTTCCAATACCTCTTTTGGAACGAGACTGTCATGTGTAAATCGCGGAAGCAACCCAGTGTCTCCTTCCATCCAACCATATTCACATGGGTTTAGATTGTTCCCCTGCCATGCTTGAACTTGCCTATATATATACTCTCAAGCAATGCAGCTCTGCTGCTCCTTCTGTTGGAGGCAACTTTCCCAATTTGAAAGAAGACTTTATAGACGATCTTTCAAATTGTAAAAACCTCAGATCATTCAATGTTATTTTATTGTCTTTTTGTTTATTTTCATAGTCTTTATCTACCTCCGAGGAATACATGGCTTTAATAATTTCGCAGCCAGAATTACTTATAACATTCACTGGTGAAGTTGAATCGTAAAAAGTTTTTGCCAATTTTATTAACATATTTGGCGGTAAACATGTTAAAATTTTATTTTTGCCTTGAAAAAAAAAAACTTGATGTCGTATCACATCCAGTGAATGCATACAAAAAGCTTATTATTTCATTACATTCGGGATGCTTAAAACTATCGTTTTTATAATAATTAATTAAGGTTCCTTTTTTAGTGTGGGTAATTTTTTTAAAGACAATGTTAGAATGTTAGAGTATTCAACTGCCAAATGTTTAAAAAGTACCAGAAGATCTGTATCGTTACCTACTATTATAACGTTACTTTCACACCTGGCAGCCTCAAGAGCAGTTTGAATGATTAACCAATCCGCATCTTCGTCTGCCTGCTTAGTACGATTAAATTGTTTTTGTTCTTTTCATCCGATAAAAAGTCTTTCGGTTTTACAGTTATTTTTGTATTATAGTCAAATTTAATTTCATGACCAATATAACCACTCTGCCGACGAAGTCGTTCTGCACTTTTTGTGCCTTTGTCGCCATCGTACCCATCAAATACAATATAACTATTAATAACAAAATTGTTCTTAACGTAATTAACATATTTACATATAATATCATCTATAGATACATTCTTTTGCCAATCAATTTGATGTATTAAGAAGCCACCGTCAATAACATGGATGAAAAGCGAATTTATAGGACAATCGGTTAAAGAATTAAAATGATCACAAAAAGCACTTTTATTCATCTTTCGCATACCAGCTTCGTCAAAAATAGCAAGAGGAAAAGGAGCTAATTCAAATTGCAAAAAATGTTTCATGTTAGTTTTTTCATTAATGTTCAAGCAAATCCGCTAAAATATTAGCAATGGCTGAATTGTTATAACATTATTATTTATTTTAATTTTCGAAGACATTGCACTTAGAGTTAATACCTTATCTTTTCTTGGAATTTTCAATTCATCAAATGATTTGTCGTTAATGTTATTTAATAATTTAATGCCAATTTCAAATGCTTCATGGCAATTAATTTTGTCATTCCCTACTAGGCCAGAATAAATCGAGCGTATTTTGTCACTCGGGGAGAAAGGATTATGTTCTTCGTAAAACTGTAAAAGTTTTTTTAAATCCGAAGTGTCTCTGCTCATTCTGCTGCTGCGGGCATCCACGTTGCTCGGAACTGTCATATGTAGAGGAACAACAATTTTCCATTTCATTGCATATCTCTAAAAGTACAACAGTACAAGCAAGAAATTTCGCTATCGTGCTTTCATTCATTCCTCGTCCGTGCGTTAATCCACCTACACACTTAATCGATCTCATCAATACTTGCTCGATATTCATGTCCGACCATACACCACACCAAAATTTTTCGGAGCGTCGTATAGTGAAAAATCCTTGATAGATGAATTGATCGTATTCGTTTGGATCTAGGATTGATCTTAATTCCATCATATCTTGCAAGTAAAGATGAGCCGATTTTGCGTAATTGTGGTGTCCGCTTGCGTGAAAGTAAGGTAACATTTCTTTTATGCTTTGCAAATGCAACTTGAAATTTCCTGACCGTTCGGCGTGGTAAAAATTTAAAGTGATAACCACACAGTGAAAATACTGAACCCACAGCTGAGCTGTGGGGACATTTTCTTTTAAACTTTTTAATTTAGTATTAAGTTTATTGATTAACGCAATGGACAATGGGTCCTCGGTAAACTCTATTCACGTAAATTTTTACTCACAGAAAGATTATTGAGAAATTGAATTTCATCATCGCTGAAAGAGCATTCATCGATGATTAAGCTCCCTAAAGCAGCCAAATTTAAAATGTGTCCTCTAATTGCTCTAGAAAAAGCATGTCCAGCCAAGGCTTTATCTGACGAATTATCCACATACAATATTTCAAACGCTTCCTTCAAGCCACTACTTTCCATAAGGTATCCAATTGCACCCAACAAAGACGATGAGGGTATGAAACCCTCCTAATCTTACTATAACATTACAAATACCATGTACATCATTTTCGGAATCGACAGAGGCAATTATCTCCCTAGCTTTCCAGTAGAGCGGTTGATTGAACGTGACAAATGCGTGAATTTGTCCGTTTGCTTCAGATTTTCTTGCTGCTTCAATCAATACAGTTAATATGGTATCGTAGTTGCTTGGCGGTGTATTTACAAATTGCAATGGAATAATTTTTGATACACCAAAATTGGTTAAGCGCGAATTGACTTCTCTATATCCCATCCATCCTTTTACAGCGGTAGGAGACATTTTTTTGCCAAACAACCATAAAAAATCCAGACAAGAAAAATCAATTTTATAATTACTGACGTCTGAAAATGTAATACTTTAACCTTTATTTTTTGAAACCCTGTTAAAGCAATATTCAATTGTTTAATGGGTAAAAAGCCAAATGAGTCACATATTTGATTAGCTGTTGGGAGGTTTTTGAGCTTTGGGATATTTGATACTGATGTTACAGCTGAACTGGGAGTAACACTCATAATACCTCCCATAGCATGAAAAGTATTGCGCCTGTCTATTGTAGCTGTATTGTGGTCAGCATTGTCGAAAATACATTGTAAAAAAGAATTGGTCGAAATTGTATAATTATCTGGATTTTTTACTATAGATGATTCAAATAATTGAGTGTCGTAATAAGATGCGCAAAGACCTATATTAGAAAGACAATCGATGAGTCCCTTAGAAGCATGCTTCCTATGCATCGTAGAAGAAAGTCCTAATAAAATAGGAGACATGAATGATCTAGGTTTTATAGCAGATATTATAATATGTGCAACTGTAAATATAGTATTATTCATTTTTTGTTTTTTTTTTTTTCATCGGAACTGCGTTTGTTTGTTGTAAGTAATACCTCTAGAACGGTAAGTAAAGTTTGCAGTATATCGTTTTTAACATCTTTTAAAAAATTAGTTGAAGATTTATATTCTGTTACATCATAATGAGTTTTAAGCACATCATCTAACATAATATTCGCAGCTTTTGTACACACTCTTGAACGTTCTTCGTCGCTATTTTCTTATCTTTTTTATACCATTCTTCATTTAGTACATGATCAATCGAGCCACGATAAATTATGTGAGGTCTTTTTTAAAAAAATACGTCTGTATTTCTTCATTAAATTGTAACAAAAGATGTTCATTTATGTTTCGAAATGAAGGAATGTCTCCATCAAAATCTTTTAAAATTTCGTTTAGAGAAAATTGGCATTCGTCTTTATTTTCAAGAATATAGTCTATGACGTAACTCACAACTTTGGCAGTATCATCCGTTATTGGCCGACCTACAGCAGCTCTAGTTTTACAACGATAAAATTCTTTGAAACAAGACTTATGATAATAAGGTTTTAGATCATTAAACGTTTCTTTTAATAAACATAGTCGAACCATTAATATTTTTTCTTTCTGATCAAGAGTTCTATTATCAAGGTCTTCCAACATTTTGTCAATAGTGCTTACATTCGCAACATAAACTTTTGGTTCATCTTTATGTGTCCTTTTTTCACAAAAAAAAAACAAGCTTCATTAAAGTTGATAGTGTTTGCTTGTTTCAATGACTCACGCTTTTGGGTACGTTCATTTTTACCTTTTTTTAATGCAGCTTCTATGCTGTTAGGTCTAACATAAACAATTTTACAATTACAATGTAATCTTAATTGTGGAAGTGACTGCATTATTTTATACTTTTTGTCTTTTCTTTTTTTATTAGCTTCTATAATATTTGCTTTCGCTTTCTCACCAAAAATGGTCGAGTTATCATTAGTCATTTTTTTATCGCAAATTACGCATTGGTCCATATAATTAACAGGATGCTGTTGATCTGCAACAGTTTCTGCTAAGTCGGGTGAAGGTTCAACATCATCTCCTATGCAGGATGAACACGGAATGCTTTCCATTTTGAAAATTACACTGTGAAAGTATTTAAGTTTTTATAAAAATGCTGCGTATATAAAAAAATATGCTTTTGCATGAAGGTATGACCATAAATTATTGCCCTTATAAGTATATTTTAGTTCTTGTAATTTATAGTACAATTATCTTCTATTGTAATAATAATAATAACAATCAAAAATTGTTTAAATAATTAAATTAATATTGTTTTTTATGGTCATGCCTTACTTTATGAAATATATTTAGTATAATTCTTACACAACTGCAGATGAAATTAAGTTTTCTTGCAAAGTTGTTACACAGTAAGATGAACACTTATATCAATTAATAAACAATTATAAAATCACTTTGTTAGAAAGAACAGAACAATTATATAAAATATTAAGAATTATTCCACTTAAAAATGTTTGAAATACAATTAAATTGAAAAAAGAGATGCTGATGCTACATGTATGCTACCTCTACGACTAACTGTAACAAATAAGACAAGTGGCAACAATACAAGCAGCTGATGGTTTGGGCATGACATTGAGAGAGGGGCCCCCTCCACCGAATTTTTAAAAAATACACACAGTTTTAAAAAAAAAATTTGCAACTCAGCTCCTATTGGTCCTAGTTTTTTTTTTTTTTAGCCTCGAAGCGAGCTTTCGATATTTTGAAGTTAGAAGTTCGTTCGATGTCCGGGTGACGCTCCAGCTCTAAATGTTTATAAAAAAAATCGCCCACTTTTTTAATGCAAAAAACGGGGGGTTAAAAATTAATTTTTTGATTTGCCCTAGAAAGTACATGGAAATATAAGTCTTCTAGAAGAGAATAAACGTCGAAATAGCCCAAAATGTTTATAAACAAAAAAGTTATGGTATTAAACATTAAGTGCTCTGGGATAAATAAATTAACGTATCTCAGCAACAAACTGACCGATCCAACTTTACAAAAACTTATTCGATTCAGAATCGTAAGGGCTTCCTATTTAAGTTATAAACATATAAAAAACATCATTTTTGCAATAATTATCAGCATTGCAAAAAACAGGCATTTTTCATGTTTTTTTTGAGATTTTTGCAATAACTATTTGACGAAACATATCGTACCACGGCTCAAATTAAAGTCTTGGATTTCAAATAATAAAGCCTCTGATAATAAAGTCACGGCTCAAATAATAAAGCCTCTGATGAAGCCTTCTATAGGTGAAAGCCGGTTTAGGCTGTAAGGTAAAACTTTACGTTTTTACTTATAAAAAACATTGTGTTCCGAGTCGTCAATATTATAGTGATATTTAGTCAAATTAAAGGTCTTTTCATTGTCTACATTTTATATTTACCACTTTTTCAGCTACAAAGCTTTCCTCGGCCTCCAGAAGCGAAAAACGTGTTTTTACCAACTTTGGATGCCCGCCATTTTGTGCATAGGCAAAATCTCGAGTTCTGTTTGGTATAGGTGTCATGTATTATCTATTTCCTACCATTGGTGGAACTGTCAATCGGTGCTTAATTTGCGTGCGAAAAAAGCTAATTTGATTGGCCTAAGATGCTTTTTTCTCGGTTTAGATTGAGCAAACGTTTTAATCACCTCACTGAAATCAAGTCCTTTCAGAAAGTCACTTGCAATGAACAAGAGGTTCATTGGGGTGGGGTGGAGGTGGATGGAATAGATAAGGTGGTCGGCAATTCCATGAATGTTGCGCGGCGGCATATATCTATGAGCGCCGGCCACCGATGACTCATAACCGGAGAAAACAGTTTGGAAAGCACTTTTATTATTTATGTACAGTTTTATCATAATTTCTCACAAACAGGTGCCTGTGTTCAAAATGAACTTAAAAATTTTATCCTTGTAATTTATTACAAATTTTACATTTAGCTGTAAAATATTATTATTATTTAGCTAAACTTTTGCGCCTCCTAGGCACTTTCACTTTTTCACCCTAAAGTTTCCACACCACTTATAATTTATACAGTGTTATGTTTAGCAACAAAGCTCTTATGTCAGCCCATGAGTACTATTATGTTAATCAAATTTAAATAATAATTTACCTTATATTTAATCTGCTAAGAGATTTTTTTTTTCGGGGATAAATCCCCATCCTCATGTAAAATGTTTATTCACCCTAATGCATAGGGGTCGTCGAAAATGTTAACGCACATAAAATGTAACACATAAAACTAGATAAAAACACATAAAACACATAAACACCCAAGCGCATGATACGTGACCCAGTGCACTGGTCAGTTTCCGATCGTCAACTAGCTTTTACGCGTGTTTCACTTCTTATTTTCAATGTGGTCTCATAGAGCGGGTTAGACTTAAATATCAGCTGGTCATTAAGTAATTGTTCTTTATGTATTTTTGAGGCCCTGTAAATTTCAAATTCTTCTAGGGCATTCAAAAGATGACCTTTATTACAGATGTGTATAGGTTCCATGTTTTCTTTAAACCCGGTGTAATTATGGTTTTTATTTATAAGGTGAAGTGCGTAATTTGATGTGGCTTTTTTAGGGTTCTTCTTTGGTAGATGTTCTCTAAATCTATCAATGAATCTTTTGCCTGTCTGTCCGATGTAGAAACTATCACATTCACTACATCTAATTTTGTACACACCTGAACAATCTTCTGTTAAGGTTGGAACTCGTGGTTTAAGTATATTTTTTAATTTATTAGTGGTCCTGAATGAAACATTGATATTTAACTTTTTTAACTCATTTTTTATTATATTAGGGAGTATATTTGTGTATATTGCTGAAACATATTGAGTTTTACTTTTTGCAACATTTTTACTATTTAATTTTTTCAGGTGTTTATATATTATTTTATCAACCATTTCACTTTTATAACCAATTTTTATGGCTATGTGTTTTATTGTGTTGTCTTCGTCATTATAATCTTCAGTGTTCATAGGTATATTCACTAATCTGTGTGCAAGTGCATTAAACGCTGCCATTTTTTGTGTATACGGATGATTTGAATTAGCATGTATAACCAAATCTGTTGTGATGGGTTTTCTGTATATTTTGAAAGTGAGAAGAGTATTTTGTTTTTGTACAGATACGTCAAGGAAATTCAAGCAGTAATTGTTTTCCATTTCCATGGTGAATTTAATGTTGTGATTAATGCCGTACATAAATTTGAAAAACATATCTATTTGTCTGTGAGTGCCGTTAAATACTAAGAATGTTTTAGATCCATGTTTTTCGGTATCCAAGCCACTTATAGTATATAATTAGTAAAATAGTTTACCTTTTTCTTGTCTGACGTTTAATGAACAAATTTGTGTTAGTGGTTGAAATCACAATCAGAATGATCACAGTTGCACACCACTATATAAAAATTATCCCAATTAGCGCTTTCAAGCTTCACAGCCCATCGTCAGATTGGAACAGGCTATTCCAATCTGACGATGGGCTGTGAAGCTTGAAAGCGCTAATTGGGATCATTTTTATATAGTGGTGTGCAACTGTGATCATTCTGATTTTTCTTGTCCGTCTGGTGGCCTTTTCTCTATATTTCATTCAACGCGTTTCAGGACATATGCCCCATCATCAGGATAATATAAGCAGTCGACTATAGCATGTCGTGGTGCGCACCACCGATATCGTGTGTGTCTAAAATCTGGGTATTTTATGTGTTTTTATGTTTATATTATATTTATTGTTATGTGTAGAATTGTGTGTACAGTGTTTTTAATATGTTAACGATCGACGAACTTCAACAAGGGATATCCTGATGATGGGGCATATGTCCTGAAACGCGTTGAATGAAATATAGAGAAAAGGCCACCAGACGGACAAGAAAAAGGTAAACTATTTTACTAATTATATACTAAGAATGTGTTTAACAGAAGATCGCTTAGCGGATTAAATATAAGGTAAATTATTTAAATTTGGTTCTAACAGCGGTCTGGAGACTATACATAAAATGAATATTGTGTTAATGGCAATGATATGGGGGCATCTGAATAACAGTGTGCCCACATTTTTTTAACAATTTCATCTATTTCATATTTAGATGGTCTTTCTTTGTCTAATTTCACAATTTTAAAGAGTTTCGCCTTTCACATCACATCACTAAAGTTTTCAATTATTTTCAATTATCAATTATTACTTTTTAGTAATCACTTGACAATTTCACATTTCTGAGAAGACATTGTTGGAAATTTGTTTAGTTTAGCATAGTGATATAGTGCATTACCCATAATGATGACTGAATTCATTTTTATGTTGGGGAGAAGCTGCTTCTCAAACCAATACATCTGCTGTAATCTTCATGATAGTCTCTAGATTTTGTTGACCTAAACAACAGAATACCATTGGGGATAAATCCTTCTATACCAGTGTATACAAAAATATATCCTTTCCAATAGGAGTTTTCATCCTTTACTAATCAGTGAATTGTCAGTCCATTCACATTCCATACAATGACCTGCATTAACCCAAGTTTTGTCTAACCACATGGCTCTCGAATTTTTAGTGACAATTTCTCACAAAAATCTAGATTGCCGAGCAACAATATCACCTCTTTCCATTAAAACCTTCCCCCCCCAAAAATATTTTCCTATCAATATCTTCTTTATGGACTTCTCTAGCATTGATGGTAGACGTTGGGTTGTTTATGTCATCTGTGTACTTTTCTCTTGTATTTTTTGTAACAGTTGTATCACCAATTTTTAAAGCCTCGTATAATTTTGTTTGCTGAAGTAATAGGACCTTTATTATGCCTCTCTTCTTCACAATATATCTGCAGATTATACAAGAATTGTAACAATTGACCTTGCAGGGGAGTTCCTGTTTCTTTTTTTGGAAGCAGATATTGTTACAACTTATAGTTTGTCACTATGTTCACAAAAACTATAATAACTGTTTATATCACAAACAAAACTTTAATGTAAAAACATAACATTTTATGTAAATTTAATCTTTATGGTTGTAACACAGACACCAGACATTAAACAAATACATAAAATATGTTACTTTCATATTAACTAAAACCTAAATTTATAAAAATAATAAACAAAAAATTTATATCAAACGATTTTAACAAAAATTTTATCGTTACTGAAAAGCTACTTCTTTTATATATATGTAATAGACACTAGACACTCATGTATAAAGTACTGTTGTGGCTGTTACCTATAACAAGCACTATTTTTTTCTGCTGACTCAATGATTACACATGCATTGTACTACAAACATGCAGAACAAAGAACTGGCAATGCTGATGCCTTTCTGTGGTTCTGACTGGCTAGCAGATGATGTCAAAACTCATGTGACTTGAAATGGTATGGCTGTACTAAGAACGGCCCAAGATTTAACAACTGGACATTTCAATTTGCAAAACCATTTAATTGATGAAGGTCGTAGATTTAACTGTAATATAAAAGTTAAATTCCTTCACATTATCAATAAATGAATTGGTCTCAATGCTCTGGAGATTATGAAAACCAATAACAAGTCAGGAACCCAAGGCACATTGTGTAAACTAATAAACAAACAAATTTCCCACCATTCACAGTCATTGTATTATATTTTCCACTGTCAATGCACCTATCTGCTACTTAACCTCAACAACCCCACTCCTGCTCACATCTCCCTTTTTATTTACTTTTGTGTGTCAATGTTGTGTCACCATTCAAAAGAATCAGGTGTATTAGATATTTAGTGACCAACCTATTATATAATTAATTTCAGGTACATAATATGTTTATATGACTTTTTCTTCATGTTAATGTTTGTGTGCATGAATGAGTTTGTGCATGTGTAAAAATTCTCTTGATTATGTATGTCTGTAGTGGAGATTCTGTACAGTGTGTTATTAATTTTAGATGATAAATACGATTAATTTAACCTTCTATAAATACCTTTATTGTATCAGAAAACCATAAGCCAAATTTAACTTACAACGTCGTTACAGGTTTGTGTGTATTTAGGTGTGTGTTCAAAATGAACAAACAAGCTATAAATTAATAAGTTAATCAAACAAATAATTCATTGTATGCTTCTTATTTGGAATGACAAGTTATTTACATACAGAAATAACTGGAGAGGGGTACTATACATACGTACATACAGACAGACACATTGAAAATAATAATAAGACTAAGGACCTGAAAGTGCAATATTACCAGAATGATACTTGAATAACATACTCTTTGAAGATATAATAAGCTAAACTTGCAACAAAATGCTGAAAATTCAAGGACCTGACTGAAACTCAGTCATGCCAAAACTAATAACTATTCACACGTAAAATAAGTGTATTTTCATTAAATCCTAATTTTAATACATACAATAACAAAACTATTAAATTGAAGTATGGTAAATGCATATTAAAACTTATATTAAATGCATAGTATACGCACTGAATTGCACCAACTTAAAAAATTTTGTTTATTTGACTTTATGTTTAAATAAAAATGTTAACTAACCTGTATGCTACGGGATCCGATATATGAAAAATATTGTACAGTCTGTTACACAAAAGAGGAGGGAATAGATGATATCCATGTTGACCCCTTGGAAATCTAAGTGCCAAGAAAACTGACAAAGGAGATCCCAGAAGAAAAAAATTGTCTACCTGTTACAAGCATTAAGTAAATTGTAAAAAAAGCCCATTAATGCATCTACACTAAGAAAAACAAACATGATGCAAGAAATATTTTATTTATTTTAGTGCCTTAACATACATTAGTTAATAACGGCAAACATCTTTATAACATGTTTGATGTATTAACTCATTTCAGTAACTAGTATATTCTACTTTACAGTACACAGTGATTGTACACTATGGGACAATCAGAGGTATTCAGAAGAATTAATGCCATACACTTTTAAATTATTCCCTCTGAAAAAGATGGAATCTTTCTAATAAATCACTTCTTTCATTATCACATCTTTAGCTGGCCTTCTGCTCTCAGGTGATGGTGTAGGGAGTTTCCATCCATCATCTCAATATATTCCTGTCCATGAACAATAGCATTAATTTCCTGTAAATTCTTCCAATGGTCCTGTCCCAATCTCTCAATATACGACTGATATATCATCCTCGGCCTTCCTCTTGGTCTTTGACCCGGCAGACTTACTTCAAAGCACTGTTTTATTTTTCTTGCTTTATCTGCCCTACGTACATATCCTAGCCACTTCAACTGCATCAACTCCAGCAAATCCATTAGGAGCTTTATACCCAAATTTTGTCCGACTGTCTCATTTCTAATGCTAATCTTGTTTTTCCCACTATTCGTCTGAGAAACATCATCTCTGCTGATGTTATTCTACTTGTAACTTTGTCAATGACAGGCAAACGTTCTACCCATACATTAATTGTTGGTAGGTATACAGATTTAAACATCTGTAGTTTTGCTTTACTATCTACTTCACTTTTTCCTATAAGTGTGCTGTTTATTGTAAAATATGCAGAATTTACTTTCCTCACATGATCTGATATTTCCTGATTTATTCTCCATCCCTATCAAAAATCCCAAGTGTTCATATTCCTAGACTTAAACAAACTGTTCACCATCACAGGTAATTCTCAGCGACTGTTCTTTCCTTCCAATAGCCATAACTCTTCTTGAATTCACTTCCAAGAATTTTCTTCCTAATTCCTTTTTCCATTCTACCATGGCCTCTTGAAGTTTATCCCTTGAGTCTTGTACAAGCATGTAGCAATACCTGGGCGAAAATTGGTTTTAACCTCCAATATTCCACTGTGGCTCAATGCTCATCTCTTGCATATTTTGTGTATTTCATCCATGGAGATTGTGATAATAGAGGACTCCAGCTATCACCTTGTTTGATGCCCTTCTTAATTTCAAAATATTAAAAGTTCTCATTCAGTGCCACAATTCCCTTCAGCTCATTATACACACTTCTGGTGGCCTGTATAAATCTAACTGGAACCTGTGTTGCTTGTAACTTCCAGTCTTCCTTTCTAGGGACTGAATTATATGCTACACTTGGTTCCAGGAATGCCAGAAACAAGTTATGACCTCTGTCTATGGTTTTCCCTTTGGTCATTCTGAGACTGAAATTTGATCACAAGTCTGCCTGCCAGTTGAAAGGCAGTTTGTTCCTCCTAAATAAGGTAATCTACCACAGTCATCAACCTTCATTCCAAGACTGTTGTATATAATTTATATACCACCATGCTTAGACATATGGGCTAATAGTTGTTGCAATCATACTGATTGCCTTTTTTATAGGGATTATGATGTTATATTCCCATTCAGCCACTAGCTCTTCAAAATTTTATAAATTCTGGCACGGCTTCATAAATGCCTACTGCCTTTCCCAGTTTCATATTATCTACACCCGCAACCACCTCATCATACTACATGTCCCCCAAAACTCCCTGATTTTTTTGGCTATTCTGACTGTTCACTGTCTATGTTATCTCTTGTTTCCCCTGCTGCAAACTGATCTCTGCAGTACTGATTCCCCCATTACCAAAAATTTGTTAAAATTTCCGAGTGTCAAAAACTATCAACAGTTTTTTCTGAATTGTCAGCATGCATCTTCCCTGCAAAGCTGGTTTTGTCTGTGTGAAAAAATGTGAATGGTTCCAGTTCCAACTGAAGATGGGTAGCCCATTTCAGTTTTACCCCACAACAGTTTAGATTCACAGCGGTAGCCAGTGGCGGCTATGTTATACGTTTTACAGTTATAAGCTTCTCAACAAATCTACTAAAATTGAATGTAGACACATGCTATTACAGAAATTTCAACAATGTCTCAACTCTTTCTTGAAAGAGAGTTTTTCAAGCAGAAGAGTAGACAGAACAAAGTTACTATAAATCTGGTCTTTCTAACATTTCAACCATTCTGAAAATTGTGAGATAATTCATGAGTAAAACAACATTTTTAACTGAAGTCAGTTTATCACAAACTTATCACATGGTTCATTCCAGTATTCACACTTTTATTGTGCTTTTCTTTTTCTAAATGCTTTCTACTGTTATGACTCCCTTTCTCCTTTCAACCAAGGTTTATGATTGTTTTTGACTTCCCTATCCGGTTTTATATTACATTCTTTTATTATATCTGATGTCTATTTTTCCTTTTTCCAGTGGGACTAATCTATTACTTCTGTCCATGTATTTCATTTGGTTCTCACGTGTCTGTATCACATCAATTTTTCTTCCACTGTAATTTAGTGTATCTTTTTCTATCACTATCCTTATTATGAAGTGCATATAAGCTTCAATTCATCTAATTTTGTTTAGATAATATTATTTATTATCAGTGGCGAAGTGTCAGGGGAGACAAGGTAGACAGTGTCTCTCCAAATAATTTATTCATAAAGTAATTAATTTTTATTTATGAATTAAGTTGTATAAGATACTCAGAAAGGGTATAAAACTAATTTAAGAAGTTAAATATTACGTGAAATGATGCAATCGCGTGAGCCATGGACCTTGCTGTGTGATGCAACTGTACGCGGAGTATCAGGGTACATGTTACTTGGAATGTCTTTTTAATAAGACATCCTCACAAGAGGTAAGGAGGGCTTTGGTGGACGACAACGGGAGAGGACCTGCACGTGCAGCATATAATACTGTGTCAAGTACATCACATCAGAAGACACGTCTTCCCTCACTGAATAGTACAAAATTTTCACCTGGCCGCCTTGTTTGTTTCATTATGCGTGCGTAGTGAATATTCGTTTTTGTCGAGTTTACAAATTATTTTAATTTTGTACATAGTGTTATAGACTAAGAAGTGTGTAATCATTTATGTACTAATTATTTAATAATAAACATTTTTAAGTGTCGTCATTTAAGTGTTTTAAAAATTCTGTTTAATTGATTTAATGCAGCAAAACGAATACAGTTAGTGCCAGTTATATCACAGAAGTATTTGATATGAACTCTGACAACTTTGATTCAGTAAATTTTTGTTAAAATACGAAATCAGTACGTTACCTTTAGAGCAAAAGGTATTATTAAAGTCAAAAATATCTTGCCCGCCTTTAGATTTGTCGCAGAAGGATGGAAAAATTTTCAGAAAGTTTGGTATAGTAAATATAGGTGGCCCTCTGGTTGTAAGTGAAACAACACACTGCTCTGCTATTATTGTTTGATGTTTAACAGAGAGGAACCATGGAGCAAAGTCGGAGTAGGAACTATAAAAAATTTTGAAGCTAAAGCCACTAAACATGCTGGTAGCAAAACTCATACAAAATTCTGAGATGTTTCACATGCTAGGACATAATAGAACAGAACACTGCTTGTCCGAATCAGCTAGAATCAAGCAATACAGCACAATGAAAATGTGGCTCGAAATCGAAGGATAGTACGCCATTTGATAGATGTTTGTTATTTAGGGAGGCAAGTCAGCTTTTAGGGGTCATAAGGAAAATGAGTAGTCTCTTAATAAGGGTAATTATTTAGAAACTTTAAATTTACTGGCAATGGAGAGTCTTTCATGAAGGAACATATAGAAACCAGAACTGTATTTAAAGGCACATCTGAAATTCAGAATGATTTAATCGAGTCTGTTTCCATCCTGTTAATTGAAACAATTTGTGATTAAATAAACAAGGCTAATTTTGTTTCCGTTCAAGCTGATGAAACAACTGATGTATCTGTTAAAGCACAACTGAGTATAATTGTGCAATATGTTCGTGGTTTCAAAACTGAAGAATGGTTTTTAGGCTTTTTTTGAGGTTTCTTCCAACAAAACCGCAGAAGGGTTGGCCAATAGTCATTTCAGTTTTGAAAGAATATAACATTGAAAATAAATTAGTATGCCAAACATATGACGATGGTCCTGTGATGGCTGGTTGTCACAATGGAGTACAAACCCTTGTTCAACAGTGTCCACAGGCAATATTTGTGCATTGCTATGCTCACCAACTTAATTTGGTCTTGTTTACACAGTGCAAAAAAAATAAAGAAATTAAATGTTTATTTGTAATTCAACTGCATTTCATTGTTTCTTCAGTAGATCTGATTTACTCCACGAACAAGGGTTTAAACTTCCTCACCCAACATCAACCCGTTGGAATTTCCTTTCACACGCAGTTTCAACAATCAAAGAACACTACAAAGAACTATATTGTGGGTTTCTCACATTATTGAGTGTGATGACTGGGATCCTGAGTCTGTGAGTGCTGCAATTGGTCTCCTGAATATTTTAAAGTCGACATCTTTCATATTTTACTTGTGCGTATATGAACGAATTTTTTGTATTTACTCAACATCTGTTTAATATGCTACAGGCAAACTCTACATTAATGGCGTAAATCTCTGCATTAATGAAATTAGGACAGTGAAAGAAAATATCGCAGCACTGTGTTCAAATAAGGTGCTGAAAAACTGTATGAACCAATAATGTATTGCAGGAATCTGTAAGTGAAGTACATAAATGTGTTGCTTGTGAAATCCTTGATTCTGTAACAGTGCAACTAGATGCCCAATTTGGCGAATTTGAAAATATACTTTTTGTAGAACTTCTAAATGAGAAAATGTTAGTTGAATTTTGGAGGAATTTTCCTCAACTCTAGTTTGACAAGCTGAAATGTTTGTTCCCAAAATTCTTTGACTGGGTAACACTGCACAATGAATTATTGAACGTCTACAACAGTGATAATAAAATGTTTCTGTGTGGTAAACTGCTAGAATATATTCTGGAAAATCAACTCAACAGTGTGTACGAACAAACATTAAGGTTACTAAAATTAGTGCTGAATATTCCAGTTACATAGGCATCGACTGAGTGTTCAATGAGTACACTGAAGAGGACCAAAATGTACCTTCGTAATGCTAAAAAAAATAAAAGATTATCACAATTGGCTACTTTAAAAGATTATCCATTGAAAAAGAATTGACACTTAGTGCACAAAGGACCCAACTTTCAAGGAAAGGGTACCAGATATTTCTGCAAACTTCAAGACGTGGCATGTGGAACTCATTTACAAAAAAATATGAAATAACTGTGTAATGCCTACAATAATCCGGATTGGTCATCATTCAAAAAATGTGAGCAAGATTTATATTTTTCGAACAATATTTTCTAATTAAGATTCATAAACGACACTAATAACAATACTATAGTTTTTTCTCAATATTTAGGCCTAATTATACATATAATAAAATGCGTCAGTCACTTAGCTATTATCTGATAGAGGTAGCATTTACCATAGTTTTACTGGTTCCTTAAGAACATCAACAATCTTAGTAGTAGATTGCTTTTGACTGGTATTTTTATGTCTACTCAAATTATTTTGCCACGCTTCGCCACTGTTTATATTTACATTTTGGCTAGACATGTGTCTGTCACACAGAGCTGTGTTTATCTGCTTAATAAGTTTCTGGTCTTTCTAAATGGCTTTTGATTTCATCTTCTGTTGTTACAATCTTTGGAAATATGAACCCTAAATATTTAGTGTTTTTTGATAACCACTTGATAACATTTTCAAATTATTCACTCCTTCTCTTTATGCTGCTGGAATTTTGTCTCTTTGAAATTTATCTAAGTCCATTTCTGTATTATTCAGTTCAATTATAGTGATTTTTATGTGTTTAAATTACAGTAACTTTAAAACAATAAAAACTGAAAACACCTACAAAGTAGCAATTCAAAAAGTAACACATGCACCTAGTGCAACGTCATGTGGTAATAAACTTGTTCCCAAATCTGAACATGTGAAGTATACATAGTCAGAACTCTACAACACATTCCGAACCAAATTAGAAGCAATTTTATCAAATTTTTGCATACAATAATCTGTAATTTTTAATTTCATATAGATTTATGTTAGCACAAGATGACTACGCCAAAGTTACATTTAGCATACATGTTTCCCATATCTATGATCACATCTGACAAACATACTTGTCTTGGAAATTATTTGTCTTCTTTTGAATCCCTTGAATCAAATATTGGTTAGGTTATCTGTTATCTGTTAGTATAGGAAATTTATAGCACAAACTATATAGTAGAGACTACAGTTATATTCATCTGCTTGTTCATGCATATTAAAAGCATGACTTTTAGAATAAGGACACAAAGCAAGGTTGCATTTATTAAAATCAAATACAGAGCATTTTCTGAAAGTCCAATGAATGTGTGTAGAACCATAACATTTAGAGGCATAAGTGACTTTACACCAGTCAGGCAGTCAGAAATCGGCAGTGTTACTATACACAAAAGGAAGCATAAAAGACACAGAAACCTAAAAATGATCCATCCAGAAGATAACTGGTATAAAAAGTAACCTAACAGAATTATGTACACAAGTAATATGTTACAGTCACAGACCCCTCTGATGTTTGTAAGAAGCACATTTCAATTTACAGTAGAAATACACGTAGCACACTGAAGACTAAATCACATATGCAATTAATATACAGACTAATATAACATTAACTGAATTTATCATTATAAATCATGGGAGATATTGTTCATGGTATCCACTGTACAACAGTAGCTTATGAGGACTTCAGTCCATTAAAATAACTCACTGTAGGTGCATCTAAGACACATCTATGACTCAAAACGGTCAGTGGATTTGTTCTGTTGACGCAGTGGGGTAGTATGTTTTACTTGCATAGCTTCCTCACTCAGAAGGATGACAGTTGGGATCAAAACAACTTTTGTCAGTGGTAATTAATTTTTTATTATGCATCGATGTAGTTATGTTGTTGACATGTTTCCGCACATGAACAGGTCAGTTTTATTGAAGGAGATAAGAAACTGTGGTTAGCAAGCCACACACACACACACACACACACGCGCGCGCGCGCGCGCGCGCGCAGAGTTATAAGTAAAAACCATAGCAGCAGTGAGGGCAGAGAGGAGGAACTTCTGTGTCAGATTTTAGGGTTAGAATGAAATTGTAAAGTACAGGATAACCAAAACACAGCCACAAATTAGATTACCAAACCCTTCAGATTGTGTAAGAGCCTTCTAATCCATTCATGTTAAACATTAATTTACTATAAATCTCAAATAAATTATGCTACATAAGTTATAAAATAGAATAAGCTATACAAAGATATAAGATTGGATCAATGAATCTTGCCTAGACTGGGAAGAAGAAGCAGAAGAGAAGTACAAGAATAGTAGGAGCCTGTGGCTGTTTTATATGTACAAATATTTATGAATAACTATGTCCATTCTATCCACTGTGTGTGTGTGTGTGTGTGTGTGTGTGTGTGTGTGTGTGTGTGTGTGTGTGTGTGTGTGTGTGTGTGAGAGAGAGAGAGAGAGAGAGAGAGAGAGAGAGAGAGAGAGAGAGAGAGAGAGAGAGAGAGAGAGAGAGAGAGAGAGAGAGAGAGAGAGAGAGAGAGAGAGAGAGAGAGAGAGACTAGTATTTACATTGAAAGTCTACAGACACAAAGAATTCCACATTAATTTCATTCATTAATGACGGAATAAATAAATCTTACTGATTTACTGTCATTTTGAATATGTTAGTTTCTAACTGTGAAAAACCATCTGATACCTCAAAATATTTATTATAACTACACAATATCCGTTCACTACATACTAGTATCTACATATACGATTACAAGCCAATTTATTTATTAAAAGAGGTATTACTTAAGTATGTGCATAATTTTTATTACATACACAAGCACCTCGTGCTATTTAAATGTGTTTTCCCCAAAATCTAAATATACAGTAATGTGTAGAGTGCAAAATCAAATATCACAAAAAAGTTACAGTTTATCCTGCATTCTGTAATGTAAAATGTAAACAAATCTAAAAACTGTACTTACATGAAAATTTAAACGTGATTTTCCAGGTACAACTTCTTCCACTATTCTGTCATCTAATGAAGGAACCTACACAAACAAATAAAATAAGTGCATACAAACCGCATTTACACAATACAAAAGATTTATCACAGTC
Source organism: Magicicada septendecula (assembly GCA_034769895.1). Lineage (NCBI taxonomy): Eukaryota > Metazoa > Arthropoda > Insecta > Hemiptera > Cicadidae > Magicicada > Magicicada septendecula. Next base: position 666,313,051 of record CM068368.1, read on the forward strand.
TGATATATTATTCTAGCATCTATTACACATAATGTTTTTATGTACACAAAAACAAATGTCAACTGATGGATGGGTTATATATATCAGCTTGAACAACAGACAACCAAGAAAATTAATTTTAAGAAATAAGTACAAATCAGTTCGATTTGTATGTATATACGTTATTATTGTACAGTTGATCAAAATACTGTTACTGTTAGTGAAAATAAAATTAATAAAAATTTCTTTTAATACTGAACATTAGAAAAAATTAATTTTGTCTTCTACAATACTGATTTCAAACTGGTGGCCTATGACACCATTTATGCAGCCTGTGATTGTATGTTGAAACACCAATTTAATACAGGTACAGGTTTAAAACCAGAATGGTCATACACGAGAAATCTATGAAAATATGTTCCACTGAGTCACTAATAAATGTACAGTAGATTTAATTTTATTAGTTTAAAGGAATGTGTTATTTCCTCTTGTCCTCTTTTAATTTCATGATGTTACAAGGTCCACGCTATTTTCTTCCATCCTCAACAAGACAAAACAGATGCTGATGGATGTTGTTGTTTGATGTTCTGTCCTTGATTCATAATCAGTCGCATCTGTTATTCAAAGTTACGTTTGCCTTTTCAAACTACAAGAATTGTCCAGAAAGTAATACCTGTTTCCACATACACAGCATGCAGTGGTTCTGCGCATGTCTAATTCCATTCAGTCATTCTCACTGTTGTGTCTAATTAGCCTGTGTGAAGTTTCATTGTGTTCCTATTTCGGTGATTCCATGCATGTTTTAAATATTTAAACTGTGCCGAACTCTAGTGGAGAGACGGCGCAAAACCAGTATATAATGTCCCGGTAAACGTTAAACGCAGTACTAATTTGTAGCGCTTTAATCGCTGCTGCACTCTTGTAGTGAAGATGAGACTAATTCTCAGCTCAAGTGCCTGAGACGTGCTGGCATCTGGTGCCATACTCTGTAGGCAAGCGAGATGGACAGGAGTTTTTCTGTTTAAGACTGTCTGGCTACACCCTTCATCGATCATGGCCGCTTTTTGGTACTCCGGTAGAGAATGAAGATATTAACACCTTTAAGCCTTCACACTATGTCAGGCTAGTTCTGTACACGACTGCGGTAAGTCTCGCCAATACTTTCATGTTAATTGTATTTAATATTCCACTAAAGAAAACGGTTTTTAATAGGCCTAATTAAGTGGATTTCTGATAAACCTTGATGCACCGCGTGGCATTGTGCCACGAGTAATTTCAAGGTAGTATTTTTAAAAACCAATAAAACTATATTAAATTCACGTGTCCGAACTTCGGCACTAGAAGTCAAAGAAATTTAAATACAAAAATCTAAGTTTAAAATATATACCTAACATGGATGTAAGGAGATTCCTATTAAGTACCTTGGTTATTGCACAATGCGTAATTCGGTTTAAATGGCATACAAGTTTTACTAGTATTGATAGTAAAACTTTATTCATATCAGGAAACTTACTGAGGCACCAATTGAAAGTTATATAATAACCAAATCGTATTAATTAATATAGTAAAGACGATGTAATCAGATTTAACCTTCTTGACCACGTGGTACCTATATATATTCAGACTATGTATAAAGCCTATTAAAATTGTAACCAGCCATAATTAACTATCAAAATTTCAAACATGGTAACCCGCATGGGTGAAGTTATTATTATAAAGATTTACTGTACTAAATATTTTCAAATAGGGCCTGGTGGCCATATAACCTTGTCAAGTTTTATATTTAGGTAGCTCTAAAGCTATGTTAACTTTATATATGTATTTTGGGGGGTGTGCGAACTTCTCGGGGCAGTGTGTTGAGTACTCTGGCTGATATATATAATGTTGTGTAATTAGGGTCCACCGAACAAGTCGAGAGAAAGCCTAACAACATGACCTGAAGCTGTAACACCATAAAGCTCTCTTTTCGTCTACCGGAGGAATAGCCAGGAAGCCAACACCTATAATGTATTGAATTACCAAACCAACACCTATAATGTAGACCACGAGATTGCCACCTCACCCCATGGACAAAAATCAGGTGATTTCAAACCAATATATTATGCTTCGTATTGTTTAAATTAGCAGCCATCCTTACTATTTCTTTTATGAATTTGCTAATTGCTATAATTTTTTATTGTTCGACTAAGCTTTTCGTCATTGCTGACATCTTCAGGTCTTAAACAACCTCTTTTATGAATTTGCTAACTGCTATAATTTTTTATTATATGGTTGTTTAAGACCTGAAGATGTCAGCAATGACGAAAAGCTTAGTCGAACAATAAAAAATTATAGCAGTTAGCAATATATTATGTACACGTAGAGTCAGCACTCAATAAGACCCAGTGAACCAGTTCTATCTATCAACCACAACACTTTCAAGTTTTTAAACATTTAATTGGATGCCCAATTAACGGAACAGTTTAGTGTGTGAACTGGGTGTAAAATTATTTGTAAATTTTATTAAATTGTTGTAAAATTGTCAGCTCAGAGACTGGCATGTATCTTAGACAGTTCAACATTCAAACGTATAATTCCCTCTTATTTCGGTATATGTGTTTCTTTACAGCTTTTAAGTCATTCATTTAATTGGTAATTTCTCGGGTTCAATTTAGTGTTCATTTTATATATATTTTTCTAAATTTTAAATTCAGTTTGGTTCATATGCTATAGAAATTTCTGGGGTAGTTAGGTGGATTTTCACAAGTTTAATCCTGAGGGGTTGCCTGTTCATACAGTATTGAACGTGTTGTTCTGACAGGTTAAATTATGCATCGACTGGCAAACTAACATGTCGGTCTCTGGGCCAAAAGTACCTTTTAAAAGGGTTATAATATTCATGACATATTTCTATTTTCCCAACTTAGCAATGTTTCTATATATATATATATATATATTCTACGAATTAATTATGATAACTGGGGGGGTGTTCATTGTTTTATAAATTTTTATTTCTCACAGTAACAGAGCCCAGTGGGCAGAATTGTATAACAGTATTAGGCACTTAGCCAAATTTTGAATTTTATTATGTCCTGGGGACTACTGAAGTGCATAAGCATTATCTGATACACATGTCATGTGTTATGAACCACTTAAATTTTGTAATCCTAACATGGCTGTCCGTAAAAGAATTATTAATATACCTCATGGGGGGTAAGAAAAGGGCGTGGCAAGGAATCTTTGTATAATTGTATTGTATTGTGGAACATGTAATGTATTGTACATTTGTGTGTGTATTTTGGGGGTTATATGTATTGTACATTTAGATGTATTTTTGGAGGGGAGTTTAGCTATAGGGTTTTTAGAAAGGCAAAATGAAACATAGGATTATATATCCTTTTAATTTTAATAACAAGTATTTATTCTGTCTCAATTAATTTTTGCTGAATATTTTCTTCTAAGAAAGTAATTATTTTAATTAACTTGAATAACAAGGATGTGGATTTGTCACTATTTAATTTTTAATTAATTTGTTTGAGAATTTGTTTGTATAATTAATATTATCAAGAAGTCTATAAAATTATCTCCATTAAGTTCAATGGATCATTTTAAAGAGAACATAAATAATAAATTTTATATTATTAATATTTTACTGGAAACTTTATTTCAAGAATAGTAATGATTTTAAATTTTAATTCATTTTAAAGAGAGATAGCAAATATATTTTATAGGTGTTAATAATTATTTTCAGGTGACATTGTTGAAGGTGAATAAATTATTTTAATTAACCATTTAAGGGGATAATAAATTTCTGACTGTTAGGTTTATTGATTTTGTTATTAATTTGTTTACCAAGCAAGATAGAATAATAAAAGGGATTTATTAATTGTTTAATTTATGAGTTTTCATTGCAAGTCCTGTCTCACTGGATCCAGCGCATTTTTGGCTTCTCTAGGCTTTGGTCTAGTTCTAATTAACTTGTGGCCCCTCTTTTCAAAAAAAAAAATCTTTTTTTTTAACTGCCTAAGTTAAAGAGGGGTTAAATTTGGTAGCAGAGCGTGGTTGAGATTAGGGTCAACCCGTGGGTCCGCTGAGAATCCCTCTGCGTGGAAGTGAGATCTGTGATTCGATTTTATGCAAGAAATATGTGACCATGTTAGATTTACTGTCATATCAATGAAGTGTATGGTGATGTGATGGATGAACAGGTCATCCTTCCGTCATTACACATGATTCGGTGTGTCAAGTTGACGAATTCGTCAAACAGGATCAGTGTGTCAAATTCAATAAAATAAGCAGAAATTTTTCATTTGTTTCTTGCACTGTTATCCATAAAACTGTCACCTTTCACCTGATGTACAGAAAAATTTGTGTGAGGTGGGTTCCACGTAGTCTTAGTGATAAACACAAAAAAATGTAAGGAAACTGCATTGTCTTTTTGGATCATTACTCGAAGGAAGGAGATGAATTCCTGACACACATTGTAACAGGAGACTAAACCTGGCTTTTGTATGCTATGCCAGAGAGTAAAAGTCTGTTGTTGAACATAAAAATCACTGTTAATTAAAGACTCAGAGGATACTGTACTTGCTGTTGTTGTCATCAATGGCTGGAATATAGTTCATGCCACCTGAAAGAGACCCATGACAAACTTTTGATTCTGTTTAGCAGGATCAAGATATCTACATATTAAGAGGTGACCTTTATTCATGACAGCATTTCTCTGATGGTTTTCTGATGATAATAAAATCCTGTATAGGTATTTGTTAAGACAGTCATGGCCACTTTCTACCTGAAATAGGGCAACAAATTTTCTTGTTATATGCCAAATATTTTAGTATACTGGAATATATTTTCATATTTTTTCCTGATAGAGTACCTGTTTGAGTGTACTAGTCTAATGGTGTGCATTATCCAATATTCGCTACCATCTTAACTTGTTAGTTTCTGTATTATGGTGCTACCTTCTTTTTAGGCAAGAGGTCAGCCTATTCATTTCCCTGCAGGCCAGTGTGAGATGGTATCCATTGCAAGATGACAGTTTAACCTTGAGCTATTAGTGATTTGTGTATGTGTCTAATTTTTTATATCTGTTCTGATTTTATTGTGTTGTTATTTATTACTTCAATAGCTGATACTGAATCTGTTAAAGATATATAGTGGTGGACAATTAACTGAGCGATAGTTAAATATAAATGGGATTTATTAGAAATTACAAACGCATAAGGTGTGCTCACACAATACACACGCACTAACAACTACAATGACCTAGTTACCTCTTACGTTTTTCAAGTTGGCACTAGTGAACATATAACTTCATTTTTATAATCACAAAGTATATAATATTCGAATCATTCTTTATATTTCATAAACATCACTTTTAACTGATACTTAATGTTTATTCAACACTTCCCTTGTTTATGTAATATATATAAAAAGTCTCTGCATAAAAATTATTTAAAACTTTTACAAATGATTGACCGATGTAACTCAAAAACTGGACGTGGAAGTGGCTTGGTGAGGATATCTGCTGTCTGATCCTTGGTGTTGACATACTCTAGATTGAAGACCTTCTCTTCAAACTTTTCTCTTATATAGTGGTATTGGACGTCAATGTGCTTAGTCCTCTTGTGAAAGACTGGATTCTTGATCAGTTGAATTGCACTTTTATTGTCCATGTACAGAGTTGTTTTTGTGCTTTTCAAGATGCATAAGTCGTTCATAAGTTTCCTTAGCCACATTACGTCTTTAACAGCTTGGCACGCTGCCATATATTCAGCATCGGTTGTAGACAATGCTGTTGTGGCTTGTCGTTGAGAACTCCAGGTAAGTACACTCGATCCTAGTTTGATTAAATATCCAGAAGTAGACTTGCGAGTTTCAATTTCTCTAGCAAAGTCTGAATCACTATAGACTTGCAAATGAGTATTAATATCTGCTTCGAACTTTAGACCATAGTCCAGAGTTCCCTTTAGGTACTTGAGGATTCGTTTCACAGCATTCCAATGAAGCTTGGTAGGTTTTTGAAGATAGCGACTTGCCTTATTAACAGCAAAAGACAAATCTGACCTGGTACCATTTGATAGGTAAAGCAAGCTTCCAACAGCTTCTGCATAAGGTGCATTGACTATTCCAGTGTTCAGATTTTTATGAGCATCAGTGCATGTCTCTTCATGAGGATCTGCAGGGATTGTCACTGGATTTGCATTCTGCATCCTAAACCTCTTGATTACCTTTTCTGCATACACAGTTTGATGGAGGAATATTGATCCATCCTGGTGTCTTTCAATTTGCAACCCAAGGAATATATTTGCCTGGTCATCAGTAACCTCAAATTCCTTTTTTAGTCCATGGATTAGATTGTTGATATCATCTTGGTTTTTAGCCGCAATTAGTCCATCATCAATATAGACGGCCAAAATCAGCCTTCGATCTTTATTCGTGCTAGTGAAGATACATGGATCTGCCTTGGTAGATTCAAGTCCGTACTTCTTTAGAAATTTGGTAAACCTCTGGTTCCAACATCTGGAGGATTGTTTGAGTCCGTATATGCTCCGAAGCAGCTTGCAGACTTGATTTGTTCCATTTGAAAAACCTTCTGGTTGCTTCATATATACATTCTCTTCAATCTCACCATTTAGAAAAGCAGTTTTGATATCAAACTGCTTCAGTTTGAGTTTTTCTGTTGCTGCAATAGATAAAATCATTCGAATTGAATCAAATCTTACTACGGGACTGAAAGTTTCCTTGAAATCAATTCCAGCCTTTTGATCAAAGCCTTTGGCAACTAGTCTTGCCTTGTACCTTTGAATATTTCCATTTGGATTCTTTTTAATCTTGAAGACCCAGCGATTTCCCATGACATTGGCCCCAGGTGGTGGTTCAACTAGATCCCATACGTGATTTTTAAAAAGAGATTCGATTTCTTCATTCATAGCAATACTCCAGTTTTCAGCATCATCACTGTTTACAGCTTCTTGGTAATTGAGAGGTTCAGTACCTTCTGCAATAAAACAGTCATCAATGTTAACATAATCAGCATATCTCGCTGGAGGTTTGATTGTCGATGATTGGCGCAGTCTGCTTCTGTAGTTTGTAGTCTGGTCATTCTCAGTACCAACTATTTCAGATTCTTCAGATTGCACTTGATCCTCAGAAGTTATATCATTTTGAACGATATCATGATCTTCAACAAAAAAGTTGTTTTGAACAACTTCAGGAACTTTATCTTTCTTTTCATCGGGTTTTCATCATTTTCTTCTTCACTTTCAAATGTATTCGTGAAAATGACGTCACGTACTACATTTACTTGTTTTTTGTGAGGAAACCAAACTCGAAATCCTTTAATGTGGTCTTCATATCCAATAAAATATCCCTTTTCAGATTTAGCATCCCACTTCTTCCTTTTGATCTTGGGAATGTGTGAGTACACTATTTCTCCAAATATATGTAGATCTTTTAAATTTGGTTTACGACCATGCCAAAGTTCATAAGGAGTGAAATCCTTTACTGAACTTGTACTTGTGCGATTTAATACATACACCACTGTATTGACTGCTTCAGCCCAAAAAGTCTGTTTGAACTTTCTTGCGTGCAGAATAGTACGTGCTGCTTCAACTACTGTTCTGTTCTCCCTCTCGGCTGATCCATTTTGTTCTGGTGTATATGCCACTGAACGGTGGTGCATGATTCCATGGTTACTGAGCAACTTGGAAACATTTTCACGGTCAAATTCCAATCCGTTGTCAGTTCTCATGATTTTTATCCCATTAGAACAGTGTTTTTCTGTTTTTTTAACAAAGTCAGTCATGCAAGCAAGAGCTTCAGACTTTGCATTAATAAAATACACATGTCTATAATGAGAAAAATCATCTTTTAGGAGGAGAAAGTATCTTGATCCACCTAAAGAATTTTGTGACATTGGACCACACAAATCTGCATGAATAATCTCACCAATAGCACTGGTTTCGGAAGTACTCATTGGAAAGGGTAGGCGATGAGCTTTTCCAATTGCACATGCATTACAAAACATATGTCGTTGTTTTTAACTTTAACACCAAAATGTTCAAGTACCTTTTTAACTCTAGGATAGTTTTGATGCAGTAGCTTTTGATGCCATGTTTCCAAAGTATCTGCAATATTAGCACAGTTAGTGTTCAATTCTTCATGTTTTTTGCTCGGTGGCTCAATTTCAAATTGCATCTCGAATAAACTATGTCTTTTGTGTAACCCCATAGGTATGACTTGACCATTTTTCAAAAATTTGCACACTTTATTATCTGCAATTTGTTTTAGACCTTTGTCTAAAGCAACACAGCTCGAGAAAAGATTGTAACTAAGATCTGGAACGTATAATACATCTGCTAAATGATTTTTATTCCATTTTTCGCCATCAAATGTATTCACGTTTATATTGCCTTTTCCACAGGCTTTTAGAAAATCACCATTTCCAATACGCACCAAGATTTCTTGATTTAATGGTATATAATCTACAAACCAATCTCGATGATGAGTCATGTGGTCAGTTGCACCTGAATCTTTATACCACATGTCAACCTTTTTAGAGCCTTGTAAAATAGATGCTAAGGCCTCACTTATAAGTGCAGTTTCCTGTGTTGTATCACGTTTTTTGCTTGTGTCATTTTTATCACTTTTATTATTGTATTTTCTGAATCTACAATTTCGAGCCCAATCCCCTTTTGGTTTAAACACATTATTAGAATTGTTTTTATACATACCCTGTTTTGCACCTTTGCCTTTATATTGAGATTTTGACGCAAAAGCTTTACTTTCAGTCTTTTCAGTATCATTCACTCGCATTTCTTCAACTCTTAATCTATTAATGAGGTTCGTTTTTGTACGATCAGCCTCAGCTGTTGACTCCCATGCACACAGAAAATGACTAAAACTCTTTGGCAATGTAAGCAGAATTTTTGACACTATCATCTTGTCATCAACAGTTTCACCCATGCTTTTAAGTCGATAGGCTAAATCTTCAATCTTTGAAATGTGTGTGGCCATATCATCAGCTAAATCCTTGACAAATGAGTGCCACTGCTGCTGAAGAATGTGCAGAGATGCTTCGCATTTTTGCTCATACACAGACACAAGTTTTTCCCACATTTCTTTGGCATTTTCTAGATGAACAAGATGAATCATGGTTTTTTCAGTCAGAGTTGTCACAATTACTCTCTGAGCTGTCCCGTCTGCCTTTTCAAAATCAGATTTCTTCTTTTCATATTCTTTTTTCTCGGCTACAGATGCATTATTGTCTAACATAGTGGGCATAACTTGTACACCTTTGACTACATTCCATAAGCTGTAGGATTTCAATATAACTATAATCTGAAATTTCCATACATACCAGTTCTCGCTACCTTGTAACTTGTTAATACGTAGTAATTCACTTTCCATGTTTATGTGTAGAGGTTAATTTTCACTTTTACACACGCGGTCGGAATAACCTTTTTATTTGCACGTAAACACTTATATTTGCACGTAAACACGTTTTAAACTATCACTGAATTGATTCACTTTCCATGTTTATGGCGTTGAGGTTAATTTTCACTTTACCACGCGGTCGGAATAACCTATTTGCACGTAAACACGTTTTGGAATCACTGCTCAATTTCACATAAATATTGCCCTTTGGGCGCACTTGGGCCCATAACCTGTTAAAGATATATAGTGGTGGACAATTAACTGAGCGATAGTTAAATATAAATGGGATTTATTAGAAATTACAAACGCATAAGGTGTGCTCACACAATACACACGCACTAACAACTACAATGACCTAGTTACCTCTTACGTTTTTCAAGTTGGCACTAGTGAACATATAACTTCATTTTTATAATCACAAAGTATATAATATTCGAATCATTCTTTATATTTCATAAACATCACTTTTAACTGATACTTAATGTATATTCAACAGAATCAAGTAGTACTGATGTTTTTTCTGTTTATTCCAGGCCTGTAGAGTACTTGTTTTGGAGCTATTACCACTGCTATGATTCCAGCAAGTTTATTCAACCTGGGCCAAGTGCCACAAAATGAGAGAACACGTCACAAAATTCCAACTCATTCCAACTCCACGGTTGGTATGGGTTAGTGAGCTGTCTGCATATAGTCTCAGCCAAGCATTTTGTGGATATCTGGTATTAACTGTCTCCAATGATACTGTGGAAGAGTCTGTGGTGTGTCTACTGCTTTGAAAAAAAAAAATGTTTTGTTTTAATGAAATTGCTGTTGTAATTTCTATATAGAGTTATATAGATTTGTTTGGATGTGGTTTAGGTGGATTTTAAAATTCTTCTGATGCTCATAATGAGTTGTCCTGCTTTGTGAAGTATTGTTATGTTTTGTCTACTTTTATCCTTGATTTGTGGAATCACTTGTGTCTTACTTTGTCTGCTGCCATTTCTTGTATAACTTCATGGTTATAGACAATTATTGTCTTCAATAGGAGAATTGTTTGTTGCAGTTTGCATGGCAATAATAGGTGTTTTGACGGCTCATTCAATTTGTTATCAAAGGTCTGTATTTTCTGGCAGTGTAATTTAAAACTTACCAGTTTTGCACTTTTTATGTTTGGCTTTATTTTTATATTACAACTGTCAATAGAAGTCACAAGATACATACGAAAGTTAATGGAAGGGAAAATATAAGTGAAGGACTGAGTATAACTCTTATTTTCCTTCTTATGTTTTATATATATAATACATTTGATACTTGGCCATAATATCCTTTGCCATTTAATACATCCTTTTAATACATTGCCAAATAAAGGTTGTTTCTTACTTATAGGTTTTAACATTTTTTTTTATCAATTTTTTATGCACCTCAAAATATTTTTTGCTTTCTCTCATCTCTTTTAGGACTTCATCCCTTCTACTTCATCTGACTAGTGTGTAATCTGAAATTTTCAGTAAGCCCACATCATCCCTCTCACTCCTTAAGCTAACGATATATCTAATTATATCAAAATATTTATTCTCACTAATTACACAAGAAGTAATATATATAAAGTTGTTTTACCATAGGTTGATATCCAGTTATCACATCATATACAATAACACAACCTAAAGAGTGTGCAACAACTGAAACTTTCACATTGTGATTTGGATTTCTCTCAACAAACATCGAATACAGTCTGTTGATTTCTGTAACAAGGCCACGTTGAATTTCTGCACAGTATACAGGACTGGTGTAGTACATTATGTCCATGGCAGATGTGTTGAGAATGTTACGGAGTTGTGTCACATTACCAGGTGTAATAGCTTCCACTAAACCTAAACATAATAAAACACATTTTAATTACTAACCCGGTAACAACATTTAGCTCAAAGAAACCATGGAATACAGGAACATACAACTTCCATTCTTTTTAAATTTAGTAAAGTTTTTGTTAACCATATCATACAAAAATTAACTGTGATTATCATTAACATAAACATTAACATTCACAATATGGCCAAAAATTGTATACACCACACAGGCAATTATGGTTTACAATGGCCAAATTCATTTAGTTTAATTACTGAATTGAATTAAATGAAAAGTATATAAACAGAGATCCAGTAAAGAAGTATCTACTGGAACAATTACGTTTCAAAATATTTCAGATATCTGTTTATAATCTTAATATAACCGTAACTAAGAAATTTTAATTTGTTAAATAGAAATATATACCAGATATATTACAATTTTGAAAGAAAAATGTAAAATTATCAAAGTGTGTATAATAATAATTATAATTATCATATTGTGTTTTTCAAAAATTAATGACCAGCAGATAGAAACAAATTGCCAGCAGTGTACTTGTAATCCAGTTACCACTTAAGGATATAAAACAAAAAATGAAAGATATCAATCCACAATTTGAGGTTTGTATCGCAATAGGACAAGACGAAAAATGGTATTAGGGCACAATAGCTTTATGCGTATATACATAAATTGTTGTATTTATGTATATGGTTAATTGTTTATTAATTTATTTATAAATTCAAAATTGTACAATAGATTAATTTTTATAAGACTTAAAAAACATAAATGTGTTTGCTTGCTTTATAACAAGAACTCATCAATCACAGCTTAAAAAATCTATAAAACTATTATATATAGAGGCAGTTTTACTCTTTACATAATTTTTATAACATATAAAAACTGCATGTTATTTTTTTATTTTATGTTTTATGTATTATATATGAGATCTGACAATTAAGTTCGTGAACTCATCCTAGAAAATATGCTATATACCTTACTGCTGAATACCACTGCAGTCACTTTCAAAGTACTCCTTTTGGGAAGCTATACACCTACTCCATCCTTCGAAGCAATTTTGGAATTCTTTTTCTGGAATGACCTTCAGAGCTGCCATCATATTAGCCTTAATGTCATCAAAATGTCTTCCTTTCAAAACTTCTTTGATCTTTGGGTAAAGAAAGAAGTCATTGGTGGCAAGATCAGGTGAGTATGGCGTGTGGTCTACCAAAGTTATTTGTCTCCTGGCCAAAAACTCCCATACAGACAGTGCCTTGTGCACAGGTGCATTGTCATGATGCACGAGCCTTGAGCTGTTGGTGAAAAGTTCCAGTCGTTTGCGTCCCTATCAATGTTCACTTGGTCTGCTATGGATCTCATTGTCAGTCGCCAATTTGCATGTACAATATTTTGGCAATGTTTTCATTCGTTTGGCTCGTTACTGGCTACCCTACCCTTTCTTCATCAGTCATTTGTTCCCTCCCCTCAGAAAACCGTTTAATCCATTTATACACTGCTGTTTTCTTCATGGCATTTTGTTGTACACCTGCACTAACATTTCCTGTATATCACTCCAACTCTTGCACAGTTTCACAGTAAATATCTGATGTTTGTTCATTGCTCTAATTCCAGCTCAAGACATTTTCACGACAGCGCACACACAACATTGCATGCCACTCAGGACAAATCCACCATGTGTCAACATGAACACTGCAGTGTGACATTGAAATACGAAGGTTATGAAATCTTACAGAGCTGCTTGTATAGTGCTGCCCTCGGTGATAAACAGTGGCGAGTCCGCAAACTTGTCACACCTTGTATGCATAATATAATATTTTAATCCAAGAATATGGTCACTAAACCAAACTACAAAATCTACTAAAGTGGTGAATAAATGCTTATTTATATGTTTAATGTTTTTATACACGTAAGGTCTACAAATGACATAGATATGAACATGTTAAATGTGAAATACTGTATAAATACAAAAATGCACTTTACAATCTGTGCTTGATTCCTAGTAAGTGCCGATGATACATAATTATGTTGCTATTTATAGCTGATTTAAAAAAAAAATATATATAAGTACATTATGTAAGGTGAACAAATACTAAAAAATAATATTTTATATTCTTACCAAGAATATATTTTTTATTGTTTTTATATTGTTTTAACAGTTTTACATTCATGTCATCTTCAGAAATATAATGTATAAAAATGTATAGTGAATAGTGTAATTGTGACCAATATTAATTATATTAATAATTGTCATATATGATAGATAAATTATTGATTAGATTCATGATATCACCCACAATGTACACCACACCCTGAACAATATATAATTATATACTACAATCTTTACTATCAATAGGAAAACTGTACAATAATGTTCATTTGCCTGATACTGCAGTTTACAAAAATATATTTTTAACTACTTTAACTACACTATGGCCTATACGGTACATACATTAACTACTAAACCACAGTCTTCAGTTATAAATACAATACCAACCTCCATCCAGTGTTAATGATGTTCTCCATTCAACTGGAAAAAATTCTGCTCTTTGAGTAGATGATGGGAAAAATTTGTTATGTAAATTGGTTACATTCTGTCTAATCCTGTAAAAATAAAATTCAGACTTTAACAATTTGTATTTTGTCAATAACCATACTTGTACTACATTTTCGATGTTTTAAGTATCCGAGAGTATATTAATGTTTTGTATTGGTTGCTTAAGTTAATGCAAAAATATATAATATTTCATATTAAGGTTAGGAATGATTGTTTTGGTATTTGGTTTATTTTATGAAGTAAACAAACTCGTGTTAAGACAAATTAAAACATTTACTAACTACACATAATGATTGTAACACAGTATTATTTGAAACCACATAAAACAGAACTTCTACCAATTAAATACAATGCTTGTAGTAATACAGTGACATTAAGTACACAAGAAAGGGTTTTAACAATTTAACAAATGAAACTGTACTAAAAACTAAATGGCCAAACTTAACCTTGTTACGGCGCACAAAATTGTTTTCAAACATATGTAGGGTATAAACAAGAAGTGTCACAGGTATAGCGTGGGGTCAGGAAATGAACAAAGCCAACAAATATGTTATAGCAAAACAGAATTATATAAAATTTAACAGTTACAGAAAAAAGTGAGTTCCGTTAACAAAAAGCTATTCTGTATTGTATGAAATAATTGTAACTTTTGTGAATTGTAAAATAAAAAGTGAGTATTACTTTCAAATGCATTGGTTTTGTGTGTTCCTTCAGTCTGCATGTTAACCTTACACTACAATGTGTTGCTGATAGTAATGGAAGTTTAACCTAAAATAATGTTACAAACATTTCACACAATAATTACATAACAATGAAAAATGATAATGATAAAAAACAAACCATTCAATTGTATGAAACAGTCAATGAACACGTTTGTATTACTTTTCTAAATATAGGCCTATAAGTGATGTTCACTGCATTGAAATCAATACCAGCTATTACATAACTGAAATATTGAAATTAGTGCAAGTGCGGTTATTGGGAAAGTACCCAATTATTAATATAAATGTTCACCTAGTAACTATGAATAAGCTGGAATTCTCGATACTGAAGCAAGTTTCACGAGTCTCATGGGAAGCAGAAATGTCCATCATTGGGCAGAAAAAGTGAGTGATACATGAGACATAGTCCACAATATGATACAAAGTAGCAAGGAAGCCAAAGTGCTGCACTCACAGGTTATCTTTACAATGTAGTTGTAAGAATCACAGTATACATTATAATCTATCGTTATCAAACCTTTTTTTGAATTAATGTAGTTGTTTATTATTACTGATTATCTTGGATTAGTTTGAAATATTTATTTATAAATAAATAACTTGACTTTAATTTGTTTAATTCAATTTATTTTGCTTTGATTTTTTTGTTAAAAAATTATTAATTAAATATTTTAAGTATCACTTAATTTTACTTTTGTTGATTTGATAAAAAAAAATTGAATTTCTACAAGGAATGTTTTGTTTATGTTCAGTTCGATTGTGATATGGAATTGGTTAATGTAGGATATCTTCTTAATTTCCTGGTTCCGATGATGTTCAATTGCCAATGTGAGTTCACTCTTCTTTAATTACCTAAAAATCTTTTAATCTTAATTTATTTTTTAAAAATAAAACTCATTTAAGACCAATTTATCATTTTCATTTACTTTTATTTTATTTGAAATTCAGTTCGACGACTCTTAGGTAGAAGTTATTTATTTCCCGGATCGACTCTTTCACTCAGTTCGATTGTGACAAAAATTATTTTTTATTTTATAATATTACTTCTTGGGTTCTTGGTTAACTGCTATTAAAAAGTTTAGAAATGCATACATGAAGTACAATACCTCACAATTATTTAAAAATCTTAATCGCTAATACAATACAGAGTTAGTTTTATTTAAGTGTAACAAAATAATAATTTAATTCAAATTATTACTACAAAACTGTCATGGTGTCTCCCAGAGTCCAAGTTAATCAAAATGCCAATATGGCCGCTTGTTACTCACTTCACACATTGTGAAAAATGTTTGCCACCAGTTTCTTTCAAATAAATGAATTTACTAATAATGTTCACTGTGTTTACATTTAAATCTCTTCGCTTTTTGACTACTGTACTGTTTAAAAGTGTTTGTGAAGTTAATCTTGGTGTTTGTGTAGTTATAAACTGTATTATTAGAATAAGGTTAATTTCTCACCAGTATCTAGTAGAAATATTTTCACTTTATTTTATTTTATTTATGTATGATATTCTTCTTACTTATTCTTATGTTATTTGTTATTATTATTCTATTATCTTCATTTTGTTTTCATTGTATACTTTGGTGTTATATGATTTTGCTTCTTTTCTCCAACTCAGATTTGATTCATTGCTATACTTTTGGTCTTGGCTACACAGAGCTGACCTGCACACTTTTATGTCTAACAATAGAATAATCGCTTTACTTCCATATTCCTTAAGGAAATGGAAGTATGGTGATGGCAAAAAAAATCGTGTTCGAGATTATTGCAGATTCTGATTGTACTACACTCAAAACATGAAAAAAAGTCGTTTTTCAAAAAGTGTCTGTGTGTGTGTCTGTCTGTCTATCTGTGTGTCTGTAGATTTTTTTTCTATGGCAAATGATAACAGCCGCAAATTCAAACAGAATTTAATATTTTTTTGCATACAGTCCTGATTTGTAGAGTACTCAAGACCTATTGTTTTTGGTGAAGATCGGTTGAGGGAAAGGGGTAGTTTACCTGCAACGTTTTTTTTTATCAAGGGTAATTTTTTTTTTTTTGCAAACGATAACAGCCGCAAATTCAAACAGAATTAAATAATGTTTCGCATACAGTCGTGAATTATGGAGTTCTCAAGACCTATTGATTTTGGTGAAGATCGGTTAAGGGAAAGGGGTAGTTTACCTGCAACGTTTTATGTTTTAACAAGGGTATTTTCTATGGCAAACGATAACAGTCGCAAATTCAAACAGAATCAAAAGATTATTTGCATAGAGTCCTGAATTATGGAATTCTCAAAACCTATTGATTTTGGTGAAGATCGGTTAAGGGAAAGGGGTAGTTTACCTGCAACGTTTTATGTTTTAACAAGGGTATTTTCTATGGCAAACAATAACAGCCGCAAATTCAAACAGAATCAAAAGATTATTTGCATACTGCCCTAAATTGTAGAGTTCTCAAGACCTATTGTTTTTCGTGAAGATCGGTTAAGGGGAAGGGGTAGTTTACCTGCAACGTTTTTTTATCAAGGGTAATTTTCTATGCCAAACGATAACAGCCACAAATTCAAACAGAATCAAATAATTTTTTGCATACATCCCTAAATGGTAGAGATCTCAAGGACTTTCGATTTTGGTGAAGATCGGTTAAGGGGAAGGGGTAGTTTACCTGCAACCTTTTACGTTTTAACAACAGTAAAGTACTTGAAAATTCATTTAAACTTTTTGAAAGAATAGTAATTGTTAAAAATAAAATAATTTTGTTGCCAGGCAATAAAATTATAATTTTTTCATTTGAATGTAGATCATGTATTGTGACGATTTAAATAAAAGAAATAATCAAGAGAATAAAATTTAAAAAAAATTAAGGTTGCGAGCTCTTAAGCCATTTAAATCTCACTGTATTAATATAAAATACCTGTATGTACTCAGTATGAGAGGAAGCAGTAATTAATTAGTTATTTATAAGATACTCAAATAAAAAGATAAATTGTAAAGCGTTATTAATATCGTATTTAACCCTTTGCTTGTAAGCAGGCGCTTTCCTGTTGATTCCAGACTCGACATGCTTTCAGAGTCTTGTGTGAGTAAGAATAAGATAAAAAAAACTAATGTTAATAATAAAAAAATCTGAAGACATAAATAGTCGCTAAAACAACTGATTTAAATTATGTATATTTGTTTAGGGATAGTTTGCATAAATAAAAATGTTAACTTAAATATAGTTAGGAACTATATTCTCGCGCGGAAATTGTCGCACTAACTTTTGCCCAGTACCAGGCAAAGGGAGCGTAAATTCTCTCTCTTGCAATGGTGACTCCGTACAGTGTAGACGTAAGAGCGATGCTCTTAAAATATGTGAATCATATTTTGTTTCACCTTCAGATGGTGTACCAGATGTAGTTTGTTTAAAGCATCTGGATGTATTAATTAGTGTAGTCATGTGAATAGACAATAAGTTTAAAGTAATGTAAAACAAAAAGTATCGAAACGTAACAAAGAGTGTAACACAAGATGACTACGTACTTCAACAAGTAACAACTATTCCAAAGTCATACCCGGAGATGTGAACTAGCAGAAGCCACAAACTCTACTGCACGTGACAGAATATGCAGATCAGGACATCCGAGGATCTACAAGATCATCATAGATAACTACACTACATATTGTTCTACCTGCGAACTTTTGGAGCCCTTTACAGAGGAAAGCCAGACCGAGATGACGACGTAGCTGTTCCTGTTTCCCAAGACTGATACCCCAGGACGAGTCTTCTGCATACCAATTAAAAGGTGACTCGATAGCCTGTCTATCGAGGGTTACTAATATTTGTCACACAACACATCTTGAAAGAGACTTTTCAGAAACTAATAACTTTGTAAAGACTTATAAATTAAATCTAAGAATTTCATGTAACTATTCTAACTTCATACGTTGTAACAGTTTATATGCTAATGTAGAGTAATATAACTCAAGCAATAATACCATTCTTCCAATGGTTGAATAAAAGAAAGTCTTGCAAGCTAATATCATGAAATGAGTATAATTAAAAGTCTTAATTACAGAAATACAGAAAGTTGACCCGGATTCGAGGTATAACTATATAGAATCTAGTTTGATCCCAAAGTTTAAAGAAACCTTTCGATAATTTGATAATTGAATTAGTAATGTCCTGGCATCTGTCAGTATATGTTTTTTTTCTTAAATGTTGAATAAAGAGAAGTCTTCTTGTTACACACATATGAGGAGTGCTTAAATCAATTGTATACCTTGCCATTGTTTCCTTGCACAGTTAGTAAGTAATTTGTTATTTTAATTATTTGTGATCAATTCTGTTACAACGTAGGCAGCCCTTCTAATTAACGGAGTTTAATTACGAAGGGTTCCCTGGATTTGTAACGCGGCGAAAAGCAGTTACAAAAGTGCGCCACTCTGCTTACTTGTAAAAAATAAAAGGGTAATTGTTTACAGAGTGTCACAAAAGTGCGGCACTCTGCTTAATAAAAAAAAAAAAAAATAAAGGAAACAAAGGAAAGAGTTTTAATTGTGTATATAGTGTCACAAACAAAATTGCATTCACTATGCGTGGATAAATAGTATGATTAATAACTAAATATTTAATATTTATATATGCACTCAGAAAGTTACTTTAAAAAAATGTAATGTTCGAAACATATTTAGTAATGTATTACGTTATGTAGATGGTAGTATGTATGAGTGAAATATCATTAGCGTCATACAATGCGAAATGCTATATGCAGGTTCCTACTGGCATTTCCTACAGAAACTGCATAATTCGATGTAAGTACTTGCAGACATGAATTGTGACCAAGCATAACAATTTTGGTCAACCGAACAATCTGTAACAGGTTTGTTTATGACAAACTACGGCCTGTTGTTTCCTGAATCATTCTGCACAGTGTATGTCCAACTATCTAGCTTACATACACTAGTATGTGTTAAAAAAAAAAAATTTGATTAAAAATAACTTTGTTAATAATAATAAAGTAATTAAGTAGGAGTTCGTGATTTAAAACTTGTGAACAAAATAAGTAATTATTTAATTGAGAAAAGTTTATGAATGAACGGAGCCAAAGTGTTGTCTAAGCGGAATAATAATAAATGTGTTGCATAAGATTGGGCTCCCCTTTTCTCGTGTTTATACCGGTCGTTGGTGTTATTCACTCGCATTGTGTAGACAATAATAGGTAAAAGCAAACACCCCATTGTCACACACGCTCAACCCTCCTTTGTTAACTAAATATGTAGGCCACCCTCTGACCTACATTCCAGTAAACAGCTGATCGGCTATTTAACATTGAAAGGTATGTGTGTTTAATTTCTGTCTCTCCCTTAGAAGAGAAATTGTTTTTTTTAATTTGTGTAAATTGATTACTTATGAATTTATTGTATGTATATGTAATATATGTGTAACATGCTAGTATTAATTTTAAGTACGTGCTAATGTGTTAGAACAAAATGGCCCAATTTAACCCGGATTTGTTATTAAAAGACGAGCTGTCTTACGAAGCCCTTTTGCGTGGACTACCCCATGCGGATGTAACAGTCGCGGAATTAAGAAGTTCAATTCGCGAATGTGGATTTGATGCGCCCGTGGAATTAAACAATCTAAGCCAACTCGATTATGAAGGCGAGAAAGAAATTTGTAATGCCAAGTATAGTGAACTATACTTATTGTCTCAAACACTCCAAGACGAGAAATCTCCGGCAAAAATTTTGCGGACTACCCAGAGAATAGAGCATTTAACCAGGCGAAAAAAAAATTTGTCGATCTGGCCGAATCTCACAGAAATACCCGTTGATGTACAAAAGCTAGCAGACGAAGCTCTACGCCGCTTACCTTCAATTATCAACGATTTAAGACGAAAATCCGACTCATTCAGGATGGACGAAATAGAGAAATCATTAATGAAATTACACATCTCCCCAATACAATCCCCCACCACTGGTTTACCTCCACCTAACTCGGATCGGAACTCACCTATCGTATCGCAAGTGCAAGCGAACCCAGAACAAAATACTGATACAGATGTAAATGTCCTTCCTCCTGAGCATTTTCAGTTTCGTCCCGGAAATAATGAATTGACCAACACCCCCAATGAATCAAATCGCCCTCATCGAGGAATTACGCCTATGAACTATAACGCAGATCTATACGGAAAAATGACTCACCCTGTGGAGAAGATTTTATCCGAAATCCCTTATACAGATGGTTTAAATGTTTCCAAGTTACTAACATTTATTAGTTATCTTCTTCAGATAAAGGATCTACAGCAGCTGAATGACTGGCAAATTTTACAAGTTCTGTTACCAAAGTGTAAACCCCCGTTAAAAAATCGTGTGCTAGAAGCCCTAACCTCTACTTTCCCAGTAGAAGAGCTACATAGCTCTTTAATAAAATACTTTATTCCCACCGGCATCTATGAGGAAATAAAAAGAAAGACAGTACTCCGAGTACAAGGACATCAGGAGAGATTAGCTCACTACATCTCCGATATTAGGGAGTCCTCTCGACTACTACGTGTAAGCTGGAATGAAACACAACTGGTGGACACCATTTTAATAGGAGTGTCACCTGAAGAAAGATCTCGACTATCATTGATGAATAGACCCAATACAATTGCTGATCTAGAACAGTGCAGTATCCATTCTTCAAATGTATGGTACTCAGATCAGAATAGAGAAGCAATGAAAACCTCTGGAACTAATAGACATCAATTGCGAGCACTACTGCCTGATGTAACAACCTCGTATGAAAGACAAGTTTCTAGTAGACCTCACCATGTGCGCAAAGCTGGTAAGTTAACTGTAAACCCAGATAAAGCGGAAACCAAGTACCCACCTCGCAGAAAACCCACCTGTTATAATTGTGGCAAATATGGGCACATAAGAAGAGAGTGCAAAAGTAAGCCATTGGAACGGAATAACCCCAATTCAAAAAACATGTAAGGCAGGGAGACCCGAAAACCTGTGTCTCCCGCAGCTACTCAAAATTGGGTAAACTAAAAGAAACCAGTAATAATAATAAGAATGAATTATTCTGTAACCAAGTGAAAAACAAAAAAGGTGCGAAAGAAATCTACCCCTATGTGCGAGAATTTCGTGAAAAGTGTAATGCGATTAATAGATGTAAATGGAAAAAAAATTTACTACCATTAATACAAGTCGACTTAGGCGTTACATCCCCCATCGCCTTAATTGATTCGGGATCTAGTAGAACTTTAATCAGCCAAGAATTAGCGGACAGATTAGCTAAACATCATCTAGTAAAACGGAGCCAACCTGTGAATATAAAGTGTGCTAAATAAATATGGTGATTAAATAGACGATAGTTCTAGGAGCGTTTCTTAAATCCCCAAATTAGTTTAATAAATAATAATTGATTTAAATATGTGATATTTCGTTTTATTGATATTAATAACTAAATATACTGTGATTTCGAATTTGTCAAAATTGTACTATCTACTTTGTCGGGCGCCATCTTGCCAACTGCAAGAAAATAATTTACCAAGGTTCGTATCAGCGAACTAGAAGAACAGAATTGGTTGTTTGAAATGACTACTTCGATCTACTATACTCAAACAAACTTGTGTTTATTCATAATTTAGTTTTACTGTTGCATATTAACGACAATGACAAAATTACTCCTCCCATCTTTTATACTTTTACTATTTTAACATTGACAGTGTACATGCTTTATTCTGACTACAACTTTCAAAACATTATTGATAATTAAACTGTTGAACACTAAAACAAATGCTGTAAAGAAATAATACTCAACTAACTTTTCTTAACTTAAACCAGCGCCTTTGTAATTACGTAATTCAAACTCACCCATACACACTCACACACTTTCACATTAGACAAGTTACATTCCCATTAGAGCTCATATTTTAAATTAATTTTCCCCCTCTGTTCTTGTACTGTATGAAAATAATAAAATTTGTTAATTTACTTTCCTGTTATTACGTTGAAGGTACCCTCCTACAATGTCTTCTCGTATACACACACTGATTTATTGCCGAACTGTTACATGATTATTTACTTATTATTTTCTCACTGTATCTATTCGGTTTCAAAAATACTGTTTTAGATGATCAAATCTTAAAAATTTTTACATTTTTTATGTTGCGGGCGCATCGGCGAACACAATAACTTCGCCCGAAAACCGGCGACGCACAGTGGTTAGCGTCTGTATAACTCAGATGTTGTTTTACGACTGTTTGTTCGGTGCCTCACACAGTTGCTGGCGTGACACACCCAGGATAGGCTCTCACGAAACCGATGACACACATCGTTATATAATTTGCTGACGCAACGCATCGCCTGATGTCTGGTTGTGTAACGTGTTTACAGATCTTGTTACATAATGTGTTTACGTTTTTCGTGTTCGTCATTGTCCTTGAACTGATTTTGGTACAGTTGTTGGCTGTTATTAAACTGTTTATATGAATATCATTAAATAATTGTCACAGTCAATGCTGCCACGTTGCGATCGCTTCCACAATAACAAATTTACCTCTCGGTCACAAAATTTTCCCATCACTCAACAAGTTATTTATTATTTATAAAAAAAAAATACAAATTCTGTTATTACCCCAGGTCTGCCCAAAAATGCCCCGCTACAATACCCCCTCAATGAGATATTTTATGCCGAAGCATAAAAAATCTCATTGACACATTCATACTTGCTAAAGGGATCAGCCAGGATATGTCGCCACAACCCCCTGTATGGTTTCCAAAAAAGAATAATCAACTCACCCTTGGTCCGGTGACTGTGACCGCATCTGCATGACAATACTGGACTTCTCTCTCGAGATCCCAACACCGTAGAGTCAGACAGATACTCCACGCCCCTGCTCTGACGCGCAGGCCAGCTCAGGTCCGCCGCCACAGCACCACCAAACACTGAAACAACAAATCAAAATATTAAATAGTGGCCTTATACAACACCATATCCCCAACTGATCTGTTTCCCCTAGCGGTGCTGGTTTGCGCTAAAAAGCACTGGTTTTGTTTTTCATTTATCGCTAACATGTATATATCATAACATATTTACCAACAATATATATATACCCCTCTTAAAATTCCATCTACTTACCCTTATCAACTTTACCCCAAAATTCAAAATCACTGCCCTGATTCCCATCAGAATTTAAGCAAACAGACGACTGACTTATTAACATTTCCCATTACCATATTACATTTCTCTCATCCCCAATTTAAAAATGCATTTAAAATAGTTAACTTCATAAAATTCTCTTAAACTAACAAACACAATATAACATAAGAAAATATAATACACTTCTAATTCACATTAAAATAAACAATTGGTATTTAAAATGTTACACACATTAAGTTGGCATATGAAATCAGAAAATTACTTTTAAACTTGATTTACTCTTATTAATTCGTTTCTCAAAATTACAAAAATTATTTTTTTTTTTTATTTTTTTTATTTTATTTTATTTTTTTTTTTTTTTCAATTATGGCCATCATTATTCCATTTCATTACTTTGGGTGATTCTACGTTATTCCTTATAATTTATAATTTACTTTATCCACTTGGCATTTACTCATAATCTTACCCCTTTTATTACTCTAATGCTCCCTTACAAAATCTTTAACTAGTATGACACCCCACTATCAAAAATCTACTAACACTTCTCTACCTCTAACTACTTACTACTTTAACTCCAATCGCCACCTTCTACTCTTATATAAAAAAAAATACTCTCTAACCCTTTGTACATAGGATACGTGTTTCCCCCCCCCCAAAAAAGCTCAATTCCCGTTCTCTGGCCCCTGGATTTTTACCTAAGGCGGCCCCTTCCCACTAAAACTATACCAAATCCCGTCCCAACCCTTATGTTGCGGACTCCCACATTACACTACCACTACTACAAAATTGCCATCCCCAAAAAATCTCACTCTCATAACTTCACTACAACTACAACAAATTAACATCAACAAAATAAACAATATATCGCTCAAAACTCTACATAAAATCTCCATAACTACTGTGTCTCCACTTATACTTCTCAAAATTCTATAACATATACTAACTCAAAACAACATTGCATTATTTTCATCTCTCATTCTCTTTAACTTTTACTTCGATTTGAACAGATCTATATGTCCCACAAAATTCAACTTGAATTGACTCAAACATTTTATTCAAACAATTACTATCACCCACTTCTATCTTTTACAACCTATTGAAAATTTTACCTATCACAACTATTTTTCATTTTATTTTAAAATCTATAAACACATTGAAAACATATTATTATATTTTTATAATACTTATTCCTAACATACTAAATGCAATCAACACAATAAGACATAATAACACAATATAAGAAGTATTTAGTGCATCTAATTTTTAAATTCAAACAAAATTATTGAGTAGCAAATCATCATTATTAATTAAAATATATCAAATTTTTAATACGTTATCCCCTTGGATAACCTCCCAGCCACACACACTATTTCAATACATTACATAACATAAAAAACGAATAGACATTACCCTTGCTTATTAGTATACATTTAAACAAACAATTCTCTTTTAAATAATTTATCTAAAAATTTATAAACATTATTATTTAAAATTTTTCATTAACTCTTTTATTTCTCATCATTATTAATTTATCCCGTGTTGCAATCAGATTTTCAAAAATTCTAAATTTATTATTAACACAACATTTTCTAAAACATATACACATTACTTATCTAACATTTCACAATACACACATGAATTCAATATTATTTACAAAATATGCGTCAAAACTGTTCAAGTGTATCTCACTTCAGATGTCCAAATCAGCAAGGTCATTACCAAAAATTTACAATATTTAAAAATGTCCCAACACTGATCTTTTAGCTCATCCTCCATCGTCATATATATATCTAACATATTTGTAACATTCATCATTTTTATCAACATACAAATTATGATAATCATTACTATCATAATAATCTATCAACTCTATTTCATCCATTATACCACTAGAAATCTTGTTACCATAAGTTAGGATTGTCCAGTCTATATCAGTGTTATTTGTTAACGTCAGGTAAATTATTTTATCATTTTTGTATTCCTCAACTACTACGTCAGGTAAATCATTATAGTCAGGTAAGATATTATCAAGATTATTCTCTGTCTCTCTTTCAACAGGTACGTATTTCACATGATTCATCATCACCCCTTTTATTAATTTTCTCAATTCATCATACTTTCTTTCTAACTTATATATTTCTATTTCATTCTCAACATATAACTCTCTTTCTTCATAGCACCACATCACACTCTCACAATTATTACGGACAGAGGGTACAACATTATACAACATTACTTCATTTAACAATAAGGGTCTCTTGCCCTGAAAAAACAACATTAAATCATCATCATCATTATAAACAATAAGGGGAAAATTTGCCCTCTGTCCCCATTCAATTACTACATTATTTTTCCACTCTCTTTCTATTTCATAAACACTCATTAACATTTCATTATCGCATTCTAAAACTTCATCAGTACTCTTTGTTATTATATTTTCATCATTTGCTTCTACATTATTCTTCACCCCCACTATACTCTCAGTATTGTCTACTATTTCGTCATTTTTACATTTTGTCTTACTTAAAACATTGTCACCTAATTTCTCGAACTTCTGTTCTAACTTATTTAAACTGTTTCTTATTATTTCGTGAGTGCTTTCTAAATGTTTATTCATTTCTTGTATTTCATGTTTCAACTCTCTATTCTGATTTTTTAATAACTCTTGCATATCGTTTTTCTGTTCATTAAAAAGTAATCTCATCATCTTGATCATATCATTTTCTTGTATCTCAGCCATTTTAAAAGATTTTATTATAATACCCTTTATACTATTTAATAATTATAATACATACTAATTATTATGTATATTACCTCATAATACTCCTTATATAATTCGACAAATAATTCACTACATCCATAACACTATCAAAACATAACCTCATGTCTACGTCTAATTTACGTACATACGTAAATACACATTCCAAACAACCATTCTGTTCTCCCCGTAGGCCGTATTTTATATAAATTTATTGATATAAAATTGTCCCTGTTCCAGAAGCCAAATGTGATATTTCGTTTTATTGATATTAATAACTAAATATACTGTGATTTCGAATTTGTCAAAATTGTACTATCTACTTTGTCGGGCGCCATCTTGCCAACTGCAAGAAAATAATTTACCAAGGTTCGTATCAGCGAACTAGAAGAACAGAATTGGTTGTTTGAAATGACTACTTCGATCTACTATACTCAAACAAACTTGTGTTTATTCATAATTTAGTTTTACTGTTGCATATTAACGACAATGACAAAATTACTCCTCCCATCTTTTATACTTTTACTATTTTAACATTGACAGTGTACATGCTTTATTCTGACTACAACTTTCAAAACATTATTGATAATTAAACTGT
The DNA here is from genome assembly GCA_034769895.1 of Magicicada septendecula. Classification (NCBI taxonomy): domain Eukaryota; kingdom Metazoa; phylum Arthropoda; class Insecta; order Hemiptera; family Cicadidae; genus Magicicada; species Magicicada septendecula. The sequence continues at coordinate 666,340,044 of CM068368.1, forward strand.
TGAACACTAAAACAAATGCTGTAAAGAAATAATACTCAACTAACTTTTCTTAACTTAAACCAGCGCCTTTGTAATTACGTAATTCAAACTCACCCATACACACTCACACACTTTCACATTAGACAAGTTACATTCCCATTAGAGCTCATATTTTAAATTAATTTTCCCCCTCTGTTCTTGTACTGTATGAAAATAATAAAATTTGTTAATTTACTTTCCTGTTATTACGTTGAAGGTACCCTCCTACAATGTCTTCTCGTATACACACACTGATTTATTGCCGAACTGTTACATGATTATTTACTTATTATTTTCTCACTGTATCTATTCGGTTTCAAAAATACTGTTTTAGATGATCAAATCTTAAAAATTTTTACATTTTTTATGTTGCGGGCGCATCGGCGAACACAATAACTTCGCCCGAAAACCGGCGACGCACAGTGGTTAGCGTCTGTATAACTCAGATGTTGTTTTGCGACTGTTTGTTCGGTGCCTCACACAGTTGCTGGCGTGACACACCCAGGATAGGCTCTCACGAAACCGATGACACACATCGTTATATAATTTGCTGACGCAACGCATCGCCTGATGTCTGGTTGTGTAACGTGTTTACAGATCTTGTTACATAATGTGTTTACGTTTTTCGTGTTCGTCATTGTCCTTGAACTGATTTTGGTACAGTTGTTGGCTGTTATTAAACTGTTTATATGAATATCATTAAATAATTGTCACAGTCAATGCTGCCACGTTGCGATCGCTTCCACAATAACAAATTTACCTCTCGGTCACAAAATTTTCCCATCACTCAACAAGTTATTTATTATTTATAAAAAAAAAATACAAATTCTGTTATTACCCCAGGTCTGCCCAAAAATGCCCCGCTACAAATACTAGAGCTAAATAAATCCTAAGTTATACTAAAATTGTGTGAAGTGTAGAAGTAAGTAGAAAAAAAAGAAAATAATAATAAAAAGTTTAGTTGTACATTGTAAACACTTTGCAATGGTGGCCAGTAGGAGAAAATAAAAGCGTGTTCGGTATTGTAGTAAACAGCCACGCACCCTCCCTATTGTGAGAAACCGGTGCTAGCCTGAACAATTGAAAACCACCCCTAGTGAGTATGACAATGCATTGTGAAGTGTCTCCTCTCCCGCATAGTTTGTTTAAGTATTGTAAAAAAAGATAAAAGAGAATCATATTCGTGAGATTCCGCTTCTCTCAAACCAGTGATCTAAAGTGGAGTATGGGATCCTCTTTAGATCACATTAGAAATAAGTTTATGAGATATAATCAAGTAGTGATTATAAATGTAACGTAACAGGTCACAACGGCGCCGACTGAAAGGGTAATGATAGGGCAGAAATGTGCCAAAGATCATTAATAAATGCTGAAAGCTAACTTCCGTAGTTAGAGTAAGCTGGTGTCAGTCGGGCCGGGATGTTGTGAGTTACGGATAAGTAGGGATCATTCCAATCTAAGGTTTGGAAATTAGGATTAAGATTAAAATGTAAGTTAGTACTTAAGAAGTAAGAAAAAGGGAATTTCACGAAGGCGATCATTTAAATGAATAATGTCATTTAAAGGAAATTAGGAAAAACAAACTGTGCACTAATATTAAATAACTTCACACACTGACACTAATCGTACTCCCAGTCCCCAATAGCCCGCCCTAACTTAAAAGCAAGCTTGGAAAAATCCAGAAGATACCACAAGAAAGGTAGTTCATAAGAATAAAGTGTACTGTGTTGTAACTATAAGTAATAACTATGTGGAGAACGTTGTAAACTGTACAAGAAAGTATGTGAAAGAAATTACACACACTAACCCCATTCAATATCCCAGTGCCCAATAGTGAGTTAGACAAAAAAAAAAAAAGCTTAACCGTAGCGTGCAATTCAAGCGGTGGAGTATGTGACGATTTAAATAAAAGAAATAATCAAGAGAATAAAATTTAAAAAAAATTAAGGTTGCGAGCTCTTAAGCCATTTAAATCTCACTGTATTAATATAAAATACCTGTATGTACTCAGTATGAGAGGAAGCAGTAATTAATTAGTTATTTATAAGATACTCAAATAAAAAGATAAATTGTAAAGCGTTATTAATATCGTATTTAACCCTTTGCTTGTAAGCAGGCGCTTTCCTGTTGATTCCAGACTCGACATGCTTTCAGAGTCTTGTGTGAGTAAGAATAAGATAAAAAAAACTAATGTTAATAATAAAAAAATCTGAAGACATAAATAGTCGCTAAAACAACTGATTTAAATTATGTATATTTGTTTAGGGATAGTTTGCATAAATAAAAATGTTAACTTAAATATAGTTAGGAACTATATTCTCGCGCGGAAATTGTTGCACTAACTTTTGCCCAGTACCAGGCAAAGGGAGCGTAAATTCTCTCTCTTGCAATGGTGACTCCGTACAGTGTAGACGTAAGAGCGATGCTCTTAAAATATGTGATCATATTTTGTTTCACCTTCAGATGGTGTACCAGATGTAGTTTGTTTAAAGCATCTGGATGTATTAATTAGTGTAGTCATGTGAATAGACAATAAGTTTAAAGTAATGTAAAACAAAAAGTATCGAAACGTAACAAAGAGTGTAACACAAGATGACTACGTACTTCAACAAATAACAACTATTCCAAAGTCATACCCGGAGATGTGAACTAGCAGAAGCCACAAACTCTACTGCACGTGACAGAATATGCAGATCAGGACATCCGAGGATCTACAAGATCATCATAGATAACTACACTACATATTGTTCTACCTGCGAACTTTTGGAGCCCTTTACAGAGGAAAGCCAGACCGAGATGACGACGTAGCTGTTCCTGTTTCCCAAGACTGATACCCCAGGACGAGTCTTCTGCATACCAATTAAAAGGTGACTCGATAGCCTGTCTATCGAGGGTTACTAATATTTGTCACACAACACATCTTGAAAGAGACTTTTCAGAAACTAATAACTTTGTAAAGACTTATAAATTAAATCTAAGTATTTCATGTAACTATTCTAACTTCATACGTTGTAACAGTTTATATGCTAATGTAGAGTAATATAACTCAAGCAATAATACCATTCTTCCAATGGTTGAATAAAAGAAACTCTTGCAAGCTAATATCATGAAATGAGTATAATTAAAAGTCTTAATTACAGAAATACAGAAAGTTGACCCGGATCCGAGGTATAACTATATAGAATCTAGTTTGATCCCAAAGTTTAAAGAAACCTTTCGATAATTTGATAATTGAATTAGTAATGTCCTGGCATCTGTCAGTATATGTTTTTTTTCTTAAATGTTGAATAAAGAGAAGTCTTCTTGTTACACACATATGAGGAGTGCTTAAATCAATTGTATACCTTGCCATTGTTTCCTTGCACAGTTAGTAAGTAATTTGTTATTTTAATTATTTGTGATCAATTCTGTTACAACGTAGGCAGCCCTTCTAATTAACGGAGTTTAATTACGAAGGGTTCCCTGGATTTGTAACGCGGCGAAAAGCAGTTACAGTATGAGTAATACATGTATAAAATAATATATCGTTCGTGGCAGACAAGCATATCTCAGTTGTGTAATGTTTACGTTTCCATTTTATTATTATGACTACCGCAATAAAAAGGCAGGGAACACACACACACACACACACACACACACACACACACACACACACACACACACACACACACACACACACACACACACACACACACACACACACACACACACACACACACACACACACACACACACACAATTCGCATTATTTCTGGCCTCACTCATGTTTATTTTCTTACATTTGCACGCTTTTTAAATGGTAAGTGCCGAAACCCATACCAACATTACGTGTGCAAGCCGAAAAAGTGTCCAGCGTGGATAGCGATTTGCTTCCTGTGGATCGCTGGGCAGTGTAACTGCACGTGTTTACAGAGGAACGATTCATAGACAGACTTTTCGTCTTTAGGGAATGAACCCTCTGCAAGATGCTGAGGGTCCATGAGTGACTTCGGAGCGCTCCTTCTTTTTCGCGTGTTTGTTCTGTGAAACATACACTGTAGATTCGCAGCTTTACTCTAAGCAACGCTCAATAGGAAATGTTGAAAATTTTAGTCCACGGTGTACCCTCATTCACACTAAACCTGCTCTGATGTTTTAATTACAGACATCATAATATTAAAACTTTGGAAACTTGAGCTCTACTGAATGGAGATCAATCATTAACTTATACAAGCCATTAATTTTATGCATATTTTTTATATATATGTGTACAACGTTATCGGCAACAAAGAAGTAGTTTTTGTTAAAATTCCTTCCTGGGATATTTGGCTGTAGTCCAATGTTTTCTACAAAACCAGACGTTTCGGCAATGCCATCGACTTCCATCATCAGTGCAAATCGAGTGCGATAACGTGAGGCGGTATATGTTAGTGACCACAGTACTGTGGTTAAGGCTGAAGCAGTAAGTAGAAAGAAGTAGTTTCTATGGTAATATTTCATTTCGAAAATGATTTTAAATATAAATCTTAGAATATGGAAGTCATGTATGGTTCTCCATACCGATATTTTTCGTTTGCTTTCAAGCGGCTTGACCAAAATTAGGTACATGCCCATTGGTCAATACCGTTGAACTTAGGTGTCACATGACCTTTATTATGTAAAATATATGGTTTTTACATTTTCCACTCCCAATTACTCTCTAATTAATACTTAATTGTACCTAAATTGAATTATACAGTGATCTTCCTCATAATAAGACAAAGCATTTTGGTATCTCATTTGATATGTGTGTGTTTCCTAATAGATGGTTTAGCATCTTTACAAACATTTTTTTTTCATGTCTTTACACAGTTTGACATTCACTAAAATATTTTCTAATTCATTTATGTATTCTAAAAATGTGATTACCATTATAGAAATACTGTCTATTTTGTTAATTTTACTATTCCTTATTAATTTATATTGGTTTGTTACTTTACTGGCTATTCTGACAATAGTTTATTTATTTTAACATTGGCCTATGTCATGGTGATTCTTTCAGTACCATGTCTCATTTTGGTATTTATTATTTGGCCTTTTGGTTGAACCCTTCTTAGTAATTACTAATGTTCTCTGGTATCTTATTACATTGGATTAACATACTCTTCATATTCTTATAATATTATTACATCAACAAAAAATACAAACATATTAACTCAATGTCATGTCTTCATGACTGAGATTCTGATAAACACTAAACAGATAACTAATTTCCAAAAAACACAAAATATCGGTATGGAGAACCATACATGACTTCCATATTCTAAGATTTATATTTAAAATCATTTTCGAAATGAAATTTTACCATAGAAACTACTTCTTTCTACTTACTGCTTCAGCCTTAACCACAGTACTGTGGTCACTAACATATACCACCTCACGTTATCGCACTCGATTTTCACTGATGATGGAAGTCGATGACATTGCCGAAACGTCTGGTTTTGTAGAAAACATTGGACTACAGCCAAATATCCCAGGAAGGAATTTTAACAAAACTACTTCTTTGTTGCCGATAACGTTGTACACATATATATAAAAAATATGCATAAAATTAATGGCTTGTATAAGTTAATGATTGATCTCCATTAAGTAGTGCTCAAGTTTCCAAAGTTTTAATATTATGATGTCTGTAATTAAAACATAGAGCAGGTTTAGTGTGAATGAGGGTACACCGTGGACTAAAATTTTCAACATTTCCTATTGAGCGTTGCTTAGAGTAAAGCTGCGAATCTACAGTGTATGTTTCACAGAACAAACACGCGAAAAAGAAGGAGCGCTCCGAAGTCACTCATGGACCCTCAGCATCTTGCAGAGGATTCATTCCCTAAAGACGAAAAGTCTGTCTATGAATCGTTCCTCTGTAAACACGTGCAGTTACACTGCCCAGCGATCCACAGGAAGCAAATTGATGTCCATTTTTTCGGCTTGCACGCGTTATGTTGGTGTGGGTTTCGGCACTTTCCATGTGTCTTCCCTGCCTTTTTATTGCTGTAGTCATAATAATAAAATGGAAACGTAAACATTACATAACTGAGATATGCTTACCTGCCACGAACGATATATTATTTTATACATGTATATTAACTCATACATAATTTACATTAGAATTAAAAAATTATAAATTTATTATTTCTTTTATAAAATTGCTAAACTGCTATAATTCTTGTTTAGACAAAGCTTTTCGTCATCTCTGACATCATCAGGTCTTGAACAACTACCTGAAGGTTGTTCAAGACCTGATGATGTCAGAGATGACGAAAAGCTTTGTCTAAACAAAAATTGTAGCAGTTTAGCAATTTTATAAAAGAAATAGTAAGGATGGCTTCTAATTTAAATAATATGAAGAATATAATTTTATTGCCTGGCAACAAAATTATTTTATTTTTAACAATTACCATTGTTTGAAAAAGTTTAAATGAATTCTCAAGTACTTTACTGTTGTTAAAACGTAAAAGGTTGCAGGTAAACTACCACTTCCCCTTAACCGATCTTCACCAAAATCGAAAGTCCTTGAGATCTCTACAATTCAGGGACGTATGCAAAAAATTATTTGATTCTGTTTGAATTTGCGGCTGTTATCGTTTGCCATAGAAAATACCCTTGTTAAAACATAAAACGTTGCAGGTAAACTACCCCTTTCCCTTAACCGATCTTCACCAAAAACAATAGGTCTTGAGAACTCTACAATTCAGGGCTGTATGCGAAACATTATTTGATTCTGTTTGAATTTGCGGCTGTTATCGTTTGCCAAAAAAAAAAATTCCCTTGATAAAAAAAAACCGTTGCAGGTAAACTACCCCTTTCCCTCAACCGATATTCACCAAAAACAATAGGTCATGAGTACTCTACAAATCAGGGCAGTATGCAAAAAATTATTTGATTCTGTTTGAATTTGCGGCTGTTATCGTTTGCCATAGAAAAAATATCGGTATGGAGAACCATACATGACTTCCATATTCTAAGATTTATATTTAAAATCATTTTCAGCCAAACAGCCAGGGAAGGAATTTTAACAAAAAAGTACTTCTTTGTTGCCAATAACGTAGTACACATATAAAAAAAAATTATCCCCTCCCCCTTCAACTATAATTTTGATTTATAGAAAATTACCCCCAGCCCGTTCAACTAGCCTCTTCATTTATAGATATTTCATCTACGTTTCTACAGTGGATTATTAAGATCTTATCAGGATACTTTATCAAAATTAAGTACTTTACTCATGTTACAACAAAAAATGTTTCAGGTAAACTGCCCTTTCCCCGTAACCGATTTTCACCAAAATCAACAGACATTGAGTTCTCTATAGCTCAGGCACATATGTAAAAAGTTATTTGATTCTGTTTGAATTTACGGCAGTTATGGTTCGTCATATAAAAAATTACCCATGTTAAAACATAAAACATGAGATTTATAAAACATATCTAAGATTTATATTTAAAATCATTTTTGAAATAAAATATTTTCATAGAACCTACTAACGCTGGGGAAATCTGAGGAGCCAATCAGAGTTGGGCCTACCTGTCACTCTGCTGAATTTGGTGGAAAGCCCTGTCACTGTCGTCAAGTCCCCACCTCAATGAAGAACCCATTGTTTTATAAAAATATATTTAAATTTTGAAAACTGAAAATTCTTTTCTTGTAAATATTTATATTTTATAATCAAAATGACTTTATTTTTGTTACCTGGCAACAAAATTATTTTATTTTCAACAATTACCATTGTTTCAAAAAGTTTAAATAAATTTTCAAGTACTTTACTCTTGTTAAAACGTAAAAGGTTGCAGGTAAACTACCCCTTCTCCTTAACCGATCTTCACCAAAATCGAAAGTCCTTGAGACCTCTACAATTCAGGGATGTATGCAAAAAATTATTTGATTCTGTTTGAATTTGCGGCAGTTATCGTTTGCCATAGAAAAAAAAACGTTGCAGGTAAACTACCCCTTCCCCTTAACCGATCTTCACCAAAAACAATAGGTCTTGAGTACTCTACAAATCAGGGCTGTATGCAGAAAATTATTTGATTCTGTTTGAACTTGCGGCTGTTATCGTTTGCCATAGAAAATACCCTTGTTAAAAAAACGTTGTAGGTAAACTACCCCTTTCCCTTAACCGATCTTCACCAAAAACAATAGGTCTTGAGAACTCTACAATTTAGGGCTGTATGCAAATAATCTTTTGATTCTGTTTGAATTTGCGGCTGTTATCGTTTGCCATAGGAAATACCCTTGTTAAAACATAAAACGTTACAGGTAAACTACCCCTTTCCCATAACCGATCTTCACCAAAAACAATAGGTCTTGAGAACTCTACAATTCAGGGCTGTATGCGAAAAATTATTTGATTCTGTTTGAATTTGCGGCTGTTATCGTTTGCAAAAAAAAAATTTTCCCTTGATAAAAAAAAACCGTTGCAGGTAAACTACCCCTTTCCCTCAACCGATCTTCACCAAAAACAATAGGTCGCGAGTACTCTACAAATCAGGGCTGTATGCAAAAAATTATTTGATTCTGTTTGAATTTGCGGCAGTTATCGTTTGCCATAGAAAAAAAATCTACAGACAGACACACAGACACACACACAGACACTTTTCGGAAAACGACTTTTTTTCATGTTTTGAGTGTAGTAGAATCAGAATCTGCAATAATCTCGAACACGATTTTTTTTGCCATCACCATACTTCCATTCCTTAAGGAATATGGAAGTAAAAATCTACAGACAGACAGACAGACATACAGACACTTCGAAAAACGACTTTTTTTTCATGTTTTGAGTGTAGTACAATCAGAATCTGCAATAATCTCGAACACGATTTTTTTTGCCATCACCATACTTCCATTTCCTTAAGGAATATGGAAGTAAAACTGTTTAACATATAATAAATATCGGTATGGAGAACCATACATGACTTCCATGTTCTATGATTTATATTTAAAATCATATTCGAAATGAAATATTTCCATAGAGACTACGTCTTTCTACTTATTGCTTCAGCATTAACCACAGTACTGTGGTCACTAACGTATACCACCTCACGTTTTCGCACTCGATTTTCACTGATGATGGCAGTCGATGGAACTGCCGAAAACTCTGGTTTTGCAGAAAAACATTGGACTATGGCTAAAGAGCCCGGGAAGCAATTTTAACAAAAAACTACTTCTTTGTTGCCGATAACGTAGTACACATATAAAAAATTCTCCCCTCCACCTTCAACTATAATTTTTAATAATAGAAAATTACCACCACCCCGTTCACCTAACCTCTTCATTTATAGATATTTCATCTACGTTTCTACAGTGGATTACTATGAGCTTCTTATCAGGATACTTATTTATAAAAGTTAAGTACTTTACTCTTGTTAAATCATAAAATTTTTCAGGTAAACTACTGTGCCGGTTCGATGCCGGCGGTTACAAAAAATTCTAGAAGGGTTTTCGTAATTGTAACGTAACGTGAGCAGTGGCAGCGGAGCGGACTTCGGTCCGCGGTATGAGGGGAGCGGCACGGTGTGCGGTTGCGCGCGCAGCTCGGCTATGTGCAGTGAAAATTGTGTGCCGCGGAGGGCAGTCAACGCTTGGCCTCGCTCAAGAGAATTGTCCCCCTCCGTCTCCGCTCTTTGTATTGTTCCACGCAGTTTGAATCTCTCTACATGATGGGCTAGAGAATAAACGACTCCCGGTAAGAATTAATTAATTTTCATTATTTGTGTGGATATTTAATAACAAGATATATGCTATCGTGTGAAGTACGTATTTATGTGTGTGCGACCTGACAAAGTTATGTAAGAGATATTTTTTTACTGTTGTACGCAACGCCCTTTGTATAGCCATGCCTTAGTATTTTCTGTAGTAATGCGAGAAGTTTCAAGAGTCATTCTCATAGTAAAAGTGCATTACAGAAAAATTAATCACTAAAAAAACCTGGTGCGCAGTCAAGTAGTGAACTGTGTCTGTGCAGGTAGTATACTGTCGCAGTCTTTGTTAATTATCTTCACAAATAGAGAATGAAGTGTGAGAGCTTCTGTGTATGAAACTTAATTGAAGGTAAAACATTCTCAATCCTGTGAGTGACTTGCTGTTAAATTTTTTTTCGATCAAATAATGATTACTGCTCTGCACGTGGCCGGTTTAACCTGCAAAATTTTGTCGAAGCATGTTGACTGAGTACAGTTCACTTTCTATTAAGCCACTATTTAATAAGTTCTGTTCATGATGCAAATTACTTATTCCATGGCTGATTTTAGACTATTTAAGCAGGTTGTAAAAACTTTAATTAATTAATATTGTGCTTTTGGTGAGAGTTAGCTGGCGGCCCGTTAAGAGGTTAATTACCTTAACTCGGGTGTACATTCTTATAGACAGTTCTCTAATTTACTTGAATTCTTAGGGTTCTCGCACTAAGCCGGGTTCCTGGCTTGCTGTGGGCTGAACATCTGCTCAAGCTGTGAACCATGTCAAGATCGCCTACGAAGAGGGAGACGGAGACCGAATTCCTATGTTGCACTCGCCAGCACACTTGAGGTGATATTTATACTTTATTTCATTTTTAGGGCCGGGCCGGCAGTGTGCCCGTTTACTGCAAATTGCATAGATGCCATGGGACCACGTGTCCAGACTGTTTACCGGGAAGTTGAGCTGTGATCATGACTCTGAACACTATAACTTAAATTTCATAAACCTTTTTTATAACTCATTTAAATAACACTAAATGCTATGCCTGTAAGTGCGTGCTGCACTGCGAGAGCGCGCCAGAGAGATTTTAATCTTGTACCATTTTATTGTTGCTCTAATCTTTTACTCTTTACAAAATTTAATTATTGCTCAGTAGTTCTGTTCCGGCTGGAACAGCTGTGTATAAAATTTAATTTGACTATGGGTTTCACATTAAGGGCTGGGGACTTTCCTGGGGTTTTTTGTGGGACTTTTCTGGGGTTACAAAATGGACTTAGTTTTCTCTGACACGCTGGTACAACTTCAGACAGGTCGAATGCCTGTCAACTTTTGTCAACTACATGTGGGCGCGCTCCCTCAGATGCCAGAGCACAACCACCTTACTGTATTCTTTTCATTAATTAATTTTTTTTTAGTCATTTGAGGCTAATAGAATTAATTCCTAATGTAATGGGAATATTTTAATTTATTTTGCCCCTTGCACAAGGGCTAAACTGATTGTTTTCTTAACGGGCCAACACATATGGGTTGACTTCCCATTTATAGCTTTGCTGTGTTATTTTGACTATAAAACATGTATTCATCATTTCTTTTTGAGTAAATTATGTATTGTCAAAATCTTCAGAAATTGTAATGCCTCAAACAATTAATTTTGTTTACTAATGTATATAGAGATTGATTCTTTTTTTGTAATTTTTTGAAGTCAAATAAATGTTTAGAATTTTATAAATACCTTCTGAAAATAGAGGACGTAGTTGTCAGTTTCAATTAATGATGTGAAAGGAACTTAAGGTTCACACACTCTTCTTGGGTCATTGATCAATGGAATGCTAGATAAAGGGGTGGTCCGGTTGTTTGTGCCTCATGAATTATCATTCTTCCTGGGGGTTTGGCTTTTGTTATTCTACTGAACGGGTTGCCTATTGGCGTATATTTTATCACTTCCGAGTTATAAGATTGTAGTTACTCTACCTGTTGGGTGGGTGCATTCCAGGGGCATGCGTGTTAAAAAACTAATGTAACTGGGAGTTGGTGTACCTTGTGTTCTGTGTGTGTTGTTATGTGTCTAGCTAGCCACGAGATGTGAGAATATTTTATAATTATATATGCATGTGTCCACTGATGTATATACACTTGTGATGTTTTATATTTATACACATTTGTCATTCTTAATATTTATACACACTTGTTATTCTTAAGATTTATACACACTTGTTATTCTTAAGAGTTATACATACTTGTTATTTTTTTCACTTGTATTCATACTTGTGATTGGGCACATATGTTATTCTGATTTGAAGATGTGAAAGCAGCGCAGGAAGGAAAATAAATTGTTATCGTTCTGTTACAGCTGAGTTTTATTGCAAGTCCCGTCATACTGGACCCAGCATAATTTTTGCTTCTCTAGGCTCCTGCCTAGTTCTAGATAACTTGTAACCTCTCTTTAAATACCAAAAGCATAGAGAGGTTACACTACCCCTTTCTCTAAACCGATCTTCTCCAAAATCAATAGACCTTCCGTCCTCTACAATTCAGGGATGCATGCAAAAAAATATTTGATTCTGTTTGAATGTGCGGCAGTTATCGTTCGTCATGGAAACATTTCTCTTGTTACAACATAAAATGTTGCAGGTAAACTACCCCTTTCCCTTAACCGATCTTCACCAAAATCAGTAGACCTTGAGCACTCTGCAACTCAGGAAAGGGTGCAAAAAATGATTTGATTCTCTTTGAATTTTCGGCAGTTATCGTTTGTCATAAAAATAATTACCCTTTTTAAAACATAAAACGTTGCTGATAAACTACCCCTTCGCTTAACCCATCTTCAACAAAATCAACAGATCTTGAGTTCTGTATAATTCAAAAAGGTATGCAGAAGAGTAGTTGATTCTGTTTTAATGTACGGCAGTTATCATTCGTCATAAAAAAAATTACCCTTGATAAAACATAAAATGTTGCTGGTAAACTACCCTATTCCCTTAACCGATCTTCACCAAAACCAACAGGTCTTGAGAACTCTACATTTCAGGGCTGTATGCAAAATATTATATGATTCTGTTTGAATTTGCGGCTGTTATCGTTTGCCACATAAAATACCCTTGATAAAACAAAAAACGTGGCAGGTAAACTACCCCTTTCCCTTAACCGATCTTCACCAACACCAATATGTATTGAGAACTCTACAATTCAGGGCTGTATGCAAAATATTATATGATTCTGTTTGAATTTGCGGCTGTTATCGTTTGCCATACAAAATACCCTTGATAAAACAAAAAACGTGGCAGGTAAACTACCCCTTTCCCTTAACCGATCTTCACCAAAAACAATAGGTCTTTAGTACTCAACAAATCAGGGCTGTAAACAAAAACCTATTTGATTCTGTTTGAATTTGCGGCTCTTATCGTTTGCCATAGAAAATACCCTTTTAAAACATAAAACGTTGCAGGTAAACTACCCCTTTCCCTTAACCGATCTTCACAAACACCAATAGGTATTGAGAACTCTACAATACAGGGCTGTATGCAAAACATCATTTGATTGTATTTGAATTTGCGGCTGTTATCGTTTACCATAGACAAAATATCGGTATGGAGAACCATACATGACTTCCATATTCTAAGATTTATATTTAAAATCATTTTCAGCCAAACAGCCAGGGAAGGAATTTTAACAAAAAAATACTTCTTTGTTGCCAATAACGTAGTACACATATAAAAAAAAATTATCCCCTCCCCCTTCAACTATAATTTTGATTTATAGAAAATTACCCCCAGCCCGTTCAACTAGCCTCTTCATTTATAGATATTTCATCTACGTTTCTACAGTGGATTATTAAGATCTTATCAGGATACTTTATCAAAATTAAGTACTTTACTCATGTTACAAGAAAAAATGTTTCAGGTAAACTGCCCTTTCCCCGTAACCGATCTTCACCAAAATCAACAGACATTGAGTTCTCTATAGCTCAGGCACATATGTAAAAAAGTATTTGATTCTGTTTGAATTTACGGCAGTTATGGTTCGTCATATAAAAAATTACCCATGTTAAAACATAAAACATGAGATTTATAAAACATATCTAAGATTTATATTTAAAATCATTTTTGAAATAAAATATTTTCATAGAACCTACTAACGCTGGGGAAATCTGAGGAGCCAATCAGAGTTGGGCCTACCTGTCACTCTGCTGAAACTGGTGGAAAGCCCTGTCACTGTCGTCAAAGTATCAGCCTTGACAGGGTCCTCTTTTTCTGCAAAATGGGAGAGGCTTGAGATGGAGTGAGTGACATGGTCCCCACCTCAATGAAGAACCCATTGTTTTATAAAAATATATTTAAATTTTGAAAACTGAAAATTCTTTTCTTGTTGTAAATATTTATATTTTATAATCAAAATGACTTTATTTTTGTTACCTGGCAACAAAATTATTTTATTTTCAACAATTACCATTGTTTCAAAAAGTTTAAATAAATTTTCAAGTACTTTACTCTTGTTAAAACGTAAAAGGTTGCAGGTAAACTACCCCTTCCCCTTAACCGATCTTCACCAAAATCGAAAGTTCTTGAGACCTCTACAATTCAGGGACGTATGCAAAAAATTATTTCATTCTGTTTGAATTTGCGGCTGTTATCGTTTGCCATAGAAAATACGCTTGATAAAAAAACCTTGCAGGTAAACTACCCCTTCCCCTTAACCGATCTTCACCAAAAACAATAGGTCTTGAGTACTCCACAAATCACGGCTGTATGCAAAAAATTATTTGATTCTGATTGAATTTGCGGCTGTTATCGTTTGCCATAGAAAATACCCTTGTTAAAAAAACGTTGCAGGTAAACTACCCCTTTCCCTTAACCGATCTTCACCAAAAACAATAGGTCTTGAGAACTCTACAATTTAGGGCTGTATGCAAATAATCTTTTGATTCTGTTTGAATTTGCAGCTGTTATCGTTTGCCATAGGAAATACCCTTGTTAAAACATAAAACGTTACAGGTAAACTACCCCTTTCCCCTAACCGATCTTCACCAAAAACAATAGGTCGTGGGAAATCTACAATTCAGGGCTGTATACGAAACATTATTTGATTCTGTTTGAATTTGCGGCTGTTATCGTTTGCCAAAAAAAAAAAAAATTTCCCTTGATAAAAAAAAACCGTTGCAGGTAAACTACCCCTTTCCCTCAACCGATCTTCACCAAAAACAATAGGTCGTGAGTACTCTACAAATCAGGGCTGTATGCAAAAAATTATTTGATTCTGTTTGAATTTGCGGCAGTTATCGTTTGCCATAGAAAAAAAATCTACACACAGACAGACAGACAGACACTTTTCGGAAAACGACTTTTTTCATGTTTTGAGTGTAGTAGAATCAGAATCTGCAATAATCTCGAACACGATTTTTTTTGCCATCACCATACTTCAATTCCTTAAGGAATATGGAAGTAAATATCGGTATGGAGAACCATACATGACTTCCATATTCTAAGATTTATATTTAAAATCATTTTCAGCCAAACAGCCAGGCTGTGCCTTACCTGCCTTTTTATTGCTCTATTAAATGAAAAATATTATATTACATTAAAATGAAAAAATTATAATTTTATTGCCTGGCAACAAAATTATTTTATTTTTAACAATTACCATTGTTTCAAAAAGTTTAAATAAATTTTCAAGTACTTTACTCTTGTTAAAACGTATAAGGTTGCAGGTAAACTACCCCTTCCCCTTAACCGATCTTCACCAAAATCGAAAGTCATTGAGACCTCTACAATTCAGGGACGTATGCAAAAAATTATTTGATTCTGTTTGAATTTGCGGCTGTTATCGTTTGCCATAGAAAATACGCTTGATAAAAAAACGTTGCAGGTAAACTACCCCTTCCCCTTAACCGATCTTCACCAAAATCGGAAGTCATTGAGACCTCTACAATTCAGGGACGTATGCAAAAAATTATTTGATTCTGTTTGAATTTGCGGCTGTTATCGTTTGCCATAGAAAATACGCTTGATAAAAAAACGTTGCAGGTAAACTACCCCTTCCCCTTAACCGATCTTCACCAAAAACAATAGGTCTTGAGTACTCTACAAATCAGGACTGTATGCAAAACATTATTTGATTCTGTTTGAATTTGCGGCTGTTATCGTTTGCCATAGAAAATACCCTTGTTAAAAAAACGTTGCAGGTAAACTACCCCTTTCCCTCAACCGATCTTCACCAAAAACAATAGGTCTTGAGAAATCTACAATTCAGGGCTGTATGCGAAACATTATTTGATTCTGTTTGAATTTGCGGCTGTTATCGTTTGCCAAAAAAAAAAAATTTCCCTTGATAAAAAAAACCGTTGCAGGTAAACTACCCCTTCCCCTCAACCGATCTTCACCAAAAACAATAGGTCGCGAGTACTCTACAAATCAGGGCTGTATGCAAAAAATTATTTGATTCTGTTTGAATTTGCGGCAGTTGTCGTTTGCCATAGAAAATACGCATGATAAAAAACGTTGCTGGTAAACTACCCCTTCCCCTCAACCGATCTTCACCAAAAACAATAGGTCTTGAGTACTCTACAAATCAGGGCTGTATGCAGAAAATTATTTGATTCTGTTTGAATTTGCGGCTGTTATCGTTTGCCATAGAAAATACCCTTGTTAAAAAAACGTTGTAGGTAAACTACCCCTTTCCCTTAACCGATCTTCACCAAAAACAAAAGGTATTGAGAACTCTACAATTTAGGGCTGTATGCAAATAATCTTTTGATTCTGTTTGAATTTGCGGCTGTTATCGTTTGCCATAGGAAATACCCTTGTTAAAACATAAAACGTTACAGGTAAACTACCCCTTTCCCTTAACCGATCTTCACCAAAAACAATAGGTCTTGAGAACTCTACAATTCAGGGCTGTATGCGAAACATTATTTGATTCTGTTTGAATTTGCGGCTGTTATCGTTTGCCAAACAAACAAAATTACCCTTGCTAAAAAAAAACCGTTGCAGGTAAACTACCCCTTTCCCTCAACCGATCTTCACCAAAAACAATAGGTCGCGAGAACTCTGCAAAACCGGGCTGTATGCAAAAAATTATTTGATTCTGTATGAATTTGCGGCAGTTATCGTTTGCCATAGAAAAAAATCTACAGACAGACAGACACACAGACAGACAGACACACAGACACTTTTCGGAAAACGACTTTTTTTCATGTTTTGAGTGTAGTAGAATCAGAATCTGCAATAATCTCGAACACGATTTTTTTTGCCATCACCATACTTCCATTCCTTAAGGAATATGGAAGTAAAATTACCCTTGATAAAAAACCGTTGCAGGTAAACTACCCCTTTCCCTTAACCGATCTTCACCAAAAACGATAGGTCTTGAGAACTCTACAATTCAGGGCAGTATGCAAAATATTATATGATTCTGTTTGAATTTGCGGCTGTTATCGTTTGCCATACAAAATACCCTTGATAAAACAAAAAACGTGGCCGGTAAACTACCCCTTTCCCTTAAACGATCTTCACCAAAAACAATAGGTCTTTAGTACTCAAGAAATCAGAGCTGCATGCAAAAACTTATTTGATTCTGCTTGAATTTGCGGCTCTTATCGTTTGCCATAGAAAATACCCTTTTAAAACATAAAACGTTGCAGGTAAACTACCCCTTTCCCTTAACCGATCTTCACCAAAATCAAAAGGACTTGAGAACTCTACAATTCAGGGCAGTATGCAAAACATTATTTGATTATGTTTGAATTTGCGGATGTTATCGTTTGCCATAGAAAATACCCTTGTTAAAACATAAAACCTTGCAGGTAAACTACCCCTGTCCCTTAACCGATCTTCACCAAAATCAAAAGGACTTGAGAACTCTACAATTCAGGGCAGTATGCAAAACATTATTTGATTATGTTTGAATTTGCGGATGTTATCGTTTGCCATAGAAAATACCCTTGTTAAAACATAAAACGTTGCAGGTAAACTACCCCTGTCCCTTAACCGATCTTTACCAAAATCAACAGATCTTGAGTACTCTACAATTCAGGGCTGTATGCGAAACATTATTTGATTCTGTTTGAATTTGCGGCTGTTATCGTTTGCCAAACAAACAAAATTACCCTTGATAAAAAAAAACCGTTGCAGGTAAACTACCCCTTTCCCTCAACCGATCTTCACCAAAAACAATAGTCGCGAGTACTCTACAAATCAGGGCTGCATGCAAAAAATTATTTGACTCTGTATGAATTTGCGGCTGTTATCGTTTGCCATAGAAAAAAATCTACAGACAGACACTTTTCGAAAAATGACTTTTTTTCATGTTTTGAGTCTAGTACAATCAGAATCTGCAATAATCTCGAACACGATTTTTTTTGCCATCACCATACTTCCATTTCCTTAAGGAACATGGAAGTAAAAAATAACTACTTCTTAATAAATCTAACAACACTGTTTAACTTATATTACTATTATTTTTCCTAGTTTATTTTATTCTGTTATTCAATGATTATATCAAACCAATTTAATTTAATTCTTCCTAATTGAATAGGTAATGTTCATTATTGGTATTGATGTCCCTTTGAATCAACATACAAATGTTAAAAAGACATAAGGGCTTTTATAATTAATTACAAAACTGGTAATCCCTCTTTTTAATTTAAAAGCATAATTGGGAATAATTATCATCATTATCCCAACATTGTTTTATACCCTTTTTTTGTTTTTTGTGCCCACTTTTGTTTTTTGATAGTTTGTGTTTACACTTATTTTGTCACTGACAGACCTCACTAACCTACACAGTCCTGTCTGTTTGATTAATTACTATCATCTTTCACTTCTCACTCCACTTCTACTAATAAACATTGTTTACAGTGTTTCTTACAAACTATTATACATTGGTTTTTATCAGATACTGTATTGTACTTCTGGGTTACTTTAGGGGTTTTATTTATTTTATTTTATGAGTTTTAGTTTTTTTTTAGTTTAATTAAGTTTGACCTTATTTATCTGGGCCTATCTACTTCTGTTACATTACAGATACCTCCCCACCAAAACATGATTATTTTACTTAAACAGGGTTTGGGGAAAATAATCTGTTGAGGGCCTTCACCTTCTCTGGTTTATTCATAAAATTTTTTGATCTCAGTTTGGTTGTACGTGCCCTTGATCCTGTTGGTATTTGGGTACCCAATCACATAGGTGTTGTTGCTATTATTTCTTCTTATTATAAAAGGTCCTATATAAAGTAGAAATAGCTTTTTTGCTATCCCTTCGGTACTACTCGGTTGTTGTCTGTTTTTAATCAGTATTTGTTCTGTCTTTTTCTTCTTAACTCCGCTTGGTGATGCACTCTGTTGTATATTCTTGTTAAATTTATTTCTTCCTGTGGTTCTTCAGGGAAATTTATTATATCTGTTATTTCTCTTGGTGGCAGTCTTGAAAACATTAGTTGGTACGGACAGATGCCTAATGTCTCATGGTAGGACAAATTTAAATATGTTTCTGTGTTTGTTATGTACTTGCTCCACTTTTTGTGGTTGTCATGACAGTAAGTACGAAGAATCCGACCTACTTCCCTTAATACTCCTTCTGCAGGATTACTGCTTGGATGATAGATAGAGGTCTTGTATGTTTTTATTCCTTTACCTAACATTTCTTCACGCCATCTCTTACCTTTGAATTGCGTTCCGTGGTCTGTTATTATTGACTCTGGTATACCTATATTTACAATGTATTTTTTGATTATCACATTTACGATCACCCTGGTGGACGCTCTGCTAATCAGGTATAACTTTGTGTACTTAGTAAAATGGTCCCAAATGATTACTATGTATTTATGCCTATGTCTTCCTCCGCTCTGGGGAAAAGGTCCACAAATATCTAAGAACACTTTTTCTGACCTTCGTTCAGATGTTATTGTAATTATGGCTCCTTCTTTCTTCTCGTTGTTTATTTTTACCCTTTGACATAGTCCACATCTTCTTAATGTCAGCCTTTCTTTTCTATTTATTCCCTTTATGTAGACGTGCTCCTCTAAAGCTTTAATGACTTTTGTGGGTCCCATGTGTCCATAAAGTTGATGGTATATCGTTATTATTTGGGTCTCAATTGTTTTAGGTATATATAACTTCCATCTGTTGTCCCTGGTAGTGGATTTTGTAAACATCACATTATTAAAAATCTGATAATATGGCAGTAATTTTATGTCATCATTTTGGATTCTAGTTTTGATGTGCATAAGTTTAGTGTCTTTTATTTGTTCTTTGTTATATTATTCAATAAATTGGCTAGCTATTCCTTGCATGCGAAAATATGGTATATTTTGCCGATATCTTCCCTGTCAACCTCAAATGTGCCCTTATCTAGATTGACTCTGGATAATTCTGCAACTGTATTTTGTTTACCTGGGACATACTCCCATGTGATATGATATTCTTGTAAGGGCAGAATCCACTGAGTCAGTCTACCATGACTTAACTTATACTTCTGTAAGAACGATATCGATCTGTGGTCTGATCTTACAGTTATTTGGAAGCTTAGTATGTATGTTCGGAACTTGTTGCATGCAAACACCACACCCAACAATTCTTTTTCTGTTACGTTGTAGTTGCATTCGCTACTGTTTAATACTCGACTTGCAAAACTTAGTACCAGGTGGTTTCCTTCATTGCCCTCTTGATAAAGCTCTGCGCCAAGGCTCACATCACTTGCATCACAGTTGATATAAAACCTTTTATTGAAATCGAGATGGTGAAGGATAATGTTGTCCAAGAATTTGTTTTTAATCAATTTGAATGTCTCATCATCCTCCTTACCCCATTTCCATTTATATTTGGACAATAAAAGATGCTTGAACCTAACTGTTAAATATGAGTAATGCTTCTGAAACTTTCTGTTGCGAACTCCCAAGAATGATTGGAGTTGCCTAAGATTTTTCCGTGTTGGAAAATTTTGTATTGCATCTACTTTCTCAGGGGACGTAGTGATTCCGTTTTCTGTTAATATAAATCCAAGAAACTAGAGTTTGTTAGTTATCAATTTTGACTTGTCCAATTTCAGTGTTATATTATTTTCGACCAGTCTGCTTAGCACCATCTCTACTCATTGACAGTGTTCCTCCCATGTCGTAGATGTTATTAACAGGTCATCTACATAGACTGTTGTAAATTCAAGTACATCTCTCCCAAGAATCTGATCCATGTACTTGACAAATATTGCAACAAAGTTCACTAACCCAAACAGAAGTCGCTTAAATTGATAATTTCTGCCTTCAAAAATAAATGGTATGTACTTTCTTCTATTAGGGTGTAGCTCTACCTGCCAATAGCCACATACAGCGTCTCATATACTCATATACTTGCAACCTTTAAATTTTTTCATGATTTCGTCTATCTCTCCCGGCGAAGTTCTGTCATTTATTATATTTTTATTAATCTCCCATGCATTGAGACACAGGCGTACAGCCCCATCCTTCTTCTGTACTGCTACAACTGGACTTGTGTAAGGTGATGAACTATATTCTATTATGTCTTGTTCCATTGTACGTTGTATTTCTTTCTTAACTGCTGGTTTCAAGGACTGTGCTATGGGGTACGACTTCTTGTTGAAGTTAATAGGTGTGTGGAATGATAGTTCGCAACCAAAGTTCTTTGCCTTCCCTGGCAGATTTGAAAATACTTTTCTATACTTCTGATATATTCCAATAAGTTGTCTCCTTTGTATAGTGGTGATTTCGCTCATATTAGTTATTGCAAATGAATTAATTTATCCTATCTTCTTGTCCCATTTGTCATCTTCTATTTGGGCTGATTCCCCGATTGGTGCTATTAACTTCTCCCTCTCATTACTGAATAAGGTAAATGTCTGTCGATTGTGAGTGGCACATTTGCGGCCCTTTATCTCACTCGACCATTTCCCTTGTGCATGGTACAGTGTTATCTTTCCACTGCACATATCAATGACTGCTGAGTGGCGCCGTCATACCCTATCGTTGCTTTAAATGGTAAGCCTTGCGCTACCAAAAACACCATCTGAATCATTTGGCCCTGACTGGACACTTCTAACATGGGTTGTTGTCTGACTGTTTTATTCAACCTCCCAATAGCTCCCACTATCACCATGTTGCTTATTGGAAGTGTTGGTATTTCTTCTTTACAATGTTCTTTTATTCGGTTAAATTCCACCAAGTCTATTAACGACACGTTGGCCCCTGTGTCAATCATTATTTCTATTGGTACCCCTTGTAACTCAGCTGTTGTGAATATTATCTCATTATTTTCCGATGCGGTTTCGACTTCTAATAGTTCCTCGCATATGTTCCTCAAATAGTTGTTTTTTCTTATAATTTTAATTTCTTCGTCACCATGATCATTGGTCATCTGCCCGTTTAGGTCCTGCAGTGATGGGCAATCTGTTATTCTCACTGCAGACCCAAGTTTCCCACTATCTCTTGTGATTGGGTACTTTCTGCAGCTTCTTCATGACTCCTATTATCCATCCTAAATTCCCTTCCTACTTCTGGATTTCTTGCAGAGTGATCTTCGCTACTTCTACTCCTAGGTGGGTACCTCCTCTCTTCATTATATCTGTTGTTATTCCTATAATTCCTAACGTAATCAAAACTCCTCCTTCTTGTTCTATACTGGTTATTGTTGTTATTATTATTATAATGATTATTATTACTTTGGTTTTGATTATTATTATTATGGGTGTTATTATTATTAAAATGGTTATTATTACTATTTTCTCTGCCACGGACATAGTTTACATGTTGGCATTGGTCCCGGTTTTGGTCCCCTCTGTTTGTCTTCGGTCTGTCATACTGCCTCTTTGAACTGCGGTAATATCCCTCTTGTTCATAGTTTCCCAATAGTGCCTCCATGGCTCCTATCATCTTCACCTGTCCACAGAGTCGGGTTCAGATTATACCCTCCTCAAAATGGTAGGACAGTTTTGTCACCAGGCACTCCTCAGGGATTCGTGGCTCCAAGTTCCGGGCTAAACATACCTTCCCAAGGAAGTACACTGTTGGTGTCTGGCCTCGGGCTGCGTCGAATTTTCCATTGCATAAGTTGTCCCTTATAATGTTCTGGAAGGACTCCGACCAGTATTTATCTCGGAACAGTTGTTTAAATCCGTCATAATTGTGTACTTCATTTTGGATGGCTGACCACCAATTATCATTAATTCCCTTAAATCCTTCGTCTTGGAAGTTCTTTATTATGCTCCATCTATTCTCTCTTGTTTGGTTGAGCCATTCACTCACTCTTTCAAGGAACTCCATAGGGTTTCTCTTGCAGTCCCTGAAATTAATAGTCTCTCTATGGTCCGGTATGATATTTTGAGGGCAATACATTGGCCTATTCTGGAGAATTCCCAGTTCCTCCTGGATGTGGCCTACCTGACCCTTTACTTGTCCTACCTCACTATTGATGTTTTCGATTTGACCGGGTACCGTCTCCTGTACTTTGTCAAGTTTTTTTATGTTTCTTCTTGTATATGTGTTATATGGACTTTACTATTGTCTTCCACGTTGTTTACCTGTGTAATTATATTCTCCTTGAACAGTAGAAGTTCTTCATTTGTTCAATCGACTCTTTGATTCATTGTTTCGTTGATTTCTTTTATTTTTTAATCAATCAGTATCTTCGTTAATTCTTTCTATTCTTCCATTTATGCTTTCGTTTATGCTATTTATTTTTTCATGTATTTCCCTAAACTCTTCTTCAGTGCTTTCACTGGTACTGTCTATTTTTTCATTTATTCTCTCAATTTTATTGTTTAAATTCTCATTCATTTGTTTATTATTTTCATTTATCGTTTTCCTTACGTTTTCATTAGTACTTTCTCTAATACTGTCTATTTTTTTGTTCATTTGTTTATCATTTTCATTAGTATTTTTGTTAATACTGTCTATTTTTTCATTCATCTGTTTCATTAAATTTTCACTCAAATTTTCATTTTGTTTCCTTGAGTTTTCATTAGTTTCTTCTCTATTATCATTCATTTTTTTCATTAAATCTTCACTCAATCGTTTTAGCATTTGTTCCATTATTTGCAATTCCAGGCCTCCTCTGGGTTCCTCATTGTCTGTCTGTCATTGGGTGCCTGTTGTTCCATCTCTCTGTCCATGATTGCCTCTGCCTCGTGTTCTCGCCTATCTTCTTCTGTCTCTGGGTCCTTCGTTCTCCTTTTTGAAGTAGCTCTTCGTGTAGCGGGTCATTTTTGGGTGTTTTTATTTTTAACCGTTTGGGGCATTATTATATTGTTACTTATTTCGTTTTCGGGCGGACTGGTATAATAAATTTGAAAAAACTGTAAGTGTATTGTGCAACGTTATTTAACAAGCAACAGCACGAGGTTGAGAAACAGCGTTTGGAACAAAAGCGACGCGCAATTTCAGTGGTGTAACGGCAGAAGAATTTACCTCCACCAAAATTCTAAGAACTCTGTGCATGTGTTTTGACGCCCGTATGCAACTCAGCCGGGCGGGGATCGGCACTGACGCCGTGAGTGATACCGCAGTTGAGACCAACATGGCGCTGGGACGAGAAGTTATTAGTTCTAAGTGACCGGCTACCGGAAACCGGCGTCAAACTCCGCCTACTGTGAGCGACATCAGCAGAGCAGATGCCAATATCAGCCTCTGGACACACACACATGCCAGTTATAATCCATGCATAAAATGGTTATGCCGCCGCAATTAATCACCAACGGCGACTAAAACCGGATGGCCGTGACTGCTCATTTCCCGTGACTCGAGGAAAGCACATTGTCCAGTTCGTCACTGACTGTGTCGGCGCCGACACGTGAGCTAAATATGCTCATATAATTTCATTAGTATTTGATAATGAAAGTGAAGTAGTCATTTTCTAAAACCAGGGACAGGATGGGAGGATAGTTGTAGAACAATAATATCCAAATTTGTGATTCAGTTTCGTCCTTTGCGAGACGTTTTCGACCTACCGCGGGCTGGCCACGAGGTCACAGAAGAACGCGTTGCTGGTAGTGATCTAAAATCATGTATTCAATCGGGTAATTGGGGTTTTATAATGGAATGGGAGTAGTGAGTGTGCAATGCTGGGCTGAATTAAGTGTATATGTGTGTGAATGAAGTTATATAATTGTCCATGATAAGGTAAGCGATAGTCAGTAAGGTGTAAGAGTTGCACAACATGTAACAAGAAGATTTAACATTTCAACATTTCTGAGTAATAAAGAAAAATCTGATTTCTCTTCCATACACTTGAGAGTTAAATTCTTTCAATGCCTTATTTCGTTATATGTATCGTCAGAGTTCGTCGAACGAAATGGGTTAGTCCACACTATGCGATCCGGCCAGATCAAAGTCGTAAGGTAAGTGGAAGTGTTAACTAAATTTGAATAAAATAATTTTACCGAGAGAAAGATAAAAGTTACAATTGGTGCGGCGTGACGAGGATTTAATATAACTGAAGAGGGGTTATTTTAACACCGGCCTACATCTGACGATGCATGGCGAAGTAGGGTAGTGAAAGCAAATTGATTTGGTAAAATATCAGTTTTGAAATAAAATTACTAATTGACAGTTGTTACGTAAGAAAAAATAGATAAAGTAAAAATGTCCGAGAATACAGAAAAAAGTAGTATAATAAATTCAATTATGAGTGAAAGTGGCCTTGAGTCGCAATCGCTGGATGAAAGTGGTATGTTGAGGGGGGAGACGGGTGCTGTTACAGAAACAGCTGGCGGCAGTAATGTAATAGTTCATTCCACTCCGATTGCGTCTCAACCACAACCAAACGAAATAGACGTTGATTCGGGGATTCAATTGACCCCCGTTTCAATTAATAAAAGTAAACAATTAGAGGAAACAAATATGATGAGTGTTATGCTCAGCCAATTCGAAAGAATGAATAATAATTTTGAGACCAAATTCAATGTAATAAATAAACGTTTTGATACTAATGATGAGAAATTTGAAATTTTAAGTAACGAATTCAAAGAGCAGAAAATAAAATGCGAACAGCAGAATATTAAAAATGATATTATTTTTAATGAAATTAAAGAACAGAATATTCAGTTTCAGCAAAATATAAATATAAAATTTGACGAGTTCATAAATAACATACAAGACAAGAATGTATGTCTTGAAAATGTCAATGAAATGACAAGAAATAGTCTGAATAAAGTAGAACAGAGTAAGAATAATACAAACGAAAGTCGTAATGACAATGTTGTGTTAGGTAATGAATTAATAGATAATAATGATGTTGATAATAACGAGAATAATAATGTAGTCAAAAAATTTGTATCTGAGAGTACTAATGAAGTTGTAGAATGTGATTATGAGATGTTAGTGTGTGTTAATGAGTTAGAGAGAGAGTGGAAAGAGAGTTATATTACAGGTATGGAACAGGGGGTAAATTGTTTACGAGGTAGAATGGGGGGTGAAGGAAGACCTTCACGTATATATTGTGTAGACAAGAGTGCTACAAATAATTGTTTTTTGAAGTTTTTTGCTTTTCCTGTAGAAGTCAGGAAAGATTTAATTGAATTTATACCCTCTGTCTGTAATACTTTTGAGAGTGTGATGTGGTGTTATGAAGAGAGAGAAGTAAGTAGAGAAGGGTATGTAACAGAACTGTATAATTTGCATAGAAAATATGAAGAATGGAAGGAAAGTTTAGAAGTATATGTGAATGATAATGATTACAATGATGTAATAAAAATAATTAACCCAATAGTTAATGATTTTACTGATGGAGACTTGATAAAAATACCTAACGTAGACTGGTTTAACGAATATTTGAATAAGTTGATTGAAGTTAGTTTTTCTGGTTACAACACACAAAACAGTCATTTGTGTGCTGATAAAATTGAACGATGTTATGTAGAACCAAGGTTGATTTGGAACGATGGAGGTTAAACTATTAAAACAATAAAAGACAGTATAAATATTTTGTTTTAATGGTTTTTTGACATGGCAGATTTGGACAGAAGTGCGGAAAAACTGAACAATTAATAGCAAGAGTTTGTAAATAATAATGAATTCATTTGTGTGTATTGTGAAACGTTAGGTAAATGATGTGTATATGTATTAGAAAATGTTGTGACAATAATAATATCAATATTTTGCAATTTAAATAAATAAACCAAATTAATTTTGAAAACAAGTAATCAGAGAATTATATTTGTTTGGATGGTAATGAATTCTATATTGTTAATAATTAATTTAATTAAAATAATTTGATATATTTTAAATGTTTTAATTGATTATGTAAATGTTGTATAATTAAATTTTGTGTAAATTCAATTTGTTTTACGAGATGGAAATTTGGTAATGAATGATAAATTGCTTAATTTAAATTAATTTTGTGTAAAATGTTTCAGAGATGGTAGTGATTATGTTTTGTGGGTATATCGTGTTAAATGGAATGTAAGTATGAAAATTTTATAATCATGTATAATAAAAAATGTTTACAGGTGTGACTGAGGTGTTAATGCAATAGTGAAATTTTAATGCAATCATTGTGTTGAATAAATATGATAATTAAAAATTTTAATAATAAAGGAACGTGATATTTAATGATTATTAAATAATAAATTTTGAAAATTTCAAGAAAGTTAAACGGTAAAAGGTTATGAATGGGTTAGACGATTATTGATGCAAATATTATATGATAATGTATACAAAAATTTTAATTAGTTTTCAATTGTAATTAGATTAAGTGGCTATTGTGGGGGTTGCCTGTGCTCTCACCAGTAGCGAAAAGGGTTGGGGGTAGCAGTGAGTGTTACCTCCATCGGAGGCCAAACTGGCGATAAATGTGCGGCACACCTTATCCGTGTAAAATAAAAATTTTTTTACACATAATAGTAAATGACCGTGTCGCACATAAAAATATTGATGTTTAACAGGCAGTGAAATTAAAGTTTAGATTTCCTCGACTTTTCGGGCGGTTACTGTCTTACCAGCACTAACCGTGGTTTTGGCTAGCGGCCAGCTATGGTCATATCAAGTCCCTTGACCATAGCTGACTTGAAATTGGTATATATTTGAAATTAAATGGGGGGACAATTAGAGGAAATCTCCGGAACTAGGGAACAGCGGCTGCCACTCTGTTCGAGGAGGAACAGCAAGACCGGTGGCAGATCCGTTTTTAAGGGTGCATGATTTTATAACAAGAACATATTGATGTTCACCAATTTAAAACTTAACAGCGGAAGCAGAGACACGGAGAGGTAAACCCTGCTCCAAAATATACCGTCTCTGTGGAAGCGAAAGGGCGAGACAGTCCTCCATAATCTGAAATAGTGTGTGTGGCTGGGAGGTGACGTAAAGGAGTCACGAATTTGAAATTTTATGACAAAAGTTTTTGCGTATTCAAAGTTTAATCCAATCAAAAATGCTTGTGCTCTGTCCACATAATTATATGCTCAGACTCGTAATATAAGATTCGTACTATAATTTTCAAGGTATCATTTTGTTGTTGTGTGTTAGATATAGTTGTTGACAAAATGTATTTTTATTATGTGTATTTTTTTTTTCGAAGCCAATAATTAGCCGCCTGGCAGGCAAGCAACAGAATAGGAGTACGTGTTGATAATGTATTACATGTAATTGTCCAATTTTGAATGGTATTCATGGTGTTTTTATTATGTTAGGATATCAGCTGATCAGCAATACCATGTCACTGGTATAGTGGTTTGTAAATGTTACAAGTAATTAATGTTTAGTGTACTACAGACATTTTGAAGTAAAGATAAAAAGAATATGAGAAATAAAATAACAATAATTTATGCCAATTAATAAAAGATAATTCATGGGTGATAAATGTTTTATGGGACATGCAGACCTGTCCAAGTTGAATGAAAAGTTGAATTTGAAATGATGGAGATGAATATAATGTAAGGTTGTTTTTGAGTTGATGTGATATAACAGAATTTTGTGAAATATAGATGTTGACACAGTGGTAATGGAGACTTGATGTAGAGTTTTGAATGATATATATTTATGTTTATAATTAATGAGGTTATTTTGTGTATTTGTAGTAATGTAATGAGATTGAGAATTTTGGGGATGGCAATTTTGTATTAGAGGGTAGTGTAATGTAGGAGTCCGCAACAAGGGTTGGGACGGGATAGGGATAGATTTAGTGGGGCTGGGGTCGCCTTAGGTAAAATCCAGGGGCCAAATAAGGGAAATGAGTTTTTGGGAAGGAAACACGTATCCTATATATACAAAGGGTTAGCGAGTATTATATATGTAGAGAAGGCGGCGAAGTGTGTTAAATGATAAGTTGGGGTTTAGAGTGTCCTGATTAGTAGATATTTTTGGTAGAGATGGGTGTCATGAGAATGGAAGTTGATTAATATTACAGTCAGAGGGAGAAAGTTTATATATGTATAGAGATCTAATACAGTAATTGAGAATAAATGATTTATAACACCCAAAGTAATGTAGAATTAAACTGTTAACTAAAGAGAGGAATTTATAATAAAGAATATACAATTGTTTATTTTTTTCAACCAGTGACAGAAATTGTAATAAAATTTGAAAATAATGTAAAGTCAAGAATTGTTTGTTTTAAATAATTTAAATGTCAATCTGTTTATTATTTATATTAATATTTTGTTTATTTTAAATATTTTATGTTATTATGTTTTGTATTTCAAGTTAGGATATTGCAAATGTTCAATGTGTTTTCAGAACTTATAGATAACATATGTAGGTCAAGGGTCTTGAACTTGACCTAGTTATGATCAGCTGATGAGTTCATACACCTACTAAGCTTGTGTATAGTAGGAAGCCAATTGTAATTTGTTTGTTTGATTAATTCAAACCAATATTTGGATAATTTTAATAAATGTTATTTAATAAATAAATGCCATAAAAATTTTTTAATGAATAAATTTAAATTTTTTTTTGAATTTTAAAATTTGAAAATTTTTTTGGAAAAAAAAAGAAAAAAAGAAAAAAAAAAGACTAGATTTTTCGCCTGCCAGCGAATGGATATTTTAGATGATGATTCTTTTATTATGTGTGCATTAACCATGTTTATTTTATTGTATTGCATTGTATTGGTAGAATATAAGTGGTTCTCATGTTAGAGTAAGGATGTGTTTATATTATTAGAAATGTCTAGGTTAAGTCATTTGAAACAAAAAATTAGAAAAAACAAGGAAGAGAATTTTTTGATAAACGATTATTTTTTTTTGAATTTTGATTTTTTTAAATTTTTGATAAATTTTAAAAGAAAGTTTTATTTTTTTTTATGTGTTATGGTAGCCTGTAACGTGAGTGTGTGTGAGCCCAGTATTTGCCAAAGGCAGCCCAGCTTGCAAAAGGGGGATCCATATCGGCGGAGGAGCTGGAATGATTTTAGCCAGGGATTGAGGATTTTTGGGGGTAGTATGTTGAAGGGCGAGGTGGGCTATGGTGCGAGTCTGATCGATTTCTCGGTGTTGGGATCTCTTACGGAGAAGTCCAGTGATCTCGTTCAGATGAGTCCATGGTCGCTGAGCCAGGGGGGTCGTGTACCCATGAGATTAAGAACAAGGGGGTTGTTGGCACCAGTTCCTCACCGGTCCTCTTCGGGGTTATCGATGAGATTTCTTCTGTCGTGGACAGCAGAATTCTCATCGAGGGGGTATTGTAGCGGGTCATTTTTGGGTGTTTTTATTTTTAACCGTTTGGGGCATTATTATATTGTTACTTATTTCGTTTTCGGGCGGACTGGTATAATAAATTTGAAAAAACTGTAAGTGTATTGTGCAACGTTATTTAACAAGCAACAGCACGAGGTTGAGAAACAGCGTTTGGAACAAAAGCGACGCGCAATTTCAGTGGTGTAACGGCAGAAGAATTTACCTCCACCAAAATTCTAAGAACTCTGTGCATGTGTTTTGACGCCCGTATGCAACTCAGCCGGGCGGGGATCGGCACTGACGCCGTGAGTGACACCGCAGTTGAGACCAACATGGCGCTGGGACGAGAAGTTATTAGTTCTAAGTGACCGGCTACCGGAAACCGGCGTCAAACTCCGCCTACTGTGAGCGACATCAGCAGAGCAGATGCCAATATCAGCCTCTGGACACACACACATGCCAGTTATAATCCATGCATAAAATGGTTATGCCGCCGCAATTAATCACCAACGGCGACTAAAACCGGATGGCCGTGACTGCTCATTTCCCGTGACTCGAGGAAAGCACATTGTCCAGTTCGTCACTGACTGTGTCGGCGCCGACACGTGAGCTAAATATGCTCATATAATTTCATTAGTATTTGATAATGAAAGTGAAGTAGTCATTTTCTAAAACCAGGGACAGGATGGGAGGATAGTTGTAGAACAATAATATCCAAATTTGTGATTCAGTTTCGTCCTTTTCGAGACGTTTTCGACTTACCGCGGGCTGGCCACGAGGTCACAGAAGAACGCGTTGCCGGTAGTGATCTAAAATCATGTATTCAATCGGGTAATTGGGGTTTTATAATGGAATGGGAGTAGTGAGTGTGCAATGCTGGGCTGAATTAAGTGTATATGTGTGTGAATGAAGTTATATAATTGTCCATGATAAGGTAAGCGATAGTCAGTAAGGTGTAAGAGTTGCACAACATGTAACAAGAAGATTTAACATTTCAACATTTCTGAGTAATAAAGAAAAATCTGATTTCTCTTCCATACAATTGAGAGTTAAATTCTTTCAATGCCTTATTTCGTTATATGTATCGTCAGAGTTCGTCGAACGAAATGGGTTAGTCCACACTATGCGATCCGGCCAGATCAAAGTCGTAAGGTAAGTGGAAGTGTTAACTAAATTTGAATAAAATAATTTTACCGAGAGAAAGATAAAAGTTACATTCGCTGCATTTCTGAACTTATAGCAGTCGCTAGCTAAAGTTAGGAAGTTATGTCAGCTATTATTTTATTCCTATCACCTAATAATTCCCTAATTTCAGCCTCGCTAGTTGGGCGCCATTCTATAATCTACTGTTATCAAACCTTTTTTGAATTAATGTAATTGTTTATTATTACTGATTATCTTGGATTAGTTTGAAATATTTATTTACAAAAAAAAATTAAATACAGTATATTATTTTTCTTTGACTCTAATTTGTTTAATTCAATGTATTTTGCTTTGATTTTGTTGTTAAAAAATTATTAATTAAATATTTTAAATATCATTTAATTTTACTTTCGTTGGGTTGATTAAAAAAAAATGGAATTTCTAAAAGCAATGTTTTGTTTATGTTCAGTTCGATTGTGATATCGAATTGGTTAATGTAGGTTATCTTCTTAATTTCCTGGTTCCGATGAAGTTCAATTGCTAATGTGAGTTCACTCTTCTTTAATTACCTAAAAATCTTTTAATCTTAATTTATTTTTTTTAAATAAAACTCATTTAAGACTAATTTATTATTTTCATTTACTTTTATTTTATTTGAAATTCAGTTTGACGACTCTTAGGTTGATGTTATTTATTTCCCGGATCGACTCTTTCACTCAGTTCGATTGTGACAAGAATTTTTTTTTTATTTTATGCATTTTAAAACATTTAACTTTTCCTTTCACAATGACTATGTCTCACCCATTAAAATATTTAACATACTGTACCAATTGGTGTAAAGGCAGCGTCTTGACACTGGTCTCATTCCAAATTATTGATGAGCATGTCAATATACTTACCTCTTAACTCTTCAAATGTCTAATGTATTATTCCAAACATTATAATACCACAATTAAAAGCTCAAGTAACATATGCTCACTCACTTGTTGCACACACTTTCGAACATACCCGTTCATCATCAGATCGTAACTGCCGATCTGATGATGAACGGGTATGTTCGAAAGCACTAATTGGTGTCACAGTGACTAGTAGTGTGTGCAACAAGTGAGTGAGCATATATTATTTAACCACTAATAAAATTTGTAGTTTAATCAAGTAACATAGTTCAGAGTGGAAATCCAAATGACATAAACAACCAAGTATTCAAAAATTGCATATGATATAATCAGTTAAAAAAGACTTACAAAGCTGTGTTTTGAAGTATACGTCCACCAATATCCATTTTCTGGCCAATCCCATGGACAACAAACACTAAATGAGTTATGTCTTTAGGCCGGTCTACATCTGTTGCTATCTCTTTGTAACCTCGTAGCAATTTAGTTCCTGATTCTGGAAACAGTACTTAAGTATTTATAATTTTAGAAATAGCACACTTTTTAAATATGACATATTTTTTTAACGTATACAATTCTAATATGCTAAAAATGTTCACAACTAAGTACAAAGCAATTAACAATTTTACATTAAAAACAATAGCCTACTTTCATCTTTATAGAAATTCTCTTTCTTGGTTTCCTGAATTCATACATGCAGTCTTTCTACATCAAAAATCTCTCTCTAATATGGCATGAAGTAAAGATATTCTGACCAGACACAATTTGTGTTTGTAGAAAATGAATGTTTTACCTATTTAAATGAAAGTGGAAACTGTCTATTCTATGAAACTCAAAGAATGAAATTTTAGTATATTTTACCAAAAACCCATGTTTACACGAATTAAGATCACAAAATAAAAATCATACATAACAAAATTTTCGGTACACAGGTCTTCTGATTTAATTTATTCTTCTAATTAATCTTCTTTAGTCTTCTGATTTAATTCTGACACTTTCACATAAAAAGAATAACTCATTTTTCTATACTTAATACATATTAGATTTTATACTTCATATATTTATGGACTTGACCAAACAATGGTGAAACTATATTTTAAATATGATGTAATTTGTGATTGGTTTATTAAGCTAGTTTAGTAATACATCCAAGCTTACTTAATTGTAGACAATATCTGTATGGATTTGCATGGCAAACAATATTAAATCTGAATCAATCTAATGCTGAAGTACTCTAACATTAGTTATAATACTTAACACAAAAAGTAACATGCACTGAATTAAATAACCATTAACATTTTAACTTATTTATTATGTTCATAAATTAATAATGGTTTGATATATCTTAGCCAATATAAAAAACCCATAGGTTCAAAAGTGATAAAAAATACCACACTGAATTAATTTCCTATGAAGGGTGGAGTTTTTCTCAGCACACGACAGGTAGTAAACATTGTGTTCTTTTCTGTAGTCAAAGTGATGCCCAAGATCTACACTCCATATTGAATTTCATTTATGATTTTTAAAAATTTAATGTTCTCTTTAACAATGGAGTCTGTACAAGCTATTATTGTTGTGTACATTATAAGCAATAAGATATTTGATAGTTTCTGGGTCTTACATGATGATAGTATCTCTATGATGCTTTACGGGCCAGACATTTAGAATGTGACTGTTTACATCAGAAAAAGCATAATAGCAGAGAGGTTTTGTTACAAATATAAATCAAACATTGAATTCTGTTTGTTAATTTTGTATTAACACTAGTCTTACACACTAAAGATTAATTTGTTCACAAAAGAAAACATGAAGTGTGCTCTACACTACACCTACTATAGGATTGTTCAAATTATGACTTGTAAATTATTAACTGCGTGTTCAGCAGTCTGAAAGAAGTTGTGGAGATTAACAGTTGGTATAAGTCTGTAAACCCAAAACAGATTTTCAGGCCTGAATATGAAATTGATAATAATTCTAAAAACAAAACAATATATAATATTACGATAACTGAGCACATACAAGGAAATCTGCAAATAGAATACACACAATAGTAGTGTTTAAGAATGCTACCAGAAATGGAATCTCACTGGGAACTAGCCATTTTAGTGTACTGACAGATCTAGGATTCTGAGTATGTTCTATCATTATTGAACCTCACCCAAAATAATTGTACACACTTCACTGATATCAGTTAACAAGCTTTAAGAAGTAACTCAGATTCCATTAAAATGTTTTGATATAAAACACTATTAAATACAGTAAATCAGATAAGGTGTCCCCAGTCCATTATGATAGAAATGTTATTCTTATTAGTTATAACATTTTGCCATTTTGTATAGACCGTATTGTGCCGGCGTTTGCACGAGCCGGCGTTCGGAGAAATGCCATACTGGTTTTCGTGCACGGATAATTGTCGCGGCACGATAAATGAACGCAATTTCGCAGGCTGTGCCGCGACGACGACGCGATCAGGTGGCGAAACTTAGGTTTCGTAATGCAGCTGCTGAACAAGTGTCGCAGGCAGCCATTCATCGAATAGACAGCAGCTTCTTACCTCGGACAGTTTACGTGTGCAGTTTTCTTCTCCTATGGCAGGCTAAGTGCTTGAGACTTCCCGGTAAGTGCCTTATAGAATTGTACACAATGATTTGGTAGTAAAGAAATATTTAAATTCAAAATGTATTCAACCAGATGCGAACGTTTGAATGCTCGTGGTTCGATCAGATGTTTGTGTGTGTGTGTATTAAGAAATTTAATCG
This sequence comes from Magicicada septendecula, assembly GCA_034769895.1. Lineage (NCBI taxonomy): Eukaryota > Metazoa > Arthropoda > Insecta > Hemiptera > Cicadidae > Magicicada > Magicicada septendecula. Next base: position 666,375,153 of record CM068368.1, read on the forward strand.
ATGTTATAGTATTTAGATACCGCCTGTAATTGTTTTAATCATTGTTCATTCAGCCTAATATAAAGATGTAACTAAATTAAGTACGTTAGAGAGAACTGTATCTTGTCGGTTATGCATGAACACGCACTGGTGACCGGAAGTGTGAACTTTCTTTTAATTAAATCTGTTAAAGGTAAATTTTAAGACCGCCCTAGATGAAGTACTGTAATTCTTTTAATTGTATGTAGCTGAGAGGGCCTTTAATGTGGTCATTATTTGCAAAAAATTGCGATTATGGTATTGCCACGTGGCCAGGTGGCTGAGAACATGTATGGTTATATCACCGCTGGTTAAAGCCGGTGTGCGTTCCTTATTACTACGCACATATTATTATTATTATGAGTTCATGATTATCTTGGAGTTACAAATTGATATGCAAATTTAAAAACTTTTTATGCATTATTTTGAGTTGGTTGAGAGCTCCAGTTCTGGTGTTTAAAATATTTGACTAGGGTGCAAGTTTTAGTGGACAGTTTTTTAATCTTTTTGAATCCTTAGGGTTCTCTCCCTAGAAACGGAGATCTGGCCACAGCTGGTGTACTGCCGCCTTCACCAGCCATGAACCACCTGAAACTTTGTCTGTGCCGAGGAGGGAGCTAGCTACCAATAACTATGTGATACAGCCACTTCAGATAAGGTGATATGAACTCTTTTCTTATTTTTAGCCTGGCCCACAGAACATCAGTGTGACGAATTTGTGCTAGAACAATTTGCTTATTCAGCTAGATAGTTAAATCGAGGGTGTGTCACCAAGACATTTACTATGAACATTATTCATGTTAATACTCTTCTATCACTGTAATTGTGAGCTGCACTGTGGGAGCGTACCAGAGCTATTTTCATAGATATTGAGTGCAAATTTCGTAAGGGTAATTTGTTCCTTAAAATTAAGTATAAGGTATGAGTTTCTTGATTCCGAACCGGCTGGTTCAGATGTCTTCTGAGTATTACTGGGGTTTCATATTTAATTATTTTCCTGTATTTAAGGGCTGGGGGTTTTTGTCTTTCATGCTGTTTCCGGGTGTTAATTTCTAAATAGGTTTTCTGGGCACTAGTTAGGCACCTGTTGGTGCCGTTTCATGCAGGTTTCCTACTGGTCATACCTTGTCAGGTCAGGCTTATTTTGGCACATTCCCACAGCTGCTAGTATACAACATGTTGTTATTTTATATGCACAGATGGCTGATATTAAAATTTATTTTTTTTAAGGCCTATATATATATAATTAATATTCAGAAATTATCAATTTTTATATGGAATGAAATATACAGGCGGTACTGGTTATTGTAACTTAGATGTTCTGGCTTTTACTTGCTAAACTTGTCTTGTAAATTTTTGCTCATTAACAAACCATTATATGAATCCACTAGTTTTACATTTTGCCTGTCATTATAGCAAGTTTGACTTATCATTATATTTCATTACAAATTAAATATTATTTATTATTATTTTATTAACAATATTAAGTATTATTATTCTATTATCATTACCTTTTACAAATGTTGTCTCAAGTTATAAGTATATCTGTATCTGACAGAAGTGTTACTGTTCTTAGTCTGTCTGCTGACATTATAAAAATGTAAAAGGGGTTGCTGTTATGATCGATTCAGATTTGCTCTAAATTTTTATACTTTTATAAAATTAAAGATTTTACAATTTTATAAAATTTATACAGGCTGTGCTGGCACCTTAAGTTACAATTGCAGTTTCTTGTTATTATGGCAAGTCCAGATTTTCTTTACATCCATGTATGTATTTGATAGAAGATGCAGGCGGTGCGCCAGGCTTTATGATTGTAATTTGTCTGTGATTATGTGATGTATAGGTATATGTGTGTTATATTACGTGTTTGAATTATATGTTAAAATAATGAACAAGATTGATATATATATGTGGGTGAATTATTTGAAGGAATGATAATTACATGTTATAATTGAAATTGATTTATTGATATATTGATATTTATTTATATATCGAAACTATTGTTATAATTGAACTTACAGGGGATATTGAAATTTTTCTGGATTACGATGTATTAAACAAATAATGGGAATTGTAATTATATATATATATGTAACATGGATTACGGAAATTAAGAAAGTTTAATAAAAGATTGTTATTGCTGTTTACCGACCGAGTTTTAATTGCAAGTCCCGTCTCACTGGACCCAGCACATTTTTGCTTCTCTAGGCCTTCTGCCTAGTTTTAAATAACTAGTGGCCCCTCTTTCAAAAAAAAAAAAAAAAAAAATTGGGTTTTTTTTATAAAGCATAAAAAATTGAAAGAGGGGTTACAAATGGTAGCACAGCGTGGTTGATTCTGGAGTCGAACCATTGGGTCCTTGGGTGTGGCGGGGCTTGCAAACTCGGAAAACATTTGGGGCAAAATGAAATTTCAAAAATCAAAGAAATTAACACATAGGCCAGGGTATATCATGTTTATTGTTTTATATGTGTATGTCAATATATAATTGTTAGTTTGTTTAACTTGTGAGTCTCATCGCACCACGGGGCAGGTATTCGTAGTTAGAAAATTTTGAGATGTTGAACTGCCGGGGGTCTTAAGCGTTGCCTGGTGGATAGAATATATTATTAATTCGAGGTAGAGTTATAGCGTGTGGCATTAGCGGGATGCGGTATGGCCCGATCGGAAGTCGGTACCATCACCGACTTAATTCATGTATTGAGAGGCTTCGGAATTTGATGCCGATTTATGGTTGTTAGCTATGTGTTGGTGAGGCGTGTATGTCGTGATTGGTGTTAGGTGTTATGTATGTTAGGTACTTGTTGGTTGTTGCTTGTTCTCTTCAGTGGTGTCGACGAAGTGGGTTCAGAAGTAGGCCAGGTCTCCGCAGCGCTAGAGAACCCGGGGGTCGCTCGAAGGAAGGAACAGTACTCGGGTTTTTCGGTTTTGTAAGTCATGTTTGTGTTAGGTGTTTCGTGGGAATTTATGTTTTGTTGTTGTGTGTTGTGAATTGTGCAATTCTGGCGGCGGTATGCTATCAGAAGTTGCCCCACCCCATTTCAGGCGTTTCCAGAAATTTCCGGTGGTGAATGGAGTTGATGAGGACCAGCTGCTGGTTTTCTTGGACCTGGTGCTGCAGTTGGCAGATTTCCCGGGGGTGCCCGATGGGGAGCTCTTGTCCCTTATATACCCGTATTGCAGGGGTCCGTTGGCTGAGCTGGTCACCAACACTCTGCGTCGGGGTGGCAGTGTTGACGCGTTCCATGGGGAGGTGTTGAACTTCTTCCTACCCCTTCGACGACGTGCCCAGCGTAAGTTTGAGTTATTCTATCGCCTACAGGCCAACGGAGAGGCGTTCGGGGACTTCGTGCACGATATACGGAAGGCTGCCCGGGTGTTAAGGTTGGGGTTGCCCGAGACAGAAGTTATACAAGCAATTCTGGAAGGACTGAATCCCCAAGAGAGATCTCGTTTGATATTCGCGGACCGTCCACGTTGTTTTGCGGATCTGGACCAGTTGTGTGTGGTTTCTAGTACTGTCCAGGCTGGGGACGAGTCCCGGGGAAGAGCTGCTACAGATGTCCAATACGCCAGTGGTTTGTTAGGAAGAGGTAAAAAGGACAAACATGTTGGTTGGAGGAGAACACAAGAGACTGTCAGAAAAACTGAATATTCCGGAAGTAATGGAGGCTACAAGGGGGTGGCAAGTGAGAAGACGGTAACAACAGCTACAGCACCGAAAACAAAGAAGTATGAAATTAACAGGGGAAGAAGAAATTATGTTAGGGAACAAACATCGGCAAGTAGGGAGCCTGTAGCAAGGCGTTATTCCTATTCGGAGAAAAAGGAAACTTTAAAGGTTCCAGAGGAATTACAAGTGCCTAATAGAGTAGTGGATGAAGAAGGTGAAGAGAAAGAAGGAAAGCGGAATAACTTCTGTGGATTAATACAAGACGACAAGAAAACGTCTGTTGATACTGAATTACAGGACTCAGAGAGGACGTCACAGTTGAATCCAGATGCCGCAGAATTTGTTCCGGTATCTCCATCTCAGTTCATGAGGGATCCAGATCCTGTAATATCGTCATCGCCTATGCAGGGATATGAGAAGTCACTTGATAACGTAGTTTTGCCATCGCAAGTAGAATTTAATTTAGATATTGCACATGGACCTGGATTCCAGGGTGGGAAATGTTGAGGATGTTGTAGTTGCTGAAGGGGGTCAAGGAGAGGAATCGAAGAAAGAGGCAGAAGGGGGGTCTGCAGATGCTGCGCAGGGGAGTATAGTTGTAAGTGTTAGGGAGACTGAAGAGTCTGAGTTTGCAGATGGACACGGGGATGTCCAGGCTGCAAGTGTTTCTGAGGTTGCGGATGGACATGGGGATGTCACAAGTGTGGTTGAAGGAGATGAGGTAGAAGTTGAAGAGAAATTTGGTGGCAGCGTTGTGGAGTGTGCGAGTGAGAATGATGTAGTGTGTGAAGATGTGCAGACGCCTTCTGTAAGTGGTCCTTAGAGTTCTGAGGAATGGAAAGAGGTTTCGGGTGGACCAGAGGAGCAACTAGAGGAGGAGGATGTGCAGTGTTCAGATGGTGGTAGTGGAAGTGGTGGCGATGACGTTGATGATGAACGTGTTGGTGAAAATGAGATTGCAGAAGAGGTTAGTGAAGAAGTTGGTGAAGGAGTCGGTGACAAGGGCGATGAAGAAATTGGTGAGGAGCTGGGCGAAGATGCTGTTGAAGATGGATCAGACGAGCAACTGGAAGATGGTGAGGAGGTGCAGTGTCATGAGGTTGATTTGGATTATGGGGACGAAGAAGGGGAAATTGTAGAAGAAAAGGAAGGGTTAGAAGAAAGAGAAGTAGGGAAGGCAGAAGCAGAGGAGTTAGATGATGAGGATAATCCAAATTGGGGTGAAAGTAGTGAGGTAAGTTGCCTCGATTCTGATTCAGAGGAAACCAGCCAGTACAGCTCAACACGAGATAATTTCTCCGAGAGTGGTGTCCGAAAGGAACGAGTACCTAAAGTCCGTCACAGAAAGGTGAGAAGAAGCGGTTAACGGGTAGCGGGTAGATGTTCCCCACAGTCCCAGTGGTGTTCGTCTACTTCAGGGTTGCGCCCCTGCCCACGCGAGCCTTGGTTTTCTCCAGTCATTCTCCTTTTCGGAGGGAACCATGTCCTTACCCTTAGTCCTCGCCCTTGACCTTCAATGATCCTTGCCCCGTTTCATCTTCCCGATTTTCCTACCCCTCCCGTTAGAAAAACAAAAAAAAAATCAAAAGGGAGTTAGAGAGCTTGCCGAGAGTGCACCCTTGGATTGTGGTCTCTTGGAGATCGTCAGTTTCCCCTGTTTTGAAAGTTATGATGGAGAGTGATAGTGTGCTGTTGTTTCGTTGTTAATTGTTGTAAATTTTGATTGTGGGTTATTGTAGGGTCTGAGCCATGCCGCATTCCCCGGTTGTTTTCCCTGGTGTTTTTGTAGAGAGAGAGGGGTTGTATATATTGTGTATCGACGTCAGCAGAGAAGTAAAACACCCTTGCTAGTCATGGTGTGTGAAAAAAAGGTTAAGTAAAAGTAGGGGTGGATGTTCGCGTGCCCTTGATGCGGTCCCCTCTGTCTGGCGAAGCGGGGCCGTCCGCCCTAGTGTAGGGATGTGGGCCAGCCATATGGCAAGGATTGTGAGGCCTTGTTGGTGCATATGGCTGGTCGGTCCAAGAGGTGGACGAGAGGTAGTACGGTCACTCACATACCAAGGTGGGAGAAACTTTGTTTGGTCTTAGGACGGGTATGTGAGTGGGACCGGTGGAAGGAGGTGATGGTCACCGGAGAGGGTGACGTGTTGGGACGGTTCCGTGGGGTTGGCATAGCGGAGAGGGTCGCATGGGGATGGCCGCAGTTGTGAGATTTCCTCTGTTATCCTGAGAGCAAGGACCACTGGGATCACCTTTGAATTTTGGCTAAAGGGAGGGTACACTGCAGGGTACCCCCTGAGTTCAAGTGTGGGGCAACCAGGTTGCCCTTTTGGGGTGGGGGTGTGCCGGCGTTTGCACGAGCCAGCGTTCGGAGAAATGCCATACTGGTTTTCGTGCACGGATAATTGTCGCGGCACGATAAATGAACGCAATTTCGCAGGCTGTGCCGCGACGACGACGCGATCAGGTGGCTAAACTTAGGTTTCGTAATGCAGCTGCTGAACAAGTGTCGCAGGCAGCCATTCATCGAATAAACAGCAGCTTCTTACCTCGGACAGTTTACGTGTGCAGTTTTCTTCTCCTATGGCAGGCTAAGTGCTTGAGACTTCCCGGTAAGTGCCTTATAGAATTGTACACAATGATTTGGTAGTAAAGAAATATTTAAATTCAAAATGTATTCAACCAGATGCGAACGTTAGAATGCTCGTGGTTCGATCAGATGTGTGTGTGTGTGTGTGTGTATTAAGAAATTTAATCGATGTTATAGTATTTAGATACCGCCTGTAATTGTTTTAATCATTGTTCATTCAGCCTAATATAAAGATGTAACTAAATTAAGTACGTTAGAGAGAACTGTATCTTGTCGGTTATGCATGAACACGCACTGGTGACCGGAAGTGTGAACTTTCTTTTAATTAAATCTGTTAAAGGTAAATTTTAAGACCGCCCTAGATGAAGTACTATAATTCTTTTAATTGTATGTAGCTGAGAGGGCCTTTAATGTGGTCATTATTTGCAAAAAATTGCGATTATGGTATTGCCACGTGGCCAGGTGGCTGAGAACATGTATGGTTATATCACCGCTGGTTAAAGCCGGTGTGCGTTCCTTATTACTACGCACATATTATTATTATTATTATGAGTTCATGATTATCTTGGAGTTACAAATTCATAGCAAATTTAAAAACTTTTTATGCATTATTTTGAGTTGGTTGGGAGCTCCAGTTCTGGTGTTTAAAATATTTGACTAGGGTGCAAGTTTTAGTGGACAGTTTTTTAATCTTTTTGAATCCTTAGGGTTCTCGCCCTAGAAACGGAGATCTTGCCACAGCTGGTGTACTGCCGCCTTCACCAGCCATGAACCACCTGAAACATTGTCTGTGCCGAGGAGGGAGCTAGCTACCAATAACTATGTGATACAGCCACTTCAGATAAGGTGATATGAACTCTTTTCTTATTTTTAGCCTGGCCCGCAGAACATCAGTGTGACGAATTTGTGCTAGAACAATTTGCTTATTCAGCTAGATAGTTAATGCGAGGGTGTGTCACCAAGACATTTACTATGAACATTATTCATGTTAATACTCTTCTATCACTGTAATTGTGAGCTGCACTGTGGGAGCGTGCCAGAGCTATTTTCACAGATATTGAGTGCAAATGTCGTAAGGGTAATTTGTTCTTTAAAATTAAGTATAAGGTGTGAGTTTCTTGATTCCGAACCGGCTGGTTCAGATGTCTTCTGAGTATTACTGGGGTTTCATATTTAATTATTTTCCTGTATTTAAGGGCTGGGGGTTTTTGTCTTTCATGCTGTTTCCGGGTATTAATTTCTAAATAGGTTTTCTGGGCACTAGTTAGGCACCTGTTGGTGCCGTTTCATGCAGGTTTCCTACTGGTCATACCTTGTCAGGTCAGGCTTATTTTGGCACACTCCCACAGCTGCTAGTATACAACATGTTGTTATTTTATATGCACAGGTGGCTGATATTAAAATTTATTTTTTTTAAGGCCTATATATATAATTAATATTCAGAAATTATCAATTTTTATATGGAATGAAATATACAGGCGGTACTGGTTATTGTAACTTAGATGTTCTGGCTTTTACTTGCTAAACTTGTCTTGTAAATTTTTGCTCATTACCAAACCATTATATGAATCCACTAGTTTTACATTTTGCCTGTCATTATAGCAAGTTTGACTTATCATTATATTTCATTACAAATTAAATATTATTTATTATTATTTTATTAACAATTAAATTAAACCTCCGCTCAACAGTCCGTTAAGGACTAAGGCGTACCGCACGGCGTTTGTGTTAGTGTGACGGTGTATGGCTAGTACTACGCACCACCAGCCGCTAGTTGCGGTATTCACAGCCAGGAGGCGGCGCTGTTATCTCAGCGGCTACTCAGTTTGCCTCACGACGCTGAGTGCACGCCGTACGGAACCTCCGCCGGGAATTGAACCCGGGACCACCAGCGCATCAATCGCCCGCGTTAGCCATTTATTAACAATATTAAGTATTATTATTCTATTATCATTACCTTTTACAAATGTTGTCTCAAGTTATAAGTATATCTGTATCTGACAGAAGTGTTACTGTTCTTAGTCTGTCTGCTGACATTATAAAAATGTAAAAGGGGTTGCTGTTATGATCGATTCAGATTTGTTCTAAATTTTTATACTTTTATAAAATTAAAGATTTTACAATTTTATAAAATTTATACAGGCTGTGCTGGCACCTTAAGTTACAATTGCAGTTTCTTGTTATTATGGCAAGTCCAGATTTTCTTTACATCCATGTATGTATTTGATAGAAGATGCAGGCGGTGCGCCAGGCTTTATGATTGTAATTTGTCTGTGATTATGTGATGTATAGGTATATGTGTGTTATATTATGTGTTTGAATTATATGTTAAAATAATGAACAAGATTGATATATATATATATATATATATATATGTGGGTGAATTATTTGAAGGAATGATAATTACATGTTATAATTGAAATTGATTTATTGATATATTGATATTTATTTATTTATCGAGACTATTGTTATAACTGAACTTACAGGGGATATTGAAATTTTTCTGGATTACGATATATTAAACAAATAATGGGAATTGTAATTAATATATATATATATATATATATATATGTAACATGGATTACGGAAATTAAGAAAGTTTAATAAAAGTTCGTTATTGCTGTTTACCGACTGAGTTTTAATTGCAAGTCCCGTCTCACTGGACCCAGCACATTTTTGCTTCTCTAGGCCTTCTGCCTAGTTTTAAATAACTAGTGGCCCCTCTTTCAAAAAAAAAAAAATTGGTTTTTTTATAAAGCATAAAAAATTGAAAGAGGGGTTACAGTATATTATGGTAAATATTATTATATATTATTATTATATACAGGAAAATCATTTTCAGAGCTATTTAACAAACTGCATGGTACAACTTATGCAGTGATGATTCCTGACCTGATGTGTAGGGCAAGAATCGACTCTTAAGCATAATGTAAGCAAATAAAATTCCAATGCCAGAAAACAATTAAAAAATATTCAGGTTCGCACTTGTTTGAGTCGTTGTGAGAAAAATATTCATTAACTGTAATTAGTATGCGGATTAAAAAGTTATGTTTAGCAAAATGTGATTCTACTTCCTAGTTGAAAAAAATTATGATCTCAACAACCGGTTCCTAGGACACACCGTGGGGACTAACCTCAAACACTGACAACCAAAACAATAAACACGAGAAAAAAATGGCTGCATTTTCACCAAGCTGAGTCATTGCTAGTGCTCCTAGAGGTTTAAAGCACTACTAAAGAGTGTTTGCTTATTGCATCTCTGAGATCCACGTGTTGTGCGGTTTAGCATTCTTTGTAGGTACCAGCAAATCATCACACACTGTTATAAGTTTGAGTATTTTTAACTTTAATATAAAAAAGAAAGCAAGATAACAAAAATGTAGTTATGAAATTCTAAATTTTAATCTAAGTTTTCTGAAATAATGGCCAACCCATAGTTAGTGCACCGAAGCATTTTTTTTTAAGTGATTACCCTGGGGTGGAGCGGTCAGTCAGCTGTTAAACCAGCACACAGAACTGGAAGCGAAGTAATATTAATAACTTTGATCAAATCAAGTCATCAATATCATTTTGAATGAAAGATGGGTAACAAATGCACCTCCGATTTCCAAAAATGTGTACGAGGCATGTGAAACAGTTTTTGGTGACAATAATGTTGGTTACATAAGCATTTATTTATTTTTGCCTGATTTTCTTTGTGCAAACACTGCTTGCTCTGAGAATTCACATCTGGACTTATGGAAAAATGTTTGAGAACTGAACGATATAAATTTCTGGAGCAGTTTCTACTTACAAACGAATTATAATTTTCTGCAATTTCCCATTAAGTAGTTTCATGTGAACTAATTTAATTGTAAATCGAATAGCCTTCCTGTAATGACTTAGGACACCTTATGTGATTCAACCTGTATCTGGTTCAATCTGAGGATGGTGGACATTTATGTAACCAGTATATGAGTTAAAATTTTTAGTTTTTAAAAAGAGTAGTTTTTATAAAGGAAGAGTGTTACTTTTATCACTTCATGCAGAATTGCTGGTGATAAATGTGGCTCTGGTAACCTGCTTAATTTTAGGAAAGGAAAGCATTTTAATCTGTCAGACTCCAGATCTGCACTGCAAACTCTGAAGTACTACAAGCTTCGAGACTATGCTTACAGAATAACGGAGATAAGAAAATCTCCTGCAAATGTTATGTAAATGGGGACAATCAGGCGCGGATCCAGGAATTATTTTTGGGGGGGCGAACTAGAGCTAGTGGTCAATTCGGGGGAGGGGAAGGGTAAAAAAACGAAGAGTAACTTCTGCAGAATACAATATTAATAATAATAATAATAATAAAAAGATATTATTATTTTTAATAGTAAAATATATTTGCGTTACAAAAATTTTGATGATAATAATAATATACTATAATTACAATGTAAACTGGAAACAATGGTTTCTTAAATTGGCATACATATCAATTACATTTACTATGTCTATACTTTCATTGTAATGAACATACATTAAAGCAAGCCCATTGAGCCTTTCTTGGCCCATAGAAGATTGTAGCCATGATTTCAACAATCTTAAGCACGAAAAGACACGTTCTGCTGTTGCTATAGGTGGGATTTCACCTACGGGATTGGGGAGGCAAAAATCGATGACGACATTTTTTTTTCTTTTTTTTTTAAGTGAATCGAGGTGAAGGCGTTCTGCCTTTATTGAGGAAATGACTAGAAAGGCAGGAATTATCAATGGCGGTGTTCGAGTGGAGGCATTGGCATTACCCCAGAAAGACATGCTGGAGACAATTCTAATCTGTAACGGGCAGAAAGATAGGCTAGCGAATTCTAACCTCCCAACGGGTGGAAAGCGGGCTAGCGAGAATTTTAACCTCCGAACGGAAGATAAGGGGGGTGTGAGTGAGAATTCTAAACTCCAAACGGGCGGAAACTTGAGTTAGCGAGAATGCTAACCTCCGAACAGACAGAAAGATAGGCTCCTAGCCCGCCTTTCTGCTCGTCTATCTGCCCACTCGGAGGTTATATTTTTTTGCTAGCCCTTCAAAAGACACACATACACAAAAACACACACACGCACAAACGTGTGTAAACACATTCACACACACAAATATGAAAAAAAAATAATCTGGAGGGAGCCTCAGTTATTCTGCTGCCTAAGGGCCCCCAAGATGGTTAATCCGGCATTGGATGTGATATTTCCTACGGAAGTTCTTTAGTTTACCAAGTGGCTAACTTTACATTACATATAGTTAATAAGTTACATTACATTGCTTGAATAAGTTAAACTACGCAAGAAAACTAGATTTGAAAAGCCTTCCAATGCCGTGTCAAATACTGTACAAAGCTACAGTAACACTGATTTGTAATTTATTTGATAGAATTTGGGGGGGGGGAGTGCCTCCTCTTGCCACCCCTGAATCCCGCCCATGGCTATCGATACTGGTAACATTACCAAAAGCTTAATAGAAAAATGTATACAAGGGTACATCTGTTTATTACGTTTTGATAAGACATCTAATGGACTGTGTGGACCAACGTTTTCTTCTCTATCCATATGCAACTCCCAGAACTCCAATTCAGCTTTTATTTTATTTTCAATACATCTACAGTTTCGTTAAAGAATGATTAATACTTTGTTACCAAGTTATGTATAATTTCATCGAAATTATCTGGTTTGGTCCTTGAGAAGAAAATATGCGTATTATAGAAATGTAATGTTTCTTTAGGAAAATGATCTTTTAAATCCAGAATCAAATTATCGAGTGCCTGTATATATTGTAATGGTACATATCTTCACCTAACAATAATGAAGAAAACATGACAAGATAAATTGTTTAATCATTATCACTAAAATAAAAAAGGGATGAATCAGAGATTAAAGGAATGGGTAACTCAAAATAATAACACGATCAGACATATCCAGGTAGTCAGAACAGTAACCTCTAATAATAAAGAAGTAACAAACAAACAAACCAAATGTTAAATACAGTAATACATGGCGATTTAACCTGAGTAGCCCCATAGATGGTAAGTGAGAGAGTAGAACCAGCCACATAAACCAAGAATAATATAAATAATGACAACTGTAAGTGAACTAGAACTAGCCACCACACTACGACAAGAGTGTAGTAATAATAAGAATAATAATGAACAAAGAATTAGCATGGAAGTGTGAAAGTATAATCAGCCACAACACCAAGGAAGTGACATGTAAACGATGGCAAAATAAAGTGAGCCCAGAAAGAATACAAAACTAATGTTAAACCAATGAAAAAGACTAACTAATGAAAATTGTATATGATAATAATAAATGTAAAGACAGACAAGTTAAAAATATTAATTGTTAAGGACTTGAGATATAGAAGGGTACACTAACCCAAACAAATAGAGTAAACTAGGACAAATCACATTAGCACGACACAAACATATCATGTATAGTCAAACCACACAGAGTGAGAGATTATAAATTGTAAGGAGGATGAACATTTTAAAATAAATGTAAGAAAGAGAGTTTTGAATAAGCAATACACTAATCTTTACCCACCAGTAACCCTAAAACAAGATTGAGTGCAAAGTGTTAGTGTTAATACCCCGAAGTGAGAATAAACCCCATTAAAAAGTGATAAACACGGATAAAACCGTAATCAAAGTTTATAAGTGCATAAACTAGGTTATAAGATATAAATGAGCGAGATCTGATAATGGTCAAACGCAGGAAGGACTGTGATAGTTGAGAGGCCAATGTGAGTGGACACCCAAAATGTAACTAAATAAACTAATAGTGTTAAAATTAAGTTAGCTTTAGTGATAACTGATTATCATGGTTTTAAATGTGTGGCAATTAATGTAACAAGTGACTATTAAGATTATTAGGAAAGTAAGAAAGATAGACTATCAGTGTGTCAATTCACCATATAGAAAATGTCAGTAATATTAAGGGATAAAAACAATGAATAATCATGATAAGAGTTAATAAGACATAGTGAAATGGTATTAGGTACCATTAGTTAATAAAACAGTGTCAGATAAGCTTAGTAATAAGGATTTTCTATAATAATCAAAATAATTAATTAAGGTTTATATGTTTGTTTTCTTTTAATGATACTATAAAATAATTATTACCCACTGAAGAGTATGAGTGGATAATAAAAGGTAAATAATTATGTTTTAATGAGTAAGATTTATGTTTTAAGAGAATTATGTTTTAATGAATAAAAATTCTTGGATTTCGTTGTCCATGACGTGTCCGTTACTTAACTAAATATCACTATAATATTGACGACTCGGAACACTAAGTTTTTTATAAGTAAAAACGTAAAGTTTTACCTTACAGCCTAAACCGGCTTTCACCTATAGAACAGCGCTACTAACGACAGCCTCTGATGAAGCCTTCTATAGGTGAAAGCCGGTTTAGGCTGTAAGGTAAAACTTTACGTTTTTACTTATAAAAAACTTAGTGTTCCGAGTCGTCAATATTATAGTGATATTTGAATAAAAATTATATCTATGGGAATTGTTAAAAACCATAAGATGCTATGTTATATGATGCAATAAACAAGAAACAAAATAAATACAGTCAGATACAATGACACTAAAAGGCAGTTATGACAGTATACAAACTAACATATGAAACCAATAAAATCACACACAATTACTAGAACAGACATAAACATTGAGCAAATAAACAGAATCATGTATTAAAACAATCAGGACCCATACAAGGGGAGAATAAAATGTAATCTCAGTAATTAAAGAAAAAATAGTCAATTGCTATCTAAGCCTAGGCAGATTCCTAACAGTCAAACTACAAAAGACTTCAAATTTTAGAATTAAACACTGACATTAGTAAGACTAAGCACATAAACTATGAAATACAATTAGACTATCATGTTAAGGCACGAATATTATGATAATAATGTAAATTAAGAAAACAGTATAATTAAATAAAATTCACAAAACTGTCAAAATGTTGATACCTAAGTAAATACTGTAGTATTGGATGTCAAATTGAGCCAAAATATGAACAGTGGTAATAATATTTACTACTAAAAAGGGAGTACAGAAGATTAATTACATTTAGAAGATCTGTGACCATTTTAAATAAAAATTCAAATATCTTAACAATGATCTCAAGCCAATTTCAGCCAATCAAAAATTGTGCGTTACCATGACAACAACCGTGTATTGACTAATTTTCGGTTAGGAACAATAATAACTGTAGTGATGCTAAACTGGAGAGAAGCCACGCCGTGAAGGGCTCAAATTTTTAACTCTAAAACAGTATAAGTGCCCATAAGTCGATGAAGAAGGACCAGAATAACTGACGAGAGGACATTCCAACCAAGCTATACCAAGGACCAGCGCGGGATTAATCTAGATGACCAAAAAATATATGGAATCCGACCAGAAGAAGACGCCAACCATTCCCGAAGCCCAAGACTGAAGAAGGAAGAACCGAAATCAACCCATTACACCACTTGGATGACTGACAATATATCTTTTATCTACTAACGTTGAGTATTGCTGAATTTTTTGATTTTTAAAAAAGACAAATTCTCTTTCACAAAATTATAACTAAATGATAAAACTCTCACTATCACTGAAGGTATTTTCAAGGATTGATAAAATAAAAAGTAACTTTGTAAACACTGAATGACCAAATGATAACCTATGTATACACCAACGACACTGTCACAATTCAACACCACAATATTTAATTTATAGTAAACCTTGTTTAATTTTAATGATCACGTACTTTAAATGATATGTTCTAATTTAGTTATCTTGTTAGATAAACCTCTGTTTCGTACTTAAAAGAACCCTACAGGCAGATTTATTTTGTAAAATAATAACCACACTGTCTTGCAGCTAATATAAACATTGTACTGCCAACCCAGCGATCCGCTGATTGAGCGAATATTGCCGAGGCTAAAATCATTGTATAAATTATTAATTTTATGAAGCGTTAACAAAAAATAACCAGTCAAAAGCCTAATAAAAGAGTGTGTACCGATAACAACTGTCCACTATTTACTTGTAAAGAATATTATGCATGTTTTGTTTACTAGCAGTGGGTCAACATAACCAACGTTGTCTCAAGTTGGCAACACGTTTCCCCCATTCAGATGAGAATCAGTAACAAGCCAGACGGCGAGCGATTCGAATTTACAATAGTGCAATATCAAACTATACAAATAAAAACTTTTAATTGTTTTCACGAAAAACAATTTGGCGCCTATCCGGAATTACGAAAGAGTGAGAAGGGATAGGTAAGGCACACAGGCTACCAGACGCTTCCGAACGACACCATTTACGTTCGCAAAACACATTACGAAAACTTCCAATTCCAAAAATAAACTAGATAAGACACGTACACAAAGGGAA
The DNA here is from genome assembly GCA_034769895.1 of Magicicada septendecula. Classification (NCBI taxonomy): domain Eukaryota; kingdom Metazoa; phylum Arthropoda; class Insecta; order Hemiptera; family Cicadidae; genus Magicicada; species Magicicada septendecula. Next base: position 666,390,826 of record CM068368.1, read on the forward strand.
GGGGTGGTTACAGAGTGGCGCACCAACTAGTGAGGCTAGAATTACGACAGAATATCTAGCGGCAGGTACGACAGAAGGTAAACAAGATGAAGAGGGCATCATCATTAAGGCGGACGAAGGAGGCCGAAAAGGAAGTTCGAGCGGAAGAGAAAGAAGTGACTTCGGTAGAAGACGCTGAATAAATGTTACCTCCCACGGAACCAGTCAAACCCGTGCAGCCAGAAAATCAACCGGAGAAACCCGCACAACCAGAGGACGGGAGTTTACTGGAAATGATGAAAATAATGATGGATGAAACCTTGAACAAAAATATGACATCATTAAAGGGAGAATTAAATAAAACGAACGAAAAAATAGACAAGAACAGTAAGACCATGGAAGAAAAAATAGACAAGAACAGCCAGCAAATGGTCGAAAATAATAAGGAAATGGCGGTGAACATGGAAAACTTAAAGGAAGAGTTGAAACAGAACAACCAGAAAAACTTGGAGGAGTTGAAGGAAGAGTTGAGCAGGACTATTGAAAATAATAATGAGCGGATTAATAAGAAGATCGAGGAGGAGATGTCCGAGATACACGGGCAATGGGAAGATACGAACCGTGAAATACAACAAACGAAAGAAGACTTCAGAGAACGGATGACCAACCTGGAAGAAGACAGCCAGATCCGAATAGAGTCGATAAAAACTGCAACCGACCAAAATATAAAACTGGTACGGACAGATTTTGGAGAGAAGTGCCGGGAGATTGACACGGCCGTAAGCGAGGTTCGTGGACAAGGCCAGCAAAACAAAAATAAAATTGAGGAAATCCAGCAACTAAAATCAGGGAGGAGTTAGAAATAATTAATAACAGACCGCCAATAATGACGCAGTACCAACACATGGACAACCGGGAAGTGATCAACTTTAAACAATACCGGCGAAACCCAATTGAGTTTTTAGAAAGAGTAGACGAGCAGCTGGCCAAAACTCGGGAGATCAGGTGGACCATTATCCGAGGCTACTTAGACGAGTATTTTCGAGTAATCAACGATAATTGGTGGACGGCCACAAGACACGACCTCACGAATTATGAACAATTCAAAGATGTATTCAAAAGGAAATACTGGTCGGAGGCAACACAGAACATCGTGCGGGACAGTATATGTTTCGGCAGATACGACGCCACCAGAGGGAGAACTTTTACTGCATATTTCTTCAGTAAGGTCTGCCTAGCAAGGAACCTGGAACCGAAGATCCCAGAAGAAAGTTTGGTGACGAAACATGCTTTTCATTACGAGGAAGGTGTCTCTAGAGTGCGGCTAGGTAGCCAAATCAAAACTATACAATCCATGGCAGCCCTGCTGGAAGATTACGAGAGAGAACGTTATTATCGTAGGAGCCGACAGCGGGATGACAGGGGTGAAAACAAAAATTTAACAACGGTTACCAGAATAATAACAACAATTACCGGTACAATTATAATAACCGTAACCAGGTGAATAACACACCTAACGAGCCGCAGAATAGACATAACAATAATCCGGCTAGCCAACAAAATAACAGTTATGACAATAATAATAGGCAAAACAACACAAACAATCAATACAACCGGCCAAATAATACGCATCAACCATATAGGCCAAATAACGCCAATTACTACCGGCCAAATTACAATACCCGAGTGACAATAGAAATCGCAATAATAACGATCGTAACTATCGTCAAGTGCATTACGTGAGGGCCGAAAGTGACGAAAGAAATAGGTCGTACTATCAGTGACGACGAAGTGCCGACCAGAATGCATATGGACACCGGTACAGTTATCATAATTACGGACGTGACACCAGAACCAACACGGGCCGAAGTCGAAGCCAAGAAGTGAATAGGCGTGACCGGTACGAAGAGGATCACAACCAGCCTGAACCCCGACCGTCAACGAGCGGCAGTGAAAAAGCTACTTATACCCCCCACTGAACCATTCTATTGGGTTAAATCGCAACGTTATACAAACTAACGGCGAACGTACAATTACAATAGTGCGAAATAATTATCTAAAAAATATTGTAGAGGAATTGCTCGAAGAAGGTAACAACCAATCTGATAATAAACATAACGAAATTGCTTATATTTCAACGCAAGTCAACGGAGTACCAGCACAAATTATGATAGACACTGGATCCAATATTTCGTTAATCGACAGTATCGAGCTTCAAAAAATCCAAGAAGCGAGTAAGACAATTATACTTACGCTACCCATCAGCAACACTGTCCTTGTAGGAGCGACAGGACGGCAAAATAGAACCGTCCGAAAACAAGTGCAACTCGAACTGACAAGCAACGGACAAACCGTAACAATGACGTTTCTAGTAGCCAGTGGATTGCCATTCAGGATGCTAATTGGTTGCGACATGCTGCGCCAGTACTCAGCAATAATTGACCTGAGCAAATACAAACTTATTTTGAAGAAAGGTGACATACAGTGGATAACCGAACTGACCAATAGTTATGAAATACAGCCAAATAAAACCATGTACCATATCCAAAAATACAGAAATACTGGAGAGCATATACTGAATAATGGAATTTATGACGAGACCGACAATGAAGAACTATGGCAAGAAAAAATCGAAGAAATCCGAACTTTCCAGAGAGAGAAAACGAGCGCACAATTAACAGTTCAACAAGCTGAACAACTGATAGAAGTGTATAACCGCTACAAGCACGTATTTTCAGATACACCTGGAAAGGTCAGAGATTATCAGTGCGAGATTCAATTCCGAGAGCCTGTCAACTTGATAAAAAAATCTTACCCAATCGCATTTTCATTAAAGGAGGCGGTGAGAACAGAAATCAATCGATTAATAGCAGAAGACATAATTGAACCAAGCTACTCACCCTACACCAGCCCTATCCTAGCAGTTCCAAAGAAACACGGGAAGGTGAGAATATGTCTAGACGCCCGGGAGATCAATAAACACATAATAAATTATCGTACATCCCCAGGAGAAATAGAAGAGATCCTGAAAAAATTCTATGGAACCAAATTCATCAGTATATGGGACACTGTCTGCTGGCTATTGGCAGGTTGAATTACACCCATCCAGTAGAAAGTACATGGCGTTTATATTTGAAGGACGGAACTTCCAATTCAAAAGATTACCCTTCGGATTGGTGAATTCGGTAGCAGTATTTGTAAAAATTATGGACCAGATACTTGGACCAGATGCATTACAGTTTACAACAGTATATGTAGACGACTTATTAATAACTTCAGATGTGTGGGACGAACATTGTCACAGAGTAGAATATGTGCTGAAAAAACTATCAAATAACCATATAACCCTCAAACTGGAAAAATCCAAATTTTTATCTGATGAAGTGTAATATTTAGGATTCAACTTGTCTGGAAATGGGATAACACCATCACAAGAAAAGGTGGAGTGCATACAGAAGTTTCCAACACCAAAAAATAAGAAACAACTCCAATCATTTCTCGGTCTATGCAATTATTACCGAAAGTTCCAAAAGAATTATTCTGAAATGACAGCCAAATTTTCACACCAACTGTCATCTAAGAACAAATGGACGTGGGGAGTCGAACAAGACACAACATTCCAACTGATTAAAAACAAATTCATTGAGTCAGTAATGTTACGTCATCCTAATTTTACTAAACCATTTTATTTAAATTGCGACGCCAGTGACGTTAGCCTTGGATCCGTTTTGTACCAGGAGGATGAAGAGGGAAATCATTGTGTGATCAGTTTCGCAAGTAGAGTGCTAAACAGCAGTGAAAGAAATTATAACGTTACTGAGAAGGAATTGCTGAGCATTGTATTCTCATGTAGAAAATATAGGACCCGATTACAGTGAGGACTGACCACAAGTCCATATCATTCCTTAGAAATTGTAAGTTAAGTCATGGAAGATTGACTAGATTGAGTTTGGTATTGCAGGAGTATGATCTAAATTGGGAATACATCCCAGGCAAGAAAAATGTTGTAGCAGATACCCTGTCCAGAGTAAACATTAAAGATCAGACGTACGAAGGAGAAAAGGGTTATCAAAATATACCATATAATTAAAAGCATGACTGACTTGGCCAACATTATGAAAGAGATGGAACGACAACAAGCACAAGATCCCAAACTAAGCAAAATTCTATCACGCTTAACAGACAAAGATGACCACATATACCAATATTACTGCAAACACCAAGGGATACTTTTCATAAAACCACAAGATAAATTCGTAACATGGAAAATAGCAATACCTCAAGACATAGAGAAAGACCTAATTCTCGATTATCATGAGAGATATGGGCACACGGGCGCATCAAAAGCGGTAAAAGCCTTACAAGAGCATGTATACATGAAGGATGCTAACAGAAAGGTAAGGAAATATATAAAGCAATGTCACATATGCCAACTAGTGAAGGTAAAAAATAACAGAAAGGAGGGCACCATGATACCTATAACCACATCTTGTAAATTGGAGAAAGTCTTCGTTGACATATGCGGACCATTTCCGCGGAGTGGAGGAAAACACCAACACAAATACCTCATTATTGTATTTGACCACTACACAAGGTTCACAAAGCTTTTCCCCATCAATCATGCCACAACCCAGAAAATTTTAAAATTAATACTAGAACCATACATTAGTGAAGTGGGAATACCCAAATGCATCATTACTGATCATGGAACGGAATTCAAGGGACGAAGATGGAAGAACACTTTACTAACTCATGGAATAAAAACATACAAGACATCAGTGTACCATCCCAGCAGCAACCCTGCAGAGCGAGTCTTGAGAGAAGTGGGGAGAATTCTCCGTACATATTGTTACAAGCAACACAATGAATGGTCTACATACATACCAGCAGCCGAAAACTTTATAAATTTATCGCACCACCAGTTTATTGAAACAACACCATATGCTACAATGTTCCAAAAACCACCACCTAGAGAGATTACTTCTCTAATTCAATTTCCAAATGGCGAAGAACATCAGTTCAATGACGTGCAATTTCATAATAAAATACTAGAAAAGATTGACAAAATCAGAGAAAAATATAAGCAAATGCAATCGAAACCCATACAATATCAGATTGGAGACCAAATATTACTTAAAAACAGAGGATTACCAAGCACCATGGAAGGGATAGCCAAGAAGCTATTGTTACTGTACACAGGACCCTACATAGTAAGCAAAGACAACCGAAATAATATATATGAGATCGTAGACCCAAAGACACAAAGAATAAAGGGGACATTTAACCAAACCTCTATGAAAAAATATTATTAAAAACGAGGAAAAAAAAAACATCCCGAAACCAATTAATAAATAACTAGTGTTAAACAGTAAGAAAAATCAACAAAACAAATAATAAAAAGATCATGTATACCATACCCACTAATAATATCGAATCACTAAGAGCTAGAGAGTGTGAATAAAAGAAAAAGAATATAATTTGAAATAATGTATTGTATAAACTAAATAATAATAATGTGGAGAATCCTACAAATGGTATTTATTTTATAGTCGCACTAGGACTACTTGTATAATTTTATAATGATTGACTGTAGATAAGTCCAGCAATCAAATGTGTATTTTACGGTGGAGCAATGGAGTCAAAAGTACCCCTCCGATCCGATTCAATATAATGTTAGGGAATTAGATATCAAAGGGATAAGAACATTAAACTAAAATACGATACAAAGATCAAGAAGAATACTGACACTCAAAAATAATAAGTCTATTGCTCAAAACTAACCAGTGATTAAGAAAATAAAAATGAAATAATGATTGATAATTCCAATCAAAAAACTGAACGATATTTGATGAAATAATCTATTTTAGTGGCAGGGTAATATGTAATGGTACATATCTTCACCTAAGAATAATGAAGAAAACACGACAAGATAAACTGTTTAATCATTATCACTAAAATAAAAAAGGGATGAATCAGAGATTAAAGGAATGCGTAACTCAAAATAATAACACGATCAGACATATCCAGGTAGTCAGAACAGTAACCTCTAATAATAAAGAAGTAACAAACAAACAAACCAAATGTTAAATACAGTAATACATGGCGATTTAACCTGAGTAGCCCAATAGATGGTAAGTGAGAGAGTAGAACCAGCCACATAAACCAAGAATAATATAAATAATGACAACTGTAAGTGAACTAGAGCTAGCCACCACACTACCACAAGAGTGTAGTAATAATAAGAATAATAATGAACAAAGAATTAGCATGGAAGTGTGAAAGTATAATCAGCCACAACACCAAGGAAGTGACATGTAAACGATGGCAAAATAAAGTGAGCCCAGAAAGAATACAAAACTAATGTTAAACCAATGAAAAAGACTAACTAATGAAAATTGTATATTATAATAATAAATGTAAAGACAGACAAGTTAAAAATATTAATTGTTAAGGACTTGAGATACAGAAGGGAACACTAACCTAAACAAATAGAGTAAACTAGGACAATCACATTAGCACGACACAAACATATCATGTATAGTCAAACCACACAGAGTGAGAGATTATAAATTGTAAGGAGGATGAACATTTTAAGGGGAGAGTGCCAATTTGAGCGTTCAATGTTAAATATCACTATAATATTGACGACTCGGAACACTAAGTTTTTTATAAGTAAAAACGTAAAGTTTTACCTTACAGCCTAAACCGGCTTGCACCTATAGAAGGCTTCATCAGAGGCTGTCGATAGTAGCGCTGTTCGTCTTGTTGTTGGTGACGAGATAGTTTTTCGAAAGATCGAAGCTGTGTGTGTGTGGTGAGATGTGTTCGAATAATGCGTGCGATTTGAATTGTGTCTGTTCGTTTAGGATGTCGTTTTTATTTGTTTTTGTGTGTTTGTATATTTCTAATTGTTCTAGAGTGTCTAGTTTTCGGCCTTTTGTGTGTACGTGTAGTATGTTCATGTTATTGTCGATGTTTTTATATGTGTGGTTTGCTTCAATGAGGTGGTTTGCGAAGGTAGATTCTGTAGTGGTGTGGAGTGCTTTTGTGTGTTCAATGTATCTCTGTTTGAAGCTACGTCCTGTCTGGCCTATGTAGAATTTATTGCAATTTGAACAATTTAGCTTATATACACCGGGTAGATCGAATTTGTTTTGTGCTTTGGGCATGCGTTTTGATAGTGTGTGTTCTGTTTTGTTAGTAGTTTTGAAAGCGATTCTGTATCCTGCTTTTTTGAATTTGTGGGTGATTTTTTCTGTTTGTTTGTTGATGTATGTTAGTGTTATGATAATATGATAGATTCATAACACTAACATACATCAACAAACAAACAGAAAAAATCGCCCACAAATTCAAAAAAGCAGGATACAGAATCGCTTTCAAAACTAGACACTCTACAGAAAAGGCCGAAAACTAGACACTCTAGAACAATTAGAAATATACAAACACACAAAAACAAATAAAAACGACATCCTAAATGAACACACACAATTCAAATCGCACACATTATTCGAACACATCTCACCACACGCACACAGCTTCGATCTTTCGAAAAACTATCTCGTCACCAACAACAAGACGAACAGCGCTACTAACGACAGCCTCTGATGAAGCCTTCTATAGGTGAAAGCCGGTTTAGGCTGTAAGGTAAAACTTTACGTTTTACTTATAAAAAACTTAGTGTTCCGAGTCGTCAATACTACAGTGATATTTAGTTAAGTAACGGACACGTCATGGACAACGAAATCCAAGCGTTCAATGTTATTTAAATGGAGTTTTTAAGTTTGGTTAAGAACATGTTTCTCAAAAACTACTAAACCAATCTTCTTGAAATTTTTACAGTCCTCCTACAGCCATTAGGTATTCAATACACTAACAATATTGTAATAAAAATTAATTTTTCTTATTTTTGTAGACAAATAAAAATTAATGGTCATTTTTTGTTAATTTATATATATGGGTTATTTTTTTTTTAGGTAAATCATAAGCTAATCTTAATATATTATTAGCGGAATTTGTAGATATAAGTGCTCTTAAAGTACACAAAAAATTTCAAGTGTGTAACTTAATTAGTTTTGAAGATAATGGTACCTAAATGTAGAAAATCATGTTTTTCGGAAAACGCAGTGCAAAGGAAACTAACCTGTTTAACATCAAAATCCTCCTGGGCAATAGTCTTGATTGTCTGGATCTTCCATTTTTCTCTTCAACAGCCTTCTCCTTATTCTCTGCTTCTTGTTGCCCTCTTCAGCCTCTTTGTCAGCCTTCAGTCTCCTGTCACTGTCGATAATTTTTAATGTTTCTAAGGTGTACCTCCCGGGCTTGATGCCAAGTCTGTCTAAAACATTTGCTTTGGCAATTGCACCTTCATTAAATGTTATGAGAGCATCCTGAACTCCAAGCCTAAGTGTCTGTAGCCTTACAAATCCTGTTTTCTTTATCCTCTGCCATATGCAGCTATTAAAGCTTTCATTAGGGTTTTGGGTTTTCCCATGGAGGCAACGCTTCAATAATTCCGGTTTTGTCAAATCTCTGTAAATAGGTTTTATAGTTTTCATTATGGCCTCAGGTAGATAGTTTTTGTGTGAGTAAATTGTGTTTAACTCCTGTGCTTTGTTGTATCCACACCAGGAACTAACTCCTTTAGGGCATAGGGCATGGTTCGGGTTTTCATCAGTTGATAGGGTGTGAAAAAATGTAGCCCAAATAGCTCTCTTCATTTGGTTTGTGTCTTCAAGGTTTTTTCTTATAGCTTTGCCATAGTATTGTTGAAGTGTGTCAATTTTGTCATCAGTCAATCTACCTTTACCTCCTAATCCCTTGCCATCACTTAGTTTCTGGTTTTTCATAGTAGTCTTGAGTTTTCGAAGATGGGTTCCAAGTCTCTTTTGCATGTGTCTGACACATTCTAACTTTTCTATGACAACATCTTCACCATAAGGTTTGTCCTCTAAAACAGCTTCAAACCCTTTTGAATCCCCATCACCCAGGTACTTTGTATATTTGACTCCTAATTTAGCCACTGAACGAGAACAAATGCGTTTAGCCCCTACTACCTCCATTCCACCGCTCGAACCAGTGTAATTAGCACTACACTTGAGTTTGTGGAGCCTCATCTGTTCAAGATTTGAAACATTCTTTTTGTTTACACATGCTACACAAAACTTTGATAAACATTCAAAGTCGATGACCTTACCCGTGTCAAAGGATGTAACAGTGACAACACCATTCAAAGATGTGTGGCCTCGCTTTTGCCATGTCCCATCAAAAGCTGCTGCGATTTCATCTTGTCCCTCATTTTCTTCCACAGCTTCTGCAGCTGCATTACGCATTGATGCCTCACTTACTTCTCTTGTTCCTTGTAATATTCTTGCAGTGTAGGTTTTGACTTTAGTGTTAGGAGGGGAAAGATTCATAATAGCTGTAAACATCTTGCCAGCAGATATACCACAACAAATAGATCGAAGCGCATATAGGAATCTGGTATTTACTTCTGAAAGGCTCCTTATATTATTAGATGTCAAGTCAGATTTTGAATTGTTACATTTATTACATTGAATAATTAATCTGTGGGCAAGACCATTTCTGTAATTATTGTCTATCACCAAGGAAACACAATCTACATTGTCACAAAATCGACATTTTGTAAAGGATTTTACTAATTTGCTCATTAGTTGTAAGTTGGCAATAATATTTATGTCATTGTTGTCAAATGAAAAATCATAAGGCAGCTTAGATTGTGACAACTTTTTAGTACTAGATGATACTTGCTTTGGTACAGACTTACTTGTACTTTGGCTAGGATTAGAGGCATTTTCAACTGGATTACGCCTAGGCCTAGTCGTATTGTTTACATGAAGAATATGACTGCTATTCATTGCTTGGAGGTTAGGCCTACTGTTTCCAGATGTAAATCTATTTCCATAGAATTTATGTGATCTATTAAATTTATTTATTCTAGGCATCTTACTAAAAGCTAAACTCACACACAGCACAAAACTCACTTTGTAATGTTTATAACCTCACTTCACAAACTTCACAATAATAATGTTTACAAACAAAATTCAATGTTAGATGACTATCCGTATCTGTAGTAAACAGGGCTACCAACTCAACAACTAATACTGTGAACTACAAGAACACAAGTTTATAAATCCAAGTTACTATATGAAAACGCCGCTTCAGATCTGTTCGCTTCAAAGCTATTGTTACTTCATTACTATGACATACATAGCTTTTATAATTGTTTTGAACCATTTAGCGGTATTTTTGGTATATAAATGTATATATATTCTTAATCAGGAAGAAACAGAGAATATATTTGAGTAAAAAAAAAAAAAAAAAAAAAAAAAAAAATTTACCCCCAAATCGGCACTCTCCCCTTAAAACAAATGTAAGAAAGAGAGTTTTGAATAAGCAATACACTAATCTTTACCCACCAGTAACCCTAAAACAAGATTGAGTGCAAAGTGTTAGTGTTAATACCCCGAAGTGAGAATAAACCCCATTAAAAAGTGATAAACACGGATAAAACCATAATCAAAGTTTATAAGTGCATAAACTAGGTTATAAGTTATAAATGAGTGAGATCTGTTATTGGTCAAACGCAGGAAGGACTGTGATAGTTGAGAGGCCAATGTGAGTGGACACCCAAAATGTAACTAAATAAACTAATAGTGTTAAAATTAAGTTAGCTTTAGTGATAACTGATTATCATGGTTTTAAATGTGTGGCAATTAATGTAACAAGTGACTATTAAGATTATTAGGAAAGTAAGAAAGATAGACTATCAGTGTGTCAATTCACCATATAGAAAATGTCAGTAATATTAAGGGATAAAAACAATGAATAATCATGATAAGAGTTAATAAGACATAGTGAAATGGTATTAGGTACCATTAGTTAATAAAACAGTGTCAGATAAGCTTAGTAATAAGGATTTTCTATAATAATCAAAATAATTAATTAAGGTTTATATGTTTGTTTTCTTTTAATGATACTATAAAATAATTATTACCCACTGAAGAGTATGAGTGGATAATAAAAGGTAAATAATTATGTTTTAATGAGTAAGATTTATGTTTCAAGAGAATTATGTTTTAATGAATCAAAATTATATCTATGGGAATTGTTAAAAACCATAAGATGCTATGTTATATGATGCAATAAACAAGAAACAAAATAAATACAGTCAGATACAATGACACTAAAAGGCAGTTATGACAGTATACAAATTAACATATGAAACCAATAAAATCACACACAATTACTAGAACAGACATAAACATTGAGCAAATAAACAGAATCATGTATTAAAACAATCAGGACCCATACAAGGGGAGAATAAAATGTAATCTCAGTAATTAAAGAAAAAATAGTCAATTGCTATCTAAGCCTAGGCAGATTCCCAACAGTCAAACTACAAAAGACTTCAAATTTTAGAATTAAACACTGACATTAGTAAGACTAAGCCATATAAACTATGAAATACAATTAGACTATCATGTTAAGGCACGAATATTATGATAATAATGTAAATTAAGAAAACAGTATAATTAAATAAAATCCACAAAACTGTCAAAATGTTGATACCTAAGTAAATACTGTAGTATTGGATGTCAAATTAATCCTTGAGCCAAAATATGAACAGTGGTAATATTTACTACTAAAAAGGGAGTACTGAAGATTAATTACATTTAGAAGATCTGTGACCATTTTAAATAAAAATTCAAATATCTTAACAATGATCTCAAGCCAATTTCAGCCAATCAAAAATTGTGAGTTACCATGACAACAACCGTGTATTGACTAATTTTCGGTTAGGAGCAATAATAACTGTAGTGACGCTAAACTGGAGAGAAGCCACGCCGTGAAGGGCACACATTTTTAACTCTAAAACAGTATAAAAGCCCATAAGTCGATGAAGAAGGACCAGAATAACTGACGAGAGGACATTCCAACCAAACTATACCAAGGACCAACGCGGAATTAATCTAGATGACCAAAAAATATATGGAATCCGACCAGAAGAAGACGCCAACCATTCCCGAAGCCCAAGACTGAAGAAGGAAGAACCGACATCAACCCATTACACCACTTGGACGACTGAAAATACATCTTTTATCTACTAACGTTGAGTATTGCTGAATTTTTTGATTTTTAAAAAAGACAAATTCTCTTTCACAAAATTATAACTAAATGATAAAACTCTCACTATCACTGAAGGTATTTTCAAGGATTGATAAAATAAAAAGTAACTTTGTAAACACTGAATGACCAAATGATTAACCTATGTATACACCAACGACACTGTCACAATTCAATACCACAATATTTAATTTATAGTAAACCTTGTTTAATTTTAATGATCACGTACTTTAAATGATATGTTCTAATTTTGTTATCTTTTTAGATAAACCTCTGTTTCGTACTTAAAAGAACCCTATAGGCAGATTTATTTTGTAAAATAATAACCACACTCTCTTGCAGCTAATATAAACATTGTACTGCCAACCCAGCGATCCGCTGATTGAGCGAATATTGCCGAGGCTAAAATCATTGTATAAATTATGAATTTTATGAAGCGTTAACAAAAAATAACCAGTCAAAAGCCTAATAAAAGAGTGTGTACCGATAACAACTGTCCATTATTTACTTGTAAAGAATATTATGCATGTTTTGTTTACTAGCAGTGGGTCAACATAACCAACGTTGTCTCAAGTTGGCAACACATTTCCCCCACTCAGATGAGAATCAGTAACAAGCCAGATGGCGAGCGATTCGAATTTACAATAGTGCAATATCAAACTATACAAATAAAAACTTTTAATTGTTTTCACAAAAAACAATTTGGTGCCTATCCGGAATTACGAAAGAGTGAGAAGGGACAGGTAAGGCACACAGGCTACCAGATGCTTCCGAACGACACCATTTACGATCGCAAAACACATTACGAAAACTTCCAATTCCAAATATAAACTAGATAAGACACGTACACAAAGGGAAGGGGTGGTTACAATATATATATAATATATATATATTATATATATATATACAGGCATATATATATATATATATTGTAACATCCAGAATCGAATCTACGGTTTATTTATCTGAATTGTACCTTGTTTAACTTGGTCATTATTTGTGTATACTTTGTTAATGTTTTAAAGGATGAGTATTTGTTCAGGGGAATGTTTGTTGAGCGCCAATTTGCAATCACCGGCGGTTGCAAATAAAATTTATTTGTAAAATATCAATTATAAATTTTTTATTAAAAAAATTTTATATAATATATGGTTTCTTTATCAGCTGTAATTAAATCTCTTTTACTCTTTTCTTTCAGCAATGAATGTGACAACTTGTGCTCATCAAAACAGATTTGAAAAATCTGCCATGACTTTCAAACGATGAGTGTTGCCAACTTAATCTAATTACTGAAGTCAATTCACAGTACCAGATATCTTGTTTAGTATATCATACCCATTGTGTATTCATGAAATAAAGAAACGAATAAATCTTTTTCTGTATTTTGTAAACTCAAATCCTTTATTTATTCTTTAACTTGTTTTAAAATGTCAAATATAATTCTTAACAAAGTTTGGCCAGCTGAATTTTGATATGATCAGAGTAGCAGCAGTAACTCTTATACCTCAGGGCATAAACATTTCATATTTTATATTTAGTGAATAAAATACAAATATAATGTGTTAAGTTAGGTCCTTTTGGCTACGATATAACAACAGTTTTTATAGGGAAAGTACCAAAATACATGTGATTAGAAATAGTTACAAGGTCCTAAACAGGATTATATAAATAGTGTAAAACAGTTCAGTGTTTAGGTTATGTTATTAAAATGTTTTTTAGACTTAATTAGCTTTAGATTATAGTAACACTATACATCAATGGTTTTTTTTATGCTTATGACAATACTATTAATTAATATTGTTCTCAGTGGAAGTTAAAAATGGTTTTTATGAAAAGTGTACTCAATGTCTTTGAAACCTATATTCTAGGCTTAACAGGGAATGGTTCAGATTAATTTTATATCAAAAAATACTTCTCTCCCTGTGTCAATTGATTCAATTTCTTCAGAGATATCCTGGTTTAATTCTGTAGAGTCCTGTAGCACTTCCTTCTTCTATTTTAATCTTGATGAAGATAATTATTTAATTGTTTTCTTTAGATGCACTGATATAAAATGTCTTATAATTTACTTTTGTCACTATCAGTTGTTTAATTCAACATTTCTTCATTCAGATCACAATAATACCCTATTCTATTTTTTCAACATATTCGTTGCTAAGGCCTATATCAGCTATCTCCTTGGTTTCCAATGTAACATTTTTATGTCACCCTGGTGACATCATAAGAATAATATAAACAAACTTCTATTTTATGTCATTTTCTTTAAAAGGATATACCTTTTTTATAAGAGCTTTAATCTTCACTTTATTGGTTTCTTTGATCTTCTGATAAAACACTGATCATTTTGACACCACTCTTGACTACTTTCTGTTCTATATTTCTTGAGTTATTAATTTACACTTTTTATTATATTTGTTCCAAAATTATTTTAATAGAAATTCTTATTCATATAACTTAAATGACTAAGCTCAATATGTCTAGTTTTACAAAAATCTATGACTATTATTTTGGTACTTTCTTGTTAAGAAAAACATTAGTGTTATTAACACTATCATATATAATATTAATTAATGTGACCCAAACTAATTACTAATAACTATTAGTAATATATTATAATCCCCCTTAACTGACTGTATTTATAAATTTACAATCTACACAAATAAAACAAAATTCTATAAGTAAGTTCATTAACAGTGTCCTTCTTACTTATCATCATTGACATCATTTTAACTATGATAAACATAACTATCATAGTCTTCATTAACATATATTAAACAATTAAAATAAACCATGTTCAATCAAGTCTTTCTTAAAAATCTTATGTTTCTTGGTACTTTTTACTAATATAATCAAAGTATATTTATGTTACTAGGGCATGGTAAAAATGTCATGTAACATAATATATATCGTCTGCTTATAGTACCGGTATGTAACTAGGTATATTGTTTGTAGGATGATTTTCTCGAAGAGTTGTCTGGAAGCTTTCTGGGTATCCTTATTTCCACATCAAATTCTTCAGCAATACCACATATACAGTTTTAAAAACAGCTTCGCTGTTGTTATGGCGTCTTTGTAAAATTTTTACAGTATTGCTTAAGTAATCCTGAGCAACTTTTGAGTCGACCTGAGTTCCTTGAAAAAATTGCCTCAATTGCAATGTGCAAGTAAGTAAATCCGAGAGATATACAATTGCAACAAGTGTTTGGCCATCACATTATACTATTCTTAAGCCTCGAGCCTTAACAGCTGTTGCAGAATCTTTCCATTCAGTTATTGAGTCTAAAACTGATATAATTTTTAGAAAAGCAGATCGAAACTGGAGTACTCCATCATGCCTTCCTATCTAGCAGGTCTCGTGAAGCCCTGAAAATTTATGCCCTAATGTTCGTTTTAGAACATCTTCTCTCTTGGACGAACCTTTTAAAAAATATATTGTCTCTTGCATTGCCGAAACAGCATTTTTAATAGCCTGTACTTGGGATGTTCGAAAAATACTTAAATTGAGGCAATGGTTGTAACAAGGGAGGGGAAAAACAGCATTAGGGGCTTCTTCCATAACTGTTTTAACGGCTCTGCGTACTTCAGATACCATAGTACTACAACCGTCAGTTGTTATGGCAACGCAGTTGCTTAGATTTAAATTACATTTTTTTTAGAGCATTTATAACAATGTTTCCAATAGCTACACCAGTCAACTTCGGTTCACCATTATTCTCATTATCCTCATTCATTTCGGCACCAGCATCAATAAATTGAATGAACGATACGTAAATTTTTATCGTCAGTATACCTAATGATTAGCGATAATTGCGATTTGTTTGAAAGATCTGTTGTTTCATCAAACATTACACTAAAAATCTGAGCAACTTGGATTCACTTAGATAATATGTCTCGTCCACAGCAATCAGTCAAGTCGTTTTGAGTTGTTTTGCTTATACATGTTGCACGAGATGTTGACTCTTCAAGATATTTTTTCAAAACTAATTGCCGCTATCAATCCGAAACTTCAATAAAGCTCGGAAATTGCCAGTATTTATGACCGAATCAGATTCACTAGTTGTCAGTTTGCCATCGTCTCGATGTCCTCAAAATTGAATGTTCTGGCGACTCAGGAAAATAATGCTTGATTTTTTGACGTCCAGTATGTAATTTATTAGTAGCGGATAGCTCACGATTTTTGTAAGTTTTTAAGACATATTTTCCTTTTACCACAGCTTCCAGGTGATATTTGTTTTGTGCATGATTTTCAAAGTCTCCATCTTTGTCCAATACTGTAGCAAAGTTGATTATTGGTTCTGTAACTAATTTCTGGAATTGTGTACTTCCATGGCGCAGTATTTACAAAACAATCCCTTTTTTTC
The DNA here is from genome assembly GCA_034769895.1 of Magicicada septendecula. NCBI lineage: Eukaryota > Metazoa > Arthropoda > Insecta > Hemiptera > Cicadidae > Magicicada > Magicicada septendecula. Next base: position 666,407,313 of record CM068368.1, read on the forward strand.
GTGCAAGAAAACTACCCATCCATAAGAATTTTACATATCGTTTTTCATAGGTTCCAGTTTTTGTTATTTTACTTGAGTGAGTAAGGAAAATAATAAACGTCTTTGTCCAAAAAAATACATGTCGCTATATTTGATTTGAATAAAATTAAATACCTCGTCTAAAAAAAAAAAAAAAAAACTATTAAGACATTTTACATCCAAATGTGATAATGAAGATTTGATGTTATGATTGTTATTTCTAACATATACCCAGTATCGCAGTCTAAATTTAACAAATGCAAAATGTGAACTGTATGACTGAAGCTGACGCCGTTGGATAGCAAAGCGCATACGCATATGTTATAATTTCGACATGCAAACGCGTGAATTCAAACCGAACTACCTGAACAGTACGAAGATATAATAATAGAAAAAATTATGATATCGATTTGCAATAATCTATGTAATTATAAATTACTGTGTTGTACATAAAAACTGAATTTCAAATTACTTTATGCTGTCACTGTAATTTACTCCTTAAATATAGTACAATAGTTAGTGAACAGAAATTCTATCTTTTTCCGCTGTACCGGAGCTTTTTGAAAATAATGAAAAGATGTCAAAATCCATTTTATCATATAAAGAAATAATTTTTGAACGTATATTTTAATTTTTAACATGCCTTACAAGACTTATTAAAAAATACAACTTATTACAACTTGTTCGTGATTTTTTACACAGAAAAGTATAAAAATGCCTTTGATTATAGTATTAAAATTGAGGCGTTTGGGGGGGGCCGCCCCCTGGACCCGCGCCTGACAATGTAGTCCTCAGTGGATCCCAGCACACTGTGGAATCACCGCAAATGAAATAGCACACACATAACCAAAAATCATCAGAACTGAAACCCATTCAACTCTCTCAATACTCGTTCACAAGTGAAAGTCCACTGCAGATGTGGTTCTCTAAACATAGTGGGTTGAGAGGTGGAGGACACAGTCTGTTCAAAAGCCTTATTCAGTTTACAATCCACTCGTACTGTCTCATAGTGGTATAATGGGATTCTGTGGCCTGTGGCAACATTATTGGTGGGAACAAGCCAAGGCAATATCACAAGAGAGTACTTGCATTGATTGCATTCTTGCTGAATCACCTGCACGACAGGCTTGTGATGAAGAGGTAGAATCATTGACCCATGTGCTCCTTTCATGTTGTGCACATAATCCAGCCGGAGAAAAGATGGAAAAGGAAGCCAGTGAAGGCAGTCTTGAAAAAATTCTTATTTTAAAACATCTATGGGCACTTGCTATGAAGGCATGTAATGGACATCAAGCTACTGACAAAACCTGATTTTAGAGGTTTGTGATAAGAAGTAAGAAGTTGTATCATGGCAAAACTACTTGGTTATATACTACAAATAAGAAAATTGTTCATACAGTTTGGTACTACAGTAGAAGCCCGATATAGCGTGGTCCGATATACCGCGGATTCGGATATAACGCGGTGAAGAGTATGTCGCCCGTTATTAGCGAAAATTCTTACTTGTAGAGGGTGAGTAAATTATGAATTGTTTATCGTGACTTCCGCAGCCACAACATTGGAATGCGTTGCGTTTATTGTAAACAAAGGCTTGTTGTTGGAAACGGCGTTGTACACAACAGCCAGAATTGCCAGTTCAAGTGTACCTGTAGACATAAACAATTGCCCGAGCTATTTACAGTCTCTACGTTTCTAAGAATTCATGCCAAGGCAAGCAGCCAACTAAATCCCTTCTCTCCCTCATATTACAGTACAGTATAAGATCATACTCTGATATTATCTTATCAAAGTATAGTCTTTGTCATAAATTCGCATAGTGTAGAGTTTTGTGATGTCGCAGAAAAGAAAAGCATATTCTGTGAGTGATAAACTCAAAATAATTGATCGTGTGAAGAACGGAGAGTCAAAGGCAAGTTTATCACGTGAGTGTGGCATCCCAGAAGGAACAATTAGAGGGTGGATGAAGGAAGAAGATAAACTTAAAAGTTTTGTGAACACAGTTGAAAGTGAAGTGGGGTTGCAGAGAAAAAAGACTAAAGTAGGTAAAGATAGTGAACTAGATGAATGTCTGTACAGGTGGTTTTTAATAAAACGAAGTGAAGGTGTGCCACTGTCAGGACCAGTTATTAAAGCTCAAGCTGTGAAATTCCATAGTGATTTACATGGCAACAGTGACTTTAATGCATCTGATGGGTGGTTTTCGCGATGGAAATCTTATCATGGTATAAGCCAGATAAGCATTGAAGGGGAAGCACGATCATGTGACAGTGAAGCTGCAGCACTTTTTCCTCAGACATTAAACAAAGTAATGATCGATAACGATTTAAATGACCATCAAGTGTATAACTGTGATGAAACTGCTCTGTATTTTCGAATGCTTCCTACCAGAACTCTGGATGTGAATAATTCAATAAATAAATCTGGATTAAAAATAAATAAGGATAGAGTTACCCTCCTGTTTGCCACAAATAAATCAGGCAGCCACAAAGTTAAACCTCTCTGTATAGGGAAAAGCCGAAATCCTAGATGCTTTCAACATGTTAACATGACGTCATTACTCATCACATATCGTAATACAAAAAATGCTTGGATGACAAGTGATATTTTCAGTAAATGGTTCCATGAAGAATTTGTTCCATCTGTGAGAAGCCACCTGCGGTCACTCAACCTCGAAGAAAAAGCTGTACTGACCCTTGACCACTGTCCAGCACATCCACCTGCTGATATGCTACAGTCAAGAGATGGGAAAATCGGAGTCATGTTCTTGCCAAAAAACACTACAGCACTGATCCAGCCATTAGATCATAAAAGCATTTAAAGCGCATTACCACCGTGAACTTCTGAGTGCTATAGTGAATTCTGATGAGGATGTGGAAATTTACCTTAAGTCAATAAACCTGAAAACAGTTGCGTATTCAATAGGTCTTGCATGGGAAAGTATTAGTACGGCTACGATTCAGAATTGCTGGAAGAAATGTTCCTTTGAACAAAACATCGCCGATGGAAATTGCTCTGTTGCTGGATTCACTAATAGTGATGTACAGTCTACGAGTGGTGCTCTGCATTGCAACTTCACTCTAGATGACTTGAATGACTGGGGAGAAGTTGACAATGGTGAGCCTATTACAGAATGTATAGGAGATAAAGATATCATCGATGCAGTCCGAAATGCAAATTGCGAAGAAAAAGAAGACAATGACGATGATGGAAATGAAAATGGGGTGGAAGTGAAAGAAGTTATTCCAAATGTTAGTGAAGTGATAATACACATAAACAAAGTAATTTCGTGGATGGAGAGGCAAAGTGAATCTAATAATGTTCATCTGCTGCACCTCGCGTTTATAAAACAATACACGGAAAAGAAACGCTGTGCATTATCCCGTCAAACAACAATTACGGACTTTTTTAATACCAACAATTAGGCCTACAGTAGGTCGAGTGAGCAATGTATAAATAGTGTATTTTATATTCCATTGGATTAAAACAGATTAAAATACGTACTGGATTAAAATACAGTTTTTTTATTTTTTTATTTCTACATTTGGAGACGTAATTTACGTACAGTATATAGTAGTGCATTATGTTGTAGCCTTTTCCCCGGTCCTCCCTCCCCATAATTTGTCACTGTACAGGTCATCTTCCGATATACCGCGGTTACGCCTATAACACGGGCAGTGGCAGCGCTAACGAAACGGGGCCCCCCCCCCTGCGAAACTAATTAAGGGGCCCTATAAAAATGGTTAAATTTTGTATACGTAATAGGGGAAAACACTCAAATGAGTTTCTATTTACGTGTGTTTCACAACAATGGTTTGTGAATACTTTCTCGTCTATCACAAAGCGTTTGCAATTTGCAAAGGATGTTTTATACGTATACAAACTCTTAAAAAAACCAAAATAAAAAGAATTATTTATTTTTACGTCAAAGATCTAAATTCAGACTATGAAACAGTACCGCACACAGAGTGTTAAAAATTTATTATTTATAAACGAATATCAAAGTAACATTCTAGCTTTTTTCAAACATTTAAATTAGTTTGTAACTGAATTTGTGAAATTCTTGAATATACTCTATACACGTTCTCCTTAAGTCTAATCCAATTCAATAACACTCGAACTCAAGTAATGTACAATATTTACAGATGAGGATCAACCAAAGTTTACTGTTTTCCTAAGCCTAGTCTAAAAAAAGTTTTTAATAGCTAAGAACTTTTCAACCACTTCGTTGATATTAGTTTTCTGTGTCTCTTCATGCTCAATGCTTAACAGTGCCAAGTCACTCAACCGAGTTTGGGCCATGGCACTTCTTAAGTATGACTTAATTAATTTAAGTTTTTAAAAGCTTCTTTCCGCTGTAGCTGTTGTGACAGGTATGGTTAAATAAAGCTGCAAAGCTGTAGTTAAGTCTGGGAGGCAGCTCATAAGGCAGCTGTTTTCTTCAACCAGTAAATTCATCATTTCTCGAATGCTTTTCTTGTGTACAATTTCTTTGGCCATCAGAGCTTTGAAGAATATTACTTGGTCAGGCAGTGATGTGGAAAGGTCACCAGGATACACATTTACCAGAGCCGTACTTTTCTCCACTATTGTCTCTTGTGAGAAGTTTACTAAATTCTGAGGCGTCAGGAATGAAAACCTATCATCAATGCAACGCAATCCTTCGAATCTCATTTGTAGCTGAGCTACGTATTACAATATCTAGTGTTGCATTGAAAACTTTTACTTCAAATGATTTCACTGGGTCGTCAATTCTATGGTCAACTGATAATTCAACAAAGAAGCGTTTTACAACTCGCTTACGCTTATTTTTCATGTTACAAGTTGTCTCATGACTGGGCCAACTGTTTAGCACCAGCAAGAAAGCCGGCAAAGTCCTTTCTTAAAACTTTTAACTCATCACAAGCGCGGCTCAGAAACTGCCACGCTCTGCCTAGGTCAACAGTTGGCCTCTGTAGTGCTTTCGAAGTTATATTTACATTCTCTAAAATCTTAGTTTCAAGGCAGAGCACAAGAATAAATTCAAAGTTTTCCACGTGGTTTCTAATTGCTAATGCTTCTTCTGCCTCGGGGTTTTTTGAGCTGTATAGAATAATTTCTGTCAAACACTTAATCACAATTTTGAAATCATTTCTTAAAGCTAACAGACGTGTCTAGAAGACCACCTTGTTGGACATAGCTTTTTTAAAGTTAGATTTTTGGCAGAGCTGTCTTCTTTAACAGCAGTGTTAAGTTCTTGCCATCTATGTAAGCTTTCACTGAAAAACACATAAGTTTTCTGTACTATGTCATAAAATTGTCTTATTTCAGAAATATTTGATACTGAATCATTGATCACCAAGTGCAGGTTATGTGCAGCACAGTGTACGTAATCCGCGTTTGGGACTATATCCATAATTCTTTTCTGTAACCCAGAGTATTTCCCGCTCATTGTTGCTGCACCGTCATAACCTTGACCTCCACACTTACTAATGTCAATTTCATTTGTTTTCAAAAAGTCTAAAATCTTATTACAACACTCATTCGTCAATCTTAGAAATGTCTTGTGTGCTATCAACAATTATAGAAAAAAAAGGAGACGAGTGAATCTGTTTTAGTAAGGCAGTCAATACTGATTTTCCTAGCAAGTTAATGATTTCATTTTGAATGTCATAGTGGAGGTATTTTGATCTGGTTTTTTCATTTTCTAAGTGTGCACTAAGGAGAGAATCGTAGCGAGAAATTAAAGATAGTATGTTCAAAAAATTTCCACTTTCAGGATTTATTTCATGTAATGATTCTCTATGGCCAAGAAACGGCAATGAACACAGTGCCATGGTTCGAATGACATCCACAATCTGTATGAAAATATCTTTCCATTTTTTCCGCTCATCGGAAATTTGATCAGCTACCGTTTTACTCTTTTTCCAAGTGGCATACGTGAGACTAGATTGTAAATGAGCATTGCTACTTTCATGAACTTTAATTTTTTTACTGAGACCTTTCCAATCTCTAATATCGCCTTCACGCCAGCTTTGGGCATCAGCACTTTGGCTGAAAAGCCAACATGGTAAACAATAGACTCCATCTAGATTACGAGAGTAACAAAGCCAAAACCTGTGAACAATTTGGCTTGCTGCAGTTTTGAAAGAATAATATGCTGTACTGAAAGACCGCTTAAAAACGGAATCCTTCGGGAAAGGACCCTTTGTTTGACAAAGTTCACTTAACGTTATTAACTTTTTCACCTCATCTGTCATTGTAGCTTGATTTTTATAGAATGCAATATCTGTCTCAAAACTTTGGCAGTTTGGATCGGAAGGGCCTGCTAAACTAGTTTTATTTGCGTGATTACTTATAACTTTAGTTGGTTCAAACTGATTTTCTGGTCCAGGTATGTCTTCGGACTGGCGAACACATTCAATGCCTAGCAGTTGTTCTTCTTGTTCATGTTGCAGTTGCTTATTTGTTTCCGTAGTTGTATCACTTGTATCCGACGGACTAATGTTTAAATCAGGTTTATTGTCACTGTCACAATCAACTTCAAGTCAGATTTTTGTTTCTTTTTCATTACTTGCACTTGACCCGGGTTTGGGTTGTTCAACTTCACATTTTGATGATTTTTTTAAAAACTGGTCGAGTTTTGAAAGTTTACTTTTAGATTCTTCTCGTTGTTTTTGCAGTTTCCTTTTCGTAGCACCACTTAAATATTCACGCTTACTTTCCATTTTATAAACTCTGTCTCTAACACTCTAACTCTACTCAAAATACAAAAACTAAAATCAAATGTTAAGTCATTAAACTTAAACGGCACTAAATTACGAAATGAATGCAACACAGTACTGTCATGCAGGAGATGCGACGCACTACTGAGTACTGAACTACATTGTGTTGTGTTTGTTTACGTCTCCTCAGTGCCGAGTGACTCATCGCACGGACGTACGGGCACCACAAGAGATAAGATAAGCTTCGCTTACAAACTACAAACAGTAATGTCATTTCGGAAAACGTAGTTTTTTGCATGTCTATACACTTAAATAAAACGTATATTTTGTATTTTAAATACAAATTTGCCGGTAGTCGGACCCCATTAAAACTTTTTTTCCTATTATAGCTCGTTTCATATTTTTTTCTAGGGGCCAGAGGGGCGGGGCCCCCCGCACCGCGGGGTCTGCGGGGGCCTTATCGCCGCCACTGAACACGGGGGGAAAGTATGTCACCCGACAACCACGCTATATCGGGCTTCTACTGTACAAACAAATTTGACATTTCCTCAATATATTAATCTTTCTAAAGGAGCAATGTAGATTCACAATTGCATATGTTAAACGTGTCACTACACTATGTATTTCTATATACATATACACATGGTATTTCTATTAAACAGACACAAATTCACAGCACAGCACACATATTGTTCAGAACTCTCTAAAATATTGTTTTTACATATGAAATAAGAACCAACAATTTTAAAGATTTTTTTGGCTACCAAAAAATTGTCCTATGTGAATACATGTTTTTTTTAATTAAATAAAAAAATATATGATGTAACATTACAAAAATAACAGTTAATAGTGAAACAAATTCTGATGTTAATTACTCTTATGAAAGTATCCTCCAAGTCGTTGTGTAAAACTGCGAACAATTTTGGAAGGTGTAGCTTGACTGTACAAATATACTTCCATCGGAGCATACCAGACAACACTGAAATCTGATACTCTTTCTGTATGTAATACTGTAAAACAAAACAAACAAACTTTATCAATATTTGTTTTTAAGCATATTAAAACAATATTTGTTGTATTTTAAATACATTAACTTAATAAAATTAATATTTAACTGAACAGTTTAGAAACTTTTAGTTTATATTAAAAAATAAAACAATAAAATAGTTTTAGTGATTTTCACTCATAATTTATTAAAATTAGGGATGTCGGTACCAAATTTTTCCGATCCCGGTACCAGTACCGATTCCATAAGAATCGATTCCCGATTCTCGGTACCGGTACCTAAAAACAAAAATTATCCGCTGAGTGGCTCACTTCCTCGAAGGGTATCACTTCTAGACACTTGTGAGTCAAAGTGAAAGCGTTGCCATCATTACTGTAAAAGTGAGCTGTTACAGCCATGTAGTCAGTGCTGCTTACAGATGTCCACATATCAGTAGTCAAAGTAATATTTGTTGCTTGAGATAACTCTTCTTCGACTTCCCTGATCAGATTTTGATACATGTCAGAGATAATTTTGTTGGTCAAGGTTTTTCTTGACGGTATTGTATATCTAGGCTCTAGATTATTTATCAGCCTACGAAAACCTTTATTCTCTACTACAGAGAAAGGCTGAAAATCCAAACAAACCATTTCAGCAATCAATTTGTCAATATTTTTTCACCTAATGTCATCTGACTTAAATTTTTTAATTTTGTCATACATACTTGGCAAGGTTTGTTGTTGTAAGGTCATTTGATTCCTTAAGTGAATGGCTTTGGAGTAAGGGCTGAATCTAGGTGAAGTGTGAATCTCAGAACTATCACCTAGGTCTGTTGTTGATGCTGGTGACAGCAGATAAATTTGGAGAAGTCATCAGAGGGTTTGGATCATCTGTATCCGAAACATCAACACTTAGGCTTAAATTATCATCACTTATTTCTTCTACATTTAAGCCCATATCTGGGCTGGAAGTTTTACGGCCTAAATTTGGTATTTTTACTAAAATAATTGCTTAAAGTGGATCCACTGGGTATACTCAGAGTTTTGGCTGGCTCTCTATTAGTAGGAGCATTCGGCCTACTTTTAGAATGCGTTTTAAAATGTTTCATTAAATTTGAAGTACTCTTACTTCCACCTCTTCTCGAAATTAATTTACTGCAGATATTGCATTTGGCAAACCGATTATCGGCAGCGTCAATTTTAAAATACTTCCAAACCTGGGATGACATCTCTTAAAAATATTCTAAAATTCCAAATAATTATAAATATTAAACTTATCTAAACTGAAACCACTAATAGGGCAAAGTTTGCTCCCCAATTTGAGAACTCGAGACCTCCCCAATTTAGGACACGTCACGAGTTTTCTTCATAACCTATACGGAAAAATAAAACTACTTAATTCTACAAAATTTCTGCTTAAATGAGTGAATTTTGACTCCTTAATTCTGTAGATACTAGCAAAACCAAAGTTTACTATAGACGTTCCTTAAATCTAGGAGTAGTAACTAAAATCTGCAAATGGTGACTAGAATTTACTAATTCAATATTCCTAAATCTACCATTTGTATACAAACATAACCATTACATGTCAAAAGGTCAAAATAAAATAAAATCATTTTTAAAATTTATACATATTTTCGGTTAAAATAAGCTTATATTTATATTGTTTTCGCCGATATTTAGTCTACAGTTTTAACTATGTAAGTTGTTGGTTAATTTAAGTAGTTTTTTCCGTGTAAATTCCTTATTTGTATTATGCGATAAACAATGTTGTAGTACAGCGGAATATAGCCTTACAGATACTTAACAGAATACAGTAATTAAGATGGATATATAACTTAAAGTTAGACAGAGTTGAAAAGTCCCTGGTAAAATATTTTTCGCACAAGACAAACTAATAACGTGTACTTCTCACAAAGCAGATAAGCAACTGAACTGCTGCTCCTACCACGAAGTCTAGACACGAGGCTATTGTAGCATGTGGCTTGCCAATTCGCAGAATAGGGGATTAGATTGTTGTGGCAGTGCTATTTGTGGCAACACTTTTGCCTACCTGACTTTGTTTGCTTTCACACGCATACATTATACAAACACTGTATAACTGCCTGTCCGTGTCAGACACGCACCTCGTGCTCCGTTGGCGACACTCTAACCTACGAATCTTGGCTTCGGTTTTTTGCATTTTTTTCGTGTTTGCAGCCGCCGCGTTGCGATTTCCTTGAAATTTACATCGACTGGGCTGAATCTGACCATGACCTGTGGTGTTTAAATAACGCCACCGTGGTACTTCCGAATCGCCAAACCGCTTTCCGTGTACAGTGTGAAAGTTTTAAAAGTACTGACAATCTAATGACTATGAAAATGGTCTAATGCAAAAACGAAGGATAAAACATGTAAAAGTACTGGTACCGACTTTGTAGCACCGGTTCTCGATACCGGTACCTAACCCCAAGAACCGGTGGTACCGAGAATCGGTACCGAGAACCGACACATCCCTAATTAAAATTATATATCCATGACAGCTGTTTCGGCAGCACAGTGCCTTCATCAGATGGTGTAAGCTGACTAATTTTCGTACAATATAATACAGAATACAAAATATAAGGCAAGTGCTATTGTTTAGAGAGCGATAGTAATCTCGTGTCAATAAGATTTAATACACATTACACAAACATATAACATAACATAAACCAAGTCTATTTATACAAATTAAGTAGAGGCGAGCTATTTAGATCTAACTGATCATTTAATAATACATTTAAATATTTGTGTTTATTAATTTCAAGGGTTTATAATAAATCAAGCTTTGGACCTTTATCAGATAAATGTAAAATTTTAAAATTGTCATTATAACTATGGTCTTTTTCGAACAGGTGATTTGCCATCATTATATCTAAACCTATAATTGTGACCATACATTCTTTTTTCGAAAGATCTACCTGTTTGTCCAATATAAACTTTATTACAAGACCCACAGGATAATTTGTATACACCAGACTTTTGCAGTTTATCTGTTTTACTCTTATTATTTTTAATATATTTTCCCAATGAAGACTCCATCTTAAAAGCTATATTTACATTCTTTTGTGTGAAATATTTACCAATATTATCAGAAGCAGAACCTATGTAAGTGAGAGTGTGATATCTTTTAATCTGTGTTGAGGGAGGGTAAACTAGTTTTAAAGCTTGTGAATAAAATTTTTTATTTAACAGGTGATCTATGAGGCTAGGTTGGTAACCATTGTTGACAGCTATTTGTTTAATAATGTTAAGTTCTGATTGGAAATTTGAGTCTGATAACGGAATACTAACTAGTCTGTGGATAAATAAAACTGTGAAAAGCGGCCAATTTATGTGAGTATGGATGTGTGGAAATATTGTGTATTGTCATATCTGTAAGTGTAGGCTTATGAAAAATACCGAAGTTTAATTTATTATTGTATTTTGTTATTGTAAGGTCCAAAAAATTGATGCTATTGTTATTTTCTAATTCTATGGTAAAGCTAATATTTTTGTGTAAATTGTTAATGAAATTAAGAAAGATCTGTAATTGTCTACGTGTACCTAGAAAAATTGCTAAAATATCGTCCACATATCTATACCAAAAAATAAAAAATTTTTTGAAATAAGGGTGTGCTCTAATTTTAGTTTCTATGTAGTCCATAAAGATTTCAGCTGCCAAAGGGCTAAGTGGGTTTCCCATTGCAAGCCCTTCTTTGCCAATATAGATCTTTCCATTAAATTCAAAGTAGTTTTGATTAAGTCAAACCTTCAGTAAATTCAAGATATCCTCTCTCATAATGGGGTTATTACAATTTTCAGTTAATAAATTTTCTACAATATCTATTACATCAGTCGGTGGAATACTCGGAAACAAATTTTTTACATCAAATGATAATAAAATGGCTTTGTCTGGGATATGTGAATCTTTAATTCTGTTAATTAAGTCTAGTGAATTTTTAATACTATGTGTTGATTGAAATTTGCATTGTGTTTGTATAATCTTAATTAGTCTTTTAGATAATTTAACAGAAGGAGGAGTTACATATGATACCACTGGTCTAATCGGATCGTTATCCTTATGCAGTTTAATTAAAGAGTAAAGCTTTGGTGGCTGAGGATTCATTACTGATAAAAAATCCAAATCTCGATTATCAAAGAAAGAACAATTCAGTTCTTGGATTTCGTTGTTCATGACGTGTCCGTTACTTAACTAAGTATCACTATTGTATTAACGACTCGGAACACTAAGTTTTTTATAAGTAAAATCGTAAAGTTTTACCTTACAGCCTAAACCAACTTTCACCTTTAAAAGGCTTCTTCAGAGCCTCTGAAGAAGCCTTTTAAAGGTGAAAGCCGATTTAGGCTTTAAGGTAAAACTTTACGATTTTACTTACAAAAAACTTAGTGTTCCGAGTCGTTAATACAATAGTGATACTTAGTAAAGAACAATTCTTTATAGCCTGTTTAACATCTATTTGAAATTTAAAAGTCGGGTTAATATCAATGGGTACAAAAGAGTTCAAACATTCAAGTGTCTTCTTTACATATTCGCCTTTGTCGATAGCAATAACAGTATTACCCTTGTCAGCGCGGGTAAATATTATATTATTAACTACAGATTTTCTCTTAATTGAATTGATGGCTAGTCTATTTTTATTGTTAAATGTTGGAGTCTTAGTTTGTTTAGCATAAAGAGAAGTTAATTTATCCGCTACAATGTATTTGTTCAATGGTATTGATTCGGAATTTTCATGAAATTTATTGTACTTATTACAAACTAACTCACAATCCACACCTAAAATTTCAAACTCTTTTTTATAATTTGACGGTTGTATATTATATTTGAAACCCTTTTCGATCAGTTTAGTTTCATCACTATTAAAGGTTACGTTGGTCAAATTCATAAAACGTTGATAAAATATATGGTTAGAAAATTTGTTATTGTGCCCGCATTGTCTATTATTATAATAATTACCGCTATTACTAACCTTAAACATTTTCAACTTGTTTAACTTACGTATTCCACAGACTGTTTTATTAGAGTATTCCACCGACTGATGTAATAGATATTGTAGAAAATTTATTAACTGAAAATTGTAATAACCCCATTATGAGAGAGGATATCTTGAATTTACTGAAGGTTTGCCTTAATCAAAACTACTTTGAATTTAATGGAAAGATCTATATTGGCAAAGAAGGGCTTGCAATGGGAAACCCACTTAGCCCTTTGGCAGGTGAAATCTTTATGGACTACATAGAAACTAAAATTAGAACACACCCTTATTTCAAAAAATTTTTTATTTTTTGGTATAGATATGTGGACGATATTTTAGCAATTTTTCTAGGTACACGTAGACAATTACAGATCTTTCTTAATTTCATTAACAATTTACACAAAAATATTAGCTTTACCATAGAATTAGAAGATAACAATAGCATCAATTTTTTGGACCTTACAATAACAAAATGCAATAATAATTAAACTTCGGTATTTTTCATAAGCTTACACATACAGATATGACAATACACAATACTTCCACACATCCATACTCACATAAATTGGCCGCTTTTCACAGTTTTATCCACAGACTAGTTAGTATTCCGTTATCAGACTCAAATTTCCAATCAGAACTTAACATTATTAAACAAATAGCTGTCAACAATGGTTACCAACCTAGCCTCATAGATCACCTGTTAAATAAAAAATTTTATATGAAGCTTTAAAACTGGTTTACCCTCCCTCAACACAGATTAAAAGATATCACACTCTCACTTACATAGGTTCTGCTTCTGATAATACTGGTAAATATTTCCCACAAAAGAATGTAAATATAGCTTTTAAGACGCAGTCTTCATTGGGAAAATATATTAAAAATAATAAGAGTAAAACAGATAAACTGCAAAAGTCTGGTGTATACAAATTATCCTGTGGGTCTTGTAATCTATATATATAAAAGAGAAATACCACTGACTCACTGATTCATCACGAAATCTCCGAAACTGTAACACCTAGAAACTTGAAATTTGGCATGTAGGTTCCTTATGTGATGTAGGTATCCGCTAAGAAGGGATTTTTGGAAATTCGACCTTTAAAGGGGGGAAAGGGGGGGGGGAAATTTGCCTAACTGACTGACATAGAATCAACGTAGAGCAAAAACTACTGAATGGATATCAATGAAACTTTGAACATAGCTTCATCATAGGTCTTAGGTGCTCACTAAGAAACGGTTTTAAAAACTTTCACTCCTAAGGGGCAAACCCCCCCCCATTGTATGTATGTATCTATGTTCCACATCTCCTCCTAAACCACTGGACCGATTTCAACCAAACTTGGCACAAATATTTTACGCGATGGGAGAACCAACAAAGGTGAGGTGCTTTTTTCGATGGGATCCTTTGGGGTCTTCCACATCTCCTCCTAAACCACTGGACCGATTTCAACCAAACTTGGCATAAATATTTTACGCAACGGGAGAACCAACATAGGATAGGTGTTTTTTCGATGGGGTCCTTTGGGGTCTTCCACATCTCCTCCTAAACCACTGGACCGATTTCAACCAAACTTGGCACAAATATTTTACGCGACGGGAGAACCAACATAGGATAGGTGTTTTTTCGATACGATCCTTTGGGGGGTCCTTTGGGGTCTTCCACATCTCCTCCTAAACCACTGGACCGATTTCAACCAAACTTGGCACAAATATTTTACGCAACGGGAGAACGAACATAGGATAGGTGTTTTCTTCGATGGGGTCCTTTGGGGTCTTCCACATCTGCTCCTAAACCACTGGACTGATTTCAACCAAACTTGGCACAAATATTTTACTCAACGGGAGAACCAACATAGGGTAGGTGTTTTTTCGATACGATCCTTTGGGGTCTTCCACATCTCCTCCTAAACCACTGGACCGATTTCAACCAAACTTGGCACAAATATTTTACGCAACGGGAGAACCAACATAGGACAAGTGTTTTTTCGATACGATCCTTTGGGGGGTCCTTTGGGTCTTAAAAACTATTAGATCAGGTTACTATGGCAACCCAATAGAATAGATTCTGGTTACCATAGCATCGGTGGAAGTCTCCCGCGTTAGAAATAGCGCGGGAGTCGTCCGACGGGCCTTCCCCGGAGTTCATCCACGGAACCCGGGTTGTCTTAGGTCGGATCCCGCGAAAGACGGCGGGGCCAGAGTCCACGGTTCTTATAAATAAAGATATAGGTTATGATATCAAAGGTGGTGTATGCATCTTAAGAAACTTCTTAACAGTGTGTGAATTCAGAGTTGTTTCAGTTTGAATTTAAAAGTGGATAAGTTAAGATCGAAGTAAGTTATAAGCGAGTATAAAAAACAAAGTTTTGATAGCAAATGTATTCAGATCATAGTGTTCAGACAATATAAATGCACTTGCTTCAGTTTGAATTTAAAAATTGATAAGCTAAAATCTATAGAGGTATTGTATTGTTAGAATAAGTTTAGGAGACACTAATTTAACAAATGCCTTATTTCAACATTAACACAATGAATTATAAAAGACAGTAAATACGCAGCACGTGCAAGTACTGTAGAAATTTTATTGAAAACTAATTTAGCTGTTCGCCCTCTCCCAGAGTTAGAAATCGAGCAGGAGCATCACGCGCAACAGAATTCTTCTCCAGATATAAGAATACAGTTTATGACATGTTCTTAAACAGGTGCGCTACAGAGTATTCCTCCAGTGAGAATGCGAACGTAACAATATAAGGAAGATTATACAATATACAAGTAATATAACGTTAGAACAAGAATAGGTGCCTATGAGCCTATGAATAAATTATGAATCCGAGCAACGCTGGGTAAATCGGCTAGATATAGATATCTATATAAGCCAAATACCACTGACTGACTCACCGATCACGATATCTCTGAAACCACTGAATGGATATCAATGAAACTTTGAACGTAGCTTCATCATAGGTCTTAGGTGCTCACTAAGAAACGGTTGTAAAAACTTTCATTCCTAAGGGGCAAAAAACCAAATAATGAAATTTATCACGGGAATTGCATACGTTGTAAATGAAGTGGTTGGCATCTCAGTTTATTGGAAACCCCGAATACATTTAGTTCTGAGTTTTTAATCATTGTTTTAAATTGAAAAACTTCGTTGTTTGCAGGTTCTTATATTCGAGAAAATTTCGAAGTTCAATTAATTAATAAATGTATGTCCTTTTTTTTCTCGGAAACGGCTCTAACGATTTTCTTGAAATAAATAATAAATAGCTGTTGCTATGAATGTAAATAAACAAACTAAGAGTTGAGAATTTGTACAATCTATCTAATCCTATACTATTAAGCGAGCAATAATTGTACAATTACGTACAACGTGAAACTCCGTAGCGAAGCACGGGTATTTTGCTAGTAAAGTTTATATTGGACAAACAGGTAGATCTTTCGAAAAAAGAATGTATGGTCACAATTATAGTTTTAGATATAATGATGGCAAATCACCTGTTAGAAAAAGACCATAGTTATAATGACAATTTTAAAATTTTACATTTATCTGATAAAGGTCCAAAGCTTGATTTATTAGAAACCCTTGAAATTAATAAACACAAATATTTAAATGTATTATTAAATGATCAGTTAGATCTAAATAGCTCGCCTCTACTTAATTTGTATAAATAGACTTGGTTTATGTTATGTTATATGTTTGTGTAATGTGTATTAAATCTTATTGACACGAGATTACTATCGCTCTCTAAACAATAGCACTTGCCTTATATTTTGTATTCTGTATTATATTGTACAAAAATGAGTCAGCTTACACCATCTGATGAAGGCACTGTGCTGCGGAAACAGCTGTCACGGATATATAATTTTAATAAATGACGAGTGAAAATCACTAAAACTATTTTATTGTTTTATTTTTTAATATAATTTATAATGGATTTTCACCAAGTAAAGGCATCAAGCATTAATTAACTTTTAGTTTGTGAACAAGTTTGAAATACTTCATATACTTCTCTGTACCTTAACCACTTTACCCTTCTAGATAATTTGGCTACTTGAATCATAACCAGTATGCTTAATTAACAAATACAAGAAAAAAATGTTGTACTCTATTTTGTTTTCCAAATAACACTTTCCGTTTTTAGATGTTTGTGTGCTCGATATAGAACCTGGTGCACACGCTCAGACACCAAATATGCTATGGCAAGAATCTTTGATTTTATAGTAGACTATTTTTTGAGCATTTCTATATACAGAAACTGCTTCTACAATTGAAAGTTTCTGATTAACTTAATAAGGTGGCTGTCAATTCAAACTCTACTTATAATATTGACATTGCCCTACTGATTAACTCTGATTTTACTACTTCATTTTCATTTACTTTAAGAGACTGGTTGTGTAGTGTAATCAATAATCTGATTGGAGACAATACAAATACACTCATATGCTTTGTATAACACTAGAGTCCAACCGTCACTAATGAACAGCTTTCACAGTGTGAAACAAGACAAGGATTAGTAACTAATAAATTAAAAGTATTTCTTATGTTTTGTATAATATTTGAATGAAATACAAAACAATTTAAATTAATTAATTAAATTTAAGTGCATCACACAACTGAAATTACCTGATTCTTAAAGGTTTATATTCATACAAAATATATTTATAAAATTTAATTTTTTTCTTATCCTGCTTCCCTATGTACTAATACAATACTAATTTCACTCCTAGTTATCAGAAAATGAAAAATTTAGAATTATACTATTATCTATCCTTTTGCTTTATTGCTCCAGAGAATCATTTGGTAACTATCACTGCAAAAAAATCTTTGTCTATTTCCTTTTCTATAAAAAATAAAACGGAACAGATTGTCTATTTCAAATAGATTGTCTATTAGCTATTTCAAATAGAGTAGTGAGCGATGAACAGTGATAACTAAACTATACTGTGAATACTGTAGTTTACTGTCTTATGGAAAAAATCCATGTGAACAAACACAAGAAAAAGTACTTAGCACTGTATAGTAATTAAAACAGTTTAAATATTGGACAGTATTGGATGTTAACATTAGGAATTCTAGTTTTCTGTATTGTTTGTTTGGTACTGCATGCCATTCTTGTCAGAATTAAACATTATTAATTGTGAAGTAATTACTGTAGTTCAATTATAAAAAGATGTTTACCTAAGGACCTGTTATGAGAATTAATTACTGCATTATATTCAAAATTAACTATGTAATGATACCATGTTTTTAATGCAGTATTTTGCATTGAGATTTCACAGTACTGCTATCATACAATTTTCAAACAAATGAATACATAATGGAAGAAAAGAAATACACCTGTGTACTATTTTTAACTGAAACTATTGAGCTCTACTTCTAAGACAGTATAAGCCTACTAACAACTTGCTGTAAAAATCAAAAGTGATAGCAAATGGGCCAATTTTAACACTGTTGTCCAATTCTCACAAGAAAAGTTATGAATATGATCTCAAAGCTTTTTAGATTTTCAAATATTTTGTTCTAACCCCCTTCTCTCCCTCTTACCTCTTACATATTGTAACATCACAAGATGTCACCTAACCTAAGTGTATGTTATTAGATTTCATAAAACAGAATAACCATGTAAATAGGTATAGAATAGTCAAAATAAACAAGAAAGAAGAAACCAAGAGAGAAGAATAAAGCAGAAGTGCCATGGGAAACAGTAACCCAATAGCTGTTTGACACTACAACTAGACTGAGACTAAAACGAACTAATGGACAGAATAGATTTAAATTCAACTGTCAATTCAGTAAATGGTTAATGTAAACCGAATGTCATTTATAAACAAAAAACAAACGAATTAGCAGTTAAATACTGTGAAAGCAAAATCAGCATTTTTCTGATAATAAATGTGACTATGAACAGTAGATAATGAATGCCAAAACCAATGTTAACAATGGCTATATTGTAGGAACTAAGATGTATTTCTGCATCAAATATACCTGTCAGAAAAGAGAGCTAACTATATAAGAGAATCTTATACCAATAAGATGTCTCTGTAATTTACCGAATTGAGAACCAATAGGCATTATAAAGGCCAAATTTCAGTGTAGGCGATATTCTACACTTAACAAACTTAGACCAAACAGTAGTCAATAAAATAACTATCAATAATTATCACCAGTGCAAAATAAAATGCACCAGAACAATGGTTATGCATTAACATAACGAAAAATGATATTAAAACGATAGGTTTAGCCATAATTTTATTTGTAAATAGTAGCTTAAAACTAACTAACGGTAAACAAAATGTCATTAGTCAGTAGGATCATTTATTACTATGTATAGAATTAAGGTGTAAAAGTAAAGTTCAGTGAAAAAAAAAAACGTCAGTACAGTATTAATGGAGTCCGCACATAAACATTTGATTAATAAAATGTTATGTGGATACGAGAAAGGTTAACCAAAAGTGTAAAATCGGCGACTCATAAAGAGCAGACGACAGTAAGAATAGTGTACCCGAACATTGATTTTCTAACAATGTCGGTTAAAGTGAAGGTAATCCGAGATCGAGTGATATCAATTTAAAGGAAACAAAACAATCTTTAATTTGATAATAATATCAACTCAATCGTGATGGTATTAAGCGTATTACAACTGTTAGCATCATTTTATAAATGTATATCAGGAATCTGAGTACAAATAATAATAACAATGACAACAGAAGCGACCTGTCAATCATCTCAACACTTGACAGTTAGAAAAACCGTTTCCAACCGCCAAAAAGTGATACGTCATCTTCGTCTCACCTGTCTGGACCAATAGGAAAATTAGTTATAAAATGATAATTTTTCCTAAGCCCGATCCAAAAGGTGGGTATAAAAAGACAGACCGGCGAATTTTGAGAGGAGACCTTTACTAACTAACGAGCTGAACAGACGTACGCTCGTCTCCGCCACGTTTTTCTTATAACACATAGCGTCAGTTACCTTGTACTCAGGAACCAATAGTTAACAACGAGAAACTTTACTTCAAGTGCATCATCAATCAACTACAGTGTTCAAGTGCAGTTTATTTTAGTTTTGTGCGGGAATGACGAACAGAAAATAATTTATTGTCAGTATTCACGATCCATTTTTATCAGAAGAGGATCGAATTTCTGTTCTTGTGCGAATTAGTGCTGAAAGAAAGTAATCTCTATAATCCGATTACTTAAGTGATAAAAGGTTTTAATTAAAATAATTAAAACTACGAAGGTAAAAGTGCAATTATTATTATTCTTGATCTGAGCGCAATAACTTGTATTTTGCTACCATAACCTGTACTGACGCAAAACACAAAAACAGTATTTAAGATTACACCACGTTTCGATTTTTTATTCAAATTTGTTATTAGAAGTAAGCTATATGTTAGTTGTAAGGGCTCTCAATTGAATAATATTGTCATTAAAAAAGCAAGCGTTGATGAAACGCACGATCTTACAATAGATCTTTTTTTTTTTTTTTTTAATTACTTGGTAAAAGTAACTTCAAATTTTTTGATCAATTGTATCATTGGATACTGTGTAGGCATAATTGTTTTCTTTCGTGTCTCAAAGAATTCACAACTGAGATAATAATAACGATAATAACAATAATAATACTAATATTAATAATTGTAATAATTTTATATTACAATAAATAGTATCTGGACTTAACCAGATTTATAACTCATGTTCTGAGCAAGCCGTATGAGGCATATAATAATTAACTTTTCATTGTACAACTTTGTATGTTACATTATGTGTATTTTTTGAATTCACTATAAGGGTGCAAATAAACCCATTATTAACAGCATCACCTGATTTGATTTATTTTATTTTTTCTGAATAATTAAATAGTTTCTTTTAATAAACTTAAACAACCTTCTGTTGTGTTTGACATATTGGAATAGCATTGCCAAAAAGTGGTACTCAACTATTTTAAATTTTCAGTTCATCTATTAATTTTTATGAACGGGTTTTACACGGGATTTTTCCTGAATAAATCCGTGTGGCGCCCATTAATTTAATAAACAAGGTGACATAACCTTGCAACTAAAGGGAGTTGATGAATGTAAGCTGAGTTGACAGTTTAGTGAACTTCAAGTAAACGCAATCAGGTACGTAAAAGTATATGTTTGTTTATAATATTGTCCAAACTTTACGGGACTTGACTTACTCAGACTACCTGTAATCAGAGGAAGTTTCTACTACCAGTTTCAACCAGACGAGATCTACTATCAAACAATCAACTGCCATACTTCATGTTTTAATTTAAATTAATCTAACATTTAAATATAATCAACTTTATTATTTTTTGTTTAATACAAGGGAATTCTTTAAAAAACAAGAGTATTTAAACCATTGTAAACACTGTGAGTAACTTGAATGTTGTATGGTAAAATACTTTACTACATTGGTCACCTTCAAGTAGAAACAACCATTCTCAACATTGAGTTATCTCCAAGGAACACTTCACCCATAGATGAATTTTGTTTTAATGAGACTTTTAATATTTTAACCACGAATTTAAATTTAAACAACAACCATTCTTTTATTTTTTGTTTCAAGTTAATTTAAACGTAACGTAAATTTGATAATAATAATAATAATAAAACCCCACCATAATACAACGCGGGGCATTAACATTAAATAAGAACACTATACCCAGTGAAAGATTGGTTACAAATTGGCGCACCAACTAGTGTGGCTTAAAAAAATATTAAATAAATATATTTTTTATATTTTATATTAGCCCGGTAGACACGGAAAAATTAACATGCCGCACACCCATCAGTACGATACAAGATATAAGGACAGTAGGGTAGGAGAGATGCAACGGGATGTAGATACATACGAAGAACAACCCACAGACGAGATAGGAATTATTACAATCAACAATATCGAGACTAGTATCGACGAAACACCTCACGTAGAACCAGAGATAGAAGTGACGGTTGACAACCAACCCAGACGGCCTGAAGAACTCCCACAACCAAACAAGCCGATTGAAGAGACAAGATGGGATCACATGATGAGAATGATGATGGAACAATTCGGACAGGTTAAGGAAGACAGCCAGAAAAATATGGAGCATTACAGGAAGATGGTAGGAAATCCCGGGAAGAGAACCAAAGAAATATTGAGTTATTGAAAGAAGATTGTAGGAAATCCCGGGAAGAGAACCAAAGAAATATTGAACTATTAAATAGAAATATAGAGTCGATAAGGGAGGACCATCGGGACTTAAATAGAAACCTGGAATCGCTTAGTAAAAATGTGGAATCGCTGAAGGAGGACCTTAATAAAAGGATAGGCGATACGCATAAGTCCATGGACGCGCTGAACGATAAAATCGACGATAACAGCCAGGCCATTAGAGAAGAATTGAACACTACCTTGATCGAAATTAGCAGGAGGATGGAAGAAGGCAGTGATAAAATAAACAATAGAATCGACGGGGAGATTGCCGTTGTGAGGGAGGAAATTGTCGAAGTAAATAAAAGGTGTGAACAGCACGACCAGGACTTGCAACGAACCAGAGAAGAGGTCGACGGGAGATTTAATACCATGGAGGAGGTGACCGAAACTAGGATAGAGTCTTTAAAAAGGGCAAACCAAGATGAAATTAAACGAGTAAGGTTAGACATAGGTGAGCGCTGCGAAGAAATGAGTATCTCTGTGGATGCAGTGAGGAATTTAACGGTCGCAAATCGAGAGAGGATCGAAGAACTTAAACAACAAGAAATAGTACAAATACGGGAGGAGATTGAGATTATCCGCAACCGTCCGATACCAGGTCAGTACTTAATACCGAATGATAACCGCGACGCTATCAATTTTAGAAACTATCGTCGTAATCCCATTGAATTTTTAGCACATGTGGAGGAACACTTGGCGCGGATTAGAGAAACTAGATGGAATAACATAAAAAATTTAATCGATGAATACTTTAAAGAAATCTACGACAATTGGTGGACCGCAACACGCCACGAGGTTCACAGCTATGATGAATTTAAAACTCAATTCCGCGCAAAATACTGGTCCGAGGCGACGCAAAATATCGTACGAGACCATATATGCCACGGAAGATATGATGCGAACCGAGGAGGGACCATGACTTCGTATTTCTTAGGTCAAGTATGTCTTGCAAGGAACCTAGAAACAAAGATACCGGAGGAATGTCTTGTCACAAAATTGTCCTATCACTTTGAAGAGGGTGTCGCAAAAGCACGTCAGTGGGGACAGATTAAGACAATAGCAGCTATGTCAGCGCTGCTCGAAGATCAGGAACACGAGGGGTATTACCGGAGGAGTCGTCGACGAAATGACCAGTTCAATACCACAGGCGGCAATACGAATAATAATAACAATAACTACCCTCGGAGTTCTCGAAATAATTTTAATAATAACAACGGTCCGATAAACCAAAATTATAATAACGCCAATAACAACAACCAAAATAATAGGCCAAATAACCCGAATAACAATAATAATAATAACAATAACCGGCGACCCAATTTTAATAGCAACACTAATAGACCACCAAACCAAGGCGGGAATAACCAACCGTCGCAACATCGACGAGCAAATTACGTACAAGCTAATTACGACCCCGATAGAAGGCGACGATACCCACGTAGAGACAGCCACAGTGGAGAAAGAGGACGATGGAGGAGTAGTAACATTGAGGGTGACGACCGCAATAGCGACTACAGGCCACAAGTGAATTTTATACAAGCCAATGACCAGTCCGACCCGGGGAGACCTGATACCCGACCGCAGCCAAACACCACAAATAATGATGACGAAGGAGATTGGGTACCAGTCTGTGAGAGGCCTGGCTTTACAATAATGCACAACCGCGCAGGCAACTCTAGAGAATCTAGACCCGGAGATGGCAGCCGACCCAGCACATCCCAAGACGCCAGAATACAATACCAATTATAGACCCAATAGAGTGGAAGAGCACAAATAACCCCATGAATATCGGCGAATAAGAAATGATGAATATTAAGGAGAGATAATATGTAATAGGAAGCAACATTCCTCACCCAAACGTTATCACCAAAAAAGTAAAATATCTATATTGGAAAAAAACCACTACTATAAACAAACTCATTTGTTGTTAAATTACCAAAAATATTGAAGGTAACCAATTAGCTATAACTAGTCAATCTGCCTTACCAAGTTACAAAAGTGTGTAGATTTAAGATGTAAACCAAACCATTTGTTAATGATGAAAATGTACCAGACCTATTACCCCAGGGGATAGAATATTAGATAAGGACAATCAAATGATTTAATAAGAAAATGCAATTACTGTACTATACCTAGAGAAAAATATGTATCCAGATGAATATTCTATATGACATAATGTTTATAAAATGATTATAGTATACCTCTCATAAAACTCAAATGTTAAAATAAAATCGTCCAGAATAAAGGTTCACCCAACTAACCTTTGAAGGAGTAGAGAGGCAGTATAACAAAGTGTGTAAAATAAAAAGAAGGACATTACTATGGAATGTAAGGAAAGAAAAAATTAATATTTGTGAAACAAACCATGAAAACCCCAAGAATGTCTATGAAATAGATATTAGTATATTGTTAAATGAAATTGTAATTACAGTATAGTATATAGTGTATAAAATCATCCAGAATAAGTGAAAACCACCATCACTTGAAGGAGTAGAGAAGAAAAATAACAAAGAGTATTAATTGTAAGAATAACTATTGTTATAATGAAATGAAAGGAAAGAGAAATGTGTGTCAATTATCAAATATTATACATCATAAGAATATGTCAGAGAACATCAGAAAAAAAAAAAAGAAAACCATTTAGTATACAAACAATGTAAGCCTGATAGTTCAGGAGGAATATAACTCGTTAAGAAAGATTTAATAGACTATAGTGAAAACAGAAATATATTGTGAACTCTAGATAGAACAAACAAATGCATAAGCATTATAAGCATCTAAACAAGTGTATAATCTTAAAAATATTTAAATGAACCACAACAAATTGTTAACTAGTAAATAAGTAACTATATAGCTGATAAAAGCATAACTAAAAAACACCAAGTCTAAAGGAAGTAATTACCTGTAAGAAAGAAAGTATGTTAGCAAGTATAAAGATAGAAATGTGATCTAAATAAAAAACCTCTGATACCTTGTATATTATAGTGAATATATTATATTATTGAATACGAATGATATGTGATATTTTTTTGAGTTGTGATAGTACAACTATTGCCAGGTGCAATGTTTATTTTTACTCAGACAGAGAAGAGTAATGCCTCTGAATCTGAGAATTGTAGGGAGGAACGGCAGAGGATGTTAGCCATAGTGAGCCACCCTGATTCCAAAACCTCTACTACAGTTAGGGAATTATATTGTTTTATTATATCAAGGAATATTATGAAAGAATCTGTGAGGTATAAATTATAATAACCATCCAAATGATCACGAATGCAAAGATATGTAGTGAGAAAGTAGAATGTAAATAAAACAGGGAATAATTAACTTGAGAAACAAGATCCAGTATAGTTAAATGATTTAGAGAGTAAGCAGCTTGAAATTACTAGTAAATTAAGAATTGTACCATTGTATAAAAAGCCAACCTAGAGTGATACACCAATAATATGTTTAAAAAATCTAGGAATACAAGAGAAAATTTTTATTGATGTATACTAAGAAACTGACATGAATTGATAATTTTACAAAATATAAATTTTTCAAATGATCAATTTTAAAGAGGGTGTATTATGTAACATCACAAGATGTCACCTAACCTAAGTGTATGTTATTAGATTTCATAAAACAGAATAACCATGTAAATAGGTATAGAATAGTCAAAATAAACAAGAAAGAAGAAACCAAGAGAGAAGAATAAAGCAGAAGTGCCATGGGAAACAGTAACCCAATAGCTGTTTGACACTACAACTAGACTGAGACTAAAACGAACTAATGGACAGAATAGATTTAAATTCAACTGTCAATTCAGTAAATGGTTAATGTAAACCGAATGTCATTTATAAACAAAAAACAAACGAATTAGCAGTTAAATACTGTGAAAGCAAAATCAGCATTTTTCTGATAATAAATGTGACTATGAACAGTAGATAATGAATGCCAAAACCAATGTTAACAATGGCTATATTGTAGGAACTAAGATGTATTTCTGCATCAAATATACCTGTCAGAAAAGAGAGCTAACTATATAAGAGAATCTTATACCAATAAGATGTCTCTGTAATTTACCGAATTGAGAACCAATAGGCATTATAAAGGCCAAATTTCAGTGTAGGCGATATTCTACACTTAACAAACTTAGACCAAACAGTAGTCAATAAAATAACTATCAATAATTATCACCAGTGCAAAATAAAATGCACCAGAACAATGGTTATGCATTAACATAACGAAAAATGATATTAAAACGATAGGTTTAGCCATAATTTTATTTGTAAATAGTAGCTTAAAACTAACTAACGGTAAACAAAATGTCATTAGTCAGTAGGATCATTTATTACTATGTATAGAATTAAGGTGTAAAAGTAAAGTTCAGTGAAAAAAAAAAACGTCAGTACAGTATTAATGGAGTCCGCACATAAACATTTGATTAATAAAATGTTATGTGGATACGAGAAAGGTTAACCAAAAGTGTAAAATCGGCGACTCATAAAGAGCAGACGACAGTAAGAATAGTGTACCCGAACATTGATTTTCTAACAATGTCGGTTAAAGTGAAGGTAATCCGAGATCGAGTGGTATCAATTTAAAGGAAACAAAACAATCTTTAATTTGATAATAATATCAACTCAATCGTGACGGTATTAAGCGTATTACAACTGTTAGCATCATTTTATAAATGTATATCAGGAATCTGAGTACAAATAATAATAACAATGACAACAGAAGCGACCTGTCAATCATCTCAACACTTGACAGTTAGAAAAACCGTTTCCAACCGCCAAAAAGTGATACGTCATCTTCGTCTCACCTGTCTGGACCAATAGGAAAATTAGTTATAAAATGATAATTTTTCCTAAGCCCGATCCAAAAGGTGGGTATAAAAAGACAGACCGGCGAATTTTGAGAGGAGACCTTTACTAACTAACGAGCTGAACAGACGTACGCTCGTCTCCGCCACGTTTTTCTTATAACACATAGCGTCAGTTACCTTGTACTCAGGAACCAATAGTTAACAACGAGAAACTTTACTTCAAGTGCATCATCAATCAACTACAGTGTTCAAGTGCAGTTTATTTTAGTTTTGTGCGGGAATGACGAACAGAAAATAATTTATTGTCAGTATTCACGATCCATTTTTATCAGAAGAGGATCGAATTTCTGTTCTTGTGCGAATTAGTGCTGAAAGAAAGTAATCTCTATAATCCGATTACTTAAGTGATAAAAGGTTTTAATTAAAATAATTAAAACTACGAAGGTAAAAGTGCAATTATTATTATTCTTGATCTGAGCGCAATAACTTGCATTTTGCTACCATAACCTGTACTGACGCAAAACACAAAAACAGTATTTAAGATTACACCACGTTTCGATTTTTTATTCAAATTTGTTATTAGAAGTAAGCTATATGTTAGTTGTAAGGGCTCTCAATTGAATAATATTGTCATTAAAAAAGCAAGCGTTGATGAAACGCACGATCTTACAATAGATAGTTTTTTTTTTTTATTTTAATTACTTGGTAAAAGTAACTTCAAATTTTTTGATCAATTGTATCATTGGATACTGTGTAGGCATAATTGTTTTCTTTCGTGTCTCAAAGAATTCACAACTGAGATAATAATAACGATAATAACAATAATAATACTAATATTAATAATTGTAATAATTTTATATTACAATAAATAGTATCTGGACTTAACCAGATTTATAACTCATGTTCTGAGCAAGCCGTATGAGGCATATAATAATTAACTTTTCATTGTACAACTTTGTATGTTACATTATGTGTATTTTTTGAATTCACTATAAGGGTGCAAATAAACCCATTATTAACAGCATCACCTGATTTGATTTATTTTATTTTTTCTGAATAATTAAATAGTTTCTTTTAATAAACTTAAACAACCTTCTGTTGTGTTTGACATATTGGAATAGCATTGCCAAAAAGTGGTACTCAACTATTTTAAATTTTCAGTTCATCTATTAATTTTTATGAACGGGTTTTACACGGGATTTTCCCTGAATAAATCCGTGTGGCACCCATTAATTTAATAAACAAGGTGACATAACCTTGCAACTAAAGGGAGTTGATGAATGTAAGCTGAGTTGACAGTTTAGTGAACTTCAAGTAAACGCAATCAGGTACGTAAAAGTATATGTTTGTTTATAATATTGTCCAAACTTTACGGGACTTGACTTACTCAGACTACCTGTAATCAGAAGAAGTTTCTACTACCAGTTTCAACCAGACGAGATCTACTATCAAACAATCAACTGCCATACTTCATGTTTTAATTTAAATTAATCTAACATTTAAATATAATCAACTTTATTATTTTTTGTTTAATACAAGGGAATTCTTTAAAAAACAAGAGTATTTAAACCATTGTAAACACTGTGAGTAACTTGAATGTTGTATGGTAAAATACTTTACTACATTGGTCACCTTCAAGTAGAAACAACCATTCTCAACATTGAGTTATCTCCAAGGAACACTTCACCCATAGATGAATTTTGTTTTAATGAGACTTTTAATATTTTAACCACGAATTTAAATTTAAACAACAACCATTCTTTTATTTTTTGTTTCAAGTTAATTTAAACGTAACGTAAATTTGATAATAATAATAATAATAATAAAACCCCACCATAATACAACGCGGGGCATTAACATTAAATAAGAACACTATACCCAGTGAAAGATTGGTTACAATATGTGTGAATGTGCGCACATGCACACGTGAAACAATAATCTATACAATCAATTTTAGGAGTCAATGGAACTACAAAATGTTAATTTTCAGTGAAAATGCTATTTAGAATTATTAAGTTAAATGCATTTCCTCTTACTTTTTTAATGGAAGTAATACATATAAAACATATAAAGCTTTAATAATAACTTTTTTTTCAACACAATTGTGTAAGCACCCATAGGAAAATAATGTAACCAGTAAAATACAATATCTAACTAAACTAAATAAGTTTTCTGAAAGTTAAATTTTACTGATAAGTACAAATTCTGTATAAAAAAAGGAAGTAAAAATAGCAGACTATTAAAAGTTACCTTAATTTATATTGTAAATGGAATAAGAGTCAAATGAATGCAATATACACCATCACTGTTAGAATGTTCAAAATTAAAAAAATTAATTCAGTAGTGTCTATATCAATATCAGTAATAAGAAGTTAGAATTTATTTTATTTAGACACTGTAACAATATTGTATACAACAATAGTAATCTGAATAAAGCAATGTAGCCTATCTGCTTGTTGTAGGCTACAACACCATATGATCATGACTATTAGTATAATGTCATATGATTTCTTGGTTTTGACATTTATGATCAGATCTCATTTCTTTTCTCTATAAGCCATACGTTAGTTACATAGTTACAAGAAGTGACTGTCAATCTGTTAAGACGTATTGCATCAGTGAACAGTAAAATAACACAGTAATCAATTGAAAAAAGTCATGGCATACTAGTATTGTGTCTGGTATACAAGTGTTACTCAATTACTTATACATTGTTGCTGTATTAGACAGAGTTATGATATGAATGTTCATGAAGTTGCCTTGACTTTTCTATTACCTAAAAGTTACTTTGATTGTCCATAGTGTCTCAGTTATTTTACCATGTTATGAATAGTAGATTAAATATCACTATGACCTTCATAGGTTACTAGTCTGCTAGGTTGGATGACTCTCCCTTAGTTTGTATAAATATCTGATAAATAACTGCTACAGTTATCAGGAGACTCAATAAACTTTATATCATAGAATCACGCTTAGAGTATGCTTATATAACCACTATACATGATTGCATAATATTGTGTCTATAATCCAAGCTGCTACCTTCATGAAGTATAGTCTCACTATAAACATACTCTTATCTGTAATATAAGGATATCAGCTGAACCTTAACATTACCCTGTTAGTCAGCAGAATAATGGAAGTAGAACTCTGTTTTTTACTAATAATTTACATCAATATTATTCTCAGTGTACTACAGATGTCTGTGCAGCACCACAAAAATGTTTTTCTTGAGGTTAATGTAGGTTTTGTTTCCATGCACTCATCCAGGTCTTACTTTGGGATCCATAAAGATATCTGAACCACTGTGTATCAGTTAAGGAATTATAAAGTAGAAGTTATGATACGTATTATATAATACCAGTACAACATATAAGTTATGAGGATCTTGGTACAGTCTTTAAGTGTACTGTCAGTTTGTGTGGATTCACTTCAAAGCATTTAACCAAAATAAGATATTTAGGTTCCTCAATATAGACACATGTGCATTTAAATTTACTAAACATCAGTAATCTCTCTTACAGTTGTACGAAACTGTAAAATATGCACTTATAAAATTTATGTATGATTTATATTGCTACGACAGTACAGAACAATCTACGCATTTATCGAATGTGCCAGAAAGATCTCGATGTAAGCGTGTGGTGTACGTGCTACTAGACGCATTTTGCGAGAATTTTCTCGACTGTGCCGGGCTTCGCTCGGGCGCTCGGACTGTGTCAAGGCCGTAGTAATTACGTAGTTCATGAGAGATAAGACGCAGTTTGGAAGCTTCTGGTGTATGAGCGTGACTATAAATACATCGGGTAGCGGCCTTAGTTTTCAGTTCCATGCGAGATTTTGGATAGTGCGGTTCGAGAGTATTAGTGCGATATATTTTCAGAGCGGTTCGGGTTATTACTGTGTACGTGCAAGTAGTTAGTAGTGAAGTGTTGCGTTTTATATTCGGACGGTATAATTGTAATACAATTGAGTTTTAATATTTGTGGACATTTTATTGCGTGTGTACAATTTTCATTTGATTTGTTGTAGAGACTGTGTTGTTAATTACGAACTGTTTTACTGTAACAATTAAAGGTGTGATTAGTGACTTAATTGGTGTCTTGTACTTATTTTGTTTCCACTGTACCTACGACGATCGAGTAGACTGTCGTAACAGTGGTGTCAGAAGTGGGATAGAACGGTTAACAGTGGAAACAGTGGATACTTTGTACAAGACGAGTGTAATTCGTAACTAATCGAAAAACAATGGATGCCAGTCACATGATGGAAAATTTCCAGGCGCTATTGTTGCAGACAGAAGAACGACGACGACAGGATGCAGAGAAAGTGGAAGAGAGACAGAAAACCCTCCTGCTGGAAGCAGAGGAAAGACGCAGACAGGAGGCGGAAGAAGCAGAAAGACAACAAAAAGAAGAACGAAGACAAGAAAGAGAAGAAGCTGAGGAACGTCAGAAAGCACTAATGCTAGAGACAGAAGAAAGACAAAAAGATAAAACGGAAGCTCTCTTTGAAACTATGCAGAAACAGTTGCAAGAACATACTACCGCAGAATTGGGTCTCCTACGTGGTGAATTACGAGCTGAGCTCAATAATCAGATTACCAGAATATCTGACGTAGAAGAATCCATGTCAAATAAAATAGCTAAAGTAGAAAAATCTGTCTTGACTGTGGAAGAAGTTATGCCAACAAAAATATCTGCAGTAGAAAACTCAATGGCAAATATAAGAGAAGAAATTAAAATTGAAGTTGAACAGTGCATGAAGATTCAACCAAAACAAATTTCTGAACAGACTGTACCAGTGATAAAGACAGAAAAAGACACGGAAAATAAGTTAACAGAGAAAGTCACTTTGCCTGCAGTAGGGACAGTTCATGTCAAAGCTCCAACCTTTGACGGAAGCAGTCACTGGGCAACGTACCTCCGCCAATTTGAAGCTGCTGCATGCGTAAATAATTGGACAGAGAAAGACAAGGCTGTTTCACTCGTTCTTGCATTAAAAGGACCTGCGGCAGAATTACTACAGAAAGTGCCACCTGACAGCCAGAACATCTATGCCGAGTTGATAAAAGCTCTAGAATTATGGTATGGTGATAAACATTTGCGAGATGTGTACTGCACACAGTTGAGAGCAAGGCGACAGCATTCCGGGGAGAGTCTTCAAGAGTTTGAAGCAAGTATCGACAGACTACTGGCCTATCCTGAAGCGCCAGAAGATTTTCGAACGCGTTTTGCGATGCAGACATTTACTGCCGGTGTCCGAGATAACGAACTACAGCAAGTGTTACGAATGGCAAGACACCAGAACAGTGCGGACGCCCTGGTACATGCTCTGCAATTTGAGGCCACCAAATCAGCGTCTGGTTGGACAAGTCATAAAGTGCGCGCGCTAAAAGATCGCGACGGCACAGACGATGAGGAAGAAGAACAAGGAACAGAGACTCGACGGTCGGCGCCACAGAATAAGATAAGAAAGGATGGAAGACCGAAGTGTTATCGATGTGGGAAACCTGGACATCTACAACGAGATTGTCGGGTTAGAATTCAGCAGCAGGGAAACGAGCAATAGTCGGTACAACGGGGCGTGTGCTGACTAACTGGAGGAACGAAGCCCCTAGAGAATACGCAATTTCTACACTTCAGAAAACCAGCGGGAGCTTGGTAGTTACCGGATTTGTTCAAGAAAGACCAACCTCGATTACAGTTGACACAGGCGCAACAGTTTCTATTGTGCGCCCCGACGTGGTGAAAGATCTCAAGCCAATCTGGTGCTCTTGCAGCTTGCGAACAGCTACTGGACGGCCTGTAAAAGTGTATGGAAAAGTGGAGATACACCTACGCCTCGGTAGACTTGCTTGTTGCAGACATTGTGGATGAAGCAATTCTTGGTGTGGACGTTATGAACGCATACGGATTTATAGTCGACTTCAAAAACAATGTCTTGAGAATCGGAGGCGAAGAGGTAATGCTATCAACAATGACGACAGCAGAAAAATCGATGGACGTCATAAACCAAGTGGCCGTAACTGTTCCGCCAAACTCTGAAAAGATCATCATGGTTAGAACTGCGGTAGATACTAGGGGCAATCAGTGCTCTATATTCGAACCCCAGGTAGTCAGCACACCGGGCATACTAATTGCCAGAAGTTTAGTAAAACCTGACGAAACCGGAAATGTACCTATTAGAGTGGCGAATATTTTGGATCAAGCTATCACTTTACAAAGCAATACGCTCCTAGGCAAATTGACTCCTGTGGCCTGGGTAGCCGGAATAACGCAACGAAGATCCAGTTCTTCGGATACTTCTAAATTACCAGACGAACTGCAAGAATTATTGAACAGAACTTCTAACGACCTCTCAAGTGGTGAGGTAAAAGAACTCGGACAGTTTTTACACGAATTCAAAGATTGTTTTGCAGTTCGGGGACAGTCACTGGGAAGAACCTCTCTTGTGCAACATCGCATCAATACCGGGGACACAAAACCGATACGCCAACCTCCTCGAAGGCCTCCATTATCTAAACAAGAGGAGATGTCTCGGTTAGTACAGGACATGTTGACAGAGGGAGTAATCGAAACTTCGTCAAGTGCTTGGTCTTCCCATGTAGTGCTGGTAGTGAAGAAGGATGGTGGATTGCGTTTCTGCGTAGACTACCGGAGGTTAAATGACGTTACAAAGAAAGACTGCTATCCATTACCTCGCGTTGACGATACACTCGACACGTTGTCCGGAGCACAGTGGTTTTCCACATTGGACCTGAAGAGTGGATATTGGCAAGTGGGTCTTCATCAAGAAGACAAGGAAAAGACCGCTTTCTCGACCCCAAGTGGCTTATTCCAATTTAACGTCATGCCATTTGGACTCTGTAATGCACCGGCAACATTTGAGAGATTGATGGACCTGATACTCCAAGGCCTGACGTAGAAAACTTGCCTTGTTTACTTAGACGATGTCACAGTGATCGGGAAGACTTTCGAAGATCATTTGGAAAACCTTAAGGAAGTTCTAACTAGAATTCACGGTGCACAACTGAAGCTGAGCCCGAAGAAGTGTTCTCTATTCCAGAAGGAAGTACAGTATTTGGGCCATCTGGTTTCGGCAGCGGGCGTTAGCATGGATCCTAATAAAGTAGAGACTGTAAGAGACTGGCCAGTTCCGAAGAATAAACACGAAGTTCGGAGTTTCCTGGGGTTATGCTCATATTACCAACGTTTTGTGAAAGGCTTCGCTACTATTGCTAAACCACTACATAAGCTAACGGAAAATAAACGAAACTTCCAATGGTCGAGAGAGTGTCAAGAGTGTCTTCTAACAAGCATTTAGAACGCTGAAGATTGCATTATGTTTGCAGCCAATTCTCGCTTTTCCAGCTTCCGAAGGGAAGTACATTGTAGACACAGACGCAAGCAATACTGGTCTAGGAGCAGTTTTGTCTCAAGTGCAGAACGGTGAAGAACGAGTAATAGCGTATTACAGCAAGACGCTTTCTAAACCAGAGAGAAATTATTGTGTTACAAGAAGAGAGTTGTTGGCAATTGTCAGAGCTTTGGAGCACTTCCATAAATACCTCTATGGGAGAGAGTTTTCACTACGTACCGACCATGCTGCACTTGCATGGCTCTTGAGATTTAAAAATCCGGAAGGACAGTTGGCAAGGTGGCTCGAACGTCTGCAAGAGTACAACTTCAAGGTACAACATCGGCGGGGGCGCCTGCACGGTAATGCAGATGGCTTATCACGAAGACCATGCCCGGAAGACTGCCGACATTGCCACAGAAAGGAAGAACAAAACTCAAGCGAACATGTTCAAGCCATCACTGTAGATTTCCTGGCTGATGGTTGGACAACACAAGACTGTCGACAAGAATAGATGACTGATGAAGACATTGGACCGATCTTGACAGCAAAAGAGGAAGGTCGCCGCCCGGATTGGCAAGATATCTGCCATGGTTCCGAAGCGCTGAAGGGCTACTGGGCACAATGGGAATCTCTCACCTTAGAAAACGGATTGCTGAAAAGGGCTTGGGAAAGTGCAGATGGACGAGACGTGGTCATGCAGTTGATAGTTCCCCAAAGTAAAGTGCAGTCTGTTTTGAAGGAGATGCATGATGGAACATCTGGAGGCCATCTTGGCGTTAACAAAACCCTTGACAAAGTACGGAAGCGATTCTGTTGGCTTCATCTTCGCCACGACGTAGAGGAATGGGTTCGGACGTGTGAAATATGTGCTGCAAGCAAGGGCCCACAAACCAGAAGCAGGAGAAAAATGAGACAGCATAACGTTGGACAACCTTTCGAGAGAATTGCCATAGACATTGCTGGACCATTCCCAGTTACTGACGATGGAAACTGGTACATCATGGTTGTAGGTGACTACTTTACTAAGTGGGTGGAAGCCTACGCAATTCCAAATCAGGAGGTTACCACTGTGGCAAAGCAGTTAGTTCACAACTTCTGTTGCCGTTATGGAGCCCCTATGGAAATCCATACGGATCAAGGGAGAAATTTCGAATCAGGAGTGTTTAAAGAATTATGCTGTCTACTTGGAATTCGAAAGACCAGGACAACGCCTCTGCATCCTCAGTCGGACGGGATGGTTGAGAGATTCAACAGGACACTTGAGCAGCATCTTTCGAAAGTTGTTGACGAGAACCAAACAGACTGGGACCAACAAACAACGTATACCACTATTCCTTATGGCGTATAGGTCATCAGTACATGACACAACCGGCATGACTCCAGCAAAATTGGTGTTTGGGCGGGAGATTCGTCTTCCTGGGGACTTGATGTTTGGATCACCTGAGACTCAGTCCCAAGAGCCAAAGAACTATTCCTCGCAATTAGAAAACCAACTGCGAGAAATGAATCGCTTGGTAAGAGGACGGCTGAAGATTGCCAGTGATAAAATGAAAACTCGGTATGACATTCGCAGCAATAGTGTGGGTTTCCAAGAAGGAGATCAGGTCTGGTTGTTCAATCCAAAGCGCCATCGTGGTCGCTCACCTAAGCTTCAGTCTAACTGGGAAGGACCCTACACTGTGAAAAAAAGAATTAACGATGTTGTTTATCGGATTCAACAGGAAGGACAGCGAAAGTTCAAGGTCGTCCACCTAGATCGCCTGGCTAAGTACAAATTTAGAGACGCTCTGCCAGTTCGGGACGAACAGGCTTAAGGAGGGGGCAGTGCTACGACAGCACAGAACAATCTACGCGTTTATTGAATGTGCCAGAAAGATCTCGATGTAAGCGTGTGGTGTACGTGCTGCTAGACGCATTTTGCGAGAATTTTCTCGACTGTGCCGGGCTTCGCTCGGGCGCTTGGACTGTGTCAAGGCCGTAGTAATTATGTAGTTCACGAGAGATAAGACGCAGTTTGGAAGCTTCTGGTGTGTGAGCGTGACTATAAATACATCGGGTAGCGGCCTTAGTTTTCAGTTCCATGCGAGATTTTGGATAGTGCGGTTCGAGAGTATTAGTGCGATATATTTTCAGAGCGGTTCGGGTTATTACTGTGTACGTGCAAGTAATTAGTAGTGAAGTGTTGCGTTTTATATTCGGACGGTATAATTGTAATACAATTGAGTTTTAATATTTGTGGACATTTTATTGCGTGTGTACAATTTTCATTTGATTTGTTGTAGAGACTGTGTTGTTAATTACGAACTGTTTTACTGTAACAATTAAAGGTGTGATTAGTGACTTAATTGGTGTCTTGTACTTATTTTGTTTCCACTGTACCTACGACGATCGAGTAGACCGTCGTAACAATATGTATGACTTGTAGAATTCTGCTTCACTGATTTATCTTTGTCACACAAAAATAATGAGTAAAAATTCTTTCCTGCAACTAAATATTTTTAAGAAAAATTAAATCTAGTTTAATCCAATTCATTTATATTTCAGTCCTATGAATACACATATTAAAATACACACATAATCCACATACAAAATGACGTTAGAAAATTCATTCAATTCCATAAGCAGGATTTAAATGGGCTAATGATGATACTCATGACTAGCAATGCACTATCTTATAATCTCTCTCTCTCTCTCTCACTCTCTAATGACTTCCAATTTTTTTGTTTACAGTCTGATAAAGTGGCAGACATTATCAAATGAACTCACTTATAAATTATTACATTTAAGTATATATGTCTTGTTCTTTAAACGCAGTTATCTTGGACTTTTTCTGCAATTTGGTACATTTCCTTTCATTTAGTGATCATTAAACTTGCTTCTTTAATAGAGACAATAACTTTAGCGATATTCTGTTTATAAATGTATACTCGTTTGTACTTACTTCTTTTTATAATGTGTACTTTTTATATTTACTTGCTTAGTTTTATATATAAAAAATAAAAGAAATGAGTTTACCAACAAGAATATACTGTAGATCGACTCTTACAGCATACGATAACAAAAGTAATACTTACACGAAATAAATACAAATAACTGTTTCGCTCATATTGCAGGTTCATTTAACAAGGAATCCAGATTAAAGGAATGACTTAACAGTTCACAAGTATTGATGTACAAACTATACTGTGTTCTACTATTTAAAATAATAAACCGCTTTAAAAAATTGTTACAATGTTTATATCAGAGTTCCTTTTCACAACTTTTCAATTTTTATCAGACATCTATTATCTAGATGTCTTATTAGCTATCATAATATAATCTATTATCTTATTAGCTAGTACTGCAGTCATATAATTCAGATACTCTCTTTCTGTTGACAGTTGTTCCAATTCAGTGGACTATGAATAGGCCTTAAACATTTTTACATTCTTAATCTTACTATAAAGTCATAGTTGTTAACTCGAGGATCCACAACTCTTCTTAATTTTTTTTTCACTCCTTATTACCAAAGATTCCATTAAACAGTGACTGATTAATTTATATGTAGACATTAAAGCAGACTTGGTGGTTACCCTTTGACCACAGAAAAAGATACACAGAAAGTATTACACAGTATTATAAAAATACTTGATAAGAGTAATACAAATTACAGTATGACTTTTCTTTTTCACACTGATTATTCTATGCTAAAAAAATCCACAGCATTTTCTTAATTTGATTTTGATATGTATCTTTTATATTTTTCTGAAGTCAAGTAGTTTCAGGGTCCAAAGTACTACTTTTTGATAATGCAATTCTCACCGTTTTTTGTTTTCAAAATTAAAGTTCGATTTCTGATGGTACACAACTGAGGCCACAGAATGGGAATACATGAGAAAAGTCTGATCATACTAAAGTTTAACGCATGCAAAGTATAATATGTTAGACTCGGAGCCGCTGTGTAAGCTACTCTGACATTTGATGTATGTGGTGGGAGTAAAACCCTCTGCCAATCATGTTACAGGAATTTGTTTATGTCACCATAGTGAAGGCCTGTAATAGTACTGTGTTGGCATGTTGTTACTTAGATAAACACGTGGTCAGTTGTGCACCGTGCAGCGCTCGGTAAACATAAAGTTTCTTGTGTACAGTTGGCAACATCACAGTGAAATATCAGAGTCCCTTACTCAATGGGTTGTACCCTCAAACATTAGAACGATGGCTATTAATTAAACATGTAATTTACTTGTGTACTTCCCTTTTATAATGCTTCTATTTTATGATTTTTACACCTCCACTTTCATACTTTGTGTCACTTGGGTACAAAATAGAATCTATTATAAGTAGAATTCTATTTATTCTTACAACACTTATTAAGTATGACGTTATATTTTGTACCAACATTTTATTATTTTGGAAAGTGTCAAATTACCTTGTACCGTGGTGCCTTGTATCCCTTTGAATTATTCTTCATAGTTTACATTAAAATATTCATATCAGAGACAATGAAAAAACTGATATCTATAATTATCAGCTGACTAAAGCAATTTCTCCTTAGTATGATGACCTTACTGATAAACTATGTGAGAAGAAAGAAGCAATATCTTATTCCACATGAGATAAATTAATTAGTTCATGATATATATTAAAATATTCATAGTCAGAGGCTTTATAGCATATGTGCGTGTGTGCACATGCACACAAGTAGAAGCCTTCCTGTCCCAAGATCAGAGCAGACAAACATTTTTTGAGTGGAGTAAAGTACCAAGGTCATTTAAAAACAGTTTAAAAAGTGGGTGCATAATATTTAATTACCTTACATAATACTATAGGAAATTAATGAGTTGCAAGGATATGAAGTAATAATAATAATAATATTTATTACCAATTTTCCTTTACATATAATAAAAATTATACAATAAAGGACCTATAGGGGGCATAAATGCCCGTACATAGGTTGGTCCTTAGAATTAATATTTATATACTTAATACTAATTGTGAGTTTTACCTCACCGATCATAGTAATATATTAAAAATAAATTATTTTTCAATTTTAACAAAATTTTAGTTTGTACTATAATACAATTCAATAAATAAATGAAAAAAATAGAAAAAAAGGTCCATATCATAATAGACTGTTTTTTTGATTATTCAATAACAATGTTCCAAATTTTTTCTTTGATTTTTTTTTTAAGCACTTTTATATTTACAGTACACTTAGATTTTTCAGTTCATTAGGTAATTCATTAAAATATTTTATGGCATAATACACATAGCTTCTTTGCCCAATACTTAATAGGTGTCGCGGCAATATAATATTTTTATACCGTGT
The DNA here is from genome assembly GCA_034769895.1 of Magicicada septendecula. Taxonomy (NCBI): domain Eukaryota; kingdom Metazoa; phylum Arthropoda; class Insecta; order Hemiptera; family Cicadidae; genus Magicicada; species Magicicada septendecula. Next base: position 666,446,691 of record CM068368.1, read on the forward strand.
GTTGATTCGATTTTGTAACAACTCACTTTTTAGATCATTGTATTGATAAACCATAGAATTCACTACAAACACCTGTTTAATATTTAATGGTTTATTCGAAACTTGTTCACTGACTCCTATAATTTTAAGAATACACTTTTGCAGCCGATCCAATGCGTCTAGAGATGATTTATATAGACCCCCCCAGCCTATGATAGCATACCCTGCCACACTATGGAATAGTGCATAGTATATTTGTAGTAGTTGCTTTTTTGATAAAATTTGTTTAAGTCTGTAAAAAACGTAGACTAAGTATTTGGTTTTTTTTACAATGTTAGCCACATGTACATCCCACTTCATGTTAAAGTCATATGTTATTCCTAGATATTTACTAGTTTTAACTCTTTTCAATTTTTGACCATTTATCTTAATTTCAAAGTCATGCGGAACAGAGTTTCTATAATTTCCAAAGGTGATAAAAACGGACTTGCTTATGTTGAGTACTAGATTATTGTGATAGAGCCAAGAGTATATAATATCTAATTTAGTTGACATATCTGTTGCAAGTTCAGGCCATGTCTTTGCTTTCATTGGTACTGCTGTATCATCAGCATATGCTATTAATACATCTTGTAACACTAGTAAGTCATTGATATATAAAATAAACAATAAAGGTCCTAATATAGAGCCCTGGGGCACTCCAACATTTGTTTTAATAGGCTGACTTCTAGTCCCATTCACCTTTACAACTTGTGTCCTGTCATGTAAATAACTGGCTATCAGGGATAAGCTTACACCTCTTATTCCCATATTCTGTAATTTGGATATAAGTATGCCATGATCGACAGTGTCAAAAGCTTTGGAGTAGTCCAAAAAAGTTACAACAGTTGGTATGCTAATACTTAGATTTTCATAAATAAATTTGCTAAGTAGGGCTATAGCATCATCTGTACCTTTCTTCTTGAGAAAGCCAAATTGTTTAGCACTTAACAGGTTATGTTTCTTTACAAATTTAAATAATCTGGTAAAAATCATTTTTTCAAAAATCTTAGCTAAATTTGATATCAGTGCGATCGGTCGACAATTGTTAACCAAACTTTTTACACCTTCCTTATATATAGGACAAATTACAGCTTTCTTAAATTGATATGGACATGTACCTTGTATCATAGCAGTATTAATAATGTGAGTCAAAGCAGGAGTTATGAACGGAGCAGCTAGCTTAACTGTATAGGCATGAATTTCATCACACCCACCAGGTTTATTTTTGAGTTCACGAATAGTTTGGTAAACTTCTGACTCATTTGTTGGTGTTAGAAACATAGTATGCTGATTAATTGATATATCTGGTATTTCATGCTGCAGAATAGGAGGAGTCGCACTTTCATTCAGGCTAGATACTATTGTGCTGAAAAATTCATTAAAATAATTAGCCTTTGTCCAATCACTGCTGTTTAGTTTATTATTAATCAAAATATCATTTATTTGTCTATTTTTTGAATTACGATCCAATTTTAGATGAACATATCTCCACATTTTTTTAGAATCAGCGTTTTGTAGTTGTTTTTCTTCATGCCTATTTTTAGCAGTCCTAAGTAATGATTTAAGTCGTTTTTCGTAATTTAAGTACAGCTCTTTTTTTAGCAAGTCGTCTTGACTATTCTTCCAGGCTTTATATAATTTGTTTTTGTTATTAACTGAATTAATGAGAGCAGGGGTAATCCAGGTCTTTCTTGGTTTTTGAATTTTTGGCTTAGTTTTGTGTGAAAGTTCATTGATAGTTTGAATCTTGTTTATTAGCAATTCTAATGCTTCATTGTTATTTGGTGTATTACAGACTTGTTGCCATTGTTCTGAAACACACAGCTCCAAAAATCTTTTTTTGTTTATTTCATAAGATACTGTAAGTTTGCATTTTATGTTGTTTCCATGTAGTGATATTAAAACGGGGTAGTGGTCTGTGATTGAGTCAATTAATTTACCAGATTTTGCTGTGTATATTCCTTTCATGAAAATATGGTCAATGCAAGTTCCATCTTTATAATTCTTTATAGGATGAGTACAAGTATTTATCATCGATTCATAACCATTTTGCAGTAATTGGTAGAAATAATCCTCAGTTTTTTCATTAAACTCAATGAGATCTAAGTTAACATCACCCAAAATCATGTGGTTTGCAACAGTTTTGTTACTTAAGATAAATTTTTCATGATCTTTAATGAATTTGTCAATCTCATAATCATGACAACGATATAGTCCAGAAATTTTGAAAATACTTTTATTTGTTAATTCTATGAGCAGACTAGTGATTTTTAAATCATTAAATTGTTCATTAATGGTTTGATACTGTAGGTTACTTTTTACATAAATAATCACTCCATCTGCTTTATTTATTCTGCTGTTATTTTTAAAATGTGTATAACCTGTTATATTTATAAGCTTAATATTATCCATGAGCCAAGCTTCAGTGCATATTATCACATCTGGTTTATGTTTAAAAGAACTTGACATAGTTTCAAGTTTTAATATATTTTTCTGTATCTTCTGATGTTGACATGTAGGGTCAGAAGCTCAGAGTCACAAAAAATGGGGTTGAGATTTATCTCTTCTATACTATTAAAAATTAATTCATCATTAAGGTTATATTACATTAAACATTTTTTTTCATATAATCCTGCAACAAACAACTCAGGTGAATGGCTCCTTTAGCACCTGTGACGTTTAAGAATTATTTAAATGTGTCATTACTCCAACAATCTTAAATAAGAGTTGAAAAACACTTATTTCAACTTGTTTCAGTACTGAATGTAAGAATAAAATTATGAATACGCTATAAAAAAATCATAATATACTGTCACTACATACTGGGAAATTAAAATGATTCATAATTCATCCTTGAAATATTTATTTTGTTACTGTTTAATTTTATATATCAGTCACGAATTTTTTTTTGTTTTTCAATTCTATAAGCTTTACAATAAAACACCTACAAACAAAACCATATTGACACTATTTAATCAACTTTTAAAATGATTATAAATATTCATTTTATAATATTCAAATGTATAGTGCTATGTTTTGTTCAAACGGGATCTTCTAGGATGGATGGATGGATGTGTTAGGATCTTTAACATATTAAATCACTTATGGTGAGGGTTCATACTATCTATATGGTTTGTCTGTTACATAAGGGATAGGATATAAAAGTTCCATATTTTGCAGTCACATCTGCATATATTCATTGTTCTTATTTTCTTATATATCGGTAATTTGGATGTTAAACCAATGTATTGTGCAGAACTACCGACATCAGGGGCTTTGCTAGGTGACAGACAAGGCTTTTGCCCATTACTGCCCCCCCCCCAAGCTTCTGAAGAACTTTTGTTGTAGGGACAAGGATGAAATCATGTGAGTTATTAGGTGTGGCCTGTTATTGGCCATGGAGGGCAATTATACTATGTCTGACTCAGAACAAGCAGTCAGGACCGAAGCCAGGTGCAGCACAAGCCTTAGTCCGTCAGAGACTGGAGTATCCTTGTGAGATTTGGCCAAGTAGCTCCAGACTAGGAGCATACAGATAAATATCAGAATCATATATAAGTACATGATAAGTGATGAGTTTGTCTAGGTGGTGTGTTATGACATTGCTGCTTAGCAGTGGTCAGAATTGGTAAAGACGACATTCAGTTTTACAGAACACCTGTTTGGAATGTGTCTTTGAGGTGAGGCGTCTGTCAAGGTGAAGCCTTAGATACTTCATACTGAGAGACCAAGGAAGCCAGGTACCACCTATATAGAATGAATGAGGAAACATTTTGCATCTGGAGAATACTAAGCTGTCCTCTTGGCCATGTTAAATTGTCTGCTCACTCAATGTATGCATCCACCCTGATCCTTGAGCCAAACTGCCATGTTATTGGAGAACATGGCCAGTTGGACTTCAGGTAGCTTGGACATGCCTTCAATGTACACAGAGAAAAGCAGGGAACATAGGAAATTGCCCTAAGCTATACTAGCGGTAATGGCCCTTTCTAAAGAAACAGCAGTGTCCACTCTCATGCAGGAAGTGCTGTGCCAAAGAAAGCTGGTGATTAGATCAACATATCAGCCCACAAGCATAATTTGTGGATTAAGTCAGGACACCAAACACAATCAAAAGCTTTCTCAATATCCAGAAAGATGCAATACTCTGTTCCTATGAGCAACTGGCTTCAGCAACTGTCTCCAGGAAGAGCATCAACTGATGTGTCAAGGAGTGCCCTGTTGAAAGCTGATTTGCTCAGGGACCAAAACATTGAATTTCTTTAAGTGAACCAGTACTCGCCATCATACCAAGCATTCAAAAACTTTTAATGTGGTTGACAGCAGACTGATAGGCTGAAGATTTCTGACACGCTTGGGGTCTTTGCCCAGCTTCAGGGTCATTTCAGAGGAAAGTAAGTGAAAGAGGAAAGGAGAGTCTCCACTTTACCTGGTGCCATTTCAAAGGAAAGTAGGCGAAGCAAAATGAAGCATTAAATAAGTCAACCACAAAGCAAAATCCACTGTTCAGAAGTCTCTGCAGTATGGCATTACTACTATCCAATCTAGGGGTCTTCTGGGATTGAAGTGTTTGAGCGAACCAAACAATTAATTTTACTAAAGGAGACAGAAATTTGGCTCCAATGGATAACTTAAATCTACAGATCCACTCAACTTGAAAAAACACTTTAGATGCCATCATCTCTTAAAAGATTCTTCACTTATCTCTGAGTAACCAGCAAATATGAACAGCATAAAATTTTATAGCAGTACGTAGGCAGGATTTCATTCTGGGAGGGGATTCTTAGAGTGCTTGGGGGAGAGGTTTGATTATTATGAATAAAACTACAAAAATTAAAAAGAAAAAGTACAAAATAATCAAGAAAAAGTGATGCTATAATCAAGAATAAAGTGTGAAGCTTAAATAGTCACATTAATATCTATCAAAATTTAACAGTTACGAAGTAATAAATATGACATATTATATTACAATATACATTAATTAAACAATTCCAGGAAACTGGCACAAATTTTCTCCCATTATCTGCAGATGTTCATAGTGTTAGATATTTTGTACACATTTTTTTGAAACTTTACTTTTATGAGTATGTTCCTGCAAATGGAGTTAAATAGGTCAACTTATTTTTGCCACAGGATGAAGAAAAGGTTTTTGATAGTCCTCAAAAACAAACATTTCAAAATTGTGGTATGGGGTAAGCAAAGATGTGACTGGCCACACATTTTGTTGAATTTGTCGTACAAATCAGTTCATGAGTAGAGGCCCAGAATAACAGACACTTTTTATGATTCTGACTGTTGATTTGTTTTAAAAATTGTAATAAACCACTTAGCTCAAAAATATAAAAAATGATTAAATATGGATTGAAGAGACCATGTACAATATGCACATATGTATAAGATTTGATTAACGAAAAAACCTGTTTAATATAGAATTTGTTCAAGTTGCTACACAATATGTTACTACACTTAAATATTATAACTGAGTTGAATAAACATTGGAAGGTCACCACTTTCCTCCTCACTATACTGACATACCATTAACTAGGATAACCTCAAACCTCAAAAACCAGGATACAAATTTGAATCATCCCAAACACACCAGACAACTAGCCATGTTTCCACAAAGCAATTTCATACTTGCAAGATGGGTATAATGTACTGTAGTTAAAAATAGTTGTATTCACACACTAATTAGCTAACTGTCAACTTAAATGATTACTTTTTTACAGGTGCATTTTTTTAACTTTTTGACATTTCCTTTTATATTTATCTCACACTGGGAGGATGGTTAGCCATCCAAAACTCCTTTTGCTCTGTGTGTGTGTGTGTGTGTGTGTGTGTGCGCGCGCGCGCGCGCGCGCGCGTGTGTGTGTGTGTGTGTGTGTGTGTGTGTGTGTGTGTGTGTGTGTGTGTGTGTGTGTGTGTGTGTGTGTGTGTGTGTGTGTGTGTGTGTGTGTGTGAATATTTTAAAATCGAAAAGACATGTTGGTGTTTTTCTAGTTTCTCAAATTTTTATCATTATCTTAATGATTGATGAAGTACTGAGTCACAGTGAAATATTTTATCACTCACTATGTTTCTTTGCATATAGAGGAATTCTGGTCAGACATGATGGCATATTCAATCACATACTTCTCTCTAAACACTATCCACCACGTCTGACCAACATTTCTCTGTGTTTGTGTTTGTCTTACTCTGGATAATATACTGAATAGATTGCTAAATTTTCAAAATATGATTTTAAAATATATATTTTTAACATTATAAGATATTACCTGAAGAGCTACTACTATAAAAATAACTTAACACTAAGTATAAGTTACAATAAAAACAATAAATACATAAATTAAAATTGTACAATGGAATTTATTCACAAAATATTTTGGTATTCCATACAATAATACTTACTTTTCTTAGGTGTTCCAGTATCATTGATGATTTCAGAGGGCTTTTTACCAAGGAATTGTGTCAAATGAATTGTTTCAATTGGTTCACTTAATTCTACATCTACTGGCTGCCAGTTGGATTCATAAAACCAGGTACCTCTTGTTATCACAGTTTCCTCTCCTACAAAATAAAATATAAAAATTAAGTAAATCTGATGATACACAAAAAATTACCACTTAGGTGAAAACTGATATATTTACCTAATTTTCATATTGGTCAGAAACTTCCCAATGTTAGGTGTTACTGAAGTCTACACAGTATAAGGCTGAGAGACATGGTTCCGGTTTCCCGTAATATTGTCTTCTTTTTAAAATACACAATGGTATACATACACATATTTAATAATAAAATTGATACGTTACATAATGTGGAGGATGCAAAAACAGAGTACAATGAAAGACAAAACTTTGGCGGTTTTTGTACACAAAGTCATTACATGTACTAAATTTTGGACAGTGATTTATTAACATTGTTTGTATTCATTAACCACAATAAAAACTTCAGTTACACTCAATTAACTGACTGGATCACTACTTTCACAGTGAATATTTTTTTCCAGTGTAATGAACTTATTTGCATATCATAATGAGGGGAAATTTGTTTATGCTAAACAATTCAGTTTTTTTTTAATTTTTGAATTTTGTTAGAACAAAATGTTACTTAACATAAGATTACATTAATCCAACATTAGTCTGTTATAAAAAGCATTTAATACTGAAAGTTTTATCACTAATAAATGTTGTTTATAGTGCCAGGCACAGAATAAATCAATTTGTTCTCAACCAATAACTTTCATAACAATACAGCTATCATATACTTTTAACAAACTGACAGATATAAAAATAATAGGCTTACTAATTTTCTATTTCTAAAGGTAATAGATACAATATGAAAACAATTTGATATACCTTATATTTATTATTATGTTATGTTAAGAGGTCTAGAGAGGTGTGAAGTGAAGAAAAAGTACTTGGTTTTACCATCTCTTAACTCCACTTAGTAGTGGTCCTTGTTAAGCTCATGATGTCAAGGTGATGATTATTTATTACTGTTGCAGAGAGATCAGAGCAATAGGGTAACCTTAGCTGCCCTGGCCAAGGAACATGAGAACAATTAGGTTAAATTCTATAGTGTGGTGGTTAGTGAGGTTCAAAAAGAACCCCATTAACGTTGTTAATCACAGCAAAGATGCTTCACTAGAGGGTGTATACCCAGCTAGGAGAATCCATAGAGCTTAGCCAAGAAAGACAAAAACTCAATCTGGATGGTCAGCTGTGTAAGCTGTACACAAGAGATCACCAGGTGAGGTATAACTTATAGGAAGGTCTAAGGGATAATGGAGAGACAGTATTTTTGGTGAACTTTACTACCTACGGGATAGTATCATACATGCATAGTACTACAACATAGCCTATGGGAAGAGGTTATAGAATAGACGAAGAAAAAGTACATTATCCTGTATTTCAACAAAGAAGTATACACACTACACACTATAATATATAATGTTACTGTAATATATTAAACTATACATAATGTTATTCTTATGCTCTGATTGGTAGTTTACCTTATTTTGCCAGGAAAATTGATATCTGTAACATGTACATTGCTAAAATTTGAATGATTTTAACAACAAATATGACTACCAATATATGTAGTAAACTGGTATAAATATAATACAAATCATATAGCTGTTACAACAGATTGTGAAACTGTAATTTTTTTGCATACTATATGGTATATAATCAGCAGACCAAAAAATTAAAAACTATCTCCAAATTTTGGTGTACACAGAAAACCCAAACAAATTTTGAAGATACCCGAGGATTAAACAAGAAGAAGACAAATATAGAACACAATTAATTACCGTTTCTGCTCTATGCCTGTACTAGTTGTTCATCTTTGAAAACAATTTCAGGCAAATCATATACAAAGGCATATAAAACATACATTCACTTGTATTCCACCATACTCATGCATATACACATAACAAAAAACAGGAATTCTGCAACAACCTTGTAAAGATAACTGAAAAAAATAAACAGTTTATTATCAAACAAAATATTCTTTCATACAGTTTTATGGAGTAGGCTACATTTTTTATGACATGCAGTGGTTAGTCATAATTGCACAAACACATTGTGCAATTATAAGGAGATAGAACAAATTGTTAATGGTTTTTAATAACAGTATTACACATTGTGCCACTGATAACAATACTGAAGTCATGTAGAAAGCTTAATGGTTAATGGTATTATCTGCACAGCCATATACAGAAGACAAAAATGCATCAGTTTAGATCAGCAGGAGAACCAATGTATACGTGGTTGCAACTACGCAAATTTCCATCACAATTATGGACAATAACTGTAGATTTCTTACATGACCTGAAGAGGTCAATTGTTATGACTGACATACGACCTCAATTCTATAGCTATTGTGTTGTTCATTGAGTGTAATTTTTCAACTCTCCTGCATCTGAGTTTCAATTTGTACGCAACTAATTATAACAAAATGATGTCACCACTGACCTGCACTGTATGTAGTCAATACATACAATTAATTACCTGATGTTAACAATTTAAAGTATGTATAATATTGAATATAATAGCTACTGTCAAGACTGCAAATTAATAGTCCTGATACACAATAAAACTAACATCAGTCACACACAGTACAGAAGTATCTAATATCAAAATTTATAGTATTAGGTATTGCTGTGTGACTTTATACTGAACCCTATCTTGAATAAGAGTACACTTTCTTGTTTGTTAGTAGCACAAATCACAAAAGTTACTGGTAACCATTAAGTACGTACATTAATGATATTTAAACATCTTTATATTGTCTACATTTTATTATATCTCTTTAGTGGTTATGAGTATCAGAAATGACAAAACACTATTTCTTTTGGTCATTTGCTTTCCACCTTTAATATTATGCAACTGTTCACATGAAAGTTTGTTATGTAACTGTTCAAAAAACGTAATTAATGTAAGTGGCATAAGCTGGTGTGCATTAGAATGTGTACATAAACTACATGTGATTTCTAGATATCTGTATGTTCAAAGCATAAATCAAATATAATTCCATTTGAATCAGAAAGGTATGGCACTTTGCCAGCTAACTGCTAACTTGATTTTCTTTTTGTAATTACTCAAGTAATTTATTATCCAAGATCCCTATTATATTACACAATCATCTGCCTACTGCAAACAGTGAAGAGGAGCAAAATTACGTCTGTCTCTAATTATGACACTAAGATATAAAATGTTTCTCGCTATAAGGTTTTAAATATACATGGTATCCATACATTTTGTACATTTACATGACTGATACTACAACATAATGAAAACAATTTAAATCCAATGTATAACTAATGAAATAAAATATCAATACTAATTTATTATATGATTGGTTCTCAAATGTAAGCATGTTAAAGCACTAAACAGATGAACAATTCCTTTATTTATACTAAGAATACCAAACCAAGTATTTACAATTACAAGTATTCACATTGTAAATCATAAAGTGAATCAGTAGCAGGAGTGTTTTAATCTTTTTGTACCATATTCATGAAACTATATAGCATTATTATTAATAATTTCAATAATTTAATGAATGTCTGTGTGTGACTTTAAACACCATATAAATACGACACTTAAAAAAAAAAAATAATTAGAAAGTTTATGACATTTATAATAGGCCTATATTTTATGAAGTTTAAAGTACGGTACACAAATATACACAAAATTATATTAATATATACAAAATACTGTGGTGTGTGTGTGTGTGTGTGTGTGTGTGTGTGAGAAATATAAAAGCTGCTATACACTGAAAAGTGTGTTGTATTAATTTGGCATCTGCAGAAAATAATCAAACAACCTGCTACTAACCAGCTCACAAACATCAACATAACCATGCTTTATGTCAGTAGTTCCCAACCTTTCTGGACCCGCGTACCATCGGAGCTTAAAGACAGGTTATTGGGGTTTTCTCAATAAAATACTTGATACAATAATATCTTATTATTCCTAGTCAATATATAATTATTTAAATCTAATTTTTAGATTATTTATTTTTTTTTAAGTAAATACTTTTTCCAAGCTGTGTTCTTGCATACCACCAGTTGGGAACGCCTGCTTTATGTGTTACCACACCTTACCAACTTGTCAAGTGTTACTAAGGCAACTAAATGGGAGTAAACAAATAAACTGTAAGCCAATGCTTTAAATTCGTGGTGAACTGAACCTGTTAATCAGCATAAGAGCCCTATGTTTTCACCATCGATGTATACTATATGGATTGCGTGCTGACAGGCAAACTGAACGGCATAAAACGGTCTGAAGCACGTACAACTTCCCCACCACTGGTAGAATAAAGCGTTTGGCGCTAAGTTATCAGGTGTACTAAATGAGTCATTCAGTCAGTAATTCACTTGTTTTGACACCTTACAATTATTACATATGGGACAGTTCTACTGACAATTTGTGCTTATGAAGATTTTATTATTATAACAGTTTGTTTTTACTTTTGCCTAACTGATAACAGATGACAATAACTTGAGCGTTTACACTCAGTTTACTGACTTTGTATCAAGCGGAAAATTAATTAAAGCGTCATCAGACGTTTTAAAGATTGTAAAATATATGTATAATTTATTGATTATATATCTGACACTAAACTTAATACCAAAAAATGATTATATAAGCTTGCAAAAACTTTGCTGGCATGGTGTTTAGAAAACATATTTCAAACAATGATTTTTCTGAAGACAGCCATGAAGTGGAACATATCAAATTAATAGTGACATTATTTATAAAATCTTGTGCTATGATATTGCTAAGGAAAGAACCGCTGCAGCTACCTTCTCTAAGCTTGGTGTCCGCTAAAAGTTAAATTAATGTATTACTGTATTGTTTAATGTTATTAGTAATGTTTAATGTAAACAATTTGTATACAGTTAATACATAGCTAATTAAATTAAAAAAAAAAGTAATGTAAATTAGCATTACTTATTGAACACTTTAACGACCATGGCGAGCGTATACGCCAGCTTATTTTACACAATAAACATTTTAAAGTTTACGGCTCACGTCTTTTATTCTTTGTTTCCCTTATTCTTATATTTATTCGTCTGGCTTCAATATTAAATGTTCATAAATAAGAACGCAACAGAACTTAGCGATAAACTGAAATAATGTGTCAGCATACTGAAATCTTACAGTGAAACAAATGTGTTTATTTTGGAAAAGAACTTATTAAAAACCTCCCACTTTGGTTTCATTAATTGTTAAAATGACATAGCTATACCATTTAACGCAAAATATGCTCTGCTAAAGCAACAAAAGCTATAACAAAGCAGAAAAGTCAGACTTTGTACAGCTACAGTATATAGCATATGGAGTGTTCTTGCCTACCACTGGTGTAGCGGTCGGACCGAATTCAGTGAATGCAGCACGCGCTGGCTTACATTCAGCAGTGCACTGGGAACAGTAAGGGAGAGGAGAATTCCTTTTACTTCCATATTCCTTAAGGAATGGAAGTATGGTGATGGCAAAAAAAATCGTGTTCGAGATTATTGCAGATTCTGATTCTACTACACTCAAAACATGAAAAAAAGTCGTTTTCCGAAAAGTGTCTGTGTGTGTGTCTGTCTGTAGATTTTTTTTCTATGGCAAACGATAACTGCCGCAAATTCAAACAGAATCAAATAATTTTTTGCATACAGACCTGATTTGCAGAGTACTCGCGACCTATTGTTTTTGGTGAAGATCGGTTGAGGGAAAGGGGTAGTTTACCTGCAACGGTTTTTTTTTAGCAAGGGTAATTTTGTTTGTTTGGCAAACGATAACAGCCGCAAATTCAAACAGAATCAAATAATGTTTCGCATACAGCCCTGAATTGTAGAGTTCTCAAGATCTGTTGATTTTGGTGAAGATCGGTTAAGGGAAAGGGGTAGTTTACCTGTAACGTTTTATGTTTTAACAAGGGTATTTCCTATGGCAAACGATAACAGCCGCAAATTCAAACAGAATCAAAAGATTATTTGCATACAGCCCTAAATTGTAGAGTTCTCAAGACCTATTGTTTTTGGTGAAGATCGGTTGAGGGAAAGGGGTAGTTTACCTGCAACGTTTTTTTAACAAGGGTATTTTCTATGGCAAACGATAACAGCCGCAAATTCAAACAGAATCAAATAATGTTTTGCATACAGCCCTGATTTGTAGAGTACTCAAGACCTATTGTTTTTGGTGAAGATCGGTTAAGGGGAAGGGGTAGTTTACCTGCAACGTTTTTTTATCAAGCGTATTTTCTATGGCAAACGACAACAGCCGCAAATTCAAACAGAATCAAATAATTTTTTGCATACATCCCTGAATTGTAGAGGTCTCAATGACTTTCGATTTTGGTGAAGATCGGTTAAGGGGAAGGGGTAGTTTACCTGCAACCTTTTACGTTTTAACAAGAGTAAAGTACTTGAAAATTTATTTAAACTTTTTCAAACAATGGTAATTGTTAAAAATAAAATAATTTTGTTGCCAGGCAATAAAATTATAATTTTTTCATTTTAATGTAATATAATATTTTTCATTTAATACAGCAATAAAAAGGCAGGTAAGACACAGCCTGGCTGTTTGGATGAAAATGATTTTAAATATAAATCTTAGAATATGGAAGTCATGTATGGTTCTCCATACCGATATTTTTACACATTGTTGGACTGTACTTTATTTCAACTGTATTCAGATTTAGTAGTTTACAGAAAAATGCTGAACAACTTGAATGCTATGGAAAACAGTTATTTACGACAATGCGAAGACTCTTAAATTTTCATTTAAGACTCTTAATAAGACAGTAAGACTCTTTAATTCTATTTTCCATTTAAAAGCAACCATTAGGTAACCTGTTAAAAAAAATAATAAAGTACACAACATTATGCAATGTGAATGTCAAATTTAATAAAACTTTTGTTTATTTACAATTGTAGAATTTAAAGTACCAATATAGTCACAATTCATAAAAAAGTGTCAGCAAATTGTAAGAAATAAAAGAGAAATTTAGCCTGTCAAATTTATATCACTGATATTTCACACACTGAAGTAAATAATAGCAGTCTGAAATGGTTCCAAGCTGCTTTGTTGTTCTCTTTGTGTTTTTGTATATAGGCGTACTGTCAGTTAAACTTTGAATGAAGTTGTCTAAATGCCAATGACATTGTTTCATTTGCACATGCTTATACTGATACCAAGGATATGTGCACTCTCTCACACACACACACACACACACACACACACACACACACACACACACACACACACACACACACACACACACACACACACACACACACACACACACACACACACACACACAATAATGAACATTGTTATACATTCTATAAATGTATATATTTTCTGACAGACTTTGCTGACTTAGTACTTATTTTTTTGCTATGTTACATTAAAAATCGTGTATACATAATTATACAGGCCTACTTGTAACATTCTAAAAAAATGTGCTACACAGTTTTATCAGTAACCTGCCTTGTTTATATAAAATGAATGCTAAATATTCATCAGAACAACTCAGCACCTAGGGAAATGGAGTTTATTTGTTCTGAGGTTTGACTCAATCATTGCACACTAATTTTAGTGCTTGTTCACAACATTTAGGCTAATGTCATTGACCCAAATACTGTTCACCTTCACAGAAAATTTTTGGTTGCAATCAAATACCAGTGTACCTAATCAGTTTCATTTATTGTGATTTCTACTATAATTATTTAACACGGTTTAAACATATCCTCACTGGTAATCTGGTTTTTTGATTTTGTTTTGTTTTGTTACTTACATTTACACCAAAACAATGGATCTTTTTTAAAAGTAGTTAAAACTTTATAACTCTTTAGATTCTCATTTTAAATATGTTAATATTTACTCACTTTTTAAGGTGCTAAATTCTAGTATTAAAAAAAGTATGTAAAATGGTGTAACTTACTTTTATTTCACAAAATACATACACACAAAATATATTCAAATCACACAGTACACACTGCAGTGGATACTAATCAATGGATGAGCTTTTCAAGTGCACTAATTATTTACTGCTATATAAGTGCAGTTTAATATATATATATATATATATATATATATATATATATAAGTAACATCTACTGTATTAATGTACTTAAACCACATAATAATATTAGTAACACTTTCTAGTACGTTAACTACAGTTTTGTAAGTTCAGTACAATTTAAAAATATGTAACAACATTCATAAATTCAAAAAATAGGTTTAGTTATATATAATGGTTTAAAAATTTTGTTTTGTTTAAAAATATATCGGTCAAAAAATAACACAAATTTTAAATTATTTGTGTCGACACTTCGACAATGTTTATTGTCATCATCAGGCTAATTGTTGCTGACGCCAACAAAAAATTGTTATATTGATGTAAATGGTCAAATGTACTACAGAAATACTGATGTTAACATATACAAACTCTCTTCTGAACATATTAAAAAAAAAAATAAATAAAAAAAATAAAATAAAAAAAAAAACATTACCGTTAGATTGATTTGGCGGCACAATCTTTTTCTTTCAATTAAATCACTTAAGTCATTAAGTACAGAAGGAGCTAGGGAGCTTGAATGAGGTTGTAGTCACCGTAGGATAAGAACAGCCTGCTGAAATAGCATAGGCAATTAAAAAAGAATTCTTGGATTTCGTTGTCCATGACGTGTCCGTTACTTAACTAAATATCACTATAGTATTGACGACTCGGAACACTAAGTTTTTTATAAGTAAAAACGTAAAGTTTTACCTTACAGCCTAAACTGGCTTTCACCTATAGAAGGCTTCATCAGAGGCTCGAACTTGTACGCTTGGACTGTGGCTCGTCTTGACTCTGATGAAGCCTTCTATAGGTGAAAGCCGGTTTAGGCTGTAAGGTAAAACTTTACGTTTTTACTTATAAAAAACTTAGTGTTCCGAGTCGTCAATACTATAGTGATATTTAGTTAAAAAAGAATTCATTAAAATTTTACAGGCTGTTTTACTGACATTTCTATGGATTTGTTACCTAGTGTTCTGACACTATGTTGCCTTCCTAGCATGCTTTAACTTCCGCATTTCTTTAACCCCTCCAAGAAGTAACTTCCACTTAATTTATTGTCTATTATAATACCAAAGTACAAAGTACATGATAGAACCACTGTTAAGTAAATCAAGTAGGTTTACACAATACAAAAATTTTTTTTTCAGAACAGCAGCTAAATCTGTACAGTAGTTAGATGTACAATGCACTATGCAAAATCAAAGTTAATGGGATGATTTAGGAGAAATACGTAAATATGCAGTATTTATGATAATACATATATACAAACAAACCCTTATGAAAACAATGGCAATTACTGACTGAAGAATGTGGCAAACAAATGGTGTAACATGGCATAAAACAATGCAAAAACATTACATTATTTTTAAGTAGATTGTTCTCTTTACTCAATGACTTTATTACCGTACTTTGGCTATGTTCTTTTGTAAATTTGGTCAGCCATCCATAATCTAACAAAGTAGGAAGAATTCTGATTTTTTTCTCTAACATTTTGCCAAAGCAGCTGTACCTTTATACAACTGTTTAATATAGGCCTATACTTATAAAAATATGATTTCTTTTAATATCCAATTGATGATACGACTGTTTGCACTTAGCAATTAAGACTATTTTATGCATTATTTCCAAGTAGTGTTTATCTCTGTATAGTTTACAAACACCGTTTTAAATACAAACACAGACTTATCAGGTTAATAAAGGTGTGTCAGGGAAAACATCTTCAACTTATCTGTAATGTAAATAATAATACTACCAAAAAGAATAGTGATAAATATATACAACCATATAAGTAACATAAATTTATATCAATAAATCGGCATGTTTTTAATAAAAAAAAACTCACTTTCAAAATGTATTACTCTGAATACACCCTCCATAGTCAAAGCGTTTTTTTTTAGACAAACTATAATAATGCATACTGTTTTATTTACTGCATATTTTGTATATTTATAAATATTATAACAGACAAATTATTTCTGAACTCTTGTAATTCTCATATGTATTCATTACCTTATTTTATATAAATTATAAAATTTATAATTGAATATATTTAAATAATATAAATACATAATAATATATTATTATATATTATATTACTATTATTATTATATATTATAATAATATTAATATAATTTTATATTTATATTTAATATAAATTGTCTTAGAAGAAACATTTTACACGAAACCAGGAATGGTACAGATGCCTTGAACCTTAGACTATTATAGTCATGAGGTTTTTGTTTTATTGTATATAATTTCAAAATACCATTCAATTAATTTGACACAATTAACTTGACACGTTCTGTTACGTCTATCTTCTAAACAGTTCAGAAAGAATATTTGTAAATAATTCCTTTCTAATCAGATGATTCAAGAATTTTCTTTCACAAATGTTAGTAAGGTCTTCATGCTTCTTTTTTATTTCTTGCAAACTTTCACATAAGATGTTACAAGTTAGCCAAATTCTACAGTAGTCAGTCTATCCTTCATATCCACATTAAAAGAACATATCTTCCTGTAAGTGATTCCATTGTAGCCCTTCACATACTTATACAACCTACTTTACTTATATATAGTGAGTTTTCTGTACTATTCCATTATGATAATAATAACCACACAATTTTTTCTGCAATTAACTTCATCTCTGTTCACATGTAATCTCAGAGTAACCATCTCGTGCATGTTGTTATTTATATTAAAAATGAGATGTCTGGTTTATTAGTTTCAATACAGCTTTTCCAGTATAAGTCTAGAATGAAAATGACAGAACCCACGTGATTAAATTAATTAATACATACGGAGTAGCTGAATATATATTTTACTTTATATTTCTTCTCCTTCTAATTTCCTGCTACCCTGTACAGCATTAGATTATCATCTAATTCATGTCTCTTATCCATTTCCCCTCCTTTCCAATCTCTTAATTCTCCAGTATTCTCCCTCATTTTCCACAAATTTCTCTGTCCTCTATAACCACTACTTCCTTTGTCTTCCTTTTTTATGGCCTGTTATCAGGCCCATTTCCCATTTCCTGCACGGTTTTGGCCAGTAAATTTTGATCCATCCTGGTGACTTGTCCATACATTCCAGTTACCTATTCTCAAATTATTGATTATATTTATTTTCTATAAAAATGATAAATTATCCAAGTCTGCTAGAAACAGTTTTCTAGTGAAAGGTAAGAATTTTAAAGAAAACTTGAGAAGTAAGTAATACTGATCATGATAATTTAAGCTGTCTTAACTGAAAATTGAATTCAACATACATAAGCTGTATTCATACAGGCCTATTCAATTATACATTTCATTAGATGTATATAATTAAGAAACATTTGTACACGTAATGTAAATGAAAACACTTTTACATGTGTACTTGTGCGTGTGTGTGCGCACGCGCACATACACACACACATGTTCTACAATAGGCAGCCAGCACACTAACTCAACAAATTCACTTTGTTAAATTTAAATCTTAACAAATTTGTTGCTAATTTTTAACTGCCTAGTTCCTCACAATTATCACAAAAATAATTATTTTTCATTTACAAATAAAAAATGTTTTATACTGACTTCCACAGGATTAATATCTGCAATAGGCCTACCACAGATTAAATGTATAAACTGAAATCCTTCCACACTGTGATGATACAGTTCAGAACATGTGTCAGGATATAAAAAATGTATTGCTAGCAAATGAAAGTAGTTACTTTTATTAAAATGGATTTATATAATTTGGAGATAAAAACACTACAGATAATTGGTACTCTCCTTAGCCCACCCACATGGATATGTAAACATCCAAGAATATACAAAATTACTTGGTCTGCCTTCTCTCTCTCTCCTTGCCCCCCACAAACTTTCACATAAGATGATACATGTTAGCCAAATTCTACAGTAGTCAGTCTATCCTTCATATCCACATTAAAAGATCATATCTTCCTGTACGTGATTCCATTGTAGCCCTTCACATACTTATACAACCTACTTTACTTATATAGGCCTATAGTGAGTTTTCTGTACTATTCAGATACAGATAATTGGTACTCTCCTTAGCCCACCCACATGGATATGTACGAGGGTCATTCAATAAGTAAACAAACAAACAGCTGTGGAGCAAAAACTTTTTACTCAATCAATACAATTTTGTTTTTACTTTTCAACGTAATCTTGTCCCATCTCTTACAAGCTTTTTTATTCCCTCAGCAAAGAATTCTTTACCTTGATGTCGAAGCCAGTTTTGGACTTTTTCCTTCACTTCTTCATTGCGGTTGAACTTGACACCACGCAAAGTCTCCTTGAGTGGGCCAAACAAGAAAAAGTCAGATGGGGCAAGGTCAGGGCTGTAAGGGGGATGAGGCAGGATCTCCCAACCTACTTTTTTTATTGTTTCGAGCATCAGTTTTGCTGTGTGTGGGCGGGCATTATCGTGAAGAAGAATCACACCTTTCCTCTGCCATCCCGGACATTTCTTCTTCAATGCAGGCTTAACTTTGTTCACAATCATGTCAGAATAGTACTGACTATTGATGGTACGGTGGTCTTGTAGGTAATCACAGAAAATTGGGCCTTGGGAGCTCCAAAAGGTGGTTAACATCACCTTACCAGCCGATGGCTGGGTTTTGAATTTCTTTTTGGTGGGTGAACTGGGATGCTTCCACTCCATGCTATGTCGCTTTGACTCAGGTTCAAAATAGTGAATCCAAGTTAGTGGTTATAGTGGTTCCATATCCAAAAATCTTATAACAGAACGCTGTTCTTCGAAAGTACTGTCCTCAAAAATAGTGAATCCAAATCCAAAAATCTTATAACAGAACGCTGTTCTTCGAAAGTACTGTCCTCAAGAGGACACACCATCGTAAATAAAACTGTACTGGTTATGTTTATGCAATATATTATTGAACAGCTTATCAAAACTCACACAACGACGTTGCCAGGTAACACTCCTGAAAGTTTCAATCAGCTGCTACAATTAATTTCTTTTCTACTACTGTTTGTCTGTTTACTTATTGAATGACCCTCGCAAACATCCAAGAATATACAAAATTACTTGGTCTGCCTTCTCTCTCTTTCCTTGCCCCCCACGCACACACATATACATATATACATGGACTTGAATTCTTTTTCAAACCACATGATCAAATTACATAATTATATAGTGCTAGTTACATAACACCATAGCAGGTAAGTAGAATGCTTTAGCAGGCTTCAACAAACCATATTTTTAAAACTTACAACTCATAAAAATACAAAATGATTATCCATTAATATCAATCAATCAGAGAATCCATAACAAAAGTATGCTGTCTTCATGTCCAGTAACACTTTTTCAAACTGTCACAAACTGATGTAGGCCCTACTTAAAGCACCATAACAGGAAATTTAAATTTATACCATAATGTTTATCTAATGCATGTTAAGACGCAAATATGAAATATGTGTTGGACAAAAAAACAACAGTTGAAATTTTATAAAGTGATTATATATTGTACCAAGTATCATGGCAAACAGTAACCATAAATACAACCTATTCATGTGATGCAAAGACACTGGCTGCAAAGAGACTTGACTAAAATAGAAAGAACTGGAAATGGTTCATGAAGAATAAAGCTTTTGTTGAAACTGCTCTTAAATGCCTGTAGCGTTACGTTATATATTGTATTCTCCCTGTTATATATATATATATATATATATATATATATATATTGTAACGTAACAGAAATGCGGTCCTCGACGTTACATAAATAGAATATTAAAATTAGAAAAGGGAAGAAAATATTTTAATTTTCCACACTTATAAAAAAGTCAGAAAATGAACCCAGCATTGTTTAAAAGTAATAAGAATGCAAGGTAATAATAATAATAAAAGATAAGCATGTAATAATGATAATATTGATGAACCTCAAGGTTCAGTGAGAGGTAAATAAAAGTCATTGACAAATATTGTTGAAGGACGAAACTTCCTCTCCTTAAAGTCCCGCGTTGGGTTCGTCAATTTGTAGAAGGACGAATTCCCGTCTTTAATTTATGGTTTAAATATTATTATTCTTAAATTGTCTCAGGGTTCTTTTACGGTTAATTGGGTCTTGCTCTCGGCTAATCGTGATTGTTCTATATCAAATTTTATTATTATTTTATACCGTTTAGTGACTTATTCCCCTCAATTCAACCTATTGTTGAATCCAGGATTGAATAACTCGGTACTTACTCTTTTTTCGTCGTATTAGTTGTCTGTTTATATAATTTAATTTTGTATATTATATTTACTGTTAAAATTCTTTCACTGGACGTTCCATTGACTCTTTGTAGACCAGCTGTCTTGAGGAGATCAGTTGTTTCTTCCTATACACTAACATACACAAACACAGATATGGTATACATAACAACTCATATATATTATTATTGTATAAGATTGTAAGTATGTTGATCTGAACGGTTGTAAACAAAACAAGGAATCATTCAATTTGAATAATTCGCATTCTCAGTAAGGTACCAACCGCCTCGTTTTTCTCCTCTAAGCTGTAATTTTACTGTTACAAATAAAGTCAACTCTTTCACTGGTAAAAAACAATAATGGCAATTTATTCAAATAACACACAGTGAAATTCAATACAATAAGGAGTTTTATCCTTCTTTTTAGTTAACAATAAATACTTTTAAAGTAAACATGAACTCTAAAACAAATGATGAGCTCTAGTTGGCATGACTGCCTCTGATTAGTAATACAATGTGGTTTGACAAATTTGTAGGTTATGTCGGATTGTTCGACTTGAAAATTTAACAATGATGATAATAACAAAAGTAGTAGGTTCTTTTAAACTGCAAAATACACCTTCTTGGAATAATAGCTACGGTTAGAGTCAACATAAAAATAAAAATTCAATGATTATTAATGAAAAAATATAAAATATGAACCATTGTTCATAGTTAGGCACATGCTTTATACATAGTTTGGTGCAACATTATTTGGTTAAAAGTAGTGGATTATTTATTAATAATTAATAGTGATTGTTATAATCCATTATCATGTACTACAATCATCTATGAAACTGGATACTCCCATTTCAGGTAAATGTAATTTGTTTATTATAGTTATCGCACACCGGCGAAACTATTAATTGAATTTAATAACAAATATTTATACTTCCATCTACTGATGTTGTTAGAGTACGTATACTCTTCATTGATATCACAATGTCTTTGCTTATCCTAGCTATTTACAGTATACAAATAGTTAAACTGTCATTACTCAGAACGTTCAATTTCAACATTGTTCATTTGTATTTATTGGTTCCCTTCTATTAAGGATAGGGAATTGGATTGTTTCTATTTCAATTTGAATCGCTTTTAGCGTTCAATTATTTTGCTTATAGACTATCATGACATAATATTCGTAACTAATAATACTTGCGTCTCTCGTCGGTTGAAGATTTACACTTTATTAATTATTAACACTTTTTTAATTAATTAAAATTGATTAATTAATTATTTGAACTTTATCACAAACACTGCACACACTCCTATGCGCATAAACTCCGATTAGATTACACTTGTAAATATACTGCACTGATTCTACTGATAGATAACTTATGTCTCAATTTGAGGTTAACATGGTTGATGCCGTTTTGCTGTCAAACGCACGTTTTTCTGAGGCGTTGATTAGCGTGCATTCCGCTTCGCTGTTGTTGTAAGACTGTCTCCGGCTCATGGGCTGGAATGATGAATTTCGGATTTTTTATGTGTTCTGATTGGTCAGTTTTTGCCAATTCGTTTATTTACGGTAGACTTCGTCAAAATAGACGCTATCATAAGCGTCAGCCTTTGGGGACAAGATTATGAAAATTTGGTTTACATGACTATGCGGAAGGTCTAAGCACAATGCAATTCTTTTTAAAAGTCTAATATCTTTCTTATAATTGCACTGAGAATGTTGTGCTTACTCTCATTGTTCGTGTTTTTGAAAGACGATTAATTTGAGTCCCCTCATCATATATTTCTGATAAGGGTTATCAGAATTGGCACTTAGCATTTATGCTTGGTGTCCATTAAACCATTAGTTATTAACAATTCGTGGTTTTTATGTTATTTTTTATAGTAATGTCTCACTCTTAATCTACTGTACAAATTTCCCTTAAAACTATGTCCTATTATTAATACTATGTCCTTTTTCATAGCTTCACTCTTAAACTTATGGTCATACATTTTTGGTTTGCTCATTACACAGTAATAATAGTATTTGATTAACTTTTAACAAGTTGTAATGAAACATTGATGGGTTAAGTCACTACTGACAGTGTTCTTTTTCCCTAACTTGTTTGTTTAATGCCTTAATTATCACATATGAATCAGGCCTGCTATGCCTATATGGCTTTACTTGGTAGTATTGTCATACATTTTGGTTTCTCTTATATCCTATTAATAACAATATTTGATTAGGTTCTAACATAGTATATTTATACCTTGGTGGGTTAAGTCACTACTGGCAGTGTTCTTTTTCCCTAACTTATTTGTCAAATGCCTTAATTATCATTTATGAATCAGGCTTGCTATGCCTATATGGCTTCACTTGGTAGTATTGTCATACATTTTGGTTTTTCTTATATCCTAGTAATAACAACATTTACTTAAGTTCTAACATGGTATATTTATACATTGATGGGTTAAGTCACTACTGACAGTGTTCTTTTTCCCTATATTATTAGTTTAGTGCTTGTATTATCACTCATGAATTGGGCTTGTTATGTCCATATGGCGTTACTTGATAGTATGCTTAATATCATAGACATTTCAGAGGTATTGTTCTCTGATTGATAATTGAAATATTTACTGGGACCTTATAGTTATTGTGATGCAGTTCACTCTGCATTTGATTCTGTGATTAGCAAGGTTTGGCTTCTGTAAACTTTATTTACAGCTAGTTGTCATAATGGTTGAGTTATAATTACATTTATATAAACTATTTAAATGGTTATTTTGGTTACAATTGCTCATAGGAATAGTATTCTGTCCGACACCAAATCATTAATTGGGTTACTTGCTTTTTACAATGTGTTTATTACATAATTTTGGTTGCATAGTGTCACTTTGCCATTACAAGCATTTGGTCATACTTGTATTACTTAAATATAGCTTTTATATACTATTATACTATTAGCTATCGTGCACAAAACATTCCTTATATGCTCTATTTACTTCCTAGCTCATTACATTTTGGTCTAACATTGTTTTGGTTCATTTTTTATCAAGTTTTATTGAAAACTGGATGCCCAGATTAGGTTATGTCATAGGTTCAGTAAACATTGAAAAGTTGTTTATGGCTGTATATTTCTATCTTAAACTATTCGACTGGTTTTCATTTCATGTTTGTACATTGGTTATTGGTTATCAATAGTTCATATTTAGTTTACTACTGTATTATCTTATTTGTTGTTAATTAGTGGGTTTGTATGTACATCATTCCCACTGTACAATTGGTCATTCACTATTTTGGTTGCATATTTCTCTGTTTATTCTATAACTACACATCATTTAGCTATCATAAACTCATCTTGTCCTTATTCAGTTTGCTTGTGGCTCTTTATTTATAATATTTAATACTTACTTACAATAATGTGTTTCACATAAACAATAAATGTGTTCATTAAATGAGTTGTTGTCAATGTTGACTTTGTCATACAGCTTAGGGATTCATATCATATAATTAATTAACATTTCTTCCTTCTTCTTAATACAAATATTCTTTCAAGGTTTATGTTAGTGTGTTTTACTTCAATTTTCTTCCCTTATTCTTCTTGTGTTTGCTCTGGTGATCTTCCTTCTTCTTTCTTCTTTCTTCACTGATCTCCTCCTCACTATTGTTCATTTTATACATGATGTGGTTTTCACTTGTCTTCTTCACACTGGTTCTTCCTTCTTGACTCTTCTTTCTTCTTTTGTTGTCTTGTCCTCCTCACTGATTTTTCTTTCTTCTTTGGTTGTGTGGTGTCCTTCTCACTGATCTATTGAATATAGTATGTCGGTCGTCTCGTCTTGATTCTTCTTTTCTTCTTTTTTGGTGCATTTACTAGTGAATTCCTTTCAATGATGCTTCACTTATTCTAACTTATGGTACTTTTCTTTAGTATACTTGGTGGTATTCTAGACCTTTTAATGTATTTTTTCTAGTGGTGGCCTTCAAATTAATTTTCAGTACTTAGGTGGATGTGGTAACATATGTACTGTTACATATTGCCTCCTTATTAGAATTGATCATTTCTGATATCTTCGTTTCATGATTGAAGAAATTATCAATTTTTTATATTTCACTCTTAAGTCACATATAATGTTTTCATATCTTGTATTTACTCTTACACTTGTCTTCAGTTCACTATATTCTCTGCATCTCCTTCTTCTTCATACTCTTGGAATCTGGTTTAATTATATTCTTGGCTTGTCATGTTTTTCCCTTAAATATTTAATTTCCCTAACATTTTTCCCTAACTTGGTAGCTGGAATCGATTCGGGTGGGCTCTCTGGCTTACCTAACTCCGTCGTCCATAACTACATTCTTTCTGAGATCAGGGGTACCTCATCCCTGCCCAGTTAAATGATTGCTGGAACTTTTCTACAGTCAATTCATTAAATAATAATACTCATAAGCAGTCTCTTTCGACTAATAATAATAAACACTCTTGGGGTTATTCATTTTCATGCCTTTTATATTTTATTATACACTCTCTTCTGGATTCCTTCTTCACTTCTGCAGATCTTCATTCGTTAATGCTGTTGACAAATAGCATTTGTAAATATTCTTCATTGTTTTTTTCTTCTCCTTATCGTGACAAAATTGTTCTTCACATTGATTGGTTCTTTCTTCTTCTTTCTTGGTCAATTCTCTTTTTCACTATCTGTTCTACATAATATTCTCATTAATGGTCTCCTTTTCTTCTCTAGCAAATGTCATAAATTTTTAACATTTTATTTTGAATAGTACACAATTTTTCAAAGTGATAGTAAACATTGTTTAAAATATCTCGAGTGTGTTCACTAGTTGCTTGCTTTCGTTATGGTTTAGTCATCAGATATTAGTCTTCCTTTCCTCGTGTTACATATAACATTCATTTGACAAACATATTTCATTCAATATTTAATACAATATTTGATTAATAAAATTTCTTCTTTTATATACAATATTCACTTAATAAACATTTTTCTTTTCTTCTTTCCATAAGAATAGCCTCTTCTTCTGTTGGTGAGTTATTGGGTATACAATGTTTGATAATTATAATATAAAGTGATAACATAATAATGATACATTAATGGTTAGTATCTGATTTTATAGATACTCTTGGGGTTACAATAATCATTTAATAAATATTTTTCTTTTCCTCTTCTTTCCATGATAATATCCTTCTTTTATTTTTATTCTCTTTGATCTTCTTCTTCTCTACTCCTTCAAGTGATGATCTTCTCACTTATTCTGGATGATTATAATTTTTTGTTCATTGGGCATACAATATTTGATAACTATGATGCAATGTGGTAACGTAATAATGATATATTTTGTTCACTTAATAAATATTTTTCTTTTCCTTTTCCTTCCATAGTTATGTCCTTCTCTTGTTTTTATTCTCTTTGATCTTCTTCTTCTCTACTCCTTCAAGTGATGATGGTTCTCACTTATTCTGGATGGTTATAATTTTTCGTTTTTAGTGTATACAATATTGCTAGTTATAATATTATGTGGTAATGTAATAATGATACCTTCATATTTTATTTTATAGATACTCTTGGGGTTACAATAATCATTTAATATATATTTTTCTTTTCCTTTCTTTCCATGATAATGTCCTTCTCTTGTTTTACACTCTTTGGTCTTCTTCTCCTCTACTCCTTCAAGTGATGGTGGTTTTCACTTATTCTGGATGATTATAATTTTTCGTTTTTAGTGTATTCAATATTTTATAATTATGATATAAAGTGATAATATAATAACGATACATTTTGTTCATATCTGATCTTATAGATACTCTTGGGGTTACAATAATCATTTAATATATATTTTTCTTTTCCTTTTCTTTCCATGATAATGTCCTTCTCTTGTTTACACTCTTTGGTCTTCTTCTCCTCTACTCCTTCAAGTGATGGTGGTTTTCACTTATTCTGGATGATTATATTTTTTCAGTGAAGCTTGATTATAGACTCCCTTGGTTCTATTGGTATTTGGGTCCATAATTTCGTATGTGTTGTTTTGATTATCCTTGACGATAGTGTAGGGTCCAGTGTATAGTAGTAGGAACTTCTTTGCAATTCCTTCAAGGGTACTGGGGAGCTCTCGATTTTTTAGTAACACTAGTTCTCCCATTTTGTATTGGATTATTTTGGGTTGTTGCTTCTTATATTTTTCTCGCATTTTCTCCGCTCGTTCGACGGTCTTGTTATAAAATTTTATTTGGTCAAAGGTGTAATCATCGCCTGGGGGAAATTCTATTAACTCTATAATTTCTCTAGGAGGTCTTCTCTCAAACATAGCGGTAAATGGGGTTGTATCTATTGCTTGATGGTACGCCAGGTTGATAAAATCCTCTGCAGCTGGTAAATACTCTTCCCACTTTCTTTGTTGTTGGTGACAGTATGTTCTCAGGATTCTTCCTACTTCTCGGAGAACTCGTTCGGCGGGGTTGCTGCTAGGGTGGTACACTGAGGTTTTGAAGGTTCTCACTCCCTTACTCAGCAGTGTTTCCCTCCATACTCTTCCCTTGAACTGGGTTCCATGGTCAGTGATTATCGACCCTGGCACTCCTATCTCTACCATGTATTTACTCATAATTATACTCAACAGATTTTTTGTGGTGGCTCTGTTGATCGGATACAACTTCGTATATTTAGTGTAGTGGTCGAAGATAATGACGATGAATTTGTATTGTCGTCTTCCCCCACTCCTTGGTAAGGGGCCGCAAATATCAACAAATACCTTTTCTAGCTTCTTGGATGAGGTGATTGGTATCATTAAACCCTCCTTCCTCTCGTTGTTACACTTTACCATCTGACATAGGTGGCAATTCCTAATGTAACGGCGTACTCTCCTGTTGATATCCTTGAAGTACACATTCTCCTCTAATGCCTTTATGACTTTAATAGCCCCCATGTGACCATATCTAATGTGGTAATCCATGGTGATCTCCTTTTCCATAGTTTTGGGTATAAGTAATTTCCACTGGTTACTTTGGTTAGTGTTTCTTATAAATAGGACGTCTTGGTATACACAATAGTATGGGGTAACTCTCTCGTCTTTATTTATTAATCTCTGGCGAATGTTGTTCAATTTCTCCTCGCTTCTTTGTTGGAGTTTTATTTTATTTATTATCTCGGCTAGTTCTGTCCTGTCCTTTATAATGTGATATACTTTGGCTACCGTCTCTCTTTCTCCCTCGAAAGTTTGGTTTTGGATGTTGACTCTCGATAGCACATCTGCTGCTACGTTGTATTTTCCAGGCACATACTCCCAGTTAATATTATATTCCTGTAACGCTAACGTCCATCTGGTAAGTCTCCCGTGGCTCAATTTGCAATTTTTCAAAAAGGATATCGATTTGTGATCTGTCCTTATGGTTAAAGAGTAACCCAAAATGTAAGTTCGGAATTTGTTGCAGGCAAATACAATGCTGAGTAATTCTTTTTCGGTAGTATGATAGTTGCGCTCACTCTTGTTCAGGACTCTGCTGGCGAAGCTAACCACAAGGTGATTTCCTTGGTCATCTTCTTGATATAGGACGGATCCTAGACTCACGTCGCTGGCGTCGCAATTCATATAAAATGCTCTCTTAAAGTCGGGGTGGCGTAACATTATTGATTCTAAGAATTTTTCCTTTATTAGTTTGAAAGTGGTATCCTGTTCTGCTCCCCCCTTCCACTTATCTCTAGAGGATAGTTGTTGCGAAAATTCGGCCGTTAATTTTGAGTAGTTGTTTTGGAACTTACGGTAATAGTTGCAGATGCCTAAAAATGACTGTAACTGCTTTTTGTTCTTGGGCGTTGGGAATGATTGTATTGCTTCGATTTTTTCCTGTGATGGTGTTATGCCGTTTTCGGATAGGTTAAATCCTAAGAATTGTACTTCATAGGCGATGAACTTCGACTTCTCTAGTTTAAGTGTCACGTGATTTTCTGCCAGTTTTGATAACACCTTCTCAATACGGTCACAATGATCTTCCCATTTATCAGACGTAATTAATAGATCGTCAACGTATACCGTAGTGAATTGTAGGGCCTCTTGACCTAGAACCTGGTCCATACACTTCACAAAAATGGCCACTGAATTTACTAAACCGAAGGGTAGCCTCTTAAATTGGTAGTTTCGCCCTTCGAATATGAATGCCATGTATTTTCGGCTATTGGGGTGCAACTCCACTTGCCAGTACCCGCAGACGGTATCCCAAGTGATAATAAAACGGGTACCGTGGAATTTCTTCAATAGTTCTTCGATCTCCCCTGGTGAAGTTCGGTCGTTAATTATGATTTTATTGATTTCTCTGGCATCCAGACATATTCTTACTTGACCGTTTTTCTTCGGCACTGCCACTATAGGATTTGTATAAGGTGAACAGCTATATTCGATAATGTCTTCATCGATAAGTCTATTTATTTCCGCTCGGACCGCTTCTTTTTGCGAATAGGCAATGGGGTATGATTTCTTCTTAAAATCGGCTGCTTCCTTGAATTTAATCTCACATTGGAAATCCTTTACTTTTCCAGGAGCATTGGAAAATACGTGTCTATACTGTTCGTAAATTGTAATCAATCTTTCCACCTGGTTGTTGGTTATTCTTCTATCGCTTTTGGCTGTCTGGAACCTCCGGATTTCTTCTAATTTTTCCTCCCATAAGTCGTCATTTTCATAGTCACAATTTATTTCTTCTCTAGGTATTTCGTTCCTATAATTATTATCTTCGTGAATGTAACAAATGATTCGGTCGTGAGGGGCTTCTTCGCTTCCAATTAATTCCGCCGTCCATTGCACACAATTTGAGCTCAGAGATACTTTTGCTCTGCTCATATCTATTATAGCTGCGTACTTTCTTAATACGTCACAGCCTATCAACAAACTGAATGGTAACCCACTGGCTACTAAAAATATTATAGGAAGGGTATTCCCTTGACTGGTGACTTCTAGTTGGACTTGCTTTCTTATGGTCTTATTTTGTCGTCCGGTCGCTCCGATCAAAATAATATTATTTATCGGTAAGGTCGATATGGGTTCCTTACTCCTGCTCTGTATTTTATTAAGTTCTAGTTGATCGATGAGCGATACATTGGCTCCAGTGTCTATCATGATTTTAGTCAACACGCCATTCACTTCGGCGGAAATATACGTGATTTCGCTGTTGTTATTATTATTGTTTTCTGTAATTTCTTCTTCCATCAGATCTTCTCTGATGTCCTTCAGGTAGTGATTGCGTATGATAGTAAATGTCGCTTGATTGTTTGTCCGTCGTCGTATTTCGTCGTACCCAATAGATCGGATCAGTGAGGGTTCGAAGTGAGTTTTCACTGCCGTTGTCCGTTTAAAGAGGTAGCGTTTTCTTCTCCGCTCCTGTCATTAGTGTTGGGGTTTCTATTTTCCCGTTCTTCTGGTCTAGTCGGATTGTTGTATGGACGTCCGCTATTATTATTTCTGTTTATATCTTCGCTACTGCAGCTCCTTCGTGTGTCGTACCCGGATTCGCTACTCCTTGCGTCCTGACTATACGGGTTATTATCTTCATTGAAGCTTCGGCGTCCCTGATAGAAGCGTCTCCCTCCGTTTCTGTCGTCAGCACGAACGTAATTGGCTCTTCTGAAATTGCTCGGGTTGTGGTTATTCCCGTTGTTCGGTCGGTACTGGCGATTGTTATTATTCGGACGGTAGGGGTGGTTACCATTATTTGGCCGATGTTGATTTCCATTGTTATAATTAGGACGGTGGTTGTTATTAGGGGTATTTTGATTATAATTATTATTATAATTAGGCCTGTAATTCGGGTTATTTCTATCTGGCGGATGATTATTCCCGTTATTATTTGGCCTCAGGTTCTGGTCAGCATTATCTCGGTTTGAATTATTATAATTACCTCGATAATTATTTCGGTATCCGGCCTGACCGTTTCTATCGAAGTATGGGTCGGGTCCCTGTCGACTCCTCCGATAGTACTTCTCCTGCTCATAATTTTCTAATAATGCGGACATAGTTTGGATCGTTCTTATTTGTCCGTTCAGTCTCGCTCTGGCCACGCCCTCTTCGAAGTGATACGCTAATTTCGTGACAAGGCATTCTTCAGGTATCTTTGGCTCAAGATTTCTGGCCATACATACCTTGCCTAAAAAGTATGCGGTGAGTGATGCCCCTTTACTGCGGTCATACTTCCCGTTGCAGATGTCGTCCCACACTATGTTCTGCGCCGATTCGGACCAGTATTTCGTCTTAAACAGCGCCTTGAACTCTGCATAATTTTGTATATCATGTCGGGTAGCCGTCCACCAGTTATCACGCACGTCCTTAAAGTACTCGTCTAACATATTTCTGATGGTGGACCACCTAGTTTCGCGTGTACGGGCTATATTTTCTTCTACTCTCTCGATGAACTCCATGGGATTCCTTTTGTAATGTTGGAAATTTATCAGTTCACGATTCTCTATGTTCGTTATTCCGGTCACTTGGATTGGTTGACTCCGGAATAAATTAATTTCTTCCCTGAAATTATTAAGTTCTCGCCGTTGAAGTTCCGCCATCTTCTCCTTGTCAGTTTGTACCTGCTCCCGAACATCATTCACGGTGGTGGTGATTTCTTCACATCTCGTTCCCAAGTCTTCTTGTTTCTTAGTCAAGATTTCGAATTTATTTAAATGGGATTCTTCGATGTTATTTACTCGGGTTTGAAGTGTCTCTCTCGTTCTCTGTATTTCTTGTTGGTTTTCTTCGCACCTCTCGCCGATTTCAGAAACTTCCCGTCTAACTTCGGTTATCTCCTCTCCTATTTTCGTATTCAATTTTTCGTGACTGTCTTCGAGTCTCTGGCTGATAATTTCAATCTTCTTATTACTATCTTCGATGCTGTCATCGATCTTCTTGCTCAGTTCTTGGGTGTCTTCTTTCAATGAAGTTATGATTTTATTTGTTTCTTCCGTCTTCTTGTTTAACTCCCCTTTGAAATCCTCCTTCAATGATTCTATATTTTTGGTCAATAATTCATTATTTTTCTGGTTGTCATCTATCTTCTTATGAATCGACTCCATATTCTTGGTCAGGGACTCGTTATTCTTATTTAGTTTCTCATTAAAATCTTCTTTTAATAACCCAATATTCTTCTGGCCGTCTTCCTTCAATTCTTCCTTTAACAGTTCTATATTCTTCTGACCGTCTTCCTTCAATGATTCCATACGTTTTCTATTTTCTTCCATCATATTCTTCAGCATCTCCATGATATTACTGTCCCCCGTTATTGTGGGTCTCTCGTGTGGTTCCTCTGTTTGTATCGGTCGGCTGGGTTCTACAGGAGGTAATATTTCTTCTAGATCTTCGACCGGCGTCGCCTCCTTATCATCCATGTCTATTTCTTTATCTCCCTCCGCCGCACGTCTCTTAGAGGTTGCTCTCCGTTGCATTTTTAGTCCGGTGTATTGCAGCTGCCTCGAAAATTAGGTTAATAATTATTTTGTAAATTAGGTTGGATATTTTTCGCCTAATTTTGCCCCACGTTGGGCGCCAATTTGTTGAAGGACGAAACTTCCTCTCCTTAAAGTCCCGCGTTGGGTTCGTCAATTTGTAGAAGGACGAATTCCCGTCTTTAATTTATGGTTTAAATATTATTATTCTTAAATTGTCTCAGGGTTCTTTTACGGTTAATTGGGTCTTGCTCTCGGCTAATCGTGATTGTTCTATATCAAATTTTATTATTATTTTATACCGTTTAGTGACTTATTCCCCTCAATTCAACCTATTGTTGAATCCAGGATTGAATAACTCGGTACTTACTCTTTTTTCGTCGTATTAGTTGTCTGTTTATATAATTTAATTTTGTATATTATATTTACTGTTAAAATTCTTTCACTGGACGTTCCGTTGACTCTTTGTAGACCAGCTGTCTTGAGGAGATCAGTTGTTTCTTCTATACACTAACATACACAAACACAGATATGGTATACATAACAACTCATATATATTATTATTGTATAAGATTGTAAGTATGTTGATCTGAACGGTTGTAAACAAAACAAGGAATCATTCAATTTGAATAATTCGCATTCTCAGTAAGGTACCAACCGCCTCGTTTTTCTCCTCTAAGCTGTAATTTTACTGTTACAAATAAAGTCAACTCTTTCACTGGTAAAAAACAATAATGGCAATTTATTCAAATAACACACAGTGAAATTCAATA
This sequence comes from Magicicada septendecula, assembly GCA_034769895.1. Classification (NCBI taxonomy): domain Eukaryota; kingdom Metazoa; phylum Arthropoda; class Insecta; order Hemiptera; family Cicadidae; genus Magicicada; species Magicicada septendecula. Next base: position 666,479,665 of record CM068368.1, read on the forward strand.
CAATAAGGAGTTTTATCCTTCTTTTTAGTTAACAATAAATACTTTTAAAGTAAACATGAACTCTAAAACAAATGATGAGCTCTAGTTGGCATGACTGCCTCTGATTAGTAATACAATGTGGTTTGACAAATTTGTAGGTTATGTCGGATTGTTCGACTTGAAAATTTAACAATGATGATAATAACAAAAGTAGTAGGTTCTTTTAAACTGCAAAATACACCTTCTTGGAATAATAGCTACGGTTAGAGTCAACATAAAAATAAAAATTCAATGATTATTAATGAAAAAATATAAAATATGAACCATTGTTCATAGTTAGGCACATGCTTTATACATAGTTTGGTGCAACATTATTTGGTTAAAAGTAGTGGATTATTTATTAATAATTAATAGTGATTGTTATAATCCATTATCATGTACTACAATCATCTATGAAATTGGATACTCCCATTTCAGGTAAATGTAATTTGTTTATTATAGTTATCGCACACCGGCGAAACTATTAATTGAATTTAATAACAAATATTTATACTTCCATCTACTGATGGTGTTAGAGTACGTATACTCTTCATTGATATCACAATGTCTTTGCTTATCCTAGCTATTTACAGTATACAAATAGTTAAACTGTCATTACTCAGAACGTTCAATTTCAACATTGTTCATTTGTATTTATTGGTTCCCTTCTATTAAGGATAGGGAATTGGATTGTTTCTATTTCAATTTGAATCGCTTTTAGCGTTCAATTATTTTGCTTATAGACTATCATGACATAATATTCGTAACTAATAATACTTGCGTCTCTCGTCGGTTGAAGATTTACACTTTATTAATTATTAACACTTTTTTAATTAATTAAAATTGATTAATTAATTATTTGAACTTTATCACAAACACTGCACACACTCCTATGCGCATAAACTCCGATTAGATTACACTTGTAAATATACTGCACTGATTCTACTGATAGATAACTTATGTCTCAATTTGAGGTTAACATGGTTGATGCCGTTTTGCTGTCAAACGCACGTTTTTCTGAGGCGTTGATTAGCGTGCATTCCGCTTCGCTGTTGTTGTAAGACTGTCTCCGGCTCATGGGCTGGAATGATGAATTTCGGATTTTTTATGTGTTCTGATTGGTCAGTTTTTGCCAATTCGTTTATTTACGGTAGACTTCGTCAAAATAGACGCTATCATAAGCGTCAGCCTTTGGGGACAAGATTATGAAAATTTGGTTTACATGACTATGCGGAAGGTCTAAGCACAATGCAATTCTTTTTAAAAGTCTAATATCTTTCTTATAATTGCACTGAGAATGTTGTGCTTACTCTCATTGTTCGTGTTTTTGAAAGACGATTAATTTGAGTCCCCTCATCATATATTTCTGATAAGGGTTATCAGAATTGGCACTTAGCATTTATGCTTGGTGTCCATTAAACCATTAGTTATTAACAATTCGTGGTTTTTATGTTATTTTTTATAGTAATGTCTCACTCTTAATCTACTGTACAAATTTCCCTTAAAACTATGTCCTATTATTAATACTATGTCCTTTTTCATAGCTTCACTCTTAAACTTATGGTCATACATTTTTGGTTTGCTCATTACACAGTAATAATAGTATTTGATTAACTTTTAACAAGTTGTAATGAAACATTGATGGGTTAAGTCACTACTGACAGTGTTCTTTTTCCCTAACTTGTTTGTTTAATGCCTTAATTATCACATATGAATCAGGCCTGCTATGCCTATATGGCTTTACTTGGTAGTATTGTCATACATTTTGGTTTCTCTTATATCCTATTAATAACAATATTTGATTAGGTTCTAACATAGTATATTTATACCTTGGTGGGTTAAGTCACTACTGGCAGTGTTCTTTTTCCCTAACTTATTTGTCAAATGCCTTAATTATCATTTATGAATCAGGCTTGCTATGCCTATATGGCTTCACTTGGTAGTATTGTCATACATTTTGGTTTTTCTTATATCCTAGTAATAACAACATTTACTTAAGTTCTAACATGGTATATTTATACATTGATGGGTTAAGTCACTACTGACAGTGTTCTTTTTCCCTATATTATTAGTTTAGTGCTTGTATTATCACTCATGAATTGGGCTTGTTATGTCCATATGGCGTTACTTGATAGTATGCTTAATATCATAGACATTTCAGAGGTATTGTTCTCTGATTGATAATTGAAATATTTACTAGGACCTTATAGTTATTGTGATGCAGTTCACTCTGCATTTGATTCTGTGATTAGCAAGGTTTGGCTTCTGTAAACTTTATTTACAGCTAGTTGTCATAATGGTTGAGTTATAATTACATTTATATAAACTATTTAAATGGTTATTTTGGTTACAATTGCTCATAGGAATAGTATTCTGTCCGACACCAAATCATTAATTGGGTTACTTGCTTTGTACAATGTGTTTATTACATAATTTTGGTTGCATAGTGTCACTTTGCCATTACAAGCATTTGGTCATACTTGTATTACTTAAATATAGCTTTTATATACTATTATACTATTAGCTATCGTGCACAAAACATTCCTTATATGCTCTATTTACTTCCTAGCTCATTACATTTTGGTCTAACATTGTTTTGGTTCATTTTTTATCAAGTTTTATTGAAAACTGGATGCCCAGATTAGGTTATGTCATAGGTTCAGTAAACATTGAAAAGTTGTTTATGGCTGTATATTTCTATCTTAAACTATTCGACTGGTTTTCATTTCATGTTTGTACATTGGTTATTGGTTATCAATAGTTCATATTTAGTTTACTACTGTATTATCTTATTTGTTGTTAATTAGTGGGTTTGTATGTACATCATTCCCACTGTACAATTGGTCATTCACTATTTTGGTTGCATATTTCTCTGTTTATTCTATAACTACACATCATTTAGCTATCATAAACTCATCTTGTCCTTATTCAGTTTGCTTGTGGCTCTTTATTTACAATATTTAATACTTACTTACAATAATGTGTTTCACATAAACAATAAATGTGTTCATTAAATGAGTTGTTGTCAATGTTGACTTTGTCATACAGCTTAGGGATTCATATCATATAATTAATTAACATTTCTTCCTTCTTCTTAATACAAATATTCTTTCAAGGTTTATGTTAGTGTGTTTTACTTCAATTTTCTTCCCTTATTCTTCTTGTGTTTGCTCTGGTGATCTTCCTTCTTCTTTCTTCTTTCTTCACTGATCTCCTCCTCACTATTGTTCATTTTATACATGATGTGGTTTTCACTTGTCTTCTTCACACTGGTTCTTCCTTCTTGACTCTTCTTTCTTCTTTTGTTGTCTTGTCCTCCTCACTGATTTTTCTTTCTTCTTTGGTTGTGTGGTGTCCTTCTCACTGATCTATTGAATATAGTATGTCGGTCGTCTCGTCTTGATTCTTCTTTTCTTCTTTTTTGGTGCATTTACTAGTGAATTCCTTTCAATGATGCTTCACTTATTCTAACTTATGGTACTTTTCTTTAGTATACTTGGTGGTATTCTAGACCTTTTAATGTATTTTTTCTAGTGGTGGCCTTCAAATTAATTTTCAGTACTTAGGTGGATGTGGTAACATATGTACTGTTACAATATTGTAAAAAGAAAAACTAATGTTGACTATTTCAGAGTAATTGATGTTTTTAAAAAAGATAAGAATGAGTAAATAGTGTATGACCTGAGTTACTCAAAAATAATTGTTATGAATTGTATGATGTTATGTTGTTATCATGAGTGTCATATTATATTTTGTGTTATCATGTGAAAGTTTTCCTGTTGATAGAATATCAGATAATTAAGTAATATGTATTATTCATTTACTGTTGTAGAACTGTGGTTGAACTCAGTTATTGAGTATTAATTAGTTTCATTTTTATGTGTTATCTACAGGTAAAGATAAAGTTGTTGTCAGATATTATAATGATAATTATTTGTATACATGTACATAGATAAAAAGTTGATTATAATTGTAAATTTGGATAAAAAGGCTATAATTGTTAACAAGTTAAATTCAGAAGTAGATCAAGGTATTATAATAGGCCTAACAGCCAATAACATTATATAATAAATCAGATCAGAAAGGTTAGGTAAAGAAATTAGTAACAAATACTAAATATAATTCAATGAGTTAGTAGAAATTAATAATAAATAATAAACAAACTCAAACTAAACAAATTATGGTAATGCCATAGTGCAATGATACCGATAGATAATGTTTGGTAACGGAAAAATAATATTTATTAAAAGAAACAGACTAAGAGTGAAAAACTGGCAAAATATATAGGAATCAGTAAACAAGCTATAAATAAGATTATATTCTGATATAATGGAAGTTTAGTAAGGAATTATTTTGATAAGTGGAAGAATATTATATGAAATGATTACAATATAACACAATATCGAATAAGAATAAAAAAGGTTGTTGCTATGGACGACAAGATGGATATAATTTGTTGATTTGATTATTGAAATTTTTGACATGAACGAGAAGAGTTTAACTAAGAGAGATGTTCAATAAAAAACTGAATTAATTTGGAATACTAAATACATCAAACGTTACAATAAATGAATGACAAATTGCAATAGTTTGGGTCAAATAACCATTAACCAAATTGTCTAATTGGATAGTATAAAACGATAATAAGTAACTAAAATTAAAGGAAGAACTTGGATTGCCCAATTTCGGATCATGAACAGAATGTTAAATTAATGAAGTAATAAAACCAGAGAAATAACTACCTGCATAAAGATTTAATCCTCTAAAACAAATGAAACTAAAATAACCACCAAATTACATTGGAACTTGCAATTTACACCTTCCAATAGAAAAACGTATTTGGATTCGGAGTTCGTCGGAGCACATAATCACAAGCTTGGACATTGGTGAACAAAAGGAGCGGTATTTCTGCATCAACCAAGGACCAAGACTTCCACTTTTAATACAAATTTGGAGACAAGACGGATGAAGATCATTTCATCTGATTTCGCTACTGACCAAACGCTAATAGAGGTTAGACGTGAACAGCTTCCTCGAGCTGCGATGTCCAGCGGACGGTAAAGCTTCAATTACTTAAATAATATTTAATAAAATAAAACTTTATATTGTAATACCTTGTATTCCTATTTATGTATTTTCTGATCTTCCCAACAGTTGAAAGAACCTTCACGCCCTGTATTTAAAAGAATTACAAAAAACCATAACTGAATTTAATATAAAACCTGGTACCGATCGATAATCGATTAATTCAGACTTACAGCCTTTTCGTATCTAAAGTAAGAAAAATCTTGTTGGATATTAAATAGTAAAAAACTAATAAAGAATCACTGCAGAATTTCAATATCTTCTCATTTCTGTATGATTTAATGGAGAGTGAATAAGAAATAAAATAGATAGAGAGTATAACCAATAATCACCGTACGTGGTGGGTTAACCTACAAAATTCCCTTGTCTGGGAACCACAGCGCTATTCGCGGACTTCTCAGGTATTAAAGAGAGGAGAATTCCATACAAAATTTCTCTCATTCTCTTCAAAGCAGAATAGGCTTGAGCTGAATTTTCGAATAACACACTACCTACATAAGTTTCACTCACATCAACACCCTTATATTAAATAGAGAGATAAGGTAGATATAATTAACAACATCACGACACCTAATAAATTAAAATTCAATATAAATTGGTACCTTAATTAATTAGAATAGAGAAGAGAAACAGAGACGTACGTACTAGGTCTATTATAAATTGACGAACTCAACAGTGGGGTTTAACCCGAAATCAAAAGATATATTATAAATTGACGAACCCAACAGTGGGGCTTTACCCGAACACAGATTATAAATTATAAATTGACGAACTCAACAGTGGGGCTTTACCCGAACACAGATTATATATTATAAATTGGCGCTCAACTAGTGTAGGGCTTAAGTTAAGTAAAACCATAATTATATAAATATTACTTAACTAGAGCAGGCAACTGTTGGAGACAAAAAATGCATACCAGAGGAGTGTCTAAAAAGATGATGAAGGAACGAGAAACGGAAGAGGAAATAGAAGTAGTCACAGATAGTGAAATGGAACAACAAACAGGCGATAAAGAAGAAACTGAAGTAATTATGGACACGGAAAAGGAAGTAGTTGACGAGGATGCCCAAGGGGACCAACCAGATAAATCCAACAAAAAGGAAGACATGAGCATGCAGATGTTGAGAATACTATTGGCAAACTCAAAAAGACAGGAGAAAAAATTCGATAAAATAGACGAAAATTTTAAGAAAACAAATGAGGAAATTAAGGAAACCTCAAAACTAATGAACGAAAGGCTCGATAGGAACAATGAAAGCTTAATCCAAAGTAACGAACGGTTTGACAGGAATGATGAGGGTTTAAGACAAATGAAGGAAGAAATCCTACAAATAAACAAAGAGAATTTAAGGCGAATGGATGAAAGAATTGAGAAAATAAACGAAGCAAGTTTAAAGCGGATTGAGGGTAAGATGGAGAAATTCAATAAGGAGATAACGGAAATTTTCGAGGGGAAGTTTGAAAATGCTACCACACTTAGCCCAAAAGTAGATAAATACAAGGAGGAGACAAATAAAGACATGGAGATGTGTTTAAAGAATATGAATGAAACACTAAACAGCACTTCCGAAGGTATTGTAGTAAATCCGAACACAGAAGAGAGTAGCAAGGAAACAGAAATTAGAGAAGACCAGAATGCATTGCTATCTGAAAATATCGGTATGGAGAACCATACATGACTTCCATATTCTAAGATTTATATTTAAAATCATTTTCAGCCAAACAGCCAGGGAAGGAATTTTAACAAAAAAATACTTCTTTGTTGCCAATAACGTAGTACACATATAAAAAAAAATTATCCCCTCCCCCTTCTACTATAATTTTGATTTATAGAAAATTACCCCCAGCCCGTTCAACTAGCCTCTTCATTTATAGATATTTCATCTACGTTTCTACAGTGGATTATTAAGATCTTATCAGGATACTTTATCAAAATTAAGTACTTTACTCATGTTACAACAAAAAATGTTTCAGGTAAACTGCCCTTTCCCCGTAACCGATCTTCACCAAAATCAACAGACATTGAGTTCTCTATAGCTCAGGCACATATGTAAAAAATTATTTGATTCTGTTTGAATTTACGGCAGTTATGGTTCATCATATAAAAAATTACCCATGTTAAAACATAAAACATGAGATTTATAAAACATATCTAAGATTTATATTTAAAATCATTTTTGAAATAAAATATTTTCATAGAACCTACTAACGCTGGGGAAATCTGAGGAGCCAATCAGAGTTGGGCCTACCTGTCACTCTGCTGAATTTGGTGGAAAGCCCTGTCACTGTCGTCAAAGTATCAGCCTTGACAGGGTCCTCTTTTTCTGCAAAATGGGAGAGGCTTGAGATGGAGTGAGTGTCATGGTCCCCACCTCAATGAAGAACCCATTGTTTTATAAAAATATATTTAAATTTTGAAAACTGAAAATTCTTTTCTTGTTGTAAATATTTATATTTTATAATCAAAATGACTTTATTTTTGTTACCTGGCAACAAAATTATTTTATTTTCAACATTTACCATTGTTTCAAAAAGTTTAAATAAATTTTCAAGTACTTTACTCTTGTTAAAACGTAAAAGGTTGCAGGTAAACTACCCCTTCCCCTTAACCGATCTTCACCAAAATCTAAAGGGCTTGAGTCCTCTACAATTCACTGATGTATGCAAAAAATTATTTGATTCTGTTTGAATTTGCGGCTGTTATCGTTTGCCATAGAAAATACGCTTGATAAAAAACGTTGCAGGTAAGGTAAACTACCCCTTCCCCTCAACCGATCTTCACCAAAAACAATAGGTCTTGAGTACTCTACAAATCAGGGCTGTATGCAGAAAATTATTTGATTCTGTTTGAATTTGCTGCTGTTATCGTTTGCCATAGAAAATACCCTTGTTAAAAAAACGTTGTAGGTAAACTACCCCTTTCCCTTAACCGATCTTCACCAAAAACAATAGGTCTTGAGAACTCTACAATTTAGGGCTGTATGCAAATAATCTTTTGATTCAGTTTGAATTTGCGGCTGTTATCGTTTGCCATAGGAAATACCCTTGTTAAAACATAAAACGTTACTGGTAAACTACCCCTTTCCCTTAACCGATCTTCACCAAAAACAATAGGTCTTGAGAACTCTACAATTCAGGGCTGTATGCGAAACATTATTTGATTCTGTTTGAATTTGCGGCTGTTATCGTTTGCCAAAAAAAAATATCGGTATGGAGAACCATACGTGACTTCCATATTCTAAGATTTATATTTAAAATCATTTTCAGCCAAACAGCCAGGGAAGGAATTTTAACAAAAAAATACTTCTTTGTTGCCAATAACGTAGTACACATATAAAAAAAAATTATCCCCTCCCCCTTCAACTATAATTTTGATTTATAGAAAATTACCCCCAGCCCGTTCAACTAGCCTCTTCATTTATAGATATTTCATCTACGTTTCTACAGTGGATTATTAAGATCTTATCAGGATACTTTATCAAAATTAAGTACTTTACTCATGTTACAACAAAAAATGTTTCAGGTAAACTGCCCTTTCCCCGTAACCGATCTTCACCAAAATCAACAGACATTGAGTTCTCTATAGCTCAGGCACATATGTAAAAAATTATTTGATTCTGTTTGAATTTACGGCAGTTATGGTTCGTCATATAAAAAATTACCCATGTTAAAACATAAAACATGAGATTTATAAAACATATCTAAGATTTATATTTAAAATCATTTTTGAAATAAAATATTTTCATAGAACCTACTAACGCTGGGGAAATCTGAGGAGCCAATCAGAGTTGGGCCTACCTGTCACTCTGCTGAATTTGGTGGAAAGCCCTGTCACTGTCGTCAAGTCCCCACCTCAATGAAGAACCCATTGTTTTATAAAAATATATTTAAATTTTGAAAACTGAAAATTCTTTTCTTGTAAATATTTATATTTTATAATCAAAATGACTTTATTTTTGTTACCTGGCAACAAAATTATTTTATTTTCAACAATTACCATTGTTTCAAAAAGTTTAAATAAATTTTCAAGTACTTTACTCTTGTTAAAACGTAAAAGGTTGCAGGTAAACTACCCCTTCCCCTTAACCGATCTTCACCAAAATCGAAAGTCCTTGAGACCTCTACAATTCAGGAATGTATGCAAACAATTATTTGATTCTGTTTGAATTTGCGGCAGTTATCGTTTGCCATAGAAAAAAAAACGTTGCAGGTAAACTACCCCTTCCCCTCAACCGATCTTCACCAAAAACAATAGGTCTTGAGTACTCTACAAATCAGGGCTGTATGCAGAAAATTATTTGATTCTGTTTGAACTTGAGGCTGTTATCGTTTGCCATAGAAAATACCCTTGTTAAAAAAACGTTGTAGGTAAACTACCCCTTCCCTTAACCGATCTTCACCAAAAACAATAGGTCTTGAGAACTCTACAATTTAGGGCTGTATGCAAATAATCTTTTGATTCTGTTTGAATTTGCGGCTGTTATCGTTTGCCATAGGAAATACCCTTGTTAAAACATAAAACGTCACAGGTAAACTACCCTTTTCCCTTAACCGATCTTCACCAAAAACAATAGGTCTTGAGAACTCTACAATTCAGGGCTGTATGCGAAAAATTATTTGATTCTGTTTGAATTTGCGGCTGTTATCGTTTGCCAAAAAAAAAAAAATTTCCCTTGATAAAAAAAAACCGTTGCAGGTAAACTACCCCTTTCCCTCAACCGATCTTCACCAAAAACAATAGGTCGCGAGTACTCTACAAATCAGGGCTGTATGCAAAAAATTATTTGATTCTGTTTGAATTTGCGGCAGTTATCGTTTGCCATAGAAAAAAAATCTACAGACAGACACACAGACAGACACTTTTCGGAAAACGACTTTTTTTCATGTTTTGAGTGTAGTAGAATCAGAATCTGCAATAATCTCGAACACGATTTTTTTTGCCATCACCATACTTCCATTCCTTAAGGAATATGGAAGTAAAAATTTCCCTTGATAAAAAAAAAACCGTTGCAGGTAAACTACCCCTTTCCCTCAACCGATCTTCACCAAAAACAATAGGTCGTGAGTACTCTACAAATCAGGACTGTATGCAAAAAATTATTTGATTCTGTTTGAATTTGCGGCAGTTATCGTTTGCCATAGAAAAAAAATCTACAGACAGACACACACACAGACACTTTTTGGAAAACGACTTTTTTTCATGTTTTGAGTGTAGTAGAATCAGAATCTGCAATAATCTCGAACACGATTTTTTTTGCCATCACCATACTTCCATTCCTTAAGGAATATGGAAGTAAAAAGGATAGAAAGGGCAAGGAGAAGATCCAAACCATGGAAGAGAATATCAAGAAATTAAGGAAAATATGGAGAAAGAAAATAGTCAATACAAAAGAAGAAATGGAGATGAGTAAGGGTGGATTAATTAGTGCATTCAACATCCCAATTACTGAACGAAGGGAGTTATGTAAAGGTATGAATTATAGAAGAAACTTTATAAAAATGGCCAAGGTAAACCACCATAATATAATAAAGAAGAACTTAAATAAATTTAAATATCATTTAAATATCTCGACGATCAAAGAGTATCTGACCACATCAATTATATCTTCAATACGAAGTATACCAGCAGAACATTGTGTAAATAATACAGAGGTCAAAGGGAATGGAATGGTAGAATATATGAGTGATTACGTTAGGTTAGAGGAGATGCAATACCTGCTAATTAAAAAGGATCTAAATATGACCGAAAACCGTGACTTAAATGAAGACTTTGTATCAGCCGAGGTACAGTACAAGATACACGAGAGGTATTTAACAAATGTAAAAATTGGTATGAACACTGCAGTAATCCGGACGACGAGTGCAGACGAATTAATGGACCATGGTTGAAACGAGAAATAGTCAACCAGAAAAGTGGGACTGATTTGCTGAAAACCGACCAGGCTACCACGTGGAAAGAAGAAATAAATAGTTAATATTAAATAAGAAAAAAAAATATGTTAATAGAAACACCAAGATGAAGATCTAATAAAAAAAAACCCACACAATCCAAAAAGTATGTAAGTACAACTTACTAAATATTTTGAACAATATTATTTAATAAAAACCACAACATTCAAAAAGAAGTAAGAACGTCTTACTATGGTTATAAAGAAATTATTAAGAAGATTTAATAAAACCCCCAAGATTAAAAAAAAAAGGAAGTAAGAAAATATTACTATATGTTTACAAAGAAATATTCTAAATATTTAAGAATAAAACTACAAGATTAAAAATTTTATATCAAGAAGGACCTATGCAAAATAATTAAAAAAACAATATGATCTAAGATACATGCCAAAATACCAAGCGAATCGAAGAACAAAATAAATGATTGTTTATGACCAGTATAATTTCAAATGGAACAAGAAAAAAATGTATGTCAACATAATTAGTGGTAATGTGACCAGACAAAATGGTAAAATAAGAAGAACAACGGATAATTTAATGACTATAATTACACTGAACTTAAGTAATGATGATAATTAAGGCAATTACAATTTAGAAATTCTTGGAAAGGAGAATAACAAATGAAGAGATAATACTTAGAATTACTGTCACAACAAAAAAGAAGATCAAGAATAGTTACAAATAATGACTGTCAGAAATGTTATCTGAAAATAGTTAAGGAAAATAAGATGGAATCACGAAGTATGGAATATATGAATAATTAAATATGAAACGCGACAGCGTAAAGAATCCCCTAGATGTTTATTATTAATTAAATAAAAAGATTATTATGATATTATTATATTTTTATAGCTGACTGTAGATGAATTCCAGCAGCACTATATTGAAGTGTAGTGTGGGCAGCAGAGTATGAAGCGAAACAGTGCCTCTCTGAACTGTACCAGCTCACATGTTAGGGAATGTTAGGGAAATTGAATATTTAAGGGATATTAGAATCGCTGCGAAGAATGACATCAGATTCCAAAAAGTATGACGGAAGAAAACAGAAGGAAGATAGCCGACAGAAGAATAATGGAGAAACGCATTGATAGCAGTAACTAGCAATAGAAGAGAAAAGTCAAACTAAAGTTTTACTGATTATTGTGACCAACCATTGACAAGTACTGTTTAAAGAAAAAAAGCCAAGAATGTTAATATGATTAATGAACTGTCATTAAATAGAAAAAGGTAAATACAAGTCCAACAAGTCACATTGAGAATTCCATCGTTGACCATTGAAATTAATATGAAGGTAAGGAGGATATTCTAGGGCATGGAAAACATAAGTTTACTTGACCCAAATTAAATTCAGGTAAATTAAACTTCTTTAGGAGGGGAAGCATATGTAACGTAACAGAAATGCGGTCCTTGACGTTACATAAATAGAATATTAAAATTAGAAAATGGAAGAAAATATTTTAATTTTCCACACTTATAAAAAGGTCAGAAAATGAACCCAGCATTGTTTAAAAGTAATAAGAATGCAAGGTAATAATAATAATAATAATAAAAGATAAGCATGTAATAATGATAATATGGATAAACCTCAAGGTTCAGTGAGAGGTAAATAAAAGACATTGACAAATATTGTAAAAAGAAAAACTAATGTTGACTATTTCAGAGTAATTAATGTTTTTAAAAAAGATAAGAATGAGTAAATAGTGTATGACCTGAGTTACTCAAAAATAATTGTTATGAATTGTATGATGTTATGTTGTTATCATGACTGTCATATTATATTTTGTGTTATCATGTGAAAGTTTTCCTGTTGATAGAATATCAGATAATTAAGTAATATGTATTATTCATTTACTGTTGTAGAACTGTGGTTGAACTCAGTTATTGAGTATTAATTAGTTTCATTTTTATGTGTTATCTATAGGTCAAGATAAAGTTGTTGTTAGATATTATAATGATAATTATTTGTATACATGTACATAGATAAAAAGTTGATTATAATTGTAAACTTGGATAAAAAGGCTATAATTGTTAACAAGTTAAATTCAGAAGTAGATCAAGGTATAATAATAGGCCTAACAGCCAATAACATTATATAATAAATCAGATCAGAAAGGTTAGGTAAAGAAATTAGTAACAAATACTAAATATAATTCAATGAGTTAGTAGAAATTAATAATAAATAATAAACAAACTCAAACTAAACAAATTATGGTAATGCCATAGTGCAATGATACCGATAGATAATGTTTGGTAACGGAAAAATGATATTTATTAAAAGAAACAGACTAAGAGTGAAAAACTGGCAAAATATATAGGAATTAGTAAACAAGCTATAAATAAGATTATATTCTGATATAATGGAAGTTTAGTAAGGAATTATTTTGATGAGTGGAAGAATATTATATGAAATGATTACAATATAACACAATATCGAATAAGAATAAAAAAAGGTTGTTGCTATGGACGACAAGATGGATATAATTTGTTGATTTGATTATTGAAATTTTTGACATGAACGAGAAGAGTTTAACTAAGAGAGATGTTCAATAAAAAACTGAATTAATTTGGAATACTAAATACATCAAACGTTACAATAAATGAATGACAAATTGCAATAGTTTGGGTCAAATAACCATTAACCAAATTGTCTAATTGGATAGTATAAAACGATAATAAGTAACTAAAATTAAAGGAAGAACTTGGATTGCCCAATTTCGGATCATGAACAGAATGTTAAATTAATGAAGTAATAAAACCGGAGAAATAACTACCTGCATAAAGATTTAATCCTCTAAAACAAATGAAACTAAAATAACCACCAAATTACATTGGAACTTGCAATTTACACCTTCCAATAGAAAAACGTATTTGGATTCGGAGTTCGTCGGAGCACATAATCACAAGCTTGGACATTGGTGAACAAAAGGAGCGGTATTTCTGCATCAACCAAGGACCAAGACTTCCACTTTTAATACAAATTTGGAGACAAGACGGATGAAGATCATTTCATCTGATTTCGCTACTGACCAAACGCTAATAGAGGTTAGACGTGAACAGCTTCCTCGAGCTGCGATGTCCAGCGGACGGTAAAGCTTCAATTACTTAAATAATATTTAATAAAATAAAACTTTATATTGTAATACCTTGTATTCCTATTTATGTATTTTCTGATCTTCCCAACAGTTGAAAGAACCTTCACGCCCTGTATTTAAAAGAATTACAAAAAACCATAACTGAATTTAATATAAAACCTGGTACCGATCGATAATCGATTAATTCAGACTTACAGCCTTTTCGTATCTAAAGTAAGAAAAATCTTGTTGGATATTAAATAGTAAAAAACTAATAAAGAATCACTGCAGAATTTCAATATCTTCTCATTTCTGTATGATTTAATGGAGAGTGAATAAGAAATAAAATAGATAGAGAGTATAACCAATAATCACCGTACGTGGTGGGTTAACCTACAAAATTCCCTTGTCTGGGAACCACAGCGCTATTCGCGGACTTCTCAGGTATTAAAGAGAGGAGAATTCCATACAAAATTTCTCTCATTCTCTTCAAAGCAGAATAGGCTTGAGCTGAATTTTCGAATAACACACTACCTACATAAGTTTCACTCACATCAACACCCTTATATTAAATAGAGAGATAAGGTAGATATAATTAACAACATCACGACACCTAATAAATTAAAATTCAATATAAATTGGTACCTTAATTAATTAGAATAGAGAAGAGAAACAGAGACGTACGTACTAGGTCTATTATAAATTGACGAACTCAACAGTGGGGTTTAACCCGAAATCAAAAGATATATTATAAATTGACGAACCCAACAGTGGGGCTTTACCCGAACACAGATTATAAATTATAAATTGACGAACCCAACAGTGGGGCTTTACCCGAACACAGATTATATATTATAATATATATATTTTGTAAAGAATTGATGACGTCCGCCTTGTTTAAGCCCCGCGATGGAAGCCAATTTGTAACGATTAGATCTGTACGTGCACGGTAGATGTGTATGTTTCGTGTGTTCGTCTCACACGTTGTTGTCGTTACTTTATGTTTATGCTGACGATGTCCGTAGCGATCTCTCAAATTACCAGTACACGGATGTGGGAACCTTACCTGTTCTTTAGTATGTGTGCGTAAATCCCAGGTGGCGCCAAATTGTTTTAACTGAAAACAATTTAAAAAATAAAATAAAAAATAGGTCGATTGAGTGTTCGTGGCTATGACGGTATGGTGAATTCAAATTTACTCCCGCCACGTGCAGTTGATTAATGTGGTTCGCAGAGTTTCTGACGTCTAGTGCTTACCGCCACTATCGCTCGTAGCTAAATACACAAATCATATAATGCACTTTCCTATGAAATAAAGAACAGTGGTTACAACTCTGTACTAGTTTATTAAATTGTGATTAGTAATTATTCGGTAATATACAAAATTATATTTTGTTATTAAACAAATTTGCACCGGCAATTATTATAAGACAAATTTCCCAAGGTTCGGCGAAGCAATTCTGAACGAATTATTTAGTCAGACATGGCGTCTGCTTGGTTGTTTATTATTAATTTTGTTCAGATTCTGGATTCTTGTGATTACGAAAAAATATCAATTTGATTACAATAAAGTACACTACCTTACATTACTGGTGCTTATATATTATAAGGAGTATTCCAATTTGTTCCTGTAGTGTTATAAAGTGTGTTTCAAAAGTTCGTAATTTTTATACAGGTTATTTTTTCTAGTTCACATAAGTTTAGTATTTTATTTTTTTATTAATCTTTGAAAGAAATAATATCATCAGTTTATAGTGAGAGTTAAAAGTGTTGTGAGAAAAAATTAAAAAAGAATTTAATCCATAAATTCGGGTAACTCAGCAATACTTATCAAATCAGTTGACTTGAGGTGTAATGTCATTCAGTTGAAATGGGTTGGGATCATCGATAGTCATCAATCTTCCATCATTTTGGGATTTAAGTACGCCTGGCTTCTTTTTCGTATTAGTTGGTTGAAATTTATTGATCTGGTATTTGGCTTCAACTGGATGTCCTAGTCCTTCATCATCTTCTTACTCATTCATTTTATCAAATTTGGATTACTTTTTATCGTTTTATATTAAAATTTGAGTCATTTACGACTTGGCATCTCTTAGTCAGAAGCTTCAATAGTGGACTAACAGTTTCTAACGGAATATTCATAAATAACGTTCAGTTGTCATGGTAACTGATTGACTCTCATTGGCTGTACATGACTTAAGCCCATGCCTAATATTTGAATTTTTATTCAAAATGACTGTATATCTTCTGATTGCTATTATTCTTCTGTATTCTTATCTACGTATGAGTTATTATGACAACTGTTCGTATTTTCTTTTAGATCATTTTGACATCCCACAAAGCTGGGTTTGCTTATGTATTATTGTTTTGACAGTTATGTTGATATTATCTAATTACATTTCTTTCTTATTTTAAGTCCTTAATTTAACATTTATCTCTTAATATGATTCACTAATTATCACTGACTAGTCACTTGCCTTGGATTTGCTAATATCCTTGTTAATTTTTTACAATTTGTAGTTACTGGTTTTATACAGTTACGCATTTCATAGGCCTAGGTAGTAATTGGCTATATTTTCTTATTTTATACAAATTATACCTTATTTTACCTTTGTACATGTTTTGTTTTGTGTTATGTTTTCATTAGTTTCCATATTATGGTTTGTCTATTATTTTCTAACTGCCTTTCCAGTATTATTAGTCTATTATTTAATATTCTCTATAAAATATAACATAACATTTAGGCTTATGGTCTGTATAATTCTTCAGCTATATTCCTATTCATAAACTTAATCAAACAATTCTTTAATAGTTATTATGTTACTTTTGTTTACATTTTGTTTATTCTTAACTAACTATCCCTTAGAACATAGGATGTTTATTGATTTTTGCCTTTATATTCTCTACTATATTTTTTCTTATATAAACTTTTACTCTCTAACCATGGTAACACTAACTTTTAACTTTCCATGGGATTCCTTTCCTGAATACTACTGTATTCCTCATCTACCATTAATCTTAATCCTACTAATAACAATATCCTTATTTACTAACACTGTTCACCTTTAACCTTTAGTGTTTATCACTGATTATTAGGCGTCTATACCTATCAATAGGGTTTCTATTTATTTTGGGGGTTTACACTGTCACTTTGCACTTTTTATATTTTATTTAAGTGTTACTAGTGGGTATTCCCTAACATTAAATTTTCTTTCTCACTTACTCCTGTTCACTATCTATCTATCTCTCTATCTCTCACTTTACAATGGTTAGTTATACTGTTAACAAGTTCATGTCATTATAGAGTCATTTATTACATTTAAACTCTATTTCTTTGGTTAGTGTACTTTAGTTTGTCATTACTTTATTGGATTTTAATAATTATCATTTACATTGATTAATTAGTCGATACTAATAATTATCATTTACATTTATTATTTATTGGTTTCTTTTTCATTTACCTTCTCCTTT
Source organism: Magicicada septendecula (assembly GCA_034769895.1). Classification (NCBI taxonomy): domain Eukaryota; kingdom Metazoa; phylum Arthropoda; class Insecta; order Hemiptera; family Cicadidae; genus Magicicada; species Magicicada septendecula. The sequence continues at coordinate 666,497,259 of CM068368.1, forward strand.
GATTTCATTTGTATTTTGGTTTTCACCTTCTCATTTGGTTTCATTTTATTTGGTCAATCACTTGGGTTGGGTCATGTAGTCGTTTGTCACGTCATAGTCATTTTATTTTCATTAGTTTTAACATTTTATATAGTTGATTCATTGTTTTTTCCCTGGTACTGGGGTGGCTTGTTTGTGTTGTAACATAATGCCTCTCCTTCAAAATTGATCATTTTGGTAAAACACTAGCATAGTTTTTTATGAAATTATCAGTTATATATAATTTTTTCCTTTTTCTTCTTGTTTATTTCTTCTTTCTTGTTTCTCTTCTTACTTGTTCCACTCCTTTTTATTTAGATCTGTTTTTATTTATTTCCGTTAGTGCGTTCTCCCTGTTAACATCATCTCTGCTCAGTTTATTTGATTGCTGGACCTATTCTCAGTCAATCTTAAATACCTTTTTTGTCATCTCGTGACTTTCATTAATAATAATATTTTGGGGATTGTCCACTTTATGGTTTTTTAGATCATTTTAACCTTTTACTCATTCTTCCTTCCGCTGTACCTTTGCTATATTCTATTATCTACTCACACTGTTGATTGTTTTTATTTATTTAGTTGTTAATTTCATTATTTCTAACTTTTCATTACTTTGTTTTTCTTTTCTATAAGTGATCGTTTTAATTATTTTAGACATCTTTTTTCTTTTCTTCTTCTTTGTTGATTACTATTATTTTGCTTTGGCCACTTGCTGTATATTTGCTTTATACGTTATTTCTTTTTTTCTTCTTGTACCAGTTCATTTTTTTTTCTTTGAATATTCTATATTCTTTGTTATTTTAGGTATTTGTCTTAGCAGTTCTTGCTTGGTTTTATTTTTGTTTTTATTTGAATTGGTCTCCTTTCTAATTCTCTTGTATTATTAATTCTTGTTTTCACTTTGTTTATTTTGTTTCGTCTCATATATTTCTAAATATTATAGTAATTTGTTGTTCTTAATTTTTAGGAATTTTTGTAACTTATTCCTTTATTTTATATTTTACCTCATATGTTATCTAAATATTATTGTAAGTTGATCTTACATCTTTTTTTGAATTTTGTAATTCTTTATTTTTTATGATTGTTCATGTTTCCTCGTAAAACTTCTTGATGGAAACTTGGTTATACACTCCTTTGATCTTTTTAGTTGTTATATTGCTTATTTCGTATGTATTGTTGCCATTGTCTTTTGTTATGACATAAGGTCCTACGTATAACGATAATAGCTTCTTGGCTATACCTTCAAATGTACTGGGTAGTTCACGATTTTTGATTAATACCTTTTCTCCTATATTATATTTAATTATTTTGGTCTGGTTCTGGGAATATTTAGTTTTTTGTTTTTCTATTTTTTCCATGATTCGGTTGTAACATTTATTTTCTTCATACGGGTCTTCTGGGCTGGTTGGAAAGTCTATTAACTCCTGTATCTCTCGATGTGGTTTTCTTCCAAACATCATAGAATATGGTGTGTTTTCAATGAAATGGTGTTAACTTATGTTCAAAAATTCTTCAGTTGAAGTTAAATATTTTTGCCATTCTTTTTTATTATCATGACAGTATGTTCTTAAAATGCGTCCCACCTCTCTCAATACTCTTTCTGCGGGATTACTGCTTGCGAGGTATATGGACGTTTTATATGTTTTTGTTTAATTTTAATAATTCATCTCTCCACTTTCTTCCTTTAAATTGTGTTCCGTGATCGGTTGTTATGGTATACGGTTTTCCAATTTCTGTTATGTATTTGTTTTTTATTATCTCTAATATTTTCTTGGTTGTTGCTCTGTTTATAGCATATAACTTGGTGTATTTGGTGTAATGGTCCAATAGAATCACAATGAACTTGAATCTATGTCTCCCTCCGCTACGTGGGAATGGTCCACATATGTCAAGAAACACTTTTTCAAGTTTTTTATTTGATGTGATGGGTATCATCATGCCATCTTTTCTTTCGTTATTGGTTTTGACCATTTGGCATATAGAGCATGTTTTGATATTTTTATTTACTTTTCTTGTTATACTTTTAATGAATAGTTCTTCTTCTAAAGCTTTAACTATTTTTAAGGTTCCCATGTGTCCGTATCCGACATGGTAGTATTTAATTAACTTGTTTTCTAGAGAAGTTGGAACTACTAGCTTCCATGTTCCATGATTCTTTTTTGTTTTAATGAATAATATATCTTTATGTAGGCAATAAAATCTGGTAATAATCTCTCTGGATTCCATCAGTCTCCTTCGTATGCTTGCTAATTTGGTATCTTGCTTCTGCTGTTGTACTATCTCATTTACGATTTCTTCCAGGTCCTTCCTATCCTTCAATATATAATACACCTTGGCGATTTTCTCTTTTTCTCCTTCAAATGTCTGATTATCTACATTTATTCTGGATAATATATCCACCGCTATGTTCTTCTGGCCTGGAATATATTCTCACGTGATGTGGTACTCTTGCAGAGCGAGGATACAACGGGTAAGTCTACCATGACTCAATTTACATTGCTTGAGAAATGTATTGACTTATGGTCGCTTCTGACAACGTGGTACCCTAAGATATATGTTCTAAATTTTCCGCACGCAAACACTATGCTGAGCAACTCCTTTTCAGTAACGTTGTAGTTACGCTCACAACTATTTAATACTCTGCTGGCAAAGCTGATGACCAGGTGGTGTCCTTCTTTATCTTCTTGGTACAGTTCAGCGCCCAGACTGACGTCACTGGCGTCGCAATTCAAATAGAAGGGTTGCTCAAAGTTGGGATGATGCAGCATCACTGCTTCTAGGAATTTTTGTTCTATGAGTGTCAGTACTTCATCCTGCTCAGTTCCCCTGGTCCACTTGTCTTTTGAAGAGAGTTGTTTGGAAAATTTTGCAGTTAGATAAGAGTAATTATTTTGAAATTTCCGGTAGTAATTGAAAATACCTAGGAAGGATTGCAACTGCTTCTTATTTTTAGGTGTGGGGAATTTCTGAATGGCTTCTACCTTTTCTTGGGACGGAGATATTCCCTGCTCTGTTAGGTTAAACCCCAGGAATTTTACTTCTTCTGCTATGAACTTTGATTTATCCAGCTTTAGAGTTATGTTGTTGTTGGATAGTTTTTTCAACACTTGTTCTATTCGTGCACAGTGTTTGTCCCAGTCTGATGATGTTATTAGTAGGTCGTCCACATGTACTGTTGTGAACTGCAGAGCCTCTTGACCTAGGACTTGGTCCATGCACTTTACGAACACTACGACGGAGTTGAAAGGTAACCTCTTAAACTGATAATTCCTCCCGTCGAAGATAAACGCCATATACTGTCTACTGTATGGGTGCAGCTCCACCTGCCAGTACCCACATACGGTATCCCAGGTACTAATGTATTTTGTTCCATGGAACTTTTTCAAGATCTCTTCAATTTCCCCAGGCGAAGTTCGGTCGTTAATGATCATTTTATTGATTTCCCGGGCATCTAAGCAGATCCGGACTTTACCACTCTTTTTGGGTATAGCTACTATGGGACTTGTGTATGGAGATTGGCTATACTCAATGATGTCCTCCTCCATCATTCTATTTATCTCCGCTCTGACTTCGTTTTTCAGGGAGTATGCTATGGGGTAGGATTTTCTATGGAAGTCTACTGGTTCCCGGAAATTAATCTTACATTGGTATCCCTTGACCTTGCCTGGAGTATTGGAGTAGGGTCGCAGTTTATTATTTTTGCAGACCATATTGCTCTTTCAGAGGTTAACAACACTATTCCTTGTTGTAGATTGATTACTGCTGAGTGTTGTCGTAACACGTCGCACCCTATGAGCATATTGAAGGGTAGTCCACTCGCTACCAGAAAAACGATGGGTATTGTTAAGTTTTGACTGTTCAATTCCAATGATACTTGTTTTCTTACTGTTTTGTTTTGTTTACCAGTTGCCCCAATTATAATGATATTATTGATTGGTAGAGTGGGAATTGGTATCTTGGATCCACTCTAGCTCTGTCTGGTTTATCAGGGATATGTTTGATCCGTGTCGATCATTATAATGGTTATTGTTCCATTTATTGTAGCCTGTACGTGCACGATTTCACTGTTCGTTCTTGGCAGCTGGTTGTCCTCTTCTTCAAGGAGTTCTTCTCTTATATTTTTTAGGTAATTGCTGGAGACGACTGTTATAATTTTATGCTTATGTTGTTGCATCATTTGTCATAGTAACCCCAGTGATTGGTCATGTGAAGGGCATTCTTTGGTTTTCACTGACCTTGTTAGTTTAAAGGTGGTTGCACATTGTTGGCCAGACTATTGGACTGGTTCGTCGCCGTTTCATGTATAGGTCCTGGTTGAACGCTCATTTGATTTCTTGACGCTTCTGTAGTCCTATTCTCTTGGAATGGATTATTATTTGAAGTCGTTGTATTGTACCAGGAGTTTGCCTGTGTATTTGGGCAGTACCTCCTCTGGTTTGGCTGACTCCTCCCATTAATGAAGTTGACTTGTCGTCGAACGTCACCTCTATTTTGATTATTCCCAGTTCCCCTATTGTACTGGTAATTCGGGTTAAAGTTGTTGCCGTGGTAATTGCTATTATTGGGGTGGCCGCTAGGACATTGGTTCAGTCCTGACCCCCTGTAATTGTTGTTGGTGGGATTGTTGTTTGGGTCGTTCCTGTTATACAGTTGGTTACCTTGATTGTAATTTGGTTGGTTCCCCTGATACTGATTGTCGTTGACATTCCGGTTCGTGTTATTCTGGTTGTTATTTTGGGGGTTGTTATTCGATGGGTTGTAGTTCGGCGTATTCTGATTCTCACTCCATCTGTTGTATCTCTGATTAACCATTCTGTTCCTTTTATATTGGCCGTCATTTTCGTGGTCCTCCAATAAGCTCGCCATTCCTTGGATAGTTTTTATTTGACCCTGTCTCCTGGCTTTTTGGACCGCATCCTCGTAATGGTATCCCAACTGTATCAACAAAGATTCCTCCGGTATCCTCGGTTCTAAGTTTCTTGCTAAGCACACCTTCCCTAGAAAGTACGGCTTTAGGGTGTGTCCTGCTTGCGGTTCGTACCTCCCGTTGCTGATATCATTTCTGACCACGTTTTGGGTGGATTCAGACCAGTATTTATCTCGGAACTGTGTTTTGAATTCTTGGGTACTGTTTATTTCTGGCCTGGTGGCCGACCACCAATTGTAGTGGGTGTCCTTGAACATCTCATCAATGCGGCTTCTCACCGTTGTCCATCTCGTTTCCCTATTCTTTTCAATTAGTTCCTCCACTCTTGTGAGGAATTCCATAGGATTACGCCGGTAGCTGCGAAAGTTTATTATCTCCCGGTTCTCGCTGGTGATGATGTGGGTGTTGTGACAGGGTTTCTCCCTCAGTGCGGCCAGCTCTTCCTGCATTTGTCTTTCCCTTTGGCTTATTCCCTGGATCTTCTCCTTGTTTTCTTGGACCTGTCTGTCTACTTTGTTGAGGTTGGTATATACCCTTTCCACACGTTTACTTACATCTGTCTGTATTTCTTTGTTTTTCTTCAAGGCTTTTTAGCACCTCCTGTTTATTTTTTATGCATTCTACGGTTGTTATATGCTGAAGTTCCACAATCTATTTTTTCCATCCTCCTCGATGTCGCTTATTTTGTTTGTTAACTCCTCCCGAACTTGTACTACTGTTTCATTCGTTTCGGTGACTGTTTGTTTTATCTCTTCCCGACATTCTACCAACTGTTGTCTCAACTCATCTTTGGTTTTCTCGCTATCTTCCTTCAATTGTCATTGGAGTGTTTCACTATTGGTTTCGATTTTATTGTTCATTATCTCCAGATCTTTTTTGATCTGTCTCTTTAACTCCTCACTCTTCTCTTCTAATATTTCTTGGTTTCTCTTCAAGGTTTCATGGTTGCTTTCCATCTTATTATTCAGAAGTTCGATGTCCTCCTTGAATTGTTTCTTTATTTCATTTAAGAATTCCCTGTCTTCCTTTCTTTGTTCTTTAGTTTCTTTCTTGTCTTCCTTTGTTTGTTCTTGGAGTTTGTTATTCCCTTCCATAAGAATTTTTAACATATCTTGCATACTCAGGTCCTCTTTTTGTGTGGGTTTCCTTGGTTGGTCCCCAACTATTACTTCTACCTCCGGTTCTGTTTGGGTTGGGTTTTCTGGTTGGTCCCCTTGGGCATCCTCTTCAATCATTTCCATTTCTTCTTCGTCGGTATCCTCAATCCTCTTCTTCGATTTCCCCCTTGTTGTCATGGAATGTTTCATACTTTTTCGTAACCGCCGCTAGTCTTTGATTCTAGCCACACTAGTTGGTCGCCAATTTGTAACGAATTGATGACGTCCGCCTTGTTTAAGCCCCGCGATGGAAGCCAATTTGTAACGATTAGATCTGTACGTGCATGGTAGATGTGTATATTTCATGAGTTCGCCTCACACGTTGTTGTCGTTACTTTATGTTTACGCTGACGATGTCCGTAGCGATCTCTCAAATTACCAGTACACGGATGTGGGAACCTTACCTGTTCTTTAGTATGTGTGCGCAAATCCCGGGTGGCGCCAAATTGTTTTAACTGAAAACAATTAAAAAAAAAATACAAAATAGGTCGATTGAGCGTTCGTGGCTATGACGGTATGGTGAATTCAAATTTACTCCCGCCACGTGCAGTTGATTAATGTGGTTCGCAGAGTTTCTGACGTCTAGTGCTTACCGCCACTATCGCTCGTAGCTAAATACACAAATCATATAATGCACTTTCCTATGAAATAAAGAACAGTGGTTACAACTCTGTACTAGTTTATTAAATTGTGATTAGTAATTATTCAGTAATATACAAAATTATATTTTGTTATTAAACAAATTTGCGCCAGCAATTATTATAAGATAAATTTCCCAAGGTTCGGCGAAGCGATTCTGAACGAATTATTTAGTCAGACATGGCGTCTGCTTGGTTGTTTATTATTAATTTTGTTCAGATTCTGGATTCTTGTGATTACAAAAAAATATCAATTTGATTACAATAAAGTACACTACCTTACATTACTGGTACTTATATATTATAAGGAGTAATTCCAATTTGTTCCTGAAGTGTTATAAAGTGTGTTTCAAAAGTTTGTAATTTTTATACAGGTTATTTTTTCTAGTTCACATAAGTTTAGTGTTTTATTTTTTTATTAATCTTTGAAAGAAATAATATCATCAGTTTATAGTGAGAGTTGTGTTGTGAGAAAAAATTAAAAAAAGAATTTAATCCATAAATTGTACAAATTGTACATTGTACATGTTTTGTTTTGTGTTACAAATGATTTTTTTACTTGTTGAATTGTTTTGGGTCTGTTTTATAATAATTGTATGTTTTCATTAGTTTCCATATTATGGTTTGTCTATTATTTTCTAACTGCCTTTCCAGTATTATTAGATTTATATGAATTTATCTTTTTTCTTATTTATATTGCCATCGTTTATTATTGGTCTATTATTTAATATTCTCTACAAAATATAACATAACATTTAGGCTTATGGTCTGTATAATTCTTCAGCTATATTCCTATTCATAAACTTAATCAAACAATTCTTTAATAGTTATTATGTTACTTTTGTTTACATTTTGTTTATTCTTAACTAACTATCCCTTAGACCATAGGATGTTTATTGATTTTGCCTTTATATTCTCTACTATATTTTTTCTTATATAAACTTTTACTCTCTAACCATGGTAACACTAACTTTTAACTTTCCATGGGATTCCTTTCCTGAATACTATTGTATTCCTTATCTACCATTAATCTTAATCCTACTAATAACAATATCCTTATTTACTAACACTGTTCACCTTTAACCTTTAGTGTTTATCACTGATTATTAGGCGTCTATACCTATCAATAGGGTTTCTATTTATTTTGGGGGTTTACACTGTCACTTTGCACTTTTTATATTTTATTTAAGTGTTACTAGTGGGTATTCCCTAACATTAAATTTTCTTTCTCACTTACTCCTGTTCACTATCTATCTATCTCTCTATCTCTCACTTTACAATGGTTAGTTATACTGTTAACAAGTTCATGTCATTATAGAGTCATTTATTACATTTAAACTCTATTTCTTTGGTTAGTGTACTTTAGTTTGTCATTACTTTATTGGATTTTAATAATTATCATTTACATTGATTAATTAGTCGATACTAATAATTATCATTTACATTTATTATTTATTGGTTTCTTTTTCATTTACCTTCTCCTTTGATTTCATTTTATTTCATTTGTATTTTGGTTTTCACCTTCTCATTTGGTTTCATTTTATTTGGTCAATCACTTGGGTTGGGTCATGTAGTCGTTTGTCACGTCATAGTCATTTTATTTTCATTAGTTTTAACATTTTATATAGTTGATTCATTGTTTTTTCCCTGGTATTGGGGTGGCTTGTTTGTGTTGTAACACTATATATATATATATATATATATATATATATATATATATATATATAAATATGTACCTAGCTATTGACGAAGTGTAATTAATAAAATAATTTGTCAATCAAGTTGTAATGTAAATAGATAAGATTTATTACATGAAGTTAATAAACATTTAAATAAAGTTAGTAAAGTTTGTAATAAATATAAGAGTAACAAGAAGTTATGAATGATAATAGAAATAAGTAAATTCAGAATGAAATGCGTATTAAATTAAATAAAAATATAGTATGACTAATAACGAAAAGCAGTATTTTGACAAAGTAACTAGAGAATAAGGGAGTGGTGCAGGCGTCTGTTTGCCGACACCCTGGCAAACAGAAGATACAATACTGAGCGGAAACGGTGCCGACCATAAAACTATAAATGCACTGTATTCACGATACAGCAAAAAACTTAGCATTACTGTTAGAAAGTAGTGTTAACGTCCTTAGCTAAACAATGGAATTCACCCACTCCAATGGCTGATTTTAGAAAGCGAAGCGTCATTTTTTAAAGTAACGGAAAAACGCGGTAGAAGTCAATCGCCCAAACTATGTACCAATCACCGAAGGCGTCACTACTGAGCAGGAATTAAAGGAGCCTCACAGATGGATGATTTCAAACTAAGCGCTGACAAATTTAAACATAAGCCAATTGGAAAAACAGACACAAATCAGCGTAGAGGGAGGAACTGTGTCAGCACATAGAAAGAACGGGCAACAGCGAAACAGGAGGTCTTCGATAACAACCAGACTTGGAGTCCATGTCACTCCGAACGAGGAAATCTTTGTTGAAAGTTTGAGTGTACAGACGCGGGAATGAGACGAGGAAGTATGTTTGAAAGTTAGAAGAATAGGGAATCAAGCCACACGTTAGAGTAAACGAACGTAGCACTATCAGAACAATGAAAGACGTATAGTTTTGTCAATGGTAAATGAATATAAGTGTATGAAGAACGGACGGACAAACGCGAAAGTATAATTGTTATGTGCGCAGAATTGTGAGTTAACCAGTCAATTTATAACCTATGCGCATCGACCAGTAAAACATGAAGCGAGTGATGTGTCAATCTCCCAGACAAGAAATTAAGTGATTGTGAAGTGTAGTGCACCCAGCAGGAGAACCGCTATTGGAATTCAACAGAACAAGTAAACGCATTATAGCCAAATCATTGTCCATTAGTTTATCAATTTACTGAAACAAACTTAGTTGTCTGACTCAAATGTTCATTTCATTCTATAACAACCCACAAATCGTTCAGAGTTAAGTAAATTTTATAACAATGTATTTATATGTAATATGAGAGGTACTGGTGTGAGTAGTAATAGAGATTAAATTAATAGGGATATAGAAATATTAATACGACAAGTTCAAACTATGAATTATTAATGATAAACGATAAATCAAATGCTAGAATGTGAGTTGAATGGAAATACCAGTATAATAAAGATGTTTTGTTTGTATTAATTAACAGAAGATGTTATAAACCTTGTAGTAATGAAGAATAATTCATAAGAAATATTGAAGGATGTTTTAATCAGTGATAGGCCTAAATATTAAATGTATGTAATCTTATTCAGTCAATATAAGTTCTTTTAAGTCTGAACGATCTGAGTTATTATTTATATAACACCTTGAGATTGAGTCCAGCTCTGGAGCCCAACAATTTAATAAAACGACAAGCAAGTAAGTACCAATTATATTTATGTCAACAAAATAAACAAAGCAAATATTATTATATTGATGCCACAAAATGTGATGCAGTTAAAAGTAAAGTAAATTTAATTATATTGTCGCCTCAACGCGGGGTGAAACGTGTTGTAAATAATAATATGCCTAATGGGATGGTTTATATTTCCCAAAAAACAATTGCCATTAATCCTGATTTTGAGTGGTTACAGAATTAAGAAAAAAGATAAAACGAGTGATAGAAATTTAGAATATTAAAAAAAAGAAGAGGAAGAAGGAAGAGAATGAGAATCAATGAAATTTTATAATATTACTTCAAAAAATATTAAAAATTTATTACATGAGTTATGAAGTAAGAAAATCTAACAGTCTAATACATAGAGTGACCAAAAGGCATTTGATTCTTTTTAATAGTTAAAAACAGACCCACTCAATACAGAAATACAATAAATGTCTTTTATCTCATATTATTTTATCAATAACCAAATGCTCAGTATTCTCTGAACTACAGATATATATATTATGTACATTGTGTATGAATCATACTTTTATGTGTTAGTCACTGTATGATTCACATTTTATAAAAGTGGACACATCAGCACAACCTGGTTGTGTAACTTAATCTGTAACCCAGTACTCACACAGACATGTGCATTCTAATCTGAATTGATTCATAACATTTAGGCCTACATTATTTTTAAATGTATTTTACTGTTTCTCAGCAACTTAAAAGTTGGTCTATGTTCATGCATATATCAACCACTACTGTGTAGGCATGACAAATACATGTTAAATAATTTAGATTTTTACTTTTAAAAAATTGAGAGACTACTAAATGTTTTGACAAGATGACTACAATTTTATTTGAAGATAAAAATATCTCAACTGAAACTTAAAATACTGTTATATATTTATTGTTAGATGTTAAAGTAATCAAGGCAGAGAACAACTTATAAATATTATTTATCAGTGTTTTAACACTACATTTAAAATAAAATAACTGGCAAGACTGTAACCTACTGTCTTGCCATGACTGGATGATTGAGGCTGCTCTCCCCCACCACGCGGCCGCTTGTAAGCGAGGTAGGGTGAAATATGTGTATATACTAGCCGTTTGGTTTACCCCCACTTAGCCTACCGTAGTACCTGGCTACGCTTCTCCCACCTTACACAATGCTCAATCATCGAATCGTGGCCAGACGATTGTATGTATGTATGTATGTATGACATTAAGTTTTGGGGGAGGTGATAAGTATGGATATAATATTAACAAGAAATATTATTTTAAATAACAATAAAAATAATATTGCCACACATAAAAATATGAGTCAATCCATATGTAGTGATCCAGAAGAGGTTGCTTGACCATTTAAACTAACAAAAATTGATTTTTTTACTACAAAGATCCCTATGGGGGGAGTGTAAAAATACCAATTTTTTTTTTAACTCTGCCTTTTTACCAATGTTGCTCACATTTCTTTTGTGACTGCATATATTTTTTGCGTTTTTATGGCATTCATGCCAAATGGAATATCTCCTTTAAGATTTGCAGTGGAGAATTGAAACAAAATCTACAGTCTTTTCATACATCCTTTTAGGTATATTAATACTGCCACTGGCTTTTACTAAAACGACAAAAATTTAATATAAATTTTGTCATCAAAATTTACAAAATACACTTTTTGTAGCAATTTTTACACCATGAAGGAGGTGTTGATCAGAGTTATTTTTTTGGTAAATACATATGCAAAAACAGAGTTTATATAAAAAATTTGACCTTTCCTACTTAACCTTTTTTTTCTATCAATTAAAAAAAAATGGATTATTTCACTTTGAGCATTTCTGAAGACATAACACCTCTACTGGGGGAGCAAGTAAAATTTTGAAATTTACACAAATTAGAACTGCTAAATCGATGTTAACAAAGGCTAATCTGCACTATCACAAACAAGATTTTGGTATAGATACTGAATGACACTTTTTGGTTCAGCATATGGAAAAAATGCATATACTGGTATCGAGAACACTATGAAACATGAAGTAGCTAAGACAAGTCTGCCTTCTTATTTCTTCTTTGATCTTGAAGTGCCATCTGTTATAGTCTTTGATAACGGTACTTTAATATGGTTTATCCAATGTTTTTTGAAACAGAGGAAAGTCACTGTGTTGGGCTTCAGGTGATCACTCAGAATAGAAAGTATATTATTTGTAATAAATAGGACACAGTTGCTTGTTTGTTGGTCCAATGAAAGGTCTATATCTCATCTTGCATAACGAATGTAAAATTCTCTGAAAAGTCTGCCAAGACTAGACATCATCTTCTTTGAGGCTAGATGTTTTGTTTTTCAAAACTGTCCTGTTTTTGATGCAAAATGATTTATTTCAAGAGACTCAAATTTTTCTGCTAAAGAATCAAAGAACTCTATTTTTAGATGCAATAATGCCATTATGTCAACTCTGTCAGGCATTGCATACTGTTTATAAATAATTCTATCTGAAAACAAATCACATTCTTTAGAAGAATGAATCATTTCTAGAAAGGCTTCCTTGCCAGGACACTGATCACAAATGTTCATTACACAGTTGTAATTTTCATGGTTATAAACCATAATGTCCAATAAATCTTTGTAGTCAATATTTAGTCTTGGTCCATAAATCAACAGCGTCACATCTTGATGATGAGAGCAAACACACACAATGTGTATCCCAATTGCTCCTGCTAAAAAGTACTCTTCTGGACACAGTTCACAAAATTTCTATCATAAGTTACAGGCAATTTAAAATGTTTATAATAATTATTTTTTTATTGATGTACGTATGGAACACTCAATAAGTTATTTTTATTCCATATTTTGTAAAAATAAAAATTGGTGTTTCATTCAACGTGCTTAAATGGTTAAATGGTGGCAAACAAGAGCTTAATGTTAAATTTTATTTTTGCTTAACTGCAAGACTTTTGAAGAAGGCATAACTCTACTCTCCCTGGAAAACACAAGATGATTTTTTTCCCTACAATAACACTCTGTAGAGTTCTTCTAATTATGTAAATTTAAAAAATGTATCTACTCCCCCATAAGAGATATTACGTCTTGAAAATTGCAAATACTTTGCATATCAGTCTGAACACTGTAATGAAAAGAACTGAGATTTTACTTCAACTCTCTACTGCAAGTCTTCGTTAACATCATCATCATTTTTATATCATGGCACAGGCTACTTGCTGCCTGTTCCGCCTTCAAAGATTCTCCAGTCATTGCTCATAGGTCTGCCCACACACCTGTGTCCTATAGGTTTATATTTCCAAACTTGTTTGGCCAGTCTTGAATCTGACATTCTATTTAAGTGTTCTATCCACAATTGTATATAATATTTTAATAAATGAGGGAATATGGAGAGGTAGTACTTTTGTACTGGGTTGACTGGGAACTGGTCCTCACAAGTTTCCAGGGTTGAATGAAGTGATATTATCTTCCAAAGAGCCCTTCCATACTGGATGGTAAAGCGCCACGTCCTACAAGAGGTGACCCTGTTGATGCAGAACACTACAGATCTAGACCAAAAGGTCAATAAATCTGGTTGCAGTAGCCACCAGTACCAAGTAAATTCCAGGTTTATCTTTGGAATATTACAAGGCATGAATCTAGTTGGATTTAGTCAGCTGTAATACTGTGTCCTATTGTTATAGGATTATAATTTGCTGCTGTCTTGTAGTTGGGTTTTGGGACATCAAAGGCTAAGGGAAGACAACCCTGAATAAAAATTACTGGAAGTTATGGCCCATAAGGAGGCAGCCACATGACTTGCCCATCTATATGCTGGTACCCTATACTGGGGGAATTAATGTACTCAGAACCTTCAAACAAAACAACCAGACTGCAGACCTTAAGAGAGATATTCTGCTTGGCATGAATACAAGTGTAAAAAATACATGCAGCCACAAAAGAAAGATGGCCACCATTGGTAAAAGGGCAAGGTTAAAAAAACATTTGTATTTTTATACACTCCATCTATAAGGGGCCTTTACAAGAAAATATTCTTTTTTATTGTCAAACAACTATTTATTTTTATTTTTGATCATTTGAAATGGAACGACTCATGCAAAAATTATTTTTGTTATTTTATGTGATTCACAAAATACATTTTTCATTTGAAGAGATGTTCTTAAGGTAGTAAAAAGTTTGATACTCGTTTTTTATTGGAGGGTCAAAGCACACACACGCGCGCGCGCGCACACACACACACACAGAGAGAGAGAGAGAGAGAGAGAGAGAGAGAGAGAGAGAGAGAGAGAGAGAGAGAGAGAGAGAGAGAGAGAGAGAGAGAGAGAGAGAGAGAGAGAGAGAGAGAGAGAGAGAGAGAGGGGGGGGGTTCAGGTTACAGCAGTCTAGTTTTAATTTTTAATTAGATCAAGTCAATAATTTGCAGGGGGGCCAAGGGGGCGGCCACCCCGGGCGGCAAAGTGAGCATAGACTTGAAAAAATTGTTTTCAGTTTATAAAACTACAAACAATTTGTTTCTTTGATATGATTATTCCTTAAGAACTATAGGAATATAAGATCACAAAATGGATGGTATTAGAAATGAGGCAGTTGATAAATATAGTAAAGTTAACGATGTGAGTACTTGACTATGAGATTTGACGTTGTGGAGGCAAAGAGATTCTAATGTTTAAGACTATCTAAGGTAAATTCTAAAAATTACTTATTTTTTACTTTTAAGTAGCCTATTAGAAAAAACACCATTAAAATTTTAATTGTTGAAATTTTTAACAATAAATTGTCTGTTTCTAAGCAGCTGATCAAAATTAATGATTTTATTTTAATTCAGACTGTCACCGATTACAGACGTATTCTTTTGGTGTCTCTGCAAATAAATCCATCTCGTGTCTGTTTACCCACTGTGAAATACTCGAGGTAATGGGGTTATTTGCTGCTTTGATTGCTACTATCAAGACACGGGCATCACACTCACACACACCCGTCTGGCAGACACATGCTGGCGTGCAGTTTGCGTGTTGGGGTTAATGCAAGTGCGCACAGCTTGAATTGATTCCAGTATGCATTCGTGTATGCACACGCATGTAACGCCCGCGCGTACAGACTCACACCTCGCACTGCTTGAACCGACACATGTCCAACGAGCAGTCTGAGTGTTGGGGTCAGTGTAAGGCGCGCGCTTGCATCGACTCCAGCACGCACTCTGACACGCACACACTTGTAGTGCTCGGGGTGTAGACACATGCTTTGTCATTTTGATCGTGGTACTCTACGCTTGAGTGAAAGAATATACAACCACAAAGTTTTTTCGCTGACAAGTTCGATATGTCTTCCTGTACTATCACAGACTGGAGAAGTTATATGTATGCGGGAAGTTACCGCTAGCTCCGTGCTCTGTAATCCTGTAGAAATAGGGGACCATGGAAAACTGACGAATTCTTGGATTTTGTTGTCCATAACGTGACCGTTGATTAACTAATTATAAGTATAACACTACTAACTCGGAACACTAAGTTTTTTATTGGTAAAAAATTTACATTTTGTAGCTTAAACCAGTTTTCGCTTATTATAAGCTTTGTCAGAGGCTGCCACTAGGAGCGCTGTCCGTCTTGTTCTTGGTGAAGGCGCCGTCATTAGAAAGATCGATGTTGTATGTACAGAGGTGTAGCTAGGGAGGGCCAAGGGGGCAGCCGCCCCAGGCGGCATAGGCATAGGCAGGAGGGCGGCAAAGTGAGCATAGACTTGAAAAAATTGTTTTCAGTTTATAAAACTACAAACAACTTGTTTCTTTGATATGACTATTCCTTAAGAACTATAGGAATATAAGATTTTCTAAATGTAAAATTAAGAACTACAACACGTTCCAAAGAGTTTATGAAGTCTTTTATTCAAGGAAAATCGAACCCTGAGTGTCGAAATATTACAATTAACAAGGAATCAACTTGCGATCATAAAATGGATGGTATTAGCGACGAGGCAGTTGATAAATACAGTAAAGTTAACGACGTGAGTACTTCAAACTGTGAAAGTGACAAAGTATACTAACAAGATTCAGTTGGTTCTAGTACCATGGTTGATGTTGTATCATGCAGTCTTGAAAACAGAACAGGCGAGGAAGGACAGACATTACTAGCAACAATGTAGACCGTGTTCCCGGTGCTGCTCTACAAGATATGGGAGCTTGGCCAAGCGAGAAATCTCAATCCTTCTGAGATATAATGGTGAATAGAGGAACAAATCAGTTGGAGAACAAAGACAGCTATTTTCCTGAATATGAAGCCGGACGATCCTTAAACACGTATTGGTTTGATAAAAACCTTGCAAAATGGCAAAAAGGTAAATCGCACGTGGATGTGTTTTTCTCCAACTAAAAAAAATCTCTATTCTACTTTTGTTGCATTATATTTCCACAAAAAAAATGTTAAAGAAGCCATTTCTATACTAAAAAATCAGTATGGAGAACCATACATGACTTCCATGTTGGAAGATTTATGTTTAAATAATTTACTTGAATTCGGTTCGGTAATTTCTAAAAAAAATATCGTCCACCCTCAAACTAATTTCACTATTTATAGATCTTTTTGTAATTATGGGGTAGTTGTTTAATATAATGTTATTTTCCAGTCACTTTATCCATAATAATTAGGTAGGCTTACTTTATTCTTATAAAGAAACCGAACTATGCATATAATCATCCCTCCTCCGAAGCGCTCCGAAGTCACTCATGGACCCTGAGCATCTTGCAGAGGGTTCACTCCCTAAAGACGAAAAGTCTGTCTATGAACAGGTGCAGTTACTCTGTAAACACGTGCAGTTACACTGCCCAGCGATCCACAGGAAGCAAATCGATAACAAAAGCGTGCAAATGTAAGAAAATAAACATGAGTGAGGCCTGAAATAACGCGAATTGTGTGTGTGTGTGTGTGTGTGTGTGTGTGTGTGTGTGTGTGTGTGTGTGTGTGTGTGTGTGTGTGTGTGTGTGTGTGTGTGTGTGTCTTGCCTGCCTTTTTATTGTGGTAATCATAATAATACAATGGAAACTTAACACTTACCTGGCTGAGCGATTCTGGGTCTGTCAATCTCTTCACGTCTGGCCATTTTTCACACTTTTTGACATAGTACATAATCAACAATATACTTATAAGTAATTCAAGCTTTATTTTTTTTTGTTAATTCAACTATTCTATAAAACACTATATAAAAGTGAAATTTATATTTTAAATAAAATTTTTTCTATATCATTTCAAAGTTGCCATGTTTTTGCAAATAAAAAAAGTTGAAATATCATTACAATTAGGCTATAACACAACATATTGTCACAAAACTACTGACACTTGTCTTCTGAATATTCACTAATATTGTTTATACACAACTTTGTT
This sequence comes from Magicicada septendecula, assembly GCA_034769895.1. NCBI lineage: Eukaryota > Metazoa > Arthropoda > Insecta > Hemiptera > Cicadidae > Magicicada > Magicicada septendecula. The sequence goes on from CM068368.1 coordinate 666,514,758, forward strand.
TACATTGACTAAAAATTTTTTTTGGTATGGTATGTTTCGAAGCACTTATCAACACAGAGGCCAACATCACATTTCCCACATTGATAAAGAGTGTCTTTTCTTCCAGCTTTCCCTGTAGTTGGGTCTTTTAGTTGTTGTGAGCAGACAACACATTTTCTTTGTTTTCTTGGTTCATAAAGTGAATGAAGAGGTTAGAAAGTGTAAACAAAAACTTACCTGATGTTTCGTTACAATCGGGAATAAATTCTGGATCACTGTCATTTTCTGAGAACACCTCTACACTACTTTCAGAACAAATACTATCACTATCAACGTTTAGTAACTCCACAATCTCATTTTCACTCAGATATTTCTTGTTTACAGACATCACTCTAACGATAACACTTACACATTTAACTAAAAAAGTCATGTGGTACAACACAAAGCATATGCGAATAGAAATGTATATATTCCTGCGATCTAGGTGCAGAACTGTGAACTACTAATGTCAGTCTGTATAGTTACATGATCACACATCGTCGAAAAGCGTAAATCAACGGCTTTCGCCGTGTAAAACAATCCTATATGCGAAGACGTACATGTACGTCTCTCGACAAAACTCGGAAGTTACGTAAGCCGTACATATACGTCTTTCGCCAGCAAAGTGTTAAACATTAGATAATTGAGATATGCTTGCCTGCCACGAATGATATATTTTCTCTCGTACATGATTTAAATTAAAATGAAAAAATATAAAATTTTGTTAAAGTGAAATTAAATGTTTCCATAGAAACTACTTCTTTGTTGTCAATAACGTATTACACATATAAAACTTACTTTCTCCATCATCAACTACCATTTTAATTTACAGAAAATTACCCCCTTCCCCTTCAACTTCCCTTTTCATTTATACATATTTAATCTATCTTTCTACAGTGGATTATTATGACCTTCTTTTAAGGATACTTTATTTATCAAAATTAAGCACTTTACTCTTGTTAAAACGTAAAACGTTGGAGGTAAACTACCCCTTCCCCTTAACCGATCTTCACCAAAATCAATAGGCCTCGAGTCCTCTACAATTCAGAACTGTATGCAAAACATTAATTCATTCTCCTTGAATTTGCGGCAGTTATCGTTTGACATAGAAAAATTCTACACACACACTTTTTGAAAAATGACTTTTTTCATGTTTTAAGGGTAGAACAATCAGAATCTGCCATTATCTCGAACAAGATTTTTTTCGCGTTCCTTATGGAACATGGAAGTAAAATGGGTTTTCGTCGTGGTGAAAGTTAAATCCCCGTATTCAGGATCACAAAAAATGCTCTGGGTTTTTTGAATGGAAGGAATTGGAATGTTCTTTAAACAAAGGTGGACTTATTGATGATCTGCTTCAGAAACAAATTAGTAAAGCAGTTAAGACATGGAAAGAAATCCTCAAACGGGTCATTGCCACAGTACAAAATCTGGCACTGATAGGACATCGAGAGTCAATTACTAAAGATCCAAGTCCTGGAAACTTTGGCTTTGTTAAAATACTTGGATAAATTTTTAACATATAAAAATATACTTTGTACATAACGTGTTAAGATACTTTGTTATGCTTTGGATAAATAAAGGATTCCCACTTCTGGAGACGCTAACGGACAAATTAAAAGTTTGGAGGAATGACTGTGTGACAATGTCGTTACTGAGCCAGAGTAGGTATGTAATGAAGGAGTGCCAGTATAACAAAAAAGATAAGAAGAAGTGCACGATCCCAGGGGAGTATGCAGATGATTCTGCATTAACCGTTCAGCAAGAAATGCGACGTTCTCTAATAGAAATTTGGACAAACTGTTAGTTGAAATTTCAAGCCGTTTCTCTAACATAAAAGAGTTACAAGCAGAATGATCACTGTTGCACGCCACTATATAAAATTATCCTGATTAGCGCTTTCAAGCTTCACAGCTCATCGTCAGATCGGATTTTAACCAAAAACCTGAAAAAAACCCTTCACTCACATTTTGGTTTAATTCTGATCTGACGATGAGCTGTGAAGCTTGAGAAAGCGCTAATCGGGATAATTTTATATAGTGGTGTGCAACAGTGATCATTCTGCTTGTGATCTGAACCACTAACACAACTTTCCTCATTATAAAAGAGTTAGAAAAACCCTTTGGGTTCCCCTGTAAATTTGAGGCGTACATAAATGATGGGGATATACATTTTAAGGACCAGCTTTCCCAAATCAATATTCAGTGCACAGTGCTTCCAAAACTGTATTCACATGACCTAAACAGTGAAGAATTGTTCAGTGACTTGAAAGACATCATAATTTTATTTAAAAGGGAAAAAGTGAACGGAGAACAAAAAGACTTAACACCTCAGGGACTGCTACAATACATTTCTTCAATGAGATTAGAAGCCTAAGAAACACTAGCAACAGCTTTAACAATTTTTTACTTTACCAGTGTCTGTGTCTTCATGTGAAATATTGTTTAATACACTCAAATTGATTAAATCGTAACTACGATCAACAATATCTCACGACAGGGTATCAAATCTAGCGATACTTTCAATTGAAAACGACATTGCTTCGTCTTTAGATTATAGTGATCTAATAACCCATTTTGCAGCAATTAAGACCAGGAAAGTTTCATTTTAAAATGTCTCATTTTAAATATTTATTAAATATTAAAAAAATATTAATGTATATTAATAGAATACGGAACCATTAACCTGTAATGGTATGTGACTTATTTTATTACTTTAATGTAATGCTTTGTTTAACTTTATGTTGCTTTAGGATATCGTTTGACGATGAGTTGTTTATTATAACATTTTTTACGTTATAAATTTTTTATATTACTACTTTTTATAATCTATATTTGTTAATAATAAATGTATACAAAATGTATAGCAGTATATTATAATATGTAATTTCTTAATTTTGACTTAACAAATATTGTTAAGACGTTTTCTTGATGTGCTTTCATTGAAAAATCTACACATTTGGATTTATTAAGTACTTTGTTTACTGGATGAGCCTTAATTTTTGCTCTTTTGTCCCCTTTTAATTGTGAAGGTGAGGCGGCCGACGATCTTGCCCCGGGCGCCAAAAAGCTTAGCTACGCACTGTGTGTGTGTGTGTGTGTTGTGTGTGTGTGTGTGTGTGTGTGTGTGTGTGTGTGTGTGTGTGTGTGTGTGTGTGTGTGTGTGTGTGTGTGTGTGTGTGTGTGTGTGTGAGCTACACTTTCTATGAACAGAGCAGATATAAATGAAATGAGCAATGGCTGAAATGAATGCAAACGTTTCAGGTGAATAAGTTATAAATTCATATATTTGAAACTATGAGATATTGCTGTTTACGCTATTCACGATTTTTCTTGCAGGCTATGTTATGAACATTTTATACTTAATGACAAAATTTTTGCTGCAGAGAATGTATTTATGTATTAGGCCATATATTAAGTATATGGTTTACCTTGTATGTTAGCCTACAGTAATTACAAAACATGTCCAAAATTGTAGTCTATATGAATTTTTGTTAAAACATTCTAAAATTACAGTTTATTACCAACTTATTATTGTCTGTATTGAAATATTGCTCATTAAGCATTTGAGGTCACATAGTTGTAGTCATCGCACTGTTTTTGTCCAATCACACAAATAGCCCTAGCTAGTACAAAATGCATAACTGTTTACGATATCCTTGCCTTTACTGATCTGACACAATATACATATTTGTTTCACTCTAAATTCAAAAAATGTATTAATATTAGTTGATAAAAAGTAACATGAACAGCCAAGTTTGTTAGACTGTTATGTTATGCAAGTACTTTACAACAAACTACAATGTTATTCAAACAAAATACTTTTGTGTAAGTACACACACACACACACACACACACACACAATGATATAATGAAAATATTAAATTTCATACACCTGTCTACTTCCATTACCATAGCTTGATGATTCATAAAACATCTTCAGACATCTGAACTACTGTTTATGTTTAGTGATGGTTAATAATTATGTTCACTGATACGTATTATACATAAATGGTACTCAACACCATCTACTTGTTAAATCCAAACCAAAAAACAGATATGAATTAATGGGAATTAAGATCATTTTCATTTACTACTGGTGTATGCTACCCGAATCTTATCTATCTATATCGAACCTAAATCCTAATAACGATTAACGAAATACAACAATTATATTCACGACTCGGAACACAAACTTTGTGTTCCGAGTCGTGAATATAATTGTATTTACTTAAGTAACGGACACGTCATGGACAACGAAATCCAAGAACGATTAACGATATCAGATTTTTAAAATGTTTTCAAATATATTAAGTTAGTGATTAATAAATTCAGGCTTCAATAAATATTGAAAACTCTGGAGCAACTAATTAATATAAAATACATCAGACTCACCTGGCCAAAATATGGAGAAACAGATCCTTTTCAAAAGATCAACTTCATACATGCCTCCTCGCACAACAACACGTTCTACACCATCAAACACAGGGGGTGAAAACTCGTCCCAAATACGTGATGTAACAATGTCTGCATTACATTTTAAGGCATCAATGGTTGGGGTTGAAGTCTGTGATGTATCTTGATTTTTTGCACTATCACTGTTATATTTATATTCGTATGGAAGTTGTTGATAACGTTTTTCAATTCGCAAGGAATCATAACCATTGAATTCTAGCCACTGTTTGTTTGAAATATTTTTATAAAACCATCTCACACGATCGGGTTTTAAGATACCAATAATTTCGTCCAGATTTTTAGAATCATCGACAGACGTACCATTTGCCGACTGGCTGGAATCCTCTTTTTGAATAGCAACATTCTTATCGACCTGATTCTCAGGTAACTCTATTACTAACTCATTACTTTCTTCTATAACGAATGGAGCTTCTACACTAAGTCTGCTAAGATCAATGCAGCCATCACTTGTTAGGTTATCAGCAGGAGGAATGGTAGAAGTACAGTTATCACTCAGAAACGAAGGTGTATTCATTTATACAAATTTCTATTTACACATAAAATAAGAACCGGTAATTATTTACTCTATCACAGTACCGCCACTCTCACACCATAACAACACTTTGAATCGCTCTCCACTGTCAAATATGTGGACATACATATATCAACAGAAGTGCCAACATTTACAGAGAAATTGACAACAATAGTATCATTCGTTTTTTCAAGTCTATTTAGTTTTCTGTGTTTTAAAAATTTCGCAAATCGAAATACTTAAAACTTATTATTTTGCAAATAAATTGTTTATGGAGTGCAAACCGTCAATACTTGATAACAGATATACTGACATATACAAAATAAAAAGATTATAACAAATCACTGAACGTGTATTTAAGAACAAAGGTCATTTTATTATCTATTTAACGAATTTATTATTCAAAATAAATTAAATATGTAGAAATGGAGTAGATTGTTTAGAATTATTAATTTAATGTTACTGTATTTACCCAGTCGAGTTAGACCGATGTAAGGTTGGTTGATGGCAATCATGGTTTTGTAGTCCTCAGGTTTGAACGAGATTAAATACATTCGTACTCTGTGATTAAATATCACTACAATAGTATATGGATTATTTGCAAACAGTCAGTCAAGTTGCTGTCTATAGTTTCGTATTTGGCTTTTAACATTGAAAATGTTTATAAGGACGTGTCGCACATTTGTGTTGTGGCCGATCGCTGGTGCCTGATCGAAAATGGGAACCGGCGAGTTTCCATAGAAACTACTTCTTTGTTGTCAATGACGTAGTACATATATAAAACTGCTTACCTTATAATCTGTACATTGGTAAATTAAGAATGAATTCAATGATTGGTGAATGAACATAAATATATATTTTTTAGATTTATTGAAGCATTTTCAATGCCCTTCTCTGTGCATTGCATTTGTGCAATGCGTGTAAATTTTTATTATAAAAAGTATACTGTCTTTACTTATTTAAGTATCTCACTGATGATAAGAGATTATTTGTTTATGCACATTTCATATTACGTAGAAACACACACAGACCTGCAATTATTATTTGTTTATGCACATTTCATATTATGTAGAAACACACACAGACCTGCACAATAGAACCTGCATTATCCATTATCTTGCTTGTTTACAAATTATATAGGTACTGAATATGAAAACTCAGAAAATTACTTGTTAAGAAATCTATGAGTATGTTTTATTAGACGACATCAAAATGAATTTAAAAAAAATCTAACACGAGCAAGAATATTGAAGCTTCGATGTTAGATTTTACTACAGTATTGAAAAGTGTAGGTAGAGTTAGATTTAATTTTTAATCTAATTATTGATAATTTTTGTCTATTTAAATCAGACTATACTATTAGATTATTGCCTAACTGAGAGAGGGATAATCAAACAATTTATTTTCCTTATTAAAATATGGAATGAACTGACATTAAAAAGAATAAGATTTACATTTAAGTTTCAAATATAACTCCTTAATGTTGCATTATAAATTGTTATATATTTTGCATACTTTAGACAATATTAGTAGAATTAATTTAAGAAATATTTAGAATGCTGTAAGAATATACAGTGCTTGACAAGTTGTTTAGTCTGTAAAGGTATTTCTTTATATTTTGACACAAATCATATCACTTTCCAGGGTTTATCTGTAGCAGCTACAGTGTAATCAACCATATATTGGATTCACAAGTTTTAACAATATTGTATGGAGTCTTTCTCTCTTGGTTCAGGTAGAAAACAGAGCAGAGTATTAATAGTGCAATTAATATCTAGTTACAGTATAATGATAGTTATATTGTTGCATTGAGGCATTTTCAGTTGTAAGGGCCAATAGGTCATTAAAGAAAAGTAAGGAAAAAATTTACAGGCATTGCACAAATGCAATACACAGAGAAGGGCATTGAAATGCTTCAATAAATCTAAAAAATATATATATATATTTATGTTCATTCACCAATCAATGAATTCATTCTTCATTTATCAACGTACAGATTATAATAATATATATAATACTTTCACTATGAACTTACTGTTATCACTTCCCAAACGTTTCGAGATGTTGTTTCTCTTCTTCAGTGGGTTTAATACTGATGTCGATTACAGAATAACTGTTACGGAAAAATGGTGTGTGTGGTGGGGGTTGATGGCGGGAAGGGATTGGCGTAAGGTTCGAATTATGTGTGTGGATCAGTGTGTCAAATAGTGTATGTGATTTGTAATGTATTTGTTCATTTAATATGTTGTTTGGTTGTAGTGTGTGATATCTGTATATTTCAAATTGTTCAGCTGTGTTTAGTTTTCTACTTTTAGGTAAGTAGTGTAATATTTCCATGTTGCGTTCTATGTTTGTGTAACTGTGGTTTTCGTTATGTAAATGTGTGGCAAATGTGGAATGTATGTAGTTTGTGGTGAGGGCTTTTAAATGTTCAGAAAACCTGGAAGAAAAAGATCTTCCCGTCTGGCCGATGTAGAATTGTTGGCAATCATTACAATTTAATTTATAAACCCCTGTTTTGCTGTATGTGTCAATGTCTTTGTTAGTATTGTTTATGTGTTTTCTAATGGTGTTGTTGGTTCTGTAGGCTACTTTATAATTTTGTTTCCTAAATGTGTTTGCAATTTTATGTGTATTGGAATTGTAGTATGTAAGTGTTATGTATTTACTGGGTTGTGTGCTGTTGGTCAGATGTGTTTTACTTTTTGTGTTGAGGATTCGTTTGTGTAGTTTATTTATTAATTCGGGGTTGTATCCGTTTTTGACTGCTATGTATTTAATTGTGTTTAATTCATCTTGGTAATCATGTGTGTTTAGGGGTACTGACGTGAGCCTATGGAGCATGTAGTTGAAAGCTGCATGTTTGTGTTGAGTTGGGTGGTTGGATGTGTTGTGTATGACCATGTCTGATGTGGTGGGTTTTCTGTATATTTTGTATGTGTGTGTGTTGTTTGTTTTGGTGATTGTAAGGTCTAAAAAGTTTATGCTGTTATTTAATTCTATTTCAAGTGTGAATTTTAATTTATGGTGTATAGTGTTAATGTATTTGTGGAAATTTTCTATTTGTCTTTTGTTGTCGTTGTAAAGGAGTAAAATGTCGTCAACATACCTGTGCCAATATATTATTTTATCGGTGTATTTGTTGTTGTTCAGTATGTGTTTTCTGTTCTATGGTGTGTATGAATATTTCTGCTAGTATACCTGAAGCTTGAGCCCCATAGGTACAAACAGATGGACTACCTATGGCTCCAAGCTTCAGGTATACTAGCAGAAATATTCATACACACCATAGAACAGAACACATACTGAACAACAACAAATACACCGATAAAATAATATATTGGCACAGGTATGTTGACGACATTTTACTCCTTTACAACGACAACAAAAGACAAAATAGAAAATTTTCCACAATACATTAACACTATACACCATAAATTAAAATTCACACTTGAAATAGAATTAAATAACAGCATAAACTTTTTTAGACCTTACAATCACCAAAACAAACACACACACACATACAAAATATACAGAAAACCCACACATCAGACATGGTCATACACAACACATCCAACCACCCAACTCAACACAAACATGCAGCTTTCAACTACATGCTCCATAGGCTCACGTCAGTACCCCTAAACACACATGATTACCAAGATGAATTAAACACAATTAAATACATAGCAGTCAAAAACGGATACAACCCCGAATTAATAAATAAACTACACAAACGAATCCTCAACACAAAAAGTAAAACACATCTGACCAACAGCACACAACCCAGTAAATACATAACACTTACATACTACAATTCCAATACACATAAAATTGCAAACACAGTTAGGAAACAAAATTATAAAGTAGCCTACAGAACCAACAACACCATTAGAAACCACATAAACAATACTAACAAAGACATTGACACATACAGCAAAACAGGGGTTTATAAATTAAATTGTAATGATTGCCAACAATTCTACATCGGCCAGACGGGAAGATCTTTTTCTTCCAGGTTTTCTGAACATTTAAAAGCCCTCACCACAAACTACATACATTCCACATTTGCCACACATTTACATAACGAAAACCACAGTTACACAAACATAGAACACAACATGGAAATATTACACTACTTACCTAAAAGTAGAAAACTAAACACAGCTGAACAATTTGAAATATACAGATATCACACACTACAACCAAACAACATATTAAATGAACAAATACATTACAAATCACATACACTATTTGACACACTGATCCACACACATAATTCGAACCTTACGCCAATCCCTTCCCGCCATCAACCCCCACCACACACACCATTTTTCCGTAACGGTTATTCTGTAATCGACATCAGTATTAAACCCACTGAAGAAGAGAAACAACATCTCGAAACGTTTGGGAAGTGACAACAGTAAGTTCATAGTGAAAGTATTATATATATTATTAAATTAATAAAGTGAACGAAGAGGATGCAACAACAAGATAATTTTACAGATTATAAGTTAAATGTAGTCGCATTCATAAGCAAAGTTTTATTTGTGTACTACGTTCTGACAACAAAGAAGTAGTTTCTGTGGAAACTCACCGGCTCCCATTTTCGATAACGCACCAGCGATCAGCCGCAAATGTGCGACACGTCCTTATAAACATTTTCAATGTTAAAATGCAGTCCTTGTTTAATATTTGTATACACAAGTTTTATGCTTCTACATAGTCATAGATTTTCTAAACACCTCAGATATCTAGATACACGACTTTATAAATCCTGTTCATAAAAATCTGCTGCTTGTGATTTCAGCCAGTTCAACACTTCTGTTTTCAGTTCCTCACTGTTCTTGAAATGTTGAGATATAAGTCAATTTTTGAGATGAAGGAAAACATGGAAATGTTTCTGAGTGCAAATATGGAGGGGAGTGATACAAAATTTTCCATTTTAATTTAGGAATCTTTTCAACAGTGTGGACAGCAGTGTTTGGGTATGTGTTGAGTGAGAACAACTGATGACAGCATTGCATGGCAATTGTTCTGACTGCATGCCTTAGTTTTGAAACTATTTCACAGTAAACATCTGCTAAGATCGTTGTTCCTGGCACCATAAAATCCATCAGTAGAACACCTTTTTTGTCACAGTAAACTATGGTCATGTTTTTTCAAGGTGACTGGGTTCGTTCAAAATTTTTTGGTGTCGGTAAACTTGAATGAAACCACTGCACAGATTGTTGTGTTTGTCACCAGTTATGATATGGGAAAAAATTCATCTACCTCATTCTCAGAAATGCATGTGCAGATGCCATCCTTTGATTTTTGTGTGCATCAGTTAAATTTTTTGGACCCCATCTTACACACAGTTTATGATGGCATAATTTTACCATAACATGTACTAAGTGAAACATGTGGAAATTCTGATCCAAGAACAGCTAACTGTAAACTTAGTTTTCTTGAACTTTTGTATTCACTTTTCCAATAACGTAATTTGTTTGAACACTAGGTCTTCCAATCCTCTCTTCATTATATATGGCTATCATTAAACTCACCACTACATCTACCCTTATATTACCTTCACTCATTATATTAGGCTACAAATTTTATACAATTCACAATTAATTTCAGAAGCATTATGACCATTTACATTATGAAATCAAGTCTCAGACCAAACTTCATAACTGATGGGATTGTTTATTGTCACTAGAAAGAAAAAAAAAAACAGTAGATATCAAACTGATAGAATAGCTGACAGCTCACTAATAAACCAATGAAGCTATTGCATATCTGCAATATGATTTGTTGCTACTAGGGGCAAACCTAGGATTTTATTTTGGGGGGTGAATTTTTTTAACCACTTATCGTTTTCTTAGAGTATTGTTTTTCTCATGTTGTAATGAAAATCATACCAAAAATTAAAACGAATAGGCAAATAATAGCTTTAATTCACTAATTCCATTAAAATTCCATTGCCCCTAACAGAGTACAACAAAGACAGTATATTATAGCCATGACATTGTTTATTTAGGCAGAAGATGGTGGTTTGCATTAACAAAACACATGTTGCATAAAGCAACAATAAAATTGTAGATTGGCAGTGTCTACCTAGTTTTTATTTGATCTTAAAGATCAGGGGTGAACCTAGGGGGCGATATGGGAGATATATCCCCCCCAAAATTAAAAAAAAACATTTAAAAAATGGAGCAAATATTTTTAAACGGGTTGTGTGTTTTTGAAATGTAATTAATTGACTTCCAAGTTTTGTCAATTTTAAAAAATTGCTATTTAGGTCAATGACAAGCTAATCAGAGCATTAGATTGGCTTGAGATTTTTCACCACGTCGGGGCACACAATGGAAACGGTTGCGCCTGTGTCAGCTGCATTCAAGGTTGGCCTTTCTTGAACAAATTCAGTAACCACCAAGCTCCCACTATTTTTGTGAAGTGTAGAAATTGCATATTGTCTAGGGGCTTTATTACTCCAGTTAATCAGCACACGCCCTGTTGTACCGACTCCTGCTCATTTCCCTGCTGCTGAACTCTAACCCGACAATCTCGTTGTAGATGTCCAGGTTCCCCACATCGATAAAACTTTGGTCTTCCATCCTTTCTTACTTTACTCTGTGATGCCGCTTGTTGGGTCTCTGTTCCTTGCTCTTCTTCATCGTCTGTGCCGTTGCGATCTATTAGCGTGCGCACTTTATGACTTGTCCAACCAGACGCTGACTTGGCGGCCTCAAATTGGAAAGCATGTACCAGGGCATCCACGCTATTCTGTTGTCTTGCCATTTGTAATTCTTGCTGTAGTTCATAATGTTGGACACCATCAGTAAATGTCTGCATCGCAACCTCATTTGAAAATCTTCTGGCGCTTCCGGATAGGCCAATCTCTCAATACTTGCTTCAAACTCTTGAAGACTCTCCCCAGAATGCTGTTGACTTGCTCTCAACTGAGCGTAGTACACATCTCGCAGATGTTTATCACCATACCGTAATTCTAGATCTTTTATCAATTCAGCATAGGTGTTCTGGCTGTCAGGTGGCACTTTCTGTAGTAGTTCTGCCGCAGGTCCTTTTAATGCAAGAACGAGTGACACTGCCCTGTCTTTCTCTGTCCAATTATTTGTGCATGCAGCAGCTTTAAATTGGTGAAGGTACGTTGAACAGTGACCACTTCCATCAAAGGTTGGGGCCTTGACAAGAACTCTTCCAACCACATACAAGGTGACTTTCTCTATTGTCTTTTCTGTCTTTATCATTGGTACAGTCTGTTCAGAAATTTGTTTTGATTGAATCTTTATGAACTGTTCAACTTCATTTTTAATTTGCTCTCTTATATTTGCCATTGAATCTTCTACTGCAGATATTTTATTTGGCATGCATTCTTCTTTGACAGATTTTTTGTAGATATTGTTTGTTCTATATTTGATACAGATTTTTCATCTGTAGACAATCTTACCTCTTGACCATTCAGATCATTGCATAATTCAGCTAAGTCACCATGTAGGTGACCCAACTCTGCGGTAGTATGTTCTTCCAATTGTTTTTGCATAGCATCAAAAAGAGCTTCCGTTTTATCTGCTTGTCGTCCTTCAGATTCCAAAATTAGTGCTTTCTGCTGTTCTTGTGTTTCTTCTCTTTCCTGCCTGCATTTTTCACCCTTTCATTTTCTACTTCTTCCGCCTCCTGCCTGTGTTTCTCATCCTGTCGTTTCTCTGTCTGCAACAGCAGCACCTGTAAATTTTCCATCATCTGACTGGGATCCATTGTTTACTGATTATTTACAAATTACACAGTCTTGTACAAGTGTCCACTGTTTCCACTGTTAACGGTTCTGTCCCACTGTTATGGCGGTCTACTGTTCGTCATAAGGTACAGTGGAAAACAAAATACAAGACACCAATTAAGTCACTAATCACCAGCTTTAATTATCCCAATTAAACAGTTTGCAATCAACAAAATAGTCTCTTCCAATAAATAAAAATAAAAATTGTTCACATGCAATAATAATGTCAACCAATATAAAACACAATTGTATTACAATTGTCCCGCACAATTATAAACCACATAACACTTCGCCACAATACTTCGAACCGCACTGTGTAAATTGCCCGACAATAACTGAACTAAGTGTTGCTGAAGTCTTGTATTTATACCCTGCTGTGATACCAGAATATTCCACACTACGCATCAAGAACGCTACTAGAAAACACCAGAACGTAATTGATTGTGGCCTTGCACACAGCGCATGCGGACTGGTGAAATCTGAATCAGTCACAGGCGCATGACAAGTCTCACGTAATTGTCCTTCATCTCAGTAGCAGCAATATGCACACACACACACACACATTACAGCTGTATTCCACTGGAACATCCCAGAAACACGTAGAATGTTCTGTAATAGTGTAACACTTTTCCGCATTACATAATGCTATATTTCTCCCACGTTTCTATAATTTGTCTGTCCTGATATAGGGTTCCTTCCTTGATTTAAAATTTTTACACTCCTATAATGAATGACTTTTCTAGCTTCCAGGTATTTTGCCTTCAGTTACATTAAATCATATCACTGTTTTTTTTTCATATGCTTCATGTCACTATACTGTCTCCCCAGTCAGTTTTCTTTTGTTACATCTACATTTCTCTGTTCAATGAAGTTTAGTTCTGTTACCCTTATGTTCAGTTATAGCTTTCATAATGCCAATATTCTTCCACCTATTTCTTCAGTCTTATGTAGTATGTCATGTGTTATACATGGGTTCCTAACTTTCTTGTTATTTTCTTTTCATATTTCATTTTCAGAAAGATAAATAGCTTTATTCCACTTTTTATATTCTGCCACATGATTTCTATCACTGTTACTTGTTACTTAGTCTTCTCCAACATCTTATACAATACCTTTTCAGCATGTTCTTTACTTTCCCTCAGTTTGTTTGAATTCCATTTTGTTCCTTTTTTGGTCCCTCTTATCCTTTTCAATTTCACATGACTCTCAGCAACTAACATATTATGTGAGTCTATATCTGCTCCTCGGAATGTTTCCATGTTTTTTATTCTATTTCTGAACCTTTGTTTTCAAGATATAGTCAGTTTGATACCTATCTCCTAGGTTCTTCAAAGTATACAGGATATTTTGTTGGTTTTTGAACCATGTAGAGTCATGTATTTGTCTAAACCATTATTTAGACACAAAGACTCAAAGATAAAAATATCTGGAGGTAAAATAGCTATTCGTTAGAGAAGTAAGAAAATAAAATTGAAGTGGGCAAAATGTTTGAGTAGGCAAGAAGTCAGCAGATGGTTATGAAAGTTGCTAGATTGGAGGTCATGAGATGTAAGGAGATGCGAAATTCCGCTTTTGTTAGGGAGTAACCTGGTTAAGTACTACATGACTTGGACAATGCATGTTCTGGAGGAAAATCTTTATAGAATGCCTATGTCAGTATTCATTCTGCAGTGATACAAGAGTGCATGATAATAATGGTGGTATACTACACTGCATTAGATACAAAATAAATTAAGTATTCTCTTTAATAAGAATTTCAACTTCTTTATCTAAGCATTAGACAGCTATGCTGAAAATTTTATATTTAAAAACTGAACAATTTGAATGATGTGTATAGATGTTTCATGTTTAAAGTATCTGAAAGAGTACTTTCCTTTGAGATGGTAATGTTGTGCTTTTTGTTGTAGTTGGTCTTTGTCCACTTCATTGTGTAATCAAATACATAATTTTTGTATGTGTTTTACTAAGTAATTTTGTGATGTTTTTCTATGGCTACATAGGTTTAGTGAATCACATAGTAGTGGTAGAATAGAAACTAGATAGAAAAAAACAAAGAGAAAACTCAGAATGAACTGGACTGATTTTGACAGAATGGTCTGAATTAGTGTAGTCTTCATCTAGAGAATGTGGAAGACAGAACTAAGTAATAAAATGCAGTCAAGGGGGAATAATAGGCAAGCATATTTTGTAGTTTAAAAATCATTTTTAAAGTTCAACGTATTGTATATGTGTAAATATATAAGTAATTATGTATTTTGTTTATTTTGTAGAAGAAAAGTCTTGAACACATGGAAATTGTCATTTAAAAAAACATACTACACGTACACACAAAAGGCCGAAAACTAGACACTCTAGAACAATTAGAAATATACAAACACACAAAAACAAATAAAAACGACATCCTAAACGAACAGACACAATTCAAATCGCACGCATTATTCGAACACATCTCACCACACAAACACAGCTTCGATCTTTCGAAAAACTATCTCATCACCAACAACAAGACGAACAGCGCTACTAACGACAGCCTCTGATGAAGCCTTCTATAGGTGAAAGCTGGTTTAGGCTGTAAGGTAAAACTTTACGTTTTTACTTATAAAAAACTTAGTGTTCCGAGTCGTCAATATTATAGTGATATTTTGTAACAATGCATAAAAACATAATTGTTCTTAATGGAGGAATAATTAATGGTAATTGCATATACTCTGCACATTTTAGTTATCATAGAATCATTGAGTGGGTTCAGTTGATTTGCATTAAATTTGATTATGATACTGTTAATTTAAATAAAACCAAAGTATTTAACACAAAGAAAATATAAAATTCGAAATTTATAATTTTTGTGGACTATATGAAGAAAGTAGTAACGTTTTGCAATTTGGGATATTTTGAAAAAACCAAGCTGTATTACAACAGTCTCTTTTATAAAACCAAACTGCTACTCACAGTTCTTTTATGTTGTAGGCAGCAGAGTAGAGGGTTTGCCAGATATATATCACCAATCATTATTTAAGTGTTTTAAAGATTTGCTTATGACAATTTTACATGAAATTTGTAAAATGAACATAGCAAAACAGTAATGATCTTCTTATATTTTTAAAGCCAAATAATTTCACATACTGAGATGAATTTTGTATGGGGGAATTTATAGGAAGACAAACTGTGAAAAATCAAATCTGTCTCAATCTCAAATGTTTAAGAATTAAACATGAATAATTTATGAATTAACATTAAATCATAAAAAGTAACCTATATGTATTACAAACACAAGAAGAAAGTTTTTCAGATTGTTTTTTCAGTGTTTTGAAATACAGTTGTTTTAACTACATTGTAACATGGTGGTTGACCACATTTTAAAAATAAAGATTCAAATATAATTTTCTGCATGCAAGGTTGTGGATATGTTTCTTCTTTATGTTGAGGGGGCAGAATTTCCCTTACTTTTCCTTTCCCATGGATCTGCTTCTGTCCGCAAAAAAACATAGGCTATTTTATGGAATTAATGTTTGTGTACACTCTTACCCATGTGAAAGTATTATTATAGACCTGATGATAAATTTTGAACCACGGCCTGGAGATATGTACTTTCCAAGTCATTTTGCAACAGTGTGGACAATCACCACATTACAAGGCTAACAAAATTTTCATTCGTTTCGTATATGTGACCAACAGTCTTGTATAGTGTTTTGTAGTGTGAACATCAGCTGCAACAAGGCTGTCAAGGACGTTAGAAGCATGCTAGTATCGTTGTGAAGTATATTATGTGGCAAAGAGAGATTGTGTGTGACTGAGATAGCAAATGGTTACCGTATACTCTCCTCTTTAGTCACCTTTGCTACAAGAGCGGAGTATTTTGGGGTGGGGGATGAACAGGACCAGACTCCCACCAGAGGGTTAAAAAAAGTTGATTAATTTTGCTAATCTCTTAATTTTTAGGCAGGTTTGTTATTTTTTGCAACGTTTTTTGTTTTAACAGGGGTATTTCCTGTGCCAACGATAACAGCCGCAAATTCAAACAGAATCAAATAATTATTTGCATATAGGCCTGAATTGTAGAGTTCTCAAGACTTTTAGTTTTTGGTGAAGATCGGTTATGGGAAAGGGGTAGTTTACCTGCAACGTTTTATGTTTTAACAAGGGTATTGTCTATGGCAAACGATAACAGCCGCAAATTCAAAGAGAAACAAATAATTTTTTGCATACAGCCCTGATTTGCAGAGTTCTCAAGACCTGTCGGTTTTGGTAAAGATCGGTTAAGGGAATAGGTAGTTTACCAGCAACATTTTATATTTACAAGGGTAATTTTTTCTATGACGAACGATAACTGCCTTAATTAAAACAAAATCAACTACTCTTTTGCATACCTATTTGAATTATACAGAACTCAAGGTCTGTTGATTTTGTTGAAGATCGGTTAAGGGAAAGGGGTAGTTTACCAGCAACGTTTTATATTTTAACTAGGGTATTTTATATGGCAAACGATAAGAGCCGCAAATTCAAACAGAATCAAATAATGTTTTGCATACAGCCCGGAATAGTAGAGTTCTCAAGACTTGTTGGTTTTGGTGAAGATCAGTTAAGGGAAAGGGGTAGTTTACCGGCAACATTTTATGTTGTAAAAAGAGAAATTTTTTTATGACGAACGATAACTGCCCCACCTTCAAACAGAATCATATATTTTTTTGCATGCTTCCCTTAATTATAGAGTACTAAAGGTCTATTGATTTTAGTGAAGATAGGTTAAAAGGAAGGGGTAGTTTACCTGCAACATTTTATGTTTTGACAAGAGTAATTTTTTATATGGCAAACGATAACAGCTGCAAATTCAAACAGAATCAAATAATGTTTTGAATACACCCGTGTATTGTAGAGTTCTCAAGACCTAATGGTGTTGGTGAAGATCGGTTAAGGGAAAGGGGTAGTTTACCAGCAACATTTTATGTTTTAACAAGGGTAATTTTTTATATGACGAACGATAACTGCCGTAAATTCAATTAGAATCAAATGATTTTTGCATACCTTCCTAATTTGTTGAGATCTCAAGGCCTGTTGATTTTGGTGAAGATGGGTTAAGGAAAAGGGGTAGTTTACCTGCAAAATTTTATGTTGTAACAAGAGAAATGTTTTCATGACGAACGATAACTGCCGCACATTCAAACAGAATCAAATATTTTTTTGCATGCATCCCTGTATTGTACAGGACTGAAGGTCTATTGATTTTGGTGAATATCGGTTAAGAGATAGGGGTACTTTACCTGCAACGTTTTATGTTTTAACAAGAGTAAAGTACTTAATTTTGATAAATAAAGTATCCTGATAAGAAGCTCATAAATCCACTGTAGAAGTGTAGACGAAATATCTATAAATGAAGAGGTTAGGTGAACGGGGTGGGGGTAATTTTCTATAAATGAAAATTATAGTTGAAGGGAGATGGGAGAATTGTGTATATGTGTACTACGTTATCGGCAACAAAGAAGTAGTTCTTTGTTAAAATTCCTTCCCGGGCTGTTTAGCTTTAGTCCAATGTTTTCTGAAAAACCTGACTTTTCGGTAGTGCCATCGACTGCCATCATAATGTGAAAATCGAGTGCGGAAACGTGAGGTGGTATACGTTAGTGACCACAGTACTGTGGTTAAGGCTGAAGCAATAAGTAGAAAGAAGTAGTTTCTATGGAAATATTTCATTTCGAGTATGATTTTAAATATAAATCTTAGACCATGGAAGTCATGTATGGTTCTCCATACTGATATTTACTTCCATGTTCCTTAAGGAAATGGAAGTATGGTGATGGCAAAAAAAAATCGTATTCGAGATTATTGCAGATTCTGATTGTACTACACTCAAAACATGAAAAAAAGTCATTTTTCGATAAGTGTCTGTGTGTGTGTCTGTAGATTTTTTTCTATGGCAAACGATAACAGGCGCAAATTCAAACAGAATCAAATAAATATCACTATTGTTTGATGACTCGGAACACTAAGTTTTTTATAAGTAAAGTCGTAAAGATTTACCTTACAGCCTGTTTAGGCTGTAAGGTAAATCTTTACAATTTTACTTATAAAAAACTTAGTGTTCCGAGTCGTCAAATAATAGTGATATTTAGTTAAGTAACGGACACGTCATGGACAACGAAATCCAAGAATTTAGAATCAAATAATTTTTTGCATACGTCGCTGATTTGTATAGTACTCAAGACCTATTGTTTTTGGTGAAGATCGGTTAAGGGAAAGGGGTAGTTTACCTGCAATGGTTTTTTTTAAATCAAGGGTAATTTTTACTTCCATGTTCCTTTTTGTTTATGGCAAACGATAACAGCCGCAAATTCAAATAGAATCAAATACGTTTTTGCATACAGCCCTGATTTGTAGAGTACTCAAGACCTATTGTTTTTGGTGAAGATCGGTTACGGGAAAGGGGTAGTTTACCAGCCACGTTTTTTGTTTTAACAAGGGTATTTTCTATGGCAAACGATAAGAGCCGCAAATTTAAACAAAATCAGATGATTATTTGCATACTGGCCTGAATTGTAGAGTTCTCAAGACCTGTTGTTTTTGGTGAAGATCGGTTAAGGGAAAGGGGTAGTTTACCAGCAACGGTTTTTTATCAAGGGTAATTTTACTTCCATGTTCCTTAAGGAAATAGAAGTATGGTGATGGCAAAAAAAAAGTGTTCGAGATTATTGCAGATTCTGATTGTACTACACTCAAAACATGAAAAAAGTCATTTTTCGAAATGTGTGTGTGTGTGTGTGTGTGTGTGTGTGTGTGTGTGTGTGTGTGTGTGTCTGTCTGTCTGTCTGTCTGCCTGTAGATTTTTTTTCTATGGCAAACGATAACAGCCGCAAATTCAAACAGAATCAAATACTGTTTTGCATACAGCCCTAAATTGTAGAGTTCTCAAGATCTGTTGTTTTTGGTGAAGATCGGTTAAGGGAAAGGGGTAGTTTACCTGCAACGTTTTATATTGTAACAAGGGTATTTTCTATGGCAAACGATAACTGCCGCAAATTCAAATATAATCAAATAATTTTTTGCAATTAAACTCTGAATTGTAGAGTTTTCAAGACCTATTGTTTTTGGTGAAGATCGGTGAAGGGAAAGGGGTAGTTTACCTGTCACGTTTTTTGTTTTAACAAGGGTATTTTCTATGGCAAACGATAACAGCCGCAAATTCAAACAGAATCAAATGATTATTTGCAAAAAGTCCTGATTTGTAGAGTTCTCAAGACCTATTGTTTTGTGGTAAAGACCGGTTAAGGGAAAGGGGTAGTTTACCTGCAACGTTTTTTTTTCAAGGGTAATTTTACTTACGTGTTCCTTAAGGAAATGGAAGTATGGTGATGGCAAAAAAAATCGTGTTCGAGATTATTGCAGATTCTGATTGTACTACACTCAAAACATGAAAAAAGTCTTTTTTCGAAAAGCGCCTGTGTGTCTGTCTGTCTGTCTACCTGTGTGTAGATTTTTGAAGTGAAAACTTCTATAGGCACGTTGGGCGATTTTTGGATGGGTAAAATCTTATGAGTTCGCGTCACCGACATGCTAATGCTAACATGATATCTGTAGCTATAAGTATGAAGTGTTGCGCGTGGCCAGCAGTGAAAGTATAGATTATACTTGTGTGTAATACTATTATACTACAATTATATTATACAATTGTAATACTATTTATACTATTTAACACACTTTTATCGTTTACGTACTTTATTTTGGAGTTTCTTACGCTGCCGAATTTGCTATCGCGTGTTCGATCCCTAGCGCGATTTCGGCTTTCCGTATTAAATTTTTGGATGGGTAAAATCTTATGAGTTCGCGTCACCGACATGCTAATGCTAACATAGCTGTAGCTATAAGTATGACGTGTTGCGCGTGGCCAGCAGTGAAAGTATAGATTATACTTGTGTGTAATACTATTATACTACAATTATATTGTACAATTGTAATACTATTTATACTATTTAACACACTTTTATCGCTTACGTACTTTATTTTGGAGTTTCTTACGCTGCCGAATTTGCTATCGCGTGTTCGATCCCTAGCGCGATTTCGGCTTTCCGTATTAACAATTAACGCAATACTTATGATCTATTTTACATTATTTTTATTCTTATTAATTACTTATACTATATTATATGATATTTACATAATTGTTATTTGTCCGTCTGGCTGTTAACTTAGGGTTTTTCGTCATGTCTAATGTCGAAGTATGTATTTTTAATAGTTTTTTTATTATTGTAAGATTGTAACATTAGTGCTGTGTATATGTATATAAGTAAAGTTAAATTGACTACGTGGAAAGTTTAATGTGTGTATACTGTGCATTGTTTAAATTGTGTTTTAGTTTGATCATTATTTTAAATGTTCAAATGTAGGATCACTGTACAGTACAAAAGTGAGTACTAAATATGTTAATATTTTTATATAGAAAAATAAATAACATAAACAAAGCATGTATTTTCAAATATTTCCAATATTCGTATCAATATTTCCGTTTAAAAATTTGATATTATTTATTTTTTATTTTTGATATTTGACCTCTGCCATACATCATGCAATGAGTATTTCATAGTGGCTTAGGAGTTATCTTATTAGCGTGGTAAAACAAATTTCTAGTTGTTCGATAGTATTTTTGCCGCGGATTTTAAAATTAAAAATTCTATAACATTTTATAATAATTTTAGATTTATGTGTTGAATTTTGAAAATATGGTTACTAATTCAAAATTATTTTTTATTACCTTATATGTGAAAACCAGACAGATGTTAAAGATTTTAATTTACAAAAAATTTTAATTTTTGATACTACAATTAATTTGAATATCCAAAAAAACCACTGTTATTTCATAGTTTTAAGTTTTCACTTCTGTCGGCAGTCCTCAATGACTGCCTATTTTGAAATTTTTTTTTCTATGGCAAACGATAACAGCCGTAAATTCAAACATAATCAAGTAATTTTTTGCATA
The DNA here is from genome assembly GCA_034769895.1 of Magicicada septendecula. NCBI lineage: Eukaryota > Metazoa > Arthropoda > Insecta > Hemiptera > Cicadidae > Magicicada > Magicicada septendecula. Next base: position 666,536,507 of record CM068368.1, read on the forward strand.
CAGCTCTGAATTGTAGAGTTCTCATGACCTGTAGGTCTTGGTGACGATCGGTTAAGGGAATAGGGTAGTTTACGGGCAACATTTTATGTTTTAACAAGGGTAATTTAAATATCACTATTACATTAACGACTCGGAACACTAGTGTTCTAGTGTTCCGAGTCGTTTATGTAATAGTGATATTTAGTTAAGTAACGGACACGTCATGGACAACGAAATCCAAGGGTAATTTTTTTTATGAAGAACGATAATTGCCAAAAATTCAAACAGAATCAACGACTCTTTTGAATACCTTTTTGAATTATACAGAAATTAAGGTCTGTTGATTTTGTTGAAGATCGGTTAAGGGAAAGGGGTAGTTTACCAGCTACGTTTTATATTTTAACAAGGGTATTTTATATGGCAAACGATAAGAGCAGCAAATTCAAACAGAATCAAATAATTTTTTGCATACAGCCCTGAATTGTAGAGTACACAACACCAATTGTTTTTGGTGAAGATTGGTTAAGGGAAAGGGGTAGTTTACCAACAACGTTTTTTTATCAAGTTTAATTTTTTATATGGCAAACGATAACAGCCGCAAATTCAAACAGAATCAAATAATGTTTTGCATACAGCCCTGAATTGTAGAGTTCTCATGACCTGTAGGTCTTGGTGACGATCGGTTAAGGGAATAGGGAAGTTTACCTGCAACATTTTATGTTTTAACAAAGGTAATTTAAATATCACTATTACATTAACGACTCGTTAACGACTCGTTTATGTAATAGTGATATTTAGTTAAGTAAGGGACACGTCATGGACAACGAAATCCAAGGGTAATTTTTTTTTTGATGAACGATAACTGCCGTAAATTCAAGCAGAATCAACTACTCTTTTGCATACCTTTTTGAATTAATGAGAACTCAAGGTCTGTTGATTTTTTGAAGATCGGTTAAGGGAAAGGGGTAGTTTACCAGCAACATTTTATGTTGTAACAAGAGAACGTTTAACATGAAGAACGATAACTGCCGTAAATTCAAACAGAATCAAATAATTTTTTACACACGTGCCTGAGTTGTAGAGGACTCAAGTGTGATGATTTTGTTGAAGATCGGTTAAGGAGAAGGGGTAGTTTACCTGAAACCTTTTATGTTGTAAGAAGAGAAATCTATTCATGACGAACGATAACTGACGCACATTCAAACAGAATCAAATATTTTTTTGCATGCATCCCTGCATTCTAGAGGACTGAAGATCTATTGATTTTGGTGAAGATCGGTTTAGAGAAAGGGGTAGTTTACCTGCAACGTTGTATGTTTTAACAAGAGTAAAGTACTTAATTTTGATAAATAAGGTATCCTGATAAGAAGCTCATAATAATCGACTGTAGAAACGTAGATGAAATATCTATAAATGAAGAGGTTATGTGAACGGGGTGGGTGTAATTTTCTATTAATGATAGTTGAAGAGGGAGGGAAGAAATTGTTATATGTGTACAACGTTATTGGCAACAAAGAAGCAGTTTTTTGTTAAAATTCCTTCCCGGGCTGTTTAGCCGTAGTCCAATGTTTTCTGCAAAACCAGACGTTTAGGCAGTGCCATCGACTGCCATCATCAGTGAAAATCGAGTGCGAAAACGTGAGGTGGTATACGTTAGTGACCACAGTACTGTGGTTAAGGCTGAAGCAATAAGTAGAAAGAAGCAGTTTCTATGGAAATATTTCATTTCGAATATGATTTTAAAAATAATTCTTTGAACATGGAAGTCATGTATGGTTCTCCATACCGATATTTTTATATGGCAAATGATAACAGCCGCAAATTCAAACAGAATCAACTACTTATTTGCATACAGCCCAGAATTGTAGAGTTCTCAAGACCTATTGTTTTTGGTTAAGATCGTTTAAGGGAAAGGGGTAATTTACCTGCAACGTTTTATGTTTTAACAAGGGTATTTTCTATGACAAACGATAACAGCCGCAAATTCAAACAGAATCAAATGATTATTTGCATACAGCCCTAAATTGTAGAGATCTCAAGACCTGTTGTTTTTGGTGAAGATCGGTTAAGGGAAAGGGGTAGTTTACCTGCAACGTTTTTTTATCAAGGGTAATTTTTTTATATCAAACGATAACAGCCGCAAATTCAAACAGAATCAAATAATGTTTTGTATGCTTCCCTGAATTGTCGAGGACTTAAGACCTATTCATTTTGGTGAAGATCAGGTAAGAGAATGGGGTAGTTTACCGGCAACATTTTATGTTGTAACAAGAGAAATGTTTTCATGACGAACGATAACTGACGCTTTTTGAAACAGAATCAAATATTTTTTTGCATGCATCCCTGAATTGTAGAGTACTGAAGGCCTATTGATTTTGGTGAAGATCGGTTAGGGGGAAAGGGTAGTTTACCAGAAACATTTTTTGTTGTAACAAGAGTAAAGTACTTAATTTTGATAAATAAAGTATTCTGATAAGAAGATCTTAATAATCCACTGTAGAAACGTAGATGAATTATCTAGAAATGAAGAGGCTAGTTGAACGGGGTGGGGGTAATTTTTTATATATGTACTACGTTATCGGCAACAAAGAAGTAGTTTGTTGTTAAAATTCCTTCCCGTCCTGTTTTACCGTAGACCAAAGTTTTCTGCAAAACCAGACGTTTCGGCAGTGCCATCGACTTCCATGATCAGTGAAAATCGAGTGCGATAACGTGAGGTGGTATACGTTAGTGACCACAGTACTGTGGTTAAGTAAGTAGAAAGAAGTAGTTTTTATGGAAATATTTCATTTCGAAAATGATTTTAAATATAAATCTTAGAACATGGAAGTCATGTATGGTTCTCCATCCCGATATTTTCTTTTTGCAAACGATAACTGCCGTAAATTCAAACAGAATCAACTACTTTTTTGCATACGTTTTTGAATTATACGGAACTCAAGGTCTGTTGATTTTGTTGAAAATCGGTAAACGGAAAGGGTAGTTTACCTGCAACGTTTTATGTTTTAACAAGGGTAAATTTTTATATGACAAACGATAACTGCCGTAAATTCAAACAGAATGAAATACTATTTTGCATACCTTCCTGATTTATAGAGTACTCAAAGACGGTTGATTTTGGTGAAGGTCGGTTAAGAGAAAAGGGTAGTTTACCAGCAACATTTTGTTTTAAAAGAGTAATTTTTTTTTATTTGACGAATGATAACTGCCGCATATTCAAAGAGAATCAACTAATTTTTTGCATACATTCCTGAAGTTTTAAGTTCTCAAGGTCTGCTGATTTTGGTGAAGATCGGTTATGGTAAAGGGGTAGGTTACCGGCAACGTTTTATGTTTTAACAAAGGTATTTTTTTCTCTGACGAACGATAACTGCCGTTAATTCAAAGAGAATCAACTAATTTTTTACATATGTGCCTGCGTTGCAGAATACTCAAGGTCTAATGATTTTGGTAAACATCGGTTAAGGGGAAAGGGCAGTTTACCTGAAACATTTTTTGTTGTAACAAGAGTAAAGTACTTATTTTGATAAATAAAGTATCCTGATAAGATCTTAATAATCCATTGTAGAAACGTAGATGAAAATTCTATAAATGAAGAGGCAAGTTGAACGGTGTGGGGGTAATTTTCTATACATGAAAATTATAGTTGAATGGGGAGGGGATAATTTTTACTTCCTTAAGAAAATGGAAGTATGGTGATGGCAAAAAAAAATCGTGTTCGAGTTTATTGCAGATTGTGATTGTACTACCCTCAAAACATGAAAAAAACTCTTCTTTCGAAAAGTGTCTGTGTGTCTGTCTTTCTATCTGTCTGTCTATAGATTTTTTTCCTATGGCAAACGATAACAGCCGCAAATTCAAACAGAATCAAATAATGTTTTGCAAACAGCCCTGAATTGTAGAGTTCTCTAGACTTATTGTTTTTGTTGAAGATCAGTTTAGGGAAAGGGAAAGTTTACCGGCAACGTTTTATGTTATAACATGGGTAATTTTTTCTATGACGAATGATAACTGCCGTAAATTCAATCCGAATCAAATCATGTTTTGCACATTTTCCTGAGCTACAGAGGTCTCAATGTATGTTGATTTTGGTGAAGATCTGTTAAGGTAAAGGGGTAGTTTACCTGCAACATTTTATGTTTTTACAACGGTAATTTTTTCTTTGACGAACGATAACTGCCGCACATTCAAACAGAATCAAACATTTTTTGCATACATTCATCAATTATATAAGACTGAAGGCCTGTTGATTTTAGTCAAAATCGATTAAGGAAAAGGGGTAGTTTACCTGCCACATTTTATGTTTTAACAAGAGTAATTGTTTCTATGACGAACGATAACTGCCACACATTTAAACAGAATCAAATAATTTTTTGTATACGTTCCTCAATTATAGATAACTCAAGGTCTGTTGATTTTTTTGAAGATCGGTTAAGGGAAAGGGGTAGTATACCAGCAACATTTTATGTTGTAACAAGAGAATGTTTAACATGAAGAACGATAACTGCTGCACATTTAAACAGAATCAAATAATTTTGTGCATACCTTCCTCTATTGTAGTTACCTCAAGGCCTGTTGATTTTAGTCAAAATCGATTAAGGAAAAGGGGTAGTTTACCTGCCACATTTTATGTTTTAACAAGAGTAATTGTTTCTATGACGAACGATAACTGCCGCACATTCAAACAGAATCAAATATTTTTTTGCATGCATCCCTGCATTCTAGAGGACTGAAGATCTATTAATTTTGGTGAAGATCGGTTTAGAGAAAGGGGTAGTTTACCTGCAACGTTTTATGTTTTAACAAGAGTAAAGTACTTAATTTTGATAAATAAGGTATCCTGATAAGAAGCTCATAATAATCCACTGTAGAAACGTAGATGAAATATCTATAAATGAAGAGGTTTGGTGAATGGGGTGGGGGTAATTTTCTATAAATGAAAATTATAGTTGAAAGGAGAGGGGAGAATTTTGTATATGTGTACTACGTTATCGGCAACTAAGAAGTAGTTCTTTGTTAAAATTCCTTCCCGGGCTGTTTAGCCGTAGTCCAATGTTTTCTGCAAAACCAGACGTTTAGGCAGTGCCATCGACTGCCATCATCAGTGAAAATCGAGTGCGAAAACGTGAGGTGGTATACGTTAGTGACCACAGTACTGTGGTTAAGGCTGAAGCAATAAGTAGAAAGAAGTAGTTTCTATGGAAATATTTCGTTTTAAATATGATTTTAAATATAAATCTTAGAACATGGAAGTCGTGTATGGTTCTCCATACCGATATTTTTCTATGGCAAACGATAACAGCCACAAATTCAAACAAAATCAAATAATTTTCTGGATAAAGACCTGAATTGTAGAGTGCTCAAGACCTATTGGTTTTGGTAAAGATCGGTTAAGGGGAATGTGTAGTTTACCTGTAACGTTTTTTTATCAAGAGTAATTTTTATTTTCTATGGCAAACGATAACAGCCGCATATTCAAACAGAATCAAAAATGTTTTGCATATAGGCCTGAATTGTAGATTTCTCAAAACCTGTAGTTTTTGGTAAAGATCGGTTACGGGAAAGGGGTAGTTTACCTGCAACACTTTTTATGTTTTAACAAGGGTAATTTTTTATATGACGAACGATAACTGTCGTAAATTCAAACAGAATCAACTACTTTTTTGCATACCGTTTTGAATTATCGAGAACTCAAGGTCTGTTAATTTTTTTGGAGATCGGTTAATGGAAAGGGGTAGTTTACCAGCAACGTTTTATGTTTTAACAAGGGTATTTTTTTTTGACGAACGATAACTGCCGTAAATTCAAAGTGAATCAAATAAGTTTTTGCATCCGTTCCTGAATTGTAGAGTACTCAAGGTGTGTTGTTTTTGGTGAAGATCGGTTAAGGGAAAGGGGTTGTTTACCGGTCACCTTTTATATTTTAACAAGAGTAATTGTTTCTATGACGAACGATAACTGCTGCACATTTAAACAGAATCAAATAATTTTGTGCATACCTTCCTCTATTGTAGTTACCTCAAGGTCTGTTGATTTGGTTGAAGATCGGTTAAGGGAAAGGTGTAGTTTACTGGCAAAGTTTTATGTGATAACAAGGGTAATTTTTCTTATGACGAATGATAACTGCCGTAAATTCAAACATAATCAAATAATGTTTTGCATACTTCCCTACATTATAGAGAACTCTAGGCCTGTTGATTTTGGTGAAGATCGGTTACGGGAAAGGGGTAGTTTACCTGCAACATTTTATGTAGTAACAAGTGAAATTTTCCATGTCGAACGATAACTGCCGTATATTCAAACAGAATCAAATAATTTTTTACATATGTGCCTGGGTTGTAGAAGACTCAATGCCTATTGATTTTGGTGAAGATCGGTTACGGGGAAAGGGTAGTTTACCAGAAACATTTTTTGTTGTAACACGAGTAAAGTACTTAATTTTGATAAATAAAGTAACCTGATAAGAAGATCTTAATAATCCACTGTAGAAACGAAGTTGAAATATCTATAAATGAAGAGGTTAGTTGATTGAAGTGGAGGTTCTTTTCTATAATTCAAAATTATAGTTGAAGCGGGAGGGGATAATGTTTATATGTGTACTACGTTATCGACAACAAAGTAGTAGTTTTTTGTTAAAATTCCTCCCCGGGCTGTTTGGCCGTAGTACAATGTTTTCTGCAAAACCAGACGTTTCGGCAGTTCCGTCGACTGCCATCATCAGTGAAAATCGAGTGCAATAACGTATGGTGGTATACGTTAGTGACCACAGTACTGTGGTTAAGGCTGAAGCAGTAAGTGGAAAGAAGTAGTTTCTATGGAAATATTACATTTCGTAAATGATTTTAAATATAAATCTTTGAACATGGAAGTCATGTATGGTTCTCCATACCGATATTTATACGTGTTGCGCCTTAGACGCTCTCGAAGTAATCTTAAGTTAGTCTTAGAACGCTAGTTGTTGAGTTAGCTGGTGAGAAATGAAATAACGAAGCGGACTGTATATGTTTTTAGAGTTAATTATTTATTGAAAATTGCTAGAAAATAGTTGCATGGCGCGTGGAGTCTAGCGCCTGATAAATAAGTTAGAATTAAATATTGAAAGCCAATCGTTTGTAGAGGCCGAGATCGCCTAAGTAACTAGCGCATGATGATCATGCTAAAATTTAGAAATATTGAAAATAATTATGTAGCTGGCTGGCTGGCGAACTGAGGCGAGTTGCCCGTCTGGAGTCTTGCAATTAACTAACTAAATTTGACTGATGCGAGCCTGCAACAAGCCGGCAGCAGATTAGCGGGGGAGAAAAATGACGTCACTGCACGCGCGTCGCACTGCGGATGTTACAGTACAAAGTTTAAATAAGTACAAAGTTTAACCATACTGCCCGCACAAAATCGGGGCGATTTTGCAACTTAAGTCATTGTGTGAATAGTGCATCACAAATTATTATCAAATGTTATATACAAAGACAATATACAATATACTTGAAAGCTTTATACATTAAATTGACCCTCTTTTTTTTTTGAAGTGAAAACTTCTATAGGCACGTTGGGCGATTTTTGGATGGGTAAAATCCTATGAGTTCGCGTCACCGACATGCTAATGCCAACATGATAATATCGGCATGCTAATGTTAACAGTATATCTGTAGCTATAAGTATGACGTGTTGCGCGTGGCCAGCAGTGAAAGTATAGATTATACTTGTGTGTAATACTATTATTTATACTATTTAACACACTTTTATCGTTTACGTACTTTATTTTGGAGTTTCTTACACTGCCGAATTTGCTATCGCGTGTTCGATCCCTAGCGCGATTTCGGCTTTCCGTATTAACAATTAACGCAATACTTATGATCTATTTTACATTATTTTTATTCTTATTAATTACTTATACTATATTATATGATATTTACATAATTGTTATTTGTCCGTCTGGCTGTTAACTTAGGATTTTTCGTCACGTCTAATGTCGAAGTATGTATTTTTAATAGTTTTTTTATTATTGTAAGATTTTAACATTAGTGCTGTGTATATGTATATAAGTAAAGTTAAATTGACTACGTGGAAAGTTTAATGTGTGTATACTGTGCATTGTTTAAATTGTGTTTTAGTTTGATCATTATTTTAAATGTTCAAATGTAGGATCACTGTACAGTACAAAAGTGAGTACTAAATATGTTAATATTTTTATATAGAAAAATAAATAACATAAACAAAGCATGTATTTTCAAATATTTCCAATATTCGTATCAATATTTCCGTTTAAAAATTTGATATTATTTATTTTTTATTTTTGATATTTGACCTCTGCCATACATCATGCAATGAGTATTTCATAGTGGCTTAGGAGTTATCTTACTAGCGTGGTAAAACAAATTTCTTGTTGTTCGATAGTATTTTTGCCGCGGATTAGTAATTAATAAGTAAACCATATAAAAATGTATATAATTGTTGCTCGGAGGCGATAGATGTGAAAACCAGACTGATGTTAAAGATTTTAATTTACAAAAAATTTTAATTTTTGATACTACAATTAATTTGAATATCCAAAAGAAACCACTGTTATTTCATAGTTTTAAGTTTTCACTTCTGTCGGCAGTCCTCAATGACTGCCTATTTTTAAATTTTTTAAAGTAAATCATCTCTGATATAAAAATCTGTGAATAACAAAATTAATTAAAGCTATCCGAAAAGCTCAAAAGCAAACCAAAACAATTTCTGTGCTAAAAAAATGTACAAAACAAAACTCATGAGAAAAATAAAAGTGCTTATATAACTAACATGATTTTTCTTGAAGCATTAACATATGTCCAGTAAATAAATACATTTGTTTTTTGACAAAATGTACGTAATGACCTCACGTAATGACCTTAATTTGTATAAAAGAAAAACATCTTCAAAAACTGTTTCAATATGGTAATACAATAATAAAAAACATAATAATTTACATGCATAGTATTAGAACAATGATACCAAAGATTCAATAGTACATAACAATATGATTAACATACCCAATTGATGTAAAAATGCATAATATGATTGTATGAGTATACATAATGATTAACATAATAATTAACAGTAGGCCTACATAATAGTGTAATAATTATCACAAAAAATTCAATAACATGATAATGATACATAGTAATACAATAGACATGATAATAATATAATAAAAATAACAAATAGAAAGCATGATAAAGGTTCGATACAATGATGCATGTCGCATGAACGCTCATGCAATTAGTCTGAGGCCACTGGAAGTGGACATAATTTGTGAATGGGCCGACGTAGGATACCGTTTGCGGTGCGAACATCCGCGACGCGCACTATTGAATCCTGACCCGAATAGACCTGAGTGACTACCCCGCGTTTCCACTGCAGTGGGGGGAATTGTCTTCCAAAATAAGGACGAGTTGTCCGGGAGCCAAATGTTTTGACGGGATGCGCCATTTGTTGCGTTGTTGCAACTGGTGCAAATAATCCTGCGACCACCTTTTCCATATAGACTGGGTGAATCTCTGGAGCGGCTGCCATCTTCCCAGACGACCAATATTGACTTTGGAATAGTCAGGTTCTGGGAGTGCAGTGAGCGGAGAACCAACCAGGAAGTGCGCTGGAGTTAAAGGTTCGGGGTCCCTGGAGTCATTTGAGATGGCGAACAAGGGGCGTGAGTTAAGGCAGGATTCTATTTGAGTTAGGATAGTGTAATACTCCTCAAACGTAAGAATGGTTCCGCCGACAACGCGCCGCAAATGAAACTTGATGCTCTTGACTCCACTTTCCCACAGGCCACCGAAATGAGGTGCTGAGGGGGGAATAAAGGACCATTTGATGCCTTGGGCATTGGTAAAATCCTGGGTCGTCTGTTCAAATCCGTTAGATTGAAAAAGTTTGTATAATTCGTGAAGTGTACTATTAGCACGACGAAAATTTGTACCATTGTCGGAGAATATCTGATCAGGGATAACTCTACGAGATATAAACCGTTTTTAGGCTGCTATGAAGGCGTCTGAGGTAAGATCTGAGACTAGCTCAAGGTGACTGGCCTTAGTGGCCATGCATATAAATAGAGCAATATAAGCCTTTGACGTCGATTTGGAACGCTGCCCGCCATGACGTATAAGTACGGGACCGGCATAGTCGACTGCAGATTGAGAAAATGGCTTAGCAGGAGTAACCCGGGAAGAGGGTAATTGTCCTAAATGAGAATTGTATGCCCTGCGAGGTAGGGATACCACAAATCTACCATCATTATTGCGGAAAGTATTAGCGACAAAATGACTTTCGCATTCCGAGTCCTCAACGGAGGGAGCACGAGCAGCAACGTCCTCTAAATTCCAGAAGTCCTTTAGTTGCGAGGAAATGGCATTATTATCTTCGCATGCTATGAATGACGAGATAGGCTTTATCATGTCGACATTAAAGGGCAAGTTACCCGCAAGAATGAATCCCAATTTTGTCTCCTGTTTTATGGGAAAGTGTGGGCTGCGGATAAATTTGACAGGTTCAATTAATTATAAATAGTACTGGGCACCAAGTAATATGTCGATTTGCGACGAAAAGTTCAGTTACGGGATCAGCTAGGAATATGCCTTTTGGTATATTTAGGGATGAGATATCAAACGATTCCGCAGGAAGATTATTCGTAATACTGGGAAGCACAGCGCAATACACATTCAAACTAAAATTCTTATAACGAGAATGCAACCTTACCCTAGTACTGAAGTCAGCTTGAGATAAGGAATTGTTTATACCAGTGATGGGTAATTGAGATTTAGTTAGCTTTAGACCCATGCGTCGTGCGAAACTCATGGTGCAGAAGTTAGCTTGCGATCCTGAGTCCAATAAAATCCTTACTGGGTGATTCCTACCGGCATGGTCAGTTGTCATGCAGACAGCGGTGGATAATAAGATAGATTTGTTTGTTTGCAGTTTCAGTGAAAATTGATTGTTCCTACTCGAAGCGTTATTACCTGATATGTGGATCATTGTGTGGTGGCGTTTAGCGCATGTCCTGCAAGCAAATTTGGAAGGACAGTGTGCGAGATCATGGCCTGGACGTATGCAATTTAAGCAAAGTTTATGTTTAATTAAAATACTTTTTCGTTCAAGGGGAGGTATAGCCACTAATTGTGGGCATTCAGAGAGGCGGTGTTTACCACGACACAGCTGACAAATGTTATTGCTGATATGAGAATGGATGTTGACCTAGTAAGATCGTCCGGTTTAATAGCCTTGCGATAGGGAGTCTTATCGCTAACTTGTATTCTATTTACTGAACTGGTCGAGGCACCGACGTTCTGCATTAATTGTCTTCTAGAATTTAAAAACTTAATAAAATTATTGAAATTAAGAAATCGCTCGTCGGATAGGCTTTCCTTCCATAGTCGGCATGTCTGGTTATCGAGTTTTTGCGTTAAATATTGAACGAAAATGATTTCAAAGATATTTACCGGTAAATTTAACGAATTTAAAGCATTTATATTCGCTGTAATTTCGTCAATGAATTTGGAAATGCCAACCATGGACTCTTGTTGAATGGACTTCATGCACAAGACATTCCCTATATGATAGGCCGAGACAATTAATTTGCTGTCATACCTGGCCCTCAATAGATCAATGGCTACCGCATAATTGTCATGGGCTATTGGGAGAGATTTTATTACATTTAAAGCTTCGTCTCTTAATGAAGAGTGTAAATAGTGTAATTTCTGAATGTCCGTCAGGTCAGTTCTGACGTGTACTAGTTCCAAAAACAACATTTTTTGTTGTTGTTTTTTTGTTTTTTTAGTTAATAACTAATAATGCTAGTTATTATAGCATTATAATAATGCTGCCAATCAATAATGTTGCCTGAGAAGCAGGGCAATTTAATTGGCTCTAACTGTATAGGGGAGGTTTTAATTGGCGTAACTTCAGCCTGAATCAATGGTTTTTTGTTCACGTCCTCTACTTGTTCTAATAAATGGTGTAGCTTGCACTCAATAGTACAGAGATCATCCTCTGTTTGAACCCTGTCACTGACTGATGTGAAATCGGAATCATCAGCCTCAATTTGGGTCTGAATTTCATCATATTTCGCGGACAATTCCATCAAGTGGCGGAGTTTAATTTTTAAGGCATGGTGATCGCTTATGTCCGGATCGAAATTGTCAGCGAATGTATTTACACGGGAGATAGAGGCCTTAATTGTGCCTCGTTTTTTAATTAACGCCTTCACATCAGCCATGACTGAAATGCAAAATGTGATTCGAAAACGATAGCTAAATATAGAGCAGGTGAACAATTGTTGTAATTTGACTAATTTACTAAATCCTGATATGGTGCGGGAGCCAGTGAACGGTATGCAACTAAATCTATTACTTATTATAATAGGTACTTATTTTCTTTAAAAAATAGTTATGGAAGTTATTGAAAATATGAATCATTCAAAGTGACAATATACATATAGCCTTATCACATCACTTAAGTTTCTTAATGCATTATTGTACAGCTGCGTAAATGAAAATTTAGGTAAAAATATAAGTTTATGGCCACTTGACACAAATATGTGTTTATGTAAAACTTATTAATGATTTTATATTAAATGCTATTAAATCTGTGTTAAAATGTTACTGACTTTGCTGTACAAAAAAAAGTATAAATGAAAAATTATAAGAAATGCAAGTTCATAATCACGTGGACTGTGAGTCCTGGCGACTCCGTGTTCCCGGAGTCGATGGCTCCGATCCTGTTGTTTCCTTGGTGATCCTGTTCGGCAGGCCTTAGATGTTGGCGCAACTCTTGTTTCTGCTGGTCGGGTAACGCTCGAAGCTGTAACTCTCCGTTTACTTTTGAAGTTCTGGTATTTCGCTGCTATACGACAAATGATGATGACCTGCAGTGTCTTGCTGTCTCAGAGATGATGCTCTGCAGAATCTTGTAATGTCAAGTATGAAGTACTTCGAAAACAGTGAAGGCATGCAACGGCCAGCAATCTTAACTTTGAGAATATTTGGGCTTGAACCAAACGTTGTTTGGGCCCATTAAATGAAATACAGATGAAAATCTTAGTCCGAATCACGATTCGGATCCGGCCGTGGTGGACCAAAAATGTGGCGTCTTAGACGCTCTCGAAGTAATCTTAAGTTAGTCTTAGAACGCTAGTTGTTGAGTTAGCTGGTGAGAAATGAAATAACGAAGCGGACTGTATATGTTTTTAGAGTTAATTATTTATTGAAAAATGCTAGAAAATAGTTGCATGGCGCGTGCAGTCTAGCGCGGCATAAATGAATGATAAATAAGTTAGAATTAAATATTGAAAGCCAATCGTGTGTAGAGGCCGAGATCGCCTAAGTAACTAGCGCATGATGATCATGCTAAAATTTAGAAATATTGAAAATAATTATGTAGCCGCGGCTGGCGAACTGAGGCGAGTTGCCCGTCCGGAGTCTTGCAAATAACTAACTAAATTTGACTGATGCGAGCCTGCAACAAGCCGGCAGCAGATTAGCGGGGGAGAAAAATGCCGTCACTGCACGCGCGTCGCAATGCGGATGTTACAGTACAAAGTTTAAATAAGTACAAAGTTTAACCAATATGTGTACTACGTTATAGGCAACAAAGTTGTAGTTTGTTGTTAAAATTCCTCCCAGGGCTGTTTGGCCGTAGTCCAAGTTTTCTGCAGAATCAGACGTTTCGGCACTGCCGTCGACTGCCATCATAAGTGAAAATCGAGTGCGATAACGTGTGGTGGTATACGTTAGTGACCACAGTACTGTGGTTAAGGCTGAAGCAATAAGTGGAAAGAAGTAGTTTCTATGGAAACATTTTATTTCGAATATGATTTTAAATATAAATCTTAGAACATGGAAGTCATGTATAGTTCTCCATACCGATATTTTAACTGTGTACACTAATATAGTAGTAACTCTTTTTACTTCCGTGTTCCTTAAGGAAATGGAAGTATGGTGATGGCAAAAAAAATCGTGATCGAGATTATTGCAGATTCTGGTTGTACTACACTCAAAACATGAAAAAAAGTCATTTTTCGAAAAGTGTCTGTGTGTGTGTCTATATATTTTTTCTATGGCAAACGATAACAACCACAAATTCAAACAGAATCAAATAATTTTTTGCACACAGTCCTTATTTGTAGAGTACTCAAGACCTGTTGTTTTTGGTGAAGATCGGTTAAGAGAAAGGGGTAGTTTACCAGCAATTTTTTTTTTAATCAATGGTAATTGTCCCATATGGCAAACGATTACAGCCGAAAATTCAAACAGCATCAAATAATGTTTGCATACAGGCCTGAATTTTAGAGTTCTCAAGACCTATTGTTTTTGGTTAAGATCTGTTAAGGAAAAAGGGGTAGTTTAGCTGCAAAAATTATGTTTTAACAATGTTATTTAATATGGCAAACGATAACTGCCCCAAATTCAAACAGAATCAAATAATGTTTTGCATACAACCCTGAATTGTAGAGTTCTCGAGACCTATTATTTTTGGTGAAGATCGGTTTAGGGAAAGGGGTAGTTTACCTCCAATGTTTTATGTTTCAACAAGGGTATTTTCTATGGCAAACGATAACACCCGCAAATTCAAACAGAATCAAATAATTTTTTGCACACAGTCCTTATTTGTAGGGTACTCAAGACCTGTTGTTTGGTGAAGATCGGTTTAGAGAAAGGGGTAGTTTACCAGCGACATTTTTTTTTAATCAAGGGTAATTGTCTCCTATGGCAAACGATTACAGCCGCAAATTCAAACAGAATTAAATAATGTTTTGCATACAGCCCTGCATTATAGAGTTCTCAAGACCTATTGTTTTTGGTTAAGATCGGTTAAGGGAAAAGGGGTAGTTTAGCTGAAAAATTATATGTTTTAACAAGGGTATTTATATGGCAAACGATAACAGCACCAAATTCAAACAGCATCAAATAATGTTTTACATACAAACCTGATTTGTAGAGTTCTCGAGAAATATTGTTTTTGGTGAAGATCGGTTAAGGGAAAGGGGTATTTTACCACCAACGTTTTATGTTTCAACAAGGGTATTTTCTATGACAAACGATAACAGCCGCAAATTCAAACAGAAACAAATAATTTTTTACAAACAGCTCTGAATTGTAGAGTACTCATGCCCTATTGTTTTTGTTGAAGATCGGTTAAGGTGAAGGGGTAGTTTACCAGCAATCTTTTATGTTGTAAGCAGAGAAATCTATTCATGACGAACGATAACTGCCGCACATTCAAACAGAATCAAATATTTTTTGTATGCATCCCTGAATTGTATAGGACTGAAGGTCTATTGATTTTGGTGAAGATCGGTTAAGAGAAAGGGGTAGTTTACCGGCAACATTTTATGTTTTAACAAGAGTGAAGTACTTAGTTTTGTTACATAAAGTATCCTGATAAGAAGCTCATAATAATCCACTGTAGAAACGTAGATGAAATATCTATAAATGAAGAGGTTAGGTGAACAGGGTTGGGGGTAATTTTCTATTAATGAAAATTATAGTTGAAGAGGGAGGGGAGAATTTGTTTTATTCAAATTCAAATTCAAACAGAATCAGTTAATTTTTTGCATACAGCTCTGAATTGTAGAGTACTCAAGCCCTTTTGTTTTTGGTGAAGATAGGTTAAAGGAAAGGGGTAGTTTACCTAAAACGTTTTATGTTTGAACAAAGGTATTTTTTATGGAAAACGATAACAGCTGCAAATTCGAACAGGAACAAATAATGTTTTGCATACAGCCCTGATTTGTAGAGTACTCAAGACCTGTTGGTTTTGGTGAAGATCGGTTAAGGGAATAGGGTACTTTACCGGCAACATTTTATGTTTTAACAAGGGTAATTTTTTCTATGACGAACGATAACTGCCGTAAATTCAAACAGAATCAACTACTCTTTTGCATACCCTTTTGAATTATACAGGCCTCAAGGTCTGTTGATTTTGTTGAAGATCGGTTAAGGTAAAGGGTTAGTTTACCAGCAACATTTATATTTTAACAAAGGTAATTTTTTATATGACGAACGATAACTGCCGTAAATTCAATTAGAATAAAATAGTTTTTTGCATACCTTCCTGATTTGTAGAGCTCTCATGGCTTTTTCATTTTAGTGAAGATCGGTTAAGGGAAAGGGGTAGTTTACCGGCAACATTTTATGTTGTAAAAAGAGAAATTTTTATATGGCGAACGATAACTGCCCCACCTTCAAACAGAATCATATATTTTTTTGCATGCTTCCCTTAACTATAGAGTACTAAAGGTCTATTGATTTTAGTGAAGATAGGTTAAAAGGAAGGGGTAGTTTACCTGCAACATTTTATGTTTTAACAAGAGTAATTTTTTATATGGCAAACGATAACAGCTGCAAATTCAAACAGAATCAAATAATGTTTTGAATACACCCGTGTATTGTAGAGTTCTCAAGACCTAATGGTGTTGGTGAAGATCGGTTAAGGGAAAGGGGTAGTTTACCAGCAACATTTTATGTTTTAACAAGGGTAATTTTTTATATGACGAACGATAACTGCCGTAAATTCAATTAGAACAAATGATTTTTGCATACCTTCCTAATTTGTTGAGATCTCAAGGCCTGTTGATTTTGGTGAAGATCGGTTAAGGGAAAGGGGTAGTTTACCTGCAAAATTTTATGTTGTAACAAGAGAAATGTTTTCATAACGAACGATAACTGCCGCACATTCAAACAGAATCAAATATTTTTTTGCATGCATCCCTGTATTGTAGAGGACTGAAGGTCTTTTGATTTTGGTGAAGATCGGTTAAGAGAAAGGGGTAGTTTACCAGCAACATTTTATGTTTTAACAAGAGTAATGTACGTAATTTTGATAAATAAAGTATCCTGATAAGAAGCTCATAATAATCCATTGTAGAAACGTGGATGAAATATCTATAAATGAAGAGGTTATGTGAACGGTGTGGGGGTAATTTTCTATTAATGATAATTATAGTTGAAGAGGGTGGGAGAATTTTTTATATGTATACTACGTTATCGGCAACAAAGAAGTAGTTCTTTGTTAGAATTCCTTCCCGGGCTGTTTAGCCGTTGTCCAATGTTTTCTGCAAAACCAGACTTTTCGGCAGTGCCATCGACTGCCATCATCAGTGAAAATCGAGTGCGAAAACGTGAGGTAGTATACGTTAGTGACCACAGTACTGTGGTTAAGGCTGAAACAATAAGTAGAAAGAAGTAGTTTCTATGGAAATATTTCATTTCGAATATGATTTTAAATATTCATCTTAGAACATGGAAGTTCTGCATACCGATATTTTACTTCCATGTCCCATAAAGAAATCTAAGTATGGTGATGGCAAAAAAAATCGTTGTCGAGATTATTGCAGATTCTGATTGTACTACCCTCAAAACATGAAAAAAAGTAATTTTTCGAAAAGTGTCTGTGTGTCTGTTTTTCTATCTTACTATCTGTAAATTTGCAGAATCAAATATTTTTTTGCATGTGTCCCTGAATTGTAGAGGACTGAAGGTCTTTTGATTTTGGTGAAGATCGGTTAAGATAAAGGGGTAGTTTACCTGCAACATTTAACAAGGGTATTTTTTCATATGACAATCGATAACTGCCGTAAATTCAAACATAATCAACTACTTTTTTGTATATCGTTTAGAATTGTCGAGATCTCAAGTTTTGTTGATTTTGTTGAAGATCGGTTAAGGGAAAGGGGTAGTTTACCAGCAACGTTTTATGTTTTAACAAGGGTAATTTCTTTTATGACGAACGATAACTGCCGTAAATTCAAAGAGAATCAAATAATTTTTTGCATACGTTCCTAAATTGTAGAGTACTCAAGGTGTGTTGTTTTTCGTTAAGATCGGTTAAGGGAAAGTGGTAGTTTACCGGGCACCTTTTATGTTTTAACAAGAGTAATTGTTTCTATGGCGAACGATAACTGCTTCACATTTAAACAGAATCAAATAATTTTGTGCATACCTTCCTCAGTTGTAGCTACCTCAAGGTCTGTTGATTTTGTTGAAGATCGGTTAAGGAAAAGGTGTAGTTTACCGGCAACGTTTTATGTGATAACAAGGGTAATTTTTTCTATGACGAATGATAACTGCCGTAAATTCAAACATAATCAAATAATGTTTTGCATACTTCTCTACATTGTAGAGAGCTCTAGGCCTGTTGATTTTGGTGAAGATCGGTTGCGGGAAAGGGGTAGTTTACCTGCAACATTTTATGTAATAACAAGAGAAATTTTCCATGTCGAACGGTAACTGCCGTAAATTCAAACAGAATCAAAAAAATTTTTACATATGTTCCTGAGTTGTAGAAGACTCAAGGCCTATTGATTTTGGTGATGATCGGTTACGGGGAAAGGGTTTTACCAGAAACATTTGTTGTTGTTACAAAAAATAATAGTTGTAATTGAATTGTCGGAATAATAGTTGTTTTTTGTTGTAATTGAAAATTATAGTTGAAGCGGGAGGGGATAATTTTTATATGTGTACTACTGTTCAGACTTTGAACTGTTAAACTTGTAATGTAATTACTGCACTGCTACACGCACAGATGACGTCACGTTTTTCTTATCTGCCGCCGACAGCAGGTACTGCTGTGCGGCCTGTAGCAAAATTTTCGTTAGTTGTAACCAAGACTCCGAGTTGTTCACTCGTGTCAGTAACGGCCGCGGCTACTGGCTTTCAATTTTGTAATTATTATTATCCAGTGCAGCATGCACTAATTATACATAGCAAGTTCGCTTCATTTATCATGTCTTTTGACTTCTATTATTAATCAGATACGGACGTCATGTCGCGTAAACTTCTGCGCGTGTCCGCAACAGTATTCAATTTCAGCTATTCTCAATAAATGATTATTATACAAATTTATACAGTCCACTTCTATTTAATTCAAAACCAGCCCTCCTCATTCAGCGTCTCCTGGAATAACTCGAGAAGCCTTCAAGAGCTTCCAGCACGCAACATTTGGTCCTCACGGGCAGGATATCTTATTTTTGGTCCACAAGCGACCACATCCTTTGTCCATAGTGACAACATTTTTTCATCCACTATTTCAAATATGTCATTTTATTGGGCACAAAGGCTTGTGTCCCAAACAAGCGTCAAAAGTTAAAACATCTTCAAATTGAGATTGCTGGCAGTGGCATGTCCGTTGTTGCCGCAAAAAACGACTTACAGAAGCTTCACCAGGCTACAACAGGAAACGGCAAGACAGGTGTTCAACAGCAGTAATTCCACAACGGTAAATCACGCTGACATACGACGGCAATCGTCATCCAACCAGCACGAACAGGCGAGGCAACAACATCACAGGATTCACGAACGGGATCCGAACGGAATCAACAGGACCGAAGCAGTTCGGAACACGCCAGGATTCCACGTGACTATAAACTTTCATTTATCAGTTCATTTATGACTTTCACTTTTACTTGTTCATATAACACATGAATATACAAATTGACCAACATTTTATATTCAGTATACTATTATTAATGCCTTATGCACACATATATAATTACAATATGTACACATTGTCATAAATACTTAATGGCTTACTGAGAGTTCAAGTGTCCACATAATGCTATACTATTATTGTTCAAATGCATAATTTCTATATCGCTGATGGCTGTTTGTTAATGGAGATAATGAGGATATGTTATATTGAGTAATGTGTTAAATGATGAGATGATCAATGGCTCCGACATTATATTAAGCTTTATCAAAATTACTTCAGTTATTAACCTGCTTTGCGCATACATTCTTTCAAATTACTTTTTTCTTCAATCGCAATCATGGCCGATGTCAAAGCCCTGATAAAGAAGCGGGGCACTATTAAAGCTTCCATATCCCGCGTAAACACGTTTGCAGATAATTTCGACCCGGAAAACAGCGATCATCACGCGCTAAGAATAAAGTTGCGACATTTAATGGAGTTATCCACTAAATGCGATGACATTCAATCTCAAATTGAATCCGATGACGCTGATTTCGCGCTAGTAAGTGATAGGGTCCAAACTGAGGACGATCTTTGTAGCTTGAATGTAAATTCCAACACTTGTTGGATCAAGTCGACAAGTGAATCAAAAACCGTTGGTTAGTACCGAGAGTACGCCTCTTAAAACCCCTCCCTATACAATTGGAACCGATCAAATTACCTCGGTTTTCGGGTAACGTAATTGAGTGGCAGCACTACTATAATATATTTTTCGAATTGGTGCATGCCAGAATCGATCTGACGAATATTCAGAAGCTACATTACTTGCACTCGTCATTAAGTGACGAGGCGCTAAACGTCATAAAATCGCTGCCGATTACTCATGAAAACTATGTCGTAGCTATTGATCTATTAAAAAACAGATATGACAGTAAGTTGATTGTCTCAGCCCATCATGTGAGGTATGTCCTGGGTGTTCAATCGGTTCGACATGAGTCCAAAATTGATATTTCCAGATTTATCGACGAGATAACAGCTAATATAAATGCATTAAACACATTAAATTTGCCCGTGAATACTTTCGAAATTATTCTTACTCATTATTTGGCCCAAAAACTCGATAGGTATACGCTGTAGCGCAACAAAAATGATAGCATTTATGCTACATAAAAGAAGATTCACAGATTGATAAATAAATTGATACTTAATCCCATAATAGAACAGAGACCCAATTATGACAATTATAGTCATAGACAAAATAAATAAGAATGCAAGGTAGTGTTGAATAGAATAAACGAACCTGTAAAATAAATAATAGCTAATGATATATGTTTAATAAAAATCAAAACAGAAAAATGAAACAATGACTTAATTTATGGTAATAACAGATAAGAATTTTGTGTTAAAAAAGTATTATATTATGACAAAAATGTTATGATAAAGTTTATGTGATGTTATATCAAATATGTGTTGAGTTCATGAAAAATAATGAAAGAAATAGTGTTATTCAATGACTGTCATAGAATGAAGGGTGAGGCAGTTAACCAATGTTCATAAGTTTGAATTTTGTTGTATGTGATCAAGAGATCAAGATAAATTTGTTATTAGATGTAGAAAAATAATTGTTTATACAAATGTTAATAATTAAGTTTTGATTGTATGTACGAATTTATATAAAAGGGACTATAGATGCCTAACAGACATAACCACAGGTAGATCAATTTACAATAAAAGGCCTAACAGCCAAAAATACTAAATAAACACTTATAACTTAAAGGTTAGATACATCAATTAATAATAACTAATAAATGCACTATGAAGAGCTAGAAAGAAGAAAAAACATTAAGTTAGTGATAATATTTAATAAAATTTATACAAATTATAATAATACCATAATGCCATAATATCGATTGGTAAAAAATAATATCGAAGGTGGATTAAATATAATAAAAAAGGAAAAAACGGAATTTTATCAAAAAACCAATAGAAGATGTGTATAAAATAATAAACCAGCTATCGGTAAAATTACATTCCGATAGGACAGCAAATTGACAAAGAATAGACAACAAAATATATGAAAGAAACACTATATAGTCCAAACATGTGGAAGCGGAAATTAATATAGGTTGCTAGGGAAAAATTTAAGAAGAAGATTGTTGATTTAAAAAATAACAAGGATTGCTTTTTGTAAAAACTGAACGTGATGATTTAAAAAACCCAAGAAGAATATATTGAATCGTAATATTCGAAATCAAGAGATACGATTATAAAGAAGATAAAATTCTAATGATAATACTTACATCTATCACTAACACAGATTAATAAAATAACGATATATTATGAAATAATAATCGAGAACAAATAACCAAATTCTACAAGAAGAAACTTGGACTGTCCCATGTCCGAAGGGAATTGATGAAAAGTTAATCAAATATAAAGAGTTAACAATAACACAAATCATAATATTCACAACACCAGAAATTATAACCTTGCAAATACACGGAACAACACTAACTGCTTCAACCGAAGGAAGAACCTATTTGGATCCTGGCGGTGCAGAAGAAACATCAATCGGGCCGTAAAACAATTCAGAAGCTGTATTCCGAAGTGGACAGGACAAGAATTACTTTTATTAAACTGAAGAAAGAAAACTGTACTTCATAATTGACCAGAACAACAAATTTAGCGATCAACCGCCTACGTGATTGGCGTCGTTAGAGTCTGGTAAAATTATATTATATTAATCATACTAAATACACAACACATAATTTTTGTAAATCTTGCATTCTTATTATGTATTTTTAGTCTTCCCCACAGTTACAAGAACCTTCACACCCTGAAATAAATAAAATACGAATCAAATATAATATATAACCAAATATAAACAAAGGATTAAATAGTCAACAATCGATACCTGAATCTATAGTCCCAACATATATTAATTGGAATATATCTTAGTTAATGTGAATTGATAAACAAATAAAGAACCTTTATATATTTGTCACACCTTGTTATTTGGAGTATGGTTTAGTGAACTGGAACAAAAGTAACTGAATAAGTAGAGAATAAATAGTTAATATAAACATCGAATAACCTACAAGTTTCGTTGAGCCGATACTACAGTGCTTATAGCGGAATTATCTGACACCAAAGAGGGAGCGTAAAAATATAAAATCAGACAGAACTCTCTTCAAGGCATAATAGGGTTGGATGAAATTGTAGAATAAATCTTAAGTTATTTAAGTTCTAGGCACACTAACACTGATAATTATTAAATAGTTAAGTAAACATTAATTGAGTACATCCGTATATTCCACAACTCCAAATATTTCCGAGAATTTATACAATTAAATTAATAGAACACAATCGACAAATACAACAGTGGGGTTTTAAGGAGAGGAAACCCGTATTGTAACAAATTGGCGCTCAACTTGTGTAGGGCTTAAGTTAAGTAACTGTAACCATATTAATATTACTTAACCAGAGCAGGCAACTGTGGGAGAGTAAACATGCATACCAGAGGTAGATCAAGGATTAGGGCAGGAGAAACGGAGAAGGAAATAGATGAACAAGAACAGGAAATAGAACTAATAACAGACAGTGAAATGGAACAACAGACAGACGAAATAGCGGAAACTGAAATTATTATGGACAAGGAAAATGGAGCAATTGAAGAAGTTGCCCAAGGGGACCAACCAGATAAATCCAACAAAAAGGAAGACATGAGTATGCAGGAGTTGTTGAGGATCATAATGGAAAGCAATAGACAAATGAATGAGGAAAACTCAAAGAGACAGGAGGAAAACTCAAAGAGACTGGAGGAGAAATTAGATAAAACAAATGAGGAAATTAAGGAAAATAAGGAAACCTCAAAACAAATGAACGAAAGATTAAACCAAATTCACGAAAGGTTAGATAGGAATGATGAGGGTTTAAAACAAATGAAGGAAGACATCTTACAAATACATGAAGAGAATTTAAGGCAAATTAATGAAAAAATTGAAAATCTTCGTGTGACAATTAACCAGAAGGTGGACCAAAATAATGAGGAAAGACAATTAGAAATAGCCAAAACAAATGAAGGGTTAGAAAAAACTAACGAAACAATAGTACGGATTCGTGTAGAATTACAGAATAAAATTAATGACACAAAAATTGAGAATAAAACATTGGTTGAAGAAATCCAGAAGGAAACTGTTGAAAAATGTGAGCAAATTAAAAACGAAGTACATCAGGTACTGGAAGAGAATAAGGAAGGTATTAAGCAAATACAGACAGACATGGGCGAACGACTCGAAAGGGTCTATGGCAATTTAAATAATATGGAAGGTCAAATCAATACCAATAAAAATAAAATAGAAGAGATTAGTAGGCGTGAGTTACAATTACAGGAGGAAGTAGATTCATGGCGGGATAGGACATGCCAAATTAGTCATACAAATAACCATGAGAACAGAGAATCGATTAATTTTCGTAATTATAAGCGCAATCCTATGGAATTTTTAAAGAGATTGGAAGAAGTGATCATAAGAAATAGAGAGAGTCGCTGGAGTATTATACGAAGCATGATTGATGAAACGTTTAAAGATACTTATGATAATTGGTGGACAGCGGTGCGCCCGGATATACTGGACATGACTGAGTTCAAAAAACAATTTAAGGAGAAGTATTGGTCGGAATCGACCCAGAATATGATTAGGAATAATTTGAGTAACGGTCGATACGAAACAAATGTAGGCCAGTCCCCTACTTCATACTTTTTAGGAAAAGTATGTATGGCGCGGAACTTAGAGCCCCGAATTCCCGAAGAATGTTTGGTAATACAACTATCCTATCATTACGAGGAAGGGATAAAAAATGCGCGTATGTGTAGTCAAATCAAAACGATTCCAGCCATGGCCAAATTCTTGGAGAATTATGAGCACGAGAACCAATACCAAAGAAATAGAATGCTAAATCATAAATATCAGAAGTATGATAATAACGCGCCACCAGCCAATTCTCATAATAACGATCGCAATCGACCTGCGCATAACGTTAATACTAACAGAACACAAAATGAAAACACGAATAATAATTCCAGAAACTATAATTATCGCGGCAATAACAATTACAATTATCGTGATAGTCGCAATAATAGAGGAGATGGGGACAGACGACCCAATAATTATAGACATAACGTCAATTATATTTACTCCAGACCTCAAGGTAATCAGCGACGATACTACCCAAGGAGTCACCGATATGACAACCATTATGACCAATCTCGGCATGAAGACAATTACCCACATGAGGGAAATTATAGGATAGCAGAACATAATACGGAGGATCGCACGGAAACAGTACAAAACCAACACAGTAATCAGAATGAAAATAGAGAAGAGGGAGTAAGCCCTCATTTAAACTAATAGAGGCAGTGAAAATTAATGAATACCCGTCACTGAACCGTAATCTTGGGGAACAACAATTAATAAATAAAATTAAGTGTAATCATAAAATAACCATAATTAATAACCACTATTTAAAGAATATCAGGGAAGATTTGTTAGAAGAGGATCAGAAACATGTAAACAGTAATAGTAATAACGAAATCATATATATATCAGCAAAATTCTAAAAGACAGTAAGACCAACTTACACAAATTATTCGAAATAACTATTATATATAAAACGAATTTAGTAAGAAACAAAAATTACTAAATCCAAAAGAAATATAATGAATAAATTCTAAAATGAAGTAAGGACAACTTATTACCTTATATTTGAACAACTTCTGGATTAACAAAAAAGAAAAAGAATTTATATAAATGAATAAATTATAAAAATAATAAGAACAACTTATTACCAATCTTGAAGAAAAATACTTGGAATTTAAAAATAATTTGAGTTGAATACTACCACTAAATTTTGAAATACAATAAGAACAACGTATTATCGATTTTGAAGAAAACAAGAATTATTGTTAAATGTTTATAAAGAAATAATGTGTATAATGAATAACAAACCCCAAGATTACAGAAGAAAACGATAATTATTATTATATGTATAAAGAAATAATGTGTATAATGAATAACAAACCCCAAGATTACAGAAGAAAACGATAATTATTATTATGTGTATAAAGAAATAATGTGTATAATGAATAACAAACCCCAAGATTACAGAAGAAAACGATAATTATTATTATTATGTGTATAAAGAAATAATGTGTATAATGAATAACAAACCCCAAGATTACAGAAGAAAACGATAATTATTATTATTATGTGTATAAAGAAATAATGTGTATAATGAATAACAAACCCCAAGATTACAGAAGAAAACGATAATTATTATTATGTGTATAAAGAAATAATGTGTATAATGAATAACAAACCCCAAGATTACAGAAGAAAACGATAATTATTATTATTATGTGTATAAAGAAATAATGTGTATAATGAATAACAAACCCCAAGATTACAGAAGAAAACGATAATTATTATTATTATGTGTATAAAGAAATAATGTGTATAATGAATAACAAACCCCAAGATTACAGAAGAAAACGATAATTATTATTATTATGTGTATAAAGAAATAATGTGTATAATGAATAACAAACCCAAGATTACAGAAGAAAACGATAATTATTATTATTATGTGTATAAAGAAATAGTGTGAATAATGAAGAATGAACCCCAAGATAAAAGTTATTACCTCAAACCTACTTATCCAAAATAAAGAAGAAAAAAAAATCATATGACCTAAAATACATACTACATTGCCACATGATGGAACAATCTCAGTAAACGATTGAATGTAACTGATATAATGTTAAAGAAGACAAGAAGGAAAGAGTATTTATGAACATAATTCATTAAAAAATAAACAGCCAAAATAGTGAAATACGATAAGAGGAAGAATAATTAAGTATAAGGAATATATTTAGTAAGAAATACAATTATAATGATCAACACTCAACAACTGATTAAAAAATATTGAGATCAGAGAAAAAAAAAAAAAAAAAACGAAGAAGATACTTAACATTACAATCTCAACAAAAATGAAAACAAAATTGATTACAATTGATAACTGTCAAAGTCAATATTAACGAATGTTTAAGGAATTAAAATGGAACTACGAAATATGAAGAATAGTAATGAAAAAATATAAATGCAACAAAGAAAAAATCTTTTCCCAAATATTTATTATTAAATGATTAAAGAGATTATTAGGAGATTATTATTATATTTTATAGCTGACTGTAGATGAATTCCAGCAGTACTATATTAAGATGTGGTGTGGGCAGCAGAGTATGAAGCCAAACAGTGCCTCTCTGAACTGTACCAACGCATGTGTTAGGGATTGTTAGGGAAATTAAATATTTAAGGAATATTAGAATAGTTGCAAAAATAAATTCAGTTTCCAAAGGAATAGGACGAAGAAAACAGAAAGAAGCGAGTTGACAGAAGAATAATGAAAAATGCAGTAATTATAGTAATTATAAATAGGAGAGATGTAAAACTAATGTATCAGTGAATAGTGTAGCCAGTTACCAACAAATAATGTGTACAGAAAAAAAATATATCAAGAATCAAGAATGTTAAATAAAATGATGAAATGTTATTAAATAAAAAAGGTACTAGTACTAGTCTAATGAAGTTACATTGAGAAGACCATCGTCAACCATTAACAATGAAATTAAGAAAAGGCATGTGAAAAAGGCAAGTTTATTTGACCTAAATTTCATTCAGGTAAACTAAACTTTTTTAGGAGGGGAAGCATATGTAGCGCAACAAAAATGATAGCATTTATGCTACATAAAAGAAGATTCACAGATTGATAAATAAATTGATACTTAATCCCATAATAGAACAGAGACCCAATTATGACAATTATAGTCATAGACAAAATAAATAAGAATGCAAGGTAGTGTTGAATAGAATAAACGAATCTGTAAAATAAATAATAGCTAATGATATATGTTTAATAAAAATCAAAACAGAAAAATGAAACAATGACTTAATTTATGGTAATAACAGATAAGAATTTTGTGTTAAAAAAGTATTATATTATGACAAAAATGTTATGATAAAGTTTATGTGATGTTATATCAAATATGTGTTGAGTTCATGAAAAATAATGAAACAAATAGTGTTATTCAATGACTGTCATAGAATGAAGGGTGAGGCAGTTAACCAATGTTCATAAGTTTGAATTTTGTTGTATGTGATCAAGAGATCAAGATAAATTTGTTATTAGATGTAGAAAAATAATTGTTTATACAAATGTTAATAATTAAGTTTTGATTGTATGTACGAATTTATATAAAAGGGACTATAGATGCCTAACAGACATAACCACAGGTAGATCAATTTACAATAAAAGGCCTAACAGCCAAAAATACTAAATAAACACTTATAACTTAAAGGTTAGATACATCAATTAATAATAACTAATAAATGCACTATGAAGAGCTAGAAAGAAGAAAAAACATTAAGTTAGTAATAATATTTAATAAAATTTATACAAATTATAATAATACCATAATGCCATAATATCGATTGGTAAAAAATAATATCGAAGGTGGATTAAATATAATAAAAAAGGAAAAAACGGAATTTTATCAAAAAACCAATAGAAGATGTGTATAAAATAATAAACCAGCTATCGGTAAAATTACATTCCGATAGGACAGCAAATTGACAAAGAATAGACAACAAAATATATGAAAGAAACACTATATAGTCCAAACATGTGGAAGCGGAAATTAATATAGGTTGCTAGGGAAAAATTTAAGAAGAAGATTGTTGATTTAAAAAATAACAAGGATTGCTTTTTGTAAAAACTGAACGTGATGATTTAAAAAACCCAAGAAGAATATATTGAATCGTAATATTCGAAATCAAGAGATACGATTATAAAGAAGATAAAATTCTAATGATAATACTTACATCTATCACTAACACAGATTAATAAAATAACGATATATTATGAAATAATAATCGAGAACAAATAACCAAATTCTACAAGAAGAAACTTGGACTGTCCCATGTCCGAAGGGAATTGATGAAAAGTTAATCAAATATAAAGAGTTAACAATAACACAAATCATAATATTCACAACACCAGAAATTATAACCTTGCAAATACACGGAACAACACTAACTGCTTCAACCGAAGGAAGAACCTATTTGGATCCTGGCGGTGCAGAAGAAACATCAATCGGGCCGTAAAACAATTCAGAAGCTGTATTCCGAAGTGGACAGGACAAGAATTACTTTTATTAAACTGAAGAAAGAAAACTGTACTTCATAATTGACCAGAACAACAAATTTAGCGATCAACCGCCTACGTGATTGGCGTCGTTAGAGTCTGGTAAAATTATATTATATTAATCATACTAAATACACAACACATAATTTTTGTAAATCTTGCATTCTTATTATGTATTTTTAGTCTTCCCCACAGTTACAAGAACCTTCACACCCTGAAATAAATAAAATACGAATCAAATATAATATATAACCAAATATAAACAAAGGATTAAATAGTCAACAATCGATACCTGAATCTATAGTCCCAACATATATTAATTGGAATATATCTTAGTTAATGTGAATTGATAAACAAATAAAGAACCTTTATATATTTGTCACACCTTGTTATTTGGAGTATGGTTTAGTGAACTGGAACAAAAGTAACTGAATAAGTAGAGAATAAATAGTTAATATAAACATCGAATAACCTACAAGTTTCGTTGAGCCGATACTACAGCGCTTATAGCGGAATTATCTGACACCAAAGAGGGAGCGTAAAAATATAAAATCAGACAGAACTCTCTTCAAGGCATAATAGGGTTGGATGAAATTGTAGAATAAATCTTAAGTTATTTAAGTTCTAGGCACACTAACACTGATAATTATTAAATAGTTAAGTAAACATTAATTGAGTACATCCGTATATTCCACAACTCCAAATATTTCCGAGAATTTATACAATTAAATTAATAGAACACAATCGACAAATACAACAGTGGGGTTTTAAGGAGAGGAAACCCGTATTGTAACAACGCTTAGATTGTGGAAGGAAAGTTTGTCAGAAGAACGACTTCCCAACTTTAATAATTTTATAAAATTTCTAAATTCACGGAGACAGCTTTTACAAAATCTCGATAGCGAAACGGCTCCCACAAGAAAGATAAATGGTTGCGATAAGGCTCCTTATCGCCGGGCAAAAACGGTGAACACGGCCAAGGCCATATTTCACTCTCATGTCGGAAATAATCTCTGGCAGCTGTGTAAAGATAAACACAGAATTATTAATTGTCCACAATTTACAACGCTTACTATACATGAGAAAAAAACGTTATAATTAAAAATAAACTCTGTCTAAATTGCTTTCGCCCAGGTCACGATAGCATCCGCTGCCCATCCAAATTTTCTTGTAGAAAGTGCGCTAAACGTCATCATACCCTGATTCATATGCCTGACAAAGCCGAATCGTCCACCAACAACCAGTGTTCGCTGAAATTACAAACAAATAAATCCATATTATTATCTACAGCAGTCTGCATGACTACTGACCGTTCAGGTAGAAAGCAACCGGTTAGAATTTTGTTGGACTCCGGTTCGCAGGCTAACTTTTGTACCATGGATTTCGCCCGCCGTATGGGTTTGAAATTAATCAAATCTCAATTGCCCATAACGGGTATAAACAATTCGTTATCCCAAGCGGACTTCAGCACCCGAGTCAGGTTACAGTCTCGCTATAAAAAATTTGGTTTAAACATACATTGCGCTGTCCTTCCTAGCATCACCAATAATCTCCCGGCGGAATCATTTGATGTCACATCTTTAAATTTACCCAAGGGCATATTTTTAGCCGACCCGCAACTCAACTTCTCGTCCCAAGTCGACATATTACTTGGTGCCCAATATTATCTGCAGTTAATTGAACCTACTAAATTTATCCGTGGCCCACATTTTCCCGTAATTCAGGAGACAAAACTAGGTTTCATTCTCGCAGGTAACTTACCGTTTAATGTTGACATGACGAAACCAATTTCATCCTTTATGGTACGTGATAATGATAGTGAACTTTCCTCGCAGCTAAAGGAATTTTGGAAGTTGGAGGAAGTTTCTGTTCGTACCTCCTCTGAGGATTCGGATTGTGAGAATCATTTTGTGTCAAATACCGTCCGCAATGACGATGGCAGATTTGTGGTATCACTGCCTCGAAAGGCAAACAGGTCTCATGTGGGTGATTCTCTACGCGGAGCTATCCGCAGGTTTCAGTCATTAGAACTTAAGTTCAAGCAGAACCCTGCCCTTTACAAAGGCTATAGCGAGTTCATGCGTGAATATTTAAATCTTGGTCACATGTCGCCACTTAATGAGTACGATTTGTCGCTTAACCATTCAGACACCTTTTATTTGCCTCACCACCCAGTCTTTAAGGACTCCAGGCCGGGTTGTTTTCGACGGCTCCGGCTAAGACGACAAATAATTTGTCCGTGAACGATACCCTGATGGTCGGTCCCACGATCCAGCAGGACCTGTTCTCTATTATGACTCGATTCCGAACACACCGATACGTCCTTATCGCTGACATTGAAAAAATGTATCGACAAATTCTAGTTAATCCGAAGGATTCTAATTTGCAGCGTATTGTCTGGCGAGACGCCCCGCATAAGGAGCTCCAACATTACGCTTTGAGGACAGTCACTTACGGGACTGCAAGTGCCTCCTTTTTGGCGACAAGTTGTCTGGCTCAAGTACCCCAAGAAAATAAATCCGAATACCCTATTGCCTGCTTAGCCATAGCCAACGACTTTTACGTGGACGATCTCATGACGGGTTCAGACAACCCGAACGTCCTACCTTTTGAAATCACAAATTTGCTAAGCCGGTATGGTTTTACCCTACATAAATGGTTTTCAAATGACCAGACAATTATGGCCTCTCGCTCTCACTTTTCCCATGATTTTAGCAAAAACCAAATGTGCGCACATTGGGCATTCAATGGAACTTCAATGAAGACAGTTTTCTATATAACGTCCAGAGAAATGTCAACGTCGCGGTGGTTAACAAAAGAAGTGTGTTATCGGTCATTGCAGGGATCTACGACCCTTTGGGCCTCATCGGCCCTATTACATTTTGGTGCAAACATTTTGTACAACAATTGTGGTTAGCGGGTACCAGTTGGGACGAACCCTTATCAGGCTCATTGTCTGAGCAATGGCTAGAACTCTATTCTCAATTGGTCGCGGACACTCATTTTAAAATTTCGAGGTCTGTTAAGAGTCTAAATAATTATCGAATCATGTCATTACAGCTTCATGGATTCGCTGACGCGTCAGCAAGGGGTTACGCGTGCTGTATCTATGTGCGGGTGGCCTATTCAAACGGCGCCATATCATCAAACCTGTTGTGTGTAAGGTCCAGGGTCGCTCCGCTGAAACAGATAACGCTTCCCAGGCTTGAACTTTGCGCTTGCTTATTGCTGGCACAGTTAGCTTCTAAAGTAATAGACGCCGTCAACTACAATTTCGACGAATTATATTTTTATACGGACTCGATGATAGCCTTGCATTGGATCCATCAACAATCTTCCCGTTGGAAGGTGTTTGTCGCTAACCGTGTAGCTGAAATACAGCGTCTTACTAACCGGAAAACTTGGCACCATGTAGCATCACTGGACAATCCCGCCGACATTTTATCGCGCGGTTGCCTCCCTCACATTTTACATAACCACACTCAATGGTGGCATGGCCCGTCCTGGTTATCACATGAGTCATCATCATGGCCTGTCAGTGCCTTCGATACTCATTCTCCCTGTACTTATCCCGACCTTGATCAAGAACGACGCAAACAGGCCCATACTTCACTAATCGTCGCTTCATCCATCTCTAGTTATGTCGAAAATTACTCATCACTCACAAGACTCATTCGCGTTTTCTCATATTGCCGTAGGTTTATTCGTAACTCTAGGCTCCCCGTTGCAGACAGGGAAACTTCTTTTCTCTCAGCCCAGGAGTTGCACGATACTCTTTTGACCTTTATTCGTCAGTCTCAACAATTGCATTTTGGTATTGAGGTTAATGAGCTTAAGGAACATCGCTGCATCCCAAACAGCAGTAAAATTCTCTCACTTAACCCCTTCCTTGATGATTCAGGTATATTGCGTGTGGGTGGACGTCTGCAGCTCTCCCAGCTTAATTACGCTAGGAAACATCAAATAATTTTACACACCCGCATTCTCATCTCACCAAGTTAATCATAGAATATGAACATCTTCGTTTATTGCACTCTAGCGTACAATTAACCCAGTTTTCTCTGAGACAGAAATATTGGATTGTTAACGATAAGTCCTATATACGCTCGGCAATACATAAATGTATTACTTGTTTCCGTTACCGTGCTAGAGGTGCGAACCAATTACTGGGTCAACTACCCCCTTCTAGGGTCATGCCGGCTAGGCCATTTTCCCAAGCTGCAGTGGACTATGTCGGTCCCGTACTTATACGTCATAGCGGGCAACGCTCAAAATCGACGTCAAAGGCGTATATTGCATTATTCATATGCATGTGCACTAAGGCCATTCATTTAGAATTGGTATCTGATCTTACTTCAGACGCCTTTATTGCAGCCTTGAAACGGTTCATTGCCCGTAGGGGCATTCCCACTCAATTATTTTCGGACAATGGTACGAATTTTCGTCGTGCTAGCAGCACATTGCACGAATTGTGCAGTCTTTTGAGCTCCAAGGGATTTGAGCAAGCTACACAGGAGTTTATCGGTTCCCAGGGCATAAAGTGGTCCTTTATTCCACCTTCGGCTCCTCATTTTGGTGGTTTGTGGGAAAGCGGTGTAAAAAGTGTCAATTTCATTTACGTCGCGTGATTGGCGGCACCGTTTTGAGTTTCGAGGAGTATGCTACCATTCTAAATCAAATTGAGGCTTGCCTTAATTCACGACCTCTATTTTCTATATCAAATGATGTTAGGGACCCTGAACCCTTAACTCCCGCTCATTTCCTGGTCGGCTCTCCACTCACGGCTCTCCCGGAGCTCGACTATACCCAAGTCAGTATTAGTCGTTTGGGCAGATGGCAGCTGCTCCAAAGATTCACACAATCCATCTGGAAACGATGGTCCAAAGACTATCTGCACCAGTTGCAACAACGCAACAAATGGCGCACCACTTTAAGGAATTTAAATGTCGGACAGCTTGTCCTCATTCTAGACGATAATTCCCCCCCACTTCAATGGAAGCGAGGGGTAATTACTAATGTTTTTGCGGGTCAGGACTCCATAGTGCGCGTTGCTGAAGTTCGCACCGCACAGGGTATCCTACGTCGACCCATCCATAAGTTGTGCCCCTTCCGGTGGCATCAGACTAGCCGCATGAGCTTTCATACGGCGAATGTGAACTTGTCGCATTGCTTTGTATTACTCCCGGGACATTCCCGGGGCGATCATACAATCTACCTTTATTATTATTGTTATTATTATTATTGTGGTGTAGCTATTATTGCTATTATTGTAGTTACAACGCCATTATTATATCAATCACGATGTATTTGTAATTATATTATTATATGATTGTGTATTTTTAAACCTTTTGGGAATGATTTATTGTAATCTTATGGTATTAATTATTATGTATTGTCATTATACCTTCAATGGTTATGTATTGTTGAATTTTTCAGGGGATTGTTGTTTCGATATTATGCATGTAAGTTATTGCATCTTTTTATTGTATTATTGCTTGTTACTTATTACTGAATTCTTTGTGATCATTTGTGGTACTATGTGGGATAGATCAATGTATTTACTTAATTATTTTATTATTGTTCATTACGCCATGTTTTTATGTATTGGGTAATTTTGTTGTCAGCTTTCTTTATGACTACAATTTTGATTCATCATGTATTTTGTAATTATCTCATGAATCTGTTATGTCAGCCACATATTATTATCAACGTTCAAACTGTCATTGCTCTGTATTGTACACGCTAAATTGTTATGTCATTGTTGTATTAAGATGTAAATTCAATTTATGTGTATTATTATTGATGTGCATAAATTACAAAATCGCCCCGATTTTGAGCGGGCAGTATGTTCAGACTTTGAACTGTTAACCTTGTAATGTAATTACTGCACTGCGACACGCACAGATGACGTCACGTTTTTCTTATCTGCCGCCGACAGCAGGTACTGCTGTGCGGCCTGTAGCAAAATTTTCATTAGTTCTAACCAAGACTCCGAGTTGTTCACTCGTATCAGTAACGGCCGCGGCTACTGGCTTTCAATTTTTTAATTATTATTATCCAGTGCAGCATGCACTAATAATACATAGCAAGCTCGCTTCATTTATCATGTCTTTTGACTTTTATTATTAATCAGATACGGACGTCGTGTCGCGTAAACTTCTGCGCGTGTCCGCAACAGTACTCAATTTCAGCTATTCTCAATAAATGATTATTATACAAATTTATACAGTCCACTTCTATTTAATTCAAAACCAGCCCTCCTCATTCAGCGTCTCCTGGAATAACTCGAGAAGACTTCAAGAGCTTCCAGCACGCAACAACTACGTTATCGACAACAAAGTAGTAGTTTTTTGTTAAAATTCCTTCCCGGGCTGTTTGGTCGTAGTCCAATGTTTTCTGCAAAGCCAGACGTTTCGGCAGTGCCGTCGACTGCCATCATCAGTGAAAATCGAGTGCGATAACGTTTGGTGGTATACGTTAGCGACCACAGTACTGTGGTTAAGGCTGAAGCAATAAGTGGAAAGAAGTAGTTTCTATGGAAACATTACATTTCGTAAATGATTTTAAATATAAACCTTAGAACATGGAAGTCATGTATGGTTCTCCATACCGATATTTATATGTGTACTACGTTATCGGCAACAAAGTTGTAGTTTGTTCTTAAAATTCCTCCCTGGGCTGTGTGGTCGTAGTCCAATGTTTTCTGCAGAACCAGACGTTTCGGCAGTGCCGTCGACTGCCATCATAAGTGAAAATCGAGTGCGATAACGTGTGGTGGTATACGTTAGTGACCACAGTACTGTGGTTAAGGCTGAAGCAATAAGTGGAAAGAAGTAGTTTCCTTAGTAACATTTCATTTCGAAAATGATTTTAAATATAAATCTTAGAACATGGAAGTCATGTATGGTTCTCCATACCGATATTTTAACTGTGTACACTAATATAGCAGTAACTCTTTTACTTCCATGTTCCTTAAGGAAATGGAAGTATGGTGATGGCAAAAAAAATCGTGTTCGAGTATATTGCAGATTCTGATTGTACTACACTCAAAACATGAAGTGTGTGTCTGTGTGCCTATTGATTTTTTTGTATGGCAAACGATAACAGTCGCAAATTCAAACCGAATCAAATAATTTTTTGGATACCGCCCTGAATTGTAGAGTACTCAAGAACTGTTGTTTTTGGTGAAGATCGGTTAAGGGAAAGGGGTAGTTTACCAGTAACATTTTATGTTTTAACAAGGGTAAGTTTTTTTATGACGAACGATAACTGCCGTAAATTCAAACAGAATCAACTACTCTTTTGCATACCTTTTTGAATTGTACAGAACTCAAGGTCTGTTGATTTTGTTGAAGATCGGTTAAGGGAAGGGGTTAGTTTACCAGCAACATTTATGTTTTAACAAAGGGTAATTTTTTATATGACGAACGATAACTGCCGTAAATTCAATTAGAATCAAATAATTTTTTGCATACCATCCTGATTTGTAGAGCTATCATGGTTTTTTGATTTTGGT
The DNA here is from genome assembly GCA_034769895.1 of Magicicada septendecula. Taxonomy (NCBI): domain Eukaryota; kingdom Metazoa; phylum Arthropoda; class Insecta; order Hemiptera; family Cicadidae; genus Magicicada; species Magicicada septendecula. The sequence goes on from CM068368.1 coordinate 666,572,679, forward strand.
GATGATCAGTTAAGGGAAAGGGGTAGTTTACCGGCAACATTTTATGTTGTAAATGAGAAATGTTTCCATGACGAACGATAACTGCCCCACATTCAAACAGAATCAAATATTTTTTTGAATGCGTCTCTGAATTGTAGAGGACTGAAGGTCTTTTGATTTTGGTGAAGATCGGTTAAGAGAAAGGGGTAGTTTACCTGCAACGTTTTATGTTTTAACAAGAGTAATGTACGTAATTTTGATGAATAAAGTATCCTGATAAGAAGCTCATAATAATCCACTGTAGAAACGTGGATGAAATATCTATAAATGAAGAGGTTAGGTGAACGGGGTGGGGGTAATTTTCTATTAATGAGAATTATAGTTGAAGAGGGAGGGAGAATTTTTTATATGTATACTACGTTATCGGCAACAAAGAAGTAGTTCTTTGTTAAAATTCCTTCCCGCGCTGTTTAGGCGTAGTCCAATGTTTTCTGCAAAACCAGACTTTTCGGCAGTGCCATCGACTGCCATCATCAGTGAAAATCGAGTGCGAAAACGTGAGGTGGTACACGTTAGTGACCACAGTACTGTGGTTAATGCTGAGGCAATAAGTAGAAAGACGTAGTTTCTATGGAAATATTTCATTTCGAATATGATTTTAAATATAAATCTAAGAACATGGAAGTCATGTAGGGTTCTCCATACCGATATTTTTCTATGGCAAACGATAACAGCCGCAAATTCAAAGAGAATCAACTACTCTTTCGCATACAGCCCTGAATTATAGAGTTCTCAAGTCTTATTGTTTTTGGTCGAAGATCGGTTAAGGGAAAGGGGTAGTTTACCAACAACATTTTATGTTTTAAAAGGGTATTTCCTTGGCAAACGATAAGAGCCGCAAATTCAAACAAAATCCAATAATTTTTTGCATAATCCTCTTAGTTGTAGAGTGCTCAAGACATTTTGTGTTTGGTGAATATCGGTTAACGGGAAGGGGTAGTTTACCAGCAACGCTTTTCTTATCAAGGGTAATTTTTTTCTATGGGAAACGAAAACACTCGCAAATTCAAACAGAATAAAATACTGTTTTGTATACAGCCCTGAATTGTAGAGTTCTCAAGACATGCTGGTTTTAATGTAGATCGGTTAAGGGAATAGGGTAGTTTACCAGCAACATTTTATATTTTAACAATGGTATTTATTATGCCAAACGATAAGAGCCGCAAATTCGAAAAGAATCAAGTAATGTTTTGCATACTGCCCTGAATTGTAAAGGACGGAAGGTCTGTTGATTTTGGTGAAGATCGGTTTAGAGAAAGGGGTAGTTTACTAGCAACTTTTTATGTTTTAACAAAGGTAATTTTTTCTATGACGAACGATAACTGCCGTAAATTCAAAGAAAATCTAATACTTTTTGCATACGTACCTAAGTTGTAGAGATCTCAAGGCCTGTTGATTTTGGTGAAAATCGGTAAAGGAAAAGGGGTAGTTTACCTGGAACATGTTGTGTTGTAACAAGAGAAATGTTTTCAAGACGAACGATAATTGTCGCAAATTCAAACAGAATCAAATATTTTTTTACATGCATCCCTGCTTTGTAGGGGACTGAAGGTCTATTGATTTTGGTGAAGATCGGTTTAGCGAAAGGGTTAGTTTACCGGCAACATTTTATATTTTAACAAGGGTATTTCCTATGGCAAACGATAAAAGCCGCAAATTAAACAGAATCAAATAATTGTCTGCATACTGCCATGAACTGTAGAGTTCTCAGGACCTATTGTTTTTGGTGAAGATCGGTTAAGGGACAGGGGCAGTTTACCTGCAACATTTTATGTTGTAAAAGGGTATTTAATATGGCAAACGATAACTGCAGTAAGTTCAAACCGAATCAACTACTTTTTTGTATACCTTTTTTAATTATACAGATCTCAAGGTCTGTTGACTTTGTTGAAGATCGGTTAAGGGAAAGGGGTAGTTTACCCGCAACGTTTTATATTTTAACAAGGGTATTTATTATGGCAAACGATAAGAGCCGCAAATTCAAACGGAATCAAATAATGTTTTGCATACAGCCCTGAATTGTAGAGGACTGAAGGTCTATTGATTTTGGTGAAGATCGGTAAAGGGAAAAGGGTAGTTTACCAGGAACCTTTTATGTTATAAGAAGAGAAATCTATTCATGACGAACGATAACTGCCGCACATTCAAATAGAATCAAATATTTTTTTGCATGCATCCTTGAATTGTAGAGGACTGAAGGCCTTTTGATTTTGGTGAAGATCGGTTAAGAGAAAGGGGTAGTTTACCAGCAAAGTTTTTGTTTTAACAAGAGTAAAGTACTTAGTTTTGTTACATAAAGTATCCTGATAAGAAGCCCATAATAATCCATTGTAGAAATGTAAATGAAATATCTATAAATTAAGAGGTTATGTGAACGGGGTGGTGGTAATTTTCTATTAATGAAAATTATAGTTGAAGAGGGAGGGGAGAATTTGTTATATGTGTTCAACGTTATTGGCAACAAAGAAGTAGTTTTTTGTTAAAATTCCTTCCAGGGCTGTTTAGCCGTAGTCCAATGTTAACTGCAAAACCAGACGTTTAGGCAGTGCCATCGACTGCCATCATCAGTGAAAATCGAGAGCGAAAACGTGAGGTGGTATACGTAGTGACCACAGTACTGTGTTTAAGGCTGAAGCAATAAGTAAAAAGAAGTAGTTTCTATGGAAATATTTCATTTCGAAAATGATTTTAAATAGATGTCTTAGAACATGGAAGTCATCTATCTCCATACATCGGTTCTCCAGAACGATATTTTTGTATGGCAAACGATAACAGCCGCAAATTCAAACAAAATCAAATAATTTTCTGCATAAAGCCCTGAATTGTACCGTACTCAAGACCTATTGTTTTTGGTGAAGATCGTTTAAGGGAAAGGGGTAGTTTACCAGCAACTTTTTTTTATCAAGGGTAAATTTTATTTTCTATGGCAAACGATAACAGCCGCAAATTCAAACAGAATCAAAAATGTTTTGCATACAGCACTGAATTGTAGATTTCTCAAGACCTGTAGTTTTTGGTGAAGATCGGTTAAGGGAATGGGGTAGTTTACAAGCAACGATTTTTTATCAAGGGTAATTTTTACTTTTTCTTATGGCAAACGAAAAGAGCCGCAAATTCAACCAGAATGAAATACTTGTTTGCACACAGCCCTTAATTGTAGAGTACTCAAGTCCAATTGTTTTTGGTGAATATCGGTTAAGGCAATGGGGTAATTTACCTTCAACGTTTTTTTTCAAGGCTAGTTTTTTTCTACGGCAAACGATAACAGCCTCAGATTCAAACAGAATCGAAAATGTTTTGCATAAAACCCTGAATTGTAGAGTTCTCAAGACCTGTTGGTGTTGGTGAAGACCGGTTAAGGGAAAGGGGTAGTTTACCAGCTACATTTTTGTTTTAACAAGGGTAATTTTTTATATGACGAACGATAACTGCCGTAAATTCAAACAGAATCAACTACTTTTTTTTTACCGTTTTGAATTATAGAGAACTCGATGTTTGTTGATTTTGTTGAAGATCGGTTAAGGGAAAGGGCCAATCTACCAGCAAAGTTCTATTTTTTAACAAGGGTAATTTTTTTTGACAAACGATAACTGCACACAGTCCTTATTTGAAGATTACTCAAGACCTGTTGTTTTCGGTGAAGATCGGTTAAGAGAAAGGGGTAGTTTACCAGCAACATTTTTTTTTTAATCAATCGTAATTGTCTCGTATGGCAAACGATTACAGCCGCGAATTCAAACAGAATAAAATAATGTTTCGCATACAGCCCTGCATTATTGAGTTCTCAAGACCTATTGTTTTTGGTTAAGATCGTTTAAGGGAAAAGGGGTAGTTTAGCTGAAAAATTATATGTTTTAAAATGGGTATTTAATTTGGCAAACGATAACAGCCCCAAATTAAAACAGAATCAAATAATGTTTTGCATACAACCCTGAATTGTAGAGTTCTCGAGACCTATGTTTCTGTGAAGATCGGTTAAGGGAAAAGGGTAGTTTACCCCCAACGTTTTATGTTTCAACAAGGGTATTTTTTTGGCAAACGATAACAGCCGCAAATTTAAACAGAATCAAATAATTTTTTGAATACCGCCGTGAATTGTAGAGTACTCAAGACCTGTTGTTTTTGGTGAAGATCAGTTTAGGGGAAGGGGTAGTTTACCAGCAACATTTTATGTTTTAACAAGGGTAATGTACTTAATTTTGATAAATAAATTAGCCTGATAAGAAGCTCATAATAATCCACTGTAGAGACGTAGATGAAATATCTATAAAAGAAGTGGTTAGGTGAAGGGGGGGTAATTTTCTATTAATGAAAATTATAGTTATTAAGGGAGGGGGAATTTTTTATATGTGTACTACGTTATCGGCAACAAAGAAGTAGTTCTTTGTTAAAATTCCTTCCCGGGCTATTAAGCCGTAGTCCAATGTTTTCTGCAAAACCAGACTTTTCGGCAGTCCATCGACTGCCATCATCAGTGAAAATCGAGTGCGAAAACGTGAGGTGGTATACGTTAGTGACCACAGTACTGTGGTTAAGGCTGAAGCAATAAGTAGAAAGAGGTAGTTTCTATGGAAATATTTCATTTCGTATATGATTTTAAATATAAATCTTAGAACATGGAAATCGTGTAGGGTTCTCCATACCGATATTTTTCTTTGGCAAACGATAACAGCCGCAAATTCAAACAGAATAAAATAATGTCTTGCATACAGCCCTGAGTTGTAGGGTTCTCAAGACCTGTTGGTTTTGGTGAAGATCGGTTAAGGGAATAGGGTAGTTTACCAGCAACAGTTTATGTTTTAACAAGGGTAATTTTTTCTATGAAGAACGATAACTGCCGTAAATTCAAACAAAATCAACTACTCTTTGGATACCTTTTTCAATTATGCAGATCTCAAGGTCTGATGATTTTGTTGAAGATCGGTTAAGGGAAAGGGGTAGTTTACCAGCAACGTTTTATATTTTAACAAGGGTATTATCTATGGCAAAAGATAAGATCCGCAAATTCAAACAGAATCATATAATTTTTTGCATACAGCCCTGAATTGTAGACTACTCAAGACCTATTGTTTTTGGTGAAGATCGGTTAAGGGAAAGGGGTAGTTTACCAGCAAGATTTTATATTTCAACAAGTGTAATTTTTTATAAGGCGACCGATAACTCCTTAAATTCAAACAGAATTAAATAATTTTTTGCATTCTTTCCTGAGTTGTAGAGAACTCAAGGCCCGTTGGTTTAGGTGAAGATCGGTTAAGGGAAATGGGTTGTTTACCTGCAACGTTTTTTTTATCAAAGGTAATTTTTTTTTCTATGCCAAACGATAACAGCCGCAAATTCGAACAGAATCAAATAATAATTTTTTGCATACACCCCTGTATTGTTGAGTTCTCAAGACCTGTTGTGTTTAGTGATGTTCGGTTAAGGGAAAGGGGTAGTTTACCAGCAATGTTTTGGTTGCATACAGCCCTGAATTGTAGAGTTCTCAGGACCTGTTGTTTTTGGTGAAAATTGGTTAAGGTTAACGGGTAGATTACCGGCAACGTTTTATGTTTTAACAAGAAAAGAAGCACTTAATTTTGATAAATAAAATATCCTGATAAGAAGCTCATAATAATCCACTGTAGAAACGTGGATGAAATATCTATAAATGAAGAGGTTAGGTGAAGAAGGTGGGGGTAATTTTCTATTAATGAGAATTATATCAACTATAATTCTATAATTCAACAGAGTGAGGCAGAATTTTTTATACGTGTACTACGTTATCGGCAACAAAGAAGCAGTTCTTTGTTAAAATTCCTTCCCGGGCTGTTTAGCAGTAGTCCAATGTTATCTGCAAAACCAGACGTTTAGGCAGTGCCATCGACTGCCATCATCAGTGAAAATCGAGTGCGAAAACGTGACGTGGTATACGTAGTGACCACAGTACTGTGTTTAAGGCTGAAGCAATAAGTAGAAAGAAGTAGTTTCTATGGAAATATTTCATTTCGAATATGATTTTAAATATAAATCTTAGAACATGGAAGTAATGTATGGTTCTCCATACCGATATTTTTCTATGGCAAACGATAACAGCCGTAAATTCAAACAGAATCAAATAATTTTTTGCATTCTTTCCTGAGTTGTAGAGAACTCAAGGCCCGTTGGTTGAGGTGACGATTGGTTAAGGGAAATGGGTTGTTTACCTGCAACGTTTTTTTTATCAAGGGTATTTTTTATTTCTATGGCAAACTATAACAGCCGCAAATTCAAACATTATCAAACATGTTTTGCATACAGCACTGAATTGTAGATTTCTCAAGACCTCCTGTTTTTGGTTAAGATATTTTAAGGGAAAAGGGGTAGTTTAGCTGAACAATTATATGTTTTAACAAGGGTATTTAATATGGCAAACGATAACAGCCCCAAATTCAAACAGAATCAAATAATGTTTTGCATACAACCCTGAATTGAGAGTTCTCGAGACCTGTTGTTTTTGGTGAAGATCGGTTAAGGGAAAGGGGTAGTTTACCTAAAACGTTTTATGTTTGAACAAAGGTATTTTTTATGGAAAACGATAACTGCCGCAAATTCAAACAGAATCAAATAATTTTTTGCATACAGCTCTGAATTGTAGGGTACTGAAGCCCTATTGTTTTTGGTGAAGATCGGTTAAGGGAAAGGGGTAGTATACCAGCAAAGTTTTTTTATCAAGGGTAATTTTACTTCCATGTTCCTTAAGGAAATAGAAGTATGGTGATGGCAAAAAAAAGTGTTCGAGATTATTGCAGATTCTGATTGTACTACACTCAAAACATGAAAGAAAGTCATTTTTCGAAAAGTGGCTGTGGGTGTGTCTGTGCGTCTATAGAGTTTTTACTATGGCAAACGATAACAGTCGCAAATTCGAACAGAATCAAATAATTTTTTGGATACAGCCGTGAATTGTAGAGTTCTCAAGATCTGTTGTTTTTGGTGAAGATCAGTTAAGGGAAAGGGGTAGTTTACCGGTAACGTTTTAAGTTTTAACAAGGGTATTATCTATGGCAAACGATAACTGCCGTAAATTCAAATAGAATCAAATAATTTTTTGCATACCGTCCTGATTTGTAGAGATCTCATGGCTTTTTAATATTGGTGAAGATCGGTTAAGAGAAAGGGGTAGTTTACCGGGAACATTTATGTTTTAACCAAAGTAATGTACTTAATTTTGATAAATAAATTATCCTGATAAGAAGCTCATAATAATCCACTATAGAGACGCCGATGAAATATCTATAAAAAAGTGGTTAGATGAGCTGGGGGGGGGGGTAATTTTCTATTAATGAAAATTATAGTTATAAATGGAGGGGTAATTTTTTATATGTGTACTTCGTTATCGGCAACAAAGAAGTAGTTCTTTGTTAAAATTCCTTCCCGGGCTGTTTAGCCGTAGTCCAATGTTTTCTGCAAAACCAGACTTTTCGGCAGTGCCATCGACTGCCATCATCAGTGAAAATCGAGTGCGAAAACGTGAGGTGGTATACGTTAGTGACCACAGTACTGTGGTTAAGGCTGAAGCAATAAGTAGAAAGAGGTAGTTTCTATGGAAATATTTCATTTCGAATATGATTTTAAATATAAATCTTACACCATGGAAGTCATGTAGGGTTCTCCATACCGATATTTTTCTATGGCAAACGATAACAGCCGTAAATTCAAAGAGAATCAAATAATTTTTTGCATTCTTTCCTGAGTTGTAGAGAACTCAAGGCCCGTTGGTTTAGGTGAAGATTGGTTAAGGGAAATGGGTTGTTTACCTGCAACGTTTTTTTTATCAAGGGTAATTTTTTTCTATGCCAAACGATAACAGCCGCAAATTCGAACAGAATCAAATAATAATTTTTTGCATACACCCCTGTATTGTTGAGTTCTCAAGACCTGTTGTGTTTAGTGAAGTTCGGTTAAGGGAAAGGGGTAGTTTACCAGCAACTTTTTGGTTGCATACAGCCCTGAATTGTAGAGTTCTCAGGACCTGTTGTTTTTGGTGAAAATTGGTTATGGTTAATGGGTAGATTACCGGCAACGTTTTATGTTTTAACAAGAAAAGAAGTACTTAATTTTGATAAATAAAATATCCTGATAAGAAGCTCATGATAAACCACTGTAGAAACGTGGATGTAATATCTATAAATGAAGAGGTTATGTGAAGAAGGTGGGGGTAATTTTCTATTAATGAGAATTATATCAACTATAATTTTATAATTCAACAGAGTGAGGCAGAATTTTTTATACGTGTACTACGTTACCGGCAACAAAGAAGCAGTTCTTTGTTAAAATTCCTTCCCGGGCTCTTTAGGCGTAGTCCAATGTTTTCTACAAAACCAGACTTTTCGGCAGTGCCATCGACTGCCATCATCGGTGAAAATCGAGTGCGAAAACGTGAGGTGGTATACGTTAGTGACCACAGTACTGCGGTTAAGGCTGAAGCAATAAGTAGAAAGAGGTAGTTTCTATGGGAATATTTCATTTCGAATATGATTTTAAATATAAATCTTACACCATGGAAGTCATGTAGGGTTCTCCATACCGATATTTTTCTATGGCAAACGATAACAGCCGTAAATTCAAACGGAATCAAATAATTTTTTGCATTCTTTCCTGAGTTGTAGAGAACTCAAGGCCCGTTGGTTTAGGTGAAGATTGGTTAAGGGACATGGGTTGTTTACCTGCAACGTTTTTTTTATCAAGGGTAATTTTTTTTCTATGCCAAACGATAACAGCCGCAAATTCGAACAGAATCAAATAATAATTTTTTGCATACATCCCTGTATTGTTGAGTTCTCAAGACCTGTTGTGTTTAGTGAAGTTCGGTTAAGGGAAAGGGGTAGTTTACCAGCAACTTTTTGGTTGCATACAGCCCTGAATTGTAGAGTTCTCAGGACCTGTTGTTTTTGGTGAAAATTGGTTAAGGTTAATGGGTAGATTACCGGCAACGTTTTATGTTTTAACAAGAAAAGAAGTACTTAATTTTGATAAATAAAATATCCTGATAAGAAGCTCATGATAAACCACTGTAGAAACGTGGATGAAATATCTATAAATGAAGAGGTTATGTGAAGAAGGTGGGGGTAATTTTCTATTAATGAGAATTATAGTTGAAGAGTGAGGGAGAATTTGTTATACGTGTACTACGTTATCGGCAACAAAGAAGTAGTTCTTTATTAAAACTCCTTCTCAGGCTGTTTAGCCATAGTCCAATATTTTCTGCAAAACCAGACTTTTCTAGGTAGTGAAGGGTAGCAGGGTAATGCTGAAGCAATAAGTAGAAAGACGTAGTTTCTATGGAAATATTTCATTTCGAATATGATATTAAATGTAAATCTTAGAACATGGAAGTCATGTATGGTTCTCCATACCGATATTTGTTATTATGATTACTGCAATAAAAAGGCAGGGAAGACACACACACACACACACACACACACACACACACACACACACACACACACACACACACACACACACACACACACACACACACACACACACACACACACACACACACACACACACACACACACACAAAATTCGCGTTATTTCTGGCGTCACTCATGTTTATTTTCTTACATTTCCACGCTCTTTAAATGGAAAGTGCCGAAACCCACGCCAACATAACGCATGCAAGCCGAAAAAGTGTCCAGCGTGGATAGCGATTTGCTTCGTGCGGATCGCTGGGCAGTGGAACTGCATGTGTTTACAGAGGAACGATTCATAGACAGACTTTTCGTCTTTAGGGAATGAACCCTCTGCAAGATGCTGAGGGTCCATGAGTGACTTCGGAGCGCTCCTTCTTTTCCGCGTGTTTGTTCTTTGAAACGTACACTGTAGATTCGCAGTGAATCTATACAACGCTCAATACAACGCAGTGTAGATTCGCAACGCTCAATAGGAAATGTTGAAAATTTTTGTCCACGGTGTACCCTCATACACACTAAACCTGCTCTGATATTTTTTTACGGACATCATAATATTAAAACTTTTGAGACTTGAGCACTACTTAATGGAGATCAAACATTAAATTATACAAGCCATTAATTTTATGCATATTTTTTATATATATGTGTACTACGTTATCGGTAACAAAGAAATAGTTAAAATTCCTTCCCGGGATGTTTGGCCGTAGTCCAATGTTTTCTACAAAACCAGACGTTTCGGCAATGCCATCGACTTCCATCATCACTCAAAATCGAGTGCGATAACGTGAGGTGGTATACGTTAGTGACCACAGTACTGTGGTTAAGGCTGAAGCAGTAAGTAGAAAGAAGTAGTTTCTATGGTAATATTTCATTTCGAAAATGATTTTAAATATAAATCTTAGAACATGGAAGTCATGTATGGTTCTCCATACCGATATTTACTTCCATATTCCTTAAGGAAATGGAAGTATGGTGACGGCAAAAAAAATCGTGTTCGAGATAATTGCAGATTTTGATTGTACTACACTCAAAAAAAGGAAACAGTCAATTTTCGAAAAGTGTCTGTGTGTCTATAGATTTTTTTTTTATGGCAAACGATAACAGCCGCAAATTCAAACAGAATCAAATAATTTTTTGCACACCGTCCTTATTTGTAGATTACTCAAGACCTGTTGTTTTTGGTGAAGATCGGTTAAGAGAAAGGGGTAGTTTACCAGCAACATTTTTTTTTTAATCAATGGTAATTGCATACAGCTCTGAATTGTAGGGTTCTCAAGACCTGTTGGTTTTGGTGAAGTTCGGTTAAGGGAATAGGGTAGTTTACCAGCAACATTTTATGTTTTAACAAGGGTAATTGTTTCTATGATGAACGATAACTGGCGTAAATTTGAACAGAATCAACTACTCTTTGCATACCTTTTCAATTATGCAGATCTCAAGGTCTGATGATTTTGTTGAAGATCGGTTAAGGGAAAGGGGTAGTTTACCAGCAACGTTTTATATTTTAACAAGGGTATTATATTTGGAAATCGATAACAGCCGCAAATTCAAACAGAATCAAATAATGTTTTGCATACACCCCTGTATTGTTGAGTTCTCAAGACCTAATGGTGTTGGTGAAGATCGGTTATGGAAAAGGGGTAGTTTAGCAGCAACATTTTATGTTTTAACAAGGGTAATTTTTTACATGACGAACGATAACTGCCGTAAATTCAGAGAGAATCAAATAATTCTTTGCATACTTTCCTGAATTGTAGAGAACTCAAGGCCTACTGATTTTGGTGAAGATCGGTTAAGGGCAAGGGGTAGTTTACCTGCAACATTTTATATTGTAAGAAGAGAAATGTTTCCATGACGAACGATAACTGCTGCACATTCAAACAGAATCAAATATTTTTTTGCATGCATCCGTGCATTGTAGAGAACTGAAGGTCTATTGATTTTGGTGAAGATCGGTTAAGAGATAGGGGTACTTTATCTGCAACGTTTTATGTTTTAACAAGAGTAAAGTACTTAATTTTGATAAATAAAGTGTCCTGATAAGAAGCTCATAATAATCCACTGTAGAAACGTGGATGAAATATCTATAAATGAAGAGGTTAGGTGAACAGGGTGGGGGTAATTTTCTATTAATGAGAATTATAGTTGAAGAGTGAGGGAGAATTTGTTATACGTGTACTACGTTATCGGCAACAAAGAAGTAGTTCTTTATTAAAACTCCTTCTCAGGCTGTTTAGCCATAGTCCAATATTTTCTGCAAAACCAGACTTTTCTGCAGTGCCATCGACTGCCATCATCAGTGAAAATCGAGTGCAAAATCGTGAGGTGGTATACGTAAGTGACCACAGTACTGTGGTTAAGGCTGAAGCAATAAGTAGAAAGAAGTAGTTTCTATAGAAATATTTCATTTCGAATATGATTTTAAATATAAATCTTTGAACATGGAAGTCATGTATGGTTCTCAATACTGATATTTTACTTCCATGTCCCATAAGGAAATGGAAGTATGGTGATGGAAAAAAAATCGTGGTCGAGATTATTGCAGATTCTGATTGTACTAGCCTCAAAACATGAAAAAAGTCATTTTTCGAAAAGTGTCTGTGTGTCTATCTTTCTATCTGTCTGTCTGTAGATTTTTTTTCTATGGCAAACGATAACAGCCGCAAATTCAAACAGAATCAAATAATGTTTTGCATACAGCCCTCAATTGTAGAGTTCTCAAGACCTGTTGGTTTTTGTGAAGATTTGTTAAGGGAATAGGGTACTTTACCTGCAACATTTTATGTTTTAATAATGGTAATTTTTTCTCTGACGAACGTTAACTGCCGCACATTCATCAGAATCAAATATGTTTTTGTATACTTTCATTAATTGTAAAAGACTGAAGGCCTGTTGATTTTGGTGACGATCGGTTTAGGGAATGGGGTAGTTTACCTGCCAGATTTTATGTTTTAACAAGAGTGATTGTTTCTATGACGAACGATAACTGCCGCACATTTAAACAGAATCAAATAATTTTGTGCATACCTTCCTCAATTGTAGATAGCTCAAGGTGTGTTGATTTTGTTGAAGATCGTTTAAGGGAAAAGGCTAGTTTACCTGCAAGATTTTATGTTGTAACAAGAGTACGTTTTTCATGAAGAACGATAACTGCCGTAAATTCAAGCAGAATCAAATAATTTTTTACATATGTGCCTGAATGTTAGAGGATTCAAGACCTTTTGATTTTAGTGAAGATCAGTTAAGAGAAAGGTGTAGTTTACCAGCAACATTTTATGTGATAACAAGGGCAATTTTTTCTATGACGAACGGTAACTGCCGTAAATTCAAACATAATCAAATAAGTTTTTGCATACGTCCCTAAATTGTAGAGTACTCAAGGTGTATTGATTTTGGTGAAGATTGGGTAAGTGAAAGGGGTAGTTTACCTGCAACATTTTATGTTGTAACAAGAGAAATTTTTTCATGACGAACGATAACTGCCGTAAATTCAAACAGTATCAAATAGGTAATTTTTTACATAATGTGCCTGTGTTGTAGAATACTCAAGGCCTATTGATTTTGGTGAAGATTGGTTACGGGGGAAAGGGCAGTTTATTGCATATGTGCCCGAGTTGTAGAGGACTCAAGGTCTGTTGATTTTGGTGAAGATCGTTTAAGGGGGAGGGGGAGTTTACCTGCAACGTTTTACGTTTTAACAAAAGCAAAGTACTTAATTTTGATAAATAGTTTATCCTGAAAAGAAGGTCATAATAATCCACTGTAGAAAGGTAGATGAAATATCTATAAATAAATAGGTTAGTTGAAGGAGAGGAGTTAAGTTTTTTAAAACTACCTTTTTCGTGTGGAATAAACTTCTTCATTTTGTGGATAAGAAATCTTAGTAATTACATATAATGAAATTAACTATTACTCAACAAAAGTGTAAATATCAAAAATTGGGTTGTTCCATTAAGGGGGAGGGGTAGTTTACCTGTATTTTTTGTGTTTTAATAAGAGTAAAGTACTTAATTTTGATAAATAAGTGCCCCCCAAAAAAAGTCATATTAATCCACTATATTCCGTTGTAACTCATTGAGTTTCCTGCTGTATCTGGTCAATATCTGGTCTCCTATGTATTATCTTCAAATAAATACGCTGCAAGTAGGTTTATTTTCACATGATGCACGTTTCACAGAAATTATTCTGTATCTTCAGAGGTTTGTTTAAATTGTAATTGAATGTTTCCCTTACTATACAGCTAACGGATAATTGAATTTACTTTGATTCTACTTTTGATTGTTTTAGTGTTTACGTAGTAGCTATTTACTATACATTTAATGTCTATTCTATTATCCTAATAAATGTATGATTTTAAATAAATAGTCTTGTTTTGTTTTTATTTGTATTTGTTCTTTAATTAGTAGATTATTATTATTGTTTGTAAATATTAAAATTTTCCCAGATATTCATAATCACCTTTAAAATGGTAAATGATGTATTTATAAATGAAGATGGTAGTTGAAGGGGAGGGGTGATTTTTTAAAATTTCTTTGCTGATAACAAGTAAAGTACCAGTATTTAATTTTGAAGGATAAGATACCTTAGCAATTACATATTATGAAACTATAACTCTATGTAAGTGTAAATATCATTAATGGTGGGAATCAGTTGAGGAGGAGGGATGTTCAGATCCTCTGTTCAGATGATCTGCGAAGTTCAGATTCTTTATAAGAATAAAGTACATAATTTTTACAGATAAAGTGACTCAAAAATAACATTATATTAAACGACTACCCCATACTTACAACAATATCTATAAATAGTGAAAATAGTTTTAGGATGGGGAATATTTTTTAGAGAAATTATCGAACCAAATTCAAGTAAATGGTTTCAAATCTTTATAAATGTTAGAATATGGAAGTTATGTATGGTTCTCCATACTGATATTTAAATGTATGAACAGGTTATTACACAGCATTAGCATATACAATTGAAATATGAAATATAAGAAAATCACTTCAGTCAATAAGTATCCTGTAAACAATGTTTCAATAATGAGCATTTTACTTCCATGTTCCTTAAGGAAATGGAAGTATGGTGATGGCAAAAAAAATCGTGTTCGAGATTATTGCAGATTCTGATTGTACTACACTCAAAACATGAAAAAAGTCATTTTTCGAAAAGTGTCTGTGTGTGTGTCTGTCTGTGTGTCTATCTGTAGATTTTTTTTCTATGGCAAACGATAACAGCCGCAAATCCAAACTGAAACAAATCATTTTTTGCATACAGCCCTGATTTGTAGAGCACTCACAACCTATTGTTTTTGGTGAAGATCGATTGAGGGAAAGGGGTAGTTTACTGGCAACGGTTTTCTTTTAATCAAGGGTAATTGTTTTTTATGGCAAACGATAACAGACGCAAATTCAAAATCAACTACTCTTTTGCACACAGCCCTGAATTGTAGAGTTCTCAAGACCTGTTGGTTTTGGTGAAGATCGGGTAAGGGAATAAGGTAGTTTACCTGCAACATTTTATGTTTTATCAAGGGTAATTTTTTCTATGACGAACGATAACTGCCATAAATTAAAACAGAATCAACAACACTTTTGCATACCTTTTTGAAATATTCAGATCTCAAGGTCTGTTGATTTTTTTGAAGTTCGGTCAATGGAATGGGGTAGTTTACCTGCAACGTTTTGTATTTTAACAACGGTATTTTCTATGGCAAACGATAAGAGCCGCAAATTCAAACAGAAACAAATAATTTTTTGCATACGGCCCTAAACTGTAGAGTACTCAACACCTATTGTTTTTGGTGAAGATCGGTTAAGGGATAGAAGTAGTTTACCTGCAACGTTTTTTTATCAGGGGTAATTTTACTTCCATATTCCTTAAGGAATGGAAGTATGGTGATGGCAAAAAAAATCGTGTTCGAGATTATTGCAGATTCTGATTCTACTACACTCAAAACATGAAAAAAGTCGTTTTCCGAAAAGTGTCTGTGTGTCTGTCTGTCTGTCTGTCTGTCTGTGTGTCTGTCGTGTGTCTGTCTGTAGATTTTTTTCTATGGCAAACGATAACTGCCGCAAATTCAAACAGAATCAAATAATTTTTTGCATGCAGCCCTGATTTGCAGAGTACTCGCGACCTATTGTTTTTGGTGAAGATCGGTTGAGGGAAAGGGGTAGTTTACCTGCAACGGTTTTTTTTTAGCAAGGGTAATTTTGTTTGTTTGGCAAACGATAACAGCCGCAAATTCAAACAGAATCAAATAATGTTTCGCATACAGCCCTGAATTGTAGAGTTCTCAAGATCTGTTGATTTTGGTGAAGATCGGTTAAGGGAAAGGGGTAGTTTACCTGTAACGTTTTATGTTTTAACAAGGGTATTTCCTATGGCAAACGATAAAAGCCGCAAATGTAAACAGAATCAAACAATGTTTTGCATACAGCCCTGATTTGTAGAGTACCCAAGACCTATTGTTTTTGGTGAAGATCGGTTAAGGGAAAGGGGTAGTTTACCTGCAACGTTTTATGTTTTAAAAGGGTATTTCCTATGGCAAACGATAAGAGACGCAAATTCAAACAGAAACAAATAATGTTTTGCATACAGCCCTGATTTGTAGAGTACCCAAGACCTATTGTTTTTGGTGGAGATCGGTTAAGGGAAAGGGGTAGTTTACCTGCAACGTTTTGTTTTAAAAGGGTATTTTTTTTGGCAAAAGATAAGAGTCGCAAATTCAAACAAAATCAAATAATACTTTGCATACAGCCCTGATTTGTAGAGTACTCAAGACCTATTGATTTTGATGAAGATCGGTTAAGGGAAAGGGGTAGTTTACCTGCAACTGTTGTTTTAAATCAAGGGTAATTTTTTTAATTTTTTATGGCAAACGATAACAGCCGCAAATTCAAACAGAATCAAATAATGTTTTGCATACAGCCCTGATTTGTAGTGTACTCAAGACCTATTGTTTTTGGTGAAGATCGGTTAAGGGGAAGGGGTAGTTTACCTGCAACGTTTTTTTATCAAGCGTATTTTCTATGGCAAACGATAACAGCCGCAAATTCAAACAGAATCAAATAATTTTTTGCATACGTCCCTGAATTGTAGAGGTCTCAATGACTTTCGATTTTGGTGAAGATCGGTTAAGGGGAAGGGGTAGTTTACCAGCAACCTTTTACGTTTTAACAAGAGTAAAGTACTTGAAAATTTATTTAAACTTTTTGAAACAAACGGTAACAGCCGCAAATTCAAACAGAATCAAAAGATTATTTGCATACAGCCCTAAATTGTAGAGTTCTCAAGACCTATTGTTTTTGGTGAAGATCGGTTGAGGGAAAGGTGTAGTTTACCTGCAACGTTTTTTTAACAAGTATATTTTCTATGGCAAACGATAACAGCCGCAAATTCAAACAGAATCAAATAATGTTTTGCATACAGTCCTGATTTGTAGTGTTCTCAAGACCTTTTGTTTTTGGTGAAGATCGGTCAAGGGGAAGGGGTAGTTTACCAGCAACGATTTTTTTATCAAGCGTATTTTCTATGGCAAACGATAACAGCCGCAAATTCAAACAGAATCTAATAATTGTTTGCATACGTCCCTGAATTGTAGAGGTCTCAATGACTTTCGATTTTGGTGAAGATCGGTTAAGGGGAAGGGGTAGTTTACCTGCAACCTTTTACGTTTTAACAAGAGTAAAGTACTTGAAAATTTATTTAAACTTTTTGAAACAATGGTAATTGTTAAAAATAAAATAATTTTGTTGCCAGGCAATAAAATTATAATTTTTTCATTTTAATGTAATATAATATTTTTCATTTAATACAGCAATAAAAGGCAGGTAAGACACAGCCTGTCTGTTTGGCTGAAAATGATTTTAAATATAAATCTTAGAATATGGAAGTCATTGAGAACCATACCGATCTCCATACCGATATTTTACTTCCATATTCCTTAAGGAATGGAAGTATGGTGATGGCAAAAAAATCGTGTTCGAGATTATTGCAGATTCTGATTCTACTACACTCAAAACATGAAAAAAAGTCGTTTTCCGAAAAGTGTCTGTGTGTGTGTCTGTCTGTGTGTCTGTGTGTCTGTCTGTCTGTCTGTCTGTCTGTAGATTTTTTTTTTTGGCAAACGATAACTGCCGCAAATTCAAACAGAATCAAATAATTTTTTGCATGCAGCCCTGATTTGCAGAGTACTCGCGACCTATTGTTTTTGGTGAAGATCGGTTGAGGGAAAGGGGTAGTTTACCTGCAACGGTTTTTTTTTAGCAAGGGTAATTTTCTTTGTTTGGCAAACGATAACAGCCGCAAATTCAAACAGAATCAAATAATGTTTCGCATACATCCCTGAATTGTAGAGTTCTCAAGATCTGTTGATTTTGGTGAAGATCGGTTAAGGGAAAGGGGTAGTTTACCTGTAACGTTTTTACTTCCATATTCCTTAAGGAAATGGAAGTATGGTGATGGCAAAAAAATCGTGTTCGAGATAATTGCAGATTCTGATTCTACTACACTCAAAACATGAAAAAAAGTCGTTTTCCGAAAAGTGTCTGTGTGTGTGTCTGTCTGTCTGTGTGTGTGTCTGTCTGTCTGTGTGTGTGTCTGTAGATTTTTTTTCTATGGCAAACGATAACTGCTGCAAATTCAAACAGAATCAAATAATGTTTTGCATGCAGCCCTGATTTGCAGAGTACTCGCGACCTATTGTTTTTGGTGAAGATCGGTTGAGGGAAAGGGGTAGTTTACCTGCAACGGTTTTTTTTTAGCAAGGGTAATTTTGTTTGTTTGGCAAACGATAACAGCCGCAAATTCAAACAGAATCAAATAATGTTTCGCATACAGCCCTGAATTGTAGAGTTCTCAAGATCTGTTGATTTTGGTGAAGATCGGTTAAGGGAAAGGGGTAGTTTACCTGTAACGTTTTTTACTTCCATGTTCCTTAAGGAAATGGAAGTATGGTGATGGCAAAAAAAATCGTGTTCAAGATTATTGCAGATTCTGATTGTACTACACTCAAAACATGAAAAAAAGTCGTTTTTCGAAAAGTGTCTGTGTGTGTGTCTGTCCGTCTGTCTGTCTGTTTATCTGTGTGTCTGTAGATTTTTTTTTTTGGCAAACGATAACAGCCGCAAATTCAAACAGAATCAAATAAGTTTTTGCATACAGCCCTGGTTTGTAGAGTACTCGCGACCTATTGTTTTTGGTGAAGATCGGTTGAGGGAAAGGGGTAGTTTACCTGCAACGGTTTTTTTTTTTATCAAGGGTAATTTTGTTTGTTTGGCAAACGATAACAGCCGCAAATTCAAACAGAATCAAATAATGTTTCGCATACAGCCCTGAATTGTAGAGTTCTCAAGATCTGTTGATTTTGGTAAAGATCGGTTAAGGGAAAGGGGTAGTTTACCGGCAACGGTTTTTTATCAAGGGTAATTTTTCTCTATGGTACGATAACAGCCGCAAATTCAAACAGAATCAAATGATGTTTTGCATACAGCCCTGATTTGTAGAGCACTCAAGACCTATTGTTTTTGGTGAAGATCGGTTAAGGGAAAGGGGTAGTGTACCTGCAACGTTTTTTTATCAAGCGTATTTTCTATGGCAAACGATAACAGCCGCAAATTCAAACAGAATCAAATAATTTTTTGCATACGTCCCTGAATTGTAGAGGTCCCAAGGTCTTTCGATTTTGGTGAAGATCGGTTAAGGGGAAGGGGTAGTTTACCTGCAACGTTTTACGTTTTAACAACAGTAAAGTACTTGAAAATTCATTGGAAGTTTTTGAAACAATGGTAATTGTTAAAAATAAAATAATTTTGTTGCCAGGCAATAAAATTATAATTTTTTCATTTTAATGAAAATTATGTATGAGTTAATATCTTTATATATATAATTCTTCTGTACGTGTGTATGTCACTGAACTCCTCCATGTATAAAATAATATATCGTTCGTGGCAGGTAAGCATATCTCAGTTATGTAATGTTTACGTTTCCATTTTATTATTATGCCTACAGCAATAAAAAGGCAGGTAAGACACACACACACACACACACACACACACACACACACACACACACACACACACACACACACACACACACACACACACACACACACACACACACACACACACACACACACACACACACACACACACACACACACACACACACACACACACACACACACACACACACACACACACACACACACACACACACACACACACACACACACACAATTCACGTTATTTCTGGCCTCACTCCTGTTTATTTTCTTACATTTGCACGCTTTTTAAATGGAAAGTGCCGAAACCCACACCAACATAACGCGTGCAAGCCGAAAAAATGGACATCAATTTGCTTCCTGTGGATCGGTGGGCAATGTAACTGCACGTGTTTACAGAGGAACGATTCATAGACAGACTTTTCGTCTTTAGGGAATGAAACCTCTGCAAGATGCTGAGTGACTTCGGAGTGCTCCTTCTTTTTCGCGTGTTTGTTCTGTGAAACATACACTGTAGATTCGCAGCTTTACTCTAAGCAACGCTCAATAGGAAATGTTGAAAATTTTTGTCCACAGTGTACCCTCATTCACACTAAACCTGCTCTGATGTTTTAATTACGGACATCATAATATTAAAACTTTGGAAACTTGAGCACTATTTAATGGAGATCAATCATTAACTTATACAAGCCATTAATTTTATGCATATATTTTATATATATGTGTACAACGTTATCGGCAACAAAGAAGTAGTTTTTGTTAAAATTCCTTCCCGGGATATTTGGCCGTAGTCCAATGTTTTCTACAAAACCAGACGTTTCGGCAATGCCGTCGTCTTCCATCATCAGTGAAAATCGAGTGCGAAAACGAGAGGTGGTATACGTTAGTGACCACAGTACTGTGGTTAAGGCTGAAGCAGTAAGTAGAAAGAAGTAGTTTCTATGGTAATATTTCATTTCGAAAATGATTTTAAATATAAATCTTAGAATATGGAAGTCATGTATGGTTCTCCATACCGATATTTTTTCTGTGGCAAACGATAACAGCCGCAAATTCAAACAGATTCAATAATGTTTTGCATACCTTTTTGAATTAAAGAGAACTCAAGGTCTGTTGATTTTGTTGAAGATTGGTTAAGGGAAAGGGGTAGTTTACCAGCAACATTTTATGACGAACGATAACTGCCGTAAATTCAAACAGAATCAACTACGTTTTTGCATTCCTTTTTGAATTAAAGAGAACTCAAGGTTTGTTGATTTTGTTGAAGATCGGTTAAAGGAAAGGGGTAGTTTACCAGCAACATTTTATGTTTTAAGAACGGTAATTTTTTTTTTGACGAAAGATAACTGCCGTAAATTCAAAGAGAATCAAATAATTCTTTGCATTCTTTCCTGAATTGTAGAGAACTCAAGGCCTACTGATTTTGGTGAAGATCGGTTAAGGGGAAGGGGTAGTTTACCTGCAACATTTTATATTGTAACAAGAGAAATGTTTCCATGACGAACCATAACTGCCGCACATTCAAACAGAATCAAATATTTTTTTGCATGCATCCCTGCATTGTAGAGGACTGAAGGTCTATTGATTTTTGTGAAGATCGGTTAAGAGATAGGGGTACTTTATCTGCAACGTTTTATGTTTTAACAAGAGTAAAGTACTTAATTTTGATAAATAAAGTATCCTGATAAGAAGCTCATAATAATCAACTGTAGAAACGTAGATGAAATATCTATAAATGAAGAGGTTAGGTGAACAGGGTGGGGGTAATTTTCTATAAATGAAAATTATAGTTGAAAGGAGAGGGGAGAATTTTGTATATGTGTACTACGTTATCGGCAACTAAGAAGTAGTTCTTTGTTAAAATTCCTTCCCGGGCTGTTTAGCTTTAGTCCAATGTTTTCTGAAAAACCAGACTTTTCGGCAGTGCCATCGACTGCCATCATCAGTGAAAATCGAGTGCGAAAACGTGAGGTGGTATACGTTAGTGACCACAGTACTGTGGTTAAGGCTGAAGCAATAAGTAGAAAGACGTAGTTTCTATGGAAATATTTCATTTCGAATATGATTTTAAATATAAATCTTAGAACATGGAAGTCATGTATGGTTCTCCATACCGATATTTTATTGTGTTATTACTGTTTCCTTTAATGGGACTAATTTCAAGACGTTATCATCACATGTTTTTTAGCCACTTTTTGAAGACAGTAATGTTGATTAGTCTTAACTTGTTTTTTCTTTTGTATGAAGCCAACTCAACCCCCCCCCCAATCCCAAATTCTAGATACGGTATGCCACTGCATTGCTATTCTCTTAAATGGGGGTAATTCCTTTGTTGGCTCTACAAATTTTACCGCTCAAGATCAGCTGTCAAGTTTCTAACAAGGGAAACACTAAAGCAACTAATAAGAAACAGACAAAAAACAATAATATATGGAGTACATTTCATATACAAAAATAAACCAATTAAGTGAGCAGTATCTAGTTTTATTTACTCTGGAGACTAGTATGGAGTCCCAGATACACTACATCTTTAAGTGAATACTGGTAAGATCAATTTTGATTAAGATTCTTATTAATGAAACTCCATTATAATTTTAAAATGTTTGTTTTACAAATTCTTACCGGAATGCCATTAATATTTATTAGAAAGCATTCTGTTTTGTTGGTAGGGGATCTAAAAATAAATAAATAAATAATAATAATATATGTAATAATAATATAAATAATAGACTGTTTTTTTATCATCAAGAGAGACATGGTATGTTTTTGTCTTGATCATTGTGAGATACAAGATATAATTAAATAAATGTTAAAGTAAATTAAAATAAAATTACCAAATACATTAAATATAAACACCACAATAGCAGACCTGCCAAGTCTCACGCATTGAGCGTGAGACACACGCATTCGAGGCCGATCTCACGCTCACACGCACGCGAACTGAAATCTCACGCATTTTATCAATGAAAGACATTAAAATTTTATTTTGAAATTAACTTTATTTTAACTCCTGTTTATTGTGTTTCACAGTCTCTGAATACCGGTCATTTAAATATTGATGTGAAAGATTAGTCAATAGTCGCATAAAAGATTGCGATTGTCACTAACAGATGGCGGGAGCGCCTCTACCGGCTTCGAAGGGAACGCATACGGCCGATTCGACGCGTCACTCTTAAGTTGTTTCATGGAAGAACGAAGCGTGTGCAGTCTGTGTTGTCTTCAGATTCAGAAAAGGAGGATGGTCCTTCTCCGGGAGGAACTTCTCCAAAAAGAAATACAAATCCCTGATCTTTTGCGGGAGCTGCTAAATATAAAACCCGCTTCAACGTTGCCTGGCAAGTAAAGTATCCTGTATCTGCACTTTCTGATGATCCATCTGGATCTGCCTTTCGGTGTGATGTGTGTGCACAAACTTTGTCCTGTGGACATCAAGGTGAGTCATGAAATCTAGCAGAAATCAGCCTAAAATATCTGACGTATTCAGCAGACCTAAGGACGATCGAACAATGGAAAAAGTAAGTAGCTTAATGTTTATGTATTTTAGTTATAAATTATTATTTACTGGCATTAGTTAAAAACGTATTTCTTGACCTATCAAAGGCACCAAAAACTTATGTCTTTACCGATCGACCACATTTCGCACTCTAACCTATGAAGTGGACGACGCTACTGTCGGGGAAAAATGTATGTAGACTCGAGTTTAAAGTCCTAAATCTCGAGAACGGCCTATCTGATTCTGTTCAAATAAATGTTAAACTAAACCTTGTTTACTTATATTTTTTGTGGTATCATTAAGAAAATTTTATGTATCGTCGAAAAATATCTATGAAGTAAAATGTAGAAAAAGTACCGGTTTTTTCACAGTTTCCAACTAAAAGTGAAGTTCAAACAGTTGTAAAAAAACGGCTCATTCGATTGTTTTCAAATTTTTACACAGTATAGATAGGACATTTGTAAATATAATCCTAAATTTTCAGAATTTTATTTTGTTTATTTTATTAGTTGCTGTTAAGTTTCAAAACCCTTACAAAAATCGTAATTTGAGGTGGAAAAAATCCGTTCAAAGCGATACTAACATCTTAAAGACATGAAGAGAACGACTGGAATAAAGCCAAATATTTGTATACATTTAGTACACGTAAACAAAATTTTATTTGTACAAAAGTATTTGTCCCTTTCGTTGGCAGTAGAACAAAAATATTTGTCCCTTTCGTTGGCAGTAGAACGGTGCTGCAGAGCCAACGCCTGTTCTTGTGGGGAGACTGCGATGTTGCCACATCTATTTATCGCCGTCTTCGAACAGCTGACAGACTTTACAGAAAACAGCCAGATCCAATTTTACCATTTCCCATCAGCTTTTTCTCACGAGGGTTTTAGACCTCCAAAGGCAGCTTTAAAAATGTTTATTTTTTATTTTTTTTATTTTATATTTTATAATTTTTTTATCTTTAATCTTCCATATCAGACAGGTCTCGATCAAAATCGAATTCAATACTTTCAGAATCTGAATTATTTTGTAGGTCTATAATTATTGGTTGCACAACGTGGCACAACCACATTTTATAATAGTTATACCTTATTTTCAGGTTGGTAGAGCAGAAGTGAAAATAGCAACACTTCTTGCATGCCACAACATCCCAATTGCCACTGCTAGTCATTTGAGTCCACTCTTCAAGGACATTTTCCCGGATTCTTCAATAGCTCAGAATTATGCTTCAGGAAGGTATGTAAGAGAATGTGGTTATAAAAATAAATTTATGGAAACATGTGAGCAATAGAAGAGCATGAACCTTGTCACTGATTTACCCTAATTCGTTTATCATTCCTTCTTGCAGATGGAAAACTACATGCATTATGAATGGGACTATTGCACCATACTTTCATTCTCAGTTGGTGCAACACATGCAGATTCATCCATATTCAGTTCTTGTAGATGGTTCAAATGACACTGGTCTTGAGAAATTAAACCCACTGACTGTATGCATCTTTGATATAAGATCACAGAAAGTTATGAGTCATTTTTTGGACATGTGCACCACCACAGGTACTGGAGCAGCAACAGCAGCCACAATTTATGACAAGATTTCAGAGGTACTAGTGAAAAACAGCATTCCCTGGATTAATTGTGTTGCTTTTGGTGTTGACAATACGAATGTAAATATAGGTGTTAGGAACTCCATCATGTCACGAGTCCTTCTTCAGAATAAGGATACTTACTTCATGGGGTGCCCCTGTCACCTAATACATAATATTGCAAGGAGAGCTGCGGACAAATTTCTTGAGAGAAGTGGGTTTGATGTAGAAGATATGTGTGTTGATCTCTACTATTATTTTGATAAGAGCACTAAGCGCAAATCAAATCTTAAAACATTTTGCTTATTTTGTGACGTTGAATATCACAAAGTAGTCAAACATGTAAACACTAGATGGTTGAGTCTTGAGAGAGCAGTGGAGAGAATCCTTTCCTTATTTGATGGACTGAAGAGTTACTTTTTGTCCAATTCTGAGAGTGAGCCACGTTTTAAAAGACTTAAAACGTTGTTCAATAATCCAATTCTGGAAGCGTATTTGCTCTTTTACAATGCAGTTCTGCCAATGTTCACTAGTATTAACAAGTATCTTCAGAGGGAGGATCCATGTATCTTTGCTGCTTATCAATGTTTGCATGAATTTGTGAAAAAAGTTCTAGGTAAAATTCTCCCCCCTGAGAAAGTTAAAGAGGTTGAAGGTTTTGGATTCAAAGATCTCAAAGTTGATATAAGAGAAGATCAACTGGATGATGAGGAAATATTTATTGGGATTGCAACTTGACAAAAACTGACTACTCTGTTTCATGAAGGTAGCATTAGCCCTAAAGACTATGCTGAATTTTTAACTGCAGTTAGGCAGTTTTACCAGGAAGTAATTTCTGAGGCAACCAACAAGTTACCATTGAACGACAACTTGCTGAAACATGCCAGATTTGTTGACTTTTTTTGAGAAAAGTTCAGTTCAGTTTAGTGACGTAGAATTTTTTTTCTTGAGGTACCGTAACATTCTTTCACATATCCACCCAGTGACTGAGATAGAACAACTATACCATGAATTTGTGGATTACAAAATTTTAAAACAAGACAGCATCCCTGGAGATGTATGGGAAAGTGCTAAAGTCCAAGATGAGGAGCAAGTAAGTCGGTACATTTACCGAATGGATGTAATTTGGGCATATTTATCTCAGATGAAACTAGCAAATGGAGAATTAAGGTATAAGAGGCTATCTGAGGTTGCAAAATTGGTTTTGATAATTCCACGCTCTAATGCTGGCGAAGAACGTGTTTTTTCTATGATACGGAAAAATTAAAAACAGCTTTTAGACCTTCAATGAATGTGGATGGCACATTATCATCTGCCTTGACCATGAAAATGGCCATCCCTGAGCCATGCCATACATTCGAACCACCAAAAGAAGTGGTGGCTAATGCTAAGAAAGCAGCATATCAGTATAATAAAACACATAGCAATAAAGAGGGAGATTTGTATTGTTTGCAATTAAGTGCAACATTTGGTATATATTAACTTGTGTTCTGTTGTTTTCCACAAAACTGATGAATATTACATAAAAATAATTTGCATTATAATAAAAAGTGGTTTGATAATGATTAATTATGAAATAAATGGATATATAAAATAAATTTGTTGTCTCACTCATTTTCCTTGAATCTCACTCTTCCTGACTAGTGATCTCACTCAGTTACTCTGGGGACCCTTGGCAGCTCTGCAATAGAAACATTTTTATACAGATATCACCTGTAGGTATGCTATATGCTAGTATTAACAGCATGTCAAAGAGGTTTTAGTTAAACTTATTGTTACTTTCAAACAAATAAATTTAGTGCTGTGAAAAAAGAAGATGAACTATCAAAACAAATAAATTGTATGCTAGTTTTAAATAATGATTCATTATGGGAAATATTAGACCACATATTTCATAATATTATAAAAAGGAGTAATATACCTATATCATAACACTACTTCTATATAACATAGTGAAGTGATATAATGGCTGTATATTAATTATAAAATTTATCAACACTACAATTAAAAATGAAATTCATAAAAACATATATGTTAATGTACATATTTAGTTTTCCTTTTTTTGTGTTTGAATCCACACAATTATTTTTGTTCATTCTTATGTTAATATTATCTTGTTCCTTTGTTTATATAATATTTTTTGTATACTAGTCTGTATACTGAAGTTTTTTTTAGGGTTAAGGTATTTACATTATTTTAAGCCTGTGTAAATTTTATCAGGTAATTCATCATTCTCAAAGTAAGCCACTCATCATATCCAGATTTCTGTATGTTGGATCTCAAATCTTTAATTGTCTGATTTGAAAATATAACTTTGATTAATTAAAATCTTTATAACAAAACTGTTCATATTATTTATATCTTTTTAACTATTAGAATAATAGATGGCATAAGTTATTGTGCCAAATTGTATTACAGTTAGCACAATGATAATTAATTCCTCCTGCAAGATTATTTTATTTTGTCTACACATGTTTCACAGATTATGTCTCCATCATCAGAGACTTACAGAATATATTAATTTATTTTATAAATCTCCAAAGGAATTAATTATTGTTGTGAATTATAATTGATTACTTAAATGCACAATTCTGTTATACTTATGTTACATTGTTTTTCAAGTAATGTTTATTTTCTTATTTTAATTCAGATATTAATTAAACTAACATATAGTATAATAATTGGGTATAATAAAGGTTATTATTATAACATTAGGTTCTGCAGTATACTTAATTAAAACTTCAGACTATCAGAACAGTATAACCCATGTTAAATACAGTGGTCATCTTATATAAATTAAATTATAAAAATTGAAACTGAGCTACACAATTTTATATAAAGTCATTGATACCATGCCACACCTGAAGGACCCTTAACATTAGTGTTAGAATTTGGTTCACACATATCTCACAATGTAGGACATAACAGTATTTCCATTTTACAAAAATGGAGATTTACAAGGTGAGTGGGAATTTAAGAATGACTTTTTAATGGCCAGACCAACACAGTGCAAGTTTCACATTGGTACAGCAAAATTGAAAGTTACTGACTGACTCTGGGCCATGTGGTTGTGCCTGCAGAGACAAACCACTTGGGAATCTGAGTTCCATGCTACTTTAAAGTGTTGCAATGTGCAGAAACCAATTTATTCATGGATGAGTCCACTTTGAAACTGTGAATGGTGAGAGTGTAACAGAGAATCAGCTGGTGTGCAAATTGAGTTGTTGCTAACATGTGTGACACGTTTAAGTTACCGGTTACATTGTTAGTTACTGCGTCACATGCTATCTCAGTTGCAGTAATATCTCAATGTATTATTAATTGTATCATTGTTTTACAGTTTTTTTTGTTATTTAATTTTGAAGTTTAATTCATATTGGTAGTTTTTTATTATGTAATTACATATTTTCATAATTATTAGTGTTATCACCTAGTAATGTGATTTGTTAAAATTGATATTTCTACTTCAACTAGCAAAGTCAGGAAAGTTATTCATAGTCAAGCACAGCAATAATTTTTAATGTTTTACAACTTACGAGAAGAGAAGTGGCTGAAGAAATAAAAATTCCAATTAAAAGTGTTTTCAAATGAGTTACTGTGGCACCTGGAATAGCTGGCAGGAGAAGAATTAGAAGGACAGTTTAAGAACCTAAAAATGATCAAAACCCAGGTTAGTCCAAAGACAAGTATGAATGACTTTGTACCATGGTATACGTCGGACTGTTAATCAGTCTCACATCACTCACAAGAGGCATCCAGTAGTAAGAACTTTGCTACCCATCATTAGAGTTAAATTACCCAAATTTGAATGATTATTTTTCCTGTTGGTATCATATTAATATGAATGTATGGAAAACAAACTCATCCTAATCTCCCACATCTGTGTGTTTGAGATTCTCTAACCACAGATAAAATTGTTCCAAATGAACTAACAGGTGGTTGAAAAACTTCTTTGAATTTTCTTTCAGTGTATTATGTAGTAGTAAAAATTTCACTTTCCTGATGTGTTGGTTAATATTGGATGGATGCAACATTTTCTTTAACGTACATATTGAGTTGATGAAAAACTAACATTCCACATAATGTGTCCTTATTGAACTAAATTCTGTTTCTAATTACCAAATGTTACAGATGAAAATGTTTTTGTCAGTTCACACTCTGAACCCAATTGGTAAAATACCTGTGGCTACAGCAATATGAAAAAATGCGCAATAAAACCCAAGTGTGGCCATAGACATTGAAGGATTTCCAGCCGCATGTTTTCACAAGAAAATCCGGGTAAAAAATGCTGACACAAATTTGGATACAATAATTTACATGAAAGACCTGGTGTGATTTCATGCCAGAGTAGGAGAAGTAAGAGTTCTTCAAGGTCACCAGCTAGCAATTGCCCCTAGGTCCATTCCTTGTCTGATTTTCACTCCCTGTGTGTGGGCACACTTGTAGAGAAAGACGCTTGCATTGTCCTCTGTGACAGGCAGACTGCAGTTGATGGTCCATATGTTTAATATCATAATCTCACATCAGCATCTGAGACTACTATTTTGATTACATAGACCTTCACTTGAGTTATTGGTGTACTATAGTGACATTCAAGTTTTTATAAGCATTGTGTATTCTTCTGATATTAAAAGAAATTTTTGTTAAATAAATTCATGAGTGTAAAATCAACAAGACCAGTAACAGTTTTATTTGACTGCAGTTTACTGTAATTGAACAAGTAATTATCAATTGAACTCATTGATATGAGTTTTCAGTTTTAACTTGACCATTTGTCATTTGGGTGCCTGTCTATCTATCTATCTATCTATCTATTTTAGATGTGTCTCACTACAACTTTTGAATGCATCACCAATTTTTGTGAAACTTGGCATACCTTTATCCCACAAAGCTCTATTATTTTTTGAGATTGATTCCCAAATAAGTGGTAGGAACCAAAATGTGAGGGTCAAAATTTTGAAAAAATCACAAAAATCTACCGAGTTAAATAGATTTTAACCACAATCTGAATATAGTGTTCAGATTTGAAAATTTCATAATTTTGGGGTCTACATGGGACACTATATTATGAGGACTTTCCTTCAAAATATGAACATGGATCATTAATAATTTGCAAAATTAATACCTGTCAACACCCTTTGCAAATTTTGGACTGCCTTCAAATGTTTGTGAGCTATGTTTGCAATAACACTTTACGTATCTTATTAGTTATATATATAGTTGTGAAAAGTACTACATATAGGCCTAGCTTTTCAATGGAAACATACAGAAACTTAAAAGCTAGGACTAAATTATTTGTCATTTAGACATTATGGTTACAAATTTAAATAACAACCAATGCAGTGTTTCAGATTTTTTGTCTTTATTGTAGTCACATAAATAAATCAGTAATAATGATTTTCTTTTTATAAATACAACTATTACATTAACGACTCGGAACACAAAGTTTTTTATAAGTAAAAACATAAAGTTTTACCTTACAACCTGAACCAGTTTTCACCTTTAAAGGGCTTCTTCAGAGGTTGCCACTGGTAGCGCTGTCCGTCCTGTTGTGGGCAACGGAATCGAATTTTGAAAGATCGATGTTGTGTGTGTGGGGTTAGATATGTTTGAATAATGCGTGCGATTTGAATTGTGTCTGTTCATTTAGGATGTCGAACAGACACAATTCAAATCGCACGCATTATTCAAACATATCTCACCCCACACACACAACATCAATCTTTCAAAATTTGATTCCATCGCCCACAACAGGACGGACAGTGTTACCAGTGGCAACCTCTGAAGAAGCCTTTTAAAGGTGAAAACCGGTTCAGGTTGTAAGGTAAAACTTTATGTTTTTACTTATAAAAAACTTTTTGTTCCGAGTCATTAATGTAATAGTTGTATTTAGTTAAGTAACGGACATGTCATGGACAACGAAATCCAAGAATTTCTTTTTATACTAGTTATTTTACTGAAAAAAGTAGTAGTAGTTTTATAAACAGCAGTAGTAGTATACATATAAACATTTTTTGCAATTCATTTCTAAATTCTGAAGTACGTTTCACTCACAATCAAATGTTACTGTGTGTAATGTTTTTAAAAAAGTAAGTTAACAAAATATTTTTGGGGGGCAGCAAAATTTAATCTTTGTGTTCATAATGTGTAAAAAGTGTGATGTGTTTCATTATATTAATTTACAGAAATGGAGCATAATATTTCCTGGACAAAGTATAGATAATAACTTTAATTAAAATTTTAAACATAATATAAAAAAATGTGTACATATACTACTAAAAAGAAATAAAGTTTCTGTTTACAGAAAAACATGGGGTACCAAGTCTTGGATCAAATGTGACATGTTAATGAACCCTCTGTGCCATAGACTTCCTTTCAGCAAACTCTGTTGATAGTACTATGGCTTCTACTCTGGTAAATCCTGACTATCACATTGATCAGCATTGTCTTTGGGATTGTTGTTATCACAAGTGTTGTAATCCAAGACTGCCTCAGCATCAGATAACTAAGACTTGTTTACCTTAAAAATTACTGCTTTTTTGTATGTTTGTGTGTCTCAATCCCTTCTCAATATATTTCTGTCCTGTAATGCAGTGTAGAGGGCAAGATCTTAGTTTCTTTCGAAGCATAGTGCCCTTGATATTCATGTGCCAAAATTTGCTCTACAATTGTCAGGTTTCAGGTTTCCAGTTGGCTAAGCTGACAGTTCTGTCTGCATTTAGTAATGTGGGTGTTTATACTGTGTTTCATAGTGTCGATATAAACTTCACGATACCAGTTGACGTAAACTGTAAACCAAAGCAGGTACGGTATGTTGTCAGAATTCTTGATTGTTAAACACACACACACACACACACACACGCGCGCACGCCTTGCGTACCCAGTATATACATACAAACATATCTAACTCACTACAAACATGTTTGCATTCATCACTCTGTACCTTCCCCACACATAGGTAAATACATACCTACATACCTATGTTTAAGATACATTAAACCTAAATTCATCTTTATCTTGCTGTTGTTACCTAATTAAGAGTTACTAGATTGGTAGTCGAGTGTTCCAAAAAATTTCATGCAACTGTTAAAATTATTTAATTCTGAACACTTAAGGGTTATCGAAATGAGATTATTGGATATCTGTATAGAAATTTCTCAAAGAGAGGAAAACGTTTTTAATAAGAAACATAATCAATCATTTTTGAAAGTCACATGTAATTTGTGCTTATCTAATCTTATTTTGAAACAGTCATAGATTTAGCACAATTTTAAAAATATATTTTAACACTTTATCCATTTATCTTTTTCATTCTCAGTACCAGTGTTCAAAATGAAGTTTGTAATTTTGTTCTGTTTGCTTTTGGGAGTATTAGTTGTTTCAGGTATATTATGTGTAATGATGTATTTTTGTGTGTGTGTGTGTGTGTGTGTGTGTGTGTGTGTGTATGCATGCTTGTATGTGTATGTGTGCATATGAAGAATAAAGGAGGGAGAGGGGAGGAGGAGAGAGAGAGAGAGAGAAGAGGGAAAGTGAGAGAGAGTGACATTTAACAATAGAAATAGAAATATTAGCCGCACTGAGTTAATTTTTAAATCAATATTTTAGCTGCAGTCTTCAGGCTTAAACAATTCTGAAACATAAAAGTAACTGCTTTTTATGAAATAATAATTTTTGTAATAAAAAAATTTTCATTAATTACAACAAACACCCACTTAGATATATGTGGCCATTAGTATTTCATGCAACTGTTTACCTGACTTTATGAGGTTTGGTCATAAAGTTTGTGCAGTTTAAGTTTATTTGAAATATTTTGCCTTGATTCATCCATATTTATATTACCACCTTCAAAATCATCTCAGTTGAATCATTATGCCAACTTTTTCCAGTTTTGAGTACACTTCTTGAATCCATCTCGAGGTCCCTCAGCGATTTTTATTTTATGTCTTCAACATTAGTGAAATGTCCTTTTGTAGTGCTTGTCATTCCTGAGAAGAGGAAACATTGCACTGGGACATACCTAATTAATACAGTGGTTGCAGTATAATTATGATGTTTTTTTGGCAAAAATTCTTGAACAAGCAATGTTAAGTGTCCTGGTGCTTTATCGGTGCACAGTTTTGATAAATTATCCTTCTACAAATCTGGCTGTTTTCTATCGATAACTTCTCACAAATGGAGCCTGAGTAGTACTCTTTATTTACCATTGCCCCTAGCGATGAAAAATTCTGTGGGACATAATGACAGTCGTCTGACTATCACTATTTTCAGCTCATTCACAACAGTCTTTGAAGCTTCTGTACCATTTCTAAACTGCAAGTTCATACATGCTACACTTGCCAGAAGCCTTCTGCAACACTTTTGCTATGATAGAACACATTATCTAATCCTTTACACAAAATTTAACCCATGTTCTTCAATCTTGCATTGTAGAACTTAAAAACAAAATACTTAATACATCAGAATATAACTTACTCAATTAGTCATCATACTTAAAGTATACATTCAATAGAACTAAAAGTTTAGATGATTGTTACTAAGATCGTATCAAAAAATTAATTTCTTGGATTTCGTTGTCCATGACGTGTCCGTTTCTTAATTAAATATAATTATTTTACTATGACTCGGAACACAAAACTTTTTATGGGTAAAAACATAAAAGCTTTACCTTACAACCTGAACCGGTTTTCACTTTTAAAAAGCATCTTCAGAGGTTCTTCAGATTAAATTAATTTTTTAATCGGACACGTGTAGCCTGGGAAATTAAAAAATTGTCTGAACTTTTTGATAAAACCTTGTATATTATTTGAACGATTTAACAGTGTTTGTGTTACTTATGCTTGTTTTAAAATTATTTTAGTTTTAAGATGAGAATCAATATTTCTGATTACATTTAAAATTAATTTAAGAACAAATAAATTAATTTAATTAATTAATGCAAAATTTATAACAATCTTCTTTTCATGTAATATATGATTATTTATATTTCTCATCACCAATCATTTCAACTATACTGCAATTTATTGGTCTCATTATAGTATAGACAAAATATCTGGTAATGAGAAAAATAAGAAAAAACATCTGTTAAACTGAAAAACAGAGTTGGTATTATAACAAAATAAATGAAATGTGTGTTCATTGTAATATGTCGGGCGTTACCTCCGCGCACTTTTTGTTACTTACTGATGACTGGATCCTCTGCGGTGATGTAGTCCTGTAAAACAACTTAATCTACTATGTGTTTGTGGGCGCCACTTGGAATCTTTTGTTCCAAGAAAATGTTATTAAAATTAAAATTTGGAATTCTTAGCAGATAGTTTAATTCTATGAAAAAATGTGAACAAGACAGTTTGGGTTTGAAAAAATAAAGTATGTTTAATGATTCTTAAAAAATCGTCTGAAGGACTAACATTCGTGAAAAAATTATAAAATTCCAGAGTTACAAAACAAAATATAAATTATTATTATTATTGACAAGTTTTTTCTTCACTCAAGTATCGGCTAACAAATATTTTATTTTTACTCAGTTGAAAAGCATGAGTTTAATATGTGAAAAATCTTTACTCTCAGGACGTGACTCCTTTGAACTACCAAGACAGATCAATAAGATGCTTTACAAAAATTAAGTGATTTGAAGGTGTGTGTGGCATGTGTAGTACAACTGTGTGACAAATGTAACCAGGTAAAAATGACTTTAACTTTGAACAGCTCACGTTCCGATGGGTAATTATTCTCGCACAGGACACTTCTCTCGGGTAGTTTTCAATCTCGCCTCTTCGTGTCGACGTTCCTTGTGCACTGAATTTATTTTAAGTCAAAATGCGATTTTTTACAACTTCCGCACTTTCGTAAAACAGTTTGGCAGTAGATTTTCGCTTGAACCCCGCCGCCAGCGATCAGCTGCTCGCGTTTAGTTTCTCAAATTGGCCGCCACAGCGCTGATTCCCTTGCAGTTGATGGAAAGGCTTTGTGTATGTTACGTTATGGGGAGTTTTTGTCAAGTCAGTTTGTCTTAGCGAATACAGCAGAATTGATTCTCTATTAAAATTTTGGTCCCTCCTGGGCCGCTGATATTCTGGCTGCGTGTGTTCTATTAAATGCGCCGTGTTGCTGCTCTATTTCAGCAACACATTGGCGTAGACTCTTGTAGAGGTTAAGTCAGTCTATTTGTCAATGTACGGGAAAAGCCTTTCTTCGTTCTTGTGTCGACTTCTCGCCTTCGGTTTCGCCTCGGTTGCGGTGATCTGTGTCGTGGGTGATGCGTCTGTTCTGGATTCCAAGCATGAAGTGTTTTCTGGTCGAATTTGGTCTTCCTTTTATACTCTGTAAGGCTCATTGTTTTAGCTTTTTGACATGAACTTCCGGTGTATTTGTGTAAAAATTCCTTCTAGAACGTTCGAGAATAATGAAATGGAACTCCATGGAACAAATTTAACTTCCGTCGAAGCTTTAGAACAAAATTTCTTATTCTTCACACTAAGGATATTACAAAATTTATTCTGGTATTTGTCAAACAATTTTACATCAGTACTCACAATTTGCATGCCATTACTACATTTGGATTCTCTGCTTTCAACTGAATCTAATGATACTAATTACGATTGGTTTTTAAATAAATTAACTATAATAAATAACACAATATACAACTCTTACCTTGGAATGTTTCCATTAAAATTCAATTTTTAGACTAAAAAATTGTTGTGAAGCTGTTTGGTTTCTTCTACAACATTAACACATAATATTACCATCTTCCTATAACAAAATAAATACAGTTTAACATATATAATATACAAATAAATTCAATTTTATATGGCCCATGCCTATGGCCTACGTTGTTGTCACTGTTAAAATACAATAATTAGTCTTTATTCTTTAATATATATGGGATTTTACTAGTATACACTGAGAGTTTATTAAATTGTCTGTCTTTTGTGGTACCTGGTTTATCCTGATACATATTATTTTTATTGTAGGATTACTTAGCATCATATTGGTTTGCCTAAGTTGTCCTTTTTCTTTGTGTGACAAATCTCACTCTTATAAATCAAATTCTTTAATAATTGATCTTATTTTCAACTGAGTCTGTTTGTTTTCATGGTACACTAAAGTATTTTACCCTTTTCTTTTATTTTTGTTAATATTTTATAAACATTTAGTCAAATATGACTATTTCTTGTCATTTGTTTGTTATTTCTTGTTTTCTATTTCTGTTGCTTGGCCTTAGCCATATATGGTATAGGTAAATAGTTTGCTAACTCGACTATTACAGTGTTTAAGTTAGTCAAATATATTAGTATAGTCGCTTTATATTATATTTCAACTTTCTAATGCAATTTGGTTGCATTTTGTCAACATTAAATCCATAAATATCACAATATTATATGCCTACTACATGTTTTTAGTTAATACTGTTTTTGGCTATTTTAACCGACTTTTATTCATTTGACAGCTTTCTTTATTTAAGATAAATTGTTCATCTTTGTCTACTTGACAATTACATATAGTTTTTATCTCAATTTGATAATAATTAATTTTTACATGAAATCTGAGTGATTGGTCTCAAATCCAACACCTTAATATTTTTTGTCATAACATTTATATATTTTTTATTTTAACTTAGATCCTTTCTAATAATGTATTCAAATCATTTAATACATTTATTTTATTTACATTACATAATATAATAATGGATCATGTCCATTAATTCACAATAAATAGTTCTTTATACCCTATTCAGAGTTACAAAACTTAATAATTAAAGACTTCATTTTGGTTGTTTCTGATATTATTTGTCTCTCTTATAGTATATTATTGGTTTTACACTGTTCTTCACTTGAATAATATATATGGGGTTTGAGTCTTAGTCATAGTCTGGTCGTTTTTCATGTTAGTAGTATTAATTATTAGACAATATTACAACATTTTTTGGGACTACTTGGGTTCGATACTGTTCACCTCACTTTCCTCTTATGATAAATTGCTATGTAAATGATTTCCTTTATGGAACGTTCTGTGATGTTACACATGCCTCTCCGTTAAAATTGATAATTTTGGAAAAACATATTTTTGGTTTTGATGAAATTATCATTTCTATATTAACCTTTTATTAGCTTCTTTATATTTCATTCTTTTATCTTATAATTGAATTCCTGTACTACTCCTTTAATATATTAATCCAACTCATTATTCATATTTCGTTCTTTGTCGTATCACCTATTCCTTTCCTTTTTACTTTGATGTTAATTACTTAATCTTTGATATAATTCCCTAACTTTTATAGTGGGTTGGAAGTCAGAGTGGCTCGATATAGCATACATTCTCCGCCCTTCCCTATCTATAACTCCTGAAATCAGAGGCAACACATCCCTGTCCAGAAAATAATAATTGCACCTTTGCAACAACTAATAATAATAATAAAAAAAAATACAATATTCAAAGATCATAAGCTCCTACACATAAATTCCCTTTCTTAAACTCTTCTGATTAAATATCACTATAATATTGACGACTCGGAATACTAAGTTTTTTATAAGTAAAAACGTAAAGTTTTACCTTACAGCCTAAACCGGCTTTCACCTATAGAGGGCTTCATCAGAGGCTGTCTTAAGATCGAAAGAACGAAACTATCTCGTCGCCAACAACAAGACGAACAGCGCTACTTACGACAGCCTCTGATGAAGCCTTCTATAGGTGAAAGCCGGTTTAGGCTGTAAGGTAAAACTTTACGTTTTTACTTATAAAAACTTAGTGTTCCGAGTCGTCAATATTATAGTGATATTTAGTTAAGTAACGGACACGTCATGGACAACGAAATCCAAGAATCTTCTGATTATTTCACAATTATATTAATATATCATTCTCCGCAGGTAAAATTATCGTTTAAAATCATTCAATGTTAATAGCTATATTTATATTCATCATTGCCTCCTTATGTAACACACTGATTCCTTTTTTTTTTTCATTTATCATTTCCTTTTAGTGTCAATTATATGACAGTATTTTTCCTTCTTTTCTCCCCCTTAGTAATATTAATTGTTATTTGATTGCTTAATAATTCATTTAACTAATTATGTCCTTTCCTTCTTTCCTTTTTCTCCTCCTCTAAGCACGGGTAAGCTGGTAAATATACGTTGACTTGGCTATTGGAAATAAATCTATATTTTATATGTATATATTCTTGCCTTTGGTGGAAGGTGTCCTTCTCGTAATATTTATTAATAATCTCTCTCCTTGTTTATTTATATAATAATACTTATATTTATTTAATAATCTCTATCCCCTTTCTAATTATGGGTAAGTTGGAAAATTCACGTTGACATGTTTTTAGTCATGGTACCTTTTCCATGATGCTGTATTTGATTTGGGTTTTTATTCATGGTACCTAACAGTGCCTGTTACCTTGTATGTATACTTTTTGTCTGATAGTATTTGAGTTTATACTTTGTTAATTTGGGTTACTTATTTTTATCATCTCAACTCTTTTCGGTTGTGTGCTCCTCATATTATTATATTTATCATTCCCATTCCTTTTTAATTCCCTCTCTTCTCAATGTCCGACTTTTCGTTGTTTAGCTCCTCTACTCCTTCAAATGCCTGGTCTATGACATTTATTCTGGATGATTAATCCATGGCATTACCATCTCACCACATGTTTGGGGCATATCCTTTCTGCATAGCGGAATTCATCCTCTATATTACTTTCATTTCTGGGGTTATTATTTGGTTCTTGGCTGGTTTCTGCCAATACATGGTTTACCTGAGCTGTTCGGGGTCCTTCGTCGTTACTCGCCTGATTCCTTTCCTTTCTTATTTCTCTTATTGCCTGAGCATATTTTTCTATAATCTGGTCCATTTGTTCCTTGTAATTTCCCTTCCTTTTGGGATGCATCTTTTTTCTAGGCACACTTACTTTAAATGTATTCTGGCTTATGATTTTCTTTGTAATACACTCATTCTTTTTGTCCCTTTTCATTAAATTCCTTTTATATTCCTTCATATAACTTCTTTCTCTGCGGTCAGTGACAGTATATCAATATACTGCGGTCAGTTAAGTATATCAATTAAACCACCTTGAGTCATTTCTACTATTTCCTTTATATAATCTCTGTTTGTTTTTCTCGGTCTGTCCAATCTATTAGCTATGTTTTGTTTCGTCTCTACTGTTTTTTCCTCTATGGTTTCAGGACCGGTATTATTTTCTTCCCGTAATCCTTCTACCTGTTCCTTCATTGTCTCGACCTTCCTGTCACTGTCGATTTGACTATCATCGATCTTTTCGTTTACTGTTTCGTAATTTGCATTAGTTTTTTTCTCAGGGACTCTATCCATTTTTTAGTTTCCTCCCTATATTTCTGTCTGTTTCTTTCATCCTCTCTCTCTCTCTCTTTCTGTCTCTCCTCCCTCTCTTTCTGTCTATCTTTCTTATTATCCTCCCTCAGGGATTCTATCGCCCTTATTATTTCCTTCTTATCTTCCTGTCTGTTTTTATTAAGGGATTCTATACTTTTGTTTATATTTTCCTTCATTCCTTGGAGCATCACCATTATTGCATTCATGTCAACGCTCCCTGTTATTTTTTCTGGTTCGGGTTTCTCTGTTTGTTCTACCATTTGTATGGGTTCTTCTCCCGTTTGTTCCTCTAATTCGTCTGCCGTTTGTATTGGTCTTTCTATTTCTAGTGTGGGCGGTTCTAATTCCGTTTCCTCGACTTCTACTGCCTCTCCGTCTTCCACACTTAACTCGGGTTCCACATTCTTCTTCACCTTTTTTCCCTTTGGTTGCGGCATCTTGATTTGTTGGTAGTTGCCGGGTTTGTTCCTTTTTTTCAAGCCTCACTAGTTGGGCTGCCAATTTATAACAAATAGAAATTGGGTGTGGTGTACCTTTTTTAACAGCCCCACGCTGGGCGCCAATTTATAACAAAATAAATGAAATGTGTGTTCGTTGTAATATGTCGGGCGTTACCTCCGCGCACTTTTTGTTACTTACTGATGACAGGATCCTCTGCGGTGATGTAGTCCTGTAAAACAACTTAATCTACTATGTGTTTGTGGGCGCCACTTGGAATCTTTTGTTCCAAGAAAATGTTATTAAAATTAAAATTTGGAATTCTTAGCAGATAGTTTAATTCTATGAAAAAAAGTGAACAAGACAGTTTGGGTTTGAAAAAATAAAGTATGTTAAATGATTCTTAAAAAATCGTCTGAAGGACTAACATTCGTGAAAAAATTATAAAATTGCAGAGTTACAAAACAAAATATAAATTATTATTATTATTGACAAGTTTTTTCTTCACTCAAGTATCGGCTAACAAATATTTTATTTTTACTCAGTTGAAAAGCATGAGTTTAATATGTGTAAAATCTTTACTCTCAGGACGTGACTCCTTTGAACTACCAAGACAGATCAATAAGATGCTTTACAAAAATTAAGTGATTTGAAGGTGTGTGTGGCATGTGTAGTATAACTGTGTGACAAATGTAACCAGGTAAAAATGACTTTAACTTTGAACAACTCACGTTCCGATGGGTAATTATTCTCGCACAGGACACTTCTCTTGGGTAGTTTTCAATCTCGCCTCTTCGTGTCGACGTTCCTTGTGCACTGAATTTATTTTAAGTCAAAATGCGATTTTTTACAACTTCCGCACTTTCGTAAAACAGTATGGCAGTAGATTTTCGCTTGAACCCCGCCGCCCGCGATCAGCTGCTCGCGTTTAGTTTCTCAAATTGGCCGCCACAGCGCTGATTCCCTTGCAGTTGATGGAAAGGCTTTGTGTATGTTACGTTATGGGGAGTTTTTGTCAAGTCAGTTTGTCTTAGCAAATACAGCAGAATTGATTCTCTATTAAAATTTTGGTCCCTCCTGGGCCGCTGATATTCTGGCTGCGTGTGTTCTATTAAATGTGCCGTGTTGCTGCTCTATTTCAGCAACACATTGGCGTAGACTCTTGTAGAGGTTAAGTCAGTCTATTTGTCAATGTACGGGAAAAGCCTTTCTTCGTTCTTGTGTCGACTTCTCGCCTTCGGTTTCGCCTCGGTTGCGGTGATCTGTGTCGTGGGTGATGCGTCTGTTCTGGATTCCAAGCATGAAGTGTTTTCTGGTCGAATTTGGTCTTCCTTTTATACTCTGTAAGGCTCATTGTTTTAGCTTTTTGACATGAACTTCCAGTGTATTTGTGTAAAAATTCCTTCTAGAACGTTCGAGAATAATGAAATGGAACTCCGTGGAACAAATTTAACTTCCGTCGAAGCTTTAGAACAAAATTTCTTATTCTTCACACTAAGGATATTACAAAATTTATTCTGGTATTTGTCAAACAATTTTACATCAGTACTCACAATTTGCATGCCATTACTACATTTGGATTCTCTGCTTTCAACTGAATCTAATGATACTAATTACAATTGGTTTTTAAATAAATTAACTATAATAAATAACACAATATACAACTCTTACCTTGGAATGTTTCCATTAAAATTCAATTTTTAGACTAAAAAATTGTTGTGAAGCTGTTTGGTTTCTTCTACAACATTAACACATAATATTACCATCTTTCTATAACAAAATAAATACAGTTTAACATATATAATATACAAATAAATTCAATTTTATATGGCCCATGCCTATGGCCTACGTTGTTGTCACTGTTAAAATACAATAATTAGACTTTTTTCTTTAATATATATGGGATTTTACTAGTATACACTGAGAGTTTATTAAATTGTCTGTCTTTTGTGGTACCTGGTTTATCCTGATACATATTATTTTTATTGTAGGATTACTTAGCATCATATTGGTTTGCCTAAGTTGTCCTTTTTCTTTGTGTGACAAATCTCACTCTTATAAATCAAATTCTTTAATAATTGATCTTATTTTCAACTGAGTCTGTTTGTTTTCATGGTACACTAAAGTATTGTACCCTTTTCTTTTATTTTTGTTAATATTTTATAAACATTTAGTCAAATATGACTATTTCTTGTAATGGTTGCTTGGCCTTAGCCATATATGGTATAGGTAAATAGTTTGCTAACTCGACTATTATAGTGTTTAAGTTAGTCAAATATATTAGTATAGTCGCTTTATATTATATTTCAACTTTCTAATGCAATTTGGTTGCATTTTGTCAACATTAAATCCATAAATATCACAATATTATATGCCTACTACATGTTTTTAGTTAATACTGTTTTTGGCTATTTTAACCGACTTTTATTCATTTGACAGCTTTCTTTATTTAAGATAAATTGTTCATCTTTGTCTACTTGACAATTACATATAGTTCTTATCTCAATTTGATAATAATTAATTTTTACATGAAATCTGAGTGATTGGTCTCAAATCCAACACCTTAATATTTTTTGTCATAACATTTATATATTTTTTATTTTAACTTAGATCCTTTCTAATAATGTATTCAAATCATTTAATACATTTATTTTATTTACATTACATAATATAATAATGGATCATGTCCATTAATTCACAATAAATAGTTCTTTATACCGTATTCAGAGTTACAAAACTTAATAATTAAAGACTTCATTTTGGTTGTTTCTGATATTATTTGTCTCTCTTATAGTATATTATTGGTTTTACACTGTTCTTCACTTGAATAATATATATGGGGTTTGAGTCTTAGTCATAGTCTGGTCGTTTTTCATGTTAGTAGTATTAATTATTAGACATTATTACAAAATTTTTTGGGACTACTTGGGTTCGATACTGTTCACCTCACTTTCCTCTTATGATAAATTGCTATGTAAATGATTTCCTTTATGGAACGTTCTGTGATGTTACACATGCCTCTCTGTTAAAATTGATAATTTTGGAAAAACATATTTTTGGTTTTGATGAAATTATCATTTCTATATTAACCTTTTATTAGCTTCTTTATATTTCATTCTTTTATCTTATAATTGAATTCCTGTACTACTCCTTTAATATATTAATCCAACTCATTATTCATATTTCGTTCTTTGTCGTATCACCTATTCCTTTCCTTTTTACCTTGATGATAATTACTTAATCTTTGATATAATTCCCTAACTTTTATAGTGGGTTGGAAGTCAGAGTGGCTCGCTATGGCATACATTCTCCGCCCTTCCCTATCTATAACTCCTGAAATCAGAGGCAACACATCCCTGTCCAGAAAATAATAATTGCACCTTTGCAACAACTAATAATAATAAAAAAAAAAAATACAATATTCAAAGATCATAAGCTCCTACACATAAATTCCCTTTCTTAAACTCTTCTGATTAAATATCACTATAATATTGATGACTCGGAACACTAAGTTTTTTATAAGTAAAAACGTAAAGTTTTACCTTACAGCCTAAACCGGCTTTCACCTATAGAGGGCTTCATCAGAGGCTGTCTTAAGATCGAAAGAACGAAACTATCTCGTCGCCAACAACAAGACGAACAGCGCTACTTACGACAGCCTCTGATGAAGCCTTCTATAGGTGAAAGCCGGTTTAGGCTGTAAGGTAAAACTTTACGTTTTTACTTATAAAAACTTAGTGTTCCGAGTCGTCAATATTATAGTGATATTTAGTTAAGTAACGGACACGTCATGGACAACGAAATCCAAGAATCTTCTGATTATTTCACAATTATATTAATATATCATTCTCCGCAGGTAAAATTATCGTTTAAAATCATTCAATGTTAATAGCTATATTTATATTCATCATTGCCTCCTTATGTAACACACTGATTCCTTTTTTTTTCATTTATCATTTCCTTTTAGTGTCAATTATGTGACAGTATTTTTCCTTCTTTTCTCCCCCTTAGTAATATTAATTGTTATTTGATTGCTTAATAATTCATTTAACTAATTATGTCCTTTCCTTCTTTCCTTTTTCTCCTCCTCTAAGCACGGGTAAGCTGGTAAATATACGTTGACTTGGCTATTGGAAATAAATCTATATTTTATATGTATTTATTCTTGCCTTTGGTGGAAGGTGTCCTTCTCGTAATATTTATTAATAATCTCTCTCCTTGTTTATTTATATAATAATACTTATATTTATTTAATAATCTCTATCCCCTTTCTAATCATGGGTAAGTTGGAAAATTCACGTTGACATGTTTTTAGTCATGGTACCTTTTCCATGATGCTGTATTTGACTTGGGTTTTTATTCATGGTACCTAACAGTGCCTGTTACCTTGTATGTATACTTTTTGTCTGATAGTATTTGAGTTTATACTTTGTTAATTTGGGTTACTTATTTTTATCATCTCAACTTTTTTCGGTTGTGTGCTCCTCATATTATTATATTTATCATTCCCATTCCTTTTTAATTCCCTCTCTTCTCAATGTCCG
Source organism: Magicicada septendecula (assembly GCA_034769895.1). Lineage (NCBI taxonomy): Eukaryota > Metazoa > Arthropoda > Insecta > Hemiptera > Cicadidae > Magicicada > Magicicada septendecula. The sequence continues at coordinate 666,616,553 of CM068368.1, forward strand.
ACTTTTCGTTGTTTAGCTCCTCTACTCCTTCAAATGCCTGGTCTATGACATTTATTCTGGATGATTAATCCATGGCATTACCATCTCACCACATGTTTGGGGCATATCCTTTCTGCATAGCGGAATTCATCCTCTATATTACTTTCATTTCTGGGGTTATTATTTGGTTCTTGGCTGGTTTCTGCCAATACATGGTTTACCTGAGCTGTTCGGGGTCCTTCGTCGTTACTCGCCTGATTCCTTTCCTTTCTTATTTCTCTTATTGCCTGAGCATATTTTTCTATAATCTGGTCCATTTGTTCCTTGTAATTTCCCTTCCTTTTGGGATGCATCTTTTTTCTAGGCACACTTACTTTAAATGTATTCTGGCTTATGATTTTCTTTGTAATACACTCATTCTTTTTGTCCCTTTTCATTAAATTCCTTTTATATTCCTTCATATAACTTCTTTCTCTGCGGTCAGTGACAGTATATCAATATACTGCGGTCAGTTAAGTATATCAATTAAACCACCTTGAGTCATTTCTACTATTTCCTTTATATAATCTCTGTTTGTTTTTCTCGGTCTGTCCAATCTATTAGCTATGTTTTGTTTCGTCTCTACTGTTTTTTCCTCTATGGTTTCAGGACCGGTATTATTTTCTTCCCGTAATCCTTCTACCTGTTCCTTCATTGTCTCGACCTTCCTGTCACTGTCGATTTGACTATCATCGATCTTTTCGTTTACTGTTTTGTAATTTGCATTAGTTTTTTTCTCAGGGACTCTATCCATTTTTTAGTTTCCTCCCTATATTTCTGTCTGTTTCTTTCATCCTCTCTCTCTCTCTTTCTGTCTCTCCTCCCTCTTTTTCTGTCTATCTTTCTTATTATCCTCCCTCAGGGATTCTATCGCCCTTATTATTTCCTTCTTATCTTCCTGTCTGTTTTTATTAAGGGATTCTATACTTTTGTTTATATTTTCCTTCATTCCTTGGAGCATCACCATTATTGCATTCATGTCAACGCTCCCTGTTATTTTTTCTGGTTCGGGTTTCTCTGTTTGTTCTACCATTTGTATGGGTTCTTCTCCCGTTCGTTCCTCTAATTCGTCTGCCGTTTGTATTGGTCTTTCTATTTCTAGTGTGGGCGGTTCTAATTCCGTTTCCTCGACTTCTACTGCCTCTCCGTCTTCCACACTTAACTCGGGTTCCACATTCTTCTTCACCTTTTTTCCCTTTGGTTGCGGCATCTTGATTTGTTGGTAGTTGCCGGGTTTGTTCCTTTTTTTCAAGCCTCACTAGTTGGGCTGCCAATTTATAACAAATAGAAATTGGGTGTGGTGTACCTTTTTTAACAGCCCCACGCTGGGCGCCAATTTATAACAAAATAAATGAAATGTGTGTTCGTTGTAATATGTCGGGCGTTACCTCCGCGCACTTTTTGTTACTTACTGATGACTGGATCCTCTGCGGTGATGTAGTCCTGTAAAACAACTTAATCTACTATGTGTTTGTGGGCGCCACTTGGAATCTTTTGTTCCAAGAAAATGTTATTAAAATTAAAATTTGGAATTCTTAGCAGATAGTTTAATTCTATGAAAAAAAGTGAACAAGACAGTTTGGGTTTGAAAAAATAAAGTATGTTAAATGATTCTTAAAAAATCGTCTGAAGGACTAACATTCGTGAAAAAATTATAAAATTGCAGAGTTACAAAACAAAATATAAATTATTATTATTATTGACAAGTTTTTTCTTCACTCAAGTATCGGCTAACAAATATTTTATTTTTACTCAGTTGAAAAGCATGAGTTTAATATGTGTAAAATCTTTACTCTCAGGACGTGACTCCTTTGAACTACCAAGACAGATCAATAAGATGCTTTACAAAAATTAAGTGATTTGAAGGTGTGTGTGGCATGTGTAGTATAACTGTGTGACAAATGTAACCAGGTAAAAATGACTTTAACTTTGAACAACTCACGTTCCGATGGGTAATTATTCTCGCACAGGACACTTCTCTTGGGTAGTTTTCAATCTCGCCTCTTCGTGTCGACGTTCCTTGTGCACTGAATTTATTTTAAGTCAAAATGCGATTTTTTACAACTTCCGCACTTTCGTAAAACAGTATGGCAGTAGATTTTCGCTTGAACCCCGCCGCCCGCGATCAGCTGCTCGCGTTTAGTTTCTCAAATTGGCCGCCACAGCGCTGATTCCCTTGCAGTTGATGGAAAGGCTTTGTGTATGTTACGTTATGGGGAGTTTTTGTCAAGTCAGTTTGTCTTAGCAAATACAGCAGAATTGATTCTCTATTAAAATTTTGGTCCCTCCTGGGCCGCTGATATTCTGGCTGCGTGTGTTCTATTAAATGTGCCGTGTTGCTGCTCTATTTCAGCAACACATTGGCGTAGACTCTTGTAGAGGTTAAGTCAGTCTATTTGTCAATGTACGGGAAAAGCCTTTCTTCGTTCTTGTGTCGACTTCTCGCCTTCGGTTTCGCCTCGGTTGGGGTGATCTGTGTCGTGGGTGATGCGTCTGTTCTGGATTCCAAGCATGAAGTGTTTTCTGGTCGAATTTGGTCTTCCTTTTATACTCTGTAAGGCTCATTGTTTTAGCTTTTTGACATGAACTTCCGGTGTATTTGTGTAAAAATTCCTTCTAGAACGTTCGAGAATAATGAAATGGAACTCCGTGGAACAAATTTAACTTCCGTCGAAGCTTTAGAACAAAATTTCTTATTCTTCACACTAAGGATATTACAAAATTTATTCTGGTATTTGTCAAACAATTTTACATCAGTACTCACAATTTGCATGCCATTACTACATTTGGATTCTCTGCTTTCAACTTAATCTAATGATACTAAATACAATTGGTTTTTAAATAAATTAACTATAATAAATAACACAATATACAACTCTTACCTTGGAATGTTTCCATTAAAATTCAATTTTTAGACTAAAAAATTGTTGTGAAGCTGTTTGGTTTCTTCTACAACATTAACACATAATATTACCATCTTTCTATAACAAAATAAATACAGTTTAACATATATAATATACAAATAAATTCAATTTTATATGGCCCATGCCTATGGCCTACGTTGTTGTCACTGTTAAAATACAATAATTAGACTTTTTTCTTTAATATATATGGGATTTTACTAGTATACACTGAGAGTTTATTAAATTGTCTGTCTTTTGTGGTACCTGGTTTATCCTGATACATATTATTTTTATTGTAGGATTACTTAGCATCATATTGGTTTGCCTAAGTTGTCCTTTTTCTTTGTGTGACAAATCTCACTCTTATAAATCAAATTCTTTAATAATTGATCTTATTTTCAACTGAGTCTGTTTGTTTTCATGGTACACTAAAGTATTGTACCCTTTTCTTTTATTTTTGTTAATATTTTATAAACATTTAGTCAAATATGACTATTTCTTGTAATGGTTGCTTGGCCTTAGCCATATATGGTATAGGTAAATAGTTTGCTAACTCGACTATTACAGTGTTTAAGTTAGTCAAATATATTAGTATAGTCGCTTTATATTATATTTCAACTTTCTAATGCAATTTGGTTGCATTTTGTCAACATTAAATCCATAAATATCACAATATTATATGCCTACTACATGTTTTTAGTTAATACTGTTTTTGGCTATTTTAACCGACTTTTATTCATTTGACAGCTTTCTTTATTTAAGATAAATTGTTCATCTTTGTCTACATGACAATTACATATAGTTTTTATCTCAATTTGATAATAATTAATTTTTACATGAAATCTGAGTGATTGGTCTCAAATCCAACACCTTAATATTTTTTGTCATAACATTTATATATTTTTTATTTTAACTTAGATCCTTTCTAATAATGTATTCAAATCATTTAATACATTTATTTTATTTACATTACATAATATAATAATGGATCATGTCCATTAATTCACAATAAATAGTTCTTTATACCCTATTCAGAGTTACAAAACTTAATAATTAAAGACTTCATTTTGGTTGTTTCTGATATTATTTGTCTCTCTTATAGTATATTATTGGTTTTACACTGTTCTTCACTTGAATAATATATATGGGGTTTGAGTCTTAGTCATAGTCTGGTCGTTTTTCATGTTAGTAGTATTAATTATTAGACATTATTACAAAATTTTTTGGGACTACTTGGGTTCGATACTGTTCACCTCACTTTCCTCTTATGATAAATTGCTATGTAAATGATTTCCTTTATGGAACGTTCTGTGATGTTACACATGCCTCTCTGTTAAAATTGATAATTTTGGAAAAACATATTTTTGGTTTTGATGAAATTATCATTTCTATATTAACCTTTTATTAGCTTCTTTATATTTCATTCTTTTATCTTATAATTGAATTCCTGTACTACTCCTTTAATATATTAATCCAACTCATTATTCATATTTCGTTCTTTGTCGTATCACCTATTCCTTTCCTTTTTACCTTGATGTTAATTACTTAATCTTTGATATAATTCCCTAACTTTTATAGTGGGTTGGAAGTCAGAGTGGCTCGCTATGGCATACATTCTCCGCCCTTCCCTATCTATAACTCCTGAAATCAGAGGCAACACATCCCTGTCCAGAAAATAATAATTGCACCTTTGCAACAACTAATAATAATAATAAAAAAAAATACAATATTCAAAGATCATAAGCTCCTACACATAAATTTCCTTTCTTAAACTCTTCTGATTAAATATCACTATAATATTGACGACTCGGAACACTAAGTTTTTTATAAGTAAAAACGTAAAGTTTTACCTTACAGCCTAAACCGGCTTTCACCTATAGAGGGCTTCATCAGAGGCTGTCTTAAGATCGAAAGAACGAAACTATCTCGTCGCCAACAACAAGACGAACAGCGCTACTTACGACAGCCTCTGATGAAGCCTTCTATAGGTGAAAGCCGGTTTAGGCTGTAAGGTAAAACTTTACGTTTTTACTTATAAAAACTTAGTGTTCCGAGTCGTCAATATTATAGTGATATTTAGTTAAGTAACGGACACGTCATGGACAACGAAATCCAAGAATCTTCTGATTATTTCACAATTATATTAATATATCATTCTCCGCAGGTAAAATTATCGTTTAAAATCATTCAATGTTAATAGCTATATTTATATTCATCATTGCCTCCTTATGTAACACACTGATTCCTTTTTTTTTCATTTATCATTTCCTTTTAGTGTCAATTATGTGACAGTATTTTTCCTTCTTTTCTCCCCCTTAGTAATATTAATTGTTATTTGATTGCTTAATAATTCATTTAACTAATTATGTCCTTTCCTTCTTTCCTTTTTCTCCTCCTCTAAGCACGGGTAAGCTGGTAAATATACGTTGACTTGGCTATTGGAAATAAATCTATATTTTATATGTATTTATTCTTGCCTTTGGTGGAAGGTGTCCTTCTCGTAATATTTATTAATAATCTCTCTCCTTGTTTATTTATATAATAATACTTATATTTATTTAATAATCTCTATCCCCTTTCTAATCATGGGTAAGTTGGAAAATTCACGTTGACATGTTTTTAGTCATGGTACCTTTTCCATGATGCTGTATTTGACTTGGGTTTTTATTCATGGTACCTAACAGTGCCTGTTACCTTGTATGTATACTTTTTGTCTGATAGTATTTGAGTTTATACTTTGTTAATTTGGGTTACTTATTTTTATCATCTCAACTTTTTTCGGTTGTGTGCTCCTCATATTATTATATTTATCATTCCCATTCCTTTTTAATTCCCTCTCTTCTCAATGTCCGACTTTTCGTTGTTTAGCTCCTCTACTCCTTCAAATGCCTGGTCTATGACATTTATTCTGGATGATTAATCCATGGCATTACCATCTCACCACATGTTTGGGGCATATCCTTTCTGCATAGCGGAATTCATCCTCTATATTACTTTCATTTCTGGGGTTATTATTTGGTTCTTGGCTGGTTTCTGCCAATACATGGTTTACCTGAGCTGTTCGGGGTCCTTCGTCGTTACTCGCCTGATTCCTTTCCTTTCTTATTTCTCTTATTGCCTGAGCATATTTTTCTATAATCTGGTCCATTTGTTCCTTGTAATTTCCCTTCCTTTTGGGATGCATCTTTTTTCTAGGCACACTTACTTTAAATGTATTCTGGCTTATGATTTTCTTTGTAATACACTCATTCTTTTTGTCCCTTTTCATTAAATTCCTTTTATATTCCTTCATATAACTTCTTTCTCTGCGGTCAGTGACAGTATATCAATATACTGCGGTCAGTTAAGTATATCAATTAAACCACCTTGAGTCATTTCTACTATTTCCTTTATATAATCTCTGTTTGTTTTTCTCGGTCTGTCCAATCTATTAGCTATGTTTTGTTTCGTCTCTACTGTTTTTTCCTCTATGGTTTCAGGACCGGTATTATTTTCTTCCCGTAATCCTTCTACCTGTTCCTTCATTGTCTCGACCTTCCTGTCACTGTCGATTTGACTATCATCGATCTTTTCGTTTACTGTTTCGTAATTTGCATTAGTTTTTTTCTCAGGGACTCTATCCATTTTTTAGTTTCCTCCCTATATTTCTGTCTGTTTCTTTCATCCTCTCTCTCTCTCTTTCTGTCTCTCCTCCCTCTCTTTCTGTCTATCTTTCTTATTATCCTCCCTCAGGGATTCTATCGCCCTTATTATTTCCTCCTTATCTTCCTGTCTGTTTTTATTCAGGGATTCTATACTTTTGTTTATATTTTCCTTCATTCCTTGGAGCATCACCATTATTGCATTCATGTCAACGCTCCCTGTTATTTTTTCTGGTTCGGGTTTCTCTGTTTGTTCTACCATTTGTATGGGTTCTTCTCCCGTTTGTTCCTCTAATTCGTCTGCCGTTTGTATTGGTCTTTCTATTTCTAGTGTGGGCGGTTCTAATTCCGTTTCCTCGACTTCTACTGCCTCTCCGTCTTCCACACTTAACTCGGGTTCCACATTCTTCTTCACCTTTTTTCCCTTTGGTTGCGGCATCTTGATTTGTTGGTAGTTGCCGGGTTTGTTCCTTTTTTTCAAGCCTCACTAGTTGGGCTGCCAATTTATAACAAATAGAAATTGGATGTGGTGAACCTTTTTTAACAGCCCCACGCTGGGCGCCAATTTATAACAAAATAAATGAAATGTGTGTTCGTTGTAATATGTCGGGCGTTACCTCCGCGCACTTTTTGTTACTTACTGATGACTGGATCCTCTGCGGTGATGTAGTCCTGTAAAACAACTTAATCTACTATGTGTTTGTGGGCGCCACTTGGAATCTTTTGTTCCAAGAAAATGTTATTAAAATTAAAATTTGGAATTCTTAGCAGATAGTTTAATTCTATGAAAAAATGTGAACAAGACAGTTTGGGTTTGAAAAAATAAAGTATGTTTAATGATTCTTAAAAAATCGTCTGAAGGACTAACATTCGTGAAAAAATTATAAAATTGCAGAGTTACAAAACAAAATATAAATTATTATTATTATTGACAAGTTTTTTCTTCACTCAAGTATCGGCTAACAAATATTTTATTTTTACTCAGTTGAAAAGCATGAGTTTAATATGTGAAAAATCTTTACTCTCAGGACGTGACTCCTTTGAACTACCAAGACAGATCAATAAGATGCTTTACAAAAATTAAGTGATGTGAAGGTGTGTGTGGCATGTGTAGTATAACTGTGTGACAAATGTAACCAGGTAAAAATGACTTTAACTTTGAACAACTCACGTTCCGATGGGTAATTATTCTCGCACAGGACACTTCTCTTGGGTAGTTTTCAATCTCGCCTCTTCGTGTCGACGTTCCTTGTGCACTGAATTTATTTTAAGTCAAAATGCGATTTTTTACAACTTCCGAACTTTCGTAAAACAGTATGGCAGTAGATTTTCGCTTGAACCCCGCCGCCCGCGATCAGCTGCTCGCGTTTAGTTTCTCAAATTGGCCGCCACAGCGCTGATTCCCTTGCAGTTGATGGAAAGGCTTTGTGTATGTTACGTTATGGGGAGTTTTTGTCAAGTCAGTTTGTCTTAGCAAATACAGCAGAATTGATTCTCTATTAAAATTTTGGTCCCTCCTGGGCCGCTGATATTCTGGCTGCGTGTGTTCTATTAAATGTGCCGTGTTGGTGCTCTATTTCAGCAACAGATTGGCGTAGACTCTTGTAGAGGTTAAGTCAGTCTATTTGTCAATGTACGGGAAAAGCCTTTCTTCGTTCTTGTGTCGACTTCTCGCCTTCAGTTTCGCCTCGGTTGCGGTGATCTGTGTCGTGGGTGATGCGTCTGTTCTGGATTCCAAGCATGAAGTGTTTTCTGGTCGAATTTGGTCTTCCTTTTATACTCTGTAAGGCTCATTGTTTTAGCTTTTTGACATGAACTTCCAGTGTATTTGTGTAAAAATTCCTTCTAGAACGTTCGAGAATAATGAAATGGAACTCCGTGGAACAAATTTAACTTCCGTCGAAGCTTTAGAACAAAATTTCTTATTCTTCACACTAAGGATATTACAAAATTTATTCTGGTATTTGTCAAACAATTTTACATCAGTACTCACAATTTGCATGCCATTACTACATTTGGATTCTCTGCTTTCAACTGAATCTAATGATACTAATTACGATTGGTTTTTAAATAAATTAACTATAATAAATAACACAATATACAACTCTTACCTTGGAATGTTTCCATTAAAATTCAATTTTTAGACTAAAAAATTGTTGTGAAGCTGTTTGGTTTCTTCTACAACATTAACACATAATATTACCATCTTTCTATAACAAAATAAATACAGTTTAACATATATAATATACAAATAAATTCAATTTTATATGGCCCATGCCTATGGCCTACGTTGTTGTCACTGTTAAAATACAATAATTAGTCTTTTTTCTTTAATATATATGGGATTTTACTAGTATACACTGAGAGTTTATTAAATTGTCTGTCTTTTGTGGTACCTGGTTTATCCTGATACATATTATTTTTATTGTAGGATTACTTAGCATCATATTGGTTTGCCTAAGTTGTCCTTTTTCTTTGTGTGACAAATCTCACTCTTATAAATCAAATTCTTTAATAATTGATCTTATTTTCAACTGAGTCTGTTTGTTTTCATGGTACACTAAAGTATTGTACCCTTTTCTTTTATTTTTGTTAATATTTTATAAACATTTAGTCAAATATGACTATTTCTTGTAATGGTTGCTTGGCCTTAGCCATATATGGTATAGGTAAATAGTTTGCTAACTCGACTATTATAGTGTTTAAGTTAGTCAAATATATTAGTATAGTCGCTTTATATTATATTTCAACTTTCTAATGCAATTTGGTTGCATTTTGTCAACATTAAATCCATAAATATCACAATATTATATGCCTACTACATGTTTTTAGTTAATACTGTTTTTGGCTATTTTAACCGACTTTTATTCATTTGACAGCTTTCTTTATTTAAGATAAATTGTTCATCTTTGTCTACTTGACAATTACATATAGTTTTTATCTCAATTTGATAATAATTAATTTTTACATGAAATCTGAGTGATTGGTCTCAAATCCAACACCTTAATATTTTTTGTCATAACATTTATATATTTTTTATTTTAACTTAGATCCTTTCTAATAATGTATTCAAATCATTTAATACATTTATTTTATTTACATTACATAATATAATAATGGATCATGTCCATTAATTCACAATAAATAGTTCTTTATACCCTATTCAGAGTTACAAAACTTAATAATTAAAGACTTCATTTTGGTTGTTTCTGATATTATTTGTCTCTCTTATAGTATATTATTGGTTTTACACTGTTCTTCACTTGAATAATATATATGGGGTTTGAGTCTTAGTCATAGTCTGGTCGTTTTTCATGTTAGTAGTATTAATTATTAGAAAATATTACAAAATTTTTTGGGGCTACTTGGGTTCGATACTGTTCACCTCACTTTCCTCTTATGATAAATTGCTATGTAAATGATTTCCTTTATGGAACGTTCTGTGATGTTACACATGCCTCTCTGTTAAAATTGATAATTTTGGAAAAACATATTTTTGGTTTTGATGAAATTATCATTTCTATATTAACCTTTTATTAGCTTCTTTATATTTCATTCTTTTATCTTATAATTGAATTCCTGTACTACTCCTTTAATATATTAATCCAACTCATTATTCATATTTCGTTCTTTGTCGTATCACCTATTCCTTTCCTTTTTACCTTGGATGTTAATTACTTAATCTTTGATATAATTCCCTAACTTTTATAGTGGGTTGGAAGTCAGAGTGGCTCGCTATGGCATACATTCTCCGCCCTTCCCTATCTATAACTCCTGAAATCAGAGGCAACACATCCCTGTCCAGAAAATAATAATTGCACCTTTGCAACAACTAATAATAATAATAAAAAAAAAATACAATATTCAAAGATCATAAGCTCCTACACATAAATTCCCTTTCTTAAACTGTTCTGATTAAATATCACTATAATATTGACGACTCGGAACACTAAGTTTTTTATAAGTAAAAACGTAAAGTTTTACCTTACAGCCTAAACCGGCTTTCACCTATAGAGGGCTTCATCAGAGGCTGTCTTAAGATCGAAAGAACGAAACTATCTCGTCGCCAACAACAAGACGAACAGCGCTACTTACGACAGCCTCTGATGAAGCCTTCTATAGGTGAAAGCCGGTTTAGGCTGTAAGGTAAAACTTTACGTTTTTACTTATAAAAACTTAGTGTTCCGAGTCGTCAATATTATAGTGATATTTAGTTAAGTAACGGACACGTCATGGACAACGAAATCCAAGAATCTTCTGATTATTTCACAATTATATTAATATATCATTCTCCGCAGGTAAAATTATCGTTTAAAATCATTCAATGTTAATAGCTATATTTATATTCATCATTGCCTCCTTATGTAACACACTGATTCCTTTTTTTTTTTCATTTATCATTTCCTTTTAGTGTCAATTATATGACAGTATTTTTCCTTCTTTTCTCCCCCTTAGTAATATTAATTGTTATTTGATTGCTTAATAATTCATTTAACTAATTATGTCCTTTCCTTCTTTCCTTTTTCTCCTCCTCTAAGCACGGGTAAGCTGGTAAATATACGTTGACTTGGCTATTGGAAATAAATCTATATTTTATATGTATATATTCTTGCCTTTGGTGGAAGGTGTCCTTCTCGTAATATTTATTAATAATCCCTCTCCTTGTTTATTTATATAATAATACTTATATTTATTTAATAATCTCTATCCCCTTTCTAATTATGGGTAAGTTGAAAAATTCACATTGACATGTTTTTAGTCATGGTACCTTTTCCATGATGCTGTATTTGACTTGGGTTTTTATTCATGGTACCTAACAGTGCCTGTTACCTTGTATGTATACTTTTTGTCTGATAGTATTTGAGTTTATACTTTGCTAATTTGGGTTACTTATTTTTATCATCTCAACTCTTTTCGGTTGTGTGCTCCTCATATTATTATATTTATCATTCCCATTCCTTTTTAATTCCCTCTCTTCTCAATGTCCGACTTTTCGTTGTTTAGCTCCTCTACTCCTTCAAATGCCTGGTCTATGACATTTATTCTGGATGATTAATCCATGGCATTACCATCTCACCACATGTTTGGGGCATATCCTTTCTGCATAGCGGAATTCATCCTCTATATTACTTTCATTTCTGGGGTTATTATTTGGTTCTTGGCTGGTTTCTGCCAATACATGGTTTACCTGAGCTGTTCGGGGTCCTTCGTCGTTACTCGCCTGATTCCTTTCCTTTCTTATTTCTCTTATTGCCTGAGCATATTTTTCTATAATCTGGTCCATTTGTTCCTTGTAATTTCCCTTCCTTTTGGGATGCATCTTTTTTCTAGGCACACTTACTTTAAATGTATTCTGGCTTATGATTTTCTTTGTAATACACTCATTCTTTTTGTCCCTTTTCATTAAATTCCTTTTATATTCCTTCATATAACTTCTTTCTCTGCGGTCAGTGACAGTATATCAATATACAGCGGTCAGTTAAGTATATCAATTAAACCACCTTGAGTCATTTCTACTATTTCCTTTATATAATCTCTGTTTGTTTTTCTCGGTCTGTCCAATCTATTAGCTATGTTTTGTTTCGTCTCTACTGTTTTTTCCTCTATGGTTTCAGGACCGGTATTATTTTCTTCCCGTAATCCTTCTACCTGTTCCTTCATTGTCTCGACCTTCCTGTCACTGTCGATTTGACTATCATCGATCTTTTCGTTTACTGTTTTGTAATTTGCATTAGTTTTTTTTCTCAGGGACTCTATCCATTTTTTAGTTTCCTCCCTATATTTCTGTCTGTTTCTTTCATCCTCTCTCTCTCTCTTTCTGTCTCTCCTCCCTCTCTTTCTGTCTATCTTTCTTATTATCCTCCCTCAGGGATTCTATCGCCCTTATTATTTCCTCCTTATCTTCCTGTCTGTTTTTATTAAGGGATTCTATACTTTTGTTTATATTTTCCTTCATTCCTTGGAGCATCACCATTATTGCATTCATGTCAACGCTCCCTGTAATTTTTTCTGGTTCGGGTTTCTCTGTTTGTTCTACCATTTGTATGGGTTCTTCTCCCGTTTGTTCCTCTAATTCGTCTGCCGTTTGTATTGGTCTTTCTATTTCTAGTGTGGGCGGTTCTAATTCCGTTTCCTCGACTTGTACTGCCTCTCCGTCTTCCACACTTAACTCGGGTTCCACATTCTTCTTCACCTTTTTTCCCTTTGGTTGCGGCATCTTGATTTGTTGGTAGTTGCCGGGTTTGTTCCTTTTTTTCAAGCCTCACTAATTGGGCTGCCAATTTATAACAAATAGAAATTAGGTGTGGTGTACCTTTTTTAACAGCCCCACGCTGGGCGCCAATTTATAACAAAATAAATGAAATGTGTGTTCGTTGTAATATGTCGGGCGTTACCTCCGCGCACTTTTTGTTACTTACTGATGACTGGATCCTCTGCGGTGATGTAGTCCTGTAAAACAACTTAATCTACTATGTGTTTGTGGGCGCCACTTGGAATCTTTTGTTCCAAGAAAATGTTATTAAAATTAAAATTTGGAATTCTTAGCAGATAGTTTAATTCTATGAAAAAATGTGAACAAGACAGTTTGGGTTTGAAAAAATAAAGTATGTTTAATGATTCTTAAAAAATCGTCTGAAGGACTAACATTCGTGAAAAAATTATAAAATTGCAGAGTTACAAAACAAAATATAAATTATTATTATTATTGACAAGTTTTTTCTTCACTCAAGTATCGGCTAACAAATATTTTATTTTTACTCAGTTGAAAAGCATGAGTTTAATATGTGAAAAATCTTTACTCTCAGGACGTGACTCCTTTGAACTACCAAGACAGATCAATAAAATGCTTTACAAAAATTAAGTGATTTGAAGGTGTGTGTGGCATGTGTAGTATAACTGTGTGACAAATGTAACCAGGTAAAAATGACTTTAACTTTGAACAACTCACGTTCCGATGGGTAATTATTCTCGCACAGGACACTTCTCTTGGGTAGTTTTCAATCTCGCGTCTTCGTGTCGATGTTCCTTGTGCACTGAATTTATTTTAAGTCAAAATGCGATTTTTTACAACTTCCGCACTTTCGTAAAACAGTTTGGCAGTAGATTTTCGCTTGAACCCCGCCGCCAGCGATCAGCTGCTCGCGTTTAGTTTCTCAAATTGGCCGCCACAGCGCTGATTCCCTTGCAGTTGATGGAAAGGCTTTGTGTATGTTACGTTATGGGGAGTTTTTGTCAAGTCAGTTTGTCTTAGTGAATACAGCAGAATTGATCCTCTATTAAAATTTTGGTCCCTCCTGGGCCGCTGATATTCTGGCTGCGTGTGTTCTATTAAATGTGCCGTGTTGCTGCTCTATTTCAGCAACACATTGGCGTAGACTCTTGTAGAGGTTAAGTCAGTCTATTTGTCAATGTACGGGAAAAGCCTTTCTTCGTTCTTGTGTCGACTTCTCGCCTTCGGTTTCGCCTCGGTTGCGGTGATCAGTGTCGTGGGTGATGCGTCTGTTCTGGATTCCAAGCATGAAGTGTTTTCTGGTCGAATTTGGTCTTCCTTTTATACTCTGTAAGGCTCATTGTTTTAGCTTTTTGACATGAACTTCCAGTGTATTTGTGTAAAAATTCCTTCTAGAACGTTCGAGAATAATGAAATGGAACTCCGTGGAACAAATTTAACTTCCGTCGAAGCTTTAGAACAAAATTTCTTATTCTTCACACTAAGGATATTACAAAATTTATTCTGGTATTTGTCAAACAATTTTACATCAGTACTCACAATTTGCATGCCATTACTACATTTGGATTCTCTGCTTTCAACTGAATCTAATGATACTAATTACGATTGGTTTTTAAATAAATTAACTATAATAAATAACACAATATACAACTCTTACCTTGGAATGTTTCCATTAAAATTCAATTTTTAGACTAAAAAATTGTTGTGAAGCTGTTTGGTTTCTTCTACAACATTAACACATAATATTACCATCTTTCTATAACAAAATAAATACAGTTTAACATATATAATATACAAATAAATTCAATTTTATATGGCCCATGCCTATGGCCTACGTTGTTGTCACTGTTAAAATACAATAATTAGTCTTTTTTCTTTAACATATATGGGATTTTACTAGTATACACTGAGAGTTTATTAAATTGTCTGTCTTTTGTGGTACCTGGTTTATCCTGATACATATTATTTTTATTGTAGGATTACTTAGCATCATATTGGTTTGCCTAAGTTGTCCTTTTTCTTTGTGTGACAAATCTCACTCTTATAAATCAAATTCTTTAATAATTGATCTTATTTTCAACTGAGTCTGTTTGTTTTCATGGTACACTAAAGTATTGTACCCTTTTCTTTTATTTTTGTTAATATTTTATAAACATTTAGTCAAATATGACTATTTCTTGTAATGGTTGCTTGGCCTTAGCCATATATGGTATAGGTAAATAGTTTGCTAACTCGACTATTATAGTGTTTAAGTTAGTCAAATATATTAGTATAGTCGCTTTATATTATATTTCAACTTTCTAATCCAATTTGGTTGCATTTTGTCAACATTAAATCCATAAATATCACAATATTATATGCCTACTACATGTTTTTAGTTAATACTGTTTTTGGCTATTTTAACCGACTTTTATTCATTTGACAGCTTTCTTTATTTAAGATAAATTGTTCATCTTTGTCTACTTGACAATTACATATAGTTTTTATCTCAATTTGATAATAATTAATTTTTACATGAAATCTGAGTGATTGGTCTCAAATCCAACACCTTAATATTTTTTGTCATAACATTTATATATTTTTTATTTTAACTTAGATCCTTTCTAATAATGTATTCAAATCATTTAATACATTTATTTTATTTACATTACATAATATAATAATGGATCATGTCCATTAATTCACAATAAATAGTTCTTTATACCCTATTCAGAGTTACAAAACTTAATAATTAAAGACTTCATTTTGGTTGTTTCTGATATTATTTGTCTCTCTTATAGTATATTATTGGTTTTACACTGTTCTTCACTTGAATAATAGATATGGGGTTTGAGTCTTAGTCATAGTCTGGTCGTTTTTCATGTTAGTAATATTAATTATTAGACAATATTACAAAATTTTTTGGGACTACTTGGGTTCGATACTGTTCACCTCACTTTCCTCTTATGATAAATTGCTATGTAAATGATTTCCTTTTTGGAACGTTCTGTGACGTTACAGTATTAATAGTAGGAAGAATGAAAGTTGTAAACAAAAATATAAAATTTAATTTAAGATTTAACTTTGGTTTGCTTTTAAATATTATGTTCAATGTTTGTGTATGTCATGACCACTAATTTTAAAATTTCTGTTTTCCTCAATGTGAGTATTTTCTCTGCACTCTCTCCACATAGCATATACAGTAAGGGTGGTAATCCACCTCTCTCTCTAACACACATATGGCAAAGAAAATATGTTTCTAAAAAAGAGTTTGAAAGTTTGTTTGTCATTTGTGTAGATAAAGTTTATCATTTTTAGTAAATAAACAATTTTAACACTATGTTGTGATATTAACTCATAACATAATTTCTGTATAGGAATAACAGTTAACAAAGGAAAACAATAAACATTTGTTTCACAGACGTTTCATAAAATAGACACAGTATGCTAGTTATAAACACAGGGAAATACTATAGCTAGAATCATAGATTCTAACACTTCTTGATTTCATTCAAAACTAAACTCATGAAGATAATTAATCATAAAAAGAAGTACAATGTATTAAGATATATTTCAATACCAGGAAGGTCTCAGAATCACCACATATGAGAATTCATGTTACAAATGAGTCTTTCTATGATGCGAAACTGTCCAAAAAACTCTAAGAAATTTTTTTACTTACAGCCTTGTGATTTGCATTCCACATTTTGGCACCCATCTTGCAGAGATTTTGTGTTACTTTAACTCTTTCTTTAATGATTTTCTGCACACTTCCATAACTTACTGAAGTGATATTGCACTAATTCCATGAACAATTATTGCAGACTGTTGTGAATAAAGTGTTGAACTTGCAAAATGTTCTGTAGCATAATGCTACTTCTGGAATGATGTGCAAAAAACTTGGGCCATTTGTACACTTGAGCCTTCAAAAGTGTATCACTGCTGAATTGTGCAACAATCTGTGCAAAATTTCAGCTGGTTTTTCACCTTTGCATATTAAAAACGTAATTATTACATGCTATGCAACAGACATATTGTGATTGCTCATTATGTCAGGTCTAAACCTGACACAATAAAGGTATTTTTACACCCACCCAATGAGTAGCTGTGGCTGGATGTGTCTTTACACATCCAAAGGATTTGTTCTAAAGTAATCATAATCATTAGTGTTAGCTCAGGTAGCCCGTTAGAAGCAATATATATTATATATTATAGTGTTACTGCTACTATTGGCCTATAACTTGAATTCATCAGAAAAAAATTCACATGAAAAATGGCTTACAGAATTATGATTTTAACAAAGATACTGTTTGTCTTTCAGTTCAAGAGTTCTATACCAAGGAGTACACCAAGTATGCAAAAATGAAAAAAAGACTTTGTGATAAAATAGATGTTGCTGGTTCTAAGATCTCCATGCATCCAATTTGTAAAAAAATGTTGAATTAAATACAGAAGATGCAGTGGTGGTACAAGATTACTAGATTTCTAGTAAGTTGTTGCATGAGTTAATTTTTAAGAAAAGTACATTCAGTAAGAACTTAGATGAAGCAGAATCATTACAGAAATTATATATGCCAGAATAGTACAAGCAATTGAGGTCTTTGACTTCCTATTGGAAAAGGATCATGATTAATTATCTGCATTTTCTTAAAAGCGTGGGTTCATAGAAAATGAATAATCAATTTTCTATCAAATTCCACCATAAATAACTATGTAAGTGCTGCATTAAGATGTATTTAATGCAGTGGTTCCTAGAGGTGGCCTATGAGGCTTGAGTATGGATTTATAGTTGTTTTGGTAGTTCATCTTCTTTATAAAATAATGGATTTATAAAGTGATACTTATCTACAATATATTATAAACAATCATTATTATAAACAATACTTATCTACTCTAGTTATAAAGTTCACTATTAACAGGCTATGAGAGTGGGTGTAACCAACTGATAAAAAAATAAGCCAATTGAGTGGACACAAGCAATGACATGACTGACTATGAACACAGTCAGCCCAAAAATTTCTACAACTGATGAAACAAATGCAACCCAAAAATCACATTGATTAACTATGTGTATGAACAGTAGCAATTTTGGTTAATTTTAATTATCTCAAAAGTACTTTACGTTAATAAAAATTAGTTAAAATAAATTAAATAAAATGGCAAAAGTGTTGAAAATGGAGGGAGTCCAGGGTAGGAGAGATAAAAATGCACGTTCAAAGTGAACTGAAGACAGGAAGAAGAGACACAGTGAGAAGATGAAAGAATACTGGAAAAAAAGAAAAGAACAAAGAGTAAAGAATTTAAATTGCCATGTGGTCCTTAGATTGCTGATATGAAAAAAATTAAATAAAATACGCGTATATTGGTAAACATGTAGTACTTTTCCATAGTGGCCTGAGGTTCATATGGAAGGGTACCTTTGTAACGGTACATTTCTACCCATATAGTGGTTTTGGGGAAAAACAAATATAAATTTTATTGTAATTCAAAAGCATCAATAATAATGGTAAAGTTTTATGATGTAATATCAAGCGAGTGGAAATTGTATCAAGGTCAACATTGTATACGCAAAAACAACAGCTATTTTTAGCCAGACGGACTTTGACCTATTAAGTCAACAAGCCAAGCCTGCAAATACGTCATTTGAGAATGCAGTGCGCAATTCGCCTTGCCTTAAAATTTGAGTCGTCATAGTCTGAAGAAAATGAGATTGGTGAAGTGACACCCTCTCCACCTCAGAAAATAACGCAATACATTCGTTCTCAGTAGGGATGCGACATCGACAACAAAACATCGATGTTTCAAAACATCGATGTTCAATATCAAAACATCCATTTTTTTAAACTGGTTTAGTAACCTCTAACATTAATGTTAGCTCGACGGGGGGGGTTAATTTTACTCGTTGATTGGGCTGTCACAAATGACAAAAACGTGGTTGCTAGAGTCAGCGCAAATCACAGAATTTCCATGATGCATTTTTATCACTTTTCCCATAGCTCAGAAAATTGAAGAAGAAATTATTGCTATAAAAAAATTGATAGGGCCAAAGTCATAAAGAACTTGTCTAGCATCCAAAACTCCTACAGACGAATTTGTTGCAGATAATCCTGAGATTGACCACTGTTCATCAATTTATGTGAATTTGAGGGAAGCATTAAAAAAAGGTATATCTGAAAAAATAATAACATTTTTTGTACTCGTCCTTTTCAGACTCAGAGCTCCAACTGACTGCTTGTTGTTACCGGGTATGTCCTGCCGATTGCGTACATGCAGGGTGTTTGCGAGGTTACATAGCTGCATCTCATTGGCTGATTTAAAGTGGCATATGGTCCTCGGACGAGATTAACACAAGTCCTGTGGTTCACACAAACTTGGGCAACGCTGATTAAAATCATGAGTGTGACTATTTCGTAATCCCGTATAGACGGACTGACGCCAAACACTAACACAGACGAAGTTTCACAACAAATTTTGCACATGTGGATTAGAAAGAGGGGTTCCCTACAGGTTGAAATTTATTACGTTTATTGAATAAAAGAATGCCCAGGAGTTGTACCGTCACACGATTGTCATCGCCTTTTGAAATTAGCGAGTATTTGCCAGAGTTGCTGGGTAATGTATAAGAACAAGCACTTATTATCAAGTGATTCTAGTAGAATATTATCACACACACACACACACACACACACACACACACACACACACACACACACACACACACACACACACACACACACACACACACACACACACACACACACACACACACACACACACACACACACACACATATTTATTCCAGTTAATAATCAGGCTACTGGTTATTTGGGCCAGCCACTTTATTGGGACAGTATTCAAAATACAAAATCACAACAGGGTTACACACAGAATGTTTTTTCACCTCATAGTTCTGGTCTGCTGATTATTCAGTACAGTAGGAATGTCTCAGTTTTTCTCTTATTAAACCATTTTTTTTAATATGTAATTTACCCGAATAGACCAGTGAGGTCAACAAACCACAATACATTGTTAACAGTACTCGACAACATGTGTATGGTTTTGGACTTTCGGTGTTTGTCCTTGGCGACATAAAACATGCCAACTACAGGCACCAAAATCCCCTTGAGAGGAATGTTATAAAGTTTTTGATAAAATGCTCTACTAACTCGCATTTAGTGAGATTTTGATGTTTTGGAATAAAAATGCATGGGGAATTTGTCACTTTACAAATTGTATTCATATAATGATACATATACATATACATATACCAAGTACATATACATCATATCTTTATCTATACCATTATACATCAAGAGTACTCTACTCCAGTACCGTTACACAGGTAGAGAAAGCTTACCCGAATTCGGTCTTTTGAATCTATGGTAAAATTCTATGTAATTTCATCAGCTTTCCATACTGTGCCCCTAAACTACATTTGTTTGTTACCGTATTCAAACAGCAGTTGAAAGTGTTAAACTGTATATGATATAGCTTCATGTGGCTTAATCATAATCGTTCTGTATTAAAATACTGTAACGAGCCCAGTAAACTGTATTTTAGTTTACATTTCAAAGATATTAAATTCGTTATCATTTATTTTCATTCCATTGTTGCCGCCTTGATGTGAAATGTATATAAATTTAACAGATAATGTTTGTAAATGTTATATCAACTTTGAATTAATTTTTCATGCCCGTGTAAGATTACTCATTTACTAAAAAAAAAAAAATCGACCATTCTTCATACAAAATAGTATAGGAAATGAAGGTCGACAGCTGTCCAAGTTTGTGAGCTATGCAATGTGTTAAATTAAGATGAATGGTAAGTAGTAAGTGTTACAAAGCATAGTGGTAAGTGGGTAGAGTCTTTATCTGACTTATTTTTTTTATTATGGTATTTTTTCATTCAAAAAAAAAAAACATTGACAACATAAAACATCGAGGACAAAACATAGATGTTAAAAAAACATCGGCTCCAATAAATCGATGTTAAAAACATCGACGTTTTTATCAAAACATCGATGTTTTGAAAACATCGACATCGATGTCGCATCCCTAGTTCTCAGTCTGCAGTCATCTTTAGTGCGAATAGCACGTAAAGTTCCGGAACGTAAATTGCAGGCCCGCAAAGCAACTAAAAAATGTGATTATTTTGATATATTCGGATTTAAAATAGTCTTATACTAAACAAGTAGAGATAGTGAGAAAAATTGCAGTAAATTGACAGTTCGGCCGTAAAATGTGAACAGCGTAACAGCAAACAGTGTAAGCCACGAGTTGACGCCTGGGGCGTCGAATTTCTACGCATCAGCAGGGAAGCAGACATTTCAAAATTACTTAAAATACTGGCCCTTTTAAATTGAGCTCAATAAAAAGAATGTACCGTGGGAAATTGTGTGAGTGTGTGTGTGGAGGTACCTAATTAATCTAAAAGAATAAAAGCACTGGTTTACGTTAATAGAAGGTAGTTTAGTAATTTTCAGCATCTATTTCAATGTTTAAGAAATTAATTTGAAATAATATCTTGAAGAAAGGTTGGAGTTAAAGAAAACAATGTATTGTATTTGTCTTTGAATCGTAAAAGTGTAAAAGATGGAGGGAGTAATTTTTGCCATTGTCATCAATATATAATAACCAAAATAATGAATAAATACAAGTTTGCAAAAATACAGGTAAATTTGAGGTAATCATTTCAAAGCAACCATCTTGTTAATTTTTCAGCTCGTCTAATTCGAACACCTGGCCCCTGGTGAGTAAAACTTTATGTTTGTACTAGACAACATGGTAGCTACATGAGCCGAAAGTGTAAAAATAAACAAAGTTTAGTTGTTATGAAATTTGTAAAAGTAAGTAAGCGAAACATAACACCTTTTGACTCAGTGGTTGTTTCCTCTATCTTGTGACTCAGTAGTCCACCATCATTTTAAGGTTGGGAATCTAATTTTAGAAAGTGCTTTATAGATCTACTGTACAGTTTAGAAGATAGCTGTGTAATTGTTATGGATAACGACAGTAACCATTGTGTACTTCTGGAGAAGGTTCCAATGAGGAAAACAATAAGCCAGGTTTCAATAAACTGGATAAATGAAAAGAAAATACAGCATGGCCCTAATCATACAATCCCAGAGTTCCTGTTGATCATCAATCAGCACTAGTAGAAATAATGAATAAGTTATATCAAAACTAGAAGAAACTGCAGCACAAATGGGACATGAACTTCTAAGGCTGCCTCTCTTATTATTGCACATATAATACTATGTTAATCTGGGTATAAATAAAGAGAGAGAAATACACTTTTAAAAACTGAAGGATGATAGGAAACTATTCAAGGATGTTCAAAATGTGTGACAATTAACAACTGGTAGTGTGTTGAACAGTCAGAAAAATTATGAGATTTCATCACAGGTTTATAATAGTATGGTATCTAAATCTAATATGAAAGTATGGTATATAACCATTTTTAATAAATTTGTGGAGTGACAACTGGATTGAGTGAAGATGAATTGTTAAAAGTGATATAATTTTATACTCAATGCAGGTGTTAAAAATGTGTTGAGATTAAGTCTTTTACATGGAATATATAAAAAGTATATTAGTTTATAAAAAAAAACATTTTTGAGCAAACAAAAAGTTTTTTATCGCTTCACACACACACACACACACACACACACGCGCACGCGCGCGCACACTATAACGTCTTACCTACGTTATAACATCGGGAACCTGTGCTTAATTGCCTCGGATCAATTGCACAGGCTGCCATAGTCGTAACCAACTTCTAATTATTATAATTTTTTTTTGTGTGATTTAAAAAAAAATAATAATTAGAAGTTGGTTACGACTATGGCGCACCAAATAAATAAAATCATATTTAAATAGCGTAACCACCAACATGTGGTCTGTTTGAAAAGTCATTCCCAAGCCATTTTATAACGTCTTACCTACGTTATAACATCGGGAACCTGTGCGTAATTGCCTCGGATCAATTGCACGGGCTGCCATAGTCGTAATCAACTTCTTATTATTAATTTTACAACCTGTAGTTAGAATTAAAGGAAAATTTACATAGGTGTCTGATGATTTATTCACTCAGTAATGTGTTATGTAATGACATCTCTTTATTAAATGATTTCTTTAACAGCTCTACATGAGTTTTTCTTCATAAGGTTTTCTTAATAAATAGTTTACAAAATATTTTCTGAAAGGGGCTCACAACAAAAGAATTGTTATGTGCTAGCTTTTTCCACGGATCCGGGATATTAAACTGGTTTGTAAGTTAAGCTCACTTACTCATATACTATCATACTATTTGGGGGCCATTTGAAGAATGGACTTAATTTAACTTTTAGTATCTGTGAAGCTTTATAATATAGGCACTACTTGCTACTACAAATATTTTTAGTCGTATGACATCCTACATTTTACAAAGTGACTATTATTAAAGTCTTTTATATTGTTATTTAAACTGTCTTTTACAAATCATCTTTTTTGAATGGTAATTAGCCACGGAAGACAAGTCTCCGTGTCACCTGTGATATCCTGAAGTTTACTCCGTGTCCTGGTCCTTGGTCCTTGGGGTGTCCACAGATGGTTGATCTTTATTGTAGTTTACTTTCCTGCTGAAGTTCCTGAAGTGATTCGGTATGCTGTTCTCAGAAGTCTGGTAGCTAAGCATCTTTAGTAGTATAACTAGAGTAAATGTTTTTGTTTGCCACAGAAATGCACGTCACATCGTTATTTATAAAAGGTTCTCACTTTTGGTACCTCGTACCTTTTTAATTTAAACAAACATTGAGATCTTGCACTTAGTCAATAGAGATGTCATCCCTCACACTTATTTATTCCTTTTTGTTTTTTAATAGATTACATGTTTACTTTATAACACACTAATTTACCGCTACATTCCTTTGCACATTGTTAAATCTGCACACTAAAATAAACATATATTGTCGTACTTTGGGGCATGGTTCAGGTCTGTAGTGTTTACTACGAGAATGCTCCATCTCGACTGATTTACTATGTTAGGACAGGTAAGTTAACTGCGTGGAGTTTACGCATCACCATAAAATAGTTCCACCTTTATTTGATATTTACGGTATTAATGTTTGACCTTATAATTATCCAAAGATATGCTTACTTCAAAATTAATTATAGTATACTACTGTGTTGTTGTTTATTTATTTATTTAATTTCAAATTTACAAGTACTATTAGTTTAGTTTATGGGTCATTATGCAAGTTGATTCCGGTTATCGCATGTCAATGCATGGTAAATTATTAAAGGGTTTCTTTACTTTTACACTCGCATTCCTTTTTGTCTTTTTTAAATTTCCTTATTAAATATTATTTTGAGTTATTAAGGGATTTAAAATTAGTTTAAATGTGCGCTTTATAAAAATTTAAATTTCTCTCCTTTTTACATTTCCTATTTTAAAATTGTCACATACTCCCCCGCTTAAAGAAGACGCTGGGTGGGGAAACGGATGTGTTTTCTACGGGTTATTAGGTCAGTAATGTACTGGGAGTATGCTTGGCATTACTGTGTGAAATTATTTTTTTTTATGACTCTTTTTCTTTCGTGAAGTTCCCTTTCTCTCATTTCTTAACTGCTAACTTAATTTTATTTATTACTCCTAGTTCTCGTAACTTCACAATATCGTGGCCCGACTGATTTTGTTAGCATACTCTAACTCACGTAGTTAGTTTTCTGTTCTATCATTAACCCTTTCCAGTGTGGCACCATTGTGACTTTATTACGTGCTTATATCTATATCTCTTAATTATAATTAATATAATCTAAAGTTGATCCCATACTCAACCTTAGATTCTTTCTAATTCTAATATCTTACACATGTAATGTAGCGAGCTTTCGCTACTGAGACAAGTGGAATTTCACGAAGAGGTACATTTATTTTCTTTTAAACAATCAGCTGTTACAATGCAAGAGGGGTCAAACACTTTACACAAGGTGCATTGTATTACACAAGGGGGTGGTTGCTATTGTTTACCTAGTCAGGACTTCTTAACAATAGGGGTGGCTTACTACAATACGAAACACGATTTTTTCCTGCACGAGTTTGTCGTTTACTGACAAGCTTAGTTAATGACTTTGGGAACAGGCACGAACCTGAGTTTACAACCTTCAAATCTGCGCTTTATTATTATTTTGCGTTTTACTTATATTACTACTACACCTTCATTACACCTTAGTTTATTTAAGATACTACCAAGCTTTTTATTTAAATGACTTATTATTTATTTTTTTATTTTGGTCGGATTCAAGAAACGGTTTCTTATTTGTTTAGAACTCGTTCATGTACTTAGTGTTGCATCATTCCATAAAATTAATTAGTAAACTTGTTTTATTTAACTCGATTTAATTTTCAACATATGGTTGAACTATGTAGTTCCTTGGTAAGGGGGTCGAACACGTTGTATAACAATAGAGGAGGTGGGGTATTGACTAACTCGACGTGGCAGAGGGTGACAATGACAGTTTCATACATGCGTGAACAAGATATTTACCGGTCTGGGTTTGTTGTCAAACCGACACGTTAGTGACTGAAATTTTTTGGACAAGTACGTACTTGGATTTGTATACATGTGTTCATGTGTAAATATGTTAATATGAGTTTACACATATTAAATTCACAATTAATCTTACCTATATACTATTCTATTCTAATTATTATAATTTTTTTTTTTAGTGAGAAACTAACAGGACCGAGGTACCAAAAGTGAGAACCTTTTTAATTTAAACAAACATTGACATCTTACACTTAGTCAATAGAGATGTCATCCCTCATACTTATTTATTCCTTTTTTGTTTTAATAGATTACATGTTTACTTTATAACACACTAATTTACCGTTACATTCCTCTGCACATTGTTAAATCTGCACACTAAAATAAACAGATATTGTCGTACTTTGGGGCATGGTTCAGGTCTGTAGTGTTTACTACGAGAACGCTCCATCTCGACTGATTTACTATGTTAGGACAGGTAAGTTAACTGCGCGGAGTTTATGCATCACCAAAAATTGTTCCACCTTTATTTGATATTAACGGTATTAATGTTTGACCTTTTAATTATCCAAAGCCATGCTTTACTTCAGAATTAAATATAGTATACTACTGTGTTGTTGTTTATTTATTTATTTAATTTCAAATTTACAAGTATTATTAGTTTAGTTTATGGGTCGGTATGCAAGTTTATTCCGGTTATCGCATGTCAATGCATGGTAAATTATTAAAGGGTTTCTTTACTTTTACACTCGCGTTCCTTTTTGTCTTTTTAAATTTCCTTGTTAAATATTATTTTGAGTTATTTAAGGGATTTAAAATTAGTTTAAATGTGCGATTTATAAAAAATTTAAATTTCTCTCCTTTTTACATTTCCTATTTTAAAATTGTCACACACACACACACACACACACACACACACACACACACACACACACACACACACACACACACACACACACACACACACACACACACACACACACACACACACACACACACACAAGTAACCAAGTAAGTTTAATTTATAATACCTGCTTCACTTTTCCCTCTACCTCTGTGTTTTCTTTTCTCTGTAGTAAGACTCAAAGTGCTGTTTGTTAAATAATAATTAGTATACTTAAACACAGAATAAAACAAAAAATAGAATTAAGAATAAATATCTACTGTGAATGTATCTCCAAATACAATAAATAAATAACTTTTAATCTAATAGATAACAACTGCCTACCACTTATAAACTGTAAAGTAGGTAAGAAGGATAACATAATGGATAACATCAATAGAAGGATATGTATCAATGGATAACATAAGAATATAGTCTGCCTACAGATTCTGTCTATCACATAATCACTTCTTCATAAGATGTAGGATCATCTGCCACATAACTAAAACCTGTACATAATGAATAATTTTATAAGTGGTATGTTTTGTTACTGTAACTCCCTGCTGCCACTTTATTTAATTTTTCTGTTTCTACATCTCTTGCAACATTTTCCTCACAGTTTGTATCCTGCTCTGTGCATCTGGTTCCAACATTTTCCTGGAGGAAACAGCATTGGGAGCAGTTGATGATATCACTTCCATTGTGGGCAGAATAACATATATTCTTATCTCTCTCTCTCTCTCTCTCTCTCTCTCTCTCTCTCTCTCTCTCTCTCTCTCTCTCTCTCTCTCTCTCTCTCTCTCGTACACCACACAGAGTCACAGACACCCCTCCTCTCTCTCTCTCTCTCTCTCTCTCTCTCTCTCTCTCTCTCTCTCACACACACACACACACACACACAATTATTTTAATCCGTTTAGTAGTTTTTCACTGACACTTTTATTTTGTGTTACTTATCAGGCAGGAAAGGATATCTTGACTGGAACCAAGAATATGGGTACATACAAGTACGACCAGGAGCATATATGTTCTACTGGTTGTTCTATGCAAATAGTACACTTATCAAAAAAGCTAAACAGTTACCTCTAGTCATTTGGCTACAAGGAGGACCAGGTGGTTCCAGCACTGGGTATGGCAACTTTGATGAGCTTGGACCATACTACAAAAACAGCACTAAACGGGAAACAAGCTGGGTGATTTATGTTTCTATTTAAGTTTATTCTTTTGTGTGTCAGATGTTTACACTTAATATTCTTTACATGTTTATAAGACTGACATCTAATAGCTGTCCCAGATTTAATTTCAGCATTGGTTAAATTGGACAACATTGTTGCCAGATTTCATGCATTGAAGGTGTTTGGAGTAGATATCACCTGACAACATCATAAATTTACTGCTACACAGCGTGAACATTTTTTAGTGAAGGAGTACAAATTATTGTACAATTTTTTTAGCGTTTTACTTATGATGTAAATACTTACGTGTTAACGGTTACCTGAAGTAGCATCACTCAGTTCTTTGTATGAAAATAACATGACAATAATCACCAAGAAGACCTTTACCTATAACTGCAAGTGTGTATGTAGCCTATTATTTAAAGTATAAATAATAGGGCAGCAATCACTGGTTGATTGAAATGTTGCTCTAACTTGTACAAGGGAATAAAAATTTATAACATTTTTGTTGTGAAGAAGATAATTGTTACAGACATAAATTTATACAAAAATGTGCATCACAGCATGTATAATATCAATAAAATTTAAAATTCTTCAAAATTTTTACTTCACATTTAGTATAAGTGGTAACATTGTAAAGACAAAAAAGGAGAGAAGTATAGGAGAAACAGGTGGGTAAGAGAGAGTGCCACAGCTCCCACAAGAGCCATTCACAAGAGCCATTGCTGAAAATTAAACCTGGGACAGCCATTAATATTATGAAAAGCTAAAGAAATGCTTTAAATTTGTTGGCATCCTTTAGATTAATGATTATTAAATATGTTAGTTGTGACCTTACAATTTATAACAATTTATAATGGTATACAAGGTGCTACATTTCATTATGTGACTTTCTTTTCAATCACGATTTCCCTTCTTGAAAAAATTACCATAGACTTTTAATTTGAACAAGGATCTGTTTTCATTTTAACTAAATATTCTTGAGTAGTCATCCTTGATGATATATTTGTGTGATTAGATTACTTTGTAATTACACTGATAAAGTGTTATATCTGTCTTGTCAGCATCAGTAATTGTAGAAAAAATTATAGTTCAGGCTATAATATAGCAACACTTGCATTAAACTGAAAATGTTACAGTGTTGAACAGACAGTATTCACATAGTTATGTGAATGTGGTGTGTGTGTATGTGAAAAGTTTATGGTAATAGACTGCCTGCTATTGGGTTACTTTAGCCAATGATCCCTAATAGTTGATACTTCTTAACAGTGGCATGGCGTGGGTACATAACAACTGTTGCTGGTTGACTTAGGTCTGAAACCTAGTGTAATTCGAATTTTGTATAGTATTAAATATTCCTTTTAGTTTTGCGTGTTGAGCTAAAACATTTTTTAGTGTATTTTCTGTCTTTAGGTAGCAGAAGAAGAGAGTCCTGGTTCAACGGAATCTGACTCCATTGTATTTACACAGAATAAATTAGAATACAAATAATAAATTAAAAATAATAAATAAAATCAGAGACACACACAACTAATAGAACAAAATAGAAATTGGTGGGCAGTAACTGGTACACTACAGTTCCGAAAATGAACAAGCTGGTAACTGAGCGTTTTGCTGGTTTATACAGTGGCAACACATTGGACAGACGAGTGTGTCTCCTCCCCCCTTGACATGATAGTAACATCAATGACCATATGCATTAAAGCGTTGCCGTTTGGATAGGTAACACAACATTAAAATGCAAGTGCCATCAGTTAGAAAGCAACACTATGCTTTTATTCAAGATTTTCTACTAATATCATCTGTATTTCAAATTATTCAATAACTAAAGTGTTTACTGTGTGCAGTGGCGAAGTGTCAGGGGAGACAAGGTAGACAGTGTCTCCCCAAATAATTTATTCATAAAATAATTAAATTTTATTTATGCACTAAGTTGCACAAGTTACTCAGAAAGGTATAAAACTAATGTAAGAAGTTAAATATCATGCGACATGACGCAAGTGTTCGCCATGGAACCTTGCTGTGCGATGCAATTGTACGTGGAGTATCAGGGTAGACGTAACTTGAAATGTCTTTTTAACATGGCTGGAGGTGAGGAGGGCTTTGGTTGACGACAACGGGAAGGGACCTGCGCGTGCAGCATGAAAATGCGTCCCATACGCATCAGGAGACATGTCTCCCCTGCACTAAATAGCACAGAATTCTCGCCTGGCCGCCTGTGTTTGCTTCAATGTGCTCGTGTAGTAAATATTTGTTTTTGTTGAGTTTACAAATTATTTTTAATTTTTTATATAGTTGTATAGACTAAGAAGTGTGTGATCATTTACGTACTAATTATTTAATAATACATATTGTTAAGTGTCATCATTTTAGTGCTTTAAGCATACCGTTTAATTGGTTTAAAGGAGCAAAATGAATACAGTTAGTACCAGTTCTACGGCAGAAGTATTTGATATAAACTTTGACAACTTTGATTTATTAGATTTTTTGTTAAAATACGAAATCAGTATGTTACATTTAGAGCAAAAAGTATTGCTAACGTCAAAAATATCTCGGGCGTCTTTAGACTTGTCACAGAAGGATGGAAAAGTTATCAGAAAATTTGGTATAGTAAATATATATATGGCTCTCTTGTTGTAAGCGAAACACAACTCTGCACTTCTATTACTGTTTGAGGTTTAATGGAGAGGAACCATGGAGCAAAGTTGGAGAAGGTGCTAAAAAAATTTGAAGATAAAGCCGCTAAACATGCTAGTAGCAAAACTCATATGAAAAATTCTGAGATGTTTCACATGCTAGGACATAACAGAATTGAAATTGTTTGTCCGAAACACCTAGAATTCAAGCAATACAGCACAATGAAAATGTGGGATGAAATCGAAGGATAGTAGGCCGTTTGGTAGATGTTTGTTATTTAGGGAGACAAGAGTTAGCTTTTAGTAGGCATAAGGAAAATGAGCAATCTCTCAATAAGGGCAGTTACTTAAAAACTTTAAATTTACTGGCAACGGAAGAGTCTTTCATGAAAGAACATATACAGAGTGATTCAAAATTGCACGGGAATCTCTCGGGGGCTGATTCTATAAATAAAAATAAGAAAAAAATGAGACACGGCGTGTACATCTCATTTACAAGAAAATATGAACCGTTTGTGTAATGCCTGCAGTAATCCGTATTTGTCACCATTACAAAATGTGAATAAAATTTATGTTTTTCTGGCAATATTTTCTAATTAAGATTCATAAACGACACAAATAACAATACGATAGCTTTTTTTATATTTAGGCTAAATTATATAAAAATGTGTGTGTTTCAGACAGTCACTTAGCTATTATCTGATAGAGGTAGCATTAACTCTATTTACCATAGTTTTACTGGTTCATTAAGAACGTCGATAATCTTAGTAAGAGGTTGCTTTTGGCTGGTATTTTTATGTCTACCCAAATTATTTTGTCACGCTTCACCACTGACTGTGTGATATCATTAATAGTCTTTTATTTCCTGTATTGTTGCTGCCAGTAACAGGGGTTACATGGACGCCATGCCACTGCTTCACAAACATACCTTTTGTATCATTTGTCTTTTGTTTGTGCAATTTCTTCTTATTTTTTGTTTGTTAAAATACAGTCAAATGATGAAACATTAATAGTAACAATAAAATAGCAACAACATCAACAACAACAATAATAATAGATTTAGAATAATGTCATAATAAAAATAACTTTTTCAAAATGTATGAACAAGAAACTCATCAATCAAAACCTATTTTTTGCCATATGCTTTTGTATACAACAGTCTCAATATTCTTCTATGTGCACACAGAAACTTTGTGTTTGGTGTTGCTATCACTCTTCATATTTTTTGTACTGAAATACAGTGCAGCATAAATACAATCCTTAGTTTTTTTCAGAAAAACAACCTCTGTTTTGTCAGTGTTGTGCTATAAAGTGTAATGCATTTTAGGAAATATGTGTTTATTGCATACTGTAAGACTTAGTAAACATGTAAGTACTATAACCAGTTGTAGATTGTTTATTTCTTCAAGAAACAGCAACATGTCCAATTTTTCTTGAATTGAAACAGTATGTATTCTTTGTGACTCAGATCCATATGTTTGTGGAATGAGGCATGAAGGGGTGTAGATTCTGCAAACTGGTGCCTATGTCACTTGTGTCCATCTTCTCTATAAGCATTGAGCACAGATTAATCTGAGTTGTGTATCAGGAACTCAGAAATGTGTAGTACATGTTTATAACTGTCAGCTGTCGCTGCACTCCCATTGTTTTCTCACATAACTTCAGCAACATGATGATGGCGCATAAGCAGTATTTAGTTACATATAAAACAAATGTACATCACATTGTGCCAGATTTGTCATTGCAACTGATGCCATAATATATGACTTCTATTATGCGCACGCGCACGCGCGCGCGCACACACACACACACACACACACACACACATCGTTGATGTGTTATCAACAATAAGTAGTATTTACTGGGCATGGTAGCAGAAACCAATTACATTTTGTAACTAAAGGGATAATTCAACTGCAGTCACAATGTAGTTTTAAATTGAAAACATATGGTCTAGATATGGTATGATATTGGATGTTTCTGCTTTACTGTAAAGAATGGAAATGCATCACTCTCAGAAGCTGCCTATAAAGAAAAGACATATAACAATTAGAAACACAGATAAATATTGAGAATCAGCTGAGTTGCTACAGAGGAAATTGAACATGTCAATTGGGAAATTATGGTACGGTATGGATGGAAAGAAATTATGTTCGCTGATAATAGATAAAAAGAAAAGTAAATATCTGACTAGAAAAATGATACGTATTATACATAAGAACTAGTATAGCAAGACATATATCCCTTTAGATCTTCAATAAATGGATACTACAACTAAGATTTGCTAAGCAGATGCAGTGTCCAGAAAAGAGAAGATAAACATAGAATTTTCTTTAACAAGTTTCAGTTTCATATGTGAAGTTTCAGTGAGTAGCTAATCATCTTGCAGACTACCTACAAATATTAACGTTTTAATATGTTTGTTTGTAATACATAGAATAAATTTTTATTCTGTAATATTATGTTCTTTTATAGGCAAAATATGTGAACGTGTTATTTATTGATAATCCTGTTGGTACTGGGTTCAGCTGGGTTAAATCAAGTGACCTTTATACAACAACCAATACTGAAATTGCAAATGATTTAGTCACATTTACAAAACAGTTCATGAAGAAGTTCCAGGCATTTAGGAAAACACCTTTGTACATATTCTCTGAATCATATGGTGGTAAAATGGCAGCTGAGTATGCTTTGAATCTTTATAAGGTTAGTTATTATGTAAAAAATAGGCCTAAATTATGTAAAAGCACTTAATAAATATCGGTATGGGGGATCAATACATGACTTACATGTTCTAAGATTTATATTTAAAATCATTTTTGAAATGAAATATTTCCACAGGAACTACTTCTTTCTACTTCTTACTTCAGCCTTAATCACAGTACTGTGGTCACTAACGTATACCACCTCACGTTAGCGCACTCTATTTTCACTGATGATGGCAGTCGATGGCACTGCTGAAATGTCTGGTTTTGCAGAAAACGTTGGACCACGGCCAAACAGCCCTGCAGGAATTTTAACAACAAACTACTTCTTTGTTGCTGATAATGTAGTACACATAAAAATAAGAAGCAGAGCTAGTTATGGTGACAAAACATTAAATAAGTGGATGCTTGAGTTCAGAAGAAATGATGTATCAGCTAAAATGGTACCCCCATGTCAGCTGGGTGAAGACTATCCTCAACCTTGGTGAGGAAGGACTGTACTTTTGGATAAAATGTTTGTAGGTCGAATGAAGAGCTGGCCAAAGGGAGCTGTGATCTGATTCCTGTAATGAAATTGGACTCTCGCTGCGAGTTATCGGCCGAGGGTGAATGATGTCTATAGGGTTTCGTTGTCCATGACGTGTCCGTTACTTAACTAAATATCACTATTGTTTGACGACTCGGAACACTAAGTTTTTTATAAGTAAAATCGTAAAGATTTACCTTATAGCCTAAACCAGCTTTCACCTTTAGATGCCTTTTACAGCTTTAAAGGCTTTCACCTTTAGGCTGTAAGGTAAATCTTTACGATTTTACTTATAAAAAACTTAGTGTTCCGAGTCGTCAAACAATAGTGATATTTAGATGTCTATAGTGTTATCAAAGTCTTTCCTGTCAATGCTAAACTAGTCATTTTTCTTTTTTAAAATCGAGTCTTTCTTTCTTCCCATTTATCTTCTGATTTCCTGAATGACAATTCTGTTCACCCGTATAATAATAAATTTCTCAGCAAAACATTTCTTCCTTAATACGTTTGTGTCTTCTGTTTAACACCAAGCATTCTGATCCATGTCATTACACTAGATTCCACACTAGGCTAGTAAATAACTAGCCATCAGGGAGATCAAAATATTTCCCAGGAGTGGCAAACAATTTTCCAGAGTAGAAAAATATTTATATTGTTACAACATTACAGAACAATTTACATGTTTCTTGAACGATCCAGTGGAATCTGGCTATAATGTCGTGTGCGTAGGTGATTCTCGACATGTGTTGCGAGATTGTTCCGGGCACACCGGTCTGCGCCTGCTGTGTGTAAGGCTGCAACCAATTATGTTCTGGTGCTTTCTAGTAGCATTCTTGACTTGACGCACAGCTAGTGAATATTCTGGAACCTCAGCAGGGTATAAATATAAGTACTCAGAGATGTTCAGTTCAGTTTGAGTTGCGATTATTGGAATGCGGTTTGTAGTATTTTAGTTGTTATTGTCGGCGATACTCTGTGCATTAAGTGGTGATTTACATAGTGCAATTTGAAGTATTGTAGCGAAGTATTATGTGTTTTAGAATTGTGCGAGACTATTGTAATACAATTGTGTTTTGTATCAGCTAACATTTGTATTACGTGTGAATAATTTTTATTTGATTTGTTGTAAGAGACTCTCTTATTAATTACAAACTGTTTAATTGTGTTAACTAAAGCTGGTGAACAGTGACATAATTGGTGTCTTGTACTTTGTTTTCCACTGTACCATACGACGATCAGTAGACAGTCATAACAATATATTTTTCATACATACACACATCCACATAATAGTTCGTAATTCTTATATCATAATAGTACACAGATTGTATTAATTTATTAAAACATTTATTGCTATAAAATATGCATAAAATTAATGGCTTTAAAAGTTAATGTTGGATCTCCATTAAGTAGTGCTCAAGTTTCCAAAGTTTTAGTATTATGATGTCTGTAATCAAAACATCAGAGCAGGTTTTAGTGTGTATGAGGCTACACTATGGACAAACATTTTTAACATTCCCTATGGAGCGTTGCTCAGAGTAAAGCTGCGAATCTACAGTGTACGTTTCACAGAACAAACATGTGGAAAAGAAGGAGCGCTCCGAAGTCTCTCATGGACCCTGAGCATCTTGCAGAGGGTTCATTCCCTAAAGATGAAAAGTCTGTATATGGACCATTCCTCTGTAAACACGTGCATTTACACTGGCCAGTGATCCACAGGAAGCAAATTGTTTTTGGAAAATTGTTTGCCCCTCCTGAGAAATATTTTGATCTCCCTGATGGCTATTATTTACTAGCCTAGTGTGGAATCTAGTGTAATGACATGGATCAGAATGCTGGGGGTGTTAAACAGAAGACACAAACGTATTAAGGAAGAAATGTTTTGCTGAGAAATTTATAATTATACGGATGAACAGAATTGTCATTCAGGAAATTAGAAGACGAATGGGAAGAAAGAAAGACTTGATTTTAAAAAATAATAATGACTAGTATAGTATTAAAAGGAAAGACTTTGATAACACTATAGACATCATTCACCCTCGTCCAATAACTCGCAGCGAGAGTCCAATTTCATTACAGGAATCAGATCACAGCTACATTTAGCCAGCTCTTCGTTCGACCTACAAACATTTTATCCAAAAGTACAGTCCTTCCTCACGACGGTTGAGGATTGTCTTCATCCAGCTGACATGGGGGTACCAGCATTTTAGCTGATACGTCATTTCTTCAGAACTCAAGCATCCACCACTTATTTGATGTTTTGTCACCATATCTAGATCTGGTTCTTGTCAAATATATATTATACACACAAATGTAAAATTCTGCACCTGTCATGTCTTGTTTTTTATGGCGAACAATAACTGTCGCAAATTCAAACAGAATCAAATAATTTTTTGCCTGCATTGTAGAGGACTCAAGGTCTTTTGATTTTGATGAAGATCGGTTAAGGGGGAGGGGTATTTTCTATTGAAATATTTCATTTCAATTTGTCAAACATAAAACTTGATTTACAAGGAACACACCTAACTTTTTAGAAATTATCGAACCGAAATTCAAGTAAATGATTTTAAATATAAATCTTATAACATGGAAGTAATGTATGATTCTCCATACCGATTTTTATTATTTACTGCATAAGTTTTACCTGATGGTTTTTTTCTATTTGAATATCTGCACTCTTATAAAACCAGTCAAAGCGTATTACAGGTTTAAATATTTTTTATGGTTTAATAATTTTTTGCTAGTGGCAATACCAAGCACTTCCACCCATTTGATAAGGCATCCTCAGACATAGACTGAGAAGCATATAATAATTAATGCAGTATACCTTTTGTGTTTGTGTCTTTTGTGCTACAAATGATGGTGCACAATCCACAAGTGACAAGCCAAACCAATCCATTGAGCTGTGAGATTGTGCAGTGCAGTGACAAACCTCAAGAGAGCCGAGATTCAAGCTACCTTTTGGAGCTCCTGCCTTGTGACCCTACCCAAGTAGTGTGATTCACTCTATAGCAGGCTTATGACAGCTTGTTTGTGCTAGCCTACACTAGCATAGTATTTGCCAAGGTCATTTCCATATGTATTTTGGATGTGTACAGTACTGGCCTAGTCCAGCTACAAGAGGAGACAAGTAAGGTTCCTATTTACCTGTGTAAATTTCTGTTTTTTTTAAGCTACTGAAAATTAAAATAAACGAATAAGTTTATTATTTATTTAATTTTTCTTAATTCAATTTATATTTCTTCATAATTTTTTAGACTTCTTCTCAACAGTGCAGCATTGGCATGTACTATACAGTTCAGAATCCTATGTCTACTATTCATAATTCACACTACGTTTATTATAGACATCATATATTTTGGTCATGGTGATTCAATTCATCACAGTTTAACACGTTAACTAGATCATGTCTTGGTTTACTACATCCATTTATGTCAGTTCTATGTATCTGATCCTCTTCAGGCAACCATTAATTTACCTCTTGAATTTCATAACTTATGATTTAAAAGCAGGGCCAGATTAAGGTATCTTGGCGCCCTAGGCTAATTATATTTTAGCCCCTCCCTTCACCACCCATAGGCTACTCTTACTTTTATTTCCAAAGGGCTGAATGGAAATGAAAGTATTGGGTGATTCAGGTGGCTGTGGTGTTGGTGGTGTCTCCATGAGGTTGCCGTTGCTGCCAGAATCCAAGTCCACGGCGCTGGAGGTCGGTGTCGGGGGAGGCAAGGCCGAGTTATTATCACTTATACTGCAGTTCAAACTTTCTGGTGGGCGGTTGAAGAATGTGTCTAATTTTGGAATTTTTTTCAATAGAGATTCATTCCTATCAGATTTTTCCTGTGAGCATTTCCTGTATTGCGCACCACTAGGTTTCTTAAAAATGTTAGGACTTCGATTGCTTATCCTGACAACAACACTTTTAAACAAAACTTCATCACACAATAACCCACTCAGTCATGAGCAATACCAAACTTGTCTGCAATGAAAAGGGATGGGGTGGATCGAATAGATAACGTGGTCGGCAATGCCACGAAAGTCGGGCGGCGGCATAGTTCTATGAGCGCCGGCCGCCGATGACTCATAACCGGAGAAAACAGTTTGGAACGCACTTCTATTATTTATGTACCGTTTTACCATAATTTCTCGCAAACAGGTGCCTGTGTTAAAAATGAACTCAAAATTTTATCCTTGTAATTTATTACCAGTTTTACATTTAGCTGTAAAATTGTATTATTTTTTTAGCTAAAATTTTGCGCCCTCAAAGTGCCGCACCCTAGGCTACAGACTAGTCAGCCTAATGGTTAATCCGCCCCTGTTTAAAAGTGTACTTCACATCTCTATTCTCACTGTATCATAGTGGTGAAAGATCTATTTAATGATTTTTATACATTTATTTCCTTTATATCATGTCCTACTGCTTTCAGTATTTCTTCCATTACTATAACATATATTACTTTTATGGGTGGAGTCATTTATAGTAGAGTCAATAATTTCCATGCTATTGAAAGTGGTTCATTGCCAACATTTCCAGACATTTTTACTTCACCTAGGGATGTCATCGTCAGTGGTGTCCTTTCCTACTAGTTGACACTGGGGTAAGGAATAGTTGATTAGTAGGAAAGAAGATGGCACCAAAGATAATTTCTGCAGATAAAATTAAAACATATGAAATTTTTACCAGT
Organism: Magicicada septendecula; assembly: GCA_034769895.1. Lineage (NCBI taxonomy): Eukaryota > Metazoa > Arthropoda > Insecta > Hemiptera > Cicadidae > Magicicada > Magicicada septendecula. Next base: position 666,654,456 of record CM068368.1, read on the forward strand.
GGACCACAGCTAAATTGCCTGGCAATTTTATCAAAAAATAAAATTAAAGGTAATTTAACTTCTTAATTTTTAAAATTTTGACTCTTTAATTTAATTCCTATTGTATTTTGAAGATGGAAGTGCATATAAAAACATTACTTAGCAGTAATATTGTTCTATGTGTTTCAGGCAATAAAGAATAAAAAATTACAAGCAAACTTTAAAGGTGTAGCAATGGGTGACTCTTGGGTATCTCCTGTTGATTCGTGTTTGACATGGGGTCCATACCTATTGAACATTGTGAGTATAGAAAGGGGAACATGTTCATATCTTTTGAACAATTAATATAACATTTTGTACTATATAATAGTAATAGTGGTTTGTTGATATTCACGAAAGTGTTTTTTATAATCCATGGTAAAAGCTTATTACCTAGTGTTTCAACTGTATCTAAAACTATTTATGATGCAATTATTTTTTTCATATTGAGCTGAACATCATTGGTGAACCAAAGAAAATAATGTTCATACAGTAATTAGGGTATGCAGTTATTATGGTTATATTCATTTATTTAAAAATTGCAAAAGAATATTTAGGATTCATGGCATTCTCGTTATTGTTCCTTATATTTAGTAAATGTGTATGTTATTTATATACAGGATTTATTTAAGCTAAAATCAGAATTATAATGAAAGTAATGAAACATGCAGTCTGTTTGTGGTTTCTGTCTGCAATAGGTAGACGACATTCCAATTCCATTTCAAGAGAATATATTATTTCATGTGGTTTTACTGTATTTAAGTTATTTAAACATTCTTGGATTTTGTTGTCCATGACGTGTCCATTGATTAACTAAATACAAGTGTATCACTACCGACTTGGAACACAAAGTTTTTTATTGGTAAAAACGTAAAAGTTTTACCTTATAGCATGAACCAGTTTTCGCTTATTATAAGCTTCGTCAGAGGCTACCACTGGGAGCACTATCCATCTTGTTCCTGGCGATGGTGTCAACTTTTGAAGGATCAATGTTGTGTGTGTGGGGTGTGATATGTTCAAATAATATGTGTGATTTGAATTGTGTCTGTTCGTTTAGGACGTCATTGTTATGTGTTTTTGTGTGTTCATATATTTCCAATTGCTCAAGAGTGTCTAGTTTTTGGGCTTTTGTGTGTACGTGTAGAATATTCATGTTGTTGTCGATGTTTGTGTATGTGTGGTTTGCTTCAATGAGGTGGTTTGCAAAGGTGGATTCGGTAATGGAGTGTAGTGTCTTTGTGTGTTCAATGTATCTTTGTTTGAAGGAATGTTCTGTTTGGCCTATGTAGATTTTGTTGCAATCTGAGCAATTTAGTTTGTAAACACCAGGTAGATCAAATTTGTTTTGTTCTTTGTGTGTGTTCTGTTCTGTTTGTAGTTTTGTGTGCGATTCTGTATCCTGCTTTTTTTAATTTGTGGGCTATTTTTTCAGTGTGGTTATGATGTATGAATTTGTTGTTTTCTGTTTTGTCTGTTGTTTGTTTTGTGTGGGAGTTTATTGACTATTGTTATGTTGTATCCATTGGATTCTGCTAGATATTTTATCATGTTTAGTTCGTCTTTGTAGTCTTTTTCATCTAGTGGGGTGTTGTTTAGTCTGTGTATCATAGTTCTGAAGGCAGCAGTATTGATTGACTGGAGGAGTTGTGTATTAGTGTGTCAGTCATAGTAGGTTTTCTGTATATAATGAATTTGTGTATGTGTTCAAATTTTGTGATGAAGAGGTCTAGGAAGTTTATGCTATTGTTGTACTCGTATTCAGCAGTGAAGGTTATGTTTTTGTGTACTTTGTTTATGTGGGTTAATAGCTGTTCGGATTGTCTTGTGTTTCCCTTGTATAGAATTATGATGTCGTCAATGTATCTGTGCCAATATGTGAGTGTCTGTCATTGTTTGTGAGGATTCTTGTTTTTTCTAAGTGTTGGAGAAAGACCTCTGCTAATATGCTGGATATGGGTAAGCCCACGGGTAGACCATCATTCTGTGTGTAAAATTTACTGTTATATGTGAAGTAGTTTGGTTTTGTGATTATGATAAAAGTTTCTGTTATTTCTGTGATAATTTCTTCTGGTGTGTTGTTCTATTTGAGTTTTTGTTTTATAGGATCGTGATTGTTTTGGAAATAGGGATGTGTGTGTACAGGTTTTTAATGTTGAAAGAGGCTAGTGTGGCATTATGGGGGATGTGTATGTCTTTTATTTTTGTTTCTAGGTCTGTGTTGTTTTTTACTGCAATGTTGTTGTCTAGTTGTGTGTGTTGTCTGATGATTTTGACTAAACAACATTCCACCAGATGAAAAAGACTACAAAGACGAATAATTCTATAGGCAGACAGAATAAATCTTATATATCTTGTTAATGCCTCATTAATTGTCACAGCAATAAAAAAGACAGTGTGCAAACATTTCTGTGTACTACTTTGAGATAGAGCAGTACTAAAATAATAAAATAGTATTTCATCCTACTTATGATCAATTTTAGTAAATTGTTTATTAAACATTCACCGAAGAAAAAGGTATTAAACTAGGATATCAAGTAAACATGTATTTGTTAAATAATTGTCAACGTATATTTATTACAGGTCAGTACTATTACTTCTAAATCTGCAATAATTTGTAAATAATTTCACAGTCAATATAATTATTAGTTGATTTAAAACTTTGTTTCAATAATAAAACAAAACATATTTATTAACACACACACACACACACGCGCACACGCGCACACACACACACCCACACCCACCCACCCACACACACACACCCACACACACACACACACACACACACACACACACACACACACACACACACACACACACACACACACACACACACACACACACACACACACACACACACACACACGCACGCACACGCACACGCACACATGTTGAATCAAAGATGCAATACAATTATGCATCGAATATCTAATTCTTATTATTTATAAATAACATTTTTCAAGGGCGTAGTAGATACTGAGGGTTATAAGACAATAGACACTGCAGCACAAAAATTAAAGGCTGCTGTAGATAAAGGTGACTACAACGAAGCTACTTATTTGTGGGGAGACCTGGAGTATGTTGTAGACGAACAAGGAAATGGAGTAAACTTTTATTATGTACTTAAATATACTTATGATGAAGATATAAAAATGAGAATTCGAAAAGGAAGACTATCAGGTAATCTTGGAAAATAGCAAGACAGCTTGTCATACAATTCTGTAATTAAAACTCATGTGAGATATAAGAGTGCTTTAGAATGGCTCTTAGTGACAATTTAATTTATACAATTCATTGCTGAATACACCATATGTGTATGTGGTTGTAGCTGAATAGGAAAAATATAGGCTCATTTACATACTTGTACATACAGTCTGTCTGTCTGTCTCTGTCTTTCTCTCTCCTCTGTCTCACAGACACACACACACACATTTATACTGTGTACTCATATGTATAAAATCATATACATATATGTGCACACGCACACTCAGACCTGCTTAAAAAACTACTGGTACTTTTAAATGTAAATGGGGAACTTTAAAATCTTGAAAACGAAATTACTTTCTTATAGGAAGACAATTTAACAAAAAAGAAATGTTTTTTTTCATTTTATACAGTATATAAATTATGTTAAGATATTAATTTAAAATTTAAATTTTAAATAAAAACTCTGCTTTTAGAATGCTGATAATAATAATAATAATAATAATAAACTTTTTGAATTGAGCTTATAATTAACTTTATAATAATTATACAAATGTTAAAGTGCTTCACTCTCATGCCACAATTCAATTTGTAATTTTTGGATGTGTAAATTGGGCAATACATGTATATTTTAAAAGTTTCAATCATCAAATTAATTTACAGGATTTACTGATAAAATTCTGGTTTACAATTTTTTATTCTTTATTTTTTAATCATTATAACAGAAACACTTGTATATAAAAATATATATAATGCATTAGTCATAATATGTATTTACATTTAATGTATAAAATTGGAATCTTGAAAATAATACATACTGTAAATTATTTGCTTTTGTGAAGCTTACAAAAAGTGGCCTGAGTCAGTAAAAAGAAAACAAGAAATAAATAGAAGGTAAAAATGTGTACTTATATTGTGCATTTTAATAATCATTTTGAAACAACAGACTTCTTCATGTGTGTTGTTACTAGCTTGAATTTTGTTTTAATACCAGTACTTTAGACATGGCGTGCCAATGAAAGTAATTTCTTTCATGAAATTGGGAAGCCATGTAAGAAAGCTTTTGTGTTTTTGTTCAGTAAAGTTTTTGATCAGTAAATTTTCTCTTATGGGTATTAGGAAATAAACATCACTATTGATTTAGTCTGAAAAGCAAGATTATCAGTGTCATAAGTTATTGTTACTCAATGTACAAAAATCGGTTGTGTAGAATGTTAATTCTAGCCAGTATAAGTGGCCCATTTGAGTTGGTAAATAACTTATCTTGCCCCTCTTTTGAGCAGATGGATATGTTTTCCTGACATACATGGCAATTTTTTACATACTTATGATTGCATGTATGGTTTTGAATAATTTAAGTCTACTAATATGACCTTAGTTTGTGGCTACATTATATAAATATGTGAATAGCTGCAGTTCTGTAGTTTATCATATGTTTCCTTCCACTTTTTATTAGAATTATAAAAATAAATTTAAAGGTAGCAGTATAATTTAGATTGGTGTATTATATACAACCTTTCTTCTAGCTCAAGAGTTTGTAGGTTGAAATGTAGCCATATATAAAAATTTGTCAGTGTATTAGTATAAATATAAGATATAAACAAAATGTAAAGTGACTGTTACAAATGCTAAGTAGTAGATCTAATTACTGCCATGACAGGGAAATAAAGCTGGTTTATCGTGGTAATAATATATTGCTTCATGATATCATATGAAATGAGTTGATTGTTATACGGTTCATTCAGGCATGTTTTCTTGAATTAAAAAGAGAACTTAAATTTTCTATTTTATGACAATGATCTATTAATAAGACAAATTATTTGTAATCTGTTAAAGGGTAATCACTTTATCATGGAATGACTACAATATTTAAACCAGTTTGTTTGTTCTATATTAGTGTGGAGTCTTATTGTGTATGTGATTGTTCACACAATCGATTTAAAACTAAGACTTTTATAGTATTTTATTGTGAAAAAGTATTTGATTTTTGTGTTTACACTGGTTATTTTTTAATTATAAGTAAAGGATCGGATCGTAAGTAATACTTTAATTTTTGCAGGTAAAGGGTTATCAAATACTGACGTCCTCATTAACGAAAACTCATATGGTATAGCTTTAGATGATCTAATGAATGGTGATGTAAAAAAAGCTCTTAAAATACCAGATAATGTCGAATGGGGTGGTCAGAGTGGTGATGTTTTCAATTATTTATGGGATGATTTCATGAAGCCTGTGACTGATGTTGGTAAGGAAACTTTGTACTTTGTTCGGCGCCCGGTTGAAACGCGAAGCTCGGTTGCAGGGGCATGTAATTTTATTTTAAAAACTGGCGCTTTCGCGACGTCATGGAATGCCCCGGTATCGCGTCGTCGCTGAGCGTACGTAAACGGCTTGTTAGTAGCGGTGACGAAGATTCGGTTGGCCGGGCCAGCTGTTGTATGCTCTAACCTGCATACTGGCAAACTTTTGTCGGTGGAAATTACGATGTAAGCTCTCTCATTTCGGTTCCAACCCTCACCGAGGAAGTTTCTGGTCTCAATTGATGGCACCCAATCTGTTCTGCCTGTTCGAAGTACTACACTATGAGAAGCTAGAATAAAGCAAGCTCCAGGTGCTCGACCAATGGCGAGATGGGTGTCGGGGTTGGACAAACACCTGTCAACCCCTCGTGCAGAGATGTTACATGAGCCGTGAGAGGCCGTCAGTTGGGACACACAGACACACATGTGGAGGAATTCTGCCCCCAGGAGTTACCAGTGCAAACTACACGCTACAGCTTAGCCACAGTGCCACTTATTTACATCGGACTATTCAGGTGTGATCTTTCTGTATTTACATTATAATATTTCCTCTACCACAATACTGTAAATCGGCAGACGCTCTCAGAAACAGACTTATGATACCCCGCGTTTAACTAGCTCAAGATCTGCAAATACACACACGTTAAGTTTTGTGACTGCATGTGTGGACCTTGCATACAACTAAGCCTTATGTGATCTTTTATAACTTTCTTATACTATGTAAGGGAATTGCACACACACATATACCTGCATGAACCGCTCTAAGTTTTCCTTTTTTTTAATGTGTTCTATGTATCTGAGAGTTAGTTATGTCCTGCTTGGTCATGTCCTGCCGTGTGGGCATAATCCAAGACTGGGGTGTCTGATTTCTTCATGTATTGTGGCTTAAACTATTATCATGATTTAATTCTCGGAGTTTTGCTTCTAAATTATTGAAGTTGTATTACTTATAAATTTTCGAGTCATTTGCTCTGTTGGGGGCAGTTCAGTTTCCTGTGTTATTTGAATTCTCATCTTAGAGGTGATTTAACTGTGTGGACTACTAAGCCGGTTTTGTTTGTATGTATATATTTATACGTTTAATGCGAAGGGTTATTGTGAGAGGGTCGGTACAGGAATTGTGGGTGTGTGTGTATATGTATTATGTATGTGTTTGTGTGTAATTTTTAATGGGGGGAATGTGACAAAATTAATGATGTGATAGCACAAGTGCTTAAGGAATTATAGAAAGGGCTAGCCAATTTAACTTTAAACTTTAAATATCACTTTTAAATTTCAATATTACATATTAAAAACAAAATTATTATAATGTTTATTTTGGACATAGTGTTGCAAAGTGTAGCAAATTTAACTTTAAACTTTAAATATCAAAAGGTTATAATGTTGTCTTGATATAGTGTTGCATCCACTCTTTTACAGCCACTGAATTAAGTAGTCACTCACAATATTATACTGTGGAGAATAACGATATGTATGTAATGAAGTATTTCAATTTTACTCAGTGGCTATTATTAAATTATGCCTTGTGATATCATGTATGTGACTGCACGCTAAATAAAGTTCACACTTGTTTTGTTAATAGAGTTTTTCATTTGCAAGTCCTGTCATCCACCCAGTGGACATGTCTATGATTGTAGCTTGGGTCTTTGCACACTTTATGCTTCCTCTAGGTTCATCACCTAGTCTTAAATATTGTGTCTCTCCCCTTTAAATAAAAAAATAATAATTTGGGGGGTTCTTTGGGGTCTTCCACATCTCCTCCTAAACCACTGGACCGATTTGAACCAAACTTGGCACAAATATTTTACGCAATGGGAGAACCAACATAGGATAGGTGTTTTTTCAATGGGGTCCTTTTGGGGGTTATTTGGGGTCTTCCACATCTTCTCCTAAACCACTGGACCGATTTCAACCAAACTTGGCACATATATTTTACGCAATGGGAGAACCAACATAGGATAGGTGTTTTTTCGATGGGGTCTTTTGGGGGGGTTCTTTGGGGTCTTCCACATCTCCTCCTAAACTACTGTACCGATTTCAACCAAACTTGGCACAAATATTTTACGCAATGGGAGAACCAACATAGGATAGGTGTTTTTTCGATGGGGTCCTTTTGGGGGTTTCTTTGGGGTCTTCCACATCGCCTCCTAAACCACTGGACCGATTTCAACCAAACTTGGCATAAATATTTTACACAAAGGGAGAACCAACATAGGACAAGTGTTTTTTTTTATACGATCCTTTGGGGGGTCCTTTGGGGTCTTCCACGTCTCCACCTAAACCATTGGACCGATTTCAACCAAACTTGGCACAAATATTTTACGCAACGGGAGAACCAACATAGGACAGGTGTTTTTTTCAATATGATCCTCTGGGGGGTCCTTTGCGGTCTTAAAAAACTATTAGATCTGGTTACTATGGCAACCCAATAGAATAGATTCTGTTCTAAATATATTATCGCATTAAATTGAAGACCACGCGAACGAAGTTGTGGGCAACAGCTATTTATTTTTAAGAAGCCTACTTTAATTGAACTTTATTAATTAAACTAACATTTTCATTACGTACAACGTGAAACTCCATAGCGAAGCACGGGTATTCTGCTAAAATAAAATCAAAAAAATTACAAAAAGCTTATAAAATAAAAAGGGGGTTTCAAATGATTCCCCCTTCCCAAATAAACGTTGAAACAAAGTTTTTTACAACGTTAAAGAGCAATAAACACAACTTTATCTGAACACACACACACACACACACACACACACACACACACACACACACACACACACACACACACACACACACACACACACACACACCAAAATGACCAAGTTATCATGTTGTTGTATCATGGCTATGTCATGAAAATATTGTGTATCATGATTCTTCACAAGTAGAAAAATTGTGTTAATTTTTTATTTTCTATTACTTAGATACGTTTTGTTTACAAGGTGTTATGTTCTTAAAATTCTGGAGGACAGTTGACAGAGAAGCAATAGTATTACAATTGTTGTAACAGTGGTATCAATATAATAGCAACGTAGATGGTAGCTTGTAAAACTGTTACAAGTGGTTTCACATAACAAAGATTTGCACTTTTTAAATCTCCCTCTATCCTGATGGAGGATTAAACCAAAGACTATTAACTGAAACAGGTTTTATGAAACATTTTAATTTTGGCTAGCATATTACATATCAGGACTATTTATTTGTTGGAGAAACTGCTGTAACTGTGTAAGTGATAATATACTTATTACAACAACACATGGTTTTAATGTGTTAGCCCCTCGTTTTTGGAAGCCATTTTATAACATCGCAAATATAATATGTTTATTTAATTGACGTGTGTTAAATCTTTATGTACATTGTCTCACATTAAATACGTGTGTGTGTGCAAGAATGAAGGTTGTAATCATAATAATAATACTTCGATTTCATTGCTTTATAAAGTAACTAGCAGAATACCCGTGCTTCGCTACGGAGTTTCACGTTGTACGTAATGAAAATGTTAGTTTAATTAATAAAGTTCAATTAAAGTAGGCTTCTTAAAAATAAATAGCTGTTGCCCACAACTTTGTTCGCGTGGTCTTCAATTTAATGCGATAATATATTTAGAACAGAATCTATTCTATTGGGTTGCCATAGTAACCAGATCTAATAGATTGTTAAGACTGCAAAGGACCCCCCAGAGCAGTGTTCCGCAACTGGTGTGCCGCGGCGCAATAGTGTGCCGTCACAAGGTGAAAGGTGTGACGCGAACTTTTACCTGTTATTGTAATAAGTTAATTGTCGATTTTAAGTAAGAAGGTGCTTGTTTATTCTTTAATACATGCTGATAACTGTTATATTTTCATAGAAATTAAATGTAATTTATTTACTCAATATTGTTGTTATAGTTTGCTTATCTTAAGTTATTTGTATTCTCAAAATATTGGGCCGATTTGATGGGTTACAGGCGGCAAGCTTTGTGTTCACCGCAAAGAAAGCCGCGTAAGACTTTTAGCAAGCCTTTTAGCGGTCCGCACCAATCATACAATAGAGTTTATGTTCAAAACTCTAAACGTTCTAAACTCTATTCAAGAGAGTTCTTTGTAACACCGCATCTTTTGTGTACGGCTGGCTGTAAGTGCTTTTAAATAAAATTGCGGGGATTAGCAAAAATTTCCCTCTTTTTTATTATTTTATTGCCTTGTTTTGATATTTGTGCCTGTTTGTCGGTGCTTCTTAAACTTTATTGCTCTTTTCCTTCGCCGAAGGACCCACATTGTCAGACAACAATTACAGTATTTCAGTTCAGTTCTATCACAGCTGTGCTCTGCAGTAGTGCGAATATTGTGATTGCTACACCAGTCTTACTATTTTCTATTACAATGTTAATAAACTATTTTTTTTTTCGATATGGATAAGTTCCTTGTGTGGAGTGGTCCGTCCTCGAGTGCAAGTAGTGAAACCATCGAGCCGGAAAAAAAGAAACAGAAAGTAGTTCACCGGCAATATAATGATAATTATTTATCTTACGGGTTTTTTTGGTGTGGTGACAAAACATGCCCAATCCCCGAGTGTGTTGTGTGTGGTGAAAAACTCAGTAATGCTGCTATGGTTCCCAGTAAATTGAAACGACATTTGTCAACAAAACATTCCTCTCTGTTAAGTAAAGATGTGAATTATTTTCGTCGGTTGTTGGAACAAAATAAAAAACAAGTGACGCTCATGACTACGTCGGTACGTGTTTCGCAAAAAGTACAGGAAGGTAGCTATAAGGTAGCCGAACTTATCGTAAAGGCCAAAAAACAACACACAATAGCAGAAACGTTGTTAATGCCCGCGTGTAAAGAAATGGTAAAAATAGTCCTGGGTTTAGAACCTGGTACAGAAATTTCAAAAATTCGTCTCTCTGCTGACACAATCAGCCGCCGAGTTAGTTACATGTCCAGTGACATCGAAGACATTATGAAGGAGAAAATAAAGAGCAGTCGAAAGTTCTCACTTCAGATCGACGAGTCCACCGATATTGGCGGTCACGCACATCTTCTTTCCTACGTAAGGTATGTTGATGGGGATGTAATTGCAACTAATTTCTTTTTTTGCAAAGAACTACCCGAGCGAGCAACCGGTGAAGAAATATTTCGTACGACTAATGAATATGTGGTCCGTAATGAATTAACATGGGAGGATTGCGTTAGTGTTTGTACAGACGGAGCCGCTTCTATGACAGGCCGAGTGAAAGGATTCGTGGGTAAAGTACGCGAAATAAATCCTAACTTACGAACCGACCATTGTCTCATTCACCGCGAAGCCATTGTTGCTAAGTCTTTGACATCTCCTCTGAAAATTGTGATGGACGAAGTAGTAAAAGTCGTGAACTTCATCAAATCGCGGCTCCTAAATATGCGGCTTTTTAACGTTTTGTGTCAAGAAATGGGATCAGAGCACACTACACTTCTGCTACATACAGAAGTACGATGGTTATCTCGAGGTAAAGTGTTAACGCGAATGTTTGAACTTAAAGAGGATGTACTTGCATTTTTGAGTATTGAGGGGCATGAGTATGCGGATTTATTTGCAGATGATGAATGGGTATCTAAGTTGGCATATCTTTCCGATATTTTCGTACACTTGAATGAACTAAACAGAAAAATGCAAGGTAGAAACGAAAATATTCTGACTAGTATGGATAAGATTCAAGGATTTATTAATAAGTTAAATTTGTGGATACAGACAATAGAAAATGGATCGTGTGAGATGTTCCCAACTGTATGGCCCCTTGCTGACGATAATAAAGTGTTGATGGACTTAATTAAAGAACATTTAGTACTCTTGCAGCAGAATTTCAAAAAATATTTTGGAGAGAGTGTTGAAGATTTTGACTGGGTTCGTGATCCATTCATTATGGATTCGAAACATCTTCCGAATAATTTAGGCTTACAAGAGGAACTGGCAGATTTGAAAGCAGACAGAACATTGAAATTAAAAATTTTCGAAGTGCCTTTGGAAACATTTTGGTTGTCAATAAGCAGTGAATACCCGGCTATCTCCGAGATGGCAGTTAATGTGTTATTACCATTTTCAACTACATATTTGTGTGAACTGGGCTTCTCGACGTTGACTGAAATTAAAACATCAAAGAGAGAGAGACTCAAATCCATTGATGAAGAAATGAGGCTTGCTTTGTCAACGATTCCGCCACGAATCAGCCGTCTGTGTGCAGCTAAGCAGGCTCAAGTATCACATTGAAGGTATTAGTAGAGTTATTTACTTTAAAATTCGTATTTTCTACAGTGAATTAAAGTTAATAAATTATTAATAAATGCATGAGTCTATTCCTGTTTTATAATAATAATAATAATAATAATAATAACAATAATGATGATGATAATAATAATAATAATAATAAAAATTGATTACATAATGACGTAATATTTTGTAATTATATTAAGATTCATATGATTTTGAGGGGACAGACAATTTGGTGTGCCGTGTTGAGTCTAGGGTGCCGGGTGGGGTGTTGAGTCGTGTCTGGTGTGTGCCGTGAGTAAAAAAAGGTTGCAGAACACTGCCCCAGAGGATCGTATCGAAAAAAACACCTGTCCTGTGTTGGTTCTCCCATTACGTAAAATATTTGTGCCAAGTTTGGTTGAAATCGGTCCAATGGTTTAGGTGGAGACGTGGAAGACCCCAAAGGACCCCCCAAAGGATTGTATCGAAAAAAACACTTGTCCTATGTTGGTTCTCCCTTTGCATAAAATATTTGTGCCAAGTTTGGTTGAAATCGGTCCAGTGGTTTAGGAGGCGATGTGGAAGACCCCAAAGAACCCCCAAAAGGACCCCATCGAAAAAACACCTATCCTATGTTGGTTCTCCCGTTGCGTAAAATATTTGTGCCAAGTTTGGTTGGAATCGGTCCAGTGGTTTAGGAGGAGATGTTGAAGACCCCAAAGAACCCCCCCCCCAAAAAGACCCCATTGAAAAAACACCTATCCTATGTTGGTTCTCCCATTGCGTAAAATATTTGTGCCAAGTTTGGTTGAAATCGGTCCAGTGGTTTAGGAGAAGATGTGGAAGACCCTAAAGAACCCCCCCCAAAAGACCCCATCGAAAAAACACCTATCCTATATTGGTTCTCCCATTGCGTAAAATATTTGTGCCAAGTTTGGTTGAAATCGGTCCAGTGGTTTAGGAGGAGATGTGGAAGACCCCAAAGAACCCCCCAAAGGACCCCATCGAAAAAATACAGAAACCTTCGAGGGCGTGCGCACAACAACTCACCGAAGTTTCATCGCAATCGGATGAATGGTATAGGAACGCATACGAGACAAACAAAGAAACATTCATTTTTATATATAAGATGTAAACTATACCACTTACTTGACATAAACCGTGATAGCTAAGCTAATGTACAACATATATGTATTAATTATACACATAAATGTTCCTCGATAGACACTCTATCTATTGGCGAAAACTTGAATAAAATCCGTTCAGTACTTCCTGAGATTAGCGATTTCAAACACAGAGAGAAAACGGACCGACTTTACTTTATACTATGTATAGATTCAGTTTTTTTTTATTAACAATTTTCATTTGGTTAGCAGTTTAGAAACTCATTATTATTTTGACATATTTATTACGAGTAATTTGTAATCTCAGATTACACGTTACTTTCTTATTTATTTTACGATTCCACATGATTCGTATTTTTACATACCTACTACGTATTACTCGTAGTCTTATTTGACACAAAAACATATTATAACATCTTATTACTAATGCATTATTATAAATTTTCTATACTGCTCTCAGCTAGCTCAATTTTCTTACTGTTTATCTACTCGTTTAATTCTTTATATTAATTACTTCTCTTTGTTATTGCATTTGCATTGCTTCTTTATGTTATTTTAGTAAAATTCGTATTTATTCAAAATCAAATATTAATCTTTCCAGTAAGTTATTAGTAAAAGTATTTAAATATTTTGTAACAACCAAAAATTTAAAAATTTTTTAGTATGACCGAAAAGACGTTACATACAGCTAGACACACCTACTCAGGCCACGAGCAATAAATAAAGAACTGTGTGTCGAAGTGTCAAGTGAACGTTTACTTCAGACAATGCAAGTACGCTTTACATAGCTGTACAATAGGGAACAAGGTTGGCCGTGACAGACTCGACTCAAACACGAGATTTACAGCCTGCAAATGTAAGATAAAAGAAACTGTGTCAAGTACCAATTTAGAGGAGAAACTGTGACGGACACACTGCCGGGTTAATTTGAAAAGTACCAGTAATAAAAATAAGAAAAGGGTGTAAGACACAATAGTATATACCCTATACGAGGACGGACATCGATACCTAAAATAATAGAATCGAACTTGTAAACAGCAGGGGAACGTCTAACTGGCGACAACGGATATTTACGACAGGCAGAAGGTGTGCCGTTTTGGAAACGACGTCACGCTGCGCCAGGACAGCGTTCAGGAAATGGGGTCGTGCACATCGGAACAATAACAAAATACGACACATTGTTTGCGTGAGAACTGCAGCGAGATCCGGAGTACGCTTAGACAATGGCTTGATGGACGACCATGAAATCGCTCCTGTTCTAGGAAAAGAGTACGGAGGCTTTCGACACGGACTCGTGGGGAGACAGGATACCCAATCACAACCCAGCATCTACCCAGAGAACTGGTGGAGAGGACTGTCGCCAGCATAGCAACGGGAACGTCGAATGAGAAGTGAAGAACGATGGTCTGACAGAAGAGTAGGAGATTTTCCGTCCTATCATGTTCAACTTGAGGCGTGTTTTCCAGAAGGGTGCATTGTGGTACACGATGCTTGATAAAAACCATTTTCAGAGCACGCGGGAGGACAGTCTTTCATAATTTTTCACTCATATACTTTGAGCAGTCAGTCAGTCAGTAGGACAGTCTTTCATAAATTTTCAATCATATACTTTGAACAGTCTTCACGTACTTTTAAAACAGTCTATTTATAACTTTCAACAGTCGGTCGTCAAAGTTCGATTAACATGCGGACGGCAGTGGGACTTTGAAACTTTGCCACGCGACATATAACTAAGTGACTTAGACAGTTCGATATTGGCGCGTATCCGGTAATAGTGTACTTACAGTGTCTAAAAACATGCGACATACGCCAGTGCTTAACAATTATAGAATTCTTTATTGTATTCAAATTCAGAATTGAACTAACCAGGCACACTTACATCAATAATCGACGCGTAGAACTATCGTTGATGTAATACCGGACGACGAATCGTAACATTATACAGTGCGGCGGAGCGATACAATGTCATTTGGAACAATTACACCGCGGCATCAAAACACTAAACATTAATGAACATACCAGAAGTTGAACAATAGACAGACATATATATATACACCATAGTTAACGATGAACTTATCTTCACGACACATAATTTCATGACTCGAATAGTAACAGCAGAATCAACAGAACACACACACACAGCGCGAGTGAATCTGTTTCGCGTGAGTTAAGTGTCAGTGACAGCACAGCTACGCAGCTTCCCACACATGGACCCGCAGAGAGGAGTTACGCCGATGGAATTATCGGATAATTCATCTAACAAGTAATCTTTATGCTATTCTTATCATAAGAAACTCTACTGTCCTGTCTCTTTTTCAAGAAACACCCCTTGAGCATTTAAATTAAACATGATAAACATAATTAACGCCATCCATCTGAGGCAAAACGATGAACGCATTAGTATAAGATTTATTGTATGACTATTTGTGTTTCTATGTATCGATTATATTATATATGTATGTGTATGTTTTCCAGCAAACAACGTATTGGATTTACATTGCGATTTGATGTATAAACATGTGTTCTTTTATGTTCTTTTTATGAGTTTATGAATGTATGTATTTACAGGGAATCACCCATATTTTATATATTGAATTTAATGAATGATATAATGTTAAATAAATAAGTGTTTATTTTATCATCCAGAATATATGCGTTCATCATTGTCAAATTACCTCAGAACAAAAAGTAATGGCATTTGAGTGATTTATAGTAGTCTTTTTTTATTTATTAATACAACAACTAGAGTCTCCATGCAATAGTTATGCTAACGTAAGTAATCAACGTGTTATTTAATTTCAATCAGTTCAGTTGATATGAGCAACCTAATTGATTACACGAGCTCATTATGCAAATAAGTATATTTACATAATTAATCAATCACAGATTAATTAATCCATTATTGTTAGCATAATTGCTTAATGACTGCCCAACACGTGGCACTCGTTGTATTTGGCTCCCAAAGAACGTGGGGCTCGGCAATCACAAATTAATTACTTCAGTAGCGTAATAGCATAACACCCACATCGTTGTAATTTCTGTGAATATTACTTTTGACTGTGTGAATCTTACCCTAATTAATATACAAGAAAAGTTACATTTACTCTTACAATTTACATTCTTATCAACTTAGAGCCTTTCTCTTATTATTCTCTACTTGTTTTACAAGATTAAATTGTCTTTTATTCAGTCTTTAGTTAAGATGAAAATATGGCTTTCTTTCACCTTATTAGTAGTAGTGGTTCCTCAGCGTACCCTCCTGGTCCTGGTCCTGAATCTTTTACTGGTGAATCCCTCGTAGACGTGTGGTCCCGAGTCCGTTTCTTGTCCTGGATACGGATGATCCTCTTCGGTCCTGGAAGCCCTGGGGTCAGGTATTCTAGGAGTCTTGTAGTCTCTCGTACTCTGGATCATTGGATGCTCATACTCTGGATTCCCTGGATGCTCGTACTCTGCTTGTGGTTTCTTAGTAGAGTTTTTGGCTGCCCAGGTCGTAGATCATGTCTAGGCGTTCCAGTTGTTGGACATAACCTCCGATCACATCAGTAGTTGAACAAAGAAGAGTTGTAGTTCTTGAGCAGAGCCTCTGGCCGCTTTGATGGTCTGACGAGAGAGAGAATGATGTTTGTGCATCCTTGTATTTATATCCAGAGCGCAAAAATCATGTCTCAACAATATTCTGCCTGTTTGAAAGTTTCGAGAGCGTCACTCTTACTTAACCCACGCTTTACTGTTACATTTATTTTGCTCGTCTTCGCGAATTGCGAAGTCTTTGGCACATTACCTGATATTCATTCGATTGGTAATTTTTTAGACGTTCATCACGGACAAACCATTTTTTTTTATCTTCATTACTTTAATTACTATTGATTTTTAATTCCTTACGCTAACACTTTTTGTTCGTTTTACATAATTTTTTTATACACTTGTTCGTTATTTTTAACCACACATTTTGGTGTCTTTGGTTTTTCACTACGATGGACACAAGCCTTATAAATTAATTAAATACAAATAATTTATATCGTTAAAGAAAGAGTGGCGCTTTTCATGAATGAACCAGTCACACACACACACACACACACACACACACACACACACACACACACACACACACACACACACACACACACACACACACACACACACACACACACACACACACACACACACACACACACACACACACACACACTTTTATGCATGTACACACATGCAGAGAGCAGCTGGCTATACTCCCTGTCTCAACATGCAAATCTGGCATTTATATTACAGTTTAGATTGGAGGCTGACTTATTATTATAACCAAAATGCGTTACTTATTTGTTCAATTACTTATTTAAATTAGCCTGTGCAATGCACAGTACCAAACATATTTGTACTGTTGCAATATATTTCAGTAAATACAAACAAATTTAAAAACATAATTAACAGTTTGTTAACAATAAACTGTGTTGTCTTGTAGATGGAAACTTCTGCTTATCGTAAAATGATGTAAGGTGTAAATAACAGATTTTGAATTGAATGTTATGCTGAAACAAATGGTTTCATATTTATTGCTTCCCACTATTCTTTTCACAATACTGCTTTCTTGAACTCGAAATTTCAAAATTGCTATTCACAACTCTCTGGTTTTGTCAAGAATAAGGTGTAATGTGTTTATATAAATCTTTTATAATGTTACTGACTGATAAATTATGTTACAAGTAATTGTAATATAGAAGTCTCAGTTATATTTACACATTATATTTGCAGAGTGTGATGTAATTTTAGAGGTATAGAATGTTAACAGTGGGTGTCCAGATGATAAGATTTGTGTTTGTGTAGATTTACAAGGTTCAGTAAGTAGGTTTGATAAACTGCACAGAAAGTGAAAATGATGTGTATCTTGTTTCAGTGGAAAAGTTATTAAATGAGACTGACATAGCTGTGATAGTGTTTAATGGGCAACTGGATCTTATTGTTGACACACCAGGTAGGGATGCAATAAATAATATATAAAACAAAATATAATCATAATGTACCAAAACAGACATATGTTACTGCATACTACTGGCTGACATGCATGCATATGTGTATGCCCAACACACACACACACACACACACACACACACACACACACACACACACACACACACACACACACACACACACACACACACACACACACACACACACACACAGAGTAAGAATGGATGGGGAAATGGAATAAGAATATGTGATGAATATAAAATGGTAAAAGGCTATTAATTTAAATAACAGTTATGTTTGTGCAGTCAATGTTTTGCTACATAATTGTTACTTTATAGCAGTTCAACAATAAGGAAATAATATCATTTGAATCGAAAGAAACTTTTGTTAATTGTATTAAAATGTGGGTTAATCACAGTTTACAGTAATGGTGTAATTTATTACTTTAACAAATACACAACAAGTTCAAACCTCAATAGAAAACATGACACAAAATATCAATGAGATATATAAACATTTTATGTTCTTTAACACAAAGTCAACACACACAAAATTCAACATGCTGAAAGTATAATATTTCAGACAATTAATTATTGACAGACTTTTCATCTGAATACCAGTTGTAGACCAAATTTTTTGTTCCATGTATACAGTTTTGATATCTGATGCTGTAGCTTAATATTACTTTTTATTACTGTTACTATGTTGCAATATGAAATATTTTACTTCACTCCTTAATTCATAATTTGGGAAACATAACTTTAAACAATACTAAAGATTGCTATAAGAGTTGACAATTTAGTATTATATATACTATTTTGTTTCAGTAGCGATCTAAAAATTGTTTAAGAACCAAAATATTTTGTCAACCACTAACATAAAATTTAATATTAATATTATTTGGTATTATAATTATAGTTAAACGTCCTCTTGAATGTTGACATTAATTTTCTCAATGGCTTACCCAAAACAGTTACTCAAAAGAATAACTTTATTAATAAA
Organism: Magicicada septendecula; assembly: GCA_034769895.1. Classification (NCBI taxonomy): domain Eukaryota; kingdom Metazoa; phylum Arthropoda; class Insecta; order Hemiptera; family Cicadidae; genus Magicicada; species Magicicada septendecula. Next base: position 666,673,288 of record CM068368.1, read on the forward strand.
GTACAAACAGGTACAACATGCAATTGTTATTGTTACTAGTAATAACATTACAGTTATGAGTAAAAATTGCTTCTTTAAAAATTGTAGAAATTTAAATTATTTAACATTAATTTAATATTAATGTTGAAGTCACACAGGCATGTTTATCTGCACACTAAAATGCCTTACATTTTTTTCTATATTTATCTATATTTTTTTATTTGAGGTGTATCCACTTTTCCCTAGACAGGTCAACAGTTTGTTTTCTGTGTATGTCCTACCACTGTTGTCCTGGATACTTTAATGTTTAGCATTCTTTCTCGATATACTGTTCACATGTTCTTCTATACTCATGTGTTATTTAAACTAGACATAACCAATTTATGACACTTTTCTATGATTCTCTGCTTAACAGAAAACTATATTTGCTACAAACATACAGACAATGAAGCTAAGAAACTTCTTTTTAGTGAAAGACAAGAACTGTATATGCATAAAAGAATTTAATATTTTATTTACATGTTCTTAATTTAAACTGAATTTTGTACTTCCCCCTCTTCCCACCAATTCTCTCTCTGTCTGTCTCTCTCTTCCAAACTATACATAATATCTAATTGATATTTATTATGAGTTGTCATTTTAAATATAATTAAACATGTAAAAGGAAGCTCTGGTCCAAATGCAAAACTTCAAATTTCTGACACATATAAATTTTCTTATCTTTATTATCTTTCCATTTGAGACTTGGGGCAGTTATAGAAATGATCTAACTTAGTTATAAATGGAGAGTACATTATTACTGTCTGTTCTTTAGCAAAAGAAGGAAAACATATAAAAACAAAGGGACAAGAGAAGGGTACAAACACCATGAAGTTGTATGTTCAAAGCTTCAAAGTGACAGCTGACTGGTGACAGCCATAAAAATAAAGGGATATGGAAAGATTATTTAAGAACTTTCTGGACAAGAATTTCAGTACAGTGGAACAATAACTTAGTAAGAATTCAAGGAACAAGAGATACCAAGAAATGAAGAACAACAAGAACCTCCAACAGTGGTGAAAGGCCTAGAAACTGTGAGTGCATTTAAAAATATTAAGGTGCCATACCAGGAGAATACAAGAAAACATAGATAGCATACCAAGAGAGTTTCTTGAAGTCGGAAATAAAAAGGTGTTTGACATATTAAACAATCAAATTACAGATGTATTTGAAAAGGAAAAATTGCTGAAAGATTGTCAAAAATCAATTATCTGCACACTATATAAAAAGGGGGACAGACTAGTATGTAAGAATTACTGGGGCATATCTGTTCTCTGAACTACATATTCATGAATATACTCTGAAGAAGACTAATACCATTGCTGAAAACAGTTACTCGTGAATACCAAACAGTTTTTAGAACAGGAAAACCCACTACAGACCAATCATTCACAGTTAAACAAATCCCAAACAAATTTTGGTAGTCTGACATAGATGTGTGTTAATTATATGTGAATTTCCACCAGGCACAAACAGTTTATTGAAAGAAAAATTATACTAGTACAATATGATGCAAGAATTTGGATTACTAACAAAACTGGCGAATGTAACAAAATGACCATGACTGAATCACTTGTACAGGCAAGAATGCAGAATAAAATCACTGAACCATTTGCACTCACTTAGGGTCTAAAACGGGGTGACAGGCTAGCTGTTCTCCTCTTCCACCTGGCTTTAAAATATGATATAATGAAAATGAGTTAGATTGCTTGGGAGTACTCTACAACACGTCAGTGCAAATAGCAGCATATGGCAATGATATAAATTCATAATTGATCAAAGGCAGCTGCAGAGATACGAAGAAGTATAACTCTAACCAATTGCTATGTCCACACTTGTGTGCTTTCAACTTAAACTTCACTTTCAATTTTCAATTCTGCTTTCAACATTGAGTATTTCTTGCGCATACCTTAGACCAAAAATACTGAATGCATGCCACAAAGTGTCTTCACTTGTGCATCACAGTTGTCAATGTTTCTCCAGTGTAAATGTGAAAATGGACATGACTGATACTGCTATGTTAGCCGGTATAAGTGCAGCATTTTTAGTGCTGAAAAGAGTTGGAAAAAGGCGTGAAATATATCAATGCTCGATATGGTTGAAAGATTATTTAAGAATGTGGGATTTTGGAATTATGAGAGACATGGATGATAACGTTCTGTTTTAGAACTTTACACGAATGTCTAGAATGAACTTTCACATGCTTTTATAAATGATGAAGGCTAAGATCGCAAAAGAAAATACTCGCTTTAGAGAAGCAATACCAGCTGAAGTGAAATTAGCAATCACACTTAGGTATTTGGCTACTGATGATTCATTTACTTCTTTGATGTAATTATTTAAAGTATCCAAGCAATTCATTTCATCAATGCTTCCTGGGGTTCTTTCACAGTCAGTTCATACTTTGTAGCCAAAACAGCGTAAGCATTATTTCTTTTCATTTTGCTTGTATAATTTTTGTCCGTAATGTCCCATAAGGCACAATGTGACCTACAATGTTCAATAAAGGCCAGCGTTTTTTCTGTTGATATGGTAAACAATAAACACAGTCACAGTAATAATGAAAACAGAACAAAACCTTCCTGTAAAACTACGAAGTTGCACGGAATGTTGAAAAAAGATCCATTGGTGGTGGAAGCACGTGCGTTACTGAATGCGTTACTAAAAACTGTGACCTTCAACTGATTTTGAGGCATGCTTTGTGCATGCGTTATGTTTGCTAGAGGAAGGTCCTACTGCACATGCCTCGAATGCACGAAAAGCACACTAGTGTGGACATAGCTAATAAGACATATTTGGGACTTACCACTGTCTTTAAATCAAGAGAGATTCATAGCCAAATACAATGCAGATGTATAAAACTATTACAGCATGTGACTTACCTATGATATGGTTGTGAAACCTGGACATTAATTCAAAGAGCATGGGACCTCTTAAAGATATTTGAGAGGAAGCTCCTAAGGGAGATACTGGGTCTCATATATAGAAATGGGGAATGGAGGATATGAGATATCAAAGCAGAACATTATTATTTATTCAATGAGCCAACAGTAGAAACGCACATAAAACTGAGGAGACTAGAACAGGCTGGCCATGTTGTGAGAATGGATAATGTTGAAATACCAAAATGATCTCTTATAGGAAATGTAGGGGGCAAAAGACTAGAAGGCCACCCAAAGAAAAGACGGCAGGATGTTATTGCCACAGATATGAGAGAAGTGATGGGATTGTGACAATGTTGGTCCTTTGCTACTGGTAGGGTGAAAGTAGAGTATGTCAAAATCCAATGGAAAAGTAGGTCCATTGGCAAAGGTTAGTTGAAACAGAATAGTGTATGGTATTTTATTTGAGGTCAAGGAGTTGTAAGAGTTAATAATTTTGGTTATCTTTTAATGATTTAACACAAGTAAGCTTATGTCTCTGCCCAAATGTGAATGTGCATATGTGGGTGCGTGCACGTGTGTGTGCATGCGTGCGTGCATGCATGAGTGCATATGCGAGGGTACATATACATTCATGTCCATTCACTTGCAGAATTAACAATGCGTATATTTTTCAACTTTTCCCATACATTTATTTATAGTAATTTAGCTACTATATTTTCTGTGTTCTTTTTGTGGTTGAAGTGTGTTTTCTGTGGTTAGTGATACATGGATAAGTGTTTGTGCTTGAAGGTGCTTTGAAGAACATAGTACTTGTACACAAAAAATTTCAAATCATCCTTAATTGTATAAATACTGTAAGCAAACAGGGGTAAACTGAAGTGCAACAAAAATAGGCATATCTGCAAGCTACAGAATGTAATTAAACATGTAAAAGGAGACTCTGCTCCAGTTACAAAACTTTAAAATTCTGACACATATATATTTTCTTATCTTTCCATTTTGAGACTTGGGGTAGGTATAGAAATGATCCATCTTAGTTTTGACAAGCTTTTCATGCCTTAAACTTGAATCAATAATATACTCATACTTTTTTCTCCACCTTCTGAAATATTTATATCTCTTTCCAAGTAGCTGAGTACAATAAAGACTATGTGTAGGCTGGCTATATGTTAATATTTACAGTGATTATTGAACACTGTTTTAATTAAAAACAAAAAATTCATCTACTTACTTTCATAAAATCTATAAAGATAAGGTAGACTTTATATGTACATAGAAGTGATAGCACATTGTCATTTTTACTTACATTGAACCATAAATCCGAATATGTTTATTTAAAGATATATTATATTTAACTAAAAATGAACTTTTTCATGTGAAAACTTACTAATTTTATTGGTAACAGACTCTGTTACCAAAGCTGAAGAAGGCGGATACTAAGCCGAAACGCGTCCAATAAAATTAGTAAGTTTTCACATGAAAAAGTTCATTTTTATTTAAGTGTTAGTGCTATGAAAGAAGAGATGAATAATCAAGACAACTATATATTATATTATTATTATTATAAGAAGAGGGACCAGATTGATTCTACATGTGTTTAAGACAATACAGTAATTCGAGTCAAACTCCCACGCCTGTATAATATGTACAGTGAACTATAGTGTAATTTGGTATTTATTTTAGTGTCAGTTAAAAACCCTTTGACATGAATAACAAAATCAATTAATTAATATTACTGCCTGAGTTGGGTCTATGTTTACTGGGTATGATTTTAAAACATCAATTATAAATATTTGCACTTTCTTCATTCAAAAGATTAAGAGATATTGACTATGATTATTTGATTTTTTGTGTGTTATTATCTGTGTAGCAGTATGTAGTTTGCCCCTACAATTTCATATAACATAATAAACAGTTGATTAGGTCTTTATAAACAATCACTTACAGTATTTTATGTAGATGTCTATGTGTGTGTGTGTGTGTGTGTGTGTGTGTGTGTGTGTGTATTAAAATGGTAGGCATATCTGCATGTACAGTACTCCCATAATCATATTATTTTGTACATATAAAAATTCAGAGATAGAAATTGTTGTGTAGTTTGGAAATACAGTAGGTGGAAACAGAATTTAATCTTTTTTGAACAATAATTGATATGAAGCTGAGAGGGTGACAAACTGTGTGTGTGTGTGTGCGCGCGCGTGCGTGCGTGTGTGTGTTTGCATGTGTGTGTGTGTATTGTACACCAGCTGTTACATGATTTACTCAGACAATATATCTTCTTTGTGCGAGTGAACTCTGGGTGGCACATGAATAAATACTAATAATTAAGTATACAGTATTTAATAAAATTTGCACATTTAAAAACTACATTTTGTGAACTGACAGTTCTATTAGAGGAAGAGTGAAGACATGCTTATATAGGCAAAATATGAGTGCAGACACATGAATAACTGATCTATTTAAAACAAATTAATTACTCTGTTAATTAATAAGTTATAAAGAATTAGTTTGTTCACTAATTAGTGAAAAATCTTATGTAACTACTGGTTTGCACATCAATGGTGTTATTAGTGCAAAACAGATGAGAAAGTGTTTCAAGGCCAAAACTTATGCAGGATCGTAGAAAGATTGACAAATCTACGAGTGCATCCAACAAAATCAGACCTGTCTACTTACACCATATTATAATTATCTTGGACAGTTTCGAACAAAGGGAAAGATGCTGGTAATAACAAAGAGACCATGTCATGCTGATTCTGGATGTATGAATGCCTGAATCATCATCATCATCATCCAATAACCAACACACACGCACAATGATCTATATGGAAGCACTGGTTCATCATCGTCTTGCAGGAGCCATGTGTGTATGAGTATATAGGCAAAATATGAGTGCAGACACATGAATAACTTCTATTCATGTGCAGATCTATTTAAACACAAATTAATTACTCTGTTAATTAATAAGTACACGCGTGCACAACACACACACACACACACACACACACACACACACACACACACACACACACACAGAATGATAATTTCAACATGGCAACAGCAGTGAAAGCAGGTGCAAAATGAACAAATGTTTTTTTATAAACGAGAAAGATAGTAAATAAGTGTGACCATTATATAAATAAAGAAATAAAATGAATTCATAATTGTAAAATATACAGAATTAACATAAGTAAAATATATAATTTTAATATTTGTTTTATAACAAATAATTTCTATTAAAATAAAATGGGTGCACAATAATTTATATTTGTTAAACTAAAATAAATATTACTTTTTATTAAATAACTACAAGTAAACTTTTTTTATGGGACAAATATAAATAGTACTTTTATACATGATTTACACAATTTAAAAGTAATTATTTAAAGTCTGTATTTTATGTCAGACACCCAAGTAATTGAAATATTTTCGTAACCATTTTCATATAAGTCTTATGTTTGTTGTTTGTATATTCTGTTTGTGTGGCTTATAATATGTGTAGGCCTATTATGTTTTTATGCTGTGTAAACAGCTTCTTAAAAGGGGAATATTTTTAATTTATATTTTTTTAAATATTTAATCTTTTTAAATAATTGTTAATATATCAATGATTTTTCTTTTTCATATTTAAGTAGTTATGTCATGCCACTAAAATCTTCCTCCTATCTACTAACAGTAAGATTTATTATGCAACAGTAATATTGAACATAATGCAAACACAAATTCTATGACCTAACTGGTAATTTACTGGTAAATCAGGGGCGTATATAAGGGGGGCAGGGGGCCCATGCCCCCCCAAAATAATGAATATAAAGAAAAAAATAAGTAACGTAATCTGAATTATTTTAATAAATAAGTAACGTAATCTGAATTATTTTAATGAATCATGCGCGAAGGCATCGCCGCAGCAGACAGTGATAATTCCCCGTATAGGTGAGGGGAGTGGGGTGGTAGTGGTGTGAAGTTCGTGCCAGTTCGGGTTGATTTGGTCCGACTCGGGCTCCCGCCCGGCCATCTGCGTGTGCGGACAACTGAACATTTCAGTGGCAGCCATTGTTTGTTGTTTACGTTTGTTCGACATCTGTTGTACTGAAGTATGGTGGTGTTTTAAGTGTTAATGTTTACGTACTTTATCAGTATATTGAAGTTGGCCGTAAGTGAACCACAATTGTAATGAAGAGGCAAGCTTCTATTCAAAACTTTTTCGCCAAAAAACCAAGTGTCAATAAGCCTGTTGGTGACAGTCCTGAAGTCGGTAGTGTTACGAAAGGACAAAGTGCAAATAGGCCTGATGGTGACAATGCTGAAGTTGGCTGCATTGGTAGAATTGCTTCTTGTGATGTCGCTACTTTGAGCTCAATTAATGTAGTTCCGGTTATGGAGTATAGTAGGCCTAATCAAGTAAGGAAAAATATCTATGATATTGGAAACTATTGTCAAAACAATTCAGTTCAGTCTTTCACAAACGAAAAAAAATTTTGTTTATTAGAAAATGTTTGGAAACCTCAGCCTGGATACAAATTTCCCTCCATTACTAGTTCAAACCATACTAGATCTTTTCAAATGAAGTGGCTAGAAGAATTTACGTGGTTAGCTTATTCAGAGGAAAAACCTGGATCTTTTTGCAAGTACTGCGTGTTATTTTCCCATACCGAAAATGTAGGGAAAGGAGATCACCAAGTAGCAGGGGCGTTGGTTACTCTGGCTTTTACCAATCTAAAAAAAGCCAGGAAAATGTTTAGCAAACATGAAAACTTATCCTATCAAAAGAAATATGTTTTGATCGCTGAAAACACAAAAGCTATAGTTAAGAAAAAGGCTGAAAGTGTTATCAATCAAGTAAATGCCCAAAGAAGACTGGATATTGAGAATAATAGAAAACGGCTAATCCCTATAATACAAACAATACGATTTTGCGGGAGGCAGCAAATAGCTCTAAGGGGTCATCGTGACTCTGGACGAATAAGCCCTGAAGAACCGGACCAAAATGATGGGAATTTTCGATCGTTGTTGAGATACCGAACCAACAGTGGAGATAATATTCTTAAAGACCAATTAACGACCAGTGGTGGGAAGACGATGTACACAAGTTCTTTCATTCAAAACGAACTTATTAACATATTCGGTCACTTAATACAATCAAAAATTGTAGAAAATGTCAGGAAGTCTGTTTTTTATTCCATTTTAGCAGATGAAACCACTGACATCAGCCAAATCGACAGTTTTCTCTCTGTGTACGTTACGTAGAGTACCAAACTTTCAAAATCAGAGAAGATTTTCCGACATTCGTCCCCATTTATGACGACACTGGAGCAGGTTTGGCTAACACAATATTGGAGACCTTGTCAACATTAGGGCTTGATCTAAACAAAATGAGAGGCCAAGGGTACGATGGCGCTGCCACGATGAGTGGGCAATTCAGAGGAGTACAAGCTTCCATCAGAGAAAAGCTACCGTTGGCCCTGTATACACATTGTTCTTCACACACTCTAAATTTGTGTTTGTCAGATGTGAGCAGAATACCTTCTATAAGAAACTGTACGGGTGTCATAAAAGAAGTCTGTGGATTCTTTCATATGTCAGCCAAAAGAACAGAAATATTGAAATCAATGATTTCTGAATGTTGTCCAGAACAAAAGAAAAAGAAACTTATTTCACTGTACGAAACCCGATGGGTAGAAAGGCACGACTCAGTAATTTTATTTAAAGACATTTTGGAACCTATCTTTCTCTCCCTTTGCAAAATAGAAGAAGAGGAATTAAGTGACTCAGCTTCTAAGGCTCACACTCTAAGTAGTGCTATTAGTCAATTTGCATTTCTTATTAATCTTTGTGTTTTGAGCCGGATGCTATCAACCACGCATAACTTATCTGAGCAGCTTCAAAACAAAAATATAGATCTTCCACAGGCCTTGACTAATGTTACGAGTGTCTTACACCTTCTGTCGAAGGAGAGGGCAAATGCTGATGACTCATTTAAAGCCTTGTATAATCAAGTAAAGTCATTTGCTGCCAAACTTGACATTAAGGAAGAGATTCCAAGAATTTGCTGCCTTCAAACAGCACGTAGCAACGTCCCTTACACCACAGAAGAAGAATAATATCGACGAGCTGTTTATGTGCCATACCTGGACGATTTTTGTAACTCACTGAAAGAACGCTTTGAATCTCACAAGGAAACAGTTGCATCCTTACAAAACATCCTTCCACAATTGTGTATCATAACAGATTTCGGTTCACTGGAGGCTCCTTTTGGTTTCTACGAAGAAGATTTGTCACATAAAGAGATTGTGCAAAGTGAGTTTATGTTGTGGAAAGAAAAGTGGAGTCAGGAAAATCCTTCAAATCTTCCAAAAACGGCTATAAGTTCTCTCGAAAAATGTGACAAGACTTTCTTCCCCAACATTTATACCCTTCTGAAATTACTCGCAGTTCTTCCTGTTTCTGTCGCAACCATAGAGAGAACTTTCTCCAGCCTGAGAAGACTGAAGACTTACCTAAGGAACAGCACATCTGAAAGTAGGCTTAACGGGCTTGCTTTACTTTCTATCCACAGAGACATTTTAGTTAGTGACGATGAAGTTCTTGATAAGTTTGCAAGTGTACCAAGAAACCTGGACTTTGTTTCGTAACCATTGGTCTATATAAAAAGTGGAGTTTCTTTTTATGTATTCTTTTATGTATTTTTTTTATTGTCAGTTGGATAAACGATTAATAAAACAAATTTTGTTGCATTGTCAAACAGTCACTTTATTAAACCTTCTTTTAAGGTCTCTCCAAAACAATACTCAAAACAGTCTTTTGAATGATAGTTGATAAAACACACATATGCGTGTATACACAAAAAGGAAAAATAGGGATCTTGGCAGTTTATACATACATGACAGAACAAAACAATATTTATAGCTAGAACCCCTCCAAACACGATAATCACGATTGCGTATTTCACTCTTTTAGTTCGGATAAGTGTTTACAGATGAGACATTGTTAAAATCTTGACCAATGTTTGAAATATAGTAACAGATCTTTTCATCATTTGGTTTGTTTAAAAATAGATATATTTTTTATGATTTAATGTCAACAATAAAGAAGCGTGATCTCGGTAAAGTAAAAGGGGCATTCAGCGCAAATTACCCTCTGAATATGAGCAGCAAAACTGATATAAAGTATCATGGGGTGTCTACTTAAAATTACTTAACCTAACCTTACATTAATCTTGGCCCCCCCAAAAATATATTCTATATTCGCCACTGTGGTAAATAATATATTACATATTTACTGGTTATATATTACAGCATCTTCAATGTAACTAGAACATTTTGATTCCATGATTGTGTGTCATAATGGATAAAATCATTCATTAAACATTTTTTTAAGGGCAAGTGGCTTGGGTAGACCGACTGAAATGGCCTGGTGCTGACAGTTGGAAAATAGCAGAAAGGACCACACTTGACGTAGACAATACCATTCAGGGCTTTGTTAAAAGTTATAAGAACTTTTGGTTTTACTGGATTAATGGAGCTGGACACATGGTAGTATAAATTACTTGTACTTTTAAAATTAATATAGCTACATATGTCACAAACAATTCCTGTGATGCTCCATACAGAAGATGTAGTGTGGACACTTTTGACAACACTATTTCAACTGGTTTGACTTGAGGTGGGCATGCTTACTGCCAACCTGCAATTCAATTTACAGCATTTATTCATAACTGAATTGTAGACTGTGTACAATGTAATTTTGCTACTAAGTGTATATACAAAAATACTGACAGTATTATAACTGCTCAGTGTAAATTCATTGGCTTTATATTCATGATAATAATTCAGAATAGAACAGCTGTGTGATTAAGACTTGATTTCAACATTTTGATCCTACAGGCTACATTAAAAAAAGGAAGATAACAACAACACGAAGACAAAAAGGCAGTATAATAACAGTCTGGCTGGCTTGAAAGAGCTTGAGTTTCAAGAGCTATAAATGCAGGAACATGAATTGCATTCAAATGGCCCATCTCATTGCCACTAAGTTCATGGGGATGTGCACTAGCCTTACACCCATACACTTCTTTGTAATGTTAACCAGTAGCTTGAAAACTTTGAACTCTTGTTTTGTTACTAATGACTGAGAGAACAGGATGATTGTTGTGAATACAGAACTGTCTTCAAAATTTATGTTGAGGTATCATAAATCTGTCATCATTTTTGTAGAAGCACAAATGTATTTCACAATGAAAACACATTCCACTGTGACACAGTGCTTTGTAGTGATCTACTTTAAATCTACAGGTGCCAGTAGACACTCCATCACTTAAACCAAACCATCTACATGTTGCAAAATATGCCTGATCCACTGCTGTATTTGTGCATCATTTGACTTACAGGCTTTGGTAGAGCTTGTCTCTCATTATGCAAGTATAGTTTAGCCTCAATATTCTAATGTGTATAGTATATAGACTTGTCTTCCCTTATCTTATTACATTTTCTACTTTTTTAAGTATCAATATCAAACTTCATTATAAACTTGATTATGTTACCTTGTTATTACTCTTTCTTTAAATTGCCTGAGCTTATAATACTTATTAAATTTATGTTTGTATTTAAAAAATTTTAATGTGTATGTGTGTATGGGTTTATTATAACAAATTCTCCAGCTAGTATGTTAAGTAAATATGTAAAGATTTCACTTATCCATTAAGTACCCAACTAGACACTTTAACTAGTTAGACTACGTTACTAAATCTAACAACTTATTAAGAAATAAATAGAGTTCATTGCCTGAATAAAACCTTGCATCAGTTTTACATTTCAAGTTAAAAGTGTAAAGTATGAATTTGTTGAGTATAAAGTAGGTACTTGATAAGGTCTTATGTATAATCATGATAGGGTATTACACAGTCTTTAGCCACAGCATACCCAAGAACATTAATGTGGCTAGATTATTATGCATAGTCTACCTTTAATTTCTACAGATGATGAGGTTGTTACAAAATAAGTGGATACAGAATTTACATGTGTGATAAAGAATAAATGCTGCTTCCTTCCTATTCAAATTGTGTAATGATATGTAATAAAAAGACTTTTGACAACTCCAGTTACATGTGAATGTTTCACAGTAACTCGCTACCTTAACTCCCTTAGTACTTGAGATAGGCCTAACTATCTAAAATCGAAAGCTGTATATCCCTAAAGGAATTATAGTCAAAATAGTGTATAGACAATACTGTTTTCTCCTCCAAAGTCATTATCTTATAATAGTCTTGAATTCCATAGTGCTTTCTGGTACCATACATCATTTACTTGCACCTGCATCTTAATATTCTTATCTGATTATAATCAACTGTTATTTTATAGGGCCCAGGAGCACCTGTCAAAATATTTTCAGGCATTCCAGGGTTCTTTGGGTTAGAATACAGGTTTCACCACCATATCAGTTACATCTGCCTATTACTATTTCTTGATTTAAAGTTGCAGTTATTCTTCTTGTAACTTTTAATTACTTTAATTATACTTTAACAAGATATACACTATCACTTTTACCTAGGTTGTTTACGTCTGCATTCTGGACGCCATCTTGCATTGTTACCAACTTCTGAAAATCAAATACTTACCCAGAGTTCGTGTAAGCGAATTTTGTGAGAGCAAATATGGTTGTTGAAATAAATTTTTAGTCTATTCTCAGTGAATTAAATTTTATTAGTCATTATTCAAAAAACAAATTGATATTTCAATCAAATAGAATTATGTTTACCTTCCATTATAAACAAAAATTCTTCTACCACTTCTACACCTGTTATTATTTAACCATCAAACAACATATTGGTTAAAGAGAAATTTATTCTTCCTTATATGAGCTACATATCTTCAAAATAGAAAAAATTGAACACAAACTTAAATTTACTTTCCACAAACCAGCGCCTCTTTTATGATATAATTTTCATTCACACACACATACACCCATACCCCATGCCCTTAGAGATCTCAATTTAATAATAAAATCAAAAGAATGATGTTGAATTTGATAACCCTGACTAATTTTGCTTTACCCCCCCCCCCCAATGTTACTTAGCTGTTTATCTGTCCGAAAGAGTCCATCTTCCTGTGTACTTTTTCTTTTTCACTCTGCACCTTTTTTTTCTACCTTTACTTTTTATACCAAACTGTTATTCATTTTATACTAAATACATAAACTTCATAAATTCACATTTTTATATTTGGTTATACGGTATCGTTACATTTTTATACGTGCGAGACGAATTGAAAAACTGTACTTAGCCGGCGGGCGGACTGCCCGCATTCGTCATTGTTAGTTGTTGTGTGCCGACTGACTGTTTTACGCCAAGCGTTGACAGACTGCTGACGCTCGACACTCCCACATTCCAAAGTGACGTGTGCTGGGCTCGGCTCCTTACGTATTATGTTGCCTGACTTCTAATGTGCATAGTTCAGAGTTCATGTGGTTAAAAATAACTGTCTCCAGCAGCTTGATTCATCCGAACTTGACACTAATACGTTAACATTTTGTTTTCTTTAATATTTTTCAAATACAATTTAAAACTTTAATTATTACCAAAATATCCCGGGGTGGGCCTACCTGTACCGTTACATACCCCGTCAATGAGAGGTTTTATACCGAAGCATAAAAACTCTCATTGACACTCACATACTTCCTAAAGGGATCAGCTCAGATATGGTGCCACAACCCCCTTAAGTTTTATTAAAACTCATGGGTAACTTACCCCCCTGGTCCCAGTGACTGTGGCCACACCTGAATGACCTTACTGGACTTCCCTCTCGAGATCCCAACACTGCAAGGCCAGACAGGCACTTGACGCCCCTGCTCTGACACGCGCAGGCCAGCACAGGACCGCCACCACAGCATCACCAGACGCTGAAACAAGAAATCAAAACATCAAATAGTGGCCTCCTATAATACCATATCCCTAACTGATCTGGTTCCCCTTAGCTGTGCTGGTTTGCGTTAAGAAGCACTGGTTTTTCTTAACTTCTATCGTACATGTATATATATATATATATATATTACTTTAATATTTATACTAAATTTACCTCAAGATGTTTTTTTTATTTGGAACATGTTTCGAGAGTTCCTGTTCTCTCATCTTCAGCCTTCGCCATCTTGTTTCTGGTGAAGTATTTAAATTTAGTATAAATATTAAAGTATTATATACATCAAGAAACGGACTGTAGCAGAAAGTGATTGAAATATATATATATATATATATATATATATATATATATATATATGCTTAACATAACATGAGATATTATTACAAATTTTACTATCAACATTCTTATTCCAAAATTCAATATATTTCCCTGATTCCAATAAGAAATTAAATAACCCCTTCCCATTACATCATTACAAATAACTTTCATTACCCAAATTACATCTCAAAATATTTAACTTCATTAATAAAATTCCTCTTAAACATATTTAAATCAATTACATAATCATAAATTATTTACTTATATTTTTTCTCAAAATCGTTAATTATCTCCATAATACTTCTCAAATCAACACCAAAATATTTAGTTACATAATACACATATTACATTAAAATAAACATCTCACCTTTAAAATTGCATAAAAAATTATAAACATTACAACTTTAACTTTCTATTGGACGTTTTAATAATCCACCTTTAATTATTTATCATTTATTATACCATTAAATTCTCCAAAAATTTAAATTTATTATCAACATTGTAACGTGACGTTCCTTCCCATTACATAAAGAAAATACAATACCAAATAAACAAAATAATATGGAAATAAGAGTAAACCCATTATAAAATAACAAAAAGTACAATACTATTAAAGAATGAAACAATGTACCTTAGGTTAAGGAAAAGTGTTAGATATAAGACTATGTAACTAAAAATGAGTGAACACATTTATCTAATTGTGTGACAAACAAAATCACATCAGTGAAATGTTAACTAGTGATAACACAAGAAACTAAGTGTTTTTCCTTTTCCTTTAATATCACCAGTAAAATGCAAATATAAAGCATGTGAGAAACTAGTGTTACAATGGGAATTTATATTCCAAGTTCCCAAAACCTATAGGCCAATAACTATGTACAAGGTAAGGGGAAGCCATAAGTGAGAACAAAACAATAATGAAGGAAATGATATAAAAACAATATTCTTATTTAATGTTAATTAATAGTATAATTTTAGTAAGATTTGTGTTTTAGCTACTTGTATGTTCAATCAAACGTAGAGCCATGTAGGCCTGAAAGTACACTAATAGGATAAGATATAATTTGTTCTGTTAATCTATTGTTATATAACATTAAGTTGGTTCTCATAGTTATTAAGGTCATTAATGTAACAACTTAACTGTTAAAGGGTTCTTAGTAAATCAGTCAGAAAGGGTAACTGTAATTAGAAATGATGGTAAACTTGTTCATGAAACTAATACCAGTACATAGGCCAATATCAAAACCCATAACTATTGTAAATAAATAGTAAACAAGGGGATAAAATAATGTAAATCCATGCAATATTGTAAAATGAACAAATAGGTTATCTATTACAATTGTAATCACATTTTTTGGAAGTAATCAAGGGGTTTACACGATAATTTTAGACCGGTTCAATTGTATTAAAGAACTATGGCCTAAAAAAGATCAAACATTAAAAGTAATGTTCAAATTACTTAATACATGATCAAACCACTGTTAAGTAATGAAATGAGCAAGAATTGTTAATTCAATGTTTTCTTTTTATATAATAACTACAACTTAGTAGACAATTAAAGAAATTTAGAATAATTCTATACAAGTCAAATGACTAAAAAAGCCTATAAGCAGAGTCTTTTGTAAAAGGGGTAACTCACTTAATATTGAGGCTAATGATATAATGTCATTAGACATTATATTGTTCAGAATAAAATAGTATCAGAATGATATAATGTCATTAGACATTAAATTGTTCAGAATAAAATAAGAAATTTAACTAAGTAGACTAAATTAAGTAAAATTATATTATAACTAGAGAGTAAATTAGACTGGGAGGTGAAGGGTCACTTTATTTAGAACAAACACAGTCCCATGACTCAGAGTTCATCTCATGAACCACTCAGAATTTGACAAAAACTGGTCAAATCCATTTGAATGATGAAGAAAGAAGTGAGTTGATTGTTAGCCATAAAGACGAGCGGGTCAGCTCTGTACAGCAAAAAACTAAAATGTCAAAGTATCAGATCTAAGTGAAATAAAAAAAAATATATATATATGTTGAGAAGAAACCAGACGAAAAATAAGAAAAAACAATACTCATATTAATTTGAAGGTATAATAATTCCTTAAATCAAGAATGCAAAAGAACAAGTAAAGTATGATTTGAAAGTGAACATTCCTACGTAAATTTGGTGAGTTGGCTATCTAACCTAAGCACTGTTATACATAACACCACACTATAATAAGCTCACAACCCTGTTTCAATTACAATACAACGAAGAAAAAGTGATTAACAACTATTATAACTGTGGACACTCAATTTAAGAATCATTTATTTAAGGAAAAGTGACAAAAAACCATTAACAGAAAATTTGAGGTGTGACCTGGTGGCCATTTTCTCAAACTGATCAAGTTGTTCCAATGAAGCCAGACTGACGCCATCTTTAAGCTTTGGTCACATAAATGTATAATTACTGTTGTATATCTCCTAAAAAAAAAAATGAAATATTAACTAAGAATTTATTTGTAAGTATTGTACTTTTTAGAAAAAAATTCCTTTCTGACTTTTTAGTAACAGTTCAAAGAACCCAAATCATTCTTATATTAATTTTATTTAAATAACATTTGTTTGCAATCGACCTGAGATTGAGGAGTTGAGCCGGGAATCACAATATCGACCCCAGTCGATTAGTTGCTCAATTTGCATTAAATGAGATTCATTATCAATTAATTGCATTTTATTTATAAAAATAAGTAAGTTAGAAGAATTTCAGGTATAGAAGAAGGTACACTTGCGAAGAAGAAAAGCTGGGCGAAACGAAGAAGTAGGTAATTCTTATATTACGAATCAATTGTCAAATCGAATCAGCTAATGCAAACATTTCTTCAAATTAAATTCTACTACACGATTGAGATTAAGAGGAGAGTAAGAAATAATTAAATGTGGTTGGTTATACATTTTTACCCCAAACCCTAAAAATTAAGTAAACAAAAATAAAATTTTAAATATAAATTAACCCAATAAAGGCAAAATAATTAATTATAAAAAAAAGGAAAAAATTTACAAAAGATTTTTTTTAAATCTTTTATTTCATTGATTCAAACAGTACAGGTAAAGACGAAGATAATTATCAGTAATACACTCATCTGGTTACAACATTCATTTTATATAACATTTCATTTATTAGCTCCTTTCAAATTAATTCAACTATTTTATCAAACACATTTTAATTACTTCAGCAAAATTCACAATGACCAGCTGTCAATTATTAAAGTTGAGTATACTTAACCTTACTACATAATTCCATTTAACATCAACACAAAGTATATACAATCTACATTATTATCTGTTATTGTTTACCACAAATCATTTCATAATTCAGTCCATTTCAAAACCCACTACACTCACATAGTTAAATGTTCATGAACAATAAATATTTACCCTCCATCATCAAACAATAATCTTGTCTTACGCATTACACAATTCATTTTTAATTAAATACATTTTGTTATTATTATTATAATAACCATCATCATCAATTTTATCCATTGTATTAAGATAGTATTTAACAACATTATTGCATACTATTAATTCATAAAACCTGTCGACATTCGGTATGGTCAATTCTCCTTTAGTATTATCTGTTACGATTAAATCCTTTATCATTTCTTCATTATAGTAATCATCTACTACCAGTAACCCCAATTTATATACAGGTAAGTCATCAACATTATTATCGCCTATTGCTGCACTAACTACATCGCAAGGTAAGAATTCAATATCATCAACTCTCTCTGTATCTACCATCCTACTAATTCTCTATAACCTCTCTTCAACTTGAACTATTCTATCTCTCTCACTTTCTTAAAATACCTCTCATCATAACACCATTTTACTTTCTCTCTATCATTCCATGCAGAGGGCACTACTACATCATAAAAACACCTCCTGGCTCTTCCAGGAACACCACCAAATCTCAAGGGACAATTTGAAGACGCCTCGTCTTCCACTAAGGGACTCATGCCCTTCAAAGACACCTGTGAACACCTTGGTTCTCAATAAACCCCGGGGAAAATTTACCCTCTGCCCCATATTTTTACTTAAATTCTCCTTATATTCTCTCTCCAACTTACAAACACTTATTTCTACCCCTTCACAACCCCCTACTCCCATTACTCTCTTACTCTCCCCTACTATCTCTATATTCTCATCACCACTATTAATTTTCACTGTATCACCTTTAAATACCCCATTTTCAACTATCTTACCACTATTACTTGTTAACTCATTATTATGACTAACACTTACCTCGTTAATTATTTCTTTGATATTTTTCATCATTTTATCACCATTATTCTCACCTGTATTGACACCATTGTCGTCTGTACTTCGTTATTATCGTTTACACTTAACTCACCCATATCTATTCTCCACTCTTTCATTTTCTAAATATTCCGTTCTAACTCTTTAAAATTACTTTCACAACTATCACTTACGGCATTGATATCACTCTTGATTTTGTCAAATTTATTATTTTGTTCATCTAATTTTGTGTTTAACTCGTCCAAACCCTTATTCAACTCATCAAAACCCTTATTCATCAGTTCCTCCCTTTCATCTAAACATTTCTTAATCATTTGCCACAAATTCCTCATATCGTCCCCTGATGGACCTACTTCAGCCTCCTGTATATCAGCCATGTTTAAAAAATTATTTAGATTATACCCCTTAACAAACTAAAACCCTCCTCATACACACTAGTTACACATATTAATTCACAATACCCGCTACAAAACATCAGCACCAATATATTACTGTAAGCAAATAATTCACCAAATACATCACATTACCAAAACATAACCCCATATTTGCGTCTATTTTTACGTACATTCTATTTTTCTTTATTCATCCCAAACAATCACCTTGCTCTCTAAAACAGGCCCAAATTTGCATAAATAATATTCATGCAAATGTCCCTGTTTGGGCGCCATTGTAACTTTTAATTACTTTAATTATACTTTAACAAGATATACACTATCACTTTTACCTAGGTTGTTTACGTCTGCATTCTGGACGCCATCTTGCATTGTTACCAATTTCTGAAAATCAAATAATTACCCAGAGTTCGTATAAGCGAATTTTGTGAGAGCAAATATGGTTGTTGAAATAAATATTTAGTCTATTTATTCTCAATGAATTAAATTTTATTAGTCATTATTCAAAAAACAAATTGATATTTCAATCAAATAGAATTATGTTTACCTTCCATTTAAAACAAAAATTCTTCTACCACTTCTACACCTGTTATTATTTAACCATCAAACAACATATTGGTTAAAGAGAAATTTATTCTTCCTTATATGAGCTACATATCTTCAAAATAGAAAAAATTGAACACAAACTTAAATTTACTTTCCGCAAACCACGCCTCTTTTATGATATAATTTTCATTCACACACACATACACCCGTACCCCATGCCCTTAGAGATCTCAATTTAATAATAAAATCAAAAGAATGATGTTGAATTTGATAACCCTGACTAATTTTGCTTTACCCCCCCCCCCCATGTTACTTAGCTGTTTATCTGTCCGAAATAGTCCATCTTCCTGTGTACTTTTTCTTTTTCACTCTGCACCTTTTTTTTCTACCTTTACTTTTTATACCAAACTGTTATTCATTTTATACTAAATACATAAACTTCATAAATTCACACTTTTATATTTGGTTATACGGTATCGTTACATTTTTATACAGGCGAGACGAATTGAAAAACTGTACTTAGCCGGTGGGCGGACTGCCCGCGTTCGTCATCGTTAGTTGTTGTGTGCCGACTGACTGTTTTACGCCAAGCGTTGACAGACTGCTGACGCCCGACACTACCACATTCCAAAGTGACGTGTGCTGGGCTCGGCTCCTTACGTATTATGTTGCCCGACTTCTAATGTGCATAGTTCAGAGTTCATGTGGTTAAAAATAACTGTCTCCAGCAGCTTGATTCATCCGAACTTGACACTAATACGTTAACATTTTGTTTTCTTTAATATTTTTCAAATACAATTTAAAACTTTAATTATTACCAAAATATCCCGTGGTGGGCCTACCTGTACCGTTACATTCTCTTTATTTCTGCTTCTTCATTCCTATCTTCTGGTATAGTTGCTTCTAGCTACGTGAAACATCCATCTGCTTCTATTCAGTCTTCTTCGGTAATAGCATTTTGCCTTGGTTCGGTAGATCTTATTATTGGGCAAATCCAAAATTGAGATTGCTGAGGTATGCTGGTAACATGTTTTTGACTTTTTAATGTACACAGGATTGTCTGCATGCCTTGTTTAGTAACCTACAAGCGGACAAACCTCAAATCTACTTCTTGCACTTTGTACACTACAGACCAGGTTGGCTGTCACTACACGTATGACTCAAACGTTCTTTCTTGAAACATTTTATAAAGCCAAAAAATATTAATGTTCTCTATATTTTGGCCTGCAAAAATCATATTTATAGAAACATTTGGTAGGAACACAGGCAGACAACTTTCCTTATTCTCTCCTGTCTTTTATTCTCTCATTCCACCCTGTTGTATCTACATCTTTCTAGTCTCGTATGGCTTGATCCTTCTACTTTATCATATTTTCCTCTGGGTCTGCTTCCTCAAGGCTTCCATTTTTCTTAGACAAGAATTTTAGAATTATATTCTTCCTTGTTTACATGCATAAATAATTTTTTGGAAATTAATGAACTTTACAGTGTCCTTCTCCTTACCTTTCCATTTTTTGTTAGTCTTCTGTGTTCTGCCTTCTATGCATTATTCTTTGGCCCACATATTCCTCTCAGAACTCTTCTTTCAAAAATTCATAGTTTATGTATGATTGTGATTTGAAATGTTTATGTGTGTATATGTCCAGTATTTAATACAGTAATTTTTAATTGTCATAATTTATCAGTTACCAGTACTTCTGTGTTAAGAGTTCTGTATGCTAGGATTATTTGAATAATGATTCCCTAAAATAATTTCAGTAAAAAATAATTAGGTCTATTTTAATTCAAATTTGCTTGAATTGTTACAGATACCAGTAGACAATGGACCAGCAGCTATAAAAATGCTGAAGGAAATTACACATTTGAGTTAATCAGCATAAAACTTAAAAAAATATATATATATATATTTATGTAAATAATGATTTTAAGTGTTTGTGGCTGAAGAAAGTGAAGAAAAGTTTTGTTCATATTTTGATTTCATAATGTACATGTTTAGAATAGAATAATTTTTGGATAATTAAGTGAATATTTAATGTGTTGCCTGTTGCTTCTAATCTATTTATCATGTTATATCAATTTGTGCCTGACCATCTTCTTCTTCTTCTTCTTCTTCTTCTTCTTCTTCTTCTTCTTCTTCTTCTTCTTCTTCTTCTTCTTCTTCTTCTTCAATGATGCAATAGACCAGTAGCAGCTAATGTATACTGATTTTGGAGATTGGTGAAGCAGGTTATAGATTGGTGGCTTCTGTAATATGTTTTTAGAGAACATTTGGATTGATTTAAAAGAACAATTGGATTCAATTAGTGTATAATATGTTTTCCCTGTTTTGGAGACACAGATAATATGTGTATACAAAATGAAACTACGTTAAGAAAAGAGTATACAGAGTACTTGCACTTAAAGTAGTAATAATAGAAGTTCTTACAGAATTGCATTTTATTTCTTTAATACAAAATAAATTCTCTTGTCTTTCAAATTTTTAAAATTATCAATGCCGTCATCATAGAATGGTTTTGCATTATCTACTTGTTTAGTTGTTCCTTTTCAATCAAAATTTTTGACAAATTAGTAACTCTGTCTCTTTGCAGTTTTTCATAACCTAGAAAGTATTTCTTGCCATTTTATTCTATCTTGAAATGGTATCATTTTAACAACATTTTAGTCTGTTTTGAAATTGTTGTTGTAATAAAGCACATAATGGATTGCAACAAAAATGTGCTTACTTTAAAGAAAACATAAAAAAAACATACCAATGATGGAATGAAAAAGTGACAAATAGTGAATGCCATGTTGTGTAGCAAAGTATTTTATTGATATAATG
Organism: Magicicada septendecula; assembly: GCA_034769895.1. Taxonomy (NCBI): domain Eukaryota; kingdom Metazoa; phylum Arthropoda; class Insecta; order Hemiptera; family Cicadidae; genus Magicicada; species Magicicada septendecula. The sequence goes on from CM068368.1 coordinate 666,695,483, forward strand.
CAGGTCAGAAATTTACAGAACTTGCAGCAGGAGTGCTTGAGGTAGTGATGTGTGGTTATAATAGCAGCTGTCATATGTACATCATAATGTTGATAAAGCTTGGAATGGTTGTATGGACCATAGTATAAGCTATGCCAGTTGTAGTAGCTTAATTACAGTGCAGTGCAGCTTCTGTGCATGTTTGATAAGATAAATTTTATTTTCTTCTGATTTTATAAATTAATTTAACAAAACATTTCTAAAACAGTTAGGATAATTTAAAGTAAAAAAGTACATTCAGTTGGCCATATTAGGTGAATCAGCACTTCATCTGCCTCACCTGACAAGCTGACCACTACAACATGCAAAGATAGCTCTTCACTAGTTCCTAGCTAGTGCATCGCTTCACTAGTTCCTAGCTAGTGCATCATTTATCATGACCTTAGGAGTGGTATTGATGGTTAACCTTAGTTGCTTGAAATCATGCAGGTTCGTACGTACTAATAATCAGTGTAAATCAGTGATCTAGCATGGGGGGGGGGACAGCTTGCCCATTATAGGTAAAAATCTAGTAAAACTTTTCACAAAATGCCTTTCTCATAGGCATGCTATTCAGGTCTATGATAACTTCTGTGGGCCTGCCAATGTTAAAACTGAGTGTGAAACATGGATGTCTATTCTCTTTCAAAAAATATTGTCCACTCTTTCATTGATTACACCTTCTAGTGGCAATCATTTTCTACTTTGAGACAACTGAAAACATATGTTAGAAATTATAAACAGAAGCCAACTAAATGAATCAGCATTGTTGAATATTCTCTTTGACACTGTGTTCTCTTGACACCCAAAAAGTTTATGTATCTGGCTATAAATTAAAAGTCATTGATGATGGATAACAAAGTCCACATAAAAGTGTTGTAATAATAACAAACTGATGATGATTTTAATTTTTAATTCAAACTATACAATATAAATTTTAAAATTTGTTATGTTAATAAAATGGATATTTTATAAAATATCGGTATGGAGAACCATACATGACTTCCATGTTCTAAGATTTATATTTAAAATCATTTATGAAATGAAATGTTTCCATAGAAACTACTTCTTTCTACTTACTGCTTCAGCCTTAACCACAGTACTGTGGCCACTAACGTATACCACCACACGTTATCACACTTGATTTTCACTGATGATGGCAGTCAACAACACTGCCAAAACGTCTGGTTTTGCAGGAAACATTGGACTATGGCCAAACAGGCCGGGAAGGAATTTTAACAACAAACTACTACTTTGTTGCCGATAACGTAGTACACATATAAAAATTATCCCCTCCCCCTTCAACTATAATTTTCATTTATAGAAAATTACCCCCACTCCGTTCAACTAGCCTCTTCATTTATAGATATTTCATCTACGTTTCTACAGTGGATTATTAAGATCTTCTTATCAGGATTTGTCACAACAAAAAATGTTTCGGGTAAACTACCCTTTCCCCGTAACCGATCTTCACCAAAATCAATAGGCCTTGAGTCTTCTACAACTCAGGCACATATGTAAAAAATTATTTGATTCTGTTTGAATTTACGGCAGTTATCGTTCGTCATGAAAATATTTCTCTTGTTACAACATAAACTGTTGCAGGTAAAATACCCCTTTCCCTTAACCGATCTTCACAAAAATTAACAGGCCTTGAGTTCTTTACAATGTAGGGAAGTATGCAAAACCTTATTTGATTATGTTTGAATTTACGGCAGTTATCGTTCGTCATAGAAACAATTACTCTTGTTAAAACATTAAACGTTGCAAGTAAACTACCCCTTTCCCTTAACCGATCTTCACTGAAATCAATAGGTCTTGAGTACTCTATAATTCAGGCAGGTGTGCAATAAAGTATTTGATTCTGTTTGAATTTACGGCAGTTATCGTTCGTCATAAAAATAAAATTACACTTTTAAAACATAAAACGTTGCAGGTAAACTACATTTTTCTCTTAACCGATCTTCACCAAAATAAACAGGCCTTGAGTACTCTATAAATTCAGGAGGGTGTGCAAAACAGTATTTGATTCTGTTTGAATTTACGGCAGTTATCGTTCGTAAAAAAAATTACCCTTGTTAAAACATAAAATGTTGCAGGTAAACTACCATTTTCCCTTAACTGATATTCACCAAAATCAATAGGCCTTCAGTCCTCTACAATTGAGGGATGCATGCAAAACATTATTTGATTCTGTTTGAATGTGCGGCAGTTATCGTTCGTCATAGAAAAAAATTACCCTTGTTAAAACATAAAATGTGGCTGGTAAACTACCCCTTTCCCTTAACGGATCTTCACCCAAAACAATAGATCTTGAGAACTCTACAATTCAGGGCTGTATGCGAAACATTATTTGATTCTGTTTGAATTTGCGGCTGTTATCGTTTGCCATAGAAAACAAATTACCCTTGATAAAAAAAAAGTTGCAGGTAAACTACCCCTTTCCCTTAACCGATCTTTACCAAAAACAATATGTCTTGAGTACTCTACAATTCCGGATTGTATGCAAAAATTATTTGATTCTGTTTGAATTTGCGGCTATTGTTTGCCATAGAAAAAAATCTACACACACACACACACACACACACACACACACACACACACACACACACACACACACACACACACACACAATTTTCGAAAAATGACTTTTTTCATGTTTTGAGGGTAGTACATTCAGAATCTGCAATAATCTCGACCACGATTTTTTTTGCCATCACCATACTTCCATTTCCTTATGGAACATGGAAGTAAAAATACTATCTTGTGGCCTCACTAAGCTTTGATACTGTTCTACAAAATATATGAAAACAATATCACATTTTATTTTAAGCTACATGAAAAAAATTAAATTTATCAGCATATATAAAACTTGGTCATTTAAATCATCCTCTATGGACAAACCGCAGACTTCCAACTCAAAGAATTTGTCATTTGGTGGCCGCTGGCAAGTTGATAGGCCTCCCTCTTCCCCCTGTTCAAGTCCAAACTGGCTTTAAGCTTGATGAGTTTTGACGTAAGCTGTGAGTCACTTCCTGTCTGACCTATCCAGCAGTCTTGTTGTTTTTCTATTGCAAATGATAACAGCCGCAAATTCAAACAGAATCAAATAATGTTTCGCATGCAGTCCTTAATTGTAGAGTTCTCAAGACCTATTGTTTTTGGTGAAGATCGGTTAAGGGAAATGGGTAGTTTACCTGCCACATTTTATGTTTTAACAAGGGTAATTTTTCTATGACGAACGATAACTGCCGCACATTCAAACAGAATCAAATAATGTTTTTCATGCATTCCTGAATTATAGAGGACTGAAGGTCTATTGATTTTGGTGAAGATCGATTAAGAGAAAGGGGTGGTTTACTGGCAACGTTTTATGTTTTAACAAGGGTAATTTTTTCTATGATGAACGATAACTGCCGCAAATTCAAACAGAATCAAATAATTGTTTGTACGCCTTCCTAAATTATAGAGAATTCAATATTTATTGTTTTTGGTGAAGATCGGTTAAGGGAAAGGGGTAGTTTACCTGCAACATTTTATGTGATAACAAGGTTAATTTATTCTATGACGAACGATAACTGCCGTAAATTCAAACATAATAAAGTAATTTTTTCCATACTTCCCTAAATTGTAGAGAACTCAAGGTATCTTGATTTTGGTGAAGATCGGTTAAGGGAAAGGGGTAGTTTACCTGCAACATTTTATGTTGTAACAAGAGAAATCTTTTCACGACGAATGATAACTGTCGTAAATTCAAACAGAATCACATAATTTTTTACATATGTGCCTGAGTTGTAGAGGACTCAAGGCCTATTGATTTTGGTGAAGATTGGTTACGGGGAAAGGGTAGTTTACCTGAAGCATTTGTTGTTGTAACAAGAGTAAAGTACTTAATTTTGATATATAAAGTATCCTGAATAGAAGATCTTAATAACCCACTGTAGAAACATAGATGAAATATCTATAAATGAAGATGCTAGTTGAACGGGGTGGGGGTAATTTTTTATAAATGAAAATTATAGTTGAAGGGGGAGGGGATAATTTTTTATATGTGTACTATGTTATCGGCAACAAAGAAGTAGTTTGTTGTTAATATTCCTTCCCAGGCTGTTTGGCCGCAGTCCATGTTTTCTGCAAAACCAGACATTTCGGCAGTGCCATTGACTGCCATTATCAGTGAAAATCAAGTGCGATAACGTGAGGTGGTAATACCTTAGTGACCACAGTACTGTGGTTAAGGCTGAAGCAATAAATAGAAAGAAGTAGTTTTTTATGGAAATATTTCATTTTGAAAATGATTTTAAATATAAATCTTAGAACATGGAAGTCATGTATGTTTATCCATACCGATTTTTAAGTTTAAAAATTGGAAAAAACAACAGCAAATACAAAATGAAAAATACAAATATTTATGGTTAATGAAAAAACAAAAAACACTGTATTAAGGAATGACAACATATGCTCTACAAATTGTACATAATGGATGTTTGTTTTTTGTTAGTCACAAAACGAGTACTTGTTGGAAAACGAATTTTACCAAAAAAACAAGTTCTGCCACAAAAAAGTGACATGTAGGCTTATAATAATAAGCAAGGGGTTAACCCTTGGGCCACTCCCGCCTTACTTCGAGTTGGGTTTTAGAAAAAAAATAGTTTTACATTACACACGTATTGATTTCCATGTATAATTTCAGTTTTCATGTTAACCCTAACATAATCAATTTTTGTTGTCACAGCCACGACCCCGTGATAAATTACTACAGTCATTTTCATTAAAAAATGACAAACAAAATCAATTGCAATCACCAGCCAACTATTTTGCAACATACAAAATTAAAATTTTTATAATTCTTTCACTACATAAAATTATCTGCAATATTCACTACATATCGAAGCCCAAACATCGCATTATCGAAATAACTGCGGGTACGCATAAAGGCAGTACCAAATGATTTTATATATAATCTGAGAACATGGAAGTCATGTATGGTCCTCCATAGCGATTTTTTTGTAATACTACACAAGGAATTTTAATATAAAATACTTTGTGATTTTGGGTAAAATAAAAAGTATTAATAGTCAGATGTCCCAATAATAAGTGACTTAAGTCCTCAAAACAAAATTCCTGGGGTAGAGTCAGCTGAAACCACAGGCAGACCATGGAGTGTCTCCTACTACCACTGTCACCTCGACCATTATGGAAATTTATCAGCAAATTTGCAAATGTTTTTATAGGTATATTTATAAAAATATGATGTTTAGCGGAAGGGGAAGTAGATTGCCCTGTTGCAGGTAAAGGATTACCCGTATACTTGTGTAAAGTGAACTGTGCTCGAACTTAATACATAAGTTAACATGTGGAGAATTCAGAAAATCCTGAACAAAAACATACTATTACACACTTCTAGCACTATTAATACAATAAATAAAAATATTTACACTGCATATTTCATATACTAGTGTTCATTTGACCTTAAAAAGACCCTTTAAATACAAACTTGAAAGGCATTTAAAACATTTTTGAAAGAAGCATAATTAAGGTGCTTATTTATCATGGTAAATAGATTATTCTCAGTATCTCATGATTCATACTTACTTTATTTGATGACATGCAACTGATGTGAAATGTACTCTTGCATTAATTTCATTTTATATGAAAAGATTAGGCAGTGTGATTGTAAAAAGTAAGATAAGTGTATTTATGCAACAGTCCAAATACATTATGGATGTATTCTGATGTTGTCTGTCAGTCCGACTATCTGCCTCTCTCTCTCTCTCTCTCTCTCTCTCTCTCTCTCTCTCTCTCTATTTCCATCATAAATCTATGATATGAAACCACATCTACATAACTGTATCATATTCAGTCTGGCATTGTCATGAAAATCAGCTCTACCAAACGACTATCTTTAATATGCACTAAAAAAAGTGTACAACACACACACACACACACACACACACACACACACACACACACACACACACACACACACACACACACACACCACAAATACACAACACAGAATTCTCTTGTATCTATTAAAATGCAGCTGTGTTTAATGAGAATGAGATCATTAACTCATGACGAGTTTTCAGACTTATCATGAATAAAATTTAATTAATCAAAATACAGTATTGGTTTCAGGCAAAGAAAATATTTTTGTTATCACAGTAAGAAATGATTAGTTTAGAATTTTTAATGCAAATAGTAAAGAGATGTAATTTAGAAATATAAAATAATTTTAAAATATTATTTTGAAACATATGTTCTACATTAAATAGCTGAATATTTACCCAAAAACATATGTTTAATTGTCATTTGTATTGTCCTGACACAACATAATCTCACTTTCTCCCCTCTCTCTCTTACAAACACAGATAATGAGAACAGTTTTTTAGACACAAAACTACTTAATTTGTAAACAATTTTAAGTTAATTTTAAATTCATTTTCTATAAAAACAAAAACTTTACTTTTAAATGAATATATTAATGATCACTATGTTTTCTATCTGACATCATTGATTGTAATTTGAGTTTTATTAAGTTATGTACTTGGAGTGTTTCTCTTAGTATAAACATTCACTTCAAGAATATGAGTATAAACAAGGATAACGGAAAGGACATTGTGTATCTTTGAATATACCAAGGATAAATAGTCTTTCAAGGATACTGTATAAGTCATTTTAAAATATTCCATATTTCTTCTACCATCTTACCTGTAAATGTCAAAGGTTGAATTTTTGTAATTAATCTGAGTTAATTAATTTTTTCATGTAGTAAAGGATTTTTAAACACAGGTTCACTACATTACTAACGATTAACTTTTCAAGTAAATTTATAAGAAAATGTAAAAGTGAATCAATAGTTAACCTCAGTAATTAAAATGCTCTATGTTTGTTCTATCTGTAGAATCTCATGTGTCTGAAGTTTGATAGTCCATTCTCAGTGGTGTCGCTAAGGTATTTGCCCCCACCCTGTGAAGAATGGCAGGTTTTTGATAGGGACATAAAGTAACCAAATTTAATTAATTCACTACCGACTTGGAACACATAGTTTTTTATAGGTAAAAATGTAAAAGTTTTACCTTATAGCCTTAACCGGTTTTCGCTTTTAAACTTTTACGTTTTTACCTATAAAAAAACTTTGTGTTCCGAGTCGGTAGTGAATTAATTATTTTTAGTTAAGTAACGGACATGTCATGGACAACGAAATCCAAGGACATAAAGTAGTCTTATAATTAAAACATGTAATATACTTCAACATATTTGTTATGTGTCACGTGTCTGAAATGCTTCAATATCCGCCTAGAAAACTTCATTGTATACTTTCATTGGGTAATTTGGCATCATACTTTGTTCTTACCACAGTCAAACAGGCTGCAGTGATTGGTTGGACTATATAGCAACTTACTATAGGAAGAAAAATTTAGTTCTTATTAGAATTTTGACCTTATGGGCACCATAAAATAAATGTTAAAATTCTAATCAATGTACACTAACTAATTAATGGGTACACTATTGCAATAAACAAGCAATTCTCTAAATATTTATTTGCCTTAATTTATACAGTGTATATTAAAATTTCTGTCTCCAGGAAGTTTATTTCTTGAGACAGATATATAGTATAAATAAGATTGAAGTAAAGAGTCTAGAGTTATTTTTAATGCAGATTCTAATATTCAGCTTAAGGTGGTTTGTACCATTTGTACAATTGTTTGTAATGTTTATATTGGACATTCCTAGAGATTAGCAAGCCATTGGTGCCAAGTCTTGTCGCTGCCTTTTTCCGTGTTATATCATTTTGCTTATGGACTTTTCCCATTAATAATAAAAAATATTTATACAAATTTCATATCAAGCTTTCATATACAAATTTTGTATCCATGGGATATGAATAAACAATATGGTAAAAGTTGTATGAATCGTGCAAGTTTCTATGCTTGGGTGAAAAAGTTTAAAAATAGCCGAACGCGCGTGGCAGACGAACACCATTCCGGACAACCAGTGGAAGTTTCAACTTCTGCACTTGAAAGTCGCATCAATTTACTTATCCAAGAAGATCGACAAATTACAGTTGAACAAATTGCTGAAGAATGTCAAGTGAGTGTTGGTACACAATTCATCCCATCATTCAAAACAGACTAAATTACCGTAAAACTAATGCAAGGTGGGTTCCTAGGGAGCTTACCGATAACCACAAAGCCAATAGACTTTGCATATGCACTGAGCTTAAAAATCGCTTTATGGCTGAAGGTGATGAATTTTTGAAAAGAATTTTAACGTGTGATAAAACTTGGATTCACTATTTTGAACCTGAGTCAAAGCGACAAAGCATGAAGTGGAAGCATTCCAGTTCACACCCACCAAAAATAAATTCAAAACCCAGCCATCGGCTGGTAAGGTGATGTTACCCATCTTTTGGAGCTCCCAAGGCCCAATTTTTTGTGATTACCTACAAGACCAGCATACAGGGGCGGACCGTGAGTTTGTGGGGCCCTGGGCTAATACTACTAAGGGGCCTGTCTAAATTGTCAACTAACTGCCAATAAAAAAACCGTTTTAGATAATGATGTACTAGGTACACAGTATAGAAAAAAAGGACAATATATATAATAAATTATTAGATTTATTTAATATGACTTAGACACATAAACAGCATAGTAAGATATTATTGCAAAAGAAATCAACAGGTTTCGTGCAATCATGTTATATAAATTATAAAGCAACCTTTCTGCATTTTTGTGCCGCAAATTCTTTTATTTGCTCATCACATTGTAACTCCTTAGTTAAATCAAAATTAATGGAAAGAACTGATAAATGATTTAGTTGATCGTTCAACATTGTTGTCCTGTATTTGTTTTCTATATACGACATCCTGGAGAAAGAGCGCTCCGCTTCACAGCTAGTCATTGGCAACGTTAAAAAAATTTTCAAGATAGTATAGCAATTTGGGAAAACATCAACAAGTTGCTTTTCATAAATTAGCATAAAAATTTCACTGCAAGAGGTGTAAGACTCTGGCTTAGACTGTATTAAGTAAGATTTTAACTGAATGCACTCATTCACTAAATGTTCGTCTACGTCATCTGAATAATAATCAACAATATTACGTACACTTTCCAGATCGATGTTTTCCATATTTTTGTCTTGCAAATCCATTAAAAATTTGAATTTCTTGCTATATGTCTCATAGACTTGGCTTCTTCTATTTAAATCCATGATCAGCTTATCCAATGCAACGTTTAGCGTGTCTCTTTTAAATTTTTCTGCGCCGTATACTGAGACTTTGTCTGTAGATTTATCTGAAAATTTTAAAGTAATGTGTCTCTTGTTTATGTCACTGTATTCTGTTCTCACACTAGTACTTAACTTTTTAGCTTTCTCTTCGTATTCCTTTAGTTTTTGATCTGATTGGTGCCGTATATTACTTACAAACTCTTTTAATGATATAATTAACTTATTGCCTTCACAAATATCTAAACCAGGGCTCTGTAATTTTTTGCTAACTAAATTGAATCTCTCTAAAATTTCTTCCCAAAAAATTATTAAAATTGCAGTATCGAGCTTCGTCAGTTTATTAAATAAATTTTCTGCCTCTTTTCGAAAATCAACTTTTTCATCCTCATTTTCACTAAAACTTTTGAAAATTTTCAAAATGTCATCATAATTATTTTTTAAAGCTTTAACTGCATCATAGTGACAAGACCATCTGGTCTGGCTCAAACTTTTTAAAGTAAATTTTAGTTTTGTTTCACGTTGGAACAGTTCCCACCTGTGGGTCAAAGCGGAAAAGAAAACGTATACTTTTTGCACAACTCCAAAAAAGTTCACAATTTTAGTTGCAACCTTAACAGATTCTTCACCAACTAGGTTAAGGGAATGCGCAGCACACGGCACATAATCTGCGGATTTATTTTTTTGTTTTAGTAGTGCTTGTAGACCATTGTATTGACCCGCCATATTAGCAGCGTTGTCATAAGATTGCCCCCTACAATTATCCAGTAGTAGTCCATTTCTTTCTAAAAACTCTTGTAGAATATTAAATAAATGTAAGCCAGTATGACTACTAATTTTAATGAACGATACGAACCTTTCATACACTTTGCCCCAAAAACAGTATCGTAATACAATAGCAAGTTGATCATTGTGAGACAGATCTGGGGTAGAATCCATCACAATTGAATAGTACTTTGTGTCATCGTTATTTATTTGAGTTATAATTTGCTTAATTACCTGTTTGCCCATAATCTCAATGATTTCTTCATATACTGTTTTTGATAAATACGATATTATCGGTTTTGGTCGCAGTTCTCTTTGTTCGATATGTTCACGGATGAATGGGTCGAATTCTGCCAATAGCTCCAAAGCACCCATAAAATTACCATTATGTGGAGAACCAAATACTTCCTCAGAACCTCTGAATGCTAAGCCCCTTACACTCAAAAATTTGACTACTGCAATAACCCGTTTTAGGACATTGTGATAATATTCTGTTTCTTTCCTTAGTTGCTCCTGAAGCTGCTTGTCTAAAACAGACTTATTTTCTCTTCGTGTCAACCATACTAACATTGAATTCTTATGTTCATCAGAATTTTCTAAACAAGTTCCTATGTGTTTCCAATCAGAAAATCCGGTTGTGTATTGAGAAGGGGTTTTAGAAAAAAGTTTGCAAGGCAAACAAAATAGACTACCGACACTGGTTGAAAATACACCGAAAACAAGCGGCGGGAGTCCCCCGCTATTAAGACATGAGGAAATGCAACCAAAATAAGCCACGGGGAATCCCCCGTTCCGTTCGATAGGCGCGCACACAGCTTAATTGATCTCTGTGTTGCCAACCTTATGATAGATGTTTTTAATTCACAATATTGTCCGATGTCTTCTATTGGGGCTGGGGGCCCTTTATATCCACAGGGCCCTGGGCTGAAGCCCATAAGCCTTTATATAGATCCGCCCCTGCCAGCATACCATCAATAGCCAGTACTATTCTGACATGATTGTGAACAAAGTTAAGCCTGCATTGAAGAAGAAATTTCCAGGATGGCAGAGGAAAGGTGTGATTCTTCTTCACGATAATGCCCGCCCACACAAGGCAAAACTGATGCTCGAAACAATAAAAAATGTAGGTTGGGAGATCCTGCCTCATCCTCCTTATAGCCCTGACCTTGCCCCATCTGACTTTTTCTTGTTTGGCCGACTCAAGGAGAGTTTGCGTGGTGTCAAGTTCAACAGCAATGAACAAGTGAAGGAAAAAGTACAAAACTGGCTTCGACGTCAAGGTAAAGAATTCTTTGCTGAGGGAATAAAAAAGCTTGTAAAGAGATGGGACAAGTGCATAGATGTTGCTGGAGATTACGTTGAAAAGTAAAAAAAAAAAATTGTATTGATTGAATAAAAAGTTTTTGCTCCACAGCTGTTTGTCTGTTTACTTATTGAATGGCCCTCGTATTTATACATCATAATTTGAATTAAAAACAATTAAAATTTCTTGGAATTAATAGAAAATGATAATGGCATGTTTCAATTTGAAAATCATCTGTTTGCTTTAGTAAGTTCAGTTATAACACATATCGTTTAATTAAATAATACTATACTCTCAATTACTTTTCTTAAAGAAATTCTTAAATTCATTTGCTTGTGTTACTTCACTCTTTGTTTATCATCTTATTGCCAAGAATGGCTAATTCAATTCTGCTGAACTGTCAGATATTTATCCTATGTATGAACTTTCAAACCGCAATTGGAAGAATGCACAGCAAATTTATGCATAACACTTTCTTAACCGAAACTTGCTGAGTGAGTAAATGCTTGTCACTTTTTTATTCCCAAACCACTGATAACCACAAGTGAGAAACTGGATCTTTTGTTCCCCATTGATCGACATAGACTTTTATAAGAAGAAGAAAGAATATTGAATAGAATTGGGGAAAATCCTGAAGTGGTACAAGGAGAATACATATGTTTGAAGGTGTGGATCACACAATTGTATTCGTAATTTTACAAAGCCAACATTTCAAACCATACCATCACAAATAGTACAATCCATTGAAAATGTTGACTATGAAAGTGTTAGGCATTTTGTTTACTTTTCTACATGCAACTGTACTTAGTCTCCGATATGTTCACTGATGAAGCAAGTTTTATATGAATGGAATTACTAATGTCCATAATAATTATTATTGGGTAGAAGAAAACTCTCATCAAATGTGTTGCGTTTAAATTTGTTAAAAGGTATTAATTTCAATAAAAATCAATACTTTGCGTTTGTTACAAGCTGTTATTAATGAGATAATTTAAAAAAAATAGTAATAACTTTAAATAAATTTTTATTTTATTGGAGGAACTAAAGTCCGGCACAAAAACATCAAGTAGTCAGAATTTAAGCATAACTCTTTTCCGCAGTAACTCTGTTACGTATTACCAGATTTGAACAAACAAGATGTAACTGTGTTTACAGTAAAATACTTCATATTTTACTTCATAAATCAAAATTTTATTAAATTAAAATTTACAGCGCTATAAGTGATCAAAAAAATTAAAGTGGCCGCCACTTTGAAATTTGAGATCTGAAAATAACCATGATTTCTTAATTTATTGAATAACATTAATGTAAACATATCTACCAGATTTCATTAAGATATCTCTACTGCTTTCTGTGATATAAAGTTTTCTTTAAAAAACACAAAATGGTGGCTGGGCGGAAAATAAAATGATTCCAGACCTATGTGTATCTGAAGTTTTTTTTCTTATACTGATACATAAACTCTGAATATGTATAGTGAGGACACATTTTATGTTACACTGTGTGTGTGTTTACAATAACATATATACAAATTTTATAATACTTTTAACATCATGTTTGTTTAAGATATAATGTTTTGCACATTTACAATTCAGGATTATAATTTTACGTAATTACCTTTTCCACTGTACATTTGTTCCATCCTTGCTCTCCCCAACAGTTACCTGGTATTTTATGTTGATTATCTGCACCACTGATATACTAAATAATATTAACACACTTCCAGTTATAGTGAGCTTTTTAGTGATTAATGTCATGTTATTTTCATATAAAGAACTGAGTGATCCTAACTACTTTAGGTAACTGTTAACACATAAGTATTTACATCATAAATGAAATAGCAATAAAACTGTGCAATCATTTGTAGTCTTTCACTGAGAAATGTTTACTCCATGTAGCAGTACATCGATGACGTTCGGGTGACTGCTACTGTAACGGTACAGAATTGGGAGGCAGAGAATGTTAATAAAATTGCCAATTCATACAAGGTACAACCTTTTGGGAACCCCTGCTTTCACACAGCTACACAATGTTATTGAAAATTGTTTATGTCTAGACAGCCTGGCTAGACATATTACGTAACCACTGGCAACTCAGTCTCTCTGTGAATTACAGAAAAACACGTAATTGCCACAACCCAGTCTGCATCAGGAGGTCACAGTGGTCAGTAGTCATTGTTGAACCAGCCAAGTAGACAGCAGGGCCGCGCGGGGCAGTTCAGGAGTGCACGGTTCTAATCACTATTAATCTGAGCGAGCGAGTGAGTTACATCGGCCGACAAATTATTACAAAAATGTAATCTAAACAGTAGTAAACTACATAATACGGAGTGTGCAGCTACAGTGAAAAACTTATAAACGTTTGAAACACCGAAGTGCGGAGTGATCGGGGAAATGGTAATTAACACGTGGTGATGGTGAAATCGACTGGAACTTCTCTGGATTTGGTTAAGTACCAAGAACAAACTATCAGTTAAATATCTTAAGCATCTCAAACAAATAATTTAATATTGCAGAATAAAGATTTAAAGAGCTCTATAAACGGGGTTAAAAATGGAATTATAAAAGTGTGAGAGAGTGAATGAAATAAGGAAAAGTACTGGTTCATTAAGCATATAAATCACTTTGTTATAGTTAAGTAAGAATTGTTCATTTGTTAATTTTATGTTTGAGATGAATGTGTTAATTTACAAGAAAAAATAAGAATTTTGATTGTCATCCAAGTGAGGAAAAATAATCATTTTGCATAATGAACAAAAAGTAATTTGTTTTAGTCAGCATAAACTGTGTTACTCTTATTTCGCAACTCAACCCACATAATCTCTCTGCAACTGTTTTCGTCTATACGACTCTGGAGCTTAACCCGAAGGTACGTAAATTTTGATAATAGTACAATGGTCAATGTAAATTTTACAACGGTATGCCACTGTAATGGTATAAACCTTTTACCACTTGCAATAAAATAATACAATAATAATACTAAAACTCACTGCTGCCAGAATATTACTTACCATCATAATACTTTGAACTTACCTTTTAAACTGCCCAGGTCACCACGATATTTTATGGTTTAATATCGAAACCTTTACACTCTTTCCCTTATAAAAACTTTAATAATCCCGCTATCTGACTTCCCCTTAACCTCAGAAAATTCCCTGGAACGTTAGACGAGGTTTTCAGCACAGAATAGGAAATGGTTATGGCTTAATAACTTACCACTAACACATGTTTAAGTAAAATCGAATATAATTTTATTGATTCAAAAATTGTAGTCTCTGTCTCGTTATTTCTTTTTATATTCTTTTTAATGTTAATTCTCTACACTTACTAACCTCTATTGTATAAAAACTTTCCTATGCTAATCTATAATTACAACCAGTACTCTCATTAACAACCAGGTCTCTTTCTCCCCATTTTACTTCACACACACTCTCATTATTTTTACACTTTTTATTCACCACCTTTTGTCAAGCTCTTTTAACACTTATTATTCACTGATACACTTCTGGCCAACATAAAAGATGATCGTTTACATTAACTATGTCATGATACCTGGCTATGCGAGGTTTCCGGTGTTGCACACTATTGTTTAACTGCTTTTTACGTAAATATTTAAACTTCCTCTCTTAAAAACCTTTTTTTTACACAAACTGTTTGTTTTACATTATTGAACTCCACTCTTTGGTAGACCTACTTAGACATTTCGGTCTACCAAAACTTTCCCGAGGCGGACATTATGTTTACTCTGGTTAACGACTGCTATTCAATTTACTAAGTTATCAAAATTTACATCTCAGTGACCCCCGAACTAGGGAATCGATTAAATTAATTGAAATAAATTCAATAGTCTCAGTGGCGCCCGAACAGGGACTCGATTATATTATTTGAAATAAATTCAATGGTCTCAGTGGCACCCGAATGCAGGAACGATTTATATGATTTATTATAATCATACAAATTAGACCTAATATATAAGTTGCAGAGAAGGGTTATTTGGGAGCGAGGGTGTTGTTGGAAATGTTCTTAGATTGTAGTTAGAAAGTGATGAAAGCAAAATTGACAAGTTTTAATAACGGTATATGCAACTGATATAATCGTTTAATTAAAAATAATTAATTTTATAATGGAAAATAAGAATAAAATAAATCTGACCGACTCGACTGTTACGAGTGAGTCAGGAGGTTTCTTAACTCCAATTACGGTCCAAGAAAATGTTCTAACTGAATCAGCTGTTGCGAATGATTTGGGGTTGGAGACGACTCCAAGCCTAATGGAGGAAAATAATTTAACACAATCTGTAGTAATTAGTGAGGCGGGAGCAAAATCTACTCCCGTAGCGACTACAATAAGAAAAGAGTTGTCATATATTTAACCTTATGCAAACAATGTCAGAAAATGTGAAAAGCAATTTTAATAAACAAGATGTTATAAGTGAAAGTAGTTCGATAAATTAAGCAGTGATGTTAATGAATTGAAAGAACAAAATAAAAAGCAGAAAGTCGTTTTGATGAATTGAGTAGTAATGTAAATGAACAGAAAATAAAATGTGAAAGTAGTTTTAACGAATTAAACAAACGCTTTGATATAAATGATGTTAGATTTGATGAACTAAGAAATGATATCAAGGGATTAAATAATAAAATGAAAAAACAAGATGAAAAGTGGGAAAGAGATAGATGTAAATTAAAAGAAAATAAAGAAAGCAAACCAAACCAGGTAAGTGGTTCTGATAATGTAGGTAGTAATGGTGATACTTTTATAAATAATAATGCTAGTTTAAGTGCAGTGGAGATAAAAAAAGAGGTAAGTGAGGTCAATACAAATGATAATCTGAAAGAGGTTAGTTTAAATGTAAAACAGGTGGCAGTAAAAATTACTCACAAGGTGAGTAATAATGTTAGTTATGATGACGTTAACAAGAATGAAATATTATTGAATAAAAATAATGGTGATATATTGAGTAATAGTGGTGGTGATAATGAGAGTAGAAAGTTAGTCGAGGTTAGAGGATTGTTAGTTAGGGTTTATGAGTTAGAAAGGGAGTTTAAATGAAGAGGGTGAACAGGGGGCAAATTTTTGTGGGGTTAAATGTGGACCAAAGACTTCACAAGTGGTTTATGAGGATAAGAGATCCTCACTAGGACATTTGGGTGACAATGGGTCGGCAAAGGGTCAAATAAGTTTTTTGTGTGTATCTGGTAAGGCCATATGGTGTTATAACAATGTGGTATTGCCCTCTGTGTGGAGTGAGAATGTGAAATTGGGCTGGGAAAGTGATCATAAAGAGAGAGAGAGAGTGATAGAGATATTTAAGTCGAATAGAGGTTATGAAGGGTTAGTGGGGAAGTTAAATAATGAGAGAATTATTATAAATAATAGAGACTTACCTTGTGTAGTAACAAACGATGATTATAGTGAGGTTAATGACAATTTACACTTACCTGTGGTGAGGAGTAGCGTACTAGTAGCAAATGATGGCTATAATGATGAAAACGTAAACCATTTAATTGTGACAAATGATATTGACGGAGACTTAACCAAAAATACGTATGTAGACATGGCTTATGATAAAATAATAATGGTGGATAACCCTGGGGATTATTATTATGGTAAAATGGACAAAAAAGATTTAAAAGGTTATCACACAAATGGTAACCATACAATATATGTAAATAAAAATGGAATGTGTAATGTGAAAATCAGACTAATTTTTGATGATGGCGATTAGACACATAGTGAATGAACATTTAATTATTTGAGTTAATGCTATAATTACTTGGCTTATTTATGCAATGAAGTGTGGTAAACAATGAAATGATAGGACGAAAATTTGTAAATAAATTCGTATTGGTGTTAAATGTATTGTGTTAAGGTTATGTTGATATTCTGGTAGTGCATCACCTGATATGCTGTTAACATGTATATTATATTTTGTGTGACTGATTTTTACAGTTATGATGGAGTTAATAACAACAATAATGTTTTATTGTGATGAATAATTGCTATAAATAAATTTTGTTATGAAATAAAATAATGCAAGAGGTAATTAAATGGAGTTAACTTTTGGTAAATAATATAATGAAGTAACGTAATAATGAAGGATTTTATTAATGTAGAATCATTTTGAATACAAGGTAATTAAAGTAACTGAAACTGTTTTGAACAAATGAGGTAATTAAATGAAATTAAATTTGAGTAGGAATTAAATTAATTTAAATTAATTAATTGTGAATGTCAGTAATGAATTTAAATTTATTTTGATTTGAATTGTAACATAAACAGTAACTGATTAAAACGAAACGATTAAAATATTGGTTCAGATTGAAAATTGAAGCTAAAGTGGTCAGATTTGTAAACTCTATTGGAATTCCAGAAGGAAAAGTTTATGTTGATGCTGTGAGTGTTTATGTTTATGTTATTGTACGAGTTAATAATAAAGTATTCTTGTGGGTGTAACTTGTATTTTATAGTAAGGTTGTTATGATTTATTTGTATTTTATATAATAAATTTGTAATTTTGGTGGGTCATAGTGTTTTGTGAACATTATACAATTTGTAGGGGATTTATATGTCTTAGATGTAAGTATACAGTAAGTTTATATTGCCATTAGCAAATTACATAAGCAACCAGTACTTTGAGAAAAGTCAACCAGTACTTTGCTAACAATGAACCAGTACGACTAAGAGGAAACAAATCAGTTGGGGATATGGAGTAATGGAAGGCCGGTTATTGATATATTAATTGAATGTTTCAGAGTCGGGTGATACTGTGGTGACATGCCTGTCTAATTTTATGGTGTTGGGATCTCGAGCCGAGAAGTCCAGTAAGGTCGGATAGGTGCAGCCACAGCCACCGGACTAGGGGGGTAAGTACCCATGATTTTAGTAAAGAGTTGAGGGGGGGTTGTCGGCGCTATATCCTCACTGGTCCTCTTAGGTTTTATGCAATGAGAGTTTTTATGCTTCGGCATAAAACCTCTCATTGGGGGGGGGGGGGTTATTGTAACGGTACAGAATTGGGAGGCAGAGAATGTCAATAAAATTGCCAATTCATACAAGGTACAACCTTTTGGGAACCCCTGCTTTCACAATGCTACACAATGTTATTGAAAATTGTTTATGTCTAGACAGCCTGGCTAGACATATTACGTAACCACTGGCAACTCAGTCTCTCTGTGAATTACAGAAAAACACGTAATTGCCACAACCCAGTCTGCATCAGGAGGTCACAGTGGTCAGTAGTCATTGTTGAACCAGCCAAGTAGACAGCAGGGCCGCGCGGGGCAGTTCAGGAGTGCACGGTTCTAATCACTATTAATCTGAGCGAGCGAGTGAGTTACATCGGCCGACAAATTATTACAAAAATGTAATCTAAACAGTAGTAAACTACATAATACGGAGTGTGCAGCTACAGTGAAAAACTTATAAACGTTTGAAACACCGAAGTGCGGAGTGATCGGGGAAATGGTAATTAACACGTGGTGATGGTGAAATCGACTGGAACTTCTCCGGATTTGGTTAAGTACCAAGAACAAACTGTCAGATAAATGTCTTAAGCATCTCAAACAATAATTTAATATTACAGAATAAAGATTTAAAGAGCTCTATAAACGGGGTTAAAAATGGAATTATAAAAGTGTGAGAGAGTGAATGAAATAAGGAAAAGTACTGGTTCATTAAGCATATAAATCACTTTGTTATAGTTAAGTAAGAATTGTTCATTTGTTAATTTTATGTTTGAGATGAATGTGTTAATTTACAAGAAAAAATAAGAATTTTGATTGTCATCCAAGTGAGGAAAAATAATCATTTTGCGTAATAAACAAAAAGTAATTTGTTTTAGTCAGCATAAACTGTGTTACTCTCATTTTGCAACTCAACCCACATAATCCCTCTGCAACTGTTTTCGTCTATACAACTCTGGAACTTAACCCGAAGGTACGTAAATTTTGATAACTTAGTAAATTTTATAAAATAATACAATTTATTATTTGAGCAAAAAATCGTAAAGTCTCAGTGACCCCCGAACTAAGGGACTCAATTTTAGTAATTGAAATAAATTCAATTGTCTCAGTGACCCCCGAACTAGGGAATTGATTAAATTAATTGAAATAAATTCAATAGTCTCACTACTTCAAACGCTTTCAATGCACTGAATACACTATCACCACACACAAAACCTGGCAACAGTGTAGCATATTTAACTAATTATGAAAATTAAATCTGGGACATTATATACTGCACAAGGTCAATTGCCAGCTCAAATTTTTTCCCTCACAATGTAGCTGGTTGCTAGGAAAATGCCTCATTAGGGACTGTTTTAGATAGTAGATGGAACATCTCATCACGAATGATAATACATCATGCAACTTGCATTGTGCCTTGTAAGTCCTTATCTGTGGTTATGTTTAGATTTTCTTTTTCAAGTACGTTCCCAATATTTTAATGAAAAAATATACCATCTTCACTGTTTTTCTGATAAGCTTCTATATTGTACATAAGAAGATTATAGTTTGTAACAGCTAATGCTAAAAGTATAATAGAGGAAGATTTTATAATTTGAGAAGCGTAATGCTCCAATGTTTTCTGGAGCTTGAATTCTGACATGTATACTGTCAATTGCGATTGAGCAGATAGGAAATACCGTACACAATGTTTCCAGAATTTGTTGATTATTCCTTTCCATTTGTCTGTAACTGGAAGGTGTATAACTTCATTCATTAGTGCTGTACAATTAGTCTATTTATGTCATGTTCAGTATTTAATGTCCAAAACAATAAAATTGTCTTAAACATATTTACTGTTCCAAAATACTACATACAAGAAAATAAAAAGATCTGTTCATTAATGCCTGAATAAATAGTTTGGTAACTTATGAAAATTATATAAAAATTAAAAAATCCATTTTGTGTACTTAAAAATTGTAGAATTAGTTATGGAATCAAATTGTTTTAAATAGGCATTAATGACTTAAGCTGCAACCTAATATTTATGAATACATTTAAAAGAACCTATTACCTAAAGATTAACAAATCTCTAATATAAACAAATCTGTCAATAGATTAGAAGCAAAACTGAACAATAAACCAATTTTTAAAACAAATTTAAATTGTTGAAATGATCTTAGACAAAATTTCCTTCAATAGAACAGTTAAAAAATACATTGTAGTTTACCTTAAAAATACAGTTTCGAATACATACCTTAACATTCGAAATACATTGTGAAACTTTTTGTTATAGTCTACTGATTTTTCATTACTGGTATTTCATTCACTACTAATTCTAATTCACTACTAAATCGACAGTCAGTATTACACCCACTGAAGAAGAGAAACAACATCTCGAAACGTTTGGGAAGTGACAACAGTAAGTTCATAGTGAAAGTTTATATATATTATTAATTCTATTTATTCTGGTGAACCTGTTATCAGAATCATTAAGTATTCACTTGAAACATTTACAAATAATGGATTTAATGATTTTATGAATTTATAAATATCAACCTTTGATGTATCCATATCAGGTTGTATAATATAAATTACCAATAATCTATAAAGGCAGGCCAAGGATGAGGTGGTTTGATGGCTTAACAGAACATCTTGCTAGCATGGGAATCAGAGAGTGGAGAGGAAGAATGGAGAGCAGGGAAGCATGGAGGAGTATTGTGGAGGAGGCTAAAGCCAGATAAGGAGAAGAATAACTTAGAAATAAATGTAAGTTGGTTAAATAGTACATGGCAAAACAGAATTACTGTAGTGGAAGTATAATTTTATTCTTCCTAAATGATTACCATATAGTAAGTGGGTGAGGAAACATGATCTCATTAGAAAAGGACTCTTTTCTAAGTAAAAAATTGCTTTAAATATATTATTAGTTATTATATTAACTGTTTTTGCAGAATAACAGTTAAAAGAGTAATTTGTATTAGTAGATATTCTTGTTTTGTTCATAAACATGTACAAACATGTCAAACGGTTGAATGGAATATATTGTTTTTACTTGGATTTCGTTGTCCATGACGGACAGTTACTTAACTAAATATAATTACTTCACTACTGACTCAGAACACAAAGTTATTTATAGGTAAAAACACAAAAGTTTTACCTTATAGCCTTAATCGGTTTTCGCTTTTAAAAGGCTTCTTCAGAGGCTCATTTAAAACCCATTCTGAAGAAGCTTTTACCTATAAAAAACTTTGTGTTCTGAGTCGGTAGTGAAGTAATTATATTGTTTTTACATCTACCTTATTTATTAAAGTTTGTCTTTGAGGCCAGTGTTTATGGTACGACTACAAAGAAAAGCCACAACTAAAAATTAATGAAAAATGTAAAAAGATGAAATTACACACACTTGTAAAGCAAATGATTGCCTATTTATCTACAAGTATAATTGTTTATTTATCTATTTATTTATAAATGAGGCTGGTGTAAATATTGTTCATTTCAAGAATTGTGTGATTTGTTATGCCCTACGTATTGAATTCTTCTTTATTTAACAAACTATGTAAGCTGCTAAGAATACAGCAGTCAAGTGCAGTTACAAAAATAAAGTATTTATTGCTTACAATAAACTGATAATTACGTAATTTCAGATTACATGTCACTCAACACTAGTATTTTTGGTTCTGTTTTCCTTATGTGAAAATTATATATATGTATATATTGTGACGTATAGGTTGTTTCTTAGAATAAGTAGTTGAGATATATGTTATTGAAATGAAGTGGCTTTATTAATGACGTTATAATTTTTGACAATCTACTGAATTTTTAATATAGTTTATTAAAATAATTAATCTGTCTCTGTTAACCTTTGTAACACAACTAAAAATTTACTGAAGAAATTTGTGTTAGTGGTTGAAATCACAATCAGAATGATCAATATTGCACACCACTATATAAAAATTATTCCGATTAGCGCTTTCAAGCTTCACAGCTCATCGTCAGATCAGGAATCTGATTCCTGATCTGACGATGAGCTGTGAAGCTTGAAAGCGCTAATCGGAATAATTTTTATATAGTGGTGTGCAATATTGATCATTCTGATTATAAAAATTTACTTTCTATGAATTGAAAAAAATTAGTATTTGAAAGTTATTTTTGTCTCATTTACTATAAAGTTTTACTGATGTTATACTTTGTTAAAATTTTTTTTTCAATTGTACATAAATAAAATAGATTCACTTCCCTTTACAACTGCAGTGTTACCTCTCTATGCTTTTAGTATTGATTTTTTTTTTTTTTTTTTTTTTTTTTTTTTTTTTTTTTTTTTTTTGAAAGAGAGGTTACAAGTTATTTAGAACTAGGCAAGAGCCTAGAAAAGCTAAAATTGGGCTGGGTCCAGTATGATGGGACTTGCAAATGAAACCCTGAACTTAAGGTAACAACAATTTATTGTTCTTGGCCAGTACAACATATGAGCTTCTAAAGGCCAGATAAATAAGTCTTTTGATCGTTAAATATAATTTCATTAATATGTGCCTTGCCCAAAAGTTGAACAAGGAATAATAACTATTAACAGCACTAAGTATTGAATAATTATTAATAGTTGAACCATCATTGACTAACAAAATCATGGGATGTTACATAAATAACAAATTGTAGTTATAAAATAATACAATTATAAAAATGGCACATAGTTTCGACCTGCAAGTAATCACTTTTTATAACAAGGCATAAATATACAGAAATATACACAGGCATAATCAACATGACAAGTAACAATTATGCAAAACAACACACACATATAATTAACATCAACAAACGTTTATATTTAAATAACCCATCACATGTTCACCCTGGTCATCAGCGCATATAATAATCTTGTTCAACACCCATAACCCCCTTACTGTTTAATTAATAGGTGACTAAAACCCCCTTCCCAAAACTTCAATTAAAATATCCCAGGAGTGGAGCAGACATGCCCCCAAGTTTTAACAAGATAAGTGTTAACTGAATGTTCTCTGTAAGCCATGCGGCCCGCGCACAAATCCCATGCCGATATTTAATAATCAATTAAATCCCATCAATTACTATAATGAAAAGTAGCATCACAAGGTCAACATGGATGTCCGGTTGCCTAACTGCATTTTATGTTTCTTTTTTACCTTCAAAACAAAATATAGAAAAATAGTGGAATTTGACCACCATGAGTATTCATAACTGACATTGATCAATCTTGTGTAGTCTTATGGTTAACTAATTGTTATAGGGAGCAATTACAATTATGGTTACAAAATTTGCTATGGTAAAATACAATCTGTGACAATGGTAAATTTTAAAGTGTGCAAATTATCTAAACGGTAGAACAGACTTTGTAATACAGAATATAAGTCATAAGAGTATTAAGTCAGCTCACAGTGTTACAAAACTTGACTACCGGCAGGGTCAGGCATTGGACGGGATCTAGCAAGATCTGACATAGACAGGCTTGCAGTGGACGTCTCCAACGGGAGTCGACCACGGTTTAAAACCACCCCCAGATCATGAATGAATAATAAAATACGTGTCCACATGGAGCAACATCGTTCACATAACCATCCCAACATGCTTACAACAGAAATAGAATGAGATACAACTCTATCTACTGAACTCCCCTCGACCCGGGCGGTGCGTGACCCCGGCCGAGTTTTCACTCTCAGAACGAGATATACATGATAGTAATTGAGGAGGCGTAAGCCTTACAAAATACAATTAAAATATTCCACCCATTGTCCGTAAATAACTGTCCACACTGGAACGTTTCATGAAAGTCTCACCGAGTACTTCGGCCACAAGGTTTAGGTTAAAAATGGTTAAATGTCACCTGGTTTGAAGGGTGCATGTTGAGGGCTCAGTAGTGGGTGTCCAGTCCATCCTTCCGGCTGACACAGCTGACGAAGGTTTTAAAGTTACATCGTCGGAGGCAGTTGTTCGGCCATCCTTCCAGAGCGGGGCAGATTCCCGGCTACCTCGGAAACCCTGCACAATTATATCTGGGATTACTCATAGGTTCATGAAACACACACACTACCACATTTACCCACTGACATAGCATGGACAGTCCGGTTTATAAACTCGAAAAAATTGCCCAAGTCAAGAATCCCATTGAAAGTGATAAATCACTTCAAAAATAACTCCATTAAATATGTTACTATAGAATAAGTCTAAATATAGTCACTCCATAATAATGATAATATTAATTAACCTTTATGCAAAAGTTTTCATGACGCACTTACAGGAATTGGCAACTTTTAACAAGTTCGTGACATATACAGATATCAGAAAATTACTGACTTACGCCCCATCTTAGTTTAGTTAATTTAGTAGAAGCATTACTGGATTAATATAAAACATAATTATATCCTTAACGTTACAATCAATTAACCAGGGTTGAGACAAAGCATACATAAAACAAATTATAACCTGAAACTCGCCATGCGCTAAAGGATTCACTGCAATGTATATCTCAACGCATCCACTTTAATATTAAATAAAACAAATTTGTTTTTATAAATAATTAAAATACATATTTTAATGGACTTACCGGAGGTCACGTAGCTTTCTACGTATTCATAGAAGAAGCTGGAAGACGAAAACTGTTCAATCTACTCTGCCAGCCGGGGACCAGAATGTGAAGCGCCGAGCGTCGTATTGGAACTGAACTAACTGGCTCTTGAAAAAAACCGTATGTAACAGCGATAGGGCGCGCGCGAGGCGAGCGGCGGAGGGGTAATTCACAATGACAAAGTCCAATTGACCGTACTAAAGGACAACTTCTTTCGCGTCGACAAATACGTAATTTCTTTAATAAAGCACAATATAGATATCGGAAGATCGCCGCGTTTTCCAAAACGCGGCACACCCCCACCCCAAAAGGGCAACCCGGTTGCCACACCTTCAAACTCGGGAAAGTACCCTGCAGTGTACTCCCATCCTTATATCAAACTCAAGTTGTTATCGGTTCTCCCATCAGTCATGGCACCCAGGAGAACAGCCATCCCCATGCGACCCTCTCCGCCACGCCAACCCCACGGGACCGCCCCAACACGTCACCCTCTCCGGTGACCACCAATTACTCCCACCGGTCCCACTCACATGCTCGTCCTAGGACCAAACAAGGCATCTCCCACCTTGGCATGTGAGCGACCGTACTACCTCTCGTCCCTCTCTCGGACCGACCAGCCACATGCACCCACAAGGCATCTCCAACCTTGCCATATGGCTGGCCCACTTCCCTACACAAGGGCGGACGGCCCCGCTTAGCCAGACAGAGAGGACCGCACCTAGGGCACACGAACATTAATCCAATCTCAACTCAACAAATACACAATAACTCGAGGGGGTTTTACTTCTCTACAGCACCGTCTACACAACTTTCTCTCGCAACAAAAAATAACACCAGGAAAACCGGGGAATGCGGCATGGCTCGGACCCTATAATGAACAACATCAAGCTCAACAACTCAACAATCAGCAACAGCACACCATCACTCCATCTAACCTTTAACACAGGGGAAACTGACGATCTCGAGGACCACAAAAGTCTCTCTCTAACTGCGTTTGATAGATTTTTTTTTTTTTTTTTTTTTTTTTTTACTAAGGGGAGTGGTAGGAAAATTGGGAAGATGAAATGGGGCAAGGATCATTAAAGGGCAATAGCTAGGACTGAGGGCAAGGACCTGGCTACCTCCGGAAATAAGGAAGAATGGAGGAAACCAAGGCTCGCGTGGGCAGGGGCGCAACCCTGAAATAGATGAACACCACTGGGAATGTGGGGAACATCTACCCGCTACCCGTTAACCTCTACTTCTTACCTTTCTATGACGTACTTTAGGTATTCGCTCCTTTCGGACACCACTCTCTAAGAAATTATCTCGTGTTGAGCTGTACTGACTGGTTTCTTCGGGATCAGAATCAAAGCGACTTACCTCACTACTTTCACTCCGCTTTGGATTATGCTCATCGTCTAACTCCTCTGCTACAATTTCTTCCTTTTCTACAACTTCCCCTTCTTCATCCACATAATCCAAATCAACTTCCTGACACTGCACCTCCTCAGCCTCTTCCCGTTGCTCCTCTGATCCATCTTCTTCACCACACGCATCGCCAGCTCCTTCACGAACTTCTTGACTAACCTCTTCTCTGATCTCATTTTCATCAACACGTTCATCACCAACGTCATCGCCATCACTTCCACTACCACCATCTGAACACTGCACATCTACGTCCTCCGCTAGTTGCTCACCTGGTCCACCTGAAACTTCCTCCCGTTCCTCGGAGTCCTCAACACTACTTACAGAAGGCGTCTGCACATCTTCACACCCTACTTCACTCTCACTCACTAACGCTACAACGCTGCCACCCAATTTCTCCTCAACTTCTACCTCATCTACTTCTACCACACTTGCAGCATGGACATCCCCTTGTCCATCCGCAACCTCAGAAACACTTGCAGCCTGGACATCTCCGGGTCCATCCGCAAACTCAGACTCTTCAGTCTTTCTAACACCCACAACTATACTTCCCTGTGCAGCATCTGCAGACCGCTCTTCTGCCTCTTCCTTCGATTCCTCTCCTTCACCACTCTCAGCAACTACCACCTCCTCGACATTTTCCACCCTGGAATCCAGCTGTCCAGGTTCATGTGCAATTACTAAATTAATTTCTACTGGCGATGGTAAAGCGACACTCTCAAGTGACTTCTCACATCCCTGCGTAGACGATGATGATGTCACAGGATCTGGATCCCTCACGAACCGAGATGGAGATACCGGAACAAATTCTGCGGCCTCTGGATTCAACCATGACGTCCTCACTGACGCAGTATTAACAGACGTTTTCTTGTCGTCTTGTATTAATCCACTGAAGTTATTCCGCTTTTCTTCTTTCTCTTCACCTGCTTCACCCACAACTCTATTATGCACTGGTACTTCCTCTGCAACCTTTAAAGTTTCCTTACTCTCCAAATAGGAATAACTTTCTACCGGCTCCCTACTTGCCGCTGTTTGTTTACTAACATGTTTCTTCTTCCCCTGTTAATTTCATACTTCTTTGTTTTGTGTGCTGTAGCTGTTATTACTGTTTTCTCACGTGCCACCCCCTTGTAGCCTCCATTACTTCCGGAATATTCAGTTTTTCTGACTGTCTCTTGGGTTCTCCTCCAACCACCATGTTTGTCTTCTTTGGCTCTTCCTAATGAACCACTGGAGTATTGGACATCTTTAGCAGCTCTTCCCCAGGACTCGTCATTCGCCTGGACAGTCCTGGCATGCGCACACCACCGGTCCAGGTCTGCAAAAGAATGTGGAGGCTCTGCGAAAACCAGCCGGGATCTCTCTTGGGGAGTCGGACCCTCTCGTATTACCTGTATGACTTCTGTCTCGGGCAACCCCAGTCTTAATATACGGGCAGCTTTCCTTACATCATGCACGAAGTCCCCCAATGCCTCTCCGTTGGCCTGTGGACGATAGAATAACTTAAACTTCAACTGGTCTTGTCGTCGACGGGATATGAAGAAGTCCAACACCTCCGCATGGAAAGCATCAACACTGTCACCCCGACGCAGGGCCTTGGTGACCAGACCAGCCAATGTACTCCGGCAATACGGGTATATAAGATACAAGACCTCCCCATCGGACACCCCCGGGAAAACTGCCACCTGCAGGACCAGGTCCAAGAAAACCAACAGCTGATCCTCATCAAATCCATCCACCACCGGAAATTTCTGGAGAACGCCTGTAAGAGGGTGGGGCAACTCCTGATAGCATACCGCCGCCAGAATTGCACAATGCAAAACAAACAATCATAAAACAAATTCCCACTAAACACCTAACACAAACACAACCTACAAAAACATTTTAACAAGAATCGGAAAAACTCAAGTACTGTCCTTCCTTTGAGTAGACCCCCGGACTCCTAGCGCTGCGAAAACCTGCCCCGCTCCGGAACTAACTCTCCGTCAGTCGCCAGACTCAAGAAGAAACAACATCAGACACTAACACCAACATACAATCCACACCACCTAACACTAACCACAATATACGACATTTCGACTACAACATTGTCACCATTACAATCGGACGATACCGACTTCCAGTCGGACCATACCGCATCCCACTAACCGCACGCGCAATTACTTTCAAAAATTAAAAACGGGAACCCATCCCCCACGCGCTCTCCGGCAATGTCCAATTTCAAAACAACAACTCAACTACAACACGTGCCCATGGCGGCCTCAGATTTACAATTCAAAACATTTAACAATAATTCTTAAAAAAAAACATATATACTTCTACATTTCATGTCAACTATTAAGTGCCATTTTATTTGCCAGACTATCTCCAAGTTTGCAAGCCCCATCACACCAACGGACCCAAGGGTTCAGGCCTAGAATGAACCACGCTCCGGCTACCATTTGTTACCTCTCTATGCTTTTAGTATTGATTTTGTTTCCTTTTTTTTTTTTTTGAAAGAGAGGTTACAAGTTATTTAGAACTAGGCAAGAGCCTAGAAAAGCTAAAATTGGGCTGGGTCCAGTATGATGGGACTTGCAAATGAAACCCTGAACTTAAGGTAACAACAATTTATTGTTCTTGGCCAGTACAACATATGAGCTTCTAAAGGCCAGATAAATAAGTCTTTTGATCGTTAAATATAATTTCATTAATATGTGCCTTGCCCAAAAGTTGAACAAGGAATAATAACTATTAACAGCACTAAGTATTGAATAATTATTAATAGTTGAACCATCATTGACTAACAAAATCATGGGATGTTACATAAATAACAAATTGTAGTTATAAAATAATACAATTATAAAAATGGCACATAGTTTCGACCTGCAAGTAATCACTTTTTATAACAAGGCATAAATATACAGAAATATACACAGGCATAATCAACATGACAAGTAACAATTATGCAAAACAACACACACATATAATTAACATCAACAAACGTTTATATTTAAATAACCCATCACATGTTCACCCTGGTCATCAGCGCATATAATAATCTTGTTCAACACCCATAACCCCCTTACTGTTTAATTAATAGGTGACTAAAACCCCCTTCCCAAAACTTCAATTAAAATATCCCAGGAGTGGAGCAGACATGCCCCCAAGTTTTAACAAGATAAGTGTTAACTGAATGTTCTCTGTAAGCCATGCGGCCCGCGCACAAATCCCATGCCGATATTTAATAATCAATTAAATCCCATCAATTACTATAATGAAAAGTAGCATCACAAGGTCAACATGGATGTCCGGTTGCCTAACTGCATTTTATGTTTCTTTTTTACCTTCAAAACAAAATATAGAAAAATAGTGGAATTTGACCACCATGAGTATTCATAACTGACATTGATCAATCTTGTGTAGTCTTATGGTTAACTAATTGTTATAGGGAGCAATTACAATTATGGTTACAAAATTTGCTATGGTAAAATACAATCTGTGACAATGGTAAATTTTAAAGTGTGCAAATTATCTAAACGGTAGAACAGACTTTGTAATACAGAATATAAGTCATAAGAGTATTAAGTCAGCTCACAGTGTTACAAAACTTGACTACCGGCAGGGTCAGGCATTGGACGGGATCTAGCAAGATCTGACACAGACAGGCTTGCAGTGGACGTCTCCAACGGGAGTCGACCACGGTTTAAAACCACCCCCAGATCATGAATGAATAATAAAATACGTGTCCACATGGAGCAACATCGTTCACATAACCATCCCAACATGCTTACAACAGAAATAGAATGAGATACAACTCTATCTACTGAACTCCCCTCGACCCGGGCGGTGCGTGACCCCGGCCGAGTTTTCACTCTCAGAACGAGATATACATGATAGTAATTGAGGAGGCGTAAGCCTTACAAAATACAATTAAAATATTCCACCCATTGTCCGTAAATAACTGTCCACACTGGAACGTTTCATGAAAGTCTCACCGAGTACTTCGGCCACAAGGTTTAGGTTAAAAATGGTTAAATGTCACCTGGTTTGAAGGG
Organism: Magicicada septendecula; assembly: GCA_034769895.1. Classification (NCBI taxonomy): domain Eukaryota; kingdom Metazoa; phylum Arthropoda; class Insecta; order Hemiptera; family Cicadidae; genus Magicicada; species Magicicada septendecula. The sequence goes on from CM068368.1 coordinate 666,725,785, forward strand.
TGCATGTTGAGGGCTCAGTAGTGGGTGTCCAGTCCATCCTTCCGGCTGACACAGCTGACGAAGGTTTTAAAGTTACATCGTCGGAGGCAGTTGTTCGGCCATCCTTCCAGAGCGGGGCAGATTCCCGGCTACCTCGGAAACCCTGCACAATTATATCTGGGATTACTCATAGGTTCATGAAACACACACACTACCACATTTACCCACTGACATAGCATGGACAGTCCGGTTTATAAACTCGAAAAAATTGCCCAAGTCAAGAATCCCATTGAAAGTGATAAATCACTTCAAAAATAACTCCATTAAATATGTTACTATAGAATAAGTCTAAATATAGTCACTCCATAATAATGATAATATTAATTAACCTTTATGCAAAAGTTTTCATGACGCACTTACAGGAATTGGCAACTTTTAATAAGTTCGTGACATATACAGATATCAGAAAATTACTGACTTACGCCCCATCTTAGTTTAGTTAATTTAGTAGAAGCATTACTGGATTAATATAAAACATAATTATATCCTTAACGTTACAATCAATTAACCAGGGTTGAGACAAAGCATACATAAAACAAATTATAACCTGAAACTCGCCATGCGCTAAAGGATTCACTGCAATGTATATCTCAACGCATCCACTTTAATATTAAATAAAACAAATTTGTTTTTATAAATAATTAAAATACATATTTTAATGGACTTACCGGAGGTCACGTAGCTTTCTACGTATTCATAGAAGAAGCTGGAAGACGAAAACTGTTCAATCTACTCTGCCAGCCGGGGACCAGAATGTGAAGCGCCGAGCGTCGTATTGGAACTGAACTAACTGGCTCTTGAAAAAAACCGTATGTAACAGCGATAGGGCGCGCGCGAGGCGAGCGGCGGAGGGGTAATTCACAATGACAAAGTCCAATTGACCGTACTAAAGGACAACTTCTTTCGCGTCGACAAATACGTAATTTCTTTAATAAAGCACAATATAGATATCGGAAGATCGCCGCGTTTTCCAAAACGCGGCACAGCAGGTCCTTCAAACAACAGGTTGATCGTGGATCTGGATGAGTATGTGGGTTGGATGATATATTCTATCTGGCCTCAGGGTTGCTTTCAAGCATGGCCTCAGATATTTGTCACAAGCACAGTTATATACTTTCACTGTGAGTAGATACTGTTACTGGTAAAAATGGTGTGTCAGACTTACACCATCCAGTCAGCTTCAAGTGTCTGTACACCTTAATCGGATATCTTGAACTTTCCTGGATTAGCACAATTATAATATTTCTCGCAGTGACTGTAGGACTTTCTCTAACTTGTGTTGGTTGCAATTAGCAGACTGATCATCATGGACTATGCAGCATTTATACATTACAAAATTTTACTGAAATGACATTAATATTTATTAGAAAGCATTGTATGTGTTTGTGGGGGATCTAAAAATAAATAAATAAATAATAATATAAAGACTATTTTTTATCATTAGGAGAGACAGGAATGCTGTCAGCTTGATCTGTGTATGATACAAGATATAATTAAATAAATATTCAACTAAATTAAAATAAAGTTAGCAAATATATTAAATATAAACATGACAACAGAAACATTTTCATACAGGTATCAACATGGCAATATGCTAGTATTAACACCATGTCAAAGAGGTTTTAGTAAAACTTATTGTTACTTTTAAAAATTGAAAAATTTTTATATAATGTAATTTGTGACATTTTGTAAGTGTAAGTCTTTTGTAAGTGACTCTTCAATATTTCTTGCAGGTTTCTATATTATGAATAGTTCTTTAAATAATAACTATTTCATTATTGGTAATATTATACCACACATTTTAACACACTAAAAAGGAGTAATATGTTATAGCATAACACTAACTGTATATGATGTAGTGAAGTGATGTATTGGCTGTCTATTAATTATAAAATTTATCGACACTTCAATTGAAAATGAAATTCATAAAAAGGTATATGTTAATGTGCATATTTAGTTTCTTTTTTTGTATTTGAATCCACGTGATTATTTTGGTTCATTCTTGTGTTAATATTATCTTGTTGCTTTGTTTATATATTTTTTTTTTGTATACTAGTCTATATAGTTTTTTCAAGGGTTAAGGTAATTACATTAGTTTAATGTTGTGTAAATTTTATCAGGTACTTCATTACTGTCAAAGTGATCCACTCATCACATCCAGATTTGTCTATGATGGATCTCAAATCTTTAATTGTATGATTTGAAAATTTAAGTCTGATTAATTAAAATTTTGGTAACATGACTGTACATATAATTAGTTTTGATATCTGAAATTTTTTTTACTAATAGAATTATATGTTATTGTGCCAAATTGTATTACAGTTAACACAATGATAATTAATTTCTCCTGAAAGATTATTTTATTTTGTCTACACATGTTTCACAGATTGCCTCCATCAACAGAGACTTACAAAATATATTAATGCATTTTATAAATCTCCGAAGAAATTAATTATTGTTGTGAATTATAATTGATTATGTAAATGCACAATTCCGTATAACTTGCTTACTTATATTGTATTGTTTTTCAAATAATATTTATTTCCTTATTTTAATTCAGATATTAATTAAACTAACATATAGAATAATAATAATTGGGTTAAATAAAGTGGTATAATATTAGGTTCTGCAGTATAATTAATGAAAACTTCAGACTATCAGAGCAGTAATGACCATGTTAGCTAATAATACAGTGGTCTAGTCTTATATAAACTAATTATAAAAAAACTAAGTAACAAAATTTTATATAATGTCATTTTGATATCATGAGGGTACACCTGAAGGACCCTTTACATTAGTGTAAGAGTTTGGTTCACACATATCCTCACAATGTAGTACATAACAGTATATCCATGTTATATAAATGGATATGTTACTGGTACATTGTTAATTGTACTAATTGTTACTGTGTTACATGCTACCTCAACCTTGCTTTTGTTATTATTATCTCAATTTATTATTAATTGTATTGTTACTTTACAGTTATTCATTTTATTTGTTACTTAATATTATAGTTTAATTCCTATTGGTAGTTCTGTAATTATGTTTTTTCACAATTATTTGTGTTATTACCAAGTAACGTGATTTGTTAAAATGGATATTTCTGCTTCAACTAGCAAAGACAGGAAAGTTATTCACAGTCAAGCATGGGAAATAATTTCTAATGTTTTACAATTTATGAGAAAAGAAGTGGCTGAAGGAATAAAAATTCCAATTAAAAGTCATTCCATGTAGTTCCAATTAAATTCCAATTTTCAAATGAGTTACTATGGCTATAGCTGAAGGGAGAAGAATTAGGACAGTTTAAGAGCCTAAAAAAGACCAAACCTCAGGTTAATTCAAAGAAGACAAGTATGGACGGCTTTGACACCCACGTTTTATATTGGACTGTTAATCAGTTTCACATCATTTACAAAAGGCATCCAACAATAAGCACACTGCTATCCATCTTTAGAGGAAACACTAACTTCAAAGGCCAAATTAGTTCCCTCACAGTTCTTTTAAGAAAAATTGGATACAGATAAGCCTGAGCATCAAAATATACTAACTGAATCAGAATAAAGCTTTTTTAAAAGAAACTATTCGTGCCAGCTTTCACACATTCTTGTGAGAGTTGGAAGGTTTTTTATTAATGTCCTGCTTATCTTTAAATTAAATATAAATAATTATAAAAACGTATAGAAATAATAGTAGAATGTTAGTTGTATTTGATGTAAAATGTATGTACCGGTATGTGTGCATGAGCACATCTGCTGGCATTTTGAGTAATAATAAAATGAAATAGAACACTGAAATGAAAAAAATTCAGTTACTGCATAATAGAACTTTTAATAATAACATAATAATACCGCATGTTAGAATTTTAACTTTTTGCTTTATTTATAATAAAAGGTTGTTTTGGCAGATGGTAAAATGTAAATGATCTAAACTATAATTCATCTGTTTCTTTTACCAGTTGTAATACTTTTAGAGCTACAAGATCTTCCTAAAATTCTGTACTAAAGTTACTTGCTTTTTCCTTCTTCTTGAAAAAGATTTTTGTTGTCTAGGATTAAAAAAGATTTTTGCAGGTAAGCTAATGTGAAGAACGCGTTCATTTTTGTAATGATAAAGTGGAGAGATAGTCAAACGTAATTATGAAGTGGAAGTGCACAGTTTGAACATTCCATTGCGATAAGAGCTGGTAGGAAGGTTGTAGTTTTTTTACATCTCAACACTGACAGTAACAGGGACAATAACAGGGACCAAACAACACTGAGATATGTTTATAAAACATTCTGATATATAACAGCAACAAATTCCGATGCATGTACTGTTTTCATTATTTTTATTGATTGATTTATTGTACTGCTTATAGTTATTTTTATATCATTGTTTACAATTAAAAACAAATATTATTTTCTTAATTCTTTTAAGATGAACAACTTTTGTTTTATAAATAAAATTTGAAACTACTCACATAAAATATCCAAACGGTAATATCTTTGTTGTTATAATTTTTTAACAGGTGAAAAAAAAAGCTGTAATAAAAAGATTCTATGTGAGAGACATGAAATATGCTTGAAGAACACACAATATTTACAAAAAATTAAAAAAATAGAGAAGAGGGATGCCTTATTATCTATACAGATGAAACTTTCGTTCATTCGTCCCTCACAACTTCACATCAGTGGTTGTGTGGAGATGACTCAGAGTTAAAATCTCCAATTTGTAAGGGGCAGTAATTAATAATTATATATGCAGATATGTGAATATGTGAATATTCCTTGTGAGGTATGTCATTATTTTTTGTAGGATGTGGTGACCTACTGACATGTTTATTTGGTCTTAGCTGGAGGGGTAGAATTTGTACCGCGATCTCTTCTTGTGGTCAAGTCATGCCTACGAATATGGGACTATTATGGTTAGATGAATTCTGGCAACTTTGTAAAGTGGATCAAGACCCAGTTAATACCAAATTTACTGCTACGTTCAGGCGTCGTCATGGACAATACACCATACCATAATGATGTAATGATGTTACCATACTTGTTTTACTAGCAGTTTTTGAAAACTAATAGTTCTCTTATGAATTTTTGTGTAACTCTTGCATCTTCTCTAGATTGTCCATTGAGTCTGAAAAGTGTTTCCTAATGTGTACTTATAATGTCATAAGTTTCTTTCATTATGCCATTGTTTCATTTGCTCAGATATTTTTTAAAACTTGTAAACATTGAAAATAATTCCTTGATTTTAAATTAATCCAAATAGTAGCAGTATCCACTTTTTAAAAATGATGGATTTGCAATGAGAAAAGCTGTTTCTAAATGAATGCAGAATAACTTTATTCAACAAATATAAAAGAGGGCATGTATCCAGGTTTGTTCATATTGTGTACTTATATTTATTAAATAAATTCTGATTCAAATCACTGTTAATTAGAAGTGTTAAGTTACATAACAGAACTGTATGTGGTACAACTTGTGTGTATATGAACTTTCTTGAAGATGGCACTAGTTCTTCACAGGCAAGTGGCAAGTGACTCATGACTGGAAAATAAAATTAAAATTTGTTATAAACATTTTTTTTTTAAATTTTGTTGTTTCAAGAATGTTATTAAATTTAAATAACACAACGTTACATGCATACCTATGATAATTATAAATTATATGCATACCTATTATACATTGTAAAACGTTTTGTTTAGGAACATGTACATACCATGTAAGGACATGTTTTTAACATTAAAAAAAAACACTAAATCAGATGTGCAGTAGTTTTATTAGGTTCAGTTTTTCAACTCAGTTTTTGTAGTAAATTTATTTAAAATGTATCAACACATATTTAGATTTACAATATCAATAATACAGTGAGCATTCTGTAGGGTTATCTCATACTTCATTTTGTTGGTCCAGGATTTCAGTCGTAGTAGCAAAAAAGTAGTAGGGAATGGAAAACCCACAAACACAATGTAATTCGCTACTTTGCCTATTACATCATTCAAATATTGAACAAAGAGTACCATTTGCGTCAAACTTACTTTTTTCACGGATTTTACGCTGAAAAAAAGGGCGATGATAACTTACATGAGAGTGGCCACTCTAGCCATGATTTCACGCTCGAGTATAATACGTTGAGTATGACTTGTCTTAAAGATCACCCGATGTAGAACGCGCCCAGGTTCGTTTACTGGTTTTCACGCTCAGTGTAAGGTTGATCACACTTGCGGGCAATGTCGCGTCTTGTGCTCTTGTAGGGTTGCCACATGTCGTGGATTTTACCGGCAACCCGTGATTTTATAGTGTAAGAAGAACGTCCTGGTCGAAAAGACAGAAGTCCGCGATTTTTCTTTTGCCTTTATTTAGATGTTTTGAAATGCCAACTTTGGCTAATTTAAAATTAACGCCATATGTATATAACGGTGGTTTCCAACTTAAAGCGCCTGAAGGCCACAATTAAATTCAGGCATTTAACGGCGGGCCGCATCAGAAACGCTGAATTTTCGACAAGCGACAAGTAGCGTAAAAATAAAAATAGCAATATTTATTCTTGGATTTCGTTGTCTATGACGTGTCCGTTGATTAACTAAATAATATAATTAAATCACTACCGACTCGGAACAAACTTATGGGTAAAAACGTAAAAGTTTTACCTTATAGCCTGAACCAGTTTTCGCTTAATATAAGCTTCTTCAGAGGCTGCCAAAGCTTATATTATTCCTCTGGCGAAGCTTATATTAAGCGAAAACTGGTCAGGCTATAAGGTAAAACTTTTACGTTTTTACAAATAGAATTATCACTGTTGCACACCACTATAGAAAAATTATTCTGATTAGCGCTTTCAAGCTTCTCAGCTCATCGTCAGATCGGTTAAACAATTAAACAACTAAACAATTCCGACCTGACGTTGAGCTGAGAAGCTTGAAAGCGTTAATCGGAATAATTTTCTGTAGTGGTGTGCAACAGTGATAATTCGGTTTGTGATTTTAACCACTAACACAACTTTCTTCATTAAACTTTTACGTTTTTACCCATAAAAAACTTTGGGGACTTTGTTGTGTTTTTACCCACAAAAAACTTTGTTGTGTTCCGAGACGGTAGTGATTTAATTATATTTAGCAATATTTAATTGTAAATAAGTAAAAAAAATGAAATTTAAAATTAAAACATTTCTTACCACATATCTTTAACGAAGCTAATGAAGCTATAAGATAGATGTTAAACATGTATATTTACAAAACGTTTTCAACATGGAAACTGAGGTCGATCTGCTGCAACCACTAAAGCAAGAATGTTCACATCGGGCTGAGTTGTTACTAATATCAGTAGGGGAAGCAGAGAAGAATGGTGGGGCGACTTCGAATGTGGTACTTAATTAACTTCATTGTGGAGAACGCGGTTTCACAGACGAATGTACTTCCAAATATCGACGTCATTAACTGTCCAAAACTTTGCAGATTTGTAAATCGTTCACCAGGTAGCAGCTTCTGGCCCTTTTTCTTGCTTGGTCTGCAGGAAGGGATCAGTTTGTAAATCACATATTCTAATTGAATATCGGTTGTTCTTCAGTGACGGTGACCAAGAGTTGCATTAAACAGAGGGACACTATTTTTCAGCATTTGTAATTCTTTGAATGTTGTTATTTTATTATTCATTACTTACTAAAGTAAATCAAGTCATTATTAAATTGATTTTCCAAGATAAAGTTCCGGACTGGAGTTGGAATCGCTCCTATATATGTCTAATTTTGCCGTGTTATAATTTGTCGGCGCTTTCGTCATTTCTGTTCCCTTTAATTCCTCGTTGATTGTTATGTTAACGTCGCTTGGTCCATTTCCGTGCTCTTCTGTGTTGTATGTTCACGTATGCTTTAATATACTGTATTTAAGATTTAAGTATGTTTTAAATTTGGAAACATTTCCTATTACTCACGTAGGCCTACTAAATTATAAACCTGTTTTCGATGCATTTGATAGCGTAAGTTATGAACAAACATTTAAACTAACAACAGTGTGAATATTAATTGCTAAACTTTCACTTATGAAAACTTACTTTGTTTTTTCCCGTACGCGTTTCGGCGTTATGTTCGCCTTCCTCAACGAGGTGTGATACAGAATGTATGGAACTTGTAACGGGGTTTTCTAGTTGGTAGGTTGTGTGTGGGGGGCTAGAAAATACCGTTACAAGTTCCAGACATTCTGTATCACACCTCGCTGAGGAAGGCGAACAACACGCCGAAACGCGTACGGGAAAAACAAAGTAAGTTTTCACAAGTGAAAGTTTAGCAATTAATATTCATTAAGTGCTGTGAATGAAGAGGATGAACATTCAAAATAACATTAACAACAGTATTTCAAAATTATGCCATGCTGTATTATCAGAGATGCTAAGCCATTCCTATAATGTTATAAGAATTGACTTCTGCACAGTGATTAGTAGCGAGTGTTCCTGATGGCTCACCTTCTTAGCGTACCGTTTACAATAACACACATTGTCACTAAAATACGTCATCAGTTATTTTCTCTATGTTAGCAGTCTTCATAACAACTTTGTCAAATTTTGTTGCTTCCCTGCTACATACACTTTTTCCTGGAACGAGGCCTTTCGGTTTCGCAACCATTATCAAGTTAAATATCACTAAATTATTATAAATAAATCACCTTATATCCGTCGTGTGACTTCGTTACGTCGATTAAAATGACGCGTTTCGGAACATCTGCTCCATCATCAGATAAAATCGCTCTATTGAGGTCGTTAAACGTTAAAAACACATGTTACACATAATTGTCCACTATGTAATTCACTTGCTTCCTAAATGGTGCACACCACGATGAAGCCGATCGGACACTGAACTATTATCTGAGTGATTACGCCTAAGCAGGTTCAAAGCTGTATCGTATAGCGGGTTGGATTTAAAATTTAAGTGGTCATTCAATATGAAGTCTCGGCTGTTTATGTTATTATATGCTTTGTATATTTCGAACTCTTCTATTGCGTCCATGTAATGGCCTTTGTTGCACACATGTAGGGGTATTAAATTAGATTTAAAATCAGAATAATTATGATTGTGTAAGATTAAGTGGCGGGCAAAGTTGGACTTGATATTATTTAACAAAGTGAGATTATTTAGGTGACGTTTTGGTGTGTGCTCTTTAAATCGTTTGAGGAAACCTCTCCCCGTTTGACCAATGTAAAAACTGTTGCAGTCGTTACATGATAATTTATATATGCCGGATTTCTTTTCTAAAGGTATGGGTTTTCTATGACGTAGTATTTTTAATAGACTATTGTTTGTTTTGAAGGTAGCAGTAATATTCAATTTATTAAATGTGGAGGTTAGAATCTTTGGCATTATATTTGTGTATGCGGTAGAAATAAATGTTATTTTTGTATCCTTATCTATTGGGGGCTTGGATTTTCGAATTTTATGTTTCTTGATGAGATTATCAATTAACGTGTTTTGGTAACCATTAGCTAAAGCTATATGTTTAATGGTATTCAACTCCTCATGGTAATCATACATGCTGACTCTTATCATCCATTTTCGCAAAAGTTGGCAGCTTATAATTACTTTATCCACAGATTGTTGGCAGTACCTCTCATTTATGACGTACGCGTCATTTTAATCGACGTAACGAAGTCACACGACGGATATAAGGTGATTTATTTATAATAATTTACTGTTCATACGTGACTTGGATACCAAGAACTAATATGCATTTTAAATATCACTATTGTAATAATGACTCGGAACACTAAGTTTTTTATAAGTAAAATCATAAAGTTTTACCTTATAGCCTAAACCGGTTTTCTCCTTTAAAAGGCTTCTTCAGAGGCTGCCGTAGGTAGTGCTGTCCGTCTTGTTGTTGGCGACGGGATAGATTTTCGAAAGATCGATGCTGTGTGTGTTGGGTGAGCTGTGTTCGAATAATGCGTGCGATTTGAATTGTGTCTGTTCGTTTAGTTGTAGGAAGAACTTGATAATGGTTGCGAAACCGAAAGGCCTCGTTCGAGGAAAACGTGTATATAGCAGGGAGGCAACAAAATTTGACAAAGTTGTTAAAATACGTCATACAAACGTAATAATATTGTGTTTCTTGGTGACAAATGTAATCTTATATTGAACATTAAATTTACATTCTAAAACACCCTTGGTTTTTTTACTCTGAATCGTGGAAATATCCTGTTTTTATTTATTTATTTATTTTTTTTTTACTTCTGAATTGTGTCTACCCTAGCTCTCGTAAATTAAACAGTACGTTACAAGCGAATTTTGAAGTAAGGTTGTATACACTGCGTGTTGTCTTTTCTGAGCTTTATTAATGAGTGTAAATCGTTTGACTGTTCTGAAAAAGTGTAAAGTACCTTTCAAATTTATATCTGTTTGCCTCTCTAATTTTGCATTGTTGCTCTGTGGTTTGTTTCAAGTTGTTTTGGACGATAACTGAGTACATAGGCCTGCGCGTAGATGATGTGGAACAGTATTACATACCAGTACTCATTGAAGTATTGTAAGTCTATACAGGCCTATTACAGTCTAGTCTAAATTATGAGTTTTTATTAAATTCTTTTATTTTGTTGTCCATGATTGACCAAAAATCAATAATGATATGTATATACAATTTTTCAGTACTGAATATTAAAATAAAAATATAAGATTAAAAATAAATAAAATTAAAGCCTGTCAGAAAGCTCACGGTGAGTGAAAGCTGGTAAAGGCAAAGCTAAAAACTTTTATCTAAAATATTAGCGTTTCATATTGGAAAAGTGTATACATATCATTATTCTGTCAAAACATTCTATAAATGTTTTGACAGAAACTTCAGCAACACCATTTCATTTTACACTAATGCTATCTCAATAACTGTATCGATATCATTACGTTCATAACTTGCCGCAACGCCGAAAACGAATTTTTCTGTCGAAGAAAGACAAATTAGAAATCGTTAAAAAAATTGAAAAAAGCATGAGGACAACGGGTTGGCAAATGTTATATTTTCCAATACAGTATTCGTACCCACTAAACATCAGTGAATGATATCCAGTATACAAGATAGTTATCTAGTTATCCGGATATAGAGATACAGTTCAATTATACAGATATACAGATAATTCAATCTTACAGAGGTCAATTCGGGTAATAGGACTTTTTCAACTTAAGTCTTGTAGCCTAGTACAGTATTTAGATTTTTCAAACAAAATTTTAATTATTATCTTTACTTAATTTCCTGTTGGTATCATATTAATATGAATGCATTGAAAATAAAACTCATCCCAATCTCCCGCAACTATGTTTTTGAGACTCGTCCTAGATAAAATTGTCCCGACTGAACTAATAGACGTTCGAGAAACTTATCCTTATTTGACTAATTCCGTTTCAAATTACCAAATGTCCACAGATGGAAATGTTTTTATCAGTTCACACTCTGAACCCAATTGATAAAATACACGTGTCTACAGTAAGATTTCCAGCAATGTGAAAAACACGCGATAAAACATTAACGTGGCCGTAGGTTGTAGGATTTCTAGCTGCACGTTTCACGGGTAAAAATGCTGAAACAAATTGGGTACGATAACTTATATGAAAGACCTGTTGTGACAGAGTACGAGGAGTAAGAGTTCTTCAAGGTCAGCAGCTGGAAAGTGTGCCTAGGTCCATTCCTTGTCTGGTTTTCACTCTCTATTTGTGGGCCACTTGTGGAGAAAGACGCTTCATTGTCCTCTGTGAGAGACCGACTGAATTTGATGCTCTATATGTTTAACATCATAATCTCACATCAGCATCTGAGACTACTATTTTGATTATGTAGACCTTCTTTTCAGTTATTGGAGCACTATAGTGACATTCAGATTTTTATAAGCCTTGTTTATTCTTTAAATAATAAATAATTCTTGAGTATAAAATGTAACAGACAGTTTTATTTGACAGTAGTTTACTGCAATTTGAACAAGGGGTGTGAGTTTTTCAGTTTTAACTTGGCCATTTGTCTACCTGTCTATCTACTTTGGACATGTCTCACTATAACTTTTTAACGCATCAACCAATTTTCATGAAACTTGGCATACCTTTAGCCATGGCCCCACATCTTTCCTGGGGCCCCTATGCCAGACCACCTTCTGCCTCCTCCTTCGCTGTTCAACTCTGGTTTTAAAGCCTTTTTCTTATTAGACAAATATATTACTTGTGTGTCTAAAAGCATTTTTCTGTAAACAGGCTAATAATAAAATGCTAAGTAGGTTAAAAGTCATTAGACAGGAAAATTTTTAGATGTATCGCTTTAAAGTAAAACATAATTAACAAACTACTTAGAGTACTTAAAATCTACAACGTTTCAAATTTTAAGTTCCTAATTAAATCAAATAATTAACTCTTTTTTTATCTCAACCATCAACTAAAATTAACTTTTATAAGACAAAAAATAAACACAATTTCTGTATCAATACATAAGTGATAGGACAAACTTGTTATAAACATAAACAAAAAACAATAATATGTCCAAGATAATAACCAATCATAAGTGAAAGAGAGAGGCCTGCTTCTAAAATGGCTTAAGTAGTGCAACGTTTTTTTTCTTGCTTTCATTTGAACAAACTGGTCAATAACATCTGCAAAATTAATACTGTTAGCCAATTCATTTTCAGTAGCTAAAATTGCAGCATTATTAAGCCTTTCTTGTGAGGTAGTGTTTCTCTGCCAAGTTTTCAGTGAATATGTTAACCTGTAATTGGAATAGTACAGAAAAGCCTACAGGTAAGACAAAAGTTCACAAATATAGCTTGAAGGTTTTTTCATAAATAGATTGGAGTAGACTTAGTGGATTCTTTTCAGATTCAAACACTGTTTTATAAATGTTCTTTAAGTGTAATATTTCTTCAAAGAAATCCATTGAAGTCCTTTTCCATTCCAGTGTCAGTAAAGCTCAAAACTAGTGCAAACAAGTCATGAATTGAACTAACTGCAGCGAATCTTGTTTTTATATTGCCATTACAAAGTCGAACACTGGGTACATGACATGAGGTTTTAAATTTATTTTCTTGATCCTTGTTTACTGAAAAATCATTACTGGATTGATCCGTACTTTTCTTCTGCCTTTTGAGAGATTCAGAAGGAACTTTTATTAGTTCTTTTGCAACTAATCCTGAGAACAACAATCTTGTAGTGGGTTGTTAAGGCTATCTAAAGTGGAATCAATCATGTTGGCAATCGCCTCTCCTGTTTTGTTGGTCTTAAAATACCTTGATCCTCTTGTGCTTATACTAACCAATTTAATATGTTTGTTGCTTTATCATTATTGATGTGATTTATTTAGATTAATCTTTATATATAAAAGAAAATAATAATAATCTCTAAAACAATTTATGACAACAAATTTATTTAAATCGGTTACATTTTAAAGTCAAAGTTTACAAATGTTGTTGATCTTGAATTTTTTCCGCTAGTCTGAGCCCCCTGAGGCCTGGGCCCCTACACCACAGCATATACTGGTCCCCCCTTTGTGGGAGCCGTGGCTTTATCTCACAAAGCCCTATTGTTTTTACTTCCATGTTACATAAGGAAATGGAAGTATGGTGATGGCAAAAATAATCGTGGTTGAGATTATTGCAGATTCTGATTTTACTACCCTCAAAACATGAAAAAAGTGATTTTTCGAAAAGTGTCTGTGTGTCTCTAGACTTTTTTTTTGGCAAACGATAACAGCCGCAAATTCAAACAGAATCAAATAATGTTTTGCATACAGCCCTGAATTGCAGAGTTCTCAAGACTTATTGTTTTTGTTGAAGATCAGTTTAGGGAAAGGGGTAGTTTACCAGCCACATTTAATGTTTTAACAAGAGTAATTGTTTCTATGACGAACGATAACTGCCGCACATTTAAACAGAATCAAATAATTTTTTGCATACCTTCCTCAATTGTAGATAACTCAAGGTCTGTTGATTTTGTTGAAGATCGGTTAAGGGAAAGGTGTAGTTTACCTGCAACATTTTATGTGATAACAAGGGTAATTTTCTCTATGATGAACGATAACTTGCGTAAATTCAAACATAATCAAATAATGTTTTGCATACTGCTCTACATTGTAGAGAACTCAAGGCCTGTTGATGTTGGTGAAGATCAGTTAAGGGAAAGGGGAAGTTTACCAGCAAAATTTTATGTTGTAACAAGAGAAATTTTTTCAAGGCGAACGATAACTGCCGTAAATTCAAACAGAATCAAATAATTTTTTACATATATGCCTGAGTTGTAGAGGATTCAAGGCCTATTGATTTTGGCGAAGATCGGTTAGGGGGAAAGGGTAGTTTACCAGAAACATTTTTTGTTGTAACAAGAGTAAAGTACTTAATTTTGATAAAAAAAGTATCCTGATAAGAAGATCTTAATAATCCACTATAGAAACGTAGATGAAATATCTATAAATGAAGAGGCTAGTTGAACGGGGTAGGGGTAATTTTCTATAAATGAAAATTATAGTTGAAGGGGGAGGGGATCATTTTTATTTATATGTCATATGTACTATGTTATCGGCAACAAAGAAGTAGTTTGTTGTTAAAATTCCTTCCCGTCCTGTTTGGCCGTAGACCAAAGTTTTCTGCAAAACCAGACGTTTCGGCAGTGCCGTCGACTGCCATCATCAGTGAAAATCGAGTGCGATAACGTGTGGTGGTATATGTTAGTGACCACAGCACTGTGGTTAAGGCTGAAGCAATAAGTGGAAAGAAGTAGTTTCTATGGAAACATTTCATTTCGTAAATGATTTTTAATATAAATCTTAGAACATGTAAGTCATGTATGGTTCTCCATACCGATATTTTCTATGGCAAACGATAGCAGCCGCAAATTCAAACAGAATCAAATAATGTTTTGCATACAGCCCTGAGTTATAGATTTCTCAAGACCTGTTGTTTTTGGTGAAGATCGGTTAGGGGAAAGGGGTAGTTTACCAGCAACATTTTAAGTTTTAACAAGGGTAATTTTTACTTCCATGTTCCATAAGGAAATGGAAGTATGGTGATGGCAAAAACAAATCGTGGTCGAGAGTATTGCAGATTCTGATTGTACTACCCTCAAAACATGAAAAAAAGTCATTTTTCGAAAAATTTGTGTGTGTCTGTCTGTGTCTATAGATTTTTTTTTGGCAAACGATAAGAGCTGCAAATTCAAAGAGAATCAAATAATTTTTTGCATACGGCTCTGATTTGTAGAGTACTCAAGACCTATTGTTTTTGGTGAAGATCGGTTAAGGGAAAGGGGTAGTTTACCTGCAACTTTTTTTTATCAAGGGTAAATTTTACTTCCATGTTCCATAAGGAAATGGAAGAATGCTGATGGCAAAAAAAAACGTGTTCGAGGTTATTGCAGATTCTGATTGTACTACCATCAAAACATGAAAAAATGTCATTTTTCGAAAAGTGTCTGTGTGTGTCTGTAGATTTTTTTTCTATGGCAAACGATAACAGCCGCAAATTCAAACAGAATCAAATAATGTTTTGCATACAGTCCTGAGTTATAGATTTCTCAAGACCTGTTGTTTTTGGTGAAAATCGGTTAAGGGAAAGGGGTAGTTTACCAGCAACATTTTAAGTTTTAACAAGGGTAATTTTTACTTCCATGTTCCATAAGGAAATGGAAGTATGGTGATGGCAAAAACAAATCGTGGTCGAGATTATTGCAGATTCTGATTGTACTACCCTCAAACATGAAAAAAAGTAATTTTTCAAAAAGTGTGTGTGTGTGTGTGTCTGTCTGTGTGTCTATAAATTTTTTTTTTGCAAACGATAAAAATCATTTTTCGAAAAGTGTCTGTGTGTGTGTCTGTGTCTGTAGATTTTTTGTGCCTGAGTTGTAGAGGACTCATGGCCTATTGATTTTGGTGAAAATCGGTTAGGGGAAGGGGGTAGTTTGCCAGCCACTTTTAATGTTTTAACAAGAGTAATTGTTTCTATGACGAACGATAACTGCCGCACATTCAAACAGAATCAAATAATGTTTTGCATGCATCCCTTAATTGTAGAAGACTCAAGACCTGTTGATTTTGGTGTAGATTAGTTAAGAGAAAGGTGTAGTTTACCTGCAACGTTTTATGTGATAACAAGGGTAATTTTTTCTATGACGAACGATAACTGCCGTAAATTCAAACATAATCAAATACGTTTTTGCATACACCCCTAAATTATAGAGTACTCAAGGCCTGTTGATTTTGGTGAAGATCGGTTAAGGGGAGGAGGTAGTTTACCTGCAACATTTTATGTTGTAACAAGAGAAATTTTTTCATGACGAACGATAACTGCCGTAAATTCAAACTGAATCAAATAATTTTTTACATATTATTATGTGCCTGTGTTATAGAATGCTCAAGGCCTGTTGATTTTGGTGAAGATCGGTTACGGGGAAAGGAGTAGTTTACCAGCCACTTTTAATGTTTTAACAAGAGTAATTGTTTCTATGATGAACGATAACTGCCGCACATTCAAACAGAATCAAATAATGTTTTGCATGCTTCCCTTAATTGTAGAGGACTCAAGACCTGTTGATTTTGGTGTAGATTAGTTAAGAGAAAGGTGTAGTTGACCTGCAACGTTATATGTGATAACAAGGGTATTTTTTCTACGATGAATGATAACTGCCGTAAATTCAAACGTAGTCAAATAAGTTTTTGCATACATCCCTAAATTATAGAGTACTCAAGGTCTGTTGATTTTGGTGAAGATCGGTTAAGGGAAAGAGGTAGTTTACCTGAACATTTTAATTTGTAACAAGAGAAATTTTTTCATGACGAACGATAACTGCCGTAAATTCAAACAGAATCAAATAATTTTTTACATATGTGCCTGAGTTGTAGAAGACTCAAGGCCTATTGATTTTGGTGAAGACCGGTTACGGGGAAAGGGTAGTTTACCCAAAACATTTTTTGTTGTAACAAATCCTGATAAGAAGATCTTAATAATCCACTGTAGAAACATAGATGAAATATCTATAAATGAAGAGGCTAGTTGAACGGAGTGGGGGTAATTTTCTATAAATGAAATTATAGTTGAAGGGGAAGGGGATAATTTTTATATGTGTACTACGTTATCGGCAACAAAGTAGTAGTTTGTTGTTAAAATTCCTTCCCGGGCTGTTTGGCCATAGTCCAATGTATTCTGCAAAACCAGACGTTTCGGCAGTGCCGTTGACTGCCATCATCAGTGCAAATAGAGTCTGATAACGTGTGGTGGTATACGTTAGTTACCACAGTACTGTGGTTAAGGCAATAAGTGGAAAGAAGTAGTTTCTATGGAAACATTTCATTTCATAAATTATTTTAAATATAAATCTTAGAACATGGAAGTCATGTATGGTTCTCCATACCGATATTTACTTCCATGTTCCATAAGGAAATGGAAGTATGGTGATGGCAAAAAAAATCGTGTTTGAGATAGAGCCTGATTCTGATTGTACTACACTCAAAACATGAAAAAAGTCATTTTCTGAAATGTGTGTGTGTGTGTGTGTGTGTGTGTGTGTGTGTGTGTGTGTGCGTGTGTGTGTGTGTGGAATTTTATCTATGGCGACGATAACTGCTGCAAATGCAATCAAACCGAATCAAATAATTTGTTGCATATATACCCAATTTGTAGAGGACTCAAGGCCTATTGATTTTGGTGAAGATCGGTTAAGGGAAAGGGGTAGTTAACCTGCACCATTTTGTGTTTTACCAATAATAAAGTACTTAAATTTGATAAATAAAATATCATGAAAGAAGGTCATAATAATCCACTGTAGAAATATAGATGGAATATCTATAAATAAAATGGGTAGTTGAAGGGGAGGAGGTAATTTTCTATAAATGAAAATGATAGTTGAGGGGGGAGGGGATAATTTTTTATATGTGTACTACGTTATCGGCAACAAAAAAGTAGTTTGTTGTTAAAATTCCTTCCCGGGGTGTTTGGCCGTGGTCCAATGTTTTCTGCAAAATCAGACGTTCTGGCAGTGCTATCGACTGCCATCATCAGTGAAAATTGAGTGCGCTAATGTGAGATGGTATATGTTAGTGACCACAGTACTGTGGTTAAGGCTGAAGAAAGAAGTAGTTTCTATGAAAATATTTCAATTTGGAAATGATTTTAAATATTAAATTAGAACATGGAAGTCATGTATGGTTCTCCATACCAATATTTGGGATTGGTCCCCAAGAAATAAGTGGTAGGAACCAAAATGTGAGGGTCAAAATTTTGAAAAAAATCATATAAATCCACATGGGTATCAAGTTAAAGAGATTTTAACTACAATCTGAATGTAGTGTTCAGGTTTGAAATTTCAAAATTTTGGGATACCATGGCCCAAAAGTCTACCATAATTTTGAAAAATTGTGAAATCCAAATTTAGTATCAAATTAAACAGAATTTTAAGTAAATCCAAATATACTCTTCATTTTCAGAAATTTCAGAATGTTAGTGTAGCAGGGCCCAAAAAAAGTATTAAAATTTGGAAAAGCTGTAAAAATCCATGATGGGTATCAGACTAAATGGAGTTTTAACTCAGCAAATGGAGTTTTAACTCAGCTCCAAATGTAGTGTTTACAAGGTTGACTTTACCAGCACCATGAGCAAAAATGAAAGTCAAAATTTGAAAAATTGTAAAAGTCTATGCGAGACACTGTATTATGAGAACTTTTCTTCAAAATATGAACTCGGATCATTAATAATTTGCAAAATTAGTACGTGTCAACACCTCTTGCAAATTTTGGACTGTCTTCAAAGGTTTTTGAGCTATGTTTGTAATAACACTTTATGTATCTTATCAGTTACATATATATTTGTGAAAAGTACTAGATATTGGCTTAGCTGTTTTAATTGAAACATACAGAAACTCAAAAGCTAGGACTAAATTATTTGTCCTTTAGACATTATGGTTATAAATTTAAATGAACAACCAATGCAGTGTTTGGAATTTTTTGTCTTTATTATATTCATATTAATAATTAGGCACTAATGATTCTTTTTCATAATAGTTATTTTACTAAGAAAATAGTAGTAATAGTTTTTGTAATTTTCTTTTACTTTTTAAGGTACAGAAAAACCATGGTACAATATAAGAGTACCTCCTCATGCTAATGCTTGGAATCATACATGCAAAAACCTTTACTCACAGCTTTAAGAAATAAAATTTATTAATGTAATTAATAAATAACAAATTTATTTTATTCAAAGTAGTGAGTGAGTTCTGCAGCTCAGGGAGCTTCTAGTAGTAATCTAATGTGATGTAATCTTGCTACTCAGAAAGTTGGCTTGAACAAAGTTTAATAAAAATCCATGGGTTTTATTCATTTATACATACAAGTATACATGCACATATGTATACAAGTATGCACACACACACACACACACACACACACACACACACACACACACACACACACACACACACACACACACACACACACGTGCGCACGCGTATACATGCATACACATACAAACATATGTAACTCACCACAAACATCTATGCATTTGTCATTCTGTTACCTTCTCCACACTTAGGTACATACTTATTATATACTTATGTTTAAGATACATTAAGCAAGATTTCATCTTTTATCTTGCTGTTGTTATCTAATCAGAGTTACTACATTGATAGTCAAGTGTTCCAGAAAATTTCATGGAACTGTTAAAATTATTGAATTATGAACACTTAAGGGTTACAAGAAATGTGATTATTGGATATCTGTATGGGTATTTCTTTAAGAGGGAAACATTTATCAATAAGATACATAATCATTAACCATTATCATTAACGTGATACATAATCACGTTAATCATTTTTGAAAGTCACATGTAATTTGTGTTTATCTAATCTTATTTTAAAATGAACATAGAGTTAGCACAATTTTCAGTATATTTTAATGCCGTAACCATCTACCTTTTTCATTTCACTAACAGTATTCAAAATGAAGTTGCTACTTTTGTTCTGTTTGCTTTTGGGAGTATTACTTGTTTCAGGTATATTATGTATAACAATGTAGTTGTGTGTGTGTGTGTACATGCACGCATTCTTGTATGCATGAATGAATAAAGGTGTGAGAGGAGAGACAGAGAGAGGGGAGAGACTGACATAAAAAAAGAAATGTTAGCCACAGTGAGTTAATTTTTAAATCAATATTTTAGCCGCAATCTTAAGGCTTAAATAATTCTAAAACATAAAAGTAACTGCTTTTTATGATTTTTTTTTTAATTAGAAAGATTCATAGTTAATTGCAACAAACATTGACTTAGATATTTGTGGCCACTAGTATTTCATGTAACTGTTTACCTAATATATGAGGTTGATCAAAAAGTTTGAGCAGTTTATGTTTATTTGAAATATTGTGGCTTGATTCATCCATATTTACATTACCCCCTTCGTAGTCTCAGTTGGATATACGATCTTTATGCCAACATTTTTCTAGTTTTGAAAACACATCTTGAATCCATCTTGAGCTGTCTTAGCGATTCTTATTTTATGTCTTCAACAGTTGTGAAATGTTGTCCTTTTGTAGTACTGTCATTACTGGGAAGAGGAAATAACACACTGGAACATACCTAATTAATAATGTGGTTGCAGTATAATTATGATTTTTTTTTTGCCTACAATTCTTGAACAAGCAATGTTGAGTGTCCTGGTGCATTATCAGTGCATAGTTTTGATAAAATTTCCTTCTGTAAATCTGGCTGTTTCTATACATAATTTCTCATAAATACCTCATAAATCATAATTTCTCATAAATCATAGTTCTCTTTATTTACCATTGCACCTAGTGATGAAAAGTTTGTGGGACATGAACTGACAATCTTTTGACTATCACTGTCTTCAGCTCATTCGCAACAGTCTTTGAAGCTTTTGTACCGCTTATAAACTGCAAGTTCATACATACTACACTTGCTAGAAGCCTTTTGCAACACTTTAGCCATGATAGAACACTTTATCTTATTATTTACACAAAATTTAACCCATATGCTTAAATCTTGCTTTTGTAGAACTTAAAAAAAATTACCCAGCACACCAGAAAAC
The DNA here is from genome assembly GCA_034769895.1 of Magicicada septendecula. Classification (NCBI taxonomy): domain Eukaryota; kingdom Metazoa; phylum Arthropoda; class Insecta; order Hemiptera; family Cicadidae; genus Magicicada; species Magicicada septendecula. Next base: position 666,746,827 of record CM068368.1, read on the forward strand.
AACTTAATTAATCAGTCATCAATCAGTCATCAAATCTAAAGTATACATCCAACAGAGCTAAAAGTTTAGACGATTGTTACTATGATTGTATCCATATTACAGAAAAATAACTTTTTTATCAGAGACTTGTAGCCTGGGAAATTAAAAAGTTGTCTGTACTTTTTGATCAAACCTTATTATTTGAATGCTAGAATAATGTTTATGATACTGTTGAATGTTTTAAAATTATTTTAGTCTTAAGATGGGAATCAGTTTCTGATTGCATTTATAATTAATTTAAGAAAGAATAAATTAATTAGCTAAATATAATTAATTCACTACCGACTGGGAACACAAAAGTTTTTCATGGGTAAAAACGTAAAAGTCGTAAAAGTCTTACCTTAGACCCTGAACCAGTTTTTGATTTTAAAAAGCTTCTTCAGAGGGCCACTGGGAAAACTGTCTGTCTTGTTCTTGGCGACGATATCGACTTTTGAAAGATCGATGTTGTGTGTGTGTGGGCTGTGATATGTTCAAATAATGCATGTGATTTGAATTGTGTCTGTTCATTTAGGATGTCGTTTTTATGTGTTTTCGTGTGTTTGTATATTTCCAATTGTTCAAGAGTGTCTACGTGTGTGTGTTTTCGGCCTTTTGTGTGTACGTGTAGAATTTCCATGTTATTATTGATGTTTTTGTATGTGTGGTTTGCTTCAATGAGGTGGTTTGGAAAGGTGGATTCTGTAGTGGAGTGTAGTGCCTTTGTGTGTTCAATGTATCTTTGAAGCTATGTCCTGTCTGGCCTATGTAGAATTTGTTGCAATCTGAGCAGTTCAGTTTATAAACACCAGGTAGATCGAATTTGTTTTGTGCTTTGTGTGTGTGTTTTGATAGTGTGCGTTCTGTTTTGTTCGTAGTTTTGTATGCGATTCTGTATCCTGCTTTTTTGAATTTGTGGGCTTATTTTTTCAGTGTGGTTGTTGATGTATGTTAGTGTTATGAATTTGTTGTTTTCTGTCTTTGTCTGTTGTTTGTTTTGTGTTTTGTGTAAGAGTTTATTTACTATTGTTCTGTTATATCCATTGGACTCTGCTAGATATTTTATCACGTTTAGTTCATCTTTGTAGTCTTTTTCGTCTAGTGGGATGTGGTTAAGTCTCTGTATCATAGTTCTGAAGGCAGCTAGTTTATGTTGTATTGGGTGATTGGAGTTGTGTATTAGTGTGTCAGTTGTAGTCAGTTTTCTGTATATAGTGAATTTGTGCTTGTGTTCAAATTTTGTGATGGAGAGGTCTAAGAAGTTTATGCTATTGTTGAGTTTGTATTCGGCAGTGAAGCTTCTGAGTTTGGCATTGGCAGATGAGTTCTGAAGACTCCTCTTCACCAGGTTCTTTGCTACATTTCTTTTAATCCTATATATTTTCCTTATTATCTTCAACTGGATGGTTTAACTGTCTTCTGTATGCTACATTCTTTTCTTCCACAGTCTGTTCGATTTCTTCCATCCAGATTCTCAACCCTTTCCTTCTTCTATATCTTCTCTTCCTTCCAAGAACTTCTCTGGATACTTTGTACACAGCACTCTCAATAGAACTCCATTCCTCCACTATATCAAATTTGCGTCTCTTTGTTGAAATTCCTGTTTTTGTACAGTAACATATTATGTCTTTTAAAGATCCTATATGACAATGTTCAAGTCTTTTTAAAATATTCAGTTATTTTCTTTTGCTCACAATTCTGCATTACTTTATATCGAACAACTTGTTCTAATTTATCAAATGTTTCACATTCCGAATTGGCTTCTAAATTTCAACAAACAGGGCTCAGCAGTGAAAGCATATCAGAAGAGGTAGGAATTTATAAATTTTTACTGTCTTTTTTGTGTCAGGTCCATTGGCTCTCTCATTACTTTCACTGTTTTAACTTGAACTGTTTTGGGGTGTGAGTGTATGAATTTATTTAGGCCTATTATGGAGCTATTGAAAAGCCAGCAAAACAATTATTTTAACAAAAGTTTTGTGTTAATCAATATTTTGTAGATAGAAGTTTTGTGTTAATGGTACAAGCTGTAACTATAAAATATAAGCAGCAATGGGTACCTGAGTCATATTTCGTGTTAAGGAGTTTCCACACACACACACACACACACACACACACACACACACACACACACACACACACACACACACACACACACACACACACACACACACACACACACACACACACACACACACACACACACACACACACACACACACACACACACACACACACACACACACACACACACACACACACACACACACACACACACACACACACACACACACACACACACAGAGGAGTTATATACATATATCTCTATTATATATATATATATATATTAATATGTGAATAAAATAGTTCTCTCTCTTATCTAAGCCCCAAGTTGCGGTGCCAATATGTAATATCAAAATAATTAGTATCTCTGAAGTTGATTTGTAACTAAATAAAAAAACCTGTGTTTTATTTTTAAATAGAGAACTATTTATCTGAATCTCAGGGTTAACATACAAGTATCGTTAAGTCTGGTACAATTTATACATAGAACAGACAATATAATATTTATGCATGAGACTTGGTAATATGGTGTTGTGTGTGTCTGTTGAAGGTTCGTGGGTTCTTTTAAACATACTAGAAACTATAAAAAAAAGTCTTATTATTAATGACTATTTTATACTAGTGTACAAAAATAATTCACAATTGAAGGGTCAGGGGGAAAAACGATGAGAGTCAAGAAATTGACAATTTTGAGATAGTGATATCATCTTGTAGAATATTTAAAATACTTTCTTGCCATTAAACGGGTTTTGGGAAAAACGATGAGGGTCAGGAGATATTTAAGCAAAAAGATATGTTCTAAGGGGGAAAAGTGATGAGAACTGACTCTTATCGTTTTTCCCCCTGACCCTTCAATTATAATGTTTTTATATTGTTTTTTAGTTATTGTTTCTTTTTGTTGTAATTCAATCTTTACTGTCGCAATGTTTGTTCGAATATTTTATTTAGTCTTGGGGTGATCTCACCAATCTAGCAGTTTTCTTAACGGATTTATTGGTTGATTCTTTATTCCTGGACATCTGGTTTTTTGGACTCTTGATTAAAACATCATTCTTCTAGGTTTTGCGTTGTTTTTCCTGGTCCTCTCATCTTTTATTGGTCTTCAATTTGTATCCAATTCAGCAGTAATTTTTACACGTTCTCCCTTGCAATTAGAAATTTTCAACAATCCCCTTCTTCTACTCAAAACACTAATTTATTTAGTTAAGGCCTTGGCTATTTTATGGGTCACAGGTTCGGTTTACCATTTCCAATTAATAATATTCGGTTGAACTTTATTTTTTCTTCCTTACACTATTACATTAAAGTTTTTTAATGTAAAATTTTATCCTTTTCAATTAGTTACTTTGTCTTGTTTCACTGTATGTGTTATATACCTGTTTAATATAGATTATATATTTCTTCAATGTTCATATTTTAATTATACTTAATCACTCTCTTCATACATGATTCTTTCTTTTTAATGTATGTGCCGAGTTTTGGGAAAAACGCGGCGGTGTTCCTCTATATCGCGGAATGAGTAAAATTTACGTATTGGACTACGCGAAGGGTACGTAAAAATTACGTACGGTTGAACTTTGTGTTATGTGTTCTCTCCCTGCTGCCGACGCGTAGCATATAACACTAATTTATATATGTTAATGGACTTACCGGAGGTCGCGTAGGCTTCTACCTATCCATAGAAGTAGTTGGAAGACGAAAAACTTTTACATCTACTCTGTCAGCCGGAGACCAGATGATAATACGCCGAGAGCCAAAATTGAACTGCCCCAAACCGGCGATTGAAAGAACAGTGCGGACTATCTAGCCTAGAGCGCGCACGCGTCGCCAGCAGGGAGAGAACACATAACACAAAGTTCAACCGTACGTAATTTTTACGTACCCTTCGCGTAGTCCAATACGTAAATTTTACTCATTCCGCGATATAGAGGAACACCGCCGCGTTTTTCCCAAAACTCGGCACATGTATTTCACTGTTATTTTCCCTTCTTAACACTGTCACACAATATAACTTTTATAATTACAGTTTGACATGATTATATTTGTAACACTTAAATAATTCACTTTCTATAGTTTTTTTTCTTGATATATAAAATAACGGTCTGAGGTGCGCAGACCTCCTCATAGTTAAAATAGGTTTATTTACATTTTAACTAGTAATGAAGTTTTTTATAAATAATACAAATTGTCTTATTAGAATGAATCAGCTTAACACAAATAAAACATATGTAAATGTACTCAACGGTGCAATTAATTAATTATTTATTTACATCTTTTGTCACAGTCAGTAAATTATCTTTTAGTTAGTACTGTTATTAGTTTTATGTTTGGTGAAACGACACGTTACAATATATATATTATAACGTACCAAATCCCATAGATTTGGGGTTATATGTAGAGAATTTTAGAAATCAAGTATAAAGTTAATTTAAATCGAAAGAACCATATCTCGCGCTGTTGCGAGCATGCTAACCGATTGTAAACACCCGGCGGATATTTCCGTTGGTGTTATGTAACGCACACACACCGTTATAAATTAGAGACACGCCCTAACATTAAAACATTAATATTTCGGAAACGAATAAATATAGGCAAAATCCAAAATAGCCAAAATGTTTACCGAAATATTAAGAATACGGTGTGCGAATTTCATTAAATATAATTAAAGAATAAATGAGCTAATTCATTTTATTTAAATAACTTTCTTAGTAAGTGAGCTAGGAAGTTCAGATTTGGATATGTTATAATTGTAAAAATTACGAATCAAATGTATATGTTAGATTAAGCATAACTTGGCTTGCGGCCAAGATAATTGCAATACAAATTGCAACCGCACATCTGACCGACAATTGGTTCCGGTGTAATCCAGAATATTAATAATAATAATAATTCTCGGACTGTGGGAATTATTTTTCGTTCTCACGGAATGAGGTGACTCAATTTTAAGTAGAAGGGAGAATGTTTCAGCCAATCAGATCAGTCTAAAAATTTTGAACCACCGTTGATTTCGGGCTGAACTCTCTTCACTCATCTGTAAACATTCAAGCAGTACACACACACTCATCTGTAAACGTTCACGCAGTCAACACATACTCATCTGTTACAACTCAACAACACAGACTCTTCAACCAGAACACACACACACTTCTGTAAAGAGTCGACTTCTGTACAACGCAGATACTCTTCTAGAACGACTGGACCGTGACGACTTCTACGTGTGAGACTCTTATTCATCAATAAATTAGCGTACAGCCCAATACACTATACTGTTGGCGTACGTACATAAGAGATCGACAATATACTATGAGAAGTCACGTCCAGACTACAACAGAGCGAGGCTGTCTAAATCGTGGTACAAGCTGAAGAACTGACGACGCAGAGCTACACCCGAGACGAGGCGCACACACACACACACACACACACACACACACACACACACACACACACACACACACACACACACACACACACACACACACACACACACACACACACACACACAATGCAGAGTATCTGGATTGAGGGCCTGAAGCAGTTGCAGCAGTTAATCCACAGACGTTAAATTCATCAACAGTTGCTGAAGGAACGGAGTTGCTGATCTGTGAACTCTTTGTTGGAATCCAGGATGCAGCGGAAATCATCGCCACTAGCTGATTGGACTAGGACATCGAGGGACCCCAGAGGACATCATCCAGAACTTCAGTACCAGGAAAGTCAATATCATTTATACATCTTATATAAAAAGAACATTTTTCTTTCTTTTGTTAAATCAATTGTAAAATCAATTTCGTTCAGATGCCTATAAAAACAGAGACTCTAAGTTAATAAGAACTTCAATATTGTGATAATCTGTAGAATAAGTATAAGTTAATTAACAAGTAATAGATAAGAAGTAGAGTATATAAAAAGCGCTATACAAATCTTAATATTAAATCACTTAAGAAACTTATACTGCAGTATACGTGAAACCAATCACAAAGTAAATAAAAAGCACGTAGAACAAGATTCACGGCTAATTTATTTAAGAGTATTTTTAAAAGCATTCTGAAATAGTAAAATCAATATTAAAATCTTGAAAAATCATTAATTAAATTATTTAAATAATTAACTTTGAAAGTAATAAGGAACAAGTTCATATAAAATCGTAATTATAAGCTTTCCTTCTGAAAGCTAATATTCTTTCTAAAAACATTGATCAAATTACTCATTGCTCTTTAGTACATAAAAATTATATTAGATATAAGTTTTTCATTTTATGTGCTATTAGAATAATAAACCCCAGTTTTATACCCGACACTGTTTTGTTATTGCTGTACTCCAAAATCTACCAACATCACAAAACTATTCACAATAATTATAACGATTTACTTTGTGCTTATACTTTTGAATTAATCTACTTGCGAATTCAAATCACAAATTCCTACGGCCCTAGTCGGAAGAAGAAGACGCAAGAACGCACAGCAGGTAGGTCAGTTCACACACACCACAATAGTAAAGTTATAACTGTTGCCCTGAACTTGGGGCTTCCCGAAGTTAAATAACACGAAGTTAGATTAGTTATTATATATATATTGTAAAGCAACAGAAATGCGGTCCCCGACATTACATAAAGAAAAATATTAAAAATAGAATAGGGAAGTAAATATTTATATCCCACACTAATAAAAGGGTCAAAGAAATAAATTCATCATTGCATAAAAGTAATAAGAATGCAAGGTAGTAGTAATAATAAAAAATAAGCATGTAATAAAGATAATAGTGATAAGTCTCAATGTTCAGTGAGAGGTAAATAAATAAAAAACATTGATAAAAATTGTAAGAAAGAAAACTGATATTGACTATTTTAAAGTAATTGATGGTGTGAAAATAGATAAGAATGAGTCAATAATGTACGTTATAACTTAATCTAAAGTACTTATTATGAATTGTATAATTTTATGTTGTTATCATAAATATGATGTTATAGTTTATGTTATCTTATGAAAGCTTACTTGTTGATAGAATATCAAATAATGAAGTAATATGTATTATTCGTTTACTGTTGTAGAACTGTGATTGAACTCAGTTATTGAGTATTAATTAATTTCATTTTTCTTATGTGTGATCTATAGGTCAAGATAAAGTTATTGTTAGATATCATAAAGATAATTATTTGTGTACATGTACGTAGTTAAAAGTTGATTATGTTTGTAAACTTGTATAAAAAGGCTATAGTTGTTAACAAGTTAAATTCAAAAGTAGATCAAGTTATAATAATAGGCCTAACAGCCAATAACACTGTATAATAACTCAGATCAGAAAGGTTAGGTAAAGAATTTAATAACAAATACTAAATATAATTTAATGAGTTAGTAGAAACCAACAATAATTAATAATAAATAATAAACAAACTCAAACTAAACAAATTATGATAATGCCATAGTGCAATGATATCGATAGATAATGTTTGATATCGGAAAAATAATATTTATCAAAAAGAAACAGGATAAGAGTGAAAAACCAGCAGAATATAAAGAAATTAGTAAACAAGCAATAAATAAGATTATATTCTGATATAATGGAAGTTTAGTAAGGAATTATTTTGATGAATGGAAGAATATTATATGAAATTATTACTATATAACAAAATATTGAATAAGAATAAAAAAAGTTGTTGCTATGGACGACAAAATGAATATAATTTGTTGATTTTGATTATTGAAATTTATGACATGAACGAGAAGAGATTAACCACGAGAGATGGTCAATAAAATACTGAACTAATCTAAATTATTAAATACGTCAACATTCACAATAAATGAAGGACTAATTACCATAATTTGGGCCAAATAAACATTAACCAAATTGTCTAATTGGATAGTACAAAACGATAATAAGTAATTGAATTCAAAGGAATGACTTGGATTGCCCAATATCAGATTATGAAACGAATGTTAATTTAATGAAGTAATAAAACCAGATAAAGAACTACCTGTGTAAGGATTTAATCCTCTAAACCAAACGAAAATAGAATAACCATCAAATCACATTGGACATCGCAGTTTACATCATACAATAGAAAAACGTATTTGGATTCGAAGTTTGTCGAAGCACGTAATCACAAGTTTGGCCGTTGGTGAACAAAAGGAGCGGTATTTCTGCATCAACCCAGGACCAAGGATTCCTCTTTTATTACAACTTTGAAGACAAGACTGAAGAAAATCATCTCATCTGCGTTTGATACTGAATGACAACTAACAAGGTTAGATGCGAACAGCCTTCTCGAGTCGCATGGTCCAACGAACGGTAAACTTCAATTATTTAAATAATATTAAATAAAATAAACTTTAATCTTGTAATATCTTGCATTCCTATTTATGTATTTTTTAATCTTCCCAACAGTTGAAAGAACCTTCACACCCTGTATCTAAAATAATTATAAAAACAATCATAACTGAATTTAATATAAAACATTGTACCGATCTATAATCGATTAACTCAGACTTATAGCCTTTTCGTATCTCAAGTAAGAACAATCTTATTGGATGTTAAATATTTGAACTAATAAAGAATCATTGCATAATTTCAAGATCTTATCATTTATGTATTTTTTAATGAAGTGTGAATAAGAAACAAACCGATAGAGAGTTTAACCACTAATCACCGTACACGGTGGGTTAACCTCTAAATTTCCTTTGTCTTGGAACTGCAGCGCTAGTTGCGGACTTCTCCGGTATTAAAGAGAGGAGAATTACATACGAAATTTCTCTTATTCTCTGCAAAGCAGAATAGGCTTGAGCGGAATTTTTGAATAATACTCAACATACATAAGTTTCATTCACACCAACACTTTTAGATTAAATAGAGAGATAAGGTAGTCATAATTAACTATCCCATGACACCTAATAAATTAAGATATAGAAGAATTTGGTATATTAAATAATTAAAGAGAGGAAGGAGTTAAGTAATAAATTGACGCTCATAACGTGGGACTTAATTAGGGACGCAACAGAGTAAGTAATAATATATATATATATATATATATATATATATATATATATATAAGTAAAAGACTTGGGAAAGTTAATAAAACTTTCTAATTGATTAAACGTAAAGTCAGTGCCCTCCCAAAATTAACTGAATTAAAGTTAAAGTTAAAATCAAATTAACTGGTTAAAAGTTAAAAATTTATGTTTTCTTTTCTTGTTGTTTTATTGAGTAAGCTGCTTTGGCTGTTGAAATAATTAAAATCATGTTAAAATAAATCCACAAATTAAGCTTTTCCAAAAAACAAATTATTAAAATTTTTAATGCAGAAAAAATTACTTAAAATATTTAGCATTAAAAATGCAATCATTAATAATTAAATAATTTAAAAATTTAAAAAATTTAATAAATATTGTTTTATTTTAATTTAATTGTTACGTTATATTAAGATTATTTTAAATTGCAACAGGTAATTAAATATTATCTGTCTATTGCATTTTTCAGTTCATAGATATTGTGTTGTGCCTACAGGCCAAGTATTATGAAATGACTTGATAGAACAGACAATAATTAGGCTACTCTATTGATTACTTTTATAATATATTAATCTGCTTACCTTAAGCTGTGTGTCCTCAAATTACTGCCACTGAAGTCAGCGATGTTTCAATGTGTTTGTCATTGGGCATACACGTCAAACACTTAAAAGTTAAGTTGAGACCATTTAATTTCTCAGTATGTTCATAAAATCTAGACATTTTCAGCCAAGATAATGATGCCATATTAATATAAAAATAATAAATGATACGGAACAAAAATAAATTCATGAAAAAACAAAAATACGTAACAAAAAACTAACTCTGTTTACAAAACAACACAGAACTGTAGAAACACAACAATAACAATTACCACTATGCTGACTCCACTAATGTGAAAATGATGACAAGCACATGTGAACGGACAGTGAATGATGAATTTGTGAAATTGAAAATCTGTTTAAGTTAACCTCCTTTGTAATATATGGCTAGTAGGAGGAGAGGAATTTGCGTTCTTTGAACTAGCCAATCAATGGCAATATTTATTACGTGCTAGTCCAGCAGCAGACGAATGTTTCTGGTTTGTGTAACCAAATGAATACGTGTAATGTTCAGTGCATGCAATGCAATTTTGTTTTAGATCTCAACATGTCATTAAAATGTATGTTAGCATCACTGTATTCCCACTACTTCAGATGTCAAAACAGAAGTTGTTTGTTTTATACTTGTCTGGGATACTCATGCGAATAATTCAACAAAATACAGAAAACCATCCTTGCCACCCGGACATTGATAACAAAGGAGACCTAACGGTGCCATGGGGGAAAACTAGTCCATTATCTGCCAACAGATTAGGAATACCTAGAACAAACTTTCTCCAACATTGACTTCAACAACTATTTTGGTTACTTTTACTCTTGGGCAGCAAAAAAAAATAACTCGTTAATTTTTTAATCGTTAACAAACAAATTTAATGATTAAGTTACTGATTAAAGTTAACTATTTTAAAATTTAACAGTTAAGTTAAAAAGAACCAATTTTTTAAACCATTAATTTAATTGTTAATTTTTTAAATTGTTAATCCCAAGTCTGAAAAGTAACCAAGTAAGTTTAATTTCAAAATACCTGCTTTACTTTTTACTCTACCATTATATTTTCCTTCTCTGTTGTAAAACTCAAAGTGGTGTTCGTTAAATAATAATTAGTTACCTTAAACACAGAATAAAACAAAAAATAAAATAATCAAGAATAAATATCTACAATAAATGTATCTCCAAATAGAATAAATAAATAACTTTTAATCTAATAGATAACAAATGTCTACCAATTGTAAACTGTATAGTAGGTAAGAAGAGTATATCAATGGGCTTGGATGGGACATGTTCATAAGAATGTGGTCTACCTACAGATTCCGCCTGTCATATAATCACTTCTTCATAAGATGTAGGATCATCTCTGCCACATAACCAAAAGCTGTACATAATGAATAATTTTATAAGCGGTACGTTTTTGTTCTGTGACTCCCTGTTGCCACTTCATTTAATTTTTCTGTTTCTACAGCTCTTGCTACTTTTTCCTCACAGTATCCTCTTGGATTTTGTTGTCCATGATGTGTCTGTTGATTAACTAAATATAAGTATTGCAACGATACAGCCATACGCTGTATTAGGCATTAATTTAAATAAATATAAATTTTGTATAATTTGTATAAGTTACGGGTAAATGGACAGGTCTGAGATTGCAAAAATATTTCATTGTTAGATTAAGGGAGAGATTAACCTGTTTCGACAAGCAGTGAACACCTGCTCAATTGTATGTGTGTTACACGTGTATCTTGTGTGTGTTAGTGATGCAGGCAAAGACAGGAATCTCAGCAACCCGCCCCAAGTAATTAATAAAATAATTATTTTAATTCACTATGCGAAAACTAATTAGTGTATGATCAAACCAAAGGCACCAAAGTGTGTGTACAATTTATAGTTATCCCCAGTGAAAAGATGACGTTAATAGAACACATTATGTGAAGACAGTGCAAAATAAATGTGCTAAAAAATATGCAAATTACCCTAAGACACTTAAATTAATATAGTGAGTGCTTAATTGAATTAGCTATGATTTGTGCTATCTCGATTCCGTGCAAAACATTGCTATTTGCTAATAATTGCAAATAGATGAAAAGGTTCGGGAGTGGGGGCTGTCACGAGATATGCAGGTATCGACAGGATGATTTTGGAGCCGACTGACGCAGAATCTCGAGAGGGTATAAATTAAGGGTTCGACCAAAAACCCTTCTCTTCATTTCAAGACACAGTTGCAGCCGGACATGCTGTCCGTCGGCAAAACAGTTTATTTTTATTCTATTACAAGTTGCAGTAACAATCGAAATAATGTTCGTTAAATTCACGACAATATTACGGAAAAAGTAAATACCGCAATAGTAAGTCTACCAAGAGTATATACGGGAAAGCTGCTGTAGAGCGATGCTGGACTCTAGACGTATCCAGGAACACATGCTGCCGTAGAGCGACGCTGGACTCTAGACGTATCCAGGACCACGCCAGGACAAGAGAAATGGAAAACTAACTCTGGACAACGCTGGACCCCGGACAACAGTCGTAAGATCATCAAAAATCGAGGTGACATGCATAATGCATTTTAAATGATTTGTAAAAAAAAAGAGCTCATAAAGACGATTTCAAAAGACAGTAAATTAAAACAAAGAAAAGTTTATACTTAGTAATAATATGTGAAAATGTAAATAAATGTTAAGTCGTAAGAATGAGCAATCGCATATATATAAAAGCATTAATAAATGAAAGAAAATTTAAAGTAAAGAGAGTAGAGTTTATTATCAAAATAAAGTGATTAGATATTTGAAGTATAGAAAGATTAATTTAAAGTTGAATATTAAAACAAAGGCCAGTCTACAAGAAATTAATATAAATTTAAATTGAATTTTAAACATGGTATAGACTGAGTGAGTGAGTTGTCAGATCTGAGATAAGACAATTTATTTCAATATAAAAATATTTTAATTTTATAATAAATTAATAAACCAATTATTTAACATGTCTAGATATAAGATTATTAACATGTTTAGGTATAAAAGATTTTTTTTAAATATGTGTAATGTTGCATATCATAAGATATAAACATTTAATAATGAGAAACATCGTGACCGACAATTATTAATAAAGTTTATGACTATTTATAATAATGAATAAATAATAAATATGAGTTTTAAATATTGATAAATAAAAATACTCTTATTATAAATACACCTGGTATAATTATACAACCTGCATGAATTACTCTATATCGAATTTACATATAAATTCGTTGTATAATTTTGTATCCCTTGAAAGTGAGGCCTGACATGCCCACATGTATATGTAATGTATAATTTTGGTGCTCCAAGATCGTGGGGCTCCACAAATTTAAATTATATTAAATTTGTTATAGTATATCACTACCGACTCGGAATACAAAGTTTTTTACCAATAAAAAACTTTGCGTTCTGAGTCAGTAGTGATATACTTATATTTATGTATCCTCCTCTGTGCATCTATGGTCGTATAGCATACATTCTTCTGTGAACACACACGCACGTACACACACACACAACCACACAATTATTTTCATCCATGTAGTAGTTTTTCACTGACATTTTTATTTTGTATTCCTTACCAGGCAGGAAAGGATATCTTGACTGGAACCAAGAATATGGGTACATACAAGTACGACCAGGAGCACATATGTTCTACTGGTTGTTCTATGCAAACAGTACACCTATCAACAAAGCTAAAAAGTTACCTCTAGTCATTTGGCTACAAGGAGGACCAGGTGGTTCCAGCACTGGGTTTGGCAACTTTGACGAGCTTGGACCATATTACAAAAACAGCACTAAAAGGGAAACAAGCGGGGTGAGTTATGTTTCTATTTTAATTTATTCTGTTGTATTCAAATTTTTTTAGTATTCTTTACATGCTTATAAAAATGGTGTCTAATATTATGAATAGCTGAAGAAATGCCTTAAATTTGTTGGGATCCTTTTGACTAATGGTTATTAAATATTGTTATGATGGTCTCACTGATCATTGTATGGTACAGTGGTAAACAAAATACAGACACCAATGAAGACACTAATCACCAGTTTTAATTAATCTGAAATAACGGTTTGTAATCAACAAGTGATTCAACAATTATATACTTATACTCGATTGTACTTATACTTGTACAATAATTTAAGTTAAATTTGTCCACACACAATAATAATGTCAACTAATATAGTCCTGCACAATAATCACTTTTCACTAACAACCACTTGAGACACACTGAGTAAATCTCCAACGTAAATCTGAACTCTAAGTGGCAGCTGTCGCCAGTCTGCAGGGTTCCAGACTAATGGTCCTTAACAATCACTCAAAAACTATAGAGGATAATTGAGTGTGACCTTGGCAGAAACATGTACCTGCTGGGCTAGTTGAGAAACATTTAGAATGACACTCTCCATTGTTTGAGAATGTTCCGTAATTGCATAACACTGCCCCTTCCTTAACCCCCTCTTTAGCTTAAGCCTGTTTGCCCCGAACTGGCAAACCGTCTCTGAAGTAATACTTAGTCAGGCAATCTAGATGGATGATCTTGAATTTTCTCTGTCCTTCCTATTGATTCTGATAGACAGTTTCCCAAGCCCTTTTCAGCAATCCGTTCTCCAGGCTAACAGATTCTCATATGCCAAGTAGTCCTTCAGCACTTTGGAACCATGGCAGACATTGATTCTCTTTTTCACAGTGTAAGATCCTTCCTAGTTAGTCTGAAGTTTAGGTGAGCGACCACGATGGTTCATTGGGTTGAACAACCAGACCTGACCTCCTTCTTGGAAACCCACACTATTGCTGTGAATGTCATACCGAGTTTTTATTTTATCACTGGCTATCTTCAGCCGTCCTCTTTATCAAGCAATTCATTTCTCGCAGTTGGTTTTCTAATTGCGAGGCATAGTTCTATGGCTCTTGGAACTGAGTCTTACGTGATCCGAACATCAAGTTCCCAGGAAGACGAATTTTGTGCCCAAATACCAATTTTGCTGAGTCATGCCAGTTGTGTAGCATTGTGCCATGGCACATATACACCATGAGGAATAATGGTATACGTTGATCCCAGTCTGTTTGGTTCTTGTCAACAACCTTGAAAGATGCTGCTCAAGTGTCCTATTGAACCTCTCAACATTCCGTCCGACTGAGGATGGAGAGACATTGTTCTGGTCATTCGAATTCTGAGTAGACAGCATAATTCATTAAACATTATTGACTCAAAATTCTTTCCTTAATCTGTATGGATTTTCATGGGGACTCCATAACATCACAGAAGTTAAGAACTAATGCCTTTGCCACAGTGGTAACCTCCTGATTTGGAATTGTGTAAGCTTCCTCCCACTTAGTAAAATTTTCACCTATAATCATGATATACCGGTTTCCATCATCAGTAACTGGGAAAGGTCAAGCAATGTCTATGGCAATTCTCTCGAATGGCAGTGCAATGTTATACTGTCTCATTTTCCCCCTGGTTTGCGTTTGTGGGCAGTTCCTTGCAGCTTGCTTCCATATTTAACATGTCCGACACCATTCCTCAACATCGTGGCAAAGATGAAGCCAATAGAATCACTTCTGTATTTTGTCAAGGGTTTTGGTAACGCTAAGATGATCCCATCATGCATCTACTTCAAAACAGACTGCACTTTTTCTTCGGGGAACTATCAGCTGGATGACTGTGTCTTGTCCATCTGCACTTTCCCAAGCCCTTTTCAGCAATCCGTTCTTCAGGCTAACAGATTCTCATATGCCAAGTAGTCCTTCAGCACTTTGGAACCATGGCAGACATCTTGCCAATCTGGATGGCGACCTTCCTCTTTTGCACTCAAGATCAGTCCAAAGTCTTCATCAGTCATCTGTTCTTGTCGAAAATCTTGTGTCATCCAGCCGTTTGACAGGAAATCTACAGTGATGGGTTGAACATATGCACTTGCGTTCTCTTCTTCCTTTCTGCAACAATGTCGGCAGTCATGCAAGCACGGTGGACAGTAATGTGGTAATTTTCGTATTTAAAGGTTGGCTAATCTGTACTTTCTAAATTACGTTTATCAAGTTCAGGCATCGTCACAGTTCAACGTGCGTCGGCGGGCGGCAGACGTCAGAGCGTTTGCTGCCTTGTTCTGTCTTTTTCATTTTTTCTCGTTGTCGCGACAATTTATCTAGGCCTTAGGCCTTAACATTTATATGTAGAGCGGAGTGTTGCACATTTGCGCCTCATTTTGCCATGTAGCTTTCGTAACCGACTTGGGTTATACAATATTCAAATGTCTTTCAGACATAGCCAACCTTAACATGCCGTGTAAATTGTAATACAAATTTAATAAATGTATCAAATACAGTCCACGCTCATCATTATTCAACATCCTGGCAATAACTTCATGAAATATCATTCTTCCTAACATTTAAGGGTCCTACGGGACGAAATCTAACATTTTTTGGTCCTCCGGGCCGGATTCGTCATTTTACTTTTCTGCAACTTATATTAGAGCGGTTTTCATCATTTTTTCTGCCCCAATTTCTGGCCATCACGGGCGATTCAGCATATTCGCTGATCCGACCGTGTCGGGACTTAGTCAGCATTTCTTTCGTCGCCATTGAGCCTCGTGACGACACCACTGCAAGACCATCCATGTGCTAGCGTCTACACACCAGATTGAGCAGTCATCTATCCAGTCCGTGTGTGTTTGCCATCTATTCCACGGCCTCGACGCTCCAGGGCATCGCATACAAGGTACGACGTCAACGACATCATTAACAGGTGCGTACAATGGCTGAAGAAGGCCTCAAAGTGTTGGTCAGAAAAAGAGGCGGCTTAAAGTCTGCCATAGTGCGAATCAATTCTGCTATAACTAACTTTGATAAAAACAATAATACTAAACATTTTTTAACGGTTAGACTCGAAAGTCTAAAAAGTTTGGCAATAAAATACGATGAGGTACAATCTGAAATTGAACTCATTTCTAAGGACATAAACGCTGCTCAAGAAGACCGAATTGAGGTTGAAGAGCTGTTATATTCAACAGAAGCCAATATCTTGCAATTAATAGAAACTTTCAACGTTCAGACTGAATCTCCAGTATTAACGAGCAATATGCAATTAAAACCTATAAGTTTTCCCTGCTTCACAGGCAATATTTTAGAATGGCAGCACTTTTATTCAATATTTCTAGACTTGGTACACGCCAGATCTGATTTAACGTCAGTGCAGAAATTACATTATTTGTATTCATCTCTTAAAAATGAGCCACTAGATCTAATTAAGGCATTACCTATTTGTAATGAGAACTATTCCATAGCGTTGAGTTTGCTGTCCGCTAGATATGATAACAAATTCATATTAGCGAAGTATTATATTCAAAATTTGCTTGAAGTAAAGTCAACAATCAAGGACTCTGTCCAAAGTTTGGCAGAATTCATAAATACAATAACGTCTTCAGTTAATTCGCTGGCAGCCATGCGACTGTCAGTGGATTCATTTGAGCTTATTACTGTACAATTATTGTCAGCAAAACTGGACCAATCCACGTTTAAATTATGGAAGGAGTCTATAGATCCCGATAATCTTCCTAACTTTCAAAGCTTTACCCAGTTTTTAAACGCACGTAGACAGTTGTTAGAAAATACATTACCGATCGATGCAGGACAGCAGCTCAACAAGCTAACTTTAAGGTTCAATAATAAATCTGACAAACATAAATTACGAAACTCTGCTGGCAGCACTGCATTTAAAAGTTATCACTCAGCTTCAAATAATTATTCATGCCCATGCTGCAAAGCTAGTCATCCAATTTACATCTGTGACAAATTTCGTGAATTAAACATATCAGAACGAGGGCAATTTATATTAAAGCATAAATGCTGTACCAATTGTTTAAGACCAGATCATTTTTCATTTAATTGTAAGGTCAAACAATCATGTAAGATCTGTTCAAAACGACACCATACATTGCTGCACATAAATAATGTGTCAAAACAAGGTTCTGCCAGCAGTAGCAATTATTGTTCACTCAAGTTACAGTCTACAATGTTCTCTTATCGACAGCACTTGTGTTTGTCATCGACCGGGCTGGTAACAGACAACTTGCAAGAGTTCTATTGGATGCTGGGTCACAAGTGAATTTTTGTACGGAATCATTTGCTAAGAAATTACGGCTTAACTTTACTAAATCTAACATACCGATTACAGGTATTAACAATGCGGCGTGTTGTGCCACTAATTTGGCGTCTATTCGCATTATTTCTCGCTATCAAAGATTCAGCTTTGAAACAACGTGGGTGGTCTTATCTACATTAACTCATAAATTGCCAGCACAATCTTTCGACATAAATCATTTTAACGTCCCAGATAACGTTTTTCTCGCCGATCCACATTTCAACATATCAGCTGATATTGACATACTGTTAGGAGCGCAATTTTATTTAGATTTAATTTTAGCTAACAAATATGTACGCGGTTCTCACTTTCCTATTATACAAGAAACAAAGTTAGGCTACATTCTACCAGGCAATCTGCCCAAACACTGCCGTTATAAGGGTCCTGCTGTTTCGTTCCTGGCTAGGAACAACGACAGTCAAATTTTGGCGTCTCTTGAGAAATTTTGGGAGACCGAAACCATCCCTGATAATGCACACATTAGTAACGATTCAGCTTGTGAGGAGCATTTTGTTAAGTCCACTCATCGCAATGATGAGGGTAGGTTCGTTGTTTCGCTACCATTTGAGTTTGACAATCCCCAGTTGGGTGAGTCCTATGCTAACGCTGAAGCGAGATGCTTGAGTTTAGAACGCCGGTTCATGCGTGATTCTGAACTTGCGCGCGAATACGCAAACTTTATTCAGGAGTATAAGGATCTTGGCCACATGACGCTTGTCGACGATTGTTCTATCAATTCCGGGGTTTCAAATACCTACTATTTGCCTCACCATGCCGTCTTTAAACATTCTAGTTCTACGACAAAACTTCGCGTCGTTTTTGATGGCTCGGCCAAAACTACCAATGGCTTTTCTCTCAATGATATTTTGTTGGTAGGCCCAAACGTCCAACAAGACCTTTTTTCTATTCTTTTGCGATTTCGTATGCATAACTATGTTCTCATCGCCGACATCGAGAAGATGTATCGACAAATTCTGGTATCTGATAAGGGTTGTCATTATCAACGTATTCTGTGGCGTAACTCTCCCCTCGAACAGTTTAAACATTTTGTATTGCGAACTGTAACATACGGTACTGCTAGTGCTTCGTTTTTGGCCACTCGCTGTCTTATTCAGATTGGTAAGGATCATGAAGCTTCTTTTCCTGACGCTGCGTCAGCTATAATTAATGATCTATGTCGATGATTTGTTAACCGGTGCAGACACCATTTCTAATCTGACGAAGTTGAAATCTGACTTAGGTACGTTGTTGAGTCAATACGGCATCACTCTGCATAAATGGGCATCAAATGAACCCAATGTGGTCGCAGATCATAATCATTTATCACTCCCATTAAACAAACAAGGTAATGTGCGTACGTTGGGCATTCTTTGGAATAACTCTACAGATTCATTTTTGTTTGACATCAAGTCATTTCCAATTGAATCAAGCATCTCTAAGACGAAAATCCTATCAATTATCGCGGGTATCTACGACCCACTCGGACTCGTCGGTCCCATTGTTTTTCTTTACAAACAGTTTATGCAGCAACTATGGCTGTGCAATCTTGGTTGGGATGAGCCAATCTCCGGGCAATTACACTTGCATTGGCGTTCATTATGCGATAAATTATGTCTAATCGGTAAAATTATTGTCCCACGTTCTATTCGCTGCAAGTCTAAGGCAAAAATAGTTGAATTACATGGGTTTGCGGATGCTTCTGAAAAGGGCTATGGGTGTTGTGTTTACGTTAGAGTCATTTATCAAGATTCAACGGCCTCTTGTTACCTTCTGTGTTCCAAATCTCGCGTGGCCCCACTACGACAGGTGTCATTACCCCGCATTGAACTCTGCGCTTGCTTGTTGTTATCGCGACTCTTATTCAAAGTCACCCCTGCTCTTCATTCCTTTATCAATAGTGTTCACCTGTATTCTGACTCCATGGTGTCCCTTTACTGGATTCATGCCCAGTCTTCTAGGTGGAAGACCTGCGTCGCTAATTCTGTTGCCGAGATTCAGCGTCTCACTGAAACCTACACATGGCATCATATCAATTCACAACATAATCCTGCTGACATTATTTCTAGGGGATGTCACCCCGACGTTTTGCGCGATTGTTCGCTTTGGTGGCATGGTCCCGCTTGTTTGTCTCAATCTTCCGAGTCCAATCTTTTTTCACCTTTTTTACCTTCTAATCTGTCTTCTCCTGAATGCACTGCGGAGGATAAACAAACCCCCCAAACTTTCTCTAATATCTACCCTATCTATTGATCTTTCAAAGGACTTTCCTTCGTTGCACCGTCTGACTCGCGTATACGCTTATTGCTTTCGATTCATCAAAAATATTAGATTCTCCAGGGCTGAGAAAATTTCGGGTGCTCTTACCCCCGTTGAAATTCATTCCACTCTTAATTTCTTCATAAAACAATCCCAGTCCATCCACTTCGCTGCTGAGCTTAATTGCCTTCGTAATGGATCTTCTGTCTCTATCACGAGTAAGTTGTCTTCTCTGGACCCGTTTCTTGATGAGTTTGGCGTCATACGCGTCGGCGGACGCTTACAGCAGTCGCAACTACCTTATGATAATAAGCATCCTATTGTCTTGCATCAATTGGCTCATATCACTCGCCTTATTATCGAACGCGAACACATTCGTCTACTCCACGCTGGTGCTCAACTTGTGCATCATTCACTTTGTCAACGTTGGTGGATCATTAACGCCAAGATAGTCATTCGCTCCATCGTTCGTAGATGCGTCAAGTGTCTCAGGTTTAGTACCAAACATCAGGTTCAAAGGCTTGGTATTTTGCCATCTCCTAGAGTCACTCCTTCGCGGCCGTTTCTATTCTGCGCAGTTGATTATGGTGGTCCCTTCATGATTCGTCATGGCGGGCAGAAATCTAGGACTCTGTCAAAATCTTATGTGTCTTTGTTCATTTGCTTAGCGACCAGGGCCATTCATTTGGAATTGGTTTCCGACCTTACGGCCAACGCGTTTATAGCTGCCTTACGTCGTTTCATGGCTCGTAGGGGTATACCCAGCCAGTTATATTCTGATAATGGCACGAACTTTAGGAAGGCCCGCAACGTTTTGCATGACCTTTACAATCTTTGGCATAATAAGGATGCCACCTCATCAATCCAATCCTTTACGACCTCTCATGGTATTAAATGGTCATTTATTCCGCCCTCGTCACCTCATTTTGGTGGTCTTTGGGAGAGCGGTATAAAGAGTTTAAAGTAACATTTGCGCCGCGTGGTCGGCAAGTCTATACTCACTTTCGAGGAGTTTACGACGGTTTTGTCTCAGATAGAGGCATGTCTAAACTCACGTCCATTATTTGCCGTTTCATCGGATGTAAATGATCCAGAGCGACTTACACCTAGCCATTTTTTAATTTGCGCACCATTAACGGCGATATCTGATCCTGACTTATCTCACGTTCTCATCTCTCGTCTTGGACGTTGGCAACTTCTCCAGAAGTTTGTCCAAGTCATTTGGAAAGCTTGGTCTCGCGACTACTTACATCAGTTACAACAACGTCACAAATGGAAATTCGCTAAGGAAAAAGTTTCCATTGGTGACCTGGTTTTGCTGATCGAGGATAACTTACCTCCATTAGCGTGGAAATTTGGTGTAATTACCGCCACATTTCCCGGCCCAGACAACTTAATTAGAGTAGTAGACATTCGCACGCCTACTGGCATTTTTCGCAGACCAGTTCACAAGCTATGTTTGTTGCCAGCGCGGGACGAGGCTTAGACACAAGGTCAATATAATTACTTAGCACAATGCTATATTTTACCTGGCCACTGGCTTTCATTACCATTACCTTATTGTCTGACAATTTGGTCGACTTTAATTGGTGATATGTATTATCACAACATTTTATGTTAATTTGCATTATTGCATATCTTACATACTAAATTCGCATGTGACTCGCAATTTTACAACCATGCACTATGTTATTATATCTATGCTTATCATATTGTTATGGTGGTATACTTTACTATTTTTGTATTTATATATTAATAATTTGTGAGACATACTATGTCCTTTACATACTTATATTTGATATTGGTAATGGGTTATGTGTCATGTCATTGGTGGTATTGTTCTTATGTAAAAATTTTGTTATATAATATTCACATGATCTGCAGCTATACAAACCATGTATGCATTTTCTTGGACATTTTTTGTCAATATGTGTGATATTTTATTACTCTATGAATTTATTACTCGCAATTGTTCAACACATGTACTACATTTTGTATAAACACATTTGTTGTACTTGTCACTTAGCTATGCTATTGTGCCTTGTATTCATGTATTTGTAATTATCTAATCCGATTTCTATTGTATTTATTATGTATAACTTGTATCTATGTAAAACACATTGTTTTACCCGCATCTACTGTCTATAACCATACGCCACGCATATATTTTTATATTGTGTATTTTGTATTTTGTGATCACGTATTGCACAATTATTATTCATGCTTTTAATTATGACATACATGTCATTACACTTTGTGCTTGCAATCATTCAACAATGTATAATCTGTTTTCACATGACAATTTATTGTACATTCCTGAAACTTCAGGTATAGCATGCATCATTCAATTATTATATTAAAGCGTTATGCTAAATCTATGTTTTTACATGTATAATTTTGTAATAATTTTTGTCTGTTCATTTTACACTCAATACTATTGTATAGGTCAACTGGCCTTGACTGGTTCAAGCTAACCATCATGACTTGCATAAAATATTTGCAATTTGTATCGGGCCCATCATGTGATGAGTCACCGATTATGCATCATCAAACATTGTCAAACTATGTATTTTTCATGTTTTATATTGTATACATACAATATATATTAGCAATACATTGCTAATTTTTGCATTTATACTCATGTATAAATCAGTTTGCAAGCCAACTGTGGCCTGCTCAACTCTTATCGTCATCACTCAAGTTTATCTCTAAACAGTTAATGTTATAACTGTTATCTAACATTTCAATCTCAAGGTTCAATACAATTTATTGAGGTTGACATCTATTATTAAGAACACATGTGTTTTCATATAATAAGTTATTAAAAAATCCTTTGATTTTTTGCGGGCAGTTATGGACAGTAATGTGGTAATTTTTATATTTAAAGGTTGGCTAATCTGTACTTTCTAAATTACGTTTATCAAGTTCAGGCATCATCACAGTTCAACGTGCGTTGGCAGGTGGCAGACGTCAGAGCGTTTGCTGCCTTGTTCTGTCTTTTTCATTTTTTCTTGTTGTCACGACAATTTATCTAGGCCTTAGGCCTTAACATTTATATGTAGAGCGGAGTGTTGCACATTTGCACCTCATTTTGCCATGTAGCTTTCATAACCGACTTGGTTTATACAATATTCAAATGTCTTTCAGACATAGCCAACCTTAACATGCCGTGTAAATTGTAATACAAATTTAATAAATGTATCAAATACAGTCCACGCTCATCATTATTCAGCATCCTGGCAATAACTTCATGAAATATCATTCTTCCTAACATTTAAGGGTCCTACGGGACGAAATCTAACACACGGTCTTCGAGATACACCATCTGGATTACCATGCAGGCGCCCCTGTCGATGTTGTACACTGAAGTTGTACTGTTGGAGACATTTGAGCCACCTTGCCAACTACCCTTCCGAATTTTTAAATCTCAAGAGCCATGCAAGCGCAGCATGGTCTGTGGACAGTGAAAACTCTCTCCCATAGATGTATTAATGGAAGTGCTCCAAAGCTCAGATGATTACCAGCAACTCTCTCCTTATAACACAATAATTTATCTCTGATTTAGGAAGCCTCTTGCTGTAATATGCTATTACTAGTTCTTCACCATTTTGCACTTGAGACAAAACTGTTCCTAGGCCAGTATTGCTTGCATCTGTGTCTACGATGTACTTCCCTTTGGAAGCAGGGAAAGCTAGAATTGGCTGGAAACATAATGCAAATTTCAAAGTGCTGAATGCTTGATCACACTCTTTCAACCACTGGAAGTTTTATTAATTTTCTGTTAGCTCACGTAGTGGTTTAGCAATAGTAGCAAAGCCTTTCAAAAAACGTCTGTAATATGAGCATAACCCCAGGAAACTTCAAACTTTGTGTTTACTCTTCAGAAATGGGCAGTCTCTTATGGTGTCTACTTTAGTGTGAATCATACTAATACCCACTGCCAAAACTAGATGGCCCAGATACTGTACTTCCTTCTGGAATAGAGAACACTTCTTCAGGCTCAGCTTCAGTTGGGCATCATGAATTCTAGTTAGAACTTCCTTAAGGTTTCCAAATTATAACGTCTCTCCTGCAAAGACATTATAACATCAGGAACCAATTCAATTGTTCGCTGTTAATTAAACTAGCTGCCGTAGTTAGTAAAATTTACTTAACCAACAAATTATGACAATGTATATATCAAGAATTAGTCAAGGATTACATAAATTTATTCACTCTCTGGGCATTAGCGAAAACATCTCTTTATTCTTGTATTGTAACTAAGTATAAAAGTAATAGCTTTAATGGCCATCCTTTAATTTTTTTACTTACTTTACTTTACTTTTAAAAGTAAAATTCTTATAAATTCTGCATTAAATATTCTTTAAAATTTTTATTCTTACTCTGTTTTATCTCAAAATCATTCAGCTATGTATTATTACAAGTACCACGGATCCGGGTGTCAACTTTGCAATATTCTAATATATCACAACATCATCCAAACTATTTGAAGAATAGTCCGGTGTAATTTTCAGAATTACTTTACCTTTAAACATCATCAGGTTATTACTATATCATTACAGAAATTACAAACATTTATATGCTAATCTTTAAGTTATCTAAAAGTCTTTACAAGAAACTTTACTGTTCTTTTTGTTTCGGTTTTTAAAAAAAACAAGTTATGCACAAATGTTATGATTTAATATCACCTGAATAGAATGTGAGTTTGCTGTGGGTGTTCGTGATGGTCTTCTTCAGTAGGTCTTCTTGGGTGTAGTTCGTTGTTCCTCTGGATCCTCCATTTAGTTGATTGTTTCCGAATTGTAGTCTAGTTCATGACGATTGGATTCTGCTACTTGAAGTTCATACGGTTGTTGTTGTAACTTTCTTCTTCTGGAGTTGGTTGTTCACATTTTACATTTTAATTGTTCTTATTTTAGCAGCACTGATGTTTACTTTAATATGGTAAGGAACATATCTTAAACTTACTGTTTGTAAAGAGATGTGTCGGCTAAGTTTTTTTTTCATATATTACCAATATTTGCTTCACGCACTACATTACTAGTTTTTTAGTTATTTTCCAACGCTACATTGGATTAAATCAATTATAACAACTAACGTCTGGTTGTATCGTTGTTTAGAGGTATACACCTAAGTGTAACTTTACAACACATTTTTGACCTGCTTACATGTTGAAGTTTCTCCGACGACTGGGGGTTGTTTAACGGCAGGGACTCTGTAAGCTGGCGCGGTTTACGCGTTGAGAAAAGTAGTTCGTTCCTTTAGTATTATTAATTGTTCATTAATTAACTAGTAATAATTTATGCTACCTTTTTGTTATGAGTTAGATATTTCCTTTATTATTAATACGTCTTTTATTTAATTAAAAGAATTATTATTTTTTGCTTAATAACATTGTACTTTGCGTGTTCGTACTGGACAATTTGCACGTTGATACAGGAATCTAGGTACAGATAAGGGGTGGATAATACTCTCACTTGTTATAAGAACAAAAATTTAATTTGTGCTATTTAAATAATTTTTAAACCGTCACATCCTCCTGCACTTAAAGATGATGACGGGGTGACGGGGTATTAAATGAAAACCTAAGAATTACAATTACTTTTGGGCACGGAACTTCGTGCTGAAATGTCTCTCCCTCAGATGATTTCTATCCATCAATTGATTATCTTACATCTTATACAAAATATTTAAAATCTAATACATCTGCTACACATAAAATACACAAATACATAAATCTACCTTATATTTAAGTCTTACATCTACTACCGGTTTTTTTTTCTTCACTCGTTTTACAGAGTTATACTCATGAGTAGGTTACTAATAATAATAACGTATTGTAATAACAATCGAATTACTTTTAGTTTACTGCGCTAGAGGTTTGTAGTTCGTCAGCTGACTTCTCATTCTTTATTTCATTCTCGCAGGACATTAGCTAAGGTTGATCAGGCCTCGCTAGTATTCGTACGAGGTGTTTGAGTTTATACTCAATTACGATATAGGATGTTGCAAAATCTTATTATATTCCTGTATAAGTATATACAACATATTTTACTCTTAATGCTTAAGTAGTATTCTAGGTTTACTATCTTTCTCGTAGTCGTGCTTCTTTATTTTTACATGAAAACAATTTTTTTATTTGAGACATATGGCTTCTGCGAACGTAATTGTCTGTATTGGGTTCATACAGCGCTACTGTAACGGGGGTGATGAACTTGTGAATCTTGTAGGGGCCACACCATCGGTATGATAGTTTGGAAGTGGTCCTACCAACGGCTTTACTCGTAGGGTGAGTTTTATATATCACTAAATCACCTACTTTGTACTCTATTTTCCTATTATTCTGCTCATGATATTTCCGCGATTTTTGTAAATTCGCTCTCAAATTTGCGCGAGCTTCGTTCCATATTTTCCTTATGTTATTCCCATTTATTTCGCGGGGCAATAACTCATGAATTTTCCACTTTGTGGTTAACGGGTGGTTCTGTTTATACTTGTACAGTAAATCAAATGGTGTTGATTTATGTCCTTCATGATACGCTGAGTTGAAGGCAAATTGTATCCATGATAGATTTTGATCCCACGCTGTCTGATCTTTAGCGTGATAAGATATTAAGGCTGATTTTAGGTTTCGCAAGTATCTCTCTGCTAGGTTTCCTTGCGGTCGGTACTCTGTCACTGTAATATGATTTATTCCTAATTTAAAACACATGTCATTAAATTCTTTCGATTTAAACTGAGGTCCATTGTCAGATACTAGGTGTACTGGAGTACCATAATCTTTAAATAGTCTCTCTTGTAGAATCTTTATTGTCGTAGATGCTAAGGCATGTCTCATAGGATAAATCCATACGAATTTAGTGAAGGAGTCCACGCAAATTAATAGCATAGTATTTCCGGACTTAGAACGAGGATAAGGTCCAGAATAGTCTATGTATATCTTTGAGAAGGGTGTTGTGGGGATTTCTGAGATTAATTTTCCGACTTGACTGATTCGTGCTGGCTTGCTCAGGGCACAGATTTCGCATTGTTTCACGAACTTTGTTATTTCACTGTTCATGTTTTCCCAATGGTATTCCTTGCGAATACGATGTATAGTTTTCCTAATTCCCATATGAGCTCCAATGGTTGATGAGTGGTAGTATTCCATTAGCATAGGTTTAATTATTTCCGGGGCGATTATTCTCAGTGATTTTCCGTTAGCTTTTTTAAAACAAAGTACTCGTTTACTCAAGGTATATTTGTCAGAATAATTTCCTTTATCTATTTGTTCTATTATTTTACACAATTTCGAATCTTGTTGTTGGTGATATGCTATATCCTTAAATGAAAGGGGGAAGTTAGTAATTAGCGTATTAACAGTAGTGTTTTCAACATTGTGTTCGCCAGGTCTGGTATTGGGTAGTTGGAACATGCGGGATAGTGTATTGGCTACTACATTTTGAGTACCACGAATATGTTGTACTTTGAACTTGTAGCAATTTAATCTTAACATCCATCTTCCGATACGACCTAACTGTTTTGGATGATTCAATAACCATGACAAAGCTTGATTGTCGGTTTCTAGTAGAAATTCCTTGTGTTCCAAAAATGGTTTGAATTTTTCGAAGACGAATACTACAGCTAAACATTCAAGTTCATAGGCTGAGAACTTCCTTTCTTGCTCCGTCAATGTACGTGATGCATAGCAGATCGGGAGTCTAGTATTATTGATTTCTTGGTATATTACGGCTCCTAATGCTACACTCGAACTGTCGGTCTGTACAACAAATGGTTTACTGAAATCTGCTAACTGCAATACCGGTGGGGATATTATGCTTTCTTTGAGTGTTTCAAAAGCAGCTTGATGTCGAGTAGTCCACTCGAATTTCGCTCCTTTCTTTCTTAATGCATTTAATGGGGCTGCTATATCCCCCAGGTGGGGTATGTACTTGTGAAAGTAATTGATCATACCTAAAAATCGAGCTATACCTTTGGTGTCTCTAGGTGGTAAAAATTCTCGGATTGCGCGCGTACGTTCGGGATCGATGCTAACCTTACCTTTGGCCGATACTATATGACCTAAGAAAGAGAATTGTTTTACTGCGAAATTAACTTTACTAGGGTTTACCGTTAGTCCAGCTTTCTTTAACCTCAATAATACTTCACGCAAGTGATCAATATGTTGATCCATCGACTCACTATATACTACTATGTCATCAAGATAGTGATATACGAATTTAAATTTAACGTCATGAAATATTTTTTCTAACAGTCTACTACATACTGAACTTCCTTGTGATATACTGAATGGTACTCTAGTAAATTGATATAGATTAACTGGGACAGCAAACGCAGTTAGATGTTTTGATTCCTCAGCTAGCGGGATTTGGTGGAATGCCTGGTTGAGATCCATTATGGTGAAGATTTTCGCTTTGGTAAAATAGTGGAACGCGCTGTGAATGTTGGGCAGGGGAATCGATTCAAATTCTGTATTCTTATTCAGCTGTCTATAATCCACGACTAGTCTATGTTTGTCAGTTCCTTTTGGTACTAGGAATGCAGGTGATGAGTATGGAGAAGTTGACGGTTCTATGACGTGTTGCTCTAGGAGTTTGTTGATTTGGTTTCTCATTATTTCCACCTTGGGCGGTGATAATTTGTATGGGTGAAGACGTATTACCTTGTTGTCACTTAGATTTATTTTGTATTTGATTAAGTGGGTTAATCCTAACTTGGGTGTGAGTACAGTAGAAAATTCCCTTATTAACTTTTGAATTCTTTGTCGCTCATTTCCTTTTAAATGACTCAAACTAGATTCATGATGCTCTAACTGAATAGTTGATGTTTCACAATTCGCGTTGTTACTTAGCTCGGAGTCGAACTGATATTTTCGAGTACGATCAAATCTGAAGGAATATTGTTTTGCGTATATGTCAAGGATTAAGCCAGTTTTACTTATAAAGTCAGCGCCTAGTATTAAGTTTTGTTCTAACACTTCAGCTACGAGTAGGGGAACATACCAAGTAAAATTCTTTATTTTTAATTTCACCGTAATACTGCGCGATATATTTAGGTTTTGCTTATTTGCGGTGGCACACTTTACGTTCACGTTTTGGCTACGTTTAATAAGATTATGATTAGCTAATACGCTGGCTAGCTGTTGACTGATTATACTACCGGTACGTGTAGATCCTGAATCGATTAAACCAAGGATATTCATTGCTCCAGGGTCTATCTGTATGTAGGGTAATTGGCATATACTTGTTTTGCATGTACCAATAGAGTTGCACTTTTCAATAAATCTTGTTAAGTAAGGGTCTATACGTTTATTTCTATTTATTTTTACTTTAGAATTATTAGTGTTTATACCTTTCCTTCTGATGCTGCGGAAGACGTAGGATTTTTGTTCTTCCCGCTTCACATGTTTTTTGACTGGTCGGTTTTCTGCTGGTACCGCTTTTGTTTACAATTCTTGCTAATGTGGCCGGACTTTCCACAGTTATAACATCTTCTTTCCTCATTTACATCGCTCGCATGTTGTCGGGGTTTTTGTAAAGAGTTTGAAGTATTGGGGTAGCTTTGGGTTTTAGATGTTCTTACGAATCGCTTATCGCGGTAGGTTTGAGTATCAGTCCCAATAGGTAGAGGTAGGAATGAATCTCTGCGTTGAGTCTGGGACATAAAAACGCGTCTGTTTTGGTCAGAATACCAGACTTTGGACGAATGTATACAACACAGTTCTAGTTCTGTGAATGGTCTCTTCATGAGTGCTAGGCGAGATCGCTCCTCGGGAGATAGTCCTACTAAGATAATGTCTACTAGGTGTTGTTCACTCCATTTAACTTGTAGCAATAAGGCCGATTCCCTTATTTCAGATATATAATGAGCTAATCTCTCGTAAGCTCCTTGTACACGAAGTACTAGGTTCCGCTTCAATTCTTCGTAGATACCGTTGGGAATGAAGTGTCTTATCAGGGTGGTATGAAGTTCTTCTACAGGATGATTATACCTTAGTGATTCTAACACACGATCTTTTAAAGGAGATCTACATTTAGGTAGAATTACTTGTAAAATTTGGTCATCTGTTAATTGTCGCAGATCCTTAATTTGTAGAAGGTGCTAGATAAAATCTAGGAGTTTTGTAATATTCAGCCCATCAGTGGTTGGTATCTCAGATAAAATACGTTCTACGGGGTGAGTTATTTTTCCATAAAACACGGTAGTTAGATTTAATTGAGTCGTTGTTCTAGGGTTTTCCGCAGATTGATTCGTCGATAAGTGAGGAGGTAAATTGTAGGTACTAGTCATATTCTCTAGTTCATTTGGAAGTAACGTGACGTTTTCGGGGTGGATATTTACTTGTCTATCGGTTAACCGTTCCTTAACGGGATCTATATTATATTCCTGAAATTTTACAGCACCGGTTTGCTGTTCTTGAGTAGGAGATAGGGTAGGGGAAATATTTAGTTTCATCATTGCTTCTTCGATCTCTTCTAATCTAAACGATTCGGACCTTCGACGTAATTCGCTCATTATCTCGGGTAATTGTTGTAATGCTTCTTCCGCGAATTTTTGCGCGTCCGGTGTAACTTTATCACCGGGCCAATTCAACAAATTGGTGATGCGGCGGGTCAGATGTTCGATTCTTTGAGTTGTTCGTAAAATTACTGCCGGGGATTTTTCATCTCGCAGGGTTTGTGCGATGGAGGTAAGTTCCGTATATTTGTGATAGCATGTTTCCTTTTCACTTTCGAAGTCTAATACACTTAAACAATTTAACAGTGAGGGTTTGTCTGGTCTATTTTCACGTAATGTTTTGAGCAGTTCCGCGACCGTTACATTTGCGTATGGGAGACCGCGTAACAAGGCTTCATAGCTTAATTCGTCCTTCAACAACAAGTCGGGGTTAAATTGAGCCATTGTTGTGGTAATAATGACTTTTAAATAAACTAAGTATTACGTACGACAAATCTTATGTCATCTATTTTAAACACTTATAAAATTTGAATTCATTTAAACACACACATATATATCTATTACTACACATAGAATCTTATACTAATTAATCAAATTAAAATTATCTCAAATCAATTAAATTTTCTGTACTCCTAGCAATTATCAGTCAAGACAAAATGATAATATTATTTTATAGTGGAGAGAAATATCACACACGAAGGGTTCATTGCTTTTATAATAGCACAATGGATCAGCTGTTTGGGGAGTCTTATTGTTTACGTAGGGGTGGTTTAACAAAGGAGGGTGATTCGGACAATCTGAAACACGATTCTTTCCTGTTCTGGACTGTCTGTTATGTCCGCGAGGGAATCCCATACAAACAACTTACTTGTGTACAAGGGGGAGAGCGTACATTTCTCGACACGTATTTAACATGAAATAGCCTGTAAATACCGACAGGTTTAAAATGGAATATTTTTACCAGCAAGGACATGTTTATTACGGCAATATCCTAATACTAATATTATTATTTCTTAATTAAAACTTTATTTATTTATTTGTTCACAATTTCAGAGTGAATAAATTTATATTTTCTACAAAGTTACTGTTAATTAATTATCACGACGTACACAATTATTATTAATTTTTTTTTACAAAACAACAGCAGAGTGGCACATCTTATAACGTCTCTCCTGCAAAGACATTATAACATCGGGAACCAGTTCAATTGTTCGCTGTTAATTAAACTAGCTGCCGTAGTTAGTAAAATTTACTTACCAACAAATTATGACAATGTATATATCAAGAATTAGTCAAGGATTACATAAATTTATTCACTCTCTGGGTATTAGCGAAAACATCTCTTTATTCTTGTATTTTAACTAAGTATAAAAGTAATAGCTTTAATGGCCATCCTTTAATTTTTTTACTTACTTTACTTTACTTTTAAAAGTAAAATTCTTATAAATTCTGCATTAAATATTCTTTAAAATTTTTATTCTTACTCTGTTTTATCTCAGAATCATTCAGCTATGTATTATTTCAAGTACCACGGATCCGGGTGTCAACTTTGCAATATTCTAATATATCACAACATCATCCAAACTATTTGAAGAATAGTCCGGTGTAATTTTCAGAATTACTTTACCTTTAAACATCATCAGGTTATTACTATATCATTACAGAAATTACAAACATTTATATGCTAATCTTTAAGTTATCTAAAAGTCTTTACAAGAAACTTTACTGTTCTTTTTGTTTCGGTTTTTAAAAAAAACAAGTTATGCACAAATGTTATGATTTAATATCACCTGAATAGAACGTGAGTTTGCTGTGGGTGTTCGTGATGGTCTTCTTCAGTAGGTCTTCTTGGATGTAGTTCGTTGTTCCTCTGGATCCTCCATTTAGTTGATTGTTTCCGAATTGTAGTCTAGTTCATGATGAATGGATTCTGCTACTTGAAGTTCATACGGTTGTTGTTGTAACTTTCTTCTTCTGGAATTGGTTGTTCACATTTTACATTTTAATTGTTCTTATTTTAGCAGCACTGATGTTTACTTTAATATGGTAAGAAACATATCTTAAACTTACTGTTTGTAAAGAGATGTGTCGGCTAAGTTTTTTTTTTATATATTACCAATATTTGCTTCACGCAGTACATTACTAGTTTTTTAGTTATTTTCCAACGCTACATTGGATTAAATCAATTATAACAACTAACGTCTGGTTGTATCGTTGTTTAGAGGTATACACCTAAGTGTAACTTTACAACACATTTTTGACCTGCTTACATGTTGAAGTTTCTCCGACGACTGGGGGTTGTTTAGCGGCAGGGACTCTGTAAGCTGGCGCGGTTTACGCGCTGAGAAAAGTAGTTCGTTCCTTTAGTATTATTAATTGTTCATTAATTAACTAGTAATAATTTATGCTACCTTTTTGTTATGAGTTAGATATTTCCTTTATTATTAATACGTCTTTTATTTAATTAAAAGAATTATTATTATTCGCTTAATAACATTGTACTTTGTGTGTTCATACTGGACAATTTGCATGTTGATACAGGAATCTAGGTACAGATAAGGGGTGGATAATACTCTCACTTGTTATAAGAACAAACATTTAATTTGTGCTATTTAAATAATTTTTAAATCGTCACATCATGGTCTTTGAAAGTCTTTTATTTAGATGAGTATGACATCATCTAAATAAACAAGGCAAGTTTTCCATGTCAGGCCTGAGAGGACCAGATCCATCAATATTTCAAATGTTGCTGGTGCATTACAGAGTCCAAATGGCATGATGTTAAATTGGAATAGGCCACTTGGATCAAGAAAGCTGTCTGTTCCTTGTCGTCTTGATGAAGACCCACTTGCCAATATCCACTCTTCAGGTCCAATGTGGAAAACCACTGTGCTCCAGACAGCACGTCGAGTGTTTCAGGTCCAATGTGGAAAACTAGTGTGCTCCAGACAGCACGTCGAGTGTATCGTCAATGCAAGGTAGTGGATAGCAATCTTTCTTTGTCATGTTGTTCAACCTCCGGTAGTCTACACAGAAACGTAATCCATCACCCTTCTTCCCTACCAGCACTACTGGAGAAGATCAAGCACTTGATGAAGGTTCGTTTATTCCTTCTGTCAACATGTCCTGTACCAAACGTAACAATTCCTCTTGCTTAGCTAATGGAGGTCTTTGAGGAGGTTGGTGTATTGGTGTTGCATCCCTGGTATTGTTGCAGTGTTGTACAAGAGAGTTCTTCCCAATGACTGGCCCCAAACTGCAAAAGAATCTTTACATTCATGTAAAAATCATCTGAGTTCTTTTACCTCACCACTTGAGAGATCATTAGAAGATCTGTTCAACAATTTCTGAAGTTCCTCTGGTAATTCTGAAGTGTCCTAAACACTGGATCTTTGTTGCATCATTCTGGCTACCCAGGCCACAGGGGACGTTTTACCTAGATGCATATTGCTTTGTAAAGTGACAGCTTGATCAAAATATTTGCCACTTTAATAGGTACATTGAGTGGCTCAGTAGACCAGTGGGTATGGCACCTGGCTACTAATCTAGAGGTCCTGGGTTCGATTCCCGGGCCTACACCATAAAAAAAATAAAGGTGCGTTTTTCCGCCCCCAGGTCGACTCAGCCGGTTGAAAATGAGTACCTGGGATAACATCCTGGGGATAATAATGGGCGGCTGAAGCGTAATGCTGGCCACACTGCCTTCCTTGTATGCCGTATGGCTCACATTAGGCAGCCTACCCTGCCTACTCCTAAGCTACTTCGGTGGTATACATGGGAGCCATTATTATTATTATAGGTACATTCCCGAATTTGACAGGTTTTCCTAAACTTCTAGCAATTAGTATGCCTGGTGTGCTGACTACCTGGGGTTCGAATATAGAGGACTGGTTGCCCCTAGTATCTACCTCAGTTCTGACCATGATGATCTTTTTGGGGACTACAACCAGTTGTAGATTGTTTATTTCTTGCTTCAGCAGCTGTTACAACATGTCCAATATTTCTTGAATTGAAGTAATATGTATTCCTTGTGGCTCAGATCCATGTGTTTGTGGAGTGAGACATGAAGTGGTGTGGACTCTGCAAACTGGCGGCTTTGTCAGACACGCCCATCTTTTCTATAAACATTAAGCACAGATTAATCTGAGTTGTTGTATCAGGAACTCAGAAGTGGGTAGTACATGTTTGTAACTGAGAAAACACCCCCACTGTTTTCTCACATAACTTCCAGAGCCACACAGATATGGGACACAAGCAGTACTTAGTACATTGCAACTGATGTCATAATATATGATTTCTGTTACACACACACACGCGCGCGCACGCACACACACACACACACACACACACACACACACACAGCGTTGATATATTATCAACAATAAGTAGTATTTACTGCAGTGGCGCCGGGTTTTGAAAATCAGTGGGGGTGCTGTAGCTCACAGCCCACAACTGGGGGGGGGGGGGGTCCGGTTGAATTTTGAAAAATTGACCCTCCTGAAAAAGCAGTTTTAGGTCTTTTTGAATGAATAACACTTGAAGTTAAATATAAACTATCGTTTCATTTGGTGCTTTTTTCCCCAATAATTAATGAGTACAAAAGGTAATCCACATAAAAGGTATAGGCCTACAGTTGTTTTCTTTTTTAAATCTTTAAATCATACAAATAGTGAAAGTAATGATAAAAAAAGTAAGAAATATTACATTTTACATATATGTGAATTAAAAGGAAGGAAGCTAAACAAATAAAAATTGTGTAGCCTCTATTTGGTCTTAAGTTAAAAAATATAATACTCTTTATGAGAATGTTCTTTCTTCTCTCTTGGAATGATGCCAAACTGAGTAAAAAGGAACAAAAATAGTTCATTTAAATTAATAAATGATAGCCTCAAATTTGGCGCTTATTGTTAGTTTAAAAATAAAAGAGAAACTGAAAGTCTTTAGTTCAAAAATTAAAGTCTTTGCGGAATTTATAATACTCACTACTCACTCATAAAGAAAGTGTTCCTATGAACAGTCGATCATTCGATGAAAATGTTCACCACAGTTTCGAGGTTCAATTTATTTTTCGCTTCTTGCTTATGGACATGCATGATTGCGTTGTCGTTCAATTTTCCTTGCATCATGGTGTTGCGCAGGTAAGTTTTTAATCTTCTCAGGGCAGAGAAAGAACGTTCTGTTGTACATGTAGAAACGGGTATAGTTAAAGCGATCTTTATCAACTTAACCACATCTGGAATCAATTTGTTGACGTGTTTGTTTGAGGAAAAGAAGTGCACTAAGTCTTCTGTACTTTCAACAAAAAAATTTGTAGATTCACACACATCTAACATCATATTTCTGTGCAAAATTAATCTTTCAGGGTCAAAGTCATCCTTATAAAATTCTACTACATACCTGCAATCTTTAGTTTTGGAAAGAAGAAATGTTTCAATTTCTTTGAAGTGAGTCATAGCAGCTTTAGAAAATCGATCATCGAAACAGTTGATCACAATATCTAAAACTTCGAAATAAATTTTCCGGTAATAATCACGGGGGCTGGTAAAAGCAAAGGGTTGAGCGCCGTCATCAAGACTTCGAGGAATTTTTCGAACTTTTGAAAGTTTCGGCTCTTCAACATTAAATTTTTTGGTCAATCCCAAGCAAGAGCTCCAAACTGCATCGAAACGTTCATCAGTTCGAGATAACTTCAAAACCTCTCGGACAGTATGAATATTGTCCATGGCTTTTTGCAGCTGTAAGAAGGAATTTTGCAGAAAGGCATTCAAAATTTCAACTGGCTCTAAAATTTGCGTAAAAAGTGTAGTGACAAAATAAAGTCAAAAGCGCACAGCAATTTTAAGAAACCTTTAGCTTTAGCACCGGCATCAGATTTTTTGACTTCGATTTCCTGAAAGAACAATATTAACTCTTCATAATTCTGCAAAAGCGTTTTCAACTAACTTATTCTGCAACACCACCTGGTAGGGCAAAATGGCCGAAGAGCTACAGGGTGAATGGAGCTACCATCTTGGGCAGCTTGCAAAGACTCAAATATTGCTAGTCGGTTGGGGGACCCGCGCACAAAATTGATAATTTCTTTGACATTTGCAAGATAGTCTCTCACCACAGTCTCATTTTGCATTGCCTCTTGGGTCACAAGTTTCAAAGAATGTGCTAAACAGTGAACATGCATAACTTGCGGCTCAGTTTCTATGATTTTTGCTTGCAACCCTGAAAAAGCACCTGTCATATTTGCCGCTCCGTCAGTAGCAATACCTCTGCATGACTTGATATCCAGAGAAAAACGAGTGAGAACATCCATTAAAATTTTCATCAAGACTTCAGCTGTAGTAGATTCAGTTTTATAGAATCAAAAAATAATTCATTAATTTGAAAATCCTTACCACTGACAAATCAAAAAGAAATTGAAACTTGATAGTGTTGACATGCGTAGCTAGTTTCATCCATAATTATCGAATAGTATTGGGAGTCTTTTAGAAACTTGATCAAATTTTGTAAGACTTCGTTAGAACCTAGTTCATTTGTTATGTCATGTGAAAGCCATCTGTACTTGTCCGTTGAAGCCAAGAGGACAAATCGGAGTTATCTTCAGCAACTAACTATAACAAAGCATGATAATTAGAATTTTCATCTGTGTGACCACGGGTTGCTAACCCCTGAACCATGAAGTAACACAGTGAAGATAACATTCTTAAGAGAGCTACTCTTGCAGATTTCATATCTCTCCTTACTTTTAGACATCAAAGACTGCACGTTCACACCTTTATCCATTGCACTTTTCCTAGTACAGCAGGAGACATGAAAATCCAACTTTTCATGAGAAGCGAATCTTTGTAACCCTTTGTTCCAAGAAGAAAACTCGACTTCCACGAATGCTTTTATCAAGTCTTCGTCTTGTTTAGTTTTTTTTGCACACAGAACAAAACACTTTATCACACTTCTGTCGTATAAAATCCACTTATATTTGTCTTTCCACTGTTTTTGAAAAGAATGTCCACCAACACCAGTTTTGTTTGTTTCTTTAGATGCAGTAGTTGAATCCAAGCCACCTGAAGCACTATCTGCTGATGACGTCGTAGCCGAATCACTGTTTTTCATTGACAAGCGAACAATGAATTTATCCATTCTAATAAAATGAGTAGAGCAAACAAAGAATTAAACTAACTTACACTTTTCCGTGTATTTAAACGTATATGTGATATGTGGTTTCTGGAGGGGAGGAGCCGCGAGGCCGTGCTTGCATGGGCCGGCGCGTGAGCACGCCGTCAAAATTGGCATAATCCTTTTTAACACTTTGAAGAGTATAGAAAAATACGCAAAAGGAGTAAGGCTGTACCGGTACGTCATATGTAAT
This sequence comes from Magicicada septendecula, assembly GCA_034769895.1. Taxonomy (NCBI): domain Eukaryota; kingdom Metazoa; phylum Arthropoda; class Insecta; order Hemiptera; family Cicadidae; genus Magicicada; species Magicicada septendecula. The sequence continues at coordinate 666,784,726 of CM068368.1, forward strand.
GTTTCGTAACAGCTGTTTTTTTTTTTAAATATATTTGCTCTGCGATCTCATTCAGCTGTTTATGATGACAGACAAGTGTTGTGGGGAGGATGGTCAGAGCCTGGAATGGCTTTGTGGGCGGAGCGACCTGCCACAGCTGTCTCATCGCGGGAAACGCAAGTCCCACGTAAACGGAAGTACCCTGGTAAAGTCTCTGCCCAAACCAAACTTTATATCCCTCCTCTCCATTCTATGAAAAAACCGGGCCCTACTGTCATTTAAGAAATATGACGAAAGATTACAATTTTCCCCCATTTTTTCTTTCTTTCTTTTTCTTTTCTTATTTTCTTCTTTTTATTTTTCTTCTCCCTTTTATGTGTGGGTGCTGAGCACCCCCACAAAAATTCTGGGGGGTGCTCGAGCACCGGTGCACCCCTGGAGTCGGCGCCCCTGATTTACTGGGTATGTTAGCACAAGCCAGTGACATTTTGTAACAAATGGGATGAATCAACTGCAGTCACAATATAGTCTTAAAATTGAAAATTTATGGTCTACTTATGGAATGATATTAGATCTTTTCTGCTTTACTCCAAAGAGTGGAAATGTGTCACTCTGAGAAGCTGCCTATAAAGAAAAGACACATAACAATTAGAAACATCGATGAATATTGAGAACCAGCTGAGTTCCTAGACAGGAAATTAAACATGTTAATTGGGAAATTATGGTATGAATGGAAAGAAATTACAGATTTTTTGCTGATAATAGAAAGAAAAAAATGTAAATAACTAGGAAAATGATAAGTATTATGCATAATACTTATCATTATGAAAATAAATGATTAGGAAAATGATAAGTATTATGTATAAGAAACAGTACAGCAAGACATATATTCCTTTAGATCTTCAGTAAAGGGATACTACAACTAAGATTTGCTAAGCAGATACAGTGTCCAGGAAAGAGAAGATAAACATTGATTTTTTTTTAAAGTTTCAGTTTTATATCTGAAGTTTCAGTGAGTAGCTAATCATCTTGCAAACTACCTATATATATTAATGTGTTAATGAGTGAAGTGAATAAAAAGTAGTAATAACTTGAAGTTTTTACTTCGTAGAAGTAGCATTTTCTCTGACCGATGTGAATAAACAAATACTACTGCTGGGTAGTAAGAACTCCGTGGCGTCCGGATTGTCCGGATTAAACGAAGCACTTACTATGGTAGTAAGTACTACCCTAGAAGGTTTTACTACCTTTTCACGCTCATGTTGAGACCTGTTCGTCCCCCACTACCTCTACTCCGCGCAATCACCGGCCACATGCCACCTCACTCGTGTATCGTCTCTTCTTCATCGCTCAATTAGTTCGATTAGAAAAAATGTCTTCGAGTGATGAAGCCCCCGACGCGGAGTGCGACAAGAAAATCGTTAATAGATCATTGTTTGTGCATCTGTTAAGTGAGAATCCGGTTGTTATAGAAAAATCTAAAATCCCAAGTGCAGTTGCAGCCAAGAAAACAGCATGGGACAGTATTGCAGAAGAATATTCTCGGGCGACAGGGAAGAAAGCAACCCCAAAAAGCTTGGCTAAAATGTTGAATAATATGAAAACCAAAATTAAAATAAAAACTGACAAAAAAGCAACCGGGAACAAAAACGTGATACTAAAAGACTGGGAAAAAGAACTTTTTAATAATTCTTTCACAAGAAGAAAGCCCAGTATTTCAAAAAATCTCAGGAAATGCTTCTGTACTATTGTCAAATGAGAGTCAGCTAAACAAAAACGACAATTTTGATATTGTTCAGCCAGCAAAATCTCAAAATATAGCAACACCAATTTTGAGGAAAGGAGCCAAAAGAGTGATGTTACATGAAACGGATGAAACTAAAGATATGACAACCCCAGAACTTGAGCGTGTCGTTTTGTTACAGCAAATGGAATTACAAAAAATCCAAATTGAAAAAGAAAAAATATTGTTGGAAAATTAAAAAAATGTTGGAATGATGCAGCAACTGACACAGTAGACTTGCACTTGCAATGTACCGGCGATTTCGCCAACCCTCCTTTATTTCCTTTCTATTGATATTAAATAAAGTATCCTTGTAAAAAAAAAACACAAATTTAATTTTTAAGAACCATGCAGGGCATGGTAACGCCTATGCCTACTTTTTATAGGCCTATACTGTACTGTTGCTACCAGACTCTTACCGGTAGGCAACAGTAGTTAGTCGTCATGTTACTTTTAATCCCATAAGAATGGACTATATATAAACCAATTTGGTTTTTAATCCAAATGGTTCGTTAAAAAATCTCAAATTACTGCACGGTATCCTTCGAACAGCTTGAAAACATTTAGTGGCTGTTTAAATTTTTCATTTTTGGACAATTAAACAGGCAATTTTTTCAGCTCACCATTTATTTCATGTAATTGTCTACTTGACTGTGCTGTGCATTTTGAAACTAACAAAAAAAAACAAAAAAAAAAACAAAAAACTATCTTAAAACTAATACAAGAACCCAGATTTAATTCAAATTAATAGCTGTAACATTTCCTGTCGTTTTTGTTCTCCTCATGCCTTTGTTACTCGATCTTCATTGTGTTGCTCACCTGGTGTGTCTTGTACATCATCTTCCTCTGCAAGTGCTGGATTTTCATCGCCTGGATCTTCAAAATCATCGTTCAAATGTTTTGCTACGTTGTGTAGAACCGCACAGGAGACTATAAGTTTAGGAACTCTTTCTAGAGAAATCCTCACACAGTTACCAATAATTGGGAACCTTCTTTTTAGTTGGCCAAAAACTCTTTCAACTACACTCTTTCGCGGGCGTGCATCGATTAAAATGTCTCTGACGGTCATCGCGAGGGGGCTTAAAAGGTGTGGTAAGCCACGGTGAAATGCCATACCCAGAGTCCCCAATTAGACATGCAGCACCGACAAATTGCGATAAAACATCTCTTATGGCACTCTGCCTCCGTATTCTGGAATCGTGAACACTACCAGGCCACTCTGCACTGACGCTGGTGAACTGCTCATTTGCGTTACAAGTAGCTTGCACGTTTATGCTCGGGTATCCTTTACAGCAAACATACTCATCCCCAAACAATCTTGGTTTTAATATCTCTATTTGAGTACAGTCCAAAGCACCTATTACCGAAGGCATTCTAAATCGAGTCTGCCATAAAAGCTGAGCATCATTGATTTCACATACTGTATTGGGAAACTTTATCCAGTTTTGTGCTCTGTCAAAAATTTTGTCCATAACATAGTGAATCGTCTTACAGGCAGTTGAGCGATCAACTCCAACATCCTCGGCAACTCCACTTTGGAATCCTGGATCGGCGACTGAACGTAGAAATATCTCCATTTTTTCTCTTGACGTCAAAGCTCCTCCTCGGGTTTCTTCGGTATAAGGCAAGAATTCATTTACCAAAAAGTTTACACTTTCGTCCTCGAACCATAAAAGTTGTTTTCTACCAACTTCTCTCCGCTCACGATATACTTTCCGTTCACGAACTTGCATAAACATAGCCATTGTGGTGACTGAACAAAAACGTAGTCTGCCCTCCTCGAGACTCCAAAATAACGAAGCATCTACTACTGTTGTGAAGGTGTTGCTACGTTTTATTCACATGAAAACGAAGTAAAAACTACACCGTCCGGACTTTTTGAAGCAAGTGCTACACCATGGGAGCCCTTTCTTTTTTATTCACTCCAAACTAAGTAATACCTTCAAAATCAGCGAAACAGAGCACTTACTACTTTTTATTCACTTCACCTAATATGTTTGTTTGTAATACATAGAATAAATTTTTATTGTGTAATATATTGTTCTTTTATAGGCAAAATATGTAAATGTGTTATTTATCGATAATCCTGTTGGTACTGGATTCAGCTGGGTTAAATCAAGTAATTGTTACACAACAACCAATACTGAAATTGCAAATGATTTAGTTACATTTACAAAACAGTTCATGAAGAAGTTCCAAGCATTTAGGAAAACACCTTTGTACATATTCTCTGAATCGTATGGTGGTAAAATGGCAGCTGAGTATGCTTTGAATCTCTATAAGGTTAGTAATTATTTAAAAAAGAGGCTTAAATTATGGGAAAGCACTTATTGAAATAAATTCTAATTTATAATTATACTCTTATTTAAAATAAATTATATTTACTAAAATTACATACTAATATCTACCTCTATCTTACTGGTGTAACTGGTGAGTCACAGAAAAAGTATACGCTATTGTTTTGTATTTACTGACAAAATGTAGACTTTTGGAATTAGTATTATTTTTACAAATTTTAATTTTGTTTTCTATTTGTATCGGCCATCTGAGGACAACATGCCAATTTCAATTCTTTATTCCTTGTTCTTTCCTTTTCACTATGTCTCTTCTTCCTGTCTTCAGTCCACTTTGAACCTGTGTTTTTCTCTCTCCTACTCTGGACTCCTTCCATTTTTAATACTTTTGCCCAAAAAACTTCTCTTTCAATTGCTTCTTCTGTGTTTATATTATTTTTTTCTAAATCCTTTTTGACTTCTTTAATCCACCTTGATGTTGACTTCTTTCCCCACAGACATTTGAAGATCTGTTTTGTTAACTTATTGTCGTCCATTCTATATAAATGTCCAAAAAATACTAGTCTTCTTTTTCTCACTGTTTCTGTTATATTTTTTCTATACTTTTATATATTTCATCATTACTTCTTAATTTCCAACCTTCTGAAGTTTTTCGTGGGCCTAGTATTTTCTTAATAATTTGTCTTTCCAATATTTCTAGTTTACTTTTATGGACATAAAAAGCAGTGACTAGTAATGGCATTCCTTTTATAATTTTGATTGCTGATTTACCCTTAAAGATACTTTAATATTTTTATTATTTACTGCATAAGTTTTACCTGAGGTTTTTTTCTATTTGACAATCTGCCATTTTAAGAAAATCAGTCAAAGTGTAATACAGGTTTAAATACTATTTTTGGTTTATTAAATTTTTGTTAGTGCCAATACCAAGCACTTCACCCATTCTATGATAAAGCATCCTCAGACAGACACTGAGAAGCACACAATAATTTATGCAGTATACCTGCTCACAGTTGCTACAAAATAATACAGTGCACAATTCACAGGTGACAAGCCAAACCAATCAATTGGGCTGTGAGATTGTTCATAGCAGAGACAAACCTCAAGGTAGCCGAGTTCCAAGCTACCTTTTGGCACTCCTGCCTTGTGACTCTGCCCAAATAATGTGATTCGCTCTGTAGTAGGCCTATAATGGTTTGTTTGTGCTAGTCTACACTAACGCAGTATTCGCCGAGGTTGTTCCATGTATAATCTGGACGTAAACAGTACTGGCCTAGTCCACTTACAAGAGGAGGCAAGTAAGTTTCCTATTTCTCTGTGTAAGTTTCTGTTTTTTTTGAGCTACTGAAAATTAAAATAAAAGAATAAGTTTATTTAATTTTTCTTAATTCAATTCAATTTTTCCATAATTTTTAGACTTCTTCTTGACAGTGCAGGATTGGCATGTAGTCTACAGTGCAGATTCCAATGTCTACTACTCACATTTCACACTATGTTTGGTATAGATATAATATATTTGGTCATGGTCCTTCAATTCATCACAGTTTAACGTATTAACTAAATCATGTTAAACTGTGATTAACTGTGTTAACTAAATCCATTTATGTCAGTTCTATGTATCTGATCCTCTTCAGGCAACTATTAATTTACTTCTTTAATTTCATAACTTATGATTTTAAACTGTACTTCACAACAATATTCTCATTGTATCATAGTGGTGAAAGATCTATTTAATGGTTCTTCTAAATTTATTTATTTTATATCATGTCCTATTGCTTTCTTATGTTTCTTCCATTACTATAACGTATAATTTATTTTAATGGGTGGAGTCATTTATCGATAAAGTTTCCATTGCTATTGCAAGTGGTTCATTGGCAACACTTCCAGACATTTCTACTTCACCTAGAGATGTAGTCTTCAGTGGTGTCCTTTCCTACTAGTTGACTCTTCCCTTACTGTCTGGGATACTGGGTAGTTATGAGCAGGAAAGAACACAGCACTGAACATAAATCAGCTGCAGATAAAATCAAAACATCTGACATTTTCACCAGTGGACCACAGCTCAATTGCCTGGCAATTTTATCATAAAAAAAGTAATATGATTTTAACTTTTTAGTTTAAATTTTATTGTATTTTGAAGATGAAAGTTGTAACAAAATAAATTTTTTTTTTTTTTTTTTGAAAATTTATGTTTTATGTTTTAATTGTTTTTGGATTAATTATTTTAAACTGTTGTGGTGTAAATTTAATTCTATTGAAATTGTTTTCATCAAATTATATTACTTCGTGTAATTAGAATTAGGTTCTGCGTTAATAGGATTGTCTCCTGTACTAATCGATTTGCGGTTCTTCTTCTTCGGAGTGTATGCTCCTTCCACTTTGGTAATTGCCACTTTTCGTGTAGTCCGTGATTTAAATATTATCCTATTTTATTCTATTTCTATGTTTTAAAAATAAATAGAAATCAATTTTGCAGAATTCCAAGTTTTATTAACAAATTAATTATGGATCGATTGTAAATCGATTATTCAACAGTTAAAATATAGACTCGTTCTCTCAGGGCGAACGATTATTTTTATATAAATTATTAAGATTAATTCACAGGTTCTTTGAGCTGTTATATTATAATAGTCAGAGAAAGGGCAAGTCTGGAAAGTATAACACTTACAATTATAATCTTAATTATCTAAAAATACAAAGATATGATTTAATATATATTGTTTAGTAAAGTAAGTTGTTCGAACCAATTTTGGTTTGATGTGAAGCTAGCGGTCCTACAGAGGATCATGGGATTTCAAAATTGCTGCTTCGTGCTGCATATGTTGTCGAAGGCTGCATGTCAAGGAATTCTCTTCAAATAAATGTCGCCTTTCCAAGTTTTCCTCATCCCCAGCAGTAGTGATTAATCCCTCTGGTGATAATGTAGTTGTCCTGGATCAGTGTTCAGTGATTCGCCTCATTAAATTGTGTTGGATAATGTTTTTAATTCACTTTATGCCATAAGGTCGATAATGGCAGGTTTCGTCTCGCTATTCAGAATTATCGTTTATAGGTGTGAAAATTGTTATTACACTTTAACTGTTCAGTATTAGTTTAATTCAATAGTTGTACTGGTTTATCTCACTGAATTTAGTGGTTGTTTAAGTTTTTTCCAAAATTCGCGATTTCAAAATTATTTGACTTGGTTAAACTCTCGCCATGTTTTACTCCTTCGCTATATGTGAATATTTCGCGAGAGCTGGCTTAGATGTGCCCTGTTCAACGTATAACAATCAACTGTTCTATTTTCTTCTTCGTCCGAAATGTCTTAGCCAATTTAATATTAAAAATACATTGTTTTAACTTTCTAGCATTTCTGCTTACATAACTGATTTTTACATTATATGACTGAATACATTTTTACTATTTTTTAATTTTATTAAATACCTAACACATAATCTCTTTCTCTAGTTAATTCTACGTGATTTAATACCAGATATGATACTTTTACAATGTTTTCCATCTCAAAATGCCCTATTTACAGTATTTTTTACAGGTAGGCCTATAATTTTACTTCCTGTCACATTAAATGGTTTACCATCCTTATGAAGTTATAATTATGATTGAACAAAATCCCTGATTGAAATAAAATGTTTATTTTTCATTAATTCCTGGTAATTTTATGAATTAGTTATCTTTTTTAAATATTATTCTTTAATTTGGGACTCCTCCTTTGATTTTTCTGTTATTACATTTGCATTTTTTCCAATAATCTTTCATACCTTTTTTCCAATATCTTTCTAAAGTATCGTTTCAGTTATAATACACTGTGTCTGATTTACATTATACAAATTTCATCAGTTTAATTAATTTACCTGACTTATTCATTAATTATAAGGTTGTTGAGATTTACCATTTGCCTAAATTTTACCTGTGTTCATTTACAATGTTTTATGGATATTACAGCTTGCTTCTACCCCTTCTGACATTCTATTCTAATACAATTTTAATTAAAATTCCCTTACTTAACTACATGAACATTTAGCATTGATAACAATTATTAACTCTTAACAAATATTTTATAACAAAAATTGTATTCAAACCCAGACATTTCAGCTTTGAGTTCATTGAACTAAACATAAACAAAACACATCTGTACTTTCATTATCTAGATCATTTCTTAAAATTACTTTTGGTGCAGTCTTAGCTGTTTTTGTTTTATATTGGGGATGTACCCTTTTTCACTTCACTTAAATATTTCCTGCTCTTATTTTATCTCTGTCATTTTAATGAATATTGTTGGATAAAAAGTGGCACTTTCTTAAAAACATTTGTAGTCTATTTTTTATAATAACATTCTACAAAATACTATTTCTGTATTTGATACAATAACTTTAAAGTTGTGTAAAAGTACCAATCAGTTTAAGATACACTTAGTTTAAGAACTTTAAACACAGACACTTGAAGTTTATTTAACATAATAAAATAACTTGCACTGGTTCACTTATAGTTCTACCTTTAGACACTTTTGTTTATATCTATATTACATTATTTGTTATTTTATGTGTTATACTTCCATCGGTTAAATATACTCTCTTTTGGGGTTTTATCCTTTTATTACTGGGTTTACTTTGGGTATTTCCCTACTCTATCTTGTTCTACGACGTGGTTTCTTCTAATTTCATTCCTTTTATTAGGGATGTCGGTATTTTCTGGGTTTTGCCTTACTTACTCCTATTCTACATTGTTTCTTCAAAAATGGTCCTTATAGGGGTGTCGGTTAGTTCTGGGTTTTTCCTTACTTACTCCTGTCCTACCTGGGTATTTTCTTACTTTATTTTAGTTTTTTGGTTTATTTTTCATTACTCATAGGTGTTACTTGGTTGTTTTTAATTTATTTTTATTTCTTACAATTATGATTGCATTTTACTGTTGTACTTATTTGTTTGTATTTGGATTTTTCCTTGATTTCATTTTATTTTAAATTTCTTTATGATCATTTTTCATTCATTATAATGTGGATAATCTGTCATGCTACAAAGTGCATATTGAAAATATTAATTACTTATCAGTAATATTGTTCTATTTGTTTCAGGCAATAAAGGGTAAAAAATTACAAGCAAACTTTAAAGGTGTAGCAATGGGTGACTCTTGGGTATCTCCTGTTGATTCGTGTTTGACATGGGGTCCATACCTATTGAACATTGTGAGTATAGAAAGGGGAACATGTTCATATCTTTTGAACAGTTAATATAACATTTTGTACTATATAATAGTAATAGTGGTTTGTTGATATTCATGAAAGTGTTTTTTATAATCCATGGTAAAAGCTTATTACCTAGTGTTTCAACTGTATCTAAAACTATTTATGATGCAATTATTTTTTTCATATTGAGCTGAACATCAGTGGTGAACCAAACAAGATACTGTTGAAATACAGTAATTGGGGTATGCAGTTATTATGGTTATATTCTAATTATAAGTATAACAAAGCATTAATGGTATTATTGTTTATTATTCCTTAGAATTACTACATGTGTATGTTAATTATAACAGGCCCCATAATCATCAAGAAAACAATTAAACATGCAGTCTGTTGCTTCTGTCAGCAATAGGTAGACAATATACCGATTTAATTTCATGAGAATATTTTAGTTCATGTGGTTTTACTGTATGTAAGTTATATACAGAATTAAATAAATATTCTAAAAATATTATGTGCATCTATGTCAGTTAACAAGTAATTAGTATTCTTTAAAAAATTATACCAAAGAATTAAAATTTGTATAAATGACAGAAATTGTCTTTCATATGTAACTTGGAAGATATGAATCATGATTTCAGTACCAGTATTTTGTTTGTTTGTTTTTTTGTTAAAAGATGAGGAAAGGATTGGATATAGCCCTCTCAAAATACACTCACAAAATTTAAGGGCCTGACTCTCAATGTTACGAGACCATGGAATTTTTTAAAAATTCGACAACTAAAACAAGTTTAGTTCTGACTTCCTGACCATTAAGCCCCAACTCTACCAAGTTTCAGATTAATAGCTCTGCAATGTACAATAAAAATGACATGCCTGTAATATTCACAGCCTGAAAGAGGCATATTCTTATAGACCTGTGTAGAATTATTTATAACAAGTGACTGAACATAATGTTTAATGTTGCGATTAACGAGAAACATAAATCAAACTGATTTAAAAAAAATCAGTATCCTGTTAATAATGTTATTGGAATTACCATTTTTATGACATTTTGTAAGGGAGGCAGAATAAATCTTGTATCTTGTTAATTGTTTATTAATTATCTTAACAATAAAAGAAACAGACTTCAGTGCATTTTTTGTCTGAACGTCGAGATAGAGAAGTACTAAAATATGACAATAGTATTTCATCCAAATTATGATAAATTTTAATTGATTGTCAATTAACCATTCACTGAAGGAAAAAGTATTAAATAATTATTATCACATATTTTATATAGGTCAGTACTAATACCCCTAAAGCTGCAATAATTTGTAAATATGCTTACTTACAGTCAACATATTTATTAGTTGATTTAAAACTTCTTCTTCTTCATCATGGCTTAGACTGTTTAGTCTGTTCCGGCTCTAAACTGGTCGGACCATCTCTCCTTGAGCTTCTCAGGCTTCTCTTTCCTTTTGGCTGATAAAATAAGGCTACCTTGGGGAATCTGTCACTGCCCATTCTGCTAATGTGTTGTTTCCAGTTTTCTCTATACTTAATGATGAGTCCATTCATTTCTTCAACTTTCAGTTCCTCTCTTATCTGATTATTTCTTTTCATATCTAATTTTGTGTACTCAGCTATGGAAGCCAAAAATTTAATTTCTGTAGTCTGAATTCTTGATATTTGTATAGCAGACATTGTCCATGTTTCTGAGCCATAAGTAAGGGTAGGAACTGGCATGGATTTGTATAATTTGATTATGGACTCTTTCCTTGTCTTGTGTGTTAGAGCACATAGGAGAGTTCCTGTTATCTGGTTAAATTTATTAATTTTCCCATTAACATCTTCTTCGTTTTTATATGAGAGGTTACAGCATAAGTAGTTAAATTCTGAGACTTGCTCTATAATTTTACCATCCAAAACAATTTTAGATCTAACTGACCATGTTCCTGTAAAAGCCATACATTTTGTTTCTTTGTCAGATATTTCCATATTAAATTCTTTTGCAATGTTATTTAAGGAGTGGAGCATCCTTTGCAAGTCATTTTCATTTCTGGCCAATAAAATCTGATCATCTGCAAACGTCAGAGTCTTAAGCATTTTGCCTGCAACTCTGATTCCTCCATTTATACTGTTAAGCCAAATCCTAACAATTTCATCCAAAAACAGGTTAAAAAGAGTGGTTGATAAAGGGCAACCTTATCTAACGCTTCCATTTATTATGACGTTCTTTAATGGAAATAAATAATGCCCATTTTAAAATAACGCTTTCCATTAACTGTTGCTTTATTTGTATCCTGGTCTCTAGATACATGCTCTTGATCACTTGCATTAAATTTAATGGAATGCCTCTATTTTCTAAAACTCTCCATAGTATTGACATTGAAACTGTGTCAAAAGCTTTGAAATAATCTACAAATAGTAGACGCGTGTCTAAATTTTGTTCTCTCATTTTCTCTTTAATCTGCTCAACAGTGAAAATATTATCAATATAGCCTTGTCTCTTTCTGAAACCCAATTGCTCTTCAAGCAGTATTGCTTCTGTTATGTTACTCAGTCTCCTGCTTATTATTTTTGCATAGATCTTATATGCTGAACAAAGCAAGCTGATCTGTTTGTAATTTCCAGGATTGGTTCTGTCCCCTTTCTTAAAAATGGATGTAAACTTTGCTATTTTCCATTCTTCTGCAATTTTCCCTTATTCCCATCACATGTTATATAATCAGAGCAGTCGTTCATGGAGCTCCCTTGGAGCATATTTTAATTGTTCTGTATTTATGTTGTCTACCCCACAAGCTTTGCGGTTTCTATTTCCCTTGAAGTTTAATATTAACTCTTCCATTTCTAATTTATCTGTTATAGTTGTATTTACTTCATTCAATGTTTGTATCCCTTCATTTTCATCAACGTGCCATAAATCTTTGTAATAATTTTCCAAAATCTCGTCCTCAATTTTCAATCCTAGCTCTGTCCTTCTCTTGGGAGTTTAAGTTCCAAATAAATTTAAACACTCTATCTTGCCATCCATTTAGGTTATGTTCCATTTCAGCTCTATATTTATCCCAATGAGTTCTGTTTAGTGTTCTTATGTTTTCTGACCTTGGCACTCCTTTTTTTTGTAATCAATTCTATTCTGATCCATTCTATTGTTAATAAATTTTAAGTGGGTTCCTTCTTCTTTTTCACTAATGTTTCTAATTCAGAATCCCATGCCCTTAGACCATGCTTACGTTTTGATATTTTCTTTACTCCCAACACTTTTCTTGTGGCTTTACATACTACCCCTTGTATATATTCCCATTCTGTCTCAATCTCAGGATTGTGGTCTGCTTGCCACAAGTAGCCATTTATTCTTCTTTGATACAAATCTTTTGTGGAGTCCTCTTCCAAAAGCCGTACTTTGAATTGATCTTGCTTGCTCTGTGTTTTCACTTTCTTATTCCAGTGCCCATACCATTTTCTTAACAAACTAATATTACTAATCAGTAGATGGTGGTCAGTGTGGACGTCACTTCCTCTAAAGACTTTTGTGTCCAGAACAAGGTTTATCAATTTTTGATTAACAATAATACAATCTCAGTTATTTTCTCTATGTTAGCAGTTTTCATAACAAATATGTCGAATTTTGTTGCTTCTCTGCTATATACACTTTTCCCTTGAACGAGGCCTTTCGGTTTTGCAACCATTATCAAGTTCTTCCTACAACAGGAAGAACTTGATAGTGATTGCAAAACCGAAAGGCGTCGTTCGAGGGAAAAGTGTATATAGCAGAGAAGCAACAAAATTCGAAATAATACAATCTGTTATGGAACGGGCACCTCGTTTAGTCCAGGTGTACTTGTTTGTCTCCTTGTGTCTAAAAAATGTGTTGGCAATCCTGAGATTATTTAGGCTTGCAAAATTAAGTAAACTATTTCCATTGTAATTCAATACTTATTCTTCATTGTTATCAGAGATGCCGGGAATTGGTACATTTCTAATACAAGCATTAAGTCACCTATAATAACGAGGAAGTCATTTTCATTTACCTTGTCAATTACTTCTTGCAGTTGTTGGTAGAATTCATCAGATTCGTTTTTCCTTCCTTCCTCCAGTGCACACCAACTCCCAACACTGTTAGATTCCCTCTTTCCACTCTCAATTTTATTGACATTATTCTTTCATAGTATCTTATAGCCATTTTAAATTCTTCATTTATTAAAATGGCCACTCCTACTTGAGCTTGTGTATTTATGTCGATACTACTGTATAACATTGTATCGTATTTTAAGTCTGTATGTCCTATCTGTTTCTTTTTAGGTTTCTGTTAATACTACTATATCCACTTTTATTTCCTTTAGTTATTCTTCCAATTTGTGTGTGTGTTATGTTGTATACCTCTGACGTAACAGGTAACAATATTTATTTTCCTAGATGTTCCGAATGGATTCTTCTTGTCCTTTTCTTTGCCTGGTCATAATCCTTAATATCCATCCGGCTATTAATTTCCCTTTGGTGCTAGCAAATAATATAAGTGTCCCTTGGATACACTACCAACGTTTCGCAAGTCAAGTTGAGTGAGGGGCTGCCATCTCAAAGCTTCTCAACAAAGCTCCTGCCTGTACTAACCGCAGGTAGAGGGCTGCCTCTTCCGCTATTGCTCAAATACAAACCATTGAGGACTTCATCCTTGTAACTTTGGACATGGGGTCACTATTATAATCTCCTAGTGACAAAGTGATCAACAGCTGCCCAATCTGGGTCAGACACTACCGCTTTTAGGAACGGTTTCTCATTACAAGGACACAAGGAGGTGGCCTGTACCTCCACCTGTTCATCTGCCCTCAAAAGAAGCTGTTGGCACTTGGTAGAGAGGGACAGCTTATACCAGCTGACACCTGGTCTCCACTGCCACATTAGCCACCATAAGGTGCCTATCCCCCACCATGAGGAGATGTGGTTGGAAGTTTCCCTTCATCAAGGTTATGGGACCCAATGGGCGTTTCCTATCCTCTCCAGTACTTTGGGGGACTGATTTAAAACTTTGTTTCAATAATAAAATAAAATAAACACACACACACACACACACACACACACACACACACACACACACACACACACACACACACACACACACACACACACACACACACACACACACACACACACACACACACACACACACACACACACACACACACACACACACACAGGTTTTATAGACCTACATTGAAAACTCACATATATGGAGTAAAGGTAGAACAAATATATTATATATATATAATTCATATTATTTATATATAACATTTTTCAAGGGGGTAGTGGATACTGAAGGTTACAAGACAATAGACTCTGCAGCACAAAAATTAAAGGCTGCTGCAGATAAAGGTGACTACATCCAAGCTGCTTATTTGTATGCAAACCTGCAAAGTGTTGTGGAAGAACAAGGAAATGGAGTAAACTTTTATTATGTACTTAAATATACTTATGATACAGATATGAAAATGAAAATTCGAAAAGGAAATCTATCAGGTAAGCTGGAAAAACAACAAGCAGCTTGTTGTACAATTCTGTATTTAAAACTCATGTGAGATATAAAAGTACATTAAAAACCCTTTTTAGTGACAATTTATACAATTAATTACTGAACACACCATATGTGTATATAGTTGTAGCTGAACAGGAAATATATAAACTCACTACAACTATATTAATTTAAATTTCAAATAAAAACTCTGCTTTTAGAATGCTGGTAATAATAGTAAAATAATAATAATATTTTTTTTTGCGATGGAGATTGGAAAACTAAAGTTTGCCACAGGACCTTCCATCTTTTGCCTTAGTTCTTCTCTATGTAGGCTTCTACCTGATCCCAGTGCTGTTCGCTCTACAGTATTATTCCGATGATATTTTTGAGCAAGATCTGTCCCACTACATTTTCCAGGGTTTGCCTCTCCTCTTTCCATCTATCACAGGTGAAAAATGTGTGATTCACATCGTCTAATTTCTATTTACAGAAAATGCAGTTTGGTCTGTCTACTTTCCCCATCCTACATAGGTAAGCCCGGAACAGGCCGTGGCCAGTTAGATACTGTGTTACGAAATAATTAATCTCTCCATGTTTGTGGTCTGTCCACTCAGCTAACTGTTTTATGAGCCTAGTGGTCCATCTTCCCTTTGTGTCACTGGTCCATCTTTCCTGGCACTGAGGCGTAGTACGGGCCCTGGCCTCTTTGTGAGCTTGTACAGTATCTACATGGGCCTTCCTCTTGTAAACCAGTTCCTGTGCCAGCAGATCGATTGGGATTATTCATGTCCATCCAAAGAATGCTATCATATGAAGTGATCCACAAGTCTGGCCCAAGAATTGATCCCTGAGCTGCCCATGCTGTGACCTCTTTAATCCAGCATCCTGCTGTAGTATCATAAAGTAATATCCTGTCACCTAGGTAATCTCTAATCATCCGCAACAGGTATGTGGGTATCCAAAACGTATGTAGCAAAGCGTCAAGCATATCACTCCACTTTGCTGAGTTAAACACGTTTTTGACATCATCCAGCATTACCAAGAGGTATACTGGCCACGAGAAGTGGTTTCCTCTTTCAGTTATCTTGCGAATTCAACTACTATATTAATTGTGTCTACTGTAGACCTGCCCTTCCCAAAACCATATTGTCTGTCAGATAAGTCTCTGTAGTCTTTTATTTCTTGCAAAAGACGAGGTTTTATCAAATTTTCTAGCACTTTCCCGGCAGTGTCCAGCATGCACAAATGCCTGTATGATGCTGGAGAATTGGCATCCCTTTTGCCTTTACTGATAAGGACCAGCCTTTCCCTTTTCCAACATGAACAGAAAACTCCTGACGTGAGACAAAAGTTAAACATGCACAACAACAGTTGTGGGTGAGTCCGCCCCACAGCCTTCAGTTTGTCTTCACTGATTTCGGGATCTCTGCAGGCTCTATCATTTCACGCTCTGTTTCTCTCACTGGATGAGATGGGAAAACGGCATCTATAATGTGTTGCATTCTCTACTCATCCTGTGGCCCTTCCCACGCAAAAGCTTCAAGCATGCGGGTAACAATTTTATAATCTAGTCCCCAAGGGTCCCTGTTCATCTCTTCACCCTATGCTTTTCAACAAAGCGCCTGTTGCCATGTAATAGTTTTGTGCAAGTCTTTTTTTGCTGCCTTATGCTCAGCTGTTCTGAGGTCAGCTTCTCTTCCTCTTCTTCAAGGCTGTTGAGCTTTCTGCCTCAGCCTGAGGCATTTATTTCTGAGGGTAGCGATCTCTTCCATCCACCAGTAGACCAGGCACCTATTGTTTCGAGGTCTTTGCCTGGGCATAGATTCATCACAAACCTGTTGTACCAGCCCAATCACAGCCTCTACCTCAATCTTTGCACCATTCCGGTTATCAGGTCCCTGCAGAGCCTCCTCAATCTCGCGCTGACCCTCTTGTAGTACTGAAGACACCTTTTCTAAATTCATTCTCACCATGTTCCATCTACATGGCTTGTCTGTTATATTTCTTCCTATCCGGCTTTCTTTACAAATGTTGTAAATTATGTACTGATGATCACTCGCTGCATAATCCTTGATGACACGCTACTGCCGAATCCTTGATACTAGATGTTCTGATGCTAGAGAGATATCTAAAATAGTTTCCCTACATCCAGGTCGCGGGTCGCTTGAATGTTGATGTCCTCCCAGTATTAAGCACTACCAGATCCAGCCTGGATGACATCACAACCACTCGCTCTCCTCTACTGTCTAGTTCAGGCATGTAGCATTTCAGCCTTAGCATTGAAATCACTGGCCATGATCATGCCTCCTTCCATTTTTTGTATAACATTCTCCAGTCCATCCATCCTAGCTTGAAACATGTCAATCCACTCATTTGGTGTAAAGTAGCAGGTTACATATGTAATGCTGTTGCTCTTTATCCATACAAAGCATCATCGCAACCACGGCTGTCAACGTGGACCAGCTGAGAATCTGAATCAATATAGCCGCAGTCCCCAGGTTGTCTGAATACCAAGCAGGTGTGTCCTTATTTCTATACTGTTAGCGAATAATGATTATATCAGCGTTGTGTTCCAGTATGGGGTGTGAGTATGTCATGGGCCAACCTACTTCTATGCATATTTCCGAGAAATTTAACCATATCAGTTTTGTTTTACCTTGTTCAGTGCCCTTCGAAATACTGGACATTTACCAGAACCTGAAATGTGATTTACATCCTCTCCTGACTGCTGCAAGTCAGTGCAGAGTATGCAGCGTGGATTGCTAGTACAGGTCATATGGTACAAGGCATCAACTGGTACTTTTCCATTACCAATGTCCAATAGCTGTTTTGAAAATATGGTTGACGCATTGCGCTGCAGATGTACGCGCATATTGGTCTTTAATGTGAGTTTCTGCATATGTCTCCAAAGATGCGATGCTTTGAGGCAAGCGTTGAGTTCATCAGCTGGTGTTGATTTTGGTATGACTGGTAGAGTCTGTCGGAAGTCACCTGCTAATAAAATGAGAGCTCCACCGAATGGGTTTGCATTTGCTCGTAAATCTTGAAGAGTTCGATCAAGCGCTTCAAGCGATTTCTTGTGTGCCATGGTGCATTCATCCCAGACAATCAGTTTGCAAGTTTGCAGCACTTTCGCCATGCCAGAACCTTTGGAAATATTACATGTTTGAGCTTGGGCAAATTGTATATTCAATGGCAATTTGAGCGCCGAATAGCCGCAATACCTGATGACGCAAGGGCCAAAGCAATTCCATTTTGAGAGCGAATTTGAGCTAATAGCAAACTGATGAGGAACGTTTTTCCTGTGCCGCCGGGCGCATCAAGGAAAAACAGACCGCCTCTACCATTGGCCACCGCATTTGTAATTGTGTCGTAGGCTAATTTTTGATCTGCAACTAAGAGTTGTTTATTTGCTTCGACAAATGCACGCAAGTCATCAGCACTGAATTGTTGTTCTCTCAATAAATCTCGATCATAAAGGTCATAGGCAGAACGTTGTTGTGCAACCATGCCAAGTTGAATGAGTGTTTTGTTGTTGATGGTTAAGCATATGTCTTCGATTTCTATCAGAGCTTCATTGAAAACGTTGTCCGAAAATGGAATGGTATTATCGTTGCTAACGGTACGAATATGGTGCAAAATGTCTTCGCTCAAGTCCTCTCTGAATTTTTCCCATAGATCGTTAGGGTTGGATGGCGAACATGTGGTCAAAATGATAGCGAATAATGTTCGTATTTGTCGCGGATGACTGCTGACAGAGGCGTCCATCAATGTAATTTCCCAATGTTGGTCATTTTCGAGTAAATGAAGTTTTTGGCAAGCCTCTCTGTATGTCTGGCATTCTACGCCATCGATCGTTCTCAAATTTGCAAATGAAGTTGAACCTTTGACATTAATCAGCAGCATTCTCAAATAGTAGCATTCGGCATTATTTGGATGTAGTGTGTAAATACGGCCCAATGCGTCAGACGAATACAGATTTTGATAGCCTTCAACTCGCGTGCCTTGTTTACGTCGTTGGAATTTTTTTGATGTGGCATTCCATGTATAGTACTTTGGTACTTCTGCGTACAATAATGTTTTGGCAAATACATCTTCATCGCGCAGCGCAAAAAATGCTGTCAGTGTTGTGTGCGCTGGTGCAGCAGCAACATTTCGTGCGTTCTCTTCCGTGAAATAGACTCTTTGTCCATTTTCAACGTGAACACTAAGATGAACAACATTGGGATACCGACTGTGAATTGGGAAACTCAAAATGCGCCACACAGCCTCATTGCTGCTGATATATCGACCTGTCTGAAATTGAATAACTTCATCCGTGCGCGCATCGGGATTATCAACACTGAATACTGCCATATCGCTGCCCTTGTTGACATATTTGCATATGTACTTTATTGATTTGACGGAATTGCAATATTCCAAATTGATATGCGCTTTAAATGTTTTTGATAACAAAGGCGAATATGGCACAATCCATCTGTTGTCGATTTCAATATCGGCATTTCTCATTCTGAACGTAGCTGTGCGACCTCCATCATTTGGTTTACGGCGTCTGTATTGAGGATAACCGTTATCACCAGTGCGAGTTTCATGAATGAATTCTCTGGGATACTTTTTCGTGCATTTGTTGTCTGCCATGCATGGTGATTGTGGGTTCATAGCACCGCATGGTCCATGCACCATATTTTTGGTGACAATAGCGAACAGCAATCGATCTTCTTCAGGATCTGGTATTTCTGCACAAATGACATCATCAATTTGAGCTGAGTGTATTTTCGTTTTGAGCCATATGAGAATGTGTGCATGAGGAAGGCCTCTCTTTTGCCATTCAATGGAATACATCCAGCATCGAGTGTTCACCATAAATGTGATGCTTCACAATAAAATCCATCAATTTCGTGAGTTTTTGCTTGAAAATTCGTGCAGTCAAATCGTGTCGATCGGATGGAGCTTGACCGGGCAATAGAAGCTCTTTTATCTCGTCCCATGCTGGATTGCATGTGAATGTGATGAAAAAGTCGGGACGTCCGTATGAACGCACATATGTCATGGCGCTTGTGCGTATTCATGCATGTGTCGCGGACTGCCAATAAACTTTGCTGGAAGTATGACCATTTTGCCAATGTCGCTGATGTTTCCATCGTTCGCAATCGAATCTCGTAAATGAATGTACTCCTCTGAGCGCAACGATTTTTGATTTAATCGAATGAAGAGGAGACGTTCAGATTCAATTTTCGCATACATGTCTACCACGTATTGGTGAAACAGTTGACGGCATTGCAGAATATAGAGGAACTTCAGGTATTATGGAATACCATTTACATTTGTAATCATAACTCACCTTTAACATTTTTAAATACCTTAAAACTTAAACAGATGCCAACCTTAATAAGTTATTATTATTTATTGATTGGTATAAAGTGAAAATAAAAGCTATAGTATACCCAAATTTCATATTGGAAAAAAAGTTGCACTTGGAGGGTAATATGGAATAGTCGGGTAATATGGAATAGAGGGGTGAAAGTAAAGAAAACGAACAATATTTATCAAAATACCCAATTTAATTAACATAATTATTGGCAATAATTATATTACTTGAAGATTAGTCTACAGTTACGGTATATGTACCTTAAAAAAATACAAAAACCTAATAGTTATGTAATTTTTCACTAGATTTAACTTATTGTAGTTTTTAGTGTATTGCAGTCAATTTTTATAAATAGATTAGTAACATAGAAATTTCTAAGTTTAGCAGTTTAAGTAAATATAAAGATACATTAGCAAAACTTAATAGTAGAGTAGTTTTTTACTTAACTAGACTACTTATAGTAAAAGATGAACATAATCTAATCTAGTTTATCAATTTTTCTCAGTTTTAAAAAGGCACATTATTTTTATGAAAAAACACAATTTAGTCTAGATAATTACTTTACGGATTATGTCCTATATTGTAGACAAAATGTTCTTTGTTGAAATGCCATTTACCTACAAAAATCACAAATATAATCAGTTTTCTCTGCGCCGGCACAGTCAAGGTGTGCCCACATGGAACAGGATAAACATTTAACCCACAACTCCCCTCTTGCATCTTCAGAAAATTTTCCATTGCAGAAGAGGCAGTCGGCATCAGTATCGTCTGGTGTGGTAGACGGGACGAAGTCCAATTCTGACGATACATCCGAATGAAAAGATTCATCGTCACTACTTGACTCAGTTGTAAACAATTTTCTGGAATGCTTCTTTTCTAGTTTAATTTTCTTTTCCGGTAAAGGATTTTCTGCTTTTGGAGGTTTTTTCTTCACTCCCTTGGAATCTTTCTTGGCATTTTTTTCTCGCTTAGCACTGAGGTCAGTCTCCAGTTGAGTTTTGTATGGAGATCCAGTTAGTATCGAAGATGTCCCTGGTTTTCTCCCTCTCATCGATGTTTGCTTTTTGGGTGGTGGAGGTGATATCTGATAGGGTAGGACAAAGTTAGAAGAACAAGCAACTGGTTCACGTGGTGTATGAACATTTTCAGAAGGATCTTTAAACTTACTTGACTTCTGAGATGACTCTTGCGCCTTGCTTGTGTCAACAACCTCGTCATTTACAACCCCGCTTATATCAGAGGTTTTAGACGAACATGGCACAGACAGAATAGGTGTGCATGTACTTTGGTTTGAATTTTTCTCAGTATTGTGTGGATCTCCAGAAGCAGACTTGTCTGGAACAGAAGCATCTTTGTCCTCTGCAGGATGTGTGTGCGTACGTGAAGCAGCAAGAAAATCTTCATCGGAGAAAATATTCCTATTTACAGGGTAAATACTGGTAACTTTGAACCCATTAACTGTAATATCACCCCTCTGGACTTTCAAATAAGCATGGCCAAACAGTTCGATTATGTCAAAAACACTCAAAGGGCGTGAACTGTGTCTAAAAATTTTCGTACTTCCTCACTATAGTTCGTTTTCAAAGGGCCCATAAAGGTTTTATCCAGGGGCTGGAGTTTGTGTGACGAATGTGGTGGTATGCAGATGATAGTGACATGATTAGACCTCGCCAAATTGATTATATCAATGTTGCGTTTATGGATGGAATGCCCATCTAGAACTAACAGAACAGGCGAATTTGCAGTAGGTTTTGTGTTAGCAATAAAATGCTCAAACCATTTAGTGAAAATGTTTGTTTGCACCCAACCAGATGGGTGACATGCCACGATGGACCCTGGTGGAGCACCTTTCATGAGCTGTTCATTCATGTTTTTTCTGGAGAAAATAATTAGAGGAGGCACAAAATGACCCTCAGCACTCATACAACTAATAATGGTCACTAAGGAACCTTTTTCAGCAGATGTCAGGGATCCTATTTGCTTTTTTCCTTTTAGACCGATTACATGTGGAATTTTGCTTTGGACCACTGATAAACCAGTTTCATCCACATTATAAACACGGTTTGCAGGATATTTGTGTTTTTCAAAAAGTTTTTCCAAGAGGTCGAAAAACTTATTCACCTCCTCTTTATTAAAACCTCTAGCTGTTGAAAAAGATGTTCCAGTAGGCTTACGGATAGATAACTTGTCCCTATTTCTCTTCATAAAGGCGAAAAACCAATCCTTACCTGCCTTATTATCTTTCCCAAAAGGATGAGCTATATTATTATGAACTGCAAGTTGGAATGCTAGAGTGCAAATATCCTTTATAGTAAGCCCAAAAAACATGGCCTCCATTTCAATTAAGTATTTAACTAACTCCTGTTCTAATGTTTTAGAAAAAATTGGCTTACATCCTAGGATTGTTGACGCCGCTTTTGTAGCATCTTGCTCCTTACTGTTCACAAGGCGGAAGAGTGAGGCTCTTGGTACTCCAAACATTTTAGATGCCTTCAAGAAGCCCATTTTCTTCTCATGGACAAGCTGATATTGCTTGTGCTATTCGTGCAGGGTCCCACAGCTTCCTCTTCCTACCAACGTCTACTTTTTTCTTAGGCATATCTGAAAAATAAACAATAATTGGTAATATTGAAATATTTATGTCAGTACTTTTGGATGACATAATTTTAAAACTGAATCTAGCAATTCTTGGTAGGTATTTTAGTATTCATCAGCCTATTAATAGTAGCCTATTTAAGAATTAGCATAATATTATAGTATTTTGTAATTAAAATAGTTGTTAACTGTAACCTAGAGTCTATCTCATAAGAAGTAGATGAAATTTTTGGTAGCATAATTCTGTCGGTTAATATGGAATACTGTGATTTTATGTCGGGTATTATGAAATACTGACTATTCCATAATGCCCGACACGCCATCTTGAAAATCAAAACCTTTTCACCTTACTGTGAGTGTAAATAGAAGTAAAATATCTAATGCAGTAATAAATATAACTCGTTTACTTAGTATGACACTAGCTTTGAATCATTGACAAAGGACTATAATAATTAATATGGATTTATAAAAACTTACCTGCAAAAATTTATGAAAGTCGAAAAAACAATTCCCTTCAGCCACGAAGCAGCGAGACGCGTCACCTTCACAACATTCACTGCAGAGCATTATGGGTGTGTTTAGAAGTAGTTTGACTGCTTTCCGCTAATCTGCAGCACCTTACGGGTCAGATATCTAGGTATTCCATATTACCCGACCATTCCATAATACCCGAAGTTCCTCTAATTTGTTCCGTTTTGAGGTATCATTATGCGGTTTGAATAATAATTCATTGCTGATACTTTTTTATTGAGTTGTTCACCTGTAAGAAGAAATAAAATGAAAGAAGCGATAAGATAAATGTAAATCTGATTTACGAATGAATGAAGGGTGATTTTTTTTTCATATGATACAATGTGTGGAAATAAGAATAAATACAATTACCTGTAGCTGGATTAGTTTGCATAATATTGAAGTGATATCCGTCCTCCCCCTCCCAAAAAATTATGGGATACTGGCAACGCATCGTAAGATCGATGTGTTTCAGCGACACGTACAATTGTGTTATTCCGTCGCTGAAGAATTATATCACGCGTATCACGTTCTTCTCCAACTATAACAACTATACTTCATTGATGGTAGGTGCGTTGTAGCGTCTGGCATGCTGTCCGACTGGTGTTTTGTCGGCTCTTATATGGATTGCGTAATTATCCGCCGGCAAGTTATCAATTGCTGTTTTGAACAATTTTATCAGGGCGTTGTGTTGGTGCAAAAAAGTTTGCAAAGTTGATATAATATGACGTTTGGTGCCTGGAATCGCATTGTATCGCTGATCAACTTGCACATCATCATCGCCAATGAAGTAGATTTGTAAAAATTTATGTTCAGCGTCGGGAACTGGTAGAAGTGATCCTACGTGATGATATATTTGCCCTTGAATTTTGAAAGTTGGCATATATTGGTCTTGGAATACTTTATCGGCTCCAAAGGATGTCATTTGAAACGCCGAATTGTATTTGCGAATGTTTTGTAAAAAGTGCTTCAAATCGGCTGAGTTGCCCGAAAGCAATGGCAACAGAGGTTCAGGTGGTGGATGCAAAGTCGGAAGTCTAACTTTGCCATTTGCGCAGCACATTCCTGGTGTTTCATTGTTGAATTTTCTTGCACCGCAATGCCCACACACCTTATCCATTTTTCCGATGTCTACACTTGGATGCAGACTGTAGTCGTAATTGACATTGTACTGGAATGCACCAAGATTCAAGTCAACATGCACGGTTCGTCGAGATCGATTAGCTCGTAAACGTTCTGCTTCGACTCTTACTGTTCGTTGCTCTTCTGATTCTAATGCACGCCATCGAGTAGCTCGTAAACGTTCTGCTTCGACTCTTACTGTTCGTTGCTCTTCTGTTCCAATGCACGCGATCGAGTGGCTCCTAAACTTTCTGCTTCGACTCTTACTGTTCGTTGCTCTTCTGGTTCTGATGCACGCGATTGAGCAACTCGTAAACGATCTGCTTCGTTGCTTGCTTGTCGTTCCTCGCTTGTTTCAGAAGCTCGTAATCGCTTTTTGTTTCGTGCTCCGCTGGTAGATCTACCAATTGATGCGCGTTTAGGAGGCATGATTATTTTGACGGAGAAAGCAACAACAACTGCAAGCAAAGCAACAATATTGTTAATTAATTTAGAATATATATATATTTTTTTTAATATAATGGCTCCATTGTGAAATCGATGATTCTGCCAATGTCAATTTAGGATATAGTTTTTTTTTGTCAGAAACCTTCGCGGGCGTGCGCACAACAACTCACCAAAGTTTCATCGAAGTCGGATGAATGTTATAGGAACGCATAGAAGACGAACGAACGAACACACAAACAAACATTAATTTTTATATATTTGGCTCCAAAATTTGACAAATTTCGTGCGCACAACAACTCACCAAAGTTTCATCGCAATCGGATGAATGGTATAGGAACGCATAGAAGACGAACGAACGAACGAACGTACACACAAAACAAACATTAATTTTTATATATTTGGCGCCAAAATTTCCAAAGCTAGCAAATTTTCGCTATACTGAGGTAAAACGCTTAAATTTTTCATGTAACTACCTAATAACCATACCTTTTTGGAATCCGTATTTAATTTACTACCTGTAGGATATTATATTTGCTGCTAATTGGTAACAATAATAAAAATGTTGAAAACTTGAGATTTTCGCTATAAAAACCTCTGTATCAAATAAATAGAACACAGTTTACAATCTATGTACAAATAAATTACGTACCTTTTAACAGTTTTTAAACAAACAACGTCACTTAACCACTTTAAAACACAATATTTATACACTTTAAACTAATGAATGGGCGTCAATGGCGCGGGCCGCAAAGACAAAACTAAACTTTTTTAATATCTGGCACAAATTATGCCTCACTGATATTCTCGATATGGTTAAAATATTACGATGGGCCAAAGTAAGACTCGACCTGTTTCACTGAGTGTAAGAATAGCTTAAAGTCGACTGGGAGCCGGTAATTTGATACCTGCCGGAATCCGGCAGCGCGCCACTTTAAAGGATATATATATATATATTGTAATAAAATATAAAGGATTGATGTGTGTATGTTCTTAAATTGGTGTGTAATTGGTGTGGCTCTCGACGTCTTACTGGCCTGAAACACTTCTTTAAGTTTCCCAGCTGGTCGAGTCTCAATGGTAGCAAGACCGGTCGAGTAGCGTAATGTCGATGAAGTAATATATGTCCAGCTTCACCGAAAGTTTCAAAACAAAAATTATTGTTTTGAAGAAAATTAAAAAAAAATTATGTTTATAAAAAAAAATAATAAAAAAAAAAATTTTTAATTTTATTAATTAATTATAATCAATTAATTAATATAGGGCTGTGAAGTTTTAAAAAGTGTAATGCTCTTCTGAAAATTGTTATTAAAGTTTTGGTATATTTTAAATAAACTATCACCACTCATAAGATTGTCTTCAAACCAATCGATACTTGTTTACCTTTTTATTTTTTTAGGTTATCTTCACTTATAGGTGGTAAAGTCCTGATAGATTATTAATTATAATTATATTAATGATAACTAGTAATATTTATGAAATGAAGAACTATTTAGTGTTGAAGAATATTAATGTTTTATTAATTAATAGCAATTTGACTCTTATCGATTATTATCGACTCTCAGGATATCGAAAAAGTTACAAAGTATATTATATAAAAATTATACAGGGTTCTTTAAACAGCCAATTATTATCAAAGTCAGAGAAATCGGGCTAATATTTAAAAAGTATAACGTTAGAATCAAATTAATAATTATTACTAAACACAAACATTGAATAATAATTTGAAAATAAAATAATTGTTTTCACCAAACAGCTGTGTTTAACTAGGAGAGGCATTGGAATTGTCAAAGAAAGATGGCTGCCGTCAAGTTGATCAAAATGTCGCTCGTTCCTGTTGCGTTCCAAATAATGTATTTTCTGGCAATATTCCTGTTCTGGTGTCTGCAAATCTCTTGTTAAATGTTGTGTAGTGACTGGTGTAATGTTTGTGGGTTGTATTTAGTATATCCGTGTAATTATAAGTCAAAACACTTTTCCCAATTCCGACACTATCACTTGGTTAATGTGTTATACAGTTTTCTGGTGTTTTGTGGTGTTTTTCGGAGTAGATATGTATTGTTTAGGGTTAATAAGTGTTTCTTGATTGTTTTTGTCACAATGTATATGTTCTGGATGTATTTTATAAGTCACTCTCGACTTCACAGTAACGTACTATTCGCCAATTAACTTTACCGTTAGTAAGATAGGTTAGATCGTCACAAAACTCTCGTTTATGTTAACCGTTTGAATACCAATAATCAACTAACTGTTTCCTCCAGTTTCAATTAAACTCTTAGCCAATATAATATTATTCTTAACATTGTTCAAATATATTTTCATATCCTGTGCACACTTTAATATTTCACTATATAAATACCTAAACTTGGGTTATTTATCAATTTTATTCACTAGATGTTATTTAAATTAATCTTTCAGTTCATTCAGCTTATTTTCAGATCAAATAATGCCGTTTTATAGTGTTTTCTGTCCAAAAAATAGTAATTTTACTTTCAGTTTGGTATACTCTGAAAAGTCAAAACATCAAAATTTACTTCCTGTCATTATATAAATTCAGCCATTTTATCAATTATATTTAATATTAATAATCTTATATTGTATTAAAAGGTTTATATTCCCTTATTTTCTTGTAATGAATTGAATTAGTTGTATTCTGAAACATTATTCTGGAATATATGACTCCCATGTCTAAATTTCTTAGTTTAGTCATTTTCATTTTTATTTATAGTTCTGAATATAATTTATTAAAATCTCTCTAAATGGTATGTGTAATTATATGGCATGATCTCAAGTTTATTTTGTCTAAACCCCTTTTGTTTATTTGCTTTTAAATGAGTAATTTCTCTGTTTTGATGAAGTTTGGTTTCCATTCTTTTGGCCTATGATTTTTTTTAACAATTTTTCTTACAAAATATTTTACAAACAATATATGATATGTGATACCCTCTCTGACTTTTACATATAGTATTATAAATTAAACATGTTTTCAAATTACACAAAAACAATTAGTATTGGTTACAATACAAATAATAGTTAAAACAAATAAAGAATATTTTTTTAAATAAATGGTTGTCTTCAAGTCAGACATTTTACAACAAAATCCTTATTTCTAACATGGAAATATGGTTTACAAAAAAGGTTTTTTACTAACTAACATCTTAATTACTCTCGACTATTTACAAGTAGTAACTATTTTTATAGTTCTGATGTTAGTTGTATCAGACCCAAACAAATGGCCTTACATCTAAAACATTTTTAAACATTCTTGTACTATATACATAAAAACCTTATATTTATATTCTTATTTCTAACTATTATTATAAGTAGGATTCTACAGTTTTTATACCGTCTTTTATACATTGTCTTTGGGGAATTGTACCCTGTCATTAATAAATAAATAGTATGAATTGTTCAAAAAGTATTATGAAATCTGTTTTTCTTTTTTCATGTAAAACAAAATGTTATTTTAAACAGATTCATGTCTTATGAACAACATATTGTCACAGTACACATTTCAAGTCATTGAAAAATTCATATTTCATTGCATTCAATGTTTGTGATTGCCAAGAATGAAACACAAGGTTCATTTTTTATAATACCCAAAACTATCACTGGTTCACTTTGCACTTATGTATTATGTTAATGCTAAATGGTCGTATAGTCTTATTAACATAATAAATTGGTTAGCGTTTTTTCAATGGAGATTTGTTCCATGGGTACTATATTATTGTTTCATCTTAGTTCACAGGCAACTTTTACTTTATACACTTCTCTCTCTTAAATTTATATACATGTGGTTTTTATTTCGTTATACTTTTATTTTTAAATATTTATTTTGGGGATATAGGGATTTGGGTGTCTTTTATAAGAGCATGACATATTCTTCAGGATGCTGCCTTCTTCTTCTTTCATCAGTCTTCTTTTCTCCTGCCTTCTGGGACTGGTATCTTCTCCATCTTCTTCTTGATGCCATCAGGTTTCTTGGGATCTTCTCCATCATCTTCTTTATTTCAGAAACACACCACCTGTATTGGTTGATCTTGGCTTATTTTAGGGTTTCTATTCTATTTATTCTCCCTCGTTGTGGGTTTGGTCATTCAGTACTGCTTTGTTATTTACTTTTTTACCTTCCTGGGTTATACCTTGAAAACCTTTGGTTATGAGACTGGTCTTGGATGACTCATCACTAGTAACTCCTTTTATTTGAACTTGTATTTTCTTTATAATAATGATTCCTTTCCACAGTTGCTATGAATTAATCTATTTATATTAAACTTAATGCTTTCTTCCAAATTTAAATATTATAACTTCATTATTCTAATGATCAATTGCCATTCAATATTATGCATACATCTGTCATGCTACAGATTGCTCTCCTCCAGAAGTAATTATTTCAGACATGTTTATGGATGAAATAATTTCTTATGATAATTTCATCATTTCTTATAATTCATTTTCTTCTCCATCTTTATATCGACTTTTTTATAATTAGGGTTTAATTAATTTTATATATATAATTATTTGTTTTACTACTGATCCTTTTCGGATAGTTAGTGTCTTCTGAGATATATTATTATTGTAATACATTTTCTTCCTTTATCAACTTCGTGTTGCATCCTTGGGATATTAATTCCCTAACATTCCCTATCACGTGGGCTGGGGCAGATCAGAGGGGCACTGTACGCTACTTCTCTGCTGGCCATACACCACTTCTATAAATTGAGTACAGAGGCATATCCATCCCTGCTCAAAAAAAAACATAATGCTGCTGGAATTATCTTCAGTCAGTCATCGAATAAATAAATAAAAAGTAGTCTCATTTTCGACTAATAAAAATATCTTTGGATTCTCCACTTCGTAGTCTCTCAGATTATCTCACATTTTCTATCTTAATAAATCTTCATAATCATTATTATACTCATTACATATATATTTTTTTCAAAACTCTTAACTTGTCTTATATATTTAATTTAATTATGGTTGAAAACCTTTCTTTTAATAATTCTGGTTACTGTTTACAGTGTAACTCTCTTTCTTCTTCATCTGAATTCTCTTTATACTTTCTTCTGGTTATTCATAGTATTAGCATGGTCTTTATATATAGTCTTTCTTAGTCATTATTTGAATGGTCTTAATATATTATATTTAATTTTTTAACATTGTATCTTTACATTAGATATACAGGTTGTTATATTGATCATTTTATTTAAACATTTTGGTTCTTTCCTTTCTCTTAGAAAGTTATTAATCCGCCTTCGCATTCATTACCATTAATTCATTTATATCATATTTCATGTGGTATTTCTTCTCTTTGCATTTCATATAGGTCTTATTATTATCATTGGTTCAAAATCATCTTCTCCATATGTTTGGTATGAGTTGTTCTTTGCTCTTAATTAACTGTTTTCATTATCGTTTCATAGGTAATTAGTCTCTTTGCTTCCAAATTTTTTCTTCTCTTGCATATTACACTCTTTTTTGTTATTCTTCTCTACTCCTTCAAATGCTATTGTGAATGTCTAGCATTTATTCTGGATTAAAATTAATTCTCTTTTCTGAATTAATCACTTTATTTTCTTCTCAATTCAATTATAATTGACACATAATTATTTTTTGGAACTTGGTTATTTTTAATGTAAAATTCAAACTATTCTTTTTATTTAATTGAAAAATATTTCTCATAAATCCTTGTAATATGTTGATCTTATCTTGTTTCAAAGTTCTGACGTTCTATCAACATACAAATTCTGTTTAATTCATTTATTCCCAGAATTGTTTCATTCAGAATTGTTTATAGTACTGTGATTTTACTATTATTTCTGAATGTTTTGGTATTTCTCCAAATTCAAATTCTTCTTAATTATTTACCATAAAGTTTTCTCATAAACTTAGTTATAGTAAGTTGGTCTTACTTTATTTTTAAATTTTTTGTATATTAACTTCAAAATTCCTTTCTTCTTAATTCTTCCAAAATGTTTTTCTCATAATTCAGTGGTAGTAAGCTGTGCTTGCTTAATTTTAAATTTTTTAATTAAAATTAAGTTCAAAATTCTCTCTCTTTCTCTTTCTTCCATAAAGTTTTGTTCTAAATAATCAGGTTGTAGTAAGATGTACTTACTCAATTTTAAATTTTTATAATTATATTTCAATTCAAAAGTCTTTCTTTTTCTTTCTTCCATAAAGTTCGTTCCAAAATCATCAGGTTGTAGTAAGATGTACTTACTCAATTTTAAATTTTTTATAATAAATTCAAAATTCCTTTTCTTTCTCTTTCTTTGTCTTCCATAAAGTTTGTTCAAAATTATTAGGTTGTAAGTTGTTCTTACATATTTTAGAATTTTTTCAAAATTAAATTCAAAATTCTAAATTCCTTCTTCTTATAATTCTCCAGAATGTTCTTCTCAAAATATTAGGTTGTAAGATGTACTTACATTATTTTCGAATTTTTTAAAATAAATTCAAAATTCTAAATCTCACAACTCATTCTTCATAATATTTCTTCATAGAAGCTTGATTGTACACTCCTTTGATTTTTCCTGAAACGATTTCCTTCAACTCATATGTATTGTTATGTTTATCATTTACCACAACATATGGGCCAGTGTAAAGTAATAATAGTTTTTTGGTTATGCCTTCTAAGGTGCTAGGCAGCTCTCTATTTTTTAGGAGGACTTTTTCACCCTCTTTATATGTTACAATTCGCCCTATTGCCTTCTGGTATTTGGCTTGCCGTTTTTCCTGATCTTCTGCTACCTTATTGTAAAACTTCAACTGGTTGAATTTCCTATTATTGTTCGTTGGAAATTCAATGATTTGTTCAATGTCTCGGGGAGTCGGCTTCTCATACATGGCTGAGTATGGTGGAATTCCTATAGCTGGATGGTGGGCATAATTTAGGAATGTTTCTGTCGCTGCTAGGTACTCTTGCCACTTTTTCTGTTGGTTGTGACAGTACGTGCGCAATATCCTACCCACTTCTCTTAGTACTCTCTCAGCCGGATTGCTACTTGGGTGGTAGACTGATGTCTTATACGTTTTGACCCCAAGTGCTAATAAAGTGTCTCGCCATCTCCTCCCCTTAAATTGTGTACCATGGTCGGTAATAATAGAAGATGGTCTACCGATCTCTGGGATATACAAATCAATAATCACCGCCAAAACCTTTGCTGTTGTTGCCCGATTAACCGGATATAGCTTTATATACTTGGTGTAGTGATCCATTATGATTACCAAGTATTTATATCTGTGCCGACCACCGCTACGGGGAAATGGCCCGCAGATATCCAAAAACACTTTTTCCAGTTTTGCGTTGGAAGTTATCGGTATCATGATACCCTCTGTCTTTTCATTGTTTACTTTTGCACATTGGCAGATCTTACAGGACTTGATGTATGTTCTCACCTTGCGGTTGATATTCTTGATCTTACAATTTTCCTCTAGAGCCTGTATCACTTTTAACGCTCCCATGTGACCATACCTGACATGGTAATCGATGATGACCTCCTTTTCGATTTGGTGTGGGATTATCACCTTCCATGTCTCATCATCCAAAGCGGTTTTTACGAATAAAATTCCCTTGTTAAGGTGGTAATATTTAGAAATGGTTTCATCATTGGCTTCCAAACGACTCACAATGTTTTTCAGCTTAGGATCAGACTGCTGATGGATTCGGATATTTATTAACAAAACTTGTAAATCGGCTCTGGTCGTGAATATGTCATAAATTTTTACTAAGCTCTCCTTCTCTCCCTCGAAAGTCTGATCTTCCAGATTTATACGTGACAACATATCCGCTACCACGTTCTTCTTTCCTGGAATGTATTCCCATTTCAGGTCATATTCTTGTAGGGCGAGTACCCACCTAGCCAATCGGCCGTGACTCAATTTACACCTACGAAGGAACGAGATGGATTTATGATCAGTTCGTACCGTGACTTGATATCCGAGAATGTACGTCCGGAACTTGCTGCATGCGAACACCATGCTCAACAATTCCTTTTCTGTCACACTGGTTCAGTGTGCGACTAGCGAAGCTTATTACCAGATGTTGTCCCTCCTCGTCTTCCTGGTATAATGTCGTTCCTAAGCTTAAATCGCTAGCGTCACAGTTTAGAAAGAACGGTTTCTTAAAATCTGGGTGACGAAGTATGACACTCTCCAGAAACTTCTCTTTTATCAAGCGGAAAGTAATATCTTGATCTTCACCCCAAGTCCATTTGTTTTTGGCAGATAACTGTGGTTGAAACTTGGCGGTCAACTCGGAATATCGGCTCTGAAACTTCCTGTAATAGTTACAGAGTCCGAGGAAAGATTGCAATTGTTTCCTGTTTCTTGGTTGCGGGAACCTCTGAATTGCCTCCACTTTTTCTGCTGATGGGGTAATACCTCGGTCGTCTAGGTTGAAGCCTAAGAATTGTACCTGGCGCGCTATGAACTTGGATTTCTCCAACTTCAGTGTTATGTTGTTCTGCGCTAGTTTGTTTAGTACAAATTCCACTCTGTAACAGTGCTCCTCCCAGGTTCCGGATGTGATGAGTAAATCGTCAACATAGACGGTGGTAAATTGGAGCGCTTCTTGTCCAAGAATCTGGTCCATGCAAGCCACAAATATGGCGACAGAATTGACAAGTCCGAAGGGCAGTCTCTTGAACTGGTAATTGCGCCCTTCGAAAATGAACGCTACATACTGGCGGCTTTGTGGATGCAGCTCTACCTGCCAATAACCACAGACCGTATCCCAGGTGCTAATAAATCTAGTACCATGAAAACGTTTTAAAATCTCTTCTATTTCACCGGGAGATGTTCTGTCATTCACAATTGTCTTGTTCAACTCACGCGCATCTAAACAGAGCCGGACTTGTCCGTCTTTCTTCGGAACAGCAATAATTGGACTAGTGTAAGGTGATTGACTAATCTCAATTATGTCGTTTTCTATCATCTTGTTTATCTCTGTTCTCACGGCTTCTTTGAGCGACTGCGCTATTGGATATGACCTCCGGTTAAACTCTACGTTTTCTTTAAAACGAAGTTGGCACTGGTAGTTTTTTACCTTCCCTGGTTCATCAGAAAACACCGCCTTGTATTTCTCATATATAGCGATTAGACGATCAGCCAGATGTGTTGGTATTTTCTTGTTATCGCTTCCGCACTGGAAATTCCGTATTTCTTGGATCTTAACTGACCATAAATCCTCTCCTCCATGATTGTATATTATGGGTTTATAAAGAGGGCTGTTTCTAATAACATTTATTTTACGAAGTTGTTGATGTATAGGGCTGGGAAGTATAGTTGTGCCTCCCACCAGATCTGCGGTCCATGTTACTCCGTCTGGGAAAAGTGATACTTTATTTAAATTAAGATCGATTACTGCCGAATATCTACGAAGAATATCGCAACCGACTAAGATGTCAAATGGTAATCCGGTGGCGATTAAAAATTCCATGTCTAAAGCTATATCACGGCTAACGACACTTAAGGAAACTTGCTTCCTAATGGTTTTATTCTGGCGGCCAGTTGCACCTACCAACACAATGTTGTTGACTGGTAACATTGGCAAAGTTTTTCCACATGTACATTGTATTCTCTCCAACTCATTGGAGTTTATTATTGAAATATTAGCTCCTGTGTCTATCATTATTTTAGCGGGAACTCCTTCCACCTCCGCTGTTATATAAATTATCTCATTATTACTGTTGCTGAGACTCTTCTCGTTCTCTTCCAAAAGTTCAGTTCGTATGTCTTTCAGATAATGGTTACTTATGATAGTGATATTCTTATTATTGTTTGCTTGTCGCAAATCATCCTTTTCTAACCCAGGAAGTATAAGCAGTAACGGGTCATCGTTGTTGATTACTGCCTCCTCTCGTTTAAAGTATTTTGGTCAGTATTTATATTATTATTGACCGAGGCATCGTTCGGGAAACTCTGGTTTGTCTCCTGACGTTCTGTACCCTGGTTGATGTTTAACGCCCTGTTCGGTTGTCTGCCAAGATCTTCCAGGCTGGTACTTCGTCTTCCCTCTTCGTGTCTTGGGCCGTCTCGTTCCGCACTCCTCCATCTTCGGTCGGCGCCGTGGAAGCTGCTCCTCCTCGGTTGATAATATCTCCTGGGTCCGCGATCTTCTGCTCTTATAAAATTTACCCTAGGGCGCGACACTCGGTTATTACTATTGCTATTATTGTTATTGCTAAAATTATTATTATAGTAATTTCGGTTAGGTGGGTAAGGTCTGTCACCATTATTGTTGGGATATGGATTTCTCTGACTGTATGGGACATTATTATTTTGTTGATAAAAATTGTTTCTATTATTTGGGTAGGGGTTGTTATTCCTTACGCCGTTAAAATTACCGTTAAACTGGTTATTACGCGGCTGGTTGTTAGGGCCGTCGTAATTATTGGGCTGGTTCCGGTTACTTGTATGGTTATTGCCGTTATTGGGGTAGGTAGTCGGCCTTGCTTCTGGTCTCTCATTTCTCTTTCTGCTCTGCCGATAATACTCTTCGTTCTCGTATCCCTCTAGTAACTCGGTCATTCCCTGGATCGTCTTGATCTGGCTACCTCTCCGGGCCCTGATAATGTCCTCATCATAGTGATATGATATCTTGTTCACTAAACATTCTTCTGGGATTGCTGGCTCAAGGTGTTTTGCCATACACACCTTCCCCAAGAAATATGCCGTCATACTGCTACCTAATTGTGACCTGTATCTTCCATTACAAATATTGTCACGGATCAAGTTCTGGGTGGTCTCAGACCAGTATTTTGTCTTAAACATTTTCCGGAACTGTTGGTAGTCGGAAATTTCACTCCGGTTGGCCATCCACCAATTATCTGTTATGTCTCGGAAAGACTCGTCGAATATCTCCCTGCTATGGCTCCATTGAGTAATTTTATGCTTGGTCAAATATTCTTCTACCCTGGCCAGGAACTCCATCGGCTTGCGTTTGTATTGCCGGAAGTTGAGCCACTCTCGGCTTTCGTTGACAGGCAATCCGGTGAAATGAGTCGGTCTGTTTCTTATTGCTTCCATCTCCTCTCGGCTTTGTCGCACCTGACCGGTGATATTGGCCATGGTCTCTTGTATATCATTACATCGCTCTGTGACTTGGTTGCGTACTTTTCCGAACTCTTCTTGATTTTCCTTCCTCTGTTCTTCTACCTTCCTACGACTATGTTCTTCAATATTTGTGAACTTGATGTTCACCACTTCTTTAAACTCATGCACCTCCTTTTCGGTCTGGTTGCACTTTCCATCAATCTCTCGAATCTGTCGATTGACCATTATATTTTCTTCTTCCATCTTCTTATTCATCGCTTTTTTGTTAACAGTGATTTCTTTATTCAGTTCTCGCAACAATTCCATTCTTTCGTCCAGTTTATCCAAATTCTCCTGATTTACCTCCCTTAACTCTTCTCTTAGAATTTGATTGTCTTCTCTTAATTCTTCCAATTTCTCCCCCATCTTCTCTTCCAACTTCCTGTTATCTTCTTTCAACTCTTCCTTCAATTGTCGGTTGTTCTTCTCTATCTTCTTCCTGGTTTCATCTATTTTCTGATTGGTATTCTCAATTTTATTAATCAATTCTTCTTTAGTTGACTTGAATTCTTCCTTGAACGATTGGTTGTCTTCCTTCAATTCTTCTAACTTTTCTCCCATCCTCTCTTCCATCTTCTTGCTGTTTTCTTCCATCTTCTCTTCCAACTTCTTATTCAGGGACTGGTTGTCTTCCTTCAAATCTTCTAACTTCTTATTTGTTTCTTCCTTGCCGGATTTGATATCTTCTTTCAAAGACTGGCTATCTTCTTTCCTTTCCTTATCACTTTCGTCCATTTTCTTGTCCCTTTTCTTGTTGCTCTCCTCCATTTTCATTAACATTTCCATCATTGTCTCTAAAATTGGACCTTCTGCTGTTTTGGATTTCTCAGGTTGTTTCTCTTGGAGATTGACATCCCCTGTCTGTGTGGGTATCTCCGGTTGTTCCTCTTGTTGTCCAGTTTGTTTGGACAACACTGGTGGTAATACCTCTTCCGCCTCTACTGGCGTCGCCTCCTTGTTGTCCATGTCAACTTCTATTTCTTTCTCGGCCTCCGCCGCCCGTTTCTTAGATGTTGCACGTCGTTGCATTTTCCCTTGAAATTCTCTGGCTCTGTAGCTGTTGCCTAGCTCCAACTAGTGATTGGGCAGAATGTATTGGCCTTCCAATCGCTAATTAAAGCCCCTAAAGTTGTACGCCAATTTGTAATAAAATATAAAGGATTGATGTGTGTATGTTCTTAAATTGGTGTGTAATTGGTGTGGCTCTCGACGTCTTACTGGCCTGAAACACTTCCTTAAGTTTCCCAGCTGGTCGAGTCTCAATGGTAGCAAGACCGGTCGAGTAGCGTAATGTCGATGAAGTAATATATGTCCAGCTTCACCGAAAGTTTCAAAACAAAAATTATTGTTTTGAAGAAAATTAAAAAAAAAATTATGTTTATAAAAAAAATAATTAAAAAAAAATTTTTAAATTTTATTAATTAATTAATTATAATCAATTAATTAATATAGGGCTGTGAAGTTTTAAAAAGTGTAATGCTCTTCTGAAAATTGTTATTAAAGTTTTGGTATATTTTAAATAAACTATCACCACTCATAAGATTGTCTTCAAACCAATCGATACTTGTTTACCTTTTTATTTTTTTAGGTTATCTTCACTTATAGGTGGTAAAGTCCTGATAGATTATTAATTATAATTATATTAATGATAACTAGTAATATTTATGAAATGAAGAACTATTTAGTGTTGAAGAATATTAATGTTTTATTAATTAATAGCAATTTGACTCTTATCGATTATTATCGACTCTCAGGATACCGTATCGAAAAAGTTACAAAGTATATTATATAAAAATTATACAGGGTTCTTTAAACAGCCAATTATTATCAAAGTCAGAGAAATTGGGCTAATATTTAAAAAGTATAACGTTAGAATCAAATTAATAATTATTACTAAACACAAACATTGAATAATAATTTGAAAATAAAATAATTGTTTTCACCAAACAGCTGTGTTTAACTAGGAGAGGCATTGGAATTGTCAAAGAAAGATGGCTGCCGTCAAGTTGATCAAAATGTCGCTCGTTCCTGTTGCGTTCCAAATAATGTATTTTCTGGCAATATTCCTGTTCTGGTGTCTGCAAATCTCTTGTTAAATGTTGTGTAGTGACTGGTGTAATGTTTGTGGGTTGTATTTAGTATATCCGTGTAATTATAAGTCAAAACACTTTTCCCAATTCCGACACTATCACTTGGTTAATGTGTTATACAGTTTTCTGGTGTTTTGTGGTGTTTTTCGGAGTAGATATGTATTGTTTAGGGTTAATAAGTGTTTCTTGATTGTTTTTGTCACAATGTATATGTTCTGGATGTATTTTATAAGTCACTCTCGACTTCACAGTAACGTACTATTCGCCAATTAACTTTACCGTTAGTAAGATAGGTTAGATCGTCACAAAACTCTCGTTTATGTTAACCGTTTGAATACCAATAATCAACTAACTGTTTCCTCCAGTTTCAATTAAACTCTTAGCCAATATAATATTATTCTTAACATTGTTCAAATATATTTTCATATCCTGTGCACACTTTAATATTTCACTATATAAATACCTAAACTTGGGTTATTTATCAATTTTATTCACTAGATGTTATTTAAATTAATCTTTCAGTTCATTCAGCTTATTTTCAGATCAAATAATGCCGTTTTATAGTGTTTTCTGTCCAAAAAATAGTAATTTTACTTTCAGTTTGGTATACTCTGAAAAGTCAAAACATCAAAATTTACTTCCTGTCATTATATAAATTCAGCCATTTTATCAATTATATTTAATATTAATAATCTTATATTGTATTAAAAGGTTTATATTCCCTTATTTTCTTGTAATGAATTGAATTAGTTGTATTCTGAAACATTATTCTGGAATATATGACTCCCATGTCTAAATTTCTTAGTTTAGTCATTTTCATTTTTATTTATAGTTCTGAATATAATTTATTAAAATCTCTCTAAATGGTATGTGTAATTATATGGCATGATCTCAAGTTTATTTTGTCTAAACCCCTTTTGTTTATTTGCTTTTAAATGAGTAATTTCTCTGTTTTGATGAAGTTTGGTTTCCATTCTTTTGGCCTATGATTTTTTTTAACAATTTTTCTTACAAAATATTTTACAAACAATATATGATATGTGATACCCTCTCTGACTTTTACATATAGTATTATAAATTAAACATGTTTTCAAATTACACAAAAACAATTAGTATTGGTTACAATACAAATAATAGTTAAAACAAATAAAGAATATTTTTTTAAATAAATGGTTGTCTTCAAGTCAGACATTTTACAACAAAATCCTTATTTCTAACATGGAAATATGGTTTACAAAAAAGGTTTTTTACTAACTAACATCTTAATTACTCTCGGCTATTTACAAGTAGTCCTATTTTTATAGTTCTGATGTTAGTTGTATCAGACCCAAACAAATGGCCTTACATCTAAAACATTTTTAAACATTCTTGTACTATATACATAAAAACCTTATATTTATATTCTTATTTCTAACTATTATTATAAGTAGGATTCTACAGTTTTTATACCGTCTTTTATACATTGTCTTTGGGGAATTGTACCCTGTCATTAATAAATAAATAGTATGAATTGTTCAAAAAGTATTATGAAATCTGTTTTTCTTTTTTCATGTAAAACAAAATGTTATTTTAAACAGATTCATGTCTTATGAACAACATATTGTCACAGTACACATTTCAAGTCATTGAAAAATTCATATTTCATTGCATTCAATGTTTGTGATTGCCAAGAATGAAACACAAGGTTCATTTTTTATAATACCCAAAACTATCACTGGTTCACTTTGCACTTATGTATTATGTTAATGCTAAATGGTCGTATAGTCTTATTAACATAATAAATTGGTTAGCGTTTTTTCAATGGAGATTTGTTCCATGGGTACTATATTATTGTTTCATCTTAGTTCACAGGCAACTTTTACTTTATACACTTCTCTCTCTTAAATTTATATACATGTGGTTTTTATTTCGTTATACTTTTATTTTTAAATATTTATTTTGGGGATATAGGGATTTGGGTGTCTTTTATAAGAGCATGACATATTCTTCAGGATGCTGCCTTCTTCTTCTTTCATCAGTCTTCTTTTCTCCTGCCTTCTGGGACTGGTATCTTCTCCATCTTCTTCTTGATGCCATCAGGTTTCTTGGGATCTTCTCCATCATCTTCTTTATTTCAGAAATACACCACCTGTATTGGTTGATCTTGGCTTATTTTAGGGTTTCTATTCTATTTATTCTCCCTCGTTGTGGGTTTGGTCATTCAGTACTGCTTTGTTATTTACTTTTTTACCTTCCTGGGTTATACCTTGAAAACCTTTGGTTATGAGACTGGTCTTGGATGACTCATCACTAGTAACTCCTTTTATTTGAACTTGTATTTTCTTTATAATAATGATTCCTTTCCACAGTTGCTATGAATTAATCTATTTATATTAAACTTAATGCTTTCTTCCAAATTTAAATATTATAACTTCATTATTCTAATGATCAATTGCCATTCAGTATTATGCTTATATCTGTCACGCTACAATATATATATATTTATATATATTTTTTTTAATATAATGGCTCCGTCGTGAACTCGATGATTCTGCCAATGTCAATTTAGAATATATTTTTTTTTGTCAGAAACCTTCGCGGGTGCGCACACAACAACTCACCAAAGTTTCATCGTAATCGGATGAATGGTATAGGAA
Organism: Magicicada septendecula; assembly: GCA_034769895.1. Lineage (NCBI taxonomy): Eukaryota > Metazoa > Arthropoda > Insecta > Hemiptera > Cicadidae > Magicicada > Magicicada septendecula. The sequence goes on from CM068368.1 coordinate 666,825,320, forward strand.
CGCATAGAAGACGAACAAACAAACAAATATTCATTTTTTTCTGACCAAATGTAAAGTGACTGTTACATATGCTAAGTAGTAGATCTCATTACTGCCATGACAGAGAAATAAAGCTGGTTTATTGTGGTATTGCTTCATAATATCATATCAAGTGAGTTGATTGTTATATGATACATTCAAGCATATTTTCTTGAATTGAAATGAGACAATGTAAATTTTCTATTTTATGTTAATGACCTTTTAATAAGTCAAAATATTTGTAATTTGTTACTGGTTAATCACTTTATCGTGTTATGACTACAGTATTTAAAATAATTTTTTGTTCTGCTTTTATTGTGTACTTGATTGTTTACACATTGGTTTTAAAACTGTCTTTTATAGTATTTGATTGTGAAGAAGTATTTGATTTTTGTATTTTCAATGTTTATTTTTTAATTATAAGTAGATAGTACTTTGATTTTTGCAGGTAAAGGTTATTAAATACTGACGTTATCATTAATGAAAACTCATATGGAATATCTTTAGATGATCTAATGAATGGTGATGTTAAGAAAGCTCTTAAAATACCAGATAATATTGAGTGGGGAGCCCAGAGTGGTTATGTTTTAGATAATTTATGGGATGATTTCATGAAGCCTGTGACTGATGTTGGTGAGTAACAATTTTTTATAATATTAAAGAGTAAGAAATGTAACTTTATCTGAACAAACACACACACACACACACACACACACACACACACACAACATCAAAATGACTATGTTACAAATGTTGTGTGTCATGATTCTTCATAAGTAGAAAAACTGAGACGACATGGCTGTTCAGATTCAAAAAATTAATAGTTCAATATATCTCTGTTTTTATATATGTGATGTATCTCTTGTACATCATGTGATATTATGAGGACACTGAGGTAGGTAGGAAGATATAGAATTTTTTGTTGTGTGTTAGACAGTAAGCTCTAAAATGAATTTCAAGGATATCTAAGAAATTAAATTATTATTATGTACATTAGAATAACACAACATCAAAAACCATCATAGGTTTTTTTATTTTGTATCACTTTAATACTTTTTGTTTACAATGTGTTACATTCTTTAAATTCTGGAAGACAGTTGACAGAGAACAGAGGTTATAATCAACCAACATCAGAGGGAGCAGTAGTATTACAATTGTTGAAACAGTGGTATTAATAATAATGGCAGTATAGATGGTAGCTTGTGAAACTGTCAAGACTGAAAAGGGTACAAGTGGTTTCACATAAGAAAAAATTGCACTTCTTAGACCTCCATCTATCCTGATGGAGAATTAAACCAAAGGCTATTAACTCTAACATGTTTTATGAAAAATTTTAATTATGGCTAGCATATTACATATCAGTATTATTTATGTGTTGGAGAAATAGCTGTAACTGTGTAAGTGATAATGATATATTTTAGAAAATACAAACAAATTCAAAAGCACAATAAACAGTTTGTTACCAGTAAATTGTATTGTTTTGTAAATGAAAAGTTCTGCTTATTTTAAAATGATGTAAGGTGTATACAACAGCTTTTGGCTGACTGTTGTAGTATTAAACAAAATGGTTTCATATTTATTGCTCCCCATTAATCTTTTGACAATAATGCTTTCTTGAACTTGAAAGTTTAAGGAATGCTATTCACAACTCTTGATTTTGTCAAGAATAAGGTGTAATGTGTTTATAGAAATCTTTTATAAGGTGACAGACTGATAAATATCTTACATGTAATTGTAATATAGAAGTCTCAGCTATATTTACAAATAATATTTGAAGAGTGTAATGTAATTTTAGAGCAAAGGATTTTAACAGCAGGTGTCCAGATGGTGAGATTTGTGTTTGTGTAGATTTACAAAATATAAGTAGGTTTGATAAACTGGACGAAAAGTGAAAATGATGTGTCTCTTGTTTCAGTGGAAAAGTTATTAAATGAGACTGACATAGCTGTGATAGTGTTTAATGGACAACTGGATCTTATTGTTGATACACCAGGTAGGGATGCAATAAATAATATATAAAATATAATATAATCATAAGTTGCCAATACAGACATATGTTGCTGCATACATGCATGCATATGTGTATGCCCAACATGGACATGCATACTCTCTCTCTCTCTCTCTCTCTCTCTCTCTCTCTCTCTCTCTCTCTCTCTCTCTCTCTCACACACACACACACACACACACACACACACACACACACACACACACACACACACACACACACACACACACACACACACACACACACACACACACACACACACACACACACACACAGAGTAGTAAGAATGGACTGGGAGATAGAAAGAGAATATGTAAGAAAGAATATGTAGTGAATATATAATGGTAAAAGGCTATTCATTTAAATATGAGTAATGTTTGTGCAGACAATGTTTTGCTATGTAATTGTCTTTTTATAACAGTTCTTCAATAAGGAAATAATCTCGTTTGAATTAAAAGAAAACTTTTGTTAGCTGTAGTAAAATGTGGATTAATATGTATGTAGTAATGATGAAATTTATTACTTTAACAAATACAAAACATGTTCATACCAACAAAATGATTACAAAATTTGTTCATACCAACAAAATGATTACAAAATTTATGTATACAAAATGATACAAAATATCATTGAGGTATATTAAAAATTGTATGTTCTTTAACACAAAAAATAAAGCACAAAATTTAGCATGCTGTATGTATAATATTTCAGACAAATAATTATTGACAGGCTTTTCATCTAAATACCAGTTGTAGGCCAAATTATTTGTTCCATGTATACAGTTTTAATATTACTTTTTATTGCTGTTACTGTTTTGCAATATGAAATATTTTTATTTTCTTATTAATGGGTCTTAAATAATAATAATAATTAATCATTAAATAAACTCATTTGGATTGATGGCTCAATGTAAGTAAAAATTACAATGTTCCGTTAATTCTATGTAGACATAAAATTTACCTTATCCTTATAAATTTTATGAAAGTAAATAGATTACATTTTTTTTAACAGTGTTCAATAATCGCTGTACATATTAACATATAGCCAGCCTACACATAGCCTTTATTGTACGGAGAAACTTGGAAAGATGAATAGTTGCAAGCTACAGTTCATGCCTTAAACTTGAATCAAGTATATAGTTGTACGTACAATAAAGGCTATGTGTAAGCTGGCTACAGTGATTATTGAACACTGTTAAAAAAAAAAGAATCTATTTACTTTCATAAAATCTATAAGGATAAGGTAAATTTTATGTGTACATAGAATTAACAAAACACTATGTTTACTTACATTGAGCCATCAATCCAAATGAGTTTATTTTATGATGATTATTATTATTATTATTATTATTATAAGAAGAGGGACCAGACTGATTCTATGTGTGTTTAAGGCAATACAGTAATTAGAATCAAACTACCAGTCCTGTATAATATCTACAGTCAACTATATTTTTCTGTAATTTGGTATTTATTTTAGTACCATTAATCACACTTTGCACGAATAACAAAATCAATGAATGTTATGTGTGTATTAATGCCTGAGTTAAACCTACGTTTACTGGGTATGACTTTAAAAAATCAGTTATAAATCTTTGGACTTTCTTAGTTCGAAAAGATTAACAGATATTGGTGATGGATTACATTTGTTTTTATTTTTTAATTATCTGTGTAGCTGTATGTAGTTTGCCCTTATACTTTTGTATAAAGTAATAAAAAATTGATTAAATCTTTACAAAAATCATGACTTTTATGTACGTGTGTTTGTGTGTGTGTGGTGTATTTGTATAATGTGTGTTAACTACCAGTTGTAACATGCTTTATCCAAACAAGGAATCCTATGTCTACAGTATATTTTGTTTGTGTGAGTGAACTCTGGTTAGAACATGAATAAATACTAATCATTAAATATACAGAATTTTATTTTAAAAATTTGTACATTTAAAAACTAAATTTTTTTATGCAAACAGTTCCATTAGAGGAAGAATAAGAGATACGTATATAGCCACAATTTGAGTGCAGATTACATGTGAATAACTGATCTATTTAGACACAAATTAATTACTTTGTTAATTAATAAATTGTAAACAATTAATTTGTATGTACTAAATTAGTGAAAAATCACAAATCTTATGCAACTACTGGATTGCACATCAATGTTGTTATTAGTGCAAGAACACATGAAAAAGTGTTTAAAACCAACACTTATGCAGGTTGGTACAAAGTTTGACAAGTCTAGAAGTGCGTCCAACAAAATCAGACCTGTCTACTTACACCATATTATAATTACCTTGGACAATTTCGAATGAAGGGACAGGTACCATGGCACTCACATTCTTGATATGGGAACATGAGAATCATCATCATCGTCGTACAATAACCAAAACTCATGGATAGTGGTCAACGTGGGAGCACTGGACTCATCACTATCATTCAGGAGCTATGTATGTGTGGCGCGTGCGCGCGCACACACACACACACACACACACACACACACACACACACAATGATAATGTTGCCATGGTAACATAGCAGTGAAAGCAGGTGAAAAAAGTACAAATATATTTTACCGAGAAAAATAAATGCATATACCGAAAAAAAAATATGCATACATTCAACCATGATATAAATGAAGAAATAAAGTGAATACATGACTGTATATAATGTGAATACACAAATTTGAAGAACTAATATAATTAAAATTATATAATTTTAATATTTGTTGTTTAATTTTTGTAGTTTGTATATTCTTTCTGTTTGACTTATGTGTAATATGTTATTATGCTGTGTAAACAGCTTCTTAAAAAAAGGGAATATTTCAAATTTATAATTTTAAAATACTTAATATTTTTAAATCATTGTTAATAAATGAATAATTTTCTTTTTTATATTTAAATAGATATTTCAGTAAAATCTTTCTCCTCTCAACTAACAATAAGGTTTATTGTGCAACAGTAGTACTGGACGCAATTCACACACAAATTCTATAACCTAGCTGGTAATTTATGTATTACAGTTGCATTCATGTTACCACAGAAATGTCTTTTTAGATAACTGTAGATGTTGCAACACACACACACACACACACACACACACACACACACACACACACACACACACACACACACACACACACACACACACACACACACACACACACACACACACACACACACACACACACACACACACGCACGCACGCACGCACGCACGCACGCACGCACGCACGCACGCACGCACGCACGCACGCACGCACGCACGCACGCACGCACGCACGCACGCACACACACACACATGTATGTGCACACATATGTGCACACATATGTGCACTGAAATGATAACTTTTTTGTTGCCCTTACCTTCAGTGTAAAAGTTTGTTTAAATTAGAAATTTGGTATCATAATTGTGTGTTATAATTGATTAATTCATTAATTATGAAAAGTTTACTTTATTTAGGCCAAGTGAATTGGGTAGACAGATTGAAATGGCCTGGTGCTGACAAATGGAAAGAAGCAGCAAGGACTACACTTGACGTAGACAATACCATTCAGGGCTTTGTTAAAAGTTATAAGAACTTTTGGTTTTACTGGATTAATGGAGCTGGACACATGGTACTGTAAATTACTTTTAAAATTAATATACATATATCACAAACAATTCCTGTCATGCTTCATACAGAAGATGAAGTGTAAGATAATTATGGACACTTTTGACAACACTATTTTAACTGGTTTGACTTATGATGGGCATACTTACTGCCAGCCTGCAACTTAATTTAAAGCATTTATTCATAAATGAATTGTGAATTGTGTACAATATGCTTTTGCTACAAAGTGTATGTACAAAAATACTGACAGTATTATATTGCTTAGAATAAATTTACAAGTTTCATATTCACCACAATCATTCTATTCTGCTATGCTATGAAGACTTCATTTCAATATTTTGATCCTACAGGCTCCATTAAAAAAAGAATATGGTAGTAAAACAACAGCCTGAGTTTCAAGAACTGTAACGTGCAGAAACATGTACTGCATTCAATTGCCTGTCTCATTGCCACTAAGTTTATGGGCATGTGCAGTAGCTTTACACTCACATACTTTTTTTTTGTAATGTTAACTAGTAGCTTGAAAACTCTGAATTCTTGTTTTGTTATTAATGACTGACAGAACATGTGAATACAGAACTATCTTTTAAAATTCACGTTGAGGTGTCATAAATCTGTCATCATTTTTGTAGAAGCACAAACGTATTTCACAGTGAAAGCAAATTTTGCAGCGACCTTAAAACTCCATTACAACTAAGTGCTTTGCAATGATCTACAGTGTAACCCCTCTTTCAAAAGCCTTATAAAAATTCTCAAATTTTTTTTTTTATTTTTGAAAGAGGGGCCACTAGTTATTTAAAACTAGGCGGAAGGCCTAGAGAAGCAAAAAATGCGCTGGGTCCAGTGAGACAGGACTTGCAATGAAACTCTGCTGTAAGACAACAATATCAATTTTTATTATACGCATACTTCATTTTCTACACATCTGCATATGAATTTCAATTTAACGTTTGCCCATACAATTCAACCTCTAATACTTCTTCATACAATTATAGTGCTTTTCATTTTCATATTAATTCAAGAAAAAATTCTTTGTATAACTCAACAGTATATATATATTGTAACGATATTATCTGTGTGTACCTGTAAAATGTACACAAATTTTGTATGTGTAATAATGATGAGTGCGTTCGTCTCGCACCGGGGTCGTTACATTAATGTTCGTGGCTAACGATGTCCGTAGCGCTGCGGTAATCACCTGTATAACACGGCAGTAACCTTACCTGTTGCTTATAGGGGTGTGTTAATCCCGGGTGGCGCCAAGTCGTTTTATAAAACAACTAAAATTATTGTCTGACGAGTTATCAGCGGTGACGGTCGGGGCATTCAAATAATTCCCGCTCGCACAGCCGTCTAAATTGTCGCTGCTGCTGCGCAAATGACAACTTGTTCGCTTTTCGTCAAATCTATTCTTAACTAAACACTAGTAATATATAAAGCACTCCCTATGAAATAATAACGACGGTTACACCCTGTAATGGTTATTTTTAATAGGTGATAATTAAAATATTCACATTAACAATTATATAATGATAAATTTGCACCGACTGATTACATTAGACTCTGTTCTCTAGGCTTGACGAATAGATCAAGGAAACATTCAGCAAGGAGAAGATAACAAATAATTAATCAAACAGTCAAAACTAGATGGATTAATTATTTATAAGTGTGACAAATAGAATCCAAACAGTGCAATACTAACCAGTGATAAAATAATAAACCAAGTGTTTTTTGAACAAGTATCACCAGTCAAGTGCTAATATTAAGGATATACCTAGATGACAATTGAGAGAATATTTGTTTATATTCCCAGGGCCCACGTCTGCTTCGGTCCTTCTCCCTGGTTTTTGATTCTTCTATTTCCAATGCTAGGTGTTCCTCACTTGGTTGTAATGACTCGTATTATGTGTATCTATCGGTATTAATATGCGTGGAACGTGTTTTCACAATTTATAGTTAATTATGTAAGACGTTTTGCAAACGCGTCTGTACGCTATGACCGTTGTTAAAGAAGTCTCATTTTATTTATCCGAAATTTCTGGTTGCTATGGGTAAACTTGGAATCTGGTTGGTTGATTCGGATATACATTGTCATGTAATTTCATTATTTCAATGTCAAAATTTGTTCAAAACCTTTAAATTATTATAACTTTTCTGTACTGATTGGGAATTTAAAACTATTATCAACCTTATTTTGGTCTTTACATTTGACACACATAGACACTAAACATGCCTACCTTTACTTAAGAAATACAGCTGTTACAATTTTGTTATTTGAATTTTTCATAGATAGCTTAAAACGAATTATTTTGTTTCTAGATTTGTAGTGTATACTATTAACTATCAATCTGTTCATCCTTCAATATTTGTTTCATAAAATTCCTAACAGTATTATTTAAAATTTACAAAAGTTGGTTTTTTACCTGGCCTATGTACTGGTGTTATCTTCATCACCATGTTTATAAACATTTTACCTTAATGTCATTTTCCATGACTGATATCTTAGTAAACCTTTAACAGTTAAATTAACTTTTAACAACCATAAAAACTGTTTAACATATAACACTATCTTAACAAAACAAAAAAGGATATACTATCCTATTAGTTTAATCTCATGCCCACATGGCTGTGATTCTACTGAACATTTGAACAAATAAACTGCTTTTTACTTAATCCATACAGTTGTTTAACTCTTAAATTTATAACCTTAACATAACTTTAACATAGCTTTAATATAACTTTAATATAGGCTTCATCACCACTCAACAGAATATAACTTACTCTTAGTGCTTATTTTAACAATTATAACTTTTGCACCATTCTATAACATTAATATTACCATCTCCTCTGCTTTCTTTATGCTATCATAACACTGCTTATAAACATTTACTATATAAACTTACTATTTAAACATTCATAACAATAACATCCTTAATAACATTAGAGGATTTTTATCCTGAATACAACTATACTATTACGCTACTATCAATTCTTACTATAATAACAATATTTTGGTTACTCTTCATTTTTTACTACTATTTTTTACTACTACTTCATTTGTTTATTCCATTTTTTTGGTACTTTTCACCCTTAAACATAGTCATATTCCTATAGGTTTAAGGAACTGGGAATATAAACAAATATTCTCTCAATTGTCATCTAGGTATATCCTTAATATTAGCACTTGACTGGTGATACTTGTTCAAAAAACACTTGGTTTATTATTTTATCACTGGTTAGTATTGCACTGTTTGGATTCTATTTGTCACACTTATAAATAATTAATCCATCTAGTTTTGACTGTTTGATTAATTATTTGTTATCTTCTCATGTAAATATTATTTCCACTTTTGTCATGTAATCTTACATATAGTATTTTCTTAAAATTAATGTATATTAGTTTATTTATTAACTGTATTGTACTTCAGTATCATTTTAGAATGGTTTTGTTTTTATATTTATTCTTATTGGTTTTTATGGGTTTTTACATTTTATTGTCCACTCTCACCTTTATAGGCCTATGAGTTCTGATTTATAATTCTTGTGGTTTATCTCTATTTTGGGTTAAACTTGTACTTTGTACCTTTTCACTGTACTTTAGTGTCAATAGTGGTTATTTCATAATATTTATTTCTTTTACTCATTTCACTTTGGTGTACCCACCCTTATTAAATTGTCACTTGGTAAATCACTTACTAACTACTATTATGCACTCTTGTTATAAAATGTTACTGTGAATAAATTATTATGTGTTGTTTTCTAGACAAACTTATGACCATTATTTATTACAATTAGTGGTATGGTTCATTGTATCTATAATAAGGTTTGTTATCTTTTCATTACATCATTCAAATCAATCACTTACTACTATTTCTCTTTACATAGTATTGTATGTTTGGGCCTATTATCCCTCAATTTGTATTTTGATTACCTTGATATTATGACACATTGAATGGAACCATTTGTTTCCTTATAGCATTGATACATAATCCGTCAGTCTTTATAATACTTATTTTGTCCTTATTTAAAGTTCATGTCTTAATCGGGGTTGGATGTATTTTGCATCACTTTGCCTGAATCATTAATTTGGGTACGGTCAGTTGTATTACTAGTCAGTCTGAAATATTTATTCGTTCCTCTTCACTATCATCTTGAAAGATATACTTCTTCTTGTTTAGCTTCTTATCCATTGTCTTTGATAAATCGGGTACGATATTAAGTAGTTCCAAATGTAATGTTACATTATTCATTCACATAATATACTCAATAACGATAGATATAACTCAACATGATAGAAGCATAGATGTTAATTTTGAAAAAATATTTAAAGTTCCAATTTGCCAGAACTATTCCCGAGTTTGCAAGCCCCGTCACACCAAAGGACCCACGGTTTCGACCCTAGGATCAACCACGCTCTGCTACCAAATGTAACCCCTCTTTCAAATTTTATGCCTTATAAAAATTCTCAAAAAAAATTAATTTTTTTTTTTTTTTTGATAGAGGGGCCATTAGTTAATTAAAACTAGGCGGAAGGCCTAGCAAAAAATGCGCTGGGTCTAGTGAGACGGAACTTGCAATGAAACTCTGCTGTAAGACAACAATATTAATTTTTATTATACGCATACTTCATTTTCTACACATCTGCATATGAATTTCAATTTAACGTTTGCCCATACAATTCAACCTCTAATACTTATTCATACAATTATAGTGGCTTTCCCAAGTCTTTTCATATTCATATTAATTTAAGAAAAAATTGTTAGTATAACTCAACAGTATATATATATATATATATTGTAACAGCACAAAATGTTACATAACCAAAACACACACCTGAAGGGTAAAATATGACACTAAAGTTATAAAGTGAATCATTATAATGAATGTAACCAAGAAGAGAAGGGACCAGCAAAGAAGAAAGAAGAGGAAGGATCCCAAGAAGCAGTGATGAATACACTGCATGACACTACAACTTAAAAACAATGACTGACTATGACTAATGGACATGCAAAGTTCACAAATAAGCTGTCAAGCGAGCCAGTTGATGACATTAATGTGTAGAGTCATGTAATTAATAAACTAAATAACCAATGACTCTAATAAAGTAATAACAATAACAGCGTTTTGGCTGAAAATAGAAGAACTATGATACAAATAACAAAGCATATCACTATACTAGCTGTAGCCACAAAGCTATAAAAAGCTAGCTTTACCAACAAGGATGTAACATTATAGAATAAGGATAATTATAAACGGAAGCCTTATGTGTATAAGCAACTTCCTAATTAAACGAGATGTAATTAGAAGTAATAATTAACAGGGAATAAACCTGGTACCATAACTGTATCTAGACCATGCATAAACGAGTTTATGTCAATAAACTAATAGGGAAACAGGACCCCTAATGAACATTAAATTTACAGAATAGTAAATATGATGAATGAAGTGTGAAATACCACCACTCAATTAATATTGTATGCCTTTAAAATGAGTAGGCCAAGTAAAAATGTATTTAGAGAGTAAGGAATTGTCAGAGTAATGTATTATCATAGTTATAATAAGATTTAATATTGTTCAGCTGTAAACAGCTTTTAATTGTAATAATGTATGTATTTTTATTCATGTAAGGACGTTCAAAAGAGAACACAGAGTTAAATAATCAAATGTAAAAGATAGGGAAATAGTCGCAATTTGCATTATTAGCAGACGACAATAAGAAACCATGTTTCAAAACACTATTTTTATGTATTGTCAGTGAAAGCTAGGTTCAAACCGGCATTAAGCCACATCAAAATAAAGAGCAGAGACTAAGCTTTAATTTGATGATAATAACTTAGAGATTGGAAGTGTAATAATTTAATAGTGAGTGTTAGCATCATTTTTTAACCAGATTTAACAAATTGCCGGTGAATACGGACAATAACGACAATTGGGTACGAGAGGCGCGCCGGTGGTGTCTAAAAGAAACATTACGTCACTATAACGGAATTTTGTACCAATCACAAAAGAGTTTACTCAGCGAGATTTGTTCCTAACGGCGATGGAGAAGCTGGGTATATAACCAGAGAGACGCTAAAAAATTGGCATTCGCTTCATTCTGCTCGAGCTAACAAGTTGCGGCTCGACATTGTTTTATATTCTAATAATCTACTACAGCATAATAGTAGTAAATACTTCAAATTTTATTAAAATAATTATTGAAAAGGCAATTCATCATACAAGAGTGCATCGATAGTTAATAGTGAATCTTTTTAAACAGTGCGTGTATTCGGAACGAGCAAATTGAACTTAACCTGTAAAGGTAACAACCCAGTATCAGTAAGAAGAGGGTTATTTCTCGTTCCAAGTGCGATTAAAGTGCAGTGTATTAGCGATCAATATAATCCGATAGTTAAAGTGTTTATTTTTAATCTATAAGATTAAAAAGCAAGGTAGTACAGTGACCAATTTTATTGTTTATCTGCCTTTCACTGATCGTAACTATTAACACATTTGTACTGACGCAAAAACAATCAAACTATTAATAACAAACACTGTATTTATTTATTTAGAGGATTTAATAATCCGACGTAAGAATATATGTGTTAGAATTAGTTATTATAATATTAATTGGGATATAAGCAGACAAAATTCTCATTAACCTAAAATATAATTGCAAGTTTTTAAAGAGGCCAAAAATGAATTACGATCATAGTAATATCTATAAAAGCAATTAATAACGTTCTATTTTGTATTTTCAAGAACTTACCCTTGAGGTACCTAGTTAAATAAGATTAAAATTTTGTTAATAACCATAAGAGTTTTTTAGATTGTGCTTAACTGAGCTAGACCAAACAGCAGATGGATAACTTACTATCCAAATTGTATTAATGTCAAAAATGTATTTTTATTTAATCTGATTTTAGAGGGTATAATAAACCCATAATGTTATACAGCATAACCTTTGTTTTCAATTATTTCAATTTAGATAAGCAACACTCAGTATTGCATACACTGAGGTACATTTGAAACAGAAATTTTTCAGTACACTAGTTGAATTATTTTAAATGCCATAAGCATTTAAACAACAGAAAAAGTGAACACACACAATTTTAAATTTAGAAATTTGTTTTTTATGGGAACTTTCTCGAAGAAAACCCATATGGCGCCCACATAACCTTCAAGGTGCTATAAAACCTTGCTTATAAAGTTTAAACTGGTCAAAATAACCTTGACAGTTTATTCAGTGGTGGTGAACGTCGGAACATCAAGTACGACAACCAGGTACGTGAAAAGTGTTCTTTATATTTATTTATTTGTCCAGACAACACTTGACTTTACTTACACTGACGAAATTTTTCCACCAAAGAGGAGTTCGACTTCAAGTTCGACGCTACCATTACATTCATTTACCGACCAGCAATTATTATTTTATCCATAATTAATTATCACACTATAATTAAATAAACCATATTTGTCAATTATCATAAAAGATAATTACTGCATGTAATACACGAGAATCCATTAAACAACAATCGTTAATCAAATCTATAAATTATATCGAATTAAATAGAGGGGGATCTCGTTTTGTTACAATATGTATCTTCATATAATTAAAGTTAATTTTTACAAGTATTTTCATAGTCATAATTATTCAGAATTTGTTAATATAATTCAACAGTATATATGTATCTATATAATCTAAGAAAGGCACATAACATCAATCATCATAGTAATCTATAAACAGGACATATAAACAATTTAATATTCTTCTAAAACCCCTGACATGCAACATATAAACTGACATAGATACACAAATACATATACATTACAAACAAAAATAACAAGTTCAACCCGGCAGACAGCCTTATATGAATTCTCATAGAAAAACCCATGAACCCCACAAGAACATGATCGAAGTAAAAAAAACTGGACTAATTAGAAGGACTAGAATTCGGCAATTTCAACTGGTCCAGCAGCCTGTACACTCTCTCCTATTACAAATTTATAATTGAAAATTTGGGCGTGTCCCCTGATAGTAACTACCCTCACAAGATTAACATGTCTGTATGGTCTATAAAATAGTAGACTTTCACTCTCCATTATGCTTCCATGAGAATACAGAATTTTCAAGAAAATTCAAGTGTGGTATAATCACCAGAAAATAAACTATAAACTGAAATGGATATTATAAATTTTACAATTATAAAATGGAATAGTGAGAAACCAGAATACTAATTCTATATTAAAAACATGAGAAATCCTGAACTGAGCTTGGCCTTAAAAAAACAATCATGAATTTAATTATTAAAGAGCCGGAATAATGTTATAAAATTGTAGAATAAATAATTTAAGCTTCATAACAATATTTAAATGAATTCACAGAGGGCTGAATCTCCCCGGGCGCAGACATGTGCCCGCACCAGTTCCAGCACATAATGACATGTCCAATGCATGCAGACAACTGCATCAACAGGTGACAGCCTCAGGTTACAGAACAACAGAACCCTTAAAACCCCTTAAAAAAAAACCCAACCCCTTTTTATATTATAATACATATATATCAAAAAATACCCACATAAATCTGCTAAAAGTCTTACTCCCCCCCAGTATCGCAACTGCAACCTAATAAAATTAGTAATAAAAATGATGATGGCCAGACACATTGCCTGCCCCCGGGTTCTCAATTCTTTTGAGGCGTAATTGCATAATGAGTTAAACAGAGAAGGTTCGTAACCACTTATGTCCCGACGGACGTGAGCACAATAGTTATCTGAATTGAGTGAATTTGCTTTTACTGGTGAATTGCACAGCACATGGAGTCTACTTCAACGGCCTAGTGTGTATTAAAGGCATAAATGTCACCTGCTTTCATCCTGAGGATATTTCGGAGCTACTGCGACATGATGGACGGCAGCTTCTCCCTGGCGGCCAGAATCACGAGAGCTCAGTCAATCACATTTTCTTTAAGTCATGGTGGCAGGTGTACAGCCTCCAAACGGAGCAAATCAAGCCTCCGAGATCAGGAAACCGGGAGATCACTTAGAGCCTACGTATGCATGGCAGATAGTAATTTATAACAAAAGAAACTTGCTCGCCAGGAAGACGCCGTCTGCTTGCAGCCGCTGCCAGAAATCAACTCACCCACAACTGCCGTTGAAAGCGTAAATCACCGCTCTGCCTACAGAGTGCGTGTCGGTGCCAAAATGACGTCTCCCCCACAGTGCAGTGCACTGAATTCCGTAACGCATCAATTCGCTCGTCCCTTATAGAAATATAATACGGTGTTTTTACGAAGCGCCGTGTAAGCACGGCACAACAGGTGGCAGTAACTCCATCTCTGCATTCTTTGGCCCATTCCTCTCAGAATTCTACTTTAAAAACTTCATATTTTATGTTGGATTTTGTTTTGAAATGTGTGTGTGTGTGTGTGTGTGTGTGTGTCTGTGTGTGTGTGTATGTGTGTGTGTGTGTGGTATTTAATACAGTAATTTTTAATTGTCATAAGTACTTCTGTGTTAAAGGGTTCTATATGCTAGGCTTATTTGAATAATGACTCCCTGAAATAATTTCAGTCAAAAATAATTAGGTTTATTTTAATTCAAACTTTGTTTCAAAATGTAGGTAAATCTTATTATTGGGCATATCCAATATTGAGACTGATGAGGTATGCTGGTAACGTGTTTCTGACTTTGTTAATATACAAGGGGTTGTCTACATGTTCTTACTTTTCCACTTTTTCTTGATTTGTTAGTCTCCTGTGTACTGCATTTTTTGGCCTATATTTTATATCGCTCTCAGAATTCTTCTCTCGAAAAGTCATATTTTTTGTATGATGGTAATTTGATATGTGTATGTATGTGTGTCTACATGTGCACTGCACATGTGTCTATGTATTTAATATAGTAATTTTTAATTGTCATAATTGATAAAATACCTCGGTGTTAAGAGGGAGCTCTATATGCCAGCCTTATTTAAACAATGACTCCCTGAAATAATTCAATCAAAAATAATTAGGTCTATTTTAATTCAAAGTTTGCTTGAAATTGTTACAGATACCAACAGACAATGGGCCAGCAGCCATAAAAATGCTGAAGAAAATTACACATTTGAGTTAATCAGCAGAAAACTGTAGAAAAACAATTATTTATGTAAATAATGATTTTAAGTGATTGTGTCTGATGAAAAATGAGTTTTGTATATAATATTTTGATTTCATGATGTACATGTTTAGAATAGAATAATTTTCAGATAATAAAAGGAATTTTTCGTTTGTTGCCTGTCACTTCTAATGTAACATATTATGTCAATTTTGTGTCTGACCATTTTCTTCTTCTTCACTAGACCAGTGGCAGCTATATTGATTTTGCAGATTGCTGAAGCAGATTAGATTTGTGGCTTCTGTAATATGTTTTTAGAGAACATTTGGATCTTTTTAAAATTTGGATTCAATTGGTGTATAATATGTTTTCTCTGTTTGGAGACACAGATAATATTTATGTGTACACAAAATGAAACTATGTTAAGAAGAGAATATACAGAGTACTTGCACTTAAAGTAGTAGTAATAGAAGTTTTTACAGAATTGCATTTTATTTCTTTAATATAAAATCAATTCTCCTGTTTTTCAAAATTTTAAAATTATTAATGACATCATCAAAAAATAGTATTGCATTATTAAATTATTTAGTTGTTCCTTTTCAATCAAAATTTTGGACAAATTAGTATCTCTGTCTCCTTGCAGTTTTTCATTACCTAGAAAATCATTTTATTCTATCTTGAAATGGTATCACTTTAACAACATTTTATTCTGCCTTGAAATTGTTGTTGTAATAAAGCACATAATGGATCATATAAAGAAAACATAAACAAAAACACATACCAATGATGGAATGAAAAAATTACAAACAATGAATGCCATGTTGGGTAGCAAAGTATTTTATTGGTATAATGCAGGTCTGAAATCTGCAGAACTTGGAGCAGAGCAGTGCTTGAGGTAGTGATGCGTGGTTGTAATAGCAACTGCCATATGTGCAGCCATCTTACTGTCATAATGTTGATAAAGCTTGAAATGGTTGTATGGACCATAGTTATGCTAGTTGTAGTAATTTAATCACAGTGCAATGCAGCTTCTGTGCATGTTTAAAAAGATTAATTTTATGTTCTTCTGATCTTATTAATGGAATTAACAAAACGTTTCTATAATAACTAGGATAATTTAGAGTAAAAAAACACATTCAGTTGATCATCTTAGGTGAATCAGCACTTCATCTGCCTCACCTGACAAGCTGACCATCACAACATGCAAAGATAGCTGCTCTTCAGTGGTTGAATGGTAATATCACCATTTATTGTGATATTAGGATTGGTCTTGTGATATTGATGCTTAACCTTAGTTGCTTGAAATAATGCAGATTGCTATTTACTAATAATACCAATCAGTGATCTAGCCAAGGAGTTTAAGAGGGGGGAACTTGCCCATTAGGATCTTATAGGTAAATATCGGTATGGAGAACCATACATGACTTCCATGTTCTAAGAGTTACATTTAAAATCATTTACTTGAATTCGGTTTGATAATTTCTAACAAGTTAGGTGTGGTCCTTGTAAATCAAGTTTTATGTCTGACAAATTGAAATGAAACATTTCAATAGAAAATACCCCTCCCCCTATTTTCACTATGGATATTTTTGTTATTATGAGGTAGTTGTTTAATATAATGTTATTTTCGAGTCATTTTGTCTATAAAAATTAGGTACTTTATTCTTATAACAAAACTGAACTATGCAGATAATTATCCCTCTTCCTCAACCCATCCCCACCATTAATGATATATACACTTTCATAGAGTAATAGTTTTATCATATGCAATTGCTAAGGTATCTTATCCTTCAAAATTAAATACTCGTACTTTACTTGATATCAGCAAAGTAATTTTCAAAAAAATCACCCCTCCCCCTTCAACTACCCTTTCCATTTATAGATATCTGATTTACCATTTTACAGTGGATTAATATGACTTTATTTTCGGGGCACTTATTTATCATAATTAAGTACTTTACTCTTGTTAAAACACAAAGAATGCAGGTAAACTACCCCTCTCCCTTAATCGAACAACCCCAGTTTTGATACTTACACATTTATTGAGTAATAGTTTCATTATATGTAATTACTAAGGTGTCTTATCCTTTCAAAATGAAGTACTTTATTCGACATGAGTGAGCCGCTATATTGACATCATCCCCTCCATTACCAACTTCCCCCACCATCGAGTATCAAGAAAATCGAATTGACTTGACAACGCTTTACACTATTCCAAATTTCATAATTTTAACTTTCTTAATATATATATCTATATTTCTATAGCTTACCTGGACGACCAGCTCACCTGTTTAGAACTAGGAGGAAGCCTCCTAGAGGAAGAAAACCATCATGCTGGGGAACCATTAAGTTAATTAATTAATGCAGTGACCTCAATTTCCAAAACTCAACATCAACATTTATTGGTTCTTATTTCCCCTTTAAAATATGTTTACAATGATGAAACCTTAAGGGTTTTACTCTTTTTTCAAAAACTGTTGTTTATAAAATCATTTCAAAACATTATTTATCTCAGTTTCCTATTAATTTAATGATCTTTAGTTATTTAGAAATTTTCAGATATATAAACATTATTTCATTCCATTTTACAATTAATTTAAACACTGTTAATACTGAAATTTTCACTAACGTAAAACATTATTTCATACTATTTTGCAAATAATTTAATCACTGTAACATATTCTGAAATTTTCACAAATTCAAAAAATTATTTCATTTGGTATTACTATTACCTTAATGACCATTACATTATTTTATTCCATTTTACAATTAATTTAAGAGCTGTTACTTTATTTTAAAAATTTTAGAAATTCAAAACATTTCAATCCATTACACTATTAATTTAATCATCATTAGTTATTTAGAAATTTTTCAGTTATTCAACATAAGTGCAACACATGTGATGTATAGTTCAGTACCTGTCATGACAATGCTTCATGTAATTCAGAATATATTAAATTGAGAAAACGTTATTAAGTTTCATTAAATTCATTCATGGAAAATTAAAATTGATTGTAAATCCAAAAACATGTATGGATATAACATAGCTTCAATACATGTGGTGGATAGTTCACTACCTGTCATGACAATGCTTCATGTAATTCAGAATATATTAAATTGAGAAAACGTTATTAAGTTCCATTAAATTCATCTATATGAAAAATTAACATTGACTTTAAATTCCAAAACATATAGTTATTCAACATAAGCGCAACACATGTGATGTATAGTTCGGTACCTGTCATGACAATGCTTCATGTAATTCAGAATATATTAAATTGAGAAAACGTTATTAAGTTCCATTAAATTCATTCATAGAAAATTAAAATTGATTCTAAATCCCAAAACATGTATGGATATAACATAGCTTCAATACATGTGGTGGATAGTTCTACCTGTCAATGGTTATACACTCAATACATATGACTACATAATTTCCTTTTTTTTAAGACTTACATACACTTCACAATTTACACACAAGACAGTTACATAGACAACACTGATAAATAACTGAGAGACTTCCTCAGGGAAAATAAAGGAACGATGTATGATTCATTCTAGTAATGCTGAGAAGTGCCTTCACACAGTATAATTTAAGTAAATGCCAATTCACCAGCTGTAGCTTAACACATTTCGTTTTTATATTATTTTCTTTTTTTTGTTTTTCATTTATGATTGCATTTTGCATATAATGTATCACTATCACCTACTAATTATACTTGTAAGGAGCTGTCTTCACTATAAAAAAAAATTATTTCAGATGCCAGCCTTGTTCAACTGTATTTTGAAAGAAAAACTATTGTTCAGATATAAATTCGTTACCATTAAAATAAACTGGGTTTGCAGGATATTAAGTAATGTAAAGATGAAATCAAGAGTTAAAGCAAATGTCTTTTTTTTTATGTTAAGTTAGCTTGCAAGGTCATTACTTGACCAGAGTATCAAGTGGTACAGATGGTACAGATATGCACACCAAGGAATTAAGTTAATTTTCCATTTAACCAAAGTAACACTGTCCACTGTCTAGAATTATTGCTTTGATCATTGTAATAAAAGTTTACTTACACAGCATACACCA
This sequence comes from Magicicada septendecula, assembly GCA_034769895.1. Lineage (NCBI taxonomy): Eukaryota > Metazoa > Arthropoda > Insecta > Hemiptera > Cicadidae > Magicicada > Magicicada septendecula. The sequence continues at coordinate 666,845,103 of CM068368.1, forward strand.
GAAAAGTTCATCAGAGACATACCTTTCATTTTGGCCGGAGCACGTTACATACTTACTAGTTCCTTTATTCTCTTCACATTTCATTTTTGCCCGATCATTTGGTCACGGTTGAGCGAGCCGGAGACACCCTAGGGCACACCTTGGTTCTTAGCCAGCCATGGTAAATAATTTATGCCCGGTATTACAAAAAGAACAATTAAATTTACTTTGATCACATGCAGCACAAAACACGTGTAGCTGTCTTCCAGGCGGAAAAAAAAACCAGCGTGATCCCGTACGCCCTGTGAACAACCAGCCCTACCACTTAGCGGGACAGGGGTGGGGAAATTAAGTTGCCCAGTCTCTCTACTAGATCGCGCGAGCGTCTCTCTACACCGCGACTATACAGTAAATAACTAAGTCTGATACTGCCTTTTAACATAATAATTTTATAGCCGTAATTTGACTTGATAATTTTTGTTTGTTGCCGTAACAGAATTCATTAGTTACGGCACATTTGAAAGGAAATTTTCAAAAATTACCCCTCTCCTTAACTGATCTTCACCAGAATCAATAAGCCTTGTGTCTTCTACAACTTGGGCACATATGCAAAAAATTCTCCATACAGACACACAGACACTTTTCGAAAAATGACTTTTCTTCATGTTTTGAGAGTAGTACAATCAGAATCAGCCTTATCTTGAACACGATTTTTCGCGATTACCATACTTCCATTTCGTTACAGAACATGGAAGTAAAAATCTAGTAAAACCTTTTACTAAATGCCTTTCTCACAGGCACTGCTATTCAGGTCTACAGTGACTTCTGTGGACCTGCCAATGTTAAGACTGAATATGAAATATGGATGTCTATTCTCTTCCAAAAATATTGTCCACTCTTTCAGTGATTCTAGTCCACTCTTCTAGTGGCAATCATTTTCTACTTCGAGACAACTGAAAACTTACTTGAGAAAATATACGCGGTAAGAAAAACTGATCAATTTGTCGTGAACGTAAGGAGGAATTGGAATAGTCTGGAAAGCAAAAGAGTCAAAACAGAATGAAATGTAGAAAATTTTTAAACAAAACAAAAATAATATTAAAGGGTGATACAAAGTGCACAGTTCAGTAGTGAAGAAAGAGACCTAATTCTCTGCAGGAAAACAGTACATATGAGTTCTTCTAAAAGAGTTTTTGTATTGAATGTAAAACCTAAAGTCTAAAACAAAACTAATTTAAAAAGAGAAAAAAATTATTAGTTCTAAAAATTATAATAGAAAATTAGTAAAAACTAGTTACAAATAATATGGAAAACTTTATTACATCAAATATGTACAAATATACGTACAACGTATACTTTGTAAAAACTGTTTAATAATACGGTTCACCAACTGTCCCATTGGAGGGATCATGCAATAGCGTTCAGTATTTAAAAGTATCCCAAATATATGTATGTGTAAATTCATTATTGTTTATTTTATATACCTATGTTATTTATTGTTTTATACAGATAAGCATCCGTACTTACAAACTTACTAAATACAAACTAAAGCTAATAAATAAATAAAACATACCCCTGTGTGTGTGCGCACGCACACACACACACACACACACAACACGCTCGCTCGCACACACACTTCGGAATACTTCCTGTGCAGTGCCGGTCGGTTTTGCAGACACAGCACACTTCTTAATTGCTCTTCTTACAGAATCTTGACAAGTAGCTCCTGTAGCAGCACTTCCAAGGGCTCCCCTGAAGCATTTTTGGCGAATCATGAAGCATCTTCAGTAGCACCTTGTGTGGCATCTTTAACAACTCTTTCCGAAGTAGGCATATCATCAATGGAGTCAGTAGACCTTCAGAAAATGAAGACTGCACTGTCATCTGGTGTGCACTTCCATGAATGCACACTGCAGTTTTTAAGATGGACTCAGATTCTGAGGTCAAATCTGCATGAGAAATTATACCAACGACGGTTCCTGTAATGGAAGGACAAATGTTTTCTGACATGTGCTGGTACATTGTAATTTTAAATCCTTTTGGTCTACAATTTCTTTTTGAATAAGACTAAGTTTATCAGAATTCCTTGATTACTGCAGATGATACACAGACCGAGACCTTTAGGTAACTGTATTCAGAACAACGTGAAAGTAAGCGAATACCGCCTAGCGTTTGTTATCTGTGAATTTCTGAAAATGAAAAATTATTTTCTTTACATATCTGTAGTTAGATAGCATGGAACAATATCAATTGTAAATATTTTATTTATAACATCAATACAAAAATCGGTATAGAGGAGAACCATACATGACTTCCATGTTCTAAGATTTATATTTAAAATCATTTACGAAATGAAATGTTTCCATAGAAACTACTTCTTTCCACTTATTGCTTCAGCCTTTACCACAGTACTGTGGTCACTAACGTATACCACAACACATTATCGCACTCGATTTTCACTGATGATGGCAGTCGACGGCATTGCAGAAATGTCTGGTTTTGCAGAAAACAATGGACTATGGCCAAACAGCCCGGGAAGGAATTTTAACAACAAACTACTACTATGTTGCCGATAACGTAGTACACATATAAAAATTATCCCCTCCCCCTTCAACTATAATTTTCATTTATAGAAAATTACCCCCACCCCATTCAACTAGCCTCTTTATTTATAGATATTTCATCTACGTTTCTACAGTGGATTATTAAGATCCTCTTATCAGGATACTTTATTTATCAAAATTAAATACTTTACTCTTGTTACAACAAAAAATGTTACTGGTAAACTGCCCTTTCCCCGTAACCGATCTTCACCAAAATCAATAGGCCTCGAGTCTTCTACAACTCAGGCACATATGTAAAAAATTATTTGATTCTGTTTGAATTTACGGGAGTTATCGTTCGTCATGAAAAAATTTCTCTTGTTACAACATAAAATGTTGCAGGTAAACTACCCCTTTCCCTTAACCGATCTTCACCAAAATCAACAGACCTTGAGTCCTCTACAACAAAGGATGTATGCAAAAACGTATTTGATTATGTTTGAATTTACGGCAGTTATCGTTCGTCATAGAAAAAATTAACCTTGTTAAAACATAAAATGTTGCCAGTAATCTACCCCTTTCCCTTAACCGATTTTCACCAAAATCAACAGACATTGAGTTCTCTATAGCTCAGGAAGGTGTGCAAAACATTATTTGATTCTGTTTGAATGTGCGGCAGTTATCGTTCGTCATAGGAAAAATTACCCTTGTTAAAGATAAAATGTGGCTGGTAAACTACCCATTTCCCTTAACCGATCTTCACCAAAAACAATAGGTCTTGAGAACTCTACAATTCAGGGCTGCATGCGAAACATTATTTGACTCTGTTTGAAGTTGCGGCTGTTATCGTTTGCCATAGAAAAAATTACCCTTGTTAAAACATAAAACATTGCTGGTAAACTACCCCTTTCCCTTAACCGATCTTCACCAAAAACAATAGGTCTTGAGAACTCTACAATTCAGCGCTGTATGCAAAAAAATTATTTGATTCTGTTTGAATTTGCAGCTGATATCGTGTGCCATCAAAAAAAAATCTACACACACACACACACACACACACACACACACACACACACACACACACACACACACACACACTTTTCGAAAAATGAGTTTTTTTTCATGTTTTGGGGCAATCAGAATCTGCAATTATCTCGAACACGATTTTTTTTTGCCATCACCATACTTCCATTTCCTTATGGAACATGGAAGTAATTAGGTACTTTATTCTTACAAAGAAACTGAACTACGCAGATAATCACGTATTTATTACATATTTATATAATTATGTGGCCTGCTGGGCTGTGGTTGCGGATCTTCACGCATAGATGATTTAAATTAAAATACAATTGTTTTGCCTAGCAACAAAATTATTTTATTTTCAAAAATAACTTTTTGTTTTAAAAAGATTAAATGCATTTTACTTCCATGTTCCATAAGGAAATGGAAGTATGGTCATGGCGAAAAAAATCGTGTTCAAGATAACGGCAGTTTCTGATTGTCATACCCTCAAAACATGAAAAAGTCATTTTTCGAAAAGTGTCTAATTTTTTCTATGGCAAACGATAAAAGCCGCAAATTCAAACAGAATCAAATAATTTTTTGCATACAGCCCTGAATTGTAGAGGACTCAAGGCCTATTGTTTTTGGTGAAGATCAGTTAAGGGAAAGGGGTAGTTTACCAGCAACATTTTACGTTTTAACAAGTGTAAATTGCTTAATTTTGATAAATAAAGTATCCTGAAAAGAAGGTCATAATAATCCACTGTGGAAAGGTAGATGAAATGTCTATAAATGAAAAGGGTAGTTGAAGGGGGAAGGGGTAATTTTTGTAATAAATTAAAATGGTATTTGATGATGGAGGAAGTAAATTTTATAAGTTTTATATGTGTAATACTTTAATGACAACAAATAAGTAGTTTCTATGAAAACATTTCATTTCACTTTAACAAAATTCTATATTTTTTCTATTATGATATGAGAATTATAAACTAATATGTGCATGTGTGTATGTATGAAAATTATATAAATATTTTTCTCCTTTGGAAAATTGTTTGCCCCTCCTTGAAAATATTTTGACCTATAACACTATAGACATCCCTCGGCCCCTCGCAGCGAGAGTCCAATTTCATTACAGGAATCAGATCACAGATACCTTTAGCTAGCTCTTCTTTTGACCTACAGACATTTTATCCAAAAGTACAGTCCTTCCTCACGAAGGTTGAGGATAGTCTTAATCCACCTGACATGTTGCTACCATTTTAGCTGATATGTAATTTTTTCAGAACGCAAGCATCCACTTATTTAATTAATATTTAAATGATTTTAAATATAAATTTAAGGACATGGAAGTCATGTATGGTTCTCCATACCGATTTTACTTCCATGTTCCATAAGGAAATGGAAGTATGGTGATGGCGAAAAAAATCGTGTTCGAGATAAGTGCTGATTCTGATTGTACTACCCTCAAAACATGAAGAAAAGTCATTTTTCAAAAAGTGTATGTGTCTGTAGATTTTTTTCTATGGCAAATGATAACAGCCGCAAAGTCAAACAGAATCAAATAATTTTTTGCATGCAGCCCTGAATTGTAGAGTTCTCAAGACCTATTGTTTTTGGTGAAGATTGGTTAAGGGAAAGGGGTAGTTTACCCGCAACACTTTATGTTTTAACAATGGTAATTTTTACTATGACGAATGATAACTGCCGCACATTCAAACAGAATCAAATATTTTTTTGTGTACGTTCCTGAATTGTAAAGGAATGAAGGCCTATTGATTTTGGTGAAGATCGGTTAAGGGAAAGGGGTAGTCTACCAGCCACGTTTTATGTTTTAACAAATATAACCTCTGAAGAAGCTTTTTAAAAGTGAAAACCGGTTCAGGTTGTAAGGTAAAACTTTATGTTTTTACTCATAAAAAACTTTGTGTTCCGAGTTGTTAGTGAAATAGTTGTATTTAGTTTTAAAAAGAGTAATTCTTTCTATGATGAACGATAACTGCCGCACATTCAAACAGAATCAAACAATGTTTTGCATGCATCCCTGAATTGTAGAGTAGGCCTACTGAAGGCCTATTGATTTTGGTGAAGATCGGTTAAGGGAAAGGGGTAGATTACATGCAACGTTTTATGTTTTAACAAGGGTAATTTTATCTATGACGAACAATAACTGCCGTAAATTCAAACAGAATCAAATACTTTTTTGCACACCGTCCTGATTTATAGAGTACTCACGGACTGTTGATTTTGGTGAACATCGGTTACGATAAAAGGGTAGTTTACCAGAAACATTTTTTGTTGTAACAAGATTAAAGTACTTAATTTTGATAAATAAAGTATCCTGGTAAGGAGATCTTAATAATCCACTGTGGAAACATAGATGAAATATCTATAAATGAAGAGGCTAGTTGAACGGGGTGGGGGTAATTTTCTATAAACAAAAATTATAGTTGAAGTGGTAGGGGATAATTTTTTTTATATATGTACTACGTTATCGGCAAAAAAGAAGTAGTTTGTTGTTAAAATTCCTTCCCGGCCTGTTTGGCCGTAGACCAATGTTTTCTGCAAAACCAGACGTTTCTGCAGTGCCATCGACTTCCATCATCAGTGAAAATCGAGTGCGATAACGTGTGGTGGTGTACATTAGTGACCACAGTACTGTGGTTAAGGCTGAAGCAGTAAGTAGAAAGAAGTAGTTTCTATGGAAATATTTCATTTCAAAAATGATTTTAAATATAAATCTTAGACCATGGAAGTCATGTATGGTTCTCCATACTGATATTTAACATTATTTTACTTCCATGTTCCATAAGGAAATGGAAGTATGGTCATGGCGAAAAAAATCGTGTTCGAGATAATGGCAGATTCTGATTGTACTACCATCAAAACATGAAAAAAGCCATTTTTTGAAAAGTGTCTGTGTGTGTGTCTGTCTGTCTATAGAATTTTGTCTATGGCAAACGATAACAGTCACAAATTCAAACAGAATCAATTAATATTTTACATACAGTCCTGAATTGTAGAGATCTCAAGGCCTATTGTTTTTGGTGAAGATCGGTTAAGGGAAAGGGATAGTTTACCAGCAACATTTTACGTTTTAACAAGAGTAAATTGCTTAATTTCGATAAATAAAGTCTCCTGAAAAGAAGATTCTAATAATCCACTGTAGAAAGGTAGATGAAATATCTATAAATGAAAAGGGTAGTTGATGGGAGGAGGGGGTAATTTTTTTAATAAATTAAAAAGGAAATTGATGATGGAGGAAGTAAATTTTATAAGTTTTATATGTGTAATACGTTAATGACAACAAAGAAGTAGTTTCTACGGAAACATTTCATTTCACTTTAACAGAATTATATTTTTTTCATTTTAATTTAAATCTTATATGAGTGAAAACATATCGTTCCTGGCAAGCAAGCATATCTCAATTATCTAATGTTTACGTTCCCAAAGTTTTATTATTGTGATTACTGCAATAAAAAGGCAGGCAGGACACACACACACACACACACACACACACACACACACACACACACACACACACACACACACACACACACACACACACACACACACACACACACACACACACACACACACACACACACACACACACACACACACACACACTATTCGCGTTATTTCTGGCCTCACTCATTTTTATTTTCTTACGTTTGCACGCTTTTTAAATGGAAAGTGTCAAAACCCACATCAACACAACGTGTGGAAGCCGAAAAGGTGTCCAGCATGGACAACGATTTGCTTCCTGTGGATCGCTCACCAGTGTAACTGCACGTGATTACAGAGGAACGGTTCATAGACAGACTTTTCGTCTTTAGGGAGTGAACCCTCTGCAAGATGCTCAGGGTCTATGAGAGACTTCGGAGCGATCCTTCTTTTCCGCATGTTTGTTCTGTGAAACGTACACTGTAGATTTGCAGCTTTACTCAGAACAACGCTCCATAGGGAATGTTGAATTTTTTTTCCACGGTGTACCCTCATACACACTAAAACCTGCTTTGATGTTTTGATTATGGACATAATAATATTAAAACTTTGGAAACTTGAGCACTACTTAATGGACATCAAACATTAACTTTTACAAGCCATTAATTTTATGCATATTTTGAAGCAATAAATGTTTTTATAAATGAATACAATCTGTGTAGGCCTACTTATTTCTGTTATAATATAAGAATTACAAACTAATATGTGCATGTGTGTATGTATGAAAAATATATAAATATTTTTCTCCTCTAGAAAATTGTTTGCCCCTCCTGGAAAATATTTTGACCTCACTGATGACTAGTTATTTACTAGCCTGTGTGGAACATAGCATTATGACATGGATGAGTGTTAACCAGAACACACAAACGTATTAAGGAAGAAATGTTTTGCTGAGAAATTTATAATTATACGGGTAAACAGAATCGTCGTTCTGGAATTCAGAAGACAAATGGAAAGAAAGAAAGAAAGACTCGGTTTTAAAAAAGAAATATCGGTATGGAGAAAAATACATGACTTCCATGTTCTAAGATTTATATTTAAAATCATATTCGAAATGAAATATTTCCATAGAAACTACTTCTTTCTACTTATTGCTTCAGCCTTAAACCACAGTACTGTGGTCACTAACGTATACCACCTCACGTTTTCGCACTCGATTTTCACTGAGATGGAAGTCGATGGCACTGCCGAAAAATTTGGTTTTGCAGAAAACACTGGACTACGGCTAAACAGCCCGGGAAGGAATTTTAACAAAGAACTACTTTTTTGTTGCCGATAAGGTAGTACACATAAAATATTCTCCCCTCCCCCTTCAACTATAATTTTCATTTATAGAAAATTACCCCCACCCCGTTCACCTAACCTCTTCATTTATAGATATTTCATCTACGTTTCTACAGTGGATTATTATGAGCTTCTTATCAAGGTACTTTATTTATCAAAATTAAGTACTTTACTCTTGTTAAAACATAAAACGTTGCAGGTAAACTACCCCTTTCTCTAAACCGATTTAGATTGTACTACACTCAAAACATGAAAAAAAGTCATTTTTCGAAAAGTGTCTTGTGTGTCTATAGATTTTTTTTTTGGCAAATGATAACAGCCGCAAATTCAATCAGAATCAAATAATTTTTTGCATACAGCTCTGATTTGTAGAGTACTCAAGACCTATTGTTTTTGGTGAAGATGGGTTAAGGCAAAGGGGTAGTTTACCAACAACGGTTTTTTTTTTAATCAAGGGTAATTTTTTTCTATGGCAAACGATAACAGCCGCAAATTCAAACAGAATCAACTACTCTTTTGCATACAGTCCAGAATTGTAGAGTTCTCAAGACCTATTGTTTTGGTGAAGATCGGTTAAGGGAAAGCGGTAGTTTACCAGCAACGTTTTATGTTTTAACAAGGGTATTTTATATGGCAAACGATAACAGCCGCAAATTCAAACAGAATCAAATGATTATTTGCATACAGCCCTAAATTGTAGAGTTCTCATGGCCTATTGTTTTTGGTGAAGATCGGTTAAGGGAAAGGGGTAGTTTACCAGCAACGGTTTTTTATCAAGGGTAATTTTTTCTATGGTAAACGATAATAGCCACAAATTCAAACAGAATCAAATAATATTTTGCATACAGCCCTGATTTGTAGAGTTCTCAAGACCTGTTTGTTTTGGTGAAGATCGGTTAAGGGAATAGGGTAGTTTACTGGCAACATTTTATGTTTTAACAAGGGTAATTTTTATTAAGACGAACGATAACTGCCGTACATTAAAACAGAATCAACTACTCTCCTGCAAACCGTTTTGAATTATACAGAACTCAAGGTCTGTTGATTTTGTTGAAGATCGGTTAAGGGAAAGGGGTAGTTTACCAGCAACGTTTTATGTTTTAACAAGGGTATTTTCTATGGCAAACGATAACAGCCGCAAATTCAAACAGAATCAAATGATTATTTGAATACAGCCCTAAATTATAGAGTTATGAAGACGTATTGTTTTTGGAGAAGATCGGTTAAGGGAAAGGGGTAGTTTACCTGCAACGTTTTAAGTTTTAAATAGGTATTTTCTATGACAAACGATAACAGCCGCAAATTCAAGCAGAATCAAATAATTTTTTGCATACAGCCCTGAATTGTAGAGTACTCAATACTTATTGTTTTAGGTGAAGATCGGTTAAGGGAAAGGGGTAGTTTACCTGCAACGTTTTTTTATCAAGGGTAATTTTTTTCTATGGCAAACGATAACAGCCGCAAATGCAATCAGAATCAAATAATGTTTTGCATACAGCCCTGTATTGTAGAGTTCTCAAGACCTATTGGTATTGGTGAAGATCGGTTAAGGGAAAAAAGGTAGTTTACATGCAACATTTATGTTTTAACAAGGGTAATTTTACTTGCATTTTCCTTAAGGAAATGGAAGTATGGTGATGGTAAAAAAATCGTGTTCGAGATTATTGCAGATTCTGATTGTACTACACTCAAAACATGAAAAAAAGTCGTTTTTCGAAAAGTGTCTGTGTGTGTGTCTGTGTGTCTGTCTGTAGATTTTTTTTCTATGGCAAACGATAACAGCCGCAAATTCAAACAGAATCAAATAATTTTTTGCATACAGTCCTGATTTGTAGAGTACTCAGGGCCTATTGGTTTTGATGAAGATCGGTTGAGGGAAAGGGGTAGTTTACCTGCAACAGTTTTTTTTTTATCAAGGGGAATTTTTTTTGATTGGCAAACTATAACAGCCGCAAATTCAAACAGAATCAAATAATGTTTCGCATACAGCCCTGAGTTGTATAGTTCTCAAGATCTGTTGATTTTGGTAAAGATCGGTTAAGGGAAAGTGGTAGTTTACCAGCAACTTTTATGTTTAACAAGGGTATTTTCTATGGCAAACGATAACAGCCGTAAATTCAAACATAATCAAATAATGTTTTGCATACTGCCCTGATTTGTAGAGTACTCAAAACCTATTGTGTTTGGTGAAGATCGGTTAAGGGAATTGGGTAGTTTACCTGCAACGGTTTTTTATCAAGGGTAATGTTTTCTATGGTAAACGATAATAGCCGCAAATTCAAACAGAATCAAATAATGTTTTGCATACAGCCCTGAGTTGTAGAGTTCTCAAGACCTGTTGGTTTTGGTGAAGATCGGTTAAGGGAATAGGTTAGTTTACCAGCAACATTGTATGTTTTAACAAGGGTAATTTTTTTATGACGAACGATAACTGCCGTACATTAAAACAGAATCAAATGATTATTTGCATGCGGCCCTAAATTGTAGAGTTCTCATGGCCTATTGTTTTGGTGAAGATCGGTTAGGGGAACGGGGTAATTTACCTGCAATATTTTATGTTTTAACAAGGGTATTTTCTATGGAAAACCATAACAGCCGCAAATTCAAGCAGAATCAAATAATTTTTTGCATACAGTCCTGATGTGTAGAGTACTCAAGATCTGTTGTTTTTGGTGAAGATCGGTTAAGGGGAAGGGGTAGTTTACCGGCAACGGTTTTTTATCAAGGGTAATTTTTTTCTATGGCAAACGATAACAGCCGCAAATTCAAACAGAATCAAACGATGTTTTTCATACAGCCCTGTATTGTAGAGTTCTCAATACCTGTTAGTTTTGTTGAAGATCGGTTAAGGGATAGGGGTAGTTTATCAGCAACGTTTTATGTTTTAAAAAGGGTAATTTTTTTATGACGAACGATAACTGCCGAAAATTCAAAGAAGTCATTAATACGAAAAAACCAATACGTCCATTAATCAACTTCAAAAAAGCTCCTACATACAAAGTAGCAAAAATAATAGCACAAAAACTAAAAAATAACCATTTAACAAATAACCATCATAACATAAAAAATACATACGAATTAATAGACAAACTAAAAATAATAAATATAAATGAAAAAAATTTTTACATCATATGACATCACAAACATGTACACCAACATCCCAGCAGACGAAACAATAGACATAATAATAAACAAACTTAAAGAACAAAATGAAAACAAACAATATATAACTGAAATAAAAAATAGCCTCCAACTAATACTAAAACAAAATTACTTTGAATTTAATAGCAAAATTTATCAACAGCAAGAAGGTTTAGCAATGGGATCACCATTATCAAGCATAATAGCAGAAATATTCCTACAACACATAGACACAAAAATACAAAATATTATAAAATCACATGACCCAAATGGCATATGGATAAGATATGTAGATGATGGGCTATATGTTTCAAATAACAAAAACACAAATGCAGAAAACATACTGAAACAAATCAATAACCAACATCCTAAAATACAATTCACAGAAGAAAAAGAAAAGCAAAATCAACTATTTAGACATAACCATCACAAGATACAACAACCACATACAATATGCAATATATAGAAAACCAACTTCCACAAACATCATTATACCTAACCATTCTGACCACCCACCACAACATAAAATGGCAGCATTCTATTCGCTATTTAACAGAATGTACAAAATTCCCCTAAACAAACAAGAAACTGACAAAGAAAGAAATATAATATACCAAATTGGTTATGAAAGCGGATACAATAAAAATACTGTGAACAAAATAGAAAATAAAATCAAATATAAAATAAAACTGAACAATTAAGAATTAATCAAAATGAACAACACATAAATAATAACAACAACAACAATGGGCCACATTCACATACATAAATAATAAAATGACAAAACTAACAAAACTATTTAAAAACACAGATATAAAAATAGCATACAAAACTAATAAAAATAAATTACAAAATCTAAATAGCTCACACAACAAAGATTACACAACAACTAACGGTATATACAAAATTGAATGCCAAGATTGCAATAAATGTTACATAGGACAAACAAAAAAACAGCTGAAAAAAACGTTATTTTGAACACCTAAACGCATACAAAAAACCAGAAATATATAAATCCAATTTAGCCACACATGCAATAAACACAGGACATGAATTCCCAGACATAACCAATGTGTCACTAATGAAACATATACCAGAGAAAGGCACCATAATGAACATTTGGGAAAATTTACTAATATACAAACATAAAACACAAAACAAACTAATACCAGAACAAATACAAATCAATACAAAACATGACACAATATTCAAAGCACTCAACATCGAAAATACGTACACAAAATACAAATACATATACCACAATCACACACAATAACACAACTTTAAAATACCAAAGACCAACAAACAACATTAATAGCATCCAGCAACCAACACACAAATAATTCACCAGACACAGGATCACAAAGGCTGAGGATGAGAGAACGGGAACTCTCGAAACATGTTCCAAAAAGGAAAAATAACATCTTGAGGTAAATTTAATTATATATATCAAGAAACGGACTGTAGCAGAAAGTGATTGAATATATATATGCATAACTTGAAATCAATCCTATAATACTGAACATGTGACGGTACAATTCTGGTACCCTAATAAATTTGCAAACCTATGGTTCCAAACATAATTATTGTATTTTTATTTTATAACAAATTTTAATAATAATAATTTTATTTTGTATTCCCTATAAAAGTTTTGGTGAGAATTGTCAACAACGCAATATTAAGTTAACAGGATTTATGTCAAATTCAGTGGAAAATTACAAATGTAACAAAAAACTGTTTGTCACGATAACAAGTAAACAAGACCAACCCATGATTACGTCAGACGAAAGAATGCAAGGCGCATTGTATTCAACTAGGCTGGGCCGTTGAACAAAGAACCAGTGACGTCGTTGTTGCCCCACCTCTGCAATACACAGTGGTGAAACAGTGTCATTTTCGTCCAGACAGTGAACCGTGCCGGCCGGCATATTCACTAAGGGTGGTATTACACCACCAAAAGTGTATTAATAACAGTGGTACAGTAACCAATTTTGAGTTAGAACATCGGCAGAGTGTAATTCACGAAGCGACGCCAAAAAATCTGGCAAAAGTGAGATCCAGGGGGGATGCTACAGTAGAGAGCGTGTGCCCGAAGACGATGTGACAGTCCAGAATCAAAGAATTCGAAGTGTTCGATGTCCGTAACCTAAAAGTGCAGCTAATTACCACCAAACAACAAATTTATATAAAATTTTAATTTTCAAAATTATAAATGACCAAAATTCATTAAAATAACAAAACTAACTTGGTATACCATGAAATGAAATGAGCTCATAATAATTGTACCGGAGAGTGAGAGAGAGAGAGAGAGAGAAAGAGTGGATGATAAGATATTATTAACAAGTGCTGGGTTGTGACACTATAAAGTTATACGTAAATTTATACATATATATATGTTTAACATTTTAATATTATGTATTTTGGAGGGCAAATGAAATGTGTAAGGGAATTTTTGACTTAATGTAACGGCGTCTCATGACGTAACACCTATTGGGTGTATAGAAGCGTGCGTATTTCGCACGATAGAATCACATGTTTTATAATTAAAGATGTTATTAAAAGGTAATGTCATTTGGTAAACATTTCAAGCAAGAGTTATTATTTCAAATAACACATTCCGCTACTTCGAGTTTCGCTTAACAGAATTCTGCCCTTAAGGTAAGTTATATACAATTTTCTTCACGAGATGGCGCCCGAGATCAAAAGTTGAATAAATTTATTGAGTAATTGTTAAGTAAGTTTATGGCAGTAATAAAATAATATAACAAACATTAGACTATTGAAAATATACCAGATATCTGTGTGTTACATGTATGTAATATATGACTAACTGTTAACTGGACTAAAAATTAGTAAGTCATGTTTGTGCACCGAGGAGTAACTCAGTGTAACCTGTGGGAAAATGTCTGTTACAAGACATGTTAAAAAGGGGTTAAATAAACTGAGAAATGTTTGTTGTGAAAGGAAATTTTCTATCTCATAGCACTTACATTACAATATTTGGAGTGATAAGCTGTTACGGTCTGTTGTTTTAAAGTCATTATAGAAATTTCCCTTTAAAACACTGTAACCATAGAAAAAGAGAAGAGACCCTATAATATCATTTGAAAAATTTAAAATAATTATATTATAATGTTTTTTTTGTCATAGAGAGTTTTTATTCGAATCCATTATTTTCAGCTGCTTATATAAGACATGGTATCAATACCACCAGCACCATCATCATGACAATAATCATCTCATCACTGTCGTCATCTGTTCACTGTTGAACAAATGCTTCACTAATCATTTTCATGTGAGATCTTTTGTGGAGCAATTGTACTATCACTGTACCGTACTATACGACTTAACCAGATGAGATACTGTATATAAATATGCTGTACATAACTCATATACAAAGTTTTGACTTAAATGAAGAAAATATTCATCACTGATTAACAAGGGAAGGAAATATACAAAAATTCCAATTTATTCATTACTAATCAAAATGAACCATAGTGCTGTCATTAAAATACTAATAACTTCAGCCAGTCCACTACCTGTGGTGGAGACTGTTAGCACACAAGTGACTGGAAGGCTTATTTGAGGCTTTAGAAATTGATTTCTTGAGGTCACCGAGTATACTTTGATTGTAACATAAGATACAAAAATGTTTGAAATAATTTGAATATAGAGACCTCAGTTATACGTCAAGTGGAAGCATTCTCAATTTTGTGACAAAAGCATTAGAAGTGAGCACAATCTACTCCATATTTCGATTATGTACAACTCCCATCTTTTCATTGTACTCCCATCAAGGCTTAGAGTAAATTTCATTTATACAGTCTGCATTTTCATTTCTGCTGAGAGGTAACATTTCCATCATAATGGAACAATTTCATTCAACTTTACACTGATATGGCATGGTAAATTGATGCAGTTGTCCTCAGAAATCAATCAGTTTCAAAACTCATGCAACACGCAGTCAAGCTGACAACTCAGTCTGAATTGTAGCAACAGTTACTAACTACTGGCTGTGAATAAATGCTGTATGTATAAAATAAATAAAATAAAATGTATAAAAATACATATAAAATAAAATTTTAAATGTATTTATCCTGTGACTTTGTCTTGTATTATTACAACACATGTCGAGGCACATGCCTCATCATCAGGTCTAATCACTGCATAGAGTTCACCAAAACATAAGAAAAGGACAAATAAAATTGGTAAATTTAAAATTTTATTTTATCAACACATGACTTGGTTACTGATGAATTTGAATCCTATAGTTCATATCACTCACATCATATGTATGTCACAAAATGTACAGAATTATGTAGAATACATTACGAGAAATTTCTGGGACCCTTATGCAATTTACATTTCTCTTTTCATAATATAGGGTTGTAACAAATTTAATACATTTTAAATTTAAAATGTAAATTATCTTAAATTAACAATTCTTATATTAATCTATAACTACTCTGATATAAACAAACCACTATTATTCTTACTTACGTTTATACTTTATTTTATTATTTTATGAATGAATAATTATTATTATTCATTATTATTTAAATTAAATTATATGATTTTGGGATGGTTTTTGCATATATACCCTCATTGCACTTTTACAATCTTTATAACTTCAACATCAATGTCTAATTAGGATTATAACCCTTGCAAATTGGATCTCTGAATGAAGAGAGGGAAGAGACTGCATTGCAAATGTTTTTCTGTAGAAGTTTTTCCATATATTTTAAATGAACATGTTTTTATAAAGTACTCAGGATAATACAGACGGTTGACAAGTAGAAGAAAAAGTTACAGAAAATGAGATACAACAGTTATAACTGTGACAGGAATCACTTGTTGATCACGATTTGTAATCACAGAAGAAATCAAATATAGTAATGACAGCATAGCACAAATTTATTAATGAGAGTACCAAAATTTTGAGGTGGTACAGATGTTATGGGTGTTTGCATAAAATCCATTTTCTTTTTCAGCACACTCTGCCTGCCAAGAAAGCCTGTTATACCATGAAACGTTTTGTGTTATTGGTTGATTTTTTATGTAAAGACTCCAGACAAGCCTTTGACATTATTAACAGAGGAAAGATGTTGCAACATCTGTTATCACTTGGTATCCCAAGGAAACTGGTACAACTTGAGGAAGTGACTACGGCTGGTTTCAGAGCAACGATACGAGTTGGCAGTCAGTTCACATCCACACTTCCCATTACCACAGGCGATAGACAAGGAGATGAACTGTCCTCTTTACCCGTCAGCTTAGTTTTAGAAGCAGTAATCAACAAGATGGAAACTAGGTGGTATACAGGAATAAAAACCACACAAATTCTTGCTTATGCTGGTGATGTAGCCATTATAAGTAAAAAAAAACTCTTTGAAAGAAGTTGTAATTAATACAGAGCGAGGCAACGGAGAGAAGACTAAAAATAAATGGTACTAAAACAAAATACGTGAAAATAAAAACATCATACAATAGACAGCTTCTACAATGCAAAAACCACAAATTAGAACACACAAGTAAATTTTCCTACCTAGGTACACAAATAAATTACACTAACACCACAAGCAATGACATCCAGCAAAAAATTCTTACTAACTGGTGTTATTATGCCTACTCAATATTAATGAAGTAGAAAGCACTGAACAGATCATTAATATTAAAAATATATAGAAGCATAATTAGACCAATCATAACATATGCATGTGAAACTTGGGTATAAACACAAAAAAACAAACAGTATCTAAGAATATTTGAACGAAAAATACTGAGAAAAATTTTTGGATGAGTACAAAATAACAACGGCCTAACGAGAATACAAAGGAATAATGAAATTCATAATGTAATACATGGAACTGATATAGGTCTAGTAAGGTTTATAAAGAGTAGAAGGATAGTCTGGCTGGGACTCACAATGAGGATGGAACAGCACAGAATTCCAAGGAAAATTATAGTATGGAAATAGTAGGTATGGTAGGAGATCAAGAGGATGGCCAGGAAAAGATGGATCAAGGATGTTGAGGAGGATCTTAGGAATATGGGGATATGAAGATGAAGAAAACTGTGTAATGAGAGGGTTGAATGGAGAAAAATTGTTGAAGAGGCTAAAATCCGTATTGCGTTATAAAGCCAGTTGAAGAAGAGAAAGTTTGATTGTTACCCAAGTTGGTAAGTTTGATTGAAAATAATCGCTGTTGGAATTTAAATTTTCAGCTAACATCACGGCTTGTTGTTAAATATCTTATTTTCTTTAAATTATTAAGTAGGGTAAATCCGTTAAACTTACATAAGTCATGCTGAATACTTTGCGTTACACACACTGTGCACTCGTTAAAACTGTACGCAAGAAACAGGTCTTTATTTCATAGACAATGTGTCATATTACTGAAAGACGTACACCAGCACTTTTTTATTTAGAATTCTGAATATTTAGCACTATCATACGCACCCATATACACAAAAAACGAAAGTACACGCTGGAGAACGTTGAGTAAATCAGTAGGCTTAGTCTTCCGCAACAAGAGGAAGGAAATGCAGCAGATCATAGCTGATGCAGGCGGTCAGCAGAATACATTTCTCGCACATCACACCACTTGGATAGGCCGAGCCAGACTGCCAGAATGAAAGAAGGAAGGTCAGACAATCACGGATTATTCTCTACCGTGAAATATTTACATGAAATAGTTATGTTGTTTATATTTAATTTTATGAATTTTAAATCAGGGAAGGATGGGCATATGAGGCGTATATTCACGCTGCGCTCCTGGTAGATGGACGACCCACCTTAAAATATTATATTTTCAGAAATAAGGAAACCCTGCTGCTGTTGCTGTTTGGTGGATGACTTAATAGTTTTACGAGAAAACAAATGTCCAATTATCAGTACCGATAGAAGTGAAGCGAGACTAAAAGTTTCACGGTAGAGTGCAAAAATAATTAGGCCTACTAACTGCACATAACGTCACAGGTATTACACGACGTCATGTTGCATTTGACACCGACCTTGCAGATAAAGTTGACAATAACACATTTGTCTCGCGCGTTATGCATCCATGTCATTTGACAATTTAACGCTTATTCTTTTTTGCGCCTTTTGAAGCCAGGTTTCGAGAGGAAATTTGCGTCCCGATTCAAATCCTGAGTGGCGTTTTTCGTTAACTGCTAACCTTTTCTAGTGTTAGAAAATCCTGGAGTATAAGCTAAAATTACGAAACCATCACCGCCCAAAAATTCTAAATCGAGTTTTCATTGGGAATACGTCTTTCGAGTCTCAATAAACCTGTTTTTTGAAAAACGTTCTGTGCTGCGTTATGAAGACAGTATATAGAAAACTTAGTTTATGAAGACGTCTACAGATTCGGAAGCTTTGACACGTGGTTTCGGTATGTGACAGTGAAGTTTTTTGTTCAAATCGGCGAATAGCAAAATCGGTTTTTAGTTATTTATTATTTTCACCAAAAGGGCTCAAGAAGTATTGTTAAAAAAAAACGTATCTACTGAATTCCAAGCGTTATTTTTTGCGCGAAAATTGTCTCAATTTTTGATATCCATTTATAAAAAATTATTTCGGTCAGTGGTATTTATGAAGCGTATTTCTTGCATTACATGGTTAAAAATGGCGAATGAATAAAACTAAGTAATTTTAAAAATTCTTTTTTCCTTTCTTTTATTTCCTTTTTTTTAATTTTATAATTACCGACTATAAATTACATGCTGCGATCTAAATTCCAATATACCACGAAAATCGGTAAGTTCTAATGTCAGTACTTTATCGAACAAATTTATCGAACAAATTTAAAGCACCTAGAATGCTCCTGAAAATATTAAATCACCCTGACAAAAATAATGTTTTTTTTTAGTAGACGTGTTCATATTAACAGAAAACTACGTTTCCATAAGCAATTCAACAATTGTTAACTCTTTTTTAAGCGGGTTATGTATAGCTTGTTTTATGTGGGGAACACATATCGACTCGTCATTTGTAATAGTTAAACTGCTGAAAATACTACAATTTTTAGAACAGTAGTCAAGAAATGTTTTTCTTAACTTCGTTAAATACTTGTTTTGATCTTGAATTGAAAATGAAATTAATTTTATTTGTTAAGTTATAATTTTTGCCATAATTAAATTATATTGAATTAAATGGAGAAATTAATAACTAATTAAATCAATTGTAAGTTATAATCGATGAAATTATAATTTGAAGTTTACGTAAATTTATTTCTCACTATTGCTCATAAAGGGAAATATATTGCTGTACATTAGTTAAAATTAATATTTCCAGATACAAGAGTGAAACTACCCCTTCTGTTGTTTCTCCGGCATCCTAGCTTTCATCCCGGCCTGACTCTTCAGTGTCATTTTTTCCATTTGATCACCCTCCCAGATCGCTTTTTTACCCTCTTTTCTGTTTTCCTAGGGGGCATTTTTTTTTTGGAATTTACTTATCCTCAGCATTTTTGTGCCTAGACTAACAAATAAATATTTTCAAGAATAACAATAAAATGTGTAATAGAAAATGAGACAACTCGTCGTTGTTAAAAACACTGTCGATCTGTCGTTTTCTTATTGTTATGTTGTCGGATAAAGTTATTTATTTCTAGTACAACTGGTTAAAACTTAAAAAAGGAAAAGAACAGAAGCAATTGTGTCACGTTAAGATATCAAATGTTCAGAATTAAAACGAGGAATTTTAAATATTCGTTATTTTGAATATAACGTCTTATAATTTTTTAAATGTAACGAATCCCCCCCCCCCCGCCAAACACACACAGAGCACGAAACACAGCTTATTATATTACCTCTCTTCGTAAATTATCATTGGCGCAACAAAAGCGCTACGTAGAACGTGGTGAAACATAAGCAGATACAGATTAAATTAGTGTATGTGTAGAAGTTTTTATATTTATGTAACCCTTTGACGCCTACGGACATATTACTACAAAATTTCGCGGAAAGTTGAACGAAACTTATAAATTTTAGAAAACATTCGAACTCAATAGGCACTAGGAAGTTTCTATGGAACTCAATAGCTAATTTCTGTTAATTAGATCGTGAATCGCCTTTCATACGATTCCTGAATGCTTCAAATCTGGACAAATATTTTCTTTAAACTCTACGAGAATGTTCCAGATAATATACGTTTCTGTTTATTTACTCCCAGTTAGTCGACGCTTTACTGTATTTTCAAATCTCATGGAAGTGAAAGTCCATGAGTAGCTGCCTCAGACTCGCTGCCGCGCGTAGTTTAAGACCTGCATAGCTTTTGGACTAATCTAACCTATGAACAATTTTAACTACTGTAAGAAATGATTGAAAATAAAAGAACAAAATAAAAAATAATAGTAGGCTATAATGCAGTATAGTAAATACAATAATATAGTAAATAAAAATAATAGTATAGAAAATAGAATTTCAATCCTTGCAAAAATACCGTTACTCATATCGATATTTGTAAATGTACATGTAGAGTTTAATCGAAATTAACGGTTTTAACGAAATAATTGTTATTGTAAAAGAAAAGTAGGTTTCTATGGTCAGAATCAGTTTTATAGTCTTACTTCAAAGATAAACCTTACCTAACGTAACTGCACATGTTCTTTGTATGTCTGGCAAAACTCACTCATTCAAATGATCAAAATTTGGCCTTCACCTGTTGAAAGAAAATTACCGGTTTTTATCTGTAACAAATTCTAAAAGTTGCTTAAGTAATTATTTTTTACTAAAAGTCTTGTGTAAAAAGATGTACCTGATCATTTGATCAGAATGTTTTGGCATTCATAACACAGGCCTGCAAACGAAAGTAAAAATTATTTGTAGCCTAGTGACTGATTTTTATGATATTTGGTAGCCTACGCTGAATTAAAATATGACAACTGTTTTTTTCATTATGTGAACATTTTCCACAAATTGACTACGGAAAATGGGTGAAAAGCGTATTCTTATATATTCTACAGTAGAACCTCACTAATTCGTCACCTACGGAACCGAAGGAGTGACGAACTAGTGAAACAGAAGGATTAGTGAGGGAGTAAGAAACAATCCATTAAAGACAATATAAAGTGTTTTATTACAACACTAGCAATGTATAGTATTAATGTTATGCTCGAACATATTTATTGTTGGGAATTTTCAAACTCAAACAAGTTAAGTACTGTAATTGCAAAAAAAATTGTTTAATTATTGTGGGTAGGTAATAGTCAATATGTAAATTTAGGAAGCGTATCTTCAAGATCATTGAACAACCCAAGTCTTTGAATTCTGTTAATATGTTTTCCATTAGATACTTAAACTCAGTATCCTTATTGTTCCCAAGAAATTTTTTCACAATTTCTTTGAACGCTCTCTACGCCTATTTTTAACTACCTCTATTTTTATTCAAATACACCAAATATGATGCAAATGTGTTTGAAATACTCTCCTTCTTTGAGAGAGCCTTTACGAATTGTTTCATCAATCCAAGTTTGATATGAAGCGGCGGTAGTAAGACTTTTGCTGGATCAACCAAACTTACCCGTATATATTTTTATCCTCAGGTTCTAATTTTACTCCAGGTGGTCACTTTTTCTTGATGCAGTGTTCGCCTTTATCCTCTCGTTGACCAAGAAGCATGGATACTGTCGCTATCCTCGTTTTAAGTCGCTATAAATTGTCCAGACACGTTCATGGTGTTTTAGTTTAGCCAGAAGTAATTATAAATTTCCATAAGATTCTTTCAGATAGACGGAACGCTCTTCTTGTACTGAAGCATAACAAAGTATTATGTCATTTCGTGTTTCATTCATTATCATTTTGTATTTCCTATTTTCATGGCAACTAAAAATAAATAAATGGAACGATTCTTGACTAAAACAAAAACTTATGGACCTACATGCTTGATCATCTAGTTCCAACAAGCCCATTCCGGAACTGATAATTTCATTAAGCGCCACATGAACTGATAAGCCTTTGAGCGCCACGTGGCGTTATATGTTTCAGATTACTAGTAATTTTTAATACGGGTTTTACAATCGCAAAATTTAACTCGAATAGTGTCTAAGATTACTATTTTAGGCCAATTTAGACATGCTGAATGTTGTTCTTTAGAGAAACGAATTCCAGACTAATGAGCGTAATCATTTAGATGTAGAGACTTAATCAGAATGTGAACGTTAAGATATAACATTCTGTATGTCATTATTAGCACCACTTATAATTTTAAGTACCCATGTAACTAGGTTACTGCATAAACTCAGCCATAAACGTTTTTACATATCCTGATAAATATTAGCTCTATTCTAATATTTGCTCCCAGTTAGTTTATAACACAATTTAATTGATTAATGCAGTTTATAATGCAATTGATAAATATAATGTTTTGTTAACAACTGCATATTTAGCATTTTTTCACCCGACTTTAATTGTATTTCTACCAGATTGCCACTGCACAATCTAAAAATAAAATAAATGTTTAAGGGTACAGGGAGAAAACGATCAAACTCCAAAAAAACAAAAACAAAAATTGAGATATCACTGTCATCCGTCTCCGGTACTCGGGTACTACAGTCACATGGTAATTGTACAGCGGTAAAACAATCAGGTTCCACGCTACAGTCCTTTAATACACGTCATGCAGGGGAACATAGATCAGACTCCTGCGCTTGCAAGGGAAAAACGATCAGACTCCTTTCAAGTCACAACACGCACGCAGTTGTTTACCCAGAAGCTCATATTTACAGTCAGTCAGTGCTCTACGTTTGTTAGGAGTGCACGTAATCTTATTCGCAGTGAAATTTACACGTATTGAAAATAAGTAATGAAGAGACTAGTCCAAGTGTTGATTCTACAAAGAAAAATCGTAAATTCGATCGAGTGACAGATGCAACAAAACGTTTGAGAAACAGCACAAACGAACCTGGGGAAGACTGCCATTGTAAACAACTACAATGTTTTCAAAACATCAGTGCAGAGGAACGGCGTCGCGTCAATTAATTTCAACATTCAACAGTCTAGCAGATAGAGACGATCAGAACTCATACTTATCAGGTTTGATTTCTGTTAAACCAGTAAAGCGTCGTAGACCTAAGAAAAGTCTAGAAGAGGCAAGACTAAATGACTTTTCTTATGAGTACAAAGTTCGTGTACTTGTGAAGGAAACGCACAAGAATGTAAAGTTTGTTTTAAGGGATTTATGTCCATTCTCGGTGTCACGAACCGCCGGTTACAGACCATAAAATATGCGCTGGCTAATACTGGAAAACCGCCTATTAACAATAGAGGAACCCACAAAAATAGACCTCACAAAACTTCAGTTGAAACTGAAAAAGCTATGATCGAGGTTTTTCAGTTCCCTAAAAGGCCGAAAAGCACATTACAGTTTGCATGATTCTAAAAAGGTGTATTTGCCTGAAAACGTGAAAGTGAAGAAGCTGCTTGCAATTTTATGGAGAAATATGCTAAAACTAAAATATCTTATGAAAAATTTAGGGAGACATTTGTGGGTCATTTCAACATTTCATTTGGATATCCTCGCACAGATACATGTGCCACTTGTGACGAACAGAAAGCAAAAGAATCAGTGATACAAAAATCAATGGAAAATTCTTCAGGTGATGAGCGTGTCAAATTGGAAAATGACTTGAATGATCTGCAAAACTAAATGAAACTTCACAAACTAAAGGCTGATTTGTGGTTTTACAGAAGAAAGAGAAATTCTAGGAAAGAGAGCAGAAAAACTGTAAAAACAGAGGCCATAGCAATAGATTTTGGACGGAACATTTCATTTCCAGATATATCAACTAGTGAGGTGTATTTCCGACGCCAGTTATCGTTTTTTCTATTCAATGTACATGTATTGGCAAGTGGTGTGTCGGTATTTTATACTTACGATCAAACTGAAGGAAAAAAGGGTGCAGATTATGTCGTGTCAATGCTTGGCCATTTTATTTAGAATTACCCTGATCAATCTGCTGAAGAGTTGAAAATATTCTGTGACTCATGCAGTGGTCAGAACAAAAACGTCACTATTTTCAGGTACTTTCATTATATGACAGTGGGAAAAAAGAGGTTCAAGGAGGTTACGATAGTGTTTCCAGTTAGAGGACATTCGTATATGGAACCTGACAAAAATATGGGACTTTTACCTAGACATTCTGAGGCTGAAACACCTGATGATTTTCGTGATGTAATAAAATCTGCAAGGGTTAAGCCCAACCCTTTTGTAGTGGTCCTCTTTGAGAGGAACAATTTCAAACAATGGGGTAGTTTCCTTGCTTTAAAGTATACAAAGAAGCTTATGACAGCAACCCGACCGATCAAAGAGGTCAGAATCTCTCAGATCAAGTTGCGAACAATTGACCATAGGGATACCTACACAGGACCGTTTACATCAACAGTGGTAACTCCGCAACTTAAGCGCTGCAAGAAGAAGACAGACCAGTGTGATCTTCAAACTCAAACTTCACATTCCAATGCAGAAAGTGAGCCAGAGTTATCGTACACCGAGCCCATTCCACTTCCTATGGCTAAATATAATCACTTTCAAGTCCTCAACAAGCGGTTTTGCAGACCGGACGACCAGGACTTCTACGCCAATCTACCACATAATCTCCTGCAGCAAGAAACTGACGAGGATTACATTGACTAAGGTACAGTTCATTTTAACTAAAAACTAACTTATTCTAAAATGTAATTATCATTTAAAATAATATTATAATAGAAAAAACAACTTAACTCCATTTATTGTATATAAAAATTAATTTTCATGTGAGTTATCAATTTGCGTTTTTTTTCAGATTGCGTATAAACAGGAAGATTTTCAGATCATAAGACAAGCATCAAGCCAATTTTATGAATTTTGTGAAAACTTTTAAAATGTATTTTCTTTTGTACTTTACTTTGCAACTTATTAAACTTTTTATATTACGAACATCATGGACACTAATAAGAACAGGGACACTTATATAATTAATAATGTTTACCAATATAACTTTCCACATTAATTCTCTGTATACAGTTTTGTATTTATAAATACATTAGATTAATTGAAAATTCAAAGTTTTAGCTCACTTAAATACTTTGATACAAGGGAAAAACGATCATAAGCAGAGATGTTTAATTCAAGGGATGCAAGGGAGCAGAGATGTTTTTAATTACAAAAAAAAATCCTATAAGTATTTAATATTTTCTCGTAATATTTCACCTTTGTGCTGGCCATATAATAAAGTTGAAAACAAATCTGTCTGTTTATAATTGAAATACTTGGAAAATGCCTAACAAAGTCTTCCAACTTTAAAAACGCTCTCCTGTAAAATTTACTTTTTGTGAGTTTGATCGTTCTTCCCCTGTGCCCTTCGTGTGTTAAACATTAGGCTATATACGTTCCTTAAATAATTTGATCATTTAATTTGAAGTTCAAATGGAATTCTATTTTGAATTAGCCAAAGAATAAGTTCTTTTCTCGAGTATAAAGTGAAAGTCTTTTTTCTGCATGTGGGAGATTTACAGCCACATTTATAAACAACACAAAACGTGGCAAATGATTTTGTATCATTGTTATCGATCAGCATTCGATAAATCTATCACTTCGTGATAATCACCGCTCCTGTTACTTATTATTATACAAGAAGGTGTTTGGAGTACCTTGTAAAACCGTCTTCTCGTGTTGCAATTGCATTTATTGTCCTTGGATTTTGAAATAAGGGTTATGTTTGCATGATTAATGTAAGCCGCGTCTATGTTTATGTATCTGAAGAAAAGTAGAGGGAAACTGACAGTTCTGGCTCACAAAGGAATGCCGCCTTTCTTAAAAAACAATAAAAAACACTAAAAAACATGGTCTCAGAGATGACGCCGCCACCGCTGGACCCGCAGCATCCCGATGCTGCACCGCGAATTTCCGCGAATAAATTTTTTTATTTTTTTAATTTGGTTTTTTTATTTTTTTAATTAAATTGATTTGGGGGGATGAGGTTCAATGGACCACCAGCATCCGTGAATATATTTTTTTATTTTTTTAAGAAAGCTGATTTGCATATCAGTGGGTGGTGTTGGGTGGGAGGTTTTTTTATTTCATATCAGTGGGTGGGGGGTGGTTCCAACTCGAAGCATTATAGTGTATACTAAAATATATGATCAGGTGTACCAACCTTTGCATGAGTTCAAATTTGTTGTGTGTTATAATGTATATTAAATCTATATGATCAGGTGTACCAACCTCTGTAGTATTATTATAGTGTATAGATATTTTATATGAGCAGGGTTGTCAACATTTTCTGCGGTGGGGGGAGGGAAATTCAAATATGTGTTATATAGTGTATATATTAAAATATATGATCAGGGTTATCAATCTTAAATTATTGTGTGCGTGTATAGAGCAGATCTGCCAACATTTCTTTCTCTTCTGTGGTGGGAAATTCAAACTATATATGATCATAATTGTTACTCTCTCTCTCTCTCACACACGGTGTGTATGTCTCTCTCTCTCTCTCTCTCTCTCTCTCTCTCGTTGTCAAACGTTATGCTCACCGGCATTATAGTGTATATTAAAATATATGATTAGGTGTACCAACCTTTACATGAGTTCAAATTTGTCGTGTGTTATAATGTATATTAAATCTATATGATCAGATGTACCAACCTCTGTATTATTCGTCCTCTCTCTCTCCCTCTCTCTCTCACACGTTGTGTATGTCTCTCTCTCTCTCTCTCTTGTTGTCAAACGTTATGCTCAAACCGTTCTCCTCTCTCTCTGTGGTCAGTACCGAGCGCATGTATATGAAATTAGAAAGTTTATATTTATTCGACAAATATTAACGTCCTCTCTCTCTCTCTCTCTCTCTCACTCTCACTTGTTTCAACTGTGTCAACAAATAGTAACGTCCTCTCTCTCTCTCTCTCTCTCTCTCTCTCTCTCTCTCTCTCTCTCTCTCTCTCACTTTCACACGTTTCAACTATGCAAGGTTTCATACCCTTTCTCCTGTCTCCCTCTCGTACATTGAGTAGTCGGTGTGATGAATAAATAATTTTAGCCCTCTCTCGTTGTCAAAACGTCGTCTTCATTTTCAATGTATTAAATAATTAATTAATAGTTTATAATGCAGTCAGTGTGATTGATCCTTGTTAGAAATATATATATTTGGCGTCAATGAACTACTTACCTGTTATGTTGTTACAGATGACAAATCCATACGTTAACGGCTTAGCAATCTGGTACAATACTTCTGTTTTAAGGTTGCAGTTTACACACATAGGTTCAGTAGTGTATAGCGAAATAAATTAAAATTATACACACACATGAAAACGGCGGCTGAAATTCATACAAATCTTCTGATGTAACAGTTCACAAAAAATAAATTAATTGTACACATGTTCAGAGGTGTAGAGTGAAATAAAATAAAGTTATAATTTGTTTAAATGATTAAATATATTTTAACATTCACAATATAAAATTCACAATTAAATAAATACATTAGAAATTGATATTTTTCGAAAGTTTATATATAATTGTGTGTCGTACTTGTAGAAGAAGCAACCTGCAACATAACAATACAACAACAACATTAAAATCATGTTAAATATCACACACACAGATGCACACGCAACGCGCGCACATATAGACGCATACGCAACGTAATCACACACATACATACATACAACGTACACACGTTTGGGTTACACCACACGCGCACGCACACACATATGCACACACACACACAGACGCAAACGCAACGTAATCATACACATACATACAATGTGTACACGTTTGGTTTGAATCATGTAGGGCCAATAAACAGATAACAGATTTAAATATGCTATAGTCATTGTATGTATGTATATATCACTGAATAATAATAATATAATCGTTTGCTGCAACAGGTAAAGCAGTTACAAATAATTACATATAGGTTCAGAGGCGTATAGTGAAATAAATTAAAAATCCATTCATCAAAACTTTGTAAATTAGAATCTGCACTACATTCAAACATACGCACACACAATGATAAAAAAATTGTTTATTAAAAGTAGTTTGTTACCTTAACGAGATACAATTTCCACATGCGCTGTCTGGTTCTTCATCCCTCGAAACACAAGATGTAGGTCGCTGGGATTTATATGACGGAGTTCTTCATCTGTAAAGACGTCAGCATACCTCTTAGGTAGATATACACGATAGCGGCGCTCACAATCTTCCAACGTTACAAGCACAGACTTCCCATATCGCGTGTCCACATGCAACATGTTAACGATCGGATACTGTTTGTCCACTGTTAATTCTGCACAACGTTTGTACTCAATAGCAGAAACTGCGTTGAATTTTGTGATAAACGACATTATTATTAGAAGTGAAGACGTCTGTATCAAGCGAGGTGGAACCATACAATGTCAGAATATTCGCTACAAAGAAGACTAGTGAAAGGAATGGTGTGGCCATCAGGAAAGTTCACTTTCATCGCCTGAAGCTTTGCATATACATACACACAGGCAGAATTAGCGCTGTTACAAAATATATATATTAGGAAAGTCAAGCCCACAGACTACTAGAAATAGTTATCGTTTGAAAAAAAAAAGAAACCACACATTACGAACTAATATCGTTACAATAATAATAATACATAAACTTACGTTTACGGTCGTCCAAACTGAAGTATGGAGTGACAATAACTATAGATATCACAGTAAGAATTTTTGTTGTTGTTTTTAACAGGTGATGTTTTTCATCCCCTGAAGCTTTGTATGCAGAATTATGACTGTTACATAATATATATTAGGAAAGTCGTCAGAAATAGTTATCGCCTGCAGCAAGAATTTTTGTTGTTGTTGTTGTTTTTAACAGGTGGTGTTTTTGCATGTACATACATGCAGAATTATGGCTGTTACATAATATATATTAGGAAAGTCGTCAGAAATAGTTATCGCCTGCAGCAAGACTTTTTGTTGTTGTTTTTAACAGATGGTGTTTTTCATCCCCTGAAGCTTTGCATGTACATACATGTAGAATTATGGCTGTTACATAATATATATTAGGACAGTCATCAGAAATAGTTATCGCCTGCAGCCATATACAAGTTTACCTAATGAAATTAACAATGCTATGAGACACTTACATTAAAAATGTTTGTATAACAGAAAAATCATTAATTATCCACTCTCTAAGTGCGTGCACATTATGGTTTGTACATAGTGTAGAAGAAGAATTGCAATGTGTAAGACATAACGCCCCAGGAATGTCTTTTGGTACGTCTTTTGGGCAACCAATGTCATCAAGATTTATTATATGATAATGAATTATTTTCGATTCTAAAAAACGTTTTTTCTCAAGACCCTTCACAAACACATATTTATATATGTTCGTATACGTTGTTAACACTGAAACAAGATTGTCGTACGGTGTCTCTCCTTCATCCCATCTTAGCCCATGATAGTTTGTCGTTAACCAGCAGTTGGTTCTAGTGTATTTCGAATTCGTAACGACTGTAGCAGGCGGGGCGAAAATCCAATGTCTGCATGCAAAACGTGTTACGTCCATAACCGACAACTCCTTTACTATATAATTGCCGTTGTCATCATAAAAGCAGTGAAAGTCAATTATTACAGCAGCGTTTTCCATTATACTATAAAAAAAAGAAACCACACATTACAAACTAATATTTATAAACACAAAGATCGTTACAATAATAATACACAAACTTACGTTTACTGTCGTCCGAACTGAAGCGTGGAGAGAGAATAACTATCGATATCACAGTGAGAATTCTTTTTGTTTTTAACAGATGGAATTTTAGCAGGAGGGGGAGCAGAGTCGCCGTCGGCAATTAATTTGGCACGTACGTAAGATTTTAATAAAACAATTAACAGCTTTAAATAATAATTTTCGGAAACAACCCCCGACTTAAAAAAAAATATAGTTTACCTTGTGGTATACAATTCAAACTATTAAATTGTCTCTCTCACACACATTCTGATTACTATACAACTAATTGCATGTATGTTCAGATGGTTCTACCGAAATAAACCATTGTATGTGTGTGTGTGTGTGTGTGTGTGTGTGTGTGTATGCGTGTGTGTGTATGTATTCGCTAAATCCGCCTTTCACTTTCTAATATGACACATGACACTCATTAGTTGCACCCATCACAAGTAATTATGGATTAGAAAGTATTCACGTCCAAAACAAACATCGGCTTTCCCCTACCACCAGAGACCAATATATACTCAACAAATTTAACGATAAATTCTCATTTGACTCGCTTGCGTGCACTGACAAATCTATCACGACATTTTTAATAGTTGGAAGACTGTATTATTGTGCAATCGCAGTATACGCAAGTTCCTGTGTGTAGTCAACATACAATAGTTTTGGTGAGTATAATTTATTGTATGTACAGATTTTATTTAAACGTAAAAATTATTTGCATTAAAACATTATTTAATACATGTATGTGTATGTTCAAACCACAATTTACGAAATATATTCTTACCATATTTTTTATATTACACTTCTAATAGAAGATATATATATTTTAATTTAATACATGTGTGTGTAAGCGTATGCGTATGATCAAATTACAATTTTCTGAATATATTCTTAACGTACTTTTATTCTTAACGCACTTTTAATTGAAGATATATATTTGAATTTAATACAATTTTCTGAAATATATTCTTACTGTACCTTTTATACACTTCTAATTGAAGATATATATATTTTTAGGTATAACTGAATTTTATCGGATTCACACTGACTGCTTGCGTGCGTTGATAAATCTATCTCAACAGTTTTTTAATAGTTGAAAAACTACTTGAATTATTGTACGTCTCAGTATACACAAGTTCCTGTGTGTGTATTCAACATAGGTTAGTTTGGTAAGCATAATTTATCAAGTGCATTATTTATTGATTTAATACATGTATGTGTGTGTGTGATCAAATTATTATTATTATCTGAAACAGAACAGTATATATAGATTCGAGTGGTATGTAAGACGCTGTTATATGTTACTAGTAAAAACATTATTTACTGACTTTAATACATGTATGTGTATGTTCAAATCACAATTTCTGAAATATATTCTTACCGTATTTTTTATATTACAGTTCTAATTGAAGATATATATTTGAATTTAATACATGTGTGTGTGTGTGTGTGTGTGTGTGTGTGTGTGATCAATTTTCTGAAATATATTCTTACTGTACCTTTTATATTACACTTCTAATTGAAGATATATATTTTTAGGTATAACTGAATTTTATCGGTTTCACACTGACTGCTTGCGTGCGTTGATAAATCTATCTCAGCAGTTTTTTTAATAGTTGAAAGACTGCTTGAATTATTGTACATCTCAGTATACACAAGTTCCTGTGTGTGTGTAGTCAACATACGCTAGTTTGGTGAGCATAATTTATCAAGTGCATTATTTATTGATTTAATACATGTATGTGTATGTGTGCGTGATCAAATTATTATTATTATCTGAAACAGAACAGTATATATAGATTCGAGTGGTATGTAAGACGCTGTTATATGTTACTAAAATCATAGCAAATATTTTCATTCTAAGCATATTTACTGTTTAATAATAATTACAACCCAACGAATGATATATATAGTTTGATGCTTTATAAGTTTGTGTACATTGGTTGTATATTGTAAGCATGAAAGTATTATTTAAATCTGTTTGTGTGTGTGCGCGAAAATAAACTTAATTTTCTCGATCTAGCAAATAGTTGGTCTAAGCGTACATGTATTATGTACAAATTGATATATAAAACGTTTACGATACACTAACATAATACCAGCGTTATAACAGTACCTTTTGTTTTTCAGTATTCATTCATTCTCACTTGAAGATCATGGCTAACCTTCAGCAGGAACGTGGGGAGGAGCAGACTGAACAAGGTAAAAAAAAGTTCACAGTTAAGAAATTATTTTTGTAATTATGTAGTGTGCAAACTTGCTGATGCGAATTAACGTTTGAGTCATACTATGTCTATTGGTGTGTGCATGAAAAGTCTCACTCTTAACATCGTTTAGAAATTGACATGTAGATGAAAATTTTTCATGTTCCTTCATAGGTTTGTCACCTTCTTTCCAATCAACTAATTCAATTCCACAACAAAAGCATTTAACTCTATCGTCTACGAATGACATACTATGTCCACAAACATCGAAATTTCTAGGGTAGAAGTAGAACCCTGCAAACGCTAACTCGTCGGGGCTGATAAACGTCACTTCCCAATACTTGAATGATTTTATTCTTTCACTTTCAATACTAAAATCAGGAGTAGCCGACATCTTCACGGTTTGTAATAAACTGACATATTACCCCGACGAGTGTTATTTATTTACTACAAACATGAATTTGTGTGTACACGTTATTTATCATTCCTATTGGTTACTAATACTCATGTTTCTATTGTTTCAGTTGTGACTCGGTTTTATATCGAGAGGAACAGTAGTGTCCGAGGGTGCATCACAACCTTCGACTACATTCCAGTGAACGTCAACGCGTCGGATCATGACGTAGTATTCGTAATGACTGAGGCACGTCCTTTATTGCATGAGGATATTCAGGCAGAGCAGGCACGTTTACGCAATATCAAGTGGCATATTGCGTGCAGGATACGTTTTACCAAAACCGTGGTAGATGGTGACAGTGGTGAGGAGAAAGAGGTAACGAAAGACGCCGTCTTCCACGGACGTTGTCGCACGTTGCTCGCGGACGACAGCGACGAGTTGAATTGTCTACTCGATGAATCCTACGATAAAATCTTCAATAGCATATCTAATTTTACCCGTGACGGGAGCGGATGGTCGGTGGATGCTGTACTGAAGCTGGAACTGGTTGTTGGACGGTACCAGCCTCTAGCAGCGTCCTCCTACCTTCCAACCCCGCGAAAACTCACGCTCACTAAGGCAGTAGTCAACATCAAGAACCCCCGAGATGAAATGTGTTTTCTGTGGTCTGTTCTAGCCCACATACACCCTCAACAACATAATAAAGACCGTGCTTCAAACTACATCCCATTCATAAACACATTAAATATGTCCGGTATCGAGTACCCTGTTTCGTTAAAGTCCATTTCCAAATTTGAAGCACAGAATCCTAACATTTCTATAAACGTTTTCGGCTATGATATAGAAGACAATATCAAAAATGAATCAAAAAATGAGGTTTACCCTCTGAGAATTACCCCGAATAAGGACAGGTCGCATCACGTTAATCTTTTGCTTCTGACCGATACGAATAGCCGAAAACATTACTGTCTTATCAGTAACATGAGTAGATTGTTATCATCCCTAACAAAACACGACGGTCAATCATTTTACTGCGACTACTGCCTGCATCGTTTCACCACAGAACATGGTCTGTCCGATCATCTCCCCTACTGCACACCTTACGGCGAGCAGAAAACCAAAATGCCCACGGAGGAGGAGAAGTTTATGTCCTTTAAAAATTACGCGCACTGTCTTAAAGTACCCTTCACCGTCTACGCCGACTTCGAGTCCCTCATCACTCCGCTTCAATCGTGTTCACCTGGTAACAACGTCCCGACGACAGTGCACGAGTTAGGCGAATTCTACTCCGTCGATAGCAGCGGTGCCCGTCAGAAACTAACTTCTCCTCCTGTATCGTCCACATCATACGAAGCGATGCATATCCCGTCAGGTTTCTCCTATGCTATCGTCGATCATACGCACAGCCTTTGGAGAGAGGCTAAAGTTTATCGGGGTGAAAACGTTGTAGACACGTTCTTCTCGTGGTTGTTGAAAGACGCCGAGGATATGATGAAGGTGGTACGACATAACGTACAATTAATTATGTCCGATGATGACAATGCTGTGTTCACTAACGCCACCGTTTGTCATTTGTGTGAGCGCCCTTTGACAGACGATGACAAGGTACGCAATCATTGTCATCTTACGGGGAAATTCTTGGGAGCAGCCCATAATAGCTGTAATCTGAGTTACAAGATGCCTCGTCATATCCCCGTCTTCTTTCACAACCTTCGTGGCTACGACTGTCACCATTTAATGCAGGGTTTAGGGAAATATAAGGACGAACGCGTATCCTGCATCGCAACATCCAGTGAGCGTTACGTGTCGTTCTCCCTGGGTCCCTTGCGTTTCGTAGACTCCTTTCAATTTCTTAATCGCTCTCTGGACACACTCGTTACCAATCTGTCCGCGTCCGGGAGCCAATTTCCTTTGCTCAGAGAGGAAATGCTTAGACGGGGTTTCGATGAACAGACCAATCTGCTCGTACGCAAGGGGGTATACCCATACGAGTACGTTGACAGTATTGCTCGGTTCAACGAAACAAGTCTACCCGCTCGTGAACACTTTGATAACCGGTTGATGGAATCATCTATTTCGGACGCAGATTACGAGCACGCGCAAAACGTGTGGAGTGCATTCAATCTGCGTACGTTTGGAGATTACCATGATTTGTATTTGTTGACAGACGTAATGCTGCTGGCCGATGTCTTTGAAAGTTTCCGAGACATGGCCTTACGCGATTACTGCTTGGACCCATGTCATTTTTACTCGCTTCCCGGACTCGCTTGGAACGCGATGCTAAAAATGACCGGGGTCGAATTAGAACTGTTGACAGAAATAAATCTACATCTGTTCCTCGAATCTGGGATCCGCGGAGGCTGCGCGATGATATCCAACCGTCACGCAGTCGCTAACAATCCTCTGATTCCAGATCAGTACGATGTTTCGAAACCGACCTCCTTCATTCTGTATACGGACTGTAACAATTTATACGGTGCAGCCATGTCGCAACCACTCCCTTACGCAGACTTCCGATGGCTCGATCGTAACGAAATCGAGTCCTTGGACGTACGTACTGTGAGTGATGATGCTGACATCGGGTACATCCTCGAAGTCGACCTACACTATCCTAATACCTTACACGACCTGCATTCCGACTACCCGCTTGCACCTGTGCGCCAGCGCATAACACACGATATCCTTTCTCCCTTTTCCAAACGTTTACACGAAAGTATATACAGATCATCGTATAACGAATCAGGGTCATCCGTAGAGAAGTTGTTAACAACTTTGGAGGACAAACAAAATTACGTTCTCCATTATCGAAATTTGAAATTGTATTTAAGTCTTGGTTTAGAGCTGAAAGCGACTCATAGGGTGTTGTGTTTTAAGCAAAGCGCTTGGTTGAAACCGTTTATCGATTTCAACACCCGCAAGAGGCAATCAGCCGTCAACAGCTTTGAAAAAGACCTTTTCAAACTGATGAACAACGCCGTATACGGTAAGTCGCTGGAGAACGTACGGAAACATATAGACTTTGAACTAGTCTCGAATGAACGACGGCTTCAAAAACTAGTTTCCACACCCAGGCTAAAACGTATGATTCGTTATACGAACGATCTGGTGGGGCTTTCACTCCGTAAAAAATCCATTGTTCTTTCTCGCCCCGTGTATGTCGGCTTCACGGTGCTTGACGTTAGCAAAACAATAATGTACGACTTTCATTATCGTTATGCTGTAGCCAAGTACGGCCGCAACGTTAAATTGTTAATGACTGATACAGACAGTCTGATGTATCATATTCAAACATCAGACTTGTATGCAGATATGAAGAAGGACTTGCACGTTTTTGACACCTCGGATTACCCTACGTCTCATCCTTGTTATAGCATTAAGAACAAAAAGGTTGTTGGACTGTTCAAGGATGAAACATGTGGTCGTCCTATTAGAGAATTCGTAGGTCTCAGAGCGAAATGTTATTCGTTCCTTGTGGCCAACGAAGATTCTAGCAATGCGAGTCAAAAACGTGTGTGTAAAGGTGTGCCTCGAGTTGCGATTAAGAGGAGTCTGCGACACGATATGTATCGCAAGTGTCTCACTGATCATTGTCCGTTTTCTGTCAGTGCGTTGTGTTTACGTAGCGATCATCATACGTTGTACACGATGCGTGTAAATAAGCAAGCGTTGTCACCGTATGATGATAAGCGTTATATATTAGGCAATGGTCGTGATACCCTTGCGTACGGACATTATCGGATACGTGCCGCCGACGACGATGACGACTCTGCTCCTCCACCTGCTAAAATTCCCCGTTACACCACTGGTTAACAAAAAAAAAAAAAAAAAAACAACAACAAAAATTCTTACTGTGATATATATAGTTATTACCTCCTCACACTTCAGTTCGGACGGCAGTAAACGTAAGTTTATGTATTATTTGTTATTATTATTGTAACGATATTTGTGTTTATACATATTAGTTCGTAATGTGTGGTTTCTTTTTTTTCATGTGATAAGTATGTGTGTGATTACGTTACGTATGCGTGTGCGTATGTGTGTGTGTGTGTGTGTGTGTGTGTGTGTGTGTGTGTGTGTGATATTTAACATGATTTTAATGTTGTTGTATTGTTATGTTGCAGGTTGCTTCTTCTACAAGTACGACACACAATTATATATAAACTTTCGAAAAAATATCAATTTCTAATGTATTTATTTAATTATGAATGTTAAAATATATTTAATCATTTAAACAAATTATGACTTTATTTTATTTCACTCTACACCTCTGAACATGTGTACAATTAATTTATTTTTTGTGAACTGTTACATCAGAAGATTTGTATGAATTTCAGCCGCCGTTTTCATGTGTGTGTATAATTTTAATTTATTTCGCTATACACTACTGAACCTATGTGTGTGTGTGTGTGTGTGTGTGTGTGTAAACTGCAACCTTAAAACAGAAGTATTGTCTGTAACAACATAACAGGTAAGTAGTTCATTGACGCCAAATATATATATTTCTAACAAGGATCAATCACACTGACTGCATTATAAACTATTAATTAATTATTTAATACATTGAAAATAAAGACGACGTTTTTGACAACGAAAGAGAGATAGTGCTAAAATTATTTATTCATCACACCGACTACTCAATGTACGAGAGGGGGACAGGAGAAAGGGTATGGAACCTTGCATAGTTGAAACGTGTGAAAGTGAGAGAGAGAGAGAGAGAGAGAGAGAGAGAGAGAGAGAGAGAGAGAGAGAGAGAGAGGACGTTACTATTTGTTGACACAGTTGAAACAAGTGAGAGTGAGAGAGAGAGAGAGAGAGAGGACGTTAATATTTGTCGAATAAATATAAACTTTCTAATTTCATATACATGCGCTCGGTACTGACCACAGAGAGAGAGGAGAACGGTTTGAGCATAACGTTTGACAACAAGAGAGAGAGAGAGAGACATACACAACGTGTGAGAGAGAGAGGGAGAGAGAGAGGACGAATAATACAGAGGTTGGTACATCTGATCATATAGATTTAATATACATTATAACACACGACAAATTTGAACTCATGTAAAGGTTGGTACACCTAATCATATATTTTAATATACACTATAATGCCGGTGAGCATAACGTTTGACAACGAGAGAGAGAGAGAGAGAGAGAGAGAGAGAGACATACACACCGTGTGTGAGAGAGAGAGAGAGTAACAATTATGATCATATATAGTTTGAATTTCCCACCACAGAAGAGAAAGAAATGTTGGGGGGACAGGAGAAAGGGTATGGAACCTTGCATAGTTGAAACGTGTGAAAGTGAGAGAGAGAGAGAGAGAGAGAGAGAGAGAGAGAGAGAGAGAGAGAGAGAGAGAGAGAGGACGTTACTATTTGTTGACACAGTTGAAACAAGTGAGAGTGAGAGAGAGAGAGAGAGAGAGGACGTTAATATTTGTCGAATAAATATAAACTTTCTAATTTCATATACATGCGCTCGGTACTGACCACAGAGAGAGAGGAGAACGGTTTGAGCATAACGTTTGACAACAAGAGAGAGAGAGAGAGACATACACAACGTGTGAGAGAGAGAGAGAGAGAGAGAGAGAGAGAGAGAGAGGGAGAGAGAGAGAGGACGAATAAGAGAGAGAGAGAGAGAGAGAGAGAGGGAGAGAGAGAGAGGACGAATAATACAGAGGTTGGTACATCTGATCATAAAGATTTAATATACATTATAACACACGACAAATTTGAACTCATGTAAAGGTTGGTACACCTAATCATATATTTTAATATACACTATAATGCCGGTGAGCATAACGTTTGACAACGAGAGAGAGAGAGAGACATACACACCGTGTGTGAGAGAGAGAGAGAGTAACAATTATGATCATATATAGTTTGAATTTCCCACCACAGAAGAGAAAGAAATGTTGGCAGATCTGCTCTATACACGCACACAATAATTTAAGATTGATAACCCTGATCATATATTTTAATATATACACTATATAACACATATTTGAATTTCCCTCCCCCCACCGCAGAAAATGTTGACAACCCTGCTCATATAAAATATCTATACACTATAATAATACTACAGAGGTTGGTACACCTGATCATATAGATTTAATATACATTATAACACACAACAAATTTGAACTCATGCAAAGGTTGGTACACCTGATCATATATTTTAGTATACACTATAATGCTTCGAGTTGGAACCACCCCCCACCCACTGATATGAAATAAAAAAACCTCCCACCCAACACCACCCACTGATATGCAAATCAGCTTTCTTAAAAAATAAAAAAATATATTCACGGATGCTGGTGGTCCATTGAACATCATCCCACCAAATCAATTTAATAAAAAAAATAAAAAAACCAAATTAAAAAAATAAAAAAATTTATTCGCGGAAATTCGCGGTGCTGTGGTCCATCGGGATGCTGCGGGTCCAGCGGTGGCGGCGTCATCTCTGAGATCATGTTTTTTAGTGTTTTTTATTGTTTTTTAAGAAAGGCGGCATTCCTTTGTGAGCCAGAACTGTCAGTTTCCCTCTACTAAGAAAGAAAGAGATAATTGTGTCAAGAAAGGGAAACGATATCAGGAACGTACGGTGTGAGGGCGACTGGGCAACAGCGGGCAGAAAGTTATGTCAACATATAACAGAAGACAAAACAATTTCTCTTTCAAGACGTTTCTTTCTTTCTTTTTTTATATATAAAAAAAATAATCTGCAAGATGCTCGTCATTTTTCAGTGTTACAGACGTCCACATAGACCGCCAGAGAACAATTAAAAATGCAGGCCTACACGTGAAATTGGGTTTGTACTTAATTTCAGCCTGTATATGACCATATTTGATGTCCTTCCCCCCAAACGAGATTGATGAAATATCGTTCGTAAGCACTGATGTATCGTGTGTTGGGAAACAAATTTTCGATACGGTGTACAATACCGAACAATAATTTTAACAGTGAACTTAAAACGTAATTACAGAATTAAATGAAACAGCGTAGTTCCGTGGTATGTACGCGTACATACCTACCAATCTAACACACGCGGTCCGCTGAAGGTCAAAGTTTCGTGAAGCACTTGCATATGGATGTAATGTAACCACGATTCTCTGTAACTATTACAGAGAACACGATGAATGTATTACTAGCAGATCCACGATTCGCTACTGAAACTGTCGAAGTCAATCCATTGTATACTTTTTACAAGTTTCAGTATGCACGTGTATTAGAATATTACGTTAACTAACAACACGTCCAATCCAATACGGTATTGTCGGTTGTGTAGGATCTAAATTCTTCGCTCTGTTAAGGTCTTAGCCCGATGAGCGCTTGTATAGCGCCCGTCATGCGATTTACTAATCACAGGAATGTTCTGGATTGGTTCTTTGTTTCATTCTTTGGTACATAGATGGGAGCACATAGTTTGCTTAGCTGCAGCTGCGGGAACTTGATTAACACTTTCTTGATCCAGGGAGCACAGAGACATGCGCTAGGGCTCGGTCGCGAACGTGTCCAAAGAGTTCCGTAGCTCGCGGAGAACCGAGCCAATGGTCCAGCTACGGCCGAGGCAGCCTAGACATCATTTGCTGATAGGCCTGCTCCACACATGTGGGGCTGCAGCTCTCCAACTTCCCTCATGTAGAGTCATGCTACTGTGCGACAAGTTCTGACCGTTTGTCACGCTTATACGCTTTTGGTAAGATGCTGCGAGCGTGGTAAACAGCTTTCGAAAGGAGCGACTCATCATGAAAGATAGTATTGCCTGTCTACGAAATAAACAGAAATAAACAGAAATTATGTATTTATTTCATTATAAATACGTAAATGATTTGTCGTAAAATTACTAAATACGCACCTGCTCTAATGCTTTGTTAATCCACGTTCCGATTAGACGGGTGTTTTCCGACTTTTCATTATTATTTAATAAACACAGTTTTTTATTTTCAAGTATATTTTTCAATTAATTTTTGTTATCGTTCTGGGATTGGTGTTAACGCGTATCTGAACGGGATTTTACTCGCGTTTTTTATTTTTTACAGCTCTGGTAATCTGTTTCCACACGTTAATCCATACGTCGTTGGAGATTAAAATTCGTAAATTCGTAATATACTAAAAATATAGCAAATGAAATGCGCTACCATAGACAGATGTAATTTGGCTTATTTGTTGACCGGACCGTGTTGTCTCTAACATCGATGAAGACTTGTTTAGACTGTCAGACGCAAACAATAGCTTTAAGACGATCACGTGCGATTTTTTAATCTGTTTACAGTAAAGATACAAGACGTAATTACTTTGAATTTTTTGCACTATTAATAATTGTTTTTAATACTTTATTAAAAAAAAATACAAGCAAAATTGAAGTAGCAGAGTCAATAATATATATGAAGAATAGCGGTTTTCAAGAATTAATTATTTTATAACTTTAGCATCAGTTAGTAAATATCTGCAAATACTCGTTCACACATAATTATGTAATTTAAGTCATGAAAATCCAACCTTACTGCTTTACCCTTAGTTTAAAAAAAAACGTAATTTTTAATTTTTATTTAACGTGAAACCAGTTACAAAAAACAGATGTCTCTACCACAATTTTGAAGTTACGTTTTTAAAATTCTGTTTAAAATTCAGAGATAACATGAAGAAAGCTTCCGATCAACTCTTAAATTGGTAATGTAAACTCAAATGTTCCTGAATCTCATAATTTTTAAATAAACGTTATTGTTAACAAATTGTAAAATCTTTAGACTATTGTACTTTACAATTAATGTTTTTAATAATTTAGAGAGTAATTCTATGGGGCTATAATAAATATTTTAAAACTAATTTATAGTAATTTAATGGTATTTGAGGTTTAGTTGAATAAAGAGTTGGAAAATATACGAAACAATCCGCTGACACGGGCAGATTCAATAATACATATGAAATGTATTGCGTGTCCCTGACATACAACGATCCTCTGCTGACTTACAGATTCACAGAAACACTCTCTGGTGAATCACAATTTACTGTTTATCGATATTTACCCTCTGTTTGTACTGTGTTCGTTAGGCGGGTATAATGCAACTCTCATAGGTCTACATGGCCAACTGCTTCCGTTCTCACAGTAGACCTACTACATACCTTACTGTTTATCGATACTTACTCTCTGTTTGTTACTGTGTTCGTTAGGCGTGTATAATGCAACTCTCATAGGTCTACATGGCCAACTGCTTCCGTTCTCACAGTAGACTTACTACATACCTTACTGTTTATCGATATTTACTCTCTGTTTGTTACTGTGTTCGTTAGGCGCGTATAATGCAACTCTCAAAGGTCTACATGACCAACTGCTTCCGTTCTCACAGTAGACCTACTACATACCTTACTGTTTACCGATATTTACCCTCTGTTAGTTACTGTGTTCGTTAGGCGTGTATAATGCAACTCTCATAGGTCTACATGGCCAACTGCTTCCGTTCTCACAGTAGACCTACTACATACCTTACTGTTTACCGATATTTACTCTCTGTTAGTTACTGTGTTCGTTAGGCGCGTATAATGCAACTCTCATAGGTCTACATGGCCAACTGCTTCCGTTCTCACAGTAGAACTACTACATACCTTACTGTTTATCGATATTTACTCTCTGCTTGTAACTGTGTTCGTTAGGCGCGTATAATGCAACTCTCATAAGTCTACATGGCCAACTGCTTCCGTTCTCACAGTAGACCTACTACATACCTTACTGTTTACCGATATTTACTCTCTGTTTGTTACTGTGTTCGTTAGGCGTGTATAATGCAACTCTCATAGGTCTACATGGCCAACTTCTTCCGTTCTCACAGTAGACCTACTACATACCTTACTCTTTATCGATATTTACTCTCTGTTTGTTACTGTGTTCGTTAGGCGGGTATAATGCAACTCTCATAGGTCTACATGGCCAACTGCTTCCGTTCTCACAGTAGGCCTACTACGTACCTTACTGTTTATCGATTTACTCTCTGTTTGTTACTGTGTTCGTTAGGCGTGTATAATGCAACTCTCATAGGTCTACATGGCCAACTGCTTCCGTTCTCACAGTAGACCTACTACATACCTTACTGTTTATCGATATTTACTCTCTGTTTGTTACTGTGTTCGTTAGGCGCGTATAATGCAACTCTCAAAGGTCTACATGGCCAACTGCTTCCGTTCTCACAGTAGACCTACTACATACCTTACTGTTTACCGATATTTACTCTCTGTTAGTTACTGTGTTCGTTAGGCGTGTATAATGCAACTCTCATAGGTCTACATGGCCAACTGCTCCCGTTCTCACAGTAGAACTACTACATACCTTACTGTTTATCGATATTTACTCTCTGTTTGTTACTGTGTTCGTTAGGCGTGTATAATGCAACTCTCATAGGTCTTCATGGCCAACTGCAACTCTCATAAGTCTACATGGCGAACTGCTTCCGTTCTGAAAGTAGACCTACTACATACCTTACTGTTTATCGATATTTTCTCTGTTTGTTACTGTGTTCGTTAGGCGTGTATAATGCAACTCTCATAGGTCTACATGGCCAACTTCTTCCGTTCTCACAGTAGACCTACTACATACCTTACTGTTTATCGATATTTACTCTCTGTTTGTTACTGTGTTCGTTAGGTGCGTATAATGCAACTGTCGTAGGTCTACATGGCCAACTTCTTCCGTTCTCACAGTAGACCTACTACATACCTTATTGTTTATCGATATTTACTCTCTGTTTGTTACTGTGTTCGTTAGGCGTGTATAATGCAACTCTCATAGGTCTACGTGGCCAACTGCTTCCGTTCTCACAGTAGGCCTACTACGTACCTTACTGTTTATCGATTTACTCTCTGTTTGTTACTGTGTTCGTTAGGCGTGTATAATGCAACTCTCATAGGTCTACATGGCCAACTGCTTCCGTTCTCACAGTAGACCTACTACATACCTTACTGTTTATCGATATTTACTCTCTGTTCGTTACTGTGTTCGTTAGGCGCGTATAATGCAACTCACAAAGGTCTACATGGCCAACTGCTTCCGTTCTCACAGTAGACCTACTACATACCTTACTATTTACCGATATTTACTCTCTGTTAGTCACTGTGTTCGTTAGGCGTGTATAATGCAACTCTCATAGGTCTACATGGCCAACTGCTTCCGTTCTCACAGTAGAACTACTACATACCTTACTGTTTATCGATATTTACTCTCTGTTTGTTACTGTGTTCGTTAGGCGTGTATAATGCAACTCTCATAGGTCTTCATGGCCAACTGCTTCCGTTCTCACAGTAGACCTACTACATACCTTACTGTTTACCGATATTTACTCTCT
Source organism: Magicicada septendecula (assembly GCA_034769895.1). Taxonomy (NCBI): domain Eukaryota; kingdom Metazoa; phylum Arthropoda; class Insecta; order Hemiptera; family Cicadidae; genus Magicicada; species Magicicada septendecula. The sequence goes on from CM068368.1 coordinate 666,889,174, forward strand.
GTTTGTTACTGTGTTCGTTAGGCGTGTATAATGCAACTCTCATAGGTTTACATGGCCAACTGCTTCCGTTCTCACAGTAGACCTACTACATACCTTACTCTTTATCGATATTTACTCTCTGTTTGTTACTGTGTTCGTTAGGCGTGTATAATGCAACTCTCATAGGTCTACGTGGCCAACTGCTTCCGTTCTCACAGTAGGCCTTCTACGTACCTTACTGTTTATCGATTTACTCTCTGTTTGTTACTGTGTTCGTTAGGCGTGTATAATGCAACTCTCATAGGTCTACATGGCCAACTGCTTCCGTTCTCACAGTAGACCTACTAAATACCTTACTGTTTATCGATATTTACTCTCTGTTTGTTACTGTGTTCGTTAGGCGCGTATAATGCAACTCTCAAAGGTCTACATGGCCAACTGCTTCCGTTCTCACAGTAGACCTACTACATACCTTACTGTTTACTGATATTTCCTCTCTTTTAGTTACTGTGTTCGTTAGGCGTGTATAATGCAACTCTCATAGGTCTACATGGCCAACTGCATCCGTTCTCACAAGAGAACTACTGCATACCATACTGTTTATCGATATTTACCCTCTGTTTGTTACTGTGTTCGTTAGTCGTGTATAATGCAACTCTCATAGGTCTACATGGCCAACTTCTTCCGTTCTCACAGTAGACCTACTACATACCTTACTGTTTATCGATATTTACTCTCTGTTTGTTACTGTGTTCGTTAGGTGCGTATAATGCAACTCTCGTAGGTCTACATGGCCAACTTCTTCCGTTCTCACAGTAGACCTACTACATATCTTATTTTTTATCGATATTTACTCTCTGTTTGTTACTGTGTTCGTTAGGCGTGTATAATGCAACTCTCATAGGTCTACGTGGCCAACTGCTTCCGTTCTCACAGTAGGCCTACTACGTACTTTACTATTTATCGATTTACTCTCTGTTTGTTACTGTGTTCGTTAGGCGTGTATAACGCAACTCTCATAGGTCTACATGGCCAACTGCTTCCGTTCTCACAGTAGACCTACTACATACCTTACTGTTTATCGATATTTACTCTCTGTTTGTTACTGTGTTCGTTAGGCGCGTATAATGCAACTCTCAAAGGTCTACATTGCCAACTGCTTCCGTTCTCACAGTAGACCTACTACATACCTTACTGTTTACCGACATTTACTGCCTGTTAGTTACTGTGTTCGTTAGGCGTGTATAATGCAACTCTCATAGGTCTACATGGCGAACTGCTTCCGTTCTCAAAGTAGACCTACTACATACCTTACTGTTTATCGATATTTACTCTCTGTTTGTTACTGTGTTCGTTAGGCGTGTATAATGCAACTCTCATAGGTCTACATGGCCAACTGCTTCCGTTCTCACAGTAGACCTACTAAATACCTTACTGTTTATCGGTATTTACTCTCTGTTTGTTACTGTGTTCGTTAGGCGCGTATAATGTAACTCTCAAAGGTCTACATGGCCAACTGCTTCCGTTCTCACAGTAGACCTACTACATACCTTACTGTTTACCGATATTTACTCTCTGTTAGTTACTGTGTTCGTTAGGCGTGTATAATTCAACTCTCATAGGTCTATATGGCCAACTGCTTCCGTTCTCACAGTAGAACTACTACATACCTTACTGTTTATCGATATTTACTCTCTGTTTGTTACTGTGTTCGTTAGGCGTGTATAATGCAACTCTCATAGGTCTTCATGGCCAACTGCAACTCTCATAAGTCTACATGGCGAACTGCTTCCGTTTTCAAAGTAGACCTACTACATACCTTACTGTTTATCGATATTTACTCTCTGTTTGTTACTGTGCTCGTTAGGCGTGTATAATGCAACTCTCATAGGTCTGCATGGCCAACTTCTTCCGTTCTCACAGTAGACCTACTACATACCTTACTGTTTATCGATATTTACTCTCTGTTTGTTACTGTGTTCGTTAGGTGCGTATAATGCAACTCTCGTAGGTCTACATGGCCAACTTCTTCCGTTCTCACAGTAGACCTACTACATACCTTATTGTTTATCGATATTTACTCTCTGTTTGTTACTGTGTTCGTTAGGCGTGTATAATGCAACTCTCATAGGTCTACGTGGCCAACTGCTTCCGTTCTCACAGTAGGCCTACTACGTACTTTACTGTTTATCGATTTACTCTCTGTTTGTTACTGTGTTCGTTAGGCGTGTATAATGCAAATCTCATAGGTCTACATGGCCAACTGCTTCCGTTCTCACAGTAGACCTACTACATACCTTACTGTTTATCGATATTTACTCTCTGTTCGTTACTGTGTTCGTTAGGCGCGTATAATGCAACTCACAAAGGTTTACATGGCCAACTGCTTCCGTTCTCACAGTAGACCTACTACATACCTTACTATTTACCGATATTTACTCTCTGTTAGTCACTGTGTTCGTTAGGCGTGTATAATGCAACTCTCATAGGTCTACATGGCCAACTGCTTCCGTTCTCACAGTAGAACTACTACATACCTTACTGTTTATCGATATTTACTCTCTGTTTGTTACTGTGTTCGTTAGGCGTGTATAATGCAACTCTCATAGGTCTTCATGGCCAACTGCTTCCGTTCTCACAGTAGACCTACTACATACCTTACTGTTTACCGATATTTACTCTCTGTTTGTTACTGTGTTCGTTAGGCGTGTATAATGCAACTCTCATAGGTTTACATGGCCAACTGCTTCCGTTCTCACAGTAGACCTACTACATACCTTACTCTTTATCGATATTTACTCTCTGTTTGTTACTGTGTTCGTTAGGCGTGTATAATGCAACTCTCATAGGTCTACGTGGCCAACTGCTTCCGTTCTCACAGTAGGCCTTCTACGTACCTTACTGTTTATCGATTTACTCTCTGTTTGTTACTGTGTTCGTTAGGCGTGTATAATGCAACTCTCATAGGTCTACATGGCCAACTGCTTCCGTTCTCACAGTAGACCTACTAAATACCTTACTGTTTATCGATATTTACTCTCTGTTTGTTACTGTGTTCGTTAGGCGCGTATAATGCAACTCTCAAAGGTCTACATGGCCAACTGCTTCCGTTCTCACAGTAGACCTACTACATACCTTACTGTTTACTGATATTTCCTCTCTTTTAGTTACTGTGTTCGTTAGGCGTGTATAATGCAACTCTCATAGGTCTACATGGCCAACTGCATCCGTTCTCACAAGAGAACTACTGCATACCATACTGTTTATCGATATTTACTCTCTGTTTGTTACTGTGTTCGTTAGGCGTGTATAATGCAACTCTCATAGGTCTACATGGCCAACTTCTTCCGTTCTCACAGTAGACCTACTACATACCTTACTGTTTATCGATATTTACTCTCTGTTTGTTACTGTGTTCGTTAGGTGCGTATAATGCAACTCTCGTAGGTCTACATGGCCAACTTCTTCTGTTCTCACAGTAGACCTACTACATATCTTATTTTTTATCGATATTTACTCTCTGTTTGTTACCGTGTTCGTTAGGCGTGTATAATGCAACTCTCATAGGTCTACGTGCCCAACTGCTTCCGTTCTCACAGTAGGCCTACTACGTACTTTACTATTTATCGATTTACTCTCTGTTTGTTACTGTGTTCGTTAGGCGTGTATAACGCAACTCTCATAGGTCTACATGGCCAACTGCTTCCGTTCTCACAGTAGACCTACTACATACCTTACTGGTTACCGATATTTACTCTCTGTTTGTTACTGTGTTCGTTAATCGTGTATAATGCAACTCTCATAGGTCTACATGGCCAACTGCTTCCGTTCTCACAGTAGACCTACTACATACCTTACTCTTTATCGATATTTACTCTCTGTTTGTTACTGTGTTCGTTAGGCGTGTATAATGCAACTCTCATAGGTCTACGTGGCCAACTGCTTCCGTTCTCACAGTAGGCCTTCTACGTACCTTACTGTTTATCGATTTACTCTCTGTTTGTTACTGTGTTCGTTAGGCGTGTATAATGCAACTCTCATACGTCTACATGGCCAACTGCTTCCGTTCTCACAGTAGACCTACTAAATACCTTACTGTTTATCGATATTTACTCTCTGTTTGTTACTGTGTTCGTTAGGCGCGTATAATGCAACTCTCAAAGGCCTACATGGCCAACTGCTTCCGTTCTCACTGTAGACCTACTACATACCTTACTGTTTACTGATATTTCCTCTCTTTTAGTTACTGTGTTCGTTAGGCGTGTATAATGCAACTCTCATAGGTCTACATGGCCAACTGCTTCCGTTCTCACAGTAGAACTACTACATACCTTACTGTTTATCGATATTTACTCTCTGTTTGTTACTGTGTTCGTTAGACGTGTATAATGCAACTCTCATAGGTCTTCATGGCCAACTTCAACTCTCATAAGTCTACATGGCGAACTGCTTCCGTTCTCACAGTAGACCTACTACATACCTTACTGTTTATCGATATTTACTCTCTGTTTGTTACTGTGTTCGTTAGGCGTGTATAATGCAACTCTCATAGGTCTTCATGGCCAACTGCTTCCGTTCTCACAGTAGACCTACTACATACCTTACTGGTTACCGATATTTACTCTCTGTTTGTTACTGTGTTCGTTAATCGTGTATAATGCAACTCTCATAGGTCTACATGGCCAACTGCTTCCGTTCTCACAGTAGACCTACTACATACCTTACTCTTTATCGATATTTACTCTCTGTTTGTTACTGTGTTCGTTAGGCGTGTATAATGCAACTCTCATAGGTCTACGTGGCCAACTGCTTCCGTTCTCACAGTAGGCCTTCTACGTACCTTACTGTTTATCGATTTACTCTCTGTTTGTTACTGTGTTCGTTAGGCGTGTATAATGCAACTCTCATAGGTCTATATGGCCAACTGCTTCCGTTCTCACAGTAGACCTACTAAATACCTTACTGTTTATCGATATTTACTCTCTGTTTGTTACTGTGTTCGTTAGGCGCGTATAATGCAACTCTCAAAGGTCTACATGGCCAACTGCTTCCGTTCTCACTGTAGACCTACTACATACCTTACTGGTTACCGATATTTACTCTCTGTATGTTACTGTGTTCGTTAATCGTGTATAATGCAACTCTCAAAAGTCTACATGGCCAACTGCTTCCGTTCTCACAGTAGACCTACTACATACCTTACTGTTTACCGATATTTACTCTCTGTTAGTTACTGTGTTCGTTAGGCGTGTATAATTCAACTCTCATAGGTCTATATGGCCAACTGCTTCCGTTCTCACAGTAGAACTACTACATACCTTACTGTTTATCGATATTTACTCTCTGTTTGTTACTGTGTTCGTTAGGCGTGTATAATGCAACTCTCATAGGTCTTCATGGCCAACTGCAACTCTCATAAGTCTACATGGCGAACTGCTTCCGTTTTCAAAGTAGACCTACTACATACCTTACTGTTTATCGATATTTACTCTCTGTTTGTTACTGTGCTCGTTAGGCGTGTATAATGCAACTCTCATAGGTCTACATGGCCAACTTCTTCCGTTCTCACAGTAGACCTACTACATACCTTACTGTTTATCGATATTTACTCTCTGTTTGTTACTGTGTTCGTTAGGTGCGTATAATGCAACTCTCGTAGGTCTACATGGCCAACTTCTTCCGTTCTCACAGTAGACCTACTACATACCTTATTGTTTATCGATATTTACTCTCTGTTTGTTACTGTGTTCGTTAGGCGTGTATAATGCAACTCTCATAGGTCTACGTGGCCAACTGCTTCCGTTCTCACAGTAGGCCTACTACGTACTTTACTGTTTATCGATTTACTCTCTGTTTGTTACTGTGTTCGTTACGCGTGTATAATGCAACTCTCATAGGTCTACATGGCCAACTGCTTCCGTTCTCACAGTAGACCTACTACATACCTTACTGTTTATCGATATTTACTCTCTGTTTGTTACTGCGTTCGTTAGGCGCGTATAATGCAACTCTCAAAGGTCTACATGGCCAACTGCTTCCGTTCTCACAGTAGACCTACTACATACCTTACTGTTTACCGATATTTACTCTCTGTTAGTTACTGTGTTCGTTAGGCGTGTATAATGCAACTCTCATAGGTCTACATGGCCAACTGCTTCCGTTCTCACAGTAGAACTACTACATACCTTACTGTTTATCGATATTTACTCTCTGTTTGTTACTGTGTTCGTTAGGCGTGTATAATGCAACTCTCATAGGTCTTCATGGCCAACTGCTTCCGTTCTCACAGTAGACCTACTACATACCTTACTGGTTACCGATATTTACTCTCTGTTTGTTACTGTGTTCGTTAATCGTGTATAATGCAACTCTCATAGGTCTACATGGCCAACTGCTTCCGTTCTCACAGTAGACCTACTACATACCTTACTCTTTATCGATATTTACTCTCTGTTTGTTACTGTGTTCGTTAGGCGTGTATAATGCAACTCTCATAGGTCTACGTGGCCAACTGCTTCCGTTCTCACAGTAGGCCTTCTACGTACCTTACTGTTTATCGATTTACTCTCTGTTTGTTACTGTGTTCGTTAGGCGTGTATAATGCAACTCTCATAGGTCTACATGGCCAACTGCTTCCGTTCTCACAGTAGACCTACTAAATACCTTACTGTTTATCGATATTTACTCTCTGTTTGTTACTGTGTTCCTTAGGCGCGTATAATGCAACTCTCAAAGGTCTACATGGCCAACTGCTTCCGTTCTCACTGTAGACCTACTACATACCTTACTGTTTACTGATATTTCCTCTCTTTTAGTTACTGTGTTCGTTAGGCGTGTATAATGCAACTCTCATTGGTCTACATGGCCAACTGCTTCCGTTCTCACAGTAGAACTACTACATACCTTACTGTTTATCGATATTTACTCTCTGTTTGTTACTGTGTTCGTTAGACGTGTATAATGCAACTCTCATAGGTCTTCATGGCCAACTTCAACTCTCATAAGTCTACATGGCGAACTGCTTCCGTTCTCACAGTAGACCTACTACATACCTTACTGTTTATCGATATTTACTCTCTGTTTGTTACTGTGTTCGTAAGGTGCGTATAATGCAACTCTCGTAGGTGTACATGGCCAACTTCTTCCGTTCTCACAGTAGACCTACTACATATCTTATTTTTTATCGATATTTACTCTCTGTTTGTTACTGTGTTCGTTAGGCGTGTATAATGCAACTCTCATAGGTCTACGTGGCCAACTGCTTCCGTTCTCACAGTAGGCCTACTACGTACTTTACTGTTTATCGATTTACTCTCTGTTTGTTACTGTGTTCGTTAGGCGTGTATAATGCAACTCTCATAGGTCTACATGGCCAACTGCTTCCGTTCTCACAGTAGACCTACTACATACCTTACTGTTTATCGATATTTACTCTCTGTTTGTTACTGTGTTCGTTAGGCGCGTATAATGCAACTCTCAAAGGTCTACATTGCCAACTGCTTCCGTTCTCACAGTAGACCTACTACATACCTTACTGTTTACCGATATTTACTCTCTGTTAGTTACTGTGTTCGTTAGGCGTGTATAATGCAACTCTCATAGGTCTACATGGCGAACTGCTTCCGTTCTCAAAGTAGACCTACTACATACCTTACTGTTTATCGATATTTACTCTCTGTTTGTTACTGTGTTCGTTAGGCGTGTATAACGCAACTCTCATAGGTGTACATGGCCAACTGCTTCCGTTCTCACAGTAGACCTACTAAATACCTTACTGTTTATCGGTATTTACTCTCTGTTTGTTACTGTGTTCGTTAGGCGCGTATAATGTAACTCTCAAAGATCTACATGGCCAACTGCTTCCGTTCTCACAGTAGACCTACTACATACCTTACTGTTTACCAATATTTACTGTCTGTTAGTTACTGTGTTCGTTAGGCGTGTGTAATGCAACTCTCATAGGTCTACATGGCCAACTGCTTCCGTTCTCACAGTAGAACTACTACATACCTTACTGTTTATCGATATTTACTCTCTGTTTGTTACTGTGTTCGTTAGGCGTGTATAATGCAACTCTCATAGGTCTTCATGGCCAACTGCAACTCTCATAAGTCTACATGGCGAACTGCTTCCGTTTTCAAAATAGACCTACTACATACCTTACTGTTTATCGATATTTACTCTCTGTTTGTTACTGTGTTCGTTAGGCGTGTATAATGCAACTCTCATAGGTCTACATGGCCAACTTCTTCCGTTCTCACAGTAGACCTACTACATACCTTACTGTTTATCGATATTTACTCTCTGTTTGTTACTGTGTTCGTTAGGCGCGTATAATGCAACTCTCAAAGGTCTACATGGCCAACTGCTTCCGTTCTCACAGTAGACCTACTACATACCTTACTGTTTACCGATATTTACTCTCTGTTAGTTACTGTGTTCGTTAGGCGTGTATAATGCAACTCTCATAGGTCTACATGGCGAACTGCTTCCGTTCTCAAAGTAGACCTACTACATACCTTACTGTTTATCGATATTTACTCTCTGTTTGTTACTGTGTTCGTTAGGCGTGTATAATGCAACTCTCATAGGTCTACATGGCCAACTTCTTCCGTTCTCACAGTAGACCTACTACATACCTTACTGTTTATCGATATTTACTCTCTGTTTGTTACTGTGTTCGTTAGGTGCGTATAATGCAACTCTCGTAGGTCTACATGGCCAACTTCTTCCGTTCTCACAGTAGACCTACTACATACCTTATTGTTTATCGATATTTACTCTCTGTTTGTTACTGTGTTCGTTAGGCGGGTATAATGCAACTCTCATAGGTCTACATGGCCAACTTCTTCCGTTCTCACAGTGGACCTACTACATACCTTACTGTTTCCAGCAACTCTCTGTGGATGTGTATGCAGTGTCACATGTAATAATGCATGGTACAAGACGCGCGAGGATTCGTAACAACCGATTTTCCAGGAATAGATTGGTGACCCATAGCCCAATCTGGTGGACCAGCTTCTATTACAGCTACATAATCCTATCTACCCCTCGAGTCACAGTACCGCAGCCGGGTAAATCGAGATTTGATTGCCACCTGCAGTAATTCAAGATATAGGCCGGCCCAGGATCATTTCCTATACGCCCTACCTTGGTATTGGTAGGTAATACTGCCTTCCACCAAAAACTTTTATCAACATTCCGGTTCTGCTAAAACAAAGTCACCTCTTGAAGTGTGTAGCTCTTCACTATGCAGTACGGTCTTGATTGGAAAGAAGCTAGAGGCTCCGTTGGAACGCCGTCGAATCTACCAACCCTGGGACTTTTGAGGACCAGTGCCCAGTCAACTATTCTCAGATAAGTAGATACTTAGATATGGATGGGAACTTGGTATCGAAATCTATCAGATCTTGACTTCCGACAAGCATACGGCTCTACTGATAGCGACAATGTTTATGTTGTAATGCTTGAGGGGTCGGCATAGCAGATAAACTGGTAAAATCTAACTCAATTGACTATGAAGCATGCTGTAGCTCATTGAAGAGATTAGTCAACTAATTGCTCCCATATATATTACACGAGGGTTAAATAAAGGCGATGGGTTAATCCCAACATTGTTTAATATTGCTTTGCAATATGTAATAAGAGGCATGCCAAAAAATATTACCAACCTATTTAACACATAAAACTGTACAAATATTCGTTTATGCAGATGACATCAACATCATGTCAAGACGGACTGCGGCTACTAACGAGATATTGGGGTGCATATCAACACTGCCTAAACAAAAATTCACAGCCAAACAAGATGGGACACGTCGACAAAAGCGACGAAGTGGTGGATAATTTCGTGTATCTTGCAGTAAACACAGGAAAAACTGGATCCGAGGAACCTGAGATCCAAAGAAGGCTTACCAGGCTAACAAGTGTACTTTGTACTACTTCCGTAATTTAGTTCAGGGATGTGCACAATAAAACAGAACTATTGTAAGGTTTGAAGCTAACTGCACTTGGAGAAATAAGTTTTACTTGGGTGAATTATTACATCTACTGTTTTTTGTTTATTATAACACATATACAGTTTATATCTGATAATTATAAATTTAATAAATAAAATTTGATACGTTTTATATTTATCAATTAGATACTTACTTGTCTTTACTTGTTTTATATATTTTTTCTTTTATACATAATTCTATAATTCTACTTTCCTAGATTTGCTGGGTTAAGTTGCAGAAGTCAGGACTATCTTGCGGGCCTGCTCCTATGCAGGATGTCGATCTCAGGAGTTCAGGGTTTTCTCGTCGGCGTTGTGTCCGTCCTAGTTGCTCTTGACTTAGTACTCATTGGCAGTCATCGGTCGTTGACTATCTCGAACATCGTGCCTGAATTCGAGGTACTAATTCAGACGCTCCCTTGACGATATACTCCGGCTTCCCAAGGACTGGCTGGCATTCGAATTTTCCACCGCAAACTTCAGAGTGAATATGAGAGACTGCCCAAACTAACCAGTGCTGTTATAGACCTACACACATGACGTCATTTTTACATGTTAATACATTCTTGAAGTTCAAGAAAGTTGACCACTTGCTGGTGCACATGAATTTCCGGTTTCTAGAGCTTTCCAAACCACGCGTTTTCAACTGCATATGGTTGGATAATAATTATTTTGCCAGTTGAATAAATGCTATTCAAACTTATTTAATACTAAAATAATTAATTATTAACAGTTACTCCATTTGCACACAATATAAATGACATACAGTGTGTCTGTTAATCGGCTTACTGTTAATTATCTTCACACAATTCGTTACGCGCACAACACTTATTCACTTTCACAATACAGTGCATTGCTGTTTTTTATTGTTTATAATCGTCTTAAACTACGTTACTATGCAGTACTTATCCTAATAACAATAGTGTCTTATCATATTCACATCTCTATGCATAAGACACCAACTTGGAGTATTTGTAAATATGTCCCCCTATATCCAGTGTGAATGTTTGTCACATTGCACTATACAAGACCATGATTAGGCCAGTGCTATGCTATGGGTGTGAGGCATAGGCCATAATACAAAAAACGGCCGACATTAGAGATGCTTTTGATAGAAAACGTATTGTAGGGCCAGTAAAAGAAAGGAGAGACTGAGTCACTATAACGAATTGTATCAAATATATAAAGAGATCCCGGTCTCAGAATTAAGGATACAAAGATTGCGCTGGACTGGGAACTTCAACGGATTGGTGAGCGAAACCCATGAAAGGGTATTATTAGATATCTGTAAGGAGGCAAGACAGAATATACAGAGGGTAATGAAAAGATCCAGAGGCAGACCGAAGAAGATATGGGTTGATGGTGTTGAGGAGGATGCGAGGTCCATGGTATGTGGAATTGGTAGGGAGCGGCTGTGGACTGAGTGGGTTGTAGACGGAGATTGGTGGAGGCCAGGGCCCGATTTGGGCTGTAGCGCATAGAAGAGAGAGAGGGAGAGAGATATAGACAGACAGACAGAGAGAAAGGGACGCACGATGTATGCACCTCGTGTTACAGAAAGCGTTTTCGCAAAAGTTATATTTTATTGTTGCGAATGTTACTGTTCCTCTATACAGTGGATGGAAAAGAAGGAAACAGATTGGGTGGGTGAAAGTTTTTAATAGTTGTAACAATTTTAGTATTCCGATTGAATTAGAATCGGACAATGATGCATATACTGTATTACTTCTGAGCGTTGCGTTTTCGAGAGATAGATTTATAGATAGATAGACAGAGGAATAGGGGGGAGAGAGAGTTTTGAAATATTACAATCAACATAAATATTTTAAAAATTTGTTAAGATTTCAGCAGAAATTTTTCATACATAAATATTCTCTTGCATTTCGTGCGCCTAAGACCCAACCCAATCTCTTGTGTCATGTTTACTGTTAATTAGACGATAATTAAAAATTTAAATGGTGTTCCTTTAGTTTTCATCATTACAAACTCTTTACGTATCTATTTGTAGATTACGTACGTTATTATTAAATATTAAGACGTCAAAACAGAGAAGTATTCAAACTAATTAAGACTTATTGTTTATAAGTAGTGTAAATATATAAGTCTTAATGGAAAAATAACGGCCTGTGTTACAGCACGAAGAGGTGTCCGCAACGTCAGTGCTTCGTAAGTTTGGAGCTAGGCCTACGTGATTAGACGACGAAACTGCAAACCGGTTTGATTTCAAACCGGAAATTTCTGCGAACAGTTTGGGGATAAGTTGGATTTCATTATCAATGAAAATTTATCATTAATTGAAACTCCTACAGCACGGCTACAATACGGAAACACCAATTACCGTTCTTTTATTATTAATTGAAGAGCCAACAATACGGATTTCGCAATTTTTTAATGTACACTGTAGTAATTAGCTTACTGACAAAACGTTATTATTGATTGTATCAATGTTGAAAAAAATGAAGATAAAAATATTAATTGTATTAAAGGAATATCTTAAAATTACGTATTTTAAGCAAGATCACAAGATCATAATTACCATAATTTACATTGTCCGCAGATACATTTTTACTTAAAGTTTCTGTAAGATATTCTTGAATACCGTTGTTGACTTTATATGGAAAACCTCTATTAACGAGACCATACAAACCACTTAAACAATGTTGCTGCTGCTGTAAAAACACAAATTCGGGGGGGGGGGAGGTGCACCAATGATGGTGATGATTGTTGGCGCCCGCCCAAAGGAAAGGGGAGTAACATTTTAAAAATAAAATTCGTTAATTGCATAATTATGAATCTCAGGCAATTTGGGGATTTGACCAAGAACGAATGTTCTAAACATGAAACCTAGTGGATCAAAACATAAGTGACGCTTGTAACTCGTTTAACTCTGGCGTCACTACTATCATGATAGTTGAAGAAGGTAAAACCTGAGTTTAAAATTTTATAACCAGGACAAGAATACGAATTCACAGGGCAGGACGCTTCCAATAAATTGACTATATGACATTCAATTTAACTCTCATATTTTTCATAGTTCAGAAAATACTCCAGCAGATATTAAGCATAAGCAACCAAGGACTTTTCAGTTACGAGTATTATACATTAAATGAAACTGCTACTGCTACTGCTGTTACTGTATTCACTACTTACTACTGCAGAAGTAACTTAATAGTAATAGTAGTAGTAGTAGTAGTACTAGCAGTAGTAGTAGTAGTAGTAGTAGTAGTAGTAGTAGTAGTAGTAGTAGTAGTAGTAGTAGTAGTAGCAGTAGTTGTAGTAGTAGCAGCAGCAGCAGCAGCAGCAGCAGCTACAAAATATTGATCACTATATCAATGGTGTGATGAGAACTTGTTCTCCATTTTGCTTGCTTTGTCTTGATGATGATTGTTAGTCTTGTACTTTTTCACTGTTATGTTGAACAGTAAATTAGTACAGTAAAACCTCGTTAAAACGCTTTGCATGGGACCGCGTGAAAACCGTGTATTAAGTGGGACCGTGTATAAGACGGGAGACGACTAAGTACCCATACAGTATTATTGTAAAGGCCGTCAGATCTGTTGGGTTGTGCTGGGTTCCTAGTACCGAGCCTCCGGTAGGGGCTCCTGCCTAGTGGTCATGTCCAGACGGAATATTATTTATTTAATTTATTTAATGGTCGCTACAACGACATGCTCGTACCAGGTCGACTAGTACAGTATTTGTCGAGGCCGTTTCCAAGAATCACCTGGACGTGTTCGGTACTCGCCAAGGCCAGCTATGAGTGGGTTTGTCTCGGTCCTCGCAGCTCGGACGTAAAATTTACGTGCAAGTCGCCTTGCGGTGTCTTCCAAGGAGCGGACACCGAGTCCTCTTCTCAAAAGACGAGAAGAAAACCGATAGGGGACTTTGGCCGCTAGCCGAAGACCTCTATCGAGAACACTTTGCAACCTTTTTTTATGAACGGTTGCGAGGTAGCCCCAGACGGGAATAGCATAAGTAATGATCGGCAACAGATACGCGTTGACGATCAGCTTACCCAGCTTGCGGGTCATAGCCTTGTTAACGAGTAACGGAAACAGTTGCGCGAGACGAGTGGACGCTTTCTTTCGCATCGTCTCAGCGTGGGCACGCCAGGTGAGCCGACGATCTAGGTGGACACCGAGGTACTTAACTTCTCTCGACCAGGGCAAGTACGTTCTACCGAGTCTCACTCGGCCTCGTGGTTCTTTCCGGCGCTTTGTGAATAGCACCGCGGAGTTCTTGGTTTCGTTGACGGCAACTTTCCAGCTTTCCGTCCACGTCGAATACGCATCGAGTGCGCGCTGAAGTCGTGGGATAGTTCTGTCAGCGTTCCGATCGGCGGTATAGACCGCCGTGTCGTCGGCAAACAGAGCCATCTGGACTCCAGGCTCTCTGGGTGCGTCGTTGACATACACGGAGAACAGGAGAGGCCCTAGCACGCTACCTTGAGGTACCCCGGCTGTATTGCGTCTCTCGGAAGAGACATGGTCGTCTATTCGCACGCAGAAAGTCCTTTCCGTCAGAAAGCTAGCAATCAAGCGAATGTAGCAATCTGGGAGCTGGATTTCCCGGAGCTTGAAAAAGAGCCCGTCATGCCAGACACTATCAAAGGCCTTTTCCACATCTAGGAAACAGGCGACAGTCTGCTCTTTCCGACAGCCGGCGCCCGTGATGTATTCCACCAGTCTCATCAGCTGATGAGTGGTCGAATGCCCCACACGGAAGACGAACTGTTCGGGGACCAGTACATCGAAGTTTCGTAGATGGTCTAGTACTCTCCGTTGTACGAGACGTTCGAGAACCTTTGACGTGGCTGACAGTAGACTAATGGGCCGGAGGTTGCCGGGACGGGAATCATCCTTTCCCTGCTTCGGGATCACTATGACCGTCGCCTTACGCCATTTCTGGGGGAAATAGGCCAGTCTTAGACACGCGTTGAACAGCGCAACCAAGAAAAGTACTCCTTGCTCCGGGAGTTAGTGTAAAGGCATGTTCATACTTTACATATATAGATTATCATTATTACCATACCCAAAAACAATATCCTACGCAAATAAACTGTATATTATTCATTAGTGGCATTTGGACAGTCTACCTCGAGCTGTTGCCAGGGTAGGCTGTGTCTGATTGTATGGCGTTTTTGCTAAGTGTTTTCACCTTTATTTGTATATATTTCGGAGTGATTTCTTCACCATTTGAAGAAATAGTGCTGAGTTTGTGCTCAAACTAGTTATTTTTGTTAAGTTTTATTTAATTAGTGTGTTATTGCCAGTAACTTCAGTGCAGTGTAGTGCGCGGCCGTTTTTGTGTTCGTGTGCTGTGCGGCTTCTGGTGAGTACGTGTGTCAGTGCCTGTCAGTTAGTTTAATCAGTGCTGGTGTGTTCATACTCCTATAACCACCTTTGACGTCCATTTCGGGCTTCCGAAATGGCGTCAAATAATGCCGATCTGCCTTTGCCGGAACCGTTAAGCTCTCTCCTGGGAGCTTGCGGTTCTGCTCCTCTCTCTTCACCTCTCCCCCGTGATAATTGTGAAAGTGGCAGTGACAGTGATATTTCTGACGTGCATATGTCGGAAGATAGTGCTGGGTCGGGAGATGAAGAGTTTTCGGTTGTGAATGGCAAGCGCGCCAAACGCAAGCGAAAGCTCGCCGCCAGTCAGTCTCCCGCCTCACCAAACCAGGTCGCTGATTCAGGTAACAGCGGCCGGCAGTCTGTCAATCTTGCATCTTCTTCCACTAAGCCTGACCCTTCTACCCTCAAGTTTCCTCCTATTATCATCCCCGATAATAGGAATTATACCCAGCTTTTGGCCAACCTTCGTTCCGCCCTTCCTTCGACGTCCGTGGAAGCGAAATGCTCCGGCAAATCGCTGAAGCTGGTCGTCAAAACCATTGTTGACTTCCGCGCTGTTCAGCACTTTCTGTCAGCGCGGAATATTTCCTTTCATACCTTCGCTCTCCCTGAGGAGCGTGAGGTTAAAATTGTTATCCAGGGTATTCCCTATCATACTCCCTCCGATGCTATCGTGCAGGAGCTGACGTCTCTTGGCTATACGCCAACAGCCGCGTCGGTTTTGCACGCTGGCAAAGGGGACTCCAAACATCCCGTCAATACTTTTCTAGTTAAATTGCTTAAGACTGGAAATTTCGAGGAGGTCTATGGCCTCCAAACACTTCTTCACCTGCGGGTGACAGTCAGGTCATTTGACCCGTGCCCAGGCCCTGCCCAGTGTTTCAACTGCCAGGGCTTCGGGCACTCATCCCTGTTCTGTCATGCGCCCCCACGTTGCGTGCGGTGCGGCGACCCTCACCGTGGCTGTGATAAGCCTCGTGTGCCGGGTTTTGTCCCGTACTGCTGCAACTGTAAGGGCGCCCATCCGGCTAGTTACCGGGGTTGTATTAAATATATCGAGGCAGAAAGACAGCAGCGATCTGCGCGCCCTGGCGCGCAGCGTCGTGTAGCTGGCCCGGCCCCTAATCGGCGAGAGGTCTTCCCCCCTCTCTCCGGAACATCTGTCAAGGCCCCGGCAGCGACTCCTGTCGCTCCCGCGGTCTCAGTCCCGCCTGCAGGCGTCGCTCCGGCGGCGCCTGTGACGGCTCCACTCCCGGCGCCTGCCGGAGCGCCCGGCCCTTCCTATGCAGCTGTCGCTGCTAAGACATCATCAAAACCTGCTTCCGCCCGCAAGGGTACCCAAAAGCGCTCGCGTCGCCGGACTCCCGGCCGACGACATCAGCAGGCTCGACCTGCCCAACCTCAGCGGGACCTTCCCGCCCCTGCCATCTCCCAACCTCCGCGTGAGCAGACCATAGTTCAGTCCGCCAACCCAGCGCCATCTACAGTCCTGGCTGAAGTTCCTCAGGAACGTCCGCGCGGGTCCCGGGAATTTTCTCGGGCTCCAGCGGACCCCCTGACGGCTTGGGCCACTCAACTTGTTGAAAGCATCAGGTCTGCTCCTGACACCACGACAGTACTGATGTTAGTATTCCAATCCCTCTCTGCTCTCTTCCCTCTCCTCCCCCTCAATGGCTAGATCCCTGCGGATCGTCGCTTGGAACGCCGATGGCGTTTCCTCTCGCCGATCTGAGCTGGCGGCTTTCGTCGTGGAGTACGACGTTGATGTCGTGCTTCTCTCCGAAACCCATCTAGCCCCCTACCATCGATTCTCACTTCCTGCTTACACTTGTTATCGTCAGGATCGTCCCCGACAGCCGCGCCAACCCCCGAAAGGGGGTACGGCGATTCTGGTCCACAGGCGGATATCCCATAGGCCACTACCCCCTCTCACTACTCGACTCATCGAAGGTTGCGCGGTGGCAGTGGACGCAGGCGACTCGGAGTTGCGCATTGTTTCCGCGTATCTCCGGCCTGGCCTGAGCCCGCCGCCCCCGCCTGAGGAGTGGAACGCTCTCCTCGACCACCCAATCTCGACAATTGCAGCCGGCGACTTCAACGCCAAACATCCTTCTTGGAACAGTAGGGCTACCAACGCCTACGGCAGATCACTCCACCGGTTCGTCCTAGACGACCCGGATACGCACGTCATCGGCCCTGATGATCCTACCCACTTCCACTATGCCGGTCACAGACCGGACGTTCTTGATGTAGTTGTAGTCAGGAACGTGGCCCATAACATCCAGGTCTCGTCAGTGTCAGACCTCTCGTCTGATCACAATCCCCTTCTAATAACTGTTCGAGATGTGTCGGCTTCACCCCGACTTCCCGCTGGTCCTGCTAGGAGGGTCAACTGGCGCTCCTATCACGACGAGCTATCTCGAAGGTTACCATCTGTCCCAGCGGACCCGATCGCCACTCGTGACGATCTGGATCTCCGTGCCACTCATCTTCAGGAGTTGGTCCAAGGTGTCATGGATCGACACACATACAACGTAGAGGTGAATCGTAAATCGGCCCTTCAACCGGAAGTTATCCACGCCATCTGGCTTCGGCGCAAGCTCCGCCGCAGATGGCAACGAACCCGAGATCCCGCCGTCAAACGACGGTTTCAGGCCCAGTCTCTTTACGTCCAGCAACTTTTGCGGGACGTAAACTCTGATCAGTGGGACTCATACCTTGAGTCCCTTGAAGTCGACCCAGCCTCCGTCTGGAGAGCGACGAGTCGCCTTACTCGCGAGAAGCGTACTCGCAACCCGCTTAATACCCCGAACGGCATTGTTTCTTCACCGGAAGGCAAGGCAGAGGTCTTCGCCGACATCATGGAGACTCAATTCACCGTTCATGGAGGCGTCTCGGACCCTGCCTTCTCGGTAGTGGTTCGAGACTTCCTATCTGGTTATTTTTCCCGCCCTCCACCTGACCCTCCCGCTCTCTTCGACAGGGACGAACTAGTTTCGTCTATCTGTCGACTAAACCGGCGTCGCGCCCCTGGTCCTGATCGGATCGGGGCCGCAGCTTTGCAACATCTCCCGGCCTCGGGCGTTGAATTGGTCCTGGATCTGTTCAACTCCAGTCTCCGGCTGCAATACTTCCCCCGCCTGTGGAAAAATGCCAACATCTGCATGATACCCAAGCCCGGCAAGCCTCGAATGCTTGCAGGCAGCTATCGCCCCATATCGTTGTTGCCAGTAATCTCAAAGGTGTTTGAGCGTCTCCTACTCGCCCGCATCTGGCCGCTGCTGGATAATTTTATTCGGAGCGAACAGTTCGGGTTCCGTAGAGAGCACTCGACAACTTTACAACTCGTCCGAGTTGTCACAGCATTGTCCGACGCCGCCAACAAGAGAGAGTCTACGGGCGCTGTCTTGTTGGACGTGAGTAAGGCCTTCGACAAAGTCTGGCACGAAGGTCTTCTCTACAAACTCGCTCACTCCCCCATCCCACCGTCCATTGTGCATTTCTTGCGGTCATACCTCAGTGATCGTACCTTCAGGGTTAGCGTCGAAGGGTCCTGTTCATCAGTTCGACCCGTCGCCGCTGGCGTTCCGCAGGGATCTGTCCTCGGCCCCGTTCTGTACCTAGTGTACACGAACGACCTGCCTGTTATTCCTGGAGTCACGTTATCTCTATTCGCTGACGACGCAATGTATTACTGCAGCTCCCTGTCCCCGCGAATTGCGTGTTCAAAGCTGCAGCGTCAGTTGAATCTGCTTCCGGCCTGGCTAAGGAAGTGGCGGGTGCTGATCAACGCGGAGAAATCCGAGGCGATCTGTTTCACCAGCAAGTCCACTTCCCGATGCCAGGCCCTCTCCCTCGAAGGGAGGCCTATCGCCTGGCAAAAGTCGGTGAAGTATTTGGGCGTTCGGCTAGACCAGCGCCTTAGCTTCAACGGCCACGTGACTGCTACCCTCAACAAAGCTCGAGGCGTCCGAGCCAAAATATTTCCCATGCTCTCGTGCCGCAACCGCCTGGCTTTGCGCACTAAAGTTACTATCTATCTTTTGTTTCTCCGGTCAATATTGACCTATGCTGCCCCCGCATGGTGGTCGCTTGTGTCGACCACTAACAAGTGTAGGCTGGAAGCTTTCCAGGCCCGTACCCTCAGATCCTTGTCGGGGTCTCCATGGTTTGTGAGAAATGATGTCATTCGTGGAGGCCTTCGAGTTCCTACCCTTGCCGATTTTGTCCGGTCGCTTGCCGAAACTCTTTTTGCTTCTGCAGCGACCTCCTCCTTTCCTTATCTCCGATATATCAGCACGTCTGAACCACCTCCCGCTATACGTGTTAAACGCCCTCGGGCGATCTTAGACGACCCCCCGTAGTTCTGTTTGCTCTAATTTAGGTTCCCGAGCAATTCTATCTCCTTGTTACCATCCTACCCAGTCAGATACCTTCCCCAAGTAAGTTGATTTTCAGACTGCTTGACGTTGTTACCGATGCCAAAGACACGGCGGATCCCTGCCTCGCGGGGAACGTCCGGCGCTACAAGGCGCCTGCATGCCGGGCCGGGCGCGTTCGGCATCTGCCGTTCGCCCCGCGCCCGGTGGCAGTGTTACCATGACCCGGAACCTATATATAACAAAAATTGAAAAAATTTTCCGCCGCCTTCTCAGTTAACTGGTTGGCGTGTCCCTCCCGAATATTTTAGGCCACCTTCTTTTGAAAGTCCAGCACTGTTTTCTTCTGGCAGCCATCGGGCACGTCCCGGAAGCTGCAATAAGCCACGGGTGCAAAGACGCCCCACTACTCAATGCAAGATGCAAGAAGAGTGGCATTTGTTTCATTTATTTTTTCTTATTTACTTACCTCTTGCTAAACAAATTCGTTTACGATATAAATTCTTGAGCACTTATCCCTTGGGCCATAGGATCATGCTGGTTTATCGCGATGTTACCGATTTTTCCGCCATGATTGGGAACAGTTTTTCTAAACCATCAAAACTTGCAGCAACAAACAGTATTATACTTTCTTCGCTTAATTTTCCAACACTTTCGCTTTACAAAATGTATAATTTGTCCAGCAATGCTCCTGAGGTAGGTGACGATCCAAGCGAGCACAGGACATAATCACAGTATTTATATTTGTTCCAAACATTAATTCAAATGAATCGAACATTCTGAGGGAAAGCATTGGGTACTATGCGAGATTTGATCGCAATAAGCGGAGTAGGCTACTGTATTTTATAAAGTGTTCCGCATAAGTCACGTGCCGGACAAACACCGCGTATTATACGGGATAGCGTAATAAGCGGGAGCGTTTTCACGGGGTTTTACTGTACTGTAAAATGAATCTGTCATATCAGATACGTTACTCCAACTTCCTTATTGTTTCAGCGATACAAAAGTCATTAGCTTTGTTACGTTTATGTCATTTGTCATTTAGCTAATGGCCCTCTCTTTTATCACGAATTCTTTAACAGTAACTGATTACACGACCTTCTCTGTGTTTTTTCGAACCATTAAAGGCATGCAGAACAAATCGCATTTACGTCAAGAACTGTAAATGTTTTCACCTATAATGACTACCCAGATTATTAAATTATTTACTAAATAACGACTAAATTAATTAGACCTTCACTTTTGTTTTGAAGTTGATATTACACACGTGTAGACGTACTTCTGATCCAATAGGCTTGTGGTCATGACATCTTTACTTCAAAAGAAGTTACGCCCTTCATCGTCACCATCATCATCAACATCAAAAGCTGTGAGCGTGACTTCTCACGAGACCAGTCCAATTCCAGTTACGTTACTACAATTATTTATCAGGTTATCCCTCTATCTTGTCGTGTCGCTTTTCACCTTCTGTCTAACAGCTTTCCTGACCACTTGGCATCTTTACGGCTATAAAATATTCTGCTGAATATAGCTAAATATTCTGCCTACCAACATTTTACTCTCTTCAATCTATACTGTAAATCATATCATCTTTTCTCATTTGCTGCGAATCATTTTAAGTAATTTAATAGTTTTTTTTTCTGACGCCTCTTGTATTTTTCTATCATATGTATATAGGAATTCATCACTTCCAAGGAAGGTATCAGAATAGAAGACGCGACCAATCCGGAAGAACAAGAAGTTAAGAATCCGGAAGAATAAAGAATGCATTCGTTTTTTTAAGTCCAAGATATTACACGCACGCACGCACACTCCGTTTTATGTATTATTTTATATCGTACCCTTACTGTTTTGTAAGAACAATAATTCTTCTTCGGTAAGGTTACAGCAAATTCATTACAATTGGAAGTAAGGTATTTCGGTATCTTCCGCAAGCAATTTTTTCTCGCACGTGACGTAATGTGTGCGTTTGGTATCTGTTTTTTATTTGTTGATTTATAACACCGTTATTAAGATCATAAGACAGTACAATCTACCTAAAGTGGGTCGGGGATTTTCCTAGGTAACTATACACACACAAATTAAACATAAGACATAAAGACGGGTGAAGAATGCTCATGCGTTAGGCAAGCACACTAAATGTAGAGAAAGGAGGTCCTCTTCCGATTATTTATGAATTATTTTTTACGAAGGAAAAAAAGAAGTTTCGTTACGACATTGTAAAAATCAACTCCCCCTATCATACTGAAATGGACAGTATAGGACGCAAAAAAAGAAATTTATTTAAGCTGTTAGCATTTTCACAAATATATATTGTACAGGTTCGTATAAATCGTGGTTCTAAAGGAGCGGAAAAATCACTAATATTCGCGAAATCGGAAGTCAGAATTTGTATTAACACTTCTCTAAAACAGTCACACGCCTGCTATACAGCTATCTGTTATACATTGTACACAACAAATAATAAAAATCACAAAGTCAAATAAATTATAATATTGTTTAACATTAACAAACAATTAAAAACTTGATAATTGTATAGCACCGTTATTGTCTAATCGCTTATACAAATAACCAGTCCATGGGACGGAACTAAACTCTAAACTGCAGCCGGGCTGTCGCCTGATGTAATAAAGACAGAAACCTGTAGACGTTTGTACCCTAATCACGAACTTTGTGGAGTATTTAAGCATCAGATACTTTCTGCTAGACTTTTATCTGGGGACAAATTTCCTTTTCCTTTATATCCCTTATTTTCTTTAACCAATGTTTACTGATTTCTTTCCCGCTGTAACATGTTAATGCAAATTGATGGCAATTTTTAAATTTATCAGAACATCATTTTTACAGTCAGGCAGTGGCGGCTGGTGTTATGGTTGCAGCGTTGCACAACCACCGATATAGAATAACTAAACTATAAAATAATATACGAAAACATTGAGCAGCTAAAAGCATCATAAATGACAACGGAGAGCGTATTAGATTCTACGCGGCAATGTTCGCGTACAATTAAAATGTGGCGCGCAGGCTGGTGGTTGTAGGCCGCTTGCAACTTGAACAGTAAATGGGAGAGTTTACTACGCAAACATATGGGAGGTGGTGCGCTACTCTTCACAATTGCTCTATGTTCCCAATGTAAGCTAGGCGGTTGCAAAGTTTCTGCAACGATCAACTAGTAGCGCTGTAGCGCAACTTTATGTCATGAAATCAGCACAGCCTTCTTGATTTATAAGTTGTATCAGGTTTAGTGTTTACGTTGGTTCAAGGAAAACGTTATCCGTTGTTTGAGCTTATAAAATTATAGTAATAATTATGTATAACTGCGATTATCATAGTTTAATGTCTTTTAACCGATCTCCCATCCACTCAATCAACTACTATAACCACCAAAATTTGGAACCACCAGCCGCCACTGCAGTCAGAACGCAAGTGTATACGGTAGTAAGATGTGGACCCTCAGAGAAGGGACGAAGAGATGCTGAGATGTTTTGAACGAAAAATAATTCGCAAGATTTTCGGATCCGTACAACATCAAGAGGGCTCCTGAAAGATCTGAACATTTTCTACGTGAGCTAAACGCACAAAATGCAGGTATTCTAAGATTTTTAAAGTCTCAAGGATTTGAATTGAATTGATCACATGTATCGAATGAAGCAGGACAGAAGTGCTAAAAACTAATTGACTGGAAGCCGGTAAAGGCTAGACGACGAGGAAGAGGTGGTTAGAAGATGCGGAGTAGGATTTGAGGAGTATGGAAATTAGGAATTGTTGGAGAATTACTGATGATAGGAAGAACGGTGTATAATAGTTGAAGTGCTACACAGGGTGTGTGTACATGTATACTACAAGACCTGTATAAGGTTGTAGTACTAATTAACTCTTTTATTAATCAAATAATACAATGAAAAACTTGGAAATAAATTTTTCAATTTGAAGCGCTCTTAATATGTCACACTCAGTATCTGAATTGTCCTGTGGTTCTTCTTTATTGTCATTACTATGATTTATCATTAAGTGGTCTCCAAGAGACGTTCTTCCTCAGTATTCTCTTCTAATTTTGACAACATGTCTGCAGTTGGATATTCAATCTTTTGTGAAATTTTTGACGAACTTATTACAGCTATTACCGATATTTTTGACAATTATTATTGACATACTTAAACTTGAAATTTACTTTGTTTTACTATACAACCTTTTAATGAAGCCCAGACAACTTTAATGCGGTTTACATTTGGATGGTAAGCAGGCAATCTCAGCTCTGTAATTTGTAATTCTGAAGTAACGGAATATTCTTTATCGTTTCTACAGGTCTTGGAGCACCAGATTTTCTATTAAAAACTTGATTTTGCTTTTGACTGAAACACTGAAGCACATAATAAAAGTTTATTTCGTGTTACGAGTGTCAGAAAATACTTTCAGCATGGAATTTGAATTATTTTTACTATCTTTTCAAACATGAGAATATAATTAAAGTTAAAAACGAAAGGAAATGCATTTCCATACGTCGTGGATTTATGGATATTGTAACAAAGAATATGAAAGTTACAATTTCATAAGTTAATTTTCATATAGGCTGAATACGAAAGTTATTTTTAGATAGAGTTCCGCTTGTAAACTTTTTAGATTAAACTGGATTAGATTAGATTCAATGTTAAGTCATGTTAACTTGAAGTGAACCACAATCAAATTCGTGAAAACAGTCCTAGTTTACAGACAGTGCTGTAACTTTTATTTCTGGGGCCCTCTGCAGGAATTCTTTGCGGCCCCCCATTACCCTTCGTTAATTCATGCTTTTGTTTCCTCTTAAATACTATCCCCTCCTTATAGCTGTGGCAAATACTAAAATCATATAACGTAGGGAGAATAACTATTGTTTCTTCTATGATGTATACTCAAATAATAAAATAAATAAAATATAAGTTTTCTTTCAATTAATAGTTTAATTTATTATTTAGTATCTTTATGTCGTTGATCAATGTGTAAAAATACTGTTAATCAGAGATCTCACTAATAGGCAGTTACAATTTTGACATTTATTGAACTTATATGCATCTTGAGAAAAAGTAAAAAGTTTATTAAATTGAAATTCATGAAGACAGTGAATGTTTATATTAAATTTTGTACCTACAATTTATTAACTAAACTCATATCTTTAAACAAAGCAACAGTCTATTTCACCGCATAAACTTTCTAGTCATATGTTTATAGCCTTATAATTAGCAACAATTTTATTGCTGCTAACACTGACATTGGATTAATATTGGCATTATTATTGGACTAATATTGGCATTGGAATAAAAGAAAAACATTCTGATAAAAAGACATTTTATTTTATAAAAATAGGTTTTTTGTATTTTTAAAACATTACTTAATACGGAGTAATACAAAAACGTTATATGAAGATTTCTATCGTTTACAATGCAAAACAACAATATCTCAATGCATTACTATATTAAAAAATAATAGTATGAAATTCAAGTAATTTTAAGTTAGTTTTCTTTTCATTTGAAACTTTCGTGATTTTACTGCATTGTGAGATGTTTATTGTTTCATTAATATCAATTGGTATAGCAGTTTCATTTACCACGCTTAGTACACTAAGTCTACTAACCCTAATTACTAAGTCTAATTGTAATTGGAAATCTCTTTTTGAGACATCGTGCTACGCAGATATACCGTAATCAATTTTAGCTTGGAGAACGTTCGCTCGGGCAAATCTGGTGGTCTCGGTGGATTCTTTACTGGATCACCGCTCTATTGTGCAGTTAACCAAATAATTTATACTCTCAAAGTACGTCATAGCACTGGTAAAATAACAGTAAAAAAAGTGTATTTGTTTTGGATATTAAATACATACGGAGAAATCTGGTTTTATTTAAGTTCAATGATGAATACCCGTTAGTAAAAATTACGGAAATGTTTGCGCGGGCCCTACAGTTACGCCGCTGTTTACAGAAGTCTCAATCACAAGGGCCGCGGCACTCATACTGCTGTCCAAGGGTTTCTTTGTAGTAGAAAAATGTTAGTAGGTTCACAGTACTTATTTATAGTAAAGAATTAATGCTGAGTCTTAAAACACATACTAAAATGTACAGCATACTCAAGTGTTTGTATTACGCAATGGCACAGTGGCGGGGTAAGTACAGGCATGGCGGAATGCCACTTTTTAAATGGTTTATTATCCGCAGATTGTTACAGTATAATGGTCACCTGAATACACACAGCTCGGGTCAGTTCCTGAACGTTATGTAAAACCACAGAATGGTCACGTTATGTTCGATGTTATAATAATAATAAGCGCACGCAAACACAACACACACACACACACACACACACACACACACACACACACACACACACACACACACACACACACACACACACACACACACACATCCACTGTCCACTTTCACTATCATTTGCTGTCAACAGTAAAATCACTTTTGGTGGGGGTGGCAAAAATCATGCCTTTAAGACCGACTGCACAGTTTAAGTGCGCGGGTCGTGTAGTGATTGTGAGAGTACTTTGGGATTTCCCTTCCGTATGTGTTGTGTGGTTGTTTTCGTTTGCAGTATGTGGAAGTCAAGAGTAAACAGAGTAGGAAGAAGGATGTAGACCTAATGATACTTGAATATCATACTAAGGAATTCCTACTGTAGTCAGTATGCCTTTGAATGCATCTGGAAGTGACGCCAGCCTCACGCCGAAGTAACGACATGGGAATGTGGAAAGTATTAAGCTGTTATCTTGTTTAAAACGCTATAGGTTTATCAATAAACTGTATAATCAGTATACTGGAAAATTAGCGGTAATTAGAAATATATTATTGAGGAAAAACCAAACTGATAAATACTGTTTAATTAAACATTTCTAAATTCTGCCGGGAAGAAATAGTTGTTCCATTTGTCCAGTTACAGAAGAAGCAAATGTTTATAAAGGAATAAATTGTGATAAAGAACTTAGCTATAGTTGTGTTTTGTAAATACGTTTAATCAAATTTTGCAATTTATAATTTCATATCAAATGCAATTATTTATTGGGGAAACAATGTTTTAATACACGGTGAAAGAAAATATTTTATGTGATAGTCCCTGTTTTCTACGTAAAGACTACAAAACTTGAAAAACAGGTTGCCAAATAATACAAATTAAATTAAAAAAAAAAATTAAAAAAATTAAGAAACAAATATATTAGGAGTATTATTAACCAGACGTCTGGCATATGAATAAACAATCTATCACCACTACCACCACCACTACCACAACTATTACTAGTAACACCACCACCACACACGCGCGCGTGCACGTATTCGCACGATGGCTAGTTACGATGGGGTTAGTCTCAAAATCTTGGCTAACGGAGGAGACCTTTGGCTAACTGGCTAACACTGGGGCATTTTGGTCGATGATAAGAATATAATAATAATAAAAAAGTAATAAGGGGCATTTTGGTCGATGATAATAATATAATAATAATAATAATAAAAAAATAATAAAAACAACCGCAACAAAAGTGATATCTACTCACACGTTTACCACACAGCGGTATTGTAAAATAAAAATAAAATTTTATTCCAGAATTTTACAGATTGTAAAATTTGAAATTGTAATTGTAACAGCAAAATTTAATACATTATCGTGAAAATTTGATTAGAGACTTAATCATTTCATAGAAGTCTTTACACATTTAATAACGTGAATAGCTGTAGTAAAACTTTTTTATAATTTCAAAGATAAAATTAAAATGATAATATGAAACATATTAACAGCAGTTCTTCTACAGCGACGTCTACCAATATTACTCCAATGTTCTGACGGTCCGGCCATCTTCACGATATGTATTCTAATACATGTGCAGTGAGGTGGTAACAAAACAAACTTAGAACGAAACTCACAGTCGACGATGGCAGGAAAAAATAATACTTCCGTTATTATAAAACACAATTCTGAATGTGGCCTTAGATTGGAAGGATAGAGACGCCAAGAAAAGTCATGTTGACGACAGGAGACTTACTGGAGCCATCGGGTAGGAAACATAACATGGCGTAACACTGGCGTTACATTGCGTCATGTTTGTACACGTTCCTTGCTCCTTAACGACACTACACGCAAACACAACACAATCTTCACCACTCGACGACTACCGTAACGGCAACTTTTGACAACAACAATAGCAACAATAGCAATTGTAATAAAGACGGACGGGACGCGTGGCGTGTATTATCCGGAGGGTGTGACGCGATACGCTGGCAGCGGCGCTTTCCGACACGTTGCATTTGCATCGTTATCAGTTTTGCGAAAAAATGTATGTAAATCATTACACATTAGCATCGAAAGTATTCGGAGTAAGTTGTACGCCAAAGTTTGTTTACGCAATGTCGGTACGATTCTTGTGTGTTTACTTTACACCTGTAATTACACAGTCGGCCAGGTAAGCGAACGTTTTACATTTACATGCAAAAATCCAGCACAATGTATTTGCTTACACTTGTGTGTTTGCTGTACGCTTTGAATTTCTTACCACACACACACACACACACGCGCGCGCGCCACAATTAAGGAAAGTTATATTGAGAGAGAGAGAGAGAGAGAGAGAGAGAGAGAGAGAGAGAGAGAGAGATGGAGGAGAGAGAGGAGGAGCGAGACAGAAAGGGAGAGAGAGACGGGCAGAGAAACGTTGTTCTTCCTTTACGTGGATTTCATATTTAAAGCAGAACCCTGTTTTTGGGCATAACATAGTTTACTTTTATTAACAATACCAAGGTAACAACAAAAATTAAAACGTATAGTCAGCACCGGCTGTAGGGCATAAAATCTGGAGGGGGGCACACTTAGTAGGTGAGCGTAGAAACAATAATTAAACATAAAAAGTAATGTGGGGAGGACATCGTAATAGGTGGGAATAATAATTAAACGTAAAAAAATAATTTACAATGACACATAATAAAAACTAGAAAATTACTAGAAAATTTTATAAAAACACATTTAGAATTTTAGGGGATGCCTAGCTCTCCCGCCAAGACTAAAACCGTTACTGCGCGTAGTACATCCAAAATTGACGCAGAGAAAGAAATTTATTTATCTGAACAACATTTAGTTGTAGTTCTAAATACAAATAATTGGGCATAAAATTAAGACACGCGTAGTACAACAGAAATGGGGAATTAAAAACGACAGATAAAAATAGTTTTATGCACGACGAGCCAACGAACCCGTACTATAATCGCCACTAGTTATCAGTGAAGCAAAGCGAGTCACACATGACGCAGGGGCAAAATTGCATAGAAAATGTTTAAGGAAGAAGTGTTAACTCTGGGGTTCAAGCATACGCTATATCCGTTACATTTAAAACAACATAGTATCACACACACAAACACACACACATGCACAAGCGTCCGGCGTAAATGATCTGAAAAATAATTATTTCGGATTCAAGCTTAAAACTTTTGTGTATAATAATTTTTATACTTGCATACGGAAACAATTATTTTTATGATAATAATAAGTGCAAGAAACTCGGGAGTTACGATATTGAATAATATTGTACAAAAAAATTTCTTCCAATTATGTTCTCGATTATCCTGATATTACACACTGAAACAAAAATGAATTCATAATTACCTTCTGCAATGTTCTGTTTTTTTCCCAACGTTGTAAAATAAGTTTTATTGCTTTTATCCAGCAAAATTATCAAAATTATCAAGAGATGCGTTTAAAGTTTTAATTATTACGAAGTGTTTCGGTAAAAACGTTTCTCTTGTTGCAGTCACCATCCCAACCTAATCAGGTCTATAGGCATTTGCATTTGTGTCACCATATATATCGTAAGAGTGTCACTTTTACGATATACCTCGACAATCTGAAGATGTCTTAAAAGTTGGCTAAAAATTAAAACTGGTACTGGAGTAGGGCTGGGCTCGAGATCGAGAAAGCAGTTTCGGCGTTTCTGGGATTCTCTGGATTAAAAAATTGCCTTTTTGGCAACTCAATTTCGATGAATAATTTTTTTTCATGGTTACCTTTCAATCCAGAGCCCAGAGTATATGCGATTCTGGAAAGCTGACAAAATTGTATTACAGTAAATTTTTAAGTTTGCCGGGTACCAATAATATATTTACTGGAAGCTATAGAATAGTTAAGAATATAGATATGAAGGATAGAGAAGAATACGATTAAATAGAGGAAATTATGCAGAAATCAATTTGGACAGGTGTATGAGACTGGGCGACAATGTAAGCCCGCTATTAGAAATTAGGAATATAGTTTGGGCTACCAAAATATAAATAAACATTTTGACAAAGCATTTATTATACGCTGAGGATTTGCGGCTGGTGAAAAGCAACTACAAGAAAAACAATTATGTGAAAGAACATGTTACATCTTTGTGAAACTATCTTCATTCTAACAATACCGTACTCACTGGAATCTTGGGGACTGCACAGAGATCGAAAGTTTATGGCTCTAATGTGAAATATTTGAATAGGGGTGTTCGGTGAGACAAGAAGAGGTAGGGTCGGAAACAGAAATGTTTGAGAACTAGAACTGTCATCACGGGTGGAGACACTACTGACTGCTCCAATGGTTGTCTCACTCACTTGATCTAGGTGAGTGAGACACGGTATCTCGGAAATATTCGGCGCGAGATGTGAAGGAAGAAGAGCCTGAATTTAGTATATTAGCACTACGTCAGATAGTGAGACTGATGTTTCATTTGAGGAATAATCTACTGCACTTGCTCACATTACTTCCCCGCGCCCCAACAAGTTGTTACGTCCAACTGACAAGCAACATATATAGTATTTATATAATTCATATTTAGTAGGTAGTATATGGAATTCATCGATATCTACGCCTCCATAGGGTACGATAGAGGAGTAGAAAGTGACAGTATTACGAGTTGCTACTTAAAAGTTCACAAAATTCGTAGACTTACAAAAATAATATTTAACTTAATATCCTTCAAAGTAACAGCCCGCTGCATTGATGCTTCGGTCCCAGCGCGATTTTGATGCTTGGAAACACTGCTGGAAGTCATATTCCTTCAGCCTCTTCAACACGTCTTGAGATAACTTTAGAATCTTATCTACCGTGTTAAATCGTTTCCCCTTGATTTCATTTTCATTTCTGTGAACACAAACAAATCGCAGGGGGCTAAGGCGAGTGACTACGGGCGTGGGAAATGGTAGTCATATTGGTAGAAGTTAAGAACTCGCACACAGTGAGCGATGAATGAACTGGCACATCGTCATAATGATGAGACATAGGGCCTGCCGACGGACCTGCTCTCGAAGCCGCCTCAATACATCACAATAGGATTGACCATTGCGGGTTTCTCCATGTGGAACCGATTCTTTGGTTTGGCCCTGTGCGATGTAACGTCTTTTGACGCAAAAGAAAAAAACAAATCACATTAACTTTATGTCGGTCCGAACTTGGCGCGTTTTTTTTGGTCTCGATGAACTTGGTGACTTTCATTGACATTATTTGTGTTTTGTTTCTGAGTCGTCCCCATAAACCCATTTTTCGTCGCCAGTAATGATCAGTTTACTCACAACGGTCTTTGAGCTCCGTGAACACATGAACTCGAGGTTACCAAGTTCATAGAAACGTTGTTTACACACATGCGTCATCTCTACTTGTCATTGATAAAACTCTCTGGTTAAAGTCAGTCTTGTACCTACTTTAGGTCTGAAACATGAGAAAACTTAACTTCTATTAATAGTTCTTACGACCGCAGGTCTGTCGTCAAAGATCTACCATCACTTAGTCAAAGGAAAGCATTAATTTAAAAATATTAATTTACGTGTACTGTATAAGAATGCAAACTATAAACTTACATTGAACTTATAATAAGACGTGATGTTAACGGAAGTTTCGAACAGATAAAAGCGACGCGGTGTGGCAAGAAACTCAAGATACGGCAGTTACAAGAAACTGAGTTATATACAAACGTCAATTTCTAAGGCATTAGAGTTTTCTGTATAAAATGACGAATATTATTGTGGTATGCAGATAACAAAGCAGGTAATGCACATATGTCGGACTAGGAGTGTTTTATTGATGGTTAGGTAATGTGTATTTTTAGTCCGATTGGACACGCTCGTCTGAATTAATTTATCCATGGCAGGCAAATAATACTGGATTTCATGTAACATATAACTCTTCTTAAAACCTGAGTCCGGGGCTCGGTGGGTAGGTGTATTCTGAGGACGTGAAGTCATTGTGTTGATGACCCTTTGCTAAACGTCCACGTATTCTTCAAAACCGTTTAATGGCTCCTTTAAAACGTTTTTCTTGCGCATCACCTAGCATTTCTGTTGCTGTTTTATCCCATTTAATTATTCTGCATCGATGGGAATGAAGTTAATTCACAATCTTTTTTCTCATGTATCGTCTCAGACACACAGCTCTACCTCTTCATATGATTTTCTGAATTATGCTTAAGTGCCATGTGTTATTAGAAGTCTTTAACCGTTCCTAGTTTTTTTTCCCAGTGGTTACTAGACAGGGACAGGGAGCCCTGCTTCGCATTACCCTCTACGAAGGGGAAAGTTTTCCTTTTTCCGAGTCCAAGATTTCTTGAGGGTAGCAGCCATTTTTTTTCTTTAAAACGAATTTTAATCTACACTAAAACTACTTTAACCTATTCTAAGCTTGACCTAATATCACCTGTAGCTTTTCCTTCCACTACTCAGGGACTGAAAATATTGATCATTTTTCACCGTCTTCCTCAACTAAACACTTTCCAGTTGAATATACATTTTACCTATGTCATCACCAGTGGCGAAGCGGCCATATACGCTGTGAAAGCGTCATTTACAATTTGAAAATTGTAAAAGAAAACACTGTTTTATTAAATCCACTAACATTTCTGCTATCAGTGCAGCAGTGCCAAATCCTACTGCAGCGTATTAAGCCATTGATGTGAACATCCCTTTCCAATAATTCGTTCGCCTTCACTCTGCACAACGAACTTCGTAGGCACTGAGTAAGCTGCAGTCAGGGAGTGTACTTATATGGTGCAGTGCAGAGTAGTATCGAATTCACTGATATTTAAAAATTCAAAAAGTTCACTTGAATCACTCACCGTTTTCTGCATAAACAAAATGAGATTACATTAACCGACGGAGGTTAAAGGCTGTTTATAAGTTAGCGATGATAATTATACCTATCCGTGTGATTCTTCTTCAGCAACTTCTTCCTCGTGTGAGAGTAATTGTGTTACTGAAATATTATTAGCGAATCCGTTCAACGCTAAAACTTTAGCAAACAAATATGACTTAGTTTTGAAATTTATACTTATACTGTCAATATATATTTTAAAATTAAAGAAAAAAAGTTCACTCGGTAGTTGAAACAACAAAATTACGATCCGTTCATGTGGTCGTAAAACGCTGAAAAAACCGTATTAATGGCCATGCTTTAGTTCCTTGACAGAAAACACTGTCATTTGGACGAAGTCCGGATTTACTGATTTAAACAACCTTCACAATATAGGAAAAGGTAGATTCATATCGCTTCTCAAATAACACTAAAACATTTAGAAATCAATGGGGATCGAGTCTTCTTTAGGTGAACAGTATAAATAAACACTGAGAAACATAATATACAAGATAAAAGCAATAGGCATGTTCTTCTTCTCCTCAACCCAGAGGTTGGTGGGTTTGCAATTTCTTCTGTTTTTGAAGACAGTCACTTAATCTCTATATACTTTCTTCCACCTTTTATTTCATCCGTATACTCCTGTCTGGGCTTTCCCCTCAATCACTTCCTCCATCAGGGTGGTTGTGGTTACTCAGTCTGAATAGTGCCCAACCGTACTGCTTCTCCTTCCCGCATTGATTTTAAACGTAATCCTCTTTCATCGACTCCCTCCTGTCATCATTAGTCACTCTTTCTGTCTACGGTATTCTTAAGGTCCTTCTCCAGAACCACAGATCAAAAGTTTCACGGTATTCCCTTTCCAATTTTCTGAGGGCCCAGGTTCCTGAGCTATAAAACCTTTTATAATACTTTGTCCAAATGAAAATGTTTTGAGTTTATTCTGGTTTGTAGAGACAGATTTTTGAACGTCAAAAGAGATCTTTTCTTGAAAAATGCTCCTTTATGCTTGTGCAGTTCTACTTTTTGCATCAATGCTGCATATTCCATCTGACGTAATGTACTTCCCAAGATATTTAAATGTATCAGCTTGCACTAGCTTCTGATATATCCAGAAATATCTCAGTCTTCTGTTTTCCATTTCTGGAACGTTTCATGACTTCTGTGTTTCCTTGTTTGTTGTCATGTCGTATTTATATTTTAGCATTTAAAAGGCATATGATAGTTGCTTAAATGACGTTAGATATTTTTTAGCGTACAATGTGTAGGCAGGCGTTAAGATATGTTCATTTTGGCTGGAGCTGAGAGAGAACTGCTTTTCGGCAGATTGCAAATCGCAGAAGTGTACGCTTCGCCACTGGTCGTCACTGACCATCATCATTACCAATTGGATAACATTAGTAGTGCAATAATATTCGTAATACCTCTCTCTCTCTCTCTCTCTCTCTCTCTCTCTCTCTCTCTCTCTCTCTCTCTCTCTCTCTCTCTCTCTTTGTCCCATTATATATATAGATAAAGATTTAAGAAAGATCCGTTCAACGTCTGTTATAATCGTAAAACAATTTATTTTCCTGGAAAAGTCAGTAAATTATTATATAACCAGAAAAACGTTTCAATTCAATTATGACGTCATACGTTTTATGACCACCTGTAAATGTATGAATATTTTTATTGCCGTGCATTTTTCGAGTATTTACAGTCGGCTGCGGATTAAGTGGCTAATCTGTACCCTAGGCAAGTGGCACCGCGATATAACAGCAGTGGCGGTGACACACGATAACAGTCTCAGTTCATTAGGCAAGCCAAAGGTTTTGGTATACGAGACAGTGACGCTGTGTTGTAGGTCTGTGTATACCACGTGGCTGGCTGGGTAACGTAAATAATAACACAACTTTTTAAAAAAATTATTTATTTTACATTTACGAACTTCGTTTGTCGGGATGTATTCAATACCGATCTGATCGTCGTTAGGGGTTACTGCGGGGACACTGTCACTTTGAAACTAACGAAACAGATCTAAGAATTTAAAAATAAATACTATAAAGCACAAGTGTTCACGATGTTGTTATTTAGCTAGTGCAGAAAATTCAGATGAGAATCGGTTGTATCTACGAAAGCTGTTTACGACACAAAAATACTTTCCCACATATAGTATTAATCTAAAAGCCAAGTGAACATAAAATGTAATACATTTAGGCCTACTTATAGATTTCTGTAGTCGGAATTTATAATAACACATTTTCTCGGTTGACAAATCATGTATCATTACTACGAGCTTTCGTCCGTCTTTGGTGTGGCATCTTCAGTTGTAAAGATAATTGTTGTCAAATCATACTAATCAGGATGGCATATCGTAGCACGAGTGTTAATGGTGATATCAATAAAACGTTGCCAATCGAAAAACGTCGTTACCGTAATGAGTTAATTGCACAACTATATACTTTACATTTAATATTTAATTATTCAAATCAATTAATCATTAAAATTAAATGACGTAGTAATTTAAATAATAAACTAATATTTGTTGATATTAACATCACTTTTTTACCAGCACAGAAGAAGGTGAAATGTAATAATACAGTATAATTCCTTATATAACATTATAATTATAACGTTAAGAAATATAATACATATATAATTATTACATATGGTTTTATATACTTTACAGTTGTTACATTATGTTAATATCATCTTTTCTTCACCACCCATTATTTTAATAGTATAGCATAATAATTTATTATTTTAAATTACTTCTCTTAAAATATTACGAATTATTAATATTAATTATTTAATAATATATAGTACAATACTAATAACAGTAGTTATTTTTAATAGTACAATTTATAAAACAACTAAATATATATTATTTTAAATTACCAACATTAATAATACATTATGTAATACATAAATGTATTATTTATTAGTATTAACTGGCATTATTATTATTATTATTATTATTATTATTATTAATTTTCATTATATATTAATTATTATTATTATTGAATATGGTATCCTGTGTCGCTCTTTACAAATCGCTCGTAAGGAAACATATACAATATGATTCTGTTGTCTGGAACGGGAACCGTGTTTACTCTAGTAAATCAACTGAGGGAGTTCAGAGGCGTTTCTTGTCGTGGATGGTCAACAAGTTTGGATTAGAGAACCGTGAAGTGGAGATTATGAAAGCTTTTGGTCGTACTCCACTTTCATCCAGAAGAACTCGCACTGTCCTCCACTGTTACTCCATAGTGTCCTTTATGAACTTAGCGAACTACCCATGTGTATTGTTTGTAAGTGCCCAGCTACGCAACACGTGCAAAGCCTAGACTTACAGGCGGTCAGACAGGTTCACGCAGTCCGATTGATATGCGTGTTGACGTTGTCAACGTCCATGTTGACAGCCCCGACTGACTGCTTATTGACACACAAGGCAATTTCACTCTGTAATTCTCTGACTCATCTTACTCTGACTTACCGCAATCATTTCGCGAAGTAGATTAATAAACTGTATAAATCAGTCTTCATGACCGCATTTTCTTGTCATAGTCTCCTCAGTTAAGTTATTAATGTTCTGCCCATTACAGTACAGTTACAGAGCCATTATTGTCATAATTAATAGGTTGAAAAAATTGCTGTTATATAAAAAAGTGTTATAGATTGAAATAATTTCGTCTTAAAGAAAAATAAAACAGTTGCTGGTTATTTAAAAGAATATGGAATGTCACGTCTACAGAGTACAATTATATGTGTTAACTGCTTTGAATTAATTGGTACATTGTACGCTGGGATTAGAATTGTAAATACTAAATTATAATAATGTTTACCGAATGCAAGTGTCAAATTATAGTACCTATATAGTGTTTGTTTCATATAATAAAATTGTATGTCATCATACAGTTGATGATGAACTATGAATATATTTAAATTGAAATAAATAATCATGGTGATAGGCTATCTTCTTGTCATACTCTTTTTGTTTTGGTATTTTATTTGGGGTTCGATTTGAGGGTTGAGTTTTTAAATCTGCAAGTATGCCTCTTCTATCTTTTGTTATTATAAACATATTATAAATATAATAATCATACTGATGACGCAGAATTTGAATCTGTGGGACAAACGCCGGCATTACATTTGCAAAGGTGATAATTATGTCAGACTATAATTGTAATATAGTAACCGAACGAAGTTTGGAAGTTTCAGATCAACAATAAGTAGACCAATACAAACCAATATCTGTAAATTGTATATATTAGTGCAACTGTAAATTTAAGACAACTAAAAACATGTTATAAATAGGTGTACATTTTAAAAGAAATTATTAATGAACTGGTGTACAGTTTTCACAGTTTACGCGAATCTAATGATTTGTAATGTATTTCAGTGCTAAGCAAATATAGGAAAGTAAGCCTTCGGAAGTGTGTAGGCGCGCGCACGTGTGTGTGTGTTATAATTAGTATTTAATAAAAGCACAAAAGAAATTGGTATGATTACACAAGTGCTTAGCTGTGCGATAATTCACAGTTCAATTAGTTTGGTTGCCACAAGCACACAAGTGCCATTTAATGTTACTTAATTCCAGTAATCTTTCCAACGAAATTTGATATCTTTAGGCCTACATCACAGTCAAGTACATATGTTTGAAGTATTTAAATGCACACAAAAATTGCAGCAAGCAACAATGATGATGATAATAATAATATGCTAGTTAAACGATCTTAAGGAGACTATTAATGTTGCCTTAAATTTAATACTGCACTTTCAGCTGAAGTCAGTCCGTTGATACGTACCCCAAAGTTGTAGCTCTATACGATCTGAAACTTGTTTTTGTTAGATTTGACAACCCCTTCATACAAATAGTACTCGTGTACGTTATGCCCGTTACAGACATTGTTATTGAAAATCAGAAAATAACAAAATAACATTGTGTTATTAGAGAGTGCGATTTAAAAACCACTTATTATTTTAAAGTGTTAATGATGTGTACGCACATGTTTCTGGAGCTTGATTTGGTGAATGAATGTAATCTGATTTTTTAATTATCATAGTTAATGAACCTATAGAGTAAATCATTGTAAGCCTACATGAACATCTTACAAATACGTTCATATGCACTGTTGACACTTGCCTATGTTAACATTGCTTATTAATCCTTACATATTTATCTTTGCTTGCATTATACTAATTTTTCTTTGCGCATCCCTAAGTGATCAACCCGAGGAAGGTATACGTATCACACGTTGTGAACCACTGATGTACACAGAACACTGTTCTGCCTGAAACAATACCTAAGTCCTGAAGAGAATATCTAATATAATATGTACTAATATGTGACAAAAATATTTTTTTCTTACGAGGGAGACTGTAGAAAACTAATGTTCGTCGCAGGAAGATCCGCACTTTTACAATGTGTGGGACTCGAACTCACCAAAACCACAAACCTTCTTGTCCACGGCATGGATCCACCTGGGAGACTCAGCTTTCGCAATACTTCAAGGTTCATTTGTTCTTCGTCCTGTAGACGTTCACCTATTTTAAACCTTCAGCGAGTCCACGTTACCTTATCTAGTTTCTGCTATTCTGTCAACGGCCCTAGCAAGATCATTTTCTGCTTCCTTCTTTTGCCTTAGTACCTTCTCTATGTAGGCTGTTACCTGATCGCAGTGGTGTTTGCTCTGCAGCATTAGTCCGATGATAATTTCGGGCGAGATCTCTCCCACTACATTTTCCAGGGTTTT
Organism: Magicicada septendecula; assembly: GCA_034769895.1. NCBI lineage: Eukaryota > Metazoa > Arthropoda > Insecta > Hemiptera > Cicadidae > Magicicada > Magicicada septendecula. The sequence continues at coordinate 666,927,716 of CM068368.1, forward strand.
CCTCTCCTCTTTCCATCGGTCAGAGGTGAAAACTTGTGAATGTAACAACAACAACAATAATAATAAAAATGATAATAATGTTAATAATAATAGCCACATTGTTGATCACAATCTATTGTTATTCCATGTAAATATATTCTGTATTTTTCAGATACAGATGAGCTAGATACGAAGTAGAAAGTTCAACAATGTTGAAAGTTTCACTTCTGATTCTCATAGCATCTCTGGTTACCGCTGAAGACGTTTTATCTCCAAGCCAAGATGAAAGCTCTCCAAATTTAAACTTAGGCGTTTTAGGAAAAACCTTGCATGATAATGAGAAAGAGGAAACAGGGAAGCTTGATGAAAACGGAAAAATTGATTCTGTTGCTAAAACTGAGACTGAAAAAGAGAAAATCGAACTGACTGAGCTGCAGTTGGCGCAGCCCGAGTCGAACCTTAACGTAGAGAAAGCGTTTTTACCTGAGAAGTTTAACTTACCGGGAATAAACGCCAGGAAAAGAACCAACGTCAAACAAACGATGGCGTGGCCAAAACTGCCAACGCTGGATCTAAGTAATCCGTTTGGCATCCGAAAGCCCACTATATGCAATTACGAAGAATACTTGGATCCGACTAGTAATCAAATGGTTTTAGTTCAGTCAAAGAATTTTCCTGCTCCTTATCCACCGGGATATACGTGCAGATGGACCATAAAGTCGCCAAACAATACGAGAATCAGCCTGACATGTGATACGTTCAACGTTCCAAAGGTAAGAAAATAAATAATTCTTGCACTTGCCAGTGAAATATCTGACATGAATTAAGCATATCTTAACAAGAATTACCAATGACAATAGTTATTAATATTACTTAATGTAGCAATAAGTACATCATTGTAGTTATTATTATAATAATTGTAGTTATTATTAAAAATTTTATTACCCGTAACAGAGGAATTTTTCTTGACATTAAAACGGCTTTACATAATATGTTTTAACGTAGGAAAACCCTTGGAAATTTGAACAAATTTTCTATGCCTACGGTTATCTAAGTAACATCAGTTACTATGATGTTACTATTACTACTACTACTACTACTACTACTACTACTACTACTACTACTACTACTACTACTACTACTACTACTATTACTGTTATTACAGTTACTATATACATATAATGTATATACTAGACCTTTATGTACTATAACGATACCAGGTATTTTAAACAGTTATAACGATACCAGGTATTTAAACAGTTATAACGATACTAGGTGTAACTGTATAAGAGTAGTAAATTTATGAGTAGTTAAAATTTCATGTTTATTGTTTAAAAAGCATTATAAATAATAAAACATTGTTAATAATCTCCGATCAAGATATCACTCATTATTAAGTGTTTATCTCTTAAGCTATACGGTGTTACTCACATTTAAAACACTCTTACATCTAGACATGTTAATAATCTTAATCTAGACATTCATTCAAATTGATTTAATAGAAGAAATAAAATTTAAATTTAATTAAGTTTTATTTTAATTGAATTCATTTAAATCAGGTCTGACCTCAGCTTGCTCAGTCTATACCAATGTTTTAAAAATAAATTTAAAATTATATTAATACTCTTAGACTGGCATTTGTTTCGTATTCAAAATTTAAATTATTCTTTTCTACAAAATGCAAATATCAAATCATTTCAATTATTTTTCTTTGATAAAAAAAAATACTATCTCAAAATTAAACTCTTTTCTCTTCTTCTATATTTATCTATATGCGATCGCTCATTCTTACGACTAAAACATTTACATAAGATTCTATTATATTATTTACCTAATTATAAACTTTTTTTTCATTGTCTCTTTATATAGTCTTTATGAGCTCTTTAAAAAAAATCATTTATAAATGCATTATGTATGTCACCTCGAGTTTTGATGACCTTACGACTTATTGACGGGGTCCAGCGTTGTCCAGAGTTGGGTTACCGTTACTCCTGGCTTGGCGTGGTCCTGGATATGTCCAGAGTCCAGCGTCGTTCTCTAGCAGTGTGTGGTCCGTCCCAGAGAATTAATATCGGCTGCGAGGTGGATCTCGTTCGGCTGTTAGGCGTCTAAAAAGCATCTCCTAACGTCCAGCATCTCGCGTCGCTCTTTGTAGCTTCTCTGTAGATACTCTTGCTGACTTAAACGGTCCCGGTACTCTACGTTTCCCGTAATAGTGTAAACATAATTACTGAAAACGTCTTTATTCGTTCGTAGATGAGACTTATAACAAAATAAAACTGTTCTGCCGACGGACAGCGTGTCCGACTGCAACTGTGTCTTGAAATGAAGAGAAGGGCTTCCAGTCGAACCCTTAATTTATACCCTCTCGAGATTCCGCACCTGTTGGTTCCGAAATTGTCCTGTCGAGACCTGCAGATCACATGATAGCCCCCACTCCCGAACTTTTTCATATATTTGGAATTTTCTGCAAATGGCAATGTTTTGTAAGGAATCAAGATAGCACAAATCATAGATAATTTGATTAAGCACTCACTGTATTAATTTGAGCGTCTTAATGTAATTTGCGATTTTTTGGCACACTTTATTTCGCACTGACTTCGCGTAGTGTGTCCTACTAACGTAATTTTCTTACTGTGGATAACTATAAAATTTACACACACTTTGGTGCCTTTTGTTTGTTTATACACTAAATAGTTTTCACACAGTGAATTAAAATAATTATTTTAGGAATTAATTGGGGAGGGTTGCTGGGATTCCTGTCTATACATGCATCACTAACACACACAAGATACACGCGTAACACACATACAATCGAGCAGGTGTTCCTTGCCTGTTGGAACAGGTTAATTTCTCCCCTAGTGTAACAATGAAACATTTTTACAATCCCAGACATGTCCATTTACCCCAAACTTATAATAATTTTACAAATTTTACATTTATTTAAATCAATGCTCAATACAGCATATGGCTGTATCGTTGCAGTATATTATATAGATTTTTAAGCTGATATTTTGCCCTTATACTTACATAGACAGTCTGTCTGTATCACACACACACACACACACACACACACACACACACACACACACACACACACACACACACACACACACACACACACACACAGGTTACTACCCAGGATGGATAATGTCTACTGAGTGCATTTTAAAATCAGAGTTAAACGAATAATATACGTCAATACCAACAATTACGGTTCCCCATTATTACTTTTGCACCCAACGAGATCAACGTGCGTTTTCCGTTATGTTACACGAAGCGAATTTTGTATAGTGACGCTTAACCACAGCATGCATTGTTGATCTGTGAATTTAGTTGGTAAAACGTTCCAAAGTATATATTCTCAAATTTAGCAAAGAATAAATGTCTCTTACAGACATAAAGAATCACATACGTACCAGTAAAAATTCAGTAAATCTCATCATACATTCTTGTGTACCAGAAGAAATATCACACTTTGATGCAGATTACTACGTATTTTGAACTTAATGTAGGCCTAATGTTAATCTAACCAAACTGAATTGCGTTGTAATCTCCAATCCGTATTTACAGTTTTATAGTATGGTCATGGAACCTGGAATCTTTGATATTAACGTCATCCGAATAGCTAGGTTTATTGCCCTCCTGATTGTCTACCCATTATCCCTACGCTATGTAAAAATCGTTTAAATTCAGTTCGCATTGTTTGTTACCAGGTCAACTAAATAGGAAAGTCAGTGATCAAAGGATAATCTGTAATCCAAGACGAATGGCTGAGATTATATCCAACTAATCAGCCTGATGAGGCGAGGTAACGGTGGAGGCATAAAATAGTGGTCGATCAAATTAGTATGACGGTATTACAGTTTGATACATAATGATCTGCAAACAGCATGTTCCAAAACAGTCTCAAAGCTTTTTTGGCGGTCTAGTAAATACCGATGATCATTCTTAGGTAGGTGGCGTGTGACTGAGGGCTGTAACAGACGCAGGCCAAACTTCCGTCCAGTTTTCTAGTTGTTTTATAGCGATAGCGATACAATTGTAAGCTGTGATTTAAGCGAGGTGATATTTGTTGCGATTTAGTAAACTTAGTGACTTTATCACTGTTATTATTCACTGTGAACAGTTTGTAATAGAACATTGTATTGATATAGAATGATTGTTGAGTAGGTATTTGGACAAAGTGATAAATAAAACTGAAGATAATGTTAATACTAATTACTAAATACTGAATGATAATACACACCACTGGTGGTTGTATAACGTCCCGATGCACACAATTATTATTTTTTTTTTTACAAGGCAGCAGAGTGGCGCATTTTATATGCGTCTCTCCTGTTAAGACATTATAACATAGGGAACCAGTATAATTGTTTGCTGTTAATTAAACTAGCTGCCGTAGTTAGTAAAAATTACTTACCAACAAATTATGACAATGTATATATCAGGAATTTGTCCAAGGTTACATAGATTTATTCACTCTCTGGATATTAGCGAAAACATCTCTTTATTATTGTATCTTAACTACGGATATAAACATAATAGCTTTAATGGTAATCTTTTTGTTTTTACTTTACTTTTAAAGTAAAATTCTTAAAGATTCTGCATCAAATACTCTTTAAATTGTTACTCTTAGTATCTCAAGATCATACAGCTGTGTATTACTTTGATTACCACGGATCCGGGTTCTAACTTTATAATATTCTAACATACTTTAACATCATCCAAACTATTTGAAGAATAGTCTGATGTAATTTCATATTAACTTTACCTTTAAGCATCATTAGGTTATTACTATAGCATTACAGAAACTACAAACATTAATATGCTAATATTTATGTGATCTAAAGTCTTTACAAGAAACATTACTGTTCTTTTTGTTGAGGTTGTTAAAAACAATGTATGCACAGAAGTTACGGTTTAGTGTCACCTGAGTATAACGTGAGTCTGCGGCTGGCGGTTGAGATGATCCTCTTCAGTAGGTCTTCCTGGATGTAGTTTGTTGTCCATCTGGATCCTCCATTTAGTTGGTTGTTTCTGAATTGTGGTCTAGGTCATGACGCTGGGATTCTGCTACTTGGAGTTCGTACATTTGTTGTCGTAACTTCTCTCCTGGCGTTGGTGTTCACTTTTCACATTTAATTTTTTTTTTAAACAGCACTGATGTTACCTTTTACATGGTATGGAACATATCTTACCACTTGCCTTTCATAAAGAGATGTGTCGGCTAAGTTTTTATTTATTAATAATATTTTCTCGACATCTGAACTACATTATTAGTTTTTAAGCTTCATTTCGCTTTCGCTACATGTGGATTAATTAAAAGAGAATCACTAACTTCTTGTTACATCGGTTTTAGCGACATAAACGTAAGTTTAACTTCACGACACATTTTCGAGCTGCTTACATGTCAGAGATTCTAGGTCGACTGGCGTTAGTTTTGCGGCAGGGAGTATGGAAGCGGGCGCAGTTTACACGCTGAGAGAAAAGTAGTTGGTTCCTTTATTATTATTAATTGTCCATTAATTAACTACTATAAATTATCCTACCTTTTCTTAGTTAGGAGTTAGGTATTTCATTTATTATTATTACGTCTTTTATTTAAATATAAGGATTATTAGTTTTCACTTAATAACATTGTACTTCGCATGTTCGTACTAGCCTTTTTACAGGTTGATACAGCCATCTGGGTACAGAGGGAGGGTGGATTATACTCTCACTTGTTATAAGAACAAAAAATTTAATTTGTGCTATTTAAATTATCTTTAAATCGTCACAGTTGGTACACTAGCATCAAAAGCGATTTGAATCCTCTGTGGATCACCCTTATTATTAAAGGCACTATTATGAGAATAAATTCTTGGTAAGTAACAAGCACCATTTGCCTTTCTATAAATCATTAATCTTAGCGTCTCAGGCAAATCTTCATTTCATACTATGCAGATGAAAAAGAGAACTTGTAACGGTACATGACCCTTGGGTACAGTAAATTTGAAATCCTGTGCCAATAAAAGGTAGCAAAAATATTATGAAAGCATAGGCGCCAGGGTGTGAGCGTGTGTCTATGAAAGAAAGAAAATAATAGTAATAAGCAGATGATATTAATAAATGGATTAAACAAGATGGCAATAAATTTACTGTGATCTCGTCCTGTGTCTACGCGCCAAAAAAGAAGTTGATGAAGATCTAAAAGAAGTTTTCTATAGCAAGTTTGAAGAGGAAGCAGGAAAGATCCAAAAACATGATTGTATAATAAAATTGGGGGACCTAAACGCCGAGGTGGGCAGAGAGGAGATTTACAAACAGACAGTAGGGAAAGAAAGTTTAATAACAATAATAAAACTTAATTCAGGGAATATTCTATGAAAGAGGTGAGGTCGTAAAACAGTGACAGTTTTAATTTCTCCGGAAACAAGTTAACTCCAGTTCCACTACAAATACATGTGACAATATGATTAAGTTTTCGAAAATTAATCTAATGACAGATTTTAGTTGCGTTCATAACCTTGACTCAACTCAACGTTCCATCACATTGAGAGCGTGGGTTTTCAGTTCTGCAATCGATGGCTTCATTAAGGTGAAAACTATGCTTACAATGCACACTGTGATGCTATTTATTTGTATGAAATTTTAACTTTTCTTACAAGTCTTCTATTCATAAATTTTGCCATAAATCTTACTTTTTCGTCTCCCGACGCCTGAAGGACGTCTGTGAAGATTCCGCGTAGTTTATGCAAACAGTTTTCATTACTGCGTTATATATTGTAACGAAACGATTATCGTGTAAGTGTGTTGTGTTACAAAACATATATTTAAATGTGTTCGTGTAAAAATGAAATTGTTTCTTAAAAAAAATTTTTTTTTAAATATTTTTTTAATTAATTAATTAATTAAGAACAATTAATTAATTAAGTTTCGTGATGTTCCGAAACGTTTATCACTTAATTTGAATGTTTTATAGGCTTTTGGGTATTTGTTAAAAAACTCCAGCCACTTATAGGATTGTCTCCAATAGCAATCGATCCTGGTTTATTTTCGGTTTGGAGGTTATCTTCCTTCTGGTGGTGAAATTCTTGTAGTAATTTCTGTCTAAATTAAGGTATTGTTAAATGGCTATATTTAGAAATGAAAAACTGTTTAAATATGAAATGTATTAATAATTTTATTAACAATTAGGTATTTTGACTCTTGTCGATATGTAAATCGATTCTCAGGGTATCGTTTTGTTGTTACAAATTTTTTATATAAAGGTTCTTTGAACAGCTATGTTAGAGAAAGTCAGAGAAATAGGGCAAAGATTGAAAAGTATAACATTACAAGGTAAATTATTAATTATAACAGTACATATATTTTATTTAAATATAGAAATAAATAATTATGTTGCAAACCGTCCAGCAGCAGTAGATGGCTGTGTTCAGTTGAGTTGTTGGAAATCAGTAATGGCCGCCGTTGAAGTTGGAAATCGTCACCTCGCAGTTTTGATGTTCAAATAAAGATGTTTTCCTTGTGAATTTACGTCCTGGTGTCTGCAAATCTTCCTTCTGGTGTTGGTGTAGTGTCTCTGGTTCAGTTTTGGTGTTGTATTCGGAAAATTGGTGTAGTTATAAGTCAATTTCACTTTTGTCGGTTATGTCATATGTTAGTCACTTTTTGGTTAAGTTTTATTACTGTTTTATCGGGTTTAATGTTATTTCCACTGGTGTTCTGTGCTGTATAATGTTAGTTCGGTGTTTGTAGATGTTTATTTCACTGTGTATGACTTTAAAAATGTTTTTTACCGCAAATCGCGATTTTCACTCTCGGATCGTACCATTATTCGCCATTACGGTATTCGTAACTAGGTTAATCCGGTTAAAAATGCTCGTGTCAAGTGTCCCGTACAATGTTCAATAATAAACTAACTAACTTCATTCATCTCCGACTAAAACCTAAGCCAAAGCAATATTATTCCTTCCATTGTTCGAATTTTATTTTGCATCCTGTGTATGTAATAAAGTTACATTATATAACTGATTATACTTTGGTTATTCTTCAAATTTATTAGCTAGTTGTTACTTAATTTTATCCTTCAGTTCATTCGGCGTATTTTGATACCAAATAATGCCGTTTTATTAAGTTTTTGATCTAAAATTGATAATTTTTCCTTCATTTTGTATATTCTAAATTTTAAGGTCTAGCTTCCTGTTGTTTCTCAAATTCTGCCATTATCAAGTTATATTTATGATTATTAAATCTCATATTGTAATAAAAGGTTTATATTCCCTTAATTTCTTGCAATTAGATGAATTGGTTAAGTTTTATAATATTAGGTTGGAATATATGACTTCCCTCTCCAAATTTTTGAGTTCTGTCATTTCCATTTTTATCAATAATCCTGGCTATAATTTTACAAAATCTTTCTTAGTTATATTTCTAATTACATGGCTTTGTTTCTGGTTTACCTTATCTAAATCCCTTCAGTTTAAATGTATTTAAGTACTTAGTTTCTCAGTTTTGATGATGTTTAGTTTTTATCATTTTGCCTAGATTCCTAACAGTTTTTACATACAAATTTTTATATAAATAATACATATTGAGTATATCCTCTCTGACTTTTTGACATTGTAACATAAATTAAACATTTTCTTCTATTAAACAAAATAACAATTAGTATTTGTTTCATAATATTAACATATAACAAATAATTCCAAATAATAGTTGTCTTCAACAAATCGGACATTTTTTATACTCAAAGCTTAATAATAATACATAACAAATATTATTTATAAAGAATGTTTTTCCATTCTAACATCTTACTTAATTATTAACAATAATACCTGTAATAAATATTTTACAATTAAAGAATGTTAGTGGTTCTGAACTGTTTAAATTTTCTTATTCCTAATACATTTTAAAATATCTTATGCTACATAAACAAAACCTTATTTACTATACTCTTATTCTCTATATTCCTTATACTAAGTTTAATTAGCAGTTTTTAACTGTTTTTAATAGGGTTTTGGGTAATTGTACACTGTCACTTCACTTTTTATTCTGTGTCTTCTTTTGTTTTATTAATCATTTAAACAGATTGGCAATTCTTTGCTAACACATGTATTATATTACCTCTGTACAGAAATTAAGTCACTTAAAAGTTGTATTATTTCATTATTTACATAGTTTGTGAATACCAATAATGAAACATTAGGTTCATTTTTTATAATACTAAAACTTGCACTGGTTCTCTTTACATTCCTTGATTCTATTTCTAAATGGTTATATAGTCTTACTAAAATCAAGAGATCTATTCGCAGATTACAATGAAGATTTGTTCTTTGGTATCATATTATTATTTCACCTTGGTCCACTTTCAACTCTTACTCTATACACTTTTTTGGTCTTATATCTATTGTACATGTGGGTTTTTGCATTAATACTTTGTTATACTTTTTATTATTATTATTCTTATTTATTTTGGGGTATGGGTGTTTTTTACAAGAGCATTCCTTCTTCTTGTGGATGCTGTCTTCTTCTTGTTTCTTCATCGATGTCTTCTTTTCTTCTGGTTTCTTATAATTGTATTTTCTTCATCTTCTTGTGGATGTCATCGGGTTTTTGGGTTCCTTCTTCACCTACTCTTCTTGTTTCTTCAAATGCATCACCTTTTATGGTGGATCTTGCCTTGTTCTGGGTTTCTTCCTTATCTACTCCTAACTTTCGTTGTGGGTTTAGTTATGTTCTGGGTTTTTTCCTTGTCTACTCTTTACCTTCCTGGGTTATATTTGTTCACCTTTAGTTATTAAAATTGGTTTTGATGATTCATCACTTGTAACATTTATTTTATATGAACTTATATTTTAAATCAATGATTGTACTGGACTGTTGTTCTGAATTAATTCTTTATTATATTGCTTTCTTCGGATTTAAACATGTTATTATATTATTTTAATGGTCAATTCGCCATTCATTTTTATGGGCTTATCTGTCATGCTACAGATTGCTCTCCTCCAGAAGTAATTATTTCAGACTTGATTATGGATGAAATAATTTCTTATGAAAATTTTATTATTTTTTATACTTCATTTTCCTCTCCATTTCTATATCGACTTTTTTATAGTTGAGCTTAATAAATTTTATACATATAGTCACTTATCTGACTTTTGATCCTTCTTGGATAGTTAGTGTCTCTGAGATATATTATTATTATTATTATACATTTTCTTTCCTTATAAACTTCGTGTTGTATCCTTGGGATATTAATTCCCTAACGTTCCCTATCATGTGGGCTGGGGCAGTTCAGAGGGGCACTGTAGGCTTCACAACTCTGCTGGCCATACACCACTTCTACAATTTGAGTCCAGAGGCACATTCATCTCTGCTCAAAAAACATAATGCTGCTGGAATTATCTACAGTCAGTCATCGAATAAATTAAATAAAAAGTAGTCTCATTGTCGACTAATAAAAATATCTTTGGATTCTTCACTTCGTAGTTTCTCAGATTATCCCACATTTTCTATCTTAATAAATTTTCTTAATTCTTATTATACTCATTATATATATATTTTTCTGAACTCTTAACTTGTCTGATATATTTATTTTAATTATGGTTGAAATTTTTGTTAATAATTCTTATTACTAGTTATAGTGTAACCTTTTCCTTCTCCATCTGAATTCTCATTATACTTCCTTCTGGTTAATTACATTGTTAGCATGGTTTTTATATATAGTAATTTTCTCTTTGGTTCTTATTCATTGTTTGAATGGTCTTATTTTATTATATTTAATTGTTTCAAAAATTTCTTTGTAATTGATATTCGGGTTGTTATTGTGATCATATTATTTAATTATATTTTCCTTTCTTTTCTCTCAGAAAGTCATTAATCCGCCTTTGCATTCATTAAAATTAATTAATTTATATTATATTTCATGTGGTACTTCTTTTCTTTGCGTTTCATATAGGTCTTATTATTATTATTTGTTCAAAATCATCTTCTCCATATGTTTGGTATGAGTTGTTCTTCTTTGTTTCTTCAGAATTGAGTAATATCATAATCATTTTCCTTGATTAACTGTTTCCATTATCGTTTTATAAGTAGTTAGTCATAGGTTGTTCTCATTATATTATTGTTTTTCTTTTTTAGATTCTTTATCATTTTATTATAATAACAGATTCTTCTCTTTGTTTCCAAATTATTGCCTTCTCTTTTATATCACACTCTTTTTTGTTTTTCTTCTCTACTCCTTCAAATGCTAGATATTCACATTTATTCTGGATTATAGTTAATTCTTTTTTCTGAATTAATCATATTATTTTCTTCTGAATTTATTTATAAGTGGATCTTATCTATTCTTAGAACTTTGTTAATTTTATTCAAAATTCAAATTCTTCTTTTTATTTATTTCCAAATTGTTCCCTTCAAAATTGTTTGTAGTAAGATGTGCTTACTTAATTTTTAATTTTTATAATATAATTCTAAATTCTAATTCTTTTAATTGTCTTTAAATGTTCTTTCTCAAAATTAGTTGTAGTAAGTTGATCTTACATATATTTTTTGAATTTTTATTATTTATAAAATTCTAAATTCTTCCTTTTTAATTATTCCAAATGGTTTCTCTTCAAAATTGTGTGTAGTAAGTTGGTCTTACAATTATTTTTGAATTTTTATTATAATTATAAATTCAATCTTCATAATACTTTTTTATGGATGCTTGGTTGTACACACCTTTAACTCTTCCGGAAACTATTTCTCTCAGTTCATACTTATTATTATGATTATTCTTTACAACAACATATGGTCCTGTATAGAGTAATAATAACTTTTTGGTTATCACTTCTAGGGTGCTGGGCAGTTCTCGATTTTTTAATAGAACTTTCTCACCCTCTTTGTAAGTTATTATACGCCCTATTGCCTTTTGATATTTGGCTTGCCGTTTCTCTTGGTCTTCGGCCACCTTGTTATAGAATTTCACCTGGTCAAACTTACGATCATTGTTTGTTGGGAACTCGATTATTTCTTCAATTTCTCGGGGAGTTGGCTTCTCATACATGGCGGAGTAAGGGGTAATTCCTATAGCTGGATGGTGGGCGAAATTTAGGAATTTCTCTGTTGCTGCTGAGTACTTTTGCCACTTTCTCTGTTGGTTGTGACAGTACGTTCGCAAGATTCTACCCACTTCTCTCAGTACCCTCTCAGCCGGATTACTACTTGGGTGGTAGACTGACGTCTTATAGGTTTTGATCCCAAGTGATAATAATGTCTCTCGCCATCTTCTCCCTTTGAATTGAGTACCATGGTCGGTAATTATTGAAGATGGTTTACCGATCTGTGGCACATACAACTCTGTGATTACCGCAAGAACTTTCGCTGTAGTTGCCCGATTAACCGGATATAGCTTTATGTATTTATTATAATGGTCCATGATTATTATTAGGTACTTATACCTGTGTCGACCGCCGCTACGGGGAAATGGCCCGCAGATATGTAAGAACACTTTTTCTAGTTTTGCGTTTGTTGTTATTGGTATCATTATACCCTCTCTCTTCTCATTGTTAATCTTAACACACTGACAAATATTACAAGACTTCAGGTAATTTCTTACCTTTCGGTTAATGTTTTTTATTTTGCAGTTTTCATCTAAAGCCTGTATCACTTTTAGCGCTCCCATATGGCCATACCTTATATGATAATCGATTATAATTTCCTTTTCGATTTGGTGCGGAATTATCACCTTCCATGTTTCTTCATCCAATGCCGTTTTTACGAATAGTATTCCTTTATTGAGATGGTAGTATTTGGAAACAGTGTTATCGTCGGCTTCCAATCGACTGATTATGTTTTTCAGTTTAGGGTCAGACTGTTGGTGGATACGGATGTTTATCAATAGGGCTTGTAGATCGGATCTGGTTTTAAATAAGTTGTAAATTTTAACTAAGCTCTCCTTCTCTCCCTCGAAGGTCTGGTCTTCCAAATTTATCCGTGATAATACATCGGCTACCACATTCTTTTTTCCCGGAATATACTCCCATTTTAAATTGTATTCTTGTAGGGCGAGTACCCATCTAACCAATCGGCCGTGACTCAATTTGCACCTACGTAGAAATGAGATGGATTTATGATCAGTGCGAACAGTGACTGGATACCCGAGAATGTATGTTCGGAACTTGCTGCATGCGAATACCACGCTAAGCAATTCCTTTTCGGTCACATTATAATTCTTTTCGCATTGATTCAGTGTACGACTAGCGAAGCTTATTACCAGATGGTGACCCTCCTCATCTTTCTGGTATAAGGTTGTTCCTAAGCTGATGTCGCTAGCATCGCAATTTAAAAAGAATGGTTTCTTAAAATCCGGGTGACGAAGCGTAACGCTCTCCAAGAACTTTTCTTTTATCAGTCGGAAGGTAATATCTTGTTCTTCACCCCAGGTCCATTTGTTTTTCGCAGACAATTGTGGTTGAAACTTGGCTGTCAACTCGGAATATTTGTGCTGAAACTTTCTGTAATAGTTACAGAGTCCGAGGAAAGATTGTAACTGTTTCCTGTTTTTTGGTTGCGGGAACTTCTGAATTGCCTCCACTTTCTCTGCTGACGGGGTAATACCTCTATCGTCTAGGTTGAAACCTAAGAATTGTACTTCGCGCGCAATGAACTTGGATTTCTCCAATTTCAAAGTTATGTTATTTTACGCTAACTTTCTGAGTACATATTCTACTCGATAACAGTGTTCCTCCCAGGTTTCTGACGTAATGAGTAAATCGTTTACGTAGACTGTGGTAAATTGGAGTGCTTCTTGTCAAAGTATTTGGTCCATACATGCCACAAAGATGGCTACAGAATTTACAAGTCCCAAGGGCAATCTCTTGAACTGGTAATTGCGCCCTTCGAAAATGAACGCCACGTACTGACGGCTTTGTGGATGCAACTCCACTTGCCAATAACCACATACAGTGTCCCAGGTACTGATAAACTTAGTGCCGTGAAAACGTTTGAGTATCTCCTCTATTTCACCGGGTGATGTTCGGTCATTCACAGTGGTTTTATTTAGCTCTCGCGCATCTAAACAGAGCCGGACTTGTCCGTCTTTCTTGGGAACAGCAATAATTGGACTAGTGTAAGGAGATTGACTAATCTCAATTATGTCATTGTCGATCATTTTATTAATTTCTGTTCTCACGGCCTCTTTAAGCGAATGCGCTATTGGGTATGACCTTCGGTTAAACTCCACATTTTCTTTGAATTCAAGTTTGCACTGATAGTTTTTAACCTTACCTGGCTCGTCTGAAAACACTGATTTGTATTTCTCGTAAACATTGATTAAACGATCTGCTAGGTGTACAGGTATTTTTTCGTTGTTGGTTCCGCACTGGAAGTCCCTTATCTCTTGTATCTTTACTGACCATAAATCCTCTCCTCCATTGTTGTAGATAATTGGTTTATGAATGGGGCTGTTCTTTACGAAATTTATTTTACGAAGTTGTTGGTGTATTGGGCTGGGAAGTATATTTGCGCCTCCTACCAAATTTGCGGTCCATGTTATTCCGTCTGGAAAAAGTGATACTCTCGCTTGGTTAAGGTCGATAATGGCGGAGTACCTTCTTAGAATATCGCAACCTACCAGTATATCGAATGGTAATCCGGTAGCGATCAAAAATTCCATGTCTAAAGCTATATCACGGCTAACGACACTTAAAGAAACTTGCTTCCTAATAGTTTTGTTCTGGCGGCCAGTTGCACCTATCAAAACAATGTTATTCACTGGTAACATAGGCAAAATTTTCTCACATTCTCTCTGGATTCTTTCCAGTTCATTTGCATTTATGATAGAAATATTTGCACCGGTGTCAATCATGATTTTCGCGGGAATTCCTTCTACCTCCGCTGTTATATACAATATCTCATTGTTATTATTATCGAGGCTCTTTTCGTTTTCCTCTAGAAGTTCTGTTCTTATATTTTTTAAATAATTGTTACTTATTATTGTGATGTTCTTTAATTTGGTTGCTTCTTGCAACTCATTTTTATAAAACCCAGGAAGTAGAAGCAGCAACGGGTCGTAATAGTTTATTACTGCCTCCTCCCGTTTAAATTATTGTGGTCATCGTTAGGACTCGGATTGACCGAGGCACGTTCTGGAAACTCTGTGTCGGTTCTTGCCGCGCTGTATCCTGTTCGAAGGTTATTTCCCTGTTTTGTTGTCTGCTAGGATCCTCCAGGCTGGTACTCCTTCTTCCATGTTCGTGGCGTGGACCGTCCCGTTCTTCACTTCTCCGTCTTCGATCTTCACCGTGGAAACTATTCCTCGTTGTTGGTAGTACCTTCTCGGACCTCGATCTTCCGCTCTTATAAAATTAACCCTCAGGCGGGAAACTCTATTATTATTATTATAATTATTATAGTAATTTCTATTGGGCTGGTAATATCTTTCATTATTACCGGGGTAGGGATTTCTCTGACTATACGGGCTGTTAGGGGGCTGATAATAATTGTTACGGTTATTAGGATATGTGTTATTGTTCCTATTACCGTTCGTGTTGCCGTTAAAGTTGTTGTTATTACGCGGCGGGTTATTATTGCCGTCGTAATTACTTTGTTGGTTTCGGTTTCCGGGATGGTTATTTCCGTTACTAGGGTACTGGTTGTTCCTCGTCTCCGGTCGCTCATTTCTCCTCCTGCTCTGGCGGTAGTACTCTTCATTCTCGTAACTTTCTAACAACTCCGTCATGGCCTGCACCGTCTTGATCTGGCTACCTCTCCTTGCCCTGACAATATCCTCGTCATAATGATAGGACAGTTTATTCACCAGACACTCTTCGGGTATAGCCGGCTCGAGGTGTTTTGCCAGGCACACCTTCCCTAGGAAATAGGCTGTCATGGTATTGCCTATTTGGGCCCTGTATCGTCCGTTGCAAATATTGTCTCTGATCAGGTTCTGTGCTGTTTCGGACCAGTATTTGGATTTAAACAT
Source organism: Magicicada septendecula (assembly GCA_034769895.1). Lineage (NCBI taxonomy): Eukaryota > Metazoa > Arthropoda > Insecta > Hemiptera > Cicadidae > Magicicada > Magicicada septendecula. The sequence continues at coordinate 666,943,644 of CM068368.1, forward strand.
TTTCCTGAACTGCTGGTAGTCGGCAATCTGGCTGCGGTTCGCCATCCACCAGTTATCTGTCATCTCCCTGAATGACTCGTCCAGTATCTCCCGGTTATTGCTCCATTGACTCCCTCTATGTTTGGCGAAGTACTCTTCTATCCTCGCCAGGAACTCCATTGGTTTCCGCTTATATTGCCGGAAGTTCAGCCATTCTCAGTTTTCGTTGATGGGCAATCCGGTGAAATGAGTGGGTCTATTCCTCAAAGCTTCCATCTCTTCTTGGCTTTGCCGTACCTGACCCGTGATATTGGTCATAGCCTCTTGCATCCCATCACACCGTTCCGCGACTTGGCTCCGTACTCTCCCGAATTCTTCCTGAGTCTCCTTCCGTTGTTCTTCCACTTTCCTACGGCTATGCTCTTCGATATTCGTAAACTTGAAGTTTACCACTTCCTTGAATTCTTGTACTTCCTTTTCGGGTTGGTTGCATTTTCCGTCAATTTCTCGGATCTGTTGATTTATCATTATGTTTTCTTCTTCTAATTTTTTATTCATAGCTTTCTTGTTAACGTTGATTTCCTTGTTCAGTTCTTCTCTTAACAATTCCATCCTTTCGTCTAGTTTGTCCAAATTCTCCTGATTGACCTCCCTTAATTCTTCTCTTAACATTTGGTTGTCCTCTCTCAATTCTTCCAATTTCTCCCCCATCTTCTCTTTCAACTTCTTGTTATCTTCCTTCAACTCTTCCTTCAACTGTCGGTTGTCACTTTCCATCTTTTTACTATTTTCTTGAATTCTCTTATTGGTATTCTCAATTTTGTTAATCAATTCTTCCTTAGTCGATTTGAATTCTTCCTTGGTTGATTTGAATTCTTCCTTTAACAACTGGTTGTCTTCCTTCAAATCTTCTAACTTTTTACTTAATGATTGGTTGTCACTTCCCATTTTCTTACTCAAGTCCTCCTTTGTAGAATCCAATTTCTTCTCCATCTTCTTGCAATTTTCTTCCATTTGCTTACTCATTTGCTTACTCATTTCCTTACTTATTTCCTTCTTACTGGACTTGATTTCTTCCATCATCATCCTGAACATCTCTTGTATGTTCCCATCCTCCGTTCGTGTTGGCTTTTCTAGTTGTTCCTTCCGAACATTGATTTCCCCTGTTTGTGTGGGCATCTCAGGTTGTTCCTCTGGTTGTGCAGGTTGTTTAGACAACATTGGTGGCAATAAACTTTCCACATCTTCTACTGGCGTCACCTCTTTATTTTTCATATCCATTTCAACTTCCTTTTCGGCCTCCGCCGCCCGTTTCTTTGATGTTGCACGTCGTTGCATTTTTCCTTTTCTCTGGCTTTATAGCTGCTGCCAAACTCCAATTAGGGATTGGGCAGATTGTAGTGGCCTTTCAATCGCTAATTAAAGCCGCTCAGTTGTGCGCCAATTTGTAACGAAACGATTATCGTGTAAGTGTGTTGTGTTACAAAATATATATTTAAATGTGTTCGTGTAAAAATGAAATTGTTTCTTAAAAAAAAATTTTAATTATATTTTTATTAATTAATTAATTAAGAACAATTAATTAATTAATTAATTAAGTTTCGTGATGTTCCGAAACGTTTATCACTTAATTTGAATGTTTTATAGGCTTTTGGGTATTTGTTAAAAAACTCCAGCCACTTATAGGATTGTCTCCAATAGCAATCGATCCTGGTTTATTTTCGGTTTGGAGGTTATCTTCCTTCTGGTGGTGAAATTCTTGTAGTAATTTCTGTCTAAATTAAGGTATTGTTAAATGGCTATATTTAGAAATGAAAAACTGTTTAAATATGAAATGTATTAATAATTTTATTAACAATTAGGTATTTTGACTCTTGTCGATATGTAAATCGATTCTCAGGGTATCGTTTTGTTGTTACAAATTTTTTATATAAAGGTTCTTTGAACAGCTATGTTAGAGAAAGTCAGAGAAATAGGGCAAAGATTGAAAAGTATAACATTACAAGGTAAATTATTAATTATAACAGTACATATATTTTATTTAAATATAGAAATAAATAATTATGTTGCAAACCGTCCAGCAGCAGTAGATGGCTGTGTTCAGTTGAGTTGTTGGAAATCAGTAATGGCCGCCGTTGAAGTTGGAAATCGTCACCTCGCAGTTTTGATGTTCAAATAAAGATGTTTTCCTTGTGAATTTACGTCCTGGTGTCTGCAAATCTTCCTTCTGGTGTTGGTGTAGTGTCTCTGGTTCAGTTTTGGTGTTGTATTCGGAAAATTGGTGTAGTTATAAGTCAATTTCACTTTTGTCGGTTATGTCATATGTTAGTCACTTTTTGGTTAAGTTTTATTACTGTTTTATCGGGTTTAATGTTATTTCCACTGGTGTTCTGTGCTGTATAATGTTAGTTCGGTGTTTGTAGATGTTTATTTCACTGTGTATGACTTTAAAAATGTTTTTTACCGCAAATCGCGATTTTCACTCTCGGATCGTACCATTATTCGCCATTACGGTATTCGTAACTAGGTTAATCCGGTTAAAAATGCTCGTGTCAAGTGTCCCGTACAATGTTCAATAATAAACTAACTAACTTCATTCATCTCCGACTAAAACCTAAGCCAAAGCAATATTATTCCTTCCATTGTTCGAATTTTATTTTGCATCCTGTGTATGTAATAAAGTTACATTATATAACTGATTATACTTTGGTTATTCTTCAAATTTATTAGCTAGTTGTTACTTAATTTTATCCTTTAGATTATTCGGCGTATTTTGATACCAAATAATGCTGTTTTATTAAGTTTTTGATCTAAAATTGATAATTTTTCCTTCATTTTGTATATTCTAAATTTTAAGGTCTAGCTTCCTGTTGTTTCTCAAATTCTGCCATTATCAAGTTATATTTATGATTATTAAATCTCATATTGTAATAAAAGGTTTATATTCCCTTAATTTCTTGCAATTAGATGAATTGGTTAAGTTTTATAATATTATGTTGGAATATATGACTTCCCTCTCCAAATTTTTGAGTTCTGTCATTTCCATTTTTATCAATAATCCTGGCTATAATTTTACAAAATCTTTCTTAGTTATATTTCTAATTACATGGCTTTGTTTCTGGTTTACCTTATCTAAATCCCTTCAGTTTAAATGTATTTAAGTACTTAGTTTCTCAGTTTTGATGATGTTTAGTTTTTATCATTTTGCCTAGATTCCTAACAGTTTTTACATACAAATTTTTATATAAATAATACATATTGAGTATATCCTCTCTGACTTTTTGACATTGTAACATAAATTAAACATTTTCTTCTATTAAACAAAATAACAATTAGCATTTGTTTCATAATATTAACATATAACAAATAATTCCAAATAATAGTTGTCTTCAACAAATCGGACATTTTTTATACTCAAAGCTTAATAATAATACATAACAAATATTATTTATAAAGAATGTTTTTCCATTCTAACATCTTACTTAATTATTAACAATAATACCTGTAATAAATATTTTACAATTAAAGAATGTTAGTGGTTCTGAACTGTTTAAATTTTCTTATTCCTAATACATTTTAAAATATCTTATGCTACATAAACAAAACCTTATTTACTATACTCTTATTCTCTATATTCCTTATACTAAGTTTAATTAGCAGTTTTTAACTGTTTTTAATAGGGTTTTGGGTAATTGTACACTGTCACTTCACTTTTTATTCTGTGTCTTCTTTTGTTTTATTAATCATTTAAACAGATTGGCAATTCTTTGCTAACACATGTATTATATTACCTCTGTACAGAAATTAAGTCACTTAAAAGTTGTATTATTTCATTATTTACATAGTTTGTGAATACCAATAATGAAACATTAGGTTCATTTTTTATAATACTAAAACTTGCACTGGTTCTCTTTACATTCCTTGATTCTATTTCTAAATGGTTATATAGTCTTACTAAAATCAAGAGATCTATTCGCAGATTACAATGAAGATTTGTTCTTTGGTATCATATTATTATTTCACCTTGGTCCACTTTCAACTCTTACTCTATACACTTTTTTGGTCTTATATCTATTGTACATGTGGGTTTTTGCATTAATACTTTGTTATACTTTTTATTATTATTATTCTTATTTATTTTGGGGTATGGGTGTTTTTTACAAGAGCATTCCTTCTTCTTGTGGATGCTGTCTTCTTCTTGTTTCTTCATCGATGTCTTCTTTTCTTCTGGTTTCTTATAATTGTATTTTCTTCATCTTCTTGTGGATGTCATCGGGTTTTTGGGTTCCTTCTTCACCTACTCTTCTTGTTTCTTCAAATGCATCACCTTTTATGGTGGATCTTGCCTTGTTCTGGGTTTCTTCCTTATCTACTCCTAACTTTCGTTGTGGGTTTAGTTATGTTCTGGGTTTTTTCCTTGTCTACTCTTTACCTTCCTGGGTTATATTTGTTCACCTTTAGTTATTAAAATTGGTTTTGATGATTCATCACTTGTAACATTTATTTTATATGAACTTATATTTTAAATCAATGATTGTACTGGACTGTTGTTCTGAATTAATTCTTTATTATATTGCTTTCTTCGGATTTAAACATGTTATTATATTATTTTAATGGTCAATTCGCCATTCATTTTTATGGGCTTATCTGTCATGCTACAGATTGCTCTCCTCCAGAAGTAATTATTTCAGACTTGATTATGGATGAAATAATTTCTTATGATAATTTTATTATTTTTTATACTTCATTTTCCTCTCCATTTCTATATCGACTTTTTTATAGTTGAGCTTAATAAATTTTATACATATAGTCACTTATCTGACTTTTGATCCTTCTTGGATAGTTAGTGTCTCTGAGATATATTATTATTATTATTATACATTTTCTTTCCTTATAAACTTCGTGTTGTATCCTTGGGATATTAATTCCCTAACGTTCCCTATCATGTGGGCTGGGGCAGTTCAGAGGGGCACTGTAGGCTTCACAACTCTGCTGGCCATACACCACTTCTACAATTTGAGTCCAGAGGCACATTCATCTCTGCTCAAAAAACATAATGCTGCTGGAATTATCTACAGTCAGTCATCGAATAAATTAAATAAAAAGTAGTCTCATTGTCGACTAATAAAAATATCTTTGGATTCTTCACTTCGTAGTTTCTCAGATTATCCCACATTTTCTATCTTATTAAATTTTCTTAATTCTTATTATACTCATTATATATATATTTTTCTGAACTCTTAACTTGTCTGATATATTTATTTTAATTATGGTTGAAATTTTTGTTAATAATTCTTATTACTAGTTATAGTGTAACCTTTTCCTTCTCCATCTGAATTCTCATTATACTTCCTTCTGGTTAATTACATTGTTAGCATGGTTTTTATATATAGTATTTTCTCTTTGGTTCTTATTCATTGTTTGAATGGCCTTATTTTATTATATTTAATTGTTTCAAAAATTTCTTTGTAATTGATATTCGGGTTGTTATTGTGATCATATTATTTAATTATATTTTCCTTTCTTTTCTCTCAGAAAGTCATTAATCCGCCTTTGCATTCATTAAAATTAATTAATTTATATTATATTTCATGTGGTACTTCTTTTCTTTGCGTTTCATATAGGTCTTATTATTATTATTTGTTCAAAATCATCTTCTCCATATGTTTGGTATGAGTTGTTCTTCTTTGTTTCTTCAGAATTGAGTAATATCATAATCATTTTCCTTGATTAACTGTTTCCATTATCGTTTTATAAGTAGTTAGTCATAGGTTGTTCTCATTATATTATTGTTTTTCTTTTTTAGATTCTTTATCATTTTATTATAATAACAGATTCTTCTCTTTGTTTCCAAATTATTGCCTTCTCTTTTATATCACACTCTTTTTTGTTTTTCTTCTCTACTCCTTCAAATGCTAGATATTCACATTTATTCTGGATTATAGTTAATTCTTTTTTCTGAATTAATCATATTATTTTCTTCTGAATTTATTTATAAGTGGATCTTATCTATTCTTAGAACTTTGTTAATTTTATTCAAAATTCAAATTCTTCTTTTTATTTATTTCCAAATTGTTCCCTTCAAAATTGTTTGTAGTAAGATGTGCTTACTTAATTTTTAATTTTTATAATATAATTCTAAATTCTAATTCTTTTAATTGTCTTCAAATGTTCTTTCTCAAAATTAGTTGTAGTAAGTTGATCTTACATATATTTTTTGAATTTTTATTATTTATAAAATTCTAAATTCTTCCTTTTTAATTATTCCAAATGGTTTCTCTTCAAAATTGTGTGTAGTAAGTTGGTCTTACAATTATTTTTGAATTTTTATTATAATTATAAATTCAATCTTCATAATACTTTTTTATGGATGCTTGGTTGTACACACCTTTAACTCTTCCGGAAACTATTTCTCTCAGTTCATACTTATTATTATGATTATTCTTTACAACAACATATGGTCCTGTATAGAGTAATAATAACTTTTTGGTTATCACTTCTAGGGTGCTGGGCAGTTCTCGATTTTTTAATAGAACTTTCTCACCCTCTTTGTAAGTTATTATACGCCCTATTGCCTTTTGATATTTGGCTTGCCGTTTCTCTTGGTCTTCGGCCACCTTGTTATAGAATTTCACCTGGTCAAACTTACGATCATTGTTTGTTGGGAACTCGATTATTTCTTCAATTTCTCGGGGAGTTGGCTTCTCATACATGGCGGAGTAAGGGGTAATTCCTATAGCTGGATGGTGGGCGAAATTTAGGAATTTCTCTGTTGCTGCTGAGTACTTTTGCCACTTTCTCTGTTGGTTGTGACAGTACGTTCGCAAGATTCTACCCACTTCTCTCAGTACCCTCTCAGCCGGATTACTACTTGGGTGGTAGACTGACGTCTTATAGGTTTTGATCCCAAGTGATAATAATGTCTCTCGCCATCTTCTCCCTTTGAATTGAGTACCATGGTCGGTAATTATTGAAGATGGTTTACCGATCTGTGGCACATACAACTCTGTGATTACCGCAAGAACTTTCGCTGTAGTTGCCCGATTAACCGGATATAGCTTTATGTATTTATTATAATGGTCCATGATTATTATTAGGTACTTATACCTGTGTCGACCGCCGCTACGGGGAAATGGCCCGCAGATATGTAAGAACACTTTTTCTAGTTTTGCGTTTGTTGTTATTGGTATCATTATACCCTCTCTCTTCTCATTGTTAATCTTAACACACTGACAAATATTACAAGACTTCAGGTAATTTCTTACCTTTCGGTTAATGTTTTTTATTTTGCAGTTTTCATCTAAAGCCTGTATCACTTTTAGCGCTCCCATATGGCCATACCTTATATGATAATCGATTATAATTTCCTTTTCGATTTGGTGCGGAATTATCACCTTCCATGTTTCTTCATCCAATGCCGTTTTTACGAATAGTATTCCTTTATTGAGATGGTAGTATTTGGAAACAGTGTTATCGTCGGCTTCCAATCGACTGATTATGTTTTTCAGTTTAGGGTCAGACTGTTGGTGGATACGGATGTTTATCAATAGGGCTTGTAGATCGGATCTGGTTTTAAATAAGTTGTAAATTTTAACTAAGCTCTCCTTCTCTCCCTCGAAGGTCTGGTCTTCCAAATTTATCCGTGATAATACATCGGCTACCACATTCTTTTTTCCCGGAATATACTCCCATTTTAAATTGTATTCTTGTAGGGCGAGTACCCATCTAACCAATCGGCCGTGACTCAATTTGCACCTACGTAGAAATGAGATGGATTTATGATCAGTGCGAACAGTGACTGGATACCCGAGAATGTATGTTCGGAACTTGCTGCATGCGAATACCACGCTAAGCAATTCCTTTTCGGTCACATTATAATTCTTTTCGCATTGATTCAGTGTACGACTAGCGAAGCTTATTACCAGATGGTGACCCTCCTCATCTTTCTGGTATAAGGTTGTTCCTAAGCTGATGTCGCTAGCATCGCAATTTAAAAAGAATGGTTTCTTAAAATCCGGGTGACGAAGCGTAACGCTCTCCAAGAACTTTTCTTTTATCAGTCGGAAGGTAATATCTTGTTCTTCACCCCAGGTCCATTTGTTTTTCGCAGACAATTGTGGTTGAAACTTGGCTGTCAACTCGGAATATTTGTGCTGAAACTTTCTGTAATAGTTACAGAGTCCGAGGAAAGACTGTAACTGTTTCCTGTTTTTTGGTTGCGGGAACTTCTGAATTGCCTCCACTTTCTCTGCTGACGGGGTAATACCTCTATCGTCTAGGTTGAAACCTAAGAATTGTACTTCGCGCGCAATGAACTTGGATTTCTCCAATTTCAAAGTTATGTTATTTTACGCTAACTTTCTGAGTACATATTCTACTCGATAACAGTGTTCCTCCCAGGTTTCTGACGTAATGAGTAAATCGTTTACGTAGACTGTGGTAAATTGGAGTGCTTCTTGTCAAAGTATTTGGTCCATACATGCCACAAAGATGGCTACAGAATTTACAAGTCCCAAGGGCAATCTCTTGAACTGGTAATTGCGCCCTTCGAAAATGAACGCCACGTACTGACGGCTTTGTGGATGCAACTCCACTTGCCAATAACCACATACAGTGTCCCAGGTACTGATAAACTTAGTGCCGTGAAAACGTTTGAGTATCTCCTCTATTTCACCGGGTGATGTTCGGTCATTCACAATGGTTTTATTTAGCTCTCGCGCATCTAAACAGAGCCGGACTTGTCCGTCTTTCTTGGGAACAGCAATAATTGGACTAGTGTAAGGAGATTGACTAATCTCAATTATGTCATTGTCGATCATTTTATTAATTTCTGTTCTCACGGCCTCTTTAAGCGAATGCGCTATTGGGTATGACCTTCGGTTAAACTCCACATTTTCTTTGAATTCAAGTTTGCACTGATAGTTTTTAACCTTACCTGGCTCGTCTGAAAACACTGATTTGTATTTCTCGTAAACATTGATTAAACGATCTGCTAAGTGTACAGGTATTTTTTCGTTGTTGGTTCCGCACTGGAAGTCCCTTATCTCTTGTATCTTTACTGACCATAAATCCTCTCCTCCATTGTTGTAGATAATTGGTTTATGAATGGGGCTGTTCTTTACGAAATTTATTTTACGAAGTTGTTGGTGTATTGGGCTGGGAAGTATATTTGCGCCTCCTACCAAATTTGCGGTCCATGTTATTCCGTCTGGAAAAAGTGATACTCTCGCTTGGTTAAGGTCGATAATGGCGGAGTACCTTCTTAGAATATCGCAACCTACCAGTATATCGAATGGTAATCCGGTAGCGATCAAAAATTCCATGTCTAAAGCTATATCACGGCTAACGACACTTAAAGAAACTTGCTTCCTAATAGTTTTGTTCTGGCGGCCAGTTGCACCTATCAAAACAATGTTATTCACTGGTAACATAGGCAAAATTTTCTCACATTCTCTCTGGATTCTTTCCAGTTCATTTGCATTTATGATAGAAATATTTGCACCGGTGTCAATCATGATTTTCGCGGGAATTCCTTCTACCTCCGCTGTTATATACAATATCTCATTGTTATTATTATCGAGGCTCTTTTCGTTTTCCTCTAGAAGTTCTGTTCTTATATTTTTTAAATAATTGTTACTTATTATTGTGATGTTCTTTAATTTGGTTGCTTCTTGCAACTCATTTTTATAAAACCCAGGAAGTAGAAGCAGCAACGGGTCGTAATAGTTTATTACTGCCTCCTCCCGTTTAAATTATTGTGGTCATCGTTAGGACTCGGATTGACCGAGGCACGTTCTGGAAACTCTGTGTCGGTTCTTGCCGCGCTGTATCCTGTTCGAAGGTTATTTCCCTGTTTTGTTGTCTGCTAGGATCCTCCAGGCTGGTACTCCTTCTTCCATGTTCGTGGCGTGGACCGTCCCGTTCTTCACTTCTCCGTCTTCGATCTTCACCGTGGAAACTATTCCTCGTTGTTGGTAGTACCTTCTCGGACCTCGATCTTCCGCTCTTATAAAATTAACCCTCAGGCGGGAAACTCTATTATTATTATTATAATTATTATAGTAATTTCTATTGGGCTGGTAATATCTTTCATTATTACCGGGGTAGGGATTTCTCTGACTATACGGGCTGTTAGGGGGCTGATAATAATTGTTACGGTTATTAGGATATGTGTTATTGTTCCTATTACCGTTCGTGTTGCCGTTAAAGTTGTTGTTATTACGCGGCGGGTTATTATTGCCGTCGTAATTACTTTGTTGGTTTCGGTTTCCGGGATGGTTATTTCCGTTACTAGGGTACTGGTTGTTCCTCGTCTCCGGTCGCTCATTTCTCCTCCTGCTCTGGCGGTAGTACTCTTCATTCTCGTAACTTTCTAACAACTCCGTCATGGCCTGCACCGTCTTGATCTGGCTACCTCTCCTTGCCCTGACAATATCCTCGTCATAATGATAGGACAGTTTATTCACCAGACACTCTTCGGGTATAGCCGGCTCGAGGTGTTTTGCCAGGCACACCTTCCCTAGGAAATAGGCTGTCATGGTATTGCCTATTTGGGCCCTGTATCGTCCGTTGCAAATATTGTCTCTGATCAGGTTCTGTGCTGTTTCGGACCAGTATTTGGATTTAAACATTTTCCTGAACTGCTGGTAGTCGGCAATCTGGCTGCGGTTCGCCATCCACCAGTTATCTGTCATCTCCCTGAATGACTCGTCCAGTATCTCCCGGTTATTGCTCCATTGACTCCCTCTATGTTTGGCGAAGTACTCTTCTATCCTCGCCAGGAACTCCATTGGTTTCCGCTTATATTGCCGGAAGTTCAGCCATTCTCAGTTTTCGTTGATGGGCAATCCGGTGAAATGAGTGGGTCTATTCCTCAAAGCTTCCATCTCTTCTTGGCTTTGCCGTACCTGACCCGTGATATTGGTCATAGCCTCTTGCATCCCATCACACCGTTCCGCGACTTGGCTCCGTACTCTCCCGAATTCTTCCTGAGTCTCCTTCCGTTGTTCTTCCACTTTCCTACGGCTATGCTCTTCGATATTCGTAAACTTGAAGTTTACCACTTCCTTGAATTCTTGTACTTCCTTTTCGGGTTGGTTGCATTTTCCGTCAATTTCTCGGATCTGTTGATTTATCATTATGTTTTCTTCTTCTAATTTTTTATTCATAGCTTTCTTGTTAACGTTGATTTCCTTGTTCAGTTCTTCTCTTAACAATTCCATCCTTTCGTCTAGTTTGTCCAAATTCTCCTGATTGACCTCCCTTAATTCTTCTCTTAACATTTGGTTGTCCTCTCTCAATTCTTCCAATTTCTCCCCCATCTTCTCTTTCAACTTCTTGTTATCTTCCTTCAACTCTTCCTTCAACTGTCGGTTGTCACTTTCCATCTTTTTACTATTTTCTTGAATTCTCTTATTGGTATTCTCAATTTTGTTAATCAATTCTTCCTTAGTCGATTTGAATTCTTCCTTGGTTGATTTGAATTCTTCCTTTAACAACTGGTTGTCTTCCTTCAAATCTTCTAACTTTTTACTTAATGATTGGTTGTCACTTCCCATTTTCTTACTCAAGTCCTCCTTTGTAGAATCCAATTTCTTCTCCATCTTCTTGCAATTTTCTTCCATTTGCTTACTCATTTGCTTACTCATTTCCTTACTTATTTCCTTCTTACTGGACTTGATTTCTTCCATCATCATCCTGAACATCACTTGTATGTTCCCATCCTCCGTTCGTGTTGGCTTTTCTAGTTGTTCCTTCCGAACATTGATTTCCCCTGTTTGTGTGGGCATCTCAGGTTGTTCCTCTGGTTGTGCAGGTTGTTTAGACAACATTGGTGGCAATAAACTTTCCACATCTTCTACTGGCGTCACCTCTTTATTTTTCATATCCATTTCAACTTCCTTTTCGGCCTCCGCCGCCCGTTTCTTTGATGTTGCACGTCGTTGCATTTTTCCTTTTCTCTGGCTTTATAGCTGCTGCCAAACTCCAATTAGGGATTGGGCAGATTGTAGTGGCCTTTCAATCGCTAATTAAAGCCGCTCAGTTGTGCGCCAATTTGTAACGAAACGATTATCGTGTAAGTGTGTTGTGTTACAAAATATATATTTAAATGTGTTCGTGTAAAAATGAAATTGTTTCTTAAAAAAAAATTTTAATTATATTTTTATTAATTAATTAATTAAGAACAATTAATTAATTAATTAATTAAGTTTCGTGATGTTCCGAAACGTTTATCACTTAATTTGAATGTTTTATAGGCTTTTGGGTATTTGTTAAAAAACTCCAGCCACTAATAGGATTGTCTCCAATAGCAATCGATCCTTGTTTATTTTCGGTTTGGAGGTTATCTTCCTTCTGGTGGTGAAATTCTTGTAGTAATTTCTGTCTAAATTAAGGTATTGTTAAATGGCTATATGTAGAAATGAAAAACTGTTTAAATATGAAATGTATAATAATTTTATTAACAATTAGGTATTTTGACTCTTGTCGATATGTAAATCGATTCTCAGGGTATCGTTTTGTTGTTACAAATTTTTTATATAAAGGTTCTTTGAACAGCTATGTTAGAGAAAGTCAGAGAAATAGGGCAAAGATTGAAAAGTATAACATTACAAGGTAAATTATTAATTATAACAGTACATATATTTTATTTAAATATAGAAATAAATAATTATGTTGCAAACCGTCCAGCAGCAGTAGATGGCTGTGTTCAGTTGAGTTGTTGGAAATCAGTAATGGCCGCCGTTGAAGTTGGAAATCGTCACCTCGCAGTTTTGATGTTCAAATAAAGATGTTTTCCTTGTGAATTTACGTCCTGGTGTCTGCAAATCTTCCTTCTGGTGTTGGTGTAGTGTCTCTGGTTCAGTTTTGGTGTTGTATTCGGAAAATTGGTGTAGTTATAAGTCAATTTCACTTTTGTCGGTTATGTCATATGTTAGTCACTTTTTGGTTAAGTTTTATTACTGTTTTATCGGGTTTAATGTTATTTCCACTGGTGTTCTGTGCTGTATAATGTTAGTTCGGTGTTTGTAGATGTTTATTTCACTGTGTATGACTTTAAAAATGTTTTTTACCGCAAATCGCGATTTTCACTCTCGGATCGTACCATTATTCGCCATTACGGTATTCGTAACTAGGTTAATACGGTTAAAAATGCTCGTGTCAAGAGTCCCGTACAATGTTCAATAATAAACTAACTAACTTCATTCATCTCCGACTAAAACCTAAGCCAAAGCAATATTATTCCTTCCATTGTTCGAATTTTATTTTGCATCCTGTGTATGTAATAAAGTTACATTATATAACTGATTATACTTTGGTTATTCTTCAAATTTATTAGCTAGTTGTTACTTAATTTTATCCTTTAGATTATTCGGCGTATTTTGATACCAAATAATGCCGTTTTATTAAGTTTTTGATCTAAAATTGATAATTTTTCCTTCATTTTGTATATTCTAAATTTTAAGGTCTAGCTTCCTGTTGTTTCTCAAATTCTGCCATTATCAAGTTATATTTATGATTATTAAATCTCATATTGTAATAAAAGGTTTATATTCCCTTAATTTCTTGCAATTAGATGAATTGGTTAAGTTTTATAATATTATGTTGGAATATATGACTTCCCTCTCCAAATTTTTGAGTTCTGTCATTTCCATTTTTATCAATAATCCTGGCTATAATTTTACAAAATCTTTCTTAGTTATATTTCTAATTACATGGCTTTGTTTCTGGTTTACCTTATCTAAATCCCTTCAGTTTAAATGTATTTAAGTACTTAGTTTCTCAGTTTTGATGATGTTTAGTTTTTATCATTTTGCCTGGATTCCTAACAGTTTTTACATACAAATTTTTATATAAATAATACATATTGAGTATATCCTCTCTGACTTTTTGACATTGTAACATAAATTAAACATTTTCTTCTATTAAACAAAATAACAATTAGCATTTGTTTCATACTATTAACATATAACAAATAATTCCAAATAATAGTTGTCTTCAACAAATCAGACATTTTTTATACTCAAAGCTTAATAATAATACATAACAAATATTATTTATAAAGAATGTTTTTCCATTCTAACATCTCACTTAATTATTAACAATAATACCTGTAATAAATATTTTACAATTAAAGAATGTTAGTGGTTCTGAACTGTTTAAATTTTCTTATTCCTAATACATTTTAAAATATCTTATGCTACATAAACAAAACCTTATTTACTATACTCTTATTCTCTATATTCCTTATACTAAGTTTAATTAGCAGTTTTTAACTGTTTTTAATAGGGTTTTGGGTAATTGTACACTGTCACTTCACTTTTTATTCTGTGTCTTCTTTTGTTTTATTAATCATTTAAATGAATGTCATTTAAACTGATTGGCAATTCTTTGCTAACACATGTATTATATTACCTCTGTACAGAAATTAAGTCACTTAAAAGTTGTATTATTTCATTATTTACATAGTTTGTGAATACCAATAATGAAACATTAGGTTCATTTTTTATAATACTAAAACTTGCACTGGTTCTCTTTACATTCCTTGATTCTATTTCTAAATGGTTATATAGTCTTACTAAAATCAAGAGATCTATTCGTAGATTACAATGAAGATTTGTTCTTTGGTATCATATTATTATTTCACCTTGGTCCACTTTCAACTCTTACTCTATACACTTTTTTGGTCTTATATCTATTGTACATGTGGGTTTTTGCATTAATACTTTGTTATACTTTTTATTATTATTATTCTTATTTATTTTGGGGTATGGGTGTTTTTTACAAGAGCATTCCTTCTTCTTGTGGATGCTGTCTTCTTCTTGTTTCTTCATCGATGTCTTCTTTTCTTCTGGTTTCTTATAATTGTATTTTCTTCATCTTCTTGTGGATGTCATCGGGTTTTTGGGTTCCTTCTTCACCTACTCTTCTTCTTTCTTCAAATGCATCACCTTTTATGGTGGATCTTGCCTTGTTCTGGGTTTCTTCCTTATCTACTCCTAACTTTCGTTGTGGGTTTAGTTATGTTCTGGGTTTTTTCCTTGTCTACTCTTTACCTTCCTGGGTTATATTTGTTCACCTTTAGTTATTAAAATTGGTTTTGATGATTCATCACTTGTAACATTTATTTTATATGAACTTATATTTTAAATCAATGATTTTACTAGACGGTTGTTCTGAATTAATTCTTTATTATATTGCTTTCTTCGGATTTAAACATGTTATTATATTATTTTAATGATCAATTCGCCATTCATTTTTATGGGCTTATCTGTCATGCTACACTATTATTAGTAAATATTCCATTTTTGCCAATAAATGTTTATCATTTCCCCTTTTCTGCATAGTTGGTAGCAGTTCTCATCCATTGTCCTGTAAACGGCGTTTAACTTCACTTATCTTTCAGTTGCTGTTGTGTTGTTCGTTCGGTGGCTGTTCTGTAGTTTCATATTTACGAAAACTTTCAGATTGTACTTTGTTATTACTTATTAGTTTTGACAACAGATGCAGCGGCACGACCGACGTGTGCTATAGATACTGTTTAACAATAGTGTTGTTAACACTGCTTAGCGAACTAGTTCCTGCGCTCACTTACTGTCACGATTTTACAATATTATGGTGTCTTCTTTCTCCACGTGTAAGAAGGAGATCATGATGCATGATGCTTATGTAACCACCAGTGGCGAAGCTAGTAGTTAATGAATGGGTAGGCAAAAATCTACCTTAAATTTTTTTAAGGAATCACTGAAAGGACGGTGGTTCAAATCGGACGCTGAGGTAGAGTTTGCTGTTAGCGAATGGTTCCGCAAACAGCCGTAAGAATTTTACTAGCAGGGAATTTACAGATTAGTGCAAGAGTGGGACTCATGTCTTAATGTTAATGGAGACTTCTTTTAAAATCGTTGAATAAAAAAATGCTATACAGCTCTAAACGTGTTTCTATTGAACAATCCTTGTATAAGTCATACACAATAATACATCTGATTGAACTTCAAATTTTTAAACTTGATTAGTTTCTATACCGTATATTATATGTTTAATGTTACAAACAATTCAAAAAACAATCTTGATCATCTGTTAGTTCAGCGGAATAACCGGCACACTTTTAATAACCGCATAAAATAAGCACACTTATAAATAACACAGCGCGCTTTAACTTAACAGTTTGCACCATAGAAGTGAGACATGCCTCAACGCTCTATGTGTACAGCACGGACAATCCCCCTCCCCCGCAATTCCCTATCAAGCCTACACATTGCTTACATACGATGTATACAAAAAACGCTGAAGCAAGTTCACGTTGCCTCATTCGCTTTATGCCGAATCTCACCTGTCACCATCTAGCGGTCGCTCAGTAAAGCACATTTCGGCTTAATAAATTCTACAGTCACAGTAACAATGTATAATCTTTACGTTACGTAGTTCATACGTATTTATAATTTTTATTCTACAGAATTTTTAGGGTAGGCATTGCCTCAATTGCCTCCATGTAACTTCGCCACTGGTAACCACTTACTTATTTACTTTACGCGATCAGGTCCAGAGAATCCTTTCTATCGGACTGTCTCCTGTCCTCCGCCTCTATTCATGCATCCCGATCTGTATAAGGTCCTCACGGAGTCTACTGCTCCACTTCTTCCTTGGTCTACCAAGGGGTCTTCTTCCACCGAGAGCGAAATCCAACAACTTCAAGGCCCATCGATGAGAGTCCATAATTGTCATATGTCCAGGTCATTGCAGTATGCATAATTCTCACAATTGTCGTTTCGCTGTAAAGTTCTTACAATTCTCGGTTGTCTGGAATCCACCATTCGCCCGTTAAATTATATCATGTATTAAGCCGAAGATCTTTTGCGAGGCTTTCAGCTCAAAAACGAGAAGTTTGTTGAAATCCTGTTTCCTGACACTCAGTGCTCTCACATCCGTACAGTACAATTAGTCGGATTGCTGTCTGGTACAGGCGTATCTTGAACTGTCTAGATAGACTTTGAGAAGTAGTAACAGCGACTTTCCTCCTAGATTCGTTCATTAGTCTCTATCCCGCATGTTGCATTCTCCGTTCATATCGGTTTCGGGTACTTAAACTTAAACTTAAACGGAATTTCTTACACAAATGGTTTCTAGCTCGCAACGGCTGTGGTTGTCTATCAGACTCTTCTTGGTTACGGCTTAACTGAAGATACTCGGTATTCGCTATATTTACAAGTAGGCCGATCTTGGTCAGGTCAAGGGCTCTTGTAAGTTAAGGGCGCAGAAGACCAACGAGGCTAGACAGGACGTCCGACAAGTTCCTATTTCCTACTACTACACGAAAATATCGACATGACTGGCCAAAGTTTGAAGCGAGACACGGCTGGTGCTCTTAGAAACACGCACAAAATTAAAAGAAAAAGGATGCCATTTTTACTGAATGTTTTATTGTGCACAACAGGAACTATTGCGTTTGTGTTTACGGATGTTTCTGTACTCAACACGACCTGCGGGAGAGTAACAGCGGGACCCAGGCTCGGTGAAACGTAGTACACACCCAGCGGGCATGTCAGTACATGTACATTGAGCAAACCAACTGTCAACTGTAACTGACACGTAGTTTGTCACTAAACATTAGCCTTGAAGGACAAAATTCGATATATAACGAGATATGCGGTAGCGCATGTAAGTGCTTTTAGAAAACAATGAGCCTACATAAAGTTTCTGCATCGAAGATAGTATTGAACGTAACAATAAGACCGAGAACAGCAGGGTTATATATTTTACATTGAAACTCGCCAAAAGAGTCTAATATCCCCAAATCGAAATGTTAGACAAAGTAAAAATGAAAGTGTTCTGAAATCTGGTGTGAAATCAATAAGTAACCAATTTGTTGACAGTTTAAGCAGAGAGTGTGAAGAGCACAATTACAAGAGTAACCGACTGTAACAATGGGCGAGTAAACAAATGGCGTAAGCCGATAGTAAGGATCAACAAGGGAAAGTGTACAACAAAGAAGTACGTGACACATCTATCTCTGACATCAACCGTTGTTGCTATAATTTCGCTCCATGTTTCATCGTCTTCATAGATATACGTAAGAAACTGAATTTCAGTAGACTGTATTGTCGCGGGAACATTGGAACTATCAGGTATGGTTTTTTAAAAGTGCGAAATCTTTGTAAGTTATACATACTCCAAAAAATCATTGAAAAAAGAAGGGGCTTTAATGTCCTGGAAGGGGTTTGGGGATACGGATATGTGAGAGGTGGCTCTGGGGTTCTTTCTCTGAAATTTATATCAAAATGAACTAGAAATAAGGACTAGAAAACTGTTTTAACTCCAAAAAACGCTGGCAGTTCCGGGTTTTAATTAAAGTCAGTTCTAAAAACTATGTAAGAAGCTATGAAGACGGAAGAAACAACACTTGCATGATCGCGAGCACGTATACGGCAGGGGGGTGCTTGGCAAAATAGTCTTTTACTTCGTTAGGAAGTTTCCTGTCCGATAGGCAAATGCGTCGTTCTGTATTGTCAGATAATGAAATGCCACCTTATAACTTGTCAACCGTTGCCACCGTTTCGGTGATTTGTTAACGAGTTTTACCTTGATTATTTTCAGTCACGTACGCTGCTGCTTTGTAAACAGATCCAAATACGTGAAAACGCTTATCGCGGAACTGATGTGTGGCTAAAACTTTCTATTGCGAACTACGGTACGTGATGGCTCCTTCCTGGTTGCATGATTTGACAATGTCAAACCGGACTTCAAAATTATCAAACGAAGTTCGTGTTGTGTTACGTTAATTATTTTACCCATTTTTATTTTATTATTAATTTTTTAAAAATCCCATTTTCATTTTCAATAGTTAATTTCTTTTTTATACTAATAAAGACTTTGGGTGCGCATATTTTAAAAGTGTTGTTATTTTACTGAACATTTACTCAGACCTTTTTGTTTATTTTCGAAGAATGTGTTCTAACATTAGTCCCCATCCGTCGTTAACTTTTCACAAACTCTTGTCGAAGCGAATATTAACTGTAATATTTTTGCACTTGTAATAATTTTTCTTTCGGTTATACTATGTGATGTTGTGCGACTTCTCCTAACAATAATAGTTGTATAATAGTAATAGTTGTATAATAGGAATAGTTGTATAATAGTAATAGTTGTATAATAATAATAGTTTCCTAATAATAGTTAGGAGGTTCTGAGGTTACAAGCTAAAATACGTACGTTTTAATTAACCCGTTTCTAAGCTCAAGAAAATTTACCTTTAGCGTTTAGATATTATACTGCCTTGTCGTGATTGTGGAGCAAGTAGAAACCATACAAAGTTAGGTAATGCAAAATTATATACAAAGGTGCAACTCACCTCGTTTCTATAAAAACCCATGCTTATTGTTTGTTAAAAGGCAGACAGGTTCCTTAGATAGAAGGTTGGTAGGAACTAAGGGATACCTGCATAATGTAGAAACTTCCTTATCCGAATAAATTGTCACCAAGGGTAGTCCGGATACAAGAAAATCCGAATGTGGAAAGTGTAAAAAAGGGAAGGGCCAAAGAAATTAAAAAACGCAAGTGTGTATTATTTGCATATTTATTTACAAAACGTACACATCATCATTATACATTTTAACTTGTAAAGAATTATCAATAGTCGTTTGCGCAAACAACTCTTACGTTTTGTTTCCGCTTAATCCCGAATTCGCTTTAGCTACAACAATTGGATGCTGTCCCATTCCTTTTGGCTTTCAAACCATTTATATGCTATTTCAAGGTCTTCAAAGTCTTCCTCATGAGACGGTCTGGGGTCTGGTCCAATAATGTTAGGTTCTTCCTCTTCATCCTCAGTTTTTCGTCATCTTCTTTCACTGTGTTCTGAACAATGTCTTCGTCCACCATCACTTGAAAAGCGTCATCGTGGTATCACCATCCAATCACTCCAAGACGTCATTATAATCACACTCGTCATTGATTTTTGGACCGACCAGCTACTTTGAAAAGTTACTTACTACTATTTAATTTCTCGCTTCTTCTTCTTGTGTGGCAGTCACATCCGCTTTGTCATTTCCTCATTCTTCTTCTGTTTTCCTCCTTCAGCAATTTATCCAAGCTCGTTTTAAGTTGCGAGTCTTAATTGAATTCCAAGGGGCCACGACCATCAAGGAGCAACAATCTATCAAATTCTTTTTTTTTTAATCAAAGCATGATCAACTTTGTTCTTTACAGCAGAGAGAAGTCGACGCCACAGTTGATTTCTGTAAAGTTTCTTTAAAGTTGCAATAACGGTTTGATCCATCGGATGGGTGTTATGTTATGTGGCGAGAATTCAACGCCGAATAAACCATTTTCTCCATCTAACAGTTCCATGGAAGGATGTACCGGTGTACTATCTACCACCAGTAGCACTTTTCCTTATTCTTTACCGATATGTTTGTGAATTTTGTTTACTTTGGAATGAAGATGTCATACCAGTCAGCAAACACTTCAGTGTTTATCCACGCCTTTCTCTGTTTTTTGAAAGTCAAAGGGATTTTTACATTTTTGAAACACCGAGGTTTTATTGACTTAGCAATAAGAAGAATCAGGATTTTGTGTGCTCCGCTGGTATTAGCACAAACTATAAATCAGACCCAGTATTTACTCATTTTATATCCTGGGGCTGAATGTTCACGTTTAGATGCCACGGTTAAGATGGTAGGGATTTCCGGAAAAGTCCCGTTTCGTCCACATTGTACGCGAGGTCTAAATCCTACTTGCTATCTTAAGAATTTTCGTGAATTTGTTGACAAATGAAGCCGCAACTGGGACGTCCGCGGTAACTTCGCCTTGAGCTTTGAGATCACGAATCCCTTATTGTTTTTTAAACTTGTATAACTGCCCAGCACTTGCTACAAAAGAAGAATATCTGGTAAGTTTTTTCGTTAAAAATACAAAGGTTTTTCGCATAACAGCGGTCCAGATATCGGTTGACCATTTTCCCGTTTCTATAGGAATCATGTAAAAACAACTTTGTCCACGAGTTCTTGTTTTGTTTCTTTCATTCTCCGATGTGCACTTCCAACCTACTGTCCAAGTTGTGTGTGAATTCTTCTTGATATCTGAAATGGTGGAGGTTCTTACGCCATATCAGTCATATACAACACAATTTTTTAAGCATTTTATAATTTTCAGTTTATATTTAAAAGACGAAACAAGTTTCTTTCTTCTCGGCATTCTGAAGAAAAGAAGTCAAAATAAGAGCGTCGGCTCTGATGATAATACAGAGAGATTACCAGTAATAGCGGGTCATTACCACTTACACGTCATCGTAAAACTTGTTTTGTCTCTTAAAAATAAACTGGGAGGATATGGAAAAATTCGGTTAGCAGAAGCACGGAGAAGGGAGTTTCTACTGTTCACTGCTTTAACGCGAACGATTCGACATGCTCCAATCGAGTACATCTTTCTACTCGATAATTCAGATCGATCTGCATAAAAATTCACATGATCCAAAATACCGAACATCTTCCTTTTATTCTCTTAATCTTCAGGTTTCTTCTTAGTAATTCTCAAGTTTCTTCTCAAGTTTCTTTTCAGGTTTCTATAAACTTCCACATTTTGATTTAAGATCTTTACCTAATGTGATTATGTAATCTGCACTAAGCACTTCCGGTACCTTTATAATTTATATTTTCCGGTGTTCCATTTTGCACGATTTGATTTTTACATTTAGTCGGAAATTACAGAAATCAATAAAGGACTTGGTATCCATCTTTGTCTTACAATTTTCCCATATACTGTTTCGAATATTTCACTGCTCTGATGTTTAGTTTTCATATAATTCATGGTCTTTTAATGTTAATTTTTACGTAGACTAAACTATAACTTTTACTTCATAGGTGTGAAGCAATTTCTTAAAATCTATACGTGAGCACGAAAAATTAGTGAACTTCGCAACTACAAAGTGCAAAATTGTACAGATTTTGCAGACAACCAACCTGTCTTCTTGTTTTTCATTTTGATGACATTAGTATTTCTGACAATCCACTCAGCTTGTCCGTTTAACTCTTATCCCCATCATCTTCACTACTTTACTTCCATACAGAAGTAGTGTATCACACACACACACACACACACACACACACACACACACACACACACACACACACACACACACACACACACACACACACACACACACACACACACACACACACACACACACACACACACACACACACACACACACACACACACACACACACACACACACACACATTTTCTCTATGCTAATCCTGTGTTCCCCGGCAGCCATATAGTTATGTGTATATAAGAGCCTAAGCAAATTCATTCAATATTGTTGAATAGTTCTTCGAGTCAGAAAAGAGTCGAAGTGTGAATATGGAGGCAGTGTGACAAATATTAAACAAACGTTATAAAACAACCAAATAGGCCTATACTCTGACACAGATATACTGTATAATTCATACATAATTAGTCCGTAATAATTGATACCTGGTTATGTAAGTAAAGTATTCATTTATACAGTATAATCAATAAGTGTACTAAATTATGCAGACAACATTGTGTTAAATGGCGAGATAACGTTATTTGTGCCTTCTGCTAATAATATGTCTGCTTTTGAGTAAACAAATAGTTAAATAAATTGTTTTCTTACAGAAAACAAGAGGATAAGCACTATAAACAGTGAAAGTTGTAGCAGCTTGTTTCTATATTTTACCCGATTATAATTTCTGTTATAAACAATAACTATTATTATAAATTTCTTTATAATCATTGTTGTTTGTAATCATATTTATTATTATGTTTCTGCATTACCTTAGAGATTATGTAATTCATTATATAATAAATTTAAATTTTAATATTATTATCATAAAAATATATGTCAAAGTTACAGTCTGGGCTAATGCAAAGATTTTTCTCGTACTATAATTCTCTTATTGCATAATTATATACCGGAATAAATGTGTAATCTGATGTACCGAAATTATACACTTTACACTACATTGTAAATTTAATTAATTGCATATGTTTTCTCAGTTAATGTTTTTATTTTCCATGATATATATGATTTTTACTCTCTACTTTGCCATATCATAGCCAAAGTAAGTAAATTCAATCGCTCTGCTTGCTCTAGCGTCGATTTTTTATTTATAACTATTTGTTATTTGTACCTATTTTGGTTGTGACGGGTTAGGTCTTTTGAGTGCAATATCGTTGGGATTATTGAAGGATGCATTAAAGTTATATATTTATCAATTGTCTTCAATTTATAGATTATGTGTCATATTCGTTGTTTCTCTTCATCTTGTTGGATAATTATTTACTGTCTGCGGTGAAAAAGTATTTATATAAGTTTCTTGGCTCAATTGTATTTTCATGAATATATTTATGATTTCTATCAGTTGATTATTTGAAGTATAATTTTAAGAAAACTGCAAAGAAAGAGACTAAAAGAAGGCCAAGGATAAGACGGAAGATCCAAGTTTTGGGGGACTCGAAAATTATTTGAGCCACAGAGTAAGAGAAAAACAGCTGAGTAGAACTGAAGGGAAGAGTTATGGTGAAGTAGCTCTCCACTCCTAATAATCTGCACGAGTCAGAAGATCGAAAGAGCGGGCATACCTTAAAAAGAAGCGTAGTTTCTGAAAACAGAATGTACCTAGTTCAAAGGGATAGCACATTGAGTGACACTTTAGAAGAAGAATAAGCTAAATTAACTGTTTTTAAGTACTCGTACTTACTGCAATGCACTGTTACAATAATTATTATACTATTATAATGTTAATAATTATATTATTATGTCACACACACACACACACACACACACACACACACACACACACACACACACACACACACACACACACACACACACACACACACACACACACACACACACACACACACACACACACACACACACACACACACACACACACACACACACACACACACGCACGCACACACACACACACACACACACACACACACACACTTTAGTGGTACGGTTACATTCTTACTAATTAGCTTGTACTATTTGTTGTTTCAGTGTGTAGGATGTCGAGGTCCTGAAGGATTTTACGTTACTCGATCTGGGGATGCAGAATTCAAAGATGCCAAGTAATCGATATGAATATTTTATTCTGTGTAGTTGCTCTGTTGTAGTCTATATTCTTTTTATACACAATATTTTCCTTTTGCAAGTATTTGTTTAGTGTTTTCTGGTATATGCACAAGAAGACATATTGTAAATAACATGATTAGGCCTGTGCCGTGCAAGAGAAAGAGTTAGAGATGTGTGTGTGTGCATTCTAGAGATGTGCATAAGCCTTCTACCGATTACGCCGATACCGGCAGGCTGAAGACCCCCGAATATAATACACACGGTTATCTGTTCAGTTCCTACATACCGGTTACTTTCGTTATCGCTACTACGCAGTGTCTTCCTAATAAACTGAACAAAATTTCTTTAAGCAATGAAATTTCTCCCTTCACGAGCAGAGAACATATCACACAGGCGATAAAGCTAGCCAGAACCAAAACGCCTTAAACTAATCATTACAACTGTTCTGGTTGTGTTATCACAACTTTTGTACTTCCAGTAGTCTTCGCTACGTTATGTTGCCAACGTATTACCCAGAATGCGCCTGATTCAAAACGACTGCGATTAGTTGTAGTAATTGTGACGTGGACGTCAGTGGATACTACGAAACAATCTGTCAGTGTCTACGATACTACGTCTTCTGTCTGGAAACAAATCAACACAGGAAAACCGCAAATCGTTGTTTAACGCCTATACACTTAATCAAATTCTTCTTAAGATATACAAAACAATCCCACAATTCACAGTCTTCTGTAAAAACTAAACAATTACTAAATTTATTACTCACAGAGAAACTAACAAATAATGTCTTGATATCTTGCGCTATATATCACAAAGCTTCCCGAACTGGAATACGTACATTACTACACAGAAGAAACACTCCGATTACCTCATGTTAGAGGTGACTAAGGAAATTTTTCTTCAAAAATTTCTCTCCAATATAATTTAAAAAATCTTTATGGAGAACGTTACTTGATTTTTCTAGTAAAGTTTTGTAATCCTGATTTAAAAATATTAAAAAATCGGTATGGAGAACTATACATGACTTCCATGTTGTAATATTTATGTTTAAAATAATTTACTTGAATTCGGTTCGGTAATTTCTAAAAAAATATCGCCCACCCTCAAACTAATTTCACTATTTATAGATATTTTTGTTATTATGGGATAGTCGTTTAATATAATGTTATTTTCAGTCACTTTATCCATAAAAATTAGGTAGGCTTACTTTATTCTTATAAAGAAACCGAACTACGCAGATAATCATCCCTCCTACGAAGTGCTCCGAAGTCACTCATGAACCCTGAGCAACTTGCAGAGGGTTCATTCCCTAAAGACGAAAAGTTTGTCTATGAACCGTTCCTCTGTAAACACGTGCAGTTACACTGCCAAGCGATCCACAGGAAGCAAATCGCTATCCACGCTGGACACTTCTTCGACTTGCACGCGTTGTGTTGGTGTGGGTTTAAAAAGCGTGCAAATGTAAGAAAATAAACATGAGTGATGCCAGAAATAACGCGAATTGTGTGTGTGTGTGTGTCTTGCCTGCCTTTTTATTGCGGTAATCATAATAATAAAATGGAAACGTAAACATTACATAATTGAGATATGCTTGCCTGCCACGAACGATATATTTTCTCACACATGATTTAAATTAAAATGAAAAAATATAGAATTTTGTTAATAAAGTGAAATGAAGTGTTTCCATAGAAACTACTTCTTTGTTGTCAATAACGTATTACACATATAAAAATTCCTCCATCATCAACTAATATTTTAATTTATAAAAAAAATTACCCCCTCCCGATTCAACTACCCTTGTCAACAGTAGATATTTCATCTACCTTTCAACAGTGGATTATTATGACCTTCTTTTCAGGATACTTTATTTATCAAAATTAAGCACTTTACTCTTGTTAAAACGTAAAACGTTGCAGGTAAACTACCCCTTTCCCTTAACCGATCTTCACCAAAATCAATAGGCTGTCCTCTACAATTCAGGCTGTATGCAAAAAATTATTTGATTCTGTTTGAATTTGCGGCTGTTATCGTTTGCCATAGAAAAAATTCTACAGACAGACAGACAGACAGACAGACAGACAGACAGACAGACAGACAGACAGACAGACAGACAGACAGACAGACAGACAGACAGACAGACAGACAGACAGACAGACAGACAGACACACAGACATTTTTCGAAAAATGACTTTTTTTCATGTTTTGATGGTAGTACAATCAGAATCTGCCATTATCTCGAACACGATTTTTTTCGCCATGACCATACTTCCATTTCCTTATGGAACATGGAAGTAAAAAGAATGTTGTGTAGGAATAGTCAAAATTGTACTTTTAACGTCTGAAATAAGAAATTCAAAAAATATATATTTCTTCAATGTTTAGTGCATAGTAATATGGATTCGTTTTTTGTGATTAGAAATTTTTGTCGTCTTCTAGGCAGCGATTGAAATAAAACATTCGTATGATTGTCGACACCTTGTTTGTTTATCGTTATCACAAATAATTTTTTTACAAACAACTGTGATGTCGATTATTAACACGATCGTAATTTATATAAACAAAAAGATTACACGCAAATATCTTTTACCTGTTAGTGGTATCAAACGCACGCACTAATTTTGTAATTCACTTAATCGAACTCTCAATAAAGACTGACTGACTCTGTCTGACTGAGCTCTTACTCTGTCTATCTCCCTACTGTTGGTAATGATGTAATTCACCAACATGCGTAATTTAATACTATAGCCACGAATATTCCAGGCGCCCATTCCAAAGCATTGCAGAATAAACTACGTTCACTATAAATGTATTTGTACGTTGACACAGAACATTCTAGCGTATTCTATAAATAGTGTCTCTATAAATGGTGTACATCAGTATACCTAAGTTATACATCAAATGTGGAGTAACATAAGTAACGCACTTAACCTAGTATTGTCCTAATGACAAATAGTTTTAATACTATGACAAGTAGTGTTAAGAATATAAGTTAGTGTCACTTGATATACTCGTATTACTCTGAATAGGTATTACTCTGAATGGGTTGGGGGTTCTCTATTATACAACAATTTGATTTGTTGACTGAGTGATCTTCCATAATTTGCTATTACTTCCCCATAGTTTCGTCCTCCACAAATCTTCCTCTCTGTATCCCCTACTCTGTGTAAATTACAATACAGGAATTTTGATAATAGGGATAAATGATAAAAATAAAACATAAGAAAATACAGAGAACGCACACAAAGAAATAGATTCTGTGTGAAACACAAAGGCACATCACGCTTTTTTACGATATATTCTGAAAGTGCTTAATTAAATTTTATTGCGTCAATTATGAAATTAATTAATTTTATTATTCATTAACTGATGAGAGTTTTATAGTTAAGGTATTATGACAGAACTTGTAAAATCAAGCATCACATGAATGTTACAAAATATGGCTAGATGACCACACGGCGGCTCGTTGAGCTTTATACTATTACGGTAGACGAGGGCAAAGATTAGATAAACAGACGTAAGTTATGAAGAAAAGAAATAATACAGTGTTTCTGTTTTGCATAAACCGGGATCTTTTTATTAAACTAAAAAATTACCGGGCTGTAAAGCACCAAGAACGCCTCCGGTGAGTTGACCGGAATGTATAGAATGGATCTTAATGGAAGGAATCGACTACGGGCCAACAGTCCGTATTCACTTTCATTAAATCAGTATTAATTTATGAGTTTAATAATGTCATAGCTTGCACCTTGTTTTCCCAATTAAAATAATGTTATGTTTACATTTTCTGTTTTAGTAGTGTATTCCAATGTTTTCCAAACTTTTGACTTGCCTTCACATTATCAAAGATAAGTTTCTTCATCGGTCTTTATTTACGAAAGTTTCTATTATCGGTCTTACAATTCTCTATTTCGGTAATTCTCTATTTCATTCATATCTTTTGAAGCTTAACACGTACAGAAGACAATTGGATATGGCATAAGAAGGTTTTTTCATCTTTATAAGTCCATACAAATCTGTTTGCAGCTACATGAATGAGTTATCGACTTCTATTGCATATCAGCGAAAAAATATATTAAATAAGCGGTACGAAACACATTGGTCGTACGAGATTTACAACATGACATCATAAAGAATTAAAACATACAATAAAGCCTGTTAAAAGGAACAATTTATTACTGAATTTGCTAGAAACGCTACAGAAAAATATTTAGACGACCAATTTTTTTAGCATATTATTATTGTCCACTTGCACCGCGAAGCATTTATGCCTCTCGGTTCAGCGAGGTCCTGTCACATCCTTCTAGCGCTCATAGGAGCGTTAATGTAAAACTATGGCCTGTACTACACCTAGTGAATTATTTTTCAAATCTGCTCACTTATCAGAGAGAAACGTTCACTTCTTACACTATGTAAACGTTGCTGTATGTAATCTTGTGTTTGTCGTTTAGGCTGTTCTACGGGCAAAGTTTCTCTCCACTGGAGTCGGTCAGCAACAGCCTTTCAATTTTTTTCGTCTCCCAGCGGAGCTCTAAGCGAATGGTCGGCCGCTTCAACTGCCGAGTAGAGATTGCAGAGGAGGAAACGAATCGTGCAACAGCGACTCTGGCTCAGTGCAGTTGTGGGTGGACTAATAACAGGGTAATTTTTTATACATTATGCAAAGATTTCTGTACGTATATATACGTTAATATACATAAAAACACACATACAGATTAATTTTTAGACGAATAGCTATGTTTTCCCCTTATTTTCTTCCTTTTCGTATGTGAGACAGACTGGCAACTAGCGCTTTCTCGGTCGTCCCAAGGTTCTACGATAATTATCGTTTATCAGCGACATTTGTCAGCAGCGAACTGCCCATTAACTGAGTCGAAAATGATATTTTTTGGGCTGATAAATGCCAGGTCTCTATCAACGCGACCAACCCGACTGCTGTGTCAGTTTTGCATGCTGGCAAGGGGAACAACAAGCATCCAGTCAACTCCTTCCTAGTGAAGTTGCTGAAAACTGGCGTTTTAAGGAGGTCTATAGCCTTCAAATCTTCCTACACCTTCGGGTGACTGTTCGTTCTTTTGACCCGCGGCCTGGTCCTGCTCAGTGTTTCAACTGTCAGGGCTTTGGTCACTCCTCCCTATTCTGTCACGCGCCCCGCGTTGCGCGCGCTGTGGTGAGACTCATCGCGGCTGTGATAAGCCGCGTTTGAGCTTCACTCCATACTGATGTAATTGCAAGTATTACATCCAACCATCCGGCCAACTACCGAGGTTGAATCAAATATATCGAAGTCGAAAGGAAGCACTGGTCTGCTCGTCCTGGCGAGCGGAACCGTGTAGCTGGCCCGGACCCTAATCGGCGAGTGGCTTCCCCTACACTCAATGGTCATCTAATAAGGTCCCGGAGGCGACTCCGGTCGCCCCCGCGGTCTTAGTCCCGCCTGCAGGGGCCGCCTGTGATGGCCCCACTTCTAGGGTCTGCCGGAGCGCCGATCCGTCCTACGCAGCTGTTGCTGCGAAACCATCGTCCTCTTCTTCCGCTCGTAAGAGCACCATTGTGCGCACTCGTCGCCGCCGGAAGCCCGGCCGACGTCTTCCGCAGGCTTAGCCTGCCAAACCTCAGCGGGAAGCCCCCGATCTCACCATTTCTCAACCACCTTCCTGTGAGCAGACCCAGTCTCAGTCCGCCAGCCCTGCGCCATCTACTGCACCGGCCGAAGCTGCTCAGGCATGTCCGCGTGAGTTCCATGAATCTTCTCGAGCTCCTGCGGACCCTCTGACAGCTTGGGCCAATACACTTGTTCAAAACATTAGGTCTGCTCCTGACACTTCCATTGTACTAATGATTGTCTACCAGTCACTCTCTCTGTCCTCTTTCCTCTTCTTCTTCTCAATGGCTAGATCCTAGATCCCTGCGGATCGTCGCTTGGAACGTCGATGGCGTATTACTCTACGAAACCCACCCGCCCTCTACCATCGCTTCTCACTTCCTGCTTACACTTGTTATCGTCAGGATCGTCCCTACAGCCGCGCTATCCCCCATCTGGGGGTACGGCGATTCTGGTCCACAGGCGGATACCCCATAGCCCACTACCCCCTCTCCACTACTCTCATAGTAGGTTACGCGGTGGCGGTGGACGCAGGTGGCTCGGAGTTGTGCTTTGTTTCTGCTTTTCTCCGCATTGTTCTAGGGTCAGCACCTCGGCCCTAGGAGTTGGATGCCCTCCTCGACCACCCGATCTCAACCATTGCAGTCGGCGACTTTAACGCCAAACATCCCTTCCTGGAACAGTAGGACTACTAAGACCTACGGCAACTCTCTCCGCCGGTTCGTCGTAGACGCACCAGTAGTAGTAGATGACGCATGTCATCGGCCCGGAAGATACTACCAATTCCCCCTATTCCGGACGGCGACCGGACGTTCTTGATGTTGTTTTAGTCAGAAACGTGGCCCATCACATCTAGGTCTCGTCTGTGTCAGACCTCTCGTCTGATCACAATCCCCTGTTCGTAACGGTTCGTGAACTGTCGGCATCACCCCGACCTCCCGCTGGTCCTGCTAGGAGAGTCAATTGGCGCTCCTATAACGACGAACTATCTCGAAGGTTTCGATCAGTCCCAGCGGACCCGGTCACCACTCATGACGATCTGGATCTCCGTGCAACACATCTTCAGGAGTTGATCCAAGGTGTCATGGATCGACACACGTACACTGCTGAGGTGAATAATCGTAAATCGGCGCTATCTTCGGAAGCTCTCCACGCCATCTGGCTTCGGCGCAAGCTCCGCCGCAGATGGTAAAGAACCCGTGATCCTGCCATCAAACGGCGTTTTCAGGCCCAGTCTCTTTACGTCCAGTAGATTCTGCGAGACGTAAACTCTGATCAGTGGGACTGATATCTTGAGTCCCTTGAAGTCGACCAGCCTCCGTTTGGAGAGCGACGAGTAGACTGATCCGCGCGAAACGTACTCGCAACCCTCTGGAAATTCCGAACGTCATTGTTTCTTCATCAGAAGGCAAAGCTGAGTTCTTTGCCGACTGTATGGAGATCAATTCACCGTTCGTCGAGGCGTCGTGGACCCTGCCCATTCAGTAGTTGTCCGAGACTTCCTATCTGGCTATTTTCCCCGCCCTCTACTTGACGCTCCCGGTCTCTTCGACAAAAATGAACGTTTCGTCTGTCTGTCGCTTAAACCGCAGTCGCGTTCCCGGTCCTGACCGGATCGGGGCCGCAGGTTTGCAGTATCTCCCGGCCTCAAGTGTTAAACTAGTCCTTGATCTGTTTAACTCTTGTCTCCGGCTGCACTACTTTACTTTCCCCGCCTGTGGAAAACTGCCAACATTTGGATGATTCCAAAGCCTCGCAGGCCCCGAATGTTTGCAGACAGCTATCGTCCCATATCGTTATTGTCAGTCATCTCAAAGATGTTTGAGCGTCTCCTGCTGGCCCGCTATTGGATAATTTTATCTGCTGCGAACAGTTCGGGTTTCGTAGAGAGCACTCTACAACTTTGCAACTCGTCCGAGTTGTTACAGCTTTGTCCGACGCCGCCAACAAGAAAGCGTCTATGGGCGCTGTCTTGTTGGACGTGAGCAAGGACTTCGACAGAGTCTGGTACAAAGGCCTTCTCTTTAATCTGGCCCCTTCCCACATCCAACCGTCCATTGCGCATTGTTTGCGGTCCTACCTCAGCGGTCGCACCTTCAGAGTTAGCGTCGACGGGTCCTATTCTTCAGTTCGACCCGTCGCCGCTGGCGTTCCGCTGGGATCTGTCTTCGGCCCCGTTCTGTACCTCGTGTACACGAACGATCTGCCTGTTCTACCCGGGGGTCATGTTGTCTTTATTTGCTGACGACGCAATGTATCAGTACAGCTACCTGTCCCCGCGTCTTGCGAGTACAATGCTGTAGCGTAAGTTGAATCTACTTCCGGACTGGCTACGGAAGTGGCGGGTGGTGATCAACACGGAGAAATCCGAGGCGATCTGCTTCACTCGTAAGTCCACTTACCGATGCCCTCTCCCTAGAAGGGATATGTCTATTGCCTGGAAAGAGTCGGTGAAGTATTTGGGCATCCGGCTTGACCGGCGTCTTAGCTTCAACGCCCACGTGACGGACACCCTCAACAAGGCTCGCGGCATCCGAGCCAAACTATCTCCCACTCTCTCGCGTCGCAACCGCCTGGCTTTGCGCACTAAAGTAACGATCTATCTCTTGTTTCTCCGGTCAGTGTTGACCTATGCTGCTCCCGCCTATTGGTCGCTTTTTTAGACCACGAACAAGTGTAAGCTGGAACAATTTCTAGTCCAGAAACTTCCGTTCCTTGTCGGGGTCTCCTTGGTTCACAAGGAATGATGTAATTCGTGGGGGCCTTCGATTCCTTCTCTTTGCTTCTGCTGCGACCTCTTCCTTCCTCTACCTCAGAACCATTAGTACGTCTGAACCACCTCCCCTATCAGAGTCAAACGCCCTCGGGCGATTCTAGATGAACCCCTCATAAGTCAACCTCGTTGCGCTATCTGAATAGTTCCCAGCAACTTCCTTTCATTTCTGTTTTACCTTCGCTCCTCAGGGACATCTTTCCCCAAGCACGTGCTAATCTCTAGCACACTGCTCAGCTTAATCACCATTTGGCACCGGCACGGAGATTCTCTGCCTCGCGGGGAACGATCGACGTCTCAAGGCGTCTGCCTACTGTGTCCACCTCGCCACCAGAGGCAGTGCTACTAAGCAATAAATTGTCAATCAATTGTTCTAAATTTCCGGCGCCTCTTCGGTTAACCGCGTTAGCGTGTCCTTCCCCAGTATTAGGCCCCTATCTAATGAAAGGCCAGCACTGTTTTCATCTGGCAGTCATCGGGCACGTCCCGGAAGCTGCAATTCAGTCATGGATGCAAAGACGCCCCACTACCACAACGCAACACGCGAGCAGGAGGACAATCGCGGCCTTCCTCAAGTTCATGAGACTACCCACTGTCTTGTGGTCCGGGACCACATCGAACATCATCTCAGCTGCCGGTAAAATTGCTACTCAAATATATTTGCTTATATATTGCTAATCAACAATCACATGTTTGTCTCACTTTGCCAGCAGGAATATTAGCTTCTATGGTCTCTGGCTCTTATTATGACACAATTAAATCACCCGTCGCCTAAACTCTTTGTACTCATTATACTGTAGGCTACTCACTTTACGAAACAGAAGTATATAAAGACGTATACAACGAGAAAAGTGAAATTCACCTACAATTAAGTTGCATAGAAATTAAATTATATTTTTAAGCCTATGTTATAAAAAATTTACCCATTACATGATCAATATCCAAAGATTACGCAGTTTCTCTTTCTATAGACAAAATGGTCAAGTTCTTTAATCTTTTCTCACTCATCATTGATCTAGTACAATTTTTTTTTTAATTTTAAGTTCTGGGAAACTTGTTTCACATGAGACAACAGACACGCAAATTGTTAAAAAATACTGTACTATGAGGCATATGTTGGTAATGGATTCAGTGAAGTCCCATTTTACAAAAAACTGAACAGCTTCCTCGAATGTGCACGTAATTTCTGCTTATTACGGGTTCAATCAATCGGCAGACAATCTGTTTTCTTAGTTTTAAGCGGCCGTGCATCATTTTGGAGAGATCCATCAACACGTAAGTCAAACTGTAAAATGCGGTGCGGTGTTTGCAAACGTCATACTGGGTTCTTATTTTGTTGAAGATGATAATTAAAATGTTGCTTCTGTGAACCGAGTGTGACATTGAGAAAAAAATCATGTCACCGTTTTTGAGGAATCTAAAAACATTCTTCTAGAAACTTGCTAAACAAAATGCTGCCACTTCGTGTGCAAAGTTCCAGCATGATGGAACACGGCGATGGACTCGCTTCATTTGCTTCATGTGAATTCTGGTAATTCCGTAATTTTCAGTGGAACAGACTTCCCATAACCGTCTTATTCACCTGATCTGACATGATCACACCACGTAACGCTTATATTTGGAGTAGGCTTATGCTAACGAAGCCGTTTTCTAGAGAATCTACCGGAAACCATTGGTGAAGTACGTTCACGAAAAGATCCAAAAGAAATTATGTTTAGGAACATGTTCGAGAATCTGCGTGGAGTTACGAGTATTGTTTGAAATGCAAGTGAAAGCATATCCAACATGACCTATTTCTAAAAAAAAAACATGAGAGTTGATTTTCATGTACCCCTAGATTCGTACAGTGTTTGTATTATTTATGTAAAATAAAGGTTCGTTGTGATACATACTTTCAGTAATGTTTTCTTTGGTGCCTCTGTGTATGGATCCGCGGACTACCAGTTAATATTTGTCGATACACTCTACTATTCTACTAGAAAACTCGTAGAACCAAGTAAAATAAAATGGCCATGTATTTTGTTTATGTAAGTACATTTACTCATGTACGTTTGTCTTTGCTGAAGTGCTTTCGATACATATTTTAAATAGAACTATTCTGTAACTTATTTACAACACGCGGCAACATTCTGATGATGTTTTACTAAAGCTTGGATAATTTATCGAGCAAAGAATTATATATAAAGTTTCACGAATGTCTCTAGCTTCCGCGAGTAATTAAGCATCCATTTACTCGGATTATCGAAGGAAACCTGTCTCTACTCATTCAGTGCAGATATTGAATCCAGTTTATTTTATATTCACCTGTTTTGCTGTGCCTGTTAAGATAATCGACTCGTCTCATTCGTTTGTTTCAACCTGTTGGCAGATTTGCAACTCTTCACCGTGCGATGAATCTCATCTCCACGTGTATATCGTTTTCGTGATGTTTTGTAGCCCAAGAATCAGCATCTGAATGGTTTCGATCTACAATCCCAAATAAGTTTTGATTTTTAAATAGTTTCAATTAATTTTAACTAGGACATTCAATGATGTCGCTTTTTTATTAGTCTTTTAATTAATTTTTTTTGGTACACATAAAGCTAATAAAATAATGACAGGTCTTGCCAATTCCCATATAAGTATGGTTTAGTCTAGTTACTGATAATTTCTTATCGTAGAACGAACGAAACGTTTGTTGTTATCAAAACAGAACGTTATTTTAAAAATACAACATTGTTTGTTTTTAATGCCGGATAGCTTACTGTTAAAATTAATTGCTCAGTGTTTGGTTTATAGTTTCGGATCGTGAACGGTCAGCCAGCAGGAGTGAACGAGTTCCCGTTCATGTGTGGAGTAGTAACTGATCAGCCAGACGATCCGGTAATGTGCGGCTGTACGTTGATCAGTTCGAGCTATGTGTTGACCGCAGCTCACTGCTTGCAGAGTCTGTCAGTCAGTAGCACCGCCGTCCTACTCGGAGATCACGACACAAGCACAGGTCAGTAACACAATACTGCACGCCAGAATGCAGTAAATACTGTTCTAGAATTGCAAAAATAATAGCGTCCTCTTATGCATACTTATTTTTGCTTAAGACGCCGATTGACCGGTCTGATATCTGAAAACGGTTAATAAGAAATTCGGATAATTAGATAGTATCTTTACGTCCTAGATATCATCCTTTAATATTTAAAGAATACTATACTGACTGTACCGAAATTCTAAAATGAAAAAAGTACATTCAAGTATTAAATGTACAAATTAAGTACAGTTAAAAAATGTGTGGTGCATACTAAAGGTAAAATTACTAAAAAATAACTGCAAAAAACTGTAGAATTAAGTAAAAATATTGGATTAAAAAAAACATTAAACATTATACGAAATTAAAATTAAGGTCAAAGATTGTTCATAAAAGTGTATAAACAATAAAAAATTATATTTATTTTAATAAAAACGTTTAACATATTCTTCAGAGCCTTGGAACGAATCTTCATAAAGACTGATTCTTCTTTTAAAAATTGAGCATTTAAAAATAGATTGCTTAATAAAGCAATACAAAATTACATGAGTATTTCGGATTTTTTCAAGAATTTTAATTGTAAAATATAAGATATTAAGTGTATGTGATATCTCCACCTTTGGCAGGGGACCTTTACGACAGTTCTTGAATAAATCGATCTAGACACTGAAACATCAATCTAGGATCAAAACGTTTTCAGTTACACGGTACAAAATAGACATAAAAGATTTTGGTAGTGGGACTTTGTTCGAACCTAGATTACGGTTTCAATCAATCGACAGACAATCTGTTTCTCTGTTTCTTAGTTTTAAACGGCCGTGCATCATTGTGGAGAAATCCATCGACTTGTAAGTCAAACTGTAGGGATAGGCGATTGATCAGACCGAAATTTATGGAGAAAAAGACTCTACTGACGTTCAAGGAGAAAATTAAAAAAAAAAGAAGAAAAGAAGGGTGCATAAAAACGAACCTGAACTCTTGTTTCTAAAACAGTGTCATGTTTTTGAATCCGTCTTAAACAACAAAACCAGAACGTCATCTGGACTCCGGATTTAATCAAGCCCAGTAACCTTGTCCGGGTTTACGAACTGGGGATATGTAAAGCGCATTATCTTTCTTGTGTATCGTGTGGCCAAAGTAATGTATAACTAACTATAAGCTTTAGAAAAATGTTTAATTTCATTTGAACCGTATAAAGAGTTTCTCAGAGTGTTAAAAAGTCACACATTTTAAATTCGGATCATCTGAATGCAGGCGCAGTGTATACTGTACGTCATTAGTAAGTGCAACGGAGGGACCACCTGTCGTATGTTTAGTCGAGTAACAAGTGCAGTTCTATGTTTCATTAAGATCTATTGTTTATAGCTGTGCCAAGGTAATGACAAGAATAATATTATCTTCTTTTTGTTCCATAAAGAATTAAGGAAATAGTTGTTAACGTACTGAAAGAATTTAATTTCTTACAATGATTGCAAGTAGGCGTATAATACATAGTAACGGCAAATAGTAAAAGGTTTGCGTTTCTAGCCTGAGTCCTGAGAAATGGGGCCAGCCCCGAATCCTAAATCTTTTTTTAAGCGCGCGCGTGTGTGTGTAGAGAGAGAGAGAGAGAGAGAGAGAGAGAGAGATTGCATTTTTTAATTGTAAGGATCTACTTAACTGTACTTAACGATTGCATGAGAAGGGGAAGACAATCATTTACGTGTGAAATAAGGCTTTGGAAATATATACGTTATGTAAAGCAATTTTACTTTTGACTACTCTAATGTTTAATATGTAACTTTCTCGCTGCATGTTTAACCTTGAAAAAACTGGCTGCACAGAAAATGCCAGCTGTTCGTCTAAGAACAATTTTGTTCCTAGAAAAATCAATTAAATCTGTGTAGAATTATACAGAATTGCTATAACAGTAGCAATACTGATGAACACAGCATCACAATTAATTACAATGTAGTAATAGTTACAATGTGAGTAGCTAACAATAACCTACCTAAACAGAAACAAAGTAGCTACAGATCTGACCATTCTTCGGAGTACGTATTGCTACAATTTTTTGATAAGGGAACACACCTGACATTCATTTAACTGAGTCCCAAAATTACACTGTTAGTAAAAATGGGCATAAGTGTGATGACAATTTATGATTACAATGTAAAGAAGAAATAAAATCCGAATTGTGAACTAGGTTACATATGAAGATGCCTGTAGGTAATCAGCGAAGCTAGAGCATTAGTAACAGAAATATGGAGAAGGATGGAAGGGAATAAGTAACAGTTTAGAGGACTGACGATTACAGTGCCAAGTGATCAAGTTAACAAATGCCAGAAATTTGTAGAGAAAAGTGGACCCCAAGTAAAACTAAACAAAGAAAATGCCTTCTATCTTGAGTATCGTGAGGACAAGAGGCATAAGCGACTGACTCAAATAAAACAGTTGAGAGTTCTGTGTACCACAAATCCGACAATTTTGTTTGTTACTAACACATCAACTGAAAATCCTCTTAGCTAAAATTGGATCTCATAGAAAAAGTACTGATCATTTTTTGTCATTACAACAACCAACTGACAAATTCTCGGCGCTTTGAATAGTCTGTTGACATCGGTCTGGCAATGGTCCGAGTTTTTGCATCAGTGGAATCTTGTAGGCATTCAGATGCAGAGTTCTTTTGAGAATTCGCTGTATGGATGGGGCTTTTCGGAACAACAGCTGTTACGTGAACAACAGTGAATCGATTTCTTGGGTTTCGCATCAACACATTTGTTTACAAAAGACCGACTGCTCGTGGACACGCGGGGGGGGGGGGTGTCAATGGCCAAAATCGAACCGGTTTCATCAAATTTCTTAATCAGTCTCTGAACGGTTGACAAATTACGTGCATTTTACACATTATCTGTACTTGTAACGCGTTATTCTAAAAAAACTAATGCTCCATGGCAACTAATCGTGACAAAAGAGGAATTTGCAGTACCACCAAACTAACAGAGCGACAGTTTCGTGCAATTCAAATGTTGCATTCTTTACGGGACACCCCAGTTTTATATGTTACCGGTAATTTAAAAATGTTATGTTCTTGGCACATTGATTCTTATGCTGAGACATGTTGAACTGTACTATAATTGTACAATTATAACGTCATATCTGAATGTTCACAAATTTCTCTATGATCTTTATCCGCAAAAAGCAACACCTTTATATAAGTATATAGCTAGCACGTGATTTACGGTACATTATTTTTCACTAAAACTGTTATATCAGCGAATTATGTGACAAGTAGAAAACATGACATGTAGAACAAACGAAAACATGTCTAAATAAAAATGAATGTTCCTGCCATCTATTAGCAGAATAGTGAACTAAGAATATTCCTTTCTGTCTGCCTGTCTCTAAGATACTCCTCACTCACTTCACTCTCTCCCACTCTCTCTCTCTCCTGTTCACGAATGTCCAGTTCATTATTTAAAACACGACTAAATTAACTGATGTTTCCCGACAAGAGCGGATTATTTAAGAACCGTATTACACACGCCTACGGTCGGAATGCACGATTTAACACTTCAGTTTGTTTAACTACTGATGTTTTATTTCAATAAAAGAGATAAGAAAATGTAATGACCATGTTTTGTGTAAATTACGAGTGTGTTTATTATGTCTGTACACTTTGACTAGGAAACGTTGCAAGTTTCTACTTCTGCAGAATGCCGGACACTCAGTCAATGCTTTCACAAAACACATTGGCTGTTTTAGCGTTTTTCAATTAATTGTGAGACAGTTTTCTGTGGTACCTACCTTATATAACCCATAAACCTGTACTTACCTTCTTGCATAACTTTTTTTTCCTGTTTAAATAGATTTATTGTTTTAGTCTTACTGTTTGTTTTGATCGTGTTTATTTTACATCTATTATTTTACGCATGTTCTTACTATAATAAGTATCTAAAAATTTTGTAAAAATGCTGTGCAACTATTAACATTTTTTAGATTTATTTTGTTTTGCTATTAATGGCAGTAATGGTAAAATATGTTAGCTACACATTGCGTATAATTTCCATACGTGTTTATTCTTTTTTAAATTGCTAGAAAAACAAATATTTATAAAACAACGATTACAAAATTTATTTGTTTTTCCTCTGTAGTTACCTTTAGTTAACAGCTATTAGCTGAGTATGAGTAGAACTACAAATAAGTATCTAAACTACGACTGAAATTTAAAGACTAGCAAAGTATAGGAATTAACGATGATCAATCCTAACGGGGTCGACGAACTGAATGTTAATTGTATTTTTTACGCAATACAGTCGCTACTTTTTGCAGGTACGGACACGTCGTCCGCCATCATGGTACGGGCCGCTGAGTTCAAACCGTATCCGTACTATGATCTGACGACTCAGAGATACGACTTGGCCCTAATACGATTGCAGAGCCCTGTATCGTATAATCAGAATATCGGTCCTGCTTGTCTGCCGATCCAAACTGCGAACTGGGACCTCAGGGGTCAAACTGTCACAGTGATGGGTAAGTATTATTTGTAAACGTGTCTTTAAAACTTAGAGATGAGTAGTAGCTGATGTAGCGATAGTCCCAAATACAAGCTTCGGTACAAAACGGTGAAGCCTGTTACACAGACCTTAGTGCTATAAACAATTCAGTGGCTGCATACATAACAAATTATTTGTTGGTCAACAGTGTGTACATATAAGAGACGACATATCTTTATAGTCAATATCATGTACAAGCGGTTCAAGTACTAGTGACGGCTTGCGGTTCAACATCTGGTTGTAAACTGGTCCTGTTATGAACCTTCGGAATTGAATGTCTAGTAGTCTATAGACTAAGGTTACAGGGGAAGAGAAGGACGACTTTCACATACACAACAATACTTAAGTCTTCTCCTTCTGGATCCCATGCATTAGTCAGATTGATGTTATGGTGCCCAGCGTTTTCGCGTTTTCCTGAACGTCTCAAGCTTCTCCGTCCATCCAGTACTTTAACCTATGGTTTATCACGTGTGAGACATCCATGAACTGCGAAATTACTCTCTTGTCTTCCGATTTAGCACCTATTTGGCGAACATCCAAACTGTAACTAACGGAATGAAGACTTATCGGATATCACACTGTTTCCAGCATAGAGGTTGGAATTCTATAAAATGTTATGTTATTTTAGTTTCACACAGTACGTCATTTTCACCATTTACATAAACCAGCGATTCTCAACCTTCTTAGCTCCGCGACCCCCCCAAATAGTAAATATAAATAAAATTAATATTTCGCGACCCCCCCCACCCAAAGGAATAATAACAGTAAGCCTTACTATTACTAATTGAATTTTGACTGTAATTATAAATGTAAAAAATTATTTAATATTATATAATCACATTGCACTAATTTTATACATTAAGTAAGAAAATACCGACAGTATAAAAAATGTAATACGACTATTCCTATTATTTTATGTCGCTGCGTTTATAGCGACGGGTATGAACATGCATGTATAACGTGTACATACATGAACAATTTACAAGTTCCAACTTGATGTGTACGTGCTCTTTGTACACATCAAGTTGGAACCAGTATAAAAGAGGCGCTTGCGATTGCACAACTTCAGTTAAGTTTCGAATGCGAAGCGTGCGTCTGGTGCTTTTATTTTAGTGTGCGGTCAACCGTGAAACTGAATTGTTATTTTTTAATTTCTTATGCGAAATGGATAAATGTGTGAAAAAACGAAGTGAGCCATCTACATCCAGTGAATCGGTTGGTAAAAAGACAAGGTTGTACAATGACAGTTATTTAAATTATGGTTTTACCTCATTTGATGGAAAGCCACAGTGTGTTGTTTGCTTTCAAGTTCTCTCCGATGAAAGCATGAAGCCATCAAAGTTAGTTCGACACTTGGAAAGTAAACATCCGGCTCATAAAAACAAACCGTTGGAATTTTTCGAAAGAAAATTACATACCTTGAGAAACCAACAAATTTCTATTTGTAAGTCAAGCCATACTGATAAAAGTGTACTTGAAGCATCTTATCTCGTAGCATTAAGAGTAGCTAAGATGTCCAAACCCCATACAATCGCCGAAAACCTCATATTGCCTGCTGAAATTGATATGGTCAGTGTTTTAATAGGAGTGGCAGAAGCAAAAAAATTGAAAAAAATTCCGCTTTCTAACGACACAATATCAAGGCGAATCGATGACATGGCTGCCGGTGTTCGCGATCAGATAATTCTGCAAGTGAGTTCAAGTGAATTTTTTAGTATTCAATTTGATGAATCAACAGATGTAGTAAACATGTCTCAGTTCTTATGTTTTGTGAGGTATGAATGTGATAGGGACACATCAATCAAAGAAAATATGTTGTTTTGCAAAACAGTACCGGGCCATGCAACAGGACAATGTCTTTTTGATGTTTTTTATGAAGCTACTAGAAACTATACTAACATAGATTGGACAAAATGTATTGCAGTATGTAGTGATGGTGCAAAGGCGATAACAGGAAAGAACAGTGGATTAATGAAAATATTAAAAGATCGTCTTATACCAAGGATGGAATGGACGCACTGCTTCCTTCACAGACATGCTCTTGTCGCAAAAAACGTGCCGGAAAATCTCAATCTAATTCTTTGTAAAGCTGTAAAAAATGGTTAATTTTATTAAAAGCCGACCGTTACAGAACAGGCTGTTTGCTAAACTATGCGATGAAATGGCCGAAAATAAAAAATCTTTTCTTTTCCATACAGAAGTTAGATGGTTATCGCGAGGGAAAGTGTTAACCCGGGAATTGGAATTGCGAGATGAATTAATAATATTTTTCCAGGATAAACAAACGCCATTCTCATTGTTTTTACAGAATAATGAGTGTATGTTGTTGTTGGCTTACTTAGCTGATGTATTTTCGCATTTAAACGACTTGAATGTGAATTTACAAGGACGTGATAAAAACATTTTATTAATTATTATAAATAAATCATCTTATATCCGTCGTGTGACTTCGTTACGTCGATTAAAATGACGCGTTTCGGAACATCTGTTCCATCATCAGATAAAATCGCTCTATTGAGGTCGTTAAACGTTAAAAACACATGTTACAGATAATTGTCCACTATGTAATTCACTTGCTTCCTAAATGGTGAGCACCACGACGAAGCCGATCGGACACTGAATACACTCAGCCGATCGGACACGACCTCAATAGAGCGATTTTATCTGATGATGGAACAGATGTTCCGAAACGCGTCATTTTAATCGACGTAACGAAGTCACACGACGGATATAAGGTGATTTATTTATAATAATTTACTGTTCATACGTGACTTGGATACCAAGAACTAATATGCATTTTAAATTTTATTAATGACAGACAAAGTGCATGCTTTCATTAAGAAGCTTGATATCTGGATTATTCGCCTTCAAAGCAAAAATTTGGATATGTTCCCACTCACTTCGGATTATATTGAGAAAAATTTGAATGAACAAGACACTATTATTCGCCACAATTTGGATTGCATGAAGATGCATTTGCGTGAGCTAAAAACTCAGTTGACGGAGTATTTCCCGGAAGATAAAAATGATTTCTCGAAGAGATGGGTACTGAATCCGTTTAGTGAAAACGTTGTTGCCGCTGCTAAGTTACCAGTTGAGATTCACGACCAGCTCATCGAAATGTCTGCCGACGAAACGCTACAACTGCAATTTACATCTGAAGATTTAAATACGTTTTGGCTTGCTCGTCGAAATGAATATGGAAATTTAGTCACAGAAGCATTGAA
This sequence comes from Magicicada septendecula, assembly GCA_034769895.1. Taxonomy (NCBI): domain Eukaryota; kingdom Metazoa; phylum Arthropoda; class Insecta; order Hemiptera; family Cicadidae; genus Magicicada; species Magicicada septendecula. The sequence goes on from CM068368.1 coordinate 666,986,864, forward strand.
AATATTAATCCCTTTCGCCACGTCTTATCTCTGTGAAAAGGGTTTTTCGTCTATGGTTGCGCTAAAAACTAAATACAGGAATCGTCTTTTATCACTCGAAAACAATTTGCTTTTGTGTGTTTCTAACGTAGATCCACGTATGGAGAAACTTTTAAATGAAAAACAAATGCAACCATCACATTAATTTCTTTTCTTTACATGTGTACTTATTGTAAGTAAAATGTTTATAATAAATGATTTTTTCTCATAAGATGATATCATTATTGTTTAGGCTATTTCGCGACCCCCCTTTAATGTCACCGCGACCCCCTTAGGGGTCGCGACCCCCAAGTTGAGAAACGATGACATAAACTATGCCTCTATGTACTTCCGAGCGTTATTTTGCGTCAAACATCACTTATGAATAGTGTTCAATCGCATATCTGTTTATAAAGGACATCAAAGTTTAGGTTAAATAATGCGTGAGGACACGACTAAGCAAAGTGTCAGTAAAGCAGTAGCAGTAAATTTTAGTACGTAGGCTTTCACGGCCGGTGTCATTATAATTAATTAAAACTTCCGGGCTGAAAGGCCGTGGTCGAATGCTTGATGTAATATCGCTAGACGTTTCGGCCACACCACCGGTGGCCATCTTCAGTAGCAAAGAATGTTCGTAATAGATGGTATGCCGAACAATTCGCCCAGTGAAATGGGACAAGCAACAGTGAGAGACATTCATAAGAATGCGTCTGTCGCTATGAACCGCCGGATGCCAGATGCCAGATGAGCAGGGCACAGCACAGTGCGTGCCCCAGTGACGGCAGCGTCCGGGCAAGCCCGATGACTGCCTATTGCTTGACATGTGCTTGGTGCGAAACTGGTCGCAGAAACGGATAGGTACCCTCTTTTTTATTTTGGCGGGGGTGAAGGAGACGGGCTGTGATTGGCTGAACCGCTGACGCGATCCACCAATGGCCTGAGAGGGAAGTCTACGCGAACGCTTCGCACGGATTGGCGGGATTTGTTCGCCCACAACGGGTCGATACACTTCCGCCAGCCCGGTAAGAGTCCGGTAGACTGTCTTATGGCGATACCAAGGCAGGCGAGAGATTGGAGGGGCGAAATTGCTGACTGAAGGTGGCGCTAGGCACACCTAAAGCCGGCACAACGCCCGATCCATCTGTCGGCCTGCAACGGACTGGAGATTTGACAGGTAGGAGGTTGGTCAGATTCGATAGGTCGGTGTGTGGACAGATATGAGTGGGCAATTTTTTATTTTATGTTTACGGAGGGTCGTCGAGCAGAGCTCGAGGGCGGCGGCGTTTAACTGGTGGTGGTCCATCGTTGTTATCGAGGTGTTGGAGGTGAGGAAAGTCAGAAGTGGATGCTCGATGGAAGAGGTTGAACGTGAGAGTTCGCGCAAATCCACCGAGCGACGGAATCTTCAGCCCTCGCCTGATAGAATCATTTTTTACATACCAGGGAGAGCCGGAGATAAGGCGAAGGGTAATGGATTGGAAGGCTTCCAGGCGTTTAATGACGTCGGGGGCAAGTTGGGTCCAAAATGCAGGCGCTGCGTACATAAGGACGGCTCTTAGAAAGAGCAGATATATCGAGAGCTTCGTGCGCAAAGGCAGTGGCCCTCGAGGCGATAAGAATGGGTATAGTTTGGCTTTGACGCCTCGGGCGCGCTGGAGCACATTGGACACGTGAGCTTTGAAGCTTACGCGTCCGATCAAGAGTAACGCCCAAGTACTTCACAGTACGTTGCCAAGCGATTGGGCTCCCTTCAAGGGAGAGGGTCTGACATCGGGACGTGAGCTGACGGGAGAAGGCAATCGCCTCGGATTTCTCCGTATTGATTGCCACCCGCCATTTCCTTAGCCAGGCCGGTAGTAAAGCGATCTGGCGCTGCACCACGTCAGTCGCAAAACGAAGGTTTGCAGAACTGGTGTGGTACATCGCGTCGTCCGCATAGAGAGAGAGCGTGACTCCAGGCAATACTGGCAGGTCGTTCGTGTACACTAGGTACAGAACGGGGCCGAGGACAGATCTTTGAGGGAACCCAGCGGCGATGGGGCGGACAGAGGAGTACGTCCCGTCGACGCAGATCCTAAATTTGCGGTCGCAGAGATACGACCGCATCAGATGTACAAATCAGGCTGGGAGAGGGGAGGTGGCTAGTTTATAGAGAAGGCCTTCGTGCCAGACTTTGTCGAAGGCCTTGCTCACGTCCAGAAGGACGGCGACAGTCTGATGGTTTCTATTGATGGCGTCAGTGAGTTGCGTGACAACTCGGACAAGTTGAAGAGTGGTCGAATGCTGCCTGCGGAAAGCGAATTGTTCCTGCCGAATGAAATTATCCAGCAGGGGAATAATTCGGCGATGCAGGAGGCGCTCGAACACCTTCGATAAGACTGGCAAAAGCGAGATTGGACGATGATTCTCCGGGAGTGTACGCAGCTTGCGAGCCTTCGGTAACATGATGACTTTGGCTCGTTTCCAAGGGCTGGGATAGTAATGGAGCCGGAGACATCCATTGAACAGCACGTGTATAAGGGAAACGAGACTTGCTGGGGCGTTAAGTAGGGCCGCTGCACCAATACGGTCCTCGCCGGGCGCCCGCTTGGGGCGCAGTCGACTAATGGCCGTTTCTACTTCAGCCTCGTCGAACGGGTCGATTGGGTCTGCGGGAGGGCGGGAAAAATATCCAGATAGGCAGTCTGCGACCGCGGCCGAGTGGCCGGGGTCACAGACGCCTCTGTGAACAGTAAATTGTCCCTCCATGGTATCGGCAAAGACTTCTGCTTTGTCGGCCGCGGAGTACACAATCCCGTTCGGTGATCGCAGGGGGTAGCGGGTCCTTTTCTCGCCAGTGAGTCGGCTCGCAGCCCGAAAAACGGACTCGGGCCTGACTTCCAGAGACTCAAGATATGAGTCCCATCGATCAGCAGTGGCGTCAAGCAGAAGCTGCTTGACGAGGTCTGATTGGGCGTTGAGCCTGCGTTTTACGGCAGGGTCCCGGGTTTGTTGCCATCGCCGGCGGAGCTGGCGCCGTTTTCGGATGGCTAGAATCACCTCTTCAGGTAACTGCGACCTTCTGTTGGGCCCAGGGACGTGATAGGTTTGTTTGTCCATAGCGGACGTGACGACTTCTTGAAGATAGTTGGCCAAGCGGTCTACATCATCCGGGCTGGAGATGTCGACCCGGGGGTCAGATGGTACTGTTCGACCTAGTTCATCGTGGAATGATCGCCAATTGACTCTCGTTACACTATGGGGAGGCTGGAGAGGTGTGTCCAGCGTGGGCCGAACAGTGAGTAGTACCGGGTCGTGATCAGACGAGAGGTCTGACACGGCTGCTGTAGCGATAGGATAGGCCAAGTCTTTGACAACAGCAATGTCAAGGACGTCTGGTAGTCCCCCTCTATTGGGGACATAGGTCGGCGATCTAGGACCAAGAGCGTTTACATGAGGATGACGTTGAACGTATTGGTACAGAGAGCGGTCGTATGGGTTTGAGACACGGCTGTTCCACAGGGGATGCTTACTATTAAAGTCTCCGGCTGCGATGGTTGGTAGGGGGTCTTCTAGTAGAGCGTCCCATTCATTCTCGTCGGGCGGTGGTCCACCTCGGGGGGGGGGGGGAGGTAGACTGAAACCAGTCGTACCTCTCGATCCCCGATGCAGAGAGCAACCGCCGTCGCCTACAAGTGACGAGTCGCCGGAGGCGGCAGGGGGCGTTGGGCGATGCGCCTGTGAACCAGAATGGCTGTGCCGCCAGAGGCGTTCAGCCGGTTCTGGCCAGGCCGGTCTGTGCGATACGTCGTGTACGCCGGAAGCTGGAACGAGTGTGCGGGAGTTAGGTGGGTCTCGTTGAGGAGTATGACGTCTATGTCATATTCGGTGACGAAGGCGGCCAATTCGGCACGGCGAGATAGAACGCGAACCGCCGGGGTGAAAGCATCTCCTTAAATAGTGTCTGGCATGGTTTATTTTCCACGGCCAATCAGAGTGGAGACTGATGAGCTGGCTTCTGATTGGTTCGCGTTATACACCTAAAGCGGCCAAAAAGTTATAAATAGAAACAGCGTTGCCGTCTCTCACTCTGCCCAACTACGTGTGCCACCGGGATGACCGGTCGGGTCGCGCAGGAGGGGGCACAGCCATCGCGGTGAAGGCGAGTCTTCGCCATCACCGCGTTGTCCTGCCTCAGCGGCGGAACCTCGAGTGCACCGCGGTTGAGCTCCATGGTGCTCTCGGCGGTCTACTCTTGGTTTCCGCTTACAAGCCTCCACAAACGGAGCTCCTGTCGAACGATCTGGAGGCCGTCTTTGGCGCACACAGGAGGGTAGTCCTGGCGGGCGACCTGAACTGTAAGCACCCTGATTGGGGGAGCCGCTTGACGAACCCAAACGGGGCCCGCTTACGCAGGTATGTAGATGCGGCTCGGGTCACAGTCATGGGTCCTACCGGGCCTACGTACTATCCCTCGAGGGCTAACTCCCGCCCTGACGTACTGGACATTGCCGTGGTCAGGGGCGTTTATTGCCCGGTCCACGTCTCCGTCATTTCGGAACTGTCCTCGGACCATTGCCCTATCAGTGTGCATATAGCTACCCAGCACGCCACCGTCCGCGACGAGCGGCGGGTAATCGAGTGGGACCGCTTTAGCCCGGGGTTCAGTCGCCGTCTACCTGAGCATATCCCGCTCGACACTACCCAGCATGTCGACAAGGCAGTTGCCTTATTCGACACAGCCGTAGTCTCGGCGGTCGACGTGTCTTCCCGGATGAAGCCGGGGCTCACGCCCGACTATCAGCGTATCCCCGAAGAGGTGTCTCAGCTCGCTTGCGAGAGGAATCGCCTCCGGAGACGCTGGCAGAGGACTCGTGACCCGGGTGACAAGGCTGCGTTCAACAGAGCGTCCGGCAAGTTGCGTCGCGACATGCTGGCGTTCCGTAGACGCAAGTGGGAGCTAGCTGTTACACAGATGGATGGCCCTGCCGAGGACCGTAATGTCTGGTGGATTCCCAGTGCCCTAACGGGAAAGCGTAAACGCACGCCTCTCCCCGCACTGGTCGGACCCGGCGGTCAACCCCTCGCCCGCCCCCTCGAAAAGGCAGAGTTCTTGGCTGACAGTTTAGAGCGACAGTTCGCTCCCAACCCATCCAAGAACCCGGCTTTCACTGAGCAAATCTGCCGCGAGGTAGAGCGCTTTCTATCGGCCGGTATTACAGTCCAACCGGAGCCCATCTACCCGGAGGAGGTCTCTGAGAGGATTGTTCAGCTCAAGCCCCGGAAGGCGCCTGGCCCGGACGGAGTCATGAATTCCGCCCTCCATCGCCTTCCGGAGCGAGGAACCCAGTTCCTCTCTGACCTGTTCAATTCATGCCTCAGACTGGCCTACTTTCCGGTGAAATGGAAAACGGCCACAGTAATCATGATACCCAAGCCGGGAAAGAATTCTTCTCGCGTGGAAAACCTCAGGCCCATCAGCCTCTTGTCCGCGACGTCCAAGGTTTTCGAGCGTTGATCCAGCGTAGGATCCGCGACCATCTAGAAAGACTAGACGTGCTGATCCCCGAGCAGTTCGGCTTTCATGAGCTGCACTCCTCGACTCATCAGCTGATGAGACTTGTGGAATGCATTACCGAGGCTGGCTGCCAGGGCAAACAGACGACTGCGATCTTCCTAGACGTAGAGAAAGCCTTTGACCGCGTGTGGCACGAGGGTGTCCTTTACAAACTCACGGAAGTCCTTCTTCCAGATTGCTACGTTCATTTGATCGGCAGCTTTCTGCGAGACCGTAGCTTCCGAGTGAGAATAGACCACGCTCTCTCTTCGGATAGGCGTATTACCGCTGGCGTCCCTCAGGGAAGTGTCCTTGGGCCTCTCCTGTTCTCGCTGTTTGTCAACGACACGCCCCGAGTTCCTGGAGTAAAGTTGTCGCTGTTCGCGGACGACACTGCGGCTTTTGCCTCAGAGCCGAACGCGAGTTATGCGGCAATTAAGCTCCAGCGTCAACTCGACGCGTATGTCGGGTGGACCGATGACTGGAGAGTTGCCGTTAACGCTTCCAAGAGCGCCGCGGTAATATTCTCGCGCAAACGCAAGAGGCCTCGGCCGCTTAAAGTAGGCCCCGTCGAGGTGCCCTGGACCAATAGCGTCAAGTACCTTGGGCTCCACGTGGATTCCCGACTCACCTGGCGAACCCATACAAATTACATCCGACAACGCGCTTCGGCGCAACTCAGTAGACTCTGGCCCGTGCTATCTAATCCGGCAATGACCCCCCGGCTAGGTAAGCTCATAGTCAACTCGTACGTGTTGCCCGTGATTACCTACGCCTGTCCTGTTTAGGGATACCTGGCTCGTGGTCATAGAACAACGCTCCAGCGCGTACTCGACCGGGGACTGAAGCTTGCGTGCAAAGTCCCCCAGAGGTACTATTCTCGTCTTTTGAGGAGAGGACTCGGTGTCCGCTCTCTTGATGACACCGTGAGACGCCTGGCGCGTAGATTCTATGTTCGTTCCGACAGAGTGACCCACAATTCCCTCATTGCCGGACTTGGTAAATACACCCCGCGACCAGGTGAGTCCTGGAAGCTACCTAGTCCCGGTGGTATAAACCACCAATCGCAGGTCGCTTCAGACCCCCCCTAAAGATAAAACAATATAAATTGAACTCAAACTGACCCAGTGGCAGGAGTCCTTCCTGAGACTCGGGACACTGCACCACTCGCGACCCGCGCAACCCCCAGTTGTGTGTGTGTGTGTGTCTCTCACTGTTGCTTGTCCCATTTCACTGGGCGAATTGTTCGGCATACCATCTATTACGAACATTCTTTGCTACTGAAGATGGCCACCGGTGGTGTGGCCGAAACGTCTAGCGATATTACATCAGGCATTCGACCACGGCCTTTCAGCCCGGAAGTTTTAATTAATTATAGTAGCAGTAAATGTTAAGTAAAAGTACAATTAGCTGGATTTATAGTGGTCATACTAAGTTACTGTACTTTTTATTTATGAATTTAAAGGTGTTTAAGGTAACTAATAAATTATAACATTTTTTGGTCATTAATGATTAAAACTATTATTATCTTGTTAAACGAATAGAGTAGGCTTAATACAGTTTAATAATATTAAATGCTGAGTTAGTTAAATTCAACGTTCCTATTAGCAGATGCACCTTTTCCCCCGCCATGGCAATGTTTGTAGACTATCACTTAATACCACGGCTAAAAATCTAAGGACTCATTTTGAATGTTATGCAAATAGATCTCCTCACTGAATTCATTCGTCTAATGAATTTGTTAATGCGAAATAAACTTACGTACTGTTGATCAGGCACACTCTTAAGTGTACTTCGTTTTCACCCGTATACTCGTGCTGATGATGACAATAATGTAGGGCTATAATGTAGAACATGATAAGGAATTAATTTTTGTTCCAGGTTGGGGTACAACTTCGTTTGGCGGTCCACGTTCCAGTGTTTTAATGAAAACATACGTAAATATAATTGATATGTCTTACTGCAATGCAACGTACGGTTCCCAGGTGTCATGGGATACACAATACTGCACTTACGGAGAAGGAACAGATGCATGCCAGGTAAAGTAGTAAAATGCTGTCGTATAATGAAAGGCATAGGTTATCTTTATCTCGTCACATAATAATTTACGCTCTTGAATAACTTCGTTTTTTGAGTTCTGTAATCTCTCTCTCTCTCTCTCTCTCTCTCTCTCTCTCTCTCTCTCTCTCTCTCTCTCTCTCTCTCTCTCTCTCTCTCTATAACCTTTTTGTCTTCATTGGTCACGATTCTGTGTCATTACCCGCTACCCTAGTGGCAATCTTCTACCCCCATTAGGCGATCCCATTTAGGCGGTCCCATTATCTTTGTTCGCCTAGATTTTCCGTCACTTTTCTTGCTGGTTTCGTTTTCCTGCATACGGAGGACACGTTAAACTCATTTAATGAGTGTAGTTAGTTACTAGTGGCTTTTTATTTACCTCGTGCAGTTCGTGGTTAAAACGAAATACATATGTTGTAATGTACAAAGTTATAAAGAACTGCTTAAGCATGAATCCTGAAAGTAAGCGCATGAATTCAAAGCGTGATAGGATACTTAACGAATTGTAGCTTACATGCCACATGACTGTAAATAATAGCCTACATTTTTAAAGTGCGAACCTTCTGAAACTCCAGATTAACAAAAACTGTTTCATGAATAAATTAAGACTGTATTTCCGTGTTTCTGTTTTTCGACAGAGTATACGTATTTCTTAGAAATATTTAAGCATTTGTGTGTAAGTGATGGAGAAAGAGAGGGAGGGAGAGAGAGAAACAAAGAAAGAGAGAGAGAGAGAGAGAGAGAGAGAGAGAGAGAGAGAGAGAGAGAGAGAGAGAGAGAGAGAGAGAGAGAGAGAGAGAGAGAGAGAGAGAGAGAGAGAGAGAGAGAGAGAGAGAGAATGTAATTCATGGTCTTTCATTTATAATTTTCTTTCTTAGAGTTCAGTCTAAGATAAGAAAAGACAATCTAAGATAAACAGACAAATTTGAGATAGGCCTATATCAATCTGTACTGTATTTGCAGTTGGTTTAAATAACATTGGTCAACATGAAATCTTTCCGACTTTAAAATAACAAATTATTATTAATTTTGACGTAAGAAAAACGATTCTAATGTTTAAATCTATTACTTAGCTCTCATTTTTATAAAAACAGCGATTACCTTTATGATTTAGTGAAATATTTCAATTTTGTTAAATAACTTTGAAATAAAAAAATTGGGTTGGCAACACTGAGTGCTATGCAATTTAATTTCTAGAAAAAATTTAAATATGAAGAGACCATCAAGGACCATCAATGACAGATATGTGGAGACCTGAAGGTTAATGCCGTCTCGGAATTATGCCATATTCGGAAGATTAAGGCAGTTAAGGTATACCAAACATTGCTACTTTCTTTGCATGTGGTATAGTCGTGATTGGTCTTCACATTACATAAGAAAAATCTAGTTTCATGAATACTGGTGAAGCCTGGAAACAAGAATAATCAGTACACTTACTTAGTTGCCCATGATAAAATCATACTGCCACTTTTACATATTAAACACGGCTGATGAAAAATTTTGTGAAAGCTATATATTAGGAAGATTTTAGGTATTTAAAGAAACAATTCTTACATTGGAGTGATGCTAAGACCAAGGAGAGAATTTTTTTGGCCAACAGATGCATAAACTTTTTAAAGGTAAAACCTTTAACTGGAGCGATTGAGAAAGCAACTTGAAAAGCCTTCAAATCTGTTGTTATCAACTTCTTGGGTAATTGAAGAACTGTAAACTAGGATGTAGCTGTTAATGAACTTTTGACAACATATCGAGAATCAGGTTGCAGTACGTCGTTTAAAATACTCTTTCTTGATTCAAATCTCGACTTCTTCCCAAGCAACTGTGGTACATTAAATTATGATTATGCAGACCTCTTCTACCAACACAAGACAAGAGATACTCCAGAAGTAACCTTAAAAGAAACGCTCGAAGTAGGAGGTAAGAGTTTCACACACACACACACACACACACACACACACACACACACACACACACACACACACACACACACACACACACACACACACACACACACACACACACACACACACACACACACACACACACACACACACACACACACACACACACACACACACACACACACACACACACAATAAGTTTACACATCTTCATATCGAGACTTAAAAAATGTTCTGATGTCATATTCAGGTTTCTCACCACATTTTTGGTTGGAATTAAATATTTTGGTAAACAAAAGAATAAACTTTTTTGACCTGTGTAATTGACTGGAACTCAATTTGATCCAGTCTCTCAAATTCCTTAGATGTTAAAAGCATATTTCCTCTTTATTAGAAGCATACATGACACCTTAAAATATGTAATGGTTAAATTCCTTTGCTAATACCGTCATAGAAACAACTCTAGTTGTTTCATATCAGTTCAAATCTCAGTAGTGTATAACAGTGAAGAGAAAACAACAATTCGTTATTCTTATGGTTAAGTCTAATCTCATAATTTATAATTAAATATAGTTTCTTATTGCCTAACTGCAGTATGTAAATAAGGTTTCTTCATTCACTGCTTGGTGTGTCTGCAGCAACGAGGTTTCGGGTCGTCACTGCACGAACAAGCACATAAGTCAGGGAAGGCGAACGAATGTTCTTCAATTTGCTGTTGCACCGCTGCAGACAGCGATGGAGTTCCTCTGGAGTTTATACACGTAAGCTTAGAGCCGTACCGGCATGGGAGATAGACCGCAGACTAAGTTCCAGCCCGATGAATGCTAGGTCATAGAGTACAACGCCGACATGTATTTGGTGCACAAAGAAGTTATGAACCAGGTCCCCTTCGCAGAGTTTTGCGAGCAAAGTAAGGATTTGTTAGCATCGGTCTGATCTCACGTTCTTGGCTGCCGTAAGAGTTGACCGGCGGGAGCGGAGAGTCGTACTGACTTGGATGGTAGATGCGGATGGCATGAGAGTCAGCAGGGACGTTGATATCACGCCGAGGAGGCGGTTAATTCCCGAGGCACTTACAAGCCTCGCGGTAGCCCGAGTCAGAAGGTCAGCACAGTGGAAGCAGCTCGAACAGATTCTGTTCTGTCTGACGCTGCTGCTCATAGTGAGCTAGGTAAACGTGGTGAAGCCATACTTGGATGCGCCGGCAAAATAAATACTGGAAATTATTATACAAATCTTGGTTGCTGGCAAGAAAAGACCTCCAGGAGTCTAAACATATTACCTATGCAGTTTAAGTGGGGATAGAACAGTCAGTCTCTTTGTAAGTTGTCTCTTGTTACTTTTTCTCCAAGTCCACTCACTGTTCTGCCGTGCTGTGCACCAAGATCACATAAGATGATAGTTATGTGTACTGTATATTTTTTGGTATTGTATAATGTTTATATATTTTTCTAACAGTCTTCTGTCGAATGACAATATCATGCTAATGTTTCAAAACGAATAAAACAAAAACAAAACCAAGTGAGAGGACTGAGTATATTGGATTTTTTGTACATATGAATTGAAAAATTGAAATATCTTGCTCTCCTTCAAAACATTAATACAGCGGTGACAGAAGACAGAGGTTTACACAGAAAAAGTGTCAGAGCACAGACAATAGAAAGACACAATTATGTTTATTAATTTGTTTCTTACCAATAAAAATTACCAATTCCGATATTTTACATTTTACAAAATCTTTGTTTAGTCCGACTCAGGTGGGCCGGTAGTGTGGAAAAATCCGTACACTGGACGATATGAACTGGTCGCTACAGTAGAATACGGCCAGGGTTGTGCTTTTGGATATCCCAGTATTAATAACAGGGTTGCACCCTTTTTACAGTGGATTAGTGACAATACACCAGGTAAAAAGCCTTACACTACTTTAGCGTATTTTATCATTTAAAAATATAATAATGGATAATAAGTTATAATAATGACTAGTTACCTCAAAAGATTAGTTACCTTTAAAAGTCATTATATGTCAAGTAGGATAGAAATCATTAATATTCAAAAACCTATTACTGAATTTTCAAAGCACGAATGTAAATATAAAATAGTCTGGCTGCTGGTACTGGCTCAGTACTGGTCCAATAACAATTTTAAATACTACTAGTCCCGCAGGAACATTCCCTTTCAAATAAACAAAAATTTATTAAATCGGTCCAGCCGTTCGGCGAACATACATTAAAAAAAGATAAGGACGAAAGTAGAACCTTCTTCTTTTTGAAGTTGGTTCAAAAGTAAAAGACGTTTCATTAAAGTTGACACAGCCGTTCCTATGTAATCGCCAGCACTTACTTGCATCGTATTAGACCAATAGTGGCCCAAAACTTGGCACACCGTGGAATCATTACCTTTAAAAAATAAAATAAGATTAGTTACCCCAAAAGTTCATTTCATTTCAAGTAGGATAGCAATTGTTAATTAATATTCGAACATCTATCATTGAATTTTCAAAGCACGAGTGTAAGTATATGAATACAGTATTGTGCTGGTCAATAACAATTTCAAATACTGTGGTCCACTGCAAAAATACGGCCTTTCAAATAAAAATAAAGAAAACAAACTTTCTGAAGTCGGTTAATAATTGAAAAGGTACTCAATGACGTTTTAAAATATATTATAAAAATAATAATTCAAAATAGTAGCCTTTAGTAAGTGTGTTACAGTCTGAACAGTAACGTTGACACTTTTTTGATATACAGTATGGGCCACAGATGATAGATACTAGAAATTATCCGTTAGGTTAGTACTGAACGTGAACTAATAATGATGGAAGATTTTGTGAGGTCCTGTCATGAACTAGATACAGTTATACAAACTGTATAACTTTGTGTTCACGTTTCGACAAACGTTGGTCATCGTGAAGACCTGTACATAATTAATTGGTAATACACACATAATTAATTGGTGTACACTGTCATTTTTGTGCGTTTGTTTGTACATGCTACACAAAGAATAAAAATAACTATCACACACACACACACACACACACACACACACACACACACACACACACACACACACACACACACACACACACACACACACACACACACACACACACACACACACACACACACACACATTTCAAACACTTTTTGCTTCAGTTTATTTCTTGATTTATACAATATATTTAATATTTATAATGACTTTACCTCAAGATGTATTTTTTCTTTATTTGGAACATGTTTCGAGACGCTTTGTGTTCCGATCCTCAGCCTTCCTAATTTTGTTCGAATAATTAGGAAGGCTGAGGATGGGAACACAAATCGTCCCGAAACATGTTCCAAATAAGGAAAAAATACATCTTGAGGTAAAGTCATTATAAATATTAAATATAATATATACAAATATATATATATTTATAGTAGGCCTATACATTAATAAGATATAATGGAAGTATTGCATAAATATTAATTTTACCTATCCTCTGAATATGTACATTAATTCTGTACTACCGGAGTGGAGGTGATGACTATAAATTCAGTCGAAAGCAGGCACAAATGTTTTAAAACTGTTTCTAGTTGTTAATGATCAAAAACTCACAAAACCTTTCATAACTAGCACTTACAAAAAACTGCATCTTTATTAAGCGACTTTGTCCTATATTGATTTTAGATTACAGAATAAATAATTATTTTTGATTATCAATTATTACTCTGTAAAATTTATAGTTAACTTTACATTACATATTGTAAATTAATTATTTTAAAATCACTCAATTTATTATTTCTACCAATTAAAACTTTCTCAGAAAACACTAAACTTTAAATGTCGTTTAAGGATGACGATATTCATCCTCCTCATCATCATCATCATCACCGCAGCAGCAGCAGCATCAGCATCATCTTCGTCGTCCTTGTCGTCACCATCGTCATCATATTATAGTTACGTAATTACAGTGCTATTAAAACAATCTGCGTCTTCTGACAGCTAAGAAGCACGTGGTGTTCGATACAGTTGCGGGAGCGCTGATTGGTCAGTGTGGGACTGTTGACTGAGGAGAAAGGGGGAGGGAAAGCGCACGCCTGCCGGTGATTGGCTCACCTCGGAGTCTCGTCCGAGTTACCATAGCAACTACTTCTTGTAAACACGCAAGGAGAACTGTCAGAAGGCGCAGATTGTTTTAATAGCACATGTAGTACTGTATTTGTAACACAGTTCTATGTTTACTGTTTACAGGAGAAGTTTTCTGTTACGCATAGCGTGTCGAAGTTACCACATACCGGAAACTGAAGTTGCCAAAGCGATGCCAAATTATATTAGTTAAGGGTTATTGTAATTATTGTAAAATAAGAAAATATATTTTTATTATAAAAGAATTTTACTTAAAAACAAGTCATTAATCTGGCTGACTCTCCTATACACGCGTAGCCACTGGATGTAGACGTCAGTGTACAGTAGAACTGAACTCCCATAACCAGAGTAATGTGGGCGGGACGAATTCCGGATATTGGAAAATTTCGGATAAGAGAGAAAATATTATTAAAATATTTTAAATATAAACATTAAGGCAGCTACTGTTGCGTTTTCATATTGTTCAACGTAGTTCATTGCCACCTACGAAAAATTTACAAATATTTTCAAGATTTTTATCACTTTTATAGATAAAATTTTCACTGCATCATGCTAACATACAGTCTAGTATAGACTTATGTAACTTACCTCTAATACCTTAAATCCTTCCTCTAGTGTAAGGCGGTTTTCTTGTCTTGAATCTGGATCATCGTCTTCGCTATAACTGGGTTCGTCCTCTTCATCTTCGGTTGCAAAGTTTATAATCCGTTGGTCAATGAGGTCGGGAATCTCAGTTTTAGTCAAGTCTTCACAACTATCAATCTGATGAACTAATTCCACCAGACTATCAAAAGTGTCTCCATTAGTAATGCCTTCCATGATTTCATGAGTGTAAACTTTTTCACCAGACTCCAAACTTCAGCGGCCCAGAACGTTACACGTTTTCATATAAATTGATTTTAAACTATTTAACAAACACTAGTAGTCATCAGTTCTACGGACTGTAACAATATTTTTTTAATAATTTGTTTTAAAGTTTTTGATAACTCCCTGGTCTAGGGGTTGAAGTAATAGAAAATAAGCCACAATTTTGTTGGATCTCAATTCAGTAATGTTTCAGTACGAAGAACTATTGTAAATGAAGAGAATTGCTTTAGGCGGAATTTTTTTAGATGGTAAGATACTGGTGACTTTCAGTACAAACTGCTCATGAAACCATTCTTTAAGCAATTCAGACGACACCCATCCAGTTTTCTGACTTCTATAATTCACCGGTAGCGCATTTGGATCAGTGTTTTTAATTGCCGTGTTTTTTTTTAATTTCCGTGTTAGCATAAGTGGAATACGGTGATCTCGTCATGCATAGTTACAGTAGAGAATAGTTATCCTTTCTTTACTAGTTTTTTTTTTAACCTGGCGCTTTTTTCCTTGCTTACTAACAAGGCTTTTTGCAGGTAGAATCTTTAAATTAAGGCCCGTCTCATCAGCATTATATGTTTGATCCTTCAAACTACTAAGTAAGTGTAGTAAGGGAGGGCGGGGCATGGAGGACCATGTAAGACAATTTTGTTTATAAAAATTTTGTAATTAATTTTTTAAAACTTTTTTACATTGGTCATATGCTCTCACAATATCTCTTTAATTCTGAAGTGTAATTAGTTAATTTAATTATTATTTTAAATATTTTTTTAAACAAAAATACAACTTCGACACGTGGTCCTCCTTACCCCCTGGTGCGGGGTAAGGAGGACCATATGGTCCTCTTTACCTCATATTGGAATAACAATTATTATAACGACAAGTAAATATTTATTTTACAAATTATCATAATTACTAATACACAAGCTTTACAAATACAGACTCACACGAAAACAAATGAAGTGATAATTAGTTAAAATAGTTGTTATAAAATATTCACACAATTATTATCACATTAACTACCGGTAGCTGTTATTATTATTATTGCTAATATAGAAACAAATATTATTGTACAAGTAACAAACTTAGAGTTACACGCAAACACAAAAACAAGGTAAAAATGGCAATCAGTTTAAACACTTCTTATAAAATATTCATGCAAATGTTTAAAAAAATACAAACAAAAACAAGGTAAAAATGGCAATCAGTTTAAACACTTCTTATAAAATATTCATACAAATGTTTAAAAAAATACAAAAATATTAAACCTGTAAGGTTTTGCAAAAGTCACAAATAAAATTGTCTTCTCCTTCATCAACACCTGAACAAGCTTCATGTGCCCATTCTTTACAAGAAGCACACATTATCCATCCTTCACCTTTCTTAGAATTACTATATTTTTCTTTACAAAATATGCAGGACGTATTTTCATCTTCACTGTCATCAGAGCTTTCAGTACGTTTTTGCACTTTACAAGATTTTACTTTCTTACATTTTTTGCTGTTATTTGTTAATTTCTTACGTTTTTGTTTCTCTTCCAGAACATTTTTGTTTGGTGAACTTGTTAATACCGATGAACTCTGTGATGTCTTCTTCTTCCTCTCATTTACCTTTTCTTTTTTTTTTTTGGAACTGGGGATAATTTGTTCAACGTTGATGAAAAAAGATTTCTTGTCAAAGTGGTTGTTTGTTTTGTAGAAGAGAGAAGATTATTAAGCCCACTGGTTCCAGGGGTAATGCTGTTATCTTTCCCATTATTTTCAACAATGTTGCTCTGTTCTAAATTATCTGTTTTATGTCGTCATAAATGATGACAACCAGTCTTTCCCTGCCATTTTCTTATCTTTGTTAAAATTATGTTTTAATTGTAACTGTTCTGCAAGTTCATAGGCGATTTTTCTAACCTCCATAGGTGATAAACCATAAAACCGTCTTTGCATATCTATTAAATGTCTTACCAACTCTTCTTCTTCAGATTTGTTGAATACCGGATTCAGTGGTCCTTCGACTGGTCCTTGAATTTGTGTTGGGTTTTCTTCTTTCATTCGCCTCAGTAGACAGGTTTTTGGTATGTTATACCGGACAGCAGCTTGCCTAATCGACAGACCTTGTCTAACAGCAGCTACAGCAGCCCTGGCATCCTCTGCAGTCCACTTTGGTGGTGAGCTCTTTCGCTTATAATTTCGCATCTAAACAAGAAAAGTAAGGTTTTAAGTTTATGTAGCAATACAAACTGAAAAGTAAAACTAATTGTGTCAATTTAAGTACATACAAGTTACTTTAAGTTACTTATGTCTTAAAAGACAGAACTCCATAACTGTAGTAGCATTTAGGCCAATTCCGCACAAATGTGTATAATTCCCTTTATCAATAGTACATTCATCAGTAAATTTTTACAACTTTGATATTAAGCACAGGCTATAAACTCATAGCTAGATTCGTGCTTGATATTCAAAATTCAAAATGATTTTATATTTATTTTTTTAACATGGGATTCTGGCTGTAAGTTATAGGAATATTAAATTAGACATTAAATTTATTGTTAAAACTTTAAGATACACAATCTGTTTACGAATAATAAACCAATGGAAGTTATCAAATTATTAGTTTGTTACTTATTGTAGATGTCTTATAAATTTTATTATTATCTTTAATTTCATAAGAACTGGATTTTCATGTAAAATTTCGTAAAATATTTCATTTCGTAACATTTAGGGCAGTGTTTTATTACCAATATAATTAAAATAACATTTTAAGAAATTTAAATTAGATGGGGCATGCGGGACCAGGGTGGGGCAAGGAGGACCATGGTGGTCCTCTTTACCCCACCATGCAGCATTTAAGAAATATGAAAGTAGAAGATATAGGTTATGAGAAAGGATAATGGTGAGCTTATAGATGTAAAACTCACATAATACTTTATACACTTACGCATTTGTTTTTATATTATCACTACAACACACTCAGTTATACAGAAAGAATCACCTTGAGAAATTTACAACACTTACCTTCAAAACAACTTTTCAAAGTGTAGCGTCACTATACACAATAATATGGCGTCTTCTTCTCCACGCTTCAACTGGGAGAACTGTTACCAACATAACAACACAATATTATTGTCGTATCTTCTGAAATATCGTAGTTATTGCTTTGGTCCTCTTTACCCCGCTGGTCCTCTATGCCCCGCCCTCCCTTACCCCTCTGTTGTGTTTTTTAACTTTTCTTTAAATTCAATTGTGTCACTTTTATCGGTGGATACTTGTCCTCCACTTATTGTCTGTAAAGCCACGTATTGTTGTTTTGATAGTTCATCTTCTTTTTTCACAGCACTAAATTAATATTGGTTATTAAACTTTCACTTATGAACTTACTTTGTTTCCTCCCGTACGCGTTTCGGCATGATGTGCGCCTTCGTCAGCGGTGAGACAGACTCCGCCGTTGTCTCACACCGCTGACGAAGGCGCACATCACGCCGAAATGCGTACGGGAGGAAACAAAGTAAGTTCACAAGTGAAAGTTTAATAACCAATATTAATTAAGCCACGTATTGTCTGTGGATAATTTATCCAGCTAATTGTCTGTAAAGCCCTAGCGAAATTTCCATCCGTCTAACCAACCGGAACTAGCACAGAACACTTTATAACTATTACCTAGTTTAGAAGCCAAAATTTGTGTTTTTTCTTGTACAATAGGGTCTGACAGAGCGACACATTTTTCTCTTTGGTTAAGAAACCTGACATAAAGAGCTTCATTTAAAATTTCGTACTTACATTTCTTCCTAACTTTACAATGTGTTTGCCCACTACCGGGTTTTGCAGAAAATTTTATTAACATTTCTTTTCACTTCATCCAGTCACTAACAGTCGACGCTCCGACATTTAAATCAGCTGCCACAGTACGCAACATTTCACCCTTTCAAACCCTGTTTACGGCTTCCATTTTTTCTTCTCTACTGTAATCACCACTCGTTTTCTTTTTGTTGACATCACAAGTGATTTAAATGCACTGTCAGCGGCAAACACAGTAACAAAAATTAACCGTAAACTTAATCACAACACTTTTAAACTACTGTAAAAGTAACTTCACTATCCAGCAAGAACTGCGATAACAGACACGAACGAAAATACCTTCACAGTACAATAGCCTACAACGGACTGGCCCAGGCTGTTTACACTATGCTTATACTAATTCATAGAAGTTGTAGTACGGCTTCGTATAAATTGTTTAGTCGTAAAAACAAAAACAACAGTGGCTAATTTACCCTTAATTATGTTCATATGTACTATTTGTAGGCTGTTTCGAAAACAGCCTGTTTTTACAGATATATTACCGTTAACGAATCTTAAAATTATCAAGTACTTTTTTCGTATTTGTATTTTTTCCGATTTTCAGTCCGGTTATGAGAGATTCCGGATATGGAAGGTTCTTCTGTATTCCCCTATCGTTGTGCAGTTGTGGTAGAAGTTACAATGCAAAATTTCAAATTTTAATTACTTATTCTTATTTAATTGGGGCTCAAATGGGGGAGTGATGCGTAATATATGGCCTGCATGCAAGAGCTGGTCACTAGCCTCTCCTCTCCAACTCCAACTTTCGCCTACAACCGGTGGGCCCTGTTAAGTCGAGCAACCCATGCTAAGGTTGTGGTAACCAACCTCTACGGCAGCTTGAGTCGGCGAGCCAACGAGAGATGGTGGTCTGGGCGTGGCGGCCCTAAGGTAATCAGGGGCCCGGCTTACCAAGATGTAGTGTGTCGGCAGCAGGATGCATGGCGGGGTTGGCGGCGGAAGAACATAAAAATGTCAACGGCGGCGCCCATAGATCTAGTGAGTATGATCTACTGCGGACGGGTGGATGAGACTCGTTAGCTCAGTGAAGGCAACTCATCTAAGAGACGGGAACTCTAAACATAAAACCCCTGGTCCTCCAGTTTGGGGGTTGGGGGTAGGGTTAACAACCCACCCCATAAAAAAACTATTGTTATGAAACCAAGAGAAAAAGGAAAAGCCGGACGGATTAATGGAAGTGGGACTGGATCTTGGAAAAGGGACAACGATTTTAAACTTGCGACGTGGAACTTGCGTTCCTTATACAAACCTGGAGCCTTGAAGATATTAACAGGAGAGGTTCCCAAATATAAGATAGATGTTTTGGCTATGCAGGAGATGAGGTGGACTGGCACTGGAATCATGGATCGAAGGGACTACTCGGTGTATTACAGCTGTCAGAACCGGGACCATGTACTTGGCACTGGCTTCTTGGTAAGCCGTAGAATGAAAGAAAACATCATTGATTTTAAACCCCTTACACCTAGAATGTGTAAAATAAGACTCAGGGGAATCTTCTTTAATTATACTATAATAAACGTGCATGCCCCAACTGATGATGAGCCTGAGGAGGATAAAGATGACTTTTATGACTTGCTGGAGAATGCGTATGCCAGCAGCCCTAGACATGACATAAAAATAATCATAGGTGACTTAAATGCTAAAGTAGGAAGCAGCCATGCTTGTAGTAATATAGGAAAGTATAGTTTACACTCTGAACACTCAGACAATGGTTTCAGACTGTTGAACTTCGCAGTTGGTCAAAATATGATCATAGGAGGGACTTTCTTCGATCACAAAGACATACATAAGGGCACATGGTCCTCTCCAGACGGGAGAATGGTCAATCAAATAGATTATGTCCTATTGGATGGTCGCCATAAGTCAGACTTACAAGATGTTAGAGTTTACAGAAGTGCCAACATGGATAGCGATCACTATCTCGTAGTTGCAAAACTAAGAGCTAGAATCTCCAATAATAGGAGGAAAAAGGAATAAAGACTGTTAGATAAAATACAGAAATACTAAAGGAAGAAGAAATAAAACGGAGGTTCGAGGAAGTTACTAATGAGAAAATTAGACAGTGGAGAATTGAATGCCGTGAGGAACAAGATATAGAAAACCACTGGCTTAATCTAAAAAACATATTAGTGACCACGGGAGAAGAAATCATTGGTTTGAAGAAGAGACAAGAGCGAGATTAGTGATTTGATAAGGAGTGTAAAGAGGCAACTGAATTCGAAAACGAGATATACAAATTAATGATCCAAAAGAAATGCACTAAGGCTGTTCAAGAGGAATACAGGAAAGCCAGGCGGATGGAAAAGAAGATTCATAGAGGGAAAAAGAGAGAGTATATGATGAGACAGATAAAAAATATAGATGAATATAAGAGTAAAAGGCTGAGCCGAGATATGTACAGGAAGGTGAATGACATGAGACAGGAATTTCAGCCTATAACAAATGCCTGTAGGGATAATAATGGTGGCCTTGTGAGTGATACTGCTGGCGTAATCAGGAGATGGACAGAACACTTCGAAGAGTTGCTAGGCTCAGTTAGGGAGGCTTCGATGGAGGCATCTGAGGATGAAGAGGAAGAAGGAGAATTCGAGGATGATAGAGAGGAGTTGGTGCCATCCTATGACGAGGTGTATGAAGCTCTAGAAAAGCTCAAAAATAACAAGGCAGCAGGTTCCGATGGTTTACCAGGGGAACTATTAAAGAGCGCAGGGGGAGATTTCATAAAGGAATTTGCCCATCTCATAGAGCGAATATGGCTAGAGGAGGTAATGCCTGATGAGTGGAACAATGGGGTGGTGTGTTTAATACATAAAAAGGGTGATCCACTCATATGTAAAATTATAGGGGCATCTGTCTACTTAATAAAGCATATAAGGTATTGTCCAACATCATATTTTCTAGGCTGCTTCCCTACGCTGAGGAAAACATAAAAGAATATCAATGTGGATTCACTAGGAATAGGTCAACAACAGACCAAATATTTACACTAAGGCAAATCCTGGAAAAACTTCGGAATATGGAGTGGCCACTCACCATCTCTTTGTGGATTTCCAGTCGGCATATGATTCAATCAACCGGAAAGTGCTATATAGAGCTATGAAGGAGTTGAATATACCATCTAAGTTGGTGCGTATGGTTGGAGTAGTTATGTACAATTCTAGGTGCCAAATCAGAATACAATCAAATCTATCTAACTCCTTAAAAACATTGAATGGGCTGAAACAAGGAGATGCCTTAGTGTGTCTGTTGTTCAACATAGCTCTAGAAAAGGTCATCAGGGATTCAGGAATTCAAACTAGCGGACACATATTTCACAAGGAGGTACAGCTACTGGCATATGCCGGTGATATTGACGTCATAAGTAGGTCTGAATCTGGCTTAAAGGAAGCTTTTCAGGAACTGGAGTTGTCCGCTAAGGCTATGGGCTTGGTTATAAACCAAAGCAAAACCAAATATATGGTTGTAGGTGCCAACACTCGTGCCCTGTCCCTGCGCATTAATGATTATGAATCTGAAAAAGTTCAAGGTTTTCCATATCTCGGGTCATATGTGGACTCTGGAAACGACTCCTCTAGAGGCATTGAAAAACGGATATTATCTGCTAATAGGTGTTACTACGGACTGGTGAAACATTTAAAGTCAAAATTAATAAGTAAAGAGACAAAAGCCTCTATACAAGACCTTGATCAGACCAGTTCTGATGTATGGCTCGGAATGCTGGGTGCTAAAAAAACTAGATGAGCAGAAACTATCCGTGTTTGAGAGGAAGGTACTGGAAAACGACATTTGGAGGCGACTGCATAATCGAGAGTTGTACGAAAGGTTTAAAGATCTTCCGATCGTGCAACTCATACAAATTAACAGATTGCGTTGGGCTGGACATGTGCAGAGAATGGCGGAGGATAGAATCCCAAAAAAAGTTATGAATTATTTGCCGATGGGAAGGAGAAGGAAAGGAAGACCGCGTACAAGACGGCTGGACCAGGTTGGTAAGGAGGCAGTGAGGCTGGGTGCAGCAATCTGGTGGACATTGGCCGGGAGTAGAGACCAGTGGGGACGATTTCTTTTGGAGGCCGGGGCCCGGACTGGGATGTAGCGCCGAGGATGTATGTATGTATTCTTATTTAATTCAGTTCCATTTATAATCAAGCAGAAAAGGAAACTAAGTGGAATGGAGGAGTGTTCATAATTGGAAGGAGAATACCCACGCAAAGGTAAAAATTTTATTAGAAATGTTTATCCAAAAATTTGTGTTCCAGTTTAATAGTGCATTTCTTAGTAGAATATATCCTGTATTTGATTTGCGGATGGATGCCATAGACAATACCATAATTCTCGTATCTCGGAAGAAGAGTGGAGAGGCCTGAGCACTGAACTCATGAGAACAATGTGGCATTTAAAACTCAACTGTTTCAAACGTTCCCTTTTCGACAGAAAATTACTACCACGTTTGGGACGTAATTACAAGTATTCAAGTAAGAATATTCAAACATTAAAGATAGATTATCTACCTTGATAAAAACTAAATTTTGAGAATATCTACCTTGCGATATAAAGAGAATAGTTTTGTAATGATGAAAATGATGCGGTTCAATATCGATTCTACAAGGAAATTCTTAATACCTTTTCACATTGAAAAAGTGTTTAATATAATCGATTACGTTTAAAACCATTTTCAAAGAATGTATTATTGGTCCATAGATTATTTTTTGTGTACAGTTTTACAAGCTGAGTACCATTTCAACGTCATGGACTCAATGTCTTACTTCCGGGATATAATAGTTGCCTATTCTACAACAATCTTGGAGCTGCTTTACATCAGATGGGATATAAAAAGCAGAATCACACAAGCAAAAGGAGTATTATTCAGGAAAAGATTTCTTCTGACATCCAGAAACGTGTTTCTGGAAACCAGGAAGAAATTCATATAAAGTTTCATTTGGACCGAGTTTTATAAAAAGTTTTATAGCTCAGAAATCTGGGCCCTGAGAAAACTGGAAAGGGACTACCATGAAACTTTTGAGCAATAGTTCTGGAGGAGGACCTTAAGAATGAGTAATGATGAGGTACTGGGGAGAGTGGATGAAAGAAGGTGGTTTCTGTTTAAAGCCACTGCGGAAAGCAGAAGCAGTATATTGGTCACTTGCAACGCCGTTTAAACTGTAGCCACCACCCTGCTAGAGGGAATGATTGAGGGGCGTAGTAGAAGGGGAAGGTCAAGACAGCAGTATATGGATGAAATAACAAAGGAAGAAAGTATGCAGAGATTAAGAGACTGTCTCGGAAGGGAAGAAATTGTAAGCTCACCGATCTCTGGGTTGAGAAATGAAGATTCTAGGACAGAAATACCTCAATAATTTGGACTGGGTAGAGCTTCAAAGCATTCGGATTAATAAAAGTCAGGATTACAAAAAACATATAAGTGTTATAATTTGCAGTCACGCTTGCTTTTTGGCCGACTTTTGAGCGATAGGCTTAGGTCTTTTGCCTTACAAGTGAATTAGATGTTTGACCTATGAATGGAGTCACTGAATATGAAAGCTGTTGGAATAGCTTACTGAATTAAATCACATATAGCCTTCTGGTGTCATTCCAAAATAATGATTGATATTGAAAACAAATAAGATTTCAAATTTAAAGATACAGAAACTTCCGAAACAGTATGGAGAAACATTGACGTAGACGGAATTTTTAGACTATCGTTCTTAATATTTTTTTTTTTGTAAACCAGTCCTTTAATTCCAGATGAATTGTTTAAAATAATGAGTCATAGGTTTAGTGCTTCATTTACTCCGAAATTTTATTCAGTGGCATATAATTTTATTTTTTATTTTAACTCTGCGGTTACTAAAAGTTATGGCAAAAGTTAAAAAAGTGTTTAGTTAAAAATATTCTTTTGTTGAATTTAATTCGTATTACAATCTATACCATTGTAATTACAATATCGACCATCGGTAACATTAATGGTCGATAAGTTAAAAAAATAATACAATTAAGTAAATTCAAAACGGAAAACAGGATGCATTCAACGAAAAATTAACACATTTTTGACAAGTCTTCTGATGACAATTTTATGTTATTTTTGTGTGTGTGTGTTTGCGCGCGCAGAATAATTTTAACAGGAAAACAATTTTTTATAGGAATTAAATATTATTCTTAAGCAGTTATAAATTATCGTTTACTTTTTAACGTGATCTATTTCGCTTAATTTTAGCACGATTTATTTTTGCAAGCTCATAACTGTAACTGTTTTTATAACCACTATAAATATGGGAGCGTTTTAGAAAATTATTTCTGCAGGGCACTTCAGAGTGGTGGAACCAACTGTTACTAAATACAGTTTTTCAATGCATTAAAAAAGTACGATATTTTACTTTTGTTTACATTACTTCAAATACGAAATCCCAAAGAGATTTTGTTTACAGTATGCCTACTCATAATCGTATACATTTGTTGTTTTTAATGGAGAACTCGACTATTTTGTAATATTTTCAGGTTTTTGCATTTAACTCGAAAACTCAATTTGTAATAAAAATGGAAAGTTTGGATATGTAATGGTATTTACGTTCGCGTGTTTGTTACATATTATCATTATAATATCAGATGCCCGCTGATGGTACCATTTTTTACAACACTGAGGCACCAAGTATTAAAAATGATGCGATAATGATCAAATGAAAATCATTTTCGTTACGTCTTCCATACGATGGAGTCAAATAACATTAAACTAACTTGCTGGATACCCTCTGAAAATTCACAGAAACGTGTTCGGCTTAGAAATGGAATACGTTAAAAATTGCCAGTGTGAAGCTGACATTGATATTTGTAACAACGTTCGGTAGGCCCTAAGTCAAGTTTACGACTTTAAAACATCAATATGTTTTATTTGGCAGGAGTGTCACCATGATGCAGCCCACCACACGGAAATTCCAATTTGTAATGGATTTGTTTTCCTCTTACGGGGAGTTGAATGCCCACGTAGAGTGAATTAACCAATATAGACTAAAAGAAGTGAATTCAATTTTCTTATATATTTCGTCGTATTATGATGTATAAAATGATGTCTTATAATTTTGATAAAAGTACCAGTGGCGGCGCTAACGAAACGGGGGCCCCCCCGCGAAACTGTGTTTGTGAATACTTTCTCGTCTATCACAAAGCGTTTGCAATTTGCAAAGGATGTTTTACACGTGTACAAACTCTTAAAATTCATTGTTGCTAAATAGACAAAGTTCTATACAAACTATAAAAAAACCAAAATAAAAAGAATGATTTATTTTTACGTCAAAGATCTAAATTCAGACTATGAAACAGTACCGCACACAGAGTGTTAAAAATTTATTATTTAAAAACGAATATCAAAGTAACATTCTAGCTTTTTTCAAACATTTAAATTAGTTTGTAACTGAATTTGTAAAATTCTTGAATATACTCTATACAAGTTCTCCTTAAGTCTAATCCAATTCAATAACACTCGAACTCAAGTAATGTACAATATTTACAGATGAGGATCAACCAAAGTTCACTGTTTTCCTAAGCCTAGTCTTCTTTTTTTAATAGCTAAGAACTTTTCAACCACTTCGTTTTTAGTTTTCTGTGTCTCTTCATGCTCAATGCTTAACAGTGCCAAGTCACTCAACCGAGTTTGGGCCATGGTACTTCTTAAGTATGACTTAAATTAATTAATTTAAGTTTTGAAAAGCTTCTCTCCGCTGTAGCTGTTGTGACAGGTATGGTTAAATAAAGCTGCAAAGCTGTAGTTATGTCTGGGAGGCAACTCATAAGGCAGCTGTTTTCTTCAACCAGTAAATTCATCATTTCTCGAATTCTTTTCTTGTGTACAATTTCTTTGGCCATCAGAGCTTTGAAGGATATTACTTGGTCAGGCAGTGATGTGGAAAGGTCACCAGGATACACATTTAGCAGAGCCTTATTTTTCTCCACTATTGTCTCTTGTGAGAAGTTTACTAAATTCTGAGGCGTCAGGAATGAAAACCTATCATCAATGCAACGCAATCCTTCGAATCTCATTTGTAGCTGAGCTATTACAATATCTAGTGTTGCATTGAAAACTTTTACTTCAAATGATTTCACTGGGTCGTCAATTCTATGGTCAACTGATAATTCAACAAAGAAGCGTTTTACAACTCGTTTACGCTTATTTTTCATGTTACAAGTTATGTCCCATGACTGGGCCAACTGGGGCCCCCCATGAGGGTCGGGCCCCCCCGCGCCGCGGGGTCTGCGGGGGCCTTATCGCCGCCACTGAAAAGTACATAACGGTAGAATTTTTACAATTAATGTCTATATTTTTTCCTTTGTTGTGATAATTATGTGTCGAATAAATAAATGCAGACCGGGGTATTTGTCTATGAAGTACCATGAACCTGTGCTGTAAATTGTCAATACACATTGATCAGTTTTATAAAGGTTAGTGGTAAGGTCAAACAATTATTTAATTTCTTTACGCGTCAGCTTTGCGCATTTCGTTGATTTCAAGCTTCAAGTTTTTAAGTATTCAGTGTTTTCTTAACATCTGTCTCGTCAATATTTAAACAACTGGTATCTGAAGTATTACATTGATATTGTGATGGTACATCTCATCACATATGTATAAGATATATTATAACGATAAGATATAAATAACAAGTACTAGCACAAGCCATGAAAGAAAAACAAACTTATTAAAAAGTATGTAACTAACATTAAATTATCAATTCCAACATCCAACAAAAGTAACCAAAGAAGATTATATTAATATTATATAAGAAACAGTAGTTATAAAAGGAAATTCAGAAAAGAATAAACAAAGAAAAATTTCTAATAACGTGACAAAACCCAATAGTTATGGTAGGTGAGGGGCATGAACATTAACACGAACAATATGAACTATATGAACAATAACACGAGCTACAAATGGACTGATAATAAAAGAAAAATGAAACGGGCGACTATGAATATCACAAGAAAAATCAACATTGAATAGAAGAAATGAGAAGAGGCAAAGAACCAGATTTAGAACTGAGAAACAGAAGTTTGTACCAAAAAACATGACAAATTGACCCAATCTAATGAGTAAACTAATCCCATTCTTTTAATAAACAATACAATTGATAGGAGTACCCAATAAAGATAATATAAAATTAAGAATGCAATGCAGTAGAGTAAATAATAAAAAAATATGTAATAATTTAAGAAACCAGTGTAAATCTATGAGTTCAAACAAGTGAAAATAGTGAGAGCCCAAAATAATTAAATGATGATCAAAAGATCATAATATAAACCAGTGGGGAAGTGAAAGCCAGTGGGGGTTATCATTAAAGTGATAAAGGTCTTATGAACCACATATATGGAAATAAGAACCAAAATATAGTGACAAAGTGTTTTTTTTATTAAGTGTTTTGGTAAACTCCAATGTACTATGTTATGTATAATTATTTATTCATAAGGATTGAACACTTATTCATTTTTAAATAATGCACAGTTATTGGCCTATGCTATAATTTAAATAATAAGATATAGTGACATATAAAAGAGTTAGGGTAATAAACACCCATGTTCAGTTATATTAGAAATAGTTAATATGGGAGCCTGTGTGCACCATTAATTTATATGTTATAAAAAGTTTTGTTAAAAAAATGTTAGTTATTTAGTGAACAGAATGTTCATAAACTGTTCAAAATGTTAATCAGGTAATTGGGAAAGATCTAATATTATAAAAAGGATATTGTACAGAAATAACTAACTGTTAGACATGTAGGCCTAAGGAATTGAGCCAGACCCAAGCAACATTGAAATAGTTAGATAAACACTACTAAATTAAATAAAACTAAAAACAAAAGCTTGGTTTTGATAAAATATAAAGATGTTAATGGAGGGAGATGTATAAACCATCCATTGCTATCATAATATAGATAATGGACATAATTATAAAGTGTTTAGTAAGCCACTAAGCTGACATGGCTTCAGTATTATTGTTATTGTCAGAAAAATAGGTGTAGATATCTTAATTAATGATATTGTATGAAAAGTAGGAATACTCAGAATTATATTTGGTAGTAAGAATAACAATATTAGAAGATATTAGATCTGTAAGACATACAACAAAAATGTCAAACAAGATTAGGTCAATGCCTCAAAACACAAAAGTATAAACCTGCCAAAACAGTAGATAAGAGGCCAAAATGGGGCGAGATTAGTATCAAAACTATTTAATTTTAATTAACAATAAAATGGTACTAATTAAAAATAAATGTAAATCAAAATAAATAAAACGTAATCTGAGGTGACAAAATTAAAAACGCTAATTTTCAAAAATAACTTAGTCACGTGACGTGGGGTCAAGGCTCTAGACCAATCAAAAACACCAAAAGCTAGGTCACCAACGAGATTTAAATATTTTTAGAGAGACAGTTGGATTGTTAGATATAAAACTGAAAACTTCAACAGCATATTGCTGGCAGTAAAAAATTAATATTAAAAGAGTGAAAACTTACTCCAGGAGAGGCGATTCTGATAAAAGTAATACCGAAAAGATCGACAACACATGACACGACACCAGAACCAAGATAAACCAACACACTAACGAGAATCTGAGAAAATAGATACCCAACTCAGAAGCGTCCATCCTGTATATACACAGCAACGGTGAGAAATTTTGGTTAATTCCAGCAGAATACTACATAAAATCACAACACAATTTCCACTAAAAAACAGCTGTTCCAGATAAAGGAGGCTATATAC
The DNA here is from genome assembly GCA_034769895.1 of Magicicada septendecula. Classification (NCBI taxonomy): domain Eukaryota; kingdom Metazoa; phylum Arthropoda; class Insecta; order Hemiptera; family Cicadidae; genus Magicicada; species Magicicada septendecula. The sequence goes on from CM068368.1 coordinate 667,015,948, forward strand.
CAACTATTGGTAACCCAACTATTACTGTAAACTACTATAACTAAGACTTTATTTAAAACACTTTAATTGGAATTTAAAGAATGTATTTTTCTGAGGTGAGAACTCAATGGTCCGCCATGTTGTGTTACTGAAGGCACTGTTGCAAACTGTAAGCGAACAACTTTGGAAAACATTATTATATACATTTTGTTAGTCGATAAGAAGTAAATATATTTTGTAATGCATTGTATTTTTAAGTAGAAGCATATTTCCTATCTTTCCTAGCAACTCCAAGTACCCATTACCTGAGAAACATAAAATATATTTATTGTGAATTTTTTTTGTTATTACGGACTATTTGTTACGGCGGATGAACTCATCCAATTGTAAATCCTCGAATAATGAAACGGTAATTTGACCAATGTTCCAAAGAAATTACAAATAAAAGATATAATTTGTCAATCGTACCAGTCCTATTTTATTCCAATAAAGTAATTATAAAGACTATTAATTACAGGAACCAGAAGAGAAAATTTGAGGAGGGCGCAAGGACATCCAGACACGAAAGTAGACCCAGTGGGCTGTTTACACGATCTATTTGACCATTACTAAACAAATATTATTCACGCGCCGATTTCAAACGGACGGTGACACACTAAATTCTCGTTCCTATACAATCGTTGCTAATCAACGAATACTGAACGATAACACAGGAAACGACAACAAAATAACTAATATAATTAATAGTCACAACATAAGGACATTTACGAACCGATTAACGAGTACAACCAAGTTTTGAAGGGTAACTTATTTCGTTATCCGCAGTTCGTAAAATACACCCGTAACTATTCTGATTGTTATAGATTGACTCATCCCACGTGGGCCTTTAAGACTCACAGATAAAACGTCACAACACAAATCTGATTGTTACAGATTGACGCCTGCAACGTGGGACTTTACAAGTCAACTCCACACCTCTGCACTAATCTGATTGTTACAATATGCGTCACTTGCAGTATTCTACAAGCGGAAAAACGAACACGTCTTTCAATTTTGCCTTGTATTTGTACTAAAAGTACTCACAAAACCAACTGTCAGTTTATATTTAGGTTAAAGCAATAGTAAATGGTTCAGATCTAGTGACATTTTCTAATTTATATGCAGTGTTGTAAATATTTTTCAACATTTCAACACCTCATAATATAGTACATATATGTATTCTACGGGTCTAAACGAACGCTCACACTTATACCTGCTCGAAGAGTCGGGCTATGAAATTATTTGCAGGGGGCGGCCCTCACTCACACCTCAAACTCTCATTAACACGTATGAGCAAAAACCGCCCCAGCCATTACTTGACTGCCAGATACATCTTCTATAGTTCTACATCACTCTCCCGTTATCCCGTTATTTTATGGTAGCCAACAACCTTGGTGAAACTTACATGCGTAGTGCCTTGTTTTTTGCCATTGCAATCCTACATCTCACTGAGTGTTCATGCGTTTCCAAAAAAAATTATTGTGAAAGATATGGGCCTGTATTTTAAGTCTGTAAATGTGATTGTATTATTATAAAATCTCATTTCACTTGACACTGTCTCTGGCTGTTTTCCGATATTGTATTTTGTGGAACTAATATTCTATTTACTTAACAGTATTGTTGCTGTTTACAGTATAATTTTATTTAATTAAATAATCAGGAAAACGTCTCTTATTAAGTCACCTCCTTATATGAATATTCGTACATTTCCCAAGGTGCTATTATTTTATTACATGATGTGATCTTAAACAATATCCCGTGAGTAATTTTTTAATAATAGTACCAAATGCGAGTAGTAGGTTGGTAGGAATCCGGAAACACTAGTAGATCGTTTTCCCACTAGAGGTCGTGGCGCTAGTGTCGCGTGATGACGTCACGAACATCTGTTCGATACTGAGCCAGAGGTGGACGGGGGGGGAGTCATGACGTCACAATGGACGGGGTGGAGGGGGATGACGTCACGACTTAACCCCCCCGTCCGCCACTGGCTCAGTATCGAACCGCTGATCATGACGTCACAAGTGATGTCACGAACAGATGCTTTCTTGATCTACCTCGACAGCCAGTGTTGCTAGCGGGAAACCGATGTACTAGTGGCTCCGGATTCCTACCAACCTACTAGTGTGTGTGTGTGTGTGTTAGGTCATATACAGAAATTCAATGTTTAATCAATGTAAATAGTATAATTAAGAAAAATAATCGTAGATATTACAAAAAATAATATATACAAACATAAAACATGTAATAACGAAAAATAAATACAAAACATGACCGATATCACCTTATATTAAACCGAGGAACGCTGGAGTTAACTAGCTCGGGCTCTGGGCGACGTGTCGCTCACGAGTGTTGAGATAAGACTGAAGGGTTTAGCGAAAGAACCTTGTGTATATAGATGGACAATCCCCCCTCCCCCTCTTGTTCTACTAACGAGCGTAATATTGCACAATACTGTTGCGCAATATGATGCAACGGTTCCACTTGACCTACTTCAACAGCTCGCCACTACCTCCCCCCCGGGCCATAGATGGCCTCGGATTCTCCCCATGTTGTACGCGGAGGCCGCGGATGGAGGTACTGTTGGTGTAGTGTGTGTGTGTGTGTGTGTGTGTGTGTGTGTCATATTTTTGCGAATAATATGATGCAACGGTTCTATCGATCGAATCGTGTCGCAATGAGTCACGGTGATATGGTGCAACAGTACGTTTCCCGTAACCGTGTCAAGGATTGTGAAATACATTGCATGACGTTACAAGTATCGTTACGAACAGCTGCCCTCTTAACCTACTTCAACAGCTCTCCACCACTCCCCCCCAACTTATGTCCATCGATGGCCTTGGATCCTCCCCATGTTGTACGCGGAGACCGCGGAGGAGTGTACTGTTGGCGTGGTGTGTGTGTGTGTGTGTGTGTGCAAATGTTTTGCAAAATATTTCTCACCAGTTCATTTCGGTCTAGTTCTCGTTCGTTTCGGTCTACTTCTCGTTCGTTTCGGTCTCGATCGGTTGGTATTCGGGGCTCGGTCTCCGGCTCGTGACTGTCGACACTGGACTGAACGGTATAGCCAACGAGCCTTGTTTACACAGACAGACAATCCCTCCTGTGCTACTAATGAGTGTAACTATTGCACAACATCCTGTCAACAACATACTGTTTCACAACGATATGATGCAACGGTTTTATCGATCGAATCGTGTTGTACCGTGTCAAGGTGATGTGGCGCAGGAGTACTGTTCCCGTAACCGGGTCGAGGATTGTGAAATACCTTGACCTAAATATTTTTTGGTTGTAGCGAATTTTGTAATCAGGGTCATATATATCCTTGCGGTAATTACGTATAATTAAATACAACAACCGTATGTACTCTCGTCGCGTTTCAAGCGATCCGTGAGGTGGGACAAGATACGCTTCGCTTTTTTTTACGTGGTTTCCCCGTTTCGTGGATATACGAAAAAGGCCTACTCCAGTGTTACCAAACACCTAACACGCTAAGTATTCAGTACTTTTAACGTGTACAGTGTTGGGTAAAAACAATCAGACGTACACCACAAAATTCTGACTAAAGCTGATTTATTTATTTATTTTTTAATTTTTTAAATGTTTTTGGTATTTAAAAAAAATTTTTTCACTTAATCTAATAGTTTGGTATACGGTTGGAATATCGAGAAGCGTCATCTTTTCACGTATCACATACACAAAAATTCCCTTACATCGAGACGAGTTTACAGGTGTTTCCACAGTGCCAGTGACTCGTCTCGGACAACTTGACCGCGTTTATGGGTATCTCTACCGCGTGCAGCCAACGAAATAGACAGGCCCGGGTGCGCGGTTGTCACGTGACCATCCGAGTCGAAGGTGTGAAGCGAGCTTCGTTGGTTTAGCGTTCGCTGCACGTGCAGTTGCTTTAAGTTTTTTTGTTATTTGTGTTTGTACAAAGTTGTCGTTTGTGTCAGCTGGATATACAAAAAAGCTTTTGTGTCACTTGGATTAATAAAACGGATATAATCTCACTATATTTCATTCTAAGGTAACCGTTTTTGTTTTTCTTTCTTGTTCACTAAAGAGGTTACGTTACACGTGGTACACTGTGAGATTTAAGAATTTAATATTATAATTAAATGTTTTTTCACTGGGATATACTTTGTAATATTTAAATATTATCTTCTTAACTTTGTAGATAATGGTAATAATATAGAAATTTCATCTAAAATGACATTAATAGCAAACGCTATTACAACCTCTTATTCTATATTTTGATCTTCTGTAGTATATTTACTGTGTCAATACTTTTATCTTCTTCCACTTTAAATATGACTCAAATCATTTTAAGTCCACAGAGGGTTAAATAATGTAGCCTATATCTAAATTTTGAATAAAATTTGGGATACCATTTTCTTAAAATAATGTATTCTTTCAGTGTTCATTCCATTCAAAGACTTCACCATGCCTCGATATTGCAGTGTCTATGGCTGTCGATCAAATTATGATGGACCACCTGTTTTTACATTTTCATTACCAAAAGATAAAACACTGAAATCACAGTGGTTAAGGAAAATTCCAACAGATCTTTCAAAATTGAAGCATCCGATTATATGTGTAAAACATTTTCGTGAAGAAGATGTGATACTGACAATACTGTACCTGTAAAAGGTGTATTAAAGACTTTTCCTAGGAAACTACCGAAGCTTAAAGAAGGGTCTTTGCCATGTATTTTTCCAAATGCTCCACATTATTTAAGTACAACTCAACGTACTTCACGTCGCTTGATTGATGCAGAAAATGAAAGTGTTGAAGCTGCTATAAAACACAGTTTAATAAGTCATGAAGCATATTTGCAAAAGGATACTATTAGTAGCATAGATGATGTTTATAAATTCCTTAATAACAAAAAAGATCTTTTTAAAAAATTGGTATTAAAAAAATGTGACAATAAAGTTTTAATATGCCTAATGTCAATTAAAGACGATATTCCAAATGTTGAGGCAAATATCACAGTTTATAAAAATTTGGAGTTTTCAGCTTTTTGGGGAAAAGTTAAACTAACTAAGTTTCCCTTCAGTAAAGCCAAATTAGATGAACTGAAATCATTTAATACCTTAGAGCAATTTTTATATTTTATTGAATAAGAGGTGGATAATAAATTAAGTTCTAAATATTTCAATGAATCTGTAATTGATTATGCTGTAGAACTGCTGGAAACTAGTCCTGGTTTTGCAGAGAAAGAAAATTTAAATTTTATTATTGAGCAATTAAACTTACTACAAGTGCCTAGAAATAACGCTAAATATAACAACAAAACGATGCTGTTTTCATCTACACTTTATGTGCATTCCCCATCAGCATATAATGCATTACGGAAATGTGGTTTTTTATTGTTACCTCACCCGAGAAATTTACAGAAACTAATTTGTAATTTTTCACTTAAAGACAGTAGTGTTACTGGTAGCATTGATTATTTAAAAATACGTGTAAGCTTTTTGCAACCACATAAACTTTTGATTTGTTTAAATATAGATGAAATTTATATGCACCCACGTATTTGTTTTAAAGGTGGGTCTATACATGGCACAAGTGTTTTTTATCCTGATAAAGCAGCTAAAACAGCCCAAGTTTTTATGTTATCATCAGTCTTTTCTAAGAATAGGGATGTTGTCTGCATAGCTCCTGTATTAAATTTAACAAGTATTCAGTTGCATGAGATGATATTAAATATTCTTAAAGAAGTCGAAAACCTTGGCTTTAAAGTTCTGGCGATAATTTCTGACAACAATTCTGTAAACAGGAGAGCATTTGAATTATTTACCCCCAATAAAAGTTTAAAAGCCCACAATCAACATCCCTTTGACCCTTCTAGGTTGTTATTTTTTATTTTTGATACTGTTCATATTTTAAAGTGTATCAGAAATAACTGGCAGAGCAAAAAAAAAAGATGATGGTTCTTAGTGTTTCATTGATACGGACAATGATAATATTCTTTTTACAGCAAAATATAGACATCTTGAGAAGTTGTATGAAACTGAAAAAAACTCTTTAGCAAAGTTTGGCCACCTGTTATCGTATAAAGTGTTGTACCCATCATCAATACAAAAACAAAATGTTAAATTAGCTTTAAAGTTAATGAATGAAAAAAATGTTTTTCTTTAAAACATGTGTCTAAATATCATCCTGATTTATTTCCTGGGGTTAATGAGACGATTAAATTTATGGAAATAATTATTAATTGGTGGAAAATCGTAGATGTGAAAAGTGTGTTTGAAGGTGAGAGATTTAATGATGGTTTTAGAGAAGCAATCAAGCCTGAAAAAATTTTTCAAATTGATTTCTTAAAAAAAATGTGCTTATGGCTTAAAAAATGGAGATTATCTGTGCAGTCTTCAAAAGCGTTATCACCTCAAACATTTCAGTCACTTATCATAACTAATGAAGCATTTATAGAATTAATACCATATGTCTTTAGAACTTATGGCAGCAGCTATATCTTGCTCAGCAAATTCCAAAATGACAGTGTGGAAAGCAGATTTAGCACATATCGGCAACTGAGTGGTTCCAATTATTACATTAGTTACACTGAAATTTTAGAAAATGAAAAAAATAAGGTTTAGGAATACTGTAATATTATCTTCTGAAAAAGTAAATGTTTCTCTGAAAACTCTAATACCATCTTCTGAAAATCACTATGATATTGATACACATGAATTTTCTGAAATAGTTGACGAAACATTCTGTTTTGAACTGATACCAAAAACTATATTGACTGTATTAGTATATATTGTGGGGGTTCACAACATATAGAGTTTTGAAGACAAATAAGTGTGAATTATGTACGAATTGGATGGAGTGTAATAAGGAATTGAATATAGAAGATGAAATAAATGATTTCACTCTAGATATGGACAGAGGCAAGTTAAAAATTCCAAAAAAATGTGTCGTAGTTGCTATTGGCAACGTTTGGCATGTTATAAATATAATTTTTGATACATTTCTGGCATCTTTTATGCAAATGAACCACCAGTTGTGTCTTTTGAATAAAATTAGTTTAATATTACTAAGTAGAGAGTCTGAGAACTTCCCGTTTAAAGACTCGTGTTTATGCAATCAAACACTCTTGTCAAAACTGGAATGCATAGTTTTAATTGCTTCAAAATTTTTATAAATATTGTAGTAAAATCTTTGAATGATAAGCAAAAATATGACAGACAAAATGATATGCGTAAAGTAAAAAAACTTTGTAAGTAGTCACTGAAGTAATGGATTTTTACAGAAATGGATGTTTACATGTTAATCTCATAAAATTGGACACAATATTTGTATGTTAATTTTTCTGTTAATATTTGTATGTTTTTCCAGAATTAATAAATTGAATATAATAATTAAACATTAGTATTTATTTATTAACAAGACACAAGACAATAAAAGAAACGTAACAAAATATGTAATTTTGAGTTAGAATGAAAGGAACTCCAATCTTTTTTCAAGTTTTACGGAATATATTCTGAATAAAATTATATAAAACTTGGTTTGGTTTATTAAAAACGAAAAATGAATGTGTCAAAGCGAAATCTTATTCGTTTGAAATTTATTTGTCAGCCGACGCAAAAGACGATGTGAAAGCTCGCCTCGGTTGGTCACGTGATGTCTCTCTTATGACGTCGCGCCCGGGCCTGTCTATTTCGTTGGCTGCGTCTACCGCGACAGTGACGTAGCCGGTTGCAATCGTTCATCTCTCTCTTTCTCTCATAACGTGAACAAACTCGGACAACGCACCTCGGCATCCTAACCGATACATAAACGTATATACTATACACAAAATTATAATAGGCAACATCGCATTGTGTAGTGTAAAGTCACACACACAAACATGCATTAAAATACATAACGTTCATGCACAGATTATATCGTATATACTTAACTACTATACACATGCTAATAATAGGCTACATCCCATTGTCTAGCGTAAGGTCACATACGTTAAAATATTTTGCTATACATAATGTTCGTGCACATAGTACACCGTTGTAAAGCGCGTTTTTTCTCTCATTTACCAACCACTCGCTGTAGAAGAACGCTCTACGCAGCGCGCACCTGGTGAGCGGTCCACCGCCGTTGTTCCGATGTTGTACGATAGGGCACTGTAACGAGCTCGTCGACCGGTCGCTCACCTTCGTGCGTTCATTTCGTTGCGTTGCGGTGGTACGCGCGTAGAAAAGCGGTTTTCTCCGATCCTTTAGTGTACATCGCGATGAAATTCGCACAGATTTGCGCGATCGTAGGCGACACGTCCGTGTACGGAATGTAACCGTCGTCCCATCTCAGACGGTGATACATACGTACCGTCCTCCCGCACTTGATACCACACGATCGATGTACAGTTTAATAGTCTCTTGTTCGTAGAACAAACGCGCTACGTACTTTTTAATTATCGGTATTATCCGAACAAAACACGACCACTCGCTGTCGTTCAGTACGATTGAACCGTTCTTTTTGTCTTTCAAATGTACACATCCGCGTTTCACGTAAACACTTTTAATCCTATCGCCTTCGTCTCTTTTGTCCTTGTCCTGAAACAAAACTAACCTAACGTCGGACGAACGAAGACCGTCGGTAATTCGTTTCTGTAGGAAAGTCAACAAGTTCCAATCGGTGAAATCGAATAGCACGCGTTGCGGACGAGCACAGTTCGTAAACGAAACGCACACATCGTGTCCGCGTTCTTCAAACACTCCGACCGTTACGTATCGTCTGTGTGACAACGGGTACGCTAGACCTAAGTACACGTCGCGGTGTATCGGTTGCGATTGCTGCTGCTGCTGTTCACATTCAACGATTGTCGACGCCATGTTGTTGGGTAATCACGCACAGTCACAACGTTCACAGTAAAAACAACGTTCCCAGTCAACCGCACTCGCTCGACTGACACAAGATGATGCAACACTCGGTAATATGTATATAAGTCACGACTTCCTATTGGTTGTGGTGGTGGTGGTGGTGGTGGTGGGGGGAAACAACTACCCCGGGTGTTGGTGGTAGTAGTCGTGGGGGGACGAAATCAAGTGCGTCTGTGCACTGTGTTGGACAGCGGAGTATATACGTTGAGCGAATTATTGTACAGATTTACTGCTTAGACCTCAGTTAGCAGCTGGAAACGTTGCTGAAAACAAGTGGTTTCTAACCTAAGAAAAGTGTGCGTTATTCATATTAATAGAATTACTGCCTACGTCTCGGTTAGCAGGCGGACACGTTGGTGAAAACTAGTGCCTTTCTAACCTAAAAAAAGTGTGCTTTATTTCGTGTAAGTCGTAGTACAGAACCATGGCGGTATACACAACTCATACGATAGCACACCGTCACAACGTTCACAGTAACTACAACAACGATCCCAGTCAACCGCACTCGCTCGACTGACACAAGATGATGCAACACTCGGTAATATGTATATAGGTCATGACTTCCTGTTGGTTGTGGTGGTGGTGGGGGGAGACAGCTACCCCGGGTGGTGTTGGTAATAGTGGTTGGGGGGGACGAAATCAAGTGCGTCTGTGCACGGTGTTGGACAGCGGAGTGTATACGTTGAGCGAATCGTGAAGTATCATGCAGAAGGCTGTGGTTTCAGCGGGGAAATTTCCCATGGACTCGAATTCCCGTCGACGTCGATTTCGTTCGTGTAACCGCTGTTACCTGCGCGTTGGGATTCGATCAACAATCGCAGTCTGTCCACCAGTTCGTTCGGATCGTCCCAATGCACGTAGTCGATTATATCTTTTCCTCTTCTCCTCACTTCCATGTATATATCGTTTTCGGTTTGGATGTAGTTGTTCACGTGTCCGCCGCCGGGTCCCGTACGCGTCATTCGAAACAACGAACCTATTATCTTCGTATACTTTGGTCCTCTGTTCTCGTTTCTTCGCGTTGTCGGTAAATAGTATCGTTTGTGCACGTTAGTCGCTTCCAGTATTTGCTTATAAGTCGCGAGATCGTCCTTGTTGTATAAGACGGAATTCGGACGTGTCATGAACACCAGTTCGAAAGTCCCGGCGTGCCTTTGTATCGTACACCGTTGATAATAAAATTATCGTTACCATCGATTTCCACCTGCGAATCGCCTATCATCCATCTACCGCCGTCGTGTCTTACACCTACGTATAATCCATCTTTTGACCACGATCAGCCGATACGGTCATACTCATGTATTTGTACGCTTGTGAATTGGGTTCGTATTGTCTCTGAAAATAATTACGTGCTTCACGTATCCCTTCGGCCGTGTTCAACAGTTTTCAACCGATAAACTAGGGTCGTCGTCGTCGTCATCATCATCAACGTCCGTCGTCGTCGTCGTCTCGCCAACTACGGATGTGTCTAGGAAAAGTGGTGTACCGTCATGTTTAGAGTCTACTAGCTGTTTATCCATCTCTTCCTCATCCTCCTCTTCTTTCTTCTTTCCGTTATCGGCTTTGCAGTCGTCTTACGTTTTTTCTCTATTTCCACCAACGCTTGCGAAATGGTTTTCAACGGTTCCAAGATCGGTTTGTAACTTCTCGTTAGCTTTTTCCCTCTTCTAGGATCCCGTACTTTAACGCGCGGTATTTCTTCCGTATGTTATTGCTGATCGTTTTGATATCACGAACGACCCGTTTCTCCTTGTCGTCCATCTTCACGAACGCCGGTAGATCGACTAACGAATTGACGTCGGAACACGTGTATTTACGTAAAATCTTAGTCGTGGGTATATAAACCTCTTTACGGAAACGGTCAACCCCCCCCCCGTTTTACACAGACAGTCTACACACGTTTGCTTATTCGTTCGGTGGTGGTACTATTAAACGATCGAAACCGATTATGAACCTCCCGTTATCGATGGACGATTCTTTGTTGACGACGAGAAAACCGTGCCGGTCTTCCCACACTTCGGCGCACAAGTTCTTAAACCTTCCGTACTTCATGTCCATGTTGACGTGATCGTTGTACGCGTGCTTCAAGTTGAGATCGTCCTATCTGAACAAGACTATAAGGTTGGCGTTGTCACGAATCAGCTGTTTCGGTATTTGACCGTACGTCTGGCACAAGTAGAACGTGTCTACACCGCTGTGTCGTCCCATAGCGAAGTACTTACGTATGTTGTGTTGTTTTTCACAAGACACGTCGTCGAGCACCATAACGGACGCGGTGTCGACTTCGTCGGGAGGCGGTACCTCTTCGTTTTCACTGTACGCGTGATAACCCGGTCCGTCGTCGGCGAGCCGTGTCATCAGCGATTCCAACATCCGGTATTTGGGTTGAAACAGTGATTTTGAAAACACGTACAGGTTTGCGAAACGTACACCGTTCACGTCGAACAACAGGTTGAACATCCCGTTCGTCTTTCCGCACGCGGACGGTCCGCAGATGATAGAACGTACAGAATCGGGCAGAAGTGGTCCTTGCTTACTCCTCCTTGCTCCTCCTATATTTTTATACAGTCGCCCGGTTTCTTTGAGAAACCGCGGCACAAAGCCGCCGCGCACCGCTTTACTGACGTGATCCTCGAGACGGTAAGTGACGGGAACGGTGGGTTGCACCACGTGCAAGGTTAAAATTTCGTTGGTCCAGTTGGGCGTGTACCCTTTCGCGAACGTCATTTTGTGTTTACTCACGCAAACACGGTCGCCCGCTTTGAATTTTGGTTTCTTCTCGCGCGCATCGCGTGGCCGTATATGTTTCTTGATACGTTCCAACACTACCCGCACGTATCTTTCGTTCACCTGGCTAGGTTTCATACCGATCGTTCTGTCCACGCTGTCGTTGTACGCTTTCACCAGTCCGGGCAACGTGTCCAACCAACGGCAATGTCCTTGTTTGCTGAACGCGCGATACATGCGCGTCTTCAACGTTCTGCTGAAACGTTCCACGATCGACGCTTTTTTCTCACTGAACGTTGAGTAAAGCTTTACCTTGTAATTATCCAACAGAGACTGTACAGCCCTGTTGTAGTATTCTTTACCCTTATCCGTTTGCAGACATTTCATTCTGTTGGTTTTGAGTATCGGTTCGAGCGCGCGCGCTACTTCCGCTCCCGTCTTAGTTTTCAACGGGACGGCGTACGCGAACTTGCTGAACGCGTTTATAACGGTCATAAGGCACTTGTAGCCTTTGTTCACCTTAGCGTGGGGTATCATCTCCACCAAATCGGCTTGGTAGAGGTCGTACATTCCCTTCAGCTCCACCGCGCGTCTCACGAAATTCCTTCTTACCGGTCTGTGCAGCTCCATCTCGATCGTCTTGCGAACCGTTTCCATATTTCTGTTGTTGTTGTTGTTGTTGTTGTTGTTCTTCTTCTTCTTCTTCTTCTTCTTCTTCTTCTTCTTCTTCTTCTTCGTGCGTTGCATACTTGTGTCTTCTTCTTACGAGTTCACCGAAACGCGATTCACAGTAGTACGGTACAGGATAGAACGTCAGGTTCTCGCTAAACATTACTCTCCTCTTGCGTCGACGTTAGTTCGCTTCGCCTTCCGCCATGTCACTGTCTTGAAACGTCCCTTGTTGCGGACAGTTATACCAACGTTGGACAGCCGATGATGACTCCAGTAAATGTCGGGTGAGCGTGATGTCATGTTCTGGTCAGAGTAGTCTTCGCGAATCAGTATTCTCTCTCTCACTATCTCTCTCTCTCCCTCTCTCCGTGTTGTGCTCAGAGAGATGTTGCTCCGTCGACGACGAACGAAACACTGACCTCTGTCCTCGCCGTGTCGCTCGTATTATAGTGGTAGTGGTGGTGGGGGAAGGGCGATGGAGGGTGTTAAAAATTATAACGCTAATAATGTTAGTCAATACATGTATTGTCAAAAATAAAAACAAAAAAGTGTTACAAAATTACGTACAAACAATATTTTACGATCTTGCAATAGTGACGTCCGCTACACGATCTCGTTGTCCGCTGTACTATAGGTAAAGCGTGTCCGCCTGTACGCCTTGCAGTTCCTCGTCCATAAACAGCTTCGCGTATCGTTTCGGCAGGTAGACCTTGAGTAATCCCGCGCTGTCCAATCCCCCGGTTATAACGGCTGCCAGAGAAAGTCCGTACCGCGTCGTCTCGTTCCGCAACAGGCGAATCGGATACTTCGTCCCCGTTTGTAGGTCCTGACATCGTGCGTACTCGTAAACGGTGACGCTCCCAAATTTCTGTACAATGGATTCCATCTTGCTTGCTTGCTCGCTTGGTTAGTAGGTCCGCTAGTTGCGATGCGTTGCTTGCGACTGTCGACACAGGAGTGAACGGTATAGCCAACGAGCTCTCGTTTATATAGACGGACGATCCCCCCACTCTCCCTGTTCTACTGTTGCGTGTAACTATTGCACAACATCCTGTCAACACGTATTGCACCATACTGTTGCGCAACGATATGTTGCAACAGTTTTAATAAGCTTCACCACATTGTGTAGTGTACAGTCATACACATAATCGCTTCCTATATACATATATATATCTTCCTCCTCCTCCTCCACCTCTAACACACTTCACGCGTACCGAATCACGCTGGCCGGTTGTTAAACCGTCGCACGTCCCTCTTCCGTCTCGCGAATTTTGTAATGACCGTACGCTAACGTACTCTGCCTGTCGTCCAAGACGTATCTCTTGTCGTACGGCGATAATGGCAGTTTCACAATCTGACGCGTGTAAAGTCGATGGTCTTCGCTGCGTATGTTCTGCACGGACGTGTACGTTTGTCGGTTAGTCGACGTCATCGTCGTCGTCGTCGGTGACAGCAAACAGCGTTTATAATCCGCGTGAGTGAACCGGTTCTGTATAGCCACTTGCGGTACGGCTTTCGCTACGCGTTTCTCCTTTTTTTCACCGTCGTCCTGCAACACCAGCAGGGAATACGATTTCACGCGCAAGCCGACGAATTCGACGATATGTTTCGCGTGGTTTCGTCCTTGAACGTTCCCAACCGTTTTTTATTTACCGCGCGATAACAGGGATGGCTTGTGAGATACTGACGTATCGAATAAATGTTAGTTCTCCTTAATGTCCTCGTACACGTTATCGGTGTGTATCTCGTATAGCAAAGAGTCCGTATCGGTCATACACAATCGCACACGCGGTCCGTACTTCGCGACAATAAATTCGTAGTGGAAACTGTACATTATGTGTTTGCTAATGTCCAGCACGGTGCATCCTACGTACAGCGGACGGTTGAGATACACGGCTCTCTTTTTCATCATTACGCCTACCAAGTCTTTGTTGTACACGTTCGCGTGCACGAATCTCGGGCTCGCAGTCAGTATTAACATTTTGCATTCGTTGGTGACTAAACGAAAATCTATACGTTTTCGGACGTTTTATAACGATTTGTCGTACAGCGCGTCGATCATTAGTTTAAAAACTAAATTTTTTTTAAAGATCATTAGTCTTTTTCGAAATCGTTTACCGCTGCTTTCCGTTTCCCCGTGTTAAAGTCAATGAACGGCTTCATCCACGCACTCTGAAGGAACGGTAATACGCGATTAATAGCTTTCGATTTCATCCCGAGTTTCAGGTACAGCTGCAACGTTCCGTAGTGGACGATATAGTTTGTCTTATCCTCGAGACTGGTGATTAGTTTCTCTACAGTACCAGTGGTGGGTAAATTGAAGTCCTTTATACAGTTAAAACGTTTGCTGTACGCGGACAATTCGTGCTCGCCGACCTTTCTGCGTTCCGGCGCCAGCGGGTAGTCCGAATGTAAGTCGTGTAGCCGGCGAGGATAACGTAGATCGACGTTGAGGATGTAGCCGATTTCGTCTTCAGCGCCTACCGTACTCAAATCTAACGCGTCGAATTCTTCACGTTCCAGCCATCGGAATCCGGAGTGGTGTAACGGCAGTCTCATCGCGGTGCCGTACAAGTTTGTACAATCCAGGTAGAGGAGGTAATTGTTTTCGCGTTCAAGATCGTAGTCCGGTACATAAGGGTTATTGCCCTTGGAGTGTCTCGTGGGGACCATCGCGGTACCCCCTCTTACCCCGCTCTCCGCGAACAGGTACATATCTATATCTTTTAGTAGTTCCAGTCGAATCCGTGTCATTATCAATATGGCGTTTTACGCGAGTCCCGGCGCGAAGTACACGTTGCACGGATCGATTTCGTAGTATTGTAGGCTGGTTTCGCGACATTTTCGAATACGTTGGCCAACAGCAACACATCGGTTTTCAGGTAGAGGTCATGATAATCGCTTATTGTTCTCCTCCCGAAAGCCGTCCACACGTTTTGTGCGTGCGCGTAATCTTCGTCCGACACGGACGTCTCAGCAAGACGGTTGTAGAAATGTTCCAGCGCGGGCAGAGAAACGTCCTCGAATTTCCTTTCGTCCGTCACGTAATTGTACGGGTAGACCCCCTTTCTGAACAGCATTTCAACACGTTCTTCTTCTTCGACTTCGTTTCCGTCTGTTCGCATGCACTGTCGTAGTATTTTGAATTTATCTTTTCGCAAGTTCTTCACCAACTTTTCCAACGACGCATTCATAAACTGCGCGTAATCGAGAAAGCGGAGGCGGCCGAGGGACACGAAACACGTACCGCTCGCTGGTCATGGCTATACACTTGATTTCGTCGTGTTTGAATTTCCCGAACGCTTGGATGAGATGGTGGTAATCGTAGCTGCGCAGGTTATGGAAGAAGACGGGAACGTGTTGCGGCACGTTATAGTTTAAATTGCACGCGTTGTGCGTGGCTCCCAGGTACTCGCCCGTCACGTGATCGTGGTTTCGCACTTCGTCGTCCGCGTCACCGCGCTTAGCACTCTTCTTACACAGATGACAGGCGGTGGCGTTCTGGAAATCGCGTTCGTTGTCGTCGGTCATGTGGAGCGGTCTGTCAAAATCCCGTTCGAGTCGATGCACATCTTCGCGAAGAGTCCGGAGAAACGTCTCCACCACATCATTACCGCCACCGCCGCCGCTGCGGTACAGGACGGGTTCTTTCACGGCTTTCCCCGTCCAATCGACGATCACGTAGCAGAAACTGCACGGGACATGTTGCGCGATGTCCTGCGAATGCGATATGTCCTCTTCGCGCGTACATCCAGGACACTGGGCAAAGAAAAATTTCAAAGTCCGCGTAAACCGTGTACGGTACTCTGTGACACTTCTTGAAGTCCTTAAAATACATACGGCCGTGTTTTCCGGTCGGGAGTTCAACTTTTTGCGCTCCGTGCGGCGTGCAGAGTACCTCGTGCTCTTTCATCCGTTTTCGCGCTTCCTCCGCATCCATCTTTCACGAAATCTTTGCAGGCAGTAATTACAGAAAAAAAAACGGAGTGTTAGTACTCGTTGTGATGTGCAGCAGTAGACGTGACATGTTTCTAATAACACAATAATGTTTTGAGCCCTTCGTTGTTGCTCAATAATAGAAGATTCACGTGCGTCCTGTCTTTGTGCTTGGTTATCCGAATAGGGTACACTTCGTCTTTTCTATATCCGGACTCGTTAATTTCGCTTTCGTAACCGAACACGTTCACCGAAATGTTCCCGTTTTGTCTTTCAAATTTTTTAATTTGAGTCACGGGCAACGGATAGTCGATCCCATTAATATTCAGCTCGTTTTCGTACTGTCTGTAGTGAGACACGCGGTGCGGGTTAGATGCGAGCGGATGTAACCCGGCTAGAACGGACCAGAGGAAGCATTTATCGTCGTATAGATTTTGCACGTTGATTAACGCTTCCTCCCTTAATAATTTCTTCAGTGTTAGTATGTAGGTTCCGGCGAGAGGACGATATTTAAACAAGTTTACTTCGACGGCCAAGATCCCGTTCTCGACCTATCCGCTACTTTCGCGAGTGAACTTCGAAACCGATTCGAGCACTTTTTCCACGCACTCCGTATATGATCGTTTACGTCTTCAGCGTCCGCCGCGGGTAAAACGAGTTACATAAGCGAACGAAACACTCCCGTCTGCTCCAGTTCGCGATCGGATACGAGTTTCTTGAATACGACGCGTACGGCCAAGTACCACTTGAAACTGTCCCCCATATCGCGTGATTCCGCGCGGACGTCTTCCGGAATAACGTCCGGCATTCTGTCCAACAATACGAATACCGTGTCCACGCCGTCTACAAGATCAATATACTTTACCGTTTTTACACTCCCGTTAAGCGCGAGCGCGATCGTACGAGTTGCGTATACCGCCATGGTTCTGTACTACGACTTACACTAAATAAGGCACACTTTTTTAAGGTTAGAAAAACACTAGTTTTCACCAACGTCTCCGGTTGCTAACTGAGACGTAGGCAATAAGTCTATTAATATGAATAACTCACACTTTTTTTAGGTTACAAGCCACTTGTTTTCAGCAGCGTCGCCAGCTGTTAACTGAGGTCTGGGCGGTAAATCTGTACAATATATAGGCACGAACATTTTATTGCGCAACCTTATTCCGGGCTTTTGATTCACTTCCGGTTTACAGCGTGGGAAAGTCCTTTTACTCTCATTCTCACGCTAGTGCTGACCATGTGTTTTCAATCTTCCTGGAGTGTGTCTTTTACTCCTACGTTGCATCACATCGTTGCGCAACAGTATGGTGCAATAGTTACGCTCGATAGTAGAACAAGAGGGGGAGGTATTGTCCGTCTATATAGGCAAAAAAAAATTAGGTCAAGGTGTTTCACAATCCTCGACCCAGTTACGGGAACAGTACTGTTGCGTCATATCACCGTGACTCATTACGACAGATTCGATCGATAGAACCGTTACGTTATAGTATTGCGCAACAGGATCACACACACACACACACACACACACACACACACACACACACACACACCACGCCAACAGTACCCACATCCGCGGCCTCCTCGTACAACATGGGGAGAATCCAAGGCCATCGATAGACCGGAGGGGGGAGGTGGCCAGCTGTTGAAATAGGTCAAGTGGAACCGTTGCATCATATTGCGCAACAGTGCAATAGTTACGCTCGTTAGTAGAACAAGATTTTTCGTCTCTATACACGAGATTCGTTCGGTAAACCCTTCGGTCTTATCTGGACACTCGCGAGCGGCGCGTCGTTTTCCAGAGCCCGAACTAATTGACTGCAGCGTTTTTGGTTTAATATAAGGTGATATGGATCATGTTTTGTATTTATTTTTCGTTATTACATACTTTATTTATTTTTTAATTTTTTATTTATTTATTTTTTACTTATTTTATTTATTTTTTATTATTTTTATTTTTTTATTAATTTATTTTTTAATTTTTTATATATTATTTTTTGTAATATCTACGATTATTTTTCTTAATTATACTATTTACATCGACTAAACATTGTATTTCTGTATATGACCTATTACTTTTATAATATCTAACATTATTTATTATTTTTTTATATTTTTCATCTTTTTAGTTGTAAGAGGTTGGTATTACGTTTGTTATTTTTCCTCTTGCGGACGAGCCCGAGCCCGAGCCCCGAATACGAATCGACCGAGACCGAGAGGAACGAGAACGAGACCGAAATAAACGAGAAATAGACCGAAACGATCGAGAACTAGACCGAAACGAATGAGAACTAGACCGAATGAATGGGTGAGAAATATTTTACAAAACATTTGCACACACACACACACACACACACACACACACACACACACACACACACACACACACACCACGCCAACAGTACCCCATCTGCGGCCTCCGCGTACAACATGGGGAGGATCCGAGGCCTTCGAAAGGCGGGGGGGGGAGTAATGGCGAGCTGTTGAAGAAGGTCAAGGAAACATACTGTTGCGCCATATCACTGTGACTCATTACGATACGATTCGATCGATAGAACCGTTGCATCATATTATCGCGCAACAGTATGACACACACACACACTACTCCAACAGTACCCCCATCCGCGGCCTCCGCGTACAACATGGGGAGAAGCCGAGGCCATCGATTGACCGGGGGGGGAGCTGTTGAAGTAGGTCAAGGAAACGTATTTTTGCGCCATATCACCGTGACTAATTACGACACGATTCGATCGATAGAACCGTTGCGTCATATTATTGGACAACAGTATGACACACACACATACACACACACACACACTATGACAACAGTACCCCCTCCGCGGCCTCCTTGTACAACATGGGGCAACATGGGGAGAATCCGAGGCCATCGATGGCCCGTGGGGCGGGGAGGAAGGTACCGGCGAGCTGTTGAAGTAGGTCAAGTGGAACCGTTGCATCATGTTGCGCAACAGTATTGTGCAATAGTTACTCTCGTTAGTAGAACAAGAGAGAGGAGGATGGATTGTCCATCTATATACACAAGTTTCGTTCGCTAAATCCTTCAGTCTTATCTCAACACTCGTGAGTGACACGTCGTCTAGTGCCCGAGCTAGTTAACTGCAGCATTCCTCGGTTTAATATAAGGTGATATCGGTCATGTTTTGTATTTATTTTTCGTTATTACATTTTTTTATATTTGTATATATTATTTTTTGTAATATCTACGATTATTTTTCTAAATTATAATATTTACATTGATTAAACATTGTATTTCTGTATATGACCTACCCCTAACACACACACACACACACACACACACACACACACACACACACACACACACACACTAGAAGGTTGGTAGGAATCCGGAGGCATTAGTACATCGGTTTCCCGCTAGCAACACTGGCTTACGAGGTAGATCAAGAGAACATCTGTTCGTGACGTCAATTGTGACGTCATGATCAGGTGTTCGATACTGAGCCAGTTGCGGACGGGGGGGATTAAGTCGTGACGTCATCCCCCTCCACCCCGTCCATTGTGACGTCGCTACTTACCCCACGTCCACCACTGGTTCAGTATCGAACAGCTGTTCGTGACGTCATTACGCGACACTAGTGCCAGTTCGTGACGTCATCACGCGATACTAGCGCCATGACCTCTAGCGGGAAAACGATGTACTAGTGTTTCCGGAATCCTACCAACCTACTACTACTGCGTCGCAGAGCGATTTCCCATGACTGGTTGCAGAGAAGTTGTAAGAGATAACTGTCATTTCAAAATCCTTTTCATGACAACAGATATATGATAAATAATATATGACTACTTACTTCGATTAATTATAGATATGCCGCAGATCCTTATTTTCAATAGATAGGTAAAGCTGTCATTTGCTTAAAATTCTTTAAAATGTACTATACATTGAGAAACAATTCAAAAGAAATGCGCAAAGTAGTTGAATAGGCAATAAATTGTCTATTATGTCAATTTAAGGTAATTTCATAATATATAAAAGCCCATAGACCGTGATAGAAGGGCGGGCCAAACAAATCCTTAAAAATAGTTATTCTCCTCAAAGAACTTCCGTTTCAGCAATTTTGTTGCATTTTTATGATGGTTGAAAAACCTTACAGCAGTTGGAATTTTGGTAAAAACCGAAATTTCTGAAAAACTCAGTTCCTTTTGTTTTGCCAATTGGTGTGTTTTGGGGTCGGCTTTTATCCCAACGACGGCGACGCCGTCAGGGAGATCAGAGAGATTATCATCTTCCTCTCCTGCGAAACCATTGGAATTGACTGAACTACTCTCTTCCCCAAGATTAATTATGTAGCGCTCTACCGTTTCATCCACAATAGCTTCCTATTCCAGATATTCGTTTTCAATTCTTTCCACGTGTTTACATAATTTTTCTCAATCATCAGCAGTCACAATTGAAATGTTTTCTTCACATAAGTTTTTGACATCTTTCAAAATAAAATTAGAAGGGTCTTCAGAACCCAATCTGCAGAAAACTCCTTCCTACGGATTCCTGAAAATGATCCTTAATTTCTAAGTGAAAGATGAAACCTTATCTGCCACACCCACAAGTGCCATACCCAGTGGCCTACTGAGCCAGATGAAACCTTATCTGCCACATTTTCTCTGCATGGCAGCAGACACCATGGATATTAAAAACATAAAAAGCACAGCCTATATTCATATTATTAGGAAGAGGAGACCTTATCATTTAGCGAAATATAAGAGTGTCACCAGTGGTGTCATCCAGCCGGTTCGCACCGATTCGGCCGAACCGGTTGTTAAATTTAGGATAGTTCGGCGAACCGGTTGTTACTTGTTACGAACTGTAATTAGAGTTTTAGTAGTGAATCGCTGAATCACGGAAAATGGCCGACGATTTCGACAACATATGATTTCGGCGCTGAGCAGTTTCCATGTTGTGGTGTTCCGTCGTTCTGCGACAATATCGATCTTCGCAACTTTCGAGACACTTGCCGTTACGCGCCAGTGCCAGTGACCTTCACGCCATGTTTGGAAGTTTTTAGGTTGTGTTTGAATTGTTTTTTTTTTTTGTGGTGTACACCGTGTACTGTACTGATTAGTGTAGTTTTGAATTCTGTGTTTGTTTATAACTCGAGTCTTTTAAAACATTCAGTCAACATTTTATTATGAAACGACAGTCAAACCTGATTAGTTTTTTCAGTAGGCCTGTTTGTTCCAGCCAAAAACAGCCTAAACTTGTTTGTGTTTGTGATGACAGCACTGAAGATTCAGAGACTTCGCTATCGCTACCATCTGATGACGGGGCTGTTTCTAATTTGCTGATATGGTCAGAAAAGCAGTGTGAATATTTTATGAGTAAGTACTCATGGCTTAATATTACTGAAAAAAAAACAGTGTAGGATGCAAAGTATGTTCCCAAATAAATTCTTTAAATGTTGAAAGTGCTAAACACATTTACATTTCAACTGAATGGAAAAATTCAAAAATCGTCCCAAATGGATCAACAAAGGAAATACAACAGGCATCTATCCGCAAAAAACTTAATGAGCATGCATGTTCTGAATCGCACAATAAAGCAATTCAAATAATTGAAGAGTCTAAACAAAACAAAATTGTTGCATCTGTTGATACATTCCATGAAAAGCAATTACTTTCCACCAGTCATGTATTTACTACAGTGTACAGTCTAGTAAAACGTAACAGACCCGTGCAAGATATTGAGGCAGAAATAGAATTACAAGAAAAAAATGGCGTAGACCTTGGAGTTTCTTTACACTCAAGGCAAACTGCAATGGCCATGGCCATGGCCATTGCCCAACATATATCTATTGAGTTAAGGAATCAGATTTTTTCTAAAATTATTGAACAAAATTCCAAAATTTGTATTGTAATTGATGAATTACAATATCAATATACTAGCACAGTATCAAAAAAAGTGCATTGGTCGTTATATTGAGATGCGATATTTTAGGCTCAGATGAGCCAATAAACGTATTTGTTGATTTAAAAGAACTGGACTGGACTGGATAAATGCAGAGACGATTTCTCATATTTTACTTCTTACATTAGAAAGTTATGGCTTTAATGATCCCTATCTAAAGAAAAATTTGATTGGATTTTGCTCTGATGGGGCCAGTACTATGTTAGGTTGTAAGTCAGGAGTTTCAGTTAGATTATTAAGTAAAATACCCTGGTATAATAATTTGGCATTGTTTAAGCCACCGAGTACAACTGGCTCTTGATGACGCTATCAAATCTATTTCACAAGTCAATCATTTCAAAGCATTTCTTGAGAAGATCTATTGTTTCTACCACACATCATACAAAAATCAAATGGAGTTAAACAATATAGCCAATGATTTGGAATTGGAAATCATAAAAATTGGTCGTGTTTTAGGCCCTAGGTGGGTAGCGTGCAGTGTAAGAGCAACAAAAGCTGTATGGAAGGCCTATCCAGCCCTATATAACCATTTTTCTCAATCAAATCAGACAGGTTTGAAACTGCGAATGGAAAATTTGAATTTCATAGAGGACCTTGCTCTAATGACTGATCTACTAGAAGAACTGTCCCTCTTATCTCTTGCATTGCAAAGCCAGGATGTAACTGTAGTGAAAGCAGATCGACTGATCAAGAGATGCATAAGAGCATTAAGTATATTAAAAGACAGCAAAGGAAAATATGAAAGTCTTGTACCTACAACGATAAAATCAGATACCCATAAACATATTCCATTCAGTAGAAATAACAAAATTGTAAAATTACCAAGAAATCAACTGATACAAAGTGTCATAGATAACATGACAAACAGATTAGGGAGTGAAGAAAATGAGACATATAAAAATATATTGTCTCTATTTACCCTATTGGACTCTACCACCCGGCCAAGTGAAGTCACACTTTCTCCCTGGTATGACGGAGAAAACAAGCTTTATAAATTAAGCAATCTTATAAAGTTTGACATTCCGGTAAATGATTTTAGAGACCTAATTTATGACAGAGACATGCCTAACAAAACACAACCTGGAAGAATATTACAAGCTAAGAAAATCATGAAGGTGATTGCTGTAAGCTCAGCAGAAGCAGAGCGGGCTTTCAGTTTGATGAATATAATAGCTACTGATCAGAGGAATGCTCTTCTTGTCAGCAACATCTCCCACTTGATGACCATAAAGCTTATAGGGAAACGTATATCAGATTGGGATCCAACCCCGTTTGTGAAATTGTGGCTACGACAGGGGCACCACACGGCAACCGATACGAGAGTGAGAAGGAAAGTGAAGCAAGATTTTTCGAAAAACCAAAGTACCATTTGGAGCCTTCTGTAACATCAACCTACAGACATTTTGGCTATAAACTGAAGATTAGAAATTGTTTTTTGTTTCAGAATATAAAACAAATTTAATGTAGCTTAAGTAAGAATATATCATATTTTCTTCCTGTGTATTTCATATTACATCTTTCTTTCCCTTCCCCATAATACAGTTCACATCCAACTCGGTCTACAGAACCGGTTGTTAAATTTTTAGGGTGACGCCACTGAGTGTCACTATTAACATCTGGTGTCTACAAAGTCCTGTTTACTTTAAAAATTCCTACTCAGATGGAGGAACTACATGTGCAAACCTTCTTCTGCCAGACCAGGTCTGCCTAAGTACTTTTATTTTTGCAAAGTTTCGACCTCACAAATCGCTTGTCGTCCTCAGAAACTCCGAGTGGCCTTGTTAATCAAGTATATATATATATATATATACAAGTGACGCGCGGATACCGGTGTTCATGAGAATAAAAGAACACGTGAGGCATACAAGAGAAGTGATTAGAGCTAATCGACGTTGGCGGAGAACAGCTGGGAACTAAACTTCAGATTCTGTACGATAACAATTACCAGAGGTTAAGTTAAACGAAGAAAATTAAAGAGATTAAATTTTCTCCAGAAAACAAAGGAAGAGCTTATTAATCTATCTCACCTTTTTTCACACACGCGCGCGCGCGCGCGCGCGCACATTACACGTCTCCTTGTAGAGCATTTTCCCTTACAGTTCCCCCTTATGTCATGACTCTACTATAGTTTAGTGTAGTTTAGTATCTTTATGGTTTGAACGGTCGTCTTCACATAGGTAAACTACCAGTTTCTTGACTTTAATTCGGAAAAATGAGATTTTATTCCTACATTTTTACATAAAAAATTATGTACTTTTAACACGGTAATAAAATCGGGTAAGACGCAAAGAACTTATAAAAATATATTCGAAAAGTCGTAAATTTCTCATTTGTCTTGAGCTAGTCTCCCCCCCCCCCGCCATAAACTACTATCATCACTCCCAGGGGCGCTCCTAATTAGGCTATACAACTGTGTAAATATATTCGGTAAAACCGAACAGTTTTTATCTAATGAACATGGAAGAGCAACACGACACCTCAAAACAGCGTTTTGTATTATTTAAAGTGAGAACTTCATATACGGCATTATGGTACCCGGCTCACTCCCGAACATTTCGCGCTCGAAGGGCAGTAAACTGATTCAACGCGTTACGAAATAGCTGAAACAAAAAAGCAGTGTTGCCAGGTCAATCACACTTTATTTTCCCACATAGGTACCTAAAATTTCCCCACTGCCACAAAAATGCCACAAGTGTGCTTTAAGCAAAGCGTAATATTTTAAAGAACGTGAGCATATTCTAAATTTTTAAATATATTGTTACAAGAATAACGTAATATTTAAAAATATTCCCAACTGTTTCCATATCTCTTTTCTTTTTCTTTTTGCATATTATTGGCCTCTCTTCCGAATTGCCTGTATATTTCAATGGGCAGAAAAAAGACAAGGAAAGTACCAATGTGGTTTCCGAACAAAAAGAGGTAGTTCTTATCTGTTTTTTGTTATCAGGCAGGTTATAGAAAAGCGCTTTGAGCATGATGTAGATCTTCACATGCTGTTTTTGGACTTAAACAGGCAGTTGATAGTGTGCGAAGAGGAAAGCTTTATGAAGCCATGCAGGACATGGGCATTCCTTTGAAACTTATAAAGTTAACGAAGATTGCCATAAGATTCAGAAAAGTCAAAATTAAGCATGAGAATATTCTAAGTGAATCATTTGCATTTAATAAGGTAGTTAAGTAAGGTGATGGTTTATCGGCCACCCTCTTTATTATTTCGCTAAATTATGCCATTATATACATAGATCAGCGAGGAACAATACTAAATAAGACAAGCCAAATTATGTGCTTGGGCTGACGATGTTGTGATAATAACCATATTAAGACAACGGCTAGTTGAGGCATACAAAGAGCATATAAAACATCCGCTGGAATTGGACTTATTGTAAATATTAGTAAGACTAAATACATGCTGATTTAAACATCAGAAAGTTTGATGCAGTTAATAAGTTCAGATACATGGGTAACATGATAGAGAATGAAGGGTCCATAAACACGACAATACATGACAGGATACAACAAATAGGAAATTTGTTATACCAATAACAGACTACTGAGAAACAAACTCATTAGTCGTAACACAAAAATAAAACCATGTAAGACACTTATCAGACCGGTTGTTACTTATGGATGTGAGACATGGAAGCTGATAAAAAAAGAACAAGAAACACTAAGATTTGAAAGGAAGGTCTTAAGACGTGTTTATGGCCCGGCCAATGAAGATGGCGAATGGAGAGTCAGAAATAACCAGGAGATTGATAACGAAGACATTGTAAGATTCATAAAGGCTCAACGAATAAAATGGTTCGGTCACCCAGTTTGATGAATGATCAGCGTATGTCAAAGAAATTTCTGAGGCAGTAGGTCTATAAAAGCAGAAAGAGGGGCCGACCTAGCATGATTTGGTTGGATAATGTGCTAGAATATCTCAGAAGAATGGGTGTGAGGGGTTACACTGAGATGGCAATAGAGAGAAGACTTTGGAAAAGACTGGTTTTGAAAGCTCACGTTGGGCTGTAGTGCTGGAGAAGAAGACGACTTATACTCGTGGGCAGTAGCAGGTCATATTCTGTCATATTGTGTCCACAAATATAATCGATCCCCACTACTGAGGCGGATGGAACCACCACTGGAACACGGCAACATGGAGAACGAAAGGTTTGATCTCCTTCTCAGATAATATTGGCCCTCTCACAGAATGCAATGTCCAGTATATTTAGTATTTGCCACAGATCTGATTACCTACACTGCAGGTATCCGAAGCAGTCATGATTAAAATAAGTTACTTGACTTCTAAATAAGTTACTTGTGGGCTTTTTCCAAGCCCACAATTGTTTCAGATTCCTACATCTTAAAGTTTTCAGCTACCAACCTTGTGTAATAAATAGATGTGCCAAAGAAATAATGACTATTAAGATCCATTAGACCGTTTAAAAACAGCCTCTCCAAGAATTTGTATTATCTATATTTATGCTTGATAGCTACAACCAAACTGTTATCATACTGAACAATAAAGAGTTGTCTGAACGGACGAGTCTAGAACAAACAGTACTTATGAGAGTAAGAAAAATCGCCTCCTTTTTATATTCACGAATTGCATAAAATCAAAATCAGTTAACAATTGAGGCCTTGACTCAAAACAATTTTTTTTCAGAATGCAGAATCGTATAATTGGCAGGATCAGTTGCTGCCATATGTTACTCTGACGTCAAGTGCACAAAAATTTGCAGTAACACGTTTTTTAATTAAAATACAATACTGACTAATAAAAGTTCTTTGAAATGTAAATATAGAGGCAAACGCGAATACACGTGCACAGCATGTGTCTATTGTCATGGATCCATATATATTGAGTTCTTTGTGCGATTCCCTGAAATATCGCAATAAAAGTGCAAACTCTCAACATATTGCAAAATGTACACTGCTGCCAGTCTCAAAAGCAGTAATTTTTTGGGCAGTTCTGACTACTTGTGTTGGTAAGTTGATCAGTTTTTAATACCCCTACTATAATGTATAACAGGAACAGGTTAAATCATTGTATTTTTTGACATTTTAGACCAAATTACTGTTTGAATATGGATGTGTTTATGTGCGCTTGTGTTACTGTTTCTGTTTGCGATTCGTAGATTAATAATGTTCTACACGGGTTGTTTGTAATTTAAGTTAGAGACGGCTTGTTTCTACACGGCAAGTTTTGAAGTGAAAGTTACCAGTGTTTAGACGCAGTAAAAGTCAGGCTATATTATTTTAGCCGTTAGGTAGAAGAGTAGGTGATTATGGGTATAGCGCTACACCTAGAACAAACAGGTCTAAAACAAACATCGTCTTTAATTTGTAACGCAAAATTTGAGCAATAGCAAATTTTACTAAATCAAACTATGCTGAACGCAAAGAAATATGTATGTTTAGAAAGCGGGGAGGTAGTGAAACGCCTGCACCGTTAGGCGGCATTACTTAAAAGAAATTAACTAGTAAAAACTGTAGAGTATAGCGGTAGGTTAGCAACGCCGGCCTTGGGGCTGACGTCTATAAGGAAGGTAATTTTAGTCTAAGTCACGTTTTGGGACATAACTATCATAAAATGTATTATTCGCTAAGATATTAAGGGTGTTTGCCAATGTTGTAAACTTTAAGTGCATGTAACTTATGCATAGATACCGTTATGTGAGAGAGAGCGATGTGTGAGTGAGATAAATAGAGACGCTAGTTTTTTTTAAGCACGTGGGACGCGGAAAACGTTCGGCAAATCAGAAAAAGCGTCTTGTTGTGCGCGGGAGGTTTTCGCTAAGGATATTGGGCGATTTTGTATTTAGCGCTAGTTTAAACCTATGGGATTGTTTTTCTCTCTAGACTTGGTAAGGGAAATTCAAAGCAAGTATAAAATATGAACTTGAAGAGAAATTAGTTACTCTTCTTTATACCGGCGAAACTACACTGAAGAGACTCGCGTACGATGTTTTTGCGTTAACTATATAGATATGTTTTATTAGTAACTTAAAGAATAAAGTAAATTCGCAGAAGTAAACGGTATTAAGGGAACGTGGTAATTGCTAACACGAAAGTTATAAAGTTTAATAAACAGTAATAAGTAAATGAGTGAATGTTCGGAGTAGTAACGAATAACGAAAAGTAAATACTGCATATAAATTTTCATCAATCCGGTATTTGTGGTGAAATCACTGAAGAGAGCGAATTAGTTCGGGTTAAAATCACGACGGTATGAGATAATCGAGACGCACGCGACGCGAAATGTGTTAGATGCACTTAAGGTAAATTCAATAATACGTTGTAAACCAGAGTGTATAATTATACGACATAATTGTATGTATCACCAATATGTCAAGTGAAGTGTACATCTGTGATAAGGTGAATTAGTGCATTCATAACCAGGATTAACACGGAACAAACAGCTGCTGACGACTCACTGACCTGCAAAACCTTAAGGACTACGCACATCGGAAGGATTCTCCACGCAAGTAACAAATAAATGAACATTTGATTCTATATTGTTTGTTAAATATATGTTTTTAATCAAATATAGTGACTCGATTTGTCTAAAAAGAACTCATTGCCTTTAAATAACATTCAAATTGTAAGGTAAAAACTATCCAAGTCATATTAAAGAAATTTGTAATATATAAATGCAAATGAACCATTCAAAGTTGATTGATATATTTTAATTTGTGTTTATTATTACTGGCGCCCTGAGGTACAATAAAGAGTCGGTACACTGGAGTAAGTGTTATAGACTATTAAGTAGAAATATTAATATTATCAGTGATTAAAGTAGTTTGTAAACCTTACTTCTCACATGCTCGTAGGCCAACATTATATACAAATCAATAATTTAACTCTTTCGTAAAGGCCTATCAAGAAGTGTATTACAAATTTCTCTCGATGATGAGGTCACGTATCCACTAAGGCTGTAGGTCATCAAACTTGCGAATCCTGAGATAGACTCATACTACGTCTCGCTTTGGAAGAAAGTAGCTGACCACTGCATCTCCCAGACTCAATTAGAAATTCCAAGTTTGCAGTACACGTACTATGTTCACGTTCTTTTATTCCACTGACACTGAAGCGTTTAAGAAGACTGTTAACTTGCCTTATGTGCGTTCAATAAAGGCAAAGGCAAAAACAACTTGCATTTGCTTTTTCTTAAAAAACAATAAAAAACACTAAAAAACATGATCTAAGAGATGACGCCGCCACCGCTGGACCCGCAGCATCCCAATGGACCACAGCATCCGCGAATTTCCGCGAATAAATTTTTTTATTTTTTTAATTTGATTTTTTTATTTTTTTTATTAAATTGATTTGCATATCAAGGGGGTGGGTGGGGGGTGGGATGAGGTTCAATGGACCACCTGCATCCGTGAATATAATTTTTTATTTTTTTAATAAAGCTGATTTGCATATCAGGGGGTGGTGGTGGGTGGGAGGTTCCAACTTGATGCATTATAGTGTATATTAAAATATATGATCAGAGTTACCAACCTTTGCATGAGTTCAAATCTGTCGCATGTTATAATGTATATGAAATCTATATGATCAGGTTTACCAACCTATGCATGAATCAAACTTGATATGTGTGTTATATAGTGTATATATTAAAATATATGATCAGGGTTACCAATCTTGCATTATTGTGTATAGAACAGATCTACCAACATTTTTTTCTGTGGTGGGAAATTCAAACTATATGATCATGGTTGTTGTTGATATCAATTCTCTCTCTTTGAATGTAAGTAACTCTCTGTCTCTAGACATAGTTATCCATCACGATATAAACTCTCTCTCTCTCTCTCTCTCTCTCTCTCTCTCTCTCTCGTTTCTCCTCTCCCTCTCTCTCTCTCTCTCTCTCTCTCTCTCTCTCTCACATTTGAATGTAAGTAAAACTATCTCTCTCTCTCTCGTTATCAAAACGTTATGTTCAAACCGTTTCTCCTCTCCCTCTCTCTCTCTCTCTCTCTCACTGTGTACATTGAGTAGAGTAGTCAGTGTGATGGTTACATAATTTTAGCTCACAGTCTCTCTCTCTCTCTCTCTCTCGTTGTCAAACGTTATGTTCAAACCGTTTCTCCTCTCTGTGGTCATTACCGCGCATGTATATGATTTTAGAAAGTTTATATATATATTCGACAAATATTAACTGTGTACGTACTTAGAAGCGCCCTCTCTCTCTCTCTCTCTCTCTCTCTCTCTCTCTCTCTCTCTCTCTCTCTCTCTCTCTCTCTCTCTCTCTCTCTCTCTCTCTCACTCGTTGACAAAACGTCGACTTCATTTTCAATGTATTAAATAATTAATAGTTTTATAATGTAGGGTGTATCAGTCAGTGTGAAGGATCACTGTTAGTGGTCATTACCGTGCATGTATATGATTTTAGAAAGTTTATATATATATTCGACAAATATTAACTGTGTACGTACTTACAACGCCCTCTCTCTCTCTCTCTCTCTCTCTCTCTCTCTCTCGCACTCGTCGTCAAAACGGTGACTTCATTTTCAATGTATTAAATAATTAATTAATAGTTATATAATGCAGTCAGTGTGATTGATCCTTGTTGGGGGGGTCTGTATATGATTTTAGAAATATATATATATTTGGCAAATATTAACTATGTGTGCGTGTGTGTTGTCAACTACTCACATGTGTTCTCTCTCTGCGTCCATTGTATGTATATCGTTACAAATGACGAGTAGAAATCCAATAAATCGCTGTCGGACAATGTACGCACTGCTCACACACACATTGTGTATGTCTCTCTCTCGCTGCAAACGTTGACAAGAATTCCCTTATTCAACACTCTCTTTCTCGCTCGCAGACGTCAGAAGAAATTTCTACTTTATAATGTAATTACCTGTGCGTGTGCTGTTACAGATGACAAATCCATACGTTAACGGCTTAACAAACTCTCTCTCTCTCACACACATTTAGTATGAACAGACGCGTCCTTGTTAGTAAAATGTACAAATCACATGACTTTATGTGAACGTCAAAGGGTTCAAAATAAAAAATATGTAAAACAAAAATATATGAATTGTTATATTTACAAATAAAATATATTACATATACTATTTGCAAATACAAATGATGCTGGTAATGTATGATTTTAAAGACAACTTTGTCACTAGCAATCTTCAATACGCTCTTCTTCATGTGGTACTACATTTGGTGCAATACTTCTGTTTAACGGTTGCAGTTTACAAAATAATTACACACATAGGTTCAGTGGTGTATAGTGAAATAAATTAAAATTATACACACATGTTGTTACAGATGAAAACGGTGGTTGAAATTCATACAAATCTTCTGATGTAACACTTCCCACAAGTAATACAGTTCACAAAAAAAAAAAAAATTAATTGTACACATGTTCAGAGGTGTATAGTGTAATAAAATAAAGCCATAATTTGTTTAAATGATTAAATATATTAACAATATTTTAAAATTCACAATATAAAATTGATTTTTTGTTGTTGAAAAGTTTATAAATTCACAATTCATTTTTTCATTCAGTTCATTTTTAGCATATTCAAAATACAACATAAATACTCTGTAGACCTTAACATGTCACAGTACAAAAACAAACATTTTATTACATTCAATCATTCATTGGTCTGGCTCTTTTATATTTAACATTAGTCATTGCCTCCTTTTGACTTGAGGTACTTCTCAAGCACATAAACTATTGAACAACCTTAATTCAGGGTATGGTCCTTGACCATATTTCATTCAATTTTCATGTAACGTTGGGGGACCTCAACTATGTTACGTTACATAACACCCCCCCTCGAAAAAAGTTTATTTTGTATAAACAAAGTTTAGCAAGAAATAAACGCACAACTTGTATCTGACCATTTGGTTTCACTATTCATAATATTTTTTTATTTCCGCTTGGTTGTATGTACCTTTCACCCTATTATTTGCGGGGTCCAATACTACGTAAGTATCGTTCTGATTGTCCTGGCTTATTATAAAAGGTCCAACATATAATAGCAACAATTTCTTTGCTATTCCTTCGAAACTGCTTGGTTGCTGACGATTTCTTATCAAAATTTTTTCTCCGATGTTGTATTTAATAATATTTTTACGGGTAGCGTCTTGTTTTTTTCTTCGGGTTTCCATTTTGTGAAGTAGCCTACTATATACATGGGTAAGGTCCAATTCTTCTTCAGGTCCTTCAGGGAATGGTATTAAATTGGTAATTTCTCGAGGTGGTGGTTTTGAAAACATCATCTGGTATGGTGTAACACCAATGGTTTCATGATGGGCAACATTTAAAAAGGTCTCGGTTTCCTGTAAGAAATCACTCCATTTACTATGATTATCATAACAATAAGTACGAAGTACTCGTCCTACCTCTCTGAGTACCCTTTCTGCTGGATTACTACTCGGATGATAAATTGAAGTTTTGTATGTTTTAATTCCTCGATTGGACATCTCTAACTTCCATCTTCGACCCTTGAACTGGGTTCCATGGTCCGTTATTATGGAATATGGAGTGCCTACGTCTATAATGTACCTTTCAGCGACGACCTTGATGATAACATTGGTGGATGCCTTGCTGATGGGATACAATTTCGTATAACGTGTGAAATGGTCCAAGATTATGACAATGTATTTATATCGGCGCCGGCCTCCACTACGTGGGAAAGGTCCGCAAATGTCAAGAAACGTTTTTTCCAATTTTCTTTCTGAAGTAATAGTTATCAAAGCTCCCTCCTTCCGTTCATTGTTTACCTTAACCCTTTGACATATTCCACATCGTTTTATTAATTCCCTTACCTTCTTGTTCAAACCTTTAATGTATACATGTTCCTCTAGTGCCTTCACTACCTTGATGGAACCCATGTGTCCATACATTTGATGGTAAATTTTTATTATTAATGGTTCTGTGGATTTGGGAATGTATAATTTCCGTTTATTCTTTTCAACAGGAGACTTTATGAAGATTAATCCTTGATAATTT
Organism: Magicicada septendecula; assembly: GCA_034769895.1. NCBI lineage: Eukaryota > Metazoa > Arthropoda > Insecta > Hemiptera > Cicadidae > Magicicada > Magicicada septendecula. The sequence goes on from CM068368.1 coordinate 667,049,093, forward strand.
TGATAATATTGCATAATTATAGTATCATTATTCCGGAGGCGTTCTTGTATAGTGGACGATCTCGGATCCTTTGCTTGTTCTTCTTGAATTTTGGTCAGCACTTCTACTAATTCTTCCCTAGCTGATATTATAAGGTATATTTTTCCAATATCCTCTCTTTCAATTTCAAAAGTGCCATTTTCTAGGTTTACCCTAGATAGAGCGTCAGCGACAGTATTCTGTTTTCCTGGCACATATTCCCATGTTATGTTATATTCCTGGAGAGCCAAAATCCAACGAGTTAATCTGCCGTGGTTTAGTTTGCATCTTTGTATAAATGATATGGATTTGTGGTCGGACCTTATGGTTAAAGGATAACCTAATACATATGTGCGGAATTTATTGCAGGCAAATACAACACTCAATAATTCTTTTTCTGTGACACTGTAATTTCTTTCACATTGATTTAGGACGCGACTGGCAAAACTTATTACTTGGTGGTCTCCTTCTGGATCTTCCTGATATAGTTCAGCACCCAGGCTCACATCACTGGCGTCACAATTTATAAAAAATGGTTTATCAAAATCAGGATGGCGCAGGATGATATTTTGTAAAAATTTCTCTTTAATTAAAATGAATGTCTCATCATCTTCCTCCTTCCACTTCCATTTATGTTTAGATGACAGCAAGTGTTTAAACCTCGCTGTTAATTGGGAGTAATTCCTTTGGAATTTCCTGTAATAGTTGCACACTCCTAGGAATGATTGTAGCTGTCTAATATTTTTAGGTTTGGGGAAGTTTTGAATAGCTTCCACCTTTTCAGGGGATGTTGATATTCCATTTTCAGAGAGTATGAACCCTAAGAATTGTAGTTGATTTGTTATTAATTTTGACTTATTCAATTTCAATGTAATGTTGTTGTTTTCTAACTTGCTTAACACCATCTCCACACGTCGGCAATGTTCCTCCCATGTGGTTGAAGTTGAAGTATATCGTCAACATATACTGTTGTGAAGGCTAACACTTCTTCACCCAGAACCTGGTCCATGCACTTAATAAAAACCGCCACAGAGTTTACTAACCCAAAAGGAAGACGTTTAAAGTGATAATTTCTTCCTTCAAATATAAAGGCAACATAATTCCTACTGTTGGGATGTAACTCCACTTGCCAGTATCCACAAACAGCATCCCAAATGTTCATATATCTGCAATTCTTAAATTTCTTCATTAACTCTTCAATTTCTCCTGGTGAGGTTCTATCATTGACTATATTTTTATTTATTTCCCTGGCGTCTAAACATAAACGTACTGTACCATCCTTCTTCTTTATAGCTACTATAGGGCTGGTGTATGGTGATGAACTATATTCAATTATGTCCTGTTCCATCATACTCTGTATTTCCCTTCTCACTGCTGGTTTTAGGGATTGGGGTATAGGATATGATTTACGGTTAAAATTAATAGGTTGCTTAAATGACAACTCACAAATAAAATTCCTGGCTTTCCCTGGCACATCCGAAAATACTTTTTTATACCTGTTATAAATCTCTATTAATTGATTCCTTTGTTCAGGTGTTACTCTATTATTATTATTGACAGTTTTAAACAAATAAATCTCTTGCAATTTTTCCTTCCATTCATTCTCTTTAGTATAGGTTAATTCCTCAAAAGGTGCTTTATATTCCATCTCATCATCACGCATCAAAGTAAAAGAATGTCTTTGGTGAGTGGCATTTTTATGATCCACTATTTCACTTGACCATTCTCCATTTTCATGGTACAGGGTTATTTTTCCTCTGCCCATATTAATAATAGCTGAGTGGCGCCGCAGCGTATCACACCCCAGCATTGCTTTAAATGGTAGTCCTTGGGCTACCATAAACACCATAGGAATAGTTTTACCTCCACTAGATACTTCCATCATTACTTGCTGTCGTATTGTTTTATTTGGTCTGCCAGTAGCACCTATAATAACCATGTTGTTAACTGGTAATGTTGGTATATTTTTCTTATACTTCTCCCTTATTCGGTTATATTCAACCTTGTCCAGTAGCGACACATTCGCGCCAGTATCAATTACTATCTCAGTCATAACTCCCTGCAATTCAGCCATAATGTATATAATTTGATTATCAGTTTTATTCTCTGACGGTAACACTTCTTCCGTTAAATCATTTCGTATATCCTTTAAATAATTGTTTCTTGCAATTTTTATAATTTGATTAATTTCCTCATGTCTTTGTATATACCCTTCCAATCCCAGCAGCGAGGGGTTACTAGATACTTCCACTGCTGTACTTAGTTTTCCATCCTATCCTGCGGACGATCGTCCCTTGCAGTAGTTCCTGGGTTACCATCATCAGGTCTAAAATCTCTATGGGCTTCTTGGTGTCTAGGCAGATCCTCCTCTCGATTTCGATTATTTGGTAGATTTCGTTGGTCGTTGTTGACACGATTATTGTTCCAATATTCTCTACCATTGTCCCAATTCCTGCGGCCTGTTCTGTATCTGTTATTCTCATGATTAGTATAGTGATTATTTGGATAATAATTGTTACGATTACGATTGTTCATTAATTGGTCATTCATCCTTCTGTGATAGTTATTATTGTTAAACCGATTTGTCCCTGGACGCGACTCTTGATTTGTCTCTTCCCTTCTATTGTGATAATATTCACCTTGCCGTCGAGACCTTTGATAATAGTCTTCCATTTCGTAACTAGCTAATAAGGTTTCCATTGTTTCAACGGTCTTTACTTGTCCACTGCGTCTGGCACGAACTATCTCCTCTTCAAAATGGTATGACAATTTATTCACCAAACACTCCTCTGGTATCCGCGGTTCCAAATGACGCGCTAAACATACTTTTCCCAAAAAGTAAGTAGTTGGGGACTGTTCTTGATTAACATTAAATCTCCCGTTAGTAATGTTATCTCTAATCATGTTCTGTACAGAATCTGACCAATATTTTGATTTAAACATCCTTTTAAATTCCTCATAATCACTAAGTTCATTTCGGACAGCCGACCACCAATTATCATTTATACTTTTGAAGCATTCATCTAAATAACTTTTATCACGTTCCACCGAGTTACTTTAATTCGGTTAAACCATTCGTCTACTCTCTCCAGGAATTCCATGGGATTTCCCCTATATATTTTAAAATTGATATTATCTTTATGTTCAGGGGCTATGTGATGTGCTAAATACATTGGTCTATTTTGTAAAATCTCTATTGATTCCTTCATATTACTTATTTCTTGATTTTTTATATTTTCTATAGTCTCTTTATGTTGAACTACTTGGGTTTTTATTTGTGTTATTTCGTTATTTACCAATTCAATTCTTCCAGCTATATTAATTTGTACCTCGTCCATTTTCTCTTGTGTTTCTAATTGTACCTGATTTATCATAGTTTTGTAGGTATTTTCTCCATGATTAATTTTGGCCTCTACTTCCCTTGCAAGTTGTACTATAGTTTCATCTGTCTTTTCAAGACTCCCCTTAATTTCATCTATTTGCTGGCTTACTTCCGCTTCATTATTATCTACCCTTTTATTGAGTGTTTCATTGACATTCACAACCCTTTCATTGATAACTTCCCTCAACGCCTGGTTCTGTTCATTTATAATTTGCCGCAACTCCTTATTACTGTTTTCAATTTTCCCGTCAATTTGTTTGTGATTTTCTTGAATCTGCCTTAAACTCTCATCGTTTCTGTCAAACCTTTCATTGATTTGGTTTAAGCTTTCATTTATCAGCCGGTTATTCTCATTATTTTCCTCTTTATTTCTGTCAAACTTCTCGTTCATTAATTTGATCAAATTCTCACTCAAAATTTCATTTTGTTTCTTTGAGTTTTCGTTGATACTGTCTATTTTATTTTCCAGCTTTTCTGAATTTTCATTTATACTGTCTATTTTATTTTCCAGCTTTTCTGAATTTTCATTTATACTGTCTATCTTTTCATTGATTTGTCTGAAATCGACCTTCAATTGTTCATTATTTTCATTTATGGTTTGTCTCAAAAGTTCACTAGTACTTTCCTTAATTTCCTCCTTAGCTTGCTTTAAGGTTTCCTCCTGTTTCCTAAAGTTCTCCTTATTTTCCTCATTTATTTGTTTATTGCTTTCCATTATAATCCTCAACAGCTCCTGCATACTCATGTCTTCCTTTCGGGCAGATTTATCTGGTTGGTCCCCTTGGGCATCCTCTGTATTGCTCGCCTGTTGTTCCATTTCAATATCTGTACCTGCCTCTGTTTCTTCTTCCCTCCTATCTTCTTCTGTTTCTTGTTCCTTCTCCATTCTTTTCGTAACACCTCTCGTATGCATTCCTGTGCCTCTAATGGTTGCCTGCTCAAGTTAAGTAACAAATAATATGCTTTTTTACTTAACTAAAGTTCACTCGTTGAGCGCCAATTTGTAAAAAAACTAGATTCCTCTCCTTAAAACCCCACTGTTGGGCTGGCCAATTTGTAATAAACTAAGTATGTGCCGGTACTAGCGAAAATGTCCGTCTTATTCAAGCCTCACTGTTGTAAACCAATTTAGTAAAGAACTACTTGTTAATTATGTGAGGACGTATATTATATTATATGCTGCACGCTGGAAACGTCAAATTATAAAGAAATCTTGTCTATGGGTGTAATTAGTTACAAGAGACTCCTGTGTATCAAACGCCAAGTAATACGTTGCAGGTGGCAATTCGTAACAATTAAAAATGTTGTTACCTGGCTTAATTAATATGTTATTAATTAATATATCTTTCGGTTGTGACCGATGGAACCTTCGGAAAATAGATTATTAAGCAAACAAAATTATAATTATGTTCCTTAAATTTATAATCATACTACTCTATAGACTTAACTTAGTTTTCAATGTTTGCGTAATATTAGCGATATGTATGGAGTATTGACGGAATGTAAGGGGTATTTGTGTCAACCCTAGTCACTCGATGGTAGAAAATTCCATTCAAATTTTGTACTAAACACAAGCTAGTTCCGTAATCTCCCGTTCCACCAGCTGCAAACTTTGAGCGCTGTTCCTTGTAATAAGCGTACTTATAGGTTAGTTATTTATTGAGTTTGAATCAATCCTTTTGTAAATTATTCCACCCACTACATATAGTATTTATTCTGTAATAACTTCAAACGTTATCTCGTACAATAAAGATACTTTATTTATTTTCTCTATTAATTCACAGTCTAGGTTATCTCAAAAAACAATAATACGATCAAATCGATCACCCAGAAATATATCGATTATCAATTACTCAAATTCTAAAAACATATACACATGAAAATAATAATAAATAATTCTTATCCCAGGGTTCGTAAAGTTCTTTGAACCATTAGTAAGGCCAGGTAAAATGCATAATTAAGGTTTCAAATCTGTTTTTACGATCAGTTTCATTTAAGAAAGACGTAGCACATTTTTCTGAAGATTGCGGAAAATTGCCGTGAGGAATTGTCGTCTTCTTTAATCTTTTCTTACAGGAAATGTTTAACAATTCGGCCTGTAAATCCCGTTCGTAATCGTTTAAATTGTTGCAATCATTCGTCTTCCGCCGAATGCAACAATCCGCGAATTGTACCTTGCCCGACGCACTGACGTCACGCCCTCCCCTTTACCAACCCTGTCGCTTGCTTTGTAAAATCTCGTCAGTCTCCCATCAAACGCTGTGAGGTAAGCGGCCCGTCGCCGGACTTTCGTCAAGTATGGGAGCCTCAATAACCAAGGTAACTATGATTGTTTTTGAGCTATCGTAAATCAATGCTAGTGGCTAATAATTTTGTGTATTACGTTTGTAACAAAAAAGAAAAACTTGTAACAGATGTAAAAAGATTGTTATCCGTAACCAACCAAGATGTATCTTGTCTGTAAAGGTCAGCCTCGCCTAAATTTAAATTTCAGTCAGTCAACTTGATGAAAAGACCTAAGATATGTAAGGTTGAGTGTCAGTACTCGTTATATATGTAATTTAAAGTCATAACCTTGTAATGCTATTTTGTAATATTGTAAATTGTAACACACACTGTATGAATGCATGCGTGCGTGTTAATCGACGATGTGGGTATAAAGTGTACTAAAACATGTGAAAACTTTCAGTTTAAAACTTGGTTCAACGTTCCGGACCGAAGACACGAGAACACGAACTTCGTACAGTTTTACACGATCTTCCAGCACAGACATAGCAGTGGTTCAGACCAGGTACGGAGGAACACGCAGCCGTAGCGACCAGATACAGCAAGGTTGCAGAAGGACTTATCTGGATTGCCAAGTAACATTTTTACCTAATAACTTACGGTGCTAGTTGCTGCATAATCACGAAGCAAAAGCGAAACAAACTAGTTACTCGTCATAAGTGTCAGAAACAATTTTACAAACTTTTGCGATAGATAACAGTGTCAGAAATTTATAAGTAGATCACAGCGTGTACGCTGTACACCATTTTGTAAACTAGCATCGATTTATGCGACACCCCCATATTTAGCATTTAACATTTTCTATATTCAGTTTTTCAAAAAAAATTAGCTCAGTACTGACCGTTGCTGACTGGCACATAATTAAGTAAATTTTAGAGGCTCGTAATGTTTTTTGAAATAAACGGGTCGCATCCGACTCAGCTCACAGATTAATGCTTTCAGCAATTTCTTTACTCGCACCTCCTCCTTTTATATAATTATGTTAATTATAGAAACACTTGAGAAATAAGTTGTACATAGAAAAGGTGTCTTAAGCATTTTGATGCATTTAGATATTATATTATGTTATTTGTGTGTATGCTGAGCACTTCCGGGGCCGAGCAGCAAAAAGTGCTGCCGCAGCAAAATCAAAATGTTCAGAGCACAACACAGCTTTCTGCTCGTTGAAGCTATCTTATGTTTACACAAATGAACCCAGGTACGTTGCACGTTTAGTTCTTTCGGAAATCTGTGTAAGGTAATACCTATCGCTTTACTGTTTTTATAATTACTTTTACACGTTGCAACAGCACAAGTGGAAGCCATTTTTCACAGAACACTCAGTACAAAATTTAAACACTTGTAGCATACACAAAAACCAGACTTGGGAAAGTTAATAAAAATTTTTAACTGATTAAAGTTAAAGTTAAAATCAGATTAACTGATTAAAAGTTAAAAATTTATGTTTTATTTTTTGTTTTGTTTTATTGAGCAAGCTGGTTTGGCTGTTAAAATAATTAAAATCATGTTAAATAAGTCCACAAATTAAGCTTTTTAAAAAAAATAATTAATATTTTCGTTTGCAGAAAAAATGACATAAAATATTTAACACTAAAAAACTCAGTCATTAATAATTTAATAATTAAAAATCATTGATGATTTTATTTTAATCATTACATTATATTAACATTAATTTTAATTGCAGCAGGTAATTAAATATTGTTTGTCTATTGCAGTTTTCAGTTCACAGTACTGACTACTGATATTGTGTTGTGCCTGCAGGGCGATATAGTGTTAAATGACTTAATAGAACAGACAATAAATAGCCTACTCTATTGATTACTTTTTAATCTACAAGTTGACTTGAAAAAGTATTTGGGAGCTGGGGATACAACTGAGGCGGATTTGACGTTGTGAAGGCAAAGACATTTTAATAGATTATCTAACAGAAAGTAGAATTTTAGAATCTAAATTCTTTTAGTTAAGGTGAATTCTGAAATTTAATGAATTTTAGATAAAATAAATTTTACCTCTTGTTTTCTTCAATATGAGAGTGTTCAACACGAATTTTTGAATTTTACGTACTTCCAAAAATTTACTATTCAATTTTAATTGTTGTAATTGTTAACAATAAATTGTCTGTTTCTAAGCAATTGAACAAATAAATCCATCTCGTGTAATGTTTACCCATTGTGAAATACCCGAGGTATACGTTTTTTTTTGCTGTTTTGATGCTACGATTAGGGCACGGGCATCACACACACACACCCGTTTGGCGGACACTTGGCCTGCGTTGCAGTCTGCGTATTGGGGGTTAGTGCGAGCGCGCGGCTTGCATTGACTCCAACACGTACTCTGGCACGCGCAAGCATGTTTCGCCCACGCATACAGACTCACATCGCACCGCTTGAGCCGATATGTCCCACGTTGCTGTCTGCGTGATGTGGTTCAGTGCGAGCGCGCGCGGCTTGCATTGATCCAGCACGCACTTTGACACGCGCGCGCGCATGTTGCGCTCGCGGTGCATACACATGCTTTGTTCTTTTGATCGCCGCGATCAAAGTTTTACTCAGAGTAGTAAAACTTTCCAACCTGAGTATTTTCAGATTGTGCAATACAACCAGGGTTGAATTTATTGCAGACACTAAACATCAAAACACGTTACTATGCAGTCACATATCCTTAAACGAAAGTACGAATGAGTAGCAGAGTTTTAACTGTGAAGTCCAGAATGAGTGCCTAGGGCTGCTATAATGTAAAAATTAGCGTAGACATAGCAGACATGAAAAGTAGAATAGTTTGTGCTAAACACTTTCGGGCGTGTTTACACTAAATCTACACATTTTGATCATCTTTCATTAAACTGGCTATGTAATAATGATAATATTCCATGTAGTCGACAAAACGTGAATAGGTGTGCACCTATTGACGTGTATACAGTGCACAGGATTGTTAACCGTTGACAACCTATGAGACATTTTAATGAACTGATGTTGAAGCATATGCTTTGAAACGCCTCATCTATATATTACAAAGAAGTCACAAGGCAGATTGTCTGAGTATACTCGTTCATTTTTTCATGGTTTTTACTACTGTACCGTTACACCTTTCTCCTCTCCTCTCCCCTCTCTCTCTCTCTCCTCTCCCCAAAACTATCGTCTCTGACACTAATTACGAAAAGTTGAAATGTACTTTGTTGGAAAGGTTGAGGAAGAGTACACACGAGATGAACTCAGAATCCACAACGTTGTGAATGTAAAGATGCCGTAAGGCGAGGCAAAAGGCATTTTTGAAGCGAATGCCAGTGGGACGTATTAGTTAAGCGTTTCCGCGAAGCCTGGTTCATCGAGAAACATTAAAAGACTTTTCGGGTAACCTTCCAAACAGAAAAATCCAAATCGCCTACGCTCTAAATCTACTTAATACAGTACTCTTTATTGCGTTGTACATTTGGTAAGAGCTGTAGAGCAGACTCTATTTTTTTACATTCAATTTGTCTTCGGTTAGACCACAGCGGATCACTGACTAAATAAAGCAGAAGAGAGTAGACATCAAATCCCGGTCGTGAAAAATGTGAACAATATTTTGTTTTTGTACGACTTACTATAGTGTGGTGTCGGAAGAAAAACTTGACACTTCAGTTTTTGGTTAATTAAAAATAACGATTTATTAAGAATTTTTGATAGACAAATCAATCGACTTGCATCAACTGAAAAAATTAATTGACCGCAAACTTTAATTGACGGCTTCCTTAGAAAAGAAAGAGAAAGAAAAAGCGAACACAGCAGCAGAACTTCCGAGATTTTTTTGCAAACGCTCACGCAAAGTTGCTGAACTGAGAAACAGTTAATGGCGATAGTTAATTAAAGTCGGACAACGACTCGGTGTAATTCAGATTAATCAACAACTACGCACTACGCAGTGAGGTCTGCTAACTTATAGTAGTTAACGACATACTCTGTAACCTAATGTTGATTTAAAAAATCAACGAAATACACGAATGCCATGTAAGTTTTGAATGGGTCAACGGTGTCAAGGCCAATTAAAATATCGATTTTCTTCGAAACGCGATACAGGCTATAAATAAATAAGTAAAACTCGATGTCTACAATTCCAATAATACAATAGTTAAAGTAGTAATAGTAGTAGTAGTAGTAGTAGTAGTAGTAGTAGTAGTAGTAGTAGTAGTAGTAGCATACTACTATTTTTCACATCGTAATATATCGATACAATCGCATATTAAAAACATCGAAAATATATTGCAGGAACGGATAAAGGTATACAGTTCCGATGCTCCTAAATAGCATTTGTTTATTTAATTGTTACTATGGTAATTAATTCTAGTCTCCATGGCGTTGTTGACATCTTTATACACGTCAACAAAAGGGCATAATTAAAATCGTGCTGACGGGGCATAATATCAAATTCCAATTTAAACAGTGATTTTCGCTTTGTGTCAAAGGTTATCTGTGCAAAATTTGGTGGCAATCGGTGTAACGGTGTGGATTTGTATTCAGTACAAATAAATCCTCAGACTTTGAGTTTGATATGTATTAAGATTAATCTGCTTACCTTTATGTGTGTCCTCAGTCAGCGAAGTTTAATATATTCGACCTTGGGCACATACATCAAGCACTTAAAAGTTAAATTAAGACCGTCTAGTTTCTCAGTATATTCATAAAATCTAGAAATTTGTAGCCAATGTAACAATGGCTTATTAATATACAAAGAAACAAATAAATGATAATACTCAAATGATATTCAAATAATTATTAACATAAAAATAAATTGTACGGATAATAAATTCGTGAAAAAAATACCGGTACGTAACAAAAAACTACTCTATTTACAAAACAATTAACACAAAACTGTAGAAACACAACAATAACAATTACCACTACGCTGACTGCTCATATATAAAAATGACAACAAGCACATGAGAACGGACAGAGAAACGACAATTTGGTGGAATTGAAAATCCGTTTAAATTAACCTCCTTTGTGATGTCTGGGTAGTAGGAAAGTAGGGTTTACAGATAATAAATAATAACACAGACAAAATAAATTTGAACTAATTATGGAGTAAATATTTGTGAAACAGGTAAATCGATAATGTAGTGATACTGAAGTCAAAATTTCATTGTCATTAAAGGACGTACGTTTCCAAGTTTGTTGGATTATAGTTGCATTAAAAAATTCAAAACCGTTTTCAGTTCTCTATAGGGGCGCAGTGAGGGAGGTATAGGAAGTTAAAACGCCCCGGAGGGGTAAAGAAAAAAAAAATTCCAGAAATGAAAAAATGCCCACAAAAATGTAGGCATAGGCCTATAAGTCGAATTAAATAACCGTACTAATTATTTATGTCAATACGGTCATTAATAATTGCGGTAATGAGTCGGCTTGCGTGTATGAAGTCGCTTCGTCTAAACATTGCTTATTGTCTGGTGGTTGAAGGAAGATTCAAATTTATCCTCTGTCGAGTAGGGAAGAGGGACTTGGAAAGTTTATTCAGCCTACAGTTTATACAACTTGCTCTACAATGTTTCTAGGGTGGTAATTTATTCTAAAGCAACTTGGAAAATTGTTATAGGCTATTTAAACAGATTTTAGCTTGCTGTGCGTATCTTATACAGATTTGCCTATTGTTGTACACGTTTTTTCGATCTGAGTTTATTAATTTTTTTCGTATTTTTCAAGCTAGTGCTTTAATACCTCTTAGAAAACAAATCAACAATTAACATTTTGAAACGTGCCTTTTATACCGTACATTCGTAAACCGAAGACCGAACGCGGTCGTTTACAAGCGCTACCTAGCCTCTATGTGTGATCTGATTTGTACGCTAACTTCAGCAAAATTTGTGGACAACCACGACTTTTTTTTCGAGGACATATAGTGCCAATTTTATGAAAATCTTAAATCGACTTTTGTGGTAAAATTAGTAGACCGATTTAATTCCCTGTACGTATTCTCTTGAGCAAAGTTTTAAAAATTTGTACAAAACATTAAAAAAATGAAAATTAAGACAATCAACATGTACAGAAGATGAGAGAAAATTTGTGCTAACTTTTTGATATCCTTTATTCTATTTGTGTTGTAACTTAAGATCCCATCTTTATTGTTTCATCACTTTGTTAAATTGTAAATCTATGAATTTAACCCTTATGGTCCCATAATTACCTTCTTGATTACAACAGAATATATAGCAAATAACGAGTTCTTTTACTTTCAATTGTTGTGTTTTCTTAAAAAAATCTTAACCATTCCACCAGACCCCCCCATAAGAAAATCACGCCAGCCCCCTGGTGCCCTTCTACAAACCCATAAACACCCGCATGCTACACATACACTTGTCTCATAAGAATGCGATTACTAATAGCAGGGCTTGATTTTAAGGGGAACGCGTCGGAATGGCGTTCCGGAACCTCTTGGATCCAAAAATAAATTACTGAAAAAAATATATGAAAAGATGAACCTAATTATTACAAAAATTTTCTACTACTTCTTAAATTGTGCCCCTCATCAACCCCACTATAAAACTAAACATTTGACAAAATCAAACACCAGCACTAATCTTTATCTTAACTACTATCGTTCAAGAAATGTTCCAATAACCTATGTAGAAAATGAAATAAAAAACTTGCTTCAAAATTAAACCTACATGAAAGGCAACTGACTGGGAGGTTCCGAGAATATGTGCAGTCCAGAATTTTCCGGAGAGTCTTTCTACATTGAAATATGCTATTGAATCAATAGCAGTATCTTCTAGTATCTTCTAGTAGCAGTATCTGAATCAATAGCAGTGAATGTGAGACGGCTGATTTCTGGCCATCATACAGCATTGGACACAAAGAGTAAGGAAAGGTCAAAATATAAGTATATTTGTGTCTGTACAACCTTTGAATTGATGCGTTCCGGCACCTACAATTTTAGAAATCAACCGCTGACTAATAGCATACTTTATTGGGAATAGATACCATTAGAATTTCATTTTGAATTATAAAATAACAAATTCTCATTGAAACAAACGGAATAACAAAAAATCGTTCATTTTTTTCTTTTCTAACTTTAGTCCACAAACTGAGTAATAATTAAGAAAGAACCCTGATATGACCAATATTAATAAGACCACAATTAGTATGAGCGATCATAGGAAAGATCGTGTTTTCTTCCAAACGAAAGATTCAAAGATAAACCTGGTTTTAGAAAGGTTTAATAAATTAAAAATTACATAATTGTCTTAATATTAACGCACACTCAGGTTCAGTATATAATTTCTTATATTAGACTATGTAATCTTTTTGGCGTTCTTTGAATAGCTAATCACTGCACCACTGCTAAACGTTTATGACGCGCTCGCCTAGCATCTGATAAATGTTGCCGGTTCGTGTCACCAAATGAACGCTTGCAATATTCAGCACATGTAAAGCAATTTCGTTTTAGAACTCAGCCTGTTATTAAAACGTACGTTAGCAACACTGTATTCCCACTATTTCAGATGTCAAAACAGAAGTTATTTGTTGTCTACTCCTCTGGGGTAGTCATGCGAATAATTCAACAAAAGACAGAACACCATCCCTGCCACCCGGACGTTGACAACAAAGAGACAAAGGAGACCTAACGCTCCGTTAGGAGAAAAACCAGTCCATTTTCTACCAAAGAATTAGGACTACAGTACTTAGAACAAACTTTCTCCAAGGTTGAAAGGTTGACTTCAACAGCTATTTTGGCTATTGTACCACTTAGGAAAAAAATTAACTCGTTACATTTTTAATCGTTAACAAAAAAATTTAACGATAATGATTAAAGTTAAATATTTTAAAATTTAACGATTAAGTTAAAAAGTTAAAAAAAATTTTAACGATTAATTTAATCGTTAATTTTTAAATCGTTAATCCCAAGTCTGACAAAAAAATTAAATCTGGCAGTCGTGGGACTGCCGACAGAAGTGTTAACTTAAATAACATGGTTACTGAATAATATAAGTTGTCTTTATAAGTGACCGTTCTGCAAATTAATAATTCTGAGCGTGTCGTGGGACACACGCCAGAAGTGAGGACTTCAGTGTAGAGTGGCAAGTGAACTGATTCAACGAGTAAAATATTACTCGTAGGTATGTAGGGCCTATCTGAAATAAGAGATTTTGCTATAATTAATAATTTGCTATTCAAATAAGAGTAAGCAGATAATTAAATGAAATGAGGGGATAGTAGGGTTTATGTGTGTTTTATTATGAGAAATCGATATTTACAGTGATCATAAATGCACATTTGTTTATACATCACACTACGTTTTATTTTCAGTAGTCAACATAAAATATAAGTAATAGTCATACGTAATGTAGGCCTAATAGTCATACGTAAACAAATAATGTGTAAGAAATGTGTTTTCCAATGTAACAATATGATTTACGCAATATTTAGTTGAATAGTAAGAATTTGATAATTATTATATATTTATATTATAATTATATATTATTTATTTACAATATTTATGGCATATATTATATTATAATTAATGTACATAGTAGAATAATTAATTGTTTTACAATTTACAAAATAGCAAAAATACTAAATCGAATTTTGACACATCAAAAACATCCAGCCAAATACAATATAAAAACCAGAATCGAACTCATGGCTTAACTAAAAATTGTTACGGATTTTCGTCGCATTCCTTTCTGATGACGTCACATTCTACGGATTCACTCCCGTGTAAATTTTTTCCCTCTCCTCTGCTATAAGAAGTTAACACTTCAAAAACACATAAAGGCACACAAAAACACGATTATAAACACGGCATGTACCATAAGAAAGCAAAGCGCGGGTGTGTGACGTCACGGACTCAGTAATGCTACTGCGCACATACGTTGTCACCTACCGTGTTCTATCATTACCCCCTGTATAGACAATACATATTAGTGTAATTTAAATAAGTATCCATGTGTTCTTAGTTTCAGATTTTTACGGAATCACGAAACCTTGCCTTTTCTAAGTATGTACAAAATCTTTTAAATTGGCACCAGTACCGTACCGTAGAAGTCTGTAATTAAGTGCTTAAAAGTCACCGTTTGAAATGCATTGAACGGGATTTGGCGTTTTAAATTTATGTAATAACAACCTGACAAAAACACCAGAGGTCAAAGTGTTAGCTTTACTGGGAGAAAACAAAGAGCTTAAATATTTTATGAGTAAGGTATCTTTCTGTTATTAAATTTATCGCATTAATTGGTGTTAAAAGCAATTAAAGCTGCAACATAAAAATTATTAATCACGTAGCAATGTCGAAGGAAAATAATTCATATAGGTCTACAGTGCAGACGAAAACGTAAGGTTGGTGGGGAATACGGCAAGGAGGGGAAGGCTCCCGAACATCTTGTAACCTCATAGCGTTAGACGTAGAGGTGGGGTAAACTAGTATTTTAAAATAACAGGTACGAAAATACCGTCCATAAAATATAACAGGTACAAATTCCTGTTGTTATATACTTATTATACATAACCTATATTATTCCTTTGTAAGTAACTCGTTGAGTTTCCTGCAGGTCTCCTATGTAATATCTTCAAATAAATACACTGCAAGTGGGTTTATTTTCACCTAGATAAACCTATTAATATATTAATAAACCTATTAAAATACTCCTACTTGCAGTGTATTTATTTAAAGATATTACATAACCTATATTATATAATTTGTTATAAGGAATAAATTGAAACTAAAAGTATTAACAGTGTTACTTTACACTATGACTTTATTAAACTATTACTGTTTAAAAGAAAATAAGAAACAAGAGAATTCATAGGCCTATCTCCCTTTGGGAATACTAATTTAAGTTTTTACTAGGAGTAAATAAACTAACATTGGTTAGACAAATCAGTTGCGGTGGTAGGTAATAAGACCTAGCTAGGAAAAAAATATTTACTTAAAAAAAAATACAAATTTATGTTCAAAACAACAATACATTTTCTTGGATTTCGTTGTCCATGACGTGTCCGTTACTAAATAAATTTTCATCGGACATAATTTAAACCGATTACCCTTATAAAAACACAACATAAACAGTTTGCGGTAAAATTTCATTAGATGTCTGCTCTTATCTTATTTTACTTTCTTATCAGGTGGTACTCGAAAGGAACGCGGAAGACCGAAGTGGTACGCGGGTCCGGAAAGGTTGGGAACCACTGCTAGTAGATCAACTGTGCAAATAATAGGTCCTGGCAATAGCACAAGTTGGGCAAATAATGGAAACTTCGAGCCATATAATAAATCAATCATGAATGTTTTACAGTCTCTAAGAAATTTAGATAAACTTGTAGCTTTCTCTTCTTATCACCTCTTTGTTTTATTGAAAGTTTAGTAAATTCTTATCTTCATCAGATCGTGTATTTATCTTAGGCTGCAGTTTGACCATTTACACCTAATTGTGTTATCTGTTATGGAGTTTGTTATTTTTATTTCTTTACTAAGTTGAAACTACTATTAACACAAACGCAAATCAAATATTCATAACAAATCAAATCTAATATTCTCTTCTGAACTCCTGAATGGATACCAGCCATTATTGCTTGATTCTCATACGACTGACCTGTGCAGTCGCTAAGATTCAATCCAGCTCTCTCAAATTTACTTGTAATAGCTTGTGTGTTTCCCTCCGCTGTATGCACTTCTAAAGGAATAAAATCTATGAAGGCTTTCTCGATATCAACAGAACTGCGTTTAATTTCAATATATCTTATAATTTGAGACATGTGCAGCATCTGTGTTGAGACATCTTATAATCTGTTCTACATGTGCAGCATCTGGTGTTGTGTCAAATATATTGCTAAAGTACTTCGCCTTCTGAGCCTCCAGGTGGTCTAGTGGCTAACGCGGGCGATTGATGCGCTCGTGGTTCCGGGTTCAATTCCCGGCGGAGGTTCCGTACGGCGTGCACTCAGCGTCGTGAGGCAAACTGAGTAGGCGCTGAGATAACAGCGCAGCCTCCTGGCTGTGAATACCGCAACTAGCGGCTGATGACGCGTAGTACTAGCCATACACCGTCACACTAACACAAAAGCCGTGCGGTACGCCTTGGTCCTTAACGGGGACTGTTGAGCGGAGGTATATATACTTCGCCTTCTTACATGCATGCAGTAATACTAGGCCTATATTTGCGCACTCTTTCTCCTAACAGGCTTATTATTTTATTTTGAATAGTTGGCAAAAGATACAATACACACCCAGATTTACAAGAGACTGAATCCAAATGAGATCTCATGGCAGGGTCAAATTTAACAAAGTATTTTAACAAAACCAGAAATTTTCCAGGATTTTGATCGTTAGTAATTGACTCTCGATGTCTTCTCAGTGCCAGATTTTGTTGTTCAAGAGTTTGTACTGTGGCAATGACCCGTTCGAGGATTTATTTCCATGTCTTAGCTACTTTACTCATTTGTTCCTAAAGTAGATCATCAGTAAGTCCCCCTTTGTTTAAAGAATGTTCCAATTCCTTCCATTCCAAAAACGCAGTGCGATGAGCAGGCCTATTTTCATGATCTCGAATACGTAAATTTAACTTTCGCCACCACGAAAACCCATTTTCACTATTGAAATGGCTTCTTTGATAGTGTTTTTGTGGAAATAAAGTGCAACAAAACCAAAATAGAGATTTTTTAGTTGGAGAGAAACACATCCAAGTGCTATTTACCTTTTTGCCAGTTTGAAAGGTTTTATCAAACCAATACTTGTTTAAGGATCGTCCAACTTCGTCTTCAGGAAAATAGCTGTCCTTGTTCTGCAACTGACATGTTCCTCTATTCACCATTATGTCTCGGAAGGATTGAGATATCTCGCTTGGCCAAGCTCCCATATCTTGTAGAGCAGCACCGGGAACACAGTCTACATTGTAGACCGTAATGTTCTGTCCTTCATCGCCTGTAATTTCAATACTGCTCGATGCAACATCATCCATGGTTCTAAAACCAACTTGATACTTGTAACTGTACTTTGATACTTTTACAGTTTGAAGTATTCACGTCGTTAACTTTACTGTATTTATCAACAGCCTCGTCGCTAACATCTACTCTATGATCGCAAGTTGATTCCTTGTTAATTGTAATATTTTGACACTCAGGGTTCCATTTTCCTTGAACAAAAGTCTTCATAAACTCTTTGGAACTTGTTGTAGTTTTTAATCTTTCTTCCCTCCTCTTCTGAAACTGGCCGCCACTGAGTTTACTTCGTTTCATATCAGCTTCAAATAAAATAAAAAAAAAAGATTTTCAATAATATTAATATGGTGACCATACACGTGAAGTATTATAGATATACCTACAAGACGCACAAACCAAAAACAAACCGCAAACTCAAGATACTCATCAACAACTGATGATCAACACGTTCGCTACGTCGAACCGGGAAGAATTGCACATACGTAACGTTTTTTTATACGTTTGTAAATAATATATTCGTCTGTATACGAATAGCAGTTAAGATTACCTATACAAAGCTAGTACTGTATGATTATATCAGTTCTCCTTTCTAGCACAACTCACTACAAATGTGTTATCATAATGAACCGTAATTACGATGTTTGAGCATTATGACGTGTCGGCTACGTCATAATCCAGGGAACCTGTGATAATTGACGCTAGCCAATTATACAGGCTGGCTACGTTGTAACGAACTGAAACTCAAAACACAAGACTAACAAAATTACAATTATTCTAATTATAGGAAACAAAGGGAGGGGTTTAACTGATTTATGCACTCACTTTAGTATGTAACAAAGATGACATCCCTTTTTATTCACATAGTATACGTAACACATTACAAATAAAGATTTTATTTACTCTGAGATTGTAAGGGGGTTTTCTATCTAAAATAAAATGGTCATTTAGATAATGAGTTTACCTCGGATCCGAGTCTTTCTTTTTCTTGTTAAGAATTTTCAAATTTACCATACTTGATTATATGATTACATTATTCCTTAAGTACCATTTGAAGAATGGTTTTATTTAGTTGAGCTACTTTTGAAGTTACATAACGAAAGTTAAGTTACAACGTATGATTACAAGAATTGGTGGTTACACCAGTTTAAATCTTAGAGCTTATTGATTGTCTTTTGAAAGTCTTTTTCAACTTTAATTACTTATATTTTAAAATATGTATAACTCACGGAAGACGAGCTCCCGCGTCACCTCTTATATTATGGTTAACTGTCCGTGTCTTGACGAGTGATTCTTCCGTACTCTTGTAGTCGAGGATTGTCCTAGGGGTAGTCTGTCCAGTAACGATGAAATGGATGTGATGGTGCCAGCTAACGTGAAGTCGTCAGGATTCTCGGCGATAGAGTAAAGGCAGTATAGTTCGAAGTCGTCGCTTTTCACTGTTATTCACATCACCTGTGTAATTGCACCGTCGTGTTGGAGTTTACATATTGTTTGTACATTATGTTGGAATTTCTTTTACCTTGAACAATATTTGACTGGATATTTAGATTACAGGAGATGTCACCACTTACACACGTTTTTCCTTTTTCTTACATGTTTGTTTCACAAAAATTTACTCACTACATATTCTTTACTTATGTCTAGCTGTCCACACTTTTAGTGGAAGTTAACACTTAAATTAAAATACACACAAAATAACATTTTGTGAAGAGCCCCAGCGTGGAACTGTTTACAGTTAGAAAGCCGCATCGTTAATCCCTAATTGTTACAACAGGAAAGTTGCAAAGACGCGGAGCGAATACTCCGCCATAATATAGTTCCATCGTTTATTTAATACTACAGTCTTACAGTTAGACAAAACAAACAATCGAGATTTTCCTCGTATACTGAAATTATTACACCTATTACTAGTGACTTTAAATTATTAATTCTTTACATTATGGTTTACACGTATTTCTTATTTAATGCCGCCTCGGTATACAAGTTGAATCCGGAATTCACAGGTCATAGCATGATAAGTTTAATAAAGGGTTAACAGTTTTATTCTTTAATTTTTTGCTTCCACAATTTTAATTAATTAATACTAGTTAAATTTTCTTATTTAAGTCTCATCACTACCATGAGTTAGTCCAGGGGTAATTGGTTTAATAGTGCGATTTAATGTTTTTTTAACTAACTTCCCATTCTTCGATTTCTATTATTAAATTTTTTTATTTTTTTACAATTTAAATCGTCACAGCATAAATTAAATAGGCTAATACTGTTTATCACGTAACGTTTATGACAACAGAGAAGCTCGCTGGTTATGTTTTTTTTTATGAAAGGAATACTCATATCAAAGAAACAAGTGGTTTGTAGTTTTATAAACTGAAAACAACTTTTTCAAGTCTATGCTCACATTGCCGCCCTCCTAGCTATGCCGCCCGAGGCGGCTGCCCCCTTGACCCCCCCTAGCTTCGCCTCTGCTTGTAAGTTCAGTTTGAACACGACAACAGATGCTTTAAACTCCTTTTCATGTAAAACAGAGTCGCGTGTCGAAAACGTCGATAGTTCTAACAAACTGCAACTGACATGTAAGCGCTAAAAAGAAAGCGATAGTTAATTGGTGTCATCATAATATCTCAGACGTCCTTGTGACATGTTTTCCGCAGTATCGATCCCTCTCCTCGTCGAGGTTTTCTCTTCCCAATGGCGATCAAAGTCGAGCAAATACCGAATTTGCTACATAGATGACTGAAATTAAAAACACATATTTCCGTGTTTTTACCGAATTAATTTCCCTTTTCTGGTAAAAATCCCTTTAGTATCGCAATTTTCCTGTTAACTTGTAATAATTACTGTCGTCATCAATAACTTTGTCTAAACACTACATCGGTGGTTTTATCAATTTCTCTGTACTCTCTACAGAGAGTTACTATCTAGATAACTTCTTACTTAGTGGTCAGGTAGTGGTTAACTGACTACTTATTACAAGATAACTTGTCTACCTAGTATTACCTTTTTCTAGTTTTTTTTGTACAATTTTATCTGCGAAATATGTGTTCTCCGTACATATTCTTGCGTCGCAGGTTAGTACAGGGCTACTGTAACTGGGGTTAAGTACTTCTGGATTCGGTAAGGTCCACACCATCGGTATGATAGTTTAGAGGTGGTCTTATCAATAGCACTACTAGTCGGGTGTGTCTTGTACTTTACTAAGTCACCGACTTGGTACCTAACTAAATTAGTATCATTACTTCTCTCGTGATATTTTCGCGATTTTTCTAAGTTCGCTCTTAAATTTGCGCGGGCTTCATTCCAGATTCGTTTAATCTGCTTATCCTTAATTTGCTGAGGTAGTAAGTCATGTATTTTCCATTTTGTGGACAAGGGGTGGTTTGGCTTGTATTTGTATAGTAACTCAAACGGGGTAGACTTGTGTCCTTCGTGATAAGCGGAATTGAAGGCGTACTGTATCCAGGATAGGTTCTGGTCCCAAGACGTATGGTCGTTCGCATGGTAGGCAATTAAAGCAGATTTGAGGTTTCGCAGATACCTTTCAGCAATATTGCCTTGCGGACGATACTCCGTAGTGGTAATATGGTCTATACCTAACTTGAAACACATATTTTTAAATTCCTTAGCCTTAAACTGGGGTCCGTTATCTGACACTAGATGTACAGGGGTACCATAATCTTTAAATAATCTCTCCTGTAATATCTTTACAGTGGTCGACGCTAACGCTCGCCGCATGGGATACATCCAAACAAATTTGGTGAAAGAATCTTCACATATGAGTAGCATCGTATTACCTGATTTAGATCGAGGGTAGGGACCTGAAAAGTCTAAATAAAGTTTAGAGAATGGGGTAGTAGGGATTTCTGAAATTAATTGGCTTATTTGACTGTTTCTTGCTGGTTTGCTGAGCGCGCATAACTTACACTTTTTTACGAAGCTAGCTATTTCGCTGTTCATATTGTTCCAATGATATTCCTTACGAATGAGATGTATTGTTTTATTTATTCCCATATGGGCTCCAATGGTAGATGAATGGAAGTATTCCATCAGCATGGGCTTAATTACATCAGGGGCGATTATCCTTAATTCCTTTCCATTCGCTATTCTGTGGCATAGTATTCTTTTACTTAATATGTATTTCTCTGATTTAATTCCTTGCTCAAGTTGTTCTATAATCGGTTTCAGAAGAGGGTCTTGTTGTTGATATTGAGCGATGTTGGTAAACGCAAGGGGGAATTCGGTAATTATTGTGTTAACAACGGGTGTTTCCAGCCTCTCCTTGCTTTCGACAGTATTAGTGGGCGACTGGAACATACGGGAAAGGGTATCAGCGACTACATTTTGTGTACCTTTAATATGTTGTACTTAGAATTTGTAACAGTTTAACCTCAATACCCATCTTCCAATACGTCCCAACTGTTTAGGGTGATTCAGTAACCAAGATAATGCTTGATTATCAGTTTCTAAAAGGAACTCTTTATGTTCTAAAAAGGGTTTAAACTTTTCAAAAGCAAATACAATGGCTAAACATTCTAATTCATATGCGGAATATTTCTTTTCTTGGTCATTCAAGGTGCGTGATGCATAACTAATCGGTAGCCTACTGTTTTCTATTTCTTGATAGATTACTGCGCCTAAAGTTACACTTGAACTGTCGGTCTGAACTACGAAAGGTTTCGTAAAATCTGCTAGTTATAATACTGGGGGTGATATGATGCTTTCTTTTAGTTGTTCGGACGCAGTTTGGTGTTCTGGAGTCCATTCAAATTTCGCTCCCTTCTTTCTTGAGGCATTCAGAGGTGAGGCTATTTCGGCTAGATGGGGAATATACTTGTGGAAATATTTTACCATTCCCAAAAATCGGGCTATACCTTTTGCATCTCGCGGGGGTAAAAATTCTCTGATTGCACGGGTTCTTTCGGGGTCTATGCTTACCTTTCCGTTGGCCTTTACGATGTGACCTAAAAATGAAAATTGTGGGACTGCAAAATTTACCTTTTTGGGATTAACTGTTAATCCTGCCTTTTGTAATCGAGATAACACTTCACGTAGATGTTTAAGATGTTGCTCCATCGATTCGCTGTAGATTACGATGTCGTCCAGGTAGTGATACACATATCTAAATTTAATATCATGAAATATTCTCTCTAATAGTCTACTACATACGGAACTTCCTTGTGATATTCCAAAGGGTACTCTAGTAAATTGGTACAGGTTGAAAGGAACAGCAAACGCGGTTAGACGTTTGGATTCCTCCGAAAGGGGTTTTTGGTGAAATGCTTGATTTAGATCCATTATCGTAAAGACTTTCGCTCTAGTGAAGTAATGAAAAGCACTATGGATGTCTGGAAGCGGGATAGATTCAAATTCTATTCGTTTATTTAATTGCCGGTAGTCCACAACTAGTCTATGTTTGTCGTGACCTTTTGGTACTAAAAAGGAGGGTGATGAATACGGAGACGTCGAGGGTTCGATGACTCCTTGTTCTAACACCTTGTTGATATGGTTCCTCATCACTTCCATTTTGAGCGGCGAGAACTTGTACGGGGGTAGGCGTATTACTTTGTGATCGCTCAGATTGATCTTATATTCTATCAGGTTCGTAAGTCCTAGCTTCGGTGTAAGAACGGTGGAAAACTCTTTTATTAATTTCTGCATTCTCAGCCTATCTCTATTTTCTAGATGAGATAATTCAGACTCATGGTGTACTATGTGTGCAGTCGATGATCTAGTACTTTCTTGTTCGTCAGTTGTACAATCAAAATTATACTTCCGTGTACGGTCGAATCTAAAATAATATTTCTTCGCGTGGATGTCAAGAATTATTCCCGTTTTACTGATGAAGTCAGCTCCCAATATTAAGTCGGGTCCTATATCATCACATACTAACATTGTAAAAAACCACGTTAGATTCTTAATTTTTACTTTAATGGTGATGCTGAGTTTTATCACTATATTTTGTTTATTAGCGGTAACACATTTTATATTCACAGTTTGACTGCGTTTCACTAGGTTGTGTTCGAATAATTTATCCGCTAACTTTTGACTGATTAAGGTTCTAGTCGATCCAGAATCTATTAATCCGAGGGTGGATGTAACACCTAGGTCAATTTGTATTAAGGGCAATAGACTTTTAGTCCAATCACATTTAGTTATCGCGTTACATTTCTCAATAAACCTTCTAACATAGGGATCTATTGCTCTAGTGTTTCTTTTTCTTTTTCTTGAATTATTGTCGTACATTTCTTTGGGTGTACCGGTTCTCAAGTTGCTGCGGAAGACACAGGATTTCGGGTCTCCCTGCCTTACATGTTTTTTGGATTAGGGTATTTACGTTCGTATTGCTTGTTGTTACAGTTTCTACTTATGTGTCCATACTTACCGCAGTTATAACACGTATTTTTATTACGAGGAGGGTACCTTGCTTCCGTTTTAGGTTGCGTGTTATTTGATTTACCAGGGCTGTGCAAATTGCTCGGTCTATTAAATACTCGCTTTACATACTGGGTTGGCACATTGGGTACTAGGGCTTGCAATTCATTTCTATTCGCCTCGGTTGATTTCACCGCATGTCTGTTCTGATCTGAGTACCATACGTTGACGAGTGAATACTGCATTGTTCGAGACCCGCAAAGGTGTTGGGTCGATTTACTAACGCTAAACGAGATCTTTCTTCGGGAGACAATCCTACTAAAATGGTATCCACCATTTGTCTCTCATTCCAATCTACTTGCAGTAGTCGAGAAGACTCCCTGATGTCTGAGATGTAATGGGCCAATCTCTCATTACTTCCTTGTACTCGTAGTACGGTCTTTCTCTTAAGTTCCTCATAAATTCCGGTGGGAATAAAATATTTTATGATTGTAGTATGCAGTTCTTCTACTGGAAGGGTAGAGCTTAATGATTCTAGCACACGATTCTTTAACGGGGGTTTACATTTCGGTAGGAGGACTTGCAAAATTTGCCAGTCATTTAGCTGCTGTAGATCTTTTATCTGCAGGAGATATTTGATGAAATTCAGTAGTTTAGTAACATTCAAACCATCAGTGTATGGAATTTCAGCTAAGAGTTTTTCTACGGGGTGAGTGATTTTTCCGTAGAGGTCTGCGTTATGATTTACGTGTTGCATAGCTTTGGGAGGACCAGATAATGCATTAGGGGTAGTCAATTCATACATTCCGGTGCGAATTTGTAAACCACTGGGAGGAGGGGTTTCAGAAATAGTCTGGGCATTTAAATCTCTATTTGGGTTTCGCTCTCGAGTAGGTTGTATTTTAGATCCGGCGGGTGATTCCTGATCCGCGTTGGGGGGAGGTTGTTCTGACGTAGGAGATTGAACTGGGGAGATGTGTAGTTTCTTCAAGGATTTTTCAATTTCATCCATTCGAAACGAGTCGGATTTTCTTCGTAATTCCTTGATGATAGTAGGTAATTGGCGTAAAGCTTCATCCGCAAAACTTTGGACTTCGGGAGGAATTTTCGTAAGGTTAGGCCAGTTCAACAAATTTTTCATTCGCCGGGTTAAGTGTTCTATCCTTTGAGTTGTCCGCAATATTACCGCAGGAGATTTCTCGTCTTGAAGGGTTTGGGACAATAAGGTCAACTCGCTATACTTGGCATTACAAGTTTCTCTCTCGCTCTCATAATCGAGTCCGCTCATTTTGCTTAACTGCGCGGGTGCATCAAATCCACTTTCGCGTATAGACTTGCGCAATTCCGCGACTGTTACATTCGCATGGGGTAGACCACGTAAAAGAGCTTCATAAGACAGTTCTTTCTTTAATAGTAAATTTGGATTAAATAGGGCCATGTTTACCTTATATCTAACACACTAAAATTTACTTTACTACACTATACACTTATGACATACACAATTTAATTCATGGTCAAAACATTTGCAT
Source organism: Magicicada septendecula (assembly GCA_034769895.1). Lineage (NCBI taxonomy): Eukaryota > Metazoa > Arthropoda > Insecta > Hemiptera > Cicadidae > Magicicada > Magicicada septendecula. The sequence goes on from CM068368.1 coordinate 667,074,583, forward strand.
TGGTAGCAAGAGAGTTACTTCTCTTCTCAGAGAAAGAGAGAAATTTCACACAGACGTCATTTTATTGTCAACGATCAGCTGTTACGCTGGAATGTAGGTCAGACTAGTTTTCTTTGTAAACAATAGCATACTTGTTGTATGCGTGAGAAGGGGAGAAATACACTTGGGGGGGGAACGTTATTGTTCTATACAACAATAGCTTACGGCTACCTTTATCGACTAGTCTCGGCTGGCTTCAACAAGGGGGTAAGTGCAATACGTACCGATATGCGTTTTAAACAAGCTACAGCCCGTTATCAAGCTGAGTTTAACTATTATTTGTTTTACGTTCAAATTTAACTTTCTCTAATTCCTTTTGTTTTTAGCAGAATTAACTTACAAATTTATTTACACGTAATTAAACTGGTTTAACTTAGTCAATAGTTTATATGACTCACCGTGACAGCAGAAATATAAATTACACATTTATGCAGGCACATTCAGGAAACTACAGGTCTTGAATTGTCACAAAACAGACATGTTAAAGACTGAACAGTTTGACAAGCACTAAAGATTCATGTAGGTACTTGCATTGGTGTAATACAATAATAGTTTGAATTATTTTCTCGTATGTTAAATAAATTATATACAAGTACGTGCGTAATCTCACACACAATTCACAATGGTAAATTTATACTGTCGCTATTTTTCTTTCATGCAACTTAGCCTTTTTGAGTTACATAAAATACATTAACTGAGTGCATAGATCAGCAGAGGGTCGTATTTTTTATATGACACTACGTAAACAATTATTTTACAAGAAAGCAGAGTTGCGCATTTTATGACGTGTCGGCTACGACATAATCCAGGGAACCTGTGATAATTGACGCTAGCCAATTATACAGGCTGCCTACGTTGTAACAAACTGAAACTCAAAACACAAGACTAACAAAATTACAATTATTCTAATTATAGGAAACAAAGGGAGGGGTTTAACTGATTTATGCGCTCACTTTAGTATGTAACAAAGATGACATCCCTTTTTATTCACATAGTATACGTAACACATTATTTTTATTTCTTTACTAAGTTGAAACTACTATTAGTCAAATGATAAGTAAAGTGATGGAGACAAAAATTCAAAATCAGCAGTTTAGATAAAAGAAACAAATTTACGAAAACACCTTATGTTTTAGGGTAGCCTTATCAGATCAGTAAAGATTTAATAAACAGGACTAGATAAAGTGCATAAGTGTCCGTTACAACAATCTCATCATTTACGTGAGATGTGCAGTGAAGTTAAAATCACATTAACAAAAAGTATAATGTGGCCTGTCAACTATCAGACACTCTGTAGGTTATATAACACAATATAATTGTTTTTTTCAAAACTTACCAAGTTGGTGACTAGAGTATAATATATAATTTATTATAATCTGTATTATACATCTGTATAACACACGAGAATAAATGTAACATCAGTATTTTTTTTTATTTATTAAAAACAGCTTCGTCTCTTTGCGCAGAATGAAGTATTCGGCACCAAAAAGTGGCTTCGTACTTCATACTCGTGTACTCGAAATACTCCTAATACTTGTACTTTGTACTCGTTTACTTGTTGTTACTTGTGTACCCGTAATACCCCTTTAATACTTGTAGTACTCGTTTACTTGTTACTTGTGTACTCGTTAGTTGCGTAAGGGGGTCCTACGACTCAGAACAGCGAGGTCGCAAATAACAGGTATTTCAACTTTTCAGTCACTATTACATCCGTTCCACAAAAATATCGTCCAAAATACCTGTTATAGGTACGTTGAGACACAAAAGCTCCCAAAGGGTTCGAAAATCTAATTTTCTGATGCATTATTGGCCGTTAATTTATTCTGAAAAAAAATTTCAATTAGTCAGACAGCAATACTTTAACTGTTTGTAAATGAAGTCAGTCCTTCGCTTCCTTTCCTGCGCTGCAGTGTAGGCTAACTGTGATGGGTTCATTGAAATTTGGTGACGCCAGCAGTTGGTTTGCATTTTTAACACGTTCACGAAGTGGGCTTTCTTTCATTGTATTTCACGTAAACGTTTGTTTATTATTTTAAATGTAGACAAATACTGTTGTGTCTCTCCAGTGGCGTAGCTAGGCTTTTTGGCGCCCGGGGCAAGGAGATCGTCGGCCGCCCCGCCTTCATAATTAAAAGAGCCAAGAGAGCAACAATGAAGCCCCATCCATTGAAAAAGTACTTAATAAATGCAAATGTGTAGATTTTTGTATGAAAGCACGTCCAGCAAACGTCTGAAGAATATTTGTTAAGTCAAAATTAAGAAAGTACATATTATAAGTTTAATATTACCGGTATTCAGTTTGTATATATTTATTGGTAACAAATGTAGAGTATAAAAAATGTAGTAATATAAAAAATTTATAACACAAAAATGTTCTAATAAACATGCAAATTCCTTGTCCTGGTAAAATCCTGGTTTAAAGCACATGGTTAAAGAATATCCTAAAGCAACATAAAGTTAAACAAAGAACTACATTAAAAGTAATAAAATAAACTGCTTATCATTACGGGTTAATGGTTCCGTCTTCTATTAATAAACACATAATATTTATTTTTAATATTTAATAAATATTTAAAACGATACATTTTAAAATGTAACTTTCCTGGTCTTCATTGCTGCAAAGTCGGTTATTAAATCACTATAATCTACACACGAAGCAATGTCGTTTTCAGGTATCGCTAGATTTGATACCCTGACTTGAGATATTGTTGATCATATGTATGATTTAATAAATTTAAGTTTTTGAACGATCTTTCACAAGAAGACACAGGCACTGGTAAAGTACGAGCAATTTTTAAAGCTGTTGCTAATCCCATTGAAGAAATGTATTGTAGCAGTCCTTAAGGTGTTATGTCCATTTTTTCTCCCTTAACGTTTGCACTTTTTAATAAAAGTATGACGTATTTCAAGTCACTGAACAATTCTTCACTGTTTAGGTCATGAGGATACAGTTCTGCATGTACTGTGCACTTAATATTGATTTGGGAAAACTGTTCCTTAAAATGTATATCCCCATCATTTACGAACGTATCAAATTTACAGAGGAACCCAAAGCGTTTTTATAACTCGTTTACGTTAGAGAAGCGGCTTGAAATTTCAACTGACAGTTTGTCCAAAATTTTTATTAGAGAACGTTGCATTTCTTGCCGAACGGTTAACTCAGAATCGTCTGCATACTCCCCTGGCATCGTGCCTTCCTTCTTATCCTTTCCATGATACTGACACATACATTCATTACATAGGAATTCATTACGTATCCATTTTGCCTCAAAAATGACACTGGCTCACAGATAATTCCTCCAAACGTTTAATTTGTCCGTTAGCTTCTCCAGAAGTGTCAATGCTTGAATAAAGCTTATCCTTTGGTCTGCAAGATTTTCTGGATTTTGTCCATATGAAACCCCTACTTCATTTTGAGTAGTTAAAACAAAAAGAATATTTCTTTTTTGTAAAGAGGGGTTACAAGTTAATTAAAACTAGGCTAAGGCCTAGAGAAGCTAAAAATTGCGCTGGATCCAGTAAGACGGGACTTGCAATAAAAACTCAAGAATTAAATAATTAACAATCTCATTTTATTATTCTGTCTCATATAATAAAAATAACAAAAAACAACAGTGATTTATAATTCCCCTTTAAATGGTTAACTAAAGAAGTATACCCTCTCAACAAGGCCACCTGAAAAATATTAACTGAATCCACGAAAATAATTGCTATGTCACCATCAATGAATTGAAAATTTAAAATAATCATTAACCTCAAAATAAAACTCCCATTAAACTATTTATTAAAATATAAAATTTATATCATATGTTTCTTTTAAAATGCAGTATATAAATTGATGAAGGTAAATGATTTCATTCACAGTTACTATTAATAATTAAAATAATTACTCATCCAATTTAAATGAACTTTAAAGGTGACACTATACTTGTTAAATAAAATAATTAATTTAAAGAAATGATCAGCCACGATTATTGAGATAGAATACTCGTCTACTGGTGTATATAAATTCTAATAATAAATCCCTATATCCCACCAAAAGTACAGCAATGCATAATATTTATATATATATATATCCCCCAAAATGTACACAGAAATATACAGACATAACATGTTCCACAAGACAAATTACATATACAATAGTATACAAATACATAAAGGTCTCTTGCCACGCCCTTTTTTTTTTATTACCCTTCTGGTGTATATAAATTCTAAACTTCTTCTTTATAGGAATCCCAATTAGGATTAAAGATTTATTTCCATAAATGTACCCCCATGGTGTGGGTTAATTGCACGTCATGTGTATCATAAACTATTGCATACAAATGTCCCCAGGACATTAAAATTTAAAACCAAGTGCCTAAGTGGCTAAGTGCTAAAATACTTAATTAAGGTGAGAAATAAAAATTGTTTAAAATAAATAACGCCCCCCAGTTACCATGATTAATATAAAGAATTTATATAGACTAAAATAGGGCCAATTAATGAAAAGAGAAAAATTGCACCATATTAGCACCTTATATAAAAAAATACATTTGTGTGTCAGAGACGGACATGTTTCTTCAACTTATAACCAGTCTCAACAACCTTGTTTCGACAAACAAGTTGAAAAGTGTTTCGACAGGCACAGCTTGGTTGAAACTAATTTAAAATAACACCTACCTCCCCAGTAATCTTTTTATACAAATGACATAACCTGATTTTAAAAATAAGAGAAAATATGTGTTTTTATGCATAGTAAATTAAACTTGAGAAAATTGGTAATAACAAAACTGACTTTAGGTCTGTAGCGAAAGTCCTATAAAGAAATGAGTGGAAATCTAAGTTGGATGCTGTGTTGTAGACATGTCAGTCTCTGAACTGACAATTTACTATACATGTATTGAAATTTTACAATTAATTCTTAGTGTTCACACTAAACTGTCCCATCAGTTGGGGATCCAAATGAATGTATACTTGAACGGTAAAACTGATGATTATGTATAACTGGTGCCATGTTGATTCTACGTGTGAATAATAATGGATATTTTTCACCTGCTTATATGTGCCCAGAAGGATGATCTCTTATTTGTAGCGTGGCGATCTCATGATTGGCATGTTGTTGTGGTCTTATTCTCTTCGGTGTCGAGTGTGGAGCTTTTAGGATGTCATTCTTTCAGTATGTAGCAGGACTTGTCTCTATTCGGTGAACCCTGTTCACACATTACATTTTTAGTGAGAGACCACACACAAATGCCCCCACTGTTTGGACACCCTCCAAAATACATAAATAAAAACAACACCTAGTTATGTTGTACAAAATAAAACTTGGTAACATTATTTTGGCCAACATGCCTTACTAAAAAAAAGTTCTCTAACAATGATTCTTTATAACGCTTTATAACTTGAACCTCACTGAATGTGAGTTGCTTTTGCAATACAATAATTTATCTTGGCTCTGTAACATCTTATGAACTTATTACTTTGAGTGAAATTGAGGTTACCACGTGGCGAAGAATTTATTTAAAACACATAGTTTTTTACTCCATAGGATCTGAGAATACTACTACTTTGAATGAGACATGATTTACGTTTAAAACGTGCCTGAGTAAGTTCCCAATTATATTTGTATAAAGTTTTACAGATATTGTAGCAAAACTTTATACCACTTAATGACGACACATTGTGAAATAGGTTAAGTGCTCAACACAATCTCATTACATCCGCGTTAATGAAAGTTCAAAGTTAAATATATTGTGGTTATTGTACTTTAGGTATTAAAGCCGAGATTCTGACACTCCAATAATCAAGCTTTATTGGTTTATAAAAACTTTACGAACAATTACGTCTCTGACCATGCATGATTCAACAAGTGGGCACGCTTACTCAAGCTTACTAAAAAAACATTTTCTCCTTTAAAAATTTAGTATATAATTAATGTAATGAAATCAAAACTCACCGCAGTCGTTAAGAAACTTATCTCATGGTTATAAGAAGTAGATGCTAGATTTTCACACTTCTCTCCACCGAAGAGATTTTCCCCGAGCCTATGAGTTAGGCTTCCATGTTGAGACAAAAAAAAATCACGGAACGCCGTACTCGTTTGGGTAACGAAAATCTCACCAGGCTGCAGCACTGTTGTTTAAAACTGCTGGAAAAACTCCGCAGATGTCAACACCGATCAAACAATGAAAATTCGAAAACGGCAGCCTCTCCTATCCGCGGGTAGAGAGCAGCACTCCTTATTACATTAAATTTCGTACTGCTCTTACCGTCAAAAAATGCCAATGAAATTACTGAACTCGGCGCTGAATCTTTTGACTCAGCACACCCTCACCCCAAAAGGGCAACATAGTTGCCCCAACGTTAAAGGCCAGGAGGGTACCCTGCAGTGTACCTCTCCCCAAAAGATACCGGTGGACGTCGTGGTTGGGTTGGCTCAGCTGAGCTTGCTCTCAGGAGAACAGAATTCAAAAGGAAAACGAAAGAGACGAAAGAAGATATGTATTATGTAAGTGTGCGGGTGCTGCATGCTGACCTGATCAGAGTCCGCATACAGCACAAGAGAGAGAGACAGCAAAAGACCAAAGAAAGATTCCTACCATGGTCTTCTGACCTCCTGAGGCTCGCCCACCGACTGAGGCCCAACTTGATACCTACTCAGGACAACAACAAACCCCCCCCTTTTCTTACTGGATTGGAAACCTCAACGCCAATGCAACCATCCTCATGCGACCCTCTCCGCCAGACCAACCCCACAGGACCGCCCCAATACGTCACACTCTCTGGTGACCACCACCTACTCCTCCTGCTGCCACTCACACACGCGTCCGAAGACCAAAACAAGGTAACTAATACCTTGGTATGTGAGCGCCCATAACTTTATTGTCCTCATATGGACTGACCAGCCATATGCTAAAACAAGGCATCACATATCCTTGACATATCTAACTAGTCGTTAAAAAAAACATCCCTATACTAGGGCGGACGGCCCCTATTAGCCGGACAGAGAAAACCGCATCGAGGGCACGCGAACATCAATCCCTTCACTTGGTCTTCATTACTGCAGAACTAACGAGGGGGGTTTTACTTCAGCACAGCAACTTCGAACAACCTACACTTAATCAAAAATAACTACAACGGAAAACAACTAGGGAATGCGGCATGGCCAGGACTCTACAAAATCAACGACAACCTACAACAAAGAAAAATGAAAACGACACTAAACTTACTACCCACGTAGTCACAACTCTTCCAACTAACTTCACTCTGATATATTTTTTTTCCTTTTCTAATTTTTTTGCTTTTTCCTTTCTAATTTTTATTTGTTTTTTGGTTTTTACTTTGTTTTCTGAGGGGAGGGGTAGGAAAATTGGGAAGATGAAAAGGGCAAGGATCATTGAAAGTTCAACAGCTAGGACTAAGGTAATGGACATGGTTCCCTCCGAAAATGAGGATGGGTGGAGAAAACCAAGGCTCGCGGAGGCAGGGGCGCAACCCTGAAGTAGATGTACACCACTGGGACTGTGGGGAACATCCACCCGCTACCCATCAACCGCTTTGTCTCACCCTTTTATGACGAACTTTAGGAACCCGTTCCTTGTGGACGTCACTCTCTGAGAAACTATCTTATGTATAGCAGTACTGATTTATTTCATGTAAATTAGAATCAAGGTAACTTACCTTTCTACGTTTACCCCGATTTGGATTATCCTCAACCTCTAACTCCTCTGCTTCTATCTTCTTCTCTTCTACAATTGCTTCTGGTTCTATTTCTTCCACCTCTTCCTTTTCTTCCTCTACATAATCCAAATCATCATCTCGACACTGCACATCTTCATCTTCTAGTTGCTCACCTGGTCCAGCTGAAACTACTTTCCATTCCTCGGAATCCTCAACAATACTTACAGAACGCGTCTGCACATCTTCACACACTACATCATTCTCACTCTCAAACTCTACAACGCTGCCACCCAGTTTCTCCCCAACTTCTACCTCATCTACTTCTACCACACTTGCAGACTGGACATCCCCTAGTCCATCCGCGACCTCAGAAACACTTGCAGCCTCCCTAACACTTACACTTATACTCCCCTGCGTAGCATGTGCAGACCACTCTTCTGCCTCCTCCTTCGATTCCTCTTCTTCTCCACTCTCAGCAACTACAACTTCCTCAACAGTACTCAACCTGGAATCCAGCTGTTCAGGTCCATGTGCAATGTCTAAATTAACTTCTACTGACGATGGTAAAGCTCCACCATCAAGTGACTTCTCATCTTCCGGCGTAGGCGATGATGATGTTATCGGCTCTGGATCCACCTTGGGCAGAAATGGATTTACCGGAACAATTACTGCGACCTTTGGTCGGACCGTATTTGTAGCAACACAACACCGGGCCATCTCCGCGAAATTATTTGGACGATTCCCAAACCTTCCCAAACGGGAACCGTCTTGGTCATTCAGTCCTCCTATAATTATATCTAGGACTTCGGTGTCGGTCAACCCTAATCTTAATACCCGGGCAGCTTTTCGTATGTCCTGCACGTAGTCCCCCAACGGCTCTCCGTCGGCCTGATAACGATAGAACCAATCCAGCCTAAGCTGGGAACGTCGTGGAGGATACATGAAGTAATCCAACACTTCCGCATGAAAAGTGTCGACCGTGCCGCCCCGACGCCAAGTGTTGGTGACCTTCTGTTGCAACGTACCCTGGCAATACGGGTATATAAGGCACAAGACCTCCCCATCGGATATACCCGGATAGGCGGCCAACTGCAGGACAAGGTCCAAGAAAACCAGCAGCTGGTCCTCCTTAAATCCATCTACCACCGAAAATTTCTGGAGAACTGGGGTGAGAGGGTGGGGCAATTTCTGTTCCTCCCGGTGGTTGGGGGACGACAATTTCTGAAAGCATAGCGCCGCCAGAATTACACAATTCGCAAAACACTATCAACAAACACAACACCCTACAAATACCTAACACTTACAAACATAATGACAATAAAAAGATTGGAATAAGAAAAACTCACGTACTATACTTCCAAAGAGTAGACTGCGGGTCCACCTACCGATGCGAGAACTAGCTCACTACCTGAACAGCTCACACTCGATTACACCAGACAAAAGGAACGCGACACACACACAACACACACAACACGAAAAACAAAATACCGACCAACGAAAATTTATTTTAACCATTTCTTAGGTTACCTCCGGCTACCATTTATCGGCAGAAACCGACTGCCGATCGGGCCATACCGCCTAATCACAAAAAACCGCAACACCTCCCCGAACATGGGCAAGGTAAACTCAAACTACCCAAGCACCGACTGCGATAAGTCTTGCCCAGGGATCCCCCCTTCTAAAATTTCCTACCACGTGGCACTATTCACTATGCAAGGCGGGCAAGTACATATACATATGTTTCAAACCTTAAAACTAACAAAATATTTTCAACCTTGGGATACAGGGCCTTTAAAATTTTTCTAAGTTCTATTTAAGAACTAAATATTGTGAAAATTCCAAAATATTTCCTAAGTTTGCAAGCCCCGTCACACCCACAGGACCCTTGTCGTAAGCGCGCTCTGCTACCAAATGAAACCCCTACTTCATTTTGAGTAGTTAAAACAAAAAGAATATTTCTTTTTTGTAAAGAGGGGTTACAAGTTAATTAAAACTAGGCTAAGGCCTAGAGAAGCTAAAAATTGCGCTGGATCCAGTAAGACGGGACTTGCAATAAAAACTCAAGAATTAAATAATTAACAATCTCATTTTATTATTCTGTCTCATATAATAAAAATAACAAAAAACAACAGTGATTTATAATTCCCCTTTAAATGGTTAACTAAAGAAGTATACCCTCTCAACAAGGCCACCTGAAAAATATTAACTGAATCCACGAAAATAATTGCTATGTCACCATCAATGAATTGAAAATTTAAAATAATCATTAACCTCAAAATAAAACTCCCATTAAACTATTTATTAAAATATAAAATTTATATCATATGTTTCTTTTAAAATGCAGTATATAAATTGATGAAGGTAAATGATTTCATTCACAGTTACTATTAATAATTAAAATAATTACTCATCCAATTTAAATGAACTTTAAAGGTGACACTTACTATACTTGTTAAATAAAATAATTAATTTAAAGAAATGATCAGCCACGATTATTGAGATAGAATACTCGTCTACTGGTGTATATAAATTCTAATAATAAATCCCTATATCCCACCAAAAGTACAGCAATGCATAATATTTATATACATATATATCCCCCAAAATGTACACAGAAATATACAGACATAACATGTTCCACAAGACAAATTACATATACAATAGTATACAAATACATAAAGGTCTCTTGCCACGCCCTTTTTTTTTTATTACCCTTCTGGTGTATATAAATTCTAAACTTCTTCTTTATAGGAATCCCAATTAGGATTAAAGATTTATTTCCATAAATGTACCCCCATGGTGTGGGTTAATTGCACGTCATGTGTATCATAAACTATTGCATACAAATGTCCCCAGGACATTAAAATTTAAAACCAAGTGCCTAAGTGGCTAAGTGCTAAAATACTTAATTAAGGTGAGAAATAAAAATTGTTTAAAATAAATAACGCCCCCCAGTTACCATGATTAATATAAAGAATTTATATAGACTAAAATTGGGCCAATTAATGAAAAGAGAAAAATTGCACCATATTAGCACCTTATATAAAAAAATACATTTGTGTGTCAGAGACGGACATGTTTCTTCAACTTATAACCAGTCTCAACAACCTTGTTTCGACAAACAAGTTGAAAAGTGTTTCGACAGGCACAGCTTGGTTGAAACTAATTTAAAATAACACCTACCTCCCCAGTAATCTTTTTATACAAATGACATAACCTGATTTTAAAAATAAGAGAAAATATGTGTTTTTATGCATAGTAAATTAAACTTGAGAAAATTGGTAATAACAAAACTGACTTTAGGTCTGTAGCGAAAGTCCTATAAAGAAATGAGTGGAAATCTAAGTTGGATGCTGTGTTGTAGACATGTCAGTCTCTGAACTGACAATTTACTATACATGTATTGAAATTTTACAATTAATTCTTAGTGTTCACACTAAACTGTCCCATCAGTTGGGGATCCAAATGAATGTATACTTGAACGGTAAAACTGATGATTATGTATAACTGGTGCCATGTTGATTCTACGTGTGAATAATAATGGATATTTTTCACCTGCTTATATGTGCCCAGAAGGATGATCTCTTATTTGTAGCGTGGCGATCTCATGATTGGCATGTTGTTGTGGTCTTATTCTCTTCGGTGTCGAGTGTGGAGCTTTTAGGATGTCATTCTTTCAGTATGTAGCAGGACTTGTCTCTATTCGGTGAACCCTGTTCACACATTACATTTTTAGTGAGAGACCACACACAAATGCCCCCACTGTTTGGACACCCTCCAAAATACATAAATAAAAACAACACCTAGTTATGTTGTACATAATAAAACTTGGTAACATTATTTTGGCCAACATGCCTTACTAAAAAAAAGTTCTCTAACAATGATTCTTTATAACGCTTTATAACTTGAACCTCACTGAATGTGAGTTGCTTTTGCAATACAATAATTTATCTTGGCTCTGTAACATCTTATGAACTTATTACTTTGAGTGAAATTGAGGTTACCACGTGGCGAAGAATTTATTTAAAACACATAGTTTTTTACTCCATAGGATCTGAGAATACTACTACTTTGAATGAGACATGATTTACGTTTAAAACGTGCCTGAGTAAGTTCCCAATTATATTTGTATAAAGTTTTACAGATATTGTAGCAAAACTTTATACCACTTAATGACGACACATTGTGAAATAGGTTAAGTGCTCAACACAATCTCATTACATCCGCGTTAATGAAAGTTCAAAGTTAAATATATTGTGGTTATTGTACTTTAGGTATTAAAGCCGAGATTCTGACACTCCAATAATCAAGCTTTATTGGTTTATAAAAACTTTACGAACAATTACGTCTCTGACCATGCATGATTCAACAAGTGGGCACGCTTACTCAAGCTTACTAAAAAAACATTTTCTCCTTTAAAAATTTAGTATATAATTAATGTAATGAAATCAAAACTCACCGCAGTCGTTAAGAAACTTATCTCATGGTTATAAGAAGTAGATGCTAGATTTTCACACTTCTCTCCACCGAAGAGATTTTCCCCGAGCCTATGAGTTAGGCTTCCATGTTGAGACAAAAAAAAATCACGGAACGCCGTACTCGTTTGGGTAACGAAAATCTCACCAGGCTGCAGCACTGTTGTTTAAAACTGCTGGAAAAACTCCGCAGATGTCAACACCGATCAAACAATGAAAATTCGAAAACGGCAGCCTCTCCTATCCGCGGGTAGAGAGCAGCACTCCTTATTACATTAAATTTCGTACTGCTCTTACCGTCAAAAAATGCCAATGAAATTACTGAACTCGGCGCTGAATCTTTTGACTCAGCACACCCTCACCCCAAAAGGGCAACATAGTTGCCCCAACGTTAAAGGCCAGGAGGGTACCCTGCAGTGTACCTCTCCCCAAAAGATACCGGTGGACGTCGTGGTTGGGTTGGCTCAGCTGAGCTTGCTCTCAGGAGAACAGAATTCAAAAGGAAAACGAAAGAGACGAAAGAAGATATGTATTATGTAAGTGTGCGGGTGCTGCATGCTGACCTGATCAGAGTCCGCATACAGCACAAGAGAGAGAGACAGCAAAAGACCAAAGAAAGATTCCTACCATGGTCTTCTGACCTCCTGAGGCTCGCCCACCGACTGAGGCCCAACTTGATACCTACTCAGGACAACAACAAACCCCCCCCCCTTTTCTTACTGGATTGGAAACCTCAACGCCAATGCAACCATCCTCATGCGACCCTCTCCGCCAGACCAACCCCACAGGACCGCCCCAATACGTCACACTCTCTGGTGACCACCACCTACTCCTCCTGCTGCCACTCACACACGCGTCCGAAGACCAAAACAAGGTAACTAATACCTTGGTATGTGAGCGCCCATAACTTTATTGTCCTCATATGGACTGACCAGCCATATGCTAAAACAAGGCATCACATATCCTTGACATATCTAACTAGTCGTTAAAAAAAACATCCCTATACTAGGGCGGACGGCCCCTATTAGCCGGACAGAGAAAACCGCATCGAGGGCACGCGAACATCAATCCCTTCACTTGGTCTTCATTACTGCAGAACTAACGAGGGGGGTTTTACTTCAGCACAGCAACTTCGAACAACCTACACTTAATCAAAAATAACTACAACGGAAAACAACTAGGGAATGCGGCATGGCCAGGACTCTACAAAATCAACGACAACCTACAACAAAGAAAAATGAAAACGACACTAAACTTACTACCCACGTAGTCACAACTCTTCCAACTAACTTCACTCTGATATATTTTTTTTCCTTTTCTAATTTTTTTGCTTTTTCCTTTCTAATTTTTATTTGTTTTTTGGTTTTTACTTTGTTTTCTGAGGGGAGGGGTAGGAAAATTGGGAAGATGAAAAGGGCAAGGATCATTGAAAGTTCAACAGCTAGGACTAAGGTAATGGACATGGTTCCCTCCGAAAATGAGGATGGGTGGAGAAAACCAAGGCTCGCGGAGGCAGGGGCGCAACCCTGAAGTAGATGTACACCACTGGGACTGTGGGGAACATCCACCCGCTACCCATCAACCGCTTTGTCTCACCCTTTTATGACGAACTTTAGGAACCCGTTCCTTGTGGACGTCACTCTCTGAGAAACTATCTTGTGTATAGCAGTACTGATTTATTTCATGTAAATTAGAATCAAGGTAACTTACCTTTCTACGTTTACCCCGATTTGGATTATCCTCAACCTCTAACTCCTCTGCTTCTATCTTCTTCTCTTCTACAATTGCTTCTGGTTCTATTTCTTCCACCTCTTCCTTTTCTTCCTCTACATAATCCAAATCATCATCTCGACACTGCACATCTTCATCTTCTAGTTGCTCACCTGGTCCAGCTGAAACTACTTTCCATTCCTCGGAATCCTCAACAATACTTACAGAACGCGTCTGCACATCTTCACACACTACATCATTCTCACTCTCAAACTCTACAACGCTGCCACCCAGTTTCTCCCCAACTTCTACCTCATCTACTTCTACCACACTTGCAGACTGGACATCCCCTAGTCCATCCGCGACCTCAGAAACACTTGCAGCCTCCCTAACACTTACACTTATACTCCCCTGCGTAGCATGTGCAGACCACTCTTCTGCCTCCTCCTTCGATTCCTCTTCTTCACCACTCTCAGCAACTACAACTTCCTCAACAGTACTCAACCTGGAATCCAGCTGTTCAGGTCCATGTGCAATGTCTAAATTAACTTCTACTGACGATGGTAAAGCTCCACCATCAAGTGACTTCTCATCTTCCGGCGTAGGCGATGATGATGTTATCGGCTCTGGATCCACCTTGGGCAGAAATGGATTTACCGGAACAATTACTGCGACCTTTGGTCGGACCCTATTTGTAGCAACACAACACCGGGCCATCTCCGCGAAATTATTTGGACGATTCCCAAACCTTCCCAAACGGGAACCGTCTTGGTCATTCAGTCCTCCTATAATTATATCTAGGACTTCGGTGTCGGTCAACCCTAATCTTAATACCCGGGCAGCTTTTCGTATGTCCTGCACGTAGTCCCCCAACGGCTCTCCGTCGGCCTGATAACGATAGAACCAATCCAGCCTAAGCTGGGAACGTCGTGGAGTATACATGAAGTAATCCAACACTTCCGCATGAAAAGTGTCGACCGTGCCGCCCCGACGCCAAGTGTTGGTGACCTTCTGTTGCAACGTACCCTGGCAATACGGGTATATAAGGCACAAGACCTCCCCATCGGATATACCCGGATAGGCGGCCAACTGCAGGACAAGGTCCAAGAAAACCAGCAGCTGGTCCTCCTTAAATCCATCTACCACCGAAAATTTCTGGAGAACTGGGGTGAGAGGGTGGGGCAATTTCTGTTCCTCCCGGTGGTTGGGGGACGACAATTTCTGAAAGCATAGCGCCGCCAGAATTACACAATTCGCAAAACACTATCAACAAACACAACACCCTACAAATACCTAACACTTACAAACATAATGACAATAAAAAGATTGGAATAAGAAAAAATCACGTACTATACTTCCAAAGAGTAGACTGCGGGTCCACCTACCGATGCGAGAACTAGCCCACTACCTGAACAGCTCACACTCGATTACACCAGACAAAAGGAACGCGACACACACACAACACGAAAAACAAAATACCGACCAACGAAAATTTATTTTAACCATTTCTTAGGTTACCTCCGGCTACCATTTATCGGCAGAAACCGACTGCCGATCGGGCCATACCGCCTAATCACAAAAAACCGCAACACCTCCCCGAACATGGGCAAGGTAAACTCAAACTACCCAAGCACCGACTGCGATAAGTCTTGCCCAGGGATCTCCCCTTCTAAAATTTCCTACCACGTGGCACTATTCACTATGCAAGGCGGGCAAGTACATATACATATGTTTCAAACCTTAAAACTAACAAAATATTTTCAACCTTGGGATATAGGGCCTTTAAAATTTTTCTAAGTTCTATTTAAGAACTAAATATTGTGAAAATTCCAAAATATTTCGTAAGTTTGCAAGCCCCGTCACACCCACAGGACCCTTGTCGTAAGCGCGCTCTGCTACCAAATGAAACCCCTACTTCATTTTGAGTAGTTAAAACAAAAAGAATATTTCTTTTTTGTAAAGAGGGGTTACAAGTTAATTAAAACTAGGCTAAGGCCTAGAGAAGCTAAAAATTGCGCTGGATCCAGTAAGACGGGACTTGCAATAAAAACTCAAGAATTAAATAATTAACAATCTCATTTTATTATTCTATCTCATATAATAAAAATAACAAAAAAACAACAGTGATTTATAATTCCCCTTTAAATGGTTAACTAAAGAAGTATACCCTCTCAACAAGGCCACCTGAAAAATATTAACTGAATCCACGAAAATAATTGCTATGTCACCATCAATGAATTGAAAATTTAAAATAATCATTAACCTCAAAATAAAACTCCCATTAAACTATTTATTAAAATATAAAATTTATATCATATGTTTCTTTTAAAATGCAGTATATAAATTGATGAAGGTAAATGATTTCATTCACAGTTACTATTAATAATTAAAATAATTACTCATCCAATTTAAATGAACTTTAAAGGTGACACTTACTATACTTGTTAAATAAAATAATTAATTTAAAGAAATGATCAGCCACGATTATTGAGATAGAATACTCGTCTACTGGTGTATATAAATTCTAATAATAAATCCCTATATCCCACCAAAAGTACAGCAATGCATAATATTTATATATATATATATCCCCCAAAATGTACACAGAAATATACAGACATAACATGTTCCACAAGACAAATTACATATACAATAGTATACAAATACATAAAGGTCTCTTGCCATGCCCTTTTTTTTTTATTACCCTTCTGGTGTATATAAATTCTAAACTTCTTCTTTATAGGAATCCCAATTAGGATTAAAGATTTATTTCCATAAATGTACCCCCATGGTGTGGGTTAATTGCACGTCATGTGTATCATAAACTATTGCATACAAATGTCCCCAGGACATTAAAATTTAAAACCAAGTGCCTAAGTGGCTAAGTGCTAAAATACTTAATTAAGGTGAGAAATAAAAATTGTTTAAAATAAATAACGCCCCCCAGTTACCATGATTAATATAAAGAATTTATATAGACTAAAATAGGGCCAATTAATGAAAAGAGAAAAATTGCACCATATTAGCACCTTATATAAAAAAATACATTTGTGTGTCAGAGACGGACATGTTTCTTCAACTTATAACCAGTCTCAACAACCTTGTTTCGACAAACAAGTTGAAAAGTGTTTCGACAGGCACAGCTTGGTTGAAACTAATTTAAAATAACACCTACCTCCCCAGTAATCTTTTTATACAAATGACATAACCTGATTTTAAAAATAAGAGAAAATATGTGTTTTTATGCATAGTAAATTAAACTTGAGAAAATTGGTAATAACAAAACTGACTTTAGGTCTGTAGCGAAAGTCCTATAAAGAAATGAGTGGAAATCTAAGTTGGATGCTGTGTTGTAGACATGTCAGTCTCTGAACTGACAATTTACTATACATGTATTGAAATTTTACAATTAATTCTTAGTGTTCACACTAAACTGTCCCATCAGTTGGGGATCCAAATGAATGTATACTTGAACGGTAAAACTGATGATTATGTATAACTGGTGCCATGTTGATTCTACGTGTGAATAATAATGGATATTTTTCACCTGCTTATATGTGCCCAGAAGGATGATCTCTTATTTGTAGCGTGGCGATCTCATGATTGGCATGTTGTTGTGGTCTTATTCTCTTCGGTGTCGAGTGTGGAGCTTTTAGGATGTCATTCTTTCAGTATGTAGCAGGACTTGTCTCTATTCGGTGAACCCTGTTCACACATTACATTTTTAGTGAGAGACCACACACAAATGCCCCCACTGTTTGGACACCCTCCAAAATACATAAATAAAAACAACACCTAGTTATGTTGTACATAATAAAACTTGGTAACATTATTTTGGCCAACATGCCTTACTAAAAAAAAGTTCTCTAACAATGATTCTTTATAACGCTTTATAACTTGAACCTCAACTGAATGTGAGTTGCTTTTGCAATACAATAATTTATCTTGGCTCTGTAACATCTTATGAACTTATTACTTTGAGTGAAATTGAGGTTACCACGTGGCGAAGAATTTATTTAAAACACATAGTTTTTTACTCCATAGGATCTGAGAATACTACTACTTTGAATGAGACATGATTTACGTTTAAAACGTGCCTGAGTAAGTTCCCAATTATATTTGTATAAAGTTTTACAGATATTGTAGCAAAACTTTATACCACTTAATGACGACACATTGTGAAATAGGTTAAGTGCTCAACACAATCTCATTACATCCGCGTTAATGAAAGTTCAAAGTTAAATATATTGTGGTTATTGTACTTTAGGTATTAAAGCCGAGATTCTGACACTCCAATAATCAAGCTTTATTGGTTTATAAAAACTTTACGAACAATTACGTCTCTGACCATGCATGATTCAACAAGTGGGCACGTTTACTCAAGCTTACTAAAAAAACATTTTCTCCTTTAAAAATTTAGTATATAATTAATGTAATGAAATCAAAACTCACCGCAGTCGTTAAGAAACTTATCTCATGGTTATAAGAAGTAGATGCTAGATTTTCACACTTCTCTCCACCGAAGAGATTTTCCCCGAGCCTATGAGTTAGGCTTCCATGTTGAGACAAAAAAAAATCACGGAACGCCGTACTCGTTTGGGTAACGAAAATCTCACCAGGCTGCAGCACTGTTGTTTAAAACTGCTGGAAAAACTCCGCAGATGTCAACACCGATCAAACAATGAAAATTCGAAAACGGCAGCCTCTCCTATCCGCGGGTAGAGAGCAGCACTCCTTATTACATTAAATTTCGTACTGCTCTTACCGTCAAAAAATGCCAATGAAATTACTGAACTCGGCGCTGAATCTTTTGACTCAGCACACATAGGAGAAAGAATGTCTTCTAGAAAAAGAGCAAGGTCACAAAATTAAAGTTTTCTATCGCTTTAATTATTAATGCTGCATCTTCCCTCGTATCAACAATTGTTTCAGTCGGTGTATCCCTCAGTTTCTCCAGTGCAGGGTAGTTTCTGCCTCTTCATCCAGCTGAGTGGATATTGCTTTCACCGCATCTGCCTGGTATCACAATGTCGTTTTAGAGTAATATTTACAAAGTCTGTAAGAACACTGCATCTATAAGTGGAACAGAAAAGAAGGTGAATAGACGTCTACTGTCCCAAAAAAGTTACTGCCCAAACATTTACATGAGTTGCATGAACTCCAACCAAGTTAAGTGAATGGTTGTCACAAGGAACAAACGCAAATCAAATATTCATAATAAATCAAATCTAATATTCTCTTCTGAACTCCTGAATGGATACCAGCCATTATTGCTTGATTCTCATACGACTGACCTGTGCAGTCGCTAAGATTCAATCCATCTCTCTCAAATTTACTTGTAATAGCTTGTGTGATTCCCTCCGCTGTATGCACTTCTAAAGGAATAAAATCTATGAAGGCTTTCTCGATATCAACAGAACTGCGTTTAATTTCAATATATATTTTATAATTTGAGACATGTGCAGCATCAGTGTTGAGACATCTTATAATCTGTTCTACATGTGCAGCATCTGGTGTTGTGTCAAATATATTGCTAAAGTACTTCGCCTTCTTACATGCAGTAATACTAGGCCTATATTTGCGCACTCTTTCTCCTAACAGGCTTATTATTTTATTTTGAATAGTTGGCAAAAGATACAATACACACCCAGATTTACAAGAGACTGAATCCAAATGAGATCTCGTGGCAGGGTCAAATTTAACAAAGTATTTTAACAAAGGAATACTCATATCAAAGAAACAAGTGGTTTGTAGTTTTATAAACTGAAAACAACTTTTTCAAGTCTATGCTCACTTTGCCGCCCTCCTAGCTATGCCGCCCGGGGCGGCTGCCCCCTTGACCCTCCTAGCTTCGCCTCTGCTTGTAAGTTCAGTTTGAACACGACAACAGATGCTTTAAACTCCTTTTCATGTAAAACAGAGTCGCGTGTCGAAAACGCCGATAGTTCTAACAAATTGCAACTGACATGTAAGCGCTACATAGAAAGCGATAGTTAATTGGTGTCATCATAATATCTCAGACGTCCTTGTGACATGTTTTCCGCAGTATCGATCCCTCTCCTCGTCGAGGTTTTCTCTTCCCAATGGCGATCAAAGTCGAGCAAATACCGAATTTGCTACATAGATGACTGAAATTAAAAACACGTATTTCCGTGTTTTTACCGAATTAATTTCCCTTTTCTGGTAAAAATCCCTTTAGTATCGCAATTTTCCTGTTAACTTGTAATAATTACTGTCGTCATCAATAACTTTGTCTAAACACTACATCGGTGGTTTTATCAATTTCAATCCTATAACTACTTTTTAATATTCCATGATTTACCAAATTAATGCACACCCAGAAGTTGATTCTAGTAATTAATTGTTTTCTAAAGATCAAAGAAAACGCGGTTTCCTGTTTTATCTATATACTCTGCTTTACGGGAATGTCACGGGAAATGATACTTGCTTGAAGATTGGACTCCCCATTTTTCTCAGGACAAATGAGGAAAGGAATTCAGGATTCTTCCCATATTTAGGCTATAAATATATATTATAAATTATTTAGACCTAAAGTTTTTGAGTAAACCGACATTAAATATGTTGCAAATACATAGGTTGTTTATCAAATTGTCACACAAAACTCTGCTTTTTATTAATGTACAAATACTGTAATTCGTTTTATTTCTACAATTATTTATAAGTCTTATCTTAATACACGCAGCTGGATTAGAAATAGGCCTACACTAAGCAATGATGGAATTTCGATGAACTTTTCAATAGCTCTTGTTGTGTGCCCCAGTGGCGAGGGGTGAGTTTTAGAATTTGTATGCGGTAATATCTACCTCAGCCATCAACAAATAAAAACTCCTTCTTCTCTCTCTCCATGTGACAATAAAACCCGGTCAACAGTATTAACAACAGATAAGAAAAGAGAAAACATTACAATTTTTGCGTTCCTGGAGGTCTAATAGAGACCAATATAATAATAGTAATTATATAAATTGTTTTAGTAAATCTAGCAGACTGTATTAGGAACTTATCAGTACGTTGAGTGGCGTCTGGTAGTACCGATTCATATGTTATTTCCACTTGATTTAATCACATAAAACCACAGAATTCATAAATAAACACATTGCACAATTATTTATTTTACATAATTCAAAATATCTTGTATCTGCTTTTTAATATGTCATAAGTAAACAACACAGATTCATAATGGTAATTAAAATCGTCCGCAATGACTCTTTAACGGCTCACAATAATTTAATATTCGCTTTATAATATTATTAGCTGTTATATTTCAAAGATTATATTAGACAACATTACTTATTATGTGTTAGTTGTAGGAGTTATTTTTTAAACGTTAGTTCTAGGCGCCTGGTTTTTTGAGCGAATAAGTCATCAACCTATCGTAAAAAGCAGAATTAGTTTCAGTTTTAAAAGAAGCGGTTTTTCAGTAGATAACACTGATAGAGCCGCGAGCATGTGTTCAATACGTGAGTTACTCAAATACATTTTTAATTCTATTTTAAGGCTGAAAACAATCTTTCTGTTGAAGAGTTTGTAACTGGAATTGTTATTTTAAGGTTTACAAGCCTCCACACTTGAGGAATGGTGTCACTCAGATCTGCTGATGTTAAGTACTGTACTTTGACAAGTCACTAACAGTATTTTTACAAAACTGCTAATTTGAATAAACTACAGTAAGCTCTTCTGGAAATTTTTTAGAACATTCTGGAAAACGTCGTGATTCTGGAAAACGACAAAATCAAGTTGACCTATATTTGAAACCTCTGATTAAGTCTACATTTTACTGAATCAATAATTTCATAATACAGCCTACGATAAGAGCTTTCCAGATCCGACATGTTTATCTATACGTAATGTTTTACTTCTGTGAGTGCCTGTAGGCTGGTCTCACCTCGCTGTTGGAATATTCTGAATTTCATTCCTGTCACTCCAGAATTTTTTGTAGTCATTCCTTAAATTATTAAGATATTTATCAAAGTCTTCAATGCTTTTCATACAAAAACTGATTTCAGAACTTTTTATTTGCAACATTTTGAATATGGGATCCGGCTGTGGTAATATTGAACTGAACAGATGAAGTAAAAATGTGGAGTCAAAATCTTGAAAAGTAGCAAGGAAACCTATTGCTGCAGTATAACTTTCGTTGTCCCACTTATCTCCATTCTCAATCATAGACACGAAGAGACTTATGATGTCAGCCCTGTGTTCTATTACAGTGGCCAATAGTCTGCTGTTGTAGTTCCATCTGGTAGGTGCAACTGATGGAAATTGCTTCTTCACTTCTTGGTCGAGTGCGTCAGTTCGTCTGGATGATTTAAAAAAAAAAAAAAAAAAAAAAAATAACGAAGCTAAACCAAATAACGTGCTAAAAAATATTTAAATTCTTCAATGTGATCTGAATTTTTTAAGACCAAGTACATTTTATGAGCATATCAATGGATAAATATTGCTTGGTTGTACCTACTTTTGACCAGGGTCTGTAACCCTCCATGTTCATCAGACATAACAGCAGCACCATCGTACGTTTGTGCAACTAATTTTTCTTCACATTCGTATTCAGTCAGGACATTAAATGTGTAGTTTGCCAACGCGTTAGCTGTACGATCGTCACTAAAATAGGAAAAACCAATAAATCTTTTCTGAACGGCTCCAGACTTATCGACGTAACGTAACACAGTTGACACCTGGCACGTATTTGTGATATCTGTTGTTTCGTTTATTATTATTGGTACAAAGGGTCTTCGTTTTGTTTCATTTTTTATTTCTGTTAACAGGACTTCAGAAATGGAGCTAATTAAGTCATTTTGAATATCGCTAGATAAACCAGAACAGTGTAGAGATTTTAAGGCGGTTCTCTAATATTCCGTCGTAATTTCGTAACAAATTTAACAGCCCTACATAATTAGCTCGATTTGACGATACCACAGATTCGTCATGTCCAAGAAAAGGGAGTTCATTTTCAGCCAAAAACACCCTACATCAATTAGATAACGAAGAATGTTCCGATTTTGTTTTACAACGTCACTGAACTGTTTGATGTTAATTTTAAATTGTTCACTAAGAGCATACTTAATTCTGGTTTTGCATAACTGTTTTAAACCAAAAAAGAAGCAACATGACTCTGTGAAACTTCATGGCTTTTTGTAAATTAAACAAATTGTTCAAATCAGAAACTCCTTAATTTGCCCAGACATTTCTTTTTTCAGTTGAAAAAATAATGCATTTCAACAGTATAATTTTGAAGTTTTTCAACAGCCGCAAAGACACGTTGTAACATCATAATGCTGTTCCCTTAAATATCGTGTATAATTTTTGTTTTTGACGTTAACGTGGGAATTAATGGGGTTAGTCTACCGCTAGAAATAATGTTCAGTTTATCTGTAAAACGTCTACTACTGAATGACTGTATAAATAAACTTTCAATTACACAATTGCACTCAACTACACATGACGATGATGTTCCCGCCACAAACGAACTCATTATTAAAAACTTTAAACAACACGTTCTGCGTACGAACTATGCATTGTATATGTAGAAACAGTAACGCATACGTTACCACTATTCACAACTAGCGTCTAGGCATCCAGTGCCAGAGAAGGATTATAGCGACTAGATTTCAGTGCCACAGCATGATGACAGAGCCGAGCGGTTAACCTTGTGGGGATAACGTAGGGAGAGGCGATTGCAGTCGATAATAACCGAGTCGTTCCGAATAACGCGCGCGATTCTTTCTGTTTTTGCTGGTGTAAAGTGTAAACGTTTAATGGTTTTCACAGTTTAAAAAGGTTTCTGTTTATCGTTTTTACATTACGTTAGTTGTTCTCAGTTTAGTTTCTAGTTTCTATTAGTTTCTCGTAGTTTTATATTAAGTGTTGTTTCTATTACATTTACACGTCAGTTACGTTTTCAAGGTAAGAGAAAAAACATAGTAGGTCTATATGCAGTTAAGGTGGCTTTTATTATCAGTTTGTTCAATTACTTTATAATAATATTATTGTAGATTAGGTTCTCTTTTGATTAATGTAATCGTCAGGTGTATTATTAAAGCTAAGACAAAATCAATAGATATACATTAGATAAGCTTTTGTACTAATAGTCTATTACGTGAGGCGTGACAAAGGGCCTATCTGCCGATTTTGAGTCAGTGTCCATGTAACTTTTTGATTCCAATTGCTATCGCTTCCTAAAAGGTTCTAGAACAAAGTTAAGGAACAATTTTGACCCGCTCTCACCCCTAAAGGGTTGAAAATTACCCCTAAATGGTTTTATAATTACCCCTAGGTACTTATAGGTTTGGGGGGATGCTGATTACGATTTTGACGTCAAGGGATACATCCGACGCGAGGGTTGGACTTGAAAGGGTTGAAAACATGAATTTGATTCTCTATCGGTTCCCGGGGTTAATTAAATTTTGTTTCTTTAACCCCCGAAAAGGGGTGAAAACAACCCCTAAATTTAAAATCGGGCCAAAAAATTTGCTTAACTTTATTCTACAACCTTCTATGAAGATATTGCAAAAAAATCAGAAGGATCCACGGACACTGACTCAAATCGGCAGAAAATTCCTCACGTAATAGACTATACACAGATAATGAATGAAATACATTCTCGCCATCTTAATAAAGTGTACCCATTTATAGACTGTTGAATGCTTACATTCATACAATTCTCAGTATACTAAACCGTTTTAATTTAAATTATTCTAGATAAAAATAATGCACAATGTCTAAGAAAATGTTACGTAGCTTATATAAACTTACGGCTCTAAAAATAATAAATAAATATTGAATTTTATATATACGAATGAAATTTATTTTGATGTAGACTAAAAGTTAAGACAATGTGATGGCAAAAGAAAGTCAATTATTCAATAAAATGATGGCCGAGGTGTACCTCAAACTAGAGATTTATACTTATTGTGTTAAATTTATTAAACACTCAAGAAAAAAAATACAATCTAAGGTACAGCAAGTACTAATAGTTATAAGATAGTAGGCCTACAGTATCAAAAGAATAATTGATTGTAGTTAAATAATACAAACGGTATTGTTTTCTCCATTTTATAAATTTATTTATTATTCTTTTGGAACGTTAATTAGTCTAGTGTAACTTGGAAGCTATCAAGCTATGTGTACATCAAATAATAACAATAAATTCTAGAAAATGCCATATTTTTATGTGTTATTTGCCGCTAGAGTGACATTAGACATTAGGTCGTGTGTATCCACCCA
This sequence comes from Magicicada septendecula, assembly GCA_034769895.1. NCBI lineage: Eukaryota > Metazoa > Arthropoda > Insecta > Hemiptera > Cicadidae > Magicicada > Magicicada septendecula. The sequence goes on from CM068368.1 coordinate 667,099,713, forward strand.
TCTCCCCTGTTAAAATCGGCAACAATTCGTTCGATTGGAGGATATCTAGTGTAAGCTGTTAAATAGAAATGTCCAACTGTCCATACAATTAGTCTTTGAATTTTATTAAATATTGGACTATTTTTTGAAAACATGGATTTTTAATTTTACAAATTTTCGTTCCTTGTACCATAAATGAACAATTCTTTCCTTCTGGTTTTATATTGTCATATAAAATGTTGCTATGATGGCATATGTCCAAAGAAATAAAGTTTGCACTTCAAAAAAGCCATCATTAACATATAACTTCAAAAATACTATGAAAAATTCAATGTCATTTTCCAAACTACAAGTTAATTCCTGTATTTGCAGATGAACCCGCCTGCGGCATTTAAGTGTCAGTAAATGTCGTAACAACAATCATATACAAATATTCGCGATCGAAGCCGCGGGTTTAAAAAAATGCGTTTTTTTTTCAATAACTTCGGTTCTTTTTAACCTATCGTTATGAAATAAAGTGGAAAACCTTCCGTTGGGTACCTGCTATCAGCGTGCAACGTTTCTTTGAAATCGGTTCAGTAGATTCTGAGATTACCGCGGACAAACGTAGACCCCCCTAGAGATTTATTATATAGAAGACTAGACATTAGTAATAGTTAATTTACTGCAATTTCCCTTGTTAAGTCAGCTGAAACGGATCTATTTATAAACTATTCGAAATTTTCGCAGGTGGCCATGCGTCCTTCATAGATTGAACATTTCAATATCTCTTATTTAGTACAACAAAAATTGCACTTTAAACAAATTTAATGAATTAACATATAACAAAAAAGCGGTGTTTATTACAAAAAGGAAAACAAATAATGCTTTGACATTTGTTACATTAGATTAAATTTGAACAGCAAGGTATGCTTACAATAGTGTATAGCTCAACCAAACTGATATCAAGGCGCGCCAAAACGGTGCTAGTGTCAGCAGATACAGTAACGGTGTTGTTTCCCCCACCATTATCCTACTTCACATTCTGGTTAGAAAAACGTACAGATAGACGCTAGTGATTTTATTTGTGTCTATTTTGTTTTCACTGTACCATAGGACGACCCGTGAGACTGTCGTAACAGTACATTAAAAGGCCAGTTTATAGACCTTTGTAATTATAGCCTGTAATAAGCAGACCATGAAGTTGTGAAAAAATAGATCAACAACAAATATGCCCACTACACAAGTTGTAAGATTGTCTATAAACAATTCTGACAAATGGATCTTTTCGGTTAATTGGCAGCATGAGACTCTACGTAGCAATCGCCATGAGACCACGCATTTCCCCCTCCAACACATTTTGCAATCGCCAGACTACGTAGCAATCGCCAGTGAGTATTTATACGACTGTTTGTATTTTTATTTTCATTTTGACATGTTTTTTATATTCTTTATATATATATATATTATATATTTTTATATTCTTTTATTTTTTAATTTTATTTTTATATTTAAATTTTAATTACAAATTTACTTACATTTTACAACATTAATTTCCTACATCACTAACAACTACAAATTAATTACAGTTACAAACATAATTTATAAGTACAAATACAATGATATTATATACAATATACAACAAATTATTGAGGAGGCATGAATTGTGCAATGTGTTCAATAATTTTTTCGAATTTATTATTTCGATACCTTTGCCACCACATAAATTCAGCCAGATATGAATCCAACATCAGTCGCGAAGTACCCCATTGCCTTTTGTTTCTCATTTTGGCCTTAGCCCACATGCTTTCTACATTTTGGGTGTGGGCTTGGGTTACTGGATTCACAAACTGTATCGAATGGTTAACTGTTAAATGTTGATAATTTTGGTGTAAATTTTGATATCCCCTCCACTCATCGGACAAAACGGTTGTGCCTGGGGCAACATACTTGTTTATTAAAGGCACTAAAGTTCCTGCGGATCTGTCTGGAACGGTAACAAGGAAACAGTCTCTTGTTTCACGACAAATTCCACCAAAAACCCATTGATTTGGTAAAAATCTTCCCCTATTACGTTTTATTTTAGTGAAGCAAGTCTCGTCCACTTCAACATGTAAATTAGGTCCACCAATAACCTGTGGACTTGTTAGTAAATGGTGCTCACACACTTCTCGCATGTACGAGTTCCAATCCACGAATGTGGAGTGATTCATATCCAACTCGTCTTCACAATATTGCACGGTTGTGTACTCCTTACTCCAACAGTAAATAAAGTACACGAATGTGCGGAAATCCAACCGAGAATTATTTAGGAATGTAGCCTATCCTGTCGCACTTGTTTGGATTCCCGGCAGTCCTTTTTGGAACATACACAACGGTCTTTACCTGTCGTATACAGTTTCATTTCCTGGCCGTTCATACACATTCTTGGGTTACCGGTATGTAAAATTTTTTTGTTTCTTAGAAAGTCTATCGCTGAATCTTTGTCGTGAACCTGTGCCGTTAACTGAAGGAAATTCATGATTTTACTACACTTCTGAAGGAAATTACACTTGTACTACTACTACGACTGCTGCATACAGAGTGACAGGGCCAGTGCTGTCACCGTGAATGTTTGCAAAATGCGTTGGAGGGGGAAATGCGTGGTTACTGGCGATGCTACGTAGAGTCTCATGCTGCCAATTAACCGAAAAGATCCAGGTTGGAATTTTCTACTGATTAACAAAATTTATTCAGTTAATTTTATTTTAACTTTAATCAGTTAGTTTTTTTATTCATGAACTTTAATGTTTTGTTAGTTACTTGGTGTACTAACTTGAACCTTAATCAGTTAAAAATTTGTATTAACTATCCCAAGTCTGGTGTACATAATTTTACAGGGTAGGCATTGATTCCATGTAACTTTGCCACTGACATTTCTTTACACATAATTCTTTACACGCTATTTAATATTGCACACACACTTTCATGTGCATACAATTAGGACTATAAATATAATATTTGCAACCCAACACCTACGAACCTAAATTAATCGTGAATAACGAGAGGCTTGGCTTGAAACACATCAAAACCTTACTTCACCATATTCGTAACTAAAACTAAACAAAGGAAAACACAGGTAATGACAAAATTGTTTACCCTAAAAAAACATACCTACCGCTATCTTTATAATATCGGCGTCGTTAGTATGTACAGAAAATATTCCACTGATACAAGGGAAAAATAACAAATGTGTAAGCAATAAGAGTTATCCTAACAATTGATGATAAAACAGTTGCGTGCTAAACTAACAACACAATAATGGGAATTGGAAAACAATACATCCGTTACAAACTGTTTACACATCACAAAACACTTACTATCCTACAAGGAAAATAGGTACGAGGCATAAAATTACTTTTAGACCGAACTTTGTACATAGGCTTTCCTATACTTTCTGATAGTTAGATTTTAGATAACTAATTTACTAGCATTCATCCAGGGGACAGGATTATTGTTTAAGAGATAAAAAGGATAAAAACGAGGTTTACATAAGTAACAATAAAAAAGTTTCAATCTAAGAGAAACTATCAAAATAATGGTTATATTAGGTAATAAAATTTTCTATATGTACGTGTGTGTCACGCACACTATGAACTAATAATAATAATATTTATAATTATTCCTCAATGACAAAAATTGATCAAGTTATGAAATTTCGAAGGTCGAGCTTTATTCCATTATCTATCAGACACCTGATTTTCTTGTTCATTTTTTCACATAATTCAGTTAAAAGGAATGGATAAATGACAAAATATTTTTTGTAATTATTTTATTTTATTTATTATTATTTTCTATGGGTGTCCCATATAAAAGAAACCCGTTTCAGCCAATTTTTCCGGGAGACATTGTCAACGATATTGCCCATTCCTGGAAACTTTTTAATCGATTTTCATAGTTTTTGTAACGAGGGAACGGTGAGCAGTTGAAAAGGAACTGGCCGAAAACCCGAATTGACTCATAGAGTAGATAACATTGTTGTCAGTCATAATAACAGGGACATTAACGTGCTTTTATAGAACTGTTTCTGTTGAAGATGAGTTAAATAGTATATTTAAACATTACCTTATTAACATTTACGCGACTTGGATACCAAAAAACATGTTTATAAATAGTATATGTTTTAATGTTTTCTAACATTGCACGACTATACTGCTATGACATTTTCACTGTTGACTTCCACATTTTAAGGTAGAAGAGGATAAGACTGAAGATAAATGTTTGGAAATCACATACTGGAGTTGTGGGTGTTATCTACTCTTTGTTCTCACGTAGGCTTCCGCGGTCGGTGTCCGTTATGTTTTTAAAGTCTTCTTCCGGTATGGACCGCGTCAAAAATGTCTTGTATGACGTTTCACTCATATTACAATGAGTATCCTCAGGTCTAAGTGACCTGACGATGCTAGTAGTTCCTGTTACGTAACGTTCTGTCTCGGAGGTTTTGAGGTCTTAATGATGTGGGATGTATCTTGTCTTATCACTTCGGCCGTCTCAGCAGGTAAGCGACCAATGGTTGCGTCTATTCCACAGATATCTTCAGTTGGGAGCAACAGCAGAATTGAATACTTTATTTAAAACACTTGTGGTAGCGTCGTCCAAGTTCTGGTTCGATATGTTGACTACAACCTTTTCCGTAGGCATTTCCTTCTTTTCAAGTTTTGAAAAGAGTTTATTAAACTTGCGTTTATGTCTATGCGTGACTAAATCTAGGACTCTCTCGGACTGCTCGTACGAAATGCTGTCGATGTCCGATGCTATCGGAAGTTGGTAATTTGTTGCTAATATCCAAATGAATAGAGAATAGTTGTCTATTGATGGGATCCAGCTCGGCTCTAGTTTCTTTGATTTGGGCGTTGTCGAGTATTCTCGTGACTGTAGAAGACCGGTTCTTAGTAGATAGCTTAGCACAGACAGGTACAACTTTGTTATCTCTGCACCTTTTCAGGAATGTCAATCTTGCCAAGAAGCGCTGTTTCTCATTTCTCAGCTTATCAAATCGTCGGACAGATGAAGACAAATCCTCCCCGTAGAGGCTGACTATGTTCTCACGTAGGCTTTCGCGGCCGGTGTCAATTATGTTTTTAAAGTCTTCTTCCGGTATGGACCGCGACAAAAATGTCTTGTATGACAACGTTTCACTCATACTACAATGGATAGCCTCACTTAGACCTGAGGACACTCATTGTAATATGAGTGAAACGTTGTCATACAAGACATTTTTGACGCGGTCCATACCGGAAGAAGACTTTAAAAACATGATGTTATCTATTCTTGTTGTAGAAACACGTGATGTAGCTTTCAATTATATTTATGAACGTGCATCCATACAAAAACTTTTACAGTATTTAATTTTTATGCACCTGCCTGGCCCCACGTCGGCTCCGAGGTTCTCTTAAGAACTCACCCGCGTAAGTTTAGAGCAGTAGGTTACTGGCGTGAGGGACAGGCACATCCACCATAAGGTATAGACTGAAACGATGAGTTGCTACGCCCAGGCGGATGACCCCGCAAGGAGGCACTTCCACACCTCATGTTTTCCTGCTCAGGACGATACCGCCGCCAAAGTGGCTCAAGCTATTTCTGTTCTGTCTTGGAATCGAGTGAAAAAGTCTTGGAATCTTTTACTAGCAAGCCAACCTGTGAATCTCGGAGGCAGACGTTGGACTAGCAAGCTAAGCGTGAGAAAGGTGCCTCCGTGGGATGTTTCCTGGCTTGTTAAGAAGGTGATTAGGAAGGTGACGGGTTTTGCAGACGGGGTTCATATGTAGAATGACCTACGAGGGACTATGAGCGTCTGGCACACACCGAGGACGGTACGCTGTCCGTATTATTCGTATTACTGAGCTGAGAGATGTGCGAGAAGAAGAATTCCCCCCGGCCTTTGGGAACAAATTAATTGCTAGGTTACTAAAGATCGGATGAAATCCTATAGAGGAGGAAGTCGGAAGCCCCGATGTGAAATATCATTTGTGACATACCACGTGGTCCCTGTTAGAAACCGGACTGTACAGTTTTGGAATGATGCTAGCCTACGCATGTTGGTGATCGACAGGTGTGGCAGATCGTAGGAATAGAACACAATGAAATTTTAGTGCGGATAGCTAGGCGACTGGTCCACGACAGCTTGAAAGAGCGTTTGGTTTTGACGCCTCGAGCCATTTTCAGGGCACCATTCCTGTGACCGCTGAAGCTGTAGCTCCGGTCTAGGGACGCCGCGAAAACAGCAATTACAATTGAAAATCGCGTCGTCAACATGAACAAGAGGGACAACATGATTCCGGAATATACTGGAAGGCTGTTCGTGTAGACGAGGTACAGAACGGTGCAGAGGACAGATGAGGGGCACCGGCGGAGACAAGATAAAGCCGAGAGCATGTCCTATCGGGCCCATCAAGGTTAAGTACGACCGTAAGAGGTGCACAATGGCCGTATTGGTCCATAGGCCAGTTTGTAGAGCAGGCCTTCGTGCTAGCCTTTGTTCACGCAACCAGCAGGACTGCACCTGCGGACTGGTGCCTACTTGTTGGATGGCGTCTGCTAGTTGGGTAACGACTCTCACTAGCCAAAGAGTAGTCGAGTGCCTTTCCCGAAATGCGAACTGTTTATAACGACATTTGCGGTCTTCTACAGTAAGGTGCCGTAGCCGGAGACAGGCATTCAACAGTTACAATAGGAAGTCTACTGACGGAGCCGAGAGATGGCGGTCGGGTTTTTTTCTTGTTCTGTCAACTGTGAATTCACACTCTGTCACCTATTTCGAAGAACTCGAGGGGGACTACTGGACGTATAGCAGAAATTCAGAAAGGAAGTCTCTAATCGGGCCTCGTGGACCGCGTTAGAGGGGTCTCTATCAACGCTGAACTATTCAGTGAAATCGATCTCTGTCTTGGCTTCTGTAGACAGTGCCGTTTTGCGTGTCAAGTTATGGAGTCTTCTCTTTCGCCAGTAAGTCTACCTGCCACTCTCCATTTGGAGGTGTGATCGACTTCCAGGGATTACACGTAAGAATCCCAACAGTCCGCGTTTACGTCAAGCAGAAGCAGTGTGATATGTTGTGAATGAAAATGCCGACGAGCACTAGTGCCCTTGGTCACTAGTGCAATGCCATTTGCAGCGTTGGCAGAGGTAAGAAAAAAGGGAACAGCCTTGGCAATGACTATGTCATTGATATTAGGGTGATCCCTACTCGGGGGAAGTGGTCGGTCCTGTAAGGCCGATAACGAAGACATTGGCGTTGTCTTCGACAGATCTACGGAGAGAATTGCACAAGGGCTTCGACGTTCGGCTCTTGTACAATGGGTGCTTGGAGTTTAGGTCTCCCGCCATCAAGAAGGTTAGGGTTGGGTAGGGAGAGCGCTATCGAGATGGGCGTTCCATTCTTCTCGTAGTGATGCGCGAAGTCCGGGCGAAAGACTCGAAACAAGGTCCGTGCTATAAAAATTGAACGCCACCACACACTCTTCGATGTCTCTTTATGTGGACTAAGATCGCCTTGCCACTTGAGGCAATGAAGATCCAGATCCGGAGGGATCGGGGAATTCCTGCCGTTCCTATAGCAAGTATAGGCTGGCAGAGAGAATCGGTTTGTGGACACCAGTTGTGTTTCAGAGGAAAGTACGCCAGCTGCGATCTATGCGATGAGCCGAAACTACCTAGCCATGAGAGGAAGCGAGGTCAGAAATGCTTTGAGGAGGTAAGGATATTCGTCATTACAAAGGAGATATTCCGAGCAACCATTATTTGTGGAATTATTCCGCTCACCTATGCCATCAGTTGGCCCTCAGAAATCATTAGGGGTTCACCTGGCGCCGGAGCTTGAGCATGTGGTGGTTGATCTATGAAAGGTTCTACAATCGTCACTAGAGAGTTGGACGGCTTGGGCAATGAGCTGCTCGGATCGGATTTAGGCGACTCTTCCATTGGAGTTGCGGAGATACGGAAAACAGGACCGGCAGGTTGCTCCTGGCCGGACTGATTGTGGGCTTTTAAAGTAGCGCTAGTTCTCTCCGGAAACAAGGATTAACCACGACAGGCTGGTGCTTGGTACACAAATTTTTTTGGCTATTTTTTCTAGCTTTGGACTGGGGTTCTGCGAATGTTACCAGAACTGGTTGCGGCACTCCAGCCGGCGCCTGAATTGTAAGGGTGCAGCAACGACCGAAGCGGCTGCTGTAGAGTGCGCTGGGCTGCGCCAGTAGCTGGAGCTGTTGCCTCTGTTGGCTCTGTGTGGAGGCGGGAGGGAAGCGAGACAGCCTCAAGCCTCTCGGGTTGGGGCGCGGGGCGAGTAGTTGCGACCTGATGATCGTGTTTCCGCTGGAGTTGCAGCAGAGCGCGTTAGTCAGCTTGGAAACTGACAGTTCCCGTTATGCAGCGTTATGCGGTAAACCCTTCCTCTAACAAAGCTACTTTCCTTAGGCTGCGAGAAGAGAATACCAATCACTACATTGCGGCACGATGATCGGCGGGATCTTGGTGGATTTGGAGAGTACACGGCTAACCAACATTTGACTACTGGACTAAATGCAAAAGACGCCTGTACTGACCGTTTTAGTGTGGGCATCTCCTTCCCCTGCCGCATCGTTTCCGGTTGGCAAGCCGTCCTCTATCTCAATCTGAGAGTCAGGCGCCTCGCTGATACAAGTGGCCGTAGTGGTGCTAGTGTGGAGTGATCCGCGACATATTCAGGGTTGGAAGGCAGAACTTCCAATTGGCGAATTGTTAAATCACCAGGGAATTCACACTGAAGCAAGTGGCGTTATATTGGCATTACTCACTTAGACATTTGCGTACAAAACGAGGCGAATTAACCCCGCACACGAACGTTTCGCCCACTGGTTAAATTCTAAGCACTTGGAACAACACTTCCGCACTTAGCCAACTGGCTGTTTTTTGCTGTTGATCTTAGATGTGCAATCTTCGATGATTAGCCACGAAATCAAATCTGGTGATTACCTACGTTGATATCATGTCTGGTTGTACATCACGTTGCGTTGCGTTGTCTTTGCGCCCATGTCTTGATTACACGTACCCGATGACTACCAGAGGATATCTAGTGCTGGTCAATACGACATGTGCCTCAAAACGGAAAGGAAGCCACCTACGCGGTTATTCATTAGATGGCGGATGTCTGTATGTCGTGACATCGCCTCTGTTGTCGATTTTGACACCCGTCTCAGGTACAGTTAGCATATGTCCGACGATGATAAAAGAAGCAAGCAGTGCGTCCAGATATGCTTGAAGGCGGAAGTATGTACGGTGACAGGAGTTCTGTATTTTCTTATCAAGGTCCACGGGGATTTCAGATGTGTAGTACGCGGATGACTTTATAGCGGGTCCTCAGAAGAGCTCAAGGGTGTTTGACCCAAACCGAGGAGATTCTGAAGTGCTAATGGTCTTCAGGTAGGGGAAGGATGGTATGACAGATGTAGTAAAAAGGGTTTCAGCCAGCGACCGGACAGAAGCAAATACGGTGGGAACGCCACAATTCCTCGTCTTACGTTGTTTCTGACAAACTATAGTGATCCCGACAAGGAACGAAGGATTTTGGAATGGAATTGTTGCACCTTACACCTATTGGAGATCGAAAAGAGCGACCACCAAGCGAAACCTCATAGATCATACCGATTTAAGGAAGAAAATATAGATTATGGACTTTCGTACACAGAGACGATTGCGTCAATTTAGCGCGGACGCCGCATTCCATATTAAGGGTTTCGTTACATGATCATTAAAGGATAGACGCCGATCGACCCGAACTCCTGTATACTTCGCCGTCTCTTTCCAGGTGATGGGGCCTCTCTTCGAGAGAGAGAGAGAGAGAGAGAGAGAGAGAGAGAGAGAGAGAGAGAGAGAGAGAGAGAGAGAGAGAGAGGTTGACATCGGGAAGTAGACTTCGCGTTAGCGAATCATCTTGGATTTTTCTATATTAATCGCCTTTCTTAGCCAGTCCGGAATAAGTCTAACTAACGAGCAGCTTTATACTCGAAAATAGGGGATATTCTGGCACGTCGCGTGTGTAAACAAAGTACAGAACGGGGCCGAGAACGAAACCTCGCAGGACACTGACAGCGACTGTAGGAGCAGCCGACGCTCGCCCTGAAGATTCGGTCGCTCAGGTATGACAGCAGAAAGTGTACAGTGGACGGAGGGGTAGAAGAAAATGCCAGTTTAAAGAGAAAGCCTTCGGCCAAACTCTGTCAAAGATCTTGCTCGTGTCAAATAAGACAGCATCCAGCGTCACCACACAATTGCATAACAACGCGGGCCAACTTCTTCTGATTCTGCGGATAAAATCAGTCAGCAGCGGTCGAGATACAGTCAGTAGAAGAAGCTCAAACACCAATATAAAAGATGACGGCAAGATAGAGATGGGGTTTTACCTTTCTCGGAGCCGTTCAGTCGCGTAGGACTGGGCTGGGCGATCCGGCGGTCGCCGGAGCCTCAATCCGCCTCATTGAAATACATCCTGGATAGGGTAGCCGGATGTGTGTCCTTGGAGTTCTACAGAAACCTGTGACGGCTTATATTTGCCTCTGTGGGTTTCGCCAAAGCGCACGCAAAGCGATCTGGTGGTAGACGATAGTCGAAAGGCGTGAAACACTGCGAGGGCCCAGGCCGTGGTCGAAAGTTGCACTCGATTAGGAAAGCGTAGTGAGAACAACGTTAGAAGCAACCTGAGGAAAAAATAAAATTAACGACTTGTGTTACTTGATGCGTATAACAGTAGAAACTACACTTAACAACGTTCTTAATGAAGGTGAAGAGTCCATTTATTTTATCGCATGGTACAGTAATAATTACCTTTACACTTCAAAATGTAATCCGGAACCGGAACTAGTCATGATAAAATATTTTGTCGTACGCTCCAATAATTAACTTTGTACTTATGCAAATGGAACTAGTCACAACAACACGTATTGTCAGGGTAATACTGTCTGTCCTATTGTTCACAACACAGCATCCAAAGCTATGTCCGAGTTTGGCTCTATTTGTGATTTTGATGTTGAAGATTTTTGCGTGGACCTATACTTCTGGTTTGCTAAAAGTACCCAGAGAAAAGGCATTTTAGAAGAGTTTTGCTCTTTTTGTGACGTAGAGTACAGAAAAGTCCTAAAACACGTTAATGTACGCTGGCTGTCACTGGAAACGGCCGTGGAAGGAGCTCTAAAACAGTATATTGCTTTAAAATCTTATTTTTTGTCTTCTGACGAGTCACGTATAAGGTTTCAAAGGTTGAAAAAAGCCTTTTTAAACCCGATGACGGAAGTTTATTTATTATTTATCCCGGCGATTCTTCCAACCTTTACTAACTTCAACAAGTTCATGCAGTTAGAGAAGCCCTGCATTTACCTTCTCCTTGACGCCATATACTCCTTTTTAAAGAAATTAACTACAAAGTTTGTTGACATAAACGTTGTCAAAGAATGTTTCAACGACCATGACTTTGGAAAAGTGAGTGACCCTGACAACCAACTACACAATGAGGCACTGTTTGTTGGTTTCACAACCAAGCAGAAAATAAAGTATCTCCTAAACGAAGGTGAAGTTTCTGAACAAAAAGTTACCAAGTTTTATAGGGCGGTCAGAGAATTCTTTAATAACACTGTCTCGTACTCTTTGAGAATGCTCCCATTAAATGACGATGTGATCAGATGTTCAAATGTTCGTTAACTTCAAAGAAAAACTTAATGTGAACTTTGAAAATGTAGCAACACTGGTCGACAAACTAGGACTTACATTTACCCCTGATGAATTTGATGAGTTGTCTGATGAGTTTTCTACGTATCAGTTACTTGAAGACAGTGATATGAATGAAGATGCTTGGAAGGAGCCTACAGATGAAGAGGGATTTATAAGAATGGACATGATTTGGAGCTCCTTGCTAAGAAAACAAAATACCGATGGATCAAAAATCTTCAAGAATTTTGGGAAGATTGTGAAAGCTGTGTTAGTGTTGCACAATTCAAATGCTTCAGAAGAAAGAGTTTTTTCCATGATTCGCAAAAACAAGACCTCTTTTCGATCAAGTTTAAACCTTGGTTCTTCTATCTTCTATCATAGCTGTAAAACTTGCTTCAGAGCAAAGTAAAAGTTTCGATCCCTCGCCTGAACTGCTCAAAAAAGCTAATCGTGCCACAATGTTTTATAATGAGCAACATAAGTAATAAAAATATTTAACCTAACTTAACCCTAGCCTACCTAGTCTACTTGAGTTTTTAAACCAAAGTTATCTCAAAGTGTGCAATTTGTAGCCAAAGTTTAAATTAGTATGGCCATGTAAAATATTCATGCCTTATGTTAATATCAATCAGTTCATCTAAAGTTTTTTGTTTCGTTTTAGTTAGCCCTATATTTAGTTTGTTAAGGATAATTCATAGAAAACTCTTAAGTATTCGTGTAAGTTTTTTCTTGACATCTACAATTAAAGTGTGTTGGCTAATAGAACCAAATTACATTCCTTCGTTATTTTTAAGTTGTTCTGCTGTAGTTACAGCTTATTTGCTCATATTTTGGTTTCGCTATAGTATTGAAAAGTATATATTTTGAAAACAAAATTATACTGACATGTTCTACATTTAAGTTCATTTTGTAATCAAAATGTTATGTTTAACCAAGAATAAAAACAATAATAATCAAATGATGTACACTTACTATCTGACCTAGTGATTATACTAAAATATTTTAGTTTAATTTTTTCACTAAATAAAATAATAATCTACTTTTTCCTCAAAAAAACTTAACTTTTCTTTTTTCAATAAAATTTTTGCAACAGTGCTGTACGGCGATTGTTTAAAACAGAAGTTTTTTTTTAAGTTGTACCACTTTCGAGCTTTTCTCTTCATAATGAGTTTGAAACCCGTAAGTTGCAAATTTATTTTAGTTAAACGGAAAAAATTAAATTTTAAATGTATTTCTTAGAAAAATGCCGTTAACTTTAGTGATTTCAGGCACTTTAACAAGCCTAAAAACTGTTGTCGGGGAGCTTTAAAATCATTATTTTGCTTATAATTTTTAAAAATCCCCTTCCACCAAAACTCTCACGCATAAAATTTCTTTGAAGTTGGCAGGTCTGACTAATCTCTTGGGTAACTGTTAATGTCAAAGTTATAGTCTGGTCTTGTCTTTTAGAGGTCTGTCTGTCAAGTTATTTCATACATTGGCTTATAAGGCTAGTTGAAGTTTTCATTCTGTTCATGATTCTGTACCGATTATTCCTTTATCTATTCCTGGTTGATAGACTTAGTTAATATAATTCTTCCTTTACTGAATTATTATTTTGTTCTTCATTATTGCGGTAAGATATTGATTTAGGTTTGGGTATATTTTTTATGTAGAGGGAAACATCACGTTACAATATATATATATATATATATATATATATATATACTTATTTTTATACATTTTTATAATTATACATTCGAGATTTACATAAATTGAAAAACCAATTAGTTAACTGATATACATTACTACAAGCAGAATTAATTGGATTAAGTAAATGTGGACAATCAAAAACAAAAGTTCTTTGTTCCTTTAGCGTCTTTAAAGGACACTTGAAATCATCGAGTTTTATAATTTTTACATACGAGTTTATCATTTATTTTCCTAAATACATTTTTTTATCTATCGCTTTCACATAAATAATATTCTCTCTAGCGACTCTGTCAAAAATTAATTCCAATTCGTCGTAGTCTTGAAGTCCGCAATTCCAGCTGAAACAATGAAAATATTTTTTTAAGAAACGTGAATTTTTCTTCTCACAAACGTTTAAAATTAAATAGAATTAATAAAAATATTCTTCTCGAGCGCCAATGGATTTTGCGTTTTCTATAGTTTACTAGTGAGTTAAACATTTAGATATGTAAGTGTACTACTAAACTCTATAAAACATGTACCTATAGAATAAAAAAACCGCACCTGAGGACCCAAGACTTCAAATGAAAGACGGGTCGGGGCTTGGTTAGCCTCTGCCTCGTCCTCGTCAAACATAGTTAGAAGGAGAAGTGTTATGTCCGGTGAGTAATGTGAGAAGAATTAATATCGTGCACCATCAAAATATGTTATTGTTTGCAATTAACATAACTCAAAATAATTCATAGCACGATTGGCACGCTTAATAGATATTTTTAATAAAACAGGTTTCACTGTCAACAGATAGTAGGGATGGTAGCAACCTACTGAAGTATGGTCTATGAGAAATAATAAAAAGACTTGGTAACAGCGGGGAAATTCTCTAAAAGAGTGTTAAGAGTCAAGGATAACAAATGAAGAAATTAGAAATATAACGAAAGAAAAGTACATAATCGTGGAGAGAATAAATGTCAAATGGTTTGGTCATCTATGTAGAATGTTGGATTTAGTAACTACAGTACTGGCAAAAAAATCACTTGCATTGACACCTTCAGAACAACAGAAATAGGGGCCGCAACGTAAATCATGGAATGACAGAATCCGGGAATTAATGAGAGGGAATTTCGTGAGAGGGACTCTGAACGAAGCTAGAGCCGATGGAAGAAGAACTTGTAAAAGGGACTGGGTAGAGACTATTTTGTTATTGTAAGCCTATAACTAATTTCTTAATTATATAGTGTACATATTTAACCCAAATATAAATACGTAAGACCAAATGTAACTGTTTACTTTATTTAATACAAGTACCCGTTAACTCAAAAACGTTAGATTATTTATTACTGTGTTACTGTGTTATAAGCATTGTACATACACATTAAACGTTATTTTTTCCTTAACCATAGCTTCTATTTATTTCAGCAGTAAACTAAAACCAAAAACCGTTGTCACCTAACCTCACAAATGAAAACAACACATATTTTTGCTTTGCATTAAGAAATAGGACAATTAACAAATTAGTACACTTCTTCTTTTCCACATCGTAATATACTGATACAATCGCATATTAAAAACATCGAAAATGTACTGCAGGAACGGCTAAAGGAACAGTTCCGATTCCATTAGTTTATTTACTTGTTAATATTGTAATTAATTCTGGTCTCCATGGTGTTGCTGACATCTTTATACGCGTCAACAAAAGGGCCTAAATCGTGCACACCCGGTAGAATATCAAATCCCAAGTTAGACAGTGTTTTTCCTTGTGTCAAACACACTTGCCACCTTGTCACCTTGTGCAAAATTTGGTGGCAATTTGGATTTGTATTCAATACAAAGAAACAAATCCTCAGACTTTGAGTTTTATATATATATATATAGAGATATACATTTCTTTATGATAAAATTATTAGTCATTGTGAAATTATTGAAAAATCAATTACGTAATCCATTCTGTTAGACAATAACTATAAAACTGATAAAAATTAATTCATAATATTTGTGTTAAGTTATATTAGATCAATAGTTTTCTTACGGTACCAGATCGGTGTAGTCTATATTGCATAATTTTATCGTAAATAATTGAGTAGATTATGTTTTTTTTCTGGTACATCTACTGACGTTTCAATCCCAAGACGAACATCTATCGAACCGATTTTGTTAATGATTAATTTAGCTTAGAACAATCGACAACACATAAAGGTGTATAAGGTAAAATATGAAATGAAATTGTCTATAATACTCGTGTAAAATTTCTAATTCAGTGTTAAAATTATCGTATGTGTAGTAATCAGAATTTAAATATAATTTAGTATTACATAATGATACATAATTAAAATGTGGCAGGTTTTTATGTATATTATTTTTTCTATCGGTCTGAAAGTCGCCAATAACATAACAATGTTTTCTAAACTGTGATGGTGGTTTAACAGTCCACGTATGCTGTTTCTCTTGCGGTGCAGACGGATTTCGAAATGAAACGTTCATCACGCTCTACTGTCTTGAAAAATTCCAACTTCTTTTCTTCATTAGCATATACGTACGGGATTCTACATCATAGACTTACATGTTTTATGAAAAATTACATTCAGTACCGTTGACGGTTGACACTCTTATTAAAACAAATTCTTGTTTTACATTTAACAGAACACATTTATAATCTTCAGCGAATACGAACAGCATTGATTTGTGTGTGACAAAATCTGGAAACCTTATTACGGAAATATTACCTCCGGTCTTCACGGAAATATTACCTCCGTGGGAACAAGGATGCGGGGATCCCACTCGATCGAGGAAAGTATGTCGCGAGAAAAAAGTCTACGCGACCAGCAGCTGATATTGTTGTTTCTCGGGAGCGTAAGAAATGAAACAGTAAAAGAATTAATTGTATTACTGCGTTAAATTAACTGTGTTACCTCGATATTTGCGAGGGAGGTGTTGACCACCAAGTGGATAATTTACCAAGTGGATGACTGAAGACCGTATTACCTCGGTGGGTGGCGTGGAACCCAGGAGCGATGTAAGACGACCTGGACGACTAGAAGACGTAGTTCCAAGTTCCGCCGTGGATGGGGATGTGCATGCACAATCACTGGCCACTATCTGCGCGAGGTTTTTCCAATTACTGAACACGTGGTCCCGATATGGAACGCGGGCAAAAACGCATCTATAATGAATGGTATGGGGCAGTTGTAACTGGTATGGGGCCGTAGTTAGCTGTGACCAAGATCACCTGAACTCCATTTTGCGTGGAGAATACGCGCTGGGCGCGAATATACATAAAACTCGAAAACCAGCACGAACGACCGAATTGAATAACGGGTAAAGACAATGTGTCCTAGCGCCAAAGAAGACGCAAACCTGGAGTGAGGAGAACTTCCGAAGAAGAGCCAAGAGTGACGCACCAAAGTCCGAAGATCACAGCGCCATCTCCTCCGAACTCCCAGAAAGATCTGTGTTAGGGAAAGTCTACTCTGGTTGGAACAACTACAACCACCACGAAACCTTGCCTCAACTCTTGTATAGGATCCCCAGCCAGGCTGGTTCACGATCCGGTGGTACCATTTTTGAGTGTGTCACTGATCATCACAACGACCCCCGAAGCCCTGAATGGTCGCGGGCCCGACGGGCCTGACCTCCGGGTTCGATCCACAGGATTTTCATTAGAGGTCTACGGCTTTTCCTCCACCTTGTAGCGGTGGCAGGGGAACACTTCCCCGTGAAGCCAATCGGGTACTTACAGGAAGAAGTTTGTACGTTAACTGAAGGGATATGAATACACAAATAAAACGGGATAATATGATGTCAAATCATCTAGCGTCTCTAGCCAAACAGAGTCCTGCGATAATCAGGAGACGTCTGTAATGCATTATAAAGTTATAAATTAAGAAAGTGTTTATCTAGATAACATAAATTTACATTTGGGACCAGGCGATACATTGTTTTGTGTAAGAAAAAAGTTTAAGTTCATTTAAAATTGACTATAAGACACTATATTGACTATTGACTATAAGTTCATTCAAATCATCACGAAGATAGAAATAATAATAATTTTGAAACAAAATTCTAAGATAATATTAGACATATAGACGTTAATAAGTGTAGCAATTTTAAAATAAGAATAACCAAGTATACAAGTAAGAACTAAAATAATTTCATTTAAATTATTCAGATTTAAAAAATTGTTAAAACATTTTATTTTAACCATAAGAAATAAAGTGTATTACATTATTTTGTTAGTAACATTTTCTTATATTTTGATTTTCTGTGCTGCTTGCCCTGAGATTGAGAATCTATTTTGTTCATGCTGTAAAAAAAAAAATAAATAAATAAATACAATAAAACCTACTTGCAATGAGCGTATTTTGTTGTTATTTTGAAAGTGGCAGCACAATTACATTCAAGACTAAACAAACACTTTTAACGGAATACAGAACGTAATATCTTTTGAAGTCAATGATACCAGTCCAAACAAATTTTCGTTCCAGGCTGCACTTTATAAAGTTTTAGTTTCGTTCGGTTTAATTGTTAGCAGATCAGATTCTTTATTGTCGTTGTTATTCCAAGATTTTTAACTCCATCGATTTGTATATTCTAATTTTATATGAAGTAATGTCACGTTGTAACTAAAAAACATCTTGTTGATTGAGGAATAATCTCGTCATTATTATTAAACATAGTCGAAGTATACGGTTGAATAATGTGATATTCTAATCTTTCTGTTATGTCATTTTCGTACATAGCACTCTGTAATATATTTGAAATCCTATTACTCATTTTTCGAATATTTATTTATTTATCCGTCCTAGTAACTGTAAAAATGTTGTTAATAATCGTTTAACATTTTTATATTTCCACTGTCCGTACTTCGATCTTTATTTCATTTTATTTATTTCGATTTTTATCAACGTTACCGTAACAAAAAATAAGTCGCATTCTATCGTTTCCTTGAATGCAGAGGTAACGTTATTATCTCATCTCTAAAATTAATTTTTTCTTCCTTCATCATCTTTTAATCTTACTGAAATATTATGTACCCTAGATGTGTTTATTGGTAGATTAACTACATTTGTCAGTATTTTAACGATTTTAAATGCTAGCAGAAGTATTGTATAAAATTCGTGTATTATATGACCTGTAACACCGTTAATGAATGAATACCTAATGAAGTTGCAAACTAATCGAACGGTTCCTACTCTAACAATACTCGTCGGTAAGGTTGAGCTGTTCAATTTATTAGGCTTGAGTTTTTTAAACCCTGATATCAGGGGTTTTCAGCATATTATTCTACGCCTTTATCGTTATTTGTATATTTTAATTATTTTTAATTATACAATATGACTGTGTCCGATATTTCGTAAGAGCCTGTGGCAATTCAATTTGTGTATCCTTACCAAAATATAATAGATTATGTACTCCTTTCTCTATATTAGGTTTTGAATTGTATGTTATAAAACAGATTAATTCCCAATTCCCATTTTGTGTTATTGCTTAATCGAATTGGTGAAAAAATGTCGCATTTTAATACAGGCCCTTTACCGCTAAAACAAAATATTGTCTACAAGGAATCGTAAGCATATTTTGTTTTTGTGCATAATTATAATGATTTCAGTGTTGTGACCGTAAATGCTGTGCTGGTAAATTAACAATTCCAGTTTCATTTTGCCAGATAACGTCGTTTAGCGGTAACACATCGCACATAAACACGCTTTGGAATTTGGAATTTTTAATCGTTTTACGTATAGCAATAAGTTGCTCATTGAGAATACGAATACGTTGATAAGAATACGTCATGGCGAATTGGAATACGTTTAATTATTTCCTGATGGCAAGAATATTATTTTATGAAAGGGATGATGATGTGTTTACGTGTGACCAATCGAGTGACCATTCGGATCGTGGTAGGTTTCGTAGACTGTGCCGTGACAATGACCAGAACGATGCAAATAGAACCCTGCTATACAGAATATATGCTTCAAGAGACCACGGTAAATGAAGTTAAGATTGTCATCGTCATTCTTGATAAATAGTAAGGCATTCATAAACTTGAGATAACAACACGAATCTTTAGGTCTTTTGGATCAGTGGGCGATGAATCGTTTCGTACTTTAGGAAAACTTAAGATCATTTTTATTTTTTGCTAATTTGACTAAGAACTTATTATTAAAATGTCATGTTCTCCTTTATTCACGATAGGTAATAGGTCACACTATCCTCATGGAAAAAGTTAGCCTCCGTCTAGCATAGTCTGCGCTGTAATTCCCCTGATATACTTAAGTATGCCTCAGAACACGTTTTTTAAAATTCTTTACTGTACATGTTCGAAATTTATTATATTGACAATTCATGTTTTGCAATATTTCCTTATTTCAGTTAAACCCAAAGTAAACATTTTCACAATACAAATGTACATAATTTTCGTATACAGGAAAGCTTCATTTATACGTTTTTCAGGGGACTTCAAAGAAAAAACTTATAATTGTGAAAAACGTATAAGTGAAATAGAACCCAAATAATATGATTAAATGGTGTAATACTGAAAGAAATAGCGTGTAATTTATAATTTGGAATAATACAATAGACCTATAATCTTTTAAAACACAATCACAATATATATATATTGTAACGATTATTTATTAAGTTACTACTTATATCGCCTCACGCTGGATTCGTCAATTTGTAACGATAATTAATAAATGAGGTAAACGATGTAGTATTCACGCGAGTAAACAAGGTAACAATTTGTGTTGAGATACGAGTTCTTATGCTCCACGTAGTACGCGTCAATATGTAACAAATTTAATATATATGTGTAAAATTATTAAACCACACCGTTGTGTTCGTCAATCTGTAACAATTAATAATAGATATGTTGAACGGTAAATTATTTTGTATTCTGCCGCTCGCTCCCCCTATGCATGCAGTTCCAATGACGTCACTCACAGTTGCCAACAGTTGCTCCGTCCGCTGTGCGATGTTAACGTACTTCTTAAATAAAACAGTAATAATAATGACGCAAATATAACACCAAACATATATCTTCCTT
The DNA here is from genome assembly GCA_034769895.1 of Magicicada septendecula. Classification (NCBI taxonomy): domain Eukaryota; kingdom Metazoa; phylum Arthropoda; class Insecta; order Hemiptera; family Cicadidae; genus Magicicada; species Magicicada septendecula. Next base: position 667,120,096 of record CM068368.1, read on the forward strand.
GTAAGGATCTTTATTCAATGAAGCATTGTTTAATTATTTCTCGTTTTCCTTTTACGGCAATTACAATTGTGACAAAATTATGTGTCTTCTTTTATCAGTTGGTACAGTAACTAAAATTATTGTTCAGTAGTCAGCCAGGCCAAAGAATGATGCGGTTGTTATTATTTCTATTAAAATAAATTATCTCAGGGCGTATCTGGTTTGGGGATTACGGTTAAACAAATAATACTGTTCTTAAAATCAAAATACAAATTTCACAGTACAAGGATATTACCAGGTTTTGGTGTGTAAAGTGCAAACTGGCAGTCGTGTATTGGTTACTTATTATTAGAGGTTATGACAAGTTTAGGTGCTTATTAGTTATCGTTAAAGTTTCTTATGGTGTTCAAAAAAGTGTAGAGCTCAATTTGTGTTATTTGTGAGTGTTCTTTAGTGTTGGTGTGATATAGTGTCTGTAGTTTTATTTTGTTTAATTCCTAGATAGTCGTGTACACAAATAACACATAAGATAATAAATTGTTCAAATTCACCAGATCCTCTTCTTTCTTCTTCCAGGACGAAGATAGGGTCCACGTCTTCTTTGGTTCTTCTCCCTGGATCTCAATTCTTCTGTATTAAATGCTGGATGTTCCTTTCTTGATTATAATATTTTGTATTATGTACATCGATTTGTTTTACTAAGTCTGGTACGTGTTTTCACTGTTTAAAATATAATTATATAAGACGTTTTATTAACGCGTCTGTATTCAATGACCGTTGTTTAAGAAGTCCTATTTTATTTATCTGAAATTTTTGGTTGCTAAGGTAAAACTTGAAATCTGGTTGGTTGATTCAGATATACATTGTCATACAAATTCATTATTTCAATGTCTGAATTTGGTCAAAACTTTTAAATTAGTATAACTTTTCTGTATTGATTGGGAATTTAAAACTACTAGCATCATTATTTTGGTCTTTACATTTGTGACATTTAGACACTAAACATGCCTACTTTTGCTTAAAAAATACTGGTGTTACATTTTTGCTATTTGAATTTTTCTTAAATAACTTAAAACGGATTATTTTGATTCCAGGTTTGTTGTGTATACCATTAACTATAAATCTATCCATATTTCAACATCTGTTTTACAAAATTCTAACAGTATTTCCTAAAATTTACAAAAGTTGGTTTTACATGGCTTCATACAGTTTGCCATCCACAAAAACATTTGCTAATTCATTTATTTGTTCAAAAAATGTGATTACCATTATAGAACTACTGTCTGTTTTGGTTAGTTTTACTATTTCTTATTAATTAATAATGGTTTGTTACTTTACTGGCTATTCTGATAATAGTTTATTTATTTTAACATTGGCCTATGTCATGGTGATTCTTTCAACACCATGTTACATATTGTTTTATTATTTAGCCTGTTGGCTTGAACACTTATATTTAATTATAATCATTATATTGGATGTTAACCCATGAGATTTAAAAATACTCATCATCCTCTCATAATGTGAATACTTTAACAAAATTACAAACAAATTGACTTAAATATTATGCCCTCATGGCTGAGATTCTGATAAACATTAAACAGATAAATTAAATTCCAACAAACACAAAAACTGTTTATCATCTAATAACATTAATTCTTTCCCCCTTTTTTTTTCATAATTATTTTATAGTTGGTCCACCATACTATATCAGTATTGGCCTATTTCTTAGTGTGTTTAGTACCATGTCCTAATTTTACAAATTCCATTTGGCCCATTGTTTTAAGACCTTCTGGTTAATCACATGGTTTTAACATCTTCATTGCATTCTAATAACATCATTACGTTAACAACAACAAAAACAATATACAATCATATCGACTTAATGTCATGCCCACATGGCTATGACTCTAATGAATATTGAATAAATAAGCTAACCTTCATTAAACCCTAACAACTGTTTAACATATAATAATATCTCTCCTCAATCCATTTTGCTATATTATTTAATTAATTATTCGAAGTCAATTTCATATTGTTCATATAATAATAATGTGAATAGGTTATTATTCATTATTCTCTTGACAACATTATGTCCACTATTAATTACAATTAGTTGCATGTTTCATGTATCTATAATACTAGTTTTGTTATATTATTTCATTATATCATTCCAATTAATACTCTACTAACATATCATTTTACATTGTATTGTATGTTTGGGCCTATTATCCCTCAATTTGTATTTTGATTATTTTTATATCTTGATACATTTAATAAAACCATTTGTTTACTTATAGTATTGGTACATAAGCTGTCTGTCTTTATAAGTATTATTCTTGTCATTATTTGAAATTCATGTCATCATCGGGGTATTTTACATCACTTTGCCTAAGTATTAATTTGGGTACGGTCAGTTGTAGTACAAGTCAGTCTAAAGTAGTTATTCGTTCATCTTCACTATCATTTTGAAAGATATTTTTCTTCTTGTTTAGTTTCTTCTCCATGGTCTTCATTAAATCTGGTACGATATCAAGCTATGCCAAATGTAATGTTACATACTACCCTGCCACCAAATTTGATTATTTAATAAAATAGTATTTTTGTTGAAATTATCAATTATCTCATCTTTCATATTATCACTTGTTATTCTTTTTATGATCTGGTATACTTGTCTTTAATTATAAGTGTTCTATCCCTGGAACATGTTACCTCCCTAACAAATTAATCACCATATATTTTGGAATCAGTCGGGGGGGCTCTCTTGACCTAATACCCCGCTGTCCTTATAATACATAATACATAAATAATATCAATTGCTGGAGCTATCTCATCAGTCAATCACATTTAATAATCACTAGTCTATTCACAACTAAAACAAATAAAAATAATATAATAATATATTCTTGGGATGGTTCACTCAGTTTAACTTCTCAGATCTAAATATTTCTTTCCATTGATTCTTCCAGATGTTTATTTTCTTGTGGCGATATTAATAACATTTTTTATTTTCAATTGGTACTATCTTCTTTCCTTCTTTATCAGTACTGCTTAATCTTCATTTTTCATTCACTATCTTTATTCAATTAAAACATAACAAGTATCTGCATCTATAGTTGTTGTTGATTCTCTCACAATCATGATAGGTTATTCGTAGTAAATTCGTTTCTAGTTTTGTCTTATTTTCATCGTCGATTGTCTACATTTGTCTTTTCTTATTCATTTTATAGCACTATGGTTTCTTCTGAATCATGGATGTTGCATCTTTCTTTTATATTCCAATAATAAATTCATAATTATATTTAATAAGAGGTGCTTATTTTGTTTAGAATTTTGAAATTTATTCAAATTTGTTTATTCACTTGGTTCAAAATAACATTATCAAAATGTACTGTAAGTTGTCCTTACTATTTCTTTGAATTTTGAGATTTATTCAATTCATTTATTGGGTTCATAATACATTTTTAAGGAAACTTGGTTGTATGTTCCCTTAATCTTTTTTGTTTCCACATCACTAATGACATAAGTATTATTGTTATTGTTTTTTACAACAACATATGGTCCGTTATACAGTAATAATAGCTTTTTTGCTATTCCTTCCTTAGAACTTGGCAATTCGCGGTTTTTTAACAATACTTTGTCTCCAATCTTGTACTGGATCATTTTCTGCTGAATTATTTTGTATTTTTTCCTTCTTTTCTCCGCTTGTTCATTCAGTTTGCTGTGGAATCTCACGTTGTCGAACTGGTAAGCTGGGTTGTTTGGGAAGTTGATTATTTCAATAATTTCTCGGGGTGGTAGTTTTTCATGCATTATAGTATATGGAGTATCTTGTATTGATTCATGGTAAGCTAAGTTGATAAAACTTTCTGTTTGTGTAATGTAGTCACTCCACTTCTGGTGTTTATCGAAACAATAGGTCCTGAGGATTCGGCCGACCTCCCTCAGTACTCTTTCCGCCGGGTTGCTATTTGGGTGATAGACAGATGTTTTATGTCTTGACACCTAGATCTAACAAAGACTCCTTCCAAACCCTTCCTCGAAACTGAGTTCCGTGATCAGTAATAATTGACCTTGGAGCTCCTAACTCTGGTATGTATTGTTGGATTACTATTTGCAGAATCTTTTTTGTAGTTGCCCGATTAATGGGGTATAGTTTTGTAAATTTGGAGTAATGGTCGAACATGATTATAATAAATTTATATTGTTTTCTCCCTCCACTACGAGGTAACGGTCCACACACATCTAAAAATACTCTCTCTAATTTACCAGTTGATGTAATTGGCTGCATTATTCCTTCTGTTTTTTCGTTATTGCATTTTGCCAATTGACAGATGTGGCACTGCCGAATACATTCTCTAACTCTCCTGTTGATATTCTTAATGTAAGTGTGTTCCTCAAGTGCTTTCATTACTTTTAATGCACCCATATGCCCATATCGACTATGGTAGTCCAGTATTAATTCTGTTTCTAAAGCTTTAGGTATCACCACCTTCCATGATCCTTGGTTATTATTTGGTTTGTAAAATAATATGTCTTCATGTAGACAATAATATGCAGTAATTTTTTCATCCTGTTGGATCAGTCTTTGCCTAAAATTGTTGATTTTTGTATCCTCTGTTTGTTGTTGTGAAATTGATTTCATGATGTTTTCCAAATCTGATTTGTTTTTTATGATAGTATATACCTTGACGATTGTTTCCTTTTCCCCTTCAAAAGTTTGCTGTTCTATGTTAATCCGGGACAATATATCTGCAGCAATATTCTGTTTTCCTGGAACATACTCCCAATTTATATGGTATTCCTGTAGTGCGAGTATCCACCTTGCCAATCTTCCATGGTTAATCTTGCAATTTTTTAGGAAAGATATTGACTTATGATCGCTCCTCACAGTTATCGGGTATCCAAGAATATAGGTTCTGAATTTTCCACAAGCGAATACAACGCTTAATAACTCCTCCTGTCTAACTCTTAAAAACTGTTTATCATCTAATATCATTAATTCTTTTCCCTTTTTTTTTCATAATTATTTTATAGTTGGTCCACCATACTATATCAGTATTGGCCTATTTCTTAGTGTGTTTGGTACCATGTTCTAATTTTACAAATTCCATTTGGCCCATTGTTTTAAGACCTTCTGGTTAATCACATGGTTTTAACATCTTCATTGCATTCTAATAACATCATTACGTTAACAACAACAAAAATAATATACAATCATATCGACTTAATGTCATGCCCACATGGCTATGACTCTAATGACCCTAACAACTGTTTAACATATAATAATATCTCTCCTCAATCCATTTTGCTATATTATTTAATTAATTATTCGAAGTCAATTTCACATTGTTCATATAATAATAATGTGAATAGGTTATTATTCATTATTCTCTTGACAATATTGTGTCCACTATTAATTACAATTAGTTGCATGTTTCATGTATCTATAATAATAGTTTTGTTATATTATTTCATTATATCATTCCAATTAATACTCTACTAACATATCATTTTACATTGTATTGTATGTTTGGGCCTATTATCCCTCAATTTGTATTTTGATTATTTTTATATCTTGATACATTTAATAAAACCATTTGTTTACTTATAGTATTGGTACATAAGCTGTCTGTCTTTATAAGTATTATTCTTGTCATTATTTGAAATTCATGTCATCATCGGGGTATTTTACATCACTTTGCCTAAGTATTAATTTGGGTACAGTCAGTTGTAGTACAAGTCAGTCTAAAGTAGTTATTCGTTCATCTTCACTATCATTTTGAAAGATATTTTTCTTCTTGTTTAGTTTCTTCTCCATGGTCTTCATTAAATCTGGTAAGATATCAAGCTATGCCAAATGTAATGTTACAATATATATATATTGTAACAAACGTAATATACAAATTTGTATATAAGTTGTATAATTTATGTTGTATGTGTATAAATTTACATGTAATTTAATTTGTATAGCCCCAAGTTCTTTGGGAGCCAATTTATATAACAGTACATATATAGTTGCGTGTATACAGGTTGCAAATACACATCTATTTGTGTTTGAATAGCCCCACGATCTTGGAGCGACAATTTATATAACAATACAACTTGCATAAATACAATTTAATTTGGGTTTCAGGTATATCTGTAATAAGAACTCGATGTAACTTGTAACGGTATTTCAAATTTATTTGGTACTAATAAAATTGTGCACATGGCACTTGATTCGACTTAAAACATTCGTTATTACTTTGTTACTATGCCGTAAGGCTTACGCTATATACATCCTTACTGACTAAACATTCTATTCTACTAATTATTTTATTACAAAATATCATTTCCTGACTACACAGTCAATTAGTGTACTTCGAAATATCAATGTTTAAATATCTTTTTAGGTATTGTACTGTAAACTCAAAAATATGAATAGTTACTGTATTTATCTTTCTTTTATCAGTACTGATTTATAAAACGCTAATTTTTATTTAAATGCTTTGCATTATTTTCATTTCAATATTAATTTGAGCTCTTATTTACGTTAATCTTACTTCAATAACATCTATGATTCTAACTCTCTATATTTATAATAAACATTGGCTCTTACTTTTAAATAGAACAAGAATGTCTTTAATTGTCTTTGAGTTAATTGTTCGATTAAGAGATAAATAATTTGTTTATCACCTTATTGTTGTAAATCATACTCAATCATTGGATCCATCTGTAATCGTCCTCGTCTCGAACTCAGCATCGATTCCTCTTGTCCAGCGTCTTTTCCAGACTTCAGTAGTGTTCCTCTTGTCCAGCGCAGGCTCCTCTAGAGTCCAGCGTCGTCTCGTTCTCTGGAACTAAGTCGTCAGCTCTCTCTCTCTCACCCTCTCTCTCTCTCTCTCTTGGAACTTCTTCTCGTGCTGTTTCGGACGTCAGTTGATCTTCTTATATGGATTTTCTTCTCGTGTAATTCTGTTACTAATTTTAATTTTTCTTGTTTTTACAATCCAGTTACATAACTGTATGTAACTGGAAGGATGGAACTATTTACAAAAAATTTAAATATTTTGTGCGGACGGGCAGAAGCTCCCGCTGCACTGTGGGTGATCGGAAAAGAGAACAACTGTAGCGTGTGTGTCCTATTTATACCCACGTCTTGGTCAACACCTGCAGTTGTAAGAAATCGACATGTCTGAAATTGTCTCTGGGTTCAGTCCCCCCACTCCTTGACAATTTCGCTATTTCTTATATTTCTGCGAATTGCAGAGTCCTGTAAGTATACTCTTATACTCATCTTACAACTATTTTCACTACACATGTTCACTGCATTTTTGGACATTGCAACTTAACCCTTTCGCTCTGTACACAGTTATTTCACCACTACACTCGTACGGTGTGTCCCTTTCACGTGGTTTTTGTACACAGTATTTAGTTAATTTTATTACATTTTATTGTGTTTTTGGATTTTACTCCTTATTTATAGTATATGAATAATTACGGAAAAACAGTAATTATGCAATTATTCATCTTGGGGTGGTAAACTCGCCTGCATAGACCTGCGTCACACACACTTGCAAAATACTGGTGTACACACTTTCAATTACATTTGTGTGTGTGTGCACGTCGATTCAGGTCGAAACACCTGTTCATATTTTTGTCTGAGCCAAGCTTGCAATCCCTGACATGCTTATTTCTAATACATTATTAATTATTTACAGTTTATTAGGTATATTTAAATTTTTATATTCAATGCTCAGTACATCACTTATTTGTACTGTCGCAATATATATATATATATATATATATATATATATATATATATAGAGAGAGAGAGAGAGAGAGAGAGAGAGAGAGAGAGAGAGAGAGAGAGAGAGAGAGAGAGAAAGTGAGAGAGAGAGAGAGAGAGAGAGAGAGAGAGAACTATACAGGTATAATTAATCGCTTCCCCCCAAAATCCCTTATCTTCCCCTGATTTTTTCTTCCCGGTTACAGAAAATAAACTATGTCTTCAAATATTGACAATTGCGTCATAAATTTGTCGGATACGCGTCACGCGCGTTCCAAAGCGTTTAATTGTCTCTACGCCATTAACGAGTCGCTAAAATACACGTGGGTCTGTGTTGGTTCCCCCCCGCGGGCGTGTTTTGTCATCATCATTATCTTCTTCTTCTTCGTCCATTTAATGCTGAATGCCATCCGCAATCTCCGATATGGTCATGGCTTCCGTAGTAACAACGTTTTCGTCAATGTTAACGTACGTAGTCGTAAACCATGCATGAATTTCTAATTTCCCCCATTCCTCATCATCAACGGAAAGATCACAGCTATCTCCATTATTGCAGGCATCGCTATTCCCGAATCCGGCTTTGTGAAACAGTGAGTTGCTATACTCTGTGCCATGTACGATGTAATGCATTGCCTGTTAGAAGAGACCAAAGCAAAGTACACAAATATAATTTTGATAGGCCTATACTGTAATTTCTTTAGGTAGAACTACGCGTATAAGTAATTTACATGGGGATTACCGAATTGCCTACAGGTAGGTCTACCTGGTATACACAGAATCAATTGTAAGTTTTAGAGTAATGCTAGGAAATCACAGTAGAAAATACCAGGGTCATCATAAAAGAATACCGGAATTTAAAAAACCTCTACTCCTCTCCTGGTGTAAAAACGTTTAATCTTTCTGAACATACTGATACTTTTAAAATTCAATCTATTCATTATTTATGAAACTGTACGTGTTTGAAATATCAGCAGAACATCGCGTAGAATCATACGGTACAATATTGCATTCCCTAGTTACAAGTTATAAAAAGACTCAAAGAAATTTTACCTGCAAAATGTAAATTTTCATTTGATCCTTCTTTCCAACGTCTACACAGTAGATGGCATGCTACACCAGCATCTTGCGCTAACGCAATTTAAAATTGCGGATTATTCCCAGGTCCAGCGGTTGCAGTTCGCTTGTGTCATTTACAGGGAAAAAATTCCACTCTCACGTTCTTTAGATGTGACGTATCAGGAGGGTGTGCCGTGAATCTGTCCACATACCGACGGATTTTTCGAACTTTTACGCTCATTTTTTGCATGGACGCCTCGCAGCCAGTCTTAAAATACTTTTGTCGTGATCCACGACTTATTGTCGTTAGCGTATTTCGTAGGGAGCGTTACAACATTTTTAAAACATCGCGGCCTCGCTAGTTAGAGGAAGCAGTTTTTCTTCCGTCACTGTTCACACACAACACTGTCACGCATTGTTTTGTTTACCCCGTTTTTCAACATGATATTTATCTCCTTTGAATACCAATGTGCGGTCAGGAAGTAAATTATAAAAAAAGTCTGTTTCATCGGCATTAAACACATATTTGGGAGCATCCTCAGACGTTAATTTTCTCAAATGGGTTTCTCTCCACTCACGCACTGTATTAACGTATACACTCTTACTCTCACCGCTCACGCTTTTGCTATGCCTTATCTTAAATTTATGTAGGCAGCCCGTCCACCCATGAAAGTCTTCGACGTCGAACCGGGCTGCCAGTTCATTTGCTTTTTCGCAAACCACTGGCCCTCACAATGTTATCTTTAATAGAAACAGTAGACCTAACGAACTGATGTCGACGAAACGATGGAGCTTTACAAGCAGTGAGCAGATACTTTACGTTTCTGCGAATATAAGCTAGCTCAAATGTTACTCAACAACTGCTAACTCAACTGAGCGGCACTAACTGACGATTCCCTAGAAATGTACAGTCATTCTAAAATGGGCGCGCTACACCTCCGCTCGGCCAGTTAAACATTTTGTAATTACATACTACAGCTCCGCTCGCCTTGTGTTAATGACCCCAAACGAGATATAACAAGTCCGCTCCCCCATCTTTACCACTCCTTAGGTATTCCCCACTCTCTGGAGATGTAATAGAAAAACGTGCAACGCTAAAATTTATTCAATCGGAACCACAAAAGAAAGAATAATTTCAAGAAAAGATGGTAACCATAATCATGCTGCCGTTAGCCAGCAAGATATTCAACGTCAGATTATTAGTGCTGCCGCGAAACGAAAAGCTGAAGCATAAGTGCATGAAAGACCATCCAAAATTTTCCGTTCCGCAGCCGAAAATACGGTTTCCAGCAGCATATATCGCGGGGAAAATTTCGTATACGTAGTTGATAGACAGAAACATATTATTATTTTTACATGTTATACGAACTTAAAATTCTTGTGAGAGTCAACTAATATGGACGAAACATTTCAATTTTGTACAAAATTTTTTTCACAACTTTTACAATTCACGGTTTCCCAAATAGTCATTACTTACCACTCGTGTTTTGTGTTTTAGGAAATAAGACGACAGAATCTTACAAAAATGTGTTTTATTTAATAAAAGAGGCGTGTAATTCAAAAGATTTACTTTTGAATCCCCGGAATATGATGATTGATTTTGAGAAAGCGATACATCGGGAACTCATTCTACCTCAGTCACATGTAATTGGTTGCCGTTTTCGCTTAACACAATTTTGGTGGAGAAAAATACAAAACTTAGGTTTGGTTTGTGAATATAAGAATAGGGATTCCGAAATAGGAAAGTGGTTAAAATTAACATTTGGCATGATCTTTTTACAACCTGACGAAGTGGGAGACTTTTCGCCATGGAATTACCTGAAACTAAATTTAACGTCTGTAGAGTTGACGCTTATGTTGATTATTTGGTTGAAATGTATGCGGACGAAGAACCGAAATTCCCACCGCACATCTGGGCTTCTTTATCGGCAAACCGTAACAGGAACACAAATGGCTTTCAATTTTTTCATAGTCATTGTAATCAAAAATTCTACCATAGTCATCCATCTTTGTATGTTTTTATAGACGCCTTACAGTGTATACAAATGGAAATGTACATAAAAATCCAAAGTTCGGAAAAGCTGAATAAAAGTAGAAGTGAAAAACAAAGTCAGCTGCGTCAAAAGACAATAGACATGTATATGCGACAAGATATGTCGAGCCTGCAATATGCTAAAATTATGTCTAAGTGATACTGTGCATAATACGAAACAGTACTGACTTCATTTTATAATTATTTATAAAATTATTATAAAAAATACTAAAAATAAAAAATTATAAAAATTAATAAAAAAATAATTAAAACAATAATAAATAGCATATACTGTAGTTCAACTCAGCGGATATCTACAACCAGTGGTGCCAATCCCCCCCAAGCCCTATGTCGCTTCCCCCCCCCAACTCCAGGCTCGATTACTAAAAAAAAAAAGCTCTTTTTATATTGTACTGTGATTCGTGGATGTCTCATCACGTGATAAACCATGCAGCCCCCTTAAGCAAGCTTTGACGCAAATTGCGACGACCAGGAAATACGTTCTCACATTGTATTCGGTATTTTTAGTAATAGTAAATTTCATACAACAGTAAAAAAAAATCCCCCCCAAAAATTTTTCAAATGTCGCCAATGGCGACACGATACCCCCCTGTAGGCACCCCTACAACTGATGATCGCTAATAAGCGTGAAATATGCTTTCTATTTTAGTTTAAAATATTGAAATAAGTTTGACAAGCACTTTGAAAGTTTGTTTCACTATGCTGGGAGGGGGACGTGTTTACCCTCTTTCCTCTTGAATTTACCTGCCGAACCGAGCGGAGGTGTTATATGGGATTAAAGTCATAAAATCAGACCCGAGCGGAGCTGTAGAGCAGTCGAGCGGAGGTGTAGTTCGCCCGTCTAAAATATTTGCGTTGTTACATTACCAAAAGCCGCTCATTAAAAGGGAGGGAATACCTTATAATATAAAGAGAAAACATGCAGCTAAGAAGATATACAATTATAATAAATAGCAAAATAATGACATTAAATTAGACTAGACAATGACAATGTACACACCCAAGTGATTGGCCAAATGACCAAATCAATATAATTAAATGTATGATAAAAATGTCATAAAAGTGACAATAATTAAATGAATAATTGAACCTTGAAGGTACAAACCACCAGCAGAAATAATATAATTATATGTATGTAAATGTAGACTAAATGTTAAGCAGACAAATAGTAAATAAACAGAACAATGAAAATAAATAATCAAATGATAATAAATAAATGTGTAGAGAATAAAACGTGATAGAGCTAGTCTGATAATCACAACATTCATATTAAATTGAACCAAGAGTGCATAAAGTAGGTAGGGAGTGAGTTACAAAAAAAACAATAAGTGAACAACACTAGGTAAAGCAAAGCAACCCAAGTGCATGTGTAAAAATGTATAAATAAAGAATGTTAATTAAAGTGAAAGGTGCGAAGGACAAGTGCGTAGCATAATAAACAATATGTCAAAATACGTTAAGTAGGTGTACAGTGATAGAAATAGTTTGGAAAAAGACAAAAACTAGTAAGTAAGATAGAATAAGGTATCATGTTCAAAAAATATAAGAATAGGTAACTTTTATAAAGAATGTTAGTGTTAAAATATTGAGTTAGTAAAGTTAAAGGGATAAACAAAACCTAAACAAGTTATATGTTATAAAAAGAAAAGTAGACATCAAAAGATGGATACTCAATTATTGAAGTTGTGTTATAAAGAGAACAGTAGAAGATAGTAGGAGTATTATAAAACTATGAAATTGTTATAATTGTTAAAAGAATCTTAAGAATAAGTTACATTATGTTGAGTTGGGAAAATAATACTAAAAAGCAGTAATAATGTGTTGAAAGGATGAAGAAATCCTAAAAATATGCAATGTTAATTTCTTAAATATAGATGTAAAAGGAAACAGTATGTCTGTAAGGAACTACTAATCATAAACCAATGTATGTAAACTCATAATAATTGTAAACAAACTAAGACAAAGCAATAAGAACATAGGAACAAGAGGAAAATTAAATTATAATCAATGTCAACCATTGTAAGCAAGTGTAGGCCTTAAGAAACGTGGGAAAATTGTAAAATGTAAACAAATAACAACATTCAGTTAGGGAGAAAGTTAGGCAAACATAATATATTGAGCCAAGGAACATTAAAAACAAAAAATTCTTTCAAAAACACACTTATAAACCAAAATAAGTATACAAAACAAAAGTATCAAAGTACTGAATAGAACATAGTCATGTTTGATTTCAAAATAATATTAAACACAAATGCTATTCAATGGTACTAATAACAGAAGTATTAATAGTAATCCAAGCAAATTATCTTAATTAGAAAATATTTATCCATTTTGGGCGAAAACACAAGCTATGTCTAACAATGGGTACAAAATTATTTCAACCAATGAGAAGGATAGATTGTGCAGTTAGAACCAAAAAACCGTTAGAAATTTATTCACAGTACATTATTAGCTTCAGTAGAGTACAGATGAAAAAATAGCCGCTCCATATAATTAGAAAAAAGAATCAATCAAATGAGATAAACCATATCATAATTAATGAAGATGAAATACAAGATGGACAAAACCTATCAACAAGATTGAACTAAACAAAATTGTGAATTACAGAAGATAAAGAAATATAAAACGAAAAAAGAAGTAAAAGAAGGAAGACCTCGTAACAAGCATAAATGAAAACAAATTATCAGATGTTAAGGAAGGAGTAACGTATAAAATTTAATTAATTAACAAAACAAAAGACTGGATTCACTACACTTTAACACTGATGCACAATATAATTAACTTGGTTCAAACACTCAAACACTGAATGGCTTTTAAAAAATCACAATTATCAAAAAACTGTTCAATTAAATTAGTAACACATTTGGAAATACCAAAATATTTTTTCAACGATATAAAACTTAACCTATAGTTACGAGTTGAACTCGCAATTAATTTAGTTAATAAGAGTAGTGGTGTAAAGAAAAAACGTAATATTTGATTAAGCCTATGTGAAGGATTGTACTTTCTCGAATCATTTTGTTAACTTTTGCTGTAATCCAAAGAACTTTTGAGTGAATTAACATTGTAAAATTAAATTCGACATTATACGCTCGATGATCAGTCAACGACCCAAACCAACAAACGTAGCCAACCGCGGAGTTATAAATCATTCAAAGCCGGAGCATAACTTTATATATTTTCATAATTTCCTGTAATAACCAATATAAAAGGTAGAATCTCTATCTAATAAAACAATACTAAGAATTTATACCTGTTTATTATTTTATGTGACAATATTTATGTGTTAATTTATTTCATACAGCACAGTGAAAATTTTTTACCAGAATTACAGGTTGGTAATATTGCCGCGAAAGAGCGAATTTCGAATTCAGCCGATACAGAGCGGTAATAATACTGTATCATTGAGAAAAAAGGAAAAGCTACGAAAATTTTAATTGTTTTAAAACAAACAATTTGGCGCCTAAAATCGGGAAAATAATAGTTAATTTAAATCAGGTAAGAAAGAAGAGACAGGTATTGGCGAGGTCACGAGAGCGACAGATAGCGGGAAATTTACGAAGTTTTGGACTTCGTTAATATAACATCGGAAGGAGATTATTATAAATTGACGCAAGCGACGGGTGGTGTGTAAACCGTACGACTTCGGTTTATTATAAATTGGCGATCCCAACGCGACGCTTAATTGGTGAGAGACAGAGGATATATTACAGCGTTCACACATTCATTTTGAGATGTACGCGACGTAAATCGGAATAAATATGTAAACGAAGTTTCGTATCTCCAGGGACTTCAAAATTTGATCGTGTAGGTAAGTGTGAAAAACGAATAAACTAAAAACGTATAACCCAAATAAAAAAAATGTTTGGTTGCGTGTATCAGTAAGTGTGTATACGCGGAAGAAGTGAAACTTCTTTGGGTTATATCCATTATTTTTTGTTTATCCATTATTATTATTATTATTATTATTATTATTTTTAACTGTATACTTAAATTTTAATAGGATGGGAGAGGTATCAGTATAAGAAAAATTTTAATTTTTAGTAAATTAAAAATATTTTATTATATACATTTACAGAAATTATTATTATTATTATTATTATTAATCTATTTCGTTAATATTTAGTGATATTTCATCATACACTTTTGTAACCAAAGGCTTATGGTAACTAAAATAAGAAATGTATGTTTTACATTCAATATTATCCAGAAGTCTTGTGAATTGATATAGACAGGTTTAAATTATCTTTTAAAAATTCAACCAGTTTTATAGATTTGTCTAATGCAAAATTGACATTGAAATCTCCACTTAAAATCATAGGTATTTTATGATAATATTTACGAAGTATGGCGGCACCTTGTGATGTATACGATAATAATGAACGATGGAGAAATTCAATAATATCATCTAATGTTTTATTAGGAGAAATATACACTGCTACAATCACAACATTTTGCCCATTTTCCATTTTACATTCAGCCATACACAAATCGCCAACTGTAGATGCCATTGAACCATAGACATCAGATTGAGTAACGGAAAAATCCATGGATGGAGTTATAATGTTAATAATATCGTCAGAATTTTGAAATATCCCGACACCTCCCACTCTAATATTTTGTCGTTTATATTTCACAATGCAGTTGAAATTAAGAACAGATACGTCATCTTCATTGGCTAGCTAAGTTTCTGATAAAACTATGACATTTGAATTTTTCACAACTATATTTTTTAGATCAACAGCATGAGCTGTAAGACTTTGGCAATTAAAAGTGAATATTGATAAACCTTTTCTGTTATTAATGAAATTAACTAAATTTTCATTTATAGTTTCTAGTTTGTTTAGTGAAAGTCATTCCTCTTGCAAATCAATTGTTGATGATGATCGTCTTCGGCCATGGTAGAATATCTTCTCGTTGTTCTGTGTCATAATATGTAATCCTTCAATACTCGTCACACGTGATAAAACAACGTATAATAATGATTGAGAATGACGTCGATCGTATTCATAAACAATTTTTAACATATTATGTTACAACACAAATAAGCCACCCCAATACCAGGGATGAAAAAGATGATTCTGAATATAAAATAATACTTCATATAAAATAAAATGTTTAATATAAATAAAATATAAAGACAATGACACGACAAACGACGACATGACCCAACCCAAGTGATTGACCCAACAAAAGGAAACAAAAGAAGAAGGGAACCACAAAAAGCAAACGAGAATAAAACCAAATGAAAAGAAGAAAGTGATTAACCAAACCAAATGAAGAAGGGAAAAACCAAAACCAAACAAAAATGAAACAAATTAAAGGAATTGAATGACTCAATGCAACATAATAAAATGAACCCAAAGGAGAAGGTGGAAAACCAAGGTATTAACCAAATACAATGAAAATGAAGAAGGAGGGAAATGGAGAAGAAACAAACCCAAGATGAAGGGAAATAAATAAAAATGAAAACCAATGATAATACACAAACAAGTAATAAAGAATATGAGCCGGAGAAATAATACACTCACATGTAATATTGGAAAAAAGACCAATAATTAACCTATGAGAAAAAAAAGTAAATGTTATTATCCATTAATGGACAAAAAGTAAATAACAATTGAAAGAAAACAATTAAACAATGTTAAATATAAAAAAAACTAACCCACAAATTAGAGTTAGATATAATAATAGAAATATAAAGACATAAAATTGTTAATATTATTAATGATATTTTGTAATGAAAGAGATGGTACGGTAGTGAGATAGTAATTAGAGGGATTACCTATATAGAAACACTTAACAACCAAAACATTTGTGAACTGCAAAATGAAAGTGTAAAAACCCCAAAGTGTAGTGATAAAGCAAGTACACTAATTAAATTATAATAAACTATAAATAATTTAAAAGTGATGGTAATGATTAAATGAGAATAATGTAAAATAAAGAATATTAACATAGGGAAAAATAGTGAATGATGAAAGCATAAACACTTAATAAATCCAAATGAAACACTAAATGATTAAAAGTGGAGAATATTAGTACTTAAGAATAGTAGTAAGTATAAACAATTAATTAAGGTATAATGAACGCTGAAAAGTGATGAAGACAGTATTTAGTTAAGAAAGAATGTTATTGTTAAATTTAAATGAATGCTATTATAATTAAAAGGGAGAATACCCTGAAAGGAAAATCAGATAGTGTTAACATGGAGGGAAAGTAAAGATTGTTTCAAAAATTAAGGAGTTAAAACAAGTCAATAAACACCCATGTTATAAGGGATCGTTATTAAGTTCATAAAAAGTGATGTTGTTTATCACACAAAAAATGATATAAAATAAGATGAATTGTAAACAAAGATTAGCAAATAATCGTTAAATAATTATTTAAGCAAGTTTATGAATAGGATATGGCTGGAAGAATTATACAGACCATAGGCCCAGATATTGTTTTTAATAAGATCAGAAAATAGTAAATAATAGCCACATTGTTATTACTGGCAAAATTAAATAAGTAAAAAAGTTTAGAAATGTATGAATAGAAAACGAGGAAACAAGATAGTAAATGATTATGTATAAAATAATAGTGACAAAATAATAACACATAAACAGACCCAAAACACAACCAATTATAATAACAAAATAAAGCCCATTAGGCTAAAATGAGATGTAATTTAAATGAAATAAGTCAAATACCATAATGGCTACTTAGGCCTATGAGAATGCCTGTCAGAAACAAACAACTACAAATTATAACAAATTAACAAAGAAATTAGTAAATCCGAGGCGAATGACTCACCAAGGATAAATTGTAAATCATTTTTAAGACCAAATATTATAATAAGTATTTGAATTCAAAAAGAAATGTAATTAACAAGTATTAAAATAATTGTAAAAACATAAAACCTAAAATAACCCAAACTTGAGTGGTATCAAATTAATCTATGAAAGGAAATACATACTATAGTGACAATATTTAATGCTTAGGAAGGAAGATAGAGGAATAACAGCAATCAGAAGATATACTAGGATTTTGAAAAGAATTCAAATTTTGATAACAATGGATTTATATCAATCTCAGCCAATCATAATTCATTGGTAACCATAGAAACGGACGTTGGTGGTGAAAATTACCATTGAATATCGTTACTCGTAAAGCGTCATTCTACCAGGACAGAAGCCGAATTTTGGAAGACCGAATTTTAATTAAATAATGTAAAACAGTGAACGAAATTCAAAACCATGACTGAATAAGAAGCAGACGAACCATTGGAGCAGTCAACTAAAGACCAAGGACCGTAAAACAGAAAAATAAAAGAAAATTATGACCACATCCTATATGAAAAGGACGCCAGACCTACTTAAGTCCCAAGATTAATGAAAATAGAAACTTTTGCAGCCCAATCCTCTTCTGACCCAATGAACGATAACACCAAGTCAACTGATGTGTTAAGTACCATTGAATTACCTTATTTCCAAAAAATAAAATCACTCTAAATTTTACTAAAAGTAATTTGATCTCACTATAAGCCGAATAGTCTCTTTCAAAGATAAATTAAGAAAAATAAACAATTTGGCGCCACCCGGGATTAACACACCCCTATATAAGAACAGGTAAGGTTACTGCTGTGTTGTACTGGTAATTACCGCAACGCTAGGGACATCGATAGCGCAAAATAGATGTAACGACCCCAGTGCGAGACGAACGCACTAACACAAACAACACTTGTGTACACACATCTTTTACAGAGACGATTCAAACAACACGTTACAATATGTCATTAAATTATGTAGGACTAGGTAGATTATTTTTTACATATCGTAACTTAAAATATTCATAACAATAATTATATATAACTGTACATTTCCTCATTTTGGTATAGGCTACTACTAAACACATATACACACACATGCATGCATATAACGCGTAACGCGTAACGAACATTTTTCCTACCGTGCCCAAAGAAGTTTCATGCACATAACGCATAACGCATAACGCGTAACGCGTAACGAACATTTTTCCTACCGTGCCCAAGGAGCTTCATGCATATAACGCGTAACGCGTAACGAAAATTTTTCCTACTGTGCCAAAAGAAGTTTCACTTCAATAACACGGAAAGTATTGGAATTTTGTCGGGACCTTGGAGAAAAACGAGTACGTGTGAAAAATATAAGTGAGAAACGTATAAAAGAAGTATTACTGTATGTGCAAAATCATGCAAGAGTGGCACCACAGTCACTTGTCGCGCCATACGGTATAGCCTACTGACGTAGGCCTAAGTCAATACCTCTCAATGATTTTTCAAAATACACATAATAGCTAAGGAAAATGTTAAACGTAAGTATAAAGACAAACGCAAACTGAAACATGTGCAAACACAGTTTGTAAGGCAAACACAACCCATAGGCTATATATTGCGTGTTTTCGAAAATTCCAGGAAACACGCAATACAAGACTCAGCATGTACAACGACGAGACGCTGCTACCCGTCTCAAAGGCGATCATTTTATGTACAGTACTGACTGTTTGTGCCGGTAAGTTGAAGAGTTTGTTAATATTGTATAATAATGCCATAACTGTAGGCCTACAACAGGAATAGTTTAAATGATTGTTTTTATATATTTTAAACAAACTGAACATGAATACGTATATTCAATTGTATAGACTATAAATATGAATATGTGTTAGTGTACGCAGTAACTGGCTGTGTGTTCTGTGCGTTCTATTTTTGCGTAAAAATAAGCTTTCATGCTTTGTCAGGGTATAGGGTCAGTATAAGTGAAGCTATATGATTTTACCCAATATATATGTAGATAGTACTACACCAAGTTCACCATCTCTTGACGCATAGTATCCATTAATGCTGGAGGTCACGAGAAACTCTCTACCCACGGCTTGCTTTAGGAGGGAGTTTCTTACTATTTCGTCGGCAGATTCAATTAGACATTCCAAGTTCGCATTACACCTTTTATGTTACTTATTTGCTTCCACTAACGGCTGACATTGATCCACGCAGGAAATTGTGGACTCACTTTACTGAATATCGTATCTTTGTGAAAATGAAGAAGACAATTTGCGTTTAATTTCTTCCGCCAAAAACGTGAAAATATTTGTAAATAAAATATCGAAGACAGTAGGCCTACGTATGTATAGTATTTTTGTACTTTGTAACGATGAGTACAGCACATTTATTACGTAAAATTTCAACAATAGGGATCGATGCTTCGTACAACCAAATTCAATACACAGGCGAATACAATTAGGCCTAAATTACAGTTCTTATTTTATGTAACTTTTTACATGCGACAATAAGTTTTCAAGATAGTGGCACAAAAGTCATTTGACAATCGCTATAAGCAAGATATTTTAATATATAAAAATTAGCTTAACTGTCATTCAGGGTCCTCAAAAAACAATCAAAAGTTTAACTTCTGAGCAAATTTTAAGAAGATGAGTGTAAAGTATTTTCCGTGAGCAGAAATTTAATATTTGATTCTACATTTACACCACGGTATCATCAGTGAAGCGTCGCAGAACCATTCCAGATTGATACTTTTTCAAAATGGAAAACGTTATGAACACAACGAACCACAAACAAAAATAAGTAAAAACAATAACTTTAGGCCCATAATCAGTGCTGCAGCAAGGGAGGGATTTGGGGGGTTCAACTCCTCCCTCAGAAGGATAAAGAAAAAGAAAATGCCAAAAATTTTAAATAATGTCCTGGTAAAAATGTAATCATATAAGTTGAATTAAATAATTATGCTAATTAGTTACGTGAGTAAACATATTCTGTTGAGTTTAGGCCTATGTTCTTTTAGCGAGTAGGAATGTTTATTAAATCCGCAGTGTATTCGGCTTACAATATTTATAGAGCGATAATTTATTTCTCATCAACTTAAAAACTTTCTCTATCAGTTCTTGCTTACTATTCAAATCTTACACAGGTGAGACTATTGTTGTACAAGGTTTTTTGCTTAATAATTATTTTTAATAATAAATATATTATTAAATTAAATATTAATTTGCTTTTATTATTAATTAATATTGCCAGGTAAAAAATAATGAAAATCTTCAAATTTGTTCGTTCTTCCGTATACGTAAACCTACAACAGAAAGCGGAATTCAGTACGCTGTCTACAATCGCTCCATTGTTCCACTAAGGCAAATTTCTAAACAATTCGAAAAAACATTTAGGTACCACTATCAAGGACTACAAAACATGTGAGAAAATTGGTGCCAGTTTCATTACTTTGTTATATATGCATTAATGTAACCCTTATGTGTTTAGTTGTTTTTTTTGTATACCTTCTTACTTCCATTCTTTATTATAACAAACCAAGTAGCAAATAACGAGTTCTTTTCCTGTTAATTTTTATTGTTTTATTCACAAAAATCTAAACCCACTCCCCAGAACCTCGCCCACAAGGAAATCCTGGCTGTACCCTGGTATAATTTTTCTTAAATTCAAGTGACAAGACGCTTTTGCGCACGTATACGTAATAAAATTAATTTATAACAAATTTAAGACAAATTTAATTAAAATTTAGTTTTAAGTGACTTGTTGTTACTAAGAAGTTGTACCGAGTTCTTCAATAAGTTATTTGGCTCTTGACGCAGTAAATTGCTCTCTTAGCTCATAGATTTCATCATAGAAACAATCACAATCATCAGATTGTCCATACTTGTGATAAATTTAAACTGTAAAAATTACAAATTTTAAAAACAGACAATACATAATATTTTAAATATTAACAAAAATTAAATGTACACTTCC
The DNA here is from genome assembly GCA_034769895.1 of Magicicada septendecula. Taxonomy (NCBI): domain Eukaryota; kingdom Metazoa; phylum Arthropoda; class Insecta; order Hemiptera; family Cicadidae; genus Magicicada; species Magicicada septendecula. The sequence goes on from CM068368.1 coordinate 667,141,729, forward strand.
GATTGCTCAACAGAAGTACAGATAAATTTAGCACACTTATCAACCATATCGACAGTCAGTACCGGAACGTCAGCTCGTTTGGGCTCTCTGTTTCCAATATTCGCCAACATGGCTGTGACCCATAAGTTTGGTATGTTGATCATCAGCGCGTATTTGTTGCCGATCATCACCTACGCTGCCCCAGTCTGAGGATGCCTTGTAGCTATGCACATGAGAAAGATGAAAAGCGTTCTCCACAGGTGGCTTCAACTAGCGGCCAAAGTCCCCCGTCGGTTCCCTTCTCGTTTGTTGAGAAGTGGACTCGGTGTCCGTCCCTTGGATGACACCGTACGAGGGACAAGCGCCCAAGACAACCCCCTCGTAAGCGGCCTTGGCAGGTACCTTGTGTGTCCAGGTGATTCTAAACGGCCTCTGCAAATACTGTACTAGTGTGAACTAGTACGAATATGCCGTTGTAACGGCCCCGACAAAAATATTCCGTTCTGGACCGGACCGCATGACAGCTCCTTCGTGATGGACATTTAAACCATTCTAAGGTAGTAGGGTAAATTACATAAATTAGTGTCTTACTAAAGCGTCATCTAAAAATATTAAATAGATTTACTAACATTATTTTGACTACAATAATTAATTGACGAAGTATGTAAGCAGTGGGGGGCTCATGCTACTTATAGCCTACTTAGGAGAGCTGCGTTCTTATTTTTGTACTTCTACCTGATTTTTGATAGATTTGGTTATTGTGATGATAGACTGAGTCCTTATAGGCTTGAAATTTATTGGCTAACCTTTTAGTAGGCCTACGCTTAACTGATTAAGCACGTTCTTAACGTGTTTTTGAGACATCCGTGTTTGTGGCATTTCTCGTTAAAGTCTTTAAATCTGACATACACTTCTCGTCACAAGCAGTGTTTACTGCATCGTCATTAACTTCAAGTAAAATACAGGGAAAACAAAAAAATTCATTACTTATTGTACAAACGCATTTCCACTGATAATTTTTGTGATTATCAGGATTGAAGCACCTAGTAGGCCTATATTGTTTCTGCTGGTTTGTAGCAGTTTGTGCCGTATTTAACAATGGAATTGAACTTCCACGCACTTGAATGTTAAACTTTTGTTGAAGGGTTGAAGGAGTCATAAGGAACAGACTTTAAATGCTGCACTGAGTTATTCAGTCTCACTTGGGTGAACACAAATTAAGAATATCAGCTTACATGACAAAACATGGTGAAGTGACAAATAAATACCACGGAAGTTGGGGGAATGCCACGAAAATACAGATAGTGATCGCCGTTTATTGTAATCACGCATAGTGTTATTGAACAGTTAATGTTACCACTTCTTCAGAGTCCTGATTGGATCTATATAGGAGTTCTGAAAATACGCCGTTTATTGGAATCACAGCTGGGGCTAATATTATCATATTGCTGCTTATGTAAACTATACTTTCAGTTTCATAGAGTGCAGTATGTATGATAAATTCTAACAATAAATTCAAGGTGGCTACTCTTAACTCAGTGTACATTCAAGCGTTATCTCAATACCCCATTTACATTCTACAAACACTTATGAAATGTATCACTTATGTACGTTACATTCTACATACCACTCATTCGATCATATACAAACACTCTGTCTACATAAAATGCGTCTCACTTCTCAAAGTTCGGGTCTTCAGTTTCCTGTTACTGTAGTAAGATTTTTATCTACACGTTACTGTATAGGCACATGAATATACACATATACTGCACATGACTACTCGTTACAAAAGTCTAATATCTGTCTTTTAACAGTCTAAATAAAGATCCTAATGCAGTCGTCTTATCGTAAACAACACTAACGTGAACTGTAAATGTATTTAAAAATTAAGAAGTGCTTTTTTAGCTGAAATTGGCGGAATCTCAATAGAAACGGCATGATTTAAATTAAAAGAAAAACTAGACATTTTAGAAGGATTTTATAAGTTGCCGAATATAATCAAAAGAAATGCGGCTGCTCAGTTAAAAAATCTCTGCCTTTATTGCGTAAATTAAAAAAAAAATCAGAGATGTTAATTTGCTAGTTGAAAAACAGCAATAAACTGCAAAGTAAAAGAAATCGGGGTGGAAAGATAAACAAGTTGGAACAGCGTTAAAATTATAGTACGTAATAAAATGTTCGTGATCAAGATGCTCGCCTTAATGGTCCATTAATGTGGCAAAAAGCCGAGGAACTTGTTAGAAACATGGGAAAAGACAATTCTGTTGCCACCGATGGTTGGTTTCGTCGTTGAAAGAAAAGAAAGATCGAAAGCTTGGCGAACAGAAAGACGCCAATTTTATAGAAGCCGACGACTAGATAAATAAGAAATTGGCTAAGATGTCTTCTGAGTATCCTCCTTGCAACGTAACACGTCGGGTAATGGAACTGAAATTTACTATCGCACCTTGCTTCAGCACACGTATTTATTCAAGAACGAAGATACGAAAGATGGTAAAACTTCTAATGAAAACATTACTGATTTGTGCTGCGTTAATATGTCCGGTAACCAAAACATTTGGTTATTGGTGAAGTTAAATGCTTTCAATCTTTCAAAAGAGTCAACAATTTACTAGTAGAACATTATGCAAACTCTTACGCTAGAACGAAGGCAGCAATTTTAATGAGTTATTAATTAAATGGGATAACTGATAGATCATAAAGTTGTTTTACTTGTAGACAACTGTAAAATAATTAAACACATTAAATGGTTTACTAAAGAATGGAAACTAGGGACGGAGAAGCGGCCTAGGCCGTAGAAATCCGTTATATATATATATATATTACATTTAATATTTATAAGCAGAAAGTGATTTATATATATATATATATATATATATATATATATATTGCAACAGTACAAATGTATAGGGTACTGTGCATTGCATAAGTAGTAAGGTAATTAATGTAATTTAATTAATAATTTAAGGTAATTACTATATTTAAATAATTAATCGATATTGTTAGTAATAATAATAAGTCTGGATGCAAAAGCTGTATTAGGGAAGCAATGCATCTGCCTGTCGATACAAGTCGATCACGCCATTGCGTCTGTGTACACGTGTAACTGGCGTGTTTGTGTGTGTGTGTGAGACTGGTTGATTCATGCAAAAGCGTCCACCCTAAATAAACGCTAATGAAATGCTGAATTATTTAAATCATGATGAGTGTGTAAACACTATTAAAAAACCAAATACACCACTGTGTGTATTGTGTAAAGACGCACGTGTGTACGAAAAAGTGTGCAAAAATAATAAAAAGTGCGAATGTAGTCAATTAAATATCAATAAATCCCATAATAAGTGAGATAATAAAAAAAACCCTCAACACACGCTTATACACATAAAAATTACCTACCAAATGAATATTGGGTAATTCGCAAAACGATTTCGTATATTGCGAAAACAAGTGCAAAAAGTGTATGAATATTCGTGTTTGTAAAAGTGACGCCACGACAAAACGATTCCTGCAGAGAATTGTCGAAACTGGCATTCTGCTCCCTAGACTATAAATACCCGACACACACCAGCCTCAATCTCTTCCTTGTTCAACAACCGTAGCGGCTGGAGGCTCTGCCGGACGACAGCTCTTCCTTGTTCGATCACTGATGCGGCCGGAGGCTCTGCCAGACGACAACTCTTCCTTGTTCAACAACCGTAGCGGCCGGAGGCTCTGCCAGACGACAACTCTTCCTTGTTCGACCACTGATGCGGCCGGAGGCTCTGCTGGACGACAACATATTTTCGTCAGACTACAGCGGCGGTGGGAAGCGATTGCGGACAACAGCATCACTTGTATTCAACCACAGTTGCAGCCAGAGACCAATACGGAGGACGAGGAAGCAGCACACTTCATGGCACAAACCCTAGACATAGAGGACGAGTCATCTGAATTCCGAGAGGAGTACGGAGGACGAGGAACGGACTCGGGACTACACATCTACGAGGGATTCACCAGTAAAGGACTCAGGACCAGGACCAGGAGGGTACGCTGAGGAACCACTACTAATAAGGTGAAAGAAAGCCATATTTTCATCTAAACTAAAGACTGAATAAAAGACAATTTAATCTTGTAAATTAAGTAGAAAATAATAAGAGAAAGACACTAATTTAATAAGAGTATAAATTGTAAGATTAAATGTAACTTTTCTTGTATATTAATTAGGGTAAGATTCAAATAATTAAAAGTAATATTCACAGAAATATTTAAATTCTTTTACTAATAACTTACTGAAAAGATTGATATTTGATATTGAAAGAATAAGAATTTTACTAAAGTAACCTAAAGAAGTAATGCATATGCAACAAAAAGAAGAAATTATTTTAAAGAGAAAGATTAGAAAAGTCAGTAATAATTTAAACACACTATACTGAGCAAATCGTGAGCAATATAAAATAACAGCCACATGTTTATTATAGTTATAAGTGAATCTTATGTTTTTATGTTTCTGTATAATACACATGTACATAATAATGAGATTTTAAAATCGCAAATTAGTTGAAATTATGAAACAATAAATGTTCAAAGGTCATTCTTTTATATTGTACGTTGTTATTACGATTACACCTACCTATCTATACACACATTCGTTAGTAGTGTTGTTGTAAAGTATTTGGCGCTCCAAAGCGTGGGGCTCCCAAATAAATATAAATGAATGGGTTGTAAAAAAAAAAATATATATATATATATATATTGCAACGATGCAGCCATATGGTGTATTGAGCATTGATTTAAATAAATATAAAATTTGTAAAATTATTATAAGTTTGGGGTAAATGGACAGGTCTGGGATTGTAAAAATGTTTCATTGTTATACTAGGGGAGAAATTAACCTGTTCCAACAGGCAAAGAACACCTGCTCGATTGTATGTGTGTTACACGTGTATCTTGTGTGTGTTAGTGATGCATGTACAGACAGGAATCTGAGCTACCCTCCCCAATTAATTACTAAAATAATTATTTTAATTCACTGTGTGAAAACTAATTAGTGTATAAACAAACAAAAGGCACCAAAGTGTGTGTAAATTTTATAGGTATCCACGGTAAGAAAATTACGTTAATAGGACACACTACGTGAAGTCAGTGCGAAATAAATGTGCCAAAAATACGTAAATTACACTAAGACGCTCAAATTAATACAGTGAGTGCTTAATCAAATTAGCTATGATTTGTGCTATCTCAATTCCGTACAAAACATTGTCATTTGCAAAAAATTGCAAATAAATGAAAAGGTTCGGGAGTGGGGGCTATCAGGTGATCTGCAGGTCTCGACAGAATAATTTCGGAACCAACAGGTGCGGAATCTCGAGAGGGTATAAATTAAGGGTTCGACTGGAAGCCCTTCTCTTCATTTCAAGACACAGTTGCAGTCGGACATGCTGTCCGTCGGCAGAACAGTTTATTTTATTATAAGTCTCATCTACGAACGAATAAAAACGTTCAGTAATTATGTTTACACTATTACGGGAAACGTAGAGTACCGGGACCGTTTAGGTCAGCAAGAGTATCAACAGAGAAGCTACAAAGAGCGACGCGAGATGCTAGACGTTAGAAGATGCTTTTTAGACGCCTAACAGCCGAACGAGATCCACCTCGCAACAGATAGTAATTCTCTGGGACGGAGCACACACTGCTGGAGAACGGCGCTGGACTCTGGACATATCCAGGACCACGCCAAGCCAGGAGTAACGGAAACCCAACTCTGGACAAAGCTGGACCCCATCAATAAGTCGTAAGGTCAACAAAACTCGAGGTGACATGCATAATGCATTTATAAATGATTTTTTTTAAAAGAGCTCATAAAGACTATATAAAGAGACAATGAATTAAAACAAAAAAGTTTATAATTAGAAAGAATGTAATAGAGTCTTATGTAAATGTATTAGTCATAAGAATGAGCGATCTGAAAAAATAGAGTTTAATTTTGAGATAGTATATTTTTTTTATCAAAGTCAAATAATTGAAATGATTTGATATTTGCATTTTGTAGAAAAGAATAATTTAAATTTTGAATACGAAACAAATGCCAGTCTAAGAGTAAACAATATAATTTTAAATTATTTTAAAAAACAAAAGAAACATTGGTATAGACTGAGCAAGCTGAGGTCAGATCTGAGTTAAATGAATTCAATTAAAAATAAAACTTAATTACATTTAAATTTTAGTTTTTTTTTATTAAATCAATTTGAAGAAATGTCTAGATTAAGATTATTAACATGTCTAGAGGTAAGAGTGTTTTAAATGTGTGTAACACCGTATAGCTTAATAGATGAACTTAATAATGAGTGATATCTGATCGAAGATTATTAACAGTGTTTTATTATTTATAATGCTTGTTAAAACAATAAACATGAAATTTTAACTACTCATAAATTTACTACTCTTATTATAGTTACACCTGGTATTGTTATAATTATTTACAACCTGCATATACAAAAGGTATCGTTGTATAATTTTGGTGTCCCAAGGAACGTGGAGCCACATAAATTAAAGTATATCAAATTTATGTTATGCATCGTTGTATAATTTTGGCGCTCCAAAATCGTGGGGCTCCACAGAATAAATTATATTAAATAATCTGTGTTGTTGTAATATATATATATATATATATATATATATATTTTGCAACGAAACAATGTAATATTTTAGCATAGGATATTGTGTGTGTAAATAAATTACAGACAAGCCTATATTGGAGGTAATGAAGAATTATTTATTAAACCACAAGAAATGATAGTTTATACGATATGTATTAAATTACATAAATGTCATGCATATTTTATAATTGTTTACTAAAGAGTCTATATAGTTCAATTTGGTTGTTTTTTTACTTGAAATGACGAATTCCTTATACTGGGCGTAACGTCGCTCTCTCCGCCGCTGCTCCTGCTGCGAATCTCTGCACGATGACACCGCTCTCAGCTCTCTCACTCTGTCTCTCTCTCTCTGCGCTGTGCTGGGTCCGTAGAAACTGATAATACTAATTACAAATGTTACATAAAATGTCACTTTCCGAACTTTGAGTTTATATTGATAGGAAATTTATTTTTTTATTTAATCGAAATGGAATTAAATCTCAGGGTTATAATGAGTTTAGTTATAAAATGCGGTGTATTGGGCTTACAGCTTCCGGCAAATCTTTAAGTGTTCCGCGAACCTAACAGATTTACCGCGGTCAGTAAGTCTTCCTAAGCGGATATTTTTCACTCACGCGGATAGCACTTTATATAATATATAATATTATAATGGGGTTCACTAGCTTGGTTCTTAACGAATAGCTCGAAAAGAGTTCCAAGTCTAAGCTTTACTTTCGATTTATATTAGTTCATGCAAGAAAAACTCTTGCAGAGGAACACACGTTCACTTGGCAAATGCTTTCTATGAACTGCCACGATGCATGCTATACGGCTTACGGATCTTACTGAAATTAGGGGTTTCTGATTGGTGAATCAGCTGTCCATGTGGTTGATAAAACAAAAGATAGTTGGGTTGCAGGCAAATCTTTGTATAAGTTGGCGAGAGCCTCCATAGATTTAATCTCGACATTTTATTACTCTTTCATAGATAAGAGTAAAAAGTTGAGGTTTTAATTATTAGAAAAAACGCACTTATAAAAGAGCTGAGAACCACAGAGTATACAGAAACTGTCACTATTACCCTAAATAATTCACTGTCGAAGTTTCACGCCGATGGGTTAATTAACATGGAAGATATAGCAAATAAGGTTTATCACACGCGCACATATTCACACAAAAAGTACATGACATTGTGCCGAGTTTTGGAAAAACTCGGCTGTTTTCTTGTTAACGATGTGACGGGCATTGCCGTGCACGTTAATTAATTAGCTTAACGGTGCTGCTCCGTTATCATACGCTTGCTATGCCGATCCGCGCGCGCTCTGGGGTCGAGTCGGCATAGCAATTTTTCCGGCTCATGTCGAAGCAGTTCACTTACAGCGCTCGACCCCAGTCCGTATTCCTCCCAGCGTGACAGTCCGTATTCCTCCCGGCTGCCTAGAGATTTTGGATCTTGTAATTCATCTATCTACTATGCATAAATAATCGCTAAGTGACTCTCCGGGTTCCTGATTTAAGTCGATTTCCTGTTTCGCTCCAGCTGGTGGCCGATCACCTGCCACCCATGCCAATAAACTAGTGATTCTCCGTCTGAGCCGCCGGGAGGAAGAGCTGGACAACACACCACAATTACCTCAGGTTTTGTGACGGACTATAACCAGGTGACATTTAAGCCTTTCAGAAATATTTTTGGCCGCTACAATGTAGAACTTGTGATATCATTCCTGGAACAGCTCCAGTTGAAGGTTTCGTTTGTGCACAAGTCCAGCGGGACATTTAGTGGTTATAAATTTTGTCAGATTTATTTTACAAACGCTTACGCCCCCAGAGTAAGTGTAAACCCAGACGGGGTCATGCGTCTCCTGATTTTGATGTTAAATTTTTCTCTTATTGCAAAAGTGTGCGGAACTGAATGTCCGTCTCTTAGACAATATAATACAAGAGAATTTGTATGGCTCTTAATTATGCTTGCATGGGTGCCGGGGTACTTTGTTGGGGATTTTTTGATTATATTTATAGATCTATATGGGTTTTGTTTTTTTAAGATTATTTAAAGGTTTGGGGGTGCTTTGACCTGCCACCGTCACCTGTTGGTGCCTTCATCCACAGGTTTCTGACTTGTTAAATTCTGTTGCATCTCGTTCGGGCGCATGGCCGTGCCTGTGGTCAACCCAATTCTCTATGAATGCCTCAAATCTGTTTTATTAGGTTTTACATTATAAATTTTATTTATTAAAATTTTTATTATACATTTTATAAAATTTATGTTAGTTGTTTAATAATTCAGTAATAAGTAAATTCTCATCATTTCTTTTACTGCCATAGCCAGTGCTTTAATTGTTGAGTTGTTAATATGAGCACACTACCTGTTCTTACTTTTCAATGATAAATTTTGTTATACATGTTATAAGACCGTGCAGTCATGTTGACCTTGCGATGGCACATTACTATTTGGGGGAACATTCCTACATTTTGTATAATTGTAATAATTTCATTTGTCGTAACTCTGTTACAATCTGACGAGTTAATGGATTTGTTTTTTTTTTAAATGAAAAGTTTTAAAGCAGGCTGTGCACTTTATCCGTTTACGTTAGTTTGGGATGGGGGTCTTGGTGACAGATACTGAGGTTATATTATCCTGAGGTATGGTGAAAAATATATATATATAGGCTGTCCGCCAGGTGAACATGTGTGTGTGGTATATGTATACATATATATGTGTGTTCTATGTGTATTCATGTAAGTATATTGATTGATGTTGTATTTATGTGTATTTATGAGAAATTATTGAACTATGAACTATGATGTTACCTGTGTATATATTCAGAATGTTATAATGTCAGGGAGTGGAGTAAGGTTTTTTAATGAAATTTTCTTAATTCTATCAAAGTTATACTGAATGTCAGGACTTGAAATTGCTAATAAAATTTGTTATTGTTGTTTAACCATCGAGTTTAATTGCAAGTCCCGTCCCACTGGACCCAACGCATTTTTGGCTTCTCTAGGCCCTCGGCCTAGTTTTAAATAACTAGTGGCCCCTCTTTCAAAAAAAAAAAAAAAAAATTGTTTTTTTTTTATAAAGCATAAAACTAGAAAGAGGGGTTACAACATAAAAGAACAACATTTTACAAAGAGTTTGATATAACATAAGTCCTTATCCATCACTAAATACAAAACTTATAGCTAATTGACAAAAAATTGTATAAATCCATCTAAAACCTGTTAATGTCCGTCATCCATGCTCTGATATACTTAATATAGCTCTTCATCCTGTGTTTTGTTGCAGGATTAACTCCACCATGGATAAAAAAAAATTTGTTCACATAAAATACAAATTTTTGTTTTGTTTTTTTCTTCATATCCTAACTAAATAGACATCATTCTTCCAATAATAATCATAATAATAATAACCTAGTAAATCCAAATCAAAATAAATAAATAAACTTCTTTCAAAACAAAACATTCCTCAAATGTCACTTTGACAGCAATAACATAAACAAATACACATGGTTGGATCTGACCTATATTCTTAAACACAGATAAGCTTATCAACACTTCTGACGTCATTCTGATAGTTGAAACGTATACTTCAGTTCAACAAACCATTTTTTCTAACATTTCAACAAATATTCTTTGATTTATACACATTTTTACATAATTTCTTAATCATTCATACCACCTATACCATGGCATATTAGGTACAATTATCTTTAACATAATACTTTCTTAGGGATGATGCATGGAATTTCCTTATCACACGGTTAGTATTAGGGTTGGTTACAATATATGTGCTTTTACCCACTTGCTCGGATAAGATATATGGACCATTGTACAATCTAAAGAATTTGGCTGCGGTGTTATCCTCCTGATACACCCATCCCAGACACGCTTGGGCATTTCTCCAGTTTGCAACTCGTTAGGCGTAAATCCTGCCGTGTCATTGTAATTCCCGTTGATGGACGCCTCGAAAAACTCGAGATAATCCGGCCACCTACTTTGGTTGGTATTACAATAAGTACGGAACAGTCGACCTAACTCCCTGTTCACCCTTTCAGCGACGTTGCCCTGCGGTCTCCGGATCGCTGTCAACACAGTCTGGATATTGTGCTTTTCCAATTCGGATTCCCACTTCCTATTGGTGAACTGTTTACCCTGGTCAGATAAGATTTTTTTAACATGACCACATTTTGGGATGTATTTATTTAATATGACATTTAATACAGCCGCCGTGGTGGGTCGTCCTATTGCATAAAGACTTACGTGTTTAGAGAACGCATCCGTGCATACTACCAGATTCTTCATACCCCTCGACGCACGTGGTAACGGACCTAAAAAATCAATACATAATAGATCGTTTTTGTTTTTGGTAATGATATTCCCCATTTCCACATAGGTATGTTGATTCGGGTACTTCGCAGTTTGGCGTATGTGGCAGGTACACAAAATAGATTTAACCTTCCTAGCTACGTTCAACCACACAAAGTCTTCTCGCATAGTCAAATAGCATTTATACGCTCCCGCGTGTGCAAGACTCTCATGGCACGCCCAAGTTAAATCTTCAACAAGTTCATCCGGTAACATTATTTTCCATTTCCCGTCTATGATCTTATATAGCACATTCTTGTCGATCTTATATTTCGGGTTGTCTTGAATTCTTATTTCATCACTGATTTTTTTCAATTTTGCATCCCGCTGTTGTTCAACATTTATACATTTTAATCTATTTTTTAATTCGTCGGGTAATGCATATTTAATTGCCAAAATTTTAACAATCGATTTGTTATCGTTTAATGTAGCATTTACTCGTTTCCCTTGACCAGCTGTATGCTTATCTCCAGTAAACTACCCGTTACTTATTATCTTATCTACGAGATTATGAACTGGCTTTTTGTACATCAATATACCGCTCGAATTTCTCCCGGTCACCGTTTATATGTCCCAACATAATAGTATACAGTTTATTTCGAATTACGCATGTGAATTTTTTGTTACCAAAATCGATTGTGGCGTGTAATTTTCTTAAAGTGTCAGTGCCTAATATAACATCATATACAGCACTAGATTTTTAACTATAAGGACTGGTACTTCAATTTCTATACCTTGTGAAAATATTGTTATTAGTGCTTGTTTACAAATAATTTGGGTATCACCTGTTACAGTAGTGACCATTGTCTTATTTACAGGTAAGACCGATGTTTTCTGAAATGGAATTAAATCTCAGGGTTATAATGAGTTTAGTTATAAAATGCGGTGTATTGGGCTTACAGCTTCCGGCAAATCTTTAAGTGTTCCGCGAACCTAACAGATTTACCGCGGTCAGTAAATCTTCCTAAGCGGATATCTTCCACTCACGCGGATAGCACTTTGTATAATATATAATATTATAATGGGGTTCACTAGCTTGGTTCTTAACGAATAGCTCGAAAAGAGTTCCAAGTCTAAGCTTTACTTTCGATTTATATTAGTTCATGCAAGAAAAACTCTTGCAGAGGAACACACGTTCACTTGGCAAATGCTTTCTATGAACTGCCACGATGCATGCTATACGGCGTATGGATCTTACTGAAATTAGGGGTTTCTGATTGGCCAATCAGCTGTCCACGTGGTTGATAAAACAAAAAATAGTTGGGTTGCAGGCAAATCTTTGTATAAGTTGGCGAGAGCCTCCATAGATTTAATCTCGAAATTTTATTACTCTTTCATAGATAAAAGTAAAAAGTTGAGGTTTTAATTATTAGAAAAAACACACTTATAAAAGAGCTGAGAACCACAGAGTACTGTATACAGAAACTGTCGCTATTACCCTAAATAATTCACTGTCCCAGTTTCACGCCGATGGGTTAATTAACACGGAAGGTATAGCAAATAAGGTTTATCACATGCGCACACGCGCACACATTCACACAAAAAGTACATGACATAAAAGAACAAAATTTTACAAAGAGTTTGATATAACATAAGTCCTTATCCATCACTAAATACAAAACTTATAGCTAATTGACAAAAAATTGCATAAATCCATCTAAAACCTGTTAATGTCCGTCATCCATGCTCTGATATACTTAATATAGCTCATCATCCTGTCTTTTGTTGCAATATATATAAATGGTTTACCTTCCTGTCAATACAACGGCGTTTATCCAACCTTATCCAACTAAGGAGAAATAATCCTAAAAGCACACTACCGTCGATAAGTGCGATTAAGAATTTTGTCGGACATGGAAGAAAACCAAACTATAATTAATTGTAAACGAATTGGCCAAGAAAATAACTCTTCTAGGCGCTTTGCATCTTTTAGCAATCTCGTGGATAATACTGGTATCCTATCTGAAAATACAATTAGAAATTGTTTTAAGCGAGGCAAGATTATTAACAAAGTTGTAAGCATGGAAGAAGACTTAAAAGAAAATGTCCAGCGTCCGGACATGACGAGATGAACATGTACCATAGGAAACACACAACAAACACATGTAGGAAAGCATATGTGAAGCAATCGCTTCTACACCTAAAGCAATACAAGAAGTGATGGACATGACTGTGAAGAAATTGTTCCGGTTGTCGTCTTCTAGACAGCGATTGAAATAAAACACTTGTATCGCTCTCGAGACCTTGTTTACTTATCGTTATCACAAATAATTGTTTACAAGTAAATGTATAACACAGAAAATGCAAATTTCGATTTATAACTGTGATATCGATTATTGACACAACCGTAATTTATACAAACAAAAGATAACATTAAAATATATAATATTCATCCGCAAATGTGGTCTCAAACGTACGCACTAATTCTGTAACTCATTAACTTTCAGAATCGAGACTGACTACTCTGTTTCTTACAGTTCTTAATATATGTTAGGTTAGGTAAGGAATGACGTCATTCACCAACATACATCAGTTACTATACTTTGTCCATAAAACACATAACACTTCGCCACAATACTTCGAACAGCACTGTGTAAATCGCCCAACAATAATTGAACTGACTAATCGCCGCCGTGAGACTGAAAACTAAGCGGCAGGTATGGGGTATTTATAGTCTGCAGGGTTCAATAATATGTGTCCTTAACAACATTTGAAAATTACAGAATAATCCATACTAAGCGTTGGCGCTACTAGAAAACACCACAGCGTAATTGATTGCGGCCTTGCACACAGCGCCCGCAGACCGGTGAGTCTGGAATAATCTCGCTGACGCATGTTGAGAATCACGTATGCACACAACATTACAGCCGGTTTCCACTGTAATAGCCAAGAAACAAGTAGAAGTTCTGTAATAGCGTACACTTTTTCAGCCTTATATATTACAACGTTATTTTGTAACACTTACTTTTACACATACGCTCTTACTCGTATGCGCGCATTTACCCACGTCTCGGAGGTGATACTCTTCTTCAGCAGTATTTACCTTGATGTTCCCCGGCTGGGTCGCAGGCTTTGGTCGTTGGTTGAGTGTGGATAAGCGCGTGAATAACGTTATAAGTTTTAATTTACAAGTAAAGAGTACAGAGGATTGAGCAGTGGTTGTGAAATTAGTACGACTGTTTCAAGAAAAGCATATTCATTTGATTTATTCAAAAATAGCAAATTGTCATGTTATTTAAATTGTTCAATGTGGGTTTCTTGTTATATGAACCCTTATATTCAATCCGAATATAATATACTCATAATAGGTGTAACTCTGATTTCTTATACTTCTAAGACATAATATATACACACATAAATTATATATGATCTGAAATAGTACACAGACATATACATATAACACACATAAATATAATAGGAAACATAATTCATACGTATAACATTTAAATATTGATTTAGCCTTTACAAGTGTGGGTTCCAATGTATACCACATAAATGCAACTTTTAATTAATTCAAATATTAATTAAAATATTAATAGAGAATCTTCTTTACGTTAATTGATTCTATTCTTACTGTCTCAATTAATTAACCATTACGTAAATCTCATATTTAAAAAATTACTCATTTAATTAATTACAACATATAATAAACTATGGTTCTTTCTTGACCATTCAATTATGAGATTACTATTATGATCTTCTCTATTCTCATTTATATATTTAAACAATTATTTATTCATTCTTTAAGTTACAAAAAATATATTAATGTTCTGTAAACTTGGATATGGAAACTAGCTTTTGTTGATAGACTTCAGGGTCATTTATAATGTTAAATAAATGTTCGAGTTCACCTGCATTTTTCCTGCACCCATTTAAATTGTTGTTACCGTCCTCCAGACTCTCGAGTTCGTTGATCCTCTTCGGTATCAGCTCCTCTTGTCTCTACGTCGTTGAATTCCTCGCTCCGTCTCCTGGACGCTGAGTTCTGACGTGGACCTCTAGTCTTGATGATAAACGGCTGGATGTAGATGCATAGGCTGTCCCTGCGTCCTCTATGACGTGTCGGCTACGTCATAATCCAGGGAACCTGTGATAATTGACGCTAGCCAATTATACAGGCTGCCTACGTTGTAACAAACTGAAACTCAAAACACAAGACAAACCAATTTACAATTATTCTAATTATAGGAAACAAGGGGAGGGGTTTAACTGATTTATGCACTCACTTTAGTATGTAACAAAGATGACATCCCTTTTATTCACATAGTATACGTAACACATTATAAATGAAGATATTATTTACTCTGAGATTGTAAGGGGGTTTTCTATCTAAAACAAAATGATCATTTAGATAAGAAGTTTACCTCGGATCCGAGTCTTTCTTTTTCTTGTTAAGAATTTTCAAATTTACCATACTTGATTATATGATTACATTATTCCTTAAGTACCATTTGAAGAATGGTTTTATTTAGTTGAGCTATTTTTGAAGTTACATAACGAAAGTTAAGTTACAACGTATGATTACAAGAATTGGTGGTTACACCAGTTTAAATCTTAGAGCTTATTGATTGTCTTTTGAAAGTCTTTTTCAACTTTAATTACTTATATTTTAAAATATGTATAACTCACGGAAGACGAGCTCCCGCGTTACCTCTTATATTATGGTTAACTGTCCGTGTCTTGACGAGTGATTCTTCCGTACTCTTGTAGTCGAGGATTGTCCTAGGGGTAGTCTGTCCAGTAACGATGAAATGGATGTGATGGTGCCAGCTAACGTGAAGTCGTCAGGATTCTCGGCGATAGAATAAAGGCAGTATAGTTCGAAGTCGTCGCTTTTCACTGTTATTCACATCACCTGTTTAATTGCACCGTCGTGTTGGAGTTTACATATTGTTTGTACATTATGTTGGAATTTCTTTTAACATGAACAATATTTGACTGGATATTTAGATTACAGGAGATGTCACCTCTTACACACGTTTTTCCTTTTTCTTACATGTTTGTTTCACAAAAATTTACTCACTACATATTCGTTACTTATATCTAGCTGTCCACACGTTTAGTGGAAGTTAACACTTAAATTAAAATACATACAAAATAACATTTTGTGAAGAGCCCCAGCGTGGAGCTGTTTACAGTTAGAAAGCCGCATCGTTAATCCCTAGTTGTTACAACAGGAAAGTTGCAAAGACGCGGAGCGAATACTCCGCCATAATATAGTTCCATCGTTTATTTAATACTACAGTCTTACAGTTAGACAAAACAAACAATCGAGATTTTCCTCGTATACTGAAATTATTACACCTATTACTAGTGACTTTAAATTATTAATTCTTTACATTATGGTTTACACGTATTTCTTATTTAATGCCGGCTCGGTATACAAGTTGAATCCGGAATTCACAGGTCATAGCATGATAAGTTTAATAAAGGGTTAACAGTTTTATCCTTTAACTTTTTCTTCCACAATTTTAATTAATTAATACTAGTTAAATTTTCTCATTTAAGTCTCATCACTACCATGAGTTAGTCCAGGGGTAATTGGTTTAATGTTAAATAGTGCGATTTAATGTTTTTTAACTAACTTCACATTCTTCGATTTTTATTATTAAATTTTTTAGTTTTTTTTACAATTTAAATCGTCACACCTCTCGTAGATGTCTAGTTCCTCGTCCTCTTCTTTCTTGTCCCTCGTTGCTGTCTAGAAGTTCTACGTAGTTATGACTCTTGTAGCTTTATTAATACAGTTTTTTATTTAAACCACTCGCTCTTTAATAACTGCACCGACGTACTGCCGGTTCCATCGCACTTCAGTTTATTTAAATACTGTTCAAAACATTACTACACTTTGTAAAGTTTACGTTGTCGAGATGCGTGGATTCCTCTTACTAAATGAATTTGATCTGAGCTGAAAGTGTGTCGCGCGCTGGGGTTTTATACTGCTGCCCGTTGCAATTCCTGTTGGAAACTGTTTCTGACAACTTTGGACTGGTCGGCGCGTCGGTTTTATCATCACTTTCAACCTACGCGTCTTTTTATGAAGCGTACACTTTTTTATAAATATTATTACACCAATGGTTAGGTATAATATTAAACATTGTCTCTGCAAATTTTGGTTGTTACCCTGTGCAAATTACGACAGCTATGGCAAAATTTCACACGGTGTCTGAACCGTTCCCACGATTAATGACCACTTAACGCCAAATTGAAGCGCCAGGCGTCAGCTATGTATTCACATATGTCGCTGATTCGTGTGACTTATGGTTCAAGTACAATCCTTAAAAAACTGTGAAATCTTCCACCCTCTTTTGCATAATTGAACCTGTCTGTTATTTACACATGTACACATACACACACACGCAGACTGATACACAAGCAGCGGCAGGCCGCTCTGACGTCACCTCTGCCGGTCGTAGCGTGTTAATAGCTCCCCTTCGTTACGTTTTAAAAACCAACAAAGTCATGCGTTTCCATATGCATGCTTACGTACAATATTTGATTTTTTTAAATTTAAATATTGCTTATATTTATTACATTCTTTCTTATCTATAACGTACATTATATTATTTTTATTATGTACATCTTACATATTTTATACTTATATACGAAAACACGTTATCATACCTCAGTCAGGGGTTGATACATATACTTATGCTAAACGTATCGTTGCATAAATTCCCCTGCTGGGTAAAATAAAATTTGAATTTTATTCAAATTTTATTTCCTTACTCAGAAATTCTTTATTAAAATTATTTTTTTACAACTCACAATTAGTGGTTATAAGGGTTCTTAAAATTTTTCATTTTCCCTGGGTGGATTACGTCCCTCCCATGGACTTATAAATTGACTATTTATTAATTCCTTTATCCATAGAATTTACGGAATGCTAATGCATGGTACTTTCCAATGATCTTGTTTCTTGTTGGATCGTAGACGATAAATGTGTGTCGTCCTTTCCTCCTTTGTAATAAGTAGGGTCCCTCGTACAGTCTGAATAGTTTCTTTGCTGTATTGTCGATTCGTTTTCCCACTGGATTACTTTTTAGTAGCACATTCTCTCCTTCATGGAATGTGATGAGTTTGTGCGTTCTGTTGAACCTCTCGATCCTCTTTTCTCCAAGTTTTTCCATCCTCTTCTTCGCATTGTCGTACTTGTGACTTAATAGAATTTGTAGATTTTGGTTTGGAGGTTTGTCAATGTTTCTCGACCAGAATCTATTGGGTTTCTTATTTGTTTCCAGTTCCACCGGTGTATATCCCGTAGCTTCACTGTATGTAGCATTTATAGCTTGTTCAAAAAATGTTAAGTACTCTGCCCATCGATTATGTTGTTCATTACAGTAGATGCGTAAATGTTTTCCTAACTCTTTATTTACCCTCTCAGCAAGGTTTCCTTGTGGATGTCATATTGACGTTAACACTGGTTGTATGCCGTGCTGAGTTAGCGTTTCCTTCCATGCTTTATTTTAAAATTGTTTACCTTGGTCACTCAATATCTTTTTGATTTGACCATACTTCGGTACATATTTGCGTAGTATGACATTCAGTACACTTTTTGTGGTAGGTCTTCGAATAGCGTAGAGTCGAACCGCCTTGGTGAAACACATCTATACATACAAGTATGTGCTTCGTACCCCCATGAATAGCTCTCGGAAATGGGCCCAGGAAGTCTACTGCTACTAATTCTCCCTTTTCCTGTGTCTTTATATTTTGCATACCTACATATCTGTGAAGATTCGGATGTCGTGCTGTTTGACATTCGTAGCATCCTTTTAAGATTGCTTTAATTCTTCTAAACATATTATTCAAAATGAAGTCTTCCTTCAAAGCTAAATGATATTTTAAAGCAGACGCATGTGCTAAACTTTGATGATATGGTATAGTTAGTGTTTTTAACATCTCTGGTGATAGGACTATTTTCCAATCATAATTTACGAGTTTATACAATATACTATTTTTTATCGTATATCTACTAGATAGTGTTGATAATTTCAAGTGACTGATCTGCGGATCTTTATTTTGTTCACTTGCTAGATTATTTAGCAAATATTTAACTCTATCATCTGTTTGATAAGTAATGGTTGATATGTTAACCGCATTACGTTTCTTTATACCGCTTATTGTTCCCCCTTGTGTAGGACAATAGGCGTGAGACAACATTCTTTCCTGTTGCGGATTGTTTGTATCAACTAGGATGGCGCTCAGCTCCTGTGTGTGCAGGTCATTTAACAAGCCTGTTCGTTCCGGTATTTTGTTGGAATATGTGTCGCTTTTAAAACCTGTTTGAGCTGGCTGGCGGCTTCTCCCTCGCCGTCATTCATTGTGCTTCTCCCTTGTCGTGTGATCACCCCTTTCCTCCTTGGATTTTGACGGGCGTGTCAGCTGTTGAACACTTTTATTTTCATAATTATTTTTATTATTATCATGATTATTATTATTTGCATTTATATTCTGTACATTCGCATTGTACGGTTTTAATTGCTTTTTAGCCGTACCTGGATGCGAGTACGCTCCTTTATGTGGAGTTGTATTACCTTTTTCAAAGGGTTGTTTATACTCTTTCCAATTCTCTTCTCTCTTCGCAAACTGCGTCGATTTTTTTTGCATTGGATTATGCATAGAGTACTGCTGCTGCTGCGGCTGGTTCTCTCTTCTCTCGTATTGTTTATTAACAAACTGCGATAACTGCGTTACAAGAATAAGAAGTTCCTCTATGGTTTTAACTCCTTGGGTATAAACAGCAAGTCTAATGTGTCTGTTAAAGTGGTAGCTTAACTTCAATACTAATTCGTGCTCCGTGAAACTGGGTCTAAGATGCTTACACCGTTCGACGAGTTGTATTATGTAGTCTTCCATTGAACGTTTGCTGTTGACGTAATACCGTCCATACTCCAGCTGGTCTCGTACCTCTCTCTGGGTATGTATATTCCAGTATCGATTTTAGAAGGATGCCTTGAACTGTTCATAAGTTTCTGTTTGGTCCCGAACAATCGCATACCATTTGGATGCTGTTTCCTGGAAATGTCGACTTACAAATTCTATACGTTCTCGGTCGTTTAAGTTGCTTCCTATAGTTGCCATTCCTCGTTCACATTTATGTAAAAATTCTATGGGGTTCTCCCATTTATTACCTTTAAAACTGATCTTCTCTCGATCGTCTACCTTTGCAGCACACATCATCATAGCACTGGGTCGTCTCTTGACTTCTGCTCGTAGTTTTTCTACCTCCTCTTGTAGTCCATCTTTCATATTGTTAATTTCTATGGAGTGGTGTGTAGTTTTCCTCGTGACCTCCTCCACAGCTATTTCTACAGTTTCGGTCCTCACAGTGAGTTCCTTTGTTTTATTAGTATTGTCCAGGATGCGCTCATTTACATCTTTGTGTCTGAGATCTTGCTCCTGCTTAGTAATTTTAAACTTTTCATTCCACTGTTCAGCCAGTTGTCGAATGTGTTCTTTCGTTTCACGTGTAGTATATTCACGCTGTTCTTTAAATTTACTGTCGATCTTTACAGCTTGTTCATTAAGTGATTGTTGAACTCGCTGTTCGACTGCTTCAACGCGTGCAGTAAGCTCTGTTTTTAAAGTATTACTGACGAGTTCTATATTACTCTCTAATTGAGTCTTCACTTCTTCAATAGTAATTTCTAATCGATTACGACTATCTATTATTTGAGTTTCTAATCTCGTATTACTATCTTCTAATCCTCCTAATTTATTTTCTACTTTTTCTAATTTTTCATTGCTACTTTCTAACTGCGTTTTAAGTTCTGCACTACTACTCTCTAATTGAGTTTTCAGTTCTGCACTATTCGTCTTCAACTCTTCTTGAAGTCGTTTAAACATTGTTTCGAAGTCCATTGTCGGTTGCTTCGCCATTTTTATAGTATGTAGCCTACGGTGTCCTAACTAATTCGTTATATGAATTATAATTTTATTATTGGTCAACCGTGACTATATTTCTTTATTTAAATTAATTTTATTTATCGGTATTAATTTCACAACTCTTTTTCTTCTCTGTACTTTATTATAACAATATGTAATATTATTTATTACACAAATTGACTATTAATTCTTTATTACAATATTTTGCTACTTATTTATTAGACTTTATTTATACCAGGGCACCATTTACTTGTAATGATATTTAACATTTATTGCACAACACGTTGTTTTTTCTACGTGTAGGGCCCCACATTGGGCGCCAATTACTATACAACGTTATTTTGTGACACTTACTTTCACACATACGCTCTTACTCGTATGCGCGCATTTACCCACGTCTCGGAGGTGATACTTTTCTTCAGCAGTATTTACCTTGATGTTCCCCGGCTGGGTCGCAGGCTTTGGTCGTTGGTTGAGTGTGGATAAGCGCGTGAATAACGTTATAAGTTTTAATTTACAAGTAAAGAGTACAGAGGATTGAGTAGTGGTTGTGAAATTAGTACGACTGTTTCAAGGAAAGCATATTCATTTGATTTATTCAAAAATAGCAACTTGTCATGTTATTTAAATTGTTCAATGTGGGTTTCTTGTTATATGAACACTTATATTCAATTCGAATATAATATACTCATAATATGTGTAACTCTGATTTCTTATACTTCTAAGATATAATGTATACACACATAAATTATATATGACCTGAAATAGTACACAGACATATACATATAACACACATAAATATATTAGGAAACATAATTCATACGTATAACATTTAAATATTGATTTAGTCTTTACAAGTGTGGGTTCCAATGTATACCACGTAAATGCAACTTTTAATTAATTCAAATATTAATTAAAATATTAATAGAGAATCTTCTTTACGTTAATTGATTCTATTTTTACTGTCTCAATTAATTAACCATTACGTAAATCTCATATTTAAAACTTACTCGTTTAATTAATTACAACATATAATAAACTATGGTTCTTTCTTGACCATTCAATTATGAGATTACTACTACGATCTTCTCTATTCTCATTTATATATTTAAACAATTATTTATTCATTCTTTAAGTTACAAAAAATATATTAATGTTCTGTAAACTTGGATATGGAAACTAGCTTTTGTTGATAGACTTCAGGGTCATTTATAATGTTAAATAAATGTTCGAGTTCACCTGCATTTTTCCTGCACACATTTAAATTGTTGTTACCGTCCTCCAGACTCTCGAGTTCGTTGATCCTCTTCGGTATCAGCTCCTCTTGTCTCTACGTCGTTGAATTCCTCGCTCCGTCTCCTGGATGCTGAGTTCTGACGTGGACCTCTAGTATTGATGGTAAACGGCTGGATGTAGATGCATAGGCTGTCCCTGCGTCCTCTCGTAGATGTCTAGTTCCTCGTCCTCTTCTTACTTGTCCCTCGTTGCTGTCTACAAGTTCTACGTAGTTATGACTCTGGTAGCTTCATTAATACAGTCTTTTATTTAAATCACTCGCTCTTTAATAACTGCACCGACGTACTGCCGGTTCCATCGCACTTCAGTTTATTTAAATACTTATAACGGAAAATTTAATCAATTGATAATTTTACTAAATAAACTATGCTGAATGCAAAAAGAAGGGTGTGTTTTAGAAAGCGGGGAGGTATTGAGACGCCAGAACAGTAAGGCGGCAGTAGTTGAAAGAAAATTAACTTGTAAAAAAAATCTGTAAAGTAAAGCGGTAAGTTAATAACGCCGGCGCTGGGGCTGACGAAAATAATGAATGTACTTTTATGTTAAGTCACGTTTTGGGACACCACTGTCATAAAATGTATTATTTGCTAAGATAGTAAGGGTGTTTGCGAAACGTTGTAAACTTAAGTGCATATAGCAATAGGTACCGTTAGACGAGAGAGAGCGTTGTGTGACTGAGATAACGATAGACGCTAGTTTTTTAAGCACGTGGAACACGGAAAAACGTTGGGCGAATCAGAAAAAGCGTCATGTGTTGCGCGGGAGGTTTTGGTTAAGCAGATTGGGCGAATTTGTATTTAGCGGTAGTTTAAACCTATAGGAACGTTTTGCTGTAGATCGTAGGTAAGGGAGACTCGAGGCAAGTATATATTATGAACTTAGAGAGAAATAAAGTTAGTCTTCTTTATATCGGCGGAATTATACGAAGAGACTCGCGTACGTTGTTTTGCGTCAATTATATATATTTTAATAAGTACGGTAAAGAATAAGTAAATTCGCAGAAGTAACAGAGTACGGGAACGTGATAATTACTAATACTAAAGTTATAAATAAAGTTTCATAAATCGTAATACGTCAAAGAGCGGATGATCGAAGTTATAATAAACAACAAGAAGTAATAATACATATGAAGTTCTATTAATTCAATACATTGTGGTAAATCGCGGAAAAAGGCGAATGAGTTCGGAGTAAAGTTACGACGTTGTGAATTAGTCGAGCCACACGCGACGCGAACTGAGTTAAATGCACTTAAGGTCAATTCATTAATCTTTATGTCCAGAGTGTATAATTATACGACATAGTTATTTATAGGTATAATCCATATGTCAGTGTAGTGCACCTGTGATAAAGTGAATTGTGCAGTTTTAACCAGGATTAACACACGACGACGGCTGCTGACGACTCACCGATCTACAACAGCTTCAGGACCACGCACTTTGGAAGGAATCTTACGCAAGTAACGAATAATGAACATTTAATTCTATGTTGTTGATAAATATTTTTGTTGTATTCAATATAGTGACTCAATCTGTCAGAAAAGGACTCATAGCTATTTAATAATATTCAATTTGTAAGATAAAACGATTCAAGTCATATAAAGAAATTTTGTAATGTATAAATGCAAATTGTTCATTAAAAGTTGATTAACATACTTTAATTTGTGTTTATTATTACTGGCGCCCTGAGGTATAATCAAGAGTCGGTACACTGGAATAAGTACTATAGACTATTATATAAATTATTAATATCATATTTGATCAAGGTAGTTTGTAATCTTATTTCTCACATGCTCGTAGGCCAACATAATTTTCAAATACATAATTTAACTCTTTTACAAAGGCCTATCTAGAAGTGTATTACATTCTGTCGCCCGGAATGTGGGACACGATTGAGTCACTATTAAATAAATTATAAATTAAGAACAAGTAGAAGTTAAGAAATAGTAAAAACATAGTTTATGATTACGCGAAGTAGGAGTAGGAGAAACAAGGACATACAAAACAACATTCACAACCTATACAACAACATGAGCACAAACACAAGTACCCAAAGCAACGCTATGGAAGTCGAAATAAATAATCAATTAGGCGATCCAGACACGCTCGCAGACATTTCAGAGGAGGATCAAGCGTCAGGGACGCGGGGACTAAACGGACAGAACGATGAAACCGCAGTGACACAACAATTTACACCAACAGTAGTAACAGAAATTCGGGAACGACCGATAAGTCAGACACCACTAGAGACAGACAAAAACACTGATATATATACAATGCTACAACAATTACTAAAACAGTCAGAAAAAGCAGAAAAACGACTGTCACTTCAAACAGAACAAACAATGAAACAGATCTCACAACAAACACAAGAAGAATCGAGAAATACAAAAGAACAGCTCTTACAACGAATACAAGAAGAATCGAAAAATACAAAAGAACAGATAGCACAAATTGCTGAACATGCGAGTAAAACAGACGAAAGGTTAGAACAACATGAATTAAGATTAGAACAAGCATTACAAGAAATGAAAAAGAAACCCATAAACAACACATAGAAATAAGAAACGAAGTCGCCATACAAATAGAACAAGAGAGAACAAACAACAAAAAACTGTTACAAGACTGCCAAGTAGAGACTAACAACAGAATCCAAGACAATACCGATAAGATTACTGAACTTAGCATTAATACTAAACAGCAAATCATAGAGTTGGACGAACGATATAGCAACAACATTCAAATTATAAACAAAAGATGCGATGATAATACGGTAGCAATCCAAGAATTACGAGCCGAAAAGATTGAAGAAATGAAGAAGGTGAGCGAAAATATTGACCGTAAGTCGGAAGAAACTGACCTGCAAATACGACAGATACAACGAGAAGTTAGTAATAAATTAGCACCAATTAATAACCAATCATATAACCATAACATTACTCACGAACAAGTAAAAAATATCAAGTACAATGGGACTGGAGGCTTCCCGATGGAGTTTATGAAGGAGATGGAAGATCTATACATGGAGCATTACCAAAATCACGGCAACGTCGCATGGATCGGAAGACACCTAGAAGGAGAGGCAGCAGTGTGGTGGAGATTGATCAAGAATAGTGTAACCAACTTCGCTGAGTTCAAAGAAGCCTTCACGAACAAATACTGGAGTGACATGATCCAAGAAAAGGTAAGAAACGAGCACGAATTTGGACGTTATCAGATGGAGAGTGGTATGAGCATGATACAATACCTAGAACGAAAATTGTTAGAGAACAGACAGTTAATTCCACCGATACCTGATCAACACCTGATCAGAAAAATTGCTAACATTATTCTCAAGGGGTACAGATCGCCATTATTACTCGTGGGGTTACGACTATTAATGAGTTCGAGAAAGTGTTATCAGAATTCATGGATTTGAGGAGTGAAACAAGGAAAACGACCCGGACACATAATGACAATCGACGTGAACATAAGCCGTGGGTGAGAGATGAAAGGAGAATGGAAGAAGGGTTGAACAAGGACGGGCCCATGACAATGAAACCCGGTCGAATACACAACACACAATAGACGACCAAATAAGTTTAGAAATTAACCAGAGCAGATCCTGACGACAAGCGGTAACCGAAGTAACAAAAGTGCCACTGCAATATCAACAAAATAAGGACAACATTGTACAGATGATGTAGATTTAAGTACTATTAAAAAGTATATTAATACCGTTGCTCTAGATTTAGAAGACGATGCATTAGATAATTATGATATAAGTATAGTGTATTGTATAAGCAAATGCCCGGAGATCAGAATATCATTAAATGAAATACCCCTAAACGGATTAATTGATACTGGAAGCCAAGTAAACGCTATATCTGAGAAATGGTTTAAAAATAAGAAGGAGAAATTGGGAAATGTAGAAACCTTAAGGCTATCAAATACTGTCATCAAAGGAGCAACTGGACAGAGATCGAAAAGAGTGACGCAGCAGGTATTGTTAACAACCAAGATCGAAGATGTGGAAGTTGACGGTGTATTCTTCGTGGTACCAGAACTAGTAACGGACTGTATAATAGGCCTAGGGCTACTAGAAGAATATGGGTGTAGTATCGATTTCCGCAACCAACAAGTAACAATTCCAGAAAAGGGGAACCAGAAGGAAGTCACGGCAGAGATATTCATGGCAGAGGTATTCAACGTAGCAGTCGTGTATGAGGGAGCAGATAATGAAGCAGTGGAGGGAAAACCCAAACTTACACACACACACACACACACACACACACACACACACACACACACACACACACACACACACACACACACAGAAAAACCACATGAAAATTGAAAAACAAAATGTAATAGCACACATCCGTATATTAATGTAGTAGTCGTAAGTAGCAAATTAAATGTAAGGGAAGTCAATGTAATAACGTATAATGAAAGTTAGTAGGTAAGAAACTATGAATGTTTAGAAAAATAAGTAAATAAGAAATGTTACAAAATGTTTAAAAAGGGAAATTGCAGTATGTAACAGATGTTATTGAAAGGCAAAGTAGACCGCCCACATTTGAAAGTAGTTTGACAAGTCAGGCAGAGAGGGACGGGTAGTTTGTTTGTAAACAAACCATAAAACCAGACCAACCCTGATGTCTAGGAGTCAGTAATAACTGAGTAGCGTTGTAATAAAATACTCACCCAGTTAGACTAAGAAATTTAAGGCAATTAATTAAATTGAATACATTGTTAATTTTAATTATAATGAATGTATTAATTATGTCAAGTTACTAGAATATATGAACAAAGTACTTATAATAATAATAATTTTAGAGACGCATCAATAGAACAAGTTTACAATTTTGATAAAAATGAACTCTACTTCTATGACGGAAAATTTGATCAATTGATAATTTTACTAAATAAACTTTGCTGAAAGCAAAAAGAAGGGTGTGTTTTAGAAAGCGGGGAGGTATTGAGACGCCAGAACCGTAAGGCGGCAATAGTTGAAAGAAAATTAACTTGTAAAAAAAATCTGTAGAGTAAAGCGGTAAGTTAATAACGCCGGCGCTGGGGCTGACGAAAATAATGCATGTACTTTTATGTTAAGTCACGTTTTGGGACACCACTGTCATAAAATGTATTATTTGCTAAGATAGTAAGGGTGTTTGCGAAACGTTGTAAACTTAAGTGCATATAACAATAGGTACCGTTAGACGAGAGAGAGCGTTGTGTGACTGAGATAAAGATAGACGCTAGTTTTTTAAGCACGTGGAACACGGAAAAACGTTGGGCGAATCAGAAAAAGCGTCATGTGTTGCGCGGGAGGTTTTGGTTAAGCAGATTGGGCGAATTTGTATTTAGCGGTAGTTTAAACCTATAGGAACGTTTTGCTGTAGATCGTAGGTAAGGGAGACTCGAGGCAAGTATATATTATGAACTTAGAGAGAAATAAAGTTAGTCTTCTTCATATCGGCGGAATTATACGAAGAGACTCGCGTACGTTGTTTTGCGTCAATTATATATATTTTAATAAGTACGGTAAAGAATAAGTAAATTCGCAGAAGTAACAGAGTACGGGAACGTGATAATTACTAATACTAAAGTTATAAATAAAGTTTCATAAATCGTAATACGTCAAAGAGCGGATGATCGAAGTTATAATAAACAACAAGAAGTAATAATACATATGAAGTTCTATTAATTCAATACATTGTGGTAAATCGCGGAAAAAGGCGAATGAGTTCGGAGTAAAGTTACGACGTTGTGAATTAGTCGAGCCACACGCGACGCGAACTGAGTTAAATGCACTTAAGGTCAATTCATTAATCTTTATGTCCAGAGTGTATAATTATCCGACATAGTTATTTATAGGTATAATCCATATGTCAGTGTAGTGCACCTGTGATAAAGTGAATTGTGCAGTTTTAACCTGGATTAACACACGACGACGGCTGCTGACGACTCACCGAACTACAACAGCTTCAGGACCACGCACTTTGGAAGGAATCTTACGCAAGTAACGAATAATGAACATTTAATTCTATGTTGTTGATAAATATTTTTGTTGTATTCAATATAGTGACTCAATCTGTCAGAAAAGGACTCATAGCTATTTAATAATATTCAATTTGTAAGATAAAACGATTCAAGTCATATAAAGAAATTTTGTAATGTATAAATGCAAATTGTTCATTAAAAGTTGATTAACATACTTTAATTTGTGTTTATTATTACTGGCGCCCTGAGGTATAATCAAGAGTCGGTACACTGGAATAAGTACTATAGACTATTATATAAATTATTAATATCATATTTGATCAAGGTAGTTTGTAATCTTATTTCTCACATGCTCGTAGGCCAACATAATTTTCAAATAAATAATTTAACTCTTTTACAAAGGCCTATCTAGAAGTGTATTACATTCTGTCGCCCGGAACGTGGGACACGATTGAGTCACTATTAAATAAATAATAAATTAAGAACAAGTAGAAGTTAAGAAATAGTATAAAACATAGTTTATGTTTACGCGAAGTAGGAGTAGGAGAAACAAGGACATACAAAACAACATTCACAACCTATACAACAACATGAGCACAAACACAAGTACCCAAAGCAACGCTATGGAAGTCGAAATAAATAATCAATTAGGCGATCCAGACACGCTCGCAGACATTTCAGAGGAGGATCAAGCGTCAGGGACGCGGGGACTAAACGGACAGAACGATGAAACCGCAGAGACACAACAATTTACACCAACAGTAGTAACAGAAATTCGGGAACGACCGATAAGTCGGACACCACTAGAGACAGACAAAAACACTGATATATATACAATGCTACAACAATTACTAAAACAGTCAGAAAAAGCAGAAAAACGACTGTCACTTCAAACAGAACAAACAATGAAACAGATCTCACAACAAATACAAGAAGAATCGAGAAATACAAAAGAACAGATAGCACAAATTGCTGAACATGCGAGTAAAACAGACGAACGGTTAGAACAACATGAATTAAGATTAGAACAAGCATTACAAGAAATGAAAAAACAAACCCATATACAACACATAGAAATAAGAAACGAAGTCGCCATACAAATAGAACAAGAGAGAACAAACAACAAAAAACTGTTACAAGACTGCCAAGTAGAGACTAACAACAGAATCCAAGACAATACCGATAAGATTACTGAACTTAGCATTAATACTAAACAGCAAATCATAGAGTTGGACGAACGATATAGCAACAACATTCAAATTATAAACAAAAGATGCGATGATAATACAGTAGCGATCCAAGAATTACGAGCCGAAAAGATTGAAGAAATGAAGAAGGTGAGCGAAAATATTGATCGTAAGTCGGAAGAAACTGACCTGCAAATACGACAGATACAACGAGAAGTTAGTAATAAATTAGCACCAATTAATAACCAATCATATAACCATAACATTACTCACGAACAAGTAAAAAATATCAAGTACAATGGGACTGGAGGCTTCCCGATGGAGTTTATGAAGGAGATGGAAGATCTATACATGGAGCATTACCAAAATCACGGCAACGTCGCATGGATCGGAAGACACCTAGAAGGAGAGGCAGCAGTGTGGTGGAGATTGATCAAGAATAGTGTAACCAACTTCGCTGAGTTCAAAGAAGCCTTCACGAACAAATACTGGAGTGACATGATCCAAGAAAAGGTAAGAAACGAGCACGAATTTGGACGTTATCAGATGGAGAGTGGTATGAGCATGATACAATACCTAGAACGAAAATTGTTAGAGAACAGACAGTTAATTCCACCGATACCTGATCAACACCTGATCAGAAAAATTGCTAACATTATTCTCAAGGGGTACAGATCGCCATTATTACTCGTGGGGTTACGACTATTAATGAGTTCGAGAAAGTGTTATCAGAATTCATGGATTTGAGGAGTGAAACAAGGAAAACGACCCGGACACATAATGACAATCGACGTGAACATAAGCCGTGGGTGAGAGATGAAGAGGAGAAAGGAAGAAGGGTTGAACAAGGACGGGCCCATGACAATGAAACCCGGTCGAATACACAACACACAATAGACGACCAAATAAGTTTAGAAATTAACCAGAGCAGATCCCGTCGACAAGCGGTAACCAAAGTAACAAAAGTGCCACTGCAATATCAACAAAACAAGGACAGCATTGTACAGATGATGTAGATTTAAGTACTATTAAAAAGTATATTAATAACGTTGCTCTAGATTTAGAAGACGATGCATTAGATAATTATGATATAAGTGTAGAGTATTGTATAAGCAAATGCCCGGAGATCAGAATATCATTAAATGAAATACCCCTATACGGATTAATTGATACTGGAAGCCAAGTAAACGCTATATCTGAGAAATGGTTTAAAAATAAGAAGGAGAAATTGGGAAATGTAGAAACCTTAAGGCTATCAAATACTGTCATCAAAGGAGCAACTGGACAGAGATCGAAAAGAGTGACGCAGCAGGTATTGTTAACAACCAAGATCGAAGATGTGGAAGTTGACGGTGTATTCTTCGTGGTACCAGAACTAGTAACGGACTGTATAATAGGCCTAGGGTTACTAGAAGAATATGGGTGTAGTATCGATTTCCGCAACCAACAAGTAACAATTCCAGAAAAGGGGAACCAGAAGGAAGTCACGGCAGAGATATTCATGGCAGAGGTATTCAACGTAGCAGTCGTGTATGAGGGAGCAGATAATGAAGCAATGGAGGGAAAACCCAAACTTACACACACACACACACACACACACACACACACACACACACACACACACACACACACACACACACACACAGAAACACCACATGAAAATTGAAAAACAAAATGTAATAGCACACATCCGTATATTAATGTAGTAGTCGTAAGTAGCAAATTAAATGTAAGGGAAGTCAATGTAATAACGTATAATGAAATTTAGTAGGTAAGAAACTATGAATGTTTAGAAAAATAAGTAAATAAGAAATGTTACAAAATGTTTAAAAAGGGAAATTGCAGTATGTAACAGATGTTATTGAAAGGCAAAGTAGACCGCCCACATTTGAAAGTAGTTTGACAAGTCAGGCAGAGAGGGACGGGTAGTTTGTTTGTAAACAAACCATAAAACCAGACCAACCCTGATGTCTAGGAGTCAGTAATAACTGAGTAGCGTTGTAATAAAATACTCACCCAGTTAGACTAAGAAATTTAAGGCAATTAATTAAATTGAATACATTGTTAATTTTAATTATAATGAATGTATTAATTATGTCAAGTTACTAGAATATATGAACAAAGTACTTATAATAATAATAATTTTAGGGACGCATCAATAGAACTAGTTTACAATTTTGATAAAATTGAACTCTACTTCTATGACGGAAAATTTGATCAATTGATAATTTTACTAAATAAACTATGCTGAAAGCAAAAAGAAGGGTGTGTTTTAGAAAGCGGGGAAGTATTGAGACGCCAGAACCGTAAGGCGGCAATAGTTGAAAGAAAATTAACTTGTAAAAAAAATCTGTAGAGTAAAGCGGTAAGTTAATAACGCCGGCGCTGGGGCTGACGAAAATAATGAATGTACTTTTATGTTAAGTCACGTTTTGGGACACCACTGTCATAAAATGTATTATTTGCTAAGATAGTAAGGGTGTTTGCGAAACGTTGTAATCTTAAGTGCATATAACAATAGGTACCGTTAGACGAGAGAGAGCGTTGTGTGACTGAGGTAACGATAGACGCTAGTTTTTTAAGCACGTGGAACACGGAAAAACGTTGGGCGAATCAGAAAAAGCGTCATGTGTTGCGCGGGAGGCTTTGGTTAAGCAGATTGGGCGAATTTGTATTTAGCGGTAGT
Organism: Magicicada septendecula; assembly: GCA_034769895.1. Lineage (NCBI taxonomy): Eukaryota > Metazoa > Arthropoda > Insecta > Hemiptera > Cicadidae > Magicicada > Magicicada septendecula. The sequence goes on from CM068368.1 coordinate 667,173,722, forward strand.
TAAAACCTATAGGAACGTTTTGCTGTAGATCGTAGGTAAGGGAGACTCGAGGCAAGTATATATTATGAACTTAGAGAGAAATAAAGTTAGTCTTCTTTATATCGGCGGAATTATACGAAGAGACTCGCGTACGTTGTTTTGCGTCAATTATATATATTTTAATAAGTACGGTAAAGAATAAGTAAATTCGCAGAAGTAACAGAGTACGGGAACGTGATAATTACTAATACTAAAGTTATAAATAAAGTTTCATAAATCGTAATACGTCAAAGAGCGGATGATCGAAGTTATAATAAACAACGAGAAGTAATAATACATATGAAGTTCTATTAATTCAATACATTGTGGTAAATCGCGGAAAAAGGCGAATGAGTTCGGAGTAAAGTTACGACGTTGTGAATTAGTCGAGCCACACGCGACGCGAACTGAGTTAAATGCACTTAAGGTCAATTCATTAATCTTTATGTCCAGAGTGTATAATTATACGACATAGTTATTTATAGGTATAATCCATATGTCAGTGTAGTGCACCTGTGATAAAGTGAATTGTGCAGTTTTAACCAGGATTAACACACGACGACGGCTGCTGACGACTCACCGATCTACAACAGCTTCAGGACCACGCACTTTGGAAGGAATCTTACGCAAGTAACGAATAATGAACATTTAATTCTATGTTGTTGATAAATATTTTTGTTGTATTCAATATAGTGACTCAATCTGTCAGAAAAGGACTCATAGCTATTTAATAATATTCAATTTGTAAGATAAAACGATTCAAGTCATATAAAGAAATTTTGTAATGTATAAATGCAAATTGTTCATTAAAAGTTGATTAACATACTTTAATTTGTGTTTATTATTACTGGCGCCCTGAGGTATATTCAAGAGTCGGTACACTGGAATAAGTACTATAGACTATTATATAAATTATTAATATCATATTTGATCAAGGTAGTTTGTAATCTTATTTCTCACATGCTCGTAGGCCAACATAATTTTCAAATAAATAATTTAACTCTTTTACAAAGGCCTATCTAGAAGTGTATTACATTCTGTCGCCCGGAACGTGGGACACGATTGAGTCACTATTAAATAAATTATAAATTAAGAACAAGTAGAAGTTAAGAAATAGTATAAAACATAGTTTATGTTTACGCGAAGTAGGAGTAGGAGAAACAAGGACATACAAAACAACATTCACAACCTATACAACAACATGAGCACAAACACAAGTACCCAAAGCAACGCTATGGAAATCGAAATAAATAATCAATTAGGCGATCCAGACACGCTCGCAGACATTTCAGAGGAGGATCAAGCGTCAGGGACGCGGGGACTAAACGGACAGAACGATGAAACCGCAGAGACACAACAATTTACACCAACAGTAGTAACAGAATTCGGGAACGACCGATAAGTCAGACACCACTAGAGACAGACAAAAACACTGATATATATACAATGCTACAACAATTACTAAAACAGTCAGAAAAAGCAGAAAAACGACTGTCACTTCAAACAGAACAAACAATGAAACAGATCTCACAACAAATACAAGAAGAATCGAGAAATACAAAAGAACAGATAGCACAAATTGCTGAACATGCGAGTACAACAGACGAACGGTTAGAACAACATGAATTAAGATTAGAACAAGCATTACAAGAAATGAAACAACAAACACATAAACAACACATAGAAATAAGAAACGAAGTCGCCATACAAATAGAACAAGAGAGAACAAACAACAAAAAACTGTTACAAGACTGCCAAGTAGAGACTAACAACAGAATCCAAGACAATACCGATAAGATTACTGAACTTAGCATTAATACTAAACAGCAAATCATAGAGTTGGACGAACGATATAGCAACAACATTCAAATTATAAACAAAAGATGCGATGATAATACGGTAGCGATCCAAGAATTACGAGCCGAAAAGATTGAAGAAATGAAGAAGGTGAGCGAAAATATTGATCGTAAGTCGGAAGAAACTGACCTGCAAATACGACAGATACAACGAGAAGTTAGTAATAAATTAGCACCAATTAATAACCAATCATATAACCATAACATTACTCACGAACAAGTAAAAAATATCAAGTACAATGGGACTGGAGGCTTCCCGATGGAGTTTATGAAGGAGATGGAAGATCTATACATGGAGCATTACCAAAATCACGGCAACGTCGCATGGATCGGAAGACACCTAGAAGGAGAGGCAGCAGTGTGGTGGAGATTGATCAAGAATAGTGTAACCAACTTCGCTGAGTTCAAAGAAGCCTTCACGAACAAATACTGGAGTTATATGATCCAAGAAAAGGTAAGAAACGAGCACGAATTTGGACGTTATCAGATGGAGAGTGGTATGAGCATGATACAATACCTAGAACGAAAATTGTTAGAGAACAGACAGTTAATTCCACCGATACCTGATCAACACCTGATCAGAAAAATTGCTAAACATTATTCTCAAGGGGTACAGATCGCCATTATTACTCGTGGGGTTACGACTATTAATGAGTTCGAGAAAGTGTTATCAGAATTCATGGATTTGAGGAGTGAAACAAGGAAAACGACCCGGACACATAATGACAATCGACGTGAACATAAGCCGTGGGAGAGATGAAGAGGAGAATGGAAGAAGGGTTGAACAAGGACGGGCCCATGACAATGAAACCCGGTCGAATACACAACACACAATAGACGACCAAATAAGTTTAGAAATTAACCAGAGCAGATCCCGTCGACAAGCGGTAACCAAAGTAACAAAAGTGCCACTGCAATATCAACAAAACAAGGACAGCATTGTACAGATGATGTAGATTTAAGTACTATTAAAAAGTATATTAATACCGTTGCTCTAGATTTAGAAGACGATGCATTAGATAATTATGATATAAGTGTAGAGTATTGTATAAGCAAATGCCCGGAGATCAGAATATCATTAAATGAAATACCCCTATACGGATTAATTGATACTGGAAGCCAAGTAAACGCTATATCTGAGAAATGGTTTAAAAATAAGAAGTAGAAATTGGGAAATGTAGAAACCTTAAGGCTATCAAATACTGTCATCAAAGGAGCAACTGGACAGAGATCGAAAAGAGTGACGCAGCAGGTATTGTTAACAACCAAGTTCGGAGATGTGGAAGTTGACGGCGTATTCCTCGTGGTACCAGAACTAGTAACGGACTGTATAATAGGCCTAGGGTTACTAGAAGAATATGGGTGTAGTATCGATTTCCGCAACCAACAAGTAACAATTCCAGAAAAGGGGAACCAGAAGGAAGTCACGGCAGAGATATTCATGGCAGAGGTATTCAACGTAGCAGTCGTGTATGAGGGAGCAGATAATGAAGCAATGGAGGGAAAACCCAAACTTACACACACACACACACACACACACACACACACACACACACACACACACACACACACACACACACACACACACACACACACACACAGAAACACCACATGAAAATTGAAAAAACAGAATGTAATAGCACTCATCCGTATATTAATGTAGTAGTCGTAAGTAGCAAATTAAATGTAAGGGAAGTCAATGTAATAACGTATAATGAAAGTTAGTAGGTAAGAAACTACGAATGTTTAGAAAAATAAGTAAATAAGAAATGTTACAAAATGTTTAAAAAGGGAAATTGCAGTATGTAACAGATGTTATTGAAAGGCAAAGTAGACCGCCCACATTTGAAAGTAGTTTGACAAGTCAGGCAGAGAGGGACGGGTAGTTTGTTTGTAAACAAACCATAAAACCAGACCAACCCTGATGTCTAGGAGTCAGTAATAACTGAGTAGCGTTGTAATAAAATACTCACCCAGTTAGACTAAGAAATTTAAGGCAATTAATTAAATTGAATACATTGTTAATTTTAATTATAATGAATGTATTAATTATGTCAAGTTACTAGAATATATGAACAAAGTACTTATAATAATAATAATTTTAGGGACGCATCAATAGAACTAGTTTACAATTTTGATAAAATTGAACTCTACTTCTATGACGGAAAATTTGATCAATTGATAATTTTACTAAATAAACTATGCTGAAAGCAAAAAGAAGGGTGTGTTTTAGAAAGCGGGGAGGTATTGAGACGCCAGAACCGTAGGGCGGCAATAGTTGAAAGAAAATTAACTTGTAAAAAAAAATCTGTAGAGTAAAGCGGTAAGTTAATAACGCCGGCGCTGGGGCTGACAAAAATAATGAATGTACTTTTATGTTAAGTCACGTTTTGGGACACCACTGTCATAAAATGTATTATTTGCTAAGATAGTAAGGGTGTTTGCGAAACGTTTTAAACTTAAGTGCATATAACAATAGGTATCGTTAGACGAAAGAGAGCGTTGTGTGACTGAGATAACGATAGACGCTAGTTTTTTAAGCACGTGGAACACGGAAAAACGTTGGGCGAATCAGAAAAAGCGTCATGTGTTGCGCGGGAGGTTTTGGTTAAGCAGATTGGGCGAATTTGTATTTAGCGGTAGTTAAAACCTATAGGAACGTTTTGCTGTAGATCGTAGGTAAGGGAGACTCGAGGCAAGTATATATTATGAACTTAGAGAGAAATAAAGTTAGTCTTCTTTATATCGGCGGAATTATACGAAGAGACTCGCGTACGTTGTTTTGCGTCAATTATATATATTTTAATAAGTACGGTAAAGAATAAGTAAATTCGCAGAAGTAACAGAGTACGGGAACGTGATAATTACTAATACTAAAGTTATAAATAAAGTTTCATAAATCGTAATAAGTCAAAGAGCGGATGATCGAAGTTATAATAAACAACAAGAAGTAATAATACATATGAAGTTCTATTAATTCAATACATTGTGGTAAATCGCGGAAAAAGGCGAATGAGTTCGGAGTAAAGTTACGACGTTGTGAATTAGTCGAGCCACACGCGACGCGAACTGAGTTAAATGCACTTAAGGTCAATTCATTAATCTTTATGTCCAGAGTGTATAATTATACGACATAGTTATTTATAGGTATAATCCATATGTCAGTGTAGTGCACCTGTGATAAAGTGAATTGTGCAGTTTTAACCAGGATTAACACACGACGACGGCTGCTGACGACTCACCGATCTACAACAGCTTCAGGACCACGCACTTTGGAAGGAATCTTACGCAAGTAACGAATAATGAACATTTAATTCTATGTTGTTGATAAATATTTTTGTTGTATTCAATATAGTGACTCAATCTGTCAGAAAAGGACTCATAGCTATTTAATAATATTCAATTTGTAAGATAAAACGATTCAAGTCATATAAAGAAATTTTGTAATGTATAAATGCAAATTGTTCATTAAAAGTTGATTAACATACTTTAATTTGTGTTTATTATTACTGGCGCCCTGAGGTATAATCAAGAGTCGGTACACTGGAATAAGTACTATAGACTATTATATAAATTATTAATATCATATTTGATCAAGGTAGTTTGTAATCTCATTTCTCACATGCTCGTAGGCCAACATAATTTTCAAATAAATAATTTAACTCTTTTACAAAGGCCTATCTAGAAGTGTATTACATACTGTCCAAAACATTACTACACTTTGTAAAGTTTACATTGTCGAGATGCATGGATTCCTCTTACTAAATGAATTTGATCTGAGCTGAAAGTGTCGCGCGCTGGGGTTTTATACTGCTGCCCGTTGCAATTCCTGTTGGAAACTGTTTCTGACAACTTTGGACTGGCCGGCGCATCGGTTTCATCATCACTTTCAACCTACGCGTCTTTTTATGAAGCGTACACTTTTTTATAAATATTATTACACCAATAGTTAGGTATAATATGAAACCTTGTCTCTGCAAATTTTGGTTGTTACCCTGTGCAAATTACGACAGCTATGGCAAAATTTCACACGGTGTCTGAACCGTTCCCACGATTAATGACCACTTAACGCCAAATTGAAGCGCCAGGCGTCAGCTATGTATTCACATATGTCGCTGATTCGTGTGACTTATGGTTCACGTACAATCCTTAAAAAGCTGTGTGAAATCTTCCACCCTCTTTTGCATAATTGAACCTGTCTGTTATTTACACATGTACACATACACACACAAGCAGACTGATACACAAGCAGCGGCAGTCCACTCTGACGTCACCTCTGCCGGTCTTAGCGTGTTAATAGGTCCCCTTCGTTATGTTTTAAAAACCAACAAAGTCATGCGTTTCCATATGCATGCTTACGTACAATATTTGATTTATTTAAAAAAATATTGCTTATATTTATTACATTCTTTCTTATCTATAACGTACATTATATTATTTTTATTATGTACATCTTACATATTTTATACTTATATACGAAAACACGTTATCATACCTCAGTCAGGGGTTGATACATATACTTATGCTAAACATATCGTTGCAATATATATTGCGACAATACAAATAAGTAAGGTACTGAGCATGAAATATAAAAATTTAAATTTACTTAATAAACTGTAAATAATTAATAATATATTAGAAATAAGCATGTTAGGGATTGCAAGCTTGGCTCAGACAAAAATATGAACAGGTGTTTCGACCTGAATCAACGTGCACACACACACAAATGTAACTGAAAGTGTGTACACCAGTATTTTGCTAGTGTGTGTGAACGCAGGTCTCTGCAGGGGAGTTTGCCACCCCAAGATGAATAATTGCACAATTACTGTTTTTCCGTAATTCTTCATAAACTAGAAATAAGAATTAAAATCCAAAAGCACAATAAAATGTAAATAAATTTACTAAATACTGTGTACGAAAACCACGCGAAAGTGACACACCGTACAAGTGCAATAGTGAAATAACTGTGTACAAATCGAAAGGGTTAAGTTGCAATGTCCAAAATTACAGTGAACATGTGTTATAAAATTTGTTATAAGATAAGTATAAGAGTATACTTACAAGACTCTGCAATTCGCAGAAATATAAAAAATAGCGAATTTGACAAAGAGTGGGGGAACTGAAGCCAAAGACAGTTTCTAACATGTCGATTTCGGATCACTGCAGGGTATCGACCAAGACATGGGTATAAATAGGACACGCAAGCTACAGTGGTTCTCTTTCTTGAATCATCCACGGTGCAGCGGGAGCTTATGCCCGTCAGCACAGCATATTTATTTTTTTTTTGTAAACAGTTTAAATTTGCCAGTTACGTACAAATACGTAACTAAGCTGTAAAGACAATCATTTTAATTAATAACAGCACTACTTAAGAAGATCCATTAATGATTCGACACTAGACAAGAAAAGAGTTCCAGAGAGAGATACGACGCTAGACAAGAGAAGAGTTCCAGAGAGAGATACGACGCTGGACAAGAGGAGAGTTCCAGAGAGAGATACGACGCTGGACAAGAGAAGAGTTCCAGAGAGAGATACGACGCTGGACAAGAGGAGAGTTCCAGAGAGAGAGACAGCCGACGCTGGACAAGAGGAGAAGAGAGACAGCCGACGCTGGAGGCGAGACGAGGACGAACACCGATGGAACAAAAATGATCGAGTATGATTTACGACAATAAGGTGATAGACAACTTATTCATATCTTAATCATACCAAGAATTCAAAGACAGTTAAAGACATTAATATTTTATTTAAAAATAAGAGCAATGTTTCTTGTATAGTAGAGTTAAAATCATAGATGTTTTAGAAATACGATTAACATAACAAGAGCTCAAATTAATATGATATAAAATGATTGCAAAGCATTTAAATAAAAACAATTAGTATTTGAGAAAACAGTACTGAGAGACAATAACTATTAATATTTTGAGTACGTTACAATATAGAAAAAAAGATTTAAAAATTGATTTTGAAACATATTAATAGACTGAGTAGTCTGAAAATGAGATTTTTCTTTTATATAATAATTAGTAGTATAGAATATTTAGTCAGTAAGGATGTATATATCTTAAGCCTTACGGCATAATAACAAATAAATAACTAATGTTTTAAAATCGAAGTCAGTGCCATGTGCACATATTTTTTTATAGTATCAAATAAATTTTAATTACCGTTTCAAGTTACATAGAGTTCTTATTGCAGATACACCTGACACCCAATTTAAATGTTGTATTGTTTAAAGAATTTGTCAATCTTGAACGTGAGATCGTTCACGCCTATTTATGTGTATGTAACGTTGCATAAATTTGGTGCTCCAAGATCGTGGGGCTCCACAAATTTAAATTAAATTAAATTTGCAATTTATTACGTTGCAAAGAATGGCTCCCAAAGAACGTGGGGCTATTCAAAAACAAATAGGAGTGTATTTGTATTTGAAATTAAATTTTAACAAAATTTGTATCGGGATCATAGAATGTCGCCCTGCACGTGGGGCACGACATGCCTAAATTTATGTACAAAAATTTGTTACATAAAATTGTAGCTCATGAATGTATGACCCGATCCCCATCATTTAACTATTAAAATTTTTTTATGTAGCTAAATGGTTGCTCTAAAAAAATATAAAGAGTGTGTTAAATGAAAAATGTATAATATGTAATTATTATTTATATTAAACAGTAACTGAATGTAATGTTAAATTGTTGTGTAATCACACAGCTGGCGCCCACAAATAATATTGTTGTCTATGTAACAGGTGTAACTGTAATGAGTATTAATAATAACTATTAATAAAAATACAGAAATAAATAAATAAGTAGGGAACGGTTATCAATAATAATTTTTAAAGAATTACTACTAAATAAATATTTTAATAATACTTCAACATGACGACTCCAGGAAATTTAGACGTCGAAGAATTCCAGATGATGATGCGTGCCTGGGTCGATGAATTAAGCACAAAACAGACAGAAAATTTAAATAAACAGACAGAAAATTTAAATGCTAGAATAGACGAATTAAAAGAATCTAATAAGAAACAAACAGAAAGTTTAGAAAATAAATTAGAGCTACAGTCTGAAAATTTTAGACAGGACACCATAAAAATTACAGAGAGTTTAGAAGAGTTAAAAATTGATAATCTTGAAATAAAACAAAGTATAATTGACAGTAATGCGCAGTTAACTGAAAAAATTGTTAATACAAACAGACGTATTGACACGATCGCAGAAAATGTCTGTGGAATAATTAATAAACAAACGGAGCTAATATGTGAAAAGATAGTATGTGAAGAATTCATACAAATTGAAAATACATGTGTAATTACCAACGATAATTATAAAAAAGTAATTAACATTAAGGAGGAGAAGCAAATAAAGGTTAATAAAACATACCTTATTAATAGCGATATTCCAAGTGTGAGGCACACACACAATAGTAAATCACACAAGATGACACATTTGAAACACATAAGACACCACACTTACGGAGATAAATATCACTGTAGGCCTAACAAGAAACGTAGTAAGTTATCTAGACGAAACACTACGCAAAATTGTGGTAAATATGATGTTAGATATACGCACGATAATTATAATAACGATAATTATAACTGTAAGTATGAAAACTACAGAGGTTATCATAAACGACGAATGAAAAAACCGTCGACAGCTGTTCACGTCAGTTCACTCAACCAAACTAGGGACGAGAGAATTGAGAAAGAGCGAAGCATTTGTAACGAGAGAAAGAGGGTAGATTTTAAGTGGCCGACAGGCAAGATGAAAATGTTACTCTATGAACAGGTGACTTATACGATCAAAACAAACGTTCACAAGGTAAGTACGCACACAAACGAGGGATAATACAATGGAACGCGGACGTTGTTTACACGAGGGTGAACACAATGAATGTCCTGTGTACAACAACCAATTGTTATAATGAGGGGTGTCAGTTCTAACGACACACCGAACTCAGAACTCAATACCCTAAAATAAATAATTATTTTTAAATGAGAAAAATAATATTACTATTAATTATTAATAATAATATAAGAGGGTTAATTAAGAAATGTATTAGTGATGGTAAGGAATGCTATTGTAGAGAAATATTTAAGAAAGTAATGGTAAAAGATGTTATTGTTGTTGTTAATATGAAGAAATGGTAAGGAATGTTATTACTGATATGTTATAAATATGAAGAAATGATTAAGATGAGCAATAATTGCCATAATTTTTAGAACGACTGATCAAGCGAACACTAATTGAAGATACAAGGACACAGAAGAAAGCGAGAGTGAAAAGTCATAAGGGCAGAGACTACTTAGGATTAAGGACTTCGAGAAAAATATCGTTGTTTTCCAAGACAGTTCCTCTGTAACCGATCATGCGACACACTACAAGCTAAAAGAGTATTCTGTTACGGAAGTGTATTTCAAGAAAGTAGTAACGATCAGAAAGGTAATGTTAAAGAAATGTAATAAAAGGTAATGAACGTTAATGTATTGTATAAATAATGTATTAGATAAAGTAATGTCATGTTAAGAAAAGAGCTAAGGAAGATTAGAAGCGAAGGTAAGAATGTATGAATTAAGATAATGTAAAATTAAGGACCGAATGTACACACATTAGTAGGGCAGAACACTTTCATCGTATATGATGAGATACAGAAAAAAGAAATTGGTAAATTCCACGCAATGTCATTTAGGAAGTTCTACACATGAAAACAGAGGTCAATGGAACCAGTCAAATCAGCTGTTTGTAAAGCCACCCTACTACAAGGTCGAGAGCAGTGAGCGTACGAAGAGGGGAGGTAAGACATTTGTATACACTCCAATTAAGGGTGAAATGACGAATATTATTCTTTATTATTTGTTACATTTTTTTTGCAAATAATAATAATAAATAAATAAAAAAAATTATAATAAATAAATTTATTAAATTTTTTTTTGTTACCAAGCAGAGGAATAATGCGACAGTACAAATAAGTGAGGTACTGAGCATGAAATATAAAAATTTAAATTTACTTAATAAACTGTAAATAATTAATAATATATTAGAAATAAGCATGTTGGGGATTGCAAGCTTGGCTCAGACAAAAATATGAACAGGTGTTTCGACCTGAATCAACGTGCACACACACACAAAAGTAACTGAAAGTGTGTACACCAGTATTTTGCTAGTGTGTGTGAACGCAGGTCTCTGCAGGCGAGTTTGCCACCCCAAGATGAATAATTGCACAATTACTGTTTTTCCGTAATTCTTCATAAACTAGAAATAAGAATTAAAATCCAAAAGCACAATAAAATGTAAATAAATTTACTAAATACTGTGTACGAAAACCACGCGAAAGTGACACACCGTACAAGTGCAATAGTGAAATAACTGTGTACAAATCGAAAGGGTTAAGTTGCAATGTCCAAAATTACAGTGAACATGTGTTATAAAATTTGTTATAAGATAAGTATAAGAGTATACTTACAAGACTCTGCAATTCGCAGAAATATAAAAAATAGCGAATTTGACAAAGAGTGGGGGAACTGAAGCCAAAGACAGTTTCTAACATGTCGATTTCGGATCACTGCAGGGTGTCGACCAAGACATGGGTATAAATAGGACACGCACGCTACAGTGGTTCTCTTTCTTGAATCATCCACGGTGCAGCGGGAGCTTATGCCCGTCAGCACAGCATATTTATTTTTTTTTTGTAAACAGTTTAAATTTGCCAGTTACGTACAAATACGTAACTAAGCTGTAAAGACAATCATTTTAATTAATAACAGCACTACTTAAGAAGATCCATTAATGATTCGACACTAGACAAGAGAAGAGTTCCAGAGAGAGATACGACGCTAGACAAGAGAAGAGTTCCAGAGAGAGATACGACGCTGGACAAGAGGAGAGTTCCAGAGAGAGATACGACGCTGGACAAGAGAAGAGTTCCAGAGAGAGATACGACGCTGGACAAGAGGAGAGTTCCAGAGAGAGAGACAGCCGACGCTGGACAAGAGGAGAAGAGAGACAGCCGACGCTGGAGGCGAGACGAGGACGAACACCGATGGAACAAAAATGATCGAGAATGATTTACGACAATAAGGTGATAGACAACTTATTCATATCTTAATCATACCAAGAATTCAAAGACAGTTAAAGACATTAATATTTTATTTAAAAATAAGAGCAATGTTTCTTGTATAGTAGAGTTAAAATCATAGATGTTTTAGAAATACGATTAACATAACAAGAGCTCAAATTAATATGATATAAAATGATTGCAAAGCATTTAAATAAAAACAATTAGTATTTGAGAAAACAGTACTGAGAAACAATAACTATTAATATTTTGAGTACGTTACAATATAGAAAAAAAGATTTAAAAATTGATTTTGAAACATATTAATAGACTGAGTAGTCTGAAAATGAGATTTTTCTTTTATATAATAATTAGTAGCATAGAATATTTAGTCAGTAAGGATGTATATATCTTAAGCCTTACGGCATAATAACAAATAATAACTAATGTTTTAAAATCGATGTCAGTGCCATGTGCACATATTTTTTATAGTATCAAATAAATTTTAATTACCGTTTCAAGTTACATAGAGTTCTTATCGCAGATACACCTGACACCCAATTTAAATGTTGTATTGTTTAAAGAATTTGTCAATCTTGAACGTGAGATCGTTCACGCCTATTTATGTGTATGTAACGTTGCATAAATTTGGTGCTCCAAGATCGTGGGGCTCCACAAATTTAAATTAAATTAAATTTGCAATTTATTACGTTGTAATATATATATATTGTTACGACGGTCTACTCGATCGTCGTAAGTACAGTGGAAACAAAATAAGTACAAGACACCAATTAAGTCACTAATCACACCTTTCATTGTTATAGTAAAACAGTTCGTAATTAACAACACAGTGTCTACAACAAATCAAATGAAAATTGTTCATACGCAATAAAATGTCCACTAATATTGAAACACAACTGTATTACAATTATACCGTCCGAATATAAAACGCAATACTTCACTAATAACTACTTGAACGTACACCGTAATAACTCGAACCGCTCTGTAAATATCGCACTAATACTCTCGAACCGCACAGTCAAAAATCTCGCATTGAACTGAAAACTAAAACCGCGACGCGATGTATTTATAGTTCGCTCACACACCAGAAGCTTCCAAACTGCGTCTTATCTCTCGCGAACTACGTAATTGCTGCGGCCTTGACACAGTCCGAGCGCCCGAGCGAAGGCTGGCAGAGTCGAGAAAATTCTCGCAACATGCGTTTAGTAGCACGTACACCACACGCTTACGTCGAGATCTTTCTGGCGCATTCGATAAACGCGTAGATTGTTCTGTGCTGTCGTAGCACTGCCCCCTCCTTAAGCCTGTTCGTCCCGAACTGGCAAAGCGTCTCTAAATTTGTATTTAGCCAGGCGATCTAGGTGGACGACCTTGAACTTTCGCTGTCGTTCCTGTTGAATCCGATAAACAACATCGTTAATCCTTTTTTTTACAGTGTAGGGTCCTTCCCAGTTAGACTGAAGCTTAGGTGAGCGACCACGACGGCGCTTTGGATTGAACAACCAGACCTGATCTCCTTCTTGGAAACCCACACTATTGCTGCGAATGTCATACCGAGTTTTCATTTTACCACTGGCAATCTTGAGCCGTCCTCTTACCAAGCGATTCATTTCTCGCAGTTGGTTTTCTAATTGCGAGGAATAGTTCTTTGGCTGTTGGGACTGAGTCTCAGGTGATCCAAACATCAAGTCCCCAGGAAGACGAATCTCCCGCCCAAACACCAATTTTGCTGTAGTCATGCCGGTTGTGTCATGTACTGATGCCCTATACGCCATAAGGAATAGTGGTATACGTTGGTCCCAGTCTGTTTGGTTCTCGTCAACAACTTTCGAAAGATGCTGCTCAAGTGTCCTGTTGAATCTCTCAACCATCCCGTCCGACTGAGGATGCAGAGGCGTTGTCCTGGTCTTTCGAATTCCCAGTAGACGGCATAATTCTTTAAACACTCCTGATTCGAAATTTCTCCCTTGATCCGTATGGATTTCCATAGGGGCTCCATAACGGCAACAGAAGTTGTGAACTAACTGCTTTGCCACAGTGGTAACCTCCTGATTTGGAATTGCGTATGCTTCCACCCACTTAGTAAAGTAGTCACCTACAACCATGATGTACCGGTTTCCATCGTCAGTAACTGGGAATGGTCCAGCAATGTCTATGGCAATTCTCTCGAAAGGTTGTCCAACGTTATACTGTCTCATTTTTCCCCTGCTTCTGGTTTGTGGGCCCTTGCTTGCAGCACATATTTCACACGTCCGAACCCATTCCTCTACGTCGTGGCGAAGATGAAGCCAATAGAATCGCTTCCGTATTTTGTCAAGGGTTTTGTTAACGCCAAGATGGCCTCCAGATGTTCCATCATGCATCTCCTTCAAAACAGACTGCACTTTACTTCGGGGAACTATCAACTGCATGACCACGTCTCGTCCATCTGCACTTTCCCAAGCCCTTTTCAGCAATCCGTTTTCTAAGGTGAGAGATTCCCATTGTGCCCAGTAACCCTTCAGCACTTCGGAACCATGGCAGATATCTTGCCAATCCGGGCGGCGACCTTCCTCTTTTGCTGTCAAGATCGGTCCAATGTCTTCATCAGTCATCTGTTCTTGTCGACAGTCTTGTGTTGTCCAGCCATCAGCCAGGAAATCTACAGTGATGGCTTGAACATGTTCGCTTGAGTTTTGTTCTTCCTTTCTGTGGCAATGTCGGCAGTCTTCCGGGCACGGTCTTCGTGATAAGCCATCTGCATTACCGTGCAGGCGCCCCCGCCGATGTTGTACCTTGAAGTTGTACTCTTGCAGACGTTCGAGCCACCTTGCCAACTGTCCTTCCGGATTTTTAAATCTCAAGAGCCATGCAAGTGCAGCATAGTCGGTACGTAGTGAAAACTCCCTCCCATAGAGGTATTTATGGAAGTGCTCCAAAGCTCTGACAATTGCCAGCAACTCTTTTCTTGTAACACAATAATTTCTCTCTGGTTTAGAAAGCGTCTTGCTGTAATACGCTATTACTCGTTCTTCACCGTTCTGCACTTGAGACAAAACTGCTCCCAGACCAGAATTGCTTGCGTCTGTGTCTACGATGTACTTCCCTTCGGAAGCTGGAAAAGCGAGAATTGGCTGCGAACATAATGCAATCTTCAACGTTCTAAATGCTTGTTCACACTCTCTCGACCATTGGAAGTTTCATTTATTTTCCGTTAGCTCATGTAGTGGTTTAGCAATAGTAGCGAAGCCTTTCACAAAACGTCGGTAATATGAGCATAACCCCAGGAAACTCCGAACTTCGTGTTTATTCTTCGGAACTGGCCAGTCTCTTACGGTGTCTACTTTATTAGGATCCATGCTAACGCCCGCTGCCGAAACCAGATGGCCCAAATACTGTACTTCCTTCTGGAATAGAGAACACTTCTTCGGGCTCAGCTTCAGTTGTGCACCGTGAATTCTAGTTAGAACTTCCTTAAGGTTTTCCAAATGATCTTCGAAAGTCTTCCCGATCACTATGACATCGTCTAAGTAAACAAGGCAAGTTTTCCACGTCAGGCCTCGGAGTATCAGGTCCATTAATCTCTCAAATGTTGCCGGTGCATTACAGAGTCCAAATGGCATGACGTTAAATTGGTCATTGGAAAACCACTGTGCTCCGGACAACGTGTCGAGTGTATCGTCAACGCGAGGTAATGGATAGCAGTCTTTCTTTGTAACGTCATTTAACCTCCGGTAGTCTACGGAGAAACGCAATCCACCATCCTTCTTCGCTACCAGCACTACAGGGGAAGACCAAGCACTTGACGAAGGTTCAATTACTCCCTCTGTCAACATGTCCTGTACTAACCGAGACATCTCCTCTTGTTTAGATAATGGAGGCCTTCGAGGAGGTTGGCGTATCGGTGTTGTGTCCCCGGTATTGATGCGATGTTGCACAAGAGAGGTTCTTCCCAGTGACTGTCCCCGAACTGCAAAACAATCTTTGAATTCGTGTAAAAACTGTCCGAGTTCTTTTACCTCCCCACTTGAGAGGTCGTTAGAAGATCTGTTCAATAATTCTTGCAGTTCCTCTGGTAATTTAGAAGTATCCGAAGAACTGGGTCTTCGTTGCGTTATTCCGGCTACCCAGGCCACAGGAGTCAATTTGCCTAGGAGCGTATTGCTTTGTAAAGTGATAGCTTGATCCAAAATATTCGCCACTCTAATAGGTACATTTCCGGTTTCGTCAGGTTTTACTAAACTTCTGGCAATTAGTATGCCCGCTGTGCTGACTACCTGGGGTTCGAATATAGAGCACTGATTGCCCCTAGTATCTACCGCAGTTCTAACCATGATGATCTTTTCGGAGTTTGGCGGAACAGTTACGGCCACTTGGTTTATGACGTCCATCGATTTTTCTGCTGTCGTCATTGTTGACAGCATTACCTCTTCGCCTCCGATTCTCAAGACATTGTTTTTGAAGTCGACTATAAATCCGTATGCGTTCATAACGTCCACACCAAGAATTGCTTCATCCACAATGTCTGCAACAAGTACTTGATGATTAAACTCAAGTCTACCGAGGCGTAGGTGTATCTCCACTTTTCCATACACTTTTACAGGCCGTCCAGTAGCTGTTCGCAAGCTGCAAGAGCACCAGATTGGCTTGAGATCGTTCACCACGTCGGGGCGCACAATAGAGACTGTTGCGCCTGTGTCAACTGTAATCGAGGTTGGCCTTTCTTGAACAAATCCGGTAACTACCAAGCTCCCGGTGTTTTTCTGAAGCGTAGAAATTGCGTATTCTCTAGGGGCTTCGTTCCTCCAGTTAGTCAGCACACGCCCCGTTGCACCGACTATTGCTCGTTTCCCTGCTGCTGAATTCTAACCCGACAATCTCGTTGTAGATGTCCAGGTTTCCCACATCGATAACACTTCGGTCTTCCATCCTTTCTTATTTTATTCTGTGGCGCCGACCGTCGAGTCTCTGTTCCTTGTTCTTCTTCCTCATCGTCTGTGCCGTCTCGATCTTTTAGCTCGCGCACTTTATGACTTGTCCAACCAGACGCTGATTTGGCGGCCTCAAATTGCAAATCATGTACCAGGGCGTCCGCACTGTTCTGGTGTCTTGCCATTCGTAACACTTGCTGTAGTTCGTTATGTCGGACACCGGCAGTAAATGTCTGCATCGCAAAACGAGTTCGAAAATCTTCTGGCGCTTCAGGATAGGCCAGTCTAATTAGTCTGTCGATACTTGCTTCAAACTCTTGAAGACTTTCCCCGGAATGCTGTCGCCTTGCTCTCAACTGGGTGCAGTACACATCTCGCAAATGTTTATCACCATACCGTAATTCCAGAGCTTTTATCAACTCGGCATAGGTGTTCTGGCTGTCAGGTGGCACTTTCTGTAGTAGTTCTGCCGCGGGTCCTTTTAATGCAAGAACAAGTGAAACAGCCTTGTCTTTTTCTGTCCAATTATTTGCGCATGCAGCAGCTTCAAATTGGCGGAGGTACGTTGCCCAGTGACTTCTTCCGTCAAAGGTTGGAGCTTTGACATGAACTGTCCCTACTGCAGGCAAAGTGACTTTCTCTGTTAACTTATTTTCTGTCTTGATCACTGGTACAGTCTGTTCAGAAATTTGTTTTGGTTGAATCTTCATGCACTGTTCGTCTTCACTTTTAATTTGTTCTCTTATGTTTGCCATTGAGTTTTCTACTGCAAATATTTTATTTGACACAGATTCTTCTATAACAGATATTTTTGTAGACATCGATTCCTCCACAGTCAAGACAGATTTTTCTACTTCAGCTATTTTTAATGTCATTGATTCTTGTACCTCCGATATTTTAGTTACTTGCTTATTAAGCTCACCTCGTAGGAGACCCAACTCTGCAGCGGTTTGTTCTTGTGTCTGCTTTTGCTGCTGTATTAACTCCTTGATGTCCTCTGTTTCACGTTTACGTCGTTCCTCTGGTTCTTCCTTTTCTTGTCTTCGGTCTTCTTTTTGTCTTTCTTCTGTTTCTAGCATTAGTGCTTTCTGACGTTCCTCAGCCTCTTCTCTTTCCTGTCTTCGTTCTTCTTTTTGTCGTTTTTCTGCTTCTTCCGCTTTCTCATCCTGTCGTTTCTCTGCTTCTTCCTGTGTCTGCCGCAGCAGTGTTTGTAAAGCTTCCATCATCTGACTGGGATCCATGTTTACTGATTTAATTACGAATCACACTCGTCTTGTACAAAGCGTCCACTGTTTCCACTGTTAACCGTTCTATCCCAGTTCTGACACCACTGTTACGACGGTCTACTCGATCGTCGTAAGTACAGTGGAAACAAAATAAGTACAAGACACCAATTAAGTCACTAATCACACCTTTAATTGTTATAGTAAAACAGTTCGTAATTAACAACACAGTGTCTACAACAAATCAAATGAAAATTGTTCATACGCAATAAAATGTCCACTAATATTAAAACACAACTGTATTACAATTATACCGTCCGAATATAAAACGCAATACTTCACTAATAACTACTTGAACGTACACCGTAATAACTCGAACCGCTCTGTAAATATCGCACTAATACTCTCGAACCGCACAGTCAAAAATCTCGCATTGAACTGAAAACTAAAACCGCGACGCGATGTATTTATAGTTCGCTCTCACACCAGAAGCTTCCAAACTGCGTTTTATCTCTCGCGAACTACGTAATTGCTGCGGCCTTGACACAGTCCAAGCGCCCGAGCGAAGGCTGGCAGAGTCGAGAAAATTCTCGCAACATGCGTTTAGTAGCACGTACACCACACGCTTACGTCGAGATCTTTCTGGCGCATTCGATAAACGCGTAGATTGTTCTGTGGTGTCGTAGCAATATATATATATTGTTTCTGTCAATACATTAATGCAATTTAATGTCACCGTAGTCTCAAGGATAGATGGACTTGCAATTACACAAAAAATAATTTCTTTTAAGATTATGACATCCAAATACTGGCGAGTTAAGTTTCTTAATTAATTTTGTTGGATTTTGTTGTCCATGATGTGTCTATTGATTAACTAATTATAAGTATAATACTACTAACTCGGAAAACTAAGTTGTTCAATAACAACTACTAACCCACATAAACAAAATACACAAAAACTTAACCTTCACTGCTGAATACGAGCACAACAATAGCATAAAGTTCTTAGACCCCACCATCACAAAATTTGAACACAGACACAAATTCAGTATATACAGAAAACCCACTACAACTGACACACTAATACACAACTCCTCCAATCACCCAATACAACACAAACTAGCTGCCTTCAGAACCATGATACACAGACTAAACAACGTCCCGCTAGATGAAAAAGACTACACGATAAAGAACGAACTAAACACGATAAAATATCTAGCAGAAACCAACGGATACAACATAACAATAATCAATAAACTCCTATACAAAACACAATACACACAACAGACAAAGACAGAAAACAACAAGTTCATAACACTAACATACAGTACATAATAACTACACTGAAAAATTGCCCAGAAATTTTAAAAAGCAGGATACACAAAGCATACAAACTACAAACAAAACAGAACACTCACTATCAAAAAACACACAGAAATAACAAAACAAATTTTTATTTACCTGGTGTTTATAAACTAAACTGCTCAGACTGTAACAAATTCTACATAGGCCAGACAGGATGTTGCTTCAAACAGAGATACATTTAATACACAAAAGCACTACACTCCACCACCGAATCCACCTTTGCAAACCACCTCATTGAAGAAAACCACACATACACAAACATAAAGAGCAACATGGATATTCTACACGTACATAAAAAAGGCCAAAAAGTAGAAACACTTGAACAACTAGAAATATAAAAACACACAAAAACACTTAAAAACGACAAAAAACTACATCCTAAACGAACAGACACAATTCAAATCACACGTACTATTCAAATATATCACACTGCACACATGCAACATCGACTTTTTAATTAATTAAGTAATTTTCACTCTAATAAACAGAGTGAAAACTAAAACATCACATTCAGTCTAAAACAGAAATGTTAATAAACATTTGCAAGTGAAAACAACATAATACGAAACATTACATTGCTACAGTTAAACACAGAGAGGGATAACTAATACATAGAAAAGTACCTCCACATATATGGATGGGACACTTTTACCAGCTATCTCATCATATTCTAGAGCAACTCAGTTATAAAAGGAACAGATTCATAACCACTCTTCTCTGGATGTATCCTTTTGAATAACTGCAATTTATGGATAACAAATGTGCCTGTTTGTGTTGGTTACCCTTTAGTTGGGCACTTTTTGTGTATTGCTGCTCTGACTGCATCAGAGTCAAATGTAATTACTAATTCTTTCTGAAAGTCAACCAAACTGAGGCTTAAACCTTTATTGTTCTGCCACACGGTGGCTACTGGACCTTTTCTGATGCGATAAGATCTGAGTTAAATTTCCTGAGATATGTTTGCTCAATTCAGTAGTGATACACAGCTCCTAATGAATGATGATGGACATTCCTCCAGCCTGAATTTTGGTCAATTCTCTCAAATCACTTTCTGGTCTTCTGGAACCTGATGAAGAAAGATGAAGTCACCATTTTGTAAAGAAAGATGAAGAAAAAGTAAAATTTTCTCTGTAATCTGTTCTCTTATTCTGTTGACATTCTGGTTGGTGGCACTTAGTTCTGTGTCCAGTCTCTTTACTGTGGTGTTGAACTCTGATTTCAGAGAGTTCACTTTCACTTGTTCCTAAATGTTCTGTACTCTATTTTCACATGTTGCATCTAGGTTCTTCAGTAATTCTTCTGTGTGAATAACCTTATCTGATAGAGTTTGTACCTGCATCTGAATTGGTGAGGCTGGGCCTGATATTGGACATGACTCTGTTTTGGCTGGGCCTGAATTACTGCCATTAATTTATTAAACAAAACCTTCATTTCCTTTGTGGTAGCATTTCTTTGGCAGTTATGAAGAATTTGTCCAGGTTCCCACCTGTTTCTCATACAGGCCTACCCTGTTCTAAATATATCTCCAGGTTGGTATGGTATCAAACAATCGTTGATCAACGTGAGGCCTAACTCACTAACTCCTTAAGGTTATTTATTTAAAATAAATAATTTGAATAAACTACAAACAAACAAATATAAAAATAAAATAAAAAAATAAATCACGTCTACTAAACAATACGTTACAGATAGCGATTACAACTTGAGGCTTCACGATAATCATTATACTACTAGTAAAGGAACTTCAACTCAACTTACTAGAACTCAACATACCTTGTACAATAAAAAATAAATATTATTGTAAACCAAAAAAACGAGTTGTTTCTACAGGACGTAACAATATACATCATGTATCAGTGTAGCAGTGATACATGATGTATATTGTAACGCGACATAATGGGAGCCCTATCTTAAATAACAAAATAGTTTACTTAACCAGAGGTCAGAATGTTTAAACTCTCATATTCAACCAAGTAAAATAAAATAAACCATGGTTAATAAACCATTAACCATGTCATAAAATGTAAAAAATAAAAGTACAAGTCAAAAGTGCAATAAATAATTACAATCTACTCTAAATTATAAAATGTAAACCTGTGAGAAGTGTGTTAGTGTGAGAAGAGTGGGGAACAATGATAATCATTAATTAAGCAGAAAAGACTAAAGATTAATGATCCCTTCAATGACCCTAAGTGAAAAGCAAAACAAGCACTAGGCGAACAGAATGTCGGTGCAAAACAAGCAATTATATAAATACAATATTTGTCAGTAAAGTGTTAACTGTATTAGTTGATGTTATTTCTTTTTAAAGAGAAAACCGTAAATAGAGTTGACAGTAAGTTAGGGTAAAAGGTCTCATCTCAGAATGAGATATTAGTGAAAGCCTTGACAGTAGTTAATTGTATTCATTTTTTAAAGTCAAAGACTATGTTTGTTATTGTTATTAAACCATGTTGTTAATTGTACTAAGCCTATAGGCAAAATAGGAAAATGGTGTTACCACAATACAATATTTATAAAGGACCCATATAAACGATAATCTAATAGTCAGCTAGTAATGCTTGATAGAATTGCTGGAATGGGAGTATAGTGCACTAAGTAGTTTGTTAATCAATGAATGTAATCTTGTCCATGAAGGCTATACCTTAAGTTAATATATTAAGAGATTTTGTTGTAATTTATAAATATGGTTAGGATATATTAAGGGTCAAAGCTCATGTAATAAGTGGTAAACAAATAAGATCAGGAAAAAGGGTTCAAAACAAAAACAAAAATAGATAATAATCAATGTAAAATTAGAACATGTTACTGAAATGAAATTCATGGCCTAGGCTAAAAATACAATATAGGCCTAAAGGAAGTAATGTCACAAATGAGTAAGTTAGCAAGTCAATGTAAGAAAAATAATTAGAAGGGACAAAATTCATGTGATAAAACTTAATTATTATAATGGTAATAGCACATATTAGATTAATTTAGGGAATTACAATATAATATAATAAATGTAAAAACAATGTAAGGGTCCACAATCAGAACTTTTGTAAAGGTGAAAAAACATCTTTTATAAATTCTTGGATTTCGTTGTCCATGACGTGTCCGTTACTTAACTAAATATCACTATAATATTGACGACTCGGAACACAAAGTTTTTTATAAGTAAAAACGTAAAGTTTTACCTTACAGCCTAAACCGGCTTTCACCTATAGAAGGCTTCATCAGAGGCTGTCGTTAGTAGCGCTGCTCGTCTTGTTGTTGGCGACGAGAAAGTGTTTCAAAAGATTGAAGCTGTGTGTGTGTGGTGAGATGTGTTCGAATAATGCGTGCGATTTGAATTGTGTCTGTTCGTTTAGGATGTCGTTTTTATTTGTTTTTGTGTGTTTGTATATTTCTAATTGTTCTAGAGTGTCTAGTTTTCGGCCTTTTGTGTGTACGTGTAGTATGTTCATGTTATTGTCGATGTTTTTATATGTGTGGTTTGCTTCAATGAGGTGGTTTGCGAAGGTAGATTCTGTAGTGGTGTGGAGTGCTTTTGTGTGTTCAATGTATCTCTGTTTGAAGCTACGTCCTGTCTGGCCTATGTAGAATTTACTGCAATTTGAACAATTTAGTTTATATACACCGGGTAGATCGAATTTGTTTTGTGCTTTGGGCATGCGTTTTGATAGTGTGTGTTCTGTTTTGTTAGTAGTTTTATAAGCGATTCTGTATCCTGCTTTTTTGAATTTGTGGGCAATTTTTTCTGTTTGTTTGTTGATGTATGTTAGTGTTATGAATTTGTTGTTTTCTGTCTTTGTCTGTTGTTTGTTTTGTGTGTTGTATAGGAGTTTATACACTATAAACACAAAAAATATTTACACTATAAAATATATACACTATAAACAAAATACTATATTGGCACAGATACGTTGATGACATTCTAATACTATACAGGGGAAACAAAAGACAATGTGAACAGTTACTAACGCACATAAACAAAATACATAAAAACATAACCTTCACTGCCGAATACGAACACAACAATACCATAAACTTCTTAGACCTCTCCATCACAAAACTAGAACACAGGCACAAATTCAGTATATACAGAAAACCAACTACAACTGACACACTAATACACAACACCTCCAATCACCCAATACAACACAAACTAGCTGCTTTTAGAACCATGATACATAGACTTAACAACATCCCCTTAGATGAAATAGACTACAAAGACGAACTAAACACGATAAAATATCTAGCAGAATCTAACGGTTATGACAGAACAATAGTCAGTAAACTCCTACACAAAACACAAAACAAACAACAGACAAAGACAGAAAACAACAAATTCATAACACTAACATACATCAACAAACAAACAGAAAAAATTGCCCACAAATTCAAAAAAGCAGGATACAGAATCGCTTATAAAACTACTAACAAAACAGAACACACACTATCAAAACGCATGCCCAAAGCACAAAACAAATTCGATCTACCCGGTGTATATAAACTAAATTGTTCAAATTGCAGTAAATTCTACATAGGCCAGACAGGACGTAGCTTCAAACAGAGATACATTGAACACACAAAAGCACTCCACACCACTACAGAATCTACCTTCGCAAACCACCTCATTGAAGCAAACCACACATATAAAAACATCGACAATAACATGAACATACTACACGTACACACAAAAGGCCGAAAACTAGACACTCTAGAACAATTAGAAATATACAAACACACAAAAACAAATAAAAACGACATCCTAAACGAACAGACACAATTCAAATCGCACGCATTATTCGAACACATCTCACCACACACACACAGCTTCAATCTTTTGAAACACTTTCTCGTCGCCAACAACAAGACGAGCAGCGCTACTAACGACAGCCTCTGATGAAGCCTTCTATAGGTGAAAGCCGGTTTAGGCTGTAAGGTAAAACTTTACGTTTTTACTTATAAAAAACTTTGTGTTCCGAGTCGTCAATATTATAGTGATATTCTTTTATAAAGGCCCACTTATATCAAATTAGGTATCAAAATGCCTATCATTTATAAGGAATAACACCATGTAACTTAAATTTAAATGATAAAAGGTTAAAAGGGGAGTATTTTTTAACATAAAATGTAAGAATATTTGATTTTTGTAATACTAGTCATGTGACCCAGAGTTCACCGGTATTAACCAATAGCAGGCCAGATATTCCTGGTCAAGACCGTTGACGAGGCATAGAAAAATTATTATTCCATTGTTAACTTCAAGAGAGGGCAGATGAGCTCTGTATAGTAAAAGCCAATTCAATACCAAGGAATCAAATTTGGATGAGTCGAACCAATTAAATAATCACAAAAAATGGAAATATAAAACCATAAGGAAGAAGAAAATATAAACAAATTATCATAAATAGATGGAAGACTAAAAATAATAAGAATAATATGATTAAAAAGAGTGGAAGTAAAAACCGAATACCTCAATCTGGGTGGGATTTTATAACCTAATATTAAACGCATAACTACAACTACACCACATCCAGAACAAATTCACAGACACTCAAACACCAGTGAGAACTAAAGAAAAAAAACTAAACATAAACTCAGTGAACACGCCACAAATATTTATTTCAAAAGAAACGAACGAAGACATTTTTCGTAGGAACTCAGCTGTTTAACTGGCGGCCATTTTGATGTAGCACAGCTTGCGAAAGTGAAGCAAATTATTTGCCGTTACACGGTAACCAAAACTTAATCCTTTATTGTGTTAGTAAATAAGATTTTTATTTCCAGATAACTGTAATGTATTGTACTTTGTTATTGCATTTCTGATTTCCCTAGCAGTTTAAAAGAACCCAAGACCTGAGAACACAATAATTATAAAAACTAAAATATTTCCCAATCGAGTTTAGTAAGAGAGTCGACCCGGCCTTAGTATAGTTCGACATTCAAGTCGACTAACTGACCCTGGATAAACAAATGATAATAAATACAATTGATTGAAATAAAAGGAGTTGTTATTTGTAAAATAATATCAAATTAAGAAATTTTATAGGTAACAGTGAAGAGTGGGGATATATGGGTGAACAGAACTTCATAGCCAGCTAGTGAGGGAAGACTAACCTACAACAAGCCGATCGAGGTCAAAACCGATCGTAAACATAAACAAACATTACGGACAATACTTGAAGAGAAGCACACTCTCTCCTCTCCTCTCCCATTACGTTACGTTTCATATTGGCGATCCCAACGCGGGGCTTAACACACTACTCCCTACTCGAAGAAATACGTTACGTTTCAATATTGATGTACTATGGCCTATTATATAAATAACAAACATACACGTAAACGTATATTTATTTGCGCTATACACAATATTTTTTGAAATTGTAATTATAATATTTGTAAATTAATAAAATAAATTAGAGTTTTATTAACAATTTAGAGTATCTAAGAAACTGTAAAATTGTGCATTTAATAAATTGTAAATTTCTCAAGTGTTTGATAATTTGTAAAAAAAAATGAATTACATGAATTTATGTTAAATCATAAAAAAAGCAATTGTTCATATAGTGGACTGTATCAATTAAACAGGGTAATGTATCACCTAGATATTGTGCATTTGAACCACAGATATATAAGACAAGAGGAGGCGAGGTTCCCAAATTTGTGAGGCAAGCATACAAGTTATGGTCAAAATAATAAACTAATGAAATAGTTAATTTTTGTTGCCTTCATCATTATCTTGAATTATTGCCTTCATTATGCATCATTATGAATCATTATGCATCATTATGCCTTCATCATTGCCTTATCATTATAATACCGATGGTTTATAAGGTAAAAAAAAACAGTAAGGTGTTGCAAATATTTTGTTTATTACTTCCATATTCCTTAAGGAAATGGAAGTATGGTGATGGCAAAAAAAATTGTGTTCGAGATTATTGCAGATTCTGATTGTACTACACTCAAAACATGAAAAAAAGTCGTTTTCCAAAAAATGTCTGTGTGTGTGTCTGTAGATTTTTTTCTATGGCAAACGATAACTGCCGCAAATTCAAACAGAATCAAATAATTTTTTGCATACAGCCCTGATTTATAGAGTACTCACGACCTATTGTTTTTGGTGAAGATCGGTTGAGGGAAAGGGGTAGTTTACCTGCAACGGTTTTTTTTTATCAAGGGAAATTTTTTTTTTTGGCAAACGATAACAGACGCAAATTCAAACAGAATCAAATAATGTTTCGCATACAGCCCTGAATTGTAGACTTCTCAAGACCTATTGTTTTTGGTGAAGATCGGTTAAGAGAAAGGGGTAGTTTACCTATAACGTTTTATGTTTTAACAAGGGTATTTCCTATGGCAAACGATAACAGCCGCAAATTCAAACAGAATCAAAAGATTATTTGCATACAGCCCTAAATTGTAGAGTTCTCAAGACCTATTGTTTTTGGTGAAGATCGGTTAAGGGAAAGGGGTAGTTTACCTGCAACATTTTTTTAACAAGGGTATTTTCTATGGCAAGCGATAACAGCCGCAAATTCAAACAGAATCAAATAATTTTTTGCATACAGCCCTGATTTGTAGAGTACTCAAGACTATTGTTTTTGGTGAAGATCGGTTGTGGGGAAGGGGTAGTTTACCTGCAACCTTTTACGTTTTAACAAGAGTAAAGTACTTGAAAATTCATTTAAACTTTTTCAAACAATGGTAATTGTTGAAAATAAAATAATTTTGTTGCCAGGCAATAAAATTATAATTTTTTCATTTTAATGTAAATCATGTATAAGAGAAAATATATCGTGCTTGGCAGGCAAGCATATTTCAGTTATGTACTGTTTACGTTTCCATTTTATTATTATGACTACCGCAGTAAAAAGGCAGGGAAGACACACACACACAAAATTCGCGTTATTTCTGGCCTCATTCATGTTTATTTTCTTACATTTGCACGCTTTTTAAATGGAAAGTGCTGAACCCATACCAACATAACGCATGCAAGCCGAAAAAGTGTCCAGCGTGGATAGTGATTTGCTTCCTGTGGATCGCTGGGCAGTGTAACTGCACGTGTTTACAGAGGAACGATTCATAGACAGATTTTTCGTCTTTAGGGAATGAACCCTCTGCAAGATGCTGAGGGTCCATGAGTGACTTCGGAGCGCTCCTTCTTTTCCGCGTGTTTGTTCTGTGAAACGTACACTGTAGATTCGCAGCTTTATTCTAAGCAACGCTCAATAGGAAATGTTGAAAATTTTTGTCCACGGTGTACCCTCATACACACTAAACCTGCTCTGATGTTTTAATTACGGACATCATAATATTAAAACTTTGGAAACTTGAGCACTACTTAATGGAGATCAATCATTAACTTATACAAGCCATTAATTTTATGCATATTTTTTTTATATATGTGTACAACGTTATCGGCAACAAAGAAGTAGTTTTTGTTAAAATTCCTTCCCGGGATATTTGGCCATAGTCCAATGTTTTCTACAAAACCAAACCTTTCGGCAATACCATCGACTTCCATCATCAGTGAAAATCGAGTGCGATAACGTGAGGTGGTATATGTTAGTGACCACAGTACTGTGGTTAAGGCTGAAGCAGTAAGTAGAAAGAAGTAGTTTCTATGGTAATATTTCATTTCGAAAATGATTTTAAATATAAATCTTAGAATATGGAAGTCATGTATGGTTCTCCATACCGATATTTTTTATTAAATTATACAAAGTATAAAATAAATGATTTAAAATTAATATACAATTGATATTTCTCTACTGTCTTGAAAAATAAATAGATATTTTCAATATCTTCTATTTAGAAACAGAATCCTCGTCAACCACTACTGAATTTGGAAAGCATACATAGTAATAAAGGCCGCATTTTTGAGGTGAGAACATGGTTTTGAGGATGAAACCATGATATTCAAATACCTTTATCCAAGTTTAACATAACGCTTCTCAAATTATCAGAAATTGACTCAATTTTAAATTCATGATTTTGAAAAATTTTGATAAAATACATATTTTTGAATATATTTCTAAAAACGGGACTAACCCAAGTCAACTTATATTTGTAGGTGTTGTCTCAAGAATTTTTCCCCAACTTTTAGTACGGTAAAAGCAAGTAACTTTCAATGAATTTCTACAATAAAATTTCTTTTTTGTCTGAATATCTCTAAATTAACCTGGACAATAATTCAATGTTTCCATAGAAAAATTTTCCATAGGACATGACTCACTGGTTTTTAGTTTTTACTTTTCTTAAGCAATTTTGGATTTCAAAGAAATGAAAAAAGTTTTAAGCTAAACTAACTAGAATTCATGTAGTACAGTTCACTCCGTTTTTTGTTTTGTGGACTAAATATAGTCTCCATACAGTCACATGCAGAGTATACAGTCTACATATACAGTCAAAATAAGGAACTTTCAAGGCATAAAACAATAATTTTGTACCCCAAGTTTAAATGTCTGTAGCTTCATTCAAAATTATTGTACAGCAAAATTCAGAAAGTGCCAATGAAAAGAAATTTTATTAACTTTAATTAATATATTGTAAACCCCGTTTCCAAATGCACCATTTTCAAGTTATTTGCAAAAAATAAATATTTTACCAAATTATCAAAATTTAGAGAAAATTGGGGATTTTCAAATGCAAGTGAATTTTCAGAGTACAAATGGATTATTGGGTGGTTAAAAATAATCTCAAAATCCTACAGCCAGAGGCGGCTCACTCATAAGGGCACATGGTCACGTGCCCCACCAAAAAAACACGAAATAAATAAATAAATATTGTAGAAAAATGTCCTCGTTTCAAATGATAGCAATAGTTTGTAACAGTGAGAAGTCTGGAGAAATGTGGCAACGCGAAAACAAATGTGGCAACATAGCGACGGTCACAGATACGGTGTGACCCAGATGGTACTACTCCCTTCCACTTCTCAACTCTCTTGTGGTGGGAGAGCGTAATGCTAAAATCCCATAGCGTTCGGTCACACTAGACTATGTGACCATTGACCAAACATTTACAGTCTTCAAGTAGTAAACTCTGAATCCTGTAGGTGCGCCACATTACTGCAACTAACGGATATGAATCGGAGCTATTTAGTAGACTATTACATTTTACCGCCATCTGAGCTGTTCTATAATACTAATAATTACTGTTACTTTCTTAGTGTATATTGTTATTATATTGTTTCTATCGTGAATATGATTATAATAATTTTTGCGATTTTATATAATTTTAAATTATATTGTCATTGAAGGAAATATTAAAATAGAACGTGTACCTAGAGCGGTTATGTTATGTGCTACACGATAGTTGTGGTGGCAGTGCTTATAGTAATTGTATAAATTGTAGTGTTACAAGTTTACAAGTGGTTTTCAGTAATCAGTGTTACGCACCCGTGTAAATAACGGTGTTGAAAATATTCAAGTGTCGGTATTTTGTGTGCTTGTGTAAATCTCTGTGACAAAATGAATGATGTCAAGTATTTACAGAGTAAAACTTTGTGCTATGAAGATAGGTTAATAGCAAAACAATTGGGTCCACCAAGACCGCTGTTGTCTATCAACCAAGTGTTAAAGGACAAAAACAGAACCTATAATAGAACTTTCAATACCACAGTGTACGAAAAATGGGAATGGATGTGCGGATGGCCCACAATCAATGCTTTATTTTGCTTTGCTTGTCTTCTGTTTGGCGGTGTAGACACGTGGACTAAGTCGGGCGTTAAAGATCTGAAACATTTACCAGAAAAGAATAAGAAGCATTCGCTGTCTAAATGTCATTTAGAAAAATGAAATGAGTTTAGCCGTGCTAAGTATTGTAAATATTAGGTTGCAACTCGATGATGGTTACAGAATTTCTGTTCGTAAACATAACGAACTTGTAGACAAGAACAGATACATCTTGTCTCGAATAATTGATACGATTAAATTTTGTGGGGAATTTGAATTAGCTTTACGTGGCCACAATGAAACGGAAGAAGCAGACAACAACCCAGGGATTTTTAAAGGACTAATCAATTATATTGCAGCACTTGACAGTGTTTTGAAAGATCATTTAGAAAATTCAACAGTGTTTAAAGGAACCTCGAAAACAATTCAGAACGAACTTTTAGATGCCATGTTGTCAGTGTGTCGAAAAAATATTGTAACTGAAATTTCTACGATAGACTTCATATCACTTCAGGCTGATGAAACAACTGACAGTTCGTGCAAAACACAGATGGAACTGATTTTGAGATAGCTCATTGAAGGGAGAATAATTGAAAGGTTTTGGGGTTTTTTTGAAGTCCCTTTTGATAAAAGTGCTCGAAGGTTAGCCTCGACAATTTTAGGACAGTTGGAAGAAATAGGAATATACGAGTCCCCGGAAAAACTAATTTGTCAGACTTACGATGGTGTATCTGTTATGAGTGGTCAGAAAGGAGGGGTCCAGTGTTTGGTTAAAGAGAATTATCCAAATGCAAATTTTATTCATTGTTATGCCCATCAAGGGAATCTGATTCTTCAAAACTCAACATCGTCTGCCTCCCAGAGTAGAATATTTTTTCAAGACCTGCAAGGAATAGGACCATATTTTTCAAGATCTCCAAAGAGGATGGATTATTTAGTAGAAATTGTAAAAAAAAAAATTGGGTTTGTGCCTCCTACAAGATGGTACTTTCAACACAGGGCTGTTAATACTGTGTTTGAACATAAAGATAATCTAATAAAATGTTTTGAACACATTAGGGACATAGAGATTTCTGACAAAAATGCTTCTAGCCAGGCTGCAGGATTTGTACGAACTTTGAGGGATCCTCAGTTCATTTTCTGGTTGACTTTTTTCCACAAAATTATGCCTCATGTGGCGATTTTCTTTGATTGCATTCAACAAAGAAACATTGATGCAATAAAAATGAGAACATTTGTTAAACATTTTGTGAGTGCAGTGGTTAATATTCGTAAGACCTATGAAGACAGTGAAGTGTCTGTAAGTGAACCTGTGACTAAGAGACAGTGTGTTGAACAATTAAGTAATAGGAGCAACTGTGTGGCCGCTTTGGAAGTATGTGATATGATTGTGAACAATATTAATGAAAGACTTCAATTTTCAGATCATTTATGTGTTTCCAAATTGTTTTTAGTTGAAAAGTTCCCACAGTACTGTGTTGAGTTTCCGGAAAATGATTTTCAGACTACAATTAAATTTTATCCAACAATAAATGGTCTGAAACTGAGAACCGAACTAGAAGTGTTATACAGTCGTGAAGATTTACGTATTGCTTCTGGTGCAACACCCTTATTACAGTTTTTCCTTGATAATAACATGTTTCTTACCTTCTCAGAGTGTGTGACTATTTTAAAGATAATTGTTACCATACCGATGACAACTGTTGAAAGTGAAAGGTGCTTTTCTACATTGAAAAGAATAAAAACATTTTTAAGAAATTCCATGGGCACTGATAACTGAATGCATTGGCTATGCTATCCACAGAAAAAAAATGATTCATGGAATTCAAGATTTCAACAAACAAGTGATAGAGGAATTCGCTACATCTAAAAACAGGAGAATGGAATTGTTATACAAAAAGTGAAATACCAGGTAAGACATTCTATATTTTTTTACCTAAGTACTAATTGCCGCGAATGGTGGCCCACCTTAGATCCTCCCCACTATGTGCCCCTCCCATTTCATTACTCACGAGCCGCCACTGCCTACAGCTACAACAATTTAACAATTAACTATTGAAATTTTTCCAAAGAAGCATTGATAACACTTTTTTCAATAATTGTACAATTTTACCAACTTTTAATTTTGTTCAAGTTGCTTTTTGTTAAGCTATTGCTAAGACAAATCAAAACCATAAGTCACATTGTACAGATAATTTAATAACTAATAAAAGCCAACAAAGTTTCTCGTTCTTTCATTTTTTTTAATATGATTGTTTATAAGTAAACAACAAATTTCAACTTTTCATGAAGTGTTAAACAAAATGTTTCAGTTTATTTCTTGAAAACTGAACATATCACACGATTTTTGATAAAAATTGGTTGCAATTTGTTTTTATTTGCAGCATTTTACATTTAAATATGCAATATGATTATATTAGTGATGATTTTTTTCTTATGTTCCTGGCCATAATTTAGTAAATTTATAAACTATGGAGATGTGACAGATCCAAATTATAGAGAATTAATTAGTACTGTAGCTCAATATACAAAGTATCTTCTACACAGGAACCTTTCTTTCAACACAAATAATGAAAGTATAGGGAAAAATCAATTTTGAAAAACCCAAAAACATCTCAAATGTCTATCTCAGTCAATTTTATCCAAATTAAAAATAATTAGCCTCAATTTTTGTTAATAGCCTCAGTTTTAAAACTACTTTCCTGACAAATTTTGTGAAAAACTTGTATCTGCACACTTTTGAAGATTTAATGACTAAGTTTGTTTTGTATCCTATCATCCTCTAATTTAAAATGTTTACCCAAGAACGTTTTATGAATTTTAGTGCATGGTGAATAACATCATTTTTAATCTATTGTAGGAATAAAATATTTTATTCGTTACAAAATATTGAAATGGGAATAGTTGACTTGGCAGTCACGAAGTGTGTGGAATAACCATTTTGTTTGCCTATCGGTAGGCCTATTTTGTGGAAAACTTGCATTGTAGATAAAGCTGCGCTACAACAAAAAATTATACTAAACCTGATACATCTAGAAGTACATGAAATTAATTCACATTGAACTGCACATTGACATTACCCAATAATTTTTTGGTAATAAAAGTTCTTGCTAGGATTGCTGAATAAAATGCAGGAAAACAAAAAAAGATTAGGTACGGTTATGTAAATATTTAGACAGAAGGCAAAATATTGTGGCCATACAGTAAAATGGCATTAAAACACTCTTCATGGGATGCTTGAGTAACTAATTATCCCTTAGTCCATGGCGTGAAATAGGCTTATTGTGGTGTAACTGATTTTCCCCAACGATCGGAATCAGTTTTCTAAACCATCAAAATTTGCAGCAACAAAAACAAAATTATATTTTCCTCATTTAATTTTCTGTCAAGATATTTTTGCTTCACAAATGTACAACTGTTTGGTCTAGCATAAAAAATTCACTACTCCTGACGTAGTGACGACCCACAAGCAAACACAAGGCACTACCACAGTAGTCCTATTTGTTAATGAAAAAAGTGTAGGCCTATTATGCTGGATTTGAATGCAATAAAGGTTCTGCATAAATGGGGCATAGAGGGACTGGACAAATAACTTGTATTATAAATTTATAAGACAAATTTGGATAGCGTAACAAGAGGGAAAGATTTACTGTAGTTATACAAATTTTTTATTAATTTCAGAAAAAGCCGTTTACAACAAATGTGTCCAAAAATGAGAACGATTAATAAGTAGAACTAATTATTTGGAACTTTCAACCATTTTTTTAAATAGAAAAACTGTAGTTTACAAAAAATTAAAAGATAAATTTAATGTAGCCGTGTACAATAAATAGTTTGCAAAAAATCACTGTGCCCAAGAAACACTATATAAATTATGAAAATACATCTATGCAAATGATATAGCTACTTTGAGAGTTTACTAAATTTGTTGTTAAAAATGAAAATAGACCATCTCAGTATCTGGCAAGTATACATAAAACATTTTATACTTGTATGTGGTTAAGTCAGTTTTCACTGACATTGTTATCTGGTGTTGTTTATCAGGAAGGGAAGGATATCTCGATTGGAACCAAGAATATGGATACTTACTAGTACGACCAGGAGCATACATGTTCTTTTGGTTATTCTATGTTAACAACATATCAACAATTAATGAAGCTACTCAGTTTCCTCTTGTTATGTGGCTTCAAGGAGGACCGGGCTCTGGCAGTACTGGTCTTGGCAACTTTCTTGAGATTGGACCATATTACAGAAATGGCACAAAACGGGATACAGCCTGGGTAATTTATATTTTTTTAGATTTCTTACTTTTTTTAATGCTTCCAGTTTCTTATTTCTAGTATTATTCTTATCTTTATTGGCATAAAATCAAACATATTCTTTGTAATTAATATCAACGAATGATTGTAAAATTGTGTTCGACCATATTCAATTGTTCCAATTGTTATGGTCTATTAAAACCTATTGAAAATTTTGTAAATAATAATATTCTGATATTATCATACTCTGAGTCACCAAGAATTTCATCTAGTATTTTAATTAATCATATAGCATTAGATTACTAAACACACACACACACACACACACACACACACACACACACACACACGATATTGTATTCATTCTTGGATTTCGTTGTCCATGACGTGTCCGTTACTTAACTAAATATAATTATTTCACTACCGACTCGGAACACAAAGTTTTTTATGGGTAAACATGTAAAAGTTTCACCTTATAGCCTTAACCAGTTTTCGCCTTTAAAAAGCTTCTTCAGCCTCTGAGTCGGTAGTGAAATAATTATATTTAGTATTGTACTCTTGGATTTCATTGTCCATGACGTGTCCATTACTTAACTAAATGTAATTATTTCACTTCCGACTCGGGACACAAAAATTTTATGGGTAAAAACATAAAAGTTTTACCTTATAACCTGAACCAATTTTTGCTTTTAAAAAGCTTCTTCAGAGGTTTAAAAACGAAAGAAGCTTTTTAAAAGCAAAAACCGGTTCAGGTTATAAGGCAAAACTTTTACGTTTTTACCGATAAAAGGTTTTGTGTTCAGAGTCGGAAGTGAAATAATTACATTTAGTATTGTATTCATTATTATAATGCTTTATCATAGTGTACAACATCCATTTTATTACATTATATACTTATTACTGTGCAAGAAATACACTCTGTATGTCAACTAAGAAGTAATAATTATTTTATAAGACTTTTTTTATATGTGTATATACTTTGTTACCAACATGTATGGCTCAAATATATTAGCAGTTTTTTAAGACTAATAGAAAAAATTAAGAAGACTGTGTCATTGGAATACATTAAAAAGAATGTACTTCAACATGAACCAAATTTCTACAAATGTTCTTGACAATATGGGATCAAACTGGGGTGAAAAGTTAAAAACAGGGTTTTCAAGGATTTTGACAAAATTCATTAAGAGTACAAATTTAAAGTTGATCTGATTCTTAATAATCTGAGTTTATTATGTTCCATTTTAAAAATAATTGAGAGAGATATGATATGTTTCAATTGCTGCTAGCTCTTTTTTCCTTATTTTTTTTCAACCCTTAGCCTATATTTAACATTAATTTACTCAGAAACTAAGAAGTGCACAAAAACTAATTCACACACCAAAAAAATATTTTATTTTCTCCACATTTAAGTCTGTTGCGTCTTTGTATAATAATTTAATACTGTTAAAGTATAATAGAATCTGTTATTATCTTGAAAGATGTTACTTGTGGTTTATAATAATATAAAATTAATATTAAAAACTAATTCTGAAATATAAGCAATTGTTTAATATTGTGTTTATTCTTTTCTAAAATATACATAATTATAAAATGAAAAATATAATAAATTATTTTACAATTAATATTTTACTGTGAATTTGAAACAAACGAACAATAATAATAGAGAATCATGTTATTATTTTTTTAATCCATTGCTTTTGTCAGAATCTTCTAGTTGTATTTCAGAGGAAGAATCCTTATCTGCCATTATAAATTTAGGCATAGACGCCATTATCATGGTCATATTTGGAGCAGTAGTAAAGTTGTTTCAGCCAAAACCATGATCTTCAAAAACCATTATCAATCAATTAAATTATCAGAAAACAACTCAACATAAAAAATTTTGATCTTGAAAAAATGTACTATTAGGTATACGTATTTAAAAAAACAGGTTTCAACCCATTGCAACCCACTATTTTGAGGGTCAATTCCAAGAATTTTTGCCAGCCTTTCAGTACATGAAAACATATGTAATTCCATTGTTTTCCTATAATAAAATCTTCTATTCTAATTTTTTGCTAATTGTCCCTTATTTATCTGATTTACTTAATTATCTTATTTATCCCTTATTTATCTATGATTTACTTCATTAAACACACATTTGCACACACGCGCGCGTGCACACACACACACACACACACACACATACACTTTTTGTACATGTAAAATATAAAGAATTATTTAACTGGAATCACTGGAATTAACTTGTAACAGTTT
The DNA here is from genome assembly GCA_034769895.1 of Magicicada septendecula. Taxonomy (NCBI): domain Eukaryota; kingdom Metazoa; phylum Arthropoda; class Insecta; order Hemiptera; family Cicadidae; genus Magicicada; species Magicicada septendecula. The sequence continues at coordinate 667,210,353 of CM068368.1, forward strand.
TGATAGTCCCACGTAAAAGGGACTATGACTTAATGCACATTCCTTAGTTTTGCACCTTATCTCTGGATTCACCAGTTTCAATTTATTTGCAAAAACTAAATATTTTAGCAAATTATTGAGATTTTATGAAAACAGATTTTTCAAACTTATTTTTCTCAGAGTACAAATGGGTTAAAAAAAAATCCCCCCAGGGTTCTGTAGGAACATTTAAAAGTATAGTGTACTTTTAAGTAGCATATTATAATTTTGGCAAAACTAGTATAAAAATATCTGTGGCCTTAATTACTAAATTTTAACCATTTTTGTTCAATTATAACAATGTCTCAAGATATTATTAAGATAAATCAGTCTCCTGAGTTGGTGTTAAAAATAACATTTTTTATAAACAATAAAAATAATAAGGCTTCTAACATATTTAATTTGTTTATGCACAATAATTTATAATAATGAAAAACAAAATATACTACATGATTTCTCATTGGGAAAGTGATAGAGTTCTATACATTTTTTCTTATTTTGTCGATTCATGCATTTCAAACATTAAATGTGAAATGCTAAATTTAAAAAAAACATGATTTTTTATGTTTCCTACCATAACTTAATCATCTTCTGTTCTATAAGGAAGTAAGTAGAACTCAGTGTGAAGAAATTAAATGCTTTATAAAAAAACATTTTTGATATTTAGGTTAATTCAGATAAGGCTCTGTTACAAAGTGTTGTGACAAAAATGGACTTCAACCATTATATTTAGAATCTTGATCTAAGATAGTTAATTTAGGTTTTGTGATTGCAATTAGCCTATGTGTTCTGATAGGTGATAAGGTCTAACTGGATTCATTTATCTGCCCAGAAATTAATGCAAGTCATTGACAACAATTTTTTGGACTTGGCTTTTAGCAAAAATACTCAGTCTTCCAAAGAAGCGTTCTCCAAACATACTTGTTAGACAAGTTATATTTGTTCTTCACCTTGTAAACAATGAGTCTTATAAATATTCCTTAATCTTTTCCCTGTTGTAAAATAAATGAATACATCTGCTTTTTGTATCTAAGGTTTGGTAATTATGGAAGTACAGTAATTAATAAATATCTATCCATCTTCATAGACACTGGATTAATGTTGCAACAGATGCATTTGAGTTTTATAAATTCAATTGAGTTATGAGTTATGAGTTTTGATGTTCAAATTAACCTGTCTGAATTAAATTCTACTGTCTTCTTAAAGAAGAGCCACTTGCTTCTATGAGATTCTCATTGCAACTTGTGTACACTTTGCAGCAGCACCAAATCTAAATTGTTTACCTATGATCTGATAATAATAATTTCTCATTTTCATGCCCTTTTTTCAAGCGTACATAATTCTCAGCAGCAGGATCACTTTCTAGATAGTTACTACAAAGCAGCAATCTTTGGGTGTACCTAATAAAGTTTTCTATACCTACTTCCCAGGATTTGCCTGTTTAATGACTTAGAGGTATATTTATATAAGAATAAAATGTTTTGCAAGCCTTTATCTATTTCCATTCTATCAACTTCTCAAGCTTTCTTTGGGATAAAAGTTTAAGTAAATGGTGTTCACCTTTAGACTTGTTGATACTAGAACAAAGTAATACCTTTTCTCTAACACACCATTGGTTACATCGTGCTACAGATGTTCATTATTATATATGATAAACAATCAGCTTTATTCACTATTAAAGTGGTTTTCCCTCTTATATTCTCAACAAAAACGTCTAGTATATATGTACCATAAGAACCAGTTAGTCACATCTTCTGGGAACTTCTGACAATATTAATTCTAACATTCCCAATGACACTATGTTGACTCATCAATGTTCTGAATAATAGGCATTAATTACTTGAGAATGTTAAAGATACAGTGGTAATTTGAGTGGTTTTTACATATTGTGTAAGATCCTTGTGCCATTAATCCTTTTGGGGTAGGTTATATTAAGTTTCAAAATTTTAAGATTGGGTTGAGCTAGAGAATTTTGGTGACCAAAGAACAGGGAAAAATTACTGCCAGAAGAAGTGGGTATTATTAAATTTAACTCATGAAGAACCATCAGCCCCTCAAATAATCAGAAAAAAATGACTACTGCATGGTAAAAAGTCCTATCCCATGTGAGGATGTATAGCCATCCAAGAAGACAAGAAATTTTTTTCTTTTTATTACAGTATATACAGAAATTTAAGCAAGAGAGGTCAGGTCTTTCTTTCCGACTGTAAATTATGGAACATTTACATTAAATTTTGAATTATAAACCTTTAGTTTTTGTGGGCAATAAATAAGTTATTTTCTTCAAATATATTTCAGTAATGGATATTACCGTACCTCTTTTATTCTCGTGATAAGATAAGGTTCAGGCCAATGTAAGTTATAGGCCTACATGGTACTTTAGTCATGTGGTACATAATCAGATAATTGTATGCCTTGCCCATTCTATAAATTTTAAATCCTATATATTAACAAACTTATTTTGACGTTTATGCATATAATATGATATGTAAAATTTAAACTCTGTTATGCAATTCTTTTGTTTGTTTCAGACAAAGTATGCAAATGTGTTGTTTGTTGATAACCCAGTTGGGAGTGGCTACAGTTTTGTGACATCAGACGATCTTTACACAAAAAATAATTCTGAAATTGCAAGTGATTTAGTCACATTTACAAAGCGTTTCTTAAGTAGGTTCTGTTCATTTCAGAAAACACCTTTGTACATATTTTCTCAATCATATGGTGGTAAAATGGCAATTGAGTTTACAATGAAGCTTCACGAGGTTAGTTCATTGTAGTATATTTAGAGAAAACATCTTAAAGTAATATATATATATTTTTTATAATTGTAACTTGTGTAATGTCTCAATGTTAAACAGTATAGTTAATGGTACTATAATGGTAAGCCTAACCATTATTCATAAATAGAGGCAATGAAATATTTATTTCTGTTGACATTAGAGGTATCATTATTTATGTAGATAAATTATGTCAATCTTATCCTATCTTGACAGAGTTAGGGAAGAACAATATTGAAAATATTAAGCTGTATATTTAAAATACCAGCAAAAATTTTGTGGCTGTTATACTGCCCGGGACATGTATCTAATATAGACAAGTTAGATATCAGTCAAAAAATCTTGGCATGAATTTCTGCTTTTTCACGTTCACAGGCAATTTATATGAATTCACACACACACACACACACACACACTCTCTCTCTCTCTCTCTCTCTCTCTCTCTCTCTCTCTCTCTCACATAATTTAAAATATCAATCATAGGAGTGCAATCAGGATTATCTTCTGGGGGGGTGGGGTTTAATTTTTGCAAATAAAACTTAAAATTCAAAAATTAAAATAAAAAACTCATTATTTATTATTATAGTGTAGTAATCAGAAAGCTAAATGTGTAAACTGAGGGTTAAATTCCCAAGGCAAATTTATATATCGCATACTGACCTAGATCGCTAACATTTTGTTGTATACTAGAGAACCCCCAACCCACATGCAAAGTAATATTATAGTAATATTATAAATATTGCAAAATGTTTTAAGTAATATTGTGAGTGGTATTATTAAAACTATTTGTCATTAGAATAGGTACCAGTATAGGTTAAACATATAGGTTATATTATTCACGTGTATTTACCCCAACATCTACCCCTGTCACTTTTCACTCTTGCCAGAGAGTGAGTAGAATCACAGACTGTTCACCAGCTCAATTGTTTCTGGGCCGACAGTTGTACAGAACCAGTGACTGGGGGATGATCCAGTCTATAAAAAAGAGGTCATGCAAATCCAGAAGCATGGCTGAAAAGACTTCAACCAGAGTTTAATAAAAAACGAGATGAGGCAAAACTATGAATCCTCAAGGAAGCCAAGAATTAGGACGTTGAGGAGGAGAATATATTAAATCCAGGGACTTAGTGTTTCAAAGGAATCACACTCTTAGCAATAAGGGAGATGGATACTATACAGGGCTGGCCCAGAAGTAGGTAGGACCGTTTGAGGTAGATCAGCACCTGAGAAATGGTGTGTGAAAGTACCAAAGTATCAGCACCTAAGGACATTTCCATCAATGAAAGTCCATACAGCTGAGTTGGAGGTGGTAAAATAACTGTTATGACCTGTCTACGCAATGGCCAGCCCACAGATAGAAGAGAACAAATCCAGTGGTGACTCTCTTTCTAGACATCGAAGAGCCAAGATCCTTTTGCAAACCACTTCATTGAAGCAAACCACACATATACAGATATAAACAGAAACGTGAGTATTCTAAATGTACACACAAAAGGGTGAAAACTAGACACTTTTGAACAACTAGAAATATACAAACACACAGAACCACATACAAACGACATCCTAAATGAATAGACACAATTCAAATCACACATATTATTCGAACATATCACACCCCATACACACAACATCGATATTTCAAAAGACGGCGCCATCGCCAAGAACAAGATGGACAGCGCTTCCAGTGGCAGCCTCTGATGAAGCTTATAATAAGTGAAAACTGGTTTAAGCTATAAGGTAAAAAGTTTACATTTTTACCAATAAAAAACTTGTGTTCCGAGTCGGTAGTGTTATACTTATAATTAGTACTATTACATTTACAGTTAATTTATTGTTAATGATTCTACAACATTCTAGTTTATGTGCATCGAATGGCCTAGACTATTCTAGTAAGTGACAAATAGGCCTACTGGTGAATGGTATCATTACCATGGTGGTTGACAATTTTAGTCAGTCTTGAGTCTATGATATTTGATACCACATTTATGGATCAATATTATATTTGTGTGTTATCTTGTTGTTTGCACAAATTATAGATGTGTTAATAATCGGTATCACAGTTGTAAATCAATATTTTCATTTTCTGAGTTATATGTTTAGCTGTGAAAAATTATTTGTGATAATGATAAATAAACAAGTGTTGACAGTGATATGAGTGTTTTATTTCAATCACTTCCTAGAAGATAACAACTAATTATTAAATTAGTAATACTGAAACTTTGGAAAAATCTCATGAACATTTTACTGATCATCTCATTAGTATCTTACTAATAATTGCAAAACTTCTTGAAAAGTGTGTATAGTAGAATCTCTGAAGATCTGACCCCACCAAAACAAGACACCTGATCATCAGTTCAGCTTCCAACATGCCCATTCATCAATACAATAGTACAACTATATAACAAATATAATCAAAATATCAAAATATAATTATTTCACTACGATTCGGAACACAAAACTTTTTATGGGTAAAAAAGTAAAAGATTTACCTTACAACCTGAACTGGTTTTCACTTTTTACAGTGAAATTATAGAATTAGCACATGTATTTGATACCACATTTATGGATCAATATTATATTTGTGTGTTATCTTTTTGTTTACACAAATTACGGATGTGTTAACATTCGATATGAAAAAAGTAAAAACCGGTTCAGGTGGTAAGGTAAAGCTTTTATGTTTTTACCCATAAAAAGTTTTGTGTTCCGAGTCGTAGTGAAATAATTATATTTAGTTCAGAAATGGACACATCATGGACAACAGAATCCAAGAAATATAATCAGTGAAGTATTATAAAATAGACAGTACTGGACAGCTGTATTCATGAATTATCAGGCACGCATTCAATGAAGTTTGGCACCTGGGCCTACTACACAATATCAGAAGAATCACTTCCAAAACTTACATGAACCTACAGAAATCTTATCTACACAAATAGAAATTCAAAACCAAGGTCAACAGGATAACCTCTACAGCTGAAGATATTCAGTACAGAAGGTCAACCAATTCACTCGTCCCCCACTATGCACTTCTTACTGTAGCTTTGCTGCTGGGATTCATGGCTGTTTCAATTTGTTTGTTTATTTTTCTCACCTGTAATACCTTGACTCATGACTGTAAAATGTGTTGATTACAAAAATTAAGTGAACATAATTGTAGATGAGAAATTCGTAAGTCTGCAACGACATCCTAAACGAACAGACACAATTCAAATCACACGCATTATTCGAACATATCACACCCCACACACACAATATCGATCTTTCAAAAGTCGATACCATCGCCAACAACAAGACGGACAGTGCTAACAGCGGCAGCCTCTGAAGAAGCTTTTTAAATGTGAAAACCGGTTCAGGCTATAAGGTAAAGCTTTTACTTTTTTACCCATAAAAACTTTGTGTTCCGAGTTGGTAGTCAATTAATTATATTTAGTTAAGTAACGGACACTTCATGGACAACGAAATTCAAGAATCATTTTTCTATCATATGATCAGGAGTACCTCAAAGGAGTAATCCTCCTTGACCAGGTAATTGAAAGCATTATGTATTACATTCATTTTATGTAGAGGCAACTAGTCCATCTCAACCATGTCAAATAGTCATGACCTTCGCTTAGACTATAAACTAAGCTAGAAGCAACCACACAAAACAAAAAAGAAAACAATTAGATCTACAATGAAAAGAAATCAAGGCTGACAGACAGAAAATCTCATCTACCTGGAGACATTAAACTGCTTATTTATAGAACTGTCCTCAAATCCATATGATTCAAGCTCTGGGGATATGCAAAAATCTGTCATACAGAAATTTAAATCAAAAATTCTAAGAGCTGTTGTTCCCCTCTGATACGTGATCAACCTTACATACAGATTTCAATACCTCATGTGTGAGTGAAGTCATTAATGAATTTGGACCATACACCGTACAATACTTAACAACCTAACTTAACTTAACTTAACTTAACTTAACTGCCTACTTAAGAAGACTTTGAGTATCTGACTTTTAAGGACCATGACATGACATCACTGGATGGAACATCTCATGACATCATTTAGTAGTACACTACTTTAGTTTGTACAATACTATATTCTGATTTTTAATAAATAAGTTTAAAAATTTTTTTATTTATTAAAACAATTATTATGACTCTATTTATACAGTAATTATCAGTATTAATATAATATGCCATACTGGTAAGTGTTAAATTATTAAATATTTTGAAACAAATAATGTCTTTTTCCTTCCTTCTTCCAACTGTTATTCCATCAATATTGAATTAATGTTTCCTTGAATTTTATCTTTTTAACTTACTTATCATACAATTTTTTTAAAAAAAAGGACATAGTATTTCATTCTGCAGCACAAATAAAAATGTGCAGACAGGTTTAATGGGAAACATCACAAAATACAGTGCATTCCAGTTGTTACACTCATTATCATTACTGGTACTACTTTAAGCATCTTATCCATCATCATTGGAGTTACTACCATAAAAAAATGTTTAATATATGTGAACACATATAGGTGATTAACATATTTATATCTACTTTTCAGTAGAAATATACTAATAATCTGATGTATTAAAAATTATATTCTGTTCTATTTATATTATTGTAATGAAATATAAATTATTAAACTTTTGTTACAATAATTTTAAATATGAAATAATGATTCATGATGAAATTAAACTTTACAGTGAAAAGTATTTGTTTCAGGCCATAAGCAGTAAACAAGTACAAGCAAACTTGCAAGCAGTTGCTTTGGGTGACTCTTTTATATCTCCCATCGATTCGATCTTGACTTGGGCTCCATATCTACTGAACCTTGTGAGTATAGAGAGTAGGAGTATTTATTACTATTAAACATTTAACATTCTATTATTTCTGTAGCATTGATTTTAATATATAATAACTGATAACAGATGTAGTGAAACTTGGTTAATTCAAAGCAGTCCGGTAGCCAGAATTTTGTTTCGGGTGGGGCTCATTTGTCGAAATTTTTCGGGCGGGGGCCATATCAAGGCTCAAGATTTGCTGCTCAGCTCTGTGTTCAAACAATGTTAAATCCGGCTAATGAAGAAGGAAGATTAATTACTACTGTATTTTTTTAAATAGAAATTTATTGAGCTACAAATGACTTTAACAAATTAGGCCCTACCAATGCACCTTACACACCTAAATTCCAAATTCCAACAGGGGTTTATTATTGCTACAAGTGAGCACCAATGTCTCTTTTTTTATTTACTACAGAAGCAATCTTCTTGATTTCTTCCCTGCCATAATGTTGATCACCTTATGTGGATCCACAGTAACATCCCAGTAAATGGAAATCATGGCAAGTGCACTTAGTCGGTCGTCGTTCATTACACTACGAGGTAAAGTTTTCACTCTTTTCATTGTAGAAAAAGATCTCTCTACACTAGCAGTAGTCACTGGCAACGTAGCCAAGACAGTTAAGAGGTGGTTGATTGTACGATAATAAGTCGCATTGCAATACTCCAATACTTTCAGGACCTCAGAGTCGGTGTCAATAGTGGAAGCTCTTTCACACCACAGTTCATACTCAGCTTTTACTGCAGAAAGTGACAGTTGATCATCAAAGTATGGAGATAGACTCTCCAACTTGCTCGTTTCATCAATAGAAGCATAGCCTGGAAGAAGCACCTGGAAACTTTGTAGAATATACTCATTTGATATGAATCTATCAGATAAATTTTGAATGAGACTCTCAACACAAGGAATGAAGACAGTCACTCTGTAATATTCTTCAACATTAGTAATTTGAGGGTTCGCATGCATCGTCTGCCTTGATGTTAGTCTTGGAACCGTCAGTTTAGTTAGGAATACCTCTTCCGCAAGCCGTGATGCAGAATTAAATATATCTTTGAAACATTTTTCTGCATCTTCTCGTTGTTTTTTAAGAGTAACAATAACCTCTTTAGCATGGCTTAGAGCTGATGCTAAATCAAGAGACTTATCTTGAATAAACACAGACAATGGCAAAGTAAAGCTAAAGAGTTTGTCACAAACAAGTAGGCTGACTAGGAAATCACTCTTCTCCACGGCTGCCAACAAAGTTAAGGCTGTTGAAGAAATCTTCCATGTCTTGTTAGAAATCTCTTCCAAGCTGATGCAAATGGATTTAAAGATCTCAACAAATGTAAGGACACTGTCATGCCTTTCGATGAATCTGGTTTCACAAAGCCGGAGAAGTCTTCTTTTTCTACTCTCTGGGGCATGTACTGAAATAGCATCCTGAAGAGTTTTATTTGCATTGGGGTGGTTTCTAAAAAAGTTAGCTAATTCATTGACAACACCAAGACAGTTTTTTACCATAGGAATTGACATGGCATTTGACAGTGCAAGATTTAAGCGGTGGCTTGCACAATGAACATATCTCACCTTTGGATACTGCTGTCTGATCCTAGATTGGACACCACTGATGTGGCCAGCCATATTGTTTTTAACGCATTTAGACATGTCAAGTCCTAGCTCCTCACATCGCTGCAAAATGACTTTGGTCAAGTTTTCTGCAGATTGATCATGAATTGGGATAAATCCCAAAAAATCTCGAATTACTAGGGTTTATGAATCGCCATTATGAATCAGTAGGTCTACATATCTGACACAGATAGAAAGTTGTTCTGTGCTTGAAATATCCATAGTTTCATCAGCAAGTAGGCTAAAACAACTTGCATTATTTATCTTAGAAACTATTTCTTCGGTAACTATGTTTGAGCATATCTGTATAATTTCATTCTGTATATCTGGGCTCAAGTTTCTACGGCTATTGATAATGTGTCTTTTTAAGTCTTCATCACCAGAGTTTGCCCTAAATCGCAAAAGAGCTCGGAATTTTCCATCCTTTTTTTCAGGTTTATCCAAAGAGAGAGGTCCACTGTCATGATCACCTCTAAGAGGTAATTCTTGTTCTGCACAAAATAAAATAGTTTCTATAATTGGTTTAATAGCTGCCCTATTTTCTTCTTTTTCTCTAGCCCGTTGAGAATTTAACTGAGACATGATGTCCTGACGTTTTCCTGAAAAGACTTCTAGAAATTTTCTGCTAGCACAACACAGTTTTTGTGATACTCTTTATTAGAATGCTTCAGGAAAGTTTCTCTAGCCTTTTTCCAATCTCTGAAGCTGCTTGTTACTAGTCTCCCTGGATTTTCATGATCTCCTTTTCCTACCCCTTTGTGAAAAAACAAATAGCAGGGCTTACAATAAACACCATCTTCTTTTTTGGAGTAGGCAAGAAAGGGAAATCCGGTTTCAGTTTCTCGATCTTTTATCCACTTCTCTTGGAAACTTCTTTTTTGTTTCTTTCCTTTAGTCATTGGGAAGGCATAAGGCTGTCTAGGTAACAAAACTGAAGTAAGAATGTTCTTTTTCATGTTATTATCTAAAAGGTCTCTGTTTATGTCCCCGATGTCAAAATAATCTGCTTGCCATACTTCTACCGTTGTCGTACAAGGGTAAGTCGATGAATTTACATCGGAATCAGTTTCTATTGGAATTTCAACCGTGGAACCATACGCAGCTGCAGACATATGTCTTGGTTCCCTCTCTTCTTCAACACTGCTAGTGCTAGGGGTGCTGCTGCTTGGTAACTCTGTTAACAAAAAATAGATACGGGTAATAAAAGTAATCACCGCATGTGTCGTATCGTTTGCGACAATTTATTTTAGCGATTTCATGTATAGGACTGTCTACACTAACATATATTTCAGTATGAAAAAAATCGAAGCTGATCCAGTAATTGCTCAGAATTACCAAATCAAACATGTAAAGGCTCTAAAAAAAATAATTACTAATCAATGTTTAAAGTTTTGTTGCGGTCGTAAGACGGGGCTCTTGAGCTGTCATCCTTATAGACTTCATATAACTTAGTACTATTATCACATAGCTAATTCATTTTAGTAGTGATTTTGTTTTGTCGTGTTCGCAATGGACATTTCTGACTACTACAGCTGCTTAGATCAGATGTTTATTGTTGTTTATTCAGTGAAGTTTATGTGACTGTTTTTTAGTGCTTTTATTATGAGTAGAAAGTTCATTTAGTGGTGTCTTATTTTATAAGTGAAAAGTGAAAGTAACACAACATTTTAATTTCTACTTACCATTAAAATCAACATCTTTTTTCGGTTTCTTAAAAAACGAAGTGATGTTCGATTGGCGTTTCATTGTAATTAATTCCCAAAGACTATTCTTGGCAAAGCAAAGACAAATTTACAAAACACAATTTATTACACTAATCACACTTTACAAATGTTTCCCACACTAAGCACACTGTTCCAAAACCACACTAGGAGATTACTAAAATTCACACTAAACTTCGGACTATCACTTATCACTTATCTCTATAACGCTTAACTGTATCGCTTTCTAGTTCCGCACTTATCACCTTTCAGCGAAAAGGCATGCGCTTTTATACCCGCTCGGTTGAATCTTCCCGTATATTCTAGTAACGCGAAGCATCACCTACTAGCAAGAGAACTAGCAAATTAGCGATTTTTCTCGAAAATGAGTCGCAACTATCGCCCCAGCGTTGTCATCAAGTGTTGCCATCAAGTATCGATTTACTACACTAACTCGTTTAAGCAGTTATAAGGCAAAGACTTAGTTTTGCTACTGCCCCCTAGATGACTTAAATTTTTTGAAGTGAAAACTTCTATAGGCGGGCCTGAAGAAACACTTTTTGTATGGAGAAAAACATAGAGTTTCGCGACAGCATCTTATCGGTTACGCTTTTTTCCGTTACGGTGAGTCATCAGCTTATATATATACAGAGAGTATAGGCGGTCCCCTCTCTCCATTCGCGCGCTCAGGCCGATTTGCCTGCCCCTCTCCCATGACTCCCGGATTACGTTCTCTGCAACATCCACCATCCGCTTCCAGTGACACGAGCACAAACAGCGTTGATGTAATCATAAACAGGCAGCTCGCTCTTCGGACCCGAAGTCGTCTCGCGCCGAGTGTGTCGTAAAATCTCTCGAAAAACACGTAACTTTTATAGGTTAGGTTCCAGTATTGTGCTTTTTAAAATATAAATTTATCATAACAAAAATTTATTTTTATATTTAAATTAATTATTATTGAAAATTATAATTGATTAAGATTAAATTTTACATTGTTTTAATTAAATTGTATTAAAAAAATATTTTTCATAATTTTCAGTTGTAGATATTCCATAGCAATTTTGTAATACCACTAAATTAAATGTTTTTTCCATGCACAAAGCGTTTCTCCAGGCCTGAGTATAAAAGTTTTCACTTCTGTCGGCACTCCCCCGAGTGCTAACATTTTTGCTACGTAAAGTGTCCGGATGGTAGTAGGTTTAAATAATACCCGAAAACAACAAGACACAGTTGGAGCAAATAAAGGAATAAATCTAATCTTTAGATTTCGGGGGGGGCTTCAGCCCCTCGAGCCCCCCCCCCTGGTTATGTGCCTGATTCAAAGTTGAGGGGACCACAGAAAAGTTTTGTATTAGATAAGTTGCAAATTTCAGGAGTTAGTTTTTACTGACATACAGAAGTTTTTTATTTAGTTGAAGAATCCATTCATAAAAAATGTTTGTACATGAAAACTGTGTGAATGAAGCCATTAATTAAACATAGATTCAGAAATTAGATTCTAATTCAACCATAATGATCATTAGACTATGATATTTTAATTTGCTTACAAAAAATTGCAAACTATCACTGTACTGTATTCACTAAAAATAAGTATCTACAATATCTATAATTTAATGTTATAAGTTTATCTTGCTTCATTTATTGCATAATCCAGCACAATTACTGTACCTATTCAAATTTAGACGGTAAAAAGTAATCACATGAGCAGTATCTGCTAAATGCTTTAAATCCATAGGCTACATACTTCAAAATATAGTATTCTTTTTTGAAAGCTTGTTTTCAAAGGAAAGAACATTATTCAGCTTTCAAATAAAAATATTATTACCAGTACTCTTTTTTAACAAAATTTTATTTAAATTACTAAAACTCAGGTACATTATAAAGGATTAACAATTAAAACTCAGTAACTCTATATTAATAAAAAAATCAATATACAATAAGGTAAATCCTACAATATGGTGTGCTTAAAATTAACTTGAAGCTGTGTTATTTTTTATAAATTAAAAATTTTGTGATTTTAGATGTTATGAAAAATAATTTATTTTTTGAGTGGGAGTTTGTGTAAATTCTTCAAGATGGTATTGGTACTTTTTCACATTGGCAGCCAGAAGAAAGGATGATAAGATGATAAGATATGAGTTAACATACTACTATCCAGTATGGTCTGAAATACACACACGAACCATTTTGCTTAGATTGTAGTCTTTTTTACTTAAAAAATATGAAAAATATTTATAATGTTAGCAATAAGAGAATTATATGAATTAACCAAACACATCACAGATAGACTTCTTATAATTACTGATATACGAGAATTCAAAGGAATCAAAAAAGTTTGAATTATCAAAAAATTGTAATAATTCAAGATTTCTGTACTCATTGCATACAAATCTTGAAAAGTCAGCGTATTTTCTGTCGAGTATATGTCTATAATGTCATCAATTTGTAGAAAGTTATACAATGGCCAGCCATCTTTAGTAATACAAGATAGTTCACACTTTAGTCACTTCTGTTTCCTTTAATTGTTTTTATTATGGTAGTGTTGCTTGGTTCACTTCCAAGTTCCTCTCTATATAAGGTGCATATTGTAATGTGACATAATGAGAGTCCCAAAACAATTAACAAAAATAGTCCAAATAATAATAAAAAGTCAGAATAACTGAAATCAAATATGTAACAATTTAAAATAAAAAGTACAGCACAATAGTGTGACAAATAATAAACTATGTATTGTAAAAAAAATAAGATAAAACTTATGAAAAGTGAATCAGTGTAAAAGTGAAAAGTGAAAGGTGGAAAAACAAGGGTGATCATTAATCACACAGATAAGACTGTTAAGATTAATGATCCCTATAATTCCATTAAGTGTGAAAAAACCCAAATAATTCAATATAAGAGGCCCAACTCTTATAGGTAATATGAAATGACAAACATACTAAATGTTAAAGTATGAACAGACAATTGTAGTATTGTAACATTGTTTATTGAAGGGTTGTATAATTATTAATCCCATGTTTGTTTTTCTTTAATTAGGCCAATGCCAGTAATTGTTAGCATTGATAAACTATGTGTAAGAATATAAGAAAAATATTAAGCCTGTAGGCAAGAATAGAAAGTATGTGTTATGGCATAATACCAAAACATACTTAAATAGAGGCCCATAAACAATATAATAACGGTCCATGAATAGAACCTAATAGTATGAGAATGAAAATGGTATTATGACCAATTAAATAATTTATGTTATTGTTTGTAAATGAATGAATCTAATCTTGGCCATGAAGGCAACATTTTTAATTAGTATGTTAAGGGTTTTGTGTTAGTTAATAAACATTGTTAGAATAAGTTAAAGAAAAAATAATGTAGTAATCTTTAAAACAAATGTAATCAGGCAAAAGGGTTCAAAACAGAAAACAATTTGATAATTAATGTAAATTAGAAAATGGGAATGAAGTCAACTTTTAGGCCTAGGCCGATAATGAAATATAAAATAACATAATGTCAGAAATGATTAAGTTATCAAATCAATACAATATAATAATAACAAAATAGGATCAACATTTAATAATGGACAAGTCTTAGAGTAATTGTGTATCATATGATATTAATCTTATAAAAATTTAAGTATTGTATCATAGTGAATGTAAGGGCAGTATTATCGTCCAGATTTATAGATTTTGTAAAGGTGAAAGGACACCTAATATGAAGTTAACTTATACAAAATTATATACCAAAATGTAGACCTTTAAAAAAGGAACAGAAATATGCAAACCAATTTTAGTTTAAACAAAAATTAACAAGGGAGTATTTTTTGACTGTAAAGGCAAGGATATAATTTTAGTAATATATGCCGCTTAACCTCAAGTTCATGAAAACTGACCAATCAAAACCCGAGTTTACTGGTCAAAAAGTCGTTACGAAGACGAGACGAAGGAATTATTGTATTGTTATACGCCACGCTGAAGAGATGAGTCTAATAGTTGACGCTTGTGTAAAAATTAAAACAATCAAGTAATACTCGACTAATGTTCTAAAATAAACCAGAGAAGTAAGAAAAGCACTCCAAGAAAATTATAAAGAATTAATTACTGACCAATGGAAGCATAATTCTACACCAAACCCACAAAAAGACGCTAGCGAGGGATTGCTTGCAGTACACCAGGAACGTAAATATTACTCCGAAGTATTTTCATTACCACAACACACACAGATCAACTTCACTACATCATATAAACAATCGACAATGATAATTGGAATGACCATTGCTCATTAATACAGTGATTAATGATAATAACAATTTTATTTAAAACAAAAACATTCAACTACATGACGTTTGGTTAGCTGACTAACCGGCCATCTTGTTTATTATTTTATTTCCAGTGCTAACAGAGTTCGTCACCGCTGTCTGTGAAAAAACTTAACATTTTATATTTGTAAACATTAAGATTCAATTTAATTTTGGGGGAGAAAAGTCACAAGAGGCTAAATCTGAAAGGCCTATCTCGCTAATGTTAAATTAGCCAGGTTTATGCCCCTGTACCTCTTAAACCACTAGATGTGGGACTTCCAAATTTTTACAGCTCTCTTTGTGATACTTTTTGTGTACACTGAAGCAGAATTAATTAATTACAGCTACAGAGAGCAAAGCTATTAATTTTTTTAAAAAACATTCTATTTTTTAATAAAATATTTGTATTTAAAAACTTCTAGCTTCAAATGTATGCAAAATTGTGGTATAATTCTGCTTCAGTCGCTGTTGTCATATGGACTAAAACAACTCAGATATTTTAAGGTAGCTAAGATAAGTAGTTTTTAAGATAATGGGTCATAAGTAAGTAAGTAAGTGAAAATCATGTTTATCACTTGTATTTGTAAATGAACATTCGGTAGCACCCAGGAGCATAGTCAGGGTCCCCTTCCTTATCTTCCTCCTCTCAAGAAGTCTTCTCCTTCTTTTAGATCTTGCCTCTTTAATGCTGAACTCAGCTGCTTGCTGTGCCTTTGCGGTTCTTAATTTGTCCATTAGTTGTAGTCCCTGTAAAGTGTGAATGCCAGGCTTTATGTTGAGATTCATTAACACTCTTATTCGACCAATTTTCCCATTATTAAACGCTAACACAGCATCACTGACTCCCCATTTCAAAGTTTTTATCCCCACAAATACATTCTTGGGTACTCAAGTCCATATGATGTTGTTAAATGACTCAATGGAATTTTGAGTTCGCCCATGTAGACACTTGCTGAGGAGGTCGGGATGTGCCAGGTCTCTGTAGATGGGCTTGATGGTTTCCATAACAGCTTCAGGAATTGAGGTTTTGTGTTCAAAGCTCTCCGCTGTTGCTTTGTCTTTGCGGAATTTGCACCATGTTACAGGTCTAGGTGGGCAAAGTGAATTAGTGGTTGGCTGTCGTTTGAGAGTTTGTGGTAATATGTGGCCCAGACTGCTTTTCTCATATTTTCCAAATAGTTTGTATTATTTTAATTGCCATTCCATAATATTGCTGAAGTCAATTGATTGTTTTATTGGTCAGTCGAGCCCTAAGTAGCTTACCATCTGATAGCACCGTAGTGCACAGAGTATGTTATAAGTTTCCGAGGCGTGTGCCCATTCACTTTTGCACATGTCCAACACATTCCACTTTCCTTATCTGTACATCCCTATATGGTTCTGATTCGATAACACACTTATAAGCTTTAGAATCACCATCACCAAGAAACTGTGTAACGAACATCCCTTTCTTGTTCTGAGCCCCTGAAAATTTTCACTGCAGCAGCAGCCTCCATTCCTCCACTTGTCCCTTCATAGTCTTTTTCTGGCAGTTTTGTTTGTGTTCACTATTTGTATTTTCATCACAGCAGCTGTAGCAACTGTTGCAACTGAGTTCTTAGAGGTGTGTCCTCGTTTCTGCCATGTTCCAACAAATGTGATAGGTATATCCCTACTACCTTCATTTAGTTGTATAGCCTCATTTGCTGCAGCTTTCACTGAAGAAGAAGCAACAGACTGAACAGCTTCTCCTATAACATCAGTGTATTTCTTGCAGGAGGCGGAGGAAGATTCATAAGCGTGCAGAAGATCTGTGCTGCACTGAGTCCTTTACCAATATCCCTCATGGCATAGTAAAGTCCAACATTAACTTCATGAAAATTGTTCTTGCATTCTTTTGAAGTAACAACAATTTACTGTTTTTATAATTTGTGCAATTAATTCTTATTTTAGCTGCAAGTCCATTCCTTGCTGATGTGTCCTCTTCCACAGTTACATGTCCACCACAAAGATTACAACATAAAAAATCACTCAACACTTGACTTAAAATGTTTAAATGTATTAAAACATAACCTAAATCACCACTACTAACTACAGTGTCTTCTAATTGTGTCCAGTGGCGGCGCTAACGAAACGGGGGCCCCCCCGCATAACTAATTAGGGGCCCTATAAAAATGGTTAAATTTTGTATACATAATAGGGGAAAACACAAATGAGTTTCTATTTACATGTGTTTCACAACAATGGTTTGTGAATACTTTCTCGTCTATCACAAAGCGTTTGCAATTTGCAAATGACGTTTTACACGTGTACAAACTCTTAAAATTCATTGTTGCTAAATAGACAAAGTTCTATACAAACTATAAAAAACAAAATAAAAAGAATGATTTATTTTTACGTCAAAGATCTAAATTCAGACTATGAAACAGTACCGCACACAGAGTGTTAAAAATTTATTATTTAAAAACGAATATCAAAGTAACATTCTAGCTTTTTTCAAACATTTAAATTAGTTTGTAACTGAATTTGTAAAATTCTTGAATATACTCTATACAAGTTCTCCTTAAGTCTAATCCAATTCAATAACACTCGAGCTCAAGTAACGTACAACATTTACAGATGAGGATCAACCAAAGTTCACTGTTTTCCTAAGCCTAGTCTTCTTTTTTTAATAGCTAAGAACTTTCAACCACTTCGTTGATATTAGTTTTCTGTGTCTCTTCATGCTCAATGCTTAACAGTGCCAAGTCACTCAACTGAGTTTGGGCCATGGTACTTCTTAAGTATGACTTAATTAATTTAAGTTTTGAAAAGCTTCTTTCCGCTGTAGCTGTTGTGACAGGTATGGTTAAATAAAGCTGCAAAGCTGTAGTTAAGTCTGGGAGGCAACTCATAAGGCAGCTGTTTTCTTCAACCAGTAAATTCATCATTTCTCGAATGCTTTTCTTGTGTACAATTTCTTTGGCCAACAGAGCTTTGAAGGATATTACTTGGTCAGGCAGTGATGTGGAAAGGTCACCAGGATACACATTTACCAGAGCCTTACTTTTCTCCACTGTTGTCTCTTGTGAGAAGTTTACTAAATTCTGAGGGTCAGAAATGAAAACCTATCATCAATGCAACGCAATCCTTCGAATCTCATTTGTAGCTGAGCTATTACAATATCTAGTGTTGCATTGAAAACTTTTACTTCAAATGATTTCACTGGGTCGTCAATTCTATGGTCAACTGATAATTCAACAAAGAAGCGTTTTACAACTCGCTTACGCTTATTTTTCATGTTACAAGTTATGTCCCATGACTGGGCCAACTGTTTAACACCAGCAAGAAAGCCGGCAAAGTCCTTTCTTAAAACTTTTAACTCATCACAAGCGCGGCTTAGAAACTGCCACGCTCTGCCTAGGTTAACAGTTGGCCTCTGTAGTGCTTTTAAAGTTATATTTACAGTCTCTAAAATCTTAGTTTAAGGCAGAGCACAAGAATAAATTCAAAGTTTTCTAGGTGGTTTCTAATTGCTAATGCTTCTCCCTCGGGGTTTTTTTGAGCTGTACAGAATAATTTCTGTCAAACACTTAATCACATTTTTGAAATCATTTCTTAAAGCTAACAGACAGTCGTGTCTAGAAGACCACCTTGTTGGACATAGCTTTTTTAAAGTTAGATTTTTGGCAGAGCTGTCTTCTTTAACGGCAGTGTTAAGTTCTTGCCATCTATGTAAGCTTTCACTGAAAAATACATAAGTTTTCTGAACTATGTCATAAAATTGTCTTATTTCAGAAATATTTGATACTGAATCATTGATCACCAAGTTCATGTTATGTGCAGCACAGTGTACGTAATCTGCATTTGGGACTATATCCATAATTCTTTTCTGTAACCCAGAGTATTTCCCGCTCATTGTTGCTGCACCGTCATAACCTTGACCTCTACACTTACTAATGTCAATTTCATTTGTTTTCAAAAAGTCTAAAATCTTACTTTGATACCCCTCACTGTTGGGATCCTTTATTTCTTGAAATCCCAAAAAGGACTCACTAATCACAGTTTTATAATTGCCAGGAGATTCTTCTACTATGTTAATGTATCTGATTACAACACTCATTTGGTCAATCGTAGAAATGTCTTGTGTGCTATCAACAATTATAGAAAAAAAGGAGACGAGTGAATCTGTTTTAGTAAGGCAGTCAATACTGATTTTCCTAAAAAGTTAATGATTTCATTTGAATGTCATGGTGGAAGTATTTTGATCTGGTTTTTTCATTTTCTAAGTGTGCACTAAGGAGAGAATCGTAGCGAGAAACTAAAGATAGTATGTTCAAAAAATTTCCACTTTCAGGATTTATTTCATGTAATGATTCTCTATGGCCATGAAACAGCAATGAACTCAGTGCCATGGTTCGAATGGCATCCACAATCCTTATGAAAATATGTTTCCATTTTTTCCGCTCATCGGAAATTTGATCAGCTACCGTTTTACTCTTTTTCCAAGTGGCATACGTGAGCAAGATTGTAAATGAGCATTGCTACTTTCATGAACTTTAATTTTTTTACTGAGACCTTTCCAATCTCTAATCGCCTTCACGCCAGCTTTGGGCATCAGCACTTTGGCTGAAAAGCCAACATGGTAAACAATAGACTCCATCTAGATTACGAGAGTAACAAAGCCAAAACCTGTGAACAATTTGGCCTGCTGCAGTTTTGAAAGAATAATATGCTGTACTGAAAGACCACTTAGAAACGGAATCCTTCAGGAAAGGACCCTTTGGTTGACAAGGTTCACTTAACGTTATTAACTTTTTCACCTCATCTGTCATTGTAGCTTGATTTTTATAGAATGCAATATCTGTCTCAAAACTTTGGCAGTTTGGATCGGAAGGGCCTGTTAAACTAGTTTTATTTGCGTGATTACTTACAACTTCAGTTGGTTCAAACTGATTTTCTGGTCCAGGTATGTCTTCGGACTGGCGAACACATTCAATGCCTAGCAGTTGTTCTTCTTGTTCATGTTGCAGTTGCTTATTTGTTTCCGTAGTTGTATCACTTGTATCCGACGGACTAATGTTTAAATCAGGTTTATTGTCACTGTCACAATCAACTTCAAGTCCAATTTTTGTTTCTTTTTCATTACTTGCACTTGGCCTGGGTTTGGGTTGTTCAACTTCACATTTTGATGATTTTTTTAAAAACTGGTCGAGTTTTGAAAGTTTACTTTTAGATTCTTCTCGTTGTTTTTGCAGTTTCCTTTTCTTAGCACCACTTAAATATTCACGCTTACTTTCCATTTTATAAACTCTGTCTCTAACACTCTAATTCTACACAAAATACAAAAACTAAAATCAAATGTTAAGTCATTAAACTTAAACGGCACTAAATTACGAAATGAATGCAATACAGTACTATCGCGCAGGAGATGCGACGCACTACTGATACTGAACTACATTGTGTTGTGTTTGTTTACGTCTCCTCAGTGCCGAGTGACTCATCGCATCAGACATACGGGCACCACAAGAGATAAGATAAGCTTCGCTTACAAACTACAAACAGTAATGTCATTTCGGAAAACGTAGTTTTTGCATGTCTATACACTTAAATAAAACGTATATTTCGTATTTTAAATACAAATTTGCCGGTAGTCGGATACCATTAAAACTTTTTTTCCTATTATAGCTCGTTTCATATTTTTTTCTAGGGGCCAGGGGGGCGGGGCCCCCCGCGCCGCAGGGTGCGGGGGCCTTATCGCCACCACTGATTGTGTCAAATTGTTATATTCTGTACCAAGCATTAATTTTGATGCACTAGGAAGGGGGTGTGTCTCTTTTGCAGTCTGGTGTCAATTCTGAACTTGACTTTCAATAGTAGGCCTGTTTATGGATTCTGATACATATGAATCACTGTTTTTACTATGCTGGTTACAACAGAACTTACGTTTTTAAATACACTATTTTGTTTGGTCATGTTGCAATTATATTTCATGTAAAAACCACTAACACACATGTACAAAGACTAATTCAAACAAAAATTTTTTGTTTACAAAGGAATAGAAACCAAAAGCACAACATATTGTAAACAACAGGGTAGCCAACATACACAACCAAATATTCTGTGTTTGTTTGTGAAAACCACAGCCTTCTAAGTTGAACAGACTCATAAATTGTTTTGTCTTCTTAGGTCTTGGAACTGTGGTTATGTAATATTATCTTATTACTATTGTATGTAATAGGTAATATATATCTATTAGAATGAATACTGACTGATGTTTGGCATCTTGTGACTGTAAACCAACTCTTGCCTCCTGTGATGATCATCGATATGGAATTATATTCATGACTGACCTGTTCATGGAAATCTTTGCAGATAGTGATGTGGTGAAAGTCCTTCTGGTCAAGAGTCACAGATAGGATGATACACTTGATTTTTTGGTCATTGCTGTTTTACTTGTCTGAGAGATTGAAACTGAGAAATGAGGTGAATCAGTGCTATATATTTTTGAAAAGAAAGACTTTATCTGTAGGACAGATAATGCGACATGTGGCATACAGTGTTTTGCAGCTTGTACAAGAATGAAACAATTGAATAACTAAAGATTATCAAGTAATGGATAATTTATGATAATATACTAGTATATAATATCCAAAGGGAGTCCTTTGTATGAAACAAAGGAAAATATATATATTACAACAACAACAAATTTACAATTTAAATTTAAATTGGGTATAATGCAATTTATGTGGCCCCACACTTTTTGGAGACAATTTACAACAATACAAATTGATGTATTTATTTATATATTGTGTATTGAATTCATAGGTAGGTGTAATCGTAATAAGAAGATGATACGTTATTTACGTTTAAAATCGTTCCATTATTTATTTATTTAAACAACATCTATCATATCGGATATTAAACAATAACTCATTATTAAATCGTTTGTACGAAGTTTTCAAACATAACTTATTGCTAACAAATTTATACATAAGTTATATACAACTCTTATTATCTAATTGTAATTACTTTAAAATGTTTATTTTGCTCTCGGCTTACTCATGGTGTGTTCATATTTTTGCAATTGCTGATTCATTAGCTTCAAAAACATGAATTTACTTCTATTCAAACTTCTTTTATATTACTTTGTTTTACTTTCTACTGCATATTGTAACATTTTGACCTGTTACAAAAAATATATCTTTGTGTTGTACAAAGAAAAAAGAAAAAAAATTTTATTTAAAAAAAAATTTTATGTTTGTTTGTTATGGTTAAAATTTAGGATTAATCCTGGTTTTGTGTTTTGTTTAAAAATTCCAAGTTCTGTGAGGTTATTTTGGTTTAATTTACACTTCTGGTAGATCTTAACAAAATCTGGAGTTAATCAGATTATCTCCTTTCAGTAATCGATTAATGATTTTCAGCGCTGCTCCAGTATCTCACTTTTAGTTAATATTTCTCGTCTTCCAGGAAGACTTGTAGTTAATTAAACCCTCAAATTAAAATGTGAAATAATTTTACAATCCAAATAGTCGAAATAAATTGATTTATTAACAATAATTATATAAAAATCGATGTTAAATCGATGTAGAGCAATTGTTCGACTCCGTCACAGGGATATATCGAGATGTGATTACAGGTTAATTTTTTATATAAGTCTTAAAAAAGGTTCTTTCAACGATTATTTTATATAGTCAGAGAAGGGCAGGCCTAGAAAGTATAACATATATAGAAAATAATCTTAATAATTAATAATTAACAATTGTGAATAATATATAACGTTTAGTATATTTGATTTTCCAAACCAATCTGCAGGCTATGAGATCAGTCTAGAAAGTATAACATATATAGAAAATAATCTTAATAATTAATAATTAACAATTGTGAATAATATATAACGTTTAGTATATTTGATTTTCCAAACCAATCTGCAGGCTATGAGATCAGTCTAGAAGGTTGTAGTGCATCACGGGACCATCATGGCGGCTAGCTGAATTGATGAGGTTATACGTATATATGGTCGCTGGAAAATCTCACAATAAATTCACCTTTATAACTGTTTTATGGATCTCCGAAATCGTGTATACTGTCTATTATGTTGTTTGAGGTATCCTGGATGAGTGTTCAGTGTTCACTGGTGTTAATAGTTTTCTGTTAGAGGTGTTCACTTTATGTCTGTTCGTGGCGAAGAATTGTTAATATGTTGTATAGTGAAATATTAATATTAGGTAGTTTTAATGGTTTAAATCACTTGTATTATGTGGTGTATTGTTCGTTTTCACCATTGTCGTCGAGTATTTCATAAGTTTTAAATCGAAAAGTGTTAATTTATGTAACTCCCGTTTTCCACTGATTTTAGGCTTTACCTATTACACTCCATTATACGATTTTAGAACGCGATTCTGCATCGACTGTTCCGTTTGAATGTTAACAAAGAACTAACTTACTTCCTTCATCTTAGGAAATATCTTGCCAAGTTAATATTGGAAAAGTATTGTTAAAATAATTTTCACTTCCCATGTACATAATTCCAAAGTACATTATATATGTAATATTTTTAGTTTATTGTTCGCTTTCATGAACTATTAACCATATAATTGGTTTATTTATCTCATTCTGTTTAATTTGATATGTCATAGTCCATATTTGTTGAGATTTTTGTTAAAATTAACATATTTCTGTCTTTTTGGAAATCTAGGCCCAAAAAACCTGTTTCCGTTCTTGTACACAATTACTGCCATTTTAAGTGTTATTAATATAATTATAATAAATTTCAAATGGTCACAAATCTTACTTTCCTTAATTCCTTATAAATTTAACATTTGAACTGTCTTTTAGTGATAATTTATTAATTTACTATTTCTCCTCTGAAATATTTAATTATTACATTTCAAAAATTTCCAATAATTTAAGATATTTTTCTATATTACTCTTTTAAATCATAGGTTCATTTACAGTAGTTGTTAATTGACCTACCTTACATAAATCTTGTTAGTTTACATGGTTCATTGGTGAATTAACTGGTTTATATTAATTTTTGTGAATTCATTATTTGGCCTAGAGTTTAGTATTTTACATACATGGTTTTTTCAAATAAATTTAATTCTACTCCTCCTCTGACTCTTAAAACTTAACATGACATAAAATAAAATTGTTTACATAATTATTGATATGTGTAGCATCTAATTCATGCTACTGTTACAAAAATAATAATTAACATTAATCAGAGTCTTCAAAGTTAGACATGTTTGCTTGAACTGTTTTGAACATACACTTAACACATTTTATAAATTAATACAGCATCCATACTTAAACATTTTTTTTTTTTTAATTTCTATGTATGCTGTTATATAACTAATACATCTTACTCTAAACATATAGGTACCTTATTCTATCAGAACTCTTTCAAAATATGGAGTTCATGGCTTTGAACAATATCAGCCATTTAAACTTCTTAACTCTATTAAAACTTAAGTTATTTTCAGTCCTTTCTGATTTTACTATTATTATCTAAAATCCCCTTGTACAGTAAACATTTCCACCCACACTTTCTTTGTTATTGGCATTTCTATGAATGTCTTGAGATAACAAAGTGACCTTATTTAATGAAATATTGGAAATATTTTCCATTTTAATATTTCATTACTTGTTAATTATAAAATATAAAAGTTATTTTATAGCACATTGTTTAAGTTATAGATACACTACAACTTGAAGTTTATTACATTTAAAAACACTTCCACTAGTACACTTTCACTGTTGGTTCTGACTTATATTTGAATTTTATTATTCTCAGACCAGACCTTTAGTCATCATGGACTGTGAAGATTTGTTTATTTTTTATCATATAATAACTTTAGTTGGTGCACTTCTTATCATACTACCCAATACTTTTGTTTATAAATAATTACAATTTCATTAGGTTTTGGGGTGTTATACTTTCTTTAATGGTATCATTTGGTTTGGGGTTAATGGTAGTTAATAATAGGTTTTTATTGTGGTTCTTCCATCCTATTTCTTCCTTTCTTCTCGTCTTCCTTCTTGTGTTCATTCTTGGGTAAACCAAGGTACTCAGTGTTATCTTGTCCGATGGTTGGTTCGGAGTATCGTCTTTATTATCTGCTTTTAAATTTCTTCTTCCTTCTTGGGTTTGGAGTATTTTCTTTATCACCTGATACTAACTTTACTCTTCTTTCTTGATTTCGTGATCTCTTGTTTATCACCTGATACTAAACTTCCTCTTCTTGTTTCTTCTTATGTTTGGGGTATTTTCTTTATCACCTGCTCCTAACCTCCTGGGTAATCTCCTGATTTTTTAATATGAGTTTCCTTTCATTTATTTTCTTTGACTTTTATGGTTGTATTTTTATTATTTAATTATTGTTTTTCTTTTATAGTGGTGTTTTCCTTTGAAGTGTAATTGAATTTCATTTGACATTCTTTGAGTATATGTAATTTAATTATTTTTATGATCTTAAATGAATTAATTATTGGTGGAATATCTGTCATGCTACAATATGCATTTTTTTGTTTCTTTATCATCAAAGACTTTACTAATTACGTTAATTCAAAAATTACTTATTTCTCTTATCATTTACATTACTAATTTCTAAATTTGATACAAGAAATACTATTCTAATTTTTACTGCTTTTACATTTTTGTATCATTTATTATTTTCAATATTGGTTGAATGTCTTCCATTCAAACTTTAATTGGTGTCCTTAAAATTTTTTTTTTTTTATCACCTCGTTTGACGTGGTTATTTATCTGTACGTCCTCCATGTCCTTCTGGTTGTATCCTCTGCATGTGCTTCTGGTCCTCCGGTCGTGTCCTCTGCATGTGCTTCAGGTCCTCCGGTCGTGTCCTCTGCATGTGCTTCAGGTCCTCTGGTCGTGTCCTCTGTGTGTGTTGATTAACAGTTGTCTCGTCTCACGTCGTATGCTGCCGGTGTGTCCATAGACCTCATCGTATGTATTTTGCAGCTCTGGCTGTATAGCTAGTTGATCTTGTGACTCTTATGATAACTGTGAATTTGTGACGTCGACTAACATAGCCTCTTGCGGCAATGGTTGAATCGAGAAGAAGAAGCTTTATTAGCGTGGCCTGGTATTTATAGTCAGGTCATGCAAAAATTCCTCTCTGAACACTTTTCAACTTGTCAGATTCTGTCGAGGCGTCACTCCCCCCACTCTGGTTCAATTCACTATTTTCGCCTATTTTCGCGAATTACGAAGTTTGTTTCACCTCACTCGATGTTCAATCGATCAGTAATTTTTATGTGATTACTATACGTAAATTGCACTTCTTTATGGTATTCACAAAAAGAAGTATTCATTTTTTACGTATAGTAATTGCACTTTTCGTCACCTCTGTATGGTTTTTTTAACATTTTATTTATCTATAAATTCTACACACTTTGGTGTCTTTTGTTTTATACTATCGTACATACTTATAATTAACAATAAACATATAACTCTTCTACTTGAAAAGGGTTGGTTACATTTCAGGAACGGACAGGTTTCACACACACTAACAACATACGCGCATACACAACGCTAGCGACAGGTGTATCGAAACTGCATGTCCGTGCATAAATCTTTGTACTCCCTATTTTTTTATGATTCAGCTTATGCAATCTGAATCCTGTTTATTAATTTATATTTATTCATTTTTATTATTTATTTTATTTATTTAGGCAATGCACAGTATCATTACTGTTTGTAATGTTCATATATATTGCAATGGTTCAAATTTGATTATACTAATAAAGATAAGGTGATTTTGTGAAATTTACAAACTCGTCAATATGGAGGACATGAAAAATTATTTATTACCCACACAAATATAGTTTTTAAAGATGTATATAGTATCATAAATTGTCATGTATTGATAATAGAAATAATAGTTTGTATTGTTCGATAATATAAATTGATTTTATTTTGCTGCAATGTCCTCCTCTCCTCTCGTCGCTCCCGTCCTGGCGTCCTCATCTTCAGCGTCACTCCTTCCTGGTGTCCTCTTCATCCTGGCATCCTCTTCGTCTTGTCATCCTCTTCTACGGCAGGCAGCTCCAGCAGTGATATTTCAAGGAGTATCGTCGTTATTATGTTTGACTGCTAACATTAATTAGTTTCTTCATAAATTGTTCGCTCACAATGATTATAAATTTCACTCATACAGTTTATTATTAATTTATACTTTATATTTTCTTAATCTCAGTGTTAATATGGGTATTAATTAATGCTGTGCATTAAACGTACACCTTCCACGATATCTTGAAGTGTCTTTAACTTCCCTAGGCGGATATCTTAAACTAACACGAAACAGCACTATATTATATTATAATTTTTATCTAACTATTTTACCCACTCGGTTCTTAACGCAAAACTTTGTTAAGAATTACCAAGGTTTATTTTATATATGATATTTCTATGTTCGTAAGAGAACAACTCTCTTCTCCGGGCACAACTTCCCCTTGCAGATGCTAAAGCAGAACTGTTTCATCCTAACTCTACAACGAATGAATCTTACTGAATTTAGTGTATTTTGATTGGCTAAGCCCAAGTCATATGATTGATGGAACAAAGAGATATACGAATTTCCCGAAAAACTTTGTATAATTTAGCAAAGGCCCGCATGGAAATTATCTACGAATTTTATTACCCTATCATTGATAAGAGTTACAATTGACTTTTTCTTCACTTAAAAAAAAGCATATTTCTAAAATAGTTATGAACTTCAGAGTATACACAAATTGAAGCTATTTACCTAAATAATTCCTTGTCAAAGTTTTACGTCAATCGGTTAATTACCACTGAAGCTATAGCGATCGCACATTATCACACCCGCACAAATTCACACAAAAAATACATGACAATATAGAACACCTTTTTATGAAGAGTTTGGTATACCCTACATGCTTATCCATTTCTAAATATAAAACTTACGGCTAAAAGACAAAATATTACATAAAACAAATTGAAACAAGAAAATGCTCATCATCCATGTGCTCTGATACAAACAACATAGCTTATCATCCTGTGTTCCGTTGCAATGTATATATATATTATAATACTAAAATTGTCGCTTTTGTTTATTCTTACTTGAGTTACTACTGTTTCAATCTTTACGTATCTTTTATTTTAAAAAGCCACACGTTGCTGTCGCCAATTCTATAACATTCACCACCTTCCTCTTTGTTGATATTAACTATTGTTTTCTTTGCCACATGTCGTTGGCGTCAATTCTATAATACATACGATTTATGCAGTTTGTTTATAAAATTCCCTTCTACTTGTTGTTGAATTTAACACTCGGTTTCGTCAAATATATTCTTTAACTATTTTTATTTATTTAATTAATTGTTTAATTCGATGTTGATGTTCTTGCTTATTTATATTTGAGTAATTATTTGGTTGTAGATCCGTTGTTGAATGTAAGCAGTTGCGTAGATCTCTTGACGTTCGTTCACCCTCCTGTTGAATGGTGTCGTCTATGTGTGTCAGTGGATAGTTTAGACAAAGTTATTTTATGTAATTTAAACCTTCACGTACCTGTGATGTTGTACTAGACATTCAGTCAGTCTCTGGTGATTAATAAACTGTCAAGTTTTTTTATCAAACAGTATAATAGTGCTGTTAATGTTCAGTGAGCACTTACAAATTTTACTTGGGCGCCATATGGGATTTCAAGAGAAATGTCCCATAAATAGAATTCTTTTGAATGATTTACTAATTAATTTAGATATTTTATAAATCAGTAATTGATTAAATAGTTAAATCAAGATCAGGAATTAATTTTCTGGTTATTTTTTTACTAGATTTTAACTATTGGCGGTTCAGTTGTCTGAATTGTAGCCAATTGAACTGTTTGTTTACTTTGAAAGTACAACTCATTCATTAGTAATAAAGATTAATTATTTATTTAAATAATTGTTGACAATAGTGGGTACTTTACAATTCATTTGTTTATTGTTCACTCTAGAATAGATTCAATTAAATACATTCATTTGAAAATAACAAACGGATTACAACTCATCCGGCTTTTAAGTTTTATCTAGCTCAGTTCGTTTACAATGAAAACTCTAGTTTTAATGGATAGATTATTTATAATTATTATCTTTCTCAAGGGTGACTTCTTTTAATTTACAAAATAGAACGCCACAGCCTTACTTTACAATGCTATTACCATATATTAGATTGTTAGGTTAGACACCTTTAGTTATTGAAACTAATAAACGAAAAGTTCGATTATTCTGAACAAGTTTTAGGTTAGTTTTGAGAACGTTAACACATGAAACCTTATGTCAGAATATTGTAATTCCTCTAGATAAATTTACAACAGTGTTGAGTACTTATTGTATTATTGTTTCTTGCATCAGTATACAGGTTATTATACTATACTGTTAATAGCTTAAATGTAAACAATGTAAGTATATGCACCTTACTCCCTGGTTATTAATCGCAATAATTAGTTATTAACACTTCACTTTATTTCGCACATGAACGATTTTATTTTCTTCTTGACAGACTATTGCCTTGGTTATGTATGGTACTTAACTTCGTTCTTTTACACACACTACTAGTATAAGTATCACTACTATTATCGATGCACTGAGATTGAATTATACTTCTTCCTTCTCATTGATTATTAAATTTTGGATGATAAATCGGCCTGAATTAGTTGTTGTCAGTTGAGTGGAAATAGACAAAATGCTCCCTGTTTACATTTGCGATCGTTTATATACATTTTTTAGAGATTTTTAGAAGTCCGCTTGGCGCTCTTGGGTCACTTCTAAAGTCGTCCATGATTGGTTGGAAATTATGTCATGATGATGTAATTCTATTTATAGGCATTACATCTTTGTATTCGGAGCGTCCTTGTCGCTTTTGTTATTATTTTATTGTATTTATTCGAGATTCACCAAACTTATGATGCTAACGTTTATATCTCAATTATTACAATTCCAATTCGGGTTCTATTACTATCATTGTAAAGGTTGTTTATTTATCTTTATTTTGACATGGCTTGATGCCAGTTTGGTCATAGTTTTCATTAACATTCCTTTATTTTAAACTAACTAATGCATTGTTTACATTCGTTGTCTGCTAAATGTTGCAGATCCGACTAATAACTTTTTCCTAATATTTGTTTAATTATTCTTAATTTCTAATTTGAACATGATTATTTGATTAAAAAGAACACCTTACTATATATAAATGCTGCATCCAGCTGAACAATATTAATTATCTGTCTATATTTGTTGATTTTCTAACATCAACTTCCATATTTTACTATTTTTACTTTAACATGTCCTTCTTATCTCTTATTCTTATAACATCACACAAGTAGTGGTGTTTTACATTCTTTTTTGCATTATTATTATTTTACTCCCCTATGCTTAGTAGGGTTTCTATCTGATTCTTATTTTCATGACTTAAATTGGTCATTCTGGGTTTGTTATCATTATTTTACAATGTTTTGTTCCCTGACTATTATTACCTTTCTGTACACATTTTATCTACTTATAATGTTACCTAAACACATTCAGTGTTTACATTTATTGTTATTCTTAATTAATTATAATACATAATTGGCTTTCTCATTATCTTTTACAGTTTATGATTATTCTTAGCATCGTTCTTTGTTTTTTTCAAATCATTGCTTTGACGTGGGTCAGCTAATGTGCTGTTTTTATTTATAATATATGGTACAAATATTATTCAAGTCATTTCTTATCTTACTTATTCTATTTGATTTTATTCATCAAAGGTTTTTATTGAGCTCACTTAACAGTTTATGTGGGAAACTTGTCTTGTCATTTCGTCTTTGTCATTTTGTTTGTTTGTGTTGTAGTGTCATTTTATGTAGATAGTGGATTTACCACTGTTCACTTGAATTTCTTCTCACCTTTCATTCTTTATTGGTTTATTATTTTTACTGTTACATTCTTCCTGGTTACTCATTTATAGTTCTATTAGTATCATTCACCCTTCTGGTGTTCATTATTAGTATGGAACATTTTGTGATGTTACAATATATATATATATATATATATATATAACATTCTACAATGAAAAACTATAGAAGGACAAGATTCTGATTTTGAAACAACTTGACTGAATTTAATTAAATAATTTTCATATCACAATTAAATTAATTTTAATTTTATTACACTGAGTGAAAGTAACAACATCCTTCATTTGTAGCCTTTCACCTTTCATTTCATTAAACTGTAGCAGATTTAAAAAATTTCACACAAAATTTACATTTACTCTTTACTCAAATTTTAAATCCGCTTTGAAATCATCACACAGAATGTACATTATGCTACCAAATTGGTCACAGTTAACATTGCAGTGTGAACAGCTTGACACTATTTGGCAGACACATGCCCAAAGGGCTATACCAATGACTCCTAATGGCAGTAGATTATATACTTGCAGACAAATCATGACGTCCTCACCTCACTCCACCGCCTGAAGGCAGCTCACTCGATCGCTTCCAGGAACTGAGGACGTTATGTTTTGTCTCTGACATTATCTAACATTGACACCAACCAGCCAGCACAGTTTGGCTGCTTTCTCATAGCACCTCATATGTGAATGTTACTTGTCTGTGGAGTGTCTTAAATTGCAATTCATGTATGAGGCACAGAAGTACAAACCAAAATAAAATGCTAAAACTATTTCGTGGCAGGCAAGCAACATTCCATCTCCATTACAATTAGAATATCTTACTTCTCTTGATTTAATTTTAATTAAGATATAATAAGAAATATGAACTACTTAAAAATGTCATATTTATACACTTGGATCAACAAAATGAATTTTGTTAGAAATAATATCTGCACAAAAACATATTTTTTTTAATATGCTGCTATAAGTTAGATTAATAGATGAAATATATAGGCTTATCATTTTACTAGAACACGTTTTCAAAATATTAAAAACTAATATAATTGTTTTTGAAAATATCAACTTACACTTTTTACAATTACCACACAATTTTCATTAGTTTTGCATTATATAATCTATATAAATACATGACTCTGTATCACATATATGATCATGGATTTTATATTAGCCAAAATAGCAATGAAGAATAATTTATTATGCCCAGTCTTTCAACATCACCATAAAGGTTTCACCTGTTACTGTCATTGTAACACAGCTGATATAGAAAAGCATTCAGTTAATAAATTGAAGAAAATGAGAGCTGAAGTTGCTAGCAAAAAGATGAGAAGGTTTTTCTTTTTACTTATTGAAAACAGCATAATCACAGATGACAAAATAAAGGAGAAATTCTTAGTTGTTTATTGAATTTCAAAGCAGCTGAGAAATACCATGACAAAATACCTTACTGATCTATAGTAGTGTCATACTGTTAACACAGAAGTATTTTGGGTATATTGTAATTGTAGCTTACTACAATTTCAATTTCATAAATTGAAAAGTAATTCTAAGCTTCAATAGAACTTTGTCTAGAGTGTTCAACCAGAATGTTCAGAAGTTCAATACCAGGTAACAGGGAAAGTAACAAAATATTGATGATTAATAATGTGTTATTCATTTAATTATATGTAAAAAACAAGGTCTTATCAATCAGAATTCACATCAAGCCACGTTAATTACAATATAGAAAACAGACTTTACATAATATGTTTTTAATTTTTGTAATTATCTTGTTGATTCATCCTCTTTGTTCACTTTATTAAATTTATTAATATATATAAACTTTCACGTATGAACTTACTATTCGTTGTCACTTCCCCAAACGTTTCGAGGTGATGTTCCTCTTCCTCAGTGGGAGTAATACCTTGGCGGTATTATAATTATCTTGTTGATTCATCCTCTTTGTTCACTTTATTAAATTTATTAATATATATAAACTTTCACGTATGAACCAGGCATTACTCCCACTGAGGAAGAGGAACATCACCTCGAAACGTTTGGGGAAGTGACAATGAATAGTAAGTTCATATGTGAAAGTTTATATATATTAATAAATTTAATTTTTGTATATGGAACCCCTCTACCAACTCATAGTATTCATTATCTTAATATTCTTATAGTATTGTCACTTTAAAAACTATTATTTAGTTTTTCACTTAAATAATTATTTAAAATATAATTATAAATTAATTATATAATTAAATATATAAATTATCACTTAAATATGTTTAAAATAATTATTATTTACTTATCTTTTGTGTATTGTGCTAGCATTTTATATTGTATTGTCTAAACATAAGAAGACTATGGTCTCTATATTTATTATTCAGTATCATTCAGAAAATATTAGTAGTTGTCAAATTGAATGTCACTTTTACCTGTTCTTTCAATTCTTGTCTATTTTATATCCCACTATGACAAATCTGTTTTTTTATCTTAATTTCAAATTACTATTTAAATACTATTCAAATAAACACTCAGATAAAATTCTAAAGATCATCCAGTAATGGCATCAAGAATACTTACAACAATTTAACTTACTTAGAAAAGAGCAGTCTATTGCTTGCATCAATTAATATTCAATATGGGGAATATGTGAACAATAAGAGAAAACAGGTGTTCTCATATTGAACAGTCATACTTAAAACTTCGTTAGTTGAATATTTAGTATCAACCTGTGTGTATCGTGAGTTTAAGGTGGCATTATAATGTTTGTTAGCATTACAAATATTTACAGTTGTTTATTTTATGTTTGCTAGAGGAGTTTTTAAGTTTTCTGTATTTAACAACTACTTATGCAGGGAAACCCACTATACTACCACATATGTTGCAGGACAGGTGCTTCTATATTTTCCTTCTTCAGATTGAATGTTAACTCAGGAGGATATTAGCTGTCTACATTGTATTCATTATTATTATACATATAATTCAGTGATATGTTTTGATGTTTTGAAAGTATTTACCAGATCATCCAAAAATGCCTGTACTTCAAAAATTTAAAGTCTATAAGTAATTAACAGTTTGGAATAAAAAGTATTAATATGTTTAGAAAGAGTAACATGTTTGTATACCTCATTAAATTTCTAGTGATCCATTTGTGGATATGCACACTAAAAAATGGTAATAGATTTTTGGCCAAGACCATCAACCAAGTTTGAGATAATTGCAATAGTAACCCATTCCTTTAGGATCAATAAATTAAAAATCTTTTCATTGAAAACAATATTATTAAAGTATTTTCAGAAAAATATTGAGGTCTGATCTTTAGGAGGTGAAGGGATAGGCTCACCTCTACCAATCCAAAAATCCAGGAG
The DNA here is from genome assembly GCA_034769895.1 of Magicicada septendecula. Lineage (NCBI taxonomy): Eukaryota > Metazoa > Arthropoda > Insecta > Hemiptera > Cicadidae > Magicicada > Magicicada septendecula. The sequence continues at coordinate 667,244,804 of CM068368.1, forward strand.
CCAGACAATCAGGATGTCATGTACAGGCAGGCTATAATAGATTGGTGCACCATCGAGCATGAATAACCCAGGTCACACTTTCTTCAATGTGAAGAAAAATGTAAAGTTCTAGCATGTCACATTAATTCTATAATGGTTTGCTCAACAATGTAGAAAGTGCCATGACTCTATTATGAAGTAATCTACACTGCGTCTTCACTGTTGCAGAATCAGGAATGTACAATCATGTTATTTTATGTTGGCTGGCAGCCTTGGCAACAGCAGGTTCCATAGTCCTGTGTTTTTGTATGTCCAGACATCACATTAAGTTCTCCACTATGGCAGCTTTCCGCATAGCACTGCAATGTCCATTGTAAAGTAACATAACTGTACTCTTCAATAATACTTGTTTACTTCTCTCAAATCCTACAACTCTGACAGTTAACACATTCAGTTATGTGGAAAGTGGCTTCAGCTGTAAACAATACCCTGCATGAAAATTTGCAGTTATCACTATGTTTTTATGGTAACTAACCATACTACCAACTTTTATGGTAAAACCAATCTATTATTCAACAGTTGTGGAGGTCTGAATTTTAAAAATCTTAGTTTTTGTTTTCAATGACTTGATGAGTGTAAACATTTTAATCTTCCATACATATTCAAACTTTTCCAATCTGTTCTTTATTTTAAAAACTCCACATTTAAAAAATGTAGTAATCCTTTTTTGATGATCCTCCATATTAGTATACATTCTATAACAATTTTTAATTTTATGAACATGTCTTTCAAGGGTATATTGGATATCAGAAACTATAGGAAAGTAGACGAAGCTGCACAGCTTGTGAAGGCTGCTTTAGATATTGGAGAGTATAGTAAAGCAACTTCATTGTGGTTTAAGGTTGAGGCAGTGGTGTTAAGGTATTCATTTGGAGTTAATTTTTATAATGTACTTCACTATGGTTATGATCCAGATAATCCAGCAGAGATCCATACAGAAGAGTTATCAGGTAATGTTAGAAAATATTATGTAATATTTTATATTTTATAAAATGTAAATATAATACATTTAATATTATAAAATATTAAAAATATAATATTATAAAATATTAAAAATATATTGTTATAGAATATTAAATCATGCATTTTGTATTAAAATGTGCAGTAAATTTGTTGAAACGGAAATACATGTTTCAACATAACAATTTACAATAGATTTTGTACAATTTAAGATAACAAAATAAATGATGTTATATTACATTCTAGTAGAGGTTATTCATAGATACAGATGTATGTAACAATGGATATAGTCTTTATGTTTTATTAACGTATATCAATTTTAATTCCTTATATATATTTCTCAACCATAAGTCTATCTTATATTTGACATAAGTAAGCAGTTTAAAGAGAAGTATTGCTCATGAATATATTTTCATTTCATTCATTCCTAAAAACACAGACATAAAAGTAGCATACAAAACTAACAAAAATAATTTACAAAAACTAAATAACACACACAACAAAAATAATACAACAACCAATGGGATATACAAAATTGAATGCCAAGATTGCTATAAATGTTACATAGGACAAACAAAAAACAACTGAAAAAATGTTATTTTGAACACCTAAATGTATACAAAAAACCATAAATATATAAATATAATTTGGCCACACACGCAATAAACACTGGACATGAATTCCCAGACATAACCAACATGACACTAATAAAACACATACCACACAAATGAACCATAATGAACATTTGGCCAAAGGCCAACAGGAAACCACAACAACAACCAACCAACACACAAGTACTTCATAAGACTCAAAATTAGAAAGGCTGAGGATGGGAACACAAAGGGCCCTGAAACATGTTCCAAATAAGGGAATAAAACAGCTTGAGGTAAAGGATTAATAAATATTAAATAAATTTTCATTTTTGTAACAAATAATTACACCTTTGTAAACCCTTATATAATAATATTGTTACACTCTTGTAAACAATATTGTTACAGTGGTTTCACTGATTGTCGTATAGTACAGTGGAAACAAAATATAGTCACCAATGAAGTCATTTATTACCAGCTTTAATTAGTCATAAATAACAATGTGAAATCAACAAGGTACTCTCATACAATGATTCTAGTTAAATTTGTCCACACGCAATAATAATGTCAACTATTAAAGAGTTCCACACACAGTACTGCTCAGTAACAGCCACTTGATCTGCACTGAGGAAATCACCTGCTATAACTATCTTATAAGCCAGCCACTATTGCTTATATAGGTCCCACAGGTGTTCCAGAATAAATTTTCCATTCTTTTTGTGGTGTGCCAGCATAATTTGCATAGTTAGAAGTGCCCTCGAACAGTCTGGAGTGCTACATCAGTGGACGGCCTTGACACAGACGCGTGACGTTGGGCTAGTCAAGAAGCCTGTAGAACGTCTACAAAAACACTCTCGTCTTTTTAGAAGGTTTCATAATTCTGGCAGCAATATTATTTCATTATTATAACATGTGTTAAACACTTAATTAAAATGTTCTTGGTGTGGCGAATTAAATCTGATGGAATGCTTATGAATTTAAAATTTTGTCTTTACAATCCAATTGTACTACCTTAGCCTGAATTCCAGTAGCAATTAACCAAATGTCTGTGGCCACAGCCCTTTGTATCCTAACATCAAACAACAATATTATAGAATTCTCTAGCACATTTGGAGAAAGTTCTGAAAACCCTACATAATTTATATTTCTTGCTTGGAGTCTCATGTCAAGCTAAACTAAAATGATAAGAATTAGTATAGTATTCACAACTAACGTCTATTAAACTGCAGGAGATTATTGCATTTGAAACTGACCAGAATAGAAATGCATTAGACTCTGTGCCTTTTGACTTCGCAGATGAGAGTCATTAAGTACATGTATCCCAGGAACTAGAGTCATCTTATCCTTTAAAGACATAAACACAATCTGTTTTACTTGTTTTGGATCAAATGTTTCTTTTTCACTCTTTTTACCAAGAATTAAATCCATTTTTATTTCTACAGTCTGATTAAATCTTGGAAAATTATTTAGTTTATTTGTGTCTCCAGATAGTTCACCTTTAACCTGCTTTCCTTTATACTGAATAAATACAATTTGTCTGACTATAACTATTTCTGTTGTAATTTCAAATCTGTAAATACCACCAGGGTCATAAAATTATTCTTCTAACATCTTCTATACTCTTCCACTCTACTAGAGGACCATTCTCCTCTTCATCTTCACTCTGTTACTGTTCAAATTTGCTTTCTGTTGGTGTAAGTGTACATAATTTTTTTCTGCTGGTCCACCATCACTATCTTCAGGGGTTATTTTTTATTTTCTTAACAATACAGTTATATGCTTATACTAGCATTATAACTAATTGACACTATTAAACAGTATTTCCCTACTATAACAAGTACCAATGTTTAAGTATCCAGCAATTAATTAAAATAAACTCAATGACAAAGTGGATCAATGGTATATGTATGAATCAATTTTAGATTTTATGCATGCAGTCTACAGCTGAATCAATTCAGTAACAACTTATTAACTGGATGTGGCCACAGTCCCTTATGTGCTAATATTGGAGCAAAAATGTTTAGAATTTCTTAAAACTCATGAGGGATTTCTTGAATCCTTAGTTAATCTACATTTCCTTCTTCTTAATCCAGCTTTGTATCATACTAAATATATTTTTACATATAAATGGAAATTAATAATTCATAGACTAACCTTCAACTACTCTGATACAAATAAACCACTACATTATTTATTATTTTACCACACACACACACACACACACACACACACATTCTACTTTCCAATGGAAAGAGATTTTGTTATCCTTTCATCATTAGTCAACAGTACTCCCAGATAGTTATAATTCTTTATATTTTTTAATGTTATCTTTATTCTTTGTTAATGACCAAATTTTGCTCATGATTACCAACCACCATATTCAGAGTGTCAGAATATTTCTAACTTTTCTAATTTCCAGTCCCTTTATTATACAGGACATATCCATATCCTCAGCATCACCATAACTGATAGTGGGCAAATGCAGAAGTAATAAATCTTTTCATTCTCAAACTGCATTACCATTCTATTGAATTTTTAGGCTATTTTTCAAAAACTATAGTTAAATAAATCTTGAAAAAAGTTGAACATAAGCAACAGCTGTGTCTCAAACCATAATTTATCTCAAAAAGTTCAGATACTTTTATAACTAAATACCACTATTATATTAAAGACTCGGAACACAAAGTTTTTTATAAGTAAAAACATAAAGTTTTACCTTACAGCCTGAACCGGTTTTCGCCTTTAAAAGGGTTCTTCACAGGCTGCCGCTGGTAGCGCTGTCCGTCCTGTTGTGGGCGACGGAATCGAATTTTGAAAGAGTGATGCTGTGTGTGTGGGGTGAGATATGTTCGAATAATGCGTGCTATTTGAATTGTGTCTGTTCGTTTAGGATGTGGTTTTTATTTATTTTCGTGTGTTTGTATATTTCCAATTGTTCTAGAGTGTCTAGTTTTCGGCCTTTTGTGTGTACATGTAGAATGTTCATATTATTGTCGATGTTTTTATATGTGTGGTTTGCTTCAATGAGGTGGTTTGCAAAGGTGGATTCTGTAGTGGAGTGGAGTGCCTTTGTGTGTTCAATGTATCTCTGTTTGAAGCTACGTCCTGTCTGGCCTATGTAGAATATGTTGCAATTTGAGCAATTTAGTTTGTAAACACCGGGTAGATCGAATTTGTTTTGTGCTTTGTGTGTGTGTGTTTTGATAGTGTGTGTTCCCTGATACACGTCTTCCCTGAAAATTTTAATACCGGAACTCTATATGACATTTTCTGAGATACGTGGAATTAATTTTAAAATTAATTTAAAATAAATTGCATCTATAATGGACTTGCATGTTCAAATTTACTTACTAACAACTTGTATTGTAATCAGAAGCTTCTTCCTGATCATCTTCCTTAATTATAACTGTCTTCTTCTTATCACTTTTGATTCTCTGGAGTTTATTAAAGTTCCATATTCATTTTGTTGATTAAAATTTTGTTTAGTATCTACTGATGTTTCTTTGTATTGGCTCCAGGTTAATTTTCAGGTATTCTAAAACCTTAAATTTTCCCATCAAAAATTAACAGACTTAGGAACATGTTTTCATCTTTACAAAAATATTTTTTGGGACCAAAGTCCAAATAAGTTTACTGAACAACTCAGGATTGTATGTGTGTTCATATAAACATTATTTAAAAGGTTCAGGTATGTTCAGGGTTGACTTTCAGTGATACTGAGACCTTAATTTTCTTGATATAAAAAAGATAACACATAAAACAGACTCCATAACACATCACTTTAATGTTTTTATCATTACAAAACATGTTTTTTGGAATTAAAGTCAAGATAAGGTTACTGAACAACTCAGGTTTGTGTGTATGCTCACGTAAACATTCTTTACATAGTCGGAGTATGTCAAGTCACAATAGATATGTTCGAGTGCTTCCATAACAGACCCGATGATGAGAATTTGATGTATAAACTCAATTCAAGTACTCCAAACTTGTGATATATTTGGACTAGATTTCAGGACCAGGAAGGCAAAGTGAATGTGACAACATTTCATCACTGATATTTGATGGATGAGTTACCCAAACATCTCATAAATTGTTTATATACTCTTCATGACTCTTGTAAAGAGCGGGCTCTCGCAGCACAGTACTGTTGAAACTCATCTATAAAACTTTACCTCGTATATCAGCCCTTTGGTTGTTTAGAAGGAATATAGAGTAGAAGGAGACTACATTGACAAGAATTCATTATATGTTAGCGAGTCAGTGGTCATTTTATTTTCTAATTGATCAGTCACCGAACAAGTTGATCATAGTGTACCTTGTTACCTCTTCCATCTATCTTCTAAATGGAAAGACAAATTCACTTCATCTCAAACATGGTATCTGACAGATTGTATTTAGGTATTTCGAACTACTGTTGATGATTACACATGTATAAGGGAAATGGCTGACCACAAATACAGCCATATCATTGTATTGAATGTATGTTTAGTGATCAGTAAACAAATTGGCTATAACCTTGTTCATTTTAATATGTTTCCTTACAATGTAATGGGACAACTTTGAGTTTTCATGCTATACTAACTACCATATCAAGAAAGTTAGTCAGTTTTCTTGCCAATAAATCATGGTGTTGGCATTTAAATTGTTATATTTTTTCTGTTACCTGTTTACAAAATAATTATGGCTCTTATTACATTTGTAAGTGTTAATACAATTGTTTCTAGCCTAATGCTTCCAACCAACTGTAATCTTTTCTTGCTTAAAGTACTTCCATTTTATTATAATACTTGTCTCTTTAAAATTATAATTGTAATCACAAATTAACAAACTTCACTGTTACAGCTGAATTGGTATCAGAAGCATCAGCTAAGCCAGACTCAGAAAGCCCCTTAACTCTACATGAATTCATGAATGGTGAAGTTAAAAGAGCTCTTAAAATACCAGATCATGTTGTATGGGGTGGACAAAGTGATGATGTTTTTACAAATTTATGGGATGACTTTATGAAGCCTGTGACAGATATTGGTAAGAAACAATTGCTACAATATTAGATATAGAAATTTGCAACTTGATTTGATAAAATGTGAATAATTTGTACAATACATTTTAAGTGATTATTATTTAGTATTCAAAACTTTGTGTAATGCTTATAGGTCAAAGACAAAAACTTGAGGAGATTGATCAGTTCTTTTATAAAGAAAAAAAAGTTATAAAGAAGAATTTCTTTTTAATATCTCCATTTTTCAAATATTTGTTTTCCCTCATCAATGATATGTTTTTCCTAAAGTCATTATTATATGGTGGCTTGAACAATGTTATCTATGGCTCTGATAAGAGTTTGAAGAAGTCAAGGTGATGAGATAGGGACAATATCAAAACTCATTTAAGAATGGCAGTTGGTGAAATATTGACATTAATGGTGTAAAATTGTGTGTACTTACTGACTGATCCATGCGGAACCTTTTATCGTTTATCGATTCACTGGTCACTACTAACTTAAGGCTTCTTCTTCTTCTTCTTCTTCTTCTTCTTCTTCTTCTTCTTCTTCTTCTTCTTCTTCTTCTTCTTCTTCTTCTTCTTCTTCTTCTTCTTCTTCTTCTTCTTCTAACAATATAACAATAACTACCCCCTTGTTGGGTTTGTGTGGATGCAGTAATCACTTCTACAAAAGAGAAGCAAATTTTAGATTACCAGAAAGGAGATTGTCTCTGGACCTGTAATGGTGGTAAAGTAGCTGACTGGAATAAAATCTACACAGCTTGTGATGTAGACACAGGAGCTTATTATTTAAAGAAGGGACTGTCTGTCATTATTACCAAGCATGTACTAGTAAGGACATTAAAGTACAAGAAGTATCGAGTATGGTTATCTATGGAGTTAATAAAATGCCTAAACCAAAAGAGTACAGAACATAAAAAGTTTAAGACAATGGGTATGGTTCAGCATTACAAGAATTTTTTGGTATTCAAAAGAAAGCAAAGATGCTTCTCTGAAGAGGCAAGTTAAGAAGTACAGTATGTGTGGGGGAAGAGCTGCCACAGACCTCTTTGAGTACGTTAAGTTCTTCTTGATGACTTTTAATAGTGTGTGTCAATTAAGAGCTATTACAGCACTTACAGCTAATTCCACAGCTGGTATTAGTGGCATTCCTCATTTTATCTTTAAAGTTCTTGCTGAACTTATTGCTCTGGTTCTAGTGTGGCTATACAATTTGAGCCTACAATCTGCAGTTTTTCCAGATTGCTGGGAGGTTGCTTTGGTGTGACCAATTCCTAAGAAGGGTAACCTCCATGACATTAAGAATTATAGACCTGTATTGGTGCTTAATACAATTGCAAACATTTTTGAAAAAATTATTCATGATTATCTTTGTAAGGCAGTGAACAGTTAATGATTCACATCGATATGATTTCTTGACCAGAAGATCCACAGTTACAAATCTAAATGACATGATGTCCTTTGAGGTTCCTGAAGTAGAGAATAAAAAGCAGGCAGTTATCAAATGTTTTGATTTTATGAAGATATTTGATATGGTGCATCATGATATTCTTCTAAGGAAACTCACTTGATATGGTATTACAGGATCCATGTTAGTATGGACCCTACCCAATAGGTCCTTTCATGTTAAGATAGCTGGGGAGATTTTAAACTGTTTAAAGCTGCCTCAGGTGTTCCAAATTTGGGGGCCACTATTGTTCATCTTGTTTGTTAATGATATTGTAAAAAAGCAATCATTCAAATATCTTAATGTTTGCTGATGATTTGAAACTGTGTGAGGACAATTATGAGGAGTTTGTTGACCTTAAAAATGATGCTGAAGAAATCTATAAGTGGTCAATTGCAAATCATGTGCTGCTGAACCTGGACAAAATAGTGGTCATGAGTTTTCCTAGAAGACAATATTAATTAAACATGACTACCAAATTGCTGGTAGGAGTATACGTATTCCATGTAAATTTGGTTTGTGATTTGGGTGTAAATTTTGACACGAAATTACTTTTCACTAATCATGTAAATACAATAACTTGCAAGGGGAAAGTTACGACTTCTTCTGCAAGTAAGCCGTCATTTCCACTTAGCTAATACCATCCTGTGGATATGCCAAATCATTGTTCAACCAATTCTGGAGTACTGTTCCATGATTTAAGGGATATATAAGGGACAGCACTGATCAGAAGACTGAGGCAGTCCAAAAACAAGTTTTTTCTTATCTACAGTATCATGGCATCAGTCAGTATCTTTCATGTTATGAGGACAAATGTAAACATTGGAGCATAATGACCTTTAAGAACAGAAGAGCACTTCAAGATGTGTTATTTATGTATAAGAGTATTCACGGCCTTATTGAGATAGATGTCTTAGGGGTCAGTTAAAGAATTCTTACATAAGACAAAGAAGCCATGTCTTGTTCACGTACTGGCAGCAGAGTGAGTTGGCTCCATTAGCGAGATCCATCAAAATGATGAACAGAGTTTTGACAGTAAATGCTTTGACTGTTTCAGTCAGAATATTAATGCCTTTAGGAAGAATGTTATGAAATACTGGAGTGAGACTTTGACTAGGACATCTAATCATTTTAGAAATGTGTGTTGGGTACTTGTTTGTTATATATGGTAGTATATTTACCTTTCTTCTATGGTATATCAATGTTCCCCCTAAATATGTCCCATTTGTGTAGAATGGATACACCAAGGTACTCATACTGTTTTATGGACTCTTTTCACATCTTAATACAGCCATTCTACTTCCCTGTTAGACAGAAATCTTCAAGGAGGTTGGAATGGCTATAAGGAGAGTTGTAGAAGTCACCACTAAATAAAATTAGAAAAGTTTTTGTTTAATTATTATTATTATTATTAGATTATAAATTCTGATTCTGAAAACATTGTCAGCGATGAGTTATTTCATTCTCACTCTACTCTTTCTTCATTGTTTCTAATCTCGTAGTGCCCTCAACAACCCCTCTCTGCTACTTCCTATCATTCGCCTTCTTTCTTCACCCTGAAGTCCTTTGTCACTTATTGCAGCCATCTTATTTTTGGCTTTCCTCTGGATCTTCTATCTTGTAGTCTGCATTTTGTAATCTTTTTCAGCACTGACTTCTCTTCTTGCTCGGCAAAAATATTGTTATGACATTATAGAACAATCTATGTGTTTATCGAATGTTCCAGAAGAATCTAGCTAAATGTTGTGGCGTACGTGATTCTCAGCGCATTTGCTAGACTGTGCCAGAATTCACGCGGCCGCACACACTGTGTCAAGGCCACAATTATTATGGCCTTATTGTCTGCGCCTTATTAATTCTTACAATATCTTCTTTGTCTAATTTTTCATCTACCTTTTTGATATGGTAGTCATTTCTGTACTCCTTCTGCTATCTATCACCATCACTCCATGTATAAATCTTATTATATTTTTCTCACATATTTTCAGCTTTCCTTCATTACCTTATTAAATACACTGTTTTAATAACCACTTTGTCTACTCTCATTTTGGTGTATCTGTTAATTCTTCAACTCTGACAATAATTGTTTCAGCCTATTAGGCTATTCTCAAAGAGTTGAAGAGTTGCAAAGAATAACTAAATACAAAGAATATGTTACATGGTGATCATGTGTTTAGGGTGTGTATATGGACATCTGCGTAGGGTGTGTACGGTGGATGGGTGGAGGAGCTAATATAGGGAAGGTCAAGTGACTGTAAAAACTAAGTAAAATAGGAATGCAAAGTCTAAAATTAACTAAACTAAGTAACAGATTTTTAACAAAGGAGATATAAAGAATTCTGTTTGTTCATTTGTTACATTTTTGTCATTTTTAATTGCTTTCTTAGTTTCTAAAATTTTCAATAAATCAATTTTTTTACCTTTGTTTACGTTATGCAGTAATATTATGTATTTCGTGTCTAAAAAGAGGTTGTGTTTTAAGTAATAATCTGTGAAACCTGTGTTCGCTGTATTATTTAAAATTGCTTGCTTATGTTGAGAAATGTGATGTTTCAGAACACGGCCACATTGTCCAATATAAATAGCATCACATTCTGCACAATGTACTTGATAAATCAATTTTTTAATAATTTGTTTGATTTTTCTTTACCAGTAATAAGAAAACATTATGTTTATTTACTGACACCATGTTAACCCCTTGCTTTTTAAATTGCTTATTAATCATATCTGACATAAACAATGGAATGTAATTTGTTAAATGAATTTTTTTATTTTTCTGGTCTATTCTGGCTCTATAAAAAATTCTTTTAAAAGAATTTTCTTATTTTTTAAAATTAAAGATTCTATTATTTTTTTGTCATAACCATTATTTACTACTATGGTTTTTATTATATCAATGTCTTTATTGAAATTTTCCTTGGATAAAGGAACTATCAGGAGATGATTAACCATTGCATGAAAACTGCTTAATTTTATGTGCCACAATGTTAGTGGCTGTATAAGTATAATGGTATATGTAAAAGTAGGTTATCTATATATCTGAAAACTAAGTTTACAAAAATGTTTAATTTTTAATTTTTTATATCACTGTAAATTTCAAGAGTACTATAAAATGAATTAATATAATCTAAAAACAAGTGTAGCTGTCCATTCCCATACTGTTTCAAGTTGGAAAATGTGTACAAATATCATTATTGGCATTATTGGTACTCTGGCAAGTGGAGGGTATAGTAACCATCTTTAGGGCTATAGTATCCTAACTCTGCATAATATCCATCTGCCTTGTTGCTGAAAGTGTGACTCCTTTGTAACACTATATCCCATGGATTTAATATCTTTTTCCCCTCAACATGGCTTTTTCTTGGTTTCCTCGAGGGCCCATAGCTTCGCTTCATTTCATTTCTTATCAATTTTTTGGTTGATGTCTTTTCAGCCATGCTTCTGGATTGGCATCACCTTCTTCTGGAGGTTGGATGGTTCTGTATAATTGTTGGCCCAGAAACAGTTCAGCTGGTGAATAATCTCTGATTCTGCTGACAATCTGGTGTAGAGTGAAAAGTAACTGGAGTAGATGTTGGTCCTACACCTTTTCTATAAAGTGGGTACCCAACATTCTCTTTAGCTCTTGACTTACTGCCTTAACTAACTTTTGCTTGTTATGAGCTTCATCAGAGGCTACTGCTAAGAGCGCTGTCCATCCTGCTGTCATTCAAAAGATCTTTGTTATGTATGTGTTGCATAATATACAATATGAGACAAGACACACAACAGCGATCTTTTGAATGACCACGCCATCACCAAAACAGGAGGACAGACAGTGCTCCTAGTGGAAACAGTAGGGGTATTATGACAGTTCGCGGACGGAAGTGACGTCATCCCCCACCATGAACCCACTTTTGGCGGGAAATTCAAATATAGTGGGTGGTGGGGGGTATGTGGTGGATTGACTTCAGGTGGTGGGAGATTTAAATTTTGTGGCGGGGGTACCATGTGACAGTGGTGGGGGTAGTTGGGGTATCACGTGATGGTGGTGGGGTTGTCACGTGACGTTGGTGGGGAGGTCACGTGACAGTGTAGGTGGAAGATTGTGCATGTTGGGAAAGGTAGTCGGCCATGTTGGAAAAGCTGTGTGACGTGTATAGGTGGGCGATATAGTGATTGGAGGGTGTAAATTTGAATATTGGCGGCGAAGAGAACGATGATGAAGGGGGGGATAAATTTGAATATTGGCGGCGAAGAGGCTGTGTGACGTGTATGTGGCGGGCGATGCGTTGTTTGGTCGGTATATGAACGTTGAAATTAAGGCGGTGAATAGTCTGGGGTGTCAACTTGATCTGACATTAGCCGCCATCCGCCACCGCCGCTGCCCGGACGCCATCGACGATTGATCGGCATATGAAAGGTAAATTTGCCGGTGAAGAGGCTGTGGGGGGGTCGATGTACGTGTTTGTGGTAAAGTAAATATTGTAAAAAAAGGGTAGTGTGTTCGGGCGGATGTAGTAAAAAGGTAAATTTGATTATTGTTGGTCATGTATAATGAGAACGAATGTGTCTGTGGTAAATATATATATTGTGAAAGAAAAGGTAGTGTGTTCGGGTAAAACGGTGTGGTGTCTTCTTCTTCTGTATCTGTTGTAAGAAACTCTCGGGTCCCTCGGAGCATAATTGAAAACCGCTTCACTTGTAAAAATTGTAACACACACACCGTGCAGGGGAAAATATATACATGGAAATTAATTACCGTGTATATTATTCTGATGGGTATGTAATATCTGTCGGGCGGGTGTAGGAAAAAAACAAGGTGTAGTGTCTTCTGCAACTCTCGTAAGAAACTCTCGATGACTTGGGTCCCTCGGTGTATAATTGAAAAACATTTCACTTATAAAAATTGTATAAAACACATTATGCATGGAAAAATACATACATCATGCATTGAAAAATTAAATTTTATATTATTGTGATGGTTATGTAATAAGTGTATGTTCAGAGTTGAAAATTATTTCGTACAAAAAAAGAATTTAATTGTGTATCGAGGAAGAAACGAATTTTGGGCGTTAGCTGATATTCGGTAGTGGTCGACCTTGAGGTCGGGGGTGGTTAACCAAACAGGTCTGTAAAGATTCGCCTTCATGTCTCGCTTAAATTGTCTTTTTTTGCATTACCGCATATCTTTACTTCCTTGAGTGGGATTTCAGTAATGTATAAAAGCCGTCCAATTTGTTCTAATTGAGTACAAAACATCGCAGGAATCTGCATCAACAGGACATCATTGGCGAAACCCAGAAGATCTCGTACAGGGTGAGTTTGTTTAAAATTATTCTTTAGTTTCTGTAGTGTATTACCATCATGCAATTATTAAAAAAAAATATTGAATTTTTGTTTAATTGATTATATGTAATAACATATGAACGGCCGGTGAGCAACGGCCGTTCGAGGTTGTACATTGACTGTTGTAATGCTATTTAAACTAGTGTTAATGTTCGAAGGATTTTTTAAATTAAATACAATGAAATGTTCAGGTAATATCGTTTAATTTTATCAAATGAAATACATGTAAGCACAATATATTACAAGTTAAAATATTTAAACGCACACACACAATGAAATGAATTGACAATTGCATATAATTAAAACAAATGAAATACATGTAAGCACACTAATTACAAGTTAAAATACATAATATGTAAACACACGCATAATGTAAATTGTGTACATTTAAAACAATTGAAATATATGTAAGCACGCTGTGTTACAAGTTAAAATACATAATATGTAAACGCACACACAATGAACTGTAGTGACACTTGCATATAATTAAAACAAATGAAATACGTGTAAGAACACTAATTACAAGTTAAATTACATAATGTGTAAACACACGCACAATGACAATTGTGTACAATTAAAACAATCGAAATATATGTAAGCACACTATATTACAAGTTAAAATATAATATGTAAACGCACACACAATTGCGTATAATTAAAACAAATGAAATAGGCTACATGTAAGTATACCAATTACAAGTTAAAATACATAATATGTAAGTGCACGCATACACAATGACAATTGTGTATAATTAAAACAATTTAAATATATGTAAGCACGATATATTACAAGTTTATGAATGCATTCAAGTTAAAATATATAATATGTATATGCACACACAATGAATTGTAATGACAATTGCTTATAATTAAAACAAATGAAATACACGTAAGCGTTATATATTACAAGGTAAATAATGCATACATTATGAAATAGAAATATAATTTTGTTAGTTCATAAGATGTCCATCTAGTGTTACTCTAAAATGTCCACCACGTAAGCCCTGTCTTTTTCTCTACGGTAAACGAGATGTAGTGAATCAGCGCTAAATGTTTTAACTCATCGTCTACGAAAACGCCTGCGTATCTCTTCGGAAGATAAACGCGATATTTCAATTTATCGTCTCTGTAGTCCTGGATAGTGGCGAGTACGGCATTCCCGTATTTACTGTCTATGTTTTGAAGTTCCTCTATTGGATATTTTACCCCCATTACTAGTTCTTTAATTTTCTTGTATTGTATAGCGCTAACGGCCGCGAACTTAGCAACGAATTAAGCCATTTCCAATAAAGAATCTGTATTCGCTTGCGCGTCTGTCAAGATCTGTATTAATAACGCTCGTTCGCACCGATATAAGTAGGGAGGCTGTTAGAGAACGATGGAAGGAGAAACCAGACAGCGCGGGGAGGGGGAACCAGACGACGCGCAGTAAGTGGTTATTATTAACCCTGTGAATCAGGATGCAAGCCGCTTTCACACGCCATGTTCAGTGGGTTGGTGGGGAGAGGCGACCAGCCGGCGACAGTTATTTTTATCCGTCTAGACAGGGTGATGTAATCGACTCCTATCGAGCGTGTGGGAACGGAAGGGGGAGGCGATCAGACGGCAGCAGTTATTTTTTTATACGTCTAGACAGGGTGATGTCATCGACTCCTGTCGAGCGTGTGGGAACGGAAGGGGGTAGGCGACCAGACGACGGCACTAATTTTTTATGCGTCTAGACAGGGTGATGTAATCGACTTCCGCCGTGTGCGGAAGGGGGGTAGGTGAAGGTAGTTATTTTTATGCAAGCGAAATGATGCTAAATAAAACAAAAATGTTAGTAATTTACCAGAAACCTACTAATGAGTCTAAAATCCGATACAACCCACTCGCGTAAAGCGTGTACTCTATGATTTGTACATATATCTGGAAATAAGCGGTGCGCGAAACAGGCTGTTCCGTGCATTAAACGTAATTGTTCGAGTTTGAGACAACCGAAATCTTCTAAATTTATAATATTGAAATGCACGATACGCTTCTCCAGAAATAGTTTTTTCTGTAATCCTTTTACGAACACGTAGTTAAAAGGAAAGGTGTACTTTACTAATATCGACACAAGATGTTCGTACGATGTCTCCCCGTCCGTCCACGCTAGTCCGTGAAAATGGTCCGTTAACCATCGGTTCATCCTCGCGTGTTTGTGATTCGAAACGAATTTCTCCACTGGTGGTGCAAATATCCAATGCCTGCTGGCAAATGCGGTGACGTCCATAATGGCCAGTTCCTTGACGAGTTCGTTTCCATCGTTGTCCATGAAAAAGTGAAAGTCAAGTATGACTGCTAGCTCGTCGACGGCCATCCTTTTTTTGTTACAAACAGCTAATTTATTTACCATCTCTAGCTCTGACATTTCTGGTTCAAGATACTTCGCACGAGATATGAGTTGGATTAAATAATTTTTTTTAGACCCTTTTAAACTATAATACCTACTTTTTCGCTGTGTTTCGCTGTTCCAGTATCTCGCCCTGAAATTTTGTACCAGATCTTGATATGTAACTATTTTATCTTGTACTACCGTGAACCACTCAGCTGCAGTACCCTAACTACATAGTTTATATTATCCATCTCACTCAGGGTGTCGCCTATTGCGTCCATGCCTCGCAGGCAGTTTTTCAGTTAAAGAAGCGGATTTTCACTTTCTTTCCCGAAGAATTTCATCTGTGAATTGTTTTCTTCTACAGTTTTATAGATGAACGTGGTCTGGTTCGCTGTTGTCGAGGTACTCTGGAGTCGGGTCAGCTGTTGTTCCAGCTCCTGTATTCGCTGATCTTGTTCAGCTACAAGCTCACTCACCGTAGATGTGTGTTGAACTACTCTTTCCTCTATCCCAGTGATTTTAGCTTCACAGTCATTGATGCGAGAATTGTTCGCTTCTAAAGCGGTCTCAATATTGCTGGGAATTATTTCTACCTTTTCGCCTATACGGTTTTTGGTTGACTCTAAAAGTTGTTTATTTTGTTTAGCCTGGTCATGAACGGCTGTATAGATTCTTTTATTCTCATCGTGGAGTGACTCATTTTGTTTTGCTGCTTCGTCAGACATTTTCTGCATAGTGGCTTTACTTTCTTCCTTATTTGCTTTATTTTCTTCGGATAGCTTTTGCATATTTGCCAATAAAGCAGCTAATGTTCTGTAATTCTAGTCCTTCGGCCATATTGATTATTTATTTTATAATTTTAACAGGTATTATAGTTTTTTATTTATAGCAACAGCAATATTTTTAATACTTATTTTTACTAATAACTGTCAGTTTATGTTATTTATTATTATAGTCCAGTATCTCAATCAAATGTAAACAAGCTTAATCTAACACAAATACAAATAATAATTCAATCTCCACATAGACAATTTACTACTATTGTTCAAATGTCTGATAAGAGAGAGTATTCAAACTTGTATCTACACTCCCTGATAACATAGAACGGCACACACAAATAGTTCAATGAATTTATTCTATACACACTCAAATAATATTTTCTTTTTTACAACTAATGCAAAAAATCGGGCCCAACGTTGGCCAGCGCCAAATATCCTTATGCAACAGATCAAATTTTATTGTACTACTAAGGATATAGTGAGTGTAAAAATCACAAGCAAGTCTATTATGGAGGAGATGAAAAATTATATATTATACACACAAATATAGTTTTGAAGAGGCATATTTTATTATAAATTGTCATGTATTGTAATTTGCAATAATAGTTTATAATGTTCGATAATATATCGGTTTTACTTGATTGAGGCTACGACCTCAGTACGTGCAATCCTCCGCTTCCTACAGCCACTCCCGTCCTAGCGTCCTCTTCTTCAGCGTCACTCCTTCGTGGCATCCTCTTCGTCCGGCGTCCTCTTCGTCCGTCGTCCTCTTCTCGAATATGTTAAACTCACAATACGTATTAATTTCTCTAGAATAGTTTATTATTAATTGATATGTAAATTTTATCAATCTCAGGGTGAATATGGGTATCAATTATATAACGTGCATTAGTCTTCCACGTAATCTTGAAGTGTCTTTAATTTCCCTAAGCGTATATCTTACTTACACGAAAAGCACTATACTATATTATAATTCTATTTAAATAATTTACCCACTCGGCACTGAATGCAGAACTTCGTACAGAATACCAAGGATTATGTTAATTTATACTTTTCTCGAGAACAACTCTCTCACGCACGAGCACAACTTCATCTTGCAACTTCTACAGACAGACTGTGTCGATCTTTACTCTACAGAGAATGAATGTTACTGAATTTAGTGTATTCCGATTGGCTAAACCCCAGTCACATGATTAATGCTTTCATCAGATATAAACTTTTCCAGAAAGAGTTTGTATAAATATGCACCAACTTGCATTGAATTATCTACAAATTTTTATGACCCTATTAATGATAAGTGTTTCAAATTGAGTTTTTCCTACTTAAAATACCATATTTATAAAATAGTTATGAACCATAGAGTACACATAAATTGAAGCTATTTACATAAATAATTCATAGTCAAAGTTTCACGTCGATCGGTTAATTACCGCGGAAGATATCGCGATCACACGTTATCACATCCGCACACGCGCCCAAATTCACTCAAAAAATACGTGACAATAAAGAACATCTTTTTACGAAGAATTTGGTGTACGCTACATGCTTATCCATTTCTAATTACAAAACTTACGGCTAAAAGACAAAGTATTACATAAAACCAATTTAAACATGAAAATGCTCGTCGTCCATGTGCTCTGATACAAACAACATAGCTTATCATCCTGTGTTCCATTGCAGGATATATGCAATTGCTCGGTGGGAGTCTACTACAGACAGAGTCCTCCCCCCACCCTCACAACGTTCACGAGGTCAGACAACATCTTGTTGTAATTGGATAAAATTAACGCATATTCCCCCTCCCCGTGAAGGTCTCGGCGGGAGTCGATTACATCAGCCACGGCTTGCATCCTGTTTCACAAGGTTAAACAAATTAACTGTCGCCGTCTACTCCCCTACCTCCCCCCTACCCCATGTGCGTAAAGGTCTATTGAATTTGCACTATGTGAATTGTAATAAATAATTTTTATACATTAAATACGAGTTTATTCTTACCGTGAATTACTGGTCCGTGTACCTCCGACTCTTCACTTCATTGATAGGACCAGCATCGTCGTCGGATAGCGTACGTTTACTCGTTCTGTAGTGTCCGTACGTAGTTACGCCGTCGTCCAGTACATACCTCTTATCGTCATAAGGTGACAGGGAAAGTTTCGTTACACCTTGCGTATACAGCTTATGACGATCGATTCGTATACACTCGGCAGAGGTGAAAACCGTACGACTGTCGAAAAGACACTCGCTGTACGATCGATGTCGTAACCTATTTTTTGTTGCCGCCCTTGGCACACCTTTCGCCACCTTTTTGTCGGTGCGTTCGGACAACAGGAGCGAGTAACATTTCGCTCTGAGTCCGACAAATTCCCTGATGGGTTTCCCGTGGGTTTCTTCCTTGAACTTCCCCACGACCTTATTGTTGTCGTCGCAATGACAAGGATGATCCACGGGATAATCCGACGTGTCGAAAAGGTGGAGATCCTCTTTCATATCGGAGTACACGTTGTCAGTCCGTATGCTGTAAAGTAAACTGTCCGTGTCGGTCATTAGTAATCTCAATCGTCGTCCGTACTTGGCGACAGCGTACCGATAATGAAATTCGTACATTATCAGTTTGCTGACGTCGAGTACTGTGAACCCGACGTACACCGGTCGGGAAAGGAATATCGTTCTGTGTCGTAAGGCCAGTCCGACCAAGTCGTCGGTGTAGCGGATCATACGCTTTAGCCGTAGATTGGAAACCAGTTTCTGCAGCCGTCGTTCGTTAGAAACTAGTTGGAAGTCTATTCGTTTCCTCAAGTTCTCCAGGGATTTGCCATCTGCCGCAGTTTGTCGCAGTCAGTATACAGAATGAAAGAGGTCGGCTTTGAAGCATCGTACTGATCGGCAATTAGCGGATTGTTGGCCTTGACATGGCGGTTGGGTAACATGCTACCACCACCGCGAACGGCCGATTCGATAAAGAGATGCTGATCTATATCTGTCAACACCTCCAGTCGCAACCGGTCATCTTTAACATCGCGTGCCAAGCGACGCCCGGAAGCTAGTAAAGATGACACGGATTGATCTGGTAGTACCGCAAGGCCATATCGCGGAACGTCTCGAAGACGTTGGCCAGCAGCAGTACATCTGTTTTCAAGAGTTTTTCCTACTTAAAATGCCATATTTATAAAATAGTTATGAACCATAGAGTACACATAAATTAAAGCTATTTACACAAATAATTCATTGTCAAAGTTTCACGTCGATCGGTTAATTACCGCGGAAGATATAGCGATCACACGTTATCACACCCGCACACGCGCCCAAATTCACTCAAAAAATACATGACAATAAAGAACATCTTTTTACGAAGAATTCGGTATACCCTACATGCTTATCCATTTCTAAATACAAAACTTAAGGCTAAAAGACAAAGTATTACATAAAACCAATTTAAACATGAAAAAGCTCGTCGTCCATTTGCTCTGATACAAACAACGTAGCTTATCATCTTGTGTTCCGTTGCAATATATAAGACTTTTGTCGTGACGATTATCACAATCAGTTTGTTTTACAACTTGCGTGTAAGTACTTACTGTATTTTCTGTTGTTGTTCAGCATTACACACACACACACACACACACACACACACACACACACACACACACACACACACACACACACACACACACTTCATTATGTTCTTTCCCTAATTAATATACATCTTTCATTACATTTTACAGAATGAATAATAACGGCAGAATATGCAAACACCGTATACCGGAGGAGCAGCGATGCGTAAGATAGTAAGTACGACATTTTCTTTATTTAATGAGTACAAACAGTATATACCATTCGACTGATTTACTGTTTTTTTTTTTTTATAGTTCACAACGGTTACGTCGTGCGCTGCTGGCCACCACGAGTCCACCATCTCCTCAACCCTGCACGAGTCGGTAAGTCCGTTTTCATTAACAATCTCTTGTACTATTGCGATTACGTCAGGTGTTCAATTTATACATTTTTTCAGCGATGCTGCCGGCCCACCTGCTGCTGCTGCTGCCAGCACGAGTCCCCCATCTCCTCGACCCGGCACGAGTCGGTAAGTCCGTTTTCATTAACAATCTCTTGTACTATTGCGTTTACATCGGGTGTTATATTTATACTTTTTTTCCAGCGATGTCGATCCAACCGAGTACCCTGACGACGACGACACCTAGGAGTTGGAAGAGGAGGTGGATATGGAGTACGACGATGATGATGATGATGATGATGAATATACACCCTCATCGTCATCTACGATTTCCATTATCGACGTCACTATGTAAGCCTTCTTCTTATGCATACATATTTTTCTTTTTCCACGACTGTATACGTTTCTATATTTTTATTTTTCTTCTGCCACCCAGTGACATTCAGCCGCACCCACGACCTCAACTGCCGCAGCCACAGCCGCAGCCTCAGCTGCCACGACCTCAGACGCCGCAGCCTCTGCCGCCACGCCCTCGGACACCACCACAGCATATGCACCCTCAACCGCAGCCTCAGCCGCAGCTGACATACCCTCAGCCGCAGTGGATACACACTCGATCGCAACCTCAACCGCAGACTCAGTTGCAGCAGATACACCCTCAGCCACAGTCTCAGCCGCAGCAGATACACATTCAGCCGCAGTCTCAGCCTCAACCGCAGCAGATACACTCTCAGCCATAGCCTCAACCGCAGCAGATAAACCTTCAGCCGCAGCCACATCGTCGGGATCCTCGGTTGCCATCCCCTCCACAACTAAGATTACCGACAGGCGTCATGTTTGAGATTCTGGACACTGTGGAACCGAGGATGCACGACAACCGTTGATGAGGCTACTGCTACAAAGGTCCTTACCAACGTGGTGTTGGACCCGAGGAGAGGCCTGCCCCGTCCAGGCAGGTTGCCGGCCATGATGACCCTCCTGTGTGCATCGAACGCGACAGCAAAATCGGGGTGAAGGATCTCTTTTGCGGTGGTTTATACGCCGCTACCAAGAGTACACCGCCTAGAGTGTTCAACATCTCCACAGCGGTGACTTCCAGGTGAGTCGTTGCAGGCAAGACGACTCGGTTATGCTCAAGACTGAGCCTCAGCGCGACGGCAGTACCGCCACCAGCAGTCCCCGGCCTGTCGTTTCGATAGCACACATAGTTGGCCAGTCGTAACCGATTCGATGCGTTGCGTGTCTGGAACCGTACACGGATGGGGAGAGGCTCCTCGGGTTGGTATGCACCCACACATACCATTATCGTTGTATTGTAAACTGGTTTCGGACATTGGCGTCGGAGGGGGCGGAACCGAGATGTCCGGAATGCCGCTTCTACGCGTTCGGCAAGCCGAAACGAGAGTTCTACACGCGTATGCATTTTTGAGGTATGTTACAGTGCTCATAAACATTATTCTAAACCATCCTACTCGCATCAACTGAACGTCACTAATACTGTTTCTTTTTTTTTGTTACAGATGGTCGTGCAAGGCAGTTTTTTTTATATATATTTGACAATGTATTCATTTTTTAATTTATATTTTTCTAAATATTTTGTAAATAATATGCAGACAATGTATTTATTTTTAATTTATATTTTTGTAAATATTTTGTAAATAATATGTGTATATGTAAATATGTACATTTTATTCGTTGTAAATAAATATATGCGTATATCCGTAATTGCTTAAGTGTTTATTTTCATCTATCCTTTTCCATGCATGATGTGTGATATACAATTTTTACAAGTGAAGCGGTTTTCAATTATGCACCGAGGGACCCGAGAGTTTCTTACAACAGATGCAGAAGAAAATGACATTACACCGTTTTACCCGAACACACTACCCGACACATACGAGTACGTTCTCATTAAACATGTCCAACAATAATCATATTTATCTTTCATACGCCGACCAATCGTCGATGGCGTCCGGGCGGCACGGCGGCTAAAGTCCGATCCTGTTGACACCCTAGACTATTCACCGCCTTAATTTCAACGTTCATACACCGACCAAACAACGCACCGACCGCCACATACACGTCACACAGCCTCTTCGCCGCCAATATTCAGATTTAACCCCCCGTCGTCGTCCTCTTCGCCGCCAATATTCAAATTTACACCCTCCAATCACTACATCGCCCGCCTATACACGTCACACAGCTTTTCCAACATGGCCGACTACTTTTCCAACATGGCTAACTACCTTTCCCAACATGGCCGAATACCCCACCACTGCTTTTCCAACATGGACGATCTTCCACCTACACTGTCACGTGACCTCCCCACCAACGTCACGTGACAACCCCACCTACCCCCACAACTGTCACATGGTACCCCCACCACAGTATTTAAATCTTCCGCCACCGGAAGTCAACACCTACATACCCCCACCACCACTATATTTGAATTTCCCGCCAAAAGTGGGGGTCATGGTGGATGACATCACTTCCGTCCGCGAACTGTCATAATACCCCTACTGGCAACCACTGATGAAGCTCTTAACGAGCAAAAGCTAGTTAAGGTAGTAAGGTGTAAACTTAATAATTTTTTAGAAAAAATTGTGTTCTGTGTTAGTATTATTTTACACAGTTGGTAACATTAGACACATCATGGACAACAAAATCCAAGTACTGTACTTGACATTTTATTACTTATATATTTAATTTTCTAAGAGACTTTACTTATTTATATTTTTATTACATGATTTTTCTACAAGAGTTATTTGTATTTCTATGATATATGACATATGATTTGTATAATATTTATATTACAGTAGGTATATTTATTTGTATTTCTATAAGAGAGTAACACCCTTTTGAAATTTTTAAATATTTAAAATAGTCTTTCTTATACTTTATTGTGGAGTCTATGCCGTTGGTGCTCTGAACTTTAACACATTAACACACACCATCTTTTCCTTTATCTTTGAACTCTCTTCAGAAGTTCCCTTCTATCCTACTGTAACTCTTATATATTAACCCCCTTCGGAAAGTTACAGCCAAATGGGTAACTTTTTGCATTTCCCTCCATTTGTCTTTTAGTTGTTGATTGGTAGTTAGAAGGTAAGAAGGGATAGGTGTTTTGGGACCAAGATTCCCACACATGTAAAACCAAAGTAGTTGACACGTAGGTTCCAATTATAAATTCTGTGACTATTCCTGCTGATGGAGAGTTCCAGTTTTTTATTAGTTTTTTCTACTAATGTTACATTCCATAGTCTAGCACATGAGTTTGGTTTTCAATTACAGACACTTGACAGTTTCTTTGTTCTGAAATTTTCTCATAGCCTTACACTGGACATAAACATAATAAGTAGCCTGCAGATTAACTTACATCATTATAAAAAAATCTCTTGATTGTTTTAGAAGAACAGAATTCCTTTGATAGTAGTGAAGTATTTGCAGAGGCAGTGCTTGATTTACATTATATTAGAAAATAATCAATGACAATCACTAACGATAAAAATACCATATGGTTATTACGCATTTTACTTAATTGCACCACAGTATTGAAGAACTTAATACATTTGTAACATGATATGGAAAAGCAATGAACATTACTACCCTAGCAATCATTTGGGTAAGAGGATTGGAACATAAAATAAAATAATATGTATAATAAAATAATAAAATTAAAATAATATAATATAATAATATGAGTTTGGAAAAGGATTAAAAGTTCTGCAACACTGTACACCTGCACTGCAGTAGTAACTTATGTTAACTTTTGTTCATAATAGTTTTGTTCAAGGCTCGAACATTGGTGCAGTATCATATTAGACACAAATTATTGTCTTGGATTTCGTTGTCCATGATGTGTCTGTTTCTTAACTAAATATAATTATTTCACTACGACTCGGAACACGAACTTTTTTATGGGTTAAAAACTTAAAAGCTTTACCTTACAACTTGAACTAATTTTCACTTTTAAAAAGCTTCTTCAGAGGTTGCTGCTGGTAGTACTGTCCGTCTTGTTGTTGGCGACGAAATCGATTTTCGAAAGATTGATGTTTTGTGTGGTATGTTCAAATAATACGTGTGATTTGAATTGTGTCTGTTCGTTTAGGATGTGGTTTTTATTTGTTTTCATGTGTTTGTATATTTCCAATTGTTCTAGAGTGTCTAGTTTTCGGCCTTTTGTGTGTACGTGTAGAATGTTCATGTTATTGTCGATGTTTTTGTATGTGTGGTTTGCTTCAATGAGGTGGTTTGCAAAGGTGGATTCTGTAGTGGAGTGGAGTGCCTTTGTGTGTTCAATGTATCTTTGTTTGAAGCTATCTCCTGTCTGGCCTATGTAGAATTTGTTGCAATTTGAGCAATTTAGTTTGTAAACACCAGGAAGATTATTTTTGTTTTGTGCTTTGTGTGTATGTTTTGATAGTGTGTGTTCTGTTTTGTTAGTAGCTTTGTAAGCGATTTTGTATCCTGCTTTTTTGAATTTGTGGCCTATTTTTTCAGTTTGTTTGTTGATGTATGTTAGTGTTATGAATTTGTTGTTTTCTGTCTATGTCTGTTGTTTGTTTTGTGTTTTGTGTAGGAGTTTATTGACTATTGTTCTGTCGTATCCGTTGGATTCTGCTAGATATTTTATCGTGTATAGTTCATCTTTGTAGTCTTTTTCATCTAGGGGGATGTTGTTAAGTTTATGTATCATGGTTCTGAAGGCAGCTAGTTTGTGTTGTATTGGGTGATTGGAGGAGTTGTGTATTAGTGTGTCAGTTGTAGTCGGTTTTCTGTATATACTGAATTTGTGCCTGTGTTCAAGTTTTGTGATGGAGAGGTCTAAGAAGTTTATGCCATTGTTGTGTTCGTATTCGGCAGTAAAGGTTATGTTTTTATGTATTTTGTTTATGTGCGTTAGTAATTGTTCACATTGTCTTTTGTTTCCCCTGTGCAACACAAATTATTGTATTCAGAGTAATGCTCTTCAGAATTGTACATCAGCATTTGAATGTGTTCAGATCAGATGGTAAATAGAACACAAAGGAAGTTGTAAAAGGTGCTATATTACTGTAATTGTAAAGGTTGCTGTACCTTTGATATAAATGTTTTTAAGATGTTTTAAACCTTTATAATATTTTGTGAACTACAGAGTTAAATGAACACTTTCATGATATATGTTTACATAATATTTTGAAGAGTGCATTGTGAAATTACAAATACAGTATTTCTGTTATGGAGTGGGTTGTGAGATTTGTAATTCTGTGAAATGTACAGTTTTTATATTGTTGATATCATACTAAAACACTAAAATCATATTTTTCTTGTTTCAGTGGAACAGGTGTTAAATGAAACTGATGTAGGAGTAATAGTGCACAATGGACATCTTGATCTTATAGTGGACATAGTAGGTAGGACTGATATAAATTATATACATATAGTGATAACATAAGTTGGTTATTAACACACACACACACACACACACACACACACACACACACACACACACACACACACACACACACACACACACACACACACACACACACACACACACACACACACATGTATGGTACGTGTTTGTACTAAATTTCTTCACTACTACAAAGAAAGTAGACTGTTAGAGTTTACCAAAACCAGCCGGTGAAGTGCTACAGATCTGTGCTAAGTTCCCATCTATATTAAAACTGCCAAGTATACTTTTACAAGAGAATCAGACTGCCACAAGTACTCCAAAGTACTAACATCCACAAAAGTGTATGAAAATTTACATAAGAAAAAGAAGCATTTTGTAGATTTGAAATACCAGGTTTTAATTTTCATAATGAATGCGTGTTTTGTGAAGGAGATATGTCTGACAATTTGTTTAAGAAAACAGTATAAAAACTTATCAGTAAGTGAGATACGACAGTCAAGACAAGTTAAAGAATTACAGACAAGTCAAGACCTGTTACAGAATTAGCTGGGAAAAGAAATGACTGGGCCAAAAACATGACTATTAGGATTAACAATGTTAATGATTTAGTTATTGCAGAAGGTAGATGTTATTTTATGTGCAAAAGAAATTCTACCAGAAAATGTTTGAATAAAACGTAGTCATCCTAAAAATACTGCAGTTTCAGATGTAATACTGCATATTTTTGTATTGCCTGAATTGATATTGCTAACTTCATGCGAAGATATTGATATTTTGGTTATTCTCACTACCTCAGCTGGGTCAAAATCAAATAGTCATTTCTTGAAACAAGAAAAAGAGAACAATGAAGACAAAGTGTACACACCAAACTCCATTTAAGCTGTGAGGGTCAGCTTATTCTTCATGGTTAATAATAATCTCAGCAGTGTAACCAGGATTTCTCCATGAATGTGGTTATCGATAATGATGAAGAGTTGATGACTGGTGTGTAAAATAAACAATGTACTGCCACTGAGCTTCAGTTTAATGTAATGTAACATTCATCTTCCCCTACACTTAAATAGTAAACCTGTCCATAGGTCACAGGTATGCATGGCTGCATATGTAGATAAGATGTCACACAAAAAAGTATCTGTAAAAAATTAAAAAGAATTTATTAGAGTTTTCCTATAAGACCTCAGAGATTGTAATTCACCTATCCTCCTTGGCTACACCATTGGTGTGTCTCATACATCTTGAGCTCTTTTACATCAGAATAAACTCAAATTAACTAAATTAGTTGAAAGAAGACATAACTACAAGAACTACTTCTGTTTTGGAAGATGGTGTGGCTGAACCTGATGTGATTTCTAAAGCTGGAAAAACTTCTCCTTCACCTCTATATGGCAGTGTTAATCAATTTCATCAAACATTAAGACATCACTCTTTTAAAAAAAGTCACTGATCAAAATTCATTACAAGATTAATTTTAATCTAGCTTATTTGCTTCTGGATTGATGAAAAAATTATAGAGAAGCTGCTCTTCAGTATTATTGTTTAAAAAATGTGAAGTTCAAAAGTGGATTGGAAATGAGTTGTCACCAAAGATTGTAGCTGTAAAGTCATTGCAAATGAACAAGGTCTCATCCCTGCAGATAAAGAACCTGAATTTACAGAGCTTATCTTAATAAGGCGAAAAACCTTAAACATTGGATAAAGGCGACATGTAGCTATAGGAAAGCTGGAATAAAACTCCATAATCTGTAAACATTATTGTAGATTGTTCCAGTTAAATTCTAAGTTGCTCTAGAAAAGAAGAATGCCAACGAAGAATTTTGTCCATCTGATGGACAACAACCATAGTTATACTGATTTCACAACGAACTTTCAACCCCTCCACATATGCAGAAAAGGTAATTATATGAATGCCATCGAAGAATACGAAATATATAAAGCTTACAAAAATAAAAAAACAGAAGAAGTCATCCTTAACGATCAGCTGTATTTCCAGTCCAATCTATTATACGACACAGCGATAAGAATACAGAACAAGGTCCATAGTGCACGACATATAACAACATGAACACTGCAGTCGACTATAGCATGTCGTGGTGCGCACCACCGATATCGTGTGTGTCTAAAATCTGGGCATTTTATGTGTTTTTATGTTTGTATTATATTTATTGTTGTGTGTAGAATTGTGTGTGCAGTGTTTTTAATATTGTAACCATCGACGAACTTTAACAAGGGATATCCTGATGATGGGGCATATGCCCTGAAACGCGTTGATTGAAATATAGAGAAAAGGCCACCAGACGGACAAGAAAAAGGTAAACTATTTTACTAATTATATAGAAGAATGCCATTATCCTGTTGATATGCAACTGAAGAACTTATTTCTAAACTTCTCCAATTAATTTCAAATTAACTCTTCGCCTACTGGAAGAGTGTTTTGAATACCAGAAATCCTTACTATGGGATGTTTCTCTTTTTTTTAATCATATTGAAATAGATTTCTTATTATTAATAATTGTTTAATTTTAGGGAATTTTTAAATTTAATTTGAAAAAATTGTCAACACAACTTGTCTGTTTTATCCTGTAAACTGAACACTGTGGAGCATGGGTATGTTACACTCGTCCACATAGTGGTCCACTGGTGATACACAGTAGCTGTTTAGAAATACTCAAAGAAGCAGATACCCTGGTGCTATACCTGCATTCCTGTGTTTTTCTGTGTCAATCATAACTGGATGTGTATGTGCCATTGTTCCATTTACATTTGTTTTGCACTGTTATTAAATTGCCTAGACATGAAATTATTTGTGCCAGTAGAAGTACAGAAATCATGAAAATATTATGAATAAAATGTGGTCATACTAAAAATACTGCAGTTTCAGATGTAATACTGCATATTTTTATGTAGCTTAAAGCTAATCTCAGGCAAACATATTGGATTTTTGGTTACTCTCTCTACCTCAGCTAGGTCATTCATTTCTTGAAACAAGGTTTATCATCATCAAGTGCTGAAGAACATGTTGTGGACAATAATTAGTCACCTGTTATTTTCGTTCCAAAACAACCAGCATATTCAATTACAAGCTATATGAATTCCGTTAGTAAAACAGAAACTGTTTTCTTAGGTTCCATTCAACCCAGTTCAAGTATTCAGAATGCATTACAACTTCTAAATCTGCCAATACAACTACAAAACACAGCATTTCCATCAACATGATTGTTACACTCGCTCATAGTCACAATGTATCAACTGATAAGTTTCCCAATTATCAGGAAACTGTGGATGTTGATTTAAATTCCTTAAGTAACAATTTAACATCAGAAGCAAATGGAGATGAAGCTACAATAAATTAGATTGCTATTACCAATTCAGATATTGTTTCTGTCTATGCTAATGCAGAGACAAATCAATTTGTTAGTTTGATACACATGATTTGTTTACCATGTTTTTATCTGATAGTGTAGTAGAGTTTATAACAGTGGTGTAGTATCAATAGAAGCACTGGAAGTTTGACTTCCCTTCTTAAAAATCTTCTACTAAAAATAATTTAAAATAATTAAATACTGATTAATCAGACCATTCAATGATGTGATGAAAAAGCACAAAAGACAAATTGAAACATAAGTTATGTGAAAGTTTGTTCAGCTGAGTGCATAAGGTCACCTGAGCTGCACTCAGGCTACACATGCCCGAGTTTGCTGTTGGTGCTGACATTCTGTTTATATGCATGCATAAATTCATCATAAGATAGTGAAAGCTGTCTGCAATGGCATTCTATTTATGTGTCATGAATGATGTTACATTCTACACTTGTTTGTGATTTGAATACTTTTATTTAATTTTCAAAATTGCAATTTGCAGATTTGTAAGTGTTATGGATGCTTAGTGTTGGAAATTCATTAGTATAATCACAAATAATATATTCATTGTTTAGATTTATAATTTGAAGTTCATAATTGAAACACTATAAAGTGTTGTAGCATTCAATAGCAGTGGAAGCAGCCACTATGGGACCTTCTTTGCTAAACTACAGTATAACAGTATACTAAGCCATTCGTTTACTACTAGAGGAACTGAAGTTGTATATAATTGTACATATCAGAAACAATCTTTCTATAACAATGCACGTAACTGGCGTCTTCACACACACAGCTAAGGAAACCACAAGAACATCTTCATTAACTATAAATAACAAGATAAAGGCTTTACAGAATACTGGAATCTATTTACTTTTAAATAGTCTATATAAAAAGCTTAAAGTATTTTTTACATAACTAAATATTTTTTTGTACAATCTTGTATAAAAAACATAAACATGATAAAGGTTATGTAGCACTTTCCCTAGTTTAGACCCACAGCTCACCACTGGTTTATGGTGACTGAAACTGTTTTACTAATCAAAGGTTGCACAAAAAGACCAGAAGTAATGAAAACTTATATCAGTGGATTGATACTACCAACAACACACTGGGAAAATTTTTTGTTATTCTCATGTTTATGGGCACAGATTATCTGCCAAGGTAGCTTGTCAGCCTAGATTAGGACCCTGTCAGTGAGGCCGGATGTAAGACAGCTTTTAGCTCTTCGACCCCGGAAGAGCCCTGGATCAGATGAAGTAACGAATACCACCTTACAGTGACTTCTGGACAGGGGAGTTTGCTTCTGGTCGACTTGTTTCCGGTTCGCCTATTTTCCTCTGAAGTGGTGTCAGGCGATGATCATGATAATCCTGAAACCGGGTGAAGGCTCCAAGTCCACCGACAACCTTCAGCCTATCAGCTTACTGTCGGCCAGGTCGAAAGTTTTCGAACGACTGGTTTAGCGGCGACTTCCAGATCACTTCAAGCGGTTCGACATTCTGGTTTCCGAGTAATTCGGATTTCAAGCTGGGAACTTCTCGACGCATCAGCTGATGGGTTCGTGGAGACCATTACAGAGGCCGGTTGCATGTGAGAACAGATCGTCGCCATTTTCTTTGATGTCGAGAAAGCTTTCAATCGTGTCTGGTATTCTGGACTTCTTTACAAACTCACAGAGATTCTGCTTCCAAATTGCTACATTCTTTTATTGCTAGCTTCCTTAAAAACAGAACCTTCCATGTGAGAGTAGATAACACCCTTTCTTTGGAGTACCTCAGGGAAGCATCTTAGGCCTTAGGCTCCCTGCTTTTCTCTGTGTACGTCAGCGACGTGCCCTAGTTCCCTTGTCGTCATGCTGAAACGGCCATTACTTCGCTCCAATGGTTATCTAAGTGATCCGTGTACAGGGCTACTTGACTAAAACCCATAAGCAAAAGCTTCAGTTACTCCTGGACCGAGGACTGCACTAGGCACGTAAAGCCAACTATCTGACATCTAACCAGACCATCAGAGAATCCCTTCGTGTCTGTTCCCTGAACACCACCATACGGAGACTTTCCAAAAAGTTTTATTGCCTCTGTGCCCACTTCCAGGGAACTCATAATAAATGCCCTTGGTCACAACCCATCTGTTCCAGATGAATCATGGACCCGACCTTGGCGAACCCTCACACATCATTAGACTTGTCTAATTGATAACCCACAGCTGGTAGCAGGCCACATCTAGGAAATCTAGAGTATTTTGATCACTGTGGAGGGAGCTCTAAAAGAAGCTTGGTACGTGGCATAACGGCGAGTGACAGGCATTCCCATTACCTCGCACAACTCTTGGCTTTATTCTTCGTATTGTTTAAAGACCTGAAGATGTCAGTAATGATGAAAAACTTAGTCAAACAATAAAAAATTATAGCAGTTAGCAAATTCATAAAAGAAATAGTAACTCTTGGCTTCTCTCATCTGCCATACATCCACCTGTATTAGTTGAATGACAATGTTTTTGCAAATGCCTAGACAGGGATGCCCACAGGGGGGGATCATAGCGCAAGTTGCGCATTGCGAATTTTTGGGGGGGATTTTTTGGGTGTATTTTAAGATTTTTGGTGGGGATTTTTTTAAGGATAACATTTTAAATCCAACATTGATGGAAATTTTTACCGTGTTTGTGCAACAAACTAAGCTATTAGTAAAAAACTAAAGCAATTGCGTATCTTTTTATTGTTTTAACGAACTGGCGGCATAAATGTCTCTACCAGTACAACTAGTAGTAACTTTTGTTTTGGAATTTGGAAAACTGACCCTGGCAGCCTGCAGCAAGATCCTGTCAATGAGTCACAGGGTCCATGAATAATAAATCGTGAATGTAAAAATGTGTGCGTGTGCTAAGCTTGTAGACCGTGGGCAGTGGAGTAAAGGGGGCGGGTCCTCAGTTCTTATCACTGGTCCGACCAGCACGCGCCGGCAGTCTGCCCGTGAGTTTTACTCTGTAGTGTGGTGCTTTGTTTGTGCGAGTTGGGGTTGGAATGTAATCTCGTGTTTCGTGATAGTTGTCAAAATGCCGAAAAAACTTAAACAATCGTTTAAGTATAAGTGTATGGAGGTTATGTGTAACACAACTCATAGAAAAGACAAGTGGTTAGAACTTAGAACATTGTAAGAAGAAACAAGCCTATAAATTTAGACATAACCTAAACATTAGTTTTAAAATGGTTGAAGTGAAGTCCGGTGACGGCCCGTGGGTGAAATACACTTGCACCCCCTGGGTCATTATTAGAGGGGGGACTTATCAATTGGGGGAGTGTTGAGACTTTTGGGGGGATTTGCACATTGGGCCTTGGGTGGGATGGGCACCCCTGTGCCTAGATATAGACTTATTGTACTATTAAGCCACTGGCATCTTGCAAACAATGAAATGATAATGGAGGTAATAAAATTCACAAATATAGCAGCTGTTAGTGATGCTGTTTCAGAGCTATTATAAAAACCGGAAGGAAGCAGCTGTTGAAAGTATGTACCTTGGTTAGCAATACTTATCAATACTTTTTGCTAATACATTCCATAGAAAACTCATAAATATGGGCTAAAATTCTACAAATTGTGCCTTCCATCAGGATATACTTACACTTTAATAATTTATTGTGTAAAACCAACCAAGTCAAATAAAAACAATTATTTAAAGATGATTTTTGTAATAACATACTTTGTTTTTAAATGTGTGTTAAGTAATATAATTAGAAAAACTGACATTCAGTGCCATTTTTTCTACAGGTGCAGCAAATCTGAGATGGTAGAGGGGTGCAAAATTAATATATTATAAAGGAGACTTTCAGAAAGAGATTAAGATTTGTTTTTCTCATTCCTTCACTCTGTTTATCTATTCAGTTTATCAGACTCTGAAAGTGTCTATGTCCACAGCATGCACTCCTTGATCAGTACTTTTATAACTCACAAAACTTGGTTGCTGATGTTTTGTGATTTCTTCTGCCTGTACTGGCTGACATGATTGAACTAGTAACCTGTATTTGTTGTGGATGTTTAATTGGTAATAGTTGTACACTAATTTTATTCTCATATTTAAATCTGCTCATGTTACCAGCTATACATTAATTATACTTAGTTTTGCTTTCACTGGCTCAGTCCATGAAAGATATTTTACTTTTTGGTTCATATTTGTGTGTATTTTATTATTACTTTATTTCAAGTACTTGTCCTGCCAAGCAGTTTCAGGATAACAAGGTCATTTTCTTATACAATGCTAACACTTCACTTACTCATATAGTGCTAACTTAGGTTGCATCCTAATTTTTTCAACTATCAATTTTCAGTTCTGATTATTTTAAGCTGTTAAAACTTTATATGTTATTTTATAATAAATAAATCAAACATTAAGACTGTTAACATTTATTTTTAAAAATAAATTTTAATCTGTTGAAAGTGAAAAGAAAAATATCTTGTCAAATGTAAAATGAAAGTTTAATAGTTGTGGTGAATTTAAGAAAGATATTTGTAATAGGCAACAGGTAGTTTTCCTTGAGGGATATGATAAGTGTTTTACAAGAATTTTTATCTTACTGGTATCTAAAGCTTGGGAAGACACCTGGAAAATTACCTTTGAGGTTGGAACTGACAATTTACCTAAATTGTTGATGTTCAGAAACTTCAGAAGATTTAAATTTAATACACACACATTTGTGTGTGTGTGTGTGTGTTTCACTTTCCTGATGCATAAATAGACTGTAATGAAATCATATGAATGAATACTAAGTCCAAAGTAAATAATGTAATTTATTACAGAAAGTTAAAAGAATAATTTATATTATCTGAATATGAGTGATAACGTGATAGTGATAACATGCTCCACCTTGATCTCTATACAGGCATATAAATAAATTATAATATTTTTATATAACATAAATCATCATTAATTACCAGTAGATTATTCTGATTAAAATTATTAAATTTTTGTAGGTACGATGAATTGGGTTGAACGAATAATATGGACTGATGTTGAAGGCTGGAAATCAGCACCAAGGTATAAATTCACTGTAAATGATACCATGCATGGCCGTTTTAAGTTTTATAAAAACTTCAGCGTTTACTGGATCTTTAATGCTGGACATCTGGTAATCTATATTATGTATAAGTAAATTTAACTTACTAAAACACATAAATTCATGTTTGTTATACTAGAAACAAGACTCCATATTGTATATGAATCATGATTTCAATATTATAATTCTATACGCACTTTCTAGCTCAGCATCTCTTTCTTTCCTGGTGTCCATATGAGTATAGAGGTAGAGATCCTATATATTTTTTCTGCGGGATTCCTTTTTTACTCTGAAGTCATGATGCTTTCTTTTTTGCTATTATTACAATATACCAACTTTGCCAGTAACTTATATAAATAGAACACATATACCAGCAACTTTGAACAAACTACCAGTACACAAGAACCAGTTTGTAACTCTCCAACTGTTTGGTGTAAATGTGTCTTATGATATTTTTGCTCTTAATAGTAGAGTAAAAATTTAAGTTCAGCAAGATTAAATGTGAAAAAGAATAGTGAGCCAATCAGAAAAATAATTGTTCTTGACAGTGAGGATGGAAGTTGAGATGAGAAAACATTGAAAGTGGTTGATAATGAAAGTCTGAAATCAGCAGTTAGATAAGAAGAAATAACTAGTTTTAGTTATTGCTAACTAGTTTTAGAAATAAGCTAAAAATTCGTGATTTTTTATGTGTAAAAGGGCATTTATGCACACACCATCTGGATGAAAATTGTACATGTGTGATCTTTAAAATGGAAGAAATTCAAACCAGAGAGAGTAAACACTCATTAATTTTATTTATAGCCTATAGACTACACTTAATTGGCAAAAGACACAGTAGGCCTACAGAGTTCATACTGTAGTTGGAACAAAGAATACTAATATTGACACCAAGAATGAAGAATACAAGTCAAGACAGACCAATAATGAGTTGACATAATAAAATACAGAGAGCAACAGGACCAGCACTGATAAAAGTTGACCAATTAGAGCTTATGTTCAATACTGGGCACACAAAACATGACTGAAAAAGACATTTAATCATCAAACAATTCATTTCAAATACAGTCAATAAT
This sequence comes from Magicicada septendecula, assembly GCA_034769895.1. Taxonomy (NCBI): domain Eukaryota; kingdom Metazoa; phylum Arthropoda; class Insecta; order Hemiptera; family Cicadidae; genus Magicicada; species Magicicada septendecula. The sequence continues at coordinate 667,280,133 of CM068368.1, forward strand.
GCAATATGTATTGCTACAATTCACAATACTGTACTTATATTTACTGTAAAAATCATTGAATTCAATAATCCTCACTAGTTAGCAAATAGTCAAGTTATAGTAATCACAAAGTCATGTAATAACATTCAAACATTGTTATTGCCTCCAGAAATGGTTATGACTATAAAAATAAGTTAATTACCTTTCATCACACTTCTTATATATCCAAATTTAGGATAACTCGAGTTTCGACATTGTTATGTCATCATCAGATCCTTAGAATAGTGTTGAAACTACATTTATTGATGTTCACACATCTTGTCAAACGATAAAACGACACACACAAAGGAACAAAAACATTTAAACACTCAAAACATTTAAAATACTCAAAATAAATAGGGAGCGAAACACACGATACGCGAACGTTGCAGACCTGTACAGGAGTGCGATGCACGGCAATCGTAGTCCTGTACAGGCCCGCAACGTTCGCGTATCGTGTGTTTCACTCCCTATTTATTTTGAATATTTTAAATGTTTTGAGTGTTTAAATGTTTTTGTCCCTTTGTGTGTGTCATTTTATCGTTTGACAAGATGTGTGAACATCAATAAATGTAGTTTCAACACTATTCTAAGGATCTGATGATGACATAATGTCGAAACTCGAGTTATCCTAAATTTGGATATATAAGAAGTGTGACGAAAGGTAATTAACCTATTTTTATAGTAATAACATTCATCTAACACTCTACTCCACTGAACAAACAATGTAATGATTAATGAAGAAGCAAGTCCTATTAATAAGTTGTGTAGTATGAAATCTTTCCTATGTATATATACTTGTACACACAGCACTTCATGTTTTAAAATTCATCAAATAAGATGTACACAATTTAAACATGTTATCTACATGAAATCTATAATAGTGTATCATCTCTGATCACCCTTTTTAAATTCTGACAGTTTCCGACTGCTTTGTATGGCAGTCTGGTGTAGTGCATATAGTGCATGCCACTTTACAATAGAAAGTAGTGTAAAACACAAATGCAAAGTGCCCTTTGTGGTGACCACATTTTCAGCAAATGGCAGCATTAGGTGTTAAGTAATCATTTCCTTGCTATTTTTGAGAAGTATTTGGATTTACTGTCCATTTTTATCTTGACTAGAATTTCCTTTTGCTTTTTTTTTTTTTAATGTATGTATGTTTGGTAGTGCTAAACATTCTTATATCTTATACTGGTATAATCCTTTTAATAATGTGACACATTATTTATGAAGAATTGTTTTTGTGTACAGTTTTACAATTGCAAGGCATTTAACTAGACTGATGAAAGTTATCTATATTAAAATAAAATACTTTTGTGAACACTATTCCTCTGTAGAATTAACAGACATACAGTAGTGCCAGGTAGAAACTAAAGGACCAGCACCAACATTGTCAAATAAAAAGTATGCAAAAATCAAACAACAAAATATACAAGACTACGTACATAATATGCCAGGTTTTGTTGACTGAAGGACGTTCTGGAAGAAAACAGTTCCTTTGCTACACATGTATCTTACATGTATCCCCATATCTTCAAATTTTCAAATTTTACATTACATTATATAATGTATGCTATCCCGCTACTATAAATGTGAAGTTGTACAATGGAGGGGGCTTTCATTTATTTCCCTGCTTCATAATTATACTGAAAAATAATCAGTTATGTTTCAGTTTCTCTACTCTTATTGCAGCAATAAATGTCTTTTACAGCTAGTTTTGTTCCATGCATTTAATATAAATTTTAGGTAAATTACTTCAGTTCTACACATAGTAAATACTTGGAAACTTTAAAGTTGATAATTTATATTATTTCATAAATTCGTTTTGAATTCTTGGATTTCATTGCCCATGACATGTCTGTTGAACAACTAAATATAATTATGTAACTACCAACTCGGAGCACAAAGTTTTTTATTGGTAAAAACATAAAAGTTTTACCTTGTAGCCAGAACCAGTTTTCGCTTTTTATAAGCTTCATCAGAGGCTGCCACTGGGAGCACTGTCCGTCTTGTTCTTGGCAACGGCATCGACATTTGAAGGATCGATGTTGTGTGTGTGGGGTGTGATATGTTTGAATAATACGTGTGATTTGAAATGTGTCTGTTCATTTAGGATGTCGTTTTTGTGTGTTTGCATATTTCCAATTGTTCAAGAGTGTCTAGTTTTCGGCCTTTTGTGTGTACGTGTAGAATATCCATGTTGTTTTCGATGTTTGTGTATGTGTGGTTTTCTTCAATGAGGTGGTTTGCAAAGGTGGATTCGGTAGTGTAGTGTAGTGCCTTTGTGTGTTCAATGTATATCTGTTTGAAGCAACATCCTGTCTGGCCTATGTAGGCTCTGAGCAATTTAGTTTGTAAACACCAGGTAGATCAAATTTATATACATAGATTTAACAACATCCCACTAGATGCAAAAGGCTACAGAGACGAACTAAACACGATAAAATATCCAGCAGAAACCAAAGGATACAGCAGAACAATAGTCAATAAACTTCTACAGAAAACACAAAACAAACAACAGACAAAGACAGAAAACAACAAATTCATAACACTAACATACATCAATAACCACACTGAAAAAATATCCCACAAATTCAAAAAGCAGGATACAGAATCACATACAAAACTACAAACAACACACACACACACACACACACACACACACACACACACACACACACACACACACACACACACACACACACACACACACACACACACACACACACACACACACACACACACACACACACACACACACACACACAGCACAAAACAAATTTGATCTACCTGGTGTTTACAAACTAAATTGCTCAGATTGCAACAAATTCTACATAGGCCAGACAAAGGTTGCTTCAAACAAAGATACATTGAACACACAAAGGCATTACACTCCACTACCGAATCCACCTTTGCAAACCACCTTATTGAAGCAAACCACACATACACAAACATCGACAATAACGTAGATATTCTACACATACACACAAAAACACATAAAAACGACATCCTAAATGAACAGACACAATTCAAATCACACATATTATTCGAACATATCACACCCCACACACACAACATTGATCCTTCAAAAGTCAACGCTGTCGCCAAGAACAAGACGGACAGTGCTCCCAGTGGCAGCCTGTGACGAAGCTTATAATAAGTGAAAACTGGTTCAGGATACAAGGTAAAACTTTTACGTTTTTACCAATAAAAAACTTTGTGTTCCGAGTCAGTATTGACATAATTATATTTAATTTGTTTTGAAGTAGCATACACTGTTATCTCATGTTTTTACTTCCATATTCCTTAAGGAATGGAAGTATGGTGATGGCAAAAAAAATCGTGTTCGAGATTATTGCAGATTCTGATTCTACTACACTCAAAACATGAAAAAAAGTCGTTTTCCGAAAAGTGTCTGTGTGTGTGTCTGTCTGTGTGTCTGTCTGTCTATCTGTGTGTCTTTCTGTAGATTTTTTTTCTATGGCAAACGATAACTGCCGCAAATTCAAACAGAATCAAATAATTTTTTGCATACAGCCCTGATTTGTAGAGTACTCGCGACCTATTGTTTTTGGTGAAGATCGGTTGAGGGAAAGGGGTAGTTTACCTGCAACAGTTTTTTTTTATCAAGGGAAATTTTTTTTTTTTGGCAAACGATAACAGCCGCAAATTCAAACAGAATCAAATAATGTTTCGCATACAGCCCTGAATTGTAGATTTCTCAAGACCTATTGTTTTTGGTGAAGATCGGTTAAGGGAAAGGGGTAGTTTACCTGTAACGTTTTATGTTTTAACAAGGGTATTTCCTATGGCAAACGATAACAGCCGCAAATTCAAACAGAATCAAAAGATTATTTGCATACAGCCCTAAATTGTAGAGTTCTCAAGACCTATTGTTTTTGGTGAAGATCGGTTAAGGGAAAGGGGTAGTTTACCTTCAACGTTTTTTTAACAAGGGTTTTTTCTATGGCAAACGATAACAGCCGCAAATTCAAACATAATCAAATAATTTTCTGCATACAGCCCTGATTTGTAGAGTACTCAAGACCTATTGTTTTTGGTGAAGATCGGTTGAGGGGAAGGGGTAGTTTACCTGCAACGTTTTTTATCAAGCGTATTTTCTATGGCAAACGATAACAGCCGCAAATTCAAACAGAATCAAATAATTTTTTGCATACGTCAGTGAATTGTAGAGGACTCAAGGCCTTTAGATTTTGGTGAAGATCGGTTAAGGGGAAGGGGTAGTTTACCTGCAACCTTTTACGTTTTAACAAGAGTAAAGTACTTGAAAAATTATTTAAACTTTTTGAAACAATGGTAATTGTTGAAAATAAAATAATTTTGTTGCCAGGTAACAAAAATAAAGTCATTTTGATTATAAAATATAAATATTTACAACAAGAAAAGAATTTTCAGTTTTCAAAATTTAAATATATTTTTATAAAACAATGGGTTCTTCATTGAGGTGGGGACCATGTCACTCACTCCATCTCAAGCCTCTCCCATTTTGCAGAAAAAGAGTACCCTGTCAAGGCTGATACTTTGACGACAGTGACAGGGCTTTCCACCAAATTCAGCAGAGTGACAGGTAGGCCCAACTCTGATTGGCTCCTCAGATTTCCCCAGCGTTAGTAGGTTCTATGAAAATATTTTATTTCAAAAATGATTTTAAATATAAATCTTAGATATGTTTTATAAATCTCATGTTTTATGTTTTAACATGGGTAATTTTTTATATGACGAACCATAACTGCCGTAAATTCAAACAGAATCAAATAATTTTTTACATATGTGCCTGAGCTATAGAGAACTCAATGTCTGTTGATTTTGGTGAAGATCGGTTACGGGGAAAGGGCAGTTTACCTGAAACATTTTTTGTTGTAACATGAGTAAAGTACTTAATTTTGATAAAGTATCCTGATAAGATCTTAATAATCCACTGTAGAAACGTAGATGAAATATCTATAAATGAAGAGGCTAGTTGAACGGGCTGGGGGTAATTTTCTATAAATCAAAATTATAGTTGAAGGGGGAGGGGATAATTTTTTTTTATATGTGTACTACGTTATTGGCAACAAAGAAGTATTTTTTTGTTAAAATTCCTTCCCTGGCTGTTTGGCTGAAAATGATTTTAAATATAAATCTTAGAATATGGAAGTCATGTATGGTTCTCCATACCGATATTTCATCAAATGTTCAATTTTAGTTAAAATGCTATCTAATATTTGCAATTCATTTTTTCACAGTTGATATTTAATTTTTCTTCTTTTAGTGTTCTCTTCTACATTGACAGTTACTTTTTTATTTCAAATTCTTAATATTTGTTTACTCAAAACAGCACTACAAGTCCTTCAGCAGTTTGAACATATAGGTTTCTGTTTCTCAAGTTTGATCAACACTTCATCAGCTCCTTCCATTCCATACTTTGATCTTACTGCCTATACTGAACTGCATTGTTTTAAAATTACACTTACTACAACAAACATAGAAATATTTGTAGTGTTTATTTTAAACAAATACTGACATAGTTGTTGCTTATTAAACAGTGTTATGTTTTATAGTCCAGTGAAGTGCTGAATGTGTGTGTGTGTGTGTGTGTGTGTGTGTGTGTGTGTGTGTGTGTGTGTGTGTGTGTGTGTGTGTGTGTGTGGGCTTTAACTAGCTTAACTTATGGTTCATTCAAACTTAATGGGAACTTCATGAGCTGGTGAAATTAATATTAGCATACTGAAATATATTTTAGGTAAAGTAATGTAACTTGACCATATTAACCCTAAATTGTTAAGTAGGGCCTATATAAAATAAATAACTTTATGTTTGACAGTATAAACTTGAAAATACTTCAGTAAATCAGGATTAGATTTCAACTCATATAACCTATGTCTGCTTGAATTTGTTACAGGTACCAAAAGACAATGGTATAGCAGCTTTAGAAATGCTGAGAGATATTATAGAAAGGCGGCGGTCATCAAATACATCTTAGAAGATCAGCTTTCATGTAAATAATAATAATTATTGTAATGTTTCTGTATTTAAAGAAAAGAATACATGTTCACCTGGTCATCATCGTTTTATAAAACTTCAATTTCCTTTCTAAGAATATTTTGAACTTAAGTTTTTTTTTTAATTACATTAATTTAAATATTAATTTGTTAAGGTGTTTATAGCTGCAGGTTATTTGATGTAAGATACCTTATACACTGCCCATGTAACTGTAATGATATTAGTGAGATTAGAGGTTCAGTTAGCTTCTTCTTGTGTCTTGTTCAGCACATCATGCTGTCATAAGAATCTTTCTTGGTTCATATGCACTAACTGTGACCATTGTTGTTACTGATCTGTCTCATTAAATGTGGCTTCCAACTTCCTATGAGGTACGAGGTCTCGTACATTAAGAAACTGAGTCTTCAAGACAATATATTCCACATGTTTAGTTATTCTAAAACAATTTGGACACTTTGTGTTTTCTCACATTTAAAGTTATAAATGTAGGCCAAGAAACAACCATAACCAGTAAGCAATTAGGTGAGGTTGATCCCCATGAGAGTGGTTACCCAACTCATAAAAGTAGGCAATGAATATATATTTCCTTTGTCCCATTTATTCTATTGATACAAACCTCTTTTTCTCTAAGGGTCATGTCTTCTTGAGGAACTTATGTCCATATTCTTGTTAACCAGTTGGAATGTTACAAGAAAAAAAAAAAAATTAGGGAAAACATGCAGAATTCAGTGAAATACTCTACAAAAAACAACGCATGTTAATAGTTAAAATAGAGCATACAGTATCCATAAATGTGACATGTTTGATCTTTGTTTAATATATTGTTATGACAGTCACACAGATCACCATGGAAACAGAATAACCAACACCAATGAAGTCACAAACTTTAATTATACACAAACAGGAGTCATAAATCAACAAAGCATTCTTACACAGTAATTCAAGTTAAATTTTTCCTACAATAAATGTCACCTTATTACAGTTTCATATTAATCAACACATAATCACTTTTCACTAAACTGTAACAAACATTTCGATCCCCACTTGAATATCTGCCGGTCTAAACTGACCTTCTAAACCAGCCGCTGATACTTATATATACCTTGCAGAGATTCCAAAATAATATCCCATTATCTAGGCAGCATGCCAAGACAATTTACGTAGTTACATTTACATCTAACAATCTGGAGACTAGATCAGTGCATGACTTTGACACAGATGTGCTAGGTGTATTGCATCTAGAACAGACTCAATTAAGCTGGCTGCACATGCTGGAGTAGTTGAGATACCTGTAGAATGACCATCTCGAATTTTTAAGATCATTACATAATTGTCTTTCATCTCAGTGACTGTAGCACAGCCCCCTCTAACAAGCCTACACGCCTTACGACAGTCATGAATTCAACTTCCTGATATTCTAAGAAGAGACATGCTTGTGTTAAAATCATTATGAAGAAAATAATACATACTGCAGTATAACAGAATCACTAAAAAAAGTGTTAAGGTCTTACTATGTAAAAATCTGATAATGTGTGTATGTGAGGAGCGTCTGGCTCCATATTACCACGTGTTTTTTACTTGGGCTATTTTCTTGTTTGCCAAAATGCCTTCTATGCTAAACGTGAATATACGCTTATAGAGACAAGTTCAAATTTTTGTGTATCATTCAACTTAAAAGACTATGGTGGCTTACTCAATTTATTGACTGATGGAATAGATGTCATAAATGGTTAAAAATGGAGCACTGCTGAACTTTTAAGAATGGCCAGAGCAGAATAAATATTCTAAGGTGTAGACTGTAAAACTTATTGATGCAGATTATTAATTATTGAGTAGATTTTATTTACTCAAGTGATGCAGTGTTTATTTAATGTTAATGATGATGATGATGATAATGACAACTTGCTGTAAATATTTTTATACAGTGTTTCTCAAAGTGTAGGTCACAATTCACCAATAGGTCACAAAAAATATTTCGTTGAGTACAAAGCAATGCCAGCAACTAAAAAAATGTGTTGAGCTGTATTCTAAACATAAAATAATGTTCTTTACCTCATATAAATATAATTTTAAATTCGTACAGATGCAATTATAGAACATAAAATAATAAGATACTATAACCACGTTTAATTTATTTAAAATGTTTCTACCATGTACAAACATTACTCAGAAACTCAACAAGAAGCTTAATATGGTACACGTATCACACTTTAGTGTCTAAAACATCAAGTAGTAAATAAATAAATTTTTAATAATTTTCAAGGACAAATTTATTGTTCTCAACTATAAAAATGGAGAAATCTTTGAACTTAAGATGTAGTTCTTTACAGATCTTGTATTTGTTATAACTCTACATGTAGGTCTTCTTACATATGTGAGTGCATGTTCTTTCTACCAAAGATTGTTTTTTTTCATTAACAAGACTGTGTTTATTCTTGTTTGATCTAATTACCAAGGGTGAAGTGTGGAAGGAATTATATATAGTAGATAAAATAGATATTATAAAAATACGAGACTTTTGCTCGAGTTTAGTTTGTTTTATTTCCCACTGTTGTGAGCATCAATTTTGTAACAAAATATAAAATTTTGTATATTTTTTAAAATTATTATTTTATTTATTTATTTATTATAAATTTTTAATTAATTTTTGTATTGTATTAGTGTAAATTTTATTTCTTTTATTATTTTTGTCAAATTATAACACTTTGTGTAATTAGAATTATATTTCTTCGTTAAATAGATTGTCTCTAGTAACAATCGATTAGCGATTCTTCATTGTACTCAGTGTGTCCTCCTTTAAAGTTGTTAATTTCTGCTTTTCTTGGAGTTATGTATTAAATATTGTTTTATATTATCCTATTTATAAGTTTAGAAATAAATAAAAGTCAAAATTATAACATTCAATGATTTTTATTAACAAAATAATAAAGTATCGATTTTAAATCTATTGATTAATCGACTCGTTCTCAGGGCGAGTGAACTAACTATACAAATTAGTAATATTATGACACGGGTTCTTTAAACTGTTATTTTAGAATAGTCAGAGAAAAGGGCAAAGTCTGGAAAGTATAACACTTACAATTAAAAGCTTATTGATCTAAAAATACAAAGATATTATTTAATATATAATGGTTAATGATATAAATTGTTCAAACCAAACTCGTTCAGATGACTAACCTGGTCGTCTTGCAGAGAATTATGGGACTTCAAAATGGCCGCTCCGTTCTGCATATGTTGTTGACAGCTGCACCTCAAGGACTCCTCTTCAAATATATGTTGCTTTTCCAAGTTTTCCTCGTCTCAGCAGTAGTGTATAATTACTCTTGTGATCATGTAGTTGTCCTGGATCAGTGGTCAGTGATTCGTTTCAATAATCTGTGTTGAATAGTGTTTTTATTTCACTTTATCCATAAGGTCGATAATGGCAAATTTCGTCACGATAAACTCGGATTTAGTGTTTAATGTTTTAAAATCGTTATTACACTTTTTATTGTTCTCTAGTGGTTTTCGTTAATAGTTCGGCTGGTTTACGCCACTGAATTTAATGTTATTTAAGTTTTTTCAAATTTCGCGAGTTTTAATTTTATAGGTTTGGTTTCTGTCCACCATCTTTTTCTGCTCTCGTTATATGTTAATTAATTGCAGGAGCTATCTCTGATGTGTCCTATTCAACGTATAACAATCAACTGAACTCTTTTCTTCTTCATCCGAAACGTCCTGGCCAAACCAATATTAAAATGACATTGTTTTAAATCTCTAGCATTTCCGCTTACATAATTGATTTTTACAGTATATGACTGAATAAATTTTTATTATTATTTAATTTTACTAAATACCTAATACATAATCTCTTTCTTTAGTTAATTCTGCGTGATTTAATACCAAATATGATACTTTTACAATGTTTTCCATCCCAAAATGCCCTATTTACAGTATTTTTACATGTAGGCCTAAAATTTTACTTCCTGTTACATTAAATGGTTTACCATCTTTATGAAGTTATAATTATTATTGAATAAGATACCTGATTGTAATAAAATGTTTATTTTTCCTTGATTCCTTGTAATATTATTATTTGGTTAATTAATTTAAATTATATCTTTAATTTAAATCTTCCCCTTAGCTTCCAGTGTTATTACACTTTCAATTTTTCTAATAATCTATTATACATTTTTTCAGTATCTTTATAGAGTATTGGTACAGTTAGAATACACTGTGATTGATTTACATTATATAAATTTCATCCATTTACTTAATTTATTTAACTCATTTATCAATTATCAGGTGGTTGATTTTTACCATTTGTCCAGATTTTACTTTTGTTCACATATAATGTTTTATGACTATTACAGCTTGCTTATACCCCTTCTGACATTCTATTCTTATACAATCTTAATTAAAATTCCCTTACTTATCTTATTTAACATTTAGCATTGATTAATTCTATTAATACATAACAAATATTTTAATACAAAAGAGTTGTACTCATACTCAGACATTTCAGCCTTGATTAATACTATTAACACATAATAAACATCTTAGAATCACAAAAAACATTATACTCTATTTCAAACATTTAAGCCTAGAGTTCATTTACCTTAATATAAACAAAACACATCTGTCCTTTCATTATTTAACTTACTTCTTAAAACTAATTTTTGTGCAGTCTTGGCTGTTTTTGTTTTATTTAGGGGATGTACCCTTCGTCACTTCACTTATTTAATTGCCTGCTCTTAGTTTATCTTTAGTCATTTTAATAAATGTTGTTAGATAAAGAGTGGCACTCACTTAGAAACACTTTTAGTCTCTTTTCATAATAATATTTTACAAAACATTATTTCTGAAGTCAATACATTAAACTTTAAAGTTGTGTAAAGACACAAATGTACTTAGTTTAAGTATTTAACCACTGACACATGAAGTTTATTTAACATAATAAAATAACTTGCACTGGTATTCTTTTTTAATTATCCTTCTAGACACTTTTCCTTATATGTACTTTACATTAGTTTTTTTCCTATGTGTTATACTTTTTTATTGACATTTAATCTCTTTCGGGTTTTAATTTTTTTATTACTTGGTTTCCTTTTGGGTATTTCCCTAATTTATCTTATCCTGCTACTTTGTTTCTTCCAATAGCAGTCCTTTTATTCTGGATGTTGGTTTGTTCTGGTTAATTCCTTACTTACTCCTATCCTACCTGAGTATTTCCTTACTTTATCTTAACTTTTTGTATTATTTTTTATCACTCATCATATGTTGCATAGTTGGTCTTAATTGAGACTCTTTCTTCAGACTATGAATGGCACTTTACGGTGGTTCTTAATTAATTTTTAATGTATTTTTCTTTGATTTAATTTTCTTTTTAATTTATTTATGATCATTTTTCATTCAGTACAATGTGGATTATCTGTCATGCTACAATATCAATAAAATAGATAACATATCAAAAAATGTTAAAGAACATCTTAAAGCTAGGCGGTCAGTGTCAGGAACTGATTGCCAGCAACTAACACAGTTAAAGCAGTGGATCAAAAGAAAATGTTTAAAATGTGAACGTAACAAAAGTCATGAAAGTTTCCTAATAGAATAATTGTGTGAATTCTGACTAATACCATTGTTTAATGATTCTAATTGAGTCATATTTTCAATTAAGTTGCAAACAATATCCTCAGCTATCATAAATTATTTTGAGATATTTAATATTTTAAACTATTTCATCATGTATTTCAGGGGCTTATTAGACAAGTGGTATAGTGCCTGGCTACTAATTTAGATGTCCTGGTTTTGATTCCCATTCACACCTTAAAATTTATGTATTTTTTGGCATTCAGGTTGTGGAAATGAGTCCTGGGTTATAATGGATTGCTGCTGTTTCATGCTGCCACATGTTCTTGAGGGTTGAATGGCTCATATAAGGCAACCTACTCTGGCTAGCTCCTAAACTGCTTTGGCAGTAAAAAGAGGATCCATTATTTTTATAATTATGCTTTTTAATCATTAATTCTGTTAAGAAATAAATACAAGAGTAATCTTTTGTTGTAGTGTAGGTTCGTTTGAACTTGGCACTTTTAATCCATACATATTGTTGAAATCTTAACAGTTTCATCAATTAACTTGGTGTTTTGCATTATTTTATATAGGAAAATTAATAAGATTCTATAGGAGTACATTTTTTAGGCTAATAGTTTCTTTAAGTCTTACATTTTATTAAATTTTAATGTCAGTATTTTTGCTACTTAGTTTTGGACCAGAAACGTTTCTTTATCATAACCTTTCTCTATGCTATAATGACAACTTATACATTATACTCAGTGGCGGCTGGTAATGTTTTTGACTGGGGGGGGGGGGGCAAAATTTAGTTGTACCCATATATTATATAAAAAAAGTCACCAGTAGAAACTAAATTATTGCTATTATCATCAAATAATTGTAAAATTGAATCTTTTGCTTCACTACTAAAATTATTGTTAATATCAAAAACCTACCTTGCAAACTACCAATATTTAAACAGTGTTTGAAACAAATTATTTATATACCTAAGCAGTTCACGTTCCTAAACTTAAATATTTAAGAAATTATATTATTAAATACATGCATTACTAAATAAAATATATTTGTTCCCTACCTTGGATTAGTTTATTTGCTTGAACATGTAATCCATTCTCCTCTCCTTTTGTTTGGCAAAATGGTCAATAACTAATTCATTGAAGTTAGGAGTTATTTCTAACATTTTTTTTTTCTATTGAACACATTCCCAGAGCACTTAGTCTGTCCTTTTTCATTGTATTACGTGTAAATGTTTTAATGCATTTGAGAGTTGAGAAACATCGTTCACTTTCTGCTGTAGTCATAGGGATTGTACAAATAATTTTTAATAGTTTTACCAGTTCGGGAAAAACAGTAACTAGATTGTTTTCTTATACAAAATTGAGTAGAACCAATGTGCCAGTTGCCTTTGTGAAGTCAGGCCTGCTGTATAGAACTACCAGTTCATGTCTTAATGCAGTTTCATTTAAATTAAATTCTTTAGCAGCAATTTGTAACTGTGTTTCTGGAAAGATAAGCTGATGTTTAGAAAACAGGGTTGGTTGCAACAAAACTGCTATTGCTAAATGGTCTGAAAATAAAAAGCAGTCTTCTTGCTTTCATCAAAACGTGACCTTTTTGGATTTTGTGATGATTCTCCAAAATCATTTGTTGCAGACAGACTGGCATCAAAATCAATATAATCTCTGACGTTTTGAATGTGTGACTTGAATGAGGCAACATACTGGTGTGTTTTAATACTGTCAATTTCTACTTGCTGTAATTGATTAAACAAAATGTCACAGGCTGGCATAATTTTGTTGAAAAATGTTAACCAAAAATTAAAATCATCATTATTTAATGTTTTTTTCAGTCCTAGTGCTTTCTGAACAGTGAACTTGTCACTCTCGTCATCTATGATTTTTTCAAGACCAGCGGAAATGTAATTTTTATGAATAAATACTGTTGTCACACAACGGGATTTAAAATTCTACCTGGTATTAGAACATTTTGGGAGACGTTTCTTTACTACTTCATCAAGTATGGCAGTTCGCTTGGAAGATCTTGAAAAAAATGTTGTAAAGCCATCTAAATTACAGAAAAATATTTTCACTTGCTTGTTTTGTGATGCAGCACGCTCAATAATTAAGTTTAGTTGATGGGCATAGCAGTGTATATACTGGGCATTCTTGTACACAGCTTTAACTTTTGCTTGAACACTGTTATGTTTTCCACTCATTACTGCTGCCCCATCGTAACTTTGTGCAATAATTTTATTAGGCATCTTTAAAGTTCTAATTTTGCTAATTCTTCAAAAATAGTATTACTAATACCTTCAGCGGAGTGATCTTGTGGACTGACAAAACTGATAAATCTCTCACGTAATTTTTCCGTTCAATTCATACCTCACAACTAACACAATTTGTGACAGAGTGGCACAATCCGTGGTTTCATCTGCTTCAATTGAAATGTAGTCAGTTTCATTTATTTCTTTTTTTATTAGTCCAATGCACACTGCATAAATAGAATCCAAAATTTCATTTTGAATTGTTTTAGAAAGACCAACGAAAACCCTATTGTTTGTTTTCTCAATATGCTCTCTTAAGGTGCTATCTAGGCCTGCCATTAAATTTACTAAGCCCCTAAAAGTACCTGGATTCTCAGATGTGTTTGTTTCATCATGTCCCCTTAAAGCTAGTTCAAATATTCCACAAAACTTTACACAGTCAATTAACTTACTTAGGATGTATCTGTTCTTAGAAACTTCTTCATTATGCTGTTTAATTTTTAAATATCAGGGTGACCGAGCTTTGCTCAGTTTTCACATTTATTTATAAATATACAGATTAAAAAAAAACATTATTTATTATTAATTATTTATTTATTTTTATTAATTATTTATTTTTTGATATTTATTTTCATATATAAACATATCGATACTACGCCGTTTGCGTTTATCGACGGTTTCTGTTATTGGAATTACAATTATTTAATACTTCTTTCCATACAACGATTCTTGTATGGCGAGGATTTTCTGGTGGTAAAAGAACTTTTAAGCCACTTCACCTTTTGACTCTGGAAAATGCTACATACAACATGCCGTGCATAAACACAGGGATTGATAAGTGAATTCCCACCACTTCAAATGTTTGACCTTGAGCCTTGTGAATAGTAATAGCAAAAGCTGCTCTGACGAGAAATTGATGCCTTTGCATATTGCACCCAAGCTGACTTTTGCTGGAATCTATTGTAATCCTTGGAATATGAACTTCTCGGCCTGAATATTCACCCGTGATAATCTTGGCTTTAATAATGTTATTACATAATTCAGTCACAACCAGTCTCGTTCCATTGCACACCCCTTCAGAGACGTCCAAGTTTCGTAAAAGCATTATTAATGTATTTTTTTTAAGCTTTAATTCGTGTGGTGGTAAGTCAGCCATCTCAACAGAATTTAGAAATTCAGAAGTGAATTGAAGAGCTCCTTCTGGTTGATCTTTAACAGAATCGTAGCTTTTACATACTTTATAATATTCTCCAGGAAGCTTTTTAATAATTTCGTCGTTCATTTTATTTATGTCTTTATTCAAAGGCGCTAATATAGCTCTGTCTTTCATATCTTCGTATCTGTTGTTTGCCAAACAATCACCAAATACTTCATCAATAAGATTCCCGTTAGACAGAATATGACTACCACTTACCTCAGAGAATGCAAAAAACACAACAGCGTATAGAGAACACTTAATAGTTTAGATTATGTATATACCTCAGAGAATGCAAAAAACACAACAGCGTATTGAGAACACTTAATAGTTTAGATTATGTATATACCTCAGCGATAGCAAAAAACACAACAGCATATACAGAACACTTAATAGTTTAGATTATGTATATCAGATAGATTGCACAAAAATCGTTGCGCAGAAACCCACAATTGTATGTCTCAACTCTTAATTTGTTTATTTACAGTCATAGCAACATCTGTTTATATTATTTATACACATCAATACTGCGCTGTTTAGGCCACAGGTTAAAGACCTATAAAGACCCTACGGTATCGTTAGAGCCGTTTCAAGGACATACATAGATTAGATTGTATGTCTCAACTCTTAGTTTGTTTATTTACATTCATAACAACAGCTATTTATATTTATTTATAAACATCGATACTGGGATTGTATGTCTCAACTCTTAGTTTGTTTATTTACATTCATTGCAACAGCTATTTATAAACATCGATAAGATCTATTCTTTATGAACAGAATTAAAATTAACGTTTTAATTTCAAATAAAAAATATTTTTTTTAAATATTTGTTGCTGGGTGACAGAGTTATAACAATAGCAATTGTTGTGTGAATATTTAAACCTACATGAATTAAAATGTATACTTAAAAGACCCTACGGTTTAGGCCTTAGGCAATTTTTGTGGAAAATGAGACCTAGCCCAATCGATTTTTAGTGTCCAAATACGCTTAAGTACCAAATTTTGAGAAAATCGTTAGAGCCGTTTCCGAGAAAATAAGGACATACATACAAAGATTGCTCGCTTAATAGTATAAGAAAGATAATCTATATGCACTGTCTAACTGGCAACTAATATTGACTTTTCCTAACAATGAATATTTAATACAATTGTTCATATGAGTTTCACTAATTTAATTTTTTCTCCCAAATGTTTCAAGTCCTTAATTCCATTTTCAGTCCAGACTGAATCACTGTTTAGGTTCATCACCAAACATACATAACAAAAAAAGGAATTGATCACCTCACATCCACATATCCAATCAGCATGTAAGTAACAGTTTCTATTAAATTTTCTTGTGTAGTTTTTTTTTACTTGATGCTGGTCTGTCCGTTTTATAATTTTGTTGTGTAATATCTAAATTCGGTTTTGGTGACCCTAATTTTTTTAGTTATATTTTCTTTTCGTAAGTAAGTGAATTTGAAATAATCAAACGTTTAATATTACTTACCGAATTCATAGCCATTTTAATCATTTCTAACAAATATGCAGAGAACACACAGGCTCAGGCCTACACAGAATAAGTTACATGTTTATGTACAGAAGGTTCGACAAAAACATTATCGTACACAGAATACACTGCCTAATAAAGAATAAATTATTAGAACATTACGTTTACACAAAAAGTACAACAAGAACACAATCAAAACTATATAAAACACAAGAGAAAATATATGCACTTTAAACAGCAACAGAGAAGTTTTGAACAACGCTCCGTTTCTCTATGAATTTAGCTGCGAAACAGAAAGCGGGCACAGCCCCACCTGTAATGGCGGATGCTCATTTAAATGCATAGACATGTGTACACGTCTCTTGCCCCGCTCCCCGAAAGACCAGCCTATGCAGAGAGGACGACAGCGAAACTGTCCCGGCTGCGGGGCCATGCCGAAAACATCGGGTGATCGCTATTAGTCGCCCCAAAAATATCTTTCAATAAGAATACTACACATTATAGTTATATTATTGACAAGTGTAATTTGCAAATTTAGTGGGAGTGCTGCGCCCTTTTGCCCTCCTTGTACGAGCCGCCACTGATTATACTTATATAATGTTCTCTATGCTGGAACATTACAACCATCCAGCTGAAGAAGTAGGAGAAAAAGGGCTTCCCACAATGGGAACTAAGGCTGACCTGAACCTGAAGACACATTTAGAACAGGTTATACAAGAGACAGGTGGGAACGCAGATGAATTCTTAATAACTTTTGAAGAAACACCTACCGCAAAGGAAATGCAGGTAAATGATATGTTAAAAAAATATTGACAGTAATTCAGGTCCAGTCACAACAAAGTAAGACTCAGTCAGAACAAATTGAGATTCAATTTCAGGCACAGTCAGAATGAATTGAGACACAAGTTCAGGACCAATCAGAAGAAATTGCAGTAATGCAGACTCAATTTCAGGTCCAGCCTTCACAAATTCAGACCCAGATACAAGGTCTATCAAACAGGGTTATTGCACAAATAATTACTGAAAGGCCGAGAATGTTCCAGAATGTTCAGGAACAAGTGAACTCCCTAAAATCAGAGTTCACACCATAGTAAGGAGACTGGACCATGAATTAAGTCCACCAACACCACAGTAAATAGACTGGACACCAGTGGCGAAGTTACATGGAGGCAATTGAGGCAATGCCTACCCTAAAAAATTCTGTAGAAAAAAAATTATAAATACGTATGAACTACATAACGTAAAGATTATACATTGTTACCGCGACTGTCAAATTTATTAAACCGAAATGTGCTTTACTGAGCGACCGCTAGATGGTGACAGGTGAGATTCGGCATAGCTTGTTTAAAGCGAATGAGGCAACCTGAACTTGCCTCAGCGTTTTTTGTATACATCGTATGTAAGCAATGTAGGGGTTTGATAGGGAAGTGAAGGGAGGGGGGGATTGTCCCGCGCTGTACACATAGAACGTTGAGGCATCTCTCACTTCTGTGGTCCAAACAGTTAAGTTAAAGCGCCTGTGTTGTTTATAAGTGTGTTTATTTTATGCGGTTATTAAAAGTGTCCCTGTTATTCCACTGAACTAACAGATGATCAAGATTGTTATTTGAATTATTTGTAACATTAAACATATAGAAACTAATCAAGTTTAAAATTTTGAAGTTCCAATCAGTTGTATTATTGTGTATGACTAATACAAGGATTGTTCAATAGAAACACGTATAGAGCTGTAAAGCATTTTTTGTTCAACGATTTTAAAAGAAGTCTCCATTAACATTAAGACATGAGTTCCACTGTAGCGCTAACCTGTAGATTCCCTGCTAGTAAAATTCTTACGGCTGTTTGTGGAACCATTCGGTTACAGCAAACTCTACCTCAGCGTCCGATTTGAACCACCGTCCTTTTAGTGATTCCTTAAAAAAAATTTAAGATAAGATTTTTGCCTACCCATTCATTAACTACTAGCTTCACCACTGCTGGACACATAACTAAGTCAGCTGGGCACAGGGCCATCTCCCACCAATGAGAATGTCAACAGAATAGAAAAACAGATTACAGACAAAATCTTACCACCTCTCAAAACAGATCCGACTGATAATAACTATAACATTCCTCATCAGGTTCCAATAGATCCAAAAGTGATTACAGAGAGTTTATCAGAATTCCAAGATAGGCTGGAGGAATGTTCATCATCTTTCATTAGGAGCTGTATATCACTAATGAATCAAATGAAACTAGCCCAGGAAATTTATGCTTAGATTTGATCGCATCAATTGAAAGGTTCAACAGCCATCTGGTGGCAGAACATTAAGAGGGAGGAAGTGGGGACAGGGCCAGTTTGTAGAGAAGGCTTTCGTGCCAGACTCGATGGTAAACATGTGTTCAAACTCATTAAGCTTATTGGTGTTTTAATAAGACAGTTTGTCGTGGATATGCTAAAGAAAAAAAAACTATGTTATTAAACAAATCAAAGTTAGATGTAAGCAAAAACTGAACAAAATTGTTTTTTCCTGAACGTGTAAGCAGTTTCCAGCCTGTATTGTAGATGTATATCATCTAAAGGTTGTTTTGTCTTATTATTTTGCATTAATTCAAGACATATTTACTATTTATAGAGTCTTATTTAATGACCTCAATTTACAGGCAATAACAAATCTTATTTTGTATATTCAGGTTGACTGAAATATGCAAATAAAAAATTAAATAAAGTCCGCGCTCATCTTTGTAGGGGTGTGTCATTGTACTACAGGTGACTGTCTCCCCGGAAAGAGTGGGGGTAGCGATGCAGCGACGGAGCGTTTTCTCTGCATTATCTTAGCGATACAGAATGTTGATGTATCTTAACTTATATATATGTCGATCACTCGTACTGGCTTGAGAAGCAAAGCATCGTAAACAAAATGATTTGCGACTCTCTTTCATCCATTCTCTTTTCTTTTCTCCTACTCACTCTTTCTCTGTATTCATCATTTCTCTTTCGTAAGAGTGCACACAGCACTATCGCACGGCTATCTTTAAAAGAGTATAATAATCATCAAGTACCAGGAAAGGCTTTATAACTCTTTTACAAAAAAACACTTCTTTTTATATAAAAATATATAATATTTATCCTTTGTGAATACAAGTATTCAATACACACTGTTAACAAGAAATATTAAATGATACTAACTTAATAGATTTACTAACAAACAAGACGTTGTAAGTTAGATAATACTCGTTAACTGTTCAATCAAGGTGATGTTCAACATGTGACTGTTCAACGTGTGATGAAGTCCTTCAACGATGTTCTAGGTCCTTCTAGAAACTAGTAATTTATTCTACAACGTAGTGAAATATTCCATCCAAACTCTTTCAAATAAGAAACCTGACTTACAAACTTTATAACTTTGAAATATCTGAAAGAAAAAAATAATTAAACCACTTAAATCCTTGTTTAATTCTATGTCTGGTCGTAGAATGTCACATTTTTTGTGTTTGTCTATGACTCACATTGAGCGAAATGCATCAGAAGTCACTGTTTTTCGTTGTTATATCGGAATTGACAAAAAATTGTGTTAAAAGCTATTAGAGTAGTGAATTCTAAAAATGAAGTGAACATACCGACCTAATTTATACACATTCATATTGAACTGCTATTCAGTAGAAACTGTATTCAGCTTTAAAGCGACATTTTATCCGGTGATACAGTGTGTTCCTTTCTGGAACCATTTTTCCTTACATCAAATAGGGTCCCTGCACACTAGTTTCACATCGCCAAAACCTGGTCAAAATACCAAAATACGAACGTGTTTTACAATTTGTATAGGGTATAGAACGGGGGGGGGGGTTCTAGGTTGCCGATTATAAATCAAAGGTCAAAATGCTAATCTAGCTCAACTTGGGTTGACCATCAGTATAGGTATGCCAGCCAACGATTCACTGGTCTTACGTTTTCCAGTTAACCAATGTCGATTATTCCAGTGAGTACGATAATTGAACCATTGTACTGCTAGCTTGTTAATCAGCATTCGTTGTGTCTTCGTTGATCTTGCTCCTTAATCCTTGATATAGGCTAACAGATACTTCAACATTTGCTGTCTTTCCAACTGTAGTACGTAAGTGTGTAAGAGATGATAAATAGACATGGATCAGAAAGTGGAGGAACAAGATACGACGTTTATAAGGAGTACGGAAATATTCAACGTAAAAGCTGTTCGAAACATTCCTGTTCTAAGACACTGGTCCTCAATTTCAATGACTCTGTACTCACCACTTGCTTTGATATTATTTCCTACAGCGCACACGTGATTTTTTTAATATAATAGTAGCAATTTTGAAATTGAGTGACAACTAGTTTATTATTAAACAGATAGGCCTATACTAGAGCCCATTAGATATTAATCTGACAGTTCAACAACAACAAACTATTCAATTAAAATAAATAATAAGAATACAAATTTTGAATTTAATAAATATGTATTTGAGTAAGACACATAATAATAATTCAGTCTTCAGTACATAATAACAGAGATATCGATAAGTACTGTTATTATTATTTTTGTTGTTGTTGTTGTTGTTGTTGTTGTTGTTGTTGTTGTTGTTGTTGTTGTTGTTATAAAGCATACCACACAAAAATAATCTACATTATCCAGGAGATTCTTCTGAAGAGGGTTTTAGGCTGGGGGTGGGAGGTAAATAAATCAACAAAAATTAAAAGTAAAAGAACTCATTGTATTTTTTTTTTTTTGTAAACAAGAAGGTAAGTGTGGCAGTATAAAGATAATATAAATAGATATCTATAAAATTTAACAAAAGCCGTGCAACATTAAAGACGACATTCTATACTACAATATAAATACAACAAACTATACCAGAAAAGAGGTAAAACTTTCCTCTCACCTCCTGCAAATTCTGACGGTGCATTCTTTTAGTACGAATAAAAAAAAATTTATTTGAGTACAAGTCCGTAAATATTTGTATCAAGTAGAATTCAACCAGTATAATCGTTTTGTATCAGATATGAAGATACGATTCTCATAAAATGGGCACTACAAATCCTCATAAACAAAAATTTCAAAATTCCGTTACATGGTACGGGGAGACGTGGTTGGCCGCAAATTTTGTTGAAGTTACCAAACAAATCAGTTCACCGGTAGAGCTGTGGAGCGCTTATAAACGGCTTTCCGAACGCCGCGTTAGGCAATACATTTACGTATTGTTACGATGGTATCACAGATCGCCGTATGGTATGGTGTAAACAAAATACAGACACCAATGAAGTCACTAATTACCAGCTTTAATTAGTCACAATGTGGAATCAACAAGGCACTCTCGTAATATAATTCAAATTAAATTTGTCCACACTCAATAATAATGTCAACTATTAAGAGTTACGCAATAATTATAACACAATAATCCCTTTTTGTAACAACGACTTGATCCGCAGTGAGGAAATCGCCAACTGTGACTCACCCTAAGCGAGCCGCTGTTGCTTATATGTAGCCCGCAGATGTTCCAGAATAATTTTCCATTCTTTTGGCGGTGTACCAGCAAAATTTGCGTAGTTCAAAAGCACTCGAATAGTCTAGAGGGTACTTGTGTACACGGCCTTGACAGAGACACGCACCTCGTAAAACGCGTAGAACGACACTCTCGACTGTTCGAAAGCGTCCCGTAATTGTCGTAACAGTATTTACCGAATAACAGACACATTTTAAGATTTTAATTGTTGATTTATTTTCAAAACTGTATTACGCAAAAAACGAAAAGACTACGAAAAAATTATTAAATACGGATCCAAAACCGTGTACAATACGCGCATCTGTATGGGATTCGAATAGAAAACAAACAAAAACTGTTTAGTTTTGTATGGAAACGTTTTAGTGTAATGCTGCGGAAATTACTGCACTATAACTGTCGTAAATCGAGTAGATACAGTGTGAGCTGAATAAACCTGACTGATGTTCTCGAGCGGTGAGCTGCGTGGAGCCAAGGAAATACACATTCATTGGTGTTATAGAAAGGAGAGAGGAGACTACGCGGTAACCGTTTACTCTCTGTGTCTGTCTGTCTGTCTGTCTGTCTGTCTGTCTGTCTCTCTCTCTCTCTCTCTCTCTCTCTCTCTCTCTCTCTCTCTCTCTCTCTCTCTCTACCATACTGTCGTTTCACATCGACACTTGCATTTTGCTTCTGTTGTTCTCTCCAGCTGATTCACTGTACACGATTTTTGTCCTTATGTGCGAAATGGATGAAAATTTTGTTAGCTTCACAACGAGGTGTTTGTCCACTCCGCATCTCTAAAAGTCAGTGTTTAGAAGCTATTGGCAGGTATATACCCGTTTCCTCTTGCATAATCTCATAACATAATACAATATAATCTCAAAAACTAAAATAAAAATTAAAACCATTCGCAACCATTAGACAAAGAGTAATATTTTCACAAACGAGACGGCTACAATGTATGTTTTATACTCACACAAATAATTAGCCCAATTATTTTATTCGATTTATGCACTACTTTTTAGCGGTACTTTTTATTTTTGACATTTCCTTTATTCTTTATCTCTCTGGGGAGGAGGCTTAACGCTCCCAAAACCCTCCTCGCTGCGCCACTGGCTTGTTGTCATTTTAGCTTTCACTTAAGACAATTTTAAGGTGCTCTAAAAAAACGAATGCCCAGTCAATACACTAAAAAATTCTATTTTCCTGAGTATGATTCGGCATAATTGAATACTTACAAGACATAAATAAACCAGAAAGACACATTTTTTCTAAAAGTAATTCCAAATCTTTCTATACGAATGGACGTTTGCGCTGGAAATTAGGGTGTACAAATTGTTAATGGATGTCTGTGACGTCCACGGACGCCTGGGATGTCGGTTTGAAACGGAGTTTACTACTAAAAAGGACATGGACAAATGACATTTTAAGTGACAACTACTGAAGGACTGTAGTTGTGTAGGTTTATTATCAGTGATTTTTGCGCTGAGAGGTAAGTAGAGAAACGTGTGTTTTGTTCTTAGCAAAAATTACTGCTTTACCCCTACTACGAACCTTCCAGATTTGAGGTATTTCCGTTAACCTCCTAAGTCTGGAGATGTTGACTACCAGTTACCAGGTATCTATAATTGTTGTACAGGTATTTGGTGGATGTCGTTATTCGTATTCCACGTTGGGGATTATTGTTGTTCCAAGTACTGTATTTCGTGACGACATAGGCCTACATAAAACGATTTTGTTTTTTCCTGCTAATACCGCTTAACTGCTGAATACCCATCAAACGGGGTACATCCTGCCGAAATTATTTTCTAATTGTGGGAGACGGGATTTATTGAGTCAGCCGTTGTGTTAGGCCCCTCAATTCTAATTATTATTTCTTTTTTAATATAGAATCCAATCTCTGAATTGCACACAACACGTTGGACAAACTTTGGCTCAAAACAGTGTTCTCTCATGTCCTCTAACAAATAAATAAAACAACAGTTTCCAATCGAATCTGGCGATTCTTCAGTCGTATAAAAACTCTTGTTTTAACTTCGACCCTTCAACGTCCGCAATGATGATTTTTTTTTTCCAAAAGACGTGCAATTACAGTATACCCGATAATTATATGAATATAGCATGTACGGTCACTTGTGCTCCTCACAGCATGTAAAAAACATTAATACAAGAACTGACTTCTTAATACAAGAATTATACAGCTTTTATGCAATGCTTAACAAACTCCGCCAATGAAAACCATGAAAAAAATTAATGAAAAGATGACGGACTTCATAGTTTACTCAATTTTACTTAATTCATAATGGATATAATTTTAATAAATGAGTGAAAATCACTAAAACTATTTTATTGTTTTATTTTTTACTATAATTCATAAGCTATTTTTTGTATGTTGCCATTAACGTTTTGTGGTCACTTAAAGCAAACTGCGTGCAACAGGTAGGCTCACCATCTATTTTGTTAATAAACAAATACCTGAGCGAGGTTATAAACACTTAACGCGTGCTGTTGAAGCTCTAAATATGTGTTTAATTTACGACTATGTGATTGGTTCAGTAGAGTTTGTTTCCTCAATTTAAGAGGAATATGAAGGTATTTAATTCCACTGTCATTTTGTGTATAGAAAGTACATTAAAAATATAACTAATCGTGTGTCGAGAGGAGCATCTGTCGTTGGTTCTGCTAATCAGCGGTAAATCCAGTTTGTGCGTGTTTACTTCGCCCTAAATACGTGTTTACATGGAAACACGCGTGTTGCGATTGTCCTGTGAAGACATTATAATGCTTTGTATTATTAACTTTTAGAAAAATTGTACAAAACCAATTTATTTACAAAAATTTATTTACTTTATTTACTTTAAACAAATCTCAAAACTGCTGTGTTAAAATTCTATAACTATAAGAGGCAAGTGGTCCATCAATATTTCAAGTAGCCTACGTGGTTCCTTTAATGGTTGATCCAGCACAACCGTATCGAAAGTTTTTGAATAGCTTTCAGAAAAATGTGTCTTGCAGATTTACTTGTACAAATATTATCCAATTATATTCCAGGGCTATAAAAGTTCAATAGTATTTTTTAGGGCATAGATTGGGCATAGATTTTGTTTTAGAAAAGAGCACTTTAAATTGTCTTAAGTGAAAACTACAATGGCAACAAACCAGTGGCGCAGCCAGGAGGATTTTGGGAGCGTTAAACCACCTCCTCAGTGAAGTAAAGAGTAAAGGAAATATCAAAACTAAAAAAAATGTACCGCTAAAAAATAGTCGCAGAAATCGAATAAAACATTAGGCTAATTATTTGTGAGTGTGAAGCCAATTAACTGTAACCGTTTGCGGATACGAAATCGCTTGTGTAAACCTTCCTATTTGCCTAATGGTTGGGGATGGTTCTCATTTTTATTTTAGTTTTTTCGATTATGTTTCCTCCTAGTAAGAGGAAACGGGTATAGACATGACGATATATTCTGAACACTAACTTTAGAGATGCGAAGTGGACAACCATCTCGTTGCGACGGACAAACATCCGTCGGGTTACTGTTAGCTACTACAAAATGGTACAAAGTGATGTCAGACAGCTGCCTGTAGGTGTAGAGGTGTAGCAACACATGCATACGGCAAGCAGAAGTTACTTGCGATGAGCATTTCTCCGCAAGTATTGCTCGTTTAAATGGGGGTAACACCCATGGAGTTAGGAAGGGAGTTCCTACCTCCATGGTAACACCAATGAATGTTTAGCTCCGCGCAGTTCACCTCCGTTCCTACCTCCATGGTAACACCAATGAATGTTTAGCTCCGCGCAGTTCACCGCTCGCGAACGGCAATCAGGTTTCAGCTCACACTGTATCTAACTCGATTTACGACATTTGTAGTGTAGTATCCGTAACAGTACAATAAAACATATCCATACGAAACAGCTTTTATTGTCTCCAATTCGAATCTCATACAGATGTGCCTATTGTACACTGTTTTAGATCTGCATTTAACAATTATTCCGTATTTTTTTAAATTTAGTAGTGTAATACAATTTTGAAATAAATCAACAATTAAAATCTTAAAACGTGTCTGTTATTCCGTAAGTACGTAAACCTACGACCGTTCGGAAAGCCGTTATAAGCGCTCCACAGCTCTACCGCTGAACTGATTTGTTTGGTAACTTCAACAAAATTTGCTGCCAACCACATCTTACCATACCCCGTATGCAATTTTTAAACGTTTGTTTATGAGGACTTGTAGTGCCCGTTTTATTAGAATGTTCTATTTATTTTTTAAGCATAACGATTATACTGGTCAAATTCTGTTTGATGAAAATATTTACAGACTCGTACTCACAAAGGCGAAGATTAAAAAAATAATAATAATAATAATACATATTTATATCTCTGTTATTACGTAGGCCTACCGGAGATCTGAACCGGTACCTTATTATTATGTGTCTTACTAAAGTATATGGGGATATATAGGGAGGAGAAGAAGATACATAAAGGGAAAAAATACATGCACGTGGAACTGCAAGAATTAGAAGAGCTAAATATGCAAAAGGAAGCCAGAAAATTTTATAAGAAACTTGATAAGAGAAAAAAAGATTTTAAGCCAAGAATTAATTTGTGTAGAAATAGAGATGGTGAGATACTTAGTGAGGAACAGAAAATACTGGAGAAATGGACAGAACATTTTGAAGAGCATTTGAATGTCAGGGAGGAAACAGGGACTACCGAGATAGAGCTGGATATGGAAGACGACAGAGAGAAAGATATACTGCCAAAGATAGAGGAAGTCCTAGATGCAGTAACAAAACTAAAAAATAATAAAGCACCTGGTACTGACGCGATACCAGCAGAACTGCTAAAAATTGGTCTAGAAGTATTAGAAAGGCATATCTGTCAACTAATGAGACTAATATGGAAACAAGTGAAACTTCCGGAAGACTGGTACATAGGTATAATAGTACCTATCCACAAGAAAGGAGATCAACTCACGTGACAACTACAGAGAAATCACGTTCCTAAATATGGCCTATAAAGTTTTGGCGTATATGATATATGATAGACTGCAACCGTACACAGAACAGGTTATTGGTAAATACCAATGTGGTTTCCGACCAGGGAAATCTACAGTCGATCAAATCTTCATAGTTATACAGGTCCTGGAAAAAACACGAGCATCTGGTATAGAAACACACCATTTATCCATTGATTTTAAGAGCGCTTATAACAGTGTAGACCGAATAGCACTGTACAAAGCATTAAAGGAATTCAGGATACCAACACACTTAATTAAATTAATCCAAGAATCTCTCTCGAAAGAGGAATGTAAAGTTAAAGTGCATAAAACCGTGTCATGTTTATTCACAACTCGAACTGGACTTCGACAAGGAGATAGTTTATCATGCTTGTTATTTAATCTAGCACTGGAAGAAGCGATAAGAGACTCCCAAATAAACGCAAGAGGTACGATCCTAAACAAAAGTATACAACTTTTAGCATACGCAGACGATAGTGATCTGATTGCCAGGACAAAACGAAATCTCATTAGTGCCTTTACAGCATTAGAGGACGCCTCAAGTAATATTGGACTGCAGATAAACTTGGAGAAAACAAACTATATCTATGAAGCGTAACAAATTATTATTGCATAGATGAAATTATCAACACAGATTCTGTATCTGGAGGTAGGAAAAATTTATTAACTAACACATTAATAATTATTATTGTCTTATTCAAGTTATAACATAAAATTATTTATTATTTAAGTGTCTTTTAAATAAAATAGTCTATTGGGTTCGTTTTACATATATCGTTACTTGATCGTAGAATTCCGGCGTCCGGCGTATCGTATTATAGACGTCCTGCGCTCCGCTGTCGTTCACTACTCGTGCGTCGCTCGGTGACCTCTGCGTCGTTCACTGCTACATCTCTCACACACACACGCTGAGGTTATCGGACTGTTATTGTTTATAAAATTTATCTCAGGGTTATAAATGGGTTACTAATAGATCGTGTGTATTGAGATTACACAAACTCCCGATTCTTGAAGTGTTCTCGCGTAAAACTCAGTAACACCGCGGTCGGTATTGCTGCCCTAAACCGGAAATCGTCCACTTTGCGCGAAAAGCACTAAAATTGATCTATTATAATTGTAATCGAGTTCTTCGATTGGATCCGAATGTGATAAACTCGTATCGTCTAACAAAGTACTAAGTCTCATAGAAATAGGCTTGTCCTGACACGAAAAACTCACAACAGTCAGTACGTCCTTCTATAACAAGACCTCGAAGCGAACTGTCCCATCCTTACTCGGTAGAGTACCGACTCAAATCAAATTTAGACCTTCTGATTGGTGGAAAATCTAGCAACGTCATAGATGGTCACTGTGATAGACAGACTTCAAGTTAAAACTCTGTCCGATTCTGCAAACGCCTGTCTAGATTTAATCTACATTCATTTTGTTTTAATTGTCTCCAAGTCACGTTACTAAATATTTAGAATTAATATTAGGCAATTACCTGTATTAACGTCCGTCTTGTGACTTATTTGGTTTTTCCCCTAAAACGACGCGTTTCGAGAATAAATTCTCATCATCAGGTTCAAATTCTATAAAAACATCAAATTCACCCAAAAGGGGTGACGAGATGATGATGAGAATTTATTCTCGAAACGCGTCGTTTTAGGGAAAAACCCAAATAAGTCACAAGACGGACGTTAATACAGGTAATTGCCTAATATTAATTCTAAATATTTAATCTACAGATTTTATTACCCTCTTTCAGATAACGAGTTAAAACGATACTTGCCGTGTTACGTTACAGTGTTATTGCCATACGGCCTTCTCTTGTTGGCGTGTTACGTTACAGTGTTATTGCCGTACGGCCTTCTCTTGTTAGCGTGTTACGTTATAGTGTTATTGCCGTACGGGCTTCTCTTGTTGGTGTGTTACGTTCAGTGTTATTGCCGTACGGCCTTCTCTTGTTGGCGTGTTACGTTACAGTGTTATTGCCGTACGGCCTTCTCTTGTTGGCGTGTTACGTTACAGTGTTATTGCCGTACGGCCTTCTCTTGTTAGCGTGTTACGTTACAGTGTTATTGCCGTACGGGCTTCTCTTGTTGGTGTGTTACGTTCAGTGTTATTGCCGTACGGCCTTCTCTTGTTGGCGTGTTACGTTACAGTGTTATTGCCGTACGGCCTTCTCTTGTTGGCGTGTTACGTTACAGTGTTATTGCCGTACGGCCTTCTCTTGTTGGTGTGTTACGTTACAGTGTTATTGCCATACGGCCTTCTCTTGTTGGCGTGTTACGTTACAATGTTATTGCCGTACGGCCTTCTCTTGTTGGCGTGTTACGTTACAGTGTTATTGCCGTACGGCCTTCTCTTGTTGCCGTGTTTCTGTCTCACGTAAATGTGTACACGAGTAGGTACACAAAAATTTAATAATTTATTCTTACACTATTTATCATATTGTTTGTTGTTAATATGCATTAGTTATTAAGAGAAATATTGCTTTGTGTCTTTACAACTTGTAACTAAATATGGGAATTTCTATGTAGAATTATAAATAAACAAGGAGAAAAACAAACAGAATCCATTTCAAATACATAATATACCTAATAACAAAAAAAACCTTGTGACCTACCATTGATTTAAAAAAAAATATAAAAATTATAGTTTTGGAGAACTGAGTATATGAAAATTGTAGCCTTCAATACTGAGAATACCCTGTCCAAGTTTCAAAAAGAAATGTCAATTATTAAAGAAGTTATTAAATAAAACGCGAATAACACGCGCACCCGCGCACTTATACACAAGTATCACACTTGACATAACAGAGTATAAAATTATGGGTATTTTGACATACTTTATTTTTTTACCCATATCTTAATTCAAAACTTATAACTACTTTACAAAAAAAGAACAAAATCAATTTATAACATATCTATGGCCGTCAGAGGATGTGTTATAGCAGTATTATCCCTATTAGACTTCCTTAACAAACGTTCTGTTGCAATATGTATGCTGCCAACAAACTACCATTAAACCCAACCCTTCAAAACCTTGACGTAGGCACAAAAAATATAGAGGCAGTAAAAGAGTTCATATATCTTGGCTCCCAGATAAACAGCACCAGTGGCGAAGTTACATGGAGGCAATTGAGGCACTAATGACATCGACACTGAAATAAGAAGAAGAATATATCTCGCAAATAAAACATATTATGGATTAAAAAAGCACCTGAGATCTATCTTCATCACAAGAAGCACGAAATGCAAAATCTACAAAACACTTATCAGGCCAGTGCTGACATATTTTCAGAAACCTGGACAATGACGAAAAATAGCGAGAGACTTCTAGGTTGCTGTGAAAGGTGGATTCTAAGAACAATATTTAGAGGAGTACTAGAAAATTCAGGCGTTATAATTATGAACTATACCATCTTTAAAAAGAATGGGACATTGTCAGAATAATCAAAATATACAGGCTAAGGTGGATTGGACACATAGAGAGAATTTAGGAAGGACAGCCTACGAAATATATTTTCTACCAGAAACCAATTGGTAGTAGAAAAAGGGGAAGGCCCCGAAGTAGATTCAAAGACCAGATAAAGGAGGACCTCGGAAAGCTGAACATAAGAAACTGGAAAGCCAGGGCACGCAATAGGGAGGAATAGAATCGACTCTTGGAGCAGGCCAAGACCCACCAAGGGTTGTAGAGCCACGGCTGATGATGATGACGACTAAAATATACATTAAAATAAAAATTTGTATTCTTATTTATTCCAATTGAATAGTTTTTTGTTTTGAACTATCAGATTATAAACTAATAGTTTATATCTAATAGACTCTAATATATCTATTTAATATTAAACTAGTTGTCACTCAATTTCTAAATTGTTGCTGTTACATTAAAAAAATCACATGTGCGCTGTGCGCTGTGGGAAAATATACGAAAGCAAGTGGTAAGTACAGAGTCATTGAAATTGGGGACCAGTGTCTTAGAACAGGAATGTTTCGCATTCATTGTATATTTCCGTACTCCTTAAAGCGTCGTATATTGTTTCTTCACTTTCTGCCCCATGTCTATTTCTCATCTCCTATGCACTTAGGTTCCGTTATAAGACAGTGGATGTTGAAGGATTAGTTATGTTAAGGATCAAGGAAAAAGACACCTACTACGAATGCTGACTAACAAGCTAACAGCACAATGGTTGGTTCAATTATCGCAGTTTCTTTGAAAGAATTGATTTTGGTTAACTGGAAAAAGGAAGACCAGTGATTCGTTGTCTGGTATACCCCAAGTTGAGCTAGTTTAGCAGCGAATAATTCGTATCAGATTAGAACTGCTCGCCCGTGTTGGCTGCACTGTCGTCCAAGGCCGGACTTTGCGAGTTTCAAGTGGCTCTTGCGAATACGGGAGTCATCCCCTTAGCTATGGAGACACATCGTTCTAGCCGACTTCCCACAGTGGCTGCTCCTATGGCCCACGCCAATACGGTTCAAGCTTTTGCAGGTAAATCCTTAATATGCAGCTCACGGAATCGTATCTTAGATATGGGGTCAGGACTGTGCACTTACCATATCAGATACAACAGTATCTGCACGTGATAGTGTCTTTCAGTTGGCCAAGCAACGGTTTACTTTAAGGGCAGGAAATTCAAGAATGTAGACTGTGTGGGTGCATAATGCGTTTGAAGCAGTCTGAATAAGAAGCGACTGGCTACAGAAACAAGGAGTAGACTTTACATGACGAAGGTAAAACGATTTCATTACAATGTAAGCCGGACGTTGGACATGTGAGTAGTTAATTTTTGTTATTTTTTTATGCTTCTGCTGGCAACGAAACACTATATTTTTGTTATCACGCGTTGTGAAGACACGTAAAAGTAATTTATTAAAAAATTCTCTTTAAAAAATTCACATTTAGAGTTATGAAGTCCCCCGTCGCTGTGACACGTTTTATCAGCTCGGTACAGCGAGAACTTATCTGTGAGCGTTTGCCCCCATTGCACGGAGACTGTTTACTTTGTCTCAGTGTTTGCTCCTCTCAGCTTACTGCCTCTGCCTACACACAAACCCGCACTTACAAGACGTAAAGATTTTCAATTACGACAAACTTTATGGTTCACTGGCTGCGAATGTGATTAGAAAATGTTTTCATTTCGCTCTAATGACATCTTCGGAAAATTACATCTTTTCATTTATTTTTCATACTACACAGTTATCGGCAGTAAACATCTTAAACGCCTTTTGAGCAGTTAAGACACTAAACGCAAAGTAAATGGAATTAAACTTGTTTTCTACACTTATTTTAAGTGCACAGAAATCGATACATCTGTAATAAACGTCTTGTAAAAACATTTTATACATCATATATTAGCCATAATACTGTTTCCCATTTACTGTGGATTTTGTTACTATGGCAGTGATTTCCTGGTCGGCTTAAATTATTCATCTTAGTATAGTAATGGAAAGTCTGATTGCGACGACGTTAGACATCGGTTTCATTAATCAGTCAGTTGGCAAGGCAGTCGTACTTTCTCATGGTTTACATTAACTCGTAAAACGTGCTGATGGTAATTGAAGCTACCTAGATGGTTTTTTACTAGCTAGATACGCGTAATGTTACTCACCCTTGTACTTTGGAATTAAGATTCTGTTAATTGGAGTTGTATGTTGAATCATGAAAACAGGAATTACCATGACAGAATTGTTGTTTATCAACATATACTTTTTAAAAAACAAACAAACAAAGTATAAATAGTTATATAGATTTATAACCCGATGTGTAACACATTATACGTAACAATATACATTATACATAACAAAACTTGTGAAATGGAGGGTATTTGAAAAGATTTAGCGAATCGAATCTTTTGAACTGTGCAAGGTAGTAGTTTGATGGGATGTTCTTACCGTGAACAGGATTCTGTAAGTAGACAGTGGTTCAGGTAGACCGTTCGATAATTATCGTTGCACTCTGTTGAGACAAATTAGAGAGGCGTTAAAACAGAGAATTTCCAACCGTGATTTTTTTTAGTTATTCGCTATACGTCTTTTGCTATTATAATCTAAATGATAGACTTTTGTCACCACAGAAAAATGATAATGAGAGACAGCGACGTTTCAGTCACCCAAACCGTGTTGAAGCAAACTATAAACTAGTACATAACGAGTATACTAGTGGAGAATAAAGAATAAGAAACAAACAACGAAAACAATAAATAAATACAATTTAAGAAATGAGATTTAGTCTTCATTGGCCTTTCAAAACAGGTGAGGAAGAGAGTAGGTGTGACAACATGGGAGACAGGAAGAACGGTAGAGCTATATATACGGAAGGCTATTTTTACTGATAACTAAGAAACGGCAGAAAATGTAAGAGATTAGTTAAGATAATCTTGAATATTATCTTAGAATAAGAATGAGGAATATTAATAAAAATTGTGGTTTTGAGACTTTCCAGAAGGGGTGGATAAATTTCAAGAGGAACTGGAAAAATCTGATAGATCAGGTACATCAGATACTTTTCCTTGGAGATTTCATCGCCAGAGTTAGAGAACAACGAAACAATGAAGTGGTGTACAGGCATGACAACGAGGTGCTGATTGACAATGGAAAACAGAGTGATAAACATATGCCAACGGTACGACGTAGCCGCTAGGACCATCGTTTTGCTCATAAAAATATCCATAAATATGCGTGGTACCAAAAAACTAGGCACCTAAAGTCAGTAAATGATTACTTTACAACATCCCGACAGGAATCGAATATAAAAGCAGTAGACAAAAGAACCATGCGAGGGATAGATTGTGGCTTAGATCATAATCTAGTATGCATCTCACCCTTTGACTGCAACAACAACGTACACAAATAGAAACAATTGGTACGAAAAACGATACCAGCATGTAAACAAACAACTTAGAAAACCTAGAACATGACAGTACTCGATATTTGCAACAAAAAATACTGAACAGTAACCAATGACGGACCAAAGGGAAACTCAGAAAGAATGTGAATTTATAGAAAATAAATGTGAATTTATGCTTAAAGAAAGCTGCAAGGAAGCTCTTGCATACAGCAAGAACAAGGTACTGGATTAAAACCATATTGGTGGGGTTAACATTGAAACTAAAACACGAGAAAAGTAATTATTACTCTAGAAAAGAGTACAGGACAGCAGAAATACGACTTAGAAGAATACCAAAGAGTGAATAGGGAAGTAAACCGAGAAGAAATAGATAATAAAAGAACTCACCATGGATAATTCCTATAACTTTAATAACACCCGAAAACATAAGAACCCACTAAAATATGTGTCCAGTACGAATAGGAAAACATTTTAACAATTATTGTAAGAAAGGAGGAAACAATTTGTACAAGCACATACAATGGAAATGGCACAGTAGGCCTACTTGACGGAGCATAGCTGTTTGAGACGTGAGATCAAACAAACAAAAACAAAAACATCAAAAATAATTTGAAAGAAATTAAAGTAGTTTATGTTATTTGTCAAGAAAATCATTTTCTAATTGGACCTTACATAGTTTTACGTAAATAACAATAATTTCAGCAAGATTTTACGCAAAATCTGTATTTTTAGTAGTAGACCAATGAGGGGACATAAAAAGACAACACAATTTGATTACGACCATGAACATGAAACTATAGTATCCTAAAAAGTAAATTTTGTTCTCTAATAAACAGCAGCATCTTTGCCGAAAAGATTTACTTTATTAAAAGAGCATATGATTCATTTCAGTTTTTGTATTTGTTAAGTACTTCACAAAATAAAGAATATTTATCATTTTGTTGTAAAAAGTTACAACAAAAATTAACACATGAGGATCACTCAGGCATTGACACAGACGATTTATGGAGGAAGTCGTCATCCAAGGTAGGTCTGAGTGATATTTGTGGCGTATCCGAACTGTTAGTACAATGAACCGTTGGAATTGATAACGCGACCGAAGTTGAGTGCGATAGTTTACATTAAAAGCTTCAATCTATTTGTAGTTACTGTTACATCCATTCAATAATATGTATGGCTTTTCAGTACACTCGGTATATTTGAATGTAAAAAATCGTTCCTTTTGTGAACAGTTTATTTACATGAAATTTGTAAACTTAGCTTTTAGGAATTATAGTTTCTATATAATTTGTGTCAACTAAGCGATATAGCGCACACTGTTTCATGTTAAATTACCAGTTAACAAATATTATCATAATAAATCATAATACAAAAATTGTTGTTCCGTTAATCGAAGGGGACACATTCTGGCAAACGTGTAAGTTATCGTCAACTCTGATGAAGTGAAAAATAAAAATTTAAGGATGGTCCGTTAAAAACATATAATTTTCCCGTCTAAAAAAAACTTATAAACGAATTCGCTTATAATTATATAAACTTACTGTATTTGTTTGGTATACAAATTAATTAGACCTATAGTTTATTAAGAAAAAATGATGGTGTATTATGTATGGCGTAGGCTAAAAAAATTACCTGTAGTTGAAGTAAGTGTTCCAATATAGCTGAATTTACAGGAATTCAAACTTGTGGATTAACGATAGGCCAAAGAATAAGAAACAGCACAAATATTTTCATAACAAAAAAAAACTAATATTTTAGTAAAATATTAACAATTTTAATTTTAATCGATTTCGAGGCGTATAGTACGTAGTATCGTATTTTAATAATAAAATATTAAGGCCTACAGCTTATTTTAATACAATTGAGAATGCAACAATTAAGAATACATTTTTTTTGTATTTACGTATCTTAGGAAACTAAACGTTTCCACATTTTAAACATAGACATTATTACAAAATAATAGGTTGGCTAAAACGTTTGATCCTAAATTTCAGCTCATGTAAATGTTTTAATTAAGAACAGATACTTACTTCAAGCCAGGAATTGGTTTTCAGTTATTAATAATTGTTACGATAAATAAACATTCTGGAAGAGGAATTTTTAAAGAGGATATTATTTGAAAAAGAGTTGAGGAGTTTGAGAAGTAAAACAAAAACTGTAGAGAAGAAAGGAAGAAAGAACACAGTGAAAGGATGATAAAGTACTGGAAGGGGAAAAAGATGAGAAATGAAGGAAATTTATAAATTACTTCACGATAGCTGGCCAAAATTGAAAAAAATTATGATGTTATTTAATTTTATTGGTTTGTAAATACGCCTCCCCCCCCCCCCCCACACACAGGACAACTACATTGAATAACATTTGGCACAGTTTGAGATATCTGCGTTTGTAAAAATGATTTTCTTTATAGAGACTCTCGTATTTCAGAGAACATATATTGCGATTAGAGTTACATACATAACGAACATACACGTGTGATGCGTAAAATGAAGTATTAAAAGTAACCTATTTCCACATTTTAAAATTAAAAAATTTTCCAATAGTTAAAATGACTTGTATAAAAGGCGTACAAATAGACACTTAGCCTATCCTTAAACATTTAATTTTTGATACATTTAATTTTTGAGTAAGTGAAACTCAGATGATCACAAACCATTATTGACTGACTTATTATTGAATCAAAACTCATATTTTGTAAATAAAAATTTTCTTTTACTTATTTATATTCTTCTATTAAGTGATGAATTCTTCTCGCCTTTACAATAAGGTTGCACTTCAGTATTACGCTCATGATAAAATAAAACTGTAACCTAGGTAAATTGTACGAAACGAAGTTGTTTAAAAATGTTCACGTTGTTTAATCACAGGTTCTTCGTCGTCGACGTGATGGATTCTCAATGTCGCTCGAACCTAGTCTCCTGTCGGACTTGCTGGGTACTTACGGAGGGGACGCGGTCGATGTCGTCGTTTGTAAGGTCATCCCACGGCCTTCGATGATGTTCCTACCTGGGGGTTTGGCGGAGTCTAGGCGATCCCATTGAGCTTCGTAAGTTATATTATTTCAGGTAACTCTCACTAAAGTTTATTTTATGTAACTCGCCTAAGCGTTGTTGTGACACTAGACCTTTGTTTATGCGAATTTTAAATATGCGATGAATGAAATACTTGTTATGTGTGTAACATATAAAAATTATATTAAAAATAATTTAAAACACACAAATGAGAATGTATAATTGTTATATTAACTCCTTTATCTTTACATTAACTAAACGTTTTTAATCCCACAGCATCAGTTCTTCGGGACTGCGCCAGCTTCAACTACGACGGGTTGCGAAGCCGATTCTGGGCTTCAAGACGGGACGTCAATGGGAGAAGAAGAAGAAGAAGAAGAAGAAGAAGAAGAAGAAGAAGAAGAAGAAGAAGAAGAAGAAGAAGAAGAAGAAGAAGAAGAAGAAGAAGACGGGACGTTCTTAGGGACTTCATGTGATGGAATCTCAGTGTCGCTTGAACCTAGTCTGTCGTTAGATTCTGCCAGGTCTTATGGAGGAGGCGCGATTGATACCACCTTTTGTAAGGTCATCCCACGTTTTTCGATGATCTTCGATTCTGGAGGTTTGGCGACGCCTAGGCGATCGTATTGAGCTTCGTAAGTAATACCGATTAAAATAATTTAATAGGGTCACTTTTGAAATACGCTTACATAAACAAGTAGGTTAAACGTTATATCAACAAGTGTTCCTTTTTCGGATGGAATATTTCTTTGTCACAGCATCCGTTCTACGGGGCTGCGTCGACTCCGGCTACGTCGTGCTTCTACGGTGGATTCTGGTACTTCAAGACGGGACATAATTGGACCTGAGATGACGAAGAAGAATCCATTCTTCGGGATTTGGTCGACTTCAACTGCGTTGGGATTCTACCACGGGTTTGAGACTTCGACTTCGGTTTTGTGAGTTAACTTTTTCATGAATACAATTTTGTTTTGTTTGCAGTTTAGTTTTTTCGTCGTTAATGACATTGAACTCTGTTTCAACAAAGACACGCAGAATACATTTAGTTGTATCGGACATTTTAAAAGAATCTTTCAAATTTGTTCGTTGTTCGTGACATCCAGTAAATAATTTTTATGATCGTAAAAAAGTTTATAACTTGATTCGTAGATCGTAGTTAACTGAAATAGGTGAAGAATTACACACTAAAATTTGTATTTGGATTAATATCAATTTTATTGTTGCAGCATCCGATCTTCAGCGACTGAAGACTTTGTCCTCGGCTTCACTGGTAGGTATTTACGTACACTTCTTTATGACTCAATTGTAGTTTATAATTTTAGTGTCATGGCCATCATTTAATACTGAAGTGCAACCTCTATTCACTTAGTTATGTAAATTTGGTGTTAATAAACTGATTTTTTTTAATACGAAAGTCTTTTATTCTTGTTATTTCTACTTTGTAAGTTATTTCTTTTCGCTTGTCAGAAATATTACACAGTTTATCTGTAAGACGAGTTACGTTCACATTACAACGTGAAAATTTTATCGTGCAGTGGTGACACGTGCGTGCACGGACAGTAGTGTAGTCACACAGGCGGTTTATAATCGGACGGCAGCGTTGTTGTTTATTCACACACTCGATGTGTGACTCATAGTAGGTCATGGATTTTGTAGATAAAATTTACTTAGCTGTGCTTCTGGTTAGACGTCGTAGGCTTAAGAGGGTTAAGCGATTCTGGATCCACCCTCTACTAAGTGAAAGAGCACACAAAGAAAAATTTCAACTTT
The DNA here is from genome assembly GCA_034769895.1 of Magicicada septendecula. Classification (NCBI taxonomy): domain Eukaryota; kingdom Metazoa; phylum Arthropoda; class Insecta; order Hemiptera; family Cicadidae; genus Magicicada; species Magicicada septendecula. The sequence continues at coordinate 667,318,775 of CM068368.1, forward strand.
TCCATTCCGGAACAACAATACTACACATTTCGTCCCATGCTTTCTGCTTTAAATTTCTGTCATGGTATTCCCCACTGCTAATCTCATATAGGCAAGGTCTTTTATTCAAATTCAGTGATAGTAACTCACTGTCTATATAGACCTACACATTTCCCATGGCGCTGAAAGGTAAAACGCAACTGCACAGAAACGTCCGTGTGACCATCCTCGTGCGTTTAGAAACGGAACTAAAACGCAGCAGGTTGCGTTCGATGCGGGAGACCTTGAAAACGGAGCAGTGTTGACGACCCGTGTGACCGATTTCATTGCCGTCTGGGTGTTAATGCGATTCAATGTGTTTCCCAACAGGCAAACTTCGTGTAAACGGCAAACTTCCCCAAAAAACGTTCGTGTAACCGTGCCCAGGTTGGGAAACGCTTCCGTTGGTTACAGGCATAGGCATACTAAACCACTCTTAGCATTTTACCAATTTAAAATGACGTGCGACCTAACACGTCAGGAGCAACATACAGTCATACTTTGGCGAGAATACCCGTCAAGAACACCGAAAAGGTTAATACAATTAACTTGATAAATAATATTTTCTTTTTCAAATTTTTCCTCGCCTGAAATTTTTGGCGCCTTTACTATCCTGGCGGCTGTGTGCCCTGCACACTTTCCACACTGTTGGTGCGCCACTACTATAGAGAAAACGGATTTGAGAGAAGATATGTGTCATGACAGGATGATGTAGGCATTGTAGTTATGTTGAGACTTGACGAATACCATGTAGTATATAATTTTATGATACCGTGTGGCTAAGTAATTTTATGATACTCGGTAATTAAAATGGTGGACATTTGAAATACCTTCCTAAATTTAATTTGTAATTCTGCCGTGTTGCCATGCCAACGTTACTAATTTGCGTTCTACATACCCTTCAGACAAATAAAACTTGGAAACAGTAAAGGTTAATGAAAACTCTTCGACGGCTCATTGACTATTTACTTTGCCGTTTTAGCACTTCAACCTAACTGTGTTATGCAGTGTAATTATACATGTTGCTTACAAGTTACGACGTAACCAGTATAAAAAGAATTGTGCTTTCCACGGTCATAACTTCAAACAGTGGTTACTGAAGTTCAAAGAATTTCCTTAAATTAGTATAGTTTCAGTGTAAAGCCACCTTTAAAAAAATGTTATAGAAAATTTTACAGAGAACAATTCATCTTGAGGGGAAGTAAACAAAGAAAGGTTAAAACATTTTCCTAATTAGAATATTTTATAATAAGAAAAATCCTGTTGTCGTTTCACAGGCTTCGTTGATTGATTAGATAATTTTTATGAAAACCAAGTAACTAATATAGAAGAATACGGTTATTGCGTAATTACTTTTGTTACATTTTTACTTTTTGTATAATTTAAAAAATAAATTTCATATCAGAACAATTAACTTTATTCTTTAGGATAAATATTTGTATTTACAGTAACACCCTTTGACATTTTGAAACAAAATTGACATGTAAAAAAGTAATATACAGTATAGAAATGATCTTTTCTACTTTGTCATAATATAAATGATATTAGAAACCATGCATATGTAGGCTATACATTTCTGTTTCTAGCATACCACACTGTTCGTTGTCTATAGGATTAATTTTCCGCTAGGCGTTCTGTTGATCTTTAATTATATTATAATGTATCTATTATGACGCTTCAAGAAAGCTTTAAAAGCTTTAATGTGTAACGTCTTAATCAACTTTGGAACTTTTCGGAGTAATATGTGTTTTCTAATTCATAACAAAAACAGTAATGGCTGAAAAACTGTAGCGTTGGTATAATAAATATTTTGTGGAATTACAGAAATTGATTTTAAGGAATGCACACTATGACAAAGGAATAAGGAAACTCATAAAGGAAACTGTGACAGTGAAAAGCTCAGTCAAACCACTGAGGACCCCTTAAATAAAATTAAAAAAAAAAAAACAGTGCTGTTCTCAACATTATAACATAAGTGTGCATGCATCCACAAACACACGCACGTACGCAGTATTTTAGGCAGACAAATAAGTTTAACAGGATGAGTATAAGAGAAATGGTACAAGGAGGAAATAGGCCTACTTTGCAAATATTAACATCTTTAAAAACAATCTTGTTACAAGAGGTATAAAACTTGTGATATAAAAAGTATCTTGAAGTATACAAAACTATATTAATCACTTGTGTGACCAGTTGTTACATATGGATCCGAGGTGTAGACTTTGACAGAGAGTGACAAAACCACTATAAAATCATTTGAGCGCAAAATATTGTGTAAAATTTACGACCCAGTAAGAGAAGAAGGCAGTTGGAGAATACGCAATAATAATGAAATACAGGCGCTCATACATGGAAAAGGCATAGTGAGATTCATCAAATCGCAGAGGTTGCGTTGGCTGGGACATGTGGAAAGAATGTCTGAGGAAAGAATGCCTAAAAGAATGCTGAAGGGAAGATTATATATTACTAGACGTAGAGGCAGACCAAGGATGAGATGTTTGGATGGCGTAACAGAAGATCTTGCTAGCAATGGAATCAGAGGGTGGAGAGGAAGGGCGAAGAACAGGGAAGCATGGAGAAGTATTGTTGAGGAGGTTAAACCCCACCAAAGGCTGTAACTCCAGATAAGGAAAAGAAGAAATGAGTTTAACACAATTGCAGCACAAATATAACCCTTCCTGTAATTTGAGCCGTATCTTGTTTTGCCTCAGTAACGACGTTAGTACCAACCCTCTGGTGCGGCATCACCTACAGACGAACTACTCCAATTTCAACTCATTGATCAAGGAAATTTCAGTCGTTGTGCTCATGTGGAAGGAACTATTTCTTATCGTTTACAAAAGCTTTAATTTCTCAGGGGTGTCGTTGCGTTGCGCTAACACAACAGACGCCTCACTTTGCTCTACTTTGCAGATGCACAGAGGATTGTTTACACCAATTCGTCTTCCCGTTTAAACGGGTGGTAACATGGTTGCCAGAACTTTCGTCGATGAGTATCTGCGTGTGTGTTGAGTACCCAAACTATTTGCGTGTAATTCTAACGCACGTAGCTGTGAACTGACCAGACCAGTACGTTTTCATTCACAGGTTTCCGTTATTCAGGATAGGATGAATGACAGGTTAATGCACAGCACAAGAAATCTGTCAGATGTCAATCGTATCCACTTCCCCTGTGTAAGACACGTTTATGCCTCAAAGCCGACACTGATATGACTGGAACACTTGTTTATAAACACAGAACACGTGCTAAAAGCACTTAAACCTGTCACACTGATGGCTTTACTTTTTATCAGCGATATATTTTTAGATCGCTTTGAAACCATCGACTGTATTTTTATACCATACTGAAAACATCCTCGATATGTTTATTATCAGTATAGAGTGTAATACTTACCTTGCTCTTAATATCGATGTGATTTTGACTCTATAACTGAAAACGTCTTTTCTGATTTTTAGACTCTGAGTTCAAGTAATAATTGATTAATCTGTGTCACAATTTGATGGGTTTCTCCGTAGTGTAATTCGCTATTACCCTTACATGTTCACAAGACACACACACACCCACACACACACACACACACCACGCACACTCACACCTGTTTCATTTGCGCGCACTCTCGCAACCACGTTGTAATCTGTGTATAAGTGTAATTACTGAGACACAATTCTGCACATGTTAAATATTAGTGGTAGTTAAAAGAGAACAAAACTAAAAAAACCAATGAATAAAAAATAGTGAACATCATCGGGAGATAGACTGTTTGGAAGTGGGACTTATTGCACAATACCACATTGACCAAAAATGTCAGGCGTCTCTCGAGTGCGAAAATTTCCACTGCATTTGAATTAACGTGAAGAAACGACCTAAATACAATATTTCATAATTGGTGAAAAATAATTAATGTGAAAACCGCGTTAGGCAGAGTTTATAAATTACACACGCTAAATAAATAACGAGAGATGGCAGACAAAACTGCGCTTCCTTCTTTCAGCCTATACGTAACGGAAATGCAGTTGTACTTCTTGTTTTCTCATCTCCCCTATGTTATAGAGACAAAAATAACTGATCAGACGCTTTACAGTACACATTGACTCGCAGCAGTGAGCAATGGCATCCACTACTTACAGCATCGGGAAATATTTATGGTAAATGCTGAGTATAGGAATCGAGTAAGATGCTACATTTTCTGGTTACAGAATGTTAGTTTGATGGACTTCAGAGAGTCGCAGAGTTCAACCATCGGCTTAAATGGAAACAATTAACAATTACATTTCATATTCTTTTCAGTAAATAGATAATTATTACATAATTTATTAGAATTTATTCTTTTTTTATAGTTAGTTCGAGTTATTATGTTTCTTACAAATATTAGTAATGACATTTTAGCAGAGACTACTGAATGTGATTTTAAAAATATACCTCAGGGTTTGGCAGGGAGACAAGGCTTTTTAACTTTGCTGGTAATTAGTTTTGTATTATTTTAAATTCTTACGTTGAGAACGGGTTGGCAGTTATGTGGTAGTTAAACGGATATTTCGTTTTTGTTTTAAAATCGATGTAGACGTATTAACACGATACAACGTTACGGAAAGGAAACAACTTTCTAAGATCAGCTACTAAAATCTAGAATAAATTGACGTGTAAAATTCCAGAATGTTTCACACGTAGGCCTACCATTAAGCCATATACTTTGTGGTCGTTAACGACCTTGATCGATACCATAAACCAGCTGTATTACAGTGGTTGTTTTTGTGCTAGCGCAGTTGCAATATATCGGTCATTGTCAAATAATTATTTTAACAATAAAATTATTTATTCATTATTTGTAACACTTTCAAGATTAACTGTTTCGTTTCCATCGCAATGTTGTTATCTTATTACACTACGTAATTTCACATTTACTTGTATTCTATCCCTACAGATGTTCCAGATTTAGCAGTTGAAAGATTGGTATGGGGTAATCAGGCCTCGGTGTGGTGGATGCCAACAGTGCTTGATCCTACCCTACTGTTTGTAGGGAGACTTGCGTCGAGGAGTGAGATTATTAACTAGAATGAGTTAGGCAATCTTAACACGGCAGTGTATGGCAGTGAGTGAGTGAGAGAGATAAGGCGTTAGACAGCCAGTGGACAATAACAAGCGTGGTTGATGAATTGTTTTTTGAGAATTGGCAGAAATGTGGATTTATTGTAATCGTAAGAAGAGATTGTTTACAGTCGTCGTACAGACGTACAGACGGAAAACCATGAATATTTCGCATGTTTATTGGTCGTTTTCCCTATATGTAGTTTAATGAGTAAAATCATTTCCCAAAGATTGGCAACATTTTTAGGAACACACACACACACACACACACACACACACACACACACACACACACACACACACACACACACACACACACACACACACACACACACACACACACACACACACACACACACACACACACACACACACACACACACAGGCTATATATATATATTTTAATAGACTTGGTTTACATATAAAGGATACAAGAATACGAGTTGAGCGTTTAACATTGTGTGTGTATGTGTAATGCATCTACGGTCTCATGCGCGTTCTAGGTACCTACGAGATGATGTGTGCGATGTCTATCTGTACTGTATGTTATATTTTCCGTATATTTATTGTTTTTAAATGTTTAGTGACCGCCAGATGATTTTAGATTCCGCAGAAATTCATAAATACAATCTATGTAAGGACTAAGTCATAAAACAGATAAATTTGTTCTGACGGTTTACGGTACAGTCTACAAACTACACCCAACATCATAGATTGACAAAAACCAATCGGTTACGTGTTTGCATTGATATTAGACGCAAACTCTTTTCCTTTAGAGTAAAGTTATGTTTTCTCGTCTTCACTCAGCTGATCCTTGCCAGCAGTGATTTTACTTGGGGATCAAATCCCTACTCTAGAGGAATAAAGAACAAATAAATTACAAAAAGTTTTTTAAAATGTGTCGGTAATATAAGTGGAATTAAATGATTAGGCTTTAATACACTAATTACCTATGTGAGTCAAAAAGAGATTTCAATCGTGATACGCTACAGCCGCCTTGCAAGGACAAAATCACTTCGTGTAAAGATTGCTAGTTGCCTGGAGATCGAAGGACGGTTCAGGTTTTTATACCAGTTTTTGACATATGTCCTACCAGCGAGTAGGAAAGAAGCAGCTTTCGAATCTTCATTCAGCTCGCAGTGTATCCAACTACGTTTATGTTTAAAAGGAATAATTCCAAATATTTAGTACCAAGCCACGTGTTGTTCAATCAAATATATTGCAACTTTCCGTCTGCGGCTTCCAGAAACAACGTCTTTACAAAGTTGACATGTTTCGGGACACTTGTCCCATCATCAGAACTTAAAATAATCGTGTATCATTTAAGTTGATACATTTGTCAATTAATTAAAATATTAAAATCCATCATGAGATAAATAATTTAAAACAATATGAATACTTAAATGTCTAAAAGCGAGCGCGAAGGTTTAACGATGTACATCGTACGGAGATTGACCGCGCACTGAATTACGTTTTGCTCCCACCACGACAATAGCGCAAGGCAGTGTCGTACAATACATTTGACTTGAAAAGCAGTTTATCATTTAAAACACACGGCTTGGTATCAGTATTGTTATATGCTTTATAAATTTCATACTCTTCAAGAGCGTTCAAATATCGCCCTTTCTTACATATGTGAAGGAGTATTAAATTAGTTTTAAAATTTGTGTAATTATGATTCTCGGAAATGAGGTGTTGTGCAAATTCTGCAAATTTCTACAATATCAAGTCAAAATTTGCAGAACACCTCATTTCCGAGAATCATAATTACACAAATTTTAAAACTAATTTAATACCCCTTCACATATGTAAGAAAGGGCGATATTTGAACGCTTTTGAAGAGTATGAAATTTATAAAGCATATAACAATACTGATACCAAGCCGCGTGTTTTAAATGATAAACTGCTTTTCAAGTCAAATGTATTGTACGACACTGCCTTGCGCTATTGTCGTGGTGGGAGCAAAACGTAATTCAGTGCGCGATGTACATCGTTAAACCTTCGCGCTCGCTTTTAGACATTTAAGTATTCATATTGTTTTAAATTATTTATTTCATGTTGGATTTAATATTTTAATTAATTGACAAATGTGTCAACTTAAATGATACACGATTATTTTAAGTTCTGATGATGGGACAAGTGTCCCGAAACATGTCAACTTTGTGAAGACGTTGTTTCTGGAAGACGCAGACGGTAAGTTGCAATATATTTGATTCAACTCCGTTTACTCCGTTTGTACTGTAGCATTTTATGCCACAGCAACTTGATTCTATAAACAGTTTCTTGCCTGTTACTCGAATCTGGTACAGATGTGTCTGTTGTTGATTACGGATTATCGATATGTGTTAAATAATTGTTTCGTATTTTTAATTTAGTGCATCATTAGAATGGCAAGTTAACAAAACGTACAGACAACCATGCGTTTGCGCACCCGGTAGCGCGATTTTGTGGCCCTGTCATTTCCATTCTATAACAATCCTTTATGCATTTCTGTGACAAAACGACTGGATAAATTGATTTGCCGCAAATTTTATAAACCACAAAAGTGAAACCATAAACCAGTTGATATCCAACCTCTGAAGCTGCCGTAGCTGGTGAAACAGTTGTCAGGAAAATAAAATCATCTGTAGAACTTACCAAGTTTATTCATTAAATTCGAGTATTAGTAAAATGTTCTACCAAGTGCCATTGGATCAGTGTAATAAAAGTGAGTTTTAAAAATTTATAAATTTAATATTTAGGACGTCTGAAGAAATGGGAGAATATTTGTGCCACTTTTCTGGCCCTGTATTTTATTTATTTTGTAATAAAGGAGGTCATGTTTATCGTTTCATTACTGTTAAATTTATATACGTATTTATTAACATGGCTCACATGCCCAATTACTAAGGTATCTTATCCTTCAAAATGAAGTAGTTTATTCGACATGAAAAAGGTAGTTTTCAAAAAATTACCCTCTCCCTTCAACTACCCTTTTATTTATAGACATTTCATCTACCTTTCTACAGTGGATTATTATGACCTTCTTTTCAGTATTTTCCAAAATTAAGTACTTTTCTCTTGTTAAAACTTAAAACGTTGCAAGTAAACTACCCCTTTTCTTTAACCGATCTTTACGAAAATCAATAGGCCTTGAGTCACAACTCTGACACATATGCAAAATATTATTTGATTTTGTTTGAATTTCCGGTAGTTATTGTTCGCCATAGATAAAATTCTACATACAGACAGATAGACAGACAGACAGACACAACACACAGACACTTCTCGGAAAATGACTTTTCTTCATGTTTTGAGGATTATAACGGCTGTATACTATCTTTTATAACTTCTGTATACTATCGCTATTATAACCTCGGGAGCCCGGTTAATTGACGTCGGTCAATTAAACAGGCTGCCATAATATTCACAAAATATATATATATATATTTAATTAAAATACAACGTAACAAAACACTTAACTGGAACCTGTGAATTAAGGAATAATAGATTCGTGTTGCCAAATTAATTCACGCATGTTTACGTCCATGACATCTCTTTATTTACATACCTGGTAATTAGCATAAAAGAAAATGAGTTACTGTCTTGTTATTAAAAATTAATTAGGCTTGTGATTTGTATAGTTAAAACATACATATATATACTTAACCTACTTCTCGTTTACTCTATTTCGTTCAACTGATTAGTTAACTATAAAATAAAATAATAACTGCATAATGTATTCATTAATCAACTTGGTTAATTATTTATAAAACTTTGGTAATTCATACCCTCGGATCCGAGATATATCCTTTCTTATATTACAGTTAAACAATTTACTTTTGCTGCCATTTGAAGAATGGACTTATTAATATTAGCATGTTATAGTCATTAAAGCTAAATACATCATATTGTTTATTACAAAGTTACAATGGTAATTTAATTCGGCCAGTCTTTTGTATAATTATATTAATTTTATTTTGGTGTGAATTGTTTTTCATATTTTTATTAAGTAATTTCTGAACTACAGAAGTTTGACTTCTGTATCACCTGTATGTAGTATCCTCGGCGAATCGGGGTTGTCTGTAGTAAACGGTGGCTATGCGGCTTCTGGTATATCCTGGAGGTCTGAAGAAAGGTGTAATAATGGAAGGTGTGGTTCTCTCTCTTTTTGCAAGGTTGATCAGATTCTGGTGCTGGTGGTGGTGAGAAACTTTCACTTGAACTCACTTACTTCGGTTTTCCCGCACTTTTTACTTATAGTTAAACTGTTACATATACTGTGATCTCTATCACGTTGACGTGATATTAAATCAACTGCAGAGATGTCATAAACACACACTTAAAACGTATCAAAGATGTTAAACATATTGAAATTACTGATAATATTTGCTATCAGCTTTACTAAGCATTAGCTTAAAGAAACTAAGAGAGTGAATGACATATTCCTTCATTCTCTATATTATTGTAGTTACTGACTACATTTTCAACTGTGTTGTTCTCGCTGCGGAGACTGATTTACAACTAATTTTGGGGGCGCACCGCTGGCTTAGCGAAGTGCGTGTCCGCGCGTGTTATTATTTACCGGCGCGAGAAATAGTTCTTAATTTATTAATTATTATTTTTACTTATTTTAAATTGCTGGTTTATTACGTCTCTCTATAATTTATTACTCGCTGATGAAACAGTAGGTGGTTTACATATTTATTTGTTTAACATTATTTAGTTTTATATTTATTTCATATTTATATCATAGGGAGAGAAATTATGGAAATTATGTAGTTTCATTTAGGATTATATTATTTTTACCTTTTTTTTTAATTTTGTGCTATTTAACCCTATTAAATCGTCACAGGATAGTACAATCAGAATCAGCCCTTATCTCGAACATGATTTTTTTGGCGACCACCATTATTCCCTTTCCTTACGGAATATGGAAGTAAAAAGGAACCTCCAGGTAACATAGAACTGTATGTACGCCCGAAAACATTGGGCGCACAAAAGCTGCTATCCTATGCTAAACATTCTGTCTAACGCCATACAGTTTCACGTGGCTCGTCGAATACCAGTGTTCGAAAAAAGCTTCATAATGATTTAAACATAGTCATACAAAATTCAAATATTTTAGGCCTTAAGTGACAATGATAAAGTAAACCGTGTGACTTTTTCCCGCCAGTTTTCGTATGTCATAAATAACAACGTAAACCTTATTCACAAAACGCTAATGAGTAATGAAACACATTTTCATCTGAGCGGATATGTAAATAACCAAACCTTTCAGTATTGAGAGGCGAATAACCGTTGAGAAATGCTTCGAGAACCATTGCACACTGCTAATCTTACTGTAAGATTGGTGTGCAATAGCTTCCTTTGAAATAATCAGTCCTCACTTCTTTGAGGATGAGAATGGGAATTCCATTACTGTCACATCAGAGCAATATGTCCAAATGATTAACGAATTTTTATCTCCCCAAGTCGCAGAAAAGTCTCAAATCACACCAAACAGTATTGGGAGCAACCAGCCATAGGGCTAGGCGATCAATGGATGTAGTTTAACGAGTTACCTTCAGGACTGGCAACATTCCGTGGCCCGCGAGATTGCTAGCGTGCCATTTATTCTACAGGGGTTGAGAGTAAGGTGTACAATGATCCACTCCCATGAAACATCAAAACACTCAAAGTCGGTGTAATTTCTGTTCACATGTTACACTGTGTAATGGAAAACGTAAAAACTCGACTTCAAAAGTGTGTGAGTTGAAATTATCGCCAAATTCTTGGCGTAGTATTCAAAAACTTGTAGTTTCTGCGTCTAGTTAACTGATATTATGTACACTTTAAATTTATTGTAAAGGTTAATTTTACAATCCATAAATAAAAACACAACTGAATTTTTAAAGTCACCCGTATCATTGACTGATCCTGTATTTTAAGAATTATTTTTTACAAATGTTTAAAGGAATTAATTCTCACTACTGGTATAACAGTAAAGCGTTTAGAAAAAAAAATAAATAAAAATTTTTCATTGTTGTAATTGTTAATAACAATAAGTTGTTCGTTTCTAAGCAATTGATAGAAATTAAATGAAATTATTTAGTTTAATTCAAACCAGCAACGATAACAGAAGTGTCCTGTCAGTGTCTCTCCAGATAAATTCAGCTTGTGGCTTCTTTACCCACTGTGAAATACTCCAGGTAATGGAATTTTTGCTACTCTGAGTGTCACGATTAGGATACGGGCATCACACTCACACACACCCGTTTGGTGGACATGTCCTGCGTTGCAGTCTACGTGTTGAGAGTTATTGCAAGCGCGCGCCTTGCATTGACTTCAACACGCACTCTGGTAAGCGCGCGCGTGTTGCCCACGCGTACAGACTCGCACCGCACCGCTGAGCCGACACATGTCCTGCGATGCAGTCTGCGTGTTGGGGATCAGTGCAAGCGCGCGCCTTGCATTGACTCCAGCATGCACTCTGGTACGTCGCACGCATGTGCGCTCGCGGTGTACACACATGCTTCGTTGTTTTAATCGTGGCAATCATAGTAGTAAAATTTTGCAACTGGAGTATGTTCGCAATGGGCAAATTTAGCCAGGGATGAATTTATTGTAGAGACAACATACAAAACACGTTACATGTTCTCAACTATGATTTAACAAAATAAATATACAGTATACATTTCTGGTGGATGAACACGGAAGCCTATACCATGTTGGACTTATAATAAATATATTAACAGAAACTACAAGTTGACTTATAGAGAAACTACAGCTCTTGTAGGAGTTTTCTTGTTACTTCATTTAATGTATTTCTGTAATTAATAGTTTCCATATTCTTTAATAAATTTGTAAAAAATTCGTTCACAAATTTGTTTAATTTTCTGTTGTTGGTGTTGCTCCTATCGTAGAAGGTGGTGTCGTACAATGTAGGTTGTACTTTGTTAAAGGCTTAACTTTAACACTTAAAAGTTAACTTAACGTTAAAGTTAAATTACATACTTTTAGTTTTCTTCTTCTTCTTCTTCTCCTCAACCCAGAGGTTAGTAGGCTTGCAGTTTCTTCCTTTACGTAGTCAGCCTCTTGATCACCACATACCTTCTTCCTTTTCTTACCGGGACCGTGTAGTCTTACCTGGGCCTGGGCCTTCCCCTCCCACTACGGTCTCGATAGGGGCGGCGAACCAGTTTGAATGGCATAGCAGGTGCCCGTCCAACGTTTCCTTTTTTTGATCTCCAATCAACATTATTTTTTTTATTTTATTTTTTTTAGTTTTATAAGCACATGGATACATAGAAGTCTCCTTTCTGTACTTACTTTAATACTGCCTTCCCACTTTAACCTGGGTCTGCCTCTTCTCCTTTTACCTTTTGGTTTTGCTCCCACGCTCTTCTAGCGTATCTTCGATTTTTCTGTCTACAGACGAGGCCAACTCTCGTCTCAACTGTGAGCGTTGTATGATATCAATTAGAGGGACCATCTCGAAGTTCTGCGGATAGTGAGGCTTCGTATTATATTTGTTACTATTTTAACAAAGCATTTCATTTCATTCGCGTACTTATACCGACTGTCACTTGGTGAAGCCTTATTAACAATTTTTTCTGAAGAAAACTTTATGCCTCACAGAATGAGTTCGTCCAACGTGGTATCCACCTCGACTGAGTTTTCACTAAACAACTCCAAATCTTATCACAAGGCTTACGTCAAACAACTACTATCGTTAGAACTTATCATACAACATTTTGACTACTAAACAATCTGTAATTGTCTTCAAGTGTACGGTAAACTAGTACATTAAATAAAAACTTAACCCTACTTAAGATTCGTTCACTAACAACCGTGGACCGCAAAAAAGGAAACCACCATCCTCTACAAAGTTAAATACAACTACAGAAAAACTACATAAAAAGAACCGTTACTTACCCTCTAAGTCCGCTGGACATAATCGGGAAGCACCACCACACTGACGCAAGTTTACACAACGAACCTTGTGTCAATGGTGGTGCTTCTTGGTTCTGTCCAGCAGGGTTAGAGGGTAACTAGCGGTATGTTGGTAGGACTCATGTGTGGTAAATTCTAACGATGGTACTTGTCCGACCTAACCCTGCTGATAATGTTCACGTACCACCGAAAGTTAGGTTGGAGGTCAAAATCTTTAAGTTCCCAAGTTGAGAGTTATACTCAAGCTATTCTATTCCCAGTATTTCTCATTGTAATGTCTGTTAACCTCCAGTAATATTGGAAGTTTATTAGATCGTTCCCTGTCTTACCCCCATCTGTATTTAATACAGTAAAGCTTCATTTATACGTTTTTCAGGGGACTTCGAAGAAAAAAACGTATAAGTGTGAAAAACGTATAAGTGAAATAGAACACAAATAGTGTAATTAAATGATATAGTACTACATAGAAATAAAGTATAATTTACAATTTGGAATAATACAGTAAGTACTTATACAACATAACGTATATATAGAGGAAACACAAATATAATTAATCATTTCCCAAAAAAGTCCGTTATCTTCCCTTGTTTTTTTTTCTTTTCCGCGGCTATAAAATAAACTGTGCCCTCAAATCTTAACAACTGCGTCATAATTTCGTCGGATACATTACGGCGGGTTACAAAGCGTTTAATTGTCTTCAGGGGATTAACTACATCACTAAAACACACGGGGGTCTGCGTTGCTTGTTCATCATCATCATCTTCTTCTTCTTCGTCCATTTCCTGATGAATTCCATCAGCAGTCTCCGATATGGTCATGGCTTCTGCGGTAACAACATTTTCGTCAATGTTGACATAGTCGTCAAACGACACATGGCTTTCCAGTTTGCCCCATTCCACATCATCAACGGGAACATCACAGCTATCTTCATTACTACTGGTTTCGCAATTCCCGAATCCGACTTTGTGAAAGCAGTTGCGGACAGTGAGTTACGATACTCTGTGCCATGCAGCTGCGATGTAATTCATTGCCTGTTAGAAGAGAGCAAACCGTTACGAATTTGTGCAAAAATAGAATTTTAATAGACCTATACTGTAATTTCGTTAGATAGGCCTACGCCTATAAGCAATTTTACATGAGGTTTATCGCATTGGCTATACCTGGTACACACAGAAATCAATTGTAAGATTGAGAGTAATGCCAGAAAATAACAGTGGAAAATACAGGCAGAAAAGAATGGCGGGATAAAAAAGAATCCTATACGCTTCCCCTAGTCTAAAAACTTTTAATCTTTCTGAACAAACGGATACTTTTTTCATTCCAATCTATTCATTATTTATGAAACAATACGTTTTTGAAATACCGGTAAAACATAGCGTAGAATCGTATGGTACAGTATTGCTTTCACTTGGTACAAGTTATAAAAATCACGAAGAAATCATACCTGCAAAATGTGAATTTTCATTTCATCCTTCTTTCCAGCGTCTACACAGTGGATGGCATGCTGTACCAGCATCTTGCGATAATACAGTTTAAAATTGCGGATTATCCCCAGGTCCAGCGGTTGCAGTTCGCTTGTGCAATTTGCGGGTAAAAATTTCACTCTCACGTTGTTTAGAGACGATATATCAGGAGGGTGTGCCGTGCATCTGTCCACAATCAGAAGAATTTTTCGACCTTTTGCGCTCATTTTTGCATCAACGCCTCGCAGCGAGTCTTCAAACACTTTTGTATTGATCCACGACTTATTGTTGTTAGCGTATTTCGTAGGGAGCGTTGCAACATTTTTAAAACACCGCGGCCTCGCAAATTTCCCGACAAATAAGGGAACCAGTTTTTCACTTCCGACACTCTTTGCGCACAACAGCACTGTTACACGTTGTTTACTCCGCTTACCACCATGACAGCTGTCCCCTTTGAATGCCATTGTGCGGTCAGGAAGTAAATTTAAAAAAAAGGCCTGTTTCATCGGCATGGAACATGTCTTTGGGATCAAACTGAGATGTTAGTTGCCTCAAACGGGTTTTTTTCCATTCACGCACTGTATTAACGTCTACACTCTTACTCTCACCGCACACGCTTTTGCTCCCGATGCCATGCCGTGCCTTAAATTTATGTAGCCACCCGGTCGACGCATGAAAATCTTCAACACCGAACTTGGCTGCCAGTTCATTTGCTTTTTAGCAAAGGACTGGCCCGCTGATAGGAATTCCTTCCGCACTGTGCTGCTGGAACCACTGTAACAGACAGTCTTTTACAAGAGTTCGTATTTTCCACCTTGAATACGTGTTCGCTTATTACTTGAAACACCAAACACACGAGCACTTTCTTCAATTCATTTGCTTTAGCCACGATTGAATTTAACGTCGACGGAGCAATCCCTAACTCCTTGGCGATATCTACTCGCTTCTTATTCCCGTTATCCTTCATTACTTTCAAAATGTTTAATTTCTCAGCGATCGTAACGCACTTCCTCTTCCTTCCACTCATTTTCCACTTACGATGTTACCTATAATAGAAACAGCAACGAACTGATGTCGATGAAGCGATGGAGCTTTACGGGAATTGAACAAATACCGTACGTTTCTAGGAATCAAAGCTTGCTCAAATGGTACTCGTCAACTGCAAACTCAGCCGACTGGCACTAATTGACGATTCCCTAGAAATGTACAGTCTGTTCAAAATGTTTGCATTAGGACATTCACATGATATGGATTTTGTGATATACGGAACGTAAATAAGGAAAAAATATTAAAACGTATAAATGAAGTTTCGTATCTCCAGGGACTTGAAATTTGATCGTATAAGTGTAAAAAACGAATAAACGAGAAACGTATAACCGAAATAAAATTACACGGAAAGTATAGGAATTTTTCCGGGACCTTGGAGACAAAACGAGTGTGAAAAACGTATAAGTGAGAAACATATAAAAGAAGTTTTACTGCAATATGTACATTTTGATTTTACGTGTTGTTATTTTATTGTCTATGAAACACAAACTTATTTATGAAATGAAAGGCAATTTAGCATACACGTTTTCAGTGGTGTCCAATTCCCTTGTATGAATAGATATACTAACCTTTCAATCTGCCTTGTAACTTCTTGTTTACAATTGATGACGCACCTCAAAACATATGCTTCATCGTCAGATATTTAACTAGCATATTTATAGTCCTCGCAGCGTCTAATCCTGAAGTAGGCCTACTTCTGCTTAGCTCAAAAATTTAAGTGTAGGCTATACTACACGTTCAACTATCTTACAGTAATCTTTGTGTGTTCGTACATCGGACTCTTTTTAAACGTATTTGTCACATTATGATTAACTAGTAGGCCTATGCCCCTGAGCTGCAGAACTCGCTCACTATTTTGAACGGAGTACATTTATTATTACTTACATTTCGTAGACAATTTTCCAAATCGTGGGAAAAATTACATACATAGAGCTCTTTAAAGAAACAATGATTACGATAATTTATTATAATGTAAACGATATGAAATAAAATGTAACTGTTACTAAAACGGATGAATTATTAAAATGTAATCTAATAGGCCTACGACGTATGCTAAGCAATAACAGCATTTCCATTTCACAAAAAGAGCGCTGGCGTTAATCCCTAAAATAAACTTTTATATTGTTACGACATCACAGAACAATCTACGTGTTTATGGAATGTTCCAGAAGAATCTCGCTCTAATGTGTGTGGCATACGTGATTGTCGGCGCATTTGCTAGACTGTGTCAAGGCCGCAATTAATTACGCCGTAGTAGAGATAATGCGTAGTTAGGAATGTTATCGTCTGTGAGCGGGGGTATAAATACAGGCGGCAGTGGCCTTAGTATTCAGATAGTTGCGATTTATTTACAGTGCGGTTCGAGTTATTATCTAGATAATTACTATCATTAATAGAGATTACTAGATTATCTCGATATGTTACTGTGTACGTTCAAGTGGTTATTAGTGAAGTGATGCGTTTTATAATCGGGCGGTATAATTGTAATACAATTGTGTTTAATATTAGTGACATTTTATTGCGTGTAAACAATTTTTATTTGATTTGTTGTAGGAGACTCTGTTGTTAATTACGAACTGTTTAACTGTAAAAATTAAAGCTGGTGATTAGTGACTTCATTGGTGTCTTGTATTTTGTTTTCCACTGTACCTACGACGATCAAGTAGACCGTCGTAACAATATATTTGACAAGAAGCAGAGCTAGATATGGTGACAAACATCAAATAAGTGGATTCTGAAGAAATGTCGTTTCATCTCAGGGATAGTCATGTCAGATGGGTGAAGACTATCCCCAACCTTCGTGAGGAAGGACTGTACTTTTGGATAAAGTGTTTGTAGGTTGAACGAAGAGCTGGCCAACGTGTGCTGTGATCCGATGCCTGTAATGGATTTGGACTCTCGCTGCGCGTTATCGGCCGAGGGTGAATGATATCTGTAGCGTTATCAAAGCGTTTCCTGCTAATACCATACTTGGCATTTTCTTTTTTAAAATCAACTCTTTCTTTCTTTCCATTCGTCTTCTGATTTCATGAGCGACGATTCTGTTCATCTGTATAATTATAAACTCAGAAAAAACATGTATTCCTTAATACGTTTGTGTCTTATGTTAGTTTAACACCCACCATTTTGATTGATCTCATAACGCTACATTCCACACAGGCTGGTAAATAACTAGCCATCAGGGAGATCAAAATATTTTTCAGAAGGGGCAAACAATTTTCCAGAGGAGAAAAAAATTTATATATTTTTCATACATATATGTAATTATTGTACATGTAATGTATATTATACATGTAATGTTTGTAATTCTTATATCATGCTAGAAATAAGTACACAGATTGTATTCATTTATTACCACAAAATATGCATAAAATTAATGGCTTGTAAAAGTTAATGTTTGATCTCCATTAAGTAGTGCTCAAGTTTCCAAAGTTTTAATATTATGATCGCCTTAACCAAAACATCAGAGCAGGTTTTAGTGTGTATGAGGGTCCACCGTACACACTAAAACACAGAACAAACACGCGGAAAAGAATGAGCGTTCCGGAGTCGCTCATGAACCCTAAGCATCTTGCAGAGGAATCATTCCCTAAAGACGAAAAGTCTGTTTATGAACCTTTCCTCTGTAAACACGTGCAGTTACACTGGTCAGCGATCCACAGGAAGCAAATCTCTGTTCACGCTGGACACCTTTTAGGCTTGCACGCGTTGTGTTGGTGTGGGGTTTTGCTAGCTAAGAGAAGGAGTTTATTTCGGAGTGGGAATTCAATGAATTACCACGATCCTTTCTTTTATTTATGTGTTTATTTTTGTGAATTCCTCGCTATAATCGGACAGTAAAATAACAAGGAAAACAGAAGTCTGTTACAAAAAGCATTATTCAAATTTCACCGCATCCTACAAAATTGTAGGCTGCTACCAAATTGAAAACTATGCCGATTAAAGTTAAACATCAGAGCTGAACGAGGATGAACAAGTTTAAAACAAATTTGTCACTTTAGTTATCTGGGCTGAGACATTTCTTATGAAAATTTGACATCTACTGTAATTATAATTTAGCAAAACTGAGAAGCATCCGTGAGCAAATGAAACATATACCCTCGATAAAAGGAAGGAAAGAAGATGCAAGTTGCTGTAGTGATATCTTTAAAGGTACTAAAGGATATTCCCTCATCGACTGGAAAAGACATTGCGTCACTGGACGAGAACAAACAATCGAATCTTTGCCCAAGAAAATTAAACAATAAAAGGAGATTGTGCGAGCACTTGGACCGCCTGCCAAGTAACGAATTACTATTGTCAGTGTTGAGATTTGTACGTAAAGGAAGAAGAAATGTTGGTAAACCGAGATGGAGATGGGTTGCGGAACTGATCAACTTTACATTGGAGTAAAGAAGGAGAATGAAAAATATTACTTATTTTAATAATTTTTGCATAGCAAGTTTAGTGTTATTATAAAAAAATTTGAATACCGAGAACTGTAATTTAAGGTGATTCATTTTTTTTAAAAGAAGAAGTTTGAAAAGAGTTCCTACATTTATTCGTCACCCCAAAGCCTCGTTCAGGACCAGCCTCGGAATTCTTTCCTTTATCTACACTGCCAGGGAATTGGCAGTTTGTCCGTTCCTACTTCAAAGCCTACCTTTCCATGCCTACCGTGGTCTTCCAACAAATTTTCGCCCTTCACACTTATATTTCGGGTCGGTATTCGTCCCATACGAATTCTGTTTACACGTTGTGACCATTTCATCCGACACTCGGCTGTTTCATTCAAATACTTCTCCCTCTCATATGGTCTTTTCGTCAATTTGACCAACACACTATAATCTATACAAACAATACAAAATATAAAACGTATGCAGAAATAATAGCTAAGTATTCTTAATTTTCGGTGGTTCCCCAAATAACGAAAATTGTTGGAGTGGTAAGCTAGTCATAAAATTTGAAAACCGCTTGCCTATGGCTCTTTGAAAATTAATGTAAATATACGTTTTTAACTAAATTCCCATTTTTAAAAACAAATTAATACATTTTAAGATTTACTTGATATGAAAACTGTTCTTCAAAATTAATTTTAATTAATGTTGTAATAAACAGTTGTTTGCATTAAGGTTATGCACAAAATGTTCGTTATCTCGTCTCGGAAACCCGTTTAGTTTTAAAAATTATTTAAATGATTTTTAAAATGTTTTCAAAAACGAAAATTATTTGGAGATTGTTATAAGGCACTGTAAGCTTGTTCTAAAATCGCTTCACTTGCACTGTAGAGCTACTCTTATATGTACAACGAAAGTTAGTCAGATAATTATAATTTTTAGTGGTAGAATGTTTTTCCGAACACTTGAACTTTCGTGGTGAAAGAATAAAGAGAGAGTCAAAGAGGGAGAGAGAGAGAGAGACAGAGAGATAGCAAGTAATGGTGTGAGGGAAAGAGTAGGAGGGGGAGGGAAAGAGAGAGTGAGTGAGAGAGGGGTTTTATACTGGCACATTATTTTACAAACCTTAATATACGAGTTCTGTTCCCCGCGTCACGCATTCCCTGTATAGA
The DNA here is from genome assembly GCA_034769895.1 of Magicicada septendecula. Classification (NCBI taxonomy): domain Eukaryota; kingdom Metazoa; phylum Arthropoda; class Insecta; order Hemiptera; family Cicadidae; genus Magicicada; species Magicicada septendecula. The sequence goes on from CM068368.1 coordinate 667,338,852, forward strand.
AGGGTTTCAATTTTCTTAAGTTTTTAAGTTTATTAAGTTTCACAATTTGTGTGTGGGAACTAGTGAAATTTTTTCCGACATTTCTCGCCGTTAGAAAATGTTTCTCAATTCAAGTGCGCCCTACTAATACAACCTTTTTTTCTTGGTTACAACAAAATAAATATAGCAACTAATCAGGTTTTTATTTTTATTTTTGAAGTTTCGTTCCCAAAAGTCTAACCCACCTCCTCCAAAAGCAAAAACCGTCTTCCTAAGCTCTGTTACTCGTAAACCATATAAGTTACAGTGTGCCGTGGTTATATTAAAAGGTAAACACCACGGCCAGTTCAATTTTATTTTCCGTGCGTTCGGTGCATTATCGCTGCATGTTACGATGCCCGCTTTCGATATCGAGATTCTGTCGTCCGCTGCGACCTTGATTGGTGACGTCATTTGGCTGACAGTGGCGTCTGCTTGACAACGAGTTTTTATAAGTTCGCGCAGCGTCTTCATCCGCCTCTTTTCTCTTTCAACTTGGTTCGGCTTGGATTGTGGCGGTGTCACGTGTGATTCCACAATGACTAGATAATTCTATAAAGAGCTTCAGGTTTCCCCGCTCTAGTCGGGAGGAAAGGGGTCGACGAGATGGGCACTCTACATCTTCGCCCATCCGCAGAGCCTGCGTAAGAAGCCCCAACGCCGTCACGCCATCCGACATCGCTCTTCACACCCCACCGAAAATGCAGGAACATTCTTCGTGCAATCCGAAAGATCAGGTGGGAACTTTCCTTTTATTTTATAAACTTCACACACGAAATACTCCGCAGGTTATCGGGTAACACACACGCAGAAACCTATTTCTAGAAATTAGACTCATGCTTCAGAGTCAACATTACTGAACATGTTTTGTGAAGACATGCTAAAGTGTGGACAGTGATGACTGTGTTATGAATAACTTATAAGTAGTTGTGTATTGAATTGCATAAAGTCAAGGGTTACCATTGTATAGTATAAATATTTACTTCTATTACTGCAAAAGAGAAAACCAAATTTAAAATTCATTTATTGACAAAATCCAGACCTTAAGAAAATGTAATACCCGGAGAGTACTTGCATCTGCCTGTCGTATGACTTGTGATCCTGCACGTTCCAATTTTGTTTCTTATATTCTAAATTTAAAACTCCTGTGGATTTAGTTAATGTATTGCGACAACACAAATTACTAAACTATTGGCGCATAGGATATGATAGTATGTGTAATTCAAATTACAAGTCTATATTGGAGGGTTTAAGATTATTTATTGTACAAACACAAGTTATAGTTTATATGGTATATTTGTAATGTACAGAATGTAATGTTTGATATAGAGTCTTTCTTTTAAAATGTTAAATAATGTTCATACGCAAGACGTGATACGTTACATAAGAAGACTCCCCCGATGATGTTGTTGAATAGAAGGGCCGGTCTTTGCGGTGTAGTTGGTTCGTCAGGTGTGGCTTACAAATGACAGACGTTTTCCCAGAAACGTTTACAGCTGGGCTGGCGTCCTGTAACAGCTTGGCTGATGTCCTGTAACAGCTGGGCTGGTCCTATAACAGCTGGGCTGATGTCCTATAACAGCTGGGCTGATGTCCTGTAACAGCTGGGCTGATGTCCTGTAACAGCTGGGCTGATGTCCTGTAACAGCTGGGCTGATGTCCTGCAATTCCCACGATGAATCCGACACTTCGCACAAACAACGGTACTACGGATTTTATTACTCGCAAAACTTATATAGATTTTAAGACCAAGTAATATCTCAGGTGACAGTGAGTTTAATCAATAACGGTATATTGAGCTTATACCTCTCCGGCTTCTTCAAGTGTTCTCGCGAATAACAAGGTCTACCGCGATCAGCAGACCACCCTATGAGGAAATCTTGCACTAGCACGGAAACGTCTTGATGGAACTATTGCGTAACAATTAATGATACTGTTACACTCACTTCTTACACACGTAATATTACAATATTAATATCGTGTGTAAAGATATAAAATCAATTGTTATGCGTCACACGCGTTACTATCCCCGAAAAGTCTTAACAGATCCTTGCAAGCGGTAGAGTCTTGTACAAGGATTGTATGTACCGTTCGCGGTATCAGCAGTGAAGAACTGCTTGTAATTTTACGCACAATGCGTTAAAACACTGATGTGTGCAAATGTACTACACACACAGTTCTGATTCTTCCCGTTTCACTAACGACGAATAGTTTTTACAACACCTTGCAAGCGGTAGAATTCTTGTACAAGGAGTGCACGTTCCGTTCGCGGTAGATGGCGTAGAAGAACTACGTAATTATACGCATAATGCGTTTAAACACTACTGTGTGCAGATGTACTACATACACAGTTCTGAGCCTTCTCGTTTCACTATCGACGAATAGTCTTTACAACACCTTGCAAGCGGTAGAATTCTTGTACAAGGAGTGCACGACCCGTTCGCGGTAGATGGCGTAGAAGAACTGCCTGTGTAACGACAGGCATAAGAAAATTTCCAACCACCAGTCAGCATTCTATTGGTGGATGGAAGTCACATGGTTAGTAAAGGTGACCATGCACTTTTCATGCATTAGAGTGCATTTACCTTGTAACAGCATGCATAGCGGTAATCAGACTACACGTATCTCATGCATGCTGCCCACATATTAATAATATACATGAACGTAAACAATAGTCCGACAGGTATAGGGATTGTAGTGATACACACGTCTCAGTTCAGCTAATGTCAAAACAACGATAATACTTCACGCACTGCACGGGAAACGTTTCCCACTCGCGCACGCGCGCACATTTCCACTAACACAGTACACGAATAACCATAAATAATAATGCACAGTTTTTTTTTAAACTAAACCCTTAACCTTACTAAATACAATTGATAACAACCAAACTTAACCATCTACCAATATAATATGAATGTCCATTGTCTGTGTAATATATGACTTGCCCCGCCTATCATGATCCTGTGATTCATTGCAGGATTAACTCCCTCCCGCATAAAAAAAAATTTTTTTTTTTTCTTTAGTTAACTAACAAAAAATAAAAAAAATTTTTTTTTTCAATATAACCAAAACAACTTCCTAATCCTGAAATAATAATAATACCCTCAAACTAAAATCACATAAACATCCTCAATTAATACTAACATTTCCAACTGTCACTTTGACAGAAGCATCAATTCACAAGACACGTGGTAACCTTCAAACCAAAACAAACACACATGTTCTTGACACACAGATAACGACATCTAATGCAGGGTCATAGCGTACACAGACAACATTCCTTATCAAAACTAGATTATTGTTCATTCACAGAGCCATCTTACATACAACATTTAAACCTGAATTGACATATTTAAATCACTACACATTCTTACCCCTATATCCTGACATTTATTTCTGAGTTTTTTGTATACATTTTTCTCAGTTTTGAAACGCACACGTTTACTTGGAAATACAGATTTGAATTTGTTTAATATACACCGTAATTGCCTTATCTCGCAACCCATTAACTGAACCTTGGGGGTCGGTGAGTTATTCGTTATCTTATCTTTCGAGCGTCCTAGTCTGATAAGGTGCTCTATACTATCAACCTTATCTCGTAATGTATGGTTTGGAACTCCAACTGGCAGTTTATTCAATTCGTCGATTTCCAATATAATATTATGTCCGAGTTTTCTAACTCCAATTACGGTCACATCTATTTCCGTTCCCCGCACATATCTTGTTATACTTGCCTGTTTTTCAACTATCTGCGACGCACACGCTGCTGATTTTATCCTTGTGTGACTTACCGGCAGAATCGGCATTTGTATAAAGTGGTTTTTACACCTCTTTAGCAACTGCTCGTCCAACAGCGATATTCCTGTGCCGCTGTCAAACAATATCTCGTCAACACAACCCCTAATTTTGGCTTCGACCACAAGATCGGTGCCATTTTCAATATTAATATTTTCTTCATGTTTATTACTATTATCATTAGTACACATTAAATTATCCCTAATTTCGGCAGGATATAGGCCATACATAACAGTTTTATTCTTATAACTAACATTTTCCATACTTGATCGATTGAACTGCTTTTCAACTGAATCATTTTCAGTAACTGTTGCTAATAAGTTGGTATTAATTTGCTGAGTTGTATTTTTATGTTGTTGTGATTGCGGCTGATTTTGTGGTGTTTGAACATGAAACTGATTACGCGGCGGTTCATTATTATTTATCATAATTGTTGTCACCTTATTGTCACCCGTATCATTTACCTCTCCGTCCTCCGTAAACACCTCAGTACCTGATATAGATTCATCTAGTACCTCATCATTTGGCCATGTGTCATAAATACCTGCACCATTAGTATCCATACTAGTTCCAGGCTCTACTACTGGTTCGGAATTTTTATGTGTTATGCATACACTGTCCGCATCCATGATAGCTTCAGATTTAATCATACGTTCACTGTTCTCGCATGCTATATCTGTTACACTATAAAATATCACCTCATCACAGCACTTACCTGAAGTATGTTCCAGATTAATAGTGTTGTTACTATTAATTTCATTTCTGTTATCTTCACTACAATTCGATGCAGAATCTAAATACTCGACTTTACCGAGATATGAACTACTAGGCCCTAATAAGGTGGTTTCTGTATAATCACTTTCAAGTTCACCTGCTACGCTACTGTTCTCCGTTAATCCTTCAGATGTCACATCTTGATTAACTTCCATATTACTTTCGTTGAGAGTATGTTCCACAAGGACATTTGGTACTTCAAAATTATCACAAGGTACAATATTCTCAACAGCTAAATCTACTTCAATACCAGCTGACATTTCCTGTAGTTTCGCCATCCTTTCCTCTCTATCGGCGTCCATTTCTTCCCAAAATTTCTGCCTAATGGCTATCATCTCCTCATCCCTGGCTTTACTTTCCTCTGAAACTCCTTGTATATCCGCTGAAATTTCCTCCATCTTTTCTTCCATGGTTTTCATCTTCGCTAATATGGCCGCTAAAAGATTCTCTATCCCTTTTGACTCCGCCATAATGCTCAAAAATTTAATTTAAAATTTAGTAAATTTAAATTTATTGATTTATACGCAAACCAAGTTATTATTATCACAACAAGATTAGAACATATGGTAACCAGTTTATACGCACACAGAAAAAGCAGTTCAAAATATCAACATGTAAATACCTTATCTAACATACAACAACTAATAATCTACCTCCAATATACTGATAAAATCTGTTCATATATGATATACAAGAGAATATGCACAATTGAAAAATTATATCCTCAGCTTTTCACATGAACAATACACATACAATTATTACGTTAATTATATTTATACGTCGGATTTTTCCAACAAATTTTATATTCATAGACAAATATGTAATAGCGTAAATTTACCGCTATTTAACGAGCCCTACGTTGCTAAGCGCCAAAATATCTCTATGCGACAACACAAATTACTAAACTATTGGCGCATAGGATATGATAGTATGTGTAATTCAAATTACAAGTCTATATTGGAGGGTTTAAGATTATTTATTGTACAAACACAAGTTATAGTTTATATGGTATATTTGTAATGTACAGAATGTAATGTTTGATATAGAGTCTTTCTTTTAAAATGTTAAATAATGTTCATACGCAAGACGTGATACGTTACATAAGAAGACTCCCCCGATGATGTTGTTGAATAGAAGGGCCGGTCTTTGCGGTGTAGTTGGTTCGTCAGGTGTGGCTTACAAATGACAGACGTTTTCCCAGAAACGTTTACAGCTGGGCTGGCGTCCTGTAACAGCTTGGCTGATGTCCTGTAACAGCTGGGCTGGTCCTATAACAGCTGGGCTGATGTCCTATAACAGCTGGGCTGATGTCCTGTAACAGCTGGGCTGATGTCCTGTAACAGCTGGGCTGATGTCCTGTAACAGCTGGGCTGATGTCCTGCAATTCCCACGATGAATCCGACACTTCGCACAAACAACGGTACTACGGATTTTATTACTCGCAAAACTTATATAGATTTTAAGACCAAGTAATATCTCAGGTGACAGTGAGTTTAATCAATAACGGTATATTGAGCTTATACCTCTCCGGCTTCTTCAAGTGTTCTCGCGAATAACAAGGTCTACCGCGATCAGCAGACCACCCTATGAGGAAATCTTGCACTAGCACGGAAACGTCTTGATGGAACTATTGCGTAACAATTAATGATACTGTTACACTCACTTCTTACACACGTAATATTACAATATTAATATCGTGTGTAAAGATATAAAATCAATTGTTATGCGTCACACGCGTTACTATCCCCGAAAAGTCTTAACAGATCCTTGCAAGCGGTAGAGTCTTGTACAAGGATTGTATGTACCGTTCGCGGTATCAGCAGTGAAGAACTGCTTGTAATTTTACGCACAATGCGTTAAAACACTGATGTGTGCAAATGTACTACACACACAGTTCTGATTCTTCCCGTTTCACTAACGACGAATAGTTTTTACAACACCTTGCAAGCGGTAGAATTCTTGTACAAGGAGTGCACGTTCCGTTCGCGGTAGATGGCGTAGAAGAACTACGTAATTATACGCATAATGCGTTTAAACACTACTGTGTGCAGATGTACTACATACACAGTTCTGAGCCTTCTCGTTTCACTATCGACGAATAGTCTTTACAACACCTTGCAAGCGGTAGAATTCTTGTACAAGGAGTGCACGACCCGTTCGCGGTAGATGGCGTAGAAGAACTGCCTGTGTAACGACAGGCATAAGAAAATTTCCAACCACCAGTCAGCATTCTATTGGTGGATGGAAGTCACATGGTTAGTAAAGGTGACCATGCACTTTTCATGCATTAGAGTGCATTTACCTTGTAACAGCATGCATAGCGGTAATCAGACTACTCGTATCTCATGCATGCTGCCTACATATTAATAATATACATGAACGTAAACAATAGTCCGACAGGTATAGGGATTGTAGTGATACACACGTCTCAGTTCAGCTAATGTCAAAACAACGATAATACTTCACGCACCGCACGGGAAACGTTTCCCACTCGCGCACGCGCGCACATTTCCACTAACACAGTACACGAATAACCATAAATAATAATGCACAGTTTTTTTTTAAACTAAACCCTTAACCTTACTAAATACAATTGATAACAACCAAACTTAACCATCTACCAATATAATATGAATGTCCATTGTCTGTGTAATATATGACTTGCCCCGCCTATCATGATCCTGTGATTCGTTGCAGTATTTATTATTCGGTTCTGCTTGACTATTCAATTTATAATAGTACTATAATATTCTTATAATTATTTAACTTAAAAAAAAATGAAGCGACATATTTCAATATTTAATTAACAAACTTCAACCTCGATTTACTGTGATCACTGATTTCGATTTTAATGCGATTAATCCTAGTGCTGGGGAACAGGTAGATGAAAGTACTGCAACACACTTAAGTAATCAGTTTTCTTTGAATTTAACTATTATCGTATTATCTAATGATCATGGTTTGTCAGCTCAAGATACTTATAATTATCGTATGTTAATGAATGGGTCATGCATTACTAATGCAATAAAAACAATTCTTTTGAAAGTAAAATACAGAAATACAAGTTTATAATAAATATAATAAATTCAGTAGTTTGGCATATCATTATTTAATTGTTGGAGATACTTTGAAATATTCTTGTTGTAATTAAACCACCATGTGGCTTTAAAGAGAGATTTGAAGTGATGTTAAGAATTAAGGAAAACTCAAACCAAAGATGATTGTAAAAGCAATTGTTTAAAATTCAAGCTGCATAAATCAAATCTTGTTATTGTTGATCAAGTGTTTTCTTGCAAGACCTGTCACTACGGGTTCAGCAGATTTTATTTCCATCTAGGCCACGTGCCTAGTCTTAAATATAAGTGACGCCTTCCCAGAAAAAAAAATTAAATTTTTTTTTTGGAGGTTAGAAAAAGGGGGTTAAGAAAAATTCTGGGACTAAGGGGGCGTTTCAACAGTAAATATTGTAGACCGAGCAAAATAAACCAGAGATGGTCGCGATAATTTTTGGGAGTAGGATACATTTTTAGATAGTTCTCCCCCCCCACCCAAAACTAAATCCTTAGTTTTAAGTATCCTCCTTTAACCTACATCTTTATTTAATCATCTTTCTCTGGTTTCACTTTTTAGTTTCAGTAAATATAAAAATTTTGCAACAGCCTCATATCATGATTCATTACATTACATCGATTCCATTGTAATATTTCACTATTTTATTTTGTCTTTCTCTCCTTATCCGTTCTTCAGATCAACTGTATAACTGACTACAGTGCCTAATACTCTCATGGTCGTTTGTTTAAAATTTGTAGGCATTTCTCTTCAGTTCCTGGGTGGCAAATCTAGCGGTGGGTAATCTATTAATTATAAGAATGTAATAGTAAGTAATTTCAATTTGACAGAATCACTTTAATTGTAATTAATAGTTTTTTTTATATACAGTGTATTTAGTCCTACTGCAGATATATTTTAACATTTTCATGACTATAGGCAGTGGCAACATTTTAATTCGGCAGTTGACTCACATTTTTATTGATGCTATAGTTTAAAAATATTTCTATTAACAATAACTATTAAATAGGGAAATATAGGTAAACAAAATTATTCTGTGACAAGAAACAAGCAAACGCAATTCTTTGACATGAGGTTGGAACAGAGACAGTATTTGATCCAATATTGTTTTGCATTGTCTTCTCTGTTTTGTAGCCGAGTTCTGCTGCAGAGCAGCAACAAAGTTTGTACAGATTATTATTTATAACAGAATTTTTGTTTTCGTTGTTTTACGTGTTTCAAACACATATCTGCGCAATGTGTGTACTTTTGTGTACTGTTAGATACAGAAAACACCAAAAGAATTTATAAATATTATGTTGGTATTATAACATTATTGTTGGTATTGATGGCATTCAACGTTCTGTCATTGCCAAAGAGAACGTTTAAGTCATGTGACATAACAACTTATCTGGAGGCACGTAAATGAGAGTTTACCTGAGGCTCAATGTACCTGTGGCTAGTTTACCTGTGGTTCTAATCACAGTAAACCCGGATCAACTGAACAGTCGCTCGATGCATTGTGCATGCAGTCAACAAAGAAGATGTTATTAAATTTTCTAACAACAAATATTAAGTTTTCTAACAACCCATTGCCACGAATGAAGTCAGAATCAAAAACAATAATTTTGAAACTAAAGATGTCTATAAATTTTGTAGGCAATAAATAGGTTATATCATTTTTGCCAATAGACAAGAAATAAGAACATGGCTTAAATAGAAAAGGCGTATTTATTAGCAAACCATGATAACAATACCAAATCAATAGGTAAATATATACAAACTTAACTTCTCAAACCAAACTGCATACGTTATTAATGAAATGTCAATAGAATGAGAAGTATGACAAGGAGATAGTTGAATTTTTTCTGCACTTAAACTTAGTCTGGAAAATTCCGATTTTGAAAGTAGTATTTTTAAAACTTTCTAACTGTACTGAAAATAAACGTTTAAAGAATATTATAATAACTGTGAAGTACAGAGAAGTAAAAAGGACAAGGATATGATATGTATTCAGCGTTTTTTTAAAGGAACAGAATAGTGAAGATTCTGGGTCTGCATGTCCGTTTAAATGATCATAAACGTAAAATGGGTACACGGTAAATCGAAGACGTTTGCTAAACGTAATTGGTACATTAAGCATAGACTATTTTGAAATCAAAAGTGGATCAGCCTGTCTTTTAATTGTGGCGTAAAGACTCGGTACAGGTGTGCGAAGTAGCGGAATCGACGACATCTAAACGCGAATGTACACGACACTGCATGCTCATCAATGATTTGCGGGGCGGGATGTTGTGAGTCGCTAATTCGTATAGGCCCGCCAGCCTTTCCTGAACAGTCATCTGCGCCGACCCAATGCATGAATTACCCCCACTTTCAAGTATAGCTAAGTTATCTAGAGAGAAGAGAGGGGAGGGGAGACAACGCTATAACGTTCACTGTCTCACTTTCATATTATTTCCCTCTCTGTCACACACATGCTTCCGTTGTTCTCGCCAGTCTTGTTGCAGCCGATGTTCACGCTATGAAACACTGCACAAGACTGCTGTGCTCATGTGCGAAGTGAATGCAAATTTTGTTAGCCTCGCAACGAGGTGTTTGTCTACTGCGCATCAAGACCTGAGTGTTCAATTGACATCATCCTGCCTCTAACAGTTTTGGGTCTAACGGTTTCGCGATTATGTTATCACCGTTTCTAGCAGAGTCGCCATCATCATCTTCATCTTCAACTTACCATCTTGTCGTCGTCGTTATTGTCAAAATACTACTTTTAATAATAATAATAGTCATCATCACCACAATCATAATCATAGTCATCGTTGTCTTATTCATATTTATATTCATTATCATTTTCATACCACATTAATACATTTGTGTTAGTAGCAGTAGATTATAATTGATATGTATTACGTGTTTCCTATGTTACACAGCTGCTGATAAGCGCTTGTGAGCTTACATATCTCATCGCTGATATAACTCGTTTTCAGTTTGGTACAAAGAGACGGTATTTTATTTACTTGAATTTATTTATTATTTTATCGTTATCGATATATCGTTATCGTTGTCGTTGTCATCGTTTTCATTTGACATAAAATTTTCAATTATTTATTTTGTTGCATCAAGGAAGGTAACTGTGACTCATTTCTATTTCATTTTGCTTCTTCTGTATACTGTTTTGTGATCCGTATTTATTTCTCAGGAATACTGCGGCATACTAAATGGGGATACTGTACTGAGACCACGTCTATGCTAGTATTGGCCGTGGCTCCGATTACCGACATTATAGGCACCCTACCTTAATTCCTTAATGTTTGGAACCATGTCTTTACCATGAACATGTTAACATTTATAGCCTAAGAAATACAAATTATACGTTGTGACCTTACTTTACTTGCAAACCGCTAATTATTAACAATAAACAACTTATATATATTTTACAAGTGCCAAAAATTTATGATTACATAGGCATTTATTAACGTCGCGTCGTCCAGTATTCGTTATTCAACATAATTTTACATGAAGAAGTATTTTTAAACATGTATGTCTATGCCGTAAACGATAAAAATTATTTCAGTTGGTCGCAAAATCAGATAGATAAGTAGTTAACTGTGTATCTTCAAAACAATGTGGGAGCTTATGCTGATACGCTATTGTGTATGTAATACAGGAACTACTGCTGATAATGGTTTCTGGTTGTAACTTGACGAATTGTAACGTATTGCTACGTTACAAATCCAGGGAACCCATCTTAACTGACACTTGCCAATTACATGGGCTGCCTACGTTGTAACGGACTGTCATTAAACTCAAATTAATAGAACAAATTACATAAGATAATTATAAGGAAACAAGGGAAGGTATTTCACTGATTTATGCACTCATTTTCATGTGTAACAAGATGACTTCTCTTTATTAACAACTGTTACTCAAAGATCCCATGACATCATTAATTAGATTAAAATATTTAAATGCTTTTCATAAAAACTTAGGGATCAAACTGATTATGTATTCTTTTACCTCGGATCCGAGTTTACTCTAAGTATATTTATAGCAAAGACTTCTAAGTATTTTGAGTTCATCTAGACGCTTGCAAGACTTCTTTTACCATTTGAAGAATGGTATTATTACTTAAAGTGATTATAAATTACATTTACATTTAAGGCGTTACAACGTATGATATTGAATCTTACAGTAAACTCTTAGCTTGTCTCATTTTAGTGTTAAACAAAATTTATAGTCTTTGAAAAGTCTCTTTTTAATGTGAGTTGTGTATCAAATATGATTAACTCTCGATAGGCAAGCTATCGAGTCACCTTTACAATTGGTCGTAGTAACCTCGTCCTGGGGTGTCTCTCTTTGGAATTCTTGAAGTCGGCATCATCATCTGGGTCGTGTCTTCGGCAAGTACTAGATAGGATGTTCACTGCGGAGATTGAAGTTTCTTTTGTGAAAGTAGGTGTAGATCCACGGAGGTCCTCGTCAGCGTCTTGTGCATCGTATACGTGTATTTATGAAGTTTATGCAGATCACATCTTCATGTATAAGGTTGTACTTGTATTTACCTCTTGAGGGGAGACGTCATCTTGTTTACTACTAGTTAAGTTTTTGTTTTACTTATTACATTTTTCTTCTTAACACATCTTTATATCATTCACACATTACACAACGCTCGCCACGTTTAGCAGTGGTAGCTAACATTTTAAAATTAAATTAAAAAAAACAAATGCATTTTCGCGGAGCTCTCGCTCATACGTCTGTACGGTCTGACGGCAGCATAGTGACTCTCTACTAGATTCGACTGGCACATAACAACGGAGAGGGGCAAGTACTCCGCGACAATATAGTTCCTATTTTTATTTAAATTGACATTCTTATTACCAAAAACAATACATTAATTATACATATATAATTTAAGTGAATTATTTTAACTACTACTCGTGCCTTCAAATTTCTAATTACAAACATTATGATTTTTATATCTTCCTAAATTACAGACGACTCGATAAAAACGTTGAGTCCGGAACTAACAGGTCACCGCATGATGACTAGCAAAGGGTTAATTGTGATATTAATAAGTTTTTTTACAATTCGACTTTTTATTAGTGCTTCTGTTGATTTTCATTCACTTCTCATTCTCATTTTGATTTAGTACAGGGGCTTTAGGTTTAATAGTGCGATTTAAAAATACTTAATCGCTCGCAAATTTAATTTTTATTTATTTAAGGTTACAGTTTCAATTAAATCGTCACAGAATGAAAAGAAAATTCTTTTAAGTGTACTCTCGACGTGTACTTAACTCATCACGTAATAATTCAATAACGAGATTCACGCCGAATAATTCAACAATGATTACTAACCACTGTATACTTTAATTTACTGACGACGCTGTAATAATTTTATGTGTAATGTGTGAGTTATAAATTTATTCAGTAATTATAAAATTAGCGAGAGATCTGTGGCGCCAATCTATGTGTGACGATTTAATATGCCTAAATCCCACAAAATTAAAAAAATGTTATAATACTAATATTAGCTTTAATAAGGTACGAATGAACCCTTCTCCATGCCCCGAACCGGTAGTAACCTGCCGATTTGCCAATGTAGCAGTTAATAAAATTAGATTTGAGAAACTAAATAAATCCGTAACTACCCCTAGTCACATAAAAGAGTAATCAAAGTAAAGAGCGATGTCATTAAGTTGTAAGCGAATTAAAGGAAAATAATTAATAACAAGTGAGAACTACTTTTACGCTGAGAAGCTACCCGCGCGCGGACAGCCTCTTCACCCCTATAGTTAGCCAGTTCAGTTGTATCTCAGACTCCGCTGCTGATACAGCGTACAAAAGTATGTAGTCAATATAAAAACCTATAAACGAGGAGAAGCTTGTGTGAGATAGCCGGATGATGTAAAAATGTCGAAAATGACGTGAGTGTATGACAATGACATCTCTGTAACAAACTAACATCACCTAAATGTGATGTTAAACTTTTAACATGTAACTGTTAACCGTAAGTAATATGTGCGGTACAACAATGTGAATACCAGTGAAAGTTACAACCCAAAACCTACCACAAGAATCTACAGACCTAACAGACGACTCATCTTTAGGAATGACAGCAGATTTCACCAAAACACGATAGCCAGAAGATCTCCAAAACACCCTGCACAACCGATAGAAGCGCCGATTCGCCGACGATGTTACACTCAGGTGACACGGAAGTTCAACTTCCGTGGTTCAGAACTTAACTTAAAATAATACATAATAGACATTTAATTAACCAATTAAAGTAAAGTAAAACACGAAAGACTGACTTAGTTACCATAAAATTGTAATTTCATGCTTAGTAATAATATGTGTTAAGTTTAAGGCTTTTATGAATATAACACGTTAAAGTTAAATAAGCCCATTCTTCAGATGGCATAAAATAAAGATTATAATTTTAATATCATATACTGAAACAAACTACTCAGATCCGAGGGCAGTACAAGCTATGTTAACTCATTAATTACTCTAATTCTATTTGTACAAGAGGTGCAAATGTTTTTATTTTTAATATACTCATTACTAAATTTCTTCTCAGATGTTAAAACATTATTTAATAAAGAGATGTCATGGTCCAAAAAGGTGAGTGAATAAATCTACAAACCCCTGTCAATATTCATCAATTCAAGGGATCCTATTTAACATTTGTTTACATTCCAGTTATTTATGAGTTTGTTAAGATTATGGCAGCCTGTTTAATTGACCTGAGCCAATTAACCAGGTTCCCGATATTATAACGACGAGACGTTATATATATATATATATATATATATATATATATATAAATTTCTGCAACCCACATACTTGATATTTTGATGCCTGCTCGACCTCTCATTGCAATACTTACAAATATGTAGTCTACATGAGCCAAGGATCAGTAGCTGTTTTATATCTTAATATTGTAAATTGTGATTAGTGCGAAACAGTGCCAAGCGTTTATTTGTTTTAAGTGCTTTAGTAAGTTTAATGACTTCAGAAACTGTCTGTCCCTCGACTGTTATAAATACTGTGCCAGGGATTATTCATTTGTAAAGGAGACTCATTGATTAGTAATAGGCCTATATAAGTTTTAATTTAACTTGTCAATGTTTTACTGACTTCATCGTTGAATTCAGTTTCCACTTCATATGTACGTTGTTATCCAACGCTGAAAACGCTTAGGGGAAATATTCTTTTTAATTTCGTGATAAATGCCGACACAATGATTTGTTTTTAACAAAGAATTTCAGCATTAATATAATTTTCGAGTGATTTAATATTAACTGGAGATTAGGTAATTCTATACAAATATTCATAGTTATCAAAATAATTTATCGTTTATTAAATGTTCATAGACTAATTCGATCAGCTCACTGAAATCCGAAATAGAAGACTGGTGATCTGATGCTCTTTATTGTAATGTTCATATAAATGCAAATTACCGCTTTTGCGAAGAGGAAAAAACAAGTACAGATAATTTCTTCATCCTCGACAAAGTTCAGGATCGAATGCCACAATAAAGCCTATTTTACGGTTTTACATTCCTATAGGAAGCGTACCAATTCGACGGAATGAATACAATTATTCAATCGAAATAACATACTTGTATCATTCAAACAAAATTATTTTTTAGAGAGACTTCAGAGCAAGGAAACCAACAAATGGAATCCAGAAATACTGTATGTTACCTTCCAGCATTACCGTTAATGATCATTGTGATCAGCTTATGTTTACTTATTGGTAGAAGAAAATTAACAAAATAATAATAATAATTCATCAGAGAAGTAGACATTGGGGGTAAGAGTTACCTGGAAAAAGAATTATGAAGAATTTACTTTCAAACATGGGAAACGTTTAAATACGGATCGTTACAAAGTGAAAGTAAGAGAAGAATTGAAAGGATAAGCTGATAAATTCGTACGTACATACACATATATAAGCGGGCGAGTGCACGCAGTTGAGTTGAGAGAGGTTCAGTTTACTGAGAGAATCTACAACGAATACTGACACAATACCCACCGACCCACGGCGCCAAGTGGTTGCGACAAAACATACTCGAACGGCCGACTTTTGGTCTCTCGCTTTCTCCGCAAAATCTCTCATTTTAGTATCTTACTCTTCCACATAATATTTTGTTAGAGTTTACACGCCGGTAGACAATGCTTTATTTTATTGCATTTTTGCTATTTTGAAAAACAATGGTTAGACATATGAATTTATTTTCACAAAACTAATCAGTTAATTCAAATTCAGCATTCTGTATTTTAACAGTTTTTAAATTGTTTTCCATAAAGGTAAACTGAATGCCTTTATTTCTTGTTGCGTATAGTATTGTTTTGTTACAACGAATACGTTTATAACCTAGGTAGTTTGTCAGGGAGATTATTTCTCGTTTCTGACGAGTGGTGCAATTATCTTGGCTTGACGAAAAAAAGGAAGACCGAGGACACATTTTCCAGACGACGAATGAAGAAACAGATCTGAAAATATTTGGAAGAATGGCTTGTAGAAGACGTAGTGTAGGTTGAAAGGAAGACCGCTAGTCTGGGGTCCAGAACAGACTGTGAAATCTTTTGAGAAAAAGATATTTTTCAAGTACTGTCATAAATTTGTAACCGCAGAAGAATTTTGAACTGGGAAGTTTTGTGGTGAAGTACTTTTAGTGTACTCGATTCTGTGAGTGTATGAATACTTCTGTGTGAAGAAAGACTCGATACCACGGACAGGCTCAGTCACTTTATGTGTATTTTGTATAATGTCATGTGCCGATATAGTGTAATAAATGTTACCAATTCATTTTCATCTCCGAGAAAAGGTGGATGAACTTTGTTGTCCGAAGGAACTTGATACACAAGGATCATTGTGTACAAGCGACATCAGTTCTCCCCGCTCCAGACCAATCAAATTAATTAACTAAAGTAAACAGTGGGACCAATTTAATAAAACGTAAAACTGTGAAAGCGTAGAGATACCTGCAATATAAATAATTTTCCAACCACAAAGTTGGAACGTTCTAATTATGAAATGAACGCGTTTCAATTACTAAATGAACGTCTCTCAATTACAGTACAATTGTTTTAGCAAAAGCGTTGCGCACCTGAGTACACGTAGAGAAGTGAGTGTGAGTGTGGGGATGTTTTATATAAATATGTGCTTGTGTTTGACACAAGCAGGGAAATGAAATATGACGGAGACAGTCCCTCCTCCTCCTCCTCCTCCTCCTCCTCCTCCTCCTCAACGTATGGCGCTACAGCCCGAAATCGGGCATTGGCTTTCCGTGTCTTGACCCACGGGGTTTTCAAAGAAACACAGAAACATCACTTAAAGTCATCCAAGCTTAACAGAACATTAAGATTCAGTAAATACTCGAAAGAAGAAAAACTCCTATCCCATGATCTTCTGTTTATCGTTACTTCGGCTCACGCTTCACGCAGATTTATCGATAGCGAACGTTTTATAGACAATAGAAGTTATTAAAATAATATCATCTTATTCTTTGTATTTTAAAATAAATAAATTTATACAAATATTCCAATTAATATAAATATCTTATTGGAGAACAGTAGGACTAAATAGGAAATCACAATTTGTGTTATGTCTGTATGGTTTGGTCTTCTTCTAGACTCCACAGTACAGGCAAAATGTCTGTTACGAATTCGCTTTCCAGTCTAAACATCTCTTCTACTTCTTCGTTTCTCTTTTATTTCTTGGATTCTTAAACTCTCGTCGTTTCTGATATCTGTTACGTTCACATTTTTATACAGTTATTCGTTTCCTGCCGGGTGCAATCCATTGTAGTATCATTATTTTAATTCCTTTATAATTTCTTAATGCACTTATTCTGTCAATATTAATTAGTAAATTTAATTACTGCACTTATTAGTCAGTAACATTCTTCAACCTTGTTAGATTAGTTTGACTGGATAGAGTAAATACTTAGTGTTGTTGAATAGTTTGAAATTGCGAAACTCGAAATATGTAACTTGAATAGATTTTGTGACAGATTACGCTTTAAATGCAAAAGGTATTTATCAACAAATAACTTATGTAAACGAGAGAAATTTATACGTTCTCCACACACACACACGCGCGCACACGCACACAACGATTTTTGACTAGAGTATAATCTATGATGTCCTCAAAAGGCCCAAATCTATGTGTGTGTTATTGTTGAAAGTAACAACACATTAGTTATAGCGCATTCAATTCGTCAGTTAAATTAGGAGTTATTAGTGCTGTACCTGTTCAAGTATTATGACAAACGTCTGTAATATCTCAGCAAAATGAAAATCTGCTTTGCAGTACTTTACAACTGGTCGAGACGGTATTACCTGTGTAGGGTGAAAAGTTTCGGGTTTCACAAAGAAATGGCGCCACTATCCTCATTATTTTGATACTGATGTATTGTCTCATCCGATGTAGGCTGAAGGTCGACATTTCAAGTCGATGAGTTGTTTGGTGTTAGTTGGACGATCCATCACAGTAAACGTCTCAAGCATTGTTTTAACAGTGAACATTTTGAAAATTCTTGCTTGATTGAAGGGTTAAGTTCAAAAGACATGAAAAAGGAGCTGTATTAAATGTTTGAAGACTCTTCTTTATTGAATACAATTGAATATAACAGTTAAATGCCGGCTAAATTTGAAATGGGTCTGACAAGCCAAAATGATGAACTACGCAGTGGACGTTCCATGAACTGTCTACGCTCGAAACAAATAAAGAAAATCGATAAGATCGTAAAATGAAAGAGAGTGAGGTACTAGAGACTTTGTCGTATCAACGGAACGGATGCGCAGTAACTTACACGAACATTTGTTATGACAAAGCTGTGCGTTCGATAGGTGAAGCGTTTGTTCACACCTGACGAGAAAATATAGAAAGATGATGCAACCAATTGTTTGGCATTCTGAGACCTATCAGACGTCAAATCAATGGTCTACGAAAGGCGAATCAAACCCAAACAAGACAAAGACAATTCCACCTACTGATAGGGTTACTGGACAGTTTTCGGACACAAGTAGAAACCTATTCATTGGTTACCTTATTCAGTTATGTGAACTTACTAGAATAGTTAAACAATAAAATCACGTAATAACGGCTACACTTAACTCAAAAAATGATATTTTACCAAAACAATGCACCAGCATACACATAAGTTATTAAGCTGGCTAAAATCAAAGAATTAAGGACCGATTTGTCTCTTCACCTACTTGTCTGGTTTAACTCCAAAAAATGTCTGTTTCCTTCTTAACCAGAGGCGTAGCTGGGGGGGGGGGGCAAGGGGGCAGCCGCCCTGGGCGGCATAGCCAGGAGGGCGGCAAAGTGAGCACATACTTATGAAAATTGTTTTCATCATCATCATCCTCAGTTTTCATCATCATCATCATCATCATCCTCAAGGTTTAAACCAAGAATGGTTTGTTCCGGTCTCAAAAAGGCAAATATTACAGCTGGTCACTCCAGCGCTTCCTCGGACGTCCCACACCTCTCCGTCCCCTCGGCTTATAGTTCCATAGTTGTTTGGGGATGCGGCAGTCATCCATTCGGTAAAGATGTTCCCACCAATTCAGCCGATACTGGGCGATCCTGTCGAGTATACTCATAATATTCAGTTCCTGCCGTATATCTGTTTCTTCTATGATCATGGAGAGTATACCCTGCCACGTGCCTGAGAAATCTCATTTCAGCCGCTCGGATGCGACTGGCCTGGCCTTTCGTTAAAGTCCAATTCTCAGACCCATAAAGAAGTGTGGGAAGAGCCATCACCTTAAGGGTTCGCCTGATGGTCCCGCACATAAGGTTGAACCTATGCAACTTGTTCACCACGTCGTTGCTTGCATTATAAGACACACTGTAGCCCAGGTATTCAAAACTGCTAACTTGTTCCAGGACAGTACCGTCTATAACAATTTTTGCCCGTACGGGATCAGTTCCACAAAAAAGCCTTCACCTTGGTTTTATTATTATAATTTTTTATCTAAATTTACTAACACAATACACAATCGCTAAAATTTCTTTCTCTGACGTAAAATAATTCCGTTCAGCGCCTTTTAATGAACGATTGACATGCGCGATAACTTTATGCTCCCCGTTATCATTCCGCTGATATAGAATTCCACCAATGGCATAATCAGACGCATCGCAGTTCAGTACATATGTCCCCTCCTTTTCGGGATGAAACACGTGTAGGTTTTCCTTTAAATAACTTTTACTGCGTTAAATACCTCTTCGTGTCTTACCTCCCATTACCATTTAGTATTTTTTCTAAGCAGTTCCAGCAGTGGTTCAGTCCTTTTAGCATATGCAGTTGCGAACCGACGGTAATATCCGGTAAGTCCTAGAAAAGCTCTGATATCCTTTGCTTTTATAGGTGTCGGAAATCCCGTGATGGATTGTATCTTCTTAGGGTCCGTACTAACACCCTGCGCTGATATGATGTGACCTAAAAACTTTATTTCGGATTTTCCAAACTCGCACTTTACTCTTTTTAAACAAATGATTTTACTCTTGCACTCTCTATTTACGTTTAGTTTACCGAACCCTTAAATTATTTTACTTCTTAACAATACGTCTGCACTGGTGATTGTCAAAACAAGAGTGACCCCTTCTACACCAACGCGTCTAATTCAGCGTCCCGGAAAGCTTTACGTTTTTCTTACCAACAATCGCTTTTATAATTACGCACGTTTGGCTCTTACTATGGTCCTGGATTCACTAAGTATACTTAATCTTAGTGAATTTTACACAGTTATAGTCTTTTTACTTTTAATTTTCACATATTGAGTGATTTATCAATTTGTTTATAAGCTGTAAGTAAACTTGATTAGTTGTTCACAAATAGGTTCCATTTGTTCTATAACATTCTATCAAAACACAATTTGTAACTAAACCAATTCCATATTATTTAAAACAATTTCCGATTAATTTCAAATTATTAATGAGTTTTATAAATAATTACAACAATTTTGGGGTTTTAATTAGTTTTTTACACATCAAATGTCTATACCCAGTCAAAGCTTGCTCCTAGGCTTTTAACATACATTCAATATGGCTGACAATATTATTTTGTAAATTATAAATTTTTAAATTTTACTCAGATTTAGGCCTAAGTGTACTGGTGTATTTTACAGCAATACAATATATACTAGGAAAGTTTAGCAAAGTTATTCAAGTACAGTTTTTCAACGAAATTTGTTGCCGGCTTGTGTAATACTCAGAGTTTAGAATATTAATTTTCAATATGTCAACACAAACTGTGGACAAAGTGCACTTATGAGAAAAGTAAGACACTTTTTTAAGTTATGTTTTGCATTGTTTAGTACATAAACACATGGATGCGGTTATAAAACTTTACCTGTGTGTATGCGTGTGCTTTTAAACGGTTTAAAACAAATTTCACACATAAAAATTCTGTTAGTACACATAAACTGCATAGAAATGTTATTGTTGTTTTGTAGCGGAAAACTCTCATAGCACAGTGCAGATAATACAAGAGAAAAATTGTAATAAATGTTGACTCTGTTGCAGCCGTGTCTCGCAAGATTACGTGTCTTTGCTTTTACAGAATCACTGCAGTACGAATGTTTTCATATTTAATATTGTTAATCTAAGTGTTGTTAAGTTATATCGTAAATAATAAAACAACTAAGGCAACTGCAAAGTAGAGCGTGCATTGCGCGGACTATAATCAACATAAAAAAATGTTATAATCAGACGGTACTGTTGGGCTAGGATACACCCAGTGGAAATGGATTACCTATTACAATTACTACGAATATAATGAACAGACTTAATCGTAAATAACAAACAGGAAAATACCTAGTATAAAATGCGTGTATATAATTTATACCAACCACTAGAATGGTCGCCATTTCTTATAAGCGACATAAACGTGAATTTTATAAAAAAGAGTGAACATCTGTGTAAGTTGCACAGATTGTTTGGGAAACAGAGCCAGCAAGGAGATGTTATAATAGAGCTGCGGAACTATAGAAATTAATGTAATGTAATGTAATGTAATGAACCGTGTTAGCAGAAACATGGTATACGGAGATCAGAAAACGAAAAAGATTGTGGCAGCGGAAGAGAAAACTTATGTTTAAGAAATATTTGTATACTGTAAAATTTAGTGTTTACTACCTTATCAATTTTGTTTTAAAAATTGTGTCTTAAAACTCTACTTTGTTTGAAAACACTGTAGGAAATTTGAAAGAGACGACATCAATTTCACAGCGGATCTAAATACAGCACATAGGAAATAGAACAGGTTAAGTTTTCAATGTCTTATTCAAATTGTCGACGCTGATTGCATTGCATTGTGTTGTTTCCATGTCTATAAGAGACTAATAGTCAAGGGACATGGGATCAACAGAAAGCAATGAAGGGAGATTGCTCGCAATAGAAATGAACGTGTTGGATCGAAGCTGTACACTGTCAGGAAATCGTAGAGACATGAATGAAAATATAAAAGCTAGAATAAAAACTGAATATATAGGCCTACTATTGACGAAATCAAAAAGAACAGACTAATTCGCAATGTGTTGTACATTTCCATCTGAATTTAGAACTAAGGAAATTTGCAAATATGTTTTGCAAATATGAACAGTAGATTGTAGCTTACTTTTTAGAACAGAGACAATTTCCCCGCTACCATCGATGTCCTGTATTATACTCGGCCGTATGATATTTCCAGCAATCTACAGAATGTCCGAAAAGTCCCGCACCATAGGGGTTTACAATATGTGTTCAATATGGTTACCGGAAGTGTCGAAACATAACTGTAAACCATCTCCCAAATTCCGCAGAATGTTGGCCACCAAGCCAGGTGTTACAGAACGGCACTCAGTTGTGATTCGCTCACGCAGATGGTTTATGTCCATGATCTTGACAGCATAAACGTTGGATTTTACATAACCGCACACAGCAAAATCCATTGGGTTTAAATCCGGAGATCGTGGAGCCCATTCCACTCGTCCCCTACGGCCAATCCACTGTGGGAAGTTTTCGTCAAGCCAATCACGAACTTGTGTACCATAATGGTGGGGGGGGGGTGCACCGTCCTGCATAAACCATTCTGCTCTTGGACCCAGCAGATCCAAATCAGGCAATAATGAATCTCCTAACATTTCCAAATAATTTTCACTGTTAACTGTTCCGTCAAAGAAGTAAGGGCCAATGATCCGGTCTTTCCACAAACCACACCACACCATGACGCGACCTGCTCCTTGTTCCTTACTGCTGGAAAACCAGTGCGGATTCACTCGGACCTCTCGGACCAGTAACGTAAATTCTGTCGGTTCACCTCTCCGTTTACGTAAAAGTTAGCTTCGTCAGAGAACATAACTTTTGATAAAAACTGTGGGTCCTCTTCCAACTGTGCCAAAAACCAATAGCACATTTCCACACGCCGATCCGGATCATCATCTGACATGTGGTGTAACACTTGTAACTTGTACGGGTGAAACTTATGTTTTTTCAAAATGTCCGCGACTGTTGATCGAGGAACGCCCACTGGCAAGCTTGTTCGGCGAATTGATTTCTTTGGACTTGCTGCTACCTTTGCCAAAACCCCTTTCACCACATCTTCTGGTGTCCTTGGACGTCCAGATCGGGGAGCATCTGCCACACTACCTGTAGCCTGGAATTTCCTTAACAGTCTGCCAACCGTGGTGTGCGACACTGGCTCTCGTTCCGGGTGCCTCAGATTAAATTCTGCTGCAACGTCTCTATTGGAGAATCCTTCTCTTCCACAGAGGAGGATAAGCTCTACCCGCTCTTCAGTAGTCAACATTTTTCAGTACTGCAACAAACAAAAACACAACCCAATTAATGAAATCCCTATGGTGCGGGACTTTTCGGACACCCTGTATACGGATTTACACATCTATATACATAAAACTCAAAGTCTGAGGATTTATGGGTACTGAATACAAATCCACACCGTTACACCGATTTCCACCGAATTTTGCACAGGTAACCTTTGACACAAGCCGAAAAATACTGTCTAACTTAGAATTTGATATTTTGCCCCGTTCGCACAATTTACGCCCTTTTAATTATGCCTTTTCGTTGACGCGTATAAAGATGTCAACAAAACCATGGAGACCAGAATTAATTACCATAGTAACAAGTAAATAAGCAAATTATATTTAGCGGGATCAGAACTGTACCTTTATCCGTTCCCGCAGTTTTTAATGTTTTTAATAAGCGATTGTATTGATATATTTTGTAATTTTGTATACAGATACGTCTTATATTTTGTAATTGTCTTAAACGATTATAAAATTTATGCTTATACGTATTTCTGATGATGCAATGAATATGTAATGAAATATATTATATACTACTATTAAAGATGTCAAAAACATCATGGAGACCAGAATTAATTACCGTAGTAACAAGTAAATAAACAAAAGCTATTTAGCGGCATCGGAATTGTACATTTATCCATTCCTGCAGTACATTTTCGATGTTTTATGTAATATGCGATTGTATCGATATATTACGATGTGGAAAAGAGGAAGTATACTATTGTAAATTGTCCTATTACTTAATGGAAAGCGAAAATACGTGTTGTTTTCATTTGTGAGGTTATGTGACAACGGGTTTTGGTTTTTAGTTTACTCCTGAAATAAATAAAAGCCATTGTTGAGGAAAACATAACGTTTAATGTGTTATACAATACTTGTAACACAGTAACACTTAAAATAAAGAATTTAACGTTTTTGATTTAACAGGTACTTTATAAATATTTTAGTACGTAGGCTTTCACGGCCGGTGTCAATATGATTGGATAAAACTTCCGGGCTGAAAGGCCGTGGTCGATTGCTTGATGCATTGGCGCTATACGTAACTCACTGTTGCTTGTTCCCAGTACATTGGGGACGTGTTCGGCGTACATCTATTCGAACAAGTTTTGCTACTGAAGATGGCCACCGGTGGTGCGGCCGAAACGTATAGCGCCAATGCATCAAGCAATCGACCACGGCCTTTCAGCCCGGAAGTTTTATCCAATCATACTTTATAAATATGTCCAAAGGCTCTATAAACGGGTACTCTTAACTCTCCAAAGGCTGTTGCACCAACATAATAATTTAGTACAAGTTAAAGTAGTACAAGTGTTGAAAACAGCTTTGGAGAGAATTTAACTAATGAGTACAAAATTGTTATACGAGCTAACAGAACGCCACATAGACATAGACAATAAAATATATTAAAATACTTATACTTAAATTATATTAAAATACTTATTAAAAGTCAAATATTCGCGTGCGAAGCCGCGGGTAACAGCTAGTAAGAGTATATGCAAGTAAGGAACAGTATTTCATGTCAACACCAAGCAACGAAAGTGATTCTCTAAAAGAAACGGATATTTTGTTACAAAACAAGATCGTTTAACGCAATCTACCCTTCAGAGTGAACGCTGTCGTAGCGAGATTTAAATCAACAACCGTATTAGTAAAATCAATTTCCGCTATGTCTAGTTATTATCAGTGAAGACAAGGAAATATATAGCCTATCTTTCTGACGAAAAGAGATTGGTTTTTATTATCTACTAGCCGATTTGCCCAGCGTTGCTCGGGTTCATAATTTATTCATAGGCTCATACATTTCTTTTTCAAAAATTATCACTAATTTTCAGCGACGAAAAATAAACCTCTTTTCCATGCTATTTTAAATTTAAATCTTTCAAATGTAGCTTGAATACTACAATAGTTCTACTAGTAATTTTATACAAACCACTATGTTGTCTTTGGTACTGACGAGCGCTTTCGGCTTTCGGCAGAAATATTTGAGACCACTAACACTCCAATACAACAATAAACTACAATAGTTATTACAATAGTTTGTTATATAACATTGCAACAATTTTAATAGAATATTACAATAGTTTTTGTTTAAATGAAAATGCGTGTAGTTTTAAAAGAAACATTTAAGGGTGCAACGACAAAGTCTATCGCAATGCTTGTCCGTAAACGACATTTTTCGTCTTACCTCCTGGAGCTCTAATAAAGAGGTGTTTTTGTAAGCCAACTCTGGAGCACGCTACATAGAGCTGTCCGTGAGAAAAACACGGGGATTCTAGGTAAACACCACACCACTTGATTGATTGCCCCTGTGCCTTGTTAATTGTGATGGCAAAAGCAAGTCGCACAGGGAATTGCAATCGCTTGAAACTGAAGGGCACATCAGTTGGGATCAATGGTATTCGAGGAATGAATACGTCCTCACCTTTTTCTTTGCCTGTTAAGATTGGTATCATATTTTGAATTCGGCTGTTCAACTCGTGCACGGAATCGTTTTTAGTTGCAAGAATGGCTCTTTCGCATAACCATTCGTGATTTCTGTAATTTTCAGGTATACTTGGTTAAATTTTGTCGATCAGTTCTTCAACCGTTGCAACCAGAGTGCAAAAATCATGTAGAAATCTGTTTCGTCTGCTCGCAAAAGCTTGGCTTTGCTTGCTTTCGGTTGAATTTGACCGATGGACTTTCTTTTCCTTCTAGGCATCACCAGCTAACAACGCTAAAGTATATACGCTGATAATATTGACCGAACACTATAATCTGATTTTACGCGCTATCAAGGAATTGATTTTTATGCTCGCTTATACCTTACTTCGATTTGCAGCGCACCTGCTTAAGAATCTGTCATAAAACTTATTCTTATACCTCGAGAAGAATTCTGTTGCGCGTAATGCGCATGCTCGATTTCTGCCTTCGTGCGAGTGCGAACGGCGAATTTAGTTTTCCATAAAATGCACCTACTCTTGTTCCAACGTTATATTACTTCTATATTGTATAATCTTCCTTATATTGTTACATTCGCATTCTCACTGGAGGAATACTCTGTAGCGCACCTGCTTAAGAACATGTCAGAAACTTTATTCTTATATCTGGAGAAGAATTCTGTTGCGCGTGATGCTCCTGCTCGATTTCTAACTCTGGGAGAGGGCAAACAGCTAAATTAGTTTTCAATAAAATGTCTATAGTACTTGCACGCGCTGCGTATTTAACTGTCGTTTTATAATTCATTGTGTTAATGTTGAAATAAGGTATTTGTTAAATTAGTGTCTCCTAAACTTATTCTAACAATACAATACTTCTATAGATTTAAGCTTATCAATTTTTAAATTCAAACTGAAGCAAGCGCATTTATATTGTCTGAACACTACGATCTAAACATTTGCTATCAAAACGTTGTTTTTAATACTCTCTTATAACCTACTTCGATCTTAACTTATCCACTTTTAAATTCAAACTGAAACAACTCTGAATTCACGCACTATTAAGACGTTTCTTAAGATGCATACACCACCTTCGATATCATAACCTATATCTTTATTTATAATTAATGCTGGTATGAACTTAGAAACCTTGGTTAATTTGTCAGATATGGTGCACGATTTATCACCAAGCAAAAAGAGCAACAATAATATTAAAAATGTAAGGTTAACAGAATCGAGAAATTTTCTCATTTAAAGGTATTTATTTTGTTGGTTGCTATGGCAACCAGAATGTATTCTATTGTGTTGCCATGGTAACCAGATCTAATAGTTTTTTAGACACCAAAGGACCCCCTAAGGATCGTATCGAAAAAACACCTGTCCTATGTTGGTTGAAATATTTGCGTAAAATATTTTTGCCAAGTTTGGTTGAAATCAGTCCAGTGCTTTAGGAGGAGATGTGGAACATACATACATACATATTGTTACAACACAAATAAGCCACCCCAATACCAGGCAAAAAACGATGAATCAACTATATGGTTAAACTAAAGAAAATAAAATGACGATGACGCGACAAACGACTACATGACCCAACCCAAGTGATTGAATCAATAGATAAACCAAATAAAATGAAACCAAATGAGAAGGGGATAACCAAAATAAAATGAAATCGAAGAAGAAGGAAAATGAAAATGAAACAAACCAAGTATAAATGAAACAAAAAAGAAGAAATGAAAAGACACAAACAAATAATATAGAACAGAGAAAGGAGAAATGTTACACTCAAATAAAATAGTGAAAAAGAAACCAATAAATAACAAATGTAAAAGATAGTTATTAGTATCGACTAAATAACCAATGTAAATGATAATTGATAAAACTCGATAAAATAATGGCAAACTAAAAGTACACTAACCAAAGAAATAGAGTTTAAATGTAATAAAGGACACTATAAGGAACTGTATAACTAACCTTTGTAAAGAGAGAGATAGAGAGATAGTGAGGTAGTGAACATAAGTAAGTGACAAAGAAAATGTAATGTTAGGGATTACCCACTAATAACACTTAAAATAAAATATAAGAAGTGCAAAGAGATAGTGTAAAACCCCAAAATAATAAGAAACCCTATTGATAGGTATAAACACTTAATAATCTGTGATGAACACTAAGGATTATTGGTGAAAATTATTATTCAATAAGAATTTTGTTAATGATAGTATTAAGATTAATGGTAAATGAGGGATACAATGGTATTCAGGGAAGGAATCCCATATAATGACAAAAGTTAGTGTTACCATGGCTAGAGAGTATAGTTTATATAAGAAAAAATATAGTAAAGAAAATAAAAGCAAAATCAATAAACACCCTATATTTTAAGGGATAGTCAGTTAAGGAAATTCGAATGGTGTGATGATGTTTATCACCCAAAAATAATTAAGAATGAAACAAATTGTAAACAAACGTTGCATAATAGCTGTTAAAGAATTGTTCGATTAAATCTATGAATAGGAATATGGCTGAAGGGATTACACAGACCATAAACCTAAATGTTATATTGTATTTTATAAAGAATGGTAAATAATTGCCCAATAATAAACATTGGCAAAATAAATAAGAAAAAGATAAAGTAATATAAATCTAACGATACTGGAAGGGCAGTTAGAAAATAATAAACAAACCATATTGTAGAAACGAATGAAAACATTCAATAATTGTAAAACAGATCCAAAACAAGTCAACAAGTAAACAAATCATTTATAATATCAACACAAAACATGTATGAGAGTAAATTAATAAGTAATTAGTATAAAATAAGTAAATAAGGCCAATTACTACTTAAGCCTATGAAATGCCTAACTGTAAAAAACAAATAACTACAAATTGTAAAAAACTAACAAGAATATTAGCAAATCCAAGGCAAGCAACTAGTCAAGGATAATTAGTGAATCATATTAAAAGATAAATGTTAAACTAAGGACATAAAATAAGAAAGAAATGTAATTAGATAATATCAACATAAATGTTCAAACAATAATACATAAGAAAACCCAGCTTTGTGGGATGTCAAAATGATCTTTGAAAGAAAATACGAGTATTATTAGTAGTAATAATATTTAATACATAGGGAGGAAGACGGAAGAATAATAGCAATCAGAAGATATACAGTAATTTTGAATAAAAATTCAAATATGATAACAATGGTACTAAGTCAAGTTCAGCCAATCAGTACCTATAAGTTACCATGACAACTGAAACGTTATTTATGAATTTTCCGTTAAAATTATTATTCCATTCTTGACGCTCAACAGGAATAGACGCCAGGCCGTGAATGACCAAAATTTTAATATAAAACGTTTAAAAAGTGATCCAAATTCGAAAAGATGAAGACGTAAGAAGCTGATGAAGGACTAGAACATTTAACTGATGCCAAGGACCAATTTAACAAATTCCAAATTAATAAATTTCAACAACTAATACGAAAAAGAAGCCAGACGTACTTAAGTTCCAAAATAATTGAAGATTGAAGACTATTGAAGACCCCAATCCATTTCAACTGAATGACAGTACACATCAAGTCGACTGAGTTGATAAGTATTGCTAAATTATCCGAATTTCTGAATTAAATTCTCTTTAAATTTTTCTCACAGTAATCTGAACTATCACTATAAACTGATGATATTATTTCTTTCATAGATTAATAAAAAAATAAAACACTAAAATTATGTTAACTAGAAAAATAACCTGTATGAAAATTACGAACTTTTGAAACACACTTTACCACACTTCAGGAACAAATTATAATTACATATTATATTATTTAAGTACAATTAATGTAAGGTAGTGTACTTTATTGTAATCATTATTAATAGTTCTTTCGTAATCACAAGAATCCAGAATCTGAACGAAATAAACTGTAAACAAACGATTTCAGGCGCCATGTCTGACTGAATAATTCGTTCAAAGTCGATTCGCCAACCTTGAGAGTTTTGTCTTATAATAATTGCCGGTGCAAATTTGTTGAATAACAAAATATAATTTTTTGTAAAACTGAATAATTACCAATCACAATTAAATAAACTAGTACAGAGTGTAACCACTGTTCTTTATTCCATAGGAAAGTGTATATAATATTTGTGTATTTTAGCGAAAAACCAGGGTGACGGTAAACGCAACCGTCGGAAACTCGGCGAAATAACCGCTCGATTCAGAAGGTCGAACGAAGGCGGGAGTAATTTTGAATTCTCCATACCGTCATAGCTGAGAACGCTTAATCATCCTATTTTTTAATTTAATTGTTTTAATTAAACAATTTGGCGCCACCCGGGATTTATGAACACCTATTGAAGAACAGGTAAGGTTTCCACTCGCGAGTACTGGTAATTCGAAGTATCGCTACGGACATCATCAGCGCAACATACTGTATAAGTAACGACACCAGTGTGAGGCGAACACACAATACGTACACATTTTCAGAGCACGTACAAATCTAGTCGTTACAATATACATACATACATACGTATATACATAGATACATACAATGACTTTTATTTATATTAAGATGGAAAAAAATAACAAATCGTTTGGCTTATTTACTCGAACTGAGATGTTAGTGTCAGCGTAGGCCTATATTGTTGGTAGATTTTAGGCCTAGCATTTTCTTAAAAAACGTCTGCTCTTGAAACGAAGATACAAATTTACCTGTCTTATGACTTTGTTTTTGCGTGGATTATATTTAAACGAGCTATTATATTTTAATTTGAGGGTTTACATTTATCTGACTCTGTCTCTGTGTCTTTTTGGGGTATGTCTGACGGTAACTTTCGTAAAACGTGGTATACTGGTATACGTGTCTACGCTTTAACCTCACAGATCCCTGTTGTTTTGAGACTGATCACCCCTAAAATTAAGGGAGAGGAGGCAAAGTTCTGAAGCGGCAAAAATTGCAATAATCCATGCGTGATAGAGAATTTCAACCAAAATATGAATATAGTGTCAAGTTCTGGGTCTAAAAGAAATCCAAAATTAAAAAATTATATAAATATGTGCCGGGTATTACATTAAAGAGAATTTTAATCCAAAAATGAATGTAGTGTTTGCTATTAAAATGTTTTAGCTTTAAGGGCACAATAGGCCAAAATTTGAAGTCAAAACTATAAAAAAATTAAAAGTGCGGCATCAGGTTATGAGGGATTTTTATTAAAATTACAAACTCGGTATCTTTAATACTTTGACAAAATTAACAGGGATCTCTCAACATCCCATGCAAATTTGGGTCTGTCGACAAGTTTGAAAACCTGGCTTCATTTGCAAAAATTTCATGTATTGTTATCAGATATGCGTTTATGTGATAAGTATTAGATGTAGGCATATATAAATATTGTTACGACGGTCTCACTTATCGTCGTGTGGTGCAGTGGAAAACAAAATAAAGACACCAATTAAGTAATTAATCACCGGTTTTAATTAATCACAATTAACATTTTGAAATTAACAAGTTATTCAACAAGATTATACTCGTGCAATAATTCAGTTAAATTTGTACACACGCATTAAAAATGTCAACTAAGAGTCCCGCACAATAATCACTTTCCACTAATAACCACTTGAACGCACTGAGTAATCGCTGACGTAAACTGACTGAAGTGACCATCGCTGGATGCTTATATTTATACCCCGCTGAGGCGCCATTTTGGACGACATGTTAAACAATTGCCTATTACAGGCGTTCTCATTTGGCTAGAAACAGTGCAAAATGTCTGGCCTTGAACGCAGTGCGCCGACCGGTGCGGTCTGGAATAGCCTCGATTGTTGACGTAAGATAAGTGTCACGTAATTGTCTTTCATCTCAAAGTTGCAGCAATATGTACGCACACAAACATTACATCTGGGCTCTGCTGGGATAGCCGAGAAACGCGTAGAACGACACACTCCATTGTTAGAGAATGTTCCTAATTGCGTAACAATATGGGGGGACACACATGGATTTAAAAGCTTGAACTAAATTATTTGTCATTTATGCATTGCGGTTGTATATTTTACTAAAAAAATCAGTAGTTTCAAATTTTTTATCTTTACTAAATGATGGTTTGCCTCACATACTGTTTTTATTTTAATAAGTTACAATAGATCAATTGATGTTTTCGTAGTTTTTTGATAATAGAAAAATGATCTAATATTGAAATTTACCTAATAATAAATGTAATAGTTAGCGAGGTCTGCCTAATTTCGTTTAAAATAGTGAGCGAGGTCTGCAAGATCAGGGAGCTTACTAGGTGCAAATTTTGGGACACACAACTCAACTTTGGAATTTTATCAATCATCTAGAGATCGTGAAACGTGAAATTACAATAAGCACACATGAAATCATAACATACCCACGTATGCCTACACAAATAGGCATACCAGGAAACCGTAATTTAGCGCCGCATTAACATCACGTATTTATTTTGTATTTGTACATTTATATATGCTTGTGTGTGTATGTGTGTGCGTGTGCGCGCGCGCGCGCGTGTGAAACGAGGCGCATGCGAAGAAAATTTAAATATGGTGTTTCTGTTTGTATGCGCTTTTCAGTCCTTAATTTCGGCTGCTCTCTCGATTGTGTGGCTCTGGATCACCAATTCCTTCCCCCTCAATTTGCACGGCACTGTGTAGCGTTCGCGAAAACGTTTTGAAAACAAAGTATTTATTCTCTTAATTTGTCCTGTTCGTCTACTAACTGACACGTATTATTTCCTATTTAAGTCTTATAGCTACTGTGATCATGTAGAAAGGTTTAATCAACATTAATATTGAAACTTAAAATTTACAGGCATTGCACAAATGCAATGCACAGAGAAGGGCATTGAAAGTGCTTCAATAAATCTAAAAAATATATATTTATGTTCATTCCCCAATTACCATATATATGAATTCATTCTTCATTTACCAATGTACAGATTATAAGTTAAATGTAGCCGCATTCATAAGCGAAGTTTTATATGTATACTACGTTATTGACAACAAAGAAGTAGTTTCTATGGAAACTCACCGTTCCCATTTTCGATAACGCACCAGCGATCGGCCGCAAATGTGCGACACGTCCTTATAAACACTTTCAATGTTAAAAGATACAATTTTTATTTTAAATTGAAGGAATAAATAAATCGCGGAACGGATTTCATCAAGTTTTCTTCAATCACAATTACAACTTAAAATATTTCAATGTTACGTCACAATATATGCATGTATTTTTTATCTGTTAGATCACTTGGTTGGTCCGGAAATTGGGCTTGGTTTGCTAAACCGCTGCTGCGTTACCAAATGTTACAGTTTAAGTGTGTAACTAACAGTATGTTACCAATAAGTGTGCAAGTGCAATTACAAGTGTGTAACACAACTACAAGCTGAAGTTGTAACCTTTACGTTTGTTGTTACAATCATGTCATTCAACCGACAAATGTTTTCAGATAACGTCCACTAAGCTTCTTGTGACTGAAGTTGATTCCCACGTACTACGATTAATAAGATTTAAGTAAAGTTTCGTCTTCATGTGTTCATTTTTGGTGTGTGCCTGCGCTCGCATATGTGTTGTAGTTTTCATGTATGGAACAACTTCAACTTGTGTATTATTTTGATTCTCCACCACCACCTTCCCCACGATAACCACTTACTTCTACTTCACAATCTTCCCCAACACCCGTTTCCCTCCTCTGCCACTTTCCTCTACTCCCTCTACTTCCTTCTTCACCACGGCTTTCCCCTCCTCCTCCGACCCTTCTGTTCCCTCCACTTCCACAACACTATACGTCTCCTCTTTTCCCCTCCTCCTTCTTCTTCTTCTTCTTCTTCTTCATCTACTTCTTCAGACCTGTTGCTCCCAGTACTCACCTTACGCTTGTCTTAAAATAGTCTTTTATTCGAGTCCTTTGTAGCACTACTACTCTTTTTGAATCGTCACCCCCATAAATTAGCCTATTGGTCTACTTTGACTTTTCTTATTTGCCTAAGGACTCCATCTGGAACGTCCGATATTCCTTCTACTGTGTTCAGTGCCACGGGGTCTGTCTGGATCCAGTATGTTATGTGTCACCCTGAGTAATCCAACTTCAATATACGAATTTCCTTCTTGCATCGGACGGTCACTTTCCTTGCTTAATTCACACTCATTTTCACGTATTATCTCCAACACATGTTCTGCCCTATTCTTTGACTGCACATCGTATTTTAGTGCTACTATATACGCTGCTGAGTATCTCTGAATATATAGTGTTATGGCGTACATAATAATGATATAGGCCTACTAGTAGTACACCATAATGACGAAATACATATAACATTACTCTACACATTGTGACAGGAAGGGTGAGGTGCAGTGTCATAGTAATTTGCTTCTGTTGAGACCCGCACAGGTGTGATAACACTGAATAACTGTCGCTGTCGATCATTTGTGCGTAGGAACCATCCTCATGCTCGTAACCCATACAGACTGTTTGCCTACCACACAGTCGCAAAAAACACACACACACACACACAAGTTTATGTAAGTCTGCTTGCGACTTGTGTGTTAATCTGTTCGGAAAGTTATTAATTCCGAAGATGCGAATTCGATCTGAACGCAACAAACAATCACGCCTATTGGAGTTCAGTTGTTTTACGTAGAAAACTTCTGTACACGAGCCTCAACTATTATTGACGTTCTCGAGTACAACACAATTCCAATGTGGAAATAATAGACAACAATAATGTCAACAAGCACTGGCTCTGTTCCAACTTGATCCCTTCGCTTGGTTTAAGCGACTTCAACCACGGTACTGCGTAGTTACAACGCTAGTGTCAAATAATTAACATCGTTTCAATTATTTTATTTTAATTCTACATTTTAGTTTTACAAGTGTTGTTAGTAATGCAGTTAATGTAACGGCGAAGAGAAAGTAAATGATTAATGCAGGACAATATATCCCATTCTGTTACGTACATATAGTGTATAGTACAAAACTGACGCCTTGACGTGTGGTATTTGGTGACATCCGTCGTAAGTACGCCCTAAACTCAATTATATCCAGTTTAACAATCATCAACTTTATAAGGCAATTGCAAACATATAATTCAACGTCATCTTTATTAAGATTAAAATATATCCACGTACAAGTCTGCTATTCTCAGTAGTTTTCCAGTAACTAATAAATACAAAGTAACTAACGAATTATGTACACTTCTGGCGGGTCTGACGCCGTTTCTCAATGGCTTATTTGCCCAACACCGCCGTGTTGTTGGTTGCCTTACTTACTCTGGTTTGTTGATCGCTGGATTCTACACGTACGTTAATCACACCCTTATGTATCACATATCAAATAGAGGCAAATGCCAAAATGTGAAGGAAAGGAGTTAATAAATAAGAGTTACAAAAACACGGGGGAGAGTTCCTGAAGAGAATTCAAAGGCGAAGGCAGAAGAAGGTGTGTGTGTGTGTTAAAGTTCAGAAGAAGCACATTCTGCTTCATTCGGAGCATAGACGCCGCAAACAAAGTGTAAGAAGTATTTTAAGTTGCTCTTAAATACTTGAGTTTTAAGAGTTACTCTCTTGCAGAAATATAATGTAATAAAAATATAAGTAACAAAAGTCCATAAGAATGCATCAGTTAAAACTATGTATTTTCAAAATTGTTGCTTGTTTAATTAGCTTTACTAACAAATTCTCTTTCTCAATGTAAAAGAAATGTAGTACATATTAGAATTCAATTAATTTTAGATCAACTTAACAGTAAAAAAATACCTCTCAAATGTCAAGCGATTTTATTTTGAATCACCATTTTCTTAAAATCATGGCATGGACACCTACCTAATATCAGGGCTTCAGAAGTCCATATCAGCTATGGCACTGAAACTTAATGAGATAGCAAACAAACTCAGTTTCCCTAAATAAATTATATGAATATAATAATAGACAGATTAACACGTTAAATAACGGTACGCATTAAACCTTTATTAGTTGAAGCCCGATGGACTCTAAATAACGGGGAAGACTTTTTGCATTAGATAGTTGCTATCATGTTGGCCCACACGCGCGGTCGTGCCATTAAACGGGCGAAGTAAACACTACTCTCTTACTGATAACAAACGTATTTCACGTATTTACAATATCGTACAAAAACATAGTCGATCACTGCATAGTGGTCCAAAAATACATCAATTATAAAAAGTAAAGCCATGACAGGTTTAAGTGCTTTTAGCACGTGTGCTATGTTTGTAAACAAGTATTTGAGGCATATCAATATCGGCTTTGAGGCATAAACGTGTCTTACACAGGGGAAGTGGATACGATTGACATCTGACAGATTGCTTGTGCTGTGTATTAACCTCTCATTCATCCTGTTCTGAATAACGGAAACCTGTGAATGAAACCTATTGATTGGGTGACGCTACGAATTAGACTAAACATTTATTATCTTGTTGATACATCCTCTTCATTCACTTTTTTAAATATAAATGCGATATATATAATATTTATTATCTGCGTACCGTTTGTACTGCAATACACTCTCCATAATAATTATTCTTAAGCTAATAAAGATTATATGTAAATCTTGAAATAAAGCTTCATTGAAACTTTATGATTCTGTTATATCTCTAACTCTGCGAAGAAGTTTTTCCACATACAAACATATTAATATTTAATAGTAAAAAAATCAATATGCGTATTTTTTATTCGTATGTGATCACTCGTTATTTGGTTACGTGTTACTTGGGAACTGCGGCCTTCAGCTGTTGGAACGAATCGACGTCGGAGACAATAAAATGATAATAATAATTTGTGTTAGTCGCCTTACTTACAGGAATATTTAAGTCTAATTTTACAATTCTTTACAAATAGAATAAGCAATACCGACCAAACAGAATTCACACTAATAATGAACTAATAACTAAATTCTGTAAAAAACAGCCTCTAAAACAGTATTCCCTATGAATCAAGTTTCGTGGATAACGATGTTATTATACACAAACTCTGTATAATTTACGATCCGATCATTGTAATTCATATTTCACCAGCAGTATAATATGATCAATTAATATAAGTCATTTTAAATGAGGTGTGATATATTATACTGCATTTGAAGAGCCTGAAAGATTTAGTCACACCCACCAAAGCAACTGCTTATCAGTAGAAAGGGTTGCTGGTATTATACTTCTTCGCTCGAGTCAAGCCCGATTGAGCATTAAAAAACGTAAAACAATTGAGATTTAGGTAAACTTTGTATGTTTAAACTACTCAAAATTCTAGATTTAGAATAAAGAAATATTTTTCTATACACGAAAAGAACACTATTTGGACACTGATAAATTAATAGATTTTCGTAAGAAATCACATTTTTTTACCGCCAGTAATATTTAATACAGTGTGTACAAAATTATTAACGTTTTTCCTTTAAATCTCGCACTGTTAGACGTATTAATTTCTCGCTGTTAGAATATATTTCCTATATTTAATTTAAAAATCTACAGTTTTTTTTATATTACTGAATTTTTAAATTTCTGTCATCAGTATGTACGTATATTCGGTGTTTATTTTAGTTACATGTTCCGTAAGGAAATGGAATTATGGTGATCGCGAAAAAATCGTGTTCAAGATAAGGGCTGATTCTGATTGTACTACCCTCAAAACATCAAGAAAAGTCATTTTCCAAAAGTATCTGTGTGCCTATCTGTGTGTATGTGTGTCTGTATGTCTACATGTAGAATTTTTCTATGGGGAACGATAACTACAGAAAATTCAAACAGAATCAAATAACTTTTGCATATATGCCCGAGCTGCAGTGGCTCATTGTCTATTGATTCTGGTAAAGATCGGTTAAGGGGGAGGGAGAGTTTACCTGCAACGTTTTGCATTTTAACAAGAATAAAGTACTTAATTTTGATAAAAAAGTGCCCCGAAAATAAAGTCATATTAATCCACTCTAAAATAGTAAATGAGATATCTATAAATAAATGGAGAGGGTAGTTGAAGGGAGAGGGGGTGATTTTTTCAAAATTACTTTGCTGATATCAAGTAAAGTACGATTATTTAATATTAAAGGATAAGATACCTTAACAATTACATATGATAAAACTATTACTCTGTGAAAGTGTAAATATCATTAACGGTGGGGATCGGTTGAGGAGGAGGGAAGATTATCTGCGTAATTGAGCTTCTTTATAAGAATAAAGTAGGCCTACCTAATTTTTATAGATAAAGTAACTCGAAAAGAACACACTATTAAACGACTACCTCATACTAACAAAAATATCTATAAATGGTGAAAACAGTTATCGAACCGAATGCAAGTAAATGATTTAAAATATAAATCTTGGAACACGGAAGTCATGTATGGGACTCCATACCGATACTTTTTATTATTTACGCGTTATAAAATGTTCTAACCTGCGCTGGTTTGTAGAAAAAATCATAATAAAAATGTTTTTTTTTTGATGCGATACGTGGAAGCTGAGGTATTAAAAAAAAACACTTTAGAAAGAACATAAAAATATCAGTTACAAAAAAACTCAGTTTCGGTCATAGGCTAAGATAACAAGGGCGGACTCCCTGTGATACCCAGAATATCTTAGAAAAATTAATTGTCCCATTGTGACATGTGACGGCCGGAGCGTCGCTTTTACAGGAATTATCAGGCAGTTTTAGATCCGATTTAATTTAACTCAGAAGTTACTCCAAAAAAGTATTTCTCAAAACATTTATGTCAATTACTACTACCATGGCGCTAAAGTTCATAGTCGGGCCCTGGTCTGTCTCAACCTTTGCCTCTACTCATCTCTGTCCATCAAAAGTCTCTTCCAGTTCATTCACAGTTCTTCTATAGAATTTCTAGGTCGGCCTCTTGGTTTTCTTCATCCACTTGTCCTGCTTTGAGCTCTTCGGATTTTCGGCCCATCTCAGCCTTTATTCAGTAATAAACTCTAATACCCGTAATTCCTTATACCAATTGGTCAATACATGATTGAATTTGATTCTTGTTCACCGATCGTAATATTCTTCAAAAAATTTTCTTTAAAAAGGCGTTTAACTTTCCCTTAGATCTCTCAGAAAGCACCTATATTTCGAATTCATAACAAAGAATTTGCTTTATATTAGTTGATGTAAATTTGCTTTACACATTTTTAGTCTAGTTTTCTGGTACACTTCTTTGGATTTAACAGTATATAGCAGGACAAAATAACATTCGTTTGCCAGAGAAATTTTCCTTGTTTCTGATCCCTCTGATTTGTATCTCCAGGTGTACAAAGTTGTCTACAATCTAATATTTTATGGCTTCTGCTAAATTTTTATAGGTCTTTGTTGTCTTGACTGAATCAACATTTTAGTTTTTTAAAACTTAATCTTTAGTCCCACATCTTGGGCATTTGTGAACTTGTTCTCTGTGCATATCTCCTATACTGCTGTTAGTACTCATTACATTCCTTTGATATCATCCACATATGACAGAATTTGGGTACCCTTGAAGGGGGCATTTGAAGTATTTGTAGATGGTTTTCTTAAAGGATATTATACAACTGTGTTGAATACTGTTGGAATCAACCCACGGCCTTGCTTCAGTCCCCTTGTGGTAATCTCCCAAAAAGTTCTGTACCAAATTTT
The DNA here is from genome assembly GCA_034769895.1 of Magicicada septendecula. Taxonomy (NCBI): domain Eukaryota; kingdom Metazoa; phylum Arthropoda; class Insecta; order Hemiptera; family Cicadidae; genus Magicicada; species Magicicada septendecula. Next base: position 667,378,351 of record CM068368.1, read on the forward strand.
TACCAATCTTACGAATTTTATTAATTTACCGGATTCATGCAGCATTTCAAATAATCTATCTTTAAACCGAGTCACATACCTATTTGTGTTCAGTTCTTCTTTTAGTCTCGTTTGGTATCTTTGAACTGTCTCTGGGGTTTGCAGTTTTCCCATGTTGATTTTATTTAGTATAAGTTGTTTTCCTTTTTTGGTTTAACTAATTTAGTCTAAGTTTAGTCTGGACTAGGACGTGATCTGAGTTTATAGCTTTACCTCTGCTGGTCTTAACATCAGTAATACTAGTATCAACCCTTCTTACTATGAATATATGGTCGAGTTGGTTACTGTGCTGCCATAGAAGCTAATCTACGTTCCCTTATAAATACCTTTATGGAGGAAAAATGTGTAGCTTTCCTCATTTTACTATATTTTTATTTACAATAAAATCGATCAATTTCTCTGAATTTCCATTGCTTATTTTGTGGAGGTAATGTTTACATTATTGTCCCTAAAAACGGTATCACTTTGTCTAGTTTTCTACCCATATCTTTTATCACTAATTTGATATCATATTGTGGTATTCTATCACAAATCTTTTCTAATTTCATCTTTAATGTTTTACTCGTTGTCTGCAGGATGGAAGGGGGTTTGCATTTATAACGAATAGGTTGAAAAGTTTTGTACGTATCCTCATCCAACGCATTCTTTCGTCTACTGGTTGAAAATTTATGAAGTTAGATTAAGACTTGTCTATTATGAATGCCGGTCCTAGTTCCCTACTTTCCTCTTTCTTGCTACTATACAATATGATGTGACATTTTATATCAATTATTACATTTTCTAAGGACCTAGTTTCTTGTTTTGCAACTGTACTTCTTTTAGTTCTTCTAAAAGGTTTAACTACACATTTTATTTAGTGTTGGAACATTTCATATCACCAAATAAATTTCTATATTCCGACGCTCGAGGCGTCTCCTATTAAACCGTCGTTTCCGCAGCTTTCTTGAAGAATTCGTAATAGTTGTTTTTTCCAACATTGTATTGTTACTCGAAGCCCAACGCTCGATTTGGAGGGCTAGGATTGTGATCAACGTTTCTCCTCTAGACGAGTTGTTTCTACTACAACTTGGTGGAGTTCCAACTACCTCTTGAGCCACAGTAACACAACCGGTTATATCAAGATTTGACTACAATAATCCAAAGGATTGGGTGGTTAATGACCATTTGGACCCTAAATTGGTACACGTGAATAGGGCTGCCACCTGACAAGAATGTTAATACCGACCGGTTCCGGTCTATATTCATTCTGTTCTGCTCCAAAAGGATGTGGCTCTTTATTAAGATGTACGGTCGTGGCTGGAAAAGAGAGGACTAGGGGCTCCATTCGGAGCTAACATCACTTCGTCCAACTCTGGGGACTGGTGAGGATCAGTGCCCAGTCAACGCGGAACAAATGTGCTACCTCTAGAAGTTCATTCGAACTCTTTATATTAATTAATTACGACAAAAAATTCTTTTTTTTGTTTAATTAATAAAGTTGTGTTAGTGTTTATAAACAAAAACAGAAATAACACTGCTGCATGCCACTATTGGAAAAATTCCCGATTAGCGGTTTCAAGCTTCACAGCTCATCATCAGATCGTAAATATGATTAGCTGTCAAGCTTGAAAGCGGTAATCGGGAATTTTTTCAGTAGTGGTGTGCAACAGTGTTATTTCTGTTTGTGATAAGAAATTCGATAAACTTAATGGATTATTGTTATTAGATAGTAGAATTCGAATAAATTTAAGAAAGTTTCAGAATATTTTTAGTTTAATTTTGCTCAACGATCTCTACGTGCCAGGGCTTTGAATAATTAAGTTACGGAAAACAAAATATTGAAACATGAATTAGTTTCTTTGAATTGGTATTACTACTGACTCACAAATACATGAAATATAGTGACCTAAATAATTATACTTAAGAAAGTTCTTTACAACTTACAAAAAACCCTCTAGAATTTTTCATTTCTATTTGTTATTTATGATCACAGTGGAATTTCAAGCTCTTTCATTAATATCAGATGCATAGTTCAATAAAGGCTTTACTTGATACAAGTCTAACACTTCGCTCTGAGATAACAATGACTATCAAGTCTCCTCTACACACTAGGTTGGCGATGGAGATCTCAACTGAACTCAGCTCGGAGCTCATTGTAATGCCTACTCAATCTGGACTCGGAAAAGTAAAATTTGGATTTAGAACCATGCCAACGGACCATCGTAAGCGCTACGTGGTATAAGCATAATCGCTCGACTTGCTTACCTAGTGTGAGCAGGCCATGAGCATCAGAGTTCTTAATATATAAATCAGAACCTGCGACAAGCTCCACGCCTTAACTGATATCTTGAATCGTAGACTATCCGGCCTGCCAATGTCACTAGTTCCCTCCCTAACTTATGTAAACTACGTACAACTGTAAAGGGCGAACAGACACACGCGTGCGCGCGCGGTTGAAAGAACGAAACTGGCGAACCATGTCGCTGGTCGGTCAGCTGTTTGGAAAGTAAGCGCCGAGTTCCCACCCTCCAGATTCAAACCTGCTTGTTAAAGATTCTCACCTCCTCCTTAAGACATGCAGTACACAATTTTGTTAAACTAAGGCTTCTGGATAATTTACCTTTTATACATTTATAAAATTTCTTCCAGCAATATTCGTTCGGCGCAAGAAACTCAGGCGCAATAAGTTAAAAAGCCCCACGCCAAGAAGTTGGTCAGACTACGAGGCAGGAAAAACGAGATGCTTAGAAAGCTTTTTTTCGCTGTGCACAAACTAAACACGAAACGAAGTGAATAGCGGGTAAGCAGGCATTTTGAGATTAGTCAGGGTACGAACAACAAGGCCAAGATGGGTTGGCCTTTGTGAATTCAAGCTCAGTGGGCCGGTTTGAGTCGCGATGTATTTCGACAGAGGTCGTGATCATAGAAGTCAAGAAACAATAGCTTCTTGTGGTTGAATAATTAAGGCCACCAGCGTCGTACATACGCCTTTCTGAAGACTTTTAATTATAGAACATCAAGAAAAAGACAAAGGTAGCGGCCGGATACTGGTTCAGGACAAACTCACTTTCAGCACAATCTAACTTGATCGGAGCTCACGGGGCAATTGGCAGACATACCTACTAAAACTCCTCACAGAATGTTTAAATCGTAGGCAGACAACATTTTGTATCCTCTTGATACCATATAAGTACGACAATGCCACACACTTAACAAATTAAACCAATGTGATTCTTCTACCCGAACGAAGGATATCGACGCCGAATTGTGACGAAACACCTGTACGCCTATAAATACAATACCAAAATATCGATAGCCCACAATACACTGGTAATACACTCTTCAGTATATTTAGTATGTAGAATAGGACAAAATATCATATTGTTACGACGGTCTACTTGATCGTCGTAGTTACAGTGGAAAGCAAAATAAGTACAAGACACCAATTAAGTCTCTGACTATCTCTGATACCGTCAATAAACATAATGAGAGAAATCCACTTCGGAAGTCCTCCGATTCTTCGGGATAAGCCAATCTCGTCAGTCGGTAGATATTCGCTTCAAACTCTTGAAGGCTCTCCCCTGAACGCTGTCGCCTCGCTTTAAGTTGTTCACGGTACACTTCGCACAAATGCTGGTCACCGTACCGTAATTCCAGAGCTCTAGTTAACTCGGCATAGTCGTTCTGATTTTCATGTGGCACTTTCTGTATTAGTTGTGCAGCAGACCCTTTTGAAGCAAGAATTAGTGAAAGTCCTTTCTCTTCTTAAGTCCATTTATTTAAGCGAGCGGCAGCTTCAAATTGGCGAATATAAGTTGTCCAATGAGTGCTTCCATCAAACGTTGGGGCCTTTGCGAACACTGGCCCTACTACAGTTTGATTTCTCTGATATTTTGAATCTTCATCAGCATTTACTGATGGTTTTTCTTTATCAACTATTTCTTTGACTAAATGTGCGACTTCCTTTTTAATTTGTTTTATTGAATTTGTAATAGAATCTTCTAAACTTGACATATTAGTTTTTACAGTTGACACAGATTTTTCTATTTCAGATATTCTGTCAACTTGTTTGTTTAGCTCACCTCGTGAAAGGAAGAATTTTGCAGTGTTATCATCTTGTACGAACGCCTTAACTTCGTCTGCATGACGACTGACTTCTTCTTTTTGCCGTCTCTCTGGTGTTTCATTTTCACGCTATAATGTGACTGGTATCCATTGTTTTACGATTAATTACGAATTACACTCGTCTTGTACAAAATGTCCACTGTTTCCACTGTTAACCGTTCTATCCCACTTCTGACACCACTGTTACGACGGTCTACTTGATCGTCGTAGGTACAAAATAAGTACAAGACACAAATTAAGTCACTAATCACCAGCTTTAATTTTCACAGTTAAACAGTTCGTAATTAACAACACAATCTCTTATAACAAATCAAATAAAAATTGTTCACACGCAATAAACAATGTCTACTAATAGAGACTTGCACAATTATAAAACACATAACACAATAATTCTTCACTTTGACAAGCACTCAATCCACACTAGCGGACGTCGCTCACGTAACTCACTGACAACCCGGCAGCTATGGCCTTATATACGCTGTGATGAGGCCGAGTACAGCTTTCCCTCCTTAACTGCACGCCCGCACGGACGGGAGGAGTGGAGAAAGTTCTGGATTGTTCGGTACGCTTCTCGCAACAATATATTTAAAATAGGCAATTGTTAGACAAAGATATATGTGTTTTGAAATAAAGAGCAATATTTATAAGAAAACGTCATTATTACAAATCGGACAGTTTATTTGTGTGTGCTAGACTTTTTTATAATAGTAGAATGACTTATTCGTGAAAGTTAAATTCAGCCCAAGGCAAGGAAAGATGAAAGCCCCATTGTATTTAAATGTACTTAGTCTCAAGTATACTATCGGTAAAGAGAGAAAGAGTGGTGCTAGACATTCTACATGCCAAAGGAGATACCTAAAGGACAGTCTCCCACAGCTGTATTGTCTCACATTGCATTTCCTGCAATTTCACTTCTCTACGCCAGCCACAGCATCAGTTGACAATTCAATACGTAAATAATTTCTAACCACCATCATGAAACAAGTATTATCATCTACAACAGGAATTGGCTTGGCAGTGTCGGAGCGTAATTAATCCGCTGTAATTTCTTTTGAGCTAATGATGTGTTACTCGCTTATATCTATTGAACTTTTCACCTTGTTGTAACGAAAATCTTACTCGATGTTTACGTTAAATTTATGACATCGTTAACTGAAACGAAGCATAATGTAAAAAATCAAAGTCTACTTATTTATAATCCAAAAAAAGCATATTTTAATTTCAGTCTGGAAAAGAATGAACATATGCTCATTATATAATATTACTTGTATTTGTACTTGCCTATCTGTAAGGAGTTTAATGGATTACTATTAGTACGCGCTTGTCAAATAACGTGGCAATATATATATATATATATATGTATATATATATATATATATATTGTAATTGAACGTCGTTTTGGGGTTCTGGGGAGCTAACTTCCCGTTTAGTTTTGTTTAATATTTGTAAAAACTTTTGTTTAGTGTTGTATTATTATTGACTTATCCGGTTCAATTCAACCTAGCGTTGAATCCAACTTGATAAGTCCGGTTGATGCACAAGAAAGTATTTATCGAAGTATTTTTACTTCGGTCAGTTTATTCACACAGAAGTTCTTCCGTTGACTCGTTGAAACGGTGGTATAGTTTCCGTGCTGAAAACACAAACAATTTGCACTAATAAACACTTACTTGGTGAGTCTTGCCGAACTCGCAGGGTCGCTCTCTCAATCCAGTATATACGGACTTACCGTTTTTGTATTCGCCGCTGCTTGTTGAGTTGACCAATCAAATTCATTCACCTGTTTTCAACTAGTCTATTGAAATAAACTGACTGACTCTATTTCTTATGTCAACAAATATTTTATTCAAAAACAAGTGCTCGTTCTGAATGAGCAGAAGTATTATTTATGATTAGATTCAGAATAATAAGCAGAATAATAATTTTAACTTTACAAAAATTTGCCTCAGGGTGGCAGAACTGTTTACAAATTTAATGTATCTAAATGTTTGTTAGTTAATATTAGTTTAATACCTTCGTGAATTCTTTGAGCTAACAGGATACCAAGTCATTGAATAGAACTCTCATCGATTGTATTAAATACTTTGATGTTGACTATAATTCAGTCACTTATAATTAATACACAAAAATAATAACCATGTGTCTAATCTGGACATTACAGGTTAGTAGAATTATTAGATTCAATGATAATAAATTCTTTAAACAAAGTTAATTAATGTCAAGATAATTCTTGATAATACAATTAAAATGAACAATGAAATTATATATTTTGAAACAGTGTTATTTGGTTAAACATCTGATTCATTATTTAGTGTTATTTAAATATAGTTGCATGGCTGTCAGTAACCATATATCCTGGCAACCTTGGTTATTATTCACAATAAAAATGACATTGAAATATTATAATAGTAGGTTCCTTTCCTAAATCATAAAACATAAAAACATTGAAATATTATATTAACTTTCGTTAATAATTCAATCATTTGACAAGCCTCAGTCATTGGCAATTGTTGGTTAAATTAATTGATATGTTATGGTTGACAACTGTCATCAAGTGTGGTAAAGTCACACAAAAAATAATTATGCATAGAAATTAATTGTAAGTTTAATAAATTCACAAAATAAAAATAATCAAATCCCTGAGGATTGTCATTTGTTGTTCAGTCACAGTTACAAATACATCTTAACCTATGTTCATTGTTGTTATTAAATGTTTCGATAATATCGTTTTTCATGATTTGATTGAAATGGTAAAAATCACTTATACTCCCTTTTATTTTTATTATTTTAATCCCGGAATTGCTCTGGATTATACACTGAGCAATCCTTATTACGCACTGTTACACTTCACACTCTGATAGGTCTACTAATGTATATTCGTTATCACAATTTTTAGGTTAGGTCACTCTGTTTACTTAGGTGACGCGCACACATTAATAGATCAGCTGACTTTTTCTCTCGCCGGACGACATCTCCTCGCTTCCAATGTTGATTGAAAAGTGACCAGAACGCAGGCCTCGCTCTGCCGTTCCGTTCAGTAAACGTCCAAAATTTGGCTAAATCCGTGGATTTGATTGGTGGGCGATCTTCAATTTTGTGTACATACCCCCTCGGCGTTTTATTTCAATTGTTGAAGTCGGCGTGGGTCTTTGGTTTCGAGATTATGAATGTTTTTCTCAATTTGACACAAATTCTTTATAATTGTAATAACTTTGTTAATATTGTTCCGATTTTAAATCTGAGTGTATCACTGAATTCGTAACACTTGGCTCTATTTTTTGAGTCCACTCATGGTGTGCTTTGGTCCATTATTAAGGAAGTTAATGTTTGTGATTAGTACTGTTCACTAGACACTATTATTTTATATTTAATTCTCTATTATCACTATATAATGGCACTCATACCCACTTGAGGGCATGCCTTCCAAGTTCTCTTACACTCCTTAGTTGCTATTTACTTAGATTTATTTATAAAATACAATTCTTATGCTACTGTCATCTTAGCCTAGGTTCTTACATTTATATATACATATTTCAACTATTAGAAAGTGTTTGTCTACTTTCTATTTGTTTCCAGTTGATGATAACAAAGGGTTACAACTACTGGTTACCTTTGTTAGCTGGAAAATTAATTAATTTTGGTCATTTCTGGTTAATGAAGTGGTCTCTATCTTTCATCATTAGATGCCTACTTAATGCTATTCTTTTCTGGTATTTGAGTTCTTTTTGTTATTATCTCTTAGTTACAATAGATGAGTAATAACATTGTCTTAGTACTGGACTTGGTGTGTTTAATACACTAGACTTTTCTACATTGCATTTGGTTAAATAATACTAGTTACACCTGGTGTCACATGACAGGTGCACTTAAATACAATTGTAATATATTATATCCTGTCTTATTATCTTTGTACACTAGTACAGTAGTGGTATCACACTCTAATTGTGGTATTGACATCAACATTTCATTTCTATTCGTTTTTATAATATGACTTTATACAAGTTCTATATAGTGAATTCCATTTTAGTGGGTTTTGGTTCATTTTCTTTGTTTATTTTCTTATTTAAAGTTTATTTTGGGTATCTGATTTTATTACCTGTAGAAAGATTGTTATTTCTACTTGCTTTTACACAGAGTACATCCTGGTTTGGGTAGGTTTTTCCTACTGTTAGTTGTGAATTCAGGTGAATCTTACCTACATCATAGGTTATGTTATTTGGTCATTGGTGCTAACAACGTGTATGTTAGTTTGACACACATTGGCATTCTTTTAACCTTATTTTTTACATGTCTGGTTTTAATAAAGGTAACTAATTACCTTTTACTTATTCTCTTGCTTTTATATACATTATTGTCAGACTATTTGACTAGTGTTTGCTGATATTCTGATACAAATTAATACTCCTTTTGTTACATTGGTGCTGTGCATATCTTGTTACTATGCTTAATTTACAGTTTCTAATCAATAAGTATTATTGTTATTTTACTTCCTTGTATAACATTTCTTGTCTTATTCATTTATAACATTATTTATAGTACACTGGTCATCTCAGTTAGTCAGTTTTCTGTCTATCTCCTTACTCTGCAGGTTGATTGGTTATTACACATACGGGTAGATGTTGATTTATAGTTGACTGGCTCTTGGAATCTTTATGCCATGGCTGTTGGATGTCCTTCTCGTAGTAGGTTTCTTCACTCATTCTTCTTTCTTCTTTCTTCTTTCTTCTGTTGTTTGGTTCTTCACTGATTCTTCTTTCTTCTTTCTTCTTTCTTGTGTTGGTTTTGATTCTTCACTGATTCTTCTTTCTTCTTTCTTGTGTTGTTCTTTCTTGTGTTGTTTTGATTCTTCATTGATTCTTCTTTCTTCTTTTGCTTTTGATTCTTCACTGATTCTTCTTTCTTCTTTCTTCCTTCTTGTGTTGGTTTGGTTCTTCACTGATTCTTCTTTCTTCTTTCTTGTGTTGGTTTGGTTCTTCACTGATTCTTCTTTCTTCTTTCTTCTTGGTTTGGTTCTTCACTGACTGAAAACTATTGGGTGGTTGCTTCTGGTGGTACAATCATTGTGTGGTGCAATTTCTCTTCACTATAATGTCATTTCATTTGTATTTACCATCAGTTTATTGACTCTTATGGCTGTGAGTTTATATTTGGTGATAGTTAGCTCATGTAGCATTGAGCTTGGCATTTTAGACAAATTATTTGGCTTGTCTCTTTGACTCAATATCTGACATGTGTAATCATTTTAGATCACTGAAATCTTAGGGCTCATATGTCATGTTACAATATATATATATTGTTACATGATATTTTGCCACTCATCTTGTTGACAGAAATATACTTAATTACTCCTACCAAAAGTACCAAGAAACATGATAGTTTTGTGTCAAGAACTAATTATTTAACTACTTAGTTAAATAATATTTATTTATTTTGTTATTTAATTAGTGTTAACTAAGGCTCTAATAATTATGTTTATTAAAGTTAAAGGAATATGAATAACAGTTATGTTAACTATTAAAGTTAGTAAGTAAGGAGTATAATGTTTTGGAAACTACATTTGGAATAAGAATTTATATTAAAATTAGAATAAACAATGTCAGGTTAAGTTATATTATTACTAATGGTGTCCAATAGTTTAATAAAGTGAAAAGTACAAGAAGAACTAATAATAAATAATTTTGGGACAAATAATTAAAAGTGTAAAATGGTAACTCAAGAAATATTTAATGGAAGATAAGCAAGAGTGGTATCAAAAATAATCAGTGTTCCATCAGAAAATCAAAGATACTAATAAATTGAAGATCAAAGATCTTTTAAAAATGTTATAGCAGTTTAAAGAAAATGAAAGGTAAAATATTAGAAGTTTGTTTATATTGAGGCTCAGAGAGCTCCATAGTAACATAAAATGTTACATTTCACACCAATGAAAGCTAAGATAGGCCTTAGCAACTAAAATGTTATAAATTAAATAAAGAGGAGTGCATTATTAGATCTAAATGAGAAAGGTTGATATTAAAATAAGAGTGACTAATCCAACAGATTGTAATTTTCATATCAGTGAAATTAATGTAAAGTTAAATAATACTACTAAACAAAATAAATAGAAGAAAGAAGTACAGTGTCATTCAAAAGAAGTAAATCAAGTAACATATGAAGAAATAAAATCAAAATATCCAGGAAGGGAAATATTTTTGATAAATAGGCCTACCTAAACTGAACAATTTCTTTCAAGGCCTAGGCCACACTTCTTAAAGACACTGTTTCCACTTTTAATTAAAACAATTTTGAACTTTTACTGTGAAAATAATCAATTAATAATATTATTTTCAGTATAAAAAAACTATTAATATAGAGTAATGCTATCATATAAAGTCAACTAGACTTAAAAAACACTTAAATCAACATAACCTAGACACTGAACATTGTAAAATTATTAATATAATCTTGTTAAGACACTCTGTAATTTATTGTAATCCCATGTATTTTGGTACTTTTCCTAACATATCTGTCGTTTATATCGTAGTCAAAAAGACCTACCTTAAAAACATTCTATTTGTATTTTATTTAGCAATTATAAAATATGCAAATGTGTATGCCCTGAGACATAAGAAATACTACTGCTATTGCTGCCATTCTGAGCATATTTAAAGAACAGCTGGTCAGAATTTGTTAATAATTATATTTGTCTTTTAAAACAATTTAAAAAAGATAATAAAGGATTTGAGTTCAATAACTACAGATAAAAGGTTTTCTTTTCTTTATTTAATGGATAAATAAAGGTGTATGATATTATAAACACCATATCAGTGAATCTTAATTTTCTTCATCAACTAGCCAACACTCTCCACCAGGAAAGTATGGCATCCGATTTGAATCTGCCTTGCTGAGCTTTAGTTGTCACAATCTTCTATTAAATAAAAGATTAAAAGAGATTGAATTATAGCTGAAAAAGAAACCTTTAGGATATTTTAAAATAATAGTTACTAATTTACAAATACATTTTCTATAACTTCTTTCTGATTATGTAAACAATGCACATCACTTTTCTCACTTTTTGGTTATGTTATGTTAATCACGCTTCACCTAACCTAGCCGAGGTTTGATTCTGATGGTACTTTTGTGGATATAGATGTCACGGAGGAGCTGTTCTTTACTCTACGAATTCCAACAATAGACTCACTCGCTTGGCATCACTTTTTGGGTTACTACACGCAAAATATGAAAAATTCTCATTGGTTGAAATCCCAAGCATTGTTATGGATGGTGTCGGTTTTCTGAGATAAAAATTACTAAACATTCTTAAATTTAACATATTTCCCTTATGCTATGTACAATTGTAAAGATATTATTACCAATGAAATGCTTTTTTTCTCACGATCATTTTAAGATCTCACAAGATATGTTTCTATACAGTAATTCCAAAATTAACATTTTTAAGGTTTGGCCTAGTCTAACAAATTTTGTTTAAAAGTTATCTTTTTTGTTACATAATTAGTTTTCTTGGCTGTACATATGATTTTATGTTAATAACATGTAATTTAACACTAGTGATTACAACTATGAGCGTTAACTTTTTATAAAAATATTGGCTTGTACAATAGACATAATACTGTCTTGTGTACTTGGGACTATTATTTGTTTCTTTAAGTAAAATTGCTTAATTCTAATACAAGTTAACATTTTGTCTTTATTCATTATAAACTACATTATCTATTACTAGATATATCATGCTCTAATATAGCATTTATACATTGTAATGTCCCTGTCTACCTTCTAAAGTAGATGTAGGTTTTTGCCCAAGCTAACATCTTCTTAATTACATTATTACTTGTCCATTACAAACACTTATGCTTACTTATGCCTTAATCTAATAAAGTACACCATTTCTTTTTATATATGTATTGTCTTGCACAATTTTAATACACAAAATTGTCTCCTTTTACCTACAAAGTAGATGCCGGTTTTGTGTAACATTAATCTCTTAATTAAATCCTTAAATTCGTAGTGACCGTCAATCAATGAATTTTTCAGTGAAGGGTTAGTGAGGATCGGTCAAAAATAACATAACTTTTTAACTTATTTGTGTCGACGTTTCGACAGTGTTTACTGTCATCATCAAGTCAATTGTTGCTGACGCCAAACACACAACAGCGTCACAGTTGTTATTTATGTTATTTTTGACCGATCCTCACTAATCCTTCACTGAAAAATTCATTAATTTCTTACTAACTACATTATTATCTAGTCCATAACAAACAATAGTTATTTCTTACTTCATAATCTACTAGACAGCTTATCTGTTACACTTTCTATTACTAAATTATTTACATCACATTCTTCTTTACATCTTTAGCATTCTTTTAACATACAATAGTAGTCCTTCTTTCCTACCACACATTATAACATTTTTATACAAAAATAAAACTTTTATCATCCATTTATATCATAATAATCTCTATCTGAATTGTCAGTCACAATCAGATATAACTACTTAATATAGTTTTATAGTTTTAATTTAAATTTTATTTAGTTTATGTTATCATGTTTCCAGTTACTGGTTACCCAATAGGCTCTGCATTATAAGCTTTTACCTATTCTGTACATTATTCCTTATGCAGTCTACTGGAATTGTTGTTATTAAGTTCAATATAGACATGTTTGATATTTTAGTTTTCTTATTCTACCTTATGATGGTCTTAAATTTACTTGTTAATACATCTATTTCATAACACAGGTTTATTACTTTATTATTGTTTTGTACTTCAGTATATTTACATGACAATCTTTATGTTGAGGGAAACGTCACGTTACTATATATATATATATTACGACGATACTCTTAGACACTTACTTTTGCACATATGCTATTACTCATTTGTGCACACTTACCCACGTCTCGAAGGTATACTCTTCTTCTACAGTATTTACCTTGATGTTCCCCAGCTATGTCGCAGGCTTTGGTAGTTGATTGAGTGTGGATAAGCACGTGAATATCGCTATACAATTGTAATACAAGTAAAGAGTACAGTGGATTTAGTACTGGTTGTGAAATTAGTACGACTTTGTTAATAAAATCATATTCATTTTGTTTATTATTTAAAAAAATGCAATTGTCATATTATTAATTATTTTGTGGGTTAATTACTATCGGAACCCTTATATTTGATACAAATATAATATAATTATAACGTGGTTAAAATCTTATCTCTTATATTCTAAGACATATTATACCCAAACATAAGACATATATGACCTGGAATATTTACACAGACATATAATACATAACACATATAATTATTATAATACGTGATTAACACGTACAAAATTGAATATTCATCTTGTCTTAGCAAGTGTGGTTTTTATTATATACCACTTAATAAAACATTTAACTAACAAATATTTATTAAAAATTCGAATAGAGACCATTCTATTACTTTAATTAATTATATTACTAATGTCTCAATTAATTAAAAATCTTCAATTAAAGTAACTCTCATACTTGAGTTTACGTTATCGTTACTTGCTTTTAATTATATAACAAAATATAAAAATATAATACAATATGGTTTCTATAACGACCATTTACTTATGAGATTAATACATTTATATTCTTTGTTATCAATTATTATTCTTTGAACATTTATTGATTATTCATTATGAAAAATAAAAATATAAGAAAGTTATGTAAACTTGTATATGGAATCTAGAGCCTTCTTTTGATAGACCTCAGGGTCAATCAGACAAGATTGAATAAATGTCTGACTTCACCTGCATATTTCTGCAACCATTTAACTGTGTTGTAACCGTCACCTGGACTCTCGAGTTTTGGATCCCCTTCCGGTATCACCTTCTCTGTCTCTGCGTCGTTTGGAATTACTCTCTCCGTCTAATGGATGCTGAGTTCTGACGTGGACCTCTGGTCGTGATGATGTACGGCTGGATGTAGCTGCATGTGGCTGTCCCTACGTCCTCTAGTATATTGCTCTGGTTCCAATCCTCTCCTTGTCTTTTCCCTCGTGGATGTCTCGAAGTTCTACGTGGACTTCTTGAAGTTCATCGACGTTACGACTCCTCGTAGATTACGATATTATAGTCTTTTAAATAAATCGTGTATCACTAATACTTTCACCGACGTATTGCCGGTTCCATCGCACTTCAAGTTACGTAATACGGTTTAAAACATTACTTAACTTTGTAAAATTCGCTGTTGCGAGATGCGTGGATTTCACGTAGTGTTTGTTAATGATCTGAGAAAGCGTGTGTCGCTCGCTGGGGTTTTATACTCCTGCCGTCGTTCAATTCCTGTTGGAAACTGTTTGGACAAAATTAAACAGGTCCGCCCGTCGATGTAATTACTAATTACAACCTACGCGTCTTTCTATGAAGCGCACACTTTTTTATAAATATTCTTTTACAAATCGTTAGGTACATTATTAAACTTAACTTATGCAAATTATGAACATTAAGGTGTGTAAACTATGAAAGTTATGGCAAAATTTCACACGGTGGCTGAACGGTTCCCACGATCATAGACCACTTAATGTCTAATTGTAGCGCCAGGCGCCAGCTTTATTTTTACATATGTCTCTGATTCGTGTGACTTCTGGTTTTCGTTCAGTACTTAAAACACTGTGTAAAATTTTCCACACTCGTATGCATAATTCAACTTGTTCTTCATTTACACACTACCACTAACACACACACACACAGACTGATACACACGCGGCTGCCTGTCGCTATGACGTCACCCTTGCCAGTCGGTGCATGCTTCTGCTCCCCTCGCTGCGTTTAAAAACCAACTAGGCTTTTAATTCCATATGCAGGCTCACTTACAATTATTTATTTATTTAAAATTAATTAATACGTTTATTCCTTTTATTATCTCTTATACCTAACGCTTAATTATAACATTATTTTTATTATTTACATCTTTTACATCTCATACGTGCATTCGTATGTTATCATACCTCAGTCAGGGGTTGATACATATACTTATGCTAAACGTATCGTTGCATAAATTCCCCTGCTGGGTAAAAATAAAATTTGAATTTTATTAAAATTTTATTTCTTTGCTCAGAAATTATTCATTTTATTTTATTTATTTTTTATTAAACTCACACTTAGTGGCTATAAGGGTTCATAAAATTTTTTTTCAATCTTTCCCTGGGTGGATTACGTCCCTCCCATGGATTATACGTTGACTTTGGATTTATTTCTTTATCCATAGAATTTACGGAATGCTGATGCATGGTACTTTCCAATAGTTTTTCTTCTTGTCGGATCGTAGACGATAAAGGTGTGTCGTCCTTTCCTTCTTTGTAATAAGTAGGGTCCCTCGTACAGTCTGAATAGTTTCTTTGCTGTATTGTCGATTCGTTTTCCCACTGGATTGCTTTTTAGTAGCACTCTCTCTTCTTCATGGAATGTGATGAGTTTCTGCGTTCTGTTGAACCTCTCGATCCTCTTCTCTCCAAGTTTTTCCATCCTCTTCTTCCCATTGTCGTACTTGTGAATCAATGGAATTTGCAGGTTTTGGTTTGGAGGTTTATCAATGTTTTTCGACCAGAATCTATTAGGTCTTTTATTCGTTTCCAGTTCCACCGGTTTATATCCCGTAGCTTCACTGTATGTAGCATTTATGGCTTGTTCGAAAAATGATATGTACTCTGCCCATCGGTTATGTTGTTCATTACAGTAGATGCGTAAATGTTTTCCTAACTCTTTGTTTACCCTTTCAGCAACGTTTCCTTGTGGGTGTCGTATTGACGTTAACACTGGTTGTATGCCGTGCTGAGTTAGCGTTTCTGCCCATGCTTTATTTTGGAATTGTTTACCTTGGTCACTCAATATCTTTTTTATTTGACCATACTTCGGTACGTATTTGCGTAGTATGACATTCAGTACACTTTTAGTGGTGGCTATTCGAATAGCGTAGAGTCGAACTGCCTTGGTGAACACATCTATACATACAAGTATGTGTTTTGTGCCCTCGTGAATAGCTCTCGGAAATGGGCCCAGGAAGTCCACTGCTACTAATTCTCCCTTTTCCTGTGTCTTGATATTTTGCATATCTACGTAGGTGTGACGATTTGGATGTCGGGCTGTTTGACATTCGTAGCATCCTTTTAAGATTGCTTTTATTCTTCTAAACATATTATTCAAAATGAAGTCTTCCTTTAAAGCTAAATGACATTTTAAACCAGACGCATGTGCTAAGCTTTGATGACATGGTATAGTTAGTGTTTTAGCATCTCTGGTGATAGGACTATTTTCCCATTCATAATTGACGAGTTTGTACAATATACTATTTTTTATTGTATATCTACTAGGTAGTGGTGATAACTTCATGTGACTTATTTGAAGATCTTTGTTTTGTTCATTTGCTATATTGTTTAACAAATATTTAACTCTATTATCTGTTTGATATGTTATGTTTAATATTCTAACATCGTTCCACTTAGCGTCATGAGTTTCTTGTGTCTCTTGCGGTGGATAACGACTTAGGGTGTCGGCAATTATATTATCCGAGCCTTTTCAATATTTTTTTGTGAATGAATACTCTTGTATGGCCAGTATCCATCTCATTAGTCGTGCATTTGTTGCTTTACAACTTAATAAAAATGAAAGCGCTTGTGTATCTCAAAGTGTGTTCCATACACATAATAACGAAACTGCTCCAAGGCGTATACTATCGCTAAGATTTCCTTTTCTGACTTACAGTAGTGTTTTTCTGCTCCTTTGAAGACTCGACTGGCGTATGCGATGACTCGTAGCTCTCCGTGTTTATCCTCTTGATACAGGACACTCCCTACTGCATAGTCACTGGTATCTGCGTAGATTTTAAATCGTCCTTCCCGTTGTGGGTGATGCAGCATAATGTTATGTAGAAATAAATTTTTCACTTCACGGAACGCTTCTTCATGATGTAGCTCCCATTTCCATTTGATTTCTTTTCTAGTGAGTTCTAGAAGTGGTTGGATTTTCTCCGCATATAATGATGAAAAACGTCGGTAGTATCCCGTGAGTCCTAGGAATGCTCTTAACCCTTTTATGTTCTTGGATCTTGGGAACTCCGTTATACTCTTTAGCTTGCAAGGGTCTGTTTGTATTCCCTTGTCAGATATTATGTGACCTAAGAATTTTATTGAAGTTTTAATAAATTCGCACTTCTCTAACTTCAGTGAGAGGTTAGCGTCTCTGAACCTTTGAAATATAGTGTTCAGATGCTGAAGGTTCCAACGTTGGTGAGATTATAAGGATGTCGTCCACGAAGATCATGGTGTACGGTTTCGCCTCTGGTCCTAGTGCATTTTCCAAACACTTTACAATTGCTGCGAGGCTTGTACTCAATCCAAAGGGCACTACTCGATGTTGGTAGCTTTTGTTCTTGTACAGGAATGCGGTGTATTTGCGATCTTGTTTGCGAATGGGAATTTGCCAAAACCACGAAGTCAAGTCTAACTTGGTTAGATATTTTGCTCCTTGATATTTGTTAAATAATTCTTCAATATTCGGTGCACAATCAAAATCCTTTTCGACGACACTATTTAGATTCCGCATGTCTAAATACAGTCTTATTTCGTCCGTCTTCTTTTTGACGACAACGAGAGGATTGATGAAGCTGCTGTTGGACTGCTCTATTACGCCGTTATCCAACATTCTTCTGATTTCCTCGTCGACTGGTTCTGCATATTTCATGGGAATCGGATATGTCCTCCGTACGAACTTAGTAGGATCGGTGACCTGAATCTTGTGTTCATAAGCATTCGTAATTGTAGGCACGTCGCTAAATATATCTTGATATTCCTGTATCAAATCTTCTATTAACTCTATTCCTTCGTGTTGATTGTCCTCTTGCGTATTGATGTACCTTGCAGCGTGTTTTACAGCTGGTCTGGAGATAACGATTGGTTCCTGTTCCTCTTCCAAGTTGTTCTGACTTTCTTCAAATTTAATTACGTAGAGTCCCCCCTCAACTTTGCATGTCATTGAATTGTTTTCTAAATTAATAACTGCTCCTAATTTATTTAATACGTCGATACCTATGATACAATCATATATAAGCTTATCTACTACTATCATAGGAATATCGCATTCAAGTTCATTACACTTAAAATTAACATATATTTGTTGTGTGGCAATCTGTTTAATTTTTATCGCCGTTGTTATGTAATAATTGTTTATCGGTAACACTGGTGCATGTTTGAAATGGTTCCTGTTCCTGTTGATGCAGGTCCGGCTGATTACGGATACCTCACTTCCAGTGTCAACAAGAATTTTCATATTTAAATTGTTTATTGTTCCCCCTAACATAGGACAATAGGTTTTAGCTAACATTATTTCTTGGTGTGTCTGTATTGTTTAGGGTGTCACGCAAATCATGTGTGTGCAGGTCGTTTATTAAGCCTGTCCGTACTGGCGTTTTGTTACCCTTCTGCAGTCATACAGTTTTCTTGTCGATTGGCGTTCTACGATCACCACCTTCCTCTTTGGACGTTGACGGGTGTGTCGGCTGTTGCACAATTTTATTTTCATAATTATTTTTATTATTATGATTATTATTTGTGTTAATATTTTGTACATTGGCATTGTACGGTTTTACGTGTTTTTTCGACGTAAATGGATCTGCGTACGCTCCTTTATTTGGAGTCGGGTTACTCTTTTCATAGGGTTGTTTATATTCTTTCCACTTCTCTTTCCGCATGTCCTCTTCTTTCTTCTCGAACTGCGGCGATTTGTGGTGTCTTGGATTTTGTGTAGAGTACTGGTGCTGCTGTGGCCGGTTGTCTCTCCTTTCGTACTCTTTATTAACAAATTGTGATGATTGCGTTACAAGGATAAGAAGTTCCGCAATGGTTTTAACTCCTTGGGTATATACGGCGAGTCTAATGTGTCTGTCAAAATGATAGCTTAGTTTTAATACTAATTCGTGGTCCGTGAAACTTGGTGTAAGATGCTTACACCGTTCGACGAGTTGTATAATGTAGTCTTCCATGGATCGTTTGCTATTGACGTAATACCGCCCATACTCCAGCTGGTCTCGTACCTCTCTCTGGGTATGTATATTCCAGTACCGATTTTCGAAGGATGCCTTGAACTGTTCATAAGTTTCTGTTTGGTCCCGAAAAATCGTATACCATTTGGATGCTGTTTCCTGGAAATGTCGACTTACAAATTCTATACGGTCTCTGTCGCTTAGGTTGCTTCCTATTGTTGCCATTTCTCATTCACACTTTTGTAAAAATTCTATGGGGTTCTCCCATTTGTTACCTTTAAAACTGATCTTCTCTCGATCTTCTACTTTTGCAGCATACATCATTATAGCACTTGGTCGTCTCTTGACCTCCGCTCGTAGTTTTTCTACCTCCTCTTGCAGTCCATCTTTCATGTTGTTAATTTCCATGGAGTGGTGCGTAGTTTATCTAGTGACCTCCTCCACAGCTATTTCTACTGTCTCGGTCCTCACAGTGAGTTCCTTTGTTCTGTTTGTGTTGTCCAGGATGCGCTCATTTAAGTCCTTGTGTTTGAGATCTTGCTCCTGCTTCGTAATTTTAAATTTTTCATTCCACTGTTCAGCCAGTTATCTAATGTGTTCTTTAGTTTCACGTGTAGTATATTCACGCTGTTCTCTGAATTTGCTATCGACCTTTACAGCTTGTTCATTAAGTGACTGTTGAACACGCTGTTCGACGGCTTCAACGCGTGCAGTAAGCTCTGTTTTCAAAGTGTTACTGACGAGTTCTATTTTAGTTTCTAACCTTTCATTATTGCTTTCTAACTGAGTTTTTACTTCTTCAATAGTGATTTATAATCTATTACGACTATCTTCCATTTGAGTTTCTAATCTCGTATTACTATCTTCTAATCTTCCTAATTTATTTTCTAATTTTTCATTGCTACTTTCTAATTGAGTTTTTATTTCTGCATTGGTACTTTCTAACTGAGTTTTAAGTTGTGCACTTAGTTCTGCACTATTCGTTTTCAACTCCTCTTGCAGTCGTTTAAACATCGTTTCGAAGTCCATTGTTGGTGGCTTCGCCATTGTAGACTACGGTGCCCTAACTGATTCGTTATACTAATTATGTATTTAATTATTGGTCCACCGTGACTTTATATTTCTTTATTTATAATTTATTTTATTTATCAGTATTAATTTCCCAATTTTTTTTCTCTGTACTTATATTTAACAATTTGTAATATTACTTATTACTTGAATTTACTATTAATTATTTATACAATACTTGTGCTAATTATTTATATTCTGGGCGTCATTTACTTGTAATGATAATTAACATCTATCTAGCAATACGTTGGAAGCGACATTATTAATAGAACGATTCCAACGGTATTTAACATATACCGAGCCACACGTTGGCAGCGACATTAATTATACGACGATACTCTTAGACACTTACTTTTGCACATATGCTATTACTCATTTGTGCGCACTTACCCACGTCTCGAAGGTATACTCTTCTTCTGCAGTATTTACCTTGATGTTCCCCAGCCATGTCGCAGGCTTTGGTAGTTGATTGAGTGTGGATAAGCACGTGAATATCGCTATGCAATTGTAATACAAGTAAAGAGTACAGAGGATTTAGTACTGGTTGTGAAATTAGTACGACTTTGTTAATAAAATCATATTCATTTTGTTTATTATTTAAAAAAATGCAATTGTCATATTATTAATTATTTTGTGGGTTAATTACTATCGGAACCCTTATATTTGATACGAATATAATATAATTATAACGTGGTTAAAATCTTATCTCTTATATTCTAAGACATATTATACCCAAACATAAGACATATATGACCTGGAATATTTACACAGACATATAATACATAACACATATAATTATTATAATACGTGATTAACACGTACAAAATTGAATATTCATCTTGTCTTAGCAAGTGTGGTTTTTATTATATACCACTTAATAAAACATTTAACTAACAAATATTTATTAAAAATTCGAATAGAGACCATTCTATTACTTTAATTAATTATATTACTAATGTCTCAATTAATTAAAAATCTTCAATTAAAGTAACTCTCATACTTGAGTTTACGTTATCGTTACTTGCTTTTAATTATATAACAAAATATAAAAATATAATACAATATGGTTTCTATAACGACCATTTACTTATGAGATTAATACATTTATATTCTTTGTTATCAATTATTATTCTTTGAACATTTATTGATTATTCATTATGAAAAATAAAAATATAAGAAAGTTATGTAAACTTGTATATGGAATCTAGAGCCTTCTTTTGATAGACCTCAGGGTCAATCAGACAAGATTGAATAAATGTCTGACTTCACCTGCATATTTCTGCAACCATTTAACTGTGTTGTAACCGTCACCTGGACTCTCGAGTTTTGGATCCCCTTCCGGTATCACCTTCTCTGTCTCTGCGTCGTTTGGAATTACTCTCTCCGTCTAATGGATGCTGAGTTCTGACGTGGACCTCTGGTCGTGATGATGTACGGCTGGATGTAGCTGCATGTGGCTGTCCCTGCGTCCTCTAGTATATTGCTCTGGTTCCAATCCTCTCCTTGTCTTTTCCCTCGTGGATGTCTCGAAGTTCTACGTGGACTTCTTGAAGTTCATCGACGTTACGACTCCTCGTAGATTACGATATTATAGTCTTTTAAATAAATCGTGTATCACTAATACTTTCACCGACGTATTGCCGGTTCCATAGCACTTCAAGTTACGTAATACGGTTTAAAACATTACTTAACTTTGTAAAATTCGCTGTTGCGAGATGCGTGGATTTCACGTAGTGTTTGTTAATGATCTGAGAAAGCGTGTGTCGCTCGCTGGGGTTTTATACTCCTGCCGTCGTTCAATTCCTGTTGGAAACTGTTTGGACAAAATTAAACAGGTCCGCCCGTCGATGTAATTACTAATTACAACCTACGCGTCTTTCTATGAAGCGCACACTTTTTTATAAATATTCTTTTACAAATCGTTAGGTACATTATTAAACTTAACTTATGCAAATTATGAACATTAAGGTGTGTAAACTATGAAAGTTATGGCAAAATTTCACACGGTGGCTGAACGGTTCCCACGATCATAGACCACTTAATGTCTAATTGTAGCGCCAGGCGCCAGCTTTATTTTTACATATGTCTCTGATTCGTGTGACTTCTGGTTTTCGTTCAGTACTTAAAAAACTGTGTAAAATTTTCCACACTCCTATGCATAATTCAACTTGTTCTTCATTTACACACTACCACTAACACACACACACACAGACTGATACACACGCGGCTGCCTGTCGCTATGACGTCACCCTTGCCAGTCGGTGCATGCTTCTGCTCCCCTCACTGCGTTTAAAAACCAACTAGGCTTTTAATTCCATATGCAGGCTCACTTACAATTATTTATTTATTTAAAATTAATTAATACGTTTA
The DNA here is from genome assembly GCA_034769895.1 of Magicicada septendecula. Classification (NCBI taxonomy): domain Eukaryota; kingdom Metazoa; phylum Arthropoda; class Insecta; order Hemiptera; family Cicadidae; genus Magicicada; species Magicicada septendecula. The sequence goes on from CM068368.1 coordinate 667,400,927, forward strand.
TTCCTTTTATTATCTCTTATACCTAACGCTTAATTATAACATTATTTTTATTATTTACATCTTTTACATCTCATACGTGCATTCGTATGTTATCATACCTCAGTCAGGGGTTGATACATATACTTATGCTAAACGTATCGTTGCAATATATATATATATATATATATATATATATATATATATATATTGTAGCATGACATAAATTAGCGCAAACTATTACTAATGATTAATAAAAGAGAAAGCTGAAGGTAGGAAGAAATGTTAAAAAACTTATAATTTAAAGATTAATGACCCAACTACGAAATAACAATTGACTAAGAAACTGATTATGACTTGACCCATTAGATTGGAAAAAACAAGAAAATAGAAACAAGAAGGAAGGAACGAGAAATCAAGAAGTAACCCAAAGTATGACCACGATCATTGTAACCCCAAGATGTAACTAACAAATAATATGTAAAGTAAATGCACTAAAACAGATAGGGCATAAATAAGGTGTAAAATACATAAACTATAAAAAATAAACTAGAGATATTATGTATGTTAAATGAAAAGCAAAGAAACATGAATTTACAAATATAAGATAGGAAGTTAGAAATAAAAAATACCCTATTAAAATATAAACTAGTCAGAAAACAAGTAAGTTATAATTGAGCTGAATAAAGACAATCATTCAAAACCAAAAGTGACCAATGTGAAATGAAAATGAAACAAATATTAATTACCAATAACCACACAGTGATATTAAACTAAATAAACAAACAATATGTGAAATATTAAGTGAAATTGATGATAAATAAAGAAACCTCATATGAAAGGAAAAGTGCAGTGTAGATGTATACAGTATAAAATGCTATAAGATGCAGACTATAGTAATATAGCAAAACAGTCTTTAATAGAATATTATCTAAAAAGTATGAAACTAATTGTACCATTATTAATTTACGTGATAGTAAGTAAGAATTACAAAGAATAAGGTAAAAGTTAAATTATTAGAGTGGAATATAGGAGAAGCCGACACTATATTTTAGTAAAGGAATTTGTAAGTGAGTTATATTGTGCAAGGTACTGTTAAAAATTATTATTATAAGAGTTTGATTATTGTAAAAACCATAGAATTAATTAACTTAGAAGATAGGTGAGATAGAAGTAAGAAACCAATAACAGTTAGAAGTGAAATTTCAGGCTTGAACCTGGTAAGAAATATTTTAATAAGAAAAGGTTGTTGTTAAAAGCACCAATGTTTTTTTGTTTATCTGTTTCTATAAAAAAAAAAAAAATGTTCAATGAACCAATAAATAAAGTTTATGAATTATAAAGAAGGTTGAATAGGAGTATTGTGAAACCTATGTTTTAGGCCTAGCATGAAGGAGAGAATTTTATAAGTTTAAAAAGGAAACAATAACCAAGGGTCAATTAGAGTATATAAAATGTTTAAGTAAGTAAGTGTATCAGATATAAAAATGTATAAATATTATTCAGTTTAAAAATAATTACAAAAGAAATATCAATAAGAAAATAATAAAAATGTTATTAACTAATCAAAAGTAACCATGAGGGATATCAAAATAATCTTTAGTAAAAAAGCAGAACAACGGTGTTAGTATAATTAATTTTACTACCAGCATAAGGAAGTAATTATAATTTAAAGGATTTTGTCATATTTGAACAGAAATAAAACGTTAGATTATAACAATGTTATAAGATGTTGACCAATGAGAACTAGTATAATTTGAAGGGTAAGTATGGCAACTCATGGTTGTTACATAGAGTGACCGTTGAAATCGAATGACTTCATTATTGACCATCATAGAGGGTGGATGTATGAAGCCCTCGGAGCCAAATTAAATTTCAAAAGCTTTAAATTTTCCAAATTTTGAAAGAAGAAGTGTAAGAAGAATATTTAACTAAACCATTGATGAGATGACCAGTAGTTAAAACATTAATACAACAAAAATCATGGCCAAAACTTGGAAGGAAGTAAATTAAATTAATACTCGACCAATTCTGGAGGAAGAACTGAAGGGACCTAACTCAACCTGAAGAAGAAGATCATCTACAAGAACTGATGGAAGCTGGACATTGGATTTCAACCATTTGAACGGGAATCTCATCTAATCCAAAGAAGAAAGACGTGATCCAGAAGAAGAAGAGGTTCGCAGGAGAAGCTACGTCCAGGAATCGATGAGTATAAATTAAATACCTTCACCCCAAAAATAAACTTTCAATTACCATAGTAAACGAACTATCTTATTTTCACTTCACAGATCACAAAATTAACTTTTGAACTGAACTTGATCAAAAAATCACTTTCGATAAAACATATCACTCACTAAATTTTGATTTTCTATTAAAATTATTTTAAAAACATAACTTGCTAACAAGAATTTAACCAAGCATGCACTATTTCTCATTGCCAATGACTTACTTTTCGTGTTTTAAAATATCAACTATTGTGTAAATAATCCAACTTCTGTAGTCCAAAGGACATAACCCTGAGACAATTTTGTAATAAACAGAAAATATCGGTATGGAGAACCATACATGACTTCCATGTTCTAAGAATTATATTTAAAATCATATTTTAAATATGATTTTATTGAAATGAAATATTTCCATAGAAACTACGTCTTTCTACTTATTGCTTCAGCTTTAACCACAGTACTGTGGTCACTAACGTATACCACCTCACGTTTTCGCACTCGATTTTCACTGATGATGGCAGTCGATGGCACTGCCGAAAAGTCTGGTTTTACAGAAAACATTGGACTACGGCTAAACAGCCCGGGAAACAATTTTAACAAAAAACTACTTCTTTGTTGCCGATAACGTAGTACACGTATAAAAAAGTCTCCCCTCCACCTTCAACTATAATTTTTAATAATAGATAATTACCCCCACCCCGTTCACCTAACCTCTTCATTTATAGATATTTCATCTACGTTTCTACAGTGGATTATTATGAGCTCCTTATCAGGATACTTTATTTATAAAAATTAAGTACTTTACTCTTGTTAAATCATAAAATGTTTCAGGTAAACTACCCCTTTCTCTTAACCGATCTTCTCCAAAATCAATAGACCTTCAGTCCTCTACAATTCAGGGATGCATGCAAAAAAATATTTGATTCTGTTTGAATGTGCGGCAGTTATCGTTCGTCATGGAAACATTTTTCTTGTTACAACTTAAAATGTTGCAAGTAAACTACCCCTTTCCCTTAACCGATCTTCACCACAATCAACAGACCTTGAGTTCTGTATAATTCAAAGAGGTATGCAAAAGAGTAGTTGATTCTGTTTTAATGTACGGCAGTTATCGTTCGTCATAAAAAAAAATTACCCTTGATAAAACATAAAATGTTGCAGGTAAACTACCCTATTCCCTTAACCGATCTTCACCAAAACCAACAGGTCTTGAGAACTCTACATTTTAGGGCTGTATGTAAAATATTATGTGATTCTGTTTGAATTTGCGGCTGTTATCGTTTGCCATATAAAATACCCTTGATAAAACAAAAAACGTGGCCGGTAAACTACCCCTTTCCCTTAACCGATCTTCACCAAAAACAACAGGTCTTTAGTACTCAACAAAACAGGACTGTATGCAAAAACGTATTTGATGCTGTTTGAATTTGCGGCTCTTATCGTTTGCCATAGAGAAAACCCTTTTAAAACATAAAACGTTGCTGGTAAACTACCCCTTTCCCTTAACCGATCTTCACCAACACCAATAGGTATTGAGAACTCTACAATACAGGGCTGTATGCAAAACATCATTTGATTCTGTTTGAATTTGCGGCTGTTATCGTTTACCATAGAAAAAGTTACCCTTGATAAAAAACCGTTGCAAGTAAACTACCCCTTTCCCTTAACCGATCTTCACCAAAAACGATAGGTCTTGAGAACTCTACAAATCAGGGCTGTGTGCAAAGTATTATATGATTCTGTTTGAATTTGCGGCTGTTATCGTTTGCCATACAAAATACTCTTGTTAAAACATAAAACGTTGCAAATAAACTACCCGTTTCTCTTAACCGATCTTTACCAAAATCAACAGATCTTGAGAACTCTACAATTCAGGGCTGTATGCGAAACATTATTTGATTCTGTTGAATATGCGGCTGTTATCGTTTGCCAAACAAACAAAATTACCCTTGATAAAAAAAACAGTTGCTGGTAAACTACCCCTTTCCCTCAACCGATCTTCACCAAAAACAATAGGTCGTGAGTACTCTACAAATCAGGGGTGTATGCAAAAAATTATTTGATTCTGTTTTGAATTGCGGCTGTTATCGTTTGCCATAGAAAAAAAATCTATAGACACAAAGACTCATAGACAGACAGACACACAGACACAGACAGAGACACTTTTCGAGAAACGACGTTTTTTCATGTTTTGAGTGTAGTACAATCAGAATCTGCAATAATCTCGAACACGATTTTTTTTGCCATCACCATACTTCCATTTCCTTAAGGAACATGGAAGTAAAAACAACATACGCCATTATTAAGCATCTCTACTATTAAACTGAGTGGATTGCCAACTGCGCAACTTGTAAACGCCGGAGCGATATTAAATGTATGTTTCATTTCAACTGTAATTGACCTGATGATTCAAAGAAAGTGTTGAATAAATTTTCGTACCGATAAAATCGTTGTATGTTTGATTATTTTAGCAAAGGTAACATAAGAATTTGGAAAATAACAAATAAAAATACTGTAGTGAACGAAGTCGACTCGGCCAAACAGCGAGAGCCAATCAGGTGGCGAGGCGGAAAAATCTGAACTGAGCGACGAGAAATACGGTCGACTAGTAAGTATTGAGACAAGGTATAAACCGGCTCGCTACACACTAAATAATACACAAAAAGTAAGTACGTAAGCGACATATTATTACCAACACCCGGCAAAACGTATTTATACAAAGTGACGATCCCAACAGTGGGGCTTTTCGTTCCTGTTTTAAAGACGCATCCAACGAGTGACATAATAACTCGTCACAAACGTTACATTACAATATTATATATATTGTAATATAACGAGATCCCCCTCTATAAAATTTGATATAATTTATAGATTTAGTTATCGATTGTTGTTTAATGGATTCTCGTGTATTACATGAAGTAATTATTTTTTATGATAATTGATAAATATGATTTATTTAATTATAGTGTGATAATTTATTATGGATAAAATAATAATTGCTGTCGGTAAATGAATGTAACGGTAGCGTCGAACTTGAAGTCGAACTCCTCTTCGGTGGAAAAATGTCGTCAGTGTAAATAAAGTCAAGTGTTGTCTGGATAAATAAATTAATATAAAGAACACTTTTCACGTACCTGGTTGTCGTACTCGATGTTCAGATGTTCACCGCCACTGAATAAACTGTCAAGGTTATTTTGACCAGTTTAAATTGTATAATCAAGGTTTTATAGCACCTTGAAGGTTATGTGGGCGCCATATGGGTTTTCTTCGAGAAAAGTTCCCATAAAAAAACAAATTTCTAAATTTAAAATTGTGTGTGTTCACTTTTTCTGTTGTTTAAATGCTTATAGCATTTAAAATAATTCAAATAGTGTACTGAAAAATTTCTGTTTCAAAAGTACCTCAGTGTATGCAATATTGAGAGTTGCTTATCTAAATTGAAATAATTGGAAACAAAGGTTATGCTGTATAACATTATGGGTTTATTATACCCTCAAAAATCAGATTGAAATAAAATACATTCTTTACACTAATACAATTCGGATAGTAAGTTATCCATCTGCTGTCTGGTCTAGCTCAGTTAAGCACAATCTAAAAAACTCTTATGGTTATTAACAAAATTTTAATCTTATTTAATTAGGTACCTCAAGGGTAAGTTCTTGGAAATACAAAATAGAACGTTATTAATTGCTTTAATAGATATTACTATGATAGTAATTCATTTTTGGCCTCTTTAAAAACTTGCGATTATATTTTAGGTTAACGATAATTTCGTCTGCTTATATCCTAATTAATATTATAATAACTAAGTCTAGCACATATATTCTTACGTCGGATTATTAAATCCTCTAAATAAATGAATACAGTGTTCGTTATTAATAGTTTGATTGTTTTTTGCGTCAGTACAAATGTGTGAATAGTTACGATCAGTGAAAGGCAGATAAACAATAAAATTGGTCACTGTACTACCTTGCTTTTTAATCTTATAGATTAAAATAAACACTTTAACTATCGGATTATATTGATCGCTAATCCACTGCACTTTAATCGCACTTGGAACGAGAAATAACCCTCTTCTTACTGATACTGGGTTGTTGACTTTACAGGTTAAGTTATATTTGCTCGTTCCGAATACACGCACTGTTTAAAAAGATTCACTATTAACTGTCGATGCACTCTTGTACGATGAATCGCCTTTTCAATAATTATTTTAATAAAATTTGAAGTATTTACTACTATTATGCTGTAGTAGATTATTAAAATATAATACAATGTCGAGCCGCGACTAGTTAGCTCGTGATGAAGGAAGCGAATGCCAATTTTTTAGCGTCTCTCTGATTATATACCCCTCGTCTAGATCGCCGTTAGGAACAAATCTCGCTGAGTAAACTCTTTTGTGATTGGTACAAAATTCCGTTACAGTGACGTAATGTTTTTGTTAGCCGCCACCGGCGCGCTTTCTGTACCGAATTGCTGTTATTGTTTGTTTCACCGGCAATTTCTTAAATCTGGTTAAAAAATGATGCTAACACTCACTATTAAATTATTACAATTCCAATCTCTAAGTTATTATCATCAAATTAAAGCTTAGTCTCTGCTCTTTATTTTGATGTGGCTTAATGCCGGTTTGAACCTAGCTTTCACTGACAATACATAAAAATAGTGTTTTGAAACGTGGTTTCTTATTGTCGTCTGCTAATAATGCACAATGCGACTATTTTCCTATCTTTTACATTTGATTATTTATCGCTGTGTTCTCTTTTGAACGTTATCACATGAATAAAAATACATACATTATTACAATTAAAAGCTGTTTACAGCTGAACAATATTAAATCTTATTATAATTATGATAATACATTACTCTGACAATTCCTTACTCTCTAAATACATTTTTACTTGGCCTACTCATTTTAAAGGCATACAATATTAATTGAGTGGTGGTATTTCACACCTCATTCGTTATTGTTACTATTCTGTAAATTTAATGTTCATTAGGGGTCCTGTTTCCCTATTAATTTACTGACATAGATTCGTTTACGCAGGGTCTAGATACAGTTACAGTAACAGGTTTATTCCCTGTTAATTATTATTTCTAATTACATCTCATTTAATTAGGAAGTTGCTTATACACATAAGGCTTCCGTTTATAATTATCCTTATTCTATAATGTTACATCTTTGTTGGTAAAGCTAGCTTTTTATAGCTTTGTGGCTACAGCTAGTATTGTAGTAGTCTTTGTTATTTATATATCATAGTTCTACTATTTTCAGCCAAAATGCTGTTATTGTTATTACTTTATTAGAGTCATTGGTTATTTAGTTTCTATTTACATGACTCTACACATTAATGTCATGAACTGGCTCGCTTGACAGCTTATTTGTGAACTTTGCATGTCCATTAGTCATAGTCAGTCATTGTTTTTAATTTGTAGTGTCATGCAGTGTATTCATCACTGATTCTTGGGATCCTTCCTCTTCTTTCTTCTATGCTGGTCCCTTCTCTTCTTGGTTACATTCATTACAATTATTCACTTTATAACTTTAGTGTCATATTTTACCCTTCTGGTGTGTTTTTTGGTTATGTAACATTTTGTGGTGTTACAATATGTATATATATATATATATATATATATATATATATATATATATATATATATTATAACATTGCCAAACCCTGATCACATTTGATATAAAAAAGTATGTAAAAAATGCCAAGAAACCATATATTTTGATAGATAAATGATAACGAGAATGAAAGTAGTAAATATAATCAATAGTGAAGGAGGAAGAATACAACCAAAGGTGATCACAAAACAAGAAAATACGAACTAGACTGACAGACAACTGACGTTGACACAACCCCAGAGATTGGCCAGATATCAACCAAAGTAAAGCGAGACAAGAAGACAGTGAAGAAAAAAGAAGAAAATAAAAAATTACATGGCCATAACAAGTAACTAACAAGATTGTTTTAAAAGAGCATAATTTTTTATTATTGTTAATAAGTTATGTTTAAATTTTTATTAGTGGTAACTTGTAAATGACAGTATCTCAGCAATTGTTATACATAAAAAACCATGTGTAGATATGATTGTATGTATATCCTTATCTATAGGTGATGTGTCAGCTGTTATGTTTAAAATTACACTCATACAGACAGGGAATAGAAATGTGTGCGTGGTTCAATCAGAGAACAAATTGTATATTCTACTATATACTTTGGAACTTTTACTAAGATTATTTCAGCAGTATGTATATTATTTCAGCATTATGTGTTTGAAAGTATAAGGTTTTGGAGAGTTTATTTATTCGCTAATATTATTACTGTTGCTACAGATGTAGTATGTTTCAATTAACACAATATATTTTAACATTATTAAGTTGTTGTTATTATTACTAATTATGACATTTCAGACCAATTTTTATCACTTTAATGACAATATATACAAAGTTATGTTTTGTTTGAAAGATGTATTTACAATACCATGTTGTTTGCATATTATAAAATGATATGTGACAATCTGAAGGTACCAAAAAAGACATGAACTCATTAGATACAAAAACTTTGTAATAATAGTGAGATCGTGAGAAATATAAGGGTAATTAGAGATAGGTAGGGAGTGACAAAGTTGAACAGTGAAGTGATAAGTGTAATAAAATAAACAGCATATAATCTTAAGAAAAAAGAGTTAAACAAGTGTGACAAACCCAAAATATAAGCACATGTTAAATGAGCAACTAAGTTAAGTATATTTTACTGAAAGGCACAAAATAATTGTGAATGTAATAAACAGAAAAAATATTATCTCAGTATAAAAATCACCAGGTTGATTACTGTTATAAAAGAGATGGTGTAGGTATAGCACTCACCAAATTTGTTCATTTGTTAATTTAAAGAAAGAAGTTATTGGCTTAATGTTTAAGGCAATAATTACCAGAAGAAATAGTTTCACAGTAATATGTTAGTATGTTTTAAGTAAGTAAGGAATTTATAAAGAAAATAATAGCAATACCTTTATAAGAAATAATAGGCAAACTATATTAATTATGTGTAACGAAAGGGAACATGACAGAATTATATTAAAACTTAGAAATAAGTAAATTATGTATTAGCATAGTATTATCCATTTTGGACTAAAACATTAATACATGGCTTAGACCAATCTTGTAAGATATCAAACTAATCTTTGAAAGAAAATACGAACATCTATGTAAAGATTACAACCATTGAAATTATCCCCAAGTAAATATAGCCATTATAAAATATTTATTCAAATTAAACAAAAAATTCAAGGTTTGATAACAATGGGTTTATTTTGAGATCGACCAGGTAGAATAATTACGTTACCATGGAAACTGTGGAGTAACAAGCCAAAAATACCGTTAGATTTTTTACTGAATGTATGACGCTTTAATGAGATAGACGCTAACTTTCGAGTGACCAAAATTGTCCATTAAAACATAGCAAATATCAGAAAAAGTTATTAATAAGTGTATACCAAGACATAAGATAAAGACTGGAGCCATATTAGAGAAGTTGAGGACAAATTAACGAAAAAAGAAAATAAATTACTACCAGTTAAACTGAAAAAGATGCCTGATGTCCTGAATCCAGCAAATTAAAGAAGATTATAGTATAACCCATGAATAACAGATCGTATGAATTCGCCATAACTACGGAAGTGATAAGTACATCTTAAATTACCCGAAATATATAAATAAACTCACGTTAATTATCTCACTAAAGGTCGAAATCTCACTGAACTGAAATTCATTACTTTCAAAGATTAAAAAGAAATTTAAGTCACTGACAATTTATAAACTAACCAATATAAACTGTTGTTAATGATCCATAACTTGTAAACACTTATGCTACACTGCGCTAAACCAATTATACATACACAATATGTTAGTTAAGTTCACTTGATGTAAGGGTGTGTATTTTTATTGTTTTTAAAACATTTGTAATCCTTTGAACGTAACCTCAAAAACCTATGACAAACGACATTAATAATTTGTATACAATTTTCAACAGACGCTATCATTAAACGTCTGGTATCAATTCAAATATCGATTGTCAAACCCTGTAATTGTCTCATATAAATAACCGGAGCATTTGTATTAGAATAATTTGTATTAAATGAATAACAATCACTAATAAAAAATGTGTAAGTATTGAGTGTAACCACGGTGTTATAATTTCATTAGGAGGTGCACAATATTTTATGTACATTTCAGCAGACGACTAACGATTTACACAGCACACACAACGAATTGCTGAATGCTACAGTTGGCCTAGGCGGGCGGAAATATTTGAATTATTCAAACCGCCTGAGCTGCGCTGGTCATACACCTTTGATTTTTATTTTAATTGTTTTAAGAAAACAATTTGGCGCCACCGGGATTTTCTCACCCCTAGTGAACATCAAGACCTGGTTATTCGTACGTTCGCAACGGACGAAATCTGCGGAAGTTGCACGCAGTTGAACTACGGATCGAGAAGACACGTACACTCATTACACACAAATTGTACATTATACACATTTTGCAGAGTAAAACGGTAGCCGTACGCACGAAGACGACATTACAAATTGGCGCGCCAACTAGTGGAGCTAGAATAATAAAGAAATTATACAATTAAACCCTATAAATTCTAGCGGCGATTACGAAAGATTACAAAATGCACACCAGAGGAGTGTCGAAAAAATTGGCAAAGGAGAAGGAGATGGAAGAAAACAGAGGGGAAGAAGAGGAAGGAACTCCGATTGAAGAAGTGGAGACAGTAATAACAACAACAGAACCAAGCCAAGACGAAGAAATGGAACCACAGGCGGGTGACAAAGGAGAAGTTAGAGGAGACCCGAACATACTGAAATTAATGGAAATGATGAATAATATGATGAAAGAAACCAATCAAAATTTTAAGAAACAGGAGGAGAAATTCGACGGAATGAAGAAAGAAACAAACGAAAATTTTAAAAAACAGGAGGACAATTTTCAGAAACAGAAGGAAGAATTGAGACAAACCATTAACAAGAATAATGAAAGATTACAACAACAATTGATGGAGGAAATTCAGCAAAGAAATGAAGATTTGAAGGAAGAATTGAAGGAACAGCTGAAGGAGGACCACGAGAAAAATAAAGAAGAAATGAAGCAGCAAATAAGGCTTATTTTCAGAGAACGTCGTGAAGAAAGCGACCAGACAAAAATGGAGATGAATAAGAAAGGGGAAGAAACCAATTTCCAAATAGATCTACTTAATGAGACATTAGGTAACGGGTTCAAGAAGGTGAATGAAACAATAAACACCACTCCAGAAGGAAATAATGAAAAAACAGAAATTCAAGAAGACCCAAATACATTGTTACATCAAAATAAAGGTAACGAAAATAAAGAGAAGAGTAAGCACAAAGGAACCAACCGTAGAGGAGTACAGAAAAAACAGATAATTAAGAAGACTAAGAAAATACCTCAGAGAAAACGAATCAATACCAGAGAGGAATTGGAGATGATGAAGGACGGACTACTTGAGACGTTTAATCGACCAATTAATGACCATACGGAAATGATGAATGTTATGGAGTGCAGGAGAACTCTGAAGGAAATTCTAGGAGGGATCAACGATCAACCAGCGAGTAAAACTTTCAACAAACCTATCTTTAAATGGAGGATATCCAAAGTTGAAAAGCATCACAACAAAACAATGTATGACAAATTGAGAAAGTCTACAAGAAAAGGGAAATTACCAGAGATAGAAATACCAAATAAACCAATATCAGTGAGAAGATCAATAACGAAGATACGATTAACTTCGTTGAGTAGTAAACAACATCATCAAGTGATTGAGGTAGGCACTGATGCCAGAGAACACATGGTATTAGAAGAGTGGCTGTACCAGATAGAAGAGACATATATAACACAGACAGAAACAGTGATGCACACCAGAGCAGTCCGAACAACGGAGGAAACTTATGTAATCATGGACAATGGATAAACCAAATGCAGATGAACACTGGAATATAGGACCATACACTATAACAAAAGACAAGGGCAATAACACTTACGAGATCACTCACCCCGTCACCAAGAAAATAAAGGGGGTATACAATCAAGCCTCAATTAAGAAATATTATGACAACCAACAATAACTGTAAAAAACAATTTAAAGTAAAAAACCAACAAAAATACTTTAAATAAAGAAAAAAATAACGTGACAAACAAACAAGTCTGCCAATGTCATAAAGAAAATATCTCTAAAGAATGTCAAAATTCCAAAACATTCGTAAGTACAGCTTACACTAAGCATTAGAGAAACCATTATGATGAATAAAAATTGTAAAAAATCAAAAAAGATATGTAAGAAAAGCTTACCCAAATATCTTAATAATATTTTAGAACAAGTAAAAATGGAGAGATAAAAGTCACAAGGCATTCAGATAAAGTAAGAGCAACCAACTTACTACAATATTTAAATAAAAATTAACAATAGAGGAGTGTAGTTACAAAACATTCCTCCAAAATAAGGTTAAATTACCATAATATTTAGCCAAAAAAATGAGGCATAAAAAGCATAACATACTGTAAAGGAATAAGCTACAAAAAATTCCTAACTAGTAAGAAGCCATAACTTACTATGATATTTAAAAATTATGAAAAAATATCAATCAAAATGATCAGCTTCCACAACTATTTAGAAAGAGGGGAAGTAAAATTACCCAAACCAATGATCACAAAACAATATAAATGAAATAAACGTTCTAAGAGTTATAATGTGAAAGGAGATGAAACAAAGAGTAATTAAAAATGAATAAAAATGTGAATTGTATCAATAAAAAACAATGCTTCAAATAGTATCTATAAAGAAAGATGAACCAATATATGACTCGAACTGAGCTATAATGAAGTATAAAAGTAAAAGATTCCCAACAAATATTATGATTATGATTATTATTATTGTTATTTTGAGTCACGAGTTGACTATATTTAAGAATTATTAATTGAGATTGTCTGTTGAATGAACCAGCAATCATTTTACTGAGCAGGGATGATGTTCCCCTGATATCAGTATAAGAGTAGTTTTGATGAAAAATAAGATTTATAGGGAATAAGTTATAATAAAAAGTCAATAAGCCAGTTCGCAATATGAGAAGATAATGAAGAAAAGACTGAGAAGAATGGAATTAAAGGATACAGAATTAATTATAAAAAATGAATGAGAAGCAGGAGAATTGAAAAAAAAAAAAAAAAAAAAAAAAAATTGATACGATACAATTGATAATTTTATCAAACTCAAATTCACGTTTTATAAAATGATCAATTTTGGTGGAAGGGCATTATATAACATTGCCAAACCCTGATCACATTTGATATAAAAAAGTATGTAAAAAATGCCAAGAAACCATATATTTTGATAGATAAATGATAACGAGAATGAAAGTAGTAAATATAATCAATAGTGAAGGAGGAAGAATACAACCAAAGGTGATCACAAAACAAGAAAATACGAACTAGACTGACAGACAACTGACGTTGACACAACCCCAGAGATTGGCCAGATATCAACCAAAGTAAAGCGAGACAAGAAGACAGTGAAGAAAAAAGAAGAAAATAAAAAATTACATGGCCATAACAAGTAACTAACAAGATTGTTTTAAAAGAGCATAATTTTTTATTATTGTTAATAAGTTATGTTTAAATTTTTATTAGTGGTAACTTGTAAATGACAGTATCTCAGCAATTGTTATACATAAAAAACCATGTGTAGATATGATTGTATGTATATCCTTATCTATAGGTGATGTGTCAGCTGTTATGTTTAAAATTACACTCATACAGACAGGGAATAGAAATGTGTGCGTGGTTCAATCAGAGAACAAATTGTATATTCTACTATATACTTTGGAACTTTTACTAAGATTATTTCAGCAGTATGTATATTATTTCAGCATTATGTGTTTGAAAGTATAAGGTTTTGGAGAGTTTATTTATTCGCTAATATTATTACTGTTGCTACAGATGTAGTATGTTTCAATTAACACAATATATTTTAACATTATTAAGTTGTTGTTATTATTACTAATTATGACATTTCAGACCAATTTTTATCACTTTAATGACAATATATACAAAGTTATGTTTTGTTTGAAAGATGTATTTACAATACCATGTTGTTTGCATATTATAAAATGATATGTGACAATCTGAAGGTACCAAAAAAGACATGAACTCATTAGATACAAAAACTTTGTAATAATAGTGAGATCGTGAGAAATATAAGGGTAATTAGAGATAGGTAGGGAGTGACAAAGTTGAACAGTGAAGTGATAAGTGTAATAAAATAAACAGCATATAATCTTAAGAAAAAAGAGTTAAACAAGTGTGACAAACCCAAAATATAAGCACATGTTAAATGAGCAACTAAGTTAAGTATATTTTACTGAAAGGCACAAAATAATTGTGAATGTAATAAACAGAAAAAATATTATCTCAGTATAAAAATCACCAGGTTGATTACTGTTATAAAAGAGATGGTGTAGGTATAGCACTCACCAAATTTGTTCATTTGTTAATTTAAAGAAAGAAGTTATTGGCTTAATGTTTAAGGCAATAATTACCAGAAGAAATAGTTTCACAGTAATATGTTAGTATGTTTTAAGTAAGTAAGGAATTTATAAAGAAAATAATAGCAATACCTTTATAAGAAATAATAGGCAAACTATATTAATTATGTGTAACGAAAGGGAACATGACAGAATTATATTAAAACTTAGAAATAAGTAAATTATGTATTAGCATAGTATTATCCATTTTGGACTAAAACATTAATACATGGCTTAGACCAATCTTGTAAGATATCAAACTAATCTTTGAAAGAAAATACGAACATCTATGTAAAGATTACAACCATTGAAATTATCCCCAAGTAAATATAGCCATTATAAAATATTTATTCAAATTAAACAAAAAATTCAAGGTTTGATAACAATGGGTTTATTTTGAGATCGACCAGGTAGAATAATTACGTTACCATGGAAACTGTGGAGTAACAAGCCAAAAATACCGTTAGATTTTTTACTGAATGTATGACGCTTTAATGAGATAGACGCTAACTTTCGAGTGACCAAAATTGTCCATTAAAACATAGCAAATATCAGAAAAAGTTATTAATAAGTGTATACCAAGACATAAGATAAAGACTGGAGCCATATTAGAGAAGTTGAGGACAAATTAACGAAAAAAGAAAATAAATTACTACCAGTTAAACTGAAAAAGATGCCTGATGTCCTGAATCCAGCAAATTAAAGAAGATTATAGTATAACCCATGAATAACAGATCGTATGAATTCGCCATAACTACGGAAGTGATAAGTACATCTTAAATTACCCGAAATATATAAATAAACTCACGTTAATTATCTCACTAAAGGTCGAAATCTCACTGAACTGAAATTCATTACTTTCAAAGATTAAAAAGAAATTTAAGTCACTGACAATTTATAAACTAACCAATATAAACTGTTGTTAATGATCCATAACTTGTAAACACTTATGCTACACTGCGCTAAACCAATTATACATACACAATATGTTAGTTAAGTTCACTTGATGTAAGGGTGTGTATTTTTATTGTTTTTAAAACATTTGTAATCCTTTGAACGTAACCTCAAAAACCTATGACAAACGACATTAATAATTTGTATACAATTTTCAACAGACGCTATCATTAAACGTCTGGTATCAATTCAAATATCGATTGTCAAACCCTGTAATTGTCTCATATAAATAACCGGAGCATTTGTATTAGAATAATTTGTATTAAATGAATAACAATCACTAATAAAAAATGTGTAAGTATTGAGTGTAACCACGGTGTTATAATTTCATTAGGAGGTGCACAATATTTTATGTACATTTCAGCAGACGACTAACGATTTACACAGCACACACAACGAATTGCTGAATGCTACAGTTGGCCTAGGCGGGCGGAAATATTTGAATTATTCAAACCGCCTGAGCTGCGCTGGTCATACACCTTTGATTTTTATTTTAATTGTTTTAAGAAAACAATTTGGCGCCACCGGGATTTTCTCACCCCTAGTGAACATCAAGACCTGGTTATTCGTACGTTCGCAACGGACGAAATCTGCGGAAGTTGCACGCAGTTGAACTACGGATCGAGAAGACACGTACACTCATTACACACAAATTGTACATTATACACATTTTGCAGAGTAAAACGGTAGCCGTACGCACGAAGACGACATTACAATATATATATATATTGTAACATGACATAAGGTAGTGAAAATACATTGACAATTAATTGTAAAACAAAGAAGCTGAAGACAAGAATAAAGGTCAAGAACTTATAAACTCAGAGATTAATAACCTAATGACAAAATGACAAATGACTAATAAACTGACGATGACTTGACTCAATAGATTGGATAAATACAATAAGAACAATGGAACAAGGAAGAAGGAACCAAAGAACCAAATGTAATCAAGAAACTGATAACGAACATTGTAATTCCCTAATAATGACCATAAAATGTATGTTAACAAATGCACTAATGTAGTTAGAACATAGATGAGATGTACCTAGGCTAATAATGGCAAATAAGATAATAATGTTATGTATATTTTATTAATGAAGGAATGTACTTATAAATATAAGATAGGGAGTTAATAATAAACACACCCAAATGAATAGTGATAAAAATAATCAAAACCAGTAAATCATACCCTGAGGCAAATAAAGGCCACAGTTAATAACCAAAAGTGATCATTAGTGAAGGGAAAATAAAATAAATACTTATAACCAGTAACCCCATGATGATGTTAACATAAATAAACAACCTAGTGAATAATATCAAGTGAGTGGAAGAAAGAGTGTATTAATACAAAAGTGGTGACATGCAGTTATAGCATGTTACATATAATAAGTGAAAGTGAATAAATAAAGAACCTTCTATGAAGGATAAAGTGTAGTGGGTGAACATAAAAAAGTATTTTAGTTAGTAGACTGTATTAGAATAACTGAAGGACCTGTGATAAACTTTGTACTAGCAAGTAAGAGGAACTCATTATACTGTGATTAAGTTAAGCAATAGTTAAAAAGTATTATAAGATAAGATAGAAATTAAGTCATTGAAATGAAAGGTAAACAAGAAAGATAGACACTGTTTTCTAGTGAAGGAATGAGGGAATAGAGTATGTTGTGTAAAGTACAGTTTGATAGTAGTATAATAAGAGTTTTGTTGTTGTTTAAAAAACCAATATAATGTAATGAATTATCAGTTGAACCAGATAGTAGAAAGGAACAGAAAAGTAGTTAGAAGTTTATTCCAGGCTTGAACCTGTCAAGAAAATGTTTATTGTTATAATAAGAGATGTAGTTAGAACCACCAATGTTTATTATTTGTTTCTAGTAAAAAATTGTTTTAAAATACCATATATAAAGGTAAGGAGTTACAAAGAAATGTTAGATAGTAGCATAAGAAAATCTAGGCTCTAGGCCTAACAGTTAATGAAGAATTTTGTAAATTTAAGAACAAACAATAGCCCAATATCAAATCAGAATATACCAAATGTTTAAACAAGTTAAGTGGGTATACCTAATACCAAAATGTATAAATAACATCCAGTTTTAGATAAAATATATATGAAATATAAATAAGAAAAATAACAAAAATGTGATTAGATACTCAAAAGTAACTATGAGGGGTATCAAAATGATCCTTATCAAAAATTATGAACAATGGTATTCATGTAATAAACCTAGCTACTAATACAAGAAGGAAATCTTAATTTGAAGATATTTTATAGATTTAAACTAAAATAAGACGTTAGAATATAACAGTGACTTAAAATTAACGACCAATGAGAATTAGCATAATTTATTAGGTAACCATAGCAACCGAAATTTATTGCCTAAAAACCGTTGAATTTTCGTTAATCCATTATTGACCGACGCGGAGGGCGGATGTATGCAGCTCTCAACCCAAATTTTATCATAAATAAGTAAATTCTGACTGAAATCATAAGGAAGAAAGATAGTCATAGCAGTCCATGGAACACCTGATAATATAATTATTATTAAAATATTCACAAACTAAAATTATCCTTGGAAATTAAGAAGACTTCAAGAATCATAGCTGACGACTCATCCCGAACTTTGTCCCGAACCAGGAGTGACCTACTTCAACCCAAGAAAACGAACGACTGCGGAACGAGTACGAAGCCGAACTTTATGGAAAAACCGTCTGAACGAGATTGATGAACATCCGAAGAATAGAAGACGACCAGATCCATCCGGAAGAAGTAGACGAGCATCGAGGAAACCCCAACGAGAACCGATGAGTATAAAACAATAATCTCACTAAAACGAATTTCCAATTTTTCTATCCATAATAACAAAACACAATTTTCACTTCACTGATCACTATTTTGAACAAGAACTGAGAGTATTTTTAATATCACTATTATTAAACCTTAATCAATTGATAACCATTTAAACTGAGCTATAATAAATAATTAATAAACATAACTTGTTGTCAAAATCCTAACCAAAAAATATACTAACTCTCATTGATGATTACTTACTTGGATGTATTAATGTATTAAATATTGTGTACCTAGTTTTAAGAATTATTATCAATTTGTGCATTTTAGCCGTTAATCCAATACTTCTGTACCCAAAAGGACTTATTAACACGCCCTGTAAAACATTTTATTGTAAACAAACGTTATTCGCCAAGCGGCGTGTACATAATACAGACAACTGAGCATGCCAACTGAGCAATTGTAAAAGCCGGTGCTAAGATAAAATAATGTACTACTAAATAACTGAAAATTATTAAAGGGTTAATAAATATTATTGTTCTGCAACGCTGTATGTTTGATTCGTACAAAATAAGATAATACATAGAAAATTATTAAAGTGAAAACAACAAAACATCACAGTTAGCGAAGTCGACACTGAACGACGGCGTGCGCCAATCAGGTGGCGAGGCGGCAATATTCAAACCAAACGCCGAGAGATACGGTTTGCCCGCAAATGGTAAGAAAAGGTACAACTCGACTCGCTACACGCAAATAACATTGACAGAAGTAACTGAACTGATTAATAACATCAATTATACACCTATACTATACCACGAACCCAGCGAGCGAGTTAAAAAACGCTCGTCACGCACACATTTACTATACGAGTAATAGAACGAATTACAGAAACACTAAAAATTATTAAATACCCCGCACGAAAGTGATATATTACAATATATATATATATATATATATACACATATATATATTATAACGGTACCAGGTATTTGAACAGTTATAACGATAGCAGATGTAAACAGTTATAACGATACCAGGTGTAACTGTAATAAGAGTAGTAAATTTATGAGTAGTTAAAATTTCATGTTTATTGTTTAAAAAGCATTATAAATAATAAAACTTTGTTAATAATCTCCGATCAAGGTATCATTCATTATTAAGTGTTTATCTCTTAAGCTATACCGTGTTACACACATTTAAAATACTCTTACATCTAGACATGTTAATAATCTTAATCTAGACATTTATTCAAATTGATTTAATAAAAGAAGTAAAATTTAAATGTAATTAAGTTTTATTTTAATTTAATTCATTTAAATCAGATCTGACCTCAGCTTGCTCAGTCTATACCAATGCTTTTTAAAAATAAATTTAAAATTATATTAATTACTTTTAGACTGGCATTTGTTTCGTATTCAAAATTTAAATTATTCTTTTCTACAAAATGCAAATATCAAATCATTTCAATTATTTTTCTTTGATAAAAAAAATACTATCTCAAAATTAAACTCTTTGTTCTTCTTCTATATTTATCTATATGCGATCGCTCATTCTTACGACTAAAACATTCACATAAGACTCTATTACATTATTTGCCTAATTATAAACATTTTTGTTTTAATTCATTGTCTCTTTATATAGTCTTTATGAGCTTTTTAAAAAAATCATTTATAAATGCAATATGCATGTCACCTCGAGTTTCGATGACCTTACGACTTATTGACGGGGTCCAGCGTTGTCCAGCGTTGGGTTACCGTTACTCCTGGCTTGGCGTGGTCCTGGATATGTCCAAAGTCCAGCGTCGTTCTCCAGCAGTGTGTGGTCCGTCCCAGAGAATTAATATCGGCTGCGAGGTGGATCTCGTTCGGCTGTTAGGCGTCTAAAAAGCATCTCCTAACGTCCAGCATCTCGCGTCGCTCTTTGTAGCTTCTCTGTAGATACTCTTGCTGACTTAAACGGTCCCGGTACTCTACGTTTCCCGTACTAGTGTAAACATAATTACTGAAAACGTCTTTATTCGTTCGTAGATGACTTATAACAAAATAAAACTGTTCTGCCGACGGACAGCGTGTCCGACTGCAACTGTGTCTTGAAATGAAGAGAAGGGCTTCCAGTCGAACCCTTAATTTATACCCTCTCGAGATTCCGCACCTGTTGGTTCCGAAATTGTCCTGTCGAGACCTGCAGATCACATGATAGCCCCCACTCCCGAACCTTTTCATATATTTGCATGTTTCTGCAACTTGCAATGTTTTGTAAGGAATTGAGATAGCATAAATCATTGATAATTTGATTAAGCACTCACTGTATTAATTTGAGCGTCTTAGTGTAGTTTGCGTATTTTTGGCACACTTATTTCGCACTGACTTCGCGTAGTGTGTCCTACTAACGTCATTTTCTTACTGTGGATAACTATAAAATTTACACACACTTTGGTGCCTTTTGTTTGTTTATACACTAATTATTTTTCACATAGTGAATAAAAATAATTATTTTAGTAATTAATTGGGGAGGGTTGCTGGGATTCCTGTCTGTACATGCATCACTAACACACACGATACACGCATAACACACATACAACCGAGCAGGTGTTCCTTGCCTGTTGGAACAGGTTAATTTCTCCCCTAGTGTAACAATGAAAGATTTTTACAATCCCAAACATGTCCATTTACCCCAAACTCATAATAATTTTACAAATTTTACATTTATTTAAATCAATGCTCAATATATATATTGTAAAGGTACATATGACACTACCAACACCAACGTACCAAAAATAAGTTAAAAGCAGAATACCTACAAGGTCAAGCATACAATAATGGATAAAAAAAAGGAAGTATCATAAGTTAAACCAAGTGAATTAAAATAAAGAAGGAATTACTAGTAAATGTGCAACTAAAGAAGATAAAGAAGACTAACGACGAGACGACATACATAATTACCCAATAGATCAAACAGTGAGCAGGACACAACGATAGCAACTTGAAGAAGAAGATAGAACAAACAGTGAGAAGTACACAATGAAAACAGAAGTAAGAACAAACAGTGGGAAGGAAACCCATGGAAAACAACATCGAGAAGAAACTTATCAAACAGTGAGAAGGAAACAAGTGAAAGCAACACCATGTATAAACTTATTAAGAGTGAGAAAAGAATCAGTGAAGAGAAGAAGAAAAATATCCAGATCAAACACAGAAAGGGAGATAACATGAATTATAATGAACTAACATACCAATAAAAGATTTATTATAAAGGAAGAAAGAAGAAATGGAATAAACAACATGATATAAATCCCTAAGCTGTAAAGTAAACACTGACCCAAACTTATTAAGTGAATACCTTCCTTGACCATGTAATACAAACAATAATCAATAAGAATTAATTATTGAACATAAAAAATAACAAAGAGAATGAATAATAATAGGTTAAATTTTTAGCTAAATGATGTGTAGACATGAAAAGAGGACTATGTCCAAAACAACAATGAACAATTTTAAAGTGGAATTGATATCAGAAATAACCACTAATTACCAATAATAAAGACTGTAAAAGATAAACAAAAGGTGCTCTAAACAACAGATATACCAGCACTACATAAAATCAAATAAATCAAATGTAATACAGAAATACAAAACCAACAATAATCCATTGCTGCATACTTAGTGTAATTTTAACTTAGACTGGTAATTTTTTTTTTTTTTTTTTTAAGAGGGGCCACAAGATAATTAGAACTAGACCAAAGCCTAGAGAAGCCAAAAATGCGCTGGATCCAGTGAGACGGGACTTGCAATTAAAACTCATAAAATTAACAATCAATAAAATCCTTTTATTATTCTATCTCCTTTCTGTTACCTACAAAAACAATAAATATAACAGTCAGAATCTATTTTCCCCTTAAAAACTGTTAATTAAAAAATAATTTATATTCTTTAAAAAGGTTACTTGAAATTATTAATAAATCTAAAATTTATTTTCTATCTTCTCTTAAAAAAAAATCAATTGAAACTTAATTGAGATAAAATTTATAGACTTCTTGATAAGGTTAATTAGAATAACTAATTCTCAAGAAAAATTAATTAAAATTAAATAGAGACAAATCTACATACTCTTTATTAAAGTTAATTAAAATAAATTAACTCTCTTAGAAAAAATATTAATTAAAAATTAATAGAGATAGAATTAATTAATTGTCATCAAAAATTAAATGTATATATATATATATATATATATATATAAAACCCTATGTTTTATCTTTTCTTTTTATAAGCCCTATATCTAACTCCCCCAAAAATACACCCAAATGTACAATACATATAGAACCCCACAAAATACACACACTAATATACCATACATCTACATGCTCCACAATACAGGACAATTATTACATAGATCTCTTGCCACACCCTTTTCTACCCCCATGAGGTACATCATTAATAATTTATGAAAATCCATGTCAGGTTTTAATTCTTAATATGTGCATAACACATTACATGTGTATCTGATTATATATGCAACACCAGTAGTCCCCAGGACATAATAAATTCAAAAATTTGGCCAAGTGCCTAATACTATTATAAAATACTGCCACACTGGGCACTTATACTGGGAGAAATAAAATTTATAATACAGTGAACACCCCAGTTATCATAATTAATTAAAAGAATTTATATATTGATAAATATTGTTAAGTTTTGAAAATAGTAATGTGTCATGAACCTTATAACCCTTTTAAAAGTAATTTTGGCCCAGAGACCGACATGTTCATGGGCAAGTCAGTGCATAATTCAACCTGTCTCAACAGCATGTTTAACACTGCATGAACATGCACCTGTACAGGATTAAACTTGTGACTCTACTTAACTACCACAGAAACTTCTATCCCTATATAATTCAAACTGAATTTAAAAATGAGAAAATAATATATAAAATGAACATTAAATTGAAACAGAGAAATTACAAGTTGATTGAATGAATTAGTAGCAGTGATGAAACCCTTATACTGAAAATAAGAAGGAATTGCACGTTTGAAAGGTGAGCAGCCAAAGATGCTGTCAGCCTCTGAGCTCACAGATTATACAAACAAATTAATAAAATTTACAAA
The DNA here is from genome assembly GCA_034769895.1 of Magicicada septendecula. Classification (NCBI taxonomy): domain Eukaryota; kingdom Metazoa; phylum Arthropoda; class Insecta; order Hemiptera; family Cicadidae; genus Magicicada; species Magicicada septendecula. The sequence goes on from CM068368.1 coordinate 667,424,580, forward strand.
AGATTTCCCTCCCAGTTCACGCACTATTCTGTCCCGTTAATCGGGGACCCAATTAAAATGTTTAAAAACTTGAAAGTCATGTTGTTGAGTGATTGAATGTCCACTGGCTGTATTGAGTTACATCACAATGTGTAAAGAATATATATATATGGATTGAGTTCACCTTAATTTTTCCTTTCCATGGGTGTGAAGTGGTGATCATCTGGCTTTCATGATAGGGTGTTTGTGTTAGCCATCGCCATTCTCCTCCGGCAGATGAAGAGAGAGAGAGAGAGAGAATCTGGGTGTTACATGTTCAGGGTGGAGCTGTTCCTCGCCTTCATCGGGGAACCCTGATCAGACAACATATTATCAGCTAGAGTTCACAAATTCCCCCAGAAACTTCACACGCACCAAAACCCATATATAATCTTAACACAGCTTTAGGCCTATTTAAATATGATACTTGACACACTTGGCAAGGTTATATGGCCAACAGGCCCTATTTGAAAACATTTAGTTCTGTGAAATTTCATATTGATAAACTTTACCCATGTGGGTTAACATAATTCAATTTTGATTAGCTAATTATTCGGCTTGTTACACTTTTAATAAAATTTACACATAGTCTGAATTTTTGCCACGCGGTCTGAAAGGTCACTTGACTACAATCATTTCTATACTTATTAAGTTAATACTTTTTGGCAATTACATTCTTCTCAATTGGTGCCTTAGTAAGCTTTCTGAAATTGATAAAGTTTTACTATAATCACTAGTAAAGGTTGTATGTAACTTACTCTGAATTACGCATTGCACACTCACCACGAGGTGCCATAATAAGGTTATCAGATTACATCCATGTCTGTACGATTTAAACAAATACTTTTTGCATTCCTATGACTCTCAATTTTAGTGCCTTAGTTAAGACATGTGAATTTAATATAGTATTACTATATTTAAAAAAAATTACCTTTAAATTACGTATTGCATAATCGCCACGTGGTGGCGTAAAAAGGTTATCAGAAATTTACTTAATGTGGCCTTATTAAACAATTTTTCATTAGTAAAACTTTAAATAGATATATATAATAATATTGCCGGAACTTACCGCAGTTCTGTATAGATTTAGCCTGCCATAGATGAAGATGGTGAAACATATTTTATTCTTCTCTACCGGAGAAAACAATGCCACGAGGCGTTAGGTTACACGATCGGCCAAAGACAATTTTAACCAGACTTAGTTCCGGCCTTCTCGCTTGCCTACGGCGGCGGGCACTAGAGTGCAGCACCTATCAAGCGCTCTAGATTCACACAGTTGCAGACTATTTATCAAAACTGCAGATTTGTTTATCTCGACCGCTACCGCGCTAAATACAGTACAGCATTTAACGTCTATTTTTGACGCTAAATACTGTACACGCGCCGATTCTATCCTAGACTCGGCACATTAGGATGTAACATAACCTAATCTGGGCAACCAGTTTTCACTAAAACTATAGAAAAATAAGGCCAAAGCAATGTTAAACTAAAATGTATTATAATGTGACATAAATAGGTAATATAAGGAACGATTTTTGTACAATAGATAATGTAATAAGTAAATATAAAAGCTGTATTAATGTAATTTAATATAACTATATGCTTGCCATAGAATGGATGCCTGATGCAACAAAATTATCTTGTAAACTTATTATAAAAGAGTAGGAACTCAACTAACAACATTGAGTGAGGCATGATGCTATTCAATTAAGTAAATTCAAGGATTATGGCTACCTAAATACCAATAATAACAATAATAATAAATAAACAATGTTAACAACTAGATGCAACTAATCTTGGTAACTTTAAACCGAAGCAATTATTGGAATAAATGCAGAATGAACTACTGCACAATAATAACAGTGTTATCAAAACAATGATAAGAGACATTCAAACAATAATGAGAATAATTTGAAAGTATTACAGTATTACAAATCATGTAACAATGTAACTTCATAAAGTATAGTAAACTCACTTAACAAACCACAGTTAAGGTAATAAAACCATAAAATAAGGAAAGAGGACACTATCAGTAGTAACAACGACCAATGCAGTATGCATAGGCCATAATAGAATGTTATTAACTATTAATGTTAGTATAATATTATTAATAAACGAAATGTGTAACAGTAAGCATAGGATTTGAACCTATGAAGATAAACATTGTATAATTATTAGTACATAACTAGAAGGGAAAAGTGAATAATACTATAAGAATATGTTATCACCATGAAAATATGGGATAAAAACAATGTATTTAAAGTATTAAATAGCTTCATGAATATTATGAATTTATACCAAGTGCGGTTTTATCAACCCCAAATCAGAACTATATGATGAGGGTATGCAAATTACTCGTATTCAAAAAATAGAAACGATGGGAATGATAAAAATATCGTCAGTGCAATTATAAATAAGATATTTGACTTATAAGAAATAATTAAAAAGTGACGAGCCCTTGCGCGTGGGTAGGTAACCGACAAATCATAATCTCGAACCCGGCCTACTGACGCTATGCTAAGCGTCTATTTTGACGAAACTCACCGAGTGTACACGAAATAAAGACAATTAGCCAATCACAGCTCATAAAAAATACGAAGTAAAGAATGCCGAACAGGTAATTACAGACAGTCTTTTACCAACAACGAGAGCGACTCCACGTTAGCCGATCGTCCAGAAAAACGTGTTTTTGACAGCCAACAGCTGTAAACACACAAACTAACCTCGAAACTTCGAGTGGAGGTTAGGTCAACCCAAGAAGATAGTGCAGTCTATTTGTAAGTGTTCTATTACGGAGTACATGCGTATAGGCAGTGTGTGAAGTGCATTTATGAAAATTAATTAAAAAATATTAATTAATTATAAAAGTTATAAAAAGTGTTAATTCTTCGAATCGACCGATTACGCAAGTATCAATGCAAATGACCATTATATTATACATGCCAAATCATTCATAATTTAAAGAACGCTAATAGCGAATCTAATTAGTCTGAATTAATTGATAAATTACCCGAATTCCAAAAGGAAGGGGACTTGGAAAAAATCAAATAAACAATGATCAAATTGAACGATTTTAATAACGACAATTTTAATTCTTTGTTTGATTCAATTGTACTAGTATAAGAAAAGACATTGAATGATCAATGAAGGGCAAATGAACCCTGACAATTAATAATTTAAAAATGTTTTGTATTTAATTATACTAATTGAACTCAGAGTCACACATGAGTGTAACCTAGTTGTATCAAATTAATTTAATTTACCTGTTTTATGTATATCCAATCTTGAAAATTATTCAGGAACATAACACTGAATTTAACAAATTATTATGACATACTAAATATGTAATGCATCAAAGAAGCATAATTAATTAATTTTAAATAAACAAGGTTACATGAACCTTTGCTAACCTCAATTGTAAACAATGAACAATCGTTCATATTTTATGTTATGTTAAACCAACAATTAATGATTTTGTTCTCCGCCTACTCATTATTACAGTAGTGCATTTTATTATATCTGTGTATCTTGCAGGCTCAAAGAACCTACAAAATTTATGAAGCATAATTATCAATTTATTTGCAAACAGAAAATAATCGACTTGCCAAATGCAGTCCTACCACCCTGAGCTTTTTATTATTTTAGGAGTCCATGTTCAATTTTAATTATTTTAAAAAAGGAAGATTAATAATACCATTGTAACCAAACTATTTTACTTGAGTTGAATAAACAACTATTGTTTTATGAACAATCAAAAGTGTTACATCTTAGAATCAATCAAAGTAGAATTACAGCTTAGGTGAGTAACCAGAGACGGTTGGTACCAGAAGCCAAAGCGGACATTCAAATTGAATGATTATCACCAACCACTTTATCTAATATTATCTACATATTACAACTGATAGTAAGTATCGTGTACATGTTGTGTTTATGTTAGTGTATATACACGAAAGTACCGATCAACTCACCGCAGCTAATAATAGAAGAGTCGACGCAACTTCTTCAGAAGCGAACTCAAGAAAGTGAATAAAAAACATTCTAAACAATTTAAACCAAATTAATAAACGACGATAAAAAAGAGTAAGTGAATCGATTTATTCATATGGGATTCAATAATAGATTGAATTGGGTAGAATAAATCAATAAAACAAAAACTTTGACAATAATAAGAAAACAAACAACAAGAATCAGTAGGACCCTAAACATCGTCATATTACAAATTGGCGAACAACGTTTGAGACGATTAATTAGGTGCAATATCAACACCATTAACGAATAATAAATACACCGTACATTTCGTCTTATTACTATATATATATATATATATATATATATATATATATATATATATTGTAACGTCCTACTGAGGCATCCTCGTTTTCTTTTAATCCCCACGTTGCTGGCGGCAATTTGTAACGTCCTTCTTTTGTGAGGTACTTTACCACTTACGAGTATATTGCAATTACAAGCTTTGTTAATTCCGCCCCACAGTTGTACGCCAATTCTGTAACGTGCGGCTTAATGTGAGGTGTGCACTTGCGAAAGTGTTATTATATGCCTCACGCAGTATGCGTCACTTTTGAATTATACTAACTGACGTTTTAAAAGGTATAAATAAAGGATTTTGTTTATCTTGTTTTACTCAATCTAAAAGAAATCGAGAGTGTGTGATTTGGGGTCAAGGAGGTAATTTGTTCAGCCTTATGCAGAAGAGAGAGTAAGTATCATTATTGCCCCTCAGTTGTGACGATTTCTTCTGTATGTTGTGCTGAAATTTTCATTAACTACCCACTACAATAAATTATAACACGTTATAATTCAATATTAATTTTCAATAATATTGCTTTATTGATTATTGACTTTTGTCTCCTGCCACCAAAATATAGGTATCACAATTAATCTTATTTGAAAAAAAACATCATCTCGACTTTACCGAGTAAACATAGATCTGTCTAAGGAACAAAACATATATGTTGTTATTTACCCAATATTACGCTATAATAAAAAACATCAGTTATTACATAATTCTTAATAATTCCCCAGGGCTCAGGGTGAATTCTTTGTGTTATGAGAGTGTCAGAAATGGATAATTGCTACGCTTTACAAATATCAAAAAATTAATAAATAATTTTGTTTATTTTTCAAATATTACGTAGTTTCCGGAATTGCCGTAAGAGAGCAGCATGTATTTGTTCACTTTGAAAGAAACATATGATAAAATGAATATTTTTTGTTCTATTTCACTGTTAAAAAACGAGTTTTCTTCTGGACTTATTACGAAAAAATGTTTATATTACCTCGCTCCGTGTTGTCCTTACTGGATTGAAGTTTTATTCTGTGATGAGTTACGTCTTGCGTTATTATTTCCTTTTCGTTTGGATTATTTTCTAATTGTCTACTGGAAGTAGGCCGAACTATATTGGATCCTCAGAATGTTTTCATCCACTGGTTTTTAATGTATATCACCATTTAATTTGGATTCCTCAGGTATAATTAGTTAGTATTCACTTTGTTTATTACTCTTGCGTGAATTTCGCCTCCTCCAACGTCCAAAAAAGGTTATTTTTTTTATAATTTTTGTCGCATCGTTTCTTCAACTCTCCGGTTTAGTTCAAAATTTTTATATCTTATTAACAATACTTGTTATTTTTCATCACTCTTAGTAACACATAGTATTTTTATTATGTAGGCAGTTTGTGATTATTATAAATTTATATTTTATTTATGGAAAAATAATTCCCTTCCATTCCGGTTTCTTTACTAATTTAATTTACATAATATGTTTTGGTTAATTTTTTTTTTATGACATTGTATATAAATATTTTATCATTTTATTATCATTAAATAAATTTATATATTATTTATTTAGTCTCGAATAGTGTTCATACCCGGTACTACTTCCTGTTGCCATTTCCTTCATAGGATTATTTTAATTTTATATTATTTTTGGTAATTAAATTTTTGTCTTTTAAAACTAACCCTGGGTTTTCTTATAATCTAACACAATTATTTGAAAAAATATAATATTAACTTGGGTATAACAATTTGTGGTTCATACAATATAAATTACAATAAATAAATAAAGTTACAAAAATCAATTAGTATTATTACATACTACTTCCATAGTTTTATCCTATCCAAAACATACAGCACAGTTTAGTAATACATTAATTTCACTTTGGTTTTTCACCTCAATGGGTACACTAGAACTCACTTCGCACTATATACCACTCGAATTGTTTATTATGTTGAGTGATATAATTAAATTTTGAGCGAGCTTTAGTTTTACCCATTTCTGACTTTTATTATCATGAGTTACTTTATTGGGACTGGATTATGTAACGTTACATAAAGCCCCCCCACTAGAACAAATTTATTTTAGTTCAACTTGTTGATAGAAATAAATTGTTGATTGGTTCAAGTCTCCTAATGGTCTTGACTTTGTTTTCATAATAGTGTTTTATTTCTGACTGATTATACACTCTGGTAATTCACACTGGTGGTAATTGCTATTTTCTTACTTTACTCTCTCTCTCTTGGAGGCAAATTCATCAATTATTTCTCGGGGTTAGTGGTACTTCCACATTTTATTTGATAAGGACTGGTCACACTAATCATATTAAAATTGTTTCAACACTCATTTCTATTTGCTTCTATAAATTCGCTTTATCAATTAAGCTTCGGTCTCCTATCTTCCTTCTATTTTCTTCATTTATACTTCTGGAATCTAATATCTCTCTTTTCAGCTATTTTATAATTATTATCCCTTAAATATTCAATTTCCCTAACATTTTTCCCTATCTTGTGCGGTGGTTCCAGTCGGGTGGCCACTCTGGGTCCATACACCGCTGTCCATCCTTACACCTTCTGAGACCAGGGGAACATCATCCCTGCTCATAAAAATTATTGCCGGAACATTTCTACGGTCAATACATAAAAATAAAAAAATTATAAGTAGTAGTCAATTAGCGACTAGTACCAAACACTTTTGGGATTCTTCATACTGTAGCTGTTTGTATTTATTTATATATTTCTTCTTCTCCTTGATTCCTTCTTCTTTTCCATTAACTAATAGCATATAACATCATTGATAGGCCTTATGTTAAAATTCTTTTGACTTTACTTCTTGTGACATATTTCTCCGTATCATTTCTTCTTATCTAATCTTCAATTCAGAGAAATTCTAACTATTGTTGTATTAATTATCATCCTCCTTCAGTTTCATTGGAGTCATTAAATTATTCGTTATTCTTCTTATCTGAGCACATTACCATCAATTGTTTTTGTTCATTTAATTTTCCTTCTGTTTGTTACCATTAAAAATATTACTTTTCCCTATTATTTCAGTTTAAATCAGTTATTTATAATTAAATTATATAATCTGCTCTTACATTTTCTTGGTGTTTTGTCTTTTTATTTTAAATTATATGGTTTCAAAATAACTTGAGTAAGATGTCCTTACATGCTTTTAGAATTTTGGGGTTTTTTAGTTCCTTCATTTTAAATTATTGTTCGAAATAACTTGAGTAAGTTGTCCTTACGTGCTTTTTTGAATTTTGGGGTTTTTATTTACAATGGGTTGCTTGGTCCTGTATCCATAAAATCCGTCCCTTTTTTCTGGTTTGTTTGGAGTCTGTTTAACCGTGGTCCATTATTTCAGGTACTCCATGTTCTCGGATTGCTGGGGTGTTCGTAATTAATTCTCTCCTTGATAATCTTCTTACCATCCGGCTCTCCCACTTTGCTGCTATGAAACTTTCACTTAAGTACCAGTCTTCCGTCATAATTCGTTCCTTTTTGACTAACCAGTATTGTACCTCCTCTAACATAACATAGTTGCTCATATTTAATCTCATTTCATTCCCTTTTACCTCTGAATTATTTGCCCAATATTTGCATGTTGTCTTCCATCTTGATAATCTGACTAATATCTTCTGATGCACTTCAATCATCGACACATTTAACTGGGATGTAAACTTAATTAACTCCCTTTGTTCGTTAATTGGAAGGTTGAGTACATTAATTAATCCACCTGTAATCATCTCCCATTCTTCCTTGGTATTTATTATTTTCTTTCTACTTGTTTTTATTATTTCCTTAGTCTTCTTTTCCACGGTTTGAATATCCTTGTTGTTGTGGCTATTTTTATTTTCAGATGGCATTACACCTTGGTATTCTGTAATTTCTATTTCCTTCCTCCTCTCTTCTGTATTCGGACTTACTTTAATACCTTCTGAAGTGCTGTCCAATGTTTCATCCAAATTATTGAAACTATGGTCCATTTGTTTATTTGTCTCCTCTTTGTATGTATCTGCTTTTTGGATAGGCGTATTAACATTTTCAAACTTCTCTCCGAAAGTTTTCCATATCTCCTTATTGACATTCTCCATTTTACACTCAAATTGTTTTAAATTCTTATTATTCTCTTCAAATTTTGCATTCATCTCTTCTCTTTGTCCTTCAACAGTTTCTTTCAGTTCATTGTATTGTTCATTCATGGTTTGTTTGATATTTCCATGAATGGTTTCTATTTTTTCATTTAGTTGTTTGACTAAATTTCCCTGAATGCTATCTATTTTCTCATTGGTCTGTCTATTTTGTTCCTCCTGTTTCTTAAAATTCTCCTTATTTTCCTCATTGGTTTGTCTATTTTGTTCCTCCTGTTTCTTAAAATTCTCCTTATTTTGTTCATTCTGTTCCTTCAAAGTTTCGTCCTGTTTCCTAAATTTTTCGTCTATTTTATCATTTGTTTGTTTATTGCTTTCCATAATAATTCTCAACATCTCCTGCATGCTCATATCTTCTTTTTGGGTGGATTTATCTGGTTGGTCCCCTTGGGCATCCTCTTCCACTATTTCCTTTTCCGTATCCATAACTACTTCGGTTTCTTCTGTATCACCTGTCTGTTGGTCCATTTCACTGTCCGTGACTAACTCTATTTCTTGTTCCTGTCCACCTTCTTCAATCTCCTTTTCTTCTGCGCTCTTCTTCGATTTTCCTCGGGTATTAGGCATTTCTTGTTTTCTCATAACTGCCAACGATAATCAGATTTTTTGATATATATTTTATATTAAATATCAAAATTCTTTTCTAATTACCGCCCTTTTACGTTGAGCGCCAATTTGTAACGTCCTACTGAGGCATCCTCGTTTTCTTTTAATCCCCACGTTGCTGGCGGCAATTTGTAACGTCCTTCTTTTGTGAGGTACTTTACCACTTACGAGTATATTGCAATTACAAGCTTTGTTAATTCCGCCCCACAGTTGTACGCCAATTCTGTAACGTGCGGCTTAATGTGAGGTGTGCACTTGCGAAAGTGTTATTATATGCCTCACGCAGTATGCGTCACTTTTGAATTATACTAACTGACGTTTTAAAAGGTATAAATAAAGGATTTTGTTTATCTTGTTTTACTCAATCTAAAAGAAATCGAGAGTGTGTGATTTGGGGTCAAGGAGGTAATTTGTTCAGCCTTATGCAGAAGAGAGAGTAAGTATCATTATTGCCCCTCAGTTGTGACGATTTCTTCTGTATGTTGTGCTGAAATTTTCATTAACTACCCACTACAATAAATTATAACACGTTATAATTCAATATTAATTTTCAATCATATTGCTTTATTGATTATTGACTTTTGTCTCCTGCCACCAAAATATAGGTATCACAATTAATCTTATTTGAAAAAAAACATCATCTCGACTTTACCGAGTAAACATAGATCTGTCTAAGGAACAAAACATATATGTTGTTATTTACCCAATATTACGCTATAATAAAAAACATCAGTTATTACATAATTCTTAATAATTCCCCAGGGCTCAGGGTGAATTCTTTGTGTTATGAGAGTGTCAGAAATGGATAATTGCTACGCTTTACAAATATCAAAAAATTAATAAATAATTTTGTTTATTTTTCAAATATTACGTAGTTTCCGGAATTGCCGTAAGAGAGCAGCATGTATTTGTTTACTTTGAAAGAAACATATGATAAAATGAATATTTTTTGTTCTATTTCACTGTTAAAAAACGAGTTTTCTTCTGGACTTATTACGAAAAAATGTTTATATTACCTCGCTCCGTGTTGTCCTTACTGGATTGAAGTTTTATTCTGTGATGAGGTACGTCTTGCGTTATTATTTCCTTTTCGTTTGGATTATTTTCTAATTGTCTACTGGAAGTAGGCCGAACTATATTGGATCCTCAGAATGTTTTCATCCACTGGTTTTTAACGTATATCACCATTTAATTTGGATTCCTCAGGTATAATTAGTTAGTATTCACTTTGTTTATTACTCTTGCGTGAATTTCGCCTCCTCCAACTTCCAAAAAAGGTTATTTTTTTTATAATTTTTGTCGCATCGTTTTTTCAACTCTCCGGTTTAGTTCAAAATTTTTATATCTTATTAACAATACTTGTTATTTTTCATCACTCTTAGTAACACATAGTATTTTTATTATGTAGGCAGTTTGTGATTATTATAAATTTATATTTTATTTATGGAAAAATAATTCCCTTCCATTCCGGTTTCTTTACTAATTTAATTTACATAATATGTTTTGGTTAATTTTTTTTTATGACATTGTATATAAATATTTTATCATTTTATTATCATTAAATAAATTTATATATTATTTATTTAGTCTCGAATAGTGTTCATACCCGGTACTACTTCCTGTTGCCATTTCCTTCATAGGATTATTTTAATTTTATATTATTTTTGGTAATTAAATTTTTGTCTTTTAAAACTAACCCTGGGTTTTCTTATAATCTAACACAATTATTTGAAAAATTATAATATTAACTTGGGTATAACAATTTGTGGTTCATACAATATAAATTACAATAAATAAATAAAGTTACAAAAATCAATTAGTATTATTACATACTACTTCCATAGTTTTATCCTATCCAAAACATACAGCACAGTTTAGTAATACATTAATTTCACTTTGGTTTTTCACCTCAATGGGTACACTAGAACTCACTTCGCACTATATACCACTCGAATTGTTTATTATGTTGAGTGATATAATTAAATTTTGAGCGAGCTTTAGTTTTACCCATTTCTGACTTTTATTATCATGAGTTACTTTATTGGGACTGGATTATGTAACGTTACAATATATATATATAGGCAAAGTACACATATGAGCACAAGCGTCACAAATATGGGTAGAAAATCTGGAGAATGATATCACTGCGGATTGTTGGCTCCTAACCTCTCTCTCTACACTTGGAAAAATAGGGAAGACTTGATTCGATATTTTTTTCCTAATAGATTGCAGTGAAGGTATATTTCTTTTAATATGAAGACAGTCATTAAATGTTTCAATCATAGAAGAACAACATACATTTTCTGTGAGTGAACACAGAACACTTTGTGGTCTTACACGTAACAGATGGTTTAGATGCAATGGCACGAACACAATTCCGCCAAGTATAAACGCAATTGGAAAAGAAATGTCCAAGTCTAATTTAACCGTTGCAAATAAAACCCACAACAGGAAAATTTCTATTCAACTCGTTTGAAAGTGAATACATTTAATTTATAATCATCAGTGACTTCTTTGTTATCTTAAAATAAGTAAACTACAAATTTTATTAGTGGTTAAATAATTTATGCTACACTCACTTGTTGCACACACCACTAGTCACTGTGACATCGATTAGCGCTTTCGAACGTACCCGTTCATCATCAGATCGTAACTGCCACACCTGATGTTGCACCTGGGTGTGGCAGTTACGATCTGATGATGAACGGGTACGTTCGAAAGCGCTAATCGGTGTCACAGTGACTAGTGGTGTGTGCAACAAGTGAGTGTAGCATAAAATACTTAAAATAAGTAGCGTGATGACTGCCAGTTGCATAATTACTGGACAGTGTAATTAGACAGTGGACCTTAATTAAACTCTGGTTCTGCAGTTAGGTCAGAAGACTGAGTAAAGAAAATAAAAGTGTTCTGTTGAGACGTCTACTAATGGACGGAAACTTAGAAACTATGAAAACGTCATTTGATACGATTTGTGATACGTTTGTCCGTAATGTAAAAAATTCCTACTTTTATTTACAAAAACGTACAAACGATTATCTAACCACGTAGCAGGCATGATAATAATCAAATGATTGTTTTTAATATTTATAGCGGTCATACAAAAGTAGAAATATACAAAATTTTAAAGCAAAAAGTAAATAAACACAGAATATACTTTGTGAGAAATACAGAAAAAAATCACTCCAAGTGGATATTTAGCATAGTATCTTTTGCTTTGAACGGGAATTTTTTGTAAGTTTTCAAGGAATTGTAAATGAAAATTTTCTTCCCATACTTTGTATGGAGTGATTGTGTTAATAGCATTTATGTGTGTTACTATCGGGACGCGCATGCGTGTGTGACGACAGAGAGGGGAGGTAGACAGGTAGATAGAGAGAAAGAAAGAAAGAGAGAGATAGAGAGAAGGGCACTACGACACTTAAGTGCTATATACCTTTATTCTCATGTTCGAAACATGGTAGAGACCCCTACCCTTGCAACATGCCATATTATTGACGCAATTTTAAATTTACACAGAGTCGAATAAAGTTTAGGTAGGCCTACTCAAAATGTTTGCAGTTGAACTGAAAATATTACAAAAGAATATTACATTAATTAAATTTTTATCCGACGCGAGGCAAGAGATAAATGAGAAAAATTCAATTTTCTAAAATTTGTTTGCAAATTTACATTTACTCATTACAGAAGATACAGAGTAATGTAGTGTAATGTAAGATCATGTCTTTAGATGGAAGTTGAACATTTACGGTTCTCCCTTTTTGTCACCCTTGGTTGGTTGGACAACTCCGTAACCTGATTTTCATGCTGGTGATGCACGTTTTTGTCTTGCAGTGTGTGTTGTGTTCTAATTGTGTCTCTGATAAGTGGTTTCTTGAGGTCTTCATGAAGAGTTTGGTTGGAAACATACCACGAGGTACTGGTCATAATATTGGTTGCAAGGTTTGCAATAATTTTGTGTTGGATGGTTTGACGCATCCCCAAATCTCGATTCCGTATGTCCGTATTGGTTTTAAAATATCTTTTTATATCCTTAGCTTGCTTTAGAGCGATTAGTGGAATCTTCTGTTAATCTACCCAGAGTATATTACATAGTTTATGTAATGTTTAACTTTCCATCTGTACAATGGAAAAGCTATTAGCCTGTAGTGAGCCCTTCCATGAAGGCTTGGCGAACACCCTTCATATTTTTGTCTTTCTAGATTTCCTTTGTGGTTTGCCCAACATTTATCCATGACTTATCAGTATAGATGATTTTTTTCCTTGTTTTCGGACTTTCTTACTTTTTTTTAAGTAGTCAATGCTTTTTATTTGTCGCCATCTGATGTAAAATAACAAACAGTCACCTCTGGTTTTACACATAAATCCTATTTCACAAAGTAGTCTATATAACCTGCTCCTTGAAATTTGTGACAAATGTTTTCATCATTCATAACTTTAACTATGACATTCAGCGTTGGAGGTGAATTATCTTGATAAAACTGGTGAATTTTTGTCTGAAAACAGATATGTAAAATGTATCACACTCAATTTTTTTGCATTAACGTAAGGTTTATTTAATTTCCTAGTTTCTGATGGAGATTGACTCTGTGCTAACTCATTATTAATATTAAAAATAGTTCTTTCGCTCACTCCACTGACATTTGTCACTTCAACACATACGCTTTAATTTTACTCTCAATAGTTTTAAATAGGACATTTAATAAAGTTTCTTTTTCTCTTCTGTTAAATCTTTCTCCCTGTCTCCTTTTCTCACACTGGTTCCATTGCTGAGATTATAAATATGCGACGATGTATAAACTAATAAACGTACCGTATGTGTATTAACGTAACTTCACTGTAGAAATCTGACACAAAAATTTAGACACTACTAAATTAACAAAAACCAAACATATAGGATAAATGATAACGTTAATCGATGAACAGAATGGCAAAAACAACATCAAGAGCCTTACGCGTGGTCAATCCTTAAGGCCTAATTGGTTGGGTGTTGACTAGACAATAGTATATTGTTACATAAAAGATAACTCGTGCTTTCTCAAGGGTACTTTCACTGATAAATGGTTATTTAATGTATACTTTGTTAGTATTTAAAGGATGAGTATGTTGTCAGGGTAATATTTGTTGAGCGCCAATTTGCAATCAATGGTTGCAAATAAAATTTATTTGTAAAATAGTAAGTATTATCTTTGTTAAAATATCATAAAGGTTTCTATTTCAGTTATAATTCAATCTCTTCTAATCTTTTATTTAATAGACGATTGTGATAACTAAAACTCAGCAAATCAGATTCGAATAGGCTGCCATCTTTCCTAGTGGAGCGTGTTGCCAACTTAATCTAGTTGATGAAGCAAATTCACAGTCACTGATATAGTTTTTATAATATCATACACATTTTTGTACCCATTAAATAAAGAAACGAAAACCTTTTATCTGTATTTATTAAACTCAAATCCTTTTATTATTTTCTTGAAATTGTTTTAAAAGACAAATATAATCATTAACAAAGTCTGACCGACTGTTCTTTACATATGCTCAGTATGGCAGCAGTAGCAGTAGTAATTCTTATATCTCAGGATATACACATTTTCATATTTTATATTTACTAAATAAAATACAAATAGTATGTTTTAAGTTAGGTCCTTTTAACTACGATATAAACGACAGATATGTTAGGAAAAGTACCAAAATACATGGGATTATAAATAACTACAAAGTGTCTTAACAAGATTATATTAATAGTTTTACAATGTTCAGTGTTTAGGTTATGTTGATTTAAATGTTTTTAAGATCTAATTCACTTTATATGAGAGTATTACTCTTTATTAATAGTTTTTTATAATGAAAATAATATTATTCATAGATTATTTTCACAGTGACGGTTCAGAATTGTTTTAATTAAAAGTGTAAACAATGTCTTTAAAAAGAGTGGCCTAGGCTTTACTGAAAATCGTTCAGTTTAGTTATTTATCAATAAATACTTCTCTTCCTGGATAGGTTGATGGTAATTCTTCATAGATTCCTTTGTTGACTTCTTTATAATAATGTTGTACTTCTTTCTTCTATTTATTTTTATTTAGTAGTATTATTTAACTTTTCTTTAAGTTCACAAATATGAAATTTACTATATCTTGGATTAGTTACTCTTATTTTAAAATCAACCTTTCCCTTGTAGATCCAATAATCCACCCTTTACTTTTTTGTATTATAACATTTCAGTTGCTAAGGCCTATCTCAGCTTTTATTGGTATCTAATGTAACATTTTATGTTACTATGGTGCTATCTTAGCATCAACATAAACAAACTTCTAATATTTTATCTTTCGTTTCCTTTAAACTGTTATAACTTTTTTATAAGATCTTTGATCTTCAATTTATTAGTATTTTGGAGTTTGTGATGGAACACTGATTATTTGGACACCACTTTTGATTATCTTCTGTTACGTATTTCTTGAGTTACCATTTTACACTTTTAATTATTTGTCCCAAAATTATTTATTATTAGTTCTTCTTGTACTTTTCATTTCATTAAAACTATTGGACACAATTAGTCATAATATATCTTAACCTGACATTGTTTATTTTAATTTTAATATAAATTCTTATTCAAAATCCTTTAACTATCTAAGCTTAATATGCCTACTTTTACAAATCTCTATTACTATTATTTTGGTACTTTCCTATTAACATAAATATTATCACATATAATATTAATCAATATGACCCAAACTAATTACTAATAACTATTAGTAATAGATGACAATTCCTCTTAACTTTCTGTATACAATACAGTTTTTATAAATACTACAAGACACTATAAGTATGTTCCAACACATTGTCCTCCTTACTTATTATTATTAACATTACTTTAACTGTAATAAACATAATTATTATAGTCTTAGCTAAGATGAATTAAATAATAAAATAAACAATATTTAATTAAGTATTTAATTAATTATTTCTTGAAACAAAACTATCATGTTTCTTGGTACTTTTGGTAGGTGTATTAAAGCATATTTATGTTAACAAGATGCATGGCAAAATGTCATGTAACAATATTTAACTTTCTAAAATCCTGTGTGCTTATCTTCAACAGTACCGCTTTCCCTTTCGACTTTATTCGTGAATACAAATATCTCATACATTTTGAATGTTATAGTTGTTTGTTTATTGCTGCATATGAAGTTTGTATAAACGTATTTTTGTATAATTAACATAAAGAGTCCATAAGCAAAATGACTTAACGCAAAATAAGTTGGCGACAAGCCTGCGTCAATGGCTCGCTAGTATCCAGAAGTGTGCGATATAAACATTACATATACTTACCAGTACATATGGTCCAAACTACCTTAAGTTGAATATTAGAATTTGTATTAAAAATAACTGTAAACTATTTACTACAACTTTATATGTCTGTCTCAAGAAATAAAGGACTTTTCCACAGACCAAAAATTTTAAAATACGGATTAAATAATTACAAGGATAAAAATCAATAAAAAAACATATTTATTGCACTGTAGCTATTAAATGTTTTCGCAACAAAGAAAATTTATTGTGAATAAAACGTGATAAAAATTAACTCCATAAATCTTATATTCGGGCAGCAGCCACTGGTTGATTGAAACGTTGCTCTAACTTGTACAACTGAATAAAAATTTATAATTTTTTTTAAGAAGATAATTGTGTCGCAGGCATCGATATTTATACAGAAATGTGCAGCAGAGCATGTACAAGATTAATAAAATTATTTAAAACTATTTAAAATTTCTACTTAATAGTGTTACGACATCACTGAACAATCTACGTGTTTATCGAATGTTCCAGATGAATCCAGCGGAATCAGTGTGGCGTATGTGATTCTCGACGCATTCGCGAGACTTTTCTGGAAGCCGCCAGCCACGCGGACAGTGTCAAGGCCGCAATTAATTATGTCGTACACACTGGCGCTAACGCGCATTTTGGAATATTCTGGTCTGTGAGCGTTGTATAAATACAAGGCGTCAGCGGCCTTAGTTTTCAGTTATAGTTGCGATATATTAAGTGCGGTTCGAGTTATTATCGGGCGATATTACTGTGTGCGTTCAAGTGGTTATTAGTGAAGTGTTGTGTTTATTAATCGGGCGGTATAATTATAATACAATTTTGTTTTGTATTAGTTGACATTTTATTGCGTGTGAACGTTTTTTATTTGCTTTGTTGTAAGAGACAGTGTTGTTAATTACGAACTGTTTAACCGTGAAAATTAAAGCTGGTGATTAATGACTTAATTGGTGTCTTGTATTTTGTTTTGGATCGCTTCAATCAAGTAGACCGTCGTAACAATATTTTAGTACGAATGGCAACTATGCAGACAGGAAAAGAGAGAAGTTTAGGAGACACGTGTGGATAAGAGGAAGCGTGAAAATCAGAGCTGGGACGGCCTTTATTAACCCATATTAGAGCAAAATGTTTGACTAAACATCTGGTAAGTGTCGTTTTTTGTTTGTCAAAACTCTTCTTATTCGTTTCTTATTGTATACTTCAGAGTGTACGTTGGAAAAGATTGTTAGGGTTCAAGATACGGGCTTACTTAACGACACGACACAGTAAGCAAAGAAGGAGGGGTGACTTCCCATATGCCAGAGGAATTCATTATGTTCTTCACGTGCTAAAGTCAAACGGTAATTCGATAAAACCTTTCCAACACGTGTTGAACTACAATTTGATTTGGCTATCACGGTGTGCTCCCGCAGCCGCTAAACTGTGAACCAGTAATTAATGTGATTTTCCCCTCCTCTGGTATCGCTTCGGATTGCTTACGGTACGTTGACCACTGGGTACTGTACAGGATGTGTATTCCAATGAGTAATTGACTTTTCTCTACCATATTGTCGTTAAAAGTAATTCATATTAGTTTTTATTAATTGAATATTAGTAGATTAAACTAATTAATTATAGTGTATACTATGGATGTCTTACGAAGAAACGAAAATATTTTAACCATTTCCCAGCTCCTGGAAATAAAGAAAAAAACTTGTCGGTAAACATTAGTCGGTAAACGGTTTGTTTTCAAAAGTCGACTAGCAAAAAATTTCGTCTGTTTTCAGCACCAACTAAAAAATAAGTCTACAGACCTATTAAAATTTTTTTGATACACATTTTGAGGGAAGTTGATAGATAATTTTATGTCTTTTGACGAGGAGAACCTGAAAAATGAGTTCCAGGACAGTACCTTCAGGAACTTCAAGACAACTGTTGAAAAGTACAAAAAATTTGATCACCAAACAACATTTTCTGAGGTCTAGCAGAAATTTACTTTATTAGATTGCCAGTAAACAAATAAAACTGTGTAACAAAAATCTGAAGAAAGTTTAATTCTGAGAATATTTATGTAAATAAAGTCAATGAAAACAAATAAAATATAAGAAAGTCGTTTTTTATTTCCAAAGTCCAAAACATAAATCTTTTTGACAGTGGAATAAAAGTGTAGAATTAAAATAAACTGTTTCAAATTAAAAATTATTACAACCTTAAAATTACAGTACGTAAGTTGTTCAAAATATCATTTGTTACTATTTATACAATGTCCCGCTAGATCTAACATTCCTTGGGCGGCCTTCTGTATCAGGCTGTTCCGTATAATTATTACGGCTTTGTATTATCACTAATTACTCTCTCGTATTTATTTGTTGTTCTTATACGAAAGCATTCGTGTGATCTCACAGGGACCCCACATTTCAGTGGAGGTAGACCAGCAACCTTGGAGGTCCCAGTTTATAAAAATTGTCGGCACGTTTTGATTTGTTTTGTCCCAAATAAAAATCAAATTTCGCAAAAATGATTTAAATTGTCTTTTCTCAGAATTAAATTTTCTACAATTGAGTTTTGGCATAATGTTTTATTTGTTTATTGGGAATTTAATAAAGTAAATGTATTGGAGTCCTAAAAAATTGTTTTCGATCATTTTTTTTGGCCTTCACAATTGTTTTGGAAATTACTGGAGACATATTCTGGAATCAATTTACAGTATTTTTCATGCCAAAAACATATAAAAATCCTAATTTACCCCAAAATCTGAGTCAAATGATTTTAGTATAGACTTATTTTTTCCGTTTTTATAGTTGGTGCACAGAATAGAGCGAATTTTTTAGTTAATCCCAATCCGAACACAATAACTACCTGAAACGCCTCTGAAAAATGAGGATGGTAGCCACTGAGATTGGGTTGCGCAATGCTTTTCACTCCCGGCATACGTTAGGAAAATTATTAACTGCTACAAAACCTCCGGAGCCTGGGTTCGATACGAAGGATATTATTTACAGTATCCCGTGTGAGTGTGGTTGTGAATACGTGGGCGATTTTTTTAGACCTTAGTAGGTCCATGCGAAAGAGCACAGAGTGAATGTTCAGAGAGGCAATACTTCCCGATCAAGGGTGGCTAAGCATGTGTGGTAGTCGCACATGCTTATGGGAAAACCCGAAAATTATTAGTAAAGAAAAGAAATGGTTTCGAAGGAAGATTTAAGGAAGCTGTTTTTATTACTACAAATGATTGCATTAATCACTTTAACAGTATAATTCCGAACATCTGGCTTCGTTCCGGGTAGTTTCTGGCCTACCTTGGCGGTTTGTGAGTAGACGGTGCTTACCGCTGGGTGGTACTTTCATTTTTATTAAATAAGGGTTGCCCTTGTGAGTGTTTTTTCCTAGTAAGTATTTATATGTATTTGTTTTTAGTCATATACTACGTGAACATTTGTTATTTATTTTTGACTCTCTCTTACTATGTGCCGATTGAATAAAATCGATGCTAATACGCAAAAGTAAATAGCGTATAATAAAAAATCTTGTACTGCATTTAACGAATATAAAGAAAAATAGGTTTCTGTATTTAGCGGTGGGCGTTCTGCCGTACTGTGTTTAACGGTTAGCGCAGAATCTACATGAGGTAACGAAGCGGCGCTTGATTGGTGCTGCTCCCTTGCGGACGCCTTGAAGCGCGAGTTGAAAAATGCGTAGAATAAACGGTTCGGAGCTTGTCTATTTTCGCTACTCCAACTAACCGCCTCGCCGCTCTCCGACAGAGAAGTTTTTATTAATTGTTCCATCTTCCACCTATGGCAGGCTAAATTAAAAACAGATCTGCGGTAAGTGAGTGCAGTATACTTATATATATTTAATTTAAAGTAACGTAAAAGGGGTTTTGTTTAATATACGTACAAGAATGAATGAAAATTGTTAACCTGTTACACGCACGCCGCGTGGCGAATTAGAGTATGCAAAATGAGTTAATTGTATAACAGTAATTGAAGTCTTAACTAAGGCCCCGTAATTGACCAATGTTAACGCAAAATAATATGTACTTTAGCCAAACTTAATGTTCTCAAAGATAGGGCCACATGGCCGTATAACCTGTTGTAGAGTGTGTCAAACTTTCATTTCAAGTAGGCCTAAAGCAGTGTTTAAAATTATAAATGGATTTTGGTGCGTGTGAGAGTAACCTGGGGGAATAAGTGTTGGAGCATCTCGCTGATAATATTTGTATGCTTAGGGTCCCCTGCTTCAAGTCAAGGACCAGCTCCAAATCATGACCTGAACAACCGAACATCAAAGGCTCTCAGCTTCATCTGCCGGAGGAGAACAGCGAGGAACAGGCCACACCAACACAAAAATGCTCTAGACCAGGACTTCAAACTCCACACCAGGGAATAAATCAGGTGACACCAACCCAATATTATTTTTTAACACAAGTGAAGGTAACCTACTAGAACTAGTGGGCATATAGCGACACACCCTAAAATGACTTTAAGCTTTACACATTTCAATTGGGTCCCCGGTTAACGGGACAGAATAGTGCGCGGACTTGGGGGGGGGAATCTTTTGTACATTTTGTAATACTATTTATATTAAGTGTGAGCCCAGAGGTTGACATGTATCCGTGGCTGATTACCATTCAGGCATGTAAATTTCTTTCTAGTTTTCAGTAAAAGGGTTACCTTAGTGCTAGTAATTCTATCATTCATCATGTAATTTCACAGATTAAATGTAGTTTTCAATTGATTCATTAATTTCACATATTTATATTCAGTTTGGGTCCTATAATGGATAGGAGTTTCTTTTGTTAGTTTCATTCGGGTCCCCAGTTTAATCCTGTATAGGCGGATTTTTCATGCAGACTTGAACATGCTCCTGGGACAGGTTTAGTTAGGCACGATCTTGCCTAGGAACATGTCGGCCTTTGGGCCAAATTAATTCTTAAAGGTTATAAAGCATCATGGCACATTACTGTTATTAAATTTCTTTCACGAAAATTTACTGTTATTAATATTTCACAAAAATTTATCACGCTTAAATTCTTTTTAATTTATTATGGTCACTTGTATTTTGACTGAATTATGATTATATTTCCTCCAAGTCTACGTGCTCAGTGTGGGAGCACTTTATAGTAGTATCAGGCATTATGCCAACCCCTGAATTTTTGTATGCCCTGGGGGCACTGGGGTTACACATATATATATGGATTATTATGTATTAAGATCTTTCAATAGGTGTTGCGTTCAAGAATATTTATGAATTGTGAATTATGTACCTTATGGGGTGAAAGAGGTGTGGCAAGATATTAATGTTGAAAGTTGTAATTGTCCTGTGATGTGGAACGTGTGTATGTGTTGTAGTTGTAGACATATATATTTATATGTCCATTT
Organism: Magicicada septendecula; assembly: GCA_034769895.1. NCBI lineage: Eukaryota > Metazoa > Arthropoda > Insecta > Hemiptera > Cicadidae > Magicicada > Magicicada septendecula. Next base: position 667,446,331 of record CM068368.1, read on the forward strand.
ATATGTATTGTATATTCATGTGTTATTTCTGGGGGTTAGGTATAGGGCTAAGTGGGGAAAAGTAACCCCAATTGGAAAAGAAAATCAATTAATCATTATATTAATTTCATTTAAATTTTATATTTATTTTTAAAGTAAAAAAAATTAACAAAAATATTTTAAGGAGAAAGCACTGACTTTGTTGGGAGATAAATATTTAACGTTTTGTTAAAAAAAAAAAAGGAGAAGGATGTAATAAAAATTTATTGGTTGTTAATTTTGTGAGTTTTAATTGCAAGTCCCGTCCTACTGGGTCCAGCGCATTTTTGGCTTCTCTAGGCTTTTGGCCTAGTTTTAATTATCTTGTGGTCCCTCTTAAAAAAAAAAAAAAAATTATAAGTCAATAAAATACTTAAAGAAGGGTTACAACTCCTTTGTGTAATATTATTTATTAGACTACTTATATTCATCATGTAACAGTTTGTATCCTGAAGACGGCTGCCGACTCTTTGTGTGGCCGAAACGTCGGCCAAAGTCCGTCACTGAGATTCAAATGTTATTATGTTACAATTGTTTATATGCGTGTATATAATGGAGTCAGCTATATGATAATATTATAAACTACAATAGCAATAAAGAACGAAATAAGTCTTTATGTTAGAAATGTAAATTAGCGAATTAATATAGAAATTACTTCCATTTTTTAAAAACGTATCTCAATATATATAAAAAACCCGAACAAAAAATCGAGTCCATAAATAATCAAAATATATACACAAATGTGTGTGTGTGCGAGCGCGCGCGCGTGTGTGGTATTCTCTACATAACTGTGGTGTCCTCTATACGTGTTCGTAGTATTGCAGTACTGTACACCACAAAGTAATATAATATTGTATTTCAGAAAATGTACTCAACCTGGAAAAAATAACAACAAAAATTAATAATATTCACATTGCCAACGCTTTTAAAATCGTACACACTGAAGATAATTTGAAGTTTTCATTAAATGCCCTGGTCATCTTCAAAATCCAAGGGTGCGAGAGAGAGAGAGAGAGAGAGAGAGAGAGAGAGAGAGAGAGAGAGAGAGAGAGAGAGAGAGAGAGAGAGAGAGAGAGAGAGAGACAGACAGACAGACAGACAGACAGAGACAGCGAGGGGGGAGCGCGTGCGGGAGGAACAAAAAACTTGAATACGGCTTTCCTACACATTCCTACAAAAATCCAGGCGCACTACATATTGCCAGTCAGATATTTACAGTAGTAGCCTACAACCGTGTCTCCTAAAATTGGAATGTACTGTGAAAGAATGTGAATATGAATATTCGCCAAATCTTAAACATTCATTGACAATACTAGTAGATACCCTAATGTTTGTACGAGCGAGTGAGCCTATGTGTGTGTGTTTATGTGTGAGAGAGAGAAAGAAAGTCTTTAATCATCACGAGTGCGTACTCTCAAAATCCCGACAGGGTGTATTCTTGACACTGGCAAACGCGATATGAACCGATTTAATTTACGTACGACCAAAATACGGAAAGTAATTATTCTACTTTAATGGATTGCATTTGTGGAATCTTTAGTTTGCATATTTTTTTAGTATTTTCTTTTAGAGTACTCATTACATAATAATTACAGGAACATATTGTTACGACATCACAGAACACTCTACGTGTTTGTCGAATGTGCCAGAAGAATCTCGATGTAATGCGTGTGGCGTACGTGCTTGTCGACGCATTTTCGAGAGGTTTCTCGAAGGCGTCAGCCGCGCGGACTGTGTCAAGGCCGCAGTTAATTACGTAGTTCACACGACCGCTAAGACGCAATTAGGAACAGTCTGGTCTGTGAGCGCAGGTATAAATACATGGCGGCAGCGGCCTTAAGTTTCAGTATTAGTGCGAATTATTGACCGTGCGGTTCGAGAGTTACAGTAGCGATATTACTGTGCGCGTTCAAGTGGTTATTAGTTAAGAGTGGTGTATTATAATCGGACGGTATAATTGTAATACAATTGTGTTTAATTTTAGTGAACATTTTATTGCGTGTGAACAATTTTCATTTGATTTGTTGTAAAAGACAGTGTTGTTAATTACGAACTGTTTAACTGTAAAAATTAAAGGTGATTAGTGACTTAATTGGTGTCTTGTATTTTGTTGTATTCCACTGTACCTACGACGATCGAGTAGACCGTCGTAACAGTGGTGTCAGAAGTGGGATTGAACGGTTAACAGTAGAAACAGAGGACACCGCGTAGAAGAGTCGTGTTAGTGGTAGTTGATAAAAAAAAAGAAGAATGGATACCAGTCAGATGATAGAATCATTCAAAGCAATGCTACAGCAGATCGAGGAACGACGCCGCTAGGAGGCAGAAGAGGCAGAGTAAAGACGCCAACAAGTGCCGGCAGAAGCACAAAAACGACTGGATGAGAAACGCAGACAGAAAAGAGAAGCAGCAGATGAACGACAGAAAGCACTAATGGAAGAACGACTAAAGAAAAACGTAAGCGTGAAAATAAAACACCAGAAAGACGGCAAAAAGGAGAATTTAGTCGTCAAGCAGACGACGTTAAGACTTTCGTACAAGAGGATACCACTGCAAAATTCGTCCTGTTACGAGGTGAACTGAACAAACCAGACGACAGAATATCTGAAATAGAAAACTCTGTGAAAACAAATATTTCAAGGTTAGAAGATTCTATTACATATTCAATAAAACAAATTAAAAAGGAAGTCGAACATTTATTAAAAGACATAGTTAATAATGTAAGACCATTAATAAATGCTGAAGAAGATTCAAAATATCAGAGAAATCTAACTGTAGTAGGGCCAGTTTGCGCAAAGGCCCCTACTCTTGATGGAAGCACTCATTATATTCTTATATTCGCTAATTTGAAGCTGCCGCTCGCTTAAATAAATAGACGGAAGAAGAGAAAGGAGTTTCACTAATTCTTGCTTTAAAAGGGCCTGCCGCAGAACTAATACAGAAAGTGCCATCTGACAGTCAGAATGTCTATGAAGAATTAACTAAAGCTCTGGAATTACGGTACGGTGACAAGCATTTGTGCGAAGTGTACCGTGAAGAACTTAAAGTTAGGCGACAGCGTTCAAGGGAGAGCCTTCAAGAGTTTGAAGCGAATGTCGACCGACTGACGAGATTGGCTTATCCTGAAGAATCGGAGGACTTCCGGAAGTGGATTTCTCTCATTATATTTATTGACGGTGTCAGAGATAGTCAGTTATAACAAGTTTTAAGAATCGCTCGGCATGATAATAAATCAGACGCTCTTGTTCATGCTCTCCGTTTTGAAGCTGCCAAGTCGGCGACCTACATTAATCAAAGTATGCCATCACGTTGTAGCCAAACGGATCCAATAACACAGTATCGTCAGTCGGACGGGATGGTTGAGAGATTCAATAGGACACTTGAGCAGCATCTTTCGAAGGTTGTTGACGAGAACCAAACAGACTGGGACCAACGTATACCACTATTCCTCATGGCGTATATCATCAGTACACGACACAACCGGCATGACTCCAGCAAAATTGGTGTTTGGGAGGGAGATTCGTCTGCCTGGGGTCTTAATGTTCGGGTCACATGAGACTCAGTTCCAAGAGCCACAGAGCTATTCCTCGCAATTAGAAAACCAACTGCGAGAAATAAATCGCTTGGTAAGAGGAAGGCAGAAGATTGCCAGTGATAAAATGAAAACTCGGTATGACATTCGCAGCAATAGTGTGGGCTTCCAAGAAGGAGATCAGGTCTGGTTGTTCAACCCAAAGCGCCGTCGTGGTCGCTCACCTAAGCTGCAGTCTAACTGGGAAGGACCCTACACTGTGAAAAAAGAATCAACGATGTTGTTTATCGGATTCAACAGGAAGGGCAGCGAAAGTTCAAGGTCGTCCACCTAGATCGCCTGGCTAAGTACTACTTCAGAGACGGTTTGCCAGTTCGGGACGAAAAATATACGTTGTTCCTACTGTATGTCTTTTATTATTGTTTGTATCTTTTCTTTATATACCTACTGTACGGTGTCTTTATTTATAGTTCCTTTGAGTCAGAATTTTCTAGTCGATAGTTAACAGAAGTCCGCTTTTGTTTCCTCTGAACTTCTTGTCTCTTGCCACACTTCATTGCTATACATCAATGTGCTTTTCACTACTGTTCTGTAGTTATGCATCTCGGGCTTCGTTTATATATTTTTCTGCCCAATTTATATATATATTGCAACAGTACACAGAATCTACGTTCATATAAGTGGAATACTAAGGCTATAACACATTTCCTGACGGCCATAAACATGTTTTAAATTGATTTTGTTCTTTCTTTGTAAAGCAGTCATAAGTTTTGAACCAAGCTATGTTTAAAAAGTATGTTATGTCAAAATGTTCACAATTAATTTTATTATCTTTTATGTCATGTGAAATATTTGTGTGTAAGTGCGCGGGTGATTTACAATTTATTTAATAACTTCGTTGAAAATTAATATTTCGTTCTGAAACTTGGAAAGGGCATTCTCATGGTTATAAACTACATTTTCCATATACTCAATTATCCACAACTATAATTTTTATATGTTTTTTTTATTGAAATCAGTCTTCTTTTATCCTCGTTATCTCCTAGAAAGTAATAAAAGTTTTAGATTAAATCTAGACAGGCCTTTGCAGAATCGGACATAGTTTCTGCATGATTTCAGTCTACCTGTGTTCTCATCTGTGACGTTGTATACTCACAAAAGTTTCCACCAATCAGAAGGTCTAAAAATTTATTGAGTCGGACGCTTATAGCGTACGGATGGCCCAGTTCCTTCCGAGCTTGCCATAGAAACACGTACTCGCTGTCACGAGTTTTTCGTGACAAGACAGGTCGTTTTCCTTAAGACTTAGAAGTTGGTTCACGGTTCGAGTTCTTCGTAACCATTGCCACTTATAGAACTCAGATAATAATAAATAGATCATCATACTCTAGTGAAATATCTGCCGTGATATTTTGAGTTAACGTGAGAACACTTCAAGAAGCCGGATTTGTGTATGCTCAATACACGATATATTTTACCCAGTTTTAAATCCCTGAGATTAAGGTTATTCCCATTATAAACAATAACAGTATCATATCGCAGTGTGCCTGTGTGCGAAGACGTAAAATGTCAACGTAAATATTTCAGCGTTAGTGTAGAGTCGGAGCGGTGCAGGCTAGCAGCGTGCGGAGCGTCGGGAGCTACGCAAACAGTGGAATTCAACTCACAAGTAACATACGGTATTTGTAAAATAAACCAATAGATTCATTTATTGAAAGACAATTCACTATTAAACAGTTTTACATTATAAAGTAATAAAACAATAGTAAACTTTAATGTTTTAATTTAATAAAATTTTTTACCTCCAGATATAGACTTGCTTTAATAATTTCAATGTAACCTATCTATGCAGTTATAATTTGTATCGTTGCTATATTTTATCACGGAAAATTGCATTTTCAACAATTTTACGGGGACAAAGTCATATGATACTCAGGGGAAGATATAAATTTATAGAAAGCGGTGGTTTTTCAAAGTAAGAAAACATTAAAATATATAGTAGGAAGCGGCAGATATTCATACAGACGACCTTCCGTTGACGCCTGTAAGTCGGCTAAAAAAACTATGAACTAGTCACGTACCGGACGGACCGTCATAAAACTGTATTGTTTGCTAGGGTGTAAGAAACATTCACCAAGATTGTAAAAGTTAAGTGCATCTAACAAAAGGAGCCATTATTTTAGAAAGAAAGCGTATAGAGCGAGATGGAGAGTGACGCGAATTTTCCTACCACGTGTCCACGCGCATTTAGTTGACGAATAACGGATAGCGTCATTTTTTACGCGGGTTGTTTCGTTAGACAGATTGGGTAGATTTGAATTTAGCGGCGAGTCTGACCAATCGGTGTGTAGTTTGTCAATAGTGGGTGAGGGTAGTTCGTAGCGAAGTATAAAAAATACGTAGAGTAAGAAGTTAAGTCAGTCAACGGAGAGATTACAGCTATTAGACTCGTAACATTTATTTCAGTCTACGGGAAGATCACAACACTAAGACTCGTAGTAGTTGTAATAAAAATTTGTCAGTAATGTTATTAAGTATATTTCAATCGCCACGTAAATCAGTTACGGTAACGCGATAGTAATCTGTGTGGAAGTTACGCATCGTAAACACTTAATAAATGTTAATAAGAAGAATTCTAGTGTAACTAAAGAAGATCAAATTAAAGCCGAGTAATATATCTAAATTTTAATACAACATCAACCGTTAAAAAGTCGAGTTACTTAGCGATTGTAAATGTGTCACACGTCATTGTACGGGACTGTCGGTCGAGAGCAGTTATCAATCCGGTGTTAGACGCACTTAGCTTTGATAAGGATATACTGTGTTTTTCTACAAAAAAGTGTATTAGTATACGGCACCTGTGTAATTATCACTAAGTAAATTGAGTGAATGGTGTAATACTTGTGAAACCAGTGTAAATAGTGCAACTTGATAAGAATAACTATTCATCGGATAACTTCTGATCACCAGCCTGGAAACCGCAGCGTGGATGACATCGCATCGCAGAGTAATGCAACATACACGTTAATAATAAAAATGAATAATCATTTTAATATTGCTTATTAATTTCAATTATATGTCAATCTTGTTTTGGTGACTCAATCAGTCTAAGAATCCTTTGCTAAGAAATAAACACTAACAAATTTTATAGTAAATGATTGAAGTACTGAATTATAAATTTTGTAATATTTGAATGCAATCGTTATTAAAAAACTTAATTAATAACAACCAAATTGTGTTTATTTATTACTGGCGCCTTGGGATAATTCTAAAGAGTCGGTACACGAAAGTAAGTGTGATATCTTGTTGTTGAAGTTTGATATGTGATAAATATTAATTTTGTCATTGAATAATTTAATTTGATAACCCTTACTTTATACATGCTCGTAGGCCAAGTAGTATGCAAAGTAGTAACAAAATAGTAGTAATATATGGCCTATATCTAAAAGTGTATTACATTCTGGCGCCGGGAACGTGGGACTATTGAGTCACTAATAGAATAGTAAAATAAGAATAAAATAGAATTAAGAATAACAATAATATAAGATATAGTTGTATGATTACGCGGAGTAAGAGTAAGAAAAACATAAACACACAGAACAACACGCACGGAGAAAACAATAACATGAATACAGAAACAACATCCCACGATAACGAAATGGACTTCGATATAAACAATCAGCTAGGAGATTCGCAGACGATCGCACACATTTCAATGGGGAATCAAGAGTCAGGGACGCGGGGACCGAACGAAGAAAATGCAGAGACACAACAGATTACACAAGAAACACTAGTAGAGGTTAGAGAGAGACCGGTATATCAGACATTACCAGAGACAGACAAAGACACCGATATATGTACAATACTCCAACGACTATTACAACAAACACAACGAATGGAAGAACAATCGAAAGAAACAAAAGAACAACTATTACAACAAACACAACGAATTGAACAACAATCGAAAGAAACAAAAGAACAAGTGAGAGAAATAAAAGAACAAATATTTGTGATAAATATTAATTTTGTCATTGAATAATTTAATTTGATAACCCTTACTTTATACATGCTTGTAGGCCAAGTAGTATGCAAAGTAGTAACAAAATAGTAGTAATATAAGGCCTATATCTAAAAGTGTATTACAATCTATATGTATATATATGTTGTAGGGGACTTTGAGTACCTCTTCATATATTTCTCGAGATTAAAGTGTTCAAATGGAAACACAGTAATACACTTAAACAAACTTATTGTTCTTGTTAGATTTAGTCCTATAACGTGAACTGTCCAACAGGATTAATTTGTTTCAGTAACTGATTATTATCAATTAAAATTTTAAATTCATTTTCTTTTACTTTATCCACGAAAGCAATTAAAGAATATATTCTACAAACTATTTTGCTGGTTTAGGTATTATTTATGATTGTCTCCCCTTCTGGGTTGAAGACCTCTTTTCTCTACTTCAGGTCGGTTGGGCAACATTTCCGTCTTCTATGTGTAACGCTGTTGCACAAGTGGTTGGAGGACCAGGATTTGCGAGCGACAATTTAGTTAAGAAGAAAATGTATACTTGCCATATTGCACGATTTTTACTTGTTTTAACTTGTATGAGGTCTCATTCTTACCCTATGTTCCACAACGTTTTCAGTTATTCTGGAAATAATATTTTCTTCGTCTCTTCACGATTAATTTTATTCCATCTCGTGTAGACTTATTCCTGTCTCTCCCGTGCCGTTTTGGTTTCAACAATCTCGGTATAATATTTTTCGGTAATATTTCCAATAACAAAATATAGGATTTCAAGTACGATTGCATATTTTTCAATAAAGGTTGTAGACCCAACACAGTTTCCCAAAGGGTGGTTTAACTAATTAAAGACCCAGTCGGTACATTAAGCCATGTTTACTTGATAGTACCGACATGTCAAGTGAGATGACAGTTTTACACCCAGTTGCGGGCTGTCCACTATTTATGGATTTTTCCGCCATTAATGTGTGTAAGCTGCCAACTATTGACAAGACACGCCCGACTTGGTAAACAGTGTAATTTTTTATATATTTTTATATAATCCCTTCATTTTCCATAGACAATAAAATCGAGCTTAACAGTAAGCTTGATGAAAAGTAACAATTTGATAATCGTTCGCAGCTCCGCTAGTTTTTTTGTTAATATAGCGCTCACGTTAATTACAAAAATCAATTGGACATTGTTTGCAGTGTGTCGTCTATCCCGCAGACATGAATAGAAATCGTTTTAATGTCACGTCATTATAACATCACGTTCTTTCAGTTATATACCCTGCCACGGTTCATTGATTTATACATAATTAACTTTCAGCTTATAATTATGAATGAATTTTTTACAAAACACCTATATTGTCGTATTCCAGTAATTTGTAATTTTCGTTGTTAAAAACTGCATGTTTTCATTATTTGATTAGTAACAGAACCCCGTTTGGTTATTCGCCAGGCCCTGTTTAAAGCAAAACTATTTAAGTCTCTTCTGATTCTCAGATTATTCTTCTTATTGTTTTTCCTCCAGGGTTCAACCTTTTGTGGCCCTTAGCTTGCCCGAAAATACCACACTATCTTGCCTTCTTCTTCTTCTTCTTCTTCTTCTTCTTCTTCTTCTTCTTCTTCTTCTTCTTCTTCTTCTTCTTCTTCTTCTTCTTCTTCTTCAGTTCGGAGTCGAACCTTAGCCTCCATAATCATCCGCCTCCATTTCATAATGATTGGTTCCTGAATATATTGGTTTTACGTGGAGGGTTTGTTGGCCCTTCGCCCAACCCCCATCCTGGAGGGAGTCAGGTTTTTATGCAGGGTTTCCGTCCCCTAGACCAGCTGCTTTCGCCACAACTTAGAGCCTGGTCTACCCTGATTTTCTGTCAGGTTTACTCCTTTAGCGTTTAAAGATCCCTCTTCATCAAAAGGCAGCGATTCTGTCTATTTACCCCAGGGAGAATGGGTTGCCTCTTCCGCCTTTTGCGCCATACCGTAGGCTTTTTACTCTATGGCATCCACTATTGAGGTCTTCACCGTTACCCTGGCTAGGGGCCCTTATAGGATACTACCATCCGCAGCCAGATAGACCCAGGTTTTTTTACGAGGTTGTTCTCCTCCCCCTCCTCCTTCCTTATCACTTGCGAGGCCCCGGGCTTGCAACCGGCAGTGTTAAACAACACCGTTGGCAGAGTTACCTTGCCCTGTTAGAAGCCTACAATCTCTGGTCTCATTCATCCCTACTGACCTAGTGACTTTCAAACTATAATCCATAAAACTTTTTCTTTCCCTTCCTGTGACTCCACGGCCTTGGTCGTTTCCACTCCACAATTATTTCACCCCTTCATTTTCATTCATTCTTTCCGAATGACCAATCCATGGTATTGCCCGTACTTTGATAAATTTCACCTGCACAATCTATTAACTGATCTAAATAGCGGTTTGTTCCTATTCTTCACGTTCCGTTATGTTTTTAAATGTTCATAGCCCTTTACCCTTCTAGGGGTAGTAAACTGTAATCGGCTCTTTCTAATTTCTTGAAATTAAATTTTGTTTGAATACAAACCCTACCACCATAACTGACAGAGGGACATTTCCTTATCACGATGACGTACAGTTAAAATATAAGCATGCAAATTTATTAATATATAGATCTCGTTAATGAGTAAACACTATGTCCTAAAGAATAAGCCATTAGTAATATGAAATGTTTGCCCAAAGTGTAATTGTTTTCTCAATTTTTCAAGCCGTGTTCAGCTGTACGGACTTCTTTCTATTCAGGAACTTTGCAGTTTGTAGATTCTTCGCTGGGGCAGATATAATAATGAATACATACCGTTGCCCTTTAATACAGATACCATAATTATCTACATTCCCTGGTTAAATTTGTTCAAACGTGTTGGAGTGAGGTAACTGTAGCGGGTGAAATTAATAAAATTAACACTCCTCTACTCGTTGACTTTATTGCAACCCATCCTGACGTCGTATTTACATAATCAAAGGAAAAAAAATTTAATTAAAATATTCCGTACTTTAATCGGAATTATTGCTGCCGAAATTAAAAACAATCGAAACAGCCATTTCATTGCTCTTTAATGAAATCATTAAAATAGAAAGGACGACTTCTGCATTTGAGGCCATTACGTTATGTAAGCTCCAGTAATGGATTTTTAAAAGCTGTCTGTATGACTGTAGTGTAGTCATTAAACCGTCATTAGGAAGCGCCATCTGTTGACTTAGTCGTGATCACCTAATGATGATGGGCATACCAATTAATCTGACTAATAATCTATACGTGACCTTGACATTATGTGGCACCATAACTGTATTATTAAGTAAATGATTAATGAGGGAATCGGTAAGGAAATAACAAAACGAAAGGTAAGATTACGTGTAGTATTTTTATAGTATTGACTTTAGCAATTAATAAAATATTCTTTTATGCAGAAACAGTGTATCTTATTTAAACTTCATTCCAGAATAGCAGTGTAACTTCATATGGATACGATAATGCTTAATACAAAATACATAATGCTACAAATGTTCGTGTAACATAACCATTTGCAAACATCAACGTATCATTACAAAAATTCTTAAAACCTTACTAACTATTCGTACTGATGTACTGCTTACAGTTCTTTCATAACTTTTGTAAGAACGTTAACACTACACCATAACCAACTGTGACAAATTTCCTTATCATGATGGCGTACAGTTATAAAACCAGAATGTGATCTTATTAAAATATAGGCCTTATTAAGTGAAAACACTGTGTCCCAAGGAATAAGCCTTCAATAATACAAAAAGTACAAGTGGCGTGCGTTGGAACAATACTGAAAATCGAACGTCATAACTCCGACACTCAAAAATGCTTTCATAGTAACGTGCTGTATGAAATCAATGAAGAGTTGATCAGTATTGTTATAGTAAGACGCACTGTTTCTGTTTCTGCCGTACACAGTTACTTCTTACACAATTTCTGTGTATACTTACTTTCCTCCTATTTACCATTTCAGACATTAACCGCCAGGCAAATACAGAAATACAGATCGGTGCTGAACATTATACATTTCCCGACTGTAAACGGCTTCCCATGCGTCTAAATTCTTCATAGACACCACTTTTCTTGACACCACTTAGCGCATTTCGTTTGTCGTATCAAAAGATTTCTTCAGCTGTCTCCCTTTTTGAGTGCCCCATGCTTTCTGAACGTGCAATATGCATACTTTCGTGTACTTCGACTAAATATTGCTGGTCAGTATCCATTTGATCAAAAGTAATATGAGAAAGATACTAGTTTCGTCGTTTGACGCCAAAACTGATTTGTGTACACTTGCCTGAGCACGCACGGTGATATTAATGACTGAGAGGTAGAAGAAAGGGAAGACAGTGAATATGTAAACAGAGAATCAGAGAGATAAATAGATAGGTAGAAAGATAAAAAGGCAGATAGATAGAGAAAGGGAGATAGAGGAATGGAAAGAGAGAAAGATAGAGAGAGAGAGAGAGAGAGAGAGAGAGAGAGAGAGAGAGAGAGAGAGAGAGAGAGAGAGAGAGAGAGAGAGAGAGAGAGAGAGAGAAAGAGAGAGAGTTACTTAATTTGAAATGACCTTTGAAAGGCACTAACATTATCCACACTGGTACAAATTATGCAAATGCATTTCATATGTATACAAAATGGGCCATATCTCTAATTCGATATGCCTTTTCGAAAGGCCAACCGCAATATCGTTTGCATAAAGAGGTCACGTAACAACTATTCAACAAACAAGTGGCGTGCTGTGGAGTTATACTGAAAATAAAAACGTCATAGTTCCGACCCGACACTCATAAATGCTTTCATAGTAATGTGCTGTATGAAAACAGAGTTCTTTAGTATTGTTAATATTAGTAAGACTCTCTGTAACAAATATTCTTAGGTTGTTTGTATGATAAAACTGTGTCTATCATTTACCTTCTCACAAAATTCAACTTGAAAAAACGTCAACGAGTGGAAATAATCTCCTCCAAAAGAGTGCTAATTTTTTAAAAAATACTCATATAAAATGTTATGGAATAAGAAAAGCTTAGAAACAATGTAGTAAATTTTTAAAGATTGAGGATGGGATTTATAGTACAACTAACCATACCATTGCTTACAAAAGATAGTTGCACTCTTTGTAAACATTATTAATTGGTTCATCATTTTTACAGTTTAAACGAGAAATAAATATAATTGTAAATCGAAACAAAATTTTTTATTTAGGCCTGATATCTATAATATTTAGGCATTTATCCAATACAAAATTTTATTATTCATGATGATAAGGCTTGACGTCAAATTCACGAATCGTAAGCTGTACAATCTGGGTTTCTTGCAAACGAGAAACGTCAAATATAAACACATTTTTTAAGGAATTAATGCATTATTCTGAAGATCACCTATAAAATGAAATAAATTTTTATTATTTACGAAAGCGGTACATAATGCAAAGTATTTTTATTATCTACGTTCTTATGAAGTGCAAAAATCTGCGATTTACTCTCCTCGCAGATGTGTTATCTTCCTAGTTCTTTATTCAAACACTTTCTTAGCTTTTACATTCATTGTGATAACATTTTCTGATCTCTTACTTTGCTGGGTTATCGTCGGTGATGTTGTACTGTAATAAAATGTAACATTTGCTTTCTATTTACTGTAGTAGCATAAGCAATATTATATTAAGGTATTGTCTCGCAGCTTAACTGTACGTACATGACCACCAACTTCTCTTGATACGTCCAGTCGTATGTATACCGCGGTTCGTAGACGTATGCAATCTTTATGGTGTATTCAGCTGTAGCTGAATTCTACTAGCTCATCCGAAGTGTGTTGTATCATCTTTTGCCACGGTCCATGTCTACGGTCGTTCGTGCTCGTTAATGCTTCAAACACAAAAATGGGTGAGTCGTGGAACACACGCCAGGAGCGAGAACTTCAGTGTCCAGTGGCGATTAAACTGATTCAACGTATAAAAGGTTGCTCGATGTATTTAGATTAAGAGAGATTTTGCTATAAAGAATTAAGATCAATTAAGAGTGAACGGATAATTAAATGAGACGAGGGAATAGTAGTGTTTACATGTATTTTATTGTAAGAAGTCGATATTTACAATGAATTTAAATAGTATTACATCACATGTCGTATTATTTTCAGTAGGCCTATACATACATATACAAACAATATGTGACAAATAATTTTTTCAATGCAACGTAATGATTTACGCAATGTTTAGTTGTGATGTTCGCAGTATAATAATTAAATTTGTTACAAAATAATTGAAAAGATTTTTGTTTTATTTAAGATGATTGTGTAGTCGCCAAATCTTGTTTGGTGCTGCTCTCTGGTGGTGGACCTGACATTAACGCTAATGTAACGCGATACACTATGATGAAAGAAACGACCATAGTGCTGCGCTCTGGTGGCAGCTCTGAAGTAAACCTCACACATTTTGTATCAGATGTAATCAAACGGCAAACATTTTAATTTCAGAATAAAATTATTTTTAATATCTACGTTATTCTTGTAATAGCATTTAAACATTTATAATATGCTCACATTTTTAAAAATATTACGCTTTGCTAAAGCACACATTTTGTGGCAGTGGGGAAAGTTTATTTAGTTATGCGGGGAAAAGAAGTTTGATTGACCTGGCAACACTGTTTTTTTCGTTTTAGATATTTCGTGACATGTTAAATCAGTTTACTGACCTAGGAGTGCAAGGTGTTACGGGAGTGATCGGGCACCATAGTACCTTATATATGAAGTTATCAGTTCAAAAATTCCCTTAGTTCTGACTTTCATGTTTCTTTAGAGGCAGGATTACCATATCCTTTCCGCAATGGATATGACGAAAACTGTACTATATGAAATCATCTTTGTCAATTCTATTGAATGCCTTAATTCAATTCTACCTCATATCACTTATATCTATCATCGTTATAACCAACATCTGCTCTAACATGTTCTTGGCCGCAGTTTTTTTTAGCTTTTGTTTTGGTGTTCCGGGTGTTGAAGTTCCGTCCATTCTCCATTCAGTCGGTGTTCCGTCCATTCTCCATTCAGTCGTTTCAGCTCCATTTACAGTAATCTTTCTCCAGCGGTTTTCTTGTCAGTTCGAGTGATGATGATAATCATGCCGTTTAGTTATCTACTTGTGTTATCATATTCTTATGCTAGAAACCATTTTAGAGTGTTATCTATAGAGAAAATAAAATCACAGGCTTTAAAACAATCAACACTTTCATACTTCAAATTTAAAGTATTCCACACAATTCTTCTACATAAGTACGTATTGTTTCTATTGCTCCCTGTTTGCAGTAAACAAAAACCATCAGTAAAGTCATTTTATCATCATCAACTACATTTTATTGATAAAAACTCGGACCACACAACTCAGTAATGTATTCCTGCTGCTGTTGTTGTTGTTGTTGTTGTTGTTGTTGTTGTTGTTGTTGTTGTTGTTGTTGTTGTTGATGTTGTTGTTGTTGTTCTTCTTCTTCTTCTTCTTCTGTGCCGTGGTTATATTGAAAGGTAAACACCACGGCCAGTTTAATTGTATTTTCCGTGCGTTCGGTGCATTATCGCTACATGTTACGATGCTCGCTTTCGATATCGAGATTCAGTCGTCCGCTGCGACCTTGATTGGTGACGTCATTTGGCTGGAAGTGGCGTCTGCTAGACAACGAGATTTAGACAGCAATGTTTTAGTTTTTATAAGTTCGCGCAGCGTCTTCATCGGCCTCTTTTCTCTTTCAACTTGGTGCGGTTTGGATTGTGACGGTGTAACGTGTGACACCACTATGACTAGATAATTCGATAAAGAGCTTCAGGTGAGCCAGTATTGAGGGTTTATATTTAATATTAATCTAATTGGGGCTTGTGTGTGAGAAATGTAACGATAGTGTGTGCGTGTGGCTCAGGCGGTCCATGTTCGTGCCGGTAAAAATACAAGCACGTGGTAAAATTATTTTACAGTAAAGGTTAAAGAAATAATGTTAGAGACAGAGTAAGCTTAAAATAAAAGAATTGAATGAAGTATGAATTTATAATTGTGGTTCCATGAAGTCTGGTTATTAATTGAAATAGTTATAAATGTAGTAGCAGAGACAACGTGCTCGTCAGTCAATCATAATGTAAAGTTAAACATACAAGGTAACCCATAAAAATTGTTTAAGCTTAAAGTGTAATGATTTCTGTGTGACAAGGTGAAATTTAAAATTCAAATTAAAAGTCTGAAGGGTGATTTTGACCGGAGTTAATGATCGGCATTTGCGGTATTGAAATTATAGTGGTGTGTATGATCTGAGTGCATTGACGAAGGAATGTTGGGGTGGTATGTGCATATCTCTAAATCGAATATACAAGTAAAATTTTTCACAGGTTTCCCCGCTTTAGTCGGAAGGAAAGGGGGGTCTTTTGCGTTATACGACCACAAAGCATTGGCATTGGCATTGGCATTTTGTTCATCTTTCATTAAACTGAGTATAGTTCTCAGAATTTGCTATCTCTGTTTACTGATTAATTAAAACCTGCGTCTAGTCTCGCCTCTGTGTGTGTGTGTGTGTGTGTGTGTGTGTGTGTGTGTGTGTGTGTGTGTGTGTGTGTGTGTGTGTGTGTGTGTGTGTGTGATTTATACGAGTTGATTATAGAAACAAAAGCGAGTAATGGTAAAGGCAGTCAGCGGGTCTTGTAACAATATCATAATAGTGAAAACTTACCAAAATAATGATGTAGATCTGGATAGAAGACTTTGAAGTAGTTTTATATTTTATTCATCAAAAACACAAATTTTATACACCAAAAACCGTTACGTAAACCGACGGTCGTCCTACACTGTGTTTTACCACATCTCCACCTACAAATTTTTTCAGACAGCTGAAGAGTCATTTCGTGACCATTCGCACAGTATCGTCTTTTGTGTAAAACACCTTTGTCCTTCAAAAACTGCACTCCCTTCTCATTACTACTTATTTCCCGCACTAAATGAAATAAAGACATGTTGCTGAACGCACCGACAAGACAGGAATGACCTACGACTACAGAAGGTGGAGCGATAAGATAACTTATAATTATTCTTGTATAGTGTACGACAGTCTGTAAATGAGAGAATATCATTTTAACTAATCAGTAAACAGAGATAGCAAATTCTGAGAACTATACTCAGTTTAATGAAAGATAAACAAAATGCCAATGCCAACGCTTTGTGGTCGTATAACGCAAAAGACCCGGAAAGGGGTCGACGTGATGGGCACTCTACATCTTCGCCCATCCGCAGAGCCTGCGTAAGAAGCCCCAACGCCGTCACGCCATCCGACATTGCTCTTCACACCCCACCGAAAATGCAGGAACATTCTTAGTGCAATCCGAAAGATCAGGTGGGAACTTTCCATTTATTTTATAACTTCACACACGAAATACTCCGCAGGTTATCGGGTAACACACACGCAGAAACCTATTTCTAGAAAGTAGACTCATGCTTCGGAGTTAACATTACTGAACATGTTTTGTGAAGACATGCTAAAGTGTGGACAGTGATGACTGTGTTATGAATAACTTATAAGTAATTGTGTATTGAATTTGCATAAAGTCAAGGATTACCATTGTATACTATAAATATTTATTTCTATTACTGCAAAAGAGAAAACCAAATTAAAAATTATTTATTGACAAAATCCAGACCTTAAGAAAATGTAATACCCGGAGAGTACTTGCATCTGCCTGTCATATGACTTGTGATCCTGCACGTTCCAGTTTTTGTTTCTTATTCTAAATTTAAAACACCTGTTGATTTAGTTATTTATTATTCGGTTCAGCTTAACTATTCAATTTATAATAGTACTATAATATTCTTATTTTTAATTAACTTAAAAAAAAAAGAAAAAATGAAGCGACATATTTTAATATTTAATTAACAAACTTCAACCTCGGTTTACTGTGATCACTGGTTTCGATTTTAATGCGATTAATCCTAGTGCTGGGGAACAGGTAGATGAAAGTACTGCAACATACTTAAGTAATTAGTTATCTTTGAATTTAATTATTAATTACTAATTTAATTATTATGGTATTATCTAATGATCATGGATTGTCAGCTCCCGATACTTATAATTATCGTGTGTTAATGAATGGTTCATGCATTACTAATGCAATAAAAACAATTTTTTTGAAAGTAAAATACAGAAATACAAGTTTATAATAAATATAGTAAATTCAATAGTTTGGCAAGTCATTATTTAATTGTTGGAGATATTTTGAAATATTCTTGTTGTAATTAAACCACCATGTGACTTTAAGGAGAGATTTGTATTGATGTTGAGAATTAAGGAAAACTCAAACCAAAGATGATTGTGAAAGCAATTGTTAAAATACAAGCTGCATAAATAAAATCTTGTTATTGTTGATCAGGTGTTTTCTTGCAAGACCTGTCACTATGGGCTCAGCACATTTTATTTCCATCTAGGCCACGTGCCTAGTCTTAAATATTAAGTGACGCCAACCAAGAAAAAAAAAATTTTTAATTTTTTTTGGAGGTTTCACTTCTCCTTCTCCTCCTCCTCCTCCTTATTATTATTATTATTATTATTATTATTATTATTATTATTATTATTATTAGTGGTAGTAGTAGTGGTAGTAGTAGTAGTAGTAGTATTTAATTGTTTAATAGTTCAGTAAGTCATAATCTACTGTCCATTATTATTATTACTAGTTAGTAGTAGTAGTAGTGGTAGTAGTAGTAGTAGTAGTATTTAATTGTTTAATAGTTCAGTAAGTCATAACATACTGTCCAAGTGAAATTATTGACAAAAGCAATATGCATTCGCATTTATATCGGTAAATCCTGCTGCTATCATTGTCTATAAATAATGATTATATTTCTTAAGATTACGACGGAATGAACACTTACACCAGCGGTAACACCAGTGGTAGAAAGAGAACACATCAATTTCTAAAAATTACACGGCAGCAGTCTGTCAGTTCTCTCACCACGCATCCTGCGATTAGGCAAGTGTCAGGTGTACGTATGAATATTTTACAAAAACGTGTGTAGGCAACGCTGTTTTCCTGAACAGATAAACGGCTCATTAACTCGTTGTACGTATACGGCAAGTTAAACATTCACCATGAATTTTAGAATAAGTAAGCATATCTCTTCGGAAACACTTCAATAGTAGTGAAAACTGGTAGTTATAGAAACGCAAAAAGTTCCTGTTTTAACAGTATCGACTATTTCCGTTGTCCCCATTGCCTCACCGTTCATTGTTTCTTCAATACAGGAAGTTCTTGTCCCGTAATTACAAGGGAGTAGTAATGGTGTGTAGTACATCTGGAGATTTTATGTAGGTTTCACTTGTTTTTATTGTTTTCCTCTTGGTAATACCCGCCAAACGTACTAGTAAAGGAAACGGCTCAGAAGCCTGTAGCCTGTAGCCGTCATCAACGCCAGAACTTAATGTTTGTCGTATTTGTGGCGGGGGTCTACTCAGAAAAACAGTCCGCCTTCACCGTTCTTGAAGTGAACAACGTTGCGTTATTTAGTTTTGTGCGTTTTGAATACAATTTGTTCGTGTTATCACATATTTGTAAAGAATTACCATCAAATACTGATTTCTATATGATAATCTGTTTCAATAATAATAATAATAATAACAAATAATGGATAAATATTAATAATAATTTATAATATACTAGCGAGTACCCGGCATGCGTTGCAATGCCACTCAAAGAAAGAAAGTGTTTGTATATATATAATATATAAAGACTTCGTTCGCGTGGTCTTCAATTTAATGCGATAATATATTTAGAACAGAATCTATTCCATTGGGTTGCCATAGTAACCAGATCTAATAAGTTAGTTTTTTAAGACTCCAAAGGACCCCCCAGAGGATCGTATCGAAAAAAAAACACCTGTCCTATGTTGGTTCTCCCGTTGCGTAAAATATTTGTGCCAAGTTTGGTTGAAATCGGTCCAGTGGTTTAGGAGGAGATGTGGAAGACCCCAAAGAACCCCCAAAAGAACCCCATCGAAAAAACACCTATCCTATGTTGGTTCTCCCGTTGCGTAAAATATTTGTGCCAAGTTTGGTTGAAATCGGTCCAGTGGTTTAGGAGGAGATGTGGAAGACCCCAAAGAACCCCCAAAAGAACCCCATTGAAAAAACACCTATCCTATGTTGGTTCTCCCTTTGGGTAAAATATTTGTGCCAAGTTTGGTTGAAATCGGTCCAGTGGTTTAGGAGGAGATGTGAAAGACCCCAAAGGACCCCCAAAAGGACCCCCCGAAGGATCGTATCGAAAAAACACATATCCTATGTTGGTTCTCCCGTTGCGTAAAATATTTGTGCCAAGTTTGGTTGAAATCGGTCCAGTGGTTTAGGAGGAGATGTGGAAGACCCCAAAGGACCCCCCAATGGACCCCGTCGAAAAAATCACCTATCCTATGTTGGTTCTCCCGTTGCGTAAAATATTTGTGCCAAGTTTGGTTGAAATCGGTCCAGTGGTTTAGGAGGAGATGTGGAAGACCCCAAAGGACCCCCAAAGGACCCCATCGAAAAAACACCTACCCTATGTTGGTTCTCCCGTTGCATAAAATATTTGTGCCAAGTTTGGTTGAAATCGGTCCAGTGGTTTAGGAGGAGATGTGGAAGACCCCAAGAACCCCCCAAAGGGCCCCATTGAAAAAAATTCAGAAACCTTCGCGGGCGTGCGCACAACAACCCACCGAAGTTTCATCGCAATCGGATGAATGGTATAGGAACGCATACGGGACAAAGAAAGAAACAAACATTCATTTTTATAGATATAGATAGATTTCTCATCACTACTGCAAAGTCCGAAGTAACTGAATCTTTCCGCAACTGCGGGCTTTCCTGCCATTTCCTCTATGAGGATATGAGGATAGCAGCGTAGGTAACAATGTCTAATACAGTGGAATAAATTACCAAACATAAGAGAAATTGACAGTCACAAGTTTTCTCAACAGTTCATAAACACTAACAGTCATAAAACAATAATACTTACTTGCCCAACGTAAGTACAGAGATCTAATATGAAAAACTTAACAACAAATTTTAACATTCATTTGGCGTAAGAAGACACCAAACCATTTACTCGATTATTTTATAAACCTCTGTATAACACTCTGGAACGTCGTTGTTAATAATAGACGACCTCGAAAATTCTATCTGTTGGTTGCTAGTAAACTCCCTAAACTACAGAACTTCCTCACTATTTTGATGAAAATACATTATTATTATTAGGCGAAATTTCAGTATTAGATAATTTTTCAGTTATCAAAAAAAGTTACGAAAACACCGATTAATCTACAATTTTTTAAGTAAAATAATAGTTGTAAAATAAACAATCATACAATAAAAACTGGAAATTCCAAAGTGTTGCATTGTTTTTTTAGTTAACTTTATAATCTTAATTTAATACAAAAATTTAGCCCTTGTTTTTAAGTTTTGTAAGTTTCCATAGACGTCTCAAGGGCTATATCTGTAATAATTTTCACAATATACATAACTGGTAACAGAATGTAAAGATTTTTGTAAATACAGCTTACAGACTGTTTGAAGACAGTAAAACATTTGTAAGGAGTGTTGAGAGATATTAATTACGTCAAAATATTAAACGTACCCTACCGAATTTGATTTTGAATAAAATTATAAGTAGTTTCATAATAACGGTACATCACGTTTGCATCATCTTGTTTGAAGTGAAAACTTAATTCAACGTACAACGACAGGTTTTTATTCTAACTACTACTACTACTACTACTACTACTACTACTACTACTACTACTAAAAAAAATAATAATAATAATAATAGTACATTAATTCTTAGTCAAATCAATTCTAATAATTAATTCAGCAATCCTTCTACACATGTACAAATAATCTGTTATAACATGTACGCAATGTTATAACAGTATCTAAATTTATTTACTTAACGGTTACAAAATTGCAGATTACCTTAGATAAACGTTTAATATTATTTCGCACTAATTATTGCGTACTATCAGGTATTCATAAAATAATTCGCTCTAACTGACTAGTCGTCCGAGATGCCTGTACTCCTGCCACTGGGTCAGGAAGTATCTTTTTATTCTAATTTGACTAATTTGGAAGGGGGGACTGACGTTTCCTTTGTTTGGTGGATTACTCAACCCAGGCTAACAAACGGGATAGCTTCCAAGAGTCACCTGGCCTTGGACGACATTTGCCGAGTCCGGCGATCAGGGAACTGAGTAAATCGGGCTGCCCGATCATAGAATCTGCTCGTCAAGCGTCTCTCGAGTGAGCGGACGCCTTGCAGTGTACGTATGCAGAGGATTTTACAAGCCAGCTTCAATCCCCTGTAGAGCGACTCTCTAAGACAGGCGGCCAGGTATTCCCAAAACATGACAGACGTAGGTAATTACCAGCAAGACGTACGTGTTGGCGATGAGTTGACCGGCTGTTATCCACGTTTCTGATTATGCAAGTCGCCGCCAAAGTACATTCCATTACGTGTCAACAGCGAGCTAGATGTATTAGATTTTATTTCTTAAACGTGACAAACGGTGTTTGAGTCAAAAGATAAATGAGCGAAGAAAGTCATTATTTTTTACGGAGAATGATAAAACGTATTGGCCACATCCGAACTGATGTCATTTGGCTCAGCGAACTATCTAAAGTAGAGTTAAAACCCGATCATCCGTCATGGGTCAAAACCAGGGTCATGCCGGATATGGGACTAGAAAGATGACAATACCCCTCCGCAAATTACCAGAACTCTGTGCTGTCAAATTTACGTTTCAAAATGAGAAAATAATTACTATTTACTGTTCTATAATTGCTTTTTATTACCAGATACCGATTACCAATCGTGTAAAATCAACGTACGTAAAGAACGAATCAACAAATCAGACTTACAGAAATATTCTGTTTCATTATAAATATACGGTTTTAAAGTTCAAGTTACATTTAATATTGAAAGGTTGTAATATCGCGTACCTTAAGCAACAGAACGTGGTGTTAGCTTTCTTCTTGCAGTCAAAACAATTTGATAGAATTCTTTCGTCTCTACTGACCCATTAATGTTTGCGTTGTGACGATTTAAATAAAAGAAATAATCAAGAAAATAAAAATTTAAAAAAAATTAAGGTTGCGAGCTCTTAAGCCATTTAAATCTCACTGTATTAATATAAAATACCTGTATGTACTCAGTATGAGAGGAAGCAGTAATTAATTAGTTATTTAGAAGATACTCTAATAAAAAGATAAATTGTAAAGAGTTATTAATATCGTATTTAACCCTTTGCTTGTAAGCAGGCGCTGTCCTGTTGATTCCAGACTCGACATGCTTTCCGAGTCTTGTGTGAGTTAGAATAAGAAAAAAAAACTAATGTTAATAATAACAAAAATCTGAAGACATAAATAGTCGCTAAAACAACTGATTTAAATTATGTATATTTGTTTAGGGATAGTTTGTATAAATAAAAATGTTAACTTAAATATAGTTAGGAACTATATTCTCGCGCGGAAATTGTCCCACTAACTTTTGCCCAGTACCAGGCGAAGGGAGCGGAATTTCTCTCTCTTGCAATGGTGACTTCGTACAGTATAGACGTAGGAGCTGTGCGCTTAAAATATGTTAACTATATTTTGTCTCACCTTAAGATGGTGTACCAGATGTAGCTGTTTAAAGCATCTGGATGTGTTAATTAATATAGTCATGTAAATAGACAAGAAAAGTAAAGTAAAAAAAAATCGAAACGTAAAAAAGGAGTGTAACACAAGATGACTTCGTGCTTCAACAAATAACAACAATTCCAAAGTCATACCCGGAGATGTGAAATATCAGAAGCCACAAACTCTACTGCACGTGACAGAATATGCAGATCAGGACATCCGAGAATCTACAAGATCATCGTAGATATCTACACGACGTATTGTTCAACCTGCGAACTTTTGGAGCCCTTTACAGAGGAAGGCCAGACCGAGATGACGACGTAGCTGTTCCTGTTTCCCAAGACGGATACCCCAGGACGAGTCTTCTGCATACCAATTAAAAGGTGACTCGATAGCCTGTCTATCGAGGGTTACTAATATTTGTTACACAACACATCTTGAAAGAGACTTTTCAGAAACTATTAACTTTGTAAAGACTTATAAATTAAATCTAAGAATTTCATGTAACTATTCTAACTTCATACGTTGTAACAGTTTATATGCTAATGTAGAGTAATATAATTTAAGCAATAATACCATTCTTCCAATGGTTGAATAAAAGAAAATCTTGCAAGCTAATATCATGAAATGAGTATAATTAAAAGTCGTAATTACAGAAATACAGAAAGTTGACCCGGATCCGAGGTATAGCTATATAAACTCAAGTTTGATCTCAAAGTTTAAAGAAACCTTTCAAATAACTTAATAATTGAATTAGTAATGTCATGGGATCTGTCAGTATATGTTTTTTAAATGTTAAATAAAGAGAAGTCTTCTTGTTACACACATATGAGGAGTGCTTAAATCAATTGTATACCTTGCCATTGTTTCCTTACACAGTTAGTAAGTAATTTGTTACATTAATTATTTGTGATCAATTCTGTTACAACGTAGGCAGCCCATCTAATTAACGGAGTTTAATTACGAGGGGTTCCCTGGATTTGTAACGCGGCGAAAAGACGTTACAAAAGTGCGCCACTCTGCTTTCTTGTAAAAAATAAAAGGGTAATTGTTTACAGAGTGTCACAAAAGTGCGCCACTGCTAAATTTTATAAAGGTGTTTTAAGCAAACAAAATTGCGTCATTCAAAAAATAAAGGAAACAAAGGAAAGAGTTTTAATTGTGTATATAGTGTCACAAACAAAATTGCATTCACTATGCGTGGATAAATTGTATGATCAACAACTAAATATATAATATTGATATATGCACTCAGAAAGTTACTTTAATAAATGTAATGTTCGAAACATATTTAATAGTGTATTAAGTTACGTAGATGGTAGTATGTGTAAGTAAAATATCCTTAGCGTCATACAATGCATGTAGCTTTTGCATTCTATAGGCCAGTAGGAACCTGCATAATTCGATGTAAGTACTTGCATACATGAATTGTGACCAAGCGTAACAATCTGTAACAGGTTTGTTTACGACAATCTATGACCTGTTGTTTCCTGAATCATTCTGCACAGTGTATGTCCAACTATCTAGCTTACATACACTAGTATGTGTTATAAAAAAAAATTTGATTAAAAATAACTGTGTTAATAATAATAAAGTAATTAAGTAGAAGTTCGTGATTTAAAACTTGTGAACAAAATAATTAATTATTTAATTGAGAAAAGTTTATGAATGAACGAAGCCAAAGTGTTGTCTAAGCGTATTAATAATAATAGAATCTAGCGTCTGCGCTCCCCTTCTCTTGTTTAAACCGGTATACAGTAGTTGTGTTATTCAGTCGCATTGTGGAGAACAATAAGAGTAAAACCCCCTTTCTCACTGACACGCTCAACCCTCCTTTGTTAACTAAATATGTAGGCAACCCTCTGACCTACATTCCAGTAAACAGCTGATCGGCTATTTAACCTTGAAAGATATGTGTGTGTGATTTCTGTCTCTCCCTTAGAAGAGAAATTGTTCTTTTCTAATTTGTGTAAATTGATTACTTATGAATTTATTATATGTATATGTAATATATGTGTAATATACTAGTATTAATTGTAAGTACGTGCTAATGTGTTAGAACAAAATGGCCCAATTTAACCCGGATTGGTTATTAAAAGACGTCTTACGAGGTCTTACGAAGCCCTTTTGCGTGGACTACCCCATGCTGATGTAACAGTCGCGGAATTACGAAGTTCAATTCGCGAATGTGGATTTGATGCGCCCGTGCAATTAAACAATCTAAGTCAACTCGATTATGAAAGCGAGAAAGAAATTTGTAATGCCAAGTATAGTGAACTATACTTATTGTCTCAAACACTCCAAGACGAGAAATCTCCGGCAAAAATTTTGCGGACTACCCAGAGAATAGAGCATTTAACCAGGCGAATAAAAAATTAGTCGATCTGGCCGAATCTCACAGAAATACCCGTTGATGTACAAAAGCTAGCAGACGAAGCTCTACGCCGCTTACCTTCAATTATCAACGATTTAAGACGAAAATCCGACTCATTCAGGATGGACGAAATAGAGAAATCATTAATGAAATTACACATCTCCCCAGTACAATCCCCCACCACTGGTTTACCTCCGCCTAACTCGGATCGGAACTCACCTATCGTATCGCAAGTGCAAGCGAACCCATAACAAAAAACTAATACAGATGTAAATGTCCCTCCTCCCGAGCATGTTCAGTTTCGTCCCGGAAATAATGAATTGACCAACACCCCCAATGAATCTAATCACCCTCATCGAGGAATTACCCCTATGAACTATAATGCAGATCTATACGGAAAAATGACTCACCCTGTGGAGAAGATTTTAACCGAAATCCCTTATACAGATGGTTTAAATGTTTCCAAGTTACTAACATTTATTAGTTATCTTCTTCAGATAAAGGATCTACAGCAGCTGAATGACTGGCAAATTTTACAAGTTCTGTTACCAAAGTGTAAACCCCCGTTAAAAAATCGTGTGCTAGAAGCCCTAACCTCTACTTTCCCAGTAGAAGAGCTACATAGCTCTTTAATAAAATACTTTATTCCCACCGGCATCTATGAAGAAATAAAAAGGAAGACAGTACTCCGAGTACAAGGACATCAGGAGAGATTAGCTCACTACATCTCCGATATTAGGGAGTCCTCTCGACTACTACGTGTAAGCTGGAATGAAACACAACTGGTGGACACCATTTTAATAGGAGTGTCACCCGAAGAAAGATCTCGACTATCATTGATGAATAGACCCAATACAATTGCTGATCTAGAACAGTGCAGTATCCATTCTTCAAATGTATGGTATTCAGATCAAAATAGAGAAGCAATGAAAACCTCTGGAACTAATAGACATCAATTGCGAGCACTACTGCCTGATGTAACAACCTCGTATGAAAGACAAGTCTCTAGTAGACCTCACCATGTGCGCAAAGCTGGTAAGTTAACTGTAAACCCAGATAAAGCGGAAACCAAGTACCCACCTCGCAGAAAACCCACCTGTTATAATTGTGGCAAATATGGGCATATAAGAAGAGAGTGCAAAAGTAAGCCATTGGAACGGAATAACCCCAATTCAAAAAACATGTAAGGCAGGGAGACCCGAAAACCTGTGTCTTCCGCAGCTACTCAAAATTGGGTAAACTAAAAGAAACCAGTAATAATAATAAGAATGAATTATTCTGTAACCAAGAGAAAAACAAAAAAGGTGCGAGAGATATCGACCCCTATGTGCGAGAATTTCGTGAAAAGTGTAATGCGATTAATAGATGTAAATGGAAAAAAAATCTACTACCATTAATACGAGTCGACTTAGGCGTTACATCCCCCATCGCCTTAATTGATTCGGGATCTAGTAGAAGCTTAATCAGCCAAGAATTAGCGGACATGTTAGCTAAACATCATCTAGTAAAACGGAACCAACCTGTGAATATAAAGTGTGCTACCGCTGATAAACGTAAAATAAATATAAACCTGAGCATTACCGTTAAGGTTAAAATAAAAAACCTAAGTTGGATATTTACAATGTTAGTATGTAAAGAATTAGGACCTGATTTAATATTAGGTGCAGATTTTATTAGTAAGACAGGAATGATTCTTGACATCTACGAGCGAGAATTTTATTTCAGATTTGACCGTGCAAGAAAACATAAATTTGATTGTAATGAAGATAAACGTTGTTCATCTACTGCACATGTAATACACCAAGATTCAGATTTATCTCACCTAGAACGAAGAGATAGAGTCAAAATAGTAAAACTAATTAAAGAATTTTCCTCGGTTCTTACACCAAAACTAGGACTTACAGACCTAATAGAGTATAAAATTAATCTGAGTGATCAGAAAGTAATACGACTACCCCCGTACAAGTTGTCGCCTCCCAAGATGGAAGTCATGCGAAACCATATCAATAAGTTATTGGATCAAGGAGTCATAGAACCCTCTACGTCCCCATATTCTTCACCCTCCTTTTTAGTACCGAAAGGACCAGATAAACACCGACTAGTTGTAGACTACAGGCAATTAAATAAAAGAATAGAATTTGAATCAATCCCTCTTCCAGACATCCATAGTGCGTTTCATTATTTTACTAAAGCAATGGTTTTTACGGTAATGGATCTAAATCAAGCTTTTCACCAAATACCTCTTTCAGAAGAATCCAAACGTCTAACCGCGTTTGCAGTTCCTTTTAACTTGTACCAATTTACTAGGGTACCCTTTGGAATATCTCAAGGAAGTTCCGTATGTAGTAGACTGTTGGAGAAGATATTTCACGATATTAAATTTAAATATGTGTACCACTATTTGGACGACATCGTAATATACAGTGAATCAATGGAACAACATCTCAGACATTTGCGTGAAGTGTTATCTCGTTTACTAAGAGCAGGATTAACGGTGAACCCAAATAAGGTAAGTTTTGCTGTCCCTCAGTTTTCTTTCTTAGGACACATAGTGAAAGCGAATGGAAAGGTAAGCATTGACCCCGAACGTACCCGTGCTATTAGAGAATTTGCACCCCCACGAGATGCAAAAGATATAGCCCGATTTTTAGGTATGGTGAATTATTTCCACAAATATATTCCCCATCTTGCCGAAATAGCAGCACCCCTAAACTCCTTACGAAAGAAGGGAACGAAGTTCGAATGGAGCTCAATACATCAAAACGCGTTTGAGCAACTTAAAGAAAGCATTATATCTCCCCCAGTTTTGCAATTAGCTGATTTCACAAAACCATTCGTCGTGCAAACCGACAGTTCCAGTGTAGCGTTAGGTGCAGTGATATACCAAGAGATAGAGAACTGTAGACTACCAATTAGTTATGCATCACGAACACTGAGCGATCAAGAAAGAAAGCATTCTGCATATGAATTGGAATGTTTAGCAATTGTTTTTGCATTCGAAAAGTTTAAACCCTTCCTAGAACATAAAGAATTTCTTTTAGAAACCGACAATCAGGCGTTATCATGGTTATTGAATCACCCTAAACAATTAGGACGAATTGGCAGATGGATATTGAAATTAAACTGCTACAAATTCAGAGTGCAGCATATTAAAGGTACTCAAAATGTAGTCGCCGATACCCTGTCCCGTATGTTCCAGTCACCCACTAAAACTTCCGAAAACGTAGTGAAGCCGGAAATAGCAAGTGCGAACGCCGTAATTACTGAATTCCCCATTGCCTTTACAAACATTGCCCTATATCAACAACAAGACCCCTTACTGAAGCCTATTATAGAACAACTTACCCAAGGTATTAAATCCGAGAAGTACGTATTGAGTAAGAATGTACTGTGTCTCAAAATAAGAGACGGAAAGGAATTAAGAATAATAGCCCCGGATGTAATAAAGCCCATGCTAATGGAATACTTCCATTCATCTACCATAGGAGCCCATATGGGAATCAATAAGACGATACATCGTATTCGAAAGGAATATCATTGGAACAATATGAACTGCGAAATAGCTACCTTCGTAAAGAAATGTTCATTATGCGCCCTTAGCAAACCCGCCAGAAATACTCAAGTAAGCCAATTGATATCAGAAATCCCAAAGACCCCTTTTTCGAAACTTTATCTAGATTTCTCAGGTCCGTATCCACGATCCAAATCAGGAAATACCATGTTACTGATATGTGTAGATTCGTTCACCAAATTTGTTTGGATGTATCCCATGCGACGAGCATTAGCGTCGACAACAGTTAAAATACTACAGGAAAGATTATTTAAAGATTACGGTACTCCAGTACGTATAGTATCTGATAACGGCCCGCAGTTTAAAGCAAAAGAATTTAGGAAGATGTGTTTCAAGTTAGGGATAGACCATATAACCACTACAGAGTATCGACCGCAAGGCAATATTGCTGAAAGGTATC
Organism: Magicicada septendecula; assembly: GCA_034769895.1. Lineage (NCBI taxonomy): Eukaryota > Metazoa > Arthropoda > Insecta > Hemiptera > Cicadidae > Magicicada > Magicicada septendecula. The sequence continues at coordinate 667,475,917 of CM068368.1, forward strand.
TACGAAACCTCAAATCTGCGCTAACCGCCTATCATGCGAACGATCACACGTCGTGGGACCAAAATCTATCCTGGATTCAATACGCTTTCAATTCAGCTTACCACGAAGGTCACAAGTCGACCCCGTTCGAGTTACTATACAAGTATCGACCAAACCACCCTTTGTCCACAAGATGGAATATACACGATCTGCTGCCTCCGCAAATAACGGATAAGCAGATAAAGCGAATATGGAACAAAGCCCGCTCTAACTTGAGAGCAAGCTTGGAAAAATCCAGAAGATACCACGAGAAAGGTAATCATAGCAATTCAGTCAGGTACCAAGTAGGTGACTTAGTAATGTACAAGACTCACCCCATTAGTAGTGCGATTGATAAGACCACCTCGAAACTATCATTCAGATGGTGTGACCCTTACCAAATCCAAAAGTACCTAACTCCAGTTACAGTAGCCCTGTGCGAACCTGCAACTCAGAAATATGTGCGGAGAACGCATATTTCGCAACTAAAGTTGTATAAGAAGAAGTGACGGTATAGTATAACCCAAAAAGAAAAGGGAATACTAGGTAGTAAAGAAAATTATATTTCTGAATCCACGTAAGAAATGTAAAACGTAGAGTTTGGAAACGAGGCCTGATCAACCTGAGTTCCAGTTCTGCGAAGCATGCATTAATGAATAATCATTAACTAGATGGGTACTAACACTCATTAACTACATGAGTTATATAGAACTCACAGAAGAAAAGATAGAATTCTAAATAGTAAAGATTTAGAAAGTTACTCTATAGAAGAGAGAGTAAGACAAACGAAAAAACCGGTAGTAAAATTAAGTGATAGAGATAAGAAAGAGTTTTGTGTTTTAATTGTGTAAATATTTAGTGTAAATAGTATGTAAAAAAAAAAGGTAGTTCATAAGAATATAAAATGTACTGTGTTGTAACTATAGGTAACAACTATGTGAAACAAATTACACACACTAACCCCATTCAATATCCCAGTGCCCAATAGTGAGTTAGACTCAAAAAAAAGCTTAACCGTAGCGTGCAATTTAAGCGGTGGAGTATGTGACGATTTAAATAAAAGAAATAATCAAGAAAATAAAAATTTAAAAAAAATTAAGGTTGCGAGCTCTTAAGCCATTTAAATCTCACTGTATTAATATAAAATACCTGTATGTACTCAGTATGAGAGGAAGCAGTAATTAATTAGTTATTTAGAAGATACTCTAATAAAAAGATAAATTGTAAAGAGTTATTAATATCGTATTTAACCCTTTGCTTGTAAGCAGGCGCTGTCCTGTTGATTCCAGACTCGACATGCTTTCCGAGTCTTGTGTGAGTTAGAATAAGAAAAAAAAAACTAATGTGAATAATAAAAAAAATCTGAAGACATAAATAGTCGCTAAAACAACTGATTTAAATTATGTATATTTGTTTAGGGATAGTTTGTATAAATAAAAATGTTAACTTAAATATAGTTAGGAACTATATTCTCGCGCGGAAATTGTCCCACTAACTTTTGCCCAGTACCAGGCGAAGGGAGCGGAATTTCTCTCTCTTGCAATGGTGACTTCGTACAGTATAGACGTAGGAGCTGTGCGCTTAAAATATGTTAACTATATTTTGTCTCACCTTAAGATGGTGTACCAGATGTAGCTGTTTAAAGCATCTGGATGTGTTAATTAATATAGTCATGTAAATAGACAAGAAAAGTAAAGTAAAAAAAAATCGAAACGTAAAAAAGGAGTGTAACACAAGATGACTTCGTGCTTCAACAAATAACAACAATTCCAAAGTCATACCCGGAGATGTGAAATATCAGAAGCCACAAACTCTACTGCACGTGATAGAATATGCAGATCAGGACATCCGAGAATCTACAAGATCATCGTAGATATCTACACGACGTATTGTTCAACCTGCGAACTTTTGGAGCCCTTTACAGAGGAAGGCCAGACCGAGATGACGACGTAGCTGTTCCTGTTTCCCAAGACGGATACCCCAGGACGAGTCTTCTGCATACCAATTAAAAGGTGACTCGATAGCCTGTCTATCGAGGGTTACTAATATTTGTTACACAACACATCTTGAAAGAGACTTTTCAGAAACTATTAACTTTGTAAAGACTTATAAATTAAATCTAAGAATTTCATGTAACTATTCTAACTTCATACGTTGTAACAGTTTATATGCTAATGTAGAGTAATATAATTCAAGCAATAATACCATTCTTCCAATGGTTGAATAAAAGAAAATCTTGCAAGCTAATATCATGAAATGAGTATAATTAAAAGTCGTAATTACAGAAATGCAGAAAGTTGACCCGGATCCGAGGTATAGCTATATAAACTCAAGTTTGATCTCAAAGTTTAAAGAAACCTTTCAAATAACTTAATAATTGAATTAGTAATGTCATGGGATCTGTCAGTATATGTTTTTTAAATGTTAAATATAGAGAAGTCTTCTTGTTACACACATATGAGGAGTGCTTAAATCAATTGTATACCTTGCCATTGTTTCCTTACACAGTTAGTAAGTAATTTGTTACATTAATTATTTGTGATCAATTCTGTTACAACGTAGGCAGCCCATCTAATTAACGGAGTTTAATTACGAGGGGTTCCCTGGATTTGTAACGCGGCGAAAAGACGTTACAAAAGTGCGCCACTCTGCTTTCTTGTAAAAAATAAAAGGGTAATTGTTTACAGAGTGTCACAAAAGTGCGCCACTGCTAAATTTTATAAAGGTGTTTTAAGCAAACAAAATTGCGTCATTCAAAAAATAAAGGAAACAAAGGAAAGAGTTTTAATTGTGTATATAGTGTCACAAACAAAATTGCATTCACTATGCGTGGATAAATTGTATGATCAACAACTAAATATATAATATTGATATATGCACTCAGAAAGTTACTTTAATAAATGTAATGTTCGAAACATATTTAATAGTGTATTAAGTTACGTAGATGGTAGTATGTGTAAGTAAAATATCCTTAGCGTCATACAATGCATGTAGCTTTTGCATTCTATAGGCCAGTAGGAACCTGCATAATTCGATGTAAGTACTTGCATACATGAATTGTGACCAAGCGTAACAATCTGTAACAGGTTTGTTTACGACAATCTATGACCTGTTGTTTCCTGAATCATTCTGCACAGTGTATGTCCAACTATCTAGCTTACATACACTAGTATGTGTTATAAAAAAAAATTTGATTAAAAATAACTGTGTTAATAATAATAAAGTAATTAAGTAGAAGTTCGTGATTTAAAACTTGTGAACAAAATAATTAAATATTTAATTGAGAAAAGTTTATGAATGAACGAAGCCAAAGTGTTGTCTAAGCGGAATAATAATAATAGAATCTAGCGTCTGCGCTCCCCTTCTCTTGTTTAAACCGGTATACAGTAGTTGTGTTATTCAGTCGCATTGTGGAGAACAATAAGAGTAAAACCCCCTTTCTCACTGACACGCTCAACCCTCCTTTGTTAACTAAATATGTAGGCAACCCTCTGACCTACATTCCAGTAAACAGCTGATCGGCTATTTAACCTTGAAAGATATGTGTGTGTGATTTCTGTCTCTCCCTTAGAAGAGAAATTGTTCTTTTCTAATTTGTGTAAATTGATTACTTATGAATTTATTATATGTATATGTAATATATGTGTAATATACTAGTATTAATTGTAAGTACGTGCTAATGTGTTAGAACAAAATGGCCCAATTTAACCCGGATTGGTTATTAAAAGACGAGCTGTCTTACGAAGCCCTTTTGCGTGGACTACCCCATGCTGATGTAACAGTCGCGGAATTACGAAGTTCAATTCGCGAATGTGGATTTGATGCGCCCGTGCAATTAAACAATCTAAGTCAACTCGATTATGAAAGCGAGAAAGAAATTTGTAATGCCAAGTATAGTGAACTATACTTATTGTCTCAAACACTCCAAGACGAGAAATCTCCGGCAAAAATTTTGCGGACTACCCAGAGAATAGAGCATTTAACCAGGCGAATAAAAAATTAGTCGATCTGGCCGAATCTCACAGAAATACCCGTTGATGTACAAAAGCTAGCAGACGAAGCTCTACGCCGCTTACCTTCAATTATCAACGATTTAAGACGAAAATCCGACTCATTCAGGATGGACGAAATAGAGAAATCATTAATGAAATTACACATCTCCCCAGTACAATCCCCCACCACTGGTTTACCTCCGCCTAACTCGGATCGGAACTCACCTATCGTATCGCAAGTGCAAGCGAACCCATAACAAAAAACTAATACAGATGTAAATGTCCCTCCTCCCGAGCATGTTCAGTTTCGTCCCGGAAATAATGAATTGACCAACACCCCCAATGAATCTAATCACCCTCATCGAGGAATTACCCCTATGAACTATAATGCAGATCTATACGGAAAAATGACTCACCCTGTGGAGAAGATTTTAACCGAAATCCCTTATACAGATGGTTTAAATGTTTCCAAGTTACTAACATTTATTAGTTATCTTCTTCAGATAAAGGATCTACAGCAGCTGAATGACTGGCAAATTTTACAAGTTCTGTTACCAAAGTGTAAACCCCCGTTAAAAAATCGTGTGCTAGAAGCCCTAACCTCTACTTTCCCAGTAGAAGAGCTACATAGCTCTTTAATAAAATACTTTATTCCCACCGGCATCTATGAAGAAATAAAAAGGAAGACAGTACTCCGAGTACAAGGACATCAGGAGAGATTAGCTCACTACATCTCCGATATTAGGGAGTCCTCTCGACTACTACGTGTAAGCTGGAATGAAACACAACTGGTGGACACCATTTTAATAGGAGTGTCACCCGAAGAAAGATCTCGACTATCATTGATGAATAGACCCAATACAATTGCTGATCTAGAACAGTGCAGTATCCATTCTTCAAATGTATGGTATTCAGATCAAAATAGAGAAGCAATGAAAACCTCTGGAACTAATAGACATCAATTGCGAGCACTACTGCCTGATGTAACAACCTCGTATGAAAGACAAGTCTCTAGTAGACCTCACCATGTGCGCAAAGCTGGTAAGTTAACTGTAAACCCAGATAAAGCGGAAACCAAGTACCCACCTCGCAGAAAACCCACCTGTTATAATTGTGGCAAATATGGGCACATAAGAAGAGAGTGCAAAAGTAAGCCATTGGAACGGAATAACCCCAATTCAAAAAACATGTAAGGCAGGGAGACCCGAAAACCTGTGTCTTCCGCAGCTACTCAAAATTGGGTAAACTAAAAGAAACCAGTAATAATAATAAGAATGAATTATTCTGTAACCAAGAGAAAAACAAAAAAGGTGCGAGAGATATCGACCCCTATGTGCGAGAATTTCGTGAAAAGTGTAATGCGATTAATAGATGTAAATGGAAAAAAAATCTACTACCATTAATACGAGTCGACTTAGGCGTTACATCCCCCATCGCCTTAATTGATTCGGGATCTAGTAGAAGCTTAATCAGCCAAGAATTAGCGGACATGTTAGCTAAACATCATCTAGTAAAACGGAACCAACCTGTGAATATAAAGTGTGCTACCGCTGATAAACGTAAAATAAATATAAACCTGAGCATTACCGTTAAGGTTAAAATAAAAAACCTAAGTTGGATATTTACAATGTTAGTATGTAAAGAATTAGGACCTGATTTAATATTAGGTGCAGATTTTATTAGTAAGACAGGAATGATTCTTGACATCTACGAGCGAGAATTTTATTTCAGATTTGACCGTGCAAGAAAACATAAATTTGATTGTAATGAAGATAAACGTTGTTCATCTACTGCACATGTAATACACCAAGATTCAGATTTATCTCACCTAGAACGAAGAGATAGAGTCAAAATAGTAAAACTAATTAAAGAATTTTCCTCGGTTCTTACACCAAAACTAGGACTTACAGACCTAATAGAGTATAAAATTAATCTGAGTGATCAGAAAGTAATACGACTACCCCCGTACAAGTTGTCGCCTCCCAAGATGGAAGTCATGTGAAACCATATCAATAAGTTATTGGATCAAGGAGTCATAGAACCCTCTACGTCCCCATATTCTTCACCCTCCTTTTTAGTACCGAAAGGACCAGATAAACACCGACTAGTTGTAGACTACAGGCAATTAAATAAAAGAATAGAATTTGAATCAATCCCTCTTCCAGACATCCATAGTGCGTTTCATTATTTTACTAAAGCAATGGTTTTTACGGTAATGGATCTAAATCAAGCTTTTCACCAAATACCTCTTTCAGAAGAATCCAAACGTCTAACCGCGTTTGCAGTTCCTTTTAACTTGTACCAATTTACTAGGGTACCCTTTGGAATATCTCAAGGAAGTTCCGTATGTAGTAGACTGTTGGAGAAGATATTTCACGATATTAAATTTAAATATGTGTACCACTATTTGGACGACATCGTAATATACAGTGAATCAATGGAACAACATCTCAGACATTTGCGTGAAGTGTTATCTCGTTTACTAAGAGCAGGATTAACGGTGAACCCAAATAAGGTAAGTTTTGCTGTCCCTCAGTTTTCTTTCTTAGGACACATAGTGAAAGCGAATGGAAAGGTAAGCATTGACCCCGAACGTACCCGTGCTATTAGAGAATTTGCACCCCCACGAGATGCAAAAGATATAGCCCGATTTTTAGGTATGGTGAATTATTTCCACAAATATATTCCCCATCTTGCCGAAATAGCAGCACCCCTAAACTCCTTACGAAAGAAGGGAACGAAGTTCGAATGGAGCTCAATACATCAAAACGCGTTTGAGCAACTTAAAGAAAGCATTATATCTCCCCCAGTTTTGCAATTAGCTGATTTCACAAAACCATTCGTCGTGCAAACCGACAGTTCCAGTGTAGCGTTAGGTGCAGTGATATACCAAGAGATAGAGAACTGTAGACTACCAATTAGTTATGCATCACGAACACTGAGCGATCAAGAAAGAAAGTATTCTGCATATGAATTGGAATGTTTAGCAATTGTTTTTGCATTCGAAAAGTTTAAACCCTTCCTAGAACATAAAGAATTTCTTTTAGAAACCGACAATCAGGCGTTATCATGGTTATTGAATCACCCTAAACAATTAGGACGAATTGGCAGATGGATATTGAAATTAAACTGCTACAAATTCAGAGTGCAGCATATTAAAGGTACTCAAAATGTAGTCGCCGATACCCTGTCCCGTATGTTCCAGTCACCCACTAAAACTTCCGAAAACGTAGTGAAGCCGGAAATAGCAAGTGCGAACGCCGTAATTACTGAATTCCCCCTTGCCTTTACAAACATTGCCCTATATCAACAACAAGACCCCTTACTGAAGCCTATTATAGAACAACTTACCCAAGGTATTAAATCCGAGAAGTACGTATTGAGTAAGAATGTACTGTGTCTCAAAATAAGAGACGGAAAGGAATTAAGAATGATAGCCCCGGATGTAATAAAGCCCATGCTAATGGAATACTTCCATTCATCTACCATAGGAGCCCATATGGGAATCAATAAGACGATACATCGTATTCGAAAGGAATATCATTGGAACAATATGAACTGCGAAATAGCTACCTTCGTAAAGAAATGTTCATTATGCGCCCTTAGCAAACCCGCCAGAAATACTCAAGTAAGCCAATTGATATCAGAAATCCCAAAGACCCCTTTTTCGAAACTTTATCTAGATTTCTCAGGTCCGTATCCACGATCCAAATCAGGAAATACCATGTTACTGATATGTGTAGATTCGTTCACCAAATTTGTTTGGATGTATCCCATGCGACGAGCATTAGCGTCGACAACAGTTAAAATACTACAGGAAAGATTATTTAAAGATTACGGTACTCCAGTACGTATAGTATCTGATAACGGCCCGCAGTTTAAAGCAAAAGAATTTAGGAAGATGTGTTTCAAGTTAGGGATAGACCATATAACCACTACAGAGTATCGACCGCAAGGCAATATTGCTGAAAGGTATCTACGAAACCTCAAATCTGCGCTAACCGCCTATCATGCGAACGATCACACGTCGTGGGACCAAAATCTATCCTGGATTCAATACGCTTTCAATTCAGCTTACCACGAAGGTCACAAGTCGACCCCGTTCGAGTTACTATACAAGTATCGACCAAACCACCCTTTGTCCACAAGATGGAATATACACGATCTGCTGCCTCCGCAAATAACGGATAAGCAGATAAAGCGAATATGGAACAAAGCCCGCTCTAACTTGAGAGCAAGCTTGGAAAAATCCAGAAGATACCACGAGAAAGGTAATCATAGCAATTCAGTCAGGTACCAAGTAGGTGACTTAGTAATGTACAAGACTCACCCCATTAGTAGTGCGATTGATAAGACCACCTCGAAACTATCATTCAGATGGTGTGACCCTTACCAAATCCAAAAGTACCTAACTCCAGTTACAGTAGCCCTGTGCGAACCTGCAACTCAGAAATATGTGCGGAGAACGCATATTTCGCAACTAAAGTTGTATAAGAAGAAGTGACGGTATAGTATAACCCAAAAAGAAAAGGGAATACTAGGTAGTAAAGAAAATTATATTTCTGAATCCACGTAAGAAATGTAAAACGTAGAGTTTGGAAACGAGGCCTGATCAACCTGAGTTCCAGTTCTGCGAAGCATGCATTAATGAATAATCATTAACTAGATGGGTACTAACACTCATTAACTACATGAGTTATATAGAACTCACAGAAGAAAAGATAGAATTCTAAATAGTAAAGATTTAGAAAGTTACTCTATAGAAGAGAGAGTAAGACAAACGAAAAAACCGGTAGTAAAATTAAGTGATAGAGATAAGAAAGAGTTTTGTGTTTTAATTGTGTAAATATTTAGTGTAAATAGTATGTAAAAAAAAAAGGTAGTTCATAAGAATATAAAATGTACTGTGTTGTAACTATAGGTAACAACTATGTGAAATAAATTACACACACTAACCCCATTCAATATCCCAGTGCCCAATAGTGAGTTAGACTCAAAAAAAAGCTTAACCGTAGCGTGCAATTTAAGCGGTGGAGTATGTGACGATTTAAATAAAAGAAATAATCAAGAAAATAAAAATTTAAAAAAAATTAAGGTTGCGAGCTCTTAAGCCATTTAAATCTCACTGTATTAATATAAAATACCTGTATGTACTGAGTATGAGAGGAAGCAGTAATTAATTAGTTATTTAGAAGATACTCTAATAAAAAGATAAATTGTAAAGAGTTATTAATATCGTATTTAACCCTTTGCTTGTAAGCAGGCGCTGTCCTGTTGATTCCAGACTCGACATGCTTTCCGAGTCTTGTGTGAGTTAGAATAAGAAAAAAAAAACTAATGTGAATAATAAAAAAAATCTGAAGACATAAATAGTCGCTAAAACAACTGATTTAAATTATGTATATTTGTTTAGGGATAGTTTGTATAAATAAAAATGTTAACTTAAATATAGTTAGGAACTATATTCTCGCGCGGAAATTGTCCCACTAACTTTTGCCCAGTACCAGGCGAAGGGAGCGGAATTTCTCTCTCTTGCAATGGTGACTTCGTACAGTATAGACGTAGGAGCTGTGCGCTTAAAATATGTTAACTATATTTTGTCTCACCTTAAGATGGTGTACCAGATGTAGCTGTTTAAAGCATCTGGATGTGTTAATTAATATAGTCATGTAAATAGACAAGAAAAGTAAAGTAAAAAAAAATCGAAACGTAAAAAAGGAGTGTAACACAAGATGACTTCGTGCTTCAACAAATAACAACAATTCCAAAGTCATACCCGGAGATGTGAAATATCAGAAGCCACAAACTCTACTGCACGTGATAGAATATGCAGATCAGGACATCCGAGAATCTACAAGATCATCGTAGATATCTACACGACGTATTGTTCAACCTGCGAACTTTTGGAGCCCTTTACAGAGGAAGGCCAGACCGAGATGACGACGTAGCTGTTCCTGTTTCCCAAGACGGATACCCCAGGACGAGTCTTCTGCATACCAATTAAAAGGTGACTCGATAGCCTGTCTATCGAGGGTTACTAATATTTGTTACACAACACATCTTGAAAGAGACTTTTCAGAAACTATTAACTTTGTAAAGACTTATAAATTAAATCTAAGAATTTCATGTAACTATTCTAACTTCATACGTTGTAACAGTTTATATGCTAATGTAGAGTAATATAATTTAAGCAATAATACCATTCTTCCAATGGTTGAATAAAAGAAAATCTTGCAAGCTAATATCATGAAATGAGTATAATTAAAAGTCGTAATTACAGAAATACAGAAAGTTGACCCGGATCCGAGGTATAGCTATATAAACTCAAGTTTGATCTCAAAGTTTAAAGAAACCTTTCAAATAACTTAATAATTGAATTAGTAATGTCATGGGATCTGTCAGTATATGTTTTTTAAATGTTAAATAAAGAGAAGTCTTCTTGTTACACACATATGAGGAGTGCTTAAATCAATTGTATACCTTGCCATTGTTTCCTTACACAGTTAGTAAGTAATTTGTTACATTAATTATTTGTGATCAATTCTGTTACAACGTAGGCAGCCCATCTAATTAACGGAGTTTAATTACGAGGGGTTCCCTGGATTTGTAACGCGGCGAAAAGACGTTACAGCGTCTGTTCGATTGCAGCTTTTTATTCGTCTGCAGTCATAGAGTCATAAGCAACAATCTATTTCGTATATGTTTATTGTCATTAAAATGTCGAATAAGCAGCTTGACGTTTGTCGGCAGTGTGGCTGCTGTAACACCCTAGCGGTTAACTGATAATGACGATTAAAAGGCTAACAGATAATCGAAAGTTTACCGTAAGCATCAAATCATTCTTACAGAATTTACTGTTAAGAGTTTACTGTACTCTTAACAAATCATTTTGCTTAAAATGCAATGCATATTTCAAATAACAGACTACGTATAACTGTGGTAAATTTCGAAACAGTAAAGCCTGTACTTTGTCGTATGCTTCCTGATGTCTTCAGGTCCATTACCTTAAGCATGACTCAAAAGTCATATCAGCATATTTTCCTCACTTATCTCCTTAAAATTTACAACGGTTTCCATCAACAACAGTGTATGTTTTCATTAACCAGATTTACGCAATGCTAGAGACAGAAAAACGCAGCTCAGGCTGCCATAAATGCTTGCTTAGTGGCCGTCCCACTTCTTTCCCGCCACTTTGGGGGGAAGCATTTTATTTCCATGGAGTATTTACTTTTGGCCCGTTACAAATGTTAACGACCCTGGCCGCAGAATGTTGTTACACTTATTAAAATGTATTATAATCGTACCATATTATGTAGAGTGAGTGGTTTATAATTACTATAATATCATTTGTTTAATATATTACAACGATACAACGTTATTAGATGTATGCGTGTCGTGCCACACGTTGACGGGCGACAAAATTATAACAATATAAATAACGTGTATGTGTAATTGGGGTTCAGGTGTAATTATAATAAGAGTAACTCTTTTTAGGAATCGTAATATTTTTCATTTATTACTTTAAACTAACATAAAAAATAATAATATAAAAATAATGATCAATTCGCCATATAATATCCATTATCTATGGTTTCAAAGTTTCTTTACTTGCCGTGTTATCATCACAAACATATATCTTAAATTCTAGATATTATATTATAAATTGTATTTAAAAACTTTTCTTCATTATATTAAGATTTCTTGCCTACTCAGTCTAAATGTGTTTTTGTTAACAATTATTAATACATTCTTATTCTATATTTTCTTTATACCTTTCTACGGCTTTATAATCATTTTAGCACACTTAATTGATTATTTTCAATGATTCTACGTTATGTGCTTTTACTAAGAAAAAATTAAATAAATTAATTACCGGTACTTGTTCATTTTCCCAGCAACGATTTAACTTATCGTTTCATTGACTGTTCATTCATTAAAGAAAAATAATTAAATAATTTTCTGATTACACATGAATTACATTGATTTTATCTCTATCTACATACTTATTATTTACTCTTACAAAAATGTTTTGTTTTTGTTTTTCTTTTTTTTTTATTAAAGTCTTTTAATGTCTTTCTCTTTGATAATTATGTATTGATTTTTCGTCACCTTAAATTCCGCAGAGTTGTCCCATGTCCTCCAGTGATTCCTTCGGTTCGATCCTCCTGGATGTCCTCTTGTCCTCACTGCTCGTCCTCTCGTCTCTCGTCCTTCATGGTACATTGGCTGCTGTAGACTATGATGACACGTTGCTCTGGATCTGTAGCTGTCATGATAGAAACGTTTCTAGTCCTCTCGTTCCTTTGCTAGTCGTGCTCTCGTCCTCTGTCAGGAGTTGATGTTCTTAGCTGTCGACTGCTTGTAGACGTCCGACGATTTCTTCGTTACGGTACTTTTTAATTATTGTTTTCATTAATACTTTAAATTAAAACATTGCCGTAATACTTTATAAGTTAAGCTACAAAAATCATACTGATGTTAGATTTAGCGTCTAACTTTGTCCAAAGGAGTTTAAAAAATTCGCGTCTCGGACGGCCATAGCGTACCGCCGCGACTGTGAAGCTCTCCTGGGCTTCTATTTATATCCACTCAGAAAACTGCACCTGTCGATTCAGGAATCAGCCTGTCGACAGTTGAACCATGGCATGATAGCCCCCACTCGCGTCTCATTTCACATAATTGCACTTTTTCGCCAATCGCACTGTTTAACGCAGATTTCACGGCGATAAAGTATTGTCTAATTTAATGACCTATGTGATGTGCAATTTTCATGATGCTCGCACTACTAGTGTAAGTTATAATGCTTTCAAAATCGCACTGGATTCGCACTGCTTGTCCGAATTACGTAAAATTCGCACTGCACTTGTGTCCGATTTTTACACATTTTTAGAAGTTTTTACCTTCTCGCTAACATTTATGGTTTGCTTAATATTAAATATACTCTAAATTTAGCATTGACTTGGGGTGAGGTCGCAAACTTTCAGGATCAGACAGGCTTCACGCACACACATTATTTACTTGTATACACACATGCATGGTAATCGCATGATGTTTACCTGTTGGTTCCTGCTTGAAAGTCAGCTTCCAATCTCACACCTGCTCGTCTATTATATATTATTGAAAATAACTTAAATATTTATAATATATTATGTATGCGCATTACAGCCTTTGCTTGTATTGTCGCAATATACTTATTTTATATTAACACGAACTTTTCGGTTAGTTAAAAACCTTTACATAATCACATTTTATAACCGCTTCTAAGGATGAAGATGTCTAAGGATACGATTCTTCTAAGACATACGATTGTCTAAGGATGAAGAAGGTTTATTGTCCAAAGGTTTAAAATATAATTTACCCAACTTTAATAATAAAAATGTTTTATTGCGGGAGGTCACTAACGCAGAAGCGGTTATAAAATGTATTAGAAACCAGGACACTCAGTGTGAAACACGCTCCATTATTAACAACAAATTAAATCGATTAATAAAAACAGATTTAAAAAATAAATATAATGTGAGGTACAAGAAAGAATTCAATATTACAAAAAGTATAAAACAAAAAGTTGATAGGCATAAGGTTATAATAACTAAGGCTGATAAAGGCAACACTTTAGTCCTCTTAAATCAAACAGATTATGTAAAGAAAGGATATGATTTTATCAACAATAACAATATTAAAGTTCTAGACAATGACCCCACAGGTAGTTACACAAGAATATTAAATTCGGTTGTAAACAAATGTGGCACGTTATTTGACAAATACACTAGACATCACATTAAACAGGTTAATGCAAAAGCACCCAAATCCACAGGTTTACCGAAGATACATAAAGAGAATACACCCATACGTCCTTTAATTAATTACACCTCGGCCCCAGGATACAAAGTAGCTAAGAAACTTCAACTTATAACAAAAAATAGTATTAAATTACAAAATAATCATAGCGTTAAAAACAATTTGGAATTTATAGAAAGAATTAAAAATATCGACGTTTTACCTAGCTATAAAGTAGTGTCGTTTGATATAGTTAATTTATCTACTAATATACCTGTATTAGAAACAATCGAAATTCTTAAAAACAACCTAATTAAGACGGCCATATTAAATCGACAACAGATTGATGAACTTATATCATTGTTACAAATCATATTAAAACAGAACTATTTTACTTACGATAAGAGATTTTTTATACAAGAAGACGGGTTAGCTGTGGGTTCCCCCTTAAGTGGATTGTTGGCTGAAATTTACTTAAACTTCTATAAAAATAAATACGTGTTGCCTAATTGCAATACATTCCACAAAGCCATTATTTCGTACACACGCTATGTAGATGATACCTTCGTGGTTTTTGATGGCATTTATAGGCAAATTAACAGGCTACTTAAATACATGAATAGCGTAAACAATAAAATTAAATTTACAATGGAAATGAAAAATAATTAAAGTATAAATTTCCTTGACTTATCTGTACGTAAACAGAATCGCTCATTCACGTTTAAAATATACAGGAAGCCACAGACTTAACTATACATGCTAATTCGTTTCATCCTCACACACACAAAATAGCGCCGTTTAATTCATTAGTGCACAGACTAATGACTGTACCTTTAAGCCGTGAAGATCATCGGAATGAGGTTAAAGTTATCAAATACATAGCCATAAAGAATGACATAGCCGTATAACATTTCACATGCGGTTTGAAGTTTTATTTTATTTTATTTTATTGACATGACCAGTATCATGGTTGCGATTTTTATTGTATTAGTTTGTTATATTGAAATAAGTGTTATCTGAGGATGGGACTTAGTCCCGAAACGCGTCATAACTGACGAAACTTTGTATCACTAGAGTGGATAATAAGGTAATTATATAATTACATAAAGAATGGTTACAAAAGTGATATGGTAGATAATTTGATTCGGAAACACAAGTATAAGATAGAGATAAAGTGCAATTTGTATCAGCCGAGTTTACTAATGTGCTCCCTAATGTAATAAAAAACGAGTTCAAGAAATTAAATATCAATGTTTCATTCAGAACTGTCAAAAATTTAAAAAATATATTCAGGTTAAGTTCTCCTAAAGTAATAGAAAATTGCTCAGGCATATATAAATTGCAATGTGATGATTGTGACAAGTTTTACATCTGCCAAACGGGGAGGAGATTAATTGACAGATATAAAGAATATTTACCAAAAAAGGACATCACATCAGCCAAGTCTAAATATGCATTACATTTAATTAATGAAAATCACAACTACACTGGGTATGCGGAGAATATGGTACCCATGCATGTCACTAACATAGGTCGTTGATGGATCCGTTGGAAGAATTCGAAATTTATAAAGCATCCAAAATACATAAAGTTTGCTCAACGACCAGCTTTCATTTAGATCGAACACGTTGTATGATACCGTATTAAAGATAAACGGTGAACTTTGCAATCAGCACAGACGATATGTGACTGTCAGGCAGTGCGCACTGTCTTCGTTAGCTGTGTGTGTACGGTGTTTTAATTATGTCATTTTTTAACAGTTGTGTTTGTTTTATTCGTTCGTGTGTGTATGTGTTTTTAATAATTTCACTGACGACTCCTATATATTAGAAAGAAGAAGTTTTACCTGATGATGGGAATTTAATTCCCGAAACATGTAGTGGAATATTAAACTACAAGATCACTGACGGATCAGATAAGGTATATTTTAAATTAATTGAATCTTATAAGCGATATGGAGACCATTTATATGATGAATAAAGTTGAATTATTCGCCTCACTTCTGCGACAAACTGTCGCAGTACAACTTGTTATCGTTGTTAATTTTGTTTTTCATGTATTTGTATCTATAATTTATAGCAGCTTTCGTCTTCACCGTTTTCCTCAGTTCAGTTCTATTCTCATAATTCAGTTCAATTATCATTTTCTATTTCTCTTCCCCTAAAAACTTTCATCTTCTTGACACTGCACAGCTTTCTTTTTCTGTGGTTTCCACTCTACTCTTGTTTGGGAAACTGTAACCTAGTATTTCTTCTTATAGAGGTTCATTATCCACTGTACATTTAATGAAGATTGGAGACCATTATAATAATTTATATTTTATTTTTAGCAGTTCTAAGCACTTATCTGACACTCAGTTTGAAGCAACCTATTAAATTTGTAAACCAGGAAGTATGTCATTTTCCTAGTTGTCTTTCGAAAATTCTTTTGCATTTTATTTTCCCTGTATTTTTATGTAAGTTTTACTTACAGTACCGTTATCCAAGAACCTCAGTTAATTTTTTTTCCAGTCAACATGGAGTAACTTTATTCCGTAACATTCGATAATGCCTCTTTCCAGGTTTGCCTTGTATATTAGGTGTCATAAGTTGCGGAGTCTCTTGATCTTTGTCGTCCACAGACAATAAGGTATAAAGTAATGAGTCATCTTTAGTTGTTGTATGACCAATCGCGAAACATTTCTTCTTCCATTTTTGTAATGTATGTTTTAATGATTTCTATTTAAAATATCGGTATGGAGAACCATACATAACTTCCATGTTCTAAGATTTATATTTAAAATCATTTACGAAATGAAATGTTTCCATAGAAATTACTTCTTTCCACTTATTGCTTCAGCCTTAACCACAGTACTGTGGTCACTAACGTATACCACCACACGTTATCGCACTCGATTTTCACTGATGATGGCAGTCGACGGCACTGCCGAAACGTCTGGTTTTGCAGAAAACATTGGACTACGGCCAAACAACCCGGGAAGGAATTATAACAACAAACTACTACTTTGTTGCCGATAACGTAGTACACATAAAAATGATCCCCTCCCCCTTCAACTATAATTTTCATTTATAGAAAATTACCCCCACCCCGTTCAACTAGCCTCTTCATTTATAGATATTTCGTCTACGTTTCTACAGTGGATTATTAAGATCTTCTTATCAGGATTCTTTATTTATTAAAATTAAGTACTTTACTCTTGTTACAACAAAAAATGTTTCTGGTAAACTGCCCTTTCCCCGTAACCGATCTTCACCAAAATCAATAGGCCTTGAGTCTTCTACAACTCAGACACATGTAAAAAATTCTCTTGTTACAACATAAAATGTTGCAGGTAAACTACCCCTTTTCCTTCACCGATCTTCACCAAAATCAACAGGCGTTGAGTTATCTACAATTTAGGGATGTATGCAAAAACTTATTTGATTATGTTTGAATTTGCGGTTGTTATCGTTTGCCATAGAAAATACCCTTGTTAAAACAAAAAACGTTGCTGGTAAACTACCCCTTTCCCATAACCGATCTTCACCAAAAACAATAGGTCTGGAGAACTCTACTATTCAGAGTTGCATGCAAAAACTTATTTGATTATGTTTGAATTTGCGGCTGTTATCGTTTGCCATAGAAAATACCCTTGTTAAAACATAAAACATTGTAGGTAAACTACCCCTTTTACTTTTCCGATCCTCACCAAAAACAATAGGTCTTTCTTGAGTACTCTACAATTCAGAGCTGTATGCCAAAAATTATTTGATTCTGTTTGAATTTACGGCTGTTATCGTTTGCCATAGGAAAAAATTACCGTTTATTAAAAAAAAACGTTGCAGGTAAACTACCCCTTTCCCTTAACCGATCTTCACCAAAAACAATTGGTCTTGAGTACTCTACAAATCAGAGCTGTGTGCAAAAATTATTTGATTCTGTTTGAATTTGCGGCTGTTATCGTTTGCCATAAAAAAAATCTACAGAGACACACAGTCACTTTTCGAAAAATTACTTTTTTTCATGTTTTGAGTGTAGTACAATCAGAATCTGCAATAATCTCGAACACGATTTTATTTGCCATCACCATACTTCCATTTCCTTAAGGAATATGGAATTAAAAATCCCTACGTAACTTTGTAACTGGTTTGTTTCAACGCTTCATTAAATATGTCGAGTAAAAAATATTTCTAATTATCCTGTCTTAATCTTTCCGCCACGTGTAAACCTTCAGTTTCTTGTTAAATTGTAACCGTTCTACGCTCTTTTTTCTTGTATACAAAACGTAGCACTGTACTTTTGTTAAGCTGACCACAAAGAGATCTCATTATCTCCGCACAGATAGAACTGTCTATCGTCTTTTTCTTTCTCAATCTTTCTGTACTTTCTTTCTTACGGCTCCGCAATGCGCGTCTGTAATCAGTGTCTTTACGGTATTCCACAGAATCATTTTAACTTTATGTTTATACACGACAACTCAGGACCTATGTGCTGTAATTACAATACGAATGTCCCCAAACATTTTTAAGAATTATTGTACGAAGTTTAATATTAATTATTTAAATATTTTATGTCTAATTTCCTTAATTTTGAACAGTTAAACAAATGAGTATGGTCCTACAAGCCCTTTGAGCCTCACAATGTACGTGCCCATGTCTTGCGTTCTATATGACTTTCGAGTCCATTACAGTTGTTAACCAACTGCCTTTGTTGTGGCTAAAGCTCGTTTTGTATAAGTTTAGCCAAATTAAGATAGGTGCTTTTATTCTGTCAGTGTCCAGATATATTAAGGTGCGACCAGTGAATTGTACTAAAGTGCGTTAATATTTCATGAAATATTAAATCCAGGAAGTATTTAATGAATTGATATTTATTTAACTAGCATGTTCTCTGAATTGAAAAACTCGCTCATTTATTTGAACGAAGTACGTTTATTATAATATAAATTTCGATATTTGGTAATTTGTCAATTATAGAAAAAGTTACAAAATTACCGATTACTCTACTAATTATTTAGTAATGTAACAATTGTAGAGAGCACAATCATGCAATAAACACTAAAAATTTCTAATCTTTGGATCTGGGTTACAACACCTTTCACTCTGACACCCTGCAATATTTTCACAAATTTTTCGTCTCTTTTTTGGGCTCTGGGGTCCCAAAATTTTGAAATTTCCAAAACTTAACATTACACTGAGATTTTAGTTAAAAATTCTCTTAAATTTGACACCTCACATGAATTTCCGCAATTTTATGAAAATTTCCACCCACGTTTTAGGACCTGACTTACAAATGTTTTGAAATTAAAACAAAACTGAACACTATGTTCAGATTGTGGTTTAAATTTCCTTTAATTTGATACCCCGCAATGGGCTCTTGCCATTTTCCACAATTTTGGCTTCCACATTTTTGCCTTCCATATCCTATTTTTGGAGATTCTCAAAAAACGGTAGGGTTCTGTAGGGTAAAAGTATGGACACGTATGCCAAATTTTACGAAAATCGGATGATGCGTTCTAAAGTTATCGATAGATATACAGGAAAATAGATAGAGACAAATGCCAGACGGTCGAGTTAAAACTGAGAATACGTTTCGTTCGTTCAACTAATGAATTTTATTAATATACATTAAGGAACTGATACACGAAGTCATTAGGGAACTGTATTTTATCGGTTCGTAGATAATTCGATTCCAATTTTTACTTCCATGTTCCTTAAGGAAATGGAAGTATGGGGATGGAAAAAAATCGTGTTCGAGATTATTGCAGATTCTGATTGTGCTACACTCAAAACATAAATAAAGTCATTTTTCGAAAAGTGTCTGTGTGTGTGTCTGTCTGTCTATGTGTCTATCTGTAGATTTTTTCTATGGCAAACGATAACTGCCGCGAATTCAAACAGAATCAAATAATTTTTTGCGTACAGCCCTGATTTGTAGAGTACTCACGACCTATTGTTTTTGGTGAAGATCGATTGAGGTAAAGGGGTAGTTTACCGGCAACGGTTTTTTTTATCAAGGGTAATTTTTTTCTTTGGCAAACGATAACAACCGCAATTTCAAACAGAATCAAATAGTGCTTCGCATACAGCCCTGAATTGTAGAGTTCTCAAGGCCTGTTGTTTTTGGTGAAGATCGGTTAAGGTAAAGGGGTAGTTTACCAGCAACGTTTTATGTTTTAACAAGGGTATTTTATATGGCAAACGATAACAGCCGCAAATTCAAACAGAATCAAAAGATTATTTGCATACAGCCCTAAATTCTAGAGTTCTGAAGAGCTGTTGTTTTTGGTGAAGATCGGTTGAGGGAAAGGGGTAGTTTACCTGCAACGTTTTATGTTTTAACAAGGCTATTTTTTATGGCAAACGATAACAGCCGCAAATTCAAACAGAATCAAACAATGTTTTGCATGCAACTCTGAATAGTAGAGTTCTCAAGACATTTGTTTTTGGTGAAGATCGGTTAAGGGAAAGGGGTAGTTTACCGGCAACGTTGTATGTTTTAACAAGGCTATTTCTTATGGCAAACGATAATAGCCGCAAATTCAAACAGAATCAAATAATATTTTGCAGGCACACCTGAATTGTAGAGGACTGAAGGTCTATTGATTTTGGTGAAGAGCGGTTAAGAGAAAGGGGTAGTTTACCGGCAACGTTTTATGTGATAACAAGGGTAATTTTTTCTATGACGAACGATAACTGCCTTAAGTTCAAACCGAATCAACTACTCTTTTGCATACCTTTTTGAATTATACAGAATTCAAGGTCTGTTGATTTTGTTGAAGATCGCTTAAGGGAAAGGGGTAGTTTACCGGCAACGTTTTTTTTTTATCAAGGGTAATTTTTTTCTATGGCAAACGATAGCAGCCGCAAATTCAAACAGAATCAAATAATGTTTTGCATACAGCCCAGTATTGTAGATTTCTCAAGAGCTATTGGTGTTGGTGAAAATCGGTTAAGGGAAAGGGGTAGTTTACCGGCAACGTTTTATGTTTTAACAAGGGTATTTTCTACGGCAAACGATAACAGCCACAAATTCAAACAGAATCAAATAATTTTTTGCTTGCTGCCCTGAATTGTAGAGTTCTCAAGACCTGTTGTTTTTTGTGAAGATCGGTTTAGGGAAAGGGGTAGTTTACCTGCAACATTTTATGTTTTAACATGGGTAATTTTTTCTATGACGAACGATAACTGGCGCACATTCAAACATAATCAAATAAGTTTTAGCATACCTTCCTTAATTGTAGACATCTCAAGGTCTGTTGATTTTGTTGAAGATTGGTTAAGGGATAGGGGTAGTTTACCTGCAACATTTTATGTTGTAACAAGAGAACGTTTTTCATGAAGAACGATAACTGCCGCAAATTCAAACAGAATCAAATCATTTTTTACATATGTGCCTGAGTTGTAGAGGACTCATGGCCTATTGATTTTGGTGAAGATCGGTTAAGGGAAAGGGGTAGTTTACCAGCCACTTTTAATGTTTTAACAAGAGTAATTGTTTCTATTGCAAACGATAACTGCTGCACACTCAAACAGAATCAAACAATGTTTCGCATACAGCCCTGAATTGTAGAGTTCTCAAGACCCATTGCTTTGGTGAAGATCGGTTAAGGGAAAGGGGTAGTTTACTAGCAACACTTTATGTTTTAACAAGGGTAATTTTTCTAGATGACGAATGATAACTGCCGCACAATTAAACAGAATCAAATAATTTTGAGCATACCTCCCTCAATTGTAGATAACTCAAGGCCTTGTGATTTTGGTGAAGATCGGTTAATGGAAAGGGGTAGTTTACCAGCAACACTTTATGTTTTAACAAGGGTAATGTTTCTTATGACGAATGATAACTGCCGCTCAATTAAACAGAATCAAATAATTTTGACCATACCTTCCTCAATTGTAGACATCTCAAGGTCTGTAGATTTTGTTGAAGATCGGTTAAGTGATAGGGGTAGTTTACCTGCAACATTTTATGTTGTAACAAGAGAAAGTTTTTCATGAAGAACGATAACTGCCGTAAATTCAAACAGAATCAAATAATTTTTTACATATGTGCCTGATTTGTAGAGAACTCAAGGTCTTTTGATTTTGGCGAAGATCGGTTAAGAAGAAGGGGTAGTTTACCGGCAACGTTTTATTTTTTATATGTGTACTACGTTATCGACAACAAAGAAGTAGTTTAGTGTTAAAATTCCTTACCGGGCTGTCTGGCCACAGTCCAATGTTTTCTGCAAATCCAGACGTTTCGGCAGTGCCATCGACTGTCATCATCAGTGAAAATCGAGTGCGATAACGTGAGGTGGTATACGTTAGTGACCACATGCACAGTACTGTGGTTAAGGCTGAATCAATAATTAGAAAGAAGTAGTTTCTATGGAAATATTTCATTTCGATTATGATTCTAAATATAAATCTTAGAACATGGAAGTCATGTATGGTATTACATACCGATATTTTGTTTTATTTTATTTTGAAACATATTTTTTAACATATTTTTAAAAACACATGCTTAATCTTATCATTAATTTTACTACTGTAAAGGTTGTAGAGTATACAATTTTGAATCGTAAAGTACAGAAATTGAAGTTTTGTTATGATATTAATGTGATAAACGGACCGTGGAAGTAGACTGACTACTACTGAGCGCCGCGGTGTCTCCAAGCCAATATTTTTCGTTCATCCGTAAAAGCCCCACACATCAGTGCTCCCTGTACATTATGTGTTTATCTACAGTGACAGCTAGATTGCTCGTACGCTTTGTGTTGGCTTAAATATATCCATTAGCGTAGTCTCTCTATTTTTAACGGCAACGCTCTGCTTGGTGCATTATGACTGTTTTTATTTGAACGTATGACGCTAACATTATTATGCCGACTGAAATATATACGTTTGTCTATTTATACTTCAGAAGTAACAAAAATAATTAAATTCTCTCTCGCTATCTGTTGTCCGTACAGTCTTTTATTTTAGCAAAAATTATTCATAAAAAATTAGCTTGGCTCGCATTCAGATAAAATTATATTAGTTCGAACATTATATATGTAATATATCACGTAAGCGGTACTTAAATATTTGTTGTAGTAAAGAGACTGTAGGCCCTCGTTGTACTGACAGGTTAGCGTCCTCGATTAACAGTGACATGCTATGTTACCAACACCAGAGGCATCATACTTCAATTTGTAAGTCAGGCCAGTGACATTGTGACTGGAGGCTCGAGATGTAATTATAGTACAGCGAAAGGCGAGCAAAGTCATCCATACGAGTCTCTGCACATCAACAACATGAGTTACGAAATGTTTCCCGTAAAACATAAGAAGAAATGTTTCCCGATTGGTCTTCAAACTTGCGACGACTCAGTGATTTAAGGCTTATGGTTTGCCGACGACTAGGCAATTGGAATCCGAGGGGCAAGACAAAAAGTTAGTTGTAATAGCTTGAAAAATAAAACATTTGGAATAATTATGAAAATTCTTTTATCTATCTATTTTAAATTAAAATTAAAGATCTAGTTTTCTATAAAATCGCCAAGTTTGTTCAAACATTTATTGTACTGTGACACGAATTTTTCGGTACTACTGCTTAAAAATTCCCTTCTAACATCCGATAACCAGTACCAAACACACGTGTTCCCATTCCTCCCACTCAATTTTTTTAAGTATTTCATTCGTGACGTGTGCCAAATAATGCGCCCAGATTTTCGACATTGCACGTACTCACAGATGATTTGCACATTTCCATGCAAAATACCCAATCCAGCCGCAAATCATCCACTGTGATTCAGCTAGTTACAAACAATACACTCAACGTTATCGTTCGTTGTCGATGTTGATGGACTTCCCTTCTCTGCCAGTAATCACGCTCGATATCCGTGGGGCCATTTGCGAGCACTCGCACCATTTTACGATTTCGCCTGCTTTGAAAATGGTATGTTACCATATGTTTCCCTTAATTGGCGAAATATTTCAGTAGGGTTACACCGCCTTACCAACAGAAAATGAGTCACTGCACTGATTTCTAATTTAGGAGCTACTTCCAAATGAAGTGATATGCTTCACACCAAACAACGGACTAATCGTTACTAGCAAGTGGGAAGCGTTACTACAGCTGATGGAAGCGAAAGTTTACCAGTGTCTCCAACAGCTTTCATCGAATATCTGTTTCAGAAAGAAGAATATGTATTATAAAAAATAGTTGCAAATGCAAGTAACATTCTGACTACCCCTCGTATATTTTACATGGCACATAAAATCAGGAAGAATCTGGAAAGAATAACTATCAAGAATGTTAATTGAATATTTGTGTCTACAACAGCTTACTTTGAACTGGGATTATTTTTTTGTACTCTGCTTTAGAAAGACAGAACTACGGTTTTGGAAGAACGATGCAAAGTTCCTACTTTAAAACAAATTAATGTAACTACCTAAAATCGTTTGAACGGTGGTGTTATATTGCTGTAGAAGATCGTTAAGCAGAATATGAAAATGCAGACGGTTAATAGTAATGATAGAGTCTAGTTTTTTATGGGCGCATTCGCACTAAACATTACTGTATAATTTGTTTTACATGTTTACAAGTTCTTGCTACATCTTGTAGCCTACTTTACGTCTGCATACACTAAGGCAGCATAAACTGCATACACTGTGGCCTGGGTACATAACAGTTGTTGTCGGCTGTGATAGGCCTAATATTTAGCCTAAAAATTAATTCGAATTTTTCCTAGTACCAAGTGTTCTTTTTAGAGCCAAAATATTCTTTTCAGAGCTAAAATATCTTTTTAGAGTATTATCTATCTTTCGCTGGCAGAAGAAGAGGATCCCGGTTCAACGGGATCTGACTCCATTATACTTGCACAGAATAAATGAGGACACAAATAATCGAATTAATAATAATAAAGACAAACAGAGAAAAAAATAACTAAACGAACAAAACACAAATTGGGTAGGAACAAAAAACTGCTGCACGTTGGTTCCGAAACGGACGTAGCTGCTAACTAAGCGTTTAACCGGTTTATACAGCGGCAACACGTTGGGTGGTCGAATGTGACCCCCTCCCGTTTGTACAGTGACAACTACTACGAGGTCAATCACCACACGAAGTAAAACATTGCCGATGTCTGAGCCGGCAACACAAGACGGTGCAAGTGCACATCAGTTCGAAAGCAATACTATGCTTTTCTTCAAGTTTCCCTACTAATATTGTTCGGATTTCAAATTATGCAATAACTCAACTATTTATTCTGTGATATAATTAACATTATTTTCTTTCGTTTCAAGGACTGTTGCCGCCGGCAACATGGTTACATGGACGCCACGCTACTGCACTACGGAATTGTAGTCTCTTAATTTATTTTACTGTACTTGCCTACTTTTTGAAAAGTATAACCAACTACAGTGCTGTACTGTGTAGTCTTTGATAACGAATTTGCGTTTGGAAAGTAGTGATTAAACTTCTATTTTTCTGTCCGTATCGATACTACGCCTGTTTCCACTTCGTGTTGTGCGGAGAAACTTAAGAAGAAACAACCATAGATAAGACTGCCTTTTGCACACCGAACCGCCTCTGCTCTGTCATAGTAGCTGTCCTATAACGTTTTTTTGTTCTTTGCAATTCCGTTCCATATTACTTTTCATTTATGTAAATAAATAAGTAAATAAGAAATCTTACGATGTTATGGATAAGCGGAGATAATTAATATTGCAGAGAGAGATATAAGGAATGATGGTTTATTATTTATTATTATTTATTAATTGATTAAACAGTAATTGGAATTTAATAATTCTTACAACTGATTTACTTGATAAAATTGCAAATTACTCTGTTGACCAACAAAAATTTAACTAAATTTCAACTGTCTTTTAATAGTTTGTTTTACACAGTTTTTAGACTTTAAAAGTTTTTTAGAATTTATGATTTGAATTATAACAATGGCGACTTGTCAGGTGAAACGCTGCTTCGCCTAAAATAACCGCTTGAATGTGTTTTTCGACTGTAAATTATTTTCAATTTTAGTCAATTTTATGATGGAAATTTTTTTTTTTTTAATTAAATTTCGTCTGTGTAATTAGAATAACATTTACAAACGATACAGTTGTGTTACAGAAGCTGTACTTCGCTGCAAGTACGTACTAGAACACGTATAGTACATGCTGAACTAGATCTGCACTCCTGAAACCTGCCACAGTTTTACGTCACTAAGAACGTTAGTTTATGACGGTTGCCATGACAACGCATGCCCTTCACAGCGCTCCCTCAGTCAAGTAAAGCAGATTCGAAATGCTGCGTCTCATTTTTGTATACACTGCTTACATAGCCAGTGTGTTTTGTCTTGTTCGCTCGTCGTCGTAAGTTATCTGGTATGTTTTTTCATAACGTTTCCTTTATACGATCCCGTATGTGTTTTGTTATAAACACCATTTTCAAGACGGAATAATGATGATAAGAAAGACTATTTAAGATGCGAAAAGCCTAGGCCTGTACTATAAGCAAATAAGTTGCAAAATCAAGGACAAGTTGTACAATCGAAACTTTAAACAAAATTATAATTCGACGTTCGAGTGGTTGTGTGCCCTAACAGCTATTATTTAAATAAACGTTTTTGCATACCTTGCTTAATTATTAGTGTTAAATCGAGTGCGTGGAATAAGAATAGTTTTAATGATCTGGTGATGTTACTGGTGCTCTTTACAAACATGAAGGTTCTTCTGAGAACATGCGTTATGCACCACTGAGTATTTCAAAATTGGAGAAAATTAAAGTACTCTCAAGGATGCTTTGAAGGAAAATTTTAGGTTGTTTATTAAACACTTCAATGACAAATATTGTGCTTAACAGACATTTCATTCAGCTTCCTATTCCTGCAGTTCTTTACTTGGGTAAACAAGAATTAGCATTTCGCGGTCATTACAAAGATTTATCATTTGTTAATTGAGGAAACTTTAAAGAACTGTTAGATACATTCATATCGACAAGCCCTGTAAATATTCAAGAACACTATTAAAAAATGTCACCCGTCTTTGCCGGCAATTATAATACTATTTAAAGTGAAATAATTTACAGCATTTCACAATATATTGATGAGCATGTCCAAAAGGAAATAGAAGACTGTACTTTTTTTTTGTTCAAGTGGATGATCGGCAGACATTGTCTACAAATCTCAATGTAGCACCATAATTACATACGTTATTCCCGGAAGAAAGCTGATGGAAAGATTTTATGATGTTAGTCCAGTCGGACGGCTGAAAAGTGTTTACCGTTGTGCCAAGGTTCTTCAAAAAAGTTGACCATAAATCAAAACTTATTGCCCAGAGTTTTGATGATGCGAGCGTTGTGTCAAGGGAATTAAATGGCATTCAGGCGAAAATCAAAGAAGCAGCGCAATTTATTGACAACTGCATGTACGTGTAGGTTCTTCAGACAGTCGTACCGCTTCAAAAGTCCAAAACCACACGTTTACCACTGAAGCAATAACACAGACTTTGTACGGCATGTCAGTTAAAAAAAAAGATGTAATATCAGTAGATTACTGGGGAGTTACAATCGTTTCCCATTGGATAAGTCGTCAATAAGGCCTTACAGATGAAAATCTGTCACAGGCCTAACCAGCCGTACCTATACTACCATAACATTTTTATCCCCGCTTATAATCCTAGCTACCCCGTTGAGTAATAATCATCACTAGAATACGCAGACATTCATGCAGTTTGTCAGCGTGCCAGCGTTTGGAGTCTGTGAAGACATAGAACGCGTTTTCTATGTCTAGAAAGACATAAAAGTTTTGATACTCCGAGAAGTTTGACAAACTAAATTTGGTCAAACTTGCTAATTTGTATGCTTGCATTAGCAGAATACAAATTCTTCTGCAGGGTGAAACAGTAGAATGATTGTGATTTCAGCAGTGGTCATCAAGGAGCTGCACAGACTTAAACGATTAAAACGACAATGGAAGCAAAACCCCAAATAAAGCCATGGAGATAGTTAGGATGGGGGACTATGGTTGTCTGATTTCAATTGAAGTAATCCATAACAGCAGTCTCGCGGGGAGTAAAGTATACAAGAGGTAGGTAGGAATAGTCGGTAGGAATCCGACACACGTCCCCGACAACATTTAACATACAAAGCTCCTTAAGATCTCAAGAAAGTGCACCGCTGGGATCACTTCTAAAGCTGTGGCAGAGTTCCATGACGTAATAAAAAAGTACCTATGAATCTAAAGAAAAGATAAAAAGAGCGCTAAAGAACAGCAACATATGGCGGCAATAACATTTAAGAATGCGAAATGCACATACAAACAAGTAAGGTGTTTCTATACTTATTTAAACTAACAGTATAAATAGTATGGTTGGAACTGATCAGACATGTATCTTACACACTGTAACTATGCATCAATCAGCTCTTTGTGAAACATACAACATGGGTTATTAAACAGAAACATCTGCATTTGAAATCAGATTTATTTACTTTATTGTAATTATACATGTACGCGGGTGAGAATATAAGCACAGACGACCAAGGTAAAGTCAACACAAACAACACTCACCCAGAAGAACTTTAAAAGGGTATAAATCATAACAGTTACCGTTTTTGAGCTCAGCACAGCAACAGAATTCGGAAAATTACATTTCCTGGTTTCGGTCTAACAGACAATTTTTTGTTCGACTCCGCTATATTTAATGTTGTTTTACTATTTACTTTGTTTTTTTTTTCAGTAGATATGAAACTAGCAAAATAAGTGGATATATTATTTTCAAACTGTATCATAATATATATTATCACTAACGTATCATAATACAAGGGCTTTTTATGAGTATTAATTAATTTATTGACTTAAAGTACTAGAATGCTCCTATTTTGAAGTACTCGCTTACAATTTTGAACGAACTACATTCGTTATTACATAAACTTCGATATCAGATCATTTTTCAATTATTGGAAAAATTACAAAGATTCCGATTACTATACTATCTCTTTAGTAGTATAACAAGTGTAGAGTACACGATAATGCAATACAAATTTTTAAAAATTCGGAACATTTGGATTTGGGTTACAATTAAATTTAGTGTTACACACTGCTGGATTATTACAATTTTGTTCAGATTTTCAATTTCTTTTTTTGGTTCCTGGGATCCGAACATTTTGAAGTTTCCATAATTTAACACTACATTCGGATGTTAGTAAAATTTTCTTTAATTTGATACCCCACATGAATTTTTGCTATTTTTATCAAACTTTTCACCCTTTTCTTGGGCTTGACGTCCAAAAGTTTTGAAACTATATTCACGATATAGTTAATATAAACATTAACACTATATTCAGACTATGATTAAGATTGCAATTAATTTTATACCCCACATGGGGGTTTGTGATTTTTCACAATTTTGACGCTCTTAAATTTTTGCGTCCCGATCAATTTTTTATGGGAACCAATCTTAAAAACAATAGGGTTCTGTGTGTAAAAGTGTGTACGTGGATGCTAAATTTTATGAAAATTGGTTGTGCGTTCAAAAGTTATCGTGAGACATACCCCAAACAGATAGATAGACAGAAAAAAGGCCAAATGGTCGAGTTAAAACTGAGAAGTCAACAAACTACACGCTATTCACAGAGTATTGAAATATCATATTTTTTATTTTAACGACATGCTAACAACATAATAGTAATAATAATTATTATTATTCCTTCCTTTTTTGTTTCAGTCATCGGCTGGAGTTTATTATTACTTTCCTTCCTGGCTCCATCCTTCTAAGGTCCCCATATAAGGTAATTTATTATTATTATTATTATTATTATTATTACATGTGGCGTCTGCCTGATAGCTTTGAATATATTATGTCTGTGAGCTTTGTTGTGTACACCATAAAGTCATCTGTTAGTAACATTTGATTATGACGTGAGACAACAAAATTAATCTAACGCAATAGCAGATTCTGTCACTGCAACGCAGGAAGCGTAATAAAACAAATAGTAATGTGAAGCATTTTATTTATTGTGTAATTGAACGTAGTGACACATCGGATAACAATCTGTTGGTACTGAGCATATTAGGGATGAATCCCGAACCTCCCTTACACATATCGAGAGAAGTCGCATTGCGTTGTGATTCGTGCGTCACAAGTACAGTAGTGCACTTTTGGCTGCGACCTAGGCCTATATGATCAGTGCACGACGAGTTATTGAGTGAGTTGTTTTATAGTGAATACTTGTGTGATGAAATTAGTGGGAAGTGATAACATAGTGATATTAATCCCTATTAAATGGTATTATAAATAATTACTTTAGTGGATATACCATTTTGTGAATAATGGAGTAATGGATTATTGAATATTTTTAGAATGTTGAATTACATCTAATTACTAAAATCTGGGATTGTTACACTTCCCCTAGGTCAATTTTTAAAAGACCGATAGCCACAGAATAATATGACGTTTTCTTCTGGTATTGTCTAAGAACAGCTGCGGAGAACGTTCAGAATTCTGACATTAGCGTGTAACCCACATCGGCAACTAGTGTGGAGCGGGTCACCATAGGACTTCGGAATTTCATCTTTTATGATTAAGTGAAGCTTACTGTAACTTTAACAAGTTAATTAATCTTCAATTTAATGAGGCCAGGTAGATTTTTTAACATTATTATGTTTGGGTAAGATCCTTTTGGCTTGATACAATAAACTTATTAGTGACTTTTTATGTTTGAACTTATGATGAATCTTTTAGCACAATTCCTCTTCCCTCTTCGTGTGGAGACGAAGGTACTTATACTGTAAAATGGGCTAAAATCGAACCCAAGACGTTTACTTAAAAGTCTCCATTTCTCGATACTGGGGCGATTGATACATAGGTTTGTAATCTTATCGTTAAAATCGGAGTAAATAATATCATAAGTCTGAACAAGAGTAAGAAATGATACGCTTGGCGTAGACCTTAACTTCAAACCCTCCTTGTCGCCTAGAAATTTTCAACAAAATTTTGGTAGTTAATAAAAACAAATGTTTAAACGGGCTCGGAGATTTTGATGTTTAATCATTTTTACTTTAACATCTTACACAGATTCTGCTTTTATAATCTCTCCTCTCAATATATGATACATGTTATCCGGGCTGTTTGGCCGTGGTCCATGGCTTATTAGAAAACCAAACGTTTCGGCAGCTCCAATGGCTGCCATCATCAGTGGTATAAAAATCCTGAACGTCGGGTGTTCACGTACAGGCCCACAGTACTGTGGTATAGGTTGGTATAGGTCACGTACCTATACCACAGTACTGTGGGCCTGTACGTGAACACCCGACGTTCAGGATTTTTATACCACTGATGATGGCAGCCATTGGAGCTGCCGAAACGTTTGGTTTTGTAATAAGCCATGGACCACGGCCAAACAGACCGGATAACATGTATCATATATCTGACACCAGCTGTGAAAGCCTGAGGAATCTCCTCTCAATAATTTCAAAAAATTTTAATCGTTGTAAATTCTCCCTTTTCACAATTGATAATACGATGTTCCGTATATAAGTTTTATAACACCCCCCCCCCCCATAATTCGTGGATAAGCTCTTGCTAAAGGTACAGCATGCAGTACTTGTTAATCAGTTCTGATAAGGAACACGGTAGCCAGCAGCAGTGAGGACTGAGCGAGGTAATGAGCAAACCCGGTCATGTTGCGAACCTCAAGTTGATTAGCTATCATGAGAAGTGGACTCGATGTGGCTGCAGTGTGCCCAACTACCGGCTGTGGTATACGATAATCAGTGTAAGAGTGAACTGGTTTCCCTAATTTGGGGAATAAATACAGGAGCCTAAAAAACGTTAAGACTGTACAGGTAAAATAAGCTGGTTAGTACAGACGAAGGGCAAACACAGTGTTACCTTAGAGTTTTAGAGTTAGTAATGAGGAGTTCAACTAAGTATACAAAAATAACAGTAAATGATTAAACATAAAAATGAGGCGATGATGTAGTAGTAGTTGAAAATAACAATAACAATTAAGCATGAAAAATTAGTTTGCAATTTCACATAATAACAAACGGTATGACACAAACTGTATAATTTAATAAGAAAACAATGGGGTTCTGGGGTGCCCTGGGCTAGAACCGCCACAGATGTCAGCAGATACGATGTACGAAGTCAAGGCGTCAAACAATGGAGTTCTGGGGTGCCCTGGGCTAGAACCGCCACAGATGTCAGCAGATTCTATGTACGAAGTCAAGGCGTCAAGCAATGGGGTTCTGGGCTAGAACCACCACAGATGTCAGCAGATACTATGTACGAAGTCAAGGCGTCAAACAATGGGGTTCTGGGGTGCCCTGGGCTAGAACCGCCACAGATGTCAGCAGATACGATGTACAAAGTCAAGGCGTCAAACAATGGGATTCTGGGGTGCCCTGGGCTAGAACCACCACAGATGTCAGCAGATACTATGTACGAAGTCAAGGCATCAAACAATAACTGTGAATTCCTAACTATTCATCATTATCCTGCATACGTGAATTCCTAGTAATGATATTCGTATTTACTATTATCTGTACCTGTACTTCAGTCTACTGGTTGACAGTACTCCATCTGGTTTTGTTAATTTTCGAATATATTACTATGGCTACATTATTCATGATTTTGATTTCAAAATCCACCCTGTCTTCTTAACACTTTTCTTCCTGCACCATTCCTAGTACAATTTTATTGAATTTGTTGTGCCTGATACTTGGTCTGCAGTTTGAAGAATTTTACCTAATAAAGTTTTTAACTATGATATTTCTTAGCTTATTATCGTGTGTACCAACAATAAGCCAATTCTGTTCACTTCATTTTTCTTGTGGGTCATAGCATGTCTCACAACTCTCCTAAGGATCTTTGTTCTTTTAGATACGTGCATCCATGTGGTTTCCAATCTATACAGGCTTATTCTCCATGTTCAAAGTTTTATTAGATTTTCATCTTCATTATCATCTTCCCTCAAACATTATGGCATGTGGAGCCCTCTAGCTGTGACATTTTGAATTTTGTAGTGGTCACCTCACTTCAAGTTGCTGTATGCAGGCCTAATCTTAGAGTTCATAACAGTACCTAACCAATATTTTTTTTTTGCGTTTATACAGTTCCTTTGACTAATGGTAAGTGATAAGTGACAATCAAAGGTTTCTGACATTGTGCTGCTGGAGGACACTACATGACAATAAAAAAATCTCATTAGAAAGAAATATCTCTTCCTCTTCCACTGACATTTGTTACAAACATTGTAATGCAATACTTGGAGTGTGGTAAGGAGTGTCTGATGTTCCAATAGTGGTGAGTGCCTTCGGTCGTCGTCATAGTTTCAAATACTGAGAGGTTTGTTACTTGGTCAATAATTAATCTGCTGCTCCTCCCTACAACTCTGCCATGAGTGCTACCATAGATTCCCTCTTCTTCTGAAGCATAAAACATTATATATTTAGAAGTCATTCTGTATTTTCGCTCTAATTATCTTCCATTATTTATTACTCAGATACTTAAATAGATGCAAATAAAAATGTAAGTATGATATTAGAGGAAAAAGTTGATTGAAGAAATTCTAGGGAAAGGTCTAGCAAAAGGATCTCAGATCAAGTGTGAACAGAAATAGGTTTGAAAGCACATAAAAATAAGGGTATCCAACAGATAAATATAATGTTGGTTGTCTTGGTTATTCATCTCTTATTTCACAGCACTAACACTTATCTAAAAATGAAACTTTTCCTTGTGTTTATTCTCTTCTCGTCGAACGCGTTTCGGCGTACGTATTCGCCTTCTTCAGCTTAAGAAGCTGAAGAGAATAAACAGTAAGTTCACAAGGAAAAGTTTCATTTTTAGATAATGTTGGTCTTCAGCCACCAATCTCCAGACTGAGGGTGCAAGAAGGAGAACATGCAAATAAAGAAGGCTATATTCTGACAGTCACTTACATTAAATATGCATTAGGAGAATATGGGAAATAAATATAAGAGTGGAGAAATTTTGTTGTAATATATTTATTAGAAATTATATACTGGTAAAACTACTAAACAATGTAGTAAAACAATTTTATGAGAGTGACTATGTACGAACTTATCACAGAATCACTCATAATGCAATATTCACCTTACCATAACAATTGTCTCACTCACACTATCATTAAATAAAAAATTCATATTATTATTCTTTTCATAAATTTACATCAGCAAATTGATAACTGCAATCAATTAACAACACATATATAAAATCGATATGCTTTAAATATTTTACGTTGTGCTAAGCTAAATTTAAATTTCAATATTTTCTAAAACAAAAATATTGACTTTCATATAACACAGTACAGTACTAAATATGCTTCTGATGTATGTTAATTAAAATATTATATAAATTCTTTGTAAATGCTAATAGTCATAGAAATATATATTGTTTAACTGGTACATACTGAAACATGTTTATATGATGTTAGATAATTTTAACATTGAAAATGTTTATAAGGACGTGTCGCACATTTGCGGCCGATCGCTGGTGCGTGATCAAAAATGGGAACCAGTGAGTTTCCATAGAAACTACTTCTTTGTTGTCAATAACGTAGTACACATATAAAACTTCGCTTATGAATGCGACTACATTTAACTTATAATCTGTACATTGGTAAATGAAGAATGAAATCATTGATTGGTGAATGAAGAATGAATTCATTGATTGGTGACTAAACATAACTATATATATTTTTTAGATTTATTGAAGCATTTTCATTGCCCTTCTCTGTGCATTGCATTTGTGCAATGCCTGTAAATATTTTATAATTAAAAGGCAGAATAATACAAATTAAGCATAACTCCATACAATCAATGGGTGAAGATAATTTAAAATCAATGAAACTGATCTGTATGCGATTTAGATCATAGCTATGTTACATAATAAACTATTATGTTCAGCTTATGGTGAAAAGGAAACAGTGGCTACAATTGGACAAAAGTAGCACAGTATTTGTGAATTGTATGTTTTTACATTATTTACATTAATTTGCATAAATGTTTAAAATTGTTAACATGTCTACTTTTTGCAAAGCTTAAAATATACTCTTCTTATTGCAAGGGTAATTCAGATTGAAATATGGAAGTTGATGACTGCCTTACTGCACCAGGGATAAAGATCAGGTAAGTATATAATGAAATAGCTCACTCAGTAGCATTCTAGCCTGGGGCCAGGGAGGCCCAGGCCCCCCCAGATTTTTGCCTAAGTGGTATGTTATTAGATTTTAAAAAGGTTACAGTGAAAGTGTACAAGTGCGTTTGTTTTGATAAAACCACACAGCATGGGTGACTGTATAGTCATGTATGAAACTGCACACAATACGATGCATGATGACTTACATACATGAAAAAGTTATCACTCAGAAATACGGTGTAACGTACACATCGGTTGAGCAGCACCAGATGTGTTTAAAGTCAGAGATGAACCAACGAGATCAGCAATGCTTGGTAAAAACGTGGGACAGAAAAAATTGCGTTTACCACTGCCACCTTGCGGCCAGACAGTGGAAAATTATCCGGTTAATTCAAATGCTAAGGCGCGAATGTCCAGTTAGCAGCTAACTGGACATATGCACCTTAGCATTTGACTTAACCGGATAAGCTTCCACTGTCTGACCACAAGGTGGCAGTGGTAAACGCAATTTTTTTCTGTCCCACGTTCTTACCAAGCATTGCTGATCTCGTCGGTTCATCTCTGTTAAAGTAGGTATAAAATTCATTCGTTTGGAATTTGCAACACTGTTCACCGATGTTGTAAACATCAGCTGTTGTTTACCTCAGTTCTCCATCTCACGAAGCCAACGAGAAAGACCAGACCCTGGCGCGTGAAAATCACGTGATCTTAATACATGGGATTGTGAGCGTTAGTACATTAGCTGTGCGTCTCATTGCAGTGTGAAGTGTGATTGTTCTTTGGTGATAGTGTTGGTGATTATGTTGATAACAAAACAATATGGCTAGTCGTCAAAGTAGTTTATTTAGTTTCTTCGACAGGAAAAGAAGTGGCGATAACTGTACCGAAAGTACGGATGACACTTGTGTTACACCAACACCAAAACAAACTAAATATGCCGACGACGCTGTGAGTACGTCTAATATTGTGCCGTTATCTAATGAGACATGTGTTAGTGTTCATAGTGCAGGAATTCCAAATGATATTAGTAAATTGATTCAAGACGGACCCCACCAACCTCGTAAGTCCAATTTCAAGCAAACAATTGTAAATAATAAAGTAAGAAGCTTTAACAGTTCGTGGTATGACAAGTTTAAGTTTATTGAGTACTCTGAGCAAAAGGATGCCATTTACTGCTTTCCTTGTCGCCACTTTGAGCCTATATCTGGAAACGCTGAATTAACTTTTACAAAACTTGGGTTTTCAAATTGGAAAAAAGTGGGTGACAAACTTTTAAGACATGAAAAAAGTGAGTGCCACAAGCTGTCATTAATTAAATGGAACAGCTTTTTGATAAGTGAACAACATGGCACTGTCACGTCTATGATCAGTGCACAAAATAGAGATGAAATATTATGTAATCAGTCTGCTGTTGCCACTGCGGCTCGAGTGGCACTTGTATGTGCTAGACAGGACATAGGCCTAAGAGGTCACCGTGAGACTGAAAGTGATGATAAAAAATCAAATTTTGTGAATATGGGAAATTTTTTGGAAATCATAAAACTAGTAAAATTAGAGAGTGAAACGGCTAAAAATAATTTAGATAATTTGCCACGAAATGCTACTTACTTATCTAAGGATTCCCAAAACGAATTACTAGATGTGTCGGCTAATATTATATTAAAACATATTGTTGATGAAACCACATATAATGATGGGATATTCTCATTGGTTTTAGATGAAGCTAGAGGCTCCAGTAAATTAGAACAGATGTCTGCTTGTATTAGGTATGTTAGTCGAAATGGTGTTGAAGAACGGTTTGCAGGTTTCATTCAGTTAGAGGAATTAAATGCTAGGGTTCTTTCTGATAAAGCCTTGGAGCACCTTAGCTCGATTGGATTGGTCCCCGAGAAATGTATTGCACAGGCTTATGATGGAGCCTCAGTAATGTCTGGAGGTACAAATGGTGTTCAAAGTTTATTTCGTAAAGCAGCTAAGAACCCATGTGTCTACGTGCATTGCTATGCACATCGTGTAAACTTGGTACTAGTTGATGTTTCTAAGACAGTTGATATTGTTGGTGACACATTTGGTTTACTAGAGGCCATTTACGCATTTCAATCTGTCTCTTCATTGAGACATAATCAATTTATTAAAGCGCAAACAGAACTTTATCCTGGCAAAAGAAGTTTAGAACTACCATTACAGAGTGACACTCGCTTGGTTTGCAAGTATAGAGGCAGTAAGTATTTCCAAAGTTGTTTTGCATCTGCCAAATCAGCACTTCAGTACTTTGCAACTTCCAACAATAAACGAGAGGCTGCGGAAGCTAAGGGGTTGTTAATGCAGTTCTGTAAATTTAAAATTATATTTGTACTACATATACAAATTTACATATATTTGTATTTAGTGACTTGCTAGAACTTACTAATGGTTTATCGATGATGCTACAACAAAAGGAACTCGAATTTGGTACTGCTGTTAAAATAGTAAAGTCCATCATTCTCACTCTGGAAGACAAAAGATCGGATGATTATTTCAACCAAATTTGGGATAAATCAAGGGAGTTTGCTGAAAATGTAGACGTAGAAGAGCCAAAAGACTTTAATACTAGAAAAACTGTAGTACCTAAAAAACTGAGTGACTACTATACAACATTAGCCACTTATTCATCTGAAGACCGGGACCGGGAAGTAGGCTCTCTTCCTTTGAAGACAAAATATAAGAAAGCTTACTTTAAAATTATAGATTCTATGAAAGAAGAATTCAGCTCTAGATTTCAGCAAAACGACTTTGTTTGTAATTCTGCAGACGCATGTAATCCCAAGAGTAATTCATTCCTGGATTTCAAGTATATTGAAGCATTTGCAGAAAAGTACGAGGCATTCTTTAAAAATAGAACCAAACTGAAATCAGAAGTTGATCTACTTAGGAACATGTTTCATGAAAACAACATGACTTCAGCTTCGACTACACAACTATTTTTTGAACTACAGAAAATGGAGATTGTGTTTCCAGAACTATTAACATTAATAAAACTTGTATTGACTCTACCCGTGACATCAGTGACTGCAGAACACAGTTTCTCTTCTATGAAACGTATAAAAACATATTTAAGGTCAACAATGAAGACAGACAGACTTTCGAATTTAACACTTCTCTCTATTGAGCGAGAGCTAAGTGAAAAATTGTTACAAGATCCTGACGAAATAGTGAAGGAATTTTCAAAGATAGGCAACAGAAGACTCAATTTATAGGTAACGTACTATCATCATCTGCTCATATATTGTTTGTTATTCATCTGCATATATATTGTTTCTTATTATGTATAATTACAAATTACTTTTCTTACGTGCAAATATTATGTTTATTCCCATCTACTATGGTGGACCCCCCCCCCCACTTTACAAGCTCTAGAACCCCCACTGAGCTCACTGTCACTTTATAAATTTTCAGAAGTTAAAGACTATCATTTTATTCAGTCTGTTCACAGAAGTCTCAAAATTGTTAAACAAACAGGAAATGACACAGGGAAAGACGGTAAATAATAGAAATAAACACACAAAACAATATTGGGATTGGACAAGGGGAACTTAAGGCGACTAGCTAGTTAAGTGTGTGTGTGTGTGTGTGTGTGTGTGATATTTTGGTAGACATAATTTGAACCTTTGAAACGAGTACACTCAAGATCTGACAATACATGAACTATTTTCTCTTTGTGCATGAACGTACACGTGCACACACACACACCATGCTAACATCTGTAAGATATCAAGAATGTGATAAAAATGCTGTTTGGCATCATATTAAGACACAAGTACAAACATGGAAGTCATTAAAGTACTCGGTACACTACAGGTGGAAGACAGACTACCTTTTAATGAAGAAAATAATATTGCACTTTATATAGCATTGCTGAAGACAGCTAATGTAGAACATAAAACAGAGAATCTTTGCTATGGACATATGAATGTACGAATCATGAAAAACTATACAATTCTTCATATAATCGTACTTTCTCTAAAAAATACGTCTGTCACACTTCTGCAGTTATGTCATGCTGTTTGGAAAGTTATAAATATCATTTATTATAAAATAATGCAAACCAAAACATACAAAAAGAATTCATTGTATACAGCATAAAAATTGTATACAGTGTATGTAACAAGTGTAAAATTAACAATTCACACACTCATGACTGATTAAATAAAGGCATGAGTACAATGGTAGTCAATTTCATTGAGCTGTGAAGAATATACTGAAAAATCTGTACCATGAAAAATGCATACCAGTTTTGCACATCTTACTAACTGGTACAATTTTTTACTCATAGTTTACTCAGTTTTGTACAATGATTCTCTTAGTCATAGCCTGTGGTTTTTCTTTGTTAAACAATATGCTTTGAGGTACAACACACGTTCTTCTCAAGCTACTGAGTCAGAATAAAACATGGTTGCATTACAAACTAGTGTTATTCTTAAAGTGTGCTTTGGTATATATTTTTACTTTTATTACTTACTTTTATTACTTATTCACTTCAAATTCACAGTTTTAATATACAACAATGCACGTATGATACTATAAAAGTAAAACATTATGATACTGTTTAAGGAGTACTCCAGTAAGTGACAAAATCACTCCAATCACGTACTTTGATTTCTATATTACAGGTAAAAATATAAAAAAATGCAATTTTTAACCCTGTACTTTTAAAATTTTGGGAACAAGTCACAATTTTTTGTATTATATTAAAAATAACTCAGAAATATCTGCTTTCACAGAATGTTGATTGAATGAGAAAAGTGTAACAATGTTTTGTGAAATTTAAATTAAAATATAACATTTGCCTTTTACATACAAATACAAGAAATTAGCTCCAGAAAATTCTTATTTTGTAGCTCATACAAGTATTATATATTAAAATATTTCCAGTACTGTATCACAATAGTGCTTGATGAATGTATATTACAAACACAACACACCTAGTAATGCATATTGTAAGAAGTTGTTTTCACTTGGTTACAGTTTCAGTGATTCAAAAATAGTGTCTAGCAACTTCTATTACATAAATTATGATACATGTCTACAGTACTATCTGTATGGACTTGTTATGTTAATAACAATAACTTTTTTTAAATACACATGGTTTAAAAATACCAATATAAAATAATATGCTGTTAAAAAATGTAAGAACATTTTCTAGCCTGAGTACATGGGTAGTGGCCACTGTATAGTTTAAGCAACAGACAGCAGAATTTCACTACAGGCTTCCCTACCTCAATAATGTACATTATGAGGTTCAGTTTTTGTCAAGCTCTTACAACATACAGGAAAACACAGGCAACGTTAGGTGCTTGCATTCGGCCCTACAAGGCTACAAATTAGACTCTCCCTAGGATGAAATTAAAACTGAATTTAACATTCTACTGACATATTGACAAATATGTGAATGTGACCTCTCCTAAGGAAGTGAAATACTAGAACTAAACTCCACCATCTGCCACTGATTGTGTGAATGTGTCTATATGTGTCTCAGGTGTTTTCCATTACCTGTCAATGAGTTTTTTTTTAGAGACCTTAGTGCTC
The DNA here is from genome assembly GCA_034769895.1 of Magicicada septendecula. NCBI lineage: Eukaryota > Metazoa > Arthropoda > Insecta > Hemiptera > Cicadidae > Magicicada > Magicicada septendecula. The sequence continues at coordinate 667,516,375 of CM068368.1, forward strand.
ATTCTGCTTTCCAAACGAAACATCTTCAGCAATATGCATACACTGGTTTAAAAAGAATTACGGCATACATACAAAAGTCATTATTCACACAACTAGTACCTACTGACAATAGTTAACACTTGTGTATTTAAACATGTCGTCAAATTTTGAGTGATAATGTCAACAGTAACAATTCTTAATGAATTACAGATAACAATTATAAAAATTTACATTAGTCCTCTACATAAAAAGCTTTTTTTACACAAAAGCATATAGAGAATAATAATTTTTTATAACTAGTAATGAGTAAAATTCAACATTATAATGGACCTGCAAATTTGATTATCTGATTATAGTTTTTGTTAGTATAGTGTTGTATATTATAAACAATTATGAGTATATGTCAATTGTAGAAGCCTGTTAGCATGTCGCCATTTAGGAATAAAATATCATTTGTGTAATAAAAAACAATTACACAGTAATTACTACTTCTTGTATATTTTACAAAACAAAAATCTAATAATTACTTTATCAGATCTTGTATGTTAGCAAATATACAAAAACATGACACTATCTAAAATGTCATTCACTTTTCAAACATCTTTCACTCAATGCTAGAATTAAGCACCCTGCCATTGTTTCTCCATCACTGTTGGAGACATAGATGACTAGATACAGTGCTTACACATCAGCTCACACTTGTACATATTTGCTTGGCAGCGGTGGCGCTGAATCCTGCCTCACAGAACCGATTCTGCCTATATTGTTGACTCTTGCCAGGTTTTCATTAGCTTTACTTTCTCTCCTCTGCCTTGCCCATGTCCTTTGGGCACAGAATACTACTATCCAGAAGTACAGTGTTAATCCTAAAACAATAAAATTTTCATACAACTAGTTATACACATTGGAACAGTGTTTTGTAAATAAACAACAAACTACACTATCATGCATACCGTGTGTGGTCTAAACCAGTCACCTAAGAGAGAATTAAACTGTATACAAACAGAACATTCCATTGTATAATAGAGGAGATGAAACTAAATATTGTAAATATCACTATTGTATTAACGATATACTATGTATAACTAAATATTGTACGTGAAATAAAACTTAGTGTTAGCATTGATCCTTCCTCTGGTTCATTCAGGAATTCAGTTAATCAGGAATTAAGTATGAAAATTCAATCATTTAATTATCACATCACAAAAACATCTTAACAGTTACAAACAAAAGTTAAAAATGAAAATAAATACATAAATAATTTCAGTATGTTCTGGAATGTTCTGAGTATAGATAAAGAAACAGGAGCCATACAATGAATTATTTATTTATTTTTTAGCACAGGCTCACTGAACATGGAATGACTAAAATATACTACTGCATAATTTATATGGCTGCTAAACATTAAATTGGAACTATTTCCTTTAGAATATTAATCCTGTGTTAATGCACAAAGTATTTAAACTCAAAATGTACAGACGTTATATACCCTAACATAATTGTTTTCTTAACATAGGCTAAATTATGTTAATACATAAGGTGAAAGTATACACATACTATGCATTTAATTAATCAGTTTTGTATTAAAATAAAAGGAAGGACTGCATTTGAGACATTCAAAATGTTGAAAGTATGAATCAAGAAATAAAATCAAATGACTGGACAACTACTAAACATAGTAAATACTATAAAATTACATTATTATTATAATAATTATATCCTTGTCTTCATCTTCATACTTAGTGTAAATTTTACCTAAACCAGCTACCAGTACTAAATTAAGTGTAAATGTCATAATCGTTTCATCATTAACATAGCATATATTAAATGTACTTTGAAACTGAAAGTACCATTTTAGTAATGATATTAGACATCAATCAGACTTCTAATAAGGTTTGGTATGAGGGCCTTGAATTCATATGTATTAAAGAAATTTGGACTGCTGTGACAGTATAGTGACATTTCAACACTATACATAGTGGTAAGGATCTTCTAGGTAAAACGTCAAGAACAATATTCAGAAATTAAAATTATAAATGCAGGGAAAAGTGAAATAAATATATATAAGTGAGAGACAGTAATAGATGAACTTACAAATAAGTAAGTTAGTAGATAAGGTTAGATATAAGCTGGATGTTCATTTTAACTTTGCATACAGCACTAATAAAAATATATATGTGAGTGGACAGATGACATACTACAAATAACTCATTTAGGAAGTTAAATTGTCTTATGATAAATAATATTTTAGTTAATATTAGGTAACTGATACATGTATCAGCAATTTGAGCAAAATGATCTACAGATTCAAATTCAAACTGACCCAAACCTAGTTAAAATAGTCACATGTTTTACTGAACTCACACAACCTTATATTCTTGTATAACAATTTTCTTCCTGAATACAGCAGTTCAATACTCATAATTTAGAGTCACTAAAAAATAATTTTATCATATTTCTGCAGCACAGAGTCTAATTCTAAATTCTAACAACAGTTACTAAGATACAAGGATAAAACTTTATATAGTATTTGCAATTTTGTAGTTACACAAGTAGAGAGACGCTCTGGATTTTCAATAAGTATTTTTCAGCTTTTGTAGTCACATTATTAGGTTCTACATACCTAATATTCTTTGGACAAATGTAGATGAAATTTTGGGCAATCTTACTATGCAATGTACAAACCAAATTTACCAACTACTCACTCATCTGATTTACTGACTGAACTTGAACATGATGTGGATGATTTAAGGTGATTCATTTTTAATTGTTATGTTCAATTATCTTATACTTGTGTTTTCTGTATTAGTAAAAGATTATTCATGTTTATTTATTTCCAATTCCTCTGATTTGGTTTATGTTTTTCTTTAAAATTCTTTAAGATTATTTGTGAAGACTTGTTAAAATATTTTGAAAGGAAGATATTGGCTATGCCACAGTCTATGGTGTTATTATGCTAAACACTATATGATTAATTAGTTAAATCGCTTAGCAAATTGATTTACTAATTAGCATAATGGACAAGAGACTCTTAAGTAAATTAGTCATGTTCTTAAAACTTTAACATGTAGGCTTTTGTAATAATGAACGCATTTGTTTAAATGTACTTAAATGACTAATTTATTTATTCATAACGTCAGTTTATATTCATACACATAAAAAAATCTGCTGTACCTGTAAATACATCACACAACACATACAGTATATCTTAAAAAACAAGTTCTAGTTTATATGATGGCTGGAAAAGACATACATACATAAATCTTGATATACAATAATTCAAATAATAATTAATTAATGCGTTCATTAATTCCAGATAGTTTCGCTTACTCGTTCATTATTTATACTTTAACTTTATTCTTTTATCAAGTTTATATAAAAACTCCCAGGGTAGGGATTCTCTGAAAGAATCAGGACAGTAGTAGTTATTAATTAACAGATTAATAAAATGTTACTTGGAATTTAGAATATCCGTTCATGGTCCAGCGGTGATTGATCTCTGCGTTGTTGTGTAGGCTGAAGGACACATCTTGTTGAATGACGTTGAATGCACTATCACACCCATGAGAACTCGCGTCATTTATAGATTAGTGTAGATATGCTATTGCTTGCAGTGTCAGTTTGTGTACATCATTCTAAAATGAGTGTTGTATGTTCATTTTCGTAAAGTTAATGTTGATGTCCGTTCGTCACTGAAATTCACTCGACTTTGTATTGATGTATATACGATTATATTACTTGGTTGTTTATTTCGTTCAAGTATTAGTGTTCAGTTACGTTTTATGTAATTCAGTAACACTGGCTAACTGTAAGTTTGTCTAATTTGTACAGTACACTAGTAATGTTTCGTGTATGTAACGAGGTTGAATTGTTCACTTAGATTCTTAATAATGTTAATGTTTACATAAGTCCGTTAAGTCGCACTTTGAATTTTACAGTTTGAAAATACTAAGTCCGAATATTATAACATGGCGTTTTCACCATGACTGATAACTTATACGAAACTGAGCACAGTAATACCGAGTCAAAATATATGTTCAAAAATGTAATAAGACTGCCTCGATTAAGACCGCTAAAAACTGTTATAACTGAGCGGAAAACTGATACTAAGACTCTGAGCATAGACTGACTTCCCCCGTGTTAGACAGTTAGTTTTATCAACTTGTCCCTACTCAAATTTTGTCTTAGGGCCTGTCCACGCCCTTTCTTACTTGTGATAGGTCAGCTCAATATTTTGTCCCACTTCTCCAGGGTTTTTGGTTTCTGTGCAATGATTCGCTTTGGCTTTTGGTTACCATAAAAACTCTCCTCTCCACCGGTGTTCTTCGCAAGACTTTGTACTCTGATAGGTTGTCAGACATCCCCAGACTCTTTCCGTTCGAACATTGACCCTATTCGCAGAATTTCTGGCAATTGTGCGCCTGTCGATCACTCTTTTGTGTGGGACGTACGCAGGTTGTCTTAACTTTTTTCATCTGTTTCTCTGGTCATATTGAAGTACTGTTCTATCCTACACCCCTTTTTTGTAACTATTAATAACTTCTGACATACGTTGGCTGGTGAAGCCACCCCGACTTTCTAACCGTAAATTGTGTCTGTCACGTAAACGTTATCTCCAGCTGTGCAGCTGTACTCGAGTCTTTTCAACTATTTACTCCTTTCATTGTCTCTGTAAAGTGCAGCATGTCCAACTCCTGTGTAACATCCTGTCCCTTTTTTGCAGTACCATCGTATTCTGACGTAACCCGAGCGGATGTTTGCCTTATTTCTCCGTACACGTGTGAGTGTCCTCGTCTGCTTTGTTGTGGGGTAATAATTTTTAGCCAAGCTTCTCCTGTTTGTAAATCCTGTTCAAACTTTCATATCTATTGTTGAGCAGAACCTAACATCTTTCTATTGTCTGCTAGCGACGCCAGTTTGACATATTCACATTAAGTCTTGTTTATTGCTTTCACTAGAAGTCGTTGACACAACTGCGTGTGAACCAAATCAGTCGAGAAGAAAATTTGAAATTTTTTAAATTTTCGCTCGCTATAAGTCTAATTAATGGTTGTTCTAAAATTGATGCATGCAATTTTTAAAATGGATCACAAAGAATTAGCATATGTCAAGATAAAAAGCTTTCATTCAAATTATCCATGTTGCCTTTTTAAGACGTGCTTTACTGTAAGTTTTTGTAGGAAGTCTCTGAACAGAAAAAGAAAGTCATAATAATCTCAATTAAATTGAAAACTGATTACAGGTAAGTTGTTTAACTGTTTATCCCATAATGTTTATTCTCAAAACATAATAATACATATAGGCCTAGCAAATAATGACTCCTGATATTTAATCAATACTGTTCACCTAAAAATTTGTAGCATGTTTACTAATAAATTGTGTTCATTGACAATTACTATTACTATTACTATGGTTCTTTAATAAATTAAAAAGAATACAGAAAACTTTGTAAATTAAAAGGATTTTTTAACATAACCTAATAAATATAATCAACAACCTAATTTTCCTTATATGAAATATGGAAGACACACTAAATTACGTTGTTATTGTGTCTACGCTATAACTTATTATGAACAGACATACTTGTTTGTATTCAAGTATTGGCTAACACCTGTCCAATAGACAACATTCTCTTCTCAAAAATTTTCATTTTCTTTTCTTAAACAATTAAAAAACGAACAGATAATTGGTTATAAATTCTATATTATTATGACAGTTAAACACTGTTTACAATTCTGACAACATGGCAACAAGTAAGACTCAAGAGATGCTCTGAATAATTATATGCTTCTGAATTACGTAACAGCTTACACAGCATTTTTATAAAAAAACAAAAGATAAAATAATAATCATTTACTTGTGTGTGTGTGTGTGTGTGTGTGTGTGTGTGTGTGTGTGTGTGTGTGTGTGTGTGTGTGTGTGTGTGTGTGTGTGTGTGTGTGTGTGTGTGTGTGTGTGTACCACAGAAGGTATTCTAAGAAATTTTTAAAGTGTTATTACTTTTTTTTATAGAAAACTGATAATTAAGACCTTTAAATTTTTTTATGTTCCTTCACAGACAATAAGTTTTGACTACATATGTGATCATTTCAAGAAGAAATAAACACTGGTTTCATTCAGAATAAATCTGTGACCTCCACATAGTTTTCCTTCAGCAGGAAGGTTTATTTTTTTTACTATTTTGTGTACAAAACAATGATCATGTTTTGTTAACGGACATTATTGCTTGTTACAACACTTTCTGACACACAGGAAATAAAATTAAAAAAAAACTACTTTTATTTTGCTATAATTTACTGCACACAGATTACCCAACTAACATCAAATTTAGAAAATATTGTTTAAATACAACTATAAATAATATGACTCTCAAATTCATCAAAGTTGCATGAATGCAAGACACTTGGTTAATCATTTGTCATTTTAGAATCTTCAAGTCTTAAGGGGAGTCCTTACTGAAAATGGCCAAAAATTGATAAAAAATGAAAATATGTTTTGTCCCAAATTGATCTATGGTTAGTTCTTTATATAAAAAACACACTAAAACATTTTTTCCGAAATGTTTTGTAGGCAAAAACAAATTGTTTGGGAAAACCTAGCACCTAAGCGATTTATGTTTCATTTAGGTATTACAGTATAACAAAACACTGTACTGTATAATATAATTTTACACATATATATTATATTAGTACTAATTTGGAAATAAATGTTGCAAGTATAAAACATCAGCTATTTTATTTACAAAGAAAAAATCAGACTTGTAAAACAGCTGATTAACGCATTGTTGATAACTTGCAATGTTTTTTCCTGCTGTGTTGAGCTTTGTGGATGTGATTTGGAACAGTTTTGTGTTTGAATTGTTATTATTTTCCAATAAGAAATATGGGAAGGAAGAAGAAAAGTTTACTGAACATTAGTAAAAGAAATCAACAATTGATCTTGAAGAGATGGAAAGATGTGGCGAGTGAATCTGATCAATGTAGGACAAGTGAGGTTATGTTCCCTAATGAAGTTATTGATAGTACTGAGGTATCAGTAGACAATGAGGTAGATAATAATGATGTAGACATGCAGGATGCCCCTGTTGAGAAAAACCAAAGTCCTACTGGATTTGCCTTGTATAGTAGTTATAAACCAAATATTATTCTAGATGACAAAGTGCTAACTTATGCCTTTGTAGACATTGACATTCTAACCTTGTTTTTGTGCCAGTTTTCTTGTAGTGAGTGTCTGGAAAAATCACTTTCTGTGAAACAGATTATTGGCAAAGGGTATGCTACCATTATGGACATAAAATGTACTTTGTGTGGGGAAACATTCAACTTCAATTCATCGCGACGCATCTTGAAAAAGACATAAACTAGGCCTCCTTTTGATATAAACCACAGGGTTGTGCAGGCCTTTTGCGCTCTGGTCAGAGGCCACACAGGGCTTGAATTATTCAGCATGAGTCTAAATACAAAAGTCATGACAAATTCAGCCTATAATTTTCATAAAAACGAAATAAGTAAATGTAATGCTATCAAAGTCAACACTTGCCTCAAAGATGCGTGCTGTGAAGTGCGTAAATGTTATTCTGAAATAGATGATATTCAACCCTCCAAGCCCATTTAAATAGCTGTTAGTTACGATGGTATGTGGTAAAAAAGGGGGTTTACTTCAAAATACGGTATAGGATGTTGCATTGAAATAACTACTGGGCTGGTAATTGATTTCCATATTTTGTCATAATTTTGCAGAACTTGTAAAATGAAAGTCTTTACTTGGAGGTAAATCCAAAGCCTAAATGTCTGCAATTATGAAGGATCATCACCAGCTACGGAGATGGTGGCTGCTGAAAAAATTTGGAAAAGGTCTGAAAATTTTGGTTTTCAGTATACATCTATGGTGTCTGATGGCGATGCAAAGACTCATGCACATTTGACTACAATGCAAATATACCCTGGAAATGAAATTGAAAAAAATTGAATGTGTGAACCATGTAGCCAAAAGGTTGGGAACAGGTTTGCGGAAAGTTGTAATAGATAGCCGAGGTAAAAAAGATGAACATGGCAAAAAAGAACCACCACTTGGCGGAAGAGCCCATGGAAGCCTAAAAAATAGTACTATAGACAAATTGACAAAGTACTATCGAAATGCTGTGCAGAATAATTTAAGTAGTGTTGAAAAGATGAAAACCGCTATTTATGCAACTCTTTACCACTGTTCCTCCACAGATGAAAAACCAATGCATTTCAAATGTCCCGAAGGTGACACGTCTTGGTGCAATTGCGAAAAAAGAAGTGCCCAATAAACACAGTGAAAGCATAAAAACACCTATTTTAGAAAAGTTTATCCCTAAAATTATGCCCTTGTACCAGAGATTAGCATCAACCTATTTTAGAAAAGTTTATCCCTAAAATTATGCCCTTGTACCAGAGATTAGCATCAGACTCTTTGTTGGAAAGATGCATTCATAGCAACACTCAAAATGCAAATGGCCTTACACCAAGTTAGTTGGTCAAAATGCAGCAAAACAATCTTTGTTTCTAAAAATACTGTAGAAACAGCTGTTGGTATGGCAATTTGTGAGTGCACACAGGCACGCTGAAAACTATTACTGACATGCAAACTATATGGGGCATTAGTCCTGGTAAGTTCACTGTTGAAGTAGCAAGAAAAATTGACAAGAAAAGACTGAAACTCGCTGAAAAAAGAAAAGCAAGTACAATGAATACAGAAGAAAGAAGAAGTATGATATGTTGAACGAGGAAGAAAGAAGATTGGAAAATGAGGACCCAACATATGGACCAGGTGAATTTTAGTGACAATGTAAAAAAGTGAAATGTGGACTACAGCGACATGATTGATAAGAATATTGATATGTTTCTATAAATTATTAAAAATGTAAAATAAAATATTTTATTGTTTATTGTATTATAATTTATTATTTTAATACCCATACAGTAATTAAAAAAAACATATAAAGCCTTTGCACTCCATAAATATTTAATTTTCCAACAGAAAGGAATATTTTTAGAAAATACGCATTTCCCACAAATTCAATTTTTCATGTTTTTATACATACTTCATGATATATCTAAAAAACTACATTACTGCTCTGAAATTTTGCACAGGTCTTTGGGATATAATTACCTAAAAAACACATTTTTATTTACTTTGGGCTTATAGTTCCTTGGTAATAAATTTTTATTTATAAATGTAAAAATTAAAAAAAATATTTTTATTATTTTCCTCACAAAAAATTGTTTTTAATTACATCTAAGTAAAAATAGGTGTTTTTTAAAATAATTTTATCCCCTTTAAAATGACACCTCCAAAAGGTCGTAGGATTTCTAGTTTTTCTGGAATATCAATTTGAACAAATCGGTATGGAGAACTATAGGCCTACATGACTTCTATGTTGTAAGATTTATGTTTAAAATAATTTACTTGAATTCGGTTCGGTAATTTCTAACAAAAATATCGCCCACCCTCAAACTAATTTCACTACAGTATTTATAGATATTTTTGTTATTATGGGGTAGTCGTTTAATATAATGTTATTTTCAGTCACTTTATCCATAAAAATTAGGTAGGCTTACTTTATTCTTATAAAGAAACCGAACTACGCAGATAATCATCCCTCCTCCGAAGCGCTACGAAGAGGCATCTTGCAGAGGGTTCATTCCCTAAAGACGAAAAGTCTGACTATGAACCGTTCCTCTCTAAACACGTGCAGTTACACTGCCCAGCGATCCACAGGAAGCAAATCGCTATCCACGCTGGACACTTTTTCGGCTTGCACACGTTGTGTTGGTGTGGGTTTCGGCACTTCCCATTTAAAAAGAGTGCAAATGTAAGAAAATAAACATGAGTGAGGCCAAAAATAATGCGAATTGTGTGTGTGTGTGTGTGTGTCTTGCCTGCCTTTTTATTGCGGTAATCATAATAATAAAATGGAAACGTAAACATTACATAATTGAGATATGCTTGCCTGCCACGAACGATATATTTTCTCTCATACATGATTTAAATTAAAATGAAAAAATATAGAATTCTGTTAAAGTGAAAAGAAATGTTTCCATAGAAACTACTTCTTTGTTGTCAATAACGTATTACACATATAAAACTTATAAAATTTACTTCCTCCATCAACTACCTTTTTAATTTATAAAAAAAATGACCCCTCCCCCCTTCAACTACCCTTTTCATTTATAGATATTTCATCTACCTTTCTACAGTGGATTATTATGACCTTCTTTTCAGGATACTTTATTTATCAAAATTAAGCACTTTACTCTTGTTAAAACGTAAAATGTTGCGGGTAAACTACCCCTTTCCCTTAACCGATCTTCACCAAAATCAATAGGCATTGAGTCCTCTACTATTCAGGGCTGTATGCAAAACATTATTTGATTCTGTTTGAATTTACGGCTGTTATCGTTTGCCATAGAAAACATTCTACACACATACACTTTTCGAAAAATGACTTTTTTCATGTTTTGATGGTAGTACAATCAGAATCTGCCATTATCTCGAACACGATTTTTTTCGCCATGACCATACTTCCATTTCCTTATGGAACATGGAAGTAAAAATATTCCAAAAACGTTGCTAAGAAACGTTAAAAAAATTCAATTTTTAGTACTACAATAATTTTTTTCCTGTTATAAAATTTTACCCTTTATTTAGTGCAACAATAAATAATAAAAAAATCTGAATAAGTTAAAATGTTAGAAAATAAACATTTTTGCCATTTTCAGTAGGGACTCCTCTTAAACTCGTTTTTCCAAGCAATCTGATTTCAGAATAATGTAAATAAGAATAAATTTTGTTTGAAATATTTTTCTTCCCTGTTACATGTTGGCTGGTTGATTTACAAGTGACTTACTATACTACACAATACTATCCTTTATTTTCACAAACGCATATTTAGTCACTTGATGCATATCACTCAATTTATTAAACACGTAGCCATATTGGTACTGTGTGTGTGTGTGTGTGTGTGTGTGTGTGTGTGTGTGTGTGTGTGTGTGTGTGTGTGTGTGTGTGTGTAAGTCTTACAGTATAATGTGTTTGAGTTATTCCTTTGATATAACATAACCTACTTTTATTTTCTGATAATTTTAAAAATAAGACATAAAGTTGTTTTTATCCATTACTGTTACCTACCATATTATCTTATCATACTATAATATTATAATTGTACTGCGTAAAACATTTTTTTTTTTTTTTTTGAAACTGGTCTAAAAGACCAACCATCAATTTACATCTAATGTTATAATTTAAGTTACTTATACAGTCACCCACTGGTGTACTATATATTACTTTCTAGATTTCTGCACACACTGCACTACACTAATTCAAAAGTTTTAGTTCTCTTCAGCCTTCTCACTGTATTGGTGTTGTCAAGCAGTTGAATAGCTTCTACATTGATATGCTGGTGTAGTCTAGATTCGTGCTTTGCAGCAAACCTTTTAATTTCACTGGCGACATCAGGGATCCTAAGGTCTCGATGTATATCACTATTTCTGATGTACCATGGAGCACTTACCATGTTCCGTAGCACTCTATTCTGGAAGGTTTGAATACATCTAATGTTCGTTTCTTTCGCACAACCCCACAGTTGAATTCCATAAAGCCAAATTGGTTTCAGAATTTGGTTATATATCAAAATTTTGTTGTGTATTGACAACTGAGAATTTCGTCCCAAGAGCCAATACAGTTGTCTATATTTGAGACCAAGCTCCGCCCTTTTTTTTCTGATGTGCTCCTTCCATCGTAGCTTTGTATCTAGGGTCATCCCCAAATATTTGGCAGTGTTTGCGCATGGTACTACAACACCATTTAAGGTAACTGGAAGACTGAAAACTGATCGACCTTTTAAGCTTCCTCGTTGCTTTCCACAACGAGTACTCTGTATCTGCATCTGCTGTTAGATTTTCCAAATAGGAAGCTATTGATGCTTCTTTTAACTTCTGTATTACACGCTTTAGTTGTTGCGATTTGTTGTTAAGCACAGTTTTATCATTTGGGTCACGAGTCTGTTGCCATTTTCTTCTAGCTCGCCTCTTTTCTTTGACAAGTTCTCTGATCTCTCTAGGATAGTTGTTACCAACAATTCCATGGGTGATTTCTCTCGTATTGTTCCAGGCTGTAGTTTGAATATTATAATTAAACTTCTCGGCTTCTATTTCTAATTGCTGCTTAGTTCTCAACTGAACATTTAGTTGTATCTTGCCTTCAAGTTCTAATTTGAAGCTATCCTTTTGTTTGTAAAATTGATATGAACAGATTTCAGTTCATTAAGCTTAATTTTCCATTTCCCAGTCCACTGCTGTATCTGATCACTAGCATCTTGAAGCATGTTGGTAGCTTCACCTAAGGTCGAACCAATCGCCATTATAGCTGTGTCATCAGCGAAAGTAGCAACAGTCACATTCTCTGGCTGTGGCAGATCACATGTAAACAACAAGTAGAGGATGGGCCCCAAAACACTCCCTTGGGGCACACCTGCCCTCACTTCTCTTCGCTCAGAATAGTCATCTTCCTGTTTGACTCTAAATAATCTTTCCAATATATATGATTTTAACACGTCAGCATATTGTTTTGGTAGCATTTTATTAAGTTTATGTATTAAACCTTTATGCCAAACTTTATCAAAGGCCTGAGCCACATCGAGGAAGATTGTCGAGCAGATTAGTTTTTTTTCTAGTGCTTTTTCTATTGTGTCTGTTATTCTATGTACTTGGTCTATTGTGGAATGTTTTTGTCTGAACCCGAATTGATGATTTGGTATCAGCTTTTTTCTCTCTATTAGTCGATTTAGCCTTTGCAACAGAAGTTTTTCAAAAAGCTTTGATATAGTTGGCAACAGTGACATGGGCCGATATGATTTAGCCTCATTTGGCGGTTTGCCTGGTTTACGTAGCATAATAACTTCTGCCACCTTCCAGACACTAGGAACATGCTTTAGCCTAAGTGCCGCATTGAATAAATATGTAAGCATAACAATCCCTTTCTTAGGTAACTGCTTTAAGATCTCACCTGTAATGAGGTCAAAGCCAGGTGATTTTCGGGGGTTCAAGTTTATCTTGATCTCCTTAGCTACCTCTTTTGGAGTGACCAGTTGAATGTCCTCCTCTTCATGATTTGTGTCTTCATCTAACTCTGTATCAGACTGGGTATTGTTTGGCTTAAAAATGTCAGCTAGATGTTCAGCAAACGCTTCAGCTTTTTCTTTATTATCTCTAGCCCATGTACCGTCGCTTTTTCTAATAGGTGGTACTTGAGTGATCGACCTTTTAAGCTTCCTCGTTGCTTTCCACAACGAGTACTCTGTATCTGCATCTGCTGTTAGATTTTCCAAATAGGAAGCTATTGATGCTTCTTTAACTTCTGTATTACACGCTTTAGTTGTTGCGATTTGTTGTTAAGCACAGTTTTATCATTTGGGTCACGAGTCTGTTGCCATTTTCTTCTAGCTCGCCTCTTTTCTTTGACAAGTTCTCTGATCTCTCTAGGATAGTTGTTACCAACAATTCCATGGGTGATTTCTCTCGTATTGTTCCAGGCTGTAGTTTGAATATTATAATTAAACTTCTCGGCTTCTATTTCTAATTGCTGCTTAGTTCTCAACTGAACATTTAGTTGTATCTTGCCTTCAAGTTCTAATTTGAAGCTTTCCCAATCAGTAGTTTTGTTAACTAGGCTTGGTTTGTTTACTTTTTTTATTATCCTTTCACTCAGCGTCAGGATTACTGCTGAATGATCAGAGTCAAGATCAAAATTCTCCTCGATATCAATAAAGTTCTGCGAGACCCTCCTTGATATGAAGAAATCTAATAGATCTGGAATTTTATTAGGATCTGTAGGCCAGTAAGTAGGCTTGCCTGTACTGTGGAAGCTACAACCTGTTTCTTGTATTGCTTTATTAAGCTCGCTACCTTTTAGTTGTTGTTAATCTGGATCCCCAATCTACATGTTTGGCATTGTAGTCTCCGCCTACAATGAATCTCTCACCTAGGTGTAATATAAATTTCTTGTAATCTAACTCCTTTAGGTTGTGTCTTGGAGGACAGTATATCGCACCAACGATTAGTTTTTGCTTGGTGGATTTGATTCCAACTACAATGAGTTGGATTTCTGCAGTCTGAAGATGACACTCCTCATAGTGGTTAATCTTATTCTTAATAATAATAGCACTACCTCCTTTGGCTTTATTATCCGGATGAATTGTTTGATATACCTGGTATCCATTTATTTTTAAGCATGACTGATTTGTTAAGTGTGTCTCTGATACTAGACATATATCAATGTCTTGTGCCTTGAGGAATAATTCTATTTCTTGCTTTCTGTTCTGGATACCGTTGGCATTCCAGGTAGCTATCCTTAGGTCTTTCTGGTCCATTGATTAGTTCTCTGTGGGATTGTGCCCGGATTTCTGGCTTCTAATCTATCTAGTCTGTCCATGACTATTTTCATCATGTCCATCATATTCTGCATCATTTGCACCATTGATGAATCATAATTTTGAACTAAAGTCTTGTTAGCTTTAACTGCTTGAGCAAAGGACATTTCACTATTGATTTTATTAGCTGTGAAAGTTCTTGGTTGAGGTTTTTTAGGTCGTCTCTCACTTACTAAATTATTGCGTCTTATTTGAAGTTCACGTGCAACCAAACAACCCCTGTAGCTAGCAGGATGTGCTTCTGCACAATTTGAACACTTTGCTGGCACATCTCGTTCTTGCTGGCAATCGATAGTCCTGTGATTGCCTGCACATTTTACACAGATAGGTCCATGTTGGCAATACTTATGAGTGTGACCATATCTTTGACAACTTTTACACTGTGGTATCAGTTTGTTACTCCTGAGAGCTTCAGTTTTTATTTTCATATGACATAAATATTGAATATCAAATATTTTTTTTATATCCTCTGATCTATCAAACGTTAGCATAAATAATGGCAAATGTATGATTTTTTCCTTGTAAAAACATTATATTAACTTTTATACAATATTAGATAGGCTACATAAAATAATATCTATTGTTCTGATGATTGACTATCAATTAAAATCAATTAGAAGACTTCCACTGTAACTTTAAACAGTGAAGTAAAATAACTGTACAGCTGCGGAGGACAATTCGTTACATACAACTTTAGTAGGCCTACCAATTTCAAGAAACAAAAACACTCGTGTACACGAAATCTTCAAATTTACGATTGTTCAATACACATTAATGTAACACACAATAAACATATCACCTAATTAATACTGTCACAATAAATATTTCAAATCATCAATTACAGATGTCTGCACACAATTTATCACGTTACAGTATACCCCTGTCAAAACACGCGCACAAAATCACAAGGCATGACAAGTGATAACACTTCTTATCGCTTCGATTCGTAATCTCAAAACTGACTGCAGGGAGCAATTGTTTCTCTATACGGTATAATGTATAACTGGCAGAAAGGCACACTGCATTTCGGAAAGTTCCACTGTGTTGTAGAACAATCTCGAAAATGAAGAGTGTGACAACTCAAGGAACAGAGACCATTCAACGTTACGAGGATCAGCCACTACACAATCCATGTCCAATATGACGCTACTACGCTAGTTGCCTACCTCATTTGGGTGTCTGCCCACTTCCATAGGTGGCTCCAACATTTTAAAGGTTGTGGCCATGTTATAGGTATCTGGGAGGGCCACACTGTAGAGATTTTTTAATGTGGATATTAATTCATAAATAAAGCCAAAAGCTATACTGCACTTTTACAATCAGAATGTGTAAAGCTATTCACATTCACTAAAGCTATGTAAAGGCCACACTGTAAAGCTATTCACAGTATACGTGTATTTACTCCAGTTAGGCACGAAAATATCGTCTTACAGAATTGAGATGGTACAGGTATAGTAACGGCTATTTGTGCTAACTTGTACACTTATGGTAATGCTAATTTGCATCTTTCCAGTTGCTCAAGAAAAGCGGGTAAATTTTGCATTATGGTACTGTTTACTTTGTTATACTTGTAAATCGGGTTCTTTAAGGTTTTAGTTTCTCACCCAAATCTGTTTTATACTTCTAATCTGAATTCTCCTGTGTCAGTTCAGGTTCACAATGGAAATGTGAATTTTTCAGTCAACTCGTAAAACCATCATCTTAAACTACACCTTAAACTACTTTACTACAACCACATAGTATTTTTGAACTACGATTAAGCATAAACTTGCAGATCTCCCCACAATAACCGAACCCAATCTTTTTCATTTTTCTTCACACATTCGCTTCCGTCAGCAGTCCTACTCTAACAAACAAAAGTTTAATAACATCAGAATTACTAGTTAAATTAATTTACGTCGAATTCGTGCCAATTTATTATACTCTTAACCCTATAAGGCAGTTTATAGCGTAATTTTTTGCTACATTTCTCATAGGCTACTGGTAAGCAAACAAGAGATTATTCCACAAATTCGTGACTCCAAGTCAACTATTATCCGTTCCAGTGTTTTAATTAAACTATTCTATTGTGTGCTAATTTACATTGAATACTTAGAATTCACCTTAAAACACAACTCGCTACTGAAAAATGTGCGAAATTATACACTAACACTGCTTTTCCTTACAATAACTGAAAATTATATTTTATTTGCACTTGTAAAGCGCGATCCTTCTATTTTACGCTACAAAAATTGAACATAAAACTATTTAATTTTGAAAGTGGAGGGTATAACGTTACCACGTTATCACGATCACTAACGCTAATCAAATGTACGCACAGAATCATGTTACCTACGACAACTTATCAGATACGAACATACAAATTGATAGTGTCAAATCATCGATAATTACACCACCGTTTATATGTTCCCTACAGTCTCTATTTTTTGCTTTGCTACAGGCGCCAATTACATTATTTTTTGTGTCTGATTTGTGATGTTATAAAACAGTTTGGCATAATCCACTACTTTAAAGAATTCGTTTTCATTAATAACTTTACATCCGTAACAGTACAAAATCCCTAACAGTAAACGTTTCCCATTGTACAGATTGACAAAGGACACATTAAGTGCGCATGGCCGTTCAATTTGGGGGGGGGGGGAGCAAATTAATCCACGTTAATTACATTAATATAACCGATATTACTATATTAACACGGAGTATCACCCTTGTTAAATATTGGAATCAAAGTAACTTTTTCCTTGAAAAGTTAATAAATTTTCGTAATGGACGGAAACATGTAACAGGTTATATTTATGGTTATCGTGAGAATGAATTTGTTCGTCGAGTGGTAAGTTTTGAATGCAGTTAAAAAAAAACAAATCCCCAACTAAAGGCTATGTTCAAATTATGCCTCGTTCCTATAATATATTATATTCTGATTCACACACGCCTACTAGAAGAATTTTCGATCATTTCTAAAGTAAAAACTTGTTGAGTTAAAATAAAAACACAAACTTTTCACACACTCGTAATTGTTACCAATAAATAATTACGTTACCAGGCAATACAATTATAATTATTTCAGGATCTTGACGTTCGGCATTACAATTCCGTGTATACCGGGCTGTCTCGGTACCACGCGCATGCGCGCTATTTCTCACTTGGTATACACAGAATTGAAATCGCACTACAAACCCTCAAGATCCGGTTACGTTTGCACGCATTTTAAATGAAACGTTCCGTAATCCACAAAAACACATAATGACTTTCCACGCGTGAAAACGAAGAAAGTGTCCAGAGTGGACAGAGATTTGCTTTCTGTGGATCGCTGGCCAGTGTAACTGCACGTGTTACAGACTAACGGTTCATAGGTATATATTTCGTCTTTAGGGAGTGAACACCCTGCAAGTGCTCAGGGTTCATGAGCGATTCTGGAGCGCTTTTTCTTTTCCCCGTGTGTGTCTGTTCTGTGAAACATACACTGTGTAGATTCGCAGCTTTACTCTGATCAATGCTCCATAGTGAATGATAAAAATCTGTGTCCACGTTCGACCCTCAAACACACAATAACTTGCACTGATAGTTTGATTACGGCCATTATATAATATTAGAACTTTGGAAAAATAAGCTCTACTTAATGGAGAACTGGCCTTTATACAATTGTATATGTGTCGATAAAAACAATAAATAATTTAATTAAATAAATATCTCAATAAGTGAATACAACCTGTGCATTTATTTTTGCTTTTACCGTAGTTTGAATTGCAGTTTATGTCTATATATATTTTAAAGATGTGTGGATAATAATGAGATTGACTATGAAGGACATTTTATGTCGCCTTTTTATTAAGGAATGGTCATTACCATTAAGCAATAGGCCTGTATTATATGTTTATACACTTAAATAGAGTACAGCAAATATATAATTTTTGTATATATATTGGAAAACGAAAATTATTTTATACAAAATGTTGCTAAGTGAACACAATTTGGGTTTATTTCAATTTAAACTGTATTTTGATTATCAGATTACAAGTGATAGCCCTAATATTATTATTATTACTACTCATTTACATTTGATTACACATTTAGAAAATACGTAAATGTTTACACGTTATATTTATGTATAAAAATTTACATCGTTTAGATCTTTACTTTCTCTATAAAAAAATGTTTCCTTCATTAAGCGTGACTATATTATGATACGCCATCTGTTTGTAAAGTAATGTAATGGAAAGCAAAGATTAGAGAAAACAAACATCATTTGAGATGCACTTAGTGTTCGTTGATTTGAAAAAACGACTGATATAATGTAAGTATGGCAAACAACTATAGGAAGCAATGAGAAGAACAAATTTTAGAGAAGTGGATGTACAGAACATGGAAATTATATAAAAACATAAAGGAACAAATAAAAATAGGTAATAAATTAACACAGGCAGTCAACATAACGAGAACATTTAACAAGAGTATGGCATCTTGCTTATACTTTTTAATGTGTATATATAATTGGCACTTGACAAATGTTATTCGAAATATAGGATGATGTGAAGAAATATCCTACATTTGATGCTTTTGTAGGCAGTCAGGTTATCTTTGCTCAAGAGAGATAGGACTTGGAGCACATACCGCAGTAGAAAAGGTTAGGTTAATTCTATCTTACACAATCTAGTGCAACATACAACATGAGAGGAAGTGTTGCTATCATTGTGCAATGAAATACCTCCCCAGTACTGTACTCTCCACAAATTTTGAGTGTGAACACCAAAAATAGTATTAATATCTTAAAAATCAAAAAGACTTAAAAATCACATTTGTTTTTTCATGTGATCCCTGTAGATGGTAGCTCCAGCTTACCACTGCAAACTGAAACTTTCTCTCCCCCACAATGCATCAGTGGTTCAGCTTCACTGCATCCAATCATCACACAAACAAAACCACACCTTTAGACCAGTTTTAACAAAAGAACATGTAATGTATTGGTTACATCAGATACTAACCTAAATTTAATATAGAAATAGTGATGATCCACTTATCTCTTCTTGTACGCAGTGCAATTGCATGTACTGCAAGCGTTGCTATTTGAGTAGCAAAACTGAATGCTTCACATATCAGCCACGGTAGAGCACACCAGCTTTGTTCCTACAACACACAAGTAATTAACAGTATTAATTTAATGTTCCTCATGCTGACGCGCAATGAGAAAGGCCTCTATGATAAAGTAAACTCAACTCTCTGTTTACACTGCCTTAATTAGCTAAACAATGTTGAAGTTATGATATAACCTACTGAGTGTATCTTTGCATACCTCTCTCAATTTGAATACACGTAGACCTGATCGTACACCATATTTATAGTATTTTATATTCATGACAATTTGTGTACACAAAATATGTTTCAAATAACTGTAAACAAATTTTGGAACCTGCAGTTATGTTTAATTAACTGATTGACTGGTTTATTGATTGACAATAAATGAAAGAATTAGAAGGTAAGATCTGTTTCGATGTACTATAATTATTTTTTATGAAAATTATACTAAACATTAAAAAATGAAAGATCTGCCATATTTTTGATATTTAAATACGCTATAATATAACACTGACATGTAACTGTAGGAATTTCTAGAATCCTTAACTGCTGGAATAATGTAAAAAATGTTAGTCAGCCCTTTTTACAGTCATGGCAGAGCGCAATTGTTATAAAATCAGTATAATATGTCATAATTACCAAAATGCGGTTCATATTTAAAGTATCATAATTTAGTCTTTATCTTGATGTGTAATCAAAGCATAATGGAGTCTTACTTCTGTGAGGAATAACAGAAAATTAATTGTATTTCAAATTGTTTTCTGTGTGTATGGATTTAAAACTGTTTCATTGTGTGTGTACACGTAGCTTGCCATAGTAACTGTAGAGACTTATGCTTATAAAACTTACAGTATTGTACCTCCCAGTGTCAAGCAGAGTATTTTAATCAAAGCATTGTTTAGAACATAGTATTTAGATGCACTTCTAAATACTCTGGTTTAGACTGTATATAGTTATGTCAAATGTCCACTTGTTAATTTATTTGCAGAAATGAGGATAAATATATTTTCTTAATATTATACACAGTGTTAATGTTAAAAATAATACACTGTACTTACCACAATAGTTCCCCACATTAAAATGGCGCTTGCAATAGCATAAGTAAAAGAGAACAGTAGGAAAGCCACCATTATTTCTGTTGCTGTAACAGAGTAAAACAAAATAGGCCATTAATTTTTAAAAAACCCTATAATCTAGAATCTTTATTTAGATTATTTTTTATTATTATCACAGTTTTTAAGACTTCACACTTTGAATTTAGAGTGATGAGTAGTGGTACGCTCTAAATTACACTTGATAATCAAAGTGACATTATGAATGCTGACCCCACTATGCCTGACATTGACTTTGATGTAAAAAAATTGTTCATATTTCCATACTGTTATCGATTCTAATATATGACAGATGGTTGGAGCAGAAGCCCCACAGAACCCACCACCGCCCCTCGGGTTCGCAAGTCACTAAGACTTATTACCCAAGGGTTTTGTCTCTGGGCTATTCCCTAGTCAGATCTTCTTAATACTCAAAAGACGTCCTCAGTGTCGAACCACCTCTAATAAATGACACTATAGAAAGGAAAAGAAACACACGTCACCAGTTATAATAATAAAATGATGATTTTTATAATGGTAGTAGGCCTAATAATCACCACAACCGGCCACGTTGCTCTCACCCTCGTTAACAGTGTCGAGGTCCAAGGGCCAACTCTTGCCTATTATATACAGGGCCGGCCTTAAGGACGGGCCAACCGGGCCGTGGCCCGGGCGCAGATTTTTAGAGGGCGCCAAATAATGGATTAAAATTCATGTTTTTCTTTCCTTTATGATTGTTAATAAATGAAGTTGTTCTCTCAAGCAGGTTAAACAGTTTAGTCTATTATCAATTAATGCCAACGTTTGGTATATAATAAGACAATCAATATAAATCTTCACAAAGCGGTATTATTTGACGTATTTTGACATTCACGTTCAGCCACAAAACGGCGACAAGATAGGCAAGACGGCGCTTCGCTCACTGACGCGTACTGTTTGAAATTGATTCTTTTTATTTGATGTTTTCCACTCACATTGAGCGTCCATGTGAAACACTTAAATAGGTGAGTCAAGTTACAGCTTTATTAAGTTAAATTGTAAAAAACAGTGATAGTTATTGGGTTTCAAGAAAAATAAAAAAAATATTTGTTAAAATTTTAAAAGTTATATAGTATAAACTTTAAATTTTTTAAATAATTTCATGTAGACCTACAGAATAGTTTTTTTATGTGTAGGGCTTAACCGCCGCCACTATATAAAATAGTCATGATAAAGCTTTTAAAGTATAGGCTAATGTTATTAAATTGGTACTGATAAGAAAATAAGCATCACAATTTTGCCCCCCCCCAAATTGTGCCCCAAAATTGCGCCCCCCCCCAAATTGTGTCTCGGCCCTGTCAGACCTAAAGTTTTGGGGCGGCCCTGATTATATACATGTTTCCCTTTTGTGGTAGAACTCGTTTTCCACCAATACTCGGTTTTGTGATCGCTGGAAAGCTTTCAGCTAGAAACAGCATTGTGTTTGAATGCTGTATTGCTGTAAGTAATTATGCATTTTTTGGCACCTTGCAAATAAACAGTGCGAATTTTTCCTCGTTAGGTTTGTGGCAAGTTTTGTGGTTGTCACAGCTGAGGTTGTGACCGACTATTAAGTTTTTTTTTTTTATTAAGAAACTACCAAGTTTGCGAACTATAATTATAAATAATATACATCAAAGCTTTCTTTCGATAATAACACATTAATTATAATTTGCCTTTGACAGGTTGGTTTCTTCAACTGTTTATAGACTTTATACGTGTACATGTACTACGTATTTCTTTGTGGCAATCAATGTTGCTCTGAGTTAGCATAATGCAAATGGTTATGCAAATTGCCAATATACTTTGACAATACAGACAAGAATTCCCTGCTGATCGGGCTGATAAACGTTTTCTTTGTAAAACCACTAGCGCTCTTAGAAAGGAGGGCTAGAAGTTATCATTCCTGTCACGTACTGTTCTCTTGTGTGACGTCACATTTCCTGAAGCCGTGTTCAGAAGAGAGGGGTAGAATTTGCATCTCTTTCTTGTAATAGTAATATTAACTGATACAAGTATTCTGTATAGTTCGGGAAACGCAGTTTTAATTAGCATTAAAGGTACCCTCCACAACTGATAAAAACAGTAATTGTTTCATGTCTGTTACTAACGAATAATTTCTCAGTTTAAGTAACGAGTTTACTAGTAAGTAAGATTTGGCATCACTTTTTTTACAGACGCGAACAAACGTGGAGGTGCGTAATGGTTTTTACAATGATGAGGTTTGTGTATTGGTGCTGTGCTGGGTGCACGCGTACATTATGGTGCAGACATTTCGGTACTTCCGACATTTGGACTGCTCTTGAACATGACATCGATCACACAAAGCTCCTGGTAACCTTCGAAGTAATGTACTTGCCGTTTCAGTATAAAAGTGTCTCGATTATCCCGAATAAATAATGTTCGAATAATGTAATGTTTCTAACGACGGGATGTGATGAAACTTGTCCGTAAGCTTTCGTTAATAACAACACTGTTCTGCGGTTGAACTCACATCATTTTATTTCCCTTTAAACCAAACGTTCCGCCATCAGATGCCTGAACGTTTGATTAAAAAAAATTAAACCAAGTATGTTAAACCGGAAAACAGTGTTGCTATTCATCCGTAGCACAATATAATAACGGGAAAATGATGTAACATATCCTTACGCGTAGACGCAGGCAACCCGCGTTGCGTGTGCGTTATACGGAAGTGTACACGGTTGGCGCCTTCAAATACGTGATTATTTCCGTCCAGAAAGCTGTAGATTATCTCGCAACTTCGGCATAGTATAAACAGGGTTCGGAAGCGACGACCGAGTTAGCTGAGATGTGATTTCAGCGCGGTGTTTTTATAGCGGTTTAGCGTAAAGTAATTATAGTGACAATATTCTATTGTATTGTATTTATTGTTCATAGCCTAAAGGTACCATACATACGATTTGCAATAAAATTTTATCACTCACATTTGCAAATTTTATTGCAAATAGTATGTATGGTACCTTTAGGCTATGAACAATAAATACAATATAATAGAAAATTGAGATTATAGGTACCATTAGTAAACAATAAGTGTGTGTATATTATAAATACATCGCATTATCATTAATTATAGTGAATTATTGTGTCTGTCATTAGTGACATGTGTTATTTTTTTTGCTACAGTGTTAATTACATGATATTTACTGCGTTTTACATTAGTGTGAGCTGGACCATCTTAAGCCTGGAGAATTGTTGCATACGAGTGTTATCTTCTTTGTTTTTTTAGTCAAACTCTCGTTACAGTTCGATTAGGTAGGCTTGCACGGTCGGTGTCAATATTATTACATTGCTGTAAATCCGGGCTGTTAGACCCGTGGTTGCAATCCGTATTTGTTTGCTTCTATCCATTAAAGACTCGAGTATTGTTCGGCTTACATCTCCCGCTCGTGTCGTATTCTCTGTCGCTTCGTAGCGGCTCTGAAGAAGAGTCCCTGTGGCTGGAATCGAAACGTTAGCCGGCTAATGTCGCACTGTGTCAGCAACTGACCACGGCCTAACAACCCGCATTTACAATTTAATAACGTCGTTACGTTGTAAGCAGCGATTGCTGTGGTGTTCGATTGTTTGAGCTACACGACGATCCGTGCTACCGTCGCGTCGTAACAATAAATCTGTCACAAAAAATAAAAAACAAAAACGATACACGTCCATATTGTATGACAAACGTGTAGAGCGTACGTATGTTACACGTCCATATTGTATGACAAACGTGTAGTGCGTACGTATGTTACACGTCCATATTGTATGACAAACGTGTAGTGCGTACGTATGTTACACGTCCATATTGTATGACAAACGTGTAGTGCGTACGTATGTTACACGTCCATATTGTATGACAAACGTGTAGTGCGTACGTATGTTACACGTCCATATTGTATGGCAAACGTGTAGTGCGTACGTATGTTACACGTCCATATTGTATGACAAACGTGTAGTGCGTACGTATGTTACACGTCCATATTGTATGACAAACGTGTAGTGCGTACGTATGTTACACATCCATATTGTATGGCAATCGTGTAGTGTGTACGTATGCTTATAATAATGAGCGTTTCAAGTGTAAATATCAAAGTGAGATTGTTTTAGATTTTTTTTAATTATAGAACACTCCAAACAATCGGTCATTGCGACACTTTTTACAAAACTCGTTAGCTGGTTGGTCGTCTTATGATACCTAGAATGCTGTAACTTCCGGTTATACTTTTTAAACGTCTTGAAAATGAATTTAGATAACCGACGTTTCGATTAGTTGACTACGGATACTTGACATCTTACTGAAAATAAATTTAAGAGCCATTACAAGAGACATAAATCCGTATAAAACATTTATTTGTTTCGAAACCGAATTTATCGAAATTCGGTTAACGAAAAAAAAATCAAATCAGAGAGCATTTTCCTCTACAGGTCAATAATGTGCCCTGCCAATTTCCCAGTAGACAGGACAATGATTGGCAGATACAAGAAAGAAGCCAAACATTTTTGCATAGACTTGTTGCATTTTTTCCTTATTAATCACGCTTAATGTTAGATACTTTAATAAAAAATTTTCAGGAACTAAAACTGAATTAATTTTATTAGCGAATTCCCGTCACGCTGCTCTCATTAAGAAACCCCATTTAATTACCCCGAAAAAGTAAGAAATATATCACAATATGAACGCGGCCGACGCTACAACAACGTAGACATGACTATTGGCTTATGCATTTCAAACCGGATCTAGGCCGTGCGTTCGCCCGGTGCAAAACTTAAATTTGACACCCTTTCGAAAAATTAAAAAGATTTTTCTACATATATACGATAATACTGGTAGACACTACCACAAATTTTCAGTGAAAAATAGGTGTAACTATTAAACTCGACTGTACTGTTTTATGTACATAATATATACGTACTTTATGTATATAATGTACATGATCCGTGTGCTCGTGTTTGGGTTAGTGACGGCCCGGCCTGTTTGTACCCGTACAGAATATGTGTAGCGTCGTCATGCGTTTTGAAATTTTCATAGTAAATTATTTCAAGTCAGTATTTTCAGTAGAATTCATTTGTTTGATATCTGATTTCGGTGTCCTCCACCAATTGTGACTTCTGGGTCATTGACCTCTTCACATCCTATTGCATTGTCTGAAGTCCCGGACATAATCAGCAGGAGTTTCGAAACGGTGGCAGTCAGATTCACAGTCATCTACCAAAAATAAGAAATGTGTGTGTGTTTGCGCGCACGCGTGTGAATAACTAAAATGTATGCTGAAACATAATGCATTAGTGCATGTTTGTTTATTTTACCTATTTTTTGTTTGAATTATTGTTATTGTTATTGTTATTGTTATTGTCGATGTTATTATAATTCTTTTATGAATACTATACTAAGAAATACCCAGCTGGTCATTGTTGTTACAATAACGATAGAATGAAAAAAGTAATAGCAAAAAGAAATAATACGAGTACATATATATATACGTTATCTGTGTGTGTTTTTGTAACACAGTAATATCTGAAATACAATCTCCCGTGTTTTTTATTGTAGTTTGAAAAAGGGCGAACGCTGTTCTTTGGTCCTTAAAAAGGTTGAGAGAGAGAGAGAGAGAGAGAGAGAGAGAGAGAGAGAGAGAGAGAGAGAGAATTTACGAATACATAGTATGTTGTATTATAGATACTAATAGATAGAATCTATTAGTAACATTGTACATTATAGGCCCTGCATAACGTCACACAAAATAAACAGGCTTGTAGTTGCAAGGTGCCCTAGAAAAGTTGTAATCTTTTAGTGAATTACAGACATGTGTTTTAAATGTCACATACTGTATATACTACAGTAATTTAAACTGTGTGAAAATTTTCAAATTGATACAATACTAACACCGAAAATGTGATAAGTAAAGTAACATTCAAATTTGTCCGCACAACTCAACCATAGTGCACTATACAATCACCGGACGAAACCAATGAAACCAGAAAAAATTAGAAAATTTCACGGCTCCCTGAAATGAGACAATTTGAATAAAACTATAGCTCTTTGAAAGGTAAATTCGGTTTTACGACGTTTTAATCGTACAGAACAGTTGTATAGGTACCTCTTCTATTCTGACTGATCAAGACTAAGTAAAATTATCTCGTCATACCATAAATATGATCTCTTCAGCGTTTAGCACCAATCAAAACGTTAATTTAATCAAATTAAATTATTTTATAGATAACTGATAGAAAGTACTCCAGCGGACAGCGTAAATGTATACTAGTAGTGCCGTATGCTCACAAGGCATCTGTAAAATGGTAGAGGAGTATTTAAAATTAAGTAAAAAGTGTAATGCACCTAACGCAAATTGTTAGAGAACTACTCCGTAGAGTGAGACAGCTAGCCACGTCAGACATCTCCAGCGCCCAAGATTGGATTGAAGACAAGGCCTGGGCGGCAGAAAAGGAGACACAAATGGAAATGCGGAGGTGGGATTTGAGGAAGAAGGGGACGGGGGAACTTTTAAACGGGAACCCTCGACCGCAACTGATCGGCGACTATGCGGACCGCACTTCGCCAAGTTAAAATAGTATATTTTTTTGTTACAAAATACTAAAGTGACTCGAAACATACTGAGAAGGAACCTTGCATTCTATTTAAGTAAAACGAAATATTTAAGTAGAAGCTCTTGAAAACACAAAAGTTTTTTTTTGTTTGCGTATCTACTTTGGAAGAGATTTATTTAAGAAGAAATCTGAAAATAATATTTTTTATTTTGATATTATAAAAAGAAATAATACAAAAGAATGTACACAAAAAGGGATGTAAAAGAAAATAAAACTCTAATTCTGTTATGAAAAAATATTTCATCAATACAGGTTACCACAGTACATAATTTAATTTATAATGCATTACTTACGAACTGTAACCGGATTCCATTGCAATACGTCGAAATATGTACCTTAATTCCTAATTACGGAAGGGTATATTTTTTGTTTTTAATATATCCATTGTTTTGTGATTAGATAAACTATAGAAAAATGTTATGAATATAAAGTCAACCTACACTTTATCTTTGTGGATTTTAAGCAATCTTTTGACAGCACTGATAGAGGAAAATATTCTATGGCATGGGTATTTCTCAGAAATTATTTGGCCTCTTTAAAGTCACGATACAGAACATATAGGCTTGTGTACAGACAGGAAACCAGAAAAGTCATCTTTTCGAAATTGAAAGTGGAGTGAATCAAGTAGGCTCATTGTTTGCCATAATTTTAAATGTTGTTCTGTAGAGAGTCCTTAAAGTTTTGAATATTTGGTAATATAATTTGCAATTAAAAGCAAATTTTTACCCATGGCGATTATCAGTACTTGTTGCTAGACATGTGCAGAAATAAAAGGAAATATTTGAAATTTTAAAATGAAGGAAAGAAAATGCGACTACATGTTTTTATCAACGAAGGGAAGACTAAATCAACATCAGAGAGTAGAAGACGTGTGGGGGATTTGGATGTGGTGGTAATTGGTACTAGGATTGAAGGGGTGAAGAAGTTCAAGTACGGTGAATTTTGAAAAGAAAATGCACGAGAAAAAATTAAATAGCCTGACGGCAGGAAATAGAACACATTAAGGCAATATTAAGCTTATAAAATGTAAAAATATATCCCAAATTATAAAATGAGACTGTGTAACTAGTACGACCATTTAATTCTATGGATCAGAAACTTAAATCTTGACCGTAGGAGAAGAGAAGATGTTAAGGGTCTAGAAAAGCAAAGCAATAAAAAAAATAATGGGAATATTGGGACCAGCGAGAGAGGGTGACCGGTAGAGAATTAGAAATAAAGTGGAAGAAGCAACGAACTAACGGAGAAACAAGAGTAACATTTTAATAAGTCTATTATTACGGTTGTGATATTCTAAACCGTACATATCTATTCTATCCGGCTTTGAAATCTGAATCCGGCATTTAGTCACACGTGAGCTGTTCCCGGATCATGGGTAAATTAAGACGCAAACAAGGTCACCACAACAGCTGTTTTCGTTTACAAAGATTCCAGCACTCTAAGCAGTAAGCTAACAACATCACAGTGAATTTGACGAGAGTCTTTCGTATCGTTTATAACATTAGTTGTAAAGTTGTGTAACTGAAAACATGTATTTTCACAAAAATATATTAATAACAAATTTTAATAAAAGTTTACTCAGACACAGACACCGACACACACACAAAATACACGATTTTGAATTACATTAATATAAGTATTAATATTATAGTATTCTAATACGTTTTTCTATATATTTAAGTAATTAAATTCTAATTATATTACAGTTAAATAGTTATTAAAATAAAATAAAATATAAACTAATTCATAAATTAGCAAGTTATAAAGTTATTCATCGGATTACAAAAAAAAAAAAAAACATTTCTGTTACTGTATTAAAATGTTAGTCACTGCGAATTTTAAATTTCAAACTTTTTTTTAACGTAACGTAGACCTACAATTTTTAAACAAATTATTTCAAGTGTTATCAGCAACTTGAAGTAAACTATTCTCTTAAACATTTTTTAAACATGTTAATGCTATTTAAGGATGATTTACATTATTTTTGTGACTTTGGCATTAACATCTAATTATTTTTTTCGCTTTTTAATAACTGTTTTAAGCTAATTCCTACAGTTTAACTAAATACAATTAATCACTATTAACGATAGGAGTACAAGTTATTAACACCTAAAAATGTTTACTTTGAAGTTTTAGATGCAGATCGAAAAGACTGTTCAAACCTTTTGAAAACATTCTTTTAACAGCTTGACAGACTAACGGCCAGCGAAATCAGTATATCTATCAGATGGTTTTCAAGAGCAATCGGGAAATGATCATTTCCTAGGTTCCTGTTAGTTTCTGAGACCCACTGGAATCAGTTCACTAATTCTAATTGGTTCCACTGAGACCCTTATTCTAATTCAGTGGTAAACGTCATAATCAGTGAGCCGGCTCAGCGAAAAAACCGCTTTCTTTCTTTCTTTTGTCATGTATTACAATATCACAAGATATTTATAATGACGTACGGCAGAATTACACTACTTATTTAGATTTATGATAGCACATTCTGTCGAGTTAACATCTTAATTCAATGTTTGTACGAGAGCTCATAATTCTCTTGTCTTCTTTCCGTTTAAGGTCACTGTTCATTGGCGACGACAGTTTTGTGAGGTCTTTTGATGTAAATTATTCACCTTCCTCAAAGGTATCTATGCCAGTTCAATCTAACATCCATTTGCAATTTTCTTCTGTTATTCTCTTCTTGTCTCTGTATAGACACTATTAACCGTCTTTATCTATTTGTTTCATCTTTCTAGGCGAGAGTCACATCAGCTACCGACCACCATATCATGCACAGTTACTTTAAGTAAGCTACACGTTGACATTATTATATTAAATATCTTTTTATGATCATATGTATTCCATGTCAAAACAGTGGTGTTTTTAAATGTGGTGTGGTAGTATACGTAGAATAACATTAGCATTTATCAGTAGCTTAAATAAAAAACGCAGTATAGAAAATACTAAACTTTTATTTATTAAGTGTATTATATTGTTATTAAATACAATGCGTTTAGAAGAAAACCGCGTTTTATTTTCTACAGAAGACAGTATTACGAAAGACATTTTGTAATATACCGTTAAAATTGAAACGCCAAAGACAGCGTGTTTATTAAAATTTTAATTAGGAGAGCTTGTTTGTATTCGCAGTGAATTTCCACAAATTTCTTCACAATTTTCCTTGACTTTGTTCCTTTGTTAATCTTAATTAGCTTCTTTACAATAACATCCAACGTCCGAAAAGACGTCCTTTGTTTTCGTGGCAAGCCATAAAAAATATTTTTTCCATTTACATTAGTATTAAATTACATTAGTATTTTATTCGAAACACAAAAATGGCATTTTAGATGTGATGCTGGTGGACAGTAGATAATCGTAACACCTTTAACTTTTATTCATTATTGTGGCACGAAGCTTGACCCTTTGGCGAAAGGTTAATAATATCGGGCAAGGCTGTAGAAAACAGGAGCAGATAGGCCTGTCAAATAGAGCACAGACGTCTCGTCATTATTGTCTGACAGGCTAAAGATACAGAGAACGCATTTGAAAAATAATCATGATCAGTAATACAAAGAAATAAATAAAGTATGAAACGAGCAACAGGAAAGATTTAACCTAAACACAGACATAGGATAACAGCTAAAGCAATAGCACTTGTATGTCTCCGTGCCCGACTGGTTCGATGCGGTCTCATCCTCTGCATTTCCAAATACCCACAACACCTCATGTCTTAGGTTCTTCCTATTCACTGCACCCTCCATCATCAGTCATTAATTCTGGGTGCTTCATCGAAATCTGTCTCGTCTTCTTGTTGTAGCCCAAACAACCTTGTCTTTTTCCCCATTATTTTAGGACCCACCATTTGTTACTTTGACCACCGAATTTATTTTTATCATTCTCCTGTAGCAACATTTCCAATGCTTTTATAGTTCATACACCGCGATGCTCCAAGCGTGTAGGCCTAACATAAGCATCTTCTTCTTCCGAATATTGATCATAAGGCGATAATAATGTAACGTGCTTTTATATCACGTACAAACAAAAATTTCCCCAGCAGGTTTTTTACGAACGAAGAACATTAGTAGTCAAGAAATGTGTCACACTTATTCGAACCAAAGTAGAATATGATTTCTTTTGTGCACAATCTTCTCCATTTGAGGATAAGCATCTATTCCAGTTCTCAAGGTCTCCGTCGTCACTCTAAAGGTGCGTATGCAAAACATTTGTACACATGTTTCAGCCTCTTGGTTCAGTGTAGCCAATACGAAAATTAAATATGAACACGAATAACTTATTAGTAAAAGAGAACTTAATTAAACGAACATAAAAATTAAATTGTACGAAAACATCGACTGTCCCCCGTTAGTATGTAGTTTCTACCTATACGCCAAATACTTTATTTATTTTCGACTTGATATTGATCAGTTCTAAGCTGTTTATCTATCCAGAACACTCCCAAAAACGTGAACGTGAAATTCGTCCAATATTAAGTCAAAAGTAAGAATAAATAATTTTCCGAAGATAAATACAGAAGTCTAACAGCTTTTCTCTTAAAGTTTTCCTTCGCAAAATCTTTCTAATAATATGGCCGTTGACGTTTTTATAACTATATCGACATAAATTCATGAGAAATTTAAGAGTCTGCATATTGGAAATGACAAATTTGCACCACTTGTTCCAATAAATGACTATCTACAACAATTTTTGATCTGAAAGGATATTTATCCAGAGAGCCATTATTTACATAATTAATTTTAGTTTTGAGAGAGACGAAATTCTATTATGCACCGTCAGGTGTGTGTGACTCTCACTCACCAAAAACTGTCCATTCGGGTATGTAAATCCGCTTCGGAACCACTTCCGCATTACATTTAGGCGGCGTCGCTCCTTCTGGTCGTTTGTCTCAATTCGGTATTGTCTTGGTTAATAGTAATCGTCATTGTATTGTTATAGTATAAAATCTGGCAAAATAGTAGCTTCCATCATATACGTCATTTTCACACCGCTGTATGATAACCAAATTATCAGCATTTAACAGCGTTCAATGCCGAACAAAAATGCATCAATTGTTGCGGATTCGTGATTTTCATCTGTTAGTATCATACGAAATAATCAAAACGTTTTTTGACGA
Source organism: Magicicada septendecula (assembly GCA_034769895.1). Lineage (NCBI taxonomy): Eukaryota > Metazoa > Arthropoda > Insecta > Hemiptera > Cicadidae > Magicicada > Magicicada septendecula. Next base: position 667,548,704 of record CM068368.1, read on the forward strand.
TCATGGTTAAATAACTATTATTAGTATTGTAGGTGTTTATTAACAAAATAAAAATATAAACTTGTTACAAATAGGTAAGTAGGCCTGAACACACACACACATGTATATTTATATTTATTATAAGGATAGATTATTTCTGCAAGTATAATATTTGAAAATTTATAAAAACGTGACGCGTATTTCTCAGAATAATCCGCATCTTCAGAGTTTTCAATATGAATTAAAATTCAATTTACACACACACACACACACACACACACACACACACACACACACACACACACACACACACGCACACACACACACACACACACACACACACACACACACACACACACACACTCGTACATATTTATTTATTTTATGTCATACACACATTTGTGTAACAAATGTTTAGAAATTGTGCGTGTGTGTGCGTGTGCACGCGCGCTACAGGGACCGTGACTGTGATCAGTTTACGTAGCCTACAATTAAAAATAAAGCTTACCTGAGTGTTATTAAGAACGCACACCCACAGACCACATGAAACGCATGTTGAGTGTGGTATGAAAGCACCTATACATAAAGGGCGTCATCGTAGAAGCAGACTTGTGATGCATTATTGGTCAGAAATCAAGGTAAGCCTCTACTTAATAACGAACAAACGCCATTAAAAGTGACTCACGTTTATGGTCACACAGTTTTCTCCGTCCTACCATTACGAATCGCAAGAAGTACGTTGAGGCTATAAGATTTTCATCAAAAAGTCAAAAAAAAAAAAAAAAACGCGGCGTTTATTTTGATCCAAGGATGAGGCAACAATCGATAGCGCTTGTCGATAACCATTTGAAGCAGTTGATTTGCAATTTTTTTCTTTAATAACTTTATACACGTTTTCAAATTTTTGTTTTTTTTTCAGCAGGCCATGTTTAAAATTTCACTTGTTAGTATGGTGATACGTGAAGACATGCGGGACCAGCAGCGATCGAGGAGCTGTCTCAACGAGGGCACGACGCGTGTTATCTTCAGTGATTAGATCTGTGAAAATAAATACTCCACAGCATGTGATTTTCAATTATTAGATTTTTGAAATTAAATATTCCGTACCCCATTAAATGCTTCGTTTGTTTCTCAGTACAACCTTGGTTCTAACAACTTTGTCCACTAAACCTAAACATTTAAATTTAGTACATTTTTTAACTTATCATTTTCTAAAAGTAATATGCTTCATTAAAACAAAAACCGATTTTTGTTAATTCGGACAATAATAAAAAATGATGAATCCAAAGACTGGCTTATGCGTGTAACCTAACTCATTCTGTCTTTTCATTGTCTTAGCAAAAAATGTCAAACCATATATAACGTCGGTGTACATAAGTCAGTCTAACAAGGCACTAGACCAGATATTTCACATTAGTTTTCAGGGAAAACATAACTTTCTTTAATAACTATTCTTAAAAATCATACCTGAAGAAATTTTATTGTCAGCGTTTCGGTTAAGAAATATTAGCCATATTCTAAAAGTGACCATGCTCTTGTCAGAATTTAGCTTCAGAAATGAATCTTCATCTGCGACGGCAGTAAAAATATCAACGACCGAGTCTGAGCGGCAGACTACAGTGAAGTACCACTTTTTAATAATGTCTGAAAAAATTTGTAATATGTTTACTTATCAGTCCGAAATTAAATTTTAAGTTTTACAAATTAAAGTGTTTTTAAATTCGAACGTTCCTAAATTTTTATTTTTTGAAATATCTTATTCCCAGTTTTCCTATTTTAATAATCGCATAATCACAACCTTGAACAACGTTACACAGCACGTTTAATAAATTTATTTACTAATATTTATTAATTTATTAATAATTTATTTACTATTATTTGTATTATTTAAGCTGTTTGTTCTATAAAATAAATAGTTTCTTCTGTGTTTTTAGTTATTATGCATTTGAATGTAGCCTAATATCATGATGTCTCTGCCGCCACGTATTGCAGTCACTCAGTTATGCAACGGGGTTGAACGTTTCGATCTCAACAGAGTGAAATGCGCCTGTCACCACGTAAGCATGCAACGACCAGTAATGCGTTTATACAGGTCTTTTCTCCTTTTTTTTATTAATATTTTATTACTAATTACCTCCCCAAGCAGCAGAACTCGTGCTCTGTATTGAACGAAATACGCGTACATTCAATACTACGGAAATTTCAATATTAGATAATTTTTCAGTTATCAGAAAAATTATGAAAACCTCAATTGATCTACTATCTTTTTTAGTAAAATAATATTTTTTGAGCAGACAATAAACGAACAAACACTAAATTTCGAAACGATTCCATTTGTTTTTTAGTTAAATTTATAACCATAATGCCTGAATGACAAATAATTTTATCCTACCTTTTAACTTAATCTGTGTTTCCACAGGTACCTAAATGCCAGTATTTAACACTTTTTGCAAACATTCATAACAGATAACAGTACATAAGATGTTTTTGTAAGCATAGCATACAAAATGTTTGAAGGCCGTACAGAATTTGCAGTGAGTGTTGAGAGATATTAATTATGTCAAATTATTAAAGATACGGAGTTTTTATTTTGAATAAAATTCCTCTTAAATTGATCCCCCACATATAATTTTAAGATTTTTTAAAAAATTTAAACTCCATTTTCAGCCCGTCGTATCTCTAAAATTAAAAACTTTTTATAGTAAACGCTACATTCGGTATTGGGTTACAAATTGCTTTGTCTGACACCCTGCTGGATTTTATTATTTTTTCAAAATTTTGATCCCTTTTTGGGCCTTGCGTCTAAGATTATAAAATTTGAAAAAATGAACACTGTATTCAGATTCTGGATCAAATTACTTTTAATTTGATACCCCAATGGATTTTTGTGATTTTTTCGTTATTTTGACCCCTCGCATTTTTGTTTCTTGCCCCCGCTATTTGGTGGTGGGGGGGGGGCATAAATCTAACAAACAATAGGGGTCTGTAGAGTATGGACACGCATGCCACGTTTTCCGAAAATCTGTTGATGCATTCAAAAGTTATAGTGAGACATACCTCAAATAGACAAACAGATAAGTGCCAAACGGTCGAGTTAAAACCGAGAACTCGCTTCAGTCATTCAATAATGTTTCTTCCTAAATTCCTTTCATCGTGCATAATGATCAGTGATATTTTTATACTAGATAATTCTGAGTTATAACTGTATCACCTTCAGTTAATTTCATAATGAAATACATTTCAGTTTTAGTGTATTACTGCTTACTTTTGTCAATAAAAAGGTCGGAAAGGCAAAATAATCAAATTATATGGTTTGTCATCGCGACGTTCAAAGACGTTAGGTTTGTATCAGCCTAACTCGTGCACGCTTTCGTTTCATGCAATGAGTTTGCCGTGAAGGTATCGTCTAGTTGGTCTAATACGACTAGGCCTACAACTTAAATTAGCATGTCACTCAAAATGCTACAAACCGGTACGTGAAAAGTGGCCATACGTGTTTAACATGGTCCTTCTTTTCGTATAAGAAAGATCAGCCATTGTTAGTAAATCATTATTCTCTTCACAGCATACTCTTAACGTCATTTTTTTTCTCCCGTCAAATAGGCGTCTTATCATGGTATTATTACTACTAGCAAAAATGAATCTTGTGGATATAGCTTTGTCAATTTCGTGTCTGTTTTTACATTTTTAGATTCTAAAGCATTTTCACGGATTTTGTTAACACTGATGTAGGCCTACTACTTCAGTGGATACGTGAGAGAAATGAAGATACACTCGTTGTATTTTTGCTCTTTCAGGTCTCTTTTAGTAGAAATAATTAAGACGTTTTATTGCCTCATGTAGTCAGATATGACATTACAATCCTATCAATACATCCTCGTTGACGATTAATCATGGGTAACACTGAAGCCTACAAACAGAAAGACGATCCTGACGTTTCTCTTTTTTCCTAAATCTTGTTCAGTTTAGAAAAATGACTAATTAATCTTACGTAATAATTCCTTGCTATAAAAAGCTGTCGGCAACAGAAACTGCAGACTAAAACATTTTATAAAGAAAACTGGCTGAATAAAGTTAAGATCATTACTTTACAGATATCGTTAACATCGTTGCCACCTCGAAGTTAACTGGCTCAGCAAAATTAAATAGAAAGGTATTTACAGTCTTTTCTTTAAGTGTCAAGGTGTGCGTCAGATAAGAAAAAATATTGGTTACTTGCAGTTATTATGACTCCTTCTACAGGTCGTAAAGATTACGTTTTGTATTCATAAGATTGCTTCTTGTATTATCGCCTACGACACACTTCAATAATGATCTGTAGTCTTGTTTTCTCGTGTCATTTAGCATATTCACTGACATGTTTAGCATAGTCTTCTACTTATTCTATCATTCTCTTTCTTGCCTTACTTGCCTTATTGCCAGTTTTGTCGAGCCTTCGCACAATCTCTTCATTTCCCTTTTACTTCTTTCTTCTCTTCTTTCCACGTTGCACTATTATTTCTATCTAAAATATACGCGGCTGTCGTTTGGTTTTGCAACAAAAATCTTTCTTGGACCTCTTCCTTCTACCGTGTGACCAACGTTTTCGATGGGCTCTTCCTAAGTTTTCAATTAAGGATTCAAGTTTAAATCGTTACAATATTCTTTACCTTGTATTCTAGCAATTCTTCTGTCATCCGAAGCTCTTCGAAATAATTCCATTTTATTCGCAATAATCACATTTCATCCCTTCTATCTTCGTTGAAATTGCCATTTTCCCGCATCACACACGATATTTTTAAATATCGTCGATCGTATTAAATGTGTCTGCGCATTGACTTTTTATCTGTTTCTTTTGCTCATTCTTATCTGTTTTTTTCTATACCACTTCTTTAAGAAGAAAACTCAAGCTATCGAACGTATTCAATAACAGTGTTTAATTATCCAAAGCGCTGTGCCATTGCCATCTCTCTTGTAGGATTGTCTTATTCTTTCTATGAACAAGAATGAATAGTGCTCCCTATTATGCTACGAAGTGTTACGAACAGGCGCTCCTCTCTTACTAATAATGTAATATTCGTAATCGTTGCGTTTTATCTTTCATCCAGTTTTCATGCAGGTCTGATCTTTACGATGCAGGTTTCATGCTTTCAATTTGGCTCGTACCTCCTTTAAAAACTCGCAGACCTACGAACAGGAAAACTCCAATCTAATGCCGAAACCGAGGTTTCGGTTTTAAAATAACAATTGGGCTTGTCCGTATAAACACTCCAAACAAACGAAAACAATAACATGAGTCAAATTATTGAAGAAACCAAGTGTTTATAACTTCTCGGACAGTAGCATTTTGCAAAATTATAAATAAAACTACCAAACTTGAGGAACTTCAAATTGTATAACACAATTAACTAGACTTTGAAAAATACAACCCGGAGAGAAGCATACCTGAAATTCTCCATGGTGCCGAGTTATGGACATTACCAAACCAGGAAAACAAAATGAAAGGTGTGCAATTGTTATTCCTGAGAATCGTTATTGTAAGATTATGCAAAATGTAAGATATTGCCTTATCGAACAAAAGATACGATGATATCAGAAGTGAGATGGACATAATAAGTGACAAGCGTACAGCCAGGAATTTGAGAAAGAGATTGTGAACATAAACATGTTAACAGTACATCGAGAAATAGCTTGTAGCTGCCCTCAATTTTATAAGTTGAAAGGCACACTGTCAATTGGGCGATCGAGGAGGAGGTGGATCTTGAAGCCGAATCTTTGCCTATACGCCTATGCCTTCGTCCAATCTCCAGCATCATCTTTTGGAAAGCACATTTTATTTGTCCTAAAAAGTTGGCAATCAGCAGATGCGAACTTTTTTTTAAAAGATTCTTTTCGCTCACAGTAACGTAGACCAATCGAACGTAATGTACAGTAACGCTCAGTAATACTTCTAAAAGTTAAAGTCAGTCCTCTATATACTCAGTTATAGAATCAACAACAATTTTTAGTAACAGTATTTTGAAATCAATTTCTACATACAAACAACTTCCTTGTGCTTTATCACAATAATACTTACGGTCGGCCATAAGTCGCTTGATGCTACAAGTTGTCTTTTGTAAAATAGTGACCATGATTCAATAAACAATGAAAGGTTAGGTCATTAACTAATCGCAATTATAAAACACTCGTGTTGACGTTTCAACAAAATATGACGTCCTCATCAGGATCTGTATACAGGCAATACAGAAATAGTGCATACACATACTGGTATTGATTGTTTCTTATTCCGAATTATCAGTGTTGTTTGTGTAATGATTCTGTTTTGGGTATTGGTTGTTACACGAAGAATAGCAATAACTATTATAGATATATTATTATTGTTATTTAATAAGATATAATATTCTATACATATTAATACTCGTTGTATGCGTATTAATTATTTCTATACTGTTAGTAGGCCTACACAGTTCCTGATAACGACAATAAATTTTGTCGAAATGTCGATAATGTTTTACCAATGACTCTAGTTAATGACCGAACATCATACAACCCCATCACTACCAATTATTATAAAAAATGCATTTTTATCAAGCGTTTATGGCTTATCCTGTATTTACATGCTTTTCTTACTAATTCGCATAACCTCTTCTTATAAATAAACACAATTATTAGTATAAGTAGTAATCCATTTTTAGTATTAATGTTTATTATTTTTATTGCCTTCATAAAACTGATCACGTCTTTACAGTCGGAACTAATTGTTCTCCAATTCTGAGTTCAAATAACATAAGTCTCACAGGTTTACGCCTAACTATTCATATGCTTCAGGCAAATGCAGAGTCGTAAAGGCGAAACTGACGTTATGTTGTGAAAAGTAGCACACAGTCATAAAGGTCAACACAATTTTAGTCAACAGTAATGTCAGCAGGTTTACGTACGTTGTTTTGGAATCCGCTGAAGTCAGCGGGTACGTTGGCATGGCTACAGAAAATTCTATTCCCTAGAAACAAAAGTACTACCTGACAACATCAACAAAACATGCAGGAAAAATGTGAACTAGACAATTCAAAGACAAACGCGCAAGCTTGTCTCACCCCACCAAGCAGTTTACAGTCATACTCAAAAGTCTGTCATTTGAATGTATGTTTTCCAGCTATGAATATCGTGAGCGTCGATTTGCGTTACAAATATTAGGCTAATGTTTGTGCGTGTTTGTGTTACAGAGTTTGTTATTTGAATTTATATTTGCTAATTGTGAGTATCGTAGCGTTGATCTGCGGTATAATTAATATTTGTGTGTTCGTGTTAGGCCTACAGAGTTTGTCACTTGAATTTACGTTTATTAACTACGAGTATTGTGAGCGTCGATTGGCGTTAGGCCTGTAATTAATATTTGTGCGTGTAACCCCGATAGAAGTATTTAAACTTCAGCTTTTTATATAGTGTAATTTCCAGACTTTTAACACCACACACGACATATAAAATTTAGTACAGCGTAGAACGTGACAATACAAGAGTTAAATAATAGTTTATAATCAACTCGAAATTAAAATTCATTAACTGTAGAATTGAAAGATGACAAGTAACAAAGAAAGGCCTACAATTCGCAGTCAAACACGCCAAATAGTTGGGCGAGTTATTGAATTTTTTTATGAAGAAAATAACAGTGGTTGTTATAACAGGGGCGGCTCGTTCTTTGGGCGCTAAGGCGCGCGCCCCCCAGTTTAAATCATATCATTAAAAAATCCATTATCACTACTCGTGGAAAGTCATTGTATCTTTCTTTAATACTTGAGACAAGAAAATGTTTTCGTGTTATGTAATAACAGAAATGTTTTCGGAACAGCAAGCATCAGGCGCTATGACCATTTCTCCATTGCCCCACTCGGTCCAAAGTTGAATGAATTCGTAAGCTTATAGGGGGGAGTTATGCTGTCAACCGGCGCGACTGCTGCCGCGCCACGTTGAGCAGAAAGTGGTGTGATTTACTCAGTACAACTAATCGCAGACTATTGATACAATATGGGATTTGCTCTTTTTAGTGTTTAGAGTTTGTCTGGCGTGGTTAATTCAGTGGGAGCATTTGTTTAGTGTTTAGGTTTTGAGTTTTGATCAAGATTTACTCTTAATCAAAAATTGAACTAAAGTCATTAGGTAGGCCAACTCCTGAATTCTGCATGATGCAAACAGAAAATAAGAAAAGTGAGAATCGTGTTTTCAGAAGGCAACTGATTTCAAAAGATGCATACCAAAACAATGACTGGATCTGTGACTGTGACGTTCAGAAATCTTTGCTTTGTTTTCCATGTATTTTATTTTCTCCAAGAGACAGTGGTGATTGCTTGTGGACTGTAAAAAGGGTTAATGATATAAAGCATCTTACAGAAAAAATTAACAAGCATGAAATATCCGTCAATCACACGCATAGTGTTGTTGATCTTTCTTTGTTAGGTAAAGTAAACATACTGTCTAGTCTGGACTCACAATTTAGACAAAACATTGAAAAGCACAATCTTCAAGTCAGCAAAAACAAGCATATTTTAAAACGGCTGATTTCGTGTGTCAAATTCTGTACTGTTTTTGAGTTGCCTCTAAGAGGTCATGACGACCCAGCATCGCCTACAAATCCGGGGATATACAAAGGTTTAATTAATTTTACTGCGGAGCTAGATTCTGTAATGAAAGACCATTTAGAATCGGCAACTGTATTCAAAGGTACATCGAAAACAATACAGAATTAGAATTATATATTGGACTATATGGTTACTGTCTGGAATAGAAAAGTATACAAGCTTCTGAATTTGTGGTAATCGAATGTAACGAGACAACTGATGTGACAAACCACGGTCAAAATGGTATTAGTTTTTAGGTACGTTTTTAAGGGGTCGACGTTAGAAAGGTTTTGGGGATTTCTCAGTCCTGAAGGTAAATGTGCAGAAACCTTAGCAAAGTGCATAATGGATAACATCAATCCTCTTCTGCACACATCAAAGGACAAGTTAATATCTCAGACTTATAATGGTGCTAATGTTATGTGTGGTTCTGTTGAATGTGTACAGGCAAAAATTGGAGAAGTGTATCCGTTCACATATTTTGTACACTGTTACGCTCAACAATTTAATTTGCTGTTAGAAAAAGCAACAAGTGTAAATAACAGTTTTTTTTTCTCAAATCTGTCTGCCATTCCATCAATTTTTTCACACTCATCTCTACAAACGGACGTTTTGGAGGAAGTAGTGCAACCCAGAGTTTCTATAACAAGATGGAATTACAAATTTCGCACAGTCAACGTTGTGGACGAAAACCGATATAAGTTGGAAGAATGTTTCAAAGTTCTTGAAGAAAAGTGTCAGTTTTATAGTTTTATATTACCAAGATATTTATTTATGAGGGACTGTTAAGATTTGTTTTTATTCATTATACAATAACTTTTCAGGGTGCACTTTTACTTATCACTCTAAACACTTTTGTTTACATTTGTTTTACATTATTTCTGTTTTTGGGTGTTATACTTTCAGTTTGTGACATTTAATTTCCCTTAGGGTTTTGGTTTTCTCCTTACTGGGTCTCTTTTGGGTATTTGTTGTAGTCTTCTCCTCCTACTATCTTGTATCTTCAAACTCATTCCGGTTTATTAGGTATTTTGGTTTGTTCTGGGTATCTTCCTTATTCATTCTTTGGTTCTTCATTACCATATGGTTATTATTATGTACGTTGGTTTGTTCTGGGTATCTTCCTTATTCATTCTTTAGTTCTTCATTACCATATGGTTATTATGTTCGTTGGTTTGTTCTGGGTATCTTCTTTATTTATTCCTCGTTTCTTCATTACCATATATTTATTAGGTACGTTGGTTTGTTCTGGGTATCTTCCTTACTTACTCCTATCCTACCTGGGAATTTTCCTTAATTCATTTTAGTTTTTTGGGGTTTATTTTTCTTTACTCATTTTTGTTGCATAGTGGTTTTTTCTTTATTTTTACTTTTTCAAGTTATGATAGTATTTTATTGTGATGCTTATTTGTTTTCATTTGGATTTTTCTTTGATAGTTATTTTATTTGATATTTATTTATGATCATATTTCATTCTTTATTCAGTGGATAATCTGTCATGCTACAATATTATTCATTTTATTGTAAAAGGTTTAAATTTAAATTATAATTGCCGTAGATGTGACCAGATATGTCTGATATGCATGCCTCGTGCGTGGGGACCGAAAGTATATTCCTTGTCATATATTTAATTTATTTAAACACTAAAACAGCCTATACCTTGTATTTTGTAAATAGTAATTGTCCATGTAAAAGGAGTAAAAAATTATGTAATTTTGTGGAACTGGGGAACTTTGATGAATTGTCTGTGTGGGCACGTGGCCGTTATAAGCTTAATACCTGTCTGAGAATGTTAACTTTTCATACGTATGTAAGGGTGCCTTATAAATTTATATCAAATAATGAAGCATTGAGGCCTTGTGTGTGACCTAGTAATTTAAAAACAAAAAAAGAAAATGTTAAAGGTATTTATAATGAACTATGGCGTACTTATTACTTCGAGATTTTTTTTTGAATTTTGGACATGTCGAGGGAGTAACACCAGCATGTTAGCGTTGTTCAAGGGGGAGCGACAAAAGGAACAAACCTTTCCTTTCCACGTAAACAACGAAAGCCGTTAAGGGACAACACGCGATACGACACATGTTGCAACGAACTGGACCATGCGTGGGAGCACTTGGCTCTACAATTATAACAAAGGAACGTTACCCTTGCAACCGTCCAGTAGCGAGAAAAACAGATAACCATCGCTAAGAGCATTGTTCCAAGCATGTGTGCGACTTACAGAAGAACAATAGCTGAGCACAGACAATGTAAAATGGGATGAAGAGGCACACTACGATGAACGCATATGTTTGCCACCCGTAAGTTCGTCAGAGGAAGTCGATAGTGTCTTAACAATACGATAATTAGACACGCTACACCAAAAGGGCAGATGTGACTGTAGGAGCCAGGCCTTGGTGAAGATTCCAAGAAGGAGGCAACGTCCTGATGACAGCAACTCGTAGAGTCCACGTGGACCACGTAAGACTCAAGTAAAGATGCCAACCAGCCAATTAGAAAAGAGAATTCGAAGGGAAGTGACTGACGGGGATGGTGGTGACAGAAGCCGACGACCAGAGAGCGAATCCCATGGAAGGACATCCCTCTCCAAACGACACTAGGTGGAGAATTCTCCAGAATCACTAACTTTAGATAAGAGGACATAGGGAGGTCCTAATAACCGTCCTATCATAGATAGTTTGGTGGGAAAGAGAAGCGTTCGTGGATGTAACAAGAGTGGGAATTAGGAAGGAAATGAAAACTGAATGCACGAGAGGACGCGCGCTCAGTTTACTAAATTTTTGGCTCAGTCGTATTAATATTTTATCTCAGTTGTATTAAATTTTACTCTCAGTCTTATGGAATTTTTTGCTCAGTAGTTGCGAAATATTCACTCAGTTTTATTAAATTTCTAGTTCAGTATTATTAAACTTTCTCAGTGATGTAAAGACTTTGTTCGGAGAATTATTAGAAGTAGTGTACGGAATCAATGGAAGTTCGGAAATAAGACTCAAACCGTCAAGCCGAAACGGTAGTGTTCGCGACGATGAGCGAATAACGGACTTTGTAAAAACCTTAAGCATCACGCTCATACGGTTAATACTGTCAGAAGTAATAATATACAGTGGTAACACACTTGAACTTTTCACCAACGAAATGAATCGGGTTATCTCATAATAAATTAGTGAGACTACGTTAGCTCGTAAAATAAAGTCAACTGCTAAACGTTATATACGCCTAATAAACTTGAAAGAAGTGCGTGACCATATCGAACTGATAATCGCATAAATAGACTAACGCGAAACAACCAGTCGATGAAAACCCTAGTACGAGTACCGCGACTTGAACTGTGACGATTTCATAGAACTTAAAACGAGTGTCGCGAAGTACGGACCAGTGTTCCAGAAAATGTACGCATAATAATAAAAGTGCGAGTTACGAGTGTCCCATGGATTAACATCAACCGTCAGCAAACGGACCCTGGTGGACATAGGATGGGAGCGAGACACTACTACGCCATGAGTAACGTACAAAATTAATCACTTATATGATTACTAGTTTACCATAATTACCACTGACCTGTCACTTAGAACCAACTGCCTGAGATATATATAATGTAAAGAGTCAATAAATGGTATATAATATAAAGAGTCAATAAAATACGAATCCATAGTTAGGAATTAATAAGGGCATAAGATATTACACATGTATTGTTTTATTAGTATAAGCATATGATTATTTCAATTATGTTTGTGTTTTAATATGTCTGTTGCAGGTATCTGATTATTCAAATATATATATGTCTAATATGTTTTATTGCAAGTATTTGAGTATTTTATGTGTGTAAATGTTTAAATGTGTTTTGAAGTAGAATCACTTAGTGCCATTCGCAAGCACACTATGTTGACAGTTAATAACGTCACTACGCACGAATAAGTGCATACATTTGATTGTTCTTTCGATTACTAGAAATGTGTCGTAGAATTCAATTGCCTATAGAAAATATTTGTTGATATTCTTAAACTATGATTTATTTTATAATATGAATACCTATAAAATGCTATATTATAATAAATATACTGTAAAATGGATTCGATAGTGTTGGATTAGTTTATTTAAGACCTGACTCACAAGATAACTTCTTAAATGATAGGATCCACAAGTAATAATTCTAATTTAACACGATTGAACAAGTACCAAATTCATAAATGTTCTAGATCTTGAAGTTCTATTTGGCAGTAAAAGCCAGAATTAATTATTTGAGTGATAACATTACTAATTACATATTTAATAAATTTGATTATGATTTATATAATTAATAAATTCAATTAGTTTATGCAAATAAAAAGATTTGCATTACATTGTAAACTATTAACATTGTATATGGCGTCCAATTGCGGGGCTATATGAAACAGTGAGATACGATAAAAGTAATAAAATTAACTAATTATTAACTCTAAAATTATAATTAGATGAAATTAATCTATGCAATAAAAATTAGCATAGAGAATTGCATCGTAGAACATAGTGGAATTGGTTTGGGGTGCCATGTGTGTGTTATGGTTTAGTGGTCAGCAATTTAATTATTATGAATGCTTAGGGTTCTCGATGTAGACGGAGACCTGACTCCAGCTTGGTGGTGATTACAGCGTCCACCATGACTGAACACACTTAGACTCTCGTCCTCGGCTGCTAGAGGAGAAACCACTGGAAAGCATGCCACTGTAACCACCCGGGAACCATTTGGACCAAATAAGGTGATATTTAACCAATTCTTACATAATGGGGCCTCTAGAGACAAGAACTTGTACCGTGCAGTTAACATCCACTTAAGTTGACTTTCTTCACTATTAAACTGTTTTAATTGAGTGCGTGCCCGGCTGGACAGTTTTCATGTAACCTTGGTTTGATAAATAATGAATCTCGAGATCAATTGTGGGCCCGCTCGCCGGCATGTTTCCTGCGGTCATTAATTTTTTTTATGCTTTACCTTTTGTGGTACTGAATGGTGTGGTAAAAGTTTGTGGGGAACCTGTATTTTAGTGAAGTAGGTGGGTGCAGTTTGTATATGCTGGGGCTAGACCGGCTGGTCTAGTTTCTATTACAATCTCGGGTATTTCTGCTTGTTAATTATTTTATACATTTCCTAATAGGGTTGGGTCTTTTCATTATCCTGTTATCAGGTCGGATTATTTTTAAAATATCACAAAATCAGGGGTAGTCTCCTGTTGGTGCAAATCCATGCAAGCTCCCGGACATGTCATCTTTTGTCGGGTCTGGCTCTTGTCCAGCTTCCTACTACCCTGTCTGTCTTTGAGGGGGTTTTTCTAAAATTTTTTTTAATGGTTAATTGTTTTTGTGGATGCCGCTTGGAACATGCCTGCGGCCGGGCCAATCCAGTTTATTTTCTTTAAATTTATAAATGTACCTTTTATAAAACTATACAGGCTGTACTGTCATTTTCAAATTGTAATTGTATTTTCTTGCTATTATGGCCAATCCAAATTTTCTTGAAATTTATAAATGTACTTTTTATAAAACTATACAGGCTGTACTGACACTTTAAATCTGTAATTGTATTTTCTTGCTATTATGGGCAATCCAGATTTTCTTTACATTTATATGTTGTACTTTTGTCTGTGATTTATATGTATATATGTATGTATGTTGAATTATGTGATATTGTCCCCTAAAGGGTATTTTGAAATCATGAATAATATTTATATATTAATAATATTTGAAATATTCGGAGATTTATAATGTTGGGAAAAAGAATTATGTCTGTAATAATTTGTGATAAATGCAATAATAAAAGGTTGTTATATTACTGGTTAATAGAGAGTATTAATTGCAAGTCCCATCTCACTGGACCCAGCACACTTTATGCTTCTTCTAGGCCTTCAGCCAGTCCTAAATATCCAGTCGTAAATTTTCTTGTCGCGTATGAGTTTCACTTTGACTGTACAAACGTCAAGCAGCGTAGGGGAACGTACTGAACTCCCGCGCAACTGGCAGTGCCAGTGCTGCTACGCTTCCCCTCTCCAGATTCTGTGTTAACGGAGCCATGTAGTACTTGCTCAGTGCAGTTCTTAATCATTTCGAGGAAAGAACAGTGCCAAGAAAAATCTTCAGTTCTACAAAAAAAGTTACCATATTTCTTTGCAATGAATCGGGACTTTTCCATACTTCAGAATCATGAAATCAACACAACAAACAAAATAAAAAGCATAATATAGGTACATATTAAAACAATTTACGTGTTTTTTTTTCAGCAATGTACTCTGATTAATATTAATGATATTTCAAAATGAATCCTTTTTTATCACAGTGTTTCATAAAAATTGGTACACGACTAATCACAGTTACCTTACTGATTCTTTTGTCTAAGGGATGACGACTATTCAGGGCTGTGCAAGCGACGAGCAAGCCCGTCGCCCGGCATGACGTCAGCTTCAATAGAGCTTCCGCCCCGGGAACAACGTTAACTGAAGGGGATCCTCGGTGTGGCCTACTACCGGCCGTGAGATTACAATTACACATGGTCTAATTCAGATTCAGTGTTGGCAGAGGTCAACAGATGGATGTTGACCGAGGCGGAGACGGGCACAGCGGCGGTAGGGAACGTTTCCGATGGTGGCGTTTATGGAACGTTTCGGATGGGCACATTAGCTGTTGTTTGCAGGATCAGCACAAACTTCGGTTTAGGAGACTGTAGCTTTTGTTTATAGGTCTTTGCCAAGTAGCCTCACAGGGTGATCGAATTCGTAACCAACGGTGCCACATGCGTGGTACCAATGAGTCTGCCTACGCGGGGGGAGTTGATTTCCTGCAGATCAGGGGTCAGAGTTGATACAATTGACGGGCGGTTTTGAGGGGTACTTGCTCGGAATGTGTCCACCGGGTGAGACGTTTGTCGAGGTGACGCCCAAGACACTTCACACCATGGCAGTGCAGTATCGCCTAGGTATAGTGTGGGAGGGAGTCTTCTGAGTCTGGAAAAGACTACAGCTGTGCTCTTGTCCGCGTTAATGGAGACACTCCATTTTCCGCCCAGTCAACGTTTACGTCCAGTTGGTCCTGGAGCAAGATAACGACCATTTCAGCACTATAATCGACAACCATACATTGGCGAACAGGGACAATCGGGTTACAGGTAACTTGGGCACGTCCATGACGTACACAAAGTAAAGCACGGGGCCTAAGGCGCTGCCCTGAGGTACTCCAGCGGTAATTGCTCTTTCCTAAGAAAGAGCGCTATTCTCTCTCGCACGGAAGGTTCTGTCCTGAAGAAAGTTAGCGATCAGATGTAGCCATTCGGAATCAGAATTTCCGTCAATTTGTACAAGAGTCCAGAACGCCAGATAAATCGAAAGCTTTCTCGACATAAAAAAAAAGACGGCAAAAATCTGTTCCCGTGAGAAGCCAACTTCGGCAACCGTCGCCACAAACGCATCAGCTGATGCGTCGAGGGATACCCAACACGAAACCCGAATTGCTCGGACCAGAATATCGAACCGTTTTAGGTGATCCAGTACTCGTCGCTGTACCAATCGTTCGAAACCTTAAGATGTGGTTGACAGCAAGCTGATAGACCGAACGTTGTCGGCGAGCTTGGGGTCTTCACCCGGATTTGGGACCGTCGCCTGGCGCAATTTCAGAGGGAAGTAGGCGAGCCGAAAGCAGGAATTCAACAGGTCGACCAGGAAACGAAATCAGGGTCAGGAAGTTTCTGTAGGGTGGTGTTCGTAACACCGTCCGATCCAGGACTCTTTCGGGCTCGAAGTGCTAAAAGCCGTTCCGATACCTCTGTTTCTGAAGAGAGTTCGGTTTCGGCGGTGATCGTGCGGCTGTGGTAATCTTCAACCTCGCCTTCTATCTCATCATCGGAGTCCGAGTCGACGAACGGGTTCGGGGGGCGAATTGTCGCACCAAACACTTGGGCAGAAACTCTGATTATTCCTCCGGGTTGCAAGGGGTTGTTCCTCAGGTCCATTGTTGTCGGGAGTGGAAGCCTAAGGGACTGTAATGACAGATGAGTTTTATTATTTACCCTTCATATAGAGGGACAATCATGGACATTACTGTAATTCTGCCTGTAACAACGGTATCTCTTGAAATAAATATTTGTTTTGTTCACGCCTATGTCGAGTTCTTACTAACCGAGACCCGCTATCTCAGCCAGACTGTTAAATGGCCCAAATAGTGGGTAGAGGAGGTTGGATTGATTCGACTTGAGCCGAACCTATAGCACAACTCGAAGAATAAACGAACATGCTAAACTCTCTACCTCTGAGCTACTCCGACGTCAATTACGAAAACTAAATAATTGGGGACATTTTCGCGTCGTGAGTGTCAACCAAGGAAAAAAGAAGAGTGTGTTTAAAAAAATACTGTAAAGATAGTGCCGACTAAATCGAGATATCTGGTACCATACGCAATGGCATTTAGGTTTCGTTTAAGAACACAATAATTAAATTTAACCCACATTAAAACTAGAACACTCACAATTACATTTTTTGATACACTGTAGTTAACAGTGATATTACTGCTAAGAGACATTCTTACTAGTTATACTCTTGACACAATTTTAGGATCAATCCACATTCATTAATACATTATTTTATATTAGTTATATTATTTTGAGCAATACGTTTCACTTGTAGAACGTTTCGCACTTACCATTTTAAACATCAGAATTCCACGAGATAGGCTGGGTGGACCCACAGTCCTGAAAGAAAGTTCCTCAGGCGGGTTTTACTACCCATATAGAAGTTCGGAGTACAAGACACGAAAAACCATGGCGTGTATTATTATTACACCGAACTAACAGTAGAAATATAATAAAACTGAGGAGATTCCAGTGGTCTGCCATGTTGTAAGAATGAACACCAGAAGAATACCGAAAACTTATACAAAATTTGGAGGCGAAAAAGCCGCCCATAGAAAAGAAAGATGTTGCCATGGATTCGAGATAGATGCGGGGAATGCGAGCGTGGAAGTCCTTTTCAACCAATAGATTGAGGTGAAGGGTCAAAATAGAGGAGGCCAAGTTTTGATTTTGAGCTGTAGCGCTACTGGGGAAGGGGGAGGAGGAGGGTGCGGAGTCCGACTCAAGAGGTCTTAAAACATCAATGCATCCTGAAAGAAATTCAGACCTACGGCGCGCTGGTTTAGAAGTGAATAGGCACACTACTGAGCTTCTCGGATTCAGTGGGGCACCCCACACACCAAATGCCTGTAACGTAAGGAACATTCATTGTAAGTTCGCTTGTTTAATTGTATGGAACATGTAATGTGATCACCTTCTGGATATGTTAAAGAACAGCGTCTCAAGTTAGATGTGGACACAGGAACAATATCGTGAAAACTTCATTTCCATAACTGATGGCAACACAACTGTTGATACCTAAATTCTGAATATTGTAATACATCAAAAAAATACCGTTACATAAATATAATAAAAAATACCCAAATGAAGATCTACCATAAACATATCTAAGCTAATATAGCCAAACACACTAACAAGAGGAAAGACAACACTAAAATGTCAAAGTCAAACCTGTATATCCATGAATAAATAATGTTAAGGAAACTAAGCACCCTAGAAAGGAAGGAGTTGTGATTAAATAAATCGTCAATATTATAACAGAAGGAAAAGTGAAACCAAGTAACTACGTTAGCAGCCAGGACCCAATAGATCCAATAAGTGAGGGAAATATCCAACAAATAAAATATTACCAGTGTGAAGAGTACCCAATAAGTGAGGAATAATACCACAACCAGGAAGAACCTGAGAGGAAACTCCAAGTGACCAAGAGCAAAACTCTTCACAATATAATAATTCAATAAGCAACCACAGACAATAAAAGTGTGCTACTTAAAGTGAATTAAATAATATTATTATACAACGAGCTAAAATAAACCAGCACAAACAATGATAGTGTATGATTTATAGTAAGTGTAAGCCTACAAGTAACAATATCATTATCCAACGATCTGAAATAATCAAACACAAACAATGATAGTGTAGTATTTACAGAAAGTGGAAATATTAAGTGACAACAATTTTATACAATAATCTCGAATAAACCAACACAGACAATAAGTGTATTATTTATGAGTAAAAAGTATAATATAATAAAATATAATAAAGACAACAAGTCAACTGAAGTTAAGTGCAGAAATAATTGCTCAAATATGAAAGTAAATGGAACTGATTACTTGTAACTACCATGACTGATTCTAAATATAAAATCATTGCAAAACACACATTTAGATATCAGGAGAGTGGAAAGTAAAATCAACAGAATGTAATTGTTAGAATATCAGAAATAAGACAACATGTATTAGATTAAAAACAGTCAACCAAACCAAATGTAACCATCCAATATAAAACAATAATCAATTAGAATTAGATAATACTATGTAAACAAATAATCAGTAATAGAGTTAAAATACAGAAAACCATTGTACTAGCTAATAGTAATACCAATTATGGTAAATATGTAAGAAAATACACAAGAAACCAAACTAACACATATAGGCATTGTTGTAATACAGTGATATACACATAACCCCAACTGAGCAGAATTTGCAACAAGAATCATAATTAACGATTAGAAAAACACTGATAAAAGTATTTACATAATGCAACAACCAAACTAGAATAAATAATGAGTAGAATAAACCCAATATGAACTAGAAAACACAACAATATACTTTAAATTTTATAAACAAATAGCAGTAAAAATACCAAACCACAGAGTAACTGACAGAATTTCATAAAAAACTCTCAATTAAAACTAATCAGAAAGAGGAAAATAGTATAACAGTAGTTTCAAGAATACTCGATACTTCTTTGAGAACACTTAACAAACAGTAAATGCATAAATTTATGTAATAATCATGAAAAACAATAGTTGATGTCAGATGAAGCTAGATGAAAAAGTAACAGTCCAACAGAAACTTGTGAGTAATTAGCCCAGCAGGGAATACTAAATATCCAAAATAAGATGTAAACGAACATTAAATACCAGTTAATGGAAGAAAATACATCCATAATACAAAACTATTTGTAAATAAGAGTGTCAGAATGACAGGACACCTGACATGGTGTGATAAAACCATTTATTGTAAATAAACTAAGATATATTAGTAACTACAAAACTGCACCAAATGTGTAGAATCGTTTGAGGTATAAACTAAACACAATAGAATTGTGTGAGAGTGAAATATATATTGTAAATAATAAGAAATAATGCATGGACATTTAAGGCCTACTCGCCTGAAAAGTGTATTATTGAATTTTGTAAATATTTAGCATTTAAGAAATAATTAATAAGAAAAAATGACTTGAAACATAATCAATAAGTGATATATGTATCATGTGATACAATAAAAGTGAAAAAACTTATGTTTAAATAAGAAACACTAAAAGTGCATCAACGAAAGTCTAAATAGTTTAATCATGAACGAAAATAGTGCTTGTGTGGACTCAAAATAAAGAGCAAAGCAGCCGAAATAACATGATACTATTAGTTTTCGAATCGGAGGTACATTAAGAAAGTTATGAGCAATCATAATTATTCAGTCAATTACAAAAGAATTGATGGCTTCCTTTTTATACTCTCAACCCCAAAAACAGACGCTGAGAAATAAAAATTATTAATTTCTTGTGGCATATGGGGACAAGATTAAACGACTTTCAGCCAATTAGAGACGCTGATTCCAAACAGACGCCGGCCAAAGGAGCTAAGCGTGGCTTCACTAAAAAACTGGACATCGACGCCAACAGAACGTCTCTCCGCTGATAGTATATTTATAACAATGTGCGCGTCCCCCCCCCCCCCGTAGACAGATAACTAACCTAACATCATAACCTCCAAAACGTGTGAAGTGTAAATAGTGCTACCAGACTTAGTGTATTATCATTGCTAGTGTATAATCCCAGCAATGAAAAGTGATAATAAGGGAATATATTGAATTAACAATATTTAACTGAATTTTAAATGATTTTGAAATAATAATTTTTGTGTTGATACTACGTTAGTCAAATGCGATCACACGGGACTAACATAACTAATAATTATGAATTAACGTGTTATTGAATAAAAGTTCTCAATAATATTTTTTTAAATAAAATATTATAAATTTTAAAAAGAATCGAAATGAAAAACTACTAATTAATTAACACAAATGTATTTGAACATAGATTCTGATTTGACTTTAATGATAACGAAAGACAATTCGATTCTTAATAATATTTGAGAACTGTCAATAAAGTTAATTATTAATAAATATATCATTAACTCATATTATGTATAACGATGAGATTTTATGAATTTAATTCAGATATTTTTATCAATTAACATAGAAAAATTTTCATTCTAACCTACCTCTTGTTGAAATGTACACAATTGATACAGTGCAATGCTTTCAATTCAAGAAAGCATAACTATTTTTAGTTGCACTGAAATTATAAATCAGTCATTATATTTTCATTTTTATAACCATTAACGGAATTTTATTCCGATATACAGAAATAATAATCGTATTGCACATGCGATACCATAACCTGCAAATCTAAATGCAAGCGTGTCTTGTACAATTGTTTACAATAATAATTGACCTTTTTCTATTTTATGTAACCACTCTCCACAATACGTCATTATCGTATTTAAGCATTTTTTGTAGTAAGTATCTTGTATACTGAAAGAACTCACAATTTTATTAATTACAAATAAAAAATCTAACCAAATCAAGTTAGAGAATCACAACATAGAAATCAGTGTTACCAGCCCTGAGTTTTAAGAATATCTGTAACGATTTTGAATTGTTTTAATGTTTTAAAAAACTTTTGTGAGGTTTTAAATTGAAATTTAATTGAATTACATTGTTAATAAATTACCGTTTAATATATAATCGAGTCAGTCCATTATTTAAAGGTTGACTATAATAACAACACAACAGAGCATTTATTTCACAGACTGGGAGTAAGGCAAGTAATCAGCCAAGATTTTGAATAATTTCAAAACAGTCTTATTTACAGAGTAACTTTATTTACACAATTTTAACATACAAACAAGTGGTAAATATTATATGAATTGTGTTGGGCTGTTTTAAATATATTACAGAAAGAGAAGATCTACATTAGAAGATTGACATCGGTAAGTAAGTGGTAATTAAAATCTAAACCAACCAGTGCTTCGAAAAAAGAACTTAAACATTTTTCAGCATTTAAACCTTTTTTGAAACAACTTGAACTATAAATTAAATCTTCAAAATAATAATTCTAAACCGACCGAACAACGTCTAGTTATAATATTATAATGTTAAAACAATATTACAATCACAGATAGTAGCCTATGTTGTTATGAGATATAGGCCTATTCTAAATCCAAATAAATCCAGGGTATGCTAACTGTCGTCATACCGTTTCTAGGCCTACAGCGTTCTTCGTTGCTTCTCCGACATCCAGTCGCCAGTTTTCCCCATTCGTCAACTACCTTGTTCAATCCCACTCACTGAAATTTCTCCTATCCAGATTTTTCTGGGTCTACATGTTTTTCCGTGGCTTCCCTTGTAGAATCTCTTCCATTAGACATTCTTTCCCGCATTCTTTGGATTTGGCTATATAATCTTTATTAATTTGTTCATTTTTATTACACAGTAAAGCTTATTCAATTTCAGTGATAGACGTTCGAAATACTTTAAAGTCAATCAGGCAACCTTTTAAATAAATTAAAATCTATTTTTTTTTTCACACTTCATGTAGGCCTTCAGAGTGTAATCGCCTGTTACCGTACTCAGCACCTTCTCGGTCGTAAAAGCTTCTGCTACAATTCACGTTTGTGTCCTCGGATTTTTCAAGATAATTTATCAACTACTCATCCACTTCAAGTGTGCAGATTTATATTTTGTCATGTTATTTTCTGTAGCACAAAGATTGAGACTATTACGGTCTGACAAGCTGTAACGAGCAGAAAATTTAAAAATTTTTTAAATTTCACCTCGGCAGAGTACGTTCACACGAGGCAAGTGTCAACGACTTATGGTGGAGCAATAAATAAGGAGTAATGAGAAGGTGTCAGTGAAGCGTTGCTGACTTGACAATAGAAACGCATTAAGTTCAATCCAACTATAGAATTTGGTGGCGTAAGATGACAGGGAAAGTTTCGTCCAGAATTATTGCTCTCCGCAGCTGTAACAACGTAAGTGAGGACATTCACACCCGTACCGAGAATTGTAGCAGATGTGGCCGTATTACGTCAGTAGACGATAAGCGACAAAAACAAGTGATGCTCCATACTACAATGAAACGGATACGCTGCACCTTAAGTAACAATACTGGAAGATAGGCTGACAAAAACTAAAGTCATGTTACACAGCTGGAGGTATCGTCTAATTGACAGACAAGAATTTACGAAGGGAAAGTTGGGGTGACTTCAACGACCAGCAGATGTTCGAAATTAGTAATAGCCAGAAAAAAGGGGTTAGAGCATAGAACAATACGCCAGGAAGACTGTAAGTACAGATAATGGGAATCTATAGAAACGCAGAGTTTACTCAGACAATAGGCTGATAGACAAGTTGTTTATAGCCATAGTTTCTTCGAAGCGGGTCAACGATCGTCAAGCCAGAGAGCAGGGAGACCTAAGGACCTATCAGAGACCTTCAGCCAGCGAGAAATTTGATGGTGAGGGATGTTTCCATAGCAACTGAGACGAAGAACCTATCGGAAGAACTATGACGTAGGATTTTGACATAGTGGGACAGTATTTTCCGAGAAAATCAAAAACTGACCAATCTCGAAAAGAAGTGGGCGTGAAGCGCGCCAGAGACAAAATTTTGAGTAGGGACGAATTAATAAAACTAGCTGTCCAGGAAGACGGAGGGGCAGTCGCACTCAATTTTTAGACAGTCAACACTCAAATTTTGAATAGTTATACTAAAGTTTTTACAGTTAGAATTTTCAGACAGTTTACATTTCAATTATCAAGTAGTTTAACTTCAAGTGCGAGAGACGGTATATTATAAACTTCCTATTGTTTACTCAAATCATTCGGAAGTTAGATAAATAACAAGGAACTTAAAACGTAATAATACATTCATATCGCGGTAGTGAACTTTACCAGCGTGCGCAGTAACGGACTTAGTGAAAATTACACCAAGTGAACAATCAGACCGTTACACTAACAGACAGCATCACTAAACGATATACAAATTATTGGAACTTAATATTGTGTATCAACAACATAATGAACACGAAACATTAAACAAACTAATCAATTATAGGATCGTTTGTGGAAGCAGCGACAAATGAAACTAGACATGTATATTGACTTCAAAACGAACACACAGCAAACACAGTAAGATAGAACATTGATTGAACACTGAACTTCAATTACCCACACATATACAAACACCTACGCGAGTGGTCGGAAGAATAAAGTGATAAGTGGCAGTGATAAATAACGTACGACGGAATGTATCCACGAGCCATCTCCATCACCAGAACGAGACTTCATCAACAACTAATGGATATTCAATAACCAAGTAACCATTATTATAATTACTTCTAATTTGTAACTTCTACTGACCTGGTTTCTTTCAAAGAATTCACACCTGAGAAATTTATTAAGAAAAGTAATGAGTAAATCTGATAAAATATTTAATGAACGTATAAACAAAAGCTTATTTGGGATTTAATGAACGCATTAAATAAGTAGAATATTGAATTGTAACATCATTTGATTTATATATGTATGTATGTTTTCCTTTGTTTCAGCATATATTAAGATATATCTTTGTTTATTATGAATATGTATGTATTTCAGGTACAGCGACGTAACCTATGTACTATTATAATATGTCATAAATGATAATTAAACTAGTCTTTTAGTTAACCAGAAACATGCGTTCATTATTACCAATGCAACCCAAATATTAACCTAAAGTATGAAAGAATGCAAATAGATTTTAAGAGTTTCTTATGTTCAATTAAATAAATGATATCACGTATGTGTTGATGAGCATAGATAGTTAGAATCATCATTAAGATTAAATTATACACATACATGTCAGAGATTGATAAATTTACATATATAATAAATAACCCATTAACCCATTCATTAATAGATTTATAAATTATTTAAGTTGTAAATGGTTGCCCAACGCGTGGCATAATAGATTTATAATTTAATTGAAAGTTGTAAAGCATAGGCTTGTCGGACGCGAGTTGGGTCGACAAGCTCGCCGCTTTGAACCTAGATTTTATTTTACGGTCCACGTTAAATGTACAGTCCCAGTCCCACACGTCTATAAACTTTCCTCTTGGAAAGTGAAATCTCAAATCCACAAACTGAAAACGGCCTTCGTTGCCGTGCGTTGTAATAGTTATTTTTCCTTTTATTATTCTTTGACACCCGAAGTTTATTCTCCGTTTCGTTAGAACAGACCACGGCCTAACACCCGAAGGCAATATGTTTGTTCGACACGCAAGATTCACTGCCATCAATGGAATAACCAAAGGTGTGTTATAGGAATAACAACTCCGCTTACTGGATAGGCCACCAATGGAGTCTTAATAAGATACATCTTCAGTCAGGGAGTGTCAGCTCAATACCTGCTTTGGATGGTACGATATACAGTACGCTTTAACTGGTGAATTTCCTTTTACCACAAACATCTCTATCCTCGCATAGCATCAGTAACTCCCCTCAATGAAAAAATCCTAGTTTGTAACCTCTATGAAAAATCCTGGTCAACACCCCCCCCCATAAAAAATTCTGACATGACTATGACTATGACATGACTATGCCACTGACTGTCGTACAACAATTCTGGCACATCTTTAATAATGCCGTAAAACATCTTAACAGTATTTGGACGCGACTAATATTTTGAGTAGCCTATATATTTATTATGTCACATATCATGTATACCCAACCATAAATCACCTAAACCCAAAAACAATCACAACCATTAACCGGCTCAAATATAACCACAAATCATCCAATTAAGTTAACAAATCAACTATTTACCATATTTATAATATCTTTAGCTAAAAAGGAAATAGGTATATAACAAGTTTATTCATGTTATGTATCCTAGATTCTATAATCGTTTACCTATCGACATAACAAATAAAAATAAAACAATATTTCTCAAACATTTGAAAACTTGGCAAATGAAGAAAGGTCAGTTGAATACCTTTATCATCCTGCATATCGTTAGTACACACGATACATCCTGAGTACATCCTGTACTTTAACCACACGAGATGTTATCATTAACAGGAGAAATTTAATGTGTGTTAGTATTTTATTTGTAAGGAATACGTATAGCTAGATTTAGTTGTGATGTAGAAGTATTCATGATTTGTTTATTAATAAAAACTGTCAACAGTTATCATAATAATTAAATTTTATTTTCAAGAATTATATCAGATTTAGGTGAACGTAAAAGTGTTGATTTTGTGTTGAAAATTGTCATAACTGCCAAATATTAGGTTACTTATTTTATACTATTAATAATAGTTGTAAATACTATATCGTAGTTGTAATTATGGATGTAAATGAAGGTTAAAAAGGATTATTTCAGTTGGGGTTAATTGTGAAATGTTAAGGATCTATTTTCTAGTATATACTAGTACTTAGTATAGTCTGTATACGGTTTCAGTGACTGCACAATAAATTATGTGACAAAATTGTTGGCGATAAGAACTACTTGGACCTATGAAAGATTTCTTTTTGTTAAATTAAATATATAACTTTAATAAACCTTAGCTTGTCACTGCTTACAGTATGTGGTGAGTAGGTAATTCCTAGTGTTGTGTATATAACGAAAGTTGTAAACGTTAATAATGGGAATAAATACGGTATACTACAAAAATAGATGGGAATCATGCCTAGTAGCACAATGTAAGATCTGAGTTATACGTTGCGAATACGTTAGGTTTTAGGCTGACTGTACAGGTACGTACCTTCTTGTTTTCTTGAGTTTTCCTCTCCACTGATGGTATACCTGAACTCTTCTAGATCGAGGCCTAAGAGTATACCAACAGTACCGCCAGTACTTTCTGGTTCCGCAAGTTCGGCTGAGATCTGTGTTAGTATCAGTACCGACGTTATCTGAAACAAACAGCTTTTATTACTAATTATTACCAATAAAACGGTTAGAAAACTGAACAACATTGTTATAATCTATATTTACGGTCGTGTTGGAAACAAAATAAGGTGACAACAGAATGTATCGTCAGCGTTAGTTCTGTTACGCCGTTAGATGGCCCATCCATATCAGCATTGACTCAGTTCATGTGTACGGTTGATCAAAAGCGCTCTCAAAAGCATGCATTTGTGGCAAAAGTCTTTGTCAGAATAGGTAAAACAAAATAAAGGTTACTACGGTATCCTAGTTTCCTCCCCTATATATAGCAATTATTAATGTTAACCAAATAAAAAGTGTTTCTTTAAAAAATATAAGTATATAATAAAATATAGATTATTGGTATGAAGAAAATACAATATGAAACAACCCCCAAAATGTCTGTGGAACCGTAAGTGGAATCGTGTAAGATAAATATGTACTTAATAATTTGCACGTACGGAGAAAGAAAGAATTGAGAAATGTGAAAAAGAGGAGAAAGTTGAGGTGTAAATTAACGAGTAATGGTACTCACTTTGACTAAACCATATTATCAAATTAATAATATTCTTAACCTACATTAAATTTAAAATAAAACGGAAAACGGAATCTTATTGATATGCAATAATACAATAATAATTCGTATCCTATATGGGGTACTATATTATACGGTATTTAATGCTGTATCAAAAACATTGTTTTGAACAACGAGAATAATTTTATCCCTATGTCTAATGTAGACGTAGTCTTAAATACAAAGTATATAATGCTTAACGAAATCACGTGACTAATGTATACTCAGGTGAGTTTAACAATACATCGTCATTAACGCAGACGTATAGCCTATTGTCTGTTGTCAAAAGTTCATCGTAAATATGAAATACTGTCGGTGTAAAGTGGTTCCGTAACCACATTTTGTGTTGCGACTAAACAAAACGCTGTCAAGCGAGCTGGTACGATGAACTCTACTCTCTCTCTCTCTCTCACTCTCTCTCTCTCTCTCTCTCTCTCTCTCTCTCTCTCTCTCTCTCTCAATGTGTTTCTGACGAATTTAATTTCCGTATCGAGTATCGTTGTCAGTACAGAACTGCAGTCGGTCGACATCATATCTTCCCTATTTGAAGAAAACGTAAATTATTTGTATTGCTTATCGGCTGTATATTCTGCTCCACATTCAACGACAAACTCGTTTTCATATTGTGGTGCTTTTGATCGTAATATCAGAGTACGTCAGGAGTATCTTATACTTTTAAAAACGTAAATTATTTATCAATTCATACCCTAAGTCTATCCCTAATCCCTAAATCTATGTAACGTAACGTAACAAGAATAGTCGCTATAATTATTTCAAACTAAAGAAACCAGTATTTCAGTACTAATATGGAGAAACGAGACTCATTTTCAAGACTTATAGACATTTTATTTTTTTACGTTAAATTTTATTGAAAAAACTTTTGTTACATTTTGCTCTTTCAATTCTGCTTCTAGTTTAATGATAATTTTTCGATGTCTCATTCTGAGAAGACAGTAAAATTTTATTTTGAATTATAAATATTGTCCTGAGAAATTTCTGTTATTTCTTTTAATTGTTACCGAATTTCCTGCGTGGTGTTGTCGTTTCCATTCTGTGTTCACTGCTCAGACTTCTCTACCGACCTTCCTCTACATGTCTGGTGTCTTCAGTCACACATCCTTTTCCTTTAGACACGAAATATCTGATTCCCACAACGAAGGACGGTTTCATTCATGAGGCCTACTTTAATATAGTTTTTTACCTATCCACTTTCTAATAATTTCGTTTAACCTGGTCAAGATACCTTTACAATAAATACGGACACATCTGCTGATCATTGACTGTGTCACTTCTATACTTCTCCATATTTCTGTTCTGTACCAACGAGTATTCTGTACGCATCTTCTCATATAAGATAGTCACAAGAAAAATATTTCACTTAAATGTCTGGCTAAGGAAATAAAAGTCATGTCTTCAGTTAGTTTGGTAATAAGCATTGGGGAGACTAAATGAGGTTCTAGAACAAATGGATTGGAACTTTTCTAAGGACACTCGGTCCGGATAAAGACTGTGAAGAATATTCGACAATTTCCATAGAAGTAAGAAAATATCTTACAGAACTTAAGCTTTAAAAGGGTATCTTACATTTTGGACACCGACATCTTTAAGAAAAGGGTTAACGAATTTAGAGGGTTTTCAGGAAAAAGAGAAGCGACAAATAAAAAACTATCTGGAAAGAAGAAGGTAAAGGGAACAAGTGAAAGTATTAAAAAAATATTGAAAAGGACAAACAAGTGTAAAAAGAAGGAAAATCATGAAGTTATTTCCTGTCTTCCACAGTTGGCCAAAATCGAAGGAAGAAGAAAAAAGGTCTTGGCACCAAAGATTTTAAGGTTAGGTAGTCAGAAAGAATAGTGTTTGGTTAACAATCTAAACATTACAGGATTGACTCCCGACAGCGCCATAATATCAAGGTTCATTCATAGACAACAAATCGCTAAAACCGAGTACGCAGTTATAATGAGCCGAAGCGTGGTAGAGGCAGAGCACCTTCCACGTACGTTAAAACGTCTCACATTAGGAGCCTATATTGTCTCTTCGCTAGTACAAAAACCAACCACTATCGTCATTCGGCAGTACAGATCGTTATTTCCTACTACACGGCTATACTGATTGTAAGACAGAATATAATTTCTGTTTTTATTCAACGATCATAGGTAAATAAATACACAGTTCAAACATATCAACACTCTTAGCAAGTTGTTGTTAAAGGAAAAGAGTGAGAGGGAACGGAGAAGGAGAAAGAGCGAGAGATAAGGCAGGGGAAGTGAACAGATGGAGGGGGGTGAGCATTAAATGGAGGAAACATAAAATTGTTACGACGGTCGCACGGGTCATGATCTTGACACAGTGAAATAAATCATTGAACGCCAGAGCGAACGATACTCAAAACTTAAATAACTTTAATAACACTCAAAAGCACTCATATTACAGTAATTCTAATTATGCAGTTGTTCAATACACACTATCACAGCAGATAATGAGTGACACCAATTGTAATATTCCGCACACATAATTAACAAGTATTGTAGGCTAAACGTCTATGTAAGGGATCTAAGTTTGAGAATTTTTTTCCAAAATACAAGCTCGGTATCTTTAATAATTTTGCAGAACGAATATCTCTCAACGTTCCTTCCAAATTTTCGACTCTCTTCAAAATGTCTGTAAGTTGCGTTTGGAGAAAACTACTTTATGTTATCAGTACACATGTTTGTGAAAAGTATTAGATATAGGCTTATTGACATCTATGGAAACATTTCTAAACTTAAAAGCTAAGACTAAATTATTTGTTATTTAGCTTTATAGAGAAATTTCACTGAAAAACCAATGAAGTAGTATGGAATTTTTACTATATATTGTACGATTATCTTCTTACAATTGTTATTTTACTGGACAAATAGTAGTAGAGTATTAGGGTTCCTCATAATTTTTCTGGTAATTGGAAAATTATGTAATACTGAAATTTACCTAATGATAAATATATTTCCTTTAAAATAGTAAACGAGTTCAGGGAGCTTACTAGTATAATCTTACAGATCAAATAAGTTTATAGTAATTCATTACGCATATGACGAAAAAGGATTTTTAAAAGGGGCTTAATATTCCAGTGGGAATGATATTTGGTTGACAGTCGAGAGGTCTGGGGCCATTCTTAGATGCCAGTACCATTATAACGTTATCAGGCAGCTGGCAGACTCATACCTTGCTCACTTTGAGTAAACTGGATGACAATCCGGTAGCAATAAATATACGGCTGGCTGCGTGGTGTATGTATGTGCAGTCATTTCCATGTATGGGTGTAATGTAGAACTAGCCACACTATTACCTTGCATGCCATACAGCTCACATCCTACTTTGCATCTCCTAACATACTGCAAACAAGAGTATCATTAATATATTAAAACAATACGCCTACCTTAAAAGCTTAAAAAATACAAACAATAATTGCAATAACTGAGCAAAGAAACAGACATACGTAAGCTGGATTATTAGTAGGCTTATAATACACGATGCAGCTTCAGAGTACAGAGACCGTAGCAACAGCAGGGGGAGTTTGTGAGTTATTTGGCGGTATAATCACGGAACGCCCGAGCCACCGGTGCCAGGGTCTCGAGGTCAGGGTCTCGTGCGCCGCCGTCCCCAGACACCGCCTCTAGGCACATTAGTGTGCTCTATATTCGGAACAAATACATTTCAAATTATTACGTAGAAACCTTTTTACTAAATAATACCCTCCCACTCACATTTTGTATTCACCCACGTACACGGCGAAATCTCGCGTCCACAGGCGTTTTTACATATTAAAGATGTTTTAGAGCACAAAAAAGCACACGTGTACTTTACTACTAAATATTTAAACATAAAAACTTGTTTGTAGGAAGATATTGAATGAAAAATGACTTAAAAAATTCAAGATAATTTTTACAAACGTAAAAAAGAGGATTATTAATAATTAATCGGCCGCACGATGAAGTAAAAATTAGTTAACCAGTAATTCTATCATTCATACGCCAATAATTTCACAGTTCTTGAAGAAGGAAGGAAGAAATAGTACTGAATGATATCAGCAATATCATTCGGTGACTTCAACACACATTAAGAGGCAGTAAAAGAGAAAACAATTCATATAAGTTTATAAAATAAGATCGTGCACACACACACACACACACACACACACATATATATATATTGTAGCATGACAGATAATGCCAATAATTCTGAATGGTAGAATGATCATAAAAATAAAATAAAAACATTTTAAATCCGAGAAAGCAAAATAAAGAATTAATTAAGAACCACCGTGAAGTACAATCATAGATTAAAGCAAAAGTTCATTTAAAACCAATGTTACAATGAGTGATGAATCATCAAAATAAATTTAAAAACTAAATATGAAAAAGGTAATACCCAGGTAAAATAGGAGTATCACTTGGTGAACCAAGAAAAGGTATCACTATTTTCAAACGGAATAACGTGGACAGCAGATTTAGTAGGAGGCGAGAATATACTTCCCAGTAGTATACACCAACAACTCCGTAAGATAAATTTTGTAGAGAACAGCTCCCTAAATAAGCCGATAATATATAATAACGGAGAAGAGGATTTATGGTCAGTGAAGATACAAGAAATACGGGATTTCCAGTGCGAAACCACCAACGAGAAAATACCCATACACCAAGCAAATCGTTTAATAAGAGTGTACGAAAAATATAAATCAGTATTTTCAGATGAACCGGGTAAAGTCAAGAACTACCAGTGTAAACTTGAGTTTAAGGAAAACGTGGAATTTAACCGGAGGTCATACCCAATCGCGCATTCACTGAAGGAGGCCGTGAGAACGGAAATTAATAAGATGATCAGCAGTGACATAATTGAGATTAGTCAATCTCCATACACTAGTCCAATCATTGCTGTTCCCAAGAAAAACGGACAAGTCCGGCTTTGTTTGGATGCGCGCGAGCTAAATAAAACTATCGTTAATGACCGAACATCACCCGGTGAGATAGAGGAAATACTGAAACGATTTCACGGCACCAAGTTTATCAGTACATGGGACACTGTGTGTGGTTACTGGCAAGTGGAGTTGCACCCACAGAGTCGTCAGTATGTGGCGTTCATTTTCGAAGGGCGCAATTACCAGTTCAAGAGACTGCCCTTCGGACTTGTAAATTCAGTAGCAATCTTTGTGGCCTGTATGGACCAAATACTTGGACAGGAAGCATTCCAATTTACCACAGTCTATGTAGACGATATCTGCTGATTACTTCGGAAACCCGGGAGGAACACTGTTACAGAGTAGAACATGTACTCGAGAAGTTAGCCAAGAATAATATAACTCTCAAATTGGAGAAATCCAAATTCATTGCTCGAGAAGTACAGTTCTTAGGTTTTAACCTAGACGATAGAGGTATAACCCCATCATCAGAAAAAGTGGAGGCGATTCAGAAGTTCCCTAAACCAAAGAACAGGAAACAGTTACAATCTTTCCTCGGACTCTGTAACTATTACAGAAAGTTTCTGCAACAATATTCCGAGCTGACAGCAAAGTTGCAACCGCAATTGTCTGCAAAGAACAAATGGACCTGGGGTGAAGAACAGGATATTACTTTCCAACGAATCAAAGAAAAATTTTTAGAGAGTGTTATACTTCGTCACCCGGATTTTAAGAGACCTTTCTTTTTGAATTGTGATGCTAGCAACATCAGCTTAGGAACAACTTTATATCAGGAAGATGAGGAGGGTCACCATCTGGTGATAAGCTTTGCTAGTCGTACCCTGAATCAATGCGAGAAGAACTATAATGTGACCGAGAAAGAATTGCTTAGCGTAGTATTCGCATGTAGCAAATTCCGGACATATATTCTCGGGTATCCAGTTACCGTCCGCACTGATCATAAATCCATCTCATTTCTACGTAGGTGCAAGTTGAGTCACGGCCGATTGGCTAGATGGGTACTCGCCCTACAAGAATACAACCTACAATGGGAGTATATTCCGGGGAAAAAGCATGTTGTAGCCGACGTGTTGTCACGCATTAATTTGGAAGACCAGACCTTCAAGGGAGTGGAGGAGAGCTTAGTCAAAATCTACAACCTGATTAAAACAAGATCCGATTTAGAAGCTTTACTAGTAAACATCCGCATCCACCAACAGTCTGATCCTAAACTAAAAAACATTATTAATCGATTGGAAGCAGACGATGACACAGTTTCTAAATATTACCATGTTAACAAAGGTATACTATTCGTTAAAACAGCCTTAAATAAAGAAACATGGAAGGTGATTATTCCGAACCACATCGAGAAAGAGATTATAATCGATTACCATATAAGGTATGGCCATATGGGAGCGCTGAAAGTGATACAGGCTTTAGATGAGAATTGTAAAATAAAAAACATTAACCGAAAGGTAAGAAATTACTTGAAATCATGTAATATTTGCCAGTGCGTTAAAGTTAATAACGAAAAGAAAGAAAGTATAATGATACCGATAACATCTAAAGCGAAACTGGAAAAAGTGTTTTTAGACATCTGCGGACCATTTCCCCGTAGTGGCGGGCGACACAGATACAAATACTTAATCATAATCATGGACCATTTTACAAAGTATGTAAAGCTATATCCGGTTAATCGGGCAACCACAGTAAAAGTTCTTGGAGTCATAACGGAGTTATATGTGCCAGAAGTAGGTAAACCATCTTCAATCATTACTGACAATGGTACACAGTTTAAAGGGAGAAGATGGCGGGACACATTATTAACACTTGGGATTAAAACATATAAGACGTCAGTCTACCACCCAAGTAGTAATCCGGCAGAGAGGGTACTGAGAGAAGTGGGGAGAATCTTGCAAACGTACTGTCACAACCAACAGAAAAAGTGGCAAGAGTACTTATCAGCCTAAATTGAGAAGATCAAATTGAGTGGTAAGAGAAGTTCCTAAATTTTGCTCACCATCTAGCTATAGGAATTACCCCTTACTCCGCCATGTACGAGAAACCAACCCCCCGAGAGATTGAAGAAATAATAGAGTTCCCAACGAACAATGGTCGTAAGTGTGATAAGGTGAAGTTCTATAACAAGGTGGCCGAAGACCAAGAGAAACGGCAAGCCAAATATCAAAAGGCAATCGGACGAGTAATAACTTATAAAGAGGGAGAAAAAGTTTTGTTAAAAAACCGAGAACTACCCAGCACCCTTGAAGGGATAACAAAAAAACTATTGTTACTATATACTGGACCATATGTCGTTGCCAAAAATAATAACAACAATACGTACGAACTGAAAGAAATAGTTTCTGGAAAAGTCAAAGGAGTGTACAACCAAGCCTCCATCAAAAAGTATTACGAAGATTGAATTTTGAAACATCAAAATTTAAAAATGAGTAAGATCAACTTACTCAAACAATTTAGAAAGAAAACATTTGGAATAATTAAAAAGAAGAATTTGAATTTTGAATATAAATTATCAAAATTTAAAAATATAAGTAAGATCAACTTACACAAATAATTTAGAAAGAAAACAATTTGGAAATAAAAATAAGAAAGAATTTTGAATAAACATCAAAATCCTAAAATATGTAAGACCAACTTACGCAAACAATTTTGAAAGAAAACATTTGGAAATAATTAAGAAGGAGAAGAATGAATTTTGTATAATATAAATATCAAAATTAAAAAAAAAACAAGTAAGACCAGCTTACATAAATAATTCGAAAGAAAACATTTGGAATAATTAAAAAGAAGAATTTGAATTTAGAATAAAAAATTATCAAAATTTAAAAATATAAGTAAGATCAACTTACACAAACAATTTTGAAAGAAAACATTTGGAAATAATTAAGAAGGAGAAGAATAAATTTTGTATAATATAAACATCAAAATCCTAAAATAGTAAGACCAGCTTACACAAATAATTCGAAAGAAAACATTTGGAATAATTAAAAAGAAGAATTTGAATTTTGAATATAAATTATCAAAATTTAAAAAGAATAGTAAGACCAGCTTACACAAATAATTCGAAAGAAAACATTTGGAATAATTAAAAAGAATATGAATTTTGAATAAAAAAAAAATATCAAAATTCCAAGAGATAGTAAGATCAACTTACGAAAACAATTTAGAAAGAAACAATTTGGAAATAAATAAAAAGAAGAATATGAATTTTGAATATAAATTGTCAAAATTTAAAAAAGAGTAAGAACAACTTACGCAAATGTTTTAGAAAAAAATAATCTGAGTTTAAAAGAAGAAAAATAGAATGTGAGTTTTGTAAAAATCCCCAAAATTTTAAAATTAGTAAGATCAACTTACCACTAATTTTAAAGAAAATAATGTGAATAATTAAAAAGAGATAGTAAGATCAACTTACAACTAATTATTTACGGAATTTAAAATTGAAAGAGAATAAAAGAAGAATTGTATTTTATTGAAAAACAATAATAAGACTGAATTACACAAATAGATTTGAAGAAAATAATGTGATTAATTAAGAAGGAAAATATGAAAGAATCCAGAATAAATGTGAATATCAAACATTTGAAGTAGTAGAGAAGAAAAACAAAAAAGAGTGTGGTATACAAGAGAAGGCAATAATTTGGAAATAAAGAGAAGAATTCATTATTATAATAAAATTATCAAAATCAAAAAAAGAAAAAAAATGAATATAATAAGAATGACCTATGACTAACTATTAATGAAACCATTATGGAAACAGACAATCAAGAAGGATGATTATAATATTACTCAGTTCTGAAGAAACAAAGAAGAACAACTCATACCAAAAATATGAAGAAAATGATTTTGACAAGAAAATAATAAAACATTAATGAAAGGCAAAGAGAAATAATAACCACACGGAAAATATAATATTAATAAGTTAATTTTAATGAATACAAAAGCGGATTAATAACTTTCTGAGTGTAACGAGCAAAAAATTTTAAATTTCTTAAATTTTCACCTCGACGGAGTGCGTTCACACGAGGCGGTGTCAACGACTTATAGTTGACGCAATAAATAAAGCGTAATGAGAAGATGTCAGAGTAGCGTCGCTAGCTTGACAATAGAAAGACGTTAAGCTTAAACTAACTATAGAAATTGGTGGTACAAGATGACAGGGAAAGTGTAGTTTAAAATTATTGCTATCTACTGCTGTAACAATTGGGCGAGGACATTCACACTCGTACTGAGAATCGTGGCAGATGTTTGACCATGTTACGTCAGTATCCGATAAACGACAATAAGAGTGTAACTACACGTTACAATGGAACGGATGCACTGCACTTTAAGAAACAATACGAGGGCTAAGATCGGACAAAAACTCAAATCATGTTACGCAGCTGGAGTTATCGTCTAGGTGACAGACAGAATTTACGAGTGGAAAGTTGGGGTGACTTCACCAGCCAGCAGATGTTCAAAATTATTAATAGCCACAAAAAAAGGGGTATAACATAGAACAATACGTCAGTTGGACCGAAAGTACAGATAATGGCAATCTAGAGAAACACTGAGTTTACTTCAGACAATAGGTTGAAGGACAAGCTTCTAATAGCCATAGTTTCTACGAAACGGGTCAACGTTCGTCAGAGCAAAATCGGGGGAGGCCTAAGAACCTATCAGAAGCCATAGGCCAGAGAGAAAACGAAGAGAGAGGAGTGTTTCCATAGCAACAGGAACGAAAAACCTATCGGAAGAACTATGACGTAGGATCTTGACATAGTGGGACAAAATATTCCAAGAAAACTAAAAACTGACCAATCACGAAATGAGGTAGGCGTGAGCTGCGCCAGAGACAAAATTTTGAGTAGGGACGAGTTAATAAAACTATCTGTCCAAGACGGGGAAGCCAGTTATTATACTCGAATTTTAAAACAGTTTATTTCAATCGGACGGGAGAGTCTTTACTAAAATTCGGAAGAGTCTTATCTTAACCGTTAACAGTTATTAAGTTTTACTCAAATCGACAACCAGTTTACTTTGAGTAAGAAGCGTGTCTTCAGTCGTATATCAAATTTTCAAGTAATACACTTTAAGTTCGAGAGACAGTGTTACGCAATTTTCAGACAGTTTATTCTAATTGTTCGGAAGTGAAATCCGAAGTGCGACGTAACGAACTTAGATAAGAATTATTCAAAGTGAACAATCAGATCGTTACACGAACAGATATCACCACACAAATAATATACTAAACAGTTGAACTTAACATAGTGTTACTACACCTTATTAACACCATAATGAATGTGAAACATTAAACAAAATATTAGATCACATGAACATTTGATAAAGCAGCGATAAGTGGAACTAGACAAGTACATTAACGTTAAAAGAAACACACAACATACATCGTAAGATGAAGTATATAATTGAACATTAAACATCAATTATTCACATAAATCAACACCAACGCGAGTGATCGGAAGAGTGAGTTAAGTGATTGCGATACAACAGCATTCAACGAAATGTGTCTCCATGCCATCTCCATCACTGGAACTCGACTGCACCAACGCTTAATGGATATTTCATAAATCAAGTAACCAATATCTTAATCATTACTACTTAGTTACTTCTACTGACCTGATTCTTTCAAAGAATTCATCCCTGAGAAAATTATTAATAAACGCAATGAATAGATCAGAAATTAAAACGTAATTAATAAATATATCAACAAAAGCTTATCTGGGATTGATGAACGCATTAATAAGTAGGATATGAATTGTTATATTATTTGATTTATATATGTATGTATGTTTTTCTTTGTTTCAGCATATATTAAAACATGAATTTGTTATTATAAAATATGTATGTATTTCAGGTACAGCGACGTATCATATGTACAATTATAATTATTGTGAATGACAAATAAACTAGTAATTTAAGTTGATCATATATATGCGTTCATTATTATCTAATACAACCCAGACATTAACTTAAAATTTGAAAGAAATATAAAGTTGAATTTTAAGAGTTTCTTTTGCTCAATTAAAGTAAATGAATTGACAACACTAATTTATTCTTCGTATTGTTTAAATTAGCAGCCATCCTTACTATTTCTTTTATGAATTTGCTAACTGCTATAATTTTTTATTGTTCGACTAAGCTTTTCGTCATTACTGACATCTTCAGGTCTTAAACAACCTATTTCATTCTTCGTATTGTTTAAATTAGCAGCCATCCTGGTCGTTGCTTCAGGTCGTTGTTTAAGACCTGAAGATGTCAGTAATGACGAAAAGCTTAGTCGAACAATAAAAAATTAAAGCAGTTAGCAAATTCATAAAAGAAATAACACTAATTTAGTAAATGATATCAAGTATGTGTTTTATGAATAATCGGAATAGTTATACATTGTGTTAAATAGCTGCATAACGCGCGGCATGAAAGTAATCAGTTGATGCAAATAAATACATATTATCTATTGCAAATAAATGTAATACAATATCAAAATATTTATTATAAATCAATTATATTGATTTGATATCATCATAAATTTATATTATATGAGGAAGAGAAAAGAAAGAAAAATATGTTTATATAATATGATCATAATAACAACTTGAAAGTCAATTATAAAGAAACCAATTAAAAATTAACTGACATAAAATAATACCATTCAAATAATTAATAAGAACTAAAGAGAAAATAATATATATAAAAAAGTATGCTATCAACGTAAATAACCAGAAGAAGATATAATGAGAATTCAGATGAAGAAGGAAAAGTTACACAATAACTAGTAACAAAAATATTAACAAAAGTTTCTAACCATAATAAAAATGAATATATCAGACGAGCTAAAAAGTTAGAAGAAAATATAATGAGAATAATAAATATTAAGAAGAATAACTAAGATAGAGAATGTGAGATAATCTGAGAAACAATGAAGTGAAGTATCCAAAGATATTTTTATTAGTCGACAATGAGACTATTTTATGTGTAATTTTTATTTGATCACTGTCTATAGATAATTCCAGCAGCATTATGTTTTTGAGCAGAGATGATTTGCCTCTGAACTCAATTTGAAGTGATGTATGGCCAGCAGAGTATATGTAGCCACAACTGCCACTCTAGACTGCCCCAGCTCACATGTTAGGGAACGTTAGGGAATTAATATCCCAGGGATAAAACACGAAGTTTAGAAAAGAAAGTATATAATAATAATAATAATATATCTCAGAAAACACTAACTATCCAAGAAGAATCAAAGTCAGATAAGTGACTATAAAGTTTATTAAGCTCAAGTATGAAAAAGTCGATATAGAAATGGAGAGGAAAATGAAGAATAATAAATAAAAAAGTTATCATAAGCAATTATTTCATCCATAATCAAGTCTGAAATAATCACTTCTGGAGGAGAGCAATCTGTAGCATGACAGATAATGCCAATAATTCTGAATGGTAGAATGATCATAAAAATAAAATAAAAACATTTTAAATCCGAGAAAGCAAAATAAAGAATTAATTAAGAACCACCGTGAAGTACAATCATAGATTAAAGCAAAAGTTCATTTAAAACCAATGTTACAATGAGTGATGAATCATCAAAATAAATTTAAAAACTAAATATGAAAAAGGTAATACCCAGGTAGAATAGTAGTAGGTAAAGCAGAAACCCAGAACAAGACAACATCCACCATACAAGGTGATACATTTATAAGGAACAAGAAGAGTAGGTAAGGAAGAAACCCAGAACATGACTAAATCCACAACAAGAAAAGAAAATATTTTGTAAGAAACAAGAAGAGTAGGTAAGGAAGAAACCCAGAACAAGACAAGATCCACCATAGAAGGTGATACATTTATAAGAAACAAGAAGAATAGAAAGAATCAATGAAGAAAACCAGAACAAGACAGCATCCACAACAAGAAGGAGTGCTCTTATAAAAAAACCAAACCCCAAAAGAAACTAATAAACATAATAATAAATGAAAGTATAACAAACTATCAAATGTAGAAACCACATGTAAAATAAATGTAAGCCAAAAAGTGTATAAAGTAGAATTGAAAGTGAACCAATGTGAAATAATTATATAATGCCAAAAGACAAACCTTCATTATCTTCTATAAATAGATTTCTTGTTTTCAATGAAACTATAAAACTATTTAGAAATAAAATCCAAGAATGAAAAGGGGAAAGTGCAAGTTTTGGTGTTATAATAAATAAACCTTATGTGTTAATATTGCAGTTCACAAACTAAGTAGATTGTGAAATATTACAACTTTGAAGTGCTTATATTGTGTCTATGAATAATGTAAAATAAAGTATTATCATGACAGGTAATACATGTGTTTTTTAAGTAACTGCCACTTTTAATTATACAACATTCAGTAGAATGAACCAAAATAAAACAAGAGCAGGCATATATAAAAAGTGAAGTGACAAGGAATCATTACCCCAAAATCCAACAAAAAACAGATAAAAACTGATAATAGAACCTAGTGTAAGAAATAGAGTATAAGATTATGATAATTATGTTTTGTTTATGTAGAATAAGTTATTAGAGATAATCAAGTTTAAAAATGTCAGAATCAACTAACATTCTTTATTTATAATATATTTATTGTGTATTACAAAAATAGTTAAGTATAAAATGTCTGAGTTTGAAAGACCAATGTTAATTTGAATTATGTGTTATGTATTTAAAGTATAAATTATATACTTATTGTTCTTTTGTTAAAATAAGAAAATGTTAATTAATGTCATAATAGCAAAGAAAGTCAGAGAGGGTATAAACCAACATGTATTATTTAAAAAACTTTGTATGTAAAAACTGTAAGAAATCTAGGCCAAATGTTAAAAACTAAACAGCCTCAAATTGATGAAATAAGTACAGAAAAACAATCAAACTGAAGGAATTTATACAAGGTAAATCAGTCATAAAGTCATGTAATTGGAAATATAGTTAAGAAAGATTTTGTAAAAAGATAGCCAGAATTATTGTTAAAAATGCAAATGTAAAAACTCAAAATTCAGAGAGGGGAGTCATATATTACTGTATAATATTTTAAAACATAACCAATTAATCTAATTACAAGAAATTAAGGGAAGATAAACCTTTTATTACAATCTGAGATTTAATACGATCATTAATATAACTTGTAAAATGGCAGAATTTTGGAAAAGGACAGGAAGTGATTTTTAAAACTTATAATTTTCAAAATGAGGTAAAAATACCATTTTAGATCAAAAACTTAATAAAACTACATTATTTGGTATCAAATTAAGCAGAATGAACTGAAGAAGAAGATTATGTATTTAATAGTTAATAAATTTGAATAATAGCAAAAATATAATCAGTTATATAATGTAAAATTCTCACATGCACAGGATGCCAATAATATTGAAACAATGGATTGAATAATATTAATTTGGCTAAGACTTTAGTCGAAGACGAAGGAAGTAAATTAGTTCATTATTAGATATCGTGAAGCACAGTTGACACGAGCCATTAAACAGTTTAACCTAATTGCTGATACATTAATGGCGCATGTTTTATAAGCCCAGATTCGAAAAACGCGAGTTTTGTGAAAATACATTTTAAACGCAAACACAGTGAAACAAACATCAACAAACATTAAATCAATACGGAACAGAACAGAACATAGTGAATACACCAACTAAACGATTAAAACAATAATTAAACAACACGAAACGGAAAGTGAAATTCTCGACCCATACACTAAAGTGGAACATAACTATTTACAATACATTTTATCCAAGTGGAACACTAACACTCAACAAGGAACACTCCACCAACACACAAAGGAAGAATCGCAGCCACAGGAACGAAAAATCGTAGGGAAAGCAACTTTTATTAGTAGAAGAAACAGCGAGGCGACTTCGTCTTACGTCTGGACTAGCAGCGGCC
The DNA here is from genome assembly GCA_034769895.1 of Magicicada septendecula. Lineage (NCBI taxonomy): Eukaryota > Metazoa > Arthropoda > Insecta > Hemiptera > Cicadidae > Magicicada > Magicicada septendecula. The sequence continues at coordinate 667,590,833 of CM068368.1, forward strand.
ATCACTGATTTCCCACAATCCAAAGCGACACAGTCTATTCAACAGAACGGTTTGAAAGCATCTTACTTAACATTATATATTGAATAACATACATGTATTTTAATTTTTAAGTGAATATATTTTTTGTAATGTTATACTTTTAATACTTTGCCCTTTCTCTCTGACTATACCTAAAATAACTGTTAAAAGAACCCGAATATGAATAATTGTACGAACTATTGAAAAAGACCCTGAGAATCGATTAATCAGTCGATATAAAATCGACATAATAACTATTTGTTAATAAAATTTCTTATTTACTACAAAATTGAACATTATTTATTCCTAAAAGATAATTAGCATAATACGTAATTTGAATTGAGCTAACTACCAGAATTTCGTCACCAAGAAGGAAGATAACCTCCAAATAAGAAAAGTTCACATATCGATTGTTCTTGGAGACAATTCTATTAACTGGTGAAGGAATTTTAAAAATACAGAAAAGGACTTAATTCTTTTAAAACAAACAATAAAAAGTGCTAAACACCACAGAACATAATTAAAATTTTAATATTTAATTAATTAAAAAAAAAATGTATAAACAAAATTTTTTTTCACAAACGTTTATAAATTAACCCAATTCATCTCATCATTATTTGTAAGTTGTTACAATATATATATATATATATATATATATATATATACCCCTATAAAATTTTATGTATTAAAATGGTTTTTTCTGTTTTTATAAGAATTACTGAAAAGTCTGATTGAAAAATTTGTATTCCTAAAACTTATTTTGGGTCGGCTTACCTTCATACATAAGGTCTGCTTTGTTTCTTGGAAGGAGGTCGCAAATGTACTTAAAGAATAAACTGCTTTAAAGAATAAACAAGAGACAATACTCAAGTACTTAAAACCAGTCTGGATGTACTGATTTACTTATGGGGGACTGCAGTAATTCAAACATCGACGTAGTACAGCGCTTTTATAATGTGGTACAAAGGACAGAGTTCTAGACCCCCAGTTACTTGCCAAACCACGTTATACTGAAGGACCTCAAGGTAACCTTCTGTTCGAGAAGAAATTAACGTCATTACACGAGGTACAAAAAGAGACTAACAATGCACCCCAGCTAGCTGGCGAAAGAAGTGCTGGGTGACATACAAGACAATTAAAACGCCTCTGACAAAATAGATTTTCTTGTTTCTTTTTTAGATTAGAATAATGGAGGAGCGCGAGCGCGAGCGCTCGCTAGACCACACTTCATAAACCACGTATTTCTTTTCTTTCACTAACATAAGTTTTGCTTAATGTTATTAAATGTATTTGTAACAGATTACAAAATAAAATAAAGCTAAAAACTTTAGCTAACGTGGTAAACACGTTATAAGACTATCAGAGATATAAAGTTAAAATTGACGAATGTCGAATTAATTTTTAGTGCTGTTTTCTATATTATGTTGAACAAACGAAATGAGTTTTATTTTCTTGGGCAAGTTATTCTACACACATTACTTTCCTCATATTGGAGAAACAGGGTCGAAAAGGGCAAAGCAAAACACACCTGGCGAGACGTGAAGTGCCGAGTTTTGTGAATATTTGATGAGGAATGAATCATGAGTGTATGCAGAATTTCATTCCTGGGGAGTGTTCAACAGAAACCTGGAAGGTCTAAATATTATGGTCACCCATCACCTAACACCATCACCTAGATACACAGAATAAATTATTATCGCTTATTATAAATAATATTCAGACCTACCTAAAAATAAAGTAAAGTGACACCAATTTTACGGTCTTTACTTGAATTGGAAATATCCCCGGAGACACTCCTCTGTCTAGGCCCACGAATATGCAGGAACAAATGACAAAAAGCCTCCTTCTCATGACTAAAACCTCAACGTTCTTCACACAATCAAGAAAAGATTATAAAAATAAGAAAATGAAATAAAAACAGTTTACGAATTCACCTTGTAAGGTAAAAATGTTTCTGCGTTGGACGATATGTGAGTTCGCGACCCAAGGTGGTTTCCAAATTGACAGTAAAGCAATAAAAAGTTTAATTAATAAATTCTAACAAACTTACACTTAACGAGACCGAAAGAAATATTTAAGAAATTTAAGATCTATACTATAGTTTCACATCAACGTGCTTAGCACCGCATCGCAGTAAGCGGCAAGAAAATGTACTAATTGGTCTCAGACAGTTCTTTTTTTTTCATTACGTTCTACAGACTGACTTCATTTTCTGGGGAGAAACTTTAACTTAAGCACGGAGTTTACTAAAAAAAATGTATTACGGTGTGCGAATGAAATTTTTGTACGGGAAGTTGCAGTAAAAAACATTGTTTTTCATTTATTAATATAGTAAAAAATCGCAAAACTACAAGCAGGTCAAATTTTACGGTGCCATAATAAGTGGTATAGATCTACTCATAGGTTAACCTGATGGCGCTCCTTGCTGTTGATATTCAGTTGTTAGATAACAAGCTAACAAGGCTTGATCCTTTTTAGTCTTCTCTGCAAACCATCGTTAGCAAACAGCCTTGATGCGTATTCATTAAAAACGTGCGTCAGAAATCGATTTTGGACTGTTGGGTTGTATTAACTATATTTTAAAAACTGTTAATACGCCATACACTATTAAAAGGACTGTTAAAACTGTTAAAAAAAGTCGTAAACGGCATACACACGCCCACATGTAGGTCTTCTTGCTGGCAGCCTTCAAGCCTGGCACTTAATACATTTGTAGTGAATTACAACTATGAAATTCAGCGATGCACTGTAGTTCCCGTAATAAAAAGAGGACAGACAGCGCCTCGTCTATAAAAAAGTAAACAGTTATTTTCCCACGTTACGGTCAAGTTCACATGCGAGTGATGCTTATTTAATAATCAGATTCGCATCGAATCTATACAAATAGTGATGACGAACGAAGTAAGCAATGTTGGTAACGCGCAGAGTACACAATACCGGAATTCACCACTGTTTGGTTCCCTGTCTTGACGCCAGTTCGTGTAACGGGGCACCCGCAACCTAACAGTTGTAATGACCAAAAATTTTAATTTTTTAAATTTTGATCAAGAAGAGCGCTACACCAGTCGAGTCACCCCAACCCGAGCCAGAAGTAATAAATAAAGAGACAACTTAACAACATGTCAACTGGACGCTTGCCAAGAACAATGAGAGAATGCCTGACACAACACTACAATAGGAAGTAAGGATCGTCTGTGACAGACTCGGCTCAACTGAGATTTACAGCCCCACAACAAACTAAACAAAAGATGCAGTACGGTGGCCCAGATACGGAGAAATTGTAGCGAACACACGCTGTAAGGTTAATTTGGAGCGTGCCAGCAATAAGAAAAGGATACTCACACAAAGGGTTTAGGAGATTCTCACCCCGTATGAAAACAAAGCGGTGTATATCGAGTGAATGGAGCCAGGATGTGTGCACAGCGTGAAAACATCTTACTGGTGACAACTAGTATTTATGACGGGAGACCGGAGTGGCATCTTGGGAATGACGACACGCATGGAGCTACTAATTGACGAAAAAGGGTCGTGGGAAGTCAAACAATAACGAAACGCTACGTATTGTTCGCGTGAGAATAACTGCAGACCTTCAGAGCATACTTGGACAAAAGCTTGATAGACAGGCGCGGAATTGCTCTACATTCTAAGAAATGGTACGGAGCCCTTTCGTCGTGTACTTGAGGGGATGCCCGATAACCAACCAGAGTCCAGCATCTTCCCAGGACGCAGGTGGAGAGGACTGTTGTCATGATAGCAACGCGAACAGCGAATCAGGGGTCGAGAACCATAGTTCTGCATAGTGGTAGGAATTCATCTGACCTATCGTGGTTGACCAAAGGCGTATTTGCCAGGACATTGCATTATGGTAAATGAAGCTTAATACAAACTGTTTACAGGGCACGTGGAGCCTCAGTCTTAATACATATCTCAGTCTTAATATAATTCTCAGTCTTAATATAATTTTCAGTCTCAATATATCTCTCAGTCCTACTCTATTTTCAATATTACTATAAAACTCAGTTACGCAGTGATTTAGTCAGTTAACATAGTACTTTCAGTTATTCACAAGTTATTCAGTCATAGTGTATTCGCAGTGACTCAATCATGCAGTATACTTCAGTTGTTAAAAACTTTCAGTTACTCAGTTTTCCGCAGCTACGGCTTGTTAAGAACTAAGTTATTTATTAACAAGTTAATCAGTTAATCAGTCTTCATTTAATAACAGACTCACAAAACTTTACGTCAATATTTTACCGAATTAGGGAAATGTATCGTAGCGCAGTGTGAAGTGTTATAATACCGAATGGAACAATACACCACGTAATCCAAACACAATACATTAACGTATATAGACGCACGAAGAAGTTTGACGATAGACAGTTATATGTATACACGATCATTAACAATGAATGCACTCATGCAACACAAAACTTTATAGATTTTCATACTAACGGCTGACACCAAAGGAGAACACACACACCGCGAGTGTTAAGTGATGATAAGCATGGAATCTACACAACCTTACGTATTTGGATCATCAATGGAAAGGAGTTTCGCCGATGGAGTTTTTGGATAATCCATTTTCACAAGTAAATCTTTATGTTATTACTGTTATAATAACTCTACTGTCCTGACTCTTTTCAAAGAAATCACCCTTTGAGAATTTAGATTGATTATTATGGTAATATTAAATATAAAGCTACTCATCTGAGGCAAAATGAACGCATTACTGTAAGATTAATATGTTGATTGTCTATGTTTATGTATGTTCATTGTGTTATATATATATGTATGTTTTCAGCGAACGACGTAATAAATTCATATTGTAATTTGATTCTTATATATATATATATATATATATATATATATATATATGTGTTTTCTTTTATGAATGTACTTACAGGACATAATTTATATCCATATATCGGAAGTTTCTTTATTTGAATAATGTTAAATAAATAAGTGTTTATTTGTTAAGTATTTATGCGTTCATTATTGTCAATTTTACCTTGTAACAGATACTAACGTCAATTGAATGATTTGTAGTAAAAATTTTCTATATCGTTTTTATACAACTATCAGAGTCTCAGTGCAGTAATTATGCTAATCGTTAATGAACACAGTCACTAACATCAAAGTAATTAATATATCACGTAAATTCAATTAATTTGACATGAATTAACCTAATTGGATAATTACATAATTAAATTCCACAAATTAGCATAATTGCACATTATACAGTGCGTCTCTTGCTGTGAACGCGTTGTACCGAAAGAAAATAGCATTCAACGGGCTATGATCCGGACACTTCAGGGTATTACAACATTCCTTGCATTTTCTGTTCGTCTGTCTCTCTATTGCATTTGAGAAAAAGTTTACGATTCTGATTAAAATAGTTGTAGCATAATGGAACGTAACGTCGACACTACATGTCTACATGTGCTTCGCTCCCTGGAGTGGCCTACTTTATCAGAGTGGTTCAGTAGCGATTATTTAGGCTGTAAACAATAGATTTAGAGTTCTGAAATGAGAAAGAAATGTCTTTAGGTTTACATTTGTTTGCCTGTAGAACATTTGTTCCGTTTTATAGACAATACCGAGGTCACATCACATTGATGTATGCGACTTACTGCTTATGGTATTACAGTATATGCAGCTGAGTTACATTTAATGGAACCGTTAATTGTTCCGTATCGTATCCATAAACTGTCTCACAAAACGGCAGCATCACATCAATGATCTGCCAACTAGAATTTCGGAGCCTCTGATTTGAACAAATTTAGCCTAATCGTTTTCATTGAACTGGGCTATTTAGGTAACACTCTAAAAACTGTAAGATGGACCGTAACTTGAAAAAATATATTTGACTGTGACAGGATTGTCAAGCAAGTGTTACATCCACACACGTTTTCGCTCACAGGAAAACGGTAAACAATCTTATCTACAGCAAATTGGCTTTACAACAAGGATTAGGATTAGGATTACTACGATGCGCCTATTTTCAACGTCCTTAACTTCTGCCTTATATTTATTTTCCCCTGATGGAAATCTCAGTATCCTTTCAACCTCGTCTGCGTGACCACAGAACTTAGAATATCCACAGAGATCTTCTGTACTGAAATGATTTTCTCATGTATCCTGCATCTTGTACCACTGACCAGACGTACGCCTATCCACTTTTAGAGCCAGAGTCCTTTTCCAAGCGCAAAAGTGTTCTTATCCTTTGCCCATTCATCCACCCTCCGAAAGATCATATGTAATAAGTAAGAAATGTAAGAGAAATAGGGTACAGAAGCAGAATATGTAAACAAAAACGAATCTTTACTGTATACTTCACACACACACAAACACGATGCAATTTTTAATTTCTAAATCAAATAGCACGTATGTAGCAATTAAAAAAAAATACATAAAGTCATCACGAAGTATAAAAAGCGGATGGTAACAAGAGCTTATGTAAAAGCAATTAATTCAGTAAACGGATGAGTGGTAGTGAAAACGAACAGGTGCGAACATGTTCCCACGTGTCGTTACTGTGTATCGTGTTAGTATCGATTTTACGTTGTAATCGCTTGTGAATTGGAGAAAACGAATGACGACACGTGACAGGTAGTATACTGACCCCTTTACGTCGAGTGGCAAATTATGAATCAACTAGACCAAAACATACACGAATAAACAACAACAAAGTTTATCTGTTGTAGAGATAAAATAATCTCATGACTAAACATAACTATATTAAAGCACTTGTATACTAATAAATTTAATGTTTTACATACATACATACATACATACATACATACATACTTACGTAAAACTACAACTTATTACTAACCTTATAGTTTATTACTATAGTCCAGCATCTTCACTATTTGTGATTGATGTCTTTTACAGTTTTTAAAATGTACACATATCATACTATGTTGCACTTTGTACACACCGCACTTTTATGGTAACACTTAGTACATTGTTTTTTAATTGCTAAAGTGTTTTATGGTACAAATGTTTCATAGCATGATACTTAATCCCTCATTTCTGACTTTTGGAATGGGTAACTACTGACTTTTTTATTATTATTATTATACAAATACTCCTTTATTTTTTTATCAGTATTGATCACTGATTATGTAATGTTACATAAAGCTCCCCCACTAGAACATATTTATTTTTATTTCAATATTAAAATTAATTGTTTGATTCCTAATCATTCACCTTCTTTTATCATTCTTCATAATGTATTTTCATCTCTGTTTGGTTCTATACACCTTTTATTTTGTTATTGGTAATTGACTTGCTTTCATACTCAACTCTCTTTCCTGGAGGAAAATTTACTAATGATATTATTTCTCGTGGTGGTGGTTTTTCGAACATCACTTGATGAGGACGGGTCACAATAGTCAATAAAAGCACTTGTTCTAACTCTCTCATATTTCTATTTACTTCTATACCTGTCCTTGCTCAATTGAGCTTCTGTCTACTATCTTCCTTCTGTTTTCTTCCTTCATACTTCTGGAATCTGATATAATATCTTCTTAGCTGGTTTATTATCCCTTAAATATTTAATTTCCTTAACATTCTTCCCTATCCTGTGCGGTGGTTCAGTTCGGGTGGCCACTTTTGGGTCCATTACTCCGCTGTCCATCCTTACACCTTCTGAGTACAGAGGGACGTACCGTCTGCTCAGGAAACTGATTGCTGGAACATTTCTACAGTCAATTCATTATATTTAAAAAAAAACTTACAAGTAGTCGATTGGCGACTAATAAAAAAATCACCCTTGGGATTATTCACGCTGTTGCTGTTTACATTTGATTATATATTTCTTTTTTTTTCTTGATTCCTTCTTATTTTCTGTACCGGTAGCTATTTTTAGATAACGTTATTGACAGGCATTTTTTGTAAATCCTTTTGACTTTCCTTCTTGTGACAGACGTTCTTCGTATCCTTTCTTCCTTTATCATTTTCAACTCCAAGAAATTCTAAATTGTAGCTGTATTAATTATTTTCATTCTTTAGTTTCATTGTAATTATAATCATTAAATTCTTCATTGTCCTTCTCATTTTACCGTCTTGTCTGAGCACATTACCATTAATTGTTTTTATTTTCTTCTCGTTTTTCCCATCAAAATATTATTTTTTCTATTATTCCATTCTAAATCATGTTATTTATAAATAAATTATGTAAGTCGTTCTTACATTCTCTTGGCGTTTTGTCGATTATCTTAAATCATATCGTTTCTAAATATATTAGGTAAGTTGTCCTTACATTATTTTGGAAGTTTGTTGATTTTTTTTTTCAAAATTAATTCCTGTAAATTATTGACATAAGTTGATCTTATTTTGTTTTATAATTTAGTATATTATCATTTTTCTTTCTTCATTTGATTTGCCTTTGTCTTAATTAATATTATTTATTTGGTTCTTTCTTTCCAATGGGTTGCTTGGTCGGTATACAGAAAATCAGTCCCCTTTTTTTTCTGGTTGATTATTACTTGGTTTAACCATGGTCCATAAACTCAGTTATTCCTCTTCCTCGGATTACTGGGGTGTTCGGAATTATTTGTCTCCTTGATAATCTCCTTATCACCCGGCTCTCCCACTTGGCTGCTACGAAACCTTCATTTAAGTCACGGTCTCCCGTCATAGTTAATTCCTTTTTAACTAACAGGTATGGTAACTCTTCTAACATAACATAGTCACTCATATTTAATACTATTCCAATCCCTTTGACCTCTGGATTATTTACCAAATATTTTAATGGTATTTTCCGTATTGAAGATATGACTGATATTGTCTGATACACTTCAATCGTCGGCATATTTAATTGAGATCTAGCCTTATTTAAGTTTTTATTCATTATTTTATGGTGGTTTACTTTTGACATGTTTATTAAGTTTTTTCTATAATTTTTAAACGTAATTACTCTCTTTGTTCATTAATTGGAAGGTTAAATACATTAATTAATCCACCTTCAATCATCTCTAATATTTCCCGTGTATTTTTTATTTTCTTGGGACGTACCATTCTTCCCGCTTCCGTTTTCTTAATTATTTGGTTCTTTACACCTTTAATGTTAATTTCTATGTGTATCATCTTTTCTTTGTCTTTGTTAGGTTTATCTTCAGATAACAATGCACTTTGGTCTTCTTTAGTACCTTCGGAAGTGCTGTCTAGTGTTTCATTCATATTCTTTAAACACGTATCCATTGTTTCCTCTAACTTTCTGAAACTTTCATCCATTTGTTTCATTAATGTTTCATGGTGTCTCTTGTTAACTTCTCTCATTTTGTTATCCCCTTCCAGTAAAATTCTCAACATCTCCTGTATGCTCATGTCTTCCTTTTGTGTGGGTTCTGGCATTTACTTCTGTTGCTTTACTTTGACTACAGTATTTCTTCTTCTATTTGCCTATTTGATTGTTCCAAGTTTTTATTATTTGGTATTCCTTTGAATTCTTCTATTAACAACCTATTATGTTCCTTCCTCCCATTACAAATATCTTCTCTGGATAGTTCAAACATAACCCTTATCCATTCCTTTAATTCTGCATTTTCCGTTTGTACCGGTTCCTCTGGTTGTCTTATTAATTGTATCATTTGTTCATACTCCTCCTGTGTATATTCCTCTGTCACATGTGCGTATATTCCCGTTCTTTCGTTTTTCATCTGAGTACAATTATCATACCATCTATCCCAATCTTCTTCAGTCATTCCTTCCACATTTTTACCGTTATTTTTGTGGATTTTCCCGATGGTCTCTTCTTTATCGCACCTTGTGTCTAACTCCCACATTTCGTCATAAATATCTCTTAACGTCATTTTGTCGTTTGGTGTTCCCGCTACATTCGCACGACTCATCTGTGCTCGTTCGTGATCAGTGGTATTTTCATTAGTATAATTCATATCCTTGCTGAATTTTTTAAATAGCACTGTCATCCATTCCGCGTAACTTAATCGTCTCTCTTGTTCGGGCATTTTCGTTTCCTGTTGTAGCATAGTTCTTTGTTGCATTTCTGTACTCCTTATAGTTGCCGACAAAAATTAGGTTTTTCGTTATATTAATTTGTGTATCTCTCGAAATTCTTTCCTAATTCAAGCCCTTTAAGTTGAGCGCCATTTGTAACGTCCCGCGAGTAAATCTCGTCTCTTCTGGTTACAAAGTTTGTATTTTGTGTGTGTAATTCTTTGGTATTGACAAATAAACCACGATATTCTTTATTATGTATTATATCTTCTTACAGGTAATTACTATTCAGTTGTTTGTAAAAGGGTAGGAGAGAGAGAGAGAGAGAGAGAGAGAGAGAGAGAGAGAGAGAGAGAGAGAGAGAGAGAGAGAGAGAATTCCTCTCTTTGAGTGCGATTTGATCGTTTGTTTTCTACGCGCGTTGCATCAGCTGTTTTCAATTTGCGAACCAATTACAGGTTATGTTATCCGTAGTACTTCATAAGTTCCGATGTCGGAGCTAACTTTCTTACTCTTCTCTGCTATTCACTTGTTTCCTGTAACAAAGCTGCTATCTACAAGAAATAATACAAAGTCAATTACCTAAAAGAAAGGTATTTATTGATTGAATTTGGTTTATTTTTCTGGAAATCATTACCTCCAATTCATCGGTTTACAAATCGATTATTTTCAAAAATCACAACATTTTTCGATAGTAGTGTTTTTTATATAACACAACAGATATATTCAATTACAGTTACTATTAAAACTAATAAATTATGTATCTCAGGGTTATTTGGGGATTCTTTGAACTATAAGAAAGTCAGAAATGCTTAGTTAATACCATACTTTACAATAATTAATATTTGTTTTCTTAAAGTCTGATTCAACAAGTTCGTTTTTTAAACGCCAGAACGCAGATTACGTATTCATACAGAAAGCGAGAAAATAAAGATGGCTGCAGTAGATTCCTAATGAACACACGTTTTTACTATTTTTGGTTAAATAAATAAAGTTTATAATGTTCACACTAAGTTTTCTTGTAAATTGAAATATGTTGTACTGTTTCTAGTGTTCGTTACTTGTTGGTGATGTGTAATTTTTTAGTTTATTAAGGTAGGCGTTCTCACCCAAGTAGTGACAGTTCAAAATTTTCAGGCCATCAGATGGTTAGATGAATTTTCGATGTTCTTTGATTTTCTGGCATTAATTATTGTGGTTCAACGGATGTCTCAGATGTAGTGGCTTGTGCTGAATCGTTTCATTAATTTAGAATCGTGGTTTTTCCGAATTGTAGTTACTAAATTTTTAAAATTTTCTGGACATTATTTTTGGTCATCTACTCTCTTGAAATCCAATTTAACAATTACTCATCTTGTTGATTATGTTACTCTTAGTAACCAAGAAATTGATGAGTTTTTATTGGCTAGCCTGGGTACAGTTTTAGTAAATAGGCTAGTATTAATTATTATTAGTTCTTCCCTGTTTTAGGAAAAATACTCCTTTATAATGTTTAACTATAATAATTATTACATTTCATTTATACCATGTTTTTCTACACATCTTTACATAAACTTAGATACTTGTATTTTTATAATTTAGTGGTTTTTAACTTGGTTTATTTCTGACTTATACTTCTGTAAATGTATTATTACTCTGGGCACTATTTTTATTTTCTACCATCTCTTTACTTTATTCTAATTAGCAATTATTAATTTCTTATATAACCCTGGATCATTCAAACATAAAAAAAATAATATTTTAATTACTATGATATTGCTTTTGTGGCCTAACAAAACAAAACTACAACAACTTATTACTAACCTTATAGTTTATTACTATAGTCCAGCATCTTCACTATTTGTGATTGATGTCTTTTACAGTTTTTAAAATGTACACATATCATACTATGTTGCAGTTTGTACACACCGCACTTTTATGGTAACACTTATTACATTGTTTTTTAATCGCTAAAGTGTTTTATGGTACAAATGTTTCATAGCATGATACTTAATCCCTCATTTCTGACTTTTGGAATGGGTAACTACTGACTTTTTTATTATTGTTATTATTATTATACAAATACTCCTTTATTTTTTTATCACTGATTATGTAATGTTACAATATACATGTTTGTGTGTGTGTGTGTGTGTGTGTGTGTTTTGCAATGAAACAAGCATTGCGCTAAACGTGTAATAAAAATAAGGCCTCTTTTTATTATGGGCAAAAATTATAATTATATATGAAGAAGATTCGAATGTTGTACGAACAAACTGTCATTTACGACTTAAATTTAATTTACGTAGTGTTAAGAGATTTCAAAAATAAAACATTTCTTTTTTTATATTATCTCGACACTGCAGTTTAAATTAAAGTTATGTCTCTTGTGACAAGGTTTTGAGTGAATGTAGTGAAGCTTTATTACTTTTAGTCGTACAGAACACAAGAAGAGTACAGTATAGCAGATGGTTAAACTACCTGCAACATGCCCACTTATGAGACCAGTTGGGGGTCGTGTGAATCAAGAGTCCAGATGGACATCCTGAGATTCACTATGCCTCCGCTGGCTCGGACTCCTTTACATTTTGTTTACTATGAATTAAAATTGGATTCGCCTCAATTGTTAAAACGTTTTATTTGGCCATATCAGTTAAGACAACGGCGAACCGATCTCAGCTTGTTGTTTCCAAGTGATGTTCTGCCTACTTTGCAGACTGGGCACTATGGATTTTGACTTTAAAAGACTCTATTCTTTTGCTAGCGTACTGTGCAACATGCCAAATGAATTCCTTTATGCAGTGTTGTACATCCTTTAACTTATGAAAATCACCTGAAGACAAAAAGGTGTCGCTGAGTAGGTAAATAAATATGACAATGGTTAACAATAAACCATACGCAACTTTGCATTATGTAAATCACAATGGGTTGCTCGAGACAGTCTGGTGAATAGCACTTCAATACGTCAACTTACAAGGTCCTGTTGATTAATTGAGAAAAAAAACAACACAGGTATTTTTTCTGCTTTGCTTCACTCTGCACTGGAAACCGCTAATAGTTTCGTAAATTTTAATAATCATCTGTAGCTTAATAACACGATAAATCTACATCAAACAAAGTTATTTTTTACACTACTCTTTGGTTTACTTAAAATTTATCTTTAAATGTAAATAGTGATTTCAATTCCAATTACAAAAAGAGACAAACTAACGTTAAATTTTGTAAAAAGAAACTTTTTTGCTACAAAAGAAACTGAACAAAATATAAATTATATAAACTTACGTCACGTGTGAACTGGCGGCTGTCACAAAATGATCATCCAGTCACAGAAATCTAATTGATCGCAGAAATCGAAATAAAAAATAGGAAGAAACAACTGGGTCTACTGCTGGTCTACTGACTGTTACGTTCCTGTACAGCACGTATGACACTGTAGTGAAGGCAGTGATGTGACCGACTCGTGTGATGTGATACTGACAGTTATTACTAAATGGGTTTTAATGTGTTTAGTTTATCTACATATGTAATGTCAACTACGAATAGCCAATATTGGATAATCGTGTTTGAGAGGAACACTTGTTGAACGAAAAGTGGTTAATAAAAACGTTATTCTTTTGTCGGCATTAGTTTTTCTTTAACCACCTTCAGCTCTGAGATCTGCAAACCACTTTATACATATAAAAATGTGAAACAATATAACCTGTGATGACAGTGATTATAATCTGGTGACCGGTTTATAGTGATCTGGTTTATAGTGATAAACTATAATAACCGAAATAAAATATGGTTGTGATACGTTTACAAGTGCTTCGAATATACAAGTCAAAAAATGTTAAGAAGAAATAAAACACAAAGAAAATGCCGACTCTGTATAAAATTAGAGTGGGCTCCCCTTATATACTTAGAGCAACCCTTTCCAACAGACATAATCTGTAAATTTTTCTTGGGAAAAAATTTAATTCGCATCAGTTGATAAGAAGCCTTCAAAGGACGCTTAGGAAAATTTTATTTAATGTTCCCCTCGCTGAACTGAGTCAATTACGCTTTCATTTAGAGAGGGATTACGATTAATCTCATCTGGAAGTAAACATCTTAATACCCTTTTTACAACTTTGGTGTACCTTTATTTTTATCGGTCGGTGATCAGTTAATGAGATTTCTTTATACATAGTTTCGTAATCAGTGTAGAACATCAAAACGACAGGCTTTTGTATTGATTCGTTTTACAAGTTCTGTGTCTTATCGACAGTAACATTACGTACATGTTACTCAGAGTCCACAGAATTAATGAACTGACATTAGTTGTTGGTAAACCAATTATTTGTTCCTTATTAATTGATGAATAACTAATAATACTATAAACATTTTAGTTTTCTTTATTCTAAAGTTTTCAGCTTCTAGGGTACTAGTGAATGGTTAAAACAATACATCATTTTAGAGATATTCACATGACGTGTAGGTGTATAAGACTACAAGATTTATGAAGCCAAAAGTGTATAAAAGTCCATCATCACTACGGCTTCTATTGAAATATTGTAGTGCACTCGTTCTAGAAAATGTTCTGTCTTCAATGATTCAGAATGCATCTACCCGCTCTAAGATTCTTATATTAAAATTTGCACATACATCATCCTTCTAGACCACGCAGTAATTCTCTTTCCCATTTTCTACATTTCTAGACTGATTATTTGTTTGGTACGAGATGGCGGTTATCTCTCTTCTATTATGTTTCCTACTGCTTTTATTTCTATGCATCTACTTATTTCATCACTTCTAATTCAGTCTCCATTGTTGTGTTCTCTACAGGTACTTAACCTTACCGTGTGTAGTTTATATTTAAACGTGCCGTTTAGTGCCAAGATTACATGTTGCATTTATTAATTATACACTGTCTTGTTGAAAATTTGCACGAAGTTTTCTAGCACATACTCACAGTTGGTACGGAGAGTGAATTATGAACTGTACTTTTAAATAGCTGTTATTGAGAAAAAGAAAATTTTAAAATCCTGTTAATTCTACTTCGAAAAGAGACAATGGTGAAGTATAAATTTTTACTTGCAGTGTATTCTGAAATTGTACGCTATAAGTAAGACGTAAATTAAGGAACACATGCACGCACGCACGCACAAACGTACAGATATTTGAATATTTTGTAACATTTAAACATATAAAGTATTTATATGAATACAGTAATAATATAATCCCCTCCATCGTCTGTCTAACCTTGCGTGTGTAGAGGTTCCTGGGCACCGAACAGCCGTACGGTCATCCATCCAGGTTTCAGTACTCGTCCACATAACACTTGACTCTGCAAGTGGAACAACGATGAACTTACAGCCACGTTAGTTATAAGTCTATAATTGAATAAACGTATTAATACCGAACTTTAAGTATAGAGTAACTTAGGTGTGTACGTTTCTTGTTTACTGTCATTCTGACTAGTTTCTTACGGTTTCATAAAACTACATCGAATACTAGAAGGGTTTTTTTTATCGGCTTATTAGAAGAATAGTATTATTAAGAAAGAAAAGTACAGTATGTAGAAATAAAGCTATAATAGTATTGTCTTATAATATAAGTATATTCGTTGACGTTAAGGGCTTTATTGAATTAATCCGTTGTGAGTCTTGATTTTCTTGCTCACGAATATATTTACAGTATGTGCAAATAGCCTACGGAAAAAACACTCCGTCCAAACAAATACACAAGCGTAATGATAGAGACATAGGGCAGTTTTAAAGAAAATTATATTTAATCTTTTGATAATTCAAAAGTATAACGATGTGTTGCTGCAATCGATATTTTACTGATTTTGGATGCAAACGGTGAATGATGTGACGTTCTCAGAACAAGTGAGAACACATACCTACTGAGTGAGAGGCACGTGGGTTGTCTTGTACGCAGGCCGAACGCTGTTAAATATCTATTCCGTTCTCGTGTTTATTCGACTTCCTCCTTCTTGGTCTGTGTATAGATATGTTACAATTAATGTGATAAATTATAATTATAGTCATTTTATCGTTTTTTAAATTCAAAAAATTTCCTGTTACTTAACATGAGAAGCTTGAACACGCTTTTCAAGGCTTGGGTCAAATGATAAAGTACTGTATGTTTAATTTAAAAATTTGCAACAAAAACATTGACTTACCAATTACCTTAATTATCACACGCGAAATGGTACGGATCCTAACTTTAATATGAAAGATTAACTTTCTGAACTGTGGTACCTTTTGTTCAGTGTCAATTATTTGGCGTGACCTACAGAAAGCAAACATTAAACAGTAAAACCAAAGGTAATTTATCACCTTGTACGCTAAATTGTTGAAGTAGTCCCCAGTAAGATAATCATCCCCCAATTAGGAACTAGTCCCAGCATCCGACTGTTCTAACTTCGTATGCTGCTCCATTTGCTTATAAACAAGTCCAGTTGACAGAATTAATGTTTCACATATTGTGACGCTTAGGAGACATTTGATCTTCAATTATTTATGTTTGTTTATTCTTTAAACCAGTGGTCTTCAACTTTCTTTTTTTGTACTACAATTCTATGGTGGAAATGATGCATTCTAATAATTCACATTTCTATCTCTCCATGAGAAAAAAATATTTCGCTTTTGAGAAGTCAAATAAACGATTATTTGTCTTCAAATAAATAACGAACGATTTTAAATAAATTATTATTTTAGTAGCCTAGAATTCTTTGTATTAAGAAATCAACATTAGACGTTATTTATAATCACAGAATGTATTAATTTGTTCTTTTTAACCTAAAATCGTTAAGAAGATGGAAGATTAATACCGGCATCTGTAAGTAATAATTCCATCATACGAAAGATATGCTCTTTGTTTGTCGTTATGAAGGTATAAATTTTGTTTAACTGAGAGTACCTCAAGTGTTAGGAAAACTTATAAAAGGGTGAAAAAGATATAAAACCAAAATGCACAACATACATTAGATTAAATTTACACATCTAGGTGTAATTTAAGGAAAAACGAACCATAGACAACACAAACTAAGATGCAGCTATTATTCATGAAATCTGTACAGTTGGTTTCCTCATGTGTTGTTAAAGTTTGTACTTATAATATCTGTAATGTAACGCCGTGTGTGCGTGCAGTGACGTCATCCTCCCCGCTAACTGCTGCCAGCGTGTCCTGCACGCTCGCAACAAGCCAGTCTAGTTCAGTTAACTGCTAACTCCGAACGGGCAACAAGCCTTCAGTTCGCCAGCCGCGGCTATATAATTATTTTCAATTCTGAATATTCCACTTCAAATTATTAGCATGATCTTCAGTGCTTAATGCGTTAATACTTAGGCGATCTCGGCCTCCATTCATTATCATGACTTTCAATATTTAATTCAACTTTATTTCTCAGGCAATGTATGCCGCGCTACACTGCACGTGCCATGCAATCATTTTCTTGCAACATTCAATAAACAGTTAATTCAAAGAAAATATACAGTCCACTACTTTATTTTATTTCATACCAGCCAACTCATCACCTAAGGTTGTAAGACCAACTCAAGATTATTTCGAGAGCGTAGAAGACGTGACATTTTGGTCCTCCGGGCCGGATCCGGATCGTGATTCGGATTAAGATTCTGATCTATATTTCATTGTAATGGGCCCAAACAACATTTTGTTCATGCCCGAATCTTCTCAAACGTAAGATTGCTGGCCGTAGCATACCTTCATTGTTTTCAAAAAAAAAAATTCATACTTGGCCGTACAAGATTCTGCAGGACATCATCTCTAAGACAGCAAGATATTACAATTCATCGTCACTTGTCATACAGCAGCGAAAAATTAGAACTTCAAGCTTGAACGGAGAACTACAGCTTCAAGCATTACCCGACCAGCGGAAACAAGACTTGCGCCGCCATCCAAGGCCTGCCGAACAGGATCGCCAAGGAAACAACAGGCAACGGAGCCATCTTGAACATACCGGGGACTCATAATCCACGTGACTATGAACTTGTATTTCTTCTAGTTTTTCACTTATAATTTTATGTACAGTAAAAGTCAGTAATATTTTAGCACATAACCTAGTTAATAGCATTTGATATAAATATAAAATTATTAATAATTTTTATATAAACAGAAATTAGTGTCAAGTGGCCATACACCTGTATTTTCACATAAATTTTCACTTATACAATTTTACAATAATTCAGTCAGAAACTTAAGTAATGTGATGAAGCTATATGTATATTTTTACTTTAAATGAGTCATATTTTCAAATAATTTCCATATAACTATTTTTTAAGGAAAATAAGTACCTATTATAATAAGGAATTAGATTAAGTTATATACCGATCACTGGCTGCCGCATTATATCAGAATTTGGTAAAGTACTCAAATTACATCAATTGTTCACCTGTTCTGTATTTATTTATCTGTTTCGGATCACAGCTTGCATTTCAATCATGACTGATGTGAGAGTGTTAATTAAAAAACGTGGCACAATTAAGGCCTCTATATCCCGTGTAAATACCTTCGCGGACAATTTCGGCCCTGACATAAACGATCACCATGCTTTAAAAATTAAACTCCGCCACTTGATGGAGTTGTCCGCGAAGTATGATGAAATTCAGACCCAAATTGAGGCTGAGGAATCTGATTTCACATCGGTAAGTGACAGGGTTCAGACAGAGGATGATCTCTGCACTATTGAGTGTAAGCTGCACAATTTATTAGAACGTGTAGAAGAGGTGAACAAAAAACCATTGATTCAAGCGGAAGTTACGCCAATTAAAACCTCCCCTATTCAGTTAGAGCCAATTAAATTGCCCTGCTTCTCAGGCAACATTATTGATTGACAGCATTATTACAACATGATCTTGGAGTTAGTACACGTCAGAACTGACCTGACGGACATTCAGAAATTGCATTATTTACATTCTTCACTAAGGGACGAGGCTTTAAACGTAATAAAGTCTCTCCCAATCACCCATGATAATTATGCGGTAGCCATTGATCTATTGAGGGCCAGGTATGATAGTAAATTAATTGTCTCAGCGTATCATATAGGGAATGTCTTGGGCATGAAGTCCATTCAGCAAGAGTCCATGGTTGGCATTTCAAAATTTATTGACGAAATCACCGCAAATATAAACGCTTTAAATTCATTAAGTTTACCGGTAAATACTTTTGAAATTATTTTCGTTCAATATTTAACGCAGAAACTCGATAACCAGACATGCCGACTATGAAAGGAAAGTCTATCCGACGAGCGATTCCCTAATTTCAACAATTTTATTAAATTTTTAAATGGGAGAAGGCAATTAATGCAAAACGTCGGCGCCTCGACCAGTTCAGTAAACAGAATACAAGTTAGCGATAAGAGTCCCTATCGCAAGACTATTAAACCTGTTGATCTCACTAGGTCAACATTTCATACTCATATCAACAACAACATTTGTCAGCTGTGTCGCGGTAAACATAGACTCTCTGAATGCCCACAATTCGTGGCTATATCTCCCTTTGAGCGAAAAAACTGTTTACTCAAACACAAACTTTGCTTAAATTGCATGCGTCCAGGCCATGAGCCCTCACACTGTCCTTCCAAATTTTCTTGTAGGACATGTTCTAAACGACATCATACAATGATCCACATATCAGGCAGTAACACTTCAAGTAGGGGCAACAATCAATTTTCACTCAAACTACAAACAAACAAGTCTATTCTATTATCCACCGCTGTCTGCATGACAACGGACCAGGCCGGTAGGAATCATCCAGTAAGGATTTTATTAGACTCAGGATCTCAAGAAAACTTCTGTACCATGAGTTTCGCGCGTCGCATGGGTCTAAAATTAACCAAGTCTCAATTACCCATCACTGGTATAAACAATTACTTATGTCAAGCTGACTTTAGTACAAGGGTAAGGCTGAATTCTCGTTACAAGGGTTTTAATCTGAACGTGCAATGCGATGTGCTTCCCAGTATTACGAATAATCTCCCTGCAGAATCGTTTGATATCTCATCCCTAAATATACCAAAAAACATATTCCTAGCTGACACGCAACTGAACTTTTCTTCACAAATCGACATATTACTTGTTGCCCAGTACAGTGGCCTCAGATTAATTACATTAGCGTTCATGCGCTATGTATCATTGATTTGAACTTTTATCGCATTATCGTGCTTCATGTCCGGGACATACCCCGGGCGATCGAATGCTTTCCATTTGTTATTCTTATTATATTATTATTATGCCTTTTATTATTGTATTACTGTGTATCATTATCATGTTATTATGCATTATTGAATTTTTTTGGATCATTATTCTATTATTATGTAATGTCAATCATTATGTATTATGTGTCCTCATACAATCATGTTATGTATCCTTACATCAATTGGGTATGTCAATCATATTGTTATGTATTATTGAATTTTTTGGTGTCATTATTCTAATATTATGCATGTCAATTATTAAGCCCTTTATTATTGTATATTCATATTGTTATGTATTATTGAATTTTGGTGTCATTATTCTATTGTTATGTAATGTCAATTATTATGCACTATTCACATAATGACTTAAACTGCAAAATCACACGATTTTGTGCGGGCAGTATGTTAAACTTTGTACTTATAATATCTGTAATGTAACGCCGTGTGTGCGTGCAGTGACGTCTCCCCCCCCCCGCTATCTGCTGCCAGCGTGTCCTCCACGATCGCAGCAAGCCAGTCTAGTTCAGTTAACTGCTAACTCCGAACGGGCAACAAGCCTTCAGTTCGCCAGCCGCGGCTATATAATTATTTTCAATTCTGAATATTCCACTTCAAATTATTAGCATGATCTTCAGTGCTTAATGCGTTAATACTTAGGCGATCTCGGCCTCCATTCTTTATCATGACTTTCAATATTTAATTCAACTTTATTTCTCAGGCAATGTATGCCGCACTACACTGCACGTGCCATGTAATCATTTTCTTGCAACATTCAATAAACAGTTAATTCAAAGAAAATATACAGTCCACTACTTTATTTCATTTCATACCAGCCAACTCATCACCTAACGTTGTAAGACCAACTCAAGATTATTTCGAGAGCGTCGAAGACGTGACATGTGTCAATACCTTGTTCCACAAATTTCATAGTCCTCTTTAATTTTTTCATTTTCTTACCCGATCACCGACCGAAAATGAAACGAAGAGTAGAAATAAACTCGGGAAGGAGTTGATAATAACGAGAGGCAAGAGAATCACATGCTTTTGAGGGGGAGTAGAATCCTTTAAGTGGCTATAAACTACAATTTGTTTACAAGTATTATTAATTATGTGATGTCCACTGTGTTCAACAATCATGCCAAGTAAACAAGAAAATATATTAGACTATTTGTTACAAATAAAATGTTGACAATGATCTAATCTCCTGTAACATAGTGAATACAATTTGTAATCGCCAATTATGCAAAACTATGTTTTGAATACTGTCAATTATAATTATTTGAAAATAATTAATTTGTTCAGAAATATTTAAATACTGAATCGAATCTTAACCTTGTAGCAGCTACCCTTATGAGACTCCCACCACCGAGTCGCCGCAGTCTTCTATACAAGTTCTGTTCACGTACGGAATACTTGATTTTTCGATTGGAACCGCGATTAACTATTAAAGTTTAGCATGTAACGTTAGAAGTCAGTTATTATATACCTCTTTTATTTTACCGATTCATCGAATTTGAATTTGAGGCTCCAAACGTTAAACAGAATTTAAAAGATGTGGTTGTGTAAGATTAATATTTATTTTATTTTAAATGTGAGACTAACAGAATGAGATTGAATTTACAGAACTTAACTATGTGTGCAGTGCATTCGTATTTCACAGCATATTAGGTTCCCAATTCCCCAACGTCTCACACGTCAGTGAAAATCCTCTCCTAAGTCAAGCGGTGTAATTATTTTATCCCCAAAATCTCCCAATCCATGCAAGCTGAAAAATTAAAAGTAATGAAGGCGTGAACAGCGAGCGCCAGTGGCAGTGAGAAACTTTCCATTACTACGCTGACACAAACAATGCACGTCATGGTGGCTTTGTTCGCGGCAAATTACAGTACCATTACAATGAGTTACACGGCAAATTGACTGCACAATGAACATCACGTTGGCTGAAAATAATTTTTTATGTTTTTTTTTTTTTAAATTAAACGAGAGTCATGTAAACGATAATTCGCTTATTGAATGCCTAATATAGCCAATTCAGGGTCTGGCACTGGTGTAAACCACTATAGTCTACTCGTATGCTCCCGGAGCTGCAGAACTCGCTTACTATTTTCAATGAAGTAGGTATACATTTTTTATTACATAATTTTCGATATTAGATAATTTTTCAATTATAGGAAAAGTCCCAAAAACACGATTTCTTAAGAATTGAGTGTTCACAATCATACAATGAACACTAAAAAGTCGAAAAATTCGGATCTGAGTTAACCTAAAATTCCTTTTAGTTTGACACCCTGATGGATTTACATTTCTCAAACTATTGATCCTTTTTTGGGCTCTGAGGTACCAAAATTTAAAATTTCTAAAAGTTAACACTACATTCAAATGTTAGTTAACGTTCTCTTTAATTTGACAGCCTACATGAATTTTTGCGATTTTATCAAAACGTTTCTTTTTGGGCCCTGCCGTCCAAACATTTTCATATTTTCAAAGATAAAAACTATATTCACATTGTCGTTTAAATTGACTTCAAACTGATACCCACACGCGTTTTCGATTTTTTCACAATTTTTCCGCCCACATTTTTGGAGGGATTAATCTTAAAAAACAACAGGTGCTGAAGAATAAAAGTATTGGGCACGCGTGAGAAGTTTAGAAAATCGGTTGCTGCGTTCAAACGTTATAGTGATATAGACAGACAGACAAATGCCAAACGGTCCAGTCGCTTCGCTTGTTCAACATTACTCCTTCCCATCGAAAGTGAAAAGATTTTAGAACTAAGAAATAATCACTAAGAAATTTGAATAACTAGCGACATTTTACGTTTTTGTAAACATGCGCTCTTTTGGCAATCATAGTACGTGATTAGCAACGCAATTATTAGTAATATTTTTACTAATAATATACTATAATTTTTAATAATATAATATAAGACAATTTAAGATTTAATATTTTATTACTTCGTGTAAAAATTCAAATGCTTTCAGAATGCGTAAATATAACGACAATTGTTTACTCCCGCACCTTGTTTAGGCGCACAGTACACATCGAAATCAAAACACGGCTGTTGCAAAATTTTGTGGTTGCAAAGGAACTTGATACCACTGGTGGTTAATAATGTACTCTCCAGATGCAAAAAAATTTTAAAACTACACAAAAATGAAAATACAATAAGTGAACTTATGTTTTAAATAAATAAAATCAATCCCTCACAGTTACGTCCACAGTTTTAAACTGTAGGCCTATACGATAGTAAACTTTGGCATTCGAGTTGCCATTGTTGTGAACTTGTTATAGGCTTAGTTTTTCTGTAGCCTACTTAATAATTCATTCGCAAACAGCAGCTGTTCTATTCCCTCAGCAACGGAGTAAAAAACTTCATTCACAGTGTGTCTTTTTTTAACCTTTTCATTAAGCTGGTACTTTACATTAAGCCTACAAACAGAAGGCAGTTTACAATAGTCACATCGAACTTGATTTGTTTGGACGGATTAAGGTCACTTCTGCTTTCACCTAATCAATTTATTGATCAAAAGTATTCATCAACACTCAACAATTTATTGGTAGCCCGTTTTTTTACTCATACTCAGAAATCACACAAGAATTCAATAACATTCAATATACTTGTTTCACCTTTGTACCCAACGGTTACTATAAATCGGTTCAGAATAGGCTACCTAATGCCGTTGTTTCATTTCTATGTTGTACCACATTTGCTTTACAGAAATGTTCACGTGTATATTTCTAGACCTTCTTCACACAAAGTACGTTTTAACGTTTTTCCATTTCTTTTATTTCTTTTTACAGGTATCCATTTTAATACCGGTCTGGTTAGCTTTTTTCAAACATCCCTTGTTTGCCTTCACAGCAAATCAGCTGTTTCCTTTCTATATCAATTTATAATCTTTGTTTATTACCTCGTTCCCTACATTCTCTTTATAATAACCTCACATTTCTTAGGAACATATAAGCTTCTGCGGCTTCAGATTTTCCTTCAGTATTTCTAATAAACTACAATAAACTTATTTTTATCATTATTTCATACAGATCTATTTTCACTTTTCTTTACCGGGATACTTGTTCACTCCAAAAAATGCTGATCAGACAAGATATAGGTTTTCATCCACCAAAATAATTCCGGAGCATATTATAACGTTATTCGTTTCATTTTTGAGATTATAAAGGCTAAACATTGGTAATCAGTATATGCCACATTCCTTAGCAAGAAATAGGCCTACGCAGCTTTTAAGTCTGACAGAAAAGTTATAAATTCCGTTTGTTCGCTTCGGTCGCGAGTAGTTGTAACCATGAATTTTCATTACGTTATACCAGTATTTCTAATAATTTCTCTTCAAACCTGACATTTCACCAGCGTAGCGGAGGACGATTTATGGACTGTCAAACGTTTTTTCGCCCTTTACGACAGGGGAATGTCACTCAGGTTAACAAGGGAATAAAAATGTTACGATTTTCGGTGTTTCTGGTTTCCGCTTAGAATGACAGTTGATTGTAATACAGTGCCGCAGCACTTATGGGTTGTAACGTAATTAAAGCAGTGACGAGAACGTTGCATGACAAAAACCAGATAGCTAATGATCAACACGTGCCTCGTACGTACTGAACAGATACGGAATGTGCGTCTTACATGTACGCTGTCAACAGTAGGCTGATTGCCTCGGATTGCATTACTTACATGGGTCCGTTACGATTACTTACTTCACGAGTCCATAAAATAACCACAGTTAGGTTTCTCGCTCTCTATGCAATCACTCTTGTCTTTTCGTGTACATGAGCATCACACAGTTATTGTTACCCAATAGCATTTGGAACGCCATACGATCGTCGGTGGGTCGCGATATAAGATCATTGAAATAAATAATAAAATACCAGAGAAACTGAAAGTCATCACGCTCAGTCATCATGAAAGTCAATTTTTCTTATCACGCTCGAGTCACATTTAATTTCCTATATATTGTACAGGTATAAAACACGCACTGTACACAACAGTTAATAAGTTACTAAGATGATTAAATAAATTGTACCAATTAAACACTGAACACTCGTATCAATATCGCTCTCTAACGCTATAAAACTGACTGAACTGCAGTCGCGCTGTAGGTGATGATGATGATGATGATGCAAAAACGTTGTAAATGCTGCGAACGCATTATACTTGTTTACTCGATTTTTCTTGAGCATTGTGGAATTTTCATTATAATTCACGATATAGCTGAAGTTACCATGTACAAGCGCGCGCGGTTCGATCCTATAAACATAGAATACTGAGTCTACTTGTTTACACGTTTCAGTCTCACAACTCATGTCACGTTTCTGCTGTGTTACATAGCAGAACGTGACAGACTGCACGTAAACGTGTCATTTTCGACGCTTACTTGTAACACCGTATTATTAAGTTTCTAAGCCATCGGAATTCGAGGACGCTAAGAGTAATACCTTAATGAAATTTACTGGAAATGCTGGCGGCATATGGTGAGACCGTCGTTGACTGGAATCCAGCGGAACTCTGGCCCACCCTACGGGGACCTGGCTTCTACTAGGATAAAGTCCGTCTTGACATATTACTAGTCACACTGCCATACTTGCGTACAGTACGACTACAACGTTATAGTGTAACCTGCATTTACCTTAAATAGTGTCGAAGTTATGCAAAGGTTAACTTTAAAAAATACATTACATTTATTACATCAGCTCGTGGATGATGTCCACGTAACGAGTTTGGTTTGTATTGGAAAAATATTATACGTACGAACATGATATGTTTATCATGTGTTGTCATGTACTGTGCACTTATGATTAATTTTACCCTGCAAGTTACTCAAATTCATATTAAATTGTAAGACAAGCTTCCGTCCTGCAAACCGCGGAAATAGTGTAGCAAATAAAATAAATAAATAAATAACAAGAAAGGATTTGTTTACGCTTCTTTTTATGGTGGACTTGGGAACGATTTGGCTTTCGTTACACTAGACGTGGCGTGACAAACGAGAATTGTGTTTGAGGACTTTTAGATTTCCACAACGTTCGTGGCTCTATTTTGTGGGGTTTAATTTTCGATCTTCTGTAATGTTGAGCCCGAATGATGTATTCGGAAGAAGGCAATTTCATCGCGCTGAACGTGCGGAAGATTCATTTATGTTCAAGCATTAAAACTCAACTTCAAGTCCAAGTTCCGAAACAACCCAACCGTACAAACCATTTTGTAGTTTACCTAAAAGGTTATCAACAAGTGCCACTACGATTACAGACTACCTACCTACTCGTCTTTCGACCAGTTTCCTATGATAAAACAATATACATTATATACATCTTCAATATGTTGTCTATTGTTTAATTTAAACCTAAGCAACATAATGATAAGGTATAAGGCAGACATAAATTATAAAACACAAAAATTTCGTGTACAAAAATAATAATAACTCCAAAGTACATAATACATAATAACTACACATTTAATATCGGTTAGTTAATTTCTGACTGTAAAACTGCGCTTGTTAGAGGATAGAGATTTATACGCGTTTAAGTGACAAATGTACAAATGAAAACATTAAGTTCTGAATTCACTTTTGATTCTGTTTGGTTATATATGCATGCGACATGCACGGTTGCGGAAAAGTGTAGCCTATACGAATTTGTCAACTATTAGCCAATTTGCTGTTTAACTGCTAACTGAATAGCATAACTAGTAATTTTTAATGGTTACTATCGTAACTATTAAAAGTTTGTCAAGAATATTATAATAATCCTCATTGATGTGAAAAAATATTGTGTCAACATAAATATTAGTTTATGTGAGAAGAAAGAATGCAGCAGTGAACAATTTACCAGAGTTAAAAGCGATCTTGGAATAAACGTAGACTCAAAAGGTATGGATATAATCAAATCTGTGCTTCTAAAGAACGACGGAGATTTTTAATTATATTTAATTATTATAAATTTATATAGAAATCTTTAAAGATACAGACTGAATCTGTGGAACGTGCGTCAGGGTCAAATATCATAATGTAAAAATAAAAAGAAAATAAACTTGCAGAAGTAATTATTATTTCATAGTATACTATATATAGTGTGTGTGTGTGTGTGTGTGTGTGTGTGTGTGTGTGTGCCGCGTATGCATGTGTATGCGTGATTGGAACTATATGTGTAAATTAGTGTCACAATTATTACATATTTTATGCAGATAGTACGTAAAACGTGCGTCAGATAAAATAATCCGATAGCGATGTTTTATACATTGATTATTTGTGTAATAATCGTCACAAAGCTGCGTGATATTTCAGAATTTGGAGTTAAAATAACTTACAGAGGATAAAGTAATTGTTCATCACTGGTTAATTATCATTTCTTTTGTGGACGATCAGGCTGCATTTAAGACAGCGAAGGTAAGTTACATAAAACGGGATAGAGTTACATAAACTTCGTCGCGAGTGTAACACACAAATTTAGTCAAAAAATAATTACACTTAAAGATCCATCTGGTTAATTCTAGAGTTGTTAATAAGAGTGAAGTATTGAAACAGATATGATGCATGTTGTAACTATCTAGATCGTGATCTGGTTGAAGGCGAAGAGAATTACGTGAAAATAAAAAATAAACATATTTCATAGAACTTGCTACACGATTAGGAGAACATTAAGGAAGCCAGGATTTGGAAGATGTCGAAGAACGGTTCCGAAGTTGACAGCTGCCGACACCATTCGCCGGTTACAAATGATGGATAGCTAATAAGTGACTTTACGATTTTTTTCATGCGGCAGAAACGAAGTTCAGTCGACGGTACAAGAATACAGATTACGAAACAATGGCATTAGAGGAGAATTATATGTCGAAGATCTTTCAATCCAGCTTTGTGTTAGGAGAAGAGCAGAGCAACCGTGTTATGAGCACGTCTTGAGATAGTCTACGAGAACAAATGGGGTACGCGCGTACGAAAAAAAAAACAAGGGTCGATCAACGTGTAGACGTCAGGTTAAGGCACACATTTTACTGGACACCTGACACGTCTGTCGTTATCCATGCATCAGGCGCAAAACGAATAAACGGAACAACTTAATCTGTTGCGTCTTGTTTATTTGTTTACCGATAGTCAATTGATAATAGAGAATTGCGCGTAATACTGACGACATACCATAACATTGCGTCTTGATTTAACGCAGTGACGCATGGTGTTGTGGACGCATGTGAATTAATTAACTGTAAAGACGATTCCGATTATCGTCAGTATTTGAAACTTACAATTACATGTGGGAAACAAGCAAACCGGGAAGCAAAATTCAACAATTATTTATAAATAAATACTTTCAATAAATAAATTATGTGTAAAATTGTGTGTGTGTTTATTTGAGTTAAATGAATTCACATCTGTCCATTAAATATTCTACTACGGCCAGGGCCAGTACAGACCAAGACGCAATTACAAGAAAATTGACGCACATTTAGGGGATATCGAATTGACGTCTTACGTGAACTCAGTCGTTAGGGTAACGACAATACCTATGTGACTTTGCCCAGGCAAGAAGAGTACTGTATATTGTTTTTGATAACAAATTGGATTCTTCTCATACTTCAAGATGTCTGTAATCGATCACTGTGTGTGTGTGTGTGTGTGTGTGTGTGTGTGTGTGTGTGTGTGTGTGTGTGTGTGTGTGTGTGTGTGTGTGTGTGTGTGTGTGTGTGTGTAACCTCGCCGTTTGTTTACATTCAATCGCTCTTCTCTTCTATTCCTCTCGATTACCACCCTGCGGACCATCATCTCGTCGTTTAGGCCTACGTGTAAAACGACGACACATACGCATCATTTCTCTTATGTACGACACTGAGAATGTCACGTCTGTATCTGGGCAGTCCGTAACAAATGGAAGAATAACAGTACACCAACTATAACAAGACATATCCTCAGCAGACATTTGTTAACTAATGCATACGTCTGAATAGTACAACTGTTGTTTTGTAATTACATTCTGAATTTTTAGTAATTATGGTTTGATTTACAAATTAAATTCAATAATATTCTCAGCAGAACAGAGCAATGAAAAAGCAGACACTTGAGGATCTACGTGGATTGATCTCAAATGACAGCGTTAATCAACAGACGAAGGAAACGATGTTCTACAATATATAATTGGAGTAAGTAATATTCTGTATATAATATTCAATATAATATTCCACAAGTGAAATATTAGAGTAAGAATGCGGCCTCTTACAAATAACATCCGAATTGTAAAATTAGGTTACACGAAAAGGCGTCTTCAAGTTACGTGCTAGGAACAATGAACCTATGCATTAGACGGTTGGAAGTGTTACGGTCATTAACCAGGGGACTAGAGGTCGGGAGTTCACAGAATTATGAATACGTAAACCGTATATACCGAGAAACAACAGACATATCACGCAAATGGTTATCGTTACAAGTGGACGAAAGAACGGGTGTGCTAGAGATACGAGTAGCTGCGAAGACTAAAACGTACAGAGAGGAAGCGACTATCCTCTAAAGAAAAAATCTGAAGAAGAATATGATAAAGAAGAGATTTTTGAAAAGTTCTAAACTAGTAATTAGGAATTTTGTGGTGAAGTAATTGTGAATGTATGGCCGTAAACGGATCGATGTACAACGAAGGTGGAAAGTGGATTGGGTTCGGGGTGGCTAGGGACTGCGGACACGGTCTGCAGCGTAATACCACGAACTTTGGGTATTTTTATGAACCGTCCGCTGTTTACGTAACGTACGGAAGACATTTTTAATTAAAACGTTCTCCAAAATACGTTGACGACCATAACATAATTGCTTTCCTAATTACACAAAGGGAAACAATATAAAAACGCTTTCGAGCGTAAGTTAAAATGATATTAAATTTTTATTTTAAACCTTTTCGTGTATTTTCACAGAGTTGTAAAATTATACGGTCTGAAAAAAAATTATATTGACGTGGCACTTAGTTAATGACAGCTATTCGGCGGATATATATATATATATTTGATAGGAAAATGAAAACTTTGAAGTTAGAAATATATACAAAATGTCTAGCTAGTAATGAAGCAAATATTATTGATTGATTGACTGATTAAGCTGTAAAATAAACGGAACAAAATAACTGAAAATAATTACAAAATGATCAGAAGAAAAGCAGACAAACCAATAATAAATAAGCCTGTAAATCTGTATAAAATTCATGTGTGTGTGTGTGTGTGTGTGTGTGTGTGTGTGTGTGTGTGTGTGTGTGTGTGTGTGTGTGTGTGTGTGTGTGTGTGTGTGTGTGTGTGTGTGTGTGTGTGTGTGTGTGTGTCCACCCATGCGTGTGGTGCAAGTGACGAATAAATATCACATCCTAAATTTTTTTTATGAAGTTATCAAACGTGTGATTACGATGCAAAGAATCGGGAGTTACGTATTTTTTGTCGTTTATGTAAGTTGAATGTAAGAATATTGAAAACTAACATAATAGTACCTTGTACTTACGTTATAAATAAAGAGAAGAGGAGAGCAGGAATGGCGCAGTAACGAAGTCTCCAGGGAGGAAGAGAGAAAGAGATAGACAGAGGGGGGACAGAGACTCGATATATGTGGATCAAAACGAATTGATATTCTATTCACGTAAACAGGGGCAGCACATCAGGGGAATAATTAATTCTCTGTTACATAATAATAGAAGAATCAAGGTAACGGGCCGCAGTTACTTTACCTACATAAATAGATTTGTTACGTAAGCAGAGTAATGAGTCTGCTAGTTACGCAAGCGGATCACTAACACAATTATTTTGCGTTTTTACTTCCATGTTCCTTAAGGAAATGGAAGTATGGTGATGGCAAAAAAAATCGTGTTCGAGATTATTGCAAATTCTGATTGTACTACACTCAAAACATGAAAAAAGTCGTTTTTCAAAAAGTGTCTGTGTGTCTGCCTGTCATGCTGTGTGTCTATCTGTGTGTCTATAGATTTTTTTTCTATGGCAAACGATAACAGCCGCAAATTCCAACAGAATCAAATAATGTTTTGCATACAGCCCTGATTTGTAGAGTACTCACGATCTATTGTTTTTGGTGAAGATCGGTTGAGGGAAAGGGGTAGTTTACTGGCAACGGTTTTTTTTTATCAAGGGTAATTTTATTTGTTTGGCAAACGATAACAGCCGCAAATTCAAACAGAATCAAATAATGTTTCGCATACAGCCCTGAATTGTAGAGTTCTCAAGATCTGTTGATTTTGGTAAAGATCTGTTAAGGGAAAGGGGTAGTTTACCGGCAACGTTTTATGTTTTCCCAAGGGTATTTTCTATGGCAAACGATAACAGCCGCAAATTCAAACAGAATCATATAATATTTTGCATACAGCCCTGAATTGTAGAGTTCTCAAGATCTATCGTTTTTGGTGAAGATCGGTTAAGGGAAAGGGGTAGTTTACCTGCAACGGTTTTTTATCAAGGGTAATTTTACTTCCATGTTCCACAAGGAAATGGAAGTATGGTCATTCCATGTTCCTTAAGGAAATGGAAGTATGGTGATGGCAAAAAAAAAGTGTTCGAGATTATTGCAGATTCTGATTGTACTACACTCAAAACATGAAAAAAGTCATTTTTCGAAAAGTGTCTGTGTGTGTGTGTCTGTCTGTGTGTCTGTAGATTTCTTTTCTATGGCAAACGATAACAGTCGCAAATTCAAACAGAATCAATAATTTTTTGCATACAGTCCTGATTTGTAGAGTACTCAAGACCTATTGTTTTTGGTGATGATCGGTTAAGGGAAAGGGGTAGTTTACCTGCAACGTTTTTTTTTTTTACTCAAGGGTAATTATTTTCTATGGCAAACGATAACAGCCGCAAATTCAAACGTAATCAAATACTGTTTTGCATACAGCCCTGAATTGTATAGTTCTCAAGACCAGTCGTTTTTGGTGAAGATCGGTTAAGTTAAAAGGGGTAGTTTACCTGCAACGTTTTTTGTTTTAAAAAGGGTATTTTCTATGGCAAACGATAACAGCCGAAAATTCAAACAGAATCAAATGATTATTTGCATACAGCCCTGAATTGTAGAGTTCTCAAGACCTATTGTTTTTGGTGAAGATCGTTTAAGGGAAAGGGGTAGTTTACCAGCAACGTTTTATGTTTTAAAAGGGTATTTTCTATGGCAAACGATAAGAGCCGCAAATTCAAACAGAATCAAATAAGTTTTTGCATACAGGCCTGATTTGTAGAGTACTCAAGACTTATTGTTTTTAGTGAAGATCGGTTAAGGGAAAGGGATAGTTTACCTGCAACGTTTTATGTTTTAAAAGGGTATTTTCTATGGCAAACGATAAGAGTCGCAAATTCAAACAAAATCAAATACTTTTTTGCATACACCTCTGATTTGTAGAATACTCAACACCCGTTGTTTTTGGTGAAGATCGGTTAACGGGAAGGGGTAGTTTATCAGCAACGTTTATCTTATCAAGGGTAATTTTTTTCTATGGCAAACGATAACAGCCGAAAATTCAAACAGCCCTGAACTGTAGAGTTCTCAAGACCTGTTGGTTTTGGTGTAGATCGATTAAGGGAATAGGGTAGTTTACCTGCAACATTTTATGTTTTAACAAGGGTAATTTTTTCTATGACGAACGATAACTGCCGTAAATTCAAACCGAATGAACTACTCTTTTGCATACCTTTTTGAGTTATACAGAACTCAAGGTCTGTTGATTTTGTTGAAGATCGGTTAAGGGAAAGGGGTAGTTTACCGGCAACGTTTTATATTTTAACAAGGTTATTTATTATGGCAGACGATAAGAGTCAAACAGAATCAAATAATGTATTGCATACAGCCCTGAATTGTAGAGGGCTGAAGGTCTGTTGATTTTGGTGAAGATTGGTTTAGAGAAAGGGGTAGTTCACCTGCAACATTTTATGTGATAAGGTTAATTTTTTTTATGACGAACGATAACTGCCGTAAATTCAAACAGAATCAAATATGTTTTTGCATGCATCCCTGAATTGTAGAGGACTGAATGCCTATTGATTTTGGTGAAGTCGGTTAAGAGAACGGGGTAGTTTACCAGCAACGTTTTATGTTTTAACAAGAGTAATTGTTTCTATGACGAACGATAACTGCCGCACATTCAAACAGAATCAAATATTTTTTTGCGTGCATCCCTTAATTGCAGAGGACTGAAGGCCTACTGATTTTGGTGAAGATCGGGTAAGAGAAAGGGGTAGTTTACCAGCAACGTTTTATGTTTTAACAAGAGTAAAGTACTTAATTTTTATAAACAAAGTATCCTGATAAGAAGCTCATAATAATCCACTGTAGCAACGTAGATGAAATATCTATAAATGAAGAGGCTAGTTGAACGGGGTGGGGGTAATTTTCTTTTAATGAAAATTATAGTTGAAGAGGGACGGGAGAATTTTTTATTTTATATGTGTACTACGTTATCGGCAACAAAGAAGTAGTTTTTTTGTTAAAATTCCTTCCCGGGCTGTTTAGCCGTAGTCCAATGTTTTCTGCAAAACCAGACGTTTCGGCAATGCCATCGACTGCCATCATCAGTGAAAATCGAGTGCGAAAACGTGAGGTGGTATACGTAAGTGATCACAGTACTGTGGTTAAGGCTGAAGCAGTAAGTAGAAAGAAGTAGTTTCTATGGAAATATTTGATTACGAAAATGATTTTAAATATAAATCTTAGAACATGGAAGTCATGTATGGTTCTCCATACCGATATTTTTCTATGGTAAACGATAACAGCCGCAAATTCAAACAGAATTAAATGCTGTTTTGCATACAGCCCTGTATTGTAGAGTTCTCAATACCTATTGGTGTTGGTGAAGATCGGTTAAGGGAAAGGGGTAGTTTACCTGCAACGTTTTATGTTTTAAAAGGCTATTTTCTATGGCAAACGATAAGAGCCGCAAATTCAAACAGAATCAAATAAGTTTTTGCATAGAGCCCTGTTTTGTTGAGTACTAAAGACCTATTTTGTTTTTGGTGAAGATCGGTTAAGGGAAAGGGGTAGTTTACCAGCCACGTTTTTTGTTTTATCAAGGGTATTTTATATGGCAAACGATAACAGCCGCAAATTCAAACAGAATCACATAATATTTTGCATACAGCCCTGAAACGTAGAGTTCTCAAGACGTGTTGGTTTTGGTGAAGATCGGTTAAGGAAATAGGGTAGTTTACCTGCAACATTTTATGTTTTATCAAGGGTAATTTTTTATGACGAACGATAACTACCTTACATTAAAACATAATCAACTACTCTTCTGCATACCTTTTTGAATTATACAGAACTCAAGGTCTGTTGATTTTGTTGAAAATCGGTTAAGGGAAAGGGGTAGTTTACCTGCAACATTTTTTGTTTTAACAAGGGTATTTTTTCTATGACGAACGATAACTGCCGTAAATTCAAAGAGAATCAAATAATGTTTTGCATACAGCCCTGAATTGTAGAGTTCTCAAGACCTATTGTTTTTGGTGAAGATCAGTTAATGGAATAGGGTAGTTTACCAGCAACGTTTTATGTTTTATCAAAGGTGTTTTCTATGGCAAACGATAAGAGCCGCAAATTCAAACAGAATCAAATAATTGTTTGCATACACGCCTGAATTGTAGAGTACTCAAGACCTGTCGTTTTTGGTGAAGATCGGTTAAGGGAAAGGGGTAGTTTACCTGCAACGGTTTTTTATCAAGGGTAATTTTACTTCCATATTCCTTAAGGAAATGGAAGTATGGTGATGGCAAAAAAAAATCGTGTTCGAGATTATTGCAGATTCTGATTGTACTACACTCAAAACATGAAAAAAAGTCGTTTTCCGAAAAGTGTCTGTGTGTGTGTCTGTCTGTCTATCTGTGTGTCTGTCTGTGTGTAGATTTTTTTTCTATGGCAAACGATAACTGCCGCAAATTCAAACAGAATCAAATAATTTTTTGCATACAGCCGTGATTTGTAGAGTATCAAGACCTATTGTTTTTGGTGAAGATCGGTTGAGGGGAAGGGGTAGTTTACCTGCAACGTTTTTTATCAATATATTTTCTATGGCAAACGATAACTGCCGCAAATTCAAACAGAATCAAATAATTTTTTGCATACGTCACTGAATTGTAGAGGACTGAAGGCCTTTCGATTTTGGTGAAGATCGGGTAAGGGGAAGGCGTAGTTTACCTGCACCTTTTACGTTTTAACAAGAGTAAAGTACTTGAAAATTCATTTAAACTTTTTCAAACAATGGTAATTGTTAAAAATAAAATAATTTTGTTGCCAGGCAATAAAATTATAATTTTTTCATTTTAATGTAAATCTGTACATAGTATAAAGTAAAGTCGGTCCGTTTTCTCTCTGTGTTTGAAATCGCTAATCGCAGGAAGTACTGAACGGATTTTATTCAAGTTTTCGCCAATAGATAGAGTGTCTATCGAGGAACATTTATGTGTATAATTAATGCATATATGTTGTACATTAGCTTAGCTATCACGGTTTATGTCAAGTAAGTGGTATGGTTTACATCTTATATATAAAAATGAATGTTTCTTTGTTTGTCCCGTATGCGTTCCTATACCATTCATCCGATTGCGATGAAACTTCGGTGAGTTGTTGTGCGCACGTCCGCGAAGGTTTCTTCCACATCTCCTCCTAAACCACTGTACCGATTTCAACCAAACTTGGCACAAATATTTTACGCAACGGGAGAACCAACATAGGATAGGTGTTTTTTCGATGGGGTCCTTTTGGGGGTTCTTTGGGGTCTTCCACATCGCCTCCTAAACCACTGGACCGATTTCAACCAAACTTGGCACAATTATTTTACGCAAAGGGAGAACCAACATAGGACAAGTGTTTTTTCGATACGATCCTTTGGGGGGGTCCTTTGGGGTCTTCCACGTCTCCACCTAAACCATTGGACCTATTTCAACCAAACTTGGCACAAATATTTTACGCAACGGGAGAACCAACATAGGACAGGTGTTTTTTCCGATACGATCCTCTGGGGGGGTCCTTTGCGGTCTTAAGAAACTATTAGATCTGGTTACTATGGCAACCCAATAGAATAGATTCTGTTCTAAATATATTATCGCATTAAATTGAAGACCACGCGAACGAAGTTGTGGGCAACAGCTATTTATTTTTAAGAAGCCTACTTTAATTAAACTTTATTAATTAAACTAACATTTTCATTACGTACAACGTGAAACTCCGTAGCGAAGCACGGGTATTCTGCTAGTCATGTATAAGAGAAAATATATCGTGCGTGGCAGGCAAGCATATCTCAGTTATGTACTGTTTACGTTTCCATTTTATTATTATCACTACCGCAATAAAAAGGCAGGGAAGACACACACACACACACAATTCGCGTTATTTCTGGCCTCATTCATGTTTATTTTCTTACATTTGCACGGTTTTTAAATGGAAAGTGCCGAACCCATACCAACATAACGCATGCAAGCCGAAAAAGTGTCCAGCGTGGATAGCGATTTGCTTCCTGTGGATCGCTGGGCAGTGTAACTGCACGTGTTTACAGAGGAACGATTCATAGAAAGACTTTTCGTCTCTAGGGAATGAACCCTCTGCAAGATGCTGAGGGTCCATGAGTGACTTCGGAGCGCTCCTTCTTTTCCGCTTGTTTGTTCTGTGAAACGTACACTGTAGATTCGCAGATTTATTCTAAGCAACGCTCAATAGGAAATGTTGAAAATTTTTGTCCACGGTGAACCCTCATACACACTAAACCTGCTCTGATGTTTTAATTACGGACATCATAATATTAAAACTTTGGAAACTTGAGCACTACTTAATGGAGATCAATCATTAACTTATACAAGCCATTAATTTTATGCATATTTTTTATATATATGTGTACAACGTTATCGGCAACAAAGAAGTAGTTTTTGTTAAAATTCCTTCCCGGGATATTAGGCCGTAGTCCAATGTTTTCTACAAAACCAGACGTTTCGGCAATGCCATTGACTTCCATCATCAGTGAAAATCGAGTGCGATAACGTGAGGTGGTATATGTTAGTGACCACAGTACTGTGGTTAAGGCTGAAGCAGTAAGTAGAAAGAAGTAGTTTCTATGATAATATTTCATTTCGAAAATGATTTTAAAAATAAATCTTAGAATATGGAAGTCATGTATGGTTCTCCATACCGATATTTTTTCTATGGTAAACGATAACAGCCGCAAATTCAAACAGAATCAAATGATGTTTTGCATACAGCACTGTATTGTAGAGTTCTCAATACCTATTGGTGTTGGTGAAGATTGGTTAAGGTAAAGGGGTAGTTTACCAGCAACATTTTATGTTTTAACAAGGGTAATTTTTTATATGACGAACGATAACTGCCGTAAATTCAAACAGAATCAACTAGGTTTTTGCATACCTTTTTGAACTAAAGAGAACTCAAGGTCTGTTGATTTTGTTGAAGATCGGTTAAGGGAAGGGGTAGTTTATCACCAACGTTTTATGTTTTAAAAAGGGTAACTTTCTTATGACGAACGATAACTGCCGAAAATTCAAAGAGAATCAAATAATTTTTTGTACCCTTTCCTGAGTTGCAGAGGGCTCAAGGTCTATTGATTTTGGTGAAGATCGGTTAAGGGAAAGGGGTAGTTTACCTGCAACATTTTATGTTGTAACAAGAGAAATGTTTCCATGACGAACGATAACTGCCGCACATTCAAACAGAATCAAATATTTTTTTGCATGCATCCCTGAATTGTAGAGGACGGAAGGTCTATTGATTTTGGAGAAGATCGGTTTAGAGAAAGGGGTAGTTTACCTGAAACATTTTATGATTTAACAAGAGTAAAGTACTTAATTTTTATAGATAAAGTATCCTGATAAGAAGCTCATAGTAATCCATTGTAGAAACATAGATGAAATATCTATAAATGAAGAGGTTAGGTGAACGGGGTGGGGGTAATTTTCTATTATTAAAAATTATAGTTGAAGGTGGAGGGGAGAATTTTTTATGTGTACTACGTTATCGGCAACAAAGAAGTAGTTTTTTGTTAAAATTGCTTCCCGGGCTCTTTAGCCGTTGTCCAATGTTTTCTGCAAAACCAGACTTTTCGGCAGTGCCATCGACTGCCATCATCGGTGAAAATCGAGTGCGAAAACGTGAGGTGGTATACGTTAGTGACCACAGTACTGTGATTAATGCTGAAGCAATAAGTAGAAAGACGTAGTTTCTATGGAGATATATTTCATTTCGAATATGATTTTAAATATAAATCTTAGAACATGGAAGTCATGTATGGTTCTCCATACCGATATTTTTTTATCGATCCCATAAGATTGACATGGAAAGTGTAAAATTTCTCTTGCGTGTGAAAAGCGAACAGTTTGGTTACAAAATCAGTGAACAATAACAAACTTTAGACATGCATAACACTCGGAGAAACAGTGGCAGTGACGTCCGTGCAATGTGCGTTCCCTTTCGCATCAGCGGAGTAAATAACAGCACAGTATAACATATGCCTCAAAGAAATTTGTATGAAGACTCATTTTCAAGCTACTTATTCATCATTTGTACTTATGTGTTAGCTATTTATAAGGTGAATAAGTTACCTTTTCCACATAAATTTCACTGCGCCATGTATATTTGTATGCTTACTACATCAAAATATTTCACCAGCGATATCCAAGTTCAAAATAATATAACCTAGTGGTTTAAATACATTATTTCATTTTCCTCGTATGAAAGTTTTTTTTTTATAGAATAATTTTATTTTTTTCCACTTTACACTTGTTTATGGCAAACACGTTACTTGAAACACGCTGTATTTGTAGAGACAAGTGACTTTTTTTATTCTGTCAGAATAATGTTTTCTTTCTTTTTAAGAAATGTAGCTTGAAATGGAAAAGGCTTTTATAAGTGCTAAAACAACAAAATATTTAGATTGAGGGGAAAGACGGAGACGATGAAGGAAAAAGGAGGAAAAAGGATAAGAAAATAAATAGAAAATTAAAGTTTCGTTATTATATTAATGTATTATACGTGCACAAATATTATAATTTATGTAATATCGTTATACACATTGTGACTGAACAATAAAAAAATAAAGTTATAATTATAACAGTAAAATTTTCTTGATTTTTTTACAAATAAATGAAAGTAACAATTAGATATCTTATAAATGAATGTGAGCATTGAGGTTCGGCATAGTGCTTGAAAGGAAGTGGAAAGTGAATGAGTAGAGAAGATCGGAAATATAATCAGAAGACACATTCATGAGGTGTAAAAGTTCTTTTTACATTTTCACGCATTTTAATTAG
Source organism: Magicicada septendecula (assembly GCA_034769895.1). Taxonomy (NCBI): domain Eukaryota; kingdom Metazoa; phylum Arthropoda; class Insecta; order Hemiptera; family Cicadidae; genus Magicicada; species Magicicada septendecula. Next base: position 667,630,234 of record CM068368.1, read on the forward strand.
GTAACATTCTGAGCAGAAGAATTGTGTGTGTGTGGGGGGGGGGGTCAGTGTTGTGATTCTGACCAGCTCCCACATTATGCGGGAGACAAGGCCATGGTCAATTCGATTACCATGTGTGTGTTACGTGCTCTTCAGTGTTACTATTACGGACTTGTTAAGTGTTTATAGAGTTAATTTTATCACAGGATGAGGCGTGAAAAACCACCCATCCTTCCAACCCTACCTTTTAATATATCAGACAATAATAATCTCTACTCAACTATACAGTAGAAAACGACGCCCTTGAAACATAGTTTTACACTCAATTCACCAGTAATGTTTTAAAAAAAACCTTCCACAAATTGTTTTTAATATTACGTGCATAGTTAATAGCACATTGTTACCTACGCTTTTCGTTAATGCCGAAAAACTGAACTACCGAATTCTTAATACTTTATTCTCGCGTTCCAGTAATGGATTCTAGAATACCATAAATAGCCGAGTCTGTTATTTCGATTTATTTTAAAATTCACACAACATTGTTTGTAACAGCACACACTCACTTCCCCCTCGATCTCTTTATTGTTTCATAAATTAATATAAATTCGTTAAGTGCGACAAAACTTTACTTCCTCTTTTCTTGTAGGGCTATATGGAATGCAGGAATACATTTCACAAATATACATAACTGATAACAATATATAATATTAGTTTTTGTAGACATAAACTTTGTGAAACCTGTCAAAAATTTGTAAGGAGTGTTGAAAGATATTAATTCTATCAAATTATTACAGATACCGGGTTTGTATTTAGAACCAAATCCCTCATAGACTTCATTCTCCACATAGACTTCTACAAATTTTTCAAAATTTTGAATTCTTGTTTTGGTCTTTGTTACCCTCCAAACTTAAAAAAAATTTCATAGTAAACCTTACGTTAGCCAAGGACATTTGGGTTAAAATTCCTGCAGTCAGACACCCAAATGAATGTTTACATTTTTTCAAATTTTTGACCCTTTTTGACCCCTAATATTTCCTAAGTCGTAAAATTTGGAAATTTCCAAAATTGTACCCTATATTAAGATTTTGATTCAAACTCTCTTTAATTTCATACCAACAAGGAGTTTTGAAATTAATACAAAATTTTGACCCACTTTTTGGGACCTGGCGTCCCGACAGTTTGAAATTTACAAAAACAACTCATATGTTGTATAAAATTCTCTTTAATTTGTTACCCCACATCGATTTTTGCGATTTATCCACAGTTGTGACCCCTCACATTTCCCCCCCGCTCTCCTATTTTTGGCGGGTCCATCTAAAAAGCAATAGGGCTCTGTATAGTAAAAATGTTGACCGCTTACGAAAATAGGTTGATGCATTCAACAGACATACCCCAAACAGATAGACAAATGCCAAACGGTCGAGTTAAAGCTGAGAACTCGCCTCGCTAGAGTGTAGCGCCTGTTTCAAACGGCTAGTGCGATAGCATACAAAATATAAATTGAAATAGGCCTATCTAAATGGAAGAAAGAAGTTGTTTAGACTGTAAATGAATTGACAGGGCTAAAGGGAGGAGAAAGAAGCCAATAAAACGGATGGAAGGATTAGTGACGCACATACTGTACAGTGGAAATGTAATCAAGAAGAACGGTAACTCCATTGTAGAGCTATTAAATTGTTTCGCACGTACGGACGTTGGTACGTGCTGTAGCACTAATGTGTACACAATATGTTACGTGACACGTACAACTGGATATTGTGTCGCGTACATAGCTGTCATTGCTAAACAGTATCGTGACGTAATTGTTTAATGTAATTACCCTGTTTATTTAAAGCGAGTGGAATCTTTATTAAGTGAAGTCGTGTAGACTATCTCCTTTTTGCAGGGATTTAATTCTTTTCGTCGAAAATGAAACTGAAATGTAAATTCATACATTGCGCTGCGATTGACCATGTTTTTGCGTTCGAATATCAGCTGATATGACTAATAGCCACTGTTAGGGAAACTCTCATCGCGAGTGTAAGGTACTAAACAAAGGTTATATTCTCAATATTTCGGATCTTACGATCAAGATACAGATGTGCATAATGATCCTACGTATGTAGTAGCACACACAGGTCATTGCTAAAGGAAAATATTCGAGAAATTAAGCTTGTCTATTTTTTTATAGTAAAAACGTAACGATTTATGTCATTTCTTTCTACTACAACTACTGCAGCAGTGGCTAATGTATATCTTTTTACTATAATTTCTCTGACAGCCAACGTAAAAGTGAAAACTGCTTATTAAAAAATAGGCATTAAATAAATACAGTGGAGGAAAAAAATTTATCAGGAAAGTGAAAGAGATAACATTCCGAAACCAAAATGAAATGAAGAATCGGAGAAAACTATTTTAACACTAAAGGAACGTAAAAATTTACAGATTAAACTGGTTAAGTATTCTGGTGCTGGACAACATATTTGCTGTGGAAATAAATCTGTGGAAAATGACTGAGAGACAGTCAGCAGTGGGAGCTAAATCCACTTACTACACAGAAATTCATTGAAATACATTAGTAAGCTCCCTGAGCACCAGAACTCGCTCATTATTTTGAACAAAATGCATTCATTGTTAGGTAAAATCAAATTGATAAATTTTATTTTTTAAGCTGTGAGAAAAGTTTTTTGTATGTAATATACGTTCTTCGTACCATATATCATTACCACGATTAATGGAGGTTTTGCTATACCTTAGAAAGTAATGTTGATATGTATTAATTTTGTCACATACACGGAGTTCATATTCTGAATAAAAGTTCTCATAATTTTATGCTCACATGGAATAATGTTTATGTGTAAACATTCGGAGTTGGGTTAAATTTTCCTTTGGTAAATAATCGCCGTCGATTTTTACTTCCGTGTTCCTTAAGGAAATGGAAGTATGGTGATGGCAAAAAAAATCGTGTTCGAGATTATTGCAGATTCTGATTGTACTACACTCAAAACATGAAAAAAAGTCATTTTTCGAAAAGTGTCTGTGTCTATAGATTTTTTTTTTTGGCAAACGATAACAGCCGCAAATTCAAACAGAATCAAATACTTTTTTGCATACAGCCCTGATTTGTAAAGTACTCAAGACTTATTGATTTTGGTAAAGATCGGTTTAGGGAAAGGGGTAGTTTACCTGCAACGGTTCTTTTTAATCAAGGGTAATTTTTTTCTATGGCAAACGATAACAGCCGCAAATTCAAACAGACTCAACTACTCTTTTGCATACAGCCCTGAATTATAGAGTTATCAAGACCTGTTGGTTTTGGTGAAGATCGGTTAAGGGAAAGGGTTAGTTTACCTGCAACATTTTATATTTTAACAAGGGTATTTTCTATGGCAAACGATAAAAGCCGCAAATTCAAACAGAATCAACTACTCTTTTCCATACAGCCCTGAATTATAGAGTTCTCAAGACTATTGGTTTTGGTGAAGATCGGTTAAGGGAAAGGGGTAGTTTACATGCAACATTTTATATTTTAACAAGGGCCGTAAATTCAAAGAAAATCAAATATTTTTTTGCATACCTTCCTAAATTGTAGAGAGCTCAAGGTCTGTTGATTTTGGTGAAGATCGTTAAAGGGAAAGGGGTAGTTTACCTGAAACATGTTATGTTGTAACAAGAGAAATGTTTTCATGACGAACGATAACTGCCGCAAATTGAAACAGAATCATTTATTTTTTTGCATGCATCCCTGCATTGTAGAGGACTGAAGGTCTATTGATTTTGGTGAAGATCGGTTTAGAGAAACGGGTAGTTTACCTGCAACGTTTTATGTTTTAACAAGAGTAAAGTACTTAATTTTGATAAATAAAGTATCTTGATAAGAAGCTCATAATAATCCACTGTAGAAACGTAGATGAAATATCTATAAATGAAGAGGTTAGGTGAACGAGGTGGGGGTAATTTTCTATAAATGAAAATTATAGTTGAAGGGGGAGGGGAGAATTTTGTATGTGTACTACGTTATCGGCAACAAAGCAGTAGTTCTTTGTTAAAATTCCTTCCCGGGCTGTTTAGACGTAGTCCAATGTTTTCTGCAAAACCAGACTTTTCGGCAGTGCCATCGATTTCCATCTCAGTGAAAATCGAGTGCGAAAACGTGAGGTGGTATACGCTAGTGACCACAGTACTGTGGTTTAAGGCTGAAGCAATAAGTAGAAAGAAGTAGTTTCTATGGAAATATTTCATTTCGAATATGATTTTTAATATAAATCTTAGAACATCGAAGTCCTGTATGGTTCTCCATACCGATATTTATTTCAAAATCTGGTACAATTTTTTGGGCATGGTGTCCCAAAATTGTGAAACTTCCAAATCTGAACAGATTGTGATTAAAATCCCTTTACTTTGACACCACACCCCACATGATTTTTGTGATTTTTTCCAAAACTTTGAAAGTTTTTTGGGCCCGTGGTGCTTCAAAATTTTGAAATTCAAATATTGAACATTATGTTTAGATTGTTGTTTAAATTCTCTTTAATTTGATGCCTCACATAGATTTTTGTGATTTTTTTTTCAAAATTGTGCCTCACATTTTTGCCCTCCTGCCCTCCATTTGAGGGAAGACCAAACTCAAAAACAATAGGGTTGTGTGTGTGTGTGTGTGTGTGTGTGTGTGTGTGTGTGTGTGTGTGTGTGTGTGTGTGTGTGTGTGTGTGTGTGTGTTAGAGAATGGAACGTATGCCGAGTTTTACGAAAATTGGTTTGGTTAGTGCAGTCAAAAGATATCATGAGACTTAACCCATTTTCCATATAGGTAGACAGACAAATGCTAAACAGTCGAGTTAAAACTGAGACTCACCTCGTTCGTCGAAAAAAGGGTTTTAGCTTAATACGCTTACGTTAAGTGTAACATGACACTAGCGACAGTTCCTACTATGAACTATTAATTCGCTCTCATGAGAATACTCAGTATACTTTTAAACTTCACAGCGAATAAATTGTAACTAATAAAGTCTGACTGGCAAAATGTATACACGAAGCCGACCAACAATTATCAACTCAGCGGCTGATAACAACCCTGTGATAAGTACTCTAGTAATTGAAATTCATTCAGGAGGTGCGCAGTCTACCCCAGCATACGATAGAAAAACTCTTGGCGGGTTAACGACTGCCGGTAACACACATGACTGTTGCGGGTGAAAACACATTCCGATTTTCCCGACACAAGAGTGTCACATTAATTAATTCATGAGCTAATTGAATGGCTACTTTGCTGTCTTTCTCTCTCCTACTGTACGCGATTGCAGGTAAATTTTCATCAAGGAATTCTTTGCTGTAATCTTTGAACACCCAACACCTAATTTCAAAGTAGCAGCCTGTACCTTCTGAGGATTTTTTTAATAACCCTAAAAGCTAGAATAGCACTTGATCTACGTCTGTCGTAAATAAGTTCTTCGCCATCACTGTTGTAGACACTGGGCACGGCTGAAGCGCCAAATTCTAATTCTGGTAATTCTGGTTCTGTGCAGAGCTTAGCAATCGATTTTTTTGGCCCAGCCTAACTTCAGCGTCGTGGTCGTGGACCTCCTAATAGTTACCAACGAGGATGCAGAAAATGGATTCAAGGATATGAGGTTCCCGTTTCCTTGTATTAATATAGGCCTACTTTTATAACGATGTCGTTTATAACATACATGAACGAAGCCTGATATTCATTCTTAAACAGTTGTTTGTAACGTAAACCTTCAAGCTTCGTTACAAACGAGGCGGGTAGTACCGAACTGGTCCGACGGTCAAAACATTCCAAAGATATTTTTGTTCCATAACGAAAGGTCGCGGTTGAACTGGTTGGCAGGTAGAGGCAGAAATTCCCGAATGGGTTACTAACCTAACCCCCCACCCCTCAACAACTGCCTCAGTGTCAGTTCTCAGACAGTCTCAGTGCAGTGTAGTACTAGTAGAAGTGTACATTGTTTTCCATGTTAAGTGAGAGGGGCTTTAAGTTAGTCGTTTTTGAGGGATTTAAATATTCAAAAGGTGACAAGACACAATCGGGTCAAAAGTGGCGATGTTCTAGGAAAAAAGGGTGTTCGGCGCATTTGTTCACAGATGACGCGGGTGACATTTTATTAAATACTGTTGGTGTGAATAACCATGAACCATGTCCCGACCTAAGTAGACATTACATTTCTAACAGTGTGAAACGCAAGGCAAGTGAAACATTACTGGAACCTCCTGCAAAATTGATAAGAAGAGAGATTGCGTCCGCTCCCGATTCTATGGCTGACAATATCACTCGTGATGATGTCGAACGAGTAAGGAGAAACTTGAACTATGCTAAAAGAAAAAATCCTCCTCTTCCGAAATGTGCTGGCGATGTCCACGAAGCTCTTGACAGCTTACAGATCAAGACTAACAAAGGAGAGGATATGTTGTTACTGAATATTGCCACTGAAAATATTATCGTTTTCTGTCCTAAGAGTAATGTGGAGTATCTAGTAAAAACTGATAAAATATTTATTGATGGGACATTTACTTTTGCAGCTAAGTACTTTTACCAATTTTTCACAATACATAGTGTAGAGAATGGGAATTACATACCGCTTGTCTTTTGCCTTTTACGTGACAAGAAAGAAGCAACTTATAGAAGCCTTTTTAAGCATTTGATAAAAAAATGTGAAGAGAAATGAACCTAACTTTTAAACCTAAGACTGTAACAGCCGACTTCGAAAAAGCAATACACAATGCAGTTGAATCTGTTTGGCCTACAGTAGAAGTAATTGGGAGAATTTAACCTGTCTCAGGCCTGGTGGAGGAAGATACAACAAGTTGGGTTGAGCGCTGCGTACAAAAGTTCTACATCAGACATTGGAAAATGGTTACACTGGGTTTTTGGGCTAAGTATGTTGAGTCATGAGGAAGTAGGAGACGCATATGTGGAAGATCTTGAGCCAACTCAACCCTCATCTCCCAAAGTTGATAGGTTTGTCGACTATTTAATAGAAAACTACATTGACAACAGTTCTACGTTTCCTCCAGAGATGTGGGCATCAGCGTCATTATCATCCGAGCGCACCACAAATGCCTGCGAATCTTTTCACGCAAAATTCAGAAAACATTTTAATCACTCCCATCCCAACATTTATGCTTTCATTGAAGCCATACAGAACGTACAAACTGATGCGTACATTGCCATCCGGACCTCAGCAAAACCTAGAACTATATACAACAGCAAGTACAAGAAAAGGCTTCCATACTTGGAAACTTTACAGAAATACTATAGATCAGCCGACCCAAAGGAAAAAATATCGAGGTTGCAGTATATTAAGAGTGCTTCATACCAGTATAAAAAAGTTTAACAAAAATCGCCTATCACTCAGGAACAAGAATGACCTGAAACTGTAAATAATGTAAAAAAATGTAAATATTCATAACTAATAAGTTATTTGACAAAGCCGAAAGGCCACTACATATATACGTTATTTGACAAGGCCGAAAGGCCGCTACATATATTTACTATATTGTCCTGTGTAATTGTATTGGGACAGTTGGTATAATATATGAGCGGACGATAAGGCTTCTTCGATCCAAGGAAGAAGTTATAAGTTATTTGACAAGGCCGAAAGGTTTGATATTTTAGCGTCGGACCAGTTTGACCCCACCCCCTGTGCTAACCGTCGGACCAGTTCGACCCCACTAATTGGTTGATCTCCAAATTCCTATAACCATCGGACCAATTCGACAACAACCAAACGATCCCCCGCGAGCGGACGCGAGTTTGTGTGTGTGTTCGTGTGTGCGCGCGCGGGTAGGTTTCAACCAAATCTTTCATTTCGAGGCAAATTACAGTGGTCTTAATTATGTTTGCCTGTTCCGTCGTGAGGTATCTTTATTCTATTATTAGAATCGACTCGAACGACATCCTTATGAATAGTTGGTTCTTGCAGACACCTCATGGCATATTTACGAGTGACAAGGTACATCTCGTACTTTTGTAGTCCAAGATGTACCTTGTCTGGCTTTCATTGCCCGATCGTGCCAATCACATCCTTGAGACCGCTGTTTACCATTGCTTTGCAGGACCTTTTCGGACATACTCTCTTGTTTCTTTTTACGGGATATCTTCCTTCCAACTTATGGCTACCTTGACTCATCTATTCTTGTGGGTTCAAACGTTAGATAATTGTTTTTGGAACTTAAGATATTTCTTTTGAGTCTTTAACTTTTTCGTTTCTGCAACTTCTGTTCTCAGAATTTCACCCGATCATCTCCGTTGCCCTAAAACGATTTTTTTTTTACTATCATGTAGATAGAACACAGTCATGAGCTGAAATACTTTCGAGAATAACTATATAGCCTACATGATGGTTTTCGTTTCTTTATGAATTTCATCATTCCTCACGTAAGAATTTTATCTATATATATATTTTTTTACCTAAAAGCCGGAATTAATATTAGGATAGCTAACTTTGTTTTCACTCAGTGTATTACTTGGTTCTCATTGGATAACTTGGAGTTACGAGTCGAAATCGTCAGACTCGATACAGCATGATAGCCCGCAGCGTCGACGCGGAATAAGAATACGTCGACCAGCAACCAGTACTAGGCCATACGAATTTTGTAAAAGTCGATGTTTGGAAGTGAGGAAAAGTAATCCCAAAAACAAATACATTGGGAAAGTAAATAAAAAGCTTCCAGTAACAATCGTAACTGGCGTTAGTAGAGGAGTCGAGAGAAAAGTCTGCCCACTGCAGGCCAGGGTCGCTGTACTTACGTTCGAAACCGGACGTTTTGCACACTGTTCCGCGGCTCACACAACGCTCCACTGTCCATTCAGTGCAATCGTCTACATAATAAATATTAAAAACGAACACCTGTAATTATGTGCTTCCGTTTCATAACGCAACAGCGGTCACTGGCCGTCTGGTCACCGAACTACGCACCAGAGCGTGTCTTTGTCGGGGACAATACTTAGGCTGTACACGCACACACTCACTCACCAAACTGTGTTCCAAAATAAGCCCAACTTTCCTTTATAATACACACTGACTACAGCTAATTCGTCCGGCATTGTGTAATCCCTGCCGTTCCTCAGCCGACGCCTTCCTGGGTGTATGTAAAACTCGCTCACTGTTACTGTGTTAGTGTGTTACAGACGCGAACAATGACGAGGCTTTGCGGAAGAGCATGGGCGAATTAAAAAAAAAAAGAAAAAAAAAGTTGTTTGGTTTGGAGCAAGGGCATCTGATGGCAAATCGTTAAATCGTTGACAAAAGTGTAGCCATGAGTTAAGCCTATACTCTTTGTTTATTACAGTATTAACATTTTTCCTTAACTTCAGTAAGTTGTGTAACAGTAAGAACAGTGTTAATACGGACTAATTGGGAACTACTTATCGGGTTTAACGAAAGCAAGACTAAATATGATACAGCTAGAAACAAATCACAGGGAATACGAGACTCGTGTTTATAACATGTTATTTTACGTATTAAGTACAAACAACATAAACTACGATAGAGGTCTTATGTATAACTCTCGATGTACAAAGGCATATTTCGGGAGGGAGATGTTATTTATTTTATTTATAACATAGTGTTATACAGTTCTGTATCTTATAAGAATTTCATCGGAGCGATCTGTTTATAGTTCAAAGCTTTATGACATACAATGCCTCTCAGTTTATTACTAATGAAAGCAAGTAACTCTACACTGTATCAAAAACTTATCAATATTTGTTTCTGTTGCAACATGTCACATGAACGAATGATTTCTTCTGACACTAAAAATTCTTATTACAATTCTGTATGGGTAAGTCACGTTATAATTATTTCAGAAGTTCTGTTAGGTCTGTATTAGATAAAACTATTTACACTTGTTTATTAAGTGGTAAAAAATGTCTTTATTAGACAAAAAACAATAACAATATTACTTATATAGCACTCAATACTACTTGGGAGGCGAACAGTGAAAATTGGTGGAATTATTTCAACTATTCAGGTTTTAAATCTCACAAAACATAATTCTTCCTTTCCTCAACTATGCGTTTTTTACCGGTATTTAACTAAATTTAGATGGTTAAGTAATTCAGATCCACAGATCCAATAAAAAAATTATTAGCTTAGATTTCCCGATGAAAACTGTAATCAGGAAGAAGATTCTTTTTTAATATAAAAAATATCTTTCCTTTGTGGTTGCATAGAGGCAAAATAAATAACAAAGAAATCATGGGCCTACGTCATAAGTTTTTTGTACCTTCTTGCATTAATTAGGTTTTTTTTAGTTTTTTATTTTTAAGTACATTACATAATCTGCAAACAAAAGTTGCAATAAATGTAAAAGTTCACAGAAAACTCACATGAATGAGTTGTGCCCAGTGGCATAACTCATATAGTATTATTGAACAGTTCGCTTAATTATGAAATCTTGTAGGGAGTGCCAGTACATCATAGCGCTGAAGTCTGTATATCGCTGTTGTCGAGGAGGTTTAATGCCAGTGGATTTGGGTGACTGTCCAGCCTCAGAAGATACCTGTTGGTGTGTTCGCTGATGGTTTCTTTGACAGTTTTCATGTGTAGATCTTTATGTATCACTGCGTTGCTGACGTACCACGGCGCGCTCAGTATTGTTCTCAAGAGTTTTTGACTGAAATCGTTGCAAGATTTCGATGTTTGAGTTGGACGCCGTTCCCCAAAGCTGCACTCCATAGGTCCAAACCGGCCGAAGCATTACTTTGTATATCAGTAGCTTATTTTCCACCGATAGCCGTGACTGTCTACCCAGTAGCCAGTACAGCCTATTAAATTTCAGGGTTAGGTGTTTCCTTTTTGTCTTAATATGCTTGCCCCATGTGAGTCTTTTATCTAAGTGCATTCCAAGGTATTTTACATCATCTACCTGTGGCAGGGGCGTATCATTAAAAGTGACTGGTGGACACGTTCCGTGTTTCAACGTGAATGTGATGTGTTGTGATTTGGTTTTACTAATTTTCATTTTCCACTTGTTGGCCCACTGTTGGAGACTGTCTAAGTTGGTTTGCAGTTTGGCTGTGGCAGTATCCAGATTCTTATCAGATGCTAATATTGCTGTGTCGTCAGCAAAGGTAGCCACGACTGTGTTTGGGCATGTAGGGAGATCTGCAGTATACAGCAAGTAAAGCACAGGCCCCAGCACACTTCCCTGCGGAACTCCCGAGATTATTCTGCTAAGATTACTAGCATCGTCTTTAACCTTCACTTGAAAGAATATATCGGTAATGTAAGATTGTAATACCCGAAAATATGCATATGGCAGTGATTTCCTCAGTTTGTATAACAACCCAGGGTGCCAAACCTTATCGAAAGCCATTGAAACATCCAAAAACACAGCAGAGCAGTATTTTTTTTCTTCGAATGCTTTTCGTATTTCGCTTGTGACTCTATGAAGCTGCTCCAAAGTAGCGTGCTGGCTTCTGAACCCAAACTGATGATCCGGGATTAATTGTCTCCCGCTGATTATGGGAGTCAGACTTTTCAGAAACCCTTTTTCAAACACTTTGCCTAAGACTGGCAGCAGACTTATTGGTCTGTAGGAGCTGACTTCAGTGATGGGCTTGCCAGGTTTTTGTATCATTATTATTTGTGCAACTTTCCACTGGAGGGGGTAATGACCGGTTCTTAAGATGGCGTTGAATATGGCAGTTAGGTATGCTATTCCAAGTGTTGGAAGTTCCTTTAACAGTTTTCCTGTAATGAGGTCATATCCTGGAGCCTTTTTTTCATGAAGTTCTTTGTGGATTATTCTGTGTATTTCTTTAGGTGTGAAAAACTTGATTGGAGGCAACGGTTGCGGGAATTCTTCTAGGAAGCTCTGTATTTCTTCTTCATCGATCACATTTGTGGGCGTGTTGTTGGGAGTAAACACTGTTTCTAAGTAATCGGCGAAGCAGGTGGCTTTGTCTTGATCACTTCTTGCCCATGTTTGGTTTTCATATCTAATGGGCGGAATGTGTTGGATAGGTCGTTTTATTCGCCTAGTGGCTTTCCAGAGGGAATAATCTGTGTTATCTGTTGCCGATAAATCTTTAAGATATCCTTGGAATACGTCAGTTTTTAATCGTGTTATCATATCTTTTAGTTGTCTTGCAGCCACGTTGAACTTATGTTTGTCTGCAGGATGATGAGTACGTTGCCATACTCTCCGGAGATTCCTTTTTTCAGCAATTTTACTTTTAATCTCTCTGGGATAGTCAGGTTGTTTTGGTTGTTGTTTGTCATTTGGAGTTGACTGCCACGCTGCATTTTGTATTATTCTGATGAAATATTCCACAGCTTTCGTTATGTCATATTCTGTTTTCAGAGGAACGTTTACTTTTAATGTGTAATTTAGTATGTTTCTGTAAAAGCACCAATCAGTTTTTGCACTATGGAGTTTTGGAGGGCCTTCGTGTGTTATGATTCGCGTGCTGATGTTAGCAAGTATAGGTGTGTGATCGGAAGACAGTTCAAGGCAAGAGCGAATGTCAATATAATTAGATGATATTGCTTTGGCGACAAAGAAGTCAAGTACGTCTGGAATCTTCCTAATATCTGTTGGCCAGTAGGTTGGACTTCCTGTAGATATAGCTTCTAGTTGGTTTTCCCTGATGGTCTTGTAAAGTTCACGCCCTTTCGGGTTGATGGTTCTAGACCCCCACATCTGGTGTTTAGCATTAAAGTCTCCCCCCGCAAGAAATCTTTGACCCAGTGTGTCAAAGTATTCTTTGTAGTGTTTTTTTTTTTGTTTATGTTATGTCGAGGAGGACAGTATATAGCTGAGATCGTTAATGGTCCGTTCCAATCTTCAACATAGATGCTGGTCGCATTAATTAGGTGTAATAAACAATGACAAACTTATGAGCTTGCCATACCGGAAAAAGATTTGAAGTGTGAATCAATCACTTGAAAGATTTTTGCTTAAGGAACATAGAATATATGGCAATTTATTATTTAAAATTTAAGTGAGCTTGCGTCAAGTGTCAAGCTATAAATAGCTTGTACAATAAATAATTAATACTACCTCGTGTACCAATGGTGCATAACGATTTGTAAAACAATTATGGTTATGGTTACTCTGTTAGGTAGAGTATAAAAATAATTTGAGTAGACAGTTGATAGTTACAAATAACCGGCTGAAAATCGGGTAAAAACAAAATTGTACAGTTATTCTAATGTAAAATTAATATATATATATACGGACATTATTAAGATTCTATATTTGTGTTATCATACTTGTGGGTTGCTTTGTTATTTGGTGAATGACATTTTTATACAACAGCTGTATAAATTGATGTGAGCAGAGACACGAGACTTAAGTTCTATCAAGCCACTGACGATGTCTTATAAAAACAGAAAGTTTCTATTTAACCGAAATGAAACGTGTGTTTCACCTATAAAAAATTTGCTCTTAATAACTCAAACCACATAATACAAGTTTGCGGATGAACTTATGGTTAACAAAAACGACAAACATACTGACATTAAATGCACAGGAACACAAGAATTAAATTCACTGAAATAACGTGTATATAAATTTAAATTTTATTATGAATTCGAAAAAATTAGCCGATCCTTTGTGCTCAAAGCTTTTATGCCATTATCGTTTCGTCGGCCACAGCTTCGTATACTTTTTAGTTTTGTTGGAGAAAATTTATCTTAATTTAGGTTTGTTATTCTGGATTGACCAAAGACTTTTCTGTGTCATCAGCTTTTCTCTTCGACATTATTAAAAAATTATACACGTTAAGGGCGCCAGTATTCTCATTGACGGAAGCGATCTACACGATTTGTTCTAATTGCATTGAGACACTACATGGTGACCGTATTTTGAAACACCAAGTACAAGGTTAAGACTGAACAATATTATAGTAATATCATTAGTTTAATGAAGTGTACATTTCATGTTCCGTTGAAACAAAAATATCTGCATATTTGGCAGCGGAAATCAGAAATTCCGCAGACCACTACGGCTCTAATTGGAAACTAAATTACTGCCAGACTGACTGACGGACTCTCTGTCGCCAGAAACACTGCAGATTTGTTAATTAGCCAAAAATTCCCGAGGAATCGCTACCGGATAAAATACTGTACTTACTGGCTCGTCTGACACACCACAAACTGTTCCAAACTCGTAAATTTTCTCCAGAAGTATTTATACAATTCTTGTAAACAGTCAGGAGATAAAGTTCAGACAATCTTACAAGTAAACGATTAACATATATACACTAACAAACAATTACGATTAGCCTACGTCTGTATCATTACGTAAATCATAATTATTGTTAATAATGATATAATACTTTAGTTTTATGACAAGAAAATTAGAAGATATATTTTATATATATAGGCATACATAAATACTGCATTTAAAATATATTTCAACAAGGCGAACAACAGATAAGTTAAATATTTATAGTTCATGTTATTTAACAAAAGACAAAAAGATAAGAAATCATAGACTGATTAGGCCACCAGAAATTTCATGAAAGAAGGTGAATCAAGTTCTGTGAAAAGCGCGTATTTAAAAAAAAAACTAAAAGTAAAATTTAACATACGACGTGGAGAGTGGAAAAACAATAATATATGATAATATATAAGAGAAATAAAAGGAAAAGTGCTGCAGCTGAGATGCCCTACATGAGGAATCGTTGAAGAGATGAAGAACGCACAGCATTAGTTTTGAGGAAATTAGGAGACGAATGGAAATTAAAAATTCTATTGAGAGAAAAGTTGACGTTGTAGGGTTATTTCAAACGATGGTGTAAATACGCATAAATAGACGTAAAAGTAAAAGATTACAGTAACACAGAAAGAATGTAGAGAGAAAGGAGAGATAAAAGAAGGAGGAGAAGAAGAGGTAGACGTCAAAGTTTAAGGAAAGAAGAAGCAGATGAAAGTAAGGGATGATGACAATGTTACTGAAAGAAGGAAGACAGCGAGAGTTGTGTGTGTGTGCGCGCGCGTCAAATGAAACACACACAAATTGCATTAATGATAATCTTTCAGCTTGTCGCAAAACAAGGAATGCGGAAATAAGAACTTTATTTGACATCAAATAGTTTGGGAAAAAGGAAAGTAATAATTGGCTTTACATAACAAATGGCATTAGTTGCTCAGAGGTTCATGACCCTCCCGTTTCATTTTCTGCTATGACATAGACGTCCGATTGCGAAAGTTGTGGTGTCCACTACGTGTAACAAGTGGTTGTGACGTTATTCCCGAGCAGGACTATGGCTACACATAATATGTCAGGGACATAGCAACTGAACAAACCCGCAACTGTTTAATACTGTAATACACTAGGGACTTTGGACGCTACTTGGATTACACGGACTTATGGGAATAGGAGTGCGGTATGTAGAGAACTATCTGCCTGTCAGAATACACAAACCTTAATCACTAATTTTTGTAATAGCCTATTACAGTGGAACTTGGTTATAACGTCATTGAAGGGACCAAAAAAATAATGACGTTATGTCCGAGTGACGTTATAAAAGAGTCGTTATAAAAGACCCTTTTTAATCACTAGTAAGGAAGAAGAAATAAAAAAAACACCTTTGCATTATTAACATTATTCGTGATATTTATTCTAAAGTTTACAAAAGTTTGCATTTCATTTATACAAACAGCATGAAGAATATTTTAAAAGACCAAAAAGAAAGTACATATAACTTACATTTAGGCTTACTGTCGAAAGTAATCCGCAATTTTCTTTTGAACGCTCCTTTCTGAAAAATAAATTCTTTCTGTTGTGCTGTGGAGATGCTGCGCTGCATTGAACGTGTCGTCAGACGTCTCTCTAAAGCAGTAAAATCATGAAAGAGTTTCGGCGGCTCTCACTGCTTCCTGTACTGTCGGACAAACGATGTCGGCATTCTCCTCTTGCTCAGCATCTTCTTCATCTTCTTCTTCTGCTTCTATGTTTTTTACTTTCGCGATAATTTCTGCGTCACTCAACACTTGGAATGTTTCTACTTGGTCATCCACTGATGCATAGGAATCAAGTTCATTTCCAAATTCATTTACGTCGAATTTCTTAATCCACTCCGAGAGCGGCAAGTCGTCGTCTTCGTCATCATCAGGTAAATTTTCATGTACGAGTTGTGCTTTACTAAAGCATTTTGCTGTCGTCTTCTGTGTTACACTCTTCCAAGAGTCGTCTAGGAATTTTATTGCATCTAAGAGTGAAATTGTGGCAGGTTGCGCCGTGTCCATACAGAAAATAATTTTTTTTTAAAGTTGCTTGCGGTAGTGACACTTTAGGCTTCTAATGACGCCTTGGTCCATAGGTTGCAGGACACTCGTACAGTTGGCCGGTAAGAAGACCAGATTAATGTTTGTCAAATTTAACTTTGGATGGGCTGCTCAGTTGTCAACTAGAAGTAGAATTTTTCTGTTTTTCGATGACAGTTCTTTATCCCACTTTCTTAGTTCATCTTCAAAAATACTAGAAGTCATCCATGCTTTTTTGTTGGCAGTGTAACTTACAGGAAGTTTTTTGATGTTTTTAAAACATCTAGGATGCAAACTTTTCCCGATAACTAAAAGTTTCCTTTTTTCGGTTCCCGTCATGTTCGCACAAACAAAAACTGTAACTCTTTGCTTAGAGAGCTTCCCACCAACGCACTTTTCATTTTTAAATTTGAAAGTCTTATCTGGAGTTAATTTATAAAAATTCCGGCTTCATCTCCATTAAAGATGTCTTCATCTTTATATGATCGTCTAATTTGTGGCCAAGTGTTACGCACCCAATCGCCTGTAACGTTCAGATCTACGCATTTTGCCTCACTACAAATTTTTGCAAAGGAAATCGAGTGTCGGGCCTTAAATCGATCTAGCCATCCGTTGGAGCACGTAAAATCAATACCAAACAATTTTCCGAATTCTGTAACTTTCTCTTTCAGAATTGGTCCACTCACAGGAATATCTGAACATCGACACTGTTTGAACCATTTCAATAATGCTGCATCCACATCACCATATTCGCATTTCCTAATTTTTTTAATTTTTTCTCCATCTGGCGCTGGCGCCGGCGGTCCTGTTACAGTGCTTATCGCTTGCATACAATGTATGTCTGTAGCCATGGACGTAGCGCGCGCACATGTATGTTTATATGAAATTTAGAGTACAATATCTGAGAAATGTTTGACGCTATAACAGAGTAGTACAATATTTAGTGACGTTAAAACCGGGATTTTTTATAATGTTAAAGATATCAGTTTGACCGGACTTATGACAAAATAACGCTACACCCGAGTTGACGTAACAGACGAGGCCGTAATAACCAAGTTCCACTGTATTTATTTTCTACCCTCCTCTCCCATAGACTTCTGAGTACAGCAGCGTTGGCTTCGTGCAAGTACAACCTAATTTTCGATGGCGTGTAACAATTATTATTTCAAGAGTTCTCCGGACTGTTATCATCGTTAAAATTTTACTTACACAACGTTTTGGCCACTAATAACGTCTGGTCGTCTTAAGGTGTATCAGGAACCTTATGTTATTTGAACTTTTTTTGCGAATATCTCATGCAGTTAGTTTTAAATTGTTAGATTAAACTTTGAAATCGTCTAGTTCTCGGTTGAAATTCGTCTTATAATTTTATGTAATAACATTAGTTTATATGTTAGGCCTATGATCAGAAATAAATGCAAATAATTAACTGTGCATAGGAGCATACAGAAGATAAATAATAGTAGTAAAGGACAAGAAAAGTGTTAAGAATAAGAACAGAAGTAACAACAAAAGTAATTAGTAAACACTTTACAGAAACTTAAAAGAGTTAAAATTCCATAAAAGTAATAATGAAGCTTAGTATTTCCATTCTTATTAATAATAATAATTACCTTTGGTATTAAAGGTTAAAGTTAATGGCAGGAGTGCTAGGAGAACGCCAAGAGACTTGGTCAAGTCTACAAGTACCTACTTGGGTTACACATGAAAAGCATACAGCGATTTTAAACAGAGAGGTCAACGGACCTACCTGACGACTTCATAACATGGGTACCCACCAATTTTTGAATCGAAGGTTGCAAGAAGAACAATACAACTATAATTCCTAGTATGCAATAACATAAGTTTTTTCGATCTCTAACGATGGCTTGACTGAAATCTTGAACAGAAGAAACGTGTAAAGCTAGCAACAAGAGATGTGAACCTGTTCACAGTGCAGAAAGAATACAATACAAAACAATTAGTAACGGTCGATGTGTTACCGCGTTTCATTAAAACGTTTAAGTAAGAGATTTTCGTGCTGCGTTCGTCCGGCGCCTACGTTAGGTTTGCCGGAAAAGAACAATTTGCGATAAAAATACTGTGCACATTAGAACAGAACCGTTGCCCATGGACACCGTGTTGCTATACATCAGCACAAAGCTTTACCAATAGTCTGAAAACGTCTATCTTTCTTCTTCGATTAAGCGTAAATACAAGTTGCGTCTCCTCAAAATCATAACAAATTAGTTGCCAACTTATTAAAGGTCTTCCAACGTCAGGCTTGCCCGTCGGTTCGTAAATCTCGTTTGTCTTGGGAGCCTGTTTTGTCCATCCTGTCGACGCGTTCCCAACATTTTTGTGTGTAATCTTTTATTCGTTGTCAGATTTTCGATCTAGAATTCGTTCCTGGTGTCACAATTATGTATTTGCTCTAACTATATGCAGCCCTCGACTAAAAGTGTAGAAAAAGTAATAGCAATAAACATTTTCTAGATAACATTTAACTGTTGATCTCTAACGACTTTAGAGAATCACTGAATGAAATACTCAATTGTATAGAAATACTCAATTACACGTTAATCAGTTACGTTCGTAAGCCTCATTAAATTATATTATCAACGTGTTGTTTTATCTGTACCTATCACAGGTTAATGTAATCCATTATTAATTTCTTTAATACAACGCGTTATTATGTACTGATGTTTAATTTTATATTATAATACGTTCCAAGATAGAAAAATGGCCTCGCAAGTTTGATGTAAAGATGGATGAAAAGACGACTCTGAAAAGATGGGTGGTAATCGGAGGTAAGACTATGACAAGGTGTGAGGTGAGGAAACTACCGTGGTAGTATCGTTATCGGTGGATTACTACGGAAAGAAAGTGTATGTGTAAGTCATGTGTTTACCTAACTGTTTATGATTTCGATGACACAGTATCAAGTTAAAATTAAAGCTTTTGGTAACAGAAGCTGTGGTTCTATTTTCGTTGTCTTTGCTGATGGTCTCACTGGGTTAGATTAAGACTGCGACCTCACTGTGTTTAATATCAGTATATTAGTTTAATCTGAAGCTGACTGGCGATTTCTGAATTACGGAAACGTTACTATTTAAATTAAAACAGTATTTGATGATGTTCGTTTTTAAAGCGTTTTCACTTTCTTGTGTTTCATACACTCAACACTTCGAAGCAACGATTGGCGGCTGCAAACATCCGATGCGATGAAACTATTGTCTGCGAGATATACTCTATTGTACCGTGACCAGCATTAATCGTGATAGAGAAAGTGTGCGATCACCTTCTGGTTACGGATTAATTGCAAAAACCGGTCGCATAATCGTCACAAATAATCACGACATAATGAAAACGAACTATCCTGAGTACAGAGTCAAAGGCGACGGTATCTACTTCACTAGCTGAACGTCACAGCTAAAGTGGCTGTACTGTGGATTTCTGTAAAGACCGAATTAACTTGGTTTAAAAGTGGCCAGAAATGTTTCGTTGAATTACTGTTCGACAGCGTGACTCGGAAACTGAAAGTGAAATTGTACTTAGTATTCACACTGTGAAAGCACAGTTCTGGAGATGTGTTCTTCACGATGACAACAGTTTGCTATAGTTTACATAGCACACACACACACACACACACACACACACACACAATAAAACACGCATACATGACACTGCATGGAAGTACAACGTATCTTACAAATCGTCTTGTCTTAAAAGGCACAACCTTTCATGAATTTATGCAATTTGTTTTGACTCGCAATTTTAGAAAGTGTGGCGCGTATTTATGGGAACGAGTAATTGTTACAATAACAATGAGTGCACTCACGAATGCATACATAATAAATTAACGATTTGTTGACGAAGTTACGTAGTAAGTAACTTTCACAAGCGACAGCAGTCTCCTCTTGATGTTAACACTACTGTCTTTGAGAAAATATCAGCGTAAGCAATTAAGTCTTTCACACAAACACTCGCTCGATGTGATAAACCTCGTCATTGCAGTATTCGTCTTACGAAATTGTGTTTAGAATACGAAATTGTTTAGAAGCATAACATAGTAATTAAAACAAACTGTAAGACAAGTAAATTAATTCAGATCGTATGAGCGAGAAGTGATCCAACAGTTAACTATTATGGTTAGATGGACAAGAAGCTGTATAAAGGGGGTTTGACAAGGTGCGCGCGGCGGTCAAAAATCTCAAATTTGACATACAAGGTGCGCGCGGCGGTCAGTTTTGGTCGCTCTAAGCCAGATATGAAAAGAAAAGAAGGCCGCTGATTTATAATTTGTTATATTGTTACTTTCGTGGTTCCATATAAACTAATAAAGCTGAAATTAGTATATGCGTTGTGATTAGATTCAACAATTAGCAATTTGGCCGTTGGAAGTGCTAATATGGAATTATTCGAAGTTATACCGACGTAAAAATACACACTTCTGTTATATATTCCTTATACACATTCTTTATTCTTCTACCCAAGTTTTTCGTGGCCATAAAGCCCGCTCACGGCGAAATAGGTAGAGGAATTTATGAATCTAGTAGCCTACAACGAAGTGTTTTTTAATGTTTTATGTAACTTATCTATAATATGATTAAAATTATTTTCGATCTGTCGGACACCCACGGGCCGCTCGCTCAGCGACAAATCACTTAGAATTTATAATACCGGCATATTAATTAAAGGGTGGACATTTTTTGGGATAGGCACTGTTACCCTCAGTGACAAACGGTTATTCAGGCCTACATACTGTAATCTCAAACGTGAATTATGTATATTAGTATATGTATATATGTATATTTATGTATGGTATGTATATTAGTATATGTATATTTATGCGTATATTAGTATATGTATATTTATGTACGGTATGTATATTAGTAGGATATGTATATTGTAACGATATATTTGTATAGGGTTACTTCTAATTGAAACGTAATGTAGCCTCACTTCAGGTTCGTCTATTTGTAACCAGAGAATATTTCGTTACATACAATGTTATTGTGAATAGATTACTTGTATCTATGTCGTGTGCACTTAAATTACACCACCCATAGGAAGTGTGAACTTGTAATATATATAAATAATGTAGCGACAAACTCGCACTGGAGTCGTCGATGTGTAATTATAAATGTGTTATGTTGAACGGCGAATGATTTTGTAAATTGCCGCTTACTCCCACTATGCTGCTTCTTTTCCGTGACGTCACTCAACGATGCCAACTGTCGGGTCCGCTGCAATCTGTGAATTCTATTTACTAAATGTAACAGCAATAATAACGACACGCAAATACTATCAAACATATATCCTTGTGGAATCCTTTATTCGGAAAAAACACTGGTTAACTGTTTTAATAATTTTAAACAGGATAATCGCAATTGTAGCGAAAACTATAAGTCTTCCTTTACCAGTTGGCAGCAGTAGCTGTTCAGTATTTCTACGAGACCAAAACAATGCTTTTTGTTAACGTTTTTAAATAAAATATTAATTATCTCAGGGCGTATATGGTTCGGGGATAATAATTATACAAAATATTACACTATTAATCAAAATACAAGTTTACAATTACAGGATATTACAACGTTAGAGTGATACGTGCACACAGAAATTGTATAGTGGTTACCAGTTTTAAAAAGGTTATGTCCAGTTCAGGCTTTGATAGTTATTATGTAAATTAAAAGTTCTTTTGTGTTTAAAAAGGTGTTAGTCTTATATGGTGTTATTAGTGATTGTTTTTAGTGTTCGTCTTATATGGTGTCTGTAGTTTAATTGAAACGTATTACTTAAAATACGTGTATACAAATGTGTGTGTTGAAGTACAATATAATGAGATGTCAGAATCACCAAATCCTCTTCTTGTACTCTTCTTGGTTGAAGATAGGGCCCACGTACACGTCAGATCTTCTTTCTCGTCCCTCGTCCACTTCAAATCTTCTTCCTTGTTATTATATCTTCTATTCCATATAATGGGTGTTCTTCTGTTATTGCAAAAAGTTCGTGTAGTGTACCTCTAACTGTATTTATCTGGTTGTATAGTTTTTTCACACTTTATAACACATAATGTAAGACGATTTAAAAACGCGTCTATCTGCTAAGATCGTTGTCAAAGAAGTCTCATTTTATTTATCCGAAATTTCTGGTTGCTAAGGGTAAACTTGGAATCTGGTTGGCCAATTCGGATATACATTGTCATATACTTTCATTATTTCGAAATCTAAAATTTGTTCAAAATCTTTAAACTAACATAACTTTTCTATACTGAATGGGAGTTTAAAACCATTATCAGCATTATTTTGATCTTCACATTTGATATACTTAGACACCAAACGTGCCTATTTTTGCTTAAGAACTATGGATGTTACAATTTTGTTATTTGGAATTTTCTTAAATAACTTGATATGTGTTATTTTGTTTCTATATTCCTTGTATACATTATTACCTATAACTACATCTACCCTTTCACATTTGCATTACAAAATTTCTAATATAATTGTTCAAAATTTACTAAAGTTGGTTTCACCTGGCCTATGTAATAGTATTACTTTCATCACCATGTTTTAACATCTTTAACAATTAAATTAACTTCTAACACTCATCAAAATGGTTTAACATATAACGTTATTTTAACAACACAAAAGATATATTATTCTAATAGTTAAATTCATGCCCACATGGCTATGATTATACCAAATCCTTGCACAAATAACTGTTTTCTATTCAAACTGTATAGGTGTTTGACACTTAACAAAACATCTTTGTATAGTCCATTCTGCTTGGTCAATTAATTTACCATGGTTTAACATCAGCTCTATTGTTATATTTGTTAACACAACATAAAAAATTGGAATTAATATCATTAAATTGACATTCCTTTAAACTAACTGTATCGCCTGTTACATACAAAAAACACAACACAAATACTATGATATAACACTGTGCTATAACATAAAACATGCACATTTTACAAAACAAATTCTATACTAATTAGTTAGTCCATTGTCAGCTAATTTACTCATTATTCTGACACTGTCTATGTCATATTTACTATTTATATGGGTTTCAACATCCGTATACTTACTGATGTTTGACTTATAAAAATTACAATAAAGTGAACACTGTTGCTCTACATCACCACACAGTTCTAATAATCTTGTTACATTTACTGTTTATCTGGGTTTTACTCTTGTTATAAATGTTATTGTGACCATGTTATAATTTGTTGTTTACTGGACAACTCTATGAACTCTATATGTGACAATTATTTGTATGGTTCATGTATCTATAACCAGGTGTATTTATATTTTTGTTACATCAATTAACTTAATTATTTACTAATATTTCTTTTACATGATATTACATGTTTGGGCCTATTATCCCTCACTTTGTATTTTGATTATCTGGATATAATGATACATTAACTGAAACCATTTGTTTCTTTATAGTCCTGGTTCATAAACCGTTTGTCTTTATTATTCTTTGTTTGGTCATTACTGAAAGTTCATTGTCATAGTTGGGGTTAAAGGTGTTTTGCATCACTTAGCCTAAATCATTAATTTGGGTACGGTCAGTTGTCTTACTAGTCAGTCTAAAATTGTTAGTCGTTCCTCTTCACTATCATCTTGGAAGATATTGTTCTCCTTGTCAGCTTCTTAACCAAAGTCTTCATTAAATCAGATACGATATTATGTTGTTCCAAATGTAATGTTACATATTACCCTGCCACCAAATTTGATCATTTTAATAAAATATTGTTTTTTGTTGAAATTATCAATTATCTTAACTTTCACATTGTCATTTGTTATTCTTATTATGATCTGGTATACTTGTCTTTAATTATAAGTGTTCTATCCCTGGAACATGTTACTTCCCTAACAAATTAATCACCATATATTCTGGAATCAGTCGGGGGGCTCTCTTGACCTAATACCCCGCTGTCCTTACAATACATAATACATAAATAATATCGATTGCTGGAGCTATCTCGTCAGTCAATCACATTTAATAATCACTAGTCTATTCACGACTAAAATAAATAAAATAATATAATATATTCTTGGGATTGTTCACTCAGTCTGACTTCTC
The DNA here is from genome assembly GCA_034769895.1 of Magicicada septendecula. Taxonomy (NCBI): domain Eukaryota; kingdom Metazoa; phylum Arthropoda; class Insecta; order Hemiptera; family Cicadidae; genus Magicicada; species Magicicada septendecula. Next base: position 667,654,509 of record CM068368.1, read on the forward strand.
AGATCTAAATATTTCTTTCCATTGATTCTTTCAGATGTTTATTTTTCTTGTGGCGATATTAATAACATTTTTTATTTTCTATTGGTACTATCTTCCTTCCTTCTTTATCAGTACTGCTTAATCTTCATTTTTCATTCACTATCTTCATTTAAATTAAAACATAACAAGTATTTGCATCTTCAGTTGTTGTTGATTCTCTCACAATCATGATAGGTTATTTGCAATAAATTCGTTTCTAGTCTTGTCTCATTTTCATCGTCGATTGTCTACATTTGTCCTTTCTTATTCATTTTATATCACTATAGTTTCTTCTAATTTATGGATGTTGCATCTTTCTTTTATATTCCAATAATAAGTTCATAACTGTGTTTAATAAGAGGTGCTTATTTTGTTTAGAATTTGGAAATTTATTCCCAGTTGTTTATCTGCTTGATTCATAATTACATTATCAAACTGTACTGTAATTGGTCCTTACTATTTATCTAAATTCTGAGATATTCAACCTTGTTTATTGGGCTTCATTTAAAATTATATTCTGAATTATCAAAGTTGGTAAGATGAGCTCACTATATTTTTTCAATTTCGTGGTATTGTAATAATAAATTCTTCAGTTCCATATTAATTCTCATAAATAATTAGTTGTAAGTTGTTCTTACTCTTTTTTTTTAGAATTTTGTGGTTTTATAATAATAAATTCTTCAATTCCAAATTATTTCTCATAAATAATTAGTTGTAAGTTGATCTTACTATTTCTTTAGAATTTTGGTGGTATTCAACTTTGTTTATTAGGTTCATAATACATTTCTGCTGGTCACTGTTAATGATACCTGTTTTCTTATTGACTTGTTTTGCCTTCCAGTGGCTCCGATTAAAATTATATTTTGAATTGGTAAAGTTGGTAAGATGGCCTTACTATATTTTTGAATTTTGATGTATTCATTGTTGTCGATCAACGACACGTTTGTGCCCGTATCTATCATGCATCTTGTGTCTAGTCCATTCACTTGGGCGATGATATAAACAATCTCATTATTTGGATTATTTTGCGTTATCGTGTCTTCGTTCAGTAGTTCTTCTCTAACATTCTTTAAGAAATGATTGTGCACTATTGTCAACGTATCGTCAGTCGTTTTGTCTCGTCCTAGTAAGTACCCAAATTGCCGGTTCAGTGATGGGACCTGATGGATTTTCACTGCCGCAGTTCGTTTAAATCAGGGCTGGTCTCCTCAGTCCTGTTGTCTGATTGATTGGGTCTGTCTCTGTTCTGCGACTCTTGTACCTCAATGGCGTTATTATTGAACGTCACTGAGTTTCGGTTATTTCTGTTGTCGTCGCAGCTTCTACTTCGCCGATGTTCATTGCGGTAGTGCTGGTTACTCTCCTCCTGAAAACTCCTTCCACGGTTTCCATTATAGTTTGCTCGTCCCTGGTACCAACGTCTTCCCACATCCCTATCGTCAACGCTTACATAATTCACTTGTCTTCTATATGTTTGATTTTGACTGTTATTATTGCCGTTATTATTATGCCTGTATCGGTTATCATAGTTGTTGTTATAACCCCGGTTGTTCTGGTACTGGTGGTCTCGTTCATTGGCACGCTGGTGTCCATTATTGTTATTATTTGTAGGAGGGTTACGGTAATAGTGGTTGTTGTTATTGTTGTTATTATTTGCGTTATTTCGTGAATAGTTATTGGTGTTATTCTGGTTTTGGTAACCGCGCTGATAGTGGTTACCGTTGTTGTTATAACTATTGTTTGGTCGTTGCCCATTGTTTTCATATGGGGCGTCGCGGCGACCATTATTTCTATTTATTTCGTCATTCCTTCGTCTATACTGGAGGAAGTTCTTCTCTTGTTCCATCTCCGCCAATAATGTTGACATTTCCTCGATGGTTTGTATGCGTCCATTTATTCGGCCTCTTGTAATTTCGCCACCATAGTGGTATGCCAATAGCCGCACTAAACATTCCGTAGGAATTGCAGGCTCTAAATGTCTGGCTATATTTATTTTGCCAAGAAAATATGCGCTTGGAGTTTGCTTGCCGTGCAGGTCATATCTGCCCAATCCTATGTCACTTCTTATCATGTGTTGTGTGGCATCGGACCAATATTTAGATTTGAACTGTTTTTTAAATTCCTGGAAGTTCTGTATACTCGGCCGCATCGCCGTCCACCAATTGTCATATACCTTTCGGAACATCTCGTCCAACATGCTCCTTATCACAAACCATCTGTCTTCTCCGGTTTTGGCTATCTTCTCTTCGACTCGTTCTAAGAATAGCATGGGGTTTCTTCTATAGTTTTGAAAATCGATCACTTCTCGATTTTCCTCGCATGTTGTATGGGCACCGGTACATTGTCTATTTTTTAAGGAATTAATTTCATCTCTATGTGCGGTTGTTTGGTCTTGCACTCGATTGAGACTAGTACTTATACCTTCTAACTCTCTCCCATCACTGCTTGGTTGGTCCTTATATCTTCAACTCGTCCATTCGTTTCTTCCCGGACGCTCAGTATCTCTTGGTTCATCCGCTCACACTTTTCCTTGGTCTCTGATTCTACCCTTTTAATTTCAGTCATTGGTTCTTCCAGCTTCTTGTCCCATTCTTCCTGCAATTGCCGGTTATTAATTTCCATCTTGTTATCCCAATCTTCTTTTAACGACTCTTTGTGTTCATCCAATTTTTTCATGGTTTCCTGGTAATTTTCCTTCAATTCTTCCCTCAATGCTTTATTATTTGCGTCTATTTTCACCTCCATTTTCTTGCTATTCTCCTTCAATTCTCCCATTTTTTCTTCAATTTTCTTATCAGTCTCTCCCAATTTTCGGCTCAATTCCTCCGTAGATTGTTTATTGTCCGTCTTTAATTCTTCCTTCAATTTTTCTAAGTTCTTATTACTGTTCTCACTTAATTCTTCCATTTTCTTGCTGAAGTCTTCCTTCATTTCGTCCTTCAGTTTCTTATTACTCTCCTCCGTCTTCTTAATACTCTCCTCCGTCCTCTTACTAGTTTCCTGTATTAATTCCATCATACATTTGAACATTTCTTGCGTCTTCTCGCCTTCCGTTTGTGTGGTTTCTTCTGGTTGTTTTTCCGGACCCTTTCTTGTTATAATTTCTATTTCCTCAACCGGCGTCGCTTCTTTATCTTCCATATTTAACTCGTCTACCTTCTCGGTTTCGGCCGCTCGTTTTCGCGATACCTCTCGCTTCCTCATCTTGTTTATTTTGGTTTATTTGTCTATTAATACTAATTTAATTTATATTAAATTACACGCCCCACGTTGGGCGCCAATTTGTAACGATATATTTGTATAGGGTTACTTCTAATTGAAACGTAATGTAGCCTCACTTCAGGTTCGTCTATTTGTAACCAGAGAATATTTCGTTACATACAATGTTATTGTGAATAGATTACTTGTATCTATGTCGTGTGCACTTAAATTACACCACCCATAGGAAGTGTGAACTTGTAATATATATAAATAATGTAGCGACAAACTCGCACTGGAGTCGTCGATGTGTAATTATAAATGTGTTATGTTGAACGGCGAATGATTTTGTAAATTGCCGCTTACTCCCACTATGCTGCTTCTTTTCCGTGACGTCACTCAACGATGCCAACTGTCGGGTCCGCTGCAATCTGTGAATTCTATTTACTAAATGTAACAGCAATAATAACGACACGCAAATACTATCAAACATATATCCTTGTGGAATCCTTTATTCGGAAAAAACACTGGTTAACTGTTTTAATAATTTTAAACAGGATAATCGGAATTGTAGCGAAAACTATAAGTCTTCCTTTACCAGTTGGCAGCAGTAGCTGTTCAGTATTTCTACGAGACTAAAACAATGCTTTTTGTTAACGTTTTTAAATAAAATATTAATTATCTCAGGGCGTATATGGTTCGGGGATAATAATTATACAAAATATTACACTATTAATCAAAATACAAGTTTACAATTACAGGATATTACAACGTTAGAGTGATACGTGCACACAGAAATTGTATAGTGGTTACCAGTTTTAAAAAGGTTATGTCCAGTTCAGGCTTTGACAGTTATTACGTAAATTAAAAGTTCTTGTTGTGTTTAAAAAGGTGTTAGTCTTATATGGTGTTATTAGTGATTGTTTTTAGTGTTCGTCTTATATGGTGTCTGTAGTTTAATTGATTATTACTTAAAATACGTGTATACAAATGTGTGTGTTGAAGTACAATATAATGAGATGTCAGAATCACCAAATCCTCTTCTTGTACTCTTCTTGGTTGAAGATAGGGCCCACGTACACGTCAGATCTTCTTTCTCGTCCCTCGTCCACTTCAAATCTTCTTCCTTGTTATTATATCTTCTATTCCATATAATGGGTGTTCTTCTGTTATTGCAAAAAGTTCGTGTAGTGTACCTCTAACTGTATTTATCTGGTTGTATAGTTTTTTCACACTTTATAACACATAATGTAAGACGATTTAAAAACGCGTCTATCTGCTAAGATCGTTGTCAAAGAAGTCTCATTTTATTTATCCGAAATTTCTGGTTGCTAAGGGTAAACTTGGAATCTGGTTGGCCAATTCGGATATACATTGTCATATACTTTCATTATTTCGAAATCTAAAATTTGTTCAAAATCTTTAAACTAACATAACTTTTCTATACTGAATGGGAGTTTAAAACCATTATCAGCATTATTTTGATCTTCACATTTGATATACTTAGACACCAAACGTGCCTATTTTTGCTTAAGAACTATGGATGTTACAATTTTGTTATTTGGAATTTTCTTAAATAACTTGATATGTGTTATTTTGTTTCTATATTCCTTGTATACATTATTACCTATAACTACATCTACCCTTTCACATTTGCATTACAAAATTTCTAATATAATTGTTCAAAATTTACTAAAGTTGGTTTCACCTGGCCTATGTAATAGTATTACTTTCATCACCATGTTTTAACATCTTTAACAATTAAATTAACTTCTAACACTCATCAAAATGGTTTAACATATAACGTTATTTTAACAACACAAAAGATATATTATTCTAATAGTTAAATTCATGCCCACATGGCTATGATTATACCAAATCCTTGCACAAATAACTGTTTTCTATTCAAACTGTATAGGTGTTTGACACTTAACAAAACATCTTTGTATAGTCCATTCTGCTTGGTCAATTAATTTACCATGGTTTAACATCAGCTCTATTGTTATATTTGTTAACACAACATAAAAAAATGGAATTAATATCATTAAATTGATATTCCTTTAAACTAACTGTATCACCTGTTACATACAAAAAACACAACACAAATACTATGATATAACACTGTGCTATAACATAAAACATGCACATTTTACAAAACAAATTCTATACTAATTAGTTAGTCCATTGTCAGCTAATTTACTCATTATTCTGACACTGTCTATGTCATATTTACTATTTATATGGGTTTCAACATCCGTATACTTACTGATGTTTGACTTATAAAAATTACAATAAAGTGAACACTGTTGCTCTACCTCACCACACAGTTCTAATAATCTTGTTACATTTACTGTTTATCTGGGTTTTACTCTTGTTATAAATGTTATTGTGACCATGTTATAATTTGTTGTTTACTGGACAACTCTATGAACTCTATATGTGACAATTATTTGTATGGTTCATGTATCTATAACCAGGTGTATTTATATTTTTGTTACATCAATTAACTTAATTATTTACTAATATTTCTTTTACATGATATTACATGTTTGGGCCTATTATCCCTCACTTTGTATTTTGATTATCTGGATATAATGATACATTAACTGAAACCATTTGTTTCTTTATAGTCCTGGTTCATAAACCGTTTGTCTTTATTATTCTTTGTTTGGTCATTACTGAAAGTTCATTGTCATAGTTGGGGTTAAAGGTGTTTTGCATCACTTAGCCTAAATCATTAATTTGGGTACGGTCAGTTGTCTTACTAGTCAGTCTAAAATTGTTAGTCGTTCCTCTTCACTATCATCTTGGAAGATATTGTTCTCCTTGTCAGCTTCTTAACCAAAGTCTTCATTAAATCAGGTACGATATTATGTTGTTCCAAATGTAATGTTACAATATTTATGCGTATATTAATATATGTAAATTTGTGATGTTATTCAATTTGTTTCTTCTACAAGTAGTAAATTTCGTATATTCTTTTCTTTTTAACACCTTTTCTTTAAAAAGAATATACGAAATATACTACTTGCAGAAGAAACAAATTGAATAACATCACAAATTTATATAATTACTACAAGAAACGTCGAGTTACTTATATATAAAATGATTAATATATGTATATTTATGTATGGTATGTATATTAGTATATGTATATTTATGTATAGTATGTGTATTAGTATATTATGTTTATGTATATTAGTAGAAAGCCCACTTTTTTATTAAATATAACTCAACAAAAATTAAACAAATCAGACACACATTTTTAGATGCCGAAAGGCGTCCATCTAGGCCTATGCTGTTCAAGTAGCATGTACGTGAAACAGTTTTTTTTGTTCGTGTATTTCAGTTTAATTAAAATTTTAATGTTTGACGATTTCGTATGAGGGAAATGTAGCCTATGTCTGAAGGTGGAACGATCGTTCCAAACGCCTGACAAAGCTATTAGAAGAAATCACAAGACGGAACTGAAATAAGAGAATATATTATGTAAATAAAATGTTGCCTCGCGCGCATCTTGTGTACACCCCAAGTGTTGCCTCCTCGTGCATCTTGTATAAACTCCCCATAAACTCATTCAACTGATTCTTCTCTCTTGATGGTTACCTTCACAGTATGCATCCATTCATACGTGTCTTTATTTCTTACCCTCCATCATTGACCCCCCAGCTTTATTAGATCTTCCAAAACATCATTCAATCTCATCGTCTTCTCCTTACCGTCTTCTTACTCATTCGCTCTATAATCAAATTCTTCGTACACTCCGATCATCGTATTATCGGTATTATTGAATTTAATGATGATTCAGAGTTGATGATTTGAAGATTGATTCTTTTCGTGATTCTGATTCCGTAATTTGACATTTCATTGATTCCCTAGTTCTCCACATCCTCTACAAAACTATATATGTATTTAAGTATATTACATTGAAATGTCTGTTACGAATCTGTGGGACGAAAGTGTGGCTTTAAACAGGATACGGCACGCTGTTTACCAAGCCTGTCACCGCGAAGCTGCTTTGTGATTGGCTCGCCTAGAGAACCTCGCTTTCTCGGCAACTTATGGCGCGTTGGCAACTAACTCGGCAACTCGGCAACTTTATTTAATTGTATGCAATCATTAGTGTTGATGAAGTCTTCAGTTTTTCTGATGTAGTCTGTTTTGTCAATAATTACTGTTGCCTGGCTTTTGTCTGCGTTAGTTATGATTAAATTGTTGTTATTAACTTTATTTTTAATTTCTTTTAATGTTTTATTATCCTGCTTTTGTTTAGATTTGTTTTTTATTTCACTTCTGCTTGAGGCGCGTTCGGTCTGCAGTCCTTGGCGAATACGTTGCTGCTTAAGAAAGCCTCCGGTGGGTGACCAAAACGTTTAGAAGAAAGCATGAACCCGGGTTTAACTATCAACCACGGCCCACCAGACGGGTAGTTTTTAATTCTCATAATTACATTCAAATGTACTTAGACACTTTTCATCACTTATTTTCACCGACCACACCTCTGATCCGTACGTGAATATAGGCCGTGTAAAGTAACGATATATTTACCGTTTGGTAGCTCTCCTGAGACCTCCAAACATCTGCAAATATCCTCTATTGTCAGATTAATCCTTTCCTAAATGAATTATTTCGTGTCACCAAAACATCGTATCAATGGAACTAAATAGCTGAAGAATGTCAGTCTTTTGAAAGACAAAGTAACAAGTTAATTAAATATTTAGAATTACAAGATATTGCTCAAAGAGGTCGAACAAACGGGAAGTGATGCAATAGTTATGTTTGCAGTTTGCGACTCTTATGTTTGCAATGGAACGACACGAGCCACAAGCTCCTGTATAAAGAAATTTAACTGAATACCGCACGCATTCTTTCAACGTCGTAGTCCCTTTAATGTTAAGTGCAATATAAACAGCTACTAAAGTTATTTCTCGCGTCGTATAATACATACCACTGCAAACATTCTGATCTAATTAAATTATCTAGATATTTGTGTCATGATCCTGATTTTATATATCTTGCTGCAAGAACAAGGCAGCAAGAACAGATTATATTTTTGTAAATAATATACACATCTACGGCATAAGAACCATTATCAACATCATCATAAGAACTGCACCAGAATACACATTAATTACTCATAACTACAATCAGTGAAAAGTGTGGTCACACAGGCTATGGCTGTCAAATATGACAACTGAAAGAGATGACTGAAGAAAAACGCTGTACGCTACAAACATGGAGAGAATGACTTGTGGCATACATCCGAAGGAAATCTAGAAGAAACCGAGTCTCCAACAGTAAAATGCGAGAAATAATTAGTACTGAACATATAGGTGTGGATGATAATAAAACGAAACAACTCACATTGCGCTGTCATGAGCAAAAGACGCTCGACCGGAGCGGATACTACGGAAACAGAAGTCGAGCCAGCAAGATGGAACTGGCGAGAAGGGATGGACGGGGAAATTAGGGCGAGAAACGTACAGGAGGAATGGTGGCTGGATATCGGAAGACGACGTACAAGTTTTGAAACCGATTTATACATGAGATAGACAGAAATTGCAAGTGTTAACTTCTCATGGTAAACATTTAGATACGTTTACTGTCGTTATACTCAATGTCAGTTTTGTATTTTTGATGACGATGGATCGCCAACTATCAGAGTTCGTACAATTACTTAAAAATAAGAAAATATTTCTTTGCTCTATATTAGGAGTTCTAATATATTACTATATACTTTATAATTTATACTACTTTTTATTTAACTAAATATAATTATTTCACTACCGACTCGGAACCCAAAGTTTTTTACGGGTAAAAACGTAAAAGTTTTACCTTATAACCTGAATCGGTTTTCGCTTTTAAAAAGCTTCTTCAGAGGCTGCCGCTGGGAGCACTGTCCGTCTTGTTGTTGGCGACGGTATCGACTTTCGAAAGATCGATGTTGTGTGTGTGGGGTGTGATATGTTCGAATAATCCGTGTGATTTGAATTGTGTCTGTTCGTTTAGGATGTCGTTTTTATTTGTTTTCGTGTGTTTGTATATTTCCAATTGTTCTAGAGTGTCTAGTTTTCGGCCTTTTGTGTATGTGTAGAATGTCCATGTTCTTGTCGATGTTTTTGTATGTGTGGGTTGCTTCAATGAGGTGGTTTGCAAAGGTGACCTACTTTTTAATTTACTTTATAATATATTATTTTATATTGGATTAAAAACCTTAATGTACTTAAAAAGTGAGCACAGTTGTAAATGTGTAATATGTACGCACATCTAATCTTCTTCTTCTTCTTCTTCTTCTTCTTTAGCACTACAGCCCAACGTGAACCTTGGCTTCCAACACCGATCTTCTCCAACGTCTCTTATCCATTGCCATTTCAGCGTAACCTCCCACACCCCTTCTTCTGAGATCTACGCATGTCTAATACGTACACAAGGCGCAATCATGAAATGCAGTGCGATTAATTGACCATTTTATACTATATAAATATCATTAGTTAAAAAGGACGGAGTGACAAGTCAGCTACTAGATTGTAGTTACCAACTGTGATAATGTCACTTTATATGATAAACATTGGGTACTGTAAACGTAAGACAATACCTAGTTTGGAGTCTTCGGTGAATAACAAAGTATTGGGACAACTAGTCCATATTTTTACGGTGAGGGGCTATTTCGTAAATGTATTACAGCGCACAGCTGATTTAATTTTACTTGAGTTAGAGCGTCTTCTTGACTATATTCTGAATTTTAGCTGGTTTTACTACATTCATTTAATATTAATTAAATCAGCAACATGTATTAGAAATAGAAACATTCACACATACAAGAATAACACTCGCGATTCAAATCAATTCACATTCACGGACAACAGAAACGACCAGCGGTATACGTAAAGGTGTTAAGTGCTGGACAGAATAATCTGCTCTGCTCAGTGGCTGCGCTAGATTTTTTAATATCTCTCTTAACGAGTCTGAGGCGCATTGTAATTCCACTACACGTTCAACGTTTCAGTAATTTTAACATAATGGAACCAGAACAAAAACAATACTGATATGACAATTAATTTATTTGAAAGAGTATTATTTTTGAAAATTTTATTTAACGTGCTATCAAAAAAACGTTTTAAAATTATGGATAATCTAACAAACAAAAATGGTTTCAATTGATTTATCTATTATTATAGTAAATAAAAAATTAAAGTACGTACATATTTCTGTAAGAAAACTAAATAAAACAGTGGGCTACTTGAGAATCTAGATCTCTTTTAAAGGTGACAAAAATGTTTTTAAAATGATTAAGGCAGCGACAATTGGACTAGAGTCTAAAAGTTGGAGTCAAAGTAACGTAACTGCCCATGCCATAACTCTGTTGGTTTGTTGTGTCCATTAGAAAGGCGGCCTTATTTGTTGCAACATCTGACCGAATTACATGATCAAAACTGATGCACATTTTCAGTTCGTATGCCAACTCTTTATTCCGTCTCAGCTTGCACGCGAGTATACACCTTAACATTATTGTTAGCTTCCCGGCCGTCTCTCCATGCCCCGATCACAAGAAATCTTTTCTTTACTTCCACGCCGGTGAACCGAAAAGTGGGAACAGAGCACCACCACTTCAAGGCCTACGTAGCAAACGTTTTCGGGCGAACCTTCACGGTCCCCTTCATCACAGATATTAACCCCATCAACACATTTTCCCAACTATGTGACTTTCTTCACCCAATTTTTCTCACCGTTTTCTTGTAAATTCTCTCGACATTAGTCTCATAAAACTGTCCACTTCCATATAAAATTTCTAACTTTGCTATTCAACCGGTAACCACACGAGACCTAGGGTCCTGTTGATACTACGGGAGGCTATTAGGATTCTGTTACCATGTAGAAGCTACGGGAGTCGGGAGTATGAATTACAAGACAACTGAGACGGAGACCTTTACTGCTTAGACAATCCCAACGAAACTTAACCCAAAACTCCTGTGAATAGACCTAAATTTATTATTCGTCACAAAGAGGAAGTTAAAAATTTATTGTGTGAGGTGAAAAGTAAGTAAACCCCAAAAGACACGAAAACACAGGAAACAATATTGTTTTTAAAGATTTGATTGTCAGCGTAATGACAAAAGTATTGAAAACTGACGTATAATAATTTCGTAGAAAGCCAGTATTCTCACGGCAAAGTGGTTACGGCAGACAATGTTCATAACACTAGTCGTTATCATAAAGAAAACTGGAGCTATAGAAACAATTTAAATTATACGATTGGTGAAAATACTTGTACAGATACAGTTTGCGTTGTGGGAAATATAATGTACAAAGTTCGTTCCTACGTGCATGATTTTGTAACTAGAGGAAATGTCAAATGACTACAAAACCTGGCTTCTCAGCACTACCTTCTGCTCAGTGTACCTTCCACCTTCGTATAATTTAAAACGATCGCTCTAAATGCACTCGTGTTTATCGTATATCTGGGGCTTTTAATTAAATACCCTCTTTGATGTATACGAGTTCAAGCTATTTATATACTGCGCTACACAAACAGACAAAGCACAGTGCACATACACTCTTGTTTCAAATTAGGCTATTACGTACAGAATGTTGCAACAGTGGTCAGCTCTTGTTAGGCCTATAGCGTAACGCACATCTACCTTATTGCCTTCAAATCAGTGAACTTCATACAAATTTATGAACTGCTGTTTAAACCCCTGCAGTTTAAACGATATCCACACGACTGCGTGAAATCCCCACAGGCCTATTAAGCGCGACCGCGTTCAGACGGAAGACGATGTGCTTGAGTAGTCTTCTTATCCCTTGATTGTAGAATGAACCTTGCTTGTTGTTGTTATAAGGAGGTAAAAAGACAAGCTTCACATTTTTATCAAGTGGGAGGGAGCCTGTCTATGAACAATAGAATACTGCGTCCGTCTTTCATCGTTTTATTGTAAAATCTTTCAACAACGTGAAAAACAGATCGCCAGTCTCCCTTTCGCGTACTTGGCTCTAGATAAAACATGACATGGCCTTAACGTATTTAAAGCATTGCACTTTAGCTACTTTTTGCCAACTAGACTGGAAACAACTTTGTAGAGTTATCGAAATTTGCAGGAACGAGCGTTGGAACACTCCCTTTACTTAATTTTTCACATGCCACTTTCCTTGTCTGAAAATGTATGATTTTTCTGGCATGAACTTTAAAAAATCTGTGCTTCCTTCAGGAAAATGACTCTAGTGAAGACAAAAAATAGTTACAGTATTGTACTGACTTCAAGTCAATACTTGAATATATTCATTCAATGATGTAAATGAATAGGCAAATTCAACAGAAAATCGTATTATGCGGGATTTGAACGAAATAAACCGGAAACGTTATAAAGGCTCGCTAAACGAGACTTACAGAGACCGTACAAAAAGCGCGTTTTATAAAGAATACCGTAATAAGCGGGAGCGTTTCATCGGGGTTTGCAGTCCGTAGTCATTGATAACAGCAGACGGGAGCGAGTAAATAGCATTGAATAATTATCAATGATGAGTCTGTATTCGTGTCAGCACTCTTAACCATAACTAACTGTATCTCTGCAAAATTACTGTTCCTGTTCCACGGTTATACGGATATATATACAACATGAAAAATCCACACATAAGATTGTCTGTAAGACTCGTCTTCTAAATCGTGCATTTATTATTTAAATTTATTTGTTTAGAATAAGATTTTCAAAATGAAACAATTTTATAATAAATGCTTACATTTTGGAAAAATTATTCTAAATGAAAAAGTATCTTTCGTCTTTCATATACTTATCATCGGCATCTTCCATTTCTTCTTCGGCATCAATACTACGGATTAAATACTTTCCACACAAATAACACAGACAGTTTATTCTGCACATTGGAAAACACAGCTACTTTGCTTAACGACACAACAGTGTAATCATCTGATATACAATGCAGAGTTTGAGATGCACAAGGCGCCACGCGTAATATGGTTTGTGACAAATGTGTTGTAGTCAACGCATTCTAAATCGGGCTACACGAAACGCCTGCCAAGATAGTCTTAGGTGGACCTTCAGGTGTTTTTTTTAACATCTTCACCGTATAAATCAGTTTAATAACTCGACCTTTGTCTACGTTTAGTTTGAAATCTGTCATAATAATGAACTCTGAACTTTCCTGCTAGCCAAAAACTCTACCGTTTATCTTTAGTTCGCACGCACGCATGCACGCACACACGCTAGTTATTTGCAGACGAATTAAAAAAAATTTAGCCTTTCTGACTTGTATAAAAAATTAAATAGTGTTGGAAAATTGTTTTTACGCACTTACATTAAAACAGACTTACTTTAAAGACTAGCAGACTGCCAGACACGTCGTTTGGTGAGAACTGCGTTACTCTTCGACTTATTAAGAGGATACACATCGACTGAATACGAAGCGTTTTTCCTGTCAAAATACACGGTTCATGGGATTTTTCGCGAGAGATTGATTTTCTATGTGATTATAAGAGCTCATCGAAAGCGATGACGAAATTAAAAAATTGATGTAGAAAACAAGAGAATCTGTTGAAATCTCAAGAATACTAGCAAGAATACTGCAAGGGTACAGGCAAGAATACTGGAAAGAATACAGGTAAGAATACTGGCAAGAATGCTGCAAGAATACAGGTAAGAACACTGGCAAGAATACTGGAAAGAATACAGGAAAGAATACAGGATAAATACAGACAAGAATACATGGTTCATGGGATTTTTCGCGAGTGACTGATTTTCTATGTGATTATAATAGCTCATCGACAGCGATGACGAAATTAAAAAATTGATGTAGAAAACGAGCGAATCTATTGAAATCTCAAGAATACTGGCAAGAATACTAGCACGAATACAGGCAAGAATACTGCAAGGATACTGGCAAGAATACAGGCAACAATACTGCAAGAATACAGGTAAAAATACTGGCAAGAATACTAGGAAGACTACTGGTAAGAACACTGGCAAGAATACTGGAAAGAATACAGGCAATAATACTGCAAGGACACTGCAAAGAATACAGGAAAAATACAGACAAGAATACTGCAAGAATATGGTAACAATACTGGTAAGAATACAGGCAAGAATGCCAGCTCTTCCTGTGACAGTATTTAATTAGGTAAACCCAACTGGAAGCGTGAGCGCTCAACACAAAGGGAGGTAACAGTAAGTGATTCGCTAATGAGAGTCGCAAATACAAGCTAATTACTTCTAAGTACACTCGCTCACACACACACAAATACACCATACATTAGGCTATACAGGCCTAAGAGCTGAATGTGGCAAATATCTACTGTTCCTTTATACGTAATATCAACAAAATTTAGCGTATTGGCAAACGGATTGTCTCTTTAGAGAGCCTTGCGAACAGTCCGTCATGTTTTCTCTTTAACAATGCCAAGATCGATATTTGACTTTTGGCTGTTACAGATAAATAATATTTAATAACTGTTAATATAGTGTAATAACCCTCGTTCCTCTGTTTTCTTCAAGAGTGTAAAAGTGTCAGAGTGTAATTGGTGTATTGTGTCTTACCAATCCGTCGTCGCTCGGTAACGTAACTTACGCTGATTGAGTCCGTCGCGAACGTACGAATAACCAGGTATCGAAGTCCTTACCTGAGGTTCACTAGGGGTGTATAAATCCCGGGTGGCGCCAAATTGTTTATTTGAAACAATTAACAAATTTAGTATTATCAGCGAGTCACCTCAGTCGGTGGGGAGAATTCAAACTTGTTTCCGCCACTTATCGATTTTTACAATCAAGCCATCAGTTTGCTGTGTTTACTGCTTGAGCGCTTGCCGTCAATTCATAGCTGTTCGCTACAATGTACAACATTTATAATACACTTTCCTAATGAAAATAAAACACATTGGTTACGCACAGTATTGGTTTATTACTTATTCAGTGACACAGGTTATATTTGGTTTTTTATATTATTTTGCACCGGCAATTAATCTAAGACAATTTTCTCTGGGTTTTGACGAATCGATTTTGAACGTAACAGATACACAATAATGGCGTCTGTCAAAGTAGTATACAAAATATTTTCTTTCGATCGTCTGGATTCTTGAGATTACGATAAAAGGATTAGATGCAATTACAATAATAAAAATACACAACCTTACATTATTTCTACTTAAATAATATAACGTGTAGCTATAATTTGTTTTTTGGAGTGTAGTAAAAGTGTTTCAAAAGTTCATAAACTAACAATAGGTTAATTTTATAAGTTGACAAATTTTCAGTGTCTTAGTTTTTTATTTAATCTTTGAAAGAGAATAAATTCAGTTTAGTGATAGTTCATATTACAGTGAGAAATATTTAAAGTGCGTTTTTTCGGAAATTTGGGTAATTTAAATGATACTTAATACCTTAGTAAACTGGGTGTATGCAGTTGGTCTGGTAAAAAGGACTTGAGCTGCAATCGTATTCAAATTTCAAATGTTTGGGCTTCTGGCATCTTTTTCAATTTAATCGGAGCAATTTATTCATTTCTTTTTTGATTTAAATGGTCTTCGACATCAGTTAAATGGTTTCAGTCATCGTCTGCTTCCTTCTCGTTCATTTGTAGTAATTTGGTTTACTTTTATAACATTTTAAATTAAATATTTGGTTGTTCAAAATTTGGCTTCTGTTCTCCAAGAGCGTCGCTTTACGAGTAACGATATTCCACGGTAATTCCGTCCCTAACGGCAGTTGCCATGGTTACTAATTAAATCTGATTGGTTAATCTGGCTATAAATCCATTGTTATCAAAATTTGAATTCTTTTCACAATCCTTGTATATCTTCTGATTGCTTTCATTCCGTTATCTTCCTTCCTAAGTATTAATTATTATCACTGTTATTTGTATTTTCTTCCAAAGATTATTTTGGTATCCCACAAGATTGGGTTATTTCATGTTTTATAATTTTACAATTATTTTAATATTTCCTAATTACATTTCTCTTTTGATTTAAGTCCTTATTCTAATATTTTGCTTTTAATAAGATTTACAATTTATCCTTGGTTGATTATTCACCTTGGATTTGTTAATTACTTTGTTATTTTCATACAATTTGTATTTGTTGGTGTTAGACAGTTAGGCATTTCTTAAGCCTAAGTAGCCATTACTGATTTTTACTTATTTCATATACATTACATCTCATTTTAGCCTAATGCTTTATTTTGTTCTTATAACTGGTTTTGTTACCTATTGATGTGTTTTGGTTCTGTTTTTGTGTTATTTGTATGTTACTACTATTTTATACATCATGTATTGCTAATTATTTACTAACTGGTTTTCTCGTTTTCTAAGTCATATATTGCTTTACTTTCTTACTTATTTAATCCGCCAATGTCAACAATATGGCTATTATTTACTATTTTTTATCACATAAAATACAACATTTAGGTCTATGGTTGGTATAATTACCCCAGCCATATCCTATTCATAAATTTGCTTAAACAATTATTTAACAATTAGTAGGTAGTATTGGTGTACGATTCATTACATTTTATTTTATTTTTTGGGTGATAAACAACCTCACCTCTTTTGAACTTACTTCAATAATTATCCCTTATAACATGGGTGTTTATTGATTGTTTTAAACTTCTTATTTTATAAATAATCTTTACCTTCACTCCATGGTAACACTATCTGTTTATTCTTTCATGGGATTCTCACTTTTAAATACTATTATATACTTTTAAACTTTACAATAAGATTCTTTTTTAATCAATACAGTTAACATCACTCTTCAGTGTTCATTACTTCTTAATTAATTGTTTATTTTAAATACTATTCTTAACAACTTTCTTAAATATTAATATTGTTCACTATTAAACCTTTAGTGTTTGTTATTTTTACTAAGTGTTTATCTTAGCTTTCACTATTTTTCTTATTGCTATCATTGACAATATTTTTATTTACTCATCACCTTCACTTTTAAATTATCTTGTGTTTATTATAATTTATTTAGTGTTTTTTCTCTATCATTTTACTTTAGGGTTTTTTCACTTTCACTATGGGCACTTCTTAAACTTTTTATTTAAGTGTTTATTAGTGGGTAATCCCTATCATTACTTTTCTTTGTCACTTAGTTATTTTCAGTTTATTTCTCACTATCTCAATATCTCTCTCTTTCTTTACACATATTATTTATACTTACTAAGTTCATGTCTTTCTCTATTTCTTACTTACATATACTTCTAATTCTTGGGTTAGTGTATTTTTATTTATCGGGTTTTATTAATTATTAATTACATTTGTCACTTATTCAATACTAATATTTATCTTTTATATTGGTTCATTACCGGTTTCGTTTCCTTTATGATATTTGATTGTATCATTTCTCCCTTCTCTATTCTCTACTACTTGTCTGTGTTTTATCACCTTGTTTCATTTTATTTCCTTTATAGTTGGTTTGTCCCATTTTTATTTTCATTTTTCTTCTCCTTCACTTCTCATCTTGTTTCCTTTTATTTTGGTTCTTATCTGGCCAATCTCTGGGGTTGGGTCAAAGTCGTTTGTCTGTCAGTCTAGTCTGTGAGTTTCTTTAATAATCACTTTTAGTTTATAATTCTTCCTCCTTCTTTCTTAATTACATTTTATCTCCTTATTCTCTTCATTATTTATTTATTAAAATATATTACTTTTTAACATTTCTTACATACTTATAGTTATCAAATATGATCTGAATTTGGCGATGTTATAATAGGTAAAACAGATGCATTAATGAGTTCACCAATGTACCCTGTCTTTCACGGGCTTCTCATATTCCTTGTAACATAGTCCTACCTATGGAATAAAACAGCGATCCCAAACGTCAGTGGCACGTGACTTGTCAATAATTTTAAAATGTTTTCTCAACCAATTTACGACAAGCTTGTTAATATACAAATGGTATTTTGCAATACTGTAAAGAAATTATATCGTCTCAATTCATATAACAAATTTTTATTGTTGAAATTAAAACATGGATTAAAATGATACAAATTAATAATATAATATATTATTATTATTATTATTATTATTATTATTCTAATTGTAAATTATAATTAACCCACATCAACATAATGTTTTTTTTACAAATGTAACATAAAATATCAGTTGAACTTACGAATCTATATAGATTCAAACAATGAATCTATATCTGGATTAAATGAGATGTTACTTCCATTCGCGTCATGTCGTACCATAAGATTATTTGCGTATACTTTTTTTGAAAAGTTTATGTCAAAAATAAAAATAAACACACACAAAGAAATAGGCGATGTGCGTTCAAATTTTTCAAGGTGACTTGTTTGATGGTATCCCTTATGTGTTTGAATCCAAAATAATTATTGATAATGTCTTTATTCGAACAGCATCGCACTTATTAGTTTTAATGTATATAGTTTCAATTTTTGTTGCTGAAGATAATTATTTTTTTCTATTTAGTAATATCGTTTGGGACCATCCAAATATTTTCATCGACGCAACCTCTAGAAGACCGCTGTAATAACACGTCTGGTTCACAGTTTACTAACCTATGGCCAAATTTATTGTTTTCTGTATTGTTGTTACTGACGAGGGTAACGGAAACCGTATATTGTACTATCTTTATCACAACGCCCCGACCTTAGGAGATACCGAATAACTGATAACGTCGCAATTATTTGAAGCTAACTGAAGTTTCTAAACAACATAAGCTGAAACACAACAATATGCGAAGGTCACTGAACGTCACGCGTTACAGACAAGAGAATAATGAGCGGAAAGTGGTGAGAGATAGCGTGCAGACAGAGGGAGGAGCTTGAGGGTTGGCTGAGTGTCAGCAATTTGTGCCAAGGACGCTATGGTCACGAGTCGCGCTACCCCCGTATGGAAATTACAGTGCACTGCGGGCCATTCCAGCAAAATTTAAATGACCTCACTCACAGCCGACGTTACGAACTATATAACGGCTATTAAATGTAGCAACTGGAATGAAAATACTGTAATATTAATAAAAATAACCCTTCAAATAATACGCATTGGGACCCGCTACTTAGCAGAGTTTCGACGAACTGATAGTTTTCGACGTATCTAATATACAAAGCATACGTATGTAAACAAAATCAAAAGCAACAACAAGTAGTTGTCAACGGACGGTACCAATTTTGATAATATTTCAGTCAAACAAAGTTTCGTTTAGAATTACAAGTCGATGAGGAATAATTAGAAAGAAATTTCCCAACCGTAATACTTGCCAGTAGTATAACACAGAGACTTTTAGTGTTAGAGCTCATTATGATTATGAAATAAATTCGTGGTTAGAGAAGTGTTAAATCTTAATGGTTAATCGTAAATCGTATGTTATGCAGATAATGTGATGAGTGTTTGTAGAAAACAAAGATTTTGGATAAACTTGACTATGACGTCGAAAGAATGCGGGAAATTACAGTATTCGTCTTAGACGAAAGACGGAAGCCTATGGCTGATGAGATAATGACTGAACAAATAACGGCGTTTCAAATTATATCAACAGTCTCTGTAAGGAAGAGCAGTATCAAATAGAACAGTAGGTATGTATTGTGTACGTGTAATAGAACAAATTAGAACGTACTGTATATTATTACACTGTTGAGGCAAATACACGTTTCGTAGTAGGAACATGCACAACTAAGGTACAATTAATTACAGGATACTCATTACAAATGGAAAAAGTTGTATTGCAAGAACGACTCTTTTAACCCTGTATTATAAGGTATTTGTGCGTGTGTGTGTGTGTGCGCGCGCGTGCGCGCGCGTGTTTTACGTGGTGTACTTACGTAACAAAATATTCCAAATCCAATTAGCTGGACACATTAAGACAGTCGGCACTTTTTGTAGTTCTCCCAGCAGATAGGCCTACACATTCTTGAGTTACCACTAAAAATAGATTTACAAACGTGCATACATGTACCTGTACAAACAGACTGTAAGCAAAGAACTCACAAAACGGTTTTCGAAACGCTTTATCGACAGCTTTCTTACTTATGGCTCAGAAACGTGAAACGGAGGAGGAAAAAAGAGGGAAATTTTTGGAAAGGAAATTTTGTGACCGTGGAGGAGAATAAAAACTCAGTCAGAAGACAGAGTGACAAATGATAAGCAGGTATCTGAAAGAGTAACAGAGAGATGGTGTCTCCTAAAAGAAGTCATTATGAAGAGAGACTAGATGCAGAAATTAATCATTTAACGCATTTCGAAACGAAATTGAGATAAAACCAGCAGAAAGTGTGGAAAACTGACGGATCTGAAAGAGGGAATGTGCTACCTTAAGCTGTACAAGTCACAACAGCATAGAGGGCGTTGTTCTCCTCACACCTGTCGTTACAGGGATTTATATTTGTTGATGACATAAAGCTTACGTACACAAACATACTTCTCTTCGAATGTGTCTGTGTGTACGCGTGTGTGGTGCGGATACTAAACTCACAGCTCTCGTACATTGTGACTTTGTGCCGGGGTTTGAATTTTCCCGGCGTGATTTGAACGATCGGTGCCGCCAAAGCGCGTGGGCGCTGGACGAGACAGCTAACGCAATTAATGTCTGCGCCAGCTGTGTCTGCACCACGTCGACACAATCTAGTAAGCCAGCCAACCGTAACAGCTGATGCGTTGCTGGCCGAAGGTTATGTTCGACAATTCGAAACCAGTTGAATTTCTGTACCTTGGTGAGTTCGCAGAAAGAGTGGTTCGATCTCATTTCGTCTTCAGCCTTCCAACAGGGCGTACTGATATGACGGTCCAGGGGAGCTCCTATTTGATTTGTGTCTAGTTGAGTTCTTAATATGACTTCTTAACCTCGTAAAGCGTTTCAGGTGAGCAATTATTTTGTTCGATGTTAATTTAATGATGGGCATGTGTGTTATTTTTGTGTATGTGTGTGTGATCCAAATTTGTAAAGCCATTTTATTGTAATACCTTTCTAGTGTAAATTAAATTACAAGTTACTTCCAGTCTGGGAACACGTGGCAAACTTATAGTTAACTATCTTTGATAAAGTTAAAGCAAGTGTTACAGTAAAAAAGAAAAATATAAAAGTAAAGGTAGTAAAAATTAAATGTATAAAATAAACAAATTAATAAGAGCAACTAGAGTGTTGACAAAAATTGTGACAGTGAGTGTAGTGTGTGTTCCGTGGCGAGAGAGTGTAGGGCGTGGATGTATTTTCTGACGGCCATCTACAAATAAAAAATGTTACAGGGTCCCTGTACAGCCGGGAGAAAGGGGGATGCAGAGATGGTGACATTTCCATCGGTCACCATCTGCGAGCAGTGCCGCTGGATGCTCCCCGAAGCCGTCAGGAACATAAAGACTCCTACTACCAGACTTCCTAAAGACATCTGCCTGGAATGAGACCGCTGGAACTTCTGCACACCTCATGGACCACCACCAGCACTCAACGCCCACTGGTCTACGGTACCATTTCAGTTCTTCAAAGTACAGGTGGAGACATTCCAATTACTTCAATCAACAACAACTTCAACTGTTCTAAATCAGTACTTCTTAGTGTACCAGAAGTTCCGCTGTTCCTAATAAAATTGTAACTAACATTTCGACATAACTTAAGTAGATGTTATTAAGACAATGGATATTAGAATTCAAATTATTTGAAAGAATTATAGTAAACATTTTATGATAACCTAATGAATGTTGTTAAACAGAAATAGCACTAATAAAAAATAATTGTTACTGGTTACAAGAGTATTTTATTGCAAGTCCTGTCACTCTGGGCTCCGGCACATTTTTCGCTTCGTCTAGGCCAAGTGGTCTAGTTCTTAAATTTTACGTAACGGCCTAAGTGGCCGAACAACTTGAACTCTGTTATATTCTACACTTCATTCGGATCTATTGGCAGACTGTCTGTCACAGTGTGTAGCTCTTTATAAGCCCAGCGTTTTCATGTTACATGACAATGGCCATCCAGTCCAAAGAGTCAAACCAATTTTTTGTAAGCCTATATTCTTCCACTTGACATCACGTGTCTCTGTTTATCTATCATCCGCAGTCTACAAGCGTTCACTATGCGAAGGAACTTGGTTACGCACGACACACTACCGTAGTACAAGCACGGCTGCATCTGACGAAACGTCACCCTAATCTCTAATCGCGTTTGGTTTATTAGCTGTATATTTATTTAACCATTTTATTAATCGCATTCTATCATAATCATAGGAAATGTCCCAAGAAGATATAATTAAAATAATAAATTCTTATATACCCTACAACAGTGCCGTGTTAAGTGTGTGTCTCATATTTCGCTTGTCGATTACACGTATAGCCTATACCCAGTCGTTAGTGGCACACTCGTCTCGGTGGGTGGTACTGAGCTAAATACAATAAATGTGTCACGCTCGCTACGCCGTCGCTCCCTCTCAGATAAAAGCATTCTTGTGCATCCACTAATAATTTCTTCAACCTCAGTAACAGCGCACAATAATTACAACCTACATGTCGCTCGTTGGAGGCAGCGAGACGGGGGAGGTGCACTCAGCCGCGGCATTGCAGTTTCATTGCCCTACATAAAGTTCTTTGTTCTGTCTAGATAGAACTTACTATTTTACATTGACGTCGTTTGAAGTAATTAGTTTTTTTCTTAGACGAGTATATTATGCAGTCTTAATAGAAAACGAAGTCCGGTGTAACTTAAAAGAAAACAATCTTTGTAATCTCGATACAATTTTTTCCTCAATTTGGCAAATTACATTGACGACGAAAAACCAAGCAAATATGACGTAGTTGAATTTTTAGTGAATAAGTTGGAATAAGTCTGTTCAGTCAAGTCTCCTCCTCGGTTCTTTTGTTTGCCGATTTCACTTTTTCTTACGGTATTATTAGTACTTTTTATAAAATAAAATTATTATTTCTGTAGCCTATTTTGAAAAATTTCAATATGTTACGACGGTCTACTCGATCGTCATAGGTACAGTGGAAACAAAATACAAGACACCAATTAATTCACTAATCACCAGCTTTAATTTTCACAGTTAAACAGTTCGTAATTAACAACACAGTCTCTTATAACACATCAAATAAAAATTGTTCACACGCAAATAAATGTCAACTAATATTAATACACAACTGTATTACAATATACCGCCTGATTATAAATCACAACACTTCACTATTAACCACTTGAACGCACAGAGTAATATCGTTTTGTAATCGCTCGACAATAACTGAGCACTAAGCAGCAGGTATGGGTTATTTATAGTCTGCCGAAAATCTAGACGATTCCACATACTACGTATTACCTCTAAACTATGACGTAATTGATTGCTGGCCTTGACACAGTGAGAGCGGCCCCGTAAATTCTCGCACCGTCTAGAAAATGCGTCGACAAGCACGTACGCCACACACGTTACATTCCGGATCCCTCTGGAACATTCGATAAACACGTAGCTTGTTCTGTGACGTAACAATATTTACACTTTCCAAATTTCGAATAACTACTGAATTGCTATTCCCAAGGCAACACCAAGATAAACTGGATTCTACTTCCTCAAACAGGAAGTTCATTTTTTTCTTTTAAACTTGTGATACGTGTTCTGATATCTGATATACTGATAAATAAGTGTTTTGATAAATAATTAATGACATTTTGAGGAGGTTCTATTCAACACGCCCCTCTGAATACTTACATATAACAGACAGGTTAACTGAAGTGAAGTGTTAACTAAACACAAGTCTTGTATGGTGACATTTTTAAATTGTGGCGTAGTCCAAAATACTGTACGCCAACTTATTTGGAAGATCGTGTGTCTGTCACGGCATTTAAAACTATGTTTCAGTACTTCTTCGTTAACTCTTGAAACTTTAACATATGTTGAGATATTATAATTTGGTACACTTAAGTGGCATAAGTTTGAGTACTACGCTCAGAAGATTAATTATTACCTGTGGGGTTCACATCTTATATGCTCATACTGTTATCAGCTTTTATTAATTTATTAAAGTTTATTTTATCAGTTTTTTTTGTATCGGCCATCTAAGGACTACATGCCAATTTCAATTCTTTATTCTTCGTTCTTTCCTTTTTCTCCAATATTCCTTATCTTTTCACTGTGTCTCTTCTTCCTGTCTTCAGTCCACTTTGAACCTGCCTTTTTCTCTCTCTTACCATGAACTCCTTCCATTGTTAACACTTTTGCTCGAAAAACGTCTCTTTCAATTGCTTCTTCTGCGTTTATATTACGTTTTTCTAAATCCTTTTGGACTTCTTTAATCCAAGTTGATGTTGACTTCTTCCCCCAACAAGAAGGGGGAAAATGTTCGTGAGAAATTTTTTTTTTCTGCAGAAGTTCTTAAGCCTGTTCTACTGGCTATGTCTTCTAAAAAATTAACTTGTGTTACTGCAGATGTCAGGTGTTCAGAAAGTATAGTAAAGTCATCCGCGCATGCCAAATAGTTTATTTAAATATGTTTGTTCCTTCTTCCCAACATGATTGGTGATATTTTGCATTCCTTTAAATTTTCATTCCAAATTCTCACTACTTTCTCCAGGATACAGTTGAAAAGAATTGGGGATAAACCACCATCCTGTCTTACACCTGTTGATTTTTATTAATTACACCTGTTTTATCAGTTTATTAATTTAGCATTTTATTCTGTAAGGAAGAAACGAAATGTCCACCCAACAGTCAGTACACATTTCTGAATTCATTAGAAAATTCTTCAGATTTTTCAGAAAGTTCATCTTTCTGTCCCTTAATCGTTTTTTTTATTTTGGCTGACAAGCCTTTTTTCGTTTCTATGAAGGCATATGCCAGATATTTTAACCTTACTAGGTTGAGGTATCAATTACTGAGATAGGATTACAGGTCAATACAGAGAAAACAAAGGTTATGATCACCACTCGGAAGAAAACCAGAAAACCTGAACAGTTTGAAATCGAACCACTAAACCTAGAAATAGTTAATCAGTTTAAATATTTGGGATGTTGGATGGTAGAAGACAATGAAGAAATAAATGAAATAAGGAAAAGGATACAGCCCGCAAATAGAGCATATGCTTCGTTGACATCTATATTCAAGACAAGGAATATCCACCATCAGTCCAAGGTCACATTATATAAAGTTATGATTTGACCGGTGATAACATATGGCAGCGAGACTTGGACTCTGAATAAACAAGCCGCTAACATTGCCAATACTTTTGAAAGAAGAATTTTGAGGAGAATATATGGACCGATCCAAGTCAATGGGATATGGAGAATGCGTCACAATGAGGAGCTATACAACCTGTATAAAGACAATGATCTGGTCACCACTAACCGACTGCATAGATTGCAATGGGCAGGACACATCATTAGGATGGAAGGTAACCGAATACCCAGGAAGGTACTGTTTAGTCAAATCGAGGGTAGAAGGCCTGTCGGAAGACCTAAGACACGCTGGATTGACGCAGTGGCGAGGGATGCTGATAATTTACTTAAAATAAAACGATGGACATCGACCACCAAGAACAGGGAAAATGGAGGTGGATGATTATGGATGCTAAGGTTCGACTTCGATCTGTTACGCCATAGAAGAAGAAGAAGATCAATTACTGAGAAAACTGTTGTATAGTTTTTCTTCACAGTTAAAATTATGTATATAAATGTATTATTATTTTCATTTTTTTAAACCATTTTAACTTAAATTTTAATTTATTTAAATCTCTAAATTTTTACTATTTTTTTTTTACTTGTATGCAGCGGCTACTCTACGAGTCTTATGATGGCTAGTATTATGACAAGTCAATATGGCAGTATCATCTGTGGATCTATCAAGTAATGTATTCTCCCAAAAAAGTAAAGAAATCGTTTGTTGTCTTTTTTTTATGAAGTGAAATATTCTTCCTGTACTTTTTCAAGAGGGTTAGTCGGTACTGGATGGAGCCGTAGCCGCCCACCTACCTGCATGTACATTTTACTGGAGAGAAGATTACTTTTATGACCACTGAAAAAGTATGACTGTTATTCTGAGTATCTATGTTTTTATAAACTGAATACGGACAAAGTTTGTGGAGTAAGAGGGATTTCCACCCTGTTTGATGTTAAACAGAAAATTAATTTTTTGATTAAACACATTGTTCCATTAAATGTTTAAACACTAGTGAAATAGGAACATAAAACGCTTAATTTGAATATTTTAAATTTAGGTTTAAAAAAAATCAAAGGCAACTAAGTTCAAAATATTTTCTAACGCTGCATTACAGTATGAATGTTTCCAGATTAATATTTTTGATGTTGTAAGTTAGTCATAAGCACAAAATAGTACTTTAAAATTTATGTTAATTTTTTGTACGCAGCTAGACATAGAAAAACGAATTTAATGACTCAATTCAGTACTGAACGTACAATGAGCTTAATGGTTAACACTTTCGGTTAAAATAAAATATCTGTGTACAATAAAAAAAATTAATAAAAATTTGTTTCTAACATACAAATATATTCATCTGGGACATCGGCGTGCATCTGTATGAACGACCGAAGGATAGCCACGGCAGAAGTAGTGCAGGCTACTTTAATACATGAAGAATGTTTTATTTTGTTTACGTTTCATTGTTTGATCAGCATCAGATACTGGGAATGTATTTAAAAACCGCGTATTCCGAAGCTGAATATATCTCGTAATTGTACGAAACTATGAAATAAGAGCTATCAAATACACACACACACACACACACACACACACACACACACACACACACACACACACACACACACACACACACACACACACACACACACACACACACACACACAGGACGAGACTTTGGATTAATGTCTTGCAAGTCCTCTAGTGTGGACTGCAGAGGGATATGTGTGTGTTCTTTTGTAATAACTCAAGTTTCTTGCGGGTTAATTAGTATCTTTTACAAATATATACAAAGTTACTACTGAAATAAATAAATTATATAAATATTAATATAATTATATTATACTAATTGTATGTAACATCATATGATTAGAATAAATTACAGTATATTGTTACGACATTACAGAACAATCTACGTGTTTGTCGAATGTTCCAGATGTGTCCAGTGGAATACGGCTAAATGTTGTGGCGTACGTGATTTCAACATGCGCTCGCGAGACTTTTCTGGAAGCCGCCAGCCGCGCGGACTGTGCCAAGGACGCAATTAATTACGTCGTACACACTGGCGCTAACGCGTAGTTTGGAATTTTCTGGTCTGTGAGCGTTGTATAAATATAAGACGTCAGCGGCATTAGTTTTCATTTATAGTTGCGATATATTTACAGTGCGGTTCCAGTTTATCGGGCGATATCACTCTGTGCGTTCAAGTGGTAATAACGTAAAAATTGCACACGCAACAATTTTACGGGGACAAAGTTATGTTGTACCCATAGAAAAATATAAATTTGTAGAAAGCAGGGAGAAAATAAAACTAAAACTACCGTTAGAGCGGTGGTGCTTCAAAGGAATAAGTATTAAAATGTTGTAGTAAGGAGCGGTAGTTGTTCATAGAGCCGACCTTGAGTTGGCGCCTGTAAGACGGCTAAAATTATGGAAAAGTCACATAGCGGACGAACCGTCATAAAATTGTATTATTTTCAAGGGTGTCAGAATTCTGCCCTAAGATTGTAAAAAGTTAAGTGCATTCAACAAAGGAACCGTTAGATTAGACAGAGAGAGTTGAGAGCGAGATGGAAATAGACACTACGTTTTCCCACTACGTTTACACGCGCAAATAATTGACGAATAACGGAACGCGTCATTTTTTACACGGGACGTTTTCACTAGATAGATTGGGTAAATTTGAAATTAGCGGTATTTCAGATAAATCGGCGTGTATTTTGTAGATAGTTGGTGAGGGTAGTTCTAAGCAATGTATAAAAAACGAAGTGGTAGGAATTTAAGTCAGTCTACAGAGATATTACACTTAAAAGACTCGTATCTAGTGCGTTAAGAAATTTGTCGGTAATTTAAATAAATATATTTCAATCGCAACAAAAAAGTCAGTTACCGTAACGCGATATTAAGTATTGTGAAAGCTACATATTATAAACATTTAATAATCGTTTACAAGAATAACGTTCAGAGAAATTACAGAAGATAAGTTGAAATCGAGTAACATATCCAGGTTTTACTTAATACAGCATCAATCGTTGAATGTCGAAATACATCGCGAAAATTAATGTGTTAAATATCACAGTACGGGACAGTCGGTCGGTATTTGTTATCAATCCGGTGTTGGACGCACTTAGCTTTAAATAAGAATATACTGTGTATTCAACAAGTGTATTAGCATACAGCACCTGTGTAGTTATCACTAAGTTGTCAAAGTGAATGGTGTTTAATACCTGTGAAACAAGTGTATAAATTAGTGCAACACTAACAACGATAACTGTTCAACGATTAACGTCGGACGACCCGCCTGGAACGTGCGGAATTGATTACATCGCGGCGCAGAGTGGATTCAACATGCAAGTAACTAATAAAATGAACACTCATTTTACTATTGTCTATTAAATTTAAATGTATGTAACTCATATTTGGTGACTCAATTAGTCAAAGAATCCATAGCCAAGAAATAAGCACAAACAAATTTTATATCAAACTTATTAAAAGTAATGCTCTACAAATTTTGTAATATGTAAATACAAATTAGTTATTAAAAACTTAATTAATAACAGTCAAATTGTGTTTATTTATTACTGGCGCCCTGGGATAATTCTTAAGAGTCGGTACACTAAAGTAAGTGTTACATTCTGTTGCTCATAATTAGTAGGTTATAAGTATTAATATTGTCATTGGGTAAATTAGCTTGATAAACTCTTACTTTGCACATGCTCGTAGGCCAAGTCTAGTATGTATAATAGTAACGTGAAATTTAATTAAGGCCTATTAAAAGTGTATTACATTCTGTCGCCCGGAACGTGGGACTATTGAGTCACTAATAGAATAGTAAAGTAAGAATAAAATAGAATTAAGAATAACAATAATATAAGACATAGTTGTATAATTACGCGCAGTAAGAGTAGGAAAAACAGAAACACACAGAACAACACTAACAAAGTTACAATAACATGAATACAGAAACAACAACCCACGATAGCGAAATGGAGTTCGATATAAACAATCAGCTAGGAGATCCTCAGACGCTCGCACACATTTCAATGGGGAATCAAGAGTCAGGGACGCGGGGACAGAACGACGAAAATGCAGAAACACAACAGATTACACAAGATACACTAGTAGAGGTTAGAGAGAGACCGGTATATCAGACATTACCAGAGACAGACAAAGACACTGATACATATGTAATACTCCAACGACTGTTACAACAAACACAACGAATTGAAGAACAATCGAAAGAAACAAAAGAACAGGCGGAAAAACATCACGACAGATAGCACAGCAAGCGACACAACAAAAACAACACGAACAAAAATTAGAACAAGCGTTACAACAAATGAAAAAACAAATACAGAAACAAACGGCACAGCAAATACAATAAATATCAGAACAAATCCACAAGCAAAATATAGAACTAAGAAAGGAAGTAACCGTGCAACTTAATCAAGAAAAAGCAAATAACCAAAATTTTCTCCAGAAGTTTAGAATAGACACTGATAATAAGATCCAAGAAAATTTTGATAAGATTAATAACGAGATTAGTGCTAATACAAAACAACAGATTAAAGAGCTTGATGAAAAACACAGTAATAACATTAAAGTAATTAATGAAACAGTATGTGTAAACAATAAAAGATGTGCAGATAACACGGAAGCTATAAATGCATTGAAGGTCGAAAAACTACAAGAGTTGGAAACTAAAATTGATAGCAAGTCAGACGAGACCCACCTTAAGTTACAACAAATACAACGGGAAGTCAGAACTAAATTAGCGTCAATAAGCAACCCACCATGTAGTCGGAGCATGACGAATGAACAAATTAAAGACATAAAATATAATGGTACGGGTGATTTCCCGATGGAATTTATTAAAGAGTTGAACGACATATACAGAGAACATTATCAAGATGCTGGAAATATCACGTGGATAGCGAGATACCTTGAAGGAGAGGCCGCAGTGTGGTGGAGACTAGTAAAAGATAGTGTTAACAACTTCGTCGGTTTCACTTTCAATGACGCATTTATCAATAAATATTGGAATGATGTCATTCAAGAGAGAGTAAGAAATGAACTGGAGTTCGGAAGGTATCACGCAGAGAATGGAATGAATATGATCCAGTATTTAGAGCGTAAACTATTAGAAAACCGCCAATTGATTCCGCCAATACCAGATAAATATTTAATTAGGAAAATCTCTAAACATTATCCACACGAAGTGCAAGTCGCATTAATTACTCGTGGTGCAGCTACAATCGATGACTTCGAGCAAGTATTGCTAGAATTCATGAGTTTGAGAAACGACACGAGGGCAGCGAACCGGGTGTATTATGAAGACCGGCGAGAGCACAAGCCGTGGGCGCGGAGTGAAGAGGAGACAGAGCGAACAGCTGAACAAGGGCGCGCTAACGAGAGTGAAACTAGGTCATCTACGCAGCACTACCCCAAGAGGCAGAACCGGTTTAAGAATGAAAACGACGCTATTCCGTCGACCAGCAATGCTAATAATAACAAAATTAGTACCGCTATGCCAAAAAACTAGATAAGCTATGTAAATACGAAATAGACTTAAGTACTATTAATAAGTATATTAACACTACCTTTCTAGATTTAAGAGATGATCTAATAGTTAATGATGATGTCATCGTAATATGTCGAGTAAGACATTGAATGGGGTGCCTACGTATGCCTTGGTAGACACTGGGAGCCAGGTAAACGCCATCTCGGAACAGTGGTTTAAAAACAACAAGAGGGAGTTGGGGAATTTAGAAATGTTAAAATTGTCAAATACCGTAATTACGGGTGCGACCGGCAATAAGTCAAAAGGGGTCACGCAACAAGTTTTGTTAACTGTTCAGATGGGAAGTTTAGAAGTCGATAGTGTCTTTGTAGTTGTATCAGAATTAATAAAAGACTGTATATTAGGCGTGGAATTATTAGAAGAAAATAGGTGCGTGATCGACCTGAACAGCAAACGATTAATAATTCAGGGAGATCAAAACCAGGAAGGAACCACAGCAGAGATACTACGAGTAGAACTATCATCTGCCGGTGAAGATATCGAAGAATTGATTGAACAGAAGGTGCAAGCTATCAGAGAGATAACCGATACTGAACGGAGCGAGCTACAACATATTTTAATGGACAATAAAACGGTGTTCCGGGATACGCCAGGTAGAATTAACGGCATAGATTCGAAGTCACCGATCGGACACCTTACTGTCAGAAAGGATGGCCGGTTCCGATGAGATACAAGGAGGCAGTGAAGGCAGAAATCCAGAAGATGGAGGCGCATAGTATCATTGAAAGGGCCCAGAGTCCATACATCAACCCTATGGTCACTGTCATAAAAAAAGACCAGACGGTTAGATTATGATTGGATGCTTGTAAATTAAATTCAGTAACAATTCCGGACCATGAGGGAGCCATTCCAATTAATGAGATAATGGCAAAATGTGGAAACATTAAAGTCATGTCAACAATTGACCTCCGTAGCTCATTATGGCAAATTCCACTGCATCAGGAATGTCGAGATTTTACTGGATTTTTGTACGAGGGCAAGTGCTATCGGTACACTGTGACGCCGTTCGGACTGAAGACTAGTCTAGCAAGTTTGACTCGTGGGTTGGACCGGGTATTATCGGAAGAAGTGAAGGCATTTACTATCTTATATGTAGATGACTGCCTATGTATCTCGGATAGCGTGGAAGAGCACCTACGACACTTAAAATTATTACTGCGTGATCTAAAACAAGCCAATTTAACTGTCAACTTTAACAAATCACAACTGTTTCGTAAAGAGATTGATTATTTGGGATATCGTTTAAAAACAGATGGTATTACCGCCGCACCGGATAAGATAAGAGCCATTCAAGAGTTTCGAAAGCCAAAGAATCAAAAACAACTCAAATGGTTTCTGGGCTTAACCAACTTTTATACGAGTAAATACCCCGAGGCTACGCAACCGTTATTAACCCTATTAAAAAAGGATACCACGTTTAAAGGGACTAAGGAAATGGACCAGCATTTTGAGAAGGTAAAGGAGTTATTTATCGAAGCAGTGGTTCTTAAGCATCCTGACTCCAGCAAGCGTTTTTACCTACAAACGGATGCGAGTCGCTATGCGCTGGGAGGACAGCTTTACCAACTAGACGAGAATAACGACATCTGAGTGGTCGCATTTACAAGCCGCGTGGTACGGGGAGCTGAGCGTAATTACTTCACTACAGAATTAGAGCTACTGCGTGTCGTCCACTGTTTACAGAAATTTAGGACATACGTACTGGGTAAGCCTCTAACGATAATCACAGACAACAAAGCATTAATTTTCATAAAAAAATGTCACTTAAATAACTCCCGCATAACGTGATGGATTCTCGCAATACAGGAGTATGATTTCGACATCATTCATTGTAAGGGGCGAGACAACATCGTGGCAGATATCCTGAGCAGACATCCTGAAGACATGGACGAGGAGCAATCAATCGATCAAACCGAGGAATTAGAGATAAATCTTATCAACATCCGTATTAGTAAGGAGGCCAAGGAGCAGCTCAAGAACATAAAAGGTTATCAACTAGCAGACACGAAATTGAATCGAATTATCGACTTAATACAGGCAAATAAGCAACATAAACTTGCCCAAAAATACATTTGGCACAATGAAAAATTATACCGCAAGGAAAAGGGGATATGGAAACTCATGTTGACCGAGGAACTATGCCGCAACATGATTTATGAACTACACTAGACGTACAGTCACGTGGGGAACCGGCGTACGTATCACCTATTCAAGGAAAATTTCACGGGGGACTCAATCAACGAGATCACGAACTTAATTACAAGAACTTGTCACACCTGCCAGAAAAGCAAGGATCATTTTAAAAGAATGGTAGGCGAAACGCAATCTGTGATACCCAAAAACAAGAGCGAACTAATTAGCATTGATTACTATGGACCATTACCGGTGTCTACAGGCAAGGTCAGGTACATACTAACTATGATCGACAATTTTACCAAATATGTAAATTTATATAATTTAAGGCAAGCCTCCACGACTGCCCCTATAAGTAAAATTAAGTTATATTGTGGAGAAATGGGAAAGACGTCAGCAATTTTAACTGACAACGGTACACAATTCACCAGTCAACGATGGACCACAGCATTGACAGAAATGAGTATTAAACCAAAATATACCGCAATTCGCAATCCGTGCACTAATTTGGCAGAAAGGATCAATAGACAGTTAGGCAATATGTTTAGGGCGTTGACATCCGAAAAACACGCAAAATGGGCACAATTTCTAAATCTAATTGAAGCATGTATTAATCAAACGTACCACGAAACTATTGAAACCACCCCGTACGAGGCACAGTGGGAAAGAAAACCGGAGCGTGATTGGACCAAGTATATCGACAGGGAAATGATGCCGCCAAGCCAGCCAATTAACTACCACAATATTTACTTGCGCATAAAAGAAAAAGGAGAGAAGAGGACCGACCGATCAAATCAACGCTGCCCATCAAATCACAAAATTCCAAATAGGAGATAAGGTGTTGCTACGTACGTATCCGATATCCGATCTCAATAAGAAGATAATAGGGAAGTTTTGTAATTTATTCGAAGGACCATATAAAATAACGAAGGAACTCGGAACAACAACCTACCAGCTAGAAGACGCGCAACTACCAGGATGTATCCGGGGAAATTTTAATATACGGCAATTAAAAACCTATTATGAGCAATGACCCATTGCTGCACACACGAACACTGACACAACACATCAACTAAAACAGATTGTAATAGCACACAAACGTCTATGTATGTAATAGTTGTAAGAGATTATAATACCGTTGTAATGATAGGATGAACTTTGTTAATTACTCAACTGTATAGTAATCCCAAAAGGTATTAACATTATTGTTATAAATTTACTACATTATAAAATGCGTTAAGGGAAACTAGAACGTAAACAAACACTAAGGCGAAATGCCATTGTAAAACGTTGTGTTAGGATGAAAGTGAAAGGGAACCGAATACCCTAGCTCAGTAGTTTGACCAGTTGTCAAGGGAGGGGCGGAGAGTTTGTTTGTAAACAAACATTGAAATGCCGTTGACACGTAGGGTACAACAACAAGTAGTCAGAAGATAATGTTACAATGTTATGTATTATAAATTAGAACTACTTAATATAAAGTGATGTATAAACAAGTGTATATTCTAGCAAATTGTTAGACTAATCATTGATAGTACAACTATAATTAGAATGGAATTAGGGACACGTCAATAGAATCAATTTCAAATTTTAATATAAAAATTTGACATAATTCTATTGGGGGACGATATAACGGAAAAATTGCACACGCAACAATTTTACGGGGACAAAGTTATGTTGTACCCATAGAAAAATATAAATTCGTAGAAAGCGGGGAGAAAGTAAAACTAAAACTACCGTTAGAGCGGTGGTGCTTCAAAGGAATAAGTATTAAAATGTTGTAGTAAGGAGCGGTAGTTGTTCATAGAGCCGACCTTGAGTTGGCGCCTGTAAGACGGCTAAAATTATGGAAAAGTCACATAGCGGACGAACCGTCATAAAATTGTATTATTTTCAAGGGTGTCAGAATTCTGCCCTAAGATTGTAAAAAGTTAAGTGCATTCAACAAAGGAACCGTTAGATTAGACAGAGAGAGATGAGAGCGAGATGGAGATAGACGCTAAGTTTTCCCACTACGTTTACACGCGCAAATAATTGACGAATCAAATAATTGACGAATAACGGAACGCGTCATTTTTTACACGGGACGTTTTCACTAGATAGATTGGGTAAATTTGAAATTAGCGGTATGTCAGACAAATCGGCGTGTATTTTGTAGATAGTTGGTGAGGGTAGTTCTAAGCAATGTATAAAAAACGAAGTTGTAGGAATTTAAGTTAGTCTACAGAGATATTACACTTAAAAGACTCGTATCTAGTGCGTTAAGAAATTTGTCGGTAATTTAAATAAATATATTTCAATCGCAACAAAAAAGTCAGTTACCGTAACGCGATATTAAGTATTGTGAAAGCTACATATTATAAACATTTAATAATCGTTTACAAGAATAACGTTCAGAGAAATTACAGAAGATAAGTTAAAATCGAGTAACATATCCAGGTTTTACTTAATACAGCATCAATCGTTGAATGTCGAAATACATCGCGAAAATTAATGTGTTAAATATCACAGTACGGGACAGTCGGTCGGTATTTGTTATCAATCCGGTGTTGGACGCACTTAGCTTTAAATAAGAATATACTGTGTATTCAACAAGTGTATTAGCATACAGCACCTGTGTAGTTATCACTAAGTTGTCAAAGTGAATGGTGTTTAATACCTGTGAAACAAGTGTATAAATTAGTGCAACACTAACAAGGATAACTGTTCAACGATTAACGTCGGACGACCCGCCTGGAACGTGCGGAATTGATTACATCGCGGCGCAGAGTGGATTCAACATGCAAGTAACTAATAAAATGAACACTCATTTTACTATTGTCTATTAAATTTAAATGTATGTAACTCATATTTGGTGACTCAATTAGTCAAAGAATCCATAGCCAAGAAATAACCACAAACAAATTTTATAGGAAACTTATTAAAAGTAATGCTCTACAAATTTTGTAATATGTAAATACAAATTAGTTATTAAAAACTTAATTAATAACAGTCAAATTGTGTTTATTTAATACTGGCGCCCTGGGATAATTCTTAAGAGTCGGTACACTAAAGTAAGTGTTACATTCTGTTGCTCATAATTAGTAGGTTATAAGTATTAATATTGTCATTGGGTAAATTAGCTTGATAAACTCTTACTTTGCACATGCTCGTAGGCCAAGTGTAGTATGTATAATAGTAACGTGAAATTTTATTAAGGCTTATTAAAAGTGTATTACAAGGTTAATAGTGAAGTGTTATGTTTTATATTAGTTGACATTTTATTGCGTGTGAACAATTTTTATTTGATTTGTTGTAAGAGACAGTGTTGTTAATTACGAACTGTTTAACGGTGAAAATTAAAGCTGGTGATTAGTGACTTAATTGGTGTCTTGTATTTTGTTTTCTACTGTACCTACGACGATCAAGTAGACCGTCGTAACAATGGTGTCAAAACTGGGATTGAACGGTTAAGAGTGGAAACAGTGGACACTTTGTACAAGAAGAGTGTAATTCGTGATTAATCGGAAAACAATGGATGCCAGTCAGATGATGGAAAATTTACAGGCGCTTCTGTTACAGACGGAGAAACGACAGGATGAAAAACGCAGGCAGGAAAGAGAAGAGGCTGAGGAACGTCAGAAAGCACTAATGCTAGAAACAGAAGAAAGACAAAAAGAAGAACATAAGCGTGAAACAGAAGACATCAAGGAGCAAAAGCAGACACAAGAACAAACCGCTGCAGAGTTGAGTCTCCTACGAGGTGAGCGTAATAAACAAGTTACTGAAATATCGGAGGTACAAGAATCAATGACAATAAAAATAGCTGAAGTAGAAAAATCTGTTTCGGATGTTGAAGAATCGATGTCTACAAAAATATCTGTCATAGAAGAATCTGTGTCAAATAAAATATCTGCAGTAGAAAACTCAATTGCAAACATAAGAGAACAAATTAAAAGTGAAGTTTAGCAGTGCCTGAAGATACAACAAAAACAGCTTTATGAACAGACTGTACCAATGATAAAGACACAAAAAGACGCAGAAAATAAGTTAATAGAGAAAGTCACTTTGTCTGGAGTAGGGACAGTTCATGTCAAACCTTCAACCTTTGACGGAAGCAGTCACTGGGCAACGTACCTCCGCCAATTTGAAGCTGCTACATGCGCAAATAATTGGACGGAGAAAGACAAGGCAGTTTCATTCGTTCTCTCATTAAAAGGACCCGCGGCAGAACTACTACAGAAAGTGCCACCTGACAGCCAGAACACATATGCCGAATTTATAAAAGCTCTGGAATTACGGTATGGTGATAAACATTTGCGAGATGTGTACTACGCTCAGTTGAGAACAAGACGATAACGTTCCGGGGAGAGTCTTCAAGAGTTTGAAGCAAGTATCGACAGACTGATTAGACTGGCCTATCCTGAAGCACCAGAAGATTTCCAAGTAAGGTTTGCGGTGCAGACATTTATTGTTGGCATCGGAGATTGTGAACTTCAGCAAGTGTTATGAATGGCAAGACACCGAAATAGCTCAGAAGCTCTTGTTCACGCCCTAGAGTTTGAAGCTGCCAAGTCAGCGTCGCGCTACATTAATGGGTTTGTGCCATCACACTGCAGTCAGAAGATCCCTGTATCACATTGCCGTTACGATGGGTGCAGAAAAACAATGTTGTCGGACAAACAATTCAGAAATTCAAGAGAGTCGCAACGATTTGAACGATTCGATAAAGACAGAAGACCGAAGTATTACAACTGTGGAAAACGTGGTCATCTACAGGTAGACTGTTTTGAGAAGAAGATACCGAGAGAAGAGAGTGATCGCACCAATTGGAGAAGTAAAGCCCCAGAACAGCACACAGTTTCCACGCTACATAAGACCAGTGGAAACTTAATTGTTAATGGATTTGCGGAAGGTAAACCAACATCATTTACAGTTGACACGGGCGCAACAGTGTACATTGTGCGGCCTGACTTAGTCAGCAACCGCCAGCCTCTAATTAGCTCTTGTACAATAGAGACTGAGACTGGAAGCCCCGTCAAGGTGCTAGGAAAGGTAGACGTACGTGTACGCCGGGGTCTTCTCGAGTTTAGCCATCAAATGCTCGTTGCAGACATAGTCGATGAAGTGATTCTTGGCACGGACATTATGAATGCCTACGGATTCGATGTGGACTTAAGAGAGAATGTCCTGAAGGTTGGCCAAGAGAAGATAAAGCTTTGCATGGCTAAAATGGCAGGGTCTACCAACCATTCGATTAAGCGAGTGGCATTAGTCGAAGAAAAAGTCAACAAGTCTGGTCAAGAGGAACCCTCCCTGTTGCAAGCGGAAATGGAGGAAGAACTAGCAGAGGAAGTACAAATAAGTATAACGACAAAAGAAGTGATTGGAAAGCCAACTATGGGTGTCGAGACAAGACTCTTGCTTGTTCCTGAGCTGTTAGAAGCGCCCGGGGGAAAAGTTGGTGAAGATGAAGTTACGCAAGAGGTTGTTGACGAGAACAAACAGACTTGGATTAGATAGTGGTGTTTAGGTCGTCAGTACATGACGCAACGGGAGTGATTCCAGAAAAACTAGTGGTTGAGCAGAAGACTCGCATTCCTGGGAACTTGATGTTCGGATCACACGAGACTGAATTCGAAGAACCGGAGAATTATTTATCGCAAGGACGTCCACCTAGATCGCCTGGTCGCCAGTATTACTTCAGAGACGGTTTGCCAGTTCGGGACGAACAGGCTTAAGGAGGGGGAATTGTTACGACATTACAGAACAACCTACGTGTTTGTCGAATGTTCCAGATGAATCCAGTGGAATACGGCTAAATGTTGTGGCGTACGTGATTTCAACATGCGCTCGCGAGGCTTTTCTGGAAGTCGCCAGCCGCGCGAACTGTGTCAAGGCCGCAATTAATTGTCGTACACAATGGCGCTAACGCGTAGTTTGGAATCTTCTGGTCTGTGAGCGTTGTATAATTACAAGGCGTCCGTCAGCGGCCTTAGTTTTTAGTTATAGTTACGATATATTTACAGTGCGGTTCGAGTTTATCGAGCGATATTACTCTGTGCGTTCAAGTGGTCAATAGTGAAGTGTTGTGTTTTATATTAGTTGACATTTTATTGCGTGTGAACAACTTTTATTTGATTTGTTGTAAGAGACAGTGTTGTTAATTACGAACTGTTTAACTGAAAATTAAAGCTGGTGATTAGTGACTTAATTGGTGTCTTGAATTTTGTTTTCCACTGTACCTACGACGATCAAGTAGACCGTCGTAACAATATAATATACAATTTATATGACACGTTAATAGATATTAAATTAAATTATTATGTATGTACAATATAATACAATGTATTATACAATGTACAATATATTATACAATGTATAATATGTTTCGTACAATTATATATTGTAATAAATTATTGTGCGAATATTTTTTCAATTAATAAATACAGCTGCAAGTAAAATTGTATTGAATGATATTATTGTTTTTTCATCTGACGCACGTTTCACAGAATTGTTCTGTATCTTCAGAGGTTTTTATATGAATTGTATAATTATATTTATAATTATGTTATATATTATTATAATTATACTATTAATATAAAAACCACTGAACATTCAGCGGTTCTGTGAAACGTGCGCCAGACAAAAAACAATAATATAATTCAATACAAATGTACTTGCAGAAGTCTCTATTATTTGAAGAAATATTCATAATACAGAAACCTACAAGAAATATTGAAGAGTTACGAACAAAATTATATATATATATATATATATATATATATATATATATATATAGGCTTTTATATTCTAATGTGTAGGCCTACGTATACTTTTAAATGTATATTATAAGCATTATATAAATGTATGAAATTATAGTAACCTCTAAGTTTTTACTTTAAAATGTATTTTCTTGCTTTCTTGATACTTTATGAAGTTATGTAAAACATTGATTAGATGCAACAATTAATTGAACGATCACTGAACATTTCAACCTTGCTTAAATTTATTTTTAAATCACAGACTATTAGTTTCATTTTACTACAACAACTAAATTGTAAAAAAAATTTCATTACGTATTTGTTTATGACAGATTGTACGATTAAATGTATATATCTTATTTAAGAGGAATTATAAAAAGTATTATCTTTGTTTCATTATTATTATTTTATTTTATTTGAAAACGATTTTTACGAGCATAAATTAATAATTGAATGTGTAACTCTTAACTTCACTTCATTTAGTGTTCTTTGTGTAATTTTTGTAAACAGTGACTCAGTCTACGTAACTTATTTGTTTATTAATGTTACATGAATAAAACGAAATTTCACTTATAAAAAATTGAAACAATTATTTTAATGCTAAATTAGGCCCATGAATAAATAATAATAATAATAATAATCACTCATTATTTATTATCATTATTATATAACGGTACCATGATCATTATTATATCACATAGTACAAAATAATCATTCGCTGTTATCATTATTATAATAATAAAATCAATGTTTTTGAACCAACTGAAGTTACATGCAACGGAATAAAATGCCACTTTATCCGCCGGATGGGGACGTCGCGAAGATTCTACTGCAAACCCTCATAACAATAGATGCACCTTTTTGTAG
This sequence comes from Magicicada septendecula, assembly GCA_034769895.1. Classification (NCBI taxonomy): domain Eukaryota; kingdom Metazoa; phylum Arthropoda; class Insecta; order Hemiptera; family Cicadidae; genus Magicicada; species Magicicada septendecula. The sequence goes on from CM068368.1 coordinate 667,695,134, forward strand.
CCATGAAAATAACCTTTCTTGAAATGACGGGAACAAGTAGGTAGGCGGACGGCCACGGCCCCATCCAGTACCGATAAGCTGCCAAAAGTTAAAATGTTTTCGTTTCATAACGTCAAATTTTAAACAATAATGGCACAATTTGCCCTTCCAATACGAAACTTTGATGAATCGAACTGTACTTTCTTTTCTCGACATTGTCTTATTATTGTTAAATTAGTTTCGTAGTGTTTCCCGCCTTGTTTGGATATAGGGCACGAATCCACGAAGAAACATATCACTGTTAACCGTCTCAATACAAATGTCCTTCCTTATGAGATCGTGTATATGTTATTACTACAGATTGTAATGGCAGTGTAACATGAGACAAACCGCACAGTGGATTCGCTGGCCGTCTCTGCCGTACTAGCCAAGCCGCGTATCCAAAAAGAATATCCTAATTATTCGCTCACATATATTATAACAAGGCGGGCTGTTGCTGTATATCACTCGAAGATGAAATCATTATTCTTGATCCCTCATTATTTTGGTAAAAACTTTCTTAAGTAGGTGAAAATACAAACACTTAGAGAGTCTCACTGTCTGTAGTTAACACGCATCCGAGAGTTAATCTTTAATTACAAATCAAGGGGAAATACATTAGAAAGCGTAAAATTTAGATAAAATAAAGAAAGTAATAGCAAAACAAAAATGCATACAATAGGCAACATTATTCGATCAAAAACTAAATGTGAAGGGAATAAACAGTGTAACTGTTTTAACTGAGAACACAGTCAATTGAGACGATGTGGAGGTACAAAACAAACGAGGGAGGAAAACAACTCAATGATAGTGTATAAAGGAAGAAGTAGTACAGTAGATGGCGAGGTAGGCAAGACAAACTCTGGTAGGAAGAGATGTGACGAGTGACAAAGAGGAGAATAGTGAAATCCGACGGTGTGATACCAGCTATGGAGTACAATAATATCCACGCTTTACACCCCTGAGGGTAGGTAAACATAAGGAAATTAAGTAAAGAAGTAAGATTTTCTTTGGATCATAAAGTTTGGTTTGGTTTCTTTATCTGACCCGGAGTTTGTTTTTAAGTCGCCATGGAAGAAGTTCTTATGTTATATACACTGTTATGGCGACACATAAAACTATTAATAACGTTGACTGTGTTATTCATCAAGCTACGTGACGACGCATTAAGAGATAATAATAATGCGGTAGTAATGAGCTACAAATAGCGCAGAACGGTCCAAAAAGTCGTATAATAATAAAACGTTATGGATTCATGTTGATCGCCGGTGGCTACCGAGACTGTTCCCCACGAAAATGTTGACGGGGAACAGGAGTCAGTCAGCTGCTAGCTGTTTCAAAGCGATGTAGTTAGTGCGAAATATATTATGTATTTACTTGTTTTAAATTTCGTTTTTGTATACTTAATAACGTTGGTGATTGTTACTGTTTAACAGTGTTTGTTTCGACTGTTATTTCGAACAGATTACTATATTTGCGTGAATTATTGTTGTATTAAATAAGATTTGATAAACTCTGGTTTAATCTGGTGTTGATTTAAGTTTTCACTCAATTAGAGGCCGCTATCCGTATAAACAATACTAACCACGTGCAACGAACTGGTTAACGAGTGAAGCTACCAACCTTAATTCACGAAGGGATTCAACGCTTGTCACGCGGTGATACCGTATGTTTAAAAAACAACAAACACACACACGTTTGACACATCATTTTTTTCGCGGCTTATGCAAACGTCAAGACTGGCGAGTAAGCGTCTGCTAAAAATAAGCACTGTACTATAATTAATGTACTTTCAATGGAAACCCAGACAGACACGCTTAACCGTGATGGTGTCTGCGTCTAATTTTGGAATACCAGCGGCCGTGGGGGAACTCGTCAAAGAGCTTCGTGCTTATTAAGCTCAATGCAAGCAAGCCTGTGTCGTCTGTCGCCTGCTCCTCGTCTCGTCATCCCTGCGCCCCTGAGTTCGTTGTGTAGCGCTTTATGTACTTCATACACTACGCCGCGATCACGAGTGCGCCCCCCTCTCACCGTCACACACACACACACACACGGGTGCGCATAATAAAAAAACAGAACAAGAGATGTGTAGAGTATAAAGACACTTCGGTTTCTGGCAGGTGGGGTAAGATGAAACTATTATTCATATTTTAACAAGGACACTCTATAGGCCTATATCTTGCCAAAATTTGTAAATAACAGACAAATTAATAATACAGAATTTTTAGGATTCGTCTACTTTGGCTGATAGTAGATTAAAATTATATCTACACTGAAAATATTATTTCACACAAAATTACAATTTTAATTTTTTAAACCACTAAAATTGTCAAGTTACTAATTTAATAAAATTAATATAAGTGAAAATATGTTTTATAATTTAACGCTAACATAAAAAAAAGGTTGAAAATCTGACATTAAAGACAACAAATAGCAAACTATCTATACACACACGCGCGCGCGTGCGCGTATGTAATAAATAAATGGTCTTGTTCGCTGGCTTTCTCCATCCACACCATTGTGAACTCAACCCGATAGAATTAGTATCGAGTACCGTAACGCAACCTGTAGCAAGAATTGCCTGTGTATACATTCTTCTTGCATAATTTAAACAAGAAAAAAATACTGAAGTAAAGGTCATTGACATGAAGACATAATTCAACAGTTGTTACGTAGGCCTACTTATGTAAATCATTATAATACACATTACTGAACGTAACGCATTTGTTGTAATCAATTTTTAATGCTCTCTTCATTACTTAAAATGACATCGAACCTGACAGGTTTGCTTACATTTTACACAATATGATATGCGGCATTGCCATCTTGTTTTCCAGAATTTCATATCTTAGCTGACACTTTTTAAATGAAGACAAATAATTTGGTACTTCGTCTATCAAAACTGGTCCAGCCGTTTTTAGCGTTTCCAGGTGACAAACAAGCTAAAGAACATACAACCTAAACACTCTACTTGCCTTGAAAAGTAATTAAATACGGTTACTTAACAGAACACGAAATTACTTAAATGATTATAAAATATACATTATAAAGTAAACCATAAATATTATAAACATGTACTAATTATTAATTTGTAATCGAATACGATAAACGCAATTAATCGTATTATTAATACAATTATAACAATCGTAGACTAATAATAGACTAGTAATTATAATCGTAGACCATTATACACAATTAATCGTAGACTTAGGCCTACACCAAGAAACAGCAGAGTTCGTATTACATGCCTACTTAGTGCTCAAATAAACGATTATTACTCAATGCCACGTATTTGTTATAAGTTATAAAGTACTCAAGTAAATATTATAAAAAGTAATAGAGTATTTATTAAAAAGTAAACTTTGCGAACTGTACAAGGGTTACGTTTTATCCCGCGTTTGCAACAAGCTCTGGCCGCGCGTATACTTAACGCTCTATATAAACATTTTTATTTTCTAAACTTGTAAAGCTAGAAACTTTTAAACCGAATAAAAATTAAACTCAGTCGATTCTGATAATTTCATTTGCTTACACTAGCCCCTATCTCTACCATCAAAAACGTTTCTCTCAGACCAACTTTTTCATGTCGTAAATCGAAAAAGTTGTAAGACACATACAAAAGAATAAACGAAAGTAGCACATATAGGCCTACTGTTCTATTGGCCTACACAATATACGTACACACACACACTGGTGGAAGGGTAGTTGAGGGAAAACGTGAGAGAAATACTGGGTACATTAGAAAGAGAGGAGAGAGAGAGAGAGAGAGAGAGAGAGAGAGAGAGAGAGAGAGAGAGAGAGAGAGAGAGTGTGTGTGTGTGTAATATACATACAAAGGTAGTAAGTTTGTGCCATTAAATTTTGTAAACGGCAAGAGTGCGTGTACATGTTCGTGATCTGAACAATGACTACATTCAGACATATCGGCTCAGTATATAAGGAACTAGATCTTCTGTTTCCAAAATGATGAGTGTGAGACAATACTTGCAGTAAGTAGAAGAGGTTGTAAAACTGTTCCCCAAGACTTCTCGAGGGTCACGTTTATTGCTTATCCATTGTGCACTCAAGGAACACTTTTTGGAGCCACACGGATCACCTTTTTGTCCACGCAATGTATTACCCTAGCTTTCCCGTTGTGTTGTGTGACTTCTGAATGAAGTAGTACGAGATTACATTAATAATAACGCCGTTGATAAGACAAACGATAAAAAAATGCAATTACCAGTTTCTTTTTCAATTTCCTCCTTGTGAGGCCTAACGATTTTTTTTCTTCTATATATTCCTTTTTTATTTGGAAGATCGTTTTCTCTGTTTGGAAGATGTTTTTTCAGCTTCTTCAATGTGATCCAGTCTGCTGGAATTTGATTTCCGTGTTACATACGCATTGCAATGTTTTGTGTGTTTGGTGACTTATTTAGGAGAGTTTCCGTGGGTCCGCATGGTTGTACTGCAACGTTATTGCAACATAATTAGCCCTCAGAGCCAGTAAAAAGCAGGATACAATCAACTCATTTTTAACACGCACAAACCTGCAAACTTATGACGCAAAACGCGTCCTCCTGTTTAGGTCTACTTATCGACTCTGGGTGTAATAGTAAATTATATTAATTACAATGATTGAATTTTATGTGACCGCTTGTGGAGTTATTAAAGTGGAGTGTAATCAGTCTAATACAACTTAATTATATTAAATGATCTCGTTGTTGGCTTCGCGTGGTGAAAAATGTTTACACACTAATATTGATATTTGGGACACGAGAATGGACTAATAATTATTATATAATAATAATAATAATAATAATAATAATAATAATAAATATTATAATAGCTCAAAATCCAAAATCTATAAGAATATTACAAACTTTTTTTAAATATTCACTACAAACAAAATTACACTTAATTGGACAGTTATAATAGTCACGCCTAATACCCGATGTTCTTCGGCCATACATAGACACGTTTTCGAAGATGCATTGTACTGCGCGATGCATAACTTGCGTTCGTTTAGCTGCATCAAAGTATGAAAAATACACTAGATGCTTCTACAATGTTCTTTTGTTTTCATTATGTTTCATTAACGTAAATCGCTTTTTCTATAACCGTGAGAAGTTTAAATACTTAACTTAAAACCCTCAGTAATAAATATTTATTAGGGAATCATTTAAGCTACATAGATTTAAGTAACACATTGTTTCTAATTGTAATTATACAAAGAAGTAAAAAATATCTTGTTTCGATGCAATGAGTTAGCTACAGGTTATAATTTTTGGAATCTGAGTGGAGTAGTGTTCAGCGCATTCGCAACCTAAGCGGGGAGGCACTGTTCAAATTCATCATAGGTTGATCGTTTAGCCAGGCTTTGGGTTCAGCCGCCGGTAAACTTCAGCTCATCAGCTGCTGTAATTATTGGCAGTCTAGCTTAGTACTGGCCACAGGATCCGACTTATTCTGCGCCTTCAACACTGTCAGGGGAGTAAAAGAATCTACAAAACTACAACTCTCATTATAATGGATGGTCCTTTGTTACTAATTTTCTTGGGTTATGTTTCCCGTGAAGTGTCCTACACGTAAACACAAAATTACGAAAACCAGACGCACTTGAAAAACTCGAAATGAAGAAAAACACAAAAACACGTTGAAGTGATAGGAACTAATACAGTTTCAATAACACATATGTTTTAAACGTATCGCACACAACAACCAATTCGAACAATGGTGCCACAACGAGCAGCATCGAAACAAACAGCGCTCCTAGCGGCAGTCTCTGAAGAAGCTTATAAACAAGCGAAAACTGGACCAGGCTCAGGAGAAATTTATATCAAATTTTATTTAAAATGTCGTGTTCTAAAATCGAAAAACTGCATTACGTGATAGTAATTTTCATTAACTTCCGTCGCTTGGTCAATAACAAAATGCGATATAATTATCTACAATTATTAACTAATTATTATTTACCATCAATTATAATTAAATAGATTATTATTATTTACTACGAGACCTACTGTTCATTAATTCAGTTGTCGAATACTTGCTACACTCCAGGAATAACCAGTTTCAATAGCCTAGTTATTCTTCTTATGAAAATTAATTTTCAGATTTATTCAAGACCGTTTATAATGTATGTGAAAATGTCAGACAATGCGTTTATTCATTTACAACTGCGGTTGAATAAACTTAAATGTATTTTGATTATTAATGCTTACTTCTAATAGTGCTATTGGATAAAAGAGAAATTAATATAACTCGACCTTGTTTAACGCTCTTTCGTTTGGATTTCCTACATTCGTGCTACAGATTGTGAGTGGCATCATAATGAATGGGTACCTACTGCTTGCAATAAAGAATATATAAGTACTGTAAAAATAATAAAGATTAAGACAGTAGGAAAATAATTAGTTACTTAAAGAAAAACAAATTCATTCAACGGTCCAGTCGTGTCAAGCAACTGTATTGTTTACCGCAAAAAGTATAATGAAATTCTTTACAATCAAACGTCATGAAAAGTATATCACTAAAAAAAAAATAAACATGCAAAAGTCAAATAATATTAATTTCAAAGGCTTGAGAGAATATTGTAAACTTCTGACTGCAATTCTCTGTTGTGTCTGATACGTTTAACTTGTGCGGCCACAAACGCATTTCAATATAAACTTATATATTAAAACAAATGATTTTAAAATATCTGTTATCTACGTTTCCAAAACGTTTATGCATTTTTAGAAGATTTATAAGGGCAGTACAGAGTACTAATGTACTCGTAGTGTGTGAGGGTCTCTGTGTTACTGATCATACTCACGCTTGTGAATACGATGATACTGCTGTCGTATTAATTGCTATTGCATTATTATTGTACAGTGCCTATTTCAATGTAGCCTATGTGAGTGTGTGTGATCACGTTATAAGATTATACACATACTATAAAATAAATCCGTATTGTGTATGTATTCCATCGATACTAAATTTTAATACTTTAAAGTAATTATCCTTTTGTTACATTTTTTGAGAAATACCTACAAATAGTATTAATGTTAATTCCTTTTTGAAATATGCTAGTCATTAAATTCAGAAGTTATACAGTACAGTTTGGCTACAACGTATTCACAAGGTTGTCATTATCTCCGCAAACGTGAAACACGACGGCACGCTACGTGTTCAGTGCATAGCGTGAGACCCTTTACGTGACTGTTCTTATGTAAATGAATCTCCACAACATTCGCCTTGAAAACCTGAACTAAATTTGAATGCGAAATTAGCTTGTCGTATAGATCAAACGTAAAATATATTAGAACACGCCTGATAAAAAAAATTATAAGTCTTCTGATCTAGAGGTCTATTATATAATTACATGAAATTACTGCGTCTACTTGAAAATTTATTAGAGTACATTCGGGTTAAACGTGATAACGAATAAAATATTTGTAACACTAGAAAAACGAGAGGACGGAGAGTACGTCTGAGTAAGGTGTGGAACGCTAAAGAATCAGTAGTAAACAGAGTACTCTTATAGACAAAAATGACTGCTTGGCCGGCCAACGTGGAAGAAAGAAAGTACAGCAGTCTAGCTAAGACCTTTCCGTAACTTGTCAACATAACCCTTATCAGCCGTAATAAATTTTTTAGCCCAACCAATAGTGGCGTTGTTGATTATACACCTTAAACAAAGGCATAAACTGACTGCAGAATGATGACGACAAGATGGCCAAAGCTGAAAAAATATCACATAAAATTAAACAATAAAGAATGAAATAAAGTACAGGTTTCTCTTTCTCCTTCAGTCGTGGCTTGAAAATTTTGGTCTTAACAAAATTATTTTGGTATATTTTAGAAAATCAACGTAAAAAAAATTCATCGATTTAATTCAACAGTCAACACAAACACAAATCGTTGATAACATTGCACCTCTTAAGTAAAAGTATAAAACTTAATATGAATGACAGCCTAATTCGACCTACGAAAAGTTATGGTAATGACGCCTGGACTCTGACAAACGTCTATGAACAACCGTTGAGGATTTTTGAAAGAGACATTCTTAGAAAAATGTATGGAAGTGTCCGACAGGCGAATGTTTAGTCGACAATAATAATGAAACATGAGATCATAGGGAATGAAGCCATCGTAAGATTTACTAAAGGACAAATGGTTAGATCGAATTGAAAAAATGGTTCGAATTCTACAATAAAAAAGATCTTAAATTATAGACTATTTGAAAAGAGAATATGAGGAAGTCCATAAAAGAGATTGTGCCGGGTTTTTGAGAAACCGGCGTTTGTACAAAATAGAAATTTTTTTATATATATAATTTATTAATGCAACGGCGAAGTTGTCATTTGGTGTCGATCTGTAATACCGTTGTGCCTCTCTGCATGCGAGCGCTATCTGATGGGGTAACTGCGTAATTCTGTTCCTCGGCGCTCTGCATACAGGCTGGAGTTAGTTGAGTTTTGCCAACCCCCCGGGGTATAGCTTATTCTTCCGACAGAGCTGAAGTTTCATTAATTGTTGTATATTCTATTCTTCATGGCTAGATAAACTCGCACAGATCTGCGGGCTCCCGAGGTAGTCGAGGATCTGATCCAAGCATGGAAATTCGACTCTCCATCTGGTCCTGAACACACACAAAAGCTCTCGTCCTCACCTGTCGGAAGGAGAAGCAGAATGAGCATGCCTCGGTAAAACCCCATCAGCTAGACGTCTGACTGTTGGTGCAAATTCATGCAAGCTTCCGACATGTCACCCTACGTCGGGTCAGGCGCTGGAACATGTCCGCGGCCGGGTCAATTCAGATTTTCCTTAAATTTTTATATTTTTATAAAATTAAAGATTTTACAATTTTTATAAATTATACAGGCTGTACTGACACTCAAATGTATTATTGTCTTTTCTTGCTGTTATGATCAATTCAGATTTTCCTTAAATTTTTAAATTTTTATAAAATTAAAGATTTTACAATTTTTATAAAATTTATACAGTGTATCTCTTAATTAATCAAATTAATTCTCAATTAATAAAACTAGCGGGGTTGTTTACAGCCATTTGAAATTTCTAAATGGTGTGGCAATAAAAATACACGTGCGGGCCGCAAGGCTTTTATGTTTATAATGTTGTTGTGATTTATATTTGTTATCTTGGTGAATTATGTGTGATCTTTATGTTAGGTTATGTGTTAGGTGAATGAATAATATTTGCAATGTAAAGAAAAGGAAAATGTGATATTTACGATAATATAAATTAACGAACAATATATATATATATATATATATATGTTTATAATGTTGAAAGATTTATTATGTCGGCAATACTATTTTGGGAATTTGTGATATTAAACAAAAAATTCTTTTCTGAATTGTGATATATTAATTGTTGAATTATGATGGTAAATTTTGAATTGTAATTAATATATATACATATAATAGAAATTAAAACATAATAAAGGGCTGTCATCTTGTTTGTTAATACTGAGTTTTAATTGCAAGTCCCGTCTCACTGGACCCAGCACACTTTATGCTTCTTCTAGGCCTTATGCCTAGTCCTAAATATCTAGTAGCCACTAAAAAAAAAAAAAAAGGGTTACAAGATGGATCAATAAAGCGGATGATAACTTGAGTTTGACGAAAGATTGAAGAAATGGAAGATGTAAACAGAAGTAGAGTTTAATAAAAACCAAAATTATCACGGGTTGTAGTGCTAGGATAGAGTCAGTGTAAATACTTACTACGTTTACTGTCCACAAGGAAAATAATTTAATACAAACCTTTTGTGAAAATTACAATAAAATACCGTACAGTCAGAATGGATGTGACATTTTATACAGATATTTCGTTCAAACAAAAAGGAAATAAATAATTGCAAAAGCGAGAGCGCACGCGCGCGCGCGTGTTCATGTCACGTTAATGTAATTTGATTGAATTGTACGTTGACCAGTGTTGTTTGCAACAGTGGTCGCCATTCAGAGGTCTGGATTGACGGTAAAGATATTCGCTGAACGTAAACAAGAACCGATATTTGTTGACCGTTATTGTGTCTTATCGACGAGTGCTTAGGTTTTACGTCGTTCTCAGTACTAAATATTCATGCTTTATTTTTATGCTTGCCATACTGGAATCTGTCAAGAATACGAAAAAAAATTGTATGTCAAGAATTAGTATGATTAATAAGTTCTACGGTAAATATAAATTTGAGATACATCCTAATAGGTGGTTTGTCGGTTACATGAACGAAACAGCACTGAAATGATAAGGTTAAAGCACTAAAACGTTATCATCAAATGGTTTATTAGTGGAAGTGTGATAAGTAAATTAAATCACACACACGCCATATAATTGTCGCAAAAACATTTGTTTTCTTCTGTAAGCGTTTTTATTACGTCGTGTGCACGTTTCGCAGATTGACTGTGCACAATCCGAGACGATAATCTCTTTTATAGCGGAAGTTATTAATATCCAGTTTCTGATGTTGCAGAAACAACCTGCAGGAACATGAGTAATATGAAATAAAAACACACATAATGCAACAAACTCATAAATCATACGAATTCGTCAAGCATCATTCTGTACGTGTATTTTTTTCGTTCGAAACGTTATAGGTCTTCTTCATTTTTCTTCATAATTTACATCTCGCAGCCATATGTCATTATAGGTCGTATAAGGCTTTTACAAACTCGCAATGTTTTCAGTACAACAGTATATTCATACTGATATTGTGCTGTATATTTCCGTCCGTTACGGTAATTGCCCCTTTATTTGGGCGATCACGTTATCTAATTATTTTAGTATTTGTATAATATTTAAAGTGTTGTTGGTATTACACATGTGATCATGAAAACTTTATCTCAGGGTAGACAACTAATATTTCTATTTAGGTTATTTAATATAGGAAGTAATTAATTATTTTCTTTAGTCAGTGCCAAATAGCTATAGTTAACAAAATTTCAAGAAATAATATTGAGATAATATACCGTGTGAATGTTAATCGTTTGAATCCCCGCTCTTCCAAACTCCAACGGTTTCAATTCTAGCACTCTTGTAGTTCACTTACAATTTGTCACCAGCATAGATGTCGCTTTGAACAGTATTATCTTATTCATATAATTCGTTCCACTGTTTGCTAGTAAAATATATTATTTTTATCCTCTTCTTTGTGTATTTAAGTGTTAATAAATTCTTGTTATTATTATTTGTGTCTTCGTAGAATTTCGTGTGTTACGTATCTTAATTATGTTAATACTGTAATTTCACTTCGCGTGTGTGTGAATTGGACGACTAGGCTTCAAGCGATTTTGTTGTTATTCCAATTTGGGATTACCACATCGATCATTAGTAGATTACTTTTTGATGATGGTACTGTGAATAATTTACATCAAACCTTTAATAACATTCCTTATTAAACTTCTTTTAATTATAATATTTTTACAAACTCCGTTACAAATTCAGAACAGGTTAGATTTCTTTGGCGTATTGTACCAAGATTATTTACAAAATTAATTCCTTTCCTTTTAAATTACTTTTACAATTCTTAATTCTTCTTAATAAATTTTCAATATGTTACTTTAGCTCTCACTGAGATGTGTATTCTACTAATATAAAAACCAGACTTTCTTCTTTTATTATTTATACAAATTTAGTTAATTTAACTCTCATTAAGATGTGTATTCTATTAACTATGAAATTACACTAAACTAAATTTTTCTTACATTTAAAAACAATCCAATTATAACAATTTACGTTGGCCTTAGTGATACATCATTAAATTTGTCACATACTTTCATAATATTCCTCTTAAACACATATATAATGTTACTAATTATTATTTTTACATTTCCCTGACTTTTTACATTACTCATTCTCATGTGTATCTAATATATTATAATATTATTACCATTTGGTTTTATTTTAATGTTTATTTAATTTTATTATAATAATTGTCATTAATAGTACAACATATATTTTCTTCACTATGTGCTGTATCAAACAATTCCAATACCTTAGATTACCTCTATGTTTATCATTAATAATTAATTAGTTTTGTGTTTATAATTTTACTATCTATCCAAAATATTACTAAATTTATCCCTATGATTTTTCTGAAATAACTATTTTATTTATATGTACTGTTGTCCATTTTTACAGCAGTACATAATACCTTCCCTTATTTCACAATCTCTGACATAACTTAATAAGAGATTTTGAAATAACTAACTTCTTATCATAACACCATGGTCTGACATTAACACTGATAATACCTTATGGACTCACTAATTATATATAATAAAGTTCTTTAAACAAACTGGTTTTCCATGAACATAACAAATATGGTTTCACAAATTGTGCCTAACTTCATGGCAAAAAACTTAAGAACATGAATACAATTTTTTTTCTGTTAATTCTCACCTTCCCAATCCTGGTTATATCCCATTTTATACGATATTCTTGTAACCGAAGCATCCATCTTGTGAGCCTTCTATGAGACCTCTTACAATTTTTAAAAAACGTTATTGGTTGATGATCGGTTCGTACTACTACATCACTGTTTATCAAGTGGGTCCGGAAATTTGTCATAGTAAACAGCACACTCACTGTTTCTTTTTCAGTAATGGTGTAATTAAATTCTGCTTTATTTAATGTCCTGCTTGCAAAAGCTATCACCTTTGGTTCTCCCCTTTCATTTTCTTGATATAACACAAACACTAAACTTATTCCGTTGGCATTACAATTCAAATAAAAAATCTTACTAAAATCTGGGTAACTTAGCATGACACTGTAAAAACCTATGTTTCACCTCTTTGAATACTTCATCTTTTTCAGTCCACTTCCATTTATTCTTCTTATAAATTAAATGCTGATAATGATGTGTTAAGTCTGAATAATTGCTTTGGAAGTGTCTATAATTGTTGCAGAGAACTAAGAAACTTTGCAATTGTTTCACATTTTTTGGATATGGGAAATTCTGTATTGACTGTATTTTATCAGGATCCGCAGATATGTCTGTACTTGATACTATAAACACTAAAAATTTAATTTTGCTGGCTACAAATATTGATTTATCTAATCTGAGTGTAATTCCATGTTCCCCCAATCTGGTAAGTACCCTATTAATCCTATTACAATGTTCTTCCCAACTGCTTGATGCAATTACTAAATTATCGACGTACACTGTAGTAAATTAGAATTTTGAATTTACTACGGTGTACGTCGATAAGTGCTTCCGATCAAACGAAGAGCTGTGAAGCTTGAAAGCGCTAATCGGAATATTTTTATATAGTGGTGTGCAACAGTGATAATTCTGCTTGTGATTTTAACCACTAACACAACTTTCTTCATTAATCATTTATTTGTTGTTTAATGGTCTCTTTTAACTCGGTGTTCTGTTGATCCATTTTATCTGTAACTTCAGTTCTGCATTGGTCTAATTTAGCATTTTTTGTTCTTTCAGCCTTTAACTGGTTAGTACTATCAATAATCTCTGTCATGAGTTGGTCCAATTTAGCATTTTGTTGCTCCAATTTAGCATTTTGTTGCTCCAATTTAGCACTGAACTGGTTATGACTAGCCATTATTGCATCCATAATATCCCTCATAGTTATTTGTTCAATTTCGTTAGGGGGCTGTTCCATTCTTCTTCCTCTTCAGCACTATTACTTCTTAATTAATACCTTTTCTCCGGTTTGTTAGCCATGTTACAATATTTAAATTAACTTAATCACTAATAAATCTTTAATCTAATTAAAATTAACAAATTTACTTTACTGCAATATAATTAATTCAGTTTGGCACTATTGCCTATTACTCAATCTATGTTATTTGGTGCTGGCTTAAAGAAAATGTTTGCTTTCACGTATGGGCGCCAAATTTGTGCTGTATATTTCCGTCCGTTAAGGTAATTGCCCCTTTATTTGGGCGATCAGTACACGTTGACTAATTATTTTAGTATTTGTATAATATTTAAAGTGTTGTTGGTATTATACATGTGATCATGAAAACTATATCTCAGGGTAGACAACTAATATTTCTATTTAGGTTATTTAATATTGGAAGTAATTAATTATTTTCTTTAGTCAGTGCCAAATAACTATAGTTAATAAAATTTCAAGAAATAATATTGAGATAATATACCGTGTGAATGTTAATCGTTTGAATCCCCGCTCTTCCAAACTCCAACGGTTTCAATTCTAGTACTCTTGTAGTTCACTTACAATTTGTCACCAGCATAGATGTCGCTCTGAACAGTATTATCTTATTCATATAATTCGTTCCACTGTTTGCTAGTAAAATATATTATTTTTTCCTCTTCTTTGTGTATTTCAGTGTTAATAAATTCTTGTTGTTATTATTTGTGTTTTCGTAGAATTTCGTGTGTTACTTATCTTAATTATGTTAATACTGTAATTTCACTTCGCGTGTGCGTGAATTGGACGACTAGGCTTCAAGCGATTTTGTTGTTATTCCAATTTGGGATTACCACATCGATCATTAGTAGATTACTTTTTGATTATGGTACTGTGAATAATTTACATCAAACCTTTAATAGCATTCCTTATTAAACTTCTTTTAATTATAATATTTTTACAAACTTCGTTACAAATTCAGAACAAGTTAGAATTCTTTGGCCTATTGTACCAAAATTATTTACAAATTTAATTCCTTTCCTTTTAAATTACTTTTACAATTCTTAATTCTTCTTAATAAATTTTCAATATGTTACTTTAGCTCTCACTGAGATGTGTATTCTACTAATATAAAAACCAGACTTTCTTCTTTTATTATTTATACAAATTTAGTTAATTTAACTCTCATTGAGATGTGTATTCTATTAACTATGAAATTAAACTAAACTAAATTTTTCTTACATTTAAAAACAATCCAATTATAACAATTTACGTTGGCCTTAGTGATACATCATTAAATTTGTCACATACTTTCATAATATTCCTCTTAAACACATATATAATGTTACTAATTATTATCTTTACATTTCTCTGACTTTTTACATTACTCATTCTCATTTGTATCTATTATATTATAATATTATTACAATTTGGCTTTATTTCAATGTTTATTTAATTTTAATATAATAATTGTTATTAATAGTACAACATATATTTTCTTCACTATGTGCTGTATCATACAATTCCAATACCTTAGATTACCTCTATGTTTATCATTAATAATTAATTAGTTTTGTGTTTATAATTTTACTATCTATTCAAAATATTACTAAATTTATTCCTATGATTTTTCTGAAATAACTATTTTATTTTTATGTACTGTTGTCCATTTTTACAGCAGTATAATACATATAAATAATCCACGGACTATTTAACGCTTTCACATAATGCTATCAAATAATACTACTCCGCGATTTTGACGTATACGTGTGTCTCTACGTAAATGACTTACTAAAATTCCCAACCCACGAATCCCCGTAGAAGTTTCATTTTGGAACAGCAGTTATATAACTCACAGCCAGGTATTTCATCCGTTGATGTTTGCGATTCGTTA
The DNA here is from genome assembly GCA_034769895.1 of Magicicada septendecula. Taxonomy (NCBI): domain Eukaryota; kingdom Metazoa; phylum Arthropoda; class Insecta; order Hemiptera; family Cicadidae; genus Magicicada; species Magicicada septendecula. The sequence continues at coordinate 667,710,646 of CM068368.1, forward strand.
CAAACGATTTGTTAAGATTCGTTGGCCGCGAAACTATTCTATAAACATTTGCATGTTCAATTGGGACAACTGGCTTTATGGAGAAGCTCGAATTTACTAGCGTGACTCAATAAGTCTGCTGCCCAGTCGATATAAGTTAAATGGAAACATCGATTTACACATAACGTCGAAAATAAACATCGATATTATAACAGTACCTAAAAGGTCGAAAAAGATTCTAAGGTTGACTACATCAGATCACCCAGTATTGAGAAAGTGTTTTTATAAAATCGATAAGAACGTTTTTTTAGTGATAACGCTGAAAATCTGTATGGTTGGGAACATTTAAATAGGCCTACGTTTTAGCTATAATCTGTAAAAGTTTTATCGTGACTGAACCTCACATTTGACAATTTTTAAAAGTTGATGTTTGTTGGAAGTTTTGATCGTTTGTAGACGTGATATGTGTTCAGTTTTTCTTTTATTATAATTCAACTTCGGTACTCCGTCTAACGGTTCGAAAAAATTGGAGAATTACGGAATGATGCTAGTGTGAGCGATTTTTTACCTTAGGCAATCATTTTCACATTCATCCTAGATTTTTTATCCGCAGAATTTTATAATTGCAGAATCGGCAGAATTTAGAAATAAATGGAATACAACACTTTGAAATAAAAGCATTTTCTTCTCTTTTCGTAACGTTTTAGACTTCCAGCCTGTTGTTGGACTGAACCAGGCTGCCCTTGGTCTTGGAGTTGATTTCCATACAGTTTACTTGGCAGTCGCATGTGTCTTTGTCTTTTACGTCGATAATCAAATACCTCTTTAGGATCATGAATAGGAACCGTTATTAATTTTATAGATAAGTTGACAGAAAAAAGTAACATTAAGATTTTGATTATTGTAATTGCTTACAATATGTACCGTTTCCAGGTAGCGAAAATTCAATGAAATTATTTAGTTTAATTTGTAGCTGTGAAGAAGTCGGCCTCAACGATGCGTCTCTGCTGGTAAATACATGTCCACGGCACACATTTACCCACTGTGAGTATTGTACTTGAGATACGTATGGAATTTTTAACATTATGGTTGCCGCGATTAAAACACGGGCACTACACACTAACACACACACACACACACACACACACACACAAACAAACAACAGAATCACGACAGGGTGGCGCGGCGTACGTGTATTTCTATATTCCAAATATCGAATTTCGTTACTAACGTCCGATAACTTTCATAACTGAACTTGGTACAAGGAGAGATACGTCAAAACTCTGTGTTCATTCGAGAGGCGAGATGTTTGAAAATTCTTCGTACATTTTACTCAACCTACCGTGTATATGTAACAGTGACTTAACTCAAAGACTTATTTGGACGATTGGATGCAATATAACATCATGTCCACTCTACTGAAACATCGGCGTTTATTAGACAAACCTCAAAATTACATGTAGCCCTACATTATACTCAAGCTTCCGCGTGTATTGCACATTGGCATGTTCTGAAAATTATGTGTATACCTTGTCGTTGGAAGACTTAAGTCCCGCCCGTGTTCATTTTATTCAACCTTCCGCGTATATGAAATATTTTAATATCTCAAATTCTGTATTCAGTTTTTCCATGTTTCGGCGTTATAAAACACAGGACTACAACAAAATCTCGTGTACGTTTTACACAAGTTTCCGCGTTCATCAGACATTTGAGTTCTACAAAATTCCGAGTGCGTTATGCTCAATATACCGCGATCATACAACATTTGGCTACCACAAAATTCCGAGTGCATTATGCTCAATATACTGCGATCATACAACATTTGGCTACTACAAAATTCCGAGTGCATTATACTACAAAATTCCGAGTGCGTTGTAGTCCATATGCCGCGATCATACAACATATGGCTACTAAAAAATTCCGAGTGCGTTATATTCAATATACCGCGATCATACAACATTTGTCTACTACGAAATTCTGAGTGCGTTGTAGTCCATATACCGCGATCATACATTTGGCTACCACAAAATTCCGAGTGCGTTATATTCAATATACCGCGATCATACAACATTTGTCTACTACGAAATTACGAGGGCGTTGTAGTCCATATGCCGCGATCATACAACATTTGGCTACTAAAAAATTCCGAGTGCGTTATATTCAATATACCGCGATCATACAACATTTGTCTACTACGAAATTCCGAGTGCGTTGTAGTCCATATACCGCGATCATACAACATTTGGCTACCACAAAATTCCGAGTGCGTTATATTCAATTTACCGCGATCATACAACATTTGTCTACTACGAAATTCCGAGCGCGTTGTAGTCCATATGCCGCGATCATACAACGTTTGGCTACCACAAAATTCCGAGTGCATTATGCTCAATATACTGCGATCATACAACATTTGGTTACTACAAAATTCCGAGTGCATTATACTACAAAATTCCGAGTGCGTTGTAGTCCATATGCCGCGATCATACAACATTTGGCTACTACAAAATTCCGAGTGCATTATACTACAAAATTCCGAGTGCGTTGTAGTCCATATACCGCGATCATACAACATTTGGCTACCACAAAATTCCGAGTGCGTTATACTAAATATACCGCGATCATACAACATTCGGCTACCACAAAATTCGGAGTGCATTATGCTCAATATACTGCGATCATACAACATTTGGCTACTACAAAATTCCGAGCGCGTTATATTCAATATACCGCGATCATACAATATTTGTCTACTACGAAATTCCGAGCGCGTTGTAGTCCATATGCCGCGATCATACAACGTTTGGCTACCACAAAATTCTGAGTGCATTATACTACAAAATTCCGAGTGCGTTGTAGTCCATATAACGCGATCATACAACATTTGGCTACCACAAAATTCCGAGTGCGTTATACTCAATATACCGCGATCATACAACGTTTGGCTACCACAAAATTCCGAGTGCATTATGCTCAATATACTGCGATCATACAACATTTGGTTACTACAAAATTCCGAGTGCATTATACTATAAAATTCCGAGTGCGTTGTAGTCCATATGCCGCGATCATACAACATTTGGCTACTACAAAATTACGAGTGCATTATACTACAAAATTCCGAGTGCGTTGTAGTCCACATACCGCGATCATACAACATTTGGCTACCACAAAATTCCGAGTGCGTTATATTCAACATACCGCGATCATACAACATTTGTCTACTACGAAATTCCGAGTGCGCTGTAGTCCATATACCGCGATCATACAACATTTGGCTACCACAAAATTCCGAGTGCATTATGCTCAATATACTGTGATCATACAACATTTGGCTACTACAAAATTCCGAGTGCATTATACAGCAGTGTTCCGCAACCGGTGTTTCGAGGCACAATAGTGTGCCGTCACAAGGTGAAAGGTGTGACGCGAACTTTTACCTATTATTGTAATAAATTAATTGTCGATTTTAAGTAAGAAGGTGCTTGTTTATTCTTTAATACATGCTGATAACTGTTATATTTTCATAGAAATTAAATGTAATTTATTTACTTAATATTGTTGTCATAGTTTGCTTATCTTAAGTTATTTGTATTCTCGCCTGAAATATTGGGCCGGTTTGATGGGTTACAGGCGGCAAGCTTTGTGTTCACCGCAAAGAAAGCCGCGTAAGATTTTTAGCAAGCCTTTTAGCGGCCGCACCAATCATACATAGAGTTCACGTTCAAAACTCTAAACGTTCTAAACTCTATTCAAGAGAGTTCTTTGTAACACCGCATCTTTTGTGTACGGCTGGCTGTACGTGCTTTTAACTAAAATTGCGGGGATTAGCACAAATTTCCCTCTCTTTTATTATTTTATTGCCTTGTTTTGATATTTGTGCCTGTTTGTCGGCGCTTCTTAAACTTTATTGCTCTTTTCCTTCGCCGAAGGAACCACACATTGTCAGACAACAATTACAGTATTTCAGTTCAGTTCTATCACAGCTGTGCTCTGCAGTAGTGCGAATATTGTGATTGCTACACCAGTCTTACTATTTTCTATTACAGTGATATTAAACTATTTTTTTTTCGATATGGATAAGTTCCTTGTACGGAGTGGTCCATCCTCGAGTGCAAGTAGTGAAACCATCGAGGCCGAAAAAAAGAAACAGAAAGTAGTTCACCGGCAATATAGTGATAATTATTTATCTTACGGGTTTTTTGGTGTGGTGACAAAACATGCCCAATCCCCGAGTGTGTTGTGTGTGGTGAAAAACTCAGTAATGCTGCTATGGTTCCCAGTAAATTGAAACGACATTTGTCAACAAAACATTCCTCTCTGTTAAGTAAAGATGTGAATTATATTCGTCGGTTGTTGGAACAAAATAAAAAACAAGTGACGCTCATGACTACGTCGGTACGTGTTTCGCAAAAAGTACAGGAAGCTAGCTATAAGGTAGCCGAACTTATCGTAAAGGCCAAAAAACCACACACAATAGCAGAAACGTTGTTAATGCCCGCGTGTAAAGAAATGGTAAAAATAGTCCTGGGTTTAGAAGCTTGTACTGAAATTTCAAAAATTCCTCTCTCTGCTGACACAATCAGCCGCCGAGTTAGTGACATGTCCAGTGACATCGAAGACATTATGAAGGAGAAAATAAAGAGCAGTCGAAAGTTCTCACTTCAGATCGACGAGTCCACCGATATTGGCGGTCACGCACAACTTCTTTCGGTATGTTGATGGGGATGTAATTGCAACTAATTTCTTTTTTTTGCAAAGAACTACCCGAGCGAGCAATCGGTGAAGAAATATTTCGTACGACTAATGAATATGTGGTCCGTAATGAATTAACATGTGAAGATTGCGTTAGTGTGTGTACAGACGGAGCCGCTTCTATGACAGGCCGAGTGAAAGGATTCGTGGGTAAAGTATGCGAAGTAAATCCTAACTTACGAACCGACCATTGTCTCATTCACCGCGAAGCCATTGTTGCTAAGTCTTTGCCATCTCCTCTGAAAATTGTGATGGACGAAGTAGTAAAAGTCGTGAACTTCATCAAATCGCGGCCCCTAAATATGCGGCTTTTTAACGTTTTGTCAAGAAATGGGATCAGAGCACACTACACTTCTGCTACATACAGAAGTACGATGGTTATCTCGAGGTAAAGTGTTAACGCGAATGTTTGAACTTAAAGAAGAGGTACTTGCATTTTTTACTATTGAGGGGCATGAGTATGCGGATTTATTTGCAGATGAATGGGTATCTAAGTTGGCATATCTTACCGATATTTTCGTACACTTGAATGAACTAAACAGAAAAATGCAAGGTAGAAACGAAAATATTCTGACTAGTATGGATAAGATTCAAGGATTTATTAATAAGTTAAATTTGTGAATACAGACAATTGAAAATGGATCGTGTGAGATGTTCCCAACTGTATGGCCCCTTGCTGACGATAATAAGGTGTTGATGGACTTAATTAAAGAACATTTAGTACTTTTGCAGCAGAATTTCAAAAAATATTTTGGAGAGAGTGTTGAAGATTTTGACTAGGTTCGTGATCCATTCATTATGGATTCGAAACATCTTCCGAATAATTTAGGCTTACAAGAGGAACTGGCAGATTTGAAAGCAGACAGAACATTTAAATTAAAATTTTTCGAAGTGCCTTTGGAAATATTTTGGTTGTCAATAAGTAGTGAATACCCGGCTATCTCCGAGATGGCAGTTAATGTGTTATTACCATTTTCAACTACATATTTGTGTGAACTGGGCTTCTCGACGTTGACTGAAATTAAAACATCAAAGAGAGAGAGACTCAAATCCATCGATGAAGAAATGAGGCTTGCTTTGTCAACGATTCCGCCACGAATCAGCCGTCTGTGTGAAGCTAAGCAGGCTCAAGTATCACATTGAAGGTATGAGTAGAGTTGTTTACTTTAAAATTCGTATTTTCTACAGTGAATTAAAGTTAATAAATTGTTAATAAATGCACGAGTATATTCCTGTTTTATAATAATAATAATAAAAATTGATTACATAACGACGTAATATTTCGTAATTATATTAAGATTCATATGATTTTGAGGGGACATACATTTCGGTGTGCCGTGTTGAGTCTAGGCCCGTCTGGGGTGTGCCGTGAGTAAAAAAATGTTGCGGAACACTGTTATACAGTACTACAAAATTCCGAGCGCGTTGTAGTCTATATGCCGCGATCATACAACATTTGGCTACTACAAAATTCCCAGTGCGTTATATTCAACATACCGCGATCATACAACATTTGTCTACTACGAAATTCCGAGTGCGTTATACTCAATATACCGCGATCATACAACATTTGGCTACCACAAAATTCCGAGTGCATTATGCTCAATATACTGTGATCATACAATATTTGGCTACTACAAAATTCCGAGTGCATTATACTACAAAATTCCGAGCGCGTTGTAGTCCATATGCCGCGATCATACAACATTTGGCTACTACAAAATTCCCAGTGCGTTATATTCAACATACCGCGATCATACAACATTTGGGTAACTAAAAATTCCGAGTGCATACCGCGTCAATATACCGCGTTACTAAACATTGTTAGCCCTCAAAATGCTGTGTACATGTTCCTCATGCATCACTGTTTATTGTATACCGACCCTGTATCCCCTGTGACCTACATTGTACTCAAGATACCGTATTTATTGGATATGTGGATACTTCAAAATTCTGTGCAAACTTTATTCAATGCTCCGCGTTTATTATTCTCTGAAGTCGTCAAATACAATGTTTTTTATTTTACTCCAGATTCCACGTTCATTAGACACTTGGATACCTTAGTATTTCGTGTTAATTTCACTCAAGATTTCGTTGATTATACATTGAGTTGCCGAACATTCTTTGCTACTTCAAAATTCCTTGTTTATTTGCGGGGGGGGAGGTACGTAAGGTACATAGTAAACAGTAGTCTTTAAGGTACAAATAATAACTGATTGTCTCGATTCCCAGACTATAACTCAGACATACTTAATGTGTGTGTAACGATAGAAGAACTGGTAGCATTATGTATGGAATACCATACAACACAAGATGGAATAACAGAAAAACAATCAAGTGGATAGAGAACCAACTAAAATGGACGGTACCGTTCTCAGAATTAAGAAATTAAAATGTAGATGTACACGACACTTTGCCTTGCGAATAAGATAGCAGATGGTCAAGAACGTTTCTGGTCTGGAGGACTAAGGACTAGAGGTAAATGGTCACCTGGAAGATGCAGAGAATGGTTTTGCTCCGAGAGAACAGACATCACTGGAGTGGCTTTAACTGAGAAGCGACCAAGCAATATCACGTAGGTCTACATTTGGATGTAAATGTTCTTACACGTTCAAAAGAATCTCATTTACCTTTTCTGTTTTTTTCTGTTTTTCTTGTTGTTAATATACACCGACAACTCAAACCACCTTCAAACTTGACACAAGGAAAACTAAATATATTTTCCTCATAAAAACCCCAATCCACTCAAGCTCCCATCCACCCACCTCCTCACACCCGGGCGCATGTAAACGTATTCACTCAGAATAAAGCAACGTTTCCTTGTGCCAAGCTGGTTTACTTCAAAGTCATCAGTGTTATTAAATCTAGTCTTTTTTATTTTGATCCCTGCCCTCTATTCGCCGGACGCCAAGTCAGCGTTACAAAAGCAGTATATAATGGAGAAAGAACAATAGTGAACTTTAAACAAAAACAAACGACCCGATAAACAATGAAGGGAGTGAACAAGTGTGCAGCTTCACAGTGCTCGCATTGATTAGACATGAATAAACTTGAAAGTAGCGCTGGCTCTTTGTGGCGCGAGCAACAACACTACACCACAAACGAAAATTACGGTAGTGCCGTGTCTATTTACCGGCATTCGCTTCATTACTTTCCAGCGGCCACTTTATGCTGCAGTGCACAGTACCAAACTGCGTCAGTTCTAATTAGGAAACAAGATACTGTCATGGAAACGTAGCAATTGAACGTGATTTAGAGAGGAACTTTTTGAAATTAACGTCTCCGACTGTCACGTCCGTCTTTCTGTTCAACGGCCAGTAAAACACAAGCAATCTCATTTCCCTTTTACATCATTCTCACATTTACCCAGAAGATCTAAATTACCTGCAAATCCACCGCCACTGCTAACCAGGAATTTAAAAGTCTGTCTTACCTGGGTTACCTGTTACGTGTCTCCACCATTTCTGTGGAGACACAAGCAATCTCACCTGTTATTCATGTCACTTCTCTAATCTCTGACTACCAACAGTTCTGTTTTATTGTTATACATCTTTCTACCAAAGTTAAGAAGTCTCCTTTCAGTAGTGAGCTGATTCTCTCGTAAATCACTTTCAGTCAAAATAGCTATATTATTTGTAAGTGTAAACATTAACATTCATTTAACAATTTTATTCAAAAACAATTTTGAAGGAAATGATTTTTTAATTAATTATTACAGACGCTCTACATGATAAACCCGAGTTGCACCGTCGGTCGATACGGCTTGTTTTTAGTCGAATGGACTGTCAGTAGATGTATTGTACGAACACTTTGTAACTAATGTTGTCTTCACTAACGACACAGTCATACAGTTTTTATGTGTTTTTAAGGCACATACGTATATATTCCATGTTTAATAATTTGCAAAGAATCTCATAGGGAAGCTGTTACCAAATCAAGTGTTCTCTCTTAATTATCTTTCAATTCCTACATTATTAGAAAAACTACTTCCTCAATGTATTCGCCACATTTTAAATACCTTAATTATCAATCCCTAAATTATTAGAAAAACTACTTCCACAATGTATCAGTCACATTTTAAATTATTTTAATCCAACTTACCAGTTTTTCTTCCGTTTTTCTTCAGTTTTCCATTCAACTATCTAACAACACCATTGTACAGCACACGTACAAACATGAGTCGAGCGTTGAACAAAGTTTGGCATGCTGCTCTGTTGTATAAAATCAAACCGAACATCCCTACACCATACTTCCTTCTTTTAAAATCATGTTTATTGGGTAAATATTATAGAACAAGAATTGACAGATCCTGATTTTTACCCTGTCAAATCTGGAGTCCTGCAGTGTGGTATCCTTGGGCCTATCTTGTATCTAATATTCACATATGACCTCCCAACAACTAATTATACTAAAACAGGCACATTTTCAGACGACACATCTGTCCTACTATTCATGAGGATCCTGTAACACCATTGTCAAAATTATCGAATATAAACCACAGCATGAAAATGACCGCCAATTTTTATGAATAACATAGAAATTCCTAGATTACCGTACTTAAATAGGCCTACTTAGGAGTTCATCTTGATAGTAAACTCAGTTGGAGGGAACATATGATAAAATATCGGTATGGAGAACCATACATAACTTCCATGTTCCAAGATTTATATTTAAAATACTTTTCGATATGAACTATTTCCATAGAAACTACTTCTTTCTTCAGCCTTAACCACAGTACTGTACTGTGATCACTAACGTATACCACCTCACGATAGTGCACTCAATTTTTACTGATGATGGCAGTTGATAGCACTGCCGAAACGTCTAGTTTTGTAGAAAACATTGGATCAAGCCCAAACAGCCCAGGAAGGAATTTTAACAACAAACTACTTCTTTGTTGCCGATAACGTAGTACACATGACTAAAATAAAAATTATCCCCACCCCCATCAACTATCATTTTCATTTATAGAAAATTACCCCCACCCCGTCCAACTATCCTCTTCATTTATAGATATTTCATCTACGTTTCTACAGAGGATTATTATGATCTTCTTATCAGGATACTTTATTTATCAAAATTAAGTACTTTACCCTTGTTAAAACATAAAACGTTGCAGGTAAACTACCCTTTCCCCGTAACCGATCTTCACCAAAATCAATAGGCCTTGAGTTTTCTACAATTCAAGAACGTACAAAAAAAATATTTGATCCTGTTTGAATGTGCGGCAGTTATCGTTCGTCATATAAAAAATTACCGTTGTTAAAACATAAAGTGTTGCTGGTAAACTACCCCTTTCCCTTAACCGATCTTCACCAAAATGAACAGATCTTGAGTACTTAACAATTCAGGAACGTATGCAAAAAAATATTTGATTCTGTTTGAATGTGCGGCAGTTATCATTCGTCATAAGAAAAATTAACCTTGTTAAAACATAAAATGTTGCAGGTAAACTACCCGTTCACCTTAACCGATCTTCACAAAAACCAACAGTCTTAAGTACTCTACGATTCAGGGCTGTATGCAAAAAACTATTCGATTCTGTTTGAATTTACGGCTGTTATCGTTCGTCATAGAAAAAATTACCGTTGTTAAAACAAAGTGTTGCGGGTAAACTACCCATTTCCCTTAACCGATCTTCACCAAAATCAACAAACCTTGAGTACTTAACAATTCAGGAACGTATACAAAAATTATTTGATTCTCTCTGAATGTGCGGCAGGTATCATTCGTCATAAAAAAATTACCCTTCTTAAAACATAATATGTTGCAGGTAAACTACCGCTTTCTCTTAACCGATCTTCACCAAAAATCAAAATCAAAAGCCCTTGAGTTCTCTATAATTATGGGAAGTATAAAAAAAATTATTTCATTCTGTTTGAATTTACGGCAGTTACCGTTCGTCATATAAAAATAAATACCATTGTTAAAAAAAAACGTTGCCGGTAGACTACCCCTTTCCCTTAACCGATCTTCACCAAAAACAATAGGTCTTGAGAACTCTACAATTCAGGACTGTATGCAAAAAATTATTTGATTCTGTTTGAATTTGCGGCTCTTATCGTTTGCCATAGAAAAAAATCTACACACAGACACACACACACACACACACACACACACACACACACACACACACACACACACACACACACACACACTTTTCGAAAAATTACTTTTTTTCATGTTATGAGGGTAGTACAATCAGAATCTGCAATTATCTCGAAGACGATTTTTTCGCCTTCACCATACTTCCATTTCCTTATGGAACATGGAAGTAAAATATCGGTATGGAGAACCATACATGACTTCCATATTCTAAGATTTATATTTAAAATCATTTTCGAAAAGAAATATTTCCATAGAAACTACTTCTTTCTTCAGCCTTAACCACAGTACTGTACTGTGATCACTAACGTATACCACCTCACGATAGTGCACTCAATTTTTACTGATGATGGCAGTTGATAGCACTGCCGAAACGTCTAGTTTTGTAGAAAACATTGGATCAAGCCCAAGCAGCCCAGAAAGGAATTTTAACAACAAACTACTTCTTTGTTGCCGATAACGTAGTACACATGACATAAATAAAAATTATCCCCACCCCCATCAACTATCATTTCCATTTATAGAAAATTACCCCCACCCCGTCCAACTATCCTCTTCATTTATAGATATTTCACATACGTTTCTATAGTGGATTATTATGATCTTCTTATCAGGATACTTTATTTATCAAAATTAAGTACTTTACCCTTGTTAAAACATAAAACGTTGCAGGTAAACTACCCTTTCCCCGTAACCGATCTTCACCAAAATCAATAGGCCTTGAGTTTTCTACAATTCAAGAACGTACAAAAAAAATATTTGATTCTGTTTGAATGTGCGGCAGTTATCGTTCGTCATATAAAAAATTACCGTTGTTAAAACATAAAGTGTTGCTGGTAAACTACCCCTTTCCCTTAACCGATCTTCACCAAAATGAACAGATCTTGAGTACTTAACAATTCAGGAACGTATGCAAAAAAATATTTGATTCTGTTTGAATGTGCGGCAGTTATCATTCGTCATAAGAAAAATTAACCTTGTTAAAACATAAAATGTTGCAGGTAAACTACCCGTTCACCTTGACCGATCTTCACAAAAACCAACAGTCTTAAGTACTCTACGATTCAGGGCTGTATGCAAAAAACTATTCGATTCTGTTTGAATTTACGGCTGTTATCGTTCGTCATAGAAAAAATTACCGTTGTTAAAACAAAGTGTTGCGGGTAAACTACCCATTTCCCTTAACCGATCTTCACCAAAATCAACAAACCTTGAGTACTTAACAATTCAGGAACGTATACAAAAATTATTTGATTCTCTCTGAATGTGCGGCAGGTATCATTCGTCATAAAAAAATTACCCTTCTTAAAACATAATATGTTGCAGGTAAACTACCACTTTCTCTTAACCGATCTTCACCAAAAATCAAAATCAAAAGCCCATGAGTTCTCTATAATTATGGGAAGTATAAAAAAAAATTATTTCATTCTGTTTGAATTTACGACAGTTACCGTTCGTCATATAAAAATAAATACCATTGTTAAAAAAAAACGTTGCCGGTAGACTACCCCTTTCCCTTAACCGATCTTCACCAAAACAATAGGTCTTGAGAACTCTACAATTCAGGACTGTATGCAAAAAATTATTTGATTCTGTTTGAATTTGCGGCTCTTATCGTTTGCCATAGAAAAAAATCTACACAGACACACACACACACACACTTTTCGAAAAATGACTTTTTTTCATGTTATGAGGGTAGTACAATCAGCTCGAACACGATTTTTTTCGCCTTCACCATACTTCCATTTCCTTATGGAACATGGAAGTAAAATATCGGTATGGAGAACCATACATGACTTCCATATTCTAAGATTTATATTTAAAATCATTTTCGAAATGAAATATTACCATAGAAACTACTTCTTTCTACTTACTGCTTCAGCCTTAACCACAGTACTGTGGTCACTAACGTATACCACCTCACGTTATCGCACTCGATTTTCACTGATGATGGAAGTCGATGGCATTGCCGAAACGTCTGGTTTTGTAGAAAACATTGGACTACGGCCAAATATCCCTGGAAGGAATTTAACAAAAACTACTTCTTTGTTGCCGATAACGTTGTACACATATATATATAAAATATGCATAAAATTAATGGCTTGTGTAAGTTAATGATTGATCTCCATTAAGTAGTGCTCAAGTTTCCAAAGTTTTAATATTATGATGTCCGTAATTAAAACATCAAGAGCAGGTTTAGTGTGAATGAGGGTACACTGTGGACAAAAATGTTCAACATTTCCTATTGAGCGTTGCTTAGAGTAAAGCTGCGAATCTACAGTGTATGTTTCACAGAACAAACACGCGAAAAAGAAGGAGCGCTCCGAAGTCACTCATGGACCCTCAGCATCTTGCAGAGGGTTCATTCCCTAAAGACGAAAAGTCTGTCTATGAATCGTTCCTCTGTAAACACGTGCAGTTACACTGCCCAGCGATTCACAGGAAGCAAATTGATGTCCATTTTTTCGGCTTGCACGCGTTATGTTGGTGTGGGTTTCGGCACTTTCCATTTAAAAAGCGTGCAAATGTAAGAAAATAAACATGAGTGAGGCCAGAAATAACGTGAATTGTGTGTGTGTGTGTGTGTGTGTGTGTGTGTGTGTGTGTGTGTGTGTGTGTGTGTGTGTGTGTGTGTCTTACCTGCCTTTCTATTGCTGTAGGCATAATAATAAAATGGAAACGTAAACATTACATAACTGAGATATGCTTACCTGCCACGAACGATATATTATTTTATACATGGAGGAGTTCAGTGACATACACACGTACAGAAGAATTATATATATAAAGATATTAACTCATACATAATTTACATTAAAATGAAAAAATTATACAGTAATTTTATTCCCTGGCAACAAAATTATTTTATTTTTAACAATTACCATTGTTTGAAAAAGTTTAAATGAATTTTCAAGAACTTTACTGTTGTTAAAACGTAAAAGGTTGCAGGTAAACTACCCCTTTCCCTTAACCGATCTTCACCAAAATCGAAAGTCCTTGAGATCTCTACAATTCAGGGACGTATGTAAAAAATTATTTGATCTGTTTGAATTTGCGGCTGTTATCGTTTGCCATAGAAAATACGCTTGATAAAAAAACGTTGCAGGTAAACTACCCCTTCCCCTTAACCGATCTTCACCAAAAACAATAAGTCTTGAGCACTCTACAAATCATGGTTGTGTGCAAAACGTTATTTGATTCTGTTTGAATTTGCGGCTGTTATCGTTTGCCATAGGAAATACCCTTGTTAAAACATAAAACGTTACAGGTAAACTACTCCTTTCACTTAACCGATCTTCACCAAAAGCAATAGGTATTGAGAACTCTACAAATCAGGGCTGTATGCGAAACATTATTTGATTCTGTTTGAATTTGCGGCTGTTATCGTTTGCCAAAAAAAAAATTTCCCTTGATAAAAAAAAAACCGTTGCAGGTAAACTACCCCTTTCCCTCAACCGATCTTCACCAAAAACAATACGTCGTGAGTACTCTACAAATCAGGGCTGTATGCAAACAATTATTCGATTCTGTTTGAATTTGCGGCTGTTATCGTTTGCCATAGGAAAAAATCTACAGACAGACACACACACACAGACACTTTTCGAAAAAATCGGTATGGAGAACCATACACGACTTCCATATTCTAAGATTTATATTTAAATCTTAATATCGCCTGCCAAGCGCGATATATTTTCTCTTATACATGATTTACATTAAAATGAAAAAATTTTAATTTTATTGCCTGGCAACAAAATTATTTTATTTTTAACAATTACCATTGTTTGAAAAAGTTTAAATAAATTTTCAAGTACTTTATGTGACGATTTAAATTGTGACATTTACAGAATAAAAAAAAAACTTTAATTAATTAAGGTTGCGTACAATTAACCATTTAAATCTCACAATAATAATAATAAAAACATGTAGGTACTAAGTGTGAATGGAAGAAGTAATTAATAAGGGCAAAGTATCCATAAAGAAAAGGCATATTGTAAATAATTATTATGTTCGTATTTAACCCTTTGCTTGCTATCAAGCGCCTACCTGTTGATACCGGACTCGACCTGTTTTCCGAGTCTACTGTAATTAAAAAATAATAGAGTAAACTAATGTTAATAATTAAAGTATCTGTAGACACAGATAGTAACTAAAACAATTAATTTAAATGATGTATTTTTATCTAGCGATAGTTTGTATAAATAAAAAGTTTATTTAAAGAGAAAACAGGAACTATATATGCTCGCGGAATAAACACCCCACTCTCTCTCGTCATGTACGAGGGTAGCGGACGAAAAATCGCTCTCTTGCGATGACGACGCCCAGCTGTGCAGACGCACGAGCAAAATGCTCTGTTCAAAAGTTATACAATTTGTTGTTAGTGTGGATTAATTAATTATTATTTTGTATTTTACTAACCGTTACAAAAAGTGTAACATGTAACGTTAACAAAAATAAAATTTCAAAAACTTTGTAACAAGAAGAAAGATGTAACTACAAACGACGAGTGTTAATAAAAAAAAAAACGATGACTGCAATCTTCACCGATGGACGAATCTTTTCAACATCTGACCTGTGGTCATGGACCATCTAAATGAGAACTCTAGTATACCCTACCGATGATGCAGTTCGAGACATCTGAGAATCAACGAGTATCGGTGTAGAAGACTCTACCTATCCTGCAGACGTATTAAGCCATGAACAACCGAGACCAGACCAAGACGAGGACGACGTTTTAGGACTCCCAAGACGGAACCACATGGAGGCGATTACTACATCCAAAAATAGAGGTGACTCGATAGCACGTCTATCGAGGAATAATGATAATATTTTTGTAACACAATACTCTATTTAAGAGACTTACAGAGACGATTGATTTTATAAGAATATAAAAAATTAAATTTTAGAATTTAATTGTAACTATTCAATATCATTCAATTGTAACAATTTAGATATTAACGTAACGTAGTGTTATTAATACCATTCTTCTAATGGAAGATATATGAAGCAAAAAGGTAAAAGTCTTGCAAGATAAAAATTTTGAATTAAATATAATTAAAAGATTAGAGACTAAATACCAATGGTTACCCGGATCCGGGGGTATAGCTAGATAAATTTGTTGTGATCCCATATTCTAAATAAAGCATTTCACTTAATTTTACTAATTTAATTAATAACGTCATGGGATCTGTTCTTTGGAGTAAATGTTATATTTCAAATGTTTAATAAAGCAAGTCTTCTTGTTACACACATATACTGAGTATATAAATCAACAGTTTCACCTTCCCTGATTCCTTGTATGTCTTACTGTGTGTTGTTCTGATTTAAATTTCAGCTCGTCTCGAATAAGGCAGCCTGAAATAATTGGCAGAACCAATTATTTTGGGTTCCCTCCGTTATAACTCTAAAGAAGAGGTTATAAGATGCGCCACTCTGCTGATTTGTTTAAATTTTGCTACTAATAACAAAAAATTTTGTGACTTGTGTTGCTAAACAGTAATTGTGTCCCTATTCATAAGCTGTTGATTTATTTACTCGTGTATTTTAATATGTGTCAGAAATTTAAATAAGATAAAATAATAATTAATATTATAGCAATATAGTATAGATAATTTTATTAGTAAATATGATATGTGTAAAGTAAGAGTAACATATAATCCAATGTAAACAAACCATGTAGGTACTTGTTAAAAGTCCCATTCATAAACAACCCCATTCACGACAATCTCGGACATGTAAATTTCCTGTTGGCGATTGTTTAATATTATCGTAGTCGGTCTCCCCAGTTAGAGTGAGAACAATCGGTCACCCTTCTTGTGTGGTGTATTGTTATTTGAAGCGTGTCTGTTCATGTGTTGATAACCGAAGGGGGAATATTTTGCCGTAAGCATCTGTAAGACTGTGTGAGATTTCTCTCTCTCTCTTTCTATGTAATATGACAACCTTTGTCATCTTATTTTAATTGTTTATTAATAAACGTGTAAGAATACGATTTATTCATATTGTTATGTTTGTGTAAAATGATATAGCGTTGTATAGTAGTAAATACTAATCGTGGAATAATTAGTTCTTGCCACTTTACGAAAATGGCTGAATTTAATCCTGATTTATTAGTAAAAGATGAGCTATGCTACGAAGCACTTTTACGAGGTCTAAAACACATGAATGTAACCGTGTCTGAATTACGAAAATCATTACGCCAAACCGGATCAGAGACAACCTCGCAGTTAGATAAATTGCGTGAATTCGATTATGACGGCGAACGAGAAACCTGTTATGCGAAATATCGGGAACTGATAGTATTATCTCAGAACCTTAAGGACAAGAAATCACCCACGGAACTTTTGCGCGTTACGCAACGTATAGAACATTTAACCCGCCGATTAAATAATTTATTAAGCTGGCCCGACGTCACCGTCGTCCCCGCCGATGTGCAGAACTTTGCAGACGAGGCATTACGCCAATTACCTATAATTATTAACGACTTACGTCGAAAGTCAGATGAATCGAGAATGGAGGAAATTGAGCAAGACTTACAAAAATTATATATCTCCCCTGTTCAATCCCCTAATGTAGAAGAACCCCCACCACCTAAAGTTCAGCGTACTCGTACTAGTCAAAATGCGACCACTAATTCTTCGAAGGAAATACAAAACGTAAATTTGAATGTTGAACTCTACGGAAAGATTTCCCACCCAGTAGAGAAAATAATTAATGAGATTCCTTACACCGATGGGTTAAGTATAACGATACTGTTAACTTTTATAAAATACCTGCTGCAAATAAAAGATTTACAACAATTAAACGATCGGCAAATACTGCAAGTAATATTACCCAAATGTAAACCACCATTACGAGATCGTGTACTAGAAACATTAAACTCAAGTCTTTCAGTAGAAGATCTTCATACGAATATAATCAAATATTTTATCCCCACTGGAATTTATGAGGATATCAAAAGAAGTACTGTACTTAGAGTACAAGGAGCTCGCGAAAGACTGGCCCACTATATTGCGGATATCCGAGGATCTTCACGTATACTACAAGTCGACTGGACTGAAAAACAATTGGTCGATACGATCCTAGTAGGCTTGTCTCCTGATGAACGCTCCCGTTTAGCACTAATAAGTAGACCCCTTACGTTCGCGGACTTTGAACAATGTAGTATTCATTCTTCCAATGTTTGGTACGCAGATCAGCACAGACATGCATCGATATCCACTACACAAAATAGAAAAGAAATGCATGCCTTAGTATCTGACGCAAGAAGTATACAAGAAAGAAGACCATTTCGAAGATCAACCAATGGCCATGGTAAGTCCCAGGAAGCTCAACCACTCCAGGAAACCAGTAAGACACAACGTAAAGAATATGTGTGTTATAACTGCGAAAAATCGGGACATCTCAGTAGATACTGTAAACAAAAAAGGTATAATCAAAAAACTCATTATCCAAAAAACATGTAAGGCAGGGAGATCCAAAACCCTGTGTCTTCCGCAGCATCGTAAAAAAAGGTAAACCCCTGAGAGTCAACAAAATAAAACAAAATAATAATAATAACAAAAGAAAACTAGACCCCTATGTAAAAAAATTTATAGATAAATGTAACGCTATTAATAAGTGTAATTTCAGTAAGTGTCAATTACCTTATGTACAAGTTGACCTTGGTGTAACATCCACCCTTGGTTTAATTGATTCCGGATCAACGCGAAGTTTAATTAGTCATGACCTCGCCAATAAGTTATTTAAACATAATTTAGTCAAACGCAGTCAATCTGTAAACATTAAATGCTCAACCGCTAACAAACAAAACTTAATAATAAAACTTATCATCACGTGTAAAGTTAAAATAAAACATTTGACGTGGTATTTTCCGATGTTAGTAAGCGACGAATTAGGACCCGAGTTAATATTGGGAGCCGATTTTATCAGTAAAACAGGAATAATTCTAAATATTCATGATAAGAAATTTACTTTGGATTCGATCGTTCACGGAAATATAACTTAGAGGATAATTCAAATAACAGAGAAAGTACAAGCACTACTTCTTCTCATCTAAAACATCACGAATGTGAATTAGGTCATCTGGAAAGTAAAGATAGACGTAACATACAAAAGTTAATAAATCAATTCTCCAATGTGCTCACCCCCAAGTTAGGACTGACGGATCTGATAGAGTATAAGATAAATTTGAGCGATAATAAAGTAATACGTTTAGCCCCATACAAGTTATCACCGCCAAAAATGGAAGTAATGAGGAACCAAATTAATAAACTATTAGAACAAGGAGTCATCGAACCCTCTACTTCATCTTATTCATCCCCTGCGTTTTTAGTACCCAAAAGCAACGATAAACATAGATTAGTTGTAGACTATAGACAACTAAATAAACGAATAGAATTTGAATCCATTCCACTTCCCGACATCCACAGTGCTTTTCATTATTTTACGAAAGCAAAAATTTTTACCATTATGGATTTGAATCAGGCTTTTCATCAGATACCACTTTCAGAAGAATCGAAACGTCTCACCGCTTTTGCCGTGCCTTTCAACCTATACCAATTTACTAGGGTACCTTTTGGTATTTCCCAAGGTAGTTCTGTATGTAGCAGATTGTTAGAAAAATTATTTCACGACATAAAGTTTAAATATGTGTACCACTACCTAGACGATATTGTTATTTACAGCGAGTCAATGGAACAACATCTTGCACATATACGTGAAGTATTATCACGATTAGAGAAAGCTGGATTAACTGTAAACCCCAGTAAAGTAAATTTTTCTGTGACACAATTCTCCTTTTTAGGTCACATCGTAAAAGCCAACGGAAAAGTAAGCATTTTACAGAATAGATTATTCAAAGATTTCGGTATTCCAGTCCATCTAGTGTCGGATAACGGACCACAGTTTAAGTCCAAGGAATTCAGGAACATGTGTTTCAAACTAGGTATAAACCACATTACCACTACCGAGTATCGTCCGCAAGGTAATATAGCTGAGAGGTATTTGCGAAACCTAAAATCTGCTTTAATTGCCTACCATGCTAACGACCATACTTCGTGGGACCAGAACCTATCCTGGATACAATTCGCCTTTAATTCGGCATATCATGAAGGACATAAGTCTACCCCATTCGAATTGTTGTTCAAGTATAAACCTAATCACCCATTATCCACAAAGTGGAAAATACATGAATTGTTACCCCTTGAAATTAGGGATAAAAATATTAGAAAGATATGGAACGAAGCGCGCGCTAATTTACGAACAAACTTAGCGAAGTCAAGGAAATATTACGAGCAAAAGAATAAGAATAATAAAGTAAAATATCAAATCGGAGACTTAGTTATGTATAACACGCACCCAACGAGTAGTGCAGTCGATAAGACAACTTCCAAGCTATCTTCCAGATGGTGCGGTCCTTATCAAATTCACAAATACTTAACTCCGGTAACTGTGACCCTGTACGAACCCTCTACTCAAAAATATGTGCGAAGGACACATATTTCACAGATAAAACGTTATCTTGAAGAAGAAAATAGTAGAGTGCCAGTTAATTAAATAAGTAAATGTGAAAACAATGTTTAGTACTCAACCGCAAAAGTACTTGAGTAACCTTTGGCTACCTTGTCGTATAAGTAGGTACGAGGCCTGATCAACCTTGAATCCTCTTCATCGAAAGTAGAGCAAAGCAAGAAGTCAGCTGACATCCAATAAAAGTAATGGAGTAATTAAAGAGTAAATTCTATAACGAAGAAAAACTCTCTCGAAAGAAAAAGGAAAAATCCGGTAGTAGTAATAAGTAGTAGAGTTAAGGAAATGTAGAATGTTGAAAATACTTTATAATGTAAATTTTATGTAGTAATAGAATTAGCGTGTAAAACATGAAGTATATGTATAGATGGTAAGAAACAGCCAGTCAAGAATGACTTATGCTGCTAGTAATTATATACAGCCAGAAACGGGTGAGAGAAATTTCACACGGAACTCCCCAAGCATACTCTCGGTACATAGCTGACCAAAATTTTAGGAGTCTGTGTTGGTAAGGAGGCGGAGTATGTGACGATTTAAATTGTGACATTTACAGAATAAAAAAAAAACTTTAATTAATTAAGGTTGCGTACAATTAACCATTTAAATCTCACAATAATAATAATAAAAACATGTAGGTACTAAGTGTGAATGGAAGAAGTAATTAATAAGGGCAAAGTATCCATAAAGAAAAGGCATATTGTAAATAATTATTATGTTCGTATTTAACCCTTTGCTTGCTATCAAGCGCCTACCTGTTGATACCGGACTCGACCTGTTTTCCGAGTCTACTGTAATTAAAAAATAATAGAGTAAACTAATGTTAATAATTAAAGTATCTGTAGACACAGATAGTAACTAAAACAATTAATTTAAATGATGTATTTTTATCTAGCGATAGTTTGTATAAATAAAAAGTTTATTTAAAGAGAAAACAGGAACTATATATGCTCGCGGAATAAACACCCCACTCTCTCTCGTCATGTACGAGGGTAGCGGACGAAAAATCGCTCTCTTGCGATGACGACGCCCAGCTGTGCAGACGCACGAGCAAAATGCTCTGTTCAAAAGTTATACAATTTGTTGTTAGTGTGGATTAATTAATTATTATTTTGTATTTTACTAACCGTTACAAAAAGTGTAACATGTAACGTTAACAAAAATAAAATTCCAAAAACTTTGTAACAAGAAGAAAGATGTAACTACAAACGACGAGTGTTAATAAAAAAAAAACGATGACTGCAATCTTCACCGATGGACGAATCTTTTCAACATCTGACCTGTGGTCATGGACCATCTAAATGAGAACTCTAGTATACCCTACCGATGATGCAGTTCGAGACATCTGAGAATCAACGAGTATCGGTGTAGAAGACTCTACCTATCCTGCAGACGTATTAAGCCATGAACAACCGAGACCAGACCAAGACGAGGACGACGTTTTAGGACTCCCAAGACGGAACCACATGGAGGCGATTACTACATCCAAAAATAGAGGTGACTCGATAGCACGTCTATCGAGGAATAATGATAATATTTTTGTAACACAATACTCTATTTAAGAGACTTACAGAGACGATTGATTTTATAAGAATATAAAAAATTAAATTTTAGAATTTAATTGTAACTATTCAATATCATTCAATTGTAACAATTTAGATATTAACGTAACGTAGTGTTATTAATACCATTCTTCTAATGGAAGATATATGAAGCAAAAAGGTAAAAGTCTTGCAAGATAAAAATTTTGAATTAAATATAATTAAAAGATTAGAGACTAAATACCAATGGTTACCCGGATCCGGGGGTATAGCTAGATAAATTTGTTGTGATCCCATATTCTAAATAAAGCATTTCACTTAATTTTACTAATTTAATTAATAACGTCATGGGATCTGTTCTTTGGAGTAAATGTTATATTTCAAATGTTTAATAAAGCAAGTCTTCTTGTTACACACATATACTGAGTATATAAATCAACAGTTTCACCTTCCCTGATTCCTTGTATGTCTTACTGTGTGTTGTTCTGATTTAAATTTCAGCTCGTCTCGAATAAGGCAGCCTGAAATAATTGGCAGAACCAATTATTTTGGGTTCCCTCCGTTATAACTCTAAAGAAGAGGTTATATTTACTCTTGTTAAAACGTAAAAGGTTGCAGGTAAACTACCCCTTCCCCTTAACCGATCTTCACCAAAAACAATAGGTCTTGAGTACTCTACAAATCAGGGCTGTATGCAAAACATTATTTGATTCTGTTTGAATTTGCGACTGTTATCGTTTGCCATAGAAAATACCCTTGTTAAAAAAACGTTGCAGGTAAACTACCCCTTTCCCTCAACCGATCTTCACCAAAAACAATAGGTCTTGAGAACTCTACAATTTAGGGCTGTATGCACATAATCTTTTGATTCTGTTTGAATTTGCGGCTGTTATCGTTTGCCAAAAAAAAAAATTTCCCTTGATAAAAAAAAACCGTTGCAGGTAAACTACCCCTTTCCCTCAACCGATCTTCACCAAAAACAATAGGTCGCGAGTACTCTACAAATCAGGGCTGTATCCAAAAAGTATTGATTCTGTTTGAATTTGCGGCAGTTATCGTTTGCCATAGAAATCTACAGACACACACACAGACACACACACACACACACACACACACAGACAGACAGACACACAGACACTTTTCGGAAAACGACTTTTTTTCATGTTTTGAGTGTTGTAGAATCAGAATCTGCAATAATCTCGAACACGATTTTTTTTGCCATCACCATACTTCCATTCCTTAAGGAATATGGAAGTAAAACGACTTTTTTTTCATGTTTTGAGTGTAGTACAATCAGAATCTGCAATAATCTCGAACACGATTTTTTTTGCCATCACCATACTTCCATGTCCTTAAGGAATATGGAAGTAAAAGCGTAAGCAGATGGGCTTGAGGCTGAAAGACATTAAATTGGCTATGTGGCGAGAATTTAAACTCTCATTAGAAAACAAACTCCTTCTATACAAAGCCATTATTAGGCCTATCTGAACAAACTGAATAGAATTATGGGGTTTTGGTAATAAATCTAGCATTCCCATAATTCAACGTGGACAACAGAAAATCCTTCGTGCAACGACTGATGTACCGTGCTATACCAATAACCAGATGATGCATGCAGGTCACCGAATACCAACCGTCCAAAAGATCATCCACGAACGAAGCAGTAACCATCACGCACGATTGGAAACGCGCTCCCATCCCTCATCCAACCACTTGTGCTAGAACATCACACTAGAAGACTGAAAAGAAATTGGCCAATAGACCTGTCACAGTGTAAAAGATGTCTTCTTACTGGAAAAGTGTCACACCGCAGAAGAGGAGCTTAACAACTAGTTCCTAAGCCTGCAAAGTAGCTTACAGTATTTTCTGATTGCTATTATAAATAAAAAATTAGTGTTTGTATAATGCAGTATTACAATTCCAGACTCAACGGTAGCCACTTGTTTTTAAGTACACTGTATATTCCTACAAAATTCAAAATGTGGCACTGAATACAGATTAGACAGATATTTCTATTTGCGTCTGGCATGAAACAATTTATCGAGCTACCACCGTCATTTCTCATACTGCTCGGCAATGGCAATAGTTATGATTTACAATACTTTCGAGTAACATTTCGCGAGAAAGTTATGTCCTCTACGTGTTATGACTTCTCTTGTGGATTCCATGTCAGACTTACATTTATACTTTCCTAAGGCTGCATATGTTTGTCTGATACGTCTGTGAGTATTATCACATTATTCATACTTTATGTGCTGAATACTCGCGGTCAGAGATTTGTACGGTCAAGGCTACAGGAAGAAACAGGACAGTTTCCCAGCTCAACTTGTTTCTCAGCACTAAGCGAAGTGTTGCGAAAGGTAAATTGTGAATAAACATTAATAACGAAGATTATACGGTTACCGAAGAAGATAAAATGTGTAGAACCAAAGTTCTGATATTGCGAGAATAGCACTTTTAGGACGATCCACGCGTGACGAATTTACTACTTTAACACGTAGTATCCTTGAGAAAGACGTAAAACGGATTTGTGTGTTGGCGTTTGTGTCGGTGTGGTTACAGCATAACTGCGACCCCAAAGGTGTGTTTAAGTCACTGAAATCGTTTCGGAAGTCGGTGAATGGCTGGTAAGTAATCTTACTATAGACCCAAGTGAAATAATAACGGATTTTAAATGTAAGCGATAAGTGACAAAAATAAGCAAGAAATACATTACTACGTTAATAATAATAATAATAATAATAATAAGACTCTGATATTACTAAAGACATTACAGAAATCCAGAGACAAAACTGATGACAGAAGACCGAAGAAGAAGTGGAGTAAATTACCTTATTTCAAATCCGTCCTGTGACTTCGTTGCGTTGTTTACAACAAAAACAACGCAACGAAGTCACAGGACGGATTTGAAATAAGGTAATTTATTATCAAAACGTGACTTGGACCATAATCAACAATGTTTAAAGAAGTGGAGTGTTGATTCATACTGACGCCGGCACATCTAACACAAATTTATAATGAATGCAGAAAATTAATTGATACGGCACTCCAGAAAGACAAATAATTTAGTACGAAAACGGTACTCCAGAAAGACAAATAATTTAGTACGAAAACTAACAAACTGTTACGGTAATCAAGTGTTACGATTTCATCAGTTCCAGTGGCATAGTTTGTGGACACTCATTTACAAACAGTTATAAGGACTTATTTATCACTTGTTTCTGGACGCTGCTTGAGAATTACTGCTTCTTTTAAGAGATCCGTATCTTTCCGTTTATGCCATTCATGGGCCTGTAGCCAAAATCTGCCTCTTTACTAATACCACAGTGCTAATCGTCGTTTTTTCCCAGCTGTCACAATGGAGGTGACGTACATGACTTTACTGTGATACTTTCAATGTGATACAGGAAACTAGTTTTTCGTTCTAAGACTTTTATAGCAAATTAAATTGCAACCAATCTCAAAGCAGATCTTGCCTTAAAGGTCTGCTAACTTTTGGAAAATATTTATTTCGTGGCATTAACAATCAAACTGCCTGTAACTGTCCTGTTTATCGATGACACTGACCACTGTAGAAAAACATATGTACAGAATACAACGCTTCGCTGTCAGTTGTCGGTTTGTAGAAAAAAATTTACTTGAAAGTTACTATATACTGTCTGCACATTACTTCAGTCGTGGGTATTCTTCGTTAAGGCCGTGAGAACACTCACCAACATGACTGGGAGAGGAGGCCTTGTAATCTACAAGCAGACGTAGATTTGCAAAGTTAGTAGCGTCTTGTCTCAAAATAAAACGTGTTAACATTCTCTGTGATAAAAAAGCTGGTTCCTTTTGGAATTGCGTTAAAGTTATTAACAATAAAATGAGAAACGACGGTCTATTTACTTTTACATGAACAATTATCTACAGAAAACACATAATTTATAAATTCCGTGGGATAGACGAAGTCCTACAGACGGAACGTAGGTTGCCCGTTACTGCATTCCTTCTTTGTGTGTCATGCTAAAATAGAGACATCTCGATGCGTGTGTGCTTACAAGACTTCTTACAACGGTGTGGTTTAACGACTCAGCTCTGGACGACTAAGTAGGGAGGTGCTATTGTGCACGAATACGGCTCGTTGATTCTCAATTGTATTTCTAGTTCACTGTGGTTGTCTAAAAGCTACAATATATTTTTTTGGTAGCTGCCGAATATACTTC
The DNA here is from genome assembly GCA_034769895.1 of Magicicada septendecula. Taxonomy (NCBI): domain Eukaryota; kingdom Metazoa; phylum Arthropoda; class Insecta; order Hemiptera; family Cicadidae; genus Magicicada; species Magicicada septendecula. The sequence goes on from CM068368.1 coordinate 667,736,756, forward strand.
CACCATGCTGGCGTATAGTGAACTGAGCGAACACACGGCTAACTACATTTCTCATGTTTCTGTATTAATTTCCTTTTTAACCTACTAACTAATACTGGACTAATAAGACGAGTAAAATGATAAAACGTAAACGATTTTCAGCATAATCATCACAAGCACATCGTTTACGATAGCTCAAATTGATATACCGGGCTACACGAGAGTCAGACAACCAGTTACTTATGAATTCATTATTGACTGACAGGTTATCGTACTTTAGTTTTTAACGCGCATACGTGAAAGAGGCAACATCATAAACAAGCGAATGTTTTGACAATACCTCCAAGTACGAACCTTAAAAAACACTAATCAGCAAACAAGAGTGTGAGATTGAGAGAGGAGAGGTGATAGATAAATGCGTCCACTTGTAACCCCATAACATAAATCATGTTTAATTACTTCCGTACATTCTGTGATGAAGAGCTCGGCCACTTGCGGAAGTGACAGCGTGCTATAATGTGTTGTTACACAACTAAATACCGTAAGCTACCGTTTGTGAATGTCATTGGGTTTTATAGGTTCTGTTTCTCCAACCGCTTCAGACAATCGTCACTTAGGTGTGTTTACAATTTATTTACTTAACGAAATAGCTTTTTAATGAAAACTGTTGGTAAGCCATTTCAGAAATTATTTACTTTTGTGTGCGAGTTAAACTCCATTGTTTCTCACCCGTTCTCTATTTTCTTCTTTCAGTTGGTAGTTCTCCATCGCTTTTCTTCACATCAACGTAGTTTCGGTCTTCCCATTTTTTCGGCATTGTTTTCGTAAGCATGTACCAATGCAATGGTTTTGTCTGTGTTATTTTTGTTATTTCTTAATCTACACTTCTGCTCTATTTTTCACGTCATTTTCTCGATCTTGTAGCACCGCAGTTTCTTTACAAATAATCCAATTATACTGCTGGAGAAGAAGCTATGCTACAGGTTACGCTGCAGTAGGAGTCCCAAGTCTGTGTGCTCTCATCCGGCAAGTGACGAGAAACGGAAGGGGAGAACTGACTACCGCGTAAAGGAAGCAGAATTTATTTGTACCGTGCGTACAGTTACGAGCGAAGAGTGAAACAACTATATAATAATTTTTTTTTAAATTGTAAATAGTTGTTATATTTTTATAAATTCCGATTTTTTGAGCATCCATTTTATGAAAACTTCTGTGCTATCCGAAAAAAGGCTCAAATTTTACATAAATGTCACTTTTCGCCATTTAATTTTACAAACTACAGATTTCTGTAAAGTCGGCCTCGTAAAAGTCGAAATAAGTATCCATATTAATTTTTTGTTTATGTTCGCCTATTTATTTTTTGTAAAGTACTAACATTGAAAACGAAATATGAAAGTTTAACAGCTAGTATCTAATGTCATGAGTTTTTCTGCACACGTTCACTTTTTTTGAGTCAACAATCAATGTTTTTTCAGTTCATTTTACTGGTTATGGAATTTATGGCTGCGTAGAGACTTTTTAGCTTAAGGGAAGTGTAATTGAAAAATTATAATATTACTTTCAATCTCAAACTGTACATACAGTAGTTACGAAACACAAATATCTGTGCTATATATGTATATAGTACGATGTGGTCCAATTGCATACAACCGTAGGCCTACACAATACTACAGTTATTTTATCCTACATTTCCCTACAAGTTACAAGTATTTAACTGATGTGTTTCGTACAACAAGCACCGTTTATTTCATTTATCTAGTTCAAGGGTCAAACTGAAATTTACGCATTATGATGCAGACGAATTGGCACAGAATTTTGTGTTCTGAATGCAGAAACAGGAAGTATCAACAGTGGTCATGAAAAGAGTCTGGTTTGTCAACGCCTAGCAGCTCTTTTAATGTAAGTAACAAGAATCGGTGTTTTTTGTTAAATGACTGACTGACGGTGTCATTTTGACTGACGGGGAAACACAATTCAACAAAAGACGAATTTGTGCCTTTTACCTAAACGCTACTTTAGTGTATATAAATCATGGCATATAAAAACACTGTTTTCCGGTTTAACATTCGTCGTTTTATTTCTTTTGAAACCAAACGTTTCGTCCACACTACGATGAGGCATCCTCTTTTCTCGACTGAGACACAGCAAAAAGTCTTGACCCACTCCTATTTATGCAGTAAGCCCCGCCAACATTGTTACAAACACGCCCATAAGTTACAACAGTATTCCCCGTCCAATAACCCCAAAATTACAACTAACTATAGAAATTTAAACATAATAAACAAAAAAATATTTAAGAACAATAACATTTTATGATTGTTATAACATAATTATTTTGTATTATTACAAAAATTTGTCACCTTATTTAAAACAGGTTTCTAAATTCCCGGCAACTTACAACTATTGTCTCTGTTGAAATCGTTAAACTTTTGTCAGTTTCTATAGTCTCTCTGATCACGCGCGGAAAATAGTTACGAAACTTTACTATGATCGCCGTTTCTTCAAATAAGATGTGTTTATTTTCACGGCCGTGCTCCGTTATTATTGATTTTCCTATGAGTCTCCTTTCTTCGTGCGCCTTGTGTGTTCTTTGCACCTGTATCCGCGTTTCGTCCATGTAAACATCACCACAACTGGTCGGGACCTCGTAGACGCCAAGACTTGAAAGAGGCACCCTTATCTAGTATACATGCAGGTTGAAGTAGAAAGTCGACGGGCTTACTTGCTGTATGTGCGTGAGACTCTTGATAAAATCGGACTGGTTTTGAAGAAGCGTAACATACAGCCTGCATCCACGGAAGGTAGGCCAAATGTAACCGTCGGCCAAAGACAAGATACCTCTTTCAACTCCTGGCGTCCACGAGGTCTCATGCAATTGTGATAATTTGTACGTAGGCGAGATGCAGAGACAGTTGCGATTGAGCGCGTAAGAGCACATGAGGAACACGAAGAAAGAAAGAAAAAGTTAACAGTAGCGGAGCGTAACTACGAAAATAATTATCACACCTTACATGAAGAAACACCTGTCGTACTAAAGATTCGTAACTATTTTCCACACGTGACCAAAGGGACGATAGAAATTTACAAAAATAAGAACAGTTTCAGCAGAGACGATAGTTAATTGCCGGGAGTTTGGAAACCTGTTTAAAATACGGTGACAAGATCGGTGTAATAAAACAAAATTATTGTGTCTAACCAATCATAAAATGTTATTGTGCCTAAATATTTTATGTGCATTACGTTTTAATTTCTATAATTTACTGTTATTTTTTAGTTATTGGGCGGATAACACTCTGTTGTAAATTATGGGCTCGTTTGTAACACTGTAGGTTTACTGTATAAATAGGGGTGGGTCAAGACATCGTGCTCTTATTCGTCTGTCAGTTATCGGGCACGACCTGGAAGGTAGGATCAAGCCACGAGCACCAACACAACGTCCGCCGAACCACTGAGGATGCATCATCATAGCACGGGCGAAACGTTTGGTTTCGAAATAAACAGAACCGAAAGCAGTGTTGTTACTAATGAGAACCACGAAAGCTTCCGAGACAAATCATGTCATATTATAACAGAATTAATCCTGGACTGGGCAGCACTTGCTCCGTTACGAACTTGCTAGTGTGTGTGTGTGTGTGTGTGTGTGTGTGTGTGTGTGTGTGTGTGTGTGTGTGTGTGTGTGTGTGTGTGTGTGTGTGTGTGTGTGTGTGTGAGAGAGAGGGGGGATGTTCATAATATTCTAAATCTTTCCATACATCATCATTCTTTACAATTCCGTATGTTTTCCTGTAATTCCCTTTAATATCTTCATAATGCCTTCCTGTTAACTCTTCTTATTCTTACCTTCTTAACTCTTCATTATGTTGAAATTACCTCTTCTCCGGCCTCCACTGAAAACTCCATTCGGATACTCTTAATTATGACATCCTTTGGACGAATCAGGACTGTACTTGAGCGTATTTAAAACAAGAAGTACGTTTTTGGCTGGAGAGAGTTTAAGACTCGGATTGTAGCAAACACAATTCCATCAAATTCTGAAAACTTATGAGAAGCACGTTTCTATATCAGCCGTATCACATACAGTACTGTATGCTATTCTATATGTAAAATATTACTGACTAGTCCTATTAACTGTGAGTAGTGTACGTGTGTAGGCTACGTTGTACACAAAGACACAAACAGACATCCTTTACCTTCTGTATATTTATTCTGGACATATCAAAGAAACGTATAAAAATCTGCCTCAAGACATTGCTCTTTAGTATGGATTTTATATACCTGCAAAGCATAAATTTCAATACTTCGATCTGCGGGGAGCTGTTTCTTTACTTGTGTGTAGTAGGTTTTACCTCTATGTTTGTTAATACGCTCGCGCGTGAGTTGTGCACGCTCGCCTCTCTCAATAATCATCTCTACCTCCGTACGCATGGTTCCCCCACTTTATTTACGTAACGTAAATACTAACAAATAGGCTACATCATTTTCATTTTGTTTTTCTTCTGAACTGCGTATAAATTGGAAAGATCGTCTTACGGTTTAGCCATTTCTTGTCCATACCAAGTTTTCGGGATCGTCCGGGTTATATAGGCTACTCCGGTTTCCTACCGCCCATCTGCTTCAAATGTTCAACCTTCTTTTTTTTTATATTCTTCTCTTTACTTTTTATTCCAAAGTTATTCAACCAGCCCCGTATACCACTACATCACACTGTATGCGCAAGTCTACGATTCTGCACCGTTGAAGGAATCTCAACTCCACAGTCTACAGACGATCCCCCTGCCGTTTCTCCTACATCCAAGAATCACTACAGTACTACAGTGTTAACATACCAACTAAAACTTACGAAAACATCATCTCAGAATGTAAACGCCTTTAGGTAGGTATTTATAACCCCCCTATTGATGAATACATTTATCTAATTTATTCTTCGTATCTTCACCACAATCATTTGTTCAGTCAACTAGCGGATCAAGACTACAGTTTAGTGAGCAAATACGTAACATTTAGCATATGGTGTTACAGTTATAAATTTGTTGTTTACAATGTAATTATAAGTCAATGCATTGCCATTATTATAACAATATTACCTTAGATAAAGCTCAATTTGTATAGCTTTGGAATAATCGGATTGACTGGAATACAGAAACTAATGTATGTGGTAAAAATTGATTCACCGTCCGATGGATTCGCAACTTACTACATGGTCCTGAATGTAGTTATACAGACATACATAGTACACTATATGTAGATAACTAGAAACATGGAGGTACCGTATGCAGAATTTCATTGCGAAGAGTTTAACAAAAGTTAAACGTGAAAACGATGCGGAGGTAAACGTTGTAGTCACCCATCTCCTGCAAATAGCCTACACAGACTTATTGATATATCCCTTACCATAAATAATATTTAGATCTACCCCTACCTTAAAAAGACAATAAAATAATTCTGTTCTTTAGGTGTGTGGCAAAGTGTCAGGTGGGGGGGGGGGGGCAGAATTCCCAAAACCCATTTCTGCCTACGCCCGTGACTAGAATTACGGTGTACAAAAGTACATATTTTATTTAAGTATATTTTCTTAAATTTAAGAAAATATAATAGTTTACAAGTGTACAGGAATAGGTACATACGCGCGCGCGCGCGCGCGTGTGTGTGTGTGTGTGTGTGTGTGTGTGTGTGTGTGTGTGTGTGTGTGTGTGTGTGTTCAAATCTGGTGATTACGTAAAGAAACATTACAACAACTGAAATAAAATAAATTGAAACTCGTTATTCGTTACATTTAATCGTCTCATGTCACTTGAGAGTTAACGTGAAACGTACGTTAAGGGACATCAAAAATATTTAATTTAAACAATAAATAGTTTTATAGTTTCCAAGCCATACCGGAAAGGAACTAAAGGCTTATAATTGATAAGACACACACACACACACACGCACATGTTGCTGTCTTTATAATAATAAAAACAATTTTATTCATACACTTATATAACTTTATATCTATTACATAATAAGTTGTTCACAGAGCACTAAGAACAAATTTTCTAAGCATCCGTTACTTCATATTTAAACCTACAGTACGTGTAGACTACTACGAAGGGGATACGTACACTAGCGTCAGTAGAGAATATCAAATAGTTTGGTAACTGTAGACTATACAATACCAATACAATGACGATAACTTTATAGCCAGTACTGTCTCCCTAGAAATGTATAGGCCTACGTAACTAAACTGTAATGTCTCGAGTCTACTGTAGATAAACTAGAACCTACTTACCGTTGGCCTAAACTATATTATAAAGCGCCAATTACTTATTTTTTGCGTCGCGTGACAATCGCGGTTGCGGGTGAACGCATGCGGGAGCTCCAGCCGTGGTTAGCAAAGCTTATTACATGCGATTTGTAATTTATTTTATTTTATTTATTTTTGACTTGACCAGTATCATGGTCGTGATTTTAATATTTTAGTTTATTAATAAATGTATCTGAGGATGGGACTTAGTCCCGAAACGCGTCATCAGTGACGAAACTGTGTATCACTAAAGTGGATATTAAGGTAATTATATATCATTATAAAGCGCGCTGAATAATTATTTCACAAACTTAAGAGAGTTACGTTGGCTCTGTAGAGTGTTGTCGTTACTTTATGTAAGTCGGTATCCCCAACATTCGTAGCCGAGTAAGACACAGTTTCCATTTTCATTTGCCGTGATTAACTTCCAACCTTCTGCACTGGCCTTAGTTAGATACAGTAAAACCTCAGAAAAACCTCAGGCTTTAGTAACACCGCAGAAAACCCCCAACTTGGCTGAAATTGTTCAGCAGATAGCGGAAGAGGTCACTTAAAATATACTTAACGCCTAATTGAAATTAGAACTGGACATGTCAAGGGAATGTCGAATGACGCATTACGAAAAAACGTTTGCATCGCTTGACAATGACATGTCAGACGACGCGACGTCACCTTGACAAAGAAACCCCAAGCTAGTGTCTGCTGTACGGGAGAGCACTTCATTAAGGCCACGGAGCCTGTGACCTAATCAGGAGCGCCTTGCAAACTTATCTAACATCGTTACAACACTAAACAAATTCAAGGGCTTGGGTTTAATTTGTATGTTCTTCATTAGAAGCAGCTCAAGCATCAAGATCGACACACGTGACATATGCACAGTGTTATCGGTACCACCCGCCTTGCTGTCCTCAATACACCAGAACTTCTCAAACTTCAATGATCACGAGATCTTTGCAGTTGTTTTCGTGATCTCATTACATACGTTTATTATACTAGCTGTTTTAGGATTACATGGATTGTTATTTCACAATACAGCTGTAAAAAAGTAAATATGTTATACCATCTGAACGTAAATAACATTATCAGTGGAAGTGAAACAGAAATAGTTCGTTAGTAATATTGAATATTATTATTATAACAGTTATAAAACATGATCGATCTACATCGTCATGTCGTTTTATATCAACAGGACACAAAATATTAATAGTGTCTACGAATCCTTATCGTTTTCAATAATACGCGAGCATCTGGATTAAGAACGTTTATTCTCTAGTTTTAGAGTTTGAATCTACAAAATCACTAGTTACTTTACTTCAGTCTACGTTTAAAGATCAGTGGGCTGGACACACTTTGCGCATGCAAAAGAACAAACCATAAATGTTAGGGCATTGAGGCCAGTAAAGGAAAAGAACCAGGCCCAAACAAAGGCGGATAAGTGGGGTTGAAAATCGTCTGTGGAAACGGAAACTTATTTTCATTATACTGCCACGGAAGCCTGACCAACAGCGAGAAAAAGTACCGTAGACGAGGCCAAGCCTCATGTTGGGCTGTGTGACGAGCTCGACATTTCAAAACAAAAAAAGTACATGGATTAAATATTTGGCGCTGCAAGATACTATTTTTCGACTCCAAATATTTTTCGCATCTCATAATTTGCAACGGCTGCAATGAAGTACGTATCGAACTATATTAATTTTGTATAATATTTACACATCTTTAATTGTGTGTACTATTACATGAACGTAGGCTAGTATTTCAGAAAAATTGGTTCGAATCGCTGCCTTCAAAACCAACGGTCACGACCACAGCGAATTAGTGGTGAACCCGAATATTTCAAAAGACGCTACACATTTCATAGTCTATGTTTAGTGACAAAAATACACTGACAAATGTGGAGAAAGAGACAGGCGCAGAAAACAGTCCGTTAGTTTGTTTTACGTCAGAGCAAGAAAGACGCATTTTGGCTTCAAGAATATCAAACTGCCGTAACTTTTAAATTAATCGGTTGGGACTTCCTGTCCGTTGCACAAACAAACAAACCATATTACGCAAATTAATTTGCAACTATACGGGGATGATCGCATGCGCCCAACTAGTTTCTGTGCCACTGAACATACGCGCTTACGTACGTAACGTATAGGCCTATGAGAGTGTGTACGTACGGCCTATATAAATTTACGTGTATGGCATAAAATGCACAACCAAATAAACATACAGGCCCACGTGCGCAAACTTACGTATACGGAAGTACTTGAATACAATCATATAAAGTATGTTTAAGAGAGTATACAATACATCTCCTCATATTCTTCGCCTAACATTTCTAAACGTGATTAATACACGTAAATAAAGTTTGATAATTTTGGTAGCAATATATTACGAAGAATTATTGAAAATCTTGTACTACAGGGAAAAATCACTGAGGTAGATTAGACTTGAGGAAGCAGCGGGCTGTTACAACACGAACCGTTACAGTTAGGTAGCCCAAGACAGAGACTTCTGGGAACGACGAAAAGCTGCTAAGACCTGTTATGTATCTCACAACAATAAGAACAGAGAAAGAGGATATAACCAGTACTTACGAAAATTACGTCATTTAGGCCAAAAGCTAATAGGTCATTAGCGTCATTTATGGGCATAATTTTTACCCATTATTTCCTATTCCTGGTTTTACTCTCAAATCTTGGACATATTTTCCCTTCAAATCCCCCATGACAATGTTCCACCACCTACGCTGCGATCTTCCTATGTTCTTCGTTTATTCCAGCCTCCACACAGCTAGACTCACCGCAGTCTCCCCTCTCCCATCGTCTCTATGTCGCCATTGTAAGCTCCTTGCTCTTACTAAAGTGCGGCGTTCATCCTAGACACTGTATACGTCCTCGTTTGTTCTCCTAACATATCCACCTTCGGTTTTCTTCCCCCTACATTCTTCTAATTATTTACCTTTTCCATGAACTTTGTGTCTCCTGTGCACTAACCTAGGAATATTTTTAATTCATAACCTTGATTCACATTCAATAGCGCCGATGGTATGAGTTTCATAAATTCATATTTTAAAAAGTCATATTTTGCACTTCTAGACAGTTGCTTTCCCATTAATCTTCTCAGCACACCTCTGCTTTGCTCAATCCCCTTCTCCTCCTCACATTTACATGTCGCTCTTACTTCCAAATGTGCATAATCCTCCGATCCCGATTTTCTCGGATCCGTATCTAACTGTAATCTTATATCCGCCCTCGAGATAATGTATTATATATATGCCACAAGAATGTATATGCGGCTGCAGTCACAGTACGTCCCCGTCTCAGTTGTTTACTAGGCAACTGGTGATACACTGTGTATTTAGTATTGCTATTTTAAGCTATCTTAAAATCTCCAAACAACTTACTATTTCAAGTTATATATTACATATTTATCTTAATAAATGATAGTTCAACACATGTAGTATGCATTATGTACGTTGTTGACGTTGCACGTGCAATTAATGTTAAGCTGATCTGCGCTTTATCTGTTTTACTACTGATAGCGTTGTGTTTGTGATTCAGAAGCGAAATTTTTTTTAATACAAAAATTGTTTATTTCATTCTTAAGGAATAACGAAGCGGACTGTTTTCTTTAGTAAAAAGCCTCTCGTGATCAGCTTTCCCTTTAGAGAGATCAGCCACAATGAGAACACATGAAAACGTAATGGTAGACTATGAACATAATCAATAAAATTTGAAATCCGTTTAAAATCTGCAACTGCGTGTATGGCGCGGAAGTGTGTCGCACACATAAACCAGAGCTGCTTCGGGTTTCTAAACAGCAATCGGTGTTTTGTGTTTGCCTAGTGAAACGGCGGCGTCTCAATAAAAGTGGAAAGCGTATCGATTCAAGGTTACGCCCAACATCACCTGACGACGGCAATGGAAATATATGCTGTTTCCTGCCAAATGTTATCTCCTCATCTCTCTCACTCGTCCTATCAACGTATCGGATTTACGAGCGCACATTGCACATAAATCTCATCAGTCGGTCCGTTCACACTGTGTTCAACTATTAAAAAGTTTTGCAAAGTGCACGAAAAACTGAACGTGTGTGTGTGTGTGTGTGTGTGTGTGTGTGTGTGTGTGTGTGTGTGTGTGTGTGTGTGTGTGTGTGTGTGTGTGTGTGTGTGTGTGTGTGTGTGTGTGTGTGTGTGTGTGTGTGTGTGTGTGTGTGTGTGTGTGTGTGTGTGTGTGTGTGTGTGTACACTGAAGCGTTATTCTCCACATCGGCCGCATTACGTGTAATCGTGCTTTATGTGTTCCGAATTGCGGAACTTTAATTGAAACAATAGCTGAAAAAACACTGACGTATGGACTCTGATTTAAAGGCACAGTTGGACCAGATATCCAAACACTGAATTTCTCACTGTATTTATATGTTATTATATTTTAATGTAGATGCTGTAATCATTCACAATATTAGATCTTACGTACACGCAAACAAATATAATATGTGTGCGCTCGTGTTCGGCTGACTACCGCGTGAAATCCCTGTCATAAGCTTTTCGTAATTTTTAATATTTATAACGCCACTGTTTTGAGGTCTAGACTAGTTTTAAACAAAAATAAAGTATATCGGGGGAGGGGTTCGGAAGATGTCGCCCTCTCTCATACAGGCCTTGATGGGTTACAACACTTACGTTGTATGTCCAAGAATAAGCATCGGCATGGAATCAAGAGCCTGAAGATCGTCAAGATGAACCTGCTGGGTAACAATATTTTTAGTGTACAGTAAAGGCCTCTATTGAGATCAGTTTCGGCCAACATGGTTTGACAAACACAACCGAATAATAATATTAATAACCGTCCACGTAATTCTAATGTAACACGATGGTAGATTTTCGACATTTTTTTCGCCCGTGACTACGGTACATGAGAGAGTGAGAGTGAGTGAGAGAGGGGGAGGGGAGATAGAGTGAGAGAGCGTGTGTGTATGGGTAGCGTTACAATAATTTATGCTACAGCTACGGGCAGGTCTATCTTGATAAATCAATATCAGCTACAGTACTGAGAAGTAGCTGTATCAGCTGTAGTGTGTTACAGTTTCTACGTAGTTAAGTTTCAAATTTTCTGGACAAAAATTCGTATGAGATAGGCCTATAGCTTACTATAACAATATCCAAAAACAAGCGATCCTAATTATCCTTTGGATGATTTCAATCACAAAATAAATACTTGAAGCATAAAATCATTTAATATAAAGCCAATCTGTGAATAATTCAGTAATTTTATTGAGAAACGCACAAAAGATTTAATATGGGAATTAAGAAATACAAAAAATTAGACTAATAAAATAACTCAAAAAAATCATTAAACATTCACTATACTTTTATTAAGAAATTATGTTTTACTTTTCATGGACTTTTACACTTCGTTTAAAGTTTAATTTTTTTCAAACAAATTCCTCTGTTTTAGATTGTCTGCAGCCCTTTTTCTCAAAAACTTGTTAATAAATTATTCATATTTAACGGGATGTTTCGATTTATAAATAATCTGTTTGGTTTGGTGAGTTCACTTATAAGTCGTGTAGTTTAACTAAATATTATAGTCAGTTACTTTTCCTTAAAGACAGTTCTTAAATTCCTTTTGCTTGTGTTTCTTTACTCATTGTTTATCATGTAATCGTCGAGAATAGCTAACTACAGTTTTGCTGAAATGTCAGATATGTATCTCACGTACGAACTTTTAAATTACAAATCGAAACACGCCATTATCATTTTCTATTAATTAAAAATAACATTAATTCTTGTGATTCAAATTATGATCTGTAAGTAGTTGCAGTTAAATTTGTAAGTCATTAATTTAATTGAAAATCAACGCTCTACTTTGTTATAAATTATTTTTACACAGTTAATTTGAGAGAAAAAAATAGTAATCACTTTACATGAATTTTTCCTATACTAGAGGAATTGAAGTCCGGTACAAAACAAAATTAAGTAGTCAGAATTTATAGACTGTTTTTCGCCACAACGCGGATATTTGTTAACAGATTGAACAAACAAGATGTCGTTGTGTTCAAAATTAACGGCGTAATATGTTACGTAATAAACCATAATTTGACAAAATTCAATTTACAAAGCGATTACGGATCAAAAACTTAAAACAGTCGCCATTTTAAAATTTTAGATCATAACATAATCGTGATACTTTATTTCTTAAATAACTTTAAAACACGTGTGCCAACTTTCATTAAGATATCTCGATCCTTTTTGAGATATAAATTTTTCCTTAAAATACACAAAATAAAGGCCTATGTTTACATCTGTTTACGTCTTAAAAGACGTTCAGGACCTATGTTTACAGGAGCTCTTTTTCCTCATATTGATCCATAAAATCGGAAAATGTGCAGTGAGGATACCGTTTACATTACACCCTGAAAATATTATGAAATAATAATAATAATAATGGCTCCCATGTGTACCAACGAAGCAGCTTAGGAGTGAGGCGGGTAGGCTGCCTTGTGCGAGCCGTACGGCATACAAGGAAAGCGGTGTGGCCAGCACTACGCTTCAGCCGCCCATTATTATCCCCAGGATGTTATCCCAGGTACTCATTTTCAAGCGGCTGAGTCAACCTTGATTTTATGCCGAACCCGGGAGCTCTAGGTTAGTAGCCAGGTGCCATACCCACTGGTTTACTGAGCAGCCGCCTATTATGAAATAAAAATTATTTTAAAATGATTGTTTGGGACAGCGTATCAAAGTACTCTGAAAACTGCATGAACTAATCATTAGTGGAAAGAGCGAGGCATCGTATTAATCAAATTAAATCTAAGTAACGACAAATTTAAAACAAAACAGCACTCTCCATGCTGTCCTATTTTGTGCAACTCTTTTCGTCCCCGGTAGCATTTTACCTCCGTCTCCTCCCATTATCTTTCTTATCCTCCGTATTATTTTCATTTATTTGTTCATTTCTGCACAGAGTTCCTTCATAGAATGTGGCCAATTCAATTAGTTACACTTTAGGATACATCTTCCGTCTGTTAGTTGTTTTAGTACATCGCCATTAACCGTTCTACCTACTCGAGACAGAGTGACAATACAGTGTATCGCATTTTGCTGTGGTGGTACAGTGTATCCCATTTTGCTGTGGTGGTACAGTGTATCGCATTTTGCTGTGGTGGTACAGTGTATCCCATTTTGCTGTGGTGGTACAGTGTATCGCATTTTGCTGTGGTGGTACAGTGTATCCCATTTTGCTGTGGTGGTACAGTGTATCCCATTTTGCTGTGGTGGTACAGTGTATCGCATTTTGCTGTGGTGGTACAGTGTATCCCATTTTGCTGTGGTGGTACAGTGTATCGCATTTTGCTGTGGTGGTACAGTGTATCCCATTTTGCTGTGGTGGTACAGTGTATCCCATTTTGCTGTGGTGGTACAGTGTATCGCATTTTGCTGTGGTGGTACAGTGTATCCCATTTTGCTGTGGTGGTACAGTGTATCCCATTTTGCTGTGGTGGTACAGTGTATCCCATTTTGCTGTGGTGGTACAGTGTATCGCATTTTGCTGTGGTGGTACAGTGTATCCCATTTTGCTGTGGTGGTACAGTGTATCGCATTTTGCTGTGGTGGTACAGTGTATCCCATTTTGCTGTGGTGGTACAGTGTATCCCATTTTGCTGTGGTGGTACAGTGTATCGCATTTTGCTGCGGTGGTACAGTGTATCCCATTTTGCTGTGGTGGTACAGTGTATCGCATTTTGCTGTGGTGGTACAGTGTATCCCATTTTGCTGTGGTGGTACAGTGTATCCCATTTTGCTGTGGTGGTACAGTGTATCGCATTTTGCTGTGGTGGTACAGTGTATCGCATTTTGCTGTGGTGGTACAGTGTATCCCATTTTGCTGTGGTGGTACAGTGTATCCCATTTTGCTGTGGTGGTACAGTGTATCCCATTTTGCTGTGGTGGTACAGTGTATCGCATTTTGCTGTGGTGGTACAGTGTATCCCATTTTGCTGTGGTGGTACAGTGTATCCCATTTTGCTGTGGTGGTACATTTGAAAACTTACCGAATATCTGCCCACTCCTTTTATTCGGCGACTAAGTGTTCTATCTTCGCGACCAAAGAAATAGTCGGATCAAGATCGCATTCTTCCGAGATCGAAAAACCTGTTCTTACCATTTCACAGCCACAGCAATCTCCGGCTAACGCGAGGTCCTTCTTATCAAGTTACTGCGTGATGCGGAGCGTCACAAGTGCTTAAGTGGGTGAAGAAGTATGTCATCCGTATGAACACGCTGAGTGTTATAAAGGAATGGTTTTGTAATGGACGGGAGAACTGTCGGCCTCTCGCATACAGGCCTGGACCGCACAAACCTCTGGCCGCGACTATATTACAAATAAAACATGAATAATTTAATATTCACAGTCGTGGCTAAAAAATAAATGCGCATTTAGGGAAGAGTAAAAACCACTCTAACATGAAATCAATTGAATAAAGTATATAACACGTAGTGAACATAATTTCACTGCGAAACGCCACACGTATGAATTGTAAAACATAACTACTGACAATGTGAGGCAGTAATGCAGCAAGATAAATGGCAATAGCAACTCTATAGCCTACATTGTGTCGAGCCATAACGTAACGTACATACAACGTACGTAATTGTAACAAATGACTACTGTTCAGTACAGAATTGCAATAAGCCTACGACATGCTTATGTCCATAAAATAGTTATGTACAACATATAAAGGAATTCAGGGTAATATGAGCAGAGTTAATACTTAACCATATTTGTCAAAGAGGGTAAGTTATTTTCTCGTAGTTTTGTGCTGACCACGCTATTTGGATTGTTATTGTCCAGTGCTGAAAGTGGCGCCACGTTAGATCGCACCTGTGCTTAGTCAAACGTATTTTAAACTAAGTGGTCATTTAAACTTATTACGAATTTGTCTCCATAGTTATTCAAGCGTGTAAATAATTAAAATTTAATTACCAATATATTAATGCTGTGCAAAATAATTAATATTCTGCCGTAAATACTATTTAAAAGAAAGTGGCCGACATATGTTTGTTTGGCCGAGAGCACTGCAGGTTATACGCTTATGTTCCAAGTTTTATTATGGCTCTACACTTGGGGGAATATGAGAATCTTATTTCACTTACCGAATATGGCCGATGAGCGGGATAATCTACAAAACTGTGTAAAAAGTGTCTGTACAAGACATTCGTGTAATTTCTCCACTACCAATGGAACTTCTAAGGAACTCACGTAAGCTGGTTCAATTAAAGAACATAAAATAAAAAGACGAAAGGAGAAAATGTTTAAACATTCCATCAACAGATTTTTATCCGGAAAATAATTAAAGAGGATAAGAATGCCATATGGCCTGTTTGCAATAGTCATTATTCTATGAAGATAACAGTAGGGAAAGTGGGTACAGTGTGCAGAGTAAAAACATTGGTTAAACAAGCTGTGAGTTGACTATATTTGTGATGGTTTTGTATGTGATTATTGTGCACAATTTTATATTATCATCAGTTAAAATTAAAAAAATAGATTGTGCTTGAGTTTTATCGTAATACAATAAATTATTAACTGATTTTTACTTATGTAGGTTCAAATTAATTGTAATTTTTTGATGATTGTTTTAGTTCTCTACGAACTCTTGTTAAATATTTTACACCTTTTTTGTTTTACAGACGTTATTGCTTTATGCTTGATTTTTAAATACAATAATGTTTTTTTATATGTTTTTGGTAATTATTAGAGCATTTTACAACAAAGAACATGAGCAGATATTGTCAAACTAATACTTTCCTAATTTTTTTCATATTTGTTATCGAAACTTAAAAATATTTTGTACATTGATAAAAAACATCAGCAGACATACAGGACTCATCATATTACTTTTAAAATACGTGATTAAATACATTTTTAATTAGTTTCGAAGTCTAAGTTGCTCACATTCCACCGAATTGCCTTACAACCTATGCAGAAAATTTTGCAAAAGTGTAACAAACATAGCGATAACTGAAAAAAAAACATTCCTATCGAGAAAGGTAGACAAATAATTAAACAATACAATCCGGTTCAAATTAAATCACATCGTATGCCACAAAAACGTGAAACAACTGTATTACGTCACTGATAAAATAAAAACTTCAGTGACAGAAGACGAAAAAGTAGCCACAAGGTTTACTGACAGTGCAACTGTCGCCTGTCGAGCAAAACTACTGTATTGTTGACAAAATCACGGAAATGCAGTGCGTGCGCGCACGCGTGTGTGTATCATATACACTACAACATCAGTTGTCTCTTCACTGTTTGTGAATCGCTAAATAAATTATTCTTTGTGGACCAAACACATAAAACAGTTTTATAAATTATTGATGTAGCAGAAGCAAAGCTGTAGGCCTACACATAACAACTGACTGAATACATAGGCCTAACATTTAACTTAATACACAATTGATGCACGTGAACACGTTGTTACTAAGCTAAACTTGTGAATAATTAACATGAGTGAATAATTTTTATATTGTTTGTTTTTTTCTCGAGACTTGTGAACTGCATATTTTGATGTATAAATGTTATGAAATAATAGTATGTAAAATTTTATAAATAATTCGTAATTTGTGATGTAAAGCATACGCAACAGAATAAAAGGGAAAATTCAAGAAAAAGATTACAAATCGATCATAAAATAAAAAACGCGAGAGTTTTTGATAAAAAATAAATAGTAAGTAAATCACAAAGTTTAATAATAATAATAATAATAGCAGAACAATTTGATTTTGTTGCAATTCGCAACGATAAATATTTTAATATACGCCTATAATAATATTGTTTTTGCACACATATGTAATGCAGTGATAGGAATTGTTGTAAATAGTTTTAATAAGAGGAAAACAGGAACTGATATGTAGGTGAAACATTTCCGACATTCACAACGAGGGTGGCAAGGCTGTGTGTGTGTGTGTGTGTGTGTGTGTGTGTGTGTGTGTGTGTGTGTGTGTGTGTGTGTGTGTGTGTGTGTGTGTGTGTGTGTGTGTGTGTGTGTGTGTGTGTGTGTGTGTGTGTGTGTGTGTGTGTGTGTGTGTGTGTGTGTGTGTGTGTGTGTGTGTGTGTGTGTGTGTGTGTGGCCAGCTAAGACCTGATTTATACAACACAGGAAGTCCTCCATCTGTGTATATAGTTTTTCAATGTGCGAGTGACATTGGTTAGAAGTTGAATAATTATAATTCCATATATTTTCTAAATAAAAATTCGCATATTTAAAATAAATTTTGTGAACCCACTAAAGGACGCTCAATGGAAGGCATATACTGGAGCAGAATGTGTGCAAATTACTGAACTATTTAAAATAAATTAATTATTTTGTTAATTAATAAGTTATGAAAATCAGTAAGTTATATCTATCGATCGAGTATCACGTATCATATGCAACTACTAGTTTGCACATCAACGTAATTATTAGTGCAAAAACAGAGTAAAAGTGATTTGTTAAAACCGATGCTTATTCTTCAGAATTTAACAAATGTGACAAGTTTGGAATGGCATCTAGCAAAATGAGACCTGTCGCCTTACACCACACTATAAATACCTGACAATTCTGTGCAAGGCAGAGAGATTCTGGTAATAACGACAATGTGACTATGTCACTCTGATTATCGACGGGGGAGCGCCAGAATCACTTCATCACCGTCATGCAATGAGCAAAACACACACACACACACACACACACACACACACACACAACAATAACTTTATCATTGTAACAAAACCGTTTAAATGCAGGTGACAACTGAACGATTACAAACAAAAATATCACTGTTGCACACCACTATAGTAAAAGTTTCCGATTAGCGCTTTCAAGCTTCACAGCTCATCATCAGATCGGAAAAATACAATAATGGAACAAGACAATGCCTTTACACATCTTTATAACCATTAGCACAACTTTATTAATTAAATAAACTGAACCATTAATTAATAAAACCCGACAGCAAAATAAGACAGCCATGGTAAAAAAAGAAAAATAAATACATAATCGTATACAGTGTATATACAAAAAGTTAAATAATTATTCAGTGACACGTATTTTTATATTGTTTTATAATTTATAATATGCTTTTACTATTTAATTAAAAAATGGGTGCACAATACTTAATGTTTATTGAACTGAAGCAAATATTTTCAAGACTGTAGATTGTGCTTTAAACACGCACACACATTATAGGTTACTTGAGACACGTTTCAGCCATAAAATTGTATGACCATCGTTAGCCGTTTGACTCGTTGTCTGATGAAATAATTACGCATGGTGTGTTTTTTTAGGTAAGATCCCATTTTAGGTAATAATGGTGTCAGTCCCAAGAAATACCTACCGACAACCAAACTAACCTTCTCACAAATATTACTTCAAACAACGAATCAAAACTGTTGACGGTGAGGATACAGTTTAATGACTGAAACTTATGTCACGTAAGTGAGAATATTTTCATATCTACACACGCGCGCGCGCGCGCGCGCACACACACACAAACACACACACACACCAATACACAAGTTTTGTATTGCCATCTCAGTGGCAAGTTTCAACCGCCTTAACAAACGTTTGCTGTGAGTGTCTTATACGCCTATTATTAACAGGAAACGTATTCCCTTTACTTAAAACAACGGCAATTACAGTTGCTGGTTACAAGTTAACACACATTCTCGCCTACACAGAAGTGGTTTGCAATTTCAGATGTAAAATAAGTTAACGCACGCACATTCTGCTCTCGAAATAAAATTAATCTACTTTTCACACTATTAAATTAGTTCAATTCCCCTCGTCCCAAACAGACGCATGCGAAGACGTAAAAAACTCATCTTTTTAAAGCTTTCACTTACTCAAGTGAAATAACAAAACATTCTGTAAACCACTTTCAGTCGTAGCGGTTATAATCGTGTCAATTCTAACAAGTTTGGGTTCATCACGTTTCTGAGAAACCTGACCGCTAATCGTTTCTACAAACTGGAGAAAACCAATCAACTGACGAAAATAATAACGGGCGCGTGATCGTAACCCTGCTACGTAATATGATACCGCAAAGATTTGCTATTATTTTACGGTATAATTCAGAATTCAGCGTCTCCCTTCTAAGCTTGACAGTAAACAGTACCTTTCACTTCTGTTTAAAATACGCATAAGGAAAGCAAGTCTTGCCGCTTTAAGAAGTTGCATCGCTTTCAAAGTATTATCGAATTAAAAAAAATAAAAAATTGAAATTTTTCCAATTTGTTTTTAACATAAATATAAATAATTGCATCAACCGTACGCTAAATGTGCCCATCCTTTAGTCTTAAAGACACGAATTAACTAAGGTATCTGTTCAATTTTAGGTTCCAGAAGAAAATCTTATTTCGACACTCCAGGTCTGTGAAGTAGTAATTCACTTCTTACTCCAGGAGGAAAGAGACAAGGCTAGGAGTGGCTCATGTTAGTCATAGATGTATATATACTATGTAGTACATACATGTAATATGTAATATATATACATCCACGATGCTAGTACGTAGTAGGCCTAACATCCGACGGATACTCAAGCTGCTAATTACTGTAACATAAACAGCAAACAGCATATGTTGCAACAGCTGTACTTGCGGACACAACAGCAATTCTTGGTATCGGAAACAAAAGCAAAAAATCAGCCAGAAAACAGAAGTACACGCCAGAAATATCTGGATTACAAAACGTACAGTAGTATATCCGAACGGGCCCTTGTCCCGAGAGATTCGGATAATAGATCGTAAATTGAAAACATTATTTCTCTTTACAGAAACAAAGGTTTTTATTACAAAATAATTTCTAACATACTGTTATATAATTACAGCAACCTGTATACTGTACTTCAATATATTACTAAGGATAAAAATCATTGAATTAAAACTGAGTGTAATTAATAAAAACCAAAAGTTAATTTAAACAAAATTAGAGTTTAATGACAAACATTGCACTAAAAAATTAAAAAACAAAACAAAACATACAGTACCATGGATTTACACTTTTTTGAAGAACTGTTCTACCACTATCTGCTTCAAACCGATACCCCGTTTTCTCACTGCTAAAGACTGAAGTCGTTTAAGATTCATAAGCTGAATACAGTAGCATTGTCGCCGTCTTCATCTGAATCTGTTTGGTTTTCATTACGTTCATTTAATGACTTAACTATCATCGGTTATAACTGTACAGTACTGTAATAACTTATACAATTTTTAAACGCCTTTATTTAACTTGCTTTTCCTGTCGGTCTAAAGTGGATTTTTCAAATCGAATTTTCGCATACTTCCCGATGTGATAGCGACTTGAAATTTTGCATACACACTTGAATCACGTGACAATACAATATTATGAAAAAAATACATACATACATTTACTAATTTACAGATTATAAGTTAAATGTAGTCGCATTCATAAGCGAAGTTTTGTATGTGTACTACGTTATTGACAACAAAGAAGTAGTATGTTTTTGACAACAAAAAAACTCACCGGTTCCCATTTTCGATCACGCGCAAATGTGCGACACGTCCTTATAAACATTTTCAATGTTAAAGCTGTCTACGTGATTACAAATAACGGTAAGTAATTTTACTTTGTACAAAACGTTTCACTTTGAATTTTTCTCGTTTAATTATAATATGAATTACCCTGGCTTGGTATATTAATGCTCAGCGGTTGGCACTATTGAAAGTTTTCGATCTCAGAAATGGTTATCGTTTTATATGTAAATATAACCACCTGTGTTCTTTTGACTACAATAATAAATGCGAAAATGTCGTTAGTGAAGTACAAAAAATCATATTTTAAAAATATAATAGGATACAACAAAATAATAACTTATAAGTACTGTACGGAAAAGTTCGTGAGTGCCGAACAGTGTGTCTTTTTTAGGTTAATTAATACGTACTACACTTCTTAAAATTAAACACACAAAAATAATGATTAACAACTAAAAAAAAAAATTACAACAGTGTTATTGTGTGATAGTTCAGTGTTTGTGAAAAAATAGTTCACTAATGTAGGCCTATATAGTGTCACAGGTTGGTTTATAATAACCGTTAAAAATGTTTTTAATTGGATTAATATCACAATACTTTCCTTTTTATATTCACACTTTTATATTTCTTTTTGGTTGTTTCCACTATATAATTCATTTATTATTATTTTGACAATTCACTATATAGTTTTATCACTCGATTATAATTTAACTCCGGTTCACTCTACACCTAACCTGTCTGATGTTCGAGTCCGATTGCAATTTCCTGTCCACGTGAAACTGTCTACGTGATTACAAAATTACTGTGATCATTTAATTATGTATATTTTATACAATAAAAAGCAATTTATCTATATATTTATCTATTTCATAAATAATTGTTTATTGTTTATGTATTATTCTCTTTTCATTATCTAATTTATCTATAAAATTTGACTAAAAAGCAAAAAAATGTTTTAAAACACTTTTTATTTAAAATTAATAAAATGATCAATTTACTAAAAAGGAGAAAATAATTTATCTTATACCAAATACATTAACAACAAATGAAAATAATGTTTATTAATCAAAAATTTTTGTAACATTAAGTATCACTGAGAATAAAAGCGTGGGCGCCTAAGAAATGATAGATATTATACCATGTTTAAATCAATCTTCATTAAAAAAGATCTACTTATAACTGATACTATTTGTTCTACATTTAGGATCACTGATAATAAAAGCGTGGATGCCTTCATTTAGACAATGTGATCTTAAACATGAATTCGAAAATATAATTAATCAATATCAAAATGAATTTTGTATCTAAAAAATATTATAAAAACTATTTGTTTATATTCAGTGCATTGTGTAATTATTTTTATTTAAAAATATAATCCTTGACCATCCTAATTTCAACGTCCTCTCTTAATAATAGTTTGTAATGTGAAGTATAATGTTATAACTTGATTCAATGGAAAGGAATCTTCAAATATCTGCTATTTTTCCAAATTTAGTTATACTATGATTCTCTTTATAGAATGTAAATTTTGGAATTGCGCACGATTGTACTTGTAAGACAAATTTACACATATATGTATACTCTGAAAAATTTAATTCCTCAATAATCAAATAAATGTAGAACAAATAGTATCAGTTATACATCTTTTTTATTCAAGATTGATTTAAACATGGTATAATATCATTCCTTAGGCGCCCACGCTTTTATTATCAGTGATACTTAATGTTACAAAAATGTTTTATTAATAAACATTATTTTCATTCGTTGTTAATGTATTTGGTATAAGATAAATTATTTTCTCCTTTTTAGTACATTGATCATTTTATTAATTTTAAATAAAAGTTTTTTTAAAAAATTGTGACAATTTAAATTGTCAATAAAAAAAATTTAATAATAAAAAACAAAGAAAACGAAAGTAAGTAAGTACTTAAAATCGCACGATTAAACCAAATACCCCTGAACTAACTCAGAATAGTTATGAGAATTAAATTAAGAAAATCTAACTAAATAAGTAATAAAAAAAATCGTAATGTAAAAAGTTAAGAATAATACAGTTAACCCTTTAGTAAATTATCATGCGTTGACCTGCTTAATTCCGGACACAACGTGCATAGCGAACCGTCTGTAACTTAGAAATATCTGAAAATCGTAATGTAAATAATTAATAATTTGAAGTCACAAGTAGTAGTTATAATATAAACTATTTAAGTCTAGATAATTTGTTTTGTCTTACTATAAGAATGTATATTTAATAAAAAGTTGGAACTATATTATGGCGGAGTACTCACTCCGCTTCGTTGCTATCAACCTGTCGTAGCAGTGCAAGAGTTACGATGCGGCGTTCAGACTGTAAACACCTCCAAGCGAGGGCTCTTCAAAAAATGTTTGTTTTAAATTCTTAAATGAGTGTTAGCTACCACTAAAAACGTGGAGAGCTAGTTCTATTTATATATAAGATGTCGTGAGGAATTTGTTAAAGAAATGTGGTAATAAAAAAAAAGAACTCGTACATAAGGTGATGTCTCAAGTTAATTAAAAGAGGATCTCTCGAGTATTGTTCGAGTGATGTAATTCAGATAGTAATGTAAAAAGAAGAAGATGCAAACTCCAGTACTACTCTACCAGTGAATATGTGACGTGCTCAACTGCATATACGGACGACTACCACCTATACAACATTTACCAGAACCGCCGAGGATCGACCCGACTTCACGCAGCATAACATCCATCTCCTCATTAATACACCTAGAAGACTTTCACCGGAAACACGACCCAGATGACTACCCCGACTACCAGAGTTCCGAAGATTCACGCCCCAGGACACGGACAGCAAAATCTTATTTGAGAGGTGACTCGGTGGCTTGCCTACCGAGAATTAAGTACTTTTAAAATATAACTTTTCATACATGCCAGAGACTTTTCAAAAGACAATAATCTTCTCTAAGCATTAAGTAAAACAAAAATCAATGTAAACTGTAATTTATAAAATCATACGTTGTAACATTAATCTTGAAATATAAGTTATAATCCCTTAACTAGATAATACCATTCTTCAAATGGTTTATGTAATCAGGCAAGCTCCTTGATAAGCAAAGTAAAATTCAGACGTCTTTACTAGGTTTAAAGAGACTCGGATCCGAGGTAAATTACATGATCAATATGATCCCTTGTTTGACAGAAAACCCTTTTTAAATATTTCAGTATAAAATTTTTATGTAATGGGATCTATATATATAATTTGTTAATAAAGAGATGTCATCTTATTACAGATTGAAGTGAGTCCATAAATCAGTGAAAATACCTTCCCTTGTGTCCTAATAATTAGAGTAAATATTATTGTTCTATGTGTTGAGTTGATTTTCAGTTTGTTACAACGTAGGCAGCCTGTATAATTGGCTAGCGTCAGTTATCACGGGTTCCCTGGATTTGTAACGTAGCCCCGGAACGTTACAAAGTTGCGCCACTCGGCTGATTAATAAAAAAGGTTTGTGAGCATCGTGACGTATAAAGTTGCGCGTGTAAAATAATTGTTACGTAGTAAAATAAAATAGATAACTCTCTGCTGATCTATGCACTCATTTAATGTATTTCATGTTAATATTAATTTACATAATGTATTTCATGTATTAGCGGTTAATACTGTCGCTACCATTAATAGATTATTACACTATATTAATTGACCATTGTGATTTTATTTTGTATAAAATTACGTACGAACTTGCGTATAAATTAATTAAGATACGCAAAATAATACAAACTATCATTGTATTACACCAATGCAAGTACGTACATGAATTTTAGTGCTTGTCAAACTGTTCAGTCTTTAACAGGTTTATATTGCAACAATCCAAGACCTGTAGTTTCCTGAATATGCCTGCACAGAATGTAAGTTGTATGTCTGTCGTCACGGTGAAACATTGAATCCTGACTAAAGTAGACCGGGTTAATTACGTGTAAATAAATTCGTAACTTAATTTTGTTACTAGAGAGGGAAGTAAAAAAAAATTTAAAAAAAATTACAGAAATTAAAATTAGAACGTAAGACAATTAATAACTAAACTCAGCTTGTTACAGCCCGTAATACACCCTGTAACTTGTAAAGCGTGTATCAGTGCATCGGATTCACCCCTTGTTGAGACTGGCTTCCCCAGTTGAAACCGGTCGATAAAGATAGCCGTCGGCTATTGTTATATAGAACAATACCTGAGTGTATTTCTCGCGTTCCCACGCATACAACAAGTATGCCATTGTTTACAAAGTAAACTAGGGTGACCTACATTCCAGCGAACAGCTGATCGTTGACTTTGCAATGACGTCTGTGTGGAATTTTTGTCTTTCCCTTAGAAGAGAGATTATTCTCTTATGAACAATGCAAATGCTTTAACCATGAAATAAATTGTCTATGTAATAAGTGTATAGTGTAGTAAAATAAATTTTAATGTGTTAGAAATAAGGTAAAAATGGCACAATTTAATCCGGATTTACTATTAAAGGACGAGCTGTCTTATGAAGCTCTTTTGCGTGGTCTACCCCATGCGAATGTAACAGTCGCGGAATTGCGCAAGTCAATACGCGAAAGTGGATTTGATACACCCGCGCAGTTAAGCAACCTAAGCGGACTCGATTATGAGAGCGAGAGAGAAATTTGTAATGCCAAGTATAGAGAGTTAACTTTATTGTCCCAAACCTTCCAAGACGAGAAATCTCCTGCGGTAATATTGCGGACAACTCAAAGAATAGAACATTTAACCCGGCGAATGAAAAATTTATTGAACTGGCCTAACCTTACGGAAATACCTCCTGAAGTCCAAAGTTTTGCAGATGAAGCTTTACGTCAATTACCCACTATTATCAGGGAATTGCGAAGAAAATCCGACTCGTTCCGAATGGATGAAATTGAGAAGTCCTTGAAGAAACTACACATCTCCCCAGTTCAATCCCCTACGACAGATCACCCTCCACCCAACACGAATCGGGACTCACCCGCCGTATCGCAAGTACAACCTACCCGAGAGCATTACCCAAATAAAGATTTAAATGCCCCGACTATATTTGAAGCCCCTCCTCCCAGTGGTTTCCAGATTCGTGGAATGCACGAATTGACAACCCCGAACGCATCACCTGGTACTCCTAAAGCGATGCCACACGTGAATTATAACGCAGACCTCTATGGAAAAATCACTCATCCCGTAGAGAAACGTTTAGCTGAAATCCCATACACTGATGGTTTAAATGTCACTAAACTACTGAATTTCATCAAATATCTCCTACAGATAAAAGATCTACAGCAGCTAAATGACTGGCAAATTTTGCAAGTCCTCCTACCGAAATGTAAACCCCCGTTAAAGAATCGTGTGCTAGAATCATTAAGCTCTACCCTTCCAGTAGAAGAACTGCATACCACAATAATAAAATATTTTATTCCCACCGGGATTTATGAAGAACTTAAAAGAAAGACCGTACTACGAGTACAAGGAAATCACGAGAGATTCGCCCATTACATCTCAGACATCAGGGAGTCCTCTCGACTACTACAAGCAGATTGGAATGAGAGACAGATGGTCGACACCATTTTAATAGGATTGTCACCAGAAGAAAGATCTCGTTTAGCGTTGATAAATCGACCCAACACCTTTGCGGATCTAGAACAATGCAGTATCCACTCTTCGAATGTATGGTACTCAGATCAGAACAGACATGCGATGAAATCAACCGAAGCGAATAGAAATGAATTGCAAGCCTTAGTGCCCGATGTGACAACATAGCGTGAAAGGCGAATATTCAATAGACCTCACAATTTGCACAGCCCCGGTAAGTCAAATGAAACACAACCTAAAACGGAAACTAGGTATCCTCCTCGTAATAAGAATATGTGTTATAACTGCGGTAAATATGGACACATAAGTAGAAACTGCAACAGCAAGCAATACGAACGTAAACACCCTAATCCAAAAAACATGTAAGGCAGGGAGCCCCAAAATCCTGTGTCTTCCGCAGCAACTTGAGATCCGGTGAACCCAAAGAAATGTACAAAAAGAAAAAAAAAGAAGGAAAAGAAACACTAAAGAAATAGATCCCTATGTTAGAAAGTTTATTGAAAAATGCAACGCGATAACTAAATGTAATTGGACTAAAAGTCTATTGCCGTTAATACAAATTGACCTAGGTGTTACCTCCACAATCGCATTAATCGATTCTGGATCTACTAGAACCTTAATCAGTCAAAAGTTAGCAGATAAATTATTAGAACACAACCTAGTGAAACGCAGTCAAGCTGTGAATATAAAATGTGCTACAGCCAATAAACAGAATATAGTGATAAAACTTAGCATCACCATTAAAATAAAAATCAAGAATCTAACGTGGTTTTTTACAATGTTAGTATGTAATGATTTAGGACCCGACTTAATATTGGGAGCAGACTTCGTAAGTAAAACGGGAATGATTCTTGACATCCATGAGCAGAAATATTATTTTCGATTCGACCGTACACGGAAGTATAATTTTGATTGTAAAACTAACAAACAAGAAAGTACTAGATCATCGAATGCACACATAGTACACCAAGAGTCTGAATTATCTCATCTAGGAAATAGAGATAGGCTGAGAATGCAGAAATTAATAAAAGAATTTTCCACCGTTCTTACACCTAAACTAGGACTTACGAAGCTAATAGAATATAAGATCAATCTGAGCGATCAGAAAGTAATACGCCTACCCCCATACAAGTTGTAGCCTCCCAAGATGGAAGTGATGAGGAACCATATCAACAAGTTGTTAGAACAAGGAGTCATTGAACCCTCTACGTCTCCGTATTCATCACCCTCCTTTTTAGTACCAAAAGGCCACGACAAACATAGACTAGTTGTGGACTACCGGCAATTAAACAAACGAATAGAATTTGAATCTATCCCGCTTCCGGACATCCATAGTGCGTTTCATTACTTCACAAAAGCGGAAGTCTTTACGGTAATGGATCTAAATCAAGCATTTCACCAAATACCCCTTTCGGAGGAATCAAAACGTCTAACCGCGTTTCCTGTTCCTTTCAACCTGTACCAGTTTACTAGAGTACCCTTTGGAATATCTCAAGGAAGTTCCGTATGTAGTAGATTATTAGAAAGAATATTTCATGATATTAAATTTAAATATGTGTATCACTACTTGGACGACATCGTAATCTATAGCGAATCGATGGAACAACATCTTAAACATCTACGTGAAGTGTTATCTCGGTTACAAAAAGCAGGATTAACAGTTAACCCCAAAAAGGTAAATTTTGCAGTCCCACAATTTTCATTTTTAGGCCACATCGTGAAAGCCAACGGAAAGGTAAGCATTGACCCCGAACGAACCCGTGCAATCAGAGAATTTTTACCTCCGCGAGATACAAAAGGTATAGCCCGATTTTTGGGAATGGTAAATTATTTCCACAAGTATATTCCCCATCTTGCCGAAATAGCAGCACCGCTGAATGCCTTAAGAAAGAAGGGAGCGAAATTTGAATGGACTGCACAACACCAAAATGCGTTTGAACAACTCAAAGAAAGCATCATATCTCCCCCAGTATTGCAACTAGCAGATTTCACGAAACCTTTCGTAGTTCAGACCGACAGTTCAAGTGTAGCTTTAGGTGCAGTCATCTATCAAGAAATAGAAAACAGTAGACTACCGATTAGTTATGCTTCACGAACATTGAGCGACCAAGAAAAAAAATATTCCGCATATGAATTGGAATGTTTAACCATTGTTTTTGCGTTTGAGAAATTTAAACCCTTTCTAGAACATAAAGAATTCCTTTTGGAAACTGATAATCAAGCATTATCTTGGTTACTGAATCACCCTAAACAGTTAGGACGTACTGGAAGATGGGTATTGAGGTTAAACTGTTACAACTTCAAAGTGCAGCATATTAAAGGTACACAAAACGTAGTCGCTGATACCCTGCCCGTATGTTCCAGTCGCCCACTAATACTTCCGGAAACAAGGAGAGTCCGGAAAACCCCATTGTCAACTCCGTAATTACTGAATTCCCCCTTGCTTTTACCAACATTGCTCAATATCAACAACAAGACCCTCTTCTGAAACCGATTATAGAACAACTTGAGCAAGAAATTAAATCCGAGAAATATGTATTAAGTAAAAGAATACTATGCCACAAAATAAGAAATGGAAAGGAATTAAGGATAATTGCCCCTGATGTGATTAAGCCCATGCTGATGGAGTACTTCCATTCATCCACCATTGGAGCCCATATGGGAATCAATAAAACAATATATCGCATTCGAAAGGAATATCATTGGAACAATATGAACAGCGAAATAGCTAGTTTTGTAAAAAAGTGTAATTATCTCAGTAAACCGGCAAGAAACGGTCAGGTAAGCCAATTAATTTCAGAAATCCCCACTACCCCTTTCTCTAAACTTTATTTAGACTTTTCAGGTCCCTACCCACGATCTAAATCAGGTAATACTGTGCTAATCATATGTATAGATTCGTTCACCAAATTTGTTTGGATGTATCCCATGCGGCGAGCGTTAGCGTCGACGACTGTAAAAATATTACAGGAGAGATTATTTAAAGATTATGGTACACCTGTACGTATAGTGTCAGATAACGGACCACACTTTAAGGCGAAAGAATTTAAGAATATGTGTTTCAAGTTAGGAATAGACCATATTACCACGACGGAGTATCGACCGCAAGGCAATATTGCTGAAAGGTATCTACGAAACCTCAAATCTGCATTAATCGCCTACCATGCGAACGATCATACGTCTTGGGACCAGAACCTATCCTGGATACAATACGCCTTTAATTCAGCTTATCACGAAGGACATAAGTCTACCCCATTTGAATTACTGTACAAATACAAACCAAACCACCCCTTGTCCACAAAATGGAAAATACATGACTTGCTACCTCCGCAAATAATGGATAAGCAGATTAAACAAATCTGGAATAAAGCTCGCGCTAATTTAAGAGCGAACTTAGAGAAATCCCGAAAATACCACGAGAGAAATATTCATAACAATAACAATTTAGTTAGGTACCAAGTCGGTGACTTAGTAATGTACAAGACACACCCGACTAGTAGTGCAATTGATAATACCACCTCTAAACTATCATACCGATGGTGTGGTCCTTACCAAATCCAGAAGTACTTAACCCCAGTTACCGTAGCCCTGTACGAACCTGCGACTCGAGAATATGTACGAAGAACACATATTTCGCAGATAAAATTGTATAAAAGGAAAAGAGGAAATAGCATCGCCAAAAGTAAAAAAAGGTAATACTAGGTAGACAAGTTATCTTGTACCTCAGTAACCATGCTAAGGGTTAATCGTAGAATTGGGAATGAGGCCTGATCAACCTTAGATCCTGTTCAGCGAAAGATGAGCAAAATGATTAGTCAGCTGACCACTAACTGACCACTAAATGAGAAATTATTTAGAAAGTAACTCTATGAAGAGAGTAACAAAAACCCAAAGAAAAAACCGGTAGTAGATTTAAGAAAGAGAAATAAGAAGACGTTTTGTGTTTTAAAATGTAGACCTTAAGTGTGAATTTTATGTAACAGAAAAGGTAGTTTGTAAGAATATATATATGTATATTGTTTTATACTCAGAAGAAATAAATGTGTATAACACGTCCCAAAAACTAAGTGAAAGAAAAAGGGAAAAGGAGGAGAGAAATTCCACACAGTAACGGCAAGCATACTCCCAGTACCCCACTTTCGAATTTTCCTTATTAAAATTCCCCATGTCGATTTTAAGCGGCGGAGTATGTGACGATTTAAATTGTCAATAAAAAAATTTAATAATAAAAAACAAAGAAAACGAAAGTAAGTAAGTATTTAAAATCGCACGATTAAACCAAATACCCCTGAACTAACTCAGAATAGTTATGAGAATTAAATTAAGAAAATCTAACTAAATGAGTAATAAAAAAAATCGTAATGTAAAAAGTTAAGAATAATACAGTTAACCCTTTAGTAAATTATCATGCGTTGACCTGCTTAATTCCGGACACAACGTGCATAGCGAACCGTCTGTAACTTAGAAACATCTGAAAATCGTAATGTAAATAATTAATAATTTGAAGTCACAAGTAGTAGTTATAATATAAACTAAATAAGTCTAGATAATTTGTTTTGTCTTACTATAAGAATGTATATTTAATAAAAAGTTGGAACTATATTATGGCGGAGTACTCACTCCGCTTCGTTGCTATCAACCTGTCGTAGCAGTGCAAGAGTTACGATGCGGCGTTCAGACTGTAAACACCTCCAAGCGAGGGCTCTTCAAAAAATGTTTGTTTTAAATTCTTAAATGAGTGTTAGCTACCACTAAAAACGTGGAGAGCTAGTTCTATTTATATATAAGATGTCGTGAGGAATTTGTTAAAGAAATGTGGTAATAAACAAAAAAGAACTCGTATATAAGGTGATGTCTCAAGTTAATTAAAAGAGGATCTCTCGAGTATTGTTCGAGTGATGTAATTCAGATATTAATGTAAAAAGAAGAAGATGCAAACTCCATTACTACTCTACCAGTGAATATGTGACGTGCTCAACTGCATATACGGACGACTACCACCTATACAACATTTACCAGAACCGCCGAGGATCGACCCGACTTCACGCAGCATAACATCCATCTCCTCGTTAATACACCTAGAAGACTTTCACCGGAAACACGACCCAGATGACTACCCCGACTACCAGAGTTCCGAAGATTCACGCCCCAGGACACGGACAGCAAAAACCTATTTGAGAGGTGACTCGGTGGCTTGCCTACCGAGAATTAAGTACTTTTAAAATATAACTTTTCATACATGCCAGAGACTTTTCAAAAGACAATAATCTTCTCTAAGCATTAAGTAAAACAAAAAGCAATGTAAACTGTAATTTCTAAAATCATACGTTGTAACATTAATCTTGAAATATAAGTTATAATCCCTTAACTAGATAATACCATTCTTCAAATGGTTTATGTAATCAGGCAAGCTCCTTGATAAGCAAAGTAAAATTCAGACGTCTTTACTAGATTTAAAGAGACTCGGATCCGAGGTAAACTACATGATCAATATGATCCCTTGTTTGACAGAAAACCCTTTTTAAATATTTTAGTATAAAATTTTTATGTAATGGGATCTATATATATAATTTGTTAATAAAGAGATGTCATCTTATTACAGATTGAAGTGAGTGCATAAATCAGTGAAAATACCTTCCCTTGTGCCCTAATAATTAGAGTAAATATTATTGTTCTATGTGTTGAGTTGATTTTCAGTTTGTTACAACGTAGGCAGCCTGTATAATTGGCTAGCGTCAGTTATCACGGGTTCCCTGGATTTGTAACGTAGCCCGGAACGTTACACATTTTTTTACTTTTTTTTATGTCCAATAAATATCCAATACGCCTACACGTGTCCAATACATTATACTGTACAGTACAGTACATAATTGTACTTTTTATTTTGTTCGGATAATACGAGTAGATCGTTCGGTTAATGGATGTTCGGATAATCGATGCTCTACTGTAAAATAAAAATTAGCCAAAGTAAAAGACTGATTCGTTTTAAATACAAACAGCATGAATATATCTCAATAATAGCACGCTTTTTCAATTCAACACACGTCACATTATTTCTTTTAAAACCAAAACTTTCGCCCATACTATGATAAAGCATCCTCAGTGGATCAATTAAGATGTGGGTCTAGTGAGTCTCAGTGATCCCATTGAGGATGTCTCATCGTAGTATAGGCGAAACGTTTGATTTGAAAAGAAATTAACCGTCGTCGTGTTAAACTAAAAACAATGTTGTTATTATTAGCAAAAACCACGAAAGGTTACGAGCGGCATGAATATATCTTGGTATCGACTGACAATCCGTTCGGTGTTGGTGTAGACTTTCCGTTAAGACTCAAAGACAAACAGACTCAACAGGTAAGGAACAAACTAGACCTTTAACATAAAAAACTGTACTGCCTAATTAAATAAATTCGATTTGTCAACAAATGAAACTCTAGTCATTTACAAACAAACCTTGTGGCATACAGCATTTAGTTTTGGAGTTGTGCGCAAAAGGGTCACATTAATTAAAATTTAAGTTTTCGGAATAAGCTTGTCGCCCTACCACACCATTTTTGTAACGAACAATACATATAAACTCTGAAGACAACATCTTCCAACGGTTTTACAAATTCCAGTCATTAAAAAGTCAGTTGACTTGTAGTGAAGCGTAAAGAGACAGTCTAGAGTGACACCAACACTGGAGTGCGCCAGCTTCTGGATAATGTTAACTCAAGAAGAAGAGATCAAAGCCATGGAAACTGCATATAGATACTGTGCATGATAAGCGAACGGATCTAAAATATAATATAACGGATTCTTTAATCTCTATCTACATTTTAGTGATAAATAAATAAATTTACGATAAATGTATCGTAGTGATAATAGTCGGTCTTTACGACTATTACCAGTATAGGTAAAAGTAACCTCAAAGTAATTGATTAACCAATAATGGTCGAAGAATAAGACGATAACCTAAGGGATGATATATCTTCGATTTCGGGGCCGGAGACGAAAGAATGAACAGATGTAGGTACCAATTAAAAACGTGACAGTAGACGTCATGAAAAGGTCCTTCAAATATGAAATAATTGGATTAATCCGTTCTCTAATTGGAGAATACGATCACAGGAGACATTTCTGAAGAGGAAGAACTGGCCTCAATTAAGCAAAATGTACTGACAGAAATGTACCGACTGTACGTTTGTTCGTAGTACGTGGACTCCATACTTCAATCACATGGGGAAATCTGGCCGCCGCAGTGCGTAAAAATTAACCGGGATCGATTATAAACAAAAACATAACTAAACTTGAAGGCAGGCCGAAACTGTCTGCCGCCAAGTATAAATACGCGCGCGTGTGTGTGGTTACGCAATATATATATATATATATATATATATATATATATATATATATATTCAAACACTTTTTTCTACATTCCGTTTCTTGATGTATATAATATATTTAATATTTATAAAATTTAAATATATATATACACACACACACACACACACACCAGCATCATGACGTTATTATCTAGTTTAACATAACTAACGTCAACTGAAAGCGTTGTTCAATCATAAGACAAGGTCCGTCATTGGCAGTAACATTGTTTGGCAGGCACTTTCGTGTTGTAAACAGTGGTTCAGTGTCACGGAGAATATTTGTGTAGGCCAAGGCAAAACGCGTGAAAGCAGTACCAATACATATTTTTAACATAATTACGACAACGTTCCAATTAAAAACAACGTTGAGGTGTCTCTAACTCTTATCTGTTCTAACAGTAGTTACCTCAGAACCAAGGATAAAATCAACGGATATGTTAATTGAAAATGTAAAGGGTGATTTATTAAATACTGGTCGGTCGTTTAAGACTCATTATCGTGTCACTGAAGACGTTAATGCTTTCACACAAAATAAATTAAAATAAATATTAATATTACACTGATGGGAAAGCAGTAGCGCAATATAACGATTACGTTTAACGTGTAATACAGGACCTCAACGTGTGGTCAAAAACGTTGTGATGTCGCTTCGTAGTTGAAGCAGTAAAACCTCGTATTTACGCTCCCGCTTATAACACTATCCCGTCCATTACGCTCTTTTTATACGGTCCCTGGACGTTTCATATACATACCCCTTAAATTTTAACCTCTTATAACGCTTCCAAGTCCCGCTTATAGCGCTTTTTTCCCGGTCGAAAATGAGGAAAAATTCCGTATAAATTGTGAAACAGTACTGTATTTGAGATGTTTTAAAAGGGTGATGAAGAAATTGTTGCTCTGACTGTACTGAAGGTCATTACATCCCGAGTAGACGAAAGGAATTCCACCCTCTACCTGAAGAAACCCTCCGGCCAGCAGTGTCGGGAATTGTACCTAACGGTACTTTCCTTTGCATGAAAGGAATTCAACACTCAAAAGTCTCCCTGTCAATCCAGTACATTTCTCTCCTTTGTTATTAGTCGTTCTTTGAATTCTTGGCAGTGCAGTTGTGATTAGTGCTAAAATGGTAAAGCGGAAATCTCTTTCTATAAGTGAAAAATTACAAATCTTCCGTAAGTACGACGAAAATTCTACACTGAATCAAAAGGATTTTTCTGAATCTGTGGGAATCCCTTCATCCAGCTTAAGAACAATAATAAAAAATAGGGATGCTATTACCGATGCAGCGAAGGTTGGTTGCAAACGTAAGAAAGTGAGATCCGGGAAATATGAAGACGTCGAGGAAATTGTTATTGAATGGATTCACCAATCCCGTGATGCTTCAATTCCATTAAGTGGCCCAATCATACAAGAGAAAGCACGAGAAATAGCAGGCAAATTGAACACAGACTTTTCTGCTTCGAACGGTTGGCTTGATAGATTCAAGCAAAGGCATGACATAGTGTATCGGCAAATCAGTGGTGAATCAGAGTCAGTTAGTGACAGTGATGTAAATGACTGGCAAAGTGAAGTGCTACCTAGGCTCATTAATAATTATGCGCCGCGCGATGTGTTTAACGCGGATGAATGTGGCTTATTCTTTAAGCTAATGCCCGACAAGTCATATGTGTTCAAAGGGGAGAAATGTCACGGTGGCAAATTAAGCAAAGAAAGGGTAACTGTGCTTGTTGCTACAAATGCCGATGGATCTGAAAAATTACCACTGTTAATGTTGGGGAAGTCACCTAGACCCCGATGTTTTAAAAACATTAAACGACTGCCTTGTGAATACAAAAATCAAGCACGTGCCTGGATGACTGGTGACTTGTTTGTCACTTGGCTCAAAGAATTATAGACCAAAAAATGGTAAAAATCAATCGCAAAATCCTGCTTTTTGTCGATAACTGTCCAGCTCACACGAAAAATGTGAATCTGAAAAATGTAGAACTAGCATTCCTGCCTCCGAACACAACCAGAACTCCAACCAATGGACCAGGGGACCATAAAAGTGCTCAAGCATTTTTATCGAAAGCGTGTTGTTCTACGATATCGACAGTGGAGCCGAAAACCGCATCACCTTATTGGACGCAATGAATTTCATCTCCGCTGCATGGGAAGGGATCGATGCACAGACCATCGCCAATTGCTTCAATAAAGCAGTCTTTTTTAAGGTAAGATTCTACATGTTGTTAGTTTAGGCTATTATCGAGCTTCTGTATAAAACTTTTTTTGTTTCGACAGGGGGTTAATTTTCTTTTTTTAATTTCTTAGGGACATGGTGTAACACTCGGTGAAATAAATGCCCCTGTCACAATTGATAATGACGAGGATTGGGCTCCTGTACGGGAGAAGTTAGGAGATGTTAACTTGGAAGATTTTGTATCAGTTGACAATGGTCTAGTGCATCAGAAATCCGCGATGTCGACGACATGATTGCGGATCATGCTGCCGCTACCGTCCAAGATGAAGACAGTGATGAGGAAATTGAATCTGCGGAGGAAAATGTCCCCACACGAAATGACGCTCTCGGAGCAATAAATCTGCTCCGAAAATATCAATCACTGTTACTCCTGGCGGCGTATCAAGTGACGTGAATAGCTACTTAAACCGCATAGAAAATGTAATCATTCATAACAGTAGTACACACACTCGACAAACATCAAAGACTCTTTTAATAGGAAATGAGCTAGACTTTGCATTTCGCATTGTAACTAATGAACAATACTGTAATTATAAATACAGTACTGTAATAATAATAATACTGTAATACAGTAATAATAAAACACAGTACTATAATTGTTTCCTATGAAGTGTGTCCAAATTGTTTTCCCATCTCACAAATCATTTCCCGTCTACAGCGCTGTCCCGCTTATTAAGCGTTTAAACCACAGTCCCTTGACGAGCGTATTAACGGGGTTCTACTGTAATTAACACACACCAGACATTATAAGTAGATAAATTATGTCAGGGACTTGTAACAACAGTAACGGTCGTTTTGATAACAACATTATTGCTGTAATTATAGTAAAAATCCATATAACGTGCCGGCCTATCGTGTTCACGTGTTGAGTGTAGTCGTCGTGTCAGTTTTGTATCTTGTTACGACGGAATTAACTATTGTATATCCGACATTAAACAGTCACTCCTCCGTTTGTACTCCCTGACATGGTTTTGGGAGCAATGTAGGTCAGGCTGCATTGTTTTAGCTGTACATAAGTAAGCCTATGCGCCTCATCTATTAGGACTAGTTGAAGCCACTGTCCGGGTGGATATTGTGATAATCGATTCACCCTGAGATGGACTGGAATCCATCACTCCCAGCAAGAGGCGTTACAACGTTGGGTGGAGGGGGATCAGTGGGGGACTAATTCCCCCTCAGAGGTGTCAAAAATTTCAGTGTAATTGTATAAAAACTTTTAACGTAGGCATATTTCTAAGCCAGTTGCATGGATTAAAATAAGGCTAATAAATAATTATAAGTGAAGAATCTTAAGTATATCATTTGTCTCGAGCTAGTCTCATAACCCCCCCCCCCCCAGGAGCAGTTCCCAGTTACCCCACTGCTCTCGACTTTACAAGCAACTGCACTGAGCATTTTGACTTCCGTAATATATTATTTGTATCTTTGTGAGTGCCCAATGTGGCGATAGCTTGGCTGGTTAGCTGTATTGTTTTCCATCGAAGGGAGACTTTAGTAAGTTTTCTTTAACGGCAAAGAAACAAATACAGTTGTTGTATTTATAATCCGTATTCAACCATGACAATCAGCAACAAAATGTAGTCGCATGTACCTAAAAAAAGCTGCGTGCTTGACGATTTCGTGAAAGTACATCATGTAAGCATAATTATGATACTGTGAATGTGAACTTTATAACAAATAATTGCGTAATTCCATTAGTCACCTATGCAGCTGAAACTTGACCGTAAAGCAGGAGCAATCGAAGTTTACAAATTATGGGGCCCACAGATGTGTTCCATGGAAAGAACGTAAAGTAAAAAGGGAATTTTTTTTCTTTATTAAAAAATATACAGATATAAAACATGCTATTAAAACACAGCACGGGTATATAATCACAAGAACAGGCGAGATGAAAATCTTGTAGTGGAAGGTAAAACAGGTGGATGTTGGTTTTCAGTGAAATGGACATAATGGACTTTGAAGCAACTGGACTTTTACTAACATAACAAATACAGTTAGGGCAGGATAGAGATTCCTGGGAAAAAAACAAATGAATTCAATTCTAACATTTCTAGGAATACAACTCAGAATAGGTTTTGGCTTCCACTCAAATTTTGTTTCATTTTACTCTCTCCGACGGCAATCTCTTACAATTCCTTACCCTCTCGTTCTTAAATCATGTTCTACATCATTTACCCATCTTTTTTCTGACCTTTCTCGCCTTCTATTTTCGAATGGTTTCCAATGTAAAATCATTAATATGGGTGATTGTTCCATTCTTTCAACGTAACCCAAACACGCGGATCTTTGTCCTTTTAATGAATCGTATGATGTCTTCATTCCTTGTGACATGGATCAAGCCATGGTTCATTATAATCAAATACATACCAAAACCTAAGACTTCACTGGTGTAGAACACAACAGTGAAGGAGAGACTAATCTGTTATGATTTTGAAGGTGTTTATTAATTTTTACACTGTTATTGTTATCATTCTGCTAATACTTTGTTCTAGACGACGCCTTTTGATGACTTCAAAATTCTCAAGTCGTATTCTGCCTACTCACTGCAGACTGGCAACGAAAATTGGTAACGTCAAGACGAAGAAACCTAACAACAGATATTTGTTTGATATTGCAATATTCTTTCACAAGATCAATTTGATTGGTATACGATCATACGAGGCCGCCCATATTGGGGGAACATACCCACAAACAGGATCCTGAGATTTCGAATGTTCCATTGTTTTGTTAAGTTTAAAATTCCTGTCCCGCTACCCCGCTCTTGATGGAATAATCAAAATAAGCTGTTTAGGTTTTCAAATTTTTCTTTTCAATATTTCAGATTTGGTAAAGAAGCACTAAAGATAACAGTAAATAAACAACAAAATACATACTGTCTGTGTTGTAAACATCGAATTGTAAGTACCGCTATCGATGTTTGCAGCAACTATCGAGTATAATTTCATCGACTGATGAATCAAAATAAAGAACTTAAGCCATCAAACGTAGAGGTTTCAGTTTCCAACTACGTTTTTTCAGAGACGTTCAGCTCATGATTTTGGACAAGCCTGTTAAATCAAGGCCTCAGGGTATGTCGTAAACCCTTTGCTTAATTTAATTAAGCAAATTATGTTATTATGTTAAATTAAATTATGTTAACTTAATTAACATCCATTGTTCCCTCATACACGTGCAGTATAATAAATTGTCGACAGTTATTATTATTATTATTGCAACTTTATTAACAAAGTTTTCGTCAATATTCACTGTTCAACGGTTAAATTCAGTATGAAAATGTAGAATAAATATATTTGCAAACTAAAATTATTCGGGTAGGGTCTTCACAGGAAATTTGTGTGGAGGGTCATAAAATTATGGGCGGCTTTTCGATCACCGTTAATTTCCATGACGCGTTGCTCGTGTCAAGCTAACAGTTTTAAATGTCTATTTTTGACAAACACTGTGTTCATTTACGGCTCACGATTCTCAGCTGTAGAAGACATCATGTTGTCAGTGAATGAATAAACGACCTACGTCAATAGATTATACTCGTCAGTATCTAGACAGTAAAGGAGGTCTTCAACTTTATAACCTACAACGTAATCACTAGTACTAAAGTAAGAAAAAGTCAAACGAAATATTATTGAGGTCAATGAATAAATGAATGGATTAAGTGAAATTATTAATTATAAACTGTAGGCTATATTACGTCAAACTGGAAGCTTCAACCAAGGATTATATTGTCTACGCCGTATCTGTGTAACGCGTCCGTGACTTTAATTACACAAAATAAACAGCAGTGTACGTTCAGTATTTACAAGGACGATTATATGAACAACAATAACAATCAATAAATGATTTACTGCATGCAGTATACATGTCGTAACCTGAAACTGTCATTGTGGTATGATCTTAATCTAACAATAAACCATGACATAACGCAAATAAATTTTTTTTTTTATTTTATATCGTAAAATAAAATAAAAATACTTTTATTTACTGGAATCAAAATACTTATATTTATAACCTATAAACGATATAGAAATGTTTATTCCTATTTGTTTTGATTAACTGAACGAGCGAGACGAGTTCTCAGTTCGAATTCGACCGTTTGGCATTTGTCTGCCTGTAATTTGTATCCCCCCCACCAAAACAGAGAGCGGGAGGGAAAAGTGTAAAGGTTAAAACTGTGAAAAAATTGAAAGAGTCCATGTGGGGTAAACCCATCCATCAATCAGAATTTTAACCTAAATCCGAATACAGCATAGGCTACAGTTTATAAATCTCAACATTTTGGGACATCAGGGTGTAAAAAGGGATCCAAAATTCAAAAAAATTGTAAAAATCTAGCCGGGTGTCAGACTAAAGGAAATTTTAACCCTAATTCGAACGAAAATTGTTTAAGTTTGGGTGCACATGGGTAAAAAATAGAACTGAAGATATTAAGAAACTGTAAAAGTCTAGGTGGGGGATCAAGTTATGAGGAATTTTGTTCAAATTACAGACTCTGTGTCTTTAATAATTTGACAGAATTAATGGCTCTCAACACTTCTTGAAAATTTTGCATCGCTTTCAAAAAGTTTATAAGCTACGTTTACAAAAAAAATTTACATATTGTTATCAGTTATGTTTATTCGTTAAACGTTAGACATAGGCCTAGAGATGTCTATGTAAACATTCATAAACTTAAAAGCTAGGCCAAATTTTTTTGTCTTTTAGACATTTTGATCATAAATTTAACTAAAAAACCAATGCAGTTGTTTGGACCTTTTAATGTTTACTATGATTGTCTACTTTACAATTATAACTGTTATTTTACTGAAATATAGTAGAGTGGTTGAAGTTTTCGTAATTTTTCTGATAATAAAAAAAAAATTATCTGATACTGAAATTTATATAATATAATAATAAATGTTTTTCATTATAATAGTGAGCGACCTATGCAGCTCAAGGAGCTTACTACTCTTAGTATTATTTGAATATAGTGTGGTAAAATTCTATTTTATTTTATCCCAAGAAACATTCTGTTTGTACGTGTTTAAAAACTTCAAACACTCTTACACACATTTTCTCAATCGTTAATATA
Organism: Magicicada septendecula; assembly: GCA_034769895.1. Lineage (NCBI taxonomy): Eukaryota > Metazoa > Arthropoda > Insecta > Hemiptera > Cicadidae > Magicicada > Magicicada septendecula. The sequence goes on from CM068368.1 coordinate 667,777,805, forward strand.
CAATGAAAAGTGATATACAGTACGATCAGATAGAAAACCTGCCTACTTACGCCGTTCAGTTTTGGAGGTGTTCCAAACAGTGTCGTAAAAAATGACACAGAATTTTCAGAATAGAATAGTAGTGGCCAACGTCATATTCATCGTGACCTTCGCGCCGACGTCATTGAAATGCTGTCAGTGTTCAAGCGGGAATTATAAGTCCAAGAGACCAAACCCTCCGCGTGTTGTGAAGCAGGACAATTGAAACTTCAAAGAGAACAACTGAAAACAAGCAAGTGGGTGAACTTGAGTTTTCAAGTATATAATTGTTTTTTGAATCGGTTCTATTGGAAAGATCTCACCATATCCCTTATATTATTTTATCTGAACGAAAACGGTGAGAAACGACTATGTGTTTACCTAAAGGGCGTGCCTTGCTTCATACTTGACATTTACTGCCCTAATGGCGTATAAAGCTAAAAATAGTAGTCGGCTGACACAAAAGTTGCGTGGTACCCGACGCCTGTCATCTCGATGTTATCAGGTTGACATGATCTAATGTAATCGCCAACTATAAGTAATTCATTAGAAGACACACAATGAATTACTTTTTTATCAGCGTGCACGCTAGCAAAATTAATTAAATTATTGATGAAATGTTTATACAAACAAGTCGGTAGTTTTTCACTCTGTTAAACTACCACAACATAATATACGCACCCAAACATTATCTATTGCATTTAAATACAAAGTTACAGCTATGAGATATAATATAATTGATATTATTGTACTGTTACTGTTACTTCAACGTGAACGTATGCGTTTAAATAAATCATTTTGTTTTAAATACACAATATTATTATATTAGTACTTTTGTCACTCTAGACTTGCGTGGTCCGAACTTTTGGTAACAACACATTTTTCGGTTTACAGCCAGGTTTTATTGATAATACTGTTAACACCAAACGTTTCGCTCAATCCATGATGTGGTATCTTCAGTACAGTACGATAATTTCCTCACTAAGTGTGAATGAATTTTGCGCTTGTAGGCACGAGTGGATTATTGAAGCTCGAGTCTTGTAATGTTAAGTTACGGTCAAACACGGAGCTCCATTTGAACTCTTCACGCCGTATTTACTTATAAAAACGTCATTACGCACTTCTTAATTGTATGTCAATACATCATCATTAGGAGCGCTACAACACTGGGCCTGCTGAAGGAGACCTCATTCTCCAATTGCGGATTACTGCCCTTTCTGCATCCTACTGCACTCCATCTCGCCACCTCAGCTTTGGTCTTCTCACTGTTCTTTTACCATATGGGTCACACATTGAGGAGCGCTTTACAGAGTCCTGGACTCCATCCTGACAACATGACCTGCCCATCCAAACCATCTTATGTTCACGTTTTTTTATTATGGTCATGTCGTGAAGGTTGTATAACTCTACATTAGTTCTTTTTCTTCAGACATATCCCACCTTCACTGGCTCATATATTCGTCTCAGTACTTTCGTCTCAAATGTTCCCAGCGCATTTTCAGTGCTTCTGCTCAGAACCCATGTCTCCGTCGCATACAATAGCAATGGGACAACTAGTGTCTTGTGTAGGAGGCCCTTTGTTGCCCTTGAGAGCAATTTGGACTCACATTTCATGTGTAAACTGAAGCCTTGTTAGCAAGAACAAGTCTTCTTTGGATTTCCTCCTCCATAACATTTTTATTGGTCTACATGGACACGGTGACTAAACGGGTTAACATGATCCATTTGGTATAACTCTATGGGCTTACACATGTCTTGACAATGACGTGTTGACCCCGATGTTCTAATGTACGCTTATATCGACGTGATCGTGTCACGATTTATTCTATTAACTTAAATGTGATTTCTCCGCAATCCTTAAAGTACCCTCAGAGTGCCTCGCTGTGTAGATATTTCCAACACGATGGACGCTTGGAAGTAATATTTGTGGATACACTGAGCGAATAGGCATGGGGCATAGAGAACTGTGGCCACTTATCACAATTTAACCGCAGTTAAGACACTGTCGTATTAGACATTATGAACGTTGTAAATACTGCCTAATATAAGCCTACATATAACCTATTTGTTAATTATAATATTACAACTACTATTCCATTATTTCTCTTTCTTTATCCATGCATTACAACCTAATTGTTTGATATTCACGTCATGTGTCTCAGTGCGTTCAGTAGTTTATCATAGAAGGTTCAGACTTCTTTGTATGGTCTGTCAGGAATAGAATCACGTTAATTTAATAATTTGTATTGCATCTTGAGCATTTGTATCGAAATGTATTGGAATATGGTATTTACCTTTTTCTCACCTTTACCCATGAAAATTTCCACTTCGTGCCTCATGTGTTTCACCTTAAAAAAAACTATTAGAAAGCTTCCGAAATATTTTAAGTAATAATAGCTTGCATACGAGCTCGTATTAATAATCTGTAATATACGTTTCCGAATTCTGTTGGATGTAAACTAACTTGTTAGAAAACGGTAACATGAATACCAAAAGATTTGCTATTTGCCCTTGATGTCTAAAAACAAAGGGATTTCTACTACTACAACTCTTATTAAGTTTTATTTACTTGACAATTTGATCATAAATTTATTAAAAATGTTGTGTCTACTCAAATATAACTTATTATTCATTTAATGTTCTTATTAAGCATTTACACTTTAGTTTCTTATTATTTTACTTCGTAATTAAAATGTCTGTAATCTGACAACAACTTAAGTCTTAAGTTTTCCCTACCCTAACCTTCTAAAAATACACCACAAAAAGTTTAATGTAGATTAAAAATTATTCGCGAAGATTTAGTAATTGTTGATGTATGATTAGACCTATATTTAACAAAAGTTACAGTTCACAATTTTACAGCGAAACTAACAGAAAAGAAAATTAAAACAAACTAACAAATATATTCACGTATCCATTTGCATGCCTGCATGAAATACCTGCATATAACTGAAAATTAACGTACATTTATTATATTATTATGTCTTGCATATTCAGTAACGTTTTACGTGTACCCTCCTCTTGCAATTTCCGGATTTTACTTTATATATACAGAATTTAATAATTTATAAGGACATTCCGTTTGGATAGACCATATGGAATAATTTGTTTAGTGATTTATAAACATTCCACGTTTACACGCGACCTGCACAGTACACAATGGTCCGTTCGTCGCCGCTCAATCTTTACCTTTTGAGCTTGCAGTCATGTTTTTGGTTTTTGGGATCACCTACAGGTCTACTGTTTTATTCCTGCTAAAAGCTATATTTAATTTTTTTTTTAATTAAAAACAAACATTTATTTATTTATTTAGAACGTCTTCATTTATTGTACAATGTAATACAAACTCGATGTAAAATGTGAATACTTACACACAATTTTTAGATTAAAAATATCTTAACTAAACAAATATTACACAAATTAACCGGCCAATCGCGATCGTCACTTGCACACATAACATGGGCGTTCATATATTTTCCCTCTACAATGAGGAACTTTCCAGATTATATATTTTCACTGATCTTATAAATACGTTTGAAAAAGGACGAATCGCTTTGCACAGAGGAATGTTATTTTATGCCACAGTTTTCCAAATTGGACATTGTCGTACCCCAAACATAGGTGTGCTGGAGGGATCTGAGGGGTGTCGCTGGTCGGAGGAGCCAACTCAGCAGGTTGGATAAAAATTTTGGTCGCTTAAAGTTTTCGTTTTTAAACATTAAATTTAATGGCAAATTCAGTAAGAAATGTTTGCTCTCTTACACGTTTTATCGTGTATTTCATTTCTTTGTAATGTTACACTGGAAATCACGTCTGGCCATATGTGTCCTGTAACAAATAATGTTCGCTTGATTAATCAAATTTTGGTTCAGAATGCGGTTTGGGGGGGGGGTTAATATCGTGTTTATATAGCAACAAGTTGTTTGGGTTTCTAAACAAATAATGCACCGTCAACAATGAAACTGCTTCTATCAGTCTGTTTCTATAGATACAATCATTTTATAGTTGTCCCAAACAAATTTGTGAAAAACAGTTTTTATTTGAGGAGGGGAATATCTTTAAACGGAGGCGGTGAGGCAAAAAGATTGGGGAACACTGACCTGTGTCTTCCCATGCACCCATTATGCCGCTACTTCATTTGTAATAACAGTTGTCGGCCTTCTATTCGCATGTTTATTTTTCAGCCTGCAGTTTTACCTAAGCGGTATCTATGTCGGTCTTCAAGTTTCCGAACGCCACAGTAATGGATCGCGTAAGACATCAAAAGAACTCGTCCAGTACGAAGGGTCTAGCGCGATTATAGTAGTCGCGTGACGGTGACGATGCTGAACACCAATATATATACTGTCCCGAAATTCCCTCTTTCGCGTTAATGTTGGACTTGTTAACTCCCATCATACCCTTTGACAGGATTTAAAATCAACGCAGAACGGGCAGTATTAGTTTAGTCGTACGGTGTACGAGTTGGGCAATACTGTGCAGACTGCTTACCCGTCGTCCGGCTGGTCAAGAGGTTAAACGATACGGATTCCAACTCTCAAAGTGATTCCAAATGTGCGTGTGCAAACAGTAACGTTATATTAATATAATTTTTAACAATTTGTTTTTATATTCGTACGGTTAAATACACGAAATGTAGTTCTACTTTTAAAACACGGGTATAAATAGTAAACTCCCACGAAATTTATACAAAACAACTTACGGATCGTGGTCTTGAAAACAAGAAATAAATAACCAGCTACACAAAGAATTAAACATTTCACACTTGCAATAATATGTGTCTCTCCTACCATTGCAGGATTCTCACTACCATTGGCCAGGAGCTGACCTGTGTCATGTCTGTATAACCTAATGTGGCCTGTAAATGCTGGCGAAAGAGATCCGTCAGTCGCTGAAAGTCGAGAGTCTGCAAGGTCAGCGTGACATCTCTGCGCGGCTCCAGAACTTAGCGTCACTCGGCTGATTATGCAATACATTACAAGCGACACGTAGGCTCTATGCAGCTATGTCATACTGCCGTATTAGTGTATAACATATACTTTTCATAGTAGCTATAAATAATGACTGGAAATAAATGTATAATTCACATTATACCGCATGAAAATTAATGGAAAAATGAATTAAAAAGCTTGTCAAAAGTTAACCCTAATTTCTAGACGGTAGCCTGTACATCTCGCGAATGCTGTACGGTCACAAATACGACTGTAACCACCACAGACAGTTACTGTACGGTCGACTGGCCAGCGGGAACGCCCATAACGCATACCTTGATATTACGCTTGACTGAATATAATTACATTAAATACGTGGACATCTGCTCTTTTAACGAGTAGGCCTATTTGGCTTACACGCTTGATACGAACGTACCTACTGTATTCACATCCGTGTGACCGCGTGTTCGCACCGGAACACGACGTTTCTGTACATTAGTACTTACAAACATTATTACCAGTGGCGGCTGGTGTTATGGTTGCAGCGTTGCACAACCACCAATATAGAATACCTAACTATAAAAAAATATACGAGAACATTAAGCAGCTAAAAGTGTCATAAATTTCAATGGAGAGCGTATTAGATTCTACGCGGCAATGTTCGCTTACAATTCAAAAGTGGCGCGCAGGCTGGTGGTTGTAGGCCGCTTGCAACTTGAACAGTAAATGGCAGAACTGTATGGCAGCAGAACAGTATGGCACAAACATATGGGAGGACGTTCGCTACTCTTCACAATTGCCCTATGTTCCCAATGTAAGCTTGGTCGTTGCAAAGTTTCCGCAACGCTCCACTAGTAGCGCTGTAGCGCAACTTTTTGTCATGAAAAAGCCTTCTTCTTGTCAGCACAGCCTTCTTGATTTGTAAGTTATGTCAGGTTTAGTGTTTACGTTGGTTCAAGGTAAACACTACTCGTTGTTTGATGTTATAAAATTATAGTAATAATTTTGTATAACTGTAATTATGATAGTTTAATGCCTTTTAACCCGTCTCCCATCGGCTCAACCAACTACTGCAACCACCAAAATTTGGAACCACCAGCCGCCACTGATTATTACCATACTGTCCAACGTATACGTGGAACTCAACTCTGCACGTACGGTTAAAAGAGTCTTGTGCAACAAATTTACGAATTTTTAAAATCTATTAAAACCGTAACATTGACTGTTAAAAAAAAAATACTACTGTACTTATGAAAGGTAACGAAACAAGAATACAGTGTAATGGGAACAATTCCTTTACTGTCGCCTTTTAAAGTACGATAAGTATATTGTAACCCTGTAAGTAATACCCCTATGAACAGATATCTTGTGGAGTACACCAGTGAATATTCTCTGATCTTCACAGATCTATTGAACGATATTCTTAGATCTACGTATATACTGAAAACTGAAAACGGTGTATTGTAATCTAAACTAAGAATGATAACTTTTACTCTAATTGTTAGAATAAAACAAATCTGTGTGTATAACTTTAAATATAGGTCTGTACCATAAACATGTATTACGGCTCAGAGAATTTAATTTTGATATCTTTGTACAAGTTTAATATTATAATTGCTACTGAGGTTTAAATAAATTTACTACGGCAGTTGGTTCTTTTCTGAGAGCTTTGATTTTCGTCCTGACTTTCAATTGATTTACTGAGATTTCAGACCTCGTGAATTTTTCTGAACAGAAAGTACAAAAAAATAAACATTTGACTGTAACCTCTATAAGGCTTCGAAGACGGATTCTTACTGAACAGATTAGCAAGATATTTAGTGAATATTACTGATGATGAACAAAAGACATTTTTACTCAAGAATTTCCACAAATATTTTTTATTACCGGTAATTTAATTAGCAGTTTTAGCTGAAATTTTCGGGCTCCTATGCTCCCTGAACTGCAGAACTCCCTCACTATTGTGAACGAGATACATTATTTATTGTTACATAAATTTCGATATTAGATATTTTTTCAATTTTGGGAAGAATTATAAAAATCCCTATTAGTTTATGATTTCTTTAGTAATATAACAAATTTAGAGCACACAAACATACAATAAATACAAAAATTCGAAACATTAGGATTTGGGTTTACAATTAGTTATAGTCTGACACCCTGCTGGATTAGCACAATTATTTCAAATTTTTGGTCCGTTTTTTAGACTCTGAGTCCCGAAATTTTGAAATTTCCAAAACTTAACACTACATTAAGATGTTTGTTAAAATTTTCTTTAATTTCATACCCCACATGGATTTTAGGGATTTTTTCAAAATTTTGCCCTCTTACATTTTGCCTCCCGCCCCTTTAATTTGGGGCGGGGGCAGGGGCAGGGGAGATCAATCTCACAAACAATAGGGTTCTGTAAGGTAAAAGTACTGACACGCATGCCAAGTTTTACGAAAAAAGTTATGCGTTCAAAAGTTACGCGAGACATACTCCAACGGACAGACAGACAAATCTCAAATGGTCGGGTTACAACTAAGAACTCACTTCGCTTGTTTAATTAAGATACATATTGTAATGGTACATATCTTCACCTAACAATAATGAAGAAACATGACAAAATAAATTATTTAAATAATTAACACTATAATAAAAAAAGGGATGAATCAGAGATTAAAGGAATGGGTAACTCAAAATAATAACACGATCAGACATATCCAGGTAGTCATAACAGTAACCTCTAATAATAAAGAAGTAACAAACAAACAAACCAAATGTTAAATACAGTGATACATGGCGATTTAACCTGAGTAGCCCAATAGATGGTAAGTGAGAGAGTAGAACCAGCCCCATAAACCAAGAATAATATAAATAATGACAACTGTAAGTGAACTAGAACTAGCCACCACACTACCACAAGAGTGTAGTAATAATAAGAATAATAATGAACAAAGAATTAGCATGGAAGTGTGAAAGTATAATCAGCGACAACACCAAGGAAGTGACATGTGAACGATGGCAAAATAAAGTGAGCCCAGAAAGAATACAAAACTAATGTTAAACCAATGAAAAAGACTAACTAATGAAAATTGTATATGATAATAATAAATGTAAAGACAGACAAGTTAAAAATATTAATTGTTAAGGACTTGAGATATAGAAGGGTACACTAACCCAAACAAATAGAGTAAACTAGGACAAATCACATTAGCACGACACAAACATATCATGTATAGTCAAACCACACAGAGTGAGAGATTATAAATTGTAAGGAGGATGAACATTTTAAAATAAATGTAAGAAAGAGAGTTTTGAATAAGCAATACACTAATCTTTACCCACCAGTAACCCTAAAACAAGATTGAGTGCAAAGTGTTAGTGTTAATACCCCGAAGTGAGAATAAACCCCATTAAAAAGTGATAAACACGGATAAAACCGTAATCAAAGTTTATAAGTGCATAAACTAGGTTATAAGTTATAAATGAGTGAGATCTGATAATGGTCAAACGCAGGAAGGACTGTGATAGTTGAGAGGCCAATGTGAGTGGACACCCAAAATGTAACTAAATAAACTAATAGTGTTAAAATTAAGTTAGCTTTAGTGATAACTGATTATCATGGTTTTAAATGTGTGTCAATTAATGTAACAAGTGACTATTAAGATTATTAGGAAAGTAAGAAAGATAGACTATCAGTGTGTCAATTCACCATATAGAAAATGTCAGTAATATTAAGGGATAAAAACAATGAATAATCATGATAAGAGTTAATAAGACATAGTGAAATGGTATTAGGTACCATTAGTTAATAAAACAGTGTCAGATAAGCTTAGTAATAAGGATTTTATATAATAATCAAAATAATTAATTAAGGTTTATATGTTTGTTTTCTTTTAATGATACTATAAAATAATTATTACCCACTGAAGAGTACGAGTGGATAATAAAAAGTAAATATTTATGTTTTAATGAGTAAGATTTAGGTTTCAAGAGAATTATGTTTTAATGAATAAAAATTATATCTATGGGAATTGTTAAAACCATAAGATGCTATGTTATATGATGCAATAAACAAGAAACAAAATAAATACAGTCAGATACAATGACACTAAAAGGCAGTTATGACAGTATACAAATTAACAAATGAAACCAATAAAATCACACACAATTACTAGAACAGACATAAACATTGAGCAAATAAACAGAATCATGTATTGAAACAATCAGGACCCATACAAGGGGAGAATAAAATGTGATCTCAGTAATTAAAGAAAAAATAGTCAATTGCTATCTAAGCCTAGGCAGATTCCAACAGTCAAACTACAAAAGACTTCAAATTTTAGAATTAAACACTGACATTAGTAAGACTAAGCCACATAAACTATGAAATACAATTAGACTATCATGTTAAGGCATGAATATTATGATATTAATGTAAATTAAGAAAACAGTATAATTAAATAAAATCCACAAAACTGTCAAAATGTTGATACCTAAGTAAATACTGTAGTATTGAATGTCAAATTAATCCTTGAGCCAAAATATGAACAGTGGTAATAATATTTACTACTGAAAAGGGAGTACTGAAGATTAATTACATTTAGAAGATCTGTGACCATTTTAGATAAAAATTCAAATATCTTAACAATGATCTCAAGCCAATTTCAGCCAATCAAAAATTGTGAGTTACCATGACAACAACCGTGTATTGACTAATTTTCAGTTAGGAACAAGAATAACTGTAGTGACGCTAAACTGGAGAGAAGCCACGCCGTGAAGGGCACAAATTTTTAATTCTAAAACAGTATAAGTGCCCATAAGTCGATGAAGAAGGACCAGAATAACTGACGAGAGGGCATTCCAACCAAACTATACCAAGGACCAGCGCGGAATTAATCTAGATGACCAAAAAATATATGGAATCCGACCAGAAGAAGACGCCAACCATTCCCGAAGCCCAAGACTGAAGAAGGAAGAACCGACATCAACCCATTACACCACTTGGACGACTGACAATACATCTTTTATCTACTAACGTTGAGTATTGCTGAATTTACTGATTTATAAACAAAAAAAAAATTCTCTTTCACAAAATTATAACTAAATGATAAAACTCTCACTCTCACTGAAGGTATTTTCAAGGATTGATAAAATAAAAAAGTAACTTTGTAAACACTGAATGACCAAATGATAACCTATGTATACACCAACGACACTGTCACAATTCAACACCACAATATTTAATTTATAGTAAACCTTGTTTAATTTTAATGATCACGTACTTTAAATGATATGTTCTAATTTTGTTATCTTGTTAAATAAACCTCTGTTTCGTACTTAAAAGAACCCTATAGGCAGATTTATTTTGTAAAATAATAACCACACTGTCTTGCAGCTAATATAAACATTGTACTGCCAACCCAGCGATCCGCTGATTGAGCGAATATTGCCGAGGCTAAAATCATTGTATAAATTATTAATTTTATGAAGCGTTAACAAAAAATAACCAGTCAAAAGCCTAATAAAAGAGTGTGTACCGATAACAACTGTCCATTATTTACTTGTAAAGAATATTATGCATGTTTTGTTTACTAGCAGTGGGTCAACATAACCAACGTTATCTCAAGTTGGCAACACGTTTTCCCCCACTCAGATGAGAATCAGTAACAAGCCAGACGGCGAGCGATTCGAATTTACAATAGTGCAATATCAAACTATACAAATAAAAACTTATTGTTTTCACGAAAAACAATTTGGCGCCTATCCGGAATTACGAAAGAGTGAGAAGGGACAGGTAAGGCACACAGGAGGCTACCAGACGCTTCCGAACGACACCATTTACGTTCGCAAAACACATTACGAAAACTTCCAATTCCAAAAATAAACTAGATAAGACACATACACGAACGAGAGGAAGGTGGTTACAATATATATTTTGTAGTTTACCACTGAGTTAAACACACTGTGGCTGTAAGCCTCGAGATGCACCGACGTTCGGAGTTTGAGGTTCTTTTCACGATAATGAATTCATGTGGAAATAATTTCATAGAACAGTGTGAGAGGTAATTTTTCGCCTCACTTTTCATATATAAGCTACCCGTCGAAGTCATTAAACGCACAACCATCATTGAATGTTTGTACTTTCCGGTTAAAAATTACATTGTTTGTAAATACTAATTGAATAAAAAAAAAATGACACAGAATGTAATTTCAAAGATAACGCGGAAAACTTAACGAACAAATTCAATTGTAAACTTCATAAGCAGTTTACCACGTGTTACACTGGTCCGCATACATTTAATGATCAATAAATTGTAAGCTGCTCCTCTCGCGTCACATACAGATACACAGGAAAACAAACAGCCATAACAGAACGCTTTTGTCTGCCAGTGACTGAACGTTTAGTGTGCTTCAGACCACTAAATAATGTGCGTTCGGTGAAGAGGAAAGCGCTGATAAATGTTCTGGGAATTGTTATTCCGTCGTCACTCTCTCTCTCTCTCTCTCTCTCTCTCTCTGCAAGAGGGCTTTAGGGTTGAAAGGCTCCCTCTAAATTTTACATTTATATTTGCTATCAGTGAAAACTGATATAAAGGATTCTCAGTTGACAGCCTGTTTGTCGTGTTCATTCTGTGATTGAAAGGTAATGTATCCTCGTGTGTCAGAAAACTGAGCACACGTTTGTGTAGTAGGTCTACATTGTAGGCAAGTAATTACGGAGATAACATCAGTCAGTGGCGGTAGGGTCACGGTAGCTCGCTTTGCATAGCATTAGAGGTCAACTTGATCCAACCCCGTCTACTTACCGCAGGGACAATGCGGCTGTCTGTTTAAGGTACGCGGGCTTTAGTTAGTTACAACGCAATATCTACACGTGAACACTCGTCCCCATCTGGCACCTTGTCACTGCACGTGGCTAAATGCGGGCTTGCACGGTTAGTTAAGTACGCGGGCCTTAGTCAGTAACAACGCAGTATCTACACGTGAACACCGTCCCCATCTGGCAGCTCGTAACTGTAATGCGACGTAATGTAAACTGTACATGTAGTCGCAACAGCTGTGGGACTAAGGATTAAGGAAAGATGTCGACGACTATGTAGGAGACGCTTCCAATCCGTTACCGTGCGCCCTGTCCCTTGTTCACCGGCCAGACAACTAGAAGTTCTAGTCCTTTGTAGAACTTTAGGCATGACGACCTGCTACGCATGCGCAGTAAATTATTCTTAGACTTCAAATGTCAGTCACCGCATTGTATAACTACAAGTTTGTTACTGTCATATTTCAACGTTTAAATTGTTAAACAAATATATCTTTATTAAACATTGAACAAAATTGAACTACCAATGCTGAGCTCTGTACAGGACGGTTGTATGTAATTCAATCCGCAGATTTTGATATATAGATAAGTAACGAATATTTTCAATTCCATTAAAATAGCACCTTTTAAGATAAATACTTTAATAATAAACAATTATTGTTCATGTAGAGTTAGTTAAATAAGTTAATAATATCAGAAAATCACCCAGAATTAACCCTCACAGTGTAGATTCGGAAATAAACAATTAACTTGTTTACCTTTACAGCACTAATTAGTATGATAACAAAAAACTGTTTACCGTAGTACGATAAAGGTTGTACGTATCGTTTAAATATACTAGTAATAGAACTCGCGCGTGTGCGAGTGTGTGATTTAGGCAAGTGATAAACACACTGCAGACTAGTATTTGAGGAAGTGTTTCGCGTCACTAAGAATAACGACATATTGGTGATTGTGAAGGAAGATTTGACTCATGAAACAAACTTTATCTACGTTCTTCAAAGCAGTACGTAGGGTGCAGAAGTTCTGAGTGCCCTCTACAAGTTACCCATAAAGTGCCATGGCCTGATAACTATTTCTGGGACGAAGCGATTTCCTTAAACTGTCATGCATCAAATATCTCAGAAGGCCATATGGTTTCCTTGAAGTAGGCTACACTCAGTTTTTAGCTGTTACATTACAGACGTTTAAAATGTAATAAACGGTTTAGAAACACTTTCTTGAATGAACTCCTTAATTTGTCTAGTTAAACTAACTGATTTGTACAATCGCAGTAAACAATGGAGAAACTAAGGGCCACTTGTCTGTTTGAAGACAACCTTAAAACTCGTGAGATTTTACACTGTTTTCAGATACATAAACAAGAGCTTTAACAGTTTCAATGACAGGAAGACGGACTTTTAAACAACAACACCGTGCAATCATTAATTTAAAACTGGTAACAATGTTCTCCGTTACTCTTCACGAAATGTGTAGACCTACAGAACAAACACTAAACCTGGTAAAGAGTATATGTAGTAGAATATACCGCGGATACCAGCGGAAGAAGAAATGTGGCCTCTTACGGATGAAATCCGAACATCCGAACCGTGGAAAATACTTTCTAGTGACGACAAAATACGAAAAACTGAAATATACAGAAGGTAATTATGTAGTGGCAAGGTCAATATTCAACAGATTGCAGGGCCGGATTTTACAGCAACGCTATAGCCGCTTAAACGGATACCAGAAAATAGACACCTATAATAGATTTGAAATTAGGTCCCAAGACGTGGAAATCTTTAGGAACGTTGTTATAGAAATCGTATTGGATAAGCAGTGGACGAGAGGCGTTTAATGTAAGACAGACCGAAGTTTATGCTGGGAAATAAGTAGCCTATTAACCTCTACAAGAAAGTCAAGAAGAAGAAGAAGAAGAAGAAGAAGAAGAAGAAGAAGAAGAAGAAGAAGAAGACAAAACATTCCGCATTGATCGCTTAATGACAACGTTTAACACTTCAGTCTTTTTTCAGTATTCTGATTTGTCTCCATCTGTTTGCTGTCTACAACACCCATTTTAATTTGTAACAAAATAAATGTTTTCTTACCAATATTTTATCGCACGACACGTCAGATACGATGCTATTCTAGTACGCGGGCCTACTTGATGACGTCACTGTGTCCTGTAGGCTTTGCAGTGTGACATGCAAATGTGTGGTTATGCAATAACACGTTGGACAAGCGCATTAGCCTACTGTAGTATGAACGGCTTTGTCCAGCGATGAAACACAAACACCAGCAATGTTTTAAACGTCTGACTTAAAACAGTTTTAATCTACAGATTTATGACATTAAATATTGTTGACTTAAAACAGTTTTAATCTACAGATTAATGACATTAAATATTGATTTCAACAATTTTGTTAAATATTAATGATCTAATTTCTAGATATGACAGGAAAATCTTTTGGCGTACGTTTATTAATTCATTTTTTGAAGTCTCTTATTTTTTAGAACTTTACTTCTTTTATAAAGTAATTTTTAACACAAAATATATCATAAATTGTTACTTTAATAACTCACTTTCAGTTACTTATTATAATAACATAATATTGATGATAACAAAATTTAATCTTTCTTTTGATAGTGGGTTCTTTTAGATCTGATTGAGTTGCAAACAGTGAATAAAGTAGATTTTAAATGTTCAATATAAATTACTTGATGGTTGAATTCCTGTTCTACGAAGAAGCGCATCCACTTGAATCTCGTCTGTAGTATGTCCCTGCGGACGGCTGCTGGTTAATGGAGGTCCTAGTTGGCTGCACTTGATTGATTATCACAGATTGATTTACACGCTGGCATCACATTCACAATAACACATCTCAAATATCTTCGTTACAGTACGAACATACCGTTATAATCAATATATCTTCTTAACACAAACTTTTATATATAGTTAACAAAATTTTACTCAGCAATACTATGATTCGTCTAAGTTCATAGATGTAATTTAAGCTAGGTGCTTATAACAAGGATTGTAGTATTGATTGATAACGTCAGACTATTTAATCACGATTCTTTGTGTGAGTTCCGCGGATTTGCGTAATTTTCGATCGACTTTAGATAAACTGCGACTGAATTGTCACTCCTAATTCAACGGTAACTTTCAACTGCATAAAGCTGTTTAACCTTCTGATGACTGAATACTTGATTAAAACTGACGTCTTTAAACTGAACGGTCACTTTCGGATGACGGTAAACTGAGTCACTGTTTTTACCTTCCGACGAATTAAATAACTTAATTTACGAGTCTTTACTGTTATAGCTTCTCCGACGACTTAATTGACGAGTCTTTACTGTTGTACTACACCGATGACTTAATTTACAAGTCTTTACTGTTGTACTACACCGATGACTGCCTTAAACTTCTCGGTCTTGGGTTTTATACACAAACTGGGCCTACCCTCGCCTAATTTTGAATCTAAACGTTCCCATTGGACTTAGGTGCCGCGATATTCAATTTTAACCAATGTAGTATTAGAATTTTACCGCTAAAAAACTGACGCGTTTTCTTACTTGCTGGGTAACAGTGCGCTCCCTGGGTTCGTCCGCGTGGTGGGAAAAGACGCTTCAGTTGATTTCTCCGTCTAACTGTCTCACTCTAATATAACGGGATCCTTTGTTAAAAGCACTTAACTTTCACAACGTTCTATCTATTTTTGTATATTTTTAGCATAATACAATTTTATTGCTGTCCGTCCGCTACGTGCCTTTTTTGGTATTTTGTGCCGACTTTCTGTCGCCAGACACAAGGGTGTGTTCTTTAAAAAAAAAAAAAAACACCGCTTTGACATTTTATAACGGTAGTTTCTGTTTATGTATATCTGTATATCTGTTTTTGACATATTTTAATATTGACTATTGCCAGTAAATTTGCACAACATGCAAATTTGGCGTTATAAGAGCCTCGGTATTTGTCTTGGCCCCTATTATGAAAATAAGTCGAGCTATATATTTGCGCTGGCAGTTTTATACAAAAACTTGTTGAAGTCAGTAATCGTCAAATATTCTTATAAAACTCTTGACTACTAATTCTTGGAAGTTGTCAATTCGTTTTTGGGAAGAGCCGTATTATACTAGACTAAACTCTTGAAAATATTAGCAAATATTCCGGATCCACTTCCTTAATTTCAGTATCTGTTAATGAGGAATATTTAGTTCCTGCTAACTAATACCCCAGTAGAAAGACCGCGTATGCAAATAACTCATAGATGTTCCTCTTTTCCTTATTAAGCATAATTTAAGTACAACTTAATTAATGAATGTACACATTCAAGAACTATTTATGCTTACTAATTTTCTTTTGAAAACGAAATGTGTCATCAAGTGACTCACCTGCTTTAAGACCCAACATTTTTTGTGCTTGACATTCTGAAATATATTATCTGTTTGTGATCACAGAGACAATAGAATATTAACTATGACAGGAATGTGAGAATTGCCATGCGTGATTTTTTTTTTTTGTGTTACCATAAATGAAACTAATTGTGTTTTTAAATTCTACCAACAATGCATGAGCCGTTAAGTTCAAACCACGGGTGTAATATATTTTTCTTCTGTCCTCTCGAATTCACAGAAGCCTATACCCCTGTATGACATTAATTATTGTTATCCTTGAACGGATGTACGTTTTAAGACACAAGTTTAAAACAAGTTTAAAAATATCATAAGCCAACATACGCTATACTACACGAATACTTGTATGAATAAAGCTTTCGAAGTAAAAAACTTCAAAGTTTGATGACGTAACGTCATTTATTGCATAATTTTATCTACAATGTTGAAGTTTAGTGAATATAGTGACACATCTACTTCCTTAATCGTTACTTATCGTTGTTTTAACGATTGCTTTTCAAATTGTAAAAATACAATTTATATAGTTTTAATTATTGTAATTAAAAATGTCTGGTATCGCTTGAAACAAGTTAAAAAATGTGTTATATGTTTCTGTGCGCGTAAGGATTTAGTGTACACTTTAGCATAAAATACTAAAATAACTATAGCCACAATTAATACATAATTGTATTAATACCTACTGAATTAATTGTTTGCGTCTATAAGGATTCAAAGGCAAAGATGAAAATGAATAATTGATTAACACAAAAATTTAAGACTACAAAAGACTTACGCATGTCAGCCAGTCTCTTTTACTTTTCAGAAAAAGCAATTGAAACTTGGAACGAAATGTTTCAACAACGCTTTTCACGTGCACTGTAAATAATTCATAAAGTTTCAGATACTTGTACATTCACAACGTTTAAAGCTTACAGCAAAACTAACTTTAGATTAGACAAGGAGTTGTGTGTGGTTGGGCATGATGAAAAATATTTTCAACAACAAAAATTAGAGAAGGACACGGAAGCGACACGGAAGATTTGCTGTGTGCGAGCATGTAGCTCGGCTTTCCGCAAAGTGGACGGGATCCAAGGACCTATGAAGTCCTAGAGTGTAGCTTGCTACCGACCGTCGGCAATAGAGGATCGACGTTTATAGTCTTTTGGCAAGAAAACGTACTGACGCATGTCCACCAATTAGTAATTATAATTAGTATTCGTTATTATTGTAAACTGAATTATTTCAAGCAATTCAAAAATTGGCAACTGCCACTAATAGATTTTTATTTTTAACATTGAAAATGTTTATAAGGACGTGTCGCACATTTGCGGCCGATCGCTGGTGCGTTATCGAAAATGGGAACCGGTGAGTTTCCATAGAAACTACTTCTTTGTTGTCAATAACGTACTACACATATAAAACTTCGCTTATGAATGCGACTACATTTAACTTATAATCTGTACACTGGTAAATGAAGAATGAATTCATTGATTGGTGAATGAAGAATGAATTCATTGGTTGGTGAATGAACATAAATATATATATTTTTTAGATTTACTGAACCATTTTCAATGCCCTTCTCTGTGCATTGCATTTGTGCAACGCCTGTAAATTTTTTTTAATTTTCTCATTTGTAGACAACAACCAAAGAAACCTTCTAATATTTTTAAAAAGTATTAATTAGCGCTTCAAGAAAGCCATTTTTTGTCCTGAAATTATAAAGCCTCATTTCACTAGTATTGACGACATTCAAGTGATCTATTGTAGAATTATAGTCCTTCCGATCTGTAATTATTATATCTGTACGTCCCTATCTTGGGCTACACATTATCACCCTGATTATCTACTTTGGGACTCAGATTACTAACAACGGGATCGTGAAGAAGGATAGGAATGGCAACAACAGTCCTCGCCAAAACAGAAATACCACAGACGGGATATAATACAGTCTTCACTGTTTTCAATTCCAACTTACGGATTCTCAAGGCTGCAACTTATGTAATCTCGCGACTCTCAGTCCAACCTGTAGTAAAATTATCTTTACGTTTAAGTTCTAAAACGTTCTTCTACTGCAGGATGTAGCAGATTCTATGGAAAATTACAAGATATCAAGGAGCCTCCACAGTCATAATAAGAACAATCAATTATCCAACGTAGCACACTAAGCTTTTTGAGACATGTATTGAGAAGCTTACCACCCAAGGGAAGGTGGATACATAAATAAGAAAACCTCCACGTCACCCAACACATTTCATGACCTCACAAACGACTCAGAATCTAAACTCACGAGAATCGCCAAGACAAGATCACCGGTGGAACATCGCACATCATTCCGCAAGTCATGAGTCGGAAACTACGTTACCAATACGATACTCGGAACGAGAGGAGCAGATACTCAATAAACCAATATTAACAAAAATACTCCTTCCCTGATTATCAGTCCTTATTTTTTCAACTGTAATTAGTGGATCAGATAATATCTCCTTTACTGTTAACACCAAAGGAAACTGAGCGGGTCAACTGCATTTATTGTTCATACGAGATTGAACATTTATTTCGAGACACGGTCAAGAAATCAAGCAGAAAAAATAACAGTAGTAGGCCAGAATCGAAAGGCTGACCTACGGACAAGGAAAGCAATGCTATTCTAAACAAGAATAGAAGCATTATCGACTTAAAGAGAATGGAACTAGTGGTGATTAAAAGACTGAAGACCTAAAGAAAACGTAGAACCTGTTAGTGTAAAGAGATTGGAAGGAATACTGATACAAAACAACATAATTATCTTCTACAAATTTGACAGCACTGGCGATACAAAGACAATGGGGAAAATCAGTTTGCAAAGAAAAAAGAACCTGCTCGAAACAGAATCGACATCGATATTAAGACAATAGCACGTTGAAGAACAATGGTGATCTTAGAAGAAAGATCCCTGAGGTAAAGTAAACAAAACTATCACACTAACAAGTTTGACAAAATCCCACACTTGTCCAGAATGTTTGTTGTTAATGACTTTAATCGATTATGTTATAGATATTAAATTTATTCCGGAACGGTTCTGTCGTCCTTTTTGATGTTTAAATATCAAAATGTGTTTATATATTTGTAAACGTTATTTACACGCTCTAACACAGGGCTTCTCAAACTTTTCCACTTGGCGACCCCCTTTACCCGAGCAAATATTTTCGCGACCCTGGACGTAGAGGTATATAAACTAGGAACACAAATTAAAATATTTGCTCATAATAAATCCTAAAAAAATTTTATTCGAAAACATTTCTTTCGAATACATTGTAGCGTGACAGAAAATCCACTACATTTTAAGTCATGTGAAATCATAAAGTTTAATTACACCAAAAAATGTTATAATAATATTGAATGACATTTAAATAAATCAGAGGAATGAACCACAATAAGATAAAAATCCTCACTACATAATATATAAAAACCACTGTTAAAAGAAACCAAAGAAAGTATTGAAGCAACTCATCAACTCATAGTATAATACCAGTAAGTTACCCAGGAAGCTCAGAGCAGTAAACCAGTTATATTAGACTATATCAAAGAAAAAGAGACTCAATTAAAGGGTGGTGAAGACCAAATACCCCAAAAACAAGAAGAGGAAAGAATAAAGTTTGTGAACAGGAAGAAAACAATACCCTGAAACCTGTATAGAAGAATAAAGTCAGTTCAGTGAATAAATTAAATACTCCAAACTAAACCTCAGTCGTGATAACACCAAGTACCTTGGTTTACCCAAGAACGGAAGGAAGAACAGAAGAGTGAAGACTAGACGAGGGACAAGAATGAAGACTAGAAGAGGGACAAGAATGAATACCAGAAGGAAGATATGAAGAAGGACAAGAAGGAAGACAGGAGGAGAGGAAGAAATAGTATGAAAGAAACACCGTAGTAAAACCTATTATTATATAAACTACTATCAATCCCAAACCCACAAAAACTATGCAAAAGAAAGTATAACATACCCAAAATCTTATAAAATGTAATTATTGAGAAAACTAAAGTGCTGTATAGCGTTATAAGAAGTGCACCGGCTAAAGCTATTGTGTAATAAAGAAATAAACTAGTCTTAACGGTCCATGATTACTAAAGGTCTGGTCTGAGATAATAAGACTCAAAATATCAGAACCAACAGTGAAAGTGAATTTGTGTAAGTGTTTTTTAAAAAAAGCAATAAACTTAAAGTTGGTGATACTATAACTTAGTAGTATGCTATATCACAACTTTAAAATCTAAATAATAAACAGCATAATAAAATAATAAAATGGAAGGTTTCCAGTATTTTATTATTTTTAATGTAAATCTTTATTTACAAGACATTTGTAAAAAAATGATAATAAATAGAGTATGGGAATTAATGTTTACTGATGTGGGGGATCACAGTAGTAATGGTTTGAACCAGAAAGGACTGGTACTAATATAGTATGAATAAGTGTAACATGTTTAAATAGACTGTTATTTCACAATCCTAAAATCAATGTATTAAATAAATGTATTTGTAAGGTTTATTAGAAAATAAGATTTATGTTATGTGTTTTAAAAAGAATTATGTTTGATAAATAATAACCTACATACCAGTAATAATGTTCTAAAAGGTATGCTATGTTAGCTCAAAAATAGTTGAAAGATATATGTTCAAACCATATCTGCAATGTGTTCAATTGTGCAGATTGCTGAACCATGTTCATAATTAGTTATTTTAAATATGTAATGTTAATTAACTACTACACAATACAATAAGTTATAAATCATGTTATTTTGATATAATTGTAATTATGTAAAGTCAGAGGAGGAATTAAGTTTAAATTATTTGAGAAAGAAAGAAATATAAAATTCTAAAATCTAGGCCATTTGGTGAAATCAGAGAACCAATATAAAATAGTATAATTCACTTATAAATCCTGTAAACTACCCAGATTTATATAAGATAACACAATTAACCACTACTAGGAATGATCCTATGAATTAAAATGACAATAAGGAAATATACCTTAACATTTTGTAAATTGTCAAAATATATAAATTAATTAATTTTAAAGAGCAATGTCAAATTTACAAATTAACACAAAAAACCAGTTCAAAGGTGTAATTTATATGTATTTAAGGAAAGGGAGAGTAATGTGACTAATTAAAATTTATTATAATAGTATTAATAATATTTAAAATGGAAGGAATTTTGTATAAAGACGGAAATCCAATTTTGAGCCTATATTTCCAAAGTGTGAACAAAATTTGTTAATTTCCACAAAATGTCTACAGATATGGACTATAATACATCAATTTAAAGGGAATGAGATGATTAAACCAATAATAAGGTTAGTAATTCATAAAAGTAAGGAATAAAATAGAAAAATTCCATATATAATGTAATATTTTCTAATGTGTATGGAAGTCGAAAAATGTTAACAATACTTTTTCAAGGATTAACTGGGCAAGATTTATGACCATGTTAATTAGTCTTTTATTGAATATCAAGCTGAATAGGTGTGTGACAAAAACGTTCTTAAAATCGAGTCGAACATGATGCTAACGTTTAGCCATTGAAATCAGTGAACGAGAGTTAGACAAATTAAACACTTTTTGAAGCCAATACTATAAAAACATTCACGACAATAGTGAAAACAAACCTCTAACTTCACTATACGAGCGACAGTAAACGGTAAAACATTATATTTCAACTGATTCACTTTACAAACCTAACCGTAACTTGAAAAAACTTAACCCCAGAAGGGAAAACAGACAAAATAACCAAATTAACACAAGTTTACACGGAACACTTCACCAGAATACACCAACTAACTTAACAGACATATTACACCAGTGCGGGAAGATTTTAGACATTCACAAAGATAATTTTGTCGTGATTTTGGGACCTGCCGAGTTCACAGTAACTACGCAAGAAATAGTAGCGGCCATCTTTTAATTCTACAGAGACCGCCTTCACGATTTCGCAGTGACATCATCGTCTGCGTATGGTTTGACAGCATTCATTTACATTACATAGTGGAATTATTTAAATACTATTGAATAGTAATTATCGTATTAATATCTTTAATTGTTAACGTTATACTTTCTCGTCACCCTTCTCTGACTATTAATCCTAATCGCTCAAAGAACCTGTCTTTTAATATAATATAACATAAAATTTTGTTCTGTATGACACAATCGATAATTCCTGAGACAGAGTCGATAATTGCTCTCCATCGATAAAATATCGATTATTTATTTAAAATTGTCAATAAATCTTTATATTTCCATTATTTTGTATCTGTACTTATTTCACAGGGTAAGTTAAGGGTACTTATAAGGCTGAAGGCATTAAGTGAGAAGAATATATTCTATTTTGAACAAGATATTGGACCAGTCAGAAAAGTCACCAATCGATTATTACCTGGAGTTAATCTATTTAACTCCAGACTTGGTGCAAATCTTCAAGAAGTGCTCGACGGTCAATAAATACCTACCTGTTATTAAAATTTTACCCGAACCTTTTAAAAAACAGATTTATCTTGTTTACCTACCTCTATAAACATAAACAAAATTATTTTATTGTTTGAAAATTCTATTATTATTGAATTTTCCATTTTATTTTTATTCTTTTGTAACGGCCGGCATACAGCGGTCTGGTGACCAAGTGGCTAGCCCAAACAGTGGGGCTTGATCAGATTACAGCCATATATAGGGTCTTCTTACAAAGTGGCGTCCAACTTAGAGGGCTTAATAATCTAAGCTTGGCAGCGATTGATTAATTAGACAGCAGAAAGATGCAAAGACGAGCTACATCGAAAAAGAGGGCGGCAGAGGCCGAGAAAGAGATGGACATGGGGGATAAGGAGGCAACACCCGTGGAGGATCTGGAGGTGTTACTAACCCAGGTGGAACCGAAACAGCCCACACCACCCGAGGAACAACCGGAAGTAACAACGCAAACAGGAGAAGTTAATATCCCAGAAAAGGAGAAAACTTCACCGATAGAGGACATGACAACACAATAAATGTTCAGGACAATGATGAGAACAATGGAGCAGAACAGGAAGGAAGACAAACAATCCTTAAAAGAAGATTTGGGCGGAATAAATAAAAACATAGAAAATACCAATAAGAATTTAGAAGAGAAAATGGAGGAAAATAACCAATCTATGAATAAGAAAATGGAAGACCTGAAAAAGGACAACCAATCCTTGTGTAGGAAAATGGAAAGGAAAATGGAAGAAAATAATAAGAATTTAGAAGAGAAAATGGAAAATTTCAGCAAGAAAATGGATGAGATTATGGAAGATAGAAAGAAGATGGCGGAAAATTTAAGCAAGAAAATGGATGAGAACCACGAGTCGATGAGGGGGAAACTGGATGATATAAGTAATGATAATAAATTGTTTAGGGAAGAATTAAGAAAGGAGAAGACCGAAGAAATAAAGAATGATAGCCAACCAGAACCAGAAGAAGTACTAGATGTTAAAACGCAGGAACAAATAATGGTAGTACCTGAAATTGAAACTAACCGAAACCAGGAAGATATTAAACCAAGGAAAAGGAGAATGTATCCAAGAAATGTAATAAAAACGAAGGAAGAGTTGGAGATGATGAAACATGGGTTAATTGATGGCAATAATATCCCAATTACCTATGACAAAGACATCATGAATTCTATGAATTATAGAAGGAGAATCGAAGTAATTTCAGAAATAATTTACCACAAGACAGTAGTTTATCAATGGGGAAGGACCAGAGGTAAACAGAATACTACATGTGGACTAGATCAGTTCCAGTGCGGAACTAAACAGTGTATTTCAGAAAGATGGAAATATAACATCTTATCAGACTGTGACGATGGCACTGGTGAATCACCAGAGTGTGTTTCATTAGTGCGCCATCCAGGACTATTCCAGTATACAATTACACAAAAATGTATACCTTCCGGATGGATATGTGATGATGAACCAGATTATGGGGATTCAGAGAAGCAAATAATTGATAAACCAGATGAAGAACCTCACAGATATTTTTCAGGTCATACAGCATATGGACCAGAGACATATTGGAATATAAGACAATATAATAATGGGAACAATACTAATTACCATGATAATAATAATACGGGTCCAAATTATCAAAACCCGAATCGACCCTCTGATGGTTATCAGGGTAACCACAATCCCTACCCTAATAACGTAAATAGTCAGAGAAGCCCCAATTATGGTAACAGTCCTTACCCTAATAATGCTAATCGTGCGGGTCCCAATAATAGTAATTTTAGTAGTAATAGGTTTCCTCGCCCAAGAGTGAACTTCATACGGGCCACAGATGGAAGACAGCGAGGTTTCAACCACCATAGAGGGAACAGTTACCGAAGATACGAAGAGAGGCGGAGAAGCCTAGAACGGGACCAACCGAGGTACTATCCGGCGCGTAGGAGCAATAGTTTGGATCTGATAAGGATCCATACGGATCCATAATGAGGTGGTCAAAGGGATGGATATCATGATAACCGACAACGGCAAACCCACCACAAAGAAAATGAAAATAATTACCACTGAGGAAAAATGAGAAGAAGAAGGAACAAAGAACCAAAATGGGAATTTAAGAAATAAATTAATTAAGAAACTACACCTTATAAAGGAACTATGAGCAACGATGCACTATAATAAAAAGCATCCACCTGGGTATAAAGAAAAAATAATAATAAGAAAGACGTTTGAATAAAGACAAGGAAAGAGTCATACAATATTTATGAAACTAATATGATATGTTTACCATATAATTATGAAAACTATTACAATGATTTAAGAAAAGTCTATGTGGCAGTAATAGAAGAAGAATTAGAATTTTAAAACTTCCAAAATTCTAAAATACATGTAAGCCCACCTTACATAAAGTTTATTTAAAGGAAAACCATTTAGAAGATATAAGATAGAATTTAAAAGCCCCAAAATAATAAAATACAGGTAAGCTCACCTTACATACCAGATTTTTGTGAAAAACTATGTGGCAATAATACAAGAAGAATTTTGAAATAAACAGCCAAATTCTAAAAAGAAATATAAGCACATATTATCTACAATTATTAGAAATTTTTATGACTAGAAGAATATATAAGATAGAATTTAAAAACCACTAAATTCTAAACACAATGTAAGCCAATTACATACAATTATTTGAGAAAACTTTATAGAATAACATAAGAAGAGTGAATTTTGAATTATGAATAAATCAAGTTTCCCAAACCAAGTATAAGTACAACTTACCAACCAATTATGAATAAACCACTATGATGAGATAAACTGAAGGGATTTCATACCATATTTATGGTAAGCATAGAAGATAATTACCATGGTAACAAAGAATCATAATGGGATGAAGAAAGGAAACAGATTTAGAATTAAAACAAATGATTCTGAACAATATGATAATGTCTAAATTCATTGAAGAGTAAAAACCTTTCCTTAAAATGGTGATGAAGAAAATAAAAAGGAAAAAATTTCTTTAATACGATTGGAGTGATTGAATAGAATAATAAAGTACAAAAACTTCTTTGGAATTATGAGAGAATGAAACTTTGAAGTGGTATGAGGAGAAATTATGACCTCATTATGAAATTAATAAAAAACCATCATTCACAAGTATAATAACAATGACCGGAATAATGTGAAAATAATGTCAAAAATTTATGTAATTAAATGAATTAATATAAAATGATTTATGAATTAAATGACAATTATGATAATGACAGTTATACAAATTCTAGAAAATAGAACAAGTGGAAATTTTAAGAACGATGAAACAGTCTAAAAATGTCACAAAGATATGCTACTATAAATAATGCAGATTATAATGAAAAAACCAGAAGGTAATAAAGAATTTATAACCAAAAGATTTATATGATAAGAAAAGTTGAAAAAATGTAATAATAGAAGAGCTTCCTACCATAATATCAAATGAAAGAAACATCCAGATAATAAGTCAGATGAACAACTGAGATAGAAATATTAAAATCTCTGAGAAGTATAATAAGTAATAAGTGAAGTATCCCAAAGATATTTTTTAAATAGTAACAAATGTGTACTATTCTGAATAATTTTTTTAATCTGTCTGATGATAATTCCAGCAGGATTAATATATTTTTTGAGCAGAGATGATTTGCCTCTGTACTCAAATATGTGTGAAGTATTGGACAGCAGAGGAAAGTAGCGTACAGTGCCTCTCTGAACTGAACCAGCTCACAAAGTAGGGAACGATAGGGAGAAAATATCCCAAGGAGAAAATACTAAGAAGAAATATAAAAATGAAATAATAAATATGAAACTCAGAAGACTATTACTATCAAGGAAGATCAAGTGAGAATGATATAAACTCAAATATAAATAAGAGAATTTTAAAATGGAAGGAAGTCCAAAATAATAACAAACTTTGAATAATTATCATAAGCAATTGTTTCAGACAAAGCAAGTATAGTCTGAAAAAATTACTTCTGGAGAAGGGCATTCTGTAGCGTGACAGAAAATCCACTACATTTTAAGTCATGTGAAATCATAAAGTTTAATTACACCAAAAAATGTTATAATAATATTGAATGACATTTAAATAAATCAGAGGAATGAACCACAATAAGATAAAAATCCTCACTACATAATATATAAAAACCACTGTTAAAAGAAACCAAAGAAAGTATTGAAGCAACTCATCAACTCATAGTATAATACCAGTAAGTTACCCAGGAAGCTCAGAGCAGTAAACCAGTTATATTAGACTATATCAAAGAAAAAGAGACTCAATTAAAGGGTGGTGAAGACCAAATACCCCAAAAACAAGAAGAGGAAAGAATAAAGTTTGTGAACAGGAAGAAAACAATACCCTGAAACCTGTATAGAAGAATAAAGTCAGTTCAGTGAATAAATTAAATACTCCAAACTAAACCTCAGTCGTGATAACACCAAGTACCTTGGTTTACCCAAGAACGGAAGGAAGAACAGAAGAGTGAAGACTAGACGAGGGACAAGAATGAAGACTAGAAGAGGGACAAGAATGAATACCAGAAGGAAGATATGAAGAAGGACAAGAAGGAAGACAGGAGGAGAGGAAGAAATAGTATGAAAGAAACACCGTAGTAAAACCTATTATTATATAAACTACTATCAATCCCAAACCCACAAAAACTATGCAAAAGAAAGTATAACATACCCAAAATCTTATAAAATGTAATTATTGAGAAAACTAAAGTGCTGTATAGCGTTATAAGAAGTGCACCGGCTAAAGCTATTGTGTAATAAAGAAATAAACTAGTCTTAACGGTCCATGATTACTAAAGGTCTGGTCTGAGATAATAAGACTCAAAATATCAGAACCAACAGTGAAAGTGAATTTGTGTAAGTGTTTTTTAAAAAAAGCAATAAACTTAAAGTTGGTGATACTATAACTTAGTAGTATGCTATATCACAACTTTAAAATCTAAATAATAAACAGCATAATAAAATAATAAAATGGAAGGTTTCCAGTATTTTATTATTTTTAATGTAAATCTTTATTTACAAGACATTTGTAAAAAAATGATAATAAATAGAGTATGGGAATTAATGTTTACTGATGTGGGGGATCACAGTAGTAATGGTTTGAACCAGAAAGGACTGGTACTAATATAGTATGAATAAGTGTAACATGTTTAAATAGACTGTTATTTCACAATCCTAAAATCAATGTATTAAATAAATGTATTTGTAAGGTTTATTAGAAAATAAGATTTATGTTATGTGTTTTAAAAAGAATTATGTTTGATAAATAATAACCTACATACCAGTAATAATGTTCTAAAAGGTATGCTATGTTAGCTCAAAAATAGTTGAAAGATATATGTTCAAACCATATCTGCAATGTGTTCAATTGTGCAGATTGCTGAACCATGTTCATAATTAGTTATTTTAAATATGTAATGTTAATTAACTACTACACAATACAATAAGTTATAAATCATGTTATTTTGATATAATTGTAATTATGTAAAGTCAGAGGAGGAATTAAGTTTAAATTATTTGAGAAAGAAAGAAATATAAAATTCTAAAATCTAGGCCATTTGGTGAAATCAGAGAACCAATATAAAATAGTATAATTCACTTATAAATCCTGTAAACTACCCAGATTTATATAAGATAACACAATTAACCACTACTAGGAATGATCCTATGAATTAAAATGACAATAAGGAAATATACCTTAACATTTTGTAAATTGTCAAAATATATAAATTAATTAATTTTAAAGAGCAATGTCAAATTTACAAATTAACACAAAAAACCAGTTCAAAGGTGTAATTTATATGTATTTAAGGAAAGGGAGAGTAATGTGACTAATTAAAATTTATTATAATAGTATTAATAATATTTAAAATGGAAGGAATTTTGTATAAAGACGGAAATCCAATTTTGAGCCTATATTTCCAAAGTGTGAACAAAATTTGTTAATTTCCACAAAATGTCTACAGATATGGACTATAATACATCAATTTAAAGGGAATGAGATGATTAAACCAATAATAAGGTTAGTAATTCATAAAAGTAAGGAATAAAATAGAAAAATTCCATATATAATGTAATATTTTCTAATGTGTATGGAAGTCGAAAAATGTTAACAATACTTTTTCAAGGATTAACTGGGCAAGATTTATGACCAAGTTAATTAGTCTTTTATTGAATATCAAGCTGAATAGGTGTGTGACAAAAACGTTCTTAAAATCGAGTCGAACATGATGCTAACGTTTAGCCATTGAAATCAGTGAACGAGAGTTAGACAAATTAAACACTTTTTGAAGCCAATACTATAAAAACATTCACGACAATAGTGAAAACAAACCTCTAACTTCACTATACGAGCGACAGTAAACGGTAAAACATTATATTTCAACTGATTCACTTTACAAACCTAACCGTAACTTGAAAAAACTTAACCCCAGAAGGGAAAACAGACAAAATAACCAAATTAACACAAGTTTACACGGAACACTTCACCAGAATACACCAACTAACTTAACAGACATATTACACCAGTGCGGGAAGATTTTAGACATTCACAAAGATAATTTTGTCGTGATTTTGGGACCTGCCGAGTTCACAGTAACTACGCAAGAAATAGTAGCGGCCATCTTTTAATTCTACAGAGACCGCCTTCACGATTTCGCAGTGACGTCATCGTCTGCGTATGGTTTGACAGCACTCATTTACATTACATAGTGGAATTATTTAAATACTATTGAATAGTAATTATTGTATTAATATCTTTAATTGTTAACGTTATACTTTCTCGTCACCCTTCTCTGACTATTAATCCTAATCGCTCAAAGAACCTGTCTTTTAATATAATATAACATAAAATTTTGTTCTGTATGACACAATCGATAATTCCTGAGACAGAGTCGATAATTGCTCTCCATCGATAAAATATCGATTATTTATTTAAAATTGTCAATAAATCTTTATATTTCCATTATTTTGTATCTGTACTTATTTCACAGGGTAATTTAAGGGTACTTATAAGGCTGAAGGCATTAAGTGAGAAGAATATATTCTATTTTGAACAAGATATTGGACCAGTCAGAAAAGTCACCAATCGATTATTACCTGGAGTTAATCTATTTAACTCCAGACTTGGTGCAAATCTTCAAGAAGTGCTCGACGGTCAATAAATACCTACCTGTTATTAAAATTTTACCCGAACCTTTTAAAAAACAGATTTATCTTGTTTACCTACCTCTATAAACATAAACAAAATTATTTTATTGTTTGAAAATTCTATTATTATTGAATTTTCCATTTTATTTTTATTCTTTTGTAACGGCCGGCATACAGCGGTCTGGTGACCAAGTGGCTAGCCCAAACAGTGGGGCTTGATCAGATTACAGCCATATATAGGGTCTTCTTACAAAGTGGCGTCCAACTTAGAGGGCTTAATAATCTAAGCTTGGCAGCGATTGATTAATAGACAGCAGAAAGATGCAAAGACGAGCTACATCGAAAAAGAGGGCGGCAGAGGCCGAGAAAGAGATGGACATGGGGGATAAGGAGGCAACACCCGTGGAGGATCTGGAGGTGTTACTAACCCAGGTGGAACCGAAACAGCCCACACCACCCGAGGAACAACCGGAAGTAACAACGCAAACAGGAGAAGTTAATATCCCAGAAAAGGAGAAAACTTCACCGATAGAGGACATGACAACACAATAAATGTTCAGGACAATGATGAGAACAATGGAGCAGAACAGGAAGGAAGACAAACAATCCTTAAAAGAAGATTTGGGCGGAATAAATAAAAACATAGAAAATACCAATAAGAATTTAGAAGAGAAAATGGAGGAAAATAACCAATCTATGAATAAGAAAATGGAAGACCTGAAAAAGGACAACCAATCCTTGTGTAGGAAAATGGAAAGGAAAATGGAAGAAAATAATAAGAATTTAGAAGAGAAAATGGAAAATTTCAGCAAGAAAATGGATGAGATTATGGAAGATAGAAAGAAGATGGCGGAAAATTTAAGCAAGAAAATGGATGAGAACCACGAGTCGATGAGGGGGAAACTGGATGATATAAGTAATGATAATAAATTGTTTAGGGAAGAATTAAGAAAGGAGAAGACCGAAGAAATAAAGAATGATAGCCAACCAGAACCAGAAGAAGTACTAGATGTTAAAACGCAGGAACAAATAATGGTAGTACCTGAAATTGAATCTAACCGAAACCAGGAAGATATTAAACCAAGGAAAAGGAGAATGTATCCAAGAAATGTAATAAAAACGAAGGAAGAGTTGGAGATGATGAAACATGGGTTAATTGATGGCAATAATATCCCAATTACCTATGACAAAGACATCATGAATTCTATGAATTATAGAAGGAGAATCGAAGTAATTTCAGAAATAATTTACCACAAGACAGTAGTTTATCAATGGGGAAGGACCAGAGGTAAACAGAATACTACATGTGGACTAGATCAGTTCCAGTGCGGAACTAAACAGTGTATTTCAGAAAGATGGAAATATAACATCTTATCAGACTGTGACGATGGCACTGGTGAATCACCAGAGTGTGTTTCATTAGTGCGCCATCCAGGACTATTCCAGTATACAATTACACAAAAATGTATACCTTCCGGATGGATATGTGATGATGAACCAGATTATGGGGATTCAGAGAAGCAAATAATTGATAAACCAGATGAAGAACCTCACAGATATTTTTCAGGTCATACAGCATATGGACCAGAGACATATTGGAATATAAGACAATATAATAATGGGAACAATACTAATTACCATGATAATAATAATACGGGTCCAAATTATCAAAACCCGAATCGACCCTCTGATGGTTATCAGGGTAACCACAATCCCTACCCTAATAACGTAAATAGTCAGAGAAGCCCCAATTATGGTAACAGTCCTTACCCTAATAATGCTAATCGTGCGGGTCCCAATAATAGTAATTTTAGTAGTAATAGGTTTCCTCGCCCAAGAGTGAACTTCATACGGGCCACAGATGGAAGACAGCGAGGTTTCAACCACCATAGAGGGAACAGTTACCGAAGATACGAAGAGAGGCGGAGAAGCCTAGAACGGGACCAACCGAGGTACTATCCGGCGCGTAGGAGCAATAGTTTGGATCTGATAAGGATCCATACGGATCCATAATGAGGTGGTCAAAGGGATGGATATCATGATAACCGACAACGGCAAACCCACCACAAAGAAAATGAAAATAATTACCACTGAGGAAAAATGAGAAGAAGAAGGAACAAAGAACCAAAATGGGAATTTAAGAAATAAATTAATTAAGAAACTACACCTTATAAAGGAACTATGAGCAACGATGCACTATAATAAAAAGCATCCACCTGGGTATAAAGAAAAAATAATAATAAGAAAGACGTTTGAATAAAGACAAGGAAAGAGTCATACAATATTTATGAAACTAATATGATATGTTTACCATATAATTATGAAAACTATTACAATGATTTAAGAAAAGTCTATGTGGCAGTAATAGAAGAAGAATTAGAATTTTAAAACTTCCAAAATTCTAAAATACATGTAAGCCCACCTTACATAAAGTTTATTTAAAGGAAAACCATTTAGAAGATATAAGATAGAATTTAAAAGCCCCAAAATAATAAAATACAGGTAAGCTCACCTTACATACCAGATTTTTGTGAAAAACTATGTGGCAATAATACAAGAAGAATTTTGAAATAAACAGCCAAATTCTAAAAAGAAATATAAGCACATATTATCTACAATTATTAGAAATTTTTATGACTAGAAGAATATATAAGATAGAATTTAAAAACCACTAAATTCTAAACACAATGTAAGCCAATTACATACAATTATTTGAGAAAACTTTATAGAATAACATAAGAAGAGTGAATTTTGAATTATGAATAAATCAAGTTTCCCAAACCAAGTATAAGTACAACTTACCAACCAATTATGAATAAACCACTATGATGAGATAAACTGAAGGGATTTCATACCATATTTATGGTAAGCATAGAAGATAATTACCATGGTAACAAAGAATCATAATGGGATGAAGAAAGGAAACAGATTTAGAATTAAAACAAATGATTCTGAACAATATGATAATGTCTAAATTCATTGAAGAGTAAAAACCTTTCCTTAAAATGGTGATGAAGAAAATAAAAAGGAAAAAATTTCTTTAATACGATTGGAGTGATTGAATAGAATAATAAAGTACAAAAACTTCTTTGGAATTATGAGAGAATGAAACTTTGAAGTGGTATGAGGAGAAATTATGACCTCATTATGAAATTAATAAAAAACCATCATTCACAAGTATAATAACAATGACCGGAATAATGTGAAAATAATGTCAAAAATTTATGTAATTAAATGAATTAATATAAAATGATTTATGAATTAAATGACAATTATGATAATGACAGTTATACAAATTCTAGAAAATAGAACAAGTGGAAATTTTAAGAACGATGAAACAGTCTAAAAATGTCACAAAGATATGCTACTATAAATAATGCAGATTATAATGAAAAAACCAGAAGGTAATAAAGAATTTATAACCAAAAGATTTATATGATAAGAAAAGTTGAAAAAATGTAATAATAGAAGAGCTTCCTACCATAATATCAAATGAAAGAAACATCCAGATAATAAGTCAGATGAACAACTGAGATAGAAATATTAAAATCTCTGAGAAGTATAATAAGTAATAAGTGAAGTATCCCAAAGATATTTTTTAAATAGTAACAAATGTGTACTATTCTGAATAATTTTTTTAATCTGTCTGATGATAATTCCAGCAGGATTAATATATTTTTTGAGCAGAGATGATTTGCCTCTGTACTCAAATATGTGTGAAGTATTGGACAGCAGAGGAAAGTAGCGTACAGTGCCTCTCTGAACTGAACCAGCTCACAAAGTAGGGAACGATAGGGAGAAAATATCCCAAGGAGAAAATACTAAGAAGAAATATAAAAATGAAATAATAAATATGAAACTCAGAAGACTATTACTATCAAGGAAGATCAAGTGAGAATGATATAAACTCAAATATAAATAAGAGAATTTTAAAATGGAAGGAAGTCCAAAATAATAACAAACTTTGAATAATTATCATAAGCAATTGTTTCAGACAAAGCAAGTATAGTCTGAAAAAATTACTTCTGGAGAAGGGCATTCTGTAGCGTGACAGAAAATCCACTACATTTTAAGTCATGTGAAATCATAAAGTTTAATTACACCAAAAAATGTTATAATAATATTGAATGACATTTAAATAAATCAGAGGAATGAACCACAATAAGATAAAAATCCTCACTACATAATATATAAAAACCACTGTTAAAAGAAACCAAAGAAAGTATTGAAGCAACTCATCAACTCATAGTATAATACCAGTAAGTTACCCAGGAAGCTCAGAGCAGTAAACCAGTTATATTAGACTATATCAAAGAAAAAGAGACTCAATTAAAGGGTGGTGAAGACCAAATACCCCAAAAACAAGAAGAGGAAAGAATAAAGTTTGTGAACAGGAAGAAAACAATACCCTGAAACCTGTATAGAAGAATAAAGTCAGTTCAGTGAATAAATTAAATACTCCAAACTAAACCTCAGTCGTGATAACACCAAGTACCTTGGTTTACCCAAGAACGGAAGGAAGAACAGAAGAGTGAAGACTAGACGAGGGACAAGAATGAAGACTAGAAGAGGGACAAGAATGAATACCAGAAGGAAGATATGAAGAAGGACAAGAAGGAAGACAGGAGGAGAGGAAGAAATAGTATGAAAGAAACACCGTAGTAAAACCTATTATTATATAAACTACTATCAATCCCAAACCCACAAAAACTATGCAAAAGAAAGTATAACATACCCAAAATCTTATAAAATGTAATTATTGAGAAAACTAAAGTGCTGTATAGCGTTATAAGAAGTGCACCGGCTAAAGCTATTGTGTAATAAAGAAATAAACTAGTCTTAACGGTCCATGATTACTAAAGGTCTGGTCTGAGATAATAAGACTCAAAATATCAGAACCAACAGTGAAAGTGAATTTGTGTAAGTGTTTTTTAAAAAAAGCAATAAACTTAAAGTTGGTGATACTATAACTTAGTAGTATGCTATATCACAACTTTAAAATCTAAATAATAAACAGCATAATAAAATAATAAAATGGAAGGTTTCCAGTATTTTATTATTTTTAATGTAAATCTTTATTTACAAGACATTTGTAAAAAAATGATAATAAATAGAGTATGGGAATTAATGTTTACTGATGTGGGGGATCACAGTAGTAATGGTTTGAACCAGAAAGGACTGGTACTAATATAGTATGAATAAGTGTAACATGTTTAAATAGACTGTTATTTCACAATCCTAAAATCAATGTATTAAATAAATGTATTTGTAAGGTTTATTAGAAAATAAGATTTATGTTATGTGTTTTAAAAAGAATTATGTTTGATAAATAATAACCTACATACCAGTAATAATGTTCTAAAAGGTATGCTATGTTAGCTCAAAAATAGTTGAAAGATATATGTTCAAACCATATCTGCAATGTGTTCAATTGTGCAGATTGCTGAACCATGTTCATAATTAGTTATTTTAAATATGTAATGTTAATTAACTACTACACAATACAATAAGTTATAAATCATGTTATTTTGATATAATTGTAATTATGTAAAGTCAGAGGAGGAATTAAGTTTAAATTATTTGAGAAAGAAAGAAATATAAAATTCTAAAATCTAGGCCATTTGGTGAAATCAGAGAACCAATATAAAATAGTATAATTCACTTATAAATCCTGTAAACTACCCAGATTTATATAAGATAACACAATTAACCACTACTAGGAATGATCCTATGAATTAAAATGACAATAAGGAAATATACCTTAACATTTTGTAAATTGTCAAAATATATAAATTAATTAATTTTAAAGAGCAATGTCAAATTTACAAATTAACACAAAAAACCAGTTCAAAGGTGTAATTTATATGTATTTAAGGAAAGGGAGAGTAATGTGACTAATTAAAATTTATTATAATAGTATTAATAATATTTAAAATGGAAGGAATTTTGTATAAAGACGGAAATCCAATTTTGAGCCTATATTTCCAAAGTGTGAACAAAATTTGTTAATTTCCACAAAATGTCTACAGATATGGACTATAATACATCAATTTAAAGGGAATGAGATGATTAAACCAATAATAAGGTTAGTAATTCATAAAAGTAAGGAATAAAATAGAAAAATTCCATATATAATGTAATATTTTCTAATGTGTATGGAAGTCGAAAAATGTTAACAATACTTTTTCAAGGATTAACTGGGCAAGATTTATGACCATGTTAATTAGTCTTTTATTGAATATCAAGCTGAATAGGTGTGTGACAAAAACGTTCTTAAAATCGAGTCGAACATGATGCTAACGTTTAGCCATTGAAATCAGTGAACGAGAGTTAGACAAATTAAACACTTTTTGAAGCCAATACTATAAAAACATTCACGACAATAGTGAAAACAAACCTCTAACTTCACTATACGAGCGACAGTAAACGGTAAAACATTATATTTCAACTGATTCACTTTACAAACCTAACCGTAACTTGAAAAAACTTAACCCCAGAAGGGAAAACAGACAAAATAACCAAATTAACACAAGTTTACACGGAACACTTCACCAGAATACACCAACTAACTTAACAGACATATTACACCAGTGCGGGAAGATTTTAGACATTCACAAAGATAATTTTGTCGTGATTTTGGGACCTGCCGAGTTCACAGTAACTACGCAAGAAATAGTAGCGGCCATCTTTTAATTCTACAGAGACCGCCTTCACGATTTCGCAGTGACATCATCGTCTGCGTATGGTTTGACAGCATTCATTTACATTACATAGTGGAATTATTTAAATACTATTGAATAGTAATTATTGTATTAATATCTTTAATTGTTAACGTTATACTTTCTCGTCACCCTTCTCTGACTATTAATCCTAATCGCTCAAAGAACCTGTCTTTTAATATAATATAACATAAAATTTTGTTCTGTATGACACAATCGATAATTCCTGAGACAGAGTCGATAATTGCTCTCCATCGATAAAATATCGATTATTTATTTAAAATTGTCAATAAATCTTTATATTTCCATTATTTTGTATCTGTACTTATTTCACAGGGTAATTTAAGGGTACTTATAAGGCTGAAGGCATTAAGTGAGAAGAATATATTCTATTTTGAACAAGATATTGGACCAGTCAGAAAAGTCACCAATCGATTATTACCTGGAGTTAATCTATTTAACTCCAGACTTGGTGCAAATCTTCAAGAAGTGCTCGACGGTCAATAAATACCTACCTGTTATTAAAATTTTACCCGAACCTTTTAAAAAACAGATTTATCTTGTTTACCTACCTCTATAAACATAAACAAAATTATTTTATTGTTTGAAAATTCTATTATTATTGAATTTTCCATTTTATTTTTATTCTTTTGTAACGGCCGGCATACAGCGGTCTGGTGACCAAGTGGCTAGCCCAAACAGTGGGGCTTGATCAGATTACAGCCATATATAGGGTCTTCTTACAACATACGAATACAATTTTACCATGTATTAAAGACAAAGCTAAATATTCATACTAATGAGCTGGGTGCGCTTGTTTACTTTTACATAAAGACTTAAATCTTGGATGAATATTTGATACTGCAGGACGTAGAGCTTCTTCAATGTTTTGTAGAGTTGACCGATTTTTGATTGTATAAACGTTAATGCTGAAACTGCCGCTTCGCATAAATACGTGTCACAAAATGGTAGAAGTATGTTTAGGGCCATTTCAAAATGCCTTGGAAATTCTGTCTTAATCCTGAGCCAAAATCCATTTAACGGTTTTTTGGAATACTCGAGTTTTAAATCTGTGTCGCTCGATAACTCGCAAAATTCTTCGTGAGCGTTTAATGGTAAATGGCTTACGTTAATCATTTCAACTGAGTATGGTTTATGGACCCAATTTTCTTTTACAACATCAAAATTTGAAGGAATGTATTTTTGAAATTGTATTTCCAGACACTTCAAATGATCAATTATAACTTTTAGAATTAAATCTTTGAAAAGTTTATTTTCAATTATAAAAGCGTCTATAGCTGTAAACATTTCTAAAGATCCATTTTCCACTTCGTTTTTCCATATGTTAACTTTTTTTAACAAACTTTCAATTTTATATTTTAACGTAAATATGTTACAACTATTTCCTTTGAAGTGAAATTTAAATCATTAAATTTTTCAAAAATATCTGACAAATAGTACAGTTTTAAAAGCCATAATTCATTGTGAAAAAATCAACAAAATCGGATTACTGCTCGGTTAAAAATATAAAACAACTTCATCTTTCAACTGTCATAATCTGTATAAACTTTGTCCTCTTGAGAGCCACCGTACTTCTGCATGCAGCAATTAGGTTTGGTAATCGGAATTCATATCTTTGCAAAGGTTTGAAAATAGACTACTGTTAAAGGCTCAGCTTTTTATGAAATGAATGATTTTGATAGCATTGCAAAGCACAGCATTTAAATCTGGTGATATATTTTTTGCCACGAGTGCTTCCCGATGGATTACGCAGTGAGTAAAAATGATGTGGTCATTGCCATCATATTTAACTTTTGATACAAATCCAATATTCTCTTTCACTCGCTCTTTCACTATCATAAACTCATAGACATACTATACGTGTAGTGTTGCCAAAGTCGCTGCGCGTCCAGGAATTATTTACTTTTGCTAAAATTTCTGCGACCCCCAAAAGTTACACTTTCGCACACTTTGAGAATCGCTCTTCTAATATTATATTCTTCATAGTAACATAAATTTCGTCAGCATTTTTTTTTTTTTTGAACGAAATCAAGTAAAAAAGCACTAAATGTGATTTCCAGTTATACTAAACGATATCAGCACAAATCTCTGTGTACCTGAAGTCTACAAATTACGTTATGCATGATGAAGACGACAGTAATTTGTGTGGCATAAGTCGGCTGTGAGTTAGGCATCGTCTGTGCTCACCGACACGTCTATGTTCTTTGCATCGAGGAACGATACCCATGGATCCACAGCAATAACTGTGGAGACACAAAAGCAAAATACCTAAATAAAACTGCGATTTTACCCGTTCCTGACAGCGAAGCTCAGATCCTGGCACCCATCATACAGAATTCGGGCGGTGGCACTACTAACTATCCAAACCACCACCTGCACATTCAAATTCAACACAAACTGGTCAAATACAATAATTTGTAGTCGTAAGCTAACTGTGAAGAAACTGTAAGGTTTTTTCTATAACTGCTGCTGTTCTAAATTACCACGCGTTTGCGGAAGCGTGTTTTAAAATGGAAACGTCAATAGTTATATACTTTTTGTCACAGATTTATAATTAGAACGTCAAACAGATGGTTTTTTTTTTATTTTTATTGATTATAAATCCTCACGGATGGAATTAACAACCATCGGTACAGACGCACTTGCGGCCGTAAAACTGGTACAATAAACTAAATTACTGAGTTAATCTTTCAATGCACAACAGCTGTACGGTATTTCTGCTGTTGATGAACGAGCTTACTACAATATACATGATGAGAAAAGAAAAAATATATGTTTTTAATCCTTTGCGCGGCAAAGTCAATGGGGAATATCGCAAATACAATACATTGTAAAATACATTTTTATAGTTATATATATCATTATAAGTATACTATTTCTTAAAGGCATATACATTTATTACAGGCCTTTATCGATACATTAGGCCTTATCATCGATGACTATCAGTTACGTAAAGTCGTTAAGACGTTGAATAAGGAACAATAATAATAAAAATTATTATTTACCACCCCGATAAAGCCACGTTTTTCTAATGCATACACTCCACCGCTTGGTAAATATGTAAAGTTAAAAATCCTTGGTAAACAGTAGAAAACCCTCACTTTTCGGATATCAAGAAAATACGGTGTAGCCTTTCCGTCACGCCCAATAAGTCATCTGTAAACAAGTCAATTTTTCGGAGGGGACGCAATGACCATTTGTGCTGCATGATTCTATAATTTCTTCTTCATCACCATCATCTTCTCTTTTTCTTCTTCTTCTTTTTCCTTTTCTTCTTCTTTTTCTCCTTCTTCTTCTACGTCTTACATTTTTATTTTTCCTACTTATTTTCATCTTTTAATTCATCATGTTCGTCTTCTTCTTCGAGTCCCTTATTAGGCATTTCTGCTATAAGAATCATCACTTTCTCAACATGTACCACATATAAGAGTTTATGTACTTTCAGCAAAGCATCCAATAAAGCCTCGTACCCACAAATATTGTATATTCGCTAATGTGATCTCATAACACGGCACTTTGTTACTCTGACATGTCAAACCGATCCAATTTTCTTCAATATAAATTAATTCACACACTTCGAGAAATGAATCTACTTATTGAACTTCCATCTTCTTTACATTCTCATATGAACAAACTCATACGCTGGATAACTGAAAAATCGTTTCACAATCTTTTTTCCAACGATCATTTCAATAATTTCAAGAAATTTATTCATTTTGTAAGTCAGTAAATTTAACATGTAACTAATTCTAAACAGGGATATATTTATTTAATTTTTCGTATACAATGAAATTTTACATTGTTAAACAAAATCCTAGTGAAATTGAATTATGACGTTTATATTTCAGGTTGTGGCCGTAAAGTATAGTTCTAACCATCTAAATACGAATAACACGCTTAAAAATAAGAACAAAATCCTCCTGTAAATTGAGCGTATGTTGAATATAAAAATGTTCTTTTGCACGGTAAAAGTGGGAAAAGTGTGTAGAATAATGGGTATTTGTATTCTGTCAGTGACAGCAACGTAAGTAGGAGCTACTCCTGGGGTGGAGACTATCTTCGGCGGGGTGGAGTATGAGACTAGATTGAAGGTTGGACTACAGTTTTCCACATTTTCCTCAGGACAAATATGAAATTCAGCATTCTTCCCGTATAAATTTTAAAATACGTTCTTATTTACATTCTGTGTGTGGAAATGGGTCTTTCTGAAGATTTTTGAAAAACCCGGTTTTATTAGGCCTACCCCTTTCCATTTTAAGGATGTTATCTGCAAGAATGTTTGAAGCAACATATAACTCATGTTAAAGTATGTTATTTTATGTAAAATACAGCAATAAAGTCTTCTCAATTTTTCAAATGAAAGTCAAGCAAAAGCTAGTATACCGCAGAGCTAGCGACAAGACTAAGAATATGAGTCTTGACATAGACAACCCGGTAAGAGCTAAAGCGAGATAACAGGCTTCGTTTCCTGGCGCGTGCATAATTGTTTTTTAATGCTGCAAATACGTACGTTACTTACCAAATGTTGAACGATTGTCATTATTAAGGAAACTCTTGATTATATTTTATTAATTAAGAAATACTGAAATCCCTTTTTCTTCTACAGTTACTTATAAGCCTCATTCTAACACATGCAACTGGCTTGGCAATAGGAGTAAGTTAAGTGACTATGGAATTCCGCTGAAACGTTTTAGCGATGGGAGGGATTATCCTTCTGACCCCCCCCCCAAGTTACGCTACTGTGTTGGAACATGTCCCACAAATACACAAACATTTTTTTGCTTCCGTGATTTCTTGTCCTAAACTAAGTTGTTTATAATATATTACATAAATTTTATAAATTTAATGCCAATATAATCATAATAGTCATTACTTACGAACACAGAGTCCTTACATGTGGTAAGGCGCCGTCCATATATTACGTCACCACAAAATTCGGCATTTTGGACCCCCTCCCCCCCATTGTCACCATTTGTCACACTCGGCGAATCCCCCCCCCATAATATTATGTCACCACGGTGGGTCAGACCCCCCCTTATTTTCCCTTCTTTGTTGGAAGTCGGCGATCTTCAATGAAAAATTACGTACCAGCAATTATAAGTTATTTCTTTATTACAACTACTTTTAAACACATTAAATTAAATTAAGTACCGTATTTAATTTAATTAAAACTATTAAACAAATTAAATAGTTATTAAATTTAAATATTATAATTTAAAACACTTTTGAACAAATTACAAACAAATTAAATACACCAAAATCCGCATATTTTCTAATTTAACAGTACAGAAGTTTGAGGACTTACCTTCCAATGTGTCAGAATGACGGGGATGCAGTCGCAAATATAGCCCACTCCGACTTAAATGAAATCCGGCTTTCTCCAAAGCGTCTTTTAAATCGTCGAGCGTCTTGCAGCTTCGCACCTGTTCAGATTGTCGTCTTACCTGGGCTCCCCCGCCGAACATCGCGAGATCACAGATTGCCTTTAGAAGGCCCGGTTGTTCCTCTTCGGTACGTGGTCTACCTGAAGCGTCTCTAGATTTTAGCTGTTTTGAAATGTCAGGATGCTGGCGGCAAATTTCGTCCAAATTTTGTTTTTTTTTTCTTACGACACGTTTTTTGATGCGCTGCGTTCGACTGCTCCTTTTTAAAGCATTTTTTTCTCGCTGTTCAGTTCCTTCTTGAGAGATTCCAACTCTTTAGAAGAGTCGTCGCATGCAAGACCACTATCAATTTCATTACGTAAAGTACAAATTTTGGCTTGCAAATTCGCAATCATCGTCTGATATACATCCTGGGAAGGTGTACGCCTTTTTTCATTTTCAGAGTCTCCGATCTCACATTTTTTAAGTGTATCACTAACTGTGAGCTGACTGGTCGGCGCAGCCGGAGCCGTGATTGTTGCAGGTGCATGTGTTGCGGTTTTCACATTCGCGGAATGTATAGTAAAATACGAAAACAAACCCTTGACTTTCTTATTAGTCCCTCTCACCAAAAGCTCTTTCACTTTCGCACTAATCTGAGCGTCAAAAGATGAATCATCCTTGCCGCACTCCTTTTTTGCTTCCGCCCAGAAGGTATTGCAGTCATTTTGGAGATTCACTTTCGGCCTGTCGGGGTAGGCCTTCTTATACGCGTCGAAAAGAGACTCGTAAAGCTTGCCGCGATTCATGTTACGAACGACCACAATGATGGTATGTATGATGGGAGTGAAGGCGTAGCAAAACGCGCGATAGGAGGACTCGAGACACGAAATCAAGAGAAGACTAAACAGACACGCTCGAAATCAAGAGAAGACTAAACAAAGAGCGTGCTCACAGCGAAGAACGTATGATGTGAGTAAACACGTGGTGGCCGAATTTGGGGAAATCGAGACACCGACAACACAGTGCTAGCAGCGAAGAATGTATGATGTGAGTAAACACGCGGTAGCCGAGTTCGGGGAAATCGAACTTTTGTGTGCGTGTGTTCTACGCCCCAGTACAAATTAGTGAAGAAAATGTAAATATTTAAATGCCTGTCTGCATAAAAAAGCGTTTTCTTTACAAAACTCATCCTTATAAAACGAAGAATAAAAAAGTGGTTACGTCACAACTGCTGAAACCCCCTCCCTCCCCCTTGTCACCATTTGTCACACTTAGCCGAACCCCCCCTCCCCCCCAAAGTGGTGACGTAATATATGGACGGCGCCTAGGCACATTCACAAATCCATCTGGTGATTCTGTTCAACCGTTAGAACCCATTTACTAAATTACTTTAGTACAGAAAACGTCAATTTACGCTGCAGTTACATTTTACACGCGCGCGCGAACACACACACACACACACACATACAGAGTTACATTGCTACAGTTTAATCAGATCAAACAACCGTACGTGACCGCAAATGCATGTACAGCACAATATAGAAAATAAACAGTGTTGTTTGCAGCGAAACCCATTAACAGTAACTGGTTATGCTCCCGTAAAAATAAACATCATTCTTTCAATTACCAGTCTACACTTCTTTGAATGCGTTTAAATAGCAGAGTTAATATGTCAGTTATTTTATGGAGCTGGCCATTTTATTGTAACAAGTGTATTTCCTTTATAATATAATGGAGTTAAAGGTCACCCAGGAAAGCTTGGATTCTCGGATTTTATTGAAATAGAGTGAAGTTAAACTTTTTTATCGACCGGATGTAAAGTGTTTTACACTTGAACTAGTTTATTTACTGTGATATTATGCGCCAAATACCATTTATTTTTATTTTTACTTTCTCCTATATCGTATCCAAAGTAAAATGTGTGTTTACATCAGACTTTTGTAATTATTAGAAAACTCCATTCTCAGGTAGCTTAAAAACTGTTTTGAGTCTTACATTCTGTATGTAACTATGTCCCCATACATACAGTTCAAACGGGGAAACCAATTTTTATCATTTTGATTGAAGTTTCTTTTCAATAGATATAGATGATTCCACGCTGCTCACTTAGAACTTTACGACTCTTTCGGCCCCAGAAACTATAAAATTTCTGGACTTTAGACATTATTTATATACATATATTATGCCGTGAAAACATTAACGTATGTAGTCTACGTTACGAAAGCAATAAATATTGTACGAAATTTATTATAATGATTTATTGATTTCAAGGATAACTCTCGAAGAAACTTTTCTAGGTCGTTTAAATAAATTATGTGTGAGCCTGGTTCATTGCTTTCTCTATATGAAAGACTGGTTATTGAAAGATTATTCGCTTAATCAGTATCAAAGTATTATTGTATAATTAAAATATTAACGAACAGGAAGGGAACGGAGTAGTAAAGTTGTTTTCAGTCCGCTTCATTTCAAAGCCTGAACTTGCCGTTCGGCGCAACTAAGGCCCGGAATTGAGGGCCACTT
This sequence comes from Magicicada septendecula, assembly GCA_034769895.1. Taxonomy (NCBI): domain Eukaryota; kingdom Metazoa; phylum Arthropoda; class Insecta; order Hemiptera; family Cicadidae; genus Magicicada; species Magicicada septendecula. The sequence continues at coordinate 667,822,235 of CM068368.1, forward strand.
TATGGTTCAGCGCAACTAAGGTATTTTCAGATACCTCAGTCAGGTAGATTAGCGTAAGTAAGGTGAGCCGAACGATTTGGTCCAAAAATAAGTGATGATGAAAACGAGAGAGAGAGAGGGGGGAGGGAGATAGACAGACAGACAGAGAGGGAAGACAGACATACAGGTAGACACGGTAGAAGACAGACAAACGGATAATAGAGAAGCAAAGAAATATTAAATAGTAACAAAAACGTGTCTACAGTAACACTCACTCGCGCTGAGCAGTTTCCATCATAGTCGTTTATATTTTTGCGGTATATCTACAGTATATGTTCAGCAGGAAACTATTACATAACGCCTAGCGAGAAAAGCAAGCACGGAAAACTTACAGTAAAAAGTATTTTTTCTTAGCGAAACCCAAACAACTGGCATCATAAAAGAAATGCAGATAAAACAGCGCACAGATTCAGCAGCCGTGTTAGTTCTGATTATTACTGCACCAGAGGAAGGAAATATTCTGCGCGATGCAGTCGACTGCCTTTTGTTAATGCCGCTTTATTACGTGCCATACTATATAAAAAGTAAACAAATTCACGTACTCAATATATATACTAGTACACAGATGACAGATACAGTGGAAAATGTATAAACATATTTAAATCTTTGCCGCTTTGGATTATTTATTTGGAATATGGAATTTAGCTACCACTAAAACAAAATTAAAAACAACGTTATGGGTATTCTAGAAATGGACAGACATAAGAGGCCTCATAGTAGACTAACAGGCTAATTTAGACTAAAATAATAGTAAACAAAATTTAGACAATAAAGTATTTAAAGTATAATAAAGTGTAAAGTATTTAGTAGACACAATATGCTATAAACAATATCTAATGTGAATTGAACTAATATAAATACAACATTACATCTTAAAAGGCATAGAACTGTGTGCCAATGTTGATTAAAAAATATTTCAAAAACAACATTTATTTGATAATCGTAAAATTCGATAGCCGACCCCAAGCAAGCAATTCTAAAACTAAGGCCTTTAACATTTTCATTTTTTGTGTTTATGAATTTTTACAAATACGATCATCGGTAAAAACAAGTTTCAGCAAGAATCAGCCGTGGAGACAGTGTAATGAAAAGCACTGCAGTGGTCTGGCCGTGTACTATTGCAGGTAGTGGATAGTGCGGATAGTGGAAAAGAAACTGAAACTAGTCATGAAAGGAGGAAACAGAATATCGAAATTATGATCCATAGCTTCCGGAGCGGAAAGAAATTACTGGAAGCCCAAGACAGAACGAAGTTTTAAAGAGCAACTCCGACGCCTCGAAGAGAAACAAATTTATTGCGCTTTTAAAGAGTGTTTTCAAATTATTCTCCTAAATAGCTACCGATTCATGGGTGCGTATGTTGCTATTAAAAATTAAATCAGCTATGTTTAATATCGTTTTCAAATTTTATCATAAAACACAAACACAAGGACTGGTAGTCATGAAAACAAAAGTAAATAATATACTCAGCGCAAAATATTAATTAATACTGACAACTGTTGAGAAATGAGTTTCCTTGTCGACCAGTAAATAAAAAAACTACTCACAACGAAACCTGTGTGTTGTACATTGTGAGTTTGGAGGTTTTGTAGTCGGTGCAGTCGCCAGTTTGCTGGACGACAAGGCGTTAATATAACAGTCGCCAGAGACCGTACCTAATGGAAGTAAGGCACATCAAGACGTCAAGCTCTATAAGTGTAGAAACTTTTAGTTCTCGACGTGCTATATGTAACTCACTACGCATCACGTCGCAATCCGTTAAACAATCAACAATACGCTAACCTTACTATACTATATAATTGTGTTATATTTTATGCGTCACCGTGGCAATACATACTTAAAGCCAAATTAGATGAGCATTATTCAGGCTATGAGACTGAATAATTTCTGTTATAATACAAAAAAGTTTGTGTTTTCAAGAACTAGTGATTCGTAGGTTCATACCCACTCAATCTGATCGTAAAGAAGAGCCCAAAATAAGACACTTTTTTGTTTTAATCGTCAGTCCAGTGAGGCGTCCATGGGAGGTGATCGCACATATACGTTTTGTAAAAGACACGCACATATAGATCGGGAACGTATATAATCTACTGAATCACAGCTATGTACACGTCACTTTGCCAAAATATTATTTACGTACTTCGATAATCATTCGCGAGTAGGCTAGATGGCTTGTCTCCGCAACAACTTTGTATTCCATTCTCCACAAGCCCTTTTTAGTGGGGAAGAATTTACAGTGCAAATGAATACAGGAACGAAGCGGTAGATGAAAAATTGAAAAGCTCGACTAAAGGTAACCTAACTGCTCCTATGCCTTATACCCATGAATGTAAATAGGCATATGCAGGCCCGTATTTAGGAGAGGAAAATTGGAGGAGATTAGAAAAATACGATACATCGAGCGTAGTTGTGAAATTTTAGTCTCTCGCCTAAACGTGAATTTTTGTAGCTGAAAAAAAACGTATGTCGTTACTCGTTAATCTGAGAGAGCGGGGAAAGCGTGTTATACAGGAAGGCATCGAGTGGTCGTTTGTTCCTTGTCGGGGAAAGCGTGTTATACAGGAAGGCATCGCGTGGCTGAAATTTAATTGTGTGAATTTTTTCATAGCTTATATTAAATTTTATACTAACTTCGTCTGTCCTATTTTAGATTACGGTAGCCTGGAAAACATTTATTTTTTTCTGTGCATATCAAAACAAAAACATATATAGGCTATGGTGAGGGGGGGAGTGACGTGAAAATTAAATAGTCTTCAGGAGCGGGGCAGTAATTTTTTTTTACCCAGATGCGTCAGAATACCTAAATACAGGCCTGGGTGTAAGTATTAAGTAATATGGTACATACAATTTATGGAAAGTACATAGCCTAACATGACACGAATCCGATTATTGGCCACAAATTAATCGAGGTGACCATTTATTTAGGACGCAGAAACAAAGAACAGAACCTAATCGGTAAAAATAGCCACATTTTCCTCTTTTATTTTGGCTAAGGCTTTATTTCCACCAGATTACAGCAGTTCGAGACTACTTCTATCTCCTCTTTCCGCTGGTTTGTTAACAAACTTGGTTTATACGTATACTATTATCAAATAGGGAGTGCGGCTGGGCGAGGGCCAGGCTCACTCACAAACACGCAGCCCGCACACACACACACACACACAAGCGCACAAAATAAATCAAAGTTTGATCAACTGAAGTCCACTAGGTGACTAATGGGGCGAGAATCCGGCCGGTCCTAATCCCCTGCGCTTGTGTCTGTGCGGGCTGCGTGTTTGTGAGTGGGCCTGACGCTCGCCCAACCGCACTTCCTAGCTGATAATACTATACATATCTCACTCTTTTTCTCACTGCTCTCACAGCATGCGGATGATTTAGATAGTTAGACATAGCTCTCTTTTCCTTTGACTTTAAATTTTTAATTATCACGTAGTTTTGTGATATGTTACGTGATATGTTGCGCACTTCGGCTTTAAGAATTTTTTAAGGACATAAAGAAGGACGACATGGTATCCGCTGTCTGTTTATTGATGACACTGAAAATAAATGAGCCTTCCACATGAAGAATGCCTATATACGCATTTTAAATATTTACTGTAAACATTCACAAGTAGTAATTACCGTAAATTTTAATATTGACGTATAATTTTACGTTCTGTTTTTAATATCTACACTATAATTTTGAATTTATGTATTTAATAAACGGAGCTGTAGTGAATATTTGGCTCTAATTACAGGCATCGCTTTTACTCACCAGGACTAAGATAAAACTTGAACAATTCCGTTTTCATGCCTGTGCCCGTATGTCGTAAAACTAAACCGTTTCATGTGGTGTACATTTGTGGGGACCAATAGATCTGAGCACAACGTTTAACGCTATCATACAAACGTGTTACGTGATAATATCTGTGTACACATAAAATTCAAATGCCTTTAACACACATATTACATATTATATGTAATATGTGATATATATATTACATATTATATCTTCGTTATATTCTAATACAAGAATGTTCTAAATACTTTTCATTAAAATATCTTCTCCAAGTTACATCCCTCCCCCTTAAAGCAATAAATTGTACTCTTACAGTAAAATGAATGTGAATTCCCATTCGACTTAACTCAGAATAAAAATTGTATGCCCAGTTATACAAGATAACGTCAATTGGTGAAAGAATTGTGTTCAAACGTTGATCAGAAGTCACATTTCAAATAATCGTTAACTGTTTGGAGCTTACATAAATATTTAGTTATTCATATAAAAATTCATAATCTTCAAATATAAATCTGCCTAACGACAGTTTTCCTGCTTGTGCGGTCACGTTTCGGGCACTTTCCCTCATTCAGAACCACACTTAAAATTACTTATAACGATTTCAAACCTGTTAGTTACTAATTCTCAACGTACATCTGGGATAACTACTTTCAAAAGTAACTACTTCGAGACACATTGATCTATCCATTACCATCAACATTTACTAATCAGAACTTCGCTCATCGCTGTTCAGAATCGAAAGTATCATAAAATAATAGTTTATAAAAATTTACGTGCATTTTAAAAGACACGAGTACAGTTTACAGTTAAGCTGTGTGTGAATGAGTGAGAGTGAGAGTGTGTGTGTGCGAGGGAGAGAGAGAGAGAGAGAGATATGGTAACGCATAAAACGAAAAACAATGGAGATGGTGATGAGATTACATAATGGAACACCATGATATACTGTTCAATATTAGGCTATTTGCTGAGGTACGGACAGCACATTTCAGAAAGTCGTAGAACAGTCGAGAGGATTTTAGTAGCACCAAAATTATTCTTGTGGGTCATTAACTTAGAGACCTGGGGAAGGTTTAATCAGTTGTTTTTTTTATAGTGAGCTGATATTAACTATTCATTTGTTTTATTTGCGATTGTAACTCAATGGCTTAAGCGACTGTCATTATAATCATAAATAATGTGCAACGAACGGATTAATGGATTAAATATGAAGAAGAACCGGTATTAAGTGTGAACTGTGATTGTACTGCCTCTAGTTTCGGTTTAATGTCATCGGCGTAAAGGTCGCTATTTAACAATCTATCTATCAAACTACCTATATAACAATAAACACACACAAACATACAGATGTTCGTGTGTATGTATGTATATATTTTGTAATTAAACTTACAATCTTATAATATGGCATTGCACTTTGCCAGTCGTAAAGCAGTTTGCCGCAAGTTGCTAGTAAACTTACTGCCTACGTTAATAAGCTCATGTTACGCTAGGGAACAGTTGCGCCTATAGTGTAAAATTTTTAAAAAATATATAAATAATTTCGGGTTACGCAACGAACGCGAAGGCAGTTAGGTTCTGTCAAGAGTGTGATGGATAGGGGAGAAATACGACTGTCATTCGGACAATACAAGTATTCAATAAGACGACAAGGTGACGCTTGTTTAGCAGAGGCAATAACTCTAAACAGCTGTGTCAAATTAGGGTGGAGCGAGAGAAAGCGTCTTCATAACAGAGAGACAAAAGGCGCTGCCTCGTACATGCAATTTACAAAGAATACACGAGGCGAACGACTCGATCGCAGTGTAACACCATGTGTGAAAGGTCCAAGACGACACTCTGACACAAAGGGTTTACAATGACTTAACTTGAAGGTTCTTCATATGAACAATAAGGGCTTTTATTCTTCGTATTATTTGAATTAGCAGCCATCCTTACTATTTCTTTTATGAAATTGCTAAACTGCTACAATTTTTTTTGTTCAGACAAAGCTTTTCGTCATCTCTGACATCTCTGGCGTTGTTCAAGACCTGATGATGTCAGAGATGACGAAAAGCTGTTGCGAGAATGAAAAGACGATGTAGCGACAACGGGGAGTTCGTATACGATTCCAAATACGAATGGAATTAGGGAGAAAGGCGGATGTACAGTACCGAGAAGTTATCAACCAGCAGTGTAGGGAGAGGCGCTGAAAGGAAACAACAAGACAATACCGAAATTCGTTACGCCTGAGACTATGGGACGCTAGAGTGACAGGGTATCAATCAGAGGGACATAGCTTAAACTGGAGTAGAACAAAAGGATGATTGACAGGCGGAGGAATTGCTCTTTTCGAAGAATTGCGGGGTGATGACACCAGAGAGTATGTTGGAGTAGGATAGACAGCCTATCAGTGACCAAGGTTTGGCCAGGGCTGGACTCAAGAACTATGTTGCTATGGAGACGAATGGCGAAAACGAATCAGAAGGGAATCATGAGCCTGACTCAAGACTTTGGGTGGAGTCTACGAAGAAATCGAGACAAGAAACCAATGAGGAAGACGTTGGAGGATGGTAGAGATTTGAGCAAGGAATGTGGAAGGGAGTAAAGTTGATAAAACTGTGTGTTTATCACGAGAAAGCAGTCAGTTAGTATCTCAGTCTCTAGGTATCTCAGTCTTATTAAAAGTGATCAGTCACACTAAATTTATGGTCAGTCTTACTCAAATTTTTACTAAGCGATACACTAAATTTCGCTCAATTTCACTAAAGTTCTCTCAGTTTTCTCTCAGTTTTCTCTCAGTATCACATAAATTTTACTCAGTACTATTGAAATGTGCGGTAACTCAGTAACTCAGTATCATTAAGGATTTTAGGGCGCATCTCAGTATGTTACAAGTTCGTAATATCGGTTTTAAATCAATAGTATACTAGACTCTTAATTTCATTGAACTTAGACTCTCGTCAGTTTATGTACATCAATCAGAGGAATTAAATGAACAGAAACATTATTTGTTAACATAAAAAAGGCGTATTGTAACGGCAATGCATACAGATTCAATAACCTTGTTAATTTAAGTTATGAATGACAGAACACTCATAAATAATTTGTGATATGATGGACAAAAGCACATACACTTAATATTGCGTGGTAGGATGCTCAAACACGAATAAACAGACTTAAACATAACACTAGTAATTAATGTGTAGACAGCCAATACTTGGTATTATACGTGAATACATAAATATCAAACGAGACCGGATGCATACCGACACGGAGTGCGAGATATGTGTTGTGGAAGTGTAAAGTCATCTGTGATCTAAATGATAAGTGTAAAGCAATTGTGCTGGAGAGTGGAGGACACACGACGCAGGAGGGACGTTCTACGCAATTTGGATATCTGTTGACAAGTAACGTAAATTACTTATTGTTAGTAGTTATCAATCCACTGACCTGATTCTCACAAAGAAACCACATTGAGATGAATATAAATATCTGATAATAGTTAACTCATATAAATGATCACTATTGTAGATGCAAGTCTGGAATTATGAACTCATTAAGTGTAGGAAGATATTGAATGTAGAGTATGATTTGTTGTATACTTATGTTGTAAATAGAATAGTATCATCAATTAACAAATAAGTTGTGTGATATATTGTTCTCATTTCAGGAGCATGGATATGTACAATCATTAATGTTAATTATTAATTGTTTAGTAAATAATAAACTGTAATTTCTAGATCCAGACATGCGTATTTGTTACGTTATTACAATACCTAGATAGTGATCAATATAATATGTAAAATATGAAAGAAGGAGAAATCATGATTACAGTGAATCACACTATTCAGTTTAAATGTCAAATTAATTAATATTTGAATTAACTCATTAGTTAATTACCCCTTTTTTTATTGACGCCCAAACGCGGGATATCATGAAAGGCCTCATAGCTATATCAGTGAGTACTCTATGATAGTTAAAACTTATTTAATAATCAATTCAACATCAATTAAAATTAAGTAAATGGATTAATTACCTTACCAACATAAAATTTATTAATTTGCATAGTTAATTAATAACTATAAATATAACTTTGTATTGGCTTCCTAACGAGGGGCTTGAGAAGGCTATAACCGCCGCTTAATTGTTTTCAAATAAATCAAAATATGTCAATTAATTTATGCTGAATAAAATAAGCAATAAATATAATTATGTACGCCAACGATTAAAACTGCACAGTTAACGTATCTCTATATAGATCACTAAACATCTGTTTCATTGCAGTACCCACTGAGACAGTGCTAATGCATTAAATATCACGCATTTTACCTCCTACACTCATTGCAATGATGAGGCTTACAAAACATTGCAAGAACTTGAAATCTTGTACAAATTCGGCTATCATTTCAGATAGCGCTCTTAAAGTCAGATAAAAAAGGTGTATTATTCATATCTTTCGTACCACAAACATGAATTTCCACGGAAGGATCAAAACTTCCACAAAGAATCAAAATATAGGTACTATCTAATTTTTCTTGATCAATTTACTGAACAAGTAAAAATTTCTATTCATCTGACGGTACTTATTAGTACATAAAAATTATATTTTAAAACGTTACGCCAGTCTGAATGTTTTTGTAGGCGTGCCTCTATTGTCTGTCGCTATGTTGTTGTTGTTGCTGCAAACATTGCTGTTTTAAAGGTCACATCACACAGAATGTCGTTAACCGTGTTACTGGTCGGTGGAGTTTATAACCAGGAACCCTTATTCTGTTTCATTATTTTCAGTGCTCAGACATTTTCGTGACGTCACAGATACATTCTTGTGACGCTATACAGCTGGATTCTAAAACTTCTTGTAATGAAAGTAAAAAGAAAATGAAACTTTAAAACTGAGTAGTAAGCTAAAACTATAAGAAAACAGGAAATGAGATAAGATTTTAAGATAAACGCTTTAATATTAAAGTTATTAAAATTCGGGGTACGAAATGACGCAACACGTTGCCCTGTTATTAAGTTTTCGATTTTGTAAACGTAGCCTACTGATTTCAAAACGTAGCTTATTTTTATTACATTTTAAACTTGTTCGTACAGGAAAATTTTATTTCAAAAAAAAAAACTGAAAATAACAAAACTAAAAAGTCTTATGATAAGTCCACTAATTAATGACATAAATAATCCTTTCAGGTTCTTAGGTAATTTAGTCCGTTGAGAGTATGAAATGTACATAGACTACTGCGTTTAATTCCATGTGACATATTCACATTAATAAACAAATTAGCGCTGAATTTTTTGCTATAAATTAGCAGAGAGGCACTAAGTCAAATAACAGATCATATGTAAGTATCGAATTTATTACCTTCTTAGCATACCGTTACGCAGAATAAATAAATGCCTACCCTTCCGAGTGTAGCTGCCGCCGAGCGACCAGGTTTTATGCACCCGACGCTTAAGTGCCACAATGATTATATTCACAACACAAGACAGCCAGGCTTGGTAATTATAAAAATAATTCTTTTCGTAAGCGAATGATAAAATTCTTGTGGCCGACGTATTTTCAAACTAGCAAGCCTCATCAGCTGGACCCACGGCTAAACCCGCACAGAAGTTTCGCCTCTCAATGACGTTTTGTATCGTTAAATCTGAAAAGTTTATTTTAACTAATCGGCTGCACCGTGTCATTAAGAATGGTTACGGCCTTCAAATGTGGCCAGCTGTTATCATTTTATCGTGACAGATATTTGGCATTACGCTGCGAAATCGTCGGTGGCGTGAAACGTAATAATAAACTAGTCAGGAAACGACTGGGGTCCGTTTACTTGTCGCCTCGTCGTCCGACGTATCTTTTACATACACAGAACAGTTAATCCCGAAGCTACGGATTACAGCAACAATTGTGTTCAGTGCTGTTAACATTAGGATTTGTATGCCGTTAGTTTAAATTGTAATTGTCTTCTTTTAACAAGCCATAATAAACATTTATGAAATGCGATAAATGTATGTGCGCGCGTGCGTTCAAAATGTAACTACATCGATCACAAAGTTTAAAAGTTATTCAGATATTACAGCAACTACAGTACACAACATTATTTTATTATTTTTTTAATTATATTTTTATTATTTTTTTATAAAGTTTCATGTAGAATGTAGACCTATAAACAATTTAAATGAATCTCTTTCTATTTGCTTCTCAATTAAAATATGATTTATAAAAGAAACCCTAAACTTGCTCAACTAAATTAATTTCATATGTTTTTACGTTTGTTCTCTTTTCTTCTCCTTCTAAGACTTATCTATTTTTCAGCTTCGATAAATTTTAGCGATTAGTGTCTTCCTCTTCTTTATTTCGCGGGCAGTTAAAGTCCAAAATTTTCTTTGACCATTTGTGTTCCGTCACCATTGAACAAGTCAGTACCACTGTAGATGTAGATTTTCATTCACCAGAGTCATCGTGATGGATTATGTATTCTCATACAATCTGTAGCGTGACAGATGTATGCATAATATTGAATGGCAATTGATCATTAGAATAATGAAGTTCTTCATTAGAATTTGGAAGAAAGCATTAAGTTTAATATAAATAGATTAATTCATAGCAACTGTGGAAAGAAATCATTATTATAAAGAAAATCCAAGTTCAAGTAAAAGGAGTTACTAGTGATGAGTCATCCAAGACCAGTCTCATAACCAAAGGTTTTCAAGGTATAACCCAGGAAGGTAAAATAGTAAATAACAAAGCAGTACACAATATGACCAAACCCACAACGAGGGAGAATAAATAGAATAGAAACCCTAAAATAAGCCAAGATCAACCAATACAGGTTGTGTATTTCTGAATTCAAGAAGAAGATGGAGAAGATACCAGTCCCAGAAGGCAGGAGAAAAGAAGACTGAAGAAAGAAGAAGAGGGCAGCATCCTGAAGAAGATGTCATGCTCTTATAAAAGACACCCAAATCCCTATATCCCCAAAATAAATATCTAAAAACAAAAGTATAACGAAATAAAAACCACATGTATATAAATTTAAGAAAGAGAAGTGAACAAAGTAAAAGTTTCCTGTGAACTAAGATGAAACAATAATATAGTACCCATGGAACAAATCTCCATTGAAAAAACGCTAACCAATTTATTATGTTAATAAGACTATACGACCATTTAGCATTAACATAATATATAAGTGAAAGTGAACCAGTGATAGTTTTGGGTATTATAAAAAATGAACCTTGTGTTTCATTCTTGGCAATCACAAACATTGGATGCAATGAAATATGCATTTTTCAATGACTTAAAATGTGTACGGTGACAATATGTTGTTCATAAGACATGAATCTGTTTAAAATAACATTTTTGTTTTACAGGAAAAAAGAAAAACAGATTTCATAGTGCTTTGTGAACGGTTCATATTTGTTAATGACAGGGTACAATTCCCCAAAGACAAGGTATAAAAGACTGTATAAAAACTGTAGAATCCTACTTATAATAATAGTTAGAAATAAGAATATAAATATAAGGTTTTAATGTATATAGTACAAGAATGTTTAAAAATGTTTTAGATATAAGGCCATTTGTTTGGGTCTGAAACAACTAACATCAGAACTATAAAAATAGTTACCACTTGTAAATAGTAGAGAGTAATTAAGATGTTAGTTAGTACAAAACCTTTGTTGTAAACCATATTTCCATGTTGGAAATGGGAATTTTGTTGCAAAATGTCTGATTTGAAGACAACCATTTATTTAAAAAAAAATGTTCTTTATTTTGTGTTAACTATTGTTTGTATTGTAACCAATACTAATTGTTTTTGTGTAATTTGAAAACATGTTTAATTTATAATACTATTTGTAAAAAGTCAGAGAGGGTATCACACATCATATATTGTTTGTAAATTATTTTGTAAGAAAAATTGTTAAAAAAAATCATAGGCCAAAAGAATGGAAACCAAACTTCATCAAAACAGAGAAATTACTCATTTAAAAGCAAATAAACAAAAGGGGTTTAGACAAAATAAACTTGAGATCATGCCATATAATTGAACATACCATTTAGAGAGATTTTAATAAATTATATTCAGAATTATAAATAAAAATAAAATGACTAAACTCAGAAATTTAGACATGGGAGTCATATATTTCAGAATAATGTTTCAGAATACAACTAATTCAATTAATTACCAGAAAATAAGGGAATAGGAACCTTTTAATACAATATAGGATTATTAATATTAAATATAACTGATAAAATGGCTGAATTTATATAATGACAGGAAGTAAATTTTGATGTTTTGGACTCTTCAGAGTATACCCAAACTGAAAGTAAAATTACTATTTTTTGGACAGAAAACACTATAAAATGGCATTATTTAATCTGAAAATAACCAGAATGAACTGAAAGATTAATTTAAATCAAATCTAGTGAATAAAATTGACAAATAACCAAAGTTTAGGCATTCATATAGTGAAATAGTAAAATGTACACAGGATGTGAAAATATTTTTGAACAATGTTAAGGATAATATTATATGGGCTAAGAGTTTAATTGAAACTGAAGGAAACAGTTAGTTAATTATTGGTAGTTGAACGGTTAACATGACATACCTTTGATAACGTGAATAACCTAACCTATAATCGTCATACAAAGCGAGTGTATAGCGAGTTATTGTGAAATCGCGAGTGACTTGTAAAATACTTCTGAAACTATCATATTATAACAGAAACGATCAAGTAACACTCCATAACACAGAACAATATAAATCTACTCCGAAAAACACCATAAAACACTAGAAAACTGTATAATACATTAAACCAAATTAGTGACGGAATCGGAGAAAGTGTTTGAACTAATAATTATACAGATACACTAAATATAACCCAGAATCACTACACCAGTCACTACACAACATATAACAAGAGATTTGCGGACACGAGAACAGAAATATTGCGTCAAAATACATTATTTGGAACGCAGCAGGGACGAGTCACATTTTGATCAACTTGACGGCGGCCATTTGCTTTGACAAACCCAGTGCCTCTTCTTGGTTCATCACAGCTGTTTGGTGAAAACAATTATTATATTTACAATTTATTATTCAATGTCTGTGTTTATTAATAACTATTAATTTGATTGTAACGTTATACTTTTTAAATATAAGCCCGATTTCTCTGACTTTGGTAATAACTGGCTGTTTAAAGAACCCTATATAGTTTTTATAACATATACTTGTAACTTTTTTCGATATCCTGAGAATCGATACTAATCGATAAGAGTCAATATTGCTGTTACTTAATAAAACATTAATACTTTTCAATACTTAATAGTTCTTTATTTCTTCAATAATATTAATTACCAATAACATAATTCTAATTGATAATCTACAAGGACTTTACCACCCGTAAGTGAAGATAACCTAAAAAATAGAAAGGTAAACAAATATCGATTGGTTTACAGACAGTCTTATGAGTGGTGATAGATTATTTAAATTATACTAAAACTTTAATAAAAATTTTCAGAAGAGCATTACACTGTTTAAAACTTCACAGCCCTATATTAATTAATTGATCCTAATTAATTAATTAATAAAATTAAAATTTTTTTTTTTATTATTTTTTTTTATAAACATAATTTTTTTTTAATTTTCTTCAAAACAATAATTTTTGTTTTGAAACTTTCGGTGAAGCTGAGCATATATATTTCTTCATCAACTTTACGCTACTCGACCGGTCTTGCTACCATTGGGACTCGACCAGCTGGGAAACTTAAGGAAGTGTTTCAGGCCAGTAAGACGTCGAGAGCCACACCAATTAAACACCTTACAACTTACAGATTCACACATCAATCTTATTTATTTTATTACAAATTGGCTAGTCCAAACAGAGGGGCTTGATTACATCGGAGTCACATACTCCACAATAGCTTATTATCATCAACACACATCTATATACTTATTTAATTTATTTTATTACAAATTGGCGCACAACTTTAGGGGCTTTAATTAGCGATTGGAAGGCCAATACATTCTGCCCAATCACTAGTTGGAGCTAGGCAACAGCTACAAAGCCAGAGAATTTCGAGGGAAAATGCAACGACGTGCAACATCTAAGAAACGGGCGGCGGAGGCCGAGAAAGAAATAGAAGTTGACATGGACAACAAGGAAGCAACACCAATAGACGCGGAAAGTTCGTTGCCACCAGTGTTGTCCAAACAACATGAACAACCAGGGGAACAACCGGAGATACCTACACAAACAGTGGAAACCAATGCGCCGGAGAAGGAAACAGAGGACATGACAACACAACAAATGTTCAGGATGATGATGGAAATGAATAAGAGAATGGAGGAGAGTAACAAGGAAATGAAGGAAGACTTGAGTAAGAAAATGGACGAAAATAATAAGAAATTGGATTCTACAAAGGAAGACTTGAGTAAGAAAATGGGGAGTGATAACCAGTCCTTGAAAGAAGAATTAAGTGGGATGAACAAGAACATGGAAGGGCTGAAGGAAGACAACCAGTCCCTGGGTAAGAAGATTGATGAAACCAATAAGAATATGGAAGAGAAGATGGAAGAAAACAGCAAGAAGATGGAAGAGAAGATGGAAGAAAACAGCAAGAAGATGGAAGAAGAGATGGGGAAGAAGTTAGAAGAATTGAAGGAAGACAACCAATTGTTCAAGGAAGAATTCAAGTCGACCAAAGAAGAATTGATTAATAAAATTGAAAATACTAATCAGAAAATCGATGAAACCAGGAAGAAGATAGAGAAGAACAACCGACAATTGAAGGAAGAGATGAAAGAAGATAACAAGAAGTTGGAAGAGAAGATGGGGGAGAAGTTGGAAGAATTGAGAGAGGACAATCAAATTTTAAGAGAAGAATTAAGAGAAGTCAATCAGGAGAATTTGGACAAACTGGACGAAAGGATGGAATTGTTGCGAGAAGAAATGAATAAGGAAATCAAGGTTAACAAAAAAGCGATGGATAAGAAGATGGAAGAAGAAAATATAATGGTCAATCGACAGATTCGAGAGATTGATGGAAAGTGCAACCAGACCGAAAAGGAGGTGAATGAGTTTAAAGAAGTGGTGAACATCAAGTTCACAAATATCGAAGAACATAGTCGTAGGAAGGTAGAAGAACAGAGGAAGGAAAGTCAAGAAGAATTCGGAAAAGTACGCAACCAGGTTACAGAACGATGTAATGATATACAAGAGACCATGGCCAATATCACCGGTCAGGTGCGACAAAGCCGAGAGGAGATGGAAGCGATTAGAAACAGACCGACTCATTTCACCGGATTGCCCGTCAACGAAAGCCGAGAGTGGCTCAACTTCCGGCAATACAAACGAAACCCGATGGAGTTCCTGGCCAGGGTAGAAGAATATTTGACCAAGCATAAAATTACTCAATGGAGCCATAGCAGGGAGATATTCGACGAGTCTTTCCGAGACATAACAGATAATTGGTGGATGGCCAACCGGAGTGAAATTTCCGACTACCAACAGTTCCGGAAAATGTTTAAGACAAAATACTGGTCTGAGACCACCCAGAACTTGATCCGTGACAATATTTGTAATGGAAGATACAGGTCACAGTTAGGTAGCAGTATGACGGCATATTTCTTGGGGAAAGTGTGTATGGCAAAGCACCTTGAGCCAGCAATCCCAGAAGAATGTTTAGTGAATAAGATATCTTATCACTATGATGAGGACATTATCAGGGCCCGGAGAGGTAGTCAGATCAAGACGATCCAGGGAATGACTGAGTTATTGGAGGGATACGAGAATGAAGAGTATTATCGGCAGAGCAGGAAGAGAAATGAGAGACCAGAAGCAAGGCCGACTACTTACCCCAATAACGGCAATAACCATACAAATAACCGGAACCAGCCCAGTAATTACGACGGCCCTAACAACCAGCCGCGTAATAACCACTTTAACGGAAATTTTAACGGCGTGAGGAATAACAACCCCTACCCAAATAATAGAAACCACTGTTATCAACAAAATAATAATGTTCCATACAGTCAGAGAAATCCATATCCCAACAATAATGGTGACAGACCTTACCCACCTAACCGAAATTACTATAATAATAATATTAGTAATAATAATAATAGCAATAGTAATAACCGAGTGTCGCGCCCTAGGGTAAATTTTATAAGAGCAGAAGATCGCGGACCCAGGAGATATTATCAACCGAGGAGGAGCAGCTTCCACGGCGCCGACCGAAGATGGAGGAGTGCGGAACGAGACGGCCCAAGATACGAACAGGAAAGACGAAGTACCAGCCTGGAAGATCTTGGCAGACAACCGAACAGGGCGTTAAACATCAACCAGGGTACAGAACGTCAGGAAACAAACCAGAGTTTCCCGAACGATGCCTCGGTCAACAATAACTTAAACAATGATCAAAATGCTTTAAACGAGAGGAGGCAGTAATCAACAACGATGACCCGTTACTGCTTATACTTCCTGGGTTAGAAAAGGATGATTTGCAACAAGCAAACAATGATAAAAACTTCACTATTATCAGTAACCATTATTTGAAAGACATACGAACTGAACTTTTGGAAGAGAACGAGAAGAGTCTCAGCAACAGTAATAATGAGATAATTTATATAACAGCGGAGGTGGAAGGAGTTCCCGCTAAAATAATGATAGACACAGGAGCTAATATTTCAATAATAAACTCCAATGAGTTGGGGAGAATACAGAGTGCATGTGGTAAAACTTTGCCAATGTTACCAGTCAACAACATTGTGTTGGTAGGTGCAACTGGCCGCCAAAATAAAACCATCAGGAAGCAAGTTTCCTTAAGTGTCGTTAGCCGTGATATAGCTTTAGACATGGAATTTTTAATCGCCACCGGATTACCATTTGACATCTTAGTCGGTTGCGATATTCTTCGTAGATATTCGGCAGTAATCGATCTTAATTTAAATAAAGTATCACTTTTCCCGGACGGAGTAACATGGACCGCAGATCTGGTAGGAGGCACAACTATACTTCCCAGCCCTATACATCAACAACTTCGTAAAATAAATGTTCTTAGAAACAGCCCTCTTTCTAAACCCATAATATACAATAATGGAGGAGAGGATTTATGGTCAGTTAAGATCCAAGAAATACGGAATTTCCAGTGCGGAAGCGATAACAAGAAAATACCAACACATCTGGCTGATCGTCTAATTACAATATATGAGAAATACAAGGCGGTGTTTTCTGATGAACCAGGGAAGGTAAAAAACTACCAGTGCCAACTTCGTTTTAAAGAAAACGTAGAGTTTAACCGGAGGTCATATCCAATAGCGCAGTCGCTCAAAGAAGCCGTGAGAACAGAGATAAACAAGATGATTGAAAACGACATAATTGAGATTAGTCAATCACCTTACACTAGTCCAATTATTGCTGTTCCGAAGAAAGACGGACAAGTCCGGCTCTGTTTAGACGCGCGTGAGTTGAACAAGACAATTGTGAATGACAGAACATCTCCCGGTGAAATAGAAGAAATCTTAAAGCGTTTTCATGGTACTAACTTTATTAGCACCTGGGATACGGTCTGTGGTTATTGGCAGGTAGAACTGCATCCACAAAGCCGCCAGTATGTAGCGTTCATTTTCGAAGGGCGCAATTACCAGTTCAAGAGACTGCCCTTCGGACTTGTCAATTCTGTCGCCATATTTGTGGCATGCATGGACCAGATTTTGGGACCAGAAGCGCTCCAATTTACCACCGTCTATGTTGACGATTTACTAATTACATCCGGAACCTGGGAAGAGCACTGTTACAGAGTGGAATTTGTACTAAACAAACTAGCGCAGAACAACATAACATTGAAGTTGGAGAAATCCAAGTTCATAGCGCGCGAGGTACAATTCTTAGGCTTCAACCTAGACGACAGAGGTATTACCCCATCAGCAGAAAAAGTGGAGGCAATTCAGAGGTTCCCGCAACCAAGAAACAGGAAACAATTGCAATCTTTCCTCGGACTCTGTAACTATTACAGGAAGTTTCAGAGCCGATATTCCGAGTTGACCGCCAAGTTTCAACCACAGTTATCTGCCAAAAACAAATGGACTTGGGGTGAAGATCAAGATATTACTTTCCGATTGATAAAAGAAAAGTTTCTGGAGAGTGTGATACTTCGTCACCCAGATTTTAAGAAACCGTTCTTTCTAAACTGTGACGCTAGCGATCTAAGCTTAGGAACGACATTATACCAGGAAGATGAGGAGGGACAACATCTGGTAATAAGCTTCGCTAGTCGCACACTGAACCAGTGCGAAAAGAACTACAGTGTGACAGAAAAGGAATTGTTGAGCGTGGTGTTCGCATGCAGCAAGTTCCGGACGTACATTCTCGGATATCAAGTCACGGTACGAACTGATCATAAATCCATCTCGTTCCTTCGTAGGTGCAAATTGAGTCACGGCCGATTGGCTAGGTGGGTACTCGCCCTACAAGAATATGACCTGAAATGGGAATACATTCCAGGAAAGAAGAACGTGGTAGCGGATGTGTTGTCACGTATAAATCTGGAAGATCAGACTTTCGAGGGAGAGAAGGAGAGCTTAGTAAAAATTTATAACATATTCACGACCAGAGCCGATTTACAAGCTTTGTTAATAAATATCCGAATCCATCAGCAGTCTGATCCTAAGCTGAAAAACATTGTGACTCGTTTGGAAGCCAATGATGAAACCATTTCTAAATATTACCACCTTAACAAGGGAATTTTATTCATAAAAACCGCATTGGACGATGAGACATGGAAGGTGATAATCCCGCACCAAATAGAAAAGGAGGTCATCATCAATTACCATGTCAGGTATGGTCACATGGGAGCGTTAAAAGTGATACAAGCTCTAGAGGAAAATTGTAAGATCAAGAATATCAACCGCAAGGTGAGAACATATATCAAGTCCTGTAAGATCTGCCAATGTGCAAAAGTAAACAATGAAAAGACAGAGGGTATCATGATACCGATAACTTCCAACGCAAAACTGGAAAAAGTGTTTTTGGATATATGCGGGCCATTTCCCCGTAGCGGTGGTCGGCACAGATATAAATACTTGGTAATTATAATGGATCACTACACCAAGTATATAAAGCTATATCCGGTTAATCGGGCAACGACAGCAAAGGTTTTGGCGGTGATTATTAATTTATATATCCCAGAGATCGGTAGACCATTTTCTATTATTACCGACCATGGTACACAGTTTAAGGGGAGGAGATGGCGAGACACGTTATTAGCACTTGGGGTCAAAACGTATAAGACATCAGTCTACCACCCAAGTAGCAATCCGGCTGAGAGAGTACTAAGAGAAGTGGGTAGGATATTGCGCACGTACTGTCACAATCAACAGAAAAAGTGGCAAGAGTACCTAGCAGCGACAGAAACATTCCTAAATTATGCCCACCATCCAGCTATAGGAATTCCACCATACTCAGCCATGTATGAGAAGCCGACTCCCCGAGACATTGAACAAATCATTGAATTTCCAACGAACAACAATAGGAAATTCAACCAGTTGAAGTTTTACAATAAGGTAGCAGAAGATCAGGAAAAACGGCAAGCCAAATACCAGAAGGCAATAGGGCGAATTGTAACATATAAAGAGGGTGAAAAAGTCCTCCTTAAAAATCGAGAGCTGCCTAGCACCTTAGAAGGCATAACCAAAAAATTATTATTACTTTACACCGGACCATATGTTGTGGTAAATGATAAGCATAACAATACATATGAGTTGAAGGAAATCGTTTCAGGAAAAATCAAAGGAGTGTACAATCAAGCTTCTATGAAGAAATATTATGAAGAATGAGTTGTGAGATTTAGAATTTTGAATTTATATATTTTTAAAAAATTCAAAAAAATTTTGTAAGTACATCTTACAACCTAATATTTTGAGAAGAACATTTTGGAGAATTATAAGAAGAAGGAATTTAGAATTTATATTTTGTAAAAAATTTTAAAATAATGTAAGTACATCTTACAACCTAATAATTTTGGAACAAACTTTATGGAAGAAAGGAAAAGAAAGACTTTTGAATTGAAATATAATTATAAAAATTTAAAATTGAGTAAGTACTTCTTACTACAACCTGATAATTTAGAACAAAACTTTATGGAAGAAAGAGAAAGAGAGAGAATTTTGAACTTAATTTAAAAAATTTTAAATTAAGCAAGCACAGCTTACTACCACTGAATTATGAGAAAAACATTTTGGAAGAATTAAGAAGAAAGGAATTTTGAAGTTAATATACAAAAAATTTAAGAATAAAGTAAGACTAACTTACTATAACTAAGTTTATGAGAAAACTTTATGGTAAATAATTAAGAAGAATTTGAATTTGGAGAAATACCAAAACATTCAGAAATAATAGTAAGATCACATTACTATAAACAATTCTGAATGAAACAATTCTGGGAATAAATGAATTAAACAGAATTTGAATGTTGATAGAACGTCAGAACTTTGAAACAAGATAAGATCAACATATTACAAGGATTTATGAGAAATATTTTTCAATTAAATAAAAAGAATAGTTTGAATTTTATATTAAAACTAACCAAGTTCCAAGAAATAATTATGTGTCAATTATGATTGAATTGAGAAGAAAATAAAGTAATTAATTCAGAAAAGAGAATTAACGTTAATCCAGAATAAATGCTAACATTCACAATAGAATTTGAAGGAGTAGAGAAGAATAACAAGAAAGAGTGTAATATGCCAGAGAAGGAAAAAATTTGGAAGCAAAGAGACTAATTACCTATGAAACGATAATGAAAACAGTTAATTAAGAGCAAAGAAGAACAACTCATACCAAACAGATGGAGAAGATGATTTTGAACCAATGATAATAATAAGACCTATATGAAATGCAAAGAGAAGAAATACCACATGAAATATGATATAAATGAATTAATGTTAATGAATGCGAAGGTGGATTAATAACTTACTAAGAGAAAGGAAACAACCAAAATGTTTAAATAAAATGATCAATATAACAACCTGTATATCTAATGTAAAGATACAATGTTAAAAAATTAAATATAATATAATAAGACCATTCAAATAATGAATAAGAAAGACTATATATAGAGACCATGCTAATACTATGAATAACCAGAAGAAAGTATAAAGAGAATTCAGATGAAGAAGAAAGAGAGTTACACTGTAAACAGTAACCAGAATTATTAAAAGAAAGGTTTTCAACCATAATTAAATTAAATATATCAGACAAGTTAAGAGTTTTGAAAAAATATATATGTAATGAGTATAATAATGATTATGAAGATTTATTAAGATAGAAAATGTGAGATAATCTGAGAGACTACGAAGTGGAGAATCCAAAGATATTTTTATTAGTCGAAAATGAGACTACTTTTTATTTATTTATTCGATGACTGACTGAAGATAATTCCAGCAGCATTATGTTTTTTGAGCAGGGATGGAAATGCCCCTGTACTCAATTTATAGAAGTGGTGTATGGCCAGCAGAGAAGTAGCGTACAGTGCCCCTCTGATCTGCCCCAGCCCACGTGATAGGGAATGTTAGGGAATTAATATCCCAAGGATACAACACGAAGTTGATATAGAAAGAAAATGTATTACAATTATAATATATCTCAGAAGACACTAACTATCCGAAAAGGATCAGTAGTAAAACAAATAATTATATATATAAAATTAATTAAACTCTAATTATAAAATGTCGATATACAAATGGAGAAGAAAATGAATTATAAGAAATGATGAAATTATCATAAGAAATTATTTCATCCATAAACATGTCTGAAATAATTACTTCTGGAGGAGAGCAATCTGTAGCGTGACAGATGTATGCATAATATTGAATGGCAATTGATCATTAGAATAATGAAGTTCTTCATTAGAATTTGGAAGAAAGCATTAAGTTTAATATAAATAGATTAATTCATAGCAACTGTGGAAAGAAATCATTATTATAAAGAAAATCCAAGTTCAAGTAAAAGGAGTTACTAGTGATGAGTCATCCAAGACCAGTCTCATAACCAAAGGTTTTCAAGGTATAACCCAGGAAGGTAAAATAGTAAATAACAAAGCAGTACACAATATGACCAAACCCACAACGAGGGAGAATAAATAGAATAGAAACCCTAAAATAAGCCAAGATCAACCAATACAGGTTGTGTATTTCTGAATTCAAGAAGAAGATGGAGAAGATACCAGTCCCAGAAGGCAGGAGAAAAGAAGACTGAAGAAAGAAGAAGAGGGCAGCATCCTGAAGAAGATGTCATGCTCTTATAAAAGACACCCAAATCCCTATATCCCCAAAATAAATATCTAAAAACAAAAGTATAACGAAATAAAAACCACATGTATATAAATTTAAGAAAGAGAAGTGAACAAAGTAAAAGTTTCCTGTGAACTAAGATGAAACAATAATATAGTACCCATGGAACAAATCTCCATTGAAAAAACGCTAACCAATTTATTATGTTAATAAGACTATACGACCATTTAGCATTAACATAATATATAAGTGAAAGTGAACCAGTGATAGTTTTGGGTATTATAAAAAATGAACCTTGTGTTTCATTCTTGGCAATCACAAACATTGGATGCAATGAAATATGCATTTTTCAATGACTTAAAATGTGTACGGTGACAATATGTTGTTCATAAGACATGAATCTGTTTAAAATAACATTTTTGTTTTACAGGAAAAAAGAAAAACAGATTTCATAGTGCTTTGTGAACGGTTCATATTTGTTAATGACAGGGTACAATTCCCCAAAGACAAGGTATAAAAGACTGTATAAAAACTGTAGAATCCTACTTATAATAATAGTTAGAAATAAGAATATAAATATAAGGTTTTAATGTATATAGTACAAGAATGTTTAAAAATGTTTTAGATATAAGGCCATTTGTTTGGGTCTGAAACAACTAACATCAGAACTATAAAAATAGTTACCACTTGTAAATAGTAGAGAGTAATTAAGATGTTAGTTAGTACAAAACCTTTGTTGTAAACCATATTTCCATGTTGGAAATGGGAATTTTGTTGCAAAATGTCTGATTTGAAGACAACCATTTATTTAAAAAAAAATGTTCTTTATTTTGTGTTAACTATTGTTTGTATTGTAACCAATACTAATTGTTTTTGTGTAATTTGAAAACATGTTTAATTTATAATACTATTTGTAAAAAGTCAGAGAGGGTATCACACATCATATATTGTTTGTAAATTATTTTGTAAGAAAAATTGTTAAAAAAAATCATAGGCCAAAAGAATGGAAACCAAACTTCATCAAAACAGAGAAATTACTCATTTAAAAGCAAATAAACAAAAGGGGTTTAGACAAAATAAACTTGAGATCATGCCATATAATTGCACATACCATTTAGAGAGATTTTAATAAATTATATTCAGAATTATAAATAAAAATAAAATGACTAAACTCAGAAATTTAGACATGGGAGTCATATATTTCAGAATAATGTTTCAGAATACAACTAATTCAATTAATTACCAGAAAATAAGGGAATAGGAACCTTTTAATACAATATAGGATTATTAATATTAAATATAACTGATAAAATGGCTGAATTTATATAATGACAGGAAGTAAATTTTGATGTTTTGGACTCTTCAGAGTATACCCAAACTGAAAGTAAAATTACTATTTTTTGGACAGAAAACACTATAAAATGGCATTATTTAATCTGAAAATAACCAGAATGAACTGAAAGATTAATTTAAATCAAATCTAGTGAATAAAATTGACAAATAACCAAAGTTTAGGCATTCATATAGTGAAATAGTAAAATGTACACAGGATGTGAAAATATTTTTGAACAATGTTAAGGATAATATTATATGGGCTAAGAGTTTAATTGAAACTGAAGGAAACAGTTAGTTAATTATTGGTAGTTGAACGGTTAACATGACATACCTTTGATAACGTGAATAACCTAACCTATAATCGTCATACAAAGCGAGTGTATAGCGAGTTATTGTGAAATCGCGAGTGACTTGTAAAATACTTCTGAAACTATCATATTATAACAGAAACGATCAAGTAACACTCCATAACACAGAACAATATAAATCTACTCCGAAAAACACCATAAAACACTAGAAAACTGTATAATACATTAAACCAAATTAGTGACGGAATCGGAGAAAGTGTTTGAACTAATAATTATACAGATACACTAAATATAACCCAGAATCACTACACCAGTCACTACACAACATATAACAAGAGATTTGCGGACACGAGAACAGAAATATTGCGTCAAAATACATTATTTGGAACGCAGCAGGGACGAGTCACATTTTGATCAACTTGACGGCGGCCATTTGCTTTGACAAACCCAGTGCCTCTTCTTGGTTCATCACAGCTGTTTGGTGAAAACAATTATTATATTTACAATTTATTATTCAATGTCTGTGTTTATTAATAACTATTAATTTGATTGTAACGTTATACTTTTTAAATATAAGCCCGATTTCTCTGACTTTGGTAATAACTGGCTGTTTAAAGAACCCTATATAGTTTTTATAACATATACTTGTAACTTTTTTCGATATCCTGAGAATCGATACTAATCGATAAGAGTCAATATTGCTGTTACTTAATAAAACATTAATACTTTTCAATACTTAATAGTTCTTTATTTCTTCAATAATATTAATTACCAATAACATAATTCTAATTGATAATCTACAAGGACTTTACCACCCGTAAGTGAAGATAACCTAAAAAATAGAAAGGTAAACAAATATCGATTGGTTTACAGACAGTCTTATGAGTGGTGATAGATTATTTAAATTATACTAAAACTTTAATAAAAATTTTCAGAAGAGCATTACACTGTTTAAAACTTCACAGCCCTATATTAATTAATTGATCCTAATTAATTAATTAATAAAATTAAAAATTTTTTTTTTATTATTTTTTTTTATAAACATAATTTTTTTTTAATTTTCTTCAAAACAATAATTTTTGTTTTGAAACTTTCGGTGAAGCTGAGCATATATATTTCTTCATCAACTTTACGCTACTCGACCGGTCTTGCTACCATTGGGACTCGACCAGCTGGGAAACTTAAGGAAGTGTTTCAGGCCAGTAAGACGTCGAGAGCCACACCAATTAAACACCTTACAACTTACAGATTCACACATCAATCTTATTTATTTTATTACAAATTGGCTAGTCCAAACAGAGGGGCTTGATTACATCGGAGTCACATACTCCACAATAGCTTATTATCATCAACACACATCTATATACTTATTTAATTTATTTTATTACAATGTCCATATATATTCTTCGTTCCTTTTGTACGGCCTTTTCGTAAAAGCTTGACAAACCTTACGTCAATTTTTTTTCGATTTGCATAGTGTAGTAAAATATTTATAAAAACTCAAAAGAATAATAAGATATACGATGATGTTACAGTAGACTTTAAACACGCACCGCGTGTTGAGGATATACTCGGATTATCTATACGAATTCGAGGTCCTATACATATTCCAGATACTTTGGCTAAGTATATCCGCATAAGTATATCCGCATGCGAAATGATACTATGGCTAAACAAACACGTCTCCACAACCTGAAACAAGCAATCTTAAATGAAGCCCAACACAGTATAAAATCTAAATATGTTTCAGCCTACCTAACGTTTCTCCGAGTTCAGTCGAGAAGCCAAGACAAACACTAGTGAAGTAAACACAAAAGTGCAGTACAGAGTAAACAGTAGTAACTGTGCTTACACTCGGTACTTCACCCGTCTCGTCAATGCCCTCTTCACCTCTCGTCGCCTTGTTCTTCGTTTCACGGCTATTTCTGGATTTCACTTTAAGTTTGAGTAAACACTTTACCGTGTACAGTAATAAAATTAATTTAATATACTGACGGTGCGCGCGCGCACAATTTTCACAGCGGTGTATACACCGACCAGCCAGTCATACAATCAATTATTTTTCTAGTGAAGTTGGAATTGAAGTACAAGATGACTTAAACAAAGAAAGCAGGAAACCTGCTTAAATATTCGAAACATTTAAAACATTTTACGTTTTAATAATATGTCTCTGAACGTAACTACAAATGTTTATTTGTTTACGTACATGTACACAAATCGGTACCTATATATTTGTGTCATTAAATTTTGAATGCCATTAACATTACATCGCGTTTTGGAACAAATGAGTACTTCAATAAGTGGTGAATAGACAGTCATTCTCTCCAGCACAAAGTCGCGCTATGGACGGTGAACGTGTACTAACTTTCATCGATGCTCAATACCTGTTCCAACTTTCTTGAGTAAAAGTTCTCTTTAATTTCGATAATTAAATTCGTACAACAACGCTCAGAAGAGCGAGGAGGAAAATAACTTGCTTTGTAACATCAAAGGGACGGGTCAAATCAAATTTCTCATTAAGTTTGATGTAGGTGCGTTATAGCACGGACCGTCATGTCATCACGTTTTCCACCCATTACTTATTACTTACGTCACAATACGGCTCCTACTAGGTTTTCAGGTTTAAAGTAAATTATAATTTTCTATATACGTTTTTACGATTACATAAAGACCTCAATAGACTTTTTATCATCCACACACGAAATCTCTGTTTGTCTGTCTACCTGTCTATCTGTTTGTGTACCTGTCTATCTATCTGTCTGTCTGTCTGTCTGTCTCTCTCTCTCTCTTTTATACACACATAAAGAATATTATTTTATACTTCGCGCGCACGTGTGTAAACATAATTGTTTTACTTTATTGTATTTCCTTCTTTTGGTCCCATTTATTTGTTATGGCTGATTATGATTACGTAAGGAAGCGCTTTCAAATGGGAGGAAAGAAAATAGATAGAGTATCCTAATGAAAATAAAATATAATTAGCAAGAAACAGAGTGAGTCGTAATCTATGCCTACACATTAGGCCTATATATTTTTACATATACAACACACATCTTTCAGTATTCTTGATCAAAATTACTTCGGTTAGCTTAAAACCAATTTTCAAGAACTTAACTTTGTTTTCACACAGTGTTTTCGAGGATCTGTAGTGTCCCCTTCTTCGATGCGACTTGAAGGGGAATACCGTATATCGCAAAGACGAAGGGTATCGGAGAAGTCCTCGTCAGCGTTATGCAGAAAACAAATTAAGATTCTGAAACGTGGGTTTTCCATTAGTGAAATTGTGTGTGGGGGGGCGCACGCGCGCTCTCTTTCTCCTTCTGTACCTTCTCACATCCGAGGATTGGTAGGTGGCTTCTCTTATTATTTCTAACCCGTTTCCTTCGACCACTTCATCCAGGAACCTCCTCCTGGCCTTCATCTACCATTTCTCCCTCTAATACCATAGTCATATAACTGTTTTACTTAATGTGTCCCAGCTATTACTGTTTCTTCTGAAGAGATTACTAAAATCATATGAGGACATCGTGTATCTTCTTAAACACTGTACCCCTGTTTCTCTACCCCACATTTCTTGGTCAGCAACCTCTTCACTTTCTTAAAACTGTTTTTACTTTGCTTTCCTAGTTTTAATGTCTTCGATAGCTCTTCTACCCACTGACCATCTATTAT
Organism: Magicicada septendecula; assembly: GCA_034769895.1. Taxonomy (NCBI): domain Eukaryota; kingdom Metazoa; phylum Arthropoda; class Insecta; order Hemiptera; family Cicadidae; genus Magicicada; species Magicicada septendecula. The sequence continues at coordinate 667,849,618 of CM068368.1, forward strand.
CCAAGTGATCTTACTTCTTCATCGTTTCAGTATTAGGCCTATATCTCCCAGTTGATACTTGTTCATAATCATGTGATGTACCCGCGCTAAGCAAATTATCGATAATAAACAAATTATCGTGTAATACTTTCACTACTATCCTAAAACGCTATGTTATGAATATATTTTCTATCTCGTCATTGCATCTTATTCTCAGAATTCATCCGTAGTTTATGGACACTTATGCATTCTCCTAACTCTTTTCTTCGTTGCTTCTGTAGAAAGTAGAAAGTAAACGCCTGTTGTGTTGAAGGTACACGCTTCGCTATCATCAGCGACAACGGGTCTTATACCATTTTCTTTATAATTCAATTTTAGAACTGCGAACGATCACCTTAGACTCAAAAAATTTCATATTTGTAAAATTGGCATATAATGCAAAATAATTAGTTTCTTTACGTCCTGAGCATTTCTGTTCTATCGGATAAGTTCAGCTTCTAAGATACGTAAACCATTTTACAGTTTTACAACATAGGAATTATGTCCTTCCAATTCTCCAAACGCTGTCAGGCCTACTTGATTTCCAGTTTGTTTATTCTCAAATCTTTATCCAGCCCTTACTTTTTAGCAGGTGTAATGTTTCTTGCAAAGTGGACAAGCGTCACATATGTATAATAAAAGTCGCCTACCACCATTCCTTTTATTATAAACATAAAAATTATTGTGATACTGAAATACTAAATAATACTGTTCAAATGTCATTATGAGTTGAGGTTAACTGCCCTTACATTTGTACATTGTGCACTGATAGGTACTGTTCTGCAACATAAATGAATACATTCTGCCCTTTCAGCGACCTTCTTACCACTGTTTATAATTCTTTTCCAGCTTTGTAAACTTGCTTTCACACATAAAACGCGTGGCTATAATCCTGAGATGACTGGTGGATAAGTAGCTGCAGCATTCAGGTCAACCGTTCACATCAATATTGAGTTTCGCTACGGCGTTCACCACGTTCACTCTACTGGAAGACTCGGTCAGATAGACAACGCAGTCAACGCAACTAATTTCCGAATACTGTTCTTACTCACGTTCATACACTAGGATGTTCCTGAGCTGCAGAACTCGCTCACTATTTTGAACGAAGTACATATACTATTACATAAATTTTGATGATAGGTAAATTTTTATTTATAAAAAAAATGTTAAAAATCGCATTTCTCTACTACTTCTTTAGTAATATAACAACTATAGAGCACACAATCATACAATAAATACTAAACATTCGGAACAATCGGATTTGAGTTAAAATTCCTTTAGTCTGACACGCTGCTGAATTTTCACAATTTAAAAAAATTTTCATGTTTTTTTTAGGCACTGGGGTCCTAAAAATTTTAAATTTTCAAAACTTAACACTACATTCAGTTGTTAGTTACAATGCTCTTTAATTTGATACCTCACACGATTTAGGGGGACTTTAATAAATTTTCACACACTTTTTAGGCCCTGACGTGAATAAATTTTAAGATGTTCAAAAACGAACACTATATTCAAATTATGGTTTAAATTCCCTTTAATCTGATGCTCTACATGATTTTTTACGATTTTATCGAAATTTGCAACCACATTTTAAGACCTGACGTCCAAAAATTTTTTAATTTTCAAAAACGAACACTATATTCAGACTCTGGTTTGAATTTCCTTTAGTCTCATCGGTTTTTGCGATTTTTTCACAATTTTCAGCCCCACATTTTTCCTTCCACCCACCTACTCTTGGAGGAATCAGTCCCCAAACAATAGGATTCTGTAGGGAGAAAGTAGGGATATGCACGCCAAGTTTTACGAAAATCGGTTGATGTGTTCAAAACTTAAGGTGAGACACATCCCAAACAGGTAGATAGATAGAGACACATCCCAAACAGGTAGATAGATAGAGACACATGCCAAACGGTCGAGTAAAAACTGAAAACTCGCTTCCCTCGTTCAATAATGTTATATCTGCCTTAGAAAATGGTGAAGACATTGTTTTTAACAAAACTTCATTTTATTTGCTCTCTGGCGTTTTAAAAAGATTCGTAAATGGAGATGACTATTTGTTTACAGGCTTCGTCTTTATAAGAGGGTATAAAAAAATTAAATGTGTGTATAAGCGAAATTTACACTTTTCTACATAAAATTTTGAATAATATTTCTGTATTATTCGAAAATAAAAGAAAGGGATAAATAAACATAAAATATGTATAAACAATAAAACAAATTCATCAAATGGAACAGAAATGGTAAATGGGAACAGAAAATTCATCAAATTGGGGTTCTGGTAAAATATAATCTTAGTAGCACGTGTTTGTAATGAACATTGTTTTGTGTTTTCGAAAAGCAAAATTTTTAATAGGCTTATTTTTAAATTTCCATAACCTGCCTGAAAGACAGAGAGACTTTTGCAAAATTCACCGTAATTATCCTCTAGACATTCTAAAATGGGATTGATTATTTTAATTCAGTAGCGATTCCTAAACAAATATTTAAATTTGTAAATACAATTTTTAAATCAAAACTAAATAACCGTATAAAATAATTAAAAAATCAAAAATGTCTATCCATACCCCCTCACCGAACGGTTTTGCGCCGTTTCGGCAGATACGTTCCTACCATCGTGAGACTGCTGATTCTTTCTTGATTTCTTACGACAGAATGAGATTTCAATCTTAGGACATCAAGAGAAATCAGCAACTTCAAGATGGCAGAAACGGATCTGCGGAACGTCGCAAAATGCACGACGTAGATATAGATTAATTAACATATATCCGTTACGCAGATATATGTTATATGTAGTAACCAGATGTGTGTGTGTGTGTGTGTGTGTATATATATATATATATATATATATATATAACCTAACACACTCCTTAATATATATATATTGCAACAGAACACAGGATGATAAGATATGCTATGTATATCAGAGTACATAAATGACGAGCATTTTCTTGTTTAAATTTGTTTTGTGTAATATTTTGTCTTTTAGTCATAAGTTTTGTATTTAAAATTGATAAGCATATAGGTTACACCAAACTATTCATAAAAAGATGTACTATATTGTCATGTATTTTTTGTATGAATTGGTGCGCGTGTGCGGTTGTGATAATCTGCGATCGCTATAGCGGCAGTGGTAGTTAACCGATTTACATGAAAATTTGACAAGGAATTATTTAAGTAAATAGCTTCGATTTTTCTATACTCTGAGGTTTGTAACTATTTTAGAAATATGGGTTTTTAAGTAAAGAAAAACTCAAGTGTAACTCTTATCAATGATAGGGTAATAAAATTTGTAGATAATTTCCATGCAGGAGTATGCTAAATTATACAAAGTTTTTCATGAAATTTGTGTATCTGGTCGTTCCATCAATCATGTGACTTGGGCTTGGCCTATCAAAATAGACCAAATTCAGTGAGATTTATACGTTGCAGAGCTAGGATGGACACAGTCTGTCTGTCGACGTTGCTGGGGGAAGTTGTGCCCGGGTAAGAGAGTTGTTCTCTTACAAACGTAAAAATATCTTATATAAAATAAACCATAAACCTTAAAATTCTTAACGAAGTTTTGCGGTAAGAACCAAGAAGGAATAGAGGAATATCTTATATAAAATAAACTATAAACCTTGAAATTCTTAACGAAGTTTTGCGATAAGAACCGAGAGGGTAAATAATTAATTTAAACATATTTAAAGCTGTCCAGGTCACTGTATGATAATTATATATAATTTACCTTGTAATTTCCGTCCAGTGACGTCGAGCGTAATTTGTATGGTTACGCGTTTCAGGCCATGTGGCCCATCCTCAGACCATCACTCCGAGAGGAGCTCGTTAAACAATAAAATCCACACAAAACAAACACATAATAAATAATACATAAAATATATTAAATAAACATATAAAAGCGTTCTATTACCCGAACACGGTGCACCGCGTGGATGCTACACGCGGTGCAACGTGTTCGGGTAATACAACGCTTTTATATGTTTATTTAATATATTTTATGTATTTATTTATTATGTGTTTGTTTTGTGTGGATTTTATTGTTTAACGAGCTCCTCTCGGAGTGATGGTCTGAGGATGGGCCACGCGTAACCATACAAATTACGCTCGACGTCACTGGACGGAAATTACAAGGTAAATTATATATAATTAAATAATTACATAAAATTTAAAATATAATACAGTGCTGTTTCGTGTAAGTTAAGATATCCGCTTAGGGAACTTAAAGACACTACAAGATATCGTGGAAGGTGTTCATTAAACGCACCGCATTAGTAAATACCCAGATAAATCCTGAGATTAAGAAATTATAAAATATAAATTAATAATAAACTGAATGAATGAAATTTAAATCATTGTGAGTGAACAATTTATCACGAAACTAATCAATCGTGGAAGCAGTCAAACATAACTACGAGACTCTGTGACATATCGCCGCTGGAGCCGCTTGCTGTAGAAGAGGACGACGAGACGAAGAGGACGCCAGGAAGGAGTGAAGCTGTAGAAGAGGAGGACTGGAAGAAGAGGACGCCAAGACGGGACCGACGAGACGAGAGGAGGACGTTGCAGCAAACAAGTAAAATCGATTTATATTATCGAACAATACAAACAATTAAATATATTATCAATACATGACAATTTAAAATACATTATACATCTTTATAAACAATATTTGTATACAATAAATAATTTTTCATCTCCTCCATAATAGACTTGTATCGATTTTTACACACTCAAAATATCCTTATTAGAATAATAAAGTTTGATCTGTTGATATATATATATATTGGGAATACACACACCTTAATTTAATACTAGTTTACAAACAAGCCATGTTTGTTGGGCATGGCTGAGAATAAGAATACTGCTTGATGCTCGAAACATGTTCCAAATAAGAAAAAACATCCTGATTGTAAACTAGTATTAAATTAAGGGGAGCTGTTTGCATATTTATAGATATACTGTATATTGTTTGCATGTGTGTGTGTGTGTGTGTGTGTGTGTGTGTGTGTGTGTGTGTGTGTGTGTGTGTGTGTGTGTGTGCGTGTGCGTGCAGAAAACACACACTCAATCCTATGTATTAACATTGGTGATCGTTTCAATGTTGGCCGTTACATTTTCAATTAAAAACAAATTTTTATTATAAGGCCACAGTTTTACTTAAAACCTATGATTAATATAAACTCTATAGCCTAATGTGTTCGTGTGTGTACAATGGGATGTTAGTAATCGAAATGATATTAACATAATGTAGTGGCAACAACGTTGGTTCTTGCCGCAAAACTCCCATCTCTCTACGTCTCAACATGCGTGAAGCTACAGAAAATTAAAACAAAATTAACAAGGTCAATATCTACTTTAAAAAATTCTGTATTGGGTATTATGTCTTAACATTAGAACTTTACAGCAAAAATTAAAAACAATTTTTAACAAATTATATGAAGATAAATGTAATGATTTTATTATAAACGAAAATAATCGCCTTAACGAAAATTAAGTATGTTTATACACAAACACTTGCTTGCAACAAAATAGAACCTTGTCACTGAACTATTTCATCACTCAATTAATACTTCAAAATTCGTATACACTTACTCTACCAATACAAAAAATACAATAGGCCTACAATAAACATCAAGCAGAAATTACAGGGAGTTTATCGACATTGATAACTTGTTGAACTATGGTAACACATGAAAAATGGTAAAGCAAGTTGTTAGACTTCAAAACTTGACAATTGAGAGAGAGAGAGAGAGAGAGAGAGAGAGAGAGAGAGAGAGAGAGAGAGAGAGAGAGAGAGAGATCCTTATAAACTGGGCCCCCGCAATGCTAGTCCTGCAGACCCGTTAACTACGATACTGGTAATAAGTTACAATCTTTATTTAATTAATAAAATTAGTTAAATTCGTAGAGATAGTGTAGATTAAAAATGAGTATAGAAATACAATTTGGAACACTGCCTTAGAAGGAAGAATTTTTTTAGTGTCTATTGAAATTTCTACAGATATGTGACACAATTTGTCAGTTTTCAAAGTTCAAAAAGACATCACAGGGGGGAGAATCTTAGGTCGGTGACCGTCTATGGAACCTTATTCGCGAATATCAAAATCTAAATACAATCTATAATAACAAAGCAGCCATAATTAAACAAAACAATACGATATTCGATCACTTTCGTATTAGCGTCGTCATTACTTATAGATTAAGATCCTTCCCGCGGGTACATAAATATTGATTACCTTAAATATTAATTTAAATTAGTGTACGTATTCGTCGTGTTGAAATGCCTTACAGTATCCAAAATACCTTACAGTATTAGTAATTAATTTATCCCCAGTACGTTGGTAGTAACTGATAATTTCTGTACGGATAATTGCTTAGGGTTACCGAAGAGAAAGAAATATGTACATAAAATGAAAATTAAGTACGGTTTAGTTGTGGCTGGTTACTACTCGATTTCCTAACAATTATTAATTTATAAAAAAAAATGATAGAGCTCTGGTAAAACTCATTTGGATAGTTATTCTGATTTCGGGCCGATGTCTAGGAAAACTTCTGTTTATAAATAACAAAAGTGTACCACAAAGTGACAAGTTATGTGTACAAAAGTAAGGAAGACTTTGGCTCACCGTAACAAATAATTCGAAATTTTCTTATTATTTTCGTTTTCTAGCTATTAATTTATAAGAGAAACTACTTCACACCCTTCACACTGTATCATTCTTACTACTGTCGGCAAGTAGCGATACCCTTCACACTGTATCATTCTTACTTATCTGAAAAATAAACACAAATATTACGCCTGCACGAAAGTGTTATGAATGCCATTTAGATAAAGCATTTATATATGCGAATTACGCAATCGACAATGTAAATTTTCTTCAATTAACAGGTGTAAATTGTAAAAAAAAAAACACGTATGTTATTCAATGTGGCTGCTTGTATAGGAAAGTGGCAATACCATCACTAATCCGCAAGGTTCTGAATAATTATTGCGTTTGAAGGTTAGTCCATGCGGTACAGGAGTGAAATGCCGCCTCCAGCCAAACAACGGGACTGTATACCGCAGTGCCGCGTGATCGTTAAGTCTACGCCCATGCACACGTAAGTGCGCACTCGCACACAACATCCCAATTGTTGTGACAAATCTTTTTTTGCTAATTAAGCTACATCATCAGGATAAAATTACGAAATATGAGCAATTTGTTCATTACACAAAAATGATTCGTTACATATACACTCCTGTAAATACAAACAAAGCACTCAAGAATATGTTCCTACAGACCATAGTCTGTCTGCGTTTCAGTGTGTCTATTGTTATGTAAATGATATAGCAAAAATTATTAATGAAGAAACTAAATACCGAAACAATATTAGGACTAAAGCTGTGTTTTCTAATCGAGACATAATCTACTACTTGGAATGTAAATTACTTACTCTGCCCTACAACATTATTTATTTAACACACGCGATGATCAGAACTATTCTACAGTCTACACATTTTGCAGTTCATAAAATAAAGACGTAGGAAAGAAAACCTGATTAATAGTGTTTCTTTATACAGTATAGATGAATGTGTGTTATTAATGAATGTCATTATGTGAATAGGAGCGTTAATGAAGTCATTAATACCAATAGTTTGTTGTGGTGAATGGTATCTACTCTCAGGAACACAAAGCCCCCTCCCACCACCATACACAAAAAACATAACATGAAATTTTTTTTATGCCATGTGTTTGGTATGTTTTCAGATCCAATAGGCCTTGAACAATTCTATTTCCAAAACAGAAAATTAATCATATTAGGCTATTAAATTTATAGGTGAAGTCTGAATTCTCCACAACCACCCAAGGAAAACTATTAATAGAAGCCTATACATTAAGGGCTTTTGACTCTCAGTGGCTCATTTCCTATTATAGAAACAGTTAAATTTTGTAAACGACAAATTTCCAATGCAACAACCAATGAAAACCGTGACGACACTGAAACCGCTGTCCACATAGACACACGCACAACTCTCGTGTACCCAACATTTTGATTCGCTGAGACAGGTTAAACATTATTGAAACCAGATGTTACTCACCAGTCCAACCATGGCAATCACCCTCGCAGCCAGTGACAATTTGATACAGCATATTTTTAAGTCCAGTTCATGCGTTTCACTCATCCCGACAAAATAAATATATTAATGCATATAAAAAAAATCAATAAATAAGACACTATTAAACACAGATCATAATATGGTCACGCAACTAAGAGTGGATCATTGTCCAACACACGTCCGTACGAGTACACTTCCTTAATCGTCATAGTCTGTCAAAACGATCACAGTCAACAGACATGATGCACTGTGTACTGTCAAAAGGTTCAATCACCGATAGAAGCTAGCTGACGCCCACGACAACGCCAGCAAATCTACTGAACGATGATCACGGCGCAGCCGACAACCGGTGTGTAACGCGCATGCGCCGGCTCATTTGCATTGAATACGACGGCCAGCTGTTCCATTGACCGGGAAAACAGCTGATCGACTGGTCTGTTCGCTCTGAATAGATTTTTGCATAGCAGACAGCTTAAGAGGAATAACAAAATCCATACGTCTATAGAATATATATGTAAACCACGTTTGATTGTTTAACATTTTATTAAACCCCAGATTATTATTTGACTTAATGTTATGTTATGAAAGCTGTGGAACGCACTCAATATGCGATGTCAAATTTAAAAAAATAAATAAATGTGTATATAAAACTAAAATGTTTATAATGTTAATTAACAAAAAAATTGTCTCGCTAATAAAACAAACTAAAACTTCAATTCTTTTACTGTTCTATTTACAAAACTTTTACACATTCTTTTTACAATCATGAATAAAATAATTCTAAAGGGTAAATCATAAATAATACATTAAAATAATCAGTAATATATTTGAACATACAAAAAACCCACATAAGTAATTAAAATGGACACCTATATACTAAAAATATACAATAATATAAAATAATGTCATAAAATGTCACATAATGAAATATAAGTGAAAGTGGAGAGTTTCTTCACTTCTCAAACAGTCTAACGAAAAACTTCGCGAAGCTCCACGGCTTAATGTTTGCTTAAATTTGAAAGAGGGACGCAACTCGTCACTGATTTAATTTTTTAGTTTCGTCTATTCCATTTATTGGTAGGAGGGTGCAGACAAATAATTTTAAAAAACAGAAACCATCCATCCAAACGTCAATGTTACTTCGCTCATTGCCATAAGTCGTCTCCATCTGACGTGGTTGTTCGCGATTTGTTTAATTTCCCCCAACATCGTTGCCTCGTCGAGAAATGTTGTTCTCGAGGGTCCTCTTCCGCAGGAACCTTGTGGGGCTTATCGCGAGACATCGTCTACCGGTTCCTCTGGTACACCCGGAAAAAAATTAAAAAGTTCCTTTTCCTTCTCTGAATTTATTTTTACCCGTTTCTTGATTTGTTCTTCAGAAAACGTGCAATATTCTTCGCAGCCATCTGCTTAGATATTTCCAAGTTTTCCTGAAAATACCTTTGTGACTTTCCAGGCATTACAGGCCAGTAAGAGGACAGATTTCGCTCTGGAGGAGAAAATATAAATTTTAGTTTTCATGGAGTAATGTCTGGATTTCCAGACGTTTTATAAGATGCCAAACGACTCCCCAGTTTTACGAATCCACTCCGTATCAATGCTATCAGTATCACAGTTTCTTCAATGAGAAAGCCAATATAAACTCTGACAATCTCAATGGGCTGATTGTTTATGCAGATCGGGTCAGCAATTGTATTTGTATATTTGAATGTTAGTAAAACTGTACTTATAAATACAAATTATTAACTAGTGGTCGCCCAGTGGTCGAAATTCGACCGTAATTCATTAAATTTTTAAGTTTGTTGTCAAAGAGTATACAAATCATTGCATATAATTTTTTTGAATTTTGTTCTATTACGTCAGCTGCGAGCGTGTACAAATACGTCATTAGCGTGTGTTGTTTGCCTTAATTCCCTGCAATACCTATGAAATTTAAAATTTAATGTTAGTAACAGTTGAAAAAAAACACAATTACAGCTTGTATTCGTATTTATTTTTTGATATAATTCATTGTCAGTTTTAATTTTTTCATGTTATTATTGAATCAAATAAATGCTAATAAAAATGAGACTTGACATTCGTAGAAGTATAAGATACATTGTTTTCAATTCCAGTGGATTACATTTCATTTTTGGTAAGGTACAAAATTCGAAAACAGTTTGAAGATTATCTGCTACAAAGCTTATATAATTTTTTAATTTTTTTTTTTCTATGCATTAATTTTCGAGTTATTTGAAAAATATGAAAGATAGGAAAAATGAGGTTTAGCTTGGCTAAGCCATATTTAAAAAGCAATAACGCGTTTTTTGACATTTCTTTGGGTTTTTTTTTATTGCCATACTGACCAGGTTTCGCCAAGGCTACACAGTTATTTTGCCTATCTTTTTCGAATTATATAAAATTTAAATAAAAAATTAATAAAAAATAAAAAATGAAATAAAAAATACGTGCCTCGTATTTTTTCATATATTTTTCATTAAATCAAAAAAACCGGGCGGTTAAAAAAAATAAACGTTGTCCATTGAACTTAAAATAGTTTGAAAGTGAATTTAATGATTCAGAACTTCTGTGTAAACGATGTTTTTTGTAAAAACTCTTTCATCATTTGCTAAATGCCCTTGGCCATTATATTCGGAAATATAAAATCTCAAACCATCGAATGATCGAACTCTACTTGCTGCGACGTACAATTGACCATGTGTAAAAACTGGCTGCCTCAATAAAATTCAAATTTTTTCGAATGTTTGTCCTTGAGACTTATTTATTGTCATCGCAAATGCAGGTATAATTGGAAATTGAGTTCTTTGAAAGTTAAATGGTAAAACAGTACCGGAATATGTTAAATTTATACGTGGAATCAAAATTCTCTTATTGCGTGCTGTTCCAGTTAAAACTTCGCAATCAATAGCATTACGATGCATACACTTGATGCGCATTCTTGTTCCATTGACTAATGCTTCCTTTGTATTTAAGTTTCTGATCAGTAAAACGATGCAATTAACTTTCAATACTAACTTATGTGGTGGCAAACCACTAATAGTCAAAGAATTCAAAAACTCTACTGGATAGTTATTGATTTCATTGTCATCATCACAAATTATTTTATCGTAGCTATGATATTTTTCTGTTCACCTGGTATTCGATTAAGTATATCAGTATTAATGAAAGTACAATCATCATTTTTAGGTGCTAAAATAACTGACTTCAATATGTTATCTGAGAGTATGTTTTCGGAAATATTTCCATACACCTCATTAATAATATTATTTTCATCTCCTATTAATTTCTGAGGTATTTCAATAATATTTTCACCAAACTGAGGGAATTGTGGGGCTTCATCATTACCAATTTTTTTCAAGAATTCGACAAATTCTATTTCACTTGGTAAGGCTCTCATATTTTGAGTAAATGTTACTTTATGAAAATAAACAAATTTATGCCAACTCGTGACACAATTTTCAATTAAAGTTGCACGTGATCCATGTGGGACAACTGGTAAGATTTGCCGAAAATCACCGCACAGAAGTATCGTTTTCCCTCCAAATGGTTTATGTTTATCATTTTCATCGCATAGATCCTGCAATAATCTATCTATGATTTTCAACACTTGCAGTGGGCACATAGAAATTTCATCAATAATTATCAATGATGAATTTATGTAACGTCCATAGCTACTATTTGCGGTAATATTCGCTACAGAATTTTCCAAAATGGGTATAGGCAATTTAAACACATTGTGTAAAGTTCTACCTCCAAGTAATAAAGTTGAACCTATGCCACTGAACGCTGTTGCAATGCAACTAAGATTAAGCGAATTTAATTTGTGAATAATTGCTGTTTGTGTGAATGTTTTTCCACAACCTGCATGAGCGGTTAAACAAAAAACATTAGATCCAGTATCATGATGCAAAACTTCACGAATCACACGATCAATTAGATTACGCTGTTCAATATTTGCAGTTTCATAATGCTCAGAAAACAGAAACTCTTGTTCTATTGGATCAATAGCATTTGCTTCGTCTGTTCTCTGCGAATACGTGGGAACTGGTCAGTGGCGGTGCTAACGAAACGGGGGCCCCCCCGCGAAACTAATTAGGGGGCCCTATAAAAATGGTTAAATTTTGTATATGTAATAGGGGAAAACACTTAAATGAGTTTCTATTTACGTGTGTTTCACAACAATGGTTTGTGAATACTTTCTCGTCTATCACAAAGCGTTTGCAATTTGCAAAGGATGTTTTACACGTGTACAAACTCTTAAAATTCATTGTTGCTAAATAGACAAAGTTCTATACAAACTATAAAAAAACCAAAATAAAAAGAATGATTTATTTTTACGTCAAAGATCTAAATTCAGACTATGAAACAGTACCGCACACAGAGTGTTAAAAATTTATTATTTAAAAACGAATATCAAAGTAACATTCTAGCTTTTTTCAAACATTTAAATTAGTATGTAACTGAATTTGTAAAATTCTTGAATATACTCTATACAAGTTCTCCTTAAGTCTAATCCAATTCAATAACACTCGAACTCAAGTAATGTACAATATTTACAGATGAGGATCAACCAAAGTTCATTGTTTTCCTAAGCCTAGTCTTCTTTTTTTAATAGCTAAGAACTTTTCAACCACTTCGTTGATATTAGTTTTCTGTGTCTCTTCATGCTCAATGCTTAACAGTGCCAAGCCACTCAACCGAGTTTCGGCCATGGTACTTCTTAAGTACGACTTAATTTAATTAATTTAAGTTTTGAAAAGCTTCTTTCCGCTGTAGCTGTTGTGACAGGTATGGTTAAATAAAGCTGCAAAGCTGTAGTTAAGTCTAGGAGGCAACTCATAAGGCAGCTGTTCAACCAGTAAATTCATCATTTCTCGAATTCTTTTCTTGTGTGCAATTTCTTTGGTCATCAGAGCTTTGAAGGATATTACTTGGTCAGGCAGTGATGTGGAAAGGTCACCAGGATACACATTTACCAGAGCATTATTTTTCTCCACTATTGTCTCTTGTGAGAAGTTTACTAAATTCTGAGGCGTCAGGAATGAAAACCTATCATCAATGCAACGCAATCCTTCGAATCTCATTTGTAGCTGAGCTATTACAATATCTAGTGTTGCATTGAAAACTTTTACTTCAAATGATTTCACTGGGTCGTCAATTCTATGGTCAACTGATAATTCAACAAAGAAGCGTTTTACAACTCGTTTACGCTTATTTTTCATGTTACAAGTTATGTCCCATGACTGGGCCAACTGGGGCCCCCCATGAGGGTCGGGGCCCCCCCGCGCCGCGGGGTCCGCGGGGGCCTTATCGCCGCCACTGGAACTGGTAAACCAAGTTCTTGACATGACAAATTATGAACATTCAAAATATCTTCAATTTCTAATAGAGCTGTATTAAAGGATACTTCTTCGTTGTAATCTCTCAAAAAATCTTCACTAAGATATACTTTAAATTCATTCCATAACGCCAATGCATTGGCTGGCACATTTAATGCACAAATGTAACCAAATAAATTTCGCATTTGTTTTGGTGAATGTAATTCTTTTGCTTCATTTAAACATTCGCGCCATTCATTATCATTTGAAGCAATGCCGCGAGCATGGCACGTTTCAACAAAAGAAGTGTGTATAATTCCATTGTATGTTCTAAGATCCTCAAATGATTTTGGACCACAGACATGTAATAAAAGCAATCGTAAATGGAAAAGTTCGATGTCTTTTGGTGATACTACATATATGCGTGTAATGATTTTATCACCTCCACGCCTTCTCTTCTTCCATTTTTTTCGGGAATCTGCCCACACATAATGCAAAGGAATTTCAATATACTTTTATTCATGCGCTGATGGATCTGATCGATTCAATTCAAAAAATGCTAATAATTTTGTTTGTCTTGCATTTTCAATTGCTTGACGTTCTTGCCCTTCTCGAAAGTAAACATTCTGTCTACGCGGTAAATGAATGTTAAGTCTAACGATGACATGTGATTGAAAATGCATTGGTAATTCATAGATGCGCCATACAGCTTCAGTTGATCCGTCATAACGGCCATTTAAAAAATTTTTAACTTCATCAATTTGTATTTCTTGACCTGGTTCATTTCTCTCTGAACCTAATTCAACAGATGCACTGTCATAGCCTTTATACACGTATTTATAAATGTATTTAACACTTTTAACTGTAGTGCATACTTCAACATTTATATGGCAATTACATTTGCCAAGTAAATACGGATTGTATGGTACAACATAACGATTGTCGAGGCAACTACCGCGAACTTCAGCATTAATACCATTATCACGCCTTCTGTATAATGGATATCCATTTAATGATTCACATGTGAATTCATTAAATCGTTTTGGATAATCTTTTGGCATTTTCCATCTCTCATACATACAGAATTTGGATTAAGTACACCGCATGGACCATGCATCATGTGTTTTACAACATATTCATGTAATGTAGGATGTGTTTGAATGTTAGGAATCTCCGCAGATACAACTTTATCAATATCGGTAGCGTTAACAATTTTATCTTGCTCATTTAAAGAGAGTAAAACGTGAGCATGAGGCAATCCTCTCCTTTGAAACTCAATTGTATAAATGAGTGCTTCAACTTTACCGAAGATTTTTTTTAGTGTAAGGCCCTCAATTAATGATTTCAGTTTGGACTTGAATACATGCACAACAATATCACGTCGAAAATTAGCTGACTCACCTACACCAATATTGCTAACTATTTCAGGCCAACTTGGATTGCAAGTCATTGTAATAAACAAAGAAGGCTTTCCGAAATGTTGTACAATTGACATTGCATCTAAATAATTCTGATACATATTTCTTGGAGATCGATTGAATGAAGATGGTAAAATTACTCTACGGCCAACATTATTGGCATTGGGATTCAATTCTAAATAATCTGTTAAATTGTTGTAAACTTCAGACCTAAGACTTGTTTGATTTTGTCGAATGAAATGTAACCTTGTGCCCTCTATTCTCACATACATATCAACTATCCACTGCAGAAATAATTTTTGTGAATGGTGAAACATGCTAAAATCTTCTCTAATTGCAAGTCGATAGGCTGCATACTGAAGCATGGTTAATTTATTTCTGGGCGCTCTTGAATTAGATGTAGTTGGTACATTATGAGAAATATTGATATGCCACCCAGTATCACCATTTGGAAAAAGTAATGGATACGCTAAAGGGTCCAATGATGAATCCAAAACAGAGATATTTTTAATGGTACCATTAACTTTTGAAAACGAAACCATATTTCGTTCAAAGGGTGGCTCACCATCAACTGTACTAAATATTACTGCTACATCAGTTTGAACTGCATCATTATAACGGCGTAGATCTAAATCACGATTTACTTTAATGAGCATACAAATTTCTTTATTTTGATTTTCAACTCTCTGACAATGATCTTTCATTGCAGTGAATGACCGAACGAAAGGATTAATGCGTTCCAATTCAAGAGAGATTTCGCGCATTATATTGTTATTGCATGTTTGATTATAGTGTTCACGTAATCTATAATTGACAGCAGTGTCAACATCATAAAAATATAATTGCGCATAACATGGTGAGCGACCATATCCAGCAGTCATTGGACCTGATCTGTGATAAAAAACATCATGTATTTTAAAATGATACACTCCACGCGTAACTGTATCTGAAATTTTAGCTTCTGAGCTAACCATAGCAAATGATGATTTGTATTTACGAATGTTTTAAAAATAATTTTTTGATTTTCTTTTTATTGAAGGTTCATTTGAAGTAAGTCCATCATACAATGATTTAAAGTATTCATTTTGACTTAAGGCCGGTAATATTGCTTTAGCCTTATGACAACATGAAGTGAATGCAGTCCTTTCACCTAAAGTGACCTCAGATTCGAAATGTTTTGCATTGCAAAGCCTGCATTGTAAATGCATTAATCCACAATCAAAAGTATTAAAATTTCTTGGAATGACATTCAGTGCGCATTTAAATGTATCCCTCAAAATAATTTCATCATTTTGTATACTATTTACACTATTTAAATTTGCATTTGGTCTATTATCATTTTGACTTTCACGCGAATATATATTCCTTCTTCTTTGTCTCTCACTCCGACCCGTCAATGTTCTATGTCGAGGCATAATGGAAGTAGGTGCGAATATCTGAATGTAAAAAAAAAACATGTACTGAAATTACTGAAACTAAGATTAGACAGGGTTTAATTTAAAAATATAAAAATGTACTCACTTTTTTGAAACCACCAATAATAATTAGGCGAGAGTAAATCAATTCAAATTGCTGCTACAAAATTTTCCTTTTGCAACAGGTGCATATTAAGCAAGCTGTATTTCACTTTCAACTGCACATTAATATATAAAACACAGATATCTAATATACAAAATACAAAATAAACGCTTTTTTGCCTTGACATACACTCCACAGACTATTGTTGCCTGGCAACAAAATTATTTTATTTTTAACAATTACCATTGTTTGAAAAAGTTTAAATGAATTTTCAAGTGCAAATGAATGTATTATTTTATTTAATTTAATGTATTTGTAACACATATTATATATAAATTTTAGCTTTCTGCACTCCTTCTCCATATAAACTTTAACTATGCCAAATCTCACACTCCTCCGTGCGCGCAATATGCTTAAAAAGGGGTACAAAGTTTTCTCTTCACGTATTAATATATAGAATAGATAATCTATCACTCAGTGACCAGAGTCAGATGCACAACAGTTAGGCGAGTCAGGTACTATGAACATCATTCAGGTGTGTGTGTTCTACTTTTTGATGAGTGTACTTTGCTCAATTACAGTAATTGTGAGCTGGATTCTACAAAGTAAAGCCGTTTCACTTTCTTACATGCTGTCGTTAGTAGTTCACTTGAAATGCCTGGTAGCCGAAATATTGCTTTAAAAAATTAAATCAATTATATTTAGTAATAGTTTTTCAAATCTTAATAGTAAATCTGTGTTATTATACACTACAAGAAGGACAAAAACAAAGCAGGAATAAATAAATATTAATGAAATAAATGAACCAATTAAATTGGCTGATGCGAGATCACAACGTAATGTGTTAAATGAAAACACTATTCAGGCGTGTAATGAACACTTTAATATTCAGGTATGACATTTCGTCATAGAATTGACGGACTTCAGATAATGAGGCGTTTTGTTTTGGGCTTTAACGTTTTTTTAGATGTTAATGTACCAACACACACGCGAGCGCCGCAGTGAAAGTGTGCTCCGTGCTCCCATACTCTGCGCTCAACTCATTATATACGCATCATTACACGTTGTAACACCTTGTCGCATGTCTGTGTAGTCACTGTTCGCTAACTCCTCAGCCAGTGGCGTACCTACGCAGGGGGGGATCAGATATTAATCCCCCCCCAGAGCTACTAAGAACTTCAGTGAAATTACATGACCACTTAACGTAGGCCTATTTTCAAGGCAGTTAGAATAAGGCTTATAAGTAATTGCATAAATATTATATGGAAAGAATCCTGAATGTCTTATTTATGGTTTTAATCCCCCCCCCTCAGGAGCCCCTCACTAGTTACGCCAACACTAGCCAGTCCTATGAAAATTTGTGGAAGTAATTGCTAAAGTTATTATCACAGCATTAAATAAACACCAATATCACAGTTTACAATCATTTTTTATTATGCCCAGACTTCACTAACATTATAGCAGAGTAGGAACAGACATTACTCTATAAAATTTTAATAGTGTCCCCTCGCACCTTTCTTTAGAGTGTTCTTTTCAGTTCTTTTCTTTAGTTTAGACTTTTCAGTATATATACTTAAATTATATCCCTTAATAATATTGTCAAGAGAATAAAACGCTTCTGGTAGAGCATATTCTGATCCGGATAATAGAATCTGGTCGTCTTCACATAAAAGTGTGATGAGGACATATCACATCCTAGATAATTAAATACTTTCACCTGTTCTATTAAAATTGTTCCACACGTATTCTGAAATCTAGATATTTTCTTTACTAGATCATAATTATAATTATGTGTGAGGACATATCACATCCTAGATAATTAAATACTTTCACTTGTTCTATAAAATAATAATTCAACACTATCTTTTCTTTTATTGGCTGTTTACCACATAAAGCAATTCGTTTAGACTTTTCAGTATATATATTTAAATTGTAGCCTTTAATCATTTTTTCAAGAGCATGAAACGCTTTTGGTAGAGCATATTCTGATCCGGATAATAGAATCTGGTCGTCTGCACATAAAAGTGTTGACAGTTTAAAGTAATTTAATTTAAATCCACAGTCAGCACTCATATCCCATATCCTACACGTTATGATTGCTTCACCCAAGCAAAGATTAAAAAGCACTGGGGACGCTGAACAGCCTTGACAAACCCCCTTGCGTTGTAAAAATCTTTCTTTCATTTATCCTATTATCCACTTTGATTTTAATATTGGAGCCAGTATATAAGCTTTTAATCATATTTACTAAATATAAAGATTTCCCTTTTTTATTTAAAATTTTCCATAATTTACTCCTGTTAACCATGACAAAAGCTTATTCATAATCAATGAATAACGCATATGGTGGTCTATTAAGTTTCCTACGTTTTTCCATTATTTGTTGGATTCTAAAGATATTATCAATATGCCTAAAAGAGAATCCTTTGCGAAATCCACTTCGTTCTTTTAATAATAGGTTGTCTGTTATTTTAGTTAGTCTTTCAGTAATTATTCTAGAATAATATTTTATAGTCTGATTTTAACAAGCTGGTTCCTCTATAACTATTACAACTGTGCCTATCTACTTTTCCAAAAACCGGGATTTACTTGATAAATGCTGTTTGTCATTTATTACTATTTATCACTACTTTATAAATGCTGTCTGTCATTCTTGAGCGATACATTTATTATGCCAACACAAATTATATATGTTTAATAAACTGTGTTTCACTTTCTAACTTGAATATCTGATAGCTCAATATTTAAGCTATTAATGCCTGGTGATTTACGATGCTTCACACTCTGAAAATCTTCAACGGTGATATCATCCACAGGTATTTCAAATATGCTCTTCTTTATCATTTACTAACTTCTCTATATCATCATTCCATACCTTCATTCTTTTTTTCTTTTACTCTTTGTTTTATACCAGAGCCTCAAAAGCTGCTTTTTCAATATTCTGTTTTAAATCTATCCATTCTTGATCTACATTATTATGCAATGCTTCTTGATCCATACAATCGTCTCACTTTTTCCTATATTACTCTTTTGTAGAGGATTCTCTGCATAAACTAATTTTGAAGCAGGTTTCTGATCTTGTTGCATATTACTTCTTTTATACCATCTTGTTCTTGTCTCCCAAAAGTAATTTTGGCGACTTCTATGAAATAGTCTGAATTAACATTTGTATCTCTGAACACTCTTATGTCCAGTACTTCATTATATTGCTTTTTATTCATTATTAGTAAATTATTATGGATTTACTTCCTCTTTCACGCCATATAAATTTATGCACATCTTTTTGCTCAAAGAACGAATTAGTTATTTTTTTAATTTACTGTAAGAACCAAATCTCTTAATTTTCCCCATTTCCATTAATAATCTCTTAATTTCTTTCAGTAATAATAATTATTGTGTCTTGAACAAATTTTAAGAATAGGTAACCACTATTTTGAGGAGGTCCAAGAATTTCAATATCTCGGAAGCACAGTTACTGAGAATAATGAAACAAGCGAAGAAATCAAAGTAAGAATAGCAGCATGTAACAGTAGCTACTACGTATTAAAACAAATTACGATCCAGGAATACATAAAAAAATGTCAAAAAGAAAATAAACACCACAGTAATCAGACCTGTAGTAACATATGCAAGCAAGACATGGGTGCTGAAGTTGGAAGATATGAAAACCCTTGGTGTTTTCGAGAGGAAAATTTTGAGAAGAATTTATGGATCAGTGTGGGACTGAGAGAAGTGGAGGATAAGAAGAATCGTGAGGTAAAAGACCTTTATGGAGAAGCGGACATAGTTGTGGCAGCAAAGGCGCAAAGGTTGAGATGGTTGGGGCACGTGGTGAGAATGAGAAGTGATCGACGGCCAAAAATGGTACAGAAAAAGATACCTTCTCGTTAAGTGATAAACACTGAAAAGGAAACACAATCCAACCCCATACAATTACACAAGATATACACAGATGATCAACGCTGCTTTCACAGTCTGTTCCCATTAGCGAGTCTGAAGGTCAAGAAGATCAAAACATCAAGACAGAATATTTTGAAAAGAGCGCTTTTCCATATTTTTTCAACTATTATAGTTTACCTTGGTTTACTCAAAAATTTCCAACATAAATCATTTATAAAATTTATATACAAAATTATATGGTAAGTATCCTGAATTTCCCATTTTCCCTGAGGGAAATTGGGAGTCCAACCTTCAAGCTAGTTTCATCCCCCCTTCCAGGAGCAGCTTCCAGTTACGCCACCGGTAATGAATTTTCTGTTAAAATTTGGACTTTGTTTCATTTTTCTGCTGGAATAAAGAGTTACTAGTAATGTTAACTCAACTGTAAGAGAATTCTAGTTGCATTGAACTCTTACCATCACCGTGGACGATGGAGTATTACGTTAACTCAGTCTTAATCCCATACTTATTACACTAAAGATAGACAATCATTATCAAGATAAACTATTTATATTCACGGTATCGTTAAATATCGGTGTCTAACGAATCCGATACTCCTTTAACAATTCCTATCTACAAACGTTCGCCAAGGATAAGTTCTAGGAGGATGCTAAAACATGTCACTGAGTTTGTGTAAGCGACCGTTTGGAGTACAGTTCAAGAAAGTCTTATAAAATAGTCCTTTAGATTGAGAAGATACTTATCTGCAGAGTTCTAAAGTAAACTAAAGTAAACGATGAATTCTTCATGTCCTGTGCAGTAATAGTAGAGGAGTAGGAAGCTGGCGTTGTATACAGAAACTTGTATTCCATGTTGTCTTATCTTCTTACATTTGTAAGGGTGCAGAGACGTTGATTAACAAGAATTCTCAGATATTTTGATCTATGCAATCAGTGCTCTTCTTGTGAGTCTATAAAACAAGACTGAATGGAGTATGATCCTCAAATTATGTAAAATAATTTTACTCAACACAAAAACTTTTTGATTCCTACTCTGAGCACTCGACTAGCGCATGTGATGGGTGCGTATTCGCTAAGAGTTTATACACTACATTGCACATAAACAATAGCACATTTAACTAACACTTAACTAAACACTTAAATATTCCCCATATCAGGAATACTAGCAGAAATATATATACACAACATTGAACAGAACCACATAATAAACAACAACAAATACACTAACAAAATTATATACTGGCACAGGTATGTAGATGATATATTACTTTTATTCAAAGGCAACACAAGACAAGTTGAAAACTTCCACAAATACATAAACACTATACACCACAAATTAAAATTTACACTGGAAACTGAACAAAACAATAGTATAAATTTTCTAGACCTAACAATTAACAAAACTAACAATACACACACGTACAAAATATACAGGAAACCAACCACAACCGACATGGTTATACACAACACATCAAACCACCCAACACAACATAAATATGCGGCCTTCAACCATATGCTCCATAGACTAACTAAAATACCCTTAAATAAACAAGATTACACCGACGAACTCAACACAATAAAATACATAGCAATAAAAAACGGTTATAACCCCAATTTAATAAACATACTACACAAACGCATCAAAAACAAAAACAACAAAACACTAAATACCATCAACACACAACACAATAAGTACATCACACTCACATACCACAACTCATACACACACAAAATCGCCAATACATTCAGAAAACACAAATACAAAATAGGATTCAGAACAACCAATACCATCAAAAAACACATCAGTAATACAAACACAGACATAGACAAATATAACAAAACAGGTGTATACAAATTAAATTGTAATGACTGCAATAGTTTCTACATAGGCCAGACGGGAAGATCTTTTTCATCCCGTTATTCTGAACACTTAAAAGCTTTAACCAACAACAATATACACTCTGCATTTGCCACACACATACACACAGAAAACCACAGTTACACCAACATAGACACTAATCTTGAAATTCTACATTACATACCCAAAGGTCAAAAACTCAACACAACTGAACAATACGAAATATATAAACACCACACAACACAACCAAACAACATACTCAACGATCAATTACAATATAAATCACATACACTTTTTGACACAATTATACAGAAAACAAACAGTAAATTGAATCCCCGCGCCAATCCCCTTCCGCCACACACCACCCCCACTTCACCTTCCACACAACCGTTACAAAATGCTGGCAGTCTGTTACCAAAGCTGAAGAAGGCGGATACTAAGCCGAAACGCGTCCGATAAAATAGTAAGTTTTTCACATGAAAAAAGTTCATTTTTAGTTAAGTGTTAGTGCTGTGAAAGAAGAGATGAATAATCAAGACAACAATAGCACATTATTGGATAGAATAACAGTTATTTAGCTTTAATTGTAATTTGTGCAGAAGAAAATCGTAATACTTTAGGATTTAACATCTTGCTGCGTTTGGACTTAATTTAACTATAGATACGATTAGTTACGCATGGTAACCAACCATTGCTATTTTCGTATTGCTAGTTTCGTAGTGGTATAGTGATCGAAATTTTAAAAATTTTAATTTCTGGATCAAGTGGCACGTTCCCACACTCGAGTTGACGGACACAAGCCCAGGTCGTAAATAAAGACGAATTAGGGACACGTCAGACCCGACGCCAGTGCGAAGACAAGGAAAAAACGTCTGTGTACAGCACACAATAAGAATTTGAGGAACGTCGTTGACAGCTCGCAGTTTGTTACAATTTACAGCACCTAGCGAACGAAACAAAGACTTAGTTCAGCTGCCGAGTTACGCAGAAACGAAATGGAACGCCTGCTGTGGGGGTGAGTTGTAACTAGCACAAATATGAAAGGCTTCACTCTGCTACAAAGGAGTACAGAGCAATCTCGACAAACATATAAACAATAGAACGTAAACTCAGTGAATACTGCAAGTACACCCTGCACAGCGTGAAAACAAACCTTTGACAGCTAACTAAAATTTACAGCTAGAAAGCGTGGGATTCGACGAGGGACGACTCCAGCGAAGGGTTGATAATCGGCGGAACGAACAACGAATAACTTGAACATTTGACCATGACTCTGCAGTCTGTTAACAAAAGATAAGTCAGAACCTCGACAAAGTCTAAACAAAGGTTGACAGACAGCCGGGGAATTGCTCTAGTTTCTAAGAATCCGTACCACGTTCGTCACATGGAATACTCCGGGGATGACGACGACCAACCAGCGTTAAGCATCTTCTAAAAGAACTCGTGGAGAGAGTAAGAAGGGTTCGAACGACGAATCGGGAAACAGAGGACGAGATCTGCAGAGGAGTAGGAATTTAAGGAACCAATCACGAATCCGAAAGGGCGTAGAAATCTAGAATTTGGCCTTATGGGTAGTACGTTTAATAAAAACTGTTTGCGAGGACGCGGAGCGGCAGTAAGTCAGTAAGTCAGAAGTCTACAAGTCAATCGGTCAGAAGTTAATAAGTCAGTAAGTACGACAGTAAGACGGTTGGTTATAGTCAGAACGGTAATACAGTTAGTGATTGGAATAGTTTGCGCGACTTACCGAACTTTCAACTCGGTAATTCATAAGTGAACTTAGACATACGATATGGTCTCAATTACACACAAGTCTGTTCGACAATTGTATATGTTCTGATAAACTACAGTGCGCACGGGACTTGAAACTACAACCGACACGAACATAATAACACGAGTGATTAACATTCCAAAGTATAACAGTGAGTGACGTTTCAAACGCTCTTACATTATAATGATTCGCTATGTTGAACATTTAAACTGAATGAACTATACCGAACACAATTAAGCACATAGAATACACTACATCCAGATAGACGGAACAGTTAATCATGAACACGCACACGGCAAACTCTCAGAGTAATTCATCTTAATGACGATATTAACATCTTAATATTTGAACTCCAAACACTCGACATCAGCGGGCTACAACAACACCATACACATAACGAGAGTGAAAATTTAGTGAAGTGAAGTGATGTGCTCTTCATAACAGTGATTAGGATGCGCGACGAGTCCTCCAGCAGATGTCATCTCACGCCGAGGGAATATTGGATAAACACTTTCACAAGATAAGCTTTTATGTTTATTAAATCTTAGTAATATATACTACTGCACTGTCTCCTCTTTTCAAAGAGCTAACCCCGAGAGGTTATATAAAATCATATAAATCATAAATCTTATAAAGCAATATTAACGTAATTCATCATCTGAGCATAATGAACGCATTTTGGTAGGGACAAAATATATTTGATTGTTTAGTGTTCGTATATGTTTTGTATATGTATATTATTTGCTACATTTGAATGTACCATATGTTTGTGTTTTCAGGAAACAACGTATGAATTGAATTTTGTTATTATATGTGTTTTTTATTATGTACGTATTTGCAGGATATAGTAACTTACTTAAATAACAAGTATAATAAATAAGTAATTATTTTATATTTAATCTTGCGTTCATTATTGCAATTTAACCTTGATTATTAATTTATTTCATTCTAAGCATTTCACAAAGAGTCTCAAAAGTTATGCTAAGTATCAATGGACACAACAAAATCGACCATTGAAATGTCCGATTAACAGACTCATAAATCATATTGATTTAACAACTGTGTTGAGTCTAATCTGACGAATATGAACTACTTTTATATATGTATTAAAGTTAACGTCCATCATAACTCTGTTTAATTAGTACACGAAGTTAATGAGACACAATTTACTAATTCATAATTGGATAATTCAATAATACTTACAATTAGCATAATTACGCTCAATATAAATGGTACGGCAACCTAATTACTTAATTAATTGCCACTCCCGTTTATATACACTATAGTGGGGTGTAGGGTGGAAAAGAGGTCACCTCAACAATCGTAGCTCAAACGTTAAAAAAGTAAAACATAAACTTACTAAATATTATAATTAAAATTCATTTACCAAGGAAACTCCGTATATAAAGGGAAAGTGTGAGGGGCAACTTCTTAGTCGTAACACACATATACATGATACGTGATATAATACACTTATGAGACCGGTGTTGCTTATGGAGGTGAGATGTGGACATTAATAAAAAAGGACCAAGAAACGCTAAGAGGGTTTGAAAGAATGTACGATGTGTTTGTGGCCCGAATAAAGAAGATGATGAATGGGGAATAAGAAATAACCAGGAAATAGATGAGCTATTGAAGCGTGAGGACATTGTAAGATTCATAAAGCTCAACGAATACAGTGGTTAAGTCACCTAGAGCGGATTGATGATCTAGTATTTATTTTTAAATTTATGTATTTATATACATGATATTTAGTATGTTTTAGTTTTACTTTTTTAATGTTTAACTACGATTGTTGAGGTGACCTCTTCTCCACCCTATACCCCACTACGAAACGAGCAATACTTATGTTGGTTACCATGCGTAACTAATCGTATCTATAGTTAAACGTAAGTCCAAAGAGTTACTAGTAGGCCTAATGTTAACTCAACTCTGAGAGAATTATTTTGCCATTGAACTCTTACGTCACCGGTGCGATTGAATATTATGTTGACTGAGCCTTACTCCCATGCTTATTACCCGTAATAAATCGGGAAAGGAGTACCCGATCTACTCAGCAATATTTACATTGGCGACGTCATTAGCAAATGCCAAAATATTTTATCTTCCTTTGTCTTTATTTTAAAATTAATAACGCTACTCTAGGTACAATGTTTTTCACCCAAAACTAACAGCAGGAACTGAAGTGGATTTATGGTACGTTAAAAAAATAGAACAAAAATACAATATTGACTTTTACAACCTTATGCCAAGAAAAATCCTGAATGCGCAAGTATATAAAAACAGAAAGAGGGGCCGACCTAAGATAAGATCGTTGGATGATGTGCTAGAAGATCTCAGAAGAATTGATGTGAGGGGTTAACACTGAGATGGCAATGGACAGGAGACAATGGAAAAGCTTGGTGTTGGAAGCCAGAACTCACGTTGGACTGTAGTGCTAAAGAAGAAGAAGTAGGTTTTCATATCCATTTCTTCTTCCCAAAACCTCTATCCTGACCTAAGAGTATTGTAGGGAACTTTCCTTTTTCTCTTTATGTATATTCGCCTCTTTTAATGTACCAATTCCTTTTTACCCGCTCCTCTATCTTGTTCCATAAGCTTTTCCGCTTCGCCTGTCTTTATGGCTATGTGCCCAAGTAGCTCAGTTATGCTCAATTGTTTAATTTCGTCTAACAATACATTAAATATCGGTATGGAGAACCATACATGACTTCCATGTTCTAAGATTTACATTTAAAATCATTTTCGAAATGAAATATTTCCATAGAAACTACTTCTTTCTACTTATTGTTTCAGCCTTAACCACAGTACTGTGGTCAGTAACGTATACCACCTCACGTTATCGCACTCGATTTTCACTGATGGTGGCAGTCGATGGCACTGCCGAAACGTCTGGTTTTGCAGAAAACATTGGACTACGGCCAAACAGCCCGGGAAGGAATTTTAACAACAAACTATTTCTTTGTTGCCGATTTGGGTCTCCTACGTGGTGACGTAAGTGAATTACGAGGTGAGCTTTATAATCAGATTAGCAGAATATCTGACGTAGAAGAATCCATGTCAAATAAAATAGCTGAAGTAGAAAAATCTGTCTTGACTGTGGAAGAATCTATGTCAACAAAAATATCTGCAGTAGAAAATTCAATGGCAAACATAAGAGAACAAATTAAAAGTGAAATTGAGCACTTCATAAAGATACAACCAAAACAAATTCCTGAACAGACTGTACCAATGATAAAGACAGAAAAAGACACAGAAAATAAGTCAATAGAGAAAGTAACTTTGCCTGCAGTAGGGACAGTTCATGTCAAAGCTCCAACCTTTGACGGAAGCAGTCACTGGGCAACGTACCTCCGCCAATTTGAAGCTGATGATGCGCAAATAATTGGACAGAGAAAGACAAGGCAGTCTCACTTGTTCTTGCATTAAAAGGACCCGCGGCAGAATTACTACAGAAAGTGCCACATGACAGCCAGAACATCTATGCCGAGTTGATAAAAGCTCTAGAATTACGGAATGGTGATAAACATTTGCGAGATGTGTACTGCACTCAGTTGAAAGCAAGGTGACAGCATTCTGGGGAAAGCCTTCAAGAGTTTGAAGCAAGTATCGACAGACTAATTACACTAGCCTATCCTAAAGCGGCAGAAGATTTTCGAACGAGTTTTGCGATGCAGACATTTACTGCCGGTGTCCGAGATAACGAACTACAGCTAGTGTTGCAAATGGCAAGACACCAGGACAGTGCGGACGCCCTGGTACATGCTTTGCAATTTGAGGCCGCCAATCAGAGTCTGGTTGGACAAGTCATAAAGGGCGCGCTAAAAGATCGCGACAGCACAGACGATGAGGAAGACGAACAAGGAACAGAGGCTCGACGGTCGGCCCCACAGAATAAAATAAGAAAGGATGGAAGACCGAAGTGTTATAGATGTGGGAAACCTGGACATCTACAACGAGATTGTCGGGTTAGAATTCAGCAGCAGGGAAACGAGCAGTAGTCGGTACAACGGGGCGTGTACTGACTAACTGGAGGAACGAAGCCCCTAGACAATACGCAATTTCTACACTTCAGAAAAATAGCGGGAGATTGGTGGTTACCGGATTCGTTCAAGAAAGGCCATCCTCAATTACAGTTGACACAGGCGCAACAGTTTCCATTGTGTGCCCCGACGTGGTGAAAAATCTCAAGCCAATCTGGTGCTCTTGCAGCTTGCGAACAGCTACTGGACGGCCTGTAAAAGTGTTTGGAAAAGTGGAGATACACCTACGCCTCGGTCGACTTGAGTTTGATAATCAAGTACTTGTTACAGACATTGTGGATGAAGCAATTCTTGGTATGGACGTTATGAACGCATATGGGTTTATAGTCAACTTCAAAAACAATGTCTTGAAAATCGGAAAAGAAGAGGTAATGCTCTCCACAATGACTACATCAGAAAAATCGATGGACGTCATAAACCAAGTGGCCGTAACTGTTCCGCCAAACTCCGAAAAGATCATCATGGCTAGAACCGAGGTAGATACTAGGGGCAATCAGTGATCTATATTCGAACCCCAGGTAGTCAGCACACCGGGCATACTAATTGCCAGAAGTTTAGTAAAACTTGACGAAACCGGAAATGTACCCATTAGAGTGGAGAATATTTTGGATCAAGCTGTCACTTTACAAAGCAATTCGCTCCTAGGCAAATTGACTCCTGTGGCCTGGGTAGTCGGAATGACGCAATGAAGATCCAGTTCTTCGGATACTTCAAAATTACCAGAGGAACTGGAGGACTTATTGAACAGATCTTCTAACGACCTCTCAAGTGGTGAGGTAAAAGAACTCAGAGAGTTTTTACATGAATTCAAAGATTCTTTTGCAGTTCGGGGACAGTTATTGGGAAGAACCTCTCTTGTACAACATCGCATCACTACCGGGGACACAACACCGATACGCCAACCTCCTCGAAGGCCTCCATTATCTAAGCAAAAGGAAATGTCTCGGTTGGTACAAGACATATTGACAGAGGGAGTAATCGAGACTTCGTCAAGTACTTGGTCTTCCCCGGTAGTGCTGGTAGCGAAGAAGGATGGTGGATTGCGTTTCTGCGTAGACTACCGGAGGTTGAATGACGTCACAAAGAAAGAGTGTTATCCATTAACTCGCCTTGACGATACACTCGACACGCTGTCTGGAGCACAGTGGTTCTCCACATTGGACCTGAAGAGTGGATATTGGCAAGTGGGTCTTCATCAAGAAGACAAGGAAAATACCGCTTTCTCGACCCCAAGTGGCTTATTCCAATTTAACGTCATGACATTTGGACTCTGTAATGCACCGGCAACATTTGAAAGATTGATGGCCCTGGTACTCCAAGGCCTGACATGGAAAACTTGCCTTGTCTATTTCGACGATGTCATAGTCATCGGGAAGACTTTCAAAGACCATTTGGAAAACCTTAAGGAGGTTCTAACTAGAATTCACGGTACCCAACTGAAGCTGAGCCCGAAGAAGTGTTCTCTGTTCCAGAAGGAAGTACAGTATCTGGGCCATCTGGTTTCTGCACCGGGTGTTAGCATGGATCCTAATAAAGTAGACACCGTAAGAGACTGGCCAGTGCCGAAGAGTAAATACGAAGTTCGGAGTTTCCTGGGGTTATGCTCATATTACAGACGTTTTGTGAAAGACTTCGCTACTATTGCTACTAAACCACTACATGAGCTAACGGAAAATAAACGAAACTTCCAGTGGGCGAGAGAGTGTGACCAAGCATTTAGGACTTTGAAGATTGCATTATGTTCGCAGCCAATTCTCGCTTTTCCAGCTTCCGAAGGGAAGTACATCGTAGGCACAGACGCAAGCAATACTGGTCTAGGAGCAATTTTGTCTCAAGTGAAGAACGGTGAAGAACGAGTAATAGCGTATTACAGCAAGAC
This sequence comes from Magicicada septendecula, assembly GCA_034769895.1. NCBI lineage: Eukaryota > Metazoa > Arthropoda > Insecta > Hemiptera > Cicadidae > Magicicada > Magicicada septendecula. The sequence continues at coordinate 667,879,438 of CM068368.1, forward strand.
GCTTTCTAAACCAGAGAGAAATTATTGTGTTACAAGGAGAGAGTTGTTGGCAATTGTCAGAGCTTTGGAGCAATTCCATAAATACCTCTATGGGAGACAGTTTTCACTACGTACCGACCATGCAGCGCTTGCATGGCTCTTGAGATTTAAAAATCCGGAAGGGCAGTTGGCAAGGTGGCTCTAACGTCTGTAAGAGTACAACTTCAAGGTACAACATCGGCAGGGGCGTCTGCATGGTAATGCAGATGGCTTATCACGAAGACCGTGCCCGGAAGACTGCCAACATTGCCACAGAAAGGAAGAACAAAACTCAGGCGAACATGTTCAAGCCATCACTGTAGATTTCTTGGCAGACGGCTGGACGACACATGACTGTCAACAAGAACAGATGACTGATGAAGACATTGACCGATCTTGACAGCAAAAGGTTGCCGCCCGGATTGGCAAGAGCTCTGCCATGGTTCCGAAATGCTGAAGGGCTACTGGGCACAATGGGAATTTCTTACCTTAGAAAACGGATTACTGAAAAGGGCTTGGGAAAGTGCAGATGGACGAGACGTGGTCATGCAATTGATAGTTCCCGAAGTAAAGTGCAGTCTGTTTTGAAGGAGTCTGTTTTGATGGAATATCTGGAGGCCATCTTGGCGTTAACAAAACCCTTGACAAAATACGGAAGCGATTCTATTGGCTTCATCTTCGCCACGATGTAGAGGAATGGGTTCGGACGTGTGAAATATGTGCTGCAAGCAAGGGCCACAAACCAGAAGCAGGGGAAAAATGAGACAGTATAACGTTAGATTGCCTTTCGAGAGAATTGCCATAGACATTGCTGGACCATTCCCAGTTACTGACGATGGAAACCGGTAGGGCAACATCATGGTTGTAGGTGACTACTTTACTAAGTGGGTGGAAGCCTACGCAATTCCAAATCAGGAGGTTGCCACTGTGGCAAAGGAGTTAGTTCACAACTTCTGTTGCCGTTATGGAGCCCCTATGGAAATCTATACGTATCAAGGCAGAAATTTCGAATCTGGAGTGTTTAAAGAATTATGCCGTCTACTCGGAATTCGAAAGACTAGGACAACGCCTCTGCATCCTCAGTCGGACGGAATGATTGAGAGATTCAATTGGACACTTGAGCACCATCTTTCGAAGATTGTTGACGAGAACCAAACAGACTGAGACCAACCTATACCACTATTCCTCATGGCGTATAGATCATCAGTACACGATACAACCGGCATGACTGCAGCAAAATTGGTGTTTGGGCGGGAGATTCGTCTTCCTGGGGACTTGATGTTCGGATCACCTGAGACTCAGTCCCAAGAGCCACAGAACTATTCCTCGCAATTTGAAAACCAACTGCGAGAAATGAATCGCTTGATAAGAGGGCGGCTGAAGATTGCCAGTGATAAAATGAAAACTCGGTATGACATTCGCAGCAATAGTGTGGGTTTCCAAGAAGGAGGTCAGGTCTGGTTGTTCAACCCAAAGCGCCGTCGTGGTCGCTCACCTAAGTTGCAAACTAACTGGGAAGGACCCCATAATGTGAAAAAAAGAATCAATGATGTTGTTTATCGGATTCAACAAGAAGGACAGCGAAAGTTCAAGGTCATCCACCTAGATCGCCTGGCTAAATATTACTTCAGAGACGGTTTCCCAGTTCGGGACGAACAGGCTTAAGGAGGCGGCTGTGTTACCACATCACAGAACAACCTACGTGTTTATCGAATGTTTCAGAGGGATCCGGAATGTAATGCGTGTTGCGTACGTGATTTTCGACGCATTTGCTAGACTGTACCAGAATTCGTGCGGCCGCACGCACTGTGTCAAGGCCGGAATCAATTACGTCGTAGTGTAGAGCATCTTACGTAGTATGTGGAATAATCTAGATTTTCGACGGAATATAAATACAGGTACGCAGGGATGCTCAGTTCAGTTATTATCGGGCGATATTACTCTGTGGTTCAAGTGGTTATTAGTGAAGTGTTGTGTTTTATAATCGGGCGGTATAATTTTAATACAATTGGGTTTTATATTAGTTGACATTTTATTGCGTGTGAACAATTTTTATTTGATTTGTTGTAAGAGACTCTGTTGTTAATTACGAACTGTTTAACTGTGAAAATTAAAGCTGGTGATTAGTGACTTAATTGGTGTCTTGTATTTTGTTTCCATTGTACCTACGACCATCAAGTAGACCGTCTTAACAATATATATGGATTCATTAAAATCTATATATTTTATATATTTGGATTTACTTTCAGCGGAAACTCCACTGTGTAATTAAAAGCATATTAGCTAAAGCCTGAATAGCGACAATAAAGTACGAAACTTGTGCAGAATAGGTAGACGGAATTACGCAAACCTGAATACTGCACATAGGCCTAATAGAAGACAAAGACACATCAAGTAAAGGCATAATGGATAACGGACGCCTCAGAATATTTAAATAACTCTGTTCAATTTCAGTAGCAGAAGAGCTCACCGAAATGGTGACACTATACTGGCTATTCTCACTTCTAGGTTAGCAGCCCATAGGCTGGTTGGCAGCAGTTCGCCATTCTTCTCGCTTCTCTGCTTTTCTTTTCAACTCACAATATGATGTGCAGTTCATATCGACCGTAAGCTGTTTCATATAGTCTAAACGGGGTCGTCCTCTGTGATTCTTCCTTTCAACTGTTCCTTCTATTATTCTCTTAAACAACCCATTGTGTCCTATATGCCCTATAAACTTAGCTCTTCTGCCTTTTAAATTTCGTAGAAAGCTCTTCTCCTCCTGAGCTCTTCTAAAGACTTCCTCATTTGTTATCTTCTCCCTCCAGCTTATCTTGAATATTCTTCTGTAGCACCAGTTTTCAAATGCCTGGAGTCTCTTTTCTTGTCACTTTCACTGACCATTAAAATATCTAATTTCATGAAGCTTTTTGAAGTAATGAAGATTTAACTTGCAATACAAGAAAACCTCATATAATAAAAGTGTACATGCAAACAACAAGTGCTTTGTATAAAATAATTAAAGAAATACTTGGCACTGTAGAAAATTTATTCATAATAAAATAAAACAAATTTTGTTAATCCTGATGCGTGACTTTAGTGTAAAGGAAGAATAGATATCCAGCGGGGTTTTTCATTCGTTATATAGGAAGGATAACGATATCTTACTATATTAGTAGAATTAGTCGAAATACTACTATTATTCATCATAGGTTTCAAAAAGTTTGAAGTTTTTCATAAACTCTAATTAAATTGTTAGACATAAAAAGTACTACCACAGCCATTAAGATTAGGGACACAGATTAGCTAATCAGTAACAACGGAAAAGAATAAGAAATCTGTAGTAGACGTTTACTAAGCTATCTTAGTTCTAAAATCATTTGAAGCATTGGTTTTTTTTAAGTCACTGATATACGCCTTTTGTTTTAAAAAAAGAACCGGAATATTCATTATTTTATAGCTATTTAACTAACTGCAGTCTATACGCCCTTTTAAAACAAATTGATAGACTTACATTTTAAGAATATGAAACATTGAAAAAGTCACAATGACCGAAATTGTGAATTATGCCCTTTTAAAAAGGATCGATTCATTTGTGAAAAGGATCGAATCATGAACGCCTTGGAGGAGTTAGAAATTTACAAAGCATACACAAACATAAGCAGTCGCGGGTTCGTACTGAATGACCAGCTGAACTTTAAATCCAATCCGCTATGCGATACCGCCTTGAACCTGCGTTATCAGATAAGAGACGAACAACCGCTCAGTAGTCGACCAAATGTGAACAGGTGCGCACTTACTGACGCGTGTATAGCGCAAATGCTATTGAATTTTAACCGATGACGACAACTGCCTGTTAATACTGCCTCAGCGAAAAGGATGAAAGTCGGTAACCTTTGATGTAACAATATGTTCTTAAAAGTGCGGCACTTGTGGCCACTGTGCCTGCGCACCGAGTAGTTTGCACCATCGGTATGACGAGATTATCGTTTTGAGTCCACATTGCCGCGGCGTTGTCTTAATTACTCCTTCAACGGAGCCGACCAGTGGTGTCGTTATCATTCTGCTTTCAGTGTGGCCGTTGTTTAATGACGTGCACTAATATGTCAACAACGTAACTACACTGATGCAGATAAAACATTAATTACGACTGGTAAGCTCCTCTGATGACGACGACAGTTACGGTCAAGACCTGAGGGACGTATATTTTTTTAAACTCTTCTTCTTCCTCCTACAGCTCTGACCTTAGCCTACATGTTTTCCATTCTACACATTCATTCATTACCATTCTTGTAACGTCATCTATACATATTTTTTATAGACTGCCTCATAGATTGTCTTGTGGTCTCTACTGCTAAATTTTCCGCGCCTGTTTTCTCGTTTATACTTAGCAAATTCTCTGTGTTCTGACAAATCTGCCTATACCATCTATTTACTGTTTTAATTCGTAGTTACTTCTTAATCTCCACGGTCCGTTTTTGTCTTACGTAGATTCACAGATGAGACAAAAACAGTATGTTTATGTTTATTTTTGTTTCATGTTTATATTTTACGTTTATGTTTATGTTTATGTTTATGTTTGTTTTCAATACGTTTTGGATGTGTTTATCACCTGATAGTGTATTCCATAAATCAGCGTAATAAGGATTTTATATTTTTAAGTTAAGATTGCCGGTCGAGAGTTTCAGTTTTCTTTAAAAGAGTTGTAAACTTGTTTTTCCTAAGTAGTCTAGCATCATTTGTTTGCCTGAAATCAGTTGTTTCATAAATTAAGTGTTATTGCAACCTATTGAAGATTGACAAGTTCCAAGTTTAAATATTAAGTAGTTATATCTGTAAAGACAATTAGTAGAGGCAAAATTGTGCACGTTTGTCTCAAAATATATACAGTTATATCCTTACAAAATCTTTAAATTTTTAAAATTGGCAATTTTTTGAGCAAATTCGCATCATGAATAATTATAATTATTTAAAACGTTTGTGCTTTCAAATGCCTTACAGCTGTAGTAAACAGCGTAGTCAAAATTATGATTTTGGCGATTTATTTACTACCCAAATTTCTTGTTATACTTTTAGTTTTGCGACCAAGCCGTCTTACGTTACTCACCTCTTTTGAAATAAAACAATACAGTCCGCTAACAAACGGCAAAATGCAATAATGGAGACTATTCTCTCAGAGGCCCAGCATGGTTTCAGGAAGGGCAGTTCATGTTTAGATTGCATCTTCACAGTAGCCCAGGTTATTGGAAAGCACAGAGTATTTCGATTGCCCGCATACATAATTTTCATCGACTTTGGTAAGGCACTTGATAGAGTGTAGGCATCCGCAACACCTCATTAGAGTCATACAAAGTTTTATGTGAAAAACAAAATCTTAATTGAGACAGGAAGACCGAGCACAAATCCCAGTGTGGGCCCGATCAATTGTGCGGTACGACAAGGGTGCCCATTATCATCTTATAATTTTAATTTATTTGTAGGCGATGTCAAACACAATTGGTAGATGAACCTTCCGGAGCATATTATGATTGGTAACTCTGCAGATGACATGTTGTTTGCTGATGACGAGACTATCGTGTCGAACTTGGAAATTGGCTTGCAGATAGTTGTACATTCATTGCATCGAACTGTAAGGATTTCGGATTATTAATCTCCACATTTGGAGACCAAGGTCATGGTTTTTCATGCGGCTGATCCCATATGAGCAAAACGTTTGTAGAGCGTAGTGTTCTGGAGCAGGTCAGTAATTTTGACTATCTAGGCTATAATGTGTCTTACATTACAAACAATGACGTGGCGAATAAACTAAATAAGTTCACCCGTATATCCGGGTCCATCTGGAAGACTCTAAAATTAACAAGTGAAGGAACACGAATTAAGTTCTACAAGGCGGTGACTCTTCCCACACTCCTCTTTGGGTCTGAGAGTTGGATTTTAACGAAATTCTAGGCCAGTCGTATTCAAGCGACCGAAGTGAGATTTCTCAGGCACGTGGCAGAATATACTCTTCAAGGCCGCAGAAGAAATGCAGATTTACTGCAGGAACTAAATTTTATGAGTATACTTAACTGTGTCCAGTATCGGCTAAAATGGTTGGAACATCTTAGCCGAATGATCATTACCGCACCCCCAAACAACTACTTAATTATAAGCTGAAAGGGCGGAGAGGTGTGGGGCGCCCGAAGAAGCTCTGGAGTGACCAGCTCTAGTCTGTCTGCCTGGAACCGGAACAAACCATGTTTGGTTTAATCATTGTTGAAGAAGAAGAAGAAGAAGAAGAAGAAGAAGAAGAAGAAGAAGAAGATGATGATGACAATTCAGTAAACTTTTTTTATTAAAATTTCATTTTACTGACGGCAAGAGAATGATCGTTCATAAAATAACTTCCTAGATTAAAGAACATTGAAACGACCTTATGAAGAAAAAATGTATTCAACACAAACAAAATTATGTCGTTTTGTAATATGAGAAAAAAAACAAGTTTTTCTGTTACGAAAAACCAAGTTAGTTATCAATTTCAGCCATCGATGCAGAACTAAATACATCCTTTGATAAACAGAAAGGTCAAAGATTACCAGAATAGTTTGCTGTTAAGTACAGCAATTCGTATGTGGGTAATTTCACCCACACATAACGTTACACACGATACTGAATCTAAAATCAATGCCGCACGGCTAATCAGACACGCCAGGTTTAGCAAACGTTTCGTCTATTCACCACCTACGTGTCAGAGTTCTTGCATTATGGAGGCCTGTGGTTTTCATAGAGGTTCTCTCCGTTATATGGCTCAAGCAAAAAAGCGCGCACCTTTGATATTCGTTGCGTTTTCTTTTCTCGTGTACCTTGTTTGCCTTGCTTATAAATATTTCCATGTATAGATATTTGTATTTCAGAAAGGCAGGGAGGTAAGAATATATAAGTATATAAATACACAAAGTTTTCGCTCGGGCGCGCGCGCGTGTGTGTAAGAATTGCTGCTGTTATTTCTGTCTTCCTCTTCGCAGCGACCTTTTCCATTTGACTCTGTCTTCCCAGTCTTCATTTTGGAGGTTTCTTTGTAGACCGATATATACTTATCTTCTTCATTCCGCGTGACTGTTTAATGCTACTTCTGTTTGTCCACTGTCTATTAAAAATTTATAAACAATAAAATTTATCTATCATATTTCTCCTTGTTTTCGTCTGTTTAAAAATTTTGGAGTACCTTTAAATAGATGGAGTATGTTTTAAAAAGTATCAAGGGGAATTATTAATTTGAGTAGTACAATTACAGACTTTGTGTAGACTCATATTATAATGTTTAGGAAATAGTTTCTTAAAAAAAATAGATAGACTTAATAACCTCATAAAAAAATCCTATGAAGCAGTGGCGGCTGGTGTTATGGTTGCATAGTTGCACAACCACCAATATAGAATAATTAAACTATAAAATAGTACGTATACGAAAACATTAGGCAGCTAAAAGTGTCATAAATTTCAACGGAGAGCGTATCAGGTGTAGCGTATCTACGCGGCAATGTTCGCGTACTACTTAAATGTGCAGGCTAGTGGTTGTAGGCCGCTTGCAACTTCAGTGGCAGAGCTTACTACACAAACATATGGGAGGACGTGGGCTACTCTTCATAATTGTCCTATGTTCCCAATGTAAGCTTGGTGGTTGCAAAGTTTCTGCAACGCTCCGCTAGTAGCGCTGTAGCGCAACTTTGTGTGTGAAATCAACACAGCCTTCTTGATTTTTACGTTGACAGGTTTAATGTTTACGTTGGTTCAAGGTAAACGTTATCCGTTGTTTGAGGTTATAAAATTATAGTGACAATTTACTGTTATCAAACTGTGATTATGATAGTTTCCCATCCACTCAACCAAATACTGCAACCACAAAAATTTGGAACCACCAGCCGCCACTGCTATGAAGCACGCACAAAATCATGTAAATGCGTATTTTAACATTTTTTTACGCCTACTTTCCTACTTTCCCCTTCTAGCATTAGGCTTGCTGCTTTTTGCGCGTTGGTACAGTTCACGTTCCACCATCGCCAGAACGAAATCCGCCACGTGCAGTAACGAGCTCCACGGTGGAGAGGGAGTTGTGTGTGTGTGTGTGTGTGTGTGTGTGTGTGTGTGTGTGTGTGTGTGTGTGTGTGTGTGTGTGTGTGTGTGTGTGTGTGTGTGTGTGTGTGTGTTCCCTTGTTACGTATCTAGCCCAGGCATGACAGACAAGACCGCTGTATTATTGTCCTCAGCGAGACGGGTTGACGGGCAAATCGACTCGTGACCTTCACTCCATCCCGCTGTTGAGACTGCAGCTGTGGCTGATCACAGCTCAGTCGCTGGGACTGTGAATCTCAAACGTTGTCAATGTGCCAGCCCTCGCAACCATTGTTTACGTTTAGGTGATATTTCACAAAAAACCGCATATACAAGCGCATAACTGGTCTCGTTTCGAGCTCGGATGTATACAGTTCGACGACACAACTGTATACAAATCCGAATTAGCATCGGTAAACAAAACGTGTGGAGATAAAACCAGCAAATTTGTGGAACTGTGGATGTAGACTATTTTAAATACGACCAGTCATTTAAAGTATTCCTCCTGATGGGATTGGTGAGCACAGCGGCGGGGCAATACCTAAATTTGATGTGGGCAAGATAAATTTTGCGATGCCCTCTGGTGGCGCAAGAGGACGGATTTTATATAGAGAAAAACATTTTTTAAAACTGTCAAATTTTTATTCATAAAAATACAAACATCTTCACTTTAACTAATATTATTAAGTAATAACTAACAGTAAAGAATTAAAGAAACAGAAATTTCCTGCTTTTAGCCTTACTGAACTCATTAATAACTGTATCGTAATCCAGCTTAGATGCTGTATCTGCTTAATAGATAAAACTGCCAAAGCTGAAAGTCTTTGCTGACCCATTGTACAGGGTCCGACAGTGAAGCGGGAAAATTAAAAGTACCCAATTTTTTCATGAAACATTTATTATCAGAATTTTTTTTTACAGATTTGAGTTGAGTAAAGTATGCCATTATTTTACTTTTTAAAAATAACGCCGCTCAAGTGAGAGCCATTTCTGTGTAAACATTCTTCTAATCTCGACCAAAAATTTTCCATCACTTGACGAAACAGGTCAGGTTGAATCCGTGCAATTTCTTGTCTGATATTCGTTTTTAATTCCGGTATGGTGTGCGGTCTATCAATGTACACCCTGCTCTTCAGAAATCCCCAAAGAAAAAAGTCGCATACGGACAAATCTGGGGATCTTGCAGGCCACGAGATGTCGCCATATCTGGATATGAGTCCGTCCGGGAAGAGTTCTCTTAAAGCAGCCATGGACACACGAGCAGTATGACTTCTGGCCCCATCCTGCTGGAAAAAATTAATTTCCGGAAACCTAGGGAGCTGTTGCATTAAAAATGTTCTGAGCATTTGTGTGTAGCGGTCTGCATTGACAGTTGTGGTGTTTCCTCTATCGTCTTGGAAAAAATATGGCCCAATAATGCCAGATGATGAAACTGCACACCACACCGTAACTTTCGGACTATGTAATGGCTTTTCATGCAACTCACCTGGGTTTTCATCATTCCAATATCGACTATTTTGTTTGTTTACATATCCATTCAAATGAAAATGTGCTTCATCTGACATAAACATGCGGTGAATAAAGTTTTCATCATCATTTACACGTCGCAATATTTCTTCGCTGAAAATCCTGCGAGCCAGCATATCGCCATCTTTCAACTCCTGGATTACTTGAATTTTGTAAGGATGAAAAGAGAAGTCTTTATGCAAAATTCGTCGTAACGATGTGTCACTAATGTTTAGTGCGGATGCATGTTTCATTGCAGAACGTTGTGGACTACGCGTCAATGCTACTCGAACTCTTTCAATGTTTTCCTCTGTTCTTACAGACCTTGTTGCTCCTCTATGCTTTAAGTTTAATGTGGAACCAGTTTCTTAAAACTTTTTCACCCATGACATAATTGCATGAGCGGACGGCACTCTTCCATGTTGTGGAATATTGAAATGATTACGAAACAATTGTTGTACAGAAGTCACACAGTCACCATTCCTATAAAACGATTTTACGCAGAAAGCACGCTGTGCACCGGACCACTGCTCCATGTTTAACAAATGGCATTAAATGTAAAACAACAATCGAAAACCTCCACGCCCTCTCGTGAGCAGAAAATGAACTATTGGACTTTCAAAATTTCCCGCTTCACTGGCGGACCCTGTACTTCTTAAATAATTTTTTATTAGTGGTAATTTTGAAAAGCTCCTTTCAGCGAAGCGCCTTTCGGCTGTACTTACTGGTACTGTTAACAAAATTGGAATGACAATATAAATATTTGGGTAAATTTCTTTTAAGTTATTTTCTGTTACGTATTGGAGCAGCTGTTTCACATCTTTAATGAAGTCGGGTAAATTTGGGATCATTGTAATTCTTCATATAATTCGTAAGGTTGGAAGTCACTGCTCTCACCCACTCGCAGAACTGTGTGTAAATCTTGACAGTTTTTTAATATATGCTCTTTTGGAATATTTTTTAACTTGCTTAGATTATAGAGAAAACCAAAATTTTCAAAATGTTGATTTAAAGATACAAATCTTGAATCCATATTGCTCACTATGGAATCAATCATGGTGTTAAAAAAATCTGTTTCGTACCGGCTTTTGGAGACTGTATAGGTTCATCGCTGCTTTCATAATCGAACATCGTTTTCTTTTTGGCTAACCTTTTATTTTTAAAGTCTTTTGACGAGCGTCAGACAAGCATTGTTCGAACCCAGTTTGTCGATATTCTTTGATCCAGTCACAAAATGTACGCAAATGTTCAAGAGCAATGCTTAAATGGACTTGTACAGATTGCCATAATTTGCTTATGATATTAACACGCGATAATATCTCATACCATAAATATAATGATATGATAAATTCTAAGCTGAGCATTTCGTTCAAAACCGAATCACAATCACTGAGTGTGTCTGATTGTTCCGTGTGATTTTTTAAGCTTTCAATGCATTCAACAACATCATCAAATTGCAATATGGCCTTCACTGCCTCGATTCTGCTTTCCCACCTTGTGTCTGATAAAGGCTTTATAGTAAGCTTTAATTTGCCTTTGATTAATTCCCAGCGTTTGCTGGATCTTGGAAATAGCAAATAAATTTTCTGAATAAAACCAAAAAATGTTTTTGCTGCCGCAGAAGAATTAGCTGCATCTACCAACAGCAGATTCCAACTATGACACCCGCAAGGTGTAAAAAATTCCCTGGGATTAATATTTAATATTCGAGTTTTAACTCCACTATTTATGCCTACCATATTTGCACCATTGTCGTATCCTTGGCCACGACAGTTTTGAATATCTTATCCATTTTTTTTCTAGCTCTTCCAGAATTGCATTAGTTAGATATTCTCCAGTCGTCTCAGCGACAGCAAGAAATCCGATACAGTTTTCTTCTATTGTGCTGGTTGATGTATTACAAAATCTTAAGATAACTGACATTTGTTCAACTCGACTATAGTCTATAGTGCAGTCGAGCAAAATAGAATAATATTTTGCCTCTTTTACCCTACGAATCACTTCATCGGTAATTGTTTTTGACATCAATGTGATCAATTCATTTTGAATATCGTGGTTTAGATAATGGTGTGCAAGTTGTTTGTCATTAATGCGTTTCATGTGTTCCCGTAATGTAGGATCATATTTAGATATCAATTTAAACAAGTCTATGAAGTTACCAGAATTCCCACTGTCGTCGCCTATCTTGAAAGATTCTCTGTGACCTCTAAATGCCAGATTATGAGAGGCTAAGAAATTAATGATATCAATTAATCTCTCAAACAAATTGTGCCAATGTTTTTGAGATTCACGAATTAGCCTTTCGTTTTCTTGGTCTATTGTTTTTCCATGCTTTATTCCTTTCTCTAATGTCATCCATTGGAACATAAATGCCATATGTTCTTTGGTATTCTCATGTCTTTGTAAAATACAACTTAAGTGTTTCCAGTCAAAATTAAGAAGAAAACATGTTAGCTCACAAACTATCAGTTCAGCCATTCCACGCTAAAATGAGACCCAAAGCTAAATTAAAAAAAAAAAACAATGTAATTATAAACTATATGATTGACTCAATTTTTAGTTAGCTTTATTCATGTTATGACTTTTATGAATAAAATTATTATAATGTGTGTCTAACATGTGAAAGTATAATTACCTAAGATGTAGTAATTCACGCATGTCGACTGGGGGGTCATGCACACGATGGTGTTTAAATTTATTTTTTTGATAATATTGTTATGAACTGGCTACGCATAGGCTGAGAATTGACCTATGTTGGTATTATTGACTAATAATAATAACCACGCAAAATATCAAACTTATCAACTTCTAAAAGTTCTAAACATAAAACACTTTTTTACTTATTTTAGTTCAATGTACCGGACCGATCAACAATCACTACCTATTTATTTAATATTTATCGTTTTAAAACAATGAACCACACTCATTCTCACATCAAAATCTGTCAGAAAAACAAAATAAGATTACATACGGCGCACGATGGAATGACTGCGTGCGGCACTCTGATGGGCTCTCTAGCCGTTGAGAAGCGTGAACGTAGGCGAGAAGCAAACGGAATGGGAAATCCCCGGCGGGTGGGAATCATAGAGGTACATAGATAGAGGGGGCAAAGTATAGGCGCTCGTGTAAAGGCCCCTTCACACGACGCCACCACGTCAACACATAGGTTCAAATGAGATGCTGGCGGCGCCACCACTGGTGGCGTGATGTTTTTTCCCTGCCACTGCTCATTTGAACCTATGTGTTGACGTGGTGGCGCGGCCATGGTGGCGTCGTGTGAAGGGGCCCTTAGTGGAAATGTCCACGCAGAAACGTCACACGCTCGTTTCTATCCTTGTCTACTGACGCATGCGCGAGAGTGGAACTCGCGTGATTGCATCTCTCTTTTCCAGCCGGACGGTTTCTCAGCCAGTTCACCACCTCTATCTATATACCTCTATGGCGGGGATTCCCCGCGACAGTCACCGCAACGCCAGAAAATGTTGCTAGCAGTGTTACCAATGATAGAAAATACCCACTACCTTACCCGCATAAGGTAAATTGGCAAAGGTTGCTAGACTAGATTTTTAAAAAACGAATGTGGTAGGTTAGTATTGCCAGATGCTTGCTAGCCGGTGGGATTTATCGTTTTATGATGAGTAAAATCTTTACTCGCGGTCACGGCTTTTAATGGTCCTAGCTAAATATTTTTCATGAGTTAAAGAAAGCTGCATAAACCTTCGAGGCGCGAGGCCCCTCGGACCGCGAGGCCGTAGGCGGTGGCACACGTCGCCCACGCCTTACGCCGCTTCTGGGTGAGCACACAGCTACTCTTCTGAGAATGCAATGAAAAGATTGTGGCCACATATAGTGAAACGAGAGAATGGACGCTGCTCCTTGTATGGAAAAGACGGCCACAGGACTACAGATGTTGCATTTTAAAAAGACGCACGTTATTTGACTCGCACGGTTACTATACAGAGTGGCTGAAGACGTTCGAAGACAATATGCGAGTCAGACAATTTTTTTTGCAAATAGAAAGATTTTCGATATAGCTGCTACTCGATTAGTGAAGTCTGAGTAAGAGGCACTATCTATACTCTTGCCCCATCCAACGTTTTTGACTTGACTTAATGCTGTAAATTAAGATTTTTCCAGTTACTATGCGACAGAAGAGATTTTCAGTACATTTGATGGCAGTAAACCAACTACAATCAAAACTGTTCAACAGTTATCAGAGAATTTGTCTTACATTAAATTCAGATTTTGTGTCTTTCAAAATCTAGTAGCCGGTTTGAAACTCTGGATTTTCAGTTGGTTGATGCATTAAAAATTCTGGAAGATACAATAGAGTTATGATTAACTAAAACTTCCGGGCTGATAGGCCGTGGTCGAGTGCTTGATCTACTGTAGCTATTTTTAACGTTTCGGCCACACCACCGGTGGCCATCTTCAGTAGCAAAAAATGTGTTCGAATAGATGACACGCCGAACACGTCTCCCAATGAACTGGGAAAAAACTGGTTGCTTGTTCCCAGTTCATTGGGAGACATGTTCGGCGTGTCATCTATTCGAACACATTTTTTGCTACTGAAGATGGCCACCGGTGGTGTGGCCGAAACGTTAAAAAATAGCTACAGTAGATCAAGCACTCGACCACGGCCTATCAGCCCGGAAGTTTTAGTTAATCATAATGACACCGGCCGTGAAAGCCTACGTACTAAGATACAATAGAGTTGCCACAAGTATAGTGTGAAGTAATTGTTGTAGTAAAGGGTACTTTAGCGAAAGCCGAGTTATGTGTAAAATTGTTGACACTATTATTGGAGTACAGTATTGAAACGGATAGAAATGATCCTCCTCCAGTGATTTAAAAATTTCCAAGAGTTCGCTCATGTTACGTGATGCGATGTACAAAGAAATTTCTTGGTATACAAAGGTCTGTTGGCAGGCAACTGGTGGTCTTTCAAATCTCAGAATCTAAAAATTCACATCATTATTCAGCGAAACAAATATTTATTAATTACAGTTAAAACTTTTAACTTTATTCTGTAACTTTCTATTAGAAAATAAATATATATTCATCTACAAAACACATAATTGCAAATGAAACATACATATAAAACATACACGGTTTCCTTTTTATATCTAACAATCCTTAATTATGAATTATTATTTTTTTTTTAGTAAATATTATTTATTTGCACGTAATTGTTGAGAAACTTTGGTGAAATAGAACTGTAAAAGTAGGCATTGTAAAATTTAATTTACGCTTTTTTTGTTTTTTTTCTGTTTGCTTGTAGTTAACTGTTTGAGTATTATCTTACACATTTACAATTTTTTCACAATTTAACTCCCATTTATGGCTTGTGGCATCCATAAAAATTAAAACGTTCAAAGTAAACAGTACATTCGGATTTCGGTTAAAATCATCCCTGTTAGTCTGATGTTCGTCATGAATTTTTACAAATTTTCAAAAATTTTAATAATTTTTTTTGTGCGCTGGTGTCCAAAGCTTTTTTAATTTTTAAGCCTGAACATTATATTCAGATTATGGTTACGATTTTGTTTAATTTGATATCTGACATGACCATGTTGTGTTTTTTTTTTCAAAATTTCGACCCCTAACATTTTTTTCCATCTCATCGTATTTTCGGGGGGATCGATCTCAAATCAATTGGACTCGGTAGGTCAGTAGCTTATCTAGAATTTGACTTTGGGGGGTACGGGGTCGGGTCGGCTTTATACAAAAGAAAAAATAAGTTAAGACTAGTCAACATTGCTGTCTTAAAATGGCTGAAAAAACACGTGGAAACATCCTGAAATCAGTCCGATTAAAGTAAACAGTAATAACACAATAAAAATACGCGTTATTGAAATTCTGTTAAACGATACTTATTGACTGAATTGATTTTCCTATATTTATATTTCAAACGTATGGCCTAATGCCGTGTAATGAACTTCTTTGTATATTTAAAAAATAGCTACTACTATATACCATCACAAAACTTTGATGATACTGATATATTCAGTGAAACGTAGGCTACATCAGGTGAATTGAAACGATAAAAATATAATACATCTACTTTCAGAAGAAATTACATTTGATAATATATATTACAACAACACACAGGTTGCAAATTTATTTGTGTTTGAGGAGCCCACGCTTTTGGAGCGCCAATTTATTTATAACAACACAAATTATAAATATTGTTTTGGGTAGCCCCACGTTCAGGGCCAATTTATTTATAACAACACCACAAATTGTTTAATATAAATTTATGTAATATAATTTGTGAAGCCACACGTTCATGGCGACAATATTTTGTACAACAACAATTTACAAATTTAAATGTAATTTAATTTGTGGAGTGCCAAAATTTATATAACATTACTGGTAAAGTGTACCAATTAATGGAGTTTGGGTGTAATGGTAATAAGAGTAGTCATTGATTGAATTGTAACGAGTTTTCATAATTTTATTCATAAACCACAAGCGTGTTTAAAAATCTCACTTACTTCCCCATAAATATTCATTATTGTTCGCTTGAAACGTTCAAATGTTGCAGTACATTTATCATCAAATAAATCTTATATTCTACAGTAACAAAGTTATATTTTAAATACTTATTTGTTAATATTAAAATTCGCCTGCTCAGTCTGACAGTGTGTTTTACTGCAGTTTCATTTTTTATTCTTATTTTTTTTTTTATAACTTTCAATTACATTAATTTATGCATTGCATACATAGTAATCATTGATTGCTTTACAAATTTTAAAATAAAATTGAAATTGACTAAATTAATCGTTAAACATCAAAGAAAATATTTTATTAAATTTAAATCAAATTCTCTGAAACTCTTTATCTACATTTTACATAAACTCTTATTCATGTTTAAATTTCAAAATGTCTTTTAAATGTCTTTAGTCTTTGATTTAAAATTTATAAATGGATTATCTGTCACCTCGATTTTGTAGCTCATACTCATGTCCTCCGTTGATCCGTAGGTCCTCTTCTGATGGAGTTCCCTGCACGTCCCCAGGTTCCACTTGTCATCCTCCAGTTACTCGTCTATCATGGTCCCATCTGGTTGATGTAGTATAGTGTGAGAGGTTGCTCTGCACCTGCTGCTGTAGTTCCAGCAGACGCCTCTATTGTTCAGCATAGCGTTCCTCTGCATGATGTAACATAGTAGCTTGTCCTGACTGACGGACGTTTGTGCGTGTAGACATCGTAAAGTATGTTCTATATTCGTATTCGGAAACAGATTAAGAGTTACTGTTTTGCACTTATGACGAATATAGCGTCCATCCGCATCTACTGTTCAATTAACAAAATTTAAAAATTCGCGTCGCCACTGGACAGAGCGTCCCGCCGCTATTGAAGACTGATTGAGAAGAAGACTGGCTTCTCTCGTGCCCTATTTATAATCGAGCATCGTACAGCACCTGTTGGGACAGAATTCTGCCAGTTTGAAATTGTTCAGTGAAGTTGGCAGTTCTCCCACTCTCGTCCAATTTCATGTTTTCGCACATTTCTGCCAATGGCAAAGTCTAATGTGAACTATAGGGTGCTCTAACGATGGATGATTTAATTACACATGTCCAACGTAATTACCATCGTAATAGAATAATCCGTGTAATTACTACACACTTAAAATTGCACTGAATTCGCACTGCGCGTCCTTTTCACGCCGTTTCCTCACTACACATGCGTTTAATTTTATACATTTTTTGGAGTCTTTGAATTTTTTCTACCATTTATGGTTTTCTTATAATTAAATAAAAACTGTAATTTGACAATTATTCAGGGTGAGATTGCAAACTTTCATGCTCGAGCTGGCCTCACTCACACACATCACTTACTACTGTACACACTCTCAGCGACAGTCGTGTGAGCGTTCAGGTCAGTTCCTGTCTGTCTACATTCCATATTTTTAACATAAACTCAGCTTTCAATCTCATACCTGCTTATTTATTACATATTTATAAATTTAATTTAAATATTCATTTTATCTATTAAATGCACAGTACAGCATATGATTGTATTGTCGCAACATAGGGTATATAATAGTATACTATATTGGTGTGCACAGCTAAAGAAAAAAATAAAATAAAAATTCTAAAAATTAAAAGATTGACAAAATTCGTCAAATTATTCGACCCTCTGGGGGATTCGGTCCCGTTCGTAAATACACCCCGGCTGTAGGTTAAAGGTGTGAACACACGTGCCAAATTTTATGCAAATTGGTTTATGGAATCCTGAAACAGACACACAGATGAGATACGTCGATTTAAAGCTGTGAACTCGCTTCGCTCGTTCAACAATCAAAGCGGTAAGTTATGTGAAAAGATGCTACAACATGCAAATATTTCATCATAAAATATCAAGACATATTGCCAATTGGTGACGAAAGTCGAGTACTGTCTATTTATTTTTTATTTAGTTTAAATCTGGGTTTTGTTAATTAATATTTTGTCAAATAATTAAGTGACAGGAATTTTATAAGTTGCATACAACTTATCGTTATACAACCTTCGTGTCGACAAGTTCGACTTTTTGCAGGAAAGTATGTAGCAGAAATTGCATCTTTTATGTAGCTAGAGTTACTTCAGCGTGTCGTCAATAAAGTTTAAGGAAGTGATTTACGATCCAATGTAGTAATGCTCGTGCTTACCGCTCTGCAAGTACCTGGTACCGTACAATGAAGCTACTGTACTTCCTTTGTAGAATAAGACGGTTAACTTCCCCTCAACGTGTTTCCTTTACATCTGTAGAACGTGTAAAGTCAGATTTGAAAACTGGCGAGACGCAAAAGTCAAGATATACTAGAAACGTATGCTTTTGACTATACCTCAGTGGCATGACGAGCAGTTAAAATTAATATCAAAATAAATCTGAAAATTTTAAATACAGATGTATAGCACACACGTAGTCGACGATAATTCAATACTTTATGGCACCGAAATAACTTAGGGGAGACCGACACCACAGGTTGCAGTTTGGTATGCCGGTCAGAGCAACCACACATACGCATTCTAACGGTATGACTAATAATTTGATAATGTTTAACCTTTAAACGTAACTACTGTCTTAAGAGAGTGCTATTGGCCTGAAAAAGTTACCAAATAAGATAACTGGAAGTGGACAAAAATGAGAAGAAATAGCCCTCACCGTTAAATGAAGATGACCGTACCATGTGAACACTGAGAAAACAAGATTCCGAAACTAACAAACACTGTCCAATTGGAATAGAATAATGATAGTAACCGAAAGATAAGTCATGCAACTGAGTTACATACTTAGAAAAGAGGAAGGGTAACAGAGAGAGAAAGAGAACACGTATAGTAAGCCTACTGGTAGCCTGTAAGCGTTGAAGCAGATCATAGAGGCAGCTTTCTGCACTCTTGAAACCTGGCTCAGTTTGACGTCACCAAGATCCTAGTTTACCACGGTTTACCCCTACGCTGAGCTCCCCTTAAGAGAAGCAGAGTCGAATAGCTGCGTCTTCAGTAAGTATATACAGTACTGTTTCCCAGCGCCTTTGCTTTGTTCGTTGTTCGTCGTATTTGGTTCGTTTTTTCACAATGTTTCCTTTATATGATCTGGTGCATGTGTTTTTTTTTTTTAAGAACGACATTCTCAAGGTGAAAAAATAATTATAAGAAAGACTTTTTAAGCTGCGAAAAATATAAACCTATACTGCAAGTAGACTAAATAAATTTGCAAAAATCAAGGACAAGGTTTAAAATCGAAATTTTAAACAAAATTGGTATTCGACGTTCGAGTAGTTGTGCGGCAGTCATTATTTAAAAATAAGTATGTGGATTTAAGTCAATTTCGTGGAATAAGAATGGTGTTGATGATTTCAATAACGTTACTCGTGCTCTTTACAAACATAAAGTTTCTTCTAAGCGTATGCGTTGTGCACTGAGTTTTTCAAAACTGAGGAAAACTTGAAGTATTATCGAGGATGCTTTGAAGGAAAATTCTAGGTTGTTTATTAAACACTTCAATGACTGTGTTCGGCTTAACAGACGTTTTCTGGAGGTGCCTATTCGTACAGTTCTTTACTTGGGTAAACAAAAATTAGTATTTCGCGGTCATCACGAAGATTTATCAGTCTGAAAGTTCTCGGCCGCTACCATAGGCGGCAGTACTAAGGCGAATTTAATTTTTTTTTTATGTTTGTACTACATCTATTGTTAGCGTTCGTGTGCAACTCCAGGACATTTTACCAAATAATTTGCATTATACAGTCGTTTGAAACAGATGTGTTGTCCGTATTCCTTAAAATAGAGAAAATTGAATGCCATGCGGTCATAAAGTTCTTTGTAAAAGATAGTTTAACACCAAGAAAATTTTATTCAAAGTTCGTTAAAGTGAATGGAAACTCTTCTCTTTCATTTTAAACAGTTAAAACTGCCGAGTAGTCGTAATAGCCTGGAAGACGATCCACATGAAGGACGTCCAAAAACGGCAACAACACCGAAAACCGACGAAAAACGCATGATATGCTTTGGACGATCGCCGAATTAAAGTGCACAAAATTGATGAGACTATAGGCATTTCAAAATAACCCGACGGACATATTTTATATGAGGAATTGCAAATGAAAATATCGGTATGGAGAACCATACATGACTTCCATATTCTAAGATTTATTTTTAAAATCATTTTCGAAATGAAATATTACCATAGAAACTACTTCTTTCTACTTACTGCTTCAGCCTTAACCACAGTACTGTGGTCACTAACATATACCACCTCATGTTATCACACTCGATTTTCACTGATGATGGAAGTCAATGGCATTGCCGAAACGTCTGGTTTTGTAGAAAACATTGGACTACGGCCAAATATCCAGAGAAGGAATTTTAACAAAAACTACTTCTTTGTTGCCGACAACGTTGTACACATATATATAAAAAAAATGCATAAAATTAATGGCTTGTATAAGTAATGATTGATCTCCATTAAATAGTGCTCAAGTTTCCAAAGTTTTAATATTATGATGTCCGTAATTAAAACATCAGAGCAGGTTTAGTGTGTATGAGGGTTCACCGTGGACAAAAATTTTCAACATTTCCTATTGAGCGTTGCTTAGAATAAATCTGCGAATCTACAGTGTACGTTTCACAGAACAAACACGCGGAAAAGAAGGAGCGCTCCGAAGTCACTTATGGACCCTCAGCATCTTGCAGAGGGTTCATTCCCTAAAGACGAAAAGTCTGTCTATGAATCGTTCCTCTGGAAACACGTGCAGTTACACTGCCCAGCGATCCACAGGAAGCAAATCGCTATCCACGCTGGACACTTTTTCGGCTTGCATGCGTTATGTTGGTGTGGGTTCGGCACTTTCCATTTAAAAACCGTGCAAATGTAAGAAAATAAACATGAATGAGGCCAGAAATAACGCGAATTATGTGTGTGTGTGTGTGTGTGTGTGTGTGTGTGTGTGTGTGTGTGTGTGTGTGTGTGTGTGTGTGTGTCTTCCCTGCCTTTTTATTGCGGTAGTGATAATAATAAAATGGAAACGTAAACAGTACATAACTGAGATATGCTTGCCTGCCACGCACGATATATTTTCTCTTATACATGACTAGCAGAATACCCGTGCTTCGCTACGGAGTTTCACGTTGTACGTAATGAAAATGTTAGTTTAATTAATAAAGTTTAATTAAAGTAGGCTTCTTAAAAATAAAGAGCTGTTGCCCACAACTTCGTTCGCGTGGTCTTCAATTTAATGCGATAATATATTTAGAACAGAATCTATTCTATTGGGTTGCCATAGTAACCAGATCTAATAGTTTTTTAAGACCGCAAAGGACCCCCCAGAGGATCGTATCGAAAAAAACACCTGTCCTATGTTGGTTCTCCCGTTGCGTAAAATATTTTTGCCAAGTTTGGTTGAAATCGGTCCAGTGGTTTAGGACGCGAAGTGGAAGACCCCAAAGAACCCCCAAAAGGACCCCATCGAAAAAAACACCTATCCTATGTTGGTTCTCCCGTTGCGTAAAATATTTGTGCCAAGTTTGGTTGAAATCGGTACAGTGGTTTAGGAGGAGATGTGGAAGAAACATTCGCGGACGTGCGCACAACAACTCACCGAAGTTTCATCGCAATCGGATGAATGGTATAGGAACGCATACGGGACAAACAAAGAAACATTCATTTTTATATATAAGATGTAAACTATACCACTTACTTGACATAAACCGTGATAGCTAAGCTAATGTACAACATATATGTATTAATTATACACATAAATGTTCCTCGATAGACACTCTATCTATTGGCGAAAACTTGAATAAAATCCGTTCAGTACTTCCTGAGATTAGCGATTTAAAACACAGCGAGAAAACGCACCGACTTTACTTTATACTATGTACAGATTTACATTAAAATGAAAAAATTATAATTTTATTGCCTGGCAACAAAATTATTTTATTTTAACAATTACCATTGTTTGAAAAACTAAATGAATTTTCATGTACTTTACTCTTGTTAAAACGTAAAAGGTTGCTGGTAAACTACCCCTTCCCCTTAACCGATCTTCACCAAAATCAAAAGCCCTTGAGTTCTCTACAATTCAGTGAGGTATGCAAAAAATTATTTGATTCTGTTTGAATATGCGGCAGTTACCGTTCGTCATAGAAAATACGCTTGATAAAAAAACGTTGCAGGTAAACTACCCCTTTCCCTTAACCGATCTTCACCAAAAACAATAGGTCTTGAGAACTCTTCAATTTAGGGCTGTATACAAATAATCTTTTGATTCTGTTTGAATTTGCGTCTGTTATCGTTTGCCATAGAAAATACCCTTGTTAAAACATAAAACGTTGCTGGTAAACTACCCCTTTCCCTTAACCGATCTTCACCAAAAACCATAGGTCTTGAGAACTCTACAATTCAGGGCTGTATACGAAACATTATTTAATTTTGTTTGAATTTGCGGCTGTTATCGTTTGCCAAAAAAAAAAATTTCCCTTGATAAAAAAAAACCGTTGCTGGTAAACTACCCCTTTCCCTCAACCGATCTTCACCAAAAACAATAGGTCGTGAGTAATCTACAAATCAGGGCTGTATGCAAAAAATTGTTTGATTCTGTTTGAATTTGCGGCAGTTATCGTTTGCCATAGAAAAAAATCTACAGACACACAGACACACAGATAGACACACACACAGACACTTTTCGGAAAACGACTTTTTTTCATGTTTTGAGTGTAGTAGAATCAGAATCTGCAATAATCTCGAACACGATTTTTTTTGCCATCACCATACTTCCATTCCTTAAGGAATATGGAAGTAAAAGTTGTATGCTAGGTGGATGGCGTGCTTGCTCACAGCAGATCAAAAACGCATGCCCTTGAAAATGTCTGAACAGTGCTTGGAGCGTTTGAATAAGAACAAAGCAGATTTTCTGCGTCGGTTTATTACGATGGATGAAGCTTGGATCCACCACTACACAACAGTCAAAGCAGTGGACAGAAGCTAGTTGTTCAGCGCCAAAGAAGGCAAAGTCAATTCCATCAGCAGGAAAAGTCATGGCGTGAGTGTTTTGGGATGCTAAAGGTGTTTTGTACATCGATTATCCTGAAAAGGGTGCAAAAATAACCGGGGAATATTATTCCAACCTTTCATCAAAACTAGACGAAAAAATATGTGAAAAAAGACCCGGTTTGCAGAAGAAGAAAATAATTTTTACCAAGACAATGCACCTGCTCTCAAAAGTGTTTTGGCATATTAAAAAATAAGGGCAGTCCGAACTCTATTTAAACTCAGTGTTAACTAGATGTCAGATATCTCGAAAACTATAATTCCTAGAACCTTGCAGTTTATTTTATTATGGAAAGGAACTCTTTTAATAGTTCCGCACACAAGCTTTTTTATTTTTGTGAAAAATTAAAATATTTGTGATTTTTTTTTACATGTATTTATACCAACAAATAAATTGAAAAAAAATCCTATATGGTCTGTAAATACAAATATTTTGAAATCCCTGTGTATGGAATTAGTATGTTATACCATTGAGCTAAAATAAATATTTGGTAAATACATCTTTAACATGATATATTAAATATCTGACATCTAAGCTTAAAAAGTGAAATTTCGGAAAACGAGCAAAAACGGTTGTAATATGTGATAAGTCAGTTCACTTACAATTTTATTAGTGCCCAGCACTGTAAGATGGATTGTCTGGGTATAATATAAATGAGTCTCTTTTTGATATAAGTTCTCCAGCTTCCTTTTTATTAAAACTTCTTGACTGTCTGATTTTTTTTCGAGATCAGTAACTGCTTTTTCAGCTTTTCGGATGCGGATAGTGTCAAGTTGTTTCATTGCTTCAACCAGATTTCGCCCCACTTCTAATCCTAAATGTTCTAAAATTTTTAGTTTTGTTACATAGCCATTATTATACCATAAAACTGCCTCAAATACTCCAAATTTTAATGCTTCAATGAAAACAAAAGTTCTTTTTGGTATGCGTGACCATATCAAATTATTAAGAGACTCATTTGGATTTTGTGATTTGCCTTTCAAACATTTTCCCAGTAGATTGGGATCTGACAACTGTTGAAAATGGGTTTAAATTCCTTCATGATAACTTCAGGCTAGTGAAAAAGGTTTGTGCGATCATAAAATTCATTTGTTAGTTCAGATCTGTTATACTTGCACCATGTATTCATATCTTTTGGACATAGTTGGGCGTCAGAAGGTTGATCCCAACGCACTGCAAGGTGACAGAAAATAATTTTTTAAACCAACAAATAATTTTGTTACTATCAAGTGTTATATACCATTTTAAAGAGCAGAATATTAGACCAAAACCCAAAAATCGATTAATGTTTTTTGCCGTCTGGACTGCCCTGATCTCCGCTATAAATTGTTGGAACATCCTCCCTATTCCCCAGATTTGGCTCCCTCAGACTTCCATCTTTTCCAAAACACAAACTCTTTCTCGCAGGTCAGAGTTTTTTATCGGAACAAGAGATGATTTCAGCTGTAGAGGGGTATTTTGCACATCTTACAGAAAACCACTTCAGTGACGGGATAGTGGCATTTGAACATCGCTGCAATAAATTTGTTACGCTAAAAGGATATTATGTTAAAAATGAAAATATTTTGGAAATTATAAGTTCATTTTTTCATTGTTAGGCCGAGAACTTCTCAGACCGCCCAGTAATCACGGAAACTTTAAACAACTGTTAGTATCAATAAACCCTTTGTATCAATGAACCCTGTAGATATTCAAGGACACTATAAAGAAATCTTATCCGTCTTTGCCGGCAATTCTAAGACTATTCAAAACGAGATAACTGACTGCACTTCACCACACGATTGACGTACGTACGATATTTGATGAGTACGTCGAAAAGGAAATAAAAGAGTGTGCATTATTGTCTGTTGAAGTGGATGACGTCCACAGACGTTGTCCATAAATCTCAATGTAGCATCATAATTTGATACGTTATTCCCGTAGGATAGCTGGTGGAAAGATTTTTGGAATTTTGTGGAACACTGTTTAACGTTGTTTCAAGGTCCCTCGTAAAATTTCACTATAAATCAAAACTTATTGCCCATTGTTTTGGTGGCGTAAAATTACAAAATAAAGTTACAAAATAAAAGAAAAAGCGTAAAATCGAAATTTTTATCAAAATTGGTATTCGATGTTCAAGTGGTTGTGTGGCAGTTATAATTTTATAAGTATTTTGTAAGTGAGTATTATTTTATAAAACCTTTTTGATACTCTCCTTAAGTGTTAAATCAAGTGCGTGGAATAAGAATGGTTCCTCAAAAACCGTTATGTCAGGTGAACCAAACGGTCTTCTTCAAGCGAAAATCAAAGAAGTAGCGCCACAAGCAGTTGTTGTTCATTGCATGGCGTATAGTTTGAATTTATTGGCAGAAAAGAGTTACACTCATACGAGAACAAATTTATGAAAAATATAAATATCTTGTATTACAATGAGCTGTGAAGCTTGTTTGATAGCGCTAATCGGAATATTTTTATATAGTGGTGTGCAACAGTGATAATTCTGCTTGTGATTTTAACCACTAACAACTTTCTTCATTATTATCCATTAATGTAACAACTGGAGCGTTTACCATATCCTGGTAATACTCAACATTATTATGAGAATCGGAAGTACTCAACGAGTACTCAACCCACTGAAGAAGAGAAACAACATCTTGAAACGTTTGGGAAGTGACAACAGTAAGTTCATAAGTGAAAGTATTATATATATTATCTTGTATTACGAAATTTTAGATATCCTTTCACTATAAATAACCACACGTTTTCAGGATATGGTAAACGCTCTAGTTGTTACATTAATGGATACTAATGAAGAAAGTTGTTAGTGGTTAAAATCACAAGCAGAATTATCACTGTTGCACACCACTATATAAAAATATTCCGATTAGCGCTATCAAGCTTCACAGCTCATTGTCAGATCGGAAATCTGCTTGTGAATCGGAATATTTTTATATAGTGGTGTGCAACAGTGATAATTCTGCTTGTGATTTAACCACGAACACAACTTTCTTCATTAATCTGCTATTAAGATGTGCAATCGACGACAGGTAATGGACAACAACAATGAGGTAATAAACGACAACAATAAGGTAAGTAAAGTTTTTAAATATCTTAAGTTAAAAGTTAAATTGAAGAGGGTTTTAAGTAAAATATGGTTTAATTAACAATGTCTGGAGAATGATGTCATCCCAAAATACGCGCAAGTTAAAATTAAAAATACGAACAGAGTAGCCAGAAAAGTAAAAGAACAAAGCGAGAAATTGTGGATAAAACTAGAAATAAGGTCACTTTACGGCTTAATCAATAGATATAATAGGGAATTATATGACAGACATATAGAATTGTTAAGAATATACTCGTATGTAGAGTTAGAAGAAATATTATATAATTTTGGTTTGGGGTACGTAGAAAAGAAATTGGAAAATAAAAATAAAAAAATGGTAGATAAGTTAAATAAATTAATAAGAAAGACTGAATAAAAAAGGAACACCTCTTTAAGAATAACTATGAAAAAAGAGTGGTAAATCTTACAGAGGTAACTTTCAATACAGAAGAAACAGAAATGTTAGCAAAAGGCTTAAAATACGCGCCGCCACCAGAATTAAATCAAGAAAAAACGATTATTGAATGCGAAAGCATAATACAAAAACTAGGAAATGAAAATGATAAAAAAGAATAAGGTGGGAAGTAGGGAATGTAGTAGATAAAATATTTAAGACAAATTTGTATAATTCAAAAAATGAAGAAAAAATCAAATCAACTGTAACTAAACTAAAGAATAAAATAAAAAAGAATGATATTATAGTTACGAAGGCAGACAAAGGAAATACAATGGTACTTCTGAGAAAGGACGAATATATAAAGAAAACAGAATAATTTATAAGGGAAGGACCATATGAAAAAATAAAATATGATTATACAAGTAAGTACCAGTCAAGGATAAAACAAATGATGAAACAGATAACATTTATAGAAGAAAATAAGAAAAAGTATTTATTGGAAAGTAATCCAACAGCACCAACTTTTAAAAGTCAGTTTAAGATACATAAAGAAGGAAAACCAATTAGACCGATTGTTTCTTTTATTAATGCACCTATTTATAAATTATCAAAGGAAATTAGCAGAGTACTGAAAGAGAAATATGAATTTGGGACAAAATACAACATAGAGAATAATGTAAAATTGATAGAAAAATTAGAAAATATTAGAATTAATGAAAATACAAAATTGATATCACTGGATGTTAAGGACATGCTTACCAATATCACAGTAAATAAAGTTATTAAGTTAATAAACGATAATAATATGGGAGAATACAGGTATAAAAAGCAATTTATTAAAGTAATTAAAGAATGTGTAAATCAGAACTATTTTAGGTTTAATAACAAGTTTTATATACAGAAAT
The DNA here is from genome assembly GCA_034769895.1 of Magicicada septendecula. Taxonomy (NCBI): domain Eukaryota; kingdom Metazoa; phylum Arthropoda; class Insecta; order Hemiptera; family Cicadidae; genus Magicicada; species Magicicada septendecula. Next base: position 667,906,953 of record CM068368.1, read on the forward strand.
AAGGATTACCTATGGGGTCTTCATTATCCCCTATTCTTGCAGAAATATATATGAATGATTTTGAAAAGCATTTAATAAGTTCCACTAAGTATAAAGACAATATAAAATTATGGACTAGATACGTTGACGATGTATTAGTAATTTGGGAAGGAAGCATAGAAGAAGTGCATGAGTTTATAAATGAGGTAAATAATAAGGATAAAAACTTACAATTTAAAGAAGAGATAGGAGGTAAGAAAATAAATTACTTAGATTTAAACATAGAAATTAAAGATAATGAGAAACTACAGTTTAGGATATTTAGGAAAGAATCGTATTCTGATATAATTATACCAAGAGAGTCCTACCACCCTTGTAGATATAAAATGGCGGCAATCAATTCATTTTGTTATAGAGCTCAGAAGTGTTTAAAAGAGACCGAATCAAAAGATAAGGAGTTAAAAACGATAAAGGGAATTGTAAGGAATAATAACTATAATACCAACATAGTGGATAAAGTTATCAAAAGGGTTAACATACAAAAAGCTAAAATAGAACCAGAACAAAAGAATTATGCAGGCTCATTGACATACATAGGTTCACATACTAGAAAAATTATAAAATGTTTTAATAAATACGGAGTAGATATAGCTATTAAAAAATGTGAAACGGTATTTGATAAGATAAGGAATAAAAATATAGAAAAAATCCCAGTTTTACAGAAAAGCGGAATTTATAAATTAAGATGTAAAGACTGCAACAAAGTGTACCTAGGGGAGACAGGACGAAAATTCGTATGCAGGTTGTCTGATCACAAACGTGGAGAAGGTAATAGAACAACGAATTCGTTATATGCAAGACATTTCATAGAAGACAACCATAAGTTTGTTAATCCTTTGGAAGACTACGAAATTGTAAAAGTAGTAAATAACACAGTTGAAAGGAAACTTAGGGAGGAGTTAGAAATATTGAAAGAAAGAGAAAAAGGGTTAGACAATGTAATTAATAATAAAATTAAATTTGATAATGAAGAAATATTTTATAACATAATTAAGAAGTAAATGATAGAGGACAGATAGATAAGATTAAGAATTAAATTGCAGAGGACTAATTGGATATTTTTAAATAAGGGTGTGTGACTGGCCCAGATGTGGGGGAGAAAGACGGTAGGTTTAAAGGAATGCACACACACACACACACACACACACACACACACACACACACACACACACACACACACACACACACACACACACACACACACACACACACACACACACACACACACACTCACTCACTCACATACACACACAACACTGAAACACAAGGAATTTGCTAGAAAAATATGTAACTGTCCAGATGGAGGGACAGGGCTCAGAGGGGAGGAAGGGACATTGAATTATAGCTTGTTGTGTGTGAGCACGGTGTGGTGGGGTGGAGGTGAAGGGTTTATTTTTAAGTTATTCGTTTATTTCCGATCTGACGATGAGCTGTGAAGCTTGAAAGCGCTAATCGGAATATTTTTATATAGTGGTGTGCAACAGTGATAATTCTGATTAATGGATACATCGACGTTCGTAGCGTATTCTGACAATTTTCCACAGATGCATAGCACAACTTAAAGGTGTGCTACCCTAATTTGTTTAGTGATTCCCAAAGATAGAGTTACAGCTTATTTATGAGGATGGGCAGAACAGACGAATGGAACCACAAAATTTTATGGAACTTTTAGTTAACAACAGGAACATCTTTGAAGAAGCTTATAAACTATTTTGTTTAGTAGCAACTATTCTACCCACTAGTGTTTTCTTGAAACAAAGCTTTTCTTGTTCAAAAACAATAAAAACGTACCTGCGCAATAGAGTGACAGAGGACAGACTTAGTAAATTATAAAACATTTCTAATAGACAGGAACTACTAACGAATTAATTAATTACTATCATTAATTAAATAACCATTTTATGACGACATAATAGTCAAGTTCGCAAATTTGAAAGAAAGGAGATTGACCTTCTCTTAAAGAAATAAAATGCATCTCCGTAAGTACTTATTATTTTTAACTACTGCTTTATTATTAAATATTATTAACATATTTTTATTTTGTCTCTATATGTTACTCATGATTCCAAAACAGGAAGAAACATTTTTATTTCTTTTCTGTGGGGGAGTAGTGGAGTGGCGTGCCAGCGAATCCGTTTCACTAATCTCGTGAAGTCACGAGCAGACACTGGAGAGTAAAGCACTATGAGAGAGGCTTTTACATCGTATCAGGCAAAAACTGACGGCAAGATGGATTTCCAGTATTGTCGTTCTTAAATGGTGCGATTCAGAGAAGTCATCGCAGGGAAAGATAAGCAACTATGTCAGTAAATCTGATGTTACATACTGAAGAAAATAAAAATGTAAGGAGATTGTAAACTAAAACTATAGTGCCCGAAACGTTGATCTTTGGGAAGCGCGGGAATTAAATACGAGGATTGTTCAATAGAAACACGTTTGATCTTCGTCGCCATGGCAACGGAATTCATTTGTTTATATTGTCTGTTTAAGTACTAGTGACGTGTCTGTCAAAAATATTTGCAGTTTGCTCTTTTCTAAGCGTTGTGACTGGGTTGAAAAATTGCATCTATAATAGAAAATCCGTCCAAAGATAATCTGCTTGCCGTTAATCAGTTTTTGGCCGGTGAGCCAATGGAAATTTATACGAGAATGAAAGCTGTATATGGTGACTATAGTTATTCTCATACGGCAGTGGTTGAATGGTGCAATAAATTTCGACAAGGACGAGAATCCACTAAAGACTTGGCCTGTCCCGTGTCCGTGTCCGGACCTGCGCGTGTTACAGCATCAGATGAAAATGTGAGACAGCTGGAAACTGCTTTACGCGCAATTAGGCGTATCAAAGTTTGAGAACTTTTTAAAATGTTGAACATCAGCGTGGGAACTATTCATTATTCATTCCATCGTTCATAGTCTTTTCTATCGCAAAGTTGCTGCTCAGTGGATTCCACGACTGCTTACTGATGAGCAGAAACATTTGCGTTCGGCCTTATCATTACAGCGTTTCATGCGTTATCAACGACAAGGTAACGCCTTTCTACACAACATTTTTGCCGGTGATGAGTCTTGGTGTTATCACTACGAACCAGAATCCAAACGTCAGAGTGTGCAGTGGAAGCATACACAGTCTCCGAAGGCGAAAAAATGTCGGTCCCAACCTTCGGCAGGAAAAGTAATGGTGACCGTATTTTTTTATTATCAGGGTGTGCTGCTCTTAGATTTTAAATAACCTAGTGTCAACATCAACGCTGAGCGATATGCAGACAGCTTAAAACGCTTACAAGTCAGAATGAAGAATAAACGTCCTGGAAAGCTCACAAATGGTGTCATTCTTCTGCATGATAATTCTCGATCCCATGTAGCCCATAGATTAAAGATCTGCTTGGTCGTATAAAGTGGAAAGTCTTACAACATCCACCTTACAGTCCCGACTTGTCCCCGTGCGATTATCATGTTTTGGCCTATTAAAGAAATCACAAAAAGACGACGGTTCAAATCGGACGCTGAGGTAGAGTTTGCTGTTAGCGAATGGTTCCGCAAACAGCAGCAAGAATTTTACCAGCAGGGAGTCTACAGATTAGTCCGACAGTGGGACTCATGCCTTAATGCTAATAGAGACTTCTTTTAAAATCTTTGAATAATAAATGCTTTACAGCCTCTGAACGTGCTTCTATTGAACAATCCTCGCAAGTAATACGTGAGTCAGCTCCGTGTACCATGAAACACATTTATTCGAGTTTAAAGGACATTTCCTCCAGTTAACGTTGTTCGTTCTATTTAACCGGTAATTAATTCTTATATTAATTAAGAATAAATTAATTTTGTATTAATATAAAATAAAACAAACTTCGTACTTTTCTGTCTACTATTTAGACATAGGTAGACACACAGGACATAGGTAGTTAATGTAAGTATTAACTACTTAAAAACGTAATAAGTTAGTATGTCACTGACCTGTCCTCCCACAAATTCGACGAGTGAAGCGAGTACTCAGATTGAACTTGACTGTTTGACATTTGCCTGTCGGTCTATACGTCTGTCTATCTATCTATCTCTCACGGTAACGTTTGAACGCATCAACTGGTTTTCGTAAATCTTGGCATACGTGTCCATACTTTCACCCCACAGAACCCTATTGTTTTTAAGATTGATCAACTCCCCCCTCCACCAAAAAAAGTAGGCAAAAATATAAAGTGGTCAAATTTTGAAAACAATCGAAAACCCCATGTTGGATGTCAAACTAAATGTAATTTTAACCACATTCTTTATAGAATTATTCATTAATTTCAAAATTTTCGTACACCTTGGCACAAAAGGTGAGTGCAAAATTTTGATAAAATCGAAAAATTAATGTAGGGTATAAATTAAAGAGAATCTTAATTAACACCTCATCGTAATGTTAAATTTTAAAATTTTCAAAATTTTGGGACCTCAGGGCCTAAAAAAGAGATCAAAATTAGAAATAAATGGTGAAAATTTAACAGTGTGTTAGACTAAAATGAATTATGACCAGATGCGGATGTTTAAAATTGTCAGTGTTTATTATATGATCGTTTCTGTGGTCTACAATTTTTATATTACTAAAGAAATAGTAGAGTAATCAGAATTTTTGTCATTTTTTCATTATTGAAATTATCTAATATGGAAATGTAAGCAGTAATAAATGTATATAGTTAAAATAGTGAGAAAGTTCTGCAGCTCAGGCAGCATATAGTATTATAACAAAATTTCAGATATCCTCAGCTTTCAGCCTCTTATTTATATAAACAAATTAATAGGCTATAATTATTTTAGAGGAAATCGAATACAGAATGAAACGAAGTGAGCTGTACGTTGTGGGTTGGAGTTTACAGTTCGGTGCTGTCTGTATATTGTCAGAAGTCAGCAAACGGTGTGAAACAACTGGAACATTTCAGGGTCAGAGGACAGTTCCGGGATCTCACTACTGTACTGTAATTGATTTACTGGCCGCGATACCGTTATCTAACTCCGCTGCAAGTTTATAAAGCTTATGACTTCCAACGGTGTTCCGACATGCAGTTTTCAAACACACATTTGGTAAACTCCTGTACGTTGTAAGATTAAAAGTGACTTCTGTAACAAATAATGGTTTATTTATATCTTTATAAACAAACAATATTAACAATAAGTTACTATTGAAATCCTGTATATTAGTTTGCATACATACTTTTTAAATAAGATATAATCACTTTTCTCATGGGGTAAAGTAATTTAAAACGGTCCCTAGTATTTTCTTTTGTATACCACAAAATTATTAAAATTTCAATTTTTTGTAATTAAAGCATATATATTGTAATAAAATAAAAAGATTAGAGACTGTATGTGGTAATGTTGAGACTCTGATGTAATCAAGCCCCACTGTTTGGGCTAGCCAATTTGTAATAAAATAAATTTGATTAGATATTGAGTCTGTGTTTTGTTAATTGGTGTGGCTCTCGACGTCTTACTGGCCTGAAACACTTCCTTAAGTTTCCCAGCTGGTCGAGTCCCAATGGTAGCAAGACCGGTCGAGTAGCGTAATGTTGATGAAGAAATATATGCTCAGCTCCACCAAAAGTTTCAAAACAAAAATTGTTGTTTTGAAGAAAATAAAAAAAAATATGGGTTTAAAAAAAAAATTATAATTAAAAAAAAAATTATAATTTAATTAATTAATTAATTATAATCAATTAATTAATAGAGTGCTGTTAAGTTTTAAAAAGTGTAACACTCTTCTGAAAAATTTTATTGAAGTTCTGGTATATTTTAAATAAACTACCACCACTCATAAGATTGTCTCCAGGACAGTCGATACTTGTTTACCTTTTTGTTTTTTAGGTTATCTTCACTTATAGGTGGTAAAGTCCTGGTAGATTGTTAATTAGAATTATATTAGTGGTAATTAGTAATATTTATGAAATAAAGAACTATTTAGTGTTGAAAAATATTAATGTTTTATTAGTTAATAGCAATATTGACTCTTATCGATTATAATATCGATTCTCAGGATATCGAAAAAGTTACAAAATATATTATATAAAATTCAAACAGGGTTCTTTAAACAGCCAATTATTATCAAAGTCAGAGAAATCGGGCTAATATTTAAAAAGTATAACGTTACAACAAATTAATAATTATTACTAAATACAGACATTGAATAATAATTTGAAAATAATATAATTGTTTTCACCAACAGCTGACGTGATCACAGAGAAGGCATTGGGATTGTCAAAGAAATATGGCCGCCATCCAGCTGGTCCAAATATTGCTCGATTCGGCTACGTTCCGAATAATGTATTTTCTGGCAGTATTCCTGTTCTGGTGTTTGCAAATCTCTTGTTAAATGTTGTGTAGTGCCTGGTATAATGTTTCTGGGTTGTATTTTGTGTATCCGTGTAAATATAAGTTCAAACACTTTTCCCTATTCCGACACTAATACGGTTATTGTATTATACAGTTTTCTGGTGTTTTGTGGTGTTTTTCGGAGTAGATATGTATTGTTCAGTGTTAATTAGTGTTTCTTGATTGTTTTTGTCACAATGTATATGTTCTAGAAGTATTTTATAAGTCACTCGCGATTTCACAAAAAACGTACTATTCACTCGTTTGATATTACCGTTGTAAGTTAGGTTAGATCCGTCACAAAACGCTTCTCATGTTAACCGTTCAAAAACCAATAATCAACTATCTTATTTCCTCCAGTTTCAATTAAACTCTTAGCCAATATAATATTATTCTTAAAATTGTTCAAATATATTTTCATATCCTGTGCATATATAATAATTCACTATATGATTGCCTAAACTTTGGTTATTTATCAATTTTATTCACTAGATGTTATTTAAATTAATCTTTCAGTTCATTCGGCTTATTTTCAAATTAAATAATGCCGTTTTATAGTGTTTTCTGTCCAAAATTAGTAATTTTACTTTCATTTTTGGTATTCTCTGAAAAGTCAAAACGTCTCCAAAATTTACTTCCTGTTATTATGTAAATTCAGCCATTTTATCAGTTATATTTAATATTAATAATCTTATATTGTATTAAAAAGGTTTATATTCCCTTATTTTCTTGTAATTAACTGAATTAGTTGTATTCTGAAACATTATTCTGGAATATATGACTCCCATGTCTAAATTTCTGAGTTTAGTCATTTTCATTTTTATTTATAATTCTGAATATAATTTATTAAAATCTTTCTAAATGGTATGTGCAATTATATGGCTTGATCTCAAGTTTATTTTGTCTAAATCCCTTTTGTTTATTTGCATTTAAATGAGTAATTTCTCTGTTTTAATGAAATTTGGTTTTCTTTCTCTGGCCTATGATTTTTTAACAATTTTTTCTTACAAAATATTTTACAAACAATATATGATGTGTGATACCCTCTCTGACTTTTAAATATACTCTTATAAACTAAACATTTTTCCAAATTACACAATAACAATGAGTATTGGTTACAATACCAATAACAGTTAAACAAATAAAGAATATTTTTTAAATAAATGGTTGTCTTCAACCTTCAGACATTTTACAACAAAATCCTTATTTCTAACATGGAAATACGGTTCACAAAAAAGGTTTTTTTTTTTTACTAACTCAAGTCTTAATTACTTCCTACTATTTACAAGTAGTAATTATTTTTATAGTTCTGATGTTAGTTGTATCAGACCCAAACAAATGGCCTTATATCTAACACATTTTTAAACATTCTTATACTATATACATAAAAACCTTATATCTATATTCTTGTTGCTAACTATTATTATAAGTGGGATTCTACAGTTTTTATACCGTCTTTTACACATTGTCTTTGGGGAATTGTACCCTGTCATAAATAAATAAATAGCATAAATTGTTCAAAAAGTATTATGAAATCTGTTTTTCTTTTTGCATATAAAACAAAAGGTTATTTTAAACAGATTTATGTCTTATAAGTAACATATTCTCACAGTACACATTTCAAGTCATTGAAAATTGCATATTTCATTGTATTCAATGTTTGTGATTGCCAAGAATGAAACACAAGGTTTATTTTCTATAATACCCAAAACTATCACTGGTTCACTTTGCACTTTTATATTATGTTATTGCTAAATGGTCGTATAGTTTTATTAACATAATAAATTGGTTAGTGTTTTACAATGGAGATTTGTTCCATGGGTACTATATTATTGTTTCATCTTAGTTCACAGGCAACTTTTACTTTATACACTTCTCTCTCTTAAATTTATATACATGTGGTTTTCATTTCGTTATACTTTTATTGGTTAATGATTTATTTTGGGGGGTATGGGGATTTGGGTGTCTTTTATAAGAGCATGACATCTTCTTCAGGATGCTGCCTTCTTCTTCTTCCATCATTCTTCTTTTCTCCTGCCTTCTGGGACTGGTATCTTCTCCATCTTCTTCTTGATGCCATCAGGTTTCTTGGGATCTTCTCCATCTTCTTCTTGATTTTAGAAATACACCACCTGTATTGGTTGATCTTGGCTTATTTTAGGGTTTCTATTCTATTTATTCTTCCTCGTTGTGGGTTTGGTCATATTCTGTACTGCTTGGTTATTCACTTTCTTACCTTCCTGGGTTATAATTTGAAAACCTTTGGTTATGAGACTGGTCTTGGATGACTCATCACTAGTAACTCATTTTATTTGAACTTTTATTTTTTAAATAATAATGATTTCTTTCCACAGTTGCTATGAATTAATCTTTTTATATTAAACTTAATGCTTTCTTCCAAATTTAAATATTATAACTTTATTATTCTAATGATCAATTGCCATTCAATATAATGCATACATCTGTCACGTTACAATATATGTGTGTGTGTGCGCGCGCGCGCGAAGAGAGAGAGAGACAGAGTTAAAAACTAATGTTTACAAAAATTTATTTTTTATCAAAACATCAAATCAGTGGGAATCAGCCCAATTCTATGTAGTCGAATAAATGCGTCACTGCAGAGGGGAAAGAGGACATTCCAAAATATAACTAATGAAAATATCCGAAAAATTTGGCAGAAATATAGCTTCTTACAAACCAAAGAAAGTTAATACCAGAACCGCGAAATTAGATAATTGGGTTAGTCGCGAGAATAAAATAGACACATAAATATGGGCAATGATAAAAATGACCCAACCAATAACCAGCATATTAGAGGACAGACATCTACAACTCTAGGCCTATGAGACCACATTAAACAAACACCAAATACATGTAGCCAAAACGTGACCTGAATGTGATCTAGCGTCGCACAAGCCAGGCACAAGCTACTTTATCGATAATCTGTTATTAACTGATGCGTGCTGCGCTGTTAAAACAAAAAAACTTTTGAACCTATAATCTGCCTTCACTATATAGGCTACCGATGTTTGTAAAACACTAGAAGTTATTTGATGAATTAGGCTAGCCTTCCACATGCGGCAACACATAACCACGTGTTATATCCAACAATTTCAATAAAATATTAAACGTTAAAGAAATTTTTAATTTTCAGTTTCAGTTTCAGTTTTGAACAGTACTAATTCGTAAGAGATGAAAGTATATAGATATCTCTGATATCAGAAAGTACAGTATTTTATGGGCTACAAATTAGCAGTTTTCAGAGACAGTGAGAGTAATCTACTTGAAAGTATGCACCAAAAGGAACGAAATGTATAACCTCTTCTTTAGAGTTATAACGGAGGAAACCCAAAATAATTGGTTCTGCCAATTATTTCAGGCTGCCTTATTCGAGACGAGCTGAAATTTAAATCAGAACAACACACAGTAAGACATACAAGGAATCAGGGAAGGTGAAACTGTTGATTTATATACTCAGTATATGTGTGTAACAAGAAGACTGGCTTTATTAAACATTTGAAATATAACATTTACTCCAAAGAACAGATCCCATGACGTTATTAATTAAATTAGTAAAATTAAGTGAAATGCTTTATTTAGAATATGGGATCACAACAAATTTATCTAGCTATACCCCCGGATCCGGGTAACCATTGGTATTTAGTCTCTAATCTTTTAATTATATTTAATTCAAAATTTTATCTTGCAAGACTTTTACCTTTTTGCTTTATATATATTCCATTAGAAGAATGGTATTAATAACACTACGTTACGTTAATATCTAAACTGTTACAATTGAATGATATTGAATAGTTACAATTAAGTTCTCAAATTTAAGTTTTTATATTCTTATAAAATCAATCGTCTCTGTAAGTCTCTTAAATAGAGTATAGTGTTACAAAAAATATTATCATTATTCCTCGATAGACGTGCTATCGAGTCACCTCTATTTTTTTGGATGTAGTAATCGCCTCCATGTGGTTCCGTGTTGGGAGTCCTAAAACGTCGTCCTCGTCTTGGTCTGGTCTCTGTTGTTCATGGCTTAATACGTCAGCAGGATAGGTAGAGTCTTCTACGCAGATACTCGTTGATTCTCAGATGTCTCGAACTGCATCATCGGTAGGGTATACTAGAGTTCTCATTTAGATGGTCCATGACCACAGGTCAGAGGTTGAAAAGATTCGTCCATCGGTGAAGATTGCACTCATCGTTTTTTCTTTATTAACACTCGTCGTTTGTAGTTACATCTTTCTTCTTGTTACAAAGTTTTTGGAATTTTCTTTTTGTTAACGTTACATGTTACACTTTTTGTAACGGTTAGTAAAATACAAAATAATAATTAATTAATCCACACTAACAACAAATTGTATAACTTTTGAACAGAGCATTTTGCTCGTGCGTCTGCACAGCTGGGCGTCGTCATCGCAAGAGAGCGATTTTTCGTCCGCTACCCTCGTACATGACGAGAGAGAGAGTGGGGTGTTTATTCCGCGAGCATATATAGTACCTGTTTTCTCTTTAAATAAACTTTTTATTTATACAAACTATCGCTAGATAAAAATACATCATTTAAATTAATTGTTTTAGTTACTATCTGTGTCTACAGATACTTTAATTATTAACATTAGTTTACTCTATTATTTTTTTAATTACAGTAGACTCGGAAAACATGTCGAGTCCGGTATCAACAGGTAGGCGCTTGATAGCAAGCAAAGGGTTAAATACGAACATAATAATTATTTACAATATGCCTTTTCTTTATGGATACTTTGCCCTTATTAATTACTTCTTCCATTCACACTTAGTACCTACATGTTTTTATTATTATTATTGTGAGATTTAAATGGTTAATTATACGCAACCTTAATTAATTAAATTTTTTTTTATTCTGTAAATGTCACAATTTAAATCGTCACATACTCCGCCTCCTTACCAACACAGACTCCTAAAATTTTGGTCAGCTATGTACCGAGAGTATGCTTGGGGAGTTCCGTGTGAAATTTCTCTCACCCGTTTCTGGCTGTATATAATTACTAGCAGCATAAGTCTTTCTTGACTGGCTGTTTCTTACCATCTATACATATACTTCATGTTTTACACGCTAATTCTATTACTACATAAAATTTACATTATAAAGTATTTTCAACATTCTAAATTTCCTTAACTCTACTACTTATTACTACTACCGGATTTTTCCTTTTTCTTTCGTGAGAGTTTTTCTTCGTTATAGAATTTACTCTTTAATTACTCCATTACTTTTATTGGATGTCAGCTGACTTCTTGCTTTGCTCTACTTTCGATGAAGAGGATTCAAGGTTGATCAGGCCTCGTACCTACTTATACGACAAGGTAGCCAAAGGTTACTCAAGTACTTTTGCGGTTGAGTACTAAACATTGTTTTCACATTTACTTATTTAATTAACTGGCACTCTACTATTTTCTTCTTCAAGATAACGTTTTATCTGTGAAATATGTGTCCTTCGCACATATTTTTGAGTAGAGGGTTCGTACAGGGTCACAGTTACCGGAGTTAAGTATTTGTGAATTTGATAAGGACCGCACCATCTGTAAGATAGCTTGGAAGTTGTCTTATCGACTGCACTACTCGTTGGGTGCGTGTTATACATAACTAAGTCTCTGATTTGATATTTTACTTTATTATTCTTATTCTTTTGCTCGTAATATTTCCTTGACTTCGCTAAGTTTGTTCGTAAATTAGCGCGCGCTTCGTTCCATATCTTTCTAATATTTTTATCCCTAATTTCAAGGGGTAACAATTCATGTATTTTCCACTTTGTGGATAATGGGTGGTTAGGTTTATACTTGAACCTAATGGGGTTCGAATGGGGTTGACTTATGTCCTTCATGATATGCCGAATTAAAGGCGAATTGTATCCAGGATAGGTTCTGGTCCCACGAAGTATGGTCGTTAGCATGGTAGGCAATTAAAGCAGATTTTAGGTTTCGCAAATACCTCTCAGCTATATTACCTTGCGGACGATACTCGGTAGTGGTAATGTGGTTTATACCTAGTTTGAAACACATGTTCCTGAATTCCTTGGACTTAAACTGTGGTCCGTTATCCGACACTAGATGGACTGGAATACCGAAATCTTTGAATAATCTATTCTGTAAAATGCTTACTGTTGTCGTAGCTAAAGCTCGCCGCATGGGGTACATCCAGACGAACTTACTAAACGAATCTACGCAAATTAGTAACATAGTATTTCCTGACTTGGAACGTGGGTAGGGTCCAGAAAAGTCTAAATAAATTTTGGAAAATGGGGAGGCAGGAATCTCAGATATTAACTGACTTATTTGACTGTTTCTCGCTGGTTTGCTGAGTGCACACAACTTACACCTTTTTACAAAGTTAGCTATCTCACTGTTCATATTTTCCCAGTGATATTCTCTCCGAATCCGATGTGTGGTTTTATTTATTCCCATATGTGCTCCAATGGTGGAAGAGTGATAATATTCCATTAGCATAGGTTTAATAATATCCGGGGCGATGATACGCAAATATTTTCCGTTAGCTATTCTACAATATAATACTTTCTTATTTAATAGGTATTTTTCAGACTTGTTTCCTTTTTCAAGTTGTTTGATGATCGGACTCAAACGTGGGTCTTGTTGTTGATAATGGGCTAAATCCGTAAATGCAAGAGGAAATTCGGTAATTAACGCATTAATAATAGGTGTCTCTCTACTCTTGTTTTCGTAATTATTACTACTAGGCTGGAACATACGTGACAGGGTATCGGCAACTACGTTTTGGGTGCCTCTAATATGTTGTACTTTGAATTTAAAACAATTTAATCTCAATACCCATCTTCCGATTCGACCTAATTGTTTTGGGTGGTTTAGTAGCCAGGATAAAGCTTGATTATCTGTTTCTAGCAAAAACTCTTTATGTTCTAAAAATGGTTTGAACTTCTCAAACGCAAAAACGATAGCTAAGCATTCTAATTCGTATGCGGAGTATTTCTTTTCTTGGTCCGTCAGGGTGCGTGAAGCGTAACTAATTGGTAATCGAGAGTTATCTACTTCCTGATAAATTACTGCACCTAGGGCTACACTTGAACTGTCGGTTTGCACAACAAACGGTTTACTAAAATCGGCTAATTGTAGTACGGGGGGTGATATGATGCTTTCCTTTAATTTCTCAAATGCGGTTTGGCGTTGTTCATTCCACTCAAATTTTACTCCCTTCTTTCTTAAAGTATTTAGTGGTGCTGCGATTTCGGCTAGATGTGGGATATACTTGTGGAAATAATTTATCATTCCTAAAAATCGAGCAATTCCTTTCGCATCCCGCGGTGGTAAAAATTCTCTGATAGCACGGGTTCGCTCTGGGTCTATGCTTACCTTTCCGTTGGCTTTTACGATATGACCTAAAAAGGAGAATTGTGTCACAGCAAAATTTACTTTACTGGGGTTTACAGTTAATCCAGCTTTCTCTAATCGTGATAATACTTCACGTATATGTGCAAGATGTTGTTCCATTGACTCGCTGTAAATAACAATATCGTCTAGGTAGTGGTACACATATTTAAACTTTATGTCGTGAAATAATTTTTCTAACAATCTGCTACATACAGAACTACCTTGGGAAATACCAAAAGGTACCCTAGTAAATTGGTATAGGTTGAAAGGCACGGCAAAAGCGGTGAGACGTTTCGATTCTTCTGAAAGTGGTATCTGATGAAAAGCCTGATTCAAATCCATAATGGTAAAAATTTTTGCTTTCGTAAAATAATGAAAAGCACTGTGGATGTCGGGAAGTGGAATGGATTCAAATTCTATTCGTTTATTTAGTTGTCTATAGTCTACAACTAATCTATGTTTATCGTTGCTTTTGGGTACTAAAAACGCAGGGGATGAATAAGATGAAGTAGAGGGTTCGATGACTCCTTGTTCTAATAGTTTATTAATTTGGTTCCTCATTACTTCCATTTTTGGCGGTGATAACTTGTATGGGGCTAAACGTATTACTTTATTATCGCTCAAATTTATCTTATACTCTATCAGATCCGTCAGTCCTAACTTTGGGGTGAGCACATTGGAGAATTGATTTATTAACTTTTGTATGTTACGTCTATCTTTACTTTCCAGATGACCTAATTCACATTCGTGATGCTTTAGATGAGAAGAAGTAGTGCTAGTACTTTCTCTGTTATTTGAATTATCCTCTAAGTTATATTTCCGTGAACGATCGAATCCAAAGTAAAATTTCTTATCATGAATATTTAGAATTATTCCTGTTTTACTGATAAAATCGGCTCCCAATATTAACTCGGGTCCTAATTCGTCGCTTACTAACATCGGAAAATACCACGTCAAATGTTTTATTTTAACTTTACACGTGATGATAAGTTTTATTATTAAGTTTTGTTTGTTAGCGGTTGAGCATTTAATGTTTACAGATTGACTGCGTTTGACTAAATTATGTTTAAATAACTTATTGGCGAGGTCATGACTAATTAAACTTCGCGTTGATCCGGAATCAATTAAACCAAGGGTGGATGTTACACCAAGGTCAACTTGTACATAAGGCAATTGACACTTACTGAAATTACACTTATTAATAGCGTTACATTTATCTATAAATTTTTTTACATAGGGGTCTAGTTTTCTTTTGTTATTATTATTATTTTGTTTTATTATGTTGACTCTCAGGGGTTTACCTTTTTTTACGACGCTGCGGAAGACACAGGGTTTTGGATCTCCCTGCCTTACATGTTTTTTGGATAATGAGTTTTTTGATTATACCTTTTTTGTTTACAGTATCTACTGAGATGTCCAGATTTTCCGCAGTTATAACACACATATTCTTTACGTTGTGTCTTACTGGTTTCCTGGAGTGGTTGAGCCTCCTGGGACTTACCATGGCCATTGGTTGATCTTCGAAACGGTCTTCTTTCTTGTATACTTCATGCGTCAGATACTAAGGCATGCATTTCTTTTCTATTTTGTGTAGTGGATATCGATGCATGTCTATGCTGATCTGCGTACCAAACATTGGAAAAATGAATACTACATTGTTCAAAGTCCGCGAACGTAAGGGGTCTACTTATTAGTGCTAAACGGGAGCGTTCATCAGGAGACAAGCCTACTAGGATCGTATCGACCAATTGTTTTTCAGTCCAGTCGACTTGTAGTATACGTGAAGATTCTCGGATATCCGCAATATAGTGGGCCAGTCTTTCGCGAGCTCCTTGTACTCTAAGTACAGTACTTCTTTTGATATCCTCATAAATTCCAGTGGGGATAAAATATTTGATTATAATCGTATGAAGATCTTCTACTGAAAGACTTGAGTTTAATGTTTCTAGTACACGATCTCGTAATGATGGTTTACATTTGGGTAATATTACTTGCAGTATTTGCCGATCGTTTAATTGTTGTAAATCTTTTATTTGCAGCAGGTATTTTATAAAAGTTAACAGTATCGTTATACTTAACCCATCGGTGTAAGGAATCTCATTAATTATTTTCTCTACTGGGTGGGAAATCTTTCCGTAGAGTTCAACATTCAAATTTACGTTTTGTATTTCCTTCGAAGAATTAGTGGTCGCATTTTGACTAGTACGAGTACGCTGAACTTTAGGTGGTGGGGGTTCTTCTACATTAGGGGATTGAACAGGGGAGATATATAATTTTTGTAAGTCTTGCTCAATTTCCTCCATTCTCGATTCATCTGACTTTCGACGTAAGTCGTTAATAATTATAGGTAATTGGCGTAATGCCTCGTCTGCAAATTTCTGCACATCGGCGGGGACGACGGTGACGTCGGGCCAGCTTAATAAATTATTTAATCGGCGGGTTAAATGTTCTATACGTTGCGTAACGCGCAAAAGTTCCGTGGGTGATTTCTTGTCCTTAAGGTTCTGAGATAATACTATCAGTTCCCGATATTTCGCATAACAGGTTTCTCGTTCGCCGTCATAATCGAGTTCACGCAATTTATCTAACTGCGAGGTTGTCTCTGATCCGGTTTGGCGTAATGATTTTCGTAATTCAGACACGGTTACATTCACGTGTTTTAGACCTCGTAAAAGTGCTTCGTAGCATAGCTCATCTTTTACTAATAAATCAGGATTAAATTCAGCCATTTTCGTAAAGTGGCAAGAACTAATTATTCTACGATTAGTATTTACTACTATACAACGCTATATCATTTTACACAAACATAACAATATGAATAAATCGTATTCTTACACGTTTATTAATAAACAATTAAAATGAGATGACAAAGGTTCTCATTTTACATAGAAAGAGAGAGAGAGAAATCTCACACAGTCTTACAGATGCTTACGGCAAAATATTCCCCCTTCGGTTATCAACACATGAACAGACACGCTTCAAATAACAATACACCACACAAGAGGGTGACCGATTGTTCTCACTCTAACTGGGGAGACCGACTACGATAATATTAAACAATCGCCAACAGGAAATTTACATGTCCGAGATTGTCGTGAATGGGGTACGTTTATGAATGGGACTTTTAACAAGTACCTACATGGTTTATTTACATTGGATTATATGTTACTCTTATTTTACACATATCATATTTACTAATAAAATTATCTATACTATATTACTATAATATTAATTATTATTTTATCTTATTTAAATTTCTGACACATATTAAAATACACGAGTAAATAAATCAACAGCTTATGAATAGGGACACAATTACTGTTTAGCAACACAAGTCACAAAATTTTTTGTGTTATTAGTAGCAAAATTTAAACAAATTAGCAGAGTTGCGCATCTTATAACCTCTTCTTTAGAGTTATAACGGAGGGAACCCAAAATAATTGGTTCTGCCAATTATTTCAGGCTGCCTTATTCGAGACGAGCTGAAATTTAAATCAGAACAACACACAGTAAGACATACAAGGAATCAGGGAAGGTGAAACTGTTGATTTATATACTCAGTATATGTGTGTAACAAGAAGACTGGCTTTATTAAACATTTGAAATATAACATTTACTCCAAAGAACAGATCCCATGACGTTATTAATTAAATTAGTAAAATTAAGTGAAATGCTTTATTTAGAATATGGGATCACAACAAATTTATCTAGCTATACCCCCGGATCCGGGTAACCATTGGTATTTAGTCTCTAATCTTTTAATTATATTTAATTCAAAATTTTATCTTGCAAGACTTTTATCTTTTTGCTTTATATATATTCCATTAGAAGAATGGTATTAATAACACTACGTTACGTTAATATCTAAACTGTTACAATTGAATGATATTGAATAGTTACAATTAAGTTCTCAAATTTAAGTTTTTATATTCTTATAAAATCAATCGTCTCTGTAAGTCTCTTAAATAGAGTATAGTGTTACAAAAAATATTATCATTATTCCTCGATAGACGTGCTATCGAGTCACCTCTATTTTTTTGGATGTAGTAATCGCCTCCATGTGGTTCCGTGTTGGGAGTCCTAAAACGTCGTCCTCGTCTTGGTCTGGTCTCTGTTGTTCATGGCTTAATACGTCAGCAGGATAGGTAGAGTCTTCTACGCAGATACTCGTTGATTCTCAGATGTCTCGAACTGCATCATCGGTAGGGTATACTAGAGTTCTCATTTAGATGGTCCATGACCACAGGTCAGAGGTTGAAAAGATTCGTCCATCGGTGAAGATTGCACTCATCGTTTTTTCTTTATTAACACTCGTCGTTTGTAGTTACATCTTTCTTCTTGTTACAAAGTTTTTGGAATTTTCTTTTTGTTAACGTTACATGTTACACTTTTTGTAACGGTTAGTAAAATACAAAATAATAATTAATTAATCCACACTAACAACAAATTGTATAACTTTTGAACAGAGCATTTTGCTCGTGCGTCTGCACAGCTGGGCGTCGTCATCGCAAGAGAGCGATTTTTCGTCCGCTACCCTCGTACATGACGAGAGAGAGAGTGGGGTGTTTATTCCGCGAGCATATATAGTTCCTGTTTTCTCTTTAAATAAACTTTTTATTTATACAAACTATCGCTAGATAAAAATACATCATTTAAATTAATTGTTTTAGTTACTATCTGTGTCTACAGATACTTTAATTATTAACATTAGTTTACTCTATTATTTTTTTAATTACAGTAGACTCGGAAAACATGTCGAGTCCGGTATCAACAGGTAGGCGCTTGATAGCAAGCAAAGGGTTAAATACGAACATAATAATTATTTACAATATGCCTTTTCTTTATGGATACTTTGCCCTTATTAATTACTTCTTCCATTCACACTTAGTACCTACATGTTTTTATTATTATTATTGTAAGATTTAAATGGTTAATTGTACGCAACCTTAATTAATTAAATTTTTTTTATTCTGTAAATGTCACAATTTAAATCGTCACATACACCGCCTCCTTACCAACACAGACTCCTAAAATTTTGGTCAGCTATGTACCGAGAGTATGCTTGGGGAGTTCCGTGTGAAATTTCTCTCACCCGTTTCTGGCTGTATATAATTACTAGCAGCATAAGTCTTTCTTGACTGGCTGTTTCTTACCATCTATACATATACTTCATGTTTTACACGCTAATTCTATTACTACATAAAATTTACATTATAAAGTATTTTCAACATTCTAAATTTCCTTAACTCTACTACTTATTACTACTACCGGATTTTTCCTTTTTCTTTCGTGAGAGTTTTTCTTCGTTATAGAATTTACTCTTTAATTACTCCATTACTTTTATTGGATGTCAGCTGACTTCTTGCTTTGCTCTACTTTCGATGAAGAGGATTCAAGGTTGATCAGGCCTCGTACCTACTTATACGACAAGGTAGCCAAAGGTTACTCAAGTACTTTTGCGGTTGAGTACTACACATTGTTTTCACATTTACTTATTTAATTAACTGGCACTCTACTATTTTCTTCTTCAAGATAACGTTTTATCTGTGAAATATGTGTCCTTCGCACATATTTTTGAGTAGAGGGTTCGTACAGGGTCACAGTTACCGGAGTTAAGTATTTGTGAATTTGATAAGGACCGCACCATCTGTAAGATAGCTTGGAAGTTGTCTTATCGACTGCACTACTCGTTGGGTGCGTGTTATACATAACTAAGTCTCCGATTTGATATTTTACTTTATTATTCTTATTCTTTTGCTCGTAATATTTCCTTGACTTCGCTAAGTTTGTTCGTAAATTAGCGCGCGCTTCGTTCCATATCTTTCTAATATTTTTATCCCTAATTTCAAGGGGTAACAATTCATGTATTTTCCACTTTGTGGATAATGGGTGGTTAGGTTTATACTTGAACCTAATGGGGTTCGAATGGGGTTGACTTATGTCCTTCATGATATGCCGAATTAAAGGCGAATTGTATCCAGGATAGGTTCTGGTCCCACGAAGTATGGTCGTTAGCATGGTAGGCAATTAAAGCAGATTTTAGGTTTCGCAAATACCTCTCAGCTATATTACCTTGCGGACGATACTCGGTAGTGGTAATGTGGTTTATACCTAGTTTGAAACACATGTTCCTGAATTCCTTGGACTTAAACTGTGGTCCGTTATCCGACACTAGATGGACTGGAATACCGAAATCTTTGAATAATCTATTCTGTAAAATGCTTACTGTTGTCGTAGCTAAAGCTCGCCGCATGGGGTACATCCAGACGAACTTACTAAACGAATCTACGCAAATTAGTAACATAGTATTTCCTGACTTGGAACGTGGGTAGGGTCCAGAAAAGTCTAAATAAATTTTGGAAAATGGGGAGGCAGGAATCTCAGATATTAACTGACTTATTTGACTGTTTCTCGCTGGTTTGCTGAGTGCACACAACTTACACCTTTTTACAAAGTTAGCTATCTCACTGTTCATATTTTCCCAGTGATATTCTCTCCGAATCCGATGTGTGGTTTTATTTATTCCCATATGTGCTCCAATGGTGGAAGAGTGATAATATTCCATTAGCATAGGTTTAATAATATCCGGGGCGATGATACGCAAATATTTTCCGTTAGCTATTCTACAATATAATACTTTCTTATTTAATAGGTATTTTTCAGACTTGTTTCCTTTTTCAAGTTGTTTGATGATCGGACTCAAACGTGGGTCTTGTTGTTGATAATGGGCTAAATCCGTAAATGCAAGAGGAAATTCGGTAATTAACGCATTAATAATAGGTGTCTCTCTACTCTTGTTTTCGTAATTATTACTACTAGGCTGGAACATACGTGACAGGGTATCGGCAACTACGTTTTGGGTGCCTCTAATATGTTGTACTTTGAATTTAAAACAATTTAATCTCAATACCCATCTTCCGATTCGACCTAATTGTTTTGGGTGGTTTAGTAGCCAGGATAAAGCTTGATTATCTGTTTCTAGCAAAAACTCTTTATGTTCTAAAAATGGTTTGAACTTCTCAAACGCAAAAACGATAGCTAAGCATTCTAATTCGTATGCGGAGTATTTCTTTTCTTGGTCCGTCAGGGTGCGTGAAGCGTAACTAATTGGTAATCGAGAGTTATCTACTTCCTGATAAATTACTGCACCTAGGGCTACACTTGAACTGTCGGTTTGCACAACAAACGGTTTACTAAAATCGGCTAATTGTAGTACGGGGGGTGATATGATGCTTTCCTTTAATTTCTCAAATGCGGTTTGGCGTTGTTCATTCCACTCAAATTTTACTCCCTTCTTTCTTAAAGTATTTAGTGGTGCTGCGATTTCGGCTAGATGTGGGATATACTTGTGGAAATAATTTATCATTCCTAAAAATCGAGCAATTCCTTTCGCATCCCGCGGTGGTAAAAATTCTCTGATAGCACGGGTTCGCTCTGGGTCTATGCTTACCTTTCCGTTGGCTTTTACGATATGACCTAAAAAGGAGAATTGTGTCACAGCAAAATTTACTTTACTGGGGTTTACAGTTAATCCAGCTTTCTCTAATCGTGATAATACTTCACGTATATGTGCAAGATGTTGTTCCATTGACTCGCTGTAAATAACAATATCGTCTAGGTAGTGGTACACATATTTAAACTTTAGGTCGTGAAATAATTTTTCTAACAATCTGCTACATACAGAACTACCTTGGGAAATACCAAAAGGTACCCTAGTAAATTGGTATAGGTTGAAAGGCACGGCAAAAGCGGTGAGACGTTTCGATTCTTCTGAAAGTGGTATCTGATGAAAAGCCTGATTCAAATCCATAATGGTAAAAATTTTTGCTTTCGTAAAATAATGAAAAGCACTGTGGATGTCGGGAAGTGGAATGGATTCAAATTCTATTCGTTTATTTAGTTGTCTATAGTCTACAACTAATCTATGTTTATCGTTGCTTTTGGGTACTAAAAACGCAGGGGATGAATAAGATGAAGTAGAGGGTTCGATGACTCCTTGTTCTAATAGTTTATTAATTTGGTTCCTCATTACTTCCATTTTTGGCGGTGATAACTTGTATGGGGCTAAACGTATTACTTTATTATCGCTCAAATTTATCTTATACTCTATCAGATCCGTCAGTCCTAACTTTGGGGTGAGCACATTGGAGAATTGATTTATTAACTTTTGTATGTTACGTCTATCTTTACTTTCCAGATGACCTAATTCACATTCGTGATGCTTTAGATGAGAAGAAGTAGTGCTAGTACTTTCTCTGTTATTTGAATTATCCTCTAAGTTATATTTCCGTGAACGATCGAATCCAAAGTAAAATTTCTTATCATGAATATTTAGAATTATTCCTGTTTTACTGATAAAATCGGCTCCCAATATTAACTCGGGTCCTAATTCGTCGCTTACTAACATCGGAAAATACCACGTCAAATGTTTTATTTTAACTTTACACGTGATGATAAGTTTTATTATTAAGTTTTGTTTGTTAGCGGTTGAGCATTTAATGTTTACAGATTGACTGCGTTTGACTAAATTATGTTTAAATAACTTATTGGCGAGGTCATGACTAATTAAACTTCGCGTTGATCCGGAATCAATTAAACCAAGGGTGGATGTTACACCAAGGTCAACTTGTACATAAGGCAATTGACACTTACTGAAATTACACTTATTAATAGCGTTACATTTATCTATAAATTTTTTTACATAGGGGTCTAGTTTTCTTTTGTTATTATTATTATTTTGTTTTATTATGTTGACTCTCAGGGGTTTACCTTTTTTTACGACGCTGCGGAAGACACAGGGTTTTGGATCTCCCTGCCTTACATGTTTTTTGGATAATGAGTTTTTTGATTATACCTTTTTTGTTTACAGTATCTACTGAGATGTCCAGATTTTCCGCAGTTATAACACACATATTCTTTACGTTGTGTCTTACTGGTTTCCTGGAGTGGTTGAGCCTCCTGGGACTTACCATGGCCATTGGTTGATCTTCGAAACGGTCTTCTTTCTTGTATACTTCATGCGTCAGATACTAAGGCATGCATTTCTTTTCTATTTTGTGTAGTGGATATCGATGCATGTCTATGCTGATCTGCGTACCAAACATTGGAAAAATGAATACTACATTG
The DNA here is from genome assembly GCA_034769895.1 of Magicicada septendecula. Taxonomy (NCBI): domain Eukaryota; kingdom Metazoa; phylum Arthropoda; class Insecta; order Hemiptera; family Cicadidae; genus Magicicada; species Magicicada septendecula. The sequence goes on from CM068368.1 coordinate 667,929,846, forward strand.
TTCAAAGTCCGCGAACGTAAGGGGTCTACTTATTAGTGCTAAACGGGAGCGTTCATCAGGAGACAAGCCTACTAGGATCGTATCGACCAATTGTTTTTCAGTCCAGTCGACTTGTAGTATACGTGAAGATTCTCGGATATCCGCAATATAGTGGGCCAGTCTTTCGCGAGCTCCTTGTACTCTAAGTACAGTACTTCTTTTGATATCCTCATAAATTCCAGTGGGGATAAAATATTTGATTATAATCGTATGAAGATCTTCTACTGAAAGACTTGAGTTTAATGTTTCTAGTACACGATCTCGTAATGATGGTTTACATTTGGGTAATATTACTTGCAGTATTTGCCGATCGTTTAATTGTTGTAAATCTTTTATTTGCAGCAGGTATTTTATAAAAGTTAACAGTATCGTTATACTTAACCCATCGGTGTAAGGAATCTCATTAATTATTTTCTCTACTGGGTGGGAAATCTTTCCGTAGAGTTCAACATTCAAATTTACGTTTTGTATTTCCTTCGAAGAATTAGTGGTCGCATTTTGACTAGTACGAGTACGCTGAACTTTAGGTGGTGGGGGTTCTTCTACATTAGGGGATTGAACAGGGGAGATATATAATTTTTGTAAGTCTTGCTCAATTTCCTCCATTCTCGATTCATCTGACTTTCGACGTAAGTCGTTAATAATTATAGGTAATTGGCGTAATGCCTCGTCTGCAAATTTCTGCACATCGGCGGGGACGACGGTGACGTCGGGCCAGCTTAATAAATTATTTAATCGGCGGGTTAAATGTTCTATACGTTGCGTAACGCGCAAAAGTTCCGTGGGTGATTTCTTGTCCTTAAGGTTCTGAGATAATACTATCAGTTCCCGATATTTCGCATAACAGGTTTCTCGTTCGCCGTCATAATCGAGTTCACGCAATTTATCTAACTGCGAGGTTGTCTCTGATCCGGTTTGGCGTAATGATTTTCGTAATTCAGACACGGTTACATTCACGTGTTTTAGACCTCGTAAAAGTGCTTCGTAGCATAGCTCATCTTTTACTAATAAATCAGGATTAAATTCAGCCATTTTCGTAAAGTGGCAAGAACTAATTATTCTACGATTAGTATTTACTACTATACAACGCTATATCATTTTACACAAACATAACAATATGAATAAATCGTATTCTTACACGTTTATTAATAAACAATTAAAATGAGATGACAAAGGTTCTCATTTTACATAGAAAGAGAGAGAGAGAAATCTCACACAGTCTTACAGATGCTTACGGCAAAATATTCCCCCTTCGGTTATCAACACATGAACAGACACGCTTCAAATAACAATACACCACACAAGAGGGTGACCGATTGTTCTCACTCTAACTGGGGAGACCGACTACGATAATATTAAACAATCGCCAACAGGAAATTTACATGTCCGAGATTGTCGTGAATGGGGTACGTTTATGAATGGGACTTTTAACAAGTACCTACATGGTTTATTTACATTGGATTATATGTTACTCTTATTTTACACATATCATATTTACTAATAAAATTATCTATACTATATTACTATAATATTAATTATTATTTTATCTTATTTAAATTTCTGACACATATTAAAATACACGAGTAAATAAATCAACAGCTTATGAATAGGGACACAATTACTGTTTAGCAACACAAGTCACAAAATTTTTTGTGTTATTAGTAGCAAAATTTAAACAAATTAGCAGAGTTGCGCATCTTATAACCTCTTCTTTAGAGTTATAACGGAGGGAACCCAAAATAATTGGTTCTGCCAATTATTTCAGGCTGCCTTATTCGAGACGAGCTGAAATTTAAATCAGAACAACACACAGTAAGACATACAAGGAATCAGGGAAGGTGAAACTGTTGATTTATATACTCAGTATATGTGTGTAACAAGAAGACTGGCTTTATTAAACATTTGAAATATAACATTTACTCCAAAGAACAGATCCCATGACGTTATTAATTAAATTAGTAAAATTAAGTGAAATGCTTTATTTAGAATATGGGATCACAACAAATTTATCTAGCTATACCCCCGGATCCGGGTAACCATTGGTATTTAGTCTCTAATCTTTTAATTATATTTAATTCAAAATTTTATCTTGCAAGACTTTTATCTTTTTGCTTTATATATATTCCATTAGAAGAATGGTATTAATAACACTACGTTACGTTAATATCTAAACTGTTACAATTGAATGATATTGAATAGTTACAATTAAGTTCTCAAATTTAAGTTTTTATATTCTTATAAAATCAATCGTCTCTGTAAGTCTCTTAAATAGAGTATAGTGTTACAAAAAATATTATCATTATTCCTCGATAGACGTGCTATCGAGTCACCTCTATTTTTTTGGATGTAGTAATCGCCTCCATGTGGTTCCGTGTTGGGAGTCCTAAAACGTCGTCCTCGTCTTGGTCTGGTCTCTGTTGTTCATGGCTTAATACGTCAGCAGGATAGGTAGAGTCTTCTACGCAGATACTCGTTGATTCTCAGATGTCTCGAACTGCATCATCGGTAGGGTATACTAGAGTTCTCATTTAGATGGTCCATGACCACAGGTCAGAGGTTGAAAAGATTCGTCCATCGGTGAAGATTGCACTCATCGTTTTTTCTTTATTAACACTCGTCGTTTGTAGTTACATCTTTCTTCTTGTTACAAAGTTTTTGGAATTTTCTTTTTGTTAACGTTACATGTTACACTTTTTGTAACGGTTAGTAAAATACAAAATAATAATTAATTAATCCACACTAACAACAAATTGTATAACTTTTGAACAGAGCATTTTGCTCGTGCGTCTGCACAGCTGGGCGTCGTCATCGCAAGAGAGCGATTTTTCGTCCGCTACCCTCGTACATGACGAGAGAGAGAGTGGGGTGTTTATTCCGCGAGCATATATAGTTCCTGTTTTCTCTTTAAATAAACTTTTTATTTATACAAACTATCGCTAGATAAAAATACATCATTTAAATTAATTGTTTTAGTTACTATCTGTGTCTACAGATACTTTAATTATTAACATTAGTTTACTCTATTATTTTTTTAATTACAGTAGACTCGGAAAACATGTCGAGTCCGGTATCAACAGGTAGGCGCTTGATAGCAAGCAAAGGGTTAAATACGAACATAATAATTATTTACAATATGCCTTTTCTTTATGGATACTTTGCCCTTATTAATTACTTCTTCCATTCACACTTAGTACCTACATGTTTTTATTATTATTATTGTAAGATTTAAATGGTTAATTGTACGCAACCTTAATTAATTAAATTTTTTTTATTCTGTAAATGTCACAATTTAAATCGTCACATACACCGCCTCCTTACCAACACAGACTCCTAAAATTTTGGTCAGCTATGTACCGAGAGTATGCTTGGGGAGTTCCGTGTGAAATTTCTCTCACCCGTTTCTGGCTGTATATAATTACTAGCAGCATAAGTCTTTCTTGACTGGCTGTTTCTTACCATCTATACATATACTTCATGTTTTACACGCTAATTCTATTACTACATAAAATTTACATTATAAAGTATTTTCAACATTCTAAATTTCCTTAACTCTACTACTTATTACTACTACCGGATTTTTCCTTTTTCTTTCGTGAGAGTTTTTCTTCGTTATAGAATTTACTCTTTAATTACTCCATTACTTTTATTGGATGTCAGCTGACTTCTTGCTTTGCTCTACTTTCGATGAAGAGGATTCAAGGTTGATCAGGCCTCGTACCTACTTATACGACAAGGTAGCCAAAGGTTACTCAAGTACTTTTGCGGTTGAGTACTACACATTGTTTTCACATTTACTTATTTAATTAACTGGCACTCTACTATTTTCTTCTTCAAGATAACGTTTTATCTGTGAAATATGTGTCCTTCGCACATATTTTTGAGTAGAGGGTTCGTACAGGGTCACAGTTACCGGAGTTAAGTATTTGTGAATTTGATAAGGACCGCACCATCTGTAAGATAGCTTGGAAGTTGTCTTATCGACTGCACTACTCGTTGGGTGCGTGTTATACATAACTAAGTCTCCGATTTGATATTTTACTTTATTATTCTTATTCTTTTGCTCGTAATATTTCCTTGACTTCGCTAAGTTTGTTCGTAAATTAGCGCGCGCTTCGTTCCATATCTTTCTAATATTTTTATCCCTAATTTCAAGGGGTAACAATTCATGTATTTTCCACTTTGTGGATAATGGGTGGTTAGGTTTATACTTGAACCTAATGGGGTTCGAATGGGGTTGACTTATGTCCTTCATGATATGCCGAATTAAAGGCGAATTGTATCCAGGATAGGTTCTGGTCCCACGAAGTATGGTCGTTAGCATGGTAGGCAATTAAAGCAGATTTTAGGTTTCGCAAATACCTCTCAGCTATATTACCTTGCGGACGATACTCGGTAGTGGTAATGTGGTTTATACCTAGTTTGAAACACATGTTCCTGAATTCCTTGGACTTAAACTGTGGTCCGTTATCCGACACTAGATGGACTGGAATACCGAAATCTTTGAATAATCTATTCTGTAAAATGCTTACTGTTGTCGTAGCTAAAGCTCGCCGCATGGGGTACATCCAGACGAACTTACTAAACGAATCTACGCAAATTAGTAACATAGTATTTCCTGACTTGGAACGTGGGTAGGGTCCAGAAAAGTCTAAATAAATTTTGGAAAATGGGGAGGCAGGAATCTCAGATATTAACTGACTTATTTGACTGTTTCTCGCTGGTTTGCTGAGTGCACACAACTTACACCTTTTTACAAAGTTAGCTATCTCACTGTTCATATTTTCCCAGTGATATTCTCTCCGAATCCGATGTGTGGTTTTATTTATTCCCATATGTGCTCCAATGGTGGAAGAGTGATAATATTCCATTAGCATAGGTTTAATAATATCCGGGGCGATGATACGCAAATATTTTCCGTTAGCTATTCTACAATATAATACTTTCTTATTTAATAGGTATTTTTCAGACTTGTTTCCTTTTTCAAGTTGTTTGATGATCGGACTCAAACGTGGGTCTTGTTGTTGATAATGGGCTAAATCCGTAAATGCAAGAGGAAATTCGGTAATTAACGCATTAATAATAGGTGTCTCTCTACTCTTGTTTTCGTAATTATTACTACTAGGCTGGAACATACGTGACAGGGTATCGGCAACTACGTTTTGGGTGCCTCTAATATGTTGTACTTTGAATTTAAAACAATTTAATCTCAATACCCATCTTCCGATTCGACCTAATTGTTTTGGGTGGTTTAGTAGCCAGGATAAAGCTTGATTATCTGTTTCTAGCAAAAACTCTTTATGTTCTAAAAATGGTTTGAACTTCTCAAACGCAAAAACGATAGCTAAGCATTCTAATTCGTATGCGGAGTATTTCTTTTCTTGGTCCGTCAGGGTGCGTGAAGCGTAACTAATTGGTAATCGAGAGTTATCTACTTCCTGATAAATTACTGCACCTAGGGCTACACTTGAACTGTCGGTTTGCACAACAAACGGTTTACTAAAATCGGCTAATTGTAGTACGGGGGGTGATATGATGCTTTCCTTTAATTTCTCAAATGCGGTTTGGCGTTGTTCATTCCACTCAAATTTTACTCCCTTCTTTCTTAAAGTATTTAGTGGTGCTGCGATTTCGGCTAGATGTGGGATATACTTGTGGAAATAATTTATCATTCCTAAAAATCGAGCAATTCCTTTCGCATCCCGCGGTGGTAAAAATTCTCTGATAGCACGGGTTCGCTCTGGGTCTATGCTTACCTTTCCGTTGGCTTTTACGATATGACCTAAAAAGGAGAATTGTGTCACAGCAAAATTTACTTTACTGGGGTTTACAGTTAATCCAGCTTTCTCTAATCGTGATAATACTTCACGTATATGTGCAAGATGTTGTTCCATTGACTCGCTGTAAATAACAATATCGTCTAGGTAGTGGTACACATATTTAAACTTTATGTCGTGAAATAATTTTTCTAACAATCTGCTACATACAGAACTACCTTGGGAAATACCAAAAGGTACCCTAGTAAATTGGTATAGGTTGAAAGGCACGGCAAAAGCGGTGAGACGTTTCGATTCTTCTGAAAGTGGTATCTGATGAAAAGCCTGATTCAAATCCATAATGGTAAAAATTTTTGCTTTCGTAAAATAATGAAAAGCACTGTGGATGTCGGGAAGTGGAATGGATTCAAATTCTATTCGTTTATTTAGTTGTCTATAGTCTACAACTAATCTATGTTTATCGTTGCTTTTGGGTACTAAAAACGCAGGGGATGAATAAGATGAAGTAGAGGGTTCGATGACTCCTTGTTCTAATAGTTTATTAATTTGGTTCCTCATTACTTCCATTTTTGGCGGTGATAACTTGTATGGGGCTAAACGTATTACTTTATTATCGCTCAAATTTATCTTATACTCTATCAGATCCGTCAGTCCTAACTTTGGGGTGAGCACATTGGAGAATTGATTTATTAACTTTTGTATGTTACGTCTATCTTTACTTTCCAGATGACCTAATTCACATTCGTGATGCTTTAGATGAGAAGAAGTAGTGCTAGTACTTTCTCTGTTATTTGAATTATCCTCTAAGTTATATTTCCGTGAACGATCGAATCCAAAGTAAAATTTCTTATCATGAATATTTAGAATTATTCCTGTTTTACTGATAAAATCGGCTCCCAATATTAACTCGGGTCCTAATTCGTCGCTTACTAACATCGGAAAATACCACGTCAAATGTTTTATTTTAACTTTACACGTGATGATAAGTTTTATTATTAAGTTTTGTTTGTTAGCGGTTGAGCATTTAATGTTTACAGATTGACTGCGTTTGACTAAATTATGTTTAAATAACTTATTGGCGAGGTCATGACTAATTAAACTTCGCGTTGATCCGGAATCAATTAAACCAAGGGTGGATGTTACACCAAGGTCAACTTGTACATAAGGCAATTGACACTTACTGAAATTACACTTATTAATAGCGTTACATTTATCTATAAATTTTTTTACATAGGGGTCTAGTTTTCTTTTGTTATTATTATTATTTTGTTTTATTATGTTGACTCTCAGGGGTTTACCTTTTTTTACGACGCTGCGGAAGACACAGGGTTTTGGATCTCCCTGCCTTACATGTTTTTTGGATAATGAGTTTTTTGATTATACCTTTTTTGTTTACAGTATCTACTGAGATGTCCAGATTTTCCGCAGTTATAACACACATATTCTTTACGTTGTGTCTTACTGGTTTCCTGGAGTGGTTGAGCCTCCTGGGACTTACCATGGCCATTGGTTGATCTTCGAAACGGTCTTCTTTCTTGTATACTTCATGCGTCAGATACTAAGGCATGCATTTCTTTTCTATTTTGTGTAGTGGATATCGATGCATGTCTATGCTGATCTGCGTACCAAACATTGGAAGAATGAATACTACATTGTTCAAAGTCCGCGAACGTAAGGGGTCTACTTATTAGTGCTAAACGGGAGCGTTCATCAGGAGACAAGCCTACTAGGATCGTATCGACCAATTGTTTTTCAGTCCAGTCGACTTGTAGTATACGTGAAGATTCTCGGATATCCGCAATATAGTGGGCCAGTCTTTCGCGAGCTCCTTGTACTCTAAGTACAGTACTTCTTTTGATATCCTCATAAATTCCAGTGGGGATAAAATATTTGATTATAATCGTATGAAGATCTTCTACTGAAAGACTTGAGTTTAATGTTTCTAGTACACGATCTCGTAATGATAGTTTACATTTGGGTAATATTACTTGCAGTATTTGCCGATCGTTTAATTGTTGTAAATCTTTTATTTGCAGCAGGTATTTTATAAAAGTTAACAGTATCGTTATACTTAACCCATCGGTGTAAGGAATCTCATTAATTATTTTCTCTACTGGGTGGGAAATCTTTCCGTAGAGTTCAACATTCAAATTTACGTTTTGTATTTCCTTCGAAGAATTAGTGGTCGCATTTTGACTAGTACGAGTACGCTGAACTTTAGGTGGTGGGGGTTCTTCTACATTAGGGGATTGAACAGGGGAGATATATAATTTTTGTAAGTCTTGCTCAATTTCCTCCATTCTCGATTCATCTGACTTTCGACGTAAGTCGTTAATAATTATAGGTAATTGGCGTAATGCCTCGTCTGCAAATTTCTGCACATCGGCGGGGACGACGGTGACGTCGGGCCAGCTTAATAAATTATTTAATCGGCGGGTTAAATGTTCTATACGTTGCGTAACGCGCAAAAGTTCCGTGGGTGATTTCTTGTCCTTAAGGTTCTGAGATAATACTATCAGTTCCCGATATTTCGCATAACAGGTTTCTCGTTCGCCGTCATAATCGAGTTCACGCAATTTATCTAACTGCGAGGTTGTCTCTGATCCGGTTTGGCGTAATGATTTTCGTAATTCAGACACGGTTACATTCACGTGTTTTAGACCTCGTAAAAGTGCTTCGTAGCATAGCTCATCTTTTACTAATAAATCAGGATTAAATTCAGCCATTTTCGTAAAGTGGCAAGAACTAATTATTCTACGATTAGTATTTACTACTATACAACGCTATATCATTTTACACAAACATAACAATATGAATAAATCGTATTCTTACACGTTTATTAATAAACAATTAAAATGAGATGACAAAGGTTCTCATTTTACATAGAAAGAGAGAGAGAGAAATCTCACACAGTCTTACAGATGCTTACGGCAAAATATTCCCCCTTCGGTTATCAACACATGAACAGACACGCTTCAAATAACAATACACCACACAAGAGGGTGACCGATTGTTCTCACTCTAACTGGGGAGACCGACTACGATAATATTAAACAATCGCCAACAGGAAATTTACATGTCCGAGATTGTCGTGAATGGGGTACGTTTATGAATGGGACTTTTAACAAGTACCTACATGGTTTATTTACATTGGATTATATGTTACTCTTATTTTACACATATCATATTTACTAATAAAATTATCTATACTATATTACTATAATATTAATTATTATTTTATCTTATTTAAATTTCTGACACATATTAAAATACACGAGTAAATAAATCAACAGCTTATGAATAGGGACACAATTACTGTTTAGCAACACAAGTCACAAAATTTTTTGTGTTATTAGTAGCAAAATTTAAACAAATTAGCAGAGTTGCGCATCTTATAACCTCTTCTTTAGAGTTATAACGGAGGGAACCCAAAATAATTGGTTCTGCCAATTATTTCAGGCTGCCTTATTCGAGACGAGCTGAAATTTAAATCAGAACAACACACAGTAAGACATACAAGGAATCAGGGAAGGTGAAACTGTTGATTTATATACTCAGTATATGTGTGTAACAAGAAGACTGGCTTTATTAAACATTTGAAATATAACATTTACTCCAAAGAACAGATCCCATGACGTTATTAATTAAATTAGTAAAATTAAGTGAAATGCTTTATTTAGAATATGGGATCACAACAAATTTATCTAGCTATACCCCCGGATCCGGGTAACCATTGGTATTTAGTCTCTAATCTTTTAATTATATTTAATTCAAAATTTTATCTTGCAAGACTTTTACCTTTTTGCTTTATATATATTCCATTAGAAGAATGGTATTAATAACACTACGTTACGTTAATATCTAAACTGTTACAATTGAATGATATTGAATAGTTACAATTAAGTTCTCAAATTTAAGTTTTTATATTCTTATAAAATCAATCGTCTCTGTAAGTCTCTTAAATAGAGTATAGTGTTACAAAAAATATTATCATTATTCCTCGATAGACGTGCTATCGAGTCACCTCTATTTTTTTGGATGTAGTAATCGCCTCCATGTGGTTCCGTGTTGGGAGTCCTAAAACGTCGTCCTCGTCTTGGTCTGGTCTCTGTTGTTCATGGCTTAATACGTCAGCAGGATAGGTAGAGTCTTCTACGCAGATACTCGTTGATTCTCAGATGTCTCGAACTGCATCATCGGTAGGGTATACTAGAGTTCTCATTTAGATGGTCCATGACCACAGGTCAGAGGTTGAAAAGATTCGTCCATCGGTGAAGATTGCACTCATCGTTTTTTCTTTATTAACACTCGTCGTTTGTAGTTACATCTTTCTTCTTGTTACAAAGTTTTTGGAATTTTCTTTTTGTTAACGTTACATGTTACACTTTTTGTAACGGTTAGTAAAATACAAAATAATAATTAATTAATCCACACTAACAACAAATTGTATAACTTTTGAACAGAGCATTTTGCTCGTGCGTCTGCACAGCTGGGCGTCGTCATCGCAAGAGAGCGATTTTTCGTCCGCTACCCTCGTACATGACGAGAGAGAGAGTGGGGTGTTTATTCCGCGAGCATATATAGTTCCTGTTTTCTCTTTAAATAAACTTTTTATTTATACAAACTATCGCTAGATAAAAATACATCATTTAAATTAATTGTTTTAGTTACTATCTGTGTCTACAGATACTTTAATTATTAACATTAGTTTACTCTATTATTTTTTTAATTACAGTAGACTCGGAAAACATGTCGAGTCCGGTATCAACAGGTAGGCGCTTGATAGCAAGCAAGGGGTTAAATACGAACATAATAATTATTTACAATATGCCTTTTCTTTATGGATACTTTGCCCTTATTAATTACTTCTTCCATTCACACTTAGTACCTACATGTTTTTATTATTATTATTGTGAGATTTAAATGGTTAATTGTACGCAACCTTAATTAATTAAATTTTTTTTTTCTGTAAATGTCACAATTTAAATCGTCACATACTCCGCCTCCTTACCAACACAGACTCCTAAAATTTTGGTCAGCTATGTACCGAGAGTATGCTTGGGGAGTTCCGTGTGAAATTTCTCTCACCCGTTTCTGGCTGTATATAATTACTAGCAGCATAAGTCTTTCTTGACTGGCTGTTTCTTACCATCTATACATATACTTCATGTTTTACACGCTAATTCTATTACTACATAAAATTTACATTATAAAGTATTTTCAACATTCTAAATTTCCTTAACTCTACTACTTATTACTACTACCGGATTTTTCCTTTTTCTTTCGTGAGAGTTTTTCTTCGTTATAGAATTTACTCTTTAATTACTCCATTACTTTTATTGGATGTCAGCTGACTTCTTGCTTTGCTCTACTTTCGATGAAGAGGATTCAAGGTTGATCAGGCCTCGTACCTACTTATACGACAAGGTAGCCAAAGGTTACTCAAGTACTTTTGCGGTTGAGTACTAAACATTGTTTTCACATTTACTTATTTAATTAACTGGCACTCTACTATTTTCTTCTTCAAGATAACGTTTTATCTGTGAAATATGTGTCCTTCGCACATATTTTTGAGTAGAGGGTTCGTACAGGGTCACAGTTACCGGAGTTAAGTATTTGTGAATTTGATAAGGACCGCACCATCTGTAAGATAGCTTGGAAGTTGTCTTATCGACTGCACTACTCGTTGGGTGCGTGTTATACATAACTAAGTCTCCGATTTGATATTTTACTTTATTATTTTTATTCTTTTGCTCGTAATATTTCCTTGACTTCGCTAAGTTTGTTCGTAAATTAGCGCGCGCTTCGTTCCATATCTTTCTAATATTTTTATCCCTAATTTCAAGGGGTAACAATTCATGTATTTTCCACTTTGTGGATAATGGGTGGTTAGGTTTATACTTGAACCTAATGGGGTTCGAATGGGGTTGACTTATGTCCTTCATGATATGCCGAATTAAAGGCGAATTGTATCCAGGATAGGTTCTGGTCCCACGAAGTATGGTCGTTAGCATGGTAGGCAATTAAAGCAGATTTTAGGTTTCGCAAATACCTCTCAGCTATATTACCTTGCGGACGATACTCGGTAGTGGTAATGTGGTTTATACCTAGTTTGAAACACATGTTCCTGAATTCCTTGGACTTAAACTGTGGTCCGTTATCCGACACTAGATGGACTGGAATACCGAAATCTTTGAATAATCTATTCTGTAAAATGCTTACTGTTGTCGTAGCTAAAGCTCGCCGCATGGGGTACATCCAGACGAACTTACTAAACGAATCTACGCAAATTAGTAACATAGTATTTCCTGACTTGGAACGTGGGTAGGGTCCAGAAAAGTCTAAATAAATTTTGGAAAATGGGGAGGCAGGAATCTCAGATATTAACTGACTTATTTGACTGTTTCTCGCTGGTTTGCTGAGTGCACACAACTTACACCTTTTTACAAAGTTAGCTATCTCACTGTTCATATTTTCCCAGTGATATTCTCTCCGAATCCGATGTGTGGTTTTATTTATTCCCATATGTGCTCCAATGGTGGAAGAGTGATAATATTCCATTAGCATAGGTTTAATAATATCCGGGGCGATGATACGCAAATATTTTCCGTTAGCTATTCTACAATATAATACTTTCTTATTTAATAGGTATTTTTCAGACTTGTTTCCTTTTTCAAGTTGTTTGATGATCGGACTCAAACGTGGGTCTTGTTGTTGATAATGGGCTAAATCCGTAAATGCAAGAGGAAATTCGGTAATTAACGCATTAATAATAGGTGTCTCTCTACTCTTGTTTTCGTAATTATTACTACTAGGCTGGAACATACGTGACAGGGTATCGGCAACTACGTTTTGGGTGCCTCTAATATGTTGTACTTTGAATTTAAAACAATTTAATCTCAATACCCATCTTCCGATTCGACCTAATTGTTTTGGGTGGTTTAGTAGCCAGGATAAAGCTTGATTATCTGTTTCTAGCAAAAACTCTTTATGTTCTAAAAATGGTTTGAACTTCTCAAACGCAAAAACGATAGCTAAGCATTCTAATTCGTATGCGGAGTATTTCTTTTCTTGGTCCGTCAGGGTGCGTGAAGCGTAACTAATTGGTAATCGAGAGTTATCTACTTCCTGATAAATTACTGCACCTAGGGCTACACTTGAACTGTCGGTTTGCACAACAAACGGTTTACTAAAATCGGCTAATTGTAGTACGGGGGGTGATATGATGCTTTCCTTTAATTTCTCAAATGCGGTTTGGCGTTGTTCATTCCACTCAAATTTTACTCCCTTCTTTCTTAAAGTATTTAGTGGTGCTGCGATTTCGGCTAGATGTGGGATATACTTGTGGAAATAATTTATCATTCCTAAAAATCGAGCAATTCCTTTCGCATCCCGCGGTGGTAAAAATTCTCTGATAGCACGGGTTCGCTCTGGGTCTATGCTTACCTTTCCGTTGGCTTTTACGATATGACCTAAAAAGGAGAATTGTGTCACAGCAAAATTTACTTTACTGGGGTTTACAGTTAATCCAGCTTTCTCTAATCGTGATAATACTTCACGTATATGTGCAAGATGTTGTTCCATTGACTCGCTGTAAATAACAATATCGTCTAGGTAGTGGTACACATATTTAAACTTTATGTCGTGAAATAATTTTTCTAACAATCTGCTACATACAGAACTACCTTGGGAAATACCAAAAGGTACCCTAGTAAATTGGTATAGGTTGAAAGGCACGGCAAAAGCGGTGAGACGTTTCGATTCTTCTGAAAGTGGTATCTGATGAAAAGCCTGATTCAAATCCATAATGGTAAAAATTTTTGCTTTCGTAAAATAATGAAAAGCACTGTGGATGTCGGGAAGTGGAATGGATTCAAATTCTATTCGTTTATTTAGTTGTCTATAGTCTACAACTAATCTATGTTTATCGTTGCTTTTGGGTACTAAAAACGCAGGGGATGAATAAGATGAAGTAGAGGGTTCGATGACTCCTTGTTCTAATAGTTTATTAATTTGGTTCCTCATTACTTCCATTTTTGGCGGTGATAACTTGTATGGGGCTAAACGTATTACTTTATTATCGCTCAAATTTATCTTATACTCTATCAGATCCGTCAGTCCTAACTTTGGGGTGAGCACATTGGAGAATTGATTTATTAACTTTTGTATGTTACGTCTATCTTTACTTTCCAGATGACCTAATTCACATTCGTGATGCTTTAGATGAGAAGAAGTAGTGCTAGTACTTTCTCTGTTATTTGAATTATCCTCTAAGTTATATTTCCGTGAACGATCGAATCCAAAGTAAAATTTCTTATCATGAATATTTAGAATTATTCCTGTTTTACTGATAAAATCGGCTCCCAATATTAACTCGGGTCCTAATTCGTCGCTTACTAACATCGGAAAATACCACGTCAAATGTTTTATTTTAACTTTACACGTGATGATAAGTTTTATTATTAAGTTTTGTTTGTTAGCGGTTGAGCATTTAATGTTTACAGATTGACTGCGTTTGACTAAATTATGTTTAAATAACTTATTGGCGAGGTCATGACTAATTAAACTTCGCGTTGATCCGGAATCAATTAAACCAAGGGTGGATGTTACACCAAGGTCAACTTGTACATAAGGTAATTGACACTTACTGAAATTACACTTATTAATAGCGTTACATTTATCTATAAATTTTTTTACATAGGGGTCTAGTTTTCTTTTGTTATTATTATTATTTTGTTTTATTATGTTGACTCTCAGGGGTTTACCTTTTTTTACGACGCTGCGGAAGACACAGGGTTTTGGATCTCCCTGCCTTACATGTTTTTTGGATAATGAGTTTTTTGATTATACCTTTTTTGTTTACAGTATCTACTGAGATGTCCAGATTTTCCGCAGTTATAACACACATATTCTTTACGTTGTGTCTTACTGGTTTCCTGGAGTGGTTGAGCCTCCTGGGACTTACCATGGCCATTGGTTGATCTTCGAAACGGTCTTCTTTCTTGTATACTTCTTGCGTCAGATACTAAGGCATGCATTTCTTTTCTATTTTGTGTAGTGGATATCGATGCATGTCTATGCTGATCTGCGTACCAAACATTGGAAGAATGAATACTACATTGTTCAAAGTCCGCGAACGTAAGGGGTCTACTTATTAGTGCTAAACGGGAGCGTTCATCAGGAGACAAGCCTACTAGGATCGTATCGACCAATTGTTTTTCAGTCCAGTCGACTTGTAGTATACGTGAAGATTCTCGGATATCCGCAATATAGTGGGCCAGTCTTTCGCGAGCTCCTTGTACTCTAAGTACAGTACTTCTTTTGATATCCTCATAAATTCCAGTGGGGATAAAATATTTGATTATAATCGTATGAAGATCTTCTACTGAAAGACTTGAGTTTAATGTTTCTAGTACACGATCTCGTAATGATGGTTTACATTTGGGTAATATTACTTGCAGTATTTGCCGATCGTTTAATTGTTGTAAATCTTTTATTTGCAGCAGGTATTTTATAAAAGTTAACAGTATCGTTATACTTAACCCATCGGTGTAAGGAATCTCATTAATTATTTTCTCTACTGGGTGGGAAATCTTTCCGTAGAGTTCAACATTCAAATTTACGTTTTGTATTTCCTTCGAAGAATTAGTGGTCGCATTTTGACTAGTACGAGTACGCTGAACTTTAGGTGGTGGGGGTTCTTCTACATTAGGGGATTGAACAGGGGAGATATATAATTTTTGTAAGTCTTGCTCAATTTCCTCCATTCTCGATTCATCTGACTTTCGACGTAAGTCGTTAATAATTATAGGTAATTGGCGTAATGCCTCGTCTGCAAATTTCTGCACATCGGCGGGGACGACGGTGACGTCGGGCCAGCTTAATAAATTATTTAATCGGCGGGTTAAATGTTCTATACGTTGCGTAACGCGCAAAAGTTCCGTGGGTGATTTCTTGTCCTTAAGGTTCTGAGATAATACTATCAGTTCCCGATATTTCGCATAACAGGTTTCTCGTTCGCCGTCATAATCGAGTTCACGCAATTTATCTAACTGCGAGGTTGTCTCTGATCCGGTTTGGCGTAATGATTTTCGTAATTCAGACACGGTTACATTCACGTGTTTTAGACCTCGTAAAAGTGCTTCGTAGCATAGCTCATCTTTTACTAATAAATCAGGATTAAATTCAGCCATTTTCGTAAAGTGGCAAGAACTAATTATTCTACGATTAGTATTTACTACTATACAACGCTATATCATTTTACACAAACATAACAATATGAATAAATCGTATTCTTACACGTTTATTAATAAACAATTAAAATGAGATGACAAAGGTTCTCATTTTACATAGAAAGAGAGAGAGAGAAATCTCACACAGTCTTACAGATGCTTACGGCAAAATATTCCCCCTTCGGTTATCAACACATGAACAGACACGCTTCAAATAACAATACACCACACAAGAGGGTGACCGATTGTTCTCACTCTAACTGGGGAGACCGACTACGATAATATTAAACAATCGCCAACAGGAAATTTACATGTCCGAGATTGTCGTGAATGGGGTACGTTTATGAATGGGACTTTTAACAAGTACCTACATGGTTTATTTACATTGGATTATATGTTACTCTTATTTTACACATATCATATTTACTAATAAAATTATCTATACTATATTACTATAATATTAATTATTATTTTATCTTATTTAAATTTCTGACACATATTAAAATACACGAGTAAATAAATCAACAGCTTATGAATAGGGACACAATTACTGTTTAGCAACACAAGTCACAAAATTTTTTGTGTTATTAGTAGCAAAATTTAAACAAATTAGCAGAGTTGCGCATCTTATAACCTCTTCTTTAGAGTTATAACGGAGGGAACCCAAAATAATTGGTTCTGCCAATTATTTCAGGCTGCCTTATTCGAGACGAGCTGAAATTTAAATCAGAACAACACACAGTAAGACATACAAGGAATCAGGGAAGGTGAAACTGTTGATTTATATACTCAGTATATGTGTGTAACAAGAAGACTGGCTTTATTAAACATTTGAAATATAACATTTACTCCAAAGAACAGATCCCATGACGTTATTAATTAAATTAGTAAAATTAAGTGAAATGCTTTATTTAGAATATGGGATCACAACAAATTTATCTAGCTATACCCCCGGATCCGGGTAACCATTGGTATTTAGTCTCTAATCTTTTAATTATATTTAATTCAAAATTTTATCTTGCAAGACTTTTACCTTTTTGCTTTATATATATTCCATTAGAAGAATGGTATTAATAACACTACGTTACGTTAATATCTAAACTGTTACAATTGAATGATATTGAATAGTTACAATTAAGTTCTCAAATTTAAGTTTTTATATTCTTATAAAATCAATCGTCTCTGTAAGTCTCTTAAATAGAGTATAGTGTTACAAAAAATATTATCATTATTCCTCGATAGACGTGCTATCGAGTCACCTCTATTTTTTTGGATGTAGTAATCGCCTCCATGTGGTTCCGTGTTGGGAGTCCTAAAACGTCGTCCTCGTCTTGGTCTGGTCTCTGTTGTTCATGGCTTAATACGTCAGCAGGATAGGTAGAGTCTTCTACGCAGATACTCGTTGATTCTCAGATGTCTCGAACTGCATCATCGGTAGGGTATACTAGAGTTCTCATTTAGATGGTCCATGACCACAGGTCAGAGGTTGAAAAGATTCGTCCATCGGTGAAGATTGCACTCATCGTTTTTTCTTTATTAACACTCGTCGTTTGTAGTTACATCTTTCTTCTTGTTACAAAGTTTTTGGAATTTTCTTTTTGTTAACGTTACATGTTACACTTTTTGTAACGGTTAGTAAAATACAAAATAATAATTAATTAATCCACACTAACAACAAATTGTATAACTTTTGAACAGAGCATTTTGCTCGTGCGTCTGCACAGCTGGGCGTCGTCATCGCAAGAGAGCGATTTTTCGTCCGCTACCCTCGTACATGACGAGAGAGAGAGTGGGGTGTTTATTCCGCGAGCATATATAGTTCCTGTTTTCTCTTTAAATAAACTTTTTATTTATACAAACTATCGCTAGATAAAAATACATCATTTAAATTAATTGTTTTAGTTACTATCTGTGTCTACAGATACTTTAATTATTAACATTAGTTTACTCTATTATTTTTTTAATTACAGTAGACTCGGAAAACATGTCGAGTCCGGTATCAACAGGTAGGCGCTTGATAGCAAGCAAGGGGTTAAATACGAACATAATAATTATTTACAATATGCCTTTTCTTTATGGATACTTTGCCCTTATTAATTACTTCTTCCATTCACACTTAGTACCTACATGTTTTTATTATTATTATTGTGAGATTTAAATGGTTAATTGTACGCAACCTTAATTAATTAAATTTTTTTTTTCTGTAAATGTCACAATTTAAATCGTCACATACTCCGCCTCCTTACCAACACAGACTCCTAAAATTTTGGTCAGCTATGTACCGAGAGTATGCTTGGGGAGTTCCGTGTGAAATTTCTCTCACCCGTTTCTGGCTGTATATAATTACTAGCAGCATAAGTCTTTCTTGACTGGCTGTTTCTTACCATCTATACATATACTTCATGTTTTACACGCTAATTCTATTACTACATAAAATTTACATTATAAAGTATTTTCAACATTCTAAATTTCCTTAACTCTACTACTTATTACTACTACCGGATTTTTCCTTTTTCTTTCGTGAGAGTTTTTCTTCGTTATAGAATTTACTCTTTAATTACTCCATTACTTTTATTGGATGTCAGCTGACTTCTTGCTTTGCTCTACTTTCGATGAAGAGGATTCAAGGTTGATCAGGCCTCGTACCTACTTATACGACAAGGTAGCCAAAGGTTACTCAAGTACTTTTGCGGTTGAGTACTAAACATTGTTTTCACATTTACTTATTTAATTAACTGGCACTCTACTATTTTCTTCTTCAAGATAACGTTTTATCTGTGAAATATGTGTCCTTCGCACATATTTTTGAGTAGAGGGTTCGTACAGGGTCACAGTTACCGGAGTTAAGTATTTGTGAATTTGATAAGGACCGCACCATCTGTAAGATAGCTTGGAAGTTGTCTTATCGACTGCACTACTCGTTGGGTGCGTGTTATACATAACTAAGTCTCCGATTTGATATTTTACTTTATTATTTTTATTCTTTTGCTCGTAATATTTCCTTGACTTCGCTAAGTTTGTTCGTAAATTAGCGCGCGCTTCGTTCCATATCTTTCTAATATTTTTATCCCTAATTTCAAGGGGTAACAATTCATGTATTTTCCACTTTGTGGATAATGGGTGGTTAGGTTTATACTTGAACCTAATGGGGTTCGAATGGGGTTGACTTATGTCCTTCATGATATGCCGAATTAAAGGCGAATTGTATCCAGGATAGGTTCTGGTCCCACGAAGTATGGTCGTTAGCATGGTAGGCAATTAAAGCAGATTTTAGGTTTCGCAAATACCTCTCAGCTATATTACCTTGCGGACGATACTCGGTAGTGGTAATGTGGTTTATACCTAGTTTGAAACACATGTTCCTGAATTCCTTGGACTTAAACTGTGGTCCGTTATCCGACACTAGATGGACTGGAATACCGAAATCTTTGAATAATCTATTCTGTAAAATGCTTACTGTTGTCGTAGCTAAAGCTCGCCGCATGGGGTACATCCAGACGAACTTACTAAACGAATCTACGCAAATTAGTAACATAGTATTTCCTGACTTGGAACGTGGGTAGGGTCCAGAAAAGTCTAAATAAATTTTGGAAAATGGGGAGGCAGGAATCTCAGATATTAACTGACTTATTTGACTGTTTCTCGCTGGTTTGCTGAGTGCACACAACTTACACCTTTTTACAAAGTTAGCTATCTCACTGTTCATATTTTCCCAGTGATATTCTCTCCGAATCCGATGTGTGGTTTTATTTATTCCCATATGTGCTCCAATGGTGGAAGAGTGATAATATTCCATTAGCATAGGTTTAATAATATCCGGGGCGATGATACGCAAATATTTTCCGTTAGCTATTCTACAATATAATACTTTCTTATTTAATAGGTATTTTTCAGACTTGTTTCCTTTTTCAAGTTGTTTGATGATCGGACTCAAACGTGGGTCTTGTTGTTGATAATGGGCTAAATCCGTAAATGCAAGAGGAAATTCGGTAATTAACGCATTAATAATAGGTGTCTCTCTACTCTTGTTTTCGTAATTATTACTACTAGGCTGGAACATACGTGACAGGGTATCGGCAACTACGTTTTGGGTGCCTCTAATATGTTGTACTTTGAATTTAAAACAATTTAATCTCAATACCCATCTTCCGATTCGACCTAATTGTTTTGGGTGGTTTAGTAGCCAGGATAAAGCTTGATTATCTGTTTCTAGCAAAAACTCTTTATGTTCTAAAAATGGTTTGAACTTCTCAAACGCAAAAACGATAGCTAAGCATTCTAATTCGTATGCGGAGTATTTCTTTTCTTGGTCCGTCAGGGTGCGTGAAGCGTAACTAATTGGTAATCGAGAGTTATCTACTTCCTGATAAATTACTGCACCTAGGGCTACACTTGAACTGTCGGTTTGCACAACAAACGGTTTACTAAAATCGGCTAATTGTAGTACGGGGGGTGATATGATGCTTTCCTTTAATTTCTCAAATGCGGTTTGGCGTTGTTCATTCCACTCAAATTTTACTCCCTTCTTTCTTAAAGTATTTAGTGGTGCTGCGATTTCGGCTAGATGTGGGATATACTTGTGGAAATAATTTATCATTCCTAAAAATCGAGCAATTCCTTTCGCATCCCGCGGTGGTAAAAATTCTCTGATAGCACGGGTTCGCTCTGGGTCTATGCTTACCTTTCCGTTGGCTTTTACGATATGACCTAAAAAGGAGAATTGTGTCACAGCAAAATTTACTTTACTGGGGTTTACAGTTAATCCAGCTTTCTCTAATCGTGATAATACTTCACGTATATGTGCAAGATGTTGTTCCATTGACTCGCTGTAAATAACAATATCGTCTAGGTAGTGGTACACATATTTAAACTTTATGTCGTGAAATAATTTTTCTAACAATCTGCTACATACAGAACTACCTTGGGAAATACCAAAAGGTACCCTAGTAAATTGGTATAGGTTGAAAGGCACGGCAAAAGCGGTGAGACGTTTCGATTCTTCTGAAAGTGGTATCTGATGAAAAGCCTGATTCAAATCCATAATGGTAAAAATTTTTGCTTTCGTAAAATAATGAAAAGCACTGTGGATGTCGGGAAGTGGAATGGATTCAAATTCTATTCGTTTATTTAGTTGTCTATAGTCTACAACTAATCTATGTTTATCGTTGCTTTTGGGTACTAAAAACGCAGGGGATGAATAAGATGAAGTAGAGGGTTCGATGACTCCTTGTTCTAATAGTTTATTAATTTGGTTCCTCATTACTTCCATTTTTGGCGGTGATAACTTGTATGGGGCTAAACGTATTACTTTATTATCGCTCAAATTTATCTTATACTCTATCAGATCCGTCAGTCCTAACTTTGGGGTGAGCACATTGGAGAATTGATTTATTAACTTTTGTATGTTACGTCTATCTTTACTTTCCAGATGACCTAATTCACATTCGTGATGCTTTAGATGAGAAGAAGTAGTGCTAGTACTTTCTCTGTTATTTGAATTATCCTCTAAGTTATATTTCCGTGAACGATCGAATCCAAAGTAAAATTTCTTATCATGAATATTTAGAATTATTCCTGTTTTACTGATAAAATCGGCTCCCAATATTAACTCGGGTCCTAATTCGTCGCTTACTAACATCGGAAAATACCACGTCAAATGTTTTATTTTAACTTTACACGTGATGATAAGTTTTATTATTAAGTTTTGTTTGTTAGCGGTTGAGCATTTAATGTTTACAGATTGACTGCGTTTGACTAAATTATGTTTAAATAACTTATTGGCGAGGTCATGACTAATTAAACTTCGCGTTGATCCGGAATCAATTAAACCAAGGGTGGATGTTACACCAAGGTCAACTTGTACATAAGGTAATTGACACTTACTGAAATTACACTTATTAATAGCGTTACATTTATCTATAAATTTTTTTACATAGGGGTCTAGTTTTCTTTTGTTATTATTATTATTTTGTTTTATTATGTTGACTCTCAGGGGTTTACCTTTTTTTACGACGCTGCGGAAGACACAGGGTTTTGGATCTCCCTGCCTTACATGTTTTTTGGATAATGAGTTTTTTGATTATACCTTTTTTGTTTACAGTATCTACTGAGATGTCCAGATTTTCCGCAGTTATAACACACATATTCTTTACGTTGTGTCTTACTGGTTTCCTGGAGTGGTTGAGCCTCCTGGGACTTACCATGGCCATTGGTTGATCTTCGAAACGGTCTTCTTTCTTGTATACTTCTTGCGTCAGATACTAAGGCATGCATTTCTTTTCTATTTTGTGTAGTGGATATCGATGCATGTCTATGCTGATCTGCGTACCAAACATTGGAAGAATGAATACTACATTGTTCAAAGTCCGCGAACGTAAGGGGTCTACTTATTAGTGCTAAACGGGAGCGTTCATCAGGAGACAAGCCTACTAGGATCGTATCGACCAATTGTTTTTCAGTCCAGTCGACTTGTAGTATACGTGAAGATTCTCGGATATCCGCAATATAGTGGGCCAGTCTTTCGCGAGCTCCTTGTACTCTAAGTACAGTACTTCTTTTGATATCCTCATAAATTCCAGTGGGGATAAAATATTTGATTATAATCGTATGAAGATCTTCTACTGAAAGACTTGAGTTTAATGTTTCTAGTACACGATCTCGTAATGATGGTTTACATTTGGGTAATATTACTTGCAGTATTTGCCGATCGTTTAATTGTTGTAAATCTTTTATTTGCAGCAGGTATTTTATAAAAGTTAACATTATCGTTATACTTAACCCATCGGTGTAAGGAATCTCATTAATTATTTTCTCTACTGGGTGGGAAATCTTTCCGTAGAGTTCAACATTCAAATTTACGTTTTGTATTTCCTTCGAAGAATTAGTGGTCGCATTTTGACTAGTACGAGTACGCTGAACTTTAGGTGGTGGGGTTCTTCTACATTAGGGGATTGAACAGGGGAGATATATAATTTTTGTAAGTCTTGCTCAATTTCCTCCATTCTCGATTCATCTGACTTTCGACGTAAGTCGTTAATAATTATAGGTAATTGGCGTAATGCCTCGTCTGCAAATTTCTGCACATCGGCGGGGACGACGGTGACGTCGGGCCAGCTTAATAAATTATTTAATCGGCGGGTTAAATGTTCTATACGTTGCGTAACGCGCAAAAGTTCCGTGGGTGATTTCTTGTCCTTAAGGTTCTGAGATAATACTATCAGTTCCCGATATTTCGCATAACAGGTTTCTCGTTCGCCGTCATAATCGAGTTCACGCAATTTATCTAACTGCGAGGTTGTCTCTGATCCGGTTTGGCGTAATGATTTTCGTAATTCAGACACGGTTACATTCACGTGTTTTAGACCTCGTAAAAGTGCTTCGTAGCATAGCTCATCTTTTACTAATAAATCAGGATTAAATTCAGCCATTTTCGTAAAGTGGCAAGAACTAATTATTCTACGATTAGTATTTACTACTATACAACGCTATATCATTTTACACAAACATAACAATATGAATAAATCGTATTCTTACACGTTTATTAATAAACAATTAAAATGAGATGACAAAGGTTCTCATTTTACATAGAAAGAGAGAGAGAGAAATCTCACACAGTCTTACAGATGCTTACGGCAAAATATTCCCCCTTCGGTTATCAACACATGAACAGACACGCTTCAAATAACAATACACCACACAAGAGGGTGACCGATTGTTCTCACTCTAACTGGGGAGACCGACTACGATAATATTAAACAATCGCCAACAGGAAATTTACATGTCCGAGATTGTCGTGAATGGGGTACGTTTATGAATGGGACTTTTAACAAGTACCTACATGGTTTATTTACATTGGATTATATGTTACTCTTATTTTACACATATCATATTTACTAATAAAATTATCTATACTATATTACTATAATATTAATTATTATTTTATCTTATTTAAATTTTTGACACATATTAAAATACACGAGTAAATAAATCAACAGCTTATGAATAGGGACACAATTACTGTTTAGCAACACAAGTCACAAAATTTTTTGTGTTATTAGTAGCAAAATTTAAACAAATTAGCAGAGTTGCGCATCTTATAACCTCTTCTTTAGAGTTATAACGGAGGGAACCAAAATAATTGGTTCTGCCAATTATTTCAGGCTGCCTTATTCGAGACGAGCTGAAATTTAAATCAGAACAACACACAGTAAGACATACAAGGAATCAGGGAAGGTGAAACTGTTGATTTATATACTCAGTATATGTGTGTAACAAGAAGACTGGCTTTATTAAACATTTGAAATATAACATTTACTCCAAAGAACAGATCCCATGACGTTATTAATTAAATTAGTAAAATTAAGTGAAATGCTTTATTTAGAATATGGGATCACAACAAATTTATCTAGCTATACCCCCGGATCCGGGTAACCATTGGTATTTAGTCTCTAATCTTTTAATTATATTTAATTCAAAATTTTATCTGCAAGACTTTTACCTTTTTGCTTTATATATATTCCATTAGAAGAATGGTATTAATAACACTACGTTACGTTAATATCTAAACTGTTACAATTGAATGATATTGAATAGTTACAATTAAGTTCTCAAATTTAAGTTTTTATATTCTTATAAAATCAATCGTCTCTGTAAGTCTCTTAAATAGAGTATAGTGTTACAAAAAATATTATCATTATTCCTCGATAGACGTGCTATCGAGTCACCTCTATTTTTTGGATGTAGTAATCGCCTCCATGTGGTTCCGTGTTGGGAGTCCTAAAACGTCGTCCTCGTCTTGGTCTGGTCTCTGTTGTTCATGGCTTAATACGTCAGCAGGATTAGGTAGAGTCTTCTACGCAGATACTCGTTGATTCTCAGATGTCTCGAACTGCATCATCGGTAGGGTATACTAGAGTTCTCATTTAGATGGTCCATGACCACAGGTCAGAGGTGAAAAGATTCGTCATCGGTGAAGATTGCACTCATCGTTTTTTCTTTATTAACACTCGTCGTTTGTAGTTACATCTTCTTCTTGTTACAAAGTTTTTGGAATTTTCTTTTTGTTAACGTTACATGTTACACTTTTTGTAACGGTTAGTAAAATACAAAATAATAATTAATTAATCCACACTAACAACAAATTGTATAACTTTTGAACAGAGCATTTTGCTCGTGCGTCTGCACAGCTGGGCGTCGTCATCGCAAGAGAGCGATTTTTCGTCCGCTACCCTCGTACATGACGAGCAGAGAGAGTGGGGTGTTTATTCGCGAGCATATATAGTTCCTGTTTCTCTTTAAATAAACTTTTATTTATACAAACTATCGCTAGATAAAATACATCATTTAAATTAATTGTTTTAGTTACTATCTGTGTCTACAGATACTTTAATTATTAACATTAGTTTACTCTATTATTTTTTTAATTACAGTAGACTCGGAAAACATGTCGAGTCCGGTATCAACAGGTAGGCGCTTGATAGCAAGCAAGGGGTTAAATACGAACATAATAATTATTTACAATATGCCTTTTCTTTATGGATACTTTGCCTTATTAATTACTTCTTCCATTCACACTTAGTACCTACATGTTTTTATTATTATTATTGTGAGATTTAAATGGTTAATTGTACGCAACCTTAATTAATTAAATTTTTTTTTTCTGTAAATGTCACAATTTAAATCGTCACATACTCCGCCTCCTTACCAACACAGACTCCTAAAATTTTGGTCAGCTATGTACCGAGAGTATGCTTGGGGAGTTCCGTGTGAAATTTCTCTCACCCGTTTCTGGCTGTATATAATTACTAGCAGCATAAGTCTTTCTTGACTGGCTGTTTCTTACCATCTATACATATACTTCATGTTTTACACGCTAATTCTATTACTACATAAAATTTACATTATAAAGTATTTTCAACATTCTAAATTTCCTTAACTCTACTACTTATTACTACTACCGGATTTTTCCT
This sequence comes from Magicicada septendecula, assembly GCA_034769895.1. Classification (NCBI taxonomy): domain Eukaryota; kingdom Metazoa; phylum Arthropoda; class Insecta; order Hemiptera; family Cicadidae; genus Magicicada; species Magicicada septendecula. Next base: position 667,955,859 of record CM068368.1, read on the forward strand.
TTTTCTTTCGTGAGAGTTTTTCTTCGTTATAGAATTTACTCTTTAATTACTCCATTACTTTTATTGGATGTCAGCTGACTTCTTGCTTTGCTCTACTTTCGATGAAGAGGATTCAAGTTGAACAGGCCTCGTACCTACTTATACGACAAGGTAGCCAAAGGTTACTCAAGTACTTTTGCGGTTGAGTACTAAACATTGTTTTCACATTTACTTATTTAATTAACTGGCACTCTACTATTTTCTTCTTCAAGATAACGTTTTATCTGTGAAATATGTGTCCTTCGCACATATTTTTGAGTAGAGGGTTCGTACAGGGTCACAGTTACCGGAGTTAAGTATTTGTGAATTTGATAAGGACCGCACCATCTGTAAGATAGCTTGGAAGTTGTCTTATCGACTGCACTACTCGTTGGGTGCGTGTTATACATAACTAAGTCTCCGATTTGATATTTTACTTTATTATTTTTATTCTTTTGCTCGTAATATTTCCTTGACTTCGCTAAGTTTGTTCGTAAATTAGCGCGCGCTTCGTTCCATATCTTTCTAATATTTTTATCCCTAATTTCAAGGGGTAACAATTCATGTATTTTCCACTTTGTGGATAATGGGTGGTTAGGTTTATACTTGAACCTAATGGGGTTCGAATGGGGTTGACTTATGTCCTTCATGATATGCCGAATTAAAGGCGAATTGTATCCAGGATAGGTTCTGGTCCCACGAAGTATGGTCGTTAGCATGGTAGGCAATTAAAGCAGATTTTAGGTTTCGCAAATACCTCTCAGCTATATTACCTTGCGGACGATACTCGGTAGTGGTAATGTGGTTTATACCTAGTTTGAAACACATGTTCCTGAATTCCTTGGACTTAAACTGTGGTCCGTTATCCGACACTAGATGGACTGGAATACCGAAATCTTTGAATAATCTATTCTGTAAAATGCTTACTGTTGTCGTAGCTAAAGCTCGCCGCATGGGTACATCCAGACGAACTTACTAAACGAATCTACGCAAATTAGTAACATAGTATTTCCTGACTTGGAACGTGGGTAGGGTCCAGAAAGTCTAAATAAATTTTGGAAAATGGGGAGGCAGGAATCTCAGATATTAACTGACTTATTTGACTGTTTCTCGCTGGTTTGCTGAGTGCACACAACTTACACCTTTTTACAAAGTTAGCTATCTCACTGTTCATATTTTCCCAGTGATATTCTCTCCGAATCCGATGTGTGGTTTTATTTATTCCCATATGTGCTCCAATGGTGGAAGAGTGATAATATTCCATTAGCATAGGTTTAATAATATCCGGGGCGATGATACGCAAATATTTTCCGTTAGCTATTCTACAATATAATACTTTCTTATTTAATAGGTATTTTTCAGACTTGTTTCCTTTTTCAAGTTGTTTGATGATCGGACTCAAACGTGGGTCTTGTTGTTGATAATGGGCTAAATCCGTAAATGCAAGAGGAAATTCGGTAATTAACGCATTAATAATAGGTGTCTCTCTACTCTTGTTTTCGTAATTATTACTACTAGGCTGGAACATACGTGACAGGGTATCGGCAACTACGTTTTGGGTGCTCTAATATGTTGTACTTTGAATTTAAAACAATTTAATCTCAATACCCATCTTCCGATTCGACCTAATTGTTTTGGGTGGTTTAGTAGCCAGGATAAAGCTTGATTATCTGTTTCTAGCAAAAACTCTTTATGTTCTAAAAATGGTTTGAACTTCTCAAACGCAAAAACGATAGCTAAGCATTCTAATTCGTATGCGGAGTATTTCTTTTCTTGGTCCGTCAGGGTGCGTGAAGCGTAACTAATTGGTAATCGAGAGTTATCTACTTCCTGATAAATTACTGCACCTAGAGCTACACTTGAACTGTCGGTTTGCACAACAAACGGTTTACTAAAATCGGCTAATTGTAGTACGGGGGGTGATATGATGCTTTCCTTTAATTTCTCAAATGCGGTTTGGCGTTGTTCATTCCACTCAAATTTTACTCCCTTCTTTCTTAAGTATTTAGTGGTGCTGCGATTTCGGCTAGATGTGGGATATACTTGTGGAAATAATTTATCATTCCTAAAAATCGAGCAATTCCTTTCGCATCCCGCGGTGGTAAAAATTCTCTGATAGCACGGGTTCGCTCTGGGTCTATGCTTACCTTTCCGTTGGCTTTACGATATGACCTAAAAAGGAGAATTGTGTCACAGCAAAATTTACTTTACTGGGGTTTACAGTTAATCCAGCTTTCTCTAATCGTGATAATACTTCACGTATATGTGCAAGATGTTGTTCCATTGACTCGCTGTAAATAACAATATCGTCTAGGTAGTGGTACACATATTTAAACTTTATGTCGTGAAATAATTATTCTAACAATCTGCTACATACAGAACTACCTTGGGAAATACCAAAAGGTACCCTAGTAAATTGGTATAGGTTGAAAGGCACGGCAAAAGCGGTGAGACGTTTCGATTCTTCTGAAAGTGGTATCTGATGAAAAGCCTGATTCAAATCCATAATGGTAAAAATTTTTGCTTTCGTAAAATAATGAAAAGCACTGTGGATGTCGGGAAGTGGAATGGATTCAAATTCTATTCGTTTATTTAGTTGTCTATAGTCTACAACTAATCTATGTTTATCGTTGCTTTTGGGTACTAAAAACGCAGGGGATGAATAAGATGAAGTAGAGGGTTCGATGACTCCTTGTTCTAATAGTTTATTAATTTGGTTCCTCATTACTTCCATTTTTGGCGGTGATAACTTGTATGGGCTAAACGTATTACTTTATTATCGCCTCAAATTTATCTTATACTCTATCAGATCCGTCAGTCCTAACTTTGGGGTGAGCACATTGGAGAATTGATTTATTAACTTTTGTATGTTACGTCTATCTTTACTTTCCAGATGACCTAATTCACATTCGTGATGCTTTAGATGAGAAGAAGTAGTGCTAGTACTTTCTCTGTTATTTGAATTATCCTCTAAGTTATATTTCCGTGAACGATCGAATCCAAAGTAAAATTTCTTATCATGAATATTTAGAATTATTCCTGTTTTACTGATAAAATCGGCTCCCAATATTAACTCGGGTCCTAATTCGTCGCTTACTAACATCGGAAAATACCACGTCAAATGTTTTATTTTAACTTTACACGTGATGATGTTTTATTATTAAGTTTTGTTTGTTAGCGGTTGAGCATTTAATGTTTACAGATTGACTGCGTTTGACTAAATTATGTTTAAATAACTTATTGGCGAGGTCATGACTAATTAAACTTCGCGTTGGTAGTAAACTATGGTATTTCAATGTTTTAAAAATCATTTATATGTGTGATACAATTTCCCTTGGGTTTCGCATACGACGACGCAGATCAGAGACAACAAAACAATTTCAAGGACAGCAGAATACATGCCGATAAACAGACTTGTAATGGTTACTGTAACCAATACCAGCTCTACTTACTTCTATCTCATTGGCCAACAACGCCCAACGTCATTAAAACCACAATGACGCTATAAAAATACGTAATCAACAAGACTATTATGTAACGAAGAAACAAAGAACGATGACGTTTACACACAACACACGTACGTAGAATTTGCGTAGTGTAGAGTCCCAGTCTATACAATACAGCAGCAGTAGTAACACCTGTCTCACAGGCAACCGGCATTTTACACCGGTTTAGTGTTTGAAATAACTCAAAATGTAATCAAAATGTGAAATGTTTGTATACTTCTTGCGTCAGATACTAAGGCATGCATTTCTTTTCTATTTTGTGTAGTGGATATCGATGCATGTCTATGCTGATCTGCGTACCAAACATTGGAAGAATGAATACTACATTGTTCAAAGTCCGCGAACGTAAGGGGTCTACTTATTAGTGCTAAACGGGAGCGTTCATCAGGAGACAAGCCTACTAGGATCGTATCGACCAATTGTTTTTCAGTCCAGTCGACTTGTAGTATACGTGAAGATTCTCGGATATCCGCAATATAGTGGGCCAGTCTTTCGCGAGCTCCTTGTACTCTAAGTACAGTACTTCTTTTGATATCCTCATAAATTCCAGTGGGGATAAAATATTTGATTATAATCGTATGAAGATCTTCTACTGAAAGACTTGAGTTTAATGTTTCTAGTACACGATCTCGTAATGATGGTTTACATTTGGGTAATATTACTTGCAGTATTTGCCGATCGTTTAATTGTTGTAAATCTTTTATTTGCAGCAGGTATTTTATAAAAGTTAACATTATCGTTATACTTAACCCATCGGTGTAAGGAATCTCATTAATTATTTTCTCTACTGGGTGGGAAATCTTTCCGTAGAGTTCAACATTCAAATTTACGTTTTGTATTTCCTTCGAAGAATTAGTAGTCGCATTTTGACTAGTACGAGTACGCTGAACTTTAGGTGGTGGGGGTTCTTCTACATTAGGGGATTGAACAGGGGAGATATATAATTTTTGTAAGTCTTGCTCAATTTCCTCCATTCTCGATTCATCTGACTTTCGACGTAAGTCGTTAATAATTATAGGTAATTGGCGTAATGCCTCGTCTGCAAATTTCTGCACATCGGCGGGGACGACGGTGACGTCGGGCCAGCTTAATAAATTATTTAATCGGCGGGTTAAATGTTCTATACGTTGCGTAACGCGCAAAAGTTCCGTGGGTGATTTCTTGTCCTTAAGGTTCTGAGATAATACTATCAGTTCCCGATATTTCGTATAACAGGTTTCTCGTTCGCCGTCATAATCGAGTTCACGCAATTTATCTAACTGCGAGGTTGTCTCTGATCCGGTTTGGCGTAATGATTTTCGTAATTCAGACACGGTTACATTCACGTGTTTTAGACCTCGTAAAAGTGCTTCGTAGCATAGCTCATCTTTTACTAATAAATCAGGATTAAATTCAGCCATTTTCGTAAAGTGGCAAGAACTAATTATTCTACGATTAGTATTTACTACTATACAACGCTATATCATTTTACACAAACATAACAATATGAATAAATCGTATTCTTACACGTTTATTAATAAACAATTAAAATGAGATGACAAAGGTTCTCATTTTACATAGAAAGAGAGAGAGAGAAATCTCACACAGTCTTACAGATGCTTACGGCAAAATATTCCCCCTTCGGTTATCAACACATGAACAGACACGCTTCAAATAACAATACACCACACAAGAGGGTGACCGATTGTTCTCACTCTAACTGGGGAGACCGACTACGATAATATTAAACAATCGCCAACAGGAAATTTACATGTCCGAGATTGTCGTGAATGGGGTACGTTTATGAATGGGACTTTTAACAAGTACCTACATGGTTTATTTACATTGGATTATATGTTACTCTTATTTTACACATATCATATTTACTAATAAAATTATCTATACTATATTACTATAATATTAATTATTATTTTATCTTATTTAAATTTCTGACACATATTAAAATACACGAGTAAATAAATCAACAGCTTATGAATAGGGACACAATTACTGTTTAGCAACACAAGTCACAAAATTTTTTGTGTTATTAGTAGCAAAATTTAAACAAATTAGCAGAGTTGCGCATCTTATAACCTCTTCTTTAGAGTTATAACGGAGGGAACCCAAAATAATTGGTTCTGCCAATTATTTCAGGCTGCCTTATTCGAGACGAGCTGAAATTTAAATCAGAACAACACACAGTAAGACATACAAGGAATCAGGGAAGGTGAAACTGTTGATTTATATACTCAGTATATGTGTGTAACAAGAAGACTGGCTTTATTAAACATTTGAAATATAACATTTACTCCAAAGAACAGATCCCATGACGTTATTAATTAAATTAGTAAAATTAAGTGAAATGCTTTATTTAGAATATGGGATCACAACAAATTTATCTAGCTATACCCCCGGATCCGGGTAACCATTGGTATTTAGTCTCTAATCTTTTAATTATATTTAATTCAAAATTTTATCTTGCAAGACTTTTACCTTTTTGCTTTATATATATTCCATTAGAAGAATGGTATTAATAACACTACGTTACGTTAATATCTAAACTGTTACAATTGAATGATATTGAATAGTTACAATTAAGTTCTCAAATTTAAGTTTTTATATTCTTATAAAATCAATCGTCTCTGTAAGTCTCTTAAATAGAGTATAGTGTTACAAAAAATATTATCATTATTCCTCGATAGACGTGCTATCGAGTCACCTCTATTTTTTTGGATGTAGTAATCGCCTCCATGTGGTTCCGTGTTGGGAGTCCTAAAACGTCGTCCTCGTCTTGGTCTGGTCTCTGTTGTTCATGGCTTAATACGTCAGCAGGATAGGTAGAGTCTTCTACGCAGATACTCGTTGATTCTCAGATGTCTCGAACTGCATCATCGGTAGGGTATACTAGAGTTCTCATTTAGATGGTCCATGACCACAGGTCAGAGGTTGAAAAGATTCGTCCATCGGTGAAGATTGCACTCATCGTTTTTTCTTTATTAACACTCGTCGTTTGTAGTTACATCTTTCTTCTTGTTACAAAGTTTTTGGAATTTTCTTTTTGTTAACGTTACATGTTACACTTTTTGTAACGGTTAGTAAAATACAAAATAATAATTAATTAATCCACACTAACAACAAATTGTATAACTTTTGAACAGAGCATTTTGCTCGTGCGTCTGCACAGCTGGGCGTCGTCATCGCAAGAGAGCGATTTTTCGTCCGCTACCCTCGTACATGACGAGAGAGAGAGTGGGGTGTTTATTCCGCGAGCATATATAGTTCCTGTTTTCTCTTTAAATAAACTTTTTATTTATACAAACTATCGCTAGATAAAAATACATCATTTAAATTAATTGTTTTAGTTACTATCTGTGTCTACAGATACTTTAATTATTAACATTAGTTTACTCTATTATTTTTTTAATTACAGTAGACTCGGAAAACATGTCGAGTCCGGTATCAACAGGTAGGCGCTTGATAGCAAGCAAAGGGTTAAATACGAACATAATAATTATTTACAATATGCCTTTTCTTTATGGATACTTTGCCCTTATTAATTACTTCTTCCATTCACACTTAGTACCTACATGTTTTTATTATTATTATTGTGAGATTTAAATGGTTAATTGTACGCAACCTTAATTAATTAAATTTTTTTTTATTCTGTAAATGTCACAATTTAAATCGTCACATACTCCGCCTCCTTACCAACACAGACTCCTAAAATTTTGGTCAGCTATGTACCGAGAGTATGCTTGGGGAGTTCCGTGTGAAATTTCTCTCACCCGTTTCTGGCTGTATATAATTACTAGCAGCATAAGTCTTTCTTGACTGGCTTTTTCTTACCATCTATACATATACTTCATGTTTTACACGCTAATTCTATTACTACATAAAATTTACATTATAAAGTATTTTCAACATTCTAAATTTCCTTAACTCTACTACTTATTACTACTACCGGATTTTTCCTTTTTCTTTCGTGAGAGTTTTTCTTCGTTATAGAATTTACTCTTTAATTACTCCATTACTTTTATTGGATGTCAGCTGACTTCTTGCTTTGCTCTACTTTCGATGAAGAGGATTCAAGGTTGATCAGGCCTCGTACCTACTTATACGACAAGGTAGCCAAAGGTTACTCAAGTACTTTTGCGGTTGAGTACTAAACATTGTTTTCACATTTACTTATTTAATTAACTGGCACTCTACTATTTTCTTCTTCAAGATAACGTTTTATCTGTGAAATATGTGTCCTTCGCACATATTTTTGAGTAGAGGGTTCGTACAGGGTCACAGTTACCGGAGTTAAGTATTTGTGAATTTGATAAGGACCGCACCATCTGTAAGATAGCTTGGAAGTTGTCTTATCGACTGCACTACTCGTTGGGTGCGTGTTATACATAACTAAGTCTCCGATTTGATATTTTACTTTATTATTCTTATTCTTTTGCTCGTAATATTTCCTTGACTTCGCTAAGTTTGTTCGTAAATTAGCGCGCGCTTCGTTCCATATCTTTCTAATATTTTTATCCCTAATTTCAAGGGGTAACAATTCATGTATTTTCCACTTTGTGGATAATGGGTGGTTAGGTTTATACTTGAACCTAATGGGGTTCGAATGGGGTTGACTTATGTCCTTCATGATATGCCGAATTAAAGGCGAATTGTATCCAGGATAGGTTCTGGTCCCACGAAGTATGGTCGTTAGCATGGTAGGCAATTAAAGCAGATTTTAGGTTTCGCAAATACCTCTCAGCTATATTACCTTGCGGACGATACTCGGTAGTGGTAATGTGGTTTATACCTAGTTTGAAACACATGTTCCTGAATTCCTTGGACTTAAACTGTGGTCCGTTATCCGACACTAGATGGACTGGAATACCGAAATCTTTGAATAATCTATTCTGTAAAATGCTTACTGTTGTCGTAGCTAAAGCTCGCCGCATGGGGTACATCCAGACGAACTTACTAAACGAATCTACGCAAATTAGTAACATAGTATTTCCTGACTTGGAACGTGGGTAGGGTCCAGAAAAGTCTAAATAAATTTTGGAAAATGGGGAGGCAGGAATCTCAGATATTAACTGACTTATTTGACTGTTTCTCGCTGGTTTGCTGAGTGCACACAACTTACACCTTTTTACAAAGTTAGCTATCTCACTGTTCATATTTTCCCAGTGATATTCTCTCCGAATCCGATGTGTGGTTTTATTTATTCCCATATGTGCTCCAATGGTGGAAGAGTGATAATATTCCATTAGCATAGGTTTAATAATATCCGGGGCGATGATACGCAAATATTTTCCGTTAGCTATTCTACAATATAATACTTTCTTATTTAATAGGTATTTTTCAGACTTGTTTCCTTTTTCAAGTTGTTTGATGATCGGACTCAAACGTGGGTCTTGTTGTTGATAATGGGCTAAATCCGTAAATGCAAGAGGAAATTCGGTAATTAACGCATTAATAATAGGTGTCTCTCTACTCTTGTTTTCGTAATTATTACTACTAGGCTGGAACATACGTGACAGGGTATCGGCAACTACGTTTTGGGTGCCTCTAATATGTTGTACTTTGAATTTAAAACAATTTAATCTCAATACCCATCTTCTGATTCGACCTAATTGTTTTGGGTGGTTTAGTAGCCAGGATAAAGCTTGATTATCTGTTTCTAGCAAAAACTCTTTATGTTCTAAAAATGGTTTGAACTTCTCAAACGCAAAAACGATAGCTAAGCATTCTAATTCGTATGCGGGGTATTTCTTTTCTTGGTCCGTCAGGGTGCGTGAAGCGTAACTAATTGGTAATCGAGAGTTATCTACTTCCTGATAAATTACTGCACCTAGGGCTACACTTGAACTGTCGGTTTGCACAACAAACGGTTTACTAAAATCGGCTAATTGTAGTACGGGGGGTGATATGATGCTTTCTTTTAATTTCTCAAATGCGGTTTGGCGTTGTTCATTCCACTCAAATTTTACTCCCTTCTTTCTTAAAGTATTTAGTGGTGCTGCGATTTCGGCTAGATGTGGGATATACTTGTGGAAATAATTTATCATTCCTAAAAATCGAGCAATTCCTTTCGCATCCCGCGGTGGTAAAAATTCTCTGATAGCACGGGTTCGCTCTGGGTCTATGCTTACCTTTCCGTTGGCTTTTACGATATGACCTAAAAAGGAGAATTGTGTCACAGCAAAATTTACTTTACTGGGGTTTACAGTTAATCCAGCTTTCTCTAATCGTGATAATACTTCACGTATATGTGCAAGATGTTGTTCCATTGACTCGCTGTAAATAACAATATCGTCTAGGTAGTGGTACACATATTTAAACTTTATGTCGTGAAATAATTTTTCTAACAATCTGCTACATACAGAACTACCTTGGGAAATACCAAAAGGTACCCTAGTAAATTGGTATAGGTTGAAAGGCACGGCAAAAGCGGTGAGACGTTTCGATTCTTCTGAAAGTGGTATCTGATGAAAAGCCTGATTCAAATCCATAATGGTAAAAATTTTTGCTTTCGTAAAATAATGAAAAGCACTGTGGATGTCGGGAAGTGGAATGGATTCAAATTCTATTCGTTTATTTAGTTGTCTATAGTCTACAACTAATCTATGTTTATCGTTGCTTTTGGGTACTAAAAACGCAGGGGATGAATAAGATGAAGTAGAGGGTTCGATGACTCCTTGTTCTAATAGTTTATTAATTTGGTTCCTCATTACTTCCATTTTTGGCGGTGATAACTTGTATGGGGCTAAACGTATTACTTTATTATCGCTCAAATTTATCTTATACTCTATCAGATCCGTCAGTCCTAACTTTGGGGTGAGCACATTGGAGAATTGATTTATTAACTTTTGTATGTTACGTCTATCTTTACTTTCCAGATGACCTAATTCACATTCGTGATGCTTTAGATGAGAAGAAGTAGTGCTAGTACTTTCTCTGTTATTTGAATTATCCTCTAAGTTATATTTCCGTGAACGATCGAATCCAAAGTAAAATTTCTTATCATGAATATTTAGAATTATTCCTGTTTTACTGATAAAATCGGCTCCCAATATTAACTCGGGTCCTAATTCGTCGCTTACTAACATCGGAAAATACCACGTCAAATGTTTTATTTTAACTTTACACGTGATGATAAGTTTTATTATTAAGTTTTGTTTGTTAGCGGTTGAGCATTTAATGTTTACAGATTGACTGCGTTTGACTAAATTATGTTTAAATAACTTATTGGCGAGGTCATGACTAATTAAACTTCGCGTTGATCCGGAATCAATTAAACCAAGGGTGGATGTTACACCAAGGTCAACTTGTACATAAGGTAATTGACACTTACTGAAATTACACTTATTAATAGCGTTACATTTATCTATAAATTTTTTTACATAGGGGTCTAGTTTTCTTTTGTTATTATTATTATTTTGTTTTATTATGTTGACTCTCAGGGGTTTACCTTTTTTTACGACGCTGCGGAAGACACAGGGTTTTGGATCTCCCTGCCTTACATGTTTTTTGGATAATGAGTTTTTTTATTATACCTTTTTTGTTTACAGTATCTACTGAGATGTCCAGATTTTCCGCAGTTATAACACACATATTCTTTACGTTGTGTCTTACTGGTTTCCTGGAGTGGTTGAGCCTCCTGGGACTTACCATGGCCATTGGTTGATCTTCGAAACGGTCTTCTTTCTTGTATACTTCTTGCGTCAGATACTAAGGCATGCATTTCTTTTCTATTTTGTGTAGTGGATATCGATGCATGTCTATGCTGATCTGCGTACCAAACATTGGAAGAATGAATACTACATTGTTCAAAGTCCGCGAACGTAAGGGGTCTACTTATTAGTGCTAAACGGGAGCGTTCATCAGGAGACAAGCCTACTAGGATCGTATCGACCAATTGTTTTTCAGTCCAGTCGACTTGTAGTATACGTGAAGATTCTCGGATATCCGCAATATAGTGGGCCAGTCTTTCGCGAGCTCCTTGTACTCTAAGTACAGTACTTCTTTTGATATCCTCATAAATTCCAGTGGGGATAAAATATTTGATTATAATCGTATGAAGATCTTCTACTGAAAGACTTGAGTTTAATGTTTCTAGTACACGATCTCGTAATGGTGGTTTACATTTGGGTAATATTACTTGCAGTATTTGCCGATCGTTTAATTGTTGTAAATCTTTTATTTGCAGCAGGTATTTTATAAAAGTTAACAGTATCGTTATACTTAACCCATCGGTGTAAGGAATCTCATTAATTATTTTCTCTACTGGGTGGGAAATCTTTCCGTAGAGTTCAACATTCAAATTTACGTTTTGTATTTCCTTCGAAGAATTAGTGGTCGCATTTTGACTAGTACGAGTACGCTGAACTTTAGGTGGTGGGGGTTCTTCTACATTAGGGGATTGAATAGGGGAGATATATAATTTTTGTAAGTCTTGCTCAATTTCCTCCATTCTCGATTCATCTGACTTTCGACGTAAGTCGTTAATAATTATAGGTAATTGGCGTAATGCCTCGTCTGCAAATTTCTGCACATCGGCGGGGACGACGGTGACGTCGGGCCAGCTTAATAAATTATTTAATCGGCGGGTTAAATGTTCTATACGTTGCGTAACGCGCAAAAGTTCCGTGGGTGATTTCTTGTCCTTAAGGTTCTGAGATAATACTATCAGTTCCCGATATTTCGCATAACAGGTTTCTCGTTCGCCGTCATAATCGAGTTCACGCAATTTATCTAACTGCGAGGTTGTCTCTGATCCGGTTTGGCGTAATGATTTTCGTAATTCAGACACGGTTACATTCACGTGTTTTAGACCTCGTAAAAGTGCTTCGTAGCATAGCTCATCTTTTACTAATAAATCAGGATTAAATTCAGCCATTTTCGTAAAGTGGCAAGAACTAATTATTCTACGATTAGTATTTACTACTATACAACGCTATATCATTTTACACAAACATAACAATATGAATAAATCGTATTCTTACACGTTTATTAATAAACAATTAAAATGAGATGACAAAGGTTCTCATTTTACATAGAAAGAGAGAGAGAGAAATCTCACACAGTCTTACAGATGCTTACGGCAAAATATTCCCCCTTCGGTTATCAACACATGAACAGACACGCTTCAAATAACAATACACCACACAAGAGGGTGACCGATTGTTCTCACTCTAACTGGGGAGACCGACTACGATAATATTAAACAATCGCCAACAGGAAATTTACATGTCCGAGATTGTCGTGAATGGGGTACGTTTATGAATGGGACTTTTAACAAGTACCTACATTGTTTATTTACATTGGATTATATGTTACTCTTATTTTACACATATCATATTTACTAATAAAATTATCTATACTATATTACTATAATATTAATTATTATTTTATCTTATTTAAATTTCTGACACATATTAAAATACACGAGTAAATAAATCAACAGCTTATGAATAGGGACACAATTACTGTTTAGCAACACAAGTCACAAAATTTTTTGTGTTATTAGTAGCAAAATTTAAACAAATTAGCAGAGTTGCGCATCTTATAACCTCTTCTTTAGAGTTATAACGGAGGGAACCCAAAATAATTGGTTCTGCCAATTATTTCAGGCTGCCTTATTCGAGACGAGCTGAAATTTAAATCAGAACAACACACAGTAAGACATACAAGGAATCAGGGAAGGTGAAACTGTTGATTTATATACTCAGTATATGTGTGTAACAAGAAGACTGGCTTTATTAAACATTTGAAATATAACATTTACTCCAAAGAACAGATCCCATGACGTTATTAATTAAATTAGTAAAATTAAGTGAAATGCTTTATTTAGAATATGGGATCACAACAAATTTATCTAGCTATACCCCCGGATCCGGGTAACCATTGGTATTTAGTCTCTAATCTTTTAATTATATTTAATTCAAAATTTTATCTTGCAAGACTTTTACCTTTTTGCTTTATATATATTCCATTAGAAGAATGGTATTAATAACACTACGTTACGTTAATATCTAAACTGTTACAATTGAATGATATTGAATAGTTACAATTAAGTTCTCAAATTTAAGTTTTTATATTCTTATAAAATCAATCGTCTCTGTAAGTCTCTTAAATAGAGTATAGTGTTACAAAAAATATTATCATTATTCCTCGATAGACGTGCTATCGAGTCACCTCTATTTTTTTGGATGTAGTAATCGCCTCCATGTGGTTCCGTGTTGGGAGTCCTAAAACGTCGTCCTCGTCTTGGTCTGGTCTCTGTTGTTCATGGCTTAATACGTCAGCAGGATAGGTAGAGTCTTCTACGCAGATACTCGTTGATTCTCAGATGTCTCGAACTGCATCATCGGTAGGGTATACTAGAGTTCTCATTTAGATGGTCCATGACCACAGGTCAGAGGTTGAAAAGATTCGTCCATCGGTGAAGATTGCACTCATCGTTTTTTCTTTATTAACACTCGTCGTTTGTAGTTACATCTTTCTTCTTGTTACAAAGTTTTTGGAATTTTCTTTTTGTTAACGTTACATGTTACACTTTTTGTAACGGTTAGTAAAATACAAAATAATAATTAATTAATCCACACTAACAACAAATTGTATAACTTTTGAACAGAGCATTTTGCTCGTGCGTCTGCACAGCTGGGCGTCGTCATCGCAAGAGAGCGATTTTTCGTCCGCTACCCTCGTACATGACGAGAGAGAGAGTGGGGTGTTTATTCCGCGAGCATATATAGTTCCTGTTTTCTCTTTAAATAAACTTTTTATTTATACAAACTATCGCTAGATAAAAATACATCATTTAAATTAATTGTTTTAGTTACTATCTGTGTCTACAGATACTTTAATTATTAACATTAGTTTACTCTATTATTTTTTTAATTACAGTAGACTCGGAAAACATGTCGAGTCCGGTATCAACAGGTAGGCGCTTGATAGCAAGCAAAGGGTTAAATACGAACATAATAATTATTTACAATATGCCTTTTCTTTATGGATACTTTGCCCTTATTAATTACTTCTTCCATTCACACTTAGTACCTACATGTTTTTATTATTATTATTGTGAGATTTAAATGGTTAATTGTACGCAACCTTAATTAATTAAATTTTTTTTTATTCTGTAAATGTCACAATTTAAATCGTCACAAATGGAGCTAAATCTTTGACGATGCTCAACAAAATATTTACTGCTCGCTGTTGTATTTATCAGTAAAGTAATAAAATTTTTAACATTCACACTGTGGAACATTTTATTGTTGCGTACAAATAATTTTAATTTTAAATTAATTATGCGAAGGGTGAGTAATTATAGATTGCTGGTAGACAAAAATGTATGTAATTGAGGAAAACAGTCTGGGAACAAAAGTTATTGTCCTAATAACAGTATTCTATATGCTAACAACATCATGAAGGAAAAAATTAATTAGTAAAAAGTATAATAATTCTCAGTACCTATGTATGGACTTGAAAGGTACGCAGCAAAACATTAAGAGGAGTCAAGATGGATTAATGGAAACGAATAATCCGAAGGTCAAAAAGAGAAATTACTTAGATAAGGGAAGAAAAAACAGTGCAGTTATTTAAATTATTATCCGGCGTGTGAGGCCGTGGTCTTCTGAAATAAGTTTTCATGCTGATTGATGTTGATAATGTAATAAGACGTTTCCGCCTCACCTCTGGAGGCCATCTTCAGTGAAAGGTTTGACAAGATGTGCGTTGGTCACCACAGAGATGAGACCGTAACGTCTGATTACATTACCAACATCAATCAGCATGAAAATTTTAGAAGACCACTTCCGGATAATAATTTAAACAATAATGACCCCGCGCCGGCGCGAAAGCCTAGGGAACAGAAATTTTGCATTTTATTGTACAATAACATCACAGATATACAGATAATTTGGTACAAATACAATGTCGAATGACCGAATTCGTACTCCCGGAACAAGCGTTAAATTGAAAACTCAAATAGAGAACGAGGGCAGAGAACAAAGGTAAGCTGTAGAAAGAGGACACAGAAGAACGAAATCTCAAGGATAACTTATGGAATGTGATATAATTAATATTTCATATATTTTTTTTAAATTTTTTTGGGTTATTGCGAGGGAAGTACGCCAGCAATTAGAGCCCGTTAAAAGTGACACTTGTTACCTTGTTCGAGGGTGGGCGGCGAAAGGGAACAAACCTTTCCTTTCCATTAAGACGTCGTAAAAACTATTCTCGAACAATGAGCTGTACGGCACATGTTGCAGCCAGCTGGACCATGCGTGGGAATGCCCAACTCCACAATTAGGACAAAAGGAGGCTACCGTTACATCTGTCCAGTAGCGACAAAAACACAGAACCAACGGCGAGAGTATTGTTCAAAACCATGTGTGCGACTTCTCAAAGACAATGGTTTATGCAAGGACAATAGGACAGGCGACTAAGTGACGCTAAGGGAGAGCACAGATGTTATGTCACCCGCAAGTCGACGGAGGAAATCGTCAGCGTACCAACAATAAGAGAATTCGACACGCTACACCAGAAGTAGCAGATATGATTTTGAAACAGAGCCTTAACACTGATTCCAGGAACGGAACAACGTACGTAAGACAGCGACTCATCTAGTCCACGTGGACTATGTCAAATTCAAGTCGAAAAAGCCAACCAGCCAATGAGGAACGAGAATTCCGGAGGGAACTTCCGTAGGGGAGGGTTCAGAGATAAGCTTGAGACCAGAGAGCGAATCTCGTGTATGACGTGTATGACCCAAACGGCACTGGGTGGAGAATTCGTTGGAAATACAGACTGGAGACGAAGGGACACAAGGAGGTCCATGGAATGAACCTATCAAAGATGAATTGGTGGGAAGTTTGAGTGTTCATCAGAGTCCCAAGAGTGGGAACAGCAGAAGAAATAAAAACCATTTACACGGGGAGACGCGAGCTCAGTTCATTCAATTTTTAAGCCCAGTTCATTCAATTTTTAACCTCAGTTTACTACAAATTTTATCTCAGTTTATTACAAATTGTATTATAATTCTTAACTCGGTTTACTCAGAATCTCGAACAGTCTATTGAACTTGTATTTCATTTTATAATGATTCAGTTATAAGAACTTAAAGCAGTGCGTAAGTTAAAATGCATTTCGGTGGAGACGATCAAGACATTATTACGAATAAATGGAAGTGCGCGAATAAAACTCAGAGCGTAAACGGAACAGTAGTTTTCGTGATGAAACGCGAGTAACAACCTATATAATTTCTATGTAATTCATCGTCATAAAGACACGGACATTGTGAAGCGATATTCTTGAACAATTACAGAAAAAGTAGTGATACTACAATGTTTAGTAATTAACTCAAATAAATAGAATTGTGAAAAGTGCCTAATGAACTCGAAAACGACCTAGGCGCCGAAAAGAGTTGTCGTGCGGCATAGACAGTTATTAGAAGCATACGGTAGCGAACTGTGTACCGCGAAATAGACACATACGCGTGTAGAACTTAACCGACCGATTACGAGTACAATGCCACTACTTGTATTATATTAAACTCAAAGCTCGAAGTGACTGTCGCGGAGTGCGGGAGTGTTTACGATCAAGTGTCATATGGATTAACTTTACTCATCAATGCAGGGAGACAGCACGGCAGAACGAGTAAAGTACAAAACTAATCTCTTCTTATAATTAGTAATTTATCAAACACCACTGACCTGACACTTAGAACCAAAACCACCTGAGAAAGTTATATAAATATGAGTCAGATAGATACGAATCCATAAGTAGGGAATATTATGTTCTAGAATATTATACATGTCTTCTTGTTAATATATTTTGTACTATGTATGTATTTGATGTGTTTGTTGCAGGAGCAGGATTTTATCTATGTATATGATTGATATGTGTATTATTAATTATGATTATTTCATGCATATAAATGTTCAATGTGTTTTAACGTAAATACTAAATACGAATTATGAGCACACCACATTTTAGTTAGTAACGTCATTGCAGACGAAGAAGCGTCAATATTTGATCGGTCACCTAATTTTTTAAATTTGTTCATTGAGTTGTTAAATGTGGAATAGAATTTAATTGTTTTGTTGAAGAATTATAAGTGCTCTTAAATTGATGTTATGACATGAAGAAGAATGAATATGATTTAATAAATATAAGTTAGAATGGATTCGTTAGTATTCTATTGATTTATGTAACAAACCTGACTCACAACTTAACCTTTCATTAAACAGTATCTATATCAATAATTCAAGGTAACGATTATCAATTCAACTAATCAGAAAGATGCACAAAATAGAAGTTTCGAAGACAGTTAAAGTCAAAAGTAAATTCATATGTAGCAAGTTGGAGTGTGAATAATTAATTAACTCTAACTCAATTCATACAATTATTCGTTATTTAAACAAATGAATTTGTTAACATTACATATGGGAGATCAACACATGACATTAATTACATCGTATATGCTAACCCAAGCTCAGAGTTAGATACACGTAAGTACGACAAAGTTCGTACCGGCAACAATTTCATAATTACAGATCAATAAATTTATAATTAATATTTAATCAATTTATGCAAATAATTCGCACAAATATTAACACTGTATATGGTGCCCAACGCGTGGCATAATATCATTGTATATGGCTACCCAACGAGGGGCAGTGCAAAACCAATTCTTGTAGAACAAAGATAATTAATTAATATATGCAAATAAATTTGCATACAGATGAATATTAACACTGTATATGGCTCCCAAAGAACGTGGGGCACAACAAACTACATATACAACAAATTTAACGTTGTGTATGGCAGCCCAACGCGTGGCACGAGAAGAATTGTGCTATTAAACTATTGTAATAACGAGAAAATTCACTATCAACAATAGGCATAATAATTTATGTACTTAATTAATCAGGCATAAATTATTAGCATTGTAGGAACGACCGAGTCGTGTGGAGTTTAGAAATCCGAAAACGTCGTAAAAAGTTGTTAACTGATGTGTGATGACGAATAACACCTCATCGCAGTCGTGGATTAAGCTTTCGACAGGTCCACGACTTCAACGCTTCCTCGGTTTAATACGCGTTGTTCTGAGATGAGAAGAGCACGAATTTCCTGATGGAATTGTTGTAAACATATCCATAACAATTTTAAACAGTTTTATTGTTTAAACTCTTTCCTACCTGTCTCAGTTCAATACGTGTTGAGAAGCATTTCACGTCGTCAATTTTATAAACGTTTACATAGAATATTGTAATTAACTAAGCGCGGACAATATTTACTGCTTCAAATAAAAACGCATCTTTCATTAAATGAATTCGTCTCCGTCAGAGAGTAGGATGTTGCCGACGGAATACAACTTATAATGTGTAGTCAAAGAAACTTGAACGAGTGGGAAGTAAGAAAAAACTATAAAAGGAAGTGGAAAAGCCTTCAGTGTATTTGGGCACTGACAGAGGACGTAGGTGTTCAGCCAACGCTCTCGCTCTTCCACTCTCACAGCAGTGTACAGACCTCCGTATTCCTTTCCCCTTCTTTCCCTACTCTATCGTTTCTTGTTTTCCCACTTGATTCCTCTTCTCTAACCCTATGCACCTTATTTTTCGCCCGGCTTGTCTTCATATACTTCACACAGATCTTTATCTCCTCTGCAAGAATCGACATCAGTGATACTAATTACGGCAATTACGTGCTTTTTTACACGGCCGTTTCACTCTTAATTAATTTCATGCATTTATGTTTTCCTGCGTTTGCCACATTCGTAGCTCTTTTCTCGTGATATCACATCTACTCCGATCGTTCCTCTTTTACCTTCTTGAGAAATTTCTTATGCTTGCATCCTAATTCTTTCGCTCTGTGAAAATCCACCATTCATTACTGCACAGCAAGCAACGGCTAAACAGTGCTCATAAGCCGGAAGAGAAGGTAGCCTGACTAGTTAAATGAGACTGTGAATCCAAGCCCCTAGTTTCCATAATAAAAGGGTTGAGTACAATGGTAATAACCGCTGTTTGTAAAACACTTGATGTTATTTTATGACTCAGGTTAGCTGTGCAAATATAGCAGCAAAAATCATATAATAAATCACAATGAAACTTCAACCTGAAGGAAATTTTTGGATTGTATCAAGCAGCCACCCGACAGCTAATAGTATAACAGATCACTAAAATAATAAAGACTTTATGTATTCATGTCATTAACACGGTTGTTAACATGATAATGTTTTTAGGCTGGGGGTCATTCCACAAAATGCGTGATGCAAAATGTGTAACGTCATCGAAAAAAATAACGCTCCAAGTGATGTTAACACTATGTTTTTTCAACACTTTCGATTCCCCACAGTCTAGAAATCTGCGGTCTCTGTCGTTTTAACATGATAATGTTTGTTATATAGTAAATATCAACATAGAACATCCCTGAATAGGAGGGTCTGCAGTTTATGCACATTATACATTTCAAAGACCTAAAAACATTATCATGCTTCGATGTTTCGATTTCGTCGAAATTCTTTTGAGTGGGGGTAATTCATACATTGGGTATGTGCCGATGACTGTTCAGGAATCACTGGCGGGCCTACACCACTGTTATGAAATCTTTTTTTTTTAACTTTAACAAAATAAAGGAAAAGCTTTGTAACACTAAGGGCAAAATCATAATTTTATAATGTTAGGCACAATTTTGTAAGAGCGTGTTTACAGTTTCATAATAATTGGCCAGCGTGTTCACCATTTCTAAACCGAGGTTTTCTTTTTTTTAATAAAAATCGAGAACGGGTACTTTTTTTTTGACTAGACGTTTTACCATAACTCATTAAATGGAAATGCCAATTCGACTTACTCTACAAGCGAAAGCAATTCGACAGCTGTAACAAAGCGAACGCAATGCATCGTGACCAGAGACTGCCAATAGATAAAGGAATAAACCGGTCGTATTAATCTATATAAAACCATAAGACATTTACACATTAGAACATCCACCGTAGGCTACAGCTGTAAAAATACCATACACAATATGAAAACGTCAGAACAAATCAGTAGGCGAAATGTTAAGGTAACAAGCATGGATAAAAAACAAAACTGTAAAAATCAATGAGAATACTGAAGAAATAATGCGACTTAATAATGGTTACAGAAGAAAAACTATGTCAACGTTCAACAGTGAAGAGAAACAAGGAAACTGTATAATCTGATAATGTAAATTTTAGGCTAGCAAAATTCGAGACTCAGGTAAAACACGCTCCCGTCTGAGTGTGTTTGTTACATCGTGCATAAAAGCCTGCGAATAATACAATTAAAACAAATCGAGTAACATAAATTAAGGAAAAATATACAGCCTTATAACAAAGACGACTAGAAAATTCTTAAACATATTTGTTACAATGCCGAGTCGGAAGGAAAGTTACGGTCCTAACTCACCAGAAAAGACATTTAAAAAAGTTCGTTTCACAAGAAACACACACACACACACACACACACACACACACACACACACACACACACACACACACACACACACACACACACACACACACACACACACACACACACACACACACACACACACACACACACACACACACACACACACACACACACACACACACACAACATATACAGTGAGAAAAATAACACAAGCTTTTCTAAATATATTACGTTTTACTCAGTTCTATACCGTGTGCTATTTAGTTAGTTTCATTCACAAGCATTGATACTATTTTCTGCTATTTTAGTAAATTAGCTGTTACACCCGCGATTTCGCCCGCAGTATTGTTTCTTTTAATTGGAATTTTTTTAAAGACAATTTTTAAAATCATCATTCGTCAAATGATCTTTATTTTGTGTTTTCTGCGCAGTTTTGTTTCTATTTAAAGGTTTTTTAACCGTGTTATTACTTGCTCATTTATTGTCTTGGGTCGTTAGGGATTGAGATTTTCTGAGAGGTGAGAAACGCATTGAATTTAACACACAGGCATCAATGCAATTGGTCACCCGGACGTGGAAAAAAACGCACGGTCGTCAACTTTGCTGCATTTTCAAGGTCTCCCGCATCGAAACGCAACCTGCTGCGTTTTAGTTGGTACGTTTTTAACAAGCACGAGGGTGGTCGTCACACGGACTGTTCATAGATGCAGCTAAATAGCATTTGTTTATTTACTTGTTACTATGCTAATTGCTTCTGGTCTCCATGGTGTTGTTGACATCTTTATACGCGTCAACAAAAAGGCATAATTAAAAAGGCCTAAATCGTGCAAACGGGACCAAATTCAAATTCCAAGTTAGACAGTGTTTTTCGCCTTGTGTCAAACGTTACCTGTGCAAAATTTGATGGCAATCGGTGTAACGGTGTGGATTTGTATTCAATACAAAAAAATCCTCAGACTTTGAGTTTTATATGTATAGATGATAAGTTAGACTCGTATTACTTGATGAGTGGTTGTTTTTGTGTGTAGATTCCATTGCCTCAGTAAAATATAGTAATTGTTTATGCACTGTTTATATATTTAATGTTTAAACATTTTTTTTGTTATTTCCGTTCTGACCAAAAACGCAAGACGATGTCGTCCGGTACCAACACTATTATCAAGTTGTCGGTTAGGATATAATAATAATGGAGAATCGGAAAGCTTTCGTCCAGTGCAAAGCAATCAGCAGTTCGGCAACTATTGACGACAACGTTGGAATACTAGACTGGACTGCCACAATGGAACAAATCTATCTGCCAAACCTATGTCGTAGTCTTCGTCATCGTCACCTGATAGAGAGAAGTCGCCGTCACTAAACGGCATCTCAGAAAATATGCCGTGCTACTGCACATATTGAACCGCCTTTTATGTACTATCCAAGCTAGAAACATCGTGCTAGTGATTCTTATATCAGAAGTCCTAAATTATAAACCCATTACCAACGAATTAGGTACTCTAATTTATAGTAAAGAATTCAGACCGACTATATTGTTTCAAATTTATGTCATGCTACACTATTAGAGACACTAAAGCAGAGGCAAGTCCATAAACGTTTTTAGGACTGCCTTTGCGCAAAAGGGTAGAACGCGTCCCCAACATTTTTAGTTGCTCTTAACTGGAATCAGCGAGCACAGAGTAACGTAGAGAGGGCATTCCCATTTAACTATACGCAAAGGCTCCTCCACTTTGTTGTCGGTCATCAACTGGAAAATCATCAACGGAAACGTAAAAAATCAGATGTATGCGCTTCGAATATACTGTGATATCACTCACTTAAAATAGCTTAAAATCTTCAAATTTCACACGTTTCTAGGGCAAGAATGAGTAATTATAACAGTGTTGTTTAAATATGTAATTATATCCTCTTCATATACGATGTATAAATAAATTACAGAATTTACAATACGTTAAATATTTTGAAGTGTAAAATTTAAAAATCACTCTGTAAGAAAGTTATTATGTTTTCGGGTTTGCAACTTTTCGTAAGCGGAAAAGTTGTAGAAAAATGTCCGACCTCAAGGTTTGTGTTGGAAGGTGTTTTTATAGAACCGCTAGTCCTGCCGTAGGGGGCAGTAGAATGCCGCTAGATCGACTGCCCAGCGCCAAGAGCTACCTGCTGCCATCATCATACAGTGCCCGTGCCTGAAACTTCCTATACATTAACACCAAAATGTACAGTTTTCATGTAAATTTTTAATAAAAAATTGAACCAGTTTATTCACTATGGATACAATTTTAACGTTGAGATGCCGTAATTACAGTCATTGGGTGACACAAAATGCCATCAACAATAATTATTCCTACTTAGCCTATAAACAGGGAGGAATGTAATGTAGCCTAACAATCATTACCTTTATTTGTACATCATCGGGTATGACATACATTCACACAAAGATCCAAATTACAATAGATTCATGTTAGGTCTAACCGTTAAAATCCTTCTCATTTATTAATAAATTTATCACTAAAAGAGCTATTTCTTATAGTTAAACTGTATTCTTCAGCAGTGTATTTGGTAGGGAAGAAAATCAAAATTATCACAATTACTTTGATTTAATCGAATGAGACATAATAAAATTATGTACAGCAAACGCTGCAGTAGGATGACTAACGCTGGGGCGGTCGCCATCTTGGTAGGTACCGTATACTGTTACTGTTTATTAAACCTGTCTTCAGCAATAGGTCTGTACCCATATATATGGCCACTTTATATCACCTATGTACTCGCTGATTCTAATATCGATTGAAATAAGAATGTCAAAGCAGACAAGTAAGTAATTGTTTGATTGAAGTGTCGTACATTACACGGCAAAACAAACACTAACAACATGCTACCTCTTAAAATAACATACAACGAACGTCTTTTAATTATTATCTCT
The DNA here is from genome assembly GCA_034769895.1 of Magicicada septendecula. Classification (NCBI taxonomy): domain Eukaryota; kingdom Metazoa; phylum Arthropoda; class Insecta; order Hemiptera; family Cicadidae; genus Magicicada; species Magicicada septendecula. The sequence goes on from CM068368.1 coordinate 667,979,717, forward strand.
TCTGCCACAACAGCATCAGCAAACACAAATTGTCTGCTTAGTTATCTCCCAGAAATAACGGTAATGTGTTATACCCGAAGGCGTAACACACTTGATGCTAATTAGAACGTCACCCACAGTTCTGGGTGAGAATCCTGAAATTGAAAACAACAACAACAACAGTAGCAATGATAATGGCACAAAAAGATTAATATCACTTTATAGGCCTATGCTATAGTAGCGTATAAACTGAGCCATAATCCCCAGGCTGAGAAATGCGCAGATCAGTTACAGTTACAATATAAACGAGTGATAGTTTCACCCATTATAAGCCTCGTCTTCACAACACCGTATATGAAACTGTTTACGGACATTGTAACTACCCGTGTATTACTGGGTTAAGCCCCACTGTTGGGTTCGTCAATTTGTAACTACCCGTGATTATTCCCCTCTCTTGTGAGCGCTAATCTATTACCCTTCAGGACTTACAGGTTCTTTATGCCTCACCTTAGATGTGTCAAATTACCACAAGACGGGTTTTAAATTAATTTATCCCTCTCTTTGTGTACATCCATTAGTAAACCTTGTTAATTCTATATAAATAAAAACACATGGAATAGTATCTGGTAATAATAATAATATGGTATTTTTATTCAAAAAAATGTCTATAGTCTATTCAGTGTAACTATTAATATAATTTATAAATCTCAGGGTCGATTCTCTTCTCTTTGTTTATATTATTTTTAGGTTCTTTTGGCTGATATAAAGGTTATAGTACATTACATTACAAACAATAATAATGATGAATAATATAAATTGAGTATTAATTATAAGAATATATATACGTTACACAATGTTATTAGTTCAGTTTGGTTTCACACAGCCTTCTGGTACCGTGATGGAAAATTCCAATGTCAGTTTGTTTATGTTGTCAAAATGAAGGAATCCACTTCTTTTGGTGTTCAATGAATGTTAACTCTTGTCACTTTCGTTGTCCGAAGCCTTCTGGTGGAATATTAGGATTGAAGTCCAGTGTCCTGTTATTAAGTTGATCCAAGTGTAGTTGTTCCTTCTGGTTGTTGGATCAGTAATGTTTTAAAGGTGATTTGTTTATGATATTTCTTTATCTGCTCCAATTTTATATTCTGTTATAGTTTGATATAAGGTTTTTTTTACTTTCTATTATATTATTTTTTAATAATATTCATCTGTTTTGTATAAATAATTAGCTTGTTTTCAGAATTTACAGTCAACTCTCCTTCTTGGCTTATTATTTTTTAATAATCCTCTACAACATTCTTTTTCTCTCTTTTGGTTTCCTGGATACACATAAATACTCTGGTCATATCTGTTCAAATTGAGATTTAGTTGTCATAGGATATTATTTTTATATAATACATTATTTTATCTTGTACATACAAGTTGCTTTTTAGTTATTACATCATAATACTTAATACAATTTACATATTATTTTATCTTACAAAACGATGAACAATTTTAATATCAAATATTATAGTTATTTGTAATTTGACAAATATTTTTGAATAATTTATTATTTACTGAACATAATCATCTAGGCCTAGGTTGACTGATTATTTTTATATTGGAAGACTCATAATCGATCCTGCTTACACTTGTTTTATATTAATTAATTTCTTTAAATATAAACAAACTGTTAATTAACAATTATATTTTAATTACTATAATTCCCTTTAGGGCTTAACTGAATGCACCCTTTTAAACCATTGTCTGTGTGATCAATTTCTATTAAACTTTAATAACTCAAACACTAATAAAGAAAAACTAAATGTTAATGTTAGTATCATCTGGTACTATGGATTAGTAATTCATTTCATTAAATAATTGTTTATAATTACTATCCACTCACAGTTATTCTTAATTGAATCCCACTGTATCTCACATCCTCTTACCAATTATTTACACTTGTTTATATTACATTTGTAGCACATCTTAATTACATTTTACATTTACTTATAAATTTGTATTGTACTTTATATGACTTTCTAATTGATTCACTCATTATTCATTAAATTTATTATCATCATTTATTTGTTTACGGACTACTCGAAATCTAACTGGGTACTGTTTATATAGTATAGTAATCTGTCACAGTAATGTCTGTTGTAGGACTTTTGGTTTGTTAATAGGTTCACACTTTTATTTATTATTGTTTCTTCCTTCAAATTATTTTGATTTCGATTTGTTTAGATAACTTGTTGTTATTGCTTGCTGATGTCTTCAACAGTTGACGTGTATGATATTATGGTATTAATATTGCTTGGTGATAAGATTGACATTTATGAAACAAATTCTTCATTATTATAGGCAAATTGAAACCTATCTTTCTTATCGATACCAATTATTTTCTTCTTTATCTCTGGAGTTTATTTTTTTGTATTGGTGGCTTTAACGAATTGTAATTCTTGATTTTTCTCTTGGTTCATTGTATATTTTATTCATATATTCCATTCTTTTATTAAAATTGATTCCATACTATTGTTAAATGATTCCCCCTATAATAATATGGTATTATGAATGAATATCGGCGTTGAGTGGCCCTTTTACGTCCAATTGCTCATCCGAACATTCACATACCTGGTACAGTGCACATTGGCTGCTGTCCATAAAATAATTCTAAAGTGGCGCCTTAGCTTTCTCACTCTATAAATAAAATAATTATAAATCTTATCATTATACACATCATTGGAATCTTTTATCTTCTGAATATTTTTTCTTATTCTACCTTGCCTTCCAATAACTCCATTTATTTATTATATTCAATATTACTGTTGGTATATTTTCTTAAGTAGTTTTCTTTCTCATTTATATAACTTCACTTCAGAGTTCAAGGATTTATTAGCCTTAATGTCATTCACCTTTGTTATTCAATACCTCTTGTAATATAGTAGTTTTAATTATCCTTATTTCTATCTGTTTTTATACTGCAACTCTTCTTCAGCAAGTTCATTTTCTAATTAGTTTATTAAATTTCTCTTAGGTTTTTGTCATTAATATTGTGCCCCGTTATTATTATTATATTACTATATATATTATTTAAGCTTGATTTAAATAGATGCGCTTATTTCTTTTAGAATTTTGGTGTCGTTACAACATTTGCAGCACCGCTTTGTTAAAGACATCGGAAACGCCACTCACATCAATTCGCGCAGGGTGATAGTTAAAAAGGTCGAACTGTTCCATGAGTGAACGCTGTGACAAAGAGATAATACAAAATATGGCGTTGGTCAGAGTCTATGTCCGTTGGTAAAGCACGATTTATCCCGAATCAACACGCCCGCGGTTGTATGTGCGTTGACTGTCAGACACAAGTAGACAGAGAGGGAGTGACGGGAAGGATGAGTGAAAGAAAGAGAAAGAGAAAAAAGGTGAGAGAGAAGAGACAGTCAAACAGACGATGAGTAGCCTTCTTTCATCTCCTAATCGGTTTTTTTAGTGCTGTCGATCGATCAAAATATTTAATCGGTTAATAAAGAAGGTTTAATCGATTAATAGGTTGATTACTCGAGTTTGGGTACAAAAAAATTATCATACTAATGGCTTACAAATTTAATTTTAATAGATGTATCTAATTGTTACTTTGTTTTTTTTTTGTTTTTAAGTAACTTATAAAATCAGTATATTAGCATGGATTACATTCAAATAATAATAATATTATAATTATAATATGTATGAACATATTTAATAATATGAACTGTTATCAGGAGACTAAGTGACAAATATGAATTTGAAGGTAAGGATATGGTATAACATTAGACTCACCTAGTCAGTACTGCTTCAACCAGGATTTTAAGCATGTGAGTGTGTTCACATGGTCCGGATCAAGGGCTGCTCTACGTTTAGTAACAATATTGCCTGCGTCACTAAACATTCGTTCGCACGGAACCGATGTAGCTGGAACGCAGAGCAATTTTTTCGCTACAGATGAAAGAAGTGGAAGCTGAATGGAATGTGTTTTCCACCACAGTAAGGGGTCTGCAAAGTCATCATCCAGTTCTGCCAAAGATTTGTAGACATCAACCTCTGTTGCGAGCGGTGTTAACGGAGCTGTTTCTTCCCTCTTGTCATCATCGTCTTCTTCAAAAACAAGTTTTCTTTCCTTCACATTTTGTTTTATTTCTGTTTGTGCAGTGGTCACAACTTTATTGGAAATTCTGTTCCACACTAATTCTCTTGCTTCTCTTGGAAGACATTTCAAATATTTAAAATCAAGAGCCGTAGCTTCTTGATACATTTCTATTTTATACCAGGCATTTACTCGTTCCGTTAAATCATCTAACAGAGCTGTTTTGAATCGAGTAACGTAACCAGGATCCGTGTCAGTAATTTTTAGACTTACTCTTAAATGAGTTATGACGGGTAGTACAACACTTGCCGTCACGTATTTACTTCCTCCAAGAAAATCACATATTTCCAAACATGGTTTAAGACATTTATACATTTTTTGTGTCATTTCCCATTCCACTTCAGTTAATGGAATGATCTTTGATGGATTGGTGGACATTATAGCTACAATTCCTTCCTTGGCTTCCAGAAGAGACTCGAACATAACGCATGTACTATTCCATCGGGTGACTATATCTTGTTTCAGTTTGCACTGCGGAATATTAAATTCTTTCAGTTTTTGGCATAGCTGATTTTCTAATTAAGGACTGTGCTTGAAATGACCCACCATTTTTCTACATTTGGAAAGCAGTTTATCTATAGACGCATTCTCAATTACTGTATTCAGACTTAATTGCAGGGTATGAGCAGTGCAACTAACATTATCGTATTTCGAATTTTCGACACCAAGAACAATATTCCTGGCATTGTCTGTACATATTGCAACTACTTTACTTTGAAGATTCCAGTCAGACACAACTTGTTCGAATTCTTCCGTACAATTTGCTGCACTATGTTTCTCCACCACATGTTTCACTTCTAACGCAGCGCTGCAGAACGCCCAGTTAGAATCAATTCAATGAGCACTAACACCCAAATAACCTTGATTTGCTATCGATGTCCAGAAATCACCTGTTAGGCCAACAAATTCAGTTTCTTTTAGTTTGTCTAGCAGCTTGGATCGTTCGACATCATAAAGTTTCTCAATCCGTCTAGTTACAACGTCTCTAGATGGAAGATTATAAGAACTACTACATACAGCTTCCCTTAAAACTTCTTTTAGCCCTTCATCCGAAATTATATTGATAGGTCGACTGTCTTGTACTATCCATTTCACAATTTTATTTGTTAGTTCAGCCTCCTTTAATGAAGAGATTGGTTTCACTATGAAATGATTCAAGTTCGACTGAGATGAACTTGCATTAACAACAGATGATTCAGCAACACTTTGTAAGGGATGGACCTGTTTTAAATGGTATTGCAAACTGCTAGTGCTACCGCTGTAGCTAAATGATTTCCCACAAAGCTTATAGAAAACGGTATTCCTGTCCGTCACTTTACCACTGTCGTACAATTTATATCCAAAACTTCCACCGAGTCTTCCTCGTAAGTCTTCGTACGCCATAACACATATTTCACGCACGGTATCAGGAAACACACACATAAAAAGTAGCCTCTTTGAAAAACACAAGTTTTCCTCACCTGAATAAACACACTGTAACACGCCACCTGTCCAACTGTTACTATTATAGCAAAATTGAAAGTTAAGGGCATGGAAATGCGCGAAACGCTTACGGTCAGAGGGGAAAGGCAATGTGGAGGGAGTCGCTGTGAGATGTGAGAATTTACATTCTTTTACATATCAGAATGTTTTATAAACATATCTGAGTGTTGTTTGGTCTGTCATTGTGTACTGCTGAGACGTAAAAAACTACAGCCTTTCTGACCGTTCTTATCGCAACGGAATTTGCAAACTTACACTTCCACTCCTTAATTACACGCGACAATGTCTACAGTTTCTCGTCGCATAAAGGAACGCATTCTTCGTATTAATTTAATTGCAAGAATCTTTTAATCCTGGACAACAAAAAACTGTGTATTATAACTTCCCGTGCTTGACTATGAATAACTTTCCTGTCTTTGCTAGTTGAAGGAAAAGTATCCATTTTAACAAATCTCGTTACTGGATGATAACACAAATAATTACAATAATACGTAATTGTAATTACAGAAAAAATTACCAACAGAAATTAACAAAAAATTAAATAACTAATAAAAATGAGTGACTGTAAAACAACGATATAATTAAAAATAAATTGAAATAATAATAACAAATGCACGACTGAGATAGTACGTTACACAATAACTAAGAATGTACGGGTAACTAAAACATCACACGCAAAGTTGGCGACACCTTAACTTGCATACCAGCTGATTCTCCGGTACCCTCCCGCCATTCACAATGTCAAAGTGGACTCGTCCATCCATAAATTATAAAAATTGGTTTCTGCGCATATGCCCTTAACTTTCAATTTTATTATACTATAGGTCGCCCATTGTTAGGATGAGAGTACAGGCTCTTGTGGGACTCTTATTTTTAGCATACTCACCCCCTCTCTCAGACAATTAGTAGTAGGCACTTGACTTAGCCTTCTATTGTAGATCTTATCGTACACGGACTAAATCTGACATGCCGGTACCTGGCTTTTGAAAACCACTACAACTACACCACCCTTTCTCTTTCAGTGTTTTTCTGGGAACTTCCAGCAGTACTAAATGATTTAAAATAACGGGACTCTCGTTCAAGAGACACGGCATAACTCAGGTATTTGGTAGACAAGCTTCAACTTCTCATAAAAGAAAATTTCAACAACCGATTAATTTTAATCGACTCTATTATTCGATTAAGTAGTTTTGATTGATTAATCGAAGTTCAAATTTTAATCGGTTAATCGAACCGATTAACCGATTAAATCCGCAACACTAGTTTTTTTACACGTGCATTTATTTCGATAGGTACGTACGTTTTGTGTACTGTGGATACACTTTATAATTCTGACTTTACGTAATGGACGGATGCTACGATCATACAAAGTATGAATATAACGATCGATAATTTGGATTAGAACTTTGTTACTAGTGGATTCATTGTTGCCATTAAATACCACTCTCATGATTGTTTATAATAAAGCTTTGCACTTTGGTTAGGTTTGCAGCTGTAGACATAGTCTAAAAGAAAAATATCGGTATGGAGAACCATACATGATTTCCATGTTCTAAGATTTATATTTAAAATATTTTTCGAAAGAAATATTTCCATAGAAACTACTTCTTTCTTCAGCCTTAACAAGAGTACTGTGGTCACTAACGTACACCACCTCACGTTAGCGCACTCGATGATTTTCACTGATGATGGCAGTCGAAGGCACTGCCGAAACGTCTGGTTTTGCAGAAAATATTGGCCCATGGCCAGACAGCCCGGGAAGGAATTTTAACGACAAACTACTTCTTTGTTGCCGATAACGTAGTATACATATAAAAAATTATCCCCTCCCCCTTCAACTACCCTTTTTATTTATAGATATTTCATCTACCTTTTTACAGTGGATTATTATGACCTTCATTTCAGGATATTTTATTTATCAAAATTAAGTACTCTACTCTTGTTAAAAAATAAAACGTTGCAGGTAAACTACCGCTTCCCCTTAACCGATCTCCACCAAAATCAAACGACATCGAATCCTCTACAACTCAGGCACATATGCAAAAAATTATTTGATTCTCTTTGAATTTGCGCCAGTTATCGTTCGCCATAGAAAAACCTCTACACACACACACACACACACACACACACACACACACACACACACACACACACACACACACACACACACACACACACACACACACACACACACACACACACACACACACACTTCAAAAAATGACTTTTTTTTCATGTTTTGAGGGTAGTACAATCAGAATCACCCCTTATCTCGAACACGATTTTTTTCGCCATCACCATACTTCCATTTCCTTATGTCAATCAATAGGCCTTGAGTCCTCTACAACTCAGGCGCATATGTAAAAAATTATTTGATTCTGTTCGAATTTACGGCAGTTATCGTTCGTCATAGAAAAAATTACCCTTTTAAAACATAAAATGCTGCAGGTAAAATATCCTTTTCTCTTAACCGATCAACACCAAAATCAACAGACCTTGAATTCTCTATAATTCAGGAAGGTATGCAAAAAAGTATTTGATCTGTTTGAATTTACGGCAGTTATCGTTCGTCATAGAAAACATTACCCTTGTTAAAACATAGAACGTTGCAGGTAAACTACCCCTTTCCCTTAACCGATCTTCACCAAAAACAATAGGTTATGAGAACTCTACAAATCAGGCCTGTATGCGAAACATTATTTACTTCTGTTTGAATTTGCGGCTGTTATCGTTTGCCATACAAAAACATTCTACACATAGACACACAGACAGACAGATAGACACACAGACACTTTTCAAAAAATGACTTTTCTTCATGTTTTCAGGGTAGTACAATCAGAATCAGCCGTAAATTCAAACAGAATCAAATAATTTTTACATATGTGCCTGAGTTGTAGAGGACTCAAGGCCTGTTGATTTTGGTGAAGATCTGTTATGGGAAAGGGTAGTTTACCGGAAACAATTTTTTGTTGTAACATGAGTAAAGTACTTAATTTTGATAAATAAAGTATCCTGATAAAAAGATCTTAATAATCCACTGTAGAATAGTAAATGAAATATCTATAAATGAAGAGGCTAGTTGAACGGGTAGGGAGTAATTTTCTATAAACGAAAATTATAGATGAAGGGGAGGGGATAATTTTTTTTATATATGAATTACGTTATCGGCAACAAAGAAGTAAGTTTGTTGTTAAAATTCCTTCCCGGGCTGTTTGGTCGTAGACCAATGTTTTCTGCAAAACCAGACGTTTCGGCAGTGCCATCGACTTTCAACATCAGTGAAAATCGAGTGCGATAACGTGAGGTGGTATACGTTAGTGACCACAGTACTGTGGTTAAGGCTGAAGCAGTAAGTAGAAAGAAGTAGTTTCTGTGGAAATATTTCATTTCGAAAATGATTTTAAATATGAATCTTAGAACATGAAAGTCGTGTATGTATGATTCTCCATACCGATATTTTCTATGACAAACGAAAACTGCAGCACATTCAAACAGAATCAAATAACTTTTTGCATACGTCCTTGAATTGTAGAGGACTCACGGCAATTAATTTTGGTGAAGATTGGTTAAGAGAAAGGGGTAAGTTTACCTGCAACATTTTATGTTTTAACAAGGGTAATTTTTTCTATGATGAAGGATAACTGTCGCACATTCAAACAGAATCAAATAATTTTTTACATATGAGTCTGAGTTGTTAAGTGCCTATTGATTTTGGTGACGATCGGTTACGGGAAAAGGGTAGTTTACCTGCAACTTTTATGTTTTAACAAGAGTAAAGTACTAAATGTTGATAAATAAAGTATCCCGATAAAAAGATCATAAAAGATCACTGTAGAAACGTAGGTGAAATATCTACAAATGAAGAGACTAGTTGAGCGGGATGGGGGTAATTTTTTATAAATGGAAATGATAGTTGAAGGGGGAGGGGATAATTTTTACTTCCATGTTCCATATGGAAATGGAAGTATGGTCATGGCGAAAAAATCGTGTTCGAGATAATGGCAGATTCTGATTGTACTACCCTCAAAACATGAAAAAAAGTAATTTTTCGAAAATTATACATACTGGATGTTTGTTTTTGGTTAGTCACAAAACGGTACTTGTCGGAAAACGAATTTTACCAAAAAAACGAGTTCTGCCACAAAAAAGTGACATGTAGGCCTATAATAATAGGCAAGGGGTTGACCCTTGGGCCACTCCCGCCTTACTTCGAGTTGGGTTTTTCGTGGTTTAAAAAAAAATAGTTTTACATTGCACACGTATTGGTTTCCATGTATAATTTCAGTTTTCATGTTAACCTAACATAATCAATTTTTGGTGTCACAGCCACGACCCGATGACAAATTACTACTACAGTCATTTACCATTAAAAAATGACAAACGAAATCAATTGCAATCACCAGCCAACTATTTTGCAACATACAAAACAAAATTTGTATAATTCTTTCACTACATAAAATTATGTACGATATTCACTACATATCTAAGCCCAAAAATCGCATTATCGAAATAACTGCGGGTACGCATAAAGACAGTACCAAATGATTTTATACAGAGTGGCGCAGGGAAACGGGAAAATTTGAAGTTGATGTTGGCAGCCCTGTAGATGTAGCAGAAGTGAAACTGTCTGTCTAGCAGTAACGGACATTTATGTGCAGTATGGAGCAGTGGAGCGGTGCAGAGCGTGCGGTCGCCGTAAGGGCGTTTTACCGACATGGTGACAGTTTGACAGCTGCACAACAAGCGTTTCGGCGCCACTATCAGATCCCGCCCCGCGGTCAAGTTCCTTCGTTACACGCAATCGAAACGTGGGTTCGTAATTTTGAAGAGACTGGTTCAGCTTTGAAGAAAAAGCCTAGTGGGGATGTACGGTCTGTACGTACCCCAGAAAACATTGATGCCGTGCGAGCTGCCAATTTAAGGAGTCCTCGTCGTTCGGTGCGAAAAATTGCCTCGTCATTGCAGCTCGGACGTCGGAGCGTTCAAAGAATACTCCATGAACTTCAACTTCATCCGTACAAACTTCGGATTGTGCAACAACTGAATCCTAATGATTGTGTATTGCGCCTGCAAATTTGTGAACAAGTGTTGGCTAAAATCAATGAGGATGCTAACTTCATTCAAAATCTTTGGATGTCCGATGAAGCCCATTTTCACTTAAGTGTATACGTGAATAATCAGAACTTCCGTTACTGGGCTCAAGGAAACCCTGCTCAGCTTCACCAGCGTCCATTACACAGTACCAAAGTTACCGTATGGTGTGCAGTGTCGTGTCATGGGGTGATAGGCCCTTACTTTTTTGAAGATGAAAGAATCACTGCTGTCACTGTGACGTCTGAACGTTATGTCAACATGCTAGAGACATTTTTGGCTGCAAGACTCCAAATCTTGACATTCAGCACACCTGATTTCAACAGGGTGGAGCCACCTCACACGCTGTCAGACAGTCAGTCTATGGCAGCAGTGAAACGTTTGTTTGGGGATCGCATAATTTCAAGGAATGCTAACATCGTTTGGCCGCCCCTATCTCCAGACCTTTCAGTCTGTGACTTCTTTTTATGGGGACATCTGAAGAGCATCGTGTACCAGACTAGACCAAGAACCCTTGCTCAGCTCAAGACACAGATTGAAGAGGAAATCGCCAAAATCCCAGGTGACACATAGCGCCGCGCTATGGAAAACCTACAGAAACGACTTACTGAATGTGTACGGCAAAATGGGCAGCATTTAACTGATGTAATTTTTAAAATGTGATGCCTAATGTAATTTCCAGTCTTGTAGAACATATTTTGAGCCTCAAATAAAGTTTTGTAACGTTCCTTCATTTTTTCTAATTATTTCAAATTTTCCCGTCTCCCTGCGCCACCCTTGTATATAATCTGAGAGCATGGAAGTCATGTATGGTTCTCCATACCGATTTTTTATGTCTAATTCGTTATCGGCAACAAAGAAGTAGTTTGTTGTTAAAATTCCTTCCCGGGCTGTTCCGTAGTCCAATGTTTTCTGCAAAACCAGACGTTTCGGCAGTGCCATCGACTGCCATCATCAGTGAAAATCGAGTGCGATAACGTGAGGTGGTATACGTTAGTGACAATAGTACTGTGGTTAAAGCTGAAGCAATAAGTAGAAAGAAGTAGTTTCTATGGAAATATTTCATTTCGAAAATGATTTTAAATATAAATCTTAGAACAAGGAAGTCATGTATGATTCTCTATACCAGTGGTTCTCAACGGGTGTGCCGCGGCACACTACTGTGCCGCGAGTTAGCTAGGTGTGCCGCGAAACTTCCGAGACTTTGTGATATTGCTGGAAAAAGTAATTAAAATAATTTCACTAAATATTTATTTGTAAAAAAAGAACAAGAGAATAATATTCAAGAACTTAAACTTATTTTACAGGGGATTTATTTGCTTACGCCTTACAACAAAAGATTTGAGTTATTAATGAGAAACTTGAGCTTGTCGCTTCTTACACAAAAGTTCAATTCGTGGTGGAATTGAAGACAAACACACACGCATTTCCTGTTCAACTGAGAGAAGTCTCTCGCGCTTCTTGTTTTTTATGTTTGTTAGTGTCGAAAAGCCCAGCTCGCACAAGTAGGTTGTTGAAAAATGTAGCAGGGTATTAACTGCTTCCACTGCTATTACTGGGTACTCTTTCTTCGCTAACATCCAAAACTTGAGAAGTGGTAGTTCACCATATTTCAGTTGAAGTGTTCGGTCTGTCTGAAGTTCTGCGAGCTGCTCTTCTTTCTCCAGAGAAAGGTCGGTGGTGGATTCTGGGGACACAGCATAAGGATTGCGCACCCAGTCATACTTGTCGACAGTGATGAGGGAAAATATTGTGCCATGTTATTCTCAAGAGCCATGAGGTGATTTAAAATGAGTTCGGATGTTATGTCCCCGTGTGGATCTACCTCGAAAGTCAGAGGAAACATCTTAAGATTTTTCTTTTCCACATGTAATTTCCATATTCTAAGTTTTTTTTTAAGAACCCGGTGAGTTTATCGCTTGACGTCAGCACATTTTCTTGCTTTCCTTGCATACTCTCATTTAGGTAATTTAAATGGCGAAAAATATCAGCCAAGTAGGCTACCTTTGCACACCACTCCTCGTCGTTTAACTGAGCTGCAAAGTCTGGCTTTTCGACGCTAAACATACTTAATAGCTCTTTTCTCAGCTCAAAAAATCTCTCCAGGACTTTACCTTTTGACAACCAGCGGATCTCAGTATGAAGAACCAAAGTGTCATGTCGAGATCCCACTTCATGGCACATTTGTTTGAGTAGTCTTGTCTTAAGAGCCCTAGACTTAACGAAATTTACCATGTTAACGACTGAGTCTAAAACACTTTTAAGTTCTGTTGGAATAGTCTTCGCCATCAGAGCCTCACGATGTATGAAGCAATGTGTTGAACCTACACTCGGGAAATCTTCTTTCACTCTTGCAACAAATCCTTTGAATCTTCCAGTCATTGCTGGTGCACCGTCTGTGCAAACAGAAAGACAATTTTTCCAGGACAGCCCATTTTGTTCCAAGGTGCTGGATATAGAATTATACACATCTGCTCCGGTTGACGTTGAGGGCAATTCAGTACATGAATGGAATTGTTCAATAATCGATTCCTCATCAACAAATCTGATGTAACTCAGTAATTGACATTTCTTACTTATATCAGTTGACTCATCGAGCTGTAGTGAAAATACTCGACCGTCGCTTAGCTTTTCATGTACATGGCACTGGATGTCTGAAGACATATCATCAATCCGCCGAGAAATAGTATCGTTTGACAATGGAACCAAGGATATTTCCTTCTCGGCGCCGTCACCTAACATCGATTTCACTATTTTCTTGCAGGCAGGTAAAATTACGTCCTCTGCGATAGTGTGGGGCTGCATTTTTTCGTTACTATTTCGGCAACTTTATAACTGGCCACTTATGGTTTTTCAGAAATAGTTGCTCTCCGTACCATAGCTTTTGCTTGCTTTTCTTCTGATGACAACAATCGGCTAAAATAGTTCTTATCTTTCCCAGATAAGTGACTATGTTTGGTATTCAAATGTCTTTTCAATTTACTAGGGACCATGGATTCGTTGTTTAGTTTTTCTCCACACACGACGCATTCTGGTGCACGACGGTTTTCAGGTCCACTGAACGTAAATCCAAAGTTTAAATAACTATCTTGGTACTACTTGGACTGTTCCAGTACCTACTGATGGTTCTACGCCCCCCTGTACTGCTTTCACGACACTTACACTTGGAATCGGTTCGTTCTCACTTTTGTTACTGTTAAATGATTCTGTCACTGACTCATCTTCAACGTTTCTCCTTTTAATCAAAAACTTATCCATACTGAAGTTAGATTTAAAAAAAATCAAAATTAACACAATAACGCATATAACACGCGTGAAACTAAAAATCAACCTCAAAATATGCCAGAACACGGACAAAATAGCGTTACGACTGCAAGCCTACAAACAATTGACTGGTGAAGGCAAGCTGTGCGCGCGCTAGACCAAGGTTCTCGCATTGTTGCCAACTCGTACGTTAGTCAGTCCCCTCTCGCATTGTTGGCAACTCGTACGTTAGTGTGCCGCGGGAACTCACTACATAGGATAGTGTGCCGTGAACAAAAAAAGGTTGAGCACCACTGCTCTATACCGATATTTTTTTATGACGAAGGATAACTGCCGCAAATTCAAACAGAATCACATAATTTTTTGCATACGTTCATGAATTGTAAACAACTCAATGCCTATTGATTTTGGTGAAGATGGGTTACGGGGAAAGGGTAGTTTACCTGCAACATTTTATGTTTTAACAAGAGTAAAGTATTTAATTTTGATAAATAAAGTATCCTGATAAGAAGATCATAATAATCCACTGTGGAAACGTAGATGAAATATCTATAAATGAAGAGGTTAATTGAACGGGGTGGGGGTAATTTTCTATAAATGGAAATTATAGTTGAAGGGGAGGGGATAATTTTTAATATGTGTACTACGTTATCGGCAACAAACGCAGAGGGCCACCGCCGTCACATCGAGACGACTAGTCAACATAGGTGACAGGTGACGGTGGTCAATACACCTGTGAGCCAAAACAGCTGTGCAGCCACTAGGGTAGCCAAGGTTACTTTGGACATGTCAATCCGTGCTTTACGTAGTCTACGCTAGAAGCTGAAAGGAAACTGTAAGGGTTAAAAATGTCCCTGGAGGAATATGACATCTAGGACATACTTGGTGGCGAAGGCGGCAATTCGGCACGACGAGATTGTAAAGCAATTATTGTAAAGAAATTTTTTTTTTTTGGTAAACGGCACAGTAGCGAGTGTCGACTGTCAAAAGTGATGTATGTCGTAGCCAACCGGCCGCCGTTAGACAATAACACGTGCGCCACAATACCGACGAAACGGGCTCTGCTAAGGAAGACAATATCTCAGCGAAAGCAGATGTTTGACGTAGGTGAACAGCATGGGTATAAGCTGCAATAACAGAGAGACAAAAGACTACGTCTTCTTGTACCAATTACTGAGAAAACGTATACAAAGGCGACGCAAGTATTTGTCAATCCACACGTGGGAGTTAGCGACTGCACATGGGTGAGACAGAGTCCACAAAAGCAAGATACAAACGGACGCTATAGGAACAATAGACCACGCATAGAGACACAGCGGGGAACTTGTTTACCAGCAAAAAGTAAGGAGCATGCAGGAGAACTGTAGAGCAGATGTTCATTCCTGGAAGAGGACCGCCATCAGCGTGTGAACGTAACGAAGGAAGTCGAGGACAATACAGCGATTCGACACACCCGAGTTATAAGACACACATGTAGCTGGACGGAAATTACTAGGGAGGAACCCAAAGAGAACGTAAAAACAATCGGATGACAGGCAGCCGTGAAATTAGGTTCGTCGTCATACGGTGAAGGAGGAGCAAACAGCGAGATTTTAAAGAAGGGGTCTAGACTGACCTACCACGAACGAGAGTTCGGTAAAGGCGGGTTGTTGAGAAGACATCACGATGGAAAAGAGGGTGAAGAAAGAATGAGGAAGTAGCCAGGGTGCTAGCTCGAGAATCTAGGAGGAGTCTTCGCAGAATCGTAGACGAAAAGCCAATAAGGACGGAGATGGTGGGAAGAGTATACGAGCTGTGGAGATGGTCAAGATACTCAAGACATAAAAATAGGTGTTAGCGAAGAGCAGAGGCCAGTTTTTAAACAGTTTTAAACAGTTTTAGCCAGTTATTCATTCAGAGTCTTTCAGAATCGTTCAGAAGGACAGTTGTAAAATTGTATTCGTGGAAGTAGTAAGAATCAGTTGTAGAGTCAGTGAGATTCATTCGAGTTACTAAGTTTGAATCGAACAAGTATTAAGTTGATCAGTTAGTCAGAAGTTGTAGAGTTATTAAGAAACAGTCAGTTAGTTATGCATTCAAAAGTGAACAGTTATTCAAGATCAGTCTTTTTATGATAAACCAGCAAAGAATTAGTTGATCGGTATTAAAACTATTCATACAAGCAGTTAGACTGTTAGGGAGTGAGTCGGAAATCATGTAAAACTGTTGGTACGCTGAAATTAGGTAGTGAAGTGATGGAGTAGTGAATTAATTCTTGAACTTACTCGTGTATTAAGAGAATTCGTTAGATCGTGGGATTCAGTTATTAAGACAATGTTGAATTGACTGTAATCAGACTTTGTAATACATTAATACTCACGAATCGAACGTGTGTGATAACATATTAATAATATATCACCATACCGTAACGTAGGTGACATGAAATAAATATCGAAATCACGTCACGAATTAATTCATCATTGTACCAAATAAACACTTAAATTCTCGTAATGAAACGAATCATGAGTGGAACGATCGGGTTAATTGAACACAGTATGAACTATTAATGTACGTGTACAAAGTGTAAGGGTAAAACCGCACGCGAAAGGGTCATGAGACAAATAAGCATAACCCGAATGACCGCAGTAAATAACTTTCGTTAAAGAACATATCCGAAACGGGTGCGGAACAAAATAGTGTCGACGACGGAGTGCAGAGTTAAGTGAAAGTGAAGAGTGCAGATTCAAACGATGAGGAGAGGATTAATCCAGCCATCAGCAATCTGGAACTCGCAGGAGAATGGAGAACTTCACAGATAATCGCCGTTTGAATTGGATACGTACTCCAAGTAAACCATTACTATTTATGTATTATTAGATTAAGTAACCACTGTCCTGTCACCCACAAAGAACACACCACTGAGTTCATTAAACATTTATTTAATTTCTTTTGAGCAGAACCGAATGAAAATATGAATCCATAAAGTAGAGTACGTTGTAATATGTAGAGTAATTAATTAAACACTTAATCGATTAATAGATAAGATATTAGAGATGTAACAGACGATCTAGCAACATAATGTATCCTACGGTATTGTGTAGTAATGCTAACTTTATTTTCAGAATTTGAAAGTGATTCTAAGTATATCAAATAAATTATTGTTGTTCACAAAGATTTATGGTGTCCGATTCGTATTATTATTGTTAACCTAATTAATTAAAATATAATTAATTATATTATGCAAATCATATCGTTGTATATGGCGCTCAAATCAAAGGGCGTAATGAAGTAAAGACTAACGATAAAGGTTTGTATAAGTCTCACTTACATATGTAATTGCACAGTTAGTCAATCAATGTACCCAAGAGTACTAAAAAGATAATTAATTAATTTATGCATAGACATATTTGCATATAAACAGATTTGCATATTGCACACCAACAATCGAAATCGAAATTAATTGATTGAGTAATAAACATAATTAAATTATATTAATCATAAAGATTACACATTTACATATGGCTTCCCAACGCGGGGCTTACGAAAACTACCATCAATACTTAACACTTTATTAACAATGCAATAAACAGCAGTTAACAATAAAATTAATTAATTAAAATCTAATTAAATAACAATTAATTAAATATACAATTAAAGATATTTACAAGATAGAACGCCATGAGCCTTCCTTGCCACCAGGCGAAGAGGCTTACCCACGGGTGGAGATTAGAGTCACAATGTAGGATAAGATAGTGATGCGTACAGGCTGAATGTCCTTGGCAGTAAGATTCTCAGAAACAGGTGGACATCTTGCGACAAGCCACTGAATGGAACCCCCAAGGTTCTCGCAACATTCAATAACGGAGGATCAAAAGGAGAACAACTATCTTCGAAGGTGCAAAGGCGTTGGGAAAATCCTGCAGAGGAAATAAAAAATCTCCAACAACTGGGTCTGAAATGGACTCTTACCGTTGCACGATGGAATGATGAGCTCTGGATAAAAGGATGTAACTGTTACAACAATAAACGGTACTAACGATTTCTAATGCGACGATATGATGAAAGTTATTTATTTAATCAACAAATGCTCAAATGCAAAAGTATATTGTAATTTAAGGCCATGAACACATCTCAGTAAAGTTTGTTAAAATACCACACAGTGGGGCTGAAACGTCCCCTCCATCTTTACAATTTTTTTTATAAACTTTTTTTTATAAATTAATTTTTTTTTATGAGGGGTCGTTACTTAATGTTTAAAACTAGGCACTAGTCCTAGACGGAAGAAAAATGTACTGGGCCCAGCGTAACAGGACTTGCAATAAAACAATCATATAACGGTAACAGTAACAACCTTTTATTGGTGCTTTCCTTTTATAACATTGTAATACCATATCATTTCATCTACGAGGCAACTCGCATACATGCATACATATACTGTATATATATAATTCTTGTATTCCAATAATGAGTATGGAGCTACCCCATAACAACAGTATTCCCTAATTACGATTGAAATTAATTTACAAAGATATAAATATATTCCGCCCCCATTTACAATAATTTGTCTTTATCATAATAATTCCATAATGATAGCAAACAGTCTTAATTATTCAAATTTAATTTAATTTAATTTAATGCATTTAGTTGGTCTACTAAATTATTCAGTCAATGAATGTTGATTATAAGAGAAAAAATCAGTTAACTGTACACCTTCTTTAAACTGTTTAGACATGAACGACTATATTCCCCCATATCAGCACAAGTCCTTAGCTATATCAAATATTACAGACACACATGCATACATAAATGCAACCTTGCTCTTGTACAAAGTATTACCAATGCAATTAATCACTGAAATTACAAACATGTGTCCATGAAAGTTCTATGTCTCTTTTATCATTATAATTTTAACACTTGTGAATATTACATATATGTCCAATGTTCCATGAAATGATGCTGTGTGGTGTAGCTAAATTTAAATTGGAAATTTCCCACCTGGATTTGGAAAACGAAAAGCGGCTATGACTACGGTGATGGTGGTTTATGATGATGGTGCTGATAGGTGAAGAAGGCAGCGGTTACAAGCTGATTGGTTGTCATCCGGGAACTACTGGTTCTCCTTGTGGCTGGCGACGTGGGGAGCGGTTTACTGTCGGTGTATTTCCCTGATGATGGTTGGTGTAGGTGGCATAACGTCAGCTGTTTCCCATTCCTCGACGGTCCAAGGACCCTGAGAGCTTTTAAAGGTTTAAGTATTCATGTAGAGTCGGAGAGAATGCGTAACAATTCCAGTCGCCAGACCACGAGCGAGCACTTCGGAAGCTGAAGAGAAAATGGGAATGAACACGCGTTTTACCCATGCACATCGGTAACGGAAACTTGTAGTAGGAATAAAACAGCTGTTACGAGGCTGCTATCTGAATTTCGACGACACACACCGCAGTGCGCTATCGCTCAGGTCGACTGAGCGGGACCGAAGGCCATGACCTTGGCGCGACTATTCGAATATGCCGAGCAAAATCGGCACAGGGCAACGCGCAGTTGGCAATAAATCACACGCACTATCAGGGGATTCCTAAAGTGAATATTTCTTCACAAATAGATAATTATATTCATAAAACCACAAAAATATCATTCAAAGTCTAAAATTATATACCGGTACTGTAGTATTCAAATTCAAAAATATTGAATTTTACATAATTCGTCGTCGTCAGGTTGTAAATACACATCTTTATCATCATCGTAGTCATCGTCATCACCGTAGTCTTCAACCTCTTGTTCATAAAGGCACTTAACGGGTGGTAATTCTAATAAGTCTACTTCTTTTTTAGGTAAGGACAAACATTTTTCTTAGGTAACAACCTCTTGCTTGTAATTTCTAGATCCGAGTTCAATAAAAATGTACTGAAAAGATCTTGAATATTTTTTTTGCGCACAAAAACAAATAAAAAAATACTCGTTTAAAAATATGTGGGGTCTTGTCGGATCGATGGCTCCGAAAGAAGCGCCACTGCTGGACCGGGGTGGAGTTAAAGTCTATAGGGCCTACATAGTTGATTTGTTGTGTGCAGGATAATGTAGTTTATGAAAATAATAAAAACGAAAGGGTAAAAAAAAATTTTTTTGTTATTTCTGCCAGTTTGAAGGTCCCAACTGCGTGTCGGGCGGATTTTCTGTTATTTATATTTTATTATAGGTATATCCTTAAGCTCTTTAGAGTTTATGCACGTCTTTACTCCGTGCGGATCACAGGGCTTCAACAGAACTCAGTTTTTGTGTTAGTAGTTTAGCTTCTTTTCAAAATAACTTTACTGCTTCCAATTTTACATTTACGCGTACTTCTTACGTGTGTTTTTTCAATCGGTCGATGTCGTTTTGCTTTTTGGTTACAATCAAACGCTTCCTTGGTTATATCGGATTCAGTCTTCTTAGAGAATGAATAGCGTACCTCCAGCTTCTTCCATTTATGTTCTTATTATTGGTTTTTGGCAGCGCTCTTCTCCGTAGTTTCTCGTTTGTTATACGATTTATTCAATAGGCTATATCTTCATTAGCCTTCACAAATACTTGGTTGTGAATGTTTGAATTTGCTGTGCGGCTATTTTCTCTCTGTCAATTTCTGAGCACCTATCCAAAATTACAATAGGTTTTTTGGCGTGTGAGCACTTGACATAACCAAATACATAGCCTATATTGTGTGTGCAGTTATAGTGATGGTTAGTTAGTAGTCTATTTCAGCTTTTCGAATTGCGAAGGTTAGAAGTGACATGGAACTGTAATCATGTTTTCGCTACCAACTTGAGAGTTTAAAGACTTAAGTAAACTGCTTTAAAGGTTAATGTTTGCAACAAATTTTTAAATGTCACTGTCATTAGTCAGTGTGACATAACATTTGTTTAGACTAAACTCACTACTCTTGTTTGTAGTTCAGTTTTACTTTACCAGTGAGAAAAATTGTAACACGAAAATTGATAACTTAAGTTTTTCAACAAAAATCCATTCATTTTCTTATTTCAAAACGATCCTTTTACAATGAAGTCTGAAGTCAGTATGTCTGTAATTTTTGTCAAGGTCTACACTGTAACTAAGGAGATATGTTCTCCCCGCAAAAACATCTAACAAACTCTCCCCTCTCTTCACGTCCCAGTAGACATAAAGTTACCTAAATTTATAGAAAAATTATTTAATGGGTCACAGCTATAGGCTATATATAAACACTTTCTGTTGTTGAATATTATCCCTGTATGCTAATGGCATATAAGAGATAAACACACAACAGATCCAAGTGACAGACAACAGTCCAACCATAGGGCGTTTTCACACTTACCGACACGGCACCGAGCCGACACCGACACGATATCGGGAAGGTACTTTCACACTCAAGACGACAGATCTCGATATATCGGCCGTGGTGAGTGTAGAATGGCTGAATTCAACAGAAGATTGTATTTACTATATTTGTTATATTTAAGACGGAGAAGACGAAAAGTAGATAGAAAGTATTGGGTTCACCCGATTATTAAAGTTCGCTATGTAGAAGGCGCATACTACACCTTATTTGATAAGTTGGTTTTAGATGATAACAAGTTTTTCAATTTTTTTTCGAATGAGTAAAGAAACATTTGATTATATTTTAGTTAACTTGTCAGATATTATCAAGAAAGAAGATACTCGATTCAGAATGGCAATCCCACCAGAAGAAATGCTATCAGTTGCAATAAGGTAAATTTTTTATAAATAATACTAACAATTCAAAAATAAAACGTATGTCTTTTATTATACATTAAACGACAATGTTTTGTCTAAAAAAAAAGGAAACAGAGTTTTGAAATGATTTTTTAAAGCTAAAAGATTAGTTACGAAGCTAAAACAATTTGGAAAATTTATAAAATGTTCACAAATCTTCTTCAGTTCCACACTGATTGTCAAGAAAATCTTGGAATATGTTGGAACTTTTGCGAACTTCGTTAGTCACCATTGAGCTCGGAGCAATTTTGAGAGGTTGGAGACAATAAACCATTGTAGACTCGTTCAAATTGGAATCCGATGGAGGTTGAGACGTATTTTGTTGTTGTTTGTAAGCTCCTGCGGCTGGATGTCCTACAAATGAAAAGTCATGTTCATGACTTTGGCAAGAATTGCAACTGGAGGTAGTAGGTGAAGTCAATGGAAGGGAAGTCGATCCATGAAAACGCGAATTTGAACTTCGTTTTTCTTTGATTGATTTTATGGACATTAGAATGTTCATATGCAGGTCCATAAGCTCCGTTTCATTCATATCGCGAATGTATGGAACGAAGGACAACATCATCAATTCATGCTCATTGTGGGAAGGCTTTGATTTTTTTATTTCAGATAAAATTTCTTCTTCCACTGGGTCTAATTGTCTCTTTTTCTTATTTGTATTTTTTTTCTTCTGTGTGCTAGTGTTTGAGGCTGGTTCGGTCGAACGGATGGAGCTTTCTGTTGTTGTATCTAAATTATAATTTAAATCAGATACGGACTGAGCTGGTGATGGAACCTGTGAAGAGTTTTCAATTTCATCTTTTTCATCTTCAGAGTTGTCCTGCGTTAAATTACTAGTGGTGATACCCTTCTTTGCGGCTTTCAGTAAGAACTGCAAATGTTCTGCATACATGTAGCTCTTCTTTGCTGCTTGCCCACTTTTTGTTCGTAGAGATCGCAGAAATGCGTCTCGTATGTTGTCCCACTTGGTCCTGATAGCGTCACCTGAAACAAAAAAGGAAAAGCTTGTTGTAACATGTTTAGGCAGAAAAAAATTGAAGTTTAGGCAGTGTTAAGGCAGAGAAACATAATTTTCTCTTTGTAGAAAATTACAAAAAAAAAGACTAATTACAAACTGTTGTTATATTTTTTAGCGTTACAAGTTGTATTTTAAAAATTGTACTTGCCCTTACAAAATGTTACACAGTTGTGTTTTTGTTTTAGATACTTGGCTTCGGGAAACACATTGACAG
Source organism: Magicicada septendecula (assembly GCA_034769895.1). Classification (NCBI taxonomy): domain Eukaryota; kingdom Metazoa; phylum Arthropoda; class Insecta; order Hemiptera; family Cicadidae; genus Magicicada; species Magicicada septendecula. The sequence goes on from CM068368.1 coordinate 668,002,655, forward strand.
ATATGCACTACTCATATCGAATTAGGATATCTACGTTGAGTAATATCATACAGTACGTATACAGTAAAATATGGGACACGTTTCGTTCAACTTACCTCAAAGAAATGGCACAGCAAGATTGGGAAGAAATTGCTGCTGAATTTAAAAGCAGAGCTAATTTTCCCATGTGCCTTGGTGCCATTGACGGTAAGCACATTCGGATCCAGAATTTCCCCCATGCAAGCTCAATGTATTTCAATTATAAGAAATTTTACTCTATAGTTCTCTTAGCAGTCGTTGAGTCTCATTACAAATTTGTGTTGGTTGATATCGGAGCCTACGGCAAGGATTGTGATTCTTCCGTTCTACGAAGTACAGAATTTTGGAACAGACTGACTCTCGGAGAATTAAGTATTCCGCAGGCACAACCTTTACCACCAAAAGGTTTAAAAGTGCCTTATGTGTTTGTTGCCGATAGTGCATTTGCAATTCATGAACATATTTTGAAAGAATTCTCAAATCATAATATGAGTGTGAAACAACGTGTTTTCAACTACAGACTACATAGAGCCCGTAGATATGTGGAGTGTGCCTTCGGCATACTGAGCAATAAATGGAGAATATTCCATAGGCGTTTGAATGTATCGAAAACATTTTCAATAAATATTGTAAAGGCGTGCGTTGTTTTGCACAATATAGTACGCTCGAGAGATGGCGGAAGAGAACACGACGACATGATATCTACAGGATCGCAATTTCGAGAATTACCCGCCAAAACAAAGCGCACAGGAAAAACAGGAAAAGGCGTTCGCAGCAATTTTTCAAACTATTTCATTAGTGATGAAGGGAAATTACCTTGGCAGTTATCAAAAATTTTAAACATCATTTTTTAAAAATTTGTTTGAGAACTGGAGTACACTTTTACTGAAAATGTATGTTAAATTTACATTATCAAGATACTTGATACTTGAATCAATGTAGTTGAAGTATTTTTAAACAGACAATAAAAATGTTTTAACAATTAAAATGATTGTTTACTCACCTGTTTTTTTCTTCTCTTCAAGAGTAAGTGTGTCATAGCCGTCTTCCAGGTATTCATATATTTCTTGCCAACTCTTCTGGCGAAGAATTTTATTTTTATTTGCTTCATCTGTCTTGTCCCACAAACAAGGCTTCGTCTCCATAAGTTCAATTAATGTGACTATGTCATACTTAAATAGTTTGTTAGTCATTTCACAAACTATTCAACTACTAACCTAAAATAATGCGCTAGGCAGAGTGAACTATCGGTGACGACACAACGCCGACCAAGATGGGAGAGCTGCTGCCCGCCGACACGTCGGTGCCGACACAGACCCGATACCGACATGTCGGTGAGTGTGAAACGGTTCCATAACATTTCTTTACTTTTTGTTCCCACCGATATCGTGCCGATATCGTGTCGGTGTCGGGTCGGTGCCGTGTCGGTAAGTGTGAAAACGCCCATAGACGGGTCGAATGGTGCAACAGTCCAACAGTTAGATGGGTACTTAAAATAACTAAATCAACGGGGTCGAGTGCTGCCCCGACGGCAGTTCTCCACGTAGGACTGTCGTAGATGACGTCGTCTTCAGCCCTAACAATAAAAACCACTCTCTTGTGAGAGGAAGCATAGACACAGTTATGGCTAAGGCTGACCAGTTCGCTCTTTGCGCAAGTCACCGCGGTGTCGGACCTCTCGTCTAAATACAACACAAATTTCGACACACATCGACGCACAACGACTTCTCGATCATCCTGTTAGTAAAATTAAATTAGTTGTCCTTTCACGGAGTAATCATCTTTAGAATATTGTCTAGTCTAATGGACATACGCATGAACACATTCACTTATGACGCTAAATCAGAGGATTTAGTTCCAGACTGTGCTAGGTTGAGTTGTAGCCCTCTCTGTTTCCTTAGCGCCCATGGGAGACTCAGGGGCAGAAATAACAGAAATAATCCTGACCAGGTTGAGTCTATAGAGAGACACTAGCCCCTCTGGGAAATGAGGTCGAGTCATGATAGGTTGGCAAACGGTGCGAGGCTTGGGTTTGGTTAATTATTTAGTCGGAATTTTTCGGCCGTGATCACTTGTTGCGGTCGACACTTCAGTTGATGCCTAGTCTGAAATAGTCACTGCGCCATAGTAGAAGCACCAGCTACAGTCATGTTTTAGGTTGTTTCGATAATTTTTGTTTCCAAATAAGAAAACAACTGTTATTCAAAGCTGGCCATAGATACATATGGTGGCGAGAGGGGGACTACCTCTTGCTTCACGGATCTTGAAGCAAGACGGAAGGAAACCCGTCACCTTACGATCACCTTCCCACTGCTACTTTGATTTCAAATGATGCACATCCGCGATAATTTTCTGGATCGTTACCGAAAAATTACACCATGTCGCGTAGTCTTACGATTGATTAGACAGCTTTCACGATGATTTCTGCCAGGGCGCGCACTGCACGGCTCCGTACGGCAGAATGCGGACGAATATCCGTACCATTGAACAGTTAAAGCACTGCGGCGGTCGAAGCCAAGAGTTGAAACTTCAGACCTTAACGCCATAAACAGGTTGTTAGGTGTGGTGTAAATGTTTTCTAGGAGACTACCAAGTCGATGTTTTCATAGTAAACCTCTTGCTCTCAAATTTTTATAGCTATGAAGAAGAAAACATGGAAGATGGACAGGCATCGTTGAAGCCTAAAGGCTCCGATACGCAAGTCGGGAGGATATCTTACTGTCACTACACACGTGCGGGATACCGAGGAGCGAGATATTTTTTACTCTGTATATGTCGCTTCGGTATTTTGGTCTACCGAGCGAGGTCGGTTGGCCGCTCGGTACACCATGGATTCGTCTTTTTTAGGAAGAAATTCTACTTTTGTCAGTTGATAAATAAGATTTCACTGTTATAAAAGGAAAAGGAAAGATATAATTTATAATTTTCACACATGTTTTCTAAGCTTTGTGATCTTTTCTCCTCTGTTTCCTTTTGTCTTGCTTTCCGACTACGTTCCCGTGCTACTGTCAACCTTTTATTTCGTTCTGAGGAAGCTCATTATCCAGACATTGGTGGATCAAATGAGTGCGATGCTGGGCCCGTTCGTCGGCTTCATGATGTAACTTATCACGAAACAAGCCGAGTCTGTGCTCATGCTTATAGGTACGTACGTCCATGACCTGCTTTAACCGGCTCAAACCGCTTCTGCCCGCTTTAACTGGAATTAATTATTGTTTCTTTTTCCCGCTTCCCGCTTAGCACGCCCGGTCAGTTTGCTGTTATCTTCCGACTGTGCATGTTGTTCAACTCTTGTTTTTATGAAATGGAAGCGGATAAAGACATTTTAATCTCAAAAGTTTTTTTGAAAAGTGTCATTTGGGACAAAAGGTTGAAGGGCCATGCCAACCGCAACGTTGTTGACAAAGCATGGAAGGGGATAGCTGCTGAAATGGGTGTTGAAGACGGTAAGTAAGAAATAAACTTTTTTCTATTGTTATTATTTGTTATTAACATAGCTTAGGTCATCATTATTATATCAAACAACTACAGCAGTATTTACTCAACATAACGTACTCACTGCATTTCATAGTAATGTGATGATTAGCTAGTTATTAACAGTATAAAACTAAGAAAATAATCAAGTAAAATAATTCAGTTTTTTATTTATTTCACAACATAGTTATGTAGGTATGTAATATGTTACATAAAACAAGTGTTTCTTTTTCAAATTTAAATGGTCACTTAGTACATTTTGTAACTAGATTCTTATTTTTATGTATTTGTTTATGTTTTTACTTTTCATTCTATTCATTCATAACTCAAAAGATATTTTTCGAAGTATTGTGCGAATGTAGCTCTGATGTTTTCGGCTTGAGTAGCAGGTCTCCCTCTTCTCTCCCAACTGACTTCGTGTTCTGTAATATGAACGTTTGAGAAGTTTCTTTGCATCCCTTCTCTGTCAATTACTATGTTGTGCAAAACGCAAGTGCATCTCACAATTTTATCAGCGAGATGCACTGAAGTCTCTATTGACTTTGAAAGTATGCGTCACTTGGAGTAGGTCATCCCGAATGCACATTCTACGGTCTTTCTGGCACGTGATAAACGGTCATTAAACATTCGCTTCGTTTCAGTTAGTCCTTCACGTTTGTATGGTTTCATGAGGTATGGAAGCAAAGGGTATGCCTCATCTGCAAGGATAACAAAGGGAGCTTCTATTTGGCTGTGTGGCAACATGTCAGGTGCAGGACACTTTATGAGCTCTTGTTCAATGAAATTGAATAGATCAGAAGCGAAATACGTTCTTCCATCGCTCTGTTTCCCATATCCTCCCACGTCAACAACAATGTACTTGTAGTTAGCATCGACAAGGGCCTGAAGAACCAAGGAAAAATGCTGTTTATAATTGTAAAACATGGAGCCAGAGTTTACCGGACAAATTAAACGAACGTGCTTCCCATCAAGACAGCCAACCACATGTGGAAAATTCCAAACATTGTAAAAGTCAGTCGCATTTTTTTTTTTAGCGATTCAGCAGTTGGAATTGGCATGTGCAACGGGTATAGTTCATCCCATACAGCTTCCACTGTTTCCTTGACGATGTTAGCTACAGTTGACTTCCCCATCCGGAAACTGAAGGACAATGCTCTGAACGATAATCCAGTCGATAGGTACCTGAAATGAAAGGAGATTAAATTTAATATGTATAAATATGCATGTAAAACTAAATAAATTACGGATCGCACCTTCAGGATCAGCGTAGATGGGGCGTTCTCTCGGGTTCGCCCTGTCGCCGCCGGCGTCCCACAAGGATCAGTCCTCGGCCCCGTTCTGTACGTACTGTACACGAACGATCTGCCTGTTTATCCCGAGGTCACGTTATCTCTATTTGCCGACGACGCGTTGTTTCATTTTAGCTCGCTTTCGCCTTGGCGGACGAGCGTAATGTTACAACGCCAGTTGGCTATGCTTCCGGACTGGCTAAGGAAATGGCGGGTAGCGATCAATACGGAGAAATCCGAGGCGATCTGCTTTACTCATAAGTCCATTTCCCGATGCCAATCCCTCTCCTTAGAGGGGAGACCCATCAACTGGACTGCGACGATGAAGTACCTAGGTGTTCGGCTTGATCGGCACCTAAACTTCAACGCCCACGTGACCGCAACCCTCAACAAGGCTCGTGGCGTCAGAGCCAAAATATCACCTATGCTTTCGCGGAACAGCTGCCTGGATGTCCGTACAAAACTTACATTGTATCTACTGTTCCTCCGAACAGTACTCACATATGCGGCGCCCGCTTGGTGGCCGCTCCTGTCGGCCACCAACAGGCATAGTCTGACTACATTCCAGAACTTGACCCTACGCTCCCTCACGTGGTATGTGCGAAATTCCGCCATTCACCGGGGCCTCCGTGTTCCCACCTTAGAGGTCTTCGTCTGGTCCTTGGCAACGAATTTGTTCGCCAAGGCAGGCGAGTCCCCCTATCCACCTCCAAATGCTGAATAGCGTGGAGAAAACACTGCCCCCTCGCCGCGTCAGGCGCCCTAGGGCGCTGTTAGACGACCCCCCCCCCTAAGTTCATGACATGAACCCCCCCAGAAACGAACCCCCCCAACCTTCTGTAGACTGAACTGATCACCATCATTCACTACCTGCGCCTGCCGAAACTGTAGTCAATCATGCGCGGCAGATTGGATTGGATTGATTTATTTGCCAGCATCGGCTTTACCGATTCGGCAGGGCTTTGATCCGGAACACGGGCTCCCGCGAGGTTGTGCAAATGCTTTCCTTGCGAGAGCCTACTGCCCCGGTGACGAGTCCCTTCGACTCGGGCGGTCGAGCCTCTTGTCCTCGCCAGAGTGCCTCAAGGTTTCCGTGGGCTATGTCCTCGGAGACCAAGGAGCCGCGACCAGGCGTTGCAATTGGACCACTAAGATCCCTGTCAGCACCTGCTTTGCTGATTCGGCAGGGTAATAATCTGAGACACGGGCTCCCGCGAGGTTGTGCAAGTGCCTTCCTTGCGGAAGCTGGCTGTCTAGGAGTCACTCCTTACCGTTTCGGCCGACGCCCTAGGGCGCTCGAGCCTCTTGTCCTCGCCAGTGCGTCACTACGTTCCCAAAGGCTAGCCTGAGGGGACCATAGTGTCGCGCCTCGGCGGGACAATTGGCTAAAGCAAAAGCTCAATGCTTGCCTCCGTGGTGGCCATGTAATTTATCATGGACCCGCGGACTGCACCATAACTCCCTTGTGCAGAGCAAACGACCGCGCTGACCTGTTGGCACCTGGCGTTCATCAGGCCTAGGCCTGGACAACGCACACAAATTAGGGCGCAAGACGCCCGCGCATCATTCATCCTAAATAAATGAAAATAGAATGGAAGAAAAAACATAATGTGTATGTCGTGCTTGAAAACATTTCCAGAAACTAATAATTCTGTCTGTTTTTTTTTTTTTAAGATGGGGTTCTGCGGAAAAAGTGGAAGTATCTGAGAGACCAATTCGCCATAGAAATGGGAAAGTCCCCTCCTTGTCGTTCAGGTGATCCTGGCGGTCATCCAGAATCTAAGTGGCCATATTTCAAATCGCTGATGTTCTTAGTTGTCATGGTCAAGCCAAGAACCACATCGAGCAACTTGAAAAGCAGCAAAACTCAAGCTCATCAGGACAATGAGAATTTTGAAATGGTAGCTCACACTGCTGACAGTGGAACAGAACCTACGGAGGGTGTTAAGGAAGTGGAAACGCAAGCTGCTGAGGCTCAGCTGGATGAAACCGGAGATTTATCAAGAAAAATGAAGCGAAACGAAATAAACTCAAAGTATAATCAGCAAATGATATTAATTGAGAAAAAAAGGCTTCTTTGTTGGAACGTGTCATACAAGAACCCAGATGTGATGACACTGATGATGCGTTGTTTTTTCGAAGCCTTTTGCCTTATGTGAGCAAAATACCGCAACACTGGAAATTGCGGTTCAGAAATAAAGTTCAGCATCTAGTTGACGAGTTCGTTTACCCAGGCACCCAAGACATTCCATACACTCCCAGCTCTAGTTCCAGTTATGGTGGTACCTCACCGAACTCAAATGAACAGACCGTTGAGACCGCACTTCATGAGGATGTATTTGAGGCATTGCGCACCGTCTCAAACGAAACTGTTTGGTGAATTTTTGTTTTCTTTTTAGTTTACATTGAAAAAAGTGTAACGCTAAATATTTTCTTTGTATTCTATTCTTGTATTGTTTAATAAAATGAGTTTTGAAAAAAGTGTATTTTTAACGCTTCCACCATGAATTTATTGTTGAAATAAAATTTTCAAAACTATTACTATAAACTCCTGTTCAAAATCAGGGCATCATCTCATTTTTTTTCTTTTGTATAAATACAACAATCAAAACTAATAATTCAAAACGACTTACCTCAGAGTTACCATAAGACGTTCTTCAGGAATAATTTTCTGTTGATGAAAGTTACACCATTCTTTTTTTATCCGGTATTCGATTTTGTTCAATATGTAGCCGAATGTCTGTTTATCCATTCGGAAATATTCGTAAAATTTCTCAGCGTGAGCTTTGAGTTGAGGTAACAAAGTATGGTATTCACCTACTTCAAGGCGTGTGCTATTCATCACCGTTGTGAAGCCTCAACCCGCGACGTGCTGCAACTGCGGAGGCAGTCACCCGGCTAACTTTAGGGGTTGCAATCAGTTCAAGAAGGCCCTAAAGAAGCAGCAGCGGGAGCAAAACCGTCAGGTTGAACCTCCTCGCCCTGCTCCTAGACCCTCGAAGCGGGCGGCAGTCCAACCACCCGCCTCAGCATCTACGGCTCTTCCTGCGGCACTTGCCGCTGGAGGAACCATACCTTACGCTGCAGTGGTCGCTACGGCGCCCCCTGTGCCCGCAGAACCTTAGCACCTGCCAGAGTGCCATCTCCTCAAGCGGCAACGCCCGCAGTACCCCCTCACAGACCCAGCCGCCTAAGAAACGGCGCTCTAAGCGTAAGGTAAGACAGCCACTAGTGGCTAAACAACTATACCCGGAGGCTTACTCGCCAGCCCCCGAGCAGCCAGCTCCAACTGCCCAACCTCCCCTGGAGGCGGCATCTGCACCTTCCGCGGCCCCAGCGCCGGCTAGTCAGGTCCCTGCGGCCAGTGATTCACCACTGGTCATTGAGGCTCAGCTGATGGCCTGGGTCAGCGGCATTGTCCCGCAAATTCTTGCTGCTCGGGATGTCCCGTCTATACTCATGGTGATCCTAACATCTCTGATCGCCCTGATTGTCCCTACATCTAACCATGGCTAGACAGTTTCGGTTCGTCGCGTGGAATGCCGATGGTGTTCCGGCGCGTCGGGCCGAACTGGCACCTTTCCTTGTGAAGTAAGATGCAGATGTCGCACTCCTCTCTGAAACACATCTTGCCCCTAATCGTCGATTCTCCCTGCCAGCCTATGCTTGCTACAGGAAAGACAGGAATGGTCCCGATCGCCACCGCGCATCTGGCGGAATGGCGATCTTAGTCCACAGGCGGAACTCTCATAGAGAACTCCCTGCCCCTGCAACGACCCTCATAGAAGCATGTTCTGTGGCGCTCGATGTTGCCGGCCTGGAGGTGCGCTTTGTTTCTGCGTGCCACCGGCCCGGCCATCGAGCTCCGCCGCAAGAGGAGTGGGACGCCCTCCTAGACAGCGATCTCCCAACCATCGTAGCCGGAGACCTTAACGCCAAGCATCCCTCTTGGAACAGCAGAACGTCAAACCCCTACGGCGATTCTCTCCGTAGGGCTGTCGAAGTTGATCCCAGTGTCCTCATCATCGACCCGTCCGAACCGACATACTTTTCCCGTGCGGGTCATCCGCCGGATGTCCTTGATATTGTAATTGTCAAGGCCGTCCCCTTTCATCTACAAGTCAGCGCGGTGTCGGACCTCTCGTCCGATCACGACCCCCTGCTTGTAACTGTCTTGCTGCGTCGGTCTCACCCCGACTTCCCGATAGTCCTGTTAGGAGAGTCAATTGGCGATCCTACCACGATGATCTGGCTAGGCAGTTACCATCTGTCCCTCCGGAACCACTCGTCTCTTGTGACGACGTGGATCTCCGGGTACATCAGCTCCAGGAACTCGTCCAGTCTGCAATGGACAAGCACACCTATAGGCTACTGTTCCGGTGAGTAATAAACGCTCCGACCTTCCTGCGGAAGTTCTCCAGGCCATCCGCTTACGGCGCCAGCTCCGCCGCAGATGGCAGCATACCCGTGACCCTGCCGCAAGTCGGCGTTTTCGAGCCCAGTCGGAACACGTCTCGCAGCTTCTGCTTGAAGTAAACGCGGATCGATGGGACTCCTATTTAGAGTCCTTGGAAGTCGACCATGCCTCTGTATGGAGAGCCGCTGGTAGACTGAAAGGCGAACAGAGGACTCGCCATCCCTTGAATACCCCGGACGGCGCTGTATACTCTGCAGAAGGCAAGGCGGAAGTCTTCGCCGACTGTATTGAGGAACAGTCACCGTCCATAGAGGCATCTCTGACCCGGCTCATACGGCCGTCGTCAGGGATTTCCTATCTGGATACTTTTCTGCTCCCCCCAATGACCCTCCTAATTCGGTCGACGAGGAAGACCTTGAGCAGACTGAAGAAGAGGAAGGCCCCTGGCCCCGATCGCATCGGCGCCGCTGTGTTGCAGAATCTCCCGCCTTCGGCAGTTGACGTTCTTCTTGAGCTGTTCAACTCCTGTCTCCGGCTGAGGTACTTTCCCCGCCTTTGGAAAACCGCTAATGTCATCATGATCCTGAAATCCAAAAAGCCGCCCACGCTACCTGGAAGCTACCGCCCGATATCACTATTGCCAGTAATCTCGAAGGTATTCGAGCGTCTTCTCCTGGCCCGTATTCGGCCCCTGGTGGATGGTTTCATCCGCGAGGAGCAGTTTGGGTTTAGGCCGAGGCATTCGACTACTCTTCAGCTAGTACGGGTTGTCACCTGTCTAGCCGACGCCGCCAACAATCATTAGGCAACAGGCGCCGTCCTGTTGGATGTGAGCAAAGCCTTCGATAAAGTCTGGCACGAAGGCCTCCTCTACAAACTGGCGCATTCGCCACTCCCGGCATCTATCGTCCACTTGCTCCGATCCTATCTGACGGATCGCACCTTCAGGATCAGCGTACACGGGGCGTTCTCTCGGGTTCGCCCTGTCGCCGCCGGCGTCCCACAAAAATCTGTCCTCGGCCCCGTTCTGTACGTACTGTACACGAACGATCTGCCTGTTTATCCCGAGGTCACGTTATCTCTATTTGCCGACGACGCGATGTTTCATTTTAGCTCGCTTTCGCCTTGGCGGACGAGCGTAATGTTACAACGCCAGTTGGCTATGCTTCCGGACTGGCTAAGGAAATGGCGGGTAGCGATCAATACGGAGAAATCCGAGGCGATCTGCTTTACTCATAAGTCCATTTCCCGATGCCGATCCCTCTCCTTAGAGGGGAGACCCATCAACTGGACCGCGACGGTGAAGTACCTAGGCGTTCGGGTTCATCGGCGCCTAAACTTCAACGCCCACGTGACCGCAACCCTCAACAAGGCTCGTGGCGTCAGAGCCAAACTATCACCAATGCTTTCGCGGGACAGCCGCCTGGCTGTCCGTACAAAACTGACCATCTATCTACTGTTCCTCCGGACAGTAATCACTCATGCGGCGCCCGCTTGGTGGCCTCTCCTGTCGGCCACCAACAGGCATAGGCTGACGACATTCCAGAACTGGACCCTACGCTCCCCCACGGGGTCCCCGTGGTTTGTGCGAATTTCCGCCATCCACCGGGGTCTCCGTGTTCCCACCTTAGAGGCCTTCGTCTGGTCCTTGGCAACGAATTTGTTCGCCAAGGCCGGCGAGTTCCCTTATCCGCACCTCCAAATGCTGAATAGCGTGGAGAATACACCGCCCCCTCGCTGCGTCAGGCGCCCTAGGGCGCTGTTTGCCCCCCCCCAACTGAGTTCATCACATGAACCCCCAGAAACGAATCCCCCAACCTTCTGGAGACTGAAATGATCACCATCATTCACTACCTGCGCCTGCCGAAACTGTAGCCAATCATGCTGCGGCAGATTGGATTGGATTGATTTACTGCCAGCATCGGCTTTGCCGATTCGGCAGGGCTGTAATCCGGGACACGAGCTCCCGCGAGGTTGTGCAAATGCCTTCCTTGCGAGAGTCGACTGCCCTAGTAATGAGTTCCTTCGACTCGGCCACCCCCTTCGGGCGGTCGAGCCTCTTGTCCTCGCCAGCGCGCCTCTACGTTTCCGTGGGCTATACCCTCGGGGACCACGGAGCCGCGCCCAGGCGTGGCAATTGGCTGAATCCATGACACCTGACATCCCCGTCAGCACCTGCTTTGCTGATTCGGCAGGGTAATGACCTGAGACACGGGCTCCCGCGAGGTTGTGCAAGTGCCTTCCTAGCGGAAGCTGGCTGTCTCGGAGTCATTCCTTACCGTTTCGGCCGACGCCCTAGGGCGCTCGAGCCTCTTGTCCTCGCCAGTGCGTCACTACGTTCCCAAAGGCTAGCCCGAGGGGACCATGGTGTCGTGCATCGGCGTGACAATTGGCTGAAGCAAAAGCTCAAGCTTGCCTCCGTGGTGGCCATGTAATTTATCATGGATCCGCGGACTGCACCATAACTCCCTTGTGCAGAGCAAACAACCGCGCTGACCTGTTGGCACCTGGCGTTCATCAGGCCTAGGCCTGGACAACGCAAACAAATTAGGCCACAAGACGCCAGTGCATCATCCATCCATGCATCCTATTCATCTGGATTGCAAGTCTACCTAGAGTTTTTGCCCGGGTAGGCTGCGTTACTTTGTATGGCATTTTTGCTTTGTGAATTTAACAGTTATTTGTATACTCATCATCCTGATTTCTTCACCACATCATCATCAGTGTTCATCATCAACAGTGTGCTACAATTTATCAGTGTATTGTGTCGTGCGCGAGTGTTTTTGTGATTCGTGACAGTGCGCGTCTGGAGTTCGTGTTCTTTGTCTGCTATTGTAGTGATTCAGTGCTGGTGAAAGTCACTCTTTCCTAGCCCTTTTTTTGCGTCTTCGACATTCATTTGGGTCACCCGAGATGGCGTCGAACGCAACGCCCGTTCCTTTGCCGGCACCGCTGGTAACCTTAATGGAAACCTGCGGTACCGGTCCTCAATCTACCCCGCTGCCTTCCCATACTCTCAGTGACTGTGATAGTGAAAGTGATTGTGTGTCGATGTGTAGTGTGGCGACGGGGGACGGTGAATTTTCGCTTGTGGAGGGCAAGTCTGCCAAACGCAAGCGAAAATTAGTTGCCAGCCCGGCACCGGCCGTTCCAACACATTGTACTCAGTCCTGGTAACAGCGCCAGCCATCCGACTCAGTCTACCTCTCAATCTGCGTCCAAACCAAAAATTCCACCGTTGTCATTCCCGACAATCGCAATTATAGTGAAATTCTCCGTTCCCTGCAGAATCTGCTTAATTCGGCCAAACTCGTGGCCAGGTGCCAAGGCGCCTCGTTTCGAATTGCAGCCACTACTGTCCCGGACTTCCGATCGGTACAACAGTTTCTCACCGAGAGGAAGATTTCCTTCCATACTTTCGCGCTTCCTTCTGAGCGCGAAATTAAAATTGTTCTCTTAGGACTTCCTTCCTGGACCGCTCCCGTTGCCATCAGGCAGGAGCTTGTCGCCCTAGGCTATTCGCCGACGGCGGTAAGTGTACTGCATGTTGGCAAGGGAGAAGATCGCCATCCCGTGAATAGTTTCCTAGTGAAATTACTCAAAGTAGGCCAATTCGAGGAGGTCTATGGCCTCCAGAACTTCCTGCACCTTCGGGTGCAAGTCCGTACCTTCGACCCGCGGCCACGCCCCTCGCAGTGTTTTAACTGCCAGAGGTTTGGCCACTCTAGCTTGTTCTGTAACCACCCTCCGCGTTGCGTGCGATGTACCGAGCCTCATCGTGGGTGTGATAAGCCCAAGACGGGGTTCACTGCCATTTGCTGCAACTGCGGCGGGGACCATCCGGCTAGTTGTAGAGGATGTAAAGACTTTATATCGGCCATGAAGCTGCAGCGGACTCCTGCTCGCTGTGGCGCGCAGGCAGGCCGTGTTGCAGGTCCCCTCCCTAACCGCAGAGAGGCCTTCTCCCCTCTCTCCGGAGCATCATCTCAGGCCCCGGCAGCAGTTCCGGCTGCTCCCAGGGCCCCAGTTCCGCCTGCAGTCGTCGTCTCAGCGTCGCCTGCAGTACCCTCTGTCTCGGCGCCTGCCGGAGCGCCCGGTCCTTCATACGCGGCTGTGGCCGCCACATCTGCCCCGCCTTCCGCTCCTCGGAGCTCCAAAACAAAGCGCACTCGTCGCCGTCAGCGACAAGTTCCACAGGCCTTGCCTGTAAAGCCTTAGCGGGCCCCGCCCGCCCCCAGACATCAACATAAGCTCCCAACTGAGCAGACCTCACGTCCGTCCCCGAGCTCTGTGCCAACTACGACACCGGCTGAGGCCAGCCATGTCCGTCTTCCGGAATCTCGGGAATCTTCACTGGCCCCGGTGGACCCCCTGACTGCCTGGGCTGAAACTTTGGTAAATAACATCAGGTCTGCTCCAGATACAACCACGGTTCTCGCCCTCGTGTTTCAATCATTGTCTACCCTCTTTCCTCTTCTTCCTTTGAATGGCTGGGAGTCTTAGGATCGTTGCGTGGAATGCCCATGGGGTAATCCCTCGACGATCTGAACTGATGACTTTCGTAACGGAGTACGACGCTGATGTCGTCCTCCTTTGCGAGACTCATCTGGCTCGCTACCATACCTTCAACCTGCCATCTTACATCTGTTTTCGTCAGGATCGTCCCCAGCGGCCTGGCTGTCGCCCCTCGGGGGGGACAGCCGTCTTAGTCCACAGGCGGATATTCCACAGGCCACTAACCCTGTAGTGTAAACTGAAGCCATGTAAACTGAGATCCCCGTCAGCACCTGCTTTGCTGACTCGACAGAGTAATGACCTGAGACACGGGCTCCCGTGAGGTTGTGCAAGTGCCTTCCTCGCGGATGCTGGCTGACTCGGAGTCATTACCCGACGTAACGGCCGACGCCCTAGGGCACTCGAGCCTCTTGTCATTGCCAGTGCGTCACTACGTTCCCAAAGGCTATGCCCGGGGGGACCATGGTGCCGCGCCTCGGCGTGACAATTGGCTGAAGCTGAAGCATATGCTTGCTGCCGTGGTGGCCATGCTAATTATTATCATGTACCCGCGGACTGCACCATAACTCCCTTGTGCAGAGCAAACGACTGCGCTGACCTGTTGGCACCTGGCGTTCATCAGCCCTAGGCCTGGACAACGCACACAAATTAGCGCGCAACACGCCCGTCCATCCTCCATCCATCCATCCATCCATCCTATTCATAGCGAGTCTACCTAGAGTTGTTGCCCGGGTAGGCTGCGTTACTTTGTTTGTCTTTTTGCTATTGTGAATTTAACAGTTATTTGTGTATTCATCATCCTGATTTCTTCACTACATGATCATCAGTGTTCATCATCAACAGTGTGCTACAGTTTATCAGTGTATTGTGTCGTGCGCGAGTGTTTTTGTGATTCGTGGCAGTGCGCGTCTGGAGTTCGTGTTCTTTGTCTGCTATTGTAGTGATTCAGTGCTGGTGAAAGTCACTCTTTCCTAGCCCTTTTTTTACGTCTTCGACATTCATTTCGGTCTGCCATCTTACATCTGTTTTCGTCAGGATCGTCCCCAGCGGCCTGGCTGTCGCCCCTCGAGGGGGACAGCCATCTTAGTCCACAGGCGTATATCCCACAGGCCACTACCCCCTTTAGATACATCTCTTGTTGAAGGTTGTGCGGTGGCGATAGACGCTGGCGGATCGGAGTTGCGCGTTGTTGCGGCGTATCTCCGGCCCGGCCTGCGGATACCTCCACCGCCGGAGGAGTGGGACGCTCTCCTCGATCATCCCCTACCGACCATTGTAGCCGGCAACTTAAATGCCAAGCATCCCTCTTGGAACAGCAGAGTAGCCAACGCCTACGGAAAATCTCTGTATCGGTTCGTCTCCGACGACCCGGTACTTCAAGTCATCGGCCCAGAAGACCCTACTCACTTTCCCTTTTCCGGTCATCGACCGGACGTCCTTGACATTGTCATAGCCAAGGACGTGACCCATCACATCCAGGTCTCGTCAGTGTCGGATCTCTCATCCGATCACAATCCCCTTTTTATAACTGCCCGTGAGATGTCGGCCTCACCCCGACCTCCCGCTCAGATTGTTAGGAGAGTCAATTGGCGCTCCTACCATGACGAGCTCTCACGGCGGTTGCCATTGATCCCCGCGGACACGATCTTCACTTGTGACGATTTGGAACTCCGAGCCACTCATCTTCAGGAGTTGGTCCAAGGTGTCATGGATCGACACACCTATGCTCTCGAGGTGAACCATCCACGCTCGGCCCTACCTCCGGAAGCTCTCCACGCCATCTGGTGACGGCGCAAGCTCCGCCGCAGATGGCAAAGAACCCGTGACCCCGGCGTCAAAAGGCGCTTTCAGGCCCAGTCTCTTTACGTCCAGCAGCTACTGCGGGACGTAAACTCTGATGGATGGGACTCATATCTTAAGTCTCTTGAAGTCGACCACGCCTCCATCTGGAGAGCGGCGAGTAGACTGACCCGCGAGAAGAGAACTCGCAACCCGCTTGAAACTCCGAACGGGGTTGTATCTTCGTCAGAAGGCAAGGCTGATGTCTTCGCCAACTGCATGGAGGTGCAATTTACTGTTCACCAAGGCGTCTCGTACCCTACCCACTCGGCAGAAATCCGTGACTTCCTATCTGGACATTTTTCCCGCCCTCCCGTTCGACAGGGATGAACTAGTTTCATCTATCTGCCGACTAAATCGCCGACGCGCACCCGGTCCTGACCGGATCGGGGCCGCTGCTCTACAAAATCTCCCGGCCTCAGGCGTTGACCTCGTTCTTGAGCTGTTTAACTCCTGTCTCCAGCTTCAGTACTTTTCCCGCCTGTGGAAAACAGCCAATATCGTAATGATTCCGAAGCCTCGAAAGCCGCGCATGCTTCCTGAAAGCTATCGTCCAATCTCTCTCTTGCCCAGTCATCTCGAAGGTGTTCGAGCGTCTCCTGCTGGTTCGCATCTCGCCGCTGCTAGATGGTTTCATCCGCAGCGAACAGTTCGGGTTTAGTAGAGAGCACTCGACCACGCTTCAATTGGTCCGCGTTGTTACGCACTTGTCAGACGCCACCAACAGGCGAGCGGCTACGGCCGCCGTACTGTTGGACGTGAGCATGGCCTTCGATAAAGTCTGGCACGAAGGTCTTCTCTTCAAAATTGCTAATTCCCCTCTACCATCGGCCATAGTGTTTTTCCTCCGGTCGTATCTCAGCGACCGAACCTTCAGGGTGAGCGTCGACGGGTCCTGTTCTACAGTTCGACCCGTCGCCGCCGGCGTACCATCAGGAATCTGTCCTCGGCCCCGTTCTGTACTTTGTGTACAGGAACGACCTGCCTGTATTGACCAGAGTCACGTTGTCTTTGTTCGCTGACGACGCTATGTATCATTGCAGCTCCCTGTCCTCGCGATTTGCGAGTACAAAGCTGCAGCGTCAGTTGAACCAGCTTCCGGACTGGCTACGGAAATGGCGGGTGACGATCAACACGGAGAAATCCGAGGCGATCTGCTTCACCCGTAAGTCCATCTCCCGGTGCCAGCCTCTCTCCCTGGAAGAGGTTAGTATTTAGGCGTTCGGCTAGATCGTCGCCTTTGCTTCAACGCCCACGTGACGGAAACCCTTGCCAAGGCTCACGGCGTCCGAGCCAAATTATCTCCTTTCCTCTCGTGTCGCAGCCGCCTGGCCATGCGCACGAAGTTTACCATCTATCTGCTTCTTCTCAGGTCTGTACTGACCTATGCGTCTCCCGCTTGGTGGTCTCTTTTATCCACCACCAACAGATGTAGGCAGGAAGCTTTCCAGTCCCGAACCCTCCGATCCTTGACGGGGTCCCCTTGGTTTGTAAGGAACGACGTGATTCGAAGAGGTCTCCGTGTTCCTACCTTGACTGCCTTTGTCCGGTCGCTGGCTCTAACTCTCTTTGCTAAAGCCTCGACCACCACCTTCCCATACCTACGAACCATCAGTGCATCAGAACCACCACCGCCCATTCGGGTCAAGCGCCCTCGGGCGCTTCTTGATGACCCGCCATAACGCCATCCTCTTTAAATTAAACTAAAAATGTAATCATCAGTCCTTGACCAGAGTTTTTCACTTAAACTGTCCTTCTCTCCTTCCTTACCAACTCCTAGTACGCTGAGTCGGCTGCTTGTCGCTGTCATCAATCATTGGCACGGAGGCTCTCCGCCTCGCGGGGAGCGACCGACGCCCTCAGGGCGTCTGCTGACTGGATTTGAAACGGGCAACATCTGTTGCTCGAATCGGTACCAGCGGCAGTGCACAAATCAAAATAAAGTTTATACTCCCCCGCCTTCACAGTTAACTGGTTGGCGGTTTCCTTTTCCAGTTTTAGGTCACCAGTAGAAAGTGTACCAGCACTATGTTCACTTCACTGAGCATTTTTTAACAGACAAATTTTTCCTGTTTTTCAGACTCCTTAGCCCGATATTTCTCATACGCGATGTATCTTCCTTTCGTCTGCCCATAATTTAAAATATTTGTTTTATTAGATACAAATTTTCTTTATGAAAAAATAATTTAACAAATTATGTAAGCAAAAATATAAATGAATACTAAAAATAAAAAATCCAAAAATTTTGAAAAATTAAACCAACTTCAGAAAATAGAAGAGTATTTTAGAACACTCGAAATTATTTTATAAATATCGGTATGGAGAATCATACATGACTTCCATGTTCTAAGATTTATATTTAAAATCATTTACTACTTCTTTCTACTTACTGCTTCAGCCATAACCACAGTACTGTGGTCACTAACGTATACCACCTCACGTTATCGCACTCGATTTTCACTGATGATGGAAGTCGATGGCACTGCCGACACGTCTGGTTTTGCAGAAAACATTGGTCTACGGCCAAACAGGACGGGAAGGAATTTTAACAACAAACTACTTCTTTGTTGCCGAGAACGTAGTACATATATAAAAAATTATCCCCTCCCCATTAAACTATAATTTTCATTTATAGAAAATTACCCCCACCAAGTTCAACTAGCCTCTTCATTTATAGATATTTCATCTGCGTTTCTACAGTGGATTATTAAGATCTTCTTATCAGGATACTTTATTTATCAAAATTAAATACTTTACTCTTGTTACAACAAAAAATGTTTCTGGTAAACTACCCTTTCCCCGTAACCGATCTTCACCAAAATCAATAGACCTTGAGTCTTCTACAACTCAGGCAGATATGTAAAAAATTATTTGATTCTGTTTGAATTTACGGCAGTTATCGTTCGTCATGAAAAAATTTCTCTTGTTACAACATAAAATGTTGCTGGTAAACTACCCCTGTCCCTTAATCGATCTTCACCAAAATAAACAGACCTTGAGTACTTCAGAATTCAGGAACTATGCTAACAAATATTTGATTCTGTTTGAATGTGCGGCAGTTATCATTTTTCATAAGAAAAATTTCTCTTGTTACAACATAAAATGTTGCTGGTAAACTACCCCTTTCCCTTAACCGATCTTCACCAAAAACAAAAGGTCTTGAGAACTCTACAATTCAGGGTTGTATGAGAAACATTATTTGATTCTGTTTTAATGTGCGGCAGTTATCGTTTGCCATAGAAACTATTACACTTGTTAAAACATTAAAAGTGGCTGGTAAACTACCCCTTTCCCTTAACCGATCTTCACCAAAATCAGTAGACAATGAGTCCTCTACAACTCAGGCACATATGTAAAAAATTATTAGGTTCTGTTTGAATTTACGGCAGTTATCGTTCTTCATGGAAAACGTTCTCTTGTTACAACATAAAATGTTGCAGGTAAACTACCCCTTTCCCTTAACCGATCTTCAACAAAATCAACAGACCTTGAGTTATCTACAATTAAGGAAGTTATGCACAAAATTATGTGATTGTTTATATGTGCGGCAGTTATCGTTCGTCATAGAAACAATTACCGTTGTTAAAACATAAAATGTGGCTGGTAAACTACCCCTTTTCCGTACCCGATCTTCACCAAAATCAACAGACATTGAGTTCTCTGTAGCTCAGGAAGGTTTGCAAAACATTATTTGATTCTGATTGAATTTACGGCAGTTATCAATCGTCATAGAAAAAATTACCCATGTCAAAACATAAAATGTTGCAGGTAAACTACCCCTTTCCCTAAACCGATCTTCACCAAAAACAACATGTCTTGAGAACGCTACAATTTAGAGTTGCATGCAAAAAATTATATGATTACGTTTGAATTTGCGGCTGTTATCGTTTGCCATAGAAAATACCCTTGTTATAACATAAAACGTAGCCGGTAAACTACCCCTTTCCTTTAACCGATATTCACCAAAAAAATAGTCATTGACAACTCTGCAATTCAGGGCTGTTTGCGAAACATTATTTGATTCTGTTTGAATTTGCGGCTGTTTCGTTTGCCATAGAACAAAATATTACCCTTTATAAAAAAAACGTTGCTGGTAAACTACCCCTTTCCCTTAACCGATCTTCACCAAAAACAATAGGTCTCGAGTACTCTACTAATTAGGGCTGTATGCAAAAAATTATTTGATTCTGTTTGAATTTGCGGCAGTTCTCGTTTGCCATAGAAAATATCGGTATGGAGAACCATACATGACTTCCATATTCTAAGATTTATATTTAAAATCATTTTCGAAATGAAATATTACCATAGAAACTACTTCTTTCTACTTACTGCTTCAGCCTTAACCACAGTACTGTGGTCACTAACGTACACCACCTCACGTTATCGCACTCGATTTTCACTGATGATGGAAGTCGATGGCATTGCCGAAACGTCTGGTTTTGTAGAAAACATTGGACTACGGCCAAATATCCCGGGAAGGAATTTTAACAAAAACTACTTCTTTGTTGCCGATAACGTTGTACGTTATAAAATATGCATAAAATTAATGGCTTGTATAAGTTAATGATTGATCTCCATTAAGTAGTGCTCAAGTTTCCAAAGTTTTAATATTATGATGTCCGTAATTAAAACATCAGAGCAGGTTTAGTGTGAATGAGGGTACACTGTGGACAAAAATTTTCAACATTTCCTATTGAGCGTTGCTTAGAGTAAAGCTGCGAATCTACAGTGTATGTTTCACAGAACAAACACGCGAAAAAGAAGGAGCGCTCCGAAGTCACTCATGGATCCTCAGCATCTTGCAGAGGGTTCATTCCCTAAAGACGAAAAGTCTGTCTATGAATCGTTCCTCTGTAAGCACGTGCAGTTACACTGCCCAGCGATCCACAGGAAGCAAATTGATGTCCATTTTTTCGGCTTGCACGCGTTATGTTGGTGTGGGTTTCGGCACTTTCCATTTAAAAAGCGTGCAAATGTGCAAATGTAAGAAAATAAACATGAGAGAGGCCAGAAATAACGTATATTGTGTGTGTGTGTGTGTGTGTGTGTGTGTGTGTGTGTGTGTGTGTGTGTGTGTGTGTGTGTGTGTGTGTGTGTGTGTGTGTGTGTGTGTCTTACCTGCCTTTTTATTGCTGTAGGCATAATAATAAAATGGAAACGTAAACATTACATAACTGAGATATGCTTACCTGCCACGAACGATATATTATTTTATACATGGAGGAGTTCAGTGACATACACACGTACAGAAGAATTATATATATAAAGATATTAACTCATACATAATTTACATTAAAATGAAAAAATTATAATTTTATTCCCTGGCAACAAAATTATTTTATTTTTAACAATTACCATTGTTTGAAAAAGTTTAAATGCATTTTCAAGTACTTTACTGTTGTTAAAACGTAAAAGGTTGAAGGTAAACTACCCCTTCCCCTTAAACGATCTTCACCAAAATAGCGAAACATTATTTGATTCTGTTTGAATTTGCGGCTGCTATCGTTTGCAAAAAAAAAAAAAATTCCCTAGAAAAAAAAACCGTTGCTGGTAAACTACCCCTTTCCCTCAACCGATCTTCACCAAAAAAAACAGGTCGTGAGTACTCTACAAATCAGGGCTGTATGCAAAAAATTATTTGATTCTGTTTGAATTTGCGGCTGTTATCGTTTGCCATAGAAAAAAAATCTACATACAGACACACAGACACACACACACAGACACTTTTCGAAAAACGACTTTTTTTCATGTTTTGAGTGTAGTAAAATCAGAATCTGCAATAATCTCGAACACGATTTTTTTTGCCATCACCATACTTCCATTTCCTTAAGGAATATGGAAGTAAAAATTACCCTTGATAAGAAAAACGTTGCCAGTAAACTACCCCTTCCCGTTAACCGATCTTCACCAAAAACAACAGATCTTGAGTACTCTACAAATCAGAGCTGTATGCAAAAAAGTATTTGATTTTGTTTGAATTTGCGACTCTTATCGTTTGCCACAAAAAATACCCTTTGAAAACATAAAACGTTTAAGGTAAACTATCCCTTTCCATTAACCGATCTTCACCAAAAACAACAGATATTGAGTACTCTACAAATCAGGGCTGTATGCAAAAAATTGTTTGATTCTGTTTGAATTTGCGGCTCTTATCGTTTGCCATAGAAAATACCCTTTTAAAACATAAAACGTTGCAGGTAAACTACCCCTTTCCCTTAATCGATCTTCACCAAAAACAATAGGTCCTGAGCACTCTAAAATTCAGGGCTGTATGCAAAACATTATTTGATTCTGTTTACATTTGCGGCTTTTAACGTTTGCCAGAGAAAATACCCTTGTTAAAATATAAAATGTTGCTGGTAAACTACCCCTTTCCATTAACCGATCTTCACCAAAACCAATAGGTCTTGAGAACTCTATAATTCAGGGCTGTATGCAAAAGACTAGTTGATTCTGTTTGAATTTGCGGCTGTTATCGTTTGCCATAGAAAAAAAATCTACACACAGACACACAGACACTTTTCGAAAAACGACTTTTTTCATGTTTTGAGTGTAGTACAATCAGAATCTGCAATAATCTCGAACACAATTTTTTTTGCCATCACCATACTTCCATTTCCTTAAGGAATATGGAAGTAAAAATTACCCTTGATAAGAAAAACGTTGCCAGTAAACTACCCCTTCCCCTTAACCGATCTTCACCAAAAACAACAGATCTTGAGTACTCTACAAATCAGAGCTGTATGCAAAAAAGTATTTGATTTTGTTTGAATTTGCGACTCTTATCGTTTGCCACAAAAAATACCCTTTGAAAACATAAAACGTTTATGTTAAACTACCCCTTTCCATTAACCGATCTTCACCAAAAACAACAGATATTGAGTACTCTACAAATCAGGGCTGCATGCAAAAAATTGTTTGATTCTGTTTGAATTTGCGGCTCTTATCGTTTGCCATAGAAAATACCCTTTTAAAACATAAAACGTTGCAGGTAAACTACCCCTTTCCCTTAACCGATCTTCACCAAAAACAACAGGTTCTGAGCACTCTACAATTCAGGGCTGTATGCAAAACATTATTTGATTCTGTTTACATTTGCGGCTTTTAACGTTTGCCATAGAAAATACCCTTGTTAAAAAAACGCTACTGGTAAACTACCCCTTTCCCTCAACCGATCTTCACCAAAAACAATAGGTCTTGAGAACTCTACAATTTAGGGCTGTATGCAAATAATCTTTTGATTCTGTTTGAATTTGCGGCTGTTATCGTTTGCCATAGGAAATACCCTTGTTAAAACATAAAACGTTACAGGTAAACTACCCCTTTCCCTTAACCGATCTTCACCAAAATCAACAGATCTTGAGAACTCTACAATTCAGGGCTGTATGCGAAACATTATTTGATTCTGTTTGAATTTGCGGCTGTTATCGTTTGCCAAACAAACAAAATTACCCTTGCTAAAAAAAAACCGTTGCAGGTAAACTACCCCTTTCCCTCAACCGATCTTCACCAAAAACAACAGGTTGCGAGTACTCTACATATCAGGGCTGTATGCAAAAAATTATTTGATTCTGTTTGAATTTGCGGCAGTTATCGTTTGCCATAGAAAAAAAATCTATAGACACACAGACACATAGACAGACAGACAGACAGACAGACAGACACACACACACACAGACACTTTTCGGAAAACGACTTTTTTTCATGTTTTGAGTGTAGTAGAATCAGAATCTGCAATAATCTCGAACACGATTTTTTTTGCCATCACCATACTTCCATTCCTTAAGGAATATGGAAGTAAAAATATCTACAGACAGATAGACAAAAAACAGACATACACACAGACACTTTTCGAAAAATGACTTTTTCGTGTTTTGGGGGTAGTACAATTAGAATCTGCAATAATCTCGACCACGATTTTTTTGCCGTCACCATACTTCCATTTCCTTATGGAACATGGACGTAAAAATTACCGTTGTTAAAACATACAATGTTGCAGGTAATCTACCCCTTTTCCATAACCGATCTTCACCAAAAACAATAGGTCTTGAGTACTCTACAAATCAGGGCTGTGTGCAAAAAATTATTTGATTCTGTTTGAATTTGCGGCTGTTATCGTTTGCCATAGAAAAAATCCACACACACACACACACACACACACACACACACACACACACACACACACACACACACACACACACAAAGACTTTTTCCTTGTTTTGAGGGTAGTACAATCAGAATCTGCAATAATCTCGAACACGATTTTTTTTTACATCACCATACATCCATTTCCTTATGGAACATGGAAGTAAAAACTCTAAAAAGTGAAAATAATTTTTACATTCAATGCTATGCAGTATTAGAAATTATGAAATTTTGCAAAAACACTGTATCGTATCATTTATTATGAACCTATGTACTTAGCTATGTATACACATACGTATACATACGGTTTATGCTATGCGATTGAAAACCAAGCTTTCACATTCTGTATCCCAATAAACGTTTTGAAGCCGGTCCCAAATCACTTTTTTGGGAACATACTCATCAAACATAAGACCAAATAACGTTTTACGAGATTATAAGCCAAGTCACAGTTACCTTAGAAACCGCTAGGAGTCGTATAGAGTGTGAACAGTCTTAGCTATAAGGGAGTTCGTACACCCCTATTGACCAGTAGGGTATATATACGAGAAACTACAAACTTGAATTCTTCGTCTTTTCTACCTTAAATTTAAGATAATTTCTATGTGGGTGGAATATTGTAGCATTCTGTGTCAACTGGCTTTTAATTTTGTAAAACTTTATTTGATGTTGCGTTTGGTGAGTTACTAAGGTTAAAACAAAACCAAAGAAGAATTTCCACGAAACCGAAACATCGAAGCATGATAATGTTTTTAGGCTTTTGAAACGTATAATGTGCATAAACTGCAGACTCTCCTGTTCAGCGATGTTCGTACGGATTTCTGACCGATTCACGACTACAGACCGGACCCGTTTTTGGAGATCCTGTGCTGGTGCCTGAAGCATTACCTTCCAACAAGATATACAGAGACCCGAACGTCGGTACTGTAAAACGACAAAGACCGAAGATTTCTAGACTGTGGGGAATCGAAAGTGTGGAAAAAATATAGTGTTAACATCACCTGGAGCGTTACATTTTTCGATGACGTTACACATTTTGCGTCACGCATTTTGTGGAATGACCCCCAGCCTAATAACACTATCATGTAAAAAAGTGACTTGCCACCGACTTCAAATATGAATTTGGATTAAGAGAGTGGCGAAACTCTTTCCTCAGGCCCCCCGCAGGAATCCTTTGCTAACACCCTATTAGCCCTACTTAATTCATGCCATTGTTTCCTCTTGAATACTAACTTCTCCTTACAACTGCGACAACTACTAAAATTTAGAATTATATAATGTAAAGAGTGTAACATTACATTTTGGCATAGCTTGATATCGTACCAGATTTAATGAAGATTATGGATAAGAAACTTAACAAGAAGAAACATATCTTTTAAAAATGATAGGGAAGATAAACAAATAACAACTTTAAACTGACTTAGACTATAACTGACCGTACCCAAATTAATGCTTAGGTAAAGTGATGTAAAATACCCCGATGATGAGATAAAATCCAAATAATTACAATAATAATACTTACAAGCCAGACGGCATTATGGACCATTACCATCAGTAAACAAATTGTTTTGTTAAAAGTATCATATAATAAATTAATAATCAAAATACAAATTGAGGGATAATAGGCCCAAATACATTAGAATGTAAAACAATATAATACCAAAATGTTAACTAACCAATATAATTGAATAATACAAGAACACAATCATTATAGATACATGGAAACACAATTAATAGTGTAAATAATGTTGGACCTAATGTTATAAAATAAATACTGTACAATCAAATAATAATTATCAAATGTATATAAGATGAAAAAACAGTAAAAGTACCTAGTACAGCAATGGCTGAACTGCCTAAGAAAAATAGGAAAAATAGAAAAGCATTATTAAATGATTAAACTTTTTATTTAAATGTTCAAAAGTAAGAATAAAGTCGTGTTTATGTTATTTATAGTTTTATTAAGTAATGAGTGGATGATATGTCTTATGCAGGATTTATGTAACCAGGCATATACAGATTCTTTGATGACAAAATGTGAATTATGTTTTTTTATAATGTTCCAGTGATAATTATTGTTGTAATTTTAAATAATAATACTAATAGAGTTATAGGGAGTAGTTTTGATGGTAGTTGCATAGTAAATAGGTGTTACAATAACAGAAAATAGAAATTTAACATGTCAAGACCTAGGCCTATAAAAACTTTGGAATTTTGTAAATTTTAGGAAATACATTTAGAATTTTATAAAACAAATGTTGTAATATGGATAGGCTTATAATTAATAGTATACACAGTAAATATGGAATCGAAATAATCAGTTTTAAATTATTTAAGAAAATTCAAATAGCAAAAATGTAACATCAGAATTTCTTAAGCAAAAATAGGCATGTTTGGTGTCTATGTGTCACAAATGTTAAGACCAAAATAATGATGCTATTAGTTTTAAATTCCCAATTAGTATAACAGAGTTATACTAATTTAAAAGTTTTGGTCAAGTTCATGCAATAAAACAATGAATTTGTATGACACTGTATATCTGAATCAACCAACCACATTTCACGTTTTACCTTAGCAACCGAAAATGCAGATAAATAAAATAGGACTTTTTTAACAACCATCATTAAGAACAGACGCGTTTTTATAACGTTTTAGTGAATTATATTTTAAATAAAGTAAACCTATACTAAACATAGTAAACGAATCATGACAGTTATTATTATCGTATAGGAACCCAAGAACAACCAGACACCAATTCGGAAGAATACAAATCCTGGAAGAGGAATTGAGGAAGATTTGGACCCCACTTTCGTCCTGAACGAATAAAAGAAGAAGATCTGGGTGAATCTGAATAATTTTATAACCTTATTTAACACAACAATCACATATGAGTACACGAACTACTTAGAAAACTAAATAATAAAAATCACATACACTATAACATACACCAACACTAAAGAACACTTGAAGATAACACAAATTGATAATTACACCTTTTTGATTACCATAAAACCTGAAAGACAACTAATAAATATCTAAAACTGTTCATAACCTATAACTGTGAACAACACATACACGACTACTAGTTTGCACTATAAACATCAAAACTTTTTTATATCCTTCTCTTGTAAAATTTGTATTTTGATTTTAAGAGTTGTATTAATTGTTTAACCATAATATTCGGACCGAATACGCCCTGAGATTACTTTATTTAATAGAATAAAAACAACAAGCATCATTATTGAGGTTGATTCCAATTTACCAACTTATGAATGAAGACGACATAATTTTGTCACAATTTGTTATTAAATTAAAGAAAAACGAGAAACGTAATTGACCAATTCTCTTGAATAAAGATTGATTAAAGGAGTACATCTGTTTGGTTTTATTTTGCATTATTATTACTGTTAAAATTAAAAGATACGATAACACAGCAAAGCGGACGGAGCGACAGTTGGCAGCTCCGAGTTACGTCATTGGTACTGGACGCCGTAGCGGGAGAGAACGGAGGGAATAGTGAACAACAACCGTAAACGAATTCATATTATACTAAATAAAATGTAATTGGTACAAATTGGCGCCCAACGTGGGGCATAATAACTCGCCTCGTAAAGTTTTATTGTTACATATTGGCGAACCAACGTGTGAGGCGATAAATTAAAATATAATTTATAATCAAACAATAAAAAATAAACGAAAATGAGGAAGCGAGAAACATCGCGCAAACGAGCGGCTGAAACCGAGAAAGAAAGCAGCGAATTCAGCATGGAAGACAAGGAAGCAACACCGGTTGAGGAAGTAGAAACTATAATAAGGAAGGCTCAGGAGAAACAACCAGAAGAACCCACACAAACAGAAGGCGAGAAGACGGAAGAAATGATTAAACGTATGATGGAATTAATGCAGGAAACTGGTAAGAAAACGGAAGAAAAGATGAAAGAATTAAGTGAGAATAGTAATAAGAATTTAGAAAAATTGAAGGAAGAATTAAATGAGAATAGTAATAAGAATTTAGAAAAATTGAAGGAGGAATTAAAAAAGGACAATAAACAGTCTATGGAGGAAATAAGCCGAAAATTGGAAGGGACTAATAAGAAAATGGAAGAAAATATGGGAGAATTGAAAGATAATAGCAGGAAAATGGAGGAGAAAATAGACGAAAATAATAGAGCATTGAGGGAAGAATTGAAGGGAAATTACCAGGAAACCATGAAAAAATTGGATGAACACAAAGAGTCATTAAAAGAAGAGTGGAATAACAAGATGGAAATTAATAACCGGCAATTGCAGGAAGACTGTGACAAGAAGCTAGAAGAACCGGTGACCGAAATTAAAAGGGTAGAATCCGATACCAAGGAAAAGTGTGAGCGGATGAACCAAGAGATACTGAGCGTCCGGGAAGAAACGAATGGACGAATAGAAAATATACAAACCAACCAAGCAGTGATGGGAGAAAGATTGGAAAGCATAGGTACTAGTCTTAATCGGGTACAAGACCAAACAACTGCCCATAGAGATGAAATCAACTCTCTAAGAAACAGACAATGTACCGGTGCCCATACCACATGTGAGGAAAACCGAGAAGTTATCGACTTCCAGAATTATAGAAAAAACCCCATGCTATTCCTAGAACTGGTAGAAGAAAAAATAGCAAAAACCGGAGAAGACAGATGGGTTGTAATTAGGAGTATGCTGGACGAAATGTTCAGAAAAGTCTATGATAATTGGTGGACGGCGATGCGGCCGAATATACAAAATTTTCAAGAATTTAAAAGACAATTTAAATCCAAATACTGGTCTGATGCCACACAACACATGGTAAGAAGTGACATAGGATTGGGCCGATATGATCTACACGGCAAACAAACCCCGACCGCATACTTTCTGGGTAAGATCAACATAGCCAGGCATTTAGAGCCTGCAATTCCTACTGAATGTTTAGTGAGGCTATTGGCTTATCACTATGGTGGAGAAATTACGAGAGGCCGAATAAACGGACGGATACAAACCGTTGAGGAGATGTCGGCATTATTAACGGAAATGGAACAAGAGAAGAGCTTCATCAAATACAGACGAAGGAGCGACGAGATGGGTAGAAATAATGGTCGCCGCGACGCCCGATATGAAAACAACGGGAATAGACCGAATAATAATAATTACAACAACAACAACGGTAACCACTATCAACGTAGTTACCAAAATAATAATAACAATAATAACTATCAACGGAATAATGCGATTAATAATAATAACAATAACAACAGCCACTATTACCGTAGTTCTCCTACGAATCATAATAACGGATACCAGCGTGACAATAATAGGGACAATCACTACCAGAAAAACCGACGTCATCAAAACAATTACGATAACAGATACAGACAGAATAATAATGGCAATTATAACAACCAAAACCAAACATATCGAAGGCATGTGAATTATGTGAGCACCGAAGGTAGAGATATGGGAAGACGTTCGTACCAGGGACGAATGAATTATAATGGGAACAGGGAGAGAAGTTTTCAGGAGGAGAATAACCAACGCTACCGGGATGAACATAGGCGTAGTAGGAGCTGCGACGATGACAGCAGGAGTAACAGAAACATAGTGACATTCAACAATAACGACCCGGTCGAAATACTGCAAGCAACGGACAATAACCAACCAAGTAACAACCAGGGAGCCCAGATAGTTCGAATAAACCATATCATGGCGGAGGACAGCCAAGAACCTAATACTGGCCTCAGCAATGAGGATGAAAGAGACTATTCATACGACAACATCGAAATGTATGGGACTGATCCACAATGGGGCAATACCATAGCGAGATTTGTAGATAACTTTAACCGAAGGAATCCACCGGAAAAACATAATTGCAGGACAACCCGGAGTGGGGCAGATGCCGAACACGAATAAATACCACAAAATTCAAAAATTAAGTAAGATCATCTTACCGACTCTACCAATCCAGAATATAATTTTAATTAGAGCCACCGGAAGGCAAAACAAGTCAATAAGAAAACAAGCTATTATTACTTTATAACGGACCATATGTTGTTGTAAAAAACAATAACAACAATACTTATGTAATCAGTGATGTGGAGACAAAGAATATTAAGGGAACATACAACCAAGTTTCCTTAAAAATGTATTATGAAGCCAATTAAAACCATTTTGAATAAATCTCAAAATTCAAACAAATAGTAAGGAAAACTTACAATACATTTTGATAATGTTATTTTGAACCAAGTGAATAAACGAATTTGAATAAATCTCAAAATTCAAACAAATAGTAACGACAACTTACAGTACATTTTGATAATGTTATTTTGAACCAAGTGAATAAACGAATTTGAATAAATCTCAAAATTCAAACAAATAGTAAGGACAACTTACAGTACATTTTGATAATGTTATTTTGAACCAAGTGAATAAACGAATTTGAATAAATCTCAAAATTCAAACAAATAGTAAGGACAACTTACAGTACATTTTGATAATGTTATTTTGGATCAAGGGAATAAACGAATTGAATAAATCTCAAAATTCAAACAAATAGTAAGGCCAACTTACAGTACATTTTGACAATGTTATTTTGGATCAAGGGAATAAACGAATTTGAATAAATTTCAAAATTCTAAACGAAATAAGCACCTCTTATTAAAGACAATTACGAACTTATTATTTGAATATAAAAGAAAGAGACAACATCCATGAATCAGGAGAAACCAAAGTATTATAAAATGAATAGGAAAAGACAAATGTAGACAATCGACGATGAAAATAAGACGAGACTAGAAACGAAATTACTACGAATAACCTATCATGATTGTGAGGGAATCAACAACAACTATAGATACAGATGCTTGTTACGTTTTAAGTGAATAAAGATAGTGAATGAAAAATGAAGATTAAGCAGTACTGATAAAGAAAGAAAGAAGATAGTACCAAAAAAAAAAATGTTATTAATATCGCCACAAGAAAATGAACATCTGAAGGAATCAATAGAAAGTAATATTTAGATCTGAGAATTTAAACTGAGTGAACCATCCCAAGAATATATTATTATATTATTTTTATTTGATTTAGTCGTGAATAGACTAGTTATTATTAAATGTGATTGACTGATGAGATAGCTCCAGCAATCGATATTATTGATGTATTATGTATTATAAGGACAGCGGGGTATTAGGTCAAGAGAGCCCCCCAACTGATTCCAAGATATATGTGGTAATGATTAATTTGTTAGGGAGGTAACATGTTCCAGGGATAGAACACTTATAATTAAAGACAAATATACCAGATCATAAAAAGGATAACAAGTGCTAATATGGAAGATAAGATAATTGATAATTTCAACAAAATATATTATTTTATTAAAATAATCAAATTTGGTGGCAGGGTATTATGTAACATTACATTTTGGCATAGCTTGATATCGTACCAGATTTAATGAAGATCATGGATAAGAAACTTAACAAGAAGAAACATATCTTTTAAAAATGATAGGGAAGATGAACAAATAACAACTTTAAACTGACTTAGACTATAACTGACCGTACCCAAATTAATGCTTAGGTAAAGTGATGTAAAATACCCCGATGATGAGATAAAATCCAAATAATTACAATAATAATACTTACAAGCCAGACGGCATTATGGACCATTACCATCAGTAAACAAATTGTTTTGTTAAAAGTATCATATAATAAATTAATAATCAAAATACAAATTGAGGGATAATAGGCCCAAATACATTAGAATGTAAAACAATATAATACCAAAATGTTAACTAACCAATATAATTGAATAATACAAGAACACAATCACTATAGATACATGGAAACATACAATTAATAGTGTGAATAATGGTGGACCTAATGTTATAAAATAAATACTGTACAATCAAATAATAATTATCAAATGTATATAAGATGAAAAAACAGTAAAAGTACCTAGTACAGCAATGGCTGAACTGCCTAAGAAAAATAGGAAAAATAGAAAATCATTATTAAATGATTAAACTTTTTATTTAAATGTTCAAAAGTAAGAATAAAGTCGTATTTATGTTATTTATAGTTTTATTAAGTAATGAGTGGATGATATGTCTTATGCAGGATTTATGTAACCAGGCATATACAGATTCTTTGATGACAAAATGTGAATTATGTTTTTTTATAATGTTCCAGTGATAATTATTGTTGTAATTTTAAATAATAATACTAATAGAGTTATAGGGAGTAGTTTTGATGGTAGTTGCATAGTTAATAGGTGTTACAATAACAGAAAATAGAAATTTAACATGTCAAGACCTAGGCCTATAAAAACTTTGGAATTTTGTAAATTTTAGGAAATACATTTAGAATTTTATAAAACAAATGTTGTAATATGGATAGGTTTATAATTAATAGTATACACAGTAAATATTGAATCGAAATAATCAGTTTTAAATTATTTAAGAAAATTCAAATAGCAAAAATGTAACATCAGAATTTCTTAAGCAAAAATAGGCATGTTTGGTGTCTATGTGTCACAAATGTTAAGACCAAAATAATGATGCTATTAGTTTTAAATTCCCAATTAGTATAACAGAGTTATACTAATTTAAAAGTTTTGGTCAAGTTCATGCAATAAAACAATGAATTTGTATGACACTGTATATCTGAATCAACCAACCACATTTCACGTTTTACCTTAGCAACCGAAAATGCAGATAAATAAAATAGGACTTTTTTAACAACCATCATTAAGAACAGACGCGTTTTTATAACGTTTTAGTGAATTATATTTTAAATAAAGTAAACCTATACTAAACATAGTAAACGAATCAGGACAGTTATTATTACCGTATAGGAACCCAAGAACAACCAGACACAATTCGGAAGAATACAAATCCTGGAAGAGGAATTGAGGAAGATTTGGACCCCACTTTCGTCCTGAACGAATAAAAGAAGAAAATCTGGGTGAATCTGAATAATTTTATAACCTTATTTAACACAACAAGCACATATGAGCACACGAACCACTTGAAAAACTAAATAATAAAAATCACATACACTATAACATACACCAACACTAAAGAACACTTGAAGATAACACAAATTGATAATTACACCTTTTTGATTACCATAAAACCTGAAAGACAACTAATAAATATCTAAAACTGTTCATAACCTATAACTGTGAACAACACATACACGACTACTAGTTTGCACTATAAACATCAAAACCTTTTTATATCCTTCTCTTGTAAAGTTTGTATTTGGATTTTAAGAGTTGTATTAATTGTTTAACCATAATATTAGGACCGAATACGTCCTGAGATTACTTTATTTAATAGAATAAAAACAACAAGCATCATTATTGAGGTTGATTCCAATTTACCAACTTATGAATGAAGACGACATAATTTTGTCACAATTTGTTATTAAATTAAAGAAAAACGAGAAACGTAATTGACCAATTCTCTTGAATAAAGATTGATTAAAGGAGTACATCTGTTTGGTTTTATTTTGCATTATTATTACTGTTAAAATTAAAAGATACGATAACACAGCAAAGCGGACGGAGCGACAGTTGGCAGCTCCGAGTTACGTCATTGGTACTGGACGCCGTAGCGGGAGAGAACGGCGGGAATAGTGAACAACAACCGTAAACGAATTCATATTATACTAAATAAATGTAATTGGTACAACAGAATAACTGTTCTTTCTTGTATGATGTATACTCATAACTCATAACAAAATATCGCACTTGAAACATAGAGGGCCACAAGTGCTAAAAACACATTTGTGGGAAATCGAGTTTTAAGTTTCAAATGCATTTTAAAAATTGATAACCGCATATTCATAAAACATTTTTTCATTCATTTTATTAAAATTTAATTCTCTAATTTCTGTTATAAAAATGTTCTGGTTTTCTATGACATATAATTGTTTTTTTTCACTTATGGCCATGCGTACAACAAAAAATATATTCAAGAATTGAATTTTGTTTTTATTGAAAACAGCCATAAGTTTTATCAGAATAGTACACACTAGGCTGTCTTTTTCATAATTTTTTAAATTTTAGTTGTTAAAATGTATTTTTATTGTTATTTTTAAACATCTTTTAATAACTGAAATATAGTAAACATAATTTATTACAAGAATCACAATTAAGTAACTACTAAAAGTAATGAACAAACAATAATAAACATAATCAAAAGTGTTAATTTTATTACTAATAGGTCTATAGTCTTTTAATAACGAAAATAAGGCTAACAATACACGAAACATTTATTTCGAATATGTAAATTATTTCAATCCTTGTAAAATGTCGAATAAACCTACAGGTCACGTTCATCTGAACCTACATCTTTTTTTTTTATTTGATGGTGTGTTAGATTTTCATACAATGAGTTAATTCCACTTTGACAGCAGTATTAAATTTCATTTCTTGTCATCAGTTATTCTTGTTGGAGAGGTAATGCACAATTCAATTTTGGTAATGAAGGCTTGCTTCTTGTATTTTTTGATGTGTATATTTTCTTATAATCTTTGCCGAAGCGTGTTTTGTAGAAAAATTTAATAGGCTTTACTTTCTCTGCTCTGATTTCTCTTATGTCCAGCCAAGAAACTTTCTCATTATTTTTGCTTATTGTAAAGGTTTTTCAAAACATTTTGGAAGATTTTTGAAATCCATGAAGTCTGATGTATCCATTTGTCACTTTAAAAGGACTGCCTTTCTTTTCAGCCGTTTGGATTATGGTTGCTTATTGTGTAGGTACATAAATAGGTCCACTTTTAAGGACAAACTACAGGAAAGACAGGAATGGTCCCGATCGCCGCCATGCATCTGGTGGAGTGGCGATCTTAGTCCACAGACGGAACTCTCATCGAGAACTCCCTGCCCCTGCAACGACCCTCATTGAAGCATGTGCTGTGGCGCTCGATGTTGCCGGCCTAAAGGTGCGATTTGTTTCTGCGTACCAACCGCCCGGCCATCGAGCTCCGCCGCACGAGGAGTGGGACACCCTCCTAGACAGCGATCTCCCAACCATCGTTGCCGAAGACCTTAATGCCAAGCATCCCTCGTGGAACAGCAGAACGTCAAACCCCTACAGTAATTCTCTCCGTAGGGCTGTCGAATATGATCCCAGTGTCCTCGTCATCGGTCCGTCCGAACCGACATACTTTTCCTGTGCGGGTCATCCGCCGGACGTCCTTGACATTGTAATTGCCAAGGCCGTCCCCTTTCATCTACAAGTCAGCGCGGTGTCGGACCTCTCGTCCGATCACGACTCCCTGCTTGTAACTGTCTTGCTGCCGTCGGCCTCATCCCGACTACCCGATCGTCCTGTTAGGAGAGTCAATTGGCGATCCTACCACGACGATCTGGTTAGGCAGTTGCCATCTGTCCCTCCGGACTCACCCGTCTCTTGTGACGACGTGGATCTCCGGGTAAATCAACTTCAGGAGCTCCTCCAGTCTGCAATGGACAGGCACACCTACACTGTCCCGGTGAATAACGCTCCGACCTTCCTGCGGAAGTTCTCCAAGCCATCCGATTACGGCGCCAGCTCCGCCGCAGATAGCAGCATACCCGTGACCCTGCCGCTAGTCGGCGTTTTCGAGCCCAGTCGGAACAAGCCTCGCAGCTTCTGCTTAACGTAAACGCGGATCGATGGGACTCCTATTTGGAGTCCCTGGAAGTCGACCATGCCTCCGTATGGAGACCCGCTGGTAGACTGAAAGGCGAAAAGAGGACTCGTCATCCCTTGAATACCCCGGACGGCGCTGTATATAATCTGCAGAAGGCAAGGCGGAAGTCTTCGATGACTGTATTGAAGAACAGTTCACCGTCCATAGAGGCATCTCTGACCCGGCTCATACGGCCGTCGTCAGGGATTTCCTATCTGGATACTTCTCTGCTCCCCCCAATGACCCTCCTAATTCGGTCGACGAAGAAGACCTTGCGTCTGTCCTTAGCCGACTCAAGAAGAGAAAGGCCCCTGGCCCCGATCGCATCGGCGCCGCTGCGTTACAGAATCTCCCGCCTTCGGCAGTTGACGTTCTTCTTGAGCTGTTCAACTCGTGTCTCCGGCTGAGGTACTTTCCCCGCCTGTGGAAAACCGCCAATGTCATCATTATCAAGAAATCCAAAAAGCCGCCCACGCTACCTGGAAGCTACCGCCCGATATCACTATTGCCAGTAATCTCGAAGGTAATTCGAGCGACTTCTCCTGGCCGGTATTCGGCCCCTGGTGGATGGTTTCATCCGCGAGGAGCAGTTTGGGTTTAGGCCGAGGCACTCGACTACTCTTCAGCTAGTACGGGTTGTCACCTGTCTAACCGACGCCGCCAACAATCATCAGGCAACAGGCGCCGTCCTGTTGGATGTGAGCAAAGCCTTCGATAAAGTCTGGTACGAAGGCCTTCTCTACAAACCCAGTTCGCCACTCCCAGCATCTATCGTCCACTTGCTCCGATCCTATCTGACGGATCGCACCTTCAGGATCAGCGTAGATGGGACGTTCTCTCGGGTTCGCCCTGTCGCCGCAGGCGTCCCTCAAGGATGTCTTCGGCCCCGTTCTGTACGTCTTGTACACGAACGATCTGCCTGTCTATCCCGGGGAGCACGTTGTCTCTATTTGCCCACGACGCGATGTTTCATTTTAGCTCGCTTTCCCCTTGGCGGACGAGCGTGATGTTACAACGCCAGTTGGCTATGCTTCCGGACTGGCTAAGGAAATGGCGGGTAGCGATCGATACGGAGAAATCCGAGGCGATCTGCTTTACTCACAAGTCCATTTCCCATTTCCCGATGCCGATCCCTCCCTTAGAAGGGAGACCCATCAACTGGATCGCGTCGGTGAAGTACCTTGGCGTTCGGCTTGATCAGCGCCTAAACTTCAACGACCACGTGACCTCAACCCTCAACAAGGCTCGTGGCGTCAGAGCCAAGCTATCACCAATGCTTTCGCGGAGCAGCCGCCTGGCTGTCCGTACAAAACTGACCATCTATCTACTGTTCCTCCGGACAGTACTTACTTATGCGTCACCCGCCTGGTGGCCTCTCCTGTCGGCTACCAACAGGCATAGGCTGACGACGTTCCAGAACTGGACCCTACGCTCCCTCACGGGGTCCCCGTGGTTTGTGCGAAATATCGCTATTCACCGGGGTCTCCGTGTTCCCACCTTAGAGGCCTTCGTCTGGGCCTTGGCAACGAATTTGTTCGCCAAGGCCGGCGAGTTCCCTTATCCGCACCTCCAAAGGCTAAACAGCATGGAAAACACACCGCCCCCTCGCCGCGTCAGGCGCCCTAGGGCGCTGTTAGACGACCCCCCTTAGTTCATCACATGAGCCCCAGCAACGAACCCCCCAACCTTCTGGAAATCTGAATCGATTACAAACATTAACTACCTGCGACTGCCGACTCTGTAGTCAATCATGCTGCGGCTGATTGGATTGGATAGAACATTATTGCCAGCATCGGCTTTGCCGACTCGGCAGGACTGTGATCCGGGACACGGGCTCCCGCGAGGTTGTGCAAATGCCTTCCTTGCGAGAGCCGACTGCCCCGGTGATGAGTCCCTGCGACTCGGCCGCCGCCTTCGGTCGGTCGAGCCTCTTGTCCCGTCAGCGCGCCTCTTAAGTTTTCAAGGGCTATGCCCTCGAGGACCACGGAGCCGCGCCTAGGCGTGGCAATTGGCTGAAGCCACGTAAACTGAGATCCCCGTCAGCACCTGCTTTGCTGACTCGACAGGGTAATGACCTGAGACACGGGCTTCCGCGAGGTTGTGCAAGTGCCTTCCTCGTGGATGGTGGCTGCCTCGGAGTCATTACCCATCGTTTCGACCGACGCCCTAGGGCGCTCGAGCCTCTTGTCATTGCTTGTGCGTCACTACGTTCCCAAAGGCTATGCCCGAGGGGACCATGGTGCCACGCCTCGGCATGACAATTGGCTGAAGCTAAAGCATATGCTTGCTCCCGTGATGACCATGCTAATTATTATCATGTACCCGCGGACTGCACCATAACTCCCTTGTGCAGAGCAAATGACCGCGCTGACCTGTTGGCACCTGGCGTTCATCAGGCCTAGGCTTGGACAACGCACACAAATTAGGGCGCAAGACGCCCGTGCATCATCCATCCATCAAGGACAAACTTTCTGTATTTGATTTTTGCTAACGGTCTCTTTCATTCTGCTTGTGACCAGTTACTAAAAATTTATATGTAATGCTCGAAATATTGCGAACAAAAACTGCAGACATGTATAAAACAATAACGTGTTTTATTCTTTGTTGACCTGTACAGTTGTCAGAGTTAAAGGCAACCATCTTTCTTTTGCATTAATTTTGTAAAAACTGAAAAACACATGAACCGATTTCATTCGAACCTCTTTTCATTCTAGCCAGCACCCTCATGTCAAACACAGCAATTGCCTGTACTTCTTCCGATATTGTAAACTGTAAAATTCAGAACTGACAGCCGCTGTTTATAATATACAACAGAAACGTTATCACAAGGATTTGGGAGGACTGCCTGTAAATCGTAGCATTCTGTGATACACTTCTTTTCCTTTGCAAACGCTGCATGTTTGACCTTTTCTTTTCTGCTTAATTTAACATCTTTATGATGATTTTTATACTCAAATTGTAGAAATTCTTTTTCATATGAATTTTTACATTTCTCACAGAATAAACACTGCTCTTTTCTAGGGACAAAAAGCTAATATAAAATTCTGTAAAGAAAATTTTTGCTGTAGGCTGAGTAATTTCCATATCTTGTTGCTTAATCCTGGCAATTTCTGTGTAGAGCTGCTAATGTTTTTCCATCACTAACATATTATCTACTTGTTTCTTTGTAAGGAGACTCAATTCGTGGTATAGAATTAATATGTTTTCGAACATATTAACATATTATATATTAAGTGTGGATTCTACTGTAGGTTAGTTGTTGTGTTAGCCAATTTCATCTTTGACAGTTCCATCTGTTGTCTTCTTGAATATATTCCTTATCATTTTGTCTCCTACTTTTAATGTATCTATGAAGAGTTTTTTTCAAACAAGGTATATTTCTCCATCTGCTTTAAAGTGATATTCATCATTTATATTTCTTGTTGTGCCTTCTATAACTCTCCGATATTGAGGTCTTGATCTGTTCATACAGGTAGCTATATATTATCATTGTTTGTTAATCTCTACAAGCTTCCAAAACGTCTTAAAAATCTGAGCACGTTGGTCATCTTGAATTTGCTTACATTTATAATAGCAATTTCCCTGGCAATCTTTTCTCGTTACCATTTCTTGTACATTGTTACCCTTCGAGTCTACGTATGTCTCACCTTATTCCTTTTCACCTTGGTTGCATTTCTCTTCTATTCACTTTCCCTTACTTTCCGTTATTGTCCTCTTGTTTTCTGTTCATCTTGTACTTCTTTGTGTAACACTTGAAGCAAGACTGTTTCAAAAATATTAAATAAGGCTTACCTCATTTATTTCATTTAACTTCACCTGAATCAGCAATGTTCAGTTTGAAAACATTCTGTAAAACTCAACACAAACCAACAAAATAATCTGTAACTTGTTCATATGTTATATTGATGAAATATGAAGGCTATAGAACAAGGCAGGAAAGGGCCAGCTTAAGAAACTAAAACTATGCTCATATATGGCCACAATTGCAGTTATGGTCACCTTCATTTAAAACCTTCGTAAATATAGTTTATTCTTTTAATGCAATACAGTCATAAGTGACATGTGGCTTTGTTGCATTAAAATTTGTGTTCCATAATTTCAACAACATAAGGACACATTTTTATAGCAACTGTATCTTTGATGATATCACTTATGGCTCTATTGTATTTAATACAGCTCTCTTTAATCAGTTAATATTATGCCATAAGTCAATTTCCAAATTTTTTGCACTTATTGCCCTCTTGCCTTCAGTGTGCGATATAATTTTTGTTTCAATGAATAGTTTTATTTGTTATATAATATCTTTTACGTCGTTGATCCATGTAAAAGAATACTAATAATCAGACATTGTTACTATTGTTAGACATTGGTTACTAGTAACCAATTATAACTTTTACGTTTATTACACTTATATGTATCTTGAAAAAGTACAAATTTTATTAAATTGAAATTCATAAAATTAGTTAATATTTGTTTATATTATATCGTACGCTTTATTTACTCATATATTTTAAATATATAATTAAGCTCATAATTATACCAAATAAACTAAACATATATATTTATTATATTTAATTAAATCCTTAAATTTTTAGTGACCGTCAATCAGTGAATGTTTTAGTGGATGGTTAGTGAGGATCGGTCAATAATACAACTTTAGTTATTTTGCGTCGACGTTTCGACAATATTTATTGTCATCTTCAGGACCTGTGTATGAAATACAATAGAAATATCAAACATAACGAAACAATTAAATATTTGGGTGAACGTGTTGGTGATGTGAGTGTGTGCGTGTGTATGTATGTATCATTTTTTATGTGAAGACTTATGATAGTTTGTTTACATCTTCAAATTATCTTTAAGAAAGCGAGCAAATTATAGTATGAGAGAACTTAATTTATACAGTATTACAATTTAAATTACTAAATATAATGTTATTTTAATTAATTAAACAAACAGTAACCAACAATTGGATATTACAGTAGATTGGTACATAAATTGTTTATACCTACAACAGTCAACATATAGCAAAGTAATATATTACCTATAACTAAAACAGATTAGGGGATGTTACTACGTAATTATTAAAAGTTATTTTTACCATGTTTCACTCCCTACTGGTGTTAGCAAACAATCATAATTTAGAAACATACAATTTACACAATATTGTAAAACATTATGACTTAAATCAGATAGTTGACAAAGGTTACAAACAAAAGTTTCTGGTAAATTTTACTAACAGGTAAACTTGGATAATACGGTAATTGTAATCATATTGTAAAATATAGTCAAGAGTACTATAGAATAATGTAAATTTATGTATGTGTACACAATCACCCTTCTCTTTCACCCATGCTCCCCCCGCCAGTCCTCACAGCCTCTCACTCTAACCTGAAATCGATCTATCACTCACTATCACCCCACTCACTCACTATCTCTCTCTCTCTCTCTTCTACATCTCACTCACTGTCTCCCTTCTTCCCTCTCTCACTTTTCCACCCTTCGCTCTCACACTCTCTCTCTCTCCCTCTCATTATCTCTCTTCATTCACTCTCTCGCTCTCTCTCTCTCTCTCTCTCTCTCTCTCTCTCTCTCTCTCTCTCTCTCTCTCTCTCTCTCTCTCTCCCTCTCATTTACTCTCTCTCCCTCTCTCTCACACTCTCTCTCTCGGTCTCTCTCTCTCTCCCTCTCATTTGTCATTGTCCACGATTGGCACTCTAAAACACTCACCATTTTTATTACACTATCATCCTCCTATAAATAGAGAATTTATGCACACGATAACAGAAATGATTTACCAACTTGTATTAAAGGGTTACAGACTTTATAACACAACATTATAGATAACAGATCTATTATATGAAAATTGTTATTACTTAATATTTACATTTTGGTCAATGTTATTTACCTGGAACTTGGTCTATACAGAGTACCATAGTCAATGTAGTTCAAATATATGTCGGTCATAATCTCTCTCACATGCTCCCTCAATCTACACTCCTCCTCTCTCTCTCTACCCTCTCTACAACTCACACATCTACAACTAAACTACACATCACTATACACATCTAAACAGACATATACCACAACACGCTAGTGTACTACACACATGAAGAATCACACACACACACACACACACACACACACACACACACACACACACACACACACACACACACACACACACACACACACACACACACACACACACACACACACACACACACACACACAACAAAACAACCTCACAAGTCAACTACACATTCGAGAATCCATACATAAATATAACACTATTTTATTCACTTATTTTTATCATCTAAGTGTAAATTATGCACAACGGAGATGCCCACTGTACTGAGTTTAAAACTGATCGACTATGTGTCTATAAGAAATGTTATATGTTTCTTAGCTAATACTAAATAATATGATCAGTGAGATACTTACAATTGTTGCTGACGCCAAACACACAACTGTAAATTTTCCCTAACCAACACCTTATTATAAAGCAGAACAGATGACCCTTGTACATTTGTAGGAAATTAAGTAACATGTGTTCGGAAGACAGTTGAGAAAGATTTGCACTAGGGGGGAGTGTGACACTAATTAATATCTAACGACAAGCTGGCCACTAATGACCAACACATCCTGTAGGGAGACTACTGATTATTTCTTCAAATTTCATGTTTTGACGGTGTGTATAAGTTGA
The DNA here is from genome assembly GCA_034769895.1 of Magicicada septendecula. Taxonomy (NCBI): domain Eukaryota; kingdom Metazoa; phylum Arthropoda; class Insecta; order Hemiptera; family Cicadidae; genus Magicicada; species Magicicada septendecula. The sequence continues at coordinate 668,044,739 of CM068368.1, forward strand.
GCATAACTGGACGAGAGGTTTTGAGTATCAGTCCGAAAATTAATGGAGTGAGGGTCACTTTTAATTTGAATCATTTCCAGTACGCACCTTTTGAAATAATTATTTTCGTAATATTTAATTTGGGTGTTGTTGAAGTCAAATTCATGACCGGTGTTTAAATGGTGAGATACTAAAGCGTTGGGGTTATCATTATGGGTTTTTTTATGGCAATCATACCTATGTTGATAAATTCTCTTATGTAAATATTGGGACGTAATACCAGTGTATGTGGCTGGACAGTCATTGCATTGGATAGTGTATACGACATTAGATCGTTTATCTTTGGATGTCGGATCTTTGAGGCTTGAGAAGAGAGATCGAACAGTATGTTGGTTTTTGAATGCTAAAGTTGCTAAAAAAATGCTAAACATGCTAAAGTTGCTAAAAAAATGCTAAACAAAAAAAAAAAAAAAACTTTAGCATTCAAAAACCAACATACTGTTCGATCTCTCTTCTCAAGCCTCAAAGATCCGACATCCAAAGATAAACGATCTAATGTCGTATACACTATCCAATGCAATGACTGTCCAGCCACATACACTGGTATTACGTCCCAATATTTACATAAGAGAATTTATCAACATAGGTATGATTGCCATAAAAAAACCCATAATGATAACCCCAACGCTTTAGTATCTCACCATTTAAACACCGGTCATGAATTTGACTTCAACAACACCCAAATTAAATATTACGAAAATAATTATTTCAAAAGGTGCGTACTGGAAATGATTCAAATTAAAAGTGACCTTCACTCCATTAATTTTCGGACTGATACTCAAAACCTCTCGTCCAGTTATGCTCAACTTATACACACCGTCAAAACATGAAATTTGAAGAAATAATCAGTAGTCTCCCTACAGGATGTGTTGGTCATTAGTGGCCAGCTTGTCGTTAGATATTAATTAGTGTCACACTCCCCCCTAGTGCAAATCTTTCTCAACTGTCTTCCGAACACATGTTACTTAATTTCCTACAAATGTACAAGGGTCATCTGTTCTGCTTTATAATAAGGTGTTGGTTAGGGAAAATTTACAGTTGTGTGTTTGGCGTCAGCAACAATTGTAAGTGTCTCACTGATCATATTATTTAGTATTAGCTAAGAAACATATAACATTTCTTATAGACACATAGTCGATCAGTTTTAAACTCAGTACAGTGGGCATCTCCGTTGTGCATAATTTACACTTAGATGATAAAAATAAGTGAATAAAATAGTGTTATATTTATGTATGGATTCTCGAATGTGTTCATATGTAATTCTAGCGTGTGTATGTACACGTCTACGTGTTAGATTTGTGGTATATATCTGTTTAGAATAGAGTGAGAGAGAGAGAGAGAGAGAGAGAGAGAGAGAGAGAGAGAGAGAGAGAGAGAGAGAGAGAGAGAGATTGAGGGAGCATGTGAGAGAGATTATGACCGACATATATTTGAACTACATTGACTATGGTACTCTGTATAGACCAAGTTCCAGGTAAATAACATTGACCAAAATGTAAATATTAAGTAATAACAATTTTCATATAATAGATCTGTTATCTATAATGTTGTGTTATAAAGTCTGTAACCCTTTAATACAAGTTGGTAAATCATTTCTGTTATCGTGTGCATAAATTCTCTATTTATAGGAGGATGATAGTGTAATAAAAATGGTGAGTGTTTTAGAATGCCAATCGTGGACAATGACAAATGAGAGGGAGAGAGAGAGAGACCGAGAGAGAGACTGTGAGAGAGAGGGAGAGAGAGTAAATGAGAGGGAGAGAGAGAGAGAGAGAGAGAGAGAGAGAGAGAGAGAGAGAGAGAGAGAGAGAGAGAGAGAGAGAGAGTGTGAGAGCGAAGGGTGGAAGAGTGAGAGAGGGAAGAAGGGAGACAGTGAGTGAGATGTAGAAGAGAGAGAGAGAGAGATAGTGAGTGAGTGGGGTGATAGTGAGTGATAGATCGATTTCAGGTTAGAGTGAGAGGCTGTGAGGACTGGCGGGGGGAGCATGGGTGAAAGAGAAGGGTGATTGTGGACACATACATAAATTTACATTATTCTATAGTACTCTTGACTATATTTTACAATATGATTACAATTACCGTATTATCCAAGTTTACCTGTTAGTAAAATTTACCAGAAACTTTTGTTTGTAACCTTTGTCAACTATCTGATTTAAGTCATAATGTTTTACAATATTGTGTAAATTGTATGTTTCTAAATTATGATTGTTTGCTAACACCAGTAGGGAGTGAAACATGGTAAAAATAACTTTTAATAATTACGTAGTAACATCCCCTAATCTGTTTTAGTTATAGGTAATATATTACTTTGCTATATGTTGACTGTTGTAGGTATAAACAATTTATGTACCAATCTACTGTAATATCCAATTGTTGGTTACTGTTTGTTTAATTAATTAAAATAACATTATATTTAGTAATTTAAATTGTAATACTGTATAAATTAAGTTCTCTCATACTATAATTTGCTCGCTTTCTTAAAGATAATTTGAAGATGTAAACAAACTATCATAAGTCTTCACATAAAAAATGATACATACATACACACGCACACACTCACATCACCAACACGTTCACCCAAATATTTAATTGTTTCGTTATGTTTGATATTTCTATTGTATTTCATACACAGGTCCTGAAGATGACAATAAATATTGTCGAAACGTCGACGCAAAATAACTAAAGTTGTATTATTGACCGATCCTCACTAACCATCCACTAAAACATTATATTTAATATTTATAATAACTTTACCTCAAGATGTTTTTCCCTTATTTGGAACATGTTTCGGAAAACGTATTGCTCCCATCCTCAGAAGAAGGCTATCAGAAGATGGCTGAGAATGGGAACAATAAGTTTCCCGAAACATGTTCCAAATAAGAGAAAAACCATCTTGAAGTAAAGTTATAATAAATATTAAATATATTATATATGCATCAAGAAGTGGACTGTAGCAAAAAGTGTTTAAATATATATATTTATACATTACAACGAAACAAATTGAGGATGCATAGACGTGTATTAGAACTAATAATATATAACAGAGTCTCTTATCTGGAGATAGGAATTTATTAAACTAAAACAAATTTAAATCTTGACTGTAAATTCTTTACATAAATTATTTATTAAAATAATTATATAGTGTCTTTAGATACTAAATAATGTTTATTTGAATAATCGTCTATGTTACTTGATTGAAGAATTCCTTCTTATAGTCCGGTTGAAACTGCTGCGTTAACGTAGACCTCTGGTCTCCTGCCGCTGTCACACGCGATTCACACACGCACGCCGCCAATCTGCCCGATATGGTTTTTTGTTTACAAATCTCAGGTTCGATAAGTGGGTTATTTAGTTATTATTAAAATGCGGTGTGTTTGACATACACCTTCCGGCAATCTTAATGTGTTCACGCGTTCGTACAAGTGTACTCCGAATGAATACGACTGCCCTAAGCGGAAAATCTTGACTAACGCGAGTTAGCACTATTAGATCTTCACATAACTTTGATTTAAGTTCTAATAACCCTTTGACTTAGTTTACGGGTAACTCGTAGCTAAAATCTAGGACTGTCGTCACCCTTATAGAGAACGTGTACTATCGCGAAAAACTCGCACAGAGAGAATGTCTGATTAGGACGAGTTGCAGACGAGGACTGTACGAAACTTCTTCAACCAGAGCACATCGCAAATTAAATTGCAGCTCCTGATTAGTTGAAATCTAGAACACGTGATAGATTTCTACCCCGATAGCAAGAAATCGTGTAAGACTATGCCAGAGTCTGCAAAATCTTGTATAGATTTTATCTAAAAGTTTTACGACTTTTCTGGAGATAAGGCTTCTATAGAAAAGTGTATTCAGTTAAAAAATACATAGTAAAATTATATGTTTTGAGTTTATGCCATATGAAAAATGTAGCGTTATTTATAACGCACACGCTGTCCAAGTTTCATTCTGATACGTTAATTATTATAGGAATTATTCAGGAAAATACGAATAACACGCGCACACGCGCACAAAACTAGCAATTAACTTGACAGAGAATAAGTTTATGGGTATTTTGATATATAACACATAATTAACCCAACTCTTACTTCAAAACTTACAGCTACTTTACAAAATTTGAACAAAATCAATATAAAACATTTCTATAACGTCATGAAGTGTGTAATAGCGTCTAGTCATTTCTAAAATGACTCTTACTGCAATTGTTCTATTGCAATATATATTGGAACCTTACAAGTATTGTAAAAAGAATACACTTCAACCCCTTTTGTGCATTCTTTAGCAGAGCAGTTGTTTCAGAAAGGTCTGTGTCAGGTCTTCATATCTTCGGTGTACTTTGAAGACTATGTTAGCAGATTCAAATACTATTGAGTGCAAAATAACTTGAAACACTAATTCGAAGTTCTTCATGAGTTTTTATAACAAACTAGCTTGGATCTTCTCGTCTGCTTTGGAACTTAAGGTTATTTTGGTCAGCGCCTTCATGATGTATTTCAGTGATTTAAAGAATCAACCCTTGATGTCCAGCGTGTAGGGCGAAGTTTTTTTTTTTAAGAGTAACAATTTGATCTAAGAAGCTCCCATCTTCCAATATTTCTAAAGGAAACATACAATTTTTCAACTACATTGAATAAATAGTGTTTTCATGAATATTACAGCATCGTTCAAAACTAAGTTTAAATCGTGGACGGCGCAGTGAATATAGTTTGCTGTTGCCTGGTTTTTCTCAATTCTAGATTTTGCGCCATGGTAAACCCCAGACATGTTTGTAGCTGCGTCATAGCCTTATCTGCGACTTTTCGATAACATTAAACAATTTCTTTTCAAGACGGTTTAAGAGTTCTTCTTCTAGTTTGAACGATCACTTCTATAAATCCTAAAAAGCTTTCATTAATTTTTAAGTTAGTAGGCCTTCCTGCTTCATCTTCAGAAATTGAGACATATCTGATTGTTTGTCTCTGTTGATCTTTTCTGTCAGTGTCTTATGCAGTATCCATTATTACAAAGAAACCCTGAGAAAAAACTATGCTCAACAGTAGTTGCAGCTGTACTAATAATACAATGACTGACCGAACTGACCTGGAGTGGGACAGGAGGAGCTAAAGAACATCTCCCACTCCCCCGCCACTCGTTTGGGCTCTGGCTCAAATCAGACAAATAACGATGCGATGCAGGCTCGGTCAGTGACCTCGGTAAATTCTTAACCGTGATCACCGCTCTGTTGTGTACTTAACCAAATAATTTAGGTAGACTTTCTAAATACATCATCAAGTACTGGTAAAACAACAGTAAAATACAAATGTATTTGTTTTTGACGTTAAATACGTACGAGGAAATTTGGTTTTACTGTACTTAAGTTCAATGGTTTATACACATTCTTAAAAAATTAAGGGAAACCTTTGCCCCCCCCCCGAATTGCAGGCTCTGCAGGCCCGGCAGTTACGCCAGTGGATAAAGTTATGTGAAAGCCACGTAGCATAAATTGATAAATGTTACGGTACAGAATACTTTTACAAAATTTCATAATGTCCATATTGCATAGCACTGAATGTCAAAACTATCAAGACCATTTAAGTATTCTTTAACATATCCTCAACACAAAGATTCAATACATGTTACTCCGTGATGATGTCAATTATTTCACGTCAGGCAAGTAAAAATTATTCATACAAACTAAGCTCACAAGTTCAAAGTAAATATGTGAACTGTTTACAGATGAAATAATTAATAATTGTTTAACTTCTGAATATGACCTGTGTACTACAAAAGTTGTTTATCGACTGTAACAATAAGTAGAGTGGAGCTTCCCTGAATACGAAAATATCGCGCTTTCAATGGTCCCAGGTTATTTATGTACCATCACACTGCCACAATACTTCAATCTCCCAATTGGCGCGGCAAATTGATCGTTACGTTGTATGGAAACGACTTATTTCCATTCTGTATACGAACCACACGTTGCATCTAACAGGTTTTAAGAACAAAGACTTACTTTTGTATTTTCTGCTGAACTTAGATTTCAGTAAAAGCTACGAAATTACTTTTAAAAATCCGTATCATTCTAGACCCACAGCGTTCCAGTTTGGGATAATTTGTTTCTTTTCTTTCTAAAAAGATGAAACATAATGCACTAAAGGAAGCCCGTACTTTCCCAATATCGGATTCTGACCGATTACAATCAATCCCTTCCCATTCATCAGTACCTCGCTGCGGGGTAGACGATAAGCACTGCTTCACGGGGAATGGTATCGGAGAAGTTGTACGTAACACCATAACGAGTTTAGGAATTCTGGATGTTATTTCTATTCGAAAATGATATGGGTTGTATTACAGGGTGGGCCATATGTCGCTTGACAAAAATGCATTTTTCGGTAACTTCTAGACACGCAAGTTTTGCAATTAGGTAAGATGATATAATGCCTAATTTCAAAAAATAAATAAATAAAATAAAAAATATAAATATATATAGAATGAAATAAATTTTCTTTTAGTTAAGTTAAATGTCATTTGGACGTTGTGGCAAGTGATGTATGAGTTAGTTGTAGGGGTGGCGAACAAAAAAAAAGGTGAAGGCATCCGCTGTCGCCTACGCAAGCCTAATTGACACGCCATAAATCTAGTGTAACGAGTGGCCACATGTTAGATGGACAAGGTTATTGTGATGGGTATCTCTGGAAATGACGCTAGTGGTTAATAGTTTACAATCCGATGAAAGGCACGAGGGAGTGAATAAACTCATCAAATGAGAAATGTTTCGTCCGGACAAAGGATGGAAGGTTACACGACACGACAACAACAGACAGAAGACAATTAAGGGTGTTCCTTGACTGAGACGCGTAAACAGAGGATACGCCTAAACAATACTCAAATACCAGGAAAGAAATCGTACCCGAGGAACGAAGGAACGAAAAGGATGGGTATTGTTGAGAACCAGACAAAAAAAGGAAATACTTACGGAGAGAGTTGGCGAGGCCTTTATACAATAAAAGATAATACCATAGGCGCAACTAATTGGACAGGCAGATGTTGGAAGAGAAATCGAAGGGTTGTCCTTTGTGAAGAATAAGAAATACGACAACTAGATTTATTACTAGAGTATTCGGAAATGCCGTTGACCGAAGGGTGAAGTATCCAGGAGATGAGTTTGGGGGAAAGCGGTAGGCCTATCAGAACTTACTTTGGAAAAAGTAGGTGGTTTACAGAAAGGTGGTTTGGTCTGGAGTAGGTTGTACAGAAAGGAACCAATTAGGAAACGGCATTGCCGAAAACCAGAAGTCTAGTGGGGAAAATCCTCATGTTTGATATAGGCAAGCGACAGAGACGCGAAAGAGGAGTCTTTATTAAATTTTCGAGAGTATCGGAAGTAAGAGACGGAACGAAAGTGTTACGGAGTTCGTAAAACGACTTAGAAAAATATCGCTATGATATGAACTGTATGACATTTGCGAACCTAGCGTTCGAGTTTGAGATCATATAATAGTAAACGGTAGTGATACGTGACATAACGGCGGTACTCAAATGCTAAGAATGTTGTACAATAATTAGTCTTGAACAAATATCAGTAATTTACCGACAAGTGTATCGGTTAACAACATAAACCGAGTGTAATATACGTCTTTAACAATATCACGAGTAGATTTAATGACACCGTTACAAAATGTCAGTGAATAACTGAAGCTATCGCAATAATAATTTAGACTCGAAATAAAGCCGATCCGAACACGCGTTGTGAAAAGTGCTATATACGCGTATATGTGAAGTGCAACTGTGAAGTTCAAGCATGCCACTCGAGATTCATCAGATGACTTATCTTCAAAAAACTCCAGTGCTGATTAAGGAGCATCGCTTTCTACACTGGTGACCTCTACAAGAACTGGATAATCGAACCTCAAGTAAATTTTATATGTACTAATTAGATGTTACACCCACTGTCTGTTCACTAAAAGAACTCACGAAAGAAATTAATTTAAAGTAATAATTTAGAGACTTGATCTTAAGTTAGGTCATATTGAACCATTAGAGAAATCGTAGAGAATCTAATATTCATAAAATATCTATATCAGATTTCACAATCGTTTGATTTAAATGAATCCGTTTATATATAAATTTTATACTAAACTTAAGTTGATCAATTATAAACTAATAAAAAAAACAATGAATTATAGTAATAAGTAAATTCGTAAAGATTGAAGAAGTATTAACTTTGTTAAATGTGCTATTTGTTAATTGTATCTATTTATTAATATTTATAGCAAGAATTAAGTGTACCAGGAAATATGATATAATGATGTTTAGTTAATAAATTAACTAACAGAGAGTAATGAAGAATACATTTTATTGAATTTTACCCTGAGATATATCAAAACAGTATTTGTATTATTATATAAGACGCACACGACGTCGGGCAATCTAAGTTAAAGTTATTTGACGCTGCAACTTTTGTGGTATAATTCAAATCGTTATATTTGGCACCACAAAACATGCGAGACATAAATAATTAAAATAAATGCAAATAAATTAAAATATGTAAATCAACTCATGCTAATAAAATAAGCAGCATAAAATATCTTTATATTTGGCGCTCCAGAATGCTAAGCGTAGTATATTATTATATTTGGCGTCCACACGCGGGACATTAAATAGAAAATATAACAGTAATTGTAAAAAAAATTATTATATTTGGCGCCGCACCGCACGGCTTGATAGACAAATAAATGTTATTAGGCTAGGGCAGTGACAGACAGTGTGGTTATAAATTTGTCTAGAAGTAAGTAGAATAAGATAATATAGTAATAAGTCGCTAAGTGCCTGAATGATAACGCGAAGGCGGGCAAAAATGGCAACAAATGATGTAAATAATCAGATGGAGGTGGAGCAATCAGAGAATAGCGCAATAGACAATGCTACCAGTGGCGAAGAAATTATTGGAAGTAGGGCCCGGGGACATGAGTCTATGCAGCCAGAAATTAATCTCAATATGTTGATAGAATTAATAAGAAATCAGAATGAAGAAACAAGAAAGCAACAGAATGAAGAATTGAGAAGGCTGACTGAAGAAACAAGAAAGCAACAAAATGAAGAATTGAGAAGGCTGACTGAAGAATTGAGAAAGCATAATGAAGAAATGCACAGGAGGACCGAAGAAAGAATCACAAAAAGCTTAGATGACAAAATAGAAGAATTAATTAAAGGGGATCTACAAGGTCAAATCCACCAAGTAAACGCTGATTTACAGATACAATCAGAAAAAATGGAAGAAAACAAATTAGGTGGAAATACTATGGATCAAATTGACACCGAGTATCAATCTTCAACAACTAAAACATTGTCTGCACATCATGTCTCAGGATCAAAAGATAGATCTACAATTAATAATGGGAGACATGAAGGTGATAAAGACACTTGTACTGTGTTTGTTGACAACTTACCAAACACAATTACAAAAAAGAAAAATTTGAGTACTACAGTTAATATTACCAGTACTGATAGAAAAATTAGAAGTAGGACTGGGGAAGTACGTAAAAATTTTGAAACCGAACCCGAGAGTAAGAAGATGAAAAACCGTTCTGATGAGTATCAAGGGCGAACTGCGTTAGCACGAAAGAGAAAAAAGATGAAAGATGCTGGACCATTCAAGAATATTGTAAAGATTGGTACGAGAACGAAAGGAAGATTTCAAGCGATGGAGATGAGATTTCTTAGAAGTCTCGAAAACTTCAAAACATTATTACGCAAGTACGCGGGAAGGAAAGCTAGAGAAAAAAAAAACGAGTCACAAACAGTCAGTGAACGCGCTATTAAGAAACTTACGAAGAAACGAGAAAAAAAACCCCGAGCGTACATAAGTAATGGTAATGGGCCTGAGGGAAGTTGTCGAAAAGGATGGCATCAACACACCCTCATAAAAAGAGAGAGAGAGAGAGACAGGTCAAAAAATTCTTTAGGTGTCAACGGCCGACTGCAGGGTAAGTGTGAAACGAAACCCACGAAGTCAATACCCTTACTAATTACCAACAAAATGTGTGGTAACGGCACTGAAAACGTACAACTATGTCTCCACAAATAGAAAATTAAAAGTAAAAATGTAACGGATTAAGGAAAACAATCTTAAGAACGTCCGAAAATTTAATAATTAAGTTAGATAATATTGGGTAAAATACCTTAGCTAAGATTGGTTGTGAAAAAATACAATAACCGAAGAAAATGAATATAATATGAATAAAATAAAATAAATGGTAAATAAAAACATTGCCGTGAAAGTACGGAATTTTCATGAATGAAGTTAATAACGAATGAAAATTATAAGAAGATTTATAAGAAAGATGAGAAGGAAATTAATTATCAAATAAATAGATATTACGAATTAATAAGTACGAAAGTGTGTCATGAATGGATAAACCAATGGGATTTATACATTCCCAGGAATTAATCAATACGAAGTATTACGAATATCACCTACAGGGAAATGACATCGCGATGAACCTGCAAAAAAGGGGTTTTCCTCGCCCAGTATGTTCCTGAAGGCTGAATTAGCTGCGATTAGGGAATGCTTGAAAATAAGTACCCAGAGCCCCTACATCCAATTTGGGAACTGCTATAAAAAGGGACGGGAATATGCGATTTTGTCTAGATGCCTGGGAGGTAAATCGTTAAAAAAAAAAAAAAAAAAAAAAAAAAAAAAAAAAAAAAAAAAAAATAGAATGTGTAATTTTAAAAGGTTTATCGTTCAGAACACTTAGCAGAAAACTTAATTGACGCCTAAAATAACTTGTAATTGACAGTTGAATTGTGTAAAATTAGATGTAAAATTTTACAACACTGAAATAACAACTAGTGAAGTTTTCTAGCAAACTAAAGTATGTAATAAATATTACTAACTATATGATGTTAAATGGAAATTTGAGGTAACAATTGTCTTAGAAATGAGATGTTATATAATAACATTCGTAAAGTTTGTAGTAAAATCCTGTTAACAAATTTTAGTAAAACAGTTGGCAGTTATTTGTTAAGGTAAATGTACAGATTATACTAAAATGTCCAAAATTTTGTTTGTGGTATAACATTTATGAAGTTTACTAGTAGGACACACTAAATATGTATATTCTCACAAAATATTTAGTTTAAGGTTGTAGTGAAGTGTTTATGTATGTTCATGATTAGGTAGAAAAGTTGTTTAATTAGTGTTTCCTTAATATTCTTAAATAACTACCGGTTCAAAAAACAAAATATTTGTATCAATCTAATACCACATTCTTAGGTAGTATTTGACATAGTATACTACATGTGTACATCTGAATAAATAATTTTCAGAACTACTAATATTAATACGATTATAATTATTATTATTATTAAATGAAATGTTTAACAATTTTCTGTGTATATTTGTGTCATATGCAGGAATAAACAACAAAAGAGAATGTATGTAAAGAGTCGTATTGAAGCATAGATAAAATGTAGATTTAAAATTATATGACTAGATGTAACTTTGTAATCATAGAGGAATGTTAGCAATAAGAATAGTAAACAGAAACGGATTCATTTAAGGGGGCGAAACTGAAAGTTAGTTACCAATGGGGATGGGACCGTTACGACGTAGGGCGTTTAAACTTACGGCACCAGTTTTTTTTTTTTTTTGTCAGTGGGGCAATAGTATTGTAAACATACTACACTATGTTCACGAAAAGTTGAGCCTGTGCACGGAATGCTGTGTGCATCTAATTGAGGTTGTATTTCAACGACAGGGCACAGATTTGGGATCCTTTTTGATTCATAGAATTAATCCAAATTGACCCAAATTGGGGACGATATAATGCCTAATTAAAAAAAAATAAATAAAATAAAAAATATAAATATATACAATGAAATAAATTTTCTTTTAGTTAAGTTAAATGTCATTTGGACGTTGTGGCAAGTGATGTATGAGTTAGTTGTAGGGGTGGCGAACAAAAAAAAAGGTGAAGGCATCCGCTGTCGCCTACGCAAGCCTAATTGACACGCCATAAATCTAGTGTAACGAGTGGCCACATGTTAGATGGACAAGGTTATTGTGATGGGTATCTCTGGAAATGACGCTAGTGGTTAATAGTTTACAATCCGATGAAAGGCACGAGGGAGTGAATAAACTCATCAAATGAAAAATGTTTCGTCCGGACAAAGGATGGAAGGTTACACGACACGACAACAACAGACAGAAGACAATTAAGGGTGTTCCTTGACTGAGACGCGTAAACAGAGGATACGCCTAAACAATACTCAAATACCAGGAAAGAAATCGTACCCGAGGAACGAAGGAACTAAAAGGATGGGTTTTGTTGAGAACCAGACAAAAAAAGGAAATACTTACGGAGAGAGTTGGCGAGGCTTACGGAGAGAGTTGGGTATTAACTGGTTTAGATAATACCATAGGCGCAACTAATTGGACAGGCAGATGTTGGAAGAGAAATCGAAGGGTTGTCCTTTGTGAAGAATAAGAAATACGACAACTAGATTTATTACTAGAGTATTCGGAAATGCCGTTGACCGAAGGGTGAAGTATCCAGGAGATGAGTTTGGGGGAAAGCGGTAGGCCTATCAGAACTTACTTTGGAAAAAGTAGGTGGTTTCTGGAGTAGGTTGTACAGAAAGGAACCAATTAGGAAACGGCATTGCCGAAAACCAGAAGTCTAGTGGGGAAAATCCTCATGTTTGATATAGGCAAGCGACAGAGACGCGAAAGAGGAGTCTTTATTAAATTTTCGAGAGTATCGGAAGTAAGAGACGGAACGAAAGTGTTACGGAGTTTGTAAAACGACTTAGAAAAATATCGCTATGATATGAACTGTATGACATTTGCGAACCTAGCGTTCGAGTTTGAGATCATATAATAGTAAACGGTAGTGATACGTGACATAACGGCGGTACTCAAATGCTAAGAATGTTGTATAATAATTAGTCTTGAACAAATATCAGTAATTTACCGACAAGTGTATCGGTTAACAACATAAACCGAGTGTAATATACGTCTTTAACAATATCACGAGTAGATTTAATGACACCGTTACAAAATGTCAGTGAATAACTGAAGCTATCGCAATAATAATTTAGACTCGAAATAAAGCCGATCCGAACACGCGTTGTGAAAAGTGCTATATACGCGTATATGTGAAGTGCAACTGTGAAGTTCAAGCATGCCACTCGAGATTCATCAGATGACTTATCTTCAAAAAACTCCAGTGCTGATTAAGGAGCATCGCTTTCTACACTGGTGACCTCTACAAGAACTGGATAATCGAACCTCAAGTAAATTTTATATGTACTAATTAGATGTTACACCCACTGTCTGTTCACCAAAAGAACTCACGAAAGAAATTAATTTAAAGTAATAATTTAGAGACTTGATCTTAAGTTAGGTCATATTGAACCATTAGAGAAATCGTAGAGAATCTAATATTCATAAAATATCTATATCAGGTTTCACAATCGTTTGATTTAAATGAATCCGTTTATATATAAATTTTATACTAAACTTAAGTTGATCAATTATAAACTAATAAAAAAAACAATGAATTATAGTAATAAGTAAATTCGTAAAGATTGAAGAAGTATTAACTTTGTTAAATGTGCTATTTGTTAATTGTATCTATTTATTAATATTTATAGCAAGAATTAAGTGTACCAGGAAATATGATATAATGATGTTTAGTTAATAAATTAACTAATAGAGAGTAATGAAGAATACATTTTATTGAATTTTACCCTGAGATATATCAAAACAGTATTTGTATTATTATATAAGACGCACACGACGTCGGGCAATCTAAGTTAAAGTTATTTGACGCTGCAACTTTTGTGGTATAATTCAAATCGTTATATTTGGCACCACAAAACATGCGAGACATAAATAATTAAAATAAATGCAAATAAATTAAAATATGTAAATCAACTCATGCTAATAAAATAAGCAGCATAAAATATCTTTATATTTGGCGCTCCAGAATGCTAAGCGTAGTATATTATTATATTTGGCGTCCACACGCGGGACATTAAATAGAAAATATAACAGTAATTGTAAAAAAAATTATTATAATATTGACAATTCGACAAAAATTATTATCATCATCAGGACCTGAATACGGTAATACATAAATAATTAATACACATTCGATGACTGTTTTTGCGTGAGTATGTAGTGTATATGCCACGCACAGAATGATAATTCGAGGTGTATTAAAAATTATCAGGATTGATTTTATTTACATAAATATACAAGAGTTACAGACTTGTAAATTTTTCTCCTTCAAAATAGTCCCCTTCCGCAGTCACACACTTCTTCCAGCGCTTTCCCAACTGTTCGAAGCATGTCTTAAAGTCATCTTCTGTAAAAGCCTTAAGTTCTCTCGTCGCATTTACTTCCATCTCTTCCATGTCTTGAAATGACCTCCCTTTCAATTGATTTTTTATCTTCGGAAAGAGAAAAAAGTCACAGTGAGCGAAATCTGGCGAATATGGAGGATGCTGAAGCTGTGGAATATTGTTTTTAGCAAGAAAATGCTGAACAGCATGTGACGTGTGGGCGGGTGCATTGTCGTGTTGAAGCCACCATTCACCACTCTGATGCAACTGTAACCTTTTTCGTTGAATTGCATCCCTCAGTCACCTCAAAACAGAAATGCAGTAATCCTGGTTTACTGTTTGGCCTCGGAGCAAATTCATGATGAACAATCTCCTTGTCATCAAAGAAAACTGTGAGCATGGTCTTGACTTTGCTTCGGCTCTGTTTTCCCTTTTTTGGTCTTGCAGAATTTGGGGGTCTTCAGTGTGGAAGACTGGGCCTTAGTTTCTGGATCGTATCCATAAACCCGTTACGATCCATTTAATGAAGTTCTCATCGTTTTTAGCACATTCAAGCAGGTCTTGAGCGACTGACACCCGGGCATCTTTTTTGATCAGCTGCGAGCACTTTTGGTACAAACTTTGCAGAAACACGTCTCATTCCCAACTCATCAGTAAGAATAGACTGAACTGATCCGAAACTAATATTTAAATCATTTGCTAGCTCACGAATGGTGATTCGATGGTTTTCTCTCACAGCAACACGCACAAGCTCAACGTTGTGGTCAGTCTTTTGCTGGTTAAAGGCCTTTCTGAACGCTCGTCACTCTTAACACTTTCACGTCTATTTTTAAAAGCTCAAACCACTCATAAACCTGTGTACGACTCATACAATCTTCCCCCAAAACTTTTCGTAACTTTTAAAATCTTATCTTTACATGTTTCACCAACTTTTTGACAAAATCTGATACAAATTTTCTGATCAATTTTTTATGACATGCTAAATGCGCCAAATGAGATTAACACATAACACAACAATGGGGGTTTGTAAACAAACCAGATCAGCTGTTATTATAAAACTTATACCGAGTAATTAGTATACTGTAAAGTAAACGTATATGTCGCTTTTTTGGAGCCAAGTCAGGTGACTTGGCATTGCCAGTAGCAATCCTGATACTGTTTTATCACACCTCGTATCTATTACACATGCATTATTATTTTCATTTTAACAAAATATAATTATAAAATTACACAAATATTAACAGTAGTAAAATGTTTTAAAATTGTGTGTAGCCTAGTTAGTGACGGAACCTTACAAAATCTTCCAGCACGGTCACCACTAAACTAAGGACAATTTCTAGTCTCGAGTGGATTATGGATCGCACTGCATTTCTCAAGATCTCAATATTTCCTTAATTACTAACAAACACCATTTGCCACATAACTACATTATTAAGTCACCACTAGCGCCTTCCACACTCTAGTCTCTATTTATGAAAAAGATAGCCAAGTATATCGTTTTGCCTGTTTGGGTAGGCGGCCGTTCTATATTCGTCAGTAAAAATACTAATATCTCTTGTAAGTTTTGTGAAATGTACGAGTTACTATCCCGTACCGCTCTCCTAGACAGTCAATGTTCTTACAACGAACGTAAACATAATCTTTTGAACTAGTAGCCTGAGCTCTATAATAACTTACTACATTTAGGCTGCACACGATAGTTTTAAAGAACAATGATCTCATTTCACTTCAAATCTAGAGTAGTATTATTCGTAGTGTAGTTGTATTACGATTATAATGAAGTAAAGGATACTACAGAAAATATTTTTAAGACTAAATAATTTTATAATTTTGGTCTAATATTTTATTAGGTCTACAGTATTGCAACGTTACAAGTATTTCAAAAATTCACACAAATACATTACCATGTACTCAACGCAACTATGAAATCCGTTTCAAAATAATCATTATTAAGATTTATTAATGTTAATTGAAAATATTCAAATATTAAAATTTCAAATCTTTGATAATAAAATATTCTCTTTTATAAGTTTACATAAAGTACCATATAACCTTGTCTGCTGTTCATGACATATTAAAATAAACAACCATACAATCTTACTAGCTAAACAGACATGTTAAACAAATTATCTAAACCCTTTTTATTTCAGTGTGTCTGACTTTTACTCCAATTTTTAAATAATAATAGCAACTCATATACAAACAAAAATAATATTAAACTCAAGAATAAAATTACATGTTGCTATAAACAAAAATAAAATAATAATATTTACTTTCAACCTATTATTTAATTCTACTGACACACCCATAGTTTAATATACAACAGAAGATTAGTATTTTTTTTAAATTTTCTTATTCAATTAAATTATTTACTTTAACTACTATTTAAATTTAAAACTTTAAGTCTTTATTGTTCATGTATAATTTTCTTTTTTGAAAGTTCTCTTCACAAACAAAAATATAATTGTTTATTCATCACCTGTGTACTGCTGCCGACGTTACCGTTGCGTGTGTGTCCTGAATCCTGAGAATTTGATGATGATGATGATGATGATGATGATGATTATGCCGATGCTGTGTTCTCTGTCTCTACGAGTTGTTGTTTGTGATGGTCCAGAGTTCCTCCATAAGTCTTGGTGTGTGTGGTAAAGATGTGCTGATCGATCGGCAGACCAGCAGCGTGACGTTGTGTGAAGATATCTTGAGTCTCTGAGATCGCCCCAAAATTGCCGGTGGTATTTATACTGGACGGCAATCTGACAGGTCCAGGACTGTTTTCGACCTGATAGATATTGTCATTT
Source organism: Magicicada septendecula (assembly GCA_034769895.1). Classification (NCBI taxonomy): domain Eukaryota; kingdom Metazoa; phylum Arthropoda; class Insecta; order Hemiptera; family Cicadidae; genus Magicicada; species Magicicada septendecula. The sequence continues at coordinate 668,061,913 of CM068368.1, forward strand.
CGTGCAAAGCGTCCTTTTAATTACAAATCACTTTTTGCTTCATTTTCGCGATTTCGTAAACATACTCGTAGCACAAGCGATATCATCGTTTGCGTAATTTTTTCCTGGTCACTCACATATAACACACTTATTAATTACTATTTAATTACACTAGTAATTAACCTTAAATTAACCAGCCTCTTTATTATTGCACATTTTGCAATAATTTTTGTATCACCATATTCGTTAAAAATTCCTTAATATAATGGTGTCTTTATAATTTGGGTAAGTCTTCGTTCACAGGTTTAAAATAAACGTATTAATTAGTTTATTATTATCCGGTTAAAACCTGATTACAGCCGTACGCATCACCCCATCTTTTCCTGTCGTAACATGCGTTCACACACACAAACACACAAGCGCTGTATTCACGCGGGGCAGGTGTACGCTATCCGACAATTCTGAGCCTGCATAATATTGTTAAAAACTGTTCATCATATACTTTCTATGCTAAATATTTACAAACATACCGCCCTGGGCAAATATGCAAATATATGTATTGTTGCAGTATATTAGAATGTTAACTTTAACGGAAAACGCTTTACAACTATTGAGTAACGAATAACAAAAAAAAAATTGTTTTAATAGTCTGACATAAACTTTGTTTAATTAATTTATTTTTTAAAACAATTTACGCGGTTTTCTCAGCGATAATTTATCTGTAATCTTCTCTCTACAGACAACAGATCAAACCGTATTTATTCGGTGCTGACTGTGTTAGTCATTTGCATTTTAATCCTTTTCATTGTAGTATTAAGAGTTATGAGTTGTGATTTACATTTCACAGTTACGAGTTAGATTTGATCAAATGATGGTTGATTTGGATACCATCGTTTGTTATAAATTCAGTACGTGACGTAAATCTTTATTTAATAATTCTGTAATACTCGTGTTTATTATAGTTACTTTATTAGGCTACTTATTTTTATTTCGTTTCATAATATTCTCTCTCTCTCTCTCTCTCTCTCTCTTTATGTATATTCATTGTTAGCTAAATTCAGTTGTGTGTGGTGTGTGTGTGTGTGTGTGTGTGTGTGTGTACATATGTATATTTTATGTATATGAGCTCGAAATAAACCATACAATAAATACGTTAATGTATGAAGTGTGTAGAATTCATGTCGAATTCCGTATTTTAATTTGTATGGAAGTTTATTCTAATTTACACTTAGGCCTATAAATAAATTATTGTAAGTGAAAATATTTAAAGAGATATATGACAATCCACGTAAGTATCGTAAGTTCGGGTTCCGAGGGTCAAATACGCGTGTGCGAGTGTCGCGTAGACGTTAATTAAAAAAAAAATTGGCTGTTTTTGAATTTTAGAGATGGAACTTGGACAAGAATACAGTTGATATCATTATAAACAATTTGTCGTAGTTAAATTTACTATTCACTAGGTGTGATTTTTTCTTACTTCCATGTTCCGTAAGGAAATGGAAGTACGGTATGGTGATCGCGAAAAAAAATCGTATTCGAGATAAAGGCTGATGCTGATTGTACTACCCTTAAACATGAATAGAAAGCCATTTTCCGAAACGTTTCCGCGCGCGCGCGCGTGTGTGTTTAGAATATGGTGAAGATCGGTTAAGGGGGAGGAGTAGTTTGCCTGCAACGTTTTACCTTTTAACAAGAATAAAGTGCTTAATTCTGATAAATAAAGTATCTGAAATACTGAAAAGGAGGTCATAATAATCCACTCCAGAACGTAGATGAAATATCTATAAATGAAAATGGAAGTTAAAGGAGGAATTTTTCGAAAACTACCTTTTTGATGTCGATTAAAGTACTTCATTTTGAAGGATAAGATACCTCGTCTAGAGTATTCACTGTCTATTATAACTTTAATTTGTTTTATAGACAGACAGATATTCTACAGAATTATTTTATGAACATTTTAAAGCATCTTAATAAATGCAATTTTCTTCAAATATAATGTAATTTCTCTTAGTACTAAATCATTTAGAAAAATGCACTAAAATTTTCATTGTTGTAATTGTTGGAAAAAATTACTCATGCATATGACACCCTCGCGTACAGACTCACACCACACCACACCGCTTGAGCCGACGTGTCCTGCGTTGCAGTCTGTGTGTTGAGAGCAGAGGCATTCGTCTTGCTGCTGACTACTACACATCGAGGCTGAGGAGCTCTCTTCTCTTCTGAGATTGACGTGGATTGTGGACTTTCTAACGAAGAACGTTGCTGGCGGTTGGAACTCCCGCCCTAGCTTGCGCCGGCAGTAAGGTCTTCATCGGCTGAAGGTGTTGAAAACCCTAGGATCACCTGCAGTGCCGGTCCAGTAACAGCTGAAGAGTGAAGCCAAGCTAGCTGCGGCCACGTACTAGTGGGTCGTGCGACCGCCTTCGACGTTCCTTGTTAGGGCCGCGTGGCAGTAGACAACACTAGTCCGGGTGGATCGGTTGCTTCGGATTGTGTACGCGGTAGTGTTCGTGTGCGCGTGTGCGAGTCTCTTGACGGCAGTAGCCGTTCGCGGTCTGGTGTCGGCTGGTGTGTGCCAAGTGTAGTGTGCCTCCCGAAGCCAAAAGGCGGCCAAGTGCAGTGGACCAGTGTTAGTGCTGTGTAGTGTTTGTGGCTTTCGCGAAGCTCCGGACCAGTGGACCTGTATTTGGGATTACTACGAGGGATCACTCGAGGTAAGCCTATTTACTGTTTTTCCCGCGGTTTTTTGGTGGCATCACCCGCTTAGCTTGGCGTAGGCTAAGTTAGGTCCCTGCCGGTAGCGGTCGGTCGCTTCGCCTAGTCGTGGTGCGGCCTCCAATACCGGCGCTAAGCGGATTAACAATTCCCGTACGAGGGCTTCGGCCCGAGTATCTCTGCCAAAACGCGATGGGCGACCGTCGCGTTGCGGCCGGGCAGCGGAATGGTCCTGCTAAGGGCCAATCCAATTGTTCTTCAGTAGGCCCCGACCCTGTCCCTGACTCGGTCGGATCGTGCAGTGGTCCTCCTCAGGGCCACCAATCGGTCTCGGCCGTGTCCAACGTTGTCACTGGGGGTACTCCTGTCCCGACGTATACTGCGTCCCAACCCACGCCTGGGTCCTCCTTTACCGTAGTTACATCAAAGAAAAAGCGGAAAGCGGAGGAAACTCCGCTCCCCGAAGACCCAGAGCTTCTGGATGCTCCTTCCCGTCGAAGCCGCCCTTGTTCGTCAACTGCGTCAAGAACGTCGTTGACTTTTCCAGACGCCTCCGGCTCGGCGTTCGTCTCTCGGTGGACGTACAGATGTCTCTTCGCGGGAGAGACAGTCTGCGCGTTAGATGTGCGACGGACGACGAATACAGGGCCGTCTATTTGTTTCTCCAAGCAAATGGTCTCCAATTTCATACGTTCACAAACGAGAAGGTGGCTCACGTCCGGCTGATCATTCGCGGCCTGGACGAGGACACTGACCCTGACGAGGTGGCGGACGAGCTCCGCCAACTCGGTTACCCGATAAAAGAATGTATTAGGTTATATACCTGATATGGACTCAGGCGCAAATTACCCCTCCTCCGGATGATCATCCTGAAGGGGGAACAGGCAGACAGACTGCTGGGCCTGACCAGTCTTTGCGGACTGAAAATAGAAGTAGAAAGGAGCCGCGAAGCTGGCCACGTCCCGCAGTGCCATCGTTGCCAACGATTCGGGCACGGCTCGGACAGTTGCCACAATGCAGAGGCCTGCGTCAGGTGCGGGAAACCGCAACCGACTAAGGCTTGTCAATTGCCGGCTGCGGGGCGCCGCTTTTGTATTAATTGCGGCGCCCCTCACTCGGCAAATTACCGAGGATGCTGGGTCTTCCAGCACCACCTGAGCCAGGCCGCGGACAGAAATAACCCTCCTGCCCCCCAACGGCTTCCAATCGTCCCGGATCGTGCTGCCTTTTCCCGTCTCACGGAGAAGGTAAGCTCATCTGTACCGCAAACTCTCCCCCGACCACGCCCACGTGCTCAGTTACACGTCAACTTGATGTGTTATAGTGTATATTAAAATATATATGATCAGGGTTACCAACCTTTGCATGAGTTCTAATTTGTTGTGTGTTATAGTGTATATTAAATCTATATGATCAGTTTACCAACCTATGCATGGGTTCAAACTTGATGTGTGTGTTATAGTGTATATTAATAATATATGATCAGGGTTACCAATCTTGCATTATTGTGTATAGAACAGATCTGCCAACATTTGTCTGTGGTGGGAAATTCAAACTATATGAGCAGACGCATTATAGTGTATAGTAAATTATATGACTGTTGACGACTATAATATCAAGGTATCAACTATCTCTCCCTTCCTCTCTCTTTGTCTCTAGACACAGTTATCGATCACGATGTAAACTCTCTCTCTCTCTCTCTCTCTCTCTCTCTCTCATCTCTCGCTCTCTCTCTCTCTCTCTCTCTCGCTAGCACTCTCTCTCTCTCTTTATGTCATCGGTTTTACAGTGATATATCATGTCTCTCTCTCTCTCTCTCTCTCTCTCTCTCTCTCTCTCTCTCTCTCTCTCTCTCTCTACGCCATCGGTTTTACTGTGATATTATGTTATCAATTCTCTCTTTGAATGTAAGTAACTATCTCGTTCGCTCTAACTCTCTCTCTCTTTTACACATTTGAATGTAAATAACTATCTCCCTCCCTCGCTCTCTCGCTCTCTCTCTCTCTCACACGCATACATTTAGTAGATTACTGTTGCATCTCACTCTCTCTCTGCGTGTTTATGTAACGTCTCTCACTCACTATCTCTCTCTCTCTCCCTCTCTCTCTCACATTTGAATGTAAGTAACTATCTGTCAATAGTGCGTACCAGGTCCTTCTGTAGTGTCCAGATTAACAACCGCGCTCTCGTTCTTCCAAGGCGGTCTGTGTGGTAAAGTGTTACGCATAAAAACTCCTCTGAAATAAGGTATTTTCAAAAGTTTTGCGTACACATACAAATCGCTGTCGGACAATGTACGCACTGGTATGCAAATTAGTTTTTTTGTCTGTAAGGACACAGGTATAGACCCGATGCTGAATGTAAATAACTATCTCGTTCGCAGTCTCTAGGTCATCGGTTTTACTGTGATATCAAGTTATCAACTCTCCCTCTCTCTCTCTCTCTCTCTCTCTCTCTCTCTCTCTCTCTCTCTCTCTCTCTCTCTCTCTCTCTCTCTCTCTATGTGTTTATGTAACGTCTCTCTCACATCTCTCTCTCTCTCTCTCTCTCTCTCTCTCTCTCTCTCTCTCTCTCTCTCTCTCACACACATTTGAATGTAAATAACTATCTCTCTCTCACATCTCTCTCTCTCTCTCTCTCTCTCTCTCTCTCTCTCTCTCTCTCTCTCTCTCTCTTTCACATTTGAATGTAAGTAACTATCTGTCAATAGTGCATACCAGGTCCTTCTGCAGTGTCCAGATTAACAACCGAGCTCTCGTTCTTCCAAGGCGGTGTGTGGTAAAGTGTTACGCATAAAAACTCCTCTGAAATAAGATATTTTCAAAAGTTTTGCGTACACATACAAATCGCTGTCGAACAATGTACACACTGCTCACACACACATACACATTTACTAGATTACTGTTGTGTGTCTCTCGCTCTAACTCTCTCTCTCTCTCTCACACATTTGAATGTAAATAACTATCTCTCTCCCACCCTCTCGCTCTCTCTCACACACACACATTTAGTAGATTACTGTTGCATCTCACTCTCTCTCTCTCTCTCTCTCTCTCTCTACGTGTTTATGTAACGTCTCTCTCTCTCTCTCTCTCTCTCTCTCTCTCTCTCTCTCTCTCTCTCTCTCTCTCACACACACATTTGAATGTAAGTAACTATCTGACAATAGGGCGTACTAGGTCCTTCTGCAGTGTCCAGATTAACAACCGCGCTCTCGTTCTTCCAAGTCGGTCTGTGTGGTAAAGTGTTACGCATAAAAACTCCTCTGAAATAAGATATTTCAAAAGTTTTGCGTACACATACAAATCGCTGTCGAACAATGTACGCACTGCTCACACACACACACACACACACACACGTTAGGTTGAATGCAACCTCGAGTTCTTGTAGTCTATCGTTTATCTTATAAATGTAATGTATATGTCTTCACATCCTCTTTTGACATTGTAAGATTTAATAAAAACAGATATCGGATTTAAATAATAATTTCGTGCTTGCAATATACAACCCATGTACACAAACTTAAAATATAGTTTACTAACAAATGTAATATAAGAGATCATTGACATGACTTTACTACGACCACACGTTTCATCCTTGAACAGTTCGACAACCTTTTTGTTTTTAAGACTATAACAAGAATGAGACCTGGATCAACTCTCTCTCTCCCCCTCTCTCTCTCTCTCTCTCTCTCTCTCTCTCTCTCTCTCACACACACACACCACACACACACATTTAGTATGAGCAGACGCGTCTTTGTTAATAAAATGTACAAATCACATGACTTTATGTGAACTTCAAAGGGTTCAAATGTTTCAAAATAAAAATATGTAAAACAAAAATACAGAATATATGAAATGTATATTTATAAATAAAATATACGCAATAATAATAAGTAATATTTACAATGAAACTATTTTCACATACAAATGATTCAACATATAAATTGTAGTAGCAATAATAATAAGTAATATTTACAATGAAACTATTTTCAAATACAAATGATGTTGGTAATGTATGTGTTCGATATTACGGATCGAACCGGTCAACAATTTTCATTTTTTCGAAGTTGGCACTATGACGTTTGTAGAGTCCATGCATGCACTCGGGCCTCAAGCCTTTGTCGTACGCCAAACTTTGTAGTGTCACCACCACGAGCCGACTCCTCGGCAGGTAGAAATCCTTGCATGTAACCTATCCTCTTCCCAACCAGTCTATCCTGCCTGAGTGTCAGGATCAACCCATTCGTGAGATTACGGTAAGTCATTTTAATATTATTTATTTCTTGTTAGCAATTCTGCATGCTACGCTGCTATAGAGCTCACCAGAGGCTATCAAATTATACAGTAAGAAAGCCGTCTTACTTTCAATACTTCAAAATAATATCGTACATCTAATTACTACAGAGGATTCATGAGGTTGCTAGCTTTTTTAATTAAATTGCTTGCCGTCACGACTGGGAGCACGTGTTTCGTAATTTTGTGCATGTTGCTGCTGGTGGTTTGAGTAAATGGGTTATAAGCCAGTTTTGGCTGCGCGATTTTTATTCTAATTACCAACGTGCCGTGCCGTTTCGTTTTTTGTGCCTGCTCGTGGTTGTTTTACATGCCGTTAATTTTTAAATTACATGAATGTTCGTCATTTGCATGCTATGGCACGGAAGCACGTGGGTATAATACGCATGTGAACTATGAGTTTGCGTTTATTGCTGTTGGTTGTGTTGACCAGTTTCGTCGTGTGTGCGTGGCCAGGTGGCAAAATTGTTTCAAAAATTTGCACCTTGGTTTTTGGGTAATCGTTTGATTACTGGGTCAAGTCTTGTGAAGTTTGTTCCCGTCCTGTTAAGGTCTGCTTTATACGTGAAATTGCGTGTTACGTGTTTGCGACTGTCAGGCGTGTGGGGAACGGTTTGGTTTTAGGTTATCCGGGTTTTTCGGTATAGCCTGCCTTTATATTTAATTTTTTTTTGGCATTGACTATTACCTTTTGGTGCGGTTTATATTTTGCATATGCGATATCCTGCCCATACACGCCGCGTTGACCATCAATTTTTGCATTTAATATGTCCAAGTTATTGTGTTTGGTTCGGTAACTGGTGAATTGTTGTATATTGTACTTTGCTGTGTTTTTGTGTGTATTTATTCTATTTGGTATTATACATGTTTTTTGGGTACACTTTTGTGTACCATTATTTTGCACCGTATGTGCTGTAATCTTGTGCAACTTGTGTTTTTTTTGTCGTGCTTTTGCACTGTGTAAGTCAATTTGTTGCGTGTTTTTTGAGTATGTAATTTATTGTGTTTTGTACTATTCGCCGGTTGGATTGTGTAAGTTGTATTTTGCCTTGCACTAATTTACTTTTGTATTTATCTTGCTCGGTATTGTTTATGAAAACTAGTTGTGTCAGAGGCCTATTTATCTGGATCACGGTTAGGCTAGGTCTGGTCGTGATTATTGTTCAATTTCTAATTCTCTCATTCAGGGTGGTTGTCGGTTGCGCGATATTTTTTAATTCAGTATGCCTGCTAAATTGTCGCTGGCAGCTTTTGACAGGACCACTTCGGTGGGAATACTTGCGTTGCAACATTTAATAAATAGGTTGGAAGGGTTGCCGCAATTGAGGGTCGTGGATCAACAATACATCTTGGCCTCCAGGTTGTCCGAAAAATATCAAGATCTTCTAGGTAAGGTGGATCCTTACCTATCGGCAGGGTCATTGCCCGAGGGATTGGACGAGGACCACATTTTTTCAGTGGTAGCGCAAATTGAGGATATTTATGTCCGGGGACGCGTTTTAGCGTCAAAACTAACAAAACCAGAGATACCGGTCGGTTCCGGTCGGTCTTCATCGGCAAGTGGCGGGCACTCAGGTGTTCTCGTTCATGAGTTGCCGAAGCTTTCTTTACCTTGTTTTGATGGCCAGGCCAAATGTTGGTCCGAGTTTTTGTCAAAGTTCACCAAATTAGTGGACGAAAGTCCTGCCCTCACTCCAAAGCAGAAATTGTTACATTTACTGACTCATCTTAAGGGTGAGGCTTATGAGAAGGTTGCCGCGCTTCCCATAGTTGACGATAGTTATTCGCTTGCACTGTCAACTCTTAAAAGTCGTTATCACAATCCTCGTTTGGCCGCCCGGGTTTATTGTACCAATCTGCTTCAGTTACCAGCCGCTTCTATGCGATCAGCTGCGTCTATTAGAACATTGGTGGACAGCTTCAATGCTAACTTTTCAGCGTTGTCAGCTCTAAACATTGCTGATATATATCAAGCAATATATGCGTCTTTTGTATTGTCAAGGCTGGATCTATCATTGCATGAACGCTTTGAGGCGTCTGTTACGGACAAAGAGAATCTCCCTGCCCTAACAGAAATTATGACATTTTTAACCGCCATGGCGGAACAGAAAGAACAGGCATCTTTGGAATCGGCTTTACCTGCTCTTCCTAGCACTACCCACCAGAAAACCCAGAAGGTTTCCTTTTCTAAGGCTACTCCTCTTGCTGTGTCTACGTTATCTGCGGAGGTTACGCAACGGGATTCATCTAGTTCACGTTGCCTTCATTGCGATTCCCGGACCCATGTGCTTCTCAAGTGTCCGGCGTGGCTGAGTAAGGACCCTAGGGCTCGATTTCAAAGCCTTAAGAATTAAAAATGTTGTCTTTCGTGCCTCCAACATAAACATTCGGGATGGTGCAAAACGTGTGGCTCTAAGTACCACCACACTTTACTTCATTTCAAAAATGCCCGTCCGTCTCCGTCTCGTTCACAGATTTCTGACACAGCTGAACTCAAGGCTTCGGGGTCATCGCTTGTTGACCAAGTTGATCTGTCTAGCACTACTCTAACTGTGTCTCTGCCCCATCCTGCAGGGGTTCTGTTAGCCACATGTCTAGCAGTCTTGTCGTCTCCCAATGGTGGTTATATCGTAGTGAGGGCCATCCTGGATAGCGCGTCCCATGCTTCTTTCATCACTGAAGCATGTGCATCTCGCTTAAAGTGCGCTTGTTTTGACGCTTCAATAAGTGTCAATGGGGTAGGTGATATTGCCACCAAAGCAAAAAAGGTGTGCCATCTTTCATTGGAAACTTTAAAACGCGAGGTTGTGGCGTCTAACCATGCTTTCATAATTCTGTCTAAGATCTCATCAGACTCACCTAGGTTCCAGGTGTTGCCTGAAGTTAAGCAGGCTACAAAAGACCTTTTGTTAGCTGACCCTACCTTCGATGTAGCAGCCCCAATTGATGCGTTGTTTGGAGCCGATATTGTAGCGGCTATTCTTTTGGGAGATGCTATTCCCTTGGGTGCAGGTTTGCCTGTTGCAGTTAGGACACGTTTTGGGTTTGTGATTATGGGTAGAGCCCCAATTTCACTTAATTGTGCATTGACTCACTGGCCTAGCATTGACTTAATTGTGCTAGCGGTCTCACTGGCCTTCCTTTGGATCTAGTATCTGCACATCAGCTTCACTGTCATTTCCACCACTTTTATCCTTCCGTCACAACATTATCAACGGATACAACAAACCTACTTGAGCAAGTTCATCGGTTTTTTTGAGGTCGAAGAGCCTCCAGCTGTGCCCCACCAATTATCTGAAGAGGATCACTTTGCTGAAAGGTTTTATATGGAGTCAACAAGTCGGTTGCCGTCGGGTCGTTACCAGGTGCGCTTGCCGTTCTTCAAAAACTCTTCTCACACTTTGGGAAATTCCCTTAAGGGAGCCATGTCTCGGTTTTTTGCGTTAGAAAGGAAATTTGCGTCTAACAGTCAGTTTAAGAGCCAGTATGTGCAATTTATAACGGATTATGTCGCTCATGAGCATATGTCGTTGGTGTCTGACCCCAATTTTCCAAAATATTTCATCCCTCATCATGGTATCTTTAAAGTTAGAGGCGATACTTCAAAAATAAGGGTGGTGTTTGACGCCAGCATGAAGACGTCCTCCGGGATTTCCTTAAATTACGTGTTATGCGTCGGGCCTAAGTTGCAGACCTTGCTGTCCGACGTTTTGACTTTGTTTCGGCGGTTTAGCCATGTTTTCACGTGCGACATCGAACAGATGTATCGCCAAATTGCCATGCATCCTGATGACTCGGCGTACCTGTGTATTTTATGGTGTGAGGAGGTTACCGCCCCACTAAGGGTTTTCGCTTTGCGTACCGTTACTTACGGGCTAACTTGCGCCCCTTTTCAGGCGTTGCGAAACTTGCAACGGCTAGCTCAGGATGAGGCGATTAATTTTCCTGCGGGAGCGGCGGTACTTAGCCGTAATATTTTTGTTGATGATATTGCTGCTGGTGCTGATTCAAAATCAGAGCTTTGCAAATTACAACAGGAACTAACTCTGTTGTTATCGTCAGGAGGTTTCAATTTGAAAAAATGGTGTACTAATCAACCCGACTGCCTACCTGAATCAGCCGCTCCGAGTGATTCCGTCGTTGCTAAGGATATTCTGGGTTTAAGTTGGGACCATTCAACCGATTGCTTCTCATTTCCTCCTTTGGCCTGTTGCAGCAATGCTCAGGTTCAATTTACCAAACGTGTTGTGTTATCCAAGATGGCACAATTATTTGACCCATGTGGTTGGCTTTCCCCAGTGATTTTCAGGGCCAAGGCTTTTTTCCAAAAACTCTGGGCTGAGGGCTTGGAATGGGATGCTCCTCTCAATAATGACTTCAATGATTATTGGAGTCAATTCCTGTCCTCTCTGAATCATCTTTCGGTAATCACTATTTCTCGGCCATTCCTCCCTACAGGTGGGCGTATGGAAAATATTACATGGTTTCTGTGATGCTTCCCAGTTGGGTTACGCGGCCGTCCTTTACCTGTCCATTTATACTGACTCTGGTCCTCCGGTGGTTTCGTTGGTGTCTTCTAAAACTAAAGTGGCACCTCTTAAAACTTTATCAATCCCACGTTTGGAGTTGGTGGGAGCTTATCTTTTAGCCAAACTTGTTCGCCATTATGTTGGCTTATTCTCCTCATGCATTCAAATGAGTCAAGTTTTCTTATGGACGGACTCGACGATTGTTTTGGATTGGCTGAATATGCCTACTTTTAAATTGAAGACGTTTATTGCTAATCGGGTGGCTGCTATTACCGAGTGGACCGATACTAAGTCTTGGCGTCATGTTCATGGTGTTTCTAACCCCGCTTATTTAGCCTCTAGAGGTACTTCACTCTCCAGCCTCCAGTCGTCGACATTGTGGTGGTCAGGGCCAGATTGGCTAAAGCTTGATGCTCTGCACTGGCCCCCTTATTAATTATCGCCCGAATCACGACGTGCAAGATGTTGCCTTGGAGACCAAAGTCTCTTCGTTTCTCACTCAGGAGCCCCGGGTGGAATTGTTTGAGCACTTGTCCTCGTGGCCCTTAGAGGTGGGGGTGACCTAAATTATACAGGTTGCCTATATCTTCTTGATTGGGTTTGTCTTGTTTTCGGGTGAGCAGAATTAGTTTTAATGTTTGTGTTGTGGACTTACTTGACACTTTTCTGGGACTTCCCAGGTGATTCCTTCCAGCTGTTGTCCGCATTGAAGTTTACATTGTGGAATGTTTCTGGCTTGGCGTTGTGCCAGTTTATTGGGAGTTACGGATGCTCAACAAATCAATAACAACAACAAAATAAGCAAAAAAAAAATGATAAAAAATAAAGGGAACAAAAAATAAAAAGGGAAAAAAATGTAAAAAACTAGGGAATATTAACTAAGTTGATTTGCTGAGTTTTACGTTGTGTTTGGCTGGGCCATTGTTTATTGTATGTTGTTGGGTTGTGTCTGCTCTACCCGAACCTTTCGGATTGCTCGCCTGGTCGATGCGCCCGCGGCGGAGTTAATCGGCATTTTTTCTCTAATTAATTGCATGTTTTGCATGTTTTTCTGTATGTTTGTACTTTCTTGTGTTTTCGTGTGACCCCCTCCTATGTTGGAGGGTAATTTTCAGAGACTGTTCCTGTTCACCAAAAGCCAAATTTTTTGTAATGTATTTTGGCCATGTCTTTTGGTGTAGTTGGTGGTTGACCCATTGCGGTCAACGGGGGCCGGTGTTTGATATTTCGGATCGAACCGGTCAACAATTTTCATTTTTTCGAAGTTGCCACTATAACGTTTGTAGAGTCCATGCATGCACTCGGCCTCAAGCCTTTGTCGTACGCCAAACTTTGTAGTGTCACCACCACGAGCCGGACTCCTCGGCAGGTAGAAATCCTTGCATGTAACCTATCCTCTTCCCAACCGGTCTATCCTGCCTGAGTGTCAGGATCAACCAATTCGTGAGATTACGGTAAGTCATTTTAATATTATTTATTTCTTGTTAGCAATTCTGCATGCTACGCTGCTATAGAGCTCACCAGAGGCTATCAAATTATACAGTAAGAAAGCCGTCTTAATTTCAATACTTCAAAATAATATCGTACAGTATGATTTTAACATACACACACACATAAGTCCAGGAATATCCCGTTAGCGCCACATGTCTGTAACAGAAAACAACATATTCTAAAATTAGATACTGTCATTAAGACATATGCACACACACACACACATATGGTGTAGTTGTGATCATGTAACACTGCGTTGGGGCCCTTATACTTGTATGAAACAAAGACATTCCCCGTGTTTTATCACTTTAATGTATTATTATGACCACACAGTGCTGAGTGATTATAGTCCTAATGCAATGTCAAAATAAAAATATGTAAAACAAAATACAGACGTTCTTTTATTCAAACGTAACATCCGAAATTTTGAAATATATTTATCACCTACCACGTTGTACCCTACTTTCTAAATTTGACACATAGCAAAAATAGTAATTAAGCGTTGTCACCACTCATGATTATTACCGTATGCATATGTGTACAGAACAAACATAAATATAGTTTACAGACCAATGTAATGCAATATTTTAAAAATTCATTTGGATTGATTAAATATATATATATATCGCAAACAATGTTATAAAATAAATACAATATTAATAATAATTTTTTGACATTGTAAGATTTTATCACCACTCATGATTATTACCGTACGCATATGTGTACAGAACAAACATAAATATATTTTACAGACCAATGTAATGCAATATTTTAAAAATTCATTTTGCATTGATTAAATATATATATCGCAAAGAATGTTATAAAATAAATACAACATTAATAATAAGTTTTGACATTGTAAGATTTTAATAAAAACAGATAACGATTCGCCAACAACAAAATGGACTGCACTCATACATTATTCTTGTTCAAGGAGCGACTTGACTGCAGTGATCAGACCTACAGAAAAAGTACACTTTATCGTAATTACTTTGCAGTAGAAACATTATACTTACATGGTCTCTATATGGCTCCGTTTTCCTCTTTTACAGCCTCTAAATATATAATATACCGCCTTCCTTATTTCTTCGGGCTTAGGAACGACTCGAGATCACACGAAAATGTTTTTTGTTGTGTAAACAAAGAACAAATTCAAGTAACGTGAGGCTAAGTTACGGTGGCTCCGGAAAGAACAGATTAATAACTAAAACCTAACGTTTGTTTGTTTTTATCATTTTATCTGTGTCACCACAAACTGGCACTCCGGCGTTACCCTTGCATGTAAAGCGTCAGGACAATCGTCCGCTGCCCATTCTTCAAATCTAACTTGACACGAACTACAACGCACAGTGTCACCATCTCCTTCGTAGACAAACCCAGCGCGTGCCAGTGTTTGAGGACTCTGGTTGACGTTCGGATACTTTAAATAGTAATCTTTTCGTGCACCCACTGTCTGTATTTTAAAATACGTACGCAGACGTTGTAAATATTCTGCACGATTGTACTTCATTGTATAGTTGTAAACAAAGAGTAATTTGTACGACTTCCCTTGCACATTTATATGGAACTAGAAGTGGTGTAAGATCCCCACCACCTACCCTTTTCTTCTTCAAGTGGAAGGTGAAGAACAAACGATACATGATTACAACACCAGCTTAACCCAAGGATCATTGTCCGCAGTGGAAAGCTTTCAGAAGTTTGCGATACTGAAAGTATTTTCGTACATTAGTCAAAATTAGGAAAACAATCGAATCGACAAACATTATGAATTCCGTTCGTGGGAAGCCTGTAATTTCATACTCATAGTCAATTTATTTTCATAATATTATTTGTATATATAGACATTTTACAAAAATCATAAAGCATCAAACTGTATATCCCTTTGATGGCTTGTAATTATTACTAAACAGTAATACATGCTTAGGATGAAAATATTTTTTATGATTTTAGTAACGTACAACACCAGCTTAACCCAAGGGTCATTGACCGTGATGGAAAGCTTCCCCCCCCTGACTTTACATTTTCAGCAGCCTACATATTTGATTCATACATACATAGATTTCAATCCGCAAAGATGTATGCAGATAAATGAAATACATATTTTACATTAAATACATTTCTGATTAATATACAAAGAATTACATATTGTTATTCTTCTCTGTTATGGTTCCAATTGTAATAGAGTGTTATACTCAGCATAAAAGAAGTAACGCGCGCACTGGAGCCTATACTAACTGCTAACCAAATGAAATATTTACAGACGGACAACGGGAAGGCATACAATTTACCCTCGAGGTTGAATTAGAAAATAAACTTAATTTTCTGGATCTAACAAAGTTTTCAATACCACATTAGAAAGATCTAATATAAAAAGGTGACAGAACGTAGCAGTCATTGACCTGATTGTGTGTGTGTGTGTGTGTGTGTGTGTACTCTTGTAGACTAGAGAAATAGTAACAGACACTGACATAGTAATTTGACCACACACACACACACACACACACACACACACACACACACACACACACACACACACACACACACACACACACACACACACACACACACACACACACACACACACAACCAATGAACTGTCTCTTGACATCGTTTAGAAAGTGACATGACGGAGAAAATTATTCATGTTCCACCTTGTACCGAGATCTAATTGTGTAAGAATAACTGTACCGCCCCATACAACTGAGAATAAATCGTACAAACATACACGCACACGCACACGCACACACACACTGTAATAATACAACTTGTGTATTTATTCTGTGTATTCTGTGTTATCTTCAATCAATCGAGCCCCGCATTGGGTTCGTCACGTTGTAATATAACTTTTAATATTAATTTTAAAAATGTTTAATTTGTGTTTAATTTGTTTTAATTAAGGTTAATTTATAATGATGTTTGTTCAAAATACAGTTCAAAATGTTTGTTTAAAAAAATGTTAAAATTCTCTTGAAGCACTGGTAGACTTACCGTTGCACTTACCAATGGTGATCGTCGTCAGTCTTCCAAAATAGGCCCTGTAATTCACTGAAATGTCACAACACAGTTTACAATATGCCACAGATGTAATTGTGTATGTACAGTAAATAAGCGGATTCTGTATATTCGATACTGCTTTAAAAATTCGAATATTGGCCGCTCTTTTGTCGTACTGTAACTCTAAAATAATTGCTCTGTAAATAAATTTTTCCTTCGCCTACTTTGAAATAAGAAACTGATTCAAGGTAACAAAATTATTATTTTATTGACAATAAGTTAATTTGAATTTAGTATCCTTTTAAACAATTAATAATAATCAAAAACAATTGAAATAGGTATTGAGAATCTTACTGCTCAGGGCTGGTAATACTGATTATCGTATATCGCATAACTGTTAATCTAGTTTGGTTTACAATTACCAAAATTCGTGTGTTCTTTTAGTGAACATGATACAAGGTACAAAAATGCTGAAATATAACAATATTACTTAATAGAGAGTATTCAAAATTCAAGGAGACAAGTTTAATTATGATATTGGAAATTATCGTATTATGGTACCACTGGTGTCAAATTATCAGTTAGGTAGTTATGTGTCTGACACGATTACAAATGCTGTGTGTCAAAATAATATTATTTGGATAAGTATTAATAATGAAATACATTATAATTAATTCATGAATTCTTATTAACTGAGTATATTCAAGTTATTATAAAGTTAAAACACGATTCAGTACGGTTATTCAATCTTCGTACCATATAGGTTAGACTGCCTATTATTCAAAGTGATTTAATAAAATATTCAATTGATGGCATTTAAAATCTTAAAACTATACATAATATTTATTACTGATAAGTATTTTGTTCATTAACTGTACTGACTGTTCTCTGTTAATTTTCGACAAATGATCTATTTTCGTATTAATAGTAATCAAGTTAGCATCTATATTCTGTATTGTTCACATCGATATTCATTGTAATGTTATCTTTATTCGTCATTTCCTTCTAAAAATTAATAATATCTAATTTAAATTAATAAGATTGAGAACTTTTATTAAAATACTGGTTAATTAACTTTTTATAAACTAGTTTAACCATGTACGATTGTACTTGGCTAAAGTAGTACCAACGAGAAAACTTTGTTGGTAAACATTAGTTTTGCATTAGAAAAATTGTTAATAATAATAAGAACTCCCTTAGTTTCCCACTCATCATCGCCTTTATTATACACTGGCGATGGTTATTATTTTATCACATCACTCGTTTCACTTTCACACGTAATGGTTATGCACTCTGGTTAGGTTAGAATACTTGGTTGTACTGGGGAGAACGCGCACTATTTTAAAAATCTGGTGAGCCGCTCATCACCAATGACATCACAACACAATTTTCAACTTTCCGAATTTAACACATTTTACAAGTTTGACTTCCTAAAAAAAATATAAAAAAACTACAACTTACCTGGATGACCGGCTCACTTGTTCACTTGAACCAGGAGAGGCCTCCTAGTGGAAGAATGGCCACATGCTGGGTAACCATTAGGTAATTGGACCAATGAGGTTACCTCAATTTTAAAATTCCGCAAATAACAAATTTATTGATTCTATAAAATTTTGTTTTTCTTACAATGAGAGATTTCATAGTATCCAGGCTGTGAAAGTATTCTATTAGAAATATATAAAATATGAAAAATATTTAAAATTTATTACATGGTATTCAAAATAACCATGACATGCAACAAGCCTCGACAGTACATTTTTAACCTTCACAAATAGAATTTCCCTATTTGGAAATAATTATATGAACATTACTAAATACAAAGAGTAACTCCAGAGGTTTTCGAAATATGATACATTTAATAACAACAAGTCTTTTTTTTCTTTTAAAGTCCCCCTCTGGTTGTACTATAAACAATTTTAATAATATAGACAATTTTTATAAATCATTTAACGAACAATTATTACAGCCACAACAATTTGAACAATTATATTACACAACAACATGCGCCCTCTGAAATCTCAATCAAGCTAGGAAGGAGAATCATATAATTAGTAAAGTATAATGTAAACATAAGGTAGGTAATTATATACTTTGTGTGGAATTCACAAGTGTGTGTGCTCACTTTTCCTTAAACTTGTATAAACTTGTGTAGCACAATGCTTGCTGATTTCAGAGTGCACCATTATTAAAAAAACTATCAAATAATCAGGTATATATCTCTCAAAAATGTAAACATGTTTTGTGCATAGAATTATGAGTATATACATATACAAAAGAATTTTACCAGTGACTGTACATTGATAGAGAATTAAAATAAATACTAAATCCCAAAGTGGAAATTTCATCTTGTACAAAAGTCCAGTCATTTCTATTAACCTGATGGATACTTCTGAATTACAGTTCTAGTACATATTGTGGCAATGGTATGTGATCTGCAGCTCTTTTCATAAACAAATTTATACGTTCCAATAAAAGGCAGACACAATATAAGTTCAACACAGATTATAGACAAAATGTATACTGAACATTACATGCTTTTCACAATTCAAACACAAGACATTTATATGAACAACATTGAATAATACTGAGAGAGATTAAGGAACTCGGGCTAGATTTCGCTTCACTAGGCACATGGGCACACGACCGAATCCTAACACATTTTCTTAAGTTTTTTTTTGTTTTTTTTTTGTATGTAAAAAAAGGTTTTGCACATAAGGTATTACTGTCACTACTAGCAGCATGAGAAGCTGAGCTCACCATTTGAAATAAATATCAAAAGCTAGTCAAGTTCAACAGACCTTTTCTTTTTTTAAAAAAACTTGCGTTCAGGAAAGAATTTGCAATGGCTACAGTAACCTGATATTCCAGGTATTCAGTGAAGTTAAAAAACATATCCAGAATTTAAGCAACTGTTTTTTTTTTTTTTTTTTTTTTTTTTTTTTTTTTTTTTTTTTTTTTTTTTAAGGACTAGCCAGGCCCACACTTGACCCGAAACACAAGTAGTGCGAAAGCACCTCCTAGGAAAAATTTAATAATTTTCATTTTTGCATACCTGTTCGATTTTGCAATAGCACATGCTAAGGCCGCGTTCCTCAATCTACTTACGCATTACATCTTGGTCTCACCACACGGTCACAGTTGCCAGGCCAGAGACCCCTTGGCACACATTTTACTTAGCCTTCTATAATCAATTTACAAAAAAACCCCCGGCATTAAAAATGAAACAAAAACTTTTCCAAAACGCTGACCTGAACCAAACAGCTGGCAGCATGCACACAGCTGACAACCTTTCTACCCAACGACAACACCGCGCCACGCCGCGGGACAGAAAAGTCAAGTTGTGCAAAGTCTCACATAGATAGCGTGAACGTCCAAATTCGTAGCGAGAGCAACAAACAATTCGTCTGTTGCCGTAACGCCTTTATAGTTACGGCACACTGGTCACCGACTAACATACGTTCCGTCCGCTTTGATGGTCCAAGAACTATTAATGCTTCTCTTCGAAGTTACTGACGGCGTCTCCTGAAATCAGCTCTTCCTATTGGTTGAGAAATTGATAATCACGACCCCATATGCCTTAATACAGTCAAAAATTTTATTTCTTAGCATCGGTCTTTGGGTTCAAGAGTATGCTATGACGCGTTCAATTCTTTCTGGAATTGAAAGAAAACTTTCAATTGCTTATAACTTTCTTAATATTTTACGAATTAAGACGTGAATGGTATCATTATCTTGCGGACGCTTGGCTCATTAATTAGAGTTCAAACAAGCTAAAAATCCGTCCAAAATTAACCTATGTCACTTTTTTGATAATTCACTTTTCGTGGTTCTTAATCACAATTAAGTCCTTTCCACTTTATTATGCTATCTTATAATTCTAATCCTTATTCTAACTGTTTAGAGTCCATTTCTCTTTATAATTATTTCTAGATACTAAAATATTTACACTTTTGTCAAATGCTCTTTGGGCGTATAATCCCTACATGTCCTTGCATTTGTATTCCTTATTTCTAGTACATTTTTTCATATTAACACATTTCTTAGGTGTTTGGGTTGTACGTTAACTATTTTTACACCTTTAGTGCAGCTTTGTTTCCACTTATTGCTTTTCATATACTTATATTAGATGGCTTTAACACACCATGTCATCATTTTGTTATTTTTATATACATAGTTTATCATTAATTGTATTTAATGGATGTGTTTTAATCCATTAATGTGTACCTAGACCTTGTACATTGTTTGTCTATAGTGTATACCACTTTTTCGTTGTGTCTAACATTCATAAATTTCAGTAAGATTGCTCTTTACATCTAGTCTCATGGGTCATGTATATTTGTTTATCATTGTTTACCTATATATTTATGTATTTAGTGTTTGTTAGGGGTTCTCATAGAGGTATTGAATACTCTAGTTGCTACTGTCAACCTATTTTCCTTTCTTTTATCAAGTTTAAATGAGTAATTTGTCTAACTTTGATGGTCATCTTGTGATTTGTTAATCTGGCTATTGTTTGTTTAAATAATATAGATTGTACAAATCTGTTTCTCTACTCACATTGGGTTCATTATGTTACTCATTTATCCTATTTTGGTTGTTGATTTGAACAATTATTTTTGATTGCATTTTTCTAATTATTATTTGTGATTTTATGTTGTAGATCCTGCTCAGTTGAGGTTATGTGTCTCTTACTGATTTGACAACAATACACATCCTAATCTGTGTATCATTCTGCTTAATTATTATAACTTCGTTATGATATGTTATTACTATTGTATATTACAATATTCTCACTATTTTATACACATTTTGTACTATTTGTTCATACATTATTACTTAATTCTTACTTGTTATAATTGTACATGTTATGTGCTTATATTTTGGTTTGGGTAACTTGTCTTGTCTCTCTATAGCAGATTGTCTCATTTACAATACGTTAATTATTACATTACATATTGGTTTTTTACTCTCTATTCTTTTGATACTTAAACACATATATTATTAAGGATTATATATTAATTTTCAGTTGTTATTGAGCAATTATTTCTCCCTTTAATCTCAGTATATTTGTGGTCTTACTATGTTTGTATTTTGTCACAATCTTGGTTCATAAATCATACACTAAATGTCTGTGTTGTTTATTTGGGATTCACTACTTTTTCTTGTTAACACTTTTTATCTTCCTTTTACATAAACATTACACTTTTATTGTCTGTGGTGTTTACTTGGGGTTGTGTTATTTTACTATGAATCGATGCACTCATATAAGACACTCACTATCATTATTTGTGGCTACTTATTAAGTTGTCAACACTTGATTCTTGGTTATCTCTTCTTTATTATATTCTTCCTTGTTGGAGGGTATTATAATTCACTAGTCTGGCATTCCTTACACATGCCTTGTTATCTTTCTGGTCGTATTGCATTCCTTACACTGGGAATGTTATTGTATTGTCCTTGTTAAATATTCTTCATGATTTATTATACATTTCTCTTCTTTTTCATAATATGCACATCTCCTCTTCTAGTGTTCAGGTTTCTTCTTCTTCTTATATATATGGTTCTTCACTTACAGGGTATTTGTTGTTCTCTCACTGGTATGATCTATTGTCATATTTATATTATGTGTTGTACCCTCACTTGTATGATCTATTGGGTCTTGGTTGCTAACGTATTTGTTTGGCTTTTTATATATACTCTCCTCTTCTTATCACATTGATGCTGCTTTCATTATAGTTCTTCCTTCTCCTGCGTTGGCTTGCTTCGACATTATTTGTATGTGGATGCACACTTGGCTTTAATACTTTAGGTATTTTTTCTCATTTTGACTCAGACATGTTCGTGGTATATTCTTATTTAACGTATTGGATATTATTTATATGTAACTACAATTTTGTTACGTTACAACACACACGTACCCTTAAATGACAGGCGTTGTGTATACTGTAGGCTCGTGCACTTAAATTCTGTTATACCTAAAATATATCTTCGATTAGAAGTGTAATATAAAGTACTGTGAGAATACATTTCAGAAATTGTAACAGACACTGACATAGTAATTTGACCACACACACACACACACACTTAGCGATGTTTTTACTTATTTGAACGAGTCATGTATTAAATTCAATAAATAATACACTTGATAATGTTTTAATGTGAATAATTTTACGTTTAAATAAAATCTGTACATACAATAAAATTATGTTCACTTATTAACGTATTCAAATGTTTCGTGTACACTTAACGACAACAATTTTCATTAGAAGTGTAATATAAATACTATGAGAATAAATTATTGAAATTGTAGCAGACACTAACATATCAAGTACTGTTTTGGAAATTATACGCCTATAACTACAATCTGACGTTAAATAACACACTTGATAATGTTTTAATGTAAATAAGATCCAATAATTTTACGTTCAAATAAAATCTGTAATTTCAATAGCAATGTTCATTTATTAACATATTCAAATCCTTTACTCACCTCTTAAATGTTGATGTACGCAATTATCGATTTCGCAATGTGCCGTAACTATGACAGTCGTTACGGCAACTTACGAATTTGTTTGTTGCTCACGCTACGAATTTGGACGCTCACGCTATCTATGTGAGACTTTTGACAACTTGACTTTTCTGTCCCGCGGCGTGGGGCGGTGTTGTCGTTGAGTAGACGGGAGGCTGGTGGTTGACTGGAGAGGTGGTTGTCAGCGGTATGCATGCAGCGAGCGGTTTTTTCCAGGTCAGCGTCTAGAAAAGTATTGTTTGTTTCATTTTTAATGCCGGGGTTTTTTAAAATTGATTATGGAAGGCTAAGTAAAAAGTGTGCCAAGGGGTCTCTGGCCTGGCAACTGTGATCCTGTGGTGAGACCAAGACGTAATGTGTAAGTAGATTGAGGAACTCAGAAGAGCATGTGCTATTGCAAAATCGGACAGGTATGCAAAAATGAAAATTATTAAATTTTTCCTAGGAGGTGCTTTTGCACTACTTGAGTTTCGGGTCAAGTGAGGGCCTGGCTAGTTCTTAACTCAAAAAAAAAAAAACAGTTGCTTTAATTCTGGATCTGTTTTTTTGAACTTACTGAACACCTGGAATGCTCAGGTTTCCTTAGTTATTGCATATATCTTTAAATGGTGAGGTCAGCTTTTCATGCTGCTAGTAGTGACAGTATTACCTTATGTGCAAAACCTTTTTTTCCACTCAAAAAAAAAAAAAAAAAAAAAAAAAAAAAACTTAAGAAAATGGGTTAGGATTCGGCCTGTGTGCCCAATTGCCTAGTGAAGTGAAATCTAGCCCGAGTTCCTTAATCTCTCTCAGTATTATTCAGTGTTGTTCATATAAATGTCTTGTGTTTGAATTGTGAAAAGCATGTAATGTACAGTATACATTTTGTCTATAATCTGTGTTGAACTTATATTGTGTCTGCCTTTTATTGGAAAGTATAAATTTGTTTATGAAAAGGGTGGCAGATCACATACAATTTCCATAATATGTACTAGAACTGTAATTCAGAAGTGTTCATCATGTTAATAGAAATGACTGAACTTTTGTACAAGATGAAATTTCCACTTTGGGATTTAGTATTTATTTTAATTCTCTATCAATGTACAGTCACTGTTAAAATTCTTTTGTATATGTATATACTCATAATTCTAATAGAACTTAATAACGTTGGTTCAGTTTCATACATGTTGAATGACTATATTTAATCGTTGAGTGATGAGTATGTATAAATAGCGTTATGCATCTAGTCCTCCGTATACACATGGGTGTATGCACAAAACATTTTTACATTTTTGAGAGATATATACCTGATTATATATTTTGTTTTAATAATGGTGTGCACTCTGAAATCAGCAAGCCATTGTGCTACACAAGTTTATACAAGTTTAAGGAAAATTGAGCACACACACTTGTGAATTCCACACAAAGTATATAATTACCTACCTTATGTTTATATTATACTTTACTAATTATATGATTCTCCTTCCTAGCTTGATTGAGATTTCAGAGGGCGCATGTTGTTGTGTAATATAATTGTTTAAATTGTTGTGGCCGTAATAATTGTTGTAGGGTAAAATTGTTCGTTAAATGATTTATAAAAATTGTCTATATTATTAAAATTGTTTATAGTACAACCAGAGGGCGACTGTAAAAGAAAAAAAAAAGACTTATTGTTATTAAATGTATCATATTTCGAAAGCCTCTGGATTTATTCTTTGTATTTATTAATGTTCATATAATTATTTTTAAATAGGGAAATTCTATTTGGTGAAGTTTAAAAATGTACTGTCGAGGCTTGTTGCATGTCATGGTTATTTTGAATACCATGTAATATATTTTAGATATTTTACATATTTTATATATTTCTAATAGAATACTTTCACAGCCTGGATACTATGAAATCTCTCATTGTAAGAAAAACAAAATTTTATAAAATCAATAAATTTGTTATTTGCGGAATTTTAAAATTGAGGTCACCTCATTCGTCCAATTGCCTAATGGTTCCCCCAGCATGTGGCCATTCTTCCACTAGGAGGCCTCTCCTGGTTCAAGTGAATAAGTGAGCCGGTCATCCAGGTAAGTTGTAGATTTTATTTTTTTTTAAGGAAGTCAAACTTGAAAAATGTGTAAATTTCGGAAAGTTGAAAATTGTGTTGTGAGGTCATGGGTGATGAGCGGCTCAGCAATGAGGTATGAAGGCTAATTGCATTCTACAGGTACATTGTACAACAATGTTGTATCATACAACGGTAGGGTAGGGGGTAGCTCGCGTACTCGTTTGAAAGTCGATGTACCCAAGGTCATTGTCCGCAGTGGAAAGCTTTCAGAAGTTTGCGATACTGAAAGTATTTTCGTAAATTAGCCAAAATTAGGAAAACAATCGAATCGATAAACATTATGAATTCCGTTCGTGGGAAGCCTGTAATTTCATACTCATAGTCAATTTTTATTTTCATAATATTATTTGTATATATAGACATTTTACAAAAAAATCATAAAGCATCAAACTGTATATCCCTTTGTTGGTTTGTAATTATTACTAAACAGTAATACATGCTTAGAATGAAAATATTTGTTATGATTTTAGTAACGTACAACACCAGCTTAACCCAAGGGGTCATTGACCGGTGTTATACTCAGCATAAAAGAAGTAACGCGCGCACTGGAGCCTATACTAACTGCTAACCGAATGAAATATTTACAGACGGACAACGGGAAGGCATACAATTTACCCTTGAGGTTGAATTAGAAAATAAATTTAATTTTCTCGATCTAACAAAAACAAGGTTGTGATCAACCTAACGTCTGTGTGTGTGTGTGTGTGTGTGTGTTGTGTTCTACCTAACATGTGTGTGTGCGTGTGTGTGTGTAATGTATACAGCGAATACTGTTCGGTAATAGCGGACCATGTTTACGTTCAGTGCTGCCTTCGTTACCCGCCAAAAAGTCCATATCCTTTATTGTGAATTTGTTTGCTTGCTGTACAATCTTCATCTTCGTGAATACCGAAAGCATACTGTTTTCATCACGTGCTGTCACCTTTTTATATTAGATCTTTCTTATGTGGTATTGAAAACTATCGTCCAAACTTGTTTTTGTTAGATCGAGAAAATTAAGTTTATTTTCTAATTCAACCTCAAGGGTAAATTGTATGCCTTCCCGTTGTCCGTCTGTAAATATTTCATTCGGTTAGCAGTTAGTATAGGCTCCAGTGCGCGCGTTACTTCTTTTATGCTGAGTATAACACCGGTCAATGACCCCTTGGGTTAAGCTGGTGTTGTACGTTACTAAAATCGTAACAAATATTTTCATTCTAAGCATGTATTACTGTTTAGTAATATTTACAAACCAACAAAGGGATATACAGTTTGATGCTTTATGATTTTTTTGTAAAATGTCTATATATACAAATAATATTATGAAAATAAAAATTGACTATGATTATGAAATTACAGGCTTCCCACGAACGGAATTCATAATGTTTATCGATTCGATTGTTTTTCCTAATTTTGGCTATTGTACGAAAATACTTTCAGTATCGCTAACTTCTGAAAGCTTTCCACTGCGGACAATGACCTTGGGTACATCGACTTTCAAACGAGTACGCGAGCTACCCCCTACCCTACCGTTGTATGATACAACAATATATATTGCGACAACACAAATTACTAAACTGTTGGCGCATAGGATATGATAGTATGTGTATTTCAAATTACAAGTCTATATTGGAGGGTTTAAGATTATTTATTGTACAAACACAAGTTATAGTTTATATGGTATATTTGAAATGTACAGAATGTAATGTTTGATATAGAGTCTTTCTTTTAAAGTGTTAAATAATGTTCATACGCAAGACGTGATACGTTACATAAGAAGACTCCCACGATGATGTTGTTGAAGAGAAGGGCCGGTCTTTGCGGTATAGATGGATCGTCAGGTGTGGCTTACAAATGACAGACGTTTCACCAGAAACGTTTACAGCTGGGCTGGCGTCCTGTAACAGCTTGGCTGATGTCCTGTAATAGCTGGGCTGGTCCTATAACAGCTGGGCTGATGTCCTGTAACAGCTGGGCTGATGTCCTGTAACAGCTGGGCTGATGTCCTGCAATTCCCACGATGAATCCGACACTTCGCACACCACGGTACTACGGATTTTATTACTCGCAAAACTTATATAGAGTTTAAGACCAAGTAATATCTCAGGTGACAGTGAGTTAATCTAATAACGGTATATTGAGCTTATACCTCTCCGGCTTCTTCAAGTGTTCTCGCGAATACGAAGGTCTACCGCGATCAGCAGACCACCCTATGAGGAAATCTTGCACTAGCACGGAAACGTCTTGATGGAACTATTGCGTAACAATTTATACTACTGTCACTGCGGAAAATCTCGCACAGTGATACAGTTACACTCACTTCTTACACACGTAATACTACAATATTAATATCGTGTGTAAAGATATACAATCAATTGTTATGCGTCACACGCGTTACTATCCCCGAAAAGTCTTAACAGATCCTTGCAAGCGGTAGAGTCTTGTACAAGGAATTGTATGTACCGTTCACGGTAGCAGCAGTGAAGAACTGCTTGTAATTTTACGCACAATGCGTTAAAACACTGATGTGTGCAAATGTACTACACACACAGTTCTGAGCCTTCCCGTTTCACTAACGACGAATAGTTTTTACAACACCTTGCAAGCGGTAGAATTCTTGTACAAGGAGTGCACGACCCGTTCGCGGTAGATGGCGTAGAAGAACTGTCGTAATTATACGCGTAATGCGTTTAAACACTACTGTGTGCAGATGTACTACATACACAGTTCTGAGCCTTCCCGTTTCACTAACGACGAATAGTCTTTACAACACCTTGCAAGCGGTAGAATTCTTGTACAAGGAGTGCACGACCCGTTCGCGGTAGATGGCGTAGAAGAACTGCCTGTGTAACGACAGGCTTAAGAAAATTTCCAACCACCAGTCCGCATTCTATTGGTGGATGGAAGTCACATGGTTAGTAAAAGTGACAATGCACTTTTCATGCATCAGAGTGCATTTACCTTGTAACAGCATGCATAGCGGTAATCAGACTACTCGTATCTCATGCATGCTGCCTACATATTAATAATATACATGAACGTAAACAATAGTCCGACAGGTATAGGGATTGTAGTGATACACACGTCTCAGTTCAGTTAATGGCCACACAACGATAATACTTCACGCGCCACCCGGGAAACGTTTACCCTCGCGCACGCGCGCACATTTCCACTAACACAGTACATGGATCACCATAAATAATAATGCAGTTTTTTTAAACTAAACCCTTAACCTTACTAAATACAATTGATAACAACCAAACTTAACCATCTACCAAAATATAATATGAATGTCCGTTGTCTGTGTAATATATGACTTGCCCCGCCTATCATGATCCTGTGATTCGTTGCAGGATTAACTCCCTCCCGCATAAAAAAAAAAAAATTTTTTTTTTTTTTTTTTTTAGTTAACAAAAAATAAAAAAATTTTTTTTTTTAATATAACCACAACAACTTCCTAATCCTGAAATAATAATAATACCCTCAAACTAAAATCAAATAAACATCCTCAATTAATACTAACATTACCAACTGTCACTTTGACAGAAGCATTAATTCACAAGACACGTGGTAACCTTCAAACCAAAACAAACACACATGTTCTTGACACACAGATAACGACATCTAATGCAGGGTCATAGCGTACACAGACAACATTCCTTATCAAAACTAGATTATTGTTCATTCTCAGAGTCATCTTACATACACATTTAAACCTGAACTTGACATATTTAACATCACTACACATTCTTACCCCTATATCCTGACATTTATTTCTGAGTTTTTTGTATAAATTTTTCTCAGTTTTGAAACGCACACGTTTACTTGGAAATACAGATTTAAATTTGTTTAATATACACCGTAATTGCCTTATCTCGCAACCCATTAACTGAACCTTGGGAGTCGGTGAGTTATTCGTTATCTTATCTTTCGAGCGTCCTAGTCTGATAAGGTGCTCTATACTATCAACCTTATCTCGTAATGTATGGTTTGGAACTCCAACTGGCAGTTTATTCAATTCGTCGATTTCCAATATAATATTATGTCCGAGTTTTCTAACTCCAATTACGGTCATATCTATTTTCGTTCCCTGCACATATCTTGTTATACGTGCCTGTTTTTCAACTATCTGCGACTCACACGCTGCTGATTTTATCCTTGTGTGACTTACCGGCAGAATCGGCATTTGCATAAAGTGGTTTTTACACCTCTTACGTAACTGCTCGTCCAACAGCGATATTTCTGTGCCGCTGTCGACCAACACCTCGTCAACATAACCCTTGATTTTTGCTTCGACAATAAGGTCGGTGCAATTTTCAATCCTAATATTTCCCTCATGTTTATTACTATTATCATTATTACATACTAAATTATCCCTAATTTCGGCAGGATATAGGCCATACATAACAGTTTTATTCTTATAACTAACATTTTCCATACTTGATCGATTGAACTGCTTTTCAAATGAATCATTTTCAGTAACTGTTGCTAATAAGTTGGTATTAATTTGCTGAGTTGTATTTTTACGTTGTTGTGATTGCGGCTGAATTTGTGGTATTTGAACATGAAACTGATTACGCGGCGGTACATTATTATTTACCATAATTGTTGTCACCTTATTGTCACCAGTATCATTCACCTCTCCGTCCTCCGTAAACACCTCAGTACCTGATATAGATTCACCTAGTACCTCATCATTTCGACATGTGTCATAGATACTTGCACCGTTAGTATCCATACTAGTTCCAGGCTCTACTACTGGTTCGGGATTTTTATGTGTTATGCATACACTGTCCGCATCCATGATAGCTTCAGATTCTATCATACGTTCACGGTTCTCGCATGCTATATCTGTTACACTATAAACTATCACCTCATCATAGCACTTACCTGAAGTATGTTCCAGACTAATAGTGTTGTTACTACTAATTTCATTTCTGTTATCTTCACTACAATTTAATGCAGAATCTAAATACTCGACTTTACCGAGATATGAACTACTAGGCCCTAATAAGGTGGTTTCTGTATAATCACTTTCAAGTTCATCTGCTACGCTACTGTTCTCCGTTAATCCTTCAGATGTCACATCTTGGTTAACTTCCATATTACTTTCGTTGAGAGTATGTTCCACAAGGACATTTGGTACTTCAAAATTATCACAAGGTACAATACTCTCAACAGGTAAACCTACTTCAATATCAGCTGACATTTCCTGTAGTTTCGCCATCCTCTCCTCTCTATCGGCGTCCATTTCTTCCCAAAATTTCTGCCTAATGGCTATCATCTCCTCATCCCTGGCTTTACTTTCCTCTGAAACTCCTTGTATCTCCGCTATCATCTCTTCCTCCACGGCTTTCATCTCCTCATGCCAGGCTTTCATTTCTTCTCTATCAGCTTCCAGCTCTTCTTTATTTTCTGCTGAAATTTCCTCCATCTTTTCTTCCATGGTTTTCATCTTCGCTAATATGGCCGCTAAAAGATTCTCTATCCCTTTTGACTCCGCCATAATGATCAAAAATTACTTTAAAATTTAGTAAATTTAAACTTATTGATTTATACGCAAAGCAAGTTATTATTATCACAACAAGATTAGAACGTATTGTAACCAGTTTATAAGCACACAGAAAAAGCAGTTCAAAATATCAACATGTAAATACCTTATCTAACATACAACAACTAATAATCACCTCCAATATACTGATAAAATCTGTTCATATATGATATACAAGAGAATATGCACTAATGAAAAATTATACCCTCAGATTTTCATATGAACAATACACATACAATTTTTATGTTAATTATATTTATACGTCGGATTTTTCCAACAAATTTTATATTCATAGACAAATATGTAATAGCGTAAAATTACCGCTATTTACGAGCCCTACGTTGCTAAGCGCCAAAATATATCTATGCGACAACACAAATTACTAAACTGTTGGCGCATAGGATATGATAGTATGTGTATTTCAAATTACAAGTCTATATTGGAGGGTTTAAGATTATTTATTGTACAAACACAAGTTATAGTTTATATGGTATATTTGAAATGTACAGAATGTAATGTTTGATATAGAGTCTTTCTTTTAAAGTGTTAAATAATGTTCATACGCAAGACGTGATACGTTACATAAGAAGACTCCCACGATGATGTTGTTGAAGAGAAGGGCCGGTCTTTGCGGTATAGATGGATCGTCAGGTGTGGCTTACAAATGACAGACGTTTCACCAGAAACGTTTACAGCTGGGCTGGCGTCCTGTAACAGCTTGGCTGATGTCCTGTAATAGCTGGGCTGGTCCTATAACAGCTGGGCTGATGTCCTGTAACAGCTGGGCTGATGTCCTGTAACAGCTGGGCTGATGTCCTGCAATTCCCACGATGAATCCGACACTTCGCACACCACGGTACTACGGATTTTATTACTCGCAAAACTTATATAGAGTTTAAGACCAAGTAATATCTCAGGTGACAGTGAGTTAATCTAATAACGGTATATTGAGCTTATACCTCTCCGGCTTCTTCAAGTGTTCTCGCGAATACGAAGGTCTACCGCGATCAGCAGACCACCCTATGAGGAAATCTTGCACTAGCACGGAAACGTCTTGATGGAACTATTGCGTAACAATTTATACTACTGTCACTGCGGAAAATCTCGCACAGTGATACAGTTACACTCACTTCTTACACACGTAATACTACAATATTAATATCGTGTGTAAAGATATACAATCAATTGTTATGCGTCACACGCGTTACTATCCCCGAAAAGTCTTAACAGATCCTTGCAAGCGGTAGAGTCTTGTACAAGGAATTGTATGTACCGTTCACGGTAGCAGCAGTGAAGAACTGCTTGTAATTTTACGCACAATGCGTTAAAACACTGATGTGTGCAAATGTACTACACACACAGTTCTGAGCCTTCCCGTTTCACTAACGACGAATAGTTTTTACAACACCTTGCAAGCGGTAGAATTCTTGTACAAGGAGTGCACGACCCGTTCGCGGTAGATGGCGTAGAAGAACTGTCGTAATTATACGCGTAATGCGTTTAAACACTACTGTGTGCAGATGTACTACATACACAGTTCTGAGCCTTCCCGTTTCACTAACGACGAATAGTCTTTACAACACCTTGCAAGCGGTAGAATTCTTGTACAAGGAGTGCACGACCCGTTCGCGGTAGATGGCGTAGAAGAACTGCCTGTGTAACGACAGGCTTAAGAAAATTTCCAACCACCAGTCCGCATTCTATTGGTGGATGGAAGTCACATGGTTAGTAAAAGTGACAATGCACTTTTCATGCATCAGAGTGCATTTACCTTGTAACAGCATGCATAGCGGTAATCAGACTACTCGTATCTCATGCATGCTGCCTACATATTAATAATATACATGAACGTAAACAATAGTCCGACAGGTATAGGGATTGTAGTGATACACACGTCTCAGTTCAGTTAATGGCCACACAACGATAATACTTCACGCGCCACCCGGGAAACGTTTACCCTCGCGCACGCGCGCACATTTCCACTAACACAGTACATGGATCACCATAAATAATAATGCACAGTTTTTTTAAACTAAACCCTTAACCTTACTAAATACAATTGATAACAACCAAACTTAACCATCTACCAATATATAATATGAATGTCCGTTGTCTGTGTAATATATGACTTGCCCCGCCTATCATGATCCTGTGATTCGTTGCAATATATACGTGTAGAATGCAATTAGTCTTCATACCTCATTGCGAAATCGATAATTGCGTACATCAACATTTAAGAGGTGAGTAAAAAGATTTGAATACGTTAATAAGTGAACATTGTTATTGAAATTACAGATTTTATTTGAACGTAAAATTATTGGATCTTATTTACATTAAAACATTATCAAGTGTGTTATTTAACGTCAGATTGTAGTTATAGGCGTATAATTTCCAAAACAGTACTTGATACGTTAGCGTCTGCTACAATTTCAATAATTTATTCTCATAGTATTTATATTACACTTCTAATGAAAATTGTTGTCGTTAAGTGTACACGAAACATTTGAATACGTTAATAAGTGAACATAATTTTATTGTATGTACAGATTTTATTTAAACGTAAAATTATTCACATTAAAACATTATCAAGTGTATTATTTATTGAATTTAATACATGACTCGTTCAAATAAGTAAAAACATCGCTAAGTGTGTGTGTGTGGTCAAATTACTATGCCAGTGTCTGTTACAATTTCTGAAATGTATTCTCACAGTACTTTATATTACACTTCTAAGCGAAGATATATTTTAGGTATAACTGAATTTAAGTGCAGGAGCCTACAGTATAAACAACGACTGCCATTTAAGGGTACGTGTGTGTGTGTGTGTGCGTGTGCATGCGTGTGTGTGTGTGTGTGCGTGTGTGTTTGTACGATTTATTCTCAGTTGTATGAGGGGGTACAGTTATTCTTACACAATTATATCTCGGTACAAGGTGGAACATGAATAATTTTCTCCGTCATGTCAATTTCTAAACGATGTCAAGAGACAGTTCATTGGTTGTGCGTGCGTGCGTGCGTGCGGGCGCGCGCGCGTGTGTGGTCAAATTACTATGTCAGTGTCTGTTACAATTTCTCTAGTCTACAAGAGTACACACACACACACACAATCAGGTCAATGACTGCTACGTTCTGTCACCTTTTTATATTAGATCTTCCTTATGTGGTATTGAAAACTTTGTTAGATCCAGAAAATTAAGTTTATTTTCTAATTCAACCTCGAGGGTAAATTGTATGCCTTCCCGTTGTCCGTCTGTAAATATTTCATTTGGTTAGCAGTTAGTATAGGCTCCATTGCGCGCGTTACATCTTTTATGCTGAGTATAACACTCTATTACAATTGGAACCATAATAGAGAAGAATAACAATATGTAATTCTTTGTATATTAATCAGAAATGTATTTAATGTAAAATATGTATTTCATTTATCTGCATACATCTTTGCGGATTGAAATCTATGTAGGCTATGTATGAATCAAATGTGTAGGCTGCTGACAATGTAAATTCAGGGGGAGGGAAGCTTTCCATCACGGTCAATGACCCTTGGGTTAAGCTGGTGTTGTACGTTACTAAAATCATAAAAAATATTTTCATCCTAAGCATATATTACTGTTTAGTAATAATTACAAGCCATCAAAGGGATATACAGTTTGATGCTTTATGATTTTTGTAAAATGTCTATATATACAAATAATATTATGAAAATAAATTGACTATGAGTATGAAATTACAGGCTTCCCACGAACGGAATTCATAATGTTTGTCGATTCGATTCTTTTCCTAATTTTGACTAATGTACGAAAATACTTTCAGTATCGCAAACTTCTGAAAGCTTTCCACTGCGGACAATGACCCTTGGGTTAAGCTGGTGTTGTAATCATGTATCGTTTGTTCTTCACCTTCCACTTGAATAAGAAAAGGGTAGGTGGTGGGGATCTTACACCACTTCTAGTTCCATATAAATGTGCAAGGGAAGTCGTACAAATTACTCTTTGTTTACAACTATACAATGAAGTACAATCGTGCAGAATATTTACAACGTCTGCGTACGTATTTTAAAATACAGACAGTGGGTGCACGAAAAGATTACTATTTAAAGTATCCGAATGTCAACCAGAGTCCTCAAACACTGGCACGCGCTGGGTTTGTCTACGAAGGAGATGGTGATACTGTGCGATGTAGTTCGTGTCAAGTTAGATTTGAAGAATGGGCAGCGGACGATTGTCCTGACGCTTTACATGCAAGGGTAACGCCGCAGTGCCAGTTTGTGGTGACACAGATAAAATGATAAAAACAAACAAACGTTAGGTTTTAGTTATTAATCTGTTCTTTCCGGAGCCACCGTAACTTAGCCTCACGTTACTTGAATTTGTTCTTTGTTTACACAACAAAAAACATTTTCATGTGATCTCGAGTCGTTCCTAAGCCCGAAGAAATAAGGAAGGCGGTATATTATATATTTAGAGGCTGTAAAATAGGAAAACGGAGCCATATAGAGACAATGTAAGTATAATGTTTCAACTGCAAAGTAATTACGATAAAGTGTACTTTTTCTGTAGGTCTGATCACTGCAGTCAAGTCGCTCCTTGAACAAGAATAATGTATGAGTGCAGTCCATTTTGTTGTTGGCGAATCGTTATCTGTTTTTATTAAAATCTTACAATGTCAAAAATTATTATTAATATTGTATTTATTTTATAACATTCTTTGCGATATATATATTTAATCAATACAAAATGAATTTTTAAAATATTACATTACATTGGTCTGTAAACTATATTTATGTTTGTTCTGTACACATATGCGTACGGTAATAATCATAAGTGGTGATAAAATCTTACAATGTCAAAAAATTATTATTAATATTGTATTTATTTTATAACATTATTTGCGATATATATATATATTTAATCAATGCAAAATGAATTTTTGAAATATTGCTATACATTGGTCTGTAAACTATATTTATGTTTCTTCTGTACACATATGCATACGGTAATAATCATGAGTGGTGACAACGCTTAATTACTATTTTTGCTATGTGTCAAATTTAGAAAGTAGGGTACAACGTGGTAGGTGATAAATATATTTCAAAATTTCGGATGTTACGTTTGAATAAAAGAACGTCTGTATTTTGTTTTACATATTTTTATTTTGACATTGCATTAGGACTATAATCACTCAGCACTGTGTGGTCATGATAATACATTAAAATGATAAAACACGGGGAATGTCTTTGTTTCATACAAGTATAATGTCTCCCAACGCTGTGTAACATGATCACAACTACACCATGTGTGTGTGTGTGCATATGTCGTAATGGCAGTATCTAATTTTAAAATATGTTGTTTCCTGTTACAGACATGTGGCGCTAACGGGATATTCCTGGACTTGTGTGTGTGTGTGTG
This sequence comes from Magicicada septendecula, assembly GCA_034769895.1. NCBI lineage: Eukaryota > Metazoa > Arthropoda > Insecta > Hemiptera > Cicadidae > Magicicada > Magicicada septendecula. The sequence continues at coordinate 668,097,476 of CM068368.1, forward strand.
TGTGTGTGTGTGTGTGTGTGTGTGTGTGTGTGTGTGTGTGTGTGTGTGTGTGTGTGTGTGTGTGTGTGTGTGTGTTAAAATCATACATTACCAACATCATTTGTATTTGAAAATAGTTTCATTGTAAATATTACTTATTATTATTGCTACTACAATTTATATGTTGAATCATTTGTATGTGAAAATAGTTTCATTGTAAATATTACTTATTATTATTGCGTATATTTTATTTGTATATATACATTTCATATATTCTGTATTTTTGTTTTACATATTTTTATTTTGAAACATTTGAACCCTTTGAAGTTCACATAAAGTCATGTGATTTGTGCATTTTATTAACAAAGACGCGTCTGCTCATACTAAATGTGTGTGTGTGTGTGTGTGTGTGTGTGTGTGTGTGTGAGAGAGAGAGAGAGAGAGAGAGAGAGAGAGAGAGAGAGAGAGAGAGAGAGAGAGAGAGAGAGAGAGAGAGAGAGAGGGGGAGAGAGAGAGTTGATCCAGGTCTCATTCTTGTTATAGTCTTAAAAACAAAAAGGTTGTCGAACTGTTCAAGGATGAAACGTGTGGTCGTAGTAAAGTCATGTCAATGACCTCTTATATTACATTTGTTAGTAAACTATATTTTAAGTTTGTGTACATGGGTTGTATATTGAAAGCACGAAATTATTATTTAAATCCAATATCTGTTTTTATTAAAATCTTACAATGTCAAAAGAGGATGTGAAGACATATACATTACATTTATAAGATTAGCGATAGACTACAAGAACCAGAGGTTGCATTCAACCTAACGTGTGTGTGTGTATGTGTTACGTTCAACCTAACGCGCGCGCGCGCGCGCGTGTGTGTGTGTGTGTGAGCAGTGCGTACATTGTTCGACAGCGATTTGTATGTGTACGCAAAACTTTTGAAAATATCTTATTTCAGAGGAGTTTTTATGCGTAACACTTTACCACACAGACCGCCTTGGAAGAACGAGAGCGCGGTTGTTAATCTGGACACTGCAGAAGGACCTGGTACGCCCTACTGACAGATAGTTACTTACATTCAAATGTGTGTGAGAGAGAGAGAGAGATGGAGGGAGAGAGATAGTTATTTACATTCAAATGTGTGTGTGAGAGAGAGAGAGAGAGAGAGAGAGAGAGAGAGAGAGAGAGAGAGAGAGAGAGAGAGAGAGAGAGAGAGAGAGAGAGAGAGTTGAAATTTTTACTAAAAATTTAAATAAATACAAAATTCAAATGAAATGAATATAAGATTTTCTTTTTCAATGGGGGTTACTTTTCCCCACTTAGCCCTATACCTAACCCCTAGAAATATACTTGAATATACAACACATATAAATGGACATATAAACATATATATGTCTACAACTACAACATATACACACGTTCCACATCACAGGACAATTACAACTTTCTACATTAAAATCTTGCCACACCTCTTTCACCCCAGGAGGTACATAATTTACAATTCATAAATATTATTGCACGCAACACCTATTGCAAGGTCTTAATACCTAATAACCCATAGATATATGTGTGTAACACCAGTGCCCCCAGGGCATACTAAAATTCAGGGGTTGGCATAATGCCTGATACTACTATAAAGTGCTCCCACACTGAGCACTTAGACTTGGAGTAAATATAATTATAATTCAGTAAAAATACAAGTGACCATAATAAATTAAAAAGAATTTAAGCATGATAAATTTTGTGAAATATTAAAAACAGTAATGTGTCATGATGCTTTATAACCTTTAAGAATTAATTTGGCCCAAAGGCCGACATGTTCCTAGGCAAGATCGTGCATAACTAAACCTGTCCCAGGAGCATGTTCAAGTCTGCATGAAAATCCGCCTATACAGGATTAAACTGGGGACCCAACTGAAACTAACAAAAGAAACTCCTATCCATTATAGGACCCAAACTGAATATAAATATATGAAATTAATGCATTAATTGAAAACTAAATTTAACCTGTGAAATTACATAATGAATGATAGAGTTACTAGCACTAAGGTAACCCTTGTACTGAAAACTAGAAAGAAATTTACATGCCTGAATGGTAATCAACCACAGATACATGCCAACCTCTGGGCTCACATTTAATATAAACAGTGTTACAAAATGTACAAAAGATTCCCCCCCCCCAAGTCCGCGCACTATTCTGTCCCGTAACCGGGGACCCAATTAAAATGTTTAAAGCTTAAAGTCATTGTATGGTGTGTAGCTATATGCCCACAAGTTCTAGTGGGTTACATTCCCTTGTGTAAAAGTAATATGGTTTGGTGTCACCTGATTTATTCCGTGGTGTGAAGTTTGGCGTTGTGGTCTACAGCATTTTAGTGTGGGTGTGGCCTGTCCTCGCTGTTCTCCTCCGGCAGATGAAGTCGAGAGTCTAGATGTTCATTGGTTCAGGTTGGGGCTGTTCCTCGACGTGAAGCGAGGGACCCGCAGATCTGTTTTAATCTAGCCTGCCATAGGTTGAAGATGGTACAATTAAAAGAACTTCTCTGTCGGTGAAACGCGGCGAGGCGTGGTGTTTGGTTGTAGGACCAGAATCAGACAAGATTCGAAACGTTTATTTTGGCATTTTCAACTCGCGATGAGCGGCGAACTGCCAGAGTGCAGCACCAATCAGGCGCAGCATTATTACCGTATAACAGTACGGTAGAACGCCACCGCTAAATACAGTACGGTATATTTCTTCAGCGTTCTCGTTAAATGCCGTATAAGCGCCGATTTTAATCACTCGGCACAGTAGGAGAAGACCTCCGACATATCTTCTCCTTATTGACCCTTTTCTGAATGACCTTGGGGGCCTTGGGGAGGGACGTTGGACTCGACCCAACCCCGGTACAAAATCGTCTAATGTGGCCCAATCTACCACACCTAAAACAAGTCACATTAGGTGAACGACGGCGCCTCTCGTTACAAGAGTTTCTAATTTCAAGTTCAGCACCGTGTGATGATGGAACAATTCGCCCTCCATGCGTCTCGTGTTTTACTTTATCATTTACTACTTGATCACGGGACTCGTCAATCTCCTGGACCGTTCTGGAAACCACACACAGCCGTTCGAGGTCCGCAAAACAACGTGGACGGTCCGCGAACACCAAACGGGATCTCTCTTGGGGCGTCACCCCTTCTAGAATAATTCGAACAATATCCTTCTCGGGCAACCCCAACCTCAAAATCCGGGCAATTTTACGAATATCCTGCACAAAGTCCACCTTTGTTGGCCTGTGCACGATAGAACCGACTACATTTCAACAGCTCACGTTGCCGGCGGAGTATGAAAGAGTCCAACACCTCCCCATGGAGAGAGTCGATACTGCCACCACGACGCAGGGTGTTGGTGACCAGCTCAGCCAATGAACCCCGGCAATACGGATATATAACGGACAAGAGGACATCATCGGACAGCCCCGGAAAATCCGCCAACTGCAGGACGATGTCCAGGAAAACCAACAATTTGCCCTCATCTTCTCCATCCACCACCGGAAGTCTCTGGAGAATGCCGGAAATAGGGTTGGGTAGTCTCTGGTAACCTACCCCCGCCAGAATCACACAATACACCAAACATAATAACCAACATAATAACATAAAAATATTTAAATTTATCAGTTAAATAAAACCAAATTTTTAAATGCTAAATGTTGTAGCTATTAATGTTGTATATTAGCTATCATGAAATACATATTTCATAATTACAAATCTTATAGTTATAAAATTTAGTATCTCCTACACAGTTGTTTGTCATCCTGTAGTCTAAATCATGTAATACTGCCAGTAGTGGCTAGTTAAGTGTTATTTTACAACTCAGTTCACGGAATATACATTCATACAAAGAACACAGTAGGTTCTACTCATTCATAAACACTAACTGCATGTGGGTATAAACAAAAACAGATGACAGGAATTCACATGTTTTTCCGCATATGACAGTAGTGAACAATCATATACAGCTCACCTACCGGAATGTTTCAGAACTACTGCACACTGAGCAGAGATTTTCATAGAATGTTAATTTTCCTACGTCATGACAGTTGAAAGCACATATTGATTTGTCAGTGTAACAGCTCCAAATATGATGTCATGAATGCCGGTTTGCCTGAATCTTGCAAACCTTGCCACATAGATAGCGTAGCTTATGGTTAATAACTGGGTTGGTTACAGTTACCACATAAAACCTGTAGCCCTATAATTTTTTTTCCAGAATACAGTAGCCTGAAAACCATTTTAAAAATAATACATATTATTAAGGATCCACTTTTTCTGGGGGTTGTGCAACCTTGTAACTCTTGCACAACAAGGCCAGCTTCTAACTCTTTGTGAAGGCCAGCTGCCACTGTTCAAATTTGTGAGAGGCATGATATAAGTTGACGGGCACCAGGCTTTACAGACATAACAGTAAGAGAAAATTGTACAAAACAAATTTCAAACACAAATCTTCTACTCATCAGTCCAAGAAACTCGCTCTTTATTTTGCTCTGAGCACTCAGATATTCAAATAGGAATATCCAAACTTAGAGAGTTGAATCCTTCATTTGTAAAATTATTAAGTAAGTTACCATATAATGTATGTTTGTGTAGATGTCATGAAAACTTCATTGCAGCTGTCAAGGCCTTGCATGATGTCTTCATTTCCTTTCCAAAATATGCATACATTTTGGAATCACTTTCTCCGTAATTTTTTTCAGAAAAGTTTTGTTTAGCCTAGGCGCACACTTGCGATTTTTGTCACACGACAGATTAATCGCAAAAATGGAACACGTAGTTTTAAATGCCAGTGCACTCACGTGTGACTGAGAAATCGCAGCGATTAAAAAATAGCAACATGTTCTATTTTATCAGTGACACGATTGTCGCTGGCTCGAATGAATCACACAAACATGTACAGACCTGCACCCACTTGCGATTCTGTAGCCACGATTGCTTGGCTGTTAGTCTTGAGAGGAGTGTATTGCTGAGTAGACTACCACCATGTCTGGCACCGAATCTGATGATACTCTGTAAATTGTGTCCTAGACCCAGAGCTAATTATCAATGAAGTTGAAAAACGACCACGGTCTGACTATTTCAAGCAACTTGTCAAAGCTTTTAATACTCATTCTGTAGTATTTGAAAAATTCTTTGAGGTGTAATCGTAAATCCGCATGAATTTTATAAAACTGTCCATTCAGCATCCTCTGACTGATAATTGGATGTACCGAGTATTCTTTTTTGTATCGCTTCTGTTTTTCTTTTAAGCATAACATCAAACCCACAAGACAAGTTGTTTCTATGACGTCCATTCTATAATGACAAAAAATTATGGTAAAATTGCGATTTATTTATCACAAGTGAGCGAATTTCAATATTTTTTTGCGACCATGATTTTTTTCTTATTGTGACAGATAATTGCAAGTGTGCGCCTACCATTAAGTAGGTATGAATTGTGTAAGAATAAACTCAAGCTTCAAATAGAACAATTATTAACTGAAAATAGTTTATGTAAAATGGTTTTCTTGGAAAGAGTGGAAGAATCTTTTGTGCAAAGTGGTAGAACAAGACACTGTAGATGAACTAGTTTAGTATGTTAATTCAGAGTTGTGACAGTTTAAAAATTACATTTATTCTAAAAGAGAACAGGCCAAATGCTTCAAGGTACACTGGACTCTGACAATGTTAAAAGCATATGACATGGATCAGAGGCAAATCCTCAGAGCAAGTAATGCAAGCAGTGGTTGCCCAGATAAAATCAGGCAAAAGTAAATGAATGGTTATATAACCAACATTATTGTTGTCATCAAAAACTGTTTTACGTGCCTTCTTATCTCTCATCATTTGAAAACCAGCAGCGCATTTGTCATCTTCCATCCAGTCAAAATGATGTTGATAACTTGATTTGATCAGTTTTTAATATCACTTCATTTCTAGTTCTGTGCACTGTTTTAACAGCTGACTGATTGTCTGCCCCCCCAAGGCAATCACTTCAAAAAATGCTTTGTTGCACCAACTACAAGTTGCCTATAATTTCATAAATCTTGGCATTTATTTAGGATTTCGCAACTACACTTTCATTATCTAGCCTTCATTTCTATATTAGGCTACAGTCAGAAATACTCAAACTTATAACAATAACCTGTGAGTACAATGGATTGCTGGTACCTACGTACATACGTACATTCTGGCTATCAGAAATGCAAAAAGCAACCACTCTTTAGTAGTGCTTTAAGTCACTAGGAGTGGTAATAGTGTCCTGCTCAGTGGAAATGCAGCCATTGTTTCTATTTTTTACTTTTTGGTTGGCATTGTTTGAGGTTAGCCATGATGTGTATCCTGAGAACTGGTTGTCGAAGTCATAATTTTTGAAACTAGGAAGTAGAATCACAGCTTACTAAATGCCACTTCCTTACTCCTCATACAAATACATTTGATGAATATTTTTCTCACACTAACACAAACAAGTGCATACCTGAGTATTTTTTAATGATTTCCTAGCATTGGAAAATAAATGTACGTATGCTTACATTGTGTTTAGAGTTGATGTTTGCACTACCCATTGGTCAGGAATCGCCATTGACAAATCCTCAGTGTCTCTAATTGTTGTGTAACATGGCTGGCCTTTTCAGAGAACTCATGCATTTCTCAGGATAAAATACATAGCTACCATTTGGGATAGCCACAAATTAACTTGTTTATGTGTCACTTGTAGGTAACATGTGAAGGTAAGCAACATTTTATGTTGACATTCTCTGTTGAATATTTCAATAATCTTAACCACACAAAAAACCTATTCTTGCATGTATGTCAAAGGTTATAGAGGAAATTCCAGATGACATAGGACAAGACAAACTAATCTTTTCCAATCAGCCACATATGAATAGGTGGTCAACCAAATATGAATAGAGCACGCATCTACTGACGCATATACAGTGCAAATGGTATTGGATTTTTATCCAATGATGATCTCCAATGAGGGATATTTTATGATCTGATGATGAAGCATATGATTTGAAATGTGTTATCTATATATAAAAAAAAAGTCATAAGGCGGACTGAAAAAGGTTAGTTTGTCTATACATACAAGTGACTTGGATACCATTGTAAACACAGAAGTTAAATAGGGCAAGTCCAAATTTGTTCCAATAGTCCCCATTTGCAATTCAAAAATAGTACATAGTTGACAGCTTGAAGTGGAGAAATGCTGAAAAAAGATAATATGGAACTACTTTGCAACCAGTCAGAAAAGGGCCCTGTAGACAGTATAGGAGGAGCTGTAAAACGATAGCTCCAACAATCAGTTTTAAGTATAAAAGATTTAATTTTCATGCAGCCTACTTTGTTTAGAGTTGCCTGACATGTTTGTGAGATTAAAGTTACAAATACTATTCATGATGGTATTGATTTTGTAAACAAGAAACATAATATTAAAACTATATTTCAAGTACGTAAAATGATTAAACTGATGCGTGCGTAGTCCCGGGTTCAATTCCCGGAAGAGGTTCCATACGGTGTGCACTCAGCATTGTGAGGCAGAACTGAGTAGCCAACTGAGATAACAGCGGCGCCTCCTGGCTGTGAATATCACAACTAGCGGCTGTCAGCTTGTTGACTGGCCATACAACTGTCACACTAAAATACAAAAGCCGCGTAGTATGCCTTGGTCCTCTAAGGACTGTTGAGCAGAGGTTTTTTAAAATGGTTAAAGGAATTTCTAAGGAGCATGTCATGATGTGATTTCAAGAAGAAACATCTTGAAATTTTTATCTCATAGAGACAAAATAAAATAAAAAATCCATACAAAATCAAACCAACCTATGGAAAATGGCATAGCAAGATATGATATGACAACATCATATTTTTTATTCCAGCTCAGACAATGACTCACATGGCAATCCTGAAGCCACTTACGGACCTGATGTCTGAAATCTAAAAAGCAGCTGTTTTGTCTTGATAGAATTGAGAAAGAACTGAGAGTGAAATTTAGATGCATGACTATATGCCAGAGTGATGTTGGAAGAATGATGTAAAAGTTATATGCCTAAAAATTGTCTTAACTGTCTTTTAAAGATTGATGAACAAGATATTTGTTAAATTCAGTCAGACTCTACAGACACTGCATTGCCCTGAAGTCTAAAAGAAAAGGAACAGGTTACATTACAAATTTAAAAAACTAGTTGATATTAAAGAAAAATAAGTGAAGTGTGAACATCAACTGCCACTAGTATGTATTAAGTTTTACAATCATGTTGCTAATATCTGATAAACATTTTAAGTTTTTTGAAAACTAAGATAAATAAGATAGTTCACAATTAGTGTGTTTAAGTAAATTAGTTTAATGTAGAATCTTAAAAAGTCTTTCAAGTTTTTCTGATAATGACTGAGTTGTTTTTGAGTTTATACTAACTTCAGAGTGTTCACTTGTCATAGGTAATAATAAAATGAAATGTAAACCAAATTTTGTTACAAGTATATGTAAAATTTAATTTCTGTATTTTTTTTTCATTTCAAATGTGTTTTTCCTCTTAAAACCAAATTTACAGTAATTTTTAGAAAGAGACAAAATGTAATCTGAATTACCGAGAGATAAACATCTTTATTGTTTAATAAAATTTACTATTTTTCTAATGAATTTAACTGTTAATGATATGTTTATAGGAGTGAAGTGTTTCTCCTCCAGAAATCCTATGTATATAGAATAATAAGGAGAATGTAAATTGGCCAGTACAAACCTGACAATAGTCTTTGAACAGTGGCTTGCAGATGCACAATGAACAAAACATCTTGTTGCAAGGCTAACAAAATTTTCATTCATGTTGCACATGTGTTCAGCAGTGTTTCACAGTGTTTGACAGTAGTGTGAAAAGCTGCTGGAGCAAGGCTGTTTGTTGTGAAGTGATATTATGTGACAGAGAGAGATAGTGTGTGACTGAGACAGTGTACTCTCCTCTCTAGTCACCATTGGTACACCTTCAGTGGGGGTCTGTGGCGTAGCTAGGCTTTCTGGTGCCCGGGGCAAGGAGATCGTCGGCCGCCTTGCCTTCACAATTAAAAGGAGACAAAAGAGCAAAAATGAAGGCCCATCCAGTGAACAAAGTACTAAATAAAAGCAAATGTGTAGATTTATGTATGAAATCACGTCCAGCATAAGAATATTTGTTAAGTTAAAATTCAGAAATTACATAATATAATAATATTATAGGTATTCAGTTTGTATACATTTATTAGTAACAAATGTAAACTATAAAAATGTAGTAAAATAAGACATTTTTAACATAAAAATATTCTAATAAACGTGCAGATTCCTTGTAGGTCTAAAGCGCATTGTCAAAACAATATCCTAAAGCAACATAAAATTAAACAAAGAACTACATTAAAAAGTAATAAAATAAATCACTTACCATTACAGGTTAATGGTTCCATCTTCTATTAATAAACACTTAATATTTATTTTAATATTTCATAAATATTTAAAACGAGACATTTTAAAATGTAACTTTCTGGTCTTAATTGCTGCAGAGACAGTTATTAAATCACTATAATCTAAAGACGAAGCAATGTCGTTTTCAGTTGAAAGTATCGCTAGATTTGATACCCTGTCTTGAGATATTGTTGATTATAGGTACGATTTAATCAATTTAGGTTTACTAAACGATCTTTCACAAGAAGACGCAGACAATGGTAAGGTAGGCAAAATTTTTAAAGTTGTTGCTAGTGTTTTGTGGGCTTCTAATCTCATTGAAGAAATGTACTGTAGAAGTCCCTGAGGTGTAAAGTCCATGTGTTCTCCATCAACATTTGCCCTTTTTAATAAAAGTATGACGTCTTTCAAGTCACTGAATAATTCTTCACTGTTTAGGTCATGTGGATACAGTTTCGCAAAGCATTGTGCACTTAATATTGATTTGGGAAAGCTGTTCCTTAAAATGTATATCCCCATCATTTACGTACGCCTCAAATTTACAGAGGAACCCAAAGAGTTTTTCTAACTCTTTTGTGTTAGAGAAATGGCTTGACATTTCAACTGACAGTTTGTCCAAAATTTCTATTAGAGAACGTTGCATTTCTTGTCGAACGGTTAACGCAGAATCGTCTGCATACTCCCCTGGCTTTGTGAGCTTCCTTCTTATCCTTTTTGTGATACTGACACCCCATTCATTACATACCTGTTCTGCCTTAGCCTCTTAGTAATGCTGTTGTCACACAGCTCATTCCTCCAAAATTTTAATTTGTCCGTTAGTGTCTTCAGAAGTGCCAATGCTTTAATAAAGCTTATTCCTTTGGTCTGCAAGATTTTCTGGATTTTGTCCATAGAAAAAAAAATATCTGTCCAGAAACAGACCAAGGCCACAAAATTAAAGTTTTCTATCGCATTAATTATTAATGCTGCATCTTCCCTCATATCAATTGTTTCAGTTGGCGTATCCCTCAGCAAGGGCGGCCCTAACAGGGAGGCGCTCGGACACTGTCCCCCCTGTGAATATGTTAAGGAGATAACGTATAAATAGATTTATTATCCGGTATATTATACTTCATTTCATATTTTTCAAGGTGATAAAATTATCTTTTTTCAATAGAAAATAAATATTAAGTTCGAAAATACGGCGTCAAAACAATATGAATCAGCTGCTAATAACTGTCGTCTATACGGCTTGCACAGGGACACTTGTCAGCAGCCCGGAGGACACTCTGACTGCGCCATCCAATACAATGTTGCCAAAGCCTCTTTACTAGGTAAACTAAAAATTCTCCAGGAGTAAAATGACAACATAGCCGAGCTACTCCAACAGGCGTTTCGGACGGCGGCCGAATGTCCAATTCCATTGTACGCATACGTTTACCTGAACTTTTCGCGCCATTTGCCCGAAGTCCGAACATAACCGTATTTTTCACATGTGTTTTCAGTCCGGTTTGTTTAGTCAGTGAGTCAGTGTTCATTCGGTGAATCTTCCGGCAGTAACGCATAACATCGTCTTAAATCGGATAACTTTGTTCATGTGAGTGAATGTATTGTTTAAATCACATTATTTCGTGAGACTAATTTGAAATGAATTCTGTCGAGCATTTAAAAAACAATGTTTGTGATTTTGAAACGCGATTGGCAATTAAAAATTTGGGCGCACCAAGACCAATTTTAAATATTTCACAGCCACATAAGAATGGGAGTAGGGTATTCAACCGAAAGTTTAGTGAAAAACATTATGACTTCGCAAAGTGGTTATGTGGTTGTGATAAAAGTAATGCATTTTTCTGTTTTGTTTGCTTATTATGTTCTCCTCGGGTAGATGCGGCATGGACAATAAATGGTGTTACTGATCTAAAACATTTAAAAGAGAAAGTAAAGAAGCATAGTTCAAGTGAAAAACATTTGAACTATGAAGTAGAATTCTCTCTGTTAGGATCAATCAACATTCAAAGCCAGTTAAATTCAGCCTACAGGCAGTCCATTAAAGAACACAATGAAAATGTTGAGCAGAATCGGTATATTTTAAATCGTATAATAGCGTGTATTAAATTTTGTGGTTCCTTCGAGCTTGCTTTGAGAGGACACGATGAAAGTTCGGATTCGGATAATCCTGGAGTATTTCGTGGACTTGTTGATTTGTTAGGGGAAGTTGATAATATATTTAAAAAACATTTGCTAGAAAAAAAGTCTTTTCAGGGATTGTCAAAGACAATCCAAAATGAATTGTTAGATTCAATGCTAGTTGTAGCTCGTAACTTGATTTTAAAAGAGATGGAACAGGCTGAATTCGTTGCAATACAAGCGGATGAAACCACCGACATTTCAGTGAGAAAGCAATTGGTTTTAATTGTCAGGTACACAATCGGTAGCAAAATCTATGAACGATTTTGGGGTTACTTTACCCCGGAATCTCAAAACGCGCAGGGAATTTCGAAGTGCATTTTACAGTAACTCCAATGTTTAAAAATTTCGTAAAAGCCATTGAAATTGATTGCACAGAGTTATGATGGTGCATCTGTCATGTCAGGCAGTGTTAACGGTGTGTGCAGGCGCTTATAAAACAACATTACCCAAACGCTCACTATATTCACTGATATGCTCATAAATTAAATCTAGTGGTAGCCAAAGCAGCTAGTTGTAATACAAATGTCAGAGTATTTTTTTCTAATTTAGACGGCTTCCCTTCATTTTTTTCCCGATCTTCAAAAAGGACAGAAGTGCTGAATAGTGTAGTGAAAAAACGCCTTCCCCGAGGATGCAATACCCGTTGGACATTCTACAGTAAAACGGTAACAACAATTTACAATCACAAAGACGATTTGGTGAAATGTTTCGAGCAGATCATAAGTGATGAAAGCGATGCCAGTACTATTCGAAAAGCATACGGTTTACTCAATTTGTTGCAAGATGAAAATTTCCTTTTTTGGTTAGATCTTTTCAATAAGATAATGCCTCATGTAGAAATTTTATTTTGTCAAATTCAAAAAAGAGGTATTGATTCTGTTTTTGTCAAAAGTTGTATCGAAATATTTAAAAATCATATTCAAAATGTAAGAGAAGGAATTGATGACTTCGTTTGCACAAACCAAATGAAAAGGAAACGATCTGATGAAAACAAGGTAATGAACGCAAAAGAAATATGCGACATTATTTTGGTGAGTGTAAATGATCGCTTGTCATTTACTGGACATTTATCTTTGGCCTCCCTTTTTGACACAACATTTTTTGAAAAGTATCGAATAAATTTTCCAAAATATATTTTTGACGAAGTCCTGCAGCACTATCCTTCTATCGTAGATAATAATAAATTGACTGCTGAACTTAATGTACTTTATAAAAGAGATGATTTTATCCGTGCTCCTGGTATTTCATCGTTGTTGGATGTAATGATTGAGAATAATTTGTGCGACACATTCTCAGAGACTGTAAAACTGCTGAATGTTGTGTGCACAACTCCAATGACGACGGCTGAGAGCAAACGATGTTTTTCTACATTAAAGAGAATTAAAAGTTTTCTGCGTAATACAATGACACAGGATCGCCTAAATTCCCTATCAATGCTTTCAATTGAGAGAAAGTTTATTTCTCAATGTGAAAATTTTAATGAACTTGTGATTGATAATTTTGCTTCTGCTAAAACTCGTAAAATGGACTTCTTATTTAAATCGTGTGTCCGTTGAATTATTCTAAAATAACGCATTTTGGAATGTAAATATCAATTATTATTATTATTATTATTTTTTTTTTTTGTACCAACAGTGTAGTTAGGCCATATAAACTATAAATCATAGCAAACGAATTACTGTAGATATTCAATTATATACTGTTAGTGAGGCTTTGGTGTTACGTGTCATGGAGACTGATAATGACAGTCAAGGAGTCCTGTGTTCTAATCAGCACCGGCGATACAGTGGGTACACAGCCTTCCAGATGCATCTGGAACACTGGAATCGTCCTAGGTGAGTACATGTGCACTGTATTTTTTTACATATATTATTAAAATGATTTAATTTTTAAGAGATTAGATTTACTAGGACCAGATTGTCTAGGGTTACTGACACATTATTATTATTCTGTAGAGGGGCATTCAGAAACCTTAAAACACAAACATACTGATACATACTCTTAAATAAACCCACAAAAAATAATGTACTGAGTCTCATATATGATGCTTAAATGAACAAACAAGTAAAACATCCAAGTGTCCTCCCCAAGTTTTTTGGCCAGAGCCGCCACTGTCCCTCAGTATCTCCAGTGCAGCGATAACTTCATCCAGCTGAGTGGATATTGCTTTCACCGCATCTGCTTTTGAACTACACCTGATATCACAATTTCCGTTTAGAGTATTATTTACGAAGTCTTTCAGAACACTCCATTTATTAGTAGAACGGGACAAGAAGGTGAATAGACATTCTACTGACCCAAAAAATGTCACTGCCTGAACATTTACATGAGCTGCATAAATTCCAACCTAGTTCAGTGTGTGGTTCTCACAGCTAGTGGATTCAAATATTCGAATCTAATATTATATAATATTATATTATATATGCTTTGTAGAGCAACACCGGGAACACGGTCTACATTGTTGCGAGTAATGTTCTGTCCTTCCTCTCCTGTAATTTCAAGGCTGCACGATGCAACATCATCCATGGTACTAGAACCAAGTGAATCTTGTAACTGTACTTTGAAGTATTCACATAGTTAACTTTACTGTATTTATCAACAGCCTTGTCGCTAACAACATCCATTTTATCGCAAGTTGATTCCTTGTTAATTGTAATATTTTGACATTCAGGGTTCAACTTTCCTCGAATAAAAGATTTCATAAACTCTTTGGAACCTGTAGTTCTTAATCTTCCTTTCCTCCTCTTCCAAACCTGGGCGCCACTGAGATTACTTCATTTCATATCAGCTTCAAATAAAGTAAAAAAATTGATTTTCAATAATAGTATTAGCGTGATGACATACACGTGAAGTATTATAGATATACCCACAAAACGCACAAACCAAAAACAAACCGCAAACTCAAGATACTCATTAACAACGGATGATCAACACATCAGCTGCGTCGAACTGGGAAGAATTGCACATACGTAGCCCACATAACTTTTTTTTATACATTTGCAAATAATATATTCGCCTGTATACGAATAGCAATTAAGATTAACTATACAAAGCTAATACAATATGATTATCAGTTCTCCTTTCCAGCACAACAACTCACTACAAAGTCGCAAAAAATATTAATTATGTTATGTGTTATGCTTCTTTTATGAAAGGAATAGTCATATCAAAGAAACAAGTTGTTTGTAGTTTTATAAACTGAAAACAATTTTTTCATGTCTATCCTCACTTTGCCGCCCTCCTGGCTATGCTGCCCGGGGTGGCAGCCCCCTTGTCCCCCCACTACGCCTCTGGTGGGGGTAATTCATTTGTTGACTCCACTCATTTTACTGCACGAGACAAGCTATCAGGTTTGTATCTCATGCCCTTTTTCACAATACAAGTTACCAGAATTAGGAACCACAAACTAATAATCACAAAAATACAAGTACAATATATGGTATGTTTAAAGATATATATTAAAGACATATGTATATTTCTGTGTGTTCAAATTTAACATTGCAATAGCCTCAAAATTTTTAGTCAATCTGTAACATGGATTACCATGGCATTCACATGAATATAACTATAATATAAAATGCTCTAGAACTGTAATGCAATGTTATCTAGTGAAAAATCTTTTTTTCCTACCATTGTTAATTTCTGCATACCAGCACAGGTGACAAAAAAAGAGTATTGTATTTTTCTCATTTTTTTAAATTTAAGTAAGTCACTTGGCTCATGTGTATTGGAATTGAGGCCTACTCATAATATAAAGTACCCACAGTTCATAATTTTAACTGTAGTTATAACTTTTATTATTCATATAAAATTTTATAAAATATGTAAAAATTGTATAAAACAAACATAAAAATATCCCATTGTCTCTGCATGCCAGTGTAACATGGATCAATGGTAAAAGGGACAGAAAGAAAATTCAAGCGACTGAAATTAAATTTTTAAGAAGCACACGGGGATATTCTCTTGTGGATAAGAAAAGGAATGAAGATATTAGACAAGAACTAAAAATTGAATCTTTGCACAAGAATATTAAAGACAATAATTTATTATTCAGTTTCTTCAACATAAGACTTGTGAGGGTTCCATGTTTCTTGATCTTTCAGGTCAACTATTTCTTGCCATTGCTTCTGGAGAAGTCTGCAAAAAAACAAAGCTAATCGAAAACTGACAAATAAATGTATATGCATTTGTATTTATGTTTGTCCATATGTGTAAAATATAATAATATGAATACATTCATATCATAGTAGAGTGCAATTAAGTTTTTATACCCAAAACCACACACTTACACTCTTCAAAGGTGACGATTTGTGGGTTCTACAGCCAACTCTTAATTATCCCGTAGGTACATCAGAAATCAATTTTGCAATTTAACTGTGCAAATTTTGCAATTTGTCTGTTCGTTTAGGATGTAGTTTTTATTTGTTTTCGTGTGTTTGTATATTTCCAATTGTTCTAGAGTGTCTAGTTTTCGGCCTTTTGTGTGTACATGTAGAATGTTCAGGTTATTGTCGATGTTTTTGTATGTGTGGTTTGCTTCAATGAGGTGGTTTGCAAAGGTGGATTCTGTAGTGGAGTGGAGTGCCTTTGTGTGTTCAATGTATCTTTGTTTGAAGCTACGTCCTGTCTGGCCTATGTAGAATTTGTTGCAATTTGCAGACGAACAGGCAAAATTCAAATTGCACGCATTATTCGAACATATCTCACCCCACACACACAACATCGCTCTTTCAAAATTCGATTCCGTCGCCCACAACAGGACGGACAGCGCTACCAGCGGCAACCTCTGAAGAAGCTTTTTAAAAGTGAAAACCGGTTCAGGTTGTAAGGTAAAACTTTATGTTTTTACTTATAAAAAACTTTGTGTTCCGAGTCATTAATGAAATAGTTGTATTTAGTTAAGTAACGGACATGTCATGGACAACGAAATCCAAGAATATAGATATGTATTTGTAAATTTTAAAATGTAAAACATCAAGTAGACAATTAAATACCTGCAGCCATAATACATGGGCTTCACACTGACTAGAAGTTGAGAAAGTATGTTTACACATGGCATAACTACAACAGATAGAAACTGCACCTGGTTTATGGGAATAGAGTCTGCTTTCTGACGATCCATTGTTTTCAGTGGTGTTAAACCCATTTTCTTTTCTATATCACCCTACAAAAAAAAAAAACACTATATACTGTAGAAATATACTCATATATAGACACCCATGCACAAACATCATGACTGAAAGTACATAAAATGTAGTATGTAAGTTTCTTCTCATAACACTGTCAGCGCATACCTCCTCATACATTAGCATACAATTTATGCAAATGAATTATTTGTTTTTTTCACAGTACACCAGCAATTGGGAGGGGGACATAGTAGTCAATGAGTGTGTCACTTAACTACTGTAACGTTTATTACCACGTTACAAATCCAGGGAACCCATCTTAATTGACACCTGCCAATTACATGGGCTGCCTACGTTGTAACGAACTGTTATTAAACTCAAAATAATTGAACAAATTACTTAAGCTAATTATTAGGAAACAAGGGAAGGTATTTCACTGATTTATGCACTCATTTTCATGTGTAATAAGATGACTTCTCTTTATTAACAACTGATATGAAAAGATCCCATGACATAATTAATTAGATTAAAATATTTGAATGGTTTTCAGAAAAACTGGGGATCAAACTGATTATGTATTCTTTTACCTCGGATCCGAGTTTACTTTAAGTATATCTATAGCAAAGACTTCTGAGTATTTTGTGTTCATCTAGATGCTTGCAAGACTTCTTTTACCATTTGAAGAATGGTATTATTAACTAAAGTGATTATAATTTACATTTACATATAATGCGTTACAACGTATGATATTGAATATTACAGTAAACTCTTAGTTGGTCTCATTTAAATTTTAAATAAAATTATAGTCTTTGAAAAGTCTCTTTTCTCTGTAAGTTAGGTCTCAAATATAATTAACTCTCGATAGGCGAGCTATCGAGTCACCTTTTCAATAGGTCGTGGTAACCTCGTCCTGGGGTGTCTCTCTTGGGAATTCTTGAAGTCAGCGTCATCATCTGAGTCTTGTCTTCGGCAAGTACTAGATAGGTGGTTCACTGCGGAGATTGAAGTTTCTCTAGTTTAAGTTGGTGTAGATCCACGTAGGTCCTCGTCAGCATCTTATGCCTCGTATACGTCTACATGTGAAGTTTATGCAGGTCACATCTTCATGTGTAAAGTTGTACTTGAATTTACCTCTTGAGGGGAGACGTCATCTTGCTTTCTCTTGTTAGTTTTTTTGTTTTAACTTATTACATTTTTCTTTTTAACACAACTTTCTACAATTCACACATTACACTCGCTCGCCATGTTTAGCAGTGGTAGCTAACATTTAAAATTAAATTTAAACAGTGCATTTTGGTGGAGCTCTCGCTCGTAGTTCTATACGCTCTGACGGCAGCATTGTGACTCTCTACTCGATTCGACTGGCACATTACAACGGAGAGGGGCAAGTACTCCGCGATAATATAGTTCCTATTTTTATTTAAATTGATATTCTTATTACAAAAAAAAACAATACATTAATTCTACATATATAATTTAAGTGAATTATTTTAACTACTCTTGTGACTTCAAATTACTAATTACAAAGATTGTGATTTTTATATCTTCCTAAGTTACAGACGACTCGCTATGCACGTTGTGTCCGGAATTAACAGGTCACCGCATGATGACTAGCAAAGGGTTAATTGTGATATTAATAACTTTTTACAATTCAAATTTTTTATTAATGCTTTAGTTAGATTTTCCATTTACATCTCATACTTATTCTGAGTTAGGACAGGCGCTTTAGGTTTAATAGTGCGATTTAAAAATACTTAATTGCTAGTAAATTAATTTTTTATTTATTTAAAATTCTATATTCAATTAAATCGTCACATACTCCACCGCTTAAATTCCACATTACGGAGGTTTTGTGAGCCTAACGCAAAATTGAGGACTTGGAGTATGCTTGGTGTCAGTGTGTGGAATTTCTCTCACGTAGTTATTGGCAAGCATTATACCCATTTGTTTCTTCTCCACAACACAATATACTTGTATATTTTCTTATAAACTACCTTTTTTTTTTTACATACTATTCATACTTAATATCTACATTTTAAAACACAAAACTCTTTCTTATGTCTAGTGTACTACTTAAATCTACAACCGGTTTTTTCTTTGGGTTTTTTATTACTCTCTTCTTAGAGTAATTTTCTAAATATTTTGCTATTTAGAATTCAGTTTAGTTCTCATTGAGTACTCATTTACTTATCTTTCGCTGAACTGGATCTCAGGTTGATCAGGCCTCATTTCCAAATTCTACGATTAACACTTAGCAAGGTTACTGAGGTATAATATACTTCACTACCTAGTATTACCTTTTCTATTTTTGGCTATCCTATTTCTTCTTTTCTCCTTATACAATTTTATCTGCGAAATATGTGTTCGCCGCACATATTTTCGAGTCGCAGGTTCATACAGGGCTACTGTAACTGGAGTTAAGTACTTCTGGATTTGGTAAGGGCCACACCATCGGTATGATAGTTTAGAGGTGGTCTTATCAATTGCACTACTAGTCGGGTGAGTCTTGTACATTACTAAGTCACCTACTTGGTACCTAACTGAATTGTTATGAATACTTTTCTCGTGGTATTTTCTGGATTTCTCTAAGTTCGCTCTTAAATTAGAGCGGGCTTTATTCCATATTTGCTTAATCTGCTTATCCTTTATTTGCGGAGGTAGCAGGTCGTGTATTTTCCATTTAGTGGACAAGGGGTGGTTTGGTTTGTATTTATACAGTAACTCAAACGGGGTCGACTTGTGACCTTCGTGATAAGCTGAATTAAAGGCGTATTGTATCCAGGATAGGTTTTGGTCCCAAGACATATGATCGTTCGCATGGTAGGAGATTAATGCAGATTTGAGGTTTCGTAGATACCTTTCAGCAATATTGCCTTGCGATCGATACTCCGTAGTAGTTATATGGTCTATTCCTAACTTGAAACACATATTCTTAAATTCTTTCGCTTTAAACTGTGGTCCATTATCTGACACTATACGTACAGGTGTACCGTAGTCTTTAAATAATCTTTCCTGTAATATTTTTACAGTCGTCGACGCTAATGCTCGTCGCACGGGATACATCCAAACAAATTTGGTGAACGAATCTACACAGATGAGTAACATAGTATTACCTGATTTCGATCGTGGATAAGGACCTGAAAAGTCTAGATAAAGTTTAGAAAAAGGGGTCTTAGGGATTTCTGAAATCAATTGGCTTACCTGATTATTTCTGGCCGGTTTACTGAGAGCACATAATTTACATTTCTTTACGAAACTGGCTATTTCGTTGTTCATATTGTTCCAATGATATTCCTTTCGAACACGATGTATTGTTTTATTGATTCCCATATGGGCTCCAATGGTAGATGAATGGAAGTACTCCATCAGCATGGGCTTAATCACATCAGGGGCGATTATTCTTAGTTCCTTTCCACTTCTTATTTTATGGCATAGTACACTTTTACTCAATACGTATTTCTCGGCTTTAATACCTTGCTCAAGTTGTTCTATAATAGGTTTCAGTAAGGGGTCTTGTTGTTGATACAAGGCAATGTTTGTAAAGGCAAGGGGGAACTCAGTAATTACGGTGTTAGCAAGTGCTGTTTCCGGATTCTCCTTGCTTCCGGGAGTATTAGTGGGCGACTGGAACATACGGGACAGGGTATCAGCGACTACGTTTTGTGTACCTTTAATATGCTGTACTCTGAATTTGTAGCAGTTTAACCTCAATACCCATCTTCCAATACGTCCTAACTGTTTAGGGTGATTCAGTAACCAAGATAATGCTTCACGTAGGTGTTTAAGATGTTGTTCCATTGATTCACTATATATAACGATGTCGTCCAAATAGTGATACACATATTTAAATTTAATATCGTGAAATATCCTTTCTAATAGTCTACTACATACGGAACTTCCTTGAGATATTCCAAAGGGTACTCTAGTAAATTGGTACAAGTTAAAAGGAACGGCAAACGCGGTTAGACGTTTTGATTCTTCCGAAAGGGGTATTTGGCGAAAAGCTTGATTCAGATCCATTACAGTAAAGACTTTCGCTTTCGTGAAGTAATGGAAAGCACTATGGATGTCTGGAAGAGGAATAGATTCAAATTCTATTCTTTTGTTTAATTGCCGGTAGTCCACAACTAGTCTGTGCTTATCGTGACCTTTCGGTACTAAAAAGGAGGGAGATGAATATGGGGACGTAGAGGGTTCAATTACTCCTTGCTCCAACAACTTGTTCATATGGTTTCTCATCATTTCCATCTTGGGAGGCGACAACTTGTACGGAGGTAGGCGTATTACTTTCTGATCGCTCAGATTAATTTTATATTCTATTAGTTTAGTGAGTCCTAGCTTAGGTGTAAGAACTGAGGAAAATTCTTTTATTAATTTCTGTATTCTCATTCTATCTCTACTTTCTAGATGAGATAAATCAGACTCTTGGTGTATTACGTGTGCAGTAGATGAACTAGTTTTTTCCTGTTTGTCATTATTACAATCAAATCTATATTTCCGTGTACAGTCGAATCGAAAATAATATTTTTGCTCATAGATGTCAAGAATCATTCCCGTTTTACTAATAAAGTCTGCTCCCAATATTAAGTCGGGTCCTAATTCATTACATACTAACATAGTAAAAACCCAGGTTAGGTTCTTGATTTTAACTTTAACGGTAATGCTCAGTTTTATTATTATATTTCGTTTATTGGCGGTAGCACACTTTATATTCACCGCTTGACTCCGTTTTACTAGATGGTGTTTCAATAATTTGTCTGCTAACTCTTGACTGATTAAGGTTCTGCTAGATCCCGAATCAATTAATGCGATAGTGGAGGTAACACCTAGGTCTACTTGGATTAAGGGTAATAGACTTTTAGTCCAGTTACATTTATTTATCGCGTTACATTTTTCAAGAAACTTTCTCACGTAGGGATCTACTTCTTTTGAATTTCTTTTCCTTCCACTTTCGTTATATAATAAGTTTTTTTTTTTATACGTTTCTTTAGGTTCACCAGATTTCGAGTTGCTGCGGAAGACACAGGATTTCGGGTCTCCCTGCCTTACATGTTTTTTGGATCGGAGTGTTTACGTTCCAATTGCTTACTCTTACAGTCCTTTCTTATGTGTCCATACTTGCCGCAATTATAACAGATGGGCTTATTATGAGGAGGGTACCTGGTTTCCGTTTTAGATGGTGTTACACTTAACTTACCAGAACTGCGCACATTGTGAGGTCTATTGAATACTTGCCTTTCATGCAGGGTTGTTACACCGGGCTCTAGGGCTCGCAATTTATTTCTATTTGTTTCTGCTAATTTCATCGTATGTCTATTTTGATCGGAGTACCATACATTTGACGAATGGATACTGCATTGTTCTAGATCTGCAATGGTGTTTGGTCTATTTATCAAAGCTAAACGAGATCTTTCCTCTGGTGACAGTCCTACTAAAATGGTGTCGACCATCTGTGTCTCATTCCAATCTACACGTAGTAGTCGAGATGACTCCCTGATATCGGAGATGTAATGAGCTAATCTCTCGTGATTTCCTTGTACTCGTAGTACGGTCTTTCTTTTAAGTTCTTCATAAATTCCGGTTGGAATAAAGTACTTTATTATTGAACTATGTAGGTCTTCTACTGGAAGTGTACAGCTTAATGCTTCTATCACACGATTCTTTAACGGGGGTTTACATTTCGGTAGCAGAACTTGCAAAATTTGCCAATCATTCAGCTGCTGTAGATCTTTTATCTGCAGGAGATATTTAATGAAATTTAGTAGTTTGGAGACATTTAATCCATCGGTGTAAGGGATTTCAGTTAAAAGTTTCTCCACAGGATGAGTGATTTTTTTATATAGGTCTGCTTTATGGTTCAAGGTGGGCATTCCTTTAGGAGAACGATATGATGCATTAGGGGTGGTCAATTTGTGCGTTCCGGGGTGAATCTGGAAACGATTGGGAGGAAGGGCATTTAAATCTCTATCAGGATATTGCTCGTGGTTAGCTTACATTTGCGATACGGCGGGTGAGTCCCGATCAGTGTTAGGCGGAGGTAGATCAGTAGTAGGGGATTGAACTGGGGAGATGTGTAATTTCTTCAAGGACTTCTCTATTTCATCCATTCGGAACGAGTCGGATCTTCTTCTTAACTCATTAATAATAGTGGGTAAGCGACGTAAAGCTTCGTCAGCAAAGTTTTGCACTTCAGGAGGTATTTCCGTAAGATTAGGCCAGATCAACAAATTTTTCATTCGCCGGGTTAAAAGCTCTATTCTCTGGGTAGTCCGCAAAATTATCGCCGGAGATTTCTCGTCTTGGAGGGTTTGAGACAATAAGGTTAGCTCACTATACTTGGCATTACAAATCTCTCTCTCGCTCTCATAATCGAGTCCGCTTAGGTTGCTTAATTGCGCGGGTGTATCAAATCCACTTTCGCGTATTGATCTACGCAATTCCGCGACTGTTACATTCGCATGGGGTAGTCCACGCAAAAGAGCTTTGTAAGACAGCTCATCCTTTAATAGTAAATCCGGATTAAATTGGGCCATTTTTATCTTATTTCTAACACATTAAAATGTACTTAAAATTGATTTTACAACACTACACACTAACTACATAGACAAGGTGCATTCTTGGGTAAATCATTTGCATAATTCAGAAGAGAATAATTTCTCTTCTAAGGGAGAGACAGAAATTCCACACACACATATTTCAATGTTAAATCGCCAATCAGCTGTTTGCTGGAATGTAGGTCACCCTCTTTTATTTAGTACACAAAGGCAGGGTAAGTGTATACGTGGGAACGCGGGGGTTACGCACATGTATTGTTCTCTACACAATGCCACAGACTAACTTCCTTGACCGGTTTTAACTGGAGAAGCCAGCTCGGACGCATGGGGTGAATCTCATTCAACAAAGCACGCTTTACAAGTTACAAGTGTATTACGGTTAGAACAGTCTGAGTTTAGTAACTAATTCTCGTACTTTCCCCAATTAAATTATTTATTTTTTTAGTAACAAATTTAAGTTACGAAATTCTTTCCATGTAATTAACCGGGTCTACTTTACACAGGGGTATAAAATTTTTTTTTTTTTTCCGTGACGACAGACATACACTGATATACTATGCAGGCATATTCAAGAAACTACAGGTCTTGGATTGTCACAATATAAACCTGTTAAAGACTGAACAGATCAACAAGTACTACAATTCATGTACATACTTGCATTTGGCTTCATACAATGATATATCAAGTTATACTGACTATCATTTACGTATCTTAAAATAAATTCATTTTATGAAAATTAATGTTACATTAAATACAGTGACTGAGTGCATAGATCAAATAACTGAATGCCGTGAGTTATCTAATTTTACTACGTAACAATTACTTTAACTATCAGCGTGACGTATCTTTGTTAATGTCACGATGCTTACAACCTTTTTTATTAATAAGCAGAGTGACGCAATTTTGTAACGTTTATTACCACGTTACAAATCCAGGGAACCCATCTTAATTAACACCTGCCAATTACATGGGCTGCCTACTGTAGCGGGTCATTTTTGGGTGTTTTTGTTTTAACCGTTTGGGGTATATATATATATTTTTAGTCATTTCGTTTTCGGGCGGGCTTGTATAAAATAATGTAAAAATGTATTATTGTGCAACGTATTTGTCCGTATAACAGACCAGTGTTGAGAAACAGTTGGAAACAAAGCGAAACGCAATCAGTGTCGAGGAATGCGGCAGAGAATTCGCGCCACCCTAAAAATTCGCAGAACTCTGTACATGTGTTTGGACGCCCGTACGCAACCCAGCCGGGCGGGGCTCGGGAGTGACGCCGTGAAAAACACCAAAGTTGAGGCAAACATGGCGATGGGACGAAAAGTTAGTAGCTCCAAGTGACCGGCTACCGGAAAACAGCGTTAAACTCCGCCTACTGTTGGTGACGTCAGCGGAGCCAAGTCCAATATTGTCCTCTGGTACCACACATATACCAGCTATAGTCCATGCATAAACTGAATATGCCTCAGCAAATCAACAGTATACGGCGACTAAAACTTGGTGGCATTGAATCGACGCTTCCGCCAGTTCAATCAAGCACATTGGGCAGTTCCACTATAGTTGCCGGCCGGCAAGGAGCTGAGTAAGCTCTCTTCAAAGTTTTTTTCAGTTTTCCCCGTAAAGAGTGTAATATCAGTAGAAAAAGTTGGTGACCGACATCAATCCAGAATGAAGCAATAAGTAAAGTAATTTTCGGACATTGAGAAGCCAAACATTTACAAAAAAACGATGAGTGCGCGCGCGAGCACGTGGCCGGGGTTTCATGTTAAGGGCTGAGAATTTTATTATAAAATGTTTAAGGGAAAATAAATTGTGTGTGTGTTTGAGTGAATGGCAGGCTGGGCTATCTTAGAGTATGTAAGTAGTAGGAAATAAGGATAGTAAGTAAGATGTAATAGTTGCACAACCTATACACTTGTCATACCTTTAAAACTTGTAAAAAAAAAAAAAACTATTTTTTGGAGAAAAAGTATCAATTCAAATCTTTTGATTAATAAACAAAAAATAATTTCTCTTCCAAGATGCATTGTATAAGTTCTTCACACAACCTTGAAAATTACGCTTGTATCCCAAAGTACGTATGAGACCCTGGACCCAAGAACACGCAAAAAGGTAAGTGTAAGTTTTTTTTATTATTGTATGGTTTCCTATGTTAATTAAATGGTGATAAATTCGTAGCGTAACATTTGGCGCCCGAACAGGGACGAATTTAATAAAATGAAATTCCATACCTACAAATAAGATACAAGCGCAATTGAGAGGTTAAGTGAAAGACGTAAAGTTACGCAAAAGAAGTAAAGAATATTTGTTCATATAAGAAACAGAGTAAATATCTAAAAATAATAATAATGGAAAATACAGCAGAGAACGGAGTCGATTTGTCCGACTCGACTGTGATAAGCGAAACAGCTGAATTTGACTAATCAGCTGTGATGAGTAGTCTTGACATACATTCAACACCGAATGTAGGTCAAGACGAGAAAATTATGAATGTAAGCAAAACAAATGAAAAAGATAATACAGAGGATTCAGGGATTCAAGCAACCCCGACCTCAACAAAATACAATAAGGTGGATGACGATCTAATGAGTATTTTACTTAATCAATTAGAAAAAATGAATAATAAATTATTTGAAAAAGTGAGTAGTAAATTTGACAGTCGTTTTGACAGTAATGATAGACAAAGTAGAGACTTAAATGAGAAATTCGAGGTTCAAAAGAACAGTTTTGATGAGCTAAAAAACCAAATTAACGAAATTAATAGCTATTGTAAAAATACCAGCGAAGAATGTACTCATAAAATTAACCAAGTAGAGACTAAGTTAGATGATTCAATGCAAAAGATAGATGTTAAATTTAATGATATAGATAGTCAGATAGATAGAGTTGAGAAGCAGATAAATGAGAATAATGAAATATTAATAAAGTCAATGAATGAGTATAACAATGACATAGAATCTAAAATTATTAAATGTAATATTGAAACTGAATGTAAGTTGAGTAGCGTAGTAATGACAGTTGAAAAATTTAGTCAGAATATTGATGAACACCAAAATAAGATAGACTCTAAAATATATGAAATTGAAAGTAATTATAAGACAGAAATACAAGCAGTAAATGAATCTGTTGAAGTAATAGCAAAAAATAATGTACAGTCTGAATATAGTAATGACAAAAAATTATATTCACTTGAACAAAATATTAGTAGTATGCGAGATGAATTAAGTTTAGTGAAAAATCAAAATGTAAACAATGTTACTGAGCGCATATTTATGACACGAGATACAAATAATGAAATAGAATTAGAAACTTTCAATTGTGACAATCGTAGAGTACACCCAATGCAATTTTTAAATAGGGTTAGGGAGTTTAATCGGTTTAATAGTAGTAGCTGGGAGGTTAAGTTGCTGAAGATTATCAAATGTTTTAAAGGTAGTGCCGAGATATGGTCGGAAGTACACCATACCGAATGGGATAGTTTTGAGGATTTTGAGATAGCTTTTCGAAACAAATATTGGTCAGAAGAAGACCAAGAAATATTAAGAAGTAAAATAATGGGTAACGGGAATTTTGGTAGGATTAATAACCACCTAACCATATATGTGATGACCATATACAACGAAGCTAAATATCTAGAACCGCCGTTGCCTTTCCGATCATTTGTAAGACATATTAGCAAACACCTGCCCAGAGAAGTGCAAATTACGTTAATGACGAGAGAGATTACAAATATAAGCGAGTTAGAAAACATGTTAGATGTATTACAGAATATAGGGGAACGCGACATAGGGCGACGTTCAACCACACCAGTAGTACCACACCATAATAATAATAATAATTTCCATCATAACAGGGGTACACAGAATTTTCATAGAGGAGCGCGGGGAGGAAGTTTCGATAATAGGGGCGAGAGTTGGAGGTGTAGAACATGTGAAACCGACAATTATGCTAATAGAACAAATTGTTTCAGATGTCATCGGAACAGGGAGTGCGCCAGGAACGAGCGAGCAAACCCACCACCCAATCAACAGTCGAGAGGAGGAGAATTTCACAGAGGAGCGCCTAGAGGAGGAGGACAATATAACAGAGGGAGAGGGGGAAATCATCCAGCTGTGGCGGGTCCCTCCACGGAAAACTAGGGAGGACAATGGAGAAGCGGGCCGAACCATTGTCTACGGAAAACAGGAGGGTCCAAATAATCAACAGATACCATAATAACGTTATCAAGATGGACATGGCGAAGGAACTGTTAGAAGAAGAGGAGAACAAGGTGATGGAACGCAGAGCAGGATTAACTGAGGTGACGATTAACCTTGAAGGTAAGAATTATAAAACTTTAATTGATACCGGTAGCGAGATCTCAGTAATTTCTGAAAATGTCATGGGTGAATTAAAAGAGTTAAACAAGAATATACCGTCATTACCAGTTGCAGGGGTTACTGTAGTGGGGGTAACTGGGGTGAGAAGTAAGAGAATAACCAGACAAGTACAATTAAATATTCTAATAAATGAAGTTGAATTTGAAAACACTTTCCTAGTAGTTAAAGGGTTGAGTTTAGATGTAATATTGGGAAATGATTTTTTGGAAAGAAACGGAGCAGTAATAGATTTCAATAAACAAATAGTAAAATTTGAGAAGGGGAATAAACCAGTCAGAATAGAGTTTAAAAAAGTAGTAAATGAAGCTAAAGTCACGGGAATAAAAATGTTACATAAGCAGATAAGCGATAGAGAGATAGAGACCAAAATAAATATATGTCTTGAGAGTGATAGCCTAGAGAATGAGGAGGGAGAGATGCATGAGCGTAATGAGAGTGTGTGGGCAAATAGAGCCGGTAAATTTTTCAATGAAAATACAATTGTAGGAAATACTCAACAACAGGAGCTGTGGGCAGTTGTGGAGCGACACAGAGAGGTGTTTGATGAATCACCAGGGAAAGCGAAGGACTACATCTGCGAGCTGAAAGTTCGGGACCATGCACCATACATGCAGAGAAGCTACCCAGTGCCGTTTTCGAAGAGGAGGGCTGTACAGGAGGAATTAAACCGGATGATGCAAGGAGGCATAATTGAACGCTCAGTATCACCTTATTCAAACCCTTTGGTGGTAGTGATAAAGAAGGATGGCAAGGTAAGGTTATGTTTAGATGCTAGGAAAATTAATCAAATTATTATACCTGACAGGGAATCTCCAGAACCCATAAATGAGATTTTACAAAAGTTTAGCGGGGTCAAATACATGACGTCCTTAGACCTGACCGCTGGATACTGGCAGGTGCCATTAGCAACAGAGAGCAGGAAATACACAGCTTTTCTTTTTAACGGTAAGAATTACCAGTTTAAACGCTTACCTTTTGGATTAAACACCAGTGTTGCCAGTTTTATCAAATGTTTAGATAATATTTTACAACCTAAGGATTTAGACTTTTTAACTGTATATGCCGATGATATCTTGATAGCCTCTAGAACATTCATTGAACATTTAGAACACATAGAATATGTATTAGATAAGCTACAAAGAGGGGGTTTAACAGTGAATTGGGACAAGTCTAAGTTTCTGCAGACAGAAATACGCTTTTTAGGATTTATTATTACACAGGAGGGGATATTAGCCAACCCTGACAAAGTCGAAGCAATAATGCGATTCCCTGAACCGAAAAACATTAAGCAACTACAGAGTTTTTTAGGCCTATGCAATTTTTACAGGAAATTTCAGGAGAACTACGCACACACAACATCCAAACTGAGTGCTGTACTGCAGAAGAATAAACAGTGGAGATGGGGCGATGCGGAACGAGCTGCGTTTAATGAAATTAAGAGAAAGTTTAGTCACATGATCATGATGAATCATCCCGATTTTAATAAGATTTTTTATTTGCAGACCGACGCCAGCAATGTAGCGCTAGGTGCCGAGTTATACCAGGAGAGCTGCGACAAGGAACACCTAACGATCGCCTTCGCCAGTAGATCGTTGTTATCGGCGGAAAAGAATTACACGACAACTGAGAAGGAACTACTAAGTATTGTGTTTGCCATGGGTAAATTCCGCACGTACATCCTAGGGAATACCACGATCATCCGGACGGACCACAAGGCACTGTCATTTCTGAATTCATGTAAGCTAACACACAGCCGATTAACCAAGTGGGTATTAGCCTTACAGGAATATAACTTTTCATGGGAGTACATAAAGGGGTCAGATAATAAGGTACCAGATACACTTTCTAGAATAGATGTTATAGACAATAAAACTGGTAGGGACCTTAAAGAAATAGAAATTTTTAGACTAACTAGGGAAGATAGAATTTTTGGTGAGGAATTAAGTGACATTAAGAACTTGCAAAGATCTGATAGCAAACTGGGTAAAATAATTGTTAGTTTAGAAACAGATGTAGAGGGATCTGAATATAAGGAGCGATTTCAAATATATCAAGATATTTTGTTTAAAAAAGTAGATGGTGGGGAGCGTGATTGGAGGTTAGTTATACCCGAGGGGTTAATAGATAAAATTGTTTGGGATTGTCATATAAGGTATGGTCATTTTGGGGCGAGAAAGTGTGCTAATGTTTTGAAAGAGTCATGTATATTTAAGAATATGGAGAAGAGAGTGAGAAAAATGTTGAGAGTTTGTGATTTATGTCAGAAATCAAAGGTAGTGAATTATAAAGTAGAAGGGGAGATGAATTACATAAAAGTTGAGAGACCGTTTGATCTAGTTGCGGTTGACTTGTATGGACCATTACCCAGAGGTAGAGGGGGTGTATTATATGTATTTGTAGTTCTAGACACTTTTTCAAAATTTGTAAAGTTATATAGCATTAAGAGAGCGACGAGTAAAGTACTCAGCGAGAAAATAGTAAAAGACTACATGCTTAATGTTGGAAAACCGAAAATAATATTATCTGACCACGGTCCACAGTTTATAAGCGGCAAATGGCGACAGACGCTTGGATGGGAAGGCATCATACCCAAGCATACGGCAGTGTACCATCCTCAGTCGAATCAAGCAGAACGGGTGATGAGAGAGATTGGCAGGATATTTCGGGCGTACTGTCACGCCAAACACACAGAATGGCCATCCTACGTGAAGAAAGTAGAGGAGTGGCTGAATTGTACCACCCATGAGTCTACGGGATTTACGCCGCATGAGTTGATCCGGGGAACAAGGCCGTCCAGGATATTGGAACAACTTTTCGAATACCCACCAGAAGGTCAAGTTTTGGACAGGAACATGAAAATTAGATTGGCAAACGAGAATTTACTTACGAGAGGAGAACGAAGAAAACAGAAACATGATGCGAAGGGTAAATGGACCAAATATGAGGTAGGTCAGTTAGTGTTAGTAAAAAGACATGATTTGTCCAGTGCTCAAGATAGGGAAATAAAGAAGTTTTTCTTGTTATATGAAGGACCTTATGAAATTGTTGAAATAAAAATGCAGAATGCGTATGTGCTGAGGAACCCAGCGACACAGGAAATAGTAGGTACTCAAAATGCGACGAATTTAAAGTTATATAGGTCACTTTAGTTGTTGTGTTTATAAATAAGTTTTTCAAACATTATTGTATGTTTTCAGAAGGGATCCTCCCCCATTTTCGGGCGGCCACGATCTTACCAGTCCTGGCCGTGGAATTCGGAACTCGGAGGCGGGCCATGGTTGGCAGGATCTTCCTTCAGGCAGTGAAAACAACGATGGTCCGGCTCCACCAAAATTGGTACAAAATAGAAATTTAACCAAATATATTTGAACGGGGAGGGGGACCCCAAAAAAGGTACGTGACGAATTAAATTTTCATACACTCTGGGTACAGCAATTTTGATGTACCTGTCACGTACCCGCAATGCCTTAGAGTGTTTACATATAACGGAGACTACAACTACATACAAGGCAATGCAATCACAAACAAAATTTTAGTCTCATTGGTAAAATAAAGTTTACCCATGAGAGCAGCTACAGATTAATTGAAAAAAAAAAAAAAAAAAAAAATGGATTTTGCTGGGAGGTAGATTTGGAGGCGGGATAGACAGCGGGTTGGATAAATGGAAGGGGAGATGGGGTAGTTTGGTTTAAAGGGGGGACGTGAATTCACGTAGTGGATCTATCTTGTCTCCCTGTTTACCTCGTAGCAAAACCCCATTTTCGGGCGATCACAGATTCACCATTAATAAAAAAATATATATATATATAAATTTTTTGGAAGTGTATAATTTTAAATTTAAATAAATTTTAGAATTAAGTGACCGAATATAAGTGTCGAGTTTTAGTATCAGTGAGTATGGGAACATTTTGAAAAGAATGTGTAACCAAATAAAAACTTGTTGTCAATACAAGATGTGGGGATAATTTTGGGGGGTAGTTTGGTGCTCGATAAAGTGATAATAACAATGGAGGGTTGGACTGCATTTGTAGAAAGGTTAATTTTCACTTGTGAAGTAATTAGTTAGTTATTAAGGGGCTATTGTGGGGGTTGCCTGTGCTCTCGCAAATAGCGAAATGGGTTGGGGGTAGCAGTGAGTGTTACCTCCATCGGAGGCCAAACTGGCGATAAATGTGCGGCACACCTTATCCGTGTAAATAAAAATTTTTTACACACAATATTAAATAACGTGTCGCACATAATGGTATTGATGCATAACAGGCAGTGAAATGAAAGTTCAGATTTCCTCGACTTTTCGGGCAGTTACTGTCTTACCAGCACTAACCGTGGTTTTGACTAGTGGCCAGCTATGGTCCTACCAAGTCCCTTGACCATAGCTGACTTGAAATTGGTATATATTTGAAATTCAATGGGGGGACAATTAGAGGAAATCTCCGGCACTATGGAACAGCGGCTGCCACTCTGCCCGCTTAGGGGTAGCAAGACCGGTGGCAGAACCGTTTTAAGGGTGTATGATTATAGAACAAGAACATTATGATGTTCACTACTTTAAAACTTAACAGCAGAAGCAGAGACACGGAGAGGTAAAACCCTGCTCCAAAATATACAGTCTCTGTGGAAGCGAATGGGCGCCACAGTCCACCATAATATGAAATAGTGTGTGTGGCTGGGAGGTGACGCAAAGGAGTCACGAATTTAAAGTTTATGACATAAAAGTTTTTGCTTATTCAAAGTTTAATTCAAATAAAACTGCTTGTGCTCTGTTCAGGTAACTAGCTGCTTAGATATTTAAAAATAAGGTGTTCATTATGCGTTTTTAAATGTAGTGTTTACTTGTTGTATGTTAGATATAGGTATTGTAAAAATAGTTAATTTCATGATGTGTGTATGTTTTTTTCCTAAGCCAATAATTAAATCGTCTGGCAGGTTAACATAAGCATCAGAATCAGAGAAAAGGGGAAACAATGAGGTGAGAAGTGAGAAAAATAAAAATAAATGTGTATATTCCATGTAATTTGTTCAATTTGGAGATGTGTTTTTATTATGTTAGGATATCGGCTGATCAGCAATACCATGTCACTGGTATATTGGTTTGTGAATGTTACAAGTAATTAATGTTTAATGTACTACAGATATTTTGAAGTAAAGATAAAAAGAATATGAGAAATAAAATAACAATAATTTATGCAAATTAATAAAAGATAACTCATGGGTGATAAATGTTTTATGGGACACGTAGACCTGTCCAATTTGAATTAAAAGTTGAATGTCAAATGATAGAGATGAATATGATGTAATGTTGTTTTTGAGTTAATGTAATGTAACAGAGTTGGTGAAGTATTAATGTTGACACAGTGGTAATGGAGACTTTATGTAGATTTTGAGTGATATATTTATGTTTATAATTAATGAGGTTATTTTGTTGTATTTGTAGTAATGTAATGAGATTGAGATTTTTGGGGATGGCAATTTTGTATTAGGGGGTAGTGTCATGTAGGAGTCCGCAACAAGGGTTGGGACGGGATAGGGATAGATTTTAGTGGGGAAGGGGCCGCCTTAGGTAGAATCCGGGCCGCCAAATAAGGGAATTGAGTTTTGGGGGCGGGGAAACACGTATCCTATATACAAAGGGTTAGAGAGTATTTTATAATGGGAGAAGGCGGCGAATTGTGTTAAATGATAAGTTGGGGTTTAGAGTGTCCTGATTAGTAGAGATTTTGATAGAGATGGGTGTCATGTTACTAAAAGTTGTAGGTGTTGGAGTCAAAGAGAAAGTTCATATATGTACACAAATCTAATACAGTCAATGAGAATAAATAATTCACATCACCTTCAGTAGATTAAAGTAGGATTGGTAAGCAAGAAGAGACAAAATTTATGATAAAGAATATACAATTGTTTATTTTTTTCAACCAGTGACAGAATTTTGATAAAATTTGAAAATGATGTAAAGTCAAGAATTGTTTATTTTAAATAATTTAAATGTCCACTTGATTATTATATTAATATTTTGTTTATTTTAAATGTTGTATTTTATTATGTTTTGTATGTCAAGGTAGAATATTACAGATGTTCAATGTGTTTTCAGAACTTATATATAACATATGTAGGTCAAGGATCTTGGACTTGACCTAGTTTCGATCAGCTGATGAGGTCATACACCTACTAAGCTTGTATAGTAGGAATCCAATTTTAATTTGTTTGTTTAATTAAGTCAAACCAATATTGGAATAATTCTAATAAATGTTATTTAATAAATAAATTTAATAAATATTTAATGAATAATTTTTTTTGAATTTTAAAATTTCGAAAAATTTTTAATTTTTTTGAAAAAAAAAAAACTTGATTTTTCGCCTGCCAGCGAATGCAAATTGTTAGATAATGATTCTTTTATTATATGTGCATTAACCATGTTTATTTTATTGTATTGTATTGTATTGGTAGACTATAAGTGGTTCTCATGTTAGAGTAAGGATGTGTTTATATTATTAGAAATGTCTAGGTTAAGTCATTTGTAACAAAAATTAGAAAAAAAAATAAGGAAGAGAATTTTTTGATAGAATATTATTTTTTTTGAATTTTGAATTTTTTTAAATTTTTAATAAATTTTAAGAGAAATTTTTTATTTTCAGTGTGGTATGGCAATATGTAATGTTAGTGTGTGTGAGCCCAGTGTCTGCTAAAGGCAGCCCAGCTTGCATAAAAGGGGATCCATATCGGCGGAGGAGCTGGGATAATTTAGCCAGGGATTGAGGATTTTTGGGGGTAGCATGTTGGAAGGCGAGGCGCGCTGTGGTACGAATCTGTTCGATTTCTCGGTGTTGGGATCTCTTACGGAGAAGTCCAGTGATCTCGTTCAGATGAGTCCATGGTCGCTGAGCCAGGGGGGTCGTGTACCCATGAGATTAAGAACCAGGGGGTTGTTGGCCCCAGTTCCTCACCGGTCCTCTTCGGGGTTATCGATGAGATTTCTTCTGTTATGAACAGCAGAATTCTCATCGAGGGGGTATTGTAGCGGGTCATTTTTGGGTGTTTTTGTTTTAACCGTTTGGGGTATATATATATATTTTTAGTCATTTCGTTTTCGGGCGGGCTTGTATAAAATAATGTAAAAATGTATTATTGTGCAACGTATTTGTCCATATAACAGACCAGTGTTGAGAAACAGTTGGAAACAAAGCGAAACGCAATCAGTGTCGAGGAATGCGGCAGAGAATTCGCGCCACCCTAAAAATTCGCAGAACTCTGTACATGTGTTTGGATGCCCGTACGCAACCCAGCCGGGCGGGGCTCGGGAGTGACGCCGTGAAAAACACCAAAGTTGAGGCAAACATGGCGATGGGACGAAAAGTTAGTAGCTCCAAGTGACCGGCTACCGGAAAACAGCGTTAAACTCCGCCTACTGTTGGTGACGTCAGCGGAGCCAAGTCCAATATTGTCCTCTGGTACCACACATATACCAGCTATAGTCCATGCATAAACTGAATATGCCTCAGCAAATCAACAGTATACGGCGACTAAAACTTGGTGGCATTGAATCGACGCTTCCGCCAGTTCAATCAAGCACATTGGGCAGTTCCACTATAGTTGCCGGCCGGCAAGGAGCTGAGTAAGCTCTCTTCAAAGTTTTTTTCAGTTTTCCCCGTAAAGAGTGTAATATCAGTAGAAAAAGTTGGTGACCGACATCAATCCAGAATGAAGCAATAAGTAAAGTAATTTTCGGACATTGAGAAGCCAAACATTTACAAAAAAACGATGAGTGCGCGCGCGAGCACGTGGCCGGGGTTTCAAGTTAAGGGCTGAGAATTTTATTATAAAATGTTTAAGGGGAAATAAATTGTGTGTGTGTTTGAGTGAATGGCAGGCTGGGCTATCTTAGAGTATGTAAGTAGTAGGAAATAAGGATAATAAGTAAGATGTAATAGTTGCACAACCTATACACTTGTCATACCTTTAAAACCTGTAAAAAAAAAAAAAAACTATTTTTTGGAGAAAAAGTATCAATTCGAATCTTTTGATTAATAAACAAAAAATAATTTCTCTTCCAAGATGCATTGTATAAGTTCTTCACACAACCTTGAAAATTACGCTTGTATCCCAAAGTACGTATGAGACCCTGGACCCAAGAACACGCAAAAAGGTAAGTGTAAGTTTTTTTTATTATTGTATGGTTTCCTATGTTAATTAAATGGTGATAAATTCGTAGCGTAACACTACGTTGTAACGAACTGTTATAAACTCAAAATAATTGAACAAATTACTTAAGCTAATTATTAGGAAACAAGGGAAGGTATTTCACTGATTTATGCACTCATTTTCATGTGTAATAAGATGACTTCTCTTTATTAACAACTGATATGAAAAGATCCCATGACATAATTAATTAGATTAAAATATTTGAATGGTTTTCAGAAAAACTGGGGATCAAACTGATTATGTATTCTTTTACCTCGGATCCGAGTTTACTTTAAGTATATCTATAGCAAAGACTTCTGAGTATTTTGTGTTCATCTAGATGCTTGCAAGACTTCTTTTACCATTTGAAGAATGGTATTATTAACTAAAGTGATTATAATTTACATTTACATATAATGCGTTACAACGTATGATATTGAATATTACAGTAAACTCTTAGTTGGTCTCATTTAAATTTTAAATAAAATTATAGTCTTTGAAAAGTCTCTTTTCTCTGTAAGTTAGGTCTCAAATATAATTAACTCTCGATAGGCGAGCTATCGAGTCACCTTTTCAATAGGTCGTGGTAACCTCGTCCTGGGGTGTCTCTCTTGGGAATTCTTGAAGTCGGCGTCATCATCTGAGTCGTGTCTTCGGCAAGTACTAGATAGGTGGTTCACTGCGGAGATTGAAGTTTCTCTAGTTTAAGTTGGTGTAGATCCACGTAGGTCCTCGTCAGCATCTTATGCCTCGTATACGTCTACATGTGAAGTTTATGCAGGTCACATCTTCATGTGTAAAGTTGTACTTGAATTTACCTCTTGAGGGGAGACGTCATCTTGCTTTCTCTTGTTAGTTTTTTTGTTTTAACTTATTACATTTTTCTTTTTAACACAACTTTCTACAATTCACACATTACACTCGCTCGCCATGTTTAGCAGTGGTAGCTAACATTTAAAATTAAATTTAAACAGTGCATTTTGGTGGAGCTCTTGCTCGTAGTTCTATACGCTCTGACGGCAGCATTGTGACTCTCTACTCGATTCGACTGCCACATTACAACGGAGAGGGGCAAGTACTCCGCGATAATATAGTTCCTATTTTTATTTAAATTGATATTCTTATTACAAAAAAAAAACAATACATTAATTCTACATATATAATTTAAGTGAATTATTTTAACTACTCTTGTGGCTTCAAATTACTAATTACAAAGATTGTGATTTTTATATCTTCCTAAGTTACAGACGACTCGCTATGCACGTTGTGTCCGGAATTAACAGGTCACCGCATGATGACTAGCAAAGGGTTAATTGTGATATTAATAACTTTTTACAATTCAAAATTTTTATTAATGCTTTAGTTAGATTTTCCATTTACATCTCATACTTATTCTGAGTTAGGACAGGCGCTTTAGGTTTAATAGTGCGATTTAAAAATACTTAATTGCTAGTAAATTAATTTTTTA
Organism: Magicicada septendecula; assembly: GCA_034769895.1. Lineage (NCBI taxonomy): Eukaryota > Metazoa > Arthropoda > Insecta > Hemiptera > Cicadidae > Magicicada > Magicicada septendecula. The sequence continues at coordinate 668,134,755 of CM068368.1, forward strand.
TTTATTTAAAATTCTATATTCAATTAAATCGTCACACTACTACAGCTTATATATTCAATGAATTCACAGATAGCAACACAAAACCAAGATGTGCTTTTCAGCCTACAGAAATGAGTATCTAGGGTAAGGTATACAGCTGAAGCATAATGCTGGCTATGCTACATTTCTTTTATACTGTGCGGTTCAAACTTGTCAACCTACTGTGCCTTTCTTAAACCACTTTGTTACCATACAAAGGAGTCTGTTACTATTATTACATGAACCATTATGAAATAGCTGTATGTACTGATCACGAACATGGAGAGATAAGTTACTTTTCAACACAGTTTTTAGCTGTACACAGCCTAATCCAGACATAATTCCATAGGATGGGAAAAGTTAACAGACCTGACTTTACTTTTTGTAAACATGAGGTAGATGATTTGTACCACATGTTCTTTGTCAGTGATAGATGAGAAGAGGAGAGGTTAACTCTGGACAGACCATGCCTGGAATATTAGTAAACTGATGCTACATTGCAAAAGCCACTGGGGTCTTGTCACAAACTATAAAGAGAATGTTTTAAGGTAAAATAAGAAAGAAGACAATGCTCCTGCTAGGGCCACAGGTGTTATACAAATTTATGCCCACATCGATGATGGACAAATGGCATTTTAGTGAGATGAGACTCCTAAAACATCATGGAACATTATTAGAGTCTGCACCAATCTTTATTTTTCCAGTATCCCTGTACTATGAAATTTATTATTATTATTATTATTATTACAGTGTTAGAAGTTTTTGTATCGATAAATGACAAATATATAGTAGAATCATCTTGTTTTCTGAAGTTAAAGAGATGTAATAATAGTTAAAACTCTATAACTAATAGTGGTCTCTGTTAGTTACTTTAGTAGTGAAACACAAATGGCTTAATTTGTCCCATATCTTTATTTAACAAACCCGACTTATGGTTCCAAGTAATTATTAAAATTGAGTAGGCATAGAAAATCATATTTAATTGGAAAGTGATCTATCCTGAGAAACAAGATCAAATTTTTGATTCTTGGAAAACAGCAATTTATGAAGAAGTAAAATCACGGAATAAAAATAAAATTTGGGAATTAGTAGAGAAACTAAGTGATGCAAACTTCTTGATTTCAAGTGGATTTTCAAAATAAAGAGAGATTAAACATTTACAGTATAAAGCTTGACTTGTGGGTAGAGGATTTATGTAAGAACAAGGATTTGATTATGAAGAAACGTTTACACTGGTAGCAGAATGAGTATGGTAAGAGCATTATAAGCAGTTGTCTATCATTTGAAACTTAAAGTCAAACAAGTGGATGTTAAATCAGCATTTTTGCATGGAATTATTAAAAAAACTATATACATGAAAAAGCCAAGGGATTTGATGAAAAGGACAATAATAAAGTATGTAAATTACTACAATCGCTGTATGGATTGAAGTGAACTCCTTATGAGTGGAATGCTAAGTTCAATAAATTTTGTGAAAGTCGAAAGTTAGAAAGGTCAAAATATAATCCATGTTTATTATATAAGAAGAGGTAAAGAAAAAATACTATATCTTATAATTTACGTTAATTATATAACAATTGCAAGTAATTGTCATAAGAATGTGATAACATCATAAATAAAGAGGAAAACCTTTTAGATACAAGATATGGAAAATTTAAATACTTCTTAGGAATAAATAAATATTGAATGGCTAAGGATATCTAAATCAAAACAGTACACAATTCAAGTCAATAGGATGTTATTTTTATGTGTTTTTGTGTGTTTGTGTATTTCCAATTGTTCAGGAGTGTCTAGTTTTCAGCATTTTGTGTGTACGTGTAGAATACCCATGTTATTGTTCATGTTTTTGTATGTGTGGTTTGCTTCAATGAGGTGGTTTGCAAAGGTGGATTTGGTAGTGGAGTGTGGTGCCAATGTATCTTTGTTTGAAGCTACGTTTGTCTGCCCTATGTAGAATTTGTTGCAATCTGAGAAATTTAGTTTTGTAAATACAAGATAGATAGAATATTTTTTGTGCTGTGTGTGTGTGTTTTGATAGTGTGTGCTCTGTTTTGTTTGTAGTTTTGTATGCGATTCTGTATCCTGCTTTTTTTAATTTGTGGGCTATTTTTTCAGTGTGGATATTGATGTATGTTAGTGTTATGAATTTGTTGTTTTCTGTCTTGGTCTATTGTTTGTTTGTGTTTTGTGTAGTGGTTTGTTGACTATTGTTCTGGTGTATCCGTTGGATTCTGCTGAACAGACACAATTCAAATCACATGCATTTTTCGAACATATCAACCCCACACACACAACATCGATCCTTCAAAAGTCGACATCGTCGCCAAGAACAAGATGGACAGCGCTCCCAGTGGCGGCCTCTAATGAAGCTTATAATAAGCGAAAACTGGATCAGGCTATACGGTAAAACTTTACGTTTTTACTCATAAAAAACTTTATGTTCCAAGTCAGTAGTGATTAAATTATACTTAATCAACAGACACGTCATGGACAGTGAAATCCAAGAAATTAACAATAACGATACATCAAAACAGATAAACTTTGAAAACAAGCCTTACAGAGAACTAATAGGATGTCTTATGTATATTATGTTATGTACAAGACTTGACATAAGTGGAGCTATGAATTTGTGTACCAGATAACAAAACAAACCCTCAGAAGAATTATGAACAGAATTAAAAAGAATATTAATATACCGGTATTTAAAAGGAACATTAAACTATAAATTGCAATTCAAGGATAATGATAAGAAATAGGGTTTGCTGATTCAGACTGGGCTGGAGATACTATTGATAGAATAGTTTCATGTTTAAAGTTTTTGGATCTTCAGTTTGCTGGTCAACAAAGAAACAGAGGACTGTAGCAAGCAACTTCATCAACTGATGTGGAATATATAGGATTATTTGAAGTAACACATGAAGGAATATGGTTATCAAATCTCAAGGAATATGGTTCCAAAAATTCCATTTGTAATTTATCAAGACAATCAACCTTGTATTGCTCCAACCAAGAAATGGGAACACAAACGACTTAAACATGTCAATAAACAATGAACTGAAATTAAATATATTTCTACTAAACATCAAGTAGCTGACATTTTGGCAAAGAACTTGAAGGGAGAACAATTTTTCAAATTAAGAAAGGAATTGAACTACATAAAGTTTATGCAGAAACATAGGATTCAGAACACGTATAGAATGAGAGGGAGTGTTAAGAATGCAAGGTATACATGTTATACCTATATTTTTTGTTTACATAGCAGCGGTTGTTTATCTTGGTTACTTGGTTGGTATTGTGATCGTTCTGAGTGTCATTAAAGCTTATTAAAATAAGTCTTACTCTTTCTAATTATAATTACAACATGCTGTTTAAATAAATTATCCACACAAAAATGTTGGTTTCATTTGTAAACACATGTATCTAATTTTAATTATTTTGTAATTATTTTTTTATCATATAATACCCTTTTACAAATGTGTGACAGTGTGTGATATCAATGTTTTACTTTATTCAAGTACAGAAATAAATGAGAATTGTACTATTGTGAAAATTATAACATGTTAAAGTTGAGACTCTCCTTTCTTTGAATGGAGTACTGTGAAAAGTACTAATCAGGTAAATGTTGAGTAATGTAAACATAAGTTACTTGTGTATACTTTTTTTCAGTGAACAGCAATCCAAAAGTGTTAAAGTACATTTATACCTTAACATATATAGAACTGACAACAATAATATGCTTATATATTCAGTAATGCATTATGAAATGTGTTAGTTAAAGATTAATATATTTCATAGCACATTCCACAAACAAGAACTGTAGTAAAACGAAAACTAAACAGGACCAGTGAAGATGGTGCCCTAGAATCTAGTGTCTGTTGAGAATCGTATGGATTTTTATATTTTGCAAGTTATATGTGTAAGACCTGTTTTTAATGTAGTCTTAAACGAATGTTTTTTCTTTCTTGGTTTAAGGTATCTATATTTGTATTGCTGTATTTTACTTTCTTACCTGCAAATAGAATTCATTGTATAAACATTTAGTTAACCTCTCTGAATAGGGAAATGCCTTTGTCTGTGCAGACAGATCACATGTTGTCATCATCATACCTTTCACCCACATCCTGCACAAAGAAAATATTTTTAAAATTCCTATATCTTCATTATTGTAGCATATATTTGCTGCATGGTTGTAAGCAGATTGTTTTGTGTGTGTGTGTGTGTGTGTGTTTTAACCAACCATAACATTAATATTATTCTCAAAACAAGTCTGGTTAAACAACATTTATGTTCTCATGACATTTTAAATATATTTGTACACTGTCCAATTTCTAATGTTAAAATTTGATCTTCTATGTAGACATAATTAACATCAGCGCCCGCTCTAGGGGCGGGCAACCTGGACATTTGTCCGGGGCGCCAAAATTTGGGGGCGGCATTTTGGCTGTAAGTGTGAGAAAAATATTGATGTGTTAAATACCCAATTAATAGAAAATTTTACATATCGATTTTTTCGTTCGCTAAAAATTTACAGTGCGTAGCGTATTTATATTGTTTATGTCTAAAAGCTAAAAATATTCACAATTCTTGATTCTAAAGAAAACAATCATAAAAGAGCGGTATGTTTAATTAAATAACCATTTTTCCGTTTCAGGGGAGAATGGAAAATCCCAGCATTAATTTAATGTCGTGAGATTGTGATACATATCACAATATTTAAAGATTTCAGAGATATGAAAGATTGGACGGTGATTCATTTTTTAAAACATTTATTACGGCAATCTATGTTAAACACATTAAACAATAAAAGTTGACTATAAACTTACAAAAATCTAGTAAATTTTTATAATTCCGAAAAGGAAACATTTTATAAACTAATAATTTATTTTATTAATAAATTAACGCAAAATTTGTAAAGGACACTGCTTGAACTTGTTTGAACATGCAATGCATATACTTCTCTGAACAGAATAGCACGCGAGCAGAGCGCTGCTTCAACTTGTGTTTGAACATGCATAGACTTGCTTATTACCTCTAACCTCGAGCGGTTTCATTACACAAAAGCATTATTCTTGCTATTACGTTGGTAGTGATAACAAGTGGAAGTTCATAAAATTTACTTCAGTGCGATTTCTTAATTTTGAAAGGTAAGTACATCTATAATTAAGCTGTTGTTTAGTTTGATAGATACTAGTTTATCGTAAATCGATTATCGAATCGAAACAATGAAAGCGTTTTTAAATAAAATAAATATTTTATTTATCCAAAAAGGCTGTTTATTGAATCAATAAAATATTGTATCAAATTTGAATGTATTCTATAGGTATAATTATTTATATTTTTGTTTTATGAAAATAATTATTTGAATCAATAATATAAGACATTTATTAAGTTCATTGCTTCGATAAAACGCATTTTATAATAATATATTTGAATAATTGAACAGAATAAAATCTCTAAATCAAGAATTATAAAATTGTTTTTAATGACGATTTATGATTTACTGAAATATTTGTTATTATAAAATACATATATAATTACACTAGACTTTCTTTACGTTCACAGGATATGAAAAATAGTTTGTGTAGTGTAGCGCATAAATATTTTTTATGTCAGTTGACGGAATATAATTCTGAAGTTATGTTAATTACGGTTTTAGCTTATTTAGAACAAGGATAAATCTTTATTTTTAATTATTATTTTATAGTTTACATTGTTTAATTCTTGGATTTCGTTGTCCATGACGTGTCTGTTACTTAACTAAATATCACTATAGTATTGACGACTCGGAACACTAAGTTTCTTATAAGTAAAAACGTAAAGTTTTACCTTACAGCCTAAACCGGCTTTCACCTATAGAAGGCTTCATCAGAGGCTGTTGTAGGTAGCGTTGATCGTCTTGTTGTTGGCGACGGGATAGTTTTTCGAAAGATCGAAGCTGTGTGTGTGTGTGGTGAGATGTGTTCGAATAATGCGTGCGATTTGAATTGTGTCTGTTCGTTTAGGATGTCGTTTTTATTTGTTTTTGTGTGTTTGTATTGTTAGTTGGTTTTCTGTATACCAACTACAACTGACACACTAATACACAACACCTCCAATCACCCAATACAACACAAACTAGCTGCTTTTAGAACCATGATACATAGACTTAACAACATCCCCTTAGATGAAATAGACTACAAAGACGAACTAAACACGATAAAATATCTAGCAGAATCTAACGGTTATGACAGAACAATAGTCAGTAAACTCCTACACAAAACACAAAACAAACAACAGACAAAGACAGAAAACAACAAATTCATAACACTAACATACATCAACAAACAAACAGAAAAAATTGCCCACAAATTCAAAAAATCAGGATACAGAATCGCTTACAAAACTACTAACAAAACAGAACACACACTATCAAAACGCATGCCCAAAGCACAAAACAAATTCGATCTACCCGGTGTATACAAGCTAAATTGTTCAAATTGCAATAAATTCTACATAGGCCAGACAGGACGTAGCTTCAAACAGAGATACATTGAACACACAAAAGCACTCCACACCACTACAGAATCTACCTTTGCAAACCACCTCATTGAAGCAAACCACACATATAAAAACATCGACAATAACATGAACATTCTACACGTACACACAAAAGGCCGAAAACTAGACACTCTAGAACAATTAGAAATATACAAACACACAAAAACAAATAAAAACGATATCCTAAACGAACAGACACAATTCAAATTGCACGCATTATTCGAACACATCTCACCACACACACACACAGCTTCGATCTTTCGAAAAACTATCCCGTCGCCAACAACAAGACAAACAACGCTACCTACGACAGCCTCTGATGAAGCTTTCTATAGGTGAAAGCCGGTTTAGGCTGTAAGGTAAAACTTTATGTTTTTACTTATAAAAAACTTAGTGTTCCGAGTCGTCAATACTATAGTGATATTTAGTTACATTGTTTAATTTGAGTTATGTGCATGCCTCTTCCAAAATATCTGACGGTCTAAGAAAACTGTCTGGTTACCAGTATAAATAAAGAAGGCTGGAAAAGGAAGCTGAAAGGCAAAAACAAGCTGGCGCGTTAAAAAATTATATCAAGAGTTGTACCAAAACAAATGACGACTCTGAGAATCCAACATCAAGTCCGGTTATAAAAGAAAATATGGAATCGTCAGAGAATGATGATGACAAACAAATGGACGAAGTTTCTAAATCAATTGGAACTGACGACACTCTGACTCTACCATCACCAGATGAAAGAATTGAAAAAATTGACACCAACGTGACACCCACAGAAAGCGTTCTACAAACTTTGAGTACAGATCCAGCATTGTGGCCAAGAATTTTAGGAGACGCCGAAAGAAGTTTTTTAGTAAGACAAGGTCCACCTAAACCACTGCATAATTACAAATTTCCTTCCAATGACACTGGTCGACATTTTAGCGCAAATTATTATACACGAATTTTAAGCAATGGAGAGCAAGTTTTACGAGACTGGCTAGTGTACTCTCTTTCACAAAACTGCGTTTACTGCTTCTGTTGCAAAATTTTCGGCTGTATAGTTAGTTCTCTTTCAAAGGAGGGTTTTAAAGTTGGAAGCACCTCGGCGAAACTTTAAAAGAGTGAAATTTCCAAAAATCATATTCAGGCCCAAAAATCATGGCTAGCAATGAACCAAAGGTTAAAGTGTTGTAAAACCATAGATGCGGCTGCTCAAAGAATTATTAATGCCGAAACAAACCATTGGAACAAGGTGCTTCTAAGAATCGTAGCAATTATTAAAATGCTTGCTAAAAGTTGTCTGGCTTTTCAAGGTACAAGCGACAAGTTGTTTGAGTATAATAACGGTAATTTCTTAAAAATAGTTGAGTTACTATCTGAATTTGATCCCATTATGGAAGAGCACATCCGTAGAGTGCTCAAAAAAGAAGAGACTAAAGCTCACTATCTCGGGAAAAATATACAAAACGAGATAATAGATCTGCTGCATCAAATTGTAAAGTCTCATATTATTGATGAAATAAAAAAATCCAAATATTTTTCCATAATTTTAGACTGTACTCCTGACATTAGTAAGGTAGAGCAAATGACTCTTATAATCAGATATGTTTCAATCAATAAATTTGACGCTGATGTTGAAATTAAAATTAATGAAAGCTTTTTAGGCTTCTTACCAGTCGAAAGATCCACAGGAAAACAAATGACTGATATTATAATTGGAGAACTTAATGACTTGGGTTTAAATTTGCAGGATATCAGAGGGCAGGGATACGACAACGGGTCCAATATGAGGGGCGATAAGGCAGGAGTGCAATCTAAAATTAAACAATATAATTCGCGAGCATTCTATGTTCCGTGTAGTAGCCACTCTCTCAATCTTGTTGTTAATGATATGGCAAAAGCATCCTTGGAAGCCGCTAATTTCTTCAACATGGACCAAAAAATATATTTATTTTTTTTGGCATCTATTTTTCGATGGGCAATACTTTTAAAACATGTTCAAGGTTTAACTTTGAAACCATTGAGTGACACTAGATGGGAGAGTAGGATAGAGGCCTTAAAGCCTTTGAGATTCCATTTGGGAGATGTATACAACGCCTTGCTAAGCATTTACGAAAACCAAGAAATTGATAATTTAATAAGAGACGAGGCCCCTCGGGTTTACTAAATTGTATTAAACAATTTAAGTTTTTGTGTTCATTAGTTATTTGGCATAAAATACTAAATTGCATTAATCCAATAAGCAAGTTTATGCAAACAAAAGATTTTGATCTAGCCTCTGCACTTGATCTTTTACAAAACTGCAAAATATTTTTCAAGAATCTTCGATCGGATTCGTCCTTCGATGAAACTATTATTGATGCAAAAGAACTTGCTACCGAAATTGACGTGGAGGCTAATTTTGGATCAACAATAACACGACACCGCGTAAGAAGAATAAAAAGGAACTTCTCATACGAAGCACGAGATGAACCGATCGAAGATCCAAAAGAAAAATATAAAATAGATTTATTTTATTTTACAATCGATCAAGCACTAAAATGCAGTAGATGCTAGATTTGAATAACTTAGTAATCATAGTAACTATTTTCAATTCTTATATAATATATACGATTTAAATACCATGTCCAAAGAAATGCTACTAAAACACTGTAAGAATTTAGAATGTATTTTAACTGATGGTGATTCTGTTGACATAAATGGGGTAGAATTAGCAGAGGAAATTTCAGCATTATCTGCGCTTTTTGGCAAAAAAAAAGCCTAAGCAATGTACTGAGCTTAATTACAAAGTTAAATTTTCCCCAAACCTTACTATTGCTTTAAGAATATTGCTAACGATACCAATAACTGTAGCAAGTGGCGAAAGGAGTTTCTCTAAGTTAAAATTAATTAAGAACTTTTTACGTTCGACTACTACACAAAATCGTCATAATGGTTTGGCCATTTTGGCAACTGAGCATGAAATTGCTGATCAAGTAAATTTAAAAGATGTAATAAAAAAGTTTGCAGAACTGAAAGTGAGAAAAAAAAGTTTGTTGTGATTTTAGCGTAGTTGATGTTACCTTGTTTTATTTACAAAATAATGGAATTTTGATTGATTGTGCAATAATACACATTTTTAATAGCATTTAAAATTGGAAAAAATTATATGGTTAACAATTTGTGGCTAGGTACAGATATTTCTTAATTAATTGTACTGCTTGATTATCAATTTTATGTTATGTTACATGTTTCTTTCTAAATATGTATGTATGTATGTGTTGATTATAATTTAAAACGATTTGACTTTTATTTAACATAAAAAGTAGAATCTAGGCCTACTGTTTTGTACTACTTGATTGTCAATATTATGTTATGTTACATGTTTCTTTCTAAATATATGCTTTTATTAAAATTTAAATAAAATGATTTGATTTTTATTGAAAATAAAAAATATGTACCATTATTTAAAATATATATATATATTCTTAAGGGGCGGCAATTTGTCTTTTTGTCCGGGGCGATGTAACCGCTAGAGCGGGCCCTGTTAACATGTATAAACTAATAAACTATTAAACAGGCAATTAATTAAAAATCTTAATATGTATAGATTGTTTCCCTTCACTCACAATACAGCTGTAATGAGATCCTGTCAAGGTGAGTTAATGCGGGTAATTAAATCATGCAAATTGCAGTTTAGGCAGAATTGTACTTTGGATGCCAAGTTTGGTTTCCTCATAATAGTTAAAGCTTACTGATTATAAATATGTCACTACTGACTAGGATCACTAATTTTGTTATTGGTAAAAATGTTAAACTTTCACCTTACCTTACCTTACCTTACTTTGTTAAATTTTTAACATTTTTACCAACAAAAAATTAGTGATCTGAGTCAGTAGTGATATATTTATAACTAGTTAAGCAACGGACACCTCATGGACAATAAAACCCAGGAATTTAAAGCTTACATTATTAGTGCCAGAGTGCCAGTAGCTATGGGTGCTGAGATTGGGTTACTCTATTCACCAGAAATTGTTTGTAGCTTGTACAGCAGTGTGTGTGTGTGTGTGTGTGTGTGTGTGTGTGTGTGTGTGTGTGTGTGTGTGTGTGTGTGTGTGTGTGTGTGTGTGTGTGTGTGTGTGTGTGTGTGTGTGTGTGTGTGTGTGTGTGTGTGTGTGTGTGTGTGTGTGTGTGTGTGTGTGTGTGTGTGTGTGTGTGTGTGTGTGTGTGTGTGTGTGTGTGTGTGTGTGTGTGATTAAGTTACTGCTTTCAAAACACAAAGAATAGCTATTTGGGGTTAAAGTATGTATATCAGTAACAAATATCAGTACTGTGATCTATATCCATCACAATTCCCAAGAAACTTGTTTGATCAAATAAGAAGAAATCTATATCGAATATTTATCTCTTATATTTGATATAATATGGTATGGCGACCATAGTCACAATGGCTGTGTTCAGTTGTGGGGTGAGTCAAGGTGATGCTTGCCAAACTCTGTTGCTGGGTTGCTGGAGACAATAATAAAGTGGCATGCCTGGGTTGGATAAGTAACCCCTCTCCCCACACACACACACACACACACAACAATTCCACAATTCCCATGTAATGGAGATCACCCAAATGATGCACTCTATGAATGGTCTCCATTACTTGCCTCTAGGGAAGAATGAATGTGTAAAAGCTAAATGTCTAGGCATTGGCAAATAGAACAAAATGATCATTTCCATTAACATTTAGTATCAATTCAAGAAAGGTCCCTACATACAAATCCCTTTTGTTGATAATAATTGATAAAAAAATCAATCGACATTGCCATTATAGGAAATGTTACATTATTTGATTCCATATATGACAATTTAAGTTTTACTGTCATATGTATTTATTTCTCTTTTTTATCTCATGTGTTACAAAGTTACATTTAAAATTTGCTCACTTAGTGTAAAAAGTTATAATAAATAAGTGCTTCCATAAACAACAAAAATTGTAATGAGCTCTCAGTATGGCTTATGTAGTGTACACATTTATAGTAAAACTGCAGAGTGATACAGTACTCCAAGTTATATTCTGACAAAGAAGAATTTTCTTAGTAACTGATACATTGAAAATTTCTTGTACTTCAGTTGCTTCTTAAAGTGCTTGGGAACAGTTAACTTAACTTCAATGAAATTAATTTTTAGGGTTCAAGATAAAATACAATTAAAAAAATGATACATTAAGCTTAAAAGAAAGTTGGGGAGAAGTTGGATGTACAGTATTATGACTATAGAAAATATAATAACTAGATAAATAACTGTCTCTGTAGACATGTAGTTTTAGGTGAACAGCTCAATCCTTCTGGACTCTTATCATTCATTTTCGCCTTGAATGCTTTATGTCTTCTATATATTTCTTGAGATTTACTCTTGTTAACAGTTACCTGTTTACTATATCTTTATCAGTAACTCACGAAGGGTTTAAAAAGGATCGGTCAAATCTACTAGCCATTGAGAGGAAGAAATGGGAAAAAGGTAGATAGGGATTGGAAGCCTGCGGTACCACATGCAGTGGTCATATCAGGAGTAGGCTTGATGCTCTGGACTAAGGCATTAGCCCAGGTTGTCAGAAATCAGAAGGAACTCAAGAAGATTCACAGGGCTTCAGAGGATACGTGTGAGGGGCCTTGGCCAGAACAGTTGATACCTCTGGACTGGTGAGCTGACTGGTAGAATGCTCACTTGATTGAAGTTGGCGAATATTGGGGGCATTGGTTTTCCCCTGAGTTTGTGTAGGATGAACCTGCAAAGGATGACAGCTAGGGAGGGTTTCCGGTAGTGGCTTGGTTTTGCAGATAGGGCTGATGATTTAACAGAAACAGCTGTGTAGAAAAGCAAGGCCTGGTGCCAGAATATAGATCAAAGCAAGCAGTGTCAAATTGGGACCTATGAGCAATAATGGCACTCTGGAGGTGACCGGAGTTATCACTGGGACCAAGGTAGAAGAGCCACAGAGTTGTAGGAAAGCCAATCGCCAGTTTGGGGCCAGGGCAGCTACACAGTTCTATGTGTCACAGGATGCTTCCTTTCCACTTCAAAAAATTTGATGCAGCCTCTATGGTTGGCCAGATGGGCCCCCTTGCAGTTACATATGAATGATGTGAAGGCCTGCCACATCTTATCACCACACCACACATAATGTGGGGTATGGATGAATGACTGAAGCTCTGGCAGTTAAAACATCAGGCATGTGTGTTCTATTCGCATGGGCAGGGCCAGGGCATGGGCTGAAAGAACAGACTTACACCCAAAGATGTAGGAAATGTTTGGAGGCTATAGACCTCCTCGTATTGGCCTGTCTTAAGGAATTTCACTAAGGAGGAGTTAACTGGCTATTTGTCATAACCCGTCCCAACATGCCAGAGCAATACAGATGTCAGCAAATAGCTGAGAGAGACCAGCTCACGCACATGGTATCAGGAGAGGTAAGATGAGAGATTCCTTGGCATACAATTTTGGCTTCCCGCTCATCAGGGTGTGACAAAGTGTGGTCAAAAATATTCTGATCTGACAGGAAACTCTGCACAGCACAGAAGTCAAGAATTTTAGTGGCTGAAAGCTTAAATAAGGTGCCATGCCTCAACTTTGGCCTTGGGGAGGGAAGAATGGAGATATACAGTATTTGAGAGTAATTACAATTATCAGAGCTGACAATCAGTGGAATCTTGGGAGAGGAACATGCTTTAGCAAAAGTAGAAGCACACTGGATGGCACTGTTACCAGGAACAGCCAAGCTGAGACAAACCAAGTTACCAGGTTACTGTTGTTACCAAGTTAGCCAAGGCGGGAGAAGAGCTTCATCTTGCATTTGGCGTATTTGCTACACACAAGAGAAAACGTCTCATCTTCTGACCTATCACTTCCCATTGAAATATCCTGATCACTGTCACTGCCACTATCACATTCACTACCATGGGGGTGTGGAGTATTGACAGGAGGGGAACCACAATCTTCCAAAAGGTATTTTAATGGGTCCGGCAGGGTGTCTGTGTCAATATTTGATATCAATTCAGAGGTATGTAATGGATGTCAGACCGAAAGTGAAGGAATTTGATTACCAAGCACTTACAGACAATTAACAGTCACTACACATGAGCACCAGAAAACACACAAACACATGATAACTAAGACACGACACACATCTGAAACTTAATTCATCGCTGTAGATGTTGATGAACAGCACAGGAACAAAATACACACAGTAAGTGTTTGAAACACAGTTTTAATCACAAAATGATGGAGAAAAGAGTGATACAGCCTACGTCAACCACTGCTCGAAGTAGACTCTCCTAAAAAAAATAAATAAAAGAACAATAGGGTGTCTCTAAATAAGATTTGGTACGCTTCATTACTGAACCTAACAGAATATAGCTGCTCTGTGATAGGCTTGCTAGCTGGCTGAAAAAGTTATATAAGGAACCTTGTGTTTACTTATTGCTTGTGAGGAGCATTTGGCTTGCCATCTATTTGGATGCAAGTCAAGGGAAGGTGTAATGAAACGTTTAGAAACAATGAAAACTAAAGCAATCAGATATGGCCCAATAGCCCGGTAGTTATTGATTTTAATAATCTTATCTTGGAATACCAATTTAATAATTACTTCATTTATAAGTAAATGAACAGTAAAATTTTATTTTAACAACTGAGAGTAGTCTTGCAGGAGAAACCTATGAAAACATGTTTCACAGGTTTACTAATACATATACAGTGGATTTCACTTTATTAGTTTAATGGAATGTGTATTTGGTCTCGTCCTCTTTTCATATCATATTAGAAGATACAATTTATTTCCTCCCACATCTTAGCTAGACAAAACAGACATGCTTATCTAATGTTTTGCTCTTGATTTGTAATCAGTCACATCTGTTACTGAAAGTTACAAGTTTTTACGCACTCTAATACCTGAAATGAGATATTATTCAAAAGTTGTGCATTTTTTTATTATTCAATAATCTTAAAAAATAATTTCCATAATAGTAACTTATTTTAATTTTTTATTATAGTTTAAAAGTTTGGTGTGGATATGCCTGCTTTAGTGGTTGCACCAGATCAAGCACAGATTTCATATTGAAGATGTGATATAAATATAAAATGTCTAATATGTTTTTATACCTTTATTATTATACTGACATAATAAAGATTATACTGTTATATATATATATATATATAATATAATAGCCTATATATTAAATTTGTTATTTACAATTACAATACTAACATATTAGTTAATTTGAATAGATTAATATTTGTGTTATAAAAAAAGTAATGTTTCTAGCTATTATGGATTTATGTTACATACCTGTGAATTTCATTTTTCCATGAAAACAAATTTTGCTCAAGAGCACTAACAAGTTGTGTTCGACAATGGAAGTATACTAAAAGATCTGTAGCTATGATACAGTTTAATATTTCATCCATCATTCGACTGTATATATGTGGCTTCATGTAACTAAACATGTTACAATTCTGAAAATCAGTTAAGCCTATATTCAGAATAATATATTAATTAAAGATACATGTTATATTTCAATAAAAATGAAATTGTGAAAAAGAACAAAGGTGTTTTTAATGTAATGTAATTTAACCTTCTACATTTATTCTCTAATGTTCTAAATTTTTTAATGAAAACTATTATTGTTATCATTAATGATTTTTAAAATAAATATTGCTATTATATTTTAACATCTTGACATATAACTTTTGTATTTTTATTATTAAAATATTATATTTGTATTTTTACTACAAAATTTTAAATTTTAAAAATTATCTAAATCCTTAAATTTGTAGTGACCGTCAATCATTCAATTTTTCAGTGAAGGGTAGTGAGGATCGGTCAAAAATAACACAAATGTCTAACTGATTTGTGTCGACGTTTCGACAATGTTTATTGTCATCATCAGGACAATTGTTGTTGATGCCAGACACACAACTGTATCACATATAGTATGAATATAGACACACATCACAGTTGTGTGTCTGGCGTCAGCAACACATGATGGCAATAAACATTGTCGAAACGTCGACACAAATCAGTTAGAAATGTGTGTTATTTTTGACCAATCGTCACTAACCCTTCACTGAAAAATTAAAAATTAACCATAATAAAACACTTGAATAACAGTTTTCTAATATGGATTGGTAATTTTTTTTATTTCTTTTTTATTTTCTTACTTCTCTTTTCTACTTGGTAACCGATGTTTTAGGAATATCACCCAAGGGAAACTACACATACATATTAAACAGTGTGTGAGTAAAAATGCTATTAGCAGAGGCGTATCTAGGGGGGGGGGGAGTCAGCCGCCCTGGGCGGCATAGCCAGGAGGGCTGCAAAGTGAGCACAGACTTGCCAAAAATTGTTTTCAGTTTATAAAACTACAAACAACTTGTTTCTTTGATATGATTATTCCTTTCATAAAAGAAGCATAACCAGCCAGCTTGTCTGTTGTCATAAGTGATAAACAGTATTAGTTTATTTATACTCAAGAATTGTAATTAAAGTTCATTGTGATAACAAATTACACTGTAACAGAGGCTCTTTGTCCCTCTCTGTACAATACAGTATTTCATTCTTCGTGTTCATTATGCCTTAGTTGGTCTATGCGATGTTTTGTCTACGTGGTTCCTTATCTCGGTGTTTCTAAATAGTGGATGCTGTTTTAAATGAGTTTTGTTATCTTGTGTGCGAGTGATTGAGTAGATGTTTATTCAGTACGGTTTTTTATCAATGTTCAAGTGTGCTCTTTGTATTCACTTGTTGTCTCCAATTTTTTGCGACTTTGTAGTGAGTTGTTGTGCCGGAAAGGAGAAGTGATAATCATACAGTATTAGCTTTGTATAGGTATTCTTAATTGTTATTCATATACAAACGAATATATTATTTGTAAACGTATAAGAAATGTTATGTGGGCTACATATGTGCAATCTTCCCGGTTCGACGCAGCGATCATGTTGATTATCAGTCGTTTATTAGTATCTTGAGTGTGCGCTTTGTTTTTGGTTTGTGCGTCTTGTGGGTATATCTATAATACTTCACTTGTATGTCATCATACTAATACTATTATTGAGTTAGTATTATTTGAAGCTGATATGAAACAAAGTAAACTCAGTGGCGCCCAGTTTCGGAAGAGGAGGAAAGAAAGATTAAGAGCTACAACAAGTTCCAAAGAGTTTATGAAGTCTTTTATTCAAGGAATAAAAGATATCTCAATCCTTCCGAGATATAATGGTGAATAGAGGAACATGTCTGTCGCAGAACAAGGGCAGCCATTTTCTGAAGATGAAGCTGGACGATCCTTGTGCCAGGATTTGAATTCCCGGCATGTTTGAAAGATCGCGCCAAGGCTGCGGGCTTCGGGTGAGGCACGCCTGACTGAATCGCCAACACCGTGGTGCGTAATGTCGACGCAATTCAGCTGGCGGCATCAGCTGTTCGATCAAAGTTTACATTCTGCTACAAGCTTTTTACCTAGATTCTTTTCTTCTCAACTCACTATGACTTGGTGAAAATTGTAAGTGCCTCAGGTAAAGATCATTACTTATTCACTGTTAAATTAATAAGAGGTTATGTGTTTATACGCTGTCCAGGCAGTGAAGGCGGCTAGAGGATTAGGAGACCCTCACTCACACACACACACTGACAGGCCGCCTAACAATAGACAGGGACAGGCCTTTGACCTGCGCTGCTGTCTTTTTAGTTACAGTCCACTAGAATAAATTAAATTTTATTGTCGTGCTTAACCTTTTAATTTTGATTGTTCCATTGAATTCAGACTGTAATTTCATTTAAAATAAGTCCAAACACGAAGTTTTTATGGCGATATTCAAATGTTTTACATTTATTTGTTTATTTTGAACTATTGTTATTGTTAAACTTTAGAACACCATCTAAGCGACTATTATTAAAAATGATGATTATTAAAAACTAAGTTACTGATCATCTTATTTATTTTTCAACTATTTTTCTGTGACACTCCCTTTAATATGAAATATTTTTACAAACTGATTTTTGATTTTAGAACATGACCTCGAAATTACGAGAATCTTGAAAGCTCGCCTTGGCCATTTTTTTTTTTTTTAACTTCCGATTCACCGATTGTGATACTCGATAAAGAGCAGATTGACGACCCACCTCTTTATTGTTATAACACTGAAAAAATTAATCAACATATGTAACAGATTTTAATATATAGATATAAAGATTATTTTCAAACCCCATATTTTTATTTCAAATAAACAATATATGAAATAATAGTTGTTATACGTAATCGAAATAATTGTTTGTCTTTTTACTAGCACGAACTTTTAAAACTGTTATTTATTATAAAAATATTATATATTATTGTTTTACAGACACACAAAATGAAATGTGATATGTATCTATGTAAATATATTAAAAAATTACTGTCCATGTTATTAAACTTTAACTATAACTTGAGAGGATGAGGTAGCGCGTCAGAAATTAAATGTGTATTATTGTATCCCGTAATTTGGAAAATAATTACCGGTAACATGCAAGAGAGACGTCCCTTCCTTACTTGGTTTACACTTAGTCGCTATAGTCGTTTTTCCAGATAGAGAGAGTATTCACCCTCAAACCAACAAACAGTAGAGGTCATTGCTCGTGCACTGATTACCCGCTGATTAGTCGTTAAATAGCTTGCACGGGGTAGTGAGACCAGCAAGTCTTGTCAGAGAGCAGATCTGTCGCGTATATTGTGAGTGAATCAGTTCATTTGTGGTTAGTGTATAGTTGATTTGTGATTATGAGTCCTTGTAAAAAACGCCAAGTTTACATACTCAATGCAGAACAATGATTGCTTCTGTTCTGTTCTATTTTGAGAAAGAGAAGAATAATGGAGGTCCTTTACTTAATACTAAGAAAGTAATGCAGAGAACAGCAGATGCTTGTGGCATTTCGTTGAGAACAATACAACGTATCAACGCAGAGATTAAAAAAAGTTTGGAAAATCAAGACAATCCCTGTGTAATTGAAGATATTGATTTAATCACAGCTGAGGACGATCAAAAAGATAACACCTTAAACACCACCAAGAGGGAAAATATTATTATTCATACTCCTCGGAAGAAAAGTTTGAAGAGAAAGCGGCCAGTAACAGACATGGATGACTTCGACAAAGGAGCTATTCGACGTCACATATTGAGCTACTATGCTCGAAAAGAAGCGCCTACCCACAGACAACTTTGTGTGTCACTTCAAGAAGGTGGACTGTATATGGGAGGAAAATTTTCACTGAGCTCGCTATTATCAGACATGGGATTTCAGTACAAGAAATTTAGCAGCAGAAAAATCCTCATGGAAAAGCCGTCAGTGGCCCTGTTAAGGTGTCATTTCTTAAGAAAGATGCGTGAAGTAAATATTACAAACACTATATTTTTGGACGAAACCTGGATCAATGAAAACACGAGAAAGGACACTGGTTGGACTGATGGAACTATCCAAGGAACTCTCGGCGGCCCTCTGGATAAAGGCAAACGATTGATCATCTGTCATGCTGGTCGCTACGATGAATATACAAAAAGCCAGCGAGATTGGGGGCTGATATAATCGGCCGCTAGCAGTTCCAACAATGAAAGGGCCATTTAACCGGCTTCTGGTATCCAAAGGGAGTGTCTCAGAAAAATAGTTGAAAAGTAAATTAAATGATCAGAATCTTAGTTTTTAATAATAACATTTTTTTAATAACAGTCGCGTAAATAATTCTCAGAAGTTTAGCAATCACAATATTTCAAAATAAACAAATAACAGTAAAACATTTGAAAATCGTCGTATAAACTTCGTGTTTGGACTTATTTTAAATGAAATCACAGTCTGAATTAAATGGAACGACCAAAACTATAAGATTAAGCAGAATAACAAAATTTAATTTATTATAGTAAACTGTATTTAAAAAGACAGAAGCACAGGTCAAGTGCCGTCCCCCGTCTATTGTTAGGCGGCCTGCCAGTGTGCGTGCATGAGCCAAGGGTCTCCTAACCCTCCAGCCGCCTTCACTGCCTGGACAGCGTATAATTTAATAATGAGAATTGTGGTTGTTAATTGTTAGTTGTGTGTGTCTTAATCATGTATGTGTGTGACTCGCAAGTTACTTCCGGTATATATCCGAGCACATGGCGATTTTTGCACTTGACTGCAGAAAAATTAATTGTAAATGTAAATGTTGGTAAATTAAATTAAATTAACTTAAAAGGAAGGTTAAATTTAAAAGTAAATGTTCAAATAAAATGTATATTTGTTTTTACGTTTAAAGTGGTTATATTGTTTAATTAATTTTCATTATTAATAGTATTGTAATTGTCATGAATGCACGTTGAACATATATAATTCTTGATAAAACTAAACACAGGTACCGCCATAGATGAAAATAGGAATTCATTTTCCCCGCATAAAGAAAGCATGCATTAAAAGAATCTTTATGTTCACCATGATTAAAACAAATAATTGTCAGGACAAGTCCTGTGAAAATATATATATATATATTACATTTAATATTTATAATTAAATTTACCTCAAGATGTTATTTTTTTCCTTTTTTGGAACATGTTTCGGGTACTATCTTGTACCCATCCTCAGCCTTCCGGTTTTTTTGTCTGGTGAAGTACATATGTGTTGTTGGTTGACTATTATTATTGTCGTTTAATGAAGAAATTTGTGTTAGTGGTTGAAATCACAATCAGAATGATCACTGTTGCACACCACTATATAAAAATTATTCCGATCAGCGCTTTCAAGCCTCACAGCCCATCGTCAGATCGAAATAGACAGGAAATATGTAAAAACAAACCCTTCACCCCTCTCCCCCACCCTGCTCACACACAACAAGCTATAAATTAATGACCCTTCCTCACCCCCTAAACCCTGCCCCACCATCTGTACAGTTACACACCTTTCCAGCAAATTCCTTGTGTTTCAGTGGTGTGTGTGTGTGTGTGTGTGTGTGTGTGTGTGTGTGTGTGTGTGTGTGTGTGTGTGTGTGTGTGTGTGTGTGTGTGTGTGTGTGTGTGTGCATCCTTTTAAACTACCCTCTTCCTCTCCACACACGTGGGTCAGTCACACACCCTTATTTCAAAACAACCAATTAGTACTATGCAATATAATTCTTAATCCTATCCATCCGTCCTCTCTCATTTACTTCTTAATCATGTTATAAAACATTTCTTCATTATCAAATTTAATTTTAATATTAATTAAATTGTCTAACCCTTTTTCTCTTTCTTTCAATATTTCTAACTCCTCTCTAAGCTTCCTTTCAACTGTGTTATTTACTACTTTTACAATTTCGTATTCTTCCAACGTATAATAATAATAATAATAAACAAATAATAAACAAACTTAAAGAACAAAATGAAAACAAACAATATATAACCGAAATAAAAAATAGCCTCCAACTAATACTAAAACAAAATTACTTTGAATTTAATAGCAAAATTTATCAACAGAAAGAAGGTTTAGCAATGGGATCACCATTATCAAGCATAATAGCAGAAATATTCCTACAACACATAGACACCAAAATACAAAATATCATAAAATCACATGACCCAAATGGCATATGGATAAGATATGTAGATGATGGGCTATATGTATCAAATAACAAAAACACAAATGCAGAGAACATACTGAAACAAATCAATAACATACATCCCAAAATACAATTCACAGAAGAAAAAGAAAAACATAACAAAATCAACTATTTAGACATAACCATCACAAGATACAACAACCACATACAATATGCAATATATAGAAAACCAACTTCCACTAACATCATTATACCTAACCATTCTGACCACCCACCACAACATAAAATGGCAGCATTTTATTCGCTATTTAACAGAATGTACAAAATTCCCCTAAACAAACAAGAAACTGACAAAGAAAGAAATATAATATACCAAATTGGTTATGAAAATGGATACAATAAAAATACTATGATCAAAATAGAAAATAAAATTAAATACAAAATAAAAACTGAACAATTAAGAATTAATCAAACTGAACAACACATAAATAATAACAACAACAAAAAATGGGCCACATTCACATATATAAATAATAAAATGACAAAACTAACAAAACTATTTAAAAACACAGATATAAAAATAGCATACAAAACTAATAAAAATAAATTACAAAATCTAAATAGCTCACACAACAAAGATAATACAACAACTAACGGCATATACAAAATTGAATGCCAAGATTGCAATAAATGTTACATAGGACAAACAAAAAAACAGCTGAAAAAACGTTATTTTGAACACCTAAATGCATACAAAAAACCAGAAATATATAAATCCAATTTAGCCACACATGCAATAAACACAGGACATGAATTCCCAGACATAACCAATGTAACACTAATAAAACATATACCACACAAAGGCACCATAATGAACATTTGGGAAAATTTACAAATATACAAACATAAAACAGAAAACAAACTAATACCTGAACAAATACAAATCAATACAAAACATGACACAATATTCAAAGCACTCAACATTGAAAATACACAAAACACTAACACATACACCACAATCACACACAATAAAACCAATTTGAAATACCACAAGCCACAATAATAATAGTCAACCAACAACACATATGTACTTCACCAGACAAAAAAACCGGAAGGCTGAGGATGGGTACAAGATAGTACCCAAAACATGTTCCAAAAAAGGAAAAAAATAACATCTTGAGGTAAATTTAATTATAAATAGTAAATGTATTATATACATCAAGAAACGGACTGTAGCAGAAAGTGACTAAATATATATATATATATATATATATATATATACATATATATAAAAGTATATTTGTAATTCATATGGCTGGCTGTGCAAAAGATATAATTGTTATACTGTGCCGTGTTTTGGAAAAAACTCGGCGGTGTTTTTTTTTAATAGTGGAATTATTAAATTACGTATTCAACAACGTAAGTGTTTACGTAAGAAATTACGTACGTCCCGTTATCTGGCCACTGGGCCGATCCGCGCGCGCTCTGTGTCCAGCGCTTCATACTATTTTTTCAGCTGCGGGACTGACCAGTTCAATCTCATCATTCAGCGTAGTAACGTCCGGATTCGCCTGACAGCATCGACTTGAAATTGGTCTACTATTTTTTGCTATGTATAAGTAGAAGTCTACGCGACCTTCCGGTAAGTGTGTTAAGATATATAACTTACTAATTCATAAAAATAAATTGTATTTACTTAATATTAATGCTGATGTAAGGGCGATGTATTGTATTAATTATATCAGCACGTGGCGCACCAGGCTAAATTGGTTTATGTATGTTTCAATGTTAACGCTGGCTAACAGATATTAATCCATTATATCATTAATAATATGATAATAATAATACTTAATTCATTATATTAGAATGGGGCGTAAGTTAGTTATTTTTCTGAAATGATTGTACATCACGAACTTGTTAAAGTTTGCTAGTTCCTGTCAAAGGGGGTTAAGTGCTTGACGAAAACTTGTGAATAACTATTTATTTGAAATGATTATTATGTTGAATGACTATATTTGGATATATTATAGATTATAATATTTAAAAGTGTTATTTTGAAGTGATTTATTTGATTCAATGGGGTTCAATGCATAAGTGAATTTGAAACCCCTACTTCATCTTGAGTAGTTAAAACAAAAAGAATATTTCTTTTTGTAAAGAGGGGCCACAAGTTATTTAAAACTAGGCTAAGGCCTAGAGAAGCAAAATATTGTGCCGGGTCCAGTATGACGGGACTTCCAATGAAAACTCAAGAATTAAATAATTAACAATCCCATTTTATTATTCTATCTCATAACAACAATAATAAAAA
The DNA here is from genome assembly GCA_034769895.1 of Magicicada septendecula. Lineage (NCBI taxonomy): Eukaryota > Metazoa > Arthropoda > Insecta > Hemiptera > Cicadidae > Magicicada > Magicicada septendecula. The sequence continues at coordinate 668,158,152 of CM068368.1, forward strand.
AAAAGTGATTTATAATTCCCCTTTAAATGGTTAAATAAAGAAGTATACCCTCTCAACAAGGCCACCTGAAAAATATTAACTGAATCCAAGAAAATAATTGCTATGTCACCATCAATGAATTGAAATTTTAAAATAATCATTAACCTCAAAATAAAGCTCCCATTAAACTATTTAATAAAATATAAAATGATATTATATGTTCCTTTTATAATACTGTATATAAATTAATGAAGATAAATCATTTCATTCCTTGTTACTATTAATAATAAAATAATTACGCAACAAATTAAATAAATTTTAAAGGTGACAATTCCTATACTTGTTATACTGTTAAATAAATTAAATAATTTCCTTAAAGAAATGATCAGCCACGATTATTGAGATAGAATACCTCCCTTACAAAGAAAATGAAAAGGATATATCCACATGACTACATGTGTTAACTTTCTGTTGTAAAAGACCCTGAATAATAAATCCCTATATCCCAAGTTCCCACCAAAAGTACAGTAATGCATAATATTTATATATATATATATATATATATCCCCCAAAATGTACACAGAAATATACAGACATAACATGTTCCACAGGACAGAAATACATTATACAACAGTGTACATAAAATACATAAAGGTCTCTTGCCACGCCCTTTTTTATATTACCCTTCTGGTGTATATAAATTCTAACTTTTCCGTTTATAATAATCCGAATTAGGATTATTAATTTACATTTATAATAGTACCCACATGGTGTGGGTTAATTGCACGTCATGTGTATAAGAGAATGTATAGCATACAAATGTCCCCAGGACCTAATAAAAATTCACAGTAAGTGCCTAAGTGGCTAAGTGCTTAAGTATCTAATTCCGGTGAGAAATAAAAATTGTTTAAAATAATTAATGCCCCCCCAGTTATCATAATTAGTATAAAGAATTTATATATACTTAAATAGGGCCAATTAATGAAAAGAGAAAAATTGCACAATATTAGCACCTTATAAAAAAATACACTTGGGTCAGAGACGGACATGTTCATTCAACTTTCGGCTTGTTTCAACAAACAAGTCTCGACAAACAAGTTGAAAAGTGTTTCGACATGCATAGCTTGGTTGAAATCTATGTTGGATGCTGTCTTGTAACCATGTCAGTCTCTGAACTGACAATTTACTATAAATATATTGAAATTTTACAATTAATTCTTTTTCTTAGTGTACACACTAAACTGTCCCATCAATTGGGGATCCAAATGAATGATTACTTGAACGGTAGAAACTGATGGTCATGTATAACTGGTGGTGCAATGTTGATTCTATGTGTTAATTATAAATGGTTGTTTTTCACCTGCTTATGGGTCCAGAAGGATGATCTTTTATGAATATGTGGCGATCTCATGATTGGCATGTTGTTGTGGTTGTGGTGAGCTAATTCTCTTCGGTGGCGAGTGTGGAGCTTTTAAGATGGCATTTGTTCAGCTATGTAGCAGGACTATGTCTCTGGTCGGCGAACCCGCAGTCGTTTAAGAAACTATTTTTCCATAGTTGTTAGAAGTAGAAGATGGAATTAATTCGTCTCTCCACCGAAGGAATATAGCGTCCGTCAACCCTGAAGTATTTTGTTAGACGAAACTTAGATAATTCGGCATCGTCTACGTTTGCGTACCGCAATTAACGCCAGGGAGCAGCACCGGAATTTTCGTACCACCGCAAGCCGACAGATAGCGACAGCGATCGGGCACAGTAATAAGTCTGTCTTATTTCGATACAAGAGCGCAGCACTACTTACTGCCTTAAATTTCGTACTGCCAATAACGTCAAAACTGCCAATAAAATGACTGAACTAGCGCTCAATCTTTTGACTCAGCACAAATTTTCCGGAGATTGTAAACTGGGCATGTCACGAAATGTGGGTTCAGCTGGGTGAATGGGGTAGTGTGGTTTATTAAACCTGTAAGTAATTACCGATATAATTGTGCAGGGTTTCCGAAGTAGATGATAATATGTCTCGCTCCAGAGGATGGCCGAATACCTGCTTTCCATGAAATAAAGTCAACCACTTCCGTCAAGCTGTCAGGCCGGATGGATGGACACACTCGACCAGATCCTCTACCCTTATGGTGCTAACCAGGTGACATTTAAGCTTTTTTTTAAGAAACAAAATGTTTGTGGCTGATACACTTTCTTTGAGACACTTTGGAGATGCTCCAGTTTGGGGACTTTGTTCCGGACAAGTCCAACGGGACAATTGGGTTTAAATGTTACTTTTTCTTTTTTTACTAAGCCTTACGCCTCATTAACATATTAATGTTTATTTCATTAAGAGAATTGTAAACTCAGCCAGGGTCATGCATCACCCGAGTTGATGTTAGTTTCTGTAAATATGGGCGGCACTGTCTGCCACTAAATGATTTCAGTGTTAAGCATGCATGCACGGGTCTCGGTCCCCGTAGGGGAATTTTATGGTTAATTACTTTTCCATTTAATTGGGTTGTGTATTGGATTATTAATTTAAAGGTCGGGGGAGGTGTTTTAACCTGTGGACGACACCTGTTGGTGCCGTTCACCACAGGCCAATATCATGTCATAGTTTGCTGGATCTAGTCCGGGCGCATGACCGTGCCTGAGGTCAAGTGGATTCTTTATGAACACCTCAAGCATGTTTTAGTACATTAATTCCATAGATTCTGCTTTTCGAAATTCAATTTTACTGTTCAAATAATTTTGTAACCACTAAAGTTTGCCATAGCAAGCACCAGAATTGTTAAACTTTATTGCTCATAATACCTATTCATTAATAAATGTTAAAGAATGCAAGACAAATCAATACCAGTTATAAGTATTTATGGGTGGTCACGTTCCACTGATTCTGCAAATTTTGTCAAGAAAATAAAAGAAATGAGAAATGCAGTTATGCAACCGGGCATCCATGTTGACCTCGTGATGGCACTTATTATTATTATCGGGATCCGAAATTGATAATTCCTTTTATGCTTGGTACCTGTGTGCCGTTCAGACTATTTAGCCAAATTGATTTTGGCTGTTCACATGCTTAGAATTTTGGGGTATGTCTACTCTGCTCTTTTGTGACTGATTAATTGGGGTTTTGGGTTTATAAATTGAAAATTTAAGGTGGGCCGGATACTCGATCTGAATAAGAGGGTTTGAGGGTGTTTGATGATGATATATATACGCTGTTAACCAGGTGGACATGGTGTGTGTGCTATTTATATGTAAATGTGTATCTATGTTAATTATATGTTGTGTGTTATGCCTTTAGGTGATCATTACATTGTTATACGTTATTGTGCATATATATATATATATATATATATATATATATGGTTATGATTTATGTGACCTACTGGGAGGGTCGATACTATGCGCCATTTTACATTATTTAAAGTAACTGCATTCTGCTCAGTAATATCAAGCAATTATTTGGCGATGCCTATGTCGAATGTGAATTATAATAACGATTTTAAGAATAATAACGATTGTGGTTTTTTGAAATATGAGCTATTCTTGATTATGAAAACACTTGTAATATTATCTTGCACATATTATCTTGCGCATATATTGTACACTTGGGGAGTTAATTGTACAAAAATATGAATACAATAAATCTTGTTATTGTTATCTTAGAGCAGAGTTTCATTTGCAAGTCCCATCATACTGGACCCAGTGCATTTTTGGCTTCTCTAGGCTCTTGCCTAGTTCTAATAACTAGTGGCCTCTCTTTCAAAAAAAAAATAAATAAATAAAAAAAAAAGTTTTTTTTTTATATATAAAGCATAAAAGGAAAGAGAGGTTACAAATGGTAGCAGAGAGCGTGGTTCATTCTCGGGGTGAACCCTTGGGTCCTTTGGTGTGATGGGGCTAGCAAACTTGGAAATAGTTTGGCAAATACAATAATATTTGAAAATATTTGAAAATGAAAATAGATAGATGCAATGGCAGGGTTGATATCCTATGTAGGTATATATGTATTATGTATGAATTATTGCTATGTGATTTGAATTGTAAACCTGGTGCCGCCACGGGCATGTGTTGGAATTGGGTTTTGTTGTTTTTGAGATTGGACCTTACCGGAGATTGCGTGGGGATGGGCTCCCTTATTTATTGTATGGAAGTAATAGCGCGTGCGGTTAGCGGGATGCGGTATGGCCCGACTGGAAGTCGGTACCGTCCGACTGCACTGGTGATAATGTCTTAGTTGAAATGTCATATGTTGTGGTTAGTGTTTGGTGATGTGGATTGTATGTTGGTGTTAGTGTCTGATGTCATTTCTTCTTTCGAGTCTGGCGACTGACGGAGAGTTAGTTCTGGAGCGGGTCAGGTTTTCGCAGCGCTAGGAAACCCGGGGGTCCACTTGATGGAAGAGAGAGTACTCAAGTTTTTCCTTTTGTAAGTCATGTTTTTGTGTTAGGTGTTTCGTGATAATTTAGGTTTGTTGTTGTGTGTTTTGAATTGTGCAATTCTGGTGGGGGTATGCTACCAGAAATTGCCCCACCCTCTTTCAGGAGTGCTCCAGAAACTTTCAGTGTTAGATGGAATAGATGAGGAGCAGTTGCTGGTTTTCTTAGATCTCGTTCTGCAGTTGGCAGATTTCCCGGGGGTGTCCGATGGGGAGGTCTTGTCTCTTATATACCCGTATTGCCGGGGTTCATTGGCAGGGTTGGTCACCAACACTCTGCGTCGGGGCGGCAGTGTTGACGCTTTCCATGCGGAGGTGTTGGACTTCTTCATACCCCGTCGACGACGTGACCAGTTGAAGTTTAAGTTATTCTATCGCCTACAGGCCAACGGAGAGGCATTGGGGGACTTCGTGCATGATGTAAGGAAAGCTGCCCGTATATTAAGGTTGGGGTTGTCCGAGACGGAAGTCATACAGGTGATACGAGAAGGTCTGAATCTCCAAGAGAGATCCCGGCTTAGTTTTCTCAGATCCTCCACGTTGTTTTGCGGACCTGGACCGGTGGTGTGCACATGCCAGGAGAGTGCAGGAGAATGATGAGTCCCGGGGAAGAGATGCTGCAGTACTGATGCCAATAAAGTGATGTCCAATACTCCAGTGGTTTGTTAGGAAGATCTAAAAAGGACAAATATGGTGGTTGGAGGAGAACACAAGAGACGCATAGAAAGTCTGAATATCCCGGAAGTAATGGAGGCTACAAGGGGGTGGCAAGTGTGAAGACGGTAACAACAGTTACAGCAGAGAAAGGAAAGAAGTATGAATTTAACATGGAAGAAGAAATTATGTTAGGGAACAAACATAGGCAAGTAGGGAGCCTGTAGCTAGGCGTCATTCTTATTTGGAGAAAAGTGAGAGTTTAAAGGTTCCAGAGGAATTACCAGTGCCTAAAAGAGTAGTGGATGAAGAAGGTGAAGCGGAAGAAGAAAAGCGGAATAACTTCTGTGGATCAATACAAGAGGACAAGAAAACGTCTGTTAACATTGAGTTACAGGACTCGAAGAGGACAGCATGGTTGAATCCAGAGGCCGCAGAATTTGTTCCGGTATCTCCATCTCGGTTTGTGACGGATCCAGATCCAGTAATATCGTCATCGCCTACGCAGGGATATGAGAAGTCATTTGATGGTGTAGCTTTACCATCGCCAGTAGAAATTAATTTAGTCATTGCACATGAACCTGGACAGCTGGATTCCAGGGTGGAAAATGTTGAGGACGTTGTAGTTGCTGAGAGTGGTGAAGGAGAGGAATCGACAGAAGAGGCAGAAGAGCGGTCTGCGGATGCTGCACAGGGAAGTATAGTTATAGGTGTTAGGGAGACTGGAGAGTCTGAGTTTGCGGATGGACACAGGGATGTCCAGGCTGCAAGTGTTTCTGAGGTTGCGGGTGGACAAGGGGATGTCCATGCCGCAAGTGTGGTAGAAGTAGATGAGGTAGAAGTTGAGGAGAAATTTGGTGGCAGCGTTGTGGAGTGTGCGAGTGAGAATGATGTAGTGTGTGAAGATGTGCAGAAACCTTCTGTAAGTAGTGTTGAGGATTCCGAAGAACGAAAAGAATTTTCAGGTGGACCAGGTGAGCAACTGGAGGAGGATGAAGAGGTGCAGTGTTATGATGGTGGTAGTGTACGTGATGGCGATGATGTTGATGATGAACGTGTTGAGGAAAATGAGATTGGAGAAGAGGTTAGTGAAGAAGTTTGTGAAGCGGCTGGTGACGAATGTGATGAAGAAATTGGTGAGGAGCTGAGGGAACAGGTGATTGAAGATGGATCAGAGGAGCAACTGGAAGATGCTGAGGAGCTGCGGTGTCATGAGGTTGATTTGGATTATGGGGACAGAGAAGGGGAAATTGTAGAAGAGCAGGAAGAGAAGGAAGGATTGGACAAAAGACAAGAAGAGGAATTAGATGATGAGGATAATCCAAAGCGGAGTGAAAGGAGTGATCTAAGTTGCCTTGATTCTGATTCAGAGGAAACCAGCCAGTACTGTTCAACATGAGATAATTTCTCAGGGAGTGGTGTCCGAGATGAACGGGTACCTAAAGTCCGTCATAGAAAGGTAAGAAGAAGAGGTTAACGGGTAGCGGGTAGATGTTCCCCACAGTCCCAGTGGTGTTCGTCTACTTCAGGGTTGCGCCCCTGCCCACGCGAGCCTTGGTTTCCTCCATTCATCCTTATTTTTGGAGGGAACCATGTCCTTACCCTTGGTCCTAGCTATTGACCTTTCAATGATCCTTGCCCCGTTTCATCTTCCCGATTTTCCTACCCCTCCCCATAGTAAAAAAAAAAAAATAAAAAAAAATAAGGAGTTAGAGAGACTTGCCGGAAGTGAGTAGATTGTGGTCCTTGAGATCGTCAGTTTCCCCTGTTGGGAGAGGTTAGATGGAGTGATGGTGTGCTGTTGTTGGTTGTTAATAGTTGTTGAAGTTCTTCATTGTAGGGTCCGAGCCATGCTGCATTCCCCGGTTGTTTACCATGGTGTTTATTTTGAGTTAAAACTAGGTGGTGTGTGTATATATATATATATATATATAATATATGATGTATGCTGTGGTGAAGTAAACCTCCCCTGCTAGTTACGGTGTAATCAAATGTGAAGTAAGAGTTGAGATTAATGTTCGCGTGCCCTTGATGCGGTCTTCTCTGCCTGGCTAAGCGGGGCCGTCCGCCCTTGTGTAGGGATGTGGGTCAGCCATATGCCAAGGATGGAGATGCCTTGTTGGTGCATGTGGCTGGTCGGTCCAAGAAATGGACGAGAAGTAGTACGGTCACTCACATACCAAGGTGGGAGATACCTTGTTTGGTCTTAGGACGGGTATGTGAGTGGGACCGGTGGGAGTAGGTGATGGTCACCGGAGAGGGTGACGTGTTGGGGCGGTCCCGTGGGGTGGCATGGCGGATAGGGTCGCATGGGGAATGGATGCAGTTGTGAGGGTTCTTAGTTCTCCTGAGAGCAAGTGCTGCTGGGCCGCCAGGATCACAAGGTTCACTAGCTTGTTTTGGAAGGGGGTACACTGCAGGGTACCCTCCCTGAGTTTAACTGTGAGGCAACCAAGTTGCCCTTTTGGGGTGGGGGTGTGCCGTGTTTTGGAAAAAACTCGGCGGTGTTTTTTTTTTAATAGTGGAATTATTAAATTACGTATTCAACAACGTAAGTGTTTACGTAAAAAATTACGTACGTCCCGTTATCTGGCCACTGGGCCGATCCGTGCGTGCTCTGTGTCCAGCGCTTCATACTATTTTTTCAGCTGCGGGACTGACCAGTTCAATCTCATCATTCAGCGTAGTAACGTCCGGATTCGCCTGACACCATCGACTTGAAATTGGTCTACTATTTTTTGCTATGTATAAGTAGAAGTCTACGCGACCTTCCGGTAAGTGTGTTAAGATATATAACTTACTAATTCATAAAAATAAATTGTATTTACTTAATATTAATGCTGATGTAAGGGCGATGTATTGTATTAATTATATCAGCACGTGGCGCACCAGGCTAAATTGGTTTATGTATGTTTCAATGTTAATGCTGGCTAACAGATATTAATCCATTATATCATTAATAATATGATAATAATAATACTCAATTCATTATATTAGAATGGGGCGTAAGTTAGTTATTTTTCTGAAATGATTGTACATCACGAACTTGTTAAAGTTTGCTAGTTCCTGTCAAAGGGGGTTAAGTGCTTGACGAAAACTTGTGAATAACTATTTATTTGAAATGATTATTATGTTGAATGACTATATTTGGATATACTATAGATTATAATATTTAAAAGTGTTATTTTGAAGTGATTTATTTGATTCAATGGGGTTCAATGCATAAGTGAATTTTCCGGAGATTGTAAACTGGGCATGTCACGAAATGTGGGTTCAGCTGGGTGAATGGGGTAGTGTGGTTTATTAAACCTGTAAGTAATTACCGATATAATTGTGCAGGGTTTCCGAAGTAGATGATAATCTGTCTCGCTCCAGAGGATGGCCGAATACCTGCTTTCCATGAAATAAAGTCAACCACTTCCGTCAAGCTGTCAGGCCGGATGGATGGACACACTCGACCAGATCCTCTACCCTTATGCTGCTAACCAGGTGACATTTAAGCTTTTTTTTAAGAAACAAAATGTTTGTGGCCGATACACTTTCTTTGAGACACTTTGGAGATGCTCCAGTTTGGGGACTTTGTTCCGGACAAGTCCAACGGGACAATTGGGTTTAAATGTTACTTTTTCTTTTTTTTACTAAGCCTTACGCCTCATTAACATATTAATGTTTATTTCATTAAGAGAATTGTAAACTCAGCCAGGGTCATGCATCACCCGAGTTGATGTTAGTTTCTGTAAATATGGGCGGCACTGTCTGCCACTAAATGATTTCAGTGTTAAGCATGCATGTACGGGTCTTGGTCCCCGTAGGGGAATTTTATGGTTAATTACTTTTCCATTTAATTGGGTTGTGTATTGGATTATTAATTTAAAGGTCGGGGGAGGTGTTTTAACCTGTGGACGACACCTGTTGGTGCCGTTCACCACAGGCCAATATCATGTCATAGTTTGCTGGATCTAGTCCGGGCGCATGACCGTGCCTGAGGTCAAGTGGATTCTTTATGAACACCTCAAGCATGTTTTAGTACATTAATTCCATAGATTCTGCTTTTCAAAATTCAATTTTACTGTTCAAATAATTTTGTAACCACTAAAGTTTGCCATAGCCAGCACCAGAATTGTTAAACTTTATTGCTCATAATACCTATTCATTAATAAATGTTAAAGAATGCAAGACAAATCAATACCAGTTATAAGTATTTATGGGTGGTCACGTTCCACTGATTCTGCAAATTTTGTCAAGAAAATAAAAGAAATGAGAAATGCAGTTATGCAACCGGGCATCCATGTTGACCTCGTGATGGCACTTATTATTATTATCGGGATCCGAAATTGATAATTCCTTTTATGCTTGGTACCTGTGTGCCGTTCGGACTATTTAGCCAAATTGATTTTGGCTGTTCACATGCTTAGAATTTTGGGGTATGTCTACTCTCCTCTTTTGTGACTGATTAATTGGGGTTTTGGGTTTATAAATTGAAAATTTAAGGTGGGCCGGATACTCGATCTGAATAAGAGGGTTTGAGGGTGTTTGATGATGATATATATACGCTGTTAACCAGGTGGACATGGTGTGTGCTATTTATATGTAAATGTGTATCTATGTTAATTATATGTTGTGTGTTATGCCTTTAGGTGATCATTAAATTGTTATACGTTATTGTGCATATATATATATATATATATATTTATGGTTATGATTTATGTGACCTACTGGGAGGGTCGATACTATGCGCCATTTTACATTATTTAAAGTAACTGCACTCTGCTCAGTAATATCAAGCAATTATCTGGCGATGCCTATGTCGAATGTGAATTATAATAACGATTTTAAGATAATAACGATTGTGGTTTTTTGAAATGTGAGCTATTCTTGATTATGAAAACACTTGTAATATTATCTTGCACATATTATCTTGCGCATATATTGTACACTAGGGGAGTTAATTGTACAAAAACATGAATACAATAAATCTTGTTATTGTTATCTTAGAGCAGAGTTTCATTTGCAAGTCCCATCATACTGGACCCAGCACATTTTTGGCTTCTCTAGGCTCTTGCCTAGTTCTAATAACTAGTGGCCTCTCTTTCAAAAAAAAAAAAAAATACAAAAAAAATAAAACAAAAAATAGTTTTTTTTGATATATAAAGCATAAAAGGAAAGAGGGGTTACAATACTGCTTGATGGTGATTAATGCGGATTGAGAATAATTATATTTGTTGATTGAATGAAATGAAAACTAAGTTCTGCTCTCGAAATACAAAAATTCATTTGTTGAACTCAACATGTACAAATACGTCATGTTAATGAAATAAGAAAACACTAGAGTGAGCTGCATGGAAGTAGTATCGTCAAGGTCACTCACTTTCACTGCTTCTCCCTGTCACCTCCACGCCCCTCGCCCAGCGTTGTTGCCGGCTAGTACAGTGTGTAGCGTTTTAGCAGTGTTACGAAAACAAATTTCATACATCCACATTATATTCTTCGTTTCAAATTTATTTATGCGTATCGCGTAAATGAATTTGTTTTATCAGGAATAATTAGTTGTGGGTAACACTACTCAGTTAAATTCTGGGCGCCAGTATTTGAGCTCTAAATATTTGTGTGAGTCGGCAACATATTTTTTGTTGTCGCGTAAATATCTACAGAATTTCTATCTTTGCGTTTCTTCTGTTTCTTTGGCTTTTTTTTTGTTACGATTTGCAGTTCTCTGAAACTACTATTTATACTGCGCTGGTTTTTCTTATGTTAGAATCTAAACCTTTTAGCAATACACACCCTAACTTTACGAAGTACCATTAGGTCAGTTATTTTGTGATTTCCGTACAGTGCACTTACTTATTAAAGTTTTACTGTTTTCTTCATGGGCGGTTATCCTACAGACTGACAGTTGTCTGAGAACGCTGACCTTGCCTGCTGTTGTCGCTTTAATTTTTTCATACTCACGGTCTTTTCCCTTTTGTAAATGAATCTGTTTTTGTTCTCTACACGGTCATTCCTAAGCCATATGGTTCGGAAGTTCTGTTAGGTATATGTACACATTTGGTATGCACATTGCGTATACCCTGTCTGCATGTCTTTTCAGTAAATATTGCTGTCTGACACTTTTATGAATGCCTTTGTCATTTTATAATCCCCTCAAAAATGTGTATGTTTACTGCCCGCGCTACTACCTTTCTTCCGTTGCACAAAGATAAATAGGACTGAGCAATTTCTGTAAACAAAATTGTCGCTGTTGTGACAAAAGCCAATCCCATTTCAGTTACAGTACCCCATTCCAAGTAGGTTGGGTGGACGAGGTGAGGAAGAGACGAACATCCAAAATATTTATCGTCCTTAGTATTGTTGACAGACATTTTGTGCGTTTCATGTGAACGGTTGACGTCTTTATTGTAGACAGTGTGTGTATTAGTTTATTTCAATAATTTGTATTTATTATGAGTGATATTGAGGAACAGTATCCTACATTTAGTTCGAGTACAAGCAGCGGTGGTGTACGTGCGGGCCGAGAGGACATTAGAAAACAAAGTAAAGTCATCATAGCAAACGTTTACAAGTTTTTTAAAAATCTTGCGTATAATGAAGAAGCCAGGAGGAACATAAACTTTGCACAAGTTCGAAAATTGACAGCGGAAGCTTGTGGCATTTCTGAACAGTCGGTGCAACGTATTAGCAATACCGTTGCTTCGGCAGATGATCAAGGCGTGAGTGTTGTGTTCAGTTCTCCAAGGAAAGGGTATAAACGGGAACACAAAAACACTGAACTGGACGATTTTAATAAACAAGTAGTCCGCAGGACCGTACTAGAATATTACGACCGAGGGGAATACCCCACTGCAAGCAAAATTCGAGCTGATCTCTGTCAGAAAATCAATTATTCTGGTTCAGAAGCCTCCGTACTTCGCCTTCTGAAAGTGCTTGGTTTTAAATTTAAGAAGTGCAACGATGGACGAAAATTTTTAATGGAGCGCAGAGACATTGCTGCCTTGAGAGCGAAGTTTTTGAGAACCATGCATATACATCGTACGGAGGACAACAGGCCTATAATTTATTTGGATGAAACCTGGATATCACGGAATCATACGAATAAATACATCTGGCAAGACTCCAGAGGGAACGGTGGGCTGAAAGTACCTACTGGTAGAGGTGGCCGGCTGATTATTGCACATGCTGGATCCGCAAGTACAGGTTTCATAGCAGGTGCCAAACTTGTCTTTCGTGGCAGTAAGCATTCAGCTGCATCTGACTACCACACAGAAATGAATGCTGAAGTTTTTAAGACCTGGTTTGTTGGTATGTTGCGCTCCTTGGAAGAAGGCTCTGTCATCGTGATGGATAATGCCAGCTATCATTCTGTACAAATAGATAAACCACCATGTTCAAACTGGCATAAAGCGGATATCATGGAGTGGCTGCGTAAGAAGAGAATTTCATTTTCCACAGCTGAAACCAGGGATGAACTTCTTTCTAAAGAAGAGATCCGAACGGCCAAGAAGACGTACGAATTGGATCAACTGGCAAATGAAATGGGACATACAGTAGTGCGCCTGCCACCATATCATTGTCAGTATAATCCGATCGAGCTGATATGGGCCCAAGTTAAACGGTATGTTGCAAACAAGAATACGACTTTCAGATTGGCCGATATTGAACAACTTGCACACGAAGCTTTGGACAGGATAACTCAGGAAGACTGGGAGAAGTGCGTAAGACATGCGGAGGCACTACAAGAAGCCGATTACTCAAAGCAGTGCACGAGAGACACCACAGTGGAGCCCTTCATCATACACTTACGTGTGAGTAGTGACAGCGAACCTGAGTCCAGTGAATCCGAAGACGAATAAGGCAGGAGTGTTAAAAAGTGTATATAGGTGGTAAACGTGTCTATAGCGAAGCGTAGTATTTTCTATTTTTATTGAAACATAAAAAACCGTGTGTGCGTGTTTTCTTCAGGAGTGTTATGAATGTGCTCTGTGCTATCACTTTGCAAAGTGATAATTGTGTGACTAACCCTATTTAAGGTGAGTTTTTCAACATACTGCTTATTTATAATAGTCATAAGGAATTCTATAGTTCATAAAATAAGGAAAATTTTAATTATAAAATTAGCAAGGACAATGCATAAAATATAGAATTATAAATTTAAATTCTATATTTAAAGATTTAAGTTAAAATATATATATATATATAAATAAATAAGGAATTTTAAATTTATTTCATGAGACATTTGTATTTGTTGTTTATAAAATTATCCTTATTTTCTTAAGAAATCCAATTCGTTTCACGTTTATACATACCATTATTTTTATGCTACTTGTGCATGTAACATCTTATAGTATAGTTCTAATTTTTTTACTTAATTAATAAGCAGCGCAGGAAATAAAAATAGAATATTTTTCTGAGTCACGAATAGTGCGGTGTCTTCAATAATTAAATGGGGCAAGCTTAAGACACAGGATGCGTATAAAATTCGTTCAAACAAACTATAGCTGACGCGTCGAATTGAATGTTATGTATAAGATAGGGAAATTAATTGTTAATTAATTATTAACAATATATTAATTGTGATGTAATTATTATTAAGAATTATTGACAATGTAACAATGTACTCTAATGCATGTATTACAAACTTTCTCACTTTGTTATATTCTTTACATTAAGTAGGCTTACTTACTAGTGTAGCATTTTTCGGAAGAAAGGGAAACTGTTGCTTAGTGGCAACGCTGTAAGTAAGCGGTGTGACCTTGACGATACTAGTTCCATGCAGCTGACTTTAATAAAAAATGTGTTACTGTTAAATGAGTAATCAGAATGATCAATATTGCACACCACTATATAAAAATTATAAAATTACACAACTATATAAAAATCGGAATAATTTTTATATAGTGGTGTGCAATATTGATCATTCTGATTGTGATTTCAACCACTAACACAAATTTCTTCATTAAACGTCTGTTAAATGAGTGTTTTATTGCAAGTCCTGTCAGTCTGGGCTCCAGCACATTTTCGCTTCGTCTAGGCCAACGGTCTAGTTTTAAATTTTTTTACATAACGGCCACCATTACAAATGGTAGCAGAGCGTGGTTCCATCTATGTGTGCTGGCCAGGCAGGTGGCAGGACTTGCAAAACAATTTGAGAATTAACACAAATTTTAATGTTAAAGGGTCAGCATGGAGGGTGATGTAATTCTAAGATGGAATGAGTTCAAACAAAATTTTTTTATTGGTGTTTGTGTTTTGTTCGTGTTAATGTGTATGGATTTATAAGTCTTGATATTGTGTCGAAAAGTGTAATTACTATGGTTACGGTTAGTGCAAGGTTATAATCGCCTTTTTTTTTATTAAACGCTTTTATTTAACTTGCTTTTCCCGTCGGTCTAAAGTGAATTTTTCAAATCGAATTTTCGCATACTTCTTGATGTGATAGCGACTTGAAATTTTGCATACACACTTGAATCATGTGACAATACAATATTAAGGTAAAAAATACATACATACGTTTACCAATGTACAGATTATAAGTTAAATGTAGTCGCATTCATAAGCGAAGTTTTTTGTGTGTACTACATTATTGACAACAAAGAAGTAGTATCTACGGAAACTCACCGGTTCCCATTTTCGATCACGCGCAAATGTGCGACACGTCATTATAAACATTTTCAATGTTAAAACTGTCTACTTGATTACAAATAACGGTAAGTAATTTTACTTTGTACAAAACGTTTCACTTTGAATTTTTTCTCTTTTAAAATTAAAATAAATAAATAATTCTTAATATGAATTACCCTGGCTTGGTATATGGCACTATTGAAAGTTTTCAATCTCAGATATGGACTTTTTTAGGTTAATTAATACTACACTTCTTAAAATTAAACACACAAAAATAATGATTAACAGCTAACAAAAAAATTACAACAGTGTTATTGTGTGATAGTTCAGTGTTTGTGAAAAAATAGTTCGCTAGTATATATAGTGTCATAGGTTAGTTTATAATAACCGTTTAAAATGTTTTAAATTTGATTAATATCACAATACTTTCCTTTTTAAATTCACACTTTTATATTCCTTTTTGGTTGTTTCCACTATATAATTCATTTATTATTATTTTAACAATTCACTATACAGTTTTATCACTCGATTATAATTTAACTCCAGTTCACTGTACACCTAACCCGTCTGATGTTCGATTCCGAGCCCTTAATTGTAAACAATGCGTATAACTAAAGACTTTAACCTCCAGTATCAACCGTTGGAAATATGTATGTGAAATGAAAAATGAATAATGGCAGTTGGTTTTTGACTTGCTGTATCTATGTTAATACAAACTTACTGTGTCATCTGTACCAGCGGCCAGCAAACATTTTCGTAAGGTGGGCAGGATACTTTTAGGCTTAGTGGAGCAATCAAAATTAAAATAAATTTGGTGAAACTGTCTACATGATTACAAATAACGGTAAGTAATTTTACTTTGTACAAAACATTTCACTTTGAAATTTTCCAATGAAAGAGAAATTATGTCGTTTTGCCTATTATAAGAATTATTAAATAATAAATTTACAATAAACTTACAATTTTACTTGTAAACTCAAATTAGCTAAAATTTACTTTTACTATCAAACTGTGTACAAAATATTTAATGAATAATTAACTTTGTAGGTGTTGAAAAATGAGTCAAACAGAAATGACTACTCAGAGAAAAAGGCGATTGGAAAAAAACCGCCATAAAAGACTAGAGACATTAAAAAAATGAAGATATCGAGACAAAGAAAGCCAGATTACAAAAATGCAGAGAATATAAAGCAAAACAGTCAAATAAAAATCTTGAAGCTAGATTAGAAATGGGTAGATGCTTTTCATTAACAGTACCTTCCAAAACAGTAGAAGAAAAAGAAGCTAGATTAATGCAATACAATGTATAAGTCACAGAAATTACAAAAAGAAACACCAGAACAACGTGAAACATGATTAGAACGTGATCGTTTGTATCATTCACAAGTAAGAGCTACTGAAATGTTACAACAACGGGAAATTCAATTGGAGAATGATAGACAAAAATACTCATAAAAAAAATCACAGTTGAAAATTGACCTGTAAACGTTTGATAAATCTATTAATACACTTTGTGATAAAATATGTGATGTTTGTACAAAACAATGCTATCCAAATCAAGTAGCAACATGCCAACCTAGTGCAGCAGCAGAATCATACCTACCTAATGAACTAAAGCAAAAATCAACCCTACTTCTTTGTCATAGGTGCAAAGCACACATATCACCAGTAATAAAGTGACATTTCCTTCAAAGGCTTACTGCAACTGTTTGGATCCTGGTGTTCAACCTGCTGTTTTGCAACAACTGTCTCAGTGTGAACAGAGATTACTCTTAAAAATAATACCATTTGTTAAAATTATAAAATTTGACGGACAGTTTGGTCAATACGGCTTTTGAGGTCAAGCGGTACTAGTTGCTCAAGACATATTTGAAGTCAGTGAAAAACTACCAAATATGCTTCCAAGATCTTCAAGTAATGCTGGAGTAGTGATTGTTACTGAATATCTTGTAGACTTGAATATTATTAGAGAATTCTCTATATCTCATGACAAAGTTTACAATGCATTAAAATGGTTACAAGAACATAACCCTTTATATAAAGACATGGAGATCAATAAAAATGTTCGAATGGATGTAGAGGACTTGGCAAGAATTGTTGAAAAACCGCAGCAACAATTCATGAAGTTATTGATAAAGAACATCAAGATAATTTTTATAAAAAAATTAACGGAGTATCAAGAATTTTGCGAGCATCATGGAGTCAAGATAATCGAGATGTTTACCTCAGGCTATGCAGGTGTTCAATGTTGTGCAATGGCACTTGCAAATATTGTGAGAGCATTTGTTTATCCACCCCAAAATTGGTCTATGAATACTTCAGATATGAACATTGTATAATGACGAGATGTCGCCTCGTAGAATCTTGTTGTCAGTTTTATAATTATTATTAAGGTTTTGTTTTTTATTGTGAAATAAACAACATGTTTTAAATCCCTAAGCTGTAAAATTGACACTGACCTAAACTTATTAATCGAATACATTCCTTAACAATGCAATACAAACAGTACTCAATAAAAGTCAATTATTGAAAACAGTAGTTAATAAAGAGAATGAGTAACAGTATGATAATTTCATAGCTAAATGATGTGTAAACATGACAAAAGGACTATGTCCAAAACACTAATGACAGATTGTAAAGTGGAATTGAAATTGTAAATAACCACTAATTACCAATGATAAAGACTGTGAAAATAAACAAACTGAAACCTAGTGATACACAATAAATATACCAGTGCTACATAAAGTTAAATAAATCAGATGTAATGTAGAAATACAAAACTGACAATAAACCATTGTTGGATGATTAGATTATAACATAATTTAATCTGGCCAACTAGTTTCCAATAAAACTGTAGAAAAATAAGGCTAAAGCAATGTTGAACTAAAATGTGTTGTAGTATGACATAAATAGATAATATGAGGAACATTTATTGTACAACAGATAATGTAATAAGGAAATATAAAGGCTGAATTGATGTAATTTAATATAACCAAATGCCTGACATAGGATGGTTGCATGAGACAACAAAGTTATCTAGTAAACTTGTAATAAAAGAGTAGGAACTCAACTAATAACATTGAATAAGGCAGAATAACGTTTAAATAAGTAAACTCAAGGATTATAGCCACCTGAATACTAATAATAACACAAATAATAAGTAAATCATAGAGACAGCTAGATGCAAGTAATCATTGTAACTTAAAACCAAAGTAATTGTCAATGTAAATGCAGAATTAACTGCTGCACAATACTAACAGTGTTATCAGAACACTGATAAGAGATAATAAAACAATAATGAGATTAATTTGAAAGAATTACAACTCATGAAAAAATGTAACTTTCAAGAGTATAGAAAACCCACCTAACAAACTATAATTAAAGTAATAAAACCCAGTGATAGAGAAAAAGGACACTATCAGAAGTGATAATGACCAATGCATAATGCATAGGCCATAATTAAATGTTATTATCAACTACTATTATTGTAATGTTATTGATAAACAATGTATGTGACAATAAGCCTAGGATTTGAACCTAGGAAAATGGATATTTTATAATTATTAGTACATGACTAGAATTGTAAAGTGCATAATACTGTAATAATATGTTATCACCATGAACATATGGGATAAAAACAATGTATTTAAGGTATTAAGTAACTTCAGAAGTATTATTAAGTTATACCAAGTGCGGTTTTATCAACCTCAAATCAGAACTATATGATGAGGGTATGCAAATTACTCGTAATCAAAAGATAGAAACGATGGGAGTTATAAGAATATTGTCAGTGTAATTATAGATAAGATATTTGACTTATAAGAAAAAATTAGAAAGTGACAAGCCCTTACGCTTGGCTATGTGACCAGTAAATCATAGTCTCGAACCCAGATACTGACGCTAGGTTAAGCGTCTATTTTGACTAACCTCACCGAGAGTACACGACATAAAGACAATTAGCCAATCAGAGCTCATTAAAAAATACGAAGTGTCGAATCCTGACCAGGCATCATCACCAACATTCAAGAGATACTCCACGTTAGTGGAGCGGCCATCACAACATTGGTTTGACAGCCGACAGCTGTTAATACACAAGATAACCTCGAAACTTTGAGTTGAGGTTAGGTCGGACCGAGAGGACAGTGAAGTCTATTTTTAAGTGTTCTATAATGGAGTTCATGCGTATAGGCAGTGTGTGATGTGAATTAATGAAAATTAATCAAAATATTAATTAATTATTAAAAGTTAAAAAGTGCTAATTCTTCGAATCAACAGAATACGCAAGTATCAGTGCACATGATCATTATATTATATAGCAAATCATTAATTAATTAAGGAACGCTAATAGCGGATTTAATTTGTTTAAATTAATTAACAAATAACCCGAATTCCACAAGGAAGGGGACTCTGAAAAATAAAATAAACAATAATCAAATGAAAGATTTTGCTAATGACAATTTTAACTTTCTTTGATTGAAATCAATTTTAATAGTTTAAGAAGAGACGTTGAATAATCAATGAGGGAAAATGAACCCTAACAATTAATAATTTTAAGATACTATTGTATTTAATCATATTACATGAACTCAAAGTCACACATGAGTCGACCCTAGTCGTAGCAAATTAATTTGAATTACCTGTTTTGTTTATATCCAATCTTGGAGATCATTCAGGAAAATAACACTGAATTTAATACATTATAATGATGTACAAAATAAGTAATGCCTCAAAGACCATCAATTAATTAATTGCAAATAAGTAAGGTTACAATGAACCGCTATTAACCTCAATTGTAAACAATGAACAATCATTCATATTTTATGTCATGTTAAAGCAACAATTAATATTTTTATTCTCCGCCTACTCATTATCACAGTAGTGCATTTTATTGTAGAAGTGTATCTTGCAGACTCAAAGAACCTACTAATTTTATAAAGCATAATAACCAAATTATTTACAAACAGAAAATAATCGATTTGCCAAAATGCAGTCATACCACCCTGAGAGTTTAATAATTTTAAGAGTCCATGTTCAACTTTAATTATTTTAAAAGGGAAAATAAATAATAAAATTGTAACAACAATCATTCAGTTTGAGTTAAATAAATAACTATTGTTTCACGAACAAATTAAAGTGTTGACCTTTATTGAAAAGAATAGAATTACAGCTTAGGTGAGCAACAAGAGACGGTTGGTACCAGGAGCCAGAGCGAGAATTCAAATCTAATGATTCTCACCAACAATATTATCTCATATCTTTAGCATACTACAACTGCTAGTAAGTATCATATAAATGTTGTGCTTATGTTATTGGCACAGATACGTTGATGACATTCTAATACTATACAGGGGAAACAAAAGACAATGTGAACAGTTACTAACGCACATAAACAAAATACATAAAAACATAACCTTCACTGCCGAATACGAACACAACAATACCATAAACTTCTTAGACCTCTCCATCACAAAACTAGAACACAGGCACAAATTCAGTATATACAGAAAACCAACTACAACTGACACACTAATACACAACACCTCCAATCACCCAATACAACACAAACTAGCTGCTTTTAGAACCATGATACATAGACTTAACAACATCCCCTTAGATGAAATAGACTACAAAGACGAACTAAACACGATAAAATATCTAGCAGAATCTAACGGTTATGACAGAACAATAGTCAGTAAACTCCTACACAAAACACAAAACAAACAACAGACAAAGACAGAAAACAACAAATTCATAACACTAACATACATCAACAAACAAACGGAAAAAATTGCCCACAAATTCAAAAAAGCAGGATACAGAATCGCTTACAAAACTACTAACAAAACAGAACACACACTATCAAAACGCATGCCCAAAGCACAAAACAAATTCGATCTACCCGGTGTATATAAACTAAATTGTTCAAATTGCAGTAAATTCTACATAGGCCAGACAGGACGTAGCTTCAAACAGAGATACATTGAACACACAAAAGCACTCCACACCACTACAGAATCTACCTTCGCAAACCACCTCATTGAAGCAAACCACACATATAAAAACATCGACAATAACATGAACATACTACACGTACACACAAAAGGCCGAAAACTAGACACTCTAGAACAATTAGAAATATACAAACACACAAAAACAAATAAAAACGACATCCTAAACGAACAGACACAATTCAAATCGCACGCATTATTCGAACACATCTCACCACACACACACAGCTTCAATCTTTTGAAACACTTTCTCGTCGCCAACAACAAGACGAGCAGCGCTACTAACGACAGCCTCTGATGAAGCCTTCTATAGGTGAAAGCCGGTTTAGGCTGTAAAGTAAAACTTTACGTTTTTACTTATAAAAAACTTTGTGTTCCGAGTCGTCAATATTATAGTGATATTTAGTTAAGTAACGGACACGTCATGGACAACGAAATCCAAGAACTTATTTTGGCTTATGATACTTCCTTTATCCATGATTGTAGTTCAACCTTGTAGATAATCTTATTTGTAGTGGCTTTAACTTCATTTGTGATACGTTGGTGTTGGTTGTGTTATATGTACCATTACAACATGATTGAAGCAGATCGTATTTACAAACATATTAGAGTGTTAACAGAAAATGATCCAGCTGCATTTCCTATTAACAAAGACGGATACTTAGAGATACGTAATTTCTCTGTGATAAAAAACGATTTAATTGTATATGATTTGAAATTCTCTTTAGAATATGAGGAATACACTAATATTTTTGGAAATGTCCAAAATAATTTAAATCAAAACAATAATGGAATAACTCTGAATGAAGCCTTGCTTGCATTATTCAAACATCATCAAACTGGAATTTTAATTGCATCTTCAAAATCTCTTTGAGTAATGCATTATAATGAAAAATTCTGTTTTACCAATTCTCACTCATGTGGTCCAAAAGGTGCAAGTGCAAGACCAGATCTTGGTAGAGCATGTATAATTGAATGTGATACCCTTGTAGAACTTGAACGAATAATTAGACGATCAACCGGATCTAAAAATAAACTATTTACTTTAAGTTATATTGACGTTAATATGAACAATATTGATGTTCATATGAATAATGCTATATCTGTAGATATGGTAAATGAAGAGAGTTATATTGATGTTAATATGAATAAAGCTATCTCTTTAAATACAGTTAATGAAGAAAATAATGGATATCTCATTCATAGCAATGAACAGTTTCATACACAAAATTCAATTGAACAACAACAATTTAATCAAACTGTAGAGCAACAACAAAGAGTAGGTAATGCTTACATGCAGATAAATAATGTTGCAAGAATAGTATGAGCATCATGGACCAAAATAATCAAGCAGTGTTCACTTAAGGCTACGCAGGTGTTCAATGTTGTGCAATGGCATTAGCAAACATAATAAGAGCATATATATATCCACCGAAACAGTGGTCTACAAATACTGTAGATGTGAACATGTTTCAAGGAGATCAAATTTATAAAGAAATTATAATGCTAACAGCAAATAATCCGAATGCTTTTCCTATCAGTGAAGATGGGTACTTGGACGTGCGTAACTTTGGCGTCATTAAAGAAGATTCGATCATGTATGAGATGAATTTTTCTATAGAATATATTGATGACACTAATATTTTTGGGAATGTAAAGATGATAAAAATCAAAATGGTTTTGGAATAATGCTGAATGAAGCATTACTTACATTATTAAATTATCATCAAACTGGAATTTTAATTGCATCTTCAAAATCTCTTTGAGTAATGCATTATAATGAAAAATTCTGTTTTACCAATTCTCACTCATGTGGTCCAAAAGGTGCAAGTGCAAGACCAGATCTTGGTAGAGCATGTATAATTGAATGTGATACCCTTGTAGAACTTGAACGAATAATTAGACGATCAACCGGATCTAAAAATAAACTATTTACTTTAAGTTATATTGACGTTAATATGAACAATATTGATGTTCATATGAATAATGCTATATCTGTAGATATGGTAAATGAAGAGAGTTATATTGATGTTAATATGAATAAAGCTATCTCTTTAAATACAGTTAATGAAGAAAATAATGGATATCTCATTCATAGCAATGAACAGTTTCATACACAAAATTCAATTGAACAACAACAATTTAATCAAACTGTAGAGCAACAACAAAGAGTAGGTAATGCTTACATGCAGATAAATAATGTTGCAAGAATAGTATGAGCATCATGGACCAAAATAATCAAGCAGTGTTCACTTAAGGCTACGCAGGTGTTCAATGTTGTGCAATGGCATTAGCAAACATAATAAGAGCATATATATATCCACCGAAACAGTGGTCTACAAATACTGTAGATGTGAACATGTTTCAAGGAGATCAAATTTATAAAGAAATTATAATGCTAACAGCAAATAATCCGAATGCTTTTCCTATCAGTGAAGATGGGTACTTGGACGTGCGTAACTTTGGCGTCATTAAAGAAGATTCGATCATGTATGAGATGAATTTTTCTATAGAATATATTGATGACACTAATATTTTTGGGAATGTAAAGATGATAAAAATCAAAATGGTTTTGGAATAATGCTGAATGAAGCATTACTTACATTATTAAATTATCATCAAGCTGGAATTTTAATTGCATCATCAAAATCTCTTGCAGTAATGCATTATAACAACAAATTTTATCTTACTGATTCACATTCGTGTGGTCCAAATGGTGAGAGTGTAATACAAGATCTTGGAAGAGGTTGTATAATTGAATGCGATACACTTGCAGAACTTGAACACGTGTGTAAGCAATCAACAGGTTTTCACAAATCAACAATTTACGATAAATTATATAAAGGTTAATATAAAATATGACCCTGTCTTGGAATGTGTAAGAGAAGAAGAAAATACATATTCGATAGCTGTGGATGTGCCCTCTGAACAAACAGAATACGTATCTGTACAAACAAGTGTTATGGCTCAAATTGATTTTAGAGAACCAGACGTTGAACAGCGATATGAATTATCAGATGAATTGAATAAGATTGTTCGAAAAACAAAAAACAACATTGTAAATGTTCACCATGAACTTAGAGCAGAAGAATTCAGTTGGTTTTATCTATTCCCATTTGGAATCAATGGGTTGAGAGAAACTTCAAGACGAGTAAAAATTAGTCATTTAGATTACTTTCAGTTCAGGATTCTTGGGAAAGATACAAGATTTCAAAGAAATGATTATCTTTTCTATGCATTATCCATGTTCGAAAATGAACATGTAAGGGCCACTATTTTAGCTTGTGGAAAAAAGATTGAAGGTGAAAATGGAATGGTTGAAGACATGCATTTGTACTTGAAAAACTTAAGAGGTACCTGTACTGCAGCTTACTGGTGAACAGCTTTGTATGAATTGATTGCAATGATAAAATGCATTGGCCCAGCACATTATTTCATAACATTCAGTTGCAATGATTTACATTGGTTAGATATGAGAAAAGCACTACTGATTGCAGATGGAAGGCCAAATGTAGATCCAAACGATCTTGATATACATGAAACACAATGTTTGATTGAAAAATATCCCGTTATCATCTCTCGACATTTTATGCTTCATGTCAATGCATTCATGAAATTTTTGAGAAGTAACTGTGATGTGTTTGGAGGCAAAGTAGTAGACTTTTGGTGGCGGATTGAATTTCAAAATCGAGGCAGTCCGCATCTTCATATGATTGTGTGGGTTGAAAATCATCCTTCATTCGATTCAGAAGAGGGTTTACGTCGAATAGATGAAATTTGCTCTTACGAGTTACCATCGGAGGAATCAGATTTACACGAGTTAGTAATGAAGTGGCAAATTCATCTACATACAATCACGTGTAAAAAGAATAATACAACATGCAGATTCAATTTTCCTCGTCAAGAGTGTGCAAAAACTAAAATAATTGCTCATTCATCGCATGATTTTATTCTCAGTGGAGGACGAATATGTTTGTTGAAGCGTCGTAAGAGAGATAAATGGATTAATAATTACAATCCCATTTTACTAAAAATATGAAAGGGAATATGGATATACAACCATGTGGTTCAAATGAGGCAATAGGGTACTACATTGGTAAATATTTATTGAAATCTGAGCCAACAGATCTGAGTCCAGGTATTGCGCAAGCAATTAGAGAAATACAGCGTGAAGAAAAGATACTTCTCATAGGTTGTTCAAAATATGTATGAGAATATTGCAGGAAAGACAAGTATCTGCATGTGAATGCGTATTTAGATTATCATCTTCACTTACGAGAAAGCTCAAGAAAATGTGTATTTCTCAATACATGAAAACCTGAACAGCGATACAAGGTTTTGAAATTTGATGCTTTATGCCAGGGTATCGGATATTGTGCAAATATGTTTGAGCAATACGAGAAACGGCCTGTTGAACATGATTAGTACGACTTTTAAACATGAATTTGCTCGAATTCGCAATACGATTTGAACCACATTAAAATAAAAAAAAGATGATACTGAAGAATCCATTGACCAATTTGAAAATGAGGTTGTACAAACTAGAAATCGATTCATTATGTTAAGTGACAATAGTAAAATGTTGATAAGAAATAAACCAGCAGTTGGGCAGGTACCTTACTTCAAGGCATCAGATGATCCAGAAAATTACTATTACAGTATGCTTCTGCAATACTTACCTTATCGTGTTGAAAATGAATTGCTTGCAGACTACAGTAATTCAAAAGAAGCATTTATGGCTCGAGAAGAACAAATGAAACAGACGAACGAACACATGCAATTGTTTAGAAAACGAGACCAACAACTCGAGAATGCAATGAATCAAGTACATGCATTCAAGATACTTAATGAAGAGCCTGTTTCTACAGATTATGATAATGATGAAGAAGTACTACATCGACCAAGATCAAGATGAATCAAGATGAATTCCAACAAGCACAATGAGCAATGAATGTTGGACAAAGAGAAATGTTTTCATTCATTACACGAAATGTCCACGACCAAATCATGAACGGCAATAAAGATCGCATTAGATTATTCATTACAGGAAATGCAGGAACAGGAAAGAGTTTCACATTACATCTTCTTAAAAATCAGGTAAATTGATGTTATGGAAAAAATGCTGTAAAGGTATGCACACTAACTGGAGTAGCAGCACGATTAGTTGGAGGCTCTACGTTACACAGCACTTTAAAGATACCCGTTCAAAAAGATGGAAGAATTTTACAATTGCCCCTTTTGACTGGACTTTACTTAAGACAAATGCGTCTGCAGTGAAAGATGTTGAATTTCTATTCATAGATGAAATATCTATGGTACCTTACAAAACGCTATGCTTGATTGATTCAAGATTAAAGCAATTAAAGAATTGTGATGAGTTTTTCGGGGGTATCAATGTTATATCATTTGGTGATCTAATGCAGCTACCACCTGTCAGAGGAAGTCAAGTATTCCACCAGCCTCTCCATCTAGCACCGGCAACACATTTGTGGCAATTGTTTACTCTAGTTGAACTTACTGAGAATATGAGACAACAAGGAGATACAACTTTTATTGATATTCTCAACGCTTTGAGAATTGGAAAACTTACAGCTGAACATATTGCGATATTAATGAAAAAAGTCAGTGATGAAGCGATTGGTGAATTTTCAATAGAAATAGCTCTGAGAATCTATCCTACAAATGAGCAAGTATTCAAACATAATCAGTTAGTAATTAACCATTTCAAAAGCAAAGGAATCACCATGAATGTAATAAAAGCTCAAGATATACAGGTGGATGCCACTCAGAACATGGAGGATAAAAATTTGGATAATATCATCCCGACTGATATTAACAAAACAGGAGGTATGCCAAAAGAGTTGGAAATTTTTGTAGGAGCTAAAATTATGTTACGTTTACACATAGATTTTAATAAAGGTCTTGTTAATGGTGCGACTGGATTTATCACCGAAATTATATGGCCATATTTTCGTCACGCACAAATGTATGAAGCAGACATACCATCAGTTCATGTGGACTTTGGCCAAGGTGAAATACATAAAATTGATCCAATGTCTATCCAATTTCCTGCAAAATTCAGTTATGGCACTGTTGAAAGAAGAATGCTGCCAATGGTCTTGTCGTGGGCTTCAACAGTGCACTAGATGCAAGGCAGTACTGTAGATCATGCGGTTGTTTATTTGGGACCAAAAATGTTTACAGAATGACAGGCATACGTCGCTCTTAGTAGAGTCAAATCTGTAAAAGGACTTCAAATTGAAGAAATAGATAACACAAAACTTCTCGGAAAAAAACCATGTAATAATGATGCATTAGCTGAAATGGACAGAATGCGATCACACCATCACATAAATGTTAAAACATATAGTATATGATAACAACGATATTGTAAACTATTGTAATTATATTAATTTGTATTTAATCTTGTAAATACTACTATGTTGTCAATACACTGCAATGTACGAATGCAATTGTAAAATTACTGTGATCATTTAATTATGTATATTTTATACAATAAAAAGCAATTTATCTATCTATTTATCTATTTCATAAATAATTGTTTATTGTTTATGTATATAATATTATTCTCTTTTCATTATGTAATTTATCTATAAAATTTGACTAAAAAGTGTGAAATAAAAAAAAGTAAAAGAACATTGTTTATTTAAAATTAACAAAATGATCAATGTACTAAAAAGGATAAAATAATTTATCTTATACCGAATACATTAACAACAAATGAAAATAACGTTTATTAATCAAAAATTTGTGTAACATTAAGTATCACTGATAATAAAAGCATGAGCACCTAAGGAATGATATTTTATTTATTTATTTATTATCAAAATACCCTTATACCATATTGGTGTCGGGTTACATCAATACATGATAAGTACATCAACTACACTCTATATACAAATTTTTTCCATCTTACTCTATCCAAGGAATGATATTATACCATGTTTAAATCAATCTTCAATAAAAAAGATCTATAACTGATACTATTTGTTCTACGTTTACTATCACTGATAATAAAAGCATGGGCGCCTTCATTTTGACAACGTGATCTTAAACATGAATTCGAAAATATAATTAATCAATATCAAAATAAATTTTGTATCGCAAAAATATTATAAAAACTATTTATCAGTGCATTGTGTATTTTTTTTATTTAAAAATATAATCCTTGACAATCCTAATTTCAACATCCCCTCTTAATAATAGTTCATAATGTGAAGTATAACGTTATAACTTGATTCAATGGAAAGGAATCTTCAAATATCTGCTATTTTTCCAAATTTAGTTATACTATGATTCTCTTTATACAATGTAAATTTTGGAATTGCGCACGATTGTACTTGTAAGACAAATGTACACATATATGCATACTCTGAAAAATTTAATTCCTCAATAATCAAATAAATGTAGAACAAATAGTATCAGTTATACATCTTTTTTATTGAAGATTGATTTAAACATGGTATAATATCATTCCTTAGGCGCCCATGCTTTTATTATCAGTGATACTTAATGTTACAAAAATGTTTGATTAATAAACGTTATTTTCATTTGTTGTTAATGTATTTGATATAAGATGAATTATTTTATCCTTTATAGTATATTGATCATTTTGTTAATTTTAAATAAAAGCGTTTTTTTTAATTTCTTTTACTTTTTTTCAAATTTTATTACTGTGAAGTTGTAAACTGGAAGTAACATATAATTCTGTGGGGATCGCACACACACATTTATATGTTGTACGGGATGTGTATTAATTCAAGTTGGTTATACAGGATATTGAGTAAGTGCCATTTGGCGTCTTATGTATGTTGGATGTACCTTTGAAAATTTTTTTTGCATGCCCGGGTTCCGTCAGACCTTGTTGGAGTTCGTTGTAACCTGTTTAACCCTGTTGGGTATGGACTTCAATTGTTGAAGTATACCGGGTCATGGTTTTTAAATTGATTGTTGGTTCATTGTATTACGAGATGAGAATTACCCTTGGACATATATATATATGATTTAATTATTTGAAGAATGTGGGTATGGTCGGACCAGGCACCCTTGTTAGTGACTTTGAGTTATATGATCCTTGACTTATAAAATTATCTGAATTTGAATTATCATCATGAAGGATTTAATGAGTTATAAATTGGTCTATTGGATTTAATGATTTTATGAATTGGTTATTGTGTGTCATGTTATATTTAATCGAATATTATATGGTATTTATTTGTGTGTTGTAATTTTGGATATCAATGTTGTTGTGTATTATTGGTTGTTAAGGGGAGCTCGCTCTGCCTTTTGGTCTTCGCCCTTTCCCTTGCATCATTAGGGGACCCTGAGGCCACTTGAAGGGAGTCAAGTTTTTCCTTTTCTTTCTTTTGTTATGTGATATGATGTGTTGAATTGTTGTTTGTGTTGTTTCAATTATGTAAATCTTGATGGCTGATATAATAATTAGATTTTGGGTGTAATAATTTGGAATCAACAGGTGCAGGCTGGATGCAGTATAGTTCAGGGGTCCCTCCAATCATACACCTCCCATGCATGCGTCCATGGATACCATTATCCCCACCATCAGGTTCTCTTCTGGATTCCCTTAAACTCATTGCCTGTACTCGCTGTTGTAACATGGCTGCACCTTCTCCTCCTCCACTATGGTGGGAAGCTCTGTCGGCGCCAATACTCTGGGGATCTGCTTCTCCTGTTGTCATGGTGGGCCACGTTGTTGCTGTGATCTCCACGTTGTTCACTGGGACATTTCTGTTGTTGCCCCTGCAGTGGTGGACACTGTTGCTGGGTTGGCTGTTGTGTCCGGGCACGCGCCCGCCCCGTCCTCTCGCTTGTCCACCTGCTGACCCATTAAGAACCATCACCTCACTGAAAATAGTAGTGTATAAGGTTGACGCCTTTGAATTATTCTTGATGTGAAGTCTGATTTCTCCCCAACCCAAAACCCGAAACTTGCGCATCCACATACGATCATTCATTGTTCCCCCACTCAAGGAACTACGAAAAAAGTGGACTAAATGATGGGGGGGAAAATCTACTTCAATCTGTTGTCAGGTGTAGTATGGAGCGTCGGTCAGTCGAATGGTGAACACCTTGATAGCTAGTCACTGATTGCTATTGGCCTGTCTTCAGGACAACAGCCTTCGTGTTTGTTTTTGTAGATAAAGTTTGAAAATGTCAGAAATTTTGGCAGAAGGTTTTGTTTACACCTGGTCATCTCAGCTACAACAGGATCCGGTCAGTAATTCCGGGTTGTGTTATCGTTTGGTCCGGGCCATACCACATTCTGGGGTTGTGTCCCCAAGTTTTTGGGTGGAATAGGGAAATGAGGATAAGCTATGTAGACCTTATGAGAAGCCGATCTAGAATTGGTGTTCGCGTGCCCTCAGTGTGATCTTTCACTAGTTAGTTTTATCGGGGCCAGCTTCGCTAGTATAGGGAAGTTAACCACCCACATATCAAGGTTCAGGTTTTGCCTTGTAGTATAAGTATGTGAGTGGTGGTAGCGAAGTTGGCCTGTTCAAGATGTTGATAGTGATTGAGAGGATGATCACTCACATATCAAGGTTTTTGATACCTTGTTGGCCATTGGGCATAAGTATGTGACCACTCACTTCTACCCCCATGGTTAGAAGTTATCCTGTTTAAGGCTGTGATTTGGTTCTTTGGTTCTCAGTTTGTGAGTTTTGGAGGCCTTAGGAGGTCAGAGCTCTAGCAAACGTTCACGATTCTTGTCTTTCTTCTTTCCTTCTTCTGTCTCTTGTCTCTGTGTGCTGACCCTGGCCAGGTGAGCATGCAGTACCACACACTCACACACATACACACTCAGGCACATGCACCCACACACTCAAATTCTTCCTTCTTCTTGTTTCGTTTTCCCTCTGAGCTTCTGTCCTCCTGAGAGCGGTATTTCCTGAGATTTTCCCAAGGCAGCCAGGTGAACTGTGAATTAAGTTAATTTGGGGCAACCATGTTGCCCTTTTAGGCAGGGGGTGTGCCGGGATTTGAATTCCCAGCATGTTTGAAAGATCACGCCAAGGCTGCGGCCCTCGGGTGAGGCACGGCTGACTGGATCGCCAACACCGGTGGCACACAACGTCGACGCAATTCAGCTGGTGGCATCAGCTGTTCGATCAAAGTTTACATTCCACTACAAGCTTTTTGCGAGATGGTTCGGTAGAGGCTTGCAATCGGTCTCGTTTCTTTATAAGGATTCCGACTGTGTATCTCGAGGTCTGACGGCGGTGGTACCTAGATTCTTTTCTTCTCAACTCACTATGACTTGGTGAAAATTGTAAGTGCCTCAGGTAAAGATCATTACTTATTCACTGTTAAATTAATAAGGGGTTATGTGTTTAATTTAATAATGAGAATTGTGGTTGTTAATTGTTAGTTGTATGCATTTTAATCATGTATGTGTGTGACTCACAAGTTACTTCCGATATATATCCGAGCACGTGGCGATTTTTGCACTTGACTGCAGAAAAATTAATTGTAAATGTAAATGTTGGTAAATTAAATTATACTAGTGGTCGCCCAGTGGTCGAAATTCTACCGTAATTCATTAAATTTTTTAAGTTTGAATGTTATTGAGGTTCTTTTGTCAAAGAGTATACCTCTATAATCACTGCATATAATTTTTTTGAATTTTGTTCTATTACGTCAGCTGCGAGCGTGTACAAATACGTCATTAGCGTGTGTTGTTTGCCTTAATTCCCTGCAATACCTATGAAATTTAAATTTTAATGTTAGTAACAGTTGAAAAAAAAAACACAATTACAGCTTGTATTCGTATTTATTTTTTGATATAATTCATTGTCAGTTTTAATTTTTTCATGTTATTATTGAATCAAATAAACGCTAATAAAAATGAGACTTGACATTCATAGAAGTATAAGATACATTGTTTTCAATTCCAGTGGATTACATTTCATTTTTGGTAAGGTACAAAATTCGAAAACGGTTTGAAGATTATCTGCTACAAAGCTTATATAATTTTTTAATTTTTTTTTTCTATGCATTAATTTTCGAGTTATTTGAAAAATATGAAAGATAGGAAAAATGAGGTTTAGCTTGGCTAAGCCATATTTAAAAAACAATAACGCATTTTTTGACAATTCCTTGGGTTTTTTTAATTGCCATACTGACCAGGTTTCGCCAAGGCTACACAGTTATTTTGCCTATCTTTTTCGAATTATATAAAATTTAAATAAAAAATTAATACAAAATAAAAAATGAAATAAAAAATACGTGCCTCGTATTTTTTCATATATTTTTCATTAAATCAAAAAACCGGGCGGTTAAAAAAATAAATGTTGTCCATTGAACTTAAAATAGTTTGAAAGTGAATTTAATGATTCAGAACTTCTGTGTAAACGATGTTTTTTGTAAAAACTCTTTCATCATTTTCTAAATGCCCTTGGCCATTATATTCGGAAATATAAAATCTCAAACCATCGAATGATCGAACTCTACTTGCTGCGACGTACAATTGACCATGTGTAAAAACTGGCTGCCTCAACAAAATTCCATTTTTTCGAATGTTTGTCGTTGAGACTTATTTATTGTCATCACAAATGCAGGTATAATTGGAAATTGAGTTCTTTGAAAGTTAAATGGTAAAACAGTACCGGAATATGTTAAATTTATACATGGAATCAAAATTCTCTTATTGCGTGCGGTTCCAGTTAAAACTTCGCAATCAATAGCATTACGATGCATACACTTGATGCGCATCTTGTTCCATTGACTAATGCTTCCTTTGTATTTAAGTTTCTGATCAGTAAAACGATGCAATTAACTTTCAATACTAACTTATGTGGTGGCAAACCACTAATAGTCAAAGAATTCAAAAACTCTACTGGATAGTTATTGATTTCATTGTCATCATCACAAATTATTTTATCGTAGCTATGATATGTTTTCTGTTCACCTGGTATTCGATTAAGTATATCAGTATTAATAAAAGTACAATCATCATTTTTAGGTGCTAAAATAACTGACTTCAATATGTTATCTGAGAGTATGTTTTTGGAAATATTTCCATACACCTCATTAATAATATTATTTTCATCTCCTATTAATTGCTGAGGTATTTCAATAATATTTTCACCAAACTGAGGGAATTGTGGGGCTTCATCATTACCAATTTTTTTCAAGAATTCGACAAATTCTATTTCACTTGGTAAGGCTCTCATATTTTGAGTAAATGTTACTTTATGAAAATAAACAAATTTATGCCAACTCGTGACACAATTTTCAATTAAAGTTGCACGTGATCCATGTGGGACAACTGGTAAGATTTGCCGAAAATCACCGCACAGAAGTATCGTTTTCACTCCAAATGGTTTATGTTTATCATTTTCATCGCATAGATCCTGCGATACAAAACACTTGCAGTGGGCACATAGAAATTTCATCAATAATTATCAATGATGATGAATTTATGTAATGTCCATAGCTA
Source organism: Magicicada septendecula (assembly GCA_034769895.1). Taxonomy (NCBI): domain Eukaryota; kingdom Metazoa; phylum Arthropoda; class Insecta; order Hemiptera; family Cicadidae; genus Magicicada; species Magicicada septendecula. Next base: position 668,191,318 of record CM068368.1, read on the forward strand.
CTATTTGCGGTAATATTCGCTACAGAATTTTCCAAAATGGGTATAGGCAATTTAAACACATTGTGTAAAGTTCTACCTCCAAGTAATAGAGTTGAAGCTATGCCACTGAACGCTGTTGCAATGCAACTAAGATTAAGCGAATTTAATTTGTGAATGATTGCTGTTTGTGTGAATGTTTTTCCACAACCTGCATGAGCGGTTAAACAAAAAACATTAGATCCAGTATCATGGTGCAAAACTTCACGAATCACACGATCAATTAGATTACGCTGTTCAATATTTGCAGTTTCATAATGCTCACAAAACAGAAACTCTTGTTCTATTGGATCAATAGCATTTGCTTCGTCTGTTCTCTGCGAATACGTGGGAACTGGTAAACCAAGTTCTTGACATGACAAATTATGAACTTTCAAAATATCTTCAATTTCTAATAGAGCTGTGTTAAAGGATACTTCTTCGTTGTAATCTCTCAAAAAATCTTCACTAAGATATACTTTAAATTCATTCCATAACGCCAATGCATTGGCTGGCACATTTAATGCACAAATGTAACCAAATAAATTTCGCATTTGTTTTGGTGAATGTAATTCTTTTGCTTCATTTAAACATTTGCGCCATTCATTATCATTTGAAGCAATGCCGCGAGCATGGCACGCTTCAACAAAAGAAGTGTGTATAATTCCATTGTATGTTCTAAGATCCTCAAATGATTTTGGACCACAGACATGTAATAAAAACAATCGTAAATGGAAAAGTTCGATGTCTTTTGGTGATACTACATATATGCGTGTAATGATTTTATCACCTCCACGCCTTCTCTTCTTCCATTTTTTTCGGGAATCTTCCCACAAATAATGCAAAGGAATTTCAATATACTTATATTCATGCGCTGATGGATCTGATCGATTCAATTCAAAAAATGCTAATAATTTTGTTTGTCTTGCATTTTCAATTGCTTGACGTTCTTGCCCTTCTCAAAAGTAAACATTCTGTCTACGCGGTAAATGAATGTCAAGTCTAACGATGACATGTGATTGAAAATGCATTGGTAATTCATAGATGCGCCATACAGCTTCAGTTGATCTGACATAACGGCCATTTAAAAAATTTTTAACTTCATCAATTTGTATTTCTTGACCTGGTTCATTTCTCTCTGAACCTAATTCAACAGATGCACTGTCATAGCCTTTATACACGTATTTATAAATGTATTTAACACTTTTAACTGTAGTGCATACTTCAACATATGGCAATTAAATTTGGCAAGTAAATACGGATTGTATGGTACAACATAACGATTGTTGAGGCAACTACCGCGAACTTCAGCATTAATACCATTATCACGCCTTCTGTATAATGGATATCCATTTAATGATTCACATGTAAATTCATTAAATCGTTTTGGATAATCTTTTGTGCATTTTCCATCTCTCATACATACAGAATTTAGATTAAGTACACCGCATGGACCATGCATCATGTGTTTTACAACATATTCATGTAATGTAGGATGCGTTTGAATGTTAGGAATCTCCGCAGATACAACTTTATCAATATCGGTAGCGTTAACAATTTTATCTTGCTCATTTAAAGAGAGTAAAATGTGAGCATGAGGCAATCCACTCTTTTGAAACTCAGTTGTATAAATGAGTGCTTCAACTTTATCGAAGATTTTTTTTAGTGTAAGGCCCTCAATTAATGCTTTCAGTTTGGACTTGAATACACGCACAACAATATCAGGTCGAAAATTAGCTGACTCACCTACACCAATATTGCTAACTATTTCAGGCCAACTTGGATTGCAAGTCATTGTAATAAACAAAGAAGGCTTTCCGAAATGTTGTACAATTGACATTGCATCTAAATAATTCTGATACATATTTCTTGGAGATCCATTGAATGAAGATGGTAAAATTACTCTACGGCCAACATTATTGGCATTGGGGTTCAATTCTAAATAATCTGTTAAATTGTTGTAAACTTCAGACCTAAGACTTGTTTGATTTTGTCGAATGAAATGTAACCTTGTGCCCTCTATTCTCACATACATATCAACTTTCCACTGCAGAAATAATTTTTGTGAATGGTGAAACATGCTAAAATCTTCTCTAATTGCAAGTCGATAGGCTGCATACTGAAGCATGGTTAATTTATTTCTGGGCGCTCTTGAATTAGATGTAGTTGGTACATTATGAGAAATATTGATATGCCACCCAGTATCACCATTTGGAAAAAGTAATGGATACGCTAAAGGGTCCAATGATGAATCCAAAACAGAGATATTTTTAATGGTACCATTAACTTTTGAAAACGAAACCATATTTCGTTCAAAGGGTGGCTCACCATCAACTGTACTAAATATTACTGCTACATCAGTTTGAACTGCATCATTATAACGGCGTAGATCTAAATCACGATTTACTTTAATGAGCATACAAATTTCTTTATTTTGATTTTCAACTCTCTGACAATGATCTTTCATTGCAGTGAATGACCGAACGAAAGGATTAATGCGTTCCAATTCAAGAGAGATTTCGCGCATTATATTGTTATTGCATGTTTGATTATAGTGTTCACGTAATCTATAATTGACAGCAGTGTCAACATCATAAAAATATAATTGCGCATAACATGGTGAGCGACCATATCCAGCAGTCATTGGACCTGATCTGTGATAAAAAACATCATGTATTTTAAAATGATACACTCCACGCGTAACTGTATCTGAAATTTTAGCTTCTGAGCTAACCATAGCAAATGATGATTTGTATTTACGAATGTTTTAAAAATAATTTTTTGATTTTCTTTTTATTGAAGGTTCATTTGAAGTAAGTCCATCATACAATGATTTAAAGTATTCATTTTGACTTAAGGCCGGTAATATTGCTTTAGCCTTATGACAACATGAAGTGAATGCAGTCCTTTCACCTAAAGTGACCTCAGATTCAAAATGTTTTGCATTGCAAAACCTGTATTGTAAATGCATTAATCCACAATCAAAAGTATTAAAATTTCTTGGAATGACATTCAGTGCGCATTTAAATGTATCCCTCAAAATAATTTCATCATTTTGTATACTATTTACACTATTTAAATTTGCATTTGGTCTATTATCATTTTGACTTTCACGCGAATATACATTCCTTCTTCTTTGTCTCTCACTCCGACCCGTCAATGTTATACTATTTACACTATTTAAATTTGCATTTGGTCTATTATCATTTTGACTTTCACGCGAATATATATTCCTTCTTCTTTGTCTCTCACTCCGACCCGTCAATGTTCTATGTCGAGGCATAATGGAAGTAGGTGCGAATATCTGAATGTAAAAAAAAAATGTAATGAAATTACTGAAACTAAGATTAGACAGGGTTTAATTTAAAAATAATAAAATGTACTCACTTTTTTGAAACCACCAATAATAATTAGGCGAGAGTAAGTCAATTCAAATTGCTGCTACAAAATTTTCCTTTTGCAACAGGTGTATATTAAGCAAGCTGTATTTCACTTTCAACTGCACATTAATATATAAAACACAGATATCTAATATACAAAATATAAAATAAAGCTTTTTTGCCTTGACATACACTCCACAGACTATTGAAAAAGGAACATTTGAAATCACACAAAATTCACAGCTCATTCAGTCAATCTGTCAGTAATTATTTGTTGGCAACATTTTAAAATTCTTTGGCGACAATCTCTACTCTGTGCAACTGTTTGACCACAGACTATTATGTGTTTGACATTGGCAGTATGAACGTAAACAAACGACAGACTATTATGTGTTTGACATTGGCAGTATGGACGTACACTAAAATGAAAAAATTATAATTTTATTGCCTGGCAACAAAATTATTTTATTTTTAACAATTACCATTGTTTGAAAAAGTTTAAATGAATTTTCAAGTTCAAATGAATGTTTTATTTTATTTTATTTAATGTATTTGTAACACATATTATATATAAATTTTAGCTTTCTGCACTCCTTCTCCATATAAACTTTAACTATGCCAAATCTCACACTCCTCCATGCGCGCAATATACTTAAAAAGGGGTACAAAGTTTTCTCTTCACGTATTAATATATAGAAGATTAACTTAAAAGGAAGGTTAAATTTAAAAGTAAATGTTCAAATAAAATGTAAGGGTGATTAATGTAAATGTGTTCGGTTTTGTAAAGGCTAATGAATATGCAGATGTAAATTTTCAAACTTGCTCCTTGCACAGAATAGTATTGCTAATAGCAGAATAGTAGTGTGGATAAAATTGTGACAGTGTGTGTGTGGTCTCGGTGTTACGAGGCAAAAGAGAATTGGGGTACTTATATTTCCTGACAGCCTACTGTGCATAAAAAACGTTACAGGGTTCCCGACCAGCCAGGGGAAAGGGATGAAGACATGGTAACAACGACATCAGTTATCATCGGCTGAGGTGTGCTATAGAACGCTCCCCGGACTAAGAGATCTTCCAGGACCACCAAGAACAGCTGTCCCGAAGATTATCAGGAGGCTCTGAACTCCACATCACCCTTACCACATTAATTGTCAGGACCTAACCGGTAGCATCCATGCTTCAGAAGTGCAGGTGGGAACATTCCGTATATTGTAATAAAACACGACTTGCTCGTGTTTATGTTATGCCCCACTGTTGTGAGTGCCAATTTGTAATAAAACGTAGTTTATCACAAATAAAAATTTATGTTGATAAAAATTTTTAAGTTATTAATTTATTAAAAAAAATTTTTTTAATAATGTTTTTATTTATTTATTTAATTTTTTAATTAATTAATTATTTTTATTATTTATTATTATTATTGTTCAATTAATTAAACTATGAATTGGTTATTGTGTATGCCTTCGTGATGAAATATTTGTTTCACCGTGTTAATCTGATTCTGTCAAACTGGGTCGAAGTGTATTCTCTTCTAGCACAGCTCCTCTTCTTCTTCTTCTTCCTCTTCTTTTCGTTTAAAACTTCTAAATTGTATTAGGAATGAAATAAACTAATTTTAATAACTCAAATAATCATGAAAACGAGTATTTAGAAACAATTCTGATGTTTATTTTAAAAGCGGTGCAACAATCTTACGCACATCGACTATGGCTGCGGCTAAAACTCAACTCACAGGTCGATTGTGTCAACTAGACAAATACATGAATTTACAAGATTAATTTATAGAGTTCTTTGAACTGTCGAAATGGTCAGAGAAGGGTAAGTCACAAGATTCAATACTTACAATTAAATAAAACTTAAATACTATTACGTAAAAGTAACATATCTCTGAAAATAATGTCATTTAATAAAGAAATTTTTGAACCATTCAGCAGTGCATGACGTCACGTCGTTGTTGATTCAAAGTGGCTGTGTACGGTTTGCTATGCAAACTGGAAACATGGCGGCCATCGACTTCGGATTTTCGCCAACCACTCCGACTCCTAAGTTTTACTTCTCCCTCAAATATAATTGTGGATATCTTCTTCTGCGATGATGTAGTCCCTCTGGATACTTGGTTGTAGTGTTCTCTTCTACTCGGCGAGGTAGTTTGGTGCAGGATTATTGGTGTCGTATTCAGTGTTCAAATCTGGTTGAGTTCGTTATTCCATGAAATTGGTGTTAATTTAATAATTTCAATATGGCGGATGATTCTTAGTGCATTGGTGTTGGATCGTATTATAACTGAAATTCGTTCTTCACTTCGTTATTGTTTAAGTTATTTTTTGTTAATTTTCGGTTTATAACCTCTGTATTAACTTTTTATGTGGCACCTTCACTTTTTTCAAATAATTTATATTTTTTGGATCTTCCTTCTGTACGTTCTCATCCGTTCAGGTTCACGTTTAACAATCAACTGCCAACTCAAATCGTCGTTTAATATAGTAATTTCTGAAATATCTTGGCATCTTGTCCCATTGTCTGAAATCAGGTGTTTGTCTTTGTCCGGATCTGATCTTATAGAAATATATGACATTTTTTTACTATTTTATGGCTATAACTTAATTATTTGTTAATTTTATGAGAATTTAAGTACCTAGCAATATTCCTGTTCTAATTTTACATAAATTAATATACAATATGACCTAATTTGGTTTCAAATAAGCTTAAAATTGACATTTTTTGACATTTCTTATAGGCCTGATTATTTTTCACATAATTGGAAATTAAATGGTTTACAAGTCGTTTTATGTTAACATTGTCCTTAAATAATTTTACTTATTTCATCATTATTATTTGTCTTTAACTATTTGTTGTTATAAAACTCTAATACTGATTAATTTACATGTCATTTGTACTGTGTCCACTGTTAGACATTATATTACACATTTCCAATAAAGTTAATTTTATCTTCTGATCATTACATTTACAATTATGTATTTCTGTGGTGGTTATATTTAAGTATCTTTATTCTAAATTGACTAATCTCTGCTAATTTTATACAGTTTTATTTAATTTATCCTTTTGGAGTTGATTATATGGTAAAAGTTGAATTTGGCCTAAAATACGGTTTTGCCTTGCTATTGGTTTTTTAACTATTTTGCTACCTTATTATTTCTATAGTTTACAATTCAAAAAGATATCAATATTACTTCCTTGCCTTCCCTACCTTAACAAAATTTTAACATTAATTAACATCATTTAATTATAACATAACATCTTATACTCTTGGATTTCGTTGTCCATGACGTGTCCGTTACTTAACACCTATAGGTGAAAGCCGGTTTAGGCTGTAAGGTAAAACTTTACGTTTTTACTTATAAAAAACTTAGTGTTCCGAGTCGTCAATACTATAGTGATATTTCTTATACTCTATTATTTTCATTTATATTATTTAATTATAATAAAACATCTTATATCTATCATTTTCAACTACATTATTTAGTTATAATAAAACATCTTATGTCTATCATTTTCAACTACCTTATTTAATCATAACAAAACATTCTATATCTAACATTTTCCATTACATCTATTGAAAGTTCATGTTTATATCTATATTAATGTTCAACAATCCTTATATTTTTTACATTTAAATACTTTATAACTAATACATTTGCAGTCATTTCCTGTCTTTCACTCTTATGGTTTATTATTATATAACACCTTTTATTATCTACACTAATGGTAGTCTTTAATTCTCATTATGGTTTATTAGGGTATGTCCCTTTTTATTATCTACACTAATGGTAGTCTTTAATTCTTATTATGGTTTCTTATAGTATATCACCTTTTATTATCTACACTAATGGTAGTCTTTAACTCCTTCTATCTAACATTCTATTCTTTATTCTGAAGTTATATCTATATCTACTTTACAATCTTTACTTCATTTGTAATGTATCCTGTAATTTGGATTATGGGGGTTTAAGTTTTGTCATTGTTTTAAATTTACTTAATTTGTACATGTCCTTCATGAGATTTTGGAAATAACCTTTCCTAATTCTGCACTCTCTGTATTAAACTTGAAATAGTCTGTTCCTTATTTCTCCTTCTATGAGTATGTTATTAATTTTGTATTTAGGTCCTCTGATGTCATTAATTTAATAAGTTGCCCATGATTATTTTTTCATTACTGCTCCATATCCTACTGGGTATACTGATGATGTACTGGGGTTTTATATAGACAGTTTCTTTTATTTGGACCAAGAGTTTTTTTTTGTTATAGAGTCTATTTTTAACATTTGATTGACTACAATGATCAGTTTATTTAATTCATTTTTAACCATTTAGTTATCACTCACTACTGATTGTTTCTTCTTTTTTCTTTTTAATGTTGTATTAAGTTATATTTAAGGTGAAAATTCTGTTATGCTACAATATTTACCTAGACAACTACGCTCTACCAACGGTGTTCAAAGCAAAAGGATGTACATAAACTAATAACATTGTCTTTTTTTTTAATTTATAATGATTAAAATGGTTAGACCAGGTTTTATGTGTGCATATTGTAACGTAACATAGTTGAGGTCCCCCAACGTTACATAAAAATTGAATGAAATATGGTCAAGGACCATACCCTGATTTAAGGTTGTTCAATAGTTCATGTGCTTGAGAAGTACCTCAAGTCAAAAGGAGGCAATGACTAATGTTAAATGTAAAAGAGCCAGACCAATGAATGATTGAATGTAATAAAATGTTTGTTTTTGTACTGTGACATGTTAAGGTCTACAGAGTATTTATGTTGTATGTTGAATATGCTAAAAATGAAATGATGTTGTTTGATAATAATACTTCATCAATAATTATGTTTATATTTATATTAGATTTGTCTTTATACAACCCAGTATAGTTACCAATGTTAGGCACTGTACTAAGTTCTCAGTATTGTATAAAGTTGAAAAATACTGTTGTTTTAATTAATGTTTATAAACTGGATCAGGAGTGTGACCAGTGTTTCAAGTCTAACAAGTAGTTCTGACAATTATATCATAAATTAATAAAGGGTTCCAGAACCAGTTAATTAATATAAAAAAATAACCACCAGTAAATTAAAATTCATGTAATTAACCATGTAACCAATAATTAATTGTACAGTAGGTCAGGTAAAAAGAAAATTAAGTTAAAAAAACCAAATAATGTTATAATGGTTGTAAGTGAATCTATAGGCCTAAATTCCATTAGTGAAAGGAAATTAATACCTTTTTAGTAAACCCAGTCCAACGAAACTCTGGTAAAACATTTACTGTTTAGTAAGGAAGGTTAGGGGAGAATTTTATGTGATTCACTATTAATCCAAGCATGGAGTATTTTATTGGAAAGAAGTATTAATATTCTATAATGCCGGCTCAAGGATATATAGAAAACGTGGTTGTTAAGGCAACTGAATTGCAGAAGTTGTTGATTTTGAATTAGTTCGTTCTGATTGTTACAAGCTATTAGGTTGAGATGGACCGATATATTTAAAAAATATGAATAAATCTAAAGGAAATATGTATCCAAATTGAAAAAACCTTTTTGTAAAACAATTATACTTTAATGCTAATGAATAATACAAATTAAATAACCCTCCAAATTGTAAATGAATACAGTAAAAAAGAATTGAAAACCTCTCACCTCATTCACTAAATAATTCCGCTGGATTTGGTATTAAACCTGTCCATACTATAAACCGAAGATCAGTAAAAGAATTAAAGTTTGAACTAACAGAATTATTGGAAATACCAGAAGACTCGGTTTGGCGTAATAACCTTCATTAGCAGCAGAGAAGCTGGGATCCTAATTCCATTTTCACTGGGACCGAGAATTGTGAAGATCGTAAAAGAAGAATAGAAGCCAGAAGATTTCCTGAGGGTTTACCAGTACACACCACCATCAATTTTATTGAAAACCAGAGCAGTTTCACTGGATGAAGACGAGATAAGCCGCATTTTGGCCACTGTTGACAAACGTCCACCGCCAGACGAAATTTTCGTCGGTTTGGTAAAAAAACAACTTATTTTCATTTCACTGTATTTAAAGTAAATAATTTTATTCTTTGTAAATTGAACAACCTTAATTATGCATTTTACCTGACCTTACTAATGGTTCCAAGAACTATACGAACCCTGGGATAAGAATTATTTGTTATTATTTTCAAGTGTATATGTTTTTAGAATTTGAGTAATTAATAATCGATATATGTCTGGATGATCGATTGGATCGTATTATTGTTTTTTGAGACAACGTAACCTGTTAATTAATAGAGAAAATAAATAAAGTACATTTATTGTATGAGATAACGTTTAAGTTATTGCAGAATAAATACTATATGTGGTGGGTGGAATAATTTACAAAAAGATTGATACAAACATAACGAATAACTAACCTATAAGTACGCTTATTACTAGTAACAGCGCTCAAAGTTTGCAGCTGGTGGGACGGGAGATTGCTGAACTAGCTTGTGTTTAATACTAAATTCGAATGAAATTTTCTACCATCGAGTGACTAGGGTTGACACAAATACCCCTTACGTTCAGTTAATACTCCATACATATCGCTAATATTACACAACCACTGAAAACTAAGTTAAGTCTATAGAGTAATATGATTATAAATTCAAGGAACATAATTATAATTTTGTTTGCTTAATAATCTATGTTCTGAGGGTTTCACCGGTCACAACCGAAAGATATATTAATTAATAACATATTAATTAAACCAGGTAACAACATTTTAATTGTTACGAATTGCCACCTGCAACGTATTACTTGGCGTTTGATACACAGGAGTCTCTTATAACTAATTACACCCATAGACAAGATTTCTTTACAATTTGACGTTTCCAGCGTGCAGCATATAATATAACATACGTCCTCACATAATTAACAAGTAGTTCTTTACTAAATTGGTTTACAACAGTGGGGTTTGAATAAGACGGACATTTTCGCTAATACCTAACATACTAGTTATATAACAATATTTGTAAATTGTATTATCATTATGAACTGTGTGCTAAAGCATCCAGTGGTTATATCGTTTAATTAATTTTCATTATTAATAGTATTGTAATTGTCATGAATGCACGTTGAACATATATAATTCTTGATAAAACTAAAGACAGGTACTGCCATAGATGAAAATAGGAATTCATTTTCCCCACATAAAGAAAGCATGCATTAACAGAATCTTTATTAAATATTATTATTTCACTACGACTCAGAACACAAAACTTTTTATGGGTAAAAACGTAAAAGCTTTACCTTACAACCTGAACTGATTTTCACTTTTAAAAAGCTTCTTCAGAGGTTGCCGCTGGTAGCACTGTTCGTCTTGTTGTTGGCGACAAAATCAATTTTTGAAAGATCGATGTTGTGTGTGTGTGAGGTGTGATATGTTCGAATAATGCATGTGATTTGAATTGTGTCTGTTCGTTTAGGATGTCGTTTTTATTTGTTTTCGTGTGTTTGTATATTTCCAATTGTTCTAGTGTGTCTAGTTTTCGGCCTTTTGTGTGTACGTGTAGAATGTTCATGTTATTGTCGATGTTTTTGTATGTGTGGTTTGCTTCAATGAGGTGGTTTGCAAAGGTGGATTCTGTAGTGGAGTGGAGTGCCTTTGTGTGTTCAATGTATCTTTGTTTGAAACTATGTCCTGTCTGGCCTATATAGAATTTGTTGCAATCTGAGCAATTTAGTTTGTAAACACCAGGAAGATCGAATTTGTTTTGTGCTTTGTGTGTGTGTTTTGATAGTGTGTGTTCTGTTTTGTTAGTAGTTTTGTAAGCGATTTTGTAACCTGCTTTTTTGAATTTGTGGGCTATTTTTTCAGTTTGTTTGTTGATGTATGTTAGTGTTATGAATTTGTTGTTTTCTGCCTTTGTCTGTTGTTTGTTTTGTGTAGGAGTTTATTGACTATTGTTCTGTCGTATCCGTTGGGTTCTGCTAGATATTTTATCGTGTTTAGTTCGTCTTTGTAGTCTTTTTCATCTAGGGGGATGTTGTTAAGTATATGTATCGGGGTTCTGAAGGCAGCTAGTTTGTGTTGTATTGGGTGATTGGAGGAGTTGTGTATTAGTGTGTCAGTTGTAGTCGGTTTTCTGTATATACTGAATTTGTGCCTGTGTTCAAGTTTTGTGATGGAGAGGTCTAAGAGGTTTATGGTATTGTTGTGTTCGTATTCGGCAGTAAAGGTTATGTTTTTATGTATTTTGTTTATGTGCGTTAGTAATTGTTCACATTGTCTTTTGTTACCCCTGTATAGTATTAAAATGTCATCAACATATCTGTGCCAATATAGTATTTTATGTGAGTGTCTGTCATTGTTTGTGAGGAATTTTGTTTTTTCTAAGTGTTGGAAGAAGACTTCTGCTAGAATGCTGGATATGGGTGAGCCCATGGGTAGACCATCATTCTGTGTCTATAATTTATTGTTATATGGAAAGTAGTTTTGTTTTGTGATAATGTTCAGAGTTTCTGTTATTTCGTTGATAAGTACGTCTGGTGTGTTGTTCTCTTTGAGTTTGTTTTGTAGGATGGTGATTGTTTCAGAGATGGGGATGTTTGTGTACAGGTATTTAATGTCGAAGGAGGCTAATGTGGCATTATGGGTTATGTGTATGACTTCTATTTTTGTTACTAGGTCTGTGTTGTTTTTTTCTGCAATGTTGTTGTCTAGTTGTGTGTGTTGTTTGATAATTTTGTCTAGATGTTTTGCGAGTTTGTATGCAGGGGCATTGCGGTAATTGATAATGGGGCGGATCGGAATTTCTTCTTTATGGATTTTGAGAAGCGCTTGGAGGGTAGGGGCTGATGGTCAGATTTGTCTCATGTAGGGCTTTTGTTTGTGTGTCATTATGTGTTTGGCTTTGTTGATAAGTTGTTTTACTGTGTTTTGGTATCTGTAGGTGGGGTCATGTTTTAGTTCTGTGATGTTGTTTTGTTCCATGAAGTTTTTAACTTTGTTGTGTAGGTCGTCTGTGGAGATGATTACAGTCGTGTTGCCTTTGTCTGCTTTTACTAATGTGATGTTGTGTTTGTGTGCATTTTCTCTTAGTTTGATGGCTGTGTGTATTTCTGAGTTGTGGTTCTTGTTGTCTGGTGTCAACGGATACGACAGAATAATAGTCAATAAACACCTACACAAAACAAACAACAGACAAAGACGGAAAACAACAAATTCATAACACTAACAAACATCAACAAACAAACTGAAAAAATAGCCCACAAATTCAAAACAGCATGATACAAAATCGCTTACAAACCTACTAACAAAACAGAACACACACACAAAGCACAAAACAAATTCGATCTTCCAGGTGTTTACAAACTAAACTGCTCAGATTGCAACAAATTCCACATAGGCCAGACAGGACATAGTTTCAAACAAAGATACATTGAACACACAAAGGCACTCCACTCCACTACAGAATCCACCTTTGCAAACCACCTCATTGAAGCAAACCACACATACAAAAACATCGACAATAACATGAACATTCTACACGTACACACAAAAGGCCAAAAACTAGACACACTAGAACAATTGGAAATATACAAACACACGAAAACAAATAAAAACGACATCCTAAACAAACAGACGCAATTCAAATCACATGCATTATTCGAACATATCACACCTCACACACACACAACATTGATCTTTCAAAAATCGATTTTGTCGCCAACAACAAGACGAACAGTGCTACCAGCGGCAACCTCTGAAGAAGCTTTTTAAAAGTGAAAATCGGTTCAGGTTGTAAGGTAAAGCTTTTACGTTTTTACTCAAAAAAAAGTTTTGTGTTCTGAGTCGTAGTGAAATAATTATATTTAGTTAAGAAATGGACATGTCATGGACAATGAAATCCAAGAAAGAATCTTTATGTTCACCACGATTAAACAAATAATTTTCAGGACAAGTCCTGTGAATATATATATATTGTTACAACACAAATAAGCCAACCCCGTACCAGGGATAAAAAAGATAATTCTTAATGTAAAAATACTTCATATAAAATAAAATGTTTAAAAATGAATAAATATAAATATTATGACACGACGAACGACGATATTACCCAACCCAAGTGATTGACCCAACAACAGAAACACAAAGAAGGGAACCACGAAACATACACAGAGACAAAATGTGATTGAACAAACAATTAGAAACTAACAAAAGAAGATAAGAAACCAGAACTAAAGAAGAATCAAAGGAAGTGAACAAATTCCTACAACTATATAGAAATTAAACCAGATGAGAAGAGGAGAACCAAACCAAGATGAAGACAATTGAAGTTGAAGAAGATGAAGAAGAAGAGGAAGAATGAAGAGGAGACAGGTTGAACCCAAGGAGAAACTAACACCACATATAAAGGGGAGAAATGGTAGACTCAAAGATAGAATACTGTAAATAAACCCCAAATAATTATCCACTAATGAAACAAATAGTATTGTTGTAATTGAAATAACTTATATACCTATTTTAAAACAATAGACAATTATAAAGTAATGTAGTGTAGAAAAGTACACTAACACAATTATTAAGGTTAGATTAAATGAAAGGTAAATAACCAAATGTCATTAATAATAAGAATTATGTTGTAAAGAAATAGTGAGAAATAATAGGAGAAATAAGTATAGGGATTACCCACTAAGTAACACTTAATACAAACAGTGAACCAAAATAAAGTGCAATAGTGAAAGTGTAAATACCCTAAAAATAGTGAGTGTGTATCAGTGATAAACCTCTGTTAATTAAAGGTGAAGGTGATACGTGGAAATAGATATTTTAAGTAATAAAGATGTAATAATAAATAAGAAAACACTTTATAAAGCATTGATAAACAGTCAGTGATTTGAGTGATCTTGTGAACATTCATATAATTAAGAAGAATTAAAAATAATATTTCAAATAAAGATAAGTAAAACATGTGATATTATTCAGGGAGAAAGCCCAAATAAAAACAATTGTATTAACATGGAATGGAGGAGATGGTAATATCGAAATAAGGTTTTGTTTTAAAATTAAGTATACACTGTATAAAACACCCCATGTTAAAAGGGGAAATAACTTTAATAAGTTTGCAAGAAGTGATGATGTTTATCACTCAAAGTAGTAGCAAAAGAATGAAATTAATGTTAAAACCAATAGTAACTAATAACTTATAAAGAATTGTTTGTTTCAATGTTGTGAAGAGGATATGGCTGAAAGGAACTTGCAGTCCATAAGCCTAATTGTTATATTTTAAAATATGTATATTGAATAGTAATTAAAACACAAACAGAATCAACACACAACACAAACAAATATGATAACAAAGTGAAGCCCATCAGGCTGAATTAAAATGTAATTTAAAAGAAATAAACAAAATACCATCATGGCTACTTTTGGCTATGAAATTAATGTTAAAACCAATAGTAACTAATAACTTATAAAGAATTGTTTGTTTCAATGTTATGAAGAGGATATGTGGAAATAGATATTTTAAGTAATAAAGATGTAATAATAAATAAGAAAACACTTTATAAAGCATTGATAAACAGTCAATGATTTGAGTGATCTTGTGAACATTCATATAATTAAGAAGAATTAAAAATAATATTTCAAATAAAGATAAGTAAAACATGTGATATTATTCAGGGAGAAAGCCCAAATAAAAACAATTGTATTAACATGGAATGGAGGAGATAGTTAATGGAGGAGATAAATTAGGCTTATGGACTGCAAGTTCCTTTCAGCCATATCCTCTTCATAACATTGAAACAAACAATTCTTTATAAGTTATTAGTTACTATTGGTTTTAACTGTCAGACACACACAAATGTCAATTGTAACAAATTCACAAGGAAATTTACTAATCTAAGACCAGTAAATGGCCAGTAATTATATGTAAATCATTTTAAAAGAGAAATGTTATTATAAAAGTTTAATTTAAGAGAGATATGTAATTTATCAAATGTCAAATATTTAGACTAAAGTTAATGTATAACAGAATATGACCTTATGAGGTATCATTTTAAACTTTGAAAGGAAAGAAATACAATAGTGATATTATTTATTACCCCAAAGGAACGATAAAGGAATAAAATCATTAAGAAAATACATAATAAATTTGAATAAAAATTCAAATCTCTTAACAATGCTTTTGAAAGAGGTCTTAACCAATCAAAGGGTTACTGTTACCATAGTAACGGGCCGTTGAATACTAATTTTTCCGTTAAATTTATTAGACTTGAAGAAATGACACGTGGGTAAGCGGCACGCAAAATTGTGATGACTGAAGTTTTCCATTAAATAGTTAAAAAGACGTTCGGAAGTTAACAACAAAAACCAAAGATGAATAGATGCAGAACTACCAAGATTAAACGATGTCCTGAAACCAAATCACAAGAAATTAAATAACAGAAAGCCCAAGACACGACAGAAGATGCCCGAAGCCTAAAACCAGTCCAAAATTGCAGAATTTACACTACGCCAGATGACAACATATCAACACTGTCTGAACTGATAAGTATCCAATAAATTCCTTTCTCCCAGAAACCAAATTACTTTAAATATTTCTCAAAACGATCAAAATTTCTCACTATTAAACAAAGTTAATTTTCTTTCAAAGGTTTAATGCATAATCAACTTACGTAAAAACATTTTGTTAATCAAAATATAACCTCGCATTAGTGTGCGAGCTTTGTAACAAACAATACGACACTACCGAACAATTTGTAAAAACACTTTATATTCTTTAAGTACGTATAAGGTATGGTAGTGTACTTTTTTAATGTAACCAACGTTTATGTCTTATTTCATAATCCAAAGGACCCCAGATTTTGAACAGATTAATATATTGTATGTAAACAGTAGCCATCACGGCATCAAAATAATTTGTTATAAAACCGATTTCGCCAACCTTGAAATATTGGCGTCTCATGTTCTAAGCCAGAGCAATTTGTTATTAAACCATTTATAATCCTTTTATCATAGTAATTAATGACTGAATTTGTATTAAAATTACAGTACAGAGTATTACCATCGTTTTATTTCATAGGACGTTGTAGAATATATGTGTGTTAGCAATTTTTATTCAGTAACCAACTAGCGCTCGTCACGAGTGGACAATACGGCAACCTGTACAGCGGCGGGAACCATTTGAACGCTCCAGCTGTCAACGCTAATAACACTTATCAACGTGTAATTTAACAATTTTAATTGTTTTAATAGAAACAATTTGGCGCCACCCGGGATTCGCAACCCCTATGAATTAACAGGTAGGTTGTACTGGTAATTTGGACAACACTACAGACTTCAGTAGTGTCTACTATTATTGTAATGACCGGTGTGAGGCGAACACACCACATCAACACTTATACACATAATAAACAAGTGTAAACCTTTCATACAAAGGTACGCACGAGCCTTTTAATTAACGTTACATATTGGCGACCAACAACGTGAGGCTAGAAAGGATAACTAGCGGCGGTTATGAATAGACACGGTATGGTTACGAGGCTCAAAGGTAAGGAAGCATTAAACCAAGAAGAAAACCAAGAAGAAATGGAAGAAGTTGAGGAAATAGAAGTTGAGGAAATGATTGGAGAATTGCTGGAAGAGAACCCACAGGAGGACCAACTGGAAAATCCAGAAAATCCAAACCCACCTGAACCAGAAATAGAAGCAGAAGTAAGGGTAAACAACCAACCAGTCAAACCAACAGAAGAAACGAAATTAGATAGCATGATGAAGTTCATGATGGAACAATTTGGACAAATGAAGAAAAAATTAGAGTCAGACAAGGAAGATTTGAATAAAAAATTAGAGTCAGACAAGGAAGATAGAAGACAGGACAAGGAAGAATTGAATAAAAAATTAGAATCATTACAAATGGGAATGAATGAAGAATTGAATAAGAAATTAGAATCATTACAAGAGGGAAGGAAAGAAGACAGGGAATTCTGGAATAAAAAACTGGACCAAAACAGTGAAGAATTGAAGAAGCAAATGAAGGTGATACATGGAAGTCAGAAGGCATTGGAAAAGAAGAGCGAAGAGCTGAAGAAACAGATCAAGAAGGATCTGGAAATAGTAAATAAAAAGATGGAAAATAATAATGATATTCTCCAACGGAAAATAGAGGAAGAAAGTGAGAAAACCAAGGAAGAATGGAAGCAACAACTGATCGAATGTCGAGAGGAGATCAGGCAAATGGTAACGGAGACCAACGAAACAGTGATACAAGTCCGGGAAGAATTGAACAATAAAATCAGCAATGTCGAGGAGGAAGGTAGATTGAGAGCGACCGAATTCTACCAAGTCATTACCGAAGGATGCCAGAAGAATAAACAGGAGGTGGTTAAGGAACTGGAGGAGAGGCACCAAGAAATACAGATAGATGTAAACAATCGTGTGGAGAAGGTATACACCGTCATCAATAAAATAGACGGACTGACCAGAGAAAACAGAGAGAAGATCCAGGGGATCAGTCTAAGGGAGAGACAAATGCAAGAAGAGCTGGATGCACTAAGGGAGAAGCCTTATAATAACACACAAATCATAACCAGCGAAAATCGAGAGATAATTAATTTCCGCAGCTACCGGAGGAACCCAATAGAATTCCTCAAACGGGTAGAAGAGCTAATAGAAAAAAATAGAGAAACTAGGTGGTCCAGCGTGAGAAGTATGATAGATGAAATGTTCCGTGACACCCATGACAACTGGTGGACGGCCACTCGACCCGAGATCAATGACACACAGGAATTTAAGAGACAATTCCGGGAAAAATATTGGTCCGAGTCCACCCACAATGTGGTCCGTAATGATATCAGCAATGGAAGATACGAGTCACAAGCAGGACACACTTTAACTTCCTACTTTTTGGGAAAAGTATGTTTAGCCCGAAATCTAGAAACCAAAATACCCGAGGAGTCTCTGGTAATACAGCTGGGTTATCGTTACAAAGAAGCTATACAGAAGGCCAGGAGGCAAGGACAGATAAAAACGATTCAAGGAATGGTAAGTCTATTGGAGGACCTTGAGAATGATGGCCAATATCGAAAAAACCGGATCATGAACCAACGATACAACAAATGGAATGAGCATAATAATGCACCCAATTTCAATGTACCATACTATCATACACAAAACAGCAACCGAAATAACTTGGGCCGAACCAATAATAATTATAATGATGAACAGCCATTTAATAGGAATACCCAGAATCCTTCTCCGAATAATCAGCCAAGTAACAGAGGTCAACAAAACAATCGTCCGGGGAACCAAGATAACAACAGAAACATCCCAAATAATAACCGACCAAATGATAGTTACAGAGGAGCTGAACCGGAACAACGCACAAATGGTCACCCCAACGACCATAACTACTATGGCAACCGGTACAATCCCAGTTATCAGTACAACCGGGGACCCGGGGGTAACCATAATATAAGCGACGGCAGACGTCAGGTAAACTTCATCCGCGGGCGAAGGCAGAGTAACCACAGAAGATATATTCTTCGTATTGTTTAAATTAGCAGCCATCCTTACTTTTCTTTTATAGAATTGCTAAACTGCTATAATTGTTTTTATTATTTAGACAAAGCTTTTCGTCATTACTGACATCTTCAGGTCTTAAACAACGTCTATCAACTGTACGTTGTAGGCTTTTATACTTTAGGCCCCTCCCCTTATGTCATCGCCCCTCCTATTGGTTCTAGCTGCTACCGCTCTTCACGGGAACTTTGTCTACCTTTTTCCGTTAGGCATTGTACAATTTGACGGACGTAGAAAAATGCCTAACGGAAAAAGGTAGACAAAGTTCCCGTGAAGAGCGGTAGCAGCTAGAACCAATAGGAGGGGCGATGACATAAGGGGAGGGGCCTAAAGTATAAAAGCCTACAACGTACAGTTGATAGACGTTGTTTAAGACCTGAAGATGTCAGTAATGACGAAAAGCTTTGTCTAAATAATAAAAACAATTATAGCAGTTTAGCAATTCTATAAAAGAAAAACACAGAAGATATAGCCCGAACTGGCACCCAGACTCCTGGTACCACGTATCGAATAATAATAACAATCAATCAGCAGAGAGTAGGAACAACGAACCACCTCGGAATGAAAACTGTAACCACCGACAGGAGCCCAACACCAACCAAAATAATAGTGAGAATTGGGTAACAGTCCATGAAAATCCGAGTTTTTCATTACTGCTTGATCCGGCAAGTAACGACGAAGGACCCCGGACAGCTCAGGTAAACCATATCATGGCAGAAACCAGCCAAGAACCAAATAATAACCCCAGAAACGAAAGTAATATAGAGGATGAATTCCGCTATGCAGAGAGGGTATGGCCCGAACATGTGGTGAGATGGTGATGCCATAAATTTGAAAATTATCCAGAATAAGTGTGAATATCAAACACTTGAAGGAGAAGAGGTGAAGAACAACGAAGCGTCGAACAAAAAAGGAGAAGGCAATAATAAAGGAAAGAAAAGGAGAAGTCAACTTACAAAAATATAATTAACAAGGACCAGTGTATAGTAATATGTATAACCCAATATATATCCGTACGTTATCACAAAAGATAATGGTAATAACACTTACCAGATAAGTAATATAAATACAAGGAAAATAAAGGGAGTTTATAACCAAACTTCGATAAAAAAGTTTTATGAAGAAGAATAAAATAACTAGAAATGAAATAAATATATTTCAAAATTCCAAAAGATTGTAAGAACAACTTACTCAATTATTTAGATGATATATGCGGAATAGAAAAAAAATTAATATAAATGAATAATAATGTAAAAAACAAAGGAATAAGTTACACAAATTCCTTTCAATTTAAATCAACTCACAGTCTAATAAAAGGTTGATATATGAAGTATGAAATAAAAAAAGAAAGAAAAAAAGTGAGATAATAAGGAATAAGTTACACACATTCCTATATAATATAAATGTAAGAATCACAAACTTACGATTATAATTAAACAAAAGATAACTAAAAAGGAATACGCTACAAACATTCCTTTAAAGTAAGAGAATTAACTTACAAAGAATTATCGAAAATAATATTTAATACAGAATAAAATAGACAAAAATAAAATCAAGCTCAAATTACTGAGATAAATACCTGAAATTATAATGAATCAAATGTATTCTAAGGAAAAAAAAATCTGAACTGGTACAAGGAAGAGAGAGAAATTATGTATAAAACAAATATACAGAAATGGGTAAAGCAGAATCTTGCTAAATAACCAAGAAAAGAATAAAAATGTCTAAGACAATTAAAATGATCACAATGAGCATTGAAAACAAAATAATGAAAAGTTAGATATGATGAAATTAACATATGAATAAATATAAAAACAATCAAGTGTATGAGCAAATGATAGTATATAGTTAAGGTATAGCGGAAGGAAGAATGAGTAAAAGGCCAAAGTGATCTAAAAACAAACCACAAGGTGGACAATCCCAAAGTATATTATTATATTATTATTATTATTATTTCCTTAAATTTTTAGTGACCGTCAATCAGTGAATGTTTTAGTGGATGGTTAGTGAGGATCGGTCAATAATACAACTTTAGTTATTTTGCGTCGACGTTTCGACAATATTTATTGTCATCTTCAGGACCTGTGTATGAAATACAATAGAAATATCAAACAGGTTTGATACACATTATTTCATACACAGGTCCTGAAGATGACAATAAATATTGTCGAAACGTCGACGCAAAATAACTAAAGTTATATTATTGACCGATCCTCACTAACCATCCACTAAAACATTATTATTATTATTATTATTATTATTATTATTATTATTATTATTATTATTATTATTATTATTATTATTATTATTATTGATTTAAGTCACAAGTTGACAAAAAAGGTATTTAAGATTGACTGTTGAAAAGTCCAGCAATCCAAATAAACTGAGCAGAGATGATGTCCCTCTGGTCTCAGAAAAATGAGTAGTAATGGGAGAAACCAGCTACTAAAAAGTTAGGGAAAAAAATGTGTATGAGGGAAAATGCACCAATGGAAATAAATAAAAAACAGATCCAACTAAAATGGAATGAATTAAGTAAGAAGAGATATGAAGACTGGAGAAACAAACAAGAAAGAAAAGGAAAAAGATTATCTATAACTGATAATTTCATAAAAACCTATGCTAGTGTTTTATCAAAATGATCAATTTTAGAGGAGAGGCATTATGTTACAACACAAATAAGCCAACCCCGTACCAGGGATAAAAAAGATAATTCTTAATGTAAAAATACTTCATATAAAATAAAATGTTTAAAAATGAATAAAATATAAATATTATGACACGACGAACGACGATATTACCCAACCCAAGTGATTGACCCAACAACAGAAACACAAAGAAGGGAACCACGAAACATACACAGAGACAAAAGGTGATTGAACAAACAATTAGGAACTAACAAAAGAAGATAAGAAACCAGAACTAAAGAAGAATCAAAGGAAGTGAACAAATTCCTACAACTATATAGAAATTAAACCAGATGAGAAGAGGAGAACCAAACCAAGATGAAGACAATTGAAGTTGAAGAAGATGAAGAAGAAGAGGAAGAATGAAGAGGAGACAGGTTGAACCCAAGGAGAAACTAACACCACATATAAAGGGGAGAAATGGTAGACTCAAAGATAGAATACTGTAAATAAACCCCAAATAATTATCCACTAATGAAACAAATAGTATTGTTGTAATTGAAATAACTTGTATACCTATTTTAAAACAATAGACAATTATAAAGTAACGTAGTGTAGAAAAGTACACTAACACAATTATTAAGGTTAGATTAAATGAAAGGTAAATAACCAAATGTCATTAATAATAAGAATTATGTTGTAAAGAAATAGTGAGAAATAATAGGAGAAATAAGTATAGGGATTACCCACTAAGTAACACTTAATACAAACAGTGAACCAAAATAAAGTGCAATAGTGAAAGTGTAACTACCCTAAAAATAGTGAGTGTGTATCAGTGATAAACCTCTGTTAATTAAGGTGAAGGTGATACGTGGAAATAGATATTTTAAGTAATAAAGATGTAATAATAAATAAGAAAACACTTTATAAAGCATTGATAAACAGTCAATGATTTGAGTGATCTTGTGAACATTCATATAATTAAGAAGAATTAAAAATAATATTTCAAATAAAGATAAGTAAAACATGTGATATTATTCAGGGAGAAAGCCCAAATAAAAACAATTGTATTAACATGGAATGGAGGAGATGGTAATATCGAAATAAGGTTTTGTTTTAAAATTAAGTATACAATGAATAAAACACCCCATGTTAAAAGGGGAAATAACTTTAATAAGTTTGCAAGAAGTGATGATGTTTATCACTCAAAGTAGTAGCAAAAGAATGAAATTAATGTTAAAACCAATAGTAACTAATAACTTATAAAGAATTGTTTGTTTCAATGTTATGAAGAGGATATGGCTGAAAGGAACTTGCAGTCCATAAGCCTAATTGTTATATTTTAAAATATGTATATTGAATAGTAATTAAAACACAAACAGAATCAACACACAACACAAACAAATATGATAACAAAGTGAAGCCCATCAGGCTGAATTAAAATGTAATTTAAAAGAAATAAACAAAATACCATCATGGCTACTTTTGGCTATGAAACGTCTAACTGTCAGACACACACAAATGTCAATTGTAACAAATCCACAAGGAAATTTACTAATCTAAGACCAGTAAATGGCCAGTAATTATATGTAAATCATTTTAAAAGAGAAATGTTATTATAAAAGTTTAATTTAAGAGAGATATGTAATTTATCAAATTTCAAATATTTAGACTAAAGTTAATGTATAACAGAATATGACCTTATGAGGTATCATTTTAAACTTTGAAAGGAAAGAAATACAATAGTGATATTATTTATTACCCCAAAGGAACGATAAAGGAATAAAATCATTAAGAAAATACATAATAAATTTGAATAAAAATTCAAATCTCTTAACAATGCTTTTGAAAGAGGTCTTAACCAATCAAAGGGTTACTGTTACCATAGTAACGGGCCGTTGAATACTAATTTTTCCGTTAAATTTATTAGACTTGAAGAAATGACGCGTGGGTAAGTGGCACGCAAAATTGTGATGACTGAAGTTTTCCATTAAATAGTTAAAAAGTCGTTCGGAAGTTAACAACAAAAACCAAAGATGAATAGATGCAGAACTACCAAGATTAAACGATGTCCTGAAACCAAATCACAAGAAATTAAATAACAGAAAGCCCAAGACAAGACAGAAGAAGATGCCCGAAGCCTAAAACCAGTCCAAAATTGCAGAATTTACACTACCCCAGATGACAACATATCAACACTGTCTGAACTGATAAGTATCCAATAAATTCCTTTCTCCCAGAAACCAAATTACTTTAAATATTTCTCAAAACGATCAAAATTTCTCACTATTAAACAAAGTTAATTTTCTTTCAAAGGTTTAATGCATAATCAACTTACGTAAAAACATTTTGTTAATCAAAATATAACCTCGCATTAGTGTGCGAGCTTTGTAACAAACAATACGACACTACCGAACAATTTGTAAAAACACTTTATATTCTTTAAGTACGTATAAGGTATGGTAGTGTACTTTTTTAATGTAACCAACGTTTATGTCTTATTTCATAATCCAAAGGACCCCAGATTTTGAACAGATTAATATATTGTATGTAAACAGTAGCCATCACGGCATCAAAATAATTTGTTATAAAACTGATTTCGCCAACCTTGAAATATTGGCGTCTCATGTTCTAAGCCGGAGCAATTTGTTATTAAACCATTTATAATCCTTTTATCATAGTAATTAATGACTGAATTTGTATTAAAATTACAGTACAGAGTATTACCATCGTTTTATTTCATAGGACGTTGTAGAATATATGTGTGTTAGCAATTTTTATTCAGTAACCAACTAGCGCTCGTCACGAGTGGACAATACGGCAACCTGTACAGCGGCGGGAACCATTTGAACGCTCCAGCTGTCAACGCTAATAACACTTATCAACGTGTAATTTAACAATTTTAATTGTTTTAATAGAAACAATTTGGCGCCACCCGGGATTCGCAACCCCTATGAATTAACAGGTAGGTTGTACTGGTAATTTGGACAACGCTACAGACTTCAGTAGTGAAGTAGACTACTATTATTGTAACGACCGGTGTGAGGCGAACACACCACATTAACACTTATACACATAATAAACAAGTGTAAACATTTCATACAAAGGTACGCACGAGCAGGCCCGTATTTTGGATGTATAACGCCCCTGTGCAGTCATTAATTTTACGCCCCCTATTCCCTGAGCTAAACTTCAGTGTCGCTATTCGTTTACAGACTATGGACAATAAATTGTTTAATTACTTACTTCAATTTTAAACTGTATTATAGACAGTATATAAACTTAACTGAATACACAATATACGAAACAAAGGTGCAAGTTAAACATTTATACATTATTCTGAAGACGATATATGGTAAACACATAGAAAATAATCACTACAGTTTAATAACCTCAGTTAAAAATATCACTGAAACATCCAATTTGGTCAGTCAAACGTATATGGTAGAAACACTGCAATTTGATACTAACCATTTTGTGAAACTTACCAAAATTAGAGAAATGACTTTCTTCTGACTTTTGCATTTGCAAATGCATTTATCACTTCCTCAAAATCCAGACTGACAGTGATGTCTGATTCTATGGCGAGCACTCCAAGACTGACCAGTCGTTCTTGATTCTGTGCTGTCCGTAGATAGTTCTTGATTCGTTTTAAAACTGAAAATGACCTTTCAGCAGAACAGTTTGTTGCTGGAGTACAGTTGTAGATCTTGAGTGCAGTGTACACATTTGGGTAGACATCACTAATTTTCTTCAAAGCCAACATTCTGCAGAGAAATGGAGGAGACGATAATTTGTTACCATCTTCTGTCTTCATAGATAACAGATAGCTTTTCAAATGGATGCATTCTTCACCAAAGCTGCTTTCTATGTCGGAATCATAAATGGCTCGAAGTTTCTCTGCAGAATCATAAATTTGAGGAGCTTCTAGTTTGGTGATATTTGAGAGAAATGAAAATATTAAATTATATTCTTTGTAGACATTAACTCTCTTCTGTAACTCAGTCTGGAGAGTTTGTATGATCTTGGAATATGAAATTTCCATTCGTCTCCAGATCTTGTCATGTTCCAAGTCATCTGATCCTAGTTCTTCTTCAGGACTTTCTGGTTCCGCTTCTGATTCAGATGATTCATCAAAAAATCGCCTACGTTTAATTTGACGTTTTGGTCTTGAAATCTCAACAGCTGAAGAAGAAGGAACTGATTCCAGACTCCTGATCTGATTAAGTTTCTTTTCAGCTGAATCTCTGTGATTGGGGAAACAGGTCTGAAGCTAAGTTAAATACACTGTAAGAGAGTCGTACATTTCAATAACAGTGGAAATGTCCATTTCCTGAGCTTGCAATTTTTTCATGACTTTGCCAAATTGTTGAAGAATAGAACCCCACACTGATGTCATGAATGCTACCTCAATGCTATTTAATTTCCTAAGAAGACCCTCAGCTTGACATCTACCTTTACCCGTTTCATTTTCTGAAATAGTTCTTAATGCAGAAACCACTGCTTTCCAATCTGCATCCAAGCTCTTGCAAGCATCCTCACGTGCACACCATCGAGTTGTTGACAGTGATTTCAATGTCATGGTTACAGAATCAAAAAATGTTTCCAAGATATTCCATCTCCCTGTGAATCTGCGAAGTAATTATATAAATCACTATAATATTGACGACTCGGAACACAATGTTTTTTATAAGTAAAAACGTAAAGTTTTACCTTACAGCCTAAACCGGCTTTCACCTATAGAAGGCTTCATCACAGCCTCTGATGAAGCCTTCTATAGGTGAAAGCCGGTTTAGGCTGTAAGGTAAAACTTTACGTTTTTACTTATAAAAAACATTGTGTTCTGAGTCGTCAATATTATAGTGATATTTAGTTAAGTAACGGACATGTCATGGACAACGAAATCCAAGAATTTAATTATATAAACTTTGCAATAACTCAAAAAACCGTACTGCAGCAATACAGCATTTCACTGCTTGTGAACCAACTAGATTCAGTGAGTGAGCTGCACATGGAATGAAGAAAACAAGAGGATTTCTTTCCTTGAGTCTTGCTTGCAAGCCAGAATATATTCCAGACATGTTGGCCGCATTGTCATATGATTGACCTCTACAGTTATCAACTTTCAGACCATGTTGTTCTAAAGAATTCATTAGTGCTTCAAAAAGCTTTTCTCCAGTATGGCCTGTATTTTTCATAAAACACAGAAATCTTTCAACTGAGAGCCCACAATCAGTTACATATCTAACAACTACACTTAACTGGTCATTATGAGATAAATCTGGCGTAGAATCTACTATGACTGAAAAATATTTAGAAGAAATAACTTCATTGCCTATTTTTTCACTCACTGACTTTCCCATAAGATGTATTAATTCTTCATAAGTTGCTGGTGACAAGTATGATGTAGATCCTTTTCCAGGATTACCGAACCGTGCAATATGGTCAGCCAGAAAAGAATCGTACTCTGCAATTAATTCCAAACACATCATGAAATTTCCATTTTTCACAGACCCAAACTTCTCTTTGTCTCCACGAAATGCTAAACTCCTAGAAGCTAGTTTTTTAACTACAGAAACAACTCTTTTTAGTACATTTCTCCAATATGTAACTTCATGTTCATGCTGGCTGAGCAATCTTTTGTCAATTCTGTTCATCTCATTTCCTCTACTTTTCAATTTTAACAAGCAGTCTCTGTGAGAAGCAGAATTTTCATGTTCGGCTATTCTTATGCCAGCATGGCTCCAATCATTGAAACCAGATGTTGCAAACTGAGATGTACCACCGAATAATTTGCATGGGGCACAGAACAGTGATCCTTGGCTGGGAGAATAAACAAGATATTCATGGTTCATAATTTCCCCATTTACTAAAATCCTATGGAATAGTTTCTTGCTGCAAAACCGTTGTGTTCCATCAACATATCGCCGCGAGGACTGTGAAAAGTCAGCGTCTTTGTTTTGATTAATACCATTTTTTATCAAATAATCCCGAGTGTGATCAGTGTTTTCCCAATAGAATGGATCATTACTAGGAATAGACACTGCAAAATCCACTTCTGTAGAGAGTGTAGCTTGTTCCTGTACTTCGAGATTTTCGACTTCCACATTGTCTTTACTGTTTTCCACTATAATTTCACCCGAATTTTCAGGCCTACACTGTTCACTTTTGTTTTCACCACTGAAATATGAGTCCAGTCGAGGTATTTTCTGCAAAATTTTACTCTCCCTCTGTCTTTTTTCCTCAGCTTTCTTGCGATATGTAGCACCACTTAACCTAGATCGCCCATCCATACCGTCCCTAAGCTATTATATCTTAATGGAAAAACCTATAGAAATACTGTTTTGTAGAACATTTAAAACTGAATAATTCACTGTCAGCAGTTAAAATACTCGGTGTATCGTATAAAATGCCTTGATTTTGAAAGTTAATAACAAGTTGGAACCACGTGGAACGATGAAACGCCAACTTAACTCTGAATTAATAACAACATACAAGACAATAACAATATGCACACTACTGCATCCGCGTAGGTGTACGAGCCATGAGCGTCTAGCCAGAGTAATTTCAATATAGGTGATGCCATCTTGAAGAGAAATGGTGACTAATAGTACCATACTACTTTAACCCTTTGAACAGTGACAACTCGGTCAGTATGCCGGGCCCCTGAAAGTGGAATTTTTTGAAATTTTGTAAAATGTATTTTAATGCAAAATTGTCAACTTCAATTATAAGCAAAATGATTAAAAATGTATAAATAATGTTAAATTAAAATTTTCTACTTACTTTAAAAGTTCTTCTGTGTGTGAAAAAAATAGACACTTCGTCACCCGATTCACAGTTTGTAATATATTCACGAATTTCGTCTTCAGTCAAATATTTAGACA
This sequence comes from Magicicada septendecula, assembly GCA_034769895.1. NCBI lineage: Eukaryota > Metazoa > Arthropoda > Insecta > Hemiptera > Cicadidae > Magicicada > Magicicada septendecula. The sequence continues at coordinate 668,219,782 of CM068368.1, forward strand.
TTTTGCAAAGATAGTTTATCAGATTACTAACTCTATACTCAACACTAAATCCAAATTTTACGTCCTATAATTTAAATAATACGAATAATAAACGTTATTTATAAACGAAAACACTGCTCACACCTTTACACTTTCGTACACAACGCAGAACGTAACCTCCAAACACAACGCTGCAGAGCACGTGTAAAATTATTCACCACAGCCACGTAAATTACATCAGCCTAAGAAGGAATGAATACCAAATGTTTCAGAAACTATCCGCTAGAGGGCAGCACGAATACCATTCCAATAAACGACGTATGACGGCAATACTAACGAAGCAAAAGTTGAAAACGTAAATATACGTGATTACTGATTTTGGCCCGTCTGACAAAAAACGTGTATATACGTGATTACTGTTCAAAGGGTTAATGCCAGAGCCAGAACGCTAATCTACTTCGGGCTTTATAATGATATGAAGCGATGTTTTTTTTTAACCAGCTATATTTTGCCGCCCTGTGCACCTGCACATGTTGCACATGCCTAAATACGGCCCTGCGCACGAGCCTTTTAATTATCGTTACAATATATATGTATATATAATATACATACATATATATATATATATATATAAGTATATTTGTAATTCATATGGCTGGCTGTGCAAAAGATCTAATTGTTATACTGCTTGATGGTGATTAATGCGTATTGAGAATAATTATATTTGTTGATGGAATGAAAACTAAGTACTGCTCTCAAAATACAAAAATTCAATTGTTGAACTCAACATGTACAAATATGTCATGTTAATGAAATAAGAAAACACTAATAAAAAATGTGTTAGTGTTAAATGAGTGTTTTATTGCAAGTCCTGTCAGTCTGGGCTCCAGCACATTTTCACTTCATCTAGGCCAAGGGTCTAGTTTTAAATTTTTTTTATGTAACGGCCACCGTTACATCCTTAAACAAATATTGGTTTATTAAATCTTGCAAAATGGCGAAAAGGTAAATTGCACTTGGATGTGTTTTTCTCCATCTAAAAGGTCTCTATTTTGCTTTTGTTGCACTTTATTTCCTAAAAAAAAAAAAAAAAAAAAAAAAAAAAAAAAAAAAAAACTATTAAAGAAGCTATTTCAATGGGCTCTAGAAAAGGTCATCAGGGATTCAGGAATTCAAACTAGCGGACACATATTTCACAAGGAGGTACAGCTTCTGGCCTATGCCGATGACATTGACGTCATAAGTAGGTCTGAATCTGGCTTAAAGGAAGCCTTTCAGGAACTGGAGTTGTCCGCTAAGGCTATGGGCTTGGTTATAAACCAAAGCAAAACCAAATATATGGTTGTAGGTGCCAATACTCGTACCCTGTCCCTGCGCATTAACGATTATGAATTTGAAAAGGTTCAGGGTTTTCCATATCTCGGGTCATATGTGGACTCTGGAAATGACTCCTCTAGAGATATTGAAAGACGAATATTATCTGCTAATAGGTGTTACTACGGACTGGTGAAACATTTTAAATCAAAATTAATAACTAAAGATACAAAAGCCTCCCTATACAAGACCTTGATTAGACCAGTCCTGATGTACGGCTCGGAATGCTGGGTGTTAAAAAAACTAGATGAGCAGAGACTATCCGTTTTTGAGAGGAGGGTACTGAGGAGAATCTATGGCCCTGTGAGGGAAAACAACATTTGGAGGCGACTGCATAATCGAGAGTTGTACGAAAGGTTTAAAGATCTTCCGATCGTGCAACTCATACAAATTAACAGATTGCGTTGGGCTGGTCATGTGCAGAGAATGGCGGAGGATAGAATCCCAAAAAGAGTGATGAATTATTTGCCGATGGGAAGGAGAAGGAGGGGAAGACCGCGTACAAGATGGCTGGACCAGGTTGGTAAGGAGGCAGTGAGGCTGGGTGCAGCAAACTGGTGGACATTGGCCAGGAGTAGAGACCAGTGGGGAAGATTTCTTTTGGAGGCCAGGGCCCGGACTGGGCTGTAGCGCCGAGGATGTATGTATGTATGTATGTATTTCAATAGTGAAAATGGGTTTTCATCGTGGCGAAAGTTAAATCCCTGTATTCAGGATCATGAAAATAGTCCTGCTCATTGCTCTGCGTTTTTGGAATGGAAGAAATTGGAACGTTCTTTAAACAGAGGGGGACTTATTGATGATCTACTTCAGGAACAAATGAATAAAGCAGCTAAGACATGGAAAGAAATCCTTGAACAGGTCATCGCCACGGTACAAACTTTTGCACAGGATATGAGACTTTTTCTGAGAGGATATCAAGAGTCAAAATTTACTAACTATCAAAATCCTGGAAACTTTCTGGCTTTGTTAAAATACTTGGCTAAATTTGACCCTGTCATGAGATCTCATTTGGTTTCAGTCTCTCGTAAAGCTGGGTGTATATCATATCTTTTTCCAACTATTCAAAATGAAATAATAAGCCTGTTGGGAGAAAGAGTGCGCAAATATGTTATTACTGCATGCAAGAAGGTGAATTACTTTAGTATTATATTTGACACAACAGCAGATGCTGCACATGTAGAACAAATGTCTCAGATTATAAGATTTGTTGAAGTTAAATGCAATTATGTTGATATCAAGGAAGCCTTCATAGATTTTATTCCTTTAGAAGTGAAAACAGCGGAGGGGATCACAGAAGCTGTTACAAGTAAATTTAAGAGAGATGGATTGAATCTTAGTGATTGCAGAGATCAGTTGTATGACAATCAAGCAACAATGGCTGGTATCCATTCAGGAGTTCAGAAGAGAATATTAGATTTGAATCCACTAGCTGTGTTTGTTCCCTGTGACAACCATGCGATTAACTTGGTTGGAGTTCATGCTACTCATGTAAATGCTTAGGCAGTGACATTTTTGGGACAGTAGAACATGTATTCACCTTCTTTTCCTGTTCCACTCATAGATGGAGTCTTCTTAAAGACTTAATAAATATTACACTAAAAGGACATTGTGATACCAGGTGGAGTTCAAAAGCAGATGCGGTAAAAGCAATATCCACTCAGGTGGCTGAAGTGATCGCTGCACTGGAGAAACTGAGGGATACACCGACTAAAACAATCGATACGAGGGAAGATGCAGCATTATAATTAATGTGATAGAAAACTTTATTTTGTGACCATTCTTTCTTCTATGGACAAAATCCAGAATATCTTGCAAACCAAACGAATAAGATTCATTCAAGCATTGAGACTTCTGGAGACGCTAACGGACAAGTTAGACGTTTGGAGGAATGAGCTGTGTGACAATGTCATTACTAAGGCAGAGCAGGTATGTAATAAATTGGGTGTCAGTATCACAAAAATGATAAGAAGGAAGCACACGATGCGAGGGGAGTATGCAGACAATTCTACATTAACCATTTGGCAAGAAATGCGACGGTCTCTAATAGAAATTTTGGACAAACAGTGAGTTGAAATTTCAAGCCATTTCTTTAACATAAAAGAGTTAGAAAAACGGTTTGGGTTCCTCTGTAAATTTAAGGTGTATATAAATGATGGGGATACACATTTTAAGAAACAGCTTTTCCAAATCAATATTAAGTGCACAGTGCTTGCAAAACTGTATCCACATGACCTAAACAGTGAAGAATTGTTCAGTGACTTGAAAGATGTCATACTTTTATTAAAAAGGGCAAAAGTTAATGGAGGACAAATGGACTTTACACCTCAGGCACTGCTAAAATACATTCTTCAGTGGGATTAGAAGTCTACAAAACACTAGCAACAGCTTTAAAAAAATTTTCTTATTTTACCAGTGTCTGTGTCTTCTTGTGCAAGATTGTTTAGTAAACTTAAATTGATTAAATCGTACCTAACGATCAACAATGTCTGGACAGTAATGTGGGAATTTCATAATCAAAGGTTGGCTAATCTGTACGCTCCGGCCTCGCGCTTGCTAGCGAACAGGCCTAAACACAGTGCTATGTACGTCCGTAGGCAGCGGACGTAATTGCGTTTGCTGCTTCGGCCTGTCATTTATTCATTTTTCTTTATTGTCACGACAAATTTATGTAGGCTTTAGGCCCTACAGCATTCTCATGTAGATTTGAGTGTTGCGTACTTGCGCCTCAATTTACGATGTAACATTTCTCACCTAACGTGGTTTTCAAAATTTAAAATGCTACAAGTACATTAGCTGACCTTGCAATTCAAATTTAAATTGTAACAGTAAATATCAATAAATGTATTAAACTACAGTCCACTCGCTCATCATTATTTTCAGTATCCTGGCAAAATCTATTTACATTATTAACGCCTAACATTTGTTTGGTCGCTCCGCGCCTGGATTCATAATTTTTTACCTTCTTTCAACTTATACCATATCGAGTGGCTTTTCATTATTTTTTCCACTTCAATTTCTGGCCATCACGGGTGATTCAGTATGTTCGCTGATCCGACTGTGTCGGGAGTTATTCAGCATTTCTTTCGTCGTCATCATTGAATCTCGTGACAACACCATTACAAGACCATCCATGTGTTAACGCCTACACACCAGATTGAGCAATTCTAAGTTGAGAGCAGTCATCCATCTAGTCCGTGCGTGTCTGCCATCTATTCCACGGCCTCAACGCTCCAGGACATCTCACAGAAGGTACGACATCAGTAAAAGGTGCGTAAAATGGCGGAAGAAGGCCTAAGAGTGTTGGTTAGAAAGAGAGGCGGCTTAAAGTCTGCCATAGTGCGAATCAATTCCGCAACGACGACGATTGTTCTGTTAATTCCAAGGTTTCAAATACCTACTATTTGCCTCACCATGCCGTTTTCAAACATTCTAGTTCCACGACAAAACTTCGCGTCGTTTTTATGGCTCAGCCAAAACTACCAATGGTTTTTTCTCTCAATGATATTTTGTTAGTAGGCCCAAATGTCCAACAAGATCTTTTCTCTATTCTTTTGCGATTTCGCATACACAACTATGTTCTGATCGCCAACATGGAGAAGATGTATCGACAAATTCTAGCGTCTGATAACGATTGTCATTACCAACGTATTCTGTGGCGTAATTCTCCGCTTGAACAGTTTAAACATTTTGTGCTGCGAACTGTAACATGCGGTATTGCTAGTGCTTCGTTTTTGGCTACTCGCTGCCTTATTCAGATTGGTAAGGATCATGAAACTTCTTTTCCTGACGCTGCTTCAGCTATAATCAATGATTTTTATGTCGATGATTTGTTAACCGGTGCAGACACCATTTCTAATCTAACCAAGTTGAAATCTGACTTAGGTACGTTGTTGAGTCAATATGGCTTTACTCTACACAAATGGGCATCAAATGAACCAAATGTGGTCACAGAGCATAATAATATATCACTTCCATTAAACAAACAAGGCAATGTGCGTACGTTGGACATTCTTTGGAACAACTCTACAGATTCATTCTTGTTTGACATCAAGTCATTTCCAGTTGAGTCAAGCATCTCTAAGAGGAAAATCCTGTCAATTATAGCGGGTATCTACGACCCATTGGGACTCGTTGGTCCAATTGTTTTCCTTTATAAACAGTTTATGCAGCAACTTGGCTGTGCAATCTTGGTTGGGATGAGCCAATCTCTGAGCAATTATATTTGTATTGGCGTTCATTATGTGATAAGTTATATTTAATTGGTAAAATTATTGTCCCACGCTCTATTCGCAGCAAGTCCAAGGCAAAGATAGTTGAATTACATGGTTTTGCGGATGCCTCTGAAAGGGGCTATGGATGTTGTGTTTACGTTAGAGTTATTTATCAAGATTTACCGGCCTCTTGTCACCTTTTGTGTTCTAAATCTCGCGTGGCTCCACTACGACAGGTGTCATTACTCCGCATTGAACTCTGTGCTTGCTTGTTGTTATCGTGACTTCTATTCAAAGTCACCCCTGCTCTTCATTCCTTTGTCAATAGCGTTCACCTGTACTCCGACTCCAAGGTATATCTCTATTGGATTCATGCTCAGTCTTCTAGGTGGAAGACCTACGTCGCTAATCGTGTTGCTGAGATTCAGCGTCTCACTGAAACCTACACATGGCATCATATCAATTTGCAACATAATCCTGCTGACATTATTTCTAGGGGATGTCACCCCGACGTTTTGCGTGATTGTTCGCTTCTGTGGCATGGTCCCGCTTGTCTGTCTCAATCTTCTGAGCCCAATCTTTTTTCACCTTTCTCACCTTCTAATGTGTCGCTTCCTGAATGCTCTGCTGAGGAGAAACAAACCCCCAAACTTTCTCTAATTTCTACCCTACCTATTGATCTCTCAAAGGACTTTTCCTCATTGCACCGACTGACTCGCGTGTATGCTTATTGCTTTCGATTCATCAAAAATACTAGACCCTCTAGGGCTGAGAAAATCTCGGGTGTTCTTACCCCCACCAAAATTCATTCTACTCTTAATTTCTTCATAAAGCAATCCCAGTCCATCCACTTCGCTGCTGAGCTTAATTGCCTTCGTAATGGGGCTTCTGTCTCTATTAGGAGTAAGCTGTCTTCTCTAGACCTGTTTCTTGATGAGTTTGGCGTCATACGTGTCAGCGGACGCCTACAGCAGTCGCAACTACCCTATGACAATAAGCATCCTACTGTCTTGCATCCATCGGCCCACATCACTCGCCTTATAATTGAGTGCGAGCATATTCATCTCCTCCACGCTGGTGCTCAACTTGTCCACCATTCACTTCGTCAACGCTGGTGGATCATTATGCCAAGATAGTCATTCGTTCCATCATTCGTAGATGCATCAAATGTCTCAGATTTAACACCAAATATCAAGTTCAAAGGCTTGGTATTTTGCCATCTCCCAGGGTTACTCCTTCGCGACCGTTTTTATTCTGCGCAGTGGATTATGGTGGTCCCTTCATGATTCGTCATGGCGGGCAGAGATCTAGGACTCTGTCAAAATCATACGTGTCTTTATTCATTTGCTTAGCCACCAGGGCCATTCATTTGGAATTGGTTTCCGACCTTACGGCCAATGCGTTTATAGCTGCCTTACGTCGCTTCATGGCCCGTAGGGGCATACCTAGCCAGTTATATTCTGACAATGGCACGAACTTTAGGAAGGCCCGCAACGTTTTGCATGACCTTTACAATCTCTGGCATAAAAAAGATGCCACCTCATCAATCCAATCCTTTATGACTTCTCATGGTATTAAGTGGTCATTTATTCCTCCCTCGTCACCTCATTTTGGTGGTCTTTGGGAGAGCGGTATAAAAAGTTTAAAGTATTATTTGCGCCGCGTTGTCGGCAAGTCCATACTCACTTTCGAGGAGTTTACTACGGTTTTGTCACAGGTAGAGGCCTGTCTAAACTCACGTCCATTATTTGCCGTTTCATCGGATGTAAATGATCCAGTGCCACTTACCCCTGGCCATTTTTTAATTTGTGCACCATTAACGGCAATACCCGATCCTGACTTATCACACGTTCCCATCTCTCGTCTTGGCCGTTGGCAACGTCTCCAGAAGTTTGTCCTAGCTATTTGGAAATCATGGTCTCGCGACTACCTACACCAACTGCAACAACGTCACAAATGGAAATTCGCAAAGGAAAACGTTTCCATTGGTGACCTGGTTTTGCTGATCGAGGATAACTTGCCTCCATTAGCATGGAAATTTGGGGTAATTACAGCCACATTTCCCGAACCAGACAATTTAATCAGAATAGTTGACGTTCATACGCCTGTTGGCACCTTTCGCAGACCAATTCACAAGTTATGTTTGTTGCCAGCGCGGGACGAGGCTTAGACACAAGGTCAATATAATTACTTAGCACAATGCTATATTTTACCTGGCCACGAGCTTTCATTACTTAATTGTCTGACAATTTGATCAACTTCAATTGTTGATATGTGTTATCACAAACATTTTTATGTTAATATCGCATTATTGCGTATCTCATACACTAAATTCGCATGTAGCTTGTAATTGTACAGCCATGCACTATGTTATTATATTTATACTTATTATATTGTCATGGTGGTATACTTTACTTATTCTTGTATTTATATGTATTGATAATTTTGTAAGACATATACAATGTCCTTTGCATACTTATATTTGATATTGGTAATGGGTTATGTGTCATGTCATTGGTGGTATTTGTTCTTATGTCATAAATTTTGTTATATAATATTCACATGGATTTGGAGCTATACAAACCATGTATGCATCTTTCTTGCACATTTTTTGTTAATATGTGTGCCATTGCTATTTTATTACTCTATGAATTTTATGTGTCACTTGTAATTGTTCAACACATGCATTACATTTTGTATAAAATACGTTACATTTACTGTACTTGTCACTTAGGCTATCATGCCTTGTATTCATGTATTTGTAATTATCCAAACATATTTCTATTGTATTTTATCATGTACTTTGTATATATGTAAAACACATTATTCTACCCGCATTTATTGTCTATGATTATGCGCCATGCACATATTTTTATATTTTGTATTTGTATTTTGCGATCACGTATTGCATATATTATTATTCATGCTTTTAATTATGACATACATGTCATTACACTTATGTACTTGCAACTATTCAACAATGTATAATCTGTTTTCACATGTCAATTTATTGTGCATTCCTGCAACTGCTAGGTATAGCATGCACTATTTAATTATTATATTACAGCGTTATGCTAAATCTATGCTTTTACATGCATAATTTTGTCTATTCATTTTATACTCAATACTATTATGTATAAGTCAACTGGCCTTGACTGGTTTAGACTGTCAATCATGGCTTGCATAAAATATTTGCAATTTGTATCGGACCCATCATGTGATGAGTCACCGATTATTCATCAGCAAACATTGTCAAACTATTCATTATTCATGTTTTATATTGTATACACTTTGCTAATTCATGCATTTATACTCATGTATAAATCAGGTTGTAAGCCAACTGTGGCCTGTTCAACTGTTATCATCATTATTGAGGTTTTATCTCTGAGCAGTTTAATGTTATAACTGTTATCTAACATTTCAATCTCAATGTTCAATACAACTTACTGAGGTTGATATCTATTATTAAGAACCTACATTGTGTTTTCTTATAAGATAAATTATTAAAATGTATTATAAAAAATCGTTTGATTTTTTGCGGGCAGCTATGGACAGTAATGTGGGAATTTCATAATCAAAGGTTGGCTAATCTGTACGCTCCGGCCTCGCGCTCGCTAGCGAACAGGCCTAAACACAGTGCTACGTACGTCTGTAGGCAGCGGACGTAATTGCGTTTGCTGCTTCGGCCTGTCATTTATTCATTTTTCTTTATTGTCGCGACAAATTTATGTAGGCTTTAGGCCCTACAGCATTCTCATGTAGATTTGAGTGTTGCGTACTTGCGCCTCAATTTACGATGTAACATTTCTCACCTAACGTGGTTTTCAAAATTTAAAATGCATACAAGTACATTAGCTGACCTTGCAATTCAAATTTAAATTGTAACAGTAAATATCAATAAATGTATTAAACTACAGTCCACTCGCTCATCATTATTTTCAGCATCCTGGCAAAATCTATTTACATTATTAACTCCTAACAATATCTCAGGACAGGGTATCAAATCTAGCGATACTTTGAATTGAAAACGACATTGCTTCGTCTTTAGATTATAGTGATTTAATAACCGACTTTGCAGCAATTAAGACCAGGAAAGTTACATTTTAGAACGTCTCATTTTAAATATTTATTAAATATTAACAATAAATATTAAGTGTTTATTAATAGATGACGGAACCATAAACCTGTATTGGTAAGTGATTTATTTTATTACTTTTAATGTAGTTCTTTGTTTAACTCAATGTTTTGTTTTGTTTAACTTTGGGATATTGTTTTGATGATGCGCTTTAGACCTACAAGGAATTTGCATGTTTATTAGAACATTTGTATGTTATAAAATTTTTATATTACTACATTTTTTTATAGTCTACATTTGTTAGTAATAGATGTATACAAACTGAATACCGGTAACATTAAACTTATAATATGTAATTTCATAATTTTTACTTAACAAATATTCTTAAATTTAATTAAGAAAGTTGTGTTAGTGGTTATAATCACAAACAGAATTATCACTGTTGCACACCACTATAGGAAAATTATTCCGATTAGCACTTTTAAGCTTCACAGCTCATTGTCAAATCGGAAATAACTATAATAGGACAAACAACTTCTTAATACCCCACTTGTACACATTTTCATAAACAAGCTATAAGTTAAATGTCCTTCACTGGATGGGCCTTCATTTTTGCTTTTGTGTCCCCTTTTAATTGTGAAGGCGAGGCAGCCGACGATCATCTCGCCCCGGGTGCCAAAAAGCCTAGCTACGCCACTGGCTGTTAGTATATAAAGTACAGTTAATTAAATAAGAAATAAAGGCAAGAATCCTTTCATGTTTCATATAGCCTGTCTTCCTGTTGACTCATGTTGTGCTATTTTAAGTCTTGGCTCTAGTGCCTAGTGTTTTAAATAAGCCTTGGATGATTTCATTGCAAGTACGGGTAAATGAATGGGTTATTTAATTACAAAGTACTTCATTACATCATCTTTACAAGTACTTTATTTGTTCAAGTACATTTTATGTTTTGCACCATTTTCTCTGTACTGCACTTTCTTGTGCAACCAGCATGCTAGATGTGGCAGGCAATACGCTGTTTCTCGAAGTTCAAAGTTGATGTATCAGGTTTTTGGCCTGATGTTAATTTCAAATATTCATGCTATCATACATAATTGTCATGACCTTTCACTTTTTAGTTGATATAGAACAAACATAACATCATACAATTTATTACTACAATATTAACTTTAAATGTTTATTTACCATGGTATCATATTTGTCAAGAACTTTTACTTATTAGTTGGTGTAGACCAGACATAACTCAATGTAATTAGCTGCAAATAATATATTATCTACAATCTTCTTACACTCTTCCTATAAAAGTCTTGAGTGTTTTGCTTTTACAATAGGAAGTTTGTACAAAGTGACACCAAAAAGATCATAAACTAGTATTGCTGCCTGAAAACAGGTGGCAGAAGAGAGGTTTACAGGCAGTTGTCATCAACAGTGCTTTCTTTAGTGTACTGAATGGCATCATCCTGTGAACATCAGGAGCTATGCTACAAGAGTTTTTGCAGCCATGTGCAGGGGCAAATTTGGGATTTCACAATTAGAACTGAGAACTAACATCAAATTCTGAGTCAGACTTGGTAAAACTGGACTTAAGACATTCCAAATAAGCCAGAAAGTTTATGGTAATCAAGCAATGAACTGTGTGAGGTGTTCTGAATGTTACTTGCACTTCAAGAATGGCAGAACTTTTCTGGAAGATGAAGAGTGGTCAGGACAACATTCCACCCTGATATACATGATATTTGACTCAATATATTGTGATGTAATTTAACTTAGTATTTTCTTTATTGATTCAATAAAATTTGAATAAAAAATTCTGCTTTATATTTGATGCACCCTCATATTTTAGTTAATTAAGTGCTTGTCGATCAATATGATCCGGTTTCCAAAATTCTTTTTTCACAAATCCTCAATTTCAGCCTTGGGGAGGGAAGAACAGAGATTAGACAGTATTTTAGAGGAATTAAAATTATTAGACCTGACAATCAGTGGAATCTTGGGAGAGGAACATACTTTAGCAAAAGGAGAAGCACAATGGATGGCACTGTTACCATGAACAGACAAGGTAAAGCAAACCAGGTTCTCTTTACCACTGTTCTATCCTTACCTGAACACTATATTCTCCCCAAAATATAAGAAAAAGCAAGTGAAAGAAATGATAGAAGTCCAAAGATAACATTTACAAAAAATGCAGGGAGAAACAACATTAATATAAAAAAGAAAGAGAAAATTCATCATACTACGAATTCCTAGACAACCGAGACTCATCAAATCATAATTGGTATGATATAAATACAATTAACAAAAATATTTTTGCAGTTCAATACATGCCTATCAAGTTTAGTGTCTGCAGACTATCAATTTTCATTTATTGGAATGATTATGAGACCTATACAACAAAAATGAGTGATCAATTATATGAACAATTGGTTCTCTTAAAATCACACAAATTCTGGTTTCAAAGTTTCTCAAGAAGTGTGATTTTAAAATAATAAGATTCTCTAATTATCTTTACAGTTAATGTAATATAAATTCAGCCTTTTATAACACATTTACTCTATATATCCAGTTATGAAAGATTATTATTATGAGTTATTGTTATGAGTGAGTGAGTTTGAGTTACTGTTAGTATAATAGTATTATAGTCTTAAAATATTATTGTTAGTTATTATTATAACATAGTATTATACATACCTGCCCACTTTAAAAATGTTTATTTTCTATTTTATACTTGAAATGTCTTTTTGAAAACTATTTTGTTAAGTAGGAAAAAAGCAATCAATTTTGCATTTTGTATTTAAAACAGATTGTGGTACCCACTTTGCATGTCACTGCTCTCAGTTAATATTCATTTTACCTATGTCATCACTTAATAGCATCTTTTACCATTTTCATTTTATACATCTTCACGTCAAAACATATTTCACCCCTTATTTTAATTCTTTTAAAACTCTTCTTTATAAAGATTGTTTGTCTGTTCAATGTATATTTTGGTGACAAGGTTCAGTCCTATCTCACTTTTTTTTCTTTCCTGATTCTCTGTTCCAGAAGCAGTTATTGCCCTCATTTCTATTCCTTTAGGCCCATTTTTCTATGCCTCTAATCAAGCTAGATGTATTTAAGAACTTAAAATAGTTTAAACCAAATGGTATTGTTAAAAATTTTTTCTAAGGCAATGAAAGCTAAGAATTTGCACTTTCAGATATCTCATTCTGCCACCTCATGCAGCCAACCAACAAGCAACCACATGCAGTTCTGAGACGGTCAAGATAACTTCAAATATGTTTATTATTATGTCATGTCCCAAATTTTGGTGTAATATTTTCTCTCTAACTTCAGTATTTTAGAACACAAGTATTCCTTATACTTCAGAATGCAACAGAAATGGTCTACAGTCATTTCTATCTGTGTCCTGTTTCTTCTAAGTTAATAAGTCATTTTCTATTCTTATGGTACCTAAAAAGTTTCCCACTTTTCATCCTACCACCTTGTTAACACACTTCTTGATTAATCTATGTTTTTGATTAACATAAAAGTATATTATGTTCCCGTTTTTCATTATGTCTTATATTTGTTTGCTTGTTGAATAGTCTTCCTTTCCTTATCCACAAACAGAAGTATCTGTAAGTAATACAAATCTAAACAGGTTGTTAGACCTCAATATTGCAGAGCTTATTGTTGTTTGTTTCACAAAAATGAATTCTTACATGATATTTTTATAAATTATTCATGATAAAGTTCTTAGTCTTCTATCCATTGTTATTAAGGATAAAACTACTAATATTGTAAAAGATTAGATTACTTTGAAGTTATCATGAATAAATCATATAGTAAAATTCATATATTCTGATATTTAAAATACAATACCTTGGTAATCATTTGTGTGACAAAGAAGTGATGATTCTCAAGCTGTGAAGAGTTATAAAGGTCAGCAAGTATATTGTTGCTGATTTGGACAAAGTTATTTGTGAAACCACGATGGTCTACATCGTGACACAATGCTGCAATCATCAAACTCTTTTCCTGCAACAGTATAATTAATATTTTTTTGTGGATTTTGTTGTCCATGATGTGCAATGTTATCAGTTAACTATATAAAACATTTGTTTATTCTTTTTTTCTGACAAATGTCTAACACATTAATTGTTTGAAATTTAGAAAATATTTAAAAGAATATCATGTATTGTGTTATAATTAATATTTATAATTTTTTTAAATATGTACATTACCTTTGATAAAATAAAAAGCATTTACAATATATTGATTTTATTTTAGAAGCAATTTAGATAAATATGGTGATTAATTTGTACCTCAAGTCCAGTAAAATATCTATTATTTTGTTGCACCATATTAGCCATTGTGTGTGCCACAAGAAAACCATGTTCAAAATTATGGTATGGATTCTCTCTGTAAGAGTTCTTTACTATCACCACAAATGTGCCAAAATCATTCATGTTCATAAATGCAGGTCCTAGTATTGTGTGAAACATGTGCATCACTAGTTCCATTAATCTGCTAGTAATATCTGTCGGTTGTGGATACCATGCATATCTATGGCAGGCAGTAAATTAATTTACAATACCTGTACATTTAAAATTGTAAATTTTACACTTATTGGTACGTATTTGAAGGTGATACTTATCACACACACACACACACACACACACACACACACACACACATTTTACTCACATTATTCATGTTCTTCTAATTTAAATAAATAATGATATTTTATATTTTGACACAAGAATATATATTTTGTTTGTTATGTACATTAATGTTTTGACAATTTTGAGCTGATTGTATACAGTCACCTTTCGCTGAAAAATTAAGATTTAAAAAATAGCGCCAAAAATCAAAATTTCAACCAAAAAGCTTCCAATAGGTATCCTTGTTTTTGTATTTGATTGAATTTTAAAATGAGACCTTATATATTGAAATTGATCAGGAGAAACTAAAGTTACAAGCTTTCAAAAGATGCAATTTTTCACAAATTGTTGTAACTTTTTTCTACCAAAATAAAAATGCACCAAAGTTTGTGGGAATATTGTTCATTGTGCAGTAACCCCTTATAAGTATTTTTTTAGCTTGTCCTTCTATCATGGTCTATGAGCTTTCAAATTTAATGAAATTCCCTGAAATTGACATAGTAGAAGTTACTGCATACCTATTTAACTAATATACTACTATGCGCCTTTCTTTTAAATTTTGTTTGCAATTTGTAGTAAATTTTAAAGCATTTTAAGTGAAATTCAACTTTGTCTATCTATTGAAAATAAGAATCTGCAATATATCTGTAAATAAACCGATGTAGTCATTGCCACTCTGCAGCTGTAAAAACAAATTTTAGTTAAAGCAAAAAGTAGGTTACATATAACTTTAGCACTTTTTATTGCTACACTAAATTTAATTCTATGAAGTGTTTTGTAAACAACTTTACTTTTTAAAATCAATTACAAATACTTTGAAAACTATAAAATAGGCCTATTATTCAGTTTGCTACTTAAGGTAATACTAAATGTACTTGCCTTTAATGATTATTAAAATATTTTCAGAATTTCCAGAAAACAAGAGATCTTGTAAAAGGAGAAAATGTTCAAAATTTTGTACAGAATTCCAAGAATATATCAAAATTTATTATGCAATGATTTGAATTCTTATATCTGTCCTGGCAAAATGAAATTCGTACTGGTACCAGCTTTGATGATTCAAACAGAAAATTTTTCTTCAAAAAAGTAATGCTTTATACACTTCACAATTAGTACATTAAATTTATTAATAAATATTCTGGGGACAAAGTGTTGCCTAAATTTTCTTATTTTGATTCCTTAAAGCGAATAGAATGCATTTATGCTGGGGTTCCTGAAAGTTGCACAATTTGTGTGTATGCTCAACATGAGTCTATTAACTTGAGATCAGCAGCTGTTCCCCAATGCGGGTTTAGACACTGTACTTTGTAGTGATCATGTACACCTCACTGCATGAGCAAGGTACACCATACACACCGCACAACAAAAGCAGATCTCTTGCATCTTTCACTGGTCTCAGGAATTAGTGTTACTTAAATGGCCTCTTTAGGGCTGACACATAGTCTACCTCACTACTGGGGTGAATTGGTGAATGTCTGCAAAACTATCATGGCACTGAAGATGGCCTTCAATGGTGAGGCCGAAACGCTTGTCATCAACAACTGTCGACCACAGCTTAACAGCACTGCGATGGGTATTTTTAACAACGGCCCATCACCAATGGACATCTTGCAGATTTCAACTCGAACAAATAATCTACTACATAGGCAAAGATTAACAAACAGGTCAAGAAATGCTGCAGATGTGAAAAAACATTGGGTTATACCGGAAAGAGAACCAGGATCGCAAAAAAATACATTAGTATATAGACACATTAACAGATGTTTTACCCCACCAGGATAATCACATGTTTCCACTGACAATTTAATGTAACAAAACATATTACAACTCTAACAAAATGAGCCAATAGACCTCATAACAAACACACCCCATACAAACCAACATTATCCAACATGAAAAAGGTGAGGTAGCAAAAACTTGTTTTAAGCTCAAGTATAATTAAAAAATGATCTTACATGTATCAAATGTAACCTGTAGTAGGAAGAGTGATATGTAAACTTCTTGTAGGGAGAATGTGGGGTTTAGAGTTAAAGAGAAATTTTACATGAATTTTACATAGTTTAATGTTAACCCCATATAAATATAAAATTTTAATATTTTAATATGTCTAATACTCTGGTGAGTCTTGAGTGGATGGTAAGCTGAAACAAAAATATAAATTGATTTATACATTGATTCAGGCTCACCTTTTTAAAAAATTCCCCAAGCTTTGATGAAAGTCTGAAGGGTTTAAGGAGGCCCCTGTATAAAGCAAGGATTAAAGGAAAAACTGGGATTACCTGCATTAATAAAATCAAAAATACTTGTTGATGGTCCAGGAGGGGTGAATGTGTTAAAATGTGTTAACTGTGGTTTCTTAAGCTGGTCGCATGCTTAATGAAAGAGTGTCATCGTGTTGATGAAAGAGTTTCAACCATGTGCTGCTCATTGGATGGTTGAAACGAGACTGACCACTGACCAGGCATGCACAGAAACACATTGCAGAAATATTCAATGTGGCACGTGAGTTGCTCTATGTACACAGTGAATTACATGCCAAAAATACTGAACATATTTAAAAACATCTGTGAATTATTCATGTAAATTACAAATCTGCATTATCAACAGTTATCAATATCTAAATAATTTCAAGTTTAATTAGACAAGACTTTAGAGACATTTCAGTGACAATCTGGGCATTTTTAATATTATAAGCTGTGTAGATCCAGTCACTGAAACTTTTATACATGCAGATTTATTGATCTGCAAATACAGTTAGCAGTTCACTTTATATATAATACAGATTCTTCAGATGTGAAAATTGAAATCTTAAGGAATCTGATTAATATGATTTATAGGAAGACCAGATATAAATCGTGCAGTAACACAAAATTTACCTGTTCTTCTTTAGCTACTGGAAAGGTACAAATTAGCTAATTATAAATAGAATACTATTTTGCCAAACATTATGCCACTGACTTGTTATAATATTATTATATACAGAAAGGAAACAAATAATAATACAACAATACACAAAGATTCATCACATCCTTGGATACACAAGGTTAATACATATGACAATATGATTAATAGAGCATACAAATACATAAATAACGAAGAGAAATTACATCAGGAACTGAACATCATAAAAGAAATAGCAATAGAAAATGGATATGACAGCAAATTTATAAACAAATTAAATAAAAAATATAAATAAAAACAACAATAGAACAACATTAGGCAGTATAAATGCATGCAAAAAAGAAGAAAATGTAACATACCTAACTTACAAATACACATATCAAGATCTCCAATACATTATAAAGAATACAAAATTGGATAAACATAAATATAAATATTGTTACAACACAAATAAGCCACCCCAATACCAGGGATAAAAAAGATGAATCAACAATATAAAAAGTAATTCGTATAATATAAAATGTTTAAACTAATGAAAATATAATGACAATGACGCGACAAACGACGACATGACCTAACCCAAGTGATTGACCAAATAAAAAGAAACAAAAGGAGAAGGGGAAAAACGAAATCAAATAAGAATGAAATCAAATAAGAAAGTGAATGACTCCATACAACCAAATGAAATAAAACCAAATGAGAAGGGGAAAACCAAAATAAAATGAAACAAAATAAGATGAAGGAGAAGAAGAAGGAAAAGGGAAATGAAACAAACCAAGTATAAAGGGAAATAAAATGAAATCAAATGATAAGACACAAACAAATAATCTAGAATAAAAGAAGGAGAAATTGTACACTCAATTATAATGTTGGAAAAGGAACCAATAACTATCCAATGTAAAAAAAAAATAAGTATTATTATCGATTAAATGATAAATGTAAATGATAATTGATAAAACCCGATAAATAAAAGTACACTAACCCAAGAATTAGAGTTATATGTAATAAAGAACTCTATAAAGACATGAACTTATTAATAGTATAAATAATATTTGTAAAGAGAGAGATAGTCAGATGGTGAGAAAATAAAATAAACTAAGTGACAAAGAGAAAGTAATGGTAGGGATCACCCACTAATAAACACTTAAAATAAAAATTTAAGAAGTGCAAAAGTGAAAGTGTAAAACCCCAAAATAATTAGAAAATCTAGTGATAGACAAAAAAAGTTTAGTAAATCAGTGATTAACACTAAATGGTTTAAAAGTGAATATTATTAGTAAATAAGAATATTGTAAATGATAGGATTAGAAAATATAGTGATAGACAAAAAACGCTTAGTAAATCAGTGTTAAACACTAAATGGTTTAAAAGTGAATATTATTAGTAAATAAGAATATTGTAAATGATAGGATTAGAAAATATAGTGATAGATAAAAAACACTTAATAAATCAGTGATAAACACTAAACGATTTAATGGTGAACAAATAAGAATTTGGTTAATAATAGTATTAGATAAAAAACACTTAATAATCTGTAATGAACACTGAAGATTAATGGTGAACATTATTATTTAAAAAAAAAGAATCTTGTTATTAATAAAATTAAGTTTAATTGTAAGAGAGGGATACAATAATATTCAAAAGGGGGAATCCCATGGAAGGTAAACAGTTAGTGTTACCATGGATTGAAGATAGAGATTATTTAAGAAATAAGAAATAAAAAACAAAATCAATAAACACCCCATGTTATAAGGGATAATCAATTAAGTAAGTTTAAATGGTGTGATGAGGTTTATCACCATCATGAATTGTAAACAAACATTACCTAATAACTGTTAAAAAATTGTTTCCGTTAAATCATAGTATTCAATAAGTGACATTCTTCCAGAATAGACACCAGGCCGTGAATGACCAAAATTTTAATTTAAAATGTATAAAAAGTAATCAAAGTTCAAAAATATGAACAAGTAAGAAGCAGACGAGGAACGAGAACATTTAACTGATGCCAAGGACCAATTGAAATAAAATTTAAATGAATAAATTGCTACAACTAACATGAAAAAGATGCCAGAAGCCCCAGATCATTCAAAATTGATGACTATTCCATTTCACATAAATTACCCAAATTTCAGAAATAAACTCACTTTAAATATTTCTCACAGTCATCTGAACTCTCACTATAAACTGAATATAATTTCTTTCAAAGATTAAGTAAAAAAATAAAACACTGAAAATTTATTAACTAAGAAAATAACCTGTTGTTAAATTGCGAACTTTTAAAACACCCTTTACTACACTGCAGGAACAAATTATAGCTACACATTATATTATTTAAGTACAAATAATGTAAGGTAGTGTACTTTTTATTGTAACCATTATTAATATTTTTCTTGTAATCACAAGAACCGCCGACTTTGAATAAAAATAACTGTAAACAAACAACACAGTCGCCATATTTGACTGGATAATTCAGTCAAATCGATCTTCGCCAAACCCTAGAGATATTAGACTCATATTAATTGTCAGTGCAAAATTGTTGAATAACCAAGTATAATTTTAATGTCAAACTAAATAATTACTAATCACAAATTAAAGAAACTAGTACAGAGTGTAACCATTGTATTTATTTCATAGGGAAGTATATTGTATAAATTATGTATTGTATAGCAGAGACCAGTAAGAATGATGGCAAGCGCACACGCCGCAAACTCGACGAACTACGTGCTTGATTAAGTAGGTCGAACGAAGGCGGGAATAAATTTGAAGGCTCCAGGCCGTCATAGCTAAGATCGCTAAACCATATTATTTATTAATTTAATTGTTTTGAGTAAACAATTTGGTGCCACCCGGGATTATTAAACACCTATGAAACAACAGGTAAGGTTTCCACTCGCGTTGTACTGGTAATTGAAGACCGCTACGGACATCGTTAGCGTAAAACATAGAAGTAACGACACCAGTGTGAGGCGAACACACAACCATACATTTTTACAGAGACGACCGAGTCTTCGCGTTACAGATTGGCGACCAACTGGTGAGGCTAGAAATGAATACTAGCGGCGATTATGGGAAAATATGCAACATTCCATGGTTACAAGGTATAAAGCTAAGCAGGGAACTGAAGATAACAAGGGAGAAGAAATGGAAATGGTGGAAGAAATAATCAAGGAAACGATTGAAGAGGATACCCAAGAGGACCAACCAGAAAACCCAAACCAACCAGAACCGCAAATGGAAGTAATAGTCAGCGACCAACCAGACAAACCAACCGAAGGGGAGAAGATGGATAACATGATGAAAATAATGATGGAGCAATTTGGACAGATCAAGGAAAATAATAAGAAAACGAATGAAAAAATAGACCAAATCCAGGAAGATAATAAGAAAATACATGAAAAATTGGACAGAAACAATGAAGAATTAAACGAAAAACTCGATGAAAAAATAGACCAGATGGAGGAGAAAATAAGGGAAGATATAGAGACGTTGAACAATAAAATCGAAGACGATAATGAGACACTAAAACAACAAATCAATGAGAAAATGGAGGAACACAGAAATACCCTAAGGAAGAACCAAGAAGCTCTACAACAGCGATTGACGGAGGACATCCAAAAAAGTAATGAAGAACTGAAGGAAGAATTAAGATACATACTAATAGGGTATCGTGAAGAAGTCAAGCAGACAAAAACGGGGATGAATAAGAAATGGGAAGAAACAAATTATCCAGCAGATCAACTTAATGAAACAGTAGACAGTGGTTTCACACAATTGAATGAAACACTAGACAGCACTTCTGAAGGTATCAATGAAAAAATTGATAATAAAGAAGACAAAAGTGTATTGTTTTCTGAAAATAAAGATAACAAAACCAATGAGAAAATTAAGCACATAAAAACCAACCGTAGAAGAGTAAAGAAGAATCGAATAATTAAGAAGATTGAGAAAACAAAGGAAATAGGAAAAATATATAAAAAGAAACTAATAAAAACAAGAGAAGAAGTGGAGATGATGAAGAACGGACTAATTGATGTGTTTAATTTACCAATCACTGACCAAAGCAAATTAATGAAATATAAAGATTATAGGAGGACTCTAAAAGAAATTCTAGAAGGGGTTAACCATCAACCAGCGAATAAGAACTTCAGTAAATCTATCTGTAAATGGAAAATACCCAAAATTGAAAGGACTCACAACAAAATAGTGTGTTACAAATTAAGAAGGTCTCTAAAACACTTGAGTACACCAGAAATAGAAATGCTGAATCAAAAATCAATAATAACATTAATGAGGGAGGTACAATTAACTTCTTTGATTAATGAACCACATAATAAAATGATAGAAGCAATCATGGATACCAATGAACGCATGGTATTAGAAGAACTATGGTACAAGGTAGAAGAGACCGATATCACACGAACGGAAATAGTTCTACACACCAAGGTTATCCGAACCACAAGTGCAGAGGAAATGATGGGCCATGGGTAAACTAAGTGAAGATGAACACGCCAAGAGATGGGACGGATTTTCAGAATTATGACCAAGCAAACCAATGGAAAGGAAGGAGCATTAAATTAATTAAACCAATTAATAATAATCAAAAGAAAAAACGTAAATAATATTTAAAGAAAAAACTTAAAAATAATTGACAAGAAATGGCTAAACGACCAAGACAGAGTGAATGAGAAGAGCTATCAAACCATGATCAATAAAAAGAATTGTCCAGAATAAATGTAGAAAACCAAACATTTGAAGGAGAAAAGGAGAAGATCGCCAAAGTGTATTACATATTAAAGGATAGGAAGGACTTGGAAGATATTGTAAGCGAAATAGTGCTACAGCAGAAGCAAGATACAAAAATATTAAAAATACGAAGGAGACTGCTGGAATCTGAGGAAATTATAAATAACTTTTATTGCATACACAAAGACATAGTATTCATTAAAACAAAAAAGAATCAAGGAACATGGAAACTAATAGTTCCAAATTCTCTAGAAAACAAAATAATTAAAGACTACCATGTCAGATAAGTGGGAACATTAAAAATGGTAAAAGCGTTAGAGGAAGAAATATTCATTAAAGGTATAATTAGAAAGGCAAATAAAAACACTAAAACCTGCACAATATGTCACATGGTCAAAACAAATAATGAGAGAAAAGATGGAATGATGATACCCATCACTTCAAACGCCAAACTGGAAAAAGTGTTTCTCGACATATGTGGACCATTCCCACATAGCGGAAGGAGACATAGATTCAAGTTCATAGTGATTCTATTGGACCATTACACCAAATACACCAAGTTATACGCTATAAACAGAGCAACAACAAAGAAAATATTATACATCATAAAAAATAAATACATTACAGAAATTGGAAAATCATACATGATTATAACAGACCACGGAACACAATTCAAAGGGAAAAAGTGGAAAGATGAATTAATAAAATTAAACATAAAAACTTATAAAAAATCCGTATACCACCCTAGCAGTAATCCCGCAGGAGTGTTAAGAGAGGTGGGACGTATTTTAAGAACGTATTGCTATGATAATCAAAAAGAATGGCAGAAATATTTAACTTCAACCAAAGAATTTTTGAATATAAGTTACCACCATTTTATTGAGAACACCCAATATTTAATGATGTTTGGAAGAAAACCACATAGAGAGATACAGGAGTTAATAGACTTCCCAAACATCCCAGAAGACCCGTATGATGAAAACAAATGTTACAGCTGAATCATGGAGAAAATCGAGAAACAAAAAATATTCTCAAAACCAACTAAAATAATTAAATATAACGAAGGAGAAAGGATATTAATAAAAAACCGTGAGCTACCCAGTACACTTGAAGGTATAGCCAAGAAACTGTTATTATTATACATAGGACCCTATGTCATCACCAAGGACAATGGTAACAATACATATGAAATAAGCAATATAACCACAAAAAAGATAAAAGGAGTTTATAATCAAGCTTCTATAAAAAAGTTTTACGAGGAAAAATAAACCATAATAAGTAAATAAAGAATTACCAAATTCAAAAGATGTAAGATCAGCTTACAACAATATTTCGATGACATATGAGGTATAATATAAAATATAAAATAAAGGAATAAGTTACAAAAATTCCTACAAAGTAAGATCACCTTACAATAAAGTATAAAAAGAAAATAAATAAATACATAAAGGAATCAGTTAGGAAAATTCCTAAAATAGTAAGAACAACAAACTTACAAAAATTATTCAGAATAATATTTAAAATAAAACAAAATAAACACAAATGAAATCAAGCAAGAACTGCTAAGACAAATACTTAAAATTATAATGAATTCAGAATATTAAAAAAAAAAAAGAACTGGTATAAGAAAAAAAAATTGTATAAAGCAAATATACAACAAATGGCTAAAGCAAAATAATAGTAACCAACCAAGAAAAAAAAAAAAGATGTCTAAGATAATTAAAGTGATCACAAGAAGAAAAGAAAAACAAACTAATGAAAAGTTAGAAATAATGAAATTAACAACTAAATAGATAAAACACAATCAACTGTATGAGTAGATAACAGTATATAGCAAAGGTACAGCGGAAGGAAGAATGAGTAAAAGGCTAAAATGATCGAAAAAACCACGAAGTGGACAATCCCAAAAAATATTATTATTAATGTAAGTCACAAGATGACAAAAAAGGTATTTAAGATTGACTGAGAATAGGTCCAGCAATCAAAATAACTGAGCAGAGATGATGTTCCTCTGGTCTCAGAAAAATGGGTAGTAATGGAAGAAACCAGCTACTAAAAAGTTAGGGAAAAAATTATATAAAAGGGAGAACGCACTAATGGAAATAAGTAAAAACAGATCTAAAGAAAAAGGAGTGGAACAAGTAAGAAGAGAAACAAGAAAGAAAAGGAAAAAATTATATATAACTGATAATTTCATAAAAAACTATGCTAGTGTTTTACCAAAATGATCAATTTTGAAGGAGAGGCATTATGTTACAACACAAATAAGCCACCCCAATACCAGGGATAAAAAAGATGAATCAACAATATAAAAAGTAATTCGTATAATATAAAATGTTTAAACTAATGAAAATATAATGACAATGACGCGACAAACGACGACATGACCTAACCCAAGTGATTGACCAAATAAAAAGAAACAAAAGGAGAAGGGGAAAAACGAAATCAAATAAGAATGAAATCAAATAAGAAAGTGAATGACTCCATACAACCAAATGAAATAAAACCAAATGAGAAGGGGAAAACCAAAATAAAATGAAACAAAATAAGATGAAGGAGAAGAAGAAGGAAAAGGGAAATGAAACAAACCAAGTATAAAGGGAAATAAAATGAAATCAAATGATAAGACACAAACAAATAATCTAGAATAAAAGAAGGAGAAATTGTACACTCAATTATAATGTTGGAAAAGGAACCAATAACTATCCAATGTAAAAAAAATAAGTATTATTATCGATTAAATGATAAATGTAAATGATAATTGATAAAACCCGATAAATAAAAGTACACTAACCCAAGAATTAGAGTTATATGTAATAAAGAACTCTATAAAGACATGAACTTATTAATAGTATAAATAATATTTGTAAAGAGAGAGATAGTCAGATGGTGAGAAAATAAAATAAACTAAGTGACAAAGAGAAAGTAATGGTAGGGATTACCCACTAATAAACACTTAAAATAAAAATTTAAGAAGTGCAAAAGTGAAAGTGTAAAACCCCAAAATAATTAGAAAATCTAGTGATAGACAAAAAACGCTTAGTAAATCAGTGATTAACACTAAATGGTTTAAAAGTGAATATTATTAGTAAATAAGAATATTGTAAATGATAGGATTAGAAAATATAGTGATAGACAAAAAACGCTTAGTAAATCAGTGATAAACACTAAATGGTTTAAAAGTGAATATTAGTAAATAAGAATATTGTAAATGATAGGATTAGAAAATATAGTGATAGATAAAAAACACTTAATAAATCAGTGATAAACACTAAACGATTTAATGGTGAACAAATAAGAATTTGGTTAATAATAGTATTAGATAAAAAACACTTAATAATCTGTAATGAACACTGAAGATTAATGGTGAACATTATTATTTAAAAAAAAAAGAATCTTGTTATTAATAAAATTAAGTTTAATTGTAAGAGAGGGATACAATAATATTCAAAAGGGGGAATCCCATGGAAGGTAAACAGTTAGTGTTACCATGGATTGAAGATAGAGATTATTTAAGAAATAAGAAATAAAAAACAAAATCAATTAACACCCCATGTTATAAGGGATAATCAATTAAGTAAGTTTAAGTGGTGTGATGAGGTTTATCACCATCATGAATTGTAAACAAACATTACCTAATAACTATTAAAAAATTGTAAAATTAAATTTATGAATATGATATGGCTGAAGGAATTGTACAGACCATAGGCCTAGATGTTATGTTTTATGTGATAAAGAATAGTAAGTAATAGCCATATTGTTAACAAGGGCAAAATAGATAAATAAGAAGGTAAATCAATACAGATCTAATAACACTGGAAAATCAGTTAGGAAATAATTAACAAGCCAGGATGTAGAAAATAATAGTAACATACAATTAGCATAAAAACAAATCCAAAACACATCAACAAATAAACAAATCAATTATAATCACAAAACAAAACACATTAGGGTAAAATAAGATGTAATTTGTATAAGATCAGTAAAAATAATCAATGGCTACTTAGGCCTATGAAATGCCTAACTGTCAAAAACAAATGACTACAAATTGTAAAAAAGTAACAAGGAAATTAGCAAATCCAAGGCGAGTAACTAGCCAAGGATAATTTGTGAATCATATTAAAAGAAAAATGTTAGAATAAGGACTTAAAATAAAAAAGAAATGTAATTAACAAATATTAACATAATTGTACAAACATTAATACTTTAGAGAACCCAACCTTATGGGATGTCAAAATAATCTTTGAAAGGAAATACAAACAGTAGTGATAATATTTAATACATAGGAAGGAAGAAGGAAGAATAAAAGCAATCAGAAGATATACAGTAATTTTGAATAAAAATTCAAAATTGATAACAATGGTTATAAAGTCATGATCAACCAATCAGAATTTATTCGTAACCATGACAACAGACCGTTGGTTACGATGTTTCCATTAAATCATAGTATTCAATAAGAGACGTTCTTCCAGAATAGACGCCAGGCTGTGAATGACCAAAATTTTAATTTAAAATGTATAAAAAGTAATCAAAATTCAAAAAGATGAACAAGTAAGAAGCAGACGAGGAACGAGAACATTTAACTGATGCCAAGGACCAATTGAAATAAAATTTAAATGAATAAATTGCTACAACTAACATGAAAAAGATGCCAGAAGCCCCAGATCATTCAAAATTGATGACTATTCCATTTCACATGAATGACTGTTTACATCAAGTCTACTGATTTGATAAGTATCATTAAATTACCCAAATTTCAGAAATAAACTCACTTTAAATATTTCTCACAGTCATCTGAACTCTCACTATAAACTGAATATAATTTCTTTCAAAGATTAAGTAAAAAAATAAAACACTGAAAATTTATTAACTAAGAAAATAACCTGTTGTTAAATTGCGAACTTTTAAAACACCCTTTACTACACTGCAGGAACAAATTATAGCTACACATTATATTATTTAAGTACAAATAATGTAAGGTAGTGTACTTTTTATTGTAATCATTATTAATATTTTTCTTGTAATCACAAGAACCGCCGACTTTGAATAAAAATAACTGTAAACAAACAACACAGTCGCCATATTTGACTGGATAATTCGGTCAAATCGATCTTCGCCAAACCCTAGAGATATTAGACTCATATTAATTGTCAGTGCAAAATTGTTGAATAACCAAGTATAATTTTAATGTCAAACTAAATAATTACTAATCACAAATTAAAGAAACTAGTACAGAGTGTAACCATTGTATTTATTTCATAGGGAAGTATATTGTATAAATTATGTATTGTATAGCAGAGACCAGCAAGAATGACGGCAAGCGCTCATGCCGCAAACTCGACGAACTACCTGCTTGATTAAGTAGGTCAAACGAAGGCGGGAATAAATTTGAAGGCTCCAGGCTGTAATAGCTAAGATCTCTAAACCATATTATTTATTAATTTAATTGTTTTGAGTAAACAATTTGGTGCCACCCGGGATTATTAAACACCTATGAAACAACAGGTAAGGTTTCCACTCGCGTTGTACTGGTAATTGAAGGACCGCTACGGACATCGTTAGCGTAAAACATAGAAGTAACGACACCAGTGTGAGGCGAACACACAACCATACATTTTTAAAGAACACGTACAGATCTTCGTGTTACAATATGCATACAAACCAAATAAAAGTATATATAATATACTAATAAATAAAAAAGACTGTGATATATACAAATTAAGTGGAATATACAGAATAAAATGTAATAACTGTGACTACATATACATCGGAAGAACACATAGAAATTTCAAACAGAGATTTATGGAACATTTCAGAGCTTTTAATAATAAAAAAATGGGAATCTCTAACATAGCAGATCACCTTATTAGTATGAATCATAGTATAACAAATATAACCAACAATATGGAAATAGTGGAAATAAACAATAATAAAAATGACATTATACAGTTAGAAAAATTATATATATACCTTCATAAAAAATATGACAAATTGATGAATCAACAGACAATATTTGAAAATGATCAATTATTTCAATACATATCTGGCTTGGTTTCACCCAATAATGATGGCAGTGGAAAGTTCAAAATGAAGTACAGTAAGAGGTAGTAGACACAGTTAACAACAGTTATACATTTAAAGAAAAACATCATAACAGGAACATTACAGTGTATGAACTGATGATGAAATTTTAATATTTCAAATAGGCCTTATTCATTATTTTAAAAAATGGAATTTTACTGATTTTGGTGGTATGTATATAATAATAAAATATAATACTACTGACGCAGAACACTAATTTTTGTATATAAAATTTTTACCAATAAAAAATTAGTGTTCCAAGTCAGTAGTATTATATATATAATTAGTAAATCAACGGACATGTCATGGACAACAAAATCCAGGTGCAAATTAGCTTTAAATATAATGTACAAGTTGGCCACAAGTAGTTATACAAAATCATATCAGTAGTAGTTATTCCTCTATCTGCTACATCCTCTGATATGTTATTTCTGTACTTCAAATGATCAAACGCCTGTTTAAAGAACACAATGTTTGGTGGAAGGCTCAACAGCCTGTCTTTAAATAATCGAATGATAGCAAATTGGCAAAACACTTACCCGGAACTACAGCAGTAGATAATATAGCTGTCAGCACAATGTTAGGAGAATAAACCTGTTTTAATTAATAGAACTGATTATATTTAACAAGTGTAGTTTAAATGTTTATTTAATGTAGTTTTAATGTAATTTAATATATGCATTTGCACTACTATGACATTTGCACTGTCAACTTCCATTCTTGATAAGATTAAAAAAACAGAAGTATAAATGATATACTGGAGTAACATTATAATGTGGATGCCAACAGTTCTTGTTGCAAAAACAAATGATGTAGCTTTTATTTCTATTTATGAACTCATAATCCATGATGGAGCCACTACTTGTTAAAGGCCATCCTATTTTATTCAACAAATTTTCATCTTTTTTTAGCATGTGCCCATATTTGACAAAAAAAACATGAGAAACAGTTAAAGAAAAAAAGAGTATTATTATGCTCAGGCACAGATCAAGAAAAGAAATTGTACTACTGCTCAGGCAGGAAGGTTTATTTAATATCATCATGAAGCTCTTGGTAAACATCATGTTGTGAATGAATGTTAACATTTACAAACCTATATTAAATTGGAAATAATTAAACAATGGTAACTAGTAAAAATTTGATTAGGATATGGGATGAACAAACCAAGATTAAAAATCTTTAGGACTGTTAAGGTAATTACAGAAAGAACTAAAATTAAGCATCAAAAATTATCATACTACTTGAAATATGAGATCTGTTTAATGATACATACAGTTTTGTTATTTGAAAAAAAAAAGTTTCTTTATTTGTTTATAACCAGTTGCAATTATGATTTTTCTGTGTAAAATTCTTGAATATGCCATGACATTTGTGCTGGTGCATTATAAGAGGTGCAGTTTCCATAAATCTGACCTTTACTATGAAAAGCTTCATGCACGAGACATAAAGTGTCCAAATAATCGTAAAACTTGTGGAACACAATACAAAATCTTTATCTTACTATTACAATCTTCAGCTCATTCTCAACTGACTTTCAAGCTCTTGTACCAGTTGTAAACTGCTTGGTCATGCGTATCACACTTGCCAAAATGCTTATGCAACATTTTTACCACATTAGAGCAGTTTATATAAATGCTTATGGAAAATTTAATTCAAATTATAGAATCTTTCATTGAAGCATGTTTTAAAATATTACTGAATATGCTGAATATGTCAAATTCAAACTATTCATTCAGTATGGGTAGACGCTTAAACAAATATTGTAGACAGGTGAACCAACATTACAATAATTCACTTTTTTAATTAAACATTAGTAGTACAGGAAATTCAAAAATTGCATAAACATTTTGATCAAATGTCATATATCATGTGTGTGACTCATATACCTCATGTACTTGTTGAACATGTTTATGAAACAAGAAGAAAAATAAAAAATCAGATAAACTGTTATGTAACATAAACAACCGGCAGTTATTAATTTTTTTGTTTGTTTAGTTTGTTTAAAGACTTTTTTATTTGAGAATTACCCTCAAGGCTGAGGTGTTTTCAAGACAAATGGTGTATTACACCCATATGTAAGAAATAGTGAAGGTATTCTCTGACTAAACTTAATCACTGCATACTATTAGTTCAGATGTTCACCATCATTAAATCAAATTCTATATTATCAAATTCTGTTTCTTATTAACATGCCAAGAGTGTCTTATTTTAATAACTTCCTTATGGGAATGAATTGTAGGGCTCACGCAGAATTGAAGAAACTGGCTCAAGTTGGGAACCTATGGTTGCCTTTAGAATGTGATGTTTGATAATATGAATGGCAATTGTAAGAACCAATGTGGTCTTTAATCACAGCTATTGTTGTTATAAGTACATGGGTAATACAGCTATTTCGATAATGATGGGGGTTCTCCTTTCCTAACAATCTTCATTTGACAATCAAACAGTGCCAACTAAAAATCAATTAGTTTGTTAGTGAATGGACCACAGTTGTCTGTAACAGCAACATTAACATAAAAAAACGTTTCTAATGATTATAAATGCATTTTATACAATGTCAAAAATAAATTCAAGTATGTCTGCTATGTTCTGAATGTAATATTAACAATAAAAAAGTCTTACGAATAGAAATTTGTAGGAACATTTATCTTTCCAACATCTAAGTTTGTGTAAAATTTTTCTTCACATCCACAAGGCCTCATATGGTGAGCAAGTAATTCTTCACAGACTCTGGTATTAGGCTCCTTTATTAAAACAAATTTAAATTTAATCTTTAGTCCTAATAATATTATTCTTTTTTAATTGTTTTTATAACATTCATTGAAAGATGTGTAATGAAAGACACAAAATATTTTCACATAGTGAAAATTTGCACACACACACACACACACACACACACACACACACACACACACACACACACACACACACACACACACACACACACACACACACACACACACACACACATGTACTTACTAATACGTTGTGAGAAGCTAAGAAGAAAACCTCTCATTACAAGTATATGTATCTGATACACTCACTATATAGGTGTGTGTGTGTGTGTGTGTGTGGTGTGTGTGTGTGTGTGTGTGTGTGTGTGTGTGTGTGTGTGTGTGTGTGTGTGTGTGTGTGTGTGTGTGTGTGTGTGTGTGTGTGTGTGTGTGTGTGTGTGTGTGTGTGTGTGTGTGTGTGTGTGTGTGTGTGTGTGTGTGTGTGTGTGTGTGTGTGTGTGTGTGTGTGTGTGTGTGTGTGTGTGTGTGTGTGTGTGTGTGTGTGTGTGTGTGTGTGTGAATTATTTACTTATTTTATTAAACTTTTAATTTCATTTCCTGCAATGTTGATAATAAAAAGAAAAAAAAAATAACAAGTATCTCTAACATCTACGTCAATCACTTGTTACATTTTTGTGTAAGGTTAAATTAACCAGGTGTATGTTCAGCTACTTCTTTTTTTAATTTTATTGAGTTTTTTATAGTACATAAAATATTCCTTCGATTGAAGTTTGATGCTTTTGCTGTCCATTGACAGCAGCTACTTTCAAAATTTGGGATGGGAATAGATGAAAATTTTTTAAGTTAAAACACTCCCCCCCCACACACACCCTTGCTACTATTTGTGGAAAACTAAGAAGAAGAATAAATTCTTACTTCAGTTGTCTGTATCTGATACATTCATTTTACTGATCTGTTCATATATAGCTATACTGCCTTCTTCTTCTTCTTCTTCTCCTCTTCAAGAATTAGGTTATATAAACCTGTTCCTGCACCCATCTCATCCTCGGACAATCCACTTCTCTTCTGCCAATTGCTTTATAATTCAGTGCCACTTTTGGCAATCGATCCTCTGTCATTCTTTGCAGATGATCTTACCATTGTCTTCTGTAAGTTTAAATAATTTTGTTGATGTCCTTTACTTCGAGTTCTGCTCTGATATCCT
Source organism: Magicicada septendecula (assembly GCA_034769895.1). NCBI lineage: Eukaryota > Metazoa > Arthropoda > Insecta > Hemiptera > Cicadidae > Magicicada > Magicicada septendecula. Next base: position 668,251,731 of record CM068368.1, read on the forward strand.
CATTCCTTATTCTATCTTGCAATGTATAATTTAAAGTATTTCGAAAAAACTGCATTTCAGCACTCTGAATCTTGCCGCATTCCTTTTTTGTCCTGACCCATGCCTCACTCACGTATGTCAATGTGGGTATTGCAATTATCTTACAAAATTTAATCCTTGTTCTGTGTCTTGTCTTATTTCAAAGATTTATATGAATCGTACCACAAATATTCCTAAATTTATTTATCTTCTCTCTTATATCATATTCAGATTCATATATTACTGCACAGCCGAGATATCTGAAACGGGTCACTTGTTCTAAAGTGCTGTTGTTTATAACTATCTTAGGCCTTACTGGATATTTACCTTTAAAGGCCATGGTTTTGGTCTTTCTTACTGAAATTGTCAGTGAGTACTCTCTTGCCACTTCTTGTAATTGAGACATAACTCTTTGTAAATCATCCTCATTATCTTGAATAAGAACTATGTCATCCGCATATAGCAGAGAACCCATTCAAATTGATTTGTTAAGTCACTCTGGATTCTCAAAGTCACTCTGGATTTCCATGCTCTCGACATGGCGTCACTGTATATACTAAAGAAGGTTAAGGAAACACAGCATCCCTGCCTAACTCCCTTATTTATTGGAATGTCACCTGAGAGCCGACCATTCAGATCCAGGACTACAGATGTATTTTTGTAAAGGGTCTTAACTGACTTTATTAAATGCTGTGGATATCCTCTTCTATTCATAATATTCCATAACGTTTGGTGGTCTACATTATCAAATGCTTTTTCCAGATCAACAAAAGTGATGTGCGTTTCCTGGTTACACTCCCGCCTTTTCTCTATTATCTGTTGTAATACAAACAATGCATCCACAGTCGATCTACCCTTTCTAAAACCTATTTGGTCTTCAAGAAGTAATCCATCTTTAATGACTCTTAATCTCTGATCGAGAATTCTTGTATATATATTTTGTACGCTGAGTCCAGAAAGCTTATTCCTCTGTAATAAGCTTGCATCTGTTCTGTCTCCTGCTATACTGTCTCCATTGTGAAAAATACTGTTTATAAAAGTTTCTTGGATGTAGGCTTAGTCAGCTTAGATAAAATGGCAACACGTCTGAAGGTTTCTAGTGTACTTATTTTTAATAAGCTTTCTATTTACATACTACAATTAACAAAATGTTTAGTGACAGAATTAGGTTTTAATGAAAACAAGAAATTCATTTCTGTGAATAACTCAAAAATATAAAATTTATATTTAAATAAAATGACTATCTTTTGCCAACATACAGACTTCTTCTCCTTTTCCTTGAGTTCAAGATAGTTCAGTGCAAGAGTACAGTTCACTGTGAAAACTTCAAAAAGTTTTTCATCATCTTTATTGAATTCTTCGCCCATTTTTTTGTTCATTAGGATTACAACACCTAGAGCAAAAATGCTACTGTATATTGTATGTAATATTTATAAGCATATTAATACACACAAACACTATTTAAGAAAGTTTCTGCTTAAGTACTTTTTATTATAAAACAATTTTTTTTGCTTTTAATTATGCTGTTCAAACTTTTTTAAATTTCTTTTGGAGATGACATAACAACTTCCTCAACTTTTTTAACCAAGAAAATTCAGACATAGGCATTTCAGTGTTAAATACCGAATTTTTATTTTCTTGGATTTTGTTGTCCGTTGACTAACTAAATATAAGTATATCAGTACCGACTCAGAACACAACTTATATTTAGTGAATTTTTATGTATAAAGTACATCAATTTACGGAAGATATTCAATCATCTGAAACAGATACAGATAACAGCTTAACTATTTTAAACCAAACAGAAATAATCATCTGAAAATAATTGTAAAAACAGTAACTAGATATACTGTAACTCACCGTCTATGGCCTTTCTGTGATGTTGTTATTTCGTTTACATGTTTCGAGGCACTTGCCTCATCATCAGAACTTTATAAAACTAATGCATGTCATCAATGATGACATGTGTCAAAATATTAAAACACAATACGGCACTAAACTATATACAAAACTTGTTTTAAAAATGAGCACGTCAATGTTAGATGTGCGTTGCAAGACAACACGTGCCGTTACTCATTTTTAAAACAAGTTTTGTACATAGTTTAGTGCTGTATTGTGTTTTAATATTTTGACACATGTCATCATTGATGACATGCATTAGTTTTATAAAGTTCTGATGATGAGGCAAGTGCCTCGAAACACGTAAACGAAATAACAACATCACAGAAAGGCCATAGACAGTGAGTTACAGTATATTTGGTTAACAAACACGTGGCTTGGGACTACAATAGGAGTTATTCCATTTAAATTAAAACAGTAACTAGAATATCCAAGAACTAACTACATTTAGTTTCTAAGCTAGAATTCCAGTGAAAATAAATATCTACCATTTTCCTTGCATAAAACACAATTTGTAATAATAACGTTATCTGTGAACTGTGATAATAGAAATGTTCCAGCATTAATTGGAAAATTAAGTGCATTGAATCTGCAATTTTGTACTGTACATATACAACATTCGAAACATCAGATTCAGACACTACAGTAACTTTTGCATATGATGTCTACAATACTATCTGTTGGCAGAAAAGCTGATGTGCTACAGGAAAATTGCAGTAAGCCATAAATGAGATTAATGTGTATATCAGTCAATTAAATTTAATAAAAGCAAATCAAATACATGTAAAGAAAAATGATAACTTCCACTAACTATAAATGATAAAGATACACCATACTCTAATCTAGCAAACCACTTGGTCATAACACTGGATATAATGTTCAAATGGACGAAGCGTGTACAAAAGAAAATAAAGAACTTGAATAAATAATAGTAATTTGTACTGGTTTATATGGTAAACACTTTCAACATATTAAAACTACTGTTGTGTAAACAGATTCTGGAACCTGAATAGATATTGTGGCATTCATGTGAGAAGCTGGACTAAAACCAAATTATAAACTGATTAAAAAATTTCATATTTTCAAAATATAGCACTACAGAATATTGTCAGTGAATTAAAACACATTTTTTAATTACTCCAGTTAGTACACCAGTCTGCATTAACAGACAATAAGCTTTTAGTGGGTTAAGAATTAGTGTTCTGTACAGACAGAATCTCTCTGATGAAAAATCCACTTTCATTAAATAAATAGTGAGTGTACTGTATGTTGTAAATGCACAGTTAGTTTAAATACATTTCATTTATCTCAATGAATTTATTGAACAAGTCATGCATTATTCTTTATATTTTACCAATGAATCACTTCCTTGATGGAGGATACTGGGATGCTGTATTAGATGAAATTATCATAGAATAAAATACATGTTGCATCTACAATACCAAGCAAAATCTTGTTTTGTGAGTTCTATAGGCTAACAATGTTGAAGTTACTCTAGCAGTATTATCTTCATTGTTGCAACAGACAAATGTAGCTGCCTTTGGCCTATTCAACCATTGTTGTCCATGTATTTTGATCTTGTGATCTTGAGGAAGGTGATCTTGCTTGGCATCCCTCAGGATACTGTCTCTCCACCAACTCCTAGGCTGTCCTCTAGGTCGCACTCCACCAACAGAAATGTTGTACAGCTTTTTGACTGTCCTACTGTCTTCCATTCTCAGGACATAGCCACTTCAATCTTTATATCTTAATAAATAAGATAATGGTGAGATCATCATATGCTGCATACAATTCTCTATTTGATCCATTGCCATATCCCGTTTTCATATGTTGGGGCGATAATCCTCCATACAATTTTGTTTTGAATCAGCCCAGCATTTCCAATGCAATCCTATGAAGAGTCTTGATTTCACCTCTATATGCCAAGACTGGACTAATTAAGATTTTATACAACCTGAACTTCATTGATTCATTAATAATCTACTCTTCAAAACGTCAAAACTCTTCAAAAGTGTGCTCTGTTCCCAGCTGCAATTCTTCTCCTTATTTCCTCCGTTTCATCAAGGTCTTCATTTACAGTAGAACCAAGGTACTGAAAAATAGAGATTGCTTCAAAACAGTAATCACTAAACATGTAATGCTGTTGGTATTGTACATGTGTTTTCCTTCTTGACACTTGACACTATCCCCTCTGTCCATTCACTTGGAATTGTCTCATCCTCCCAGTTCTGTGTTATCAGTTCTTGAATATTTTTAGCAAGTACTTGTCCACCAGCCTCGAATAATTTGGCAGGCAGCCCACCTATGCCTGCTGCCCTGTTCTTCTTAAGTTTGTAGATGATGTCTTCAATATCCTTTATATCAGGTGGGATGCCTTCATCACCTTCTTCATTATTGCGCTGCTACAACTCGTCTGTTTGCTTTTCAAAATCAGCATCAGGAGTCAGCAGGCACTGATAATGCCTTTTCCATCTGTTTAGGACATCAGCCTTCAGTACTAGTGCCTTCTCTCTCTTTGTTCTTTATTTGCCTCCCTGTTGAATGTATCCTTTAAGATGGCACCAACTCATCCATAAGATTTCCTTTCATTGTTACTTACTCTTGAGGCCTCCACCTGTTCTATTTCATTCATTAGGCCCCTCTCTTTTTCTTTCTAATGATTTCTTTTACATTTGTACTGGCATTTCAACATTCGTTTAGGCTCTGTCTTGTACTTCTTTGTACTTCTGTTAAGCCATTTTTGACTCTGTTCATTCTGTTCTTTAAGACCTTCTTACATTCGCTGTCAAACCGAGCATTCCATGGCAGTCTTTCTCAATCTTTACACACTACTCTGGTGACCTCAGTTATTATAACTTTTATGCCAGTCCATTTCCTTTTTTCTGATATAAGACCTCCTTCTTCAGCAAAAGTACTTCGTAGCTGATGGTGGAAACACTCCTGATACTTACTTCTTTCTTGTCTAAGTTTAAGGCACTCAAGATTCCACATTTTATTTTTCTTGCCTTCTGTCCTGTGCAGTGGCGAAGCTAGTAGTTAATGAATGGGTAGGCAAAAGTCTTACCTTAAATTTTTTTGTAGAGTAGTTCAACACGGCGAGTTTTCTTGCTTCCAAAATTGTCGACTACACAGTCTTTGAACAGTTGGTCACTCATCAATTCCTTCACAAATTTTTTTTCAATAGCAATGGTGCTAAGAGAGTTAAGTCTTTCATTGGTCAGCGTATTATGCAAGTAGTTTTTTATTCTTTTCAAAGTACTCATACTCGTTTCTGAAGAAGCCGTGGTAATAGGAAACGTTAAAAACAAACGAATTAATTTTGAAACTTCCACGTGCACTGGTTTAAACTTATAGTCATTAAGAACTATAAAATGTGAAAGTCTTTGAGGGAACAAATGTTTTCCAGTATCTGAGAATGTTTTTTAATTCATTTTCCAGTCTTTCACTATTGAAAAAAGGGTATTTATTTATAAGACTGTTCAATTTAGTAGAAGGAAAACTCTCTTTGTAAGAAATTAAGTGATTTGGATCCAACAACTCAACAAACTGGATACTTTTGAAATCACTGAACCGTACCTCCAGCTGCATAATCAAAGTATCAAGAACTTCATAAGTTAATGTTTTCAGCAGTTTCCTGTTACTGTCATCTATATTTACCTCACTGGTTATTTGGGGTGACATTTTTCAATGCAAGACAACAGAGTGTTTTCTGATCTCATGTCCTTGAGGATAGCAGTAGTTTTCTTGATTTCAGTGTTGCACAGAATTATATTGGAGATAGTTTTGTGTTGCAGTAGAGAAAAGAGATGGTCAGTATAAACGAATATTTCCCTATAAAAACAAAGTAAGTAAATGAAATGGGTCTTTTTAAGTATGTTAAGCAATCCAACAGCAGAATTGTACGAATCACTATCCCATCCTTCATCATTCTCTGTAATGTCCTCAAAAATCTGTCTCAAGTCACCATAGTGGAAAAGATGTTATGAACTGCTCTGGAATGGAAGTTCCAATGGATAGTGGATGCTTGTGGAAGTTTAAATCCTCTAGATTCTAGAAGCTGTGATCTCTTTGAGGATCTACAAAAAAATGTGTGAATTGCTGTCAGATTATGAATGAAGAGCCTAACCGATTTTATTGTTTTAGTGCAATGAAGAAGTACGAGGCTTAACTTGTGAGCATAGCAATGTCAAAATAATGCTCTTGGGCAAGTCTGTTTTACAAAGTGCTGAACACCTCCATGCTTTCCAGCCATTACAGAGGCTCCATCATATGTTTGCCATACTACCTTCTCAGTTACACCCCACTTTTTTAAAACGTCAACAATTAATTCTGATAAGCCTGATGCAGTCTTATCTACGAAACATCATAAAATCTAATGAACCTTTCAATTGGACATTCTTTTGAACAAAATCTAAAAATGATGCTGACTTGAGATCAACTTGATACATCTAAAGTTTCACCTGCCTGAATTCCAATAAAATCACAAGAATCTAACTCCACCTTAATCTTCTCTTGAATTATATCAGTTACAGATTCAACTAATTCATTCTGAATTTTGCTTGATGTACCTTTAAAGCCTGACGTAGACTGGAGATGATCTCGAATGTACAGCTCCTGCTTATAAAGAAGATCTAACAATTCTAGATAATTATCCCGGCTGACTGAGTATTTCCCTCCGAAATTACCTTGAAATCCAAGCTCCTGTTTCCCGAGAAAACACACATTGTCAAAAAGTATTTCAACAACAAGCCTATTTTGTTTCACGACTTCATTATGTTTAACAGCTTGAATTCTAGCACCTTCAGAGAGAGTATGTTCAATCCTCACGCGTCCCAGCAAACGGTACCGCTCTTCATTTTGAATATGTTTATTTGAATTTTGGTGTTTGTCTGCTTTTCTAAGAAAGTTTTTTGTAACCGTCACTCCATATAAAATCCATTCCTTTTCACCAGAAAACAAGATACATGTATAACAAAAAAGTCTGTTGGTTTCGGAACAGCCTGTCAACCACGAATATCGCTTGTACCAAAAAAACTGAAATTTTCTAGATACTTTACCATCAAAATGTTTAATGTCTAAATTAGGCGTAAATCTCTTGTTTTTAACACCACATTTTTCTTCGTAAGTCCAAGAAGAAAACGGCTTACTTTTTAATAAGTTCAAAAGATCTGACAAAGTATTAAAAGGACCGCGTTCACTCACTTCAGACGACACAATTATTAGTCATACACAATAATACAACTGATTGAACTTCCAAATTTATAACTGATTAGTTTCATGATTTGTAACATGACATAAGATGGTGAAAATACACCGATGATTAATAATAGACAAAAAAGCTGAAAATGAGAAGAAAGGCCAAAAACGTATAAATCAAAGATTAATGACCAAATTACAATGACAAATGACTGAGAAACTGACAATGACTTGACCCGATAGATTGGACAACAACAAGGAAAATATAATGTAACAAGGAAGAAGAGAAGGAATAAGAAACTAAGTGTAACCAAGAATGTAAGAATGTAACCATGAGGGGTACCAAAATAATCCTTAACAAAAAAGAAGAACAATGGTATTCATGTAATTAATATAACTACTAATATAAGAAAGAAATCTTAATTGGAAGATATTTTATAGATTTAAACCAAAATAAAACGTTAGAATATAACAATGACATAAAATAACGACCAATGAGAATTAGCATAATCTAATAGGTAACCATAGCAACTGAGATTTATTACCAAAAAACCGTTGGAATTCTAATGACTTCATTATTGACTGACGCGGAGGGCGGATGTGTGCAGCTCTCAATCCGAAATTAACTATAAAAACTTAAAATTTTTATAAACCAAGAAGGAAGAAGTATTGGAGAAGCATTCCATACGACACCTGATGGAATAACCAGTAATAAAATATTTAAAAATAAAAATAACTGTAAAAGAAGAATACTCCGAAGGATCGTAACGGACGACTCATCCCGAAGGAAGAAGGGGATCGACCTACTTCAACCTGAGGATACGAACGACTACGGAACAAGAGGGAAGCCGAACTTTAATTGAAACCATCTGAACGGGAATTGAGAACTACCCGAGGAAGAGAAGACGACTAGACCTATCCGGAAGAAGTAGACGAACATCGAAGAAGCCACAACGAGAACCCAATGAGTATAAACTAGTAATTTCACTTAAAAATAAATTCCCCTTTATCCATAATAACGAGGCAAAATTTTCACTTCACCGATCACAATTTTGAAACAAAAACTGAAGTTAATTAAAATATCACTATTAATAAAACTTAATCAATTAACAACCTTTGAAATTGATTTATAATAAATTGTTAATGAACATAACTTGCTGACAAAATTCTAACCAAACACTATTCTAATTCTCATTGCCGATAACTTACTTGTATGTATTAGTGTATTAAACATTGTGTACCTAGTTTTAAGAAATATTATAATTTTGTGCATTTTAGCCGATAATCCAAACTTCTGTAGTCAAAAGGACTTAACACCTTGAGACGAATAATAATTGTAAACAAACATATAAGCCATGCTGGCGTCTCGATATACGACTGAGCGATACCAACAGAGAAAATTGTAAAAGCCGGGATTAATATAAAAATCTGTACTATTCATTAAATGTAATTGAAGGGATAATAGAAAGAAGGGTTAATAAATTTTCATGTTCTTCAACGCTGTATGTTTGATTCATAGAAAATAAAGCAATATAAACAAATACTAAACTGAAAACGCCTACATACGGCAGTTAGTGAAATCAACACTGCAAGACAGCGTGGGCCAATCAGGTAACGAGGCGGCAAGATTCGAATCGAACCATGAGAGATACAGTTTGCCCGTAAGCATTAAGAAAAAGTATATTCCGACTCATTACATACGATTAACTCTTCACAGAGTATTTGACAGATTATTACCCACAATTACACACTTATACTACGAACGCCACGAGCGAAATAAAAACGCTCGTCACACATATTTACAATACGATTACAACGGGTGACAATTAAAACACCCATAAAAAGTTCTTATACAAAGTGGCGCGCCAACTAGTAGGGCTAGAATAATTAAGAAATGATACCATTAAACCTTACAGATTCTAGCGGCGGCTGCAGAAAATGGAACCGGCAAAATACGGCACAAGGCACCAGACTAAGCTGCGTGAGAAGGAGGCAGAAAAGGAAGCAGAGACGTTAGAAAAAGAGATCGAGAAGGACGTCAGAATGGAAGAAAGGGAAGTAACTTCGGTGGAAGATGTGGAAGAATTACTAACTCCCGTGGAACCAAATAAACCCACACAACAGGAGGAGGCCAGAGGTGACCTGAACTTAATGCAACTATGGGAATTAATTAATAACAATTTCAAGAAACAGGATGAAAAAATGGACAAGAATAATGAGAAACTAACGAAACCTTAAAGGAGATGAATGAAAAATTGGACAGCACTAAAGAGGAAATGAAGGAGGACAATAAAAAATTATTAAAACAAAATAACGAGGAGTTGAAACAGGAGATGAATGAAAGACTAGACAAGAAATTTGAGTCATTAAATGAAACCCTGACACAGAAAATGAAGGAGGAGAATAAATTGATCAGTGAAAAGATAGAGAGAAGTAATGAGAAAACCAGCGAAACCTTGAGACTAATGAAAGAAGATATTGAAACGCTGAATGATAAAATTGAATACAACCAAGATACATTACAACAACAATTGACGGAGTACAGGGAAGAGTTGAAACAAACTGTAATGGAGACGGAAGAGAAGATAGAGAAAACCAGCGAAGTGGTGTTACAAGTCCGGGAAGAAATCTTGATCAAGGTAAATGAAGTTGAAGGTGAAGGTAAAAGGAGGGTTGAAGGACTCCAGAAAGAAACAAATCACAAATTAGAACAAATACAAACCAGAGTCGAAGAGAAGTATAGCCAGTTGGATGCATCAGTAAATGAAGTTAAGGACACCACAACGGCCCAAGAAGGAAGAATAGCAGAATTTAGAGTAAGAGAATTATGCCTCCAAGAAGAGATAAATGCACTGAAGGACCGACCACTAATAAGTTCAGACGTCTCATGCAGTGAGAATAGGAAGGCAATCAATTTCAAAAACTACAAGCGAAACCCAATTGAGTTCATTGAACGGGTAGAAGAGAATCTAGCCAGAACCAGGGAGACACTGTGGACGGTGATCAAAGGTATGATTGATGAAATGTTTAAAGAAGTCCACGACAATTGGTGGACGGCTGTACGACCAGACATACACAATTTTAATGAATTCAAAAAATTGTTTAAGGACAAATACTGGTCGGAGGCGACGCAGCATGTGGTGAGAAATAATATCAGTAATGGCCGATTCGACCCTTACCTGGGACAATCCCCAACGGCTTATTTCTTAGGCAAAGTCAGTGTGGCAAGAAACCTAGAACCTAACATCCCAGAAGAGTGCTTGGTGACTCAACTAGCGTACCACTATGTGATGGGGAAATTACCAAAAGCAGATTAAGTGGGAGAATAAAAACAATTCAAGAGATGGCTGCTTTATTGGGGGAGTATGAACGAGAGAAGCATTACGTACTCAACAGACAAAAGAACACCCCAAATTACAGGAATTATGATGCAAGAAACCATCCAAATGGGCCACAAGGAAACAATGCACCAGCTAATCATCCGCCAAACAACCCCAATAATTTCAGAAATTTCAACAATAATAATAACAATAATTACCCCAGAAATAATAACCAAAATTATTATAACCATAATAATAATAATCAGAATAATCCCTATTACAGGGGAAACAATCAAAATGGTGGTAATTACAACAGGCCAAACCACCAAAATAACAATAACAACCATCAAGGGCCGAATCAAACATACAGGCGACGGGTAAATTATGTTAACGCCGAGAGTAGAAACGACGGAAGACGGGGTTACCGAGGACCTAGGAGCAGAAGTGCGGAAGAAAATAGGAGAAGCCGGGAGCGGACAACATTTAATGACCACTCGGTTGAAAGGATGCAAACAACTGAAAATAATCACTCCAGTCGACCAGAAGACCGCGCCGAAGGCAACGCCCAACATTTAAACGAACAGCGGCAGTGAGAATCCAACAGGACCCGTCACTGATCCGATCTATTGGGTTTTAACCAGACTGACTAACCAGACAAATGACGAAACAATAACGATAATTCAAAACCACTATCTGAAGAACATCCGTGAAGAGTTGATGGAAGAAAATACCACATTAATTAAACACCCTAACAATGAAATCGCATATGTTATTGCCAATGTATATGGAATATCAGTAAAATTCATGATTGACACGGGCGCCAATGTGTCCTTAATTGACGCAAATATGTATAACAAAATTCAAAAAGAAAGTAAGGTCAGCTTACCCACGTTACCAGTAAGTAACATTGTTTTGATTGGAGCCACTGGAAGGCAAAATAAAACCATTAAGAAACCAGTGTCTTTAGAAGTAATGAGTAATCATGAAACACTGTCAATGATATTCTTAATCGCTCATAATTTACCATTTGAAATTCTAATTGGTTGTGACATCTTAAGAAAGTATTCTGCAATTATCGACATGAGACTATCCAAAGTAACTGTTGAGTATCAGGCCCGTGGGACCAAAAAATGTTTAGTAAGAAGAATGTTGATTGTGAAAATTTGCACTTAGTTGATTCGCCAGGATGCAGAAATGATGAAGCGAGTGGACTGTATTCAATTCATTTATTTGAAATTCAAAAGTACATTAAATATGTAGTTAGCAGTTGTTTTGAATGACAGGTTGGCTAATAAGCATGATGTATATACAACGTATCAAAAATTTTAAATTACATTAATAACGGGCCTAATGGGCCATAAGTAAAGTGTGTTGGCCTAAGGCCTACATTGAATGTCGCGACAAGAAAAATATGACAGTGAGGCTGCGGGCGAGCCGACCGCCGCTTACAAGCGTTTGAGCGTTTGAGACGTACTGTACAGAGCACCTGACATGAATAATCAGATTACAACAAAAAGTAAAGAGCAGATTAGCCAACCTATAAAGTAAAATTATCGCGCTACTGCACATAAGCTGCCCGTCAAAATCAATCGATTTTTTACCACCTTTTTAGTAAATTATTATACATTTTTGTAACTTGGTTTATAACATACAGTGCTCTTAATAATGAAAGTTAGTGTCAAGGCTGAATTGAACCTTGAGTTATAATATTAGATAACAGCTGTACGTTAATGGTTTAGCGATAAGCATGAATAAGATAAGCCTTAAAGATAAGCGTTTGTAAGCCAAGGTTGGCGAACAACTGATTTCAAACATCAGCAAAAATGTATGCGTTGGCAAGTATTGCCGTCATATATTGTATGTGTACAATATCGAACGTTATGAAACATGAAAAATACATAATTAGACAGTGCTTAATAATGTATGATCGGAAGCTCATCACATGATGGCCCGATAGTTTGTAACCCTATGCATGTCATAGATGGTTACCGTGAAATAGTTGAGGCCAGTAGACCTGTACATAGTATTGTTTACATGAACAAAATTGCCACAAATTACATGTTTAAGCGTAAATGTAGCATGGCGTCATGTATTGACCAAGAACATGTCAGTTCATGAAAGTTCATGAAGTTTCAGGAACTTTTCAATATGTAGTTGTGTAAGAACAAGCTATAGATAGCTGACTGAATGCAAGCACATATATGATGACATGTATGTCATAATTTAAACAGAAATAATAATTGTGCAATGCTTAATCACAAAATATAAATACAATATAACAATACAATATAAAATAAATCTAGACGTGGCATGGTTACATGCAGTAGACGCAAAAAACGATATGTTTTACATAAACGCAAGTTATATAATGAATACAACAAACAACAATTTAGTTAATTACAATATGCATAATCGCAATGGCATAAGTAACAAATACGATACTGTGATTACAAACGTAGTACATGAGTTGAACAATCGAAAAAGATATTCACAGAACAATAAATCACACATATTAACAACTGTGTAAAAAATGCATGCATGGTTGCGCAACTGCAAGACATGCAAATATTATATAACAAATTTTTATAAAATAATACCACCAAAAACATGACACGTACCCAAAACATCAAAATGTAAATGTGTAGGACATAGTATGCCACACAAAATATTAACATACAAATACAAAATAGTAATATACCACCATAAAACTATGATGATTATAGAAGCACGCAATGGCGCAAAATTGATATGAAAATGTTGTGATAATGCATCACAATTAAGTTGACCAAATGGTCATAATAAGTAATAAGCCAATGGCTGAGTAAAATAGCATTGTGCTAAATGATCATAATAATCTTGTCAAATCTCGTCCCGCGCTGGCAACAGGCATAACTTATGTACTGGTCTCCGCAAAACACCAGTTGGTGTGCGAATGTCTACGACTCGAATTAAGTTATCTGGGCCGGGAAATGTGGCGGTAATTACACCAAATTTCCAGGGTAATGGAGGTAAATTATCCTCAATAAGTAAAACTAGGTCCCCAATGGAAACATTATCCTTAGCGAATTTCCATTTGTGACGCTGTTGCAACTGGTGCAAATAGTCGCGAGACCACGCCTTCCAAATGCCTTGGACAAACTTCTGTAGAAGTTGCCAACGCCCAAGACGAGAGATAGGAATATGAGATAAGTCTGGGTCCGGTATCGCCGTTAATGGTGCGCAAATCAAAAAATGGCCAGGTGTGAGTGGCACCGGATCATTTACATCCGAAGAGATGGCAAATAAAGGTCGAGAGTTCAGACATGCCTCTATCTGAGACAAAACTGTCGTAAACTCCTCGAAGGTGAGTATAGATTTGCCTACCACGCGGCGCAGATGAAACTTCAAACTCTTTATGCCGCTCTCCCAAAGGCCACCGAAATGAGGTGACGAGGGCGGAATAAATGACCATGATATCCCCTGAGAGGACGTGAATGACTTGAGCGATGAGATGGCATCCTTATTATGCTAAAGGTTGTAGAGATCATGTAAGATATTGCGGGCCTTCCTAAATTTTGTGCCATTATCGGAGTATAATTGACTGGGTATGCCCCTGCGGGCCATGAAACGACGTAATGCAGCTATAAACGCACTGGCAGTAAGGTCGGAAACCAATTCCAAGTGAATGGCCCTAGTCGCTAAGCAAATAAACAAAGACACGTATGCCTTAGAAAGAGTTCTGGATTTCTGCCCGCCATGACGGATCATGAAGGGACCACCATAATCAACCGCGCAGAATAGAAACGGCCTTGAAGGAGTGACTCTAGGAGATGTAAAATACCAAGCCTCTGAACCTGCTGTTTGACACTAAACCTGAGATACTTGACACATTTTCGAATGATGGAGCGAATGACTATCCTGGCATTAACAATCCACCAACGTTGACGCAGTGAGTGATGCACGAGTTGAGCACCAGCGTGAAGTAAACGAATGTGTTCGCGTTCAATGATGAGGTGAGTAATATGCGCCGATGGGGGTAAGACAATAGGATGTTTAGCGTCGTAAGGTAATTGCGACTGCTGTAATCGCCCGCCCACGCGTATCACTCCAGAATCATCAAGAAACGGGTCGAGAGAAGCCAACTTACTCCTAATGGAAACAGAAGATCCGTTACGAAGACAATTAATTTCGGCTGCGAAGTGGATCGACTGAGATTGTTTTATGAAGAAATTGAGAGCATGATGAATTTCGACAGGGGTAAGATCGCCCGTAAATTTGTCAGCACTTGAGAGTCTAATATTTCTGATGAACCGAAAACAGTAAGCGTATACGCGCGTTAGACGATGTAATGAGGAAAAGTCCATAGAAAGGTCGATAGCCAGGGTAGACATTAGAGAAAGGTTATGGGTATGCAGGGCCGTATTTAGGCATGTGCAACATGTGCAGGTGCACAGGGCGGCAAAATTTTGAGGGCGGCAAAATATAGCTGGTTAAAAAAAAACATCGCTTCATATCATTATAAAGCCCGAAGTAGATTAGCGTTCTGGCTCTGGCATTAACCCTTTGAACAGTAATCACGTATATACACGTTTTTTGTCAGACGGGCCAAAATCAGTAATCACGTATATTTACGTTTTCAACTTTTGCTTCGTTAGTATTGCCGTCATACGTCGTTTATTGGAATGGTATTCGTGCTGCCCTCTAGCGGATAGTTTCTGAAACATTTGGTATTCATTCCTTCTTAGGCTGATGTAATTTACGTGGCTGTGGTGAATAATTTTACACGTGCTCTGCAGCTTTGTGTTTGGAGGTTACGTTCTGCTTTGTGTACGAAAGTGTAAAGGTGTGAGTAGTGTTCGTTTACAAATAACGTTTATTATTCGTATTATTTAAATTATAGGACGTAAAATTTGGATTTAGTGTTGAGTATAGAGTTAGTAATCTGATAAACTATCTTAGCAAAATGTCTAAATGTGTGCATATTCTTTGGTGTGTACGTTGTTGTTAATTCAGAGTTAAGTTGGCGTTTCATCGTTCCACGTGGTTCCAACTTGTTATTAACTTTCAAAATCAAGGCATTTTATACGATACGCCGAGTATTTTAACTGCTGACAGTGAATTATTCAGTTTTAAATGTTCTACAAAACAGTGTTCTATAGGTTTTTCCGTTAAGATATAATAGCTTAGGGACGGTATGGATGGGCGATCTAGGTTAAGTGGTGCTGCATATCGCAAGAAAGCTGAGGAAAAAAGACAGAGGGAGAGTAAAATTTTGCAGAAAATACCTCGACTGGACTCATATTTCAGTGGTGAAAACAAAAGTGAACAGTGTAGGCCTGAAAATTCGGGTGAAATTATAGTCGAAAACAGTAAAGACAATGTGGAAGTCGAAAATCTCGAAGTACAAGAACAAGCTACACTCTCTACAGAAGTGGATTCTGCAGTGTCTATTCCTAGTAATGATCCATTCTATTGGGAAAACACTGATCACACTCGGGATTATTTGATAAAAAATGGTATTAATCAAAACAAAGACGCTGACTTTTCACAGTCTTCGCGGCGATATGTTGATGGAACACAACGGTTTTGCAGCAAGAAACTATTCCATAGGATTTTAGTAAATGGGGAAATTATGAACCGTGAATATCTTGTTTATTCTCCCAGCCAAGGATCACTGTTCTGTGCCCCATGCAAATTATTCGGTGGTACATCTCAGTTTGCAACATCTGGTTTCAATGATTGGAGCCATGCTGGCATAAGAATAGCCGAACATGAAAATTCTGCTTCTCACAGAGACTGCTTGTTAAAATTGAAAAGTAGAGGAAATGAGATGAACAGAATTGACAAAAGATTGCTCAGCCAGCATGAACATGAAGTTACATATTGGAGAAATGTACTAAAAAGAGTTGTTTCTGTAGTTAAAAAACTAGCTTCTAGGGGTTTAGCATTTCGTGGAGACGAAGAGAAGTTTGGCTCTGTGAAAAATGGAAATTTTATGATGTGTTTGGAATTAATTGCAGAGTACGATTCTTTTCTGGCTGACCATATTGCACGGTTCGGTAATCCTGGAAAAGGATTTACATCATACTCGTCACCAGCAACTTATGAAGAATTAATACATCTTATGGGAAAGTCAGTGAGTGAAAAAATAGGCAATGAACTCATTTCTTCTAAATATTTTTCAGTCATAGTAGATTCTACGCCAGATTTATCTCATAATGACCAGTTAAGTGTAGTTGTTAGATATGTAACTGATTGTGGGCTCTCAGTTGAAAGATTTCTGTGTTTTATGAAAAATACAGGCCATACTGGAGAAAAGCTTTTTGAAGCACTAATGAATTCTTTAGAACAACATGGTCTGAAAGTTGATAACTGTAGAGGTCAATCATATGACAATGCGGCCAACATGTCTGGAATATATTCTGGCTTGCAAGCAAGACTCAAGGAAAGAAATCCTCTTGTTTTCTTCATTCCATGTGCAGCTCACTCACTGAATCTAGTTGGTTCACAAGCAGTGAAATGCTGTATTGCTGCAGTACGGTTTTTTGAGTTATTGCAAAGTTTATATAATTACTTCGCAGATTCTACAGGGAGATGGAATATCTTGGAAACATTTTTTGATTCTGTAACCATGACATTGAAATCACTGTCAACAACTCGATGGTGTGCACGTGAGGATGCTTGCAAGAGCTTGGATGCAGATTGGAAAGCAGTGGTTTCTGCATTAAGAACTATTTCAGAAAATGAAACGGGTAAAGGTAGATGTCAAGCTGATGGTCTTCTTAGGAAATTAAATAGCATTGAGGTAGCATTCATGACATCAGTGTGGGGTTTTATTCTTCAACAATTTGGCAAAGTCATGAAAAAATTGCAAGCTCAGGAAATGGACATTTCCACTGTTATTGAAATGTACGACTCTCTTACAGTGTATTTAACTGAGCTTCAGACCTGTTTCCCCAATCACAGAGATTCAGCTGAAAAGAAACTTAATCAGATCAGGAGTCTGGAATCAGTTCCTTCTTCTTCAGCTGTTGAGATTTCAAGACCAAAACGTCAAATTAAACGTAGGCGATTTTTTGATGAATCATCTGAATCAGAAGCGGAACCAGAAAGTCCTGAAGAAGAACTAGGATCAGATGACTTGGAACATGACAAGATCTGGAGACGAATGGAAATTTCATATTCCAAGATCATACAAACTCTCCAGACTGAGTTACAGAAGAGAGTTAATGTCTACAAAGAATATAATTTAATATTTTCATTTCTCTCAAATATCACCAAACTAGAAGCTCTTCAAATTTATGATGCTGCAGAGAAACTTCGAGCCATTTATGATTCCGACATAGAAAGCAGCTTTGGTGAAGAATGCATCCATTTGAAAAGCTATCTGTTATCTATGAAGACAGAAGATGGTAACAAATTATCGTCTCTTCCATTTCTCTGCAGAATGTTGGCTTCGAAGAAAATTAGTGATGTCTACCCAAATGTGTACACTGCACTCAAGATCTACAACTGTACTCCAGCAACAAACTGTTCTGCTGAAAGGTCATTTTCAGTTTTAAAACGAATCAAGAACTATCTACGGACAGCACAGAATCAAGAACGACTGGTCAGTCTTGGAGTGCTCGCCATAGAATCAGACATCACTGTCAGTCTGGATTTTGAGGAAGTGATAAATGCATTTGCAAATGCAAAAGTCAGAAGAAAGTCATTTCTCTAATTTTGGTAAGTTTCACAAAATGGTTAGTATCAAATTGCAGTGTTTCTACCATATACGTTTGACTGACCAAATTGGATGTTTCAGTGATATTTTTAACTGAGGTTATTAAACTGTAGTGATTATTTTCTATGTGTTTACCATATATCGTCTTTAGAATAATGTATAAATGTTTAACTTGCACCTTTGTTTCATATATTGTGTATTCAGTTAAGTTTAAATACTGTCTATAATACAGTTTAAAATTGAAGTAAGTAATTAAACAATTTATTGTCCATAGTCTGTAAACGAATAGCGACACTGAAGTTTAGCTCAGGGAATAGGGGGCGTAAAATTAATGACTGCACAGGGGCGTTATACATCCAAAATACGGGCCTGTGGGTATGTTTCTCTTCCGCAGTGACTTCAGAAGACGACGGATTAGAAGATGAAAAGGGTGGAAAAGGATTGGACTCCGACGATTGAGACAAACAAGTGGGACCGTGCCACCAAAGCGAACAATCGCGCAAAACGTCAGGGTGACACCCCCTGGAGATAATATCAGCAGGATTGTGTCTAGAATTGATGTGATGCCAAGTATAAGTTTGCGTAAGACGCTGAATTTCAGCAACACGATTAGCGACGTATGTTTTCCACCTAGTAGACTGGGCATGAATCCAGTAAAGAGACACCATAGAATCAGAATACAAATGAACACTATCAATGAATGAATAAAGAGCAGGAACGACCTTAAATACGAGTCGCGATAACAACAGGCAAGCGCAGAGTTCGATGCGAGGTAATGACACCTGTCGTAAGGGAGCTACGCGAGATTTAGAACACAGGAGATGACAAGAGGCCGATGAATCTTGATAAATGACTCTGACATAAATACAACACCCAAACCCCTTTTCAGAAGCATCCGAAAAACCATGTAATTCAACTGTACTTGCCTCATGCTTAACAAAAAGTAAAGAGCAGATTAGCCAACCTATAAAGTAAAATTATCGCGCTACTGCACAGTAACTATGAGACATGAAAATAAAGAATGGATGGCAGAATTAACTGGGAGCAAAGGGGTCATCCCAATTAGTACAGTATATAATATAAGAACAATCCGTGATTCACCAGACAGAAGGTGGGAAGAGAAAACAGAAGAACAGATAAATAGTGACATTCTATGGAATCAGAAGTTAGAAGATATCCGACAATTTCGAGGTACTCAGGACGGGAATCCCTTAACAACTCAAGAGGTAGAAAAATTAATAATGATCTACAACAAATACCGCCATGTATTTTCCAACCAACCAGGAAAGGTAAGGGGGTATCAATGCGAGTTGAAGTTCAAGGAGATGGCAATCTTCAATAAAAAAATCCTATCCGATTGCATATGCGGTAAAGGATGCAGTACGTATGGAAATTAATAAAATGCTGGAAGAGGACATAATTGAGTACAGTTGTTCGCAGTACACCAGTCCTATAGTGGCTGTTACCAAGAAAGATGGAAGGGTACGCCTATGTCTCGATGCTAGAGAAATAAACAAGATCCTAATTAACGACAGGACATCTCCTGGAGAAATTGAGGAGATCCTCAAAAAGTTTCATGGTACTCAGTTTATCAGTACCTGGGATACAGTTTGCGGGTACTGGCAAGTAGAATTGCACCCAGCCAGTAGAAAATATGTAGCGTTTATATTTGAAGGTAGGAACTACCAGTTCAAACGACTACCTTTTGGGCTGGTAAATTCAGTAGCGATATTTGTCCGCTGCATGGACCAGATATTGGGTCCTAAAACCATGAATTATACAACTGTGTACATTGATGATTTGCTGATCACTTCATCCAACTGGGAAGAGCATTGTACAAGAGTAGAACGGGTACTGGAGAAATTATCCATAAACAATGTGACTTTGAAGTTGGAAAAGTCAAAGCTAATAGCAGAAGAAGTCCAATTCCTTGGATTCAACCTATCACGACAGGAAATAACACCATCAACCGACAAGATAGATGCTATTCAACGTTTCCCTACCCCTAAAAGTAAGAAACAGTTACAGTCATTCCTGGGCATCTGTAACTACTACAGAAAATTTCAGCAAAATTACTCTGAGCTGACAACCAAACTGTCACCACAACTACCATCTAAGACCAAGTGGATGTGGGGTCCAGAGCAAGAAACGATTTTCAACACCATTAAAAAACACTTCATCGACACAATTATGCTAAACCACCCTGACTTCAATAGGCCCTTTTACATGAACTGCGATGCAAGCGACATTAGCTTGGGATCGGTACTCTATCAGGAGGACAATGATGGAAACCACCAAGTAGTAAGTTTCGCCAGCAGAACGTTAAATCAGTGTGAACGTAATTACCATGTAACCGAGAAGGAGCTGTTGAGCGTAGTATTTTCTTGTGCCAAATTTTGAACTTATATCCTTGGATATCCTATCACTGTGCGCACCGACCATAAATCTATATCCTTTTTAAAGAACTGTAAGCTCAGCCATGGTCGATTAACCAGATGGATACTTGCTCTCCAAGAATACCACATCAATTGGGAGTATATCCCCGGTAGTAAAAACACAGCAGCTGATGTACTATCCCGCATTAACACCGAACAGCAAACATTCGATGGAAAGAAGGAGACAATAGTGAAAGTGTTTAATATTATGAAAAGCAAGTCCGACCTAGAAGCTATACTGAATAGAGTAAAACAACACCAAAAGGAGGATAAAAAATTGAACCAGATCCGAGAGCGGCTGAACCAACAAGAGGAAAGAGCCACACAATTCTCTTGTTCACATGAAGATACATTGTTTATCAAAACCGAGGCAACCAAAATTCGTGGAAGTTAATAATACCTAAGGGATATGAAGCTGAAATTATAATGGAGTACCACCTCAGATATGGACATATGGGAGCACTAAAAGTGATCAAAGCACTAGAAGAGCATACCTACCTGAAGGACATTAACAGAAGAGTAAGGAAGGTCATAAAAAGCTGTCACATATGCCAACTAGTCAAGTGCAATAACGACAAGAAGGAAGGAGTAATGCAACCAATAACTTCTGCCAACAAACTGGAACGAGTTTTCTTAGACATATGTGGATCCATGCCACGCAGTGGAGGAAGAAAACAGTATAAGTTCATAGTTATCATCATGGACCATTACACCAAGTTTGTAAGGTTATACCCCATCAACTGTGCTACCACAAATAAAGTACTGAACATAATAACACAGAGATACATACCAGAAGTGGGGAGTTCAACAAATATTATCACTGACCATGGTACCCAATTCCGAGGGAGAAAATGGAAGGAGACATTGATGGATCGGGGCGTCCGAACATACAAAACTTCTATTTACCACCCGAACAGCAATCCAGCTGAAAGAGTGCTCCATGAAGTTGGGAGGATTCTTCGAACGTACTGCCACGATCAGCAACGTAAGTGGAGTGAATACATAGAAGCCACAGAAAGTTTCATAAATCTCGCTTACCACGAATCCATTAGGGATACTCCTTATACCATCATGTACGGAAAACCACCACCTCGAGCAATAGAAGAACTTGTTAATTTCCCCACCAATCCTGAATACCAGTTCGATAATGCAAGATTCTACAACAAGATAGTGGAACAAGTAGAAAAGAAGAAGGAAAAATACCACAAAATCCAACCTAAAGCAATACGATATCAAGAAGGAGAAAAAGTGCTAATACGGAACAGAGAGTTACCTAGTTCTAGAGAGGGAATCACAAAGAAATTATTATTACTGTACAACGGTCCCTATATCATTGTCAAAGATAACCACAATAACACCTATATCGTAAGTGAGATAACGACCAAGAGAATCAAAGGGACTTACAACCAGTCTTCTTTGAAGAAATATTATGAGGCGGTGTTAGAAAATTAAAAGAATTTGGAGAGTAAACATTATCTAAATTCAAAAAAAATCAAAGTAAGTACAGCTTATAAATAAATATTTGATTGAAATTAATATATGAATGAAAAAGAATTTAGTAGAAAGATTAGCTAAATTCAAAACAAAGTAAGTACAACTTACAACCAAGTGTGAAACAAAATGTGTAAACCAATGTAATTTTGGAAAAGAATATATATTATAATAAAAAACCAAAAAACTGACATAAAATAATAAAATATAAAACAAACAATGATGACGCTACATAACATCATTATTTAACCATATTACAAAAGGGAAGAATAAAGAATTAACGTTTCACAAAAAGAAAAGACATAACAATCAAATAAAAAATGACAATGCCATATTAAATGGACAATCGATGATGAAAAATATAAGTAAGCCAGAAACCAGCTACTATGTTAATATTGATTATAAATGAGAAAGAAAGTGATAACAAATAAAATAACTATCATATGAAGTAAGTTGATGAAACAATGATAAAATATCTATTAAATATCGCCATAAGCATAGAAAAGGAATCCAAATAAGTCACTGAGAAGAAAAGGTCATGAGATGTATAAAAGAGAGAATAATTAATCCCAAAAGTGTTTTATTGTATTGATATTATATGAGTCGAAAAATAGACGACTATTATTATGATTACTATTAATATTATTATTTGATGATTTTATGTTGAGATACATCCAACAATTATTTTATGTTATTGAGCAGATAGGCAAGACCTCTGAACTCAAAATGTGTATAAATGGATAGCAGAATAATAGAGCCACATGTGCCCTCTGGCTAGTACCAATTTATATGAATAGGAGAGAAGAAAATTTTAGGGAGATAGAACACACAAGGGACAACACTCGTAAGGAAAGAGTAAAGAAGAAGAATAATACACAAATACCATATCATGAAACATGACTTAATAAGAATAAAATAAAGAAGAAAGTAGTGATTGATGATTCCTTAATAATAACAACTTGATTGAATGAACTATATTGATAATTTCAGGAAAGATAAATCTGTATTTTCAAAATAATCAATTCTGGTGTCGATGCATTATGTAACATGACATAAGATGGTGAAAATACACCGATGATTAATAACAGACAAAAAAGCTGAAAATGAGAAGAAAGGCCAAAAACTTATAAATCAAAGATTAATGACCAAATTACAATGACAAATGACTGAGAAACTGACAATGACTTGACCCGATAGGTTGGAAAACAACAAGGAAAATATAATGTAACAAGGAAGAAGGAATAAGAAACTAAGTGTAACCAAGAATGTAATAACGAACATTGTAATCTCCGAATTATGACTATAAGATTTATGTAAACAAATGCACTAAAATAGGTAGGGCATAATTAAGAAATAACCATATTAACAATAACAAGTAAGATAGTGATGTTGTATATATATTGTGTGAAAGGAGAAGAAAGATGTACTTATAAATGTAAGGTAGGGAGTAAAAAACTAACCATACCCAAATTAATAGTGATAATAATAGTCAAAGCCAATAAAAGATGCTTTGAGCCAAACAAAGGCAATAATTAAATAATAACCAAAAGTGATCAAGGTGATTTGAAAGTAAACTAATTATTCATGACCCATAATCACACAGTGATATCAAAATAATCAGACAAACCGTGTGAATAAATAAGTGAGTGAATTAAAAAGTGTATAAAAAATAAATAAGTGGTGGAATGCTATGTATAGCATGTAATAAAAAAGTGATAGTGATAATAAATAAAGAAACCTTCTATGAAGGGAAAAGTGCAGTGGGTGTGCAGAATAAAGTATTTTATAAGCAAACTATAATAAAATAGATAAACAATCTTTGATAAACTTTATGTTAGCAAGTAAGATTAATTACTGATTGTGCTATTATTAATTTAAGTAATAGGAAGTAAGAATTATAAAATAAGGTAAAAATTAAGTTATTAGAATGAATAATAGTTATTAATGAATAAGAAGGACAGACACTGTATTTAAGTGAAGGGATTAGTAAGTAAGACATATTGTGTAAGGTACAGTTTAACAGTAGTATTATAAGAGTTTTGTTATTGTTCAAAAAACCATAGAATGCAGTAAATTATAAGATAAACAAGATAATAGTAAAAAACAGAAAACTAGTTAGAAGTTTAATTTCAGGCTTGAACCTGGCACGGAATATTTTTATAATAGGAGGTGTAGTTAGAATCACCAATGTTTTATTACCTGTTTATATAAAAATTGCTTTAATTTACCATATATAAAGTTAATAAGTTACAAAGAATGTTAAATAGTAGTATGGGGAAGTCTAGGCTCTAGGCCTAACATTTATTGAAGGAACTTTGTAAATTTAAAAGCAAAACAATAGCCCAGTATCAATCATGAGTATACCAAATGTTTAAACAGTTAAGTAAGTATACCTGATACAAAAATGTATAAATAATATCCAGTTTTAGATTAAATATATAAGAAATATAAATAAGAAAATAAGGAAAATGTTATTAACTATTCAAAAGTAACCATGAGGGGTACCAAAATAATCCTTAACAAAAAAGAAGAACAATGGTATTCATGTAATTAATATAACTACTAATATAAGAAAACAATCTTAATTGGAAGATATTTTATAGATTTAAACCAAAATAAAACGTTAGAATATAACAATGGCATAAAATAACGACCAATGAGAATTAGCATAATCTAATAGGTAACCATAGCAACTGAGATTATTTCCAAAAAACCGTTGGAATTCTAATGACTTCATTATTGACTGACACGGAGGGCGGATGTATGCAGCTCTCAATCCGAAATTAACTATAAAAACTTAAAATTTTTATAAACCAAGAAGGAAGAAGTATTGGAGAAGCATTCCATACGACACCTGATGGAATAACCAGTAATAAAATATTTAAAAATAAAAATAACTGTAAAAGAAGAATACTCCGAAGGATCGTAACGGACGACTCATCCCGAAGGAAGAAGGGGATCAACCTACTTCAACCTGAGGATACGAACGACTACGGAACAAGAGGGAAGCCGAACTTTAATTGAAACCATCTGAACGGGAATTGAGAACTACCCGAGGAAGAGAAGACGACTAGACCTATCCGGAAGAAGTAGACGAACATCGAAGAAGCCACAACGAGAACCCGATGAGTATAAACTAGTAATTTCACTTAAAAATAAATTCCCCTTTATCCATAATAACGAGGCAAAATTTTCACTTCACCGATCACAATTTTGAAACAAAAACTGAAGTTAATTAAAATATCACTATTAATAAAACTTAATCAATTAACAACCTTTGAAATTGATTTATAATAAATTGTTAATGAACATAACTTGCTGACAAAATTCTAACCAAACACTATTCTAATTCTCATTGCTGATAACTTACTTGTATGTATTAGTGTATTAAACATTGTGTACCTAGTTTTAAGAAATATTATAATTTTGTGCATTTTAACCGATAATCCAAACTTCTGTAGTCAAAAGGACTTAACACCTTGAGACGAATAATAATTGTAAACAAACATATAAGCCATGCTGGCGTCTCGATATACGACTGAGCGATACCAACAGAGAAAATTGTAAAAGCCGGGATTAATATAAAAATCTGTACTATTCATTAAATGTAATTGAAGGGATAATAGAAAGAAGGGTTAATAAATTTTCATGTTCTTCAACGCTGTATGTTTGATTCATAGAAAATAAAGTAATATAAACAAATACTAAACTGAAAACGCCTACATACGGCAGTTAGTGAAATCAACACTGCAAGACAGCGTGGGCCAATCAGGTAACGAGGCGGCAAGATTCGAATCGGACCATGAGAGATACGGTTTGCCCGTAAGTATTAAGAAAAAGTATATTCCGACTCATTACATACGATTAACTCTTCACAGAGTATTTGACAGATTATTACCCACAATTACACACTTATACTACGAACGCAACGAGCGAAATAAAATGCCCGTTACACATTTTCGTTACTGATACAAAGACGAATATTACAGGGAACATTTACAAATCTAAAATACCCCACACGAAAGGAGTTATTACTCTATATATATATTATAACGGAACCAAATATTAACTATTTGGGGTTATATGTTTACCGCATGCTGAAACCATATTTAAATAAAAATTAACAGTTGAAACTCCATTTGAATGTAGCGCATTGAAAATAATGCTGTGTAAAGCAACGCACACGTGGTCGTTATGTAATCAGTTCGCTGTACAAGGAAGCGACCACACCCAAACTGTTAATTATTAATATCTCGGAGACTAATAAATAAAGGCGAAATCTAACATAGCCAAAATGTTTGCCGAGATATTAATAATGACGTGTGCAAATTTGATGCAATATAATTAACAAATGTAAGAGTTAATTAAAATAATTAAATAACTTCTGTTAAAATAGAGTTACAGTAAAGAGATTTTAGTATGTTATAAAGATAATAATTTGTGACAGATTGTATATTTTAGATTTCACACAACTTGATTTGCAACCAAGTTATTGCAAAATTAAGTAAGTACAGGATATCCTTAGCGACAAAGTGGTTCCGGCGGAAAATTATATATTAGATAATAATTCTATTCTCCGTCTGTGGGAACCAGACTTCATTCTCACGGGCTAAGGGAATTCTAAATTTTATGTGGTAGGGAGAGTGTTTCGACCAATGAAATCATTTCATGCAGCTCCGGCCAGTGCGATGTTTTCTGGTGGAAAAATCACTCTTCTGTCAGTACTCACGAAGTTAAGACGTAGTCCTTCGATCGTCTAGTAGCCAAAGTGGTGAAGATCAACAAGAAGACTCTACGCGGTCAACACACACGCAATTACGAACACACCAAGTACAGATCATCTGTATAGAGCGTAATTGTTGCGTAAAGGCGAGATACTCTTCAAGACATCAACCAAGCTTATTGTGTACTACCAGATAGTCATAAGCACGCAAGAGATCCACCCGACTTCAAGACCAGACTTCAAGAATACAGCAGAGAGGCCGTCTAAATCATTGGTTAACAGCTGACGAGCAGAGCGACCGCCCGAACGAAGCACACACACACACACACGCTGACGTGCAACGTGCAAATCGACGGAGAACAGGAAGCAGTTCCAGCAGACAACAGCAGACGTTAAAATATTCACAAACAGCAGGGAAGCAGAGTGTTGCCGAATTTTGAACTCCACGACCGAATCCAGCCGTTCTAAGCAGATTACTTTCTCTAACCAAGGACTCGAATCGACGAGGGACAAATCGGGACGACATCCTCTTCAGTAACAGGAAAGCAAAATCTATTTATTTATTTTTCAGATCAAATTTCCTATTTTTCAATTAAAACATTGTAATTCAAATAATTCAGGTGCCAAACCAAAAGGAAAGACTCTAGTAATTAAAAAGTAAATTCGTTGTGATAATCTGTATAGCAGTTTAAGGCTTTAGTAAGTTATAGTTAAGAAATAGAAGTAGTATAAAAGCGCTATACAAATCTTAACTGACAATCTAATCTTAGATCATACTGCAGTAGATCAGAAGTAGAATCACTAGAAATGAAATAACGTGAACTAGACTGTCACGTCTAATTTATTTTAACTAATTATTCAAATTAATTTTAGAGTTTTATATTTTGTTTCATGAACACTTAGATTCAAATTAATTAAATAAATTTAATTAAATTCAAATCAAGTAATAAAGTCAAATTTAAATTGCAATTAACTCGCAAAGAACGAGTTCAGTTTCTTTCAACTATTAATCAATCGAAAAACATCGATTCATTGTATAGACTATAAGAAAATTCATAAGATTATAACCATTCTATTCTTGTGCGTTGTTGGTGTATAAACAACGTTTTATTACCCCATATAACAGTGTTTTATTGTTGTACGATAAAGCCTACCAGTCTCACAAAACTCTCCCCCTTTAAATTAACTTATCTTGTGTGTTATTGTAATAATTTGAGATTACTAGCTTGCGAACTTCAAATCCAAAATCCACACGCCCTAGTCGGAAGAATCTGCAAGATCAAACAGCAGGTGGGTACTCACACACAACATTACATTACAATAACGCGTAGTAGAGGTAGAGTTATAAATGTCGGCCAACGTGGGGCCCGACAAACGTATATCAAATTGAATTCACGTTCCGAACAAGAGTTATAAATGGCTTGCCCGGAATGTGGGGCACGATCAAATTAAATTAAATTAATTAAATTCAATTTAAATTTAATTTTCACTTTAAAACAAACTTTGCTGTTTTAATTAGTAAAACAGCTGGCGTCCAACTAAACAATCCCCAAAGAGTTTTGTGACTGGTGTTTGTACTACAGTAAAGTTATTGTGTGTATTTGAAACTGTTCTGTGTATTTTAAATTGTGTATATTTGAGATTGCTGTGTATTTAAAATGGAAACTGATAAAATGTTTAAACAGTTATTACAAGAAATGAAACAAAACGCGGCTAAAGCGGAACAAGCTAACGCGGATTTGACCGCTAAAATAGACGCGAAATTTGAGAAAATAGACGCGAAATTTGAACTTAGCAACGCAGAAATAAAGTCCCAAATCGAAGCACAAAAAGTTAGTCTAACCGAAGCATTAGAACAAAGTAACGCTGACATAAACGCCGAGATTAAACAAAGTAATAAAGAAAGTAGTAAAGAATTAACTGCGAAAATAGACGAAATCGCGGAAACCAATAAAAAAATCGAAGAGAGTAATAAACAATTAACGGAGAAAGTCGCGGAGATCGGTGAAAGAGTAAATACGGTCGATACTAAAATCAATGAACGGTTTAAGGTTTTTGAGACCACAATGCAAAAATCGTTCATTGAACAAGTAACACGTATGGAGGGCCGGTTTAAGGAACACATAAGCCGTTGTGAAAAGCAAACACTAGAGGTTTCCAAAAAGGTGGAATCCCTAGAGGTAAAAATTCACGCGGACGTGACCGAAACGCAACGACGAGTAGATAAATTAGACGCTTCAATTGTAGAGACGCGATCCAACATTGACTCTAATAAAGAGAGTGTTTTACAAACGTTAAGCGACGAGATTTTGAAAGTACGACAGGAGGTACGAAGGAGGTCTGCTCCAAATATTTTGGTACAAGGCCCTGTCGACGAGAAAAATCGCGTGTATTTTACGGGGGAAAATAACGAAAACCCCATTGAATTTTTATTAGCGTGTGAGAGTGAAATGGCTAGAGTAGGTTCCCGACTAGAAGATCAAGACAAAATACAGTGGGTGGTTAACGCGATGCATGATTCGGCGCGTAAGTGGTATAACATTGTACGCGATAGAGTGTCCACATACGCGGAGTTCAAACAAAAATTTGAAAGCCGATACTGGAACTCGCATACCCAACGACTTCTGCGCAATGAACTGGAATATGGCCGTTTTGACAAGAAAATGAATATTACCGCCGAAAATTATATAATCCAGCAGGTCGAGCGCGCGAAGCATTTAACCCCAGCATTTGCGGAGATCGACATAGTCACCAAGCTTGCCTACCATTTTAACCATAACATTAGAGTAGCTGTATTTACCCAGGGTATTCGCACGGTAGACGAACTCCTCATTCTAATGTCCCAAAGTGAGACGGTTTTTGATTTTGGTGGGTGGCGGTATAATCCCGATTTTCGCCGAAATAATGAAGGGCAGAATACGCGACTACAGTACCATCAGCAAACGGATCAAAAACCGAGTACCAGTTCTACTCCACCCCAAACACCGTCAAAACAGCCAAATAAAACCTTTGAGTACAAGGGAAAACAAAATTTTGGTAGACCAAAGGGGCAGGGTAAGGGTAACGACGGGGCACAAATTAGAGCGATTCAAACGGTCGAATTAGCCAAAGCAGATACAACTGAAAAAGACAGCGACTCCCAAGGCAATAAAAATTCGAACAATAAATCGAAAAGTTACCAAGCTACAAAAAACCTGCCAAAATGCGCATCCAGCAAGGACGCGCTATAAATTCGGCAAAATTGTGTAAATATAAGCATGTTAATTATAAGGAGTATATATTGTGTGAAATGTGTACTTTTAATTATGTAACTTGTGTGCCCGTTAATAATGTGTTCCCACCGGATGTCAGGGATCCGTTGCTAGAATCCGGTCCCACGCGACAAAGGCCCGTGAGCGCGGCGTGTCCGGTGTTACATGCCTTTGTCAATAGCGTTCCCACGAGAATTCTGTTGGATACCGGTAGTGTTGTATCCGGCGTCAGTGAAAGGTTCCTGCGTACCAATAAAAAATATTTTCGTACGGCCCCATCACTCCCAATCAATCAATTTTATATACGAACCGCTACCGATACAAAAGAAAAAATTGACACTCAATACTATCTAACTATCATGCTAGACGAAGTGCAATTTGAAGTGTGTGTAGTGGCTATAAACAATTTAATATGTGATATGTTATTGGGGGTAGATGTATTGGAACAAATACGTGCGGAGATTAACACCAGTGAACACTTATTAAAATGTACCATAGACAATGTTAGTTACACTTTTAAACTGAACACACAGACACACACACAAAACCATGGTGACCCAATTAAAATCACACGGCCGCCAAAACAAGTAATTCATTATAAAGAATGTGAAGAGGGGGAGACCACCTTAGATTCCCGAACTGAACGGAGATTGTCGTCGCTGCAAGAAGAATTCAGCGATATCTTCAGTGAAGAGCATTCAATCTCGTCAGTGTATGAACACAGAATCCACCTCACAGAGCCAGAGAAGTTCATAAGGAGAATCTACCAGGTCCCTATAAAATACCAGGCCGAGGTCCAGCAGGAGATACAGCGGATGTTGGAAGAAGATATTATTGAAAGATCTAATAGCAGCTTCCTCAACCCACTGCTGGTCGTCCGCAAGAAGACTGGAGAGATCCGACTCTGCCTGGATATGAGGAACTTAAACAGTCTCGTAGAGAAAGAGTTTGACTGCGCACCGACAGCGGAGGACCTCTTCATTAAATGTGAAGGAGCCAGGTACCTCACGAAGCTAGATCTAACAGCAAGCTTCTGGCAAGTCCCGCTGTGTGAGCAAGATCGTAAGTATACAGCATTCATATTTAATAACAAATGCTATCAACATAAGGTGGTACCTTTTGGCCTTAGCACGAGTCTCGCTGCGATTGTAAGATGCCTCGAGAGAGCTCTAGGACCTGAGGTGGACCCATACACGGTAATATTCGTGGATGACATCCTCGTCATATTCCGCACGTTGGAGGAACACTTCGAGCACCTGCGGAGCGTCTTCCAGAAGCTGAGGTTAGCAAACATCAAGCTCAAACTACACAAGTGCGAGTTTGTAAAGTCCCAAATGAAGTTCCTGGGACATATAATCTCAGCTACAGGTATCAGTACGGACCCAGAGAAGCTCAGGAGTATTATGGAATTCCCGGTGCCCAAGAACCTCAAAGCACTGCGAGCATTCCTTGGACTCACGGGATATTACAGGAAATTTACCAGCAAATACGCAGAATATACAGTCCCGTTGCTACAGCTGGTACGCAAAAATATAAAGTGGAAATGGGGTTCTGAACAGAACGATGCGTTTGAGAGGGTTAAAGGCCTGTTCCAATCTAATTTACAATTGTTCCATCCACAGCAGGGTAGGAAGTACGTAATGTACACTGACGCTAGCGAGTACGCTATCGGCGCCGTGTTGCATCAAGAAGACGAACAAGGTAGTCTTCATGTTATAGCATACGCCAATAGAACGCTCAAAGGCGCTGAGTTGCACTATTGTACTTCCGAGAAAGAAATACTCGCCATAATAAACGCACTCAGAAAATTCAGACACTACCTATACGGTACCCATTTCGAGATTCACACTGATAATCAGGCGTTATCGTTTATATTAAAATGTCGATTAGCAAATTCCCGACTAACACGATGGGTGTTAGCTATTCAGGAGTACTCCTTCACGATTAAATATTGCAAAGGATCAGAGAATACCACAGCAGACACTCTAAGTAGATATCCGCCCGTAGAAAAGGAGGAGGTATATGAAGCAGCTGACGACGAGTTGAGAGTGTTAAATATGCAATACACTGTCGCGCCTGAAGCTACTAATATGCTACAGAACTTAGGACGCGAGCAGGACGATAACCTCGCACTCCTTGCTAAAAAGCTAATGTTAGCAGCTCACCCAAATCCTCACTATCTTATACAAGACAATATATTGTATAAATTGTTACAGGGCGAATGGAAAGTGGTATTGTCTGCAGCGATGCTTGCGTGTATAACACAATCTTTACATATAAAAATGGCGCACGCATCTCCTGTAAAATGTGTCAAAATATTGCAGGAGGATTTTACAATAACCAACATGTACCGTAGGGTAAAGAAATTGCTAAAAACATGTTATCCATGCCAGACAGCGAAAGTACCAAACGTACACACTTACGTGCCCATGGCCAATGTGATAACGGAAGGTAAGGGACAGATGATCGCCATCGACTTTCTGGGACCATTACCCAAGGCTACCAGAAATCTAAAACACATGGTAGTTTGCGTCGATGTGTTTACTAAAAAAGTTAGCCTGTATGCGATCCCTAGGCCCACCACAAAGTCCGTTTTAAATATTATACTTAATAAGTATATCCCACAACATGGACCAATAAGGAACGTACTTAGTGACCAGGGAAAGCAGTTCCAAAACAAACACTGGGCAGCCACCCTGGAACGTAACGGTATCAAAGCAGTCCTAACCTCGATACGACGACCACAGGGAAACCTTGCCGAAAGGGTGAATCGGGAAATCGGTAAAATGTTCCGTATCTATTGCTATAAGGAACAAAGTAAATGGCCCGAGTTCCTACCATTCTTCGAAAAGGCAATAAATGAGAGTTATCATGATACCACGGAATACACACCAGCAGAATTAGACTCTGGAACCACGCCACAGAGGTTTTGGGATAATTATTTAAGTAAGCCAAAGACTTATAATCTACCTCTGCCGGTGCAATGTAAAAATCAACTTGTGAGGGAAAGAATAGTTGAAAAAGGGCGAAAAAGGGCAGACAAATTTAATACGACGCATAAACTAACGAACTTTATAGTAGGCGAGAAAGTATTGCTCAAGGCGAATCCTGTAGGCCGACGAGACATAAATGTGGCTGCAAAGTTCTTCCGTTTATATAATGGACCCTATCTGTTGGCTCAACAACTCGCACCTCACACGTTTATCGTTACGACGCTGGACCGAACGAAAACGATCGGTAAATTCCATGCGAGCTCTTTGAGAAAATACTTTGAGTAGCATGGCGTTCCAAAGCGCGTCGCGACGAAATAAAAAGACTTTAAAAAGATAAATAGTATTTAGAGTTAATAATAATTGTATTATAATAATTAAATTTAAAATAAATAATTTGTGTTTTATAATATTAGTAATAATAATTATAGGTAACTTGTGTATTAATAATAATGTTTTTCTATAGCGGTAAATAATAAGCGTATACAACTGATTGAACGAGCTCACGGCAGGAAATCGTTACGTCACGCGATAAGCTACCTGACCTACATTTGAAACTAGGTCAAGCAATTAGCCGCGCGCCCGGCGATAACGTTTTAAATACTGTCAGCAAATTCTTTGTACGCGTGGCATTGTTTACAAATAAAGGCTACTACTCGTTTTAAAAACATTATACGCAATAAGTTGCAAATATAATATTTTAATACATGTATTTAGAGTTAAATTGTATATAAGGCAATAACATTAACACTTGTGTACGTGTCTTCAGAATAAGTAATACGATGTATAGCTAGTAAGAATAATGATTACAGAATATGTGTGTAATGATTAAAAAAAAAAAAAAAAAAAAAAAAAAAACTGTAATTATTACATTCATTTTTTTTTAAAGCGGGTGTGGGAATATATAACGGAACCAAATATTAACTATTTGGGGTTATATGTTTACCGCATGCTGAAACCATATTTAAATAAAAATTAACAGTTGAAACTCCATTTGAATGTAGCGCATTGAAAATAATGCTGTGTAAAGCAACGCACACGTGGTCGTTATGTAATCAGTTCGCTGTACAAGGAAGCGACCACACCCAAACTGTTAATTATTAATATCTCGGAGACTAATAAATAAAGGCGAAATCTAACATAGCCAAAATGTTTGCCGAGATATTAATAATGACGTGTGCAAATTTGATGCAATATAATTAACAAATGTAAGAGTTAATTAAAATAATTAAATAACTTCTGTTAAAATAGAGTTACAGTAAAGAGATTTTAGTATGTTATAAAGATAATAATTTGTGACAGATTGTATATTTTAGATTTCACACAACTTGATTTGCAACCAAGTTATTGCAAAATTAAGTAAGTACAGGATATCCTTAGCGACAAAGTGGTTCCGGCGGAAAATTATATATTAGATAATAATTCTATTCTCCGTCTGTGGGAACCAGACTTCATTCTCACGGGCTAAGGGAATTCTAAATTTTATGTGGTAGGGAGAGTGTTTCGACCAATGAAATCATTTCATGCAGCTCCGGCCAGTGCGATGTTTTCTGGTGGAAAAATCACTCTTCTGTCAGTACTCACGAAGTTAAGACGTAGTCCTTCGATCGTCTAGTAGCCAAAGTGGTGAAGATCAACAAGAAGACTCTACGCGGTCAACACACACGCAATTACGAACACACCAAGTACAGATCATCTGTATAGAGCGTAATTGTTGCGTAAAGGCGAGATACTCTTCAAGACATCAACCAAGCTTATTGTGTACTACCAGATAGTCATAAGCACGCAAGAGATCCACCCGACTTCAAGACCAGACTTCAAGAATACAGCAGAGAGGCCGTCTAAATCATTGGTTAACAGCTGACGAGCAGAGCGACCGCCCGAACGAAGCACACACACACACACGCTGACGTGCAACGTGCAAATCGACGGAGAACAGGAAGCAGTTCCAGCAGACAACAGCAGACGTTAAAATATTCACAAACAGCAGGGAAGCAGAGTGTTGCCGAATTTTGAACTCCACGACCGTATCCAGCCGTTCTAAGCAGATTACTTTCTCTAACCAAGGACTCGAATCGACGAGGGACAAATCGGGACGACATCCTCTTCAGTAACAGGAAAGCAAAATCTATTTATTTATTTTTCAGATCAAATTTCCTATTTTTCAATTAAAACATTGTAATTCAAATAATTCAGGTGCCAATCAAAAAGCAAAGACTCTAGTAATTAAAAAGTAAATTCGTTGTGATAATCTGTATAGCAGTTTAAGGCTTTAGTAAGTTATAGTTAAGAAATAGAAGTAGTATAAAAGCGCTATACAAATCTTAACTGACAATCTAATCTTAGATCATACTGCAGTAGATCAGAAGTAGAATCACTAGAAATGAAATAACGTGAACTAGACTGTCACGTCTAATTTATTTTAACTAATTATTCAAATTAATTTTAGAGTTTTATATTTTGTTTCATGAACACTTAGATTCAAATTAATTAAATAAATTTAATTAAATTCAAATCAAGTAATAAAGTCAAATTTAAATTGCAATTAACTCGCAAAGAACGAGTTCAGTTTCTTTCAACTATTAATCAATCGAAAAACATCGATTCATTGTATAGACTATAAGAAAATTCATAAGATTATAACCATTCTATTCTTGTGCGTTGTTGGTGTAATAAACAACATTTTATTACCCCATATAACAGTGTTTTATTGTTGTACGATAAAGCCTACCAGTCTCACAAAACTCTCCCCCTTCAAAATAAATTATCTTGTGTGTTATTGTAATAATTTGAGATTACTAGCTTGCGAACTTCAAATCCAAAATCCACACGCCCTAGTCGGAAGAATCTGCAAGATCAGACAGCAGGTGGGTACTCACACACAACATTACATTACAATAACGCGTAGTAGAGGTAGAGTTATAATATATATATATATATACATATGTTTAATGTCACAAATAATTTAAATGACAATCTTGACTGTGCATTAGTTCAGTGGAATAACAGGCACACCTTTGATAACCGCATAAAATTAACACGATTATAAACAACACAGCGCACTTTTCTGTTCGCAGCACAGTAGTGAGACATGCCTCAACGCTACGTGTGTCGAGCGCGGGTCAATCCCCCGCTCCCCACACTTCCCAGTCGCGCCAACACATTGCTTACATACGAGTATACAAAAAACACTAAGGCAGGTTCACGTTGCCTCATTCGCTTTAAACGAACTATATGTCTGCTGTCACTTGTCACCATCTAGCGGTCGCTCAGTAAAGCATGTAATTAGTAAATTCGACAATTTCAGTAACAATGTATAATCTTTACGTTACGTACTTCATACGTATTTATAATTTTTTTTCTACAGAATTTTTTAGGGTAGGCATTGCCTCAATTCCCTCTATGTAACTTCGCCACTGGCCCTGTGTATGTTTCTAATCTACTCTGTAAATTTCACCAACAGCAAATAGTTATCTGAGTTTATGTCTGTACAATGGTAGGATTCACATCCTCAACACTGCTGAAGTAACTACTAGACACAAGAATGTGATCTATCTGGTTTGCAATTGCATGATTGGGAGTCATCCAAATTTGCTTATGGTAAACTTGTGGGGAAACACTCTGCTTGTTATAACTAAGGACTTAGAAGCTGCAAAACTTACCAGCGCATGTTACAATGCTACGCCTTTTACAAGATAGACAGACATCAAATATGTTATGTGGTATGGTAAACAGGACAAAAGAGAGAAATCACTGAGAAGAACCTTTATGTTTTCAAGTTGGATTCCTGAATGCACTAATGTTTTCTTTTTAACACAAGGAATTTTTTGTTGCCACTGAAACATTAAAATTTAAAATTTGTTTGATAATTCCTGGCTTCAATAGTTGAGACAAAAACAATATGAGAACTGTTAGGATTATGTTTGTGAGGACTGCAGCTCCCAAAGTAAATTGTATCTTGTTTTTATAACTACAAAAATGTGTTCTTACGATATCCATTCTTGCCATGTGTAGTTTGTTCCACTATCAGGCAACAGCCTATTATGTAAAATTTGCAGTCTGTAGACTGTCAGGGCAACTCAGTGCTAACACTAATGGCCATATTGCCTCTATATCCCTCTTTGTTCGACTGCATTAAGTAGCAAACAGTAGACTGTAGTATCTGCACCATTCATGGCGCAGAGAATTATAGCCTTTTTTTTTATAGTGATTTAAGGAGTACTTTATTTCTTGCTTCAAAGGTCACTTGCTTGGTTTGTAAAGTGAACAGATATTTGAATTCATGTTCGCACAAGAAATAATGAATAACTCAACACAATATTTGAAGTCTATTCATTACACCAAATGAAGCCTTCAAGAAAAATTTGTTATAAAGATATATAGAAGTTCAACTCCACTCTATTATTAAATATTTTACAAACCGCTATAAGCTGATAGAAACAATAGAGGCCTACCAGGTGTTTCAATCCTGAATTTACAAAAAATATGAGTGGATATTTGGTAGTAAAGTAAGTAATGCACTATTCTGCCTGCTTTTATTTCATTTCAAATTAATGATGACAAGCATACACTGAGTGGGCTGAAAAAAGAGGCTGCACCAGATTTAAAGATTTTATGAGAACTGTCAAAAACATGTCAAACAACACATGTAATTTTACTATGCTTAATAACTGTACTGACATGTTTAAGTCATGTGTATAAGGCCTCAGCTGTCTGTCACAATAATCATGAGTGGTAGCATAAAATTTGTGACCATATTTTCTCAGTTGCAATCCAGTTGAGGTTGGGGGGAGTAGGTTAGGTTAGGTTAGGTTAGGAGGGAGGTATGAGGCATTTCTCAAAACAATGTTGAAAATATATATTCTTTTAGTAGAGGTTATATTTGGCATTAATTATTAACAAAGTGATTTGATATTTGGCATGGAAGTTTAGATATATTATTGCTATAAATGTATAAAATTTCATTCATTTGTATCCATTATTTACAAAATAACATTAATCTTTTTAAAATCACGTGCTCCTTTATACTTTTTACAAGTGATTTGTATAAAAACTATTTATTGTATATAATTTTTATATAAGTTCAGTTTTATTTGAAATTTTATCCTGAACAATTTTTAATTGAAACTTTTTTTGATCTGATTATTAGCAGCAGAGAAAAACGAGAAAAAACTTGATTTCCAATTAAAATTGTTAACAAAAAAAAACTATACTGGCAACCAATTTGGTACGTTAAAATTTAAGGGTTTATACGCTTTCATGTCCTGAAGAAATGGTCAGAAGGGGAACCACTAGCTTCTCTGTCTTAGCAGACGCCAGTGTTGCTGGATGCCGGGAATGAAAACTAATTTACCATATTAATTTTCCCCAACTGATTACAGGGAAAAATGTTTGACCTAAAAATTTCAGTGAAGTGTTCACAGCAAAATGCAGGGAATGCTTCACCAAAATTTAGAGGTAAAACTTTTCCATGCATTAACAAAGAGTACACTTCAGCAGATCATGGACCACGACTGTTGTTTGCATAAATCAAGCACGATTTTTCCTATAAAAAGATAAAATATTTCAAAGTCTAAATCTGGAACTTTATAACGTTTTTGGGGGACACCAGGACTTAGGTCCGAAATCTGGGACAGTCCCGGAAAACCAGGAAATATGGTCACATAAGCCACATTACCTGTATGTAACAGTGTATTCACTTCCAAAATGTTTTAATTAAAGTTTGGCACAAAATAATGTAACAAAAGTCCTAATTTTAAAAGAATAAACAATCAATTCAGGTATTGAATTTATAAAGGAGGGTTTTTAATAATTATTATAGCATAGTTAACAATTTCTTTTACAGTTCAAAATGCTATACAGTTAACTGATAATTTGTTACACCAGTACTCTATGAATTTTTTGATAATTTTTAATCATTTAAGAAAATAATATTTTTGTGGTTGACTAGCACATTCCAATCAGTGAGTGTGTGTGTGTATGTGTGTGTGTGTGTGTGTGTGTGTGTGTGTGTTTTCAGTTCTACTAATTCTTCATTGATGATGCAATCAAAGCATTGTTCGTAATTGGGTAGCTGTACATTTTACTGAAAAGGCACTTTTACTGAATGTAAAAATATTTTATTAATATGGAGGATTCTTTTCAGTAATTTTAATTCCATAATTAAGAATTAAAATTTTGGGATTCCATGTAGAATTTTAATACTAGATTATTAGAAATTTAAATTATAGGGCCTATGTTTACTCATAATGATGTTAAGTACCTTAATTGTTCTTATACCAAATTTCCTATCCCTAAGGTATTCAAAATCCAATTGAAAAGGCTTTAAAGGTTTGCAGAATTAAGATCTCATTAACACTGATACTACAACTTCAGCCATTGATACTTTTTGGAACAGCCATCCTAATTTCTCTGTCTATCCTTATAAATTTCATTTCTATTTGCTTACATATTAAATGAAACCTGTTTAAACACTACAGTATATGAATTCTTGGATTTCATTGTCCATGACATGTCCGTTACTTAACTAAATATAATTATTACACTACGACTCGGAACACAAAACTTTTTATGGGTAAAAACGTAAAAGTTTTAACCTTATAACCTGAACCGGTTTTCACTTTTTAAAAGTGAAAACCGGTTCAGGTTATAAGGTAAAAAACTTTTACGTTTTCACTATATGAAATTTAAATGATTTATGTACTGTAAGTTAAGTTTCATCTTTAGGCTGTCTGATTATATATTACAGAATTGGTAGTTGTCTATACAAAGATGTTGGTGACTCACCTAAAACAATGTCTTTGCCAATGATTGGCATAGCAAGTACAGTGTGTATTACAATTCCAGTATGATGGTCAATCTGAGGGGTTGGGCCCAACTTCTTGTTTACAGTCTCTTTTGTTCTTATCACAGTAGTAGTTATTGAAGATTCTTCTGTAATTCTGTAACCATAAGTTTTTACTTAAAACAAATAGCATTTGATCTTTTTGTACCTCATGCCAATGTCATGAGGTACTTCATGTCCTTGCCTAGTGGAATCTTTTCTACAAATTTCAGTAAAGTGTCTCAGAACCTTATGTTCAGATTTAAAAAACTTATTAAAGTAAACCTACACAATGGATTGTATAAGAGACATTCAAAAATTAATATGAAAAACATCACTTTACTAAAAATGAACTTTATCTTGTGAAAAACTTACACTTTTTTTTGTGAAAAAAAAAAAAAAAAACACACATACAGCACTTCAAACCAAACGGAAATTAGAACAAATAAACCTAAATAACATAATCAATTATTTATACCATAAAAAAGACACACTCAACAAACAGGCATATAAATTACACATGAAACTCACACAAATATTACACCACACGGAACTTGAAAATGTAATACAACACACACAAGACAACATAGAAAAACGCAAATTGACAATACAAGCTAGACACAACAAAAAAATAACTAACCTCACAACACGCACAATTGAATCTATCCCTGAACCGACATACAAATTCCACGCACGCGTAGTTAATACAACAACCATTAATTTCACAAAGGATGAAATGGATTTATTAAACAAAGGACTGAAACATAATTTAAATAACAATGCAACTAACAAAAATCACAATAAACACACACGTGACATAATCATAGACGCAGAAACAGCTGTACAAAACACGCACTTTAATGACCAGGACCCAATTCGCCACGAAATAAAACGAAAACTTCTAAACACACATACAAAACCAAAAATACACAACAATGAAATAAAAACACTTAACAATGTAAAACACAAGTTACTTGAACACAACACAACAATCCTAAAAGCTGACAAAGGTAACATTAGCGTCATAATGGACAAACACCAATTAAACACTAAAATCGAAAATTTCTTCAACGAAAATAATATTACAGAAATAAATAAAGACCCCACACTAAAATTTCATAAACAGATTAATAAGTTTATAAACAACACAAAACATATAATCAAACCAGAAAGCGCCAAATACCTTAAACAAATAAAACCTAACCCCCCTATACTAAATGCATTACCAAAAATACATAAACCGAACATTCCCATCAGACCATTAATAAACAACACACAGGCACCCTCCCACAAAATCGCAAAACAACTAGACAAGATAATCAGAGAAAATATTAATCTCAGTAACAACACATCCATCAAAAACAACATAGACCTAGTCAAGAAAACTGAACACATCCATATCCCACATAACTCAACACTGGCATCTTTTGATATAACCAATTTATACACTAATGTCCCCATCAAAGAAACCATCCAAACACTAGAACAACTACTCAGACAAAACAACACACCTGAAACACACATACAAGAAATCATCACACTGACAAAACTAATAACTG
This sequence comes from Magicicada septendecula, assembly GCA_034769895.1. Lineage (NCBI taxonomy): Eukaryota > Metazoa > Arthropoda > Insecta > Hemiptera > Cicadidae > Magicicada > Magicicada septendecula. The sequence continues at coordinate 668,293,138 of CM068368.1, forward strand.
AACAAAATTACTTTACATACAATAACAAGATATACACACAAACAGAAGGTCTCCCAATGGGCTCCCCCATATCAGGAATACTAGCAGAAATATATATACACAACATAGAACAGAACCACATAATAAACAACAACAAATACACTAACAAAATTATATATTGGCACAGGTATGTAGATGACATATTACTTTTATTCAAAGGCAACATAAGACAAGTTGAAAACTTCCACAAATACATAAACACTATACACCACAAATTAAAATTTACACTGGAAATTGAACAAAACAATAGTATAAATTTTCTAGACCTAACAATTAACAAAACTAACAACACACACACATACAAAATATACAGGAAACCAACCACAACTGACATGGTTATACACAACACATCAAACCACCCAACACAACATAAACATGCGGCCTTCAACCATATGCTCCATAGACTAACTAAAATACCCTTAAATAAACAAGATTACACCGATGAACTCAACACAATAAAATACATAGCAATCAAAAACGGTTACAACCCTAATTTAATAAACACACTACACAAACGCATCAAAAACAAAAACAACAAAACACAAAATACCATCAGCACACAACACAATAAATACATCACACTCACATACCACAACTCCTACACACACAAAATCGCCAACACATTCAGAAAACACAAATACAAAATAGCATACAGAACAACCAATACCATTACAAAACACATCAATAATACAAACACAGACATAGACAAATATAACAAAACAGGTGTTTACAAATTAAAATGTAATGACTGCAATAGTTTCTACATCGGCCAGACAGGAAGATCTTTTTCATCCCGTTATTCTGAACATTTAAAAGCTCTAACCAACAACAATATACACTCCGCATTTGCCACACACATACACACAGAAAACCATAGTTACACCAACATAGACACCAATCTCGAAATTTTACATTACTTACCTAAAGGCCGAAAACTCAACACAACTGAACAATACGAAATATATAAACACCACACAACACAACCAAACAACATACTCAACGATCAATTACAATATAAATCACATACACTTTTTGACACAATTTTACAAAAAACAAACATCAAGTTGAATCCCTGCGCCAATCCCCTTCCTCCACACACCACCCCCACTACACCTTCCATACAAAAACCGTTACGAAATGATGGCAGTCTGACTAAAAGCTGAAGAAGGCAGATACTAAGCCGAAACGCGTCCGACGAAAAAAGTAAGTTTTTCACAAGATAAAGTTCATTTTTAGTAAAGTGATAGTGCTGTGAAAGAAGAGATGAACAATCAAGACAACTATGAAAAACATGTTTGAATAGGTATCCAAGTCACTTATTGAAAAAATATATATAATATTTACAGTATTTCTTCCGTTTCGGATCTGGGATTGCTTTCATAGCCGTGTGTGTGATTGTGGTGTATGTATTAGTATTTGTGTATTTTCGATATTGAGTGCTTTGAAAATTGTGTCATGTTTTGTGTATATATATATATATATATATATATATATATATATATATATATATACTAATCTGCTTACCTTTATGTGTGTCCTCAAATTAGACACTACAGTGAGCAAACTTGAATATATTTGACCTTGGCCACACACATCAAGCACTTAAAAGTGCAATTAAGACCATCTACTTTCTCAGTGTGTTCATTAAATCTAGAAATTTGTAGCCAATGTGACGATGCCATATTAATATAAAAATTATAAATGATATGGATAATAAATTTGTGACAGAACGAAAAACCAGTATGTAATAAAAAAACTACTCTATTTACAAAACGATCAACACAAAACTGTAGAAACACAATAACAATTACCACCACGCTGACTGCACAAATATAAAAATGACAACAAGCACATGAGTATGGACAGTGAACGATAAAATGGTGGAAATGAAAATCTGTTTAAATTAACCTCCTTTGTTATGTCTGGGTAGTAGGAGGAGTGAAATTTGGCGTTCTTTGAACTAGCCAATCATCGCTAAACATTTATGACACGCTCACCTAGCAGCTGATAAATGTTGCCAGTTCGTGTCACCAAATGAACACTTGCAATATTCAGCACATGTAAAGCAATTTCGTTTTAGATCTTAGCCTGTTATTAAAACATACATTAGCAACACTGTATTCCCACTATTTCAGATGTCAAAACAGAAGTTATTTGTTGTCTACTCCTCTGGGGTAGTCATGCGAATAATTCAAACAGAAAACCATACTTGCCACCCAGACTTTGACAACAAAGAGACAAACGAGACCTAACATTGCCATGGGGAAAACCAGTCCATTGTCTGCCAAAGGATTATGAATACTTAGAACAAACTTTCTCCAACATTGACTTCAACAACTATTTTGGCTACTGTAGCACTTGGGAAGCAAAAAAAAAAAAAAAAAATTAACTCGTTAATTTTACAATTACAATCGTTAACAAAAAATTTAACAATTAATGATTAAAGTTAACCATTTTAAAATTTAACAATTAAGTTAAAAAGTTAAAAGATTTTTAACGATTAATTTAATTGTTAATTGTTTTAATCGTTAATCCCAAGTCTGGTGATGGCTTACAAAATATCAGGCATTAATAAGAGAATTAATGTCAAATTGGTGTTGCTGTATGGATGTGAGACCTGGAAAGTGACAAAGGACATCACCACAAGGTTACAGACTTTCATAAACCGTTGCCTGAGGTACATAATGAGAATATGTTGGCCCAAGACCATCTTGAACTGATATCTATGGGAGGCCACAAGTCAGAGTCCCATCCAACTACAGATAAAGAGAAGAAAATGGAGGTGGATTGGTCACACCCTGAGAAGACCACCAGAAAATATCACTAGACAGGCACTGAATTGGAATCAGCAAGGTAGTCACAGATGTGGAAGTCCGAGGAACACCTGGAAGAGGACTATGGAAAGAGAGCTGGCTGGTGTCAACAAGACATGGAGGGAGGTGAAGGCCCTGGCAGTGGACAGAACACACTTGAGAAATTTTGTTGAGGTCCTATGCTCCACCTAGGAATTGAAGGACTTAACCTAACCTAACCTAATAAGAGAATCATCTTACCAAGAAGAAAATGAATTGACCATGTGGAAAGGTTGAAGGCAGAAAGCTTTACTGTAAACTAAGTGGTATAAATAAATGCTTGGCAAGGAACATGTACTGTTGATACCTAACATTTCTAATGAAGAAGAAGCAGAATGTAATAGAAATGATCAATCTTACCTGATCTTGTTCCTTCTCTTCTTCAGAACATTGCGATTTTCAATACTTTCATAATAAAAGTCAGCTATAATTTCATTTTTATGATCTTTGTCTATAATACAATAAGCACACCTTTCAGCACCAATCATTTCTCGTGCATAAACCTGTAAAATAAGAAGTCAAAGGAATAGCCTACATGAAAAATATAGTATTCATCTTTCTTTTTTTTAAATTTCTTATGATAAGAAGCAAATAAAACTATTGTGCTGAACTACAATGTGATGACAATATGTAATTAATTTTTTTTAATTATATAATTTAATTACTTATGAAGAAGACATTATTTAAAAAACATAAATGCAATTCTTGTATTATCTTTATCATCTTCAGACTTTATGGTTTATTTTAATAAAACTGGATTATTGTACTGTATAGTTTTCCTATGAGTAGACGAAATGGAAAGCACAGAGAAGAATGGTATGGAAAACTGCTACGAACCAATCTGCAGATTGCTAACAAGGAAGGAAGGAGGAAGATTATTACACTTCATTTTATATGTATTCACATTTTTAGACAGTTTGAAATAGGTCTAAATATTTCATCATTCCATTATACGAAGCATTAAGGTACAATTACATCATTATATAAATATAAAAACTAGTATGTACTTGTATTGTTCAAATGTCTTCTAGTAGTATTCGAGGAAAGTTATGCAGACTTGTGTGTGTGGAGGTGTTAAACAATATTGTTAACATTTAAACATTATTTTTAAAATACATGTCTCACAAAGAAACATAAATAATTACAGGAGATGTTCTGCTGGCAAAAGTAAGTTAAAAAGATTTATCTAAAAATAAATCTGAAAACGTGTTGATTTTGAATTATGGCTAGCAAAATATTTTGACCTGTTTATTGCACCAACAAAGAAAAAATTAGGCTACGCTAAAATATTTGAGATATAAATTGTGGGAAAGAATTGTTGTTTTCATGGTTTTGACATGAAAAATTAAAATAAAATTGGTTGTGTTGGTCTACATCACTACTACTAGTTCTCTCCATCAAAATGATTCTGAAACTAAAAACTCAATTTAAAAAACATTTTTTAGTTTAGTGTAAATTTGCTTTCTTAAGTTGCTACTAAACAAATAAGACTGATGATTAGTTATATGCATAAAGTATTTAAGTCTCTCAAAATTAATATAAGTCAATTGGAAACAAGTAAACGTTTAAGATTTTTGTTAATTAGAACAAGTTAGTTCAAAAGGAATAAGTATTTTTGGTTCTTAAAACTGTAAAAAAACAAAACTAGATACTTAAAATAAAAACAAAAGAATTAAACATAAAATAAAAGACTTGTCTAATAGCATACTTTAAAGTTACTTAATTTTGTAAAAAAAAAAAGAAATGAGCAGAACTTCAGTTCAAATAGAAAATCCTGTATCAATAGTGGAAGCCATTTTGAACACTAGTATTATATTATGATTGCTTCCTGTGTAGTTTATTGTCCAACATTTAATAACTATAGAACAGATTCCTAATTATCATTCCTAAATTAACCTGTCTAATTTTTGCTTAATCCATAATATTTCCTTTTCTTGCCATTTCAGTTTCCAAGACTTTAATTTTTGTTTTGAAATAAATGAATTTTTATTTACTTAACTATTGTATAAAATTGTTTAATATAACTTATGCCTAATATTTATATTACATATTTTTATATAATATTTATATTAATTTGTTTAATACAATTTTCTTCAACTTCTATATATATCTTCCCCATCTCTCTCTCTCTCTCTCTCTCTCTCTCTCTCTCTCTCTCTCTCTCTCTCTCTCTCTCTCTCTCTCTCTCTCTCTCTCTCTCTCTCTCTCTCTCTCTCTCACACACACACACACACACACACACACACACACACACACACACACACATCTGCTCTGACAACTCTATGTAGATATATACCATAATTTAGCTTAACTTTAGATTTATTTATGTACTATCACTTTAGCTTCAGTTATAATTTTGTAATTATCTTGTTGATACATCCTCTTCATTCACTTTTTTAATATTATATACATATACGGTATTAAACTTCCACTATGAACACTTACTTTTTGGTTTTGTTACCCAGACGTTTCAACGTGGTATTTGTCTTCTTCAATGGGATTTAAATACTGAATGTCTGTACAGTAACGGTTATAGGATGTAGGTGTGTGTGGTGGGGGTTGCTGGTGGGAGGGAATTGGCGCTGGGATTTGAATTTTGTGTTGGAATCAGTGTATCGAAAAGTATGTGTGATCTATAATATAATTGTTCGTTTAATATGTTGTTTGGTTCAAAGAAATGTCAGTAATGTTTTTATGTTGTGTTTAGCCAGGCTGAGATATCACACACTACAACCAAACAACATATTAAACGAACAATTACATTATAGATCACACATACTTTTCGATGCACTGATTCCAACACAAAATTCGAATCCCAGCGCCAATTCCCTCCCACCAGCAACCCCCACCACACACACCTACATCCCATAACCGTTACTGTACAGACATTCAGTATTTAAATCCCATTGAAGAGGACGAATACCACGTTGAAACGTCTGGGTAACAAAACCAAAAACTAAGTGTTCATAGTGGAAGTTTAATATATATATAATTATAATTTTGATTTAGTATAAAATTGATGAACTTTGTATATAGTTCATAAATATGCATACATAAACTTTACAGTACATACCATGATTTCAGACAGAATGTCTTCCAAAGATACATCTTCAGCAAAATAAGATTTGATTAGTTTCAACAAATATTCACTAATTATCAGCTGTTTGTTAAGCATATGTCCCAACTGTTTTTGACATATGGCTGCACTCATCCAACTGGCAGCTACTATCAGAACTTCCATATCCCCCTGAAAGTTGTGTAACATATATTGTAAAACTATAAATATATTCTACATATATTGTAACTATAAATAAAACTACATTTATTTATCAGAATTACACAGCCTGGCTAAACACAACATAAAAACATTATTGACATTTCTTTGAAACAGTAGACAGCAAATTCATATCAGGAGGAAATGTAACACCAAGCACTGCAAATGGGGATAAAGACTAATAATATCCAAAGGAACTATCCAATAGTCATGTTCACTGTTTGAAAATAATAATGCCTTAAGTGACACCCACTGACACGCTTACATTCTTCAAGTCGATTGAAAAGGCTATCCATGACTCTGCAGCATGGGTTGCAGGATCGCCTGAATTTCTTCAGTGATCAGCTGCCTGGGAAGAATTTCACAATCAGTTATTTAAATCACCAGATTGTGACTGGAAAATCTTAATCTTCAAATAGCACCACAAACAGAAATCACATGCAGACATGTCTGGAGATTGCACTGGCCAGCTATTGCATCAAATCTTGAGCTCAACTGATCTTCGAACACAGATCTCAACACATCCACTTTGTTTTGTGCAATGTGTGCTGGTAGATCCATCCTGTTGGAACCAGACTGAATTCATTTGACAAAGGAAGAAAAAAGTTGTTCTCCACATATCATTCTAAATTCACACTGACTAGATTTCCATTATCATCTTCAAAGAAATACGGTCCATAAACTAAAATGGAGGAAACTCCACACCAAACAGTGACTCACTGGCTATGAAGAGGTATATCATGAACTTCTTCTCAGTTACTGTCACTTCAGTAACACATGTTCTGTTTACTGACTTGCCTGGAAAGGTAAAACTTGCTTTGTCTGACATAATCAAATATTCATGAAAGTTTTGTTCTTGATCTTCCAAATCCAATATTTCTAAATACAACTATTTCACTAACGACTCGAAACACAAAGTTTTCTAGTCTAGATGTTTTGCGAGTATGAAAACATCTAGCTGACAAACTCGTAAAACATCTAGACAAAATTATCAGACAACACACACAACTAGACAACAACATTGCAGTAAAAAACAACACAGACCTAGTAACAAAAATAAAAGACATACACATCCCTCATAATGCCACGTTAGCCTCCTTTGACATTAAAAACCTGTACACAAACATCCCCATCTCTGAAACAATCACCATCCTACAAAACAAACTCAAACAGAACAACACACCAGATGAACTTATCAACGAAATAACAGAAACTCTGAACATTATCACAAAACAAAACTACTTTGCATATAACAATACGTTTTACACACAGAATGATGGTCTACATATGGGCTCCCCCATATCCAGCATTCTAGCAGAAGTCTTCCTCCAACACTTGGAAAAAACAAAAATCCTGACAAACAATGACAGACACTCACATAAAATACTATATTGGCACAGATACGTTGATGACATTCTAATACTATACAGGGGAAACAAAAGACAATGTGAACAGTTACTAATGCACATAAACAAAATACATAAAACCATAACCTTTACTGCTGAATACGAACACAACAATACCATAAACTTCTTAGACCTCTCCATCACAAAACTTGAACACAGGCACAAATTCAGTATATACAGAAAACTGACTACAACTGACACACTAATACACAACTCCTCCAATCACCCAATAAAACACAAACTATCTGCCTTCAGAACCATGATACATAGGCTTAACAACATCCCCCTAGATGAAAAAGACTACAAAGATGAACTAAACACGATAAAATATCTAGCAGAATCTAACGGATACGACAGAACAATACTCAACAAACTCCTACACAAAACACAAAACAAACAACAGACAAAGACGGAAAACAACAAATTCATAACACTAACATACATCAACAAACAAACTAAAAAAATAGCCCACAAATTCAAAAAAGCAGGATAAAGAATCGCTTACAAAACTACTAACAAAACAGAACACACTATCAAAACACACACACACACAAAGCACAAAACAAATTCGATCTACCTGGTGTTTACAAACTAAATTGCTCAAATTGCAACAAATTCTACATAGGCCAGACAGGACATAGCTTCAAACAAAGATACATTGAACACACAAAGGCACTCCACTCCACCACAGAATCCACCTTTGCAAACCACCTCATTGAAGGAAACCACACATACAAAAACATCGACAATAATATGAACATTCTACACGTACACACAAAAGGCCGAAAACTAGACACTCTAGAACAATTAGAAATATACAAACACACGAAAACAAATAAAAACGACATCCTAAACGAACAGACACAATTCAAATCGCATGCATTATTCGAACATATCTCACCCCACACACACACACACAACATCGATCTTTCGAAAATCGATTCCGTCGCCCACAACAGGACGGACAGCGCTACCAGCGGCAACCTCTGAAGAAGCTTTTTAAAAGTGAAAACCGGTTCAGGTTGTAAGGTAAAACTTTGTGTTTTTACTCATAAAAAACTTTGTGTTCCGAGTCGTTAGTGAAATAGTTGTATTTAGTTAAGTAACGGACACATCATGGACAACGAAATCCAAGAATCCAATATTTCATTACAATAAATCAACTCTTTCAGTATAATCATGTTCAGACAGTTTTTAGGTCATTTGAATTTTGTATGGATGGAAGTAGTAATCTTGATACAAAATCCTCCGCAGAGACCTACTGGAAATCTGCAGTGCCATAGCATGGTTCCTAGCAGACCTTTTTGGAATACGCGTGAATGCAGCTCTTACCCTTTCCACATTTTCTCACATGCGCACTGTTTTTACACTTCTTCCAAGTGTTTTCTGTGTTAATACAGTAGTTCTAAATATCCCATTCGATATTGTTGAGCAATCTTGAACTTTTCCAGCATTGAAATGATTTCTGAACACTCTTTGTGTAGTTATTTTAAGAATAATTACTTTTAAAAAACATTTCTACAGTGAACGCATGATGTTCAACTTGTCATTGAGCCGTGTTTACTGAAACAGCATAGTTTAATTGATATTATAAAACCATGCGTTTATTATTATAGTTATTGCCATAATAACTAAACACGAGCTAACACAAATTGTTGCGTTCTCATTTCCCCACCCATTATAAGACATTCTTCAATTCAAGCCAGTACATATGGTGGGAAATGGACAGCATGTTGAATGTATGTATAAGAATGTATAAAAACTTTATAGATTTCAAAACTTGGTACTAAGAACTATAACAAATGCTCTATGGGTGTCCCTGGTGGTGGGGATCTGCTGTAAGCGAATCTGATCATTGAGGAAGTACATCACCACATGATGTCATATAGGGCCAAGATAGAAGACCACTCAAACATGTTTGTGCAAGAGCTCCTCAACATAGACCCTGAGTACAGGCACCTAAAAAAAAAAAAAAAAAAAACATTGTGTAACTCATATAGTTATATGACTACCATAATAGCTTATGCCAGTGTTTCTCAACCTATGGGCAATAACCCACTTCTGGATCCTGAGGGGGCATTTGGTTGATCACAAAGTCGGGCTTGAAAATGTGTTTACTGTGTCTTAAAAACCTATTATATATATTTACTTTTCTAAAATTAACTATGTACAATTTGTTTAAGCGTAAAAGAGGGCTTCAAATACCCAATGTTATAATTACAAACTAGTTGCTCACTCCTACAAATAATTCTGCCAGCACCCATGCTTATTGGTCCCATGAAGCGTAATGTCTTTCAATGTGGGTCCCAGGCTTAAAAACATTGGGAACCATTGGCTTATTCTAAGTCAGTAGGAGCATGTATTCTGGGTTACTCTCCATACATCTTTTATCTTCATCATTTCAACATTTATTGTACCCATTCTATGTACATACTGTAGAAAAATAAATTTGAAAAATTATCAGTATATTATTCATAACTTTCAATCAATAACATACGTAACTAAAACTAACTTTGTATACAAGTTTTTCATGAAGTTCGTAGATGAATGACGTTTTACAGGTCTGTGGCAATTTCTATATTACTGTATAATGCGAGGATATTAAACAGTCAGAAACGTTCTTAGTTAGAGTAATAATAATGGGTAAAATTAAATTTTAAAGAGATGTAACCACACACACACACACACACACACACACACACACACACACACACACACACACACACACACACACACACACACACACACACACACACACACACACACACACACACACACACACACACACACACACTGAATATTTAGTCTAATATTTTAATGAAATTATTTTGAATTATTTTTTGCTCATTTATTATTTTTATTTTACATATAATACTTTTATTATTAACTAATTATTTTATATTTTTACATTTATTACTGATTACCCTTGTTGGATAGATTGTAATACAACTTAAATTCAAATATAAAAAAATTTTAAAAATATGAAATGTTATATTTTTTTCTCTGAGGCAACTATAAGCAAAGGCTCTCTGAGGCAGCCGCCGGCAAAAAAATGGGAAAGCCTCGTCACCAACGGTCCAATCAACCCCAAACTACCTCGTGCAGTGTGTGTCACCAACTTCCGACTAAAAACCGGACATGACTATCTCGCTTCACATCTGCACCGCCTCCACGCGCTGCCAACCCCTGAGTGCCAGCTGTGCGGCCACGCGATGATGGACGCCGACCATCTGAGAGACTGCCCGGCTTTAGACCACACCCCGTGCAACGAGGACACCGAGATCGCCTAAGCCCGACGCTACTGGTCAGCTCAGCTCAACAGCCAAGGGTGGGCATTGGCTAGTAAGTATATTTTTTTCTCAGCCAGCAAGTGGCCACATTAATTCAACTGTTTTCTTCCTTGGACTTTACCTTATACCAAGTATTCCTGCAATTGTTATTGGCACACTTCCTTTATTTCTATGTCTTGCCTCTTCAATTTAACCCTAGTGTGCTCCAAGTTTCTTCTTACGAAAGTCACATTTCTGGATGTCTTCACACATGATTGCCAATTCTTACAAGTCCTTTTCAACCACAGTGAACCAGATCCCTCTTGGTTTTCTTACAGTTATATACATTATATTATTATATATCAATTATTATTATACTTAAAAATATACAGGCTTTGCTACCACTCAGAAGTGGTAGAGAGGTCAGATTCTTTAAGAAGAAACAAGAACCAGACTTAAACTTCAGTATAGTAAGGATATACAAGCAATTATAGAAGATATAAGAAATAAATATACAATTATCTTACCATTTCATATGGAGTAGATGTAATATCTCTTCCCATTTCAAGGATTGCTATTGTTGAACCAGTTGGTGACACTATCGGTACACACATAGCGTACTTTATGTATGAGTCTGTAGTAATAAGAACAATGAAAATAATTTCATGGTTATAATTAATTATATTTAAGTTTATCACTCATAACATGAGACAATAATCTACAATTCTAGTGGTACCTTAAGAATATATAACAACCATATTCAATGGAGTGATAAAATAGATTGAAAAGTGGATTTCAGTATAAAAGTTTTCAGTTTTTAATCCTTTAAATTACTTTTTTATTTTACGTAACACCTAATCATAGATATGTTAGTACTTAATTTTAGTAAATATAATTAATTCACTACCGACTCAGAACACAAAGTTTTTTATGGGTAAAAACTTAAAAGTTTTACCTTATAGCCTGAACCGGTTTTCACTTTTAAAAAGCTTCTTCAGAAGCTGCCGTTGGGAGCAGCCTCTGAAGAAGCTTTTTAAAAGCGAAAACCAGTTCAGGCTATAAGTTAAAACTTTTACGTTTTTACCCATAAAAATCTTTGTGTTCTGAGTTGGCAGTGAATTAATTATGTTTAGTTACGTAACGGACACGTCATGGACAATGAAATCCAAGAATTTAATTTTAGTCTAAATTGTTAATAATACTTATGGCAGCCAATTTTCCAATTTTTTACTCATCCTAATTGATTTACCTTAAACCACTTTATTTTGATTTGCTTTTACAGTTAGGCCATTTATGTTGAATAATGGTATTCCTACTTGTTCATTTTTTATTCACTATTTACATTAATCTCATTTACTTACTGGCTATTTAACCTTCAAATCAGTGATCATACTTGGAACTTTAAACACCTGCATTGTGTTGATATTCTCATGCTGGTGAAGTCTATCCTAATGTTTTCTGACAGTTTTCTACTTCCCTGCTTAACAGCTCCATCTTCAAATCAGGGTGAAAGTCAATATTTTAGATGTACCATGGAGCATCACTAATAATCTGCAGTTCTTTGTTTGAAAAAAAATTGAGTAACTTAAACACTATTCAGCTTTAAACAGGCTTAAGTTTGTTTATTGGTTCATTTGGTCCGTAGAGTTGTAACAATCTGTAAAGGAATATTTTATTCTATGCCGATGAAGCTGACTTATGTCCTGTAAGTAATTTTAGTTGTATTAAAATGTTTCTGCATATTCCTTTCTGCTTTTTGGAGTTAACATTGTTGTTTGAAATGGATGACAGATCGTTCTTGTGTGTGCAGTGTGTAATGTGTTAGGAGAAAGAGTATAATGTGATTTAAATTATGTCTGTTACTTTAGAATGTTGTTTCCATATGTTTTTGTGTGTTTGTACATTTCTAGTTTTTCAAGTCTGCCTAGTTTTCGACCCTTTGTGTTTATTTGTGGGATTTCCTTGTAGCTGGTGTTCGTGCATGTGTGATCTGCTTTAATGAGATGGTTGCACAATTGGATCCAGTATTGGAGTATAATGAATTCATGTGTTCATTGTATCTTTAGTTGAAGCTGCATCTTGTCTGGCCTATATGGAATGTATAGCATTGTGTCATTTTAGTTTGTAAATGGCAGGTAAATCAAATTGGTCAATTGTTTATATATGTTCTTTGTTAGTGCGCATTTTGTTTTGTTTGTAGCTCTGTATGCAATGTTGTAACTTGGTTTTTTTTTAATTTGTAGGCAACTTTTTCAGTATGGTTGTTAATGCAGGTGAGTGTTTGAATTTGTTGGTGTTTTCTGTCTTTTACTGTTGTTTCCTTTGGGTTTTGTGTAGCAGTCTGTCAATTAGTGTTTTATTGTATCCATTAGCTTTAGCTAAATATTTAATTGTATTTTATTCATCCTGAGAGTCTTTCTGTGATAGTGGGATGTTGTTTAATTGGTGTATCATGGATCTAAAAGCTGACAGTTTGTGTTGTATGGAGTGATTAGAGAAGCTTTGTATCAGTGTGTCAGTTGTAGTAGGATTTCTGTACATACTAACTTTGCATCTGCATTCCATGTAATGGTAAGATCTAAGAAATTTATTCTATCACTTTTATATTTAGCAGTGAAGCTGACGTTTTTAAAAACACTGGAGCATCAGCAATTTTCTGCAGTTGTTTGTTTTAAAAAATCAAATAACTAAATAATATTTACACAGTAATATTAGTTTAGACATCCTGAAATACTGACATTTACAAATGTGTGGCTATTCTTGAAACATAAGAAGTTATAATAGCCAGCACATGTGTCATTGTTAGTGTGTTAGTTATGCAGATAATGAAGGTGACTCACAACATGAGCCATCATAACAATGGTACAGAATTGTTACATATGCTGTTTATAAACATTTTATAAGCCCATATAAATGTATCAGCCAACTGTTCTGTACATTGGATCTTTAACATGAGGCTGAATCTGTATAATATATTAAATTACAGTTTCTTACTTTTCCCAACTGTTCACATTTATAGTTTTCTGTTCATTTTATTTTTTTTTCAGTTTTTATATTGTATATTTTGTTTTAACAACTTATTTAATTTTATAAATAGCCTATTTATTAATATTTAAAATTTTTTGAATACTTATTTAAAATGAAAAATGCTTCAGAATTTTGCTCTAATTAAGTTGCTGGACAAAGTTGCACAATCATAGTTACGAAATAGTGTAGCACGTAAGTGAATTTACTTATGATGGGGGAGTTGGGTACTGATAATAGTGACACTAAAAAAACTCCACTTTCGTTTCTCTATTATATTTCCATAATATTACGTAGGTCTATAGTGTGTTCACTTACAAAATCGGATGCAGTATGTCTTAAAAATTTGTTGCACAAGAATTATACTCATCATTTTAAAACAAATCAGAAAGCAAAATAAAATTTGGATATGTTTTTGCAGGTGGTCAACTTTCACTTTTACCTTTTATAGAACATGAATTGTGAGGAGCCCCAAAAAAACTGGTGTTACAAAAACGTAATAATTTAACATTACATGCCTTAAAAAATTACATTGAGTTGACATAAAAACAAGTAAACTTTCTTCAAGTGAAAAAAAAAAGGTTTAAGGCAAAAAGCTCGTAAAGATATCTTTCTAAATAGCAGAGAAATTGTGAGTTGAGTTTGAACAAAATTTTTTCCAATAGCTGAATAAACTCACAAGTTGCATTATTTATTTTGTATGTTTTCAGAATGACTCATATAACAACTGTGATGTATAATTAAAAGCCATTATAATGCTATCATGCACTATAATAAAAATTGTATTAATAAATATTCCCATAATGCAGAAATATACATATTATATTTTCATTTTGATTTTCTTAAGACTTATGTTATTTCAATTCTTGTTGTTTTATTTATATATTTAAGATATATTCATATTATAATTAAGCTTTAAGTTTTATATTATTGTTTACATTAATGTAAATATGTAATGTACTTTTACTTTAGTTCATCTATGTTAGACAAATTATCTAAACTATTATTGCTACATTGTAAAAACGGTACATAATTATTTATGTTGGCTCAGATTAATTCACTAGTGTTTGAGTCCAGGTGGTATGGTGGTAAAAAAGGTTGTGTGGTATTAATATTAAATTAATATTCTTCGAGAATATTATTGACCAGTCATTTTTTGTTATATTCAGATCTGTAGATCTACTGCATGAATTTATGCTACCAAAGTTTTAACACATTTTCTGTATAAGTGATTCCTCACTTTCTTAACTATGGTTGTATGACTTCCTGTTTACTATTCAAGTAGAGACATTCTCATCCCACATGTTATAGTATAGTGTGCATATCTATGTTGGCATTATTATAAAAAATAACTTTTTTCTTTAAGCTATTTGATACAATTGGTTTTGTTTCCTGTTCAGTTATTACAATAGTCTCTTTCATGTAAACCAGCTTTTCTAATTGTGACAAAACCTTCCTATCTATTTTGATAATGAAACATTCTCTTGGCAATAATGTATGATGAATAATATCATTGCTATTATCTGATCAAGTGTATTTGACACATGTGCAGACAAACAATTATGTTTTGCCCAAGTATGCAACAGAGTTCTCTTCACCTCTGTACTTTTTTATATTTATATTTATAAATAGACGCTAATGCATATGTTGCTCTCTTATATTTGAACATTACAAGATACAAGAAATGAATCTCAATCTGCAGTAATAGAATTGTACGTGGAAGGAATAAGTAATCGTAATCATACAAGAAGTAAGTAACCATGTTCTTGCAAAGACAGGACTAATATCTGCAAATAGACGCACAATTAAAATTTTAGATTAACCATGTACAGCCCACTTGTATAAACGTGAATATGTTACAGAAGTGTTTTTTGGGTAGTTCAAGCATTTGCAAGATTGCCAGTCAGTAGTTTATGCAGTTTAAGTAACTTATTTTTTAATGTACTCTTTTGGTTCTGGTTAGTGTAAACATGACTATGGATGAAGTGACATTGTGAGACATTTTTGCTATTCTTTTCCCCACACACCCAATGAGAAAAGATTTTGAGATTCCAGTGGTCATGGTAAAAATCCCAATGTTTAGCGAGGCAGAAATGATGAAACATGTGGGTTACCTTAGGAACATGAAGCTAACCAGGCCAGATGGTGTGCTATCAGAGGTTGCCTGTAGTTGTTCCCATCTTTTGCAGCATGTGCACAACACCTGCCTAAAAGTGGGAGTCTGCTTTCCACTGGAAGGTGGTGAGGATAGTGCTCCTGAGCCAGAAGAGGGGCCCTCCAAGCTCCCTGTCATCCTACAGACATTGTGCATGTTGGATACTGCAGGGAAGGTGTTGGAGAAGGTGTTAAAGCCCAGAATATATCAAGCCAGTGGAGATCTGTCAAACTGACAGTATGGTTTCAAAGCAGGAGACTCCACCATCAATGCTATCTCTAAGGTGGTGGAAGCTGTCAGCTGGGCTGAGTTGGTGTGTTACCATGCACAACTCCTGGTCTTGTTTGTGATCCTGGGTGTGAAGAATGTGTTTAATTCAGCATCTTGGTGCAATATGCTAGAGGTGATAAAGTATATCTTAGCAATTCCAGCCTATCCACTGGAATACCACTGTTCAGTATTTTAGCACACGGAGTATTTATGCGTCTATGTAGATCAACTCATGCACTTCTAGTGAGAATGCTTTCTACATTGTACTCTGTGCATATGGCATGCCATGCAAGTTTTTGTTAGTTCATTTTTAACCATTGAATGAGTAGAATATAGCTGGGACTGGCTTAATGCCACATGTGTGCACAGCACCTGTCTAAGTAACCAAGTTTTATATATACCCCTCCCCCAACCATCTCCAAATTCTTTATTTCTTCATTGATGCAGGTAAACCCTTTTATTCCTTACACTCTTTCACCCTAAAGGGATATGTTATCTCCAGTCTGAATCTTATTTGAAGTGTGGGGAATTTGTGATAAAATAAGCCAAATATATGATTAAAATATGCTTTTTTTTAACAACACACCACTCGCTTGAGTCTTATCAGAGAAGTGTATTATTAAATCATACAGGTTTCCATTAAGTGCGATCACCAAATTTTTATGTAACTAAAAAATCTCAGTAACATGATGGCAGATTTTTTAAGTCATTGTTTTGTTTGGAGACCCAGCAAACTAGTTTTTCTTTGCTTACACAGAAGACATGTAAGCCTATCATCACTGCCCATAATGTTGAACTGTCCAAAATCTTACTGACCCAGTTCATGTACTAAATCATGAACTGATTTAGATGAGAGTCTAAGATGAAGGCTTAGAGCTGGCTATTTTAAAGATCAAAATTGTCATGCTGCCCAGAAAAAGTTTCGGTCTTCATGGTCAGCATGACAATTTTGGCAATGAGAGTGGTGACATAGTTGTTCAGACCAGGAGAATGTATCTGGGATTGGGGATGTTGCTTGATAGCAAACTCACCTACTGGGTGCGTATTTGTATGACGTGTGACAGGGAAGCAGAGCTGGCTGTTTTCTCTCAGAGGTTGATGGCCTATTTTGCCTGGAAGGGGGATCTGAGCTCTGGAAGCTCTGGAGAGACAGCTCCTGACACTAACAGTATACTCCATCTTGCTCTATGACACAGAGGTGTGGGCTGAAGCAACAAAGGTTTAAAAGTATAGTATGAACATACCATCTGTTCAGCAGTGAGGAGCACTTCATATAGTTTGCTTGTACTGCACTGATCTGTGCAAACTGTGCTAATGGTTGCTAGCTTAGTCCCTATTGACCTGCTTGCTCAGAAGCTTAATTAATTATGTTTATTCACTCAGGGCAAAGCACAGGCAATCAGCCAGATTCATACACATAAATATACGCATTCATACAATAAAAGACAAGTGGAAAAATTCCACAAATACATCAACACGATACACCCCAAACTCAAATTTACCATAGAAATAGAAAAAACCAACTGTATAAACTTTCTAGACTTAACTATCACCAAAACAAACAATACGCACACATATAAAATCTACATAAAACCAACCACAACTGACATGGTCATCCACAACACATCAAATCACCCAAAACAACATAAACATGCAGCCTTCAACCATATGCTACAAAGACTCACTAAAATACCACTGAATAAACAAGACTATAAAGAAGAACTCAACACCATAAAATACATAGCACTACAAAATGGCTACAACCCGGATTTAATAAACAAATTACATAGACAGATCCAAAACAAAAACAACAAACCACAAAATAAAAACAACACACAACAATATAAATGAGGCGGTGAATAACAGAACTCTCCTTCTCCGGCAAGGATGATTTTTCACAAAGTGAAAAAAACTCACTGCAAAGGTAAAATTGTAAGTTTTTGGGTCGAAATTTTTTTTGTAAATAGGCATAGCATACAAGAAGCTAAATACAAGAGTAAAAAAAATATTTTATGCATTAAACTCGATTCATTACCAAAAACAAATTGGAAAAGGAGAGTTTTGTTGCAATAAAGTTTTTTAGAGCAAAGGTAATATTGAAGTTTTTGGGTCGAAATTTTTTTTGTAAATAGGCATAGCATACAAGAAGCTAAATACAAGAGTAAAAAAAATATTTTTTGCATTAAACTCGATTCATTACCAAAAACAAATTGGAAAAGGAGAGTTTTGTTGCAATAAAGTTTTTTAGAGCAAAGGTAATATTGAAGTTTTTGGGTCGAAATTTTTTTTGTAAATAGGCATAGCATACAAGAAGCTAAATACAAGAGTAAAAAAAATATTTTATGCATTAAACTCGATTCATTACCAAAAACAAATTGGAAAAGGAGAGTTTTGTTGCAATAAAGTTTTTTAGACAGTTTTGTTGCAACTCACACCTATAAAAGGAGAGTTTTGAAATTAATAAAAAATCTCAAATAAGAAGAAAAGAGAAATGTGTATTTGGTGTAATTGTGTGTTTTACATTATAAAAATTTATAAAAAAATATAAAAATAAAAATATAAAAATTCAAACTAATCTAAACTACCAAGTCATCTACTTCATCAATATTGTTTATTCCGTCGTTTTCATTTTCAGGTGGTTGATCCACACCAGGAGTGTTTCCCTCATTATCATCGATCACCATCTTGTAATAGTTCAATTCTGGGTTCAGCCTCCAATCATCTCCAAAATGGCTTTTTAACAGCTTGTCGACATCCTTCAGTTTAGCTAAATTCACAGGACCTTTGTTTTCCAAGGCATGAGGAACGATATTGCAAAGTTTTTTCCCGACCTTCATGATAGATTGTGAGGTGCCAATGTTACTTCTGTAATGCACCTCTCCTTGAACTAGTACTACTTTGCGCTTTTCACTTTTTTTAAAAATGAAACGTTTTGCTTGCGAAAAACGAAAATGCCAACTAGCAGGTCGCTTGATCACACTTTGAACTGCTGTTTTCCAATCTTTAACTGGTACTTCAGACCCCAACCTCTTTACAGTAGCAAAGTCACTGAAAATATCCAAATATTCTGATGGTGTTATAATAGTTTCTCTCTTTCTTATTACCTTTTCTATTCTTCCAAATACCCTGTCCGGGGGAAGAAATGAGTGTCCTACCACAGGGTACATCACTATTACTTCTTCGATAGTCGCAGGAGCAATTTCCTGAAACCATTTTGCAACCATTGCTATAATCATTGTTTTTATTTTGACCTGGGCAGCCATCCGCACATAGGAGAGTTGTAGTTTTTCCCTCTAGGTCAACACAGTTTAAGGAATCCCAAATGGCAGAACATATTTCGTTTGAACTTTTATAGTGTTCGTTTTCCAACCACGCATAAACTGTTACATTCTCTTTGTTCTGTTTAGCTTTTGAGTGCCCTTTAACAACAGTAAGATTATAGGCTACTGATATAACTGCCTGCTATAGTACGCAGATTGATCAGGAACTTTTGGTAAGACCAAATTCTTTTGACAATCAAACGATAAAACTAGCTGGTTGTCCTCATTTTGATTTTTCAAGATTGAGTAAAAAGCGGAAGCTCTTAGTTTGTGGACTCGGAGTCTCATTATCAAATAATTTTTCTGGGTAGCATTTGTTGAAATTTTTATTTGAGACTGTAACTGGATGCACGTGGAACATGCATCAGTGGTACGAGTCTTGAAGCTCATATTAAAATCAAAATTAAAAATGTTCCTAAAAAAACTGTATTTAACTTTATTTTCTGCTTTATCAGTGTTTTCATGTACATGCGCCAGAGCTTTTTCAAATTTAGTTCACAAGGCAAGTAAAGCCTGGTACTTTTGTCTCTTGTGTAGCGAGACTCTACAGGTTCAAGTTTTTTTAAGAACTCAGTGACTAGTTTTTTTCTGTTTTCATTGGACTTCGAACGCCGGTCTCCACCTCTGTTTTCTTTAGGTGGAAGCCCAGTTGTTAGATGTGTTCTGCACAAAATTTGTACCCTGTTTTTCGAAACTCCAAGAATAGTGAGATAAGATTTGGCACATACCTGAACAGGTCCTTTTTTTGTAGGGATGAAATAAGAATTGGAAGTTGTTTTTCTAGAGGAGCCAGCGATTTTAGCTCGTGATGTTCTCGCAGGTTTATTTTGTGCAGTATATTTGAGTAGAAATGAATCCTGAACAACTTTTCTTGAGGTGGAGTAAAATGCCTGATGAAATCTTCTTATGTCTTGCATGCCTACGGTTGAACATTTGAATGTCTTGGTGTTGTGGTTACAATCTGTTTTTTTTGGAAGTGACTTCGCCTTGTGCCTGAAACCAAACACTAAAATACAAAATTGCTCAGAACCTAGGCCTGCATATTTAGTTAGTGATAGCTGAATAAATAT
This sequence comes from Magicicada septendecula, assembly GCA_034769895.1. Taxonomy (NCBI): domain Eukaryota; kingdom Metazoa; phylum Arthropoda; class Insecta; order Hemiptera; family Cicadidae; genus Magicicada; species Magicicada septendecula. Next base: position 668,313,817 of record CM068368.1, read on the forward strand.
TAAAAAATTTTGAACACCTTACCTATCATCCCTGAATTTGGTTTGTTTCCAGTTCTTAACACTTCTTTTCCTTTTCCTGCCACGTCCACAATCGGCACTGGTGCTGCCGTTTTCTACCATTTTATAAAACTATAAAAGATACTAAACTTCGAAAAACAACTTAAAATATGAGGAAATAACTTTAACGACAAAGGCAGATCAATGCTATTGCAACAAAGGTAATATCGCTCTGCAATTTGAGGTTATGTAGGAAAAACCATGTGCTTTCCTGTGGCTTACAGTCAGCTGATTCAAATGTTGTTGGAATAAAAAAAAACACACATGTTTGATTGATATGAGACACTAAAAACAGACTGTTAGGAAAATAGAACAACTGATGTTTGGAAAAGGATAGTTTTGGTCCATACTGAAAAACACTAAATATGGTTGGCATTGGAAAAAGACAGCTTTGTGGCAACAAATTAGTAATGGAAAAGATTAGTTTTGTTGCACTTTCACTTATGGAAAAAGAGAGTTTTGAAAACAACTACTGTTTTTAAGGCTTTTTTGTATGGAATAGAGCTGTATTGTTGCAAAAAAAAACAGTTTTATACGATGCAAAACTACTGCCTTTAAAATACCCCACCTCTAACTCATTTTTTTTAACTTGTGGAAAAGGAGAGTTCTGTTATTCACCGCCTCAAATACATCACACTCACATACTACAACTCAAACACACACAGAATTGCCAACACATTCAGAAAATACAACTACAAAATAGCATACAGAACCAACAACACCATCAAAAGGTACATCAATGGCACAAAGACATTGACATATACGACAAAACAGGTGTTTACAAATTAAAATGCAATGATTGCAACAAGTTCTACATAAACCAGACAGGAAGATCTTTTTCATCCAGATTTTCTGAACACACCAAAGCACTAACCAATAATAACATACAATCCACGTTTGCCACACACATCCAGACAGAAAACCACAGTTACACCAATATAAAAAATAACCTTGAAATTGTACACTACCTACCCAAAAGTCGTAAACTTAACACTACAGAACAATTTGAAATATACAAACACAACAAAACAACATACTCAATGACCATTTACAATTTAAATCAAACACACTATTTAACACAATAATAAACAACACATACAACAATTCAAACTCCTGCACCAATCCCCTCCACCTCCACCCCCCACACACAACCTGTTAACTAAAAACCGTTACACATAAAATTACCGACAACTTGGCACATTCCGTATCCAAACTCACTGAAGAAGGAGAACACCATTCCGAAACGTCGTCTGAGTGAATAAAACAAGTAAGTTTACAGTGAAAGTAACACCTATATTAATAATTCATACACATACTATGAATCTGTGGCAACATTGATGGGGGAATGGCATGACCAGGCACTGTGGGTAGAGCACAACCATGGTGAGGTTATTATGTTCTTCATTTAGTTCCTGACAGGCCATGGATATTTTACCAGATGTGCAAGGTGATTTCCACTAAACACCAGTACTGTAGAGCAGAGAAAGGTGATGTTCTCTACACGTTTTTTGACTGTGTGCAGTTCAAAAAAGATTGACTGACTCTCAGCTGAATGTTAGGAGAACACACTCTTGATAATATTGTCAGAGATATGCTGAGGGAAAAGAACAGCTGAGAAGCCATTGTGGCACAAGTTGAGTCTGTACTGTGTTACAAGAGTGATGATGGATGCCTTGTGTATAATGGGAGGCTGACTGAAGCATGGTATAATTAAGTAGGTAGCCTTTGGGAAGTAAGCAAATGCAAACTCTCACAGCCAGAGTTATCGTGCTGGTCAATCATGTTTTCTGGGCTAATAGGCCAGAGTCTAATATTAACATTTGTTAAAATTTTTCAGCATCTTTTCCAGTTTGGGGACTGAAATGGTATTGTCCAATACTAACATTTTGGCAGCACCCACGGTGGGTATCTTCAGTGGACTGGGAACTAGATACTAATGCCTGCTAATATTACAAATGTTAATATTAGACCATAGTTCAGAATACATGTTCAATCAGCTTTTGGGAATGCTTATAAACAGCATGCCTTAGTCTGAAGTAATGCAGAAGCAGTCCCAGACTGAGAGCATTGTGGGTAAGGAAGGTGGGTTTTTGAATGCATTTCACAGTACGAGGCAGTCAGAATCCTACATGGTACCTTTTGAAGATTTTTAAAAAATAAATCTTTAGTGATGCAAGAATTATATAGTGTTTAGACTTTCCTTGTTTTCCTACATTTCTTAAATTCTGCTTCATTGACATGTGTTATTCCATATCATAAAGCAAATAGAAAACAGCATTTATTAACTTGTAAAGAAAACAAATCATAAGTAGAATTAATAACAACTAATAACTGAACCATAGTTGTGTAGTTATAGTATAATGGCTCCACTTACAAAGTTATGCATCACAAACATCACTACTACCCGGTACTACTACTACTACTCAGTAGTGGCGCACCTAGGGGTGTTTTGAGGGGTTAAAACCCCCTAAAAATATGACAAATTTGTAATCAACTTAACGTACAAACAGTACAAATTTAGTAATTTCTGTACTCTCACAAACAAATGAACATTTTTACTATTACTAAATGATAAACTAAAAATCAGCTTAAGTAAGTTTACCAGACATGAATCAACTGTTTTTGTGCCAACAGCACATGATATGTAATGTGTAATATGTAATAAATCCATCTCCAACATCATTAACAAAAAAGGCATACATGATTAACTGGTTAGTGAATTATGGAGACTCCTTTAGTCTATGTTAATACCTGTACTCTATGGTCTAATTAAACAAAATACACCAACATACAAAACTTTTAAAATAGATGATATTTTGACAAACCATGGACATTCTATTTTACTACTTCTAACCTATCACCCAGATTTTAGTTACAGATAGATATAATTAGGGATATTGTGAAGGAAGGTGTTAAAAGAAGATACATGCATTTTTCCATAGACAGTGTTATAAACTTAGCAAAACGGGGATTTGAGTGTATTTCTCCTACGGACTGGACATCAAGATGAAAATTGAAAATACTACATAAGATCGAGGTCTGACAAAAGAGAAATAGAAATAGAAATCAAAACTTACATATGTAGACTCATCATCATTCAGGAAGCAGACTAATATTTTCACCTGTAGCCTTTTTCTACTCATGTGTATTACAGTGTTCCTGCCTTATCCCCACTATAACATGTGTCACTACTTCATGCAGTATTATTTTCTCAATAAAGTCAGCATCTACTAACTAAGTAATTTAAATTATTCAGTAAGCATATGCAAATTAGTACACTTGTACTAATTTAATCATGATTGTACAAAGACTGAACTCGTGCAATATGCGCATGAAGGGCTCTTTTCGGCATTACAGGTGATACAGTGTAGGTGGTATTGTAGGTGGAATGCACATGAGACAATTCTATGAGATCATGTTTATCTTTTCTTGCAACATTGACTTCCTGTAAGTTGCATATTACCATTCCTCCAAGAAAAAGCCCTGCTTGTAGAGAAAAGAATGAGGAAAACCAGAATTGTGCACCTTCTTCCTAAGTTTTCAAACTCCCCCTCCAAAACAAAACAAAATCCTGGCTGTGCCTCTGCATACTACTACTGCTATTAATACTACTACTTCTACTACTACTACTACTACTACTACTAAGAATTTAAACATACCAGACTTACTTAATTGCTAATACATAACATCAAATTGTATGTATGTGTAATATTAAACATTCCCCACCTGACCAGCCAACACCTTTCGGAAATCTTGTATCAGTGTATATGTCATGTGTAACTACAAGCTTCTTTGTTTTTGCTGCATAAGTGGCTATAGTTTCTCCAGATTCTGAAAGAAATTATTGAAACTGAACTGTTTAAATCCATTTCTTAAGGCATATTTTTTAGAATCTTTTTTCTGTAGGAATTATCTGGCAACTACTTTATTAAATATTTGAACAGAGTATACATTTAATCACCATGATCTCCAAAAAAGCTTCAAAGAATTATCAATGAAGTTATCATAAATGGAAGATAAATTACAATAATTTAAATATGGAAACTACTAATAAGAATGGTCAGAGGTCAACACCCACTAAATAACTGAAATGTAATTTGTGTGAGATGTTCTGAAAATGCTTGAATTATTGATGTTTTTGATAATAACGGAAGGCAACATGAGTAGCATATATTAAATGACTAAAGAAAAAAAGTTTGAATATAAAAATTTTTGTGAATTATTATTAATGGTGATGGGAAATTAATTGCACATTTCACTTCAACTTATAGTCGAGTCAATAAAGCATTTTACTTTGGAATTCATTGTAATAAAATGAATTCTCATGAAACCTTTCAGTTTATCTTCTATATAGTATTTAGATAAAAGTTAAAAAAGTTTTGGGTTCTCTTCCTCAAGGGATTGTCCCCCCCCCCTTTCAAGTGGTTGGAAAGTAAAAAATATAAATCAATAGAATCCTCCTATATATAAAACTTCAAAAAATTTAAACCCCTAAAATCAATAGATTATAAAATTTTAAGAAAGAAGTTAGCATGCACTTTTTTATGGAAGCTAATAGTTTTTGAGTTAATGGGCGTTAACAATTGTGATTTTCATCCTCCTTAAATTGTTACCTTGTGACTTGTGTTATTTGTTAAATAACTGGCAACTATTTAAAAAATGATAGGTGATCAAAGTAAAGCTTACTTTACTCAAAACAAGTTGAGATTTGTTTTATTCCTGTAATCATAGTTCTAAATACTTTGGGAGGTATGATTGTTTAAAAATGGTGCTTCAATTTCTTTTTCACCAAAAAACAATATTTGACTGACTCCTGGTGACACAGAAACTACGGCTTTGAAGAAAAAAATGCCTATGACCTAAATTGAAGGTCATGAAATTATCTTTAAAATAGGCTACATTTTGTTCTGCCATAGTAGCAGTACAAATAACAATGCTATGATTGAAAAGTTGTTTGTATTTTTAATGTTTTCAGAAATGTTTAGAAACGTTTCTGCTGTAATTTAATGATTTCTTGAAATGGAAGGGTATATTACTAAATTTAATTTTATTAAAGTTAATAAAATTAAATTTAGTAAAATGAAGGCAGACATACAAAATAGAAATTATGACAAACAATCTGCTTATCTTTTCATTGCAGTAAGGCTTACATTTCACTAGATATTACTGTTTAAAGATGGTGCTTCAATTTTTTTTTTACCTCCCAAAAACAGTTTATGCCTTTGAATAACTTGAAAACTACACATCTAATAAAAATGTCAATTAGATTAAAGACATTTATATTGTCCTTCTAATTAGTCTGTTTTATTATAATATTAGTAAAAAGTAACGAAGTTATGGTCAAAAAGCTATGTGCATTTTTCATCCTTTTTTTGGAGAATTGGCTATTTTCCTTCTATAATTCTTATTAAGGAAAATTAAGGAAAATTCTTAACAGGTTCTTTAACTTACATTATATTAACAACCTAAAATTTTTAAAGATTTTTTTCAACTATCACTTTTTAAAATATTAAACTTTCAATGTTGGGTTAATTTAGTGATGTCATTGAAAAATTTTCTATTATCCCTAAATACCAGAAAATATTTAATTGAATATATAAGTGTAGCCATATTAAATAAATCTCAGCTATTTATAATAATTTTTTAGGTAATAATTAATAGAAAAAGTTTTGTAGGTAATAATATATTAAAACATTTGTGTTTTCTTTTATACATTAAAGACAAAACATTATTTCACCTATTTAACTATAAACATTAGTTCATTCTGTTTAACTATGAGGATAATCTTTTGTTGCAAAGGAACTGAAATGATTATTACTAACATTGAAATTAAGACAGATTTGCCCTACCAATTTTCCATGTAGCCTGGTGTCATGATGATTTTACATGCTTTGGACTGAGGTAGATTTTCTGATGGGCAGTGTTGACTATATTAACTCAAACTCTAAGACTGTAAACTCCAAGTTAACAAGACATGCTGTTGCCAGATTAATTTGGAATCAAAGTGACGCTGAGATACTTGCACTCACGCTTCAGAGTTATAGTTGATGGGCTGATGTGGGCTAAAGTCTGAGAGAAGGGCATCATTTTTCATCCTGTAGAATTGTGTGCACAGAGTTGTATTTTGTCTGCATTTACTGAGATCCTCCAGGTGTTACAGTAGTCAAGGAAGGGCTGTAATACCTTCTTGAGTGTTGTGCTGGCCTGCAATCAAACCATTTTCTTCAGAGATGAAGTCATGTTTTATATAAGTGTCACATCAGTAGACACAACTTCATGATTGTTTGGGCAACAATCCTCGATGGTTGTAAGGCAGGTCTGATGTTACATTAGGAAAGAGATGTTCCACGTTTTTTCAACAAGATATAGCGCCTCCATATTCTGCAGTGATTCTGCAAAACTTACTAAATCGTAAATTGCCTAACAAGTGGATTGGATGACAAGGTCCTGTTGAGTAACCCACACATCACAGAACCTCACAATTTTAGATTCTTCCAGTGTAGCCATTTAAAGTCTGATATATATCAGTTGTACTCTAGGAATACTGATGAGCTTAGAAAACAAAACATTTTTGGATGCTTTAACATTTCACAAGAAATACTCACTGTTCAAGAATCATGCCGCTACAGTAATGAGTGTTTACTGGCTGAAAGTGAACAGTTGGAGCAAACCACACAAGATTTATAGACAGTGTACTTTTAGACACAGTAAGTTAATAAATTATTGTAACATAAAAAATAAATAACTCATTAACAACACAGTACATGCAATGTTTGGACACACATATATACTGTATATGTATAATATATTAAAACACTTGCGTGCTTTCCATTATATATTCAAAGCAAAACACTATATCATCTATTTAACTATAAACATTAGTTTATTTTTTCAACTATGAGGATAATCTTTTTTTTGAAAGGGAATTGAAATGTTTATTACTAACATTTAAATTAAGATAGATTTGCCTTACCAATTTTCCATGTAGCCTGGTGTCGTGATGACGTTACATGCTTTGGACTGAGGTATATTTCTTGATGGGTATTGTTGACCATATATACACTACCATCTGTATAAACAGGAACAACACAGTTATTATTAACAACATAATCTGATTTTTACAGCTGTTCACAAGTCTGTGTTATTCAATAATAATATTAAAAAATTATTATTCGATTATAAAATAAGTCAAAAACTTAACTTTTCTCCTTTGTGTAAGTTTAAATTTTGGACACATTGTAATAAAAAATTTGTTATGAATAATATAATGAAAGAACTAAGAATCAATATTTCCAATAATCATTTGGTTAAACAAGTTGTCTTTTGTTGTTGTTTAGATATTACTGGTTTATGATGTTTATGATTGTGTTTTGCATCACTAAGTCTTTAACTCACTTATTTAGACATACCACACTTTACTAGTAAAATGTTGGGATTCCCTTTTTTACTGTCTATCAATGTAACAATCTTCACTTCAATTTCCTGTTTGTTACATATCACTTCAGCTACTGTACATATGTTTATAATGCTAAAACTAATAACCTTCAATTCCCACTAAATTAAACTGAGTAAAGTCTAGTACAGTGTACTAATATGCTCAATACTAAATTTTTATTTTATGCATTATACTAGCACATATAGTGAGTTAGTTTATATGTAAATATAAATATACAGATTAAAATTAATTTACCTTTTTTTATCCGTCGTGTGACTTCTTATTATATTTAATTAAATAACGCGTTTCGAGGCTCAAGGCCTCATCTTCAGATTTCAGTCCCGTGTGGACGTCGTTAACACATTAAAACTAAACCACTACACATCAAAATAAAACACACTACACAAGTTAACCGATGTCTGGGTGCGCACCCTCTGCTGGCTCGCGACGCACTGCCTGCAACTCCTCTAAGGTCTCGTCACAATGCCCCACCATCGACTGCTGTCTATTCCTGCTTAATATGAATTTGTCCACAACCATATCGTATAGCTGATGTGATTTAAAATTCAGCTGGTCATTTAACATGTTATTAGGATTGCACTTAAACGCCCGGTATATTTCAAATTCTTTGGCTGCGTTCATGTATCGTCCCTTATTGCAGAGATGTAATGGCTTGCAGTTAGTGTCAAAGTCAGTATAATTATGGTTATGCACCATTAAGTGTTCGGCATATTTTGATTTACAGGCTTTTAAGTTATTCTTAGGTAGATGTTCTTTAAACCTCTGTCTAAATGCCCTGCCTGTCTAACCGATATACACCATATCGCAATCATTACAAACCATTTTGTAAACACCTGTCCTTTTTTCTTTAAACTGTTGTGTTTTAGGCCGTAATAATTTTTGAACATTATTTGTGGTACGGAACGATACTAGGATGTTATGTTTCCGAAATTCGTTTTTTAAAACCATAGATATATTATTGGTGTACTCAGTTGAAATAAACTTAACTTTATTATTTTTGTTACGTGTACTGATGACGTTCTTCTTTTTATGGTTATGTAATAACCGTTCGACCATTGAGCTTCGGTACCCATTCACTTCCGCTATATATTTAATTGTATTTAATTCATCTATATAATCATCGTGCTCAAGAGGTATACTTGTCAACCGGTGTAAGAGGGTATTGAAAGCGGCCATACTTGTCAACCGGTGTAAGAGGCTATTGAAAGCGGCCATTTGAAAGCTATTTGAAATATACCGGGCGTTTAAGTGCAATCCTAATAACATGTTAAATGACCAGCTGAATTTTAAATCACATCAGCTATACGATATGGTTGTGGACAAATTCATATTAAGCAGGAATAGACAGCAATTGATGGTGGGGCATTGTGACGAGACCGTAGAGGAGTTGCAGGCAGTACGTCGCGAGCCAGCAGAGGGTGCGCACCCAGACATCGGTTAACTTGTGTAGTGTGTTTTATTTTAATGTGTAGTGGTTTAGTTTTAATGTGTTAACGACGTCCACACGGGACTGAAATCTGAAGATGAGGCCTTGAGCCTCGAAATGCGTTATTTTGTGACAGTACATAAAGACCTATTACCATAATAATGGGATTAAGGGATCTCACATTGTATTTTTTATTGCAATCATGAATGTCAACCAGGGCTAGGTCAATTTTACCCAAGTCCCAATAAACACGCATATTCAACAAGAGAGGAGTAAAGTCAAGGTCACCGGTGGACGAGCGAAGTTTAATATGTATAATGGCGGCGTATGTGAACATGAACTAACAATATGAACTTTCATTGGTCCACAAAGCTATGTCGTCATAATTAAACGCTGACGACATACAATCAAATACGTATGAACCAGGGCGGTGGCTGTAAAACAAAAGACGGTGACGTCATGTACACTACCACTTACACAACAATTACGTCTAACTCGCCCCCAGTCTTCAGTAACAACTCAGAGAGCACACACGCTCAACAGTGTAGTGGGCAGGTTTTTGCCACAAAAATGTAAAATTTGTTTAAAAAATGTAGTCACACAAGTAATTTAACATCAGTGGACAACAAATGTAAAAATAGTAAATTCAGTGCACTCAGAAAAGACAGAGAAAAGTTCGGCCGAACATCTGCCAGCCAGCATGGGAGTCTTCTGAGGACAGCCTACACCGCACCAGTTCAGGAAAGCCCTTTTTAAATATTTTTTAAAAATTATAAAACATAAAATGAGCTCTAAGTATGAATAATACTAAAATGTATTTAGTGTCAGAGTATGAAAGGTTTGGGTGAGTGTGTGAAAGTGAAAGTTGGCCAGCTTTAAATAACCAATATATGAGGCGTTGGTTTGTGATGGAAACTCATGTTAGTTATTTGATTTTAAAGTAAAAGAAAATTTTAGAATCATCCTATACTAGTTACATTTATCTAAAGAATTCATTTACAAAGAAATAAGAGTATATAGAGTTAAAAGCATGGTGAAAGGCGGAAGTCCTGTAGCTGCCATTTTGGAATTTCTCAATCGTTTAATGACTCCAATTGTTTGTAACGTTTAGGCACTGAAATAAATAAAACTTAATCTGTTTACCATATGTTATGTGAATGGTCATTTCAAAACCCTGACTACCTCTGCCTTTTCGCTTAACGCAACTCTGGACCCGAAAAGCCTAATTTCTGTTAATCATAATAACACATGGTTACACCGGATGTACGGTGGATATCAATTGAATATCATAAAATACATAAGAATAATTATCAGATATATTATTAAAAATATCTGTAAGTTAACAATTTAATTAAATACAATAAGAAGTCACACGACGGATAAAAAAAGGTAAATTAATTTTAATCTGTATTGAATCGTGACTTGGATACCAGAGAACATGAGTTTAAAAAATATAAATATGTATTAAAAACATTAACAATGAGTCAGAATTGAAGCACAGAGCAGCTGGTACGAAGTACATACCATGGAAACAGCACAAATCATTTGAGTAGCTGACATCGATATGGAGTGAAGTGGACCACATCGATGAAATATCTGGGTATTCGGTTGGACCGGTGCCCCAACTTCAACGACAACCAATGTAACTGATAACTTAGAAAGGTTTATGGTGTCAGACCCAAATTCTTCCCCATGCTCTCGTGGAACAACCACTTGGCTGTCCGTGCCAAACTCACCTTGTACCTGCTGTTTCTCCAAACAGTAATTAAGTATGAGGCTCCTGACTACCACCAATAGGCGTAGACTGGCAGCATTCCAAAATCGTACCCTGGTCCTGGCAACATTCAGGGACCCTGTGGTATATCAGTAATGATGTCCTCCATCGAGGCATTCGAGTTCCTTCTCTGGAGGTTTCATCTGGTCCCTGGTAACAAACTTGTTCGCAAAGGCCGGGGTATCCTCTTTACCTCAAATCTGTCAGTGCAACAGTATGGAAAATGCTCCACCCTGGTTAGTGCCAGACGTTCTTGGGCACCACTTAATGACCCACATAAATCACATGTCTGCATTTCTCCACATGAATGCTGTCTGCCTTGCCTACTCCCTTCCTGACAATTTCTGAACCGCTCCCTGGAGCAAGTCAGGCATGTCCCCATGGAGGCAACTGTTTATGCTCAGCTTGTCATCCAAGGTTCTGCTAAATGCACAATCAGACAGAATCCGCTCGAGTTGTCCCATGGTGACTGCCTTGTGGGAACAATTTGTCTAGGTATGGCAGCTCTCCATTCTGGCTGATGCCTCAAGGCGGCTGTACCTACTACCCATGCCAGTATGGCTTTTAGCTCCTACGGGTGAAACCTTAAGATTTCCAAGGAGCCATACCTCAGACGTGGGGCCAGACTGGTGCACCTTCACACACAATTTAAAATATAAACTAAATGCTCCGCTGTCTGTCTGTCAATCCACTAGCCTCTTTTTAAAAGTCACCAGCCCAACCTTGAAAAAGAAGGACCATGACCAATCCATTTGTTTCTTCAATTTATCATCTCCATACATTCCTCTGTTCATTTCCGTTCCTTCTATTTACTCTACATATCTATCATATTCTTCAGCATATTAAGTTTTTCTTCAAACCAATATCCATTTATTTTTCTACAGCATCTGCTTTATGACCACCTAATAAATGTCATGTTTTCATTTATTTTATGTATAGTTTTTAATATCATACTTTTAGCCTTCACAAAAATACTAGCTATGTCTGCGCCACAACTAGAATTTCAATGTCCCAGGGGCTTTTATAAATGTCCCAGGGGCTTTTATATATTACTTTTGTACATGAGAACTTTTCTATCAAACGAAGACATTTGCATCACATAGCTGCCAATAAGCACTTTAAAGTTCTACCTCATCCTGTGATTGAACGAAATGTTATGTAGTATTTTTTTTCTCTAACTTGAGATGAGCTAACAGTTAAAAGCATTTGCCAGAAACCATTTGAGGTAACTTATTACAAATTTCTTTTTGTGGAAAAACATTTACATCCATTAATATGGAAAATCTACTAACACTAGATAGTGAAGAGCAAAAAAGAGGTTTAAGGGTAAATGAAGCCAAGACCAAATACATGGAACTTCAACGAAATGTCACAAACAACCAGGCATATCAATCAGTTGGTAATTAAACATTTGAATGTGTCCAACAATTTTCTTATTTAGGTTCACAAATTACATAAAGTCCCACATCAAATGTAGCAACAGGTGTTACTACTCTTATGAATAGCTTTTCAAATCCAGGATGTTAAGCAAACAACTTAAGCTGAATACAAGTCTTATATGACTGGTAGTAATATATGGATGCGAAGCCTGGGCGTTAATCAGCACAGACAGGCAGCATCTGAGAATATTTGAATGAAAAGTCTTGTGAAAAATCTTCGGACCTCTACAAACTGAAGATGGCTATTGGAGGATTCAAATGAATCATGAACTGGACCAGCTTTTTCAGGGTGCCGACATAATCTGGTTTATTAAGAGTAGGAGGCTTGAATGGCTGGGCCAAGTAAGGTGAATGGATGACAGAAGAATGGCTAAGAGAATTGCAGATTGGAGATTGGTAGGAAGAAGAATCAGAGGTAGACCCAAAAGAGATGGTTGGATGACATGGAGGATGATTTGAGATGTATGAACGTGAGGGGATGGAGACGAATGTGTAATGAGAGGGTTGATTGGAAGAAAGCCATTGAGCAGGCTAAAATCCATGCTAGGTTGTAACGCCAGTAAAAGAAAGAAAGAAAGAATCCATTATCTTGTTGTTGCATCCTCTTTGTTCACTTTATTAATTTAATAATATATATAAAACTTTCACTAATGAACTTACTGTTGTCACTTCCCAAACGTTTCGAGATGTTGTTTCTCTTCTTCAGTGGGTGTAATACTGACTGTCGATTACAGAATAACCGTTACGGAAAATGGTGTGTGTGGTGGGGGTTGATGGTGGGAAGGGATTGACGTTTCAAGTATGAATTTTAATTTATGGTGTATAGTGTTAATGTATTTGTGGAAATTTTCTATTTCGTCAATCCCTTCCCACCATCAACCCCCACCACACACACCATTTTTCCGTAACGGTTATTCTGTAATTGACAGTCAGTATTACACCCACTGAAGAAGAGAAACAACATCTCGAAACTTTTGGGAAGTGACAACAGTAAGTTCATTAGTGAAAGTTTTATATATATTATTAAAAGAATCCATGTACAGATGTACAGGTAGGTTTTTATTTTACAATTTGTTTGATAAAATTATATTAATGTCAAATCAGGTGTTTTTCCAGTTCAAACATCAAAAGTCTGTGCCCAATAGGGAGTGGGCACACTCAAATGAAAGCACTGCTTACATACTATATGTGTGTGTGTGGGCATGCGTGTGTGTATGGACATGTGTATATATTACTCATACTTATAAGTGTAGTACATGATGTATAGTGTGACGAGTGGTTCTGACTAACCTTCTGAATGTGTTATTGACTTCAACATGGCAGTTGTTTCATGAAGATCATCAACTAGTTCATCTTCTTCAAGTGTGTCTTCAGACACTGTTTTACTCAGAGCGCTGAGTTTCTTCTCCAGCAAAACAGACAAGGATTTCTTTTCTTGCTCTTTCTTTTTCTTTTTTAATTCTAAAATTTTTTTCTGCTTTCGTCTTATTGTTTTAAAGTAAGGTGCTAACACTCTCATAGCTGCCTTGTCATTGGACAAATGAGCTAGGCTGTACTTTTGACTGTTGAATTTGTATTTTCTTTTCAAGACAATAGGTTCTGGATAGCGCTCAGGCACAAGCAAAAATTCATCATAAGAAACTGTGCGTCTATCTTTTCTACCATTTACTTCCATGGTTGTAAATTAAAGTATCAGAAATTCCTTTGTGATTACAATATATTTTTTTTATAAATACAGGTACTCAACTGTTTACAGAAGATTTGATTAACAGAAATTACTTATCAAAATACTGTTTGTGATTAAACTACAACACCAAGCTAGTCATTGAAAAGGAGAGTGGTTTTGTTTTGTTTTGTCAATGAATAATTAGGTTTTGTTTGGTCAGTTTGCAGTTACCATAGTTACCAGTTGACAGGCCACTGCCTGATGTATTAAGCATAATATTAAAGTAATCCAGAAAGTGTACAGTGCATTAGGAGGTGTAGAGGTATCATCAGAGCGCAGAAATGAATAACTTGACTGTGACTATTTTCCAGTGGCGTGGCGTGGGTACATAACACCTGTTGCCGGTTGTGATAGGCCTAAAACTTAACCTAAAAATTAATTCGAATATTTTCTTGTACCAAGTGTTCTTTTTAGAGCATTTTCTACATTCGTTGGGAGAAGAAGAGGATCCTGGTTCAACGGGATCTGATTCTCATTATACTTATACAGAATAAATCAGAACACAAATAATCGAATTAAAAATAGGCTAATAAAGAAAAACAGAGAAACACATGAATAAACGAACAAAACAAAAAATAGGTAGGCCCTACGGTACATAGTAACTGCTGCACGTTAGTTCCGAAAACGAACATAGCTGCTAACTGAGCGTTTTGCCAGTTTATCCAGTGGCAATACTTTGGGTAGACGAATGTGTTGCCACATTATATTTATTCTGTAATATAATTATTATTATTTTATCTTATTTCCAGAACTGTTGCCGCCGGCAACATCGGTTACATAGACGCCACGCTACTGCTTGTCACTTTCCGACATTTCTATTGCTTTTATGTTTGGACTTTCTCTCGGCTTCTTGATCCAGCTCACACTGCCATAAAAAATATGCTTCTCACCACTGAATTTAATGATATGTTTATATACTTAGGCCTATACAAAAATAGGCTACTCGTGTGAATGTGTGAGTGAGTGTTCATTTCCTGAAAGTACAACTAAAATAAACGACTAAATACACGGTAAATTTTGTTTATTATTTTTGTTACAATCCTGAATTTAAAAAAAAAAACAGACGAAAAGGCGTGGATGTTTACGTTCCCCAAAAGTAGGATAAGTAGGCGATTGTCTCCTTCAGGTTTTTTTTTTGTCAATTCCCTGTGAAATATAGTCAAATCCTTGTTTCTGGCGCCGTTTTGTCAAAGCCTAAAGCACAAAAAAATTGACTTAACTTATACAGTTCGTATTGTTTAATTTATTCAAATGCTTTATTGCGTAATAAGAAGAGAACTGCAAACACACTCACTTATATACTTCCGTTCCTTCCTAACCTTAAATACAGTTCATACACAACAAAAATATCTCTTGTGTACTTGGTTATGGCGTAAGCGGACTCAACGCCGTAGCTAGAAAAAATTTTCGGGGGGGGGGGTTGTTTGGTTACCGATAGGTTTGGGGAGTATGGATATTCTTCTAGGAGTAGGAGTCAGACCTCCCAGATGCCCAGGAGTTTCCACTGGAAATAGGTATATTATTAAAAAAATACAGCAAACTCTCGATTATCTAGGCTAATCACCGGACAAATGCGCACGGATAGCTAAAAACACGGATAATGCGAGTTTGTGCTTTTTAATGCACAACGAAACTTTTAATAATAGGGAACATACAATACTGTTTGAAAATGCAATAATGTCAAACATTTAACACATTCAATTATCACTGTTATCAATAAGGTAAGCCGAAATAAAAATTGTTTACGTCTATTGTTGGTAAAACACTTGAGGTACAAAAACTATACAAGACGTCAATTAGCCATGACTGTTATCACAGAACAGCAACAAAGAACTGCTATACAGTATATTGTTTGGTGTTTAATTCTTGAAGAAAGCATGCCGCCAGGTCACTTGCAGACGAGAGAGCGCTCGAATTCCAAGCGCGCAGTTCACATTATTCAAAATTCCGTGACAAAAATATAGGAAATAAAATAATACAATAAACCTCGGGGATGCACAGATAACCAACAAACCGGATAATCAGCACACGGATAATCGAGTTTGCTGTACGTCTTTTCGTGTTTTTAGCAAAAACATTAATTTTATTTGCAGAGTATAGGTTACTGTTAAAAGGTTTATATTAAATTTGTTACAGCAGTGGCATTAATACATTGCAACAGTCTCAAAATCTTCAAAGAGACAAACTTATAAAACAAAGTCCAATCTTCTATCTTTTTTCGATGCAAATTTATTTATGACTTCATCTGTTGAAATGTCCCTGTTTCTGTGCATGGACATCAACGCTAATCCACTGAGGTGACTCTGTCCACAAAAGTTTCTCAAGTAGGTCTTCAATCTTCTTAATGTGGAAAAGGTACGTTCAGGTGTACAAGTGGTAACGTGGAGAATATATTTAACAGAATGAAGATATTCGGGTAAAACTCCTCGTTACATTCTCCTAAAGCTTCGATAGCACAGGATGGGCGGTCAGTCTCATCCCTCTTCTCCCAAAAAATTCTCCATAGGTCAAACTCTGATTGTAACAGATCCAAATTAACTTTGTTTTGGTACAACTTCAAGCTTTCAGTGTCTAAAAAAGTAGTAGGCTTACAGCAAACGGGTGGTAAAAGAGAGTTTAAATTTGCAAATACTTCTTTGTGATCAAGAAATCTTATTTTTAGCTGATTGTTAAAATCATCGAGAAGTGGAATGGCCATAGAGATGCGAAAATACTTTTCTGGGTCTTCCGATTGTATGTTACAACGGTTACGTTGTGATGGAGTTAAACGGGGAAGCGTGATTTCTCCGCCAACATTAGCTAGTAAGGATTTTGCAGACTTGTATATAATGGAGAATTCACACTCAATATTCATGCGAATATTCTGAAAGAGGTCAACAATATTTTGAACGTGATCAGTTGCTGATTTCAAATCACAGAGAGGTGACTGCAATACCTTACACAAAGTCAAGGTATAAGAACACACTTTGGCTAAGAAACAGAGACTAAGAACAAACTCTCCATTAAGCAGAGCTGTTACTAAAGATGAGGCTTTGGATGAGACATCCATGTCTGGATCATCGCTTAAATCTTGTAACGTGGTGAGAATGGGTTTGAAAAGGTTCTTGAATTTCAAAAGACTGCTATGATTTTCAACCCATCTGGTATCGCACATGGATGTTAAAGTTTTCCACTGGGAGTCAGATTTATTTGATTGCAATACACTCATTCTTTTAGGAGAGCTCTTCAAAAAAGTGATCGTAGTCTTAACTGTACCAACACAGTTTCTTACACTTTGTAAATTGCACGAGTGGCATAAAGCTAGATTTAACGAGTGGGAACAGCAATGGACATACAGAGCTTCTGGATAATCTTTTCTGATTAGTGCTTGCACGCCTTTGAATGATCCTTTCATCACAGAGGCACCATCATAGCCTTGCCCAACTATCATTTGCAATCCAAAACCAAGATCTTCCAAATATGAAGTTATATTCCTAGCTATATCTTGTCCGATAGTACGATGAAGACGAACAAAGCCTAAGATGTCCTCTTTTGACACATAATAATTATCTTCTTTTTTTGTATATCGTACACAGAGAGGTAGGTGTTCATGTCCAGCAATGTCTGCAGTTTCATCTACTAAAATGGAGAACATATTGGCTTCAGTTATATCATTGACAATTTGCTTCTGAATAATTTCTCCACATATCTGAATAAGATCGTTCTGGACTGTTGGACTCATGTAAGACGCATTTAAAGACATACTCTCTGTGTGATTGATCAATTTTCGGTCACCACATAGTATTCTCATCCTTAATAAAGCCCTAAAGTTGCCATCATTATGAAAAGGCTCTTCATCTTTTAGCGATATGGGTCCTGAATCTTTAGTTCCCCTGAGAGCAAGTTTTTGTCGACCACAAAACTTGATAGTTTCAACTATGGAAAATAACTTGTCTCGATTTTCTTTTACCTGTTTCTTCCTTGTTGAATCAATGATGTTTCTTATGTCACGGTTAGGCTCTTTGGAGACACTTAAGAAGTTGCTCCCTGAAATCATTGCTTCTTTATGGTATGTACTGGATTCATGACTTTTAAATAATTCTAAAGCATCTTTCCAATTTTTATAGGGTTCTTTGACTAACGATTTCAATTTCTGATGACCACCTTTACCAGCTGTATCTTTTGAAAATAGCACACAATATTTACACAGAGGCCCGTCAGTTTTTGTGTAGGCAAGCCAGGGAAAACGATGTAGCCACTGTCTTTGAAATCTTAGATTTCTTTTCCCACTAGGTGGGAATTCAAATTCCATTTTAGGAACCCATGGATTTTTCAGAACATTTAGTTTGGTTTTCCGATCAATTTTATCACCGGGAGTGTGCACATATTTTCCTACGTCAACATTATGCCAATCATCATGCTCAGGATTTGTTTGTGAATTTACAGTAGGATAAAAGTCGAATTCTGATATTACTTTTTCATTTACAGTAGAAGTACTTGCAACAGCCTCTGCAGGTTCTTTGGGCTCTATGTCACTGGTTTTCTTAGCCTTGGCGAGAAAGTTTTTTATCGACAGTTGTGAGCCTGGACGTTTAGCCATTATAGTTTAACGTCTCCTAAAAATAAATAAAAGAAAGTAGAAAAAATAATTTCGCATGGTAGAGAGCATTGTTGAAAATGATTGCATAGTATTTGTATTCCACGAAGGTGTAAAAGTTGTTTTTTATATCGACAGTGTTTTGGTAAAAGGCTGTAACCCTTATATTTTTGCTGTCATTATCTGACATTACTGACTTTTATTCTAATTCCATACACTCCCATCATGTAAAACTTTCCATACTGCATTACTCTATGTTTGAAGCATTATTATCGTTATAAAAGTAATTCCGTTTTTTTATAAAAGTTTAATAAGGTACCTTATTGTCTTGTATGGTGTCAATAGTGAGGCTTACAGCATTATTGCCCGAAAACCTGGTTCAACTGTGTGTAGTTTCGGTTAAGAAAAAGGCATCAAGTGGGTCACATCTAAGGAGTGCTGCCTATGTACTGATTAGTAAAATGCTGTAACCCACATTTTTCACCTTAAATGTAATTTCTAAACATTTTAAGTACACTTTATGTATGAAGTAACATAACAAATGTGTGTAATAAAACCGTAGGCAATAACCTGAAAAGTTTCAAATATTATGTGCACTATGCTTTTTGTCTCTCCTGAAAAATAAATTTTATAAATTAGGGTTACAGCATTTTACCAAAACACAGTCGATATATTTTGCATGTCACAACTCGCCACTGCTTAAGAGTGTAATCAATTAAATGAATTAACTATATTTCGGGGATCAAAAATCCTATCAATAAGATTCTTAATTAAATTAAGCATTCAAGAACGTTTTTTTATATAATTACAAATCTCTATAACCTACGGAGGAAATTCGTAAAATTAATAGTCATAACCCCAGTTCTAATTAAATATAATACAAAAAATATAATACTAGGCCTATACATTGATATCTCTAGCACAACTGTATGACATGTAGACTAGACATATAATGGAAAGACTCGTAAAAATGCAAACATTTTACTTACTTCTTACTTTATGTCTCTTTCTTATACGTCCCTCTACAACTAAAGCAAGCACAATAATTCACTAATTTATTGAAGATGAAGAGCACGTCATTACCAAATGGCAACACACAAACTGTAACCCACGTGATCAAGATATTCACAGAGTAAGTTCGGCACCTTCACTTTCCATTGTTTGAAGGTCGGCGGCCAACAATGATGAGGGCTGTCAAGTGTTAGCCACGTGGTTTTCCAAGAAACTAGTGGTTTCCTTCCTACAAAGGCAGCTATATACTCACGGAAGGAAAAAACGCACAGTTTGCTTTTTGTAGATGCAGTACCAGAAACACAAAATAACTGAATTATTGCACAGTTCCTTTTTTATAAGAGCATTTTTCATTATATTTTTATTTACGTTTGTTTTTATGCTAAAAAATTTCTATTTTTACCTCAACATTTCGGGGGGGGTTCTAACCCCCTAACCCCCCCCCCCCCGCTGGCTACGGCCTTGAGCGGACTACGCATTATCACGCATAGTTATCATTAAAGAACGGACAAAGATTTCAAAACTTACCGGTAATATTAAATGGCCCGATGTTTGAATTTGTCGTCACGTCCAGTACCACTTCCTACGCAGCCTGAGGGAAGTGGGCGCAGCGATATAGTGACCACGGAGCCACTCCCCACAAGTCCACGTGGGAAGTGGGCGAAGCGATGTTATAGTGTGGCAAATCCGATGTAATCCGCTCCCGTACCTCAGAGAATGCTCTGGATAGATTTCGGGGATCGATCTTCGCCCGAGAGCCCTTCGAAGGCGCCCAGGGTCTCACGTCTTGGGCTGCGGCCACACTGCAGCCGTATTCGACAGATTTTTACACTGACGTACACGGCTGATCCCATCGGCCGACTAAATCTGCCGAGCGTGTGGTCACGTTGCGACCGATATTTCGTCAGTATGCAACCAACTCGCGCGAAAATGGACGAACAGTTTTTGCTATTGGAAACACTACTAAAAATATTATTACTAGAGGACGAGAAAAGTGAGTTGATAAATTCAATTTTCGAAGAGAGGGATGAGTGTGGTGAGTTTCACACATTATTTCCAAGGCTACTAGAGCAGCCAGTCATATTTTTTGATTACTAAGTGGGATTGAATCGCTCATAAAAAAGGAAAGTAATTTTCGAAAATGTAGGCCTGTTTCACCAGGAGAACGACTTGCTGTAACGTTTACATAAAACATTTTTAGATAATTGTAAACAAAGTAATTTATTGACAGAGAAACTTTATTATGTTAAATTTTTATACTTTATGTCGACTACAATATGACAAAACAAATATTTTACATCGTCAAAAAAGTCACTCATCTATTCACTGTAATTCGACAAAGTTATTGCAGTCTGTTTCTTGGTACACTGACCTAGTAGGATCTGAACAATAGGTTGATACATACGATTGCAGCACACTAGTGTTCGGTTGCATCGCATTTGGCGAATGAGTTGAACAATCAGAAATGTAATTATACCCTTATGATGAGGCAACACTTGAGTTAGTACTCCTCGCATCCTCTGCTGCTTGCTCTTCCATCAAAACTTGCTGTAAGCGCATTCTGGTTGCAAGTTTCCTTTTTTTGGGAATTTCACGCAGATGGGGTCATAGACTCAAAAGGAAACAGTAGTCTTCATCTTTCTCGAGGTCTTCTGATGTTTTTTCATTTTATGCATTTTTTCAAGTTGCTCAATTTTTCTTTTTTCCAGTGAAAGAAGTTCTTTCAGAGCGTCTGACTAGATAGGGTTTCTTTTCATTTTCGACGCAAATGTGCCACTAGAATTTGTTTTAGTTGCGCACAAAACGCCTTCTGGTGTATGTATTTCGCTGATGGTGCGGCTAACCTCTGGTTCAGGATCACTTATGTCTTCGTTAGTCGTAATATTATCGTGTCCTTCATTTGAAATGTCAACCGTCTCAGATGCTTGGGTTGATATTGAAGGTATATTGCTCTTAGTTATTCTCGTGGTAAACACGTCAATAAGGAATGACAGCTGCTTGTAATACTTCCATGAAGAGAGGTGGTTGCCAAGGGTTGCACTACCTGTAGGTGTTTTTTGAAATTTTTGCATGTTCCCTGCGAAAGTTATCCCTCAGATTTTGCCATTTTCCTTTGACAACACGACCTGAAATGAAAAACAATTCTCGTACTATGCTATGCAAATAGTATTTCATACAATGAAATTTTTTTTATTTCAGATTTTTGTCTACGGGAATATCGTTCAGAGCATTGGCTTTTTCGTATCGAATTTCACACAACACTATTGCCGGGATAATTTATGAGACCTGTGATGCCATTTGGGAGTGTTTCGTTGGGAAACATGCCTTTTCCGACCGCAGAATTGCTTGAGAAGAGCGCGGAAGACTATGAAAAATTATAGGATTTTCCGCATTGTGTTGCTAGTATCGACGGAAAGCATGTGCGCATTAGATGTCCCAAAATGTCTGGATCAAAGCACTTTAACTATAAAAACTTTTTCTCTGTTATACTTCAGGGATTAGTTGATGCGAAATATAAATTTTTGAGTGTTGATGTTGGAGCTTATGGCAGGCAAAGTGATAGTGGCGTTTTTTCAAAATCTAATCTTTACAAACATATAGAAACAGGATCTTTCTCTTTCCTTCAGCCAAAACGCATCCTTGGGACTACTATGATACTGCCTTACGTCATACTTGGTGATCACGGATATCCTTTGAAAAAGTATTTGATGCGACCTTACGCAACAGGTAACGAACCAGTTCCACGGGAGATCCAAATATATAACTATCGGCACAGTCGAGCAAGACGAACCTTAGAATGTGCTTTTGGCATACTTGTTTCCAAATGGAGGTGTTTAAAGAGAGAGCTACAAGTTGAACCAGAGCGTAGGCTACATATTTAGTAGGCTATATCAGAGTACAATAAACTGTTGAAATAGGGCCTACTAAATAGATATTCACTACAGATACACTTTAAAATAAAGGAGAAGAAAACGGAATGATGAAATCTTTATGTGTATACGAAACAGCACCTTGCACTGGCGTACACGGCCGGAAAAAACAAATGAATTTGGTTTCAACCGTCAGTCGGTCAAACACGTCCGTGCACGCCAGTGCTAAACGGCGCCAATGTGACCGTCACCACTTACACGCATTTGTTTGTTCTGCCGTTATCGGCCGTGTACATCAGTGTGAAAAATCGGCCAAATACGGATGCAGTGTGACAGCCTTAGCGGCTGGTGAAGATATTGCGCCCGACAGAGCCCTCAGGGGGCGCCTGGGTTCAAACGTCCCTCTCCCAGGCATTGGAATGTTGACAAACCCCGGGTGTTTGAGTCGTCACAGCCGGGATGAATCTAAAACAAAAAGAAATTATCAGTTTACTTTTAAATAAGAACTGATTAATTAATGTTAATGTTAACTTGCTAAATACTTTGCGTCTGGTAATTACAATGTAGTAATTGTAACTTAAAATAATTATCGTAGCACATAATTTAGAATGCCTAGGCCTATATTGTAAATCCTAGTTAATATAGGCCTAACACTGTTGACGCTGACAAAATTTTCTAAATGAGCGTGTAAAACTATTTAAAATTCCCCTCTTTTAATTATCCAATGTATTTTCCTTCGCTCAGTTAATCAGTATGACAAAATTAGGGATTTATTACTGCCTGAGGCAAAATATTTCTTTTTATTATAAACATATTATTTTTTTAATGTTTTTAATTTAGTATTCGTTTATAAAACTACTTATAATATTCGTCTCCATCAGTGACTTGTAGGGACGTGTTAAAAAAGAAGAATTTTGAGAGACTAAAAATTTCCATACCGGTGGTTCCAAATCTCATCTTAAAATTCCAATAATATTTCCCGATGTAGGTCGATGTAAATTTATAAATATGAAGTGATTGTTGGTCAAGTATATTTAATTTTATTTCACTTGAATAAACTGACTATTAGGAGGTACTAATATCTTTAAAATTAAAAGTATCCTGAAAAAGATTCTTCATATAGTTCAAGCAGGGACAGGGAGGAACACAAAAGAAAATTCTACCATGAAACTTAAAAAAAATATTCCACAACCTTAACGAGCGAAAATAAGGCCTTCTTATTTTTCCTAGCGATCTCACTTTTATATTTAAAATATTGAAAAGCATCGGGTAAGAACCGTGATAATCTGTATTTGAGATATTTCAAAAGGTGAAAATATGAAGACAAAGACGTAAGCATTCAGGATAAGTTTCTGTATTTAATTTATTTTAATTTTAAAATTTCCGGGTTATTAAGCCGTGCCCCATCTTAAAAATACAAACGTTTCGATCTCAGCTGCGGAAGACGTCTTCAGTGTCGTGGTCGTTGTCTTAACTC
This sequence comes from Magicicada septendecula, assembly GCA_034769895.1. Lineage (NCBI taxonomy): Eukaryota > Metazoa > Arthropoda > Insecta > Hemiptera > Cicadidae > Magicicada > Magicicada septendecula. The sequence goes on from CM068368.1 coordinate 668,337,629, forward strand.
TGAATAAGACAGGAATAAGGTCGGAGTGTGGCTTTATGGGACAACAGTGTTGCTAAATCAAGCAGTGGACAGCTCAGGCAAGATTGACCGACTCATATGATTCACGGTTACTAGTCTAGTAACCGTGATATGATTTACATCTGTCAACGTGCACTGGTTAATATAACGGTAGATGCTGACTACCAACAAGGCCAAGGGAACCTTTCTCCATCACCACGCCAAACCGGGCGCAATCATGTAGCTGGCTCATCTTTTGACGTCAGCTTTGTAATATCTAAACTGAAAGTTAAAGAGTAAAGTCAGTTTTGACCAGGAATATTTTTATTGAATCCAAAATTATTTGTTACTGTAACAAGATGACAGTCGAGGTACATATAATTTTAAGTGTTTGTCACTTGTGTATTAATTATGTTATTATTTTATTTATAGATATGTTTGAATTTGAATCTGTATTTTATATTGTAGGCTATAGGCCTACATAAAGAATAAGTGTGGCGCTGCTGATTTCTTTAGCGCAGATGATTCTAAATTCCGACTATAATTTTAAAGTCTACAAACACTCTGGGTGTCGAAGCATTGTGATTCTTTAAAGAAATAATACAGTTTGAATGTAAAACTGATTTTTGTACGTATCTTGTAGCTTATTAATTCCACTCGTAGTTGTTTACAGGTTTACGTATTTATTGTGCTAGGCCTACAATGTACGGGACAGTGTTAGTTCCAAAAGGAACGGCTGATAGCCAAGAGGAGGGCCGATATACCTATAACAGGTATTTTGGAACCATTATTTTTGTGGAACGGATATAACAGCGACTGAAAAGTTTAAATACCTGTTCCGATTCAACGATAATTGAAAACTGAAAAGTCGAAATATCCGTTCCGGTTACTCGCGCGGAACCCCCCTACGCAACTAACGAATAAACAAGTAAACGAGTACTACGAGTATTACGAGTACACGAGTACAAAGCCACTTTTTGGTGCTGAATACTTCATTCTGCGCATGTGCCGATTGCCATACAAGAACGAAACGAAGCAAAACAGCGAGGTTCAGAATATCTCTATGCCAAAGAGACGAAGCTGTTTTTAATAACTGACAAAAATTCATACTGGTGTTACATTTATTCTCGTGTGTTATACAGACATATAATACAGTTTATAAAAACAAATTATATATTATACTAGTCACCAACTTGGTAAATTTTGAAAAAGCGAATTATATTGCAGTGGCGTGGCGTGGGTACGTAACCGTTGTTGCCGGTTGTGACAGACCTAAAACTTAGCCTAAAAATTAATTCGAATTTTTTCTAGTACCAAGTGTTCTTTTTGGAGCCAAAGTATTCTTTTTAGAGCATTTTCTTTCGCTGGTAGAAGAAGATGGTCCAACGAGGTCTGACTCCATTATACTTACAAAGAATAAATCAGAACATAAATAATCGAATTAAAAATAGACTAAGAAAGACAAACAGAGAAACACATGACTAAATGAACAAAACACAAATAGGTACGTAGTAACTTATAGTGATCAAAATTTTAAAAAATTTATAATTTGTCGATCAAGTGGGACGCTCACACACTCGAGTTGACGGACACAAGCCCGGGTCGTAAATAAAGACGAATTAGGGACACGTCAGACCCGACGCCAGTGCGAAGACAATGATAAAAACGGCTGCGTACACGCAACAATAAGAATCTAAGGAACGTCGTTGACAGCTCAAAGTTAGTTACAATTTACAGCACCTAGCGAACGAAACAAAGACTTAGTCCAGCTGCCTGGTTACGCAGAAATGAAATGGAACACATGTGTTGTAACGAGCACACATAAGAACGTTACACCCAGCAACAAAGGGTATAGAAAAATCTCGACAAATACGTAGACAATAGAACGGACGTTCAGTGAATACTGGAGGTACGCACAGCCCAGCATGAAAACAAACCCTGACATGTAGCTAGATTTACAACGAGAAAGCGTGGGATTCGTCCAGGGATGTCACCAACGAAGAGATGATAATCGGCGGAACGAGCGAAGGGTAAAATGAACAATTGACCAACACTGCAGACTCTTAACAAAAGCTAAGTCAGAGTACCTCGACAACGTGGAAACAAAGGTTGACAGACAGGCGAGAGAATTGCAGTTTCTGAGAATCAGCACAACGTTCGTCGCTGGAATATTCCGGGGATGTCGGCGACCAACCAGCGTTGGGCATCTTCCTAAAGAACTCGTGGAGAGAGTAATAAAGACTCGAACGACGAATCGGGAAACCGATGACAAGATCTACAAGGTGGTAGGAATTTAAAGGAACCTATCAGTAACGAGATAAGGCGTGGAAATATAGACGTTGCCTTCTGGGTAGTATGTTTGATAAAAACTGTTTGCGAGGACGCGGAGCCAGTTAGTAAAACGGTAGTTATGGTAGTAATACGGTAGAAGACGAGTAATAGTAGTTGCAGTAGTTACAGTAGTTATGTAGCAAGACGGAATAATATAGTAGTAGTTGGAGCGGTAATAACGGTAGTAATTGAAATAGTTTACGCGACGTACTCAACTTTTAACTCAGTGAAATCGTAACCAAGTCGCGGTCTTGAGTGAACTTAGACATTCAATTCAATCACGATTACACAAAAGTATGTTCGACAGTTATATGAGTTCCGATAATCAACAGTGCGAATAGACATAACTAACGTTAAATATCAGTGTGTACGTGACTCTAAACTACGACCGACACGCAACATAGTAATACAAGTGAGTAACATTCCGAGAGTAAAACAGTGGGTGACAGTTCAAACACTATTCCACCATAATGATCCGCTATATTGAACATTTGAACTGAGTGAACCAACCCGAACACTATTACGCACATAGCATACACTACGTCCAAGATAGATGAAATAGTTAACTATATGAACACACACAGCAAACTCTAAGAGTAAACCATTTTAATGACGACGTTGGCATCTTAACACTTGAACTCAAAAACACTTGACACCAGCGGGGAGTACAACACCACACTATACATAACGAGGGTGGAAATTAGTGAAGTGAAGTGAAGTGTTCTTCAATTAACAGTGATTAGGATGTACGAGGAATCCACCAGCGGATGTCATCTTACACCGATGGAATTTTGGATAAACCCTTTTGCAAGATAAGCCTTTATGTTTCTTAAATCCTAGTGATACATATACTACTGCACTGTCTCATCTTTTCAAAGAGCTACTCCCGAGAGATTTTGTAAAGTTATATAAATCATAAATCTTATAATGTTAATATTAAAGTAATTCATCTGAGCATAATGAACGCATTTAGCTAGGGATAAAATATATTTGATTGCTTATTATTTGTATATGTATATTATTGTGTTGTATTCGAATGTACTGTATGTCTTGTTTTCAGGAAACAACGAACGAATATTATTGTAATTTTGTTATTATGTGTTTTAATTATGTATTTGCAGAACATAGTAATTTACCTAATCAACAATATAATAAATGAGTAATTATTATCTATATACTTAAATCTTGCGTTCATTATTGCAAATTAACCTTGACAATTAATTTATCACGTTCCAAGTAATTTCATAAAGAGTCTCAGAGTTATGCTAATTATCAATGGACACAACCAAATCGACCATTGAGATGTCACATAAACAGGCTCATGCAAATCATATTGATTTGATAACTATATTGAGTCTAATCCGACAAAAATAAGTTACTTTCATATGTGTGTTAAATATTAATGTCAATTACAACCCTGTTTGATTACATATAATTAGTATACGAAGTTAATTAGACCCAATTTACCAATTTATAATTGGATAATTCGATAATAATAATTAGCATAATTACACTAAATATAAATGGCACGGCAAACATAATTAATCAATTACTTGCCAATTCCATTTATATACATTAAAAACTGCTGCACGTAAGTTCCGAAAACGAACATAGCTGTTAACTGAGCGTTTTGCAAGTTTATACAGTGGCAACACATTGGGTGTACGAATGTGTCCCCCCTCCACAGTTTGTACAGTGACAACTACTACGGGGTCAATAACCATACGCAGTAAAACATTGCAGATGTCTGAGCCGGCAACACAAGATGGTGCAAGCACCCAGCAGTTCGAAAGCAATGCTATGCTTTTCTTCAAGTTTTCCTATTAATATTGTTCGGATTTCAAATTATTCAATAACTAAACTATTTATTCTGTGATATAATTAATATTATTTTCTTTCGTTTCCAGGACTGTTGCCGCCGGCAACAGTGGTTACATGCATGCCACGCCACTGCTATTTTCTAATGACTTAAATACGTTAATGTTTAAATCAAGTTATTCGGGTTAGATTATGCCTATACTACACTCTTCGTAACCTGTGTTCACCTACAATAGACCCCACTCCTTTATAACAAGTTTCCGAGGTGTGTATGAGAAACGTGAAATATGTAAATTATTTAAATAATATCAAATTAAGCCATAGCATAATCTCACTTAAAAATCTAAGCACCTACGATTTACAGTTAAAATATGCGTGTTCGAAAAAAATTCACACAAATATAAATGCAATGATCAATTGGTCAATTGGATGTAATATTAAAATCATCACCGACTTGAGTTAAAAGTGGAGTCTTGATTATCTTCACCAATTTCCAAAGATTAGGTGCTAACATCTAATCTGGTTTTACAATTTGGGATTCAGCCCACAATTCTTATTTTGATTTTAATTCTGACGTGGTTTGTATTTTGAATCAATGAACAACAGACCCTTCTAACAAAATTCATAAAACAGCTTTTAATTTTGTCGTTTTGTAAATATAAAAATAGTCAGATTTCAGTAAACAATAGTTAGAATGCCTTATCCAATGCGGCTTTCATTTATATTGTCATTAGTTGTAGGAAAGTCGATAATGAAAGTCCAACAAGAAAGACTTATTTATTGACGCTTTCTGTAAACGTAACATTCTCGGGTAACGTAATCCTCCCCAATTATGAGTTTCAGTTAAAATTTCGTTAGTCTGATACCCGGCACTAACTTTAACAGTTTTCTCAAATTTTTTGATACCTTTATTGGGCCACTATCTCCTAAAATTTGGATAGGCCTTTATCGAAAACAGAATACAATATTCACATTTTTGTTAAAATTCTGTTTAAGTTGTTATCCGCCATTGATTTTTCAATTTTTTTCAAAATTTGGCCCCTTATGTTCTTTGACCCCTGTTCCCTACTTTTAAGTGGATCTATATCAAAGACAATAATGCTATGTAGGGTAAAGTTATGGACATGCTTGCCACGTTTTACGAAAATCTGTTAATTAATATATATATATATATATATATATATATATATTACTTTAATATTTATAACTAAATTTACCTCAAGATATACTTTTTTCCTATTAGGAACATGTTTCGAGAGTTCCTGTACTCTCATCTTCAGCCTTCGCCATCTTGTTTCTGGTGAAGTATTTGTGTGTTGGCTTCTGGATGTTATTAAGGTAGTTTGTTGGTCTTTGGTCTTTTAAAGTTGCATTATTGTGTGTGGTTGTGGTATCTGTTTTTGTATTTTGTGTATTTTCGATGTTGAGTGCTTTGAATATTGTGTCATGTTTTGTATTGATTTGTATTTGTTCTGGTATTAGTTTGTTTTGTGTTTTATGTTTGTAAATCTGTAAATTTTCCCAAATGTTCATTATGGTGCCTTTGTGTGGTATATGTTTTATTAGTGTTACATTGGTTATGTCTGGGAATTCATGTCCTGTGTTTATTGCATGTGTGGCTAAATTGGATTTATATATATTTGGTTTTTTGTATGCATTTAGGTATTCAAAATAACGTTTTTTCAGCTGTTTTTTTGTTTGTCCTATATAACATTTATTGCAATCTTGGCATTCAATTTTGTATATACCGTTGGTTGTTGTATTATCTTTGTTGTGTGAGCTATTTAGATTTTGTAATTTATTTTTATTAGTTTTGTATGCTATTTTTATATCTGTTTTTTTAAATAGTTTTGTTAGTTTTGTCATTTTATTATTTATATATGTGAATGTGGCCCATTTTTTGTTGTTGTTATTATTTATGTGTTGTTCAGTTTGATTAATTCTTAATTGTTCAGTTTTTATTTTGTATTTGATTTTATTTTCTATTTTGATCATAGTATTTTTATTGTATCCGTTTGCATAACCAATTTGGTATATTATATTTCTTTCTTTGTCAGTTTCTTGTTTGTTTAGGGGTATTTTGTACATTCTGTTAAATAACGAATAAAATGCTGCCATATATATAATTATAAAACTCAAAGTCTGAGGATTTATGGGTACTGAATACAAATCCATATAGTTACTCCGATTGCCACCAAATTCACAAGTAACCTTTGATACAAGGCGAAAAATACTGTCTAACTTGGAATTTGATGTTTTGCCCCGTTCTCACGATTTAGGCCTTTTTAATTATGCCTTTCGTTGACGCGTATAAAGATGTCAACAACACCATGGAGACCAGAATTAATTACCATAGAAACAAATGATATTTAGCGGCATGAGAACTGTATCTTTATCCATTCCTGTGGTTTTTAATGTTTTTAATATGCGATTGTATCGATATATTTTGTAATTTTGTATACAGACACGTCTATATATTTTGTAATTGTCTTAAACAATTATAAAATTTATGTTTATACGTATTTCTGATGATGCAATGAATAAGTAACGAAATATTAATCTATATCTATAAAAATGAATGTTTGTTTCTTTCTTTGTCCCGTATGCGTTCCTATACCATTCATCCGATTGCGATGAAACTTCGGTGAGTTGTTGTGCGCACGCCCGCGAAGGTTTATGAATTTTTTTCGATGGGGTCCTTTGGGGGGTTCTTGGGGTCTTCCACATCTCCTCCTAAACCACTGGACCGATTTCAACCAAACTTGGCACAAATATTTTATGCAACGGGAGAACCAACATAGGGTAGGTGTTTTTTCGATGGGGTCCTTTGGGGGGTCCTTTGGGGTCTTCCACATCTCCTCCTAAACCACTGGACCGATTTCAACCAAACTTGGCACAAATATTTTACGCAACGGGAGAACCAACATAGGATATGTGTTTTTTTCGACGGGGTCCATTGGGGGGGTCCTTTGGGGTCTTCCACATCTCCTCCTAAACCACTGGACCGATTTCAAACAAACTTGGCATAATTATTTTACACAACGGGAGAACCAACATAGGATATGTGTTTTTTCGATATGATCCTTCGGGGGGTCCTTTTGGGGGTCCTTTGCGGTCTTCCACATCTCCTCCTAAACCACTGGACCGATTTCAACCAAACTTGGCACAAATATTTTACGCAAAGGGAGAACCAACATAGGATAGGTGTTTTTTCGATGGGGTTCGTTTGGGGGTTGTTTGGGGTCTTCCACATCTCCTCCTAAACCACTGGACCGATTTCAACCAAACTTGGCACAAATATTTTACGCAACAGGAGAACCAACATAGGACAACGGTACCAGGCTTTCAGTGAAACAGATGATGAACAATATCATCGAAGCTACAATTTTAAATGGAAAATTTAAAGGAGAAGATGTACTGTTGCCACGCATCCCAATGATTCCGACAGATATGCCATTCGAGTTCAAACGTTCGCAGTTTCCGGTGCGACTCGCATTTGCAATGACCATCAACAAAGCACAGGGACAATCGCTACAAGTGTGTGGACTAAATTTGAAAAATCCATGCTTCTCACATGGACAGCTGTATGTGGCCTGCTCACGCGTCGGAAAACCTTCGGATTTATTCATGTACGCACCAGACGGAAAAACAAAAAATATTGTGTATCCAAAAGCACTTCAATAAACAGAATTAAAACACAAACACTTTCTTTCTTTGAGTGGCATTGCAACGCATGCCGGGTACTCGCTAGTACTACATAAATACTACTACTAAAGATGTCAAAAGCAACAAGGAGACCAGAATTAAATACCATAGTAACAAGTAAATAAACAAAAACTATTTAGCGGCATCGGAACTGTACATTTATCCATTCCTGCAGTACACTTTCGATTTTTATACAATATGCGAGTGTATCGATATATTACGATGTGGAAAACAAGTGTACTAATTGTAAATTATTGTCCTATTACTTAATGCAAAGCGAAAATACGTGTTGTTTTCATTTGTGAGGTTAGGTGACAACGGTTTTTAGTTTACTGCTGAAATAAATAAAACCATGGTTGAGGAAAACAAAGTTTAATGTGTTCTACAATGCTTCTAACATAGTAACACTTAAAATAAATAATTTAGCGTTTTTGATTTGACAGGTACTTTATAAATATCTCCAAAATGCTTTGTAAACGGGTACTTTTAAATCTCCAAAGGCTGTTGCACCAACATAATAATTTAGTACAAGTTAAAATAGTACAAGTGTTGAAAACAGCTTTGGAGAGAATTTTACTAATGAGTACAAAATTGTTATACGAGCTGACAGAACGCCATATAGACATAGACAATAAAAGTTATACTAAAATACTTATTAAAAGTCAAATATTCGCGTGCGAAGCCGCGGATAACAGCTAATAGTTTAATAAAGAAAAGTATATAAATTAATATTTACGTTAACAAACACATTTTAAACATAAGTTCATTTTAATAGCTGTCTTGTGACAATAATATAAAATTATTAGCACAGGGTCAAAATTATTTGTTCAAAGACTATTATCATTATTGTACATTATGAACGATCCAATCCTTATTGATAAAACAACAGATTCTTATCTCATTTTCGTAGGTCAAAGCCATGTACATGGCAAAGTTGATATTACTTTGTGATAACATAAAATAAAACAAATTAACTTACAATAAAAAATTAACAAATATTTACACAAATAGGAATAATTAATAATCAATTACTATTTCTTTTATGAATTTGGTAACTGCTATAATTTTTTATTGTTCGACTAAGCTTTTCGTCATTACTGACGTCTTCAGGTCTTAAACAACAATCGTAAGGATGGCTGCTAATTTAAACAATACGAAGAATAATAATTAATTGTAACTTTAAATAAAGATCCTACAAATAAATATCAAACACAAATATTAAATATGAACAAATAAATATATTTTAATTATGATTAAAAAATAATAACGTATGTATCACGTCAAAGAATAAGAGGTATGCTACATCATGGAAATGAAAACTCCTCAGCACTTGCCTGAATGCTAACAGAAGTCGAGGCAAAAAGTCCTTAGAAGGACAGCAGACATACAGTACAATGCATATAATACATTAAATACAAATTTTTAACAAAAAATGATTTGTTCGATACAACAATTTCAGCAATTTCAATCTTGTGCTCACATATGTACAGCCTAGGTAATAGTTTACATCAAGTTGAAAATTATTTAATAATATTCATCTGCTTAAATTATGAGCACAAATTCTTTTAGAAACGATTTCTGTAAGTTACAGGCTAAAACCTATTGTTGCTATTCACTCAATAGAAAGAATACACCTTAGACAAAATTTACATACGTAGTCAATAAAATTAAAAAATGTTAGTTTTGAAGTGATAAAATTAAATATTACCAAGTATTTTACTTTTAACAAAGTACTTAATACTTAACATTAATATTAACATGTAATCATACCGTATATAAAGTTGACGTATCATAAATATGATTACATATAGGCCTAAATTATATTACATATATATTATAATGTAGCCTAATCTATAAACATCACATATAACTCATATGTCAAACAATTATATTATAAACGTATTTTTTTTATTCATTGACAAAATTTTCATCGTGATTACAAACTTATTTTGTTAGTTTGTTCTATTTTTTTGAGCCTCTATTATGTAGCTAGGTTCTCTTATTGGCATCGACCGTTTACGTCGTGAATCTAGCAATTCTGAGAGAAGACAGTTCATATAAAATTTTGTTAGTTTTTCTTCCATTTGATTTCTCCAGAAATCGTCTTTTTTTATTTCCACTGTTATGATGTCTTGTGGAGTCCACACAGCAAATATACAATACTCTCTTTTGGTAATGTGGAGTTGCCCTTGTACTTGGTAGTAATATCGGTGCTTTTTCCTTACCGTAAGATCGCCGTTTATCTTGTTACGTAAAAACATATTACCCACAAGGCCAATTTTTTTATTAATTACTTCAGCTGGAGTTAAAGTACTTCCTGACAATGGACACTTTACTTCAACAATACCATCATCACCAATTAGACCATCTGGAGAGGCAGCTAGATGTGGTAACTCTTCATCCACGAATAGCCCACACTTTCGATTTTTAAATTAAGTGATTCTGCCAACTTTTCTATAGCAGCTTGTTCGTTTTCTATGCCGTACTTAACACCAGGGCTGTTTACTGAAGAGTACAGCAGGTGAGTTATTACTGGAGCACAACTAGAATATGGTTTTCGGTTACAAATAAGACCAAAATTAGATGAGGTAAGCCTCATTCTACGTTCTTGTGTCCACAACAGACTTTCACCCTGGTATCTCGTAGCTTCCTCAAGAGCTTTCCTTTCATCTGCCGTTTTTGATAGTGATTTTAAAAAGACTTCTTTTTTTAAGAGGTAAGTTTTGGGATCTTAGTTGGGCTTTTCAGCTCGTGGGCCATAGTCTTTGTTACCAGTTGTAGTCATTTGGAACAATGAACGTCGTGCTTTTGGATCCAAACGCTTTTTCTCTGCAGCTTTTGCTATTTTTCTTTTTGCACGAAGTTCAAATAATTTAGCATATTTACTAGGACTCGACTTCGCAATTGTTTTATGCAGCCTGTAATACGCTTGACCTGTGTTATGGCTCACAACAGCTGCTGCACATCTTGTTTGGTACGATCCTTTCAGAGTATAATTTACTCGCTTTCCTCCAATGAATCGTGCTACTACAGAGTTGTAATGTTCAGCAATGTTACTGTCAACGTCTTGAACTAAACTCTTGACGTTATCCACTAACACGCCAACACCTGCCATTATTTTACTGTAGAGTCCACATTTTACCAAGTCCGGGACGTAATTTATTTCTCCTTCTTTACTTCCATTACAGAAATATTTTTGCCTGATACACTGTTTGTGCTCTCCGAATACATGACTTGGACCATTTAAAATATCCTCCCTTAAATTCATACATTTTGAATGTAATGTTCCATCTTCTGCCCTTCTGTATTTGACAGCTTTTGTAACTGCTGCCCTACATCGTAGGATATTCAAACGGATGACTTTTCTTAATTTAATGTGCATAGCTCGCTCGAAGTCTGCATTTGGCTGGTGGACACTAGTTAGAGTTATTGCTTTTAGTTTGTTGCAATAGTTCCGTAATAAATGGTTACGACAGTCTACCTTTTCTACCGCAACATCATTGTAAGGGTTTACTTCCAAAATACGTTTGTAAACGCTACTGTCTCCATCAGCAATTAATTTTCCGTACTTGGCGCCATACATTTCTTCATTGACGAGAAACCCTTCGACAATAGTTGCAGCTTCCATACTGCTAGAACTCCCTGACCAGTTCTTGAAGCATTTGTGCTCTTTTTGTGGCTCACCATTTGCTTGGAATCGGGTGCAGGCAACGCAGTATTTATTCTTGACACCAGTAAACAGCACTTTTTTAGTATGATAACCAACAATGGCTGCCTGTGGACAAATATACAGTGAAAAAAGTAAATATTGTTTGTCTCTTTTCATTAGGTTATTTTATTAACCATCATAGGCCTATATTGTGATAGTCTACTGCTAATTATAACGATATTTTGTTAACCATCATATATTGTGATAGTGTACTGTTCTGTTTATAACGATATGTGTATTGGTTTTAACTGATTTCTAGTTTTGGGTTTGATTTTATAATTTTTTATCATCAACGTTTTATCACTACTGTAGGAGATTTAGGTTTTATATGAAGGGTACAGGAAATAAAGGGGCAACATTAATTTACAACTCTTTTAAAATTATTTTTACTCTTTTCCATATAGATTTATGAAAATTTTCTAATTTATTTGTTATTATATGCTAAACACATTGAACCACTCTATATTTGAAAATAATGTCATAGTGTGACAAAAAGTTGAAATTAACAGAGTAGGTCTGCCATCACGTCCTCCACATGGGTTGAAAAATAAAACATTTTTTTATTACAAAGAAAAAATGTATTTTAGCAAAAAAATGTTTACATTTATTTTCTATATGAATCATTGGAATTGATTTTCTAAAATCATTTTAGTAGTGGAATATGTGTCACTGCAGTTATTGAACTACAGTTCAAAATTGTCAAAGGTTTTTCTTCATTATAGTTCGTTGTTCTCAAAGGTATTCTTGTACTCAAAGGCTGATATATCTGGCATTCAGCAAAGGAAATCGTAACTTCAAGCGAAGCTTTTAACTTACTATAAATACATGGCCATCATAAATTTATAATTACAGACAAAGAAAATAATATTCAGAATCGAAAAATAACCTTTTACCAAAAAACATCTAGAATAACAATTTTATAAAGATCGAAAATGTGAGCCCATATAGGTTTTTGTGTTCCCAATGATTGCAGTGGTCGCGTCATACAGAAAAATCGGCCGACAAACGGTCATCCGGGCTACAGAGACAATTTTTCTGTACAAAGTTTGAGACATCGTATACGCCTGCTGCGGTCCCTCAGGAGAGATGGTTGTTAAAGTGTTAATTGAGTGACATTTTATTAATGCGGTAGGTCTTTAAAGATTTTTTGGATGTTCTCCACAGAATTTTGCCAAGCACAGATCTGCATACTTTGCAGCTTTTATTGGAATTAAATCTGAAATAAGGGATGAAATCTAGGTAACCCGCAATAGGCAAGTATTATTGATTAAAGAGTATAACATTGGATTATAAAATCTGTTTTCAAAAACAGATTTCCAGCTTTGAGGTATTTCACAACGAGCTTTTCAGCTTTTGGTTAACCGGTCGCATGAACAAGTAAATTTCCTGTTGCAAAAGGAAATCAGCTGATGTGTAAAATGTTACCTATAATGTTACCTAGATAGCTCCTTCATTCCCAGGAGCCGTGGACTGGACACCTTTATTCCCTGTATACAATATTTTACCACGGTAATTTAAAAGGTTTATAGCTTGTTTATTCCCAAAAGTTGGTTCGTACCATTGTAGAGATCTACAACATAGTCACCTAAACCCATAGTTTAAAAAATGGACTTAGTCCCTTTATTGCCAATGCCCTTCGTATGTTAAAATCCGTAAAAAATAAACTTCGCTAACTAAGCATTTTCTGAATCAGTTAGTTATTTTAAAATTTATTTTGAACAGTTTCGTAAGAAACTTGACAAGTATTTTCAGTTAAATTATTCGTAGCATATTAACAAAATTGTTGTAATTACATGTTATATAAAACAGTTATTTCAGAAACTCCAACTCTGATGAAAATATTTTAACATCCCCCTTCTCTATTAGTTTCATTTTGTTTAACTTTTTAGTTTAAGAATAAAATCAACATTATAAAAATTTACACAAATTCGTAGTAATGTTCATAGGAATATGAATTGTTCAAAATTCATAGGAGTAAGGCTTCATTGGTGTAAGGTTTTGTAAGTAACTATCAGTGTAAAAGTGCCTTTCAGAACACATAACACAAACATTATATAGGCTACCAATAGGCAAGGTACACAGAGAAACTTGGTTAAGTTATGGCTTTAGTTCTTTAAGAAATGCAGATTATGGCATTAGGTTTCTTTAAAATCGCCTAGCCACCCAGTGGTGGTCTTATAATTAGGTTAGTTTATTTGGTAGCAGATTACGTGGTGTTCCAATTAAAATGTTCACTCAGTGGAACATTTTTGCCAGGCGCGTGAGTAAACCATTTCAACACGTATCTGTTTTTAAGAAAAGTAGTTAGTATATGTTACCGGCAAAGTACAAAATCAGGCATTTTATAGAATGCCTAGGAATTTCATACAATGCCTGAATCCAGCCGGCAAAGTATGAAAAATAAAACACATTTCATACATTGCCTAGGCATTGTATAGAATGTCTAACGTCTTCTAGGTAATGTATAGAAGACAATGTGTACGCTATGGTTTCATTTTTGAACACTAATGGTAATAGTGGAGATAAGTGTGACGATGGCAACAAGCTGTGTACTCTCTGCTTCAAACCAAATCATGCAACTAAAGAAAGAAAAAGGTCAAAATCATTTCTAGAACTTCAGGCAAAGAGGATAAAATATGATTATGGCAAAAAATTTCCTCCAGCTCCTGTGGGCGCGTCTGTTCGTGTTCCAATTCCTGAAATAGACAAGGTTCCAATTCTAGGAAGCCAAAAAGGTTCAAATTATTCAAAAATCTGAATTATGCAACATTGAATTAAACAAGTTTCACTGCACAATTTTTACCAATTGAATACCCTACTGTATTCGGAAAAGAAAAATATTGTTGTAATCAGTAGACACTGTAAAGTGTAGTGTCGAGTTGCGCCGATGTGCAGGTAAAAAGTAGGTATAATCCTGCGGGTGTCAGCCAATGGTCAACTAATTTGTAGAAGGACCCACGAAACTTGTGATTGAAACATCCTCAGCTGCTGCTAGCGTTCAAGGATCACACTTCATGACATTCGACCATTTCGAAGGGATTTTGATACAGAAAAAAGAAACATTCTTATCCTCTTCACAAAAAAGTGACTTTTACGATCTGCGATAAATAATTTGAAAATCACAGCACCCCCCCCCCCCCACACACACACACATTGGGACTAGATAACTAATCGGTGGAATTTGTTCGCAAATCTGAAGACGGAATAAAAGTGCATTTAAAAAGTAAAACAAAATCTAAAAAGCGGAGACTGACAAGGCTACAACCTACTTGAGACTCGACTTAGCTGGTTTTCAAAGGTTATTCTTGTTTTCTGCCATTTTTATCAACACAAGTCAAGAGTATGAAAACATTATTGTAAAAGTAAATGGTTTTTAATCAATGTAAATTTATAATTACTGACGTTCGATGTAAATATACCAGTCGGCAGAATTCGACGAGTATATTGCTTTCTGACCATCGGCGCAACTCGACCATTCCCACTATAAGTGATGCAATAATACTTCTAAACTTACCACCCCAGATGCAGATCTGTAGTTTGAGTGGTAAGATCTCTTGGCCCAGCTGCCATCAGCGACAACAGTTAGAAGAGGGCAGTTGTACTTACCGACGTCACCACGTTGTCTCGCTAAGGCGATCTCTTCCTCTGCAGCTTTCTTCATTTCTTCAATAGCAGAAATTTCCCATCCCTCGGAAACAATTGTGTGCTGTTTGTCGTATGTTCTGTTGCTCATACAACATACATCCATAGCACCCATTATTTGTTGTAAAGTGGCGTAGCCCCCTCCTGCACTAATTGTTCCCGCCACAGCTGAAGTGTTTATATTGACGTACCCACTAATTTCAGGCTCAGTCCAAACCGTATCTATTTTTCTGTACATCTCACACTCGAATACAAAACCTGATCGAAGTCCTTTTTTTATTTCTAATTTTAAGGACATATTTTTTAAGGAACAATCAAATACGGTACCGTGATCACTTATTCTTTTTATTTCGTTTATAAAATACACAATGTCGATGATACGGCGGCCCGAAATTATCTCTGAACAAGAAATGGTTGGAATATTTTCCGTCGGAGTTGTCACTAGGGGCTGATTACAATTATGTAAATTATTAAATTCCGTATTATTTTGGTCCACATCACAGTTAATAACAACGGCATCTGTTACACTACAATTTTCGGTTTCAATTTTTTACTTCCATATTTCCTTAAGGAATGGAAGTATGGTGATGGCAAAAAAAATCGTGTTCGAGATTATTGCAGATTCTGATTCTACTACACTCAAAACATGAAAAAAAGTCGTTTTCCGAAAAGTGTGTGTGTGTGTGTGTGTCTGTCTGTCTGTCTGTCTGTGTGTCTGTCTGTCTGTGTGTCTGTCTGTCTATCTGTAGATTTTTTTTCTATGGCAAACGATAACTGCCGCAAATTCAAACAGAATCAAATAATTTTTTGCATGCAGCTCTGATTTGCAGAGTACTCGCGACCTATTGTTTTTGGTGAAGATCGGTTGAGGGAAAGGGGTAGTTTACCTGCAACGGTTTTTTTTTAGCAAGGGTAATTTTGTTTGTTTGGCAAACGATAACAGCCGCAAATTCAAACAGAATCAAATAATGTTTCGCACACAGCCCTGAATTGTAGAGTTCTCACGATCTGTTGATTTTGGTGAAGATCGATTAAGGGAAAGGGGTAGTTTACCTGTAACGTTTTATGTTTTAACAAGGGTATTTCCTATGGCAAACGATAACAGCCGCAAATTCAAACAGAATCAAAAGATTATTTGCATAAAGCCCTAAATTGTAGAGTTCTCAAGACCTATTGTTTTTGGTGAAGATCGGTTGAGGGAAAGGGGTAGTTTACCAGCAACGTTTTTTTAACAAGGGTATTTTCTATGGCAAACGATAACAGCCGCAAATTCAAACAGAATCAAATAATGTTTTGCATACAGCCCTGATTTGTAGAGTACTCAAGACCTATTCTTTTTGGTGAAGATCGGTTAAGGGAAAGGGGTAGTTTACCTGTAACGTTTTATGTTTTAACAAGGGTTTTTCATATGGCAAACGATAACAGCCGCAAATTCAAACAGAATCAAAAGATTATTTGCATACAGCCCTAAATTGTAGAGTTCTCAAGACCTATTGTTTTTGGTGAAGATCGGTTGAGGGAAAGGGGTAGTTTACCTGCAACGTTTTTTTAACAAGGGTATTTTCTATGGCAAACGATAACAGCCGCAAATTCAAACAGAATCAAATAATGTTTTGCATACAGCCCTGATTTGTAGAGTACTCAAGACCTATTGTTTTTGGTGAAGATCGGTTAAGGGGAAGGGGTAGTTTACCTGCAACGTTTTTTTATCAAGCGTATTTTCTATGGCAAACGATAACAGCCGCAAATTCAAACAGAATCAAATAATGTTTTGCATACGTCCCTGAATTGTAGAGGTCTCAATGATTTTCGATTTTGGTGAAGATCGGTTAAGGGGAAGGGGTAGTTTACCAGCAACCTTTTACGTTTTAACAAGAGTAAAGTACTTGAAAATTTATTTAAACTTTTTGAAACAATGGTAATTGTTAAAAATAAAATAATTTTGTTGCCAGGCAATAAAATTATAATTTTTTCATTTTAATGTAATATAATATTTTTCATTTATTTTACTTTTTACTTCCATATTCTTTAAGGAATGGAAGTATGGTGATGGCAAAAAAAATCGTGTTCGAGATTATTGCAGATTCTGATTCTACTACACTCAAAACATGAAAAAAAGTCGTATTCCGAAAAGTGTGTGTGTGTGTGTGTGTCTGTAGATTTTTTTTCTATGGCAAACGATAACTGCCGCAAATTCAAACAGAATCAAATAATTTTTTGCATACAGCCCTGATTTGTAGAGTACTCGTGACCTATTGTTTTTGGTGAAGATCGGTTGAGGGAAAGGGGGTAGTTTACCTGCAACGTTTCTTTAACAAGGGTATTTTCTATGGCAAACGATAACAGCTGCAAATTCAAACAGAATCAAATAATGTTTTGCATACAGCCCTGATTTGTAGAGTACTCAAGACCTATTGTTTTTGGTGAAGATCGGTTAAGGGGAAGGGGTAGTTTACCAGCAACGTTTTTTTATCAAGCGTATTTTCTATGGCAAACGATAACTGCCGCAAATTCAAACAGAATCAAATAATTTTTTGCATACGTCCCTGAATTGTAGAGGTCTCAAGGACTTTCGATTTTGGTGAAGATCGGTTAAGGGGAAGGGGTAGTTTACCTGCAACATTTTACGTTTTAACAAGAGTAAAGTACTTGAAAATTTATTTAAACTTTTTCAAACAATGGTAATTGTTAAAAATAAAATAATTTTGTTGCCAAGCAAAAAAATTAAAATTTTTTCATTTTAATGTACATCATGTATAAGAGAAAATATATCGCGCTTGGCAGGCGATATTAAGATTTAAATATAAATCTTAGAATATGGAAGTCATGTATGGTTCTCCATACCGATATTTTTTTCTTATTGTTCTTCACACGTTCAGGAACTAAATTATATTGTTTTAATATTCTCCACTCCGCTAGTCTTTCACCACCACGATTTTTCCGTTTAAGAGTATTCTTTTTATTACCCATAGTAATAATTAAATAACAAAAAAGATAAAGACAGTGAATCGTAACGTCACACAGAACACAGTTGAACAGTCATAACAGTTGAAAGCGATAACAACACGAACGCGGACAATGTAATTTACCGCCACTGTATACCATCTCTTCGCTGTAACCTTGAGGTCCCCTCCAGTCCGGCGCCGTCTCGTCTAATCGTCTTGGCTTTCTCGCCGCAGTGATATTCATCCGCCACATACAAGTTGCTTTCTTGGCCGCCAGGCGGCAGAGTTATCACTTGTTAAAATTTGACAGACCGTTGTGAACACAGTTTCATTTAAAAGTAAATAATATTGTCATCGGAGACAAACGTTATTGTATTATATATCTTTCCAAAGGCAATGAAATTATGAAGCGAGTCCGCTGCTTCAGAATCTTTTTTTTTTTATTACTTTCACTAATCAAGGTCAAATATTGTAAAATATAATTAATTTTTTTTAAACACTAATTATAATTTTACAACTTGTTACAGCGGATCCAGTCCAGATTTTTTAGTTCTTTAAAAATACACCTCGTTTGTAATTTTCCGTTTACGATTTAGGGAGAAATGTACTTGTGAATAAAGCATTGTTCTTATGGACTTTGAAATTCAATACGGCGGTGTGCATGCAGACCCTTAAGGCAAGCCTCTATTTGAGTGAGAATTGTAGAATACTCCTCGAAATTCAAGATAGTACCGCCAATCACGCGACGTAAATGATATTTGACACTTTTCACCCCGCTTTCCCACAAGCCACCGAAATGAGGGGCTGAGGGTGGAATAAAGGACCACTTGATACCGCGGGGACCGCAAAACTCCTGAGTAGATTGCTCAACTCCCTTAGAATTTAAAAACCTGTATAAATCGTATAAGGTGCGGCTGGCACGACGAAAATTCGTACCATTATCCGAAAATATCTGCGCGGGAATACCTCTGCGCGCGATGAACCTTTTTAAGGCCGCTATAAAGGCGTTGGAGGTGAGATCTGATACAAGTTCCAAATGAATGGCCTTTGTGCACATGCATATAAATAACGCAATATATGCCTTTGACGTGGATTTTGAGCGCTGCCCGCCATGGCGTAAAGGTACGGGACCGGCGTAGTCCACGACCGATTGGGAAAATGGCTTAGCAGGCGTGACCCTGGAAGGGGGTAACTGACCCAATAATTGATTCGCGCCTCTAGCACGGTAACGGAAGCAAATGATACATTTATGTGTTACTGAGCGGATATAAGATTTGTCATTAATAATCCAATATTTTTGTCTGAGAGAGGACTGGGTCAATTGCACCCCAGAGTGCAACAAACGGAGATGTTCATAGGCAACTATATGATTAATTTGGTGAGATGAGAATGCGGGTGCAAAATTATTTGATGTTTGCTCGCGTAGTTACGTTGGGAGAGCTGCAGGCGTCCACCCACTCTCAAAGTACCTGTGTCATCCAGGAAGGGGTTGAGTGAAAGAATTTTACTGCCGCTGGGAATGCAGCGATGTGCCTCAAGCTCCTTAACCTCCATGCCGAAGTGCAAATGCTGAGACTGGCGAACAAAGAACAAAAGTGTATCATGCAACTCTTGAGCAGACAAAAAGGAAGTGCCCCTGTCAACAACCGGGAGCCTAGAGTTACGAATAAATCTGCGGCAATATGCGAAGACGCGGATGAGTCTTGTAAGGGATGAGTAATTTTCAACATAGCTGGGGGTGGAAGAGGCGACAATTAGTGAGGTTTGGACCTGCTTACGACGATCTTGCTCCAGGTCGGGGTACGTACAGGGCGCATGAGTATCGAAGGCACTAATGGGCCATGATGATGACTCATGGGCTAACCAGGACGGACCATGCCACAATTGAGGTTTGCTGTGCAAACTACGAGGGAGGCAACCGCGTGATAAAATGTCGGCAGGGTTGTCAGATGATAATACATGATGCCAAGTTCCCCGGTTAATAAGACGCTGTATTTCCGCGACACGGTTGGCTACAAATACCTTCCAGCGGGAAGATTGCTGATGTATCCAATGTAAAGCTATCATCGAGTCTGAATAGAAATATAATTCGTCAAATTTGTAGTTGACGGCATCTAAAACTTTAGAAGTTAACTGCGCCAGCAATAAACAAGCACAAAGTTCAAGCCGGGGTAGCGTTATCTGTTTCAGCGGAGCGACCCTAGATTTTGCGCATAACAGGTTTGAAGATATGGCGCCGTTCGAATAGACTGCCCGCACATAAATACAGCACGCGTAACCTTTAGCCGACGCGTCGGCGAATCCGTGAAGCTGTAATGAAATGATTTGATAATTGTTTAGACTCTTAACCGACCTTGTAATTTTAAAATGAGTGTCGGAAACTAATTGAGAGTAAAGTTCCAACCATTGATTGGATAATGAGCCAGATAAGGGTTCGTCCCAACTCGTGCCCGCCAACCACAACTGTTGTACAAAATGCTTGCACCAAAACGTAATGGGGCCAATAAGACCCAACGGGTCGTAAATCCCTGCAATGACCGACAAACACACTTCTTTTGTTGAACACGGCCAAATTGCCATCACCCCGAACGGTATATAAAAAACTGTCTTCGTTAACGCTCCATTGGATTCCCAATGTACGCACGTATTGATTTTTGCTAAAGTCATGAGGAACGTGGGCGCGAGAGGCCATAATGTTCTGGTCGTTAGAAAACCATTTATGTAAAGTAAAACCATATCTGTTTAGCAAATCCACGATGTCGGACCTCATTTTAGATAGCACGTTCGGATCGTCCGATCCCGTCATAAGATCGTCTACATAAAAACCATTGGCTATGGCTAAGCAAGCCATAGGGTGGTCGGATTTATTTTCGTGGGCTATCTGAGCCAGACATCTAGTTGCCAGAAAAGAGGCACTTGCAGTCCCATAAGTGACTGTCCTTAAAGCGTAATGTTGGAGTTCCTTATGCGGTGCGTCACGCCAAACGATACGCTGCAAATTGGAATCCTTTGGGTTAACCAAAATTTGTCGATACATTTTTTCAATGTCTGCAATGAGGACGTATCGGTGAGTACGGAAACGAACCATGATCGAGAACAGATCCTGCTGGATCGTGGGACCGACCATCAGAGTATCGTTGAGGGACAAATTATTTGTCGTTTTAGCGGAGCCGTCGAAAACAACACGTAACTTAGTGGTTATGCTGGAACCCTTAAAGACTGAGTGATGAGGCAAATAAAAAATGTCTGATTTGTCAAGCGACAAATCGTACTCATTAAGTGAAGACATATGACCAAGCTTCAAGTATTCACGCATGAACTCGCTATAGCCTTTGTAAAGGGCAGGGTTCTGCTTGAACTTAAACTCTAGCGACTGAAACCTGCGGATTGCTCCGCGAAGAGAATCGCCCAAATGAGACTTGTCTGACCTGCGGGGAAGGGATACCACAAATCTTCCTCCGTGGTTGCGGACAGTATTTGTCACAAAATGCTTTTCACATGCCGAGTCCTCAGAGGAGGGATCACGACTAGAGATCTCCTCCATCTTCCAGAATTCCTTTAGTTGCGAAGAAATCTCACTGTCATCTTTACAGACCATAAAGGATGAAACCGGTTTAGTCATGTCGACATTGAAAGGTAAATTACCTGCTAGAATGAATTCTAGCTTAGTCTCCTGAATTATGGGAAAGTGCGGGCCGTGGATAAATTTAATAGGTTCGATTAATTGCAAATAATACTGAGCACCGAGCAATACATCGACTTGCGACGAGAAGTTGAGGTGTGGGTCAGCTAAGAATACGTCCTTCGGTAAATTTAAAGATGCGAGATCAAACGATTCCGCCGGTAGATTATTAGTTACGCTGGGAAGCACGGCGCAATGTACGTTCAAAGAAAAGGTTTATAGCGAGACTGTAACCTTACTCTTGTACTGAAGTCAGCCTGGGACAGTGAGTTGTTTATACCCGTTATGGGTAATTGAGATTTAACCAATTTAAGGCCCATTCGACGTGCGAAATCCATAGTACAGAAGTTCGCTTGCGAGCCGGAATCCAATAAAATTCTAACTGGGAACTTTCTACCGGCATGATCAATTGTCATACAGACTGCGGTAGATAACAATATTGACTTATTCGTTTGCAATTTTAGTGAACATTGGTTGTTGATGGAAGATCCGTTTTTGTTAGGCAAGTGAATCATGGTGTGGTGACGCTTCGCACACTTTCTACAAGAAAATTTTGATGGGCAGTGGGAACTTTCGTGGCCCGGACGAAGGCAATTTAAACAAAGTTTGTTTTTTATTATAATGTTTTTTCTTTCAGGGATAGTAAGCGATGTAAATTGAGAGCAATCAGTAATTCTGTGTTTCCCGTTACATAATTTACATAAATTATTTCCGACATGAGAGTGGAATGCCCCCCTAGGAGCGCTTATCGGTTTAATTGCCTTGCGATAAGGAGTCTTATCACTACCATTTAACTTGCTCGCTGAAGTAGTTGCGCTATCAAGATTTTGTAATAATTGTCTGCGTGTATTTAAGAATTTTATAAAATTATTAAAATCAGGGATTTTATGTTCTGACAAGCTCTCTTTCCACAACCGAAGAGTGTAACTATCGAGTTTTTGAACCAAATAATGAATAACAATGATTTCGAATGTATTTACTGGTAAGTTGAGGTTATTTAAGGCATTAATATTGGCGGTTATTTCATCAATGAATCTGGAAACGCTAATTTGGGATTCTTGTTGAACCGATTGGACGGCCAGGACATTCCCGACATGATGGGCGGAGACAATTAACTTACTGTCATACCTATTTTTTAACAGATCGATAGCCACCGCGTAGTTTTCATGAGTGATTGGCAGTGATTTTATTACGTTCAGCGCCTCGCCAGATAATGACGAGTGCAAATAGTGTAGTTTTTGTATGTCTGTCAGGTCGGTTCTGACGTGTATTAGTTCGAGAAAGATATTATAATAATGCTGCCACTCAATAATGCTTCCCGCAAACCGAGGTAATTTGATCGGTTCCAACTGTATGGGGGGGGGGTTTAAGATGCGTACTTTCTGCATTAATTAAGGGTTTTGATTCACATGCTCTGCTTGCTCCAACAAGTGTTGCAACTTACATTCTATGTTGCAAAGATCGTCCTCAGTTTGGACTCTATCACTTGCTAATGCAAAATCCGCTTCCTCGGATTCGATTTGAGATTGTATTTCATCGTATTTGTTGGACAATTCCATCAAATGCCGAAGTTTTATTTTCAGCGCATGATGATCGCTGGTTTCCAAATCGAAATTGTCCGCGAAGGTGTTTACGCGGGATATCGAAGCTTTAATAGTGCCTCGCTTCTTTATTAAAGCTTTTACATCCGCCATAATTACAATTTAAAATATAATTTAGAATAATTTGAGCGCAGAGCAAGTGAACAATGGACTTAAATTTTGATAAAATCTGAATAAGGTGCGGTAGCTAGCGATCGTTATATAGCTTAACACAATACTTGCTACAACATATGCTTATTATCTCTATTAAAACAGCCTCTATTAGAATTTAAGAATTATTGAAATTATGAATTTAAATAATAATAATAATAATACATATAGTCTAGTCTCGATGCTTGAACTCACAATGAGTTGCTAATTAGTTACGAAAATATGTTCAATAATCATGATATATGTTTACACAAAGGAGTCAAAAATAACATGTTGAATATGAAATATTGCTTAGAACGTTATGTCCATACATTATTTAAATAATTATACTAATAAGTAAAAGGTTCATAGTCACATGGAATCCTAGCGTGTTACGAACTGCTGTGGTCCTGTTGGTTCCGATCTGAATCCGTCCGTCAATCCTATGCTGTTGGTGACCCGCCTGTTCGTGCTGGTTCGATGAAGTCTGTCATCGTATATCAGCGTACATTACAGTTGTGGAATTGCTGCTACTGTATAACTGCCTTGACGATTCCTGTCGTGTCAGCTCTGTCGTTCTGTTGTATCTTGGTAGTCACTTGTTTGAAGTCGTTTTTTCGGTGATAAATGGCATGCCACGGTCAGCAATTTAAATTTGAGGGTTTTTGAATTTTGAAGCTTTTTCTGGAACTAGGACCTTTGCCCAATGAAATAAATGTTTTGAAGTAGTGACCCACAATATTGCCCATAAGGCGGAAATAAAATCCAGATTAGTGGACAAGAAAATGTTGTCGCTTGTGGACGAAAAACTATGAAATCCGGTTCGGTTGGACCAAAAATGTTGCGTGCTGGAAGCTCTTGAAGTTTCTCGAGTTGCTCCAAGAGACGCTAAATGAAGAGGGCTGGTTTGAAGGTATAACGAAGTTGACTGTATTGAATTTATATTATGCTGTTCATTTATTGACAACTTTATATTTTAGATGTTATTGCTGACACGTGCAGATGTTTTTCTGGCCATAACGCCCGTTAAATAAGTTTTAATAAAAGTCAAACGCCATAATAAATAGACGGAAGTCGCCTGAATTAAATTAGTGAAGGTTGCACATGACGAAAAATTGAATAATGAGATCCAGAAGCCGCGGCTGGAAGAGTAATGTTAACGAATGTACAGCTCGGAGTATCTAAAATAACTGAACAAAAATTGACCACCGTGAGCCCAGCTGCCGGCTGGCGGCGGTAGATAACCAACGTGACGTCATCCGCTCGTGCCGCAATGCGGTACTTACAACACAGACATAGAAATACAGTACAAGGTTCGAACAATAACAGTGTTTATAAAAAGACTTTTCACTTGTTGTAGCGCTTCATCGTGGTCTTTTGTCCACTCCCATTTAAACCCTTTGTTTAACAACTTCAACAATGGAACAGTACTTTCCGCATATTTACTTGTAAACCTCTGATAGTAGTTAGCTAAACCTAGAAATGACTTTAGCTGCTTGCAGTTCTTTGGAGTTGGACATTATTGTATGGCTTTTATCATCTCTGGGTCCGTGGTTATTCCTTCCACTGAGATTCGGTGACCTAAAAACTTAATTTCCTCCTTACCAAACTCTGATTTCCGCAGATTCAGCGTTATGTTTGCTGATCTTAATTTTGCAAAAATATTTCTTAAATGTTGTAAGTGCTCCTCGAATGTTTGTGACACACATAGAATATCATCTACGAACTCTAGTGTATACTTCTCTACCTCATTACCTAAGGCACTGTCTAAACACCTTACCATTGCAGCTAAGCTGGTGCTCAGGCCAAAAGGTACCACTTTAAATTGGTAGCACTTGTTTTTATACAAAAATGCCGTATACTGTCTATCACATTTGCGGATTGGAATTTGCGAAAATCCGGATGTTAAGTCCAGTTTGGTCATGTACTTAACTCCATTACATTTTTGGAACAATTCTTCCACACTCCTTGCGCACTAGTAATCAGGTATTAATACAGAATTTAATTTCCTGGCATCAAGGCATAAGCGGATACTCCCGTTCGGCTTGGTGACAACTACTAAAGGGTTAATATAGGGACTTCTTGCCCTCTCTGTAACTCCATTCGCTAACATCTGTTGGACCTCCTTTTCCACTTCTTCTCTATAGTGTAAAGGGATTGGATAAGTCCTTTGCACAAATGATGCGTTTTCAGTAAGTGTTAACTGATGTTCATAGAACTTAGCTCTTCCAGGCTCTGTTCTAAAAACATCCCTATACTCATAGACGAGTTGCTGAATTTGGTTTTGTTGCTTGTTGTTCAACTCAGTCCCGATGTTGATTTCTGGAGTATCTTCAATACTGTGCTGGTCACTCCTAACGTCAACTACCGGTTTCTCTCCATACCCTTTTATGACACTTACCGACTTCCAATGCTTAAATTCTTTAATGTTTACACTGATTTTCTTGGTATTTATTTCCATCGTGGTTAGGGTAGTTCTTTTGAAATTTATTTCTGTCTTCCATTCAAGTAACGTATCTACCCCAATAATACAGTTATGAACGAGTTTCGGGACTATAAGAGCTACAATTTGGGTTTGGGTACCATTTATATTGATAGGTAAATAAATTTGTTCAGTTATCTTTTGCATTTTGGCTCCAGTGGCTCCCTGTACATTACAATTTTTTACGGGTAGTCTGGGACAATTACGCAACTGACTATTATTTTCTACAAACTTTGAGCTGACACAGGTTACCTCACTGCCGGTGTCTATTAACGCTCTTACTAGTAGATTACTGATTTCACAAATTATTTCCGGACATTCAGGATAATGGTTTCTACCCAATTCTTGCTCTTCTTTTAACAAGAACTCCCTATCGTTCATTTGATTTATATTATTTGTTAATTTCCTTTTAACTGTATTAATGGGTTGTTTCACTGCAGGTAATGGTAGATTTAGTTTTGTTTCTTTTCTACCTGCAGTGGCTTCCCGTTTCCCGTATTCGTTTTACTAGTAGACGGTTGTGGCTCGGTAGATGATATGGTTGTCTTACATACCTTAAACCCTTTACTTGGTCGGGTTTCAACGCTCCTACTTCTACCCTTCTCTTCCAATTCCTGCCGATATTGGGGTTTATTACCCGGATATGGGGTAAACCTTTTTTCTTTTGGGCGCTCATTGTCTCTTCTCTTCGTTGGGTAGAAAGTTGGTTCCTGATGATCGCCTCTAGGGTGGTTACTCAGCTGATTATTTACTCGCTTCAGGTCCCTCTCTAGGTCTTGACATTCATCCACGACCATTATAAACTTTTCTAGGGTATCCACTCCTCTAGTAGTGGTTGCTACTCTAGTGCGTTCCGAGAAATGACGCGCTAGCTTATACACTAGGTATCTCTCCTCCATTGGTGGTGTTAAATGCTTTACTTGTGCCATTACGTTTAGCACATAGTTGGTGGTTGTCATATTCATGGACGGGTGATAATTACCAAATTCCAGATGATCACGAACCCTTCTTTGAATCTGTATGTTCCAGTATTGAGCAAGGAATTTCTCTCTGAAGTCGGCGTAGGTTTGGACTCGGTCCGAGATGACTTTCCACCACGTACCTGCCCAATTCTTGAGGAATCGGCCTAACATGTCCTTCTTGTCCTCGTCGTCCATCAGTGGGTTTACGCGAGTTACATAAGCCTCAAACAGCCTTAGAAACTCCACAGGATTCTCATGTGGGTTTCCTGAGAATACAAGGTTTTCCGGTTTTTCCTTATAGGCGCCACACCTCACGACTTTGGTTTGCTGTGACTTCATTGCCTTAGTCACATCTTCCCGCATTACCTTTAATTGCTGTTCTACCTTTTGATGTACTTCGTCTCGGTCAGCCTTACTCTCTACTTGTTTCTTAACCTCTTTAATATTTTCACCCAGTTGGGTGCACTCTACCCTAGTACTCTGGATTTCTTCTTTATTTAGAAGCGTTTGGGTTTTTAACTCAGCAGTTACTTCGCTGAATTGTTGGTTAATAAGGGTTACTTTCTGTTCTAACCGTTCATGAAATTCGTTTCTAAATTTATTTAGTTTTTCGTCTTGGCGGCGAAAATTAGTACTTACTTGTTTTTTAAATTCCTCTATTGTAGCTTTAACCTCTTCGGTATGGTTATCAAACTTAAGATTACTCTCATATATTTTGCTATTGGTACTATCTATTTTACTAGCTAAATTAGCTATTTCTTGATCTATTTTAAATGTAGCTTCTTTACTACTTTGTTCTATTTGGCTAGTTAAATTTTCGTTTATTTGTTTCATTTCGCTAGATAAATATTTATTAGTTTGCTCTATTTTATTATTAACATCATTTATTAATTTTTTATTACTTTCTTCTAAATTTTGATTATTTTCTTTAATTTTATTATTTGTATCTTTTATTTCACTAGATAATTGACCCTTTGTATTTTAAATTTTACTTTCAATTTTACTATTATTTTCATCCATTTTAGTGGTCAACTGCTTGAACATCTGTTCAATTGCTGCCATATCTACTGTTTGTGATTTAGCCATTTTTTTTTTTTACAATAACTATTTAACAAAGTTTATTTTAATATTTAACCCTTCAACAGTTATTTGTAACCTTAAATATTCCACTTCGTTTCAAATTAAGTATTATTACAATTCAAACTAGTCACTTGGGTTTATATCGGTTTAATCGAGTTTACTCGGGCCCATTAGTTGCGGCGCCAAATTATATAAAGACCTTTTTGTCTATCTATTTACTTTATATATATAATGATAGAACAAATCTTACTTACCCGTGACTTTTTACTTTACCTGGGCGCCAGAACAAATCCCAGATACAAATGACACGGATTCAGCTTAGCTCAGAGCACAGAGACACACTATCTCAGGATTCGTTCAGTGAGTGGAAATTTAAGGGTAATCGTTACAAATAACTCTTAAAAATTGTTGAAGTTTGTTTAATTAACGATTCTGTTATTGTATTAATTTCTTTAAAAGTTAAGTTAATGACTTATTGCTAACTTAAATCTTATTGGTTAATGAGTGTGCTTGAAAAGTGAAGATTAAAACGTCCAAACGACCAATTGCTCTTATCTGGTTTATTTAGGGATTTTATATCTCCCAAACCAGTGCTAAAGAACGGGTCTGCAATAATTTGCACGTTCAATACTACACCTCACTCTCCATTCAACACTCCTATATTACTTTATATCTAATCTTAATAATTAAATACAAAATTTGAATTTATATAGTGTCTTTTTAAAAAATGTTTATTGATTTAATTATTTATTTTGTTATTTATGTTCATTGATCAATGAATACATTTCTTATCTGATTGATGCGTCGACCGTAGATAGTAATCAGTAGAGATACTCCTTTTGATGATTCGACTCAGAAGAAATGATGTTGGCCAATAATGTTGACTGATGATCCTGGACAATTACAGATGCTGTAGCTACTCTGGTGCACAGGTCACTTCACTGTTAATTAATTATTTATTAATTAATTATTGAATTAATTAACTATTACGCAGCGAGCTTATTTATTGAACCTTACTAGTTCCTCTACTACTGCGGACCATTTCGTGAACTGTTTATTTAAATAAATACTTTGCGTTGTTGGTGCAATTTAGCTCGTATTTAACACACGTCTTGCTTATTTAATGCCCGAACGAAGAGTGCTCAATTCCCTGATTCTGAGTTGGCGTCTCCTCTTAATACAGGATTGTGATTGGTTGTTCCAAATAAATCATGTGTTTTCCACTTGAAACAATATCGAACAAGTCGGTCAAACGCTCCTTAACAAGTTTGAGATGGTAGAGAATTACTGGCTTTTTTTCATACTTCCTCTGTTTGCAAATCGTTTGATTACAGGTATTTGCAAACGTGATTTCAAAGATCTGACCACAGAATATTATTGCTTTGGTCTTTCTCTGTATGTGTGTGAAAACACCTAATTCGTACCTAGCCTAATTCTCTAGTTATATCTCTTGGCGTTCTTCTTCTTCTGTATAACTTCTTTAAATATTAATTATATTAGTTGATATTTTGGCTACTTATAGAGCTTTAATTGCTGAACACTATGCAGGTTTCAGAATTGCCGTATATTTATTAGTTTTGAAGATATTGCAGTTTTAATAAATAAAATTAATTGAATAAAATTTCACGTCTGTGCCCGCATCAGTAGTAGCAGTGGCGATGTTAGACAGAGATGGCTGTGATTATTCCCTCTCTCTCTTGCTTACACCGCTAGACTAGCACAGTTTGACACTTTCATATAACGATCTGATAGGTATATATATAATAGGGTTGCTACAGCTAGTGCCGTCTCCCTTCCTTTAACCTGGCTTTCCAATTCTCCCGATGTTCCCATTGTCCTTCCTCAAGTCCTATATGTTGCATAGCTTCATCCACTACGTCCCTCTAAGATCTTCTCGGTCTTCCACTTTTTCTCCTTCCTAATGGACTCCATTCCGTCACTTTGTTGATCCACCTATTTTGGGCTCTCCGGACATGACCCATGACCGTACCACACCAATCTTTTTTCTTCAATGTAGTCAATTACACTTCTTTCCGTTTCCATTCTTCTTCTGATCTCCTCGTTTGTTATTCGGTCTGCTCTCGTTATTCCACAGCACCTCCTCCAATATACCATCTCCGTTGCAAGAAGAATTCTTTTTGTTAAAAACCCATACTTCCGCTGCATACATCATAATGCTTTGGACTATGGTCTGCTATATCATTTTTTGGTGCTTTTTCTAATCTTTTTGTCCCATATAACACTGTGTAATTGTCTAATCCCTGTTCTAGTCTGCCCTAATCTACTTTTTATTTCCTCTTCCGTTGTGCCTTGTTTACTCACTGTGAATCCTAGGTACTTGAATTTGTCTGTTCCTCTAATTTTAACATTTTCGTCTACTTCTAAATCTGTTGTTTCTTCATCTCTAATTGCCAAGTATTCAGTCTTTTTTATGTTTATTTCCAATCCCATCTTTGTGTATTCTTCATTCAGCTTTCTGACCATGTAGCTTAGATCTTCTTCATCCTGGGCTATAACTATCTGGTCATCGGCGGTGTAACGGGGCAAAATTTATATAATAATTTTATAAATAACTTCATGGAAATAACTTAACATTGGAAGATGAGGCCCACATAAGGTGATGCGACAGCCAGTGAGAGCTTCATAACCATATACGGTTTTGAAGCAAATCGAGAGTTTATTTGCGGCCAGTGACTAACACCGAAAGAATTTTGTTGACGGAAATCTGTTTGTGGCGAGTTGAAGAGGTGATACAAAGCACAACGGAACTTTTCAATACCAAGGACGAGATGTATGGCGGGGAACGGAATGAACTGGTTTTAAGACGTCACCAAACAAAAAACTTGGGCGAGGTTGAAACGCTGAACGGCAGTCTCGAGACAAACGCTGCACAGCACGCCTGTGCTGAGTGCCCGCGGGCCATTACGTAGATCTACACCCACTAAATTGTGTTTAAACCATAAATTAACTCTCAAAGTTCTTTTTAAAGTGATGGAACAACATCGAAGATCAATATTTCAAAGTTTCGGACAGTAAGCGTAATAGTTTCATCCAGGAAAAGTGTTGTACCACAAGTAATGAACTGACGGCGAGAGTACATTTCAGATAAGTAACTTGGCCAAAAAACCAAAATTAATTTAAATGAATAAATCATAAATGAGATCTCAATAAATAAAAGATATATATATAGATATGTAAAAGTATGAAAGTGTGTGTGGTTGTGTGAACGAAGAATATATTCTAATTCTTAGAACGACGAATTTAATATTTAAAACACTGAAACGTTTCAGCGGGCCATGTATTTATTCACATACTATACCCTATACATAAATTCAAAATTTTCATAAGGAAAATGAAAAGAAGAATCAGGAGTGGCTCAATGAAAGCAGAAAAAGAACATACGGGGGTGAGTACGTAAATATATTAAATATTAAAGAAGAAGAAAATGCTAAAGATTGTTAAGTCATAAAGTACAGTATAAGGTAGTCTGGAAATGTACACAGGAAACGAAAGGAAGAGATTCAAAACAATTACGGAGTGGAAAGCAGGACTGCGGAAGAGGAATAGATCCAAGAAAAACTGATTAATTTGTAGTGAACATAAGGATGAATGGGAATAGACTGGAAAGCAAAAAGAGTCAAAACATAACGAAATGGAAAAAAATTTCAAACAGAACAAAAATAATATAGATTCAAATTAATTTACCTTTTTTTATCCGTCGTGTGACTTCTTATTGTATTTATGTAATAACGCGTTTCGAGGCTTAAGGCCTCATCTTCAGATTTCAGTCCCGTGTGGACGTCGTTAACACAGTAAAATTAAACTACTACACATTAAAATAAAACACACTACACAAGTTAACCGATGTCTGAAAATAATATTAAAGGGCGATGTTCAGTAATGAAGAAAGAGACCTAATTCTCTGTAGGTAAACAGGATCAGACGAGTTCTTCTAAAAAAGTTTTTGTTACTGAATGTAAAGCCTAAAGTCTAAAACAAAACGAATTTAAATACAGAGAACATTATTAGTTCTAAAAATTATAATAGAAAATTAGTAAAACTAGTTACAAATAACAAGGAAAACTTTATTACAACAAATATGTACAAATATACTACAACATATACTTTGTAAAAACTGTTTAATAATACGGTTCACCGACTGTCCCATTGGAGGGATCAGTCAATAGCGTTCAGTATTTAAAAGTATGCCAAAATATATGTGTAAATGCATTATTGCTTATTTTATATGTCTATGTTATTTACTGTTTTATACAGAGGTGCATCCGTACTTACAAACTTACTAAAGCTAATACGTAAATAAATAAAACAACACCCGCGCGCGCCCACACACACTCGCTCACACACTGTGACGGGGTTTGAATTTTCCCGGCATGATTTAAACGTTCAAGGCCGCCAAAGTTGGGCGGCACAGCTAACTCAATCATTAAGGCTGTGTCTGCGCTACGGCGAAGCTATCTAGTAAACTGTATCAGCTGTTTGTGTGCAGCTGGATGGGTTGCTTGCCAAAGGTTTTGTTCGGCAATTCGCAACAGGTTGAGTTTATTTACCATGGTGGGAACGAAGAATACGGGCTTCTTTCTCATTTCATCGCAAACCTTCAATAGAGTGTTCGATGGTCTGACGGCCCAGGGAAAGCGTTTCGTTCATCTTTCATGACTTCGTAAGCTAGTAAAGGGTTTCAGGTGAGCTTAATTAATTTATTCGATGTTAATTTAATGATGGGTTATGTGTGTTATATTTGTGTATGTGTGTGATCCACACGTTTGTAAGGCCTATTTTAGTGTAATACTTTTCTGTTGTAAAATTGAATCACACGTTACTTCCGGTCTGGGAACACGTGGCGAATTTGTATTTAACTGTCTTCGATAAAGTTAAAAGTAAATGTTACAAAAAAAAAATAATAATAAAAGTAAAGGTTTAGTTAAAAGTAAATGGATAAAACAAATCATAGCAATTTAATAAGAGCAACTAAGGTGTTGATAAAAATTGTGACAGTGAGTGTAGTGTGTGTTCCGAGGCGAGAGATTTTAGGGGTGGGTGTATTTTCTGACGGCCATTCTACAAATAAAAAATGTTATAGGGTCCCCGTACAGCTGGGAGAAAGGGAGATGCGGAGATAGTGACACCTACACCATTCACCATCTGCAGAGCAGTGTAGCAGGATGCTCCCCGAAGCCGTCAGGCCCAGAAATACTCCTACTACAGAACACCAAAAGAGATCTGCCCGGAATGAAACTGGCTGGAACTTCTGAACACTTCAAGCACCACCACCAGCACTCATCGCACACTGGTCTACATGGTATCATTTAAGTTCTTCAAAAGTACAGGTGGAAGCATTCCAATTACTCCACAAACCAGTCAACACCAACTCCACGGGTTTTTAATCAAGTGTAACTGACATTTTATACCAATATAAAGACATGCTCTTAAACAAAAGAGTACCAGAAGTCCAGCTGTTTTAAATATAATATTGTAACTAAACTTTTGGCATAATTTAAATTGGTGTTGTAATGTAAATCATACTAGAATTCAATTGTTTGAAGGCGTTTAACTAAACATGCAAATGAAAATAGCACTAATAAAAATTGTTACTGGTTACAAGAGTATTTTATTGCAAGTCCTGTCACTCTAGGCTCCAGCACACCTTTTGCTTCATCTAGGCCAAGTGGTCTAGTTATTAAATATTACGTAATGGCCTAAGTGGTCGTTACAAATGGTAGCAGAGCGTGGTTAACATCTATGTGTGCTGACCTGAAGGTGGGAGGATTTGCAATTGGATTTAAGGGTTTAACATACTTTCTGGGTCTGAAAGGAAGGTGGAGTAGTTATATACATTTAATATTTATAAAATGAAATGAGTTGAAATTTGTTATTAGTGTTGGTGTCCATTAATTGTTCTATGAATCTAGAAAATGTTTGATATTTTATTCCAAGATGTGTTATTACCATTGTTATTCTTAGTGCAAATTATGTCTTTGAATGTTACAATTGCTTCATTATTTTAAATGTTATTATTATTAAATTGTACAACTAGAAGTAACAAAATATTTTGAAAGGGTAACACACATTTACATACTTGAGGTGATACACTCTGCTTTAGGGTTTTTTCTTATGTGGATATGTTGAATTTAGTTCCCGGTTTGTTTTAAATTTTTTGTTTACTTTCGTTTGGGGTTCAATTTAGTGGTGTATATGTATATTTTTGAGTTTGGTTTTGAAATCTGTTCTACACGCACCTGAGTCTGTCAGACCTTGTCTGAGTTGGTCGTAGCCTGTCCTACCCTGTGAAAGATTGCCCAGATTTTGTTGGAACTTTTCATGTGGTTCAATGAATCATCATGTCATGGATGTTAATCACAATGTTTTTTTTTTTTTTTTTTTTTTTTTTTTTTTTTTTTTTTTTTTTTTTTTTTTTGAGTTACTAGACCGTGTGGTTGGACTTGGCCTGAACACTGTATTTTAAGTATTTTTTTTATGAGAATGCGGTTATGGTCGGATCATGCACCCTCGTTGTTGACATTGAGTTGGATTTCGAATGATCCTTGAGCATATTTAAATTCTCTGGATTTTGAGAATTGATTAGATGATAATTTAATGGATTGTACTTGTTTATTGGGTGTCGTATTATAGTGTTTATTCTAGTGTTATTGTTGTTGTGTGTTGTTTGTTTGGTGAATTCTGGGAGCTTGCTCTGCCTCTCGTCTTCACCTCCTTTCTCTTGCTTCGCTAGGGGACCCTGAAGCCACTTGCAGGAAGTCAAGTTTTTCCTCTTCTGTCATCTGTTAGTAGTGAGTTGTTAATATGTGGTATTTAATTGTGTAATTCTGGCGGGGGCTTGTTACTAGAAACTGCCCAACCCCCTTACCGGCATCATCCAGAAACTTCCTGTGGTTGATGGACAAGATGAGGGCAAATTGTTACTTTTCCTTGGGATTGTCTTACAGTTACCAGACTTCCCTGGGGTGTCTGATGAGGCCCTCTTTGCACTCATATATCTGTATTGCCGGGGTCCAATGGCTGAGCGGGTCACACATGTCATGCGACGTGGCGGCAATTTAGACTCATTCCATGGAGAGGTGTTGGACTCTTTTATATCCGGCCGGCTACGAGATCAATTACGCCTGAAACTGTTCTATCGGGTACAGGCCAATGACGAAAGGTTGGTCGATTTTGTTTGTAGTATCAGAGAGTCGGCCCGGATTTTGAAGTTGGGATTGTCGGAGCTGGAAATAGTTCAAGTAATTTTGGAGGGCGTGACGCCCCAAGAAAGATCGCGTTTCTTGGTTTTTGCGGAGCGTCCGCGTTGTTTAGCTGACCTGGACTGGTTGTGTGTAATGCCCAGGGCCACCCAAGCAAATGATGAATCAAGAGGTCCCATGGTTGCGGGTGACCCTAATTACAGGACTGGTGAATGACACACCGTTCTATCACAGGACAGTCCTGGGGTTCCGAGAGTTGATAAGTCCGCTGGGATGAGGGGTCGTAATCCCCCTAAGGTGATTTGTTTTAAGTTTAATAGGCCGGGGCACATTAGACGATTTTGTTCCGGGGTCAGGCCGAGTCCAACGTCCTCTCCCAAGGCGTCAAAGTCGAATTCAAAGAAACGGGGCAACAAGGGGAAGATAAGTCGGAGGTTGTCTTCTCCTCCCCGTCGCGGGTCTTCACAAGTACGTGCCTCCAGGCAGGCAGTAGGTTCAACCTCTTCTGGCAACAAGGTTCTCCAAACCATCAGTAACGCCACCTCTGTATGCCCTTTCCTGATGTTGGAGTTGAAAAGGAGTCAAATTAGATAACTCACGGCTTTCAGTTACTGATCTATGCACTCAGGGAATGTAATTGATGTAACTTTAATTTTCAAAAAAAAAGAATTTGTTTTAAGATACGCAAATGATAGTCAGTATAAATTGAAATATCATTGTATGAAGCTAAATGCAAGTAGGTACATGAATTGTAATGCTTGGTCAACTGCTCAGTCTTTAACAGGTTTATATTATGACAATCCAAGACCTGTTGTTTCTTGAATAAGCCTGCATAGTATATGTTAGTGTAAGTCTGTCGTCACGGTAAAAGTAAAAAAAAAGAAATAATAATAATGCTCCTGTGTAAAGTAGACCCGGTTAATTACGTGGAAAAAATTTCGTAACTTGAAATTGTTACCAAAATAAATAATTAATTTAATTGGGGAAAGTACAAGAATTAATAAAGTCAAACTGTTATAACCGTAATACACATGTAAGTTGAAGGCGTGTGTTATTGAATGAGATTCACCCTATGCGTCCGAGCTGGCTTCTCCAGTTTTGACCTGTCAAGGAAGTAATCGGTGGCATTGTGTAGAGAACAATACGTGAGCGTAAACCCCGCATTCTCACGGACACACTTACCCTACCTTGTTTACTAAATAAAGAGGGTGGCCTACATTCCAGCAAACAGCTGATCGGCTATTTAACTTTGAAATATGTGTGTGTGGAATTTCTGTCTCTCCCTTAGAAGAGAAATTGTTCTTTTCTGAATTATGCAAATTATTTACCCAAGAATTTATCTTATCTATGTAATTAGTGTGTAGTGTTGTAGAATTAGTTTTAATTACGTTTTAATGTGTTAGAACTAAGATAAAAATGGCCCAATTCAATCCGGATTTGTTATTAAAAGACGAGCTGTCTTACGAAGCTCTTTTGCGTGGACTACCCCATGCGAATGTAACAGTCGCGGAATTGCGTAGGTCAATACGCGAATGTGGATTTGATACACCCGCGCAATTAAGCAACCTAAGCGAACTCGATTATGAGAGCGAGAGAGAAATTTGTAATGCCAAGTATAGTAGAGCAAGTATTTTCACCGTGACGACAATTAAATTATGTAGTGACGTAAATTTCAAATAATTAAATAAATGAGCAAGTAAACCCCCCATTGTTAGATAAAGTGTTAAACCCCATGCCCCAAAACAGTAAACTTTTAAACTGAGCGAAACTGAAAACAAAGTAAATAAAGTGTGCTACATAAATATGGTAATTAAATGGGAAATAATTCTAAGTAAGTTTCTTAAATCTCCCCCAAAGTAAATAATAAATAAATTAAAAGAAAAAGGTAAGCTTCTTAGAAAGAAAACCAAAGTAAATCAGAATAAGTGAATAATAATTGCATTAAATAATAATAAGGCTGAATAAATCTTAAGTTAAACTAAATTTGTGTGAAGTGTAGCAGTAAATAAGGGAAAAGAAAATAATAATACAAGTATAGTTACATAGTGTAAACACCCCGGTCGTGGCCAGTTCGAGGAAATAAAGCGTGTTGAGAATTGTAGTAAGCAGCCACCCTCCCTATTGTTCTGAACTGGTACCGAAGTAAACCACCCCTGTGTATTACATTGCATTGTGTAAAGTGTCTCCCCTTCCGCATAGTTTGTTTAAGTATTGTTAAAGAGCTAATGAGAATTATCTTCGTGAGATTCCGCTTCTCTCTGTAGTATAAGATGTTAGGATTAGCAATGATCTAAAGTGGAGTATGGGATCCTCTTTAGATTATATTAGAGATAAGTTTATGATATATAATTAAGAAATAATTATATACCTGTAACGTAACAGGTCACAATGGCGCCGACTGAAAAGGGTAATGATGGGGGCAGAAAGGTGCCAAAAGATCATTAATGAGTGCTGAAAGCTAACTGGTGTAGTTAGAGTAAGCCGATGTCAGTCGGGCCACGATATTGTGAGTTACGGATAATTAGGGAAATTAGTATTAAGACTTAAAATATAAGTTAGCGTGTTAAGAAGTGAGATAAAGGGAATTTCACGAAGGAGAACATTTAAATGAACAAGATCATTTAAAGAGAGATAGAGAAAACAAACCGTATACTAATAATAAATAATAGTAATAATAAATAACTCCACACACTGACACCATACATACCCCAAGTCCCCAATTGTGCGTTAGACTCACAAAACACCCCTAACGTGAAACTTAAGCGGTGGAGTATGTGACGATTTAATTCTAACTGTAATCTTAAATAAATAAAAATTAAGTTTGCGAGCGATTAAGTATTTTTAAATCGCACTATTAAACCTAAAGCCCCTGTACTAAATCAGAATGAGAATGAGAAGTGAATGAAAATCAACAGAAGCACTAATAAAAAAGGTCGAATTGTAAAAAGTTATTATTATCATTATTAACCCTTTGCTAGTCATCATGAGGTGACCTGTTAATTCCGGACTCAACGTGTTTATCGAGTCGTCTGTAATTTAGGAAGATATAAAAATCATAATGTTTATAATTAGAAATTTGAAGGCACGAATAGTAGTTAAAATGACTCACTTAAATTATATATGTATAATTAATGTATGTTTTTTGGTAATAAGAATGTTAACTTAAATAAAAATAGGAACTATATTGTCGCGGAGTACTTGCCCCTCTCCGTTGTTATGTGCCAGTTCAATCGAGAAAGAGTCGCTATGTTGCCGTCACACCGTACAGACGTAAGAGCGAGAGCTCCACCAAAATGTATTTGTTTTTTTATTTAACTTTAGAATATTAGCTACCACTGCTAAACGTGGAGAGCATTGTGTAATGTATGAATAATATAAAGATGTGTTAAGAAGAAAATGTAATAAGTAAAACAAAAACTTAACTGGTGGTAAGCAAGATGACGTCTCCCCTCAAGAGGTAAATCCAATTACAACATCACTCCTGAAGATGTGATCTGCATAAACTTCATAAATACACGTATACGATGCATAAGACGCTGACGAGGACCTCCGTGAATCTACACCTACTTTCACCAAAGAAAGTTCAATCTCCGCAGTGAACATCCGACCTAATTCTTGCCGAAGACACGACACAGATGATGACGCCGACTCCAAGAATTCCCAAGACAGACACCCCAGGACGAGGTTACTACGACCAATTGTAAAGGTGACTCGATAGCTTGGCTATCGAGAGTTAATCATATTTGATACACAACTCACATTAAAAAGAGACTTTTCAAAGACGATTAAGTTTATTTAAAATTAAAATGAGACAATCTAAGAGTTTACTGTAAGATTCAATTATCATACGTTGTAACGCCTTAAATGTAAATGTAATTTATTATCACTTCAAGTAATAATACCATTCTTCAAATGGTAAAAGAAGTCTTGCAAGCGTCTAGATGAACTGAAAATAATTAGAAGTCTTTACTATAAATATATTTAAAGTAAACTCGGATCCGAGGTATAAGAATACATAATCAGTTTGATCCCAAAGTTTTATGAAAAGCATTTAAATATTTTAGTTTAATTAATGATGTCATGGGATCTTTTAGTAACTGTTGTTAATAAAGAGAAGTCGTCTTGTTACACATGAAAATGAGTGCATAAAACAGTAAAATACCTTCCCTTGTTTCCTTATAGTTATATTAAGTAATTTGTTCAATTAATTTGACTTTAATAATAGTTCGTTACAACGTAGGCAGCCCATGTAATTGGCAGGTGTCAGTTAAGATGGGTTCCCTGGATTTGTAACGTGGCAATACGTTACACTCTGATTGCTTACCATGCAGAGCAACAGAATTGTTGGGACCAGAATCTTAAGTGGTTACAGGTAGCATTCAATACGGCCCTCCATGAACCATGGAGATCGTGGTGATCATGGTGAACATGGGGTGGGGCTCCATGAGAGTCATAAGGCCATTCCCTTTGAGATGATGTTTGCATTCTCGCCCACACTTCCATTGGCCAACTTATGGAAAATTGAAGATCTTCTGCCTAATCCTCCTGACATTAGGACAGCACACAGGTGGAAAGAAGCCCGGAAGAATCCGTTCCGTGCGCACAAGCGTGTCCGTGTTCGTTATAATCAGGGGCAAAACTCCCAGTCCCTTTAAGGTTGGGGATTTAGTCTACTGCCAGAGCCACCCGATCAGCTCAGCTGTGGACAAAAGAGCCGCCAAGTTATGCTATCGTTGGTCCGGTCCATACCGCATTCTAAGATTTGTGTCACCAGAGACGGTGAGGTTGGGAGATCCCAACAGTGATATTGAGAAGTTGACCACTCACATATCCAAGTTGAAGTTTTCCCATTGGGCATAGGTAGGTGAGTGGTGGTAGAGGAGTTGTTTTTAGTTGAAGTGTTAACTCTTGGGTTCTCAGTTTGTGAGTTTGGAGGTGTCTTAGGAGGTCAGAGCTTGTGCACGCATGTGATTTCTTGCCTTTTCTTCTTCTTTCTCTCTTCTCCTTGTGCTGGCCCTGGTCAGGTCAGCATGCAGTTCCGCACACTTACACACATACACACCCAGGTACACATGCACTCACACAGTTTCGATTTCTTATCCTTTTCTTCTTGTCTTGTCACCACAGTGTCTCTAACTTCCTGAAAGTGGAATTTTTTCCTGAGACACCCGAGGCACCCAACAGATGCAGTTGCGATTACCTTGTTTTTGGGGCAACCAGGTTGCCCTTTTGGGGTGAGGGTGTGCCGGGGTTTGAATTTTCCCGGCATGATTTAAACGTTCAAGGCCGCCAAAGCTGGGCGGCATAGCTAACTCAATCATTAATGCCGTGTCTGCGCTATGGCGAAGCTATCTAGTAAACCGTATCAGTTGTTTGTGTGCAGCTGGATGGGTTGCTTGCCAAAGGTTATGTTCGGCAATTCGCAACAGGTTGAGTTTATGTACCATGGTGGGAATGAAGAATACAGGCTTCTTTCTCATTTAGTTGCCAACCTTCCAATAGAGTGTTCGATGGTCTGACAGCCCAGGGATAGCGTTTCATGCATCTTTCATGACTTCGTAAGCTAGTAAAGGGTTTCAGGTGGGTTTAATTAATTTATTCAATGTTAATTTATTTAATGATGGGTTATGTGTGTGATCCACACGTTTGTAAGGCCTATTTTAGTGTAATACTTTTCTATTGTAAAATTGAATCACACGTTACCTCCGGTCTGCGAACACGTGGCGAATTTGTATTTAACTGTCTTCGATAAAGTTAAAAGTAAATGTTACAAAAAAAATAATAATAAAAGTAAAGGTTTAGTTAAAAGTAAATGGATAAAACAAATCATAGCAATTTAATAAGAGCAACTAAGGTGTTGATAAAAATTGTGACAGTGAGTGTAGTGTGTGTTCCGAGGCGAGAGAGTTTAGGGGTGGGTGTATTTTCTGACGGCCAATCTACAAATAAAAAATGTTATAGGGTCCCCGTACAGCTGGGAGAAAGGGAGATGCGGAGATAGTGACACCTACACCATTCACCATCTGCAGAGCAGTGTAGCAGGATGCTCCCCGAAGCCGTCAGGCCCAGAAATACTCCTACTATAGAACACCAAAAGAGATCTGCCCGGAAAGAAACTGGCTGGAACTTCTGAACACTTCAAGCACCACCAC
This sequence comes from Magicicada septendecula, assembly GCA_034769895.1. NCBI lineage: Eukaryota > Metazoa > Arthropoda > Insecta > Hemiptera > Cicadidae > Magicicada > Magicicada septendecula. The sequence continues at coordinate 668,379,084 of CM068368.1, forward strand.
CAACACTCATCGCACACTGGTCTACATGGTATCATTTGAGTTCTTCAAAAGTACAGGTGGGAGCATTCCAGTTACTCCACAAACCAGTCAACAACAACTCCACGGGTTTTAAATCAAGTGTAACTGACATTTTATACCAATATAAAGACATGCTCTTAAACAAAAGAGTACCAGAAGTCCAGCTGTTTTAAATATAATATTGTAACTAAACTTTTGGCATGATTTAAATTGATGTTGTAATGTAAATCAGACTAGAATTCAATTGTTTGAAGGCGTTTAACTAAACATGTTATGATAATGAAAATAGCACTAATAAAAATTGTTACTGGCTACAAGAGTATTTTATTGCAAGTCCTGTCACTCTGGGCTCCAGCACACTTTTCGCTTCATCTAGGCCAAGTGGTCTAGTTATTAAATATTACGTAATGGCCTAAGTGGTCGTTACAACACACATTTCGGAATACTTCCTGTGCAGCATCAGTCAGTTTCGCAAACAAGGCACACTTCTTAATTGCTCTTCTTACAGTAGCTCCTGTAGCACTACCAAGGGCTCCCCTGAAGTCTTTTGGCGAATCACGAACCATCTTCAGCGGCACTTTATGTGTGCGGCATCTTTAACAACTCTTTCCGTAGTAGGTATATCATCAGCAGACCTTCAGAAAATGAAGACTACGCTGTCATCCGCTGTGCACTTCTGTGAATGAATACTGCATTATTCAAGACGGACTCAGATTTTAAGGTCAAAACTGCATGAAAATTTGTACCAACGACGGATCCTGTAATAGAAGGTGAAATTTTTTCTGACATGTGCTGGTCCACGGTTATTTTAAATCCCTTTTGTTTACAATTTCTTTTTGAATAAGACTAATTTTATCAGAATTCCTTTATTACTGCAGCTAATACATGAACCAAGACTATTAGGTAACCGTACTCAGAACAATGGGAAAGAAAGTGAATATGCGCAGCGTTTGTTATCTGTGAATTTCTGAAAGCGAAATATTATTTTGTTTACACATCCGTGGTTACATAGCATGGAACGATATAAATTGTTAATATTTTATTGACATTTTTTAAAAGTTTTTGGTCGAATAAATTTGTAGCATCAATACAAAAATATGGGTATGGAGAACGATAAGCGACTTCCATGTTCTAAAATTTATATTTAAAATCATTTACTTGAATTCGGTTCGATAATTTCTAAAACAATCTCCCCCACCCTCAAACTATTTTCACTGTTTATAGATATTTTTGTTATTATGGGGTACTTCTTTAATATAATGTTATTTTTGAGTCACTTTATAAAAATTAGGTACTTTATTCTTATAAAGAAACTGAACTACTCAGGTAATCTTCCTCCTCAACCGATCCCATTAATGATATTTACACTTTCATAGAGTAATAGTTTTCTCATATGTAATTTCTACGGTATCTTATCCTTCAAAATTAAATATTCATACTTGATATCAGCACAGCAATCTTCAATAAATCACCCCCTCCTCCTTCAACTACACTTTCCATTTGTAATTATCTCATTTACCATTTTACAGTGGATTTATATGACTTTACTTTTGGGGCATTTATTTAAGTACTATACTCTTGTTAAAACACAAAACAGAGAAGGTAAACTACCCTTCCCCTTAACTGAACAACCCCATTTTTTATATTCACACTTTTATTGAGTAATAGTTGCATTATATGTAATTACTAAGGTATCTTATCCTTCAAAATGGAGTAGTTTATTCAACTTCAGAAAGGTAATTTTCAAAAAATTAGCCCTCCCCCTTCAACTATCGTTTGTATGTATAGATATTTCGTGTACCTTTCTACAGTGGATTATTATGACTTTCTTTTCAGTATACTTTATTTATCAAAATTACGTACTTTACTCTTGTTAAAACGTAAAACGTTGCAGGTAAACTACCCCTCCCCCTTAACCAATCTTCACCAAAATAAATAGGCCTCGAGTCCTCTACAACTTGGCCACATATGCAAAAAATTATTTGAGTCTGTCTGAATTTACAGCAGTCATCATTCGCCATAGACAAAATTCTACACACAGACACTCACAACTCTTTTCAGAAAATTACTTTTCTTCGTGTTTTGAGGGTAGTACAATCAGAATCAGCCCTTATCTCGAACACAATTTTTTTCGCGATCACCATACTTCCATTTCCTTACAGAACATGAAAGTTAAAGTTACTCTTAATTAGTCTTAATCAGAAAAATTACAAACATCCCGATGACTCTAATATTTTTTTAGTAACATAACAACTATAGAGCACACAACCATACAATAAACACCAACACTTAGGAACGTTCGGATTTTGGTTACAATTCCTTTTAATTTGACATCCATTTGGATTTTCACTTAAAAAAAAGAAGCTCTGATCTCTTTACTGGTCCCTAGGGTCCAGATAAATAGAAATTTTAAAACTTAACATTACATTCCGATTTTAGTCAAAATTGCTTTAACTTCATTTTGTGATTTTATCAAAACTTTCAGCAGTGTTTTGGGCTCTGATGTCCAAAAACTTTTTAAAATTTCAGAAATCTCCAAGTTGTTTAAATTTCCTTTAATTTGATACCTCACATGGGATTTTGCCATTTTTTCACAATTTTGATGTCCCATTCTATTTTTGGAGTGATCAATCCTTGGACATGTGTGCCAAGTTTTATGAAGATCAGTTGATGTGTTCAAAAGTTATCGTGAAACATACCACAAATAGTTAGATAGAAGTACAGACAAATGTCACACCCTAAGAACTCGCTTCCTCGTTCAACAAGAGGCATATGTTATAGGGTGACTTTCAGACGTAATTTCCTTTATCTGTGCCAATCAAAAAGAGCAAAGAAATACTAGTGACCACTACTAGTATTTGTCGATAGGTGTTCTGAGTATGGGTGCTCTGAGCACGGAGCCACAAAAACTTACATTCTTTACTCTAAAATCAAGACATGACAGGTGCATAATTTTACATAATTTTAGAGCAGGTTTTAGCCTGTATGAGGGTCCACCGTGGAAAAAAATTTTCAACATTCCCTATGTAGTGTTGCTCAGAGTAAAGCTGCGAATCTACAGTGTACGTTTCATAGAACAAACACACGGAAAAGAAGGAGTGCTCCAGTCGCTCATGAATCCTGAGCAGAGGGTTCATTCAATAAAGATGAAAAGTCTGTCTATGAACCGTTCCTCTGTAAACACGTGCAGTTACACTGGTTAGCGATCCATAGGAAGCAAATCTGTGTCCACGATGGACACCTTTTCGGCATGCATGTTTTGTTGTGGTGTGCATGTGTTGGTGTGGGTTTCGGCATTTTCCATTTAAAAAGCATGCAAACGTAAGAAAATAAACATGAGTGAGGCCAGAAATAACGCAAATTTTGTGTGTGTGTGTGTGTGTGTGTGTTCTGCCTGCCTTTTGACTGCAGTAGTCTCAATAATAAAACTTTGGAAATGTAAACATTACATAACGGAGGTATTCTTGCCTGCCAGGAATGATACAACTTCATGCATAGATGATTTAAATAAAAATAAAAAAATTATAATCTTTTTACCTAGCAAGTAAATTATTTTATTTTTAACAATTATCATTGTTTCAAAAAGTTTAAACCTATTTTATTTCCATGTTCCATAAGGAAATGGAAGTATGGTGATTGCAAAAAAAAAATCGTGTTCGAGATAAGAGCTGATTCTGATTGTACTACCATCAAAAGGTGAAGAAGTCATTTTCTGAAAAATGTCTGTGTGTAGAATTTTTTCTATGGCGAACGATAACTGCTGCAAATTCAAATAGAATCAAATACTTTTTTGCATGTGTGCCCGAGTTGTAGAGTATTCAAGGCCTATTGATTTTAGTGAAGATCGGTTAAGGGGGAGGGATAGTTTACCTGCAACGTTTTACGTATTTACAAGTGAAAAGTAGTTAATTTGATAAATAAAGTATTCTGAAAAGAAGGTCATAATAATCCACTGTAGAAAGGTAGATAAAATATCTATAAATGAAAAAATTATTTAAAAGGGGAGCGGGTAATTTTTTCTTGCTTTGTATTGATTTATGAGTCAGAATTCAATTCTGACGGTACAGGCATGACGTCCAATTTATTCCAAAACACTAGAGAAGGCACTTTACGTTTCTTTATATTGATAGAACGAACAGTGCAATACACCATATCACGCATGTTTTCTAAGCGTTGTGTTCTTTGCTCCTCTGTTTCATTTTGTCTTGTTTTCCACCTAGATTTCCAAGCGTCGACCTTTTATTTCGTTCATGAGGAAGTTCTTCATCCAGATGTTGGAAAATCAAATGAAAGCGATGCTGGTGCTGTTCATCTGACTCATGATCACGAATCAAGCGATCACAAATCAACCTGAGTTTATGCTCACGTGATCACTTCAATCATTGTTCAATAGTTTCACGGATATAACTGAGGCAAGATCAACTTTTGCAGGAAGCGACTCTTGAGATGATCTCTCATATAATCTCTCATTTGCGACAACCTAGCTTGTCGTCGATCAGCAGGGGTCTCTTGAGAATGTGATTTAGCATTTTGCTGAGCATTTTTTAATAGAAGAATTTTTTTTCTCATGTTCAAATTCCTTAGCCCGATATTTTCTCATATGTGATTTATCTTTTGTTCGTCTGCCTATAATTTAAGATATTTTCTTTAGTAGATACAACTTTTATTTATGAAAAAATAATTTAACCGATTATGTAAGTAAAATTATCAAATTAATAATAAAAATTAAAAAAATAAAATATTTTGAAAAAAAAAAATTAAACCGACTTTGAGGCGAATGTGAGGTGTTTACAAATTAAACTGCAGTGACTGTAACCAGTTCTACATCGGCCAGACGGGAAGATCGTTTTCCTCAGGATACTCTGAACATTTAAAAGCCCTCACCACAAACTACATACACTCTACATTCGCCACACATTTACAAAATGAAAACCACGGTTACACAAACATAGAACACAACATGGAAATACTACACTACTTACCTAAAAGTAGAAAACTAAACACAGCAGAACAATATGAAATATACACACATCACACACTACAACCAAACAACATATTAAATGACCAATTACACTATAGATCACATATACTTTTTGATACACTTGTTCAAAGACACACTTTGAATCCCAGCACCAATTCCCTCCCACCAGCAACCCCCACCACACACACCTACAACCCATAACGGTTACTTTGTACTGACACTCTGTATTTCAAATCCCACTGAGGAAGATGGACACCACGTCGAAACGTTTGGGACATAAAACCAAAAGTAAGTGTTCACTAGTGAAAGTTTGAGTATATATATTGTAACGTATTCTTAAAGAAGGTGTGTGACGTCCGTCTTTTGAAAATCTCGGAGCGGTCAGAGTACCTTTTTGCGATCGTCACTTATGAATTATAATTATTAATGTTCAAATCAATCGGATTTGAAGTTTACCAAACGAAACAGAAATCGAGTATGTGTGATTTGGTAGAGATTAAGGAAGTTGTTTAATCTTAGTTAGAAGAGAGAGTAAGAACAATTTTGTTACACCCAGATTATACAATTTCTTTTTTTTTTTTTTAAATTCGCTGTTTATAAGATCAGCTGATTTTGACATCAACCTCAAAATGTTAGGTTAACCAAACACCACTGTTCGGTAATACTCCCTGGTGGATAGTCCTCTTCTTGGCTTACTGAAAATCTACAACAACTACCCTCTACAATAAAGAATAAACGTTTGATTATTTAACATAACATATTCAGAGTATTTATTTGTATAATACACAGATTTCCTCTTCTTCCAGTATACAAATATTATAATCGATCTTTTCAGTCAATAATACATTGGATCGATTTAGTTAGGTAAACATTTGAATTATCATAAAATATATTTTTTATGATTTTATAATTTTATCCTTTATTAAACATTAAACAACATATAATTCATTTTATTAATTTCCCCAGGGTTAAGGGTAAGTTCTTTGTGTTATGAGATGGTCAGAAATGAATAATTATATACTACGCTTTACAAGATAAAAATAATAAAATTTCAAATTTTTTGGTTTATTTCGTAGTATGTAGTTCCAGATTTGTCCGCAAGAGTGCAGATTATTTCTTTATTATACACATGGAATCATTTACGAAATATTGTAACTGCACAATGATTTGATATGAGGTTTTCTTGGTTAATAATGATTAATAACGTTTATATTACCTCTTTCCTCGAAGTTTTTACTTGAATGGAGCTGTTTCTAGTGTTGTAGTTCTAGTTGTTTTGTAATTTCGTTGAATGTCCATAAGATACAATCTCGCTAAAAAACTCGAAGTGCGGTTCAGCTAGGCCAGATCTTGGAATTGGTTATTTCACTTTTTTATCGGGTAAAGCACGTTATATTTGATATCTGAAGGAGTTTGAACATAAGGTGGATACTGTGAGTCAATTTTTATTCCATTTTGGCACTGTTTCCGAAAGTTTTTATATGGTTTTATTAAATTTTCGATGGCATTACACTTTTTTCTCAAACGAACGGTTTCCAATCGTTTTAACAATTAATTAATATGTTGTTATATGGTTACTCTTAGTAACCAATAATTTTTATATCATTTTTTATTGGTGCATCTATATACTTTTGAGTATATAGGCTGTTTTTAATTATTATAAATTTATTTCTTATTTATAGAAAAATAATTCTTTTTAACTTTGGTTTATTGTCCAATTTGATTTATATAAGGTTTTTCCGTTTATTTTCTTATAACCTTAGATATAGGTCTTTAATATTATTATTTCCTTTAATTGAATTTATATATTTTTTATTAATTTCTTATAGTATCCTTACACTGTACTATTTTCTTATGCCATTTTACTCATACAGTATTATTTTATTTTTTATTATTATTTTATATTTAACTCTTTTATTTTTAACCCTGGGTTATCTTATATTCAAACATAATTATCCTATTAAAATAAAATTAAACCTAGGTACTAAATTTTAGTTGCCTACACAATACAAATCATATAATATTTAAACAAAACACATAATTAGTTAGTAGCAATACAGTCTACTATTATAATCCATTGTTTCTACATCTACAGCATAAGTCTGTGAGATGCTCCCTTCAGTCACTTATTTACTCACTGGGTACACTATAACTCACTTGGTACACTTTATATCAATTAAATATAGTTTATAATGTTTTGTGATATAAAGTAATTTATAGCTAGGTATATTATACCCATTTCTGACCTTTATGGTGGGGTAATTTAGTTATCATTTTTGGGACTGGGTTATGTAACGTTACATAAAGCCCCCTCACTAGAACAAATTTATTTTCGTTTTACTTGTTTCCAAAATAAATTGTTGATTTCTTCAATTTTCATAACTGGTTTTATATCTTCATAATATCTTCCTTCATTTCAGACTGGTTATATACCTGTTATTCGGTTAAATGGTAATTGCTATTTTCCTACTCAACTCTCTCTCTCTTGGAGGCAAATTCATCAATTATTTATTTCTCTGGGTAGTGGTACTTCAACATTTTACTTGATAAGGACTGGTCACACTAATCATAAAAAACTTGTTTTAACACTTATTTTCTTATTTACTTCTATAAATTCGCTTTCTCAATTAAGCTTCGGTCTGCTATCTTCCTTCTATTTTCTTCATCTATACTTCTGGAATCTAATATCACTCTTTTCAGCTATTTTATAATTATTATCCCTTAAATATTCAATTTCCCTAACATTTTTCCCTATCCTGTGCGGTGGTACGTCGGGTGGCCACTTTTGGGTCCATAACTCTGCTGTCCATCCTTACACCTTCTGAGACCAGGGGAACATCATCCCTGCTCAGGAAAATTATTGCCGGAACATTTCTACGGTCAATTCATTATAATAAAAAGATTACAAGTAGTCGATTAGCGACTAATACTAAACACTTTTGGGATTCTTCATACTGTAGCTGTTTGCATTTAATTATATATTTCCTCTCCTCGATTCCTTCTTCTTTTCCGTTAACTAATAGCATATAACATTATTGATAGGCATTATTTTAAAATCCTTTTGACTTTCCTTCTTGTGACATATTTTCTCCGTATCATTTCTTCTTATATAATCTTCAATTCCGAGAAATTCTAATTACAGTAGAACCTCGTTAACCCGGACCTCTTTAACCCGGACGTCCGTATAACCCAGACCAGTTTTGGAAAAAAAATTACATGTATGTTGTTCAGCGTAGTAAATGAAGACTTGTTTTACAGACAATAAATCGGTATTCTCAGTAGGTACATTACTCGAATTCACTTGCCAGCGGGCGAGTTCATTGCACTCACCGCACCTGCTGTTGCTACACAGCAAACTGGTGACTCAACCCTCTCATCCCCCTCCCCGCGCCTCGCACTTGACATTGACCTAGAAACAACATTCCTCAGTTGCGCTGCAATCTCGGTAGTGTTTGCGTGTTGTCCTAGTGTCACTGTCGAGGTACAGTATCGTTGTGCTGTTTCGTTAGCGTGTTGTTCGCGATGGCGACGAAACGTAAAAACATTGTTGTGACTATGAAAAAAAGGATGGAAGCATTGACAAGAATTGATAAGGGAGAATCGTTAAAGAACATTGCTGCTGAGTTTGGAGTAGGAACATCGACCGTATCTGATTGGAAAAAGAACAGAAAACGCATTGAAGACTTTTGTTTCAAAATGATTTCTAAGGACAGTTTGGATAATCGGTGTAAAGCAAAAACTGCTAAACTAGAAACTCTGGATGAAGCATTGTTTGTCTGGTTTTGTGCTGAAAGAGAACGTGGTTTGCCGATTTCTGGACCCATCATCCAACAGAAAGCATTGAGTTTGAACAAACAGTTGCCCCATGGAGACCCGAGTTTTACAGCTAGCCAGGGGTGGTTGGACAGATGGAAAAAACGGCATGGAGTGCGTCAACTTACAATCACTGGAGAAAGCTTGTCAGGTGATGTTGAAGCGGCAGAAAAATTTAAAAAAGAGTTTGAAGACTTTATTAAAAAGGAAGAACTGACTGCAGATCAAGTTTACAATGCCGATGAATCCGGTTTATTTTACCGGATGTTGCCAAGTAAAACGCTAGCCTCAAAATTAGGAGATTCAGCGAAAGGGTATAAAAAAGGGAAAGACTGCCTCACCATAATGGCTTGCAGTAATGCGTCAGGAAAGCACAAAATTCCTCTCCTTATAATAGGGAAGTCTAAAAACCCCCGTGCATTGAAAAATGTGAAACGAGGCTCATTGCCTGTCATTTACAGCTCACAAAAAAGTGCTTGGATGGTTAGTGACATTTTCAAACAATGGTTTTTCGAGAATTTTGTGCCGTCAGTAAAAAAATATTTGAAGAACTGTGGCCTTCCCAACAAGGCGGTTTTGCTGATTGACAATGCGCCTTCGCATCCGTCTGTCAATGAACTAGTCAAAGATGACATTTCAGTGAAGTTTTTACCACCTAATGTAACTTCTCTCGTGCAACCGATGGACCAAGGAGTTCTAGAAAAAATAAAAAAAGTGTACAAAAGGCAAATGCTAAGTCAACTGGTAGAGGACGAAGGAGAGCATGGTATGGTAGAGGTGCTGAAATCTTTTAACGTAAAGACTGTTATTTATATGATTGCGGAAGCTTGGGACCAGGTTGGAAGAGAAACTTTGATAAAGTCATGGCAAAAGTTGTGGCCTGGTGTGTGTGACTTGCCAGAAAACAATACAATTGAAGAAGAAGAAAAAATAAGTGTGGAAGAAGATTTTATAGACATTTTTAAAAATATCGATGGCTGTTCCGATGTTGATGAAGAAGACATTGACAATTGGTTGCAAATTGACAATGACGGAGGTTATAAAGCGATCACAGAGGAAGAAATTATTGCATCATGCAGTGTTACAGAAAATGAAAATGAAGAGGATTCAGACAGTGTTGATGAACCAGCTGTGGTTATGACCCATGCAGAAGCAGTAGCAAACATAGATAAATTGATGGTTTATTTCGAGAGTCAAGCCGAAACATCGCCAAACGAACATCTAATGCTAAAGCGGATGCGAGATCGCGCTGCTCGTAAGCGATACACAAAACTGAGGCAGCAAAAGCTCACTGCCTTTTTTACTACCGACTAGTTTGTACCTATATTGTGTACAGTGTAAATACATATTGTGTTTTTAGGTGAAAGTGTACTGATAATAATTTTTAAACTCCATTAAAAATATTTTTGGTAAGTACATGTTCTTTTTTATCGTTTTTCCCTCATTCTCTGGATAACCCGGATTTTCGTTAACTCGGATTGGCCCCGGCCCCAGTTGATCCGGGTTAACGAGGTTCTACTGTATTGTTGTATTAATTATCATCCTCCTTCAGTTTCATTGGAGTCATTAAATTATTCTTTATTCTTCTTATCTGAGCACATTACCATCAATTGTTTTTATTTATTTATTTATTCTTCTCTTTGTTACCATAGAAATATTAATTTTTCTATCATTCCATTTTAAATCAGTTCTTTATAAATATTGTTTAATCATCTGTTCTCTTTTTCTTGGTGGTTTGTTGTTTGTTAAATCAAATTATATCGTTTCGAAATATTTAAAGTAAGTGGTACTTATATACTTTTTATTAAATCATATTGTTCCTGAATAAATATTTAGTAAGTTGTTCTTACAGTTTTTTGGAATTTTGGGGATTTAGTCTTTTTATTTTAAATTATATTGTTTTGAAATAACTTGAGTAAGTTGTCCTTACGTGTTTTTTGAATTTTGGGGTCTTATTTCCAATGGGTTGCTTGGTCGGTTTTCAAAAATTCAGTCCCCTTTTTCCTGGTTTGTTATTATTTAGGTTAACCATGGTCCATTAACTCAGGTACTCCATTTTCTCGGATTACTGGGGTGTTCGTAATTAATTCTCTCCTTGATAATCTTCTTACCATCCTGCTCTCCCACTTTTCTGCTGTGAAACCTTCATTTAAGTACGGGTCTTCCGTCATTGTTAGTTCCTCTCTAACTAACAGGTATTGTACCTCCTCTGACATAACATATTCCCTCATTTTTAATAGCATTCCATTCTCTTTGACCTCTGTATTATTTACCCAACGTTTTGTTGATATATTTCGTATTAAAAATATAGCTGATGTTGTCAGATACTCTTCGACCGTGGCTATATTTAAGTAATATTTAAATCTATTTAAGTTTTTCTTTATTATTTTATGGTGGTTTACCTTGGCCATTTTTATAAAGTTTTTCCGATAATTCATACTTTTACTTAACTCCCTTCGCTCATTAATGGTGATGTTAAATGCACTAATTAATCCACCCTTCCTCATCTCCAATTCTTCTTTCGTGTTCAATATTTTCTTTCTACCTATTTTTCTTATTTTCTTGATATTCTCTTTCATGGTTTGAATATCCTTTTTGTTGTGGTTATTTTTATTTTCAGAGAATGTTACATCTTGGTATTCTCTAATTTCTATTTCCTTCCTGCTTTCTTCCGTATTCGGATTTACTTTAAAACCTTCTGAAATGCTGTCTAATGTTTCATCCAAACTCTTGAAACCTTCAGCCATTTGCTTATTTGTCTCCCCCTTGTATGAATCTGCTTTTTGGCTAAGTGTGTTACTGATCATTTCAATCTTCTCATGAATTTGTTTTATATTTTTATTACTTTCTTCAAATTTTGCGTTCATATATTCCCTTTGTCCGTTAATAGTTTCTTTCAATTCGTGATATTGTTCATTCATGGTTTGTTTGATATTTCCATGAATGGTCTCTATTTTTTTGTTTAGTTGTTGACTAAACTTTCCTGAATGCTATCTATTTTCTCATTGGTTTGTCTGTTTTGTTCCTCCTGTTTCCTAAAATTCTCCTTATTTTCCTCATTGGTTTGCTTCAAGTTTTCCTCCTGTTTCTTAAAAGTTTCCTTATTTTCCTCATTGGTTTGCTTCGAGTTTTCCTCCTGTTTCTTAAAATTCTCATCTATTTTATCAAATTTCTCGGCTAAAAATCTCATCATGTCTTGCCAATTTGGTTCTCTTCTGGCTTCCGCTTTGTCTGGTTGGTCCCCTTGGGCATCCTCTTCAACTATTTCCTTCTTCGTGTTCATAATTGCTTCAGTTTCTTCCTTATCACCCATTGGTTGTTCCATTTCATTGTCCGTAACTATTTCTATCTCTCGTTCCTGTCCACCTTCTTCCTTCTCCTTTTCTTCTGCCCTCTTCTTCGATCTGCCTCTGGTATTAGGCATTTCTTGTTTTCTCATAACTGCCGACGATAATTAGGTTTTTTGGTATCTTAATTTATTAATATCTCAAAATTCTTTTCTAATTACAGCCCTTTTACGTTGAGCGCCATTTTGTAACGTATTCTTAAAGAAGGTGTGTGACGTCCGTCTTTTGAAAATCTCGGAGTGGTCAGAGTACCTTTTTGCGATCGTCACTTATGAATTATAATTATTAATGTTCAAATCAATCGGATTTGAAGTTTACCAAACGAAACAGAAATCGAGTGTGTGTGATTTGGTAGAGATTAAGGAAGTTGTTTAATCTTAGTTAGAAGAGAGAGTAAGAACAATTTTGTTACACCCAGATTATACAATTTCTTATTTTTTTTTTTAAATTCGCTGTTTATAAGATCAGCTGATTTTGACATCAACCAAACATTAGGTTGATGTTTGGTTAACCAAACACCACTGTTCGGTAATACTCCCCGGTGGATAGTCCTCTTCTTGGCTTACTGAAAATCTACAACAACTACCCTCTACAATAAAGAATACACGTTTGATTATTTAACATAACATATTCAGAGTATTTATTTGTATAATACACTGATTTCCTCTTCTTCCAGTATACAAATATTATAATCGATCTTTTCAGTCAATAATACATTGGATCGATTTAGTTAGGTAAACATTTGAATTATCATAAAATATATTTTTTATGATTTTATAATTTTATCCTTTATTAAACATTAAACAACATATAATTCATTTTATTAATTTCCCCAGGGTTAAGGGTAAGTTCTTTGTGTTATGAGATGGTCAGAAATGAATAATTATATACTACGCTTTACAAGATAAAAATAATAAAATTTCAAATTTTTTGGTTTATTTCGTAGTATGTAGTTCCAGATTTGTCCGCAAGAGTGCAGATTATTTCTTTATTATACACATGGAATCATTTACGAAATATTGTAACTGCACAACGATTTGATATGAGGTTTTCTTGGTTAATAATGATTAATAACGTTTATATTACCTCTTTCCTCGAAGTTTTTACTTGAATGGAGCTGTTTCTAGTGTTGTAGTTCTAGTTGTTTTGTAATTTCGTTGAATGTCCATAAGATACAATCTCGCTAAAAAACTCGAAGTGCGGTTCAGCTAGGCCAGATCTTGGAATTGGTTATTTCACTTTTTTATCGGGTAAAGCACGTTATATTTGATATCTGAAGGAGTTTGAACATAAGGTGGATACTGTGAGTCAATTTTTATTCCATTTTGGCACTGTTTCCGAAAGTTTTTATATGGTTTTATTAAATTTTCGATGGCATTACACTTTTTTCTCAAACGAACGGTTTCCAATCGTTTTAACAATTAATTAATATGTTGTTATATGGTTACTCTTAGTAACCAATAATTTTTATATCATTTTTTATTGGTGCATCTATATACTTTTGAGTATATAGGCTGTTTTTAATTATTATAAATTTATTTCTTATTTATTGAAAAATAATTCTTTTTAACTTTGGTTTATTGTCCAATTTGATTTATATAAGGTTTTTCCGTTTATAAGGTCTTTAATATTATTATTTCCTTTAATTGAATTTATATATTTTTTATTAATTTCTTGTAGTATCCTTACACTGCACTATTTTCTTCTGCCATTTTACTCATACAGTATTATTTTATTTTTTATTATTATTTTATATTTAACTCTTTTATTTTTAACCCTGGGTTATCTTATATTCAAACATAATTATCCTATTAAAATAAAATTAAACCTAGGTACTAAATTTTAGTTGCCTACACAATACAAATCATATAATATTTAAACAAAACACATAATTAGTTAGTAGCAATGCAGTCTACTATTATAATCCATTGTTTCTACATCTACAGCATAAGTCTGTGAGATGCTCCCTTCAAAGTCACTTATTTACTCACTGGGTACACTATAACTCACTTGGTACACTTTATATCAATTAAATATAGTTTATAATGTTTTGTGATATAAAGTAATTTATAGCTAGGTATATTATACCCATTTCTGACCTTTATGGTGGGGTAATTAAATTATCATTTTTGTGACTGGGTTATGTAACGTTACAATATATAATATTTATATAATATGACTAACGAATTTTATAATGTTTATGTGTATTTTCGAATTAATTTCATTTTTTTATAATCTGAAATTCCGATTTGATATATATTTCCGATCATATATTTCTGATCTGATGATGACCTGAGAGGCTCAAAAGCGCTAATCGGGAATTTTTTATGTAGTGGTGTGTAACAGCACAATTTCTGTTTGTGATTATAACCATGAACACAAATTTAATTTATTATTTGAAAGATTACGATTTACATTTTAAATCACAATTTACATTTTTTGTCTCTTTGGGGGTGTTGTAATAAATTTGGTATCAGGGTAATGAATTATAGGATTGGTTTTTCCCGATATCTGAAAGTTTACTGCTGGTTTGTATCACCTAGTAAAACTGAATCCTAAATACTAGAGCATGTGGCAGAGTACAATTTCTAAGGTCAGTTCTGGCTGAGATAAGGCTTCTAAGGCTAGTTCTGTGGATAAGAAGGATGACCTGAAAACTAGGCAATTAGAAATTTATAGATCAGAAATAAAAAATATGTAGTATATATGACAATCTAAAATGTCATTATTTTTATAACAGTTTCATTTTACTTGAAAATTTTATTAGCCTTCTGAATAGTAATAGTATATTTTAATTAAAAGAAATAACACTGTTACACACAAATTACAGTGGTCTGTAACAGTGTTATTTCTGTTTGTTACTAATTGTGTAGTTAAGTGGTTATAGAAAAGTTGTGTTCTATTTACAAAGTCAAAAATCTCATGCACGAGTACAGAAACTTGATAGATGACCTCACAGTGGCTCACTGATGACCTGAAGTGGCTGGGGACCTGTACACTCAAAAGGACAGACAGAAGGAGGAGGGAATGTTCTGTGCTATAGTAGTTAATTACGCATGTTGGTGAATACAATTACAATGCCATATATAAACAGTGGTTGACAGTATTACCAGTCACTTAAGATTTCGATTAGTGCGTGTGTTTGATGTCACATTTTTGGATCAATATTACATAATATAGTTACGTGTTATCTTTTTGTTTGTATAAATTATGATTGTATTAATAATCGATATCACAGTTGTGAATCAAAATTGTATTTTCTGTGTTATTTTTTATTTGTGATAATGGTATGTACACAAAGCATTGACAGCGATTAGTCAACACCTTGACTAATTTGATCGCTGCCTAGAAGATGACAAAATTGGCTACCATGACAGGATGAATTCCATTAACATTATAAATTATAAAAATTAGTGACCAAATTACATTGTAATTTAGTCAGTGTGCAGTGTGGGTGAAAACATGGGAGAGTACATTTGAAGAACATGACAACCATCCAGCTGAAGAAGCAGTTTGAAGAAAAAGGGCTTCCCGCAACAGGAACTAAGGCCGTCCTGGAGATGTGTTTGTAACAGACTATATGAGAGATAGGTGAGGACCCAGTCGAATTTTTCATAACTGTCAAAGAAACGCCTATCACAAAGGCAATGCAGGTAAGCAATATGTTTAACAAATTAATGGCAGTGTTTTAGGCCTAATCAGAAAGAATTGAGATGCAAATTCAGACCCAGTCAGAACAATTTCAGGCCCAGTCAAAACAATACCAGACACAGTCAGAATGAATGCTGAAGCAATTTCAGGGCAGTAAGAATGAATTGAGATGCAATTTATGTCCCATCAGAACAAATCGCAGTAGTAGTCACAATTACTGGTTCAGTCAGAACAGTCCTCACAAATTCAGACCCAGAAACAAGCTCTCCCAGACAGGGTTATGTGCACAGAAGAAGTACTGAAGAGTGAAGAGAGCTAGATGCCAAATGTGCAAATAGGGTACACAATGTTCAGGAACAAGTTAACTCCCCAGAGTTCAATGCCACAGTAAATAGACTGGACCATGAATTAAGTACCACCAACACCATGGTAAATAGACTGGACACAGAACTAAGTGTCACCAACCAGAATGTCAACAAAATAGAAGAAGAGATTAAGGACAAAATTTTACCTCTTCTTCAAAGAGACCCATCAGACAATGACTATAACTTTCCTTATCAGGTTCCAGTAGATCCAAAAGTGACTAGAAAGAGTTTACCAGAATTCCAAGGTAGGTTGGAGGAATATCCATAATAACTCATTATGAGCTGTGTATCACTACTGAAACAAATAAACCTATCCAAGGAAATTTATCCACAGATCTTATTGCATCAGTTAAAAGCAGTCACCTGGTGGCAGAACATCACAGGTTTAAGCCACAGATGGGTTGATTTCAGAAAGAATTAATATTGAAGTATGACTCTGACGCAGTCTGAGCAGCTGCACACAGAAAGTTCATAAGTGAGGGTCAGCCAACAGGAATGCGAGCAGGCATTTTCTAATCCACAAATTGCAGTTATTCAAAAGGATACATCCTGAGAAGAGTGGTGATGAATCTGTTCACTTTATAATTGAGCTGCTCCAGGATAATATCAGATTACTGGTAAAAGTGTCCCATCCCAAAACATTTAAAGAACTGTGGGACATCATCAGACAATTAGAAGAGGCCCATTATGCTAAAACAAAGCTTGTTGTAGAGCAATGTACTCACAGAAAATGTTTTAGATGTGGCAAGGTAGGGCATTTTAAGGAAAAATGTCCTATGATGTGGCGGGGGTGTGGTTTGCTCGCAGAAATCAGTTCTCATATGTACAGATAAGTGGTTACAGAATAGTGGCATTTGGCAGATTACTTTGGATTCTTACCAGGCCTGCCCAGCCATTAGAATTAACATCAAAGACAAGTCACTTACAGTTGTATGTGATACCCAGGCAAGTCACTCTTTCATTTGTGTGAATGTAGCCAAATCACTTCAACCTGGAAAACAATGTAAGCATAAGGAGGTCCAGTGAGCTGTCAACTACATACATTATCAGGTGGTAGGCCAGACATCCTTGAAAGTAAAGTGTTCCAAGGTACACATAGAATTGTCTGTTTAAATATTCAAGGATTTGACATCAGATGTTGTTTCGGTCATAACGTTTTAAATATGTGTGGGTGATTATAAACTATATTTTACATGAAGTATTTTTAGGGAAGGATAAACAGTTAAACATAGAATTAACTGTAAGGATGAGACATCCATAAAACAAAGACCCTTTCCTATAAACCCAGATAAAAGAAAGTTTATTCTAGATAAAGGAAATGGAATGACAAGGAATCATCAACATCTAGCTGGGCATCATCCATTATTTTACAAAAAAAAAAGGATAGAATATATCAACTGTGTATAAACTTCCAAACCAACTGTAAACTTAAACAGCCAAACCACATCAGATGGTTATCCAATGCCAGATTTGAAGGGCCCGCTGAAGGAAGTGAGTGGTTTGAACGTCTTCAGTATACTGGATCTCAACACTAGGTACTGGCAGGATTGAAGAAAGCTCCAGGCCAATGACAGCTTTCACTACGTCATGAGGGCTGTATCAGTTCAAGGTTATGCCACTCGGTCTGAAGAATGCATCAGCTACCTTCATGTACCTGTTGGATGTCAGACTACACTGGAGAATTCTGCCAAGTCTACCTGGATGATATTCAGATATAGAGTAGAAATTTACAGGAACACTTTGAACACCTCAGTCGAGGTTTGGAAAGACCCAAGATTTATTGTCTAACATGCCAACTGAAGAAATGTAATTTTTTTACCAAAGGTGGAATATCTAGGACATATCCGTAACACCTGAGGGTCTCGAAAGGCAGCCAGAGAAGATCAAGGTTATTGAAAAAATGTAGAGACCTCGTAGTAAATGCTAAATCAGTCAGTTCCTAGAATTGCCTGTTTAAATAATCAAGGACTTGACACCAGATATTATCTTGGGTCATAACTTTTTTTAATACGTGTGGAGTGATTATAGACTATACTGCACATTCAATATTTTTAGGGAAGGATAAATGGTTGAGATTGGCATAGTGTGAAAGCAGCATTAACAAGGAAACAACTACAACTACTTCAGTTTTAGATGATCTGCAAATAGGGCCCTTGGGCAATGAAGAGGAGATGAGCCTTGGAGAATTTCTGCTCAGAAAGTTTGAAACAAAATCAGCTCCACTAACAGAAGTGTTGAATAAGAAATATTCTTTCAAATGGATGGTCAAGGAGGGAAAACCCTTTCATAAGATTAAGGAAGCAACCTGCAGTATTCCTCAACTAGGAATTTCCAGCTATACACTGACAACTCATCTCTTCAGTGGCTTCATAGTCTGTCTGGTTCAAAATCAAAATTGATGTGCTGGGCCTTGCTATTGGCAAACTTTGATTCTGATGTATGTCATGTGCCTAGGGCAAGCAATCAAGCAGAATATAGCCTTTCAAGATACTCTGTGCGGTAACCTGAGCCAGAGAAAACAGAGCTGTTGGGAAGAGAAATTCCAAAGCAAATATCAGATAGGTCAGAAGGAACAGTCTTCATGATTATTAAAGATGGCATAAACACTGAAGTGGCCTCAAAGTGGGAAGAAAATGACTTGGCATGTAGGGAGTTGAAGGAATGAATTATGAAATGAACAACAAACGAACTTGGCATACCAAAGCAGTTCAAAATGTCTATAAAGTTTCCTTGTGGAGAATAGCCTTCTTATGTATTCATCGCATTTGACTCAGTCACATCATGTTCTAGTTGTTCCCAGTTCATGCAGCATCCAGCGTTGTTGTCCCATGACAATGCTGAGGCCAGACATACAGGAGAGACAGAAACCTACCAGTTCATACATCGATGGTTCTTCAGTGTTTCCATGAGGTGGGATGTTGTGAGCTATCTGGACATGTTCCATTTGTGCCTGTACTAAGACAAGCAACCAGAAGGCTTACATCAGTATGCAAGGGTGACAGACAAACCAGCCTTGTGAAGTCATCACACTTGACTTGATGGATCCATACCCCAGAACATCATGAGGAGAGACAGGAATCCTAGTGAGCATGGATGGACCTATTCAGCTGATGTCTGGAGGCTTTCCTGATTCCAGAAGCTACAACAAGATGGATCCTGACAATATTAAGAACTAAAGTCTTCAGTCACTTTGGTTATCCACGATGTCTGTTGCCTAATGATGCCTGTTAATTCACTTCCTATGGCAGCAAACCCTAGCAACATGGGGCATTGTACATTGGGCAACTCCCATCTACAACCCAAGGGCAAACCCAACAGAGCGGCAAAATCAAGACCTGAAGAGAATGTGTTGAGAATCCACCTGGTGGAGAAGGAGTATAAAATCTGAGACCAACATCTACGCCAGTCACTTTTTGCTCTACACCAGAAGTCAGCAGATTCACAGGCTATTCACCAGCTGAACTGTTCTGAGCTGACCATTGTACAGAACCAGTGATTGACGGACCACATATACAGAAGAAGGTTATGCAAATCCAGAAACATGTCTGAAAAGATATCAACCATAGGTTGGTAAAAAATGAGATGGGGCAAAGCTATGGACCCTTGAGGAAGCCAACAAGCAGGACATTGAGGAAGAGAAGATATTAAATCCAGGGGACTTAGTGGTGTGAAGGAATTACATTCTCAGCAACAAGGCAGATGGATATCATACATGGTTTGCCCAGAAACGGGTATGACCGTTTGAGGTAGATGATCATCTGGGAAATGGTGTGTATTTTCTAAGTACATTTTTTCCACCAGTCAAAGTCCATGTAGCTGAGTTGAAGGTGGTAAAACAACGTCTACGACCAGACTACGACGAGAACAAATCTAGTGGTAACTCTCCAGACATCGAAGAGCCACACACAACCTTCAGCCAAGAAGACAAAATTTTGTAAATTCTAAATAGATTTGTAAATTTGTAATGTTTGTGAACTTTATAGAGATTTTGTATATGAATATGGTTGTGGGTTTTAGGGGGGGGGGGTGGTAATTGTTGTATACTAGAGAACCCCCAACCCACATTCGAAGTAATATTATGACTATTGATTTATGTTCTTGAAACTAATTGTCATATTATTAAAACTATTAGAATAATAAATACAGGATAAAAACATAGGTTATGTTACTCACTTATATTTACATTATCCACAATTTATTATAACTTATGTATATTGATAGACACTATTTACAGAATACACAAGAATGTTCTGTATAAATGTACTTTACATTGATAGGTAAACACAGTTTGTTTTATACGATTCCTGAATAAGCACCTAGAATATTTTGGGCTATAGTAGTAAATGACACATGTTGGTGTACGTTGTCATTACTATACTATGTATAAATGACGGTTGACAGTTTCAGTCAGTCTTTATTGAGATTACAGGCTAAGTGAGTTACAGAATTACTGCATGTGTTTGATATCACATTTAGGATCAATATTATAGTTGTGTTACCTTTTTGTTTGTATAAATTATGATTGTGTTGACATTTGAGGTCACAGTTGTGAATCAAAACTGTATTTTCTGTGTTATTTTTTTATTTATGAAAAATTGTTTGTGATAATGATAAATAAACAAGGTGTCAAAAATGATATGAGTATTTTATTTGATCGCTGCCAAGAAGACAACATGTGTTGTATATTATATAATACGAATATAAATTATCATTATATTGATATAACAACTATGAATGAATCTGACATCATGTAGACAAATTAATGTACAGTATGTTACCTAAATATCAAAATTTATTTGTTTAGCAAAAACGAAACATTTACATTCGATTAAATTTTATTAAATAATAAAGTGTTTTATAATTCTGAACATCTGATATCTGCAATAACACAAGTTAATTTTTTAGAGGACATAGCCAGTAGAACAGGATTAAGAATTTCTGCAGAAAAAAACAAATTTCTCACAAACATTAAAAATGCACCAAAATTCCTGGTAACAGATATTGGTCAAATAGAGAGGGTTCGAAAATTTAAGTATTTAGGAGAGATAATTCAAGAGAATGCCTTGGAAAAATCTGCTATAGAAGAAAGGATTCATAAGATGGAACGGGCATATGGTATAACTAAAGATATTTACAATAAAAAGTGCATATCTAAAAATGCGAAAATAAGGCATTACAGTACAGTAGTGAAGCCAGAATGCCTATATGCAAGTGAATATCTAGCATTTAGACTATAATTTACTATAATTTAGACAACTTAGACATTTTTGAAAGACGAATTATTAGGAAAATATTAGGCCCACGAAAAACTTCAGAAGGTTGGAAATTAAGAAGTAATGATGAAAAATATCAAAGTATAGAAAGTATAACAGAAACAATGAGAAAAAGAAGATTATTATTTTTTGGACATTTATATAGGACGACAATAGGTTGACAAAGCAATCTTCAAATATCTGTGGGGGAAGAAGTCAACATCAAGTTGGATTAAAGAAGTCCAAAAGGATTTAGAAAAAAATAATATACACGCAGAAGAAGCAATTGAAGGAGAAGTTTTTTGGGCAAAAGTGTTAACAATGGAGGGAGTCCAGGGCAGGAGAGAGAGAAACCCAGTTTCAAAGTGGACTGAAGACAGGAAGAGGAGACACAGTGAGAGGATGAAAAAGTATTGGAAAAAAAAGGAAAGAACAAAGAGTAAAGAATTGAAATTGGCATGTGGTCCCTAGATGCCGATATGGAAAAAAAAGTATTTTATAACAAAATCTGCACTAACAAGATATAAAATTTTATATTACTAAAACTTATTAGATAAAAACAATAGTGTTCAAAAACAATGTTTCCTACACAAATAGTATGTACAGCATATATTTCACAGCACTTTGTATTTTGTTTTCTATTTAAGCCTTAAAGAATCCTGGATTCCTTTAAATATTAAATGTAAATAATAATTGATTGTTGAGTTATGATATCTGATACACACACTAATCACTAATATGTTTAAAATCTTTTCTTCACAGATTAGTTCAAATACAAATTATAGTACTGGAGTAAAATGTTTTTGTTCTCAGCATCAATAAGTACTTCTAGCAGACTTGACCAAACAAAGGTGTCAGCATGAACACTTCTTTTTTGCTAACTGAGACGGACCTGATAATGACACTGATTCAGACACATTCACTTCATTCACTTGAATACCACTATTTTGTTTCATCATTATTTCTAAAAGAAATCTGTAACATAAATTATTAATATAGATTTTCAGATCAATACAAGTGGATTATTATTTTCTAACTAGGTAGTAATAATAGCACTACACTCTTTTAATACTATACTAATTACTAATCTGTAAGTAATCATGTTACAATATACGTATAATCACATATTTCAGTTAAGAATACAGTTCATGTAAGGTTTGTTTTTAAATCAAACGTATATTGAAGTAAATTATGTAACTGCACAATTACATTACATGTTATCATAGAGTACAGTTTTACACATTATTAATAAAACAAATTAAAATTTTAAAAACAGCTACAGAGCTGATAGAAATTAATGAAGTTATCATCAAGTTTCAGGCATTTACTACTTACAGTAACCGTACAAATCAAAATATGAAACAGGAATCAGATTTGTGAATTGTAGATGGATTTTGTGAAGGTGGATGCAGATTGTAGTGTATGTTTGGTATCATGAGGCATTTACCTCATGTAAGTTGTTACATATTAAAAATCCAATGTGTAATTTATCAAAATCGTAATTTTAATGAATTAATTGATTAGTGAGGAAAAACTTATGCATTTTCTTATTTTACTTGATCGTAATGTTACCTACACAATTTTACTTTCTAAATTTTAGTTACTAGTGTTACAAACATCGATGAAAAAGAATGATACAGCAGCACCTTATATGCACATGGTACAGCAAAGGTTACACATCATCTCCCTCTCCGCTACTAATAACTGACCAACATACAAACATTAGTTCATCCTAATATTGTTATAACAAAAAATGTGCATTCATTGGTTGATAAACATATTTATTATTTAACAGTGAACACACAGACAAAAGGTACACTGTTATCACTTCAGCATACCAAACAGAGTAATTTCTTGTGAATCAAGTTCAAAATAGTCATGCTGTTATAGCATTATAACTCCTCAGAATCAAAGATCATACATCAGCTTGGTGCCCTAAATTATTAAGGTAAAGATTTGTCTAACCGTTTATATAGAGCAGCGTTCTCAACCATGGGGGTGTGACCCACTGCTGGGTCCCAAGGCCTGAGGGACCATTTGGTGAGTTGTGAAGTCAGGCTAGCAAATTTATTTACCGTGTCTGAAATACCCATTACATTTAGCATTAAGTAGAATTAAGTATGTGTAATATGTTTTAGTGTAAAAAGTGACTTAAGTTACTCGATGTTAGAAAAAATATGATTAGTTGATACTGGGTAACACCCCTACAAGTAATTCTGCTGGCTCCAATGCTTATGGGTCCATGAAGTGTGATATCCCTCAAAGTGGGTCCTGGACTTAAAGAGGCTGAGAACCACTGATCTAGAGGGATGTTAAGGAAGTGATAGGGTCATTTATATTATTATATATGTATTGCGACAGTACAAATAAGTGATGTACTGAGCATTGAATATAAAAATTTAAATATACCTAATAAACTGTAAATAATTAATAATGTATTAGAAATAAGCATGTCAGGGATTGCAAGCTTGGCTCAGACAAAAATATGAACAGGTGTTTCGACCTGAATCGACGTGCACACACACACAAATGTAAATAAAAGTGTGTACACCAGTATTTTGCTAGTGTGTGTGAACGCATGTCTATGCAGGCGAGTTTACCACCCCAAGATGAATAATTGCATAATTACTGTTTTTCCGTAATTATTCATAAACTATAATTAAGTAAAATCCAAAAACACAATAAAATGTAAGAAAATTTACTAAATACTGTGTACGAAAACCATGTGAAAGTGCCACACCGTACGAGTGTAATAGTGAAATAACTGTGTACAAATCGAAAGGGTTAAGTTGCAATGTCCAAAATTACAGTGAACATGTGTTGTAAAAATAGTTATAAGATAAGTATAAGAGTATACTTACAGGACTCTGCAATTCGCAGAAATATAAGAAATAGCGAAATTGACAAGGAGTGGGGGAACTGAACCCAGAAACAATTTCAGACATGTCGATTTCGTACCACTGCAGGTGTTGACCAAGACATGGGTATAAATAGGACACACAAGCTACAGTGGTTCTCTTTCTTAAATCATCCACGGTGTAGTGGGAGCTTCTGCCCGTCCGCACAGAATATTTAAATTTTTGTAAATAATTTCATCCTTCCAGTTACATACAGTTATGTAACTGGATTGTAAAACAAACAATATTTAAGTAGTAACAAAATTACATAAGAAGATCCACATAAGAAGATCAACTGACGTCCGAAACAGCACAAGGAGAAGTTCCAGAGAGCGATACGACGCTGGACAGACAGAGAGAGAGAGTCGACGCTGGACAAGAGGAGAAGAGAAAGGCGACGCTGGACAGACAGAGAGAGTCGATGCTGGACAAGAGGAGAAGAGAGAGGCGAGCTGGACAAGAGGAGAAGAGAGAGGCGACACTGGACAAGAAGAGAAGAGAGAGTGATGCTGAAGTTCGAGACGAGGACGATTACAGAGGGATCCAATGATTGAGTATGACTGACGACGATAAGGTGATAAACAACTTATTTATCTCTTAATCGAACAATTAACGTAAAGACAATTAAGGACATTCTTGTTCTATTTGAAAGTAAGAGTCTATGTTTATTGTAAAATTTGAAGTAAAATCATAGATGTTATTGAAATAAGATTAACGTAAACAAGAGCTCAAATTAGTATTGAAATGAAAAGAATACAAAGCATTTAAGTAAAAATTAGCGTTAAATATAAATCAGTACTGAGAAACAAAAGATAAATTCAGTAACTATTGATATTTTTGAGTTACATTGCAATATATAAGAAAATATTTAAATATTGATATTTTGAAACACACTAATTGACTGAGTAGTCTGGAAATGAGATTTTTCGTTAATACAATAATTAGTAGAATAGAATATTTAGTCAGTAAGGATGTATATAGCATAAGCCTTACGGCATAATAACGAAATAATAACGAATGTTTTAAGTGGAAGTAAGTGCCATGTGCACGATTTTATTAATATCAAATAAATTTGAAATACCATTACAAGTTACATAGAGTTCTTATTACAGATACACCTGAAACCCAAATTAAACGTTATATTGTTACATAATTTGTCGCTCTTGAACGTGAGGCCAGTCACGCCTATTTTTATGTATATTGTATCGTTGCATAAGAAATATCGCTTTCAACGTGGGGCATCACAGATTTATATTATATTTACTTATGCAGTTGTATCGTTATAGAAATTTGGCGCTCCAAGATTGTGGGGCTCCACAAATTTAAATTATATTAAATTTGCCATTTTGTATCGTTATATAAAATTGGCACTGCAAGATCGTGGGGCTATTCAAACATAAATTACATTTACATTTGTACACAATGTACACAAAAATATCGTTATAAATTTGTCGACCTGGACATGGGGCACGACATGCCTAAATTTGTGTACAAAAATTTGTTACATAAATTGTAGCCCATGAACGTATGGCCCGATCCCCACCATTTAACTATTAAAAATTTTTTATGTAGATAAATGGTTGCTCTAAAATATAAAGAGTGTGTTAAATGAAAAATGTATAATATGTAATAATTATTTATATTAAACAGTAACTGAATGTAATGTTAATTGTGTAATCACACAGCTGGCACCCACGAATAATATTGTTTGTCTATGTAACAGGTGTAACTGTAATGAGTATTAATAATAACTATTAATAAAAATAAAGAAATAAATAAATAAGTAGGGAACGGTTATCAATAATAATTGTTAAAGAATTACTACTAAATAAATATTTTAATAATACTTCAACATGACGACTCCAAGAAATTTAGACGTAGAAGCATTCCAGACGATGATGCGTGCCTGGGTCGATGAATTAAGTACAAAACAGACAGAAAATTTAAATGCTAGAATAGACGAATTAAAAGAATCTAATAAGAAACAATTAGAAGAACAAACTGAAAATTTTAGACAAGACACCATAAAAATTTCAGAAAGTCTAGAAGAGTTAAAAATTGATAATCTTGAAATAAAACAAAGTATAATTGACAGTAATGCACAATTAACAAAAAAAAAATTGGTGACACCAACATACGTATTGATACTTTAGAGAATAATTTTAAACAAGCCTTACATGAGCAAGTTGTATGGATTGAAAATAAACAAAAAGAATTATGTCTCGAGTGGAGAAAAGATTTAAAAGAAACACATAAACAAATAAATGATACTTTAACCACTATAACACGAGAACATGATGATAAAATTCAAACTATTAATAATGTATTGCAAACAAATACCAGTAAACTTAGAGAAATAGAAACACGTACTGTAGTTATTGATGAAAAAAAATTGAAGAAACTACAAAGGACCATTCGGGAGACGTATCACATATGAAAGAAGAAATTCAAGAGGAAATGAACCAGCTACGAAGTGAGTTAAGAAGACGACAGAACAAAATGACCATATTTCCTACACCAACGGAAGAAAGGAGCAGACTTAAGTTCTCAGGTGGTAAAGGGGAGAACAGTATTGAATTCCTAGCTAGAGTAGAGAAGGAAATAGAAAAAAATTGGGAGTGCAATAAATGACGACGAGAAGATTGACTTTGTCACGCGATATCTTAGAGATTCAGCCAGCCAATGGTACTCTATTATTAGAGATAACGTCAGTACATATCAGCAGTTTCGTGAGGCATTCGAGAACCGATACTGGAATCTACATACCCAACGACATGTACGGGATCAACTCGAATATGGAAAGTTCAATGCACAAGGACAGCAGAGTATTGAACAATTACCAATTACGCAAATAGAACATGTAAAGCATCTTAAACCTAAATTCTCAGAATACGAAATTGTTTCAAAATTATCTTACCATTTTCAGCAAGATATCCAGTTAGCAGTTTATACGCAAGGAATTAAAACCATAGAAGAATTTTTAATCCTTGTAACACAGTCAGAGAATATCAATAAAGGTAAGAACACACAATACTGGGAACAAAAACACGCAAATCACCACCATAATTATCACAGAGATGACAAGAAAGCAATACAAAACACTACACCGCACCGTGATAATTATAAAATAAATTATTCGCCACCAATGTACAACACTACAACACGCACAGCTAAAGAGACTGAACAAAATAATACAGCTAAACGACAAGGAGACGTTGTATGGTCGTCCAATCGTAAACAGTTTTCAAAACCAGCTGACAAACGCGTTGCCGCAGTACGAGGGTACGATGAGAAAAAATTGAAGAGAAATGGACGAGAAATGAATGAGATGGAGATAGTAACATTCCACAGCCGACCGTCTACATCAAAGGCGTCACAATGACTGAATAAACGGAAGCAAAAGTATAAAATAAACAACATATACCCCTGCGATATTAGGGAGGAATTATTAAACAATGAACAGGATATAAAGCGAGACGCGCAGCAAACACAATGCCCTATTGTGACAGTGAGTATAAACAGGTGTAAAATACGGATGCTAATTGACACTGGCAGCCAACTATCAGTTCTTAACGCTGCATGGGTCCAACGCAATAAGAAATATTTTAAAAATACTGCAATTTTCCCCGTAAATAATTTAAATATTACAACAGCTACCAATAAAAAAGAAAGAGTTAAACAACAAGCATATGTAACTCTAACATATAAAAATCTAGAATTAGAACACCCCATGATAATTATGCATAAGTTGATTTATAATGGAATTTTAGGTATCGATATACTAAATGCAATAAATGCTAAGCTTAATGTTAATGATAATACAATTGTGTGTAATTATAAAAATGTTCAATATGAATTAATGATGAACAGCGAGGAAGAAGAGTGCAAGGTAAGTGAAACACCTATTACTTTGTACAAGCCACAGATACAGTATGGTCCAACTCGACATGTGAATGCGGTAGATGAAGGGATGACGACACAGGAAGAAGAGGAACTGCACGAATTAATAGAAGAATACAGTGATGTATTTAGTGAAGTACCGACGCAGACGACAGTATACGAACACTCTATAGTTGTGTCAGACCCTACGAAAGTCATTAGGAAGACATACCCTATCCCAATGCGATATGAGGAAGAGGTTGAACTGGAAATTCGGCGTATGATCGAAAGTGGAGTCATAGAGCGATCGAACAGCAACTTCCTGAGTCCTCTAGTGGTAGTGAAGAAGAAAAATGGTGAAATACGTCTATGCCTTGACATGAGGGAGCTGAACAGCATTGTATTAAAGGAGTATGACTGTGCACCAACTGCGGATGAATTATTTACTAAGTGTGAAGGAGCAAGGTATCTGACGAAGCTAGATTTGCGCTCAAGTTTCTGGCAGATTCCAATTCGTGAAGAGAATAGAAAGTACACTGCTTTCCTGTATAAAAATAAATGCTACCAACACAGGGTAGTACCCTTCGGATTAAGCACGAGTTTAGCAGCCATCGTAAAGTGTCTAGAAAGAGCCCTAGGACCTGAAGTGGAACCCTACACCATGATATTTGTAGATGATATCTTAGTTGTATCTAAAACGTTAGACGAACATATAAAACATCTAAGCGCGATATTCCACAAGTTTAGGCAAGCGAACATATCCCTTAACCTAGACAAATGTGAATTTATCAAATCCTCTATCCAATTACTAGGTCACATTATTTCATCCTCTGGTATTCAACCCGATCCTATCAAAATTTCCAGCATAACTAATTTCCCTATACCCACAAATCTCAAAGAGTTAAGAGCATTCTTAGGACTCACAGGATACTACAGAAGATTCTCACCGTTATATGCAAGGTATACGCAACCGCTTCTAGAGCTGACGAAGAAAGAAAAAAAATGGAAGAGGGAGAAGAAACATCAAGATGCCTTTAACCAAGTGAAAGAGTTGTTCATCGAAAATATTATGTTACATCATCCTCAACGAGAAAGAAAATTCGTAATATACTCCGATGCTAATGACTACGCAGTAGGAAGTGTACTGTATCAACAAGATACTATGGGAGAGCACCGAGTTATTGCCTACGCCAGTAGAGTCTTCAAAGGAGCTGAAAAACACTACTCCACATCAGAAAAAGAAATACTTGCTATAGTATACGCTCTTAAGCAATTCAGATATTATGTTTATGGTACTCATTTTGAGATACATACTGACCACCAAGCATTATCATTTCTATTGAAATGCAAAATAACAAATGCCCAATTATTAAGATGGATTTTAGCCATTAACGAATACTCATTCACCATTAAATACTGTAAAGGTAAAGACAATATTATAGCTGATACACTAAGCCGATACATCAAAGAAGAATGTGAAGAAGTTTATGAGAGCGAAAAGAAAGAAGTACGATTGTTATCAATTAAATTCAAAGAGAATGATGAAGTAAAACAAATGCTAAAAAATGTAACAACAAGATTTGGACGTGACAATAAGGGAGATGAAGGACCAAGAACAGCTACCAAATCATTATAAGGTACTTAATGGAATTCTTTTCAGGTTAGTAGGACAAGACTGGAAGATAGTACTAACGAATGACATGTTACAAAAATTAATTCAACCAGCACATGAGAGTTTAGCACATGCTGCCGCTCTGAAATGTTATCTGAGTCTACGAGAAGATTTTACGATTATTAATAATATGTATCGAAAGATAAAGAAGGAGGTAAAGAAGTGTTATGAGTGTCAAACAGCGAAAGGACCGAATTTACACACATACGTAGAAATGAAGAGCATCCAAAAGGAGTACAAGGGAGAGCTAACTGCAGTGGATTTTCTGGGACCACTACCATGATCAAGTCAAGGTGTGAAGCACATATTGGTATGTATCGATGTGTTTTCCAAGGCAGTCCGACTGTACCCAATTATGCGACCCACAACCAAAGTTGTTCTAAAGATACTACTGCAGAAATATATTCCGTCATATGGAAAAATGAAGAAGGTACTCAGTGATCAAGGTGTGCAATTCCAGAGTGAAAAATGGGAGAGGATGTTAAGGGAAAATGGAATACAACCAGTACTCACATCCATAAGACATCCTCAAGGAAACCTTGCTGAGAGAGTTAACAAAGAATTAGGTAAATATTTACGAATATACTGCCATGATCAACACAATAAATGGGCAGAATATTTACCATTTCTTGAAAAAGCCATCAAGGAAAATTATAGTGAAGCAACATGATATACTCCAATGGAATTAGAAGAAGATAAGAAGCCAAACAGATTTTGGACTAAGTATATGAACAAACCTAATAACCAAAATGTACCTGTACCAATAAGTGTGAAAATTGAATACGCAAAGCAACGGATAAGAGAAAGATGTAACAAGAGAGTAGAAAGACTTAATCTAACTCACAAGCTACAACAATTCAACGTGGGAGAAAGTGTACTACTCAAAGCTAATCCAGTGGGAAAACGGAGTGATAATACGGCGAAGAAATTCTTCAGACTTCATAATGGACTGTATACGTTAAGACAGCGAGTAGGACAACACACTTTCATCGTATATGATGAGATACAGAAGAAAGAAATTGGTAAATTCCACGCAACGTCATTTAGGAAGTTCTACACATGAAAACAACGAGGTCAATGAAACCAGTCAGATCAGCTGTTTGTTGAAGCCACCCTACTACAAGGTCACGAGCAGTGAGCGTATAAAGAGGGGAGGTAAGACATTTGTATACACTCCAATTAAGGGTGAAATGACAAATATTATTCTTTATTATTTGTTACATTTTTTTTTCAAGTGTAATAATAATAATAAAAAAAAATTTTAATAAATAAATTTATTAAATTTTTTTTGCTACCAAGCAGACGGATAATGCAACAGTACAAATAAGTGATGTACTGAGCACTGAATATAAAAATTTAAGTATACCTAATAAACTGTAAATAATTAATAATGTATTAGAAATAAGCATGTCAGGGATTGCAAGCTTGGCTCAGACAAAAATATGAACAGGTGTTTCGACCTGAATCGACGTGCACACACACACAAATGTAAATAAAAGTGTGTACACCAGTATTTTGCTAGTGTGTGTGAACGCATGTCTATGCAGGCGAGTTTACCACCCCAAGATGAATAATTGCATAATTACTGTTTTTCCGTAATTATTCATAAACTATAATTAAGTAAAATCCAAAAACACAATAAAATGTAAGAAAATTTACTAAATACTGTGTACGAAAACCATATGAAAGTGCCACACCGTACGAGTGTAATAGTGAAATAACTGTGTACAAATCGAAAGGGTTAAGTTGCAATGTCCAAAATTACAGTGAACATGTGTTGTAAAAATAGTTATAAGATAAGTATAAGAGTATACTTACAGGACTCTGCAATTCACAGAAATATAAGAAATAGCGAAATTGACAAGGAGTGGGGGAACTGAACCCAGAAACAATTTCAGACATGTCAATTTCGTACCACTGCAGGTGTTGACCAAGACATCGGTATAAATAGGACACACAAGCTACAGTGGTTCTCTTTCTTAAATCATCCACGGTGCAGCGGGAGCTTCTGCCCGTCCGCACAGAATATTTAAATTTTTGTAAATAATTTTATCCTTCCAGTTACATACAGTTATGTACCTGGATTGTAAAACAAACAATATTTAAGTAGTAACAAAATTACATAAGAAGATCCACATAAAAAGATCAACTGACGTCCGAAACAGCACAAGGAGAAGTTCCAGAGAGCGATACGACGCTGGCCAGACAGAGAGAGAGTCGACGCTGGACAAGAGGAGAAGAGAAAGGCGACGCTGGACAGAGAGAGAGAGTCGACGCTGGACAAGAGGAGAAGAGAGAGGCGACGCTGGACAAGAAGAGAAGAGAGAGTGATGCTGAAGTTCGAGACGAGGACGATTACAGAGGGATCCAATGATTGAGTATGATTGACAACGACAAGGTGATAAACAACTTATTTATCTCTTAATCGAACAATTAACGTAAAGACAATTAAGGACATTCTTGTTCTATTTAAAAGTAAGAGTCTGTTTATTGTAAAATTTGAAGTAAAATCATAGATGTTATTGAAATAAGATTAACGTAAACAAGAGCTCAAATTAGTATTGAAATGAAAAGAATACAAAGCATTTAAGTAAAAATTAGCGTTAAATATAAATCAGTACTGAGAAACAAAAGATAAATTCAGTAACTATTGATATTTTTGAGTTATATTGCAATATATAAGAAAATATTTAAATATTGATATTTTGAAACACACTAATTGACTGAGTAGTCTGGAAATGAGATTTTTCGTTAATACAGTAATTAGTAGAATAGAATATTTAGTCAGTAAAGATGTATATAGTATAAGCCTTACGGCATAATAACGAAATAATAACAAATGTTTTAAGTCGAAGTAAGTGCCATGTGCGCGATTTTATTAACATCAAATAAATTTGAAATACCGTTACAAGTTACATAGAGTTCTTATTACAGATACACCTGAAACCCAAATTAAACGTTATATTGTTACATAATTTGTCACTCTTGAACGTGAGGCCAGTCACGCCTATTTTTATGTATATCATATCGTTGCGTAAGAAATATCGCTTCCAACGTGGGGCATCACAGATTTATATTATATTTACTTATGCAGTTGTATCGTTATAGAAATTTGGCGCTCCAAGATCGTGGGGCTCCACAAATTTAAATTATATTAAATTTGCCATTTTGTATCGTTTTAATATATATATATATATATATATATATATATATAAAGGGATAAAATTATGTAATATTTATATGAATATTTCTAAGTTATAACATTAGATTACATTGCATTTGAAAATGCAATGATTAAACAGTGTTCTTCACAAAAATCCATTAAAAGGAGTTGAAGAAATCTGTAACTTTCTGGAAGCATAGGGAAATGAGAAACACATGACTAGAAAGTCAAGTTGCTGCCAATTGCAGTTGGACAGTTACATGGAAGACAGGAGTACAGAAAAACTGAAAATAATTTGTTCTAATAAAACCAAAAAATGATAATAAAAACAGAATTAAAATATAAATTAAAACATGACTGTGTTTGTAGAGAATGCCACAAACATAGAAAAGGCTATAATTCTTGCACATCCCAGTGGTTAACGATCATGCACAGCACATGTAATGAAAGATTGCAGTACACTATAAACTTTTTGAACTTCTTTAATTTCTTGTTATTTCTTCTGTGCTATGACAGTTGATTGTAAAAAAGTAACGTAAGTCATGAGGTCATGAAGCAAGGTTTGTTTTATGGAACACGAACTTTACTAGGAGTAAATATAATTATTT
Source organism: Magicicada septendecula (assembly GCA_034769895.1). Taxonomy (NCBI): domain Eukaryota; kingdom Metazoa; phylum Arthropoda; class Insecta; order Hemiptera; family Cicadidae; genus Magicicada; species Magicicada septendecula. The sequence goes on from CM068368.1 coordinate 668,412,730, forward strand.
CACTACCGATTAGGAAAACAAAGTTTTTTATGGGTAAAAACATAAAAGTTTTACCTTATAACCTGAACCGGTTTTTGCTTTTAAAAAGCTTCTTGCACACATGAAGAAGCTTTTTAAAAGCAAAAACCGGTTCAGGTTATAAGGTAAAACTTTTACGTTTTTACCCATAAAAAACTTTGTGTTCCAAGTCGGTAGTGAAATAATTATATTTAGTTAAGTAACGGACACGTCATGGACAACAAAATCCAAGAATTTACTAGGAGCATTGGAACTTATCTGAGCAATGAAACAGGTGGTAAGATGACAGTTTGCTGTGTAATGTTGTGTGCAGTAATGTTGAAAATAAATCCATATACACAGGGCCGTATTTACCGGAAGTGCTGCCCTGTGCGGCCATAGGGTAACGCCCCCACCCCCAAAAAAATTATTTTAAAAATAATTTTAATTAACATTTTTTGAAACTCACCATTACATGATCCTTCTCCGCCGACTTCGCTTTTCCGCGAACGACGTCACAAGGCGGTCGAAATCCAAGGCTTTCACCATTTCTGACTCTATATTGAGAATTGCCAAAGCATTTAAGCACTCCTGCAGCATGGAAGATCGGAGATAATTCTTCACTCTTTTCAACACGGAAAAAGAACACTCGCCTGAACAATTTGACGCAGGAGTACACAAAAAAATTCTCAGTGCAATGTCTACATTAGGGAATACTCCTTGTAGATCGTCTTCATGGAGAATCTTGCTTAATCTGAGTGGGGACATTTCAACTTGTTCCCTTTTTATTAAATATCCCCGAAGATGAAGACACTCGTTCACAAATTCTTCTTCGAGGTCGTCTTTGTATATTTCCTTCAACTTTTTAGCTTCACTTGCAACTTCTAAAGCTGGTGTATTTCTTAAGTGAGACAAAAATCCGAATTTATCATTAATGATTCTGTATGCTTCTGACCTTCTCTTCAGTTCATATTCCAACTTCGATAATATAGTCAAATAAGTATGATCAACAAATGTTTCTCGGGGAGTTTTTGAACTTGTCTGGAATGATTCCTTATTTTGACTATCGTCATCATCATCATCGAAGAAAGTCTTCTTCTTAATTTTACGTTTGCTCACGTCGTACTCCTGAAGACCTGACTTCGCTTTCGCTTCTTCTTCGTAAACTTCAAATGATGTTTTACATTCTGCTACAAACACTGCTAAAGCATCATACTGTTGGACTACATCACTGATATCTATGTCGACTCTCTGCAATACCTTGCTTACTGCATTAAATCGCCCTAGGATCGCATCCCATACTCTAGCTGAGATTGCTGTTTCGAATCGTGACAATTTCTTCAGCAATCCTCTAGCTTCAAGTCGTGTTGTTAATTTCTCGTTGTTATCTGCTTCAATTTTCTCCAAAGCTCTTATGATCATGCTCCAGTTGCGATTTAAACTCCGGCATGCATCTTCTCGAGCACTCCAGCGAGTACCGGATAAGACTTTTACAGTGACTTTGGAGGTTGCGGCCATGTCTGATTTGTCCTGAACTATGTCCTGAGACTCCTGCAACAGTTTCCACCGATATGTAGAAGAAGTGAAAAAATTGTACAATTTTTGCAACATGTCAAAAAAATTGTAAGCTTCAATACAGCATTCGGCGGCACAAGTTCCTATGAGATTCAAAGAGTGAGCCGAACAAGGAGAGTAAACAGCTAAATTATTCTTTTCTAGAATTCTTGCTTGAAGTCCTGTATATTTTCCGGACATGTTCCTAGCATTATCATATGACTGGGCCCTGAGATTAGTTATATCCAACTTGTATTTTGATAGAATTGTGAACACTATGTCGGCAAGCTTGGATGATTTATGACCTGCATTTGGAATAAAACAAAGAAAACGTTCTACAGGTTCACCATTTTGTTTTACATATCTAACAATGAAAGTCAGCTGATCTGTATGAGAAACATCTGGTGTGGAATCTACGCTGATAGAGAAGTACTTAGCTGCCTGACATTCTGCCACAATGGTGCTCACAACTTCTTTCCCCATTATTTGTATAAACTGCTCGTAGGTAGCGAAGGAAATATAAGATGTATTCCCTTTTCCAGGATTGCCATGTTTTTTCAAATGTTCTGCCAAAAATGGGTCGAATTGTGCAATCAGTTCCAGCTACATCATAAAATTTCCGTTGTTCGGTGAACCGATACGCTCATCAGTCCCGCGAAAGGCGAGTCCACATGTGGCCAGTGCTTTGACAACAGCAACTACACGTTTTAGTACATTTCTCCAGTATTCAATCTCATCATCAAGCTGCTTAGTTAGCTTTTCGTCGATTTTTCCTAATTTTTTTCCCCTTTCTTTGAGAGTCATAATGCAGTTTCTATGAGCTTGTGAACTTTCATGTTCATTAAGTCTCTCTGTAGCATGTCGCCAATCGCTGAAACCTGTTTGTCCAAAAACTGTGGTTCCACCAAAAAGCCGGCACGGCACGCAGAATACACAACCTTCACTCTCTGAATATACAAGGTATTGACGTTTCACTGTTTCTCCATTACGAAGTTTCCGTTCGAAAATATTCTTCGAACAATATCGTGGCCCATCTGCATACATTCGTTTCGATTTTGAAAAATCTGCCCCACTATTCTGAAAGGATATGCCATGTGTGGCAATGTAATCACGTGTCTCTTCATTAGAAATCCATTTCGCTGGGTCACTACTCACCAATTCTAAACTAACCTCACATTTTCCTGGATCAGTTTCGTAACTTTCACACACAAGAATTTCGCACAAATCCTGTTCACTTTTAGAATAGCAATTGTCACTGCCAGTAATTAAGTTAGAAGAATTATTTCCTTTATCACTGCCAGCAATTAAGTTAGAAGAATTATTTCCTTTATCCGCTACTTCTCCGCCGCCGGAAGATCCCCCACTATTCTCCGTAGCTTTCAATGAAAATAACTGATTTACTGTACTAAGTTCGTTTGGTTCCGAAACGTCACTGTCCACTTTATGAAAATAAGACTCCACCTTCCAACTTTTCCTTATTACTTCGTCTTCTTTTTCCTTCTTCACCTTTGCTGACTTTCGATACTGCGACCCACTCAGCCTTTTCCTCCCGTCACTCATTGTTCATGAATCAATTAGAAATGAAAAGAATAAACAAACTGTTGACTATACAAAGTTTATAATTATTTTTGACACCAACCACTAAATATATGTACAATAAGTATGATACTGCAAATACAAAATACTAATTAGAATTTCCACAAAGAACAAATCCACTTCAACTAGCAAACTGAATTAACACTCAACGACTAAGCCTTGGGTCACGGTCACCGTCTCCAAGCGGTCAGCGCATCAGCCAATGCGGAGCCGTTTCTCCGCGCTGTGCTGACTTTGGAGGGGCACGCTGGAGAAGCCAACATTTTGAGAAGCACTTTACCAGGAAGCGGTTAACAAACAGAAAGAGGCAATAACAAACGGCGCGACACCCAACCATGCGATTTAAAAAAAATTTGCCGCCCCCAAAATTTTGCCGCCCTGTGCGGCGCACATATTCGCCCGTACGTAAATACGGCACTGCATATACATATAAGTTTTTTCCAACATACAGTAATTTTAAACTTTTCAAAATTTATTTTATAACTATGAGAAAATAATGTATTAAGAAACCACTTTTTTGGGAGGTTGTGCAACCTTACAATGTTATCAAAGCTGTCACTGATGTGTGAAATCTAATTAGACAACATGTCAGCTTTCTAAATTTATACTGAGACTATATTTTTGTGTTATCAGTATTTGCATGTAAATATAAAAATGTCAAGGAACACTATCCTTTCATCTTCAGCACAAACTGAATACTAAACACAAGCATTTTAAGCAATATTTCTGACACATAGAAATGACAGATTTAATGCAGTCTACATTGTTCATTACTCTTCAAAACAGTAAATAATATTTATACATGGTTATGACTAACAAGATTTTATGTGGGACAAAATGGTTTGTTTGATAAACAAAACATTACATTGCATTCTATACACACACAGTGCTTTGAATACCGTATTAAATATTACACAGGCCTGCAAAATTTAGGTTCATAAAAACTTTTTTCAAAATGTTATCTGATTTTATAGTTTTTTGTATTGCTGAAGTCAAATATGACTTTAGTTTTTCTCTATCACATACTGGTTTTTTTGCAATCGGCATTGCCATTTTTAGTGGAACGCATTTCCTTAATGAAGCTATATTAGTGATAGTACATTAAATAAAACTATGTTTTTAAGTAGATCTGTTTTTCACAATAATATAAAACTTATTACACCTTTACCTTAGTTAGAAGTTGCATAATATCTTTTCCTTTTGCCCATAAAGCTGCATCAATTGCTTTTCCTTTTGTAGGAGAAACCTAGCTTTTCACGGTGTAGCATCCAGCAGTAGTCAGTCTGCCATCATATTAATATTCCACAACCCTGATACCATCTCTCCATTTCCTTAATATCCTGATGGAAGCATTTACCCTGTTCCTTGCTAACCACACTAAGGGGAAAAAGTGTGAGAATGTAAAAAAAAGAATTTAGATGCTCACTGAGCATCTCAAAGCTTTGAATTTTTGTAACATGCTTTCAACTATATTAACATAGTCAGGGTCCTTATTTTTTTCTAGGAAGTTTTTAATGACATTTTTTAAACTAATCCAAGCATCTTTTTCAACCTTTGTCATTGCAAGCATAAAGTTTTCATCTTTCATTAGTCTTCATATAACTACCCCAATGAAGACTCCTTTTTTTAAGTTTGCTACTGACAAGTGAGGGAACTTGGTGAACAGATACTTAAAACAGTTTCCTTCTTTAGGTAAAGCTTTTACAAACTGTTTTATAAGCCCCAGTTTTATATGGAGTGAAGGTAAAAATATTTGCTTTGAGTTAACAAGACTTTTACGTAGAATATTCTTTCTTCCAGGTTAAACAGATTTCCTTGCAGGCCAGTTTTTCTTCTCCCAGTGCTGATTTCTCACTTAACTGTCCCACTCACATAGGAAACATTGATACTTAATATAACCACCCTGCTGATCTAGAAGCATGGTTAATACTTTTAAATCTCCACACACCATCTAGCTGTGATCCTTGTATTTAATCTTTTCTAGAACCAGTTCTAAATTCTCATAGCTTTCTCTCAAGTGAACTGAGTGACCAACTGGTACTGAAGCATACTGGTAGTGAAGCATTCATTCACTAATGCTAGTAAATATTTCAGGTTAAATGATTAAAATTTAAAGTTTTTTTTTAATAATGTTAAAATTAAAAACCATCACTAAAGGAAATTAATGTAACTAATTGTTAACATACAGATTACTTGATTCATTTATTAATTACTATTAGTCACATGTTTAATAATTTAGCCAAAATTTAATAAATGTTGAATGCAAACCCTGAGTAACTTCTTGTTATCTGAAAATGGAAAATATATATTTTTTGAGAAAACTCTTCATGATGGGAAAATTCTGATGCAATTTTTGAATTCTGCCCAAAAATTACATTGAGGGGAAATAAAATTATGAAAAAAGTTTTTTCATCGCAGGCCTGTGTTATTAGTGAAGTAACAGTGAATTTAGGTTAAAAAGATAACATTTAACTCAACCCACTACATTTAAAAGATTACAGTTTAGTCAGTTATCTGAACCAATTGGAACCAAGGGTTTTATGTATATATAAAACAATTCAGATATTTGAAAATAACACAATTATATTACACTATAAAATAATTTTGGAAGCTGAATACAAATTTAAAATATGTAAAAAATGGTGTAAATATTGTAGTCTTACAGTTTCTTTAATATTTTTAATGCAAGTACAACAATATTCTATTGCAGGGCACACAACACTACTAACATTATTTATCATATTGTACATAAAAGATAAAAATTATAGTAAAACATTCACTACAATGACAAAACGTTTCAGAATTAAATTTTTAGGTTTTTAATATTCAGAGGCAGTGGAGGTATGACTAATTTAAGCATGATGACAAAAATCACTTATATCTGTTAGATAAGATGTCATTGATTTATTTGTTAGTTCTTAGGATTTGTTAAATCTTTCAACTCTTTTAACAAGTTAGTTCACTATTTTTATGTTTACCACTGAAAACAAGAAGTGTATTACCTTGTTGATTCATTACAGCCTTCAGTGCTACCAATGGTTCACCTTACCGCTGCTGATTAATAATATTGTTCAATTATTTCACGTCTACATGCTAAAGAATTTTTATTATATTAAAAGAAATTAACTAAATAGGTTTTCTTTTTTTGTTAATATGAATATACATTGGGCAATTATTATAAATTTGAAATGATTAATAGGAAAAGATGTTGGAATGTGTGGGTCGAACATGGTGGCCAACAGTAATAATTAAATTGTATTTGCAAATTTATTTTCCAGCTAATCCAGACATTTAATGAATCTGATATTTGCTGTCTAGATAATTGATGCTCTAGTGCACTAACACAGAAGTAAAGAGTAAAAATAAGTTTTAGTCAAATGTAAACAAATTTCTTAATCCCCACATTTTTACAAAACTTATGGAATATGTTATATACTAGAGAACCCCCACATTCCAAGTACCTGTAACATTGCGAATATTGATTGATGTTATTAAAACTATTTGTCATAATACATAGATTATGTTACTCACTTGTATTTACATTATCCACAATTGATGTATAACTTATATATATTGATTGACATTACGAGGTACTAGAATGCACTAGACTGTTCTGTATCAAAGTATAATACATTTATAGGTAGCATAATTTCTTCTACTAGATTCTAGAATAAGAGGCTGGAATGACCCTTGACTATACTAGTAAGTAGTAAATGATGCATACTGATGAATGACATCATTGCCAATGTATATATAACTATAAAAGACTGAGAGAGTTTAGTTTTAGACAGTCTTCATTGAGAGTTCGGTTAGTGAGTTATAGAGTTAGTGTGTGTGTTTGATACCACATTTGTGGATCAATCTTTTATTTGTGTGTTATCTTTTTGCTTGTATAAATTACAGTTGCATTAATATTCAATATAACAGTTGTGGATTGAAATTGTACTTTGTATGTATATTTTGATTTGTAAAAACTCATTTGTGAATCAGTAAATAAACAAAGTGTTGACAATGATATGAGTGTTTTATTTCAATCACTGGCCTAGAAGATGACATATAAGTGTATCATATTGAAAATGTAATATAGAATTTGTTAACCTGTCTTATTATGAAAATGTTGTGTAGGTAACATTTAATGACTTTTTTTTAGTCCTGGTTGCACCATGGTCAGCGTAACACTTTCAAAATGAACATCATGGGTTTGAATCTATCTGACAGATCATTTTTTCACTTGGTTTACAGCTTAGACTCTAAGTTTTCAAGTCCTAATGGATACTGGATATTATCATCTAGAAAGGCTGAAGGTAGTCTAGGCACAGTAATTACTTTACTTATGTACTGTGCAGGTAGTAACTTGTTCTACATTGACCACAGAGATATAAAGAAATAATTCTAACTTACAAAGTGAATCATTAGTAGATAACGCAGGCACCACTATTTGACTGTGTACATTGGACAGCCGCAGTCAAATCTGGATACTTGGAAATAATACCCACCTTGATTTCCACATTGTTTGTGAACGCAATCTGCTTACTTTCAGAAAGCACAACATATACTAATTAAGCATGCATATACTCTAGAACAGCAGTCGGCAACACTGCAGGCCCATAAACCAATTTGCAATTTTATTTTCCTTTGAACGAAGGAATGCACCTGCATTGTACCTGCTTCTATGTACTGTATTATAAAATAGTACCAAGCATTTACTGAACTGCGCTACGTCTTCCCCCAATACGATTGTTGAGTTTGTCACCCAGAGCCTGTAAACACCTTTCTCCCCAAAGGAGAAACTTCATGTTTTCAAGTTTTACATTTCTGTGCACTTTATGAAAATAAATAGTGGTATTGTTGTAACTTCTTTAATTTATTTTTATTAAAATGTTTTCCTGTTTAACCATTTTTTTCATTTAAAGTTAGTTACATAACGTGCATGTGCATGATGACAGATTGTTGATGACCTATTCCAAATGTGAAAAACTTTCACAAATTTATATGAAAAATACTGCAAAGCTTTTTTTGATTCGGTGTTCCATGTATTTATATGAAAAATACTGCAAAACATTTTTGATTCAGTGTTCCACGTTGCTAAATATAAGCACAAGGGTATTGTAAAGCAACAGTTAGTGATTGTAACGTCTGGCTATTGAACTCTGCACCTTTCTATCTTCCATTGTTGAGGTGGAGAGGGATGTGCCCATCAAACTGGTCCTCAGTTATATACATGCCTCCATAAATTCAAAGGTTGCCTATGGCTGCTCTAGAAGTATATACTAATGTATACTAGGTACTCTAGAAGTATATGTATAAATGATTTTTGTGTGACAAAACTTAAAAACAGTCTCAACTAAAAATACAATGTATTTTTCAAGGCAATAGAGTCTACATATACAAATGGGCCATTTAAAAATCATATCTATATGTCAATTGGGCAAGAAAACAGATTCACTGACTTTGTCTACGAGTAGCCTATTAGCATACTGCTGTTATACTATTAACTGTATTTCAAAGGATTACACAATTAAAATCAAAAGAAACCAGCAGTTGCAACTAGCAGCAACTAAAACAACAACTACTTGAATATGATGTGCCCTTGTTTTCTTTTGTGACTCATCTTGACAAAAAAATACTGAAGCCCAGGCAGAAATCGGTTTTGAAGTATTCTTGAAATTAATGGTGTCTCTTGATCCTAGAGTCCTATATTTAGAATAGTGGATACCTCAAATGCATGACCCTGTTATATATTTGAAAACTGATTTTCAGTCAAATCCCTTACAAATGAACTAACTGGAATTTTTTTGTAAACTGTAAGGGATGACTTATAGTAAGTAATGTGAATATTTTTATTGATTAAAATAATTGTGAGAGTAAGAAGACCAATTATTATTATGAAAACTAATTTTATCAAATATAATGTCATTCATAAAAGTTCATAACCCGCGTCCCCTAGCTAATTTTGACCATCTTAATGTCATATTTTTTACTCAACAGAATATAGTCAGCCTATTTTGTGTGTGTGTGTGTGTGTGTGTGTGTGTGTGTGTGTGTGTGTTGTGCTTGTGTAAAGGCATTTATCGTTAATGATAAAAGCTATACTAAGCCATCTTATTTTGTTATAAGTGCAATTTAATGGTCAACAATAACTGTCTCCAAAGGCGATAACAAAAACTGAACTTTTTTTTGTAAGACAAGACATAAGATTGTTGCGATGTGAACTGTTATTTCAACTATGTAATTTCCACCTTACCAATATGATTTGGAGAATGGTCTGCTGGAGAAACATAATGATCTATAGGCATCAGCTTGTGCTCTTTTCATGAGAAAAAATTGTATTAGTTAAAATGACATTTGTTACTTTTTATATCAATATCATTTGGCCACACATTCAATATCATTTCAGACTTGACACATGTAAAGTCATCTTACTGTATTTATTCTATAATGTTCACTTACTTTACTGACTCATTGACCATTAGGCCAGTTTTTGCAGAAGTTTCTGTCCATCCAAAAAAGTGGTGTAACTTGTAGAAACTTTCTATGTCCTTTGCATCAATCTGCCTGTTTGGAAGATCACACTGAAAGTACGTAGATATTTTGACAAAATATGTTATTAACAGATTACATAACTAAGTTATGTAAGAAATTAATTAAGCTTGTCTTTAATTTATCTTACATGTTAAAAACATCAACAAAAGTTTAGATAGGTACAGTGATCATTGTGCTATGTCCAAATTAAGATTCTTTCAGGGTTACCACATTTTAGAGACCAGGTTCGTTTTCATAAAAAAATATCAAGTTAAAATTTGTATGTACTTCTTAAATATACTGTGTTTTCAGATACACTGTGATTATATACACTGTGTTTTCAGATACCAAATAATCTTAAAATGCTTAATAATCCAAAGAACCTGATAGAATAAAAACTGAGACATCCTGTGTAGTGTAATTATACTTTCTGTCTTAAACTAGAATTTGAAAAACCTTGCTTATTTTGTATCTGAATATTGTATCTAAATACTGAAGAGTAGATGACAGATCGCAGACGTTTTGGTATATATGGTATATATTGTAAAGTCAAATACTAAACACATATTGAATCAATACTAAGTTATTTAATCAATGTATTCAATGCATTTGTCTCATCTGCCCTTATACATGCTCTAGAAACAATGACCCACACCAAACTAACAGCAGAGAAGCTAAAAGGGCCCAGTGGAAAATTAACTAGGTATACTAGGCATAATTCTGATAGACTGTGAATACCGAAGATAACACATTGTGCAAGTGGTAACAAGTGATAACTGGAGGTTGATGAAGGGGGACAATACACTGTCAATACACAAGGGAGACCAAATACAGTCAGACAATTGACATGGCTGGATGACATCAGATGTTTTGCTAACAGCAACTGAAGAAACATGAACTCTTTGAGAGATGCATTTGTATTGCAGTAGAATATGGGCTATGACGATGGTGATGATGGCCATTGTACATTCTACTTGACATTCATAACTTAAAGAATTCTAATAGCCTCCTTCTCTACTCTACACATCTCTCTCTACACTTCTCTACTATATGAAGATGCCAAAATTTATAAGAAAATATCATAAGAAATTTAAAACCAACAATTTCTTAACAGTTTTTTGTGTCTGAGACTACATTTTAACAATTTATAAACAACCACTTTATATAGAGACTTTTTTTTATAAAACACCACATTAACATAAATTAGCATTGTATCTCCTTTATGAAAACTAATTATGTTTATATGTCAACACTTGAATGCAGATTGTTTGCAACAGAAAAATATTTAAGAGCTTAATTACCCCTTTTAAACATCAACCCAGAAAATATAGAGTCTACAATCTGAAGAAACCTTTGATATAACTTTAAAACTGCAAGAACCAGTAATTAACCTTGGGAAATTAATGTCTGAAAGTGGCTCCTTAAAACTAACCATTAGTTATATTGCTGGTTCCTTGGACAATGCAGGGCACACCTAAACATACCAACATTCTTTGTCCCTTCAGTGGGAGCTTATCTGAATCTCGGAACATGCTGCAATCATGGGTGACAGGCTTGCCCGTCAATTTGTACAGCCCCTCTGATCGATGATGTATGTCATAAATGTCACCAATTGTGGAACTTCATTAACACTACACAGGGTTTATATATAACAGTGCCTTTCATTAGTTAAGCCTACTCAATAAACAGTTTCTAAATAAGAAGACTATAAACTCTATTTCACAGGTTTATAAAAAGTTGTTAAAAGAAAAAATATTTTTTGTTTGATTAAATCTTTTCAGGAAGATAAGACTCTTATCATACTTGCTACCTATGATTATGTAAACTTAACATGTTACAACATTATTTCTCTTAGCAGTCTTCATACCTGGCAATACTGTGTCTAGCCTGGGAACACAAATTGAGCTACTTGTTTTATAGTAAGTGTTAAAGGCTGCAGCTGTGTGTGTGCGCGCGCACATGCGTCTGTGTGCACATCCATATACAAGTTAGATTTTATTGATTTTTAATTATTTAACTATAGTTTTTAATAATTACTTGCCTTATATGGTCTCTTGGTTTTCTATTAGATAAATAAATAACAATAAAATGAGTAATAAACACCCTTTAAATAAAAATTAATTTTGTGGCTAGACTACTTTAACTGATGGTGAAACACAGAGAATGTGGATGGGATATATGGAAAGACAAAAATGATTATTTTTTCAAATTTCTTGTTGAAACATCTGAAATACAGTTTTTGACTATAAATAGCATTTTTAAATTAAAAAGTGTACTTATAATAAAAAATAAATCATTTATAATTTTTGACGTTAATGAAAATTTTTAAAATTACTACCTGTATTCTGAATTATTTATTACTCTTGACATTTATTATTCTTCAGCTTCACTTATCCTGTCTAACTACCATTTATGGCCATTCTGTTTGTTTACAGTAACTCTTTAGTAATTTGTTATATTGTGTTCATAGTCATCCTCTCAGTTCATAAGTGTATAAACTTGTGGTTAAAATGATGACAGGTATAGCAGTTAATTCAGCTTAGTACATGAAGCACAAAAGTAGCTGTAGTTATCTAATCTAAAAGTTTTAACATTAGCATTATGTTCAGTTTTCTTTTACTATCAGAGAAACATACATACATTTGTTTAGAAATATTAATAGTGAGCTACTGAAAACTTCAGGTAATTTTTGGTATTGTGTTTATATTTAAGAATTTCACTCTACATGTAATAGGATTTGTGGCTAATATTTAATAACGAATTGGCAAGCAGAAATTTATTTAGATTTTTTGCAATATTATAAACTAAGTATGGAATTTTTATGTTTAAACTACTATGTTCCTAGATTTAAGAAACTTTTTAATTTCATAAATTAAAGTGTTGTGTTGCGCAGATACTACATGAAACTACAGGTATATGAATAAAAAAAAAACTATAAAAATATTATTGTTCCATCTACAAAATCTACCAAAAATGAGCAAATTTGTTTCAAGTAAGTAAGTGGACTGCAGATTATATATTTACTACACCTTGGTAGAGAAATTTACGATACCTTGTTAGCAATCAGCATACATGGTAGGGGTGACCCATCAGCCAGAGTACATTTGGAATCTACATCATTCTTCCACTTGAGTGTATTATTAAATGAATTCTTATTAGTTAAATCAAACATTATAAGGCAACCATGTGCATCTTTGTAGTAGACTCGAGTCATCCATGTAAACCTTTCCTGACCTGTAAAACCATTTGGTGTGTTATATGCTAGTTGACCAATAAAAGTTTTTTTTATGCAATTTATACGATTATATAAAAATTAAGATTCCTTTCTAACTATTATTTAGTTTTACTGTTTGTAAATACATGACAATACGTGATAAATAATTGTGTCAAAAAAATTCATTGTCATAAGCATCTGTATGTAAATAAAGTAATATCAATATCATAAATTAACTTAAAACATTAATGAGAATTATTCACCTTCTCTGCCATTTTCCCCAAAGGGCTTAGGAATACTGAAAAATATCCTCTGGAGAAAAAGCAAAGTTTGATATACAATTAAATTATTGATCTCAACCCAAATCAAATACATTTAAAATTATATTGTACTAGTGTACAATCAAGATTGCTTTATTTTTCTTACTTGGAACAAGTTGTGAGCATCAGGCAGTATTCTCATCATCAGCCATGTTGGTTTTTATTTTTAATCTTGTCAGGTACTTATGTCCTAGTAGGTTGCTGCAGTTGGATGCTGGTTAGTTAAATGAACCAAAAGCCAGCAACAGCTAGTAGCAGCAACCGACCAGTACATAAGTACTTCACCAGATTAAAAATAAAAACCAACGTGGCTGATGATGAGAATACTGCCTGATGCTCAAAACATGTTCCAAGTAAGAAAATAAAACAATCTTGATTGTATACTAGTACAGTATAATTTTATATGTACAGTATATGATTTGGGTTGAGTCTGATACAGTAGCATGGTGTCCATGTAACCGCTGTAGCCAGTGGCAACAGAACAAGCAATAAAGGAAAATAAAATTAATTATATCACAGATTAAATACTTTAGTTATTGAATAATTTTATATCCGAACAATATTAGTAGGAAAAACTTAAAGAAAAGCGTAGCATTGTTTTCAAACTGCTGGGCACTTGCACCATGTTGTGTTGCTGGCTCAGACATGGGCAATGTTTTACTGCGTACGGTCATTGACCTCGTAGTAGTTGTCACTGTACAGACTAGTGGAGAGGGGACACATTCGTCCATCCAATTTGTTGCTGCTGTATGAACCTGGAAAATGCTCAATGCAGCTATGTTTGTTTTTGGTACCGACGTGCAGCAGTTACTATTTGTGTTTTATTCATTTAGTCATGTGTTTCTCTGTTTGTCTTTATTATTTTTAATTTGATTATTTGTGTCTTGACTTATTCTATGTAAGTATAATGAAGTCAGATCCCACTGAACCGGGACCCTCTTCCTCTGCCAGCGAATGATAGAAGATACTCAGAAAAATATTTTGGCTCTAAGAAGAGCACTAAATACGAAAAATGTACGAATTAATTTTTAGGCTGTTTTAGGTCTCTCACAACCGGCAACAGCTGTTGTGTACACATGCCATGCCGCTGGTCTGATATTTTAATTGTATATCAAACTTCGCTTTTTCTCCAAAGGATTTTTTGCAATATTTCTAAATCCTTTGGGGAAAAGACCAGACCAGGATTCAATCCAAAACATATCCATGTGACACCTACAGAACCTACAAAAAATAACTTTAAGAATATGATATAACATACTCGTATATTACCCAGTTACTGATTTGTATTGATGTAATTTGTTACTTGAAATAAAAATATATTATTTGTCACTCCACATAAAGATCCCTGATTAAAAATGAATTCAATTGTGAAATGTGGATAAATCAATACAGTAATTCACATTTCCTGTAAATCTATAATTACTGTAATAGCTATAATACGAGGATTGTTCAATAGAAACACGTTTGATCTGCGCAGCCATGACTACGTCGCCATGACAATGGATTTCATTTGTTTATATTGTCTGTTTAAGTGCTAGTGATGAGTCTGTAAAAATATTTGCAGTTTGCTTTCTTCTAAGCGTTGTGACTGGGTTGAAAAATGGCATCTATGATAGAAAATCTGTCCAAAGATAATCTGCATGCCGTTATTCAGTTTTTGGCCGCTGAGTGGCATCTGCCAATGGAAATTTATAAGAGAATGAAAGCTGTATATGGTGACTATAGTTATTCTTATATGGTAGTGGTTGAATGGTCCAATAAATTTTGTCATGGAAGAGAATACACTCCCGGGCTTGCACGTATTGCAGCATCAGATGAAAATGTGAGACAGCTGGAAACTGCTTTACACGCAAATAGGTGCATCAAAGTTAGAGAACTTTCTCAAATGTTGAGCATCAGTGTGAGAACTGTTCATTCCATCATTCATAGTCTTGGCTATCACAAAGTTGCTGCTCAGTGGATTCCACAACTGCTTACTAATGAGCAGAAAAATTTGCATTTGGCCTTATCATTACAGCATTTGATGTGCTATCAACAATAAGGTAATGCCTTTCTACACCAAATTGTTGCTGGTGATGAGTCTTGGTGTTATCACTACGAACCAGAATCCAAATGTCAGAGTATACAGTTGAAGCATGCACAATCTCCGAAGGTGAAAAAATGTCGGTCCCAACCTTCAGCAGGAAAAGTAATGGTGACCTTATTTTTTTATTACAGGGTGTGCTCCTCTTAGATTTTAAAGAACCTGCTGCCAACATCAATGCTGAGCGATATGCAGACAGCTTAAAACGCTTACGGGTCAGCATCAAGAATAAACATCCCAGGAAGCTCACAAATAGTGCCATTCTTCTGCATGATAATGCTCGACCCCATATAGCCCAGACAATTCAAGATCTGCTTGGTCGTATTAAGTGGGAAGTCTTAACATCCACCTTACAGTTCCGACTTGACCCCGTGCGATTATCATGTTTTTGGTGCATTAAAGAAGTCACTAAAAGGACGGTGGTTCATATCGGACGCCGAGGTAGAGTTTGCTGTTAGCAAATGGTTCCGCAAACAGACGCAAGAATTTTACCAGCAGGGAATCTACATATTAGTGCAACAGTGGGACTCATGCCTTAATGTTAATGGAGACTTCTTTTAAAATCGTAGAATAAAAAAATGCTTTACAGCCTCTAAACGTCTTTCTATTGAACAATCCTCGTAACTACTAAACCTTTCCAACATTCAAACATTTATTTTATTGTTGTTAATTGCTTCACTTATGTACATTTCACAAGATCATTATTTGCATTACATCAACATACCTTTGAAAATTGTTGAAACATTTTTAATTTCCATATACAGTAGACGCCCTCTTAACCGGCCTCGGATCAACCAGCCGCCGCTTTAACCGTCCAGACTCATCTGTTTCCCACGCTTTCGATATCCGTTAATTAAACGGATGTTTCTACATTTTCTATTTGTTTTTAGTAATCAAGCGGCTTTCGATTACCGCTTTAACCAGCCGACCCTCAGACTCGTCTGTTTCCCACGCTTTCGATATCCGTTAATTCAACAGATGTTTATACATTATCTATTTATGTTTTTAGTAATCAAGCAGCTTTCGATTGTACCGCGTAAACATAAATGTGAAATTACACCGACACGGCTCACTGGCATGTCAAAAGTTTCATGATTTGCACTTGTTTATTTTATTGAACGCCTTTAGTCAGTTTAGTGGTTGATTTGTCAATGTGAAGACGTGTTGATTATTACTGTACTGTACTACTGTAAGTACACCCAGTTTCATTATTTTTTTCGTGTGCTACAAACATGAGTGACAAAAAACGGAAACGTGTAGTAATCAGTATCGCGCAAAAACGTAACGCCTTAGAACGTTTAGACAAAGGTGAATCGGTACAATTAATATGTAACGAATTAGGTGTGGGAAAAAGTACTGTCAACGACTGGCGGAGAAACAGAAATTCACTTCAGGGTTACTGTATGCAGGTTGAATCACAAAAAGTACTCAAGTCCCGTTGCATAATTAGAAAACCAACCAACGAGATTGTTGATGATGCCCTTTGGGTATGGTTTGTCCAACAACGTCGAAAAGGTACGCCGATTAGTGGGCCAATATTAAAAGAAAAGGCCTTATGTTTTCACAAAAAACTCGAAAACCAGGCCGAATTTGTTGCTAGTGATGGGTGGTTATCGAGGTGGAAAAAACGGCATGGAACACATGTGCTTGATGTGTGTGGGGAAAAGCTGTCCGCTAATCCAGGAGCAGTAGATGAATTTACAACAGAACTCATAAAAATCATAAACGAAAAAGAACTTAAACCAGAGCAGATATATAACCTAGATGAAGCGGGCTTAAATTTCAAACTTCTACCAAAACAAACTTTCGCTATGGCAGATGAAAAATCAGCACCGGGAATGAAAGTTAACAAAGAAAGATTGACTGTTGCTCTCTGTAGCAATGCCGCGGGTACACATAAGATTCCTCTTTTTGTGATTGGTAAATCGAAGAAACCGCGTGTGTTTAAACATGTTAATATGGAAGCCCTCCCGGTTTACTATAGATCTCAAAAATCTGCGTGGCTGGACTCCCATCTTTTCAAAGAATGGTTTATAATGCAATTCATACCAAAAGTTAAAAGCCATTTAATCAATCTAAAATTGCCTGTAAAAGCTCTACTTGTCATTGACAATGCACCGACCCACCCCAGTGCTGATCAATTAGTATGTGAGGAAGACATCAGCGTTTTATTTTTGCCTCCTAACGTAACTAGTCTCATACAACCTATGGACCAGGGAGTTATTGCAAGTTTCAAAAGACGGTATAGGCGAAAATTGTTATCTGAAATTTTGGGTAAAATGGAAGATGAAAACTCAGGACTTGTAGACGCTGTAAAGACTATAAACATCAAAGATGTGGTGTACATGATAGCAGCTGCGTTTGAAGAAATTCCCCACACAGCTTTTATAAAATCATGCAGGAAAGCTTGGCCAGGCATTGAGAATTACGTTGACCAGATAACGGAAGAAAATACACGTGTCCCAGATAACGACAATCAAAGTTTACTCTGTGGTCTGCAAAAAATAATGGCAGAATGCGAAGAAAGAGATGTCGAAGAATGGATAAATGATGACCAAGAGCTTGAAAACGAAACTTTGGCTGATGAGGAAATCATAAGTGTTGTCTGCCAGCAAACTGATATTGACGAAGATGGGATCATAGAAGAAAAAGAAGAAGACAGCGAGGGAAAAGTCAGTCACAAAGACGCATTGGAAGCATTACAGCTGGCAGTGCGATACGTCGAACAACAAGGTGAGACGTCTGGTGTCGATGTCATGTTTATGCGAAAGTGGCGTGACCACGCTTTTAAAAATTCATTCAAACTTAAAAAGCAAAAAACAATCACAGATTTTTTTAAAGTGTAACTGAAATACTGTATACAGTGTTAATGTTATGTCTGTAAAATAAACAACTTTTAACGATACAGTACTGTACAAGTGTTTGATTTTGTTCGGTTTAACCGGCCATTTTGTTAACCGGCCGACCCCCTGGTCCCAAGCTGACCAGTTAAGTATGTCTACTGTACATTGTTATGTGTGTGTTAATTAGTTATGACAGTATGTATACATTTATATCACATACATGTTTTGTATGAGATATTCACAGCATTAATACTTGAGATAAGTACTTGAGATCATCAATTATTGATATTATCCATAAATAATTGATATTCTTTGAAACGTTTCCTTCTACACAGAAATGTGGAAATAACGTATACTGAGATAGAAACCAATCTGATTAATTTTAAATAAATTATGATTTTTATTTACCTTGTAAAGCGCATATGCTTAGACGGTTTTATATAATTATGCTACAGTATGCATTATAAAACATTACTTTTTATTGTTTAAATATTAAATCATTTATATGGATTTTGGAGGGGGTATAAGGTACAGTATTTATTTTTACCAGTGTATTATTTTTTTTATTATTATTCTCTCTTTATATTCAATGTACTTACCTGCAATATCCCATAGTTGAATTTTGACTGTTTGTTGTTCTGACCACTGGATTATTTTAAGTGCAAAATCAACACCAACAGTTCCTTTGTAATCTCTCTTGAATGAATCTTGTACATAACGTTGAACAAAGGATGTTTTCCCTACCGTTGGGTCCCCAACAATTATGACTTTAAACAGTTTCTCCGGCATAGGTTTTGATTCTGCAATAAAACATGTTTGGATTTAACTACCCTATTTGTTGTTGTTTTCAAAGCACCTATGTGGTCACAGCCTAATTTGTTTTTAACATTATTGTTATGTGTGTGTGTGTGTGTGTGTGTGTGTGTGTGATACATTTAATGGTTTCAGAATATTCTAATTTACTAATACCTTGTTACAGGCTAATTCTTGTATTTTGAATTGCCAGTAATATAAAACAATTTTATTTTTCCAGTAATTCAAAGCAATAAAAAGTATTTATCCCATTTTGAGTAGGCTAATGTGTGTGTGTGTGTGTGTGTGTGTGTGTGTGTGTGTGTGTGTGTGTGTGTGTGTGTGTGTGTGTGTGTGTGTGTGTGTGTGTGTGTGTGTGTTAGTTTTTTGTGTATTTTCGATGTTGAGTGCTTTGATGTGATTCACAATAAAACCAATTTGAAGTACCAGAAGCCAACAGGAAGCCACAATAATAATAGTCACCAACACATATGTACTTCACCAGACACAAAAACCGGAAGGCTGAGGATGGGTACAAGATGGTACCCGAAACATGTTCCTAACAAGGAAAAAAATATCTTGAGGTAAATTCATTATAAATATTAAATGTATTATATACATCAAGAAACGGACTGTAGCAGAAAGTGATTGAATATATGTATGTATATATATATATATATATTATAACCTTCTTCTTCCGTGGTAATCTTCCTCTAACAAGCCCTGTGTTGGTTGCGGCAATTTATAACAATCAGCTCGGGTCGTGATAGTTTTAATTCGACTCCTTCTGATGTTATATTAACGAAGTCCAAAACTTCGTAAATTTCCTGCTATCTGTTGCTCTTCTGCCTCGCCAATACCTGTCTCTTCTTTCTTACCTGATTTAAATTAACCATTATTTTCCCGGTTTTAGGCGCCAAATTGTTTGTTTTAAAACAATTAAAAATTTTTCATAGCTTTTCCTTCTTTCTCAATGAAACCGTATTACTTACCGCTCTGTATCGGCTGAATTCGAAATTCGCTCTCTTGCGGCAGTATTACCAACCTATAATTCTGGTAAAAAATGTTCACTGTGCTATATTAAATAAATTAACACATAAATATTGTCACATGAAATAATAAACAGGTATAAATTCTTAGTATTGGTTTATTGGATAGCGGTTCTACCTTTTATATTGGTTATTACAGGAAATTATGAAAATATATAAAGTTATGCTCCGGCTTGTAATACACTTTTAAATATAGGCCATATATCACTACTATTTTGTTACTACTTTGCATACTACTTGGCCTACGAGCATGTATAAAGTAAGAGTTCATCAAATTAAATTATTCCATGACAAAATTAATATTTATCGCATATCAAATTTTAATAATAAGATATCACACTTACTTTCGTGTACCGACTCTTTAGAATTATCCCAGGGCGCCAGTAATAAATAAACACAATTTAGTTGTTATTAATTAATTTTTTTAATAACAGTTGTATTCAAATATTACAAATTTATCATTCAGTACTTTATTCATTTACTATCAAATTTATTAGTGTTTATTTCTTAGCAATGGATTCTTAGACTGATTGAGTCACCAAAACAAGATTGACATATATTTGATATTAATAAGCAATATAAAATGATTGTTCATTGTTGTTATTTACGTGTCTGTTGAATTACTCTGCGATGCGATGTCCTCTGCGATGTGGTTTCCAGGCTGGTGATCAGAAGTTATCCGTTGGATAATTATCCTTGTCAGGTCGCACTAATTACACTGGTTTCACAAGTATTACACCATTCACTCAACTTGCTTAGTGATAATTACACAGGTGCTGTATACTAATACACTTGTAGAAAAACAGTATTTCATTGACAAAGCTAAGTGCGTCTAACACCAGATTAATAACTGCTATTGATCGACCGTCCCGTATAATGACGTTTCACACATTTAAATCGCTAGGTAACTCGACTTTTAAACGGTTGATGTTGTATTAATTAAAACTTAGATATGTTACTCGGTTTTAAGTTGATCTTCTTTAGTTGCGCTCGAGTCCTTCTTATAACATTCATTAAGTGTTTACGATGCTAACTTCCGCACAGATTACTATCGCGTTACCATAACTGACTTACGTGACTATTGAAGTATGCTTAATAAACTTACTGAAAAATTATTATAACAACTAATACGATTCTTAGTGTTGTGATTTTCCCGTAGACTAAAATAAATATTACGAGTCTAATCTCTGTAATCTCTCCGTTGACTGCCCTAACTTCTTACACTCTGTATTTTTATACTTCGCTACAAACTACCCTCACTCAATATTGACAAACTACACGCCTATTGGTCTGACTTACCGCTAAATTCAAAACTACCCAATCTGTTTAACGAAACAACCCGCGTAAAAAATGACGCTATCCGTTATTCGTCCACAAAATGCGCGTGAACACGTGGTAGGAAAACTTCGTGTCACTATCCATCTCACTTCATACGCTCTCTTTCTAAAATATAGCTCCTTTTGTTAGATGCACTTCACTTTTACAATCTTGGTAAATGTTTCGTACAACCTAGCAAACAATACAGTTTTATGACGGTCCGTCCCGCCCGTGACAATTTGTAATTTTTTAGCCGACTTACAGGCGTCAACGCAAGGTCGTCTATTCAATTTCTGCCGCTCCTTACTACATATTTTAATGTTTTCTTACTTCTAAAGAAAACCACCGCTTTCTATAAATTTATATTTCTCCCTGGGTATCATATGACTTTGTCCCCGTAAAATTGTTGAGAATACAATTTTCCGTGATATCCTTTGAATGATTTATAACTCAGCGGTTGGCTATGTTTGTTTGGGTCGCTGACTGAGCACCAAGCATCTAATGTCGAATTTAATTTTACAATGGTTATTCAGTCAAAAGTTCTTTGGATTACAGCAAAAGTTAACAAAATGATTCGAGAAAGTACAATCCTTCACATAAACTCAATCAAATATTACGTTTTTTCTTTACACCACTACTCTTATTAACTAAAGTAATTGTGAGTTCAACTAGAGGTTAAGTTTTATATCGTTGAAAAAATATTTTGGTATTTCCAAATGTGTTATTAATTGAATTGAACAGTTTTTTGATAATTATTATTTGGTTTTTTAAAAGCCATTCAGTGTTTGAGTGTTTGAACTAAAAGTTAATTATATTGTGCATCAGTGTTAAAGTGTAGTGAATCCAGTCTTTCTTTTGTTTTGTTAATTAATTAAATTTTATACGTTACTCCTTCCTTTACATCTGATAACTTATTTTCATGTATGCTTGTGGCTATGTCTTACTTCTTTTATTTCTTTTTTCGTTTTATATTTTTTATCTTCTGTAATTCAAAATTTTGTTTAGTTCAATATGTTTTGCCCATCTTGTATTCCATTTTCATTAATTATTATATGGTTGATCACATTTGATTGATTCTTTTTGCTAATTATATGGAGCGGCTATTTTTTCATCTGTACTCTGCTGAAGCTAATAATGGACTGTTAATAAATCTGTAACGGTTTTTTGGTTCTAACTGCAAAACCTATCCTTCTCATTAGTTGAAACAATTTTGTACCCATTGTTAGACATAGCTTGTGCTTTCACCCAAAATGGATAAATATTTTCTAATTAAGATAATTTGCTTGTATTACTATTAATACTTCTGTTATTAGTACCATTGAATAGCATTTCTGTTTAATATTATTTTGAAATCAAACATGACTATGTTCTATTCAGTATTGGCTGATTTAGTATTTTGATACTTTTGTTTTTTGTACTTATTTTGGTTTATAAGTGTGTTTTTGAAAGTATTTTGTGTTTTTAATGTTCCTTGGCTAAATATATTATGTTTACCTAACTTTTTCCTTAACTGAATGTTGTTATTTGTTTACATTTTACAATTTTCTCACATTTCTTTAGACCTACACTTGCCTACAATGGTTGACATTGATTATAATTTAATTTTGCTCTTGTTCCTATGTTCTTATTGCTTTGTCTTAGTTTGTTTACAATTATTATGAATTTACATACATTGGTTTATGATTAGTAGTTCTTTACAGACATATTATTGCCTTTTACATCTATATCTAAGAAATTAACATTGCATATTTTTAGGATTTCCTCATCCTTTCAACACATTATTACTGCTTTTTAGTATTATTTTCCCAACTCAACATAACTTATTCTTAAGATTCTTTTAACAATTATAACATTTTCATAGTTTTATAATACGCCTGCTTCCTTCTACTACTCTCTTTATAACACAACTTCAATAATTGAGTATCCATCTGTTGATGTCTACTCTTCTTTTTATAACATAACTTTAATACTGTATAATCCATCCTTTGCTGTCTACTTTTCTTTTTATAACATATAACTTGTTTAGGTTTTGTTTATCCCTTTAACTTTACTAACTTAATATTTTAACACTAACATTCTTTATAACAGTTACCTATTCTTATATTTTTTTAACATGATACCTTATTCTATCTTACTTACTAGTTTTTGTCTTTTTCCAAACTATTTCTATCACTGTACACCTACTTAACGTATTTTAACATATTGTTTATTATGCTACGCACTTGTCCTTCGCACCTTTCACTTTAACATTCTTTATTTATACATTTTTACACATGCACTTGGGTTGCTTTGCTTTACCTAGTGTTGTTCACTTATTGTTTTTTTTGTAACTCACTCCCTACCTACTTTATGCACTCTTGGTTCAATTTAATATGAATGTTGTGATTATCAGACTAGCTCTATCACGTTTTATTCTCTATACATTTATTTATTATCATTTGATTTCATTGTTCTGTTTATTTACTATTTGTCTACTTAACATTTAGTCTACACTTACATCATACATAGAATTATATTATTTCTGCTGGTGGTTTGTACCTTCAAGGTTCAATTATTCATTTAATTATTGTCAATTGTATGGCATTTTTATCATAGGTTTAATTACATTTATTTGGTCATTTGGCCAATCACTTCCAATCACTTGGGTGTGGTCATTGTCATTGTCTAGTCTAAGTTAATGTCATTATTTTGCTATTTATTAAAATTGTCAATTTTCTCATCTTATCCCTTCTTAGCTGCATGTTTTCTCTTTATATTATAAGGTATTCTCTCCCTTTTACTGGGCGGCTTTTGGTAATATAACAATATATATAGTATGTTTATAAAAAAAAAAAGGGAACATAAAGTAACTGCACTTGATTCTTCCAGCACATTAAATCAGAATCTGTCTTATGTAAGATTGATGTTTTATCTGAACTGCATTTTGTAAGTGAATATTCCAAATGCTCACTCTAAGCAGTCAGGCTACTGCAAAATTCTCATAAAATAGGTTTACTACTTGAAAGTCATTATGCCAGCGATTCAGTATATAAAAGTAATGATGTTGTTTAAAGATGCACTGATTATAAATATCTTCAAGCTATTAGGTTACATAACACTCTGGGCCTTTGTGGCTAACTGTTGTCTCACTGGGCAATATAGTAATGAATGTGAAGACCAATAGAATGTGTGGAATCTGTCCTAGAGAATTTGTATTCTATTATTTGAAAGTCTTTTTTAATTTGTAAAGAATGAATTGAGGTCTTGGAAGATAAGACCTTCTTTATAATCACGGACATAGATAAAGGGAGCTCTAGGGGTTTCAAACCCCCCCAAAATTCCCACTACAATAAAAAAACCACACAATTGTGTGATTTTATTATTTTAAGAATACTCTGAATATTATTGATACTAAGCAACTGTATTAAATGCTGTGTACCTGCAGAAACATTGTTAGAAGATGTGTGATCAGAATATTAACCCTCCTCCAATTTTAAGGGAACCCCCTCCAATACAAATTTTTGTATACAGCTATGTTCACAATCACACTGTATGAACATAACTTCATGGGTCTTATTATAACAGTCAATCCACAGCAAGATTTAATAAAATTATGCATGCAGTTCATTTCACTAACTATAGTTCGTTTCACTATAGGCCTATAGTTGGTTGTATGTACAGCCAACTTTTCATTAATACCAGTAACGAAAATGCTGACAATCTACTACAGTACAAACCATAATGTATACTATTCTAAAATATAATTTGTTGATATGAGTGCCAGTGGCGTAGCAAGGCTTTTTGGTGCCCGGGGCAAGAAGATCGTCGGCCGCCTTGGCTTTACAATTAAAAGGGGGACAAAAGAGCAAAAAGTAAGTCCCATCCAGTGAACAAAGTACTTAATGTGTAGATTTTTGTATGAAAGCACGTCCATCAAACGTCTTATGAATATTTTTTAAGTCAAAATTAAGAAATTACATATTATAACATTACCGGTATTCAGTTTGTATACATTTATTAGTAACAAATGTAGACTATAAAAAATTTAGTAAAATAAAAAAATTTTAACATATAAATGTTCTAATAAAATTGTTATGTACATCTTTGTAGGTATCTAAAGCACATCATCAAAACAATATCCTAAAGCCCCAAAACAATACACATAAAGTTAAACAAAGAACTACATTAAAAATAATAAAATTAATAACTTACCATTACAGGTTAATTTTTCCATCTTCTATTAATAAACACTTAATATTTATTTGTAATATTTAATAAATATTTAAAACGAGACATTTTAAATGTAAGGTTTCTGGTCTTAATTGCTGCAAAGTCGGTTATTAAATCACTATAATCTAAAGACGAAGCAATGTCGTTTTCAATTGAAAGTATCGCTAAATTTGATACCCTGTCTTGAGATATTGTTGATCGTAGATACGATTTAATCAATTTAAGTTTACTAAACAATCTTTCACAAGAAGCCACAGACACTGGTAAAGTCAGAAAACAATTTTAAAGCTGTTGCTAGTGTTTTGTAGGCTTCTAATCCCATTGAAGAAATGTATTGTAGCAGGCCCTGAGGTGTAAAGTCTACTTGTAATAGCTTGTGTTATCCCCTCCGCTGTTTTCACTTCTAAAGGAATAAATTCTATGAAGGCTTCCTTGATATCAACAAAATTGCGTTTCATTTCAACAAATCTTGTAGCCTAATCTGAGACATTTGTTCTACATGTGCAGCATCTGGTGTTGTATCAAATATAATACTAAAGTACTTCACCTTCTTACATGCAGTAATAATATATTTTTGTGCACTCTTTCTCCTAACAGGCTTATTAGTTCATTTTGAATGGTTGGCGAAAGTACGATTTACACCCAGATTTACGAGAGACTAAATTCAAAAGAGATCTCATGACAGGGTCAGATTTAGCCAAGTATTTTAGCAAAGCCAAAAGTTTCCAGAATTTGGATCGTTAGTAATTGACTCTCAATGTCCTCTCAGTGCCAGATTTTGTTATGCAAGAATTTGAACTGTGGCAATGACCCATTCGAGGATTTCTTTCCACGTCTTAGCTGCTTTACTCATTTGTTCCTGAAATAGATCATCAATAAGTCCCCCTTTGTTTAAAGATCGTTCCAATTCCTTCCATTCAGAAAACACAGACCGATGAGCAGGACTATTTTCATGATCCTGAATTTAACTTTCACCACGACGAAATTCTGTTTTCACTATTGAAATGGCTTCTTTGATAGTTGTTTTTTGTGGAAATAAAGCCCAACAAAAGCAAAATAGAGATTTTTAGTTAGAGAAAACCCATCCAAGTGTGATTTACCTTAACATAATGAACCGTAATTACGATGCTTGAGTATAAATAGACTAATACTGTTTATCACGTGAGGGTTATGACAACGGAGTTTATCACGTGAGGGTAATGACAATGGACAAGCTGGCTGGTTATGCTTCTTTTATGAAAGGAATAGTCATATCAAAGAAACACGTTTTTTGTAGTTTTATAAACAGAAAACAATTTTTTCAAGTCTGTGCTCATTTTGCCGCCCGCCCTCCTGGCTATGCCGCCCGGGGCGGCTGCCTCCTTGGCCCCCCTAGCTACGCCCCCGATAAGTGCTATACTATATTCATATCAGTCAAGTAACTAGAAATTTGGCAATGAACATGTAATCAATAAATCAATTTGTTAAACATAAATTACACAAAAATAGTTAAATGATAATTTAGTTTAAAGTTGCTCTAAAAGTAGTATAATATTTTATTTTCATGATAATTCATCAATTTAAAATTAACTTGTACAATGCATACGAGTACTTGCATTATTCATATGTTCCTTCAAGCTAGTAGTTACATAATACTGACGTAAAGTGCTTTATTTATAAAAACTTCAAACTACACACAGATTAACAGTAGCCTATGATTGTTAATAACAAATTACATGTAGAAAATGTAACAATAAGCATTTTGATAATGGCTTTTAGTAGACCAAATGCCTGTTATCAATAGCATGCATTCAAGATTTGTTTACTGGTATCACGAAAATATTTATTTATGTTCAAAAATAGTGTATATTTACAATTTGTTCTAAACTACTTAGTTTACTTTTACTATCAGGCTTGTATACATTAAATATTTGACAATAAAAATATTCCATTCCATATAGATTCTACGTAATATCGTATACTGAACTGTACCCAAAAAATTCCTAACACGCATTTTATTTAACCTAATCACTCAATATTACAGAACTGCGGAATTACTTTATTTAAAAAATAATGCCATTATATTGACATATATATTTTATTTAATTATATGGTTTACCTTTCTTTGACTTAGTTCCAATCATGACTACTTGAAAGAAATGTTACAAGTTATAAGTTAACTTTTTAAACACTAAACACACACCACTGTGTATGAAGAAAAATATTTAATCCCAAAGTTAGCTTGTTTTGACAAGCAATTTGGTTGCAGAAAGACATGCCTTAATAAGTTAAACATGCACTGAAACAAAATATAAATATTGGTTTTCTGCCATCTCAAAATCTGGTGCCTATATAATTCCAGTATGAATTTTACTATCAAGTGAGATAAGAAAATTATGTTCAGTAAACTTGAATAAACAAATACGGTTTCTATTTTATTTGCATTAAGTCTAATCATATCTCTTTGCATTAATAACTTTAACCTTCTGTAAAAATTCAACGTATTCTATTTCAAATTATGGTAGGTTATTTTGTTCATATAGCATTATTCTTAAGTTTGCCTCTTATTATTATGGTAAGTCACTAAATTATGGTAAGTTTCTTGTTTTTTTACATTATTTTTACATGATGTAAATGTCAATGTGTTTTTGAAAGCTTTTATACTTAGTTTATCATCTAATCTTATTTGAAGCAATAATGAACTTACTATTGACTCTAAAATAAGTAAGTCATAATCATCTCCTAACACTTCATTTTCTTCTTAGACTTATGGGGAGGAAAAAGATTGTTCAAGATTATATATAAATTAATAATTATTAGTATTGTTGGTACTTTCACTGTGAACTTACTTGTTGTATTTTCTCATACAACAAGTGAAAGTACCAACAATACTAATAATTATTATAGTAGTGAACAAAGAAGTGATGAACATCAAAATAGTATAAATTAATATTAAGATTGTAGTAAGCACTGTTACTTACAATTATTAGAGTACCAGTATAGTTGATATTTTGTGGTGTCTAAATAAGGTCATTAACTTTTCTTCAATTTTCAGTAGTTGCTTATAGTTATGTTGAATGATTTAATATAAGAAAAATTAATGCCTCATTAATACGTCTATAATTAGCCTATTTCATTTTATTTTTCAATTTCTGCCATTGTAAATATTAGTTGCTTGCATGAGTAAACAATCTGAAAGATTAAAATTTTATATTAAGTAGAAAATGTACAGTTAAATTGAATGTACCATATGCTGAGTGATATCAAGACTACTACTTCTAGTTCATTTTTGGTTTGGTCTCCAACCAAACTTTGGTCTACTACTTCTAAATTACTTATACAATGCTGATACATTGTTGATACAAAATTAAACATACACACACTCACACAAATAATTTTATGTAACATAATATAGTGCTAGAATTACAGTTACAATTTTTATAGTTATTTACAATTATAACAGTTAACCAATTATTTATTATTTTATAATTAAATTTCTTGTAGCAATTTTTCATATTTATACAGTTCAATGAACACTGTGGTTAAAAAAAAATCAATTTTAATTTTAAATGCAATAGGTTATAACCAGTGGCGAAACTAGTAGTTAATGAATGGGTAGGCAAAAATCTTACCTTAAATTTTTTTAAGGAATCACTAAAAGGATGGTGGTTCAAATCAGACGCTGAGGTAGAGTTTGCTGTTAGCAAATGGTTCCGCAAACAGCCATAAGAATTTTACTAGCAGGGAATCTACAGATTAATGCAACAGTGGGACTCATGTCTTAATGTTAATGGAGACTTCTTTTAAAATCATTGAATAAAAAATGCTTTACAGCTCTAAACGTGTTTTTATTGAACAATCCTTGTATAAGTCATACACAATACTACAACTGATTGAACTTCAAATTTTTAAACTTGATTAGTTTCTATATATATGTTTAATGTTACAAATAATTCAAATAACAATCTTGATCATCTGTTAGTTCAGTGGAATAACAGGCACACTTTTAATAACCGCATAAAATAAACACACTTATAAACAACACAGCGCGCTTTATCTTAACTGTTTGGGCCACAGAAGTGAGACATGCCTCAACACTCTATGTTTACAGCGCAGGACAATCCCCCTCCCCGCACTTCCCTATCGCTCCAGCACATTGTTTACATACGATGTATACAAAAAACGCTGAGGCAAGTTCACGTTGCCTCATTCGCTTTAAATGAGCTACGCTGAATCTTACCCCTGTCACCATCTAGCGGTCGCTCACGTTTCGGCTTAATAAATTCGACAGTCACAGTAACAATGTATAATCTTTATGTTACGTAGTTCATACGTATTTATAATTTTTATTCTACAGAATTTTTTAGGGTAGGCATTGCCTCAATTGCCTCCATGTAACTTCGCCACTGGTTATAACATATGTATTGTGCAATAAATGTAGCAGGCTGTAGGCTAATACGTTAATTCACCGTTACTTTAGCAGGATAAAATTAAGGATAATTTTTCTTCTGGCTTGGTATTACTATTGTTGGCACTACTATCACTATCACTTTAAGTAAATAAACCCTTGCCAATAAGATGAATGGTTTTTCTTATGGTTTAATCACAAACAGTGTCCCTGTCACTCATAATGAAAGGAAGTCTTTTTTTTATTTATACCATCAATCAGAAGTTGCATTACTTTCTATATTTGTCTTAATTAGGAACTACAGTAATTAAAAAATTTGAACTGTAACTTTTTACTGTTTTTTTTTGTCTTTTGCTGTTTTTACTTTTTACATATATATAGGTAACATAATAAGTTTCACGTTTAATGGTTTTTATGTGTTTAATATGTTTTATGGTTTAAACATATAGATGTTATATTGAAGTTCCTAATACAGAATATATATTTCAGGTGACAATTATAATGTTCTTCAAAATCGTTTGACTTCTGTATGTTTGAAAAATCATTTCAGTAAGAATAACAACTTTTTGAAATTGAACTTTTAAAGATTTGTGACACTGATCTAACAAGTATAGCACCAGTACAATGTCTGGTAGCAAGTAAACGTGTTTTATAAACTCAAGTGATTAGCTTTCTTGTTTACACTGTGACAAAACATATATACAGACTGTTAAAATAGCTGTTCCTGTGAATCATACAGGATTACTCAGTATGAACATTTTACTTATGATATGCACATCTGACTGATATTGTACCCATTCCTTCCTTCCTTATTGTTCCTGTGAATCATACAGAATTACTCAGTATGAACATTTTACTTATGATATGCACATCTGACTGATATTGTACCCATTACTTCCTTCCTTATTGTACTTGAATTTCTCTGCTACTGCATTTATTATACTGTTTATAGTGGATGTCTTGAATTCCTATCTACGTGATTTGATTTTTGCAATTGTATGAAAATTTTGACCCAATTTTTGAGCTCTGGAATCTCAAAATGTTAAAAAATGATCACTATGTTCAAGTTGTGGTAAAAATTACCTTTAATATGATATCTCACACAGATTTTTGTGTCATTTTCATTATTTTGAACCCCTCACATTTTTTCCTGTCACCCACATATTTTTGGGAGTTGAATCTCAAAAACAATAGGGCTCTGTAGGGTAAGGGTATGGATACACATGCCAAGTTTTATGAAAATCAGTTGATACATTCAAAAGTTATCGTGAGACATACGCCAAATACAAGATAAATAGTCAGGTAGACAGACAAATGACAAGTGGTCAAGTTAAAACTGAGAACTTGTTTTTACTGATTAAATGATAAAAATAACAACAATAATAATAACACAGTATATTTTTCACTCTACAAACACTATAAGCCTTTAAATTCAGTCAAAATCAAAAACAAAATACAGATTTTTTCCATATATAATAAAATGGATAATATATAATTTTTACAGATATATAAATATAAAATATATAATATATATAATGTAAAATATATACTTTACAGATACAATAATATATATATATATATATATATATAGGAGAAAACATCTTGAGGTAAAGTGATTATAAATATTAAACATAATGTACACACACACACACACACACACACACACACACACACACACACACACACACACACACACACACACACACACACACACACACACATTAATACTCTTGGGCAAAATATAGTTCTTAATTTACATGTTTATATGTTAAGTATATTCATTAAGATACTTGTTTAGTACATTAATGAAGAAAGTATCGGTACTTCACTTAAAATTACACTTATTCTATCACTACTCTTGGATACTGTTGGCTTGGATATTCATGACCTGTCTGAAATTAAAAGGAAACTCTGTAATTGACAACTTATATTGTAGCTGTTTTTTTCTATCAGTGTTACTTTGTTGTGCACACTGCTAAATATTTTTAAAATCTATCACTGTTTGATTTTTGTGTTTGGAAACTAGTCAGTGACTTTCCCCTCATTCTAAACCCTTTTTCAAGTTGTTCATAGCAATCTGGTTTCATTCCTCTTCACCAGCTTCTCACCATTGTTCGCACTTTTCCTTGTGCTGTTAGTGCTATTAATTCTTTATTTAAGCTCCTGTAAGTAACTTTCAAATAGGTGATGAATATCTGTAGTTTCTATTTATCATAATATTAACTACATTTCCATTACAAAAATGTGGGAGTAGGTTTTTTTTCTACACACCATTCATATTTGATGTTTTAATATCAGATCTAAGTACATGTTTTTTACAGCATCGTGTATTTCATACTCTTGCCAAAATTCTTTAAGGTCTAAGCTATTTCTGATTTGGTATCCCTTGCCTTATTGCTTGCTAGATTGTGTAACATATGAGAGATTTTCCAGTGATTAACATCTGAAAAGACAGTCCTATCTGTATCTTTGAAAATTTGTAAATAAAAATAATTTCGTAGATCAGAATTTCCTGTACATATATGTATACATATTTACTACTTCATGTATAATTTTGAAGAGTTTTCTTTATTGAAGCACTGCTCAATGAGCTACATCCATGATTTAGTAGGATATCCTCAATATACTCAGATCTGACCAAACAATTCCTAATGTTTTGAGGTTATTTAATTTTTTAAGCATTAATATCATATGGAAATTTAGTACAGAGCTATGATATTGTACAAAGCACAAGTCTTATGATGGTTAATTTAAATTTAAAAATGAATGTACACATTTATAACACAAAACATTTTGTTTCTAAACTTCGAAAGAGACATGCTCATGTAGGCCTATGCATTTTGTATTGTTAAAAAACTGAAGAGCGTTGTTACTAACACTGCACTCTTCTTTTGTTTATTTGATCAGTCTCCCTATATAACTTCTCAATAGTCCAGAAAGTCTGACATATTCCATCATCATTTAAAACTGAAATATCATACCAGATTCAACAAATCTGAGAAATTTGGTTAAAGGATTCTTACACAAAGAGACCAACTTTCTACTCCATTTTACGTCCTTGTAAAACAAAGTATTAATTTCTGTTTATAATTCCCAATACCGATAATTAATAAACTTCAGATTACATTAGAGTGTACGGATGATTTTATCAAGTTACTACTATTGTACTAGTGTAAAATATAGTTTCATATGTTTAATGGATGATGGTCCTCTGCACACAAAAATGGAAGATACAATTTGTAAACAATGATGTGTAACCAATACTCACTGACTTGAGGGGAGGGCGAGTAATAAGCATCACTCTCTGTTTCACTCAGTTCCTCTGGAGTGTTGTTTTTGTCATCAAAATCTAGGTCTTCACAGAACTTGGCTTCCGATGGGTTCTGAAAAGTTGATCCCTCTACTCTTGGCCAAAATACTAACTTTCTTCTCTCAGACATTGTTTAGTAACCATCATAGTTAACTGTAACTTTATAGAAAGTCAATAACAATAAGCTGGATATCAATGTACAAATATTCTGTTTTCGTACAAATACAAAAAAATTGTAAAAAAATGTGTGTGTGTGTGTGTGTGTGTGTGTGTGTGAGAGAGAGAGAGAGAGAGAGAGAGAGAGAGAGAGAGAGAGAGAGAGAGAGAGAGAGAGAGAGAGAGAGAGATCTTGAGTTTTTGATTGGTGATATGAAGGTATTTATGAAAATTGTGTCATTTATATAACCACCATTCCTGGTACTGTTACAGAAGACAAAAACTCTTTTCCTATTGAATAATAGCTGAATACTGGTACTAATGGCCAATAATGATTACAAATATTATATAAACTTTATAATAATTGAAAGTCATATTAACATTAATAGTTGACAAAACTTTTGAAATACTATCGCACACAGTCTGTACTTGATTCACAGGAGGTTACATGGTTTGATGTGATGAAGTGACAATTCGTCTAGATGTATGAATTATCTGCTGTTGCCAAAGACATTCGTCAAGGAAATGAATGCACTCTAGCACTCTGCATTCTGGCACTAGCAGTTTGCTAACAGTTAGTAGGAAAGAGGGTGTAAAGCATCAGTCTCATTATTTCTTCCATAAAACCTGTTGTAAATAACTATCCTTTTGGAACTAAATGTCACTTATCACATTAGCCAAGTTGGTGATAAGTGACATTCTCTCACAGTTTCAGTGGTATGGACTCTTACAGAGTGTCAAAAAAATGACACTATAAATTAATCAGATTTAATTTATATTAAAGCTGAAAAGAAATAAGTGAAATAATAAGACAAAAGGGAGTGGCATTTCATGAAACTTTTGAAATTTCAATCTGTATTGTTTTGTATATGACAAAATCCACAATTTAACAAAACAGATAAAAAATTATAAACAGCCAGAATTCCATTAAATTACTTCTCCGACCACACTATACTTTTGCTGATAAATCAAAATGAATACAAGTTTACAAGTTTCAGATGGAACAAACTGATGGGCCCATTCACTGAAAGGAAATATTGGGAAACAGTTAAAAATAATAGGAAGTTGATAGATTATGATCAGATGTAAGTGTACTAAACTGGAACATATTGCTTCGAGTTGTTATGGACATGATTCCATGACTAATTGTTTATTATATAATACACATTAAAATTTAACATGTATTAACTTCCAGACTAATTTAACTGGTTTCCTAAGTAGCGCATTGTGGGGTTGAATCCATCTCAGGGGGTGACCAATCTTCACATTATATTTTATGCTCACCCAGATCAATTAGGGTAACCTAGCCTTTGCACCTGGAGAAGTTAAAGATAGTCTAGGCGTAGTGTTAGACACATTTGATAACATTTGATAAATAACTGTGTGTGTGTGTGTGTGTGTGTGTGTGTGTGTGTGTGTGTGTGTGTGTGTGTGTGTGTGTGTGTGTGTGTGTGTGTGTGTGTGTGTGTGTGTGTGTGTGTGTGTGTGTGTGTGTGTGTGTGTGTGTGTGTGTGTGTGTGTGTGTGTGTGTGTGTGTGTGTGTGTGTGTGTGTGTGTGTGTGTGTGTGTGTGTGTGTGTGTGTGTGTGTGTGTGTGTGTGTGTGTGTGTGTGTGTGTGTGTGTGAAAGTTTCATCTGTATATGAAATTTTCAAAGTGCTGACATTCGGCGGATCTTCCAGAGTGGCCGATATTTGGTCAGATTTTATGCACGGTATTTGGCATATGCCTTGTTCCTCTAAATGTATGCGGTTTATGGATTGATCTACTTACCGCATATTATCCGAGTATTTAATACACATTGATGAGGTCTCTTCAAACCACGGACTTTCAAGTCATAGTTTCAAGTCTCCCAGTAATAAAACTTTTTTTTTGTTAGCAGAAAAACGTTTTACAGAGAACAAACAAAATTTGATCTATTTTATGAAACTTTGTTATAGTATTTTTAATCTTCGAAAATTAAAAATTCCTGTTTAACGTTTCTGATGAGTAGGCCTATACTTGATTTATCATGAATAAATTTGACTTGTATTTCTTACAAGTTACATAAAAGTTTATTAATCTTTCTTCTGAAAATTTATAAAAGTTTTGTGTTACCAAACGGTCGCTAATGTGTTACGAATGAAGAGTTCTTTGTGGCAAATTGCATCGTTATTCCGGCTTGAAAACGCCATTGTTATAATGATAATCTCATTTCGTTTAGTGCCGACTCATCATTGAAATACCCATGTCACACTGCGGATATCGTAAAATAACGAGAATTCGGCGTCGGTAACAGTTTCGGGCACCTCCCGTGTTGATGGTTCCCCTCAGACTGTCCAGACCCATTACTCTATAACGATCAAAACGTTACATAACAACTTTATAACTCTACGGAAGTGCTGCAGTAGTGATAACAAGCTGCAGAAGTTCAATAACACGGATAATATTTCATGGACATACGTTTAATAATACTGTAATCTAGATAATTAACCACAATAGAGATACTGAATACTCTTTTTACAAATGTTTGAATACAACCGCACTTGACGTGTTATATTACCAACATGATTACATAAAAGTCATTGTGATACCTTCGTTATTTTCATAATTTTAATACTCATTACTTAACTGTTCAGAAATGAGTATTTCAGGGTACGTCGATGGGTTAACAGAAATAAAAATAATTTTTACCACTATACATGCTTTCATAACATAATCGGCAACTTTCTGAATCAAATGCTCATAGTTTATTAAAGATTCTATAATTTATCAACGTTCTTCTGTTACATACCAATAGCTGTTGTTTGCTTTTTCGGGATTTCATTGTTTCTGTTTATATTGGCCTTAAGTGATACGATACGGTTATAACGATTCATGTAAACACGCCCCCAGTAGAAGTTAAACACCAATAAACTTACGGTGTTCAAACAGTAATCACGATAAGTAATTACTAAATTAGTTTTAAATCTATTTATGAACATTAATTTAAACGTATTTAGTTAGTACTTTTATGTAAATTAAATGTTTCTATCTACTCAACCGTATTCTTGTGCCATTACAATTAAGATCTAGGCTACCAATATAGACTATATATTTAGGATAACATCCGAATTAACCTTTAAAATAAATTCGCGTTATACTTGTGTTTACTTACCCGGTTAGTTTG
This sequence comes from Magicicada septendecula, assembly GCA_034769895.1. Taxonomy (NCBI): domain Eukaryota; kingdom Metazoa; phylum Arthropoda; class Insecta; order Hemiptera; family Cicadidae; genus Magicicada; species Magicicada septendecula. Next base: position 668,449,225 of record CM068368.1, read on the forward strand.
GCAGGTTAGCGTTAGCTCCAGTTGCGTCCCACCTACACAGTGCAATTGTATAGCTTCTTTGACGAACAGAAGCCGTACCAAACTGCAGCGTACGTTGTTACGTAAGTAACAGGTTTGTCAGTGCGTCCGACCGGTGTTACGTAACCCGTGTTCGATTGAAAACTGTTGACAAAACTAATAGTGCGCAGCGGACGAAACTGTCCGTTACGTGCAGTTTATGAATTTTCATACGCTGGGCCGCCTAAACGAGGCCAGTGTCAGCCTCGTAAGCTCGTACCGCTCCTCAAGGTTTCCTACGTAGGCTACAAGAGAAAGTGTTGGAATGTACTCAGTAATCCGATAACTAGTAGACACTAAAATGCCCTTTATTATTATTGTCATGGTGGTTATTATTACTGTTACTTTTCATCTACTACTACCACTATAATTTTTTTTAAGAGGGGGAAAATACTTTATGCACCGTCAGAGGAGGCCGTGCTTCCTCTGGTGTGTGGGACTCTCACCCACTAAAAAACCCGCCTCTAATACAGGCATTCATATCCATCCTGGAACCATTTAGCGTATTACTTCAGGATGGAGTCTATTGCGCCCTTATCGGGCTCCTTCTAGTTGTTCCTCATATTCTACTGCCCGTTGGGTGCAAGTTGGACCTGTCCTTTTTCTCTAGTAGGACCCACTGACTACGTGCATTGATGGGGACCCATTCCACCTTACCACGAAGCATAAGCGCAACTATGCTCTCGGGCGTGAACTCCCCGAGCTCCATTTCCAGTACCATCCTCTGTCTTGCGAATCCGCAGCACTTGAAAAACGTGTGCGAGGCATCTTCATGGGGAGAGTCACAGTATTGATATGCTGGGCTTTGCACCTTTCCCATTCTTTGGAGGTAGGCATTAAAATTGCCGTGGCCACTGAGCAACTGGGTCAGATGGTAGTTGACCTCACAGGTCTATGGGAATCACTCCCGCTACTAGCTCTGGCACTGTCCGGTAAGAGGATGCTACCCTGAGGGCTCCTTTTCTCTGCACCGACTACTACTACTACTACTACTATTATAATAATAATAATGATAATGATATTATAATATAATCAGTGACAGAAGATCTGAAGGTAAGAACAGCAGCGTGGTTTCTGTTAACGGTATGAAAGATCATCTGGCTCTTCAGCGGTTCATAGATGAGACTGCAGAGTGAGCACAGAGGAACTGTACGCCTCTTAATCGTAGTAAGTAAGATTACGTATTCTCTTAATAATCTTAATCGCGTACAATTGTAAGTTTAGCTCATTGTAATTTGCTTATACGATCGACAGCGTGATTATACAGGGGGAAGATTCGATGTCAGCTCTTGCGGTTCCTATGGACTCGAAGCTGCACATTTACAGTTTTGTCTCCAAAGCCAGAAAGAATTTGAACATTATCAAATGAACTGGGAGGCATTTCAAGAACATGCCACTCTTTACAAGTAGCTTAAAATAAGCCACTTAGAGTATACTTCTATCTTCTGGAACAGGACAGTTGTTACTCTAATCAATTTCTTAGGGGAGCTTACAAGATTTTCATATCATGGAGAGTCAGCAAGTTTGGATTATTGGATCGTGAAGTAAAAGATTACGAAAGCTTCCGGTCTAACTCCACTTTCAACCAAACCAACTCACGCTGAAGATCTTTTGTCATAGTGTCCTTCACGGACTTAGCGGATTGCCTATGATTGTTGGTTTGAAAGTACCCGACTACGTAATATGTGGAAGGCCTCGATTTATAGTGGTTACACAGGTTAATGACTGATAGGTGTATTGATGTTTCCAACCCTTCGGTGACAGGTCGACTGACGCAAGGCAATTTCGCACTATAGTGAAAAGTTTTGTCTTCGACCTCCCGCATTCATTTATCTGAGTAGGTTTATCATGTAAACTTGACTTCATGTTCAAATTTTTCTTGTCACAGTCTCTTCTATAACTGACTCAAAAATCCCTCAAGAGTTAAAATTTCTGACAAACGTAATAGTTAAAGATCAACCGTTCTATCACACTTATTCCTTTGTTGTTCTACTAGATGTCTCTTCTGGTGTATTGACAGGGGTGAGGAGTGGATGCCTTGAGCAAAAAATTGTTATTATTATATTAGTAGTATATTACTGTTATTATTAGGACGTACATTAACTGAATGACGATCGCTCCCAACACTGTATTGTCTGATTTATTGTCTTATTTCCAAAAGTTTAAGTTTTCAGTAGTACATGCCTATCTCCTCCGTCCTCGACCATTGCTCCCCAATTTTAAACTTAGAAGCTAACCTACTAATCTGCACGTAGCTAGCCTTCCGCTCATATCTTACTTTGGGTCTTCATTTCTGTCTTCCCCGCTCCTTATTGCGGCTCCCGGTTTTCTTCGCTGCACGTGACCAAGGAGTCTTATTCTCTGTTGTTTTGCTTCATTTAACTATGTTCTCTCTATTCCAAATCTATATTTCGTGGACTTTGTATTCTTGTACTCATCAGCGCGCATCCTCCACGGACCTGTCTTTCCCCTTACTATACCTCTTTCAAACATACCTCAGCTTACTTTATCGCTAATCGTGATTCACATGGTTTCAGCAGACCTAAACATCACTTCGTTTCAAATAAGTTGTTCTATAGGAATGCACTGAGGTCATCGGAATTTGAAATATCTTAATTTGAAGTATTTGCATCAAGGAACTCAATTACTGCTCGACAGATCTCTTACAGCGTGGAGATGGAATATTTCGGTGTGGGCAAAAACAATCAAAAAACACATTATTTGAGCTCTGAAATGATCAGAGCTAAAGTGAAAACAATCTTATACGTTTCGTAAACTCCTCGAGTATCTTAAATGACATTAACAGAGTAAGTTTGAAACCCCAAGTACAGTATATGGTCGTAGAAGGTAGATGACTTGAAATTTAAGACGGAACTATCGTAAAGCCAAGACAGTTGCCTTTTCGCTGATCAAGGAGGATAGTAACTAAGGAATAGAATCGTAAGGATTAGAATAAACATATACCGACTGCGCCCAGTTATCTGGAGTTGTAAATACGAGTGTAACAAGAAAAGTTAAAAGACCTCTTAAGAAGACATTACGACTGTACGGATCAGATAGTAACGAAGAACAACCCGACTGACTGAAAGAAATCGAGATAGACTGTTGGAAAAGACGTGACCGTACAAAGTCGGACAGGATAAGAAATAAAGAGATTATAGCAGGGGAAGAAATTGGATGTAACCGAAACGTGTGAGCACGTGAAAACGAATTGAATGAAAAGAATGTTGAATAAAGGTAGTTCCATACTTTTATTTTGACATACGGAATAGCCTTTGGAACAGTAACTGGTTTATGGAACACAAAAAAAAAGAAAAAGACGGTGGTCAAAACCTTCAACTTTGTTGAAGTCGTGATGAAGACTGGATGAAGAAAGAGAAAGAGACTCGCTCGTTGGAAGAAAGTAACTGGAAAGAGACAGAAATGTAAGTTAGCATGCGAGGAATGCTATACGATACAGTACTTTACAATCCGCGTCTGTAGACAGCCTGGTAATAACACAAAATCACTTACCAACCACTCTCTCTATCGCCTCTCTCTCTCTCTCTCTCTCTCTCTCTCTCTCTCTCTCTCTCTCTCTCTCCGTACCACACACACGCACACGCACGCACACACGCACGCACGCATGCGTGAACGTAAACAGTAGACATAAAACGAACGACTGTATAAATGGAACAACCATCTAAATGAATGAGATGATGACCAAAGTGTCTTCCTCTAACAGACACAGAGACGCGTACAACGATGCGGCACAACCCATACGCGCACTCAAATTCATAATTTTTCAATGATGTGTTTTTATTGTGTAAATTTAAATGTATAAATACTTATCCAACTGTATTGAGCAGGAAATCACAACGCACATAACGATGCACGCAGAGGCGTAGCTAGGGGGGGGGCCAAGGGGGCAGCCGCCCCGGGCGGCATAGCCAGGAGGGGGGCAAAGTGAGCATAGACTTGAAAAAATTGTTTTCAGTTTATAAAACTACAAACAACTTGTTTCTTTGATATGACTATTCCTTAAGAACTAAAGGAATATAAGATTTTCTTGTAAAATTAAGAACTACAACAAGTTCCAAAGAGTTTATGAAGCCTTTTATTCAAGGAAAATCGAACCCTGAGTGTCGAAATATTACAATTAACAAGGAATCAACTTTGTTAATTGTAAAATGGATCATAAAATGGATGGTATTAGCGACGAGGCAGTTGATAAATACAGTAAAGTTAACGACGTGAGTACTTGACTATGAGATTTGACGTCGTGGAGGCAAAGAGATTCTAATGTTTAAGACTATCTAAGGTAAATTCTAAAAATTACATACTTTTTACTTCCATGTTCCATAAGGAAACGGAAGTATGGTCATGGCGAAAAAAATCGTGTTAGAGATAACGGCAGATTCTGATTGTACTACCATCAAAACATGAAATATCGGTATGGAGAACCATACATGACTTCCATGTTCTAAGATTTATATTTAAAATCATTTACGAAATGAAATGTTTCCATAGAATCTACTTCTTTCCACTTATTGCTTCAGCCTTAACCACAGTACTGTAGTCACTAACGTATACCACCACACGTTATCGCACTCGATTTTCACTGATGATGGCAGTCGAAGGCACTGCCGAAACGTCTGGTTTTGCAGAAAACATTGGACTACGGCCAAACAGCCCGGGAAGGAATTTTAACAACAAACTACTACTTTGTTGCCGATAACGTAGTACACATATAAAAATTATCCCCTCCCCCTTCAACTATAATTTTCATTTATAAAAAATTACCCCCACCCCGTTCAACTAGCCTCTTCATTTATAGATATTTCATCTACGTTTCTACAGTGGATTATTAAGATCTTCTTATCAGGATACTTTATTTATCAAAATTAAGTACTTTTCTCTTGTTACAACAAAAAATGTTTCAGGTAAACTGGCCTTTCCCCGTAACCGATCTTCACCAAAATCAATAGGCCTTGAGTCTTCTACAACTCAGGCACGTATGTAAAAAATTATTTGATTCTGTTTGAATTTACGTCAGTTATCTTTCGTCATGAAAATATTTCTCTTGTTACAACTTAATTGTTGCAGGTAAACTACCCCTTTCCCTTAACCGATCTTCACCAAAATCAACAGGTCTTGAGTTCTCTAGAATTTAGGGATGCATGCAAAAACTTATTTTGAGTAATTTTCTCTATGTTAGCAGTCTTCATAACAACTTTGTCGAATTTTGTTGCTTCTCTGCTATATACAATTTTCCCTCGAACGAGGCCTTTTGGTTTCGTAACCATTATCAAGTTCTTCCTATAAGTTGTTGTAGGAAGAACTTGATAATGGTTGCGAAACCGAAAGACCTCGTTCGAGGGAAAATTGTATAAAGCAGAGAAGCAACAAAATTCGAAAAAACTTATTTGATTATGTTTTAATTTACGGCAGTTATCGTTCGTCATAGAAAAAATTAACCTTGTTATCACATAAAACGTTGCAGGTAAACTACCCCTTTCTCTTAACTGATCTTCACCAAAATCAATAGGTCTTGAGTCCTCTACAATTCAGGGATGCATGCAAAACATTATTAGATACTGTTTGAATGTGCGGCAGTTATCTTTCGTCATGAAAATATTTCTCTTGTCAAAACATTAAAGGTGGCAGGTAAACTACCCCTTTCCCATAACCGATCTTCACCAAAATCAACAGCCCTTGAGTACATAATAATTCATGAATGTATGCAAAAAAAATATTTGATTCTCTTTGAATATGCGGCAGTTATCATTCGTAATAAAAATAAAATTACCCTTTTAAAACATAAAACGTTGCTGGTAAACTACCCTTTTCTCTTAACCGATCTTCACCAAAATCAACAGATCTTGAGTACTCTATAATACAGGAAGGTGTGCAAAAAAGTATTTGATTCTGTTTGATTTTACGGCAGTTATCGTTCGTCATAGAAAAAATTACCCTTGTTAAAACATAAAACGTTGCCGGTAAACTACCCCTTTCCCTTAACCGATCTTCACAAAAAAACAATAGGTCTTGAGAACTCTAAAATTCAAGGCTGTATGCGAAACATTATTTGATTCTATTTGAAGTTGCGGCTTTTATCGTTTGCCATATAAATATTACCCTTGATAAAACATAAAACGTTGCAGGTAAACTACCCCTTTCCCTTAACCGATCTTCACCAAAAACATTAGATATTGAGAACACTATAATTCAGGGCTGCATGCGAAACATTATTTGATTCTGTTTGAATTTGCGGCTATCGTTTGCCATAGAAAAAAAATCTACAGGCACACAGATAGACAGTCAGACACACACGCGCGCGCGCGCGCGCGCACACACACATTTCGAAAAATGTCTTTTTTCATGTTTTGAGGGTAGTATAATCAGAAAATGCAATTATCTGGAACACGATTTTTTTTCCATCACCATACTTATATTTTATATTTTATATTATACTTATATTTTTTTCCATAGACCTGAATTATAGATTTCTCAAGACCTATTGTTTTTGGTGAAGATCGGTTAAGATACCTTAGCAATTACATATGATAAAACTATTACTCTGTAATAGTGGTTGGGATCAGTTGAGGAGAAGGTATGATTATCAGTGTAGTTCAGTTTCTTTATAAGAATAAAGTACCTAATTTTTATAGATAAAATGACTCTAAAATACCATATATTAAACGAATACCCCATAATAACAAAAATATCTATAAATAGTGAAAATAGTTTGAGGGTGGGGGATTTTTTAAAAAGAAATTATCAAACCAAATTCAAGTAAATGGTTTTAAATATAAATCTTAAAACATGGAAGTCATGTATGGTTCTCCATACCGATTTTTTTATAAATTAAAATGGTAGTTGGTGGAGGAAGTAAATTTTATAAGTTTTATATGTGTAATACGTTACTGACAACAAAGAAGTAGTTTCTATGGTAACATTTCATTTCACTTTAACAAAATTCTATATTTTTTCATTTTAATTTAAATCATGTATGAGAGAAAATATATCGTTCGTGGCAGGCAAGCATATCTCAATTATGTAATGTTTACGTTTCCATTTTATTATTATGATTACCGCAATAAAAAGGCAGGCAAGAACACACACACACACACACACACACAATTCGCGTTATTTATGGCCTCACTCATGTTTATTTTCTTACATTTGCACGCTTTTTAAATGGAAAGTGCCGAAACCCACACCAACACAACGCGTGCAAGCTGAAAAAGTGTCCAGCGTGGATAGCGATTTGCTTCCTGTGGATCGCTGGGCAGTGTAACTGCACGTGTTTACAGAGGAACGGTTCATAGACAGACTTTTCGTCTTTAGGGAATGAACCTTCTGCAAGATGCTCAGGGTCCATGAGTGACTTCGGAGCGCTTCGGAGGAGGGATGATTATCTGCGCAGTTCGGTTTCTTTATAAGAATAAAGTAAGCCTACCTAATTTTTATGGATAAAGTGACTGAAAATATCATTATATTAAACGACTACCCCATAATAACAAAAATATCTATAAATAGTGAAATTAGTTTGAGGGTGGGCGATATTTTTTTAGAAATGACCAAACCGAATTCAAGTAAATTATTTTAAACATAAATCTTACAACATGGAAGTCATGTATGGTTCTCCATACCGATTTTTACTTTTAAGTATTAGAACAAACACTATTAAAATTTTAATTGTTAAAATGTTTAACAATAAATTGTCTGTTTCTAAGCAATTGATCAAAATTAATGATTTTATTTATTTTAATTCAGACTGTCAACGATTACAGACGTATTCTTTTGGTGTCTCTGCAAATAAATCCATCTCGTGTCTATTTACCCACTGTGAAATACTCGAGGTAATGGGGTTATTTGCTGCTTTTATTGCTACTACCAAGACAAGGGCATCACACTCACACACACCCGTCTGGCGGACACATGCTGGCGTGCAGTTTGCGTGTTGGGGTTAATGCAAGTGCGCGCGGCTTCCATCGATTACAGTACACATTCGTGCGCGCACACGCGTGTAACGCCCGCGCGTACAGACTCACACCTCGCACCGCTTGAGCCGACACATGTCCCACGTGCAGTCTGCGTGTTGGGGTCAGTGCAAGGCGCGCGCTTGCATCGACTCCAGCACGGACTCTGGCACGCGCACACATGAAGCGCTCGGGGTGTAGACACATGCTTTGTCGTTTTGATCGTGGTACTCACAGTAGAAAAACTTTCTAACCTGGGTGTTTTCAAATTGGGCAAATACAACCAGGGTTGAATTTATTGCAGAGACACAGAACATCAAAACACATTATTATCTACACATCTTCGAACAAATGTATGAATGGGTATATTTAATTGTAAAGTACTGAATGAATGCCTGAGTTGCAATAATGTAAAAATCATTGTAGACATATAAAGTAGAATAGTTTGTGTAAAAACCTTTCGGGTCTTTTTGCACTTAATCCACTCATTTTGTTCATCTTTCGTTAAACTGTGTTACAATCAGGACACTCATTATTTTCAAATAGCCATCAGTAGCTTGCAGTAAACTTCCTGTGCTTTTTACTACTTAGCTTTAAACGTCTACCTTTCCCCCTCTTCCCCCTCCACATCATCTATATATCCTACGCTTGAGTGAAAGAATATACAACCACAAAGTTTTTCCGCTGACAAGTTCGATATGTGTTCCTGTACTATCACAGACTGGAGACGTTATACGTATGCGGGAAGTTACCGCTAGCTCCGTGCTCCGTAATCCTGTAGAAATAGGGGTTCGTGGAAAACTGACGAATTCTTGGATTTTGTTGTCCATGACGTAAATTATATGTTGATTAATTATAAGTATAACACTACTAACTCGGAACACTAAATTTTTTTATTGGTAAAAATTTTACATATTGTAGCCTGAACCAGTTTTCGCTTATTATAAGCTTCGTCAGAGGCTGCCATTAGGAGCGCTGTCCGTCTTGTTCTTGGTGAAGGCGCCGTCGTTCGAAAGATCGATGTTGTGTGATGCACGTATGGCGTCAACACGAGCAGAATCTTCTTAGTATTCTTAGTAATGATAATTTGCAAGAATTTGTTTGATAAACGATTTTTTACTTATGCGAGATTATATTTATTACCTAATATAAAAAACTCTGTTGACAGTTAAGGAGGAGTTGGCTATGGCTAACACGGAGCAGTTGCTGGAAGAGTTCAAAACGTGGGTAACGGAGCAGCCGAGTGTGCCGGAAACCTCAGGTATATTTATCAGTCATTCAAGTCTTCATGAAAATAGCTTATGTACACTATTAATAGTTACATTCAAATGATTTTTTTTTTAATTAAAATATTACGAGGGATTAATGAGACTAGTGGGTATGAGACCAGTCTATATACAACCAGTAATGCAGTGCTATACAACCAATATAGCATAACATTTTAAGTGCTATTTTTGCACTATAAAAGTGCGTTTTTGAGTTCCGTCCACCGGCGTCTGGAAATCAGCACCTAAGTTAATATCAAGAGTAATAATAGGTGCAGTTTGGCTACGTTACCTTGCTCGTATGCCGTATGGTTCAAGTTAGTCTACCCTTAACCATCTGGATAATACAAAAAGACTTTTTTTTTAATACTGTTTGTTAAGTGTTAAATAAAGCCTTGGATATAGTATAGGCCTATACCAGATTATGCAAAGGCATAAGTACTGTGACGATTTAAAAAAATATTTAAATCGCACAAAATAAAAATTGCTTTCAATATAAGTAAGAGTATTATCCACCCCTTACCTACGCCTAGATTCATGCAACAACGTGCAAATCGTCCCGTACCAACACGTTAAGAACGGTGTTATTTAGCTAATAATAATAATAATTACTTTAATTAAATAAAATACAGTATGTACAAAGTAAATAAAGAAATTCATAATTCGTAACCAAAAGGTAAAATAATGTATTACGACTTAATTAGTAAATAATTATTATAACTTAAAAGAACGAACTATTTTCTCAGTGCGTAAAACCGCGCCAGCTACTGACCCCTTGCCGCTAAACATTGCACTCATTCGCCCGATAGACACCGAGATGTAAGGATGTAGCTGCTGTGTTGTGAACATACACATAGGTGTATAACGTTAAACAATATTTAATCAAGTTTATAATGAGTTCGATTTGACCTATGTAGTATAATAATAATAATAAAAACAAAATTATAATGTAGTGCGTGAAGAAACATGCAAAGAATAAAAAAAAAAAAGGAAACTTAGCCGACACATCTCTTAGCAAGCTGTAAATGGTGAGAAATGTTAATTACTAGATTTTAGTGCTGATAAAATATGAACTGTAACCAAAAGTAAAATGTAAACTACCGACTCCGAAAGAAGATAACACAAACAGCAACCGGATGAACTTCTAGAACCAAAATCTAATCGTCTAGGAAGAGACTACCAGAAACAATCAACCTCATTTAACATCAAGAGGAACCGTGGATCACACCCTAGAAGAGGACTGAAGATGACCACCATGGACCCCACAGCATACACATTGTTATATTCAGGTGATATCAAAACATAATATTTGTAACACAAATTCACTGTAAAACAACAAGACCAGTAAAAAAAAAAGAACAGTAAAGAACTTTGGATAATTTAAACTTTAATATATATATTTTTGTAATCACTGTAATGAAGTAGTAATGACATTACGATGTTTAGATTTAAATTAATTTTAAAATTTACAACCAAAATTATTCTTCTAATAATTTGGTTGAAGTTGTAATAAAAACATAACTAAGTTGAGTCCCGGATCCGTGGTAATGAAAACAATATCTAGCTGAATGCTTTTGATATAAAAGGAATAAGAAGTAAATTTACAAAATAATTAATGCAGAAATTTTAGAATCTGAGTTTTCAAAGTAAAGTAAAGTATGAGAGATAAATATGTTAATAAAGAGATGTTTTTGCTAACACCCAATGAGTGAATAAATTTATACAATCCTTGCTTAATTCCTGAATAATACAGTCTTATAATTTGTTAGTGATTAAGGTTTACTAACAACGGCAGCTAGTTCAATTCACAGGTAACAAATTGAACTGGTTCCCGACATTTGTGATATCTTAACAAGGGAGACGTCACAGTACAACACAGAATTTCGTATAGATCAGTGATTTCCAACTTAAAACCCCTGAGGTCACAGAATATTACTCAGGAACATTACGGTGGCTGCATCGTAATCGACCGATTTTCGACAAGTAACGTAAAAATAAAAAATGGCAGTATTTAATTGAAGATAAGTAAAAAGTGGTAAATTACACATTTAACATATTTTACTATATATCTTGAAGGATACAGTCTTTATTATGTCGGTATGATAATGAAGATATTAAACATTTGTATATTTACATAAAAATCTTTAATGTGAATACAGAGGTTGATTTGCTGGAGCCAATAAAGCAGGAACATCTACATCGAGCTGAAAACACTTAAACGTAACTTCGAAAATCGGATGCGATTGGATATAAATGAAGGACGAAACATTGGCAAAGCGGGTCTGTTTTAGAAGGAAGTATAATGAATATTATAGTACGGGGAAAATGAAAGAGGAGTTGAGAAGTCACACTTTCCATTAAACAAATAAAGTGAAATCTAGTGAAACCGTGAAACAATTTTTCATAGGTTTCCCCTGCAATGCCATTCTCAGTTAAAATAATATGTTATTATTAATTTACTTATTAAAGTATATACAGTAATTATTAAATTGGTTTTCCAAGATAAGGTCGCGGACCGCCAGTTGGAAATCACTGGTGTAGATTGTCTGATTCTCGAGAAGGACGATGAACTGGCTGTAGCCTAATAGGCATAGTTCCTTGTACTGACGTCATTATCTTAAAATCGTACATACATAGAAATATATTGTATATTGTATATTTGAGTGCGGGCTTGACTTCAACGCGGTGCGCACCGGCCGAATATGTTCAGTTCACGCTTGTGTTTATATGTTCGTTTATTTATTTTATTTTAATGTATTGACGACCTCTTCTGTGGAGTGAAATACCTGATGATGAGACATATGTCTTGAAACGCGTCGTAGCGTCAAAAAGAAAGTCACTGACGGAAATTATTAACGTAAGTTTTTGAATGTAATTACAAGTGACTTGGATACTAGTGAAAAATGAATCTTAAAACAGAAATATATGTTTTAATTTGAACGTTGTTTGAACACTGGATGGATAGTATTCTCATCTACAAGAGACAGTTTGTACAGATATCACTTTGTTTATTTAATTGGTCTAAATAGGTTCTTAGTAGATTCTAGTTAAGTATCCTAATCGAGTACACAAAAATAATTCAAGACAGCTAAAAGTAGTCACAAACGGTTCGCGTGGAATGGAAGAGTAATGAATACGATTCAAATTTACAATTTTGTACAGAAAAACTTTGTATGCCAACACTTACACTTATTATGCCAACACTTACACTTATTATGTCACAAATTACAGTACGTAACTGTTACTGTATTTTAGGTGTGTTATTATTAGGACATACTATTATTTCAAGTACTGCACGTTTTTCTTTTCCTTGGGGACGTTTAAACGGACGTTTGCAGTCTTCTGATCCTCATTTTGTTCCAGATTTTTTCAGAAATTTATATTACTGTCACTGCATTGCAGAGGCATACTAGATATCTTAATAAAGCGACTGGTGCAATATATATTGACATCACTGTTTTATTCTATTTTGAATTATCAGCTGTAAAAAAGCATCCTTTGCCTGTTTTCAGATGATTTCTTAAAGAGCTTTCTTAACTGTTGTGACAATGATCTAGACGCAGCCAAAAAAACTATTCAGAACTACTACAAAATGAGAGCCAAAGGCCCTGAAATCTTCCAGGACCGAGATGTTGATAACGAGAGAATGAAGAACATCTTGTCTGTGTTGTAAGTAAAGTGATTATTTACGGTGTCATGGAATAATTACATAAACTAATAATTACATAATCTCACTGAGCTGCAGAACTCACTCAGACTTCTACAATTTTGGGCTAACATCATTTCCTTTATTCACATGTTCGGCATGAAGTTTTACAAATTTTTCAAAATTTAATACTTTTTTGGTGTCTTAAAAGTTTTTAAACGTAAACACTATATTCAGACTGTTTAAAATTATCTTTAATTTAACATCCCGCTCAGATTTTTGCGATTTTTTCAAAATTTTTTGTGCACTCTTTAGACCCTGGTGCCCAAGAAGTTTTAATTTCCAAACCTGAACGCCATATTCAGATCGTAGTTACAAATTCTTTTTAATTTGTAACCCCACAATTTTTTCAAAATGTTGACTCCTCACCTACTTTTTTGCCTTCTGCTACCCTATTTTTGGGGAGATTAATTTAAAAAAGAATAAGATTCTGTAGGTTATATGTATGGATTAGCATGCCCAAGTTTCACGAAAATCGGTTAATACATTCAAAAGTTATCACGAGATATACAGTACTCCAAATAGATAAAAAAACAAATGTCAAACGGTCGAGTTAAAACTGAGATTAGCTTCGCTCGTTCAACAAGTCAAAAGGAGTTTCAGTTTGAAGACTTATTCTACATTGATTTCTAAAATCTATATTCTACACTTCCAAAATTATCATTCTTACATCTTTTTTTTACCTACATTTTTTATTTTTATTTGTGTTTTTCAGCCACACGTTCATTGGGCCTGAGCCTTCTCCAGAAGGGTACAAGGTACTGATCACCCACTTAATTGATACCGATCCTAAGAAGTACGACATGCTAGCACAAATGAAGTATTTAATAATGACAATGGAAAGCACTCTTGTCGACGATCCAGTTTCACCGGGTCTCATAATGGTTTTTGATATTTCGGCCATCACCCCTAGCCATATTCTAAAATTTGTCCCCAGTGGCGTCAAGAAAACATCAAATTATTTACAGGTATGTATTTGAAATTTACCCGGCTAATATTTGAAACTCGTTTATTCTTTTTTTATTTACATCTTAATTGAACTAGCGAAATGGAAGTTGTGGGTGAGGAGAAGGATGAGGAGAAAACAAACATGACGAGATTTATGAAGTGATCAAGAAGTCCAGTTACAGACCATATAACACCAAAAATTCCGAAAAATTTTATTTTATAATTAGCAGTAAGAAGTTTCGTTGGAAACAATAACGAAGGGTGTATGTGTGGAAAACATATTTTGCAAGGGACAAAAGGAGAACGAGCAAACACGCTCTAGTGACGGACAGGTCATAAATTTCGTAGGCAGCTGCAACGCATGCCCTGTGAACAAGCAGAGTTCACTGCTCCCGGTACGTAGAACACCAGTTTTTTTTTTTTGAAAACACATTGATTCCATAGGAAACTACATACAATGTGTACAGAGCCATTAAAGGAGAAAAGGCTTAACAATGGTCAAGCATACATGTGTACGCCAGCTGTCAGGAGAAAGCGACGAAGGGTGTATTGATTTGAAGGACTCCAGCGGTCGATGACAGGGTTTTGACCTTACTTGGAAACGAAAGCGCAGAGAGTACGTCCCAAACTCAAGGATGGGGTGTTGGCTGGCAACTAAAAGAAAAAAACCAACTTTCAAAGAAAGGTAGGCGAGGCCCTTGAACAACAATAGATAATAACGCCAGAGCGACGAAGTTCAGAAACAATGCAAATGGAAGAGAAACTCAGAGTTGTCGCTGAAGACTTTAGAAAAAACTACAGATACAATTTATTGCTGCGTTGTCTGGAAATGACAACGACCTCAAAATACGAAGCAAGGGAAGAATCTGGTGGGGAACCAGGAGCCCTATCAGAGAACGCCTTTGAAAAGATAGGTGGTATTTGGACTTGGAGGGAAAAATATGAAACCAATAAGGACACGGCGTCGTTGGAATCAGAAATCTGGTGGGAAAGTTGGTAAGGAGAATATAGGAAGGAGACAGAAGCGGGCTCGAGGAGTTCTAACTAAATTTCGGACGCGAAAGGAGTTCTAACTAAATTTCGGACGCGATCGGAGTGAAGTCCGTTACTGGAGTAATTAGCATTTTATTGAACTTAGAATAATTCGATACACAGTGTGAGAAGGTAGTTTACAGTCATTTCAAGCAAACGAACTATGAAGTAGAGTCACACTGTTAGCATACCAGTGAACATTAACTGAAACAGATAGTAACCAGACAATAATGTAAATTCAGTGTATACGAACACTTTACAACAATAACTTTTAAGAAAGATTAACAACACAAACTACATTCATAAACACTTGACATACCGCAACAAAGGTCCGTAATATTAATTCAGATTTGAAATAATTCACGATGTCGGTGTACAACAGAGAATGCTAACTTTTAATCATAAGTTATAATCCGAATGCGTGGAGTTGGTGAGTGAAGTATCTGTGAGTGACATCGTGGGATTCATCCAGTACCATCTATCATCTGGAGGAGTTATCTGCACGATTCTAGAACGATCGACATGAGGGAATCATCACCGCAACAACCGAGTGATTGGATATTTGAATATCAAGTATAGTAAAACATGTCTTAATTAATTTAGATCCACTGTCTGTCATCTCAAAGAATCCACACACACACGAGAATTTATTAAAGAAATCGATTAAAGTTTACTTAGAAGTAAAATTATCATTCTTTATCAGTTTTGGAGTAATGTTTATTTCCAAGTTCTAAATGAATCCGTAATTACAAAGTATAGTAATAACATAAGAGATTGTTCATATTAAGAATTTATAAGATGAAGTACATTATAATTTACTTTAGTACTAAACGCAATTGATGAATGATTATTAATATGCAACCATTAGATAGAGAGTCTGAATAACTAATTTTATTAATGTATTATTTTTGATATTTACAATTTAATAATGAGTATTCAATTTTATAAATGTATTATTGTTTGATATTTACAATTTAGCCATGAGTATTAAGTTTTGGTAATGTGTTAATTTTATATTTACAAGTACTAATGAGTACGTAGAATTTTGTGCTATTTTTTAATATTTACAAGTAATAACAAACTAGTGTGAATAAATTTAAAAGCTATCAGTAGAAATGAGCATTTATTATTTTTTTAACCCTGAGATAAAGAGCATAAACAAATTTTAATGTTAAATTGACGCACACAACGTCGGGCAATTAAAGTATTTTATTAAATTGGCGCTCCAGAACTTGGGGCACAGCATAATTTTTTTATTAAATTGGCTCCCACACGCGGGACATTAAATAGATAATATAACAGTAATTGTTAAAATTTTATTAAATTGGCGTCCACCGCTGGGCGTAAACGGGTACAATTCGTTTTTTATTAAAACCAAAAGAACCAAACACTTCGTTACCATGGAGCGTTGGTCAGGACCAGGTTTCTATTCCCAGAAGCTTATCTGGAACTCAGCAGATTCATAATAGCGAAATCAATTTTGATTTTTAAGACTCTGGAACGTGGCCAATGTAATAGTTCAGATTCTCAGAAATGTTTCATCTCAAAAAGGAGAGCAGAATATCCACATCATTTTGATTTAAGCATAAGTCGGAAAAATGAGCGAAATTTCACAAAAGATGTTTTTTTTAACGATTGCCCAATGGACGACATTTAAAAAGATCGTGTCCAGGTTACAGCGAGATTAAAAATGTCTTATTCTGTGTTTCATGTAGGTTATTTTTACATATCTCAAGAAGGTTAAAGTCAACTTTATCATTTTCGATCAATTTTGGAAATTTTGGGAAGCTTTATTGATTTTGTTTTATTACGAGTGATAAAACAGGGTTTAGCCTAACTGAAGATATTTTGAAAAGGGTATTAAAAAAATAGCTTGAATATGAAGAACTCCATCGAGCAGACGTATGACAATGGGACCAATGTGGCTGGTATCTATAAAGGGTACAATCGTGGATACTCCAGGAACACAAGCGTGCATCTTTTGTGCCATGTGCGGCCCACTTTCTGAATTCAGTTGGAGCACATGCTGCTGAATCCATTACCTGAAGCTCGAACATTCTTTGGAACACTAAATTACCTGTATGTGTTCTCTTTTAGCCTCTTCAACAAGGTATGAAATTTTAAAACAATGTTTACATTTTCCCTTAAAATCCCAGATGGTAAAAATGTAAAACCAGGTGGTCAGCAAGGATGGAAGCTGTTGAAGTTGTCTATGAACATTTCGACAAGATTGTCAAACCCTGCAAGAATTATCAGTTAGTCCTCTTCTGGCATAGTGCGCTTCAGTCAGTTACCTGTTTCTGGCATAGTACCGTACTCGTAAGAAAATTGACCGTATAAACCAGTTTTCCCAACAAGCTGATGTAACTGTAGAAGTCAGTCAGAAATATTTATGGTCTTTTAAATCCGTTAGAATCAATTAGGGACTAAGCCCCATCCGATGCTTTTGCAGAAGCTAAAGTGATTGCTGAAAGACTAATCTACCTGCTGATTTCTAAAGAAAACGTAAAAGGAAAAGAAGATATTTGATGAAGGCTGCGCAGATGTCCCAACCTACCAGAGAAGGATCTGTTTTGAATTGCTTTATTAGACATAAGTGACGACATAATAAAAAAACTGAAAACCCGGTTCCTGACACTAGAATAAACTAACGACAAGTTAAACTTTCTAGATGTGGATAAAATATACAAGATAGACGTGAAAGATTTAAAGACTGAAGCCCGTTATTTAGCAGAGACATACAAAGACGACATAAACAAGGCTGAATTCTTTGAAGAAGTGGTAAGTTTAAAACATCGTGCCCTAGCAGCTGATGACAATATGAAAACGGCGTCTGCAGCAACACTTTTAGCTTAGTTGACAAACACAGACTTGAAGAAGGGTATCTAAAGTTGACCACAGCCCTAAGGATATTTATAACTCTACTCGTAACTGTTGGTTAAGGCGAAACAAGTTTTAGTAAGTTTAAAATTAAAGAGACAACATGGGACAAGGCCGACTTTCAGATTTTATTTAGCATTTCAATTGGACATAAAAGAGCGTCTTATGTTTGCTAAGATAACATTATCGAAATCTTTTCTGCAAAAAAGCTCGCAAGTTGAACCTTTGAAATATTTTATGATTCATTCATTAAGCTCTCATTTGCATTCAAGGGAGATGTCATATGTTTTATACGATAAATAATTGTAAAGAATGTCCTGTAATGTAATTATGTAATTACTAATAATTAATGATGCAAGACATTCTGTGTTTTATTTTCTCAACCGTTTCGTACACTTAAAAATCTGTCATCTACAAAATTAAACAGTAAATAACATTAAAAACTGTAGAGTGATAATTTTAAAGCCAATCGTGATCATAATATGTTTCTGTAGCTTAAATTATTAAATTGAAGAAAATTGGAAACCGATTTAAAATTCGCTTTATTCATTATCTATGTTAGATATAATTAATAATTAATATCACGAGGGGGACGGGCCGTATTTGCCCCGTGTGACACAGACCCTACTTGCGGCCATGGTCCACTACATCTTATTCCAGTAATTGTGACGAATCGCTTTGTAACTTTCATTATATTTTAAACCACATTTAAGTTGTTGCTCCAAAGCGATTAGATTCAGATTTTAGGTCTAAAAGTAAAAGATAGTTGTTTTATGGTTTGTCTAATATTTATTCCTTCGACGTCCGAAGGATAAATATGTGATCCTGAATTTATTGTTGTGAAAGTTTTTGTTCTTCCTGAAGTCTACTTTCTAACTGCTACCTTACTTCTTCTCCCAATAGGCCTATGCGTGAATGGCATTTTCGCCGTACTTATGAAAACATTTGCGACATTAATCCCAGTATCTTTCTCGGTTTCTTTCCCGTAAACTGGCATTGTAAATTTTCTCGCTATTCCTTTTGGATCTCATTTCTAATTAAAACATCTGGGAACGTTTATGTTATTAGTTCGTGTGAAATTTTTCTTTTAAAACTTATCTAACTCTGGAAATACTTACCAGTTTCAAGTGCTCTGCCATTTCTCATTTTTTCATTTTTCGTATCTGCACCTTTTTCTGTAACAATTCACAGGCATTCTTCACAAGGTTGCATTATGTTTCCGCTTTTTCTACGGTTCCATTTTTCGTGTAATTTTGCATGGTGATGGCAAAGAAAATCGTGTTCGAGATAATTGCAGTTCTGATTGTACTACCCTCAAAACACGAAAAAGTCATTTTTCGAAAAGTGTGTGTGTGTGTGTGTGTCTGTGTCTGTACATTTTTTTTCTATGGCAAACGATAACAGCCGCAAATTCAAACAGTATCAAATAATTTTTTGCGTACAGCCCTGAATTATAGAGGTCTCAAGACCTGTTATTTTTGGTGAAGATCGGTTAAGGGGAAGGGGTAGTTTACCGGCAACGTTTTTTTTTATCAAGGGTAATTTTGTTTCTATGGCAAACGATAACAACCGCAAATTCAAACAGAATCAAATAATGTTTCGCATTCAGCCCTGAATTGTAGAGGTATCAAGACCTATTATTTTTGGTGAAGATCGGTTAAAAGAAAGGGGTAGTTTACCAGCAACGTTTTTGTTTTAACAAGGGTGTTTTGTATGGCAAACGATAACAGCCGCAAATTGAAACAGAATCCAATAATGTTTTGCATACAGCCCTGAATTGTAGAGTTCTCAAGGCCTATTGTTTTTGTTGAAGATCGGTTTAGGGAAAGGGGTAGTTTACCGGCAACGTTTTATGTTTTAACATAGGTAATTTTTTCTATGACGAATGATAACTGCCGCAAATTCAATCAGAATCAAATAATGTTTTGCATACCTTCCTGAGATATAGAGAACCCAATGTCTGTTGATTTTGGTGAATATCGGTTAAGGGAAAGGGGTAGTTTACCTGCAACAATTTATGTTTTAACAACGGTAATTTTTTCGGTAACTTTTTCTATGAAAAATGATAACTGCCGCACATTCAAACAGAATCAAATATTTTTTTTTGTGCGTTCCTGAATTGTAAAGGAATGAAGGCTTATTGATTTTGGTGAAGATCGGTTAAGGGAAAGGGGTAGTTCACCGGCCACATTTTATGTTTTAACAAGAGTAATTGTTTCTATGACGAACGATAACTGCCGCACATTTAAACAGAATAAAATAATTTTGTGCAAACCTTCCTCAATTGTAGATAACTCAAGGCCTGTTGATTTTGTTGAAGTTCAGTGAAGGGAAAGGGGTAGTTTACCTGCAACATTTTATGTTTTAACAACAGTAATTTTTTCTATGACGAACGATAACTGTAGCACATTCAAACAGAATCAAATATTTTTTTTGTACGTTCCTGAATTGTAAAGGAATGAAGGCCTATTGATTTTGGTGAAGATCGGTTAAGGGAAAGGGGTAGTTCACCGGCCACATTTTGTGTTGTAACAAGAGACATTTTTTCATGAAGAACGATAACTGCCGTAAATTCAAACAGAATAAAATACTTTTTACATATGTGCCTGAGTTGTAGAGGACTCAAAGCCTATTGATTTTGGTGAAGATCGGTTACGCGGAAAGGTCAGTTTACCGGAAACATTTTTTGTTGTAACAGAGTAAAGTACTTAATTTTGATAAATAAAGTATCGTGATAAGAAGATCTTAATAATCCACTGTAGAAACGTAGATGAAATATCTATAAATGAAGAGGCTAGTTTAAAGGGGAGGGGGTAATTTTCTATAAATGAAAATTATAGTTGAAGAGGGAGGGGATAATTTTTATTTATATGTCATGTGTACTACGTTATCGGCAACGTAGGAAAAATCGGTATGGAGAATACATGACTTCCATGTTCTAAGATTTATATTTAAAATCATTTTCGAAATGAAATATTACTATAGAAACTACTTCTTTCTACTTACTGCTTCAGCCTTAACCACAGTACTGTGGTCACTAACGTATACCACCTCACGTTATCGCACACGATTTTCACTGATGATGGAAGTCGATGGCATTGCCGAAACGTCTGGTTTTGTAGAAAACATTGGACTACGGTCAAACATCCCGGGTAGGAATTTTAACAAAAACTACTTCTTTGTTGCCGATAACGTTGTACAATATATATAAAAAATTGCATAAAATTAATGGCTTGTATAAGTTAATGTTTGATCTCCATTAAGTAGTGCTCAAGTTTCCAAAGTTTTAATATTATGATGTCCGTAACTAAAACATCAGAGCAGGTTTAGTGTGTATGAGGGTCCACCGTAGACAAACATTTTCAACATTTCCTATTGAGCGTTGCTACAGTGTTCCTAGTTGCAGCGTTCCTATCAAGCTGCGAATCTACAGTGTATGTTTCACAGAACAAACACGCGAAAAAGAAGGAGCGCTCCGAAGTCATTCATGGACCCTCAGCATCTTGCAGAGGGTTCATTCCCTAAAGACGAAAAGTCTGTCTATGAATCGTTCCTCTGTAAACACGTGCAGTTACACTGCCCAGCGATCCACAAGAAGCAAATCGCTATCCACGCTGGACACTTTTTCGGCTTGCACGCGTTATGTTGGTATGGGTTTCGGCACTTACCATTTAAAAAGCGTGCAAATGTAAGAAAATAAACATGTGTGAGGCCAGAAATAACGCGAATTTTGTGTGTGTGTGTCTTCCCTGCCTTTTTATTGCGGTAGTCATAATAATAAAATGGAAACGTAAACATTACATAACTGAGATATGCTTGCCTGCTTTACTGTTGTTAAAACGTAAAAGGTTGCTGGTAAACTACCCCTTCCCCTTAACCGATCTTCACCAAAATTGAAAGTCCTTGAGATCTCTACAATTCAGAGACGTATGCAAAACATTATTTGATTCTGTTTGAATTTGCGGCTGTTATCGTTTGCCATAGAAAATACCCTCGTTAAAACAAACGTTGCTGGTAAACTACCCCTTTCCCTTAACAGATCTTCACCAAAATCAATAGGTATTGAGAACTCTACACTTCAGGGCTGTATGCTAACATTATTTAATTCTGTTTGAATTTGCGGCTGTTATCGAATGCAAAAAAAAAATTACCCTTGATAAAAAAAAACCGTTGCAGATAAACTACCCCTTTCCCTCAACCGATCTTCACCAAAAACAATAGGTCGTGAGTACTCTACAAATCAGGGCTGTATGCAAAAAATTATTTGATTCTGTTTGAATTTGCGGTTGTTATCGTTTGCCAAAGAAAAAAAATCTACAGACAGACACACAGATAGACACACAGACACACACACACAGACACTTTTCGAAAAACGACTTTTTTCATGTTTTGAGTGTAGTACAATCAGAATCTGCAATAATCTCGAACACGATTTTTTTTGCCATCACCATACTTCCATTTCCTTAAGGAACATGGAAGTAAAATTAACCTTGTTATCTCATAAAATGTTGCAGGTAAACTACCCCGTTTCTCTTAACCGATCTTCACCAAAATCAACAGGCCTTCAGATCTTTACAATTCAGCAACGTATGCAAAAAATTATTTGATTCTCTTTGAATTTACGGCAGTTATCGTTCGTCATAGAAAAAATTACCCTTGTTAAAACATAAAACGTTGCAGGTAAACTACTCCTTTCCCTTAAGCGATCTTCACCAAAATCAACAGACCTTGAGTACTTACAACTTCAGGAACGTATGAGAAAATTATTTGATTCTCTTTGAATATGCGGCAGTTATCATTCGTCATAAAAATAAAATTACCCATTTAAAACATAAAATGCTGCAGGTAAACTACCCTTTTCTCTTAACCGATCTTCATTAAAATCAACACACCTTGAGTACTCTATAATTCAGGAAGGTGTGCAAAGAAGTATTTGATTCTGTTTCAAATAGAATCAAATATATTTTTGCGTACCTTCCTGATTTATAGAGAGCTCAAGGTCTTTTGATTTTGGTGAAGATGGGTTAAGAGAAAATGGTAGTTTACCTGCAACGTTTTATGTTTTAACAAGGGTAATTTTTTCTATGACGAACAATAACTGCCGTAAATTCAAACAGACTCAATACTTTTTTGCACACCTTCCTGAATTATAGAGTACGCAACGTCTGTTGATTTTGGTGAAGATCGCTTAAGGGAAAGGGGTAGTTTACCTGCAACGTTTTATGTTTTAACAAGGGTAATTTTATTTTTATGACGAATGATAACTGCCGCATATTAAAATAGGATCAAATAATTTTATGCATACATACCTGAAGTTTTAAGTACTCAAGGTCTGTTGATTTTGGTGAAGATTGGTTAAGGGAAAGGGGTAGTTTACATGCAACATTTTATGTTGTAACAAGAGAAATATTTTCATGACGAAAGATAACTGCCGTAAATTCGAACAGAATCAAATAATTTTTTACATATATTCCTGAGTTGTAGAAGACTCAAGGCTTATTGATTTTGGTGAAGATCGGTAACGGGGAAAGGGCAGTTTACCTAAAACATTTTTTGTTGTAACAAGAGTAAAGTACTTAATTTTGATAAATAGTGAATCCTGATAAGATGATCTTAATAATCCACTGTAGAAACGTAGATGAAATATCTATAAATGAAGAGGCTAATTGAACGGGGTGGGGGTAATTTTCTATAAATGAAAATTATAGTTGAAAGGGGAGGGGATAATTTTTATATGTGTACTACGTTATCGGCAACAAAGTAGTAGTTTTTTGTTAAAATTCCTTCCCGGGCTGTTTGGCCGTAGTCCAATGTTTTCTGTAAAACCAGACGTTTCGGCAGTGCCGTCGACTGCCATCGTCAGTGAAAATCGAGTGCGATAACGTGTGGTGGTATACGTTAGTGACCACAGTTAAGGCTGAAGCAATAAGTGGAAAGAAGTAGTTTCTATGAAAACATTTCATTTCGTAAATGATTTTAAATATAAATCTTAGAACATGGAAGTCATGTATGGTTCTTCATACCGATATTTTAATCTGTAATATTAAATTGAGCTTGGAGTTTTGAAACAGGCTTGCCGTGCACTTAAGCCACTGAATAAATATTAATTGAGTTAATAATATATTATAACACTCATTATATGTTCTATATACAATATGCAAAAGCGGTGCGAGCGAATGATAGTAAAAAGTAAATATTAACTTGCATGGCCACATGCTTACCGTTTGAAGCATACAGAGGGAACAGCGAAAAATTAACTAATCGCCTGTCAACAAAATTTCGTGTTTGAATATAGTACAAGTATCGTTCCTTGGGAAAGATTCAGCAACGTTCTACGACAGACAAAATACTCATTTTATACTTACTGATATAACAATAATTGTCCTTAAAATATTGTCCACATACTGTTATCAATTTTCGTTCATGCTTGTATACTGGTAATACTGCGTGCAATGCTTGCTTTTTTACTTCCATTTGTATCCTACCATCTTGTTTTCCTCTTTATGTAATTTTTCGTCTTTAAATAAGTCAATTAATGTTTACAAATAAAACGCGCTGATTGTGTATTTGGTATTAATTTCAGGAAGCCATTCCGCTACATATGCGAGCTGTGTATTTGGTCAATGCTTCTCCCGTTGTCGATTTAATGATGAAAACGGTGAAGCCTTTTCTCAACGCAGAATTATTTAAGAGGGTAAGCAGATTTACTGTTAGCATTGTGTCACACAGATGACCTCCGTGATCTTACCCGCGCGCGCGCGTGTGTGTGTGTGAAGACGACTGAAACAGTCAGGTCCGCGAACTGGTTGTTTATTCAAGCGATGAATGAGTATTGTGGAGAGCGATATTAGTGTAAGTGTCGGGTGGTTATCATTTATTATATATTGCAACGGAACACAGGATGATAAGCTATGTTGTTTGGATATAAGCACATGAATGACGAACATTTTCATGTTTAAATTGGTTTTATGTAATATTTTGTCTTTTAGCCGTAAGTTTTGTATTTAGACATGGATAAGCATGTAGGGTATACCAAATTCTTCATAAAAAGGTGTTCTTTATTGTCATGTATTTTTTGAGTGATTTGTGCGCGTGTGCGGGTGTGATAACTTGTGATCGCTATATCTTCCGCGGTAATTAACCGAGCGACGTGAAACTTTGACAATGGATTATTTATGTAAATAGCGTCAATTTGCGTATACTCTGAGGTTCATAACTATTTTAGAAATATGGTTTTTTAAGTAGGGAAAACTCAATTTTGAAACGCTATCATTAATAGGGTAATAAAAATTGTAGATAAATTCAATGCAAGCTAGTGGGGATTTATACAAACTGTTTCAGGAAAACTTTGTATCTTTTGCACTCATCAAACATGTGACCTCAAATTAACCAATAGGAAAACACTAAATTCAGTAACATTTATACTCTGTAGAGTAAGGATCGACACAGTTCTTCTGTAGCATCTGCAAGGTGAAGTTGTGCTCGGCGTTTGAGAGTTTTTATCGTAGGAACATAGGAAAATATAACTTAAAATAAACCTTGGTATTCTTTACGAAGTTCAGCGTGAAGAACCGATCGGGTTAATTATTTAAATAAAATTATAGTATATTATAGTGCTTTTTCGTGTTAGTTTAAGATATCCGCATAGGGAATTAAAGACACTTCAAGATTTCTTGGAAGGTGTACGACCAATACAACCGAATTCAAATAATACCCATATTCACCCTGAGATTGATAAAATTTAACGTATCAATTAATAATAAACTGTTCGAGTAAAAACAATAATCAGTGTGAGTAACAATTTGTGAAGAGTCTAATTGATGTTAACAGTTAGACATAATCAGCAACGAGATTGATCGAAATATCGCCGATGGAGCAACCCGCCGTAGAAGAGGACGACAAGATGAAGAGGACGCCAGGACGAAGAGGATGCCAGCAAGGAGTGTGACGCTGAAGAAGAGGACGCCAGGACGGGAGCGACGATAGGAAGAGGAGGATCACACGTATGGAGGACGTATCATCAACCAAGTAAAATCGATAGATTATCGAACAATATAAACTATTATTCCAAATATAAATGCATGACAATTTGTAATACAATATACATCTTAAAACACTATATTTTTATGTATAATAAATAATTTTTCATCTCCTCCATAATAGACATGTTTGTAATTTTCACACACTCACAATATCCTTATTAGTTATAATTAAATGTGAACCGTTGCAATATATATATATATATATATATATATATATATAAATTGTTACAACCCAAATAAGCCACCACAATACCAGTGAGAAAAAAGACGAATATACAATATAAAAAATAACTTGAATAATAAAATGTTTAAACTAATGAAAATAAAATGACAATAACACGACAAACGACGACTTAACCTAACCCAAGTGATTGACCAAACAAACAGGAAAACAAAGAAGAAGGGAAAAAACCGAAACCAAATAAGAATAAAGCCAATTGAAGGAGAAGAAGAAGAAAAATGAAAATGAAACTAATCAAGTGTAAAGGAAATAAAGTGAAACCAAGGGATAAGAAACAAACCAATAATATAAAATATGTAAGGGAGAAATGGTACACTCAAGTATAATATTGGGAATAAAGCCAATGATTATCCAATATCAGAAATAAATGTTATTATCAATTAAATATTTAATGTAACTGATTTAACAAAACCCAGTAAAGTAATGTAATAAAAAGAAAAGTACACTAAACCAAGAATTAGAGTTAGATGTAATAAAACTCTATAGAAATATAACCTTAGTAATACTATGTATAATATTTGTAAAGAAAGAAATAGTGAGAAAGTGAGAAAGTAAAGTGACAAAGAGAAGTAATTATAGGGATTACCCACTAAGAAACCCTTAATGTAAACATTTAAGGAGTGCAATAGTGAAGGTTTAAAACCCCAAAATAGTTAGAAACCATATTTATGGTAATAAAACGCTTAATAATCAATAATAAACGATAATTGATTAATGGTGAAACAAATAATAATTAAGAATAAGGTTTCAATGATAGAATTAGATGTAAGCACTTCATAATGTGGGATAAACACTGAAGAGTGATGAGGAAACACTATGTGATCAAAAGTGAACCAAATTAGTAATTAAAAATATATGGTTTATGGTAATATTAAATGTAAACAATTAGTAATATGAAATGAACACTGGAAGGTGATGATGACAGTGTTAATTAAGAAAGGATTTTAAGAAAATTAAGTTTAATTGTAAACAATTGTAATTAATAGGGAGAATCACATGAAAAGATAAACAGCTAGTGTTAACGTGGATTGAAGGTAGAGTTTAATTAGGGAATAAGAAGTTAATAATGTAATCAATAAACACCCCAGACTATAAGGGAAAATCAATTAAGTAAATTCAAAAGGTGTGATATTGCTTAACACCCAAAAAATAGTAATTAATGAAATGAGTTGTAAACAAACTTTACTTAATAATTGTTGAATAATTGTGTAATTATATTTATGAATAGGATATGACTGAAGAAATTGTACAGAGCATACGCCTAGATGTTATGTTTTTAATTGATGAAGAATAGGGAGTGGTAGCCATATTGTTAACAAAGGCAAAATAGATAATTAAAAAGTTAAGACAATACAAATCTAATTACACTAGAAAATCAGTTAATGTAGAAAATAACAGAACCATACAAATTGGATAATAACAAAACAAAACACATTAGAATAAAATGAGACATCATTTGTATAAATTCAGTAAATATGATCAATGGCTACTAGTGCCTCTGAAATGCCTAACTGTCAAAACAAATAATTACAAATTGTATAAAATCCACAAGGAAATTAACAAATCTAAGGCGAGTAACTAGCCAAGAATAATGTGTAAATCATTTTAAAAGAAAAATGTTACAATAAGAACTTAAATTAAAAGAAATATGTAATTAACAAATGTTAACATAATTGTACAAAAGTTAATATCTAATAGAACACAACCTTATGAGGTATTAATTTAATCTTTGAAAGGAAAGACAAACAGTAGTGATAATATTTAATACTCAGGAAGGAAGACAGAAGAATAAAAGCAATCAGAAAATATACAGTAATTTTGAATAAAAATTCAAATATAATAACAATGGTAATAAACCATGCCTTAGCCAATCAAAGGTAATAGGTAACCATAGAAACGGTCCGTTGGTTACTAATTTTCCGATAATTCTCATTACTCGTATAATGACGCTTATATAGTAGGGATGCAAAATTTTGTATGGCATAAATTTTACTTTAAAATGTTAAAAAACTAGTCAAAAGTCAAAAACATATACAAGTGAGAAGGAGATGAAGAGTAATAACATTTAACTAATGTCCAGGAACAATTTAAATGAAAATTAAAAGAAGAAATTCCCAAGACTAATCTGAAAAGGACGCCAGCAGCCTAATTCACTCAAAATTGATGAATTTTCCAATTCAAATGAACAACGATCTATCACAAACCTTCTGAACTGATAAGTGTCATTTAAATACCCTAATTCCAGGAATAAAAGCACTTTAAATATTTCTCAAATCTATACGAACTATCACTATGAACTGAAAATAATTTCCTTCAAGGATTAAATAAAATAAACTTACATAGAAAAACTTGTTAACTAAAAAATAACCTCGCATTAGATTGCGAACTTTTCAAACACATATTACTATACTGCAGAACAAATTGTAGCCACACTTTATATTATTTAAGTACGAATAATGTAAGGTAGTGTACTTTTTTATTGTAATCATACTGAATGTTTTCCTTGTAATCAAAAGGACTCCAGATTTTGAACGAGTATACGTGTAAAATATAAACAGCAGCCATTACTGCATCGAATAGCTCGTTTCAATATCGATTCGTCAAACTGAGAGAAAGCGTTTCATGTTTAATGTCGGAGCAAATTTATTAAATACCAAATAATAATGTTATTGTCAAATTTCATAATTACCAAACAACCATTAAAGAAACAGTACAGAGTGTAACCATTGTTTTATTTCATAGGACATAGTATAATATATGTGTGTGTTAGCGAACTTACAGAATAGACGACGAGCGCTTTCGCTACCTGTTCGATACAGCAAGCTGTACAAAGGCGGGAACCGATTCGAATGCCCCTGCCGTCATCGCTGAAAACACCTTTTTAACACATTGTCTCATAAATTTAACTGTTTTCAACAAACAATTTGGCGCCACCCGGGATTCACAAACCCCTATGGAATTACAGGTAAGGTTTCCACTCGGTTGTACTGATAATTGTGACAACGCTACGGACTTCGTTAGCGGGCAACCATTGATGTAACGACCCCAGTGCGAGACGAACGCACTAACACATACAACAAAAGTGTACACACACCTTTTTACAGAGACGACTCAAACTCTTCGTTACAGAGTGGCTTCCATCGCGGGGATTAAACAAAGACGGACGTCTTTCCTTCGTTACAGATTGGCGACCAACGTAGTGAGGCTAGAAAAGGACGACTAGCGGCGATTACAGGAGAATATGCAACATTCTATGATTACGAGATTTAAAGCTAAACAAGGAACTGAAAGAACCGACCAAGTAGAAATGGAAGAAATTGAAGAAATGATCGGAGAATTGTTCGAAGAGGATCCCCAGGAGGACCAACCAGAAAACCCAAACCAACCAGAACCGGAAGTGGAAGTAATGTTCGGGGACCAACCCAGTAAACCAACTCAGATAGAGGACCTGAGCCTGCAAGATATCATGAATTTTATAGCAGAAACCTCAAAGAAAACTGATGAAAAATTTAAAAAACAAGAGGAAAAAATTAACGAAAAACTAAGTAGAACCGACCAAGTAGAAATGGAAGAAATTGAAGAAATGATTGGAGAATTGTTCGAAGAGGATCCCCAGGAGGACCAACCAGATAACCCAAACCAACCAAAACCGGAAGTGGAAGTAATGGTCGGGGACCAACCCAGTAAACCAACTCAGATAGAGGACCTGAGCCTGCAAGATATCGTGAATTTTATAGCAGAAACCTCAAAGGAAACTGATGAAAATTTTAAAAAACAAGAGGAAAAAATTAACGAAAAACTAGACCAAATGAAGGAAGAAACTAGGGAACAAAGAAAGGAAGACAGGGAATTCTTCAGACAAAACAGTGAAGAATTAAGAAAACAACTCAAGGAGGACACGGGACTTCTGAATAAGAAAATGGAAAGCAACCATGAGGCATTGAAGAGAAGCCAGGAGACGCTAGAAAAGAAGAGTGAAGAGCTGAAGAAACAGATCAAGAAAGATCTTGAAATATTAAATAACAAGATTGAAAATAACAGTGAAACACTCCAAAGACAGTTGAAGGAAGATGGTGAGAAGAACAGAGAAGAATTAAGATTCATACTAATAGAGTTTCGTGAAGAAGTCAAACAGACAAAAACAGGGATGAACAAGAGATGGGAAGAAACATGTTACCCAGTAGATCAACTTAATGAAACAGTAAATGGTGGTTTCACACCATTAAATGAAACACCAGACACCACTTCTGAAGGTAGTAAGGAGATGGAAGTTGTAAAGAATCAAGTGTATTGTTTCCTGAAAATAAAGGTAACAATAACACTGAGAAAATCATTTAATGTAGAAAACCAAACATTTGAAGGAGAAAAGGGGAAGATCGCAAAAGTGTATTACATATTGAAGGATAGGAAGGACCTGGAAGATATAGTAAGCGAAATAGTGTTACAACAAAAGCAAGATACCAAAATCTTAAACATACGAAAAAGACTGTTGGAATCTGAAGAAATTATAAATAAATTTTACTGTATATACAAAGACGTATTATTCATAAAAACCAAAAAGATCCAAGACACCTGGAAACTAGTAATTCCTAATCCACTAGAAAACCTGATAATTAAAGATTACCATGTAAGATACGGGCACATGGGAACACTCAAAATAGTAAAAGCATTAGAGGAAGATATGTTCATTAAAAGTATCACAAGAAAGGTAAATAAAAATATAAAAACCTGCACAATATGTCAGATGGTCAAAACAAATAACGAAAGGAAGGATGGAACGATGATAGCCATCACTTCAAACGCCAAACTGGAAAAGGTGTTCCTCGACATATGTGGACCATTCCCACGTAGCGGAGGAAGGGATGGATACTAGTTCATTGTATTTATACTAGACCATTACACCAAGTACACCAAACTATATGCTATAAACAGAGCCACAACAAATAAAATATTAGACATTATAAAAAATAAATACATTACAGAAATTGGAAAACCATACATGATTATAACTGACCATGGAACGCAATTTAAAGGGAGAAAGTGGAGAGACGAATTAATGAAATTGAACATCAAAACATATAAAACTTCCATATACCACCCTAGTAGTAATCCAGCAGAAAGAGTGTTAAGAGAGGTGGGACGTATTTTAAGAACTTATTGTAATGATAACCAAAAGGAATGGCAGAAATATTTAGCTTCAATCGAAGTATTTTTAAATATCAGCTATCACCACTTTATTGAGAATACCCCATATTTAATGATGTTCGAGAGGAAACCAAATAGAGAGATACAAGAAATAATAGAATTCCCAAAAAACCCAGAAGACCCGTATGATAAAAACAAATGGTACAGCCGAATTATGGAGAAAATTGAGAAAAAAAAGCCAAATATGCTAAAAACCAGCCCAAAATAATTAAATATAAAGAGGGAGAAAAGATATTAATAAAAAACCGTGAACTGCCCAGTACACTGGAAGGCATAGCAAAGAAATTGTTATTGTTGTACACAGGACCCTATGTCATCACCAAAGATAATGGTAACAATACTTACCAAATAAGTAATATAACCACCAAAAAGATAAAAGGAGTTTACAATCAAGCTTCTATAAAAAAGTTTATGAAGAAAAATAAATTAAAATAAAATAAAAAAAATGCCAAAATTCAAAAATTAGGTGAGCACAACTTACAACCATATTTCGATGACTTATGAGGCCTAATATAAAGTATTAAAAAAGGAATAAGTTACAAAAATTCCTACAAAGTAAAATCAACACTTACAATATAAATAAAGTTGACATATGAAGTATAATATAAAAAATTATAATAGGGAATAAGTTACAAAAATTCCTATAAAAAAGTAAGAACCACAAACTTACGATAATATTTAAACAAAAAATACCAAGAAAGGAATAAGTAACAAAAGTTCCTATAAAGTAAGAAAAACTAACTTACAAAAAATTATTTAAAATAATGATTAAAACAAAATAAAATAAACAAAAATAAAATCAAGCAAAAACTGCTAAGATAAATACCTAAAATTATAATGAATTAAAAAAAAAAAAAATCTGAACTGGTACAAGGAAAAAAGAGAAAAAAAACTGAACTGGTACAAGGAAAAAAGAGAAGTTATGTATAAAACAGATATACAGAAAATGGCTAAAGCAGAATATTGCTAAACAACCAAGAAAAAGAAAAAAGATGTCTAAGATAATTAAATTGATCACAAGAAGAATAGAAAAACAAACTAATGAAAAGTTAGAAATGATGAAATTAACAACTAAATAAATAAAAAACAACCAACTGTATAAGTAGATAACAGTATATAGCAAAGGTACAGCGGAAGGAAGAATGAGTAAAAGGCCAAAGTGATCTAAAAACAAACCACAATGTGGACAATCCCAAAATATATTATTATTATTAATTTAAGTCACAAGTTGACAAAAAATGTATTTAAGATTGACTGTTGAATAAGTCCAGCAATCAAAAAAATAAACTGAGCAGAGATGATGTTCCTCTGGTCTCAGAAAAAATGAGTAGTAATGGAAGAAACCAGCTACTAAAAAGTTAAGGAAAAAATTATATAAAAGGGAGAACACACTAATGGAAATAAATAAAAACAGATCCAAATAAAATGGAATGAATCGAGTAAGAAGAGAAATAAGAATGAAGAAACAAACCAGAAAGGAAAGGAAAATATATATAACTGATAATTTCATAAAAAACTATACTAGCGTTTTATTAAAATGATCAATTTTGAAGGAGAGGCATTATGTTACAACACAAATAAGCCACCCCAATACCAGTGAGAAAAAAGACGAATATACAATATAAAAAATAAATATCACTATAATATTGACGACTCGGAACACAATGTTTTTTATAAGTAAAAACATAAAGTTTTACCTTACAGCCTAAACCGGCTTTCACCTATAGAAGGCTTCATCAGAGGCTGTCGTTAGTAGCGCTGCTCGTCTTGTTGTTGGCGACGAGAAAGTGTTTCAAAAGATTGAAGCTGTGTGTGTGTGGTGAGATGTGTTCGAATAATGCGTGTGATTTGAATTGTGTCTGTTCGTTTAGGATGTCGTTTTTATTTGTTTTTGTGTGTTTGTATATTTCTAATTGTTCTAGAGTGTCTAGTTTTCGGCCTTTTGTGTGTACGTGTAGTATGTTCATGTTATTGTCGATGTTTTTATATGTGTGGTTTGCTTCAATGAGGTGGTTTGCGAAGGTAGATTCTGTAGTGGTGTGGAGTGCTTTTGTGTGTTCAATGTATCTCTGTTTGAAGTTACGTCCTGTCTGGCCTATGTAGAATTTACTGCAATTTGAACAATTTAGTTTATATACACCGGGTAGATCGAATTTGTTTTGTGCTTTGGGCATGCGTTTTGATAGTGTGTGTTCTGTTTTGTTAGTAGTTTTGTAAGCGATTCTGTATCCTGCTTTTTTGAATTTGTGGGCAATTTTTTCTGTTTGTTTGTTGATGTATGTTAGTGTTATGAATTTGTTGTTTTCTGTCTTTGTCTGTTGTTTGTTTTGTGTTTTGTGTAGGAGTTTACTGACTATTGTTCTGTCATAACCGTTAGATTCTGCTAGATATTTTATCGTGTTTAGTTCGTCTTTGTAGTCTATTTCATCTAAGGGGATGTTGTTAAGTCTATGTATCATGGTTCTAAAAGCAGCTAGTTTGTGTTGTATTGGGTGATTGGAGGAGTTGTGTATTAGTGTGTCAGTTGTAGTCAGTTTTCTGTATATACTGAATTTGTGCCTGTGTTCAAGTTTTGTGATGGAGAGGTCTAAGAAGTTTATGGTATTGTTGTGTTCGTATTCAGCAGTAAAGGTTATGGTTTTATGTATTTTGTTTATGTGCGTTAGTAACTGTTCACATTGTCTTTTGTTTCCCCTGTATAGTATTAGAATGTCATCAACGTATCTGTGCCAATATAGTATTTTATGTGAGTGTATGTCATTGTTTGTGAGTATTTTTGTTTTTTCTAAGTGTTGGAGGAAGACTTCTGCTAGAATGCTGGATATGGGGGAGCCCATGGGTAGGCCGTCGTTCTGTGTGTAGTATTTATTGTTATAAGTAAAGTAGTTTTGTTTTGTGATAATGTTCAGAGTTTCTGTTATTTCATTGATAAGTTCGTCTGGTGTGTTGTTCTGTTTGAGTTTGTTTTGTAGGATGGTGATTGTTTCAGAGATGGGGATGTTTGTGTACAGGTTTTTAATGTCAAAGGAGGCTAATGTGGCGTTATGGGGGATGTGTATGTCTTTTATTTTTGTTACTAGGTCAGTGTTGTTTTTTACTGCAATGTTGTTGTCTATTTGTGTGTGTTGTCTAATAATTTTGTCTAGATATTTTGCCAGTTTGTGTGCAGGGGCATTACGGTAGTTGATAATGGGGCGGATCGGAATGTCTTCTTTATGGATTTTGGGAAGCGCTTGGAGTGTAGGTGCTGATGGTCGGATTTGTTTCATGTAGGGCTTTTGTTTATGTGTCATAATGTGTTTGGCTTTGTTGACTATTTGTTTTACTGAGTTTTGGTATCTGTCGGTGGGGTCGTGTTTTAGTTCTGTGATGTTGTTCTGTTCTATGAAGTCTTGTACTTTTTTGTGTAGGTTGTCTGTGGGGATAATTACAGTCGTGTTGCCTTTGTCAGCTTTTACAAATGTGATGTTGTGTTTGTGTGCCTTTTCCCTCAGTTTGATGGTTGTGTGTATTTCTGAGTTGTGGTTGTTGTTGTCTGGTGTCTTATGTACTCCTATTGTGTTGTTTATATTATGTCTTAATGTGTCTTGATGTTCTGGTGCTGTGTTTTGTATATTTGTTTCTGTGTCAATTATGAGTTTTGTTAGTGTTTGGTTGTTATGTTTGTAATGTATGTTATGTTTTAGGCCTTTATCAAGGAGTGTTTGTTCGTTTTTTGTGAGTGTGACGTTCGTGAGGTTTACTGTACGTGGGTAGAATTTCTGCGAGGGAATTATATCTGTTTTGATTGGTGTCAGGTTTTTTATTTTTCTGTCGTGTTTTGTCTGTATGATATGTATTTGTTTTTTTGTCCATTCATTTGTGTGATGTATTAGTTCAGTCATGTAATTGTGTCCGTATGTGTTGGCGATATGTAGGTGTAGTGTTAATGCTTTGCGGATAAATATAAATAAATAAAGAATAAAAAATAACTTGAATAATAAAATGTTTAAACTAATGCAAATAAAATGACAATAACACGACAAACGACGACTTAACCTAACCCAAGTGATTGACCAAACAAACAGGAAAACAAAGAAGAAGGGAAAAAACCGAAACCAAATAAGAATAAAGCCAATTGAAGGAGAAGAAGAAGAAAAATGAAAATGAAACTAATCAAGTGTAAAGGAAATAAAGTGAAACCAAGGGATAAGAAACAAACCAATAATATAAAATATGTAAGGGAGAAATGGTACACTCAAGTATAATATTGGGAATAAAGCCAATGATTATCCAATATCAGAAATAAATGTTATTATCAATTAAATATTTAATGTAACTGATTTAACAAAACCCAGTAAAGTAATGTAATAAAAAGAAAAGTACACTAAACCAAGAATTAGAGTTAGATGTAATAAAACTCTATAGAAATATAACCTTAGTAATACTATGTATAATATTTGTAAAGAAAGAAATAGTGAGAAAGTGAGAAAGTAAAGTGACAAAGAGAAGTAATTATAGGGATTACCCACTAAGAAACCCTTAATGTAAACATTTAAGGAGTGCAATAGTGAAGGTTTAAAACCCCAAAATAGTTAGAAACCATATTTATGGTAATAAAACGCTTAATAATCAATAATAAACGATAATTGATTAATGGTGAAACAAATA
The DNA here is from genome assembly GCA_034769895.1 of Magicicada septendecula. Lineage (NCBI taxonomy): Eukaryota > Metazoa > Arthropoda > Insecta > Hemiptera > Cicadidae > Magicicada > Magicicada septendecula. The sequence goes on from CM068368.1 coordinate 668,485,215, forward strand.
ATAATTAAGAATAAGGTTTCAATGATAGAATTAGATATAAGCACTTCATAATGTGGGATAAACACTGAAGAGTGATGAGGAAACACTATGTGATCAAAAGTGAACCAAATTAGTAATTAAAAATATATGGTTTATGATAATATTAAATGTAAACAATTAGTAATATGAAATGAACACTGGAAGGTGATGATGACATTGTTAATTAAGAAAGGATTTTAAGAAAATTAAGTTTAATTGTAAACAATTGTAATTAATAGGGAGAATCACATGAAAAGATAAACAGCTAGTGTTAACGTGGATTGAAGGTAGAGTTTAATTAGGGAATAAGAAGTTAATAATGTAATCAATAAACACCCCAGACTATAAGGGAAAATCAATTAAGTAAATTCAAAAGGTGTGATATTGCTTAACACCCAAAAAATAGTAATTAATGAAATGAGTTGTAAACAAACTTTACTTAATAATTGTTGAATAATTGTGTAATTATATTTATGAATAGGATATGACTGAAGAAATTGTACAGAGCATACGCCTAGATGTTATGTTTTTAATTGATGAAGAATAGGGAGTGGTAGCCATATTGTTAACAAAGGCAAAATAGATAATTAAAAAGTTAAGACAATACAAATCTAATTACACTAGAAAATCAGTTAATGTAGAAAATAACAGAACCATACAAATTGGATAATAACAAAACAAAACACATTAGAATAAAATGAGACATCATTTGTATAAATTCAGTAAATATGATCAATGGCTACTAGTGCCTCTGAAATGCCTAACTGTCAAAACAAATAATTACAAATTGTATAAAATCCACAAGGAAATTAACAAATCTAAGGCGAGTAACTAGCCAAGAATAATGTGTAAATCATTTTAAAAGAAAAATGTTACAATAAGAACTTAAATTAAAAGAAATATGTAATTAACAAATGTTAACATAATTGTACAAAAGTTAATATCTAATAGAACACAACCTTATGAGGTATTAATTTAATCTTTGAAAGGAAAGACAAACAGTAGTGATAATATTTAATACTCAGGAAGGAAGACAGAAGAATAAAAGCAATCAGAAAATATACAGTAATTTTGAATAAAAATTCAAATATAATAACAATGGTAATAAACCATGCCTTAGCCAATCAAAGGTAATAGGTAACCATAGAAACGGTCCGTTGGTTACTAATTTTCCGATAATTCTCATTACTCGTATAATGACGCTTATATAGTAGGGATGCAAAATTTTGTATGGCATAAATTTTACTTTAAAATGTTAAAAAACTAGTCAAAAGTCAAAAACATATACAAGTGAGAAGGAGATGAAGAGTAATAACATTTAACTAATGTCCAGGAACAATTTAAATGAAAATTAAAAGAAGAAATTCCCAAGACTAATCTGAAAAGGACGCCAGCAGCCTAATTCACTCAAAATTGATGAATTTTCCAATTCAAATGAACAACGATCTATCACAAACCTTCTGAACTGATAAGTGTCATTTAAATACCCTAATTCCAGGAATAAAAGCACTTTAAATATTTCTCAAATCTATACGAACTATCACTATGAACTGAAAATAATTTTCTTCAAGGATTAAATAAAATAAACTTACATAGAAAAACTTGTTAACTAAAAAATAACCTCGCATTAGATTGCGAACTTTTCAAACACATATTACTATACTGCAGAACAAATTGTAGCCACACTTTATATTATTTAAGTACGAATAATGTAAGGTAGTGTACTTTTTTATTGTAATCATACTGAATGTTTTCCTTGTAATCAAAAGGACTCCAGATTTTGAACGAGTATACGTGTAAAATATAAACAGCAGCCATTACTGCATCGAATAGCTCGTTTCAATATCGATTCGTCAAACTGAGAGAAAGCGTTTCATGTTTAATGTCGGAGCAAATTTATTAAATACCAAATAATAATGTTATTGTCAAATTTCATAATTACCAAACAACCATTAAAGAAACAGTACAGAGTGTAACCATTGTTTTATTTCATAGGACATATTATAATATATGTGTGTGTTAGCGAACTTACAGAACAGACGACGAGCGCTTTCGCTACCTGTTCGATACAGCAAGCTGTACAAAGGCGGGAACCGATTCGAATGCCCCTGCCGTCATCGCTGAAAACACCTTTTTAACACATTGTCTCATAAATTTAACTGTTTTCAACAAACAATTTGGCGCCACCCGGGATTCACAAACCCCTATGGAATTACAGGTAAGGTTTCCACTCGGTTGTACTGATAATTGTGACAACGCTACGGACTTCGTTAGCGGCAACCATTGATGTAACGACCCCAGTGCGAGACGAACGCACTAACACATACAACAAAAGTGTACACACACGTTTTACAGAGACGACTCAAACTCTTCGTTACAGAGTGGCTTCCATCGCGGGGCTTAAACAAAGACGGACGTCCCAAATCCTTCGTTACAATATGCTGTAAAATACTTTATTTTTTAAACTTGGTGACTTTTATTATTTGTTGTGTAGGCCTATAGTACGTGCTGCATAACTGTATGACCGGAAGAATTGTAGTAATGCAAGTTTATTCGATCCATATCTGTGAGTGTTACGGAGAAGTATTAAACAAAATTGTCGATTTCTCTGGCGTTCGATAATTTATCTTACTGTTTTAAGATAACGAGCCATACCAACCTCTTAACAGTGCTGCCAGAAGCAGGACGTGGAATCTTTAACGATAAAACCAGAGAGAACATGCCGCAATATACTATACTGTGCGCTAATTGATGATTAATAATTTGCTAAAATAGCTAGTATTAGATGTTACAAGCGGTCCAAGCTATGGTACAAGACCAAATGAAACAGCAGATAACACTGTTTCTGGCAACGCAGTAAGAATATGACGAAAAAACCTAAAATGAAAGCTTGAAGAAGAGGATTTAAGGGCACCAATAGAAAAACAGAAACTGTTGCTAAAGCATACCACTCTAGTGCGGAGTCTACTGCTCACGATTTTAAATATCACTATAGTGTTTTAATTTTAAATGAAATATTTGACGTTATCAAATAATATAAAACAAATTAAAACTGAATTGGAACGTCTAATAAAATTGTATGATGTAAAGACACGTATCAAAACAGTATTTGAATAGGCAATATCAGTTGTGAAATTTGAAAAAGACCAGGAAAACAAAAGTAAAAAATGTTACATTGTAGTAAGTCCAGGTCATGCCAAGCCACCGACGTTTGATGAAATATTCGCTGTGTGACTTATCGTCGGCCATGTTGGAGCGTCCGGACGATGCTGCTACACGCTTAAACAAATGACAGGAAGAAGAGAAAGCCTTTTAATTAATTCTCACTCTTAAAAAGTGTACCGCAAAGCTATTACAGAAAGTTCAACTTTACATCCAGAACCTCTATGGAAAATTAATAAAAGCTCAGGAGGGAGGGAGCAGCATTTTCGCGATTCGTCCACGCTCAACTAAAAACGAGACGACTCAGTTCCGAGACTGCGAGAATCTCCATGTGTTTGCAACAAGTATCGATCTGCTACAAGACTGACGTATCCTGATGCACCGGAGGGCTTCCAAGTGAGATTTGTGCTCCACACGTTTGTAGATAAGATTAGAGTCTGCGAAATACATCAAACTTTATTTTAAAGTGTTGTAGAATACTGTAATTTAATAAACTTGGTGACTTGGAAATTTGGCTACTTTTAAGCTGATTATTGGGAGACTACGAAACAAAGATGACTAGGAAACAGGGAAACGACGCCATTTTAATGTGCAAAACTTATTTAATTTTTTAGTTTAAATGATGATACAGATCGATGCTTTTTAGCGGTTTTTCTTTATCATGTGCACGGATATGCGTAAATATACTTACGTAACTTGGTTTGTAAGATTATATTTAATAATATAAACTTGTTTGTGTATTATACCGTAATTTGCAATATATCAATGTGAGATATCTAAGGCGCTTAAACTGCTTACACCTTTTGAGTTGTTTCTAAAACAACGTCATTTTTTATGAGTTTTTTTTTTATTAAAATAGATTTATTGTCCACAGAAGACTTTTTAGATAAAAAATTTATTAAATATTTTTTATATAAAAAATTTTTTGTCAGGAGCAGTTTGAACACTTTTTAAGAAGCTGTAGATGTTGATCTTTACAGCTTTTTTATAGAACGATTTCAACCAATCAGAATATATAAAATGTATATTTTTCAGTGGTCAATATACGTTTGTCCAATTACGTGAGTTCGTCAGAAAACGCACGAGGGCTAGACAAAGGTATGCAAGCATATTATATTCGTTATGTGTTGATGACTTCAGCACAAACCTTGAAATTTAATCATCGGAAATTGAAAAGATAGAGCGAAATATTTACACGTTTCCAGCTCGCCAAGCATCTTCAACTTCATTAGCTATTCTGTAGGAGAGAAACTGATCATAGAGAGAGTCTACTCTTGGTGCGGGAAGTAGGATTTATTAATTTAATGTGTATAAAAAACTAAAACTCTAGTAGAACTTTTTCGTTATAACCTCTAAAGAACATTTTTTTATTTTTTTGTATATTTTAAATATATATATATATATATATATATATATGTATATGTCTAATTATTAATAATACAAAAAATATATTCTTGTTAAAAATTGTTTATTATTAATAATAATATAAACACAAGAAAAATTTGACCATATATCAACACATACATAATGAGAGAAGTGTGTGTGTGTTCTTCTAAGAGAAAATTAGTCTCAGAAGAAGATTTTTATATTTATGTTTACAAATCATATTTGACGTTTTTAATAACGTTTAACACTCGAATTTAAATAATAAAAATGTAAATTATCTGTATATATCCAAGCTTTTATTGATATGCAACCAAATGTACACTTCAAAAGGCGCGATCGTAAAATATAAATGATTATAAATTTTGCTGTTTATTATAATAAAACTAATAATAATAATATTAAACTAGATACTATGGATACCGTATGCAGTACCGTATGCTAGTGGTATGCAAACTCAATGTAATCAGAACACTGGCGAACAAACAATCAGACTGATTGCTAAAGGAGTTCTGCCGTGGCGGATTCGTGGAGCTCATCTCTTCAGACTGTTGTAATTCAAGTAACATACGAGATGATAAAATGTACACTAAAATCTCAATTCAGTGAAGTTTTTCAGTGCAGTTGAGAACTTCGAGTTGAGTAACCGACTTAATAAACTTAATGTTTATTAAGTAGATGTAATTGATGCTTGAAACTGATACACGATCGGCATACGTATGCACACTGCACTGGTTAAGCGCATTATAGCCTATGTATTTTATAGGCCTAAGCATTATGTAGCCTATGGTTAGAAATGGAGAGAGACAACAGAAAATTTATTTCCACCGATAACTATAGGTATGTAATTTACGTTTAAAATATGTTGCAGACATTCATCTACAGATCCAGCGAAATGGAGAAACTGTACGAGAAAGTGCCAAAAGATTGTCTACCTGAGGAATATGGTGGACACCTTCCACCTTCTTCGGAACTAAACGGTAAAACATTGTTAATAGTCTAAATATGTGTGAGCATGCTCGGGTTTCTGGTGTTTCTGTGTTAATTGCTCCTCTCTCAACCAGTGCACATCTTTTATCCCCCCACCAGCGGCGTATTACCCTTCTTGACAGCAGTTATTGTTGATAACCCGTATAAATTTCTAACGCTATCACGGCTGCCGTCAACTATGTTACTATTGTTCTCTGTTAGGACTGGTACCACAGTCCTGTGGGAATTGGCGTACATCTTGCCAGTTACTTTTGTTCTCTGTTAGGACCGGTACCACAGTCCTGTGGGAATTGGCGTACATCTTGCCAGTTACTTTTGTTCTCTGTGAGGACCGGTACCACAGTCCTGTGGGAATTGGCGTACATCTTGCCAGTTACTACTGTTCTCTGTTAGGACCGGTACCACAGTCCTGTGGGAATTGGCGTACATCTTGCCAGTTACTTTTGTTCTCTGTTAGGACCGGTACCACAGTCCTGTGGGAATTGGCGTACATCTTGCCAGTTACTATTGTTCTCTGTTAGGACTAGTACCACAGTCCTGTGGGAATTGGCGTACATCTTGCCAGTTACTACTGTTCTCTGTTAGGACCGGTACCACAGTCCTGTGGGAATTGGCGTACATCTTGCCAGTTACTTTTGTTCTCTGTTAGTACCGGTACCACAGTCCTGTGGGAATTGGCGTACATCTTGCCAGTTACTATTGTTCTCTGTTAGGACCGGTACCACAGTCCTGTGGGAATTGGCGTACATCTTGCCAGTTACTACTGTTCTCTGTTAGGACCGGTACCGCAGTCCTGTGGGAATTGGCGTACATCTTGCCAGTTACTTTTGTTCTCTGTTAGGACCGGTACCACAGTCCTGTGGGAATTGGCGTACATCTTGCCAGTTACTATTGTTCTCTGTTAGGACCGGTACCACAGTCCTGTGGTAATTGGCGTACATCTTGCCAGTTACCATTGTTCTCTGTTAGGACCGGTACCACAGTCCTGTGGGAATTGGCGTACATCTTGCCAGTTACTTTCAATCGTTAGGAACAATGAAAATGGCGTCCAATGGTGGGGCCGAAACAGTATTAGACGACGAACGACGACATAATAGCCCTGTGGAGAACTATACTAACAGCCCGTATAAAGATTAAGTCACTATGCTAGGATTCTTAGCGACTGGCGTGATTTCTCGATCCGGCAGACCAATGTGGAAGTACCGCAGAGAAAAAGGCTTATCTATTTATTTATTTACTTGGAAGCAGTTATTCCAAAGACTGAAGTAAAGTAACGTGCACATAACCCCAAACAAGTAGAATTCTTCCAAGAATTACAAACTACGCATAAATTTAGTGAACGTAATTGAAAAGAAACCAAATGGTTCAGAAGCTGAAGTCTGTTATAGAAAAATCCGGACAAGCTTTTACAAAACATTCTACCAAACAAATTTTTAAAACGTCTAGTTTATCGTACAGATAAGATAACCATTTATCAAATCTACTCAAATAAATTATGATATAATTCAGGTAGAGATTCCACATGTCTCTGTTCTCATGTTTTACCACTGACAATGCTGCAACATGGAATTGGCGACGAAACTTTGGTATTAATAAGAATTTCAATAAAACGTGTTCGTCACCCGATAAAAGTGTTGTTACTGCTTTAGGTAAAACATGAAACAAACCGATTTATTATTTTTTTAATAACAACGGAGGCTATTTTTTGGCTCATTGTTCATTAAGGGCAGACAATTTTATGATTCTAGGTACGTTACGATAGCGTCCACGTTACGTGAATTTCTTCTGATAAAGTTTTTGCAGATCACAAATTATAAGCAAAACCAATCCACGGACCTACTTGGTTCCTCGTAACACTGGTTTCTTCTGAATTAACTTGTATTCTGTTTGTAACAGTTTATTGAGTACAATGGAATTGTGGGTCAGACAAATTTAATAAAATATGTGTGTGACTGTGTGTGACATTGAAATGTGCGAAGAATTTATAGAAAAAGTAGGTTTTGTACTAACGATATTTTGTCTGTTAAGATGAATATAAATTGTTATTTGAGAAATATAATTCCTGGCAATCCATAATTAGAAAGCTCAAATTAACTTTTGAAATTTTGTAGTGTAGTAACATTAAAACCTTCGCGGCCGGCGTCAACTTCAGTAAAACTGTCTACCGGGCTGTTGGGCCGTGGTCATCTTCTTATAAAACCAGACGTTTCGACTGCAGCTGCGGCAGGCATCCTCAGTGGTCTTCTGTGTCCTGACGACTGACGACACGACGCTCCAAACCGTCGCAATTATATAGATGTTTGCGGTTGGGCAGCTTCGCCAAGAGCTCGACAAATCCCGTTGCTCGTCTGTGTTACCAACGGAGTTATATATTATACCCAGGTAGCTATCCGAGAACCTCGCAGTGCCAGATACCAGGCCTTATCCAGCTTCAAGTTCTCCTCCTTCCTACTGAGGCTTTACTGTGTTTGTATATCTCGATGGCTTCTCGTTTAATAGCGCAACGCACAGGTCAGGAGCTTCATCAGTGCCGTGGTCGTCTTTACCACATGGTCGTCAATAGTCAGAAGGTGCTCCCCAAGCGCCGACTTCTCCTACTGCCCCCGCCAACAGCCCCGCCTATGTTTAGCAATGCGGCGCGCGCGTCACTGTACCAATGCACATCGCATTGTCAATCATCGGAGGAGCAGGTCGGTAAAAACAGAAGACCACTGAAGATGACCGCTTCAGCTGCAGTCGGAACGTATGTCTTTAGAAGAAGAGAACCACGGTCCAACAGCCTGGACGACAATTTTTCTGAAATTATGTAGTGTATTTAATTTCTGTATGTAGTCTATTATATTTAGGCAGGTAAATTTATTTAGACTATCCACCGACCAAACACATTAACTAAAAGTGTCAAGGAAAAAGAATCCGCGGTTCTCAAAATTTTCTTAAACCCTTAACAGTCACTAAGTAATGTTAGTAAAACTACCATCATTAATATGATTTAGCCAATCCAGTTCTCACGTAACTGTATAACAGTGCAGTCCTATATTACACAGTGACATACGACTGGGAAGCGTGCGACTTTCTTTTATTATTACATCATTTGTCTTTAAGTATGATAGTCTTAAATTATACTAGAGAGCATTAGCTTCACAGGATAATCGAATTGTATCTCATAATCGTTCTAATGTAACGTAATTTTTTTACAGAAAAAACTACGCAGAAGCTGAGGGAACTGAAAGAACGCTTTGACAAAGAAGATGCCATTGTAAGATCTGTGGAAGGACTTTTTGTAAAATAAACTATTTTTTATGAAACCGATTGATCTGGGCAATAAAAAGATTTGTATCTGCATGTGCACCTGGATGCGTTCACAGTTAAAGAAATATGATTAGCTATATAGACAAGAATAAATTCAAACATCGATCACAAAACTGTATGATTATTACAATTATAAAAATCGATATGGAGAACCATACATGACTTCCATGTCCTAAAATTTATATTTAAAATCATTTAAATATTAATTAAATAAGTGGATGCTTGAGATCTGAAAAAATTACGTATCAGCTAAAATGGTACCACCATGTCAGGTGGATTAAGACTATCCTCAACCTTCGTGTGAGGAAGGACTGTACTTTTGGATAAAATGTCTGTAGGTCGAACGAAGAGCTGCGACCTGATTCCTGTAATGAAATTGGACTCTCCCTGCGAGGGGCCGAGGGATGTCTATAGTGTTAGTTTATAATTCTCATATCATAATAGAAATAAGTACACAGATTGTATTAATTGCTTTAATACAACAACACTGCCCAGCGATCCACAGGAAGCAAATCGATTTCCACCTTTTCGGCTTGCACGCGTTGCGTTGGTGTGGGTTTCGGCACTTTCTATTTAAAAAGCGTGCAAACATAATAAAATAAACATGAGTGAGGCCAGAAATAACGCGAATGTTGTGTGTGTGTGTGTGTGTGTGTGTGTGTGTGTGTGTGTGTGTGTGTGTGTGTGTGTGTGCCCTGCCGGCCTTTTTATTGCGGTAATCACAATAATAAAACTTTGGAAAAGTAAAACATTACATAATTGAGATATGCTTGCCTGCCAGGAACGATATATGTGAAAATAATATATTATAATATTGGAGGATATATAATATTTTATATAATATAATATTTATATACTATTATTTATATAATATTTTGTTTAGTTTCCTTGCCTTATGATGTTAATATTTGTACGAAATTAAGTGGAGAGAAAAACGCGGACTGCAGCCATAGAAAGCGTGGAGCACCTACTTATGATTTACTTCGAGACTATGTAGTCGGGCAGACAATAAACGGGAGAATGAGAATTGTAAGTGAACGTGGACATACACGTAGACGACAACACGAAAAAGAAACTAGTATGTGACTATTTTCTAAGGATGCTGCAGGCACTGACAGTACTGCGGAGAGAAAAAGACATGAATACAAAATTTAATGTAGACAATAAATACCAGCTCAGTTTAGAAAGTAAACCCTTCAGATGCTTGGGCAGATGCCGCGTAGTATCTATGTTGCAAGATGTTACACAAATTTAATACGCAGTATGTACGTGACATAAATATCTTAAAAAAGTAAAAAGCACTTCCACTCGTTGCATTGTCTTCGGGCACTATATTCGCCCCATTCAAGACACATCCTTCACAAAAAAATACTAAAGATATGGTCAATTATCTCATAATTTGATAAAGGAATAACATAGCCGAAGAGAATTTGTCTGCACGAAAAGAATTCGAACATAAGGAAAGATACCACTGCTTGCCTCTTCTAATACGTCTTACTGTATTGACATAACTGTAATGAGTTACCAAATTAGCTCACACAAATTGTATTTTCTCTTAATAAATCAATTTTAAAAAACCGATTATAATTTCCAAGGTGAAAGCTGTGAAATACCGTACACACAGATAACTCTTGTAAAATATCCATACATGATACCTTTCCTTTTGAATGTTACAAGAAGTTAACACAGTAAGATAAAAACATAATTTTTTCGATGTAAGAGCTTTGTAATAATTAAAAAAATAAGACAGTTACAAGGGACAATGGGATTCGTACAGTACGCATGCAAAGGAGTCTAGGTTCAGCCGAGGAGAATCTAACAACATATACGGGTCCGGCACGCAGATGTAAACGAATTGAAATGTGCACTAGAAAACGACGTAAACAATGAGATTAATGAGAGTGAATGCTGGAATAGATACCGTATGTCCTTGTCGGGCAAGTAGACAATACGATTCAATATGAAGCAATCGGAAATATTATTTTCCCGTTTCTGTTTCATGCGTATACGTTACAGCAAAAAACCCAAAGCTGGAAAGGAAGTTAATGGGTCTTATAACAGCAAATGCCATTTGTCGTTACAAGATCGTGGGAAGCGGTTTCTCGATTGTTGCACCGACGGAAAACTGTTGTTCCTGACACTCGGCGCGGCGCTTAACAGACACGTAAGTATAACAAAAAATTGGGCTTAGATGTACTGGTCTACAGTTAGAATAAAACATAAAAATCAATAACACAGTTACATAAAAATTAACAGTATGTAAGCAGTTGTTCTTAAACTTACTTAAAATAATTTGATACGTATCAAATCTAAACTGTAAGAACAACTCCATCACCACAACAGCTATTGACACTACCACTCTTACTAGTGCACTAATATTAACACTAATACAATCACTACCATTACAAGTAGTAGTATAGACTAGCAGTAAAGATAGTATGGATATTCATAATCATTGTAATGATGATGATGATGATGATGATGATATGAGGTCTGTGTAATAACAATAACGAAAAATAATAAAAGGAAAAAATGACAGCCACGAATCTTATAATTTCTAACCACCCTAGCATTATTAGTAGCAACACTTTTTTGGTTCAGTAGACGTCTTATTTACCTTATCTGAAATGTAAACTGACGTTTCTCAAAGTGTATCAAGGAAAATATTTTATGAGGCGCAAAACAGTGCCAATAAATAAAAGAAAATGGGCCTAATTTTTAAACCGCAGCATCGGATATTATAACTGTGAACATGAAGAAAATAACTGCAGTTGATGTTTCAATGAGAGGATTGCCCATAATTATTTTGTATTATCAAGGGATATACTGAGCTAATACGAATATCCTTGAGATATTTCATGGTAGTTAATTATTTATTTTAGTCGCAGACGTTTTCGTTATTAGTAATTAATTAAATAATTATTGATTAGTTAATTCTTAGTTTTTAAATTAAAAAAAAGCACATGCATAATGCTCATTATATATAATGATGCCTTGTGCACATACTGATACATTGTACATTGGATATCATTGTAACATATTTCTATAGCGTTATGGAAATAATTTTAATATTTACCATTATTACTATATACAGTATATCATTATTAATATCTTTTACTTCCACTATTAAACCACCCTATTTTATTTATTGCCAAACCATTCAATTACTAAATAACAATGTTATTAAATAATAACTAGATGTGCGTGAGCGGCGAAAACGATGTTAAAGCTATTGTGAGTGGCATGTTATCGAGGTTTGGGAAACGTTAATTTACATAACAATTAATATACTCGTACACCCTTACTTGGTCTTGATTAACCAACTATCTAAACGGGCAGTCTAACAGGTTTATACCACACATTTTAATACAACACGTATTAACACCATATTGTCAAATAATAAATAACTTTGCAAGTGCATCTGTCTAGACCTCCTTCCATTTCTGACCTCATTCCAGCCTTTCTCTTTCCTTCCACCTTTCTCCCTATGATCCTTAGGAGACAGTTTCTGCACAACATACGCCTAATCAAAGTGTTTAGAAAAACCACACAATAAGAAAGCACACACATTACTTTCAGAAGTTTTCTTTGCTCTCTTATTCCCGTAAATGTTTCGTCGTTTCTCACTCTATCAGTCCATTTCACCTTAAATATTCTTCGTCATAACCACATTTTGAAGGGCTCTAGGTATTTTTCTTCGTTTTTTATTGATGCGTCAAGTTTCATTGCCATATAAAAGCACACGCCAAATAACACATGTAGCAAATCTGTTTCTTATCTCAACAGAATCCTTACTGTCAACAATGCTTTTACATTTTCAAAAGCTCTCTTATCAATAGGTACTTTTGATTTCATTCTATGTCACCCTTCTCCCAAATACTTAATACAGTTCATTTACTCTAGAGTTTTCCATTCCAAGGATACGTTAACGAAGCCTTTCATATTGCTGGCTGCAGCATGAATCAACAACAACGTATTTCTACTTATTAGCCACATTTTCGCATTTACATTTACTGCCATTAAGAGGACTTAAAAACTTTCCTCACTTTCCTCAAATTTTTCTCATTTTTCCATTTTCCTCAAAATTCCCTTTTAAAAATTACAAATCTAATTTTTGTTATGACAAATCAAACAAAAACCAAGTTGGTCATAGATATTATTTTTATCCTATAAAAAAAGGAAATAATTGAAAAAAGGGGCTAAGAATGTCACATCAATGTAATCCTTTGCTTCATCAACTAGAAAGTAGTTTTAAGTTAAAGAAATATTTATATTTCAAGAATTCTATTATGGACATAATGATTAAATTATACAAAATTTGTTTCAAGACAAATAAAAAAATTTGTTTTTGCAAAATATAGTACGTGTTACTTGTCGTAGAATTAATAAAATCAATCCCAATCTAGAATAATTATTGTAGTTCCCTGACAACCGTTAAAAATTTTAAGAAAACTCAGTTTTCAAAAATTATAAAATTGTTTTTTAGTTAATTGAATAAGTAAATGTAATTATATTATTCTTTTTCTTTTATGTTTCTTAAACCTGACCTTATAAGATGTTGTTAAAACACACACACACACACACACACACACACACACACACACACACACACAATAAGCTCTACTTGAAACAAGTATATTTATTATTTGTTTCCTCTACAGTCGTAAACAAAATAAGCGATAAATATAAATATTTCGTGCTGCGGTAGTTAAAGAATTAACTTTACAGTTGAAAAGTGTTTCGAAATGAAATACATTTTCTTCTAGACATGGCATATTTTTCACAAATTTGTTACAAGGAAAAGTAGAAGACTATCCCTTTACATCAACAGATATTTCCTTATATCCACATGTCTATAAACTGTATACTATATATATATATATAATAAATGCTGAAATTTTTCTTGTTATATATTTTATATTATTATTAATAATAAAACTTTTTACAAGAATATATTTTATTTTGTAAATTACATACGTTTCGATAGTAATCCAACTATCATCATCAGATATAAATTATTAAATTAATTTATTGATGTTATGAATTTATTAATTTATATCTAATTACGATAGTTGGATTACTATCGGAACATATGTAATTTACAAAATAAAATATATTTGTGTAAAGTCCTACACATATTCTACACTTTAACTTATCCGTATATTCATTCAGTATCCGTAGAGCTATTCAGTATGGTTTACAAACACCCGACTACTAGCAACTACGTTTATAATAAAAGAGTTACAATATCTTTTTGTGAAACTATCCTATTAAAGAAATAATTGTTATAGATATATGGTCACACCATTGTTTATCAAACAAACTTAGTTACGTTTAACTTAAACTTAGTTAAACAAAATTAGTTTTATCTTCCTAAAGCTAAAGAAAACATAAGTAGATCGTAGTATAAACTGAAAATAGTAATTACTACAACTGGAGACTCAGATATAATTTAGTGAAATATGTTATTACAAGACAGGTTTTGTCTACATAAATGATTGATGAGAAAAATTGAAGATGTCATTAAAATTCTGATTTCATTATTTGTCTGATAAATAAATAACTAATAATAATACTTGCCTGATTTTCGGGGTAAACGGATAAATTTTTAATGAATTTCACATAACGATGGGAAACGTTTTGCGAGAGTTGTACATAGAAACTGTAGGGTAGACCGGGGCAATACCAACACCTTAAGACATTTTAAATTTTCTAATTTTTACAGTGACAGTTAGGTTTTTTATAAAAGTACCTAAAAATTAATTGGAATTTTCTGCATTCGTAGTTCATATAATATTATTAAACCAATCTAATTTATAACAAACAAACAAAAATTTCTGTAACCTTTCCTAGATGTCGGTATTTCCCCGGTCAACTGGGTAATTCCAACATGCCTTTGGGGTAATGCCGACAGTGGTAAGAAATAAGAAAACAATTAGATTTCTGATCAAACTTATTTAATTGTTACAAAACTTTGTACGAAATCATTACAAATGTTGAAGAACACTGATAAAAAATCAATCTTACAACCTAAAACATTGTTTTTGAGTAGGAAAACGTAGTTTTTGGAATAAAAGTCACACGTATAATTTTCAGCCGAATCAAACCCACTGCAATCAGCGTGAGCCCATTTTCCACAAAACACACATCTAAACCATAGCTCAGTTTTGGTACCAAATTCACCACAAACTAAACACATTTCAGTGTATTTGGAAAATAAATCAATATTATCATCAGATTCGTTGTCATCGCATAACTTGGATTCATCAAATTCTTCCTCAGAAGACGATTCTTTAAAAGAAATTTGTCTTCGACATCTTTTCTTTATTTTATTTTATCCATAAAAAGATAAATCCAAAGGCTGCAGTCTGTGTGAAGTATGTGGGGGTATGGAGACGACATGTATATGATTAGCCCTACAAAACTCATAGCTATCAAGTGAGATATGACTACCATGGTTGTCCATAATCAGCAACACGGGATCTTCCTCAGTTGGCTTTGCATTATCTTTAAAATGTTTGAGCCAATCCAAGAAGAGGTCTTCATTTGACCATCCATTATGAGAGCATTTGTAGATGGCCCCAGCTGGCCCACCCCTTTCCAATTGAGGAGACATCCTTTTCCGAGGATAGATAAACATAGGTGGGATATATGCTCCAGCAGCACTTAAAGTACAGACTACTGTTATGTTCCTCCCTCGTTCCCAACTTGTTACAGATCCTACCTGATGTTGCCCTTTAGGAGCTAATACCTTTCTAGGTTTTTGTACTGTTGAAATCCCTGTTTCATCCATGTTAAATATTCTGGTCGCTTTAAAAGGTAGTTTCTTATAAACTTCCTCCAAATTTGTAAAAAACAAATCCACTTCAGATTTGTTAAAAGCAAGAACTCTGTTGAGACTTGTTGCAGAGGGCTGTCTTAGGCTTAAGGTTGGATTTCTTTTGCGAAATCCAGCAACCCAGTCCTCGCCAGCCATTTTGGTTTCTTTATTAAAATTATGTTTAATATTTAGCTCTTCAGCTAGATCATAGGCAAGTCGCCGTAAGTCAGTTAATGTAATACCATAGAACTGGTTTGCTAAGTGCTTTATATGCTTTCTTGTTCAGGGGTAAAATAGGATTTTCTATCCAAGGCTGGTTTAGCTGTGCATTTTGATTTTAGGCGGTCATGAAGAGTGATTCTTGGGATGCCTGTTTCGGGTGCCACACTTTTCACCGATCTTCCACTTGCAACCAATTCAAAGGCCCTTTTAAGGGTTTCCTCATCCCATTTACTTCTCTCAGTAGTTCTTTTTCTCGATCTCACCATCTGGAAGACATTCAAAACAAACATTTCGATACTAGCGATCCCATAAAAAATTATATGATAACTGGGGAAATACCGACACGCTGTCGATATTTCCCCTTAGTGGTATGTCGACATTACCCCGGGAGGACAAGATGGCGGATATATAATGGTACAGACTACTCTATACCTCAAATTTTAACAACAGTTATACTAAAATGTTCGTTAAAATATGTACTTTCTAGTAAGCTGTGTGATATTATTCTTAAACAGTTAGTAAAACCCTTACCTTAATTAGTATAGAAGTCAAATTTTAGATCAAAAACTGGGAAAATACGTTTTACTTCACGACACAACAACTACTTCCCTAAGACGACAGAAACGCACTGAGCGCTAGTTTCAGTGTCGACCACAAGGTAGCAACACCATTCAGCACCACTTGTCACTAAAACTACGACCAAAAAGTATTGTGCGAAAAAGTTCTGGGTATTGCCCCAGGTGTCGGAATTGCCCCGGTCTACCCTACAGATGTTTTCGTAAACATAGCTTAACGGTGGTGCATTTTATCCGTTGATATGAAACCAAAGTTTACTTTACACTGTAACTTTCAAATTAAATAATTTATATACTTAAAAATATTTCATAATCTAAGAAATAAATCCTACGTTAAATAGCTGTGTGTGTGTGTGTGTGTGTGTGTGTGTGTGTGTGTGTGTGTGTGTGTGTGTGTGTGTGTGTGTGTGTGTGTGTGTGTGTGTGTGTGTGTGTTTAAAGAAATGCGTGTTAGGAAAGATTGTTTTCCCATCACGAAAAATCGTTGCACCTCCTTAATAATTTTCACACACTCCACATTTCCTCATATAGGTCTAACATGAACACACAGTACGTAAGAAGATAACATATAAGATTTGGAAGATTTCCCAGTAAGCCCTGACAATACTGTGACAATACTTCCTCGGGGTTTGTGACCTGCAGCTTCCTCAAGGTTCTTTTTTTTAATTTATTCACAATAGCAATCACAAATTTCTATAACCTATTTTGCTGCCTTAGGAACTAGTTGTTAAGCTCCTCCTCTGACGTGGTGAGACTTCTCCAGTAAGTAGACTTTTTCTACATTATGAGAGGTTACTGATCAATTTCTTTTCAATCTTCTAGTGTGATTGGATTAGCATAAGTGGTTGGATGAGATGATTGGCATGCGTTTCCTATCTTGCATGATGTGGGTCTATCTGCTTCGTTCGTAGATAATCTCTTGGTATCTAGTTGTAACATCTGGTTATTGACATACCATGGCTCACCAGTTATCGCACGAAGGATTTTCGATTGGTCACGTTGATTTATGGCATTACTAGATTTACTACCAATACCCCATAATTCTACACCGTATGTTCAGACAGGCCTAATTACGGCTTTGTGTAGAAAACGAGAGTTTTCTACCAAGTAGCCAATATAATTCTTCCATCCTCAAGTCCATATGCTTACGCTTTTTCATTATATGTTCCCTCCAACTGAGTGGAGTTATCAAGATGAACTTCTAAATATTTAAAGCATGGTGATCTACGAATTTCTATGTTACTCATAAAAACTGGCGGACATTACTTTGTTTGCATAGTGAAAGTTACACGCTGTGATCTAGATTTGATGTTTCACTTCCTGAGCCACTCTTCTAATTGAGGGAGGTGATTATGGAGATTTGATGCTATTACAGGTCCTTATAAATAAGTCAGGACAGTCGTGTGTCGTCAGCAAATTTGCCTGTTGTAGTAAATCAGTTTCTGGAAGGTCAGGCGTGAACATGAAACACGAGATGGGCCCCAGGCCATTATCCTGAGGGACTCCAGATTTGATAAGGTAGAAATCAGATGTTTCGTCATTCACTCTTGTTCTAAAATGTCATCTAATAAATTTGATTGTAACGAAGGTAAATGGTACCGGTATGGGGGGGGGGGATTTTGTTTCATACAACAGGTCAGAGTGTCAAACTTCTTGGCTCATGTCTAGGAAGGCAGCTGAGTAGTACTTTTTTTCATCTACAAGTTCATTAATTACGTGTACTGTAAGATGGCACTGTTTGAGAGTTGAATGTTTCTGACGAAAGCCAAACTGTAAAACTGGGATTATTTTTTATAGTAATTTAGAAATGGAGGATTGTAAACTTATTTGCCTATGTGAAGCAACATTAGTAAGTTAACATCACTAAACCTTTTTCTGAAAGCTCTTTCAATATTTGGTAGCTTGTCTGGTCAAAACCAGGGGCTTTCTTTCGGTCCATGAGTGAAATACTTTTTTGATTTCATTCTTTTTATAGCTGTTCGTTGGGTAAAACCTAAATTATTGCTGTTTAAATTGCCCTGAATGTCTTGGTTTTGAGATTTATTAAAAAAGGAGGCAACGTGAGGCAGATGTTCTGCAGAACAGACTTCCGTTTCTTGATTGCACTTAGCTCATCGTCCTTTATTTGGTATTTCTGTGTGTATTGGGCGACAACCATTGTCATGGGTTTTCTTGAAGGTTTACTTACATAACTGGTCACTAGATTGATTTATCGTAAGGACTCTGGTTTGTAATGTATTCTGAAAAGCAATTGCCATTTGAGTTTATTATTCAATTGGTTTTAACCATTTTTTTTAATGGGGAATTTACGACCAAATCGTAATGGCAATTTGGTACCCGAAAAAGGGAGGTGATTATCCGGTCACGTCGAAAGCACCTATTTCTTCGCATCCTCCTCGGTTCCTACCCAGAATCTCCGACGTGTCACGATAAATTGCATGAATATCAGCAGAACGTAAATTCTCTCTTACCATTTAAGAACCAGGTCGCTACATGTTATTGGCCTACTGACTTGAAAGTCTATGATGGAAAGCAATTTAAGTTGCTGTACCTTACAAGTTGCTACGACCAGACGGTTGCCTACATACTAACGATGTTGTTTTAAATATTTCACATATAGCCTGAGGGGCGAGCGTATTTTAAAGAATAATTTCAATTTTTAAGTTATCCGAGAAATTCTGCATGTTAATGCAAATAGGTCTACTATACTTTATTCACAAGTCTCATGACTTGTTTCCTTAACAATGGGAAAGTTAAGGAAATACATTGCGTATATGGGTTTTATGCTCGATGTACTGCTCGACTTGACATTTACTCATGCAAAATCTAATGTTAGAGAATTATAAGTTTCAAACTTGTATAATGTCAAAATCGTTATTCTCCATCGTTCCACAGATTTTAAAATTATTTTGAACCACAAACAAAACTGTAAAAAATTGAAAGCGATACATTGTACATTCCAACAATTTATTGAACTAGACTCATCTTAAAATCTTCACTAATAGGGGCGTTTAAACATTTCCCATTTCCCACTTAGCTTAGATTCGCCTCATGCATACGACTATCGAAAACTTACAAAGATTACGTAATTACGCCAATCTGAGGTACCGCACTACCTTTAAGCACTTGTGACAATAAATTATCGCCCAAACTACAATGCTCACTTATCAGCTGTTTTACATTGTTCACTCCTGATTACAAGATAGCACATGGATAGAAATGGCAAATGAATAGATTCTTTGTTGTTCCACCTTCAATTACACATATGATAGCCCTATTTTTTGTAGCATAACACACACACACACACACACACCATACCATACATACATATGACATAATTATATCTTATATTTCAATTGATCGTAGTGAGTTTTAGGTGTTGAAAGATAACTGGCGATGTTCTTCAAGATGAGTGAAATACGATCTCAAATGATAACTTCTCTTGCTACCCAAATGGAAAATACGCGTTTTTCTCTAACAAAGATTTACTGAGACGCCTACAGTGGCGAACCACCTTTATATACCTCACACACATCCCTTCACACTCCTATGCACATTTACAGCTATAGATTATACAGGCGCATCAATCAGAAACTCCTTTACGCATGCACGCAGTGTGTCGTAATAATACTCTATCTTTGTCAGGGTATAGCCTGACAACTTTGAAAAAATATAAATATAATAAATATTTATAATAAACATGTAATTCATATTACATGAGTCATATTTGACTTTATAAAAAGAATTTAGAGTTAATTGACACACATCACAAGTGGCGAATAATATGTAAATTATCTTAAAATTGCAAGACAAATTTAAAATTTTGAAGCCTACATATTATGATTTTGTAAAATACAATTTCCCAAAATTTTTAATTCATACGTATTTTAACACGTTTTCTTCAAAAACAAATAATGGATACATAAGAAAAACATGCATGTGTGTAAGCTATTGTTGGAAGCGTATGTGTTTTAAGTGTAACTTAAAGAAACTTTGACAGTGCGAAAAGAAATTTAGACAGATTCTAAATTAAGAAATTTTTAAAACTTTGACAAAATAAGTGAGTTTACTCGTATTCACTCTAGATATAGGCCTATATGTTTTATATATTTTACAAATTTCACATTATATTTCGTAGTAAGTGCACAATGTATTTCTTACCTAAAGTAGAGAAAATCTGTTTGTCAGTTAAGCCATGGAACAGCTCAAGGCGTGGATAACGGAGCAGCCGTGCATACCGGAAACTGCAGGTAGATTGAATTTATGCTCAAGTTTATTGAAATCTCATTTAAACTTTTAAGTTAAATTTTATATTTTTACTTATTTCATAGTTAATAATTTGCTTGCTAGAAATTGTTTTCACGTTCTCTGGTTGTAGATTAATTTTACTGTAAGATTACACGAATTTAAGTCTATTCAGTTCAGTAGGCAAAATAATTACTCTCGCCATATATTCGATTTGTAATTTAAACATTTCAATTAACATATTGTTACGACGGTCCCATGTATCGGGTCGTGTTGTACAGTGGAAACAGAACAACTGACACGAGATGAAGCCATTAATTATAACTTTAATTAGAAACAAATAGCAATTAAAAATCAACAATGGCACTCTTATACAACAATTCAAGTAAGACTGCCGCTCATATTATAGTCACACATGTTCTATATTTACTCAGCAATGTGAAATATGTACGTTAGCTACATTTTTAAATGTCAGTTTTTAGGACTTGTCTTCAGGAAAGACGAATCAAATAATATTGATTGTGGTAAAATAAAATAATTATATATTTAAGCAATCAAAATGATTCGGGCTGTTGAGGCGTGGTCGCAAGCAGACGTTTGCTGCACCCACGGAAGTCACCTTGAGTGTAGTATAGACTTCGATAATTAACATAAACTATGTTATGATATTTTGCGATTAGCATTTATAAATAAGACGTATGTATTTTCAGACGATCTCTTGAAAAGCTTTCTTCACTGTTGTGACAATGATTTGGACAAGGCGAAAAAAACGATTCAGACTTACTACAAAATGAGAGTTAATGGGCCCGAAATCTTCCAGGACCGAGACGTTGATACTCCGACATTGAAGAACATCATGTCGGTATTGTGAGTAAATCACATGTCCCTCTTTATTGGTATCAACGAAAAAAATTGTTAATAAGGGTAGTTTTATTTAAACAGTAAGTCTGAAACGTCCCCCTTTTTTATAAAATTTTTTGTTAAGTTTTTTGTTTAATTTTTTTTTATCAGGGGTCGTTACTTAATTCTTAAAACTAGACTCGTGGTCTAGATGGAAAAGATGCGATGACATCGTGACAGGACTTGCAATAAATACTTGCATAACGATAACAGCTTTTATTAAAGTGTTCTTCCCTTTTATGATAACATTTTAATACAATATGCACGTTTAAATTCTCAATATTCATAATAATGACCATTGGCATTAGTAACAAGAATTAATTTTGAACCAATACATAATTAACAACAACAAATTTTTCAAACACCTTTTCGTGCATTGTTTCGATATAAATCAACATTGCTATGCATTGAAATTTACTCAAATAACATTTATAGATCACAGTCTCAATAACAATTATTACATTAGAATTTAGATACATTATGAATTAAATTTATACTCGAATAATGATCACTGCCAAGAGACAGGCAATGTTTAATATTTTCCAACTAATAAAAAAATTTCTTTTTTGAAATTGTGCATTACAGGAGTATATAAATACATATAGATACATCTTAACACTATTGCCATATTCTTATAAACACCAGTTGCCCATAAAAATTGAGTACTAATACTTGATACTTATTCTGGCACAATGCTGTAACAGCCCATGATAAAGAACCTGTTCACACAAGAACGTTCAGAAAGAACTACCCCCATAGTTATTTGTCAATGCATTCAGTATAAGCTTGTTCATGAGATTTGATCTTCGTAAGAAAGTTAATAAAACTGACCAAGTAAGAGATTTAAAATTTTCCTTGCTGATTACTCACAGCTAGAAGGCAAGTGGCGTCCTATAAAATTCAGCACAGAAATGGACATATTTAAACAGGCAGATTCTTTAACTCAGTTAATTACACAATTCACTATATGTCCACAGAACATGTTACAACAGACCGTTGGTCATAGAATATGTGAAGTTACTGTTTATGAAAATGTCTTTAAGTTCATGCTTTAAATCCCGTAAGTTGCTGTGTTCGTGTATTAAAATATAAGGAATAGTCCCACTTGTGTATAGGAGATTACTTTACTCAGGATGCACGATGATATAGAATATGGTGACGCAACTGGTGAGTCCAAAATTCCAGGAATTCATTTCCTCCTCCGGGCAGTGGTTCAGGCTGGCAGTATGGGGATCTCTAGAGGTCTGACGGCGTTGGGGTGTTGCTTAGATCTTCGGCCGATGAAGACTGATGGTCTGTCTCCATCCTCGTCTCCCCTTTTACCTCCCGGCTATCCGGGAACCCTGAAGCTCTCCAGTAACTCAGCCACTCATTTCAAAGATGATAAAACAATAGGTGACGCCGCCAGACCAGTGTTTCCCTCGAGTGCAGAACCAGAAATGAGACCAAATGTCGATGCCTGCCGACCCACGCGAACAGAGAATTGAACAAATCAGCTGATCGGAACGGCAGACTTGATTACGCGCGCACACACACAATTATCGCCACGTTACGGTCAAGGTTAAGCGATATAGTCAAGCAGTGGCGCAGGCTGCTCACGCAACCCTTAAACCCGCTATACAGACGGCACTGTGGCCGCGACCCACGCCGAATAATTTAATGCTTAAATTACATCGGCACAAGTCTAAAATGTTTCTAATCATCTATACTATATATTTAAAAACAACCATTCTGATTTATTTCATTTGATGTATCTTAATTGAGTTTTGTTCTTTTTCAGCCACACGTTCATTACTCCGAAACCTACTCCGGAAGGGTACAGAGTATTGATCAGCCACTTGGTGGATACTGACACTAAGAAGTACGACATGGTAGCACAAATGAAGTATTTAATAATGACATTGGAAAGCACTCTTGTCGACGAACCAGTTTCACCTGGATCCATAATCATTTTTGACATTTCAAACCTCAGCCCCGGCCACGTACTGAAGTTCAGCCCTAGTGGTATCAAGAAAACAAGCAATTATTTACAGGTAGGTACCTTTAATGCGAACGAATGAACAAACAGCGATATGAGTTAATCTAGTATTGTTCGGGTTTAAGGAAAATCGGAAAATAAATAATAACTTATAGTTAGTTTATTGTAAACATTATGTATATTTTTAGAGTATTTATAGGCCAATGGATGTAGGACTCGGCTTCTAAACTAGAGGTCCCGGATTCGATTTCTGGCCGAACATCGAACATAAAAATCATAGTGCGCTTTTTGCCCCGAAATCGACTTACTCTGCGAAAATAAATGCTTGGGAACACATCATTCGAAATTTTTAATCTAGTGAGGCATAGTGCTGGTCAAGAATGTATAAGTTGTAGACGTGGCTCAAGGTGGCACCCTACTCTGCTTGACTCTCCTAAGCTATGGTGTGCACAAAATAGTTGAGCGCGCAGCTTTTAGGACCAGCCGTTGACGAGAGCGGTACTTACAAAAACTTTCGATGGAGCATGGGAATCAGCAATGTTGATACAGTGCGGGAAGTAAGAGGTGATATTATGCTTGCAGGGTGTAGACCAAGGTCTGCGCCCTAAGGTATATCCGTACTTTAATGGTACAAAAAAGAATGATAGTACATTATTATTATTATTATTATTATTATTATTATTAGTAGTAGTAGTAGTAGTAGTAGTAGTAGTAGTAGTAGTAGTAGTAGTAGTAGTAGTAGTAGTAATAGTAGCATGAATAGTTTTCGGAAAACCGACTCCTTTCAATAACATGTACACAGTTAACATAGCATACAAACTTTCGTGGTTATCTGTAAGGTAGGTAAGGGCCAATATTTAAGTATTTAGAGTTTACATTAACGCGACGCTATAGTCAGAAGGGCCAGATAAAGAAGAAGACGGAGAGTTCATATTGTCAAGTAGTGAGTGGAACAACAGAAGAAGATATCGAACAGAAATTTTGACAAAGATGCATTTTGCTTAAAATACAGAACAAAAGTACTGTAATTGCAGTTGAGTGAATTATGGGGCCGAAAGTCAACATAAATAATAAAATGTATAGTTCCGAGTAATAAATAGCAACTGACATTGAATTTATGAAAAGGGCCTGTAGAATTTAGGAACGGACCAGACAGAGTTTTAATAATCAGCCATTTAATGAAAGAACCGGGGTAGAAAAAACATGATAAATCATGGGCGCATACGAATTTCATCTCAGGAGATTCAGCAAAAAGTGGAGGGGTTAAATGCTATGTTTACCGATGTGCTAACAACATTTTAGTAGATACACAGGATTAAGTTATTATTGCTTATTATAAACAATATTTAGATCTACCTTGATAATCAACGGCACATAATTAAGGGCCACTTCAGTTGAATGGGAAATTTCAGAAGCTCTCAAAACCCTCTGTCTACGGCCATGTGATAACCGTACATCGAAAGGGAAAGATTCTGAGGTAAGGCCATGTCAAAAGACCTGATAGAAATTATGGATGTCAGCAATCTAACGGATTAACAGACAGAAGTCCTACAGCAAGAAGCAGAAGAATAGACATCGGAACTAATGTAGAAATGATGTACAGTAGATGAAAATATAAAAATACGGAACCTTCAGAATTAGAAGACAGATAGAGGCAGAAAGACAGATAGACACAGTGACTGAGAGAAAGAGAGCAACAGCTATCGTCGTGCGCGCGTGCGCGCGCACGCACACGCGCGCGTGTGTGTGTTTATAAGGTTTAAGATTACAGTGATATAAAATAAAATGTATGTTTACAAGTGTAACGCATAATTTTGTTTATATTCATACGAAGTTTCGCAAATTTACGTTATAGTTAACGAAAAAAGAGTTCGTTTATGTTATTTTATTTATTTGGTAAACATGCAAACAGTTTTTGAGATCTTCAGAAAGTTAAACAGAAAGTGGTGAAAAAGTCACAAGAACTCGTTAATAATTATTTACATATATAATTGGGAAGGGATTCGTTAACAGTTTTACAATAATTTCAGGAAGCCATTCCACTCCGTATGCAAGCTGTGTATTTGGTCAATGCTTCCGCTGTTGTCGACATAATGATAAAAACTGCGAAGCCTTTTCTCAACATGGATCTATTTAAAAGGGTAAGCCAACACTTAATAAATTATATTACGAAAAAATGAGTGAAATTTGTATTAAGGATATTCATTTGCGTGTATCATAATTACTTTATTTAGGTGTAGCCGTGTCTTATCACCTTACAAATAATTATCTACAATATATGAATACTTCATACTAAAACAATAATACAGAATAACTTATTTCTTTTTTTTAATAGGATAAATCTATTCAAATACTTCTTTCGTTGTTAACATTATTCCATCGTTTATTTTGTTATCGAGATTTCCTTTCATTCTCATGTACAACTTGATATCTGTTTTTAAATTTCGTTTCGCAATTCGCTTATTACGACGTTAATGTGTTTCTATCTCTTAACACCTTATTAGGGGTTCAGCCTATTTTATCGATTTATACCACTCCTCTTTTCTCTTATCAGTCTATGGTTGCTATCCATATTTTATATTTAATAATTTCAAACACGTCTATAACTACACATTTTATCTAGAATTTTATAAGACAGTTACAATCTGTCTCATTCTTAACGATACCGTTTTGGTTTCTCTATGACCATTTCACTGTCTGTATAACTTGTGCTGTTACAAAATCCATAAACATAATCGTCTTCTCACTCATTTTTCCCCAAATCGAATTTGTTCTACCCACTTTCTTTTATCTCTCCTTTTTTAACTTTTGTATCAGAATCGCTTGCAAGAGTTCTCTACTTAGTTTGCACAGAACAAATTTACACAAATGTTATGGAACCGAGAAATCTAATCAGCCATGTTTGTTAAGTAGCCT
The DNA here is from genome assembly GCA_034769895.1 of Magicicada septendecula. Classification (NCBI taxonomy): domain Eukaryota; kingdom Metazoa; phylum Arthropoda; class Insecta; order Hemiptera; family Cicadidae; genus Magicicada; species Magicicada septendecula. Next base: position 668,511,733 of record CM068368.1, read on the forward strand.
ATTAACTAATTGATGTTATGTGAGTAATGACTTCGAACTTGTATGTGTGTGTGTGTCTGTGTGTGTGCGCGCGCGCGTGTGTAAACATATATTTAACCCAATAACTTAAATAAAGTAAGTAGTTCACGTTTAAAATATGTTGCAGACATTCATCTACAGATCCAGCGAAATGGAGAAACTGTACGAGAAAGTGCCAAGAGATTGTCTACCTGAGGAATATGGGGGCAATCTTCCACCATCTGCGTCACTAAATGGTACGTTTGATATATACAGAGAAGTCAGTATTTCTTTGTTATTTTATTTGTGTATGAACAGGCACGATAACTCTGTAATCTATGTCCATGTGATTCCCTTGTTGGCATCAACGACAGCGCTGTAAATTATTCAAAGTTTACGCTAACGTACTTGTTGACAGTCTTCAACTCTGTCAATTTTAACATAAACATTATACAAAGAAAACATGTTGACTGCTTCTTTAGCATAGAAACAAATTCCAAAGACAAAAACAAACGAACGTTACACACGGTTAGACCTTACATTTCCTACGAGAATTATTAAATATATAAACTCTAATGGGAAATTAAATAATTCAGAAACAGAAAATTTTAAACATCAAACCGTAAATATGACTTGTGCAAGTGTCCTTGTATGCAACTTTATGAATGTTCTAACAACGAGTTTCGAGCTTATAGTCTCATATAATTCCCTTGAAGTTTTTGTTAATATAACAATTAAACCGGAATACTAAAACACAAGAGTAAATATTGTACAGAATACAAAATAAACGTGCGTTCTACATTGAGATGAAAGTCGATAGGCATTGTTGCACTGACGTTAGTACTCTCTATAGTACTGAATTGTATACTATTAATTCGACCGAGATGTTATCGTTCAAAGGCGATCTTTATGTAAAATATATGCTTTAATAAAAAGTTCGTATTCTTCTAGTGCATCGATCTTTCTTGCGCTAGTACAAGAATTTTTCATGAAACCGTTGTAATTACGATTATAACCGATTAGACATTGTGCATACGAAGAAACTCTAATAAGTAATAGTTTTCTTTTCAGTTTATACATAATCTGAAAGCTCAGAGACCGACAACAACTAAACGAGTTATATTCTCACGTAGGCTTCCGCGGCCGGTGTCCATTCTGTATTTGAAGTCCTCTTACGGTATGGACCCCGTGGAGTATGTCTTCAAATACTGAACTACAAAGTTGCCCTTTAAATCATATTTGAAACCTCCATATTATCGTCTTCACAAAATCACTATCTATCGTACTGTATATATACTATCTATATACTGTACGAGGTGCATGGAATATACTAATTTATTTTTCTTATTCATAATAATGTAAGTTTTGTGACTGCTGTTAAAAAGCTCTGACAATTTGTTCTTTCTACGGGAACTGCCGATAGCGTCAAAACAAACGAATTCGTGTTGTATGAGCTTTTACGTATCACAAAATTAATTTAAACGAACAAATTTTATTCTCGGATTGTATATCTTTTTAATTATTAACTTTCATTTTGCCAGTGACATCCTGTAGGCTTAGTGACGCTAATCAAACTGTTACTGAGAAGAGGTCTTTATTTTGGGGCGCGCGCATGTTTTCTGTGATCTTAAACATTAGTTTTGTCTGATAAAATATTAATAATTTGCATTATAGTTACTTCCTATACAGGACATAACATTTCCCTTCTTTTCATGTGAAGTTTTATCGCCTATCCGCATTTTATTTCTTTGACATATTGTCCAGTTATGTCAGTCATGATCTTATTGGCTACTGCTTGCGATTGTTCCTCGGACTTCCTCCCTTGGTCTCACATTTATTTATTTATTTTGGTACTTCAAGGTGTACATTTTCTGGAAGTAGCTACACCATATGTTTATGTTTTTGGTCTGTATTATCTAAGATATCCTCCCTTATCTGATTCGATTTATTTATAAATTCTTATAAATCCAAATATTAACCACGATAATTATAAAATTATGGAAATAATCATGTTACAATGTATTAACCGTACTAATGTTTACAGAAAAATCAACTGAGAAGCTCAGACAACTGAAGGAGAATTTTGCCAGAGAAGACGAAATTGTAAGATCTGCGGAGGGATTAGTGGAAAATTAGGGATTTGGTTTTCATAACACTGTTTGATATGGACAGAACAGAAATAGTGGACGCGTGTGTACATAAGACGTTAACTATAAGACGTGTATGCATGTGATGCGTGCAAACTGTATTATAATGTAAAGTTAACGTCTCATAAGATCTCAGTTCCCCTTCCATCATCAAGTGATCCTATATACGAGTAAAGTGTTCTCGAATTCCCTGAGCACCTTCATTTTGAATCTTTCGATTGTCAGCATATATGTTTCCCAGAAGTCTTATTACTGTTTTAGTAAGCGTTTTAAACTTTATAAAGTTAACGCAATACAGACGGTGTTTGGTTTCTTCGATGTATTTATGTCCAATACAGGTACTAACCACACTGTTACTAACCACACTAGTACAGTGTACTAAGCTGCACAGGTTCGTATTTGCTTAAAACAGGATGCAAAACCAGTAAAATACTAGGATGGTAAAGTCAGTTATCATTAATACGCAACTGTAAGTGTTGATGTTAACTAAACCTACTGCCCAGATATTTTTTTAACTAATACAGCGAATTGATTTATGTTTTTACTCATTTAAAATATTAAGTGTAAAAAATATTAACGTTAATGCTATCAATCAATTCGTTGATTTATTTTCTGCAAGAGAATCGAAACAGATTACAAACATTATGCGCTCAGTGGTAAAATTATGCTTTCTTAAACACACTGGCTCTTTTTTACGAGAGACTTACTAATAAATTTCTTAAACTTATTTATTAGATTTTGTGTGTCCCTTTTTACAGGTTATAACGCTAAAACACTTTAAAACAGCGTTGAGCGTGACCTATTAAAGATAAAACTCAGAAAAAATACACCACAAACGTATGAGTAGAAAGTATGCTTGTGGTCTTTCTTTGTTCAAAGTAAGCAGTATTTTCATTTCTTAGCCGAGTCTCACGAGTAGGTAGGTACTAATTCAAAACCCCCCTACAAAATACCACGCAGCTTCTCACATAATAGAGTAGACAAAAAAATATTATTGTGCATCTTAAAACCTGGAGCCACAGTTTTCATGAACATCGTTAACTTTCACTCGCATATCATAAAAATGCATTACTGTCAGCTGAGATTTGGAAGTCTTTATAATATAAAAATGAAGAAATCTGATAAACTGTCACTCCAGCAATATACTTTCACTATTGGCGGTAAATTAAAAAACAAATTATAAATTATGATATTACGACACTAAAAGAAGAGTTGTACATTTTGTAAAACTGTGTAAAATTCAATTAAAATAAAATATTAGACAAGCTAACAAGTATTCTTTTAGGTGGCTTACTTTTACTTTTTTTACTCACAATGGTTTCATTAAAATATTGCCTAGTTATATACGTTTTTGCTAGTTATACACGTAGTTAAATGCTGAAATATCTGTGCTTCTTAAATGTTTTAATGTAGAAAATATTATTTGTAATTATCTGCTTATAATTATTTAAAGGTGCACTTATATTAATACAACGTATACCTTATTTACAAGGATAAATAAATATCCAGCATGAAACATGTACTTGGAAAGCTTCCCCTCAGCAATTCTGGTATGTATTAGTAAATAGCTCAGCGCTAAGTAATTTATTTAGTATCACGTGCCTTCTTTTCATTTTCAATGAATCCGGTTACGTGGTCTGTGAAGAAATTGTTTTTTCCTGACTTTTGAACTGTGATGTGAAAAGTGAGTTGTGTTGACTTTTGGAATTCTTAACCATTGTGTACAGCTGAGCCAACAGATACAAAGAGCATACATATAACATGTAACCATACTTCCACATACAGACGCGATATGTAAATAGAATAATGATCGCCAAATATTCAAACTGCAATATATATATATATATATATATATATATATAAATTAATTGATCACTTTATACGATTGGTGACTTAGGTATCGGGTTCACTTGAATTCAGAAAAAACAAGATCTGCTTTTTATGTTCTATATTACCCAGTAAAATATTCATTGCAGCATTTCTTTACATAGCTACTTAGGTTTATAACTCATAGTTGGGAAAATGGTGATATTGATTGTATAACCTCGCCACTGTAATGGATGTAATATCTCTTCACATACATCAGGATGCTGAAAATGAAATACAGTAGGCCTACATACGCTCATAAATGTTTCCTCTCAAAACACACACACACAAGTATGTGTACACACACACAAGTATGTGTACACACATATACATATACTTATACACACAAGTATGTGCATATAAATAATATATATTTATTTATTATGAGTGTGTGTGTGTGCAGGCGCGCGTGTGTCCAATCTTATATTGTTTATTATGGAGCTATGAGGTCCCTTGATAATACCCCTTCACTGCTTAACAGAGGTTTAGCTTAAACAAGTTTCTTTTAAATCTTTAATATATTCAGAACTAAATATAACACTAATATCCCAATGCGTATTACTGTTTATAATAAAAATATTTCTATTAAAGTAAGCCGTTTTTATGACGTGTGTCGGCATGTGAAAATATTTCTTAAAATGTCACGCACTAGTGCACATTTCCCTAAACATGTGAACCAGCTTTTCAAAAGTTCTACTAATTAATACAAAGAAGAGTAAGTCAGGATCAAACGATCCGTTGGACTGTCAAGAGTGCTTCAGTACTTACAACATTTAAATAATGTTGATTTTCCGTAATTTAACGTTGGTGCAAAACTGACAATAATTATGTACTGTTATTTCTGTACTTGCGAACTTCTCCGCCCGTAAGTCGCACGTAGGTTGTAAGAAAAAGGCCTGCTATCGAAGAATTTAAACTGTGCATTCGAATGAATACAAAAGAACTACTCTATCTGATAACTACAATATAACGAATTGTTAACCTATCGCAACGACGTCGGTGAACCTTGAACTTAATTCAATTTATCTTGAGTTTTTGCATTATCGAAAAAAGGAGTTGCTTAATTATACAGTTATGAAGTTTCAGATGTGTGTGTGTGTGTGTGTGTGTGTGTGTGTGTGTGTGTGTGTGTGTGTGTGTGTGTGTGTGTGTGTGTGTGTAGATTGCTGGTGATTGAGAGACGAGCATAAAGTGCCCTGGGGGAGGTGGTACAATGTCGAGAGATTTTCCAAATTATTGCATAAGTGTTGAAAGTAAATAAAATGGGGTGAACGATAAATTTGTTTTCACTAGTATTCTAGTACTTGCGGCCAACTGCACGGAGCACGTTATGTTTCATTTATAGCAGGATCTGTGACCGCATCAAACATCAGGCAACGGAAACATTTGCTCCTTCGGCTGTTACTGAATCGTCACTGAATGCCGGGTATAAAAACGATCTGGTTCCAGACAATTCATCAAAGAGAAGCAAAATTCAAATCGATCAGTAAATAACAGTATAAACATCAACGGAGGCGTAAATATTCAAGTGGAAAAATATTTTCAGTCGAATAAGGTGAATTATTGAAGTAGATTGTTTTGTTTACATGACTACAGACAATTCCAAAACCTAGAAGATAACCGTAAAAAAAATTATTGAAGAAAGTAAAATCACAACCAAAGCTAAGATATTAAAGGTATTAAAAAGGTTAAAAAGGTATTAAATAGAAACCAGTTTTAAACCGAATTTCAATTAAACAAAAATAAGATGGATAATTTCCATGATCGTAGAAGCAGGGAATGAGTCTTTCGGAAGAAAGTTGTTATTGTTCCATCTATGGACGAAGGCACAGGCATGATTTTTGTACCTCATGTCTATATTATTTCTATGAAAAACGCTTTCATTTCAAATAGAGAGAGATGTGAGGATGCACAAAGTGCATGTCTGTCTTAATCAGTGTGAATTAAAAGTAACTCTAAATTACAAAAGTTTAATTTTAATTTATACGTGAAGTTGATAAAGTTTTACTTTGAGATGTTTAATTATTTTGAAATTTTAATTTTTGAATAGCTATCATATAAACCAATAAGTTACTCATTTCAGTCAGATAAATTGTGATGTGCATTTTTGTAAAGTTTTAAATTTTCTTTTCCATGTTGTAATTTGTGAGTGGATACAAGTTTTCAACTCTAATTTATGAAGTAATTCTGAAGAACAGGATTGCTACAGTCAGGCAGTGTAGAGTCTTGTTTTTTATTTCATAGGTTTTTTTTAGACGTGGCAGTATTAAGAAAATTTTAATTGCGTTTTCATTAAGTATGTACATTACTTAAATCTGATATTTTTATGTTTTAAATTTAAAAAATGTTTAATTAAATTTAAAATCAACCTATTTTTGCTTTTTTATAAAAAATTTACTGTGCTCCGCTCAGTTTATAATGGTTAAGACAAAAAAGGAAGGATTAGCCTTCTTTGGAATATAGGTTTCGGATGAGGGTAAAACACTAACTTTTCACAAACGTTTATATATCTTATAATTTAAAAAATTACAAAACCGTGATTGGTAGTTTATTTTATAAATAGGTAGGCTAAAAGAATCCACGAGATATTTTTCATTATTTTACCTCACAAATTAAGGAAGTAGTAAGATGTTAAAACAGAACTTTAAACATTTCTGAATAGAAACAAACTTAATTATCCAACAGTTTTGTTTACCTTACTTCTTGTTTGCTTTGAAGACGCACAATTTGGATTATTAGAGTTAATTCTCCTCTTCTTGTATTTCTCTTCGTAAGTCCATTTTCTGTATTTGCTTTTTAATTTTACAGTTATTTTGAAAATAAATGTTAAAAAAGAAATAAACATTTTGTATTGGCAAAGTGTGCTATTAACACTAAGCAGTTGTCGGCCGGCTTGTTTATGGACTGAGACTGCACTTCAGGAACTGATTGAAACACATGCATCCGCCGACTTCAATTAGACTACATTTTTCACACTAGCTGTTACACGCGGCTTCGCACGCGAATATTGGACTTTTAATAAGTATTTTAATATAATTTTTATTGCCTATGTCTGTATGGCGTTCTGTCAGCTCGTATAACAATTTTGTACTCATTAGTCAAATTCTCTCCAAAGCTGTTTTCACTCCTACTATTTTGTTGCAATAATTCGTCTCCTGCCGAATGCAACAATCCGCAAATTGTACCTTGCCCGACGCACTGACGTCACGCCCCCCCTTTTACTAACCCTGTCGTTCGTTTTGTTAAATCTCGTCAGTCTCCCATCAAACGCTGTGAGCTGAGCGGCCCGTCGCCGGACTTTCGTCAAGTATGGGAGCCTCAATAACCAAGTTCGAAACTTGGTTCAACGTTCCGGACAGAAGACACGAAAACACGAACTTCGTACAGTTTTACACGATCTTCCAGCACAGACATAGCAGTGGTTCAAACCAGGTACGGAGGAACACGCAGCCGTAGCGACCAGATACAGCAGGTTGCAAAAGGACTTACCTGGATTGCCAAGTAACATTTTTAACTAATAACTTACAGTGGTAGTTGCTGCATAATCACGAAGCAAAAGCGAGACAAACTAGTTACTCGTCATAAGTGTCAGAAACAATTTCATAAACTTTTGCGATAGATAACAGTGTCAGAAATTTATAAGTAGATCACAGCGTGTACGCTGAACACCATTTTGTAAACTAGCATTGATTTATGCGACACCCCCATATTTAGCATTTAACATTTACTATATTCAGTTTTTCAAAAAAAATTAGCTCAGTACTGACCGTTGCTGACTGGCACATAATTAGGCAAATTTTAGAGGCTCGTAATGTTTTTGAAATAAACGGGTCGCATCCGACTCAGCTCACAGATTGATGCTTTCAGCAATTTCTTTTACTCGCGCCTCCTCCTTTTATATAATTATGTTAATTATAAAAACACTTGAGAAATAAGTTGTAACACAGAAAAGGTGTCTTAAGCATTTTGATGTATTTAGATATTATGTTATGTTATTTGTGTGTATGCTGAACACTTCCGGGGCCCAGTAGCGGGAAGTGCTACCGCAGCAATTTTAACTCGTACTAAATTATTATGTTGGTGCAACAGCCTTTGGAGATTTAAAAGTACTCGGTTATAAAGCCTTTGGAGATATTTTATAAAGTACCTGTTAAATCAAAAACGCTAAATTCTTTATTTTAAGTCTTACTGTGTTAGAAGCATTGTATAACACATTAAACGTCATGTTTTCCTCAACCATGGCTTTTATTTATTTCAGCAGTAAACTAAAAACCAAAAACCGTTGTCACCTAACCTCACAAATGAAAACAACACGTATTTTCGCTTTGCATTAAGTACAGGACAATTTACAATTAGTACACTTCTTTTTTTCCACATCGTAATATATCAATACAATCCCATATTATATAAAACATCAAAAATATACTGCAGGAATGGATAAATGTACAGTTCCGATGCCGCTAAATAGGTTTTGTTTATTTACTTGTTACTATGGTAATTAATTCTGCTCTTCATGGTGTTGTTGACACCTTTAGTAGTAGTATTTAATATACTACTACTACACATTATACATTACTTATTCATTGCATCATCAAAAATACGTATAAACATAAATTTTATAATCGTTTAAGATAATTACAAAATATATAGGAGTATCTGTATACAAAATTACAAAACATATAGATACAATCGGATAGTAAAAACATTAAAAACTGCAGGAACGGATAAAGGTACAGTTCCGATGCCGCTAAATGTCATTTGTTTATTTACTTGTTAATACATGGTAATGAATTCTGGTCTCCATGGTGTTGATGACATCTATACACGTCAACGAAAAGGCATAATTAAAAGAGCCTAAATCGTGCGAACGGGGCAAAATATCAAATTCCAAGTTAGACAGTATTTTTCGCCTTGTGTCAAAGGTTACCTATGCAAAATTTAGTGGCAGTTGGTGTAACGGTGTGGATTTGTATTCAGTACCCATAAATCCTCAGACTTTGAGTTATATAGGCCTATATAGATTGAAGAAGTTGCTTTGGAACTGTTATTTTATCCGTTTCTGCAGTACATTCAGTACATTTTCGATGCTTTTAATATGCGATTGTATCGATATATTACGATGTGGAAAAGAAGAAGTGTACTAATTATAACTTGTTCTATTTCTTAATGCAAAGCGAAAATTCGTGGTCTTTCATTTGTGAGGATAGACCTTACGAATAAACCGAATAAACCTTACATGAGAAGGTTTAGGGTTTTTAGTTTACTGCTGAAATAAATAAAAGCCATGGTTGAAGAAAACATAACGTTTAATTTGTATATGCAATGCTTATAACACAGTAATACTTAAAATAAGTATTTATTACTTATTTATTACGCTATTACTTCAATTTAAAAATTTAATACTTTTTTAGACAACACGCTCATTAGCCAACCTTATTTCAACAACTGTAATCATGTAATGTAACCTTGGAAAATTCATTAAAATGAATTTAATACAGTCCACAATTTTCATCATTTCTTATACCTACTGAATCAATGCACGCATTACAAGCTATTTTTTACAAAACGTTTTTGGTACACGCCGACAGGATTCACCACATTTGTTGGATCACTCACGTCACAAAACATTTTTTAGCCCACTTGGGCCTGATATTCAACATTTTTTGGTCACTCCGGACCTGGATTTTCCATTTAATATTTTTCTGCCACTATTTCTGGCCATCACGGGCGAATTAGCACATCAGCTGATACGACCGTGGCGTGATTTTCATCAGCATTTCGCTCGTCATCTTGCAGCCTTCTGATAACATCTTAGCAAGAGCCTGCTAGCTACAGTGCTTTACACAAGGCGGTCATCTCTACGAGCTGTGTTTGCCATCTTCACCAAGGCGTCGACGCTGCAGGACATCGCCAACAAGGTATCATCAACAACAGTGTAACAAGGTGCGTACAATGGCTGAAGAAGGCCTCAAAGTGTTGACCAGAAAGAGAGGCGGCTTAAAAGTCCGCAATAGTGCGGATACAATCTGCTGTAAATAACTTTGATGTAACTTTAAATACAAAACATTTTTTAACTGTAAGGCTGGAAAGTCTCAAAAGCTTGGCCTCGAAGTACGACGAGGTGCAGTCTGAAATAGAACTCGTTAGTAAAGACACGAGCGTTGCTCAAGAAGACCGAGTTGAGGTCGAAGAAATGTTATATTCGACTGAAGCAAACATTTTGCAATTACTTGATACATTTAATGCTCAGACTGTACCTCCCGTATTATCGACGCACATGCAATTAAAACCAATAAGTTTGCCCTGCTTCTCAGGCAACATATTGGAATGGCAACATTTTTACTCAATTTTTACAGACTTAGTGCATTCAAGATCCGATTTAACACCAGTGCAAAAATTACATTATTTACATTCTTCTTTGAAGTGTGAACCTTTAGATTTAATTAAGTCATTACCCATCTGTAAAGAAAATTATCCAATAGCGTTGAGTTTGCTGTCCGAAAGGTATGACAACCAATTCATACTAGCTAAATACTATGTGCAAAACTTACTTCAAGTCAAGTCGACAATAAAGGACTCGGTCCAAAGTTTGGCAGAGTTCACTAACACAATAACGTCTTCCGTTAATTCACTGGCAGCAATGAAGCTGTCAGTGAATTCATTTGAATTTATCACTATACAGTTACTATCCACTAAACTCGACCCTATTACTTTCAAACTATGGAAGGAGTCAATAGACCCTGACAAGTTACCTAGCTTTCAAGATTTCACGCATTTTTTAAACTCACGTAGACAGCTGTTAGAAAATACACTGCCTATCGAACCCGGACAGCAACTCAACAAACTTAATGTAAGACCTAACAATAAATATGATAAATGTAACTCAAGAAACACTGCTGGCAGCACTACATTTAAGAGATATCACTCTGCGGCAAACCGTTATTCATGCGTGTGTTGTAAATCCAATCACCCACTTTACATATGTAATAAATTTCGTACATTAAGCACCGCTGAGCGGGGACAATTTGTTTCAAATCATAAATGTTGTAGCAATTGCCTTAGATCAGGTCATCTTATAGCTAGCTGTAAGAATAAACAGGTGTGTAAAATCTGTTCAAAACGACACCACACATTGTTGCACGCAAATTACGTGCCGAACTCAATAGCTGCCAGCAGCAATTACTGCTCGCTTAAATTACAATGCAAGAACAATGTTCTCTTATCCACAGCAGTTGTATCTGTCATTGACCAGGCTGGCAACAGACATAGGGCTAGAGTTCTTCTAGACGCCGGTTCACAAATAAATTTTTGTACAAAATCATTTGCAAAGAAATTACAGCTCAAATTAACTAAATCTAACATACCAATCACAGGCATAAACAATACAGCGTGTTACGCAACTGATATTGCGTCTATACGCATTATTTCTCGCTATCAAAGATATAGCTTCGAGGCGAAATGTGCCGTCTTATCTACGTTAACTCACAATCTGCCTGCAAATTCGTTTGATATCAATCAGTTCCACATTCCAAACAAGATCTTCCTGGCTGACCCTGATTTTAATATATCGTCGCAAATCGACATACTATTAGGGGCACAATTTTATCTGGACTTGATCTTAACTAATAAGTACATACGCGGCCCCAATTTTCCCATCATTCAGGAAACAAAGCTGGGCTACATTTTGGCTGGCAACTTGCCCAAACACTGCCGCAACAAGGGTCCTGCTGTTTCGTTCCTAGCAAGGAACAACGACAGTCAAATTTTGCAATCTCTCGAAAGATTTTGGGAAGCAGAAACTATCCCTGACAACACCCCTGATAACGAGTCAGCCTGTGAAGAGCATTTTGTGCCCTCTACCCAGCGCAACCACGAGGGCAGATTTGTGGTTTCACTTCCATTCAAGCCTGATAATCTCCACTTGGGGGAATCTTACACGAGTGCTGAATCAAGATTCTTAAGCTTAGAGCGTCGATTTAGGCGAGATGCTAAGCTCGCTCGCGACTACGCGGACTTTATCAAAGAATATAAGGATCTTGGGCACATGACTCTCATCGATGATGGCGCTATCAATTTAGGAGCGTCAAATATTTACTACCTGCCTCACCATGCCGTATTTAAACAGTCTAGCTTGACCACAAAACTGCGCGTCGTTTTTGATGGTTCGTCCAAGACTACCAATGGCCTTTCTCTAAATGACATATTGTTAGTAGGCCCCAATGTTCAACAAGACCTTTTTTCCATTCTTTTGCGTTTCCGCATACATAAGTATGTTCTCATTGCCGACATCGAGAAGATGTATCGACAGATTCGCGTAGCTGAAGGGGATTGTCACTATCAACGCATTCTGTGGCGTGATTCTCCCCTCGAACCATTTAAACATTTTGCACTGCGAACGGTAACCTACGGCACGGCTAGTGCTTCGTTTTTGGCCACTCGCTGTCTTCTACAAATTGGTAGGGACAATCAGGCTTCCTTTCCTCAAGCGGCGTTAGCTATAACAAACGATTTTTATGTCGACGATCTGCTTACCGGTTCGGACACCATCCCTGATCTGACCAAGCTGAAATCCGATCTAGGTGCGTTACTAAGTCAATATGGTTTCATGTTGCACAAATGGGCGTCAAATGAACCCACAGCGGTCGCAAATCATGACAATTTTTCACGCCCCCTAAATAAACAGGACAATGTGCGTACCCTAGGCATTCTTTGGAACAATACTGCCGATTCATTTTTGTTCGACATCAAATCATTTCCCGTTGATTCAAGCATTTCCAAGAGAAAAATTCTTTCGATTATTGCTGGAATATACGATCCTCTTGGTTTAATCGGTCCAGTTGTCTTTTTGTATAAACATTTCATGCAGCGACTTTGGCTTTGCAAGCTTGGTTGGGATGAACCGATCTCCGACCAATCACGTTGGGATTGGCATTCTTTGTGTGACAAATTGGGTCTGATTGGCAAAATTGTGGTCCCACGATCTATTCGTTGCAAGCGTGAGGCAACTACAGTTGAATTGCATGGTTTTTCGGATGCTTCTAAAAGGGGGTTTGGCTGTTGTATGTACGTCAGAGTCATTTATCAAGATTCTACTGCCTCCTGTCACCTCTTGTGTTCCAAATCTCGCGTGGCTCCCCTACGACAGGTTTCTTTACCTCGCATCGAACTCTGCGCTTGCTTGTTGTTATCGCGACTCGTATCTAAGGTCATTCCTGCTCTTTATTCGTTTATTGATAATGTATATTTGTATTCTGACTCTATGGTGGCTCTTTACTGGATTCATGCCCAGTCTACGCGGTGGAAAACAAACGTCGCTAATCGGGTTGCTGAAATTCAGCGTCTTACGCAAACTTATACTTGGCATCACATCAATTCACGACACAATCCTGCTGATATTATCTCTAGGGGGTGTCTCCCTGACGTTTTGCGCGATTGCTTGCTTTGGTGGCACGGTCCCAGCTGTCTGTCTCAATCGTCAGAGTCTAATCCCTTTCCATCCTTCGTACCGTCCACTCCGTCGTCTTCTGAAGTCACTGCGGAAGAGAAACATACCCATAACCTTTCTCTAATGTCTACCCTGGCTGTCGACCTCTCTTTGGACTTTTCCTCGTTACATCGTCTAACGCGCGTATACGCTTACTGTTTTCGGTTCATCAGAAATATTAGACACTCAAGTGCTGACAAATGTACGGGCGATCTTACCCCTGTAGAAATTCATCAGGCTCTCAATTTCTTCATAAAACAATCTCAGTCGATCCACTTCGCAGCCGAAATTAATTGTCTTCGTAACGGATCTTCTGTTTCCATTAGGAGTAAGTTGGCTTCTCTCGACCCGTTTCTTGATGACTCTGGAGTGATACGCGTAGGCGGACGATTACAGCATTCCCAATTACCCTACGACTCTAAACATCCTATTGTATTTCCCCCATCGGCGCATATTACACGCCTTATCATTGAACGTGAACACATTCGTTTACTTCACGCTGGTGCTCAACTCGTGCATCATTCACTGCGTCAACGTTGGTGGATTGTTAATGCCAGGTTAGTCATTCGCTCCATCATTCGAAAATGTGTAAGGTGTATCAGGTTTAGTGCCAAACAGCAGGTACAGAGGCTTGGTATTTTACCATCTCCTAGAGTCACTCCTTCTAGGCCGTTTCTATTTTGCGCGGTTGATTATGGTGGTCCCCTCATGATTCGTCATGGCGGGCAGAAGTCTAGAACTCTTTCTAAGGCATACGTATCTTTGTTTATTTGCTTAGCAACTAGGGCTATTCACTTGGAATTGGTTTCCGACCTTACGGCCAGTGCGTTTATAGCCGCATTACGTCGTTTCATGGCCCGTAGGGGCATACCCAGTCAACTATACTCCGACAATGGCACAAACTTTAGGAAGGCCCGCACTATCTTACATGATATCTACAACTTTTTGCATAATAAGGATGCCATCTCATCGATCAAGTCATTCACGTCCTCTCAGGGGATATCACGGTCATTTATTCCGCCCTCCTCACCTCATTTCGGTGGCCTTTGGGAGAGCGGCATAAAGAGTTTGAAATTTCATCTGCGCCGCGTGGTAGGCAAATCTATACTCACCTTCGAAGAGTTCACGACCGTTTTGTCTCAGATAGAGGCATGTCTGAACTCTCGACCTTTATTTGCTATTTCTTCAGATGTTAACGACCCGGTGCCACTCACACCTGGCCATTTTTTGATTTGCGCACCCTTAACGGCGATACCGGACCCAGACCTTTCTCACATTCCTGTTTCTCGTCTTGGGCGTTGGCAACTTCTTCAGAGGTTTGTCCAAGGCATATGGAAGGCATGGTCTCGCGATTATTTGCACCAGTTGCAGCAGCGTCACAAGTGGAAGTTCGCCAAGGATAATGTTTCCATTGGTGATTTAGTTTTGCTTATTGAGGATAATTTACCTCCATTAGCCTGGAAATTTGGCGTAATTATCGCCACATTTCCCGGCCCAGATAACTTGGTTCGTGTCGTGGACATTCGCACGCCTACGGGTGTTTTGCGGAGACCAATACATAAGTTATGTCTGTTGCCAGCGCGAGACGAGATTTGACAGGATTATGATTACTTAGCACAATGCTATTTTACTTAGCCATTGGCTTATTACTTATTAAGACCATTTGGTCAACCTAATTGTGATGACTTATCACAATATTTTCTTATCAATTTTGCGCCATTTTCTATAATTATCATAGTTTTTGGTGGTATATTACTATTTTGTATTTGTATGTTAATTTTGTGTGGCACACTATGTCTTACACATTTACATTTGATGTTTTGGGGTATATTTCATGTTTTGGTGGTCTCATTTTATAAAATTTTGTTACATAATATTTGCATGTCTTGCAGCTGAGCAATCATGCATTCATTTCTTTATACTGTTGCTAATAAATGTGATGTATTGTTCTGTGAATGTCTTTAAATTGTTCAACTCATGTACTACGTTTGTAATCACAGTATTGTATCTGTTATTTGACATTGCAATTATTCATATCTAAAGTGTTGTTATTGTATTCACATAACTTGCGTTTATGTAAAACCTATCGTTTTCCGTCTACCGCATGTAACTGCCACGTCTAGATTTATTTTATATTGTATTTTATATTGTATTTCTTTTGCGATTAAGCATGCACAATTATTTTTACTTAAATTATGACATACATGTCATATTTGGGCTTGCATTCAGTCAGCATCTAGCTTGTTCATACATTATTACATATTGTAAGTTCCTGAAACTTCAGGAACAGCATGACTTGGTCAATACATGCCGCCCTGCTGAATATACGCTTGAACATGTAATTGTAACATGTTCAGTAACAATTTTGTTCATGTAATTAATTCTCTGTACAGGTCTGCGGGCCTCAACTAATTTTACAGTAACCATCTATGACATGCATAGGGTTACAAACTATCGGTCCATCATGTGATGAGCTTCCGATCATACATTATTAACCATTGTATAATTATGTATTTTTTCATGTTTTATAATGTTCTATACTGTGCACATACACTATGTGACGGTAACATTTGTCAAATCAGACATTCATATTCATGTCTGAAAACAGCTGTTCGCCAACCTTGGTTTACATACGCTTATCTTTAGGCTTATCTTATGCATGCTTATCTCTAAGCTATTAACGGATTGCCGTTATCTAATCTCATAACTCAAGGTTCAACTTAGCCTTGAAACTAACTCTTATTATTAAGAAAACTGTATCCTTTTAAATTAAGTTATAAGATGCATCATAATTTATTAAAAAATGTTTTAAAAAAATCAGTCCATTTTTGACGGGCAGCTTATGTACGGTAGCGCGATAATTTCACTTTGCAGGTTGGCTAATCTGCTTACTGCTTTTTCCGATTATTCATGTTGGAACTTTGTACAGTTCGTCTCAAACGCTAGCGGCGGTCGGTTCGCCGACTGTTTTACTGTCATATTTTCTTGTCGACATTTAATGTAGGTCTTAGGCCAACATATTTCACATGACCAACTAGGCCCGCTATTACTTCAATTTAAAAATTTAATACTTTTTTAGACAACACGCTCATTAGCCAACCTTATTTCAACAACTTTAATCATGTAATGTAACCTTGGAAAATTCGTTAAAATGAATTTAATACAGTCCACAATTTTCATCATTTCTTATACCTACTGAATCAATGCACGCATTACAAGCTATTTTTTACAAAACGTTTTTGGTACACGCCGACAGGATTCACCACATTTGTTGGATCTCACGTCACAAAACATTTTTTAGCCCACTTGGGCCTGATATTCAACAAACTTAAATACTGATTTCTTCTCTTACTCTCTTCTTTGCGTTAGATAAGTTCTTCTGAGCTCGTTGGCAGCAAAATCTGGTACACATGTATGCGGTACTTCACTAAGAATAGTGTTATTCTTTATTCTTGTTGGTTATGCGACCTTTTCATTTCAGTTTTTTGTAGTTCACACATCGCCATGAGTCACTTTTTTTTTTTTTTTTTTTTGCTAACCTTGTCAACTATATAAGGTACCCTTCGTAAAGTCGCCATCAAGTGCTTACCGCACATGTAGTGGTCCTGTAGTATTCAGTACAAATGTATCCAGTTTTGTGGGCCGATTGGGATTCATATTCTGAAACGCTCTATTGGTAAGTTCAGAATGCATTTTAAGAAACAGGGTTATTTCCCATTAACCATGGTAATACTACGACCAAAAGGAGGCGATATATTGTTCATTGAACAATAGTTGAATAGAGTGCGTTGTAACATTTCAGGAGAAAAAAAATAAAATACAGTAGCGTAGTTAGTTTTCTTCGCCCTACCGAGTTTTCGAACTGTTGAATCGCTTTTAATTGATTCCGTAATGTCCTGCTTGGAAAACTGAAGGAACAGTACATTAACCTGCCTTTTTTACAATAACTGTCCCACTGTTGTCATATTATATGGCTTCTTTTAGATCTTCAGTGTGTTTTGCCCGTTTCGGCTTTTCTAGCTGCAATGCTATCTATTGCTGGCTACAACAGGAATGTATGTAAACGTAAGGTAGAAAGTTGAAGGTGAGAATAAAAATGTTAAAATAAAAAAGGATTAACTTGTAAATCAATAAGGCCAACTATTATTTACAACTTGGCCTTAAAGAGAACACCCTACATACGTCGGAATTTTTCTTCTAATTAGTAAATAAATTAGAAATGTATGAAAACAGGCAACCAAAAGAAGAAAGTCAAAGCATCAAAAAAAAATATATATATATTACAACGCGTCTTTTTATCTAACACACTTATATAATATATATTTAATGATAGATAAAACGTTACTTACCCGTGATTTTACTTTACCTGGGCGCCAGAACAAATCCCAGATACAAATGACACGGTTTCAGCTTAGCTCAGAGCATAGAGACACACTTTCTCAGGATTCGTTCAGTGATTGTGGAATTCAAGGGGAATCGTTACAAATAACACTTAAAAATTTCGTTGAAGATTGTTTAATTACCGTTTTAATTATTTTGTTAACTTCTTGAAAAATGCTAATTGTAGGACTTATTGCTACCCTAACTCTTATAATTAATGAGTGTGCGTGAAAAGTGAAGATTAAAACGTCCAAACGACCTATTGCTCTTATCTGGTTTAATTAAGAAAATTTATATCTCCCAAACCAGTGCTAAAGAACAGGTCTGCAATAATTTGCACGTTCAATACTACACCTCACTTTCCATTCAACACTCCTATACTATGTTATAAGGGTTATAACTAATCTTACTAATTAAATACAAAGTGTGAAGTTACTTAGTGTCTTTTAAATTTGTTTATTTTTTTATTTATTTATTATTTATTTCATTGATCAATGAATCTATTTCTTACTGTTTGATGCGTCGACCGTAGATGGGAATCCGTAGAGATCCTCCTTTTGATGGTTCAGCACAGAAGAAATGATGTTGACCAATCCTGTTGAACGATGATCTGGGCAATTACAGATGCTGTAGCTCTCTGTTGCACCAGTCACTTCACAATTGATTATTAATTAGTTAATTAATTATTTAATTAATGTGGTGTTACACAGCGAGAGTTGTTGTCGAACTGTACTAGTTCCTCTGCAACTTCGGACTACTTCTCGAACTTTTTACTTAAATGAAACCTTGCGTGTTTGTGAAATTAAGCACGTAATTTACACACGTCTAGCGCATTGAAGATCCAAACGAAGA
Organism: Magicicada septendecula; assembly: GCA_034769895.1. NCBI lineage: Eukaryota > Metazoa > Arthropoda > Insecta > Hemiptera > Cicadidae > Magicicada > Magicicada septendecula. Next base: position 668,530,459 of record CM068368.1, read on the forward strand.
ATGCTCGCTACCCTCCGTCAGAGTTGGCGTCTGTTCTAAATGCAGGATTCTGATTGGTTGTTCAAATAAATCATGCGTTTTTCCAGTTGAAACAATATCGGACAGGTCGACCAAACGCCCCTTGACAGGTCTGAGACGGCACAGAGTTACTGGCTAAAATCGCACTTCCTTTGTTTGCAAATCGTTTGATTACAGGTATTTGCAAACGTGTTTTCAAAGATCTGACCACAGAATATTGTTGCTTAGGTCTTTATCTGTGTGTGTGTGTGTGTGTGTGTGTGTGTGTGTGTGTGTGTGTGTGTGTGTGTGTGTGTGTGTGTGAAAACACCTAATTCGTACCTAGCCTAATTCTCGAGTTATTTCGCTTGGCGTTCTTCTTCTGTATATCTTCTGTAAATGTTAATTATATTGGTTGATATTTTGGCTACTTATAGAGCTTTAATTGCTGAACACTATGCTGTTTTCAGAATTGCTGTATATTTATTGGTTTTAAAGATATTGCAGATTTAACACATAAATTCAATTGAGTAAAATTTCATGTCGGTACCGGCATTTGTCGTAGCAGTGACGAGGTTAGACAAAGATGGCTGCAATTATACGCTCTCTCTCTTGCTTACGTCGCTATACTCGCTCCGTTTGACACTTTCATATAACGCTCAGATAGGACTACAATATGAATCGTTATATATACCCCCACTCGTTATAAAAGAATTGATTATTTAAGAAATACATTAATTTATTTTCTTAATGTATAGTTTTACCCTAATTAAAATATTGCACATAATCTATCGCACTTTTGGTTTTCCCGCACAAAACTTGCACTAATACAATTTTGCTTACATCTACCTTATAACTAAATATTACAATATGTTACTTAACCTAACAAGGCATACACATATTAGAATTTATATTAACAGTAATGCTTTAATCACAAGTTTGATTTAATTGATGGCAATGATCAAAACGATAATACTAACATTTATTTAACTACTACTTATTAACATTGACATCGCTTCAAAGACATTTATAAATATTTGTTTGACTACGTTTGATTCACATACCACATTGGCTCAAACTATTGTTTCTTTATTGGTCAATATTTTGTCTATATTTCCTCAAACTCTCCCCATGGTACTTTCCTATAATTTTGTTTTTTATAATTTCCACTTATGGGAACATAGCTTATATAGTTTCCCTTCATATATGAAAAATCCTGGTTTGGTGTTGGTAACTGCACTTCTCCAAGCTACACTAATCCTAGGGTCTTGTTGTTGATGAGTCTCTATTTCCTTAAGTCGTCTGACTACTTCAGGTTTTGTTACATGCTTTACCGCGTAAATACCAATATCAGTGCTACTACTTTTACTGTTAACTGTATCCATGTTGTTTTCTGATGGTGGATTTCTACTGAGTACATCTGCTACCAAGTTGTCTTTCGCTTTACAATACTGTATTTCAGACTGGTACTCTTGTATAGCCAAGATCCAACGAGTCAGACGAGCACCTAGGAATTTACACTTTAATAAAAATACTAACGCCTTATTGTCGGTGATTATAGTAAGTTTAGCACCCAGAATATAACTTCTAAACTTTAACAGGCTATGCACTATCGCTAATAGCTCTTTTCTGTCGTAAAATAGGTTAATTCCGCCCCTTTAAGTGTGCGACTTACAAATCCTAATACCGCTTTTTGGCCCTTCTCATCTATCTGATACAAGTGTGCTCCTATAGCAATATTGCTGGCGTCTGTTTGCAAATAAAATCTTTCTCCTACCCTTGGATGACGTAATACAACAGTATTTATAAAAGGACTTTTCACTTGTTGTAGCGCTTCATCGTGGTCCTTTGTCCACTCCCATTTAATCCCTTTGTTTAACAACTTCAACAATGGAACAGTACTTTCCGCGTATTTACTTGTAAACCTCTGATAGTAGTTAGCTAAACCTAGAAATGACTTTAGCTGCTTGCAGTTCTTTGGAGTCGGAAATTCTTGTATGGCTTTTACCTTCTCTGGGTCCGTGGTTATTCCTTCCACTGAGATTCGGTGACCTAAAAACTTAATTTCCTCCTTACCAAACTCTGATTTCCGTAGATTCAGCGTCATGTTTGCTGATCTTAATTTTGCAAAAATATTTCTTAAATGTTGTAAGTGCTCCTCGAATGTTTGTGACACACATAGAATATCATCTACGAACACTAGTGTATACTTCTCTACCTCATTACCTAAGGCACTGTCTAAACACCTTACCATTGCAGCTAAGCTGGTGCTCAGGCCAAAAGGTACCACTTTAAATTGGTAGCACTTGTTTTTATACAAAAATGCCGTATACTGTCTATCACATTTGCGGATTGGAATTTGCCAAAATCCTGATGTTAAGCCCAGTTTGGTCATGTACTTAACTCCATTACATTTTTGGAACAATTCTTCCACATTCCTTGCGCACTCGTAATCAGGTACTAATAAAGAATTTAATTTCCTGGCATCAAGGCATAAGCGGATACTCCCATTCGGCTTGGTGACACTACTAAAGGGTTAATATAGGGACTTCTTGCTCTCTCTATAACACCATTCGCTAACATCTGTTGGACCTCTTTTTCCACTTCTTCTCTATAGAGTAAAGGGATTGGATAAGTCCTTTGCACAAATGATGCGTTTTCAGTAAGTGTTAACTGATGTTCATAGAACTTAGCTCTTCCAGGCTCTGTTCTAAAAACATCCCTATACTCACAGACGAGTTGCTGAATTTGGTTCTGTTGCTCGTTGTTCAACTCAGCCCCGATGTTGATTTCTGGAGTATCATCAATACAGTGCTGGTCACTCCTAACGTCAACTAGCGGTTTCTCTCTATACCCTTTTATGACACTTACCGACTTAAATTCTTTAATGTTTACATTGATTTTCTTAGTATCAATTTCCATCGTGATGGTATTTCTTTTGAAATTTATTTCTGCCTTCCATTCAAGTAACGTATCTACCCCAATAATACAATCATGAACGAGTTTCGGGACTATAAGAGCTACAATTTGGGTTTGGTTACCATTTATATTGACAGGTAAATAAATTTGTTCAGTGATCTTTTGCATTTTGGCTCCAGTGGCTCCCTGTACATTACAATTTTTTACGGGTAGTCTGGGACAATTACGCAACTGACTATTATTTTCTACAAACTTTGAGCTGACACAGGTTACCTCACTGCGAGTGTCTTACCTCACCGACAGTGTCTATTAGCGCTCGTACTAGTAGATTACTGATTTCACAAATTATTTCCGGACATTCAGGATAATGGTTTCTACCCACTTCTTGCTCTTCTTTTAACAAGAACTCCCTATCGCTCACTTGTTTTATATTATTTGTTACTTTCTTTTTACCTGTTTTCGTGGGTTGTTTCACTGCAGGTAATGGTAGGTTCAGTTTTGTTTCTTTTCTACCTGCAGTGGCTTCCCGTTTCCCGTATTCGTTTTACTAGTAGACGGTTGCGGCTCGGTAGATGTTATGGCTGTTTTACATACCTTAAACCATTTATTTGGTCGGTTTTCAACACTTCTACTTCTACCCTTTTCTTCCAATTCCTGCCGATTTTTGGTTTATTACCCGGATATGGGGTAAACCTTTTTTCTTTCAGGCGTTCATTGTCTCTTCTCTTCGTTGGGTAGAAAGTTGGTTCCTGATGATCGCCTCTAGAGTGGTTATTCAGCTGATTATTTACACGCTTCAGGTCCCTCTCTAGGTCTTGGCATTCATCCACGACCATTATAAACTTTTCTAGAGTATCCACTCCTCTAGGAGTGGTTGCTACTCTAGTGTGTTCTGAGAAATGACGCGCTAGCTTATACACTAGGTCTCTCTCTTCTATTGGTGGTATTAGATGCTTTACTTGTGCCATTACATTTAGCACATAGTTGGTGGTTGTCATATTCATTGACGGGTGATAATTACCAAATTCCAGATGATCGCGTACCCTTCTTTGGATCTGAATGTTCCAGAATTGAGCAAGGAATTTTTCTCTGAAGTCGGCGTAGGTTTGGACTCTGTCCGAGATGACTTTCCACCACGTACCTGCCCAATTCTTGAGGAATCGGCCTAACATGTCCTTCTTGTCCTCGTCGTCCATCAGTGGGTTTACACGAGATACATAAGCCTCAAACAGCCTTAGGAACTCCACAGGATTCTCATGTGGGTTTCCTGAGAATGCAAGGTTTTCCGGTTCTTCCTTATAGCCGCCACACCTCACGACTCTGGTTTGCTGTGACTTCATTGCCTTAGTCAGATCTTCCCGCATTACCTTTAATTGTTGTTCCACCTTTTGATGTACTTCGTCTCGGTCCGCTTTACTCTCTACTTGTTTCTTAACCTCTTTAATATTTTCACCCAGTTGGGTACACTCTTCCCTAGTACTCTGGATTTCTTCTTTATTCAGAAGCGTTTGTGTTTTTAATTCAGCAGTTACTTCGCTGAATTGTTGTTTAATGAGGGTTACTTTCTGTTCTAACCTTTCATGAAATTCGTTTCTAAATTTATTTAGTTTTTCGTCTTGACGGCGAAAATTAGTGTTTACTTGTTTCCTAAATTCCTCTAAAGTAGTTTTAACCTCTTCGGTACGCTTATCAAACTTAATATTACTCTCATCTATTTTACTAGCTAAATTAGATATTTCTTCATCTATTTTAAATGTAGCTTCTTTACTACTTTGTTCTATTTGGGTAGATAAATTTTCGTTTATTTGTTTCATTTCGCTAGATAAGTATTTATTAGTTTGCTTGATTTTATTATTAACATCATTTATTAATTTTTTATTACTTTCCTCTAAATTTTGATTATTTTCATATATTTTACTATTTGTATCTTTTATTTCACTAGATAATTTTCCAATTTTACTATTTAATTGACTATTATTTTTTTCAATTTCACTAGATAATTGACCCTTTTTACTTTCAATTTTACTATTAGTTTCATCCATTTTAGTGGTCAACTGCTTAACCATTTATTCAATTGCTGCCATATCTACTGCTGGTGATTTAGCCATTTTTATTTTATTATTTTTTTAAACAAATTAATTTAACAATTATTTAACAAATTTTATTTTAATATTTAACCCTTCAACAGTTATTTGTAACCTTAAATTCCACTTCGTTTCAAATTAATTAATATTACAATTTAAACTAGTCACTTGGGTAAAAGCAACGCCAAATTATATAACTTTCTTTATATAATTTGTCAATTTAATCGGGCCAATTAGTTGCGGCGCCAAACATATTATAACTCTACTTATATGCGTTGTTGTTGTTTCGTGTTGTGTATGAGTACCTACCTGCTGTCCGATCTTGCGGATTCTTCCGACGTCTAATTTATTTTTGAAAATATAAAACTCTGAAGTTAATTAGAATAATTTTCAAAAATAAATTAGACGTGACAGTCTAGTTCATGTTATTTCATTTCTAGTGATTCGACTTCTGTTATACTGCAGTATGAACTCATAATTAGATTGTTAGTTAAGATTTGTATAGCGCTTTTATACTACTTCTATTTCTTAACTATAGCTTACTAATGACTTAGACTGCTATACAGATTATCACAATGAATTTATTCTTAATTACTAGAGTCTTTGATTTTTGTATGGCACCTGAATTGTTTGAATTACAATGTTTTAATTGAAAAGATAGAAAATTTGATGTTGAAAAATAAATAAGTGGATTTTGCTTTCCTGTTATTGAAGAGGATGTTGTTCCGATTGTCCCTCGTCGATTCCAATCCGTTCGCTAGAGAAAGTAATCTGCTTAGAGCTGCTGGATTCGGTCGTTGAGTTCAAAATTCGGCAACACTCTGCTTCCTTGCTGTTCGTGAATATTTTAACGTCTGCGGCTCTCTGCTGGAACTGGTTCCTGTCCCTCGTCGATTCGCACGTTGCACATCAGCGTGTGTGTGTGTGCTTCGTTCGAGTGGTAGCTCTGCTCGTCAGCTGTTCACCAATGATTTAGACGGCCTCTCTGCTGTATTCTTGAAGTCTGGTCTTGAAGTCTGGTGGATCTCTTGCGTGCTTATGACTAGCTGGTAGTACACAATAAGCTTGGTTGATGTACTGAAGAGTATCTCGCCTTTACGCAACAATTACGAGCTATACAGTTGATCTGTATTTAGTGTGTTCGTAATTGCGTGTGTGATGACCACGTAGAGTCTTCTGATGGATCTTCACCACTATGGTTACGAGACAATCGAAAAATTACGTCTTTACTTCGTGAGTACTGGCAGAAGAGTGATGTTTCAGCCCGAAAACACCGCGCTGGTCGGGGTTTGCGTCAAATGATTTGATTGGCTGACACACTCTCCCTACTACATAAAATTTGAATTCCCTTGGTCCGTGAGAATGAAGTTAGGTTCCCACAGACGGAGAAATAATATTATTTTTAATACTATTATTCGGCGGAACCAATTTCTCGGTCCGGATTTCCTGTGCTTATTTAATTTTGCAATAACTTGGTTGCAAACCAAGTTGTGTGAAATCTAAAATATACAATCTGTCAGAAATTATTATCTTTATGACATATCCAAATCTCATTAATGTAACTCTACTTTTACAGCAGTTATTCAATTAAATTAATTAACTCTTTCATTTGTTAATTATATTGCTTAAAATTTGCACACGTCATTATTAATATTTCGGCAAACATTTTGGCTATCTTGGATTTCGCCTTAATTTATTAGTTTCCGAGATATTAATAATTAACAGTTTGGGTGTGGCCCTTGTTTGTACAGCGAGCTGATTACATAACGACCACGTGTGCATCGCTTTACTAAGCATTATTTTCATTGCTCTCCATACAAATGGAGTTTTGACTATTATAATTTATTTAAATATGCTTTTATTATGCGGGAGACATATAACCCCAAATAGTTAATATTTGGTGCTGTTATATATTCCCCCACCCGTTTAAAAAAAAAATGAATGTAATAATTACAGTTATTTTGTTTTCTTAATCATTACACACGTATTCTGTAATCACTATACTTATTACCTATACATTGTATTACTTATTCAAAAGAAAAACATACATGTGTGTTAATGTTATTCCATTATATACAACTTAATTCTAATACATCTATTAATAATATTATACTTGCAAATTATTGTGTATCAATATTTTTAGAACGGGTAGTACCTAACTGTAGCGGTTAAAAGGTTTGTTTGTAAACAGTGGCACGCGCGCAAAGGAATTTGCTGACACTGTCTTGTTTACAGCCGTTATTATCGCTTGCCGCGCGGCTAATTGCTTGACCTATTTTCAAATGTCGGTCAGCTGTTACCGCGTGACGTAACTATTTCCTGCCGTGCGTTTGTTTTGTTGTACACGCCCGTTATTTACCGCGTTATAAATGCGTTATTATTAATACACAAGCTATCTACAATTATTATTAATAATATAAAACACAATTAATTTATTTTAATTCTACTTATTATAATACCATTATTAAAATATTATTTTTAAAGCGCATCGAGTATATCGTAGGCATTTTTATGGGTGGCTCTACAATATTCCGCTATGTACTCGTCGAATTCGTATGCGTCCCCGGATATGATTTCTACGTCTTCCCACGCTGACTGTGTGAGAACGTCGTCGTCACTTTCCTGTTCCCCCGGACGTACAATTGTCGGAGTGCATTGTTGTATTGTGTTAACGGCCAACCACGGTTCCGTACCTTCCGGTTGAAATACTTTGTCAACTGGCGTACAAATTTCAGTAGAAAAATCACTTTTCTTAAACCTAGCATTTTTCTTATTTTTACCTACTTTATTTCGATACATTTTAGCATGATTTATGGCGCTTCCACCCTGGAGGCGCCCGTTTCCAAGTTTTTTGGAAACTTACGATTCTTTTCTTCTCATTGGGGTCTTTATTGCTTGGAGTATCGCTGTCTTGCTCTATTGTATCAGTTCTAGCTATCTCAATCGTTTGCATAGCTCTAATCGGGGCCCCATCGTTACCCTTATATTGCCCTTTCGGTCTACCAATATTTTGTTTGCCTTTGTATTCAAAGGTCTTATCTGGGGGTTTTGACGATGTCTGGGGTGGAGTAGAACTAGTACTCGGTCTCTGATCAGGTTGCTGGTGATATTGTTCCCGTGTATTCTGCCCTTCATTATTTCGGCGAAAATCAGGATTATAACGCCACCCACCAAAATCAAAAACTGTCTCGCTTTGGGACACTAGAATGAGGAGTTCGTCGACCGTGCGTATACCCTGCGTAAACACGGCTACTCTTATGTTGTGATTAAAGTGATAGGCAAGTTTCGTGACTATGTCAATCTCCGAAAATGCTGGGGTTAAATGCTTGGCGCGTTCGACCTGCTGGATTATATAATTTTCCGCGGAAATGCCCAGTTTCCTATCAAATCGGCCATACTCCAGTTCACTGCATAAAAGTCTTTGAGTATGCGAGTTCCAGTACCGGCTTTCAAATTTTTGTTTGAACTCCGCGTATGTGGACACTCTATCGCGTACAATGTTATACCATTTACGCGCCGAATCACGCATCGCGTTAACTACCCACTGTATTTTGTCTTGATCTTCTAGTCGGGAACCTACTCTAGCCATTTCACTCTCACACGCTAACAAAAATTCAATAGGGTTTTCGTTATTTTCCCCTGTAAAATACACGCGATTTTTCTCGTCAACAGGACCTTGTACCAAAATATTAGGAGCGGATCTCCTCCGTACCTCCTGTCGTACTTTCAAAATCTCGTCGTTTAACGCTTGTAAGACACTCTCTTTATTAGAGTCAATGTTAGATCGCGTCTCTACAATTGAAGCGTCTAATCTATCTACTCGTCGTTGCGTTTCCGTCACGTCGGCTTGAATCTTTACCTCAAGAGAGTCGACTTTTCTCGCGACGTCTTGCGTTTGTTTTTCGCAGCGGCTAATATGCTCCTTGAACCGGCCCTCCATACGTGTTACTTGTTCAATAAACGATTTTTGCATAGTGGTCTCAAAAACCTTAAACCGTTCATTTATTTTGGTATCAACCGTATGTACTTTTTCACCGATTTCGGCGACTTTCGCAGTTACCTCTTTATTACTCTCTTCAATTTTTTTATTGCTTTCCGCGATTTTTGCATTGCTTTCCGCGATTTCGGTGACTCTAGCGTCTAAATTTTTCGCGCTTTCGTCTATTTTCGCGGTCGTTTGTTTATTACATTGTTTAATTTCCGTATTTATGTCGGCGTAGCTGTGTTCTAAAGCTTCGGTTAGACTAACACTTTGTGTCTCGATTTTAGACATTAATTCTGCGATATTTAGCTCAGCATTGGCTGTTATTTGTTCAAATTTCGCGTTCATATTAGCGGTCAAATCCGCGTTAGCTTGTTCCGCTTTAGCCGCGTTTTGTTTAATCTCTTGTAATAACTGTTTAAGCATTTTTTCCGTATCCATTTTAAATACACAACAATTTCAAATATAGAACAATTTAAAATACACAGAACAATTTCAAATACACAAAATAATTTCACTGCTGTACGAACACCAGTCACAAAACTCTTTGGGGATTGTTCAGTAGGACGCCAGCTGTTTTAAGAGTTAAAACAGCAAAGTTTGTTTTAACGTGAAAATTAAATTTAAATTGAATTTAATTTCTGGCCCCACGTGCAGGGCGACATTTATAACTCTACTTATATGCGTTGTTGTTGTTTCGTGTTGTGTATGAGTACCTGCCTGCTGTCCGATCTTGCGGATTCTTCCGACTAGGGCGTGTGGATTTTGGATTTGAAGTTCGCAAGCTAGTAATCTGAAATTTATTGCAACAACACACAAAATAAGTTACTTTAAAGGGGGTGAGTTTTGTGAGACTGGTAGGCTTTATCGTACAACAATAAAACACTGTAATATGGGGTAATAAAACGTTGTTTATTACTCCAACAACACACAAAAATAAAATGGTTATTATATTATCAATTTCTTACAGTCTAAACAATGAATCAATGTTGACCAATGTTTTTCGATTGGTTAATAATTGAAAAGAAACTAAACTCGTTATTTGGCGAGTTAATTGCAATTGAAACTTTAATTAATTGATTGATTTAATTTAATTAAATGGCTTTAACTAAACTGAATTTAACGGTTAATAAAACAAAATATAAAACTCTGAAGTTAATTAGAATAATTTTCAAAAATAAATTAGACGTGACAGTCTAGTTCACGTTATTTCATTTCTAGTGATTCGACTTCTGTTATACTGCAGTATGAACTCATAATTAGATTGTTAGTTAAGATTTGTATAGCGCTTTTATACTACTTCTATTTCTTAACTATAGCTTACTAATGACTTAGACTGCTATACAGATTATCACAATGAATTTATTCTTAATTACTAGAGTCTTTGATTTTTGTATGGCACCTGAATTGTTTGAATTACAATGTTTTAATTGAAAAGATAGAAAATTTGATGTTGAAAAATAAATAAGTGGATTTTGCTTTCCTGTTATTGAAGAGGATGTTGTTCCGATTGTCCCTCGTCGATTCCAATCCGTTCGCTAGAGAAATTAATCTGCTTAGAGCTGCTGGATTCGGTCGTTGAGTTCAAAATTCGGCAACACTCTGCTTCCTTGCTGTTCGTGAATATTTTAACGTCTGCGGCTCTCTGCTGGAACTGGTTCCTGTCCCTCGTCGATTCGCACGTTGCACATCAGCGTGTGTGTGTGTGCTTCGTTCGAGTGGTAGCTCTGCTCGTCAGCTGTTCACCAATGATTTAGACGGCCTCTCTGCTGTATTCTTGAAGTCTGGTCTTGAAGTCTGGTGGATCTCTTGCGTGCTTATGACTAGCTGGTAGTACACAATAAGCTTGGTTGATGTACTGAAGAGTATCTCGCCTTTACGCAACAATTACGAGCTATACAGTTGATCTGTATTTAGTGTGTTCGTAATTGCGTGTGTGATGACCACGTAGAGTCTTCTGATGGATCTTCACCACTATGGTTACGATACGATCGAAGAATTACGTCTTTACTTCGTGAGTACTGGCAGAAGAGTGATGTTTCAGCCCGAAAACACCGCGCTGGTCGGGGTTTGCGTCAAATGATTTGATTGGCTGACACACTCTCCCTACTACATAAAATTTGAATTCCCTTGGTCCGTGAGAATGAAGTTAGGTTCCCACAGACGGAGAAATAATATTATTTTTAATACTATTATTCGGCGGAACCAATTTCTCGGTCCGGATTTCCTGTGCTTATTTAATTTTGCAATAACTTGGTTGCAAACCAAGTTGTGTGAAATCTAAAATATACAATCTGTCAGAAATTATTATCTTTATGACATATCCAAATCTCATTAATGTAACTCTACTTTTACAGCAGTTATTCAATTAAATTAATTAACTCTTTCATTTGTTAATTATATTGCTTAAAATTTGCACACGTCATTATTAATATTTCGGCAAACATTTTGGCTATCTTGGATTTCGCCTTAATTTATTAGTTTCCGAGATGTTAATAATTAACAGTTTGGGTGTGGCCCTTGTTTGTACAGCGAGCTGATTACATAACGACCACGTGTGCATCGCTTTACTAAGCATTATTTTCATTGCTCTCCATACAAATGGAGTTTTGACTATTATAATTTATTTAAATATGCTTTTATTATGCGGGAGACATATAACCCCAAATAGTTAATATTTGGTGCTGTTATATATTCCCCCACCCGTTTAAAAAAAAAATGAATGTAATAATTACAGTTATTTTGTTTTCTTAATCATTACACACGTATTCTGTAATCACTATACTTATTACCTATACATTGTATTACTTATTCAAAAGAAAAACATACATGTGTGTTAATGTTATTCCATTATATACAACTTAATTCTAATACATCTATTAATAATATTATACTTGCAAATTATTGTGTATCAATATTTTTAGAACGGGTAGTACCTAACTGTAGCGGTTAAAAGGTTTGTTTGTAAACAGTGGCACGCGCGCAAAGGAATTTGCTGACACTGTCTTGTTTACAGCCGTTATTATCGCTTGCCGCGCGGCTAATTGCTTGACCTATTTTCAAATGTCGGTCAGCTGTTACCGCGTGACGTAACTATTTCCTGCCGTGCGTTTGTTTTGTTGTACACGCCCGTTATTTACCGCGTTATAAATGCGTTATTATTAATACACAAGCTATCTACAATTATTATTAATAATATAAAACACAATTAATTTATTTTAATTCTACTTATTATAATACCATTATTAAAATATTATTTTTAAAGCGCATCGAGTATATCGTAGGCATTTTTATGGGTGGCTCTACAATATTCCGCTATGTACTCGTCGAATTCGTATGCGTCCCCGGATATGATTTCTACGTCTTCCCACGCTGACTGTGTGAGAACGTCGTCGTCACTTTCCTGTTCCCCCGGACGTACAATTGTCGGAGTGCATTGTTGTATTGTGTTAACGGCCAACCACGGTTCCGTACCTTCCGGTTGAAATACTTTGTCAACTGGCGTACAAATTTCAGTAGAAAAATCACTTTTCTTAAACCTAGCATTTTTCTTATTTTTACCTACTTTATTTCGATACATTTTAGCATGATTTATGGCGCTTCCACCCTGGAGGCGCCCGTTTCCAAGTTTTTTGGTAACTTACGATTCTTTTTCTTCTCATTGGGGTCTTTATTGCTTGGAGTATCGCTGTCTTGCTCTATTGTATCAGTTCTAGCTATCTCAATCGTTTGCATAGCTCTAATCGGGGCCCCATCGTTACCCTTATATTGCCCTTTCGGTCTACCAATATTTTGTTTGCCTTTGTATTCAAAGGTCTTATCTGGGGGTTTTGACGATGTCTGGGGTGGAGTAGAACTAGTACTCGGTCTCTGATCAGGTTGCTGGTGATATTGTTCCCGTGTATTCTGCCCTTCATTATTTCGGCGAAAATCAGGATTATAACGCCACCCACCAAAATCAAAAACTGTCTCGCTTTGGGACACTAGAATGAGGAGTTCGTCGACCGTGCGTATACCCTGCGTAAACACGGCTACTCTTATGTTGTGATTAAAGTGATAGGCAAGTTTCGTGACTATGTCAATCTCCGAAAATGCTGGGGTTAAATGCTTGGCGCGTTCGACCTGCTGGATTATATAATTTTCCGCGGAAATGCCCAGTTTCCTATCAAATCGGCCATACTCCAGTTCACTGCGTAAAAGTCTTTGAGTATGCGAGTTCCAGTACCGGCTTTCAAATTTTTGTTTGAACTCCGCGTATGTGGACACTCTATCGCGTACAATGTTATACCATTTACGCGCCGAATCACGCATCGCGTTAACTACCCACTGTATTTTGTCTTGATCTTCTAGTCGGGAACCTACTCTAGCCATTTCACTCTCACACGCTAACAAAAATTCAATAGGGTTTTCGTTATTTTCCCCTGTAAAATACACGCGATTTTTCTCGTCAACAGGACCTTGTACCAAAATATTAGGAGCGGATCTCCTCCGTACCTCCTGTCGTACTTTCAAAATCTCGTCGTTTAACGCTTGTAAGACACTCTCTTTATTAGAGTCAATGTTAGATCGCGTCTCTACAATTGAAGCGTCTAATCTATCTACTCGTCGTTGCGTTTCCGTCACGTCGGCTTGAATCTTTACCTCAAGAGAGTCGACTTTTCTCGCGACGTCTTGCGTTTGTTTTTCGCAGCGGCTAATATGCTCCTTGAACCGGCCCTCCATACGTGTTACTTGTTCAATAAACGATTTTTGCATAGTGGTCTCAAAAACCTTAAACCGTTCATTTATTTTGGTATCAACCGTATGTACTTTTTCACCGATTTCGGCGACTTTCGCAGTTACCTCTTTATTACTCTCTTCAATTTTTTTATTGCTTTCCGCGATTTTTGCATTGCTTTCCGCGATTTCGGTGACTCTAGCGTCTAAATTTTTCGCGCTTTCGTCTATTTTCGCGGTCGTTTGTTTATTACATTGTTTAATTTCCGTATTTATGTCGGCGTAGCTGTGTTCTAAAGCTTCGGTTAGACTAACACTTTGTGTCTCGATTTTAGACATTAATTCTGCGATATTTAGCTCAGCATTGGCTGTTATTTGTTCAAATTTCGCGTTCATATTAGCGGTCAAATCCGCGTTAGCTTGTTCCGCTTTAGCCGCGTTTTGTTTAATCTCTTGTAATAACTGTTTAAGCATTTTTTCCGTATCCATTTTAAATACACAACAATTTCAAATATAGAACAATTTAAAATACACAGAACAATTTCAAATACACAAAATAATTTCACTGCTGTACGAACACCAGTCACAAAACTCTTTGGGGATTGTTCAGTAGGACGCCAGCTGTTTTAAGAGTTAAAACAGCAAAGTTTGTTTTAACGTGAAAATTAAATTTAAATTGAATTTAATTTCTGGCCCCACGTGCAGGGCGACATTTATAACTCTACTTATATGCGTTGTTGTTGTTTCGTGTTGTGTATGAGTACCTGCCTGCTGTCCGATCTTGCGGATTCTTCCGACTAGGGCGTGTGGATTTTGGATTTGAAGTTCGCAAGCTATTAATCTGAAATTTATTGCAACAACACACAAAATAAGTTACTTTAAAGGGGGTGAGTTTTGTGAGACTGGTAGGCTTTATCGTACAACAATAAAACACTGTAATATGGGGTAATAAAACTTTGTTTATTACTCCAACAACACACAAAAATAAAATGGTTATTATATTATCAATTTCTTACAGTCTAAACAATGAATCAATGTTGACCAATGTTTTTCGATTGGTTAATAATTGAAAAGAAACTAAACTCGTTATTTGGCGAGTTAATTGCAATTGAAACTTTAATTAATTGATTGATTTAATTTAATTAAATGGCTTTAACTAAACTGAATTTAACGGTTAATAAAACAAAATATAAAACTCTGAAGTTAATTAGAATAATTTTCAAAAATAAATTAGACGTGACAGTCTAGTTCACGTTATTTCATTTCTAGTGATTCGACTTCTGTTATACTGCAGTATGAACTCATAATTAGATTGTTAGTTAAGATTTGTATAGCGCTTTTATACTACTTCTATTTCTTAACTATAGCTTACTAATGACTTAGACTGCTATACAGATTATCACAATGAATTTATTCTTAATTACTAGAGTCTTTGATTTTTGTATGGCACCTGAATTGTTTGAATTACAATGTTTTAATTGAAAAGATAGAAAATTTGATGTTGAAAAATAAATAAGTGGATTTTGCTTTCCTGTTATTGAAGAGGATGTTGTTCCGATTGTCCCTCGTCGATTCCAATCCGTTCGCTAGAGAAATTAATCTGCTTAGAGCTGCTGGATTCGGTCGTTGAGTTCAAAATTCGGCAACACTCTGCTTCCTTGCTGTTCGTGAATATTTTAACGTCTGCGGCTCTCTGCTGGAACTGGTTCCTGTCCCTCGTCGATTCGCACGTTGCACATCAGCGTGTGTGTGTGTGCTTCGTTCGAGTGGTAGCTCTGCTCGTCAGCTGTTCACCAATGATTTAGACGGCCTCTCTGCTGTATTCTTGAAGTCTGGTCTTGAAGTCTGGTGGATCTCTTGCGTGCTTATGACTAGCTGGTAGTACACAATAAGCTTGGTTGATGTACTGAAGAGTATCTCGCCTTTACGCAACAATTACGAGCTATACAGTTGATCTGTATTTAGTGTGTTCGTAATTGCGTGTGTGATGACCACGTAGAGTCTTCTGATGGATCTTCACCACTATGGTTACGATACGATCGAAGAATTACGTCTTTACTTCGTGAGTACTGGCAGAAGAGTGATGTTTCAGCCCGAAAACACCGCGCTGGTCGGGGTTTGCGTCAAATGATTTGATTGGCTGACACACTCTCCCTACTACATAAAATTTGAATTCCCTTGGTCCGTGAGAATGAAGTTAGGTTCCCACAGACGGAGAAATAATATTATTTTTAATACTATTATTCGGCGGAACCAATTTCTCGGTCCGGATTTCCTGTGCTTATTTAATTTTGCAATAACTTGGTTGCAAACCAAGTTGTGTGAAATCTAAAATATACAATCTGTCAGAAATTATTATCTTTATGACATATCCAAATCTCATTAATGTAACTCTACTTTTACAGCAGTTATTCAATTAAATTAATTAACTCTTTCATTTGTTAATTATATTGCTTAAAATTTGCACACGTCATTATTAATATTTCGGCAAACATTTTGGCTATCTTGGATTTCGCCTTAATTTATTAGTTTCCGAGATGTTAATAATTAACAGTTTGGGTGTGGCCCTTGTTTGTACAGCGAGCTGATTACATAACGACCACGTGTGCATCGCTTTACTAAGCATTATTTTCATTGCTCTCCATACAAATGGAGTTTTGACTATTATAATTTATTTAAATATGCTTTTATTATGCGGGAGACATATAACCCCAAATAGTTAATATTTGGTGCTGTTATATATTCCCCCACCCGTTTAAAAAAAAAATGAATGTAATAATTACAGTTATTTTGTTTTCTTAATCATTACACACGTATTCTGTAATCACTATACTTATTACCTATACATTGTATTACTTATTCAAAAGAAAAACATACATGTGTGTTAATGTTATTCCATTATATACAACTTAATTCTAATACATCTATTAATAATATTATACTTGCAAATTATTGTGTATCAATATTTTTAGAACGGGTAGTACCTAACTGTAGCGGTTAAAAGGTTTGTTTGTAAACAGTGGCACGCGCGCAAAGGAATTTGCTGACACTGTCTTGTTTACAGCCGTTATTATCGCTTGCCGCGCGGCTAATTGCTTGACCTATTTTCAAATGTCGGTCAGCTGTTACCGCGTGACGTAACTATTTCCTGCCGTGCGTTTGTTTTGTTGTACACGCCCGTTATTTACCGCGTTATAAATGCGTTATTATTAATACACAAGCTATCTACAATTATTATTAATAATATAAAACACAATTAATTTATTTTAATTCTACTTATTATAATACCATTATTAAAATATTATTTTTAAAGCGCATCGAGTATATCGTAGGCATTTTTATGGGTGGCTCTACAATATTCCGCTATGTACTCGTCGAATTCGTATGCGTCCCCGGATATGATTTCTACGTCTTCCCACGCTGACTGTGTGAGAACGTCGTCGTCACTTTCCTGTTCCCCCGGACGTACAATTGTCGGAGTGCATTGTTGTATTGTGTTAACGGCCAACCACGGTTCCGTACCTTCCGGTTGAAATACTTTGTCAACTGGCGTACAAATTTCAGTAGAAAAATCACTTTTCTTAAACCTAGCATTTTTCTTATTTTTACCTACTTTATTTCGATACATTTTAGCATGATTTATGGCGCTTCCACCCTGGAGGCGCCCGTTTCCAAGTTTTTTGGTAACTTACGATTCTTTTTCTTCTCATTGGGGTCTTTATTGCTTGGAGTATCGCTGTCTTGCTCTATTGTATCAGTTCTAGCTATCTCAATCGTTTGCATAGCTCTAATCGGGGCCCCATCGTTACCCTTATATTGCCCTTTCGGTCTACCAATATTTTGTTTGCCTTTGTATTCAAAGGTCTTATCTGGGGGTTTTGACGATGTCTGGGGTGGAGTAGAACTAGTACTCGGTCTCTGATCAGGTTGCTGGTGATATTGTTCCCGTGTATTCTGCCCTTCATTATTTCGGCGAAAATCAGGATTATAACGCCACCCACCAAAATCAAAAACTGTCTCGCTTTGGGACACTAGAATGAGGAGTTCGTCGACCGTGCGTATACCCTGCGTAAACACGGCTACTCTTATGTTGTGATTAAAGTGATAGGCAAGTTTCGTGACTATGTCAATCTCCGAAAATGCTGGGGTTAAATGCTTGGCGCGTTCGACCTGCTGGATTATATAATTTTCCGCGGAAATGCCCAGTTTCCTATCAAATCGGCCATACTCCAGTTCACTGCGTAAAAGTCTTTGAGTATGCGAGTTCCAGTACCGGCTTTCAAATTTTTGTTTGAACTCCGCGTATGTGGACACTCTATCGCGTACAATGTTATACCATTTACGCGCCGAATCACGCATCGCGTTAACTACCCACTGTATTTTGTCTTGATCTTCTAGTCGGGAACCTACTCTAGCCATTTCACTCTCACACGCTAACAAAAATTCAATAGGGTTTTCGTTATTTTCCCCTGTAAAATACACGCGATTTTTCTCGTCAACAGGACCTTGTACCAAAATATTAGGAGCGGATCTCCTCCGTACCTCCTGTCGTACTTTCAAAATCTCGTCGTTTAACGCTTGTAAGACACTCTCTTTATTAGAGTCAATGTTAGATCGCGTCTCTACAATTGAAGCGTCTAATCTATCTACTCGTCGTTGCGTTTCCGTCACGTCGGCTTGAATCTTTACCTCAAGAGAGTCGACTTTTCTCGCGACGTCTTGCGTTTGTTTTTCGCAGCGGCTAATATGCTCCTTGAACCGGCCCTCCATACGTGTTACTTGTTCAATAAACGATTTTGCATAGTGGTCTCAAAAACCTTAAACCGTTCATTTATTTTGGTATCAACCGTATGTACTTTTTCACCGATTTCGGCGACTTTCGCAGTTACCTCTTTATTACTCTCTTCAATTTTTTTATTGCTTTCCGCGATTTTTGCATTGCTTTCCGCGATTTCGGTGACTCTAGCGTCTAAATTTTTCGCGCTTTCGTCTATTTTCGCGGTCGTTTGTTTATTACATTGTTTAATTTCCGTATTTATGTCGGCGTAGCTGTGTTCTAAAGCTTCGGTTAGACTAACACTTTGTGTCTCGATTTTAGACATTAATTCTGCGATATTTAGCTCAGCATTGGCTGTTATTTGTTCAAATTTCGCGTTCATATTAGCGGTCAAATCCGCGTTAGCTTGTTCCGCTTTAGCCGCGTTTTGTTTAATCTCTTGTAATAACTGTTTAAGCATTTTTTCCGTATCCATTTTAAATACACAACAATTTCAAATATAGAACAATTTAAAATACACAGAACAATTTCAAATACACAAAATAATTTCACTGCTGTACGAACACCAGTCACAAAACTCTTTGGGGATTGTTCAGTAGGACGCCAGCTGTTTTAAGAGTTAAAACAGCAAAGTTTGTTTTAACGTGAAAATTAAATTTAAATTGAATTTAATTTCTGGCCCCACGTGCAGGGCGACATTTATAACTCTACTTATATGCGTTGTTGTTGTTTCGTGTTGTGTATGAGTACCTGCCTGCTGTCCGATCTTGCGGATTCTTCCGACTAGGGCGTGTGGATTTTGGATTTGAAGTTCGCAAGCTAGTAATCTGAAATTTATTGCAACAACACACAAAATAAGTTACTTTAAAGGGGGTGAGTTTTGTGAGACTGGTAGGCTTTATCGTACAACAATAAAACACTGTAATATGGGGTAATAAAACGTTGTTTATTACTCCAACAACACACAAAAATAAAATGGTTATTATATTATCAATTTCTTACAGTCTAAACAATGAATCAATGTTGACCAATGTTTTTCGATTGGTTAATAATTGAAAAGAAACTAAACTCGTTATTTGGCGAGTTAATTGCAATTGAAACTTTAATTAATTGATTGATTTAATTTAATTAAATGGCTTTAACTAAACTGAATTTAACGGTTAATAAAACAAAATATAAAACTCTGAAGTTAATTAGAATAATTTTCAAAAATAAATTAGACGTGACAGTCTAGTTCACGTTATTTCATTTCTAGTGATTCGACTTCTGTTATACTGCAGTATGAACTCATAATTAGATTGTTAGTTAAGATTTGTATAGCGCTTTTATACTACTTCTATTTCTTAACTATAGCTTACTAATGACTTAGACTGCTATACAGATTATCACAATGAATTTATTCTTAATTACTAGAGTCTTTGATTTTTGTATGGCACCTGAATTGTTTGAATTACAATGTTTTAATTGAAAAGATAGAAAATTTGATGTTGAAAAATAAATAAGTGGATTTTGCTTTCCTGTTATTGAAGAGGATGTTGTTCCGATTGTCCCTCGTCGATTCCAATCCGTTCGCTAGAGAAATTAATCTGCTTAGAGCTGCTGGATTCGGTCGTTGAGTTCAAAATTCGGCAACACTCTGCTTCCTTGCTGTTCGTGAATATTTTAACGTCTGCGGCTCTCTGCTGGAACTGGTTCCTGTCCCTCGTCGATTCGCACGTTGCACATCAGCGTGTGTGTGTGTGCTTCGTTCGAGTGGTAGCTCTGCTCGTCAGCTGTTCACCAATGATTTAGACGGCCTCTCTGCTATATTCTTGAAGTCTGGTCTTGAAGTCTGGTGGATCTCTTGCGTGCTTATGACTAGCTGGTAGTACACAATAAGCTTGGTTGATGTACTGAAGAGTATCTCGCCTTTACGCAACAATTACGAGCTATACAGTTGATCTGTATTTAGTGTGTTCGTAATTGCGTGTGTGATGACCACGTAGAGTCTTCTGATGGATCTTCACCACTATGGTTACGAGACGATCGAAGAATTACGTCTTTACTTCGTGAGTACTGGCAGAAGAGTGATGTTTCAGCCCGAAAACACCGCGCTGGTCGGGGTTTGCGTCAAATGATTTGATTGGCTGACACACTCTCCCTACTACATAAAATTTGAATTCCCTTGGTCCGTGAGAATGAAGTTAGGTTCCCACAGACGGAGAAATAATATTATTTTTAATACTATTATTCGGCGGAACCAATTTCTCGGTCCGGATTTCCTGTGCTTATTTAATTTTGCAATAACTTGGTTGCAAACCAAGTTGTGTGAAATCTAAAATATACAATCTGTCAGAAATTATTATCTTTATGACATATCCAAATCTCATTAATGTAACTCTACTTTTACAGCAGTTATTCAATTAAATTAATTAACTCTTTCATTTGTTAATTATATTGCTTAAAATTTGCACACGTCATTATTAATATTTCGGCAAACATTTTGGCTATCTTGGATTTCGCCTTAATTTATTAGTTTCCGAGATATTAATAATTAACAGTTTGGGTGTGGCCCTTGTTTGTACAGCGAGCTGATTACATAACGACCACGTGTGCATCGCTTTACTAAGCATTATTTTCATTGCTCTCCATACAAATGGAGTTTTGACTATTATAATTTATTTAAATATGCTTTTATTATGCGGGAGACATATAACCCCAAATAGTTAATATTTGGTGCTGTTATATATTCCCCCACCCGTTTAAAAAAAAAATGAATGTAATAATTACAGTTATTTTGTTTTCTTAATCATTACACACGTATTCTGTAATCACTATACTTATTACCTATACATTGTATTACTTATTCAAAAGAAAAACATACATGTGTGTTAATGTTATTCCATTATATACAACTTAATTCTAATACATCTATTAATAATATTATACTTGCAAATTATTGTGTATCAATATTTTTAGAACGGGTAGTACCTAACTGTAGCGGTTAAAAGGTTTGTTTGTAAACAGTGGCACGCGCGCAAAGGAATTTGCTGACACTGTCTTGTTTACAGCCGTTATTATCGCTTGCCGCGCGGCTAATTGCTTGACCTATTTTCAAATGTCGGTCAGCTGTTACCGCGTGACGTAACTATTTCCTGCCGTGCGTTTGTTTTGTTGTACACGCCCGTTATTTACCGCGTTATAAATGCGTTATTATTAATACACAAGCTATCTACAATTATTATTAATAATATAAAACACAATTAATTTATTTTAATTCTACTTATTATAATACCATTATTAAAATATTATTTTTAAAGCGCATCGAGTATATCGTAGGCATTTTTATGGGTGGCTCTACAATATTCCGCTATGTACTCGTCGAATTCGTATGCGTCCCCGGATATGATTTCTACGTCTTCCCACGCTGACTGTGTGAGAACGTCGTCGTCACTTTCCTGTTCCCCCGGACGTACAATTGTCGGAGTGCATTGTTGTATTGTGTTAACGGCCAACCACGGTTCCGTACCTTCCGGTTGAAATACTTTGTCAACTGGCGTACAAATTTCAGTAGAAAAATCACTTTTCTTAAACCTAGCATTTTTCTTATTTTTACCTACTTTATTTCGATACATTTTAGCATGATTTATGGCGCTTCCACCCTGGAGGCGCCCGTTTCCAAGTTTTTTGGAAACTTACGATTCTTTTTCTTCTCATTGGGGTCTTTATTGCTTGGAGTATCGCTGTCTTGCTCTATTGTATCAGTTCTAGCTATCTCAATCGTTTGCATAGCTCTAATCGGGGCCCCATCGTTACCCTTATATTGCCCTTTCGGTCTACCAATATTTTGTTTGCCTTTGTATTCAAAGGTCTTATCTGGGGGTTTTGACGATGTCTGGGGTGGAGTAGAACTAGTACTCGGTCTCTGATCAGGTTGCTGGTGATATTGTTCCCGTGTATTCTGCCCTTCATTATTTCGGCGAAAATCAGGATTATAACGCCACCCACCAAAATCAAAAACTGTCTCGCTTTGGGACACTAGAATGAGGAGTTCGTCGACCGTGCGTATACCCTGCGTAAACACGGCTACTCTTATGTTGTGATTAAAGTGATAGGCAAGTTTCGTGACTATGTCAATCTCCGAAAATGCTGGGGTTAAATGCTTGGCGCGTTCGACCTGCTGGATTATATAATTTTCCGCGGAAATGCCCAGTTTCCTATCAAATCGGCCATACTCCAGTTCACTGCGTAAAAGTCTTTGAGTATGCGAGTTCCAGTACCGGCTTTCAAATTTTTGTTTGAACTCCGCGTATGTGGACACTCTATCGCGTACAATGTTATACCATTTACGCGCCGAATCACGCATCGCGTTAACTACCCACTGTATTTTGTCTTGATCTTCTAGTCGGGAACCTACTCTAGCCATTTCACTCTCACACGCTAACAAAAATTCAATAGGGTTTTCGTTATTTTCCCCTGTAAAATACACGCGATTTTTCTCGTCAACAGGACCTTGTACCAAAATATTAGGAGCGGATCTCCTCCGTACCTCCTGTCGTACTTTCAAAATCTCGTCGTTTAACGCTTGTAAGACACTCTCTTTATTAGAGTCAATGTTAGATCGCGTCTCTACAATTGAAGCGTCTAATCTATCTACTCGTCGTTGCGTTTCCGTCACGTCGGCTTGAATCTTTACCTCAAGAGAGTCGACTTTTCTCGCGACGTCTTGCGTTTGTTTTTCGCAGCGGCTAATATGCTCCTTGAACCGGCCCTCCATACGTGTTACTTGTTCAATAAACGATTTTTGCATAGTGGTCTCAAAAACCTTAAACCGTTCATTTATTTTGGTATCAACCGTATGTACTTTTTCACCGATTTCGGCGACTTTCGCAGTTACCTCTTTATTACTCTCTTCAATTTTTTTATTGCTTTCCGCGATTTTTGCATTGCTTTCCGCGATTTCGGTGACTCTAGCGTCTAAATTTTTCGCGCTTTCGTCTATTTTCGCGGTCGTTTGTTTATTACATTGTTTAATTTCCGTATTTATGTCGGCGTAGCTGTGTTCTAAAGCTTCGGTTAGACTAACACTTTGTGTCTCGATTTTAGACATTAATTCTGCGATATTTAGCTCAGCATTGGCTGTTATTTGTTCAAATTTCGCGTTCATATTAGCGGTCAAATCCGCGTTAGCTTGTTCCGCTTTAGCCGCGTTTTGTTTAATCTCTTGTAATAACTGTTTAAGCATTTTTTCCGTATCCATTTTAAATACACAACAATTTCAAATATAGAACAATTTAAAATACACAGAACAATTTCAAATACACAAAATAATTTCACTGCTGTACGAACACCAGTCACAAAACTCTTTGGGGATTGTTCAGTTGGACGCCAGCTGTTTTAAGAGTTAAAACAGCAAAGTTTGTTTTAACGTGAAAATTAAATTTAAATTGAATTTAATTTCTGGCCCCACGTGCAGGGCGACATTTATAACTCTACTTATATGCGTTGTTGTTGTTTCGTGTTGTGTATGAGTACCTGCCTGCTGTCCGATCTTGCGGATTCTTCCGACTAGGGCGTGTGGATTTTGGATTTGAAGTTCGCAAGCTAGTAATCTGAAATTTATTGCAACAACACACAAAATAAGTTACTTTAAAGGGGGTGAGTTTTGTGAGACTGGTAGGCTTTATCGTACAACAATAAAACACTGTAATATGGGGTAATAAAACGTTGTTTATTACTCCAACAACACACAAAAATAAAATGGTTATTATATTATCAATTTCTTACAGTCTAAACAATGAATCAATGTTGACCAATGTTTTTCGATTGGTTAATAATTGAAAAGAAACTAAACTCGTTATTTGGCGAGTTAATTGCAATTGAAACTTTAATTAATTGATTGATTTAATTTAATTAAATGGCTTTAACTAAACTGAATTTAACGGTTAATAAAACAAAATATAAAACTCTGAAGTTAATTAGAATAATTTTCAAAAATAAATTAGACGTGACAGTCTAGTTCACGTTATTTCATTTCTAGTGATTCGACTTCTGTTATACTGCAGTATGAACTCATAATTAGATTGCTAGTTAAGATTTGTATAGCGCTTTTATACTACTTCTATTTCTTAACTATAGCTTACTAATGACTTAGACTGCTATACAGATTATCACAATGAATTTATTCTTAATTACTAGAGTCTTTGATTTTTGTATGGCACCTGAATTGTTTGAATTACAATGTTTTAATTGAAAAGATAGAAAATTTGATGTTGAAAAATAAATAAGTGGATTTTGCTTTCCTGTTATTGAAGAGGATGTTGTTCCGATTGTCCCTCGTCGATTCCAATCCGTTCGCTAGAGAAATTAATCTGCTTAGAGCTGCTGGATTCGGTCGTTGAGTTCAAAATTCGGCAACACTCTGCTTCCTTGCTGTTCGTGAATATTTTAACGTCTGCGGCTCTCTGCTGGAACTGGTTCCTGTCCCTCGTCGATTCGCACGTTGCACATCAGCGTGTGTGTGTGTGCTTCGTTCGAGTGGTAGCTCTGCTCGTCAGCTGTTCACCAATGATTTAGACGGCCTCTCTGCTGTATTCTTGAAGTCTGGTCTTGAAGTCTGGTGGATCTCTTGCGTGCTTATGACTAGCTGGTAGTACACAATAAGCTTGGTTGATGTACTGAAGAGTATCTCGCCTTTACGCAACAATTACGAGCTATACAGTTGATCTGTATTTAGTGTGTTCGTAATTGCGTGTGTGATGACCACGTAGAGTCTTCTGATGGATCTTCACCACTATGGTTACGAGACGATCGAAGAATTACGTCTTTACTTCGTGAGTACTGGCAGAAGAGTGATGTTTCAGCCCGAAAACACCGCGCTGGTCGGGGTTTGCGTCAAATGATTTGATTGGCTGACACACTCTCCCTACTACATAAAATTTGAATTCCCTTGGTCCGTGAGAATGAAGTTAGGTTCCCACAGACGGAGAAATAATATTATTTTTAATACTATTATTCGGCGGAACCAATTTCTCGGTCCGGATTTCCTGTGCTTATTTAATTTTGCAATAACTTGGTTGCAAACCAAGTTGTGTGAAATCTAAAATATACAATCTGTCAGAAATTATTATCTTTATGACATATCCAAATCTCATTAATGTAACTCTACTTTTACAGCAGTTATTCAATTAAATTAATTAACTCTTTCATTTGTTAATTATATTGCTTAAAATTTGCACACGTCATTATTAATATTTCGGCAAACATTTTGGCTATCTTGGATTTCGCCTTAATTTATTAGTTTCCGAGATATTAATAATTAACAGTTTGGGTGTGGCCCTTGTTTGTACAGCGAGCTGATTACATAACGACCACGTGTGCATCGCTTTACTAAGCATTATTTTCATTGCTCTCCATACAAATGGAGTTTTGACTATTATAATTTATTTAAATATGCTTTTATTATGCGGGAGACATATAACCCCAAATAGTTAATATTTGGTGCTGTTATATATTCCCCCACCCGTTTAAAAAAAAAATGAATGTAATAATTACAGTTATTTTGTTTTCTTAATCATTACACACGTATTCTGTAATCACTATACTTATTACCTATACATTGTATTACTTATTCAAAAGAAAAACATACATGTGTGTTAATGTTATTCCATTATATACAACTTAATTCTAATACATCTATTAATAATATTATACTTGCAAATTATTGTGTATCAATATTTTTAGAACGGGTAGTACCTAACTGTAGCGGTTAAAAGGTTTGTTTGTAAACAGTGGCACGCGCGCAAAGGAATTTGCTGACACTGTCTTGTTTACAGCCGTTATTATCGCTTGCCGCGCGGCTAATTGCTTGACCTATTTTCAAATGTCGGTCAGCTGTTACCGCGTGACGTAACTATTTCCTGCCGTGCGTTTGTTTTGTTGTACACGCCCGTTATTTACCGCGTTATAAATGCGTTATTATTAATACACAAGCTATCTACAATTATTATTAATAATATAAAACACAATTAATTTATTTTAATTCTACTTATTATAATACCATTATTAAAATATTATTTTTAAAGCGCATCGAGTATATCGTAGACATTTTTATGGGTGGCTCTACAATATTCCGCTATGTACTCGTCGAATTCGTATGCGTCCCCGGATATGATTTCTACGTCTTCCCACGCTGACTGTGTGAGAACGTCGTCGTCACTTTCCTGTTCCCCCGGACGTACAATTGTCGGAGTGCATTGTTGTATTGTGTTAACGGCCAACCACGGTTCCGTACCTTCCGGTTGAAATACTTTGTCAACTGGCGTACAAATTTCAGTAGAAAAATTACTTTTCTTAAACCTAGCATTTTTCTTATTTTTACCTACTTTATTTCGATACATTTTAGCATGATTTATGGCGCTTCCACCCTGGAGGCGCCCGTTTCCAAGTTTTTTGGAAACTTACGATTCTTTTTCTTCTCATTGGGGTCTTTATTGCTTGGAGTATCGCTGTCTTGCTCTATTGTATCAGTTCTAGCTATCTCAATCGTTTGCATAGCTCTAATCGGGGCCCCATCGTTACCCTTATATTGCCCTTTCGGTCTACCAATATTTTGTTTGCCTTTGTATTCAAAGGTCTTATCTGGGGGTTTTGACGATGTCTGGGGTGGAGTAGAACTAGTACTCGGTCTCTGATCAGGTTGCTGGTGATATTGTTCCCGTGTATTCTGCCCTTCATTATTTCGGCGAAAATCAGGATTATAACGCCACCCACCAAAATCAAAAACTGTCTCGCTTTGGGACACTAGAATGAGGAGTTCGTCGACCGTGCGTATACCCTGCGTAAACACGGCTACTCTTATGTTGTGATTAAAGTGATAGGCAAGTTTCGTGACTATGTCAATCTCCGAAAATGCTGGGGTTAAATGCTTGGCGCGTTCGACCCGCTGGATTATATAATTTTCCGCGGAAATGCCCAGTTTCCTATCAAATCGGCCATACTCCAGTTCACTGCGTAAAAGTCTTTGAGTATGCGAGTTCCAGTACCGGCTTTCAAATTTTTGTTTGAACTCCGCGTATGTGGACACTCCATCGCGTACAATGTTATACCATTTACGCGCCGAATCACGCATCGCGTTAACTACCCACTGTATTTTGTCTTGATCTTCTAGTCGGGAACCTACTCTAGCCATTTCACTCTCACACGCTAACAAAAATTCAATAGGGTTTTCGTTATTTTCCCCTGTAAAATACACGCGATTTTTCTCGTCAACAGGACCTTGTACCAAAATATTAGGAGCGGATCTCCTCCGTACCTCCTGTCGTACTTTCAAAATCTCGTCGTTTAACGCTTGTAAGACACTCTCTTTATTAGAGTCAATGTTAGATCGCGTCTCTACAATTGAAGCGTCTAATCTATCTACTCGTCGTTGCGTTTCCGTCACGTCGGCTTGAATCTTTACCTCAAGAGAGTCGACTTTTCTCGCGACGTCTTGCGTTTGTTTTTCGCAGCGGCTAATATGCTCCTTGAACCGGCCCTCCATACGTGTTACTTGTTCAATAAACGATTTTTGCATAGTGGTCTCAAAAACCTTAAACCGTTCATTTATTTTGGTATCAACCGTATGTACTTTTTCACCGATTTCGGCGACTTTCGCAGTTACCTCTTTATTACTCTCTTCAATTTTTTTATTGCTTTCCGCGATTTTTGCATTGCTTTCCGCGATTTCGGTGACTCTAGCGTCTAAATTTTTCGCGCTTTCGTCTATTTTCGCGGTCGTTTGTTTATTACATTGTTTAATTTCCGTATTTATGTCGGCGTAGCTGTGTTCTAAAGCTTCGGTTAGACTAACACTTTGTGTCTCGATTTTAGACATTAATTCTGTGATATTTAGCTCAGCATTGGCTGTTATTTGTTCAAATTTCGCGTTCATATTAGCGGTCAAATCCGCGTTAGCTTGTTCCGCTTTAGCCGCGTTTTGTTTAATCTCTTGTAATAACTGTTTAAGCATTTTTTCCGTATCCATTTTAAATACACAACAATTTCAAATATAGAACAATTTAAAATACACAGAACAATTTCAAATACACAAAATAATTTCACTGCTGTACGAACACCAGTCACAAAACTCTTTGGGGATTGTTCAGTTGGACGCCAGCTGTTTTAAGAGTTAAAACAGCAAAGTTTGTTTTAACGTGAAAATTAAATTTAAATTGAATTTAATTTCTGGCCCCACGTGCAGGGCGACATTTATAACTCTACTTATATGCGTTGTTGTTGTTTCGTGTTGTGTATGAGTACCTGCCTGCTGTCCGATCTTGCGGATTCTTCCGACTAGGGCGTGTGGATTTTGGATTTGAAGTTCGCAAGCTAGTAATCTGAAATTTATTGCAACAACACACAAAATAAGTTACTTTAAAGGGGGTGAGTTTTGTGAGACTGGTAGGCTTTATCGTACAACAATAAAACACTGTAATATGGGGTAATAAAACGTTGTTTATTACTCCAACAACACACAAAAATAAAATGGTTATTATATTATCAATTTCTTACAGTCTAAACAATGAATCAATGTTGACCAATGTTTTTCGATTGGTTAATAATTGAAAAGAAACTAAACTCGTTATTTGGCGAGTTAATTGCAATTGAAACTTTAATTAATTGATTGATTTAATTTAATTAAATGGCTTTAACTAAACTGAATTTAACGGTTAATAAAACAAAATATAAAACTCTGAAGTTAATTAGAATAATTTTCAAAAATAAATTAGACGTGACAGTCTAGTTCACGTTATTTCATTTCTAGTGATTCGACTTCTGTTATACTGCAGTATGAACTCATAATTAGATTGCTAGTTAAGATTTGTATAGCGCTTTTATACTACTTCTATTTCTTAACTATAGCTTACTAATGACTTAGACTGCTATACAGATTATCACAATGAATTTATTCTTAATTACTAGAGTCTTTGATTTTTGTATGGCACCTGAATTGTTTGAATTACAATGTTTTAATTGAAAAGATAGAAAATTTGATGTTGAAAAATAAATAAGTGGATTTTGCTTTCCTGTTATTGAAGAGGATGTTGTTCCGATTGTCCCTCGTCGATTCCAATCCGTTCGCTAGAGAAATTAATCTGCTTAGAGCTGCTGGATTCGGTCGTTGAGTTCAAAATTCGGCAACACTCTGCTTCCTTGCTGTTCGTGAATATTTTAACGTCTGCGGCTCTCTGCTGGAACTGGTTCCTGTCCCTCGTCGATTCGCACGTTGCACATCAGCGTGTGTGTGTGTGCTTCGTTCGAGTGGTAGCTCTGCTCGTCAGCTGTTCACCAATGATTTAGACGGCCTCTCTGCTGTATTCTTGAAGTCTGGTCTTGAAGTCTGGTGGATCTCTTGCGTGCTTATGACTAGCTGGTAGTACACAATAAGCTTGGTTGATGTACTGAAGAGTATCTCGCCTTTACGCAACAATTACGAGCTATACAGTTGATCTGTATTTAGTGTGTTCGTAATTGCGTGTGTGATGACCACGTAGAGTCTTCTGATGGATCTTCACCACTATGGTTACGATACGATCGAAGAATTACGTCTTTACTTCGTGAGTACTGGCAGAAGAGTGATGTTTCAGCCCGAAAACACCGCGCTGGTCGGGGTTTGCGTCAAATGATTTGATTGGCTGACACACTCTCCCTACTACATAAAATTTGAATTCCCTTGGTCCGTGAGAATGAAGTTAGGTTCCCACAGACGGAGAAATAATATTATTTTTAATACTATTATTCGGCGGAACCAATTTCTCGGTCCGGATTTCCTGTGCTTATTTAATTTTGCAATAACTTGGTTGCAAACCAAGTTGTGTGAAATCTAAAATATACAATCTGTCAGAAATTATTATCTTTATGACATATCCAAATCTCATTAATGTAACTCTACTTTTACAGCAGTTATTCAATTAAATTAATTAACTCTTTTATTTGTTAATTATATTGCTTAAAATTTGCACACGTCATTATTAATATTTCGGCAAACATTTTGGCTATCTTGGATTTCGCCTTAATTTATTAGTTTCCGAGATATTAATAATTAACAGTTTGGGTGTGGCCCTTGTTTGTACAGCGAGCTGATTACATAACGACCACGTGTGCATCGCTTTACTAAGCATTATTTTCATTGCTCTCCATACAAATGGAGTTTTGACTATTATAATTTATTTAAATATGCTTTTATTATGCGGGAGACATATAACCCCAAATAGTTAATATTTGGTGCTGTTATAATATATATAACTTATTTTTATATATAAGTTTGGGAGTTTACTCGTGCTTACTCGTGCCCCACGTTGGGCGCCAAACATGCAACGCGTCTTTTTATCTAACACACTTATATAATGTATATTTAATGATAGATAAAACGTTACTTACCCGTGATTTTACTTTACCTGGGCGCCAGAACAAATCCCAGATACAAATGACACGGTTTCAGCTTAGCTCAGAGCATAGAGACACACTTTCTCAGGATTCGTTCAGTGATTGTGGAATTCAAGGGG
The DNA here is from genome assembly GCA_034769895.1 of Magicicada septendecula. Taxonomy (NCBI): domain Eukaryota; kingdom Metazoa; phylum Arthropoda; class Insecta; order Hemiptera; family Cicadidae; genus Magicicada; species Magicicada septendecula. The sequence goes on from CM068368.1 coordinate 668,561,458, forward strand.
AATCGTTACAAATAACACTTAAAAATTTCGTTGAAGATTGTTTAATTACCGTTTTAATTATTTTGTTAACTTCTTGAAAAATGCTAATTGTAGGACTTATTGCTACCCTAACTCTTATAATTAATGAGTGTGCGTGAAAAGTGAAGATTAAAACGTCCAAACGACCTATTGCTCTTATCTGGTTTAATTAAGAAAATTTATATCTCCCAAACCAGTGCTAAAGAACAGGTCTGCAATAATTTGCACGTTCAATACTACACCTCACTTTCCATTCAACACTCCTATACTATGTTATAAGGGTTATAACTAATCTTACTAATTAAATACAAAGTGTGAAGTTACTTAGTGTCTTTTAAATTTGTTTATTTTTTTATTTATTTATTATTTATTTCATTGATCAATGAATCTATTTCTTACTGTTTGATGGGTCGACCGTAGATGGGAATCTGTAGAGATCCTCCTTTTGATGGTTCAGCACAGAAGAAATGATGTTGACCAATCCTGTTGAACGATGATCTGGGCAATTACAGATGCTGTAACTCTCTGTTGCACCAGTCACTTCACAATTGATTATTAATTAGTTAATTAATTATTTAATTAATGTGGTGTTACACAGCGAGAGTTGTTGTCGAACTGTACTAGTTCCTCTGCAACTGCGGACAACTTCTCGAACTTTTTACTTAAATGAAACCTTGCTTGTTTGTGAAATTAAGCACGTAATTTACACACGTCTAGCGCATTGAAGATCCGAACGAAGAGTGCTCGCTACCCTCCGTCAGAGTTGGCGTCTGTTCTAAATGCAGGATTCTGATTGGTTGTTCAAATAAATCATGCGTTTTTCCAGTTGAAACAATATCGGACAGGTCGACCAAACGCCCCTTGACAGGTCTGAGACGGCACAGAATTACTGGCTAAAATCGCACTTCCTTTGTTTGCAAATCGTTTGATTACAGGTATTTGCAAACGTGTTTTCAAAGATCTGACCACAGAATATTGTTGCTTAGGTCTTTATCTGTGTGTGTGTGTGTAAAAACACCTAATTCGTACCTAGCCTAATTCTCGAGTTATTTCGCTTGGCGTTCTTCTTCTGTATATCTTCTGTAAATGTTAATTATATTGGTTGATATTTTGGCTACTTATAGAGCTTTAATTGCTGAACACTATGCTCTTTTCAGAATTGCTGTATATTTATTGGTTTTAAAGATATTGCAGATTTAACACATAAATTCAATTGAGTAAAATTTCATGTCGGTACCGGCATTTGTCGTAGCAGTGACGAGGTTAGACAAAGATGGCTGCAATTATACGCTCTCTCTCTTGCTTACGTCGCTATACTCGCTCCGTTTGAAACTTTCATATAACGCTCAGATAGGACGACAATATGAATCGTTATTATATATATATATATTGTAGCGCAACGAATGTTTAAGGAATTAAAATGGAACTACGAAATATGAAGAATAGTAATGAAAAAATATAAATGCAACAAAGAAAAAATCTTTTCCCAAATATTTATTATTAAATGATTAAAGAGATTATTAGGAGATTATTATTATATTTTATAGCTGACTGTAGATGAATTCCAGCAGTACTATATTAAGATGTAGTGTGGGCAGCAGAGTATGAAGCCTCTCTGAACTGTACCAACGCATGTGTTAGGGATTGTTAGGGAAATTAAATATTTAAGGAATATTAGAATAGTTGCAAAAATAAATTCAGTTTCCAAAGGAATAGGACGAAGAAAACAGAAAGAAGCGAGTTGACAGAAGAATAATGAAAAATGCAGTAGTTATAAATAGGAGAGATGTAAAACTAATGTATCAGTGAATAGTGTAGCCAGTTACCAACAAATAATGTGTACAGAAAAAAAAAAATATATCAATGATCAAGAATGTTAAATAAAATGATGAAATGTTATTAAATAAAAAAGGTACTACCACTAGTCTAATGAAGTTACATTGAGAAGACCATCGTCAACCATTAACAATGAAATTAAGAAAAGGCATGTGAAAAAGGCAAGTTTATTTGACCTAAACTTCATTCAGGTAAACTAAACTTTTTTAGGAGGGGAAGCATATGTAGCGCAACAAAAATGATAGCATTTATGCTACATAAAAGAAGATTCACAGATTGATAAATAAATTGATACTTAATCCCATAATAGAACAGAGACCCAATTATGACAATTATAGTCATAGACAAAATAAATAAGAATGCAAGGTAGTGTTGAATAGAATAAACGAACCTGTAAAATAAATAATAACTAATGATATATGTTTAATAAAAAACAAAACAGAAAAATGAAACAATGACTTAATTTAAGGTAATAACAGATAAGAATTTTGTGTTAAAAAAGTATTATATTATGACAAAAATGTTATGATAAAGTTTATGTGATGTTATATCAAATATGTGTTGAGTTCATGAAAAATAATGAAACAAATAGTGTTATTCAATGACTGTCATAGTATGAAGTGTGAGGCAGTTAACCAATGTTCATAAGTTCGAATTTTGTTATATGTGATCGAGAGATCAAGATAAATTTGTTATTAGATGTAGAAAAATAATTGTTTATACAAATGTTAATAATTAAGTTTTGATTGTATGTATGAATTTATATAAAAGGGACTATAGATGCCTAACAGACATAACCACAGGTAGATCAATTTACAATAAAAGGCCTAACAGCCAAAAATACTAAATAAACACTTATAACTTAAAGGTTAGATACATCAATTAATAATAATTAATAAATACACTATGAAGAGCTAGAAAGAAGAAAAAACATTAAGTTAATAATAATATTTAATAAAATTTATACAAATTATAATAATACCATAATGCCATAATATCGATTGGTAAAAAATAACATCGAAGGTGGATTAAATATAATAAAAAAGGAAAAAAACGGAATTATATCAAAAAACCAGTAGAAGATGTGTATAAAATGATAAACCAGCTATCGGTAAATTTACATTCCGATAGGACATCAAATTGACAAAGAATAGACAAAAAAATATATGAAAGAAACACTATATAGTCAAATATGTGGAAGCGGAAATTAATATAGGTTGCTAGGGAAATTTAATTTAAGAAGAAGGTTGTTGATTTATAAAATAACAAGAATTGCTTTTGTAAAAACTGAAGGTGATGATTTAAAAAACCCAAGAAGAATATATTGAATCGTAATATTCGAAATCAAAAGATACGATTATAAAGAAGATAAAATTCTAATGATAATACTTACATCTATCACTAACATAGATTAATAAAATAACGATATATTATGAAATAATAATCGAGAGCAAATAACCAAATCCTACAAGAAGAAACTTGGACTGTCCCATGTCCGAAGGGAATTGATGGAAAATTAATCAAATATAAAGAATTAATAGTAACGCAACTTATAATATTCACAACACCAGAAATTATAACCTTGCAAATACACGGAACAACACTAACTGCTTCAACCGAAGGAAGAACCTATGTGGATCCTGACGGTGCAGAAGAAACATCAATCGTGCTGTAAAACAATTCAGAAGCTGTATTCCGAAGTGGACAGGACAAGATTTACTTTTATTAAACGGAAGAAAGAAAACTGTGCTTCATAATTGACCAGAACAACGAATTTAGCGATCAACTGCCAACGTGATTTGTTTCGTTAGAGACTGGTAAAGTTATATTATATTAATCATACTAAATACACAACACATAATTTTTGTAAATCTTGCATTCTTAGTATGTATTTTTAGTCTTCCCCACAGTTACAAGAACCTTCACACCCTGAAATAAATAAAATACGAATCAAATATAATATTTAACCAAATATAAACAAAGGGTTAAATGATCAACAATCGATACCTGAATCTATAGTCCCAACATATATTAATTGGAATATATCTTAGTTAATGTGAATTGATAAACAAATAAAGAACCTTTATATATTTGTCACACCTTGTTATTTGGAGTATGGTTTAGTGAACTGGAACAAAAGTAACTGAATAAGTAGAGAATAAATAGTTAATATAAACATCGAATAACCTACAAGTTTCGTTGAGCCGATACTACAGCGCTTATAGCGGAATTATCTGACACCAAAGAGGGAGCGTAAAAATATAAAATCAGACAGAACTCTCTTAAAGGCATAATAGGGTTGGATGAAATTGTAGAATAAATCTTAAGTTATTTAAGTTCTAGGCACACTAACACTGATAATTATTAAATAGTTAAGTTAACATTAATTGAGTACATCCATATATTCCACAACTCCAAATATTTCCGAGAATTTATACAATTAAATTAATAGAACACAATTGACAAATACAACACATATTGACAAATACAACAGAGGGGTTTTTAAGGAGAGGTAACCCGTATTGTAACAAATTGGCGCTCAACTTGTGTAGGGCTTAGGTTAAGTAAAACCATAAGTATATTAATATTACTTAACCACAGCAGGCAACTGTGGGAGACTAGAAATGCAATAGAGAAAAATGATACAAAAGGAAACGAAAATGCAAGGACAAGAGAGACGATTAAGTTACGCGGAATGGGCGACAGTACTATTTAAGAAATTCAGCAAAGAGATGGGATACATAGAAAGGAATACCAATGATCACGAAAGAGCGCAAATGAGTCGCGCGAATGCGTTGGGAACACCAGACGACAAAATGACATTGAGAGAGATTTATGATGAATTGTGGGAATTAGATGCCAGGTGTAATAAGGAAAAGACTATTGGGACGACTAACGAAAAAGACGATAACAAGGTGGAAAGGATGACTGAAGAAGATTGGGAAAGATGGGACGATAATGAAGAACAAATGAAAACCGGAAGAATAGGAGTATACGCCCAGGTGACAGAACAATATACTCAGGAAGATTATGAACAATGGAAAAGAGAAATAAGACCACCTGAAAACCCAATTCAAACAGAAAACAAAGAATTAAGAGAATGGATCAGGGTGATGTTTGAACTATCCCGAGAAGATATGTGTCAATGGAGGAAGGAACACAATCAAATAGATGAATTTATAGCAATGCCAAATATTAAAAAGCTAGAACAATCCAGTGTACAAAAAGAAGTAAAAATAGTCAAAGTAAAGCAACAGAAGAAAATGTCAGAGCAACCAAAGAAAGTGACCGGTCAGGACGTAATGGATTTTATGGTCGAACAATTTATGAAACAGCGGGAAGAATTAAGGAAAATAATGGCAGAAGGTTTCAAAAGTGTAGCGGGAACAATGGATAGATGTTTAAAGAATATGGATAAAACCCTAGAAACCACTTCTGAAGGGAGAAAGGAAACAGAAATTAGAGAAGACCAGAATATAGAACCATCTGAAAATAAGAATAGAAAGGACAAGGAGGAGATCCAAACCATGGAAGAGAATAGCCAGAAAATAAGAAAAACATGCAGAAGGAACATAATCAGTACCAAAGAAGAAATGGAGATGAGGAAGGGTGGATTAATTAGTGCATTTAACATACCAATTAATGAAAGAGGGGAGTTATGTAAGGGTATGAAATATAGAGGAAACTTCATGAAAATGACCAAAATGAACCACCATGGAATAATTACAAAAACATTAAATAAATTTAAATGTCATTTAAATAAATCCACTATCAAAAAGTATATGACCGAATCAATTATATCATTAATACGGAAGATACCCATAAAACATTTAGTAAATAGTCAAGATATCAAAGGGAAAGGAAGGGTAGAATATACCAGTGATTGTGTTAGAGTAGAGGAGATACGATACCTGATAATTCAAAAGAAGATAAATATAACTGTATACCCTGACTTAAATGAAGACTTTGCATCAACTGAGCTACGGTACCAAGTAAGCGAAGGATATTTATCAAGTGTCAAAATGGGTATGAACACTGCAGTAATCCGGACAACAAGTGCAGTCGAATTAATGGACCATGGTTAGAAAAGAAACAGTCAACCAGGAAAAGGGGACTGATTTGATGAAAACTGACCAGGCAACCAATTGACAAGATACGGAATGTTATATAAATCAGCAAAATTCTAAAAGACAGTAAGACCAACTTACAAAAAATTATTTGAAATAACTATTATATATAAAACGAATTTAGTAAGAAACAAAAATTACTAAATCCAGAAGAAATATTATGAATAAATCCTAAAATGAAGTAAGGACAACTTATTACCTTATATTTGAACAACTTCTGGATTAACAAAAAAGAAAAAAGAATTTATATAAATGAATAAATTATAAAAATAATAAGAACAACTTATTATCAATCTTGAAGAAAAATACTTGGAATTTAAAAATAATTTGAGTTGAATACTACCACTAAATTCTGAAATACAATAAGAACAACGTATTATCGATTTTGAAGAAAACAAGAATTATTGTTAAATGTTTATAAAGAAATAATGTGTATAATGAATAACAAACCCCAAGATTACAGAAGAAAACGATAATTATTATTATTATGTGTATAAAGAAATAGTGTGAATAATGAAGAATGAACCCCAAGATAAAAGTTATTACCTCAAACCTACTTATCCAAAATAAAGAAGAAAAAAAAAATCATATGACCTAAAATACATACTACATTGCCACATGATGGAACAATCTCAGTAAACGATTGAATGTAACTAATATAATGTTAAAGAAGACAAGAAGGAAAGAGTATTTATGAACATAATTCATTAAAAAATAAACAGCCAAAATAGTGAAATACGATAAGAGGAAGAATAATTAAGTATAAGGAATATATTTAGTAAGAAATACAATTATAATGATCAACACACAACAACTGATTAAAAAATATTGAGATCAGAAAAAAAAAACGAAGAAGATACTTAACATTACAATCTCAACAAAAATGACAACAAAAATGATTACAATTGATAACTGTCAAAGTCAATATTAACGAATGTTTAAGGAATTAAAATGGAACTACGAAATATGAAGAATAGTAATGAAAAAATATAAATGCAACAAAGAAAAAATCTTTTCCCAAATATTTATTATTAAATGATTAAAGAGATTATTAGGAGATTATTATTATATTTTATAGCTGACTGTAGATGAATTCCAGCAGTACTATATTAAGATGTAGTGTGGGCAGCAGAGTATGAAGCCAAACAGTGCCTCTCTGAACTGTACCAACGCATGTGTTAGGGATTGTTAGGGAAATTAAATATTTAAGGAATATTAGAATAGTTGCAAAAATAAATTCAGTTTCCAAAGGAATAGGACGAAGAAAACAGAAAGAAGCGAGTTGACAGAAGAATAATGAAAAATGCAGTAGTTATAAATAGGAGAGATGTAAAACTAATGTATCAGTGAATAGTGTAGCCAGTTACCAACAAATAATGTGTACAGAAAAAAAAAATATATCAATGATCAAGAATGTTAAATAAAATGATGAAATGTTATTAAATAAAAAAGGTACTACCACTAGTCTAATGAAGTTACATTGAGAAGACCATCGTCAACCATTAACAATGAAATTAAGAAAAGGCATGTGAAAAAGGCAAGTTTATTTGACCTAAACTTCATTCAGGTAAACTAAACTTTTTTAGGAGGGGAAGCATATGTAGCGCAACAAAAATGATAGCATTTATGCTACATAAAAGAAGATTCACAGATTGATAAATAAATTGATACTTAATCCCATAATAGAACAGAGACCCAATTATGACAATTATAGTCATAGACAAAATAAATAAGAATGCAAGGTAGTGTTGAATAGAATAAACGAACCTGTAAAATAAATAATAACTAATGATATATGTTTAATAAAAAACAAAACAGAAAAATGAAACAATGACTTAATTTAAGGTAATAACAGATAAGAATTTTGTGTTAAAAAAGTATTATATTATGACAAAAATGTTATGATAAAGTTTATGTGATGTTATATCAAATATGTGTTGAGTTCATGAAAAATAATGAAACAAATAGTGTTATTCAATGACTGTCATAGTATGAAGTGTGAGGCAGTTAACCAATGTTCATAAGTTCGAATTTTGTTATATGTGATCGAGAGATCAAGATAAATTTGTTATTAGATGTAGAAAAATAATTGTTTATACAAATGTTAATAATTAAGTTTTGATTGTATGTACGAATTTATATAAAAGGGACTATAGATGCCTAACAGACATAACCACAGGTAGATCAATTTACAATAAAAGGCCTAACAGCCAAAAATACTAAATAAACACTTATAACTTAAAGGTTAGATACATCAATTAATAATAATTAATAAATACACTATGAAGAGCTAGAAAGAAGAAAAAACATTAAGTTAATAATAATATTTAATAAAATTTATACAAATTATAATAATACCATAATGCCATAATATCGATTGGTAAAAAATAATATCGAAGGTGGATTAAATATAATAAAAAAGGAAAAAAACGGAATTATATCAAAAAACCAGTAGAAGATGTGTATAAAATGATAAACCAGCTATCGGTAAATTTACATTCCGATAGGACATCAAATTGACAAAGAATAGACAAAAAAATATATGAAAGAAACACTATATAGTCAAATATGTGGAAGCGGAAATTAATATAGGTTGCTAGGGAAATTTAATTTAAGAAGAAGGTTGTTGATTTATAAAATAACAAGAATTGCTTTTGTAAAAACTGAAGGTGATGATTTAAAAAACCCAAGAAGAATATATTGAATCGTAATATTCGAAATCAAAAGATACGATTATAAAGAAGATAAAATTCTAATGATAATACTTACATCTATCACTAACATAGATTAATAAAATAACGATATATTATGAAATAATAATCGAGAGCAAATAACCAAATCCTACAAGAAGAAACTTGGACTGTCCCATGTCCGAAGGGAATTGATGGAAAATTAATCAAATATAAAGAATTAATAGTAACGCAACTTATAATATTCACAACACCAGAAATTATAACCTTGCAAATACACGGAACAACACTAACTGCTTCAACCGAAGGAAGAACCTATGTGGATCCTGACGGTGCAGAAGAAACATCAATCGTGCTGTAAAACAATTCAGAAGCTGTATTCCGAAGTGGACAGGACAAGATTTACTTTTATTAAACGGAAGAAAGAAAACTGTGCTTCATAATTGACCAGAACAACGAATTTAGCGATCAACTGCCAACGTGATTTGTTTCGTTAGAGACTGGTAAAGTTATATTATATTAATCATACTAAATACACAACACATAATTTTTGTAAATCTTGCATTCTTAGTATGTATTTTTAGTCTTCCCCACAGTTACAAGAACCTTCACACCCTGAAATAAATAAAATACGAATCAAATATAATATTTAACCAAATATAAACAAAGGGTTAAATGATCAACAATCGATACCTGAATCTATAGTCCCAACATATATTAATTGGAATATATCTTAGTTAATGTGAATTGATAAACAAATAAAGAACCTTTATATATTTGTCACACCTTGTTATTTGGAGTATGGTTTAGTGAACTGGAACAAAAGTAACTGAATAAGTAGAGAATAAATAGTTAATATAAACATCGAATAACCTACAAGTTTCGTTGAGCCGATACTACAGCGCTTATAGCGGAATTATCTGACACCAAAGAGGGAGCGTAAAAATATAAAATCAGACAGAACTCTCTTAAAGGCATAATAGGGTTGGATGAAATTGTAGAATAAATCTTAAGTTATTTAAGTTCTAGGCACACTAACACTGATAATTATTAAATAGTTAAGTTAACATTAATTGAGTACATCCATATATTCCACAACTCCAAATATTTCCGAGAATTTATACAATTAAATTAATAGAACACAATTGACAAATACAACACATATTGACAAATACAACAGAGGGGTTTTTAAGGAGAGGTAACCCGTATTGTAACAATATATATATATATATATATAATTACATTACAAAAAGCAGCCCCATTAAAAAGAAGTGAGTACCTTATTAAACAAATGGAAGAATACAGCTAAGAAGGGATAAAATGACAATTTTTAGTATATAGCACTGTAATGACCATTAACTTAGACAAGACGATGACAAAGACCCCACCCAAGTGATTGGCCGAGTGACCAAATAAATATAAATAACGTTATGATAAACATGTCATACAATTAATAGTAACTAAGAAATAAATGATTAAACTTGAAGGTACAAAACCACAAGTAAGATATGATGTAATTTAATGTAAGAATAAGTAAGATGTAAAGGTAGAGTGAATATTAATGAGTAAACAGTGATAGTGATAGTACAATAATCACAACATAAGACAAAACACAACCAAGAGTGCATGAAGTAGGTAGGGAGTGAGTGAAAAACAATAAGTGAGCAACATTAAATGACAATTAGTGATGGTCATAGTAACCAATATAGTGAATAATAATAATTAATGCATGTTGCTGAACCAAATAACAGTGTATACTGAGAAAAACAATAAGGTAATGAATACTATATAAGGAAAGCAGCTCAAATGCAAGTGTAAAAAGTGTATAGAAAAATCTATATTATTAACCGAAAAAATGTCAGTTACCTGAGGAACTACAATAATAGTGAAATGTGTAAAAGACATATGATTATGAAAAACAGTATGTTAAAATACCATAGGTGTGTATACAGTAATAGTAATAAGTTTTGAAAGAGACAAAACACCATAAAGTAGTATAGAATAAGATGTCATGTTTAAATATAAAATAATAATTATATGTTATAAAAAAATGTTAGTTATAAGATGTTAAGTTATAAATGTTACAGTCCTGAAAGGATAACGGATAGGATTAAAGGTATAATCAAAACCTAAACAGTTACATGTTCTAAAAGAATATTAGACATCAAAAGATGTATGCTAAGTTATTAAAGTTATGTTATAAAAGAATAGTAGAATATAGTAGGAGTGTCATAAAACACTGAAAACGTTATATGTTTTACAAGAATTTTAGCTATAAGAGATATTATTATGTTGAATTATAAAAATAATACTCAAGGCAACAGTAATATGTATTGGAAGGATGGTAAAATCCTAAAATGTTGAATGTTAATTTATCAGACCTAGGTTTAAAAGGTAATAATCTGTTTGAAAAGGACCACTAGTCATAAAACAATATGCACAAATTAATTCTAATTGTATACAAACTAAACAAATTCAATAAGAACATAGGAAAAGGACAAAACTAAATTATAATAGCTATCAACCATTGTAGGCCAGTGTAGGCCTAGAAAAAATATGAAAAAATTGTAAATTGTAATGAAATAACAACATTAAGTGAGGGGAAAGGTTAGGCAAATATAATATATTTAAATAGGGAACTTTAAAAACATAAAGAACGTTCAAAAACGCAATTGTAAGCTAAATAAGTATAAAAAAAAAACAAAATTGTCAAAATACTAAATCAGCAAATACTGAACAGAACCTAGTCATGTTTGATTTCAAAATAATCTATAACAGAAATGCTGTTCAATAGTGCTAATAACATGAGTATTAATAGTACTATCCATCTTCAGGCGGACTGCAAAGGGCCCGACAGAAAGAAGGCGGGTATATGCATACAGTGTGGCTGTGCAGGCCATCTGAAAAAAGACTGCCAAGCTGAGCCGAGATGTTTTCTCTGCGAGAAGCGTGGTTTGGAATCCGATGCTCTAAAACATGTTCCCGGGTCGGGTATCTGTGCGGTCTTTCGACAGGCGCTTGGGAGGGCCCAGAGCAAGTTTGGCCGATGAAGATCCTCCAGGGAAACCTGCATAGGAGCAGGACGGCGGACGCCCTCCTGGAGCAGCTGAAGCTGGACGTGGGTGCCAATCTTCTGATCATCAGCGAGCAGCACCACGATAGAGAGGAACCGGGATGGTATGCTGACTTACTCGGGACGGCTGGAGTCTGGATTCCCGACTCGACCGTGCCGCTCCCTACAAGCAATGGTGCCGGAAGTGGTTTCGTGTGGGTGAGATGCGATGACATCACTTATGTGAGCTGCTACCTCACCCCTAACGAGACCATCCACGAATTTCGTGAGAAAGTGGACAAATTGGAAGACACGATTCGTGAGGTGGAAGGACCCTGCGTGGTCGCTGGAGACTTCAACGCCAAAGCGGTGGAGTGGGGAATGCCTGCGACGTGCACCAGGGGACGGTACGTGTTAGAGATGGCAGCAAGAGTCGGGCTCGCAGTGGCCAATGTGGGCGGTGTCTCAACTTTTAGAAGACCTGGTTACGCCGAGACAATCCCGGACATTACTTTGGTGTCCGACGCATTGGCGCACAGCGTCATGAACTGGGAGGTGCTGGAATACTATACTGGTAGTGATCACCAGTATATCGCTTTCACCCTGCGGAGAGTTCAGCATTCGCCCATAGCTGAACCTAGCCGAACACCTGGCTGGAACGTGTCCAAACTGGACGTGGAGTTGTTGCAGGATGTCATCGCGATCGGAAAGGAGGCGGTGATGAACAGCTTGGGTCCGACAGAGGAAGTCGTCGGTGCGACAATGCGCCTCATACGGAATGCCTGCGATGTGTCTATGCCCAGAAGACCGAGACTCCGCGGGGGTAAGACAGTGGCGTACTGGTGGACAGACGAGATTGCTGACCTCAGGAGACGTTGCTTGCGCTCGCGTCGCATGGCGACTAGAAACAGACGAAGAAATGCGACTGCAGCAGCCGAAGCGCAAGACGAATATCGGCTCGCCAGGAAAAGACTGAAGGAGGCCATCAACAGAACCAAGCGGCTCAAGTGGGAGACCCTCAGGAATGATCTAGATTCTGATCCCTGGGGTCTGGGGTACAGGCTTGTAATGAGCAGGCTTGGAGTCCGGCCTCGTAGCCCAAGGATGGACGAAAATCGGATGCGCTTCATCGTGGACGGTCTATTTCCTCGTCACCCACTGAGGGATCGTGAGGAGTATCCAGGCCCATTGGAAGACGTCCCGATCTTCAGCGAGGACGAGCTATCACTAGCTGTTAGCTCCCTGCACAACAAGAAGGCACCAGGGTCGGATGGTATACCTGCGGAAGTGCTGAGGGTGGTCGCTAGATCCTGCCCCCAGGTGCTACTCAATATGTATAACCGTTGCCTCAAAGACGGAGTCTTCCCGAAGAGGTGGAAGATCCAGAGACTAGTCTTAGTCGGCAAAGGGAAGGGCGGCCCGAATTCCCCGTCGGCATACAGACCTCTTTGTATGCTGGACACGGCGGGGAAACTACTGGAACGTCTACTCAGGCCTCGCCTAGTAGCGGCAATTCGGGATGCAGGAGATCTGTCAGTGAAGCAGTACGGGTTCAGAACGGCCAGATCCACCATTGGAGCCATACAGGAGATCTTGAATGCCGTCCAGGTGGCCCAGCGGGGTAATCACTTCTCCAGAAGGATGGTGCTACTCGCTACACTGGACGTACGCAACGCCTTTAATTCGGCCAGGTGGACAGACTTGCTAGCTGCTCTGGAGGACGTCTTTCAAGCGCCGGACTACCTGCTCCGGATAATACGAAGTTACTTGAGGGACAGGGAGCTCCGGTACGACACAGCAGATGGGCCACGCAGCAGAGAGATAACAGGAGGCGTAGCTCAAGGCTCTATCTTGGGCCCCGACCTGTGGAATGCCTTCTATGATGGAATCCTCCGGATGGAGATGCCAGATGATACCTTTCTGGTAGCATATGCTGATGACGTGGCTGCCGTGATCACCGCGAGAGACGCAGAGGAGGCGCAGCGCATGCTGAACCAGGTCATGCGCAGGGTCCGCAACTGGATGGACGAACACGATCTGAGCCTTGCGACGGAGAAGACAGAGATTGTGCTGCTCACTCGTCGACGTATACCCACAATCACACAGTTCGTGGTGGGGGAAAAGGCGATAATATCAAAGCCAGCGGTGAAGTATCTAGGGGTGCACCTGGATACTAAGCTTTCCTACTGGGAGCAAATTCGATGTTCCTCGGAGAAAGCCGCTAAGGTCGTTGCTGTGCTAAGCAGACTAATGGCAAATGTCGGAGGCCCAGCTGCAGGAAGACGGCGACTGCTGATGTCGGTGACAAACTCGATTCTCCTCTACGGATGCGAGGTCTGGGCCGACGCACTGAAGCAAGAAAAATACCGCAAGCAGATGGCCGCGGTACAACGAAGAGGAGCACTTCGGATTGCAAGCTCCTACAGAACGGTGTCGGAACCAGCAGTGTTGGTCGTCGCTGGAGTAATGCCAATAGATCTGATGGCTGAGGAGAGAAGGAGGGTCTACACAACCAAGGAAGACTTGGGGTTTGTAGAAGCAAGAGCAGTGGCCAGGTCACACTCCATGCGGAGCTGGCAACTACGATGGGAGCAGGAGAGTCGAGCTAGGTGGACGGCGAGGCTGATTGGGAACCTCCCTGAATGGGTGGACAGAACGCACGGCGAGGTAGATTATTACCTTACTCAATTCCTGACAGGGCATGGTTATTTCTGTGCATACCTGCGAAGGATGGGTAAGATGGAGGATCCGTCGTGCGTGTATGGCGACTCAGACTCTGATGACGCTCATCATACTTTTTTCGAGTGTCAACGGTGGGTGCTGGAGAGGCGAGGGCTCGAATCGGAGATTGACCCCATGACGCCTGATAACATCATAGGCGTCATGCTCAACAGCAAAGAGAACTGGGACATGGTTGTGACCTTCGTGAGGATGGTCCTGCGGCAAAAGAAGCCTGAACTGGACCGTCTCACAGGTCGATGATATAGATAAAGCTGTAGAAGCCTTGTAGGCGCAATACGAGGTGCCACCCTGAAGCCATACGAATAGTTGTTCCAGGGGGGGTTCCCTGCCTGTAACTTGGAGGTTTTTTAGTGGGTGCGAGTCCCACACACCGGGAGACCAGTCGGGTGTCTCCTGATGGTGCATAATGCATTTTTCCTCCCACGCAAAAAAAAAAAAAAAAAAAAATAGTACTATAAGCAAATTATCTGAATTAGAAAACATTTAATCATTTTGTGTAAAAATTATAAGCTATGTCTAACAATGGGCACAAAATTTCTCAACCAGTGAGAAGGGTAGGCTTCAAGCCCAGAACCAAAAAAACCGTTACAAATATTTTAACAGTTCATTATTAGCTTCAGAAGAGAGCAGATGAAAAATAATTGCAGCTCCAATTAATTCAATAAAAGTATAACTTAAATGGACTAACAACATTATAAAGGATTAAAATGAACACCAAGATTGGCCGAACATATTAACCAGATCAAATTAAACAAAATTTATGAAATACAGAAAAAATAAACTAATAAATTAAAGAAAAAAGAAAGACAAGAAGGAAGCCACATGAAGAAAACCATAAACCCTACATGAAAATAAAATATCAGATGAACAGGAAAACGTAAAGTATAAACTGAGTTAATTAACAAAATATCGAAAAAACTTATTTCACTACACTGTGACGCTGTTGCACTAAATATTACACTTAGTTCAGACACTCATCCACTGAATAACATTTAATAATTAATTTATATTTTTTAAACTGTTTAATTAGGATAATAACACTATTTGGAAATAGAAAACATTATTTCGAAAGATAAAAACTTAACCTCTATTCACGATTTGAACTAACGCTTACTTTAGATACTAAAAGTATATTTATAAAGAAAATATCTAACATTTAATTGAGTTTTATGTGAAAGTTTGTTTCTCGAATCATTTTGTTAACTTTTGCTGTAATCCAAAGAACTTTGACTAAATAACCATTGTAAAATTAATTTCGACAAACGATGTACGTTGTTTTTGTCAGCCGACCCAACATAGCCAACCGCTGAGTTAGAAATCAATCAGAGCTGGAGCACAAATTTATATTTGTATAATAATTTCTTGTACAGTATTAAAAGATAAAAAGCCAGAACCGCTATCCAATAAACCAGTACTGAGAATTAATACCAGTTTATTGTTTCATTTGATAATATTGATGTATTGACCTCTTTAATATAGCACAGGTGGAAATTTTTTACCAAAAATAAAGGTTGGTAACACTGTCGCTCAAGAGCGAATTTCGAATTCAACTAAGACATTGCAGTAAGTTGTACTGTTTCCTTAAAGAAGAAAGAAATTGTGAAGAGAAACTTTTAATTGTTTTTAGTATAAACAATTTGGCGCCTAAATCGGGGAAACAAAGCTTAATTTATATCAGGTAAGAAGGAAGAAGACGGTGTTGAGGCGGGTACTGGTAAGTTCACGAGAGCGAAGGTTAGCGGGAAAATATACGAAATTTTGGACATTAGAAAATAACGCAGGCGGAGTCGAATTAATAGAGTACGACTCGAGAAGTCGTTATAATATTCAACACTTTTTGCTACAGTCTATTTCTTGATGGATATATAATATGTTTAAATATATACATATATATATTAACTTTGCCTCAAGATGTTTTTTCCCTTATATGGAACATGTTTCGGGAAACTTATTGTTCCCATCCTCAGCCTAGAGGTTGTCAAGTTTCCTCGCTGAGGATGGGAACAATAAGTTTCCCGAAAAATGTTCCACATAAGGGAGGTAAACTAAAGTAATTATATAACAAATCTTGATAGTTTATTACATAATAAAATATTGTGTACAAAAAGTTGGTCACCACCAGTAGAACAACGTGCAGCTTGCGTAGTGAAGAACACTTTTCTAGTGAGCGGAATTTACTCAGCTTTCTGATTTAACATCAACATGGAAGTAGCTTACACATAATCATAGCTTACAGATTTTTTATAATTACAAGAAAAAATCATTTAGCAAAAATGTCCATGATTTTTTAATTTTAGCGTAGGTTATTATTTTATTAGTTACAAGAGCTGAAGTATAATTTAAAACAATAATTTACGCATGATTTATAATAACTTCGTACTGCTTAAAATAAAATGGAAAATCACTTATATGTTTTCTTGGTTGTAAAGTGATTATTAATCATAAAATATATATTAGCATGTGTATAAAGAGCTCAGTTGACTTTACAATTTACATCGTATAAAGGAATTGAAGTAATGATTGTAAAACAGTGCCTTGATGATTTGTTTTTTTTTTTTAATTAATTCTAAACTGTTAATTCCGAGCGAATTCTAATGGATTTTTAAGTTACTAAGCAAAAATGTTATTAACAGAACGTAAAACAATTTTCAAAAATATTCCGCTTATGGCTTATGTAAAACCCTGTTCATACCGTCAAACGCTGTAATCAACTAAGTTACAACAGTGTCCCTTACCCTGCAGAAAACAACCGTCAAAGAACATGATACGTTTGACAGGTGTGAATGTCAATAATCAAGTAGTTCATGGTCTGACCTTGCCATCCTTACGTAACTAACATATCACATTTTAACATATACACATTGCCATCACATTTTCCCGTTAACATATTTTTGCCATTATCATAACACTTTATCAGGGTCCTCAGTGTTTACAACTGTGTCTCATTAAATATCAGAATCGTTTGTCTATTGATGGTCCGATTGGCATACAACATATTATCAAATATAGGCCTACACGGAGACAACGAGAAACCTCAATGCGCGTGAAATGTATGCACATGGGCGCGTTAAGTTTTATATAAATACAAATAAAATTTTTACTATTTTATTTATTAAAATACTGTTATTCTTAGTGGCTATTTTTTAACTTAAATGTATTTTATTAAAACGACTTATAATTTTAATATTTAATTTTATAAATATTATAAAATATTGTAACGTTACATAACCCGGTCCCAATAAATTAAATCATAATAACATCAAGGTCAGAAATGGGTAACCTATGGCTCGCTTAAAATTAAATTATATCACTCAACATGATAAACAATTCGAGTGGTATACAGTGCAAAGTGAGTTATAGTGTACCCATTGAGGTGGAAAATAAAAGTGAAAGTAACGTATTACCAAACTGTGCTGTAGGTTTGGAAATTATAAAACTATGAGAGTAGGCTGTAATACTACTAACTGATTTTGTATTTTTATTTATTTAAAGTAATATTTATATTGTATGGACAACCAATTGTTATACATAAGTTGTAACATAACAAAATTATCACACTAAACATTTGAATTAATGTTACATAAATAAAAGAAAAAGTTCCATAGTGAGTGAGAGGAATAAATTGTTTAAGGATTACCCTAGAAACTGTATAATTAAGTCTATAAAATGTGAATAAAAATGGAAGATAATAAAGAAAACCATTAATTAAAATAACCTACTATGAAAAAACCAGTTAAACCAGCAGTATACCCAGTAGATTGGGGAAGCAGTACAAAAAGGGAAGGACCATAAAAAAGGAAATAATCTGTCATGAAACCATTTTGATAAGGAAACTACTAATGTGATATTTGAAGAAGGGACAAAACATATCAAGATTCCAACAAAGAGACCAGAAACAGGAAGAGATATGCCAAAACAAAATGTTAATCATATAATAAATACCATGAGACAAAATTGAAACCGATATAGGTAAACCCCAAACAAGTTACAAGATACAATACTATAAAACACAAATTGTATATTAGTTGTAAGTGTAATATGTTAAAAAATATGTCAAAAGAGACTACCATAGTGTAGAACTCACTAAAAAGACTACCAGAGTGTAGAATCCAATAAAGTGAAGTGAGATAACAAAATTAAGAAACTACAGAGTGTATAGTGAGAAACATAGTTAAAAAATCTATGAAAAAATCTTCAATGAAGTTTAAGTATTATAAAAAGACTACCATGAGTGTAGAATAATAATAATAAAACCATTGGAATGAAAGACAGTCTAAGGACTGACAACATTACCAGTAATAAGAGTTTTTAAATTAGATATAAGAAAAACTATTACATATAAAATGTTTTCTTTAATTATAGCTAAGTAAATGGTGAGAAGGACAAAAATACCAAAGGACAGTTCATAACTGAAGGTATGACTAATATTAAGATGTTTGTTATTTATTATTAATTAGATAATATTTTAGATGTAAGGTGTAAATAGATACACGATGTTTTTTTTTTTAATCACAGTTAAAGTGTTTTCCAAAGAATCATAAATACACAAGACAGTTAGTGACTGACAGTGTTACTAGTAATAGGAGTTTTTTATTTTTTCTAATTAAATTATGTCTAGGATAAACTATTTTGTTATCATTTGATGATACAGTAAAAAACAATAGGAATAAGATGTTTTTGTTAAAATTAGGTGATATATGGAAAATAGTTGATAATAAGAAGTTTTTGTTAAAATTAGGCATAAGATGTTCATGTTATGGTTCAATGATGTTATTAGTATAAAGAAGGTTTAGTAGATACAAGATATTCTATTGTATTTAAAATCATGTCATTTAATTTTCCATTGTGTAAGTCAGAGAGGCAAGTAGGGCATAAAAATGTAATAATTTTATTCAAATCAGTAAACCATGTATAATTGTACAAACAGACCAGCCAAGACACCATTTTTGTAAACACAGATTGGCCTATAAACAAAAAAATTATCTATCAAAGAATTAATCTATGTAATAGGAATAGAATTCAATACATACAATACAGAAATTGAAAGTATAATTAATACAGATACAGTTAATAGCAAATAGAATGACAAAAGAAAGAAAATTAACTTCTTTTGGAAACAGTCAAAAATAGGCTTATGATAGTAATCAAATCAGACTAAACAGCAAATTAATCAATATTGAAGTGTTTTAATAACCAAATAATTAACAACAAAGTAATTACGGAGTTATTAGGTGTATTCCAGGGAAATATTATACCGAAAAAACAAATAAAAACCTTTAAAACACTGAATTTGTACAAAATATGGGGAATACAATTATTATATAAAATTGTAATTTTTGGGCTTAAATGAGTTTGAAACAAACCCAGCTATATATCAAAAGATGTAAAATTAAATAATCAATATTACTGAATAGTTAGATTCATGTAAAATTAAGAAATATTTGAAATACAGTAAAAAATAAGAAAACTTGTTATGTATAGTTAGATAGTGAAACAAGTCTTAGACAGATATTTTATAATTAAACAATATGAAGAGGAAAAAGACATACCACAAATTGCCTTAAAACGACGACGTTGCGTCTATTAGTCTATTGTTAATCGCAAAGCTGAACAGTTGAAAAATGTATTAGCGGAGTATTGAAAACGAAATAATTTATATTAAAACCAAGTGTGGTTATGTGGCGTGTAACGGAGATGAACTAACAAGTGAAATAACATTATCTATCTATGTCTAACACTTCACAAGTTTCCAAAAACACAGTATAACACCATAAAACTCAACGCCAGAAATTGACAGCCATTTTGGACAATTTTTGGAACGAATTCACAGAGAACCAACACACATATTTGAACACCACACTACACAAGAGATCCATCCAGAATTCGACATCGCAGACGACGAGGGGACATTCAACACTATATTTTGGAACAACACCACTTCGCAGAAAAGGGAACATCGTTTTATTTCTGTGGGAGAAGATCTTCAATTCCAACGGCATCATAGCAGTTAAAATCGAGCAGACGGCGGCCATTGCTGAATTTCTATAAAGACGATCAAACAGTGCTTCCTGGAGCGGAGTGACGTCATTTCTTCGACTTGGTTCGAAATTTAAATAATTTCTTTCTAATTGACAATTGTAATAATAATTCTGTTCTATTTCAGATATTAACATTTAGTTTAAGAATACCTGTTAAATGTATCTTGTTCCTTGCCCTCTGACCATTTCGACTCGTTAAAAGAACCATAAATTTAAACTTGTAAAAAATATATTTGTTGATTTTTCTCACTGCCGACTGTGGCGAATATTAGCCAGTGCCTGGGACATGCGCAGTTTGACTGGCGCACAATTTTGAATGAATAAACGCAAATCAGTATTCAGTTACCAGCATTGTTTTTATTTCTACCATTAATGTTATTATTATTTTTTATTAAGCAAAAACATAATTCACATTGAGAGAATAGATATAGGAGGAAATTACAAACTCAAATAATTAACTAATTATTAATTAATTAAATTAAATCATTCCATCAAACTCGATACAAGAACGAGAAAAAATATTTGCAGAATTTTTAAAGTTTGATGTATTTGTTATTTAACAATCAAACACACCTAGTTATAACATACTCTTGTCATCAATATCTTTATATTTTGTTTATTATTACACTTGAAATTATATTACAATTTGACTAGCCTAAACAGTGGGACTTTAAAGAGTCAGACTGACCCAGTGATAAACAAAATATCAATACCCAAACACATATATATTTCAATTATATTTATATTTTTATTTTTATTTTTATTTGTAATATTATTTATATTACAAAGTTAATGTTACATTTTTAAAAATATTTGTGTTGTAATATAGGATATCCCAGGGTTAGTTTTAAAAGACATAAAAATTTAAATACCAAAAGATAATAAAAAATTAAAATAATACTATGAGGGAAATGGCAACAGGAAGTAGTGCCGTGTAGGAATACTATGAGAGACTAAATAAATAATATATAAATTTATTTAAAGATAATAAAATTATCAAATACTTATATACAATGTCATAAGAAAATGAACCAAAACTTATTATGTAAACTAAATTGGTAAAGAAACCGGAATGGAAAGGAATTATTTTTCCATAAATAAAATATAAATTTATAATAATTACAAACTGCCTGTATAATAAAAATACTATGTGTTACTAAGAGTGATGAAAATAACAAGTATTGTTAAGAAAAAATTTGGAAATATAACCAGAGAGTTGAGAAAAAGATGCTACTACAATTATAATAAAAAATAACCTTTTCGGAACTTGAGAGGAGTGTAAATTGATACTAAATTAACTTACAACATGACCACTATCGAATCATACATGATTTATCCAAATTAAATGGTTATACTCATTAATAAACAGTGAATGAAAATCTTCTGATGATCCAACCTGGTTTCGGCCTAGTTCTAGTTGACGATTGGAAAATACGCCAGACGGTAAGGAAATTATAACGCAAGACGGACATCACCGGAGAAAAGCTTCATTCCAGTAAGAACCATACGGAGCGAGGTAATATAAACATTTCGTTTAATAGTTCAAGAAGAAAACGCATTCCGAACGTTGATATAGAACAAAAATTAGTCATTTCATAATCATATGTTTTTTAAAGTAAACAAAGCACGCTGCTCTCTTACGGACATTCCTGGAACTACATACTAAACGAAAAATAACAAATTTATTTAATTATTTTCGGTATTTGTACAGCTTAGTAATTATCCATTTCTGACACTCTCGTAACAAAAAGAACTTACCCTGAACCCTGGGGAATTATTAAGAATTATATATTAATTGATGTTTTTTTTTTATATAGTGTAAAATTTGGTAAACAACACCATATATGTTTTTCTCTTTAGACAATTCCATGTTTACTCTGTGAAGTCGAGATTATGTTTTATTGAAGGAAAGAGCAATTGTAATACTTGTATTTTGGTGGCAGGAAACAAAAACCAATAATATAAATACATAATATTATTGAAAAATAATCTTGAATACTAAAGTGTTATAATTTTTTTGTAGTGGGTAGTTGTAATCAATTTCAGCACAAAAACAGAAGAAATCAACACATCGGACCAAATTATGCTGCAGTGTAGGCTGGTTGAACTAAGCGTAGAAACTTATCTCACCATCAGCTGATTTAAATCACAGCGAACAATTTGAAAGAAATCCGAAATCGGCTAAACTGAGTGTAAATAATTGATACTTACTCTCTCTTCTTCATAAGGCTGAACAACTTCACTCCTTGACCCCAAATCACACACTCTCGATTTCTATTTAGATTGAGTAACACATTAGAAAATCCTTTATTTATTTTTTTTAAGAAACGTCAGTTATTACAATTCATAAGTGGCGACTGCGGAGAGGCGGAAACTTTAATAATAACAAAAGCCGTACGTTTCAGAATTGACGCTAACAAAGTGGTGCATATAAAATAACTCTACTCCGCCTCTCATAGAAAAATCGCTACGTTACAGTTTGGCGAACCCAACAGTGGGGTTTGACTCAGACTGACGTTTCGCTTAATAACACCTCAAAAGTAGTGCGTTACAAGTTTGGCGCTCAACGTAAAAGGGCGGTAATTAGAAAAGAATTTTGATATTTAATAAAAATATACCAAAAAATCTAATTATCGTTGGGAGTTACGAGAAAACAAGAAATGCATAATACCCGAGTCAAATCGAAGAAGAGGGCAGAAGAGAAGGAGAAGGAAGAAGGTGGACAGGAACAAGAAATAGAATTAGTCACGGACAGTGAAATGGACCAACAGACAGGTGATACAGAAGAAACCGAAGTAGTTATGGACACGGAAACGGAAATAATTGAAGAGGATGCCCAAGGGGACCAACCAGACAAAGCGGTAGCCAGAGAAGAACCTAATTGGCAAGACATGATGAAATTTATGGCTGAACAATTTAGAAAGCAGGAGGAAAACTTGAGACAAACTAAGGAGGAAAATAAGGAAAACTCAAGGAAACAAAATGAAACTTTGAGCGAAAAATTTGATAAAATAGATGAGAATTTTAAGAAACAGGAAGAGAACTCAAGGAAACAGAATGAAACCTTGAGGGACAGTTTAAAACAAATGGAGAAAATAAACGAAGAAAATTTAAAACAATTTGAGGGGAAAATGGAGAATTTCAAGAAGGAGATATGGGAAACTTTCGGGGAGAAGTTTGAAAATGTTAATACACTTAGCCAAAAAGCAGATACATACAAGGAGGAGACAAATAAACAAGTGGACCATAGTGCCAAGAATTTGGATGAAACATCAGACAGCACTTTAGAAGGTATTAAAGTAAGTCCGAATACAGAAGAGAGGAGGAAGGAAATAGAAATTACAGAATACCAAGGTGTAATGCCATCTGAAAATAAAAATAGCCACAACAAAAAGGATGTTCAAACCGTGGAAAAGAAGACCAAGAAAATAATAAAAACAAGTAGAAAGAAAATAATAAATACCAAGGAAGAATGGGAGATGATTACAGGTGGATTAATTAATGTATTTAACCTTCTGATTAATGAACAAAGGGAGTTAATTAAGTTTAGATATCAATTAAATAGGTCGACAATGGAAGTGTATCAGACAATATCAGTCGTATCTTCAAGACGGAATACAACATTCAAATATTTGGTAAATAATTCAGAGGTAAAAGGGAATGGAATGAGATTAAATATGAGCAACTATGTTATGTTAGAGGAGGTACAATACTTATTAGTTAAAAAGGAACGAATTATGACGGAAGACCGGTACTTAAGTGAAAGTTTCATAGCAGCAAAGTGGGAGAGCCGGATGGTAAGAAGATTATCAAGGAGAGAATTAATTCCGAACACCCCAGTAATCCGAGTAAAGGGAGTACCTGAAATAATGGACCACGGTTAAACAGACTCCAAACAAACCAGAAAAAAGGGACGGATTTTATGGATACAGGACCAAGCAACCCATTGTAAATAAAAACCCCAAAATTCAAAAAGCACGTAAGGACAACTTACTCAAGTTATTTCGAACAATATAATTTAAAATAAAGAGAATAAATACCCCAAAATTCTAAAAGTATGTAAGAACATCTTACTCAAGTTATTTTGAAACCATATAATTTAAAATAAAAAGACAAAACACCAAGAAAACGTAAGAGCAGATTATATAATTTAATTATAAATAACTGATTTAAACTGAAATAATAGGAAAAAGTAATATTTTTAATGGTAACAAACAGAAGAAAAATTAAATGAACAAAAACAATTGATGGTAATGTGCTCAGATAAGAAGAATAAAGAATAATTTAATGACTCCAATGAAACTGAAGGAGGATGATAATTAATACAATAATTAGAATTTCTCGGAATTGAAGATTATATAAGAAGAGGTGATACGGAGAAATATGTCACAAGAAGTAAAGTCAAAAGAATTTTAAAATAATGCCTATCAATAATGTTATATGCTATTAGTAATGGAAAAGAAGAAGGAATCAAGGAGAAGAAGAAATATATAAATAAATGCAAACAGCTACAGTATGAAGAATCCCAAAAGTGTTTAGTACTAGTCGCTAATTGACTACTACTTATAAGTTTTTATTTTTATGTATTGACCGTAGAAATGTTCCGGCAATAATTTTTATGAGCAGGGATGATGTTCCCCTGGTCTCAGAAGGTGTAAGGATGGACAGCGGAGTTATGGACCCAAGAGTGGCCACCCGACTGGTACCACCGCACAAGATAGGAAAAAATGTTAAGGAAATTGAATATTTAAGGGATAATAATTATAAAATAGCTGAAAAGATTGAGATTAGATTCCAGAAGTACAGATGAAGAAAATAGAAGGAAGATAGCAGACCGACGCTTAATTGATAAAGATAATTTATAGAAGTAAATAGAAATGGGTGTTAAAACAAGTTTAATATGATTAGTGTGACCAGTCCTTATCAAATAAAATGTGGAAGTACCACTACCCAGAAATAAATAATTGATGAATTTTGCCTCCAACAGAGAGAGAGTAGAGTAAGAAAACAGCAATTACCACCAGTCTGAATTACCAGTCAGAGTTTACAACCAGTTTGAAAATGAAACACTATTATGAAGATAAAACCAAGACTATTAGGAGAATGGAAATAATCAACAATTTATTTTTAATAAACAAGTAATACCAAAATAAATTTGTTCTAGTGGGGGGGCTTTATGTAACGTTACATAACCCGGTCCCAATAAATTAAATCATAATAACATCAAGGTCAGAAATGGGTAACCTATGGCTCGCTCAAAATTAAATTATATCACTCAACATGATAAACAATTCGAGTGGTATACAGTGCAAAGTGAGTTATAGTGTACCCATTGAGGTGGAAAATAAAAGTGAAAGTAACGTATTACCAAACTTGCTGTAGGTTTGGAAATTATAAAACTATGAGAGTAGGCTGTAATACTACTAACTGATTTTGTATTTTTATTTATTTAAAGTAATATTTATATTGTATGGACAACCAATTGTTATACATAAGTTAATGTTATATTTTTAAAAATATTTGTGTTGTAATATAGGATAACCCAGGGTTAGTTTTAAAAGACATAAAAATTTAAATACCAAAAGATAATAAAAAATTAAAATAATACTATGAGGGAAATGGCAACAGGAAGTAGTGCCGTGTAGGAATACTATGAGAGACTAAATAAATAATATATAAATTTATTTAAAGATAATAAAATTATTAAATACTTATATACAATGTCATAAGAAAACGAACCAAAACTTATTATGTAAACTAAATTGGTAAAGAAACCGGAATGGAAAGGAATTATTTTTCCATAAATAAAATATAAATTTATAATAATTACAAACTGCCTGTATAATAAAAATACTATGTGTTACAAAGAGTGATGAAAATAACAAATATTGTTAAGAAAAAATTTGGAAATATAACCAGAGTTGAGAAAAAGATGCTACTACAATTATAATAAAAAATAACCTTTTCGGAACTTAAGAGGAGTGTAAATTGATACTAAATTAACTTACAACATGACCACTATCGAATCATACATGATTTATCCAAATTAAATGGTTATACTCATTAATAAACAGTGAATGAAAATCTTCTGATGATCCAACCTGGTTTCGGCCTAGTTCTAGTTGACGATTGGAAAATACGCCAGACGGTAAGGAAATTATAACGCAAGACGGACATCACCGGAGAAAAGCTTCATTCCAGTAAGAACCATACGGAGCGAGGTAATATAAACATTTCGTTTAATAGTTCAAGAAGAAAACGCATTCCGAACGTTGATATAGAACAAAAATTAGTCATTTCATAATCATATGTTTTTTAAAGTAAACAAAGCACGCTGCTCTCTTACGGACATTCCTGGAACTACATACTAAACGAAAAATAACAAATTTATTTAATTATTTTCGGTATTTGTAAAGCTTAGTAATTATCCATTTCTGACACTCTCGTAACAAAAAGAACTTACCCTGAACCCTGGGGAATTATTAAGAATTATATATTAATTGATGTTTTTTTTTATATAGTGTAAAAATTTGGTAAACAACACCATATATGTTTTTCTCTTTAGACAATTCCATGTTTACTCTGTGAAGTCGAGATTATGTTTTATTGAAGGAAAGAGCAATTGTAATACTTGTATTTTGGTGGCAGGAAACAAAAACCAATAATATAAATACATAATATTATTGAAAAATAATCTTGAATACTAAAGTGTTATAATTTTTTTGTAGTGGGTAGTTGTAATCAATTTCAGCACAAAAACAGAAGAAATCAACACATCGGACCAAATTATGCTGCAGTGTAGGCTGGTTGAACTAAGCGTAGAAACTTATCTCACCATCAGCTGATTTAAATCACAGCGAACAATTTGAAAGAAATCCGAAATCGGCTAAACTGAGTGTAAATAATTGATACTTACTCTCTCTTCTTCATAAGGCTGAACAACTTCACTCCTTGACCCCAAATCACACACTCTCGATTTCTATTTAGATTGAGTAACACATTAGAAAATCCTTTATTTATTTTTTTTAAGAAACGTCAGTTATTACAATTCATAAGTGGCGACTGCGGAGAGGCGGAAACATTAACACCTCTCAACAAAAAAAGCGGTACGTTACAATATTTACTACGTCTTTTAATATTTAATAAATTTGTATACACAATTACTCATTTTATCTCAAAAATAATAGCTGACAAAATTGCAGAGAAAATTTCATAAAGGACTAGGGTTGAGGTTTAATGAACAGAAGAAAAAGTAGGCCTGCTAATGAAAAACGTAGAAGTAGTATTCCAGTGACTTGGACATTTAAGCACAATAGTTTCGTGACTGTGTATTTCGTAACAGGGGAACTGTTTGTGGGATAAATGCTGGGAAAGAGGCCGTTTGAGAAGTCTTAGATATAGTGACTACAAAAGTGGGGTTCGATACGTCAAGTTAATAAAGTATAGGCCTACGCATATTTCATTAATACTGCAGCGTGTTTTCTTTCCTACTCTGAAGAGGTTGTGTGTTGCTCGTTCTGGAAATCGAACTTGTAGGTATATCTAAACTAGGCTGAACCAAAAACCGGTACATTTTCGAGAACGAATTTTTCCTAGATAACATTTTTATTGCAACTAATACATACACCCATTATTCTGTTAGAACTATAACTATTATTATTAATTACAATATTATTATTATTAACATTCCATTGCTATTATTATTTAATTGTTATTAAGTTTATTGTTGGATACACACACACACACACAAATTCATTCTCACGTCCCTGTATAAGATCTGAAACTCATGCTACACAAAACTGCATGTCCCCCTAGAATGAACCGCACTTCTATTCAAAAGTCGTTTCTTTTTTCTTGTATACTTTCTTTTAAGAAAGTTGAAGAAGCTGAAAACCTTTTCAATTCAAAAACAGCATCCTACTGTACATCGAAAATTTAGTGTCATAAAACATGTGACTATTATCTGGAAAGATGATGCAAGTGTAAGATCTTTTGAATAATTAAAAATTTGACATCTGTGCGCGCGCGTAGCCGTTTCATAGTTTCGTAAAAATTTGATTTTGTTGCCTCTTTTATAAAGTAATAAAAATGAGTCAAGTAATAACACAATGGAATTTATAAATTCCCCTCCCCACCAAATTAACTTACATTTTGTATTAAACAATTTACATAGGCCTAATGTGTGCATGCTAGGCTAATGTTAATATATATATTTTTTTGAGATTACAGGTACTCCTGTCTATCATTTCTGTGTAGTCAGTGGCCGCAAAATTTAATTGACCTTCGCTTCCCTTAGGAGCTTTGTTTCTCACCTTCATCATTCTTCTTAGCCTTAACCTCTGTTATGATTTCTTTCGTCTACAATCATACTCAAAAGCAAATTTTCAGGGTGAGAAAAAAATGAGTTACGTTCAGTCATAGGGTCTCTACTACTTGAAGTAAATTTTCAGGTAGGTACCTTGATGTTTCTATAGCTTCAAATACATGCTTAGGGCCATCTGTAAAGTACTTGCTTTTCTTTATATTAAACCAGACAGGAATGTAGACTTTAATATGAAAGAATGTAATAGCTTGTGATCATGTGAAGGATTTATGAAACTTACGTAGAATCTGAGAACTCTGTTTGCCATAGTTAACCATCTTGAGTGTGAAAGAAGGAGTGTGAGATCACGAACAGACAAATTTTCTGGACATTTACCTGATTTTACTGCAGAACTAATGTCAATGGAAGATATTAACCGATTTTTTTATTTCTCTCTTTTTTACTTCACTTATCTGTCCTAGTTTTTTTCCAAGTTTTTCGCGGTATAGCGAATCGAAAAAAAATTAAAATATGTTTCGGCCCACCCTATTCTTGACCCATTTATTTATTTATTTTTTTTAAACTAAATTCCTTACTTTGAATTAGTTACCTGTTCAGTTACTTTGAACACAGATTTACCTGTTTTAAAAATGTATTCTCATTTATCCAAATGGATGCAGACAAAAACAACTGAACTGTGTCTTCTTAAACTTTATTCCATATATACAAAAAGAGGTAAATTTGCCTTTCCTAAAATTTTGATCTTTATGATGAACAAGAAGGGTCAAACAATTATTATATGTAACAGATATCGTATAAATGCTTAATAGATAAATATTAAGTAACTGATTAAATAAAAATTTAACGTAGAAAATTAAAATGATAAATGATAAATACACAGATAAACATTCATTCTTTTTGACAGATTCTGGAGAAAGAGAATTTTATCTGTAGTGTAGAACACCTCTTAGTTTTTGTAACTCCCAATAAGCGCTTTTGAGCGAATTATGTCATGCTTAGAATGGAATAATGCTCCTTAATGTGCGATGATGCTCAGGACATTGTTGTAATAATGATGCCCAGAATGGAATAAAGCACAGTGTAGTTACTACGCAGTTACAATAATAAAAAATAAAAGTTTTGCTATAATATACTGAAAAGCGTTAATGTGTTCTAAAAAATAGCACGCTTACGTTAATGAGAAAATTTAAATTAAAAATTGTTCAAAATGTAACATTCTCGGCGTTTATAACAATGCTATGATAACTTAAGAATTAAAACTATATCTTTCATTACGCTAAAAAAATACACTATCCTAGTCAGTAATAAATAAATAAAAAACACAAATGTTTGACAGCTGCCATAAAGTAGAAAGCGTTTAATCAGATCAAGAATTTCTAACTCACATTTAGACGACTGTTTGCAAAAAAGTCACTGAACTCTAAGATTAACTGTCGAGTTACACATCTATCAACACTATGCTTCACAAGGATGCAATGCTTACTAATAATCAAATTTGTCGTTGTTTAAAATCAGCTGATTTCAAGAAAACGAATTGTTATTAGGTCGGTTGCGAAACACACATCAGTTGCAAATACTGCAGCTGTGATGACTGACAAAATTATAACTCAAGCAGATAATATCTACGTAGTTAAGAGAGATAAATGTAATCATGGACCCATAGGTCAATTATAAAGGAGGTCAATAAGACAAAACATTCTTAAATATTAAGAAATACAAATCGAACGAACACGCATAGTAATTAAGCACAGTTTTGTAACGTATATATGTTTGTTATTAAATATGATCTCCAAAGCCGATATTGATGTTTGCTGATTCAAGGGGAATGCCCGTGCATGTTTACGTATTACTAAGTCATTTTGTGAGTTGTCCATTTGTACGTCATACCAAAATAAATTCTGTTAGTGATAAATTTTAATGATAAGAGAGGTTTGTGTGCTCCGATGCGGTGCCGGACTAACTTCGACAGACGAAGTCCCCATTGTCTCTACGCATCATCTAATCTCTCTAATCCTTTTATCACCAAATAAATATTCTGACTTGTAAGCTTGGGGGAGGGGGTACCTGTTAAACAACCAGCACATCTACTCTTTTTTTAGGGAAGGGGAGCGGGGACTAATGCCTAGCACCTTAAAACTGAGCCATCTTCGATAACAGTCACTGATCCCCACCCCAAAGGGTGGAGAATGGTTTATAGTGACGACGCAGCACTATAAAAAAATTGATATGAAAACTTGTTTTGGATTGACGTGTACAAGCCTTGTTTTGTTAATATCTAAATCTATAATACATAAATAGAGTACGTACCGCGATTACGCTATAAATCTCAATAAAATATCCCTTCGAACTTTTCTTTAAAGGACTCTTCTATCACCAAATATTAGGTCTCGTATATAGCTTTGAAACAGGGATATTTTCTTTTCTAAATCATCATTATAACCATGACTGTTGTCACATCCTTTACTTGTTCTGTCAAACAATTTTTCCAAACTATTTTTCTTCTTGTTAGTGTTTTACCACTGCAGATAATTACCACTGGAAATTTGGCCTTGGCTTCCGATAGTTTATGGTTCAAGTCATTTCTTCCTATATAGCTGAAAACATTTCGGCAACGTATAATTCAGGACTTGGTAAAATGCGTTTAAGAAGAATGACACTTGTTATACCCGTGAAAAATAATTACTCTTAATATGCCATTGTTTTGGTATCGTTTCGACAATTAGACATTACAGTGGCGGTAGGAGTTATGGTTGCAAAGTTGCACAGCCACTAGTTCAGAATAATTAAATTATACAATAAAATATAAAAACCATTAGGCAGGTAAAAGTGTAATTATTTCTCAATGAACACTGTGTTAATTTTGTTGGTTTTCAATGAAAACCACGCAGCATGATGGTGTACTAGTAATCTGTATCTTTTGTGGAGCTCATAGACACTACAAGGAGTATGATACTATTCCTCACAGTTTCTCAATCCCGTGTATTTGAGTTTGGTTATTATAACACGATTTGAAACTATCCTGCGGCGTATCCTTAGTAGACTATTAACAGAATACACTCTTATTCATTTTTAAGACTTTTCCACTCTAGTGTTTTGAATTAGTTGAATAAATGTGTTACCCGTTGTTTTAAAGTTCTAAAAATAAGACTAATTCCAAAACATTGTATAAAAAATATTAAATATTATTTTCGTTATTTCGCATTAAAACATAATGTGCTTGTGTGTTTAATTCCTGTTGCCTGATTTCATCTTAAAAAACATTGTAAATATTTCTTTTTTGCAAAGAGCGAGAGAGGAAAAATCCAAATAAAAAAAGGATCGGATGACCAGTCCTCCAAAAATAATAATTTAAATTGTAAAATCGGGTAATCGACAATTTTACTGAACCTTTAACACAAATTGTTTCAAACGTACTGCCTGGCTGCCTGGTTGTGATGAAACCAATGCATTGTTTTCCGTGCTGATTGTTTGGATGGCAGTTATCGGTCAGGCCATCGAAACCTATTAAGTAATTAACGAAATATTTCTGTTACAAATTAAATTACAAAATGTACTAAGTGTTATAACTAACAATTTTGTTCGTAGAACATCGTTATTAATTCACATTACTAGTCTTCATGTAATTCTACCTTTACACTAATTCGTCTTATCCGTGGCTCTGATTGTGTTCTTCCCTAGGCCAGAAAAAAATCGACAATGTATGAACTTCCCTACAATGTTTATCCTATATAAATATAATTTTAGAATGATTGGTGTTTTATCCTATATAAATATAATTTTAGAATTATTGGTCAAATAAATAATAGTTTATTTTTCTGAAATAATTAGTTCCTCAGGAAACCTAACCAAGATTGAGTGTCTGTATACAATATGTAATGTTTGCGGGAATTTGCGTTTGACGTTGTTTTTATACACAACTGAACGAGCACAGCGAGTTGTCAGTTCTTACTCGGCTGTTTACATTTGTCTATCTGTAATTCTGTCTAATTGGGCCATGTCCAGGCTCACGATAACATTTGAACGCATAAACCAAGTTTCGTAAAATTTGGCATGCATGTTCATACTTTTACCCTAAAGAATCCTGTTGTTTTTGCGATCTATCCCTTAAAAATAGGGGTGGAAAGCAAAAATGTGGGGTGAGGGATAAAATTGTGAAAAAATTGCAAAAGCCCATGTGAGGTATCAAATTAAAAGAACTCTTAACTGCAGTCTGAATATAGTGTTCATTTTTGAAGATTTCAATATTTTTTTATGTCAGGACGCAAAAAGTGGATGAAAATTTTGATAAAAGTCGCAAAACTTCATGTGGGGTACCAAATTAAAAAGAAATTTTACTAATATCTGAATGTTAAGTTTTGAAAATTTCAAAATTTTGAGACACCAGGGTCTAAAAAAACAGATCAAAAAATTGAAAAAAGTTGTGGAAATTCAGAAGAATATCAGACTAAAAGTAATTGTAACCCAAATCAAAATGATGTGACACTAAATAAATACTGTAACACAAATCCATAGTGTGAATTTATTTGTGACAAAAAATGCTGGTGTTTATTGTATGATTGTTTGCTCTACGACTGTTATATTATTAAAGAGATGGTGGTGTAATCGAGATATTTGTAATTTTTCTCTTAATTGAAAAATTATCTAATACTGACGTTTGTGTATAATAAATGTACATTGTTGAAAATAGTAAGCAAGTTCTGTAGATCAAGAAGCTTACTACTGTACTCTTAACAATATAACACAAATTATAATCACCGTGAACTAACACAGTGTATGTGAACTAACGTTCTAGAAAATCGTGAACATTATAAAAATGTCCATTGATCGAGTAAAAAAGTTCATAGTGTTACTTTAGACGTAATCCAATCTAAGACCTTCATTTGTGGATCTAGCACCCAATAAATTTTGCCACTAGATGTGGACAGACCACCAACAAAAACTTAATTACAATCAGATTAAATCAAAATACAAAATTAGAGTATTAGTTTTACATGTATGAAACATGTTGAATGTGTGTACAGAATATATAAGGAATAGAGGAGAAAAAAACTCGTTTCTCTTATGGTTAAGCTAAAGTAATAATTTATTCTTACATAAATTCAATAAAGTAATCTGTATAGAAAATTCAGCTCTTATTGCTGAGTGCAGTATTCAATAATCTCGAGGGCCTTTAAAACCAGAGACTTTATCTCAGCCCGTTTATTGCTGACACACGCATTCACTGTTTGAATATGACTGAATTTGCGGTCCGACAAATCGTTGTAATAGGTCATGACGTTTGTCCACTGTACTTTGGTAATTTTCATCTGTTTCTGTACATCATCAGTCATAGCAGATATCTCAATGTCTGCTGCGCTCAGTTTCTGTAATAAATCCTCAAAGTGAGCTTTTTCTATTTCCCTCTCTTCTTGTAGATCTGAATGGGTTGGTACACAGCTGAGAATCTCTGCTCTAGCTTTCTCCGGCAAAGCTTTCATCTCGTCAGTAACACAAGATTCATATTTCTCACCCACCATTTCCAAGGTCAAATTGTAATTATCAAACATGTGTCTCAAATGATCGCCCATACACGGCCCATTCATTTTGTTACTCATTTTAGCTCTGAACCTTCCACCTTCTCTCAGTATATGGTTAACGATGTCATTTAATTGAGGGGTCGTGAAGTTGTTGAAAACTGGTGGAGGTGGTCCATGAGGTCTAGGGAATGGACCTCGATGTGGTCCTTGATTGGGGCCATGTGGCAGTCTTTTAGGTGGTCCTTGTGGAGGTTTTCCTGAAAATCCTTGTGGCGGCTCCTGTTCCTCATCGTCTTGTGGAGGTCCTTGTGGCGGCTCCTGTTCCTCTTCGTCTTGTGGAGGTCCTTGTGGAGGTTTCCCTAAAAATCCTTGTGGCGGTTCTTGCAGTTGTGATACTAGCAATTCTTCCTCTTCGCCAGCCTTTTAAAAATAATAAAATACATTGTGAAAAACAACAATAAATCAATAAGAAAGCGATCTGGCGATAAATTTGAAAAGGTTTACAATAAATAAAAACTACAGAGCGTTCTTTTCTCAACGTAGACTGGTCTACTGACGTGTTTCTATACTGAATAGTAATTTCCTTCGAAATGGTACTTCTAATGTACCTACTTAAGTATTCCTATCTAAAAACCTACGTACATCGATATGTAAGGTATACCTTAAAACACTATACGGATTATTAAGCACAAAATTACGTAATTAGATGAGTGTTTATTTCAAGCATGCTTAATCAGAGTTATAAATTATGATGTATGTGTACGTTAAATAGCTTATGACTTTTATTTTATTGGTTTATGTTTATACCAGTTTTCGTTCTCACTAGTCAATATTTCGAATGGGTAAACAGTAAAATTAGTATCTTGTCATGCAAAAGGTCTATTTTAATAATGTGCATTTTCATTAGGTTTAATTCTCCCTAACCAGTTACATTGGCGTTAAAGAAGGAGAATGAAAAATTTGTTTCTAAGTTTTTAATTATTTTTATTAGTTATTATGTATTATTGTTTGTTTTTTACAGATGCACCAACAACAGCATGCTAAAAAAAGAAATAATTTTGTTTAATTTTCCTCCTTAATCAGTTAAAATCTCGAGACTGTAAAAACGTCATCAAGACCCTAAAGTCGGTGACGTAGAGAATCGTTACAGACGCTTTTACAAACGTTTAGTCCGGAAGATCAACTAAACAGAGGGACTAATGAGCTTCTTGACGGAAGATTGTGTTAATGTTTTGGACCATGTTTATAAAGTAG
This sequence comes from Magicicada septendecula, assembly GCA_034769895.1. NCBI lineage: Eukaryota > Metazoa > Arthropoda > Insecta > Hemiptera > Cicadidae > Magicicada > Magicicada septendecula. The sequence goes on from CM068368.1 coordinate 668,597,054, forward strand.
ATTGTTCTGTATGTTTCAGCTGGTCATGAATGTTATAGATTCTCAATTGTAAATTTCATTTATCTTTTCAGAAGATCTTTGACAATCTTTTCATTTCTATTAGTTTTAAGATGTCATCATCTAACTCATGACAATTTGCGAAATAGGGATCTTACGGCCGTGTCTCATGCGTCATTCGACCTGCGGACTATGTACACTAACTACGCGAATCAGAAAGCGGTAGATTAGTCTGGAACCAATGTAAGCGCCCAACGGCCGGTCAGTTCAGTTTTGCATCTGCGATATTTGAATGCGTTATCGGAATCGATATTGTCTAAAATAATTGTTGTGTTTTATTCAGTGCGACGTTGTTGATAAGGTGATATTTATTGTTTGTTACGTTAGTGTGTGTTGTAATTAGTGATTTCATCTTGTATCAGTTATTCTTTTCCACTTTACACACACGACAATCCATGTGACTGTAACAGTAACAACAGTAACGTAACAGTATATTGGCGTTAGAATGTGAGAACACCTGTACCAACAATTCACGGCAAACTCTACGCACGGATCTGCAGTAAGTTTAGGTTCTGGCAAAGGGATATGGTCGAACTAAGTGATTTCCTTCGAAACTCGACAAATCAAAACCCACTTAAATTTTTGTAATGAAAACAAAAGAAGAATCTTTTATATTCTTAAAGGATAAGTATAAAGATTAAAGGATTAAAGACATAAAGGATTTAGAAAGAAGATAATAATAATGAAAATATATTATGACAAAATATACAAGGAACTAAAAGAAACATTAGGCTTTACTGATTGTTGATATTCCTTCAGCTGATAAAAATATTTCTAACAAGTAACTTGGAAGTAGTAGCTTGTAATCATTTAGTGGTAACAAAAGGTGCTTGCTATAAATGATAAGAATTAATACTGGGAGAATTGTAGAGGAAGGCAAACGAAATGCGAAATGAGAAAAGACAGCGAAACTAGAATGATAACGAGAGTAGTGAGAAAAACGTTATCTAGACTGTAGAGTATAGTTTATTAGTGTGGTCTAGTGACTAACGTTTGCTTCTTTGGTGCGATAGCGTAAACTTTTTGGGACTCAAATGGACTTTGCCATTACTTATAAAAAGGCCCTATTAATACCTTCGAAACTCATATTTCAATTTCCCTCAGATGTTTTTTTTTTTATGGAGGTAGCTGAAGATCCGTTGTGAGGTCTTCTGAAGATGTCAAGTGTATGTGAGATTGCTGGTAACCCACTAAAAAACATGGTCCCTATGCGTCCTCTATGCAACTCTCTACGTGATTGTGTATCGCTTTGTGTGTGAGGGGTTGAGTGGCTGCGCGCCGCGCGAGTACTCTTTATGTTAATTCTACATTGATCTGTGCTTACTATGCTTACATCAGTTTACATCAGCACTGGTTAAATAAATGTAATATTACTTTTTTAGCATAAAAATGTATATAGACTTTCCCTTTAATCATTTTACGACCACTGAAACTGAATCGATTAAGTGTACATTTCCGATGTTTCGGAATCAATGTTCATACATTATTTTATGTGTCACAGAATTAGAATACTATTTTATCCAACATTTCTGGCTTCAGATGTTAGTTGTTATGTTGGTATGCCTGGCTATTAATCAGTTAATGGTTTTTTGGTATATAATACTTAAAGCGTGCATTCCATTATTATAATTAAAAAAAAACGGTTCCATTTCTAATTACAAATCAACTCATAGTTATTTAATTCATGTATATTTTAGTTTTTCATTGCCTTAGTATACATAAATTTTATTACATTATATTAAACTAATGATAATAATAATGACAGTAATTGTATGCATGCATGCGTGCGTGCGTGCGTACCCGTTGCTAGTGTACACCTGCCCCGACAGTGTAAATCCGTCGTTTGTGTGTGTGTGTGTGTGTGTGTGTGTGTGTGTGTGTGTGTGTGTGTGTGTGTGTGTGTGTGTGTGTGTGTGTGTTATAGTTAATGGTGTGTTGTAGTTATCGGTATACCTAATTACGGTATATAGTTATAACTATAGTAGGGGCTCACCTTGGCAGAGAGGATGGCACAAGACGCAACCAGAAGTAATGCGAGAAGTTTCATGGTGACTGTGATGTGCAACAGAATCATTTCAGCGTATATATAGTCAAAGATACGTAGTGTACGTTTGTATAAATAAAATATTTACATGAAAAGTAGATCTCGAAGTGAACAAATCGTTTGAATTAATTAGCAGAATTAACAGATACATAATAACAATAATAATGTGAACATAATGATATTTAAACAACTGAATTGTCGCCAGTTGTTTCATGTCACGAAGTTGATTCATAGCACCACATTGCTTCATTGTTCTCTAGTGTTTACAAGAATTATACACGTGTTTCTTAGTAAAAAATGTTCGTATCACTTCAACAAAGTATGATCTGATCAAAGACTGTATAATCAATATTAATCGTTATTCTTTATGACTCACTGTCCCTGCCTCTCTCACTCAAACTCTCTCTCTCTCTTTCCGATTCCCCCTCTCTCTTTACCTCTCTTCCACACTTGCATTTCCTCTTATCTTATTATTGGAATCGTTCTTATTGACAAACATGACCAATTCAAACTAAGTAAAGGGTTTATCAAATACGTATCAAACCAAAATATTTATATAATTCCTTCATTTATATCGATCATTCGTTTGTATTTATAACTTTACAACATTACCAAAAAGTGCCTGGAATTTGTGTTCAAAAAAGAACCTAAAGAATTCTTCCTAACGCACTGCCGGAAACGCACAGTAGTATTGATTATTGAAACGAGTTCTCAGTTTTAACTCGACCGTTTGGCGTTAGTCTGTCTTTGTCTGATTGGGGATATGTCTCATACCGATTTTCGTAAATTTTGTCATACGTTTAACCTACAGAGCCCTACTGCTTTTGAAATTGATCCCTCCCCAAATACGTGGGTGCAAGGGGGGGAATTTGAGGAGTCAAAACAGTAAAAAAGTCGCAGAAATCCGTATGGAGTATCAAATTAAAGAAAATTATAACCAAAATCTGAATGTAAGGTTCAGTTTTGGACATTTCAAAATTTTTAGGCGCCAGGGCCCAAAGTGTACCAGAATTCTGAAAAAATCGCAGAAATCCGTATGACATAGGTTTTTACCGCAAATATACTGTTCATGTTTTGAAATTTAAAACTTTTGGAACACGAAAGTTTAAAAAATTGTAAAAAATAATGCCGGATATTAATTTGTAAAAAATTAAAGGGAATTATGTTAACCCAAATCCTTGTGCAGTGTGGGCTTTGAAAATTTTTTCTTTTAGGGCCATCGCGTGTTAAAAGTAGAAGTCAACATTTTGAAAAAATTGTGAAAATTTGGAAGAGTTCAGCAGCTCATGGAGCTTAGTAGTTTATTTATATGTTATCTTTATAGTATTCTAGAATCTGCCAGTCCAGTTTGCTGAAACATCATATACACTTCACCACGAAAAGGAATTAGTGTATGTGTATGCTGTATGCACTTGTCGGCGTGAAGTAGGTCTATATATTACAAAAGAAATTCTTTGTGTAAGAACTAAGCTCTTAGCGGGTGCATTTAAAAGTATATTCACTTGACTATATGGAATATAAGTAGTATTGAAAAGTGTAAGCCATTTACTGTTGTTCCTGCTTAATTTCGAAAAACTGTTAGATTTTTTTAGCATATGGATGTAACGGCAACCAACGATTTCAAATTCAAGGACCAGTTGAAGGCTCCTAAGGAAGCACAGTATCAAAATAGCCGTTAACATAGCGTATGCAGTTTTAGTTCCTCTTACGTATTTAATATGTAAATCGGTTTATTTTGAAAATTTAACAATATTACCAGAGGTACCGAGAGAGAACGTTGTATAAAAATTCAGACATATTAAATACTTTTAATTTCAAAGGAGAACATGACAGAGAATAATAATTTTGCTAACAGCTTATTAAAATTAATAAGGGACCGAAGATCATTTGAAGTGAAGCGTTCCATTTTGAAAACTCAGTTTTGTTTAAGATCAGTCGAGCGATCCATGACACAAGACTGTAAAATTGATGACACGTAACAATCACATAAATTAGTTTATTCAATAGAATCCATGTGGTTCATTCAGACAAGCAACCGTTCGTGTAAATAAGAACAGCTAATTATACACAGAAACTTTACGGCTTTCTTACAAATGGACTATCTTCAGCTACAGTAATCCTACATAACGAGAACAGCTGAAGCAAAGTTGTAAGTTTTCTTTCGCTACTCCCTTCAATGAGAAAGTATGAGTAAAATTCGTACTTAAGCTGTTTTTTTTAGAATTGAAACTATTTTTTTAAATTACAGCAAATATGTTTGGTACTTTATTTATAGTTCTGATTTTTTTTTTTAATGTGCTGCTAAGGTTGCTGTTTAGTAAGATCATACGTTTAAGACAGCTCATTATTTTCTAATAACAATAATATTTTCTAGTATTATATATGATAGGTACAAGTTGTAAGATTCTTAATACAAGATTTACATTCCAAAAGAAACAACGAACAAGATGAATTTGTAAACTGATTTACTGATTTGTAAACTTAGAACACCAAGTGTTCACTAGTGTGAAAGTGAGTGGTGATACTGTTTGTTATGTTGTTTCCCAGTGCGTGTACATCTCCCTGTAGACACAATACACGCTATATTTACGTCAATCTTTTTGAAAATCTTTAGATATTGGAGACAAATTTGTAAAACCTTATAAAAATATTTATAAATCTATGACGGCAGCCCGGAAACTAAGCAGTGTACAGTGGAATACTGTGAAAACTTTAAGTCAACTCTGAGGGGAGGGAAAGCAAGAGACGGAGAGGACTCGGATTACGTCTCGATACAAGCATCAAGATTCTGAAGTTGTATTCCGATTTATACGCGTTTAGGTATTACCATATTACGTAAACGGGCGGGCGCGCACGTGCACACACACAGAATATAACTGACTGGGTAAACTTTATCCACTTTTGAGAGAAAGTTACAAATTCAATTATGGTGGCATTGTAATTTTATATAATTACCTCGTGTAGCTATAGTAAAATTAAATTATTTCACATAATATTGATGTTCATAATTATTGTACTGGAAACATGTAAAACAATGAATTGTTGTGAGCTGTGTTGTGAACACAGTTGTGAACTGTTTTAATTAAATTCGTTAAGTTTAATGTGTTTAGGCTAAATTCATTGGCTTGTTTGTGAAACTATGTGCGAGAAGTTCTCTGTGAATTGAGGTGAGTTTCAATAGGCCTCAGTCTTAGTTTAGCCGCTGACGACGACTCAACTTACAATGCTAATAAATGTAAAACTATCAAAAAAGAATTGTTACACGCCAAGATAGTGTTGCTGGTGACAATGGCACAAACCTTACAAGTGAAACCTCTAGTTATTACAAGGCATTATGTGTTAGAAATCTGTATAACCCTAATAGAATTACTGTAAAGGTTTGTAAATACAAGATGAATTCGCTATGAAAAATACTGGTTCCATTATGTTTCAGTTTGCATTATACTGGTTGAGTTGCTTCAATGTTTGGCATTTTACAATATTACCATCATTAAATGAAGCAGTAGCATTATATACCCCAAAATGGAATGTCTTTATGCCAACAAAAACAGTTTGTGGAAGTTGGTTTGAAATGACACTGTTTACACATTCATTTGGATTCTAAGTGCGCCCATGTAAAGACTTCTTAAACAAGTCTTCGTCAGCTAAGTCCTTAAAGGCTGGTTTTATAGCCTCCATAACAGTCACAGGAATAGAATTTTTGTGCAAGAATGGCTCTTTTGAAACTGCTGATTTCTGATACTTGCACCAGGAATCATGTCCTTTAGGACAAAGACCATGTTTGAGGACTATCACCAGTAGAAATTTTGTGGTAGAACAATGCCCACACAGCTTTCTTCGTTTCTTGTAGACTGTAGGTGTTCCTTCTTATAGCGAGGCCATAATAATTTTTAAGTTGGTCAATGCCATCCGTAACAGATGCTTACCACTAAGCAGCTTTCCATCTGACAATTTTACTCCTTTCATTTTTGTTTTTAACTTGCGAAGCCTAGAACCCATGCGTTTCTGGATATGACCTATACATTCCAGTTTGCTTATAGTTACATCTTCATAAATATCTAGGTCTCCCACTGCTGAGAATCCTTTGGAGTCCCCATCCCCAAGATATTTTGTGTAACGTACACTTGTGTAACACTTTCTGCTCACAAAGGGCAAAAAGTCAGCGTGCAGTGTTTTACAAAATATTTGATAAAGGACATTCAGAACCTGAAAACTATTATATATTATGTATCAAAATATTCAGAAATAACAAGAGAACAATAATAGACAAAAAACGTTTTTGGAGAAAATTTGATTTTTACCTTAACAAGTCCCCTTAACAAGTTACGAAGTGTGTTGGCAAAAGAAATTAAATATGAGTAATTCAAAGTTGTAACGTTCTTCTTTATAATTGTCACATTCCTTTGCAGTTTTTATCAATTACACGTTCATCTGTAGTTCGTTCGAGTTCTGTTTCATACTTTTGTATCACCCTATTTCTTTTGCGCTACGTCCAGCTATTGTCAGGTACCTTTAAACAGTTTGATACCAGTTGTACGATGACGCTAAGTTGAGTCTGAGTCGTAGTCTTATACCTAAACTCACCCCTATTCATACGCACACTTCACAAACAATCCAATGAATTTACAATAAAATAATTACATACACTACTATTACATCTTCTTCTTCTACTGATAGTTCCTATCCGTTTCAGATGTTGGATATCATACAGACTATTTTAACTTTCTGCACCGCTGCACGGAATAAGTCAGTTTTATTCATGCCAAACCAGGTCCTTAAATTTCTCAGCCATGATATTCTCGGTCGCCCAACTTCTCTCTTTCCTGTAGTATGGACTGCAATAAGTAAAATCTCTGTTTTTTTTTACCATCTGGGACATTTCATAAGAAATGAACAGAGATTTTAGTATTACATAAATCAATTTTATTTTAACGTAATTACAACAGATAATTATTAAAATTGTGAACCCTAAAAGCAAAGTCAGCAATTCCCACTTTTTTTTAAATTGAGATTTTGATGGCATTGCATAGATTCTAGTATCTATTTTAACGTATTAAACCACTTGAAAGCAAACACGACAAGGCAATATTAGTTTTTAATTGTTGGAAACTGGCCTTAGAAGAAAAGTCTGCAATACCCAAGTTCAGTATTTCCAATCTGGGAAGCAAAAACAGCAAAATCCAGTTCTACCAATCAGCGAGCTAAGATTCGACCATGCGACCTGTGGCTTCCTGCTTCTAACAGATGACTTTTTTAGTTGTTTACTATTCTTGTGTTTTGTGCAGTGTCATTACGTGTCATTACTGTTTTAATTAAATTCGTTAGGTTAAAACCTTTTTTTAACACGAAAAACCACAATGGAGCCTGATTTAGAAGACAGTATTTTTCCGGAATCACCTAGATCATCACTTAAATCAAATCTTACTCACGATGTTCGTTAGCTGGTTTTTAGAGGCGCCAGCAGCTTTCAAAGACATTGAAATTATTTTCCCTGTCCGGGGCCATTCTTTTATGCCGCCGGATAGAGTGTTTAGACACTCTGAAAAAAAATTAAATCCATGCAGCAAATTGAGAACCCTAAAAAATATGAAGAAATAATATAAAGTTTTGCTACTGTGGTAAAAGTAGGTTCTGAATGCAAAGTTTTCGACACCTGAAGTGAGGGCTACAAAGTTTTTAAGAAAACAAATGAATGGCATTTTAAGTTTGCCCCAACAAAGAAAAGTTTTCTTAAAATATCTAAAAACAGAAAACAGATCTTGATCAAAGGTGAACACTTTTATTAACACGAGGTAGATCGATACGAAGTAATGAAACCTAAGACAACCATAGCAGACATAAAGCCTAGATCGAATCAGACAGGATTGGCTTTCTTAGTCAGAAAGACAAAAATTATAGATGTTGGGTGGAAAACACAAGTTTGGACTTTTACAAAAAGCTTTTTGACAAGTGTAATGGCCAAGAAGAATCTCAAAATATTGAATAGGAACCAGCTTGTGATGAAACAGAGGAGTCATCAGAGACCATCGTCTAGTAATGAGCTTTCCTCACGAAGAAGCGATGTTGCGGTTTGGAAGCTCTTGAAGAGTCTCGAGTTATTCCAAAGACGCTATGCAGGAAAGGCTGGATTGTATGTAAGAAAAGAATTGGACTGTATTACGGATATTTGACATGCGTTTATTGAAGTTTTAAAGTATTGATTATGATCGGCACGTGCGGATGCATTCGAGGCAATAACGCCCAAAAATTAGTTTTAAAAGAAGTCGTGGTCCATTGAAGATGGACGCAGGTAATCTGAATTGAATTAAATCTTATGAATACATATTTTAAAAATGTCCAGAAGCCGCGGCTGGAAGAGAAGTGTTTTACGAGAGATCCGCTCGGAGCTTTGTTAGAAACTAAACTAAACTTGTCTACCGACGGCCGTGATGACCGGCGGCAGCGTTTGATAAGCGCGTGACGTCATCCGCTCGTGCCGCATTGCGGCAGTACACCGCGTACAGCTGATAAACAAGTACAAAGTTTAAACATACTGCCCGCCAAAATCGGGACGATTTTGTACATTAAACGTTAAATTGAATAATACAATAATTAGACTTACATGGCGAAAGCGATACAATAATTGGCGTATTGGCCACAGTGCAATGACATAATAACCATAATATGAATTCAATTAACAATCACAAGGTATACAATAAATTGACCCTTATGCTAATAGCAAGGGCAAACTGACAGTAAAATTACTCAAAACATAATAGTAACACAATACACACAATAATGCAATGATTAAGTAGATATTGATCTTTCCCAATAATACCCATTGATATTTGCCAAGCATTACAATAACAAGTGATAACACCATAAAAAATATAATAATTTCCCCATGATATTGACACAACAACCCCAATAAATTTCATAATATATGACCATTAGAAAATACAATACATACGTAGAATAATTGACACTATAAGTAACACTTGTAGTTCTCAGAATTTGAATTATATAAACATATGACAACACACAACATCCATAAATAATTGATAGTACATATGAAATACAGTCACTATTGCAATAATAGCTAGCGGCACGTAAACAATATTACAATGCTTATGATACTTACAATGTTTATGATACAATTGACTTGTATATTCGCCCGGGGAATGTCCCGGGCGTGGTCCAGGCAATGTGACAAATTCACAATCCTAGTATGTCTCGTATGGCACGCATACGATTAGTTTGTAGCCACCGGAAGGGGGCATAATTTGTGGATGGGTCGGCGTAAGATACCTAGCGCGGTGCGAACTTCTGCGACGCGTACTAAGGAATCTTGACCCGGAAAAACATTGGTAATTACCCCACGCTTCCATTCTAGAGGGGGGGAATTGTCATCCAAAATGAGGACAAGCTGTCCGACATTCAAATTTCTAAACGGGGTGCGCCATTTATTGCGCTGCTGCAGCTGATGCAGATAATCCCTAGACACACACACACACACACACACACACACACATGCATATGAATAGCGCGATGTATGCCTTGGTCGTGGACTTAGACCGCTGCCCGCCATGGGCAAAAGTACAGGACCGGCGTAGTCCACGGCCGACTGTGAAAATGGCCTTGAAGGGGTGACCCTAGAAGGGGGTAACTGACCTAGTAGTTGATTCGCGCCTTTAGCCCGGAAACGAAAACAAGTGACACACTTATGTATCACTGAGCGGATATAGGATTTGTCGTGTATGATCCAATACTTTCGCCTAAGCGAAGCTTGAGTTGATTGCACTCCAGACTGCAACAAACGGATATGTTCGTACTCAATTATTAATCGCGTGAGATGAGAGTGCGGGTGCAAAATTATTTGGTGTTTACTCTCGTAGCTAAGTGGGGAGAATTGCAAGCGTCCACCCACTCTTAAAATGCCTGATTCATCCAGGAATGGGTTGAGAGCAAGAATTTTACTACTGCGAGGAAGGCACCGGTGTGCCTCAAGTTCCATAACTTCAACGCCGAAATGCAACTGCTGAGATTGCCGGACAAAAATCAAGAGCGTGTCAGACAATTCCTGAGCCGACAAAAAGGACGTGTCTCTGTCAACAACCGCGAGCCTAGAATTGCGAAAAAATCTGCGGCAATATGCGAAGACGCGAATAAGCCTAGTAAGTGATGAATAATTTTCAACATAACTATGTGTTGAGGACGCGACAATTAGTGAGGTTTGAACCTGCTTGCGACGTTCCTGCTCAAGGTCTGGAAAAGTACAGGGAGTATTAATGTCGAAAGCGCTGACTGGCCATGATGCTGACTCATGCGCTAACCAGGACGGACCATGCCACCATTGAGAATGACAGTGCAAACTACGAGGGAGGCAACCGCGCGATAAAATGTCGGCAGGGTTGTCATTTGATACTACATGATGCCAAGTTCCCCTGCTCCTAACAAGACGCTGTATTTCCGCGACACGGTTGGCCACAAATACCTTCCAGCGGGAAGATTGTTGATGTATCCAATGCAAAGCTATCATCGAATCCGAATAAAGATATAGTCCGTCAAAATTGTAATTGATGGCGTTTAAAACCTTGGACATTAATTGCGCCAGCAATAAACAAGCACAAAGCTCAAGACGTGGTAGCGTTATCTGTTTCAGCGGCGCGACCCTAGATTTAGCACACAACAAGTTTGACGATATGGCGCCGTTCGAATAGACCGCCCACACATAAATGCAACACGCGTAACCATTAGCCGAAGCGTCGGCGAATCCGTGCAGCTGTAATGAACTAATTGGGTAATTGTTCGAACTCTTAACCGACCTCGTAATCTTAAAATGAGTGTCGGAGACTAATTGAGCGTATAATTCCAACCACTGATTGGCTAATGACCCAGATAGGGGTTCGTCCCAATCTGTGCCCGCCAACCACAACTGTTGCACGAAATGCTTGCAGTAAAATGTGATGGGAGCGATCAAACTTAATGGATCATAGATCCCGGCGACGACCGACAACACGCTTCTCTTGTTGAACACGGTCAAATTATCATCACCCCTAACGTTGTATAAAAAGTTATCCCTTTCAACGTTCCATTGGATTCCCAATGTACGCACGTTTTGACCTTTGCTGAAGTCATGGGTTACTTGGGCGCGAAGGGTCATAATCTTATGGTGGTTAGAGAACCACTTATGTAACGTGAAACCGTACCTACTCAACAACTTCACGATCTCACATTTCATTTCAGCTAAGCCGTTCGGATCATCCGAACCAGTTATGAGATCGTCTACGTAAAAATCATTTGCTATGGCCCTAGAAGCTGTAGGGTAGTCGGATTTATTTTCGCAGGCTATTTGAGCCAGACAACGTGTAGCAAGGAAGGAGGCACTAGCAGTGCCATATGTAACCGTCCTTAAAGCGTAATGTCGCAATTCCTTATGCGGCGCATCACGCCAAACGATGCGTTGCAGGTTTGAATCATTAGGGTTAACAATGATCTGGCGATACATCTTTTCTATGTCCGCAATAAGTACATATCGGTGGGTACGGAACCGAACCATTATCGAAAACAGATCCTGCTGGATCGTAGGACCGACCATTAGAGTATCGTTGAGGGACAGATTATTTGTGGTTTTAGCGGAGGCGTCAAATACCACGCGCAATTTAGTGGTTAAGCTAGAGTCCTTGAAGACTGCGTGATGTGGCAGATAAAAAATCTCTGAGCTGTCAAGCGACAAATCGTAGTCATTAAGTGGCGACATGTGGCCAAGTTTCAAGTAGTCACTCATGAACTCGCTATAATCCTTATGAAGGATAGGGTTCTGCTTGAACTTGAACTCTAACGATTGGAATCTGCGGATGGCTCCGCGGAGAGAATCTCCCAAATGAAATTTATCGGATCTGCGGGGCAGGGATACCACGAATCTCCCATCGCGGTTACGGCTAGTGTTTTCCACGAAATGTTTTTCACACGGCGAGTCCTCAGAGCGGGTTTCGTGACTAGAGATCTCCTCCAACTTCCAAAATTCTTTTAGTTGCGAGGAAATCTGATTATCATCCTTGCAGACCATAAAGGAAGAAACTGTTTTAGTTATATCGACGTTGAAGGGTAAGTCACCGGCCAAAATAACTCCTAACTTGGTTTCCTGAATTATAGGAAAGTGTGGTCCGCGCGTAAATTTCATAGGTTCAATTAGTTGGAGAAAATATTGAGCGCCGAGTAATATATCGACTTGCGCCGAGCAATGTAGGTGAGGATCCGCCAAGAATATGCGCTTGGGTAAATTCAAAGAGGCAAGATCGAACGACTCCGCCGGTAAATTATTAGTTATACTGGGCAATACGACACAATGCACGTTTAACGTGAAGGGTTTATAGCGAGAATGTAGCCTTACCTTAGTGCTAAAGTCAGCCTGGGAAAGCGAGTTGTTTATACCCGTGATGGGTAGTTGCAATTTAACCAATTGGAGGCCCATTCTGCGGGCGAAATCCATTGTGCAAAAGTTCGCTTGAGAACCGGAATCCAGTAATATCCTAACGGGAAATTTTCTACCGACCTTATTAGCGGTCATACAGACGGCGGTGGATAACAATACCGATTTATTGGTCTGTGATTTCAGTGAGCATTGGTTGCTAACAGAAGCTACGTCCCTGTTGGGGACATGAATCGTGGTGTGGTGACGCCTAGAACATTTTTTGCATGAGAATTTTGAGGGACATTTTGAGCTTTCGTGTCCCGAACGGAGGCAGTTTAGGCAAAGTTTGTTTTTTATTAACACGTTTTTTCTGTCAGGGATAGACAGCGATGTAAATTGTAGGCAGTCGATAATTCTATGTTCACCATTACACAGCCTACATAAATTGTTTCGGATATGAGAATGGAATGCGCTCTTTGGAGCGCTTATCTGTTTAACTGCCTTGCGATAAGGAGACTTATCGCTTTTGTTCAACCTGCTCGTTGGGGTAGTCGCGTTATCAAGATTTTGCAGTAATTTTCTTCGTGAATTTAGAAAATTCATAAAATTATTAAAATCAGGCAATTTATGCTCCGACAAACTCTCTTTCCACAAACGGAAAGTGTAATTATCAAGTTTTTTAGCTAAATAATTTACGACAATAATTTCGAACGTGTTGACTGGCAGTTTGAGATTACTTAAAGCGTTTATATTGGCAGAGATTTCATCAATAAATTTCGATATGCTGACTTGGGATTCTTGTTGAACTAATGGTACGTCCAGGACATTCCCTACATGATGGGCGGAAACAATTAGCTTACTGTCATATCTATTCCTCAACAGATCGATAGCCACCACGTAATTCTCATGAGTGATTGGTAACGATTTTATTACGTTAAGCGCCTCGCCATGTAATGACGAGTGCAAATAGTGAAGTTTCTGTATATCCGTCAGATCTGCTCTGACGTGAATTAATTCAAGAAAAATATGGTAATAATGTTGCCACTCAACAATACTACCCGCAAACCGGGGTAATTTTATTGGTTCCAATTGAATGGGGGGTGTTTTAGGCTGTTTACTTTCAGCATTAATTACTGGTTTTTGGATCATATGCTAAGCTTGCTCCAGCAGGTGTTGCAATTTACATTCTATATTACAAAGATCGTCCTCCGTTTGTACTCTATCACTCGTTAAAGCAACGTCCGCTTCCTCAGCTTCGATTTGGGACTGAATCTCATCATATTTGATGGATAATTCCATCAAATGACGCAGTTTTATTTTCAGCGCATGAGGATCGCTGGTTAACAAATCGAAGTTATCCGCGAAAGTATTTACGCGTGATATTGAGGCCTTAATTGTGCCTCGTTTTTTTATTAGAGCCCTTACATCGGCCATTATTACAATTTAAGAGAAAAAAAAAGAAAAATATCTTGAAAGAATTTGAGCATAGAGCATGTGAACCATAAACTTAAGTTTGAATGAATTTGAATACGTTTCGGTACCTAACGATCGTTGTTTAGAACATAGGCTTACTCTCTCTACTAATCAAGCTTGTTGGCAATTAAATTATTAAAATTATGAATTTAAATGATAGCAACATATATCTTTATCTTTAAAGTTTTAACTGATAATGAGCTGCCAACCATTTATTAAGCTGTATTGTGTAATGACGGTGTTTGTTTATACAAATGTGTTAAGAAATAACTGCTAAAAGTGAAATATTATTAAACATCCAATATAAGTAAAAAGTTTATAGTCACGTGGCCGTTGATCCATTCGTGATGAAGCTGGCTTCGATCCCGTTGTTCGATCCTGTTAGGAGCTGTTGCACCTCCTGTCTCCGCTAGTCAGATGACGCCTCATGTTGTAACCCTCCATGATTTAAAGCTGTAGAATCTTTTTTTTTTGATGACCTCGCAAATGCTGTCCTGCCGTGTCCCGTCGTCTCTGGTCTACTGCTTGGCCGAATCTTGTCGAGATGACTGCGATGTGATTCACAACAATGGTGTCGCTCAGGACGAGAATGATGCCCGTAGGGCGTGACTAAATTCAGATCGGTTGGGCCAGAAATGATGCGTACAAAGAAATGCTGTCGCTTGTGGACCCAAACATGAGAAATCCGTCCCGTGGTGACCAAAAACGTTTTCGTTTTTGGGCCAAAAATAAGGAATCCTGCCCGGTGGGACCAAAAATGTTGTCGTTTTTGGGCCCAAAAATATGAAATCCTGCCCGTGAGGACCAAAAATGTTGCGGTTTGGAAGCTCTTGAAGAGACTCGAGTTATTCCAAAGACGCTATGCAGGAAAGGCTGGATTGTATGTAAGAAAAGAAGTGGACTGTATTACGGATATTTGACATGCGTTTATTGAAGTTTTAAAGTATTGATTATGATCGGCACGTGCGGATGCATTCGAGTCAATAACGCCCAAAAATTAGTTTTAAAAGAAGTCGTGGTCCATTGAAGATGGACGCAGGTAATCTGAATTGAATTAAATCTTATGAATACATATTTAAAAAATGTCCAGAAGCCGCGGCTGGAAGAGAAGTGTTTTACGAGAGATCCGCTCGGAGCTTTGTTAGAAACTAAACTAAACTTGTCTACCGACGGCCGTGATGACCGGCGGCAGCGTTTGATAAGCGCGTGACGTCAATTTTATTTTAACGTAATTACAACAGATAATTATTAAAATTGTGAACCCTAAAAGCAAAGTCAGCAATTCCCACTTTTTTTTGAAATTGAGATTTTGATGGCATTCCATAGATTCTAGTATCTATTTTAACGTATTAAACCACTTGAAAGCAAACACGACAAGGCAATATTAGTTTTTAATTGTTGGAAACTGGCCTTAGAAGAAAAGTCTGCAATACCCAAGTTCAGTATTTCCAATCTGGGAAGCAAAAACAGCAAAATCCAGTTCTACCAATCAGCGAGCTAAGATTCGACCATGCGACCTGTGGCTTCCTGCTTCTAACAGATGACTTTTTTAGTTGTTTACTATTCTTGTGTTTTGTGCAGTGTTCATTACTGTTTTAATTAAATTCGTTAGGTTAAAACCTTTTTTTAACACGAAAAACCACAATGGAGCCTGATTTAGAAGACAGTATTTTTCTGGAATCACCTAGATCATCACTTTAATCAAATCTTACTCACGATGTTCGTTAGCTGGTTTTTAGAGGCGCCAGCAGCTTTCAAAGACATTGAAATTATTTTCCCTGTCCGGGGCTATTCTTTTATGCCAATCTCCAAACAAAAACACTCTGCAATTACCTATAGGCCTATACTAAAGATACAACCAAAATATTTTGAACATATTCTAATATCATTACTATGAACCACTAGAAAACAATTTGGCCATTTTTGATCAAATCTGCCATCCCAAATTTTCTTTTGGATCTCCTGTAAAATTTTCTGAAGTACAAATACGCCGAGATCTTAATAGAACTTAGTAGTACTGTACTAAACTCGAACCTACTAGTTTCAGTGTGTGGTCTATGCCTACCATGGATAGAATCTCCTAATATGGAGGGAAGGAGTACCAACTTTAATAACGCAGTCACAATGTACATTAAGTCTGAACATAGTACATTCGATTTGAGGTTAATTTACGAAATCCTCTTGTGACAGTTTGAGTTTCGCAATTAAATCTATTAAAACGTTCCCTCACCTTCAAGTTTAAATGAAATTTGAAAATTATACTTCGTAATTGTTATCAAAGGGACGGAAGATGAATGGTTGTGGAACTTGGAGTACATAAAACAATACATAATTAAACACGGATAGAAAACTAACAAACCTAACTGAAGAAACGAAATGTGAGGATGACTCCCTGGCCCTCCAAAATGAGGAATCGTTTGGTTAAGGAATGGTAATCACTAAACAGAGCCACTTATTCAAGCAGTTAATTGGTAAGGATAACAAATATATAAGTATTGTGTATTTTTTATACGAGTACTTCTATAATTTTTCTATATCTCCTTCACTTCCGCTGCATGATATCCCTGTGCCATCATTTTAGTTTTCTTTTCTAAAATCGGAATAAACTGTTCCACAGTACGTTGTGCGGACCAATATTGCTTTCCGACTTTGTAAAGTACCAAAATTCCTCGAGAAATTCGCATCGAAAGCCAAAACTGTCTGCTTTTCCTCAGAAAGGTTGTATCACAAACGCGCAGTTAGTACAGAGTTCCACTAGCGGAGTCCAAAATTCCATACATACGATTGCTTAGTACGAGCATCGGCGTCAGGTTGTCACAGCAATTGGGCTCTTTCTCTGGCCGTCAAGAAGTCAGTAAGGTACAAGTTTTATTGGTGGCTATACTTTTTGTGTAGTGTTAATGCGACTACGCTTTTAGAATTCTCTCAATAAAATTGGAAAATTAAAAAAAATAAATTTTATCCTTTTATGTTTATAATTATATACCTAATGAAAAATGTATAAAAACACCGTTACGTATTTAAAAATATGTTTGATTCCTTTATTTTTATTATTTCGGAAGAAGGTGGCTCTGGAGCCCTTTCCCACAAGCTTTCACTGTCTACAAGATCATAATAAATTATCTTAGTTGTTCATAAATTTGTTACACGTGAATTAAAAATAACTATATACAACAATGCACGTGTATGTTAATAAAACAATTGGAACTGCAACATTAACATATCCATGGCCTTCATCAGTAGGCATATCGATATTTGAAAAATTCATGTGTGTAATATTTTAATGTCTATTATACCATACACAAACATATGCAATTGCGTGAATGAATAATAACTTACGTATTTAGCTAATGTAATTATTAATTGTTCTTTAACACTCAGTCGATTCAGTTAATTATTATAATAATACTTCATCTTTTTAGAAGATATTTCTTTGCACACATCTGTTTAAAATCTTTGGGTATATATATTTCTAAATATATGTTACCAGAAGTACTAAGAGCTCGTCAGTTGTTCCCACAAGAATGAAGCCAACAATGAATATTGTTCTTGCACTCTGTGCTGTTTCCTGCCTCCAGGTCAGTGTTATAATAATTAATTTTTAAAATGATATTTACCATTTTTCAAACATTTTTTAGCTTTAGAGAATATTTGAAACTTGGTGAGTACATGACTGTCTCATACAGTGATATTTTTACAGTATTATTAACAAAATGTAACAGGATAATCAACATCCTTAAAAATAATAATAATAAAATAATAATAATAATAATAATAATAATTATTATTATTATTATTATTACAAGACGGATAACGTTCCAGTCTTACCTCGCCAATAAGCCCTTTCTTGTTAAGGTACCTGGGGAGATTTCTAAACAGTTTACAGCTACTTCAAGTGTCCCACAGGGCTTAAATTTGGGGCCACTATTATTTAATGGAAAACATCCTTTATCAAAGCAAATTTTCAAAATTGCATTGTGTTCTTACAATTCAGTTTTGTCTTTTAAACTCAGTTTAGTTTAAACTTTTAAACTACTCAGTTGTTGCTGAGGTTTTTTAACTTTACAAATGGGTCACAAAAACGAACGTAATTTAAGCAACAATAAGCAAAGCAACTTTGTTTATTGACAAGGCTGTAGTATGCATATTTGTTAGTTGCATAAGTAAGCAACGTGAATCCACTCGTCCGTTTGATTTGTGTTTGTGGTCATGATAAGACTACATAGTACACTCTGTTTTCAAAATTAATTAGTTTTAGTAGTGTATTTCGTCGTTTACAGTAGAAGAATTTCACTTTGTAAGTGTAAACAAAATATAATTTTCAGTGACTATAAGGCGAGACATTGGTTCGCCTAATGTACAGGGCATATTTTTTTTCATTGTTTACAGCGAGTTACTTTTTAAAGTAAAATAAATGCAATTACGCACTATAACTTAATATTATCCAATAATAAATTATGCAATATTACGACTAATATAAACTTAGTCGTACATTAAAACCTTAAAGTTTTGCTAAAACAGGAAATGGTTCACCTGGCAATCACCACATTTGTGGCGTAACCGATTGATTGCATACCCGGAAGGGAAATTTTGCGAAAAAATTGCATTTTTACGTAAAGCAATACAACAATACTGAAATTGCCACACAGACTTAAAAAGTATGAAATTGTACAAGGTTTGATAAAACCTTACTGAAATTTTTTAATTCCCGCGCTACAAGAACTCGATTAAAACACTGATTTTATATGATGTTAGTACACAATTTCACGACAATTGTATGCATAGTATTGATTTGACAGCTAATTCACTAAGTAGTGTGTTGGTTTATTAGGAGATTTTTTGACATTTTAGGCCTACTATGCAAGATCGAAGAATGAGATAAACTGCTTTGTCGCGGAAAAAGTGTTGTAGAAGGCTTTACGTGAGTCTGATGTGGATGAACTAGTGGTTTAAAAATGGTACAGAAGCTCCAAAGAATATTATGCATGAGCTGGAAGATCGTGGTTTCGTGTTTCATGAATTTTTAATCACTAGGTGCAACGGTAAACAAAAGTAGGCCTAATATTCGGGCATTTTACGCCACTTGTAGGACGCTATTAGTAGAAAATTACCGGAAGGGTTATATTTTTCTAAATTGAATCCCAATAATGTGCTAGGATGCACACCATTGTTTGTTCAAGACTTTCAGACAAATAAAATCGTAAAATGACACCGCAACTGTCGTTTTCGCCAGATAGCCTATAATCCAGCGCATCTTTCCTCTTCCGAATAATGAAAAATAATACGAAAATCAAAGGTTTCGCGGCTGTTGAAGACGTGATACAAAAGTCGCCGACCAGCTCAAGCCTATACCTACTACAATGTGCATTCGAGAAATGCTTTTGAAGACTGAAAAAACCCTGGGATAATCATGTTATTTCCAACTGAGACTCTCCGAAGAAGGCAACATAAATGTTGACGAATCGAGGCGTAATTTTCCAAATAACAAAAATCCCCAAAACTTATTGACCAAACCTCATACATTAACGTTTACTCAGGAAAAGAGGAAAATTAGGTATGGTTATTGTGCCTACATAATTATGCAAAAAGTGTGCATATAGCTACGCAAATTTCTTAATGATTTCAACAAATTCGTTTACAAAAAATGTGTACAAATATTTAGAAGTTAGATATGTAAATGCATAGGCCTAACTCTGATATTATTCAGGATTTTAGACAAATTTTTTTTAAAACTGTAGTGTGTTAATTGTCTCGACCTGCAGTGCACATATAAATGAAAAATCCAGTTTTGCGTGCTTCGTGGCTGGCAGAGGTCGCGATACTCAGGTCTTATGTTGTTAAAATTTTTTAAATTTAGTTATACAAGACTTCAGGGACATCCAGTGACAATTCAGACATTTTTAGTAGTGTAAGTTGTCTAGGTCCAGTCAGTGAAACGATTGTATGTGCAGAGTTACTGAAGCAGTTAGCAGACCATTATAGGTGCGATAGAGATTCTTTGGATGTGGAAATTAAAATCTTAAAGATTTTAATTTACAACATGAAAAGGAAAATAGTACAATACCTCGAAATTTATCTACTCTTCTTTAGCTACTGGAAAGGTACAAATTAGTATAAAAAGAAATGTAGTGGTTGGCACAAGTAATCATTACCAGTCTTTTTTTAACCGCACCCAGTGAGAGATCGTTTTGTCCTTTAAAAGACCAAAACCCTACTTAAGACACAATGTTTGATGAATGGCTCAGCAGCATGTCTTAAAATTATAACAGTCGAAAGACAATTGGCCAAAAATTTGGCCTGGCCAATATAGTAGATAATGTAAGTGTCATCCATAATAGTAGGAGAATTGATGTGTTTTAGTAAAACTGCTTCTGTTGGGCATAAGATATAAATAGTGTATATTTTGGTGTGTCTTTTACGAATTTTACTTCTTTGACATTTTTAATGCTGACTTCCATATTTTGAGGTAGAAGAGTATAAAATATTAGTGTACGTAATAATATACTAGAGTAAATACACTGTATTAATATAGTGTGGAGTGTTTGCAGTAGTGAATGCCACTAATCTGTGTTGCCTAAATACATTATGAAGCTTTTAATTCCATTTGTCAACCTATCCGTGCAAAACATTCTTACAGTATGTCTCACCCAGTTGTCAGTCTGGCCCCCCTCGCCACCCCTTCCTTTTGAATTCTGGAGCCACCACTGGGTAGCAGAAAGAAGATTAAATTTAGATATAGAATAATTTTAAAATATTTTCTTATATCTTTATTTCATATTACACCAGCATTTTAAATTATATTGAATATGTTTTCCTTTTATCATATAGATGGGTTATGTGATACAATGTGTATATAAATATTGTACTAGTGTTGTAAAAAAAAAATGTATTCTTCCATATTTTCTTAATACAACGCTAGAAAGCGCAGAAAAATGTTTCCTTGACAATGCATAAATTTGGGTGTGTAAAAAATCAAAAATAAAATTATTGTTTGACTAAAATTGTTTAATGCCACAACTTACTGGAATTTTACTCTTTTATAATTTGAAAATTATAGGCTTTCATTTCTAAATAACTTGTTCTTTCAGTCAAAATCAGTCTACAATATTTTAGCCACAATGTTTTTAGAGAATTTTCAAAGTTGATAATGGTTTTCTTACTGCTAAACAAAGCACTATTTCTCTCAACTTCAGTCATTAATATATCTTTAACTTATGTCCTTCATTTTTTCAGTTCTTGAAAGTTAAAGCTGGAGAAGGCTACCACACGCACTCACATTATGAAATGGGAGGTGATGACTACCAAGATTCAAATCATCACTTTGATCATCAGCAACAGGACTATCAACAGGATTACCACCATCAAAGTTCTTTTGACTTACAAGGACAAGACGGATCGTGCAACCAAAAAAGTGACTATGGTATGGGAAAACAGTATAAGTCGTCCAGTCAGGCTGATTGTCAAGGTGCAGGTCAGAAGGTGTTTGGAAAGAAGCAACAAGGAATGGGACCAAGTGTATGTCAACAATGTCAACAAAGTCAACAGTCTGGTTGTTCATGCGACAAAGGAACGGGACTGGGACAAACGAAAGGATCTATGAGAGGAGGAATGTTTAAGCAAAAACTTCAGAGTTGTGCGGATGGTATGAAAAAAATGGCACCTAAAGGAGGAAGATGTAACCAGTACTGAGAGATTCAAAGGGGAGTATAGTACCCTTCAGAAGAACCAGGTTTGTGAACGTATGTTTATATCTGAGTAAAGCAATTACGAGTAGTACAATTCCTTTTATCATATAGATGGGTTATGTGATACAATGTGTATATAAATATTGTACTAGTGTTGTAAACAAAAAATGTATTCTTCCATATTTTCTTAATACAACGCTAGAAAGCGCAGAAAAATGTTTCCTTGACAATGCATAAATTTGGGTGTGTAAAAAATCAAAAATAAAATTATTGTTTGACTAAAATTGTTTAATGCCACAACTTACTGGAATTTTACTCTTTTATAATTTGAAAATTATAGGCTTTCATTTCTAAATAACTTGTTCTTTCAGTCAAAATCAGTCTACAATATTTTAGCCACAATGTTTTTAGAGAATTTTCAAAGTTGATAATGGTTTTCTTACTGCTAAACAAAGCACTATTTCTCTCAACTTCAGTCATTAATATATCTTTAACTTATGTCCTTCATTTTTTCAGTTCTTGAAAGTTAAAGCTGGAGAAGGCTACCACACGCACTCACATTATGAAATGGGAGGTGATGTTAAAATCAACTGTTTTTTATTCTTTGTTTCCTGTTTGTTATTCCTTAATAATATAGAATTGACTTGTTTCCATTTTACTCCTTACACCTTTTAAAAAATCACGTAATATTGTTATAATACATCAAATCCAAATATTTTAAATATAGGTGAATCTTTAATATACAAATGAAGAAAAATTTAATGCTGATATACAACATTATTGCAAATAAGCACATTATAAAAATTAATCTTGTTTCTCCCAATAATGCTCACGTATAGTAAAATTATACTATAGCCGTATTGTAAATATTAGTATTACATTATAAATAGCCTACACAAAAATACTATTAACTTAGTATTATAAATGATTCATGGGAACTTAAAATTCTAGCCAGCAAACTCACTAAATACTAAATGCTAAGAATACAGAGATAGGGAAGGAGGGGGGAGAGAGAGACAGACAGACAGACAGACAAACAGAAGAGAACGAGAGTGAGCGAGAGAGAGAGAGTACAGAAAACAACAGTAGTTTGAATTGCACTATAACACTCAATAAGGAAGACAATAATAGTACACTAAGAATAACACTAATAAGTTATTGTTCATAATTTATAAAAATATAGTGTTAATACTTGTGGTGTCTATGATGGAACATGTGAATAGTTTGATATAAGATTAATTCTGTTTACTGGAGAAAAAGAATGTTTGTTGAGATCAGGTGGGTATGATGAACCACTCACACCTTCTTAGTCGAAATTAATAGTTTGTATGAAACTGGGAGTACTAAACATTTTTAGTAAATCGAAACCAGATTGTGCTGTGTAGAATTTTGTGAAAAATAATTTCTTTAGTTCTCATTTAGCAGTCACGTTCTCAATCGCTATTTTATAAACAGGCACACTGGGCACGTGCCTAGGGGCGCAAAAGTCTGGGGGAGCAACGTCCATGCAAGGAAAAAATGAGAAAACGTCCTTAACCTAAGAGATAAGAGTTAGAAAACAACTAAACTTACGAAAAATATGAGAAATACGAAAGATGCAAGTGAATCGTATTTGTCTGTATTACTAGAATACAGTGACAATGGTCGTAGCAATGGAACGAGGATGGTACTAGATCTGCTCCAAGTTAGATGCTGATTCTGAAAAAAAATGAATATGGACACAAAGCGACGATATATTAATAACGGATTTTACCGATGTAATCGATAATTTTGCTAGAACCAAGATCAGAAAGAAGCCCATTTTACAAGATATTAAGTTAAAAGTATCAACTAATGTATTGATAAAGATATGTAAATATTATATATTATGTGATAAGTTAAAAATGGTTAGAATTGCAAGTTTTCATAAAAAGAGTGGGAGGGAGGTCCGTGATACCGTAAAAAATGAGGCTATATTCTGGCTATCATTACATGAACCAGACAGGTTTATTGTTTTACGGTTGTCGGTTGCCAGTCCATAGGTGGGTCCATATTCGGAAAGGCTCTCCGAACGAGTGTTAAGGGTGAAATTACCAAAAATGGCATGTCGTTGTTATTTGTTGTTGTTATTGTAAGGGCTGAAAGTTCCTGGTGAGGTCGGGGCTTGCTCACAGTGTGCCCAGGGCACTGTAGATGTTAAACGCGTTATTCCAGGACGTGCTGCCCACTCAATCTATTATGCGTCAGTCAAATACATAGTACTGCACTGAATTAATATTGCACTGTAATGATTGATAATGTTTCTATGAATGCATATTTAGTTGAAGTGAATTTCGTTGCTTAGATTTTAAGCTACTGGGTGTCTTGTAAGATTCTTACCACATTCTATGACAGCCAATTACATATGAACACTCATGTTTACAAAAAATGAACAAGAAATCTTAGTTCTTTTGTTGCATCCACAAAAGAATTTTATGCTATGTAAAACAGAATTACAGTACTGATGTAATTACATTACATCAATGACGCTTTTGACACCACTGTTGTTTACTCAGTGTTTGGTTGCGTATGTTCAAAAACGGTGCTTAATTTGCTTACTTTCTTACAGCTTATATGAATCTGTCTAAAAGAAATCGTTTGTATGAACATCCTACTGTGTCTTGTGAATATGCTACTTTGCGTTTTTCTTAGTTGAGCAACGCGTACTGAAAACCATTTTGTTACTACTGTTACTCCATTCCAGTCTGCTTTACTGATCTAATTTTAGAAGCTTTAGAATCTTTTAATTGTTTCCAAACCATTTCATAATATGGTCAAATTCCTCGATCTTTGGTATACAGATTTTTACAAGTGTAAAAAAATCATCATTTTGGCTTTGTCACTGTAAATAGCGATTCAAAATGAATTGTGTATACATTTTTCTCCAACTATTCTATACTTTAAAGAAAGCTATTTCAATTTATCTTACTATTCTTGTTACTGTTGTTAAAGTCACAAACGTTCAGAAACATCATCTTCAATATTTTGGGTTGCGTAAATGTGTACGTAGTCAATCTCGATTATCGAGACCGCGCATCCTATTGAATGCTTCTGGCAGTGTGTACCACTAGTGCCCAGGCCAGTGGATTCTAACTTAACAGCGCATGGGGGGGCACAATTCAACTCAGAAACTTCTCGGTGGGCCGCACCAAAAGCGACCAATTTTTAACAAATAACATTAAACTTAAGAAGGAAGTATTTAATTGTAAATAAATAAAAGTGGTAGTTTGCACATTTAATATATCTGACAACATATACTTAACGGTAATTTTCATCATGCCAGTGTAAAAATGAAAATATCAGAAAGATAGTAAACATTGTTTATTTACGCTTGATAAGAAGACGGCTGAAGATAGCCAGTGATAAAATGAAAACTCGGTATGACATTCGCAGCAGTAATATGGGTTTCAAAGAAAGACATCAGGTTTGGTTGTTCAACCCAAAGCGCCGTCGTGGTCGCTCACCTAAACTTCAGACTAACTGGGAAGGGCTCTACACTGTGAAAAAGAGAATTAACGATGTTGCCTATCGGATTCAACAGGAAGGACAGCGAAAGTTCAAGGTCGTCCACCTAGATCGCCTGGCTAAGTATTACTTCAGAGACGGTTTGCCAGTTCGGAAAGAAACAGGCTTAAGGAGGGGGCGGTGTTTTGCCATTACAGAACGTTCTATACGTTTCTCGGCTATCCCAGCAGAACCAGCTGTAATGTTGTGTGCGTACGTGATTCTCAACATGCGTTAACGAGACTGTTCCAGACTTCACCGGTCCGCGCGCACTGTGTTCAAGGCGGCAAGCCATTACGCCCTAGTACGATGTTGACGCGTATTATGGATTTTTTTCAGTTTATTGCAGATTTGTCATCTGTTTGACTATGCGAACATTGAGCAAATTGAAAAAACACATACATGATTATGAAGAGCTGACCATTGACACCTCTTGTTGTTTCTGTTAACAGATTAAAGATATATACAAATTACAAGACTAAATGACAAAAACATGTAAACAAATCAACATAAATCACTTCCACTTGCTGTTGGCGTGATGCAATAAGTTCAAAATGTTAAACACTGGGCCCATAAGGCACATATACTGATTGGCATTAACACTTAATGTTGACACGAATACAAAACATACAGATATTACAGACCAGATATCACAGACATTACAATACAGGTAATACAGAGAATACGTTAAACGTGAATGGTAAGTTAACAATTTGTGCCTTTTTAGTCTATAAATATCTTCACTATTATCTAACAAATTAATTGCCAGGTGGTTTGGATGCTTTTCTAATTTAGAGATGTGAGTCCTGCAGAGACGCATGATTTCTTCTCTCACGGTTGGAACTTTCATATCTCGGTGTATAGAATTGTTGGAGACGAACCATGGAGCGTTGACTATTGATCTTAAAGTTTTGTACTGAAAGCGCTGTATAATCTCGATGTTACTCGTACCAGCAGTACACCAAAGTTGAATACCATAAGTCCATACCGGTTTAACTACTTTATATATTAAAAGTTTGTTGACAAAATTTAACCGCGATTTTCTGCCTATCAGCCCCAGCCAGTAGATATTTCTGACCTTGAGATTAAGTTCAATCTTCTTAGAGGTTATGTGTTTTTTCCACGTTAGTCTCCTGTCCAGGAGAATCCCAAGGTACTTAGCACTTTCAGCTTGGGGTATTCGTTGACCGTTAATTGTTACTAGAGTTACTAGAGGGCAGTTAGCCTTAAGTGTGGTGAAGGTAACGTGTACTGACTTGGACAAATTGATTTTTATGCACCATTTATCAAGCCATAACTGGACGCTGTTTAATGATTCTTGTAGCATAAGAGATGCTATCGAGGGGTTGGAGCGTGTCGCTAGGATTGCTGTGTCATCGGCGTAGGTAGCAACAGTGGTTTCACTTGCTGACGGTAAGTCCGAGGTGAACAGGAGGTACAGCAGAGGATCCATGACACTACCCTGCGGAACACCTGACCCCACTGGTAATAGAGGAGAAGTAGCCTCCGAGAAATTGACTTGAAACACTCTGTCCACTAAGTAGGACTGTAGAATATGGTAACAATTATGTGGTAGATTTTTCTTTATTTTGTATAAGAGTCCAAGATGCCAGACTTTGTCAAATGCCTGGGAAACCTCGAGAAACACAACTGAGCAGAACATCTTCGATTCCAATGATTTATTGATAACATTTGTTAGTCTGTGTATTTGATCTACCGTAGAGTGCTTTTCTCGAAAGCCAAATTGATGATCCGGAATTAGGTTGTTTTCTACAATTGTTGGCATAAGTCGCTTTACAAACAGCTTCTCGAAGATCTTACCAAGTATCAGTAGAAGGCTTATGGGTCGATAAGAAGAGAGTATTTGAGGGTTTTTACCAGGTTTTAAGACCGTGATTACTTGATCTGATTTCCAGAGAAGAAGAAAGTATTGAAGTCTGAGTATGGCGTTGAAGATGTATGTTATTAGTACAAAGCCTTTGTGAGGCAGCTCCTTTAGAATTTTCCCCGATAACAAATCAATTCCGGGAGCCTTTTTACTTTTCAAATTATACAAGTATATTTCCTTGATTTTGTTAACCTTAAAAGGCTTAAGAGGTAGAGTCAGTTAGAGCGGGGAGTGTAAATATCTTTGTACTTCTTCATCAAAAGAGACGTTCTTGCTGGCTTCAGGTTGAAAAACGTTGACCAAATGTTCGGCAAAGGTCTGGGATTTCTCTGTATTGCTTCGCGCCCAGCTACCATCTGGTTTATGTATTGGTGGTAGGCCTATTTGTAATAGTGGCCTTTTTAATCGTTTTGTAGCCTCCACAAGGAATAATCAGTACTTTCATTAGGTGACAGATTTTCTAGATAATCCTGAATGCCTTCATTCTTTAAATTTTGTAACAACCGTTTTAGTTTTCTGGCCGCGGAATTCCACTTTCTTTTATCATCCGGATGATGAGTATGCTGCCAAATTCGTTGTAATCTACGCTTCTCAGCTAATTTTGTTCGGACAACCAGAGGAAGATTTAAGTACTTACTCTTCGCTGTATTGCAAGGTGTAGTAGCTGCCCAGGCTGATTTTTGAAAAGTACTGGTGAGATAATTTACAGCCGCATCCAATTCAGCAGATGTGTGGAGTGGAAGTTCTAGCGAGATAAACTAAGTCTCGCTAGAACTTATAAGCTCTCTAAAGTAGTCCCAGTCAGTATTACGATTTCTGAGTGTTGGTAGACTTTCAGACTCAATTATAGTATTGCTAATAATGGCAATAATTGGAATGTGATCAGAGGCCAAATCAAGGCAAGAGTCAACTTTGTAGTATTTATGAGACAAGCCTCGTATTATAAAGAAATCAATGAGGTCAGGTATTTTATTTGTATCAGATGGCCAATAGGTTGGTTGACGTATTATGAATTATTCTGGAATCTCAGAGGGGTATAAATGTAAGCATTCAGCGACGCTTAGTTTCAGTTTAAGTGGCGGTTTATTCAAATGAGTTCGAGTTATTGTCGGGAGATTTACACAGTTCGTCTCAAGTGGTGTATTAGTGAAAAGTGACTATAGCACGCAAATTCTTTATAGTTGACATTATTATTTGTGTGGAAAGATAAACTTCAACTGTTGTACGAGAATAATCTTGTTGAATAACTTGTAGATTACAAACTGTTAATTCTGACAATTAAAGCTGGTTTTTAGTGACTTCATTGGTGTCTTGTATTTTGTTTTCCACTGTACCATACGACGATCAGTGAGACCATCGTAACAATACTTTTCCTACCAAGAGAGATCGATTATCCGAAAAAAAATCGGTTATGCGAAACTGCTCTGCCCCAATTATTTCGGGTAATCAACGTTCTACTACATTTCGTGCTACAGTATGTGTTTTGTGCTTACTCATTTCACCATCACGGCTAACCACATTTCTTTAGAACAGTAAAATAATGTTTATCCCCTAATGAAACTTAGATCACACAAGTAAAACTGCATCACTACAGTGTCTGTTCGCATCAAATGTTTATTAATTATATCCGGTAAAATCGTTTTCAAGTGATAAAATTCAAAATTTCTTATTACTCTGACTAAATTTATAAAGTATTTATAAAATTATACATGTCAAAATCTCTTATTTTTGTACATCTCATTTTAAACAAATTAAATATACTTGTAGCGATGTGGATAAATTTAACGTCAAATTTATCGTATTAACACATAAAAATAAAGCAACATATTCTCAAATTATCTTGATTTAGCTAACACAGGAAATACTGTATTACATTAACTAATACAATAGGTTACATTACCACATTTTTATCACGCCGAATTGTCATTAGTGTGGTAAATGTTCGGATGTCTTCTTTAGAATTCGTACCACTTAATCGGCTTGGTTACCTTGCGCATCGTCGAATTTTGAGATCCCCTAGAGCATAGATCCCGATCCAGTCGTCAAAGCAGCAATTTAAGCAACATGAGCCAATATTCATTCCCCCAGGACCATCAACAATTTGGCCTGTTTATTTATAATCATAAAATGCAGATAATCCCATAATTCTGTAAATTTTTTTTCCTTCGGAACCTGCTTGTCCTGTAACTTATTTCCACCACGGGGCAGTATAGAATGAGATGAGTTGTATCTTTTAGTTTATATATTTAAACTAGTTTCCGTTTGCTTGAGTTTCGCCAGAGAAAATAAAATTTAAATACAAAAATTAACATAACCTAGGATTAAAAATGAAGTAACGTAAAATGCATGTATTTATTTTTTAATCTGAAAACCCTAAAAACACTTATATTTATATAGACTATACAATATGCAGATGATGAATCTTGCATTTTTCCCATGAATCTACATTTTCTGTTCTTGTTTAGTATTCTCTTAGTCTTCTACCTTCACCATTATAGACAATAAGCACCTTTTTTCAGGCTCACTCATATTGTCGCTCAATCTTCAGTCTTGTGTCAAGTCAACACTGCTCCATGCCCAGTACTGTAGTACACAGCGTGACCTAAATACTGGAGCAAACAATGATGCGTGTCATGTTACTTATGTAGTGAAGCAACTCCTTCTATTGCCAACTCTGCATCACGTTGCTTCGCTCTGTCAACTGAGTGGACACTTAAATTTACGTGCTCAAAAGCTTAAAAATGCCTTCTCTCATTGACACTACTGTAATTCAGTTTAATGCCTATATAGATACACACGACACACACGAACATATATATGATTCCTCAAACTGTGTGTGTGTGTGTGCGTGCGTGCATGTGTTGCAACAGTACATATATTTGCATATTTACCCAGGGCAGTAGTTTGTAATTAATTAGTGTAAGAAGAATATGACGAATAGTTTTAAATATTTCAACGGGCGTACCCTTTGCTAGTGTACGCCTGCCCCGACAGTGTAAATCCGTCGTTTGTTTGTTTCTTTCTTTGTGTGTGTGTGCGCGCGCGCGCGCGTGTGTGTCACTGCCGACATGCATGATCCTACGAGAAGGAGACGTATGAATTGTTGGTTTTTATTATTAAATCAGGTATTGACACGATTAAAATAAATTAATAAATATGTTTTTTACCTGTTACCAAGGCATATTACAGTTCTAAAAACACCATTAGATTAAGGACATTTAAAACGCGTATGGTGATACAAAATTATTGCAGAAAAGTGCAATGATAAAGACGTCATACAAATTAATGTCAATTAGTACCATAATTAACTAGTAAATAACGAGTGTGTTATATGTAAATGACAAGTGAAAAATTACGAAGACAGTGCAACCACTCGCCTAAAGATAAAGTTTACGTGATCGCGAACTAAAAAGTGATAAGTAAAAAAAGGACGCTACACTCGAATCGACAAAATTTAACATGTCGAAAACAATATCTGACATGTCAGTTTGCCGTCTACTATAAATACCTTCGGCAATTTTGGGCGAGGTCAGACTCAAGATATCTATACACGCCGTCACTATGTCTGTCGCAAATCAACTTGACATCATGATCATCATCATCAACATCATCTGCAGTACACCACGATTGATGGAGGAACACAGGACCACCATCAACAACAGGCTATAGAGTACCCAGGATGCATTAGCATCATCATCATCGTCAGTGTCATCATTCAGGAGCCGCACACACACACACATGTACACACGCAACGGTAACTTCAACAATACGCAGGTGACAAATGAACAATTATATTTTTGTGCAAAGAACTCATAAAGAACAGAATATGAGATAGTAAAGTAATATAAGGACTTAAATGTAAATAATGTAAATATTCAGAGTAAAAGACGTAATTGTAAATTGTTAAAAATAATAATTCTATTCTCTGTAATTTTACAAACTGGGTGTGTCATTAGAAATCATAAATATTCTTAAAATACATGTTATTTTTTATTAAAATATTAATAGCAACAATTCAATTTTTGTTTAGTAAAGTTAATATTATTTTTATGAACCAGTTGCTATTTTAATAAAGATTCAAATTGAATCACCCATGCAATACAAAAGAATTTTGTAATTTGTTCATCATATATGTTGAGTAATTTAAGACTATATATTTAAGACTGTATATTAATGTGTGCTGAATAGCAAAGATATGTTACGTTTCAGAGTGTAACCTTATAAAAGAGAATATTTTGAATTTTCTAATTTCAAATTTTAATAATCAAGTAATTTCTTTGCAATATTTAACAAACCGTTGATTGATTCTTTTACTATGTTTTAATTAATTATTTCATGTCATCAACTTCTCACTTCTTTTTTAAAAATACGTTTATTTTGCTACCCATATACAGTTGCATTAGGTATATAAACAAAAGTGTATACATTTTAAAATACTTGTAACATTGCAATAACGTTGCAATATATATATATATATATATATATATATATATATATATATATATATATATATTGCAACGATACGTTTAGCATAAGTATATGTATCAACCCCTGACTGAGGTATGATAACGTGCTTTCGAATATAAGTATGAAATATGTAAGATGTACATAATAAAAATGATATAATAAAGATACGTTAGGTATAAGAAATAATGTAATAAATATAAGTAGTATTTATTTTTAAATAAATCAAATATTGTAAGTAAGCATGTATATGGAAACATATGGCTTAGTTGGTTTTAAAATGTAACGAAGGGGAGCAATTGACACGCGCTAACTCGCAGAGGTGACGTCTGAACGACATGCGGCTGCCTGTGTATCAGTCTGCGTGTGTGTGTATGTGTACATGTGTAAATAACAGACAGGTTAAATTATGCAAACGAGGGTGGAAGATTTCACACAGTTTTTTAAGTACTGTACGTGAACTATATGTCACACGAATCAGCGACATATGTAAAAACATAGCTGACGCCTGCAGGGCCCGCTCTAGCGGTTACGTCACCCCGGACAAAAAGACAAATTGCCGCCCCTTAAGAATATACATATATTTTTTTTAAATAAAGGTACATATTTTTTATTTTCAATAAAAATCAAATCATTTTATTTAAATTTTAATAAAAGCATATATTTAGAAACAAACATGTAACATAACATAATATTGACAATCAAGTAGTACAAAACAGTAGATTCTACTTTTTATGTTAAACAAAAGTCAAATCGTTTTAAATTATAATCAACACATACATATATACATATTTAGAAAGAAACATGTAACATAACATAAAATTGATAATCAAGCAGTACAAAACAGTAGAAATTAATTAAGAAATATCTGTACCTAGCCACAAATTGTTAACCATATAATTTTTTACATTTTTAAATGCTATTAAAAATGTGTATTATTGCACAATCAATCAAAATGCCATTATTTTGAAAATAAAATAAGGTAACATCAACTACGCTAAAATCACAAAAAACTTTTTTTTCTCACTTTCAGTTCTGCAAACTTTTTTATTACATCTTTTAAATTTACTTGATCAGCAATTTCATGCTCAATTGCCAAAATGGCCAAACCATTAAGACGATTTTGTGTAGTAGTCGAACGTAAAGAGTTCTTAATTAATTTTAACTTAGAGAAACTCCTTTCGCCACTTGCTACAGTTATTGGTATCGTTAGCAATATTCTTAAAGCAATAGTAAGGTTTGGGGCAAAATTTAACTTTGTAATTAAGCTCAGTACATTGCTTACCGAGGCAACATTTACACACTGGTTCAGTTTTGGGGAAATGCTTTTACATAACTAAATATCACTATTGTTTGACGACTCGGAACACTAAGTTTTTTATAAGTAAAATCGTAAAGATTTACCTTACAGTCTAAACCGGCTTTCACCTTTAGAAGGCTTCATCAGAGGCTGCCATAGGCTGCTACGTTGTCCGTCTTGTTGTTGGCGACGGGATAGTTATTCGAAAGATTGAAGCTGTGTGTGTGTGGTGAGATGTGTTCGAATAATGCGTGCGATTTGAATTGTGTCTGTTCGTTTAGGATGTCGTTTTTATTTGTTTTTGTGTGTTTGTATATTTCTAATTGTTCTAGAGTGTCTAGTTTTCGGCCTTTTGTGTGTACGTGTAGAATGTTCATGTTATTGTCGATGTTTTTATATGTGTGGTTTGCTTCAATGAGGTGGTTTGCAAAGGTAGATTCTGTAGTGGTGTGGAGTGCTTTTGTGTGTTCAATGTATCTCTGTTTGAAGCTACGTCCTGTCTGGCCTATGTAGAATTTATTGCAATTTGAGCAATTTAGCTTGTATACACCAGGTAGATCGAATTTGTTTTGTGCTTTGGGCATGCGTTTTGATAGTGTGTGTTCTGTTTTGTTAGTAGTTTTGTAAGCGATTCTGTATCCTGCTTTGTTGAATTTGTGGGCAATTTTTTCAGTTTGTTTGTTGATGTATGTTAGTGTTATGAATTTGTTGTTTTCTGTCTTTTATTGTTTAATGTGTTTAACATAGATTGCCGTAATAAATGTTTAAAAAAATGAATCACCGTCCAATCTTTCATATCTCTGAAATCTTTAAATATTGTGATATGTATCACAATCTCACGAAATTAAATTAATGCTGGGATTTTCCGTTCTCCCCTGAAACTGAAAAACGGTTATTTAATTAAACATACCGCTCTTTTATGACTGTTTTCTTTAGAATCAAGAATTGTAAATATTTTTAGCTTTTAGACATAAACAATATAAATACGCTAGGCACTGTAAATTTTTAGCGAACGAAAAAATCGATATGTGAAATTTTCTATTAATTGGGTATTTAACACATCAATATTTTTCTCACACTTACAGCCAAAATGCCGCCCCCAAATTTTGGCGCCCCGGACAAATGTCCGGGTTGCCCGCCCCTACAGCGGGCGCTGACGCCTGGCGCTTCAATTTGGCGTTAAGTGGTCATTAATCGTGGGAACGGTTCGGACACCGTGTGAAATTTTGCCATCACTGCCATAATTTACACAGCGTAACATTTAAAATTTGCATAAATAAGGTTTAATATTATACCGAACGATTGGTGTAATAATATTTATAAAAAAGTGTGCGCTTCATAGAAAGACGCGTAGGTTGAAACTAACGATTAAACCGACGCGCCGGCCTGTTCAATGTTGTCAGAACAGTTTCCAACAGGAATTCCAACGAGGCAGCAGTATAAAACCCCAGCGAGCGACACACTCTTTCTCAGATCAAGTTTATTTAGTACGAGGAATCCACGCATCTCGACACCGTAAATTTTACAAAGTTTTAGTAATGTTTTAAACGGTAGTATATAAACTGAAGTGCGATGAAACCGGCAGTACGTCGGTGCAGTTATTAAAGAACTCGAGTGATTTGAAACAGACTATATAAATGAATCTACGAGAGTTGAAACTATATAAATGAAGCTACGAGAGTTGTAACTACATAGAACTTCTAGACAGCTACGAGGGACAAGAAAGAAGAGGACGAGGAACTAGACAAGAAGACGAGAGGACGCAGGGACAGCACATGCAGCTACATCCAGCCGTATATCATCACGACTAGAGGTCCACGTCAGAACTCAGCATCCAGGAGACGGAGCGAGGAATTCAACGACGCAGAGACACAGGAGCTGATACCGAAGAGGATCAACAAACTCGAGAGTCCAGATGACGGTAACAACAAAGTTAAATGGGTGCAGAAAAATGCAGGTGAAGTCGAACATTTATGTAATATTATAAATGACCCTGAGGTCTATCGCCAAAAGCTCTAGTTTCCATATTCAAGTTTACAAGAACGTTAATATATTTTTAGATTTGAATAATGAATAAATAATTGTTCAGAATATAATTGAGTATAACTGTAGTAATCTCTTAAATAAATGGTCAAGCAAGAACCATATTATTTTATTATATTTTGTAATTGATTAATGAGTAATTTTAAATATGAGAATTACATAATTAGAAGATTGTTAATTAATTGAGACATTAAAAATAGAACCTATTAACGTAATAAATGTTCTCTATTAATATCTTGATAAATATTTTAATTAATTGAAAGTTTTATTTAAGTGGTATATATTGAAAACCACGCTTGTAAAGACAAGATCAAGATTTAAATGTTATACGTATTAATCACGTTCCTATAATATTTATATGTGTTATATGTATATGTCTGTGTACTATTTCAGGTCATATATAATTTGTGTATGTGTATACTATGTCTTAGAAATTTAAGAAATAAGAGTTAAACACATTATGAGTACATTATATTCAGATTGAATATAAGGGTTCATATAATAAATAACCCGCATTAAACATGTAAATAACATGAGATTTTGAATTTAATTTTTGAATAAATCAAATGAATATACTTTTCTTAAAACAGTCGTACTAATTTCACAACCAGTACTAAATCCTCTGTACTCATTACTTGTAAATTAAAACTTATAACGTTGTTCACGTGCTTATCCACACTCAACCAACGACCAAAGCCTGCGACCCAGCCGGGGAACATCAAGGTAAATACTGCTTTAAGAAGAGTATACCTCCGAGACGTGGGAAGTGCGCGCATATGAGTAAGAGCGTATTTGTAAAAGTAAGTGTATAAAAATAACGTTCTGTATGTATAAAATCATCACTTTCTGTATGCTGTTATAAGTTTAGGTATCCCTGGTTACCTAAGCAGCATGTGGTCATCTACGAAGGTTTTATATTTATTAAATTTGACGTTTGAAATGATACCATAATGCTTTAACCAATGACCATATCTCCCCGCATTTATATAATATTTAATAATTTATAATGAAGATCAAACTTGTTATGTAATTACAATATTATTATATGTCTGACAATGCAGAATAATGCAAAACTTCCTGCTTGTCTAATAATTTTTTTCATGTTCGTTTTAGACTATGTGCACTCCATTCTCTCAGTCACAGTTGTAAATGGTGGTTATTTTGTAAATTCATTCATATTTGCTCATTTTTCTTGTATATTTATTATTTATATAATAATAATACTTTGTGTACAAGAATATATTTTATTATTTTGTGAATTACAATGTTTCAATAGTATTTAACTATCATCATGCAAATATGAACTCATAATAATATTTTGTAAATATAAACTCATACGGCAAATATTTTTGAAGTCAACATTTTATTTAGACTAGACAAAGAAGTAAAGAGTTTAAATTTTGAGTGAAACATAATGTTCAGAGTAATCACAGTTTGAAATGGGCACCAGTGTATCTATCATCATCAATGCGACAAGCCACAGGTATCATTACTGCAGTTTTAATCACTCTACACGTACTTGGATGTATAATTATATTACAGTGGAGTTAAAGGATAAAAGGAATAATCACCTGCAACTGTTATCTTGTACAGCAAACCTGTTCCTCTTTGAAACAAAGTCATATCCTTGTACCTGTCTATCTCATTATCATATAACTGCAAACATCGTTCTCATTGTTTTTTGTTGTCTGCTCTTATGTCTCTATACAACATCCTTAAAACCAACACAAATATTTAAAGAAACGGAATGCATATACAGCAGATGCATCAGGGCAAGAACATCTCTATAGCGGCAATATTAAACTGTGCGTTGCGTAAAGTCACTGAGTATAATAAACTTAATATATATCATAACGCAGATAATCTGTTTAAGTAGACATTTTCACTCATAGACTTGTGTTTACTAACAAAACTTTTAACTGTTCATCACGTTTATAATATCAACACCAATTGTATCACCCATTCCCATCTTTTTACCACTGAGGGTGCGATTACCAAAGTTAAACGTTTTAGACTATAGTGATGTCAGACACTTATTTTAGTAAACACTTTACCTATTGACAAACTATGAATGACATTTAATTTTATCAATATTAATTTTATTATAACATTACCTTACCACTATCACCATATTCACTCTACTTTACGATTACTAGTAAACTTACGTAAAGTTGGGTAAATACTATATATAATTGTTTCAACTATTGCAAAAGTACATTAGTAAATAGTTATTAAAAGAAGCTTGCGTGTTTAGTGAAATACACACCAACATAAAAATGAGAAAAGTAAAGTTCCTATAATAATTATCATGACAGTACCTTACTTTATAGTTTAAAATACTCATGTAACCATTATATAAAAATAATACAGTAGTTATTAAAACATTATTTATAAATACTGCATCACATTTGTGCACTTGTGGCACCAAGTCTAGCCGCGTGTCATAATCAATGGTCAGTATAAACGTTTGTATCTTTAAAACCTATTAAGTCAGAGTCTGTCTTCTAAAATTTCATATCCTAATTGAAACTCCCAGAATCAAGACAACTGATTTAACAACTCATTTGTCAAATTGGTGCAGCTGTTTTAGAGTTGTAAGTGAACATACTTACTACGTAAACACAGTACTGTCTTATTTGCGCAGTCGAGTAATTAAATAAGGTAATTTAACAGAACACCTTTATTGGTTATATATTACAAGTTATAAAGTGAAGCTTTACTATTAAAAACATGTAGTAATTATTATTTATTAAAAAGTAAATAGGAGAAGGAATCCAAGTAGACCTAGGATATATACAAGGCGCTCGCCTTGTGCTTAAATGATGGATATAAATGTTTATATATGAAGTTAGAGGCTTCCAGGCTAAACAAAAATTAAAGTCGATCGATTTTTACAATTATAATTCTGACAGTTATCTGTAACAAGAAAAAAGTTTCTCACATGCCAACTTTTTCATTATGTAATTCGAAAAAATCGTAACCAAACGTTATGCAGGGCTACAACGTCTTTAGCAGGTACGAAGGATTCCAAAAAATTAAGCATTTCGTGGCCTTACTAAATACTGTTAATTGAAGAAAAACGAACCATTTTCGTCTATTAGCAACGGAAATACGGCTAATTACGTTGAAATGTATGTCTACAATTTATTGGTTTTATATTTTTTATAGTTTAGTTTATGGTCAAAATAATTTAAAAAATTGTCGAACAAAGGAGAACAACGATCTTGATAACATTAAGCTTTAAAAATTATAATATTCTAAATTTAATTTGTCAATAATTTTTTAAGACGCGCAGTACATACAAGCAAAAAACCCATTATAAATAGTGTAAATAGTGTAATCCCTACCTCTTCCATTGTGTCAAGTGACTTCTGAATGAAATATAGTGTATAACATATAAACATTTCCATGTTTCCGTAATAAATACTGTAAAGAAAAAAATTAAATTAAATTAACATAATTTATAATTTATTGAATAAATTAAAATTTAATAGTTTTAAACACACAAATTGTATCTATATCTACGTGACAACAAAAAAGTTTCTCACATGCCAATTTTTCATGTTGTAATTCAAACAATTTGGAACCAAACGTTACGTATACAATGTTTACAAGTATGAAGGATATAGAAAATAATCTCATAACAAACTTTACTATTTAATACTTTGATACTATTTACTATATCATTTTCTTTCTTTTTCTTTTGATGTGCTATAGCCTTGCTCAGGTTCCACTTTTATTTGCCTCCATTATTTCTTTCTTTTAAGTCCCTGATCCCTATCCTTCTCATCTTCAAGTTTTTCACATCTTACCTTCGTGAACTTTCAACCTGCCTCATTATTCGCATATTGCTGTAAACGTTTTGCTTTGATCGTCCAAATTGACTCATTCTATCCATACGGCCCAACTAATTGTTTCAGATTAGTTTGAAAAGAAATTCATGAATAAAAAAATGTAGTCTTAAACAACGACCTGAAGATGTCAGTGATGACGAAAAGCTTAGTCGAACAATAAAAATTATAGCAGTTAGCAAATTCATAAAAGAAATAGTAAGGATGGCTGCTAATTTAAACAATACGAAGAAAAAAATGTAGAGAGCATGTAGAGTGCATCCGGACAGCCGACAACACAGAAAATGTATGCGAGTGCGGGGGGGGACGTGTGTATCATTATGATTTTCGGGGTGGAAAATCAAGTAGGTATATGCAAATACGTACTTAATACACAATACGTACTTAATACAACAGTTCTTCACAAATACAACCAGTACTCAGTGTTCACTATTGTAAAACACTTCATTAATAACTGAACAGAGTAACAGAAGGCTACTAACAGATATACACTAACAAATAATCGTAAGTTACGGGCAGTAGAACCTCGTTACAAGTACAGTAGAACCTCGCTATTACGGAACCGAAGGAGTGACGAGTTAGTGAGAAAGTAAGAAACAAACCCATTAAAGACAATATAAAATGTTTTATTACAACAGTAGCAATGTACAGTACTAATGCTATGCTCGAACATATTCAAACTCAAACAAGTTAAGCACTATAATTGAAAAAAATTTGTTTAATGATTGTGAAAAAATCTGTAATTTTCTTCTGTTTTTTGACGTGAAAACGTCTTTAAAATCGATGCCGGGTGTGGGGAGGCAATCGCGCCCAAATGAGCGACAGTTTTTGTCGAAGTAATTTCAAACTTCAATAACTCGGGTAAACATAGACATAGCGCCGCCATCTTAGTCTCGTTTTAAAGAGGAAGGATGAAAGTTTGTGTTAGTACCACTCCGATATTTGTGGCGGCCGGAAGTCGCGAACTGCGCACGCGCAAAGTGAACCCACGATTTTCGACTTTCCGGATTCGACACGTGTACATAAACGGGATCATATTTCAGAGACTAATTATCCGATCCGAGTGAACCAAGTGTTGTTTTGAAGAGGGGTGTATATGTTACAACTCGTCCTGGGTTCCAAGTGTGTATCTTAAAAACTCAAAAAGATACGAGGCTGTAAATTTGAAAATGTTTTAAAATTTCCCGATTTTCTTAAAATGTCGTAAAATGTGTTAATATATGAGGGCAAAATACAACCAGAATTACAAAAATCGGGCACGAATGCATAGAGCACAAAATTCCAAAGAGAATGACACCGAAAACGCCGGGCCCGGACCCAAAATCAACGCGCAGTACTGCCGCGAATATAGGCAACGTAAGCGCGCTCGGACAACTCAGGCGGCATCTGACGAGCCTGGGTCAAGTATGGATGTGGATTTCGTTGCTGATGAGATGGAGAGTTCAATGGAGGTCGACCCAGACCCATCGGACTCACTTGGCATACCCAAATATGGCGACGGGGGCCCAAAATTGGACTTGTACCGAGGCCGACAACTACTTTAAAAAAACATTCTTAGACAACGACTTTGGCCATAAATGTGACATTTGCGACCGCCTGTGGTTCAAAAATGATTTGAAGCCTACAATAGAAGTATCACTGGCGTATTTAGAACTCTTACGTGCATAACTTCAGAAATTCTTTAAACTTGAACTAGTGAATGATTTGGACAAACCAACCACGCAAGGGAAAACTTGTAGGCCTATAGATTTGACATTTGCAAGAGGTATTCAAATAATTTCAAAGCCATATGTATCCTACTTCTCATACCACTACCCTGTGTTCAATAAATGTAAGTTGCAAATGAATTAAACGATTCAAAACAAAAATTTTATTTAATTTCAATATACCATACCCGATTGACGTTTTCACGAAAATAACTGCGGCAGTCCGACACTATCTTTTTTTTTCAGTCGACCGTACTTTTCAAGAGCCAAATTATGTATTTGGCGCAGTGAAATTGTTTTAGGCAGTTCTGCTTCATCTTGACCTTCGTAACACTTGATTGCTATATCAGTGATTGAATGGCCTCCTTATGAGAGATTGCAGGTTTTATTGTCTGGTCATCTTCTTCATCATTAGCTTCTGTAGGGTCTGTGGATACGTATGTAACAATTTCATCATCCTATAAACATTTCGTAGCCTTCATCCGGCAAGTCTATTTCACACTAATTTTTCAAACTGTTAAACGGTGGTAGGGACAGGCTCTAACAATTCCGATGTGGGATTATAGACCTTCTGGTTCTGTAGACGCTAGTTATAATTCAGATTGTCGTAACTTATTCCAGGCAGATTTTAGAGTGTTTTGCGGAATACTTTGCAAGGCATCGGCAATCCGACTGAATTTTCGGAAGTGTTTTACGCTGTAACAACACAACACAACACTTATTGTGGCGTGTACACAAGTACGAAATACCCATTCTCGGAAACAATAACTTCCGCAATCCGTTCTCTTGGCTATTATTAGAACTCCGGCCACAATCAGCAGGTTTCTGGTTTACCCCGGCTATAATTAGAGCGTATGTGTTACTTGCTTGTTAATAAAGAAAAAGAAAAATAAGCTTGAGTGGGTGACGAATTAGTGACGTTCCACTGTAGTTGGTCGAAACAACTGCCCTATGCACTTCAGATTCCGCTTCAATGCACTGGATACTCGTTTTTCTTGGTGTACGTAGTAAGCGATGTCAACCCTTCCACAAAAAGCTACTCGCTTACATCACAAGCAAATTATGCCTCCTCCTGGACTTCAGAAAGTCTTTATTTCCGGTAACTTTCCCTCACCTTCTCTTTTCCTTTCTACATTGCTTTGACTATTTACGCACACACACAAAACAATTTACATCGTGTTAAACAGTCCCGCTATGGAACGCACACTAAGCTGGGATTGCTAATTCTCCTGTACACACTGAATGTGAATTATGTGTATTTTTATTATGTAAATAAATATAAAAATGTAAACAAATACTGCCTTAAATAAGAACCTCTGTAGTCTATATAATTATTTTATAGTTGTTTGTGTCATTTAGGCTGATGTTATAAAATGGTTTTAATGAATTTTTTTTCTGAAAACTTAGGATTGCTACACAGCTGAGAAGCACTAAACGTTTCTTTAAATTTAGTTTTAGTATCGGTTCCTCCCTTATAGTGTCTGGATATCCTAATGGCTCATAAACAGTTTCTCCCGTCACGAAAAAGGCATGAAATTATAGAATCGTAACAAAGGTCAAATACAGTTCTTACATAAGCTGTGTGATATATGAGTCCTTTGAGT
This sequence comes from Magicicada septendecula, assembly GCA_034769895.1. Classification (NCBI taxonomy): domain Eukaryota; kingdom Metazoa; phylum Arthropoda; class Insecta; order Hemiptera; family Cicadidae; genus Magicicada; species Magicicada septendecula. The sequence continues at coordinate 668,639,084 of CM068368.1, forward strand.
TTTATTATGTTTACCATTTGATTATTTGTTTTAATATTTATAAAATTGTGGCCAGACAAGTATATTTAGTATTTCCAGCTCGTGTAGCAGGACTATATATTTGTACTTTATCACTATAATAATTTTATAAATATTTGTGCTATAAAAATTAGCTTAGAGGTTCTCTCGAGGCTTAGACGCACAATGAGAACGCGTAGTGTCGCTCGAACTCACACTCTCGCTCTCGCCCTAATGCTTCCCTAACAATTCTAAAAGATACCTACAAGGTTTCCTCGTGTGCAACTTCTGTTACCAACACACCACTGGCTATTTGTATGGCTTTGTTGAGACTGAACTTTGTAAAGTTTGTAATATCGCAATAGTTGGATTCTTCTACTGACTTCATTAATTATTAAAACATCTATTTTACTCTGATTGATTACCTGCTTTAACTCTGTTATCTGTGCAGAAGAAAGACCTCCTGCATTTCACTGGAGAATTTTTAGTTGGTTGAAATTCGTTTTGTCTTTAAAAAGATTTCTCTTTCGTTTTCTCTTTTACTTTTCTCATGTCCTGGCTTTGGCTATCAGATTTACCAACACCGTTAGTCATTTAGCAGCGTCCAGAAGGCACTTACAGCTAGAGGAATGCTGCGGACATGAGCAACGTTGCCTCCCAAACATAGTGAAGAACGGTAATTTCAAAGCAGGAATGTTTGTAGATGATGTAGTCATATAGGCCTCATACAAACCAACATAAGATCTTAGAGCAAACAGTGAAAGCTTTGAACTCCTTAAGCAAGTAGGCGTTAGAAAAAAAATACTATAAAGACAGTTTATCGGTTCTTCTCAATGCGTCACAAAAATTATGATTTCGGCTTAAAAATCGACAGTTACAATATACCAAAAACTGAGTGTACAAATAATTTAGGAGTACACATGGATAATAAACTATTTTCCGACAAATTACGTAGAAAGAACAATAAACAAAGTCAAGCAAAGACTGAAACTCATTCAACGACTTGCTGGAGCCATCTGGGAAAGTTTACAAGATACAATGAACACCACTTACAAGACGTGTGATAAGCCTGTCACAAAGTACAGGAGTGAAGTGCTTGTTATTACAAATTTACTTTGAACGATCTAGAAACAGTACAAGACAATGCTTTAAGACTAATTTATTGAATAATAAAACCGCACCAGTCCTTTCCCTTCAGCTGTATACAGGTCATTTATCAGCTACCTGCAAAATCAAACAAGCTGCTATTTCCCAGATGAAAATTAAGCATTCAGCGCAAAATAGTTGGACAAATGAGATTCGTGATCAGCAGCATCTCAAAACTACATCACTATGAATAAATAGAGTTAACACTTTAACGGTTATCTGGATTACACCTGAATATCTCAACCCAAGTAGAACCCATCTGCTCAACACCGATTACTGACTATCAGTATTTAACAGTAATATTTCCTGTTTGTTGGAAGTAAAGAAACATGATACTCCTCTCACAACGCTTCAACAATTGGCACTAGCGACCATCAACGAAAGATATCCTCAAAATAAATATCTGAGAATTTACACTGGTGGATCACAATTAAATGCGGATGGAAACGCAGGAGCAAGAATTATATTTCCTGTTCTCCAATTATATTTCTATCGGAGACACCTCAACCAACTTCGACGGAGAAATTCAAGCCAAGGCACTCTAGCAGCTACTCCTCAGACCACTGGCTTTCAAAACGGCTGTTTTCCTTGTAGATTCTCCCATGCAATCCGTCACATCCAATGAACAGACTACAACACAAATAGTAAAAGAAGTAAGGAAGATGATAAAATTTCTTGACAGACAAGGAAGGATAATCGCTTTCCAGTGGGTACCTTCATGAGTAGGGATACAAAGAAACAAATAGCCGACCTGCTGATAATGAAAGGAACCACACTCGAAACCAGACTAGTACGACCGAGCTTCGAGACAGTCAAAAGCTCAAAAAACACGAAACACAAAAAAATCTCGGAAAAAGCTATAGCCTTATCCAGTAGCAAATGTGGATTGGGCAAAACATTCAATCCACATGGGAAGACAATAAAAAGAAAGCCAGGAAACAAGAAGTTGCAAATTCTCATCTCAATATGCCTACTGTTCATAATTGTCTCACTGCACATCTCCGCTGTATCTAAATCTTCAGTCGCAGGTACTGTACACTATACAATTAGGAAGTTACAACCAGAGAACCATAAAGGCCACAAATTTGGACCGTAACCTGCAAGAAAACAACGATTTATCAACATTGTACTAGGACGTTAGAACATTAATAGAGTGACTCCAAAATAAGCGATTAGAAAACAACAACCATTTTTCAAATTTGGAAAACCTTCGACACTTTGACCTTCATATTTTGACCATCAATAGATGTATCGAAACGTACATTTAAATTTACCCAACGATTATTAAAATATAACCGTGACTGAAGGGATATTGCTCTTCAGTCAAGGTAATTTTGCTCTTGAGTATTAGGATTTGCTCGCAATAATATGCACTCTCTCTAATACTTTTCACATACTATATGTAATGTATGTCACTCATAGTCCAAGTATTTGGATCCAATAAGATAAAATAATAGCATAATAATCAATGTTGAACCATTCATCACCTTGTGAAATGAACCATGTTATCGGTTATAGTTACATATTTATTTAACTCATCAATCGGCGCTTTGATATTTCTTTGTTGGAATTGGATCTCTTGAACCTGCATTTGCACGTCGTCTCTGTATTCCGCATTTTATATCAATTGGACTACCTCAGAAATATAGTAATTCAATACATTGGCAAAGCTGGAAGTAAATGTTATACTTAAGTAAATGTTATACGTCAAGATATAAATGTTACACTTTAATAACCACTGAAGGCCAATTCTTAGTCGTTCAATATTCATTTGAAATTCTTTGTACTGCTGCAGATTTTTACAACTTTATGCTATAATTAGTAATCCTGCATTACACAAAGGTAATGGCGTTTGTTCAGCAATTTCCACGTACTGAGCAAACAAAACTAATTATTGCCCTTCGCACCAATTTTGGCTAATTCTGTACCTCCATGATTTTTAAAGTAGAATTATTCTTGCCAGCATTCGTTGCTTCATATCCGATAAATTCTTCAGTTATGGCGGTACAGGCATGACGTCCATTTTATTCCAAACCCGCTTGAGAGGGAACTCTACGTTCCTTTATACAGCTACGAATGCATACCACCACATGAGACAATTCAACTAAATCATTGAATAGAAAATCAGCACGGAACGACGTTTCAGGTTGTAACTCTGAAAAATAATTTTCTACATAAAGCACACGGATCATCATAGAATTCATTTATTGATGACATAAAATTGTCTTCATTAATACAATCATAAAGTTTATAATTCTCATGCATCTTTTCTACAGTGGCGTATCAAGAATGTCGCCTTAGGGGAGGGGGTCAGGAGTCGGACCGGCTTCATACAACAACAACAAAACAATTTCAGAGTAATCAAAATTACTATCTTCATAGTGGCTGAAATCAGTCCCATTAAAGTAAATAGTAATGACACAATAAAAATACGCGTTATTGAAACATTCTTTACAAGATACATATTGACTGAATTCATTTTCCTATATTTCATATTTCAAACGTATACGCTAATGCTCTTTTAATATACGCTAATGCTCTTTTAATTTTTGTATATTTAAAAAGAGTTACTACTATATTAGCGTACACATCTGAAAAAAAAAACAATAAAACAGCCTCAAAATTAAGAGATTAACAGAATTCGACAACTTTTTCGACCCTCTGGGGGGATTCAAAAAGTGTAAATAGCATAAAGTTATGTGATAGCTTGTTTTTTCAGCCACGTAGCATAAGATACTAAGTACAGAAATTCAAAATAAATGTTGTGGTACAGAGTTTGTTACGGAAATTTTATAATTTCCTTATTGCATAGCATTGAATGTAAAAATTATTTTAAATTTTTTAGAGTTTTTATAAAATAACTTCAGGTGTGTTAAAATACTTTTCTCCTTTTTGGAGTTAGTTTAATTTTCTTCGAATATGTTTTATGGTTAACTTAATGTTACAAGTATGAGTCAAGCGGCAAAAGGATAATATAATAATGCAACTAAATAAAATTTGTTTATAATAAATAACAATAATATTAATAATTACTTTACAAACTTTCGTATAATGTATCTATGACAAAATTTTAATGGTTGTAGCATTTTTCAATTTGTGTGATATACTTATAAATCTGCTGCTTAACATTAGATCGATGATTAATCATACACGAATACGTAGTGTGAATATTGGTGTTTACGGTGTCGGCTTGATTGCCGATAAACGGGAACAGCATATCCCATTCTGCCCCAGTGACTTTAAGTTGTTTCTCTACACCGTCCGTAATTTCGGATAAAGTTTCATCCAGAATTCCCAGCTGTGCTAAAAGCTCTTCAAAGCTCGTTTTCGCAGCTTCCATATTCTGTTTCATTTCCTCGGCGTTCGGTAAGCAGCTGAGAATTTCAGAAATAGCTTCTTCCGGATATGACTTCATGTCATCCGTGACGCAAGAACTACCTTGTTTCTCTAGTAATTGTAGAGTTTCGTTGAAATTACGAAACATTTCTCTCGCATATCGGAGAACACAATCGTAACTCAAGCTTCGCGTCATTTTCTCTCTCAACATTTCGCGCGCTACAAATACACGATTAACAAAATCGTTTACTTGTTGATCGCCGAAATCATTAAATCGTTTTGGATTAAAGTTTACTGCGTCTGGCCTCTTTAGAAAATCCTTGAATTTTTGTCCAAATCGCTGCTCTGGTTGTAAGGAATCGGCTCCACTGTCCAAATCCAGATTTGATTTGAATGGGGCATCACCGTTACCACCAAATAATGGTTCTTCATCTGCTTTCGTAATCTGTAATTTATTGTTACATAAATTAATCAATATTAGACAGAATCGTTGTTACAACATTAACATTAAGTTAAAAATCTAATATACTGTAATTCTATAATGAACAATTGAAAAAATACCTCAATTTCAAGTGAAATTTTAACAGAGAAATATTAATTTAACAACGTTTCTTGATATGCTAACGATATCAATAAATAAAATAATTACTGTTAAATAGTAAATTTATTATAAGTAGTTTAAACAATTTTTAATATGTATTTAATTACACTGTACATTTAAAACGTCAGTCGCTTATGTTCTGTATACAAGTTACAAATTAAATGAAACCTCAAATAAAAGATTCGCTTAATCACTAATCGCATATCTGTATAGTATGAAACCCCTAAATCTTAATACCATGCCTATTTATTAAATAATATATTATAAAGTATTTTGAAAATCAAGGAATTCTCTTGAACTAGTTTTGATAGTCACACGGACGTAATATTTCAGTAGTCTACAAGTTAGTCTACATCATAATATTTAGACTTATTCAAAGTTATATGCGTTTGTTCTGTTGCATGGAATTGTCTGAAATTTAGTGCTATACTGACATGAATATTAAACAAAAGAAATTTAGATTAATTTTAAAATAACATACCATGTACCTATAATATTCAATAGACAAAGACTATTTTTTACCTATGAAATTAATATGAAAGTAACAAAAAAATTATTTTCACGCTTTACTATGAAACTAGTAACGTATAGATGTAAAATAAAACAACGAGCGAAGGTAAAATAGAATAAAACATTTTGTAAAACGAAGATATTCATTAAAGAGAAACACATGAGATACATTATTTAGATTTTCGTTAGACAAACATATAATTCTGATTATCGTCTGTTCTGTGGGAAACACATGCTGGCAGTTTGTGTTATCCGATCAGATAAGATCTAGCTCCTCTTACGGTTCTCAGCCAATATCCTTTTGAAATAATTATGTTCTAAGCTGATTGAAAATAATTGTTTTCAATAGCAAGTATTATGTTATAATTTACAAACGCATCTTCTACAAGAGTTTGTGTTTAAAACAAGAGTTTTAAACATTTAAAAAAGTTTAAATGTTTTATTATCTATTAAAACGTTTAAGCCTCCGTATGTAACACAGGACAAGTTCTTGTAAACACGTATCAGGCAGTTATTATACTTTCAATGGAAAATAATTCTTTTATAATTTTTATATATTAATATGGGTTTAAAAATGTTTTGCCTTATCAACACAACAAATTAACCAGTGACTATTGTAATAAGTCGACACGTTCCCTACACGTTGTAACATCTTTATCATTTGTCTATATTATTCACCAATATCTACGGATAGTATTTACCAACAGAAATACCGAAAAGTTTACTATGATGAAACATTATTAAGAAATTTTAATAAACTTCTTAGAAACGCTTCTAATTTGAGTAAAATCTCAATACTGTATTGTGTTACCTGAACACAGAAGACAATGCATATTGCGACTGCAAATACTGCAGCAGCCTTCATAGTTGATGTTGCTGTTAGGGAAAAGGCTTCGGTAATATGTTGTAGAGCAGCTAGTATAGGCTATATAAACATCTACCGCGTACGCAAATGAATGTAATTTAACAAAACAATAAATTGAAAGTACACATGTTCGTAAAGTGAGGTACCCCGTAACATACACTGCCATTATTTATGACATTGTTAATGAAAAGCAATGGCTGAAGTCGACAAAAGTGTGACATCACTCAGTACTCTGCAAAATACACTTAGCTATACAAACGTGTGACATAGCACCGCATTTACGTATTTTGTTCCGACAGACGACTATTAATATGTGCTTTTTTACACAGGGGAGGAGCTTAGCTGAACTAACAGAATTACAATTCTGACGTGTACGAAATATCACAATAAACAAGTATCTTTAAAAACGTTACGATATCTTTATGTCATATAATGCGGCAATTTTCTAGTCATGATAACCTACTCAAAAGCGTCGTCAGCATGTTTGGAGGACGATAGGAGACCCAAAGAGACGAAGTCTACAAAAGTTGAAACGAATGATCGAACGTCCTGAATACAATATCCATGCTGAGATGTAAACATAATCTGACAGAAGAATCGAGTGGAAGGACCACTGCTGAAAAACCAATCTGTGGACTGAAAGGTGCAGAAGAGGAGATACATAGTACGTCAAATACTGTTTCTTATCTGTGAAACATCCGTAAGAAATATTATCTGCCAATAGTTAATTTAAAGTCGTATCGTAAGACTAAATACCGATGCAGCGATGTATAGTTCCCTGCCATTTGACCAACAGAAATTGCTGCACGTGACCTTACAACCTACTTTGCCTTGTAACATTATACTTTACTTTACTCACCTTTTCGTGCATTACAAATTTTGTTGTTGTAAAAGTTATATTAAAAAATTTATTAAAATACCAAAATTAATGTTTGCTGTTCCTACAGTTTTATGAAGGCTATCTTTCATTATGTACTTTTTTTAAATAATATTTTGTACGGTACTAAGCAGAGGATGTTCGAGAATAGAATATTCATATTGAAACGGGCTGCACTTGGTATATCATAAAGATACTGTATATTTTCTTGTGTGTAGTACAGGCCTTCTTCACAAATCAAGAAAATTCTTTTGTTGAAAACAAACGTCTGAAAAAGAACATTTTTTCTCAAAATGACTCCAAAGACAAATTTCACTCATCCCTTGATTACGTCAAGACAGAGGAACGTCATAATCGGTAAGCCTTGGTTCGGTCCATTTCTTACGCGCACGGCCGTTCAGTATAAAGTCTCGTGTATTTTTTTACTGTAAATATTCTAAATAATTTTAGACCTACACGCTTGCGGCCGTATATTTATTTTTACCTTGGTAAGAGTTTTAACAAATTAATTTTTTCAATTTTTGGACGGATTGTAGCATAGAGCAGCTGAATTACCAACTACCAACATCGTTGCGATCACCAAGAATTTGGTGCTATCACATGTGGTGTCACAAATCACTTCATCATTTGATGAGCTCTATCGGTATCTACAGCTATATTCCAAAATTTGGTTTTGTAATCTTCTGTGTACCATGGGGCTACGAATTCCATCGCATTATTGTTATCGGATTTAGAAAATATGTGCAGTTCTGACCGTCAGATCGTACTGATAGTGACTAGAGCTAGTCTTCTATCCAGGATGAAGTAGATTAATTATGACTATACATGACTTTGCTGTAAACGAAAAACATCTGTTGTGAGAAAATTAATGTAAAGTGTACATAATACCACTGAATGCAAACAATTAGAAAATGCATCCTTTGTGTGTAGACTGTTTAACTGCCAGTTACTACATGATAAGTAACAACAGATATAATTAAATGTTACATTTGTGTGTTGTTATGAACTAAAAGAGGTGTTTGAAAGTACATAGATATATACTGTTTATTGATATAGGCATTGTTTGCTGTATTCCCGATCTATAACTCTTTATTCACGCGTGTAAAACTCTTTAATTCACAATTATTTATTTGTAACCGTTTCGTCGAACATACGGGTATACATTGAAGTACCGATAAGCGAGCATTTGCTGGAAGTACAATATCCTACTATAACGTATAGTTTTCGAGTCTTGGAATGAAGAGAAATAAAAACTCTGTTCACTATAATTGCGTCTTATGTGCAAACATTTTTTGAGCAAAGGCCAAACTGATCAATACAATAACAGTAATCACAAAATCAATTATTGTTAGTAAAATTAGTTTCTTTAATTTTACTAATGGATTATCTTTAATATTCTTTATTTTCTTTGTTACTAATTTATATTCTTTCTTAATTATACGTCTCTCTCTCTCTCTCTCTCTCTCTCTCTCCATTATCTCCTTCTCTCATACTTATGACTCAATTTTTGTATGTAGAAATAGTAAATCAAGTTATATATATTAACTGTTTTGTATTTGATTATTACTTGCTTTCTGAGAGATTAAAGAAACAGTGTATAAATTCAAGTTAGAATCCGTACTATCAGTTGATTAAAACTTTTACGTGGCTTAGACGTCCCATGGCTACCTATCTTTGAAAGTACTTCGGCTGAATGAAAAATGACTTTAATAATCAAAGTAACATTGGTGAATTAAGTAAAAAGAATTCTCTGTTACTATCAGCAAGTTTTTTGTTAACTATTAGTTAACTCCTTCATTAATATTTCTTCATGCTTGCCAATATTTTTAATTCTTTAATAAATACTACATCATTCTATTCTTACAGGAATAAAGGAGACTAAAGTTGAGTTATATTAATAATGGACTTTTAAACTTACCTGAAGACAATAGCTACAATTAGTAAGTTGAGCTTCAGGTTTCTCATAAGCAGATTCGTCACATGCTGCGTTGCAGTTCCCCTCGTAGTAGCAATATGTAAAAACCTACAACACACTGGTAAACGATCGATGGACCCAATAAAAGTTTCAAGAATATTTTTTTATTCATGTGCAAAATAAATTTCTGTAAGAATTTGAACTGAAAATGTTATCAGTAACTCAGGTTGCTTTTTATTAAAAGATATAAAACGAAAATCCAATTTTGTTACATTTTCACAGTTACCGAAATAAAAAATCGGTATGGAGAACCATACATGACTTCCATGTTGTAAGATTTATGTTTAAAATAATTTACTTGAATTCGGGTTGTTAATTTCTAAAAAAATATCGCCCACACCCACAAACTAATTTCACTATTTATAGATATTTTTGTTATTATAGGGTAGTCGTTTAATATAATGTTATTTTCAGTCACTTTATCCATAAAAATTAGGTAGGCTTACTTTATTCTTATAAAGAAACCGACTGCGCAGATAATCATCCCTCCTCCGAAGCGCTCCGAAGTCACTCATGGACCCTGAGCATCTTGCAGAGGGTTCATTCCCTAAAGACTAAAAGTCTGTCTATGAACCGTTCCTCTGTAAACACGTGCAGTTACACTGCCCAGCGATCCACAGGAAGCAAATCGCTATCCACGCTGGACACTTTTTCAGCTTGCACGCGTTGTGTTGGTGTGGGTTTCGGCACTTTCCATTTAAAAAGCGTGCAAATGTAAGAAAATAAACATGAATGAGGCCATAAATAACGCGAATTGTGTGTGTGTGTGTGTGTGTGTGTGTGTGTGTGTGTGTGTGTGTGTGTGTGTGTGTGTGTGTGTGTGTGTGTGTGTGTGTGTGTGTGTGTGTGTGTGTGTGTGTGTGTGTGTGTGTGTGTGTGTGTGTGTGTGTGTGTGTGTGTGTGTGTGTGTGTGTGTGTGTGTGTGTGTGTGTGTGTGTCTTGCCTGCCTTTTTATTGCGGTAATCATAATAATAAAATGGAAACGTAAACATTACATAATTGAGATATGCTTGCCTGCCACGAACGGTATATTTTCTCTCACACATGATTTAAATTAAAATGAAAAAATATAGAATTTTGTTAAAGTTAAATGAAATGTTTGTTGTCAATAACGTATTACACATATAAAACTTATAAAATTTACTTCCTACATCAACTACCATTTTAATTTATACAAAAAATTACCCCCTCCCCATTCAACTACCCTTTTCATTTATAGATTCAGCTACCATTCTACATTGGATTATTATGACCTTCTTTTCAGGATACTTTATTTATCAAAATTAAGCACTTTACTCTTGTTAAAACGTAAAACGTTGCAGGTAAACTACCCCTTTCCCTTAACCGATCTTCACCAAAATCAATAGGCCTTGAGTAATCTACAATTCAGAGCTGTATGCAAAACATTACTTGATTCTGTTTGAATTTGCGGCTGTTATTGTTTGCCATAGGAAAAATTCTACACACAGACACTTTTCAAAAAATGACTTTTTTTTCATGTTTTGATGTTACAATCAGAATCTGCCGTTATCTCGAACACATTTTTTTCGCCATAACCATACTTCCATTTCCTTATGGAACATGGAAGTAAAAAGGAACAACTACAAGAAATACAAATAAACAAGACAAGATAAATACCGTAAGCCAGCAACTTTAGTACAAAATAAAATTTCAACAACAGAAGTAAATATCGCTATGGAGAACCATACATGACTTCCATGTTCTAAGATTTATATTTTAAATCATTTACGAAATGAAATGTTTCCATAGAAACTACTTCTTTCCACTTATTGCTTCAGTCTTAACCACAGTACTGTGGTCACTAACGTAAATCGCACTCGATTTTCACTGATGATGGCAGTCGACGGCACTGCCGAAACGTCTGGTTTTGCAGAAAACATTTGACTACGGCCTAACAGCCCGGGAAGGAATTTGAACAACAAACTACTACTTTGTTGCCGATAACGTAGTACACATATAAAAATTTACCCCTCCCCCTTCAACTATAATTTTCATTTACAAAAAATTACCCCCACCCCGTTCAACTAGCCTCTTCATTTATAGATATTTAATTTACGTTTCTACAGTGGATTATTAAGATCTTCTTACCAGGATACTTTATTTATCAAAATTAAGTACTTTACTCTTGTTACAACAAAAAATGTTTCTGGTACACTGCCCTTTCCCCGTAACCGATCTTCACTAAAATTAATAGGCCTTGAGTCTTCTACAACTCAGGCACATATGTAAAAAATTATTTGATTCTGTTTGAATTTACGGCAGTTATCGTTCGTCATGAAAACATTTCTCTTGTTACAACATAAAATGTTGCAGGTAAACTACCCTTTTCTCTTAACCGATCTTCACCAAAATCAACAGGCATTCAGTTCTCTACAATCTAGGGAAGTATGCAAAAACTTATTTGATTATGCTTGAATTTACGGCAGTTATCGTTTGTCAAACAAAAAAATTAACCTTGTTATCACATAAAACGTTGCAGGTAAACTACCCCTTTCTCTTAACTGATCTTCACCAAAATCAATAGGTCTTGAGTCCTCTACAATTCAGGGAATGCTTGCAAAACATTATTTCATTCTGTTTGAATGTGCGGCAGTTATCGTTCGTCATAGAAACAATTACTCTTGTTAATACATTAAAGGTGGCGGGTAATCGACCCCTTTCCCTTAACTGCTCTTCACCAAAATCAGTAGGCCTTCAGTTCTTTACAATTCAGGAACGTATGCTAAAAATTATTTGATTATCTTTGAATTTACGGCAGTTATTGTTCTTCATGGAAAACATTCTCTTGTTACAACATAAAACGTTGCTGATAAACTACACCTTTCCCTCAACCGATCTTCAATAAAATCAACAGACCTTGAGATATCTACAATCTAGGGAAGTATGCAAAAACTTATTTGATTATGCTTGAATTTACGGCAGTTACCGTTTGTAAAAAAAAAATTAACCTTGTTATCACATAAAACGTTGCAGGTAAACTACCCCTTTCTCTTAACTGATCTTCACCAAAATCAATAGGTCTTGAGTCCTCTACAATTCAGGGAACGCCTGCAAAACATTATTTGATTCTGTTTGAATGTGCGGCAGTTATCGTTCGTCATAGAAACAATTACTCTTGTTAAAACATTAAAGGTGGCGGGTAATCGACCCCTTTCCCTTAACTGCTCTTCACCAAAATCAGTAAGCCTTCAGTTCTTTACAATTCAGGAACGTATGCTAAAAATTATTTGATTATCTTTGAATTTACGGCAGTTATTGTTCTTCATGAAAAACATTCTCTTGTTACAACATAAAAGGTTGCTGATAAACTACACCTTTCCCTCAACCGATCTTCAATAAAATCAACAGACCTTGAGATATCTACAATTCAGGCCGGTATGCACAAAATTATTTGATTCTGTTTAAATGTGCGGCAGTTATCGTTCGTCATAGAAACAATTACTCTTGTTAAAACATAAAATGTGGCAGGTAAACTGCACCTTTCCCTTAACCAATCTTCAACAAAATCAACAGACTTTGAGTTCTCTATAATTCAAAAAGGTATGCAAAAACGTAGTTGATTCTCTTTGAATTTACCGCAGTTATCGTTCGTCATATAAAAAATTACCCTTGTTAAAACATAAATATTGCAGGTAAACTACATCTTTCCCTTAACCGATCTTCACCGACACCAATAGGTCTTAAGATCTATACAATACAGGGCTGTATTGTATAGTAAACATTATTTGATTCTGTTTGAATTTGCGGCTGTTATCATTTGCCATAGAAAAAAATTACCCTTGATAAAAAAACGTTGCAGGTAAACTACCCCTTTACCTTAACCGATCTTCACCAAAAACAACAAGTCTTGTGTACTCTACAATTCAGGCCGGTATGCAAAAAATTATTTGATTCTGTGTGAATTTGCGGCTCTTATCGTTAGCCATAGAAAACACCCTTGTTAAAACATAAAACGTTGCTGGTAAACTACCCCTTTCCATTAACCGATCTTCACCAAAAACAACAGATCTTTGGAACTCTACAATTCAGGGCTGTATGCAAAACATTATTTGAATATCTTTGAATTTACGGTAGTTATCGTTCGTCAAATAGAAAAAATTACCCTTGTTAAAACAAAACGTTGCTGGTAAACTACCCCTTTCCCTTAACCGATCTTCAACAAAATCAATAGATTGTTTACTAGGTTGTTTAAGACCTGAAGATGTCAGCAATGACGAAAAGCTTAGTCGAACAATAAAAAAATTATAGCAGTTAGCAAATTCATAAAAGAAAAAATAAAATCAATAGACCTTGAGTTCTGTATAATTCAAAAAGGTATGCAAAAAAGTAGTTGATTTTGTTTGAATTTACGGCAGTTAACGTTCGTCATATAAAAAATTACCCTTTTAAAACATAAAATGTTGTAGGCAAACTACCCCTTTCCCTTAACCGATCTTCACCAAAAACAATGGGTCTTGAGAACTCTATAATACAGGGCTGTATGCGAAAATTTGTTTGATTCTGTTTGAATTTGCGGCTGTTATCGTTTGCCATAGAAAAAAAAAATTACCGTTGATAAAAAATATCGGTATGGAGAACCATACATGACTTCCATATTCTAAGATTTATATTTAAAATCATTGTCGAAATGAAATATTACCATAGAAACTACTTCTTTCTACTTACTGCTTCAGCCTTAACCACAGTACTGTGGTCACTAACGTATACCACCTCACGTTATCGCACTCATTTTCACTGATGATGGAAGTCGATGGCATTGCCGAAATGTCTGGTTTTGTAGAAAACATTGGACTACGGCCAAATATCCCGGGAAGGAATTTTAACAAAAACTACTTCTTTGTTGCCGATAACGTTGTACACATATATATCAGTGGCGAAGTTACATGGAGGCAATTGAGGCAATGCCTACCCTAAAAAATTCTGTAGAATAAAAATTATAAATACGTATGAACTACATAACGTAAAGATTATACATTGTTACTGCGACTGTCAAATTTACTAAACCGAAACGTGCTTTATTGAGCGACCGCTAGATGGTGACAGGTGAGATTCGGCATAGTTCGTTTAAAGCGAATGAGGCAACCTGAACTTGCCTCAGCGTTTTTTGTATACATCGTATGTAAGCAATGTAGTGGTGTGATAGGGAAGTGTAGGGAGGGGGGATTGTCCCGCGCTGTACACATAGAGCGTTGAGGCATGCCTCACTTCTGAGGTCCAAACAGTTAAGTTAAAGCGCCTGTGTTGTTTCTAAGTGTTTATTTTATGCGGTTATTAAAAGTGTCACTGTTATTCCGCTGAACTAACAGATGATCAAGATTGTTATTTGAATTATTTGTAACATTAAACATATATATAGAAACTAATCAAGTTTAAAAATTTGAAGTTCAATCAGTTGTATTATTGTGTATGACAAATACAAGGATTGTTCAATAGACACACGTATAGAGCTGTAAAGCATTTTTTATTCAACGATTTTAAAAGAAGTCTCCAATAACATTAAGACATGAGTTCCACTGTTGCGCTAACCTGTAGATTCCCTGCTAGTAAAATTCTTACGGCTGTTTGTGGAACCATTCGGTTACAGCAAACTCTACCTCAGCGTCCGATTTGACCCACCGTCCTTTTAGTGATTCCTTAAAAAAAATTTAAGATAAGATTTTTGCCTACCCATTCATTTACTACTAGCTTCGCCAGTAAGCAAATTGATGTCCATTTTTTCGGCTTGCACGCGTTATGTTGGTGTGGGTTTCGGCATTTTCCATTTAAAAAGCGTGCAAATGTAAGAAAATAAACATGAGTGAGGCCAGAAATAACGTGAATTGTGTGTGTGTGTGTGTGTGTGTGTGTGTGTGTGTGTGTGTGTGTGTGTGTGTGTGTGTGTGTGTGTGTGTGTGTGTGTGTGTGTGTGTGTGTGTGTGTGTGTGTGTGTGTGTGTGTGTGTGTGTGTGTGTGTGTGTGTGTGTGTGTGTGTGTGTCTTACCTGCCTTTTTATTGCCGTATTAAATGAAAAATATTATATTACATTAAAATGAAAAAATTTTAATTTTATTGCCTGGCAACAAAATTATTTTATTTTTAACAATTACCATTATTTCAAAAAGTTTAAATAAATTTTCAAGTACTTTACTCTTGTTAAAACGTAAAAGGTTGCAGGTAAACTACCCCTTCCCCTTAACCGATCTTCACCAAATTCGAAAGTCCTTGAGACCTCTACAATTCAGGGACGTATGCAAAAAATTATTTGATTCTGTTAGAATTTGCGGCTGTTATCGTTTGCCATAGAAAATACGCTTGATAAAAAAACGTTGCAGGTAAACTACCCCTTTCCCTCAACCGATCTTCACCAAAAACAACAGGTCTTGAAAACTCTACAATTCAGGGCTGTATGCGAAACATTATTTGATTCTGTTTGAATTTGCGGCCGTTATCGTTTGCCAAAAAAAAAAAATTTCCCTTGATAAAAAAAAACCGTTGCTGGTAAACTACCCCTTTCCCTCAACCGATCTTCACCAAAAACAATAGGTCGTGAGTACTCTACAAATCAGGGCTGTATGCAAAAAATTATTTGATTTTGTTTGAATTTGCGGCAGTTATCGTTTGCCATAGAAAAAAAATCTATAGACACACAGACAGACAGACAGACACACAGACACTTTTCGGAAAACGACTTTTTTTCATGTTTTGAGTGTAGTACAACCAGAATCTGCAATAATCTCGAACACGATTTTTTTTGCCATCACCATACTTCCATTCCTTAAGGAATATGGAAGTAAAAAACCGTTGCAGGTAAACTATCCCTTTCCCTCAACCGATCTTCACCAAAAAACAATAGGTCGTGAGTACTCTACAATTCAGGGCTGTATCCAAAACATTATATGATTCTGTTTGATCTTTCGGCTGATATCGTTTGCAGCAGAAAAAATTACCCTTGATAAAAAAATGTTGTAGGTAAACTACCCCTTTCCCTTAACCGATCTTCACCAAAAACAATAGGTCCTGAGAACTCTACAATTAAGGGCTGTATTCAAAAACTTATTTTATTCTGTTTGAATTTGCCGCTTTTATCGTTAGCCATAGAAAATACCATTGTTAAAACATAAAACGTTGCTGGTAAACTACCCCTTTCCCTTAACCGATCTTCAACAAAATCAATAGACCTTGAGTTCTGTATAATTCAAAAAGGTATGCAAAAAAGTAGTTGATTTTGTTTGAATTTACGGCAGTTAACGTTCGTCATATAAAAAATTACCCTTTTAAAACATAAAATGTTGTAGGCAAACTACCCCTTTCCCTTAACCGATCTTCACCAAAAACAATGGGTCTTGAGAACTCTATAATTCAGTGCTGTATGCGAAAATTTGTTTGATTCTGTTTGAATTTGCGGCTGTTATCGTTTGCCATAGAAAAAAAATTACCCTTGATAAAAAAAACCGTTGCCGGTAAACTATCCCTTTCCCTCAACCGATCTTCACCAAAAACAATAGGTCGTGAGTACTCTACAAATCAGGGCTGTATGCAAAAAATTATTTGATTCTGTTTAAATTTGCAGCTGTTATCGTTTGCCATAGACAAAAAATCTACAGACAAACACACGCACAGACAGACAGACAGACACACACACACACACACACACTTTTCAAAAAACTACTTTTTTTCATGTTTTGAGTGTAGTACAATCAGAATCTGCAATAATCTCGAACACGATTTTTTTTGCCATCACCATACTTCCATTTCCTTAAGGAACATGGAAGTAAAATATCGGTATGGAGAACCATACATGACTTCCATGTTCTAAGATTTATATTACTTCCATGTTCCTTAAGGAAATGGAAGTATGGTGATGGCAAAAAAAATCGTGTTCGAGATTCTTGCAGATTCTGATTGTACTACACTCAAAACATGAAAAAAAGTCATTTTTCGAAAAGTGTCTGTGTGTGTGTCTGTCTGTGTGTCTATAGATTTTTTTCTATGGCAAACGATAACTGCCGCAAATTCAAACTGAATCAAATCATTTTTTGCATACAGCTCTGATTTGTAGAGTACTCACGACCTATTGTTTTTGGTGAAGACCGGTTGAGGGAAAGGGGTAGTTTACCAGCAACGTTTTATGTTTTAAAAGGGTATTTTCTATGGCAAACGATAACAGCCTCAAATTCAAACAGAATCAACTACCCTTTTGCACACAGCCCTGAATTATAGAGTTCTCAACACCTATTGGTTTTGGTGAAGATCGGTTAAGGGGAAGGGGTAGTTTACCGGCAACATTTTTTTATCGGGGGTAATTTTACTTCCATGTTCCTTAAGGAAATGGAAGTATGGTGTTGGCAAAAAAAATCGTCTTCGAGATTATTGCAGATTCTGATTGTACTACACTCAAAACATGAAAAAAAGTCATTTTTCGAAGTGTCTGTCTGTCTATCTGTGTGTCTGTCTCTTAGATTTTTTTTCTATGGCAAACGATAACAGCCGCAAATTCAAACACAATCAAATAATATTTTGCATGCAGCCATGAATTGTAAAGTTCTCAACACCTATTGATTTTGGTAAAGATCGGTCAAGGGAATGGGGTAGTTTACCGACAACATTTTATGTTTTAACAAGGGTATTTTCTATGGCAAACGATAACAGCCGTAAATTCAAACATAATCAAATACTTTTTTGCATACTGCCCTGAATTATAGAGTTCTCAAAACCTAATGTTTTTGGTGAAGATCGGTTAATGGGAAGGGGTAGTTTACCTGCAACATTTTATTAACAAGGGTATTTTCTATGGCAAACGATAACAGCCGCAAATTCAAACAGAATCAATTGATGTTTTGCATACAGCCCTGTTTTGTAGAGTTCTCAATACCTATTGGTGTTGGTGAAGGTCGGTTAAGGGAAAGGGGTAGTTTACCTGCAACATTTTATGTTTTAACAAGAGTAATTTTTTATATGACGAACGATAACTGCCGTAAATTCAAACAGAATCAACTACGTTTTTGCATACCTTTTTGAACTAAAGTGACCTAAAGGTTTGTTGATTTTGTTGAAGATCAGTTAAGGGAAAGGGGTAGTTTATCAGCAACGTTTTATGTTTTAGAAAAGGTAATTTTTTTTATGACGAACGATAACTGCCGAAAATTCAAAGAGAATCTAATCATTTTTTGCACACTTTCTTGATTTGTAGAGTGCTCAAGGACGGTTGATTTTGGTGAAGATCGGTTAAGGGAAAGGGGTAGTTTACCTGCAACATTTTATGTTGAACCAAGAGAAATGTTTACATGACGAACGATAACTGCCGCACATTCAAACAGAATCAAATATTTTTTTGCATGCATCCCTGAATTGTAGAGGACTGAAGGCCTGTTGATTTTGGTGAAGATCGGTGAAGATAAAGGGGTATTTTACCTGCAACATTTTATGTTTTAACAAGAGTAAAATACATAATTTTGATAAACAAAGTATCCTGATAAGGAGCTCATAATAATCCACTGCAGAAACGTAGATGAAATATCTATAAATGAAGAGGCTAGTTGAACGAGGTGGGGGTAATTTTCAATTAATGAAAATTATAGTTGAAGAGGGAGGGGCGAAACTTTTATATGTGTACTACGTTATCGGCAACAAAGAAGTAGTTTTTGTTAAAATTCCTTCCCGGGCTGTTTAGCCGTAGTCCAATGTTTTCTGCAAAACCAGACGTTTCGGCAGTGCCATAGACTTCCATCATCAGTGAAAATCTAGTGCGAAAAAGTGAGGTGGTATACGTTAATGACCAAAGTACTGTGGTTAAGGCTGAAGCAATAGAAAGAAGTAGTTTCTATGGAAATATTTCATTTCGAATATGCTTTTAAATATAAATCTTAGAACATGGAAGTCATGTATTGTTCTCCATACCGATATTTTAATATCATATTCGAAATGAAATTTTTCCATAGAAACTACATCTTTCTACTTATTGCTTCAGCCTTAAACCACAGTACTGTGGTCACTAACGTATACCACCTCACGTTTTCCACTCGATTTTCACTGAGATGGAAGTCTATGGCACTGCCGAAAATTCTGGTTTTGCAGAAAACTTTGGACTACGGCTAAACAGCCCGGGAAGGAATTTTAACAAAGAACTACTTCTTTGTTGCCGATAACGTAGTACACATAAAACATTCTCCCCTCCCCCTTCACCTATAATTTTCATTTATAGAAAATTACCACCACCCCGTTCACCTAACCTCTTCATTTTTAGATATTTCATCTACGTTTCTACAGTGGATTATTATGAGCTTCTTATCAAGATACTTTATTTATCAAAATTAAGTACTTTACTCTTGTTAAAACATAAAACGTTGCAGGTAAACAACCCCTTTCTCTAAACCGATCTTCACCAAAATCAATAGACCTTCAGTCCTCTACAGTGCAGGGATGAATGCAAAAAAATATCTGATTCTGTTTCAATTTGCTGCAGTTATCGTTCGTCATGAAAACATTTCTCTTGTTACAACATAACATGTTTCAGGTAAACTACCCCTTTCCCTTTACCGATCTTCACCAAAATCAACAGGCCTTGAGATCTCTACAATTTAGGAACGTATGCAAAAATTATTTGATTTTCGTTGAATTTACGGCAGTTATCGTTCGTTTAAAAAAAAATTACCCTTGTTAAAACATAAAAAGTTGCCGGTAAACTACTCCACTTTCTCTAAACCGATCTTCACCGAAATCAATACACCTTCAGTCCTCTACAGTTCAGGGCTGTATGCAAAACATTATTTGATTTTGTTTGAATTTGAGACTCTTATCGTTTGCCATAGGAAATACTCTTTTAAAACATAAAACGTTGCAGGTATACTACCCCTTTCCCTTAACCGATCTTCACCAAAAACAGTAGGTCTTGAGAACTCTACAAATCAGGGCTGTATGCAAAAACGTATTTCATTCTGTTTGAATTTGCGGCTCTTATCGTTTGCCATAATAAATACCCTTGTTAAAATATAAAACGTTGCAGGAAACTACCCCTTTCCCTTAACCGATTTTCAACAAAATAAACAGACCTTGAGTTCTGTATAACTCTGAAAGGTATGCAAAAGAGTAGTTGATTCAGTTTGAATTTACGGCAGTTATCGTTCGTCATAGAAATAATTAACCCTTGTTAAAACATAAAATGTTGCAGGTAAACTACTCTATTCCCTTAACCGATCTACACCAAAACCAGCAGGTCTTGATAACTCTGCAATTCAGGGCTGTATGCAAAACATTATTTGATTCTGTTTGAATTTGCGGCTGTTATCGTTTGCCATAGAAAAATATCGGTATGGAGAACCATACATGACTTCCATATTCTAAGATTTATATTTAAAATCACTTTCAGCCAAACAGACAGGCTGTGTCTTACCTGCCTTTTTATTGCTGTATTAAATGAAAAATATTATATTACATTAAAATGAAAAAATTATAATTTTATTGCCTGGCAACAAAATTATTTTATTTTTAACAATTACCATTGTTTCAAAAAGTTTAAATAAATGTTCAAGTACTTTACTCTTGTTAAAACGTAAAAGGTTGCAGGTAAACTACCCCTTCCCCTTAACCGATCTTCACCAAAATCGAAAGTCATTGAGACCTCTACAATTCAGGGACGTATGCGAAACATTATTTGATTCTGTTTGCATTTGCGGCTGTTATCGTTTGCCATAGAAAATACGCTTGATAAAAAAACGTTGCAGGTAAACTACCCCTTCTCCTTAACCGATCTTCACCAAAAACAATAGGTCTTGAGTACTCTACAAATCAGGGCTGTATGCAAAACATTATTTGATTCTGTTTGAATTTGCGGCTGTTATCGTTTGCCATAGAAAATACCCTTGTTAAAAAAACGTTGCAGGTAAACTACCCCTTTCCCTCAACCGATCTTCACCAAAAACAATAGGTCTTGAGAACTCTACAATTTTGGGCTGTATGCAAATAATCTTTTGATTCTGTTTGAATTTGCGGCTGTTATCGTTTGCCATAGGAAATACCCTTGTTAAAACATAAAACTTTGCAGGTAAACTACCCCTTTCCCTTAACCGATCTTCACCAAAAACAATAGGTCTTGAGTACTCTACAAATCAGGGCTGTATGCAAAACATTATTTGATTCTGTTTGAATTTGCGGCTGTTATCGTTTGCCATAGAAAATACCCTTGTTAAAAAAACGTTGCAGGTAAACTACCCCTTTCCCTCAACCGAACTTCACCAAAAACAATAGGTCTTGAGAACTCTACAATTTAGGGCTGTATGCAAATAATCTTTTGATTCTGTTTGAATTTGCGGCTGTTATCGTTTGCCAAACAAACAAAATTACCCTTGTTAAAAAAACGTTGCAGGTAAACTACCCCTTTCCCTCAACCGATCTTCACCAAAAACAATAGGTCTTGAGAACTCTACAATTTTGGGCTGTATGCAAATAATCTTTTGATTCTGTTTGAATTTGCGGCTGTTATCGTTTGCCATAGGAAATACCCTTGTTAAAACATAAAACTTTGCAGGTAAACTACCCCTTTCCCTTAACCGATCTTCACCAAAAACAATAGGTCTTGAGTACTCTACAAATCAGGGCTGTATGCAAAACATTATTTGATTCTGTTTGAATTTGCGGCTGTTATCGTTTGCCATAGAAAATACCCTTGTTAAAAAAACGTTGCAGGTAAACTACCCCTTTCCCTCAACCGAACTTCACCAAAAACAATAGGTCTTGAGAACTCTACAATTTAGGGCTGTATGCAAATAATCTTTTGATTCTGTTTGAATTTGCGGCTGTTATCGTTTGCCAAACAAACAAAATTACCCTTGCTAAAAAAAAACCGTTGCAGGTAAACTACCCCTTTCCCTCAACCGATCTTCACCAAAAACAATAGGTCGCGAGTACTCTGCAAATCAGAGCTGCATGCAAAAAATTATTTGATTCTGTTTGAATTTGCGGCAGTTATCGTTTGCCATAGAAAAAAAATCTACAGACAGACAGACAGACACACAGACACACAGACAGACAGACACACACACAGACACTTTTCGGAAAACGACTTTTTTTCATGTTTTGAGTGTAGTAGAATCAGAATCTGCAATAATCTCGAACACGATTTTTTTTGCCATCACCATACTTCCATTCCTTAAGGAATATGGAAGTAAATATATATATATATATATATATTTGATTAATTTTTTTCATAAATATTTCACCACTCAAAACAAGATAATTAATAAAATAGAGAAAAAAGCCGTGGAAGCAGAGATACAACATTACATATGGCGCTCCAACGCAGGGCTTAA
The DNA here is from genome assembly GCA_034769895.1 of Magicicada septendecula. NCBI lineage: Eukaryota > Metazoa > Arthropoda > Insecta > Hemiptera > Cicadidae > Magicicada > Magicicada septendecula. The sequence continues at coordinate 668,661,695 of CM068368.1, forward strand.
CATTAGTAAAAGTATATCAGAAGGATTTCAACACAAATTATCGCAAGACACATAAAAGATACGTTACAGTATCCACACTTTTACCCCATACTTTTACTATTGTTTTTTTTAGGTTGATCACTCAAAAAATAGAGGGGCTTGAAGGCAAAAAATGTGGGGCCATAAAATTTTCCAAATTTTGAAAAATTTGCTAAAGTCCATGTAGGGTGTTAAATTATAGGGGATTTTAACCAAAGTAGGAATTTATTGTTCATTTTTTAAATTAAAAAATTTTTGGATGCCAGGGGCCAAAAAGTTGATGAAAATTTTGATAAAATCACAAAAATTAATGTGTCATATATCATATTAAGAGAAATTTTACCTAAAATCTGAATGTAGTGTTTAACTACTGGAATTTTCAAAGATTTGATACAATTGCAAATTCCATGTGAGATATCAATTGAAAAAGGATTTTAACCAAAAGCTGAATATAGTATATAGTTTTGGAAATTTCAAAAAGTTGTTCACCCCAGCACCTAAAACTAGAATTAAAAATTTGAAAAATTGTAAAAACCAGCCGGGTATCAGACTAAAGGGAATTTCAACATAAATTCGATTGTTTGGATTTTTTTACTATTTATTGTATGATTGCCGCACAATTGTTACTCTACTAAAAAAAAAGCAGAAAAGTAATCGGGATTTTCATAATCTTCTGTTCATTAAAAAATTATCTAATATCAAAATTTATTGAATAATAAATGTGCTTCGTTCAAAATAGTGAGCAAGTTCTGCAGCTCTGGGGGCATACCAGTTATCAAGTTCATAAAAGTAAAATTGTATCAGTAATATACTTTACTTTGACAACCAGTTTTTTGGAATGGAACAGACTTAAGTAATTAAGTTGAATAAGATGTGGGAGAACTGCCTTTGGAAAGGTGAGATATAGTTCAGAAAACTGTTCACATGTTTGAAAAAGAATGCTATGAATTATTAAACAGTTTCTACAACTATTTATGACTCAGAAGTTATCATCATCACCATCAATAATGGTTTTGTCCAAATAAAGGGTTCAGTTACATTATCCTCTCCACCCTGTCCATACCTGTTCGTGTCTTTAAGGCATCTGTAAGGGTTCTTCAGATCTTATTCTTCCTGATAAGTTATCAGAATGTTTGAAAAGTGATACAGGGAAATCTCTTCCAGTATTCGAATCAATCCTTGTTACAGGGACGACTTTTCCATCTGTTCCCCCACAGTGAAGATGGTTACCACTCAATCTGCCAAAACGTTAGCAGGTATAAGACCAATTTGAATCATAGACAATGACCATCATACCCACAAGTTTTATATAATGGCCAAGACGACTCAGACCATGAAAGGCTATGCAGTTATATGAACTAAAACTTTGGATTTTGTAATATATGTTTGCAACACAGTCTTCCTGATTTTTGTATCCTCGCTTAGACATAGATCAGTTCTCAACTGATAGTTGCTTTTGAAGGGATTAATTTTTCGCATTAGAGAACGATGTGACCAGGACTTCAAGGTTATAATTCCAACTTTGTGATGTTTACTGCTACTTGTCATGTTCCAGACGAGGCCTTTCAGTGTTTCCACCATTTTCAAGTTCTAAACCACGACAAAATACATCCCGCTGGAACCCGTATGTATACCAATGAACCCGCCTTCACGGCAGGTCAATTTGTAAACAAGTCTACTAGTCACAACCCTATGGGCTCAGCTCCGTTAAGCCACACCCCTGCTACATGCTACAAAGCTTTGTCCCTCCCTCTATTACCTTATTAAGCCACACCCAGCTTTTTCTACTTACCTAACACCTGTAAGGTATTACAAGAGAAGACACATATCTCACCCTTGCAAAATATGAAAAAATATTTCTTCATTACTAAATTCTGTTTATATAGTCATTAGTATATTACTGTTCTTCTTTTTACCTTTAAAATTTCCAACTCTTCATAGGACCTCCTTTTATTTAAATTATTTTCTACTTTTAATATGTCAACATTTTCAAGAGGATTGGTGAATTTATGCCCTGTTTCCATGAAATGCGTAGCGTATAGTGAATTAGTGGTCCTATCTCCTTCTCCCCTTGCGCATACTCTCAACCTAACATCAAATTTACGTACAGTTTGTAAAAGTCATAATTGATGCACGCAATGTTTGAAGTTTTTGAAATAAAGGTTCTACAAGACATATGTACTAGTTAAAGAAAACGGTACCTGGAGAATACACTTGAGTCACAAGTTTGATGTAGTTGTATATAAAGAGCACTATCTGGTGAACTCTGTCAAGCTGCAGAGACTTAGATGGATAGGGACAAAGAAATTGTGGAAGAGGAGAACATGTTAAGGTGAGCAACAATGAGGAATGAGGAAGAGTATGGACCAAGTGGTAGGACAACATCAGATAGAATACAGCATCATAAAACTTTCTACAGGCAGATGTTGATACACCTCGAGTCCAAATGATCTACATGTATGTGTTAACTGAAATCAGATACAGTATCTTTCTCATACTGTCCACTAAGTGTTCATTGTCTTCAGTGTATATCCATTCTCTGTTAACTTCACTTGTCCTTTGACACCCCAACTGAAAAAAAGTTCCAGAATAAACAATTTTTAGTCATTACCTTTTTTTTCTGGGTTTTGGCTGCATTCTTGAATCTGAATACCATCTGCACGAGGACTGTCAAGAAGTGCCCGACCTTGGGCTGGAAAAAATGTTCCATATCTGGATTGATTACAATACCTAATCACCTTCAAAGTAGGCCACTTGTGATTCCACACACTTAGTCCTTCCGTTGCTGGAAGCAATACTGAAAGGCTTATTTTGGGGATAGCACGCAGCTGTGCTGTTCCATTTTGTATTATTTCTCCACGTCTCAAAATGGGATCCTTTTAGAGTGTTCTTCATCATCAGAAACAGCCAGAAATCACATGGATCCATCTCAGGAGAGTAGGTAGCCTGCGAACCTGTGGAATGCCATGCTTAGTTAGAAAGTCTTCATCAGGTGTGCTCAATGGGCTGGAACATTGATGCAGCTGTCAGGGTTCCCTGCAGTCCATAGCTCCAGTCTCTTCCATTAAACTGCATCATGAACATGATAGAGGACTTCTCGGTTGTACTCCTTCTTGGTGGTCTGGCCTTCTGGTGCGTACTCATGATGCACTTTGCCCTGGTAGTCAAATAAAGTTACCGGCATCACCTTCACCTAGTTCCAAACCTGTCGTGCTTTTTTGGCCTTCAGGGAACTTGGTTGCTTCTATTGTGATAACTAGACCTTAGTTTATGGGCTGTACTATGGCCGGCTCTAGTAGAAGACCGGAACATTAAACGTGGCAACGTTGCGTCTGAGGCTTATAAGCATAGTGTAATAAAATAGCTAAAGTGAACATCTTATATTTTGATTTAATTTCATACCATTACTAAAATCATGAGTAGGCCTATGTATAGCTAAATCTAAATTATAGGTCTGTGCGCACTTAGTACTACATGTTTAAGTTGAAGAAATTAGCGAGTTAGTGTTAGGCCTAATGAATTAATTTTGCTTGAATTATTGAATTCGTATCATATGAATGAGGTAATTATTATATTTCTTAAATAATATAAGAGTATTTTACATAATAAACTTTTAATTTGCAAAAAATGAAGAATTATAAAACTGGCGGTGTCCTGCAATAAAAATGACGCGATTTGATTATCGAAATACATAAATTAAGAGATCGTCTAGTCGGTCTCAAATATCAGCTGGTTCCAGTGTTGCAACATTTGTTCCGGCCTTCTATTAGAGCCGGCCATGGTCGTACCCATACGCACACACACATCTTGTCACCAGTGACCAGTCTTCAGAAACTGAGGATCCCTGTTGGCACACTGCAGCATGTCCTCTGAGGCCTCAACATGGAGTTGTCTCTGTTCCAATGAAAGCAGCTTGGGCACAAATTGTGCAGCCACTCTGTGTATTCTAAAATTCTTATCAACAATTTCCTGGACTGTCAAAACGATGGCCCTCACTTTCTCACTTTTCTCGAGAAGTGTTCTCACTTTCTCGATAACTTCTGCATTTCAACTTGTTGATGTTCGCCTGGAACGCTGGTCATCTTTCTCTATGGACAAGCGGCCATCTTTGAAATGGCTGTGCCACTGTTTAATTTGGTATCCCCCTTGTTGCATCATTGCCGAACGCCTACTGAACTTTTGGATGGTTTTTGTTTGGGCTTGGGTTCCCTAGACAGTTTCTGATAGAACTTAATACAGTGCCGCTGTTCAAGCATTTGGTCATTGTAAAGAAAATAAGAATACGATGAACAACTGTTGCGCTGTGTGACTCTCTAGCAGTTACTGATGCGACTGGTGGCACTACAATGAAACAAAAAACTCGCACGTGTGCATGAAGTCCTTTCTACATGTACTCATTGTTGGCGTGTCTCGATCATCACTAGTTATCATGAAAAAAAAAATATTGAGTCGTATAGTTTGTACAAACTAGGTATTATTCATCGTGGTGAATTACATAACTGTGAAATCGTATAAACAGTGAAGAGAAAAGAAGGAGAAATTTTGTAGGTAAATCATAAAGAGAGGTAAATGCATGTCAGTAGGGAATTTTTTATTTTCTTTTTACTTCCATGTTCCTTAAGGAAATGGAAGTATGGTGATGGCAAAAAAAATCGTGTTCGAGATTATTGCAGATTCTGATTGTACTACACTCAAAACATGAAAAAAAGTCATTTCGAAATGTGTCCGTCTGTCTGTAGATATCGGTATGGAGAACCATACATGACTTCCATATTCTAAGATTTATATTTAAAATCATTTTCAGCCAAACAGCCAGGCTGTGTCTTACCTGCCTTTTTATTGCTGTATTAAATGAAAAATATTATATTACATTAAAATGAAAAAATTATAATTTTATTGCCTGGCAACAAAATTATTTTATTTTTAACAATTACCATTGTTTCAAAAAGTTTAAATAAATTTTCAAGTACTTTACTCTTGTTAAAACGTAAAAGGTTGCAGGTAAACTACCCCTTCCCCTTAACCGATCTTCACCAAAATCGAAAGTCATTGAGACCTCTACAATTCAGGGACGTGTGCAAAAAATTATTTGATTCTGTTTGAATTTGCGGCTGTTACCGGTCGTCATAGAAAATACGCTTGATAAAAAAACGTTGCAGGTAAACTACGCCTTCCCCTTAACCGATCTTCACCAAAAACAATAGGTCTTGAGCACTCTACAAATCAGGACTGTATGCAAAACATTATTTGATTCTGTTTGAATTTGCGGCTGTTATCGTTTGCCATAGAAAATACCCTTGATAAAAAAACGCTGCAGGTAAACTACCCCTTTCCCTTAACCGATCTTCACCAAAAACAATAGGTCTTGAGAACTCTGCAATTTAGGGCTGTATACAAATAATCTTTTGATTCTGTTTGAATTTGCGGCTGTTACCGTTTGCCATAGGAAATACCCTTGTTAAAACATAAAACGTTACAGGTAACTACCCTTTTCCCTTAACCGATCTTCACCAAAAACCATAGATCTTGAGAACTCTACACTTCAGGGCTGTATACGAAACATTATTTGATTCTGTTTGAATTTGCGGCTGTTATCGTTTGACAAAAAAAAAATTTCCCTTGTTAAAAAAAACCGTTGCAGGTAAACTACCCCTTTCCCTCAACCGATCTTCACCAAAAACAATAGGTCGTGAGTACTCTGCAAATCAGGGCTGTATGCAAAAAATTATTTGATTCTGTTTGAATTTGCGGCAGTTATCGTTTGCCATAGAAAAATAAACTACCCCTTTCCCTCAACCGAACTTCACCAAAAACAATAGGTCTTGAGAACTCTACAATTTAGGGCTGTATGCAAATAATCTTTTGATTCTGTTTGAATTTGCGGCTGTTATCGTTTGCCATAGGAAATACCCTTGTTAAAACATAAAACGTTACAGGTAAACTACCCCTTTCCCTTAACCGATCTTCACCAAAAACAATAGGTCTTGAGTACTCTACAAATCAGGACTGTATGCAAAACATTATTTGATTCTGTTTGAATTTGCGGCTGTTATCGTTTGCCATAGAAAATACCCTTGTTAAAAAAACGTTGCAGGTAAACTACCCCTTTCCCTCAACCGATCTTCACCAAAAACAATAGGTCTTGAGAACTCTACAATTTAGGGCTGTATGCAAATAATCTTTTGATTCTGTTTGAATTTGCGGCTGTTATCGTTTGCCATAGGAAATACCCTTGTTAAAACATAAAACGTTACAGGTAAACTACCCCTTTCCCTTAACCGATCTTCACCAAAATCAACAGATCTTGAGAACTCTACAATTCAGGGCTGTATGCGAAACATTATTTGATTCTGTTTGAATTTGCGGCTGTTATCGTTTGCCAAACAAACAAAATTACCCTTGCTAAAAAAAAACCGTTGCAGGTAAACTACCCCTTTCCCTCAACCGATCTTCACCAAAAACAATAGGTCGCGAGTACTCTGCAAATCAGAGCTGCATGCAAAAAATTATTTGATTCTGTTTGAATTTGCGGCAGTTATCGTTTGCCATAGAAAAAAAATCTACAGACAGACACACAGACAGACACACAGACAGACAGACAGACACACACACAGACACTTTTCGGAAAACGACTTTTTTTCATGTTTTGAGTGTAGTAGAATCAGAATCTGCAATAATCTCGAACACGATTTTTTTTGCCATCACCATGCAAATGGAAATTCCTTAAGGAATATGGAAGTAAAATTACCCTTGATAAGAAAAACGTTGCTGGTAAACTACCCCTTCCCGTTAACCGATCTTCACCAAAAACAATAGGTCCTGAGTACTCTACAAATCAGAGCTGTATGCAAACAATTATTTGATTTTGTTTGAATTTGCGACGCTTATCGTTTGCCATAGGAAATACCCTTTTAAAACATAAAACGTTGCAGATAAACTACCCCTTTCCCTTAACCGATCTTCACCAAAAACAATAGACCCTGAGAACTCTATAAATCAGGGCTGTATGCAAAAACGTATTTGATTCTGTTTAAATTTGCGGCTTTTATCGTTTGCCATAAAAAATACCCTTGTTAAAATATAAAATGTTGCAGGTAAACTACCTCTTTCCCTTAACCGATCTTTACCAAAAACAATAGGTCTTGAGAACTCTATAATTCAGGGCTGTATGCGAAAGAGTAGTTGATTCTGTTTGAATTTGCGGCCGTTATCGTTTGCCATAGAAAAAATTACCCTTGATTAAAAAAAAACCGTTGCAGGTAAACTACCCCTTTTCCTTAACCGATCTTCACCAAAAACAATAGATCTTGAGTACTCTACAAATCAGTGCTGTATGCAAAAAATTATTTGATTCTGTTTGAATTTGCGGGTGTTATCGTTTGCCATAGTAAAAAATCTATAGACAGATAGACACACAGACACTTTTCGAAAAATGACTTTTTTCATGTTTTGAGTGTCGTACAATCAGAATCTGCAATAATCTCAACACGATTTTTTTTGCCATCACCATACTTCCATTTCCTTAAGGAACATGGAATTAAAATCAGCGATGTAAGAAGTCCATATCTCTAGTAGGCCTAATGACTATTAACGGTCGTTAAGAGCTAAACGTAATGCAGATGAGATTGAGACAGTAATAAGCCGATGAAAGGACGGAGCAACGGAAGGAAAACATCTCAAATAGGAAGTGAATTCTAATACATTTATTTTTTTATTAAATTGTTCACAGGTGTACTTGTAGAACGAAATTGCTGTACCGTACTACTGTTGTCATAATTTTTATTGTGTTTCCTTTTGTCTTTTTTGATATTCTTTTCTTGCCTTTATTACTAATTAAAGTACATAATATAATGAAATATGAATAGTAATATTATTAATGATAATACACAAATAATAAAATATGAGGATTTTTTACCAAGATAATTTATGCAGGTTTTATAAAAAGAAAACTCAAAATCCGTCTTTTGTAACAAATAGGGTTACAAATTTTTCCAATATTAAATAATCGTTTTTTTGTTTTCTCTTAATGTTGGAATAAAGAAAATATGTGCAAAGTTTTTAAACATTTCAGCAATCCTTAATACAGTTTTATATAGGCCTACTATAGTAACTACTTCTCATGCACTTTGAATTTAAAGAATTATGGATTTTTTGAAATCTTCCATTTTTTTAATTTCTTTATTGCAAACAGTGCAAACAGTTTAATATGACAAAAAGATGGTGTCTTACAAGTTTGACTACTCTTTCCACATCATGTAAGACCCTTTCTCATCAACACTGTAGACAACTACAGACACGACTGTTAGTACAGACACGACTGTTAGTGGGACTATAAGAATGTTACTATCACTAATCATATGAATCATAATTAGTAACAATTCGACATGACTTTCATTTTTTTATGACATTTACAGTCATACTGAACAGAATTACAAGAAATTCAAGCGTAGTTTATTGTAAAGCATTTTTGTCAACAGTTTAGGCATTAGTTGCTAAGTAAGCTTTTTCCAGATTAAAAGGCACCTACTCGGAAGTACTTAGGAGTGAAGAAAGCTTTTTACAAAAGCTTTCTTTCGGAGTATTTTGCATTACAGAAGTGAAGCCTGGATCTTGGGAAAGAAGGAGAAGGCCAGAGTACAGGCGTGGAGATGGAGGCCAGAGAGCTCTGGAGTTATAAGGAGGCACAACACAACTAGCTTCAGTATTGTGCAATCATGCAGCAAGTCTAACTCTGCCAGTTTTCTATGCTAAATACAGGGTAACATTAATTTACAAGATTTAAGATGTAAATAACAACGTATTAACTAGTCTAATAACATAAATTTCAAGGTAGACTACATGTTTCTTCTCGCGAAGTCCAGCCACATGCCCCCTTCGGGTTCCAACATCATAGCGCCAACTTTAAACTTCATCGGATCCACTGTCCTGAGATTAACTTTAACATGATATCTGGACAGTATGTGTGCTACGCATACTTTGATTTCCAGGATGGCAAATCTCATGGCTGTAACATAATTACAACCTCTGTTAGTTACGCAGCCGTTACAGATTGTGTTCTAGCCTAGAGATCCGCAAACTTCAATGACACGGCAATTAACTTTCAGTATCTTAACACTTCTTTTGTGAACACTAAATAAAAGCTGACTTATACAACAATAAATGTTTAGCTGAAGAGGAACATTCATTTTATAATATTATGGTTCAATAATAAACAATTAATTTCATTTTTATATACGTAAAGTCTTTTAACAATAAATTAAAACCAGGAGCGTCTTAAGCGGAGCGGCAAGGGTACAAAGCACTGGGTGGCACGGTCTAAGGGACGGTATCAAGGCTTCAATTATATAACAGATTTTTTTTATTCAAAACTTACACAAATACGTGCCAAAAACGACAGAAGTATTTGTTGTCAGTAACTATACTGACCAAATTCAAAATTATAAAACAATTATTATGCATCACGTATGACACAAGAGACGTCCTAATTAAAATAAGTACTGAAAACGACACTAACATATATATAAAGAAATACTGTACCGTATGTGCAATAAGAAAATCAATAAATGTTGATTTTCGTTGTTGAAAGTTAACAAATTCTACTTCCAGTATAAAAACTGATATTTTATATAATCAGATTACGCGATAAATAATAAGTAAAACTGTTTTATGTTTATACTGTATTAAAGACGATTCTCTCAGCATCCTCAAATTTAATTGCTAACCACCTAACCTACAACCTACAATGAGTGATACGTAAGACTCGACTGTGTACGTTGGCGACAGATAAACTAGAGAGTGAAACGTAAATCAATAGGTTGATACAGTGTAATAATGAAAATTATTAATATAATAAAAAACGATTGACTCACATCACTATAGCTTTCTATATCATAAAATTTCAGTGGGATCACAACAAACATTTTTGAGGTATATAAACTGTTTACATTTCAAAAACAAATTACTTTATTCCTAGCTTACACAAGCTTAAGTTTCAGTCTCAAGCCATAACTCATTTTAATTCAAGCATCAATTTTAATTATTTATATACACATATTAATAATTTCAATAGTTGACATTGCACGCCAATATGATGTTTTAAGTTACTGGCAATGTTTTTTTTTTACTCGGCAAATGTTTTCCGTGACCCACGGCTTGAGAACTGCTGTGCTGTTCTACGCTTTTTCTACAAAAAGTAACGTATTGTTCTTTCCTTATGTTTTTATACACTATTAAACAAAACATTTATTCCAACTTTTTCACTACTTATTGCCACACTGCTAAATATTTCGTTCTTGACTCACACTGCTAAATACTTCGTTCTTGACACACACTGCTAAGTACTTTGTTCTTGACTATAAGTATGAGAGTGAGTACTTCTGGCAGTGTGGCAATAAGTAGTGAGAAAGTTAGTGTTAAGATGGCTGCTAATAAAACTAACAAAACTGAAAACGTTTATTACATTTTAGTTTTCAGAATATAACACTCACCGATGCATACCCTCGGTCCGTGACCAAAGGGCAGATAACATCCGCTTGGCCTAAAGTTGTTACCTTCGAACCTTTCAGGTATGAATTTATCCGGGAAATCGAAGTATCTAGGATCGTTTTGCAACGCGTGAATCGGAACAACGATGTTTACACCTTTGACCAATACGATGTCCGTATCGGGCATGACGTACGCTTTGGTACACTTCCTCAGCATCATCGGCGAACTGGGGTACAACCGTAACGTCTCTGGAAAGCAAAACAATGCAGTTTTGTCAGGTAATAACTGGCGTAGTAACTTAAGTGTGCTACCTAATTATAATTAGCACTTCGGGGTTAAAAGTTAATTTAAAATTAACTTCAATCATTATTTTATTTTTAACATCATCATCCTAATTATTGTTATACTAATATTGACGTTGTTGTTACTCTTAATTTCTTCGTGCATCTGCTACGATGAATACTTGACATTCTGTTAATATGCGATCCTCAAACCTAAGATTCGATGGAGTGGCATTACTACAACAACTACTACTACTACTACTACTACTACTATTATTAATATTATTACTATTATTACTATTATTATTACTATTGCTACTATTAGTACTATTAAGTTACTAACACCCGCCATTGTTAACATTATAATAATCACAACGTTTCGACCATTACAGATCTGTGCTCGTATTCAGGTGAGTCTTTTGGCGACTTTTGGTAGTTTTATTCACAAAAATCTACCCCCCCCCATAACCTATTACAATTCCCCCCCACAAAGGGCTGAAGGGTCCCTGATATCATGATTTGTCGTTTTGACTATGACTGTGAGTAATAGTTTCTACGATATCTTTGTTTTTTGTCGACAATTTTTCTACTATAAAATTGTATTAACTGAACTAGTCGATCAGAGATTGCCTGCAGTCGAAACATTGTCGTTGGGACTTCGAAACAATATATTTGCGCTAATAGTTCAAAAAAGTATTGTCGATTTCGTGATTACTTTGGTCAACTTATCTGGTGCATATTTTAGAACGTTACCTTGTATTACCATATCAAGATAAGTCATATCTTTGACTGCTTCGTAACACCATTTTCCACCGTGCGCTTTTAGTGAAGTATCGATTTCCTCTTGTAACCGTGTCTGGACGTCGGGATGTTTTGCGATAGTGTACAGATTGTAGCTAGTAGATCCGGCTACAGAGTCGCTTCCCGTTGCGAGAAACACAAACGCCTGAGCCGCCAAACACTCGTCTGTGAAAACTATACACAACAGAAACAGACAGAAATATTTTAAGTGCGTGACAGTCCTGCTATTTATTAAACTAATCCCACGTGGTAGGCAATTACTTTGAATCTCATAAGGCGTTGAAATATTTTGTATAAGCGACATTATATAATTATGCAAAATAATAACTGCGTTAGCGCCTGTATTAATTATTATTATAATTATGGTGGTGGATGACACATTTAGAATTGAAGATGTCAAGACGTGGGAGAGCTTAACTAAAGACAGAAATTAATGGGAAAGAATTACGGGAATGTAATTCCTGTAGTGCCCAGGATGTGTTACCTACACAAAAATTAATATTATTAATATTACTATTTGTATTATACTAGTAGAAACTAATAAAAGTTGTAACAGGCATATCCAAGTATCCAAGTATTATCATTAGACGGATTTCTGAAAACAAAATTCTACGTAATTAAACGTTATGTTCTAAAATAAAATCAACTGATATTTAATTTATATTGCTGACAACGGAACCGGAAGTATGTGGAGGAAGGGAACGTTGCCACCGCACCGTACCAGTTCAGGACGACAATAAAAATTTGAAGAACGAAAATCGTTGCCCGTCTTAAACGGGAAACTGGAAACTCGCAACGTTTATTCTGAGAACTGTACCGACCGCAAAACCAATTATACACCTATCACAGTTTGTTCGATTTCTCACAATAAAAAGACACAGCACAAAATGAAATTTAGGAACGCTTGAAAATTTACAATCATAATATAACAAAGTAAAGGTGATGGTTCGTTTGAGACGAGAAAATCTGCTGAATTCCCTATGTCAAGAGAAGTCAAGCAAGGAGAGACAGTTTCAGTCTATTACTCTTCATAATAGACTACTTCTGGACCATACCCTTACGCAGTATACAAGAAGAACAACGAGATGCGCAAAGTAGGAAACTTTAGAATGAGACCAATGTATGTCCAAGCCAAGGTCTACGCTGATGATAGGCTATTGCTCGAATGCGAAGAGTAAGGAAGAAGTCTAGAATGCAGTAACTGAATGAGCAAGTGCCATTACGGACAGAGGGATATGGATAAACGTAGACAGAAGCAAAGTGATGATCATAATCAGATGAATGGAAGAGGAGTGCTTGAATGGGAAGGAAGACAGAACGGGTCAGGAGGTTCGAATATCTGGGATCAGTAATCACCTCAGATGAGAAGGCTGATGAAGAAATAAACGCTAGGGAGCAAAAGCAAATAAAATACACCACCAGACTTCTAATATTATTGTGGGTAAGGAAGAAGTCAAGCTACGAGTATACTAGACGGTTTTCCTACCCACGTCACTGTATGACACCGAAAACGTCACCCTGATAGAAAAGCATAAAAGCAGACTGCAAGCCAGTGAAATTAGATTTTTAAGGCGAGCAGCTGAATAAACTAGAAGAAATCTGTTCCAGCAGAAATCGGTTGTTGAGATAGTAGAGACAAGAGTACTGCATCGGTTTAATAACTTAACGCAAGTGGATGAAAGGAAGCTGAAGTTCATCATTTGAGTATACTGAGAAGTTGGCACAATTAGAAGGGGAAAAGACCACATACCACATACTATAACAGTTAAATCATCTGTAAAAATTAATTTTGAAGAAACAAAAGTTGAATTATGTCACATAATTAGATAATTTTCATGGAAAGCCGATTGGTAGATAACCAGACAGAAAAAGAGAACACATGGGTATATGTGATGTGATGTGGTGTGTGTGTGTGTGTGTGTGTGTGTGTGTGTGTGTGTGTGTGTGTGTGTGTGCGTGTGTGTGTGTGTGCGTGTGTGTGTGTGCAAAGTTATGAAAACCTATATATTATTTTAGTAATTTTATAATAATCTATACTACAGTACTTACGTCTATTTCTTCCTGTGGGAAATTTTCTGTCCTCCACTGAATATTGAAACTGATTGATAATTGCGTCTTCAGGTGCGAAATCTTCACGGTCAACATCGATCACTTTGCCACTTTCTTCTTCTTGTTTAAGACGTAACAGAGTCTGCAAAACGTCGTTTCTTTCAATACCATTTTCTTCTCTATATTTAAGCGTTTGTTTAACCAAGTTAATGAAGTACGTTTCACTTTCTTGGGGCATGAGCTTAATTTTCAAAATTTTAGCTAACTTTGGATAATTTCTTTTCAAAAACATCCTGGCGTTAATGAATTTTGACGAAGAAAATATTTTGTTGACCATCGTTTGAAACTGTGACACTTCATCGTTTGTCGTGTCGTACTGAAGTCCAAACGTACACGACGCTACCACGTTAGTAGTGTACCGACAGGCCAACACTTTGGTCTGGAACGGGTTGCCGCTTTCCATGTGCTTTCCAATGAAATTAACAAGATCTTTGCTACATCTGTTCATCTGCGCAAACATCGCTTTTAGTTTCCCTGTTGAAAAAGTAGGCGTCAGTTTACAACGAAGATTCCGCCACAACTTTCCCTCGACGTTGATCAAGTTGGCCGACAACGGTTCGAATTCCGGGTCGTACGGCAAACCACGATCGTGAAACGACTGAAAGTCCTGCACCAGCAGACGGTCTACGAGATCTCTATCACGCAGCATCACTGACGGAACTGTGAACTCGAAAATACCGCCAAACTTGTGACCGCCCAGTCTGTTGTACAGCTCCTGAAATACGTCCGCCTGACTCTTCCTATACAACACGATGTCCTTGATGTTGCCGAAAAACAATGAAGGATTCACGTAAGGAACACCTCGTTCCTTCCAATAATTTAACGACATCGAGTTTCTGTAAACCCAGTAGAGTAGAGCCACAAACACGGTAACAAGCGCAGTTAACAACTCAAAGCCAGTCATTTTCATCAGAAACCTATTACAGCAGATTCTGAAAAAAAAATTAGGGCTTTAAAATTTGTGTCCTTGATAACATACTGACAATTATGTACTGTATTTTAAAGTACTGCTATATTAATATCATTAATAGCTATAAAAAATAAAGAATAATGTCTTAGTCTAATTGATACGGCTATCAACTTAGAGGTTACACGACCTACTCACGACAACTCCATAATATCAAGAGCTACCTGGTCGACTCACTTTCTCGAGTACTTGGCATAACGTCCTGGTGTAAAACGAAAAGCTGAAGGTAGTGTATAACACACTAACTTCCGTGAACGCCGAATGGCACACGAAGGCAAGCTACCTTGCCTCCACTCTTCTCTACTTCGGTGGTACAAAAAAAAAGGAACGATTATATCTTTTTATTAAACGTTCCTGCCCTAGAAAGGAATAAAATGACAAAAATAACAAACAGCAGAAACTTTAAGATATGAATTAAAAGCATACTATAATAATAATAATCAAAACCAAAAACAACTGGTCCTTGCGTAATTCTTCCGTACTTCATCAGGTATCAAGACGCAGATGTTAAATACGTCAACTTTAACACTCGACGTAGGTGTGAAACAGGAGTATCGGTTACAAAACAAACAAGAACAAGAGTCAATGCGGACACGGCAGCATTGTTTGGGGGGGGGGGGAATGATTCATATTTCATTTATTGTTGTATTGGAGTGTTACTGGTCTCAAATATTTCTACTAGTAATTTTGTACAAACCACTACATATGGGTGTTCCGATGACGAAGTGATGATGAAGGAGTTGAAGACATTGAAAGTGATGAAGAAATGGACAACATTGAACATCAATTAGAAAGACCTCAATACAGGCATTGTCCTACGAAAAAAATGAATTTTAAAAAGTGCCAACTGTGTGCTTGCCGATAGTGGGCCCTCCACTGCCTTTCAAAAACATTTTTTTCAGAATGTTTTTATCAATGATAGTATCAAACGCATTTCGCTGAGTAGCCTTTTTCAAAACTGAAAATTAATATTTAAAAAAACTATTTAGAAATGTTATGAAATAAGACTAACCGATCAATTTAAATCTTTGAAGTTCTGAAAGATTTGTTAAGAAAATTATATTTTAACAATGTAACAAATTCCTTTTCGTTCAAAAAACGTAGACTGAAGTTCATTTACATGTAGGCCTATCTTTTTAAATGTCGTACTGGATCTAAATGTTTCAATACAGGTACTAATGACCCACCTATATCTTAAATATTGTCACTGACTTGATATAAACAAGATATGTATAGAGAGCAATATACATTACAGTATTGTTTACATAAATTGCTTATATATTACACTTTTAAGACAAAATTGTATAATATTTCAAAATTGTTTTAGTCAATTACTTATTGTCGGACTCATATAACATGTCACTATAAAAACTATGAAGACAAAATAAAAACCATTATTGTAGGGGAAGAATTATCAGCGCAGAAAATTTTGGATGGAGGCCTCGCTTCAAGGAACTTTGGGGACCTCAAAACCCTGACAATAGAATGGTCTGTTTGTAAGTAATTAACTAAAACTAATTAATTTGGAATGTTTTAAAATATTGTCTAAAAAATATATGTAAGAAATTTATGTAAACAATTCGGTAATGTACATTCCTTTCTATATATTATTTATTTTTTAAAATAGGTTAGACACCTGATATTCCTTCATGCAACTTACTTTGGTCGCTATGCACGACGCGTTTCAGGATCAAGATCTCATGTCACGTGAAAGATGTGCACGTTTACTTTCTCGACGATGCGCATCATCCCCTCTCGCGCAGTATGAGTGTTTGAATTCAGTGTTTTTACACGACTGCCAAACGGAGTGTTATGTTTTCAGTGGTAGGGTATGTATGTATGTATGTATGTTTGTTCCACTATAACTTTTTAACAGCTTTACCGATTTTGATGTTCGATGGCTCGATGGATTCCTTACTTCACCAGAAGTGTCATAGGCTATATATCACAGTGAGTTGACTTCCGGTTTTGACCGGAAGTGAATACAAGTGATCGGTTCTAAGGATTTATTTTGTTCGTTCATTGGTCCATCAGGTGGCGCTAGTGGAAGGTATTCTGTAATATTTGCGACGCTATTCGACGTGTGCAAGAAAAGGGAGGCAGCATGGAGAAACAAGTTTTTGCAATTCAAAATGCTATTTTAACGCACAGAGTGGTGTCAGCATGTGAGTGCGCAGTACGTCTGTGTCACCTTAAAATGCGGGATTCCTCACGAAAAGTGATCTTTGTTAATACTTGCTTTCCTGAGTTAAGGTACCGGATGTTGAGAATTGATGATAATGCAAACGAGCCATACAGAAATATTTTTGACCGCTACGTTGCCAGGTCTCACGCGCTCGAAGAATTAAGTTTGCATGAATTCGCTGTCTGGTATGAGCCTGTGACGCACAATAGATTCTCAGAAGATGATCAGGATGCTGATGCTTACGAACAGGCTCCAGAAGAAAATGCCTCTGAGAGATGTATCACTCTTCTTGATAATCAGGGAAAAATGAAAAAGCGTAAGCGCCCAGCTGTCTTACGAACTAGGTATTACACACCAAACTCAGATCCGGAAGCATATTCTTTTAGTCACGCACATTCCTTTCCGCTCTGAATCTGAATAAAATTGATGGAGGGGTATAACAATGCAAAACAAGCGTTCGTAGCAAAACAAAGTTTGTTACGACCAATGCAAGGTGGAAACAAAGTGGAGGAAATGGCTAGGTGGGAGGAAGAGATTCAGCAAGCTGTAGCTAGAATTGTAGCAGAAAACCTAGCTAATGAAGTTAATTTAGATGCTGACGTGGTCGGAAATTATATGCGAACAAAACCTTATTGAAGAACATAATGATGAAATTGCTTTAGCTAACGGAGATGGTGAACCTGAAATACATGAAATGACGGATCAACAATATGCCGCAGAAGTAAACTTAATGAATTTTCAGCAGCGCCAATTGTTCAAAATGATTTCAGACAGATTGCTTCCAAGTGAAAATAATACTGAGCCATTACGTGTGTTCGTTACTGGAGGAGCAGGCACCGGCAAAACCTTTACTCTGAAAATTATTGTAGAACAGATTCGTCGTCTTTCTCATTTACCTGCAAACAGAGCTGTTACGGTAGCAGCACCCACAGGTGTCGCTGCAAGATTGATTGGAGGTAGCACTTTGCACTCTACTTTTGCCCTTCCTATCGAAAAAGGCAAGGTGACAGCTCTTCGCCCTCTTACTGGTGAGAGTCTTCAAAGGGAACGGCTAAGGTGGAAGCATATTAATTGGCTAATCATTGACGAAATCTCAATGGTGCCCTATACTACCCTAAGAAATATTCACTTAAGGTTGCAACAGCTTAAAATGAATGATGCTCTCTTCGGGGGTATCAATATTATTTTGTTTGGCGATCTAATGCAGTTGCCACCTGTATCAAAAGCAGTTGGTGGTACCTACTGCTTCAACCAGTCTCATTACTTATCAGCTGAAATTAATTTGTGGACACTGTTTAGTTTCTGTGAATTACATCAAAATATGCGGCAAGCTAACGACACTACTTTTATAGACATTCTAAATAATTTACGAGTCGGCCAACTCACCATGCAGCAGCTAGAAATTTTAGATCGTCGAAGAGTTCCTTTGACAGGTGAATTTGCTGATGGCGAGTGTCTGCGTATTTTCCCAACCACTAAACAGGTAGAAGAATATAATGCTATGATGACTGAAAAGTTGAAAACATCATATAAAGTTTACGATATTGCAGCGGTGGATGTGTCTGTCGAAGCTAAGAATTACGGACAAAAGTTAAAGAAAGACTTCATACCAACGGATCCAAACAAAACTGGAAGTATTCCAAACTCTTTAATAATCGGAGTCGGATCTAGGGTAATGTTGCGAAAAAACATGAATGTTAATCATGGTCTGGTCAACGGAGCAATCGGCACCATTAGAAAAATTGAGTGGCCTGCACTACGTCGAGATCAGCTTCAACCTGGTGAGCTTCCACAAGCCGTATTTGTAGAATTTGATGACAGATCAATTAGGGGAAATACTGCTGGTATTGGAGTAAAGATAGAGCCCACCACTGTTGAATATGATGCTTTGCGAGGCCAGGGAAAAGTAGAACGACGTATGCTGCAATTAATATTGTGTTGGGCTGTAACAGTACATAAACTCCAAGGCACTACTTTAGACAAAGCAGTCATTGATTTGAGTAGTAATATTTTTGCCACGGGTCAGGCCTACGTCGCACTAAGTCGTGTGAAAACATTAGAGGGATTAGCAATAAGTTGTCTGGATCCACGAAAATTGTTGCATGAACCGCACGATAAAAACTCACTTGAGGAATTAAATCGACTCAGAAATCTGTAGACCAAAGATTTTTCTTTATCATTTCTAATAAATGAAATTATTTAGTTAATTATATAATTTATAAAACAATTTATCGAAATGTTTGTATTATACTAGTTATATAATAGTATATAAAATAAAGTTATACTATATTTATAAGTTTATAAGTTCAGAACAAAGTGTACTAATTTTAAATTGTCCTATACTTAATACAAAGCGAAAATACGTGTTTTTTTCATTTGTGAGGTTACGTGACAACGGTTTTTGGTTTTTAGTTTACTGCTGAAATAAATAAAAGCCATGGTTGAAGAAAACATAACGTTTAATGTGTTATACAGTGCTTCTAACACAGAAACACTTAAAATAAAGAATTTAGCGTTTGTGATTTAACAGGTACTTTATAAATATCTCCAAAGGCTTTATAAACGGGCACTTTTAATTCTCCAAAATAATAATTTAGTACAAGTTAAAATAGTATTCTACAAGTGCTGACATAGACATAGACATAGACAATAAAAATTATATTAAAATACTTATTAAAAGTCCAATATTCGCGTGCGAAGCCTCGGGTAACAGCTAGTAACACAATAAAAAAAATATCGGTATGGAGAACCATACATGACTTCCATATTCTAAGATTTATATTTAAAATCATTTTCACCCAAACAGCCAGGCTATGTCTTACCTGCCTTTTTATTGCTGTATTAAATGAAAAATATTATATTACATTAAAATGAAAAAATTATAATTTTATTGCCTGGCAACAAAATTATTTTATTTTTAACAATTACCATTGTTTCAAAAAGTTTAAATAAATTTTCAAGTACTTTACTCTTGTTAAAACGTAAAAGGTTGCTGGTAAACTACCCCTTCCCCTTAACCGATCTTCACCAAAATCGAAAGTCATTGAGACCTCTACAATTCAGGGACGTATGCAAAAAATTATTTGATTCTGTTTGAATTTGCGGCTGTTATCGTTTGCCATAAAAAATACGCTTGCTAAAAAAACGTTGCAGGTAAACTACCCCTTCCCCTTAACCGATCTTCACCAAAAACAATAGGTCTTGAGAACTCTACAATTTAGGGCTGCATGCAAATAATCTTTTGATTCTGTTTGAATTTGCGGCTGTTATCGTTTGCCATAGGAAATACCCTTGTTAAAACATAAAACGTTACAGGTAAACTACCCCTTTCCCTTAACCGATCTTCACCAAAATCAACAGATCTTGAGAACTCTACAATTCAGGGCTGTATGCGAAATATTATTTGATTCTGTTTGAATTTGCGGCTGTTATCGTTTGCCAAACAAACAAAATTACCCTTGCTAAAAAAAAACCGTTGCAGGTAAACTACCCCTTTCCCTCAACCGATCTTCACCAAAAACAATAGGTCGCGAGTACTCTGCAAATCAGGGCTGCATGCAAAAATTATTTGATTCTGTTTGAATTTGCGGCAGTTATCGTTTGCCATAGAAAAAATCTACAGACAGATAGACACACAGATAGACAGACAGACACACAGACACTTTTCGGAAAACGACTTTTTTTCATGTTTTGAGTGTAGTAGAATCAGAATCTGCAATAATCTCGAACACGATTTTTTTTGCCATCACCATACTTCCATTCCTTAAGGAATATGGAAGTAATACGCGTAATTGAAACATTGCTTAGCAGATACTTTATTGACTTAATTGATTTTCCTATATTTAATATTTCAAACGTTTACTCAAATGCTATGTTATAAACCAGTTTGTATATTAAAAATAGTTACTACTATATTAGCGTACACAGCTTAAAAAATAATAAAATAGTCTACAAATTAAATATCTCTCTGTCTCCAAGTAGTTAGGTTTTTACTTCCATATTCCTTAAGGAAATGGAAGTATGGTGATGGCAAAAAAAAATCGTGTTCGAGATTATTGCAGATTCTGATTGTACAACACTCAAAACATGAAAAAAGTCGTTTTTCGAAAAGTGTCTGTGTGTGTGTCTGTCTGTCTATCTATCTGTGTCTGTGTGTCTGTCTGTAGATTTTTCTAAGGCAAACGATAACAGCCGCAAATTCAAACAGAATCAAATAATTTTTTGCATACAGCCCTGATTTGTAGAGTACTCACGACCTATCGTTTTTGGTGAAGATCGGTTGAGGGAAAGGGGTAGTTTACCTGCAACGGTTTTTTTTTATCAAGGGAAATTTTTTTTTTTGGCAAACGATAACAGCCGCAAATTCAAACAGAATCAAATAATGTTTCGCATACAGCCCTGAATTGTAGAGTTCTCAAGACCTATTGTTTTTGGTGAAGATCGGTTAACGGAAAGGGGTAGTTTACCTGCAAAGTTTTATGTTTTAACAAGGGTATTTTCTATGGCAAACGATAACAGCCGCAAATTCAAACAGAATCAAAAGATTATTTGCATACAGCCCTAAATTGTAGAGTTCTCAAGACCTATTGTTTTTGGTGAAGATCGTTTAAGGGAAAGGGGTGGTTTACCTGCAACGTTTTTTTTTAATAAGGGTATTTTATATGGCAAACGATAACAGCCGCAAATTCAAACAGAATCAAATAATGTTTCGCATACAGCCCTGAATTGTAGAGTACTCAAGACCTATGTTTTTGGTGAAGATCGGTTAAGGGGAAGAGGTAGTTTATCTGCAACGTTTTTTTATCAAGGGTATTTACTATGGCAAACGATAACAGCCGCAAATTCAAACAGAATCAAATAATTTTTTGCATACGTCCCTGAATTGTAGAGATCTCAAGGACTTTCGATTATGGTGAAGATCGGTTTAAGGGGAAGGGGTAGTTTACCTGCAACCTTTTACGTTTTAGCAACAGTAAAGTACTTGAAAATTCATTTAAACTTTTTCAAACAATGGTAATTGTTAAAAATAAAATAATTTTGTTGCCAGGCAATAAAATTATAATTTTTTCATTTTAATGTAAATTATGTATGAGTTAATATACATGTATAAAATAATATATCCTTCGTGGCAGGTAAGCATATCTCAGTTATGTAATGTTTACGTTTCCATTTTATTATTATGACTACAGCAATAAAAAGGCAGGGAAGACACACACACACAATTCGCGTTATTTCAGGCCTCACTCATGTTTATTTTCTTACATTTGCACGCTTTTTAAATGGAAAGTGCCGAAACCCACACCAACATAACGCGTGCAAGCCGAAAAAATGGACATCAATTTGCTTCCTGTGGATCGCTGGGCAGTGTAACTGCACGTGTTTACAGAGGAACGATTCATAGACAGACTTTTCGTCTTTAGGGAATGAACCCTCTGCAAGATGCTGAGGGTCCATGAGTGACTTCGGAGCGCTCCTTCTTTTTCGCGTGTTTGTTCTGTGAAACATACACTGTAGATTCGCAGCTTTACTCTAAGCAACGCTCAATAGGAAATGTTGAAAATTTTTGTCCACGGTGTACCCTCATTCACACTAAACCTGCTCTGATGTTTTAATTACGGACATCATAATATTAAAATTTTGGAAACTTGAGCACTACTTAATGGAGATCAATCATTAACTTATACAAGCCATTAATTTTATGCATTTTTTTATATATGTGTGTACAACGTTATCGGCAACAAAGAAGTAGTTTTTGTTAAAATTCCTTCCCGGGATATTTGGCCGTAGTCCAATGTTTTCTACAAAACCAGACGTTTCGGCAATGCCATCGACTTCCATCATCAGTGAAAATCGAGTGCGATAACGTGAGGTGGTATACGTTAGTGACCACAGTACTGTGGTTAAGGTTGAAGCAGTAAGTATAAAGAAGTAGTTTCTATGGTAATATTTCATTTCGAAAATGATTTTAAATATAAATCTTAGAATATGGAAGTCATGTATGGTTCTCCATACCGATATTTATGATTGGTGCTGTTTATAGGAGACATTGAGGATCACAGTTAACAAGGTGCTCACTAGTTTATAGTTTCTGTGGCTGTTGCCTCGGAATAAACCAACAGCTACGCGACTGGAGTAGCAGTGGAGATAGCTCCTGCTTCAGTTTACAGCCGGTGTAGCGGCATGTCGATGCTCGTGTATCCTGGAAGCGTCTGTTTCTTGAAATGAGGCTAACGCGCCTACGCAGGAGACATGCCCCTCGGACCACAAACTACTATGACCATCGTTCGAGGTTTGATAGTTACTTAATAGTTGATTTTAGTATTATGGTAGTGGTTCTTTCAGGTGAAGGCCACTACGTATGGAACTACAGTAGATCTTATCTTTTTACTACGAGACAGGAGGAACCTTCGGAAGTGTGAAAAGCAACAACAATCGATTTGCTTTAATTTTCCATATTGAATTTTGTCCTTTCATTTCTTACACCTAATAATATTTGTTATTACCTAAAATATTTATTCTTTAAGAAATATCGTAGCAAATAAAAACTATTGTAACAAAAAGAAAATCCCATTGATTCAGCAAGGAATTTAGAGAAACTGATAACACAAGAAAAAAAAATGCTTATTTAAAATATCGAGGTATTCGAACTAGAGAGGAATATTAGTGATACAGGAAAATCAGGAATAATGTCAGTACTAAAAAATGATCACAAAATGATACTACTGAGAAAAATTTACTGAAGATCTAGAACACGATTTGTTTGACTTCAAAGAGAAGTTTGTAGGACTATAATGAATCAAAAGAAATAAATAAGATAATTTATCGAAACGGGGAAAGTATCGCTCCAACAATGGATGGTTTATTTCTTGCATTTATTCCGAAATAAAGAAGAAGTGGACCCAATTAGCATAAAACTTAGAGATACCCATTACAACGGATGAAACAGATAACTAGCTAAAGAGGTTAAGGACTAGGAAATCCGCGGGGGAGGATAAAATTAGTAATGAATTATTAAAGTAGGAAGAAACAAAATTCCGTGAACAAATAGTTAAATTACGTAACAAGCTTATAGAGGAAGAACGTATCCCGGTTAATTGGAGAACAGGCATCCTCATCGCAATATTTAAGAAAGGGGATAAAAAGAAGCCTGAAAACTATCGTGGCATCATTCTACTCAATATTATCATTAAATTATCCATCAACAAAGAAAGTGTATGCATTAACAGACCTTCGAGACGAGCGGCGGAAGGTTTTACGTTGATGCTAGCTTTGTTGTTAAAACAAATACACGGAATACACATCCATTTTTTCTGCGATATTTTCACTGTTTTGATAAATTCTGTTATTTGTTCTTTTTGATTCCTTACAGTCTTCCAAACTTCCCTTTGAAATCCAAAAATTCGTGTTCTAAATCGTTTGTGAAGTTTATTCTTTACTGTTAGATATGTGAGAAGGCCCTGCAGCTTAATAAACCTGAGTACATATTGTGCTTATTGTGATTTGTAGATTTAAACGAGGCATTTAATATAATAAAACAACAGAATATCAAATACACATAAGACGGAAGGTACCTACAAAAATTATGAACATTTTAAAAGACATATATACAAATACCACCATGAGAAATAAAATGTAATGGAGAACTATCACAAATAATCACGGCTGGGAAAGAGATACGTCGAGGTGATTCATATAGTCCCTTACTTTTTAACTTGCCAATGGACCAAATAATAATAATACCCATGAAAGATATAAAGGGATATGAAATGGGCAGTACTAATTCTATACTAATATTAATTGCTATGCTGACTATGTTGTACTTATAGCTGAGACCGAATATTATCTCCAAAGGTTTCTGTACAAATTTACCAACGCGTGTAAACAACATAATATGGTGATTTCTACAGATAAGACTACAGCAATGACTATAGTCAATGAGGTGCCAGTTAATAGTGAACAATGATATTGTGGAGCATAGAATGGAAGTCAGACGTAACGATAACAAGCCATGGTTCAACAGGCAAATAAATAAGCTGCCAGGTTATAAAAGCAAACAGAGTAGCAGGATGTACGAGTAATGTTATCTGGAACAATAAAGTTCTGATTTTGGGAAAAGCAAATCTATGCAAAAGCTGAGGCCTATCCTGACGTATGCAGCAGAGACAACACCAGAACCACGACAACTAGAAGACAGAATGAAGTAACTGAGAAGAATGATAGACATAACACGGCGAGATAAAATAACAAACGTCAATATTCGATAAACATGCCACATGACAGACATAGCGGACTGGTTACAGGAAAGGCGACAACTCTGGAATGACCATGTCGATAGGTTGACAGATTAGTCTGGAGAGTCTGGGGTTATCATCCAAAAGGCAAAAGACGAATTCGACGACCACGAATGCCATGGGGCGATTGTATTGAGTAATGTAGTCGGTTATAAAAAGGATAATCTCCTAAATGGGGAGAAGAAGATGCTAAAAATACTTTTTTGGCGACCTTAATTTATTATAGCGCCTTTATCACTCGTTACTGACAACTAATACAACAGCGAAAAACGCAGTCGCGATATAACAAAAAATATATTTTATGGATGTATGTTATTGTATATTACTTCATAATGTAAAAAATAGTAAAATAAAATTGTTTCGCTAAACATCGTATAGAAAACCAAGTACTTACTACTGTCACTACTGTCAAATTGATTTAGTTAGTAGAATCTTATGAAAAATTCCATTTATCTTTTAATCTTATGAACAAAAGTATGCAAGATTTGCAAACATGTGAAAATCTATACACATTTGTTTGTTACTTACTTCTTTAAAACACTGCTACGTCCATATCACAATCTCTATAAGTATCATATATATAGATGACAACAATCTCAGTAGTAACGTGTGAATAACACTGAACTGTACACTCAACAATGGCAAATTTTACAATGAGACTATACAAACATTACTGATTACGAGTTCAGAGTTCGCAGCTAAACGTTTTTTGGTTCGGCGCATCTTAGTACTTGTTTTTTGCCACTCTGGCCTTCTCGATAGAAGAAAATTTATTGTCCCCTTGTCGGCTCGTTTCCCGTATGGGGGTATTGTATTGCATGCAATCTCAGTAGTAACGTGTGAATAACACTGAACTGTACACTCAACAATGGCAAATTTTACAATGAGACTATACAAACATTACTGATTACGAGTTCAGAGTTCGCAGCTAAACGTTTTTTGGTTCGGCGCATCTTAGTACTTGTTTTTTGCCACTCTGGCCTTCTCGATAGAAGAAAATTTATTGTCCCCTTGTCGGCTCGTTTCCCGTATGGGGGTATTGTCGCAGCTACAAGAACAATCAATATAATTAAATTACCTTATTTGGTCCACCTTAGTGACACTAGCTTCTTTTTGTTTAATGACGCGTTTCGGGATGAAATCCCATCTTCAGATACACAATATCAATTCAAAACGTAAATGTATACCACATTTTGTGGTTATGTAATAATTCAAAATGTCTAAAATCTTTTAAATAAAATATACAAAACGTAACAACTGAATCGTTCGGAGCACTCGCATGCATGCGCGCTGTACCGCGACTTCCTTACGACTAGCTATAATTATCATTCAACCGTATAGCAGTGTCAAACAGGTTATTAGATCCGAAGTTCATTTGGTCATTTAAAATATTATTTTTGGTTGTTGCGTTTTTTGTAGCTTTATATATTTCGAATTCCTCTAGGCTATCCATTAATTTACCCTTTTTGCAAGTATGTAACGCTACGAAATTGTTTTCGAAACTAGTATAATTATGACCTTTTGTTATTAAATGTTGTGCAAAACTGGAATTATTATTATTTGCTTTAGGAATATGCTCTAAAAATCTTGTATAAAAATCTCTGCCAGATTGGCCGATGTAGAATGCTGCACAATTATCGCATTTTATTTTATTTTATTGGGCAAATACAACCAGGGTTGAATTTATTGCAGGGACACTAAACATCAAAACACAATACTATGCAGTCACATATCCTCAAACGAATGTATGAATGAGTAGCAGAGTTTTAACTGTGAAGTACAGAATGAGTGCCTAGGGCTGCTATAATGTAAAAATTAGTGTAGACATACCAGACATGAAAAGTAGAATAGTT
Organism: Magicicada septendecula; assembly: GCA_034769895.1. NCBI lineage: Eukaryota > Metazoa > Arthropoda > Insecta > Hemiptera > Cicadidae > Magicicada > Magicicada septendecula. The sequence continues at coordinate 668,688,685 of CM068368.1, forward strand.
TGTGCTAAACACTTTCCGGTGTTTTTACACTAAATCTACACATTTTGATCATCTTTCTTTAAACTGGCAATGTAATAATGATTATACTTCATGTGGTCGACCAAACGTGAATAGGTGCGCACCTACTGATGCGTATACTTGTCACGAGACAGTGCAAAGGATTGTTAGATGACAACCTACGAGTGATATTTTATGATCTGATGTTGAAGCATATGCTTTGAAACGCGTCATCTATATATTAAAAAGAAGTCACAAGGCGGACTGAAAAACGTTACTTTCTCTGAGTATACTCGTTCATTATTTTCAAGTACATTATCAGCAGCCACCTCCAATAAAATACCCATGTTTTTTCCTACTGTAGGTTTACACCTTTCTCCTCTGCTGTCTCTCACTCTCTGACTCTGTCTCTGTCTGTCTGTCTATCTATCTGTATCTCCCTCTCCCCCCTCTCTCACTCTCTCTCCTCAGCCCAAAACCACCATCTCTGACACTGATTACCGAAAGTTGAAATGTACTTTGTTGGAAAGGTTGAGGAAAGGGTACATACGAAGTGAACTCAGAATCCACAACGTTGTGAATGTAAAGATGCCGTAAGGCGAGACAAAAGGCATTTGTGAAGCGAATGTCGGTGGGACGTATTAGTTAAGAGTCTCCGCGAAGCCTGGGTCACCGAGAAACATTAAAAGACTCTTCGGGTAACCTTCCAAACAGAAAAATCCAAATCGCCTAAGCTCTACATCTACTTAATACAGTACTCTTTATTGCGTTGTACATTTGGTAAGCGCTATAGAGCAGACTCTATATTTCCACATTCCATTTCTCTTGGGTTGGACCACAGCAGATCACTGACTAAATTAAGCAAAAGAGAGCAGATATCAAATTCCGGTCGTGAAAAATGTGAAGAATATTTTGTTTTTGTACGACTTACAATGGTGTGGTGTTGGAAGGAAAACCTGACACTTCAGTTTTTGGTTAATTGAAAATAACGATTTATTAAAAAAATTTTTATAGACAAATCAATCGATTTGCATCGACTGAAAAAATTAATTGACCGCAAATTTTAATTGACGGCTTCCTTAGAAAAGAAAGAAAGAAAGAAAAAGCGTACACAGCAGCAGAACTTCCAAGAATTTTTTTTACAAACGCTCATGCGATGTTGCTGAACTGAGAAACAATGGGGATAGTTAAAGTCGGACAACGACTCGGTGTAATTCAGATTAATCAACAACTACGCACTACACAGTGAGGTCTGCTAACTTATAGTAGTTAACGTACATGCTCTGTACCCTAATGTTGTTTTAAAAAGTCAACGAAATACACGAATGCCATGCAAGTTTTGAATAGGTCAACGGTGTCAAGGCCAGTTGTACAACAATATAACTACAGGATAACTTTTTAATCGTTAATTTTTTAATTGTAGACATGTGCTCTAATTTTTTTTAGCACACAGTTGTATCAGTAACTTAAAGAATGAACTCTGCCTTAAAGTTTTGTTTAAAATGTATCATGAATTTATCCTCTGTTTTATGTACAAATGGCTTCTTTTTTTATCTGAGCTAAACAGTTTCTTATTAATAATTAGTAGTTGCACTTATACTGTAGTTGTAAACATACAGTCTTATTCCTAAACATCGTTTAATAAAAATTCCCAAAACATGTCTAATGTAACATGATCTAAAAATGTTTTCGTGTTCAATTTAGATGTTATATTTTAATAGAGTAGAAATTTTTATAGTAATTCATTTATAAACAACTAAAAAAATTAATTCAGTTTGCTAATGAAAGGATGAGGATGGTGAGTTCAGGATGATGGTCGTTCAGGTACAGCCATAGTCGACGAACCAGGGGGGTAGTTTACCCATGATGTATTAAGGAACTAAGGGGGGGTTGTTGGCACCCATATCCTCGCTGATCCTCTTAGGGTTTAGCAATGAGAGTTTTTTGTTTCGGCAGAAAACCTCTCATTGGGGTGGGGGGGTATTGTAACGGGACAGAATTGGGTGATGGGTTTTATTTCAATTGTAAATGCGACGCACAGGAGTTACCCACACAGGGCCTCTATTTTAACAATAGACATTCACTATCGGGGCACCCAGTTGCACGTTTGGTCTGTCCGCCCCGCAATATGCTACATTTCCAGGTGCTAAGATATGTGCACGAGTGCGCGTATGCTTGCCCGCACAGATGAATTGGCACGTACAAGACTCGCTAGTCAGCCAGAGGGAATATACAGTACCTCGTGGTCACTAATTACTGTGTCACGTGACGCCAGCTCGTCCTATCACAAGGCAAGTTGGTCAGCAGGAGAACGCTTTGGCCATCTTGAAAAAGTTACTCTTCATCAACTAATAGAACCGAAAATCATTCAAAAAGTATAATATGTGAGTTAAACAAAGAATCTAAAGCTATAAAAACAGTGTAACATTAACTATACTCAGTTTTATCGAAATTAAATCAGTGCAACATCTTTCGGGCAAATAGTGATACAAAATGCGGAGTGCACCACATGGTTAGCAGGGACGCCGCTAAAGACGTAACTGTATAATACCTAATCAATTATGGAAATTTAAATATAAAGCGCTTTAAACGTAAAGGATAAAATATCCGAGTGTGAAAGAACGAAAGAATGAGCAAAATTGGGTTGCCTTATGTAGTATATTTAAACTAATCAGAATAAGAAAATATTTAAACTAATCAGAATAAGTAAATAACATGTTGTTCTAATTATATAAGTTGTATTTCCAAATATGTTCAATTAACGTCCTTAGCTGGGCTGAAAAGTAAAGAAATAGAAATATGTAGAGGAAAGAGGAGAGGGTAAATTATGTAATTGAGAGTATAACAAAGAATGTCACACTACAGTATAATAAAATAATATTTTATTTCAACTTGCTATATGTGTGTTAGAATAATCATTTCAACCACCTAACTTCATTTTCTGTGCTGGTAAATTCGCTATACGAAAAAGGGTTTCCACCACTAGATGATCTGGCCAAGCAAGTTAACAAATTCAAGGTAAGTGGGAGTTTGTGGTTATTTAATATAGATAAAATTAATAAAACGTTACAGTCTCTTCATGAAAGACTCTTCCATTGCCAGTAAATTTAAAGTTTCAAAATAATTGCCCTTATTAAAAGACTGCTCATTTTCCTTATGGCCCCTAAAAGCTAACTCTTGCCTCCCTAAATAACAAACAGCATCTATCAAACGGCCTACTATCCTTCGATTTTGAGCCACATTTTCATTGTGCTGCACTGCTTGAATTCTAGCTGATTCGGATAAGCAATGTTCTATTCTGTTACGTCCTAGCATGTGAAACATCTCAGAATTTTTTATATGAGTTTTGCTACCAGCATGTTTAGCGGCTTTAGCTTCAAATTTTTTATAGTGCCTACTCCAACTTTGCTCCATGGTTCCTCTCCATTAAACATCAAACAATAATAGCAGCGCAGAGTTTTGTATATTTACTATACCAAACTTTCTGAAATTTTCTGACAATTTTTCCATCCTTCTGCGACAAACCTAAAGGCGGCCGAGATATTTTTGACTTTAGCAATACCTTTTGCTCTAAAGGTAATGTACTGATTTCTTATTTTAACAAAAATTCTAATGAATCAAAGTTGTCAGAGTTCATATCAAATACTTCTGCGACAGAACTGGTACTAACTGTATTCTTTTTTCTGCATTAAATCAATTAAACAGTATGCTTAAAACACTTAAAGGGCGACACTTAAAAATGTTTATTAATAAATAATTAGTACGTAAATGATCACATATTTCTTACCATATAACACTATATACAAAATTAAAAATTAATTGCAAACTCAACAAAAACAAATATTCACTACGTGCGCATATTGAAACAAACACGGGCGGCCAGGCGAAACTTCTGTACTATTCAGTCAGGGGAGACGTGTCTTTTGACGTGATGTACTGGACATATGATGACGCTGCGCACGCAGGTCCCTTCCCGTTGTCGCTCCCCAAAGCCTTGTTGTCACCTCCAGCCTTGTTGAAAAGACATTCCACGTAACGTCTACCCTGATACTCCGCGTACAGTTGCATCGCACAGCAAGGTTCTATGGATCACGCGGTCGCATCATGTCGCGTAATATTTAACTTCTTAAATTAGTTTTATAGCCTTTCTGAGTATCTTACGGATCTTAATCCATAAATAAAAGTTAATTACTTTATGAATAAATTATTTGGGGAGACACTGTCTACCCTGTCTCCCCTGACCCTTCGCCACTGATTATTAATACTAAGAAAGAGAATTAAGAAGTCAGGAACCCACGTTGGGTTAGGCCTAACTAGCCAAACATGATTTTTATAAAGTGGGACATTACTAAGTATTGTAAATAATGTTACACTCAATTATTAGTAAGTAAATATCATTGTTAAATCATAAATAATTAGATAAGTAAGGAAAATTAACATTTTTATATGAAAATCTTAAATAATGCAAACGTTAAGATTTGTAGTGTGTTATTAATGAACAAAAACATATCGTATGGAGCATCAAAATGTTCATCTCAAAGAATGCAGATTAATGGCATTAATGAATTGTTAATTGGACCTAATCTAAGGGAATAATATCAATTATAAAATTATTAATCAATTCTAAACATCGATAAATACTTTTGTGAACCCCATTATTTTAGCAATGAACCCCGGAAAACAACGCTTCAAGGCGTCTGTTTTCACGAGAGTTACCGATTAATTACGAAAATTAGCCAAGATGCACCAATCAGCGATCATCACCTGTCAGTCGACGCGAGATTTTGATCAAGGTGAGGGATAGTCTACAATGAGTACTTAACGACAGGCCCGCCCAGAGGAATTCTGGGCCCCAGGGCAAACCAGATTGTGGGCCCCCCCCCAAACGAGGCAACCATCTGTTCCCCTGAAATACGTGCATGTGTGGTTTTATATACACAATTATATATACATATGTGTGTGTGTGTGTGTGTGTGTGCACGCACGCACGCTTATATATTATATATATGTATTGCACACACACACACACACATAAGGGTACCTTAAGATTTTCAAACGTCAACCCTCACTGAGTGACCCTTCAACTATAAGAGAGGAGTGATTCTTCTACTCATCATCATCTCTGTATTTTTAGTCAGTAAAAATGAAATAAAGTAATGTTATCAAAGCATTCAAACACTGAACCAAAAGTGAAAAAATTAATTAAGTTTAATAAAACAGATCATGAAAACTGTTAAAAGTAAACAAAATTTTATTTCTTATAGACACTTTACAAAATTAAGGATTACAGTGTCTAGAAAGGCAGTGCTATTGTAAATTAACACACTGAATATTCTGTTGCCATACAGCTTAGAAATTTACATCTTTTGGAGTTTTTAAATTTCAGATAAAATCAAAGAACTTACAATTTTATTTTTATTAGTTAACAAATAAAAAAAAATGAAACAAGTAAAAAGTCATGTACAGAGTTAAAATAGCCACATTTTATATTAATAAAAATGTAACTTGCAAGTTCAGCAAACAGAGAACTATATAAAAAAAATTAAACAAAAATAAAATAAATAAAATAAAATCATTTTTCTTGCTTTATTGTTTGCAAAATCTTCAATAATGTCACTGAAATCAACACTACGGGTAAGATCAGCCTCCATGGCAAGAGTATTGTAACGGGACAGGTTTGAGGGGTTTTTCTTTATTAAGAGTTAATGGTAGAAGTACGTTACCCATTTGGGGCCTCAGTTTTTAACAGTAGACCTTCCCATAGGGAACGCCCAGTTGCCCATTTGTACAGAAAGCAAGGCGTTGTGGCGGGAGGTGAATAGATTTAAAGAGGGTTACAGGTTACCTGGAAGGGCCAGGAACTGATAAGGGAATGAGCTGGTAGTGTGGGAACACACATCCTAGGTATAAAGAGGGTATCAGGTATTTTGTTATAAGAGGAGAATGATTTCAGGTGAGTTAGAGAATTTAATGGAGGTAAATATTTTTGAGAGATTGGTGTCACCCTATATAAATCCGTTAGTGGTTGTTAGAAGGAAGAAGGGGGGTAAGGTTATATCTAAATACCCATTCAATAAATCAAATCATTGTGAATGACTGAGAATCACCCAAACCAATTGATGATGCAAATACTTAGTAGAAATTCATAATTGAAATGTAATAATAAAATGTAACAAGGTAAAGAGTTAATAGAATTTGAAACTAAACCTAAAATTGAAATGTTTGTAATTTTTATTCAGATGCAAATTAAATAAATATCACTATTACTTTAACGACTCGGAACACTAGGTTTTTTATAAGTAGGTCGTATAACATTTATCAGAAAGCAGCGCTGTAATCTGATCGTAGAAAGCAGCGCTGCATTCTGACAAATGTAATATTAGCCCAGGCAATAGAGCAAAAAAAAGGCTGTTTTTGTTATTAAATTTAACAGCAGACCAGCTGTGCGAAAATTTGAAAAATATTCCATAGATGTTAAAAACCAAAATTGTAACAGCAAATCACCTTTTGCAAATTTTAGCAACAATAAAAACCATAAAAATAGTGCTTTTTTTACTTTTTTTGCTCATAGTAAGGAACGTATTGAAGAAATCGTTTTACTGTCAATAGGAAAGTTGTAGAGAATTGAAAAATCTTTAAAACAGTCGTTTGTAAGCCCAGATCGGTGCATTTTTCACCGAGAAAAGCCGGAAAAACTGCTACAAAGCGTGTTTTTTTTTTAATTCATAACTTTGTCAAAAATAAAGCTGAAGCATTCACCTTCCGCCAAATGATAGCTAATGATATGTAGATTAATCAGACTCAAGATAGTTTTTGACGGATAAGTAGTTCTTGCACAATTGCAGTTTAAACAAATTATAGCATTATTTTGCAAAATTCACAGTATTCACCAGGGTGCACCGATTTTAATTTACCAAACGGATTTTGAAAATGCACGTTATAAATTACAATTCGTCTATCTTGGATTTTTATATACATTACGTTAAATGTGTTAAAAATGTCTTCGTACATAGCGTTAAACGCGCGAGCTCGCGCTCGAAGCCAAACGGAGTCTAGGTAGTGGGGGGACGAGCCAGCGAAGGAGAAGAGAGAACTCGCGCGGCATTGTAGTGAACTATAAGATACATTTGTTTTGTTTAGCCCACGCTGCTCGCATTAGGGGCTACATAAGGCGGATTATATAACGCTTAAAATTTAAGTTGTTTGAAACAGTTTATTGGAAACCATCTGAATAATATTACATATAACGTATTTTAAAAATACTTTATTACAAAATATACATACAAATGATATACATAATCGTAATATTACATTTTTCGCTTTTTGTGTGGTAGGCCTACTTCGCATTCATTCTCAATAATTACATCTAGTTCACTGCATTCAACCATACTATCCAAATCATTTTCTTCAATTTCATCCTCGTTATTAAATGTTTCAATCGTAATATTTGAACATGCTCCGTCACTGCAATTAGCACATAATTCGGAACATTCCAAACCATGCTTTCTCCAGGTACATGAATTAGTATTACAGCCTGTTTTGCATCCACATGAGATTTGTTTTAGCAAATTCTCAGGCATTGGTGGATCTTGTGATCCAATGGGAACCAAATGATTATTGACCACTTTCCATCCCCATTGCGTCGGATTTAAATTTATATTACCAAGCCACAATTGTAACTGGTAATACGTGCGGAAAGCATGTTCTTTTGCTGCACCCTCCGACGGTGGCACGGTCTCAAAAGCAAAATTCGGTTTAACCTTCGCTTTGGTATAATGCAGATAGCGAAGATCATTTAAACTAAAATTATTACTCTTTTGTATTAAAGTTTTTTCGGCTTTATTACTATATAGGTTGCGAATTAGAATACAAGCATTTCTAGCTATTTGATCTTTGGTGGCATCATTTTTATAAAATATTTTGCGAGTTCTTGTAATGTGGCTTCCAAACTATTAATTAATTTTTGTTTACCTTGCTTATATAAACAAGATGTTGTGTCACATCCTGAAAAAACGTGCAAAAAACCAACTCTGGACTGCAACTCTTTGTGCTTAAAGCTGTTGCAGGTATAATACTTATTTGATTCACGACCTTTGCCTGCTTTAAAAAAATATATATTATTATAATCTTCAGCATGTTGATTTAAAATTACCAGAAGATCGATATCTTCACCTACAATTACAACAGTTGTTTGATTTTCAATGCCTGCATGTTCAATTGCAGAATTGACAATGAGGAAATCAGCATCCTCAAAAGCAATTTTTGTCCAAAAACCTGAACTGTTCAAAGTTCTGCATAGCATTTGAATAAGACGAATCTTATTTTTCTCGTTACTCAAAAACTGCTTTTGATTCAGAGTGATTTTAGTATTGATGTCAAAATGTAAAAATGTATTTCACTACCAATACTCGCTAATTTCCGACGAGATCGTTCAACCGATTTCGTTGTTAGCGCCTCATCGTCAGGATAACCGTCAAATATTATGCAACTATTAGGCTTATAATGACGCTTTGCATAACTCACATAGTGGTTTAAAATAGTTTCAATATTTTCGTTTGATTGCCATACAACTTTATGCAGAAAGTAGCCACCGTTGACAACATGTATTAAATAATTTGTAGCCGGAATATTATCAATGGAATCAAAATGATCATAAAATTCGGATTTTTTGGTTTTACGCATACCACCTTCATTAAACAGTGCCAAAGGTACAGGAGCAAGTTCATATTTAATGTACTCTTTCATATCATTTTGGTCGGTAATATTGAGAGTTATTCTTTGAAAAATTAATAACGGTGATATGCACACTTCAACATTTGCTATATTTTTTACCTTTGTATTCACAATGCTTAAATTGAGGACTTTATTCTTTCTAGGAAATTTTAACGATGAAAAATCTTTACCTACATTATCTTTCATCAATTTTTTTCCGATTTTAAATGCTTTAAAGCAATTAATTGAAGAATCACCAATGATGCCAGAGAAAATTCCCATTATATCTTTGGATTCAGGAAATGGATTGTGAGCTTCAAAAAATTCTTTTAATTTTAACAAATCAGTAGCATCACGAGCAATACGACTAATTCTATTGTCTACATGCTGTTCTGATGTGGAAAACAATACATCACAAATGTTTTCCATCTGATTGACCACTTCCATTATCGCGATCATTGATAAAATCCACTTAGCTATGATAGCTTCAGTTAAACCTCGACCATGTGTCAAACCTCCACTGCACTTCATTGCTCTCATTAAAACTTGCTCTATTGTCATATTGGACCATACCCCTGTCCAAAACCTATTAGAGCATCTCATGGTGAAAAACCTTGATGACAAAACTTATCGTATTCTACAATATCCATAATATTTTCTAATTCAAACATTTTTTGTAGGTATAAGAGGGCACATTTTGCATAATTATGATGACCTGAGCCATAAAATATGGGAATCATCAGTTGCACGACTTCAAGATGCTCTTTGAAATTTCCAGAATGTTCAGCATCTATGAACCTTTGCATTAAACTAATAATTTCGAAATATTGAAGCCATAGTTGGCTGGTCGGACCTTTGCATCGCAAATTTTGAATACCATCTACAAATTTCTCCTCGATTTTTTTCAAGATTGGATTTTTTACAATTTTTTTATCCTTTCCCAAATTAGCAAGAGAAGCGTTGAGAAATGATTTTTCATCGTCAGTTAATTCTACCGTTTGAAAATGATACTAGCAAGTGATGTTTGTACTAAAAGATGTCCTCTTACTGCCCTCGAAAAAGCATGTCCCGCAAGAGCTTTATCTGCGGATAATTCTGCGAATATTTGGCAAAAAGCTTCTTTTGATCCACTACCTTGCATAATCATACCCACAGTACCAAGGTAGGACATTAATAAATGAAACCCACCTAAGCGAACAATAACTGAACTTAAGTTGTGAGGATCGTTATTAGGATCTATAGAAGCCAAGATTTCCCATGCTTTTAGACAAAGAGGCTGATCGAATGTGCAAAAACAGTGCTTTTGCCCATTTGCATCAGCTCTACGTCTTGCTTCTACTAACACGGTTAAAATAGTCATGTAGTCACTGGGAGATGCATTGACAAATGGTAGAGGAATAAGTTTGGTCATGAAAAAATCTGTGTTTAAATCATGATATTTATTCATGAATCCATGCCAACCCATTGTGATTTGTGGCGCAGTATGTTTCCCATAATGCCATATTAAATCAAGAGGTTTAATGCAAAAGGTTGAAGTAATGGGATTCAGTTTATCTAAGTCTTGAACTATTAATTTTTTTAAACTAAAAGGTTCAGTTTGTGAAAATTCAACTAATGGGAGATAGCCAAACTTGCCAACGGTAATTTCAGGTAAAGTTCCTTTTAATCGTGTAACTTCACTATCAGTTTTCACAGATGACGGGTGTTACACACATTATACCACCCATACAATGGAATGTATTTTTACCGTCAATTGTAGCAGTATTGTGATCCGCATTATCAAATACAAACTGCAGATAAGAGTCTGGTAATAATGTCAGATTTTCAGGGTCACTGACAATTGAAGTTTCAAAACGTACTGTTTCAGAATAGGAAGCGCAAATACCTATATTGTATAGGCATTAGATCAGACTTTTGGCAGCGAATTTCTTATGGATCATTGAAGAAAGTGCTAATAAAATAGAAGATGAAAATGATCATGGTCTTACACAAGACATAATAATATGAGCTATAGTTATTATTTTATTGTCCCATTGAACCCAAGAATTATTTTTTGGAGTGTGCTTATGAGTTTTAATCAAAATATCGAGAAGTAATTTCAAGCTTTTAGGAATATCTTTGTCTAAATCATTTAAAAAAGTACTTGGAGATTTATAAACATTCTTTTCATTAAATTTCATTAATCTGATGTCTTGTAAAATCTGAAGAGCAGCTAGCTCTACTAATCTAAACTTTTCTTGCTCAATATTTTTTTGCCGATTCTGATACCAATTTTCTTCGATATTTTTTCCTAATGATTGTTTAAAACATATTAACCGATCATTTTTTGCTGAATGGATAACTATTTCGTCTACCAAAGTGTCGTTTTAAATGATTTACAATGTAATCAAGTCTTGGTAAATCCCTTGAACCATTAATTTTTAAATATTTTTCTAAAATAAACTTCAAAGAAAATTGGCATTCATCGCTATTATCGAGCAAAAAATTAATAATATAAGATAATAAATCTGACATATCTTCACTAATTTGAGCTCCTCTGACGTTTGATGGGCGGAATGCATAAAATTTGCTTAAACAAGCAGTATGATAATAGAGCTTATGATCATTAAAATAATCAGCATCGTATTGTTGTAAATTGCTAAGACGTGAAAATATAATTTGATTAGTTTCTGTTTTCGGATAAACTTTCAGCTGTGCTACAATATTATCAATAGTATCTCTTTTATATACTCGTCTACAGTTGTCCTTATGTTCATAAACATTTCCAGAACAAAAAAAGCAATACATAGAAAAATTAAATACCCGCCCTTCTTGTTGGCGCTGTCGATTTTTTGCATTTTCTTTTCTTGCTTTTTCAGCAGTTTGTATATTACTTTCCCTCGAATATGTAACCGAGCAACTGTTGTGGAAAGTAGATTGTTGTAATCCTTCTAGCTGCTTATGTTTATCGTCTTTCCTCCTTTTGCTTGATTTTATAAATCTTTCCAAACCTCGTTCTTTGGCAACACAAGTCTTGTCTGATGCCATGGGCTGATCGCAAAGGATGCAGATATTATCAATATCCTCCCATTGTTCAGCCACATCGTTTGTTGCATTTTCTTCTTATAACTCCCATACCAACATTTTGATTTACTGAGCCATCAATATTGGGGCTAAACAGAAAAATAAACTAATGAAATATACGAGACTATCCAAAAAATTAAATAAAATGCATATTTAATTTCATTTACAAAAAAAAAATAATTTCTGTACTTACCTTTCATTTTTGGAATCATCGCTGCTAGGATCCATGACCAAAAATATGGCAAATCGTAATGTCGCAAGTTAATCACCTGTGAATTAGATGTATGTTAATAATACCGATAATTAAAATATTAATTTTATATATTTTCAATATCTGAGTAACATTTGTCAGAATCATAATAATTAGTACATATACAAAAAAACGTTAATTGAATTATACAAAATACGTATAATTTGAGTTAATATTGATATATGAGCTTCCTCAACCGAAACTTTAAATTTTGAATTTCTAGAAAAGTATTCAATAATTTTAGAATGAAAGTTAAAATGTTTATTCTCTTTTGTTCGAACAACTATACAGTTATTTATCTAAAGAAGTAGAATTATTTTATTATTATATATAATTGTACAACTTACCTTGAATTATATACAACACTCGTCTTATAAATTAATTAGACCACTAACAATATCATTAATAATATCACTCTACTATTAAATAATTTATATCGATCAAAAACAAAACAAATGTATCTTATAGTTCACTACAATGCCGCGGGAGTTCTCTCTTCTCCTTCGCTGGCTCGTTCCCCCACTACCTAGACTCCGTTTGGCTTCGACACGAGCTCGCGCGTTTAACGCTATGTACGAAGACATTTTTAACACATTTAACATAATTTATATAAAAATCCAAGATAGACGAATTGTAATTTATAACGTGCATTTTCAAAATCCGTTTGGTAAATTAAAATCGGTGCACCCTGGTTAATACTGTGAATTTTGCAAAATAATGCTATAATTTGTTTAAACTGCAATTGTGCAAGAACTACTTATCCGTCAAAAACTATCTTGAGCCTGATTAATCTACATATCATTAGCTATCATTTGGCGGAAGATGAATGCTTCAGCTTCATTTTTGACAAAGTTATGAATTTAAAAAAAAAACACGCTTTTTAGCAGTTTTTCCGGCTTTTCTCGGTGAAAAATGCACCGATCTGGGCTTACAAACGACCATTTTAAAGATTTTTGAATTCTCTACAACTTTCTTATTGATAGTAAAACGATTTCTTCAATACGTTCCTTACTATGAGCAAAAAAGTAAAAAAGCACTATTTTTATGGTTTTTATTGTTGCTAAAATTTGCAAAAGGTGATTTGCTGTTGCAATTTTGGTTTTTAACATCTATGGAATATTTTTCAAATTATCGCACAGCTGGTTTGCTGTTAAATTTAATAACACAAAAAAATCTCTATTGACTGCACTATATAGCAAACCCATCAGAAAGACCTCGTCAGAAGGCACGTCAGATTGCAGCTCGCATACCCAACTTGTTTGATATTATCGGATAGACTGAACAGAAAGATGACAAGTGTAATGGGTCCGTCAGAAAGCAGCGAACAGATTACGTACTATGCATGCGCCTTCGCCTACTGCCTTCCCGCGCTTTCACATAACCAACTCAGCAGCTAAGCAGTAGCAATTAAATATTCACGCGCTGAAGATTACTGAAAAATTTTATTTCGTTTTGCGTACGATATGGCAGATTTTCGAGTATATTCAAAAGAGCTAATAAGTGAAATAATTGAAACTAGTGGTCGAAATTCGACCGTAATTCATTAAATTTTTAAGTTTGAACGTTATTGAGGTTCTTTTGTCAAAGAGTATACCTCTATAATCATTGCATATAACTTTTTTGAATTTTGTTCTATTACGTCAGCTGCGAGCGTGTACAAATACGTCATTAGCGTGTGTTGTTTGCCTTAATTCCCTGCAATACCTATGAAATTTAAAATTTAATGTTAGTAACAGTTGAAAAAAAAAACACAATTACAGCTTGTATTCGTATTTATTTTTTGATATAATTCATTGTCAGTTTTAATTTTTTCATGTTATTATTGAATCAAATAAACGCTAATAAAAATGAGACTTGACATTCATATAAGTATAAGATACATTGTTTTCAATTCCAGTGGATTACATTTCATTTTTGGTAAGGTACAAAATTCGAAAAGTTTAAATATTATCTGATACATAGCTTATATAATTTTTTAATTTTTTTTCTATGCATTAATTTTCGAGTTATTTGAAAAATATGAAAGATAGGAAAAATGAGGTTTAGCTTGGCTAAGCCATATTTAAAAAGCAATAATGCGTTTTTTGACATTTCCTTGGGTTTGTTTTATTGCCATACTGACCAGGTTTCGCCAAGGCTACACAGTTATTTTGCCTATCTTTTTTGAATTATATAAAATTTAAATAAAAAATTAATACAAAATAAAAAATGAAATAAAAAATACGTGCCTCGTATTTTTTCATATACTTTTCATTAAATCAAAAAAACCGGGCGGTTAAAAAAATAAATTTTGTCCATTGAACTTAAAATAGTTTGAAAGTGAATTTAATGATTCAGAACTTCTGTGTAAACGATGTTTTTTGTAAAAACTCTTTCATCATTTGCTAAACGCCCTTGGCCATTATATTCGGAAATATAAAATCTCAAACCATCAAATGATCGAACTCTACTTGCTGCGACATACAATTGACCATGTGTAAAAACTGGCTGCCTCAATAAAATTCCAATTTTTTCGAATGTTTGTCCTTGAGACTTATTTATTGTCATCACAAATGCAGGTATAATTGGAAATTGAGTTCTTTGAAAGTTAAATGGTAAAACTACCAGAATATGTTAAATTTATGCGTGGAATCAAAATTCTCTTATTGCGTGCGGTTCCAGTTAAAACTTCGCAATCAATAGCATTACGATGCATACACTTGATGCGCATTCTTGTTCCATTGACTAATGCTTCCTTTGTATTTAAGTTTCTGATCAGTAAAACGATGCAATTAACTTTCAATACTAACTTATGTGGTGGCAAACCACTAATAGTCAAAGAATTCAAAAACTCTACTGGATAGTTATTGATTTCATTGTCATCATCACAAATTATTTTATCGTAGCTATGATATGTTTTCTGTTCACCTGGTATTCGATTAAGTATATCAGTATTAATAAAAGTACAATCATCATTTTTAGGTGCTAAAATAACTGACTTCAATATGTTATCTGAGAGTATGTTTTCGGAAATATTTCCATACACCTCATTAATAACATTATTTTCATCTCCTATTAATTGCTGAGGTATTTCAATAATATTTTCACCAAACTGAGGGAATTGTGGGGCTTCATCATTACCAATTTTTTTCAAGAATTCGACAAATTCTATTTCACTTGGTAAGGCTCTCATATTTTGAGTAAACGTTGCTTTATGAAAATAAACAAATTTATGCCAACTCATGACACAATTTTCAATTAAAGTTGCACGTGATCCATGTGGGACAACTGGTACGATTTGCCGAAAATCACCGCACAGAAGTATCGTTTTCACTCCAAATGGTTTATGTTTATCATTTTCATCGCATAGATCCTGCAATAATCTATCTATGATTTTCAACACTTGCAGTGGAGACAAAGAAATTTCATCAATAATTATCAATGATGATGAATTTATGTAACGTCCATAGCTACTATTTGCGGTAATATTCGCTACAGAATTTTCCAAAATGGGTATAGGCAATTTAAACACATTGTGTAAAGTTCTACCTCCAAGTAATAGAGTTGAAGCTATGCCACTGAACGCTGTTGCAATGCAACTAAGATTAAGCGAATTTAATTTGTGAATGATTGCTGTTTGTGTGAATGTTTTTCCACAACCTGCATGAGCGGTTAAACAAAAAACATTAGATCCAGTATCATGGTGCAAAACTTCACGAATCACACGATCAATTAGATTACACTGTTCAATATTTGCAGTTTCATAATGCTCACAAAACAGAAACTCTTGTTCTATTGGATCAATAGCATTTGCTTCGTCTGTTCTCTGCGAATACATGGGAACTGGTAAACCAAGTTCTTGACATGACAAATTATGAACATTCAAAATATCTTCAATTTCTAATAGAGCTGTGTTAAAGGATAATTCTTCGTTGTAATCTCTCAAAAAATCTTCACTAAGATATACTTTAAATTCATTCCATAACGCCAATGCATTGGCTGGCACATTTAATGCACAAATGTAACCAAATAAATTTTGCATTTGTTTTGGTGAATGTAATTCTTTTGCTTCATTTAAACATTCGCGCCATTCATTATCATTTGAAGCAATGCCGCGAGCATGGCACGCTTCAACAAAAGAAGTGTGTATAATTCCATTGTATGTTCTAACATCCTCAAATGATTTTGGACCACAGACATGTAATAAAAGCAATCGTAAATGGAAAAGTTCGATGTCTTTTGGTGATACTACATATATGCGTGTAATGATTTTATCACCTCCACGCCTTCTCTTCTTCCATTTTTTTCAGGAATCTTCCCACACATAATGCAAAGGAATTTCAATATACTTATATTCATGCGCTGATGGATCTGATCGATTCAATTCAAAAAATGCTAATAATTTTGTTTGTCTTGCATTTTCAATTGCTTGACGTTCTTGCCCTTCTCGAAAGTAAACATTCTGTCTACACGGTAAATGAATGTCAAGACTAACGATGACATGTGATTGAAAATGCGTTGGTAATTCATAGATGCGCCATACAGCTTCAGTTGATCCGACATAACGGCCATTTAAAAAATTTTTAACTTCATCAATTTGTATTTCTTGACCTGGTTCATTTCTCTCTGAACCTAATTCAATAGATGCACTGTCATAGCCTTTATACACGTATTTATAAATGTATTTAACACTTTTAACTGTAGTGCATACTTCAACATTTATATGGCAATTAAATTTGGCAAGTAAATACGGATTGTATGGTACAACATAACAATTGTCGAGGCAACTACCGCGAACTTCAGCATTAATACCAGTATCACGCCTTCTGTATAATGGATATCCATTTAATGATTCACATGTAAATTCATTAAATCGTTTTGGATAATCTTTTGTGCATTTTCCATCTCTCATACATACAGAATTTGGATTAAGTACACTGCATGGACCATGCATCATGTGTTTTACAACATATTCATGTAATGTAGGATGTGTTTGAATGTTAGGAATCTCCGCAGATACAACTTTACAATATCGGTAGCGTTAACAATTTTATCTTGCTCATTTAAAGAGAGTAAAATGTGAGCATGAGGCAATCCTCTCTTTTGAAACTCAATTGTATAAATGAGTGCTTCAACTTTACCGAAGATTTTTTTTAGTGTAAGGCCTAATTTAATTAATGCTTTCAGTTTGGACTTGAATACACGCACAACAATATCAGGTCGAAAATTAGCTGACTCACCTACACCAATATTGCTAACTATTTCAGGCCAACTTGGATTGCAAGTCATTGTAATAAACAATGAAGGCTTTCCGAAATGTTGTACAATTGACATTGCATCTAAATAATTCTGATACATATTTCTTGGAGATCCATTGAATGAAGATGGTAAAATTACTCTACGGCCAACATTATTGGCATTGGGGTTCAATTCTAAATAATCTGTTAAATTGTTGTAAACTTCAGACCTAAGACTTGTTTGATTTTGTCGAATGAAATGTAAACTTGTGCCCTCTATTCTCACATACATATCAACTATCCACTGCAGAAATAATTTTTGTGAATGGTGCAACATGCTAAAATCTTCTCTAATTGCAAGTCGATAGGCTGCATACTGAAGCATGGTTAATTTATTTCTGGGCGCTCTTGAATTAGATGTAGTTGGTACATTATGAGAAATATTGATATGCCACCCAGTATCACCATCTGGAAAAAGTAATGGATACGCTAAAGGGACCAATGATGAATCCAAAACAGAGATATTTTTAATGGTACCATTAACTTTTGAAAATGAAACCATATTTCGTTCAAAGGGTGGCTCACCATCAACTGTACTAAATATTACTGCTACATCAGTTTGAACTGCATCATTATAACGGCGTAGATCTAAATCATGATTTACTTTAATGAGCATACAAATTTATTTATTTTGATTTTCAACTCTCTGACAATGATCTTTCATTGCAATGAATGACCGAACGAACGGATTAATGCGTTCCAATTCAAGAGAGATTTCGCGCATTATATTGTTATTGCATGTTTGATTATAGTGTTCACGTAATCTATAATTGACAGCAGTGTCAACATCATAAAAATATAATTGCGCATAACATGGTGAGCGACCATATCCAGCAGTCATTGGACCTGATCTGTGATAAAAAACATCATGTATTTTAAAATGATACACTCCACGCATAACTGTATCCAAAATTTTAGCTTCTGAGCTAACCATAGCAAATGATGAATTGTATTTACGAATGTTTTCAAAATAATTTTTTGACTTTCTTTTTATTGAAGGTTCATTTGAAGTAAGTCCATCATACAATGATTTAAAGTATTCATTTTGGCTTAAGGCCGGTAATATTGCTTTACCCTTATGACAACATGAAGTGAATGCAGTCCTTTCACCTAAAGTGACCTCAGATTCGAAATGTTTTGCATTGCAAAACCTGCATTGTAAATGCATTAATCCACAATCAAAAGTATTAAAATTTCTTGGAATGACATTCAGTGCGCATTTAAATGTATCCCTCAAAATAATTTCATCATTTTGTATACTATTTACACTATTTAAATTTGCATTTGGTCTATTATCATTTTGACTTTCACGCGAATATATATTCCTTCTTCTTTGTCTCTCACTCCGACCCGTCAATGTTATACTATTTACACTATTTAAATTTGCATTTGGTCTATTGTCATTTTGACTTTCACGCGAATATATATTCCTTCTTCTTTGTCTCTCACTCCGACCCGTCAATGTTCTATGTCGAGGCATAATGGAAGTAGGTGCGAATATCTGAATGTAAAAAAAAACATGTAATGAAATTGCTGAAACTAAGATTAGACAGGGTTTAATTTAAAAATAATAAAATGTACTCACTTTTTTGAAACCACCAATAATAATTAGGCGAGAGTAAGTCAATTCAAATTGCTGCTACAAAATTTTCCTTTTGCAACAGGTGTATATTAAGCAAGCTGTATTTCACTTTCAACTGCACATTAATATATAAAATACAGATATCTAATATACAAAATATAAAATAAATGCTTTTTTGCCTTGACATACACTCCATAGACTATTGAAAAAAGAACATTTGAAATCACACAAAATTCACAGCTCATTCAGTCAATCTTTCAGTAATTATTTGTTGGCAACATTTTAAAATTCTTTGGCGACAATCTCTACTCTGTGTGACTGTTTGACCACATACTATTATGTGTTTGACATTGGCAGTATGAAAGTAAACAAATGACAGACTATTATGTGTTTGACATTGGCAGTATGAACGTACACTAAAATGAAAAAATTATAATTTCATTGCCTGGCAAAAAAATTATTTTATTTTTAACAATTACCATTGTTTGAAAAAGTTTAAATGAATTTTCAAGTGCAAATGAATGTTTTATTTTATTTTATTTAATGTATTTGTAACACATATTATATATAAATTTTAGCTTTCTGCACTCCTTCTCCATATAAACTTTAACTATGCAAAATCTCACACTCCTCCGTGCGCGCAATATGCTTAAAAAGGGGTACAAAGTTTTCTCTTCACGTATTAATATATAGATTTATAAAAAGCATTCGTGTCTATGGAAAGTTAAAAGTTCCGAATATTTGGACCGTGAGAAGCCGTGGACAGAGTTAATAGAAAAATTTAATGAAGTTGACAAGAGTGTATCCCGTGATGTGGTAATAAAAAAGATGAACTCCCTTAAAACTTCTCCCCTCCTTTGCTTGGATGATCAGAAAGCAGCGCAGAAAGATGTTAGGTGTAATAGGGTCGAACACGATCATTTTGCAGCGCTGCTTTCTGTGAACAGATTGCAGCGCTGCTTTCTGATAAATGTAATACGGCCTTAAAAGCAAAAAGTTTTACCTTACAGCCTTAACCAGTTTTCACCTTTAAAAGGCTTCTTCAGAGATGCCTTCTCTGAAGAAGCCTTCTCTGAAGAAGCCTTTTAAAGGTGAAAACCGGTTAAGGCTGTAAGGTAAAACTTTTTGTTTTACTTATAAAAAACCTAGTGTTCCGAGTCATTAAAGTAATAGTGATATTTAGTTAAGTAACGGACATGTCATGGACAACGAAATCCAAGAAGCAAATTAAATGTTTATTTTAATGGAATGAGATTTGTATTATTTATGAATGTTTATGTTTTATTATGTGGTACTATGTTAGAGTGTAGGAATTATAAACATGTATTATGTATGTTACATTGTATAATTTTGTGTATTTGTGTTAGTTGTATTTTGTGTGACTGAAGTAAGGTCATTCACCCGAGAATGAGACATCAGCTGATGACTGGTGTTAGAGATGTTGTAATGGTACAATTATGGTACAAATTTTAATCAACTTAAATATGGTATAAAAAACCAGAAATATTGTATTCCTTCATTTGGTCAAAATTAACCAAACATTTAATAACCTTTATAAATATACCGTGAGTGGACTATATAATATTTGCCAGGATTTTGACTGATTCATAGCAAAAAACGTGAAGCCTCACAAAAAACTGTATGTCGAATAATGCGATAAAAGCGACGATCCTTGATGACGTCAGCGACCAGGAATTTGTTTTTGTAAACAACACGATGCTGTCAACAAACAGACAATAGCCGAGTGACGTAGATTCACCCCACCTCGGAAATATGGAACAAAGACTCTGTGTCATTTCAACAGGGAACGTGATCGCAGCCGGCCGGCAAATCTTTCACGAAAAGTGAATTTTAACTTTTAAGCCACTAAAAGTGGTTAAGTAACTATATAAAACTAGTGCTGTAAATTTACTTCAAAAATGTGACCGGGAAGTGAAATCGGTAAACTCGCGGTACGCGAAGTTACCGTACAGACAGAGATCGAACAACAGCTACAGATTTGGTGAGAATGTTCCAACAACAGCATATTTTTTTATTTTATTTCAAATCAAACTTAATTTCAAAGAAATGACCAAAATAAAAATTTCAAAGTAAATTCAATTTACTAAGTCTTTAAACTTTTAATAAAATGAGCTCATGAAAAAGAATTGTACCAGAGTGAGAGAGAGAGAGAGAGAGAGAGAGAGAGAGAGAGAGAGAGAGAGAGAGAGAGAGAGAGCGAGTGTATAATTTCTAAGTCCCTGGGTTGTGCATACATACATATATATATCTTAAATTTGTTCCTGGTTTTACTATATGTTTATTATATGTTTAGATTTACAAGGTTCAATTTTCAATATGTCTGTCTATTTAATGATACATAGGACTATGCCCCGAGGCCTAGTAGCGTGCGTGTTTG
Organism: Magicicada septendecula; assembly: GCA_034769895.1. Taxonomy (NCBI): domain Eukaryota; kingdom Metazoa; phylum Arthropoda; class Insecta; order Hemiptera; family Cicadidae; genus Magicicada; species Magicicada septendecula. The sequence goes on from CM068368.1 coordinate 668,709,963, forward strand.
ACGCATGGTCGAGCCATATATGTATGTAAACTTTCTGTTAATAATAAGTTTTTTTTATAACCATTTCAGAGTATTTATTTCAGATAACACTTTCCGTTCTACAATCTCGTTCGCTTAACACGAAACCTGGCCCGTAAAGTAAATGTAATATCAGCTGTTGGTAGTTTCCAACATGGCGCCCGTTATTAAACACAATAATTATGTTAAAGACAGTTACTGGGTATTTGTAATATACAGTTATCTAAGTATGTAATTTGAAAGATAACATATGGTCGCCTGCGAACAGGGACTCTATATAATATAATTTTATGTGGGGTAAGCCTACGAAGAGAATGGAAAGAGTTATCTGAGGTAATAAAGAAATTTTAATACGTAAACATAACCAAATTTTACGAAGTTAGGTTATACTATTGGATGCATGACTGTATTATAAATTGCAAATATGAATACTAATGAAGATAAAACTGAAAAAGTCAGCCTCACTGACGAAATAGTTATGAGTGAAATGGATGTTCAACCAACTCAAATTAGTCAGATTGACGAAGCAGATACACCTGTATCTGTTGTATATGTAGAAGCAGAGAAGGTCTCTACATCCATGCCTATTAGTTCAGAAACTAAATCTGACAGTACTGCTGTTATGATGCAGCTCTTATTAAATAAATTTGATAATTTTGACAAGAAACTAGATGAGCAGAAAAGCGATTCCAATATTAAATTCACAAATTTGAATGACAAATTTGATAAACAATTTAAAGAACTCAAGAATGAAATTAAAATAGGTCACGATAATCTCATTAAGAAATGTGACAAGGTCATTACAAAACTAGACGAGAGTTTAAGTCAATTAGAAACCCAGAAGGTAAATAGTACCCAGAAAAACGAAGTACTGACTAATAGAATAAACAACAATGATAATGTGAATAATGAATTTACAGATAGTAAGAATATTACAGGTAGTAAGAATATGGTGTTAGAAAATGAGAATGAAAGTATTATGAGTGATAATGAAGTGTTTGAGTGTATTGAGTCAGAAAGAGAGATTGGAGAAAGTATTTTTGTACAAGGAGTGCAGGGGGTAGAATTTTCTTTTGATGTTGTGTTAGGGGGTGAAGAAAAGTCTTCACGTATTTTTTATAAGGACAAGAGTTCCTTCAATTTATATTTGGGAGACGATAGGTCTACAAATAAAGTTTCTTGGTGTTTTTGTGTACCTAATAAGTGGTGCAATAATTTTAAGATAGGGACCCCTGCATATGTGGAGAGAGAAAGTGTAATTTGGTGTTATGGAGAGAAATGTATTAAGAAAGAAAATATAGAGAGATATTGTGAGAAAAAGAAAGTAATAAAATTTTTTAAAGTAAATAGAAAATACAGACAATTGGTAGAAAGTTTACGGTTAGATAAGGTGGATGAAAATAATGAATACTTACCTTATAGTAACAATGAAGTTGAAATAACAATAAATGATGATAATGGTATTAAGTACTTACCTGTGGTAGAAAATTATGAGGATAATTTTAAAATAAATAACCAATTAATAACATATAATATTACTGAGATAAACGGAACCCTACTCGATCGTGACTTGATACATTTATTTGATAATTGTTTGATATATGAATATAATGTTTCTAATAATAAAATTTATTTATTAAATAATAAATTAAATAGACCTAAGATAAGAATGTTATTCAACGATGGAGGGTAGAGTGTTTCAATTGAGTAATGAACATTAAATATATGTGAACAGTGGTATTGAATTGGACTGCTATGGACTGAGTTTGATAAACAACAAAATAATGTGTTTGGAGTGTATATTTTTCATTGTATTAAATGTATTTATGTATCAATGTATTTATGTAATTTTGATGTTGTATTACAGGTATATTTTGTGTACACCAACTATTACGTATTTTAACAATTAACATGTTTTGTTTACATCAACAAGTAAAATTTTTTTAACAATTGAATAACAATTAAAGAGTAATCATTCTTTATTACTTAATTAAAACAGTACAAAAGAAAATTGTACTATCATGGTAACAGAAATAAATTATAAACTGTCATAGAAAGTTTCTATGAAGTAAATTATTAATTATTACGCATTGAAGGTAATTCATCATGAATAATAATAAAGGATAATATTTAAATAAGAATATATAGATTTGAATTTTGAAAAGTACTGTTATGAGTAGGTGAGAGATGAATTTTGGAAGACAATTGTCAATGATTACAGTAAGTGTTTAAACAGGAATAGAGCCTGGGTATAGATAGAAGCTGGTGAGTTATTTAATTAATGAAAATGGGAGTTAGATAGTTAAGAATTTTTAAAGAAAATAATACAAAGAAAGTATTAGATATTTAGGGACACAGTAGTTAGTGATTATTTGTAGAGGTGAATGAAGTCAAGGTATAAACATATATTTATTATTGATGAATTCTGTAGTGGGGGTGAGGTGATAAGGAGTAGCCAACCAATAGTGTTGTGGCAGGTAATAGCGTAGTTTAAGGGAGTGTTTGCCGAATTTTGGAAGGGAAAAATATTATGGATGTATATAGCCAGTTAGGGAACTCCCATCTCTGTACAAAGACGAGCGGTGCCATAGGATTTAAATGAAATTAGTAAAGGTGTTTACAATGGAGATATTGGTGTCATGATAGGTAAATTTGATTGTCAGTTAGAAGAAAGGTGAGTAAGATTATAATAGAAGCATAGTGAATATAGGAGTCATCCAGATTAAACAATGATAGAAGGTGAAAGGTTAGGTAGTTAGGTAGGTAGAAAATTCAGAATAGAAAGGTAATGAAAAATGAATAATGGAATAATAATAATGTAGTATGAATACTAATAATAATTTGAAATGAATTTTATAAATAAATAAATTGATGTCTAATTAATGAAAGTTTAATTGAAATTGTAATTTTTAAATGATTTAAATGCAACTTTAGATAGAATATGCGAATCTTAATCAAGATTAAAAATGAATAAATTATTTCAATGTATTAAATGATAATGTGTATTATTATGTAAAATGTATTATGTATTTCTGTTATGAAATTTTAACATGTATGGAAATAATGTGTATGAAGGGATAAATATAATTGGTGCTGTTAATACCATAATTTTACCTGTTAATAATAATAATAATAAGAAGAAGAATAATAATAATTTTAATTTAACCATTCAGTAAGATTTATGAATAAATAATACCATACAGATTTATTAATTATTTTGTTTTTCTATAATTTGTTTTCTCCATGTTTGGGAGATTTATAGGGGAATTTTCCTATTTTCAATTATAATGTAATTCTTTTATATCAATGTGTTTCTTTTATAATTATACTAATTATAAAATGGAAGGAGGTAAATATTATCGATAGAAATCGAAACAATTTATAAATTCAGGGTTGTCCATATTGCGAAAGGAAATTCTTTATAATTCTTGGGAGTTACGTTTTTAGTAGTATAAATTATATAACTAGATTTTAGTGGTATATCAAGCAAACCCAGTGCTTAGTAGCACAAACCAGCACCTAGCTAAGGGGAACCAGATCAGTTAAGGGTAGAGTTTACCAAGCCACTATTTTAATATTTATCATTTATTGTTTCAGTGTTTGGTGATATGACAGCGGTCCTGAGCTGGCCAGCGCGTCAGAGCAGGGGCGTTACGAGCCTAAGTGGCCTTATGGTGTTGGGATCTCAAAGGAGAAGTCCAGTAAGGTCATGCAGGTACAGTCATCATCATCAGACCACGGGTGAGCTATTATTTTCTTTTATATAAAATTGTAAGGGGGTTGTGGCGACCTATCCTGGCTGATCCCTTTAGGACGTATGAAAGGGTCAATGAAAGTTTTTGTGCTTCGACACAAAATCTTTCATTGAGGGGGTTTTGTAATGGTACAATTATGGTACAAATTTTAATCAACTTAAATATGGTATAAAAAACCAGAAATATTGTATTCCTTCATTTGGTCAAAATTAAACAAACATTTAATAACCTTTATAAATATACCGTGAGTGGACTATATAATATTTGCCAGGATTTTGACTGATTCATAGCAAAAAACGTGAAGCCTCACAAAAAACTGTATGTCGAATAATGCGATAAAAGCGACGATCCTTGATGACGTCAGCGACCAGGAATTTGTTTTTGTAAACAACACGATGCTGTCAACAAACAGACAATAGCTGAGTGACGTAGATGCACCCCACCTCGGAAATATGGAACAAAGACTCTGTGTCATTTCAACAGGGAACGTGATCGCAGCCGGCCGGCAAATCTTTCACGAAAAGTGAATTTTAACTTTTAAGCCACTAAAAGTGGTTAAGTAACTATATAAAACTAGTGCTGTAAATTTACTTCAAAAATGTGACCAGGAAGTGAAATCGGTAAACTCGCGGTACGCGAAGTTACCGTACAGACAGAGATCGAACAACAGCTACAGATTTGGTGAGAACGTTCCAACAACAGCATATTTTTTTATTTTATTTCAAATCAAACTTAATTTCAAAGAAATGACCAAAACAAAAATTTCAAAGTAAATTCAATTTACTAAGTCTTTAAACTTTTAATAAAATGAGCTCATGAAAAAGAATTGTACCAGAGTGAGAGAGAGAGAGAGAGCGAGTGTATAATTTCTAAGTGCCTGGGTTGTGCATACATACATATATATATCTTAAATTTGTTCCTGGTTTTACTATATGTTTATTATATGTTTAGATTTACAAGGTTCAATTTTCAATATGTCCGTCTATTTAATGATACATAGGACTATGCCCCGAGGCCTAGTAGCGTGCGTGTTTGACACATGGTCGAGCCATATATGTATGTAAACTTTCTGTTAATAATAAGTTTTTTTTATAACAATTTCAGAGTATTTATTTCAGATAACACTTCCGTTCTACAATCTCGTTCGCTTAACACGAAACCTGGCCCGTAAAGTAAATGTAATATCAGCTGTTGGTAGTTTCCAACATGGCGCCCGTTATTAAACACAATAATTATGTTAAAGACAGTTACTGGGTATTTGTAATATACAGTTATCTAAGTATGTAATTTGAAAGATAACAATGTAGTACGCTTCTTGTAATTGATTCATAGATTCTTTTGTTAATTAATTTAATTAAATAATTTTGCTTCTTTTTATTAATTGTCAAAATAGATATTTCTGGAAAAAAAAAAGTTTGTTCTTTGTAGTAAAGGAGTGTACATTTTGTTTTGATGTTCGCTATAGGTTGATAATGTATCAGCTGATTAATGATGTTTATGTTATCTGTTATAACCATGTGTAATTGTATTTGAATAGATGATAGAAATAAGTTGTTCGTTTTATAATGATTGTTAACATATAGTTAAGGCAATTTAAATTCATGTTAAAGTATTTTGAATTTTGAAATTAAAATGATTAATTAAAAGAGATGAAGTCAATTAACTTAAAATAGTAACTTTGGGAATGAACTTTAAATAAATGAATGAAATTTATTTTGTTTTGAAATGATATTACCAGACCAACAATTAACAGTGGAGTACAGTAAAAGAATTGTATTTATAGGTAAAGATGAGATGTTCATATTGTTACGGCATCACAAACAATCTACGTGTTTGTCAAACGTTCCAGAGAGATCCAGAGTGTACGCGTTTTGTGTACGTGCTTGTATATGCATCTATGAGAACCTTCTCGATGCCGCCAGCCGTGCGGACTATGTCAAGGCCACAGTTAATTACTAATTCATACGCACGCTACGATGCAATTAGGAATCGTCTAGATATTCGACTGGCTATAAATACCGGTACTCAAACGACGTTCAGTTTAGTATGAGGCGAATTTTTGACTGTGTGGTTCGAGAGTATTAGTGCGATATATTTACAGAGCGGTTCGAGTTATTACTGTGTACGTTCAAGTAGTTATTAGTGAAGTGTTGCGTTTTATATTCGGACGGTATAATTGTAATACAATTGAGTTTTAATATTAGTGGACATTTTATTGCGTGTGAACAATTTTCATTTGATTTGTTGTAGACTCTGTGTTGTTAATTACGAACTGTTTTACTGTAACAATTAAAGGTGTGATTAGTGACTTGATTTGTGTCTTGTACATATTTTGTTTCCACTGTACCTACGACGATCGAGTAGACCGTCGTAACAGCGGTGTCAGAACTGGGATAAAACGGTTAACAGTGGAAACAGTGGACACTTTGTACAAGACGAGTGTGATTCGTAATTAATCGGTAAGCATGGATCCCAGTCAGATGATGGAAACTTTACAAACACTGCTGCGGCAGACACTGGAAGAAGCAGAGAAACGACAGGATGAAAAACGCAGGCAGGAAAGAGAAGAAGCTGAGGAACGTCAGAAAGCACTAATGCTAGAAACAGAAGAAAGACAAAAAGAGGAACGTAAGCAGGAGGCAGAGGAACGTAAACGTGAAGCAGGTGACATCAAAGCATTAATTCATGAACAAAAGCAGATGCAAGAACATACTACCACAGAATTGGGTCTCCTACGTTGTGACTTAGGTGAATTACGAGGTGAGCTCAACAATCAGATTACCAGAATAGCTGACGTAGAAGAATCCATGTCAAATAAAATAGCTAAAGTAGAAAAATCTGTCTTGACTGTGGAAGAAGTTATGTCAACAAAAATATCTGTAGTAGAAAACTCAATGGCAAATATAAGAGAACAAATTAAAATTGAAGTTGAACAGTGCATGAAGATTCAACCAAAACAAATTTCTGAACAGACTGTACCAGTGATAAAGACAGAAAAGACACAGAAAATAAGTTAATAGAGAAAGTCACTTTGCCTGCAGTAGGGACAGTTCATGTCAAAGCTCCAACCTTTGACGGAAGCAGTCACTGGGCAACGTACCTCCGCCAATTTGAAGCTGCTGCATGCGCAAATAATTGGACAGAGAAAGACAAGGCTGTTTCACTTGTTCTTGCATTAAAAGGACTCGCGGCAGAATTACTACAGAAAGTACCACCTGACAGCCAGAACATCTATGCCGAGTTGATAAAAGCTCTAGAATTACGCTACGGTGATAAACATTTGCGAGAGGTGTACTACGCTCAGTTGAGAACAAAACGACAATGTTCCGGGGAAAGTCTTCAAGAATTTGAAGCAAGTATCGACAGATTGATTAGATTGGCCTATCCTGAAGCACCATAAGACTTCCGAATAAGGTTTGCGGTGCAGACATTTATTGATGGGATCGGAGATTGTGAACTTCAGCAAGCGTTACGAATGGCAAGACACCGAGATAGCTCAGAAGCTCTTGTTCACGCCCTAGAGTTTGAAGCTGCCAAGTCTGCGTCCCGCTACATTAACGGGTTTGTGCCATCACGTTGCAGTCAGAAGATCCCTGTATCACATTACCGTTACGATGGGTGCAGAAAAACAATGTTGTCGGACAAACTATTCAAAAGTTCAAGAGAGTCGCAACGATTTGAAAAAGACAGAAGACCGAAATGTTACAACTGTGGAAAACGTGGTCGGAAGAAGATACCGAGAGGAGAGACTGATCACACCAATTGGAGAAGTAAAGCCCCAGAACAGCACACAGTTTCCACGCTACATAAGATCAGTGGAAACTTGATTGTTAATGGATTTGCGGATGGTAAACCAACATCATTTACAGTTGACACGGGCGCAACAGTGTCCATTGTGCGCCTTGACAGTCTGTAACCGCCATCCTCTAATTAGCTCTTGTACAATACAGACTGTGACTGCAAGCCCCGTCAAGGTGCTAGGAAAGGTAGACGTACGTGTACGCCTGGGTCTTCTTGAGTTTAGCCACCAAATGCTCGTTGCAGACATTGTCGATGAAGTGATTCTTGGCACGGACATTATGAATGCCTACGGATTAGTTGTGGACTTAGGAGAGAATGTCCTGAAGGTTGGCCAAGAGAAGATAAAGCTTTGCGTGGCTAAAATTACAGGGTCTACCAACCATTCGATTAAGCAAGTGGCATTAGTCGAAGAAAAAGTCAACAAGTCTGGTCAAGAGGAACCCTCCCTGTTGCAAGCGGAAATGGAGGAAGAACTAGCAGAGGAAGTACAAATTAGTATAACGACAAAAGAAGTGATTGGAAAGCCAACTATGGGTGTCGAGACAAATCTCTTGCTTGTACCTGACCTGATAGAAGCGCCCGAGGGCAAAGTGGCTGAAGATGAGGTTACGCAAGAGGTTGTTGACGAGAACCAAACAAACTTGGATCAGCCAGTGGTAATTAGGTCATCAGTACATGACGCAACTGGAGTGATTCCAGCGAAACTAGTGGTTGCGCGAAAGACTCGCATTCCTGAGAACGAGATGTTCGGATCACACGAGACTGAATTCGATGAACGGGAAAATTATCCTTTGCAAGGATGTCCACCTAGATCGCCTGGTCGAGTATTACTTCGGAGAAGGTTTGCCAGTTCGGGACGAACAGGCTTAAGGAGGGGGCAGTGTTACGGTATCACGAACAATCTACGTGTTTGTCGAACGTTCCAGAGAGATCCAGAGTGTACGCGTGTGGTGTACGTGCTTGTATATGCATCTACGAGAACCTTCTCGATGTCGCCAGCCGTGCGGACTGTCAAGGCCGCAGTTAATTACTAGTTCACACGCACGCTATGACGCAATTAGGAATCGTCTAGATATTCGACTGGCTATAAATACCGGTACTCAAACGACGTTCAGTTTAGTATGAGGTGAATTTTTGACTGTGCGGTTCGAGAGTATTAGTGCGATATATTTACAGAGCGGTTCGAGTTATTACTGTGTACGTTCAAGTAGTTATTAGTAAAGGTGTGATTAGTGACTTGATTTGTGTCTTGTACTTATTTTGTTTCCACTGTACCTACGACGATCGAGTAGACCGTCGTAACAATATTAATTTAAAATGAGTATACTTGTTTTGAGGTTAGGGTTTGATACTGTAAGAAACGTTTAATTGAGCTAATATGTATTCTGTGTAATATAGTAAGGCACATATGTATGCACCCAGTACTTTGCTAAAGGCAATCCAGTATTGATAAGGGGAGACATATCGGTTGAGGATCTGGTTTGGAATAAGGCCAGTTATGGAATTTTATTGAAATGTTACAAGGTTAGGTGATACTGTGGTGTGTTTCTGTCTGATTTTACGGTGTTGGGATCTCGGACAGAGAAGTCCAGTAGAATCATTCAGATGCAGCCATAGTTGTCTAATCAGGGGGTAGATTACCCATGATGTGTTAAAGGATTAAAGGGGGGTTGTTGGCGCCAAATCCTCACTGATCCTCTTAGGGTTAGCAATGAGAGTGTTTCTGCTTCGGCCGAAAACCTCTCATTGGGGGAGGGGGTATTGTAACGGGACAGATTTGAGGAGTTTTTCTTTATTAAGAGTTAATGGTAGAAGTAAGTTACCCATTTGGGGCCTCAGTTTTTAACAGTAGACCTTCCCATAGGGAACGCCCAGTTGCCCATTTGTACAGAAAGCTTGTCAACAGGCACCGATTCCTGATGCTCTGGAATGTGAAAGCGTGCGGACATGCGTGCCCGTACAGATGAATAATCATGAACTTTTTAGCGAGCCCCAGGTCGTATGGTTCTCGGCCAGCTTACAGTAGACTCGCGCTCAGAGAAGAGCCTAAGGAGGAAATATCACGTGGCGCCTTTTAACCAGTCATGGAGCAAGTTGCCGCTCCAGAGAACTTTTTAGGCCATTTTGGATGCGTGGTGTCCAGCGTCTGTCGTCACGTAGCTGCGGCTTCGGCCGGTTCAAAGTAAAAGGCTCGCGAGCCAAAACATAGTAAGATTGTAACAAATGTGAATAAAGTCTAAATAAAAATGTTATAAAGTGATCAAACAACGATTAAACGTGAAACAACAGCGAGTGAGCAAACTTGAACCAGTGAAATACATTTTGGACAAACAAAAGTGAACAACACGTGTATCAACGGTAGGGTTACGACCACTTGCGGACGGACACCGAAGGAACGTAATTATGTTTTCAATTTACCAAAATTAAAGTTATGCAATGGGGAAAAAGAGATCTCCAATTATAGAAGGGGTTAACAAAGTATGAATGGCAGGTATAAATGAGCAAATACTGGGTTGTCTTACTTAAACTACTGATTAGAATAAATGAAACAATGTTAAAGTAAACGTTTTTTTTTTTTATTTTAAAAGAGAAAAGTAATTAAAAGAAACAGTAATAGTTTGAGCAGTTAAATGGAAAGCAAGTAAATTCAAAAGTAGTATAAAGAAGGTTAAATACAAAAATTTGAGTTTATTAACAAATACAATGAGAGTTGAGTTTATCAATACATTTAACCTTAAATCACTAATAAGTAACGAGTTCACGTGAAGACTCTGAGACCCGATGCAGGTAAGGGATTTGTAGAATGTGTATGTTTATTAAAGATTATTTGTAATAAAAGCTGTAAGTTGTCAGTAGTTAGTCTGCACAGTCTTTCTTGACCCATTGTAGATCTGTTGTAGTTTTTTATTCTTTTGAGTGCACTGATAGAACGCTCAGCTCCTGCTACTGACACTGGAAGTGTTCAAAATAAACGGATAGCTATGTACACATTTGGAAACAGCAACTCTAGTTTTAAGCTCCTAATTTTATTTATCAACTTAAATGGTGGCAAAATAGAAGTACCAATACTGACCATATGAACACATTTTAGGTGAATAAGTTCTTCTATTAAAGCTTCTGAGATGTCCTCTGGAAAGATAGAAAGTAACTCTTGACAGGAATTGGCAATTGCTTTATTGTCTTTATCCAGGTATTGCCACAAACACTGAAATATGTTACTAAGCTTCCTTGCATTATTGAATCTTTCACATAGCCCACTGGTAACAGAGTCAATCACTCTGTAGAAAACATCTATTCTAAATTCTCTCTCCACTGCTTCATGTGTCTCTAAGCCACTGTTTTGTTCAAATTCTTTATCAGACACTTCGTAATGAAAATGCTTCCTCTCCTTCTTTATTTTTTCATCAAATTCTGTTTCTGTAGGCATTTGATTAGCCATAGACTGTGCTACGAGTTTAGCTTCTTGTAGAATAACGTCAAATTTATCTCGTAAATTGTTCATTTCCTTTATAAGGCTATCGATGTGAGACACTTCCTCATCAAGAGTGGCTTCTGTTGCTTGGAGAACTTTGTTTCGGTGATCAACTGAAACCAGTATTTTAAACCAAATTGTGGCCATTAGTATGCATTTAAAAGATTTCAGATACTTCTCAATTCCCAAAAGTGTAGTTTTACTTTCAGCTGACATATTAAGTTTCAGACATTCAGCTACAGCCCTTTTTACACCAGGAAGATGTTTAGCGAAAGGCTTTACGGCATCAACTCGTGCTGACCACCTTGTATCTGAAAGTTTGTTGAGTGAACATTTTATTTCTTTTTGAAGAATTTCCCACCTTTGAGGAGACTTCGAGAAAACTTGTATAACTGTTGCAAAACACCGAAAAACATTACAGCGTCCTCGCATGATTCAGCTGCATTGACACCACATAGGTTGAGACTATGTGCTGCACAATTAGAAAATAAAGCATAGGGGTTGATTTCAGCTATGCGAGTTGTAACACCTTTGTACACTTCAACCATGTTCGCTCCATTATTAAACCCCTGCCCCCTACAATCATTCAAAGGAATGTCATGCTTAGCCAATTCATTTACAATTTCATTTGCAATATCTTCTCCACTTTTTAAATTGCAATTTACAAAACTTAGGAATCTCTCTTTAATTTTATAGCCGTATTCGTTTTCTAACAAATATCTTAAAATAAATGTCACCTGTTCCTCATGTGTTATATCTGGTGTTGCATCTACTAATATGGCATAGTACTTGGCCTTTTGTCTTTCAATTAAAATATGGTTAAGAACTTTTTTCCCACAAATGTCAATGAATTCGTTTTGAGATCTCCAGGACAAATAATGGGCTTGTAAACGTTTTTCATTTTCTTGGGATTCTTTTACTTTTGTAACATGCTCTCATAGCAAAGAATCCTATTTAGATAATGACTCTGTAATTCCTAAGAAATTTCCATTATGGGGATCACCAGGTTTTGAGGATTCACCCCTAAAAGGAAGGCCCCTCTCAGCTATAAACAAAATCACTGCTAGTAAACGTTGCAGTAATTCCTGCCAGTACTTTTTTCTTTGGGTTAATTCCTCATCAAGATGAGGCTGAATATCAGTCCCTTCTTTTACACGTCTTTCTACAGCTCGCCACTCAATATAGCATTTTTTGTGATGAGTACTAGTTTCATGTTTCGGGAGCCTATCGTAGAGTTTTCGCCACCCCATCTCCTTCTTCCATCCTTCCTCGCTCATAAGAACTGAACGGTTGCTATTGCTATCAGTGAGCTAACTGGGAGAGCTGAACAATCAACAAGGAAAACAATAGAGGGACTGATTTTTTGTACTCCAGAATAACCAATCTCTTGAAGTTCTCCATTTTGGGTTTTTGTCTGTAAAACTATCCGAGGGAAAACTCTTTTTCCATCATTAGGAATGTCTTCAGGAATAATTGGGCTAGGGCCTTTTCTAACAAAATTTTGAATAATATTAAAATTAGCGTTTGGGCAACCAGTTAAATCACCTAAGTCTAAAAATTCGCTTGAATGTTCAACCATTTTATCTGAAGCCCTATTTTCTGATTTAGTGGTTTCGGTTTTAAGATTTTTAGGCTCACCCACATTTTCTAAACTAGGCCTACCTTGAAAAGAACCAATGTGTATTTTTTCGTCAGGTGAATTTATAGTCCCTGAGGTAGATGCAGTAGGCTCAGCCTCTTCATTAAGCGTTCCCGATACACCAACGGAGACAGCCTCAGATTTCTTGAGTCCAATGTCAAATAATGTCCGTAAGCCTTTCTTACCACTCTCAAGCTCTCTTTCTTTTCGTTTCTGCGCACCAGACTTGTGTTTATAATAGTCCATTGTGTCACACAACACTTACACTATACCTTATTATAAAACAAAACAATAAAAAATACCAGAAAACATCTAACTTGAAACAACTACACGCTGCTGACACTGGCATAACCTCAACTGTGTCAGTATACTACACTGTAATATGCACAGTGTCACAGTGCACGTCGAAAGAAGTCACGTGACCCACCTAACTCGGAATGTGCGAAGAAAGCGACACATGACAACGCGCGAAACTCGACGTTTGACAAATTCGTACATGCAAAAATTATTTTAAAAAATATCCGAACCTCTCGTCCTGGGCCCCCCAGGGCAATGAAACCCCTGCCGCCCTCTCTGGGCGGGCCTACTTAACGAGGACACCACACTCCTCCTGTGACCGAATTTTCAGTTTTAACCTAGTACAGCTGATCATATGTATTAACCTCAAAGTGTAATTTAGGTTATGCCATATGTCAACAATAGGCATCATAACCTATGAGCGGATAACCTTTACGGAATATTGTGTCAGTGTTGTGCAGTGGATATTAAATATCAATTACTCAATATAGTGAATTAAAATAAAAGTGCAATAAATAAATGAGGGTACAAACAAGCAAGTATGGTGTTAATTAAACAATAATACACTATATCGGACTTAAGAATTTTGTATTCCCTTTCCATTATTAGAGACACTTAGAAATTATTCAACCACTGTAACCACTTTCACTAATCATTTTAATGATTTAAAAAAAAAATTTAATTATTTTTTTTTTAATATTATGAAACTTGCAATGGACAATCTAACCAAACTTGTTTACGTTCACACATGAATATAATCCGACATTTGTTTTGTTCACAACCGTAGATTTAAGTAATTATTTCAAATAATTCTATTGTTATTACTCTTTTGTGAAATTTTGTTCTTCATATAAGACATTTTTATTTCTATATCATGGTCAAAAGAACCCAATAATTTAATAATTGTATAATAATGAATGCTACTGTTTACATTCATTAGCGATTCTAATGTTACCAACTTTGAAACCAGGGATTGTCTTTAGCCGGGTCAACCAGTTTCTATCATGAGAATTGTTATGTTTATTGAAGTCAGAAGGAAGATAATATGGATATTAAATGAAAAATAAAAGCATGTTAAAGGAAAATACTGGTGTATGAACTATCATTATTAATATTAGCGACCGTCTTGCCTTACTTGAAAACTCGTATTAGTCGACCATCACAGGTTATGTTGGCAGCAGTTCTTTTGGTAAATTATTTGCACGAAATTCAAAGGTCAATGAGTTCAAATGACTAGTAACTTCAGCTATTCACTTTAAATAATTAACAGAAGAGTTAAACCACGTAGGTCAACAGCAGTTACTACAGTACTACTACAATAGAGAGGTTCATCATTATTATACAACCAGTTAAACAGTGTAACACCTCATCATTGTTTACATTACAAATTGGCACCCAAGGTTAATTCAAGTGCTTTTAAAATCAAACTTCTAAACATAAACTAAAAAACATTCATAAATATATTGTGAAAAAATGGTATGGTACAAATTAGCACCCAAAACGAGGGGCATTAATTAATTTAACATATAAACATAAAAACCAAAAATAAAAATGATATACTTAAAGGTAAAAGGTTATCTTATAACGTGTAATACAATGCTTATAACAGAGTAACACTTAAAATAAAGAACCTAACGTTTTTAAGTTGACAAATTGGAAAAAACAACAGCAAATACAAAATGAAAAATACAAATATTTCTGGTTAATGGAAAAACAAAAACCACTGTATTAAGGAATGACAGCATATGCTCTACATATTGTACATAATGGATGTTTGTTTTTTGTTAGTCACAAAACGAGTACTTGTCGGAAAACGAATTTTACCAAAAAAATTAGTTCTGCCACAAAAAAGTGACATGTATAATAACAGGCAAGGGGCCCTTGGGCCACTCCCACCTTACTTCGAGTTCAGTTTTTTCATGGTTTTAGAAAAAAAAATAGTTTTACATTACACACGTATTGGTTACCATGTATAATTTCAGTTTTCATGTTAACCTAACATAATCAATTTTTGGTGTCACAGCCACGACCCGGTGATAAATTACTGCTACAGTCATTTTACATTAAAAAATGACAAACAAAATCAATTGCAATCACCAGCCAACTATTTTGCAACATACAAAATTAAAATTTGTATAATTCTTTCACTACATAAAATTATGAGCGATATTCACTACATATCGAAGCGATATTCACTACATATCGAAGCCCAAAAATCGCATTATCGAAATGACTGCAGGTACGCATAAAGGCAGTACCAAATGATTTTATATATAATCTGAGAACATGAAAGTCATGTATGGTTCTCCATACCGATTTTTTACTTTGCAACACTGTTTGTAATTATCCTGTCACTAAGGTAAGTGCATGCAACAAATAAACACAACACAACTGTCTTACAGATTAGTGAACCATAAACTCCCAAAGACTTGAACAAATTCAACGAAAACACTTTAAATCATATACTGTGGTTAAATTACTAGGGCTATGTCTGAGAAGTGATACACACAAATAAATTATTTTAATTCTTTATTGACAAAACAAGTACTCAAACCTCAATTACACCTTTCACGTACAAAAATACATATACCCAACAGTCATGGATAAAACATTTATAAACATTCCGGTTCAAATAAAATCGCCTTACTACAATGAAAATATTGATTAAAAAAAAAAAAAAAATTAGTTACATCTAATCAGAACATAACAAACTTTGTAATTAATTAATTACATCTAAATAATTAGAACTTACATATAATTCCTAAATAATTAGTTATATCTAATTCAAACATAACAAACTTTCTAATAAAAACTAATCAGTCAGGTAACAATAAGTACATCATATGGTGTGGATAATGTGTGTGTATGTTCATAATTCCAAAGTAAATATTAACCATAAATTCTCCCCAAATGAATTTTCTTTTATTTTGCACTGAACTACTAAAAATCAAAATTTATTAAGTTAAAATACTTTAGCCAGACCTCTATCTTTACAATTGTTCAGTGTATTATAAATTAAAACAAAATAATAATCTTATCAACCTTCACCATGATACATTTAGCATCCTGCCAAAATTCATTTTAAGCAGATCAAGTTGGAAAAGTATGTGTATTAAAATTACTAGTCACTATAAGTGCATGTTGTTTAGCAGAAATTCTATAGTAATCTAATTTAGCAATTTGTTACTATAGGTCTATATTAATATGTAAAACACAACTTATGGTACAGTCACTGAAGGAAAAAAATTCAAATTAAGTGGCTTCTACGAGATTTTTTGCATTAGGCTAGATAAAAGGGTGAGAAACAATTTAAAAAAAGTTTACAAAAATTCAATCGCAGGTTTTCGAAAAAAGGGAGGGGGAAGGTACAAAAAATTCATTTTTTGTGATTATCTTAAAAAATAACAAATTTACGAAAAAAAAGACAAATTACAAAAATTAAAGAGCATTAAATTCTCTACAAAAAAGCTATTTGTCATGGTTTTGTCAGGCCAATACTTTGTGAGAAAATGGAATTGAAATATTATAAAAAAATTGATTGTCAGAGTCCGCCCCGATGAGCGGGAAGACTAATTTTTTCTGATATCGCAACATACAAATTTTAATAAAATCCGTTATAATAGTCGTAGAGACAAAAATCAAAAAGCATTTTAAAGCTAAATGTTTGTACTTTTACATAAAATGAAAAGAAAATAATTAAAGTATTAATAAATACTTAAAATAAAGTAATAACATTTTTGTTTTTTAGTTTTTCAACTAATGCATAAACATATTAACAATTTAATACCAATGTATTTACATTTAAAAAAAAAACTTCACAATATGAACTTTACATATATAGGTCTTTGAAAAAAATAATAAAAATTAGTATTGATTTATTAGCATAAAATAAGAGAGTTTTAAAATTTATCATGTTTTTGAGTTCGCAAGTATACATCATTTTCTTAACTTAAAACTTCTACAGAAATTTTCAAAATAAATATTTTTTAACAAAATTACGAACACGTATTGGTCAAAGTGTCTTCTATAAGACTGTGGTGTAAAGAATTGTTAAAATTTAGTTGACTTTAAATAAATGTAACTTTTATTAATAAATGTAAAAATGTGTCCATTGCGCGTATTAATATTAATAGTTAAAAACTATAAAAAAAATATTAAAATGTAACTATTGTACGTAAAACTACAATATTTGACGTTTCTCTTCTACATAGTGAGAATTTAAATCCGTGCATGGGCATAAAAAGAACAGACCCTGAAAGTTGAAGAATTTTAGGGAGAGCGAGGACAGCTGGTACATACGCCATACAGATATTGAATTAACGCAGTTCGATATTGAATGTTCCGTGAGATCGATACTATTTTTTATATTGTATTTTGTTGGAAGTTCAATTTTATGTTTTAAGATTTGTGTTAGTAATTTTGATATTTTATAATTTGGTGCGGTTCTAGTGCAAATGATCTTCTGTAATTGCAAAAAAGATTGTGGAAAATTATGCAGTTGCAGAAAAAGTGGATTGTACTGTTCATTGGCTTGTGGAAACTGTAAATTTAATTTGTGCACAAATTTTCCAAATATTGTGTATGATGAGGGAGAAATAGAAATAGAAGACTTGACTTCTGAATCTTTTCAAGAAATTGGAGAAGAAATCGATTTTTAAATATATTTATCATTATAAAAATAATTGTTATAATTAAATTTTATAAATAAATAATAAATGTACTAAAAAGTTATTTTCCACCTTCATAATTGTGAAAAATTCCGAAAAATTGAAGAAAAAATGATATTTTAATAATTTTGTAAATCATAATAAGTTATAAGTCAATAATTTATAATTTATATAAATAAGAAATCTGTTTTAAAAGTTATTTTATTTTTTTTTCAAGGATTTGAAATTTATTTATTTTATCTTCAAGGACTGAAAGAAAAACTATTTTTGAATATATTTATAAAGTGCATTTTTTAATAACACTTTTTATTATAATGCGTAATAAATAATTAAAAAATTATACATAATAATATACACATAAATGAATAATAATGAGTTTTTAAACTTATATTCCTGAAAAAATTGCATGTCTATTAAATAAACATGTATTTTATGTGAAAATCCACCTTGTGAAAAATTGGCCAACTTTGAATTAATTTTTCTACTAAAATGATCGCCCCGACAAAAAAATGTTAATAACCTTTTTTATGCAGACGTTTATGCTCTTTCTTTTTGGTATTTTGTATTTTTCTCATAAATTTAATATTTTTTAAGACAATCACAAAAAATGAATTTTTTGTACCTCCCCCCTCCCTTTTTTCAAAAACCCGTGACTGAATTTTTGTAAACTTTTTTTTTTATTTTTTCTCACCTTTTTATCTAGCCCTATGCAAAAAATCTCGTAGAAGCCACTTAATTTGCAATTTCTATTTTTTTTCGGCTTCAGTGACAGTACTATTACTCAATATGGTTTAAACACAGTTAATAATCAATCAGTATTTTAATGGATATTAAAATAATGTCAAAATTAAAAGTTTGTTAGATTACATAATGCTATTTGCTCATCATGCATATCCTTTGGTTTTTTTATGAGTATCACATTAAGACCATACATGTTATGTAGAATAATTTTTTTCTTCACAATAAGCCACAGTTTTACTATTGTTAAAGTCACACTAAGGGTAGATCACATGTTACATGTTTTAAAACACACAGCATTTTCTATTAACTGATCAATGTGAATCACAGTAATGTACAGAAAACAAATATTTAAACACCATCACTATTAACTGCTCAACCGTTAGTCTCTATGTACTACGTAATGCTATTCAGTATTGCCACGACCAAGTGGTTGGGCAGAGCTTCTTGAAAACGGTAGCAAAACCAGATGAGCTCATCCAGTGCAAATTGCAAAGCAACTGCTGGTTTAACAATCATCAGTGACAACAATGAAACGATCTAGACTACTATAAAAAAATGTCTTGATGAGATGAAAAATAAGCTAAAATACTTGATTACATAACTGTTGAGCAAATTCAGAAATTCTTTTGAATTTAAAAAATATAATTTCATTTTCCATAATTTTCACATTAGTGTGATTAAATAACTATGTAGCACTAAATCTATTAGCACAATGAATTAAACTAATCTTCTACAGCACAGCTCAAACTTCTCACATAACACAGTACTAACATTTTCATTCTCTGAGCAGTGGATCGTCACTTATGACTTTTGATTACTGCTGTACCACTCTTTGGCACACATAACATGTTTTTATTAATTACTTTATTATATATATGTATAGTGAACAAAATAGTAAAAAACTACTCAAATAGCAAGGAGCTGAAATTAATAAATACTAATTTCCTTAATTTTTGCATAGGAAGCCTCCTCATGAGCCACAGTCAAGTTTGACGTACAGCGTGCAACTTTTACATTCTTCCAGGTTTAACACCCAGCTATATTTCACAATCACAAATGTGACTGGGCATAAGAATATCTAGATTTAAGTGAAATAAACATTTACAATGGAACTCCAAGTCTTCAGTTTCAGTTTCCATATGTGGAAAAAATATTAATTGCTTCATGACTTTCTAATCTCTGATCTTTTTATCTTAAAAGCTTCATCCCATATTAATGTTTTACTTAAGTCACGAAAAAGTGGGATCTTGTGTTGATGGGGAAATGTATTTCCTCCCTTTCAATGGTTGTGCAACGAGTGCCCACAAAGAAACTGCAGTAATGTAATTTTTTTACTATTTTGTCAACTTAATAATCTAACAACGTCAACATCAAATACAACCTGTGTATATACTGTACTTACTTAACATGAGGGTTTGTTAAACACTAATACAAAAACTACAATAACATTATACAACAAGGATAAATATGGCAACATACAATAAGCTTTATTTGACACTATATTAAGCTAGGTAGTTTACATAACACAAACTTCAGTCTCATAGTTTTCAAACCTTATTTTGTAACTATAAATTAAGTTATTTATATTAGTTACATTTATTTACATTATATACATATTTATTGGATACATTTACAGTGTTATAACTTTATTACAATAAAATTTCATAGAAGAAATTTACATAAGGAAACTATTAATCTACATATTACAATTATGGCATCTCATCATTCAAGGCATCCAGCTATGATCTTGCTTATTAAAAATTAATAATAATAATAAGAAGAACCACAACAACAATTACAATACTAATTATATATTACCTGAATTCTCTGAATGGTTAAAAGTTGGCAAACTTTTGTATATGTGTTCACTTGCCAAACAGATAATTTACACTCCAATTTATGTGTAGGTATTCTCATAAATCAGTAAATCATAAACTCAGTTTTACTGAAGTCAGATAATTAGCTTTAAACGTTACACTGAAACACTATGACTGAGTATTTCTCTAATTTACATACAACCTACTGCTTGTATACTAAGTTGAAACAACACAACAGATAATAAAATATATGAAATAGAGGGAAAAACAATACTACATTATATTTTGTTATGTATGAATTCATATATATGTAAACTATTCAAATTAAAAAAAAAGATAATATAACTTTTACATAGATAACACTCTGTATTATCACTGTGACAAAAATACAATATGCAATTATACCTCGTGTACAGAACATTAAGTTCAACAATAATAATTCCATAATAGGTGCATGTGTTGTAGAATGGTTAAAGAAACCACATCTGTTAAATACAAATACAGTAAACATACAAATTTTTCTCTTAGAAAATACTAAAGAATGGTTCAAATTACATATCTGTAAAAAAATATTATCATTAATGTTTAAATAAATGTCAAATCAAATTAAAACATCAATATTAATATAAAATTATCAAATACAGTTAATGTGAAGCAATATTTGCTCTTCATCAAGCTAAATAAACAAAACTTTGTTTCAATTTTTTTATTGCTACCTTGAAATATCTATATTTATTATTCTGTATATGTAGATTCCTTTTTGTGTTGCAAACTACTTTAATTTTTTCAGCTTTACATAATGGGTTCATTTCAACACTCCATTTATTTAACTTTTTTAATTTCAGACAATCTACAATCTAAAATTATGGGAACTGTTCATAAGCTTGAGATTTTAGTGGTTAGGATTTTCTAGTTCAGATCATTTCAATTCTTTGCAGTTTTGCGTACAAATATTGCAGTTTTGCATAACAGATTTTCTGGAGGAAATCAGATCAACTGTCTGAGAAAAATAATGACAGAATATTAAATGTTATACAAAAATAATATAAAGAATTTTATAATTCTTTATAAAACTTTGGGAAAACTTTGAAAACTTTGGGAAGGTACACCTATAATCCTAACAACGCCTTCATATATATATTCTATACCTACTAATAAAGGAGCAGGTAGTTTAGAGTATTCCACACAAATTGAAAAAAAAAGTTTAACAGGATTATTGTGTCCCATCAAGAGCATTTAAATCATTAATATAATGCATTACATAAATAACACACCTCAGTTCAGATTAGTGACAAAACAGTAAAAAGTTTTTTGCACTATATTATATGGTAACAGTATAGGATTTTTTGCTGTTTCCTTTGTGCTTTTAAGATGGCCTTCAAAGAATACTTTAACACATGCATAAGGTACATAAAAAATATCAACTGAAGATTTCCACATGACAAACAAAAACCATGGCCTATTTTTTTTAGGAAATCAACCCATCAGAATTAAAACTGACAAACAGTATGATGGCTGAACAAGTAATTTCAGTTGTCTTGGGTGCATTTTTTGCTATGCTAATGATACAGATGTGATTAATAAATGTGGTGAAATGGGAAACTAATACGAGGGGTAACCCAAAAATAAGGTCTCCATATTTTTTTAAAATAGAAAAAAAAATGTATTATCAAAACTTTTTACATGGTTGTGAAGCATAAGAACACACTATTTTTCAACATAATCGCCATTACGTTCAATGCATTTTTCGAGCTGCTGTGGCAGTTTTAGTATGCCAGTGTCATAGAAACTCGCCGCCATGTCTTTGAGTTAGTGTTTGACCTCGTCTTTCACCTCGTCATCGTCATCGAATCGCATTCTACCCAAATGTTCTTTCAAATGTGTAAACAAATGATAGTCACAAGGTGCCAAGTCTGGACAATAGGGGGGGGGGTGATTATGTCCCATCCAAATTGGTTCAGATCGGTGGTTGCGCGGGCGACATGAGGGCGAGCATTGTCATGAAGAATGGACACACCCTTGGTAAGCATTCCTCTTCTCCGGTCCTGAATCGCCCGTTTGAGTTTTTTGAGTGTCTCACAATATGCGTCTGCGTTTATTGTGGTCCCAGTAGGCATGAAATCGATCAACAATACACCTTTCCGATCCCAAAACACAGTCGCCATGATCTTGCCGGTAGACTGTGTTTGTTTGAATTTTCGCCGCCTTGGCGAAGTTGGATGCCGCCACTCAAGTGATTGTCGTTTGGATTCAGGTGTGAAGTGGTGAACCCACGTTTCATCACCTGTGACAATGGAATTCAAAAAGTCGTCTCTTTCGTCTGCATAGCGCTCAAGAAATTCGCGGGCAGCTTCGACGCGTTGCCGTTTGTGGTCTTCTGTGAGCATTCGCGGAACCCACCTTGCGTACACCTTTCGATATTTCAACTTTTCAGTCACAATCCTCTGAATGGTGGATTTCAAAACGTCAGGAAGGAAACAAGAGAGCTCGTGGATAGTGATCCTCCGATCTTCACGCACGACTTCGTCAAGTTTCCTGATCGTCTTGTCTGACACTGACGGTCTCCCGCTTCTTTCGTCATCATGAATTTCTGTACGACCAGCTTTAAACTCTCTACACCACTTGCGGATGTTTTTGACACCTTTTGCGTTAAGAAATCGAATGACTTCGCGAAGTCCGCACTTGGCGGGAACAGCGATTGGGAGCTCCATTCTTAACGGCTGCCAAGCCAAGACTAATCGACCGAGCGAGCTCAGCGACCGCTTGTTTGAAAGAGGGGAGATGGCCGCACACAGCAGTGCTGCCAACTGCCGCCCAAAATATTTCCCTGCGGCTCTAGTCCTTTGGAGACCTTACTTTTGGGTTACCCCTAGTAATTAACAGGTGTACGCTTGTGGATGAAAATGTGGTCACATATGTAGAGAAATAAATACGATTCTTAGAAAATCCTAGAATCTTGTAACTACTGCATCCAGGTTCCAAAATGAAATTTCAGAAGTCTATCTCTGTGCTAGAAACACTCAGCATGATAGTGACAACTGACATGAGGATTTTATACAGGCTGTGCAGATGAGATTTGTTTGCACATATGTGGGTGGATCAAATATAGAAAAAGATTAATAAGAAAAAGGAACAATGAAAAATGTTTAAAGAATTATTGCTGTAATAATACGTTTGCTGTCTTTTTGGCAGGTTCATATGTGCCAAAAGTATGAACCTCAAGTCCTTTAGAAATATATATATTTAAAGAGACAAAAATGTAAAAAATAGAAAAATTATTGTGTTAAGAATGGATGAATGACATATCAAATATGTGATGGTATGTACGGCATTGTCAAGAAAGAATATTAAGATTTTATTTCTGGTTAATAATAATCTGATTTGTCTGGTGTAACCTACACATGAGAATTGTTAAATAATTTCAATTTTCATCTGGCATGTAAAGGAGTAGGGGTAACAATGCCTGCCTTGTGTAGCTCATGCCAGTACACATCTGACAGTGCTAGTGCAAATATTGCTCAAACGTTTTTATACAAACAAAGTAGGTGAAAAAAGTAAACAGTTACTAAGTACGCATTAACTCTTCAAACAGTATTAACATATGGCAGTAGGATGTGACTACTTTACTATTATTTAACAACTCTTTACAAATCATTTTAAATTATTTTCGTTGTTCATCAAGAAAACATGACATTTAAAAGCTGCAAATACTAACTTACCAAATGTCACATACATCATTTCATTATACAAAAGTTGTGGTTACTTTGTATACAATATAGTAACTGGTTTATTATAAATTAAAATAATTGTTTTAACACTCAATAATGTAATAATTGAGTGTTAATAATAAAATAAATAATATAAGTAAAAGTAAAAATAATAGTATAACACTTATTATATTTTAATCAAAATAAGTAATATTTAGTAAAATGCAATGGACAGCCAATATACAAATGAACGTTAATTGGAAAACAAAATCTGAGGAGGAACCACGGGCATCAGTTATTCTTGAAGGAAATATAAAAAGCATAAGCATAAGGAGACAAGAAAATGTTGAAAGTTATCAAAAGGAAAGTGCTATGTGAGTTGAAGAGAAGTGATCAAGATTGGGTAACATGGGGACACTTCATCTGAAATTTGTTCTTTGTTAATTTATATCTGATGATAAGGTGACTGTATAGCTAAATGAATATTAAGCAGACTTCTGTCTGCTTGAATTGTTCTTGTAAAGTAACTAGAGGAACTCAGTGTACTCTAAAAAGCTACACAAACAAAACATGTGTTCATACTAACTTAGCAGTTAAAAGAGCTCCTGTTGGATATTTTTTGGACAACTAATATCTAGTAACAAATACACAATTATTAATTAAAGAATTGACATATGTACTCTTAGGCAAGTTGACATTCTTAACTTAAATGAGGAACTAATATTTATTCTATATAAATATTGAAATTATATTACGGTATATTGAATATTGACATCATATAAATATTATAAATGTAATAGTAAAAAAAACATAAGCTAAATGAGCAATACACTGTGATGAGTTGCCTAGAATGAAGTTAATTTTTACACATATGTCACAAACCTCTGTTTTTGAAATTTTAATAATATCATAAAAATATGTACAAAACATATTTATTGAGAAGAAAAATGTGAAAAGAATATGTTTTCTGAGACATCATAACTTTAACTCAATGAAAAAACAGATACCATATTGTTTCGAATACAAGCCGCACTTTTTCTCCTAAAAATATGGTCGTTAATTTGGCCTGCGGCTTACATTCGCGCGCTAACGAAATTCAAAGTTATACCTGACTTCTGGTGGAACGAACACTTTTGGTATCTATGAGTTGTTTACTGCCTAAGCAATAGCAGTTTGCCTGGCTGTTGTTAACTCTGGCATTATGATTTATGACTGCAACCGTACGTTTTAACAGCAAACTAAACAAAGAGTAGGAAGAAAAAGTGTGTGTGCATACGCACGCGCGCATGCTCACACCCTTCTGTAGGCGGGAAGACAAAGGATGAGTAGAGGGAGTGTGAGTAACATGTTTCTAAACACCGGGTAAACTGCCAGCGTGGTTTTCTGTTGTAACAGCGAGAATATCGCTTATCTGTACTTTGTTTTCATTCGGCGTTTTTGTAGTGCATTTGTGGTATGAGCGATATTGTGGAGACTAAAGGCACGCAGTCGCATCAAATTCCAAAAAATAAACATAATAAGTACGATGCAAATTATAAATTAATTGTGATACAACATGCAGAAAAAATATGAAATCGCGAAGCCACGAGAAAATTCTATTTTGATGAATCGTGTATTCAACGATGGAGAAAACAGAAGGAACAACTTTTAAATGCAAATACTGCATAACGAGCATTCACAGGACCTCAAGTTGGGCGTTTTGTAGCAGTAGAGTCCAGCATCTGTGAATACGTACGGGTTTTAAGAAGACAAGGATTCCTTGTCACTAGACATGTTTTAAAATTAAAAGTTTTAGAAATTGCAGAAAAATTAAAAGTCTCCGGTTTCAAAACCAGCTTCGGGTGGATAATACGAATGATGCGGCGAAATGGATTTCCGCTTAGACGACGTACATCACTTCCGCAAAAACTACCGAGTGACAACGAAGAAAAAACTCCTTCAGCAGCGGTTTGTCATTAATTTATCCAAGAAGCATAATTATTCACTTGAACACATGGGAAATGCTGATGAAACGGCCATATTTTTTTATATGACCTCTAACTTTATGGTGGACCAAAACGGAACCAAATCTGTAATAGTAAAGACTACGGAAAATGAAAAATTACGTGTCACTGTAATGCTTGCTGCATTAGCCGATAGATGAAAATTTCCACCTTACGTAATATTAAAACGGAAAACCATGCCAAAAGAGAAGTTACCATCGGGTGTAATTTTTTGCCGTCACAAAAAAGGTTGGATGACAAACGATCTTATGGTAGATTGGTTAAAATGTGTATGGAATAAAGGGCCAGGAGCATTATTTAAACAACGCGGTTTGTTAGTGCTAGATTCATTTTGTGGTCACACTACGGATGAAATAAAAAAGCTTGTTTACGAAGAAATGGACACTGATATCGCCGTTATTCCTGGAGGTGCAGGTGATGAATGCTGTAGTAAATAAACCTATTAACGATAACCTGCGGTATTTATATAATAATTGGTTGGTGGCAAGAAATCATCCTTCGAGTCCTACAGGAAAAATAAAAAAAACCATCCGTAACAGAACTCGGCAACTGGATCAAGAGTGCATGGGAAAGCATCCCACCAGAATTCATAATTCGTGGTTTCAAAAAGTGCTGCATATCAAACTGAATGGATGGAATGGAAGACGATGTCATTTATACAGAGGACGAAGCGACTGTCTCAGGGACAAGTGACAGTAAAATTGCAGACAGTGACAGTGATTAAATATGGGAATATTTTAAAGTGCACAAAATATAAACTACTGTACACTACTATAAAATAACTTTAACAACATAAAAGTATAATTTTTATAAACAGTTAGTAAATAATAATAATTATGTAACAATAATGTACTTTTACGTGCTATTTCTTTCGTCATCTTAATAAAATTTAGTAATTTTTATTCAAACAGTGACTTTACACTTTTTGCAAATTTTTAACCTTTAACCTACGGTAATTTTTGGGGTGCGGCTTGTATTCGGAACAATACGGTATACACATATTCTCTAAACATTCAAAAACTTCCAAGGTTCAGTTCTCCATAATGAAAAAGTAATGCTCTACATGCAATTCAGAAATAAATATGAAAAATATCCAAACATAAATTTTATTGGTTATTAGTACAAAGCTCCAATAGCCAGTGACAATTTCAATGGCAAAGTTACAGACTATCTTTACAAATCTAATGCCAAATTTAAATTTGAAATTAATGTAAAACCCATCACCACAAATAGTTTGATATTACAAATACATTATTAAAAAATTAGTCATTCAATTGAAATTAAAATAGCATTATTATTTTAAATTACTGTCATTAATAATTTAATCGTTACATTAATATTTAGTAACATTATGTAAGTATAAAAAACTCAGTAAGCCAACATTATTAATTAAAAAATTATGTCACTGAGGTATTGTCTAATTTCTATGTGACAGATATTATGTATGCAATTAATTAATATGTATGTATTATATACACTTTATTTTTTAGATGAAACCAGAACTTCATTATTAGGAACCTACATCAGTTTTATAAATTTTAAATCATGTTTTCCATACATGTAAGTATGAAATGTTGATTTCATCACAACTTTACTCATACATACATACATATAATTAATTGTATATTTGGCTTGCTTAAATAATTATTTGCATTACATGTATTCTAATACATTTGTCCAATCTGTATTATCTATATTTTCCATTACATTTCTCTTTCCTCATAATACAAGTTTATTCAAATTAGTGTGAATATTTATTATATTTCAACTTATGCATAATGTTTGTTATAGTCTTTGCCTTTTGTGTTTCTGTTCAACATAATACACAGAATTTATTACCAAATGTAAATTTATATTTCAATACCTCTGTTGTTCACTTCTACATTTAAAAGTTCTTACTACAAATTAACAAGACTCCTCTCTAGCTAACAATACTATTTGCAGCAAATTCAAATAAAAAAAACACGTTAAAATAAAAATAAGTTTCATAAATATTTATTATACAAAGACAAGAAAATTGTCCACCTCAGTCATTTTCAGTCATGTTCAACTTTTAATGAATAATTTAGACAAAGAAACAATTTCAGAATCTTCCATCACTTTTAAAAGAAGTGTTTTAATATCAATCTTTAAATAATTATTCACTCAATATGGTACTCTCAGCTGTTTCAATATGCCATATTAAACTAGTTAAAAAGAAATTTATGAGAGAAATGTAAAAGCTTTCCAGTTAATTAATTTTACTGTACATTTAATGTGTTATTTTTAATTTACATTACACACTTAATGATGTTCAAAATTACATTCGTTGTGTATAGTTACAAATTACCATAATGCTAAAAATTAAAGATTACTAACACCTAAATAAAAAAGGCTACTAATACTAAAAAATATATCTACTTTTTAGTTCAAACCTGTTCTGTTTCAAATTGCATATCAGAATAATTACATACATTTAAAACAAATTCAAATGTCAAAACACAAAATAATATAATATTTCAAATTGCATTTTAGAATAGTTTAAAATCATTTTCATAAAATATGTACCTACGTATTATTATAATTTTTAAAATCAATCCTGACTCTGAACCCCTGTACCATACTTTACATGACTTTATCAAAGTAATGTATAGCATATATGCTATACATTTAAATATTAGAACTATCATTTTTAATTGTGTACTGGCTTTAAACTATTTGAACACTCCCTTGAAATCCATAGGTTATTCTTATAAATGTGAAATATACATGTCAGTTCAGTGAACAACAGAAAAAATTACTGTTCCATATCAGGAAGAAGTAGCAGGAAACAGTGAAGTACAAACAAAAGTCTACTTAATTACATTAAAATCCTAACTATTACTTAACTATACTAGAAACTATGAAAGTACTGATGATTTATTCTTATGTGTCCATTTATTGTAGTATTAAAATAGATTCATGATTATGGATACGACTGAGCATTTCCTTCCTGTATTACATTAACAAAATACTTAATCATACAACAACATGATATGCAAAATTTCATTCAACCCCAATGAACACAAGTCAGTATATGTAATATATAAATAACCTTAAATGTACTAAAAATAATATATTATAAAAAGTCTATCAGATTTACTGTTATACTATAATTATACTAAGAAAGAGGAACTACATTACAGCTATTAGTACAGCAGGGGTAAGTGTATACCAGCCTTCATCATTCTTGTGGATATGAGACATATACTGCATCTCCGACAACATTCACTAAACACTGGCCCTACAAATAATTACACAGCATTACTCACTCAGCTTGTAGAAATGTAACGTTACAGAATATAATTTACAAATCATAATATTTAAAATAATTATGAATATAATACAATGCATGTATGAGAATATGCTTATGAGAATAATTTTACTGTTCTATTTTTGAAACCATTTCAGCAACAACATAAGTCTACTGTGGTGTAATAATCTCTATATATTATTTCTCAAAGGTGTTTTTTTGTCGGTATGAAATATCTCCCTTAATACTGTATCAAAATTAATGTTTGATACGCCATTTTGAAGATTATTTTCCCCTCTAATGACAAAAAATAATTAAATATCTTAAAATTAATGTTTTTGTTAAAAAATTACTTTTTAAAACTTTTCTCTATATATTATTTCTCAAAGGTGTTTTTTTGTCGGTATGAAATATCTCCCTTAATACTGTATCAAAATTAATGTTTGATTGGGCAGGTGTATCATATGGTAGGAAGTTTACAACCTCCTGCAGGAGTTGCACCATCTTACGCTGGCCTTTTCGTTGTAGATTTTGATACTGCATTACAACATCGTGTAGTGAATGAAGCTAATAAAAACTGTTGCGAAGAAATAATGGTTACATTGCAAACAATGCTCGATACACATAATCCTTACGCACAGTTGTTTAAATATATAAAAGATTTGGATCAAACTATACTGGATTTGCATCTACAATTTACGACTACCAATGCATTTCATCCTGGAAGATCGAATGAACCTGCAGTCAGTGAGATGGCTGCTGTTTTTGTCACCAATGACGGAACTCCACCAGGCAATGTTGATTTTGTTATGTATTCTAAAACAACTGGTGCACTTACTAAAATATCTTACCTGAACCCCCATTCTGATCCAATGTGCTATCCATTGCTTTTCCCATGTGGTGATTCTGGATGGACTGTTGGTCAGCCACATGTTCAAGTTAATCGTACTGCATCGAGAACAGTCACAACTCAATTACAATACTATTGCTATCGTTTAGCAGTTAGAGATGGTTTCAATTTACTTCATGCTTCTGGTAAATTATTTCAACAATACATTGTTGACAGTTATGTCAAAGTAGAAGGTTCCAGGTTGGCACTCGTTCGAGCCCATCAACAAGAACTCAGAGCTGATAGTTACAAAGGTTTGATGGACTTTCTTAACTCTGATGCTGAACAAAGAGGAGCAGTTGGTGGAATTCCAGTTGTTCTTCCTTCATCTTATATTGGCAGTCCTCGAAATATGCTTCAAAATTATCAAGACGCGATGGCTATTGTTGCCCGTCTAGGAAAGCCTGATCTATTCCTTACAATTACTTGCAACCTCAAGTGGATTGAATTACCTCTCAATTGAAACCATATGAAAGCGTTGAACACAGACCTAACTTAATGTCTAGAGTTTTTCATTTAAAATTGCAAGCGTTATTAGATGATCTTTTAAAAAAACATGTACTAGGCGTAGTCATTGGTTATGTTTGTGTAATTGAATTTCAAAAAAGAGGCCTTCCCCATGCACACATGCTGCTCATTTTGTCTAATGAAGATAAATTACGTTCAGTTGAAGATGTAGACTCATTAATTTGTGCAGAAATTCCAGATAAGGAAACAGAGCAACTTTTCGAAGTTATTCAGGAATGCATGGTACACAGACCTTGCGGTACGATCAATCCAAACAGTCCATGCATGCAAGAACAAAAATGTATTAAAAATTATCCAAAAGATTTTCAAGAAGAAACAAATTTAAATGTTAATGGTTACCCTATGTATAGACGACGTGATAATGGCGCTACAATGACAGTTCGATCATTTACTATTGATAATAGGTGGATTGTACCATATTGTAGATTTCTCAGTAGAAAATATCGTTCCCATATCAATCTCGACCATTGTTCTTCAATCAAATCTGTTAAATATTTGTACAAATACGTGTAAAGGACACGACTGCGCAGCTTTACGATTACGTTCAGATTCTGAAGGTCAACAACAACTCATTGTTGACGAAGTGGACATCTATTTGAACTGTCGTTATGTGAGCCCACCAGAGGCTATGTGGCGATTACACAAACGCCGACTTTTCCACCGATCTCATACAATTGAGCGACTTCCTGTTCACTTACCGGAAGAACAAATGGTGTACTTTCAGGCCGGATTCGAAGCTGATGCTAACCGTGATAGAGTCTCCAAACTCATGGCATTTTTTAAATTGTGCAATGAAAATATTGCCACCTGCAATTACCTTTACCACGAAATTCCAGAACATTTTGTGTGGTCAAATGGACGATGGAATATTCGCAAAAAAAAAAAAAATACCAAGTGCTTTGGACGGATCTACACTGTCAATCCAGTCGACATCGAAAAATATTACCTCCGTGTACTACTTCTGCACATCAAAGGACCGCAGTCGTTTGACGATTTACGTACAGTTGATGGAATTCTGTGCAACTCATTTCAAGAAGCTGCAGAAAAATTACATTTAGTCATTAACGACGCCGAATGGAAAGAATGTTTGCAGGAGGCTGTCAGTCACAAAATCACAAATGCCAACGCAATTGAGATG
This sequence comes from Magicicada septendecula, assembly GCA_034769895.1. Classification (NCBI taxonomy): domain Eukaryota; kingdom Metazoa; phylum Arthropoda; class Insecta; order Hemiptera; family Cicadidae; genus Magicicada; species Magicicada septendecula. The sequence continues at coordinate 668,741,706 of CM068368.1, forward strand.
GCTTTTCGCTATCATCTGCATATTCTGTTCTCCTGCTAATATACCTGAGTTGTGGACAAAATTTCAGGACGCACTTTCAGAAGATTTTCAGAGACAGCACACGCCACCTGAAGCTTACAACCTCACACTGCAAGAATTGGAAAATATTTTTAAATATCATGGTAGATCTTGCGAACAATTCAAACTGCCGACTCCTGTCCTAACCGTCGCACAACATACAACAGAAGAAACCTACAACGTAGAAGAAGAAAGTACGAACGGCAAGGCAGCTTATGAAAAGTTAAACCTAGAACAGAAGGCAATAGCTGAGGAAGTTTTACATGTAGTAAGAAATAAAATTCCGAATTGTTACTTCATTGACGGACCAGGGCGCTCCGGTAAAACGTTTGTCTACAAAACATTGTGCCACATTTTACGAGGTGAAAACAAGGTTGTTATACCAGTTGCATGGACAGGCATTGCTGCCAATCTCCTACCAGGGGGACGCACATCACATTCGATTTTCAAACTACCTGTACCCATCTTGGACACATCGGCCTCATCGATTCGCACTCACACAAAGAATGTACAACTTCTTCGTGACTCAGATCTCATTATTTGGGATGAGATTTCAATGGTTCCCAAAGATGCGCTAAGCATTGTCGATCGACTTTTAAAGGACATTATGAATAATAATCTTCCTTATGGAGGGAAAATAATTCTGTTTGGTGGAGATTTTCGTCAGGTGTTACCCATTGTTAGACATGCCAATAGAACAGCCATCATTGAAAATACAGTTAAACGATCGCCCTTATGGTCTCATGTTAAAATTCATAAGTTGACTCAAAATATGAGGGCAAATGATGATCCTGTTTTCACTGAATGGTTACTTAAATTGGGTAACGGTGATTTAGAAGTTCAAACAGATTACGAGAATGAAGCGATCAAAATCCTGAAACATTGTTACTGTAATTATGATAGTATTATTACCACCATATTCAATGCCACAGAAATCAATGAACAAAATATTTCGCAGTTTTATTCAACGGCGATTTTATGTCCAAAAAACGATGATTGTACAAAAATTAATGAATATATCATTTCCAATTTGTTACTTGGAGAGGAAAAGGTTTACTTCAGTTCTGATTGTGTCCAACATGAAGAAACAGACAATGCTCAATTGTACCCCATAGAATTCTTAAACTCTTTGAATCCATCCGGTTTACCACCTCATAAATTGATTTTGAAGAAAAATGCAATCATAATGTTAATTAGACCCGGATTAACCTTACACCTTCTGATCCTACTGTGCCTTTCCAAATGGTAAGAAAACAATTCCCCATAAAAGTTGCTTTCGCTATGACCATTAACAAAGCACAAGGTCAGACGCTTCAAAGGGCAGGATTGTATTTACCAGAACCTGTTTTTTCGCATGGACAGTTATACGTGGCTTTTTCATGAGTCCGTATGTTTAAAGATATCTTTGTTTGTTTTGAAGATTCATACGGGCAAAAAGTGAACGATGATCACATCATAACCTCCAACATTGTTTTTAAAGAAGTTTTGTGAAATTAATTAAAAAAAAAAAACAAATGCGTATATAATACTGTATATAATGTTAATATCATTTACAATAAGACTGATTTTGTTACTATTTTTTATAATAAAATATTTTGGATTGATAAATATTTACATTTACTTATTTCCACTTTATTATATTACGTAACTGACCACTAAGGGTGCGAAGTATTCGCACGGGTCACCTAGTAGTATATATTTCATTTTGTTACAAAAATTATCTGAAGGAATCATAAGAAAACATTTAACTTAACAATACTCTTAACAAATTAGTATCTGAAGGAATTTCATTATTAAAGTCAGAGATATTCTTAACATGAAAAATTCTCTACTTCTTAGACAATACTAAAGGGGCATTTTTTTTCGGCCATGCCACTGATTCTCCTAGTAGACTCACACTGTTTTTCAATCTAAGGTATTATAGTTTTCAATGTGCTGAATGCAATGACAAGAAAATCCAATAGATACCTCACCAATGTCTTCACATTCATTACAGGATGACCATATCTCTTATCACATCCCTTAATTTCCCTACTGACTCTTTTTAACTTAATATCTGTTTTGTACTTCTCCCCACCATCGCCATGAATTATCATGCCAATGGGCCCCTTTATCTACCTGTTAACTAAACAAGTATAGCCTGTGATAGCCTGGCAGTGAGGACTTTTCTGGACACTGCAACTCTACTCAAGACTTAAGTCTAGAGAATTAAAACTGTAAAACCACTCGGGTAACTTTGTTAGTTGTTCGGCTACCCTTGTTCTCAGTTATTCACACCTACCTTCTGGTATCAGATGTGCGTTAGGTAAATGTTTTGTTGAGAAAGTTTTTTGTATTATTTTTAGCATGATAATTTTTATTAGATTCATGGCTCTAAATATGTAAATTCAAGTGTAAAGTTTTTGTGTGGTGTCTGTGGAATTATTAGTGTATGTATACTCATCCTGTAAACATTTTGATGTTAGGTACAGTTTAAAACTTAAAAGACATGGAGTGAACTGGAGAGAAAGAAGACTTATTAAAGATTTATATCTCAATCAAACAGTAAAAGTAAGGATAAAGGAAGAATTAACAGAAGATATAGAAATAGGGAGAGGAGTGAGACAGGGATGCTGCCTGTCACCAACCTTGTTTAACATGTACATAGAGGACATTATAGCCGAATGCTTTAAAGGAACGAGAGGAGTTTGCTTAGGAGGTAGGAGGATTGAATATATAAGATTTGCTGACGATATGGTAATATTAGGTGAAAGTGAGGAAGAAGTATGTACGATGCTGGGGTGACTTAAGCAGTAAGTGTGAACAGTACGGAATGAGGATTAATGAGAAAAAGACAAAATGTATGGTAGTTGGTGGAAAAGGGGAAAGAATAAATATTAGAATGAATAATGAACAAATAGAACAAGTAAACAGTTTCAAATACTTGGGAAGCATAGTTACAGATGACATAAAAAGCATGAAAGAAATAAAAACTAGGATTGCAATAGCAAAAGAAGCATTCAATAAAAAGAAAAATTTGTTAAACGGGCCATTAAATAAAGAACTAAGGAAAAGGTTAGCAAAGTGTCATATATGGAGTGTGGCATTGTATGGAGTGGAGACGTGGACTTTAAGGAGGGAAGATGAAAAAAGGATTGAAGCTTTTGAGATGTGGATGTAGAGAAGAATGGAAGGAGTTAAATGGAAAGACAGAGTGCGGAATGAGGAAGTATTAAGAAGAGTGGGAGAGGAAAGAGAAATATTAAAAACAATAAGGAAAAGAAAGAAGAACTGGATAGGACACTGTTTAAGAAGAAATTCTATTATAAAAGACAGTCTAGAAGGCATGGTTAGCGGAAAAAGAAAAAGAGGAAGAAAGAGACGACAGTTGATGGACAACATCAAGGTAGAAAACTACATTACCACGAAAAGGTTGGCAGAAGACAGAGAAAAGTGGAGGAGTTCATAAAGAAAACCTGCTATACAGCAGATGAACTGATGAATGAACGGTTTAAAATTTCAAGTGTAATTTTAGTTTTAGTGTAATAATTTGTATTAGGTACACGCACTGTAAACAATCAATGTGAAGTTTCATGTAACTTTCTAAAGGTGTCAATTTGAAAACAACATGTAGTATGAAGCTCAGTGGCTCTGAAGGGGTTGACAGCATAAAACTACAACATTTTCTAACACGTTTCAGGAAAAATGTAAATATTTTAAGGTGTCTTATACTGCATTAGTACCAAGACACTTTTTCAATCCCTGTGGAAACAAAATATTTTCCACTACTGATACATGACTCATGTTTTGCATTTACTACATGAAATGAGTACACTGATGTGTATATCTTGGTGCACGCACCAGCAAAACACACACACACACACACACACACACACACACACATGCATATAATCCCGCGCGCGTGCGCGCACACACACACAATCACTCGCTCATGCTCTCTCAGTCACACATTCACAGTTAAAGAAAATATGGTTACCAAAAACCACCGGTTCTTAATTTTTTTAAGGAGGAGGAGGAGGAGGAGGAGATGAAAAAGAAGAAGAAGAAGAAGAAATCATCTGTTTACACAGAGCAGCGAGCGATGACTTTAAGGTGAGCAATTTTTACAAAGCAACAAAATAAAGTTTTTCAACATAAAGGTATATTTTAATTAGACCAACACTATTATCTGATACCTGGAGGAAGATATATTCATTTGTTGGGGGTACCTTAACAGTAACAGTACTATTGTTAGTAATGTTTACTACTTTAACAGTAATTAGGAGTTATACATTTATTCTACATTGCATTAATACAAATGAATGTGAATAATACGTTTACACAAAATAATATGAATAATGACTCTCACTCTCTCTTTCTCTTTTGTTCATAAATACAGTCTTGCTATATAAGACAACATAAACCTAAAGACCACTTCCACAGTTGTGATAAATCTGCTGAAGACTTCCTGTATCGAGGAGCGGAGTCCAAGCAGAAATCCTGCTGGGGCATCATCACTAGCTCATGGGTAACCAGGCAGTGACGGATTACCGACAGGGAACATTCACATTGGTAGTGAAAATCGGTAGACAGTCTTCTGGAACTACTGTGCAGAACCTGAGGAAGAGGAGATAAATGAGGCTAGCCTGCAAACATCAACTGGTGTCCAACACCATGACTGACTATTGGATGTTTTACATCGTCATCAGAGCCTGATCTCCAGTGACCCACTGCACACCACATCTGTAGCCAAGCACGAGATGTGGCGCAAGCAGAGTAGCCAACCAGCCAATGATTCCGGCTACCAATGTACTTGGACAAGAAGAACCAGATCATCCAGAACCAATTAGAAGAGATATTGCAACAGCAGTTCATTGAACCGACCACCTCTCGATACAGCACTCCCATGGTGATTGTGAAGAAGGACACCACATCTTGGTTCTGAATAGATTTTCGGAGGCTGAACAAGCAGACTGAGGATATAGCCTCACCATTCGCATTTACCTACGAGACAATCAAGGACCTTTCAAGGCCAAAGTCTTCTCAACGCTGGATCTGCAAGAGAGGATACTGGCAGATTCCGCTACACGAAGCAACAAAAAAGTACATGGCATCCTCAGTGCCAGATGGAAGTCATTACCAGTTCCAGGTCATGTGCTCTGAACTGAAGAATGTGCCCAGCACCTTCCAACAGATGATGCAGAATGTACTAATGGGCTACTTGTGGGAGTGTTGCCTCGTCACCTTGACAATATCATCATATACTCCACAAACTGGGAAACTGGCCAGTGACACCTTGATCAAGTCCTGGAAAGGCTGCAGATGCATCAGCTGACCTGCACCCTCAGTAAATGCCACTTCAGCTGGGAAGAAGTCTCAGTTCTGGGACATAAGATAACACTGGATGGCAACCTTCCACAGCAGCAGCACCTCAGAGAAATTGAAGAACAGCCAGCTCCCAGCATCAAGAAAAGATCTGCAATGCTTCTTGGGAACCTGCAACTGGTTGTAAGAATACATTTCCTTGTTTGCCATGATCACCACGTCATTAACGGACCTGCTGTGTACGAAAAAGTGGCACTGGGACAAGTCAGCACAGCAAGCCTTCAAAGAGGTCAAAGCCGCTTTCCAGCAGCCGTTAAACCTATCACAGCCTGAGAAAAACTTGTTGATGTTCCTATAAATGAACGCCAGCCAAAAGGGCCTTGGGCAGTGCACTGAATCAGGAGAGAGACGCATCATTTTGTACCCCAGCATAAAACTCACCAAGGCGGAGAAGAAATATCACTCCAATGAACTAGAGTGTTTGGCAGTGGTATGGGCCATCAAGAAATATCGGCTGAACTTGGAGGAACGCCACTTCACCATCCGCACCGACAATAAGGTGCTTACCTGGCTGAAGCAGGTGACCAGGCAGAAGATGAAGTATGCTCACTGGGGTCTGTTGATGCAGAGTTCCAAGTTCACCGTACTATACTACCGCAAGGCAAGGAGAACGACCTGCCAGACTTCATCTCGATGAAACCAGGGCTTCAAGGCACCACTGACGTCAAGAAGAACCTCAGATGCAGCCAGAAGGGAGGCCACTTTCCAGTGTCTAGCAACTACCTCACCACTACAAGAAATCATGGCTGTCGACATCCATCGTTTAGTGTAGGAGGTGCGAGAAAACGACGAACAGTGCTGAGCTTGGAGAAATAACACTCTGGCGGCTGCAGCAGAAGGATAGCCAGGTGGACAACGGCCTGGTGTGGAGAGACAGGTGCCACCAGGAACCAGGATTTTTCGTACTGCCTAACATCTGCTTAGAAGTCATTAGACACTTTCATGATGTCATGATGATCCTGAAGTCAGTCAGCTGGGGGCAGAAGCAATGTTTCAGAACACTGCCACAACTAAGTCGAGACTGCCGAGTGTGCACCCTCCACAAGCATGGTCCAAATCCTGAACCAGACCAACAGTGCTTTCATCGACCCAGCAGATGCTGGAAACAGTTGCCCTTGATGTAATGAGCCCATATCCACTCACAAGAGTCGGCAACCCCTATACTGTCATGGTGGTGGACATGATGCCGAGACAGGTGGAAGTGAAAGCGGTGCAGAAGGCGGAGACCAACACTATTATCTGCTACCTGGAGGAAGATGTATTCATTTGCTGGCGGTGTCCAGAAGCATTGCTAATGGACAATGGGAACCCGCTCATGGGCCACAAGTGGAAGCATGTAACGGGGCAAAAATGAGGGAACCATATTTTTTGATCACCGTGTATGTAACTTTTGGGAACGGCCTGTAGCGCAGAGCTAGGTACGGAGTGGTACAAAAATGTGAATTGTCAGGAAAGCACGTAGCGGAAATACTGAGAATTAACCTCGTGGACTGCTTACCGTTTCACGCAAGATCTCGGGAAAGGTGCGAGACGTTTCACAGCCAATCAGCGAACGAGTTTACGACCATGCGGGTGCCGCCCTGAGCATTGTATAGTATACAGAAGCAAGTGACGCCGGCACAGTTGGGAACCAGTCATCAAGCAATACAGAGTAGTTCGATGCAACCCATCAGCAGTGACAAAAGTTATAAGTGTAGCCTCGGAACTTTCGGTAGGTCGAAGCGATCAAAGTAGCTAAGACCTACCGAAACTTGGGAACATACAATAGAATGGCATAATGAAGAGAAAGTATTAGTGACTTAAAAATGGACGAACCAAAACCGTGTTAGTTGTGACAAAGTGAAAGTGAGCGGAACTTTGTGGATAACACTTACAGGTACCCTAGAAAAGTAATCAGGTTGACGCGAAGTGAAGTAAATGATAATTAAGAGAGCTCAATAAACAAAGCAAGGGGTTGTGTGTGTGTGTGTGTGTGTGTGTGTGTGTGTGTGTGTGTGTGTGTGTGTGTGTGTGTGTGTGTGTGTGTGTGTGTGTGTGTGTGTGTGTGTGTGTGTGAGAGGGGGGGGGAGTAAGAAGTACTGGTTTTGTCTAACAAAAAAAAGGTTATTATATACATACCACCAAAATCAGTAGTTTCAATTTTTTTTTTTAATTGAAACTTTACTGATTTTGGTGGTATGTATACAATAATATTATAACAAATCAGTGGCATAATGTTTAGAAAAATAAAAAAAAGGTATACCTAAAAACTAGTTACGTAAGATTGTGTTTATAACAGTTGATAGATGAAAAAATTGTAAGATTAAAAGTTTGGAGTGACGCAACATCATGTTTTGTCCAATCGTTTGTGAAATAATCAAAACAGAATTTTAAAAGCAGTACAAAAGAAAGAGAATTCTGAAATACTTTTTAAATAAAAGAAAAATTATATTTTATTCAACATAACCATGTGTTAGCTTATTATTTTGCCTGTAACCATTTCCTATGCTTTGTGCTAAAAAACTCGTCTAATGACTCCAGGAATTTTCTGAATTAAGGGAGGTCAGATGTAACAAAATTATTCAAGTGTTAATTAATGGGAAGAGTGCGAAAGTTTTCTATATTTCACTTTAAAAATATAGGTGGTGACCCAATAAATTTCTCATGGTGATTGAAGGTAAGTTACGCAAGAAAGATCGTGAGAGCAGGTAAGATTCTGGCTTTTAGTTATTTATTAAAATTGTTAATTTCTTTACAAGCACATGTGCAACAAGATGCACATACAACCATGGACTACAGCCAACTACAATTTCGGGACAAACCCGACCGAGCAGTGCAACGACAAAATAAAGAAGGTGCTGCATATCCAACTCCACAACTGTGAGGACCACAGCGACTGGGACAAATGCTTGCCAACAGTCCTGTTCACACTGTTCAATTATGCAAACGCCACCACTGGCATGATACCGAGCAAACTTCTACCAGGCAGGGACCTACAGCTACCCAGGGACTGGTGCCGGCCACACACAGAGCAGAACATTCTCTCTCTTCAGTTTGAAGAGAGAGAAGCAACAGCCTGGTCACACCAGACTAGGTATCAGCAGCAGTGGTATCCGGATCTGAGGATGCAAGACCCTACACTGGTGGTAGGCCATCTGGTAGGACAGTACATCATCACGTTAAAAGCACGTTGTGGCCACAACTTTGTGAATACACTATGTGTAAAAAAATATTAAATTTCAAAATAATAACTGCAGTGTTTTCTAGTTCCATAATTTGTTTCTTTGCATTAGAAACAAGGTAGCCTAAAAAAAAACTAATATTAGACCTATTAGATTACTAATATAATGATATGCATACATGGATGTCAGTAGTATTATAAAAACTGTACTTACACACTTTCTAATTAAAATATAGATATATAGTGAATACTTACATTATTTTTATGTGGGTTATTGTGAAGTATACAATCACACATACTGTATGCCACCATTGCATTACCTCCAAGAGCAGTTATGTGTGCACGAACAATTGCCAGAACTTCCGCTACAAAACTGTGTAAAAATCCACTCAATCCACCTCCCTTTAACACCAAATAAAAACAGTTTTACTATAGTAAATTGACGCTTTCTATTGTTTTTGTAATATTACTTTTTACAACTCTACATTCCAAATAACATTTCAAACTCCAAAGGAAATTCAAAGAGTCAACTAATAGCAATTTATTACTCATAATATCTACTACTCTTTCTTTACATCCACCATATCATACTGTGTACACACTGAGTCACAATAGTGACCTACAATTGTGCTTAAACTAAAAAAATCTCTTAATGCTACTTTACGGAGTTTACTTGTAGTTCTTACATTATTTACTATTTGTAGTGACTACATACTAAACATTGTTTCTTGATTGGATACTTGGTGTCTAAAATCATAATCACAATCACATCAAAATGCATGTCACGGACTCTACAAAGCTATGACTGCATGCTAATCAAAACTTAAAATGATCCCTTTTTACTCCTATCAGACAATAAAATACTGGTATGCCTTTTCTAGCCTAACAAGTTAAGTATGGTACTATGGCTATCACTATATCTATCTCACTCTATCTACCCGTCTGAAAAAGGTGAGGTACCTGTAATATGGAGGACACTCACAATCTGTTTGCACATTATTAGAAGAATGTGATCCAACAAAGATCTAACCTCAAAAAACAATTGCTTTAAAATTAAATCACTGGCTTCTATACTCTCAGGAGTTCCAAAAACTAAAATATAGTATGCCTTTAAAAAACTGTCTTCTTCTTCAAACACTGTGCTCTAACTCTCTGCACATAATACTGCCTCAGACAAACGATTGACAGCTGAAAGCCTTTCATGCAAGAACATGTCAATAATGACACCCTGTTTCTGGCTGACAAACACATTTTACTGGCTACCACAGAATGGCAAAATGTTTAGTGTACGTAATGATATCAATGAAACGTGGTTGTCAACTGCAAAAGTACTAAAAGTTCTGACCACCAAAGTCTACAAATGAAAAATAACAAATGAGTTCTTAACTGTCCTGACACTGTCTCTGTGCACCAGTCAAACTGTACCATTAGTAATGTAAGATTATCATTTTGAGTCCATGCTGGTATGGTGTTACCACAATTAGTATTCATCAACTGTGGGTCATCACCTTCAATGAAGCTGACCTGTGTCGTTGAAGCCATTCTGCTGTCAAAATGTGCCTTGTTTCCTTTTATTATGTGCAGAAACATCAACACTGATAAAAACAAATTATGACTGATAACTGTTGCTCTGGTTGCCAAGGGTAATGGTTTGAATGAGGAAGCTTAAACTTGTTTTGTGTGTGTGTTCACAGATTCTTCCACAGGTAAATGGCCTACAATTCAATACTGGTTCCTAACAGTTAGGCACAGTTACAGACTGGTCTGTCTGCAAGAGAAAAGTAATTTGATAAAAGCCATATCAGTGGCGATTCTTCCATATAGGATGTGAGGATCATCCTACACTTAAAAAAATAAATTAATTATTTTTTGAAAGAAAATAGTATAAATTACCTTACCCCAATGGGTAGAAAAGGGAATTGATTGAAAAAAAATAGTATAAATTTCTGTAAACATTAAATTGAGAACCAATTACGAGTGCCTCGTGTTGTAGGACAGTGAAAACTCGTCCTCAAGCATACACTGTACGGCATATGACTAGTGGGCGCACAACGATTGACTATAGTACTGTATTAAGTGACTAATACGGACGCAATTAAGGACGTGGTGATATGTCCTACCTCAACAATAATAGTTACTATACATTGTGGCATATGTCATTAATGAATCAGTGTAATAGTGTTTGTAAGCTTAGTTAAATGAATATGGAAGCTGTTAATTTTAGTGAAGAAAGTGAGTGTAATTGTGCAATTGAACAACTGTTCAAAAAACCATTTAGTTCACTCAGTTTCACTGAAAAAAGGAATTTAGTTTCAAAAGGTAGGCCTACGCCTTGTTTGCCTAATTTAGTTCAAGAACGAAAAACAGGTGGCAAGACAGTTAAACTTACATTCCATACCAGCAAATATAGTGATATTCCTTGGTTGTGTGGATGTAAAAAATTATCAAAATTATTTTGTTGGCCTTGCTTATTGTTTTCCATTCATAAAAATGTGTGGAATAAAGATGGGGTTGTGGATATAAATAATTTGGGGAATATATTACGTAAGCGCCATCAACAAACTAAAGAACATGTAGCAGCTTCTGTTACTTTTAAGCAGTTTACCTTTACACAAACTGAAAATATAATAGAATTTTGTTTAAGCAAAGCCCATAAAGAAAGTATAGAAAAACATAATAATAAAGTTAAAAGTAATCGATATGTAGGTCAAAAGTTGATAGACGTAACTTGTTTTCTAGCACTCCAAGAACTACCATTCCGCGGGCATAATGAGTCAAAAAATTTGGTGAATAGAGGGAATTACAGGGAATTATTGCATTTATTAGCAGAAAATGATGCACAATTACAAATCCATCTACAAAATTCTACTGTTTTTAGTGGAGAAACTTCAATAATTCAAAATGATTTAATCGAAGCTTGTAGTGAGCACTTGATGCAAAATATTAAAAAAGAAGTTTCAGAAGCAAAATTCATTGCTATTATTGTTGATGAAACTACAGATATTGCCAAAAAATCGCAACTTTCCATGGTTTTCCGGTATGTACACGCAAGTGGTGCAGTTCAGGAGAGGTTCATTAGATTCTTAGATGTCAGTGATGATCGAACAGCTGATCGAATTTTGAAATGTATATTTGGCCACCTGGATGAATTTCGTTATTGTAATAAGTTGGTAGCACATATATATACACATATGATAGCGCATCCGTCAATACAGGACAATATAATGGACTTGCTGCCAAAGTTAAATTGAAATGTCCGCAGGCATTATTTACAACATGTTATGCGCACAAATTAAATTTGGTTTTACAAAACTCAGTAAAAAATATTAAGCAATGTAAAATTTTTTTAATAACTTTGTCTGGTTTCGCATCTTTTTTTTCACACTCATCAAACAGATCACATGCTCTTGATGAAATTGTAAGTACTCGTTTCCCTTCAGTAGCTCCAACTAGATGGCTGTACAATAATCGACGTGTTGAAATGGTTTATGACCATAAGGAAGATCTGACCGAGTTGTTTGATTTTATTTTGGGAAATGATACTATGTTTGATGCAGAGTCGCGGTATTGTGCAAAAGGTTTTCATAAAAATCTTAATGACTTTGAATTTAATTTCTTATTAGAATTATTTCATTTAGTGCTTCCTAAAGCAGAAGTCTTATTCAAAATTTTACAAAAAAAGTCATGTGATATTATGTTTTGTGAAAATGAAATTCAGAATTTTAAAAATTTTCTTGTTCGGTTGCGCAGCGATTTTGGAGGTGGGTAAAATGAAGGATTTTGAAATGAACCGTAACGAGACTTTTCCCAACAAAAGAATAAAAATTGATGATGATAAGGAAGCATTTTATCGCCGCCTTTATTTTGAAATTTTAGACAATTTAATAGTGCAAATTGAAGATCGGTTTTCTGATTTCCGCAAATTAGAGTTTTTTGCCCTTTTGGAATTTAGTAAATTTAAAGAGTACTCACATAAATTCCCAGAAGAACACCTCAAAAGCCTGATGAAATCTCCTTATGGACATTATTTTAATGAGACCGGCTTAAATTCCAAATTGTCATATATTTATCGTTGATAGTTCCCCATCATTCAAACATGATTCTGTTTCAAAATTAAACGATTACTTAGTGTCAGGTGACTTAAATGAGACTTTACCAGAATTAGCACAGCTTGTAAATTTATTTCTAACTATTCTGGCAACAAGTACTTCAGCAGAAAGAAGTTTTTTGGCATTGAAGCGTATCAAATCATATGCTAGAAATACGACCACACAAGATCGTCTCAGCGGTCTAGGATTAATACCTATAGTTGTTCAGAGAGTTGAAAAAAAATCCCAACTTTTACAATTCTGTCATAGACATCTTTGCAGCAAAGAAGGAGAGAAGGATCGACCTGAAGTACAAGTAAAGCAAATAATGGGTAAGTTAACTGTAAATCTCATAGCTAATTATTATTATATGACTATTAATTATTAATGTATTTTAGTCATGCCTATAATTTTTCTTTCGACAGTAGTCTACATCCTACACGTTTTAAAATCCACGAGTCGCCACTGAGCCATATTATATTTTGCTTACACCAGGAACTGCACCCGAGTCAGAGAGCCACTGACTAAATACACCATGAATCTATAAAGCCAACTATTAACTACAACATGACCACTCCTGGCATAAATAAAAACCTGAGTCAATCACTATGCCATTTCAAACATAATGAATAATTGTAAAAAATTATCTGACAGTATATTTCAGTACCAAGTTTTGAAAACTAGATAACTCAAATAAATGAATGTCTAATATTCTGTTTTTGCAATCAGAATTTATTGTGTCCACGACAGGAAACACTACTTGCAGAATCAAGTAATCATAAAGAGTATTAAGAATTCTTAAGCATAGGCTTTGCTACAATTTTTGTCATGCTAAACATATTATTTTCTTATAATTAAGAAATAAAAGTTATATGTTCTGTGTATGTAATCTGTAAGTCATGATAACAAATTGCTGTTACATTATTTTAGAACTATACTACTTTGACAAAAACATTTACACAGAACCATAACTTTCAAACACATAAACATACCTCTCTGACAGAAGTTGACTCTCGAATGAAGAAGAAATTGAGGTTACCTACATATCTTTCAATTCTAGCACCAGGTATAAAGGAAAGGCTAGTTATGTCCACACCATAGTGCTCCTTAGGAGGAACCTGTAACACAATTATACGCTGCTTCAAACACACTTTTAGGATAAAAACATTTTTAATATTTATGAAGACAGCAGATGTGTATATAACACATGCAGTATTGGTATAAGACATGCAGCTGATATGCATGGATATAGAAACAATGCATTTACACAAGTATACATAATTTTCTAATGGGTTTATGTTTTTAATTAAACCATCAGATTGAAAAAACACTGACCAAACGAAACACAATGCAGCAATATTAATAAACAAAAAGCATGTATGCATGATTCAGGTGGACAACCAACATAAGATGTACATCTTAATAGATATTTAAAATTTCACAAAGTCAAAAACAATAAAAATGATATCTTACATTATGATATAAATAAAATAAACGATACAAGAAAACTGGTACAAACTTTTTCGCCCATTTTCTGGAGACACTGACAGTATTAAATGTCTTTTTGTACAAATTTTTTAAAACTTTGCCTCAGTGACCACATGTCTGTAGATATTTGCAGTAAATAGAATTATACCGATCTACTTGTTTAGCAGAGAAATTAAGCAAAGATTTTCATAAAATGTGCACTCAGTGGTGAAGTTACATGGAGGCTATTAAGGCAATGCCTGCCCTAAAAAATTCTGTAGAATAAAAATTATAAATATTACGAACTATGTAACGTAAAGATTATACATTGTTACTGGGTGATTATTGAATTTACTAAGCCGAAACTACGTACTTTACTGAGCGACCTCTAGATGGTAAAAGGTGACAGTGGACATAGTTCATTTAAAGTAAATGAGGCAATGTGAACTTGCCTTAGCATTTTTTGTATTTAGCATTACATCATATGTACGCAACGTGCTTGCATGATTCCTAAGTGCGAGGGGGGGATTGTCCCACACTCCTCACACGTAGCGTTGAGGCATGTCTCACTTCTAATTATGGTGCAAACAGTTAAGTTTTAAAGCGCGCTGTGTTGTTTTACAAGTGTGTTTATTTTATGCAGTTATTAAAAGTGTGCCTGTTATTCTGCTGAACTAGTAGACAATGAAAACAGTTATTTAAATTATTTGAGTTATTTAAACATATATATAAACTAATCAAGCTTATAAATTTGGAAGTTCAATCAGTTGTATATTGTGTATGACTAATAAGTGTGTCGCCCGAAATGAGTAAACGTGGTCCTTTTAATACCTTGTCAGATCTTTTGAACTTATTAAAAAGTAAGCCATTTTCTTCTTAGACTTATGAAGAAAAATGTGGTGTTAAAAGTGTTAAAAACAAAAGATTTACGCCTAATTTAGACATTAAACATTTTGATGGTAAAATATCTATGTAGAAAATTTCAGTTTTCTTGGTATGACAGGCTGTTCCAAAATCAACAAACTTTTTTGTTATACACGTATCTTGTTTTTTGGTGAAAAAGAATGGATTTTATATGGAGTAACAGTTACAAAAAACTTTCTTAGAAAAGCAGAAAAACACCAGAATTCAAATTCATATTCAGAATGAAGAAGGGTACCATTTGCTGGGGCGCGTGAGGATTGAACATACTCTCTCTGAAGGGACTAGAATTCAAGCTGTTAAACATAATGAAGTCATGAAACAAAACAGGCTTGTTGCTGAAAGACTTGTTGACATTGTGTGTTTTCTCAGGAAACAGGAGCTTGGATTTCGAGGTCATTTCAAAGGGGAAGACTCAGAAAACTGGGGTTATTATCTGGAATTGTTAGATCTTCTTTCTAAGCAGGAACAGTATATTCGAGATCATCTCCAGTCTACAGCAGGCTTTAAAGGTACACCAAGCGATATTCAGAATGATTTAGTTGAATCTGTAACTGATATAATTCAAGAGAAGATTAAGGTGGAATTAAGATTCTTGTGATTTTATTGGAATTCCGGCAGATGAAACTTTAGACATATCAAGTAGATCACAAGTCAGCATAATTTTTAGATTTTGTTCAAAAGAGGGGTTGTCCGATTTTGTCCGATATAAAGGTTCATTGTGTTTTATGATGTTTCAGTAGATAAGACTGCATCAGGTTTATTACAATTAATTGTTAATGTTTTGGAAAAGTGGAGTGCAACTGAGAAGGTAGTCTGAGATGGAGCCTTTGTAATGGCTGGAAAGCATGGAGGTGTTCAGCACTATGTAAAACAGACTTGCCCAAGAGCACTATTTCTATACATAGTTACCTTAGACAGGTACTCTGCATAGGTACTCTTAGACAGATAGACGGATTGCTTACTTTTTTGAACGGCATAAACAGTAATATTAAATTCACTATGGAAGTAGAACATAACAATATGTTGAATTTCCTGGACGTAACCACATATAAACGTAATAACCTCCTTAGCTTTAAAATATATAGAAAGCCAACAACAACTGATATAGCCATACATGCTAGTTCCAATCATCCTTATACACATAAAATGGCAACTTTTAACGCACTGGCACATAGATTGACAAATATACCAATGGACATAGAAGACTATAACGATGAAATTAATATAATAAAACATATAGCGATAGTGAATGGTTACAATAGTAAAATCATTGATAAAATAATATATAAACACGCTAATAAATTAAAACGATTGGACAAAGTTAAAGATAAAACCCAATATGTTTCTGCTAGATATACAAACATACTACCTAATACACTACATAATGAATTAAAAAAGCTAGGGATTATTGTCTCATTCAGGACCACGAACAAATTAACAAATATACTTAAGCCTAATACCAAAGCATTACTAGAGGATTGTTCTGGCGTTTATAGAATCCGGTGTAATGAATGCGATAAAATCTATATAGGCCAGACGGGGGGAAAATTTTCCGAGAGATTTAAAGAACATTTACCTAAGAAGTTCCCCAATAATAATGTATCGCATTACGCACAACATCTAATAAACGAAAATCATACATACACTGGATTTAAAGAGAATTTGGAACCTTTACATATAGGTAAAAAGGGTCAACTACTGGATGCTTTAGAGGAATTTGAAATATACAAGGCCTTAAGAAGAAATAAAAATCAGGTACTTAATGAACAGTTATCATTCAAATCAAATAAACTATATGACACAGCTATGAAAACAAACCGTGAATAGCGTGTACGGATCAGTTGAAAGTCGGACTTCGGCCAGTGCACTGGTTCGTTTGTAGCGTGTTCCGATACAGATTTAATGTTCAATGTTAATTTATTTAAGTGTGTTATGTGTTTGTGTCGTTGTGAATTTTTGACGAAACCCTAATAATAGGGTAGATTTGCTTTTACCTGAAGATGGGGATATAAGCCCTGAAACATGTAGTAATTAAAAAGAAAAAGAAGATCACTTAGTGGATAAAATAAGGTAATTATTTATTTAACTATTTCTATGTTGCTACACTCACAAGTTAAACCTTGTTCTTCTTCATTGCTCTAAAACAATAAAATCGGTTAGGCTCTTCATTCACAATCTGACGGAATTTCATAAATTTTTTTTGTAGATCGTAAAAGAGATCACAGCTTCTAGAATCTAGAGGATTTAAACTACCACAAGCATCCACTACCCATTGGAACTTCCATTCTAGAGCAGTTCATACCATCTTTTCCCACTATAGTGACTTGAGACAGGTTTTTGAGGATATTACAGAGAATGATGAAGGATGGGATAGTGATTCGTACAATTCTGCTGTTGGATTGCTTAACACACTCAAAAAGACCCATTTCATTTACTTACTTGTTTTTATTGGAAAATATTCGTTTATACTGACCATCTCCTTTCTCAACTGCAAACACAAAACTATCTGCTATATAATTCTGTGCAACACTGAAATTAAGAAAACTACTGCTATCCACAAGGACATGAGATCAGAAAACACTGATGCATTGAAAAATGTCACCAAATAAGCAGTGAGGTAAATATAGATGACAGTGACAGGAAACTGCTGAAAACGTTAACTTATGAAGTTCTTGATACTTTGATTATGCAACTGGAGGTACGGTTCAGTGATTTCGAAAGTATCCAGTTTGTTGAGTTGTTGGATCCAAATCACATTATTTCTTACAAAGAGAGTTTCTCTTCTACTAAATTGAACAGCCTTATAAATAAATATCCCTTTTTCAACAGTGAAAGACTGGAAAATGAATTAAAAAACATTTACTCAGAAACTGGAAAACATTTGTTCCCTCAAAGACGTTTACATTTTATAGTTCTGAATGACTTAGAACCAGTGGATGTGGAAGTTTCAAAATTAATTAGTTTGATTTTACCTACATGGTTTCTTCATAAAGGAGTATGAGTACTCTGAAAAGAATAAAAAACTTGTGCAACACAGTGAAAGACTTAACTCTCTTAGCACCATTGCTATTGAAAAAAATTTGTGAAGGAACTGATGAGTGACCAGCTGTTCAAAGATGGTGTGTGGCTGACAATTTTGCAAGCAAGAAAACTTATCGTGTTGAACTACTTTACAACAAAATTTAAGGCAAGACTTTTGCCTACCCACTCATTAACTACTAGCTTCGCCAATGCGTGTACTACACGTCTTGAAGAACAAACATTTCAAAATTCCGCTAAAGGGTACACAAATTTTGTTTAAGATAGTATACTAATCAGTTCACCAGTAGAGGCTATAAAGCACTTGTAAACTGTGTTCTGAATGCCATGTTCAGTCTTAGGTTTATATATTGTATTGTTGTAAATTTCAGTAGTACATAACAACTATGAAAATGAAGTAATGTTTTACAATTTTGTAAAAATTGTAACGTTTGAATAGTAAACTTCAAGTCATATTGAATTTGTAAAAAGGCTTCAACCTTTCATTGGCTTTTAGTATAATCCTTGTAAATACTGAATTAAAAAACAAAAATGATAAGAATGAAGGTATGAAGAAATTGTTATGTGTATGAAGAACTAACTTTAGTTATGTGTGTAATATTGTAAATTATAAAAAAAAAGGTAAATCACAATTTGATCAACATAAAAAATAATTTTAAGGAAATAAAAAGTCAAGTAACAGAGGATAATCAAGTTGTCATAGGCAAATGTAAAGTTTCATAATATAATAAAATTCATACATAATTATTGCAGAATGTCAAAAAAGAAGGTAAATTATGAAAAAAGACATTTAGATGAGTTATACATTGAATATAAAAGGCTGAAGGATAGACAAAATTAAAAATATATTGCAACAAAACACAGGATGATGAGCTATATTAAGTATATCAGAGCATGGATGACAGACATTAACAGGTTTCAAATGGATTTATACAATTTTTTGTCAATTAGCTATAAGTTTTGTATTTAGTAATGGATAAGGACTTATGTTATATCAAATTCTTTGTACAATTTTGTTCTTTTATGTCATGTACTTTGTGTGTGAATATGTGTGCGCATGCGCATGTGATAAACCTTATTCGCTATATCTTCCGTGTTAATTAACCCATCGGCTTGACACTTGGACAGTGAATTATTTATGGAAATAGCTACAGTTTCTATATATTTTATTGTTGTATTGGAGTGTTAGTGGTCTCAAATATTTCTACTAGTAATTTTGTACAAACCACTATGTTGTCTCGTTGGTATTGACGAGCACTTTCGGCAGTCAAGCCATCTTCAGGTCATTTACCAACAGAGAAATATGAAACTGTTCACTTCTTATATACCGTTCTACCGGACCTATCTAGCCCCACCCCCTGATGGAGCAACATCTTACTTAGCTCCACCCATAGTGGGTTGTCTTACATTACCAATTTTTTTTATTTTTTTTATTTAGTCGTTACAATTCACGTTAACTCATCTTCTACTCTTTTTTGTTGTCTAATAAGTTGTTAAATATTTCTTCATTTTCAAATGTGGTTTTTATATTCATTAGTCTTTTTTCATCTTTATTTCTTATTTTTAATATTTCCACTTCTTCCATTAATTTCCTTTCTTTTTCTTTACTCATCACTTTTATTATCTTATAATTTACAACTGGGTCTATGAATGTATGTCCTTCTTCTATAAAATGCCTAGCGTATAATGAATTTGTCGTTAACTCTCCTTCACCCCTCTTATGTTCTTTAAATCTCTGGCAAAATTGACGACCCGTTTCGCCTAGATACACTTTGTCACATTCCCCACAACTAAGCATATACTCTCTTCTAATTTGTTAACCTCTTCAAAAAATACCTTTAATTCTTCATCATGTTGACATGACTGAACACTACTGTTGACAAGCTAAAATTTTGTTAGCTAAAATTCTTTCTGTCAGATAAAACTGCACAAAGAAAACCTCCCAGTTAGGCCAATAATATCGTTATTGGAGCACCAGCATATAAGTTATCAAAAGAATGTAGTAAGATACTAAAGTATATTATGATTTCGAGAAGAAATATAGTATAGAAAATAACAAAAAGTTGATAGAAGCACTGAAAGAAGAAGTACAAGTAAAGGAAAGTTCAAGGTTAATATCGCTTGATGTAGTAGATATGTTTACAAACATCCCAGTTGAAAAAACGTTAAAACTAATTGAAAAGAACAAATTGAAAGGATACAAAAAGAAAAAAGAATTAATCAAAGTAATACAAGAGTGTTTGAAGCAAAATTACTTTAGGTTTAATAATAAGTTTTATATTCAGAAGAAGGGACTTCCAATGGGATCATCAATGTCACCGATAATGGCAGAAATTTACATGAACTACTTTGAAAATGAAATAATGACAACGGTCAAAAATAAAGACAAAATTAAGAAATGGATGAGGTATGTAGATGATATCTTGTTAATATGGGAGGGTGATGATGAAGAATTAAAGGTATTTTTTGAAGAGGTTAACAAATTAGAAGAGAGTATAAAATTTTAAATGGAAGTAGGAAACAAGGAAATAAATTTCCTAGATTTAAACATAAGAATAACAAGAGAAAATAAACTAAAATTTGACATGTATAGGAAAAGCACATATACGGATGTTATAATACCAAATGATTCATACCATCCAATACAGTATAAAATGGCAGCGATAAATAATTTCTGTCATAGAATAAACAGTTGCACAGAAGATGAGGGAAACAGAAAGAAAGAAATAGAAAGAATAAAAATAATTGTAAAAAACAACAAGTATAATACGAATGTAGTAGATAAAATATTTAATAATATAAAACGAAGAGAAGAAACAAAAAATGAGAATAGTAAAGAAAAGAAGGAGTATAAGGGATCCATATCGTATATAGGTTATAACACAAGAAAGATACAAAAATGTTTTAGAAAATATAATATAGAGGTAGTGGTTAAAAAATCGAAAACCGTGTTTGATATAATAAAAACTACGAATTTTGAAGATGACATATTGAAGAAAAGTGTATATGCTTAGTTGTGGGGAATGTGACAAAGTGTATCTGGGCGAAACGGGTTGTCAATTTTGCCAGAGATTTAAAGAACATAAGAGGGGTGAAGGAGAGTTAACGACGAATTCATTATATGCTAGGCATTTTATAGAAGAAGGACATACATTCATAGACCCAGTTGTAAATTATAAGATAATAAAAGTGATGAGTAAAGAAAAAGAAAGGAAATTAAAGGAAGAAGTGGAAATATTAAAAATAAGAAATAAAGATGAAAAAAGACTAATGAATATAAAAACCACATTTGAAAATGAAGAAATATTTAACAGCTTATTAGACAACAAAAATAGTAGAAGATGAGTTAACGTGAATTGTAACGACTAAAAAAAAAAATTGGTAATGTATGTTAAGCGTTCCAGGAGTGTGAGGCCTGCTGATGTGTGTTGCTGCC
This sequence comes from Magicicada septendecula, assembly GCA_034769895.1. NCBI lineage: Eukaryota > Metazoa > Arthropoda > Insecta > Hemiptera > Cicadidae > Magicicada > Magicicada septendecula. The sequence goes on from CM068368.1 coordinate 668,763,241, forward strand.
GCTCGCGCAGTGTGCTTTGACGCTGTGACGAGTATGGATTATAAACAGTTAAACGCCTTTTCGTTAACAGTAAAACGAATTCTTAAACATTGTAAACAAGTTAAACATTTTGTTGTAAACAAGCATAAACGTGTAACTTATTCTTTAATAAACAAAGCTTTTACTCAATTGCGTGAATCTTATTTCACCTGCATTATTAAACATATTTTTGGTGACCCCGACGTGATCTGGACTAAACGTATTATTAAACGGACAGTTTTCACATGGTACGATACGAAACCGGTACATTAAAATCTTAGTGAACTACGAAGAAGTGTTGCGGAACATATTTCTGGAAATAGTGTTATCAGTGAAAGGCCAAATGAAAGTTAAATTCCCAAATACCAGTGAAAGTGAAAGTGTAGGAGTTGCAATTATTGAAGTGTTCAGTGTAAACGGAAAAAGGTAACAATTGTAAAGATACATATTAGTACACACACATTAACGTACAAATATAAATTATGAACATAATATTATAAATATTCACAAAACATAAATATAATTATGAACAGAATCAATCCTTTGTGTAACGTTGTGCAACCACAAGGTCACACATAATTGAAGCAAGCAGTTGTGTGCCAAGGCACAGTTTAAATTGGAATACCTTGGCCTGAATTTAATTTAAATCGGCGCCACCGCGAGTTGTTTTTAAATTTGTCAGTGCGCTACGCTTGCTGGATCGTGGGTCAAGGTCGCTGTGGCAGCGGCACCGACTATCAATATTATGTGCGGTGAAGAAATTTAGTAAACTATATCAGCTGTTTACCGTGACCTTGCAATTCGCTACCGTTAACTGTGTTCTGTGCACAAGTCTCTCCGTCTCATTTCTACCCCATTCTTGCTGATGTGAACAACTGGTCCGGCGGTGATGTTAATTATCTTTCACATGCATTCGTGAAGTGGTAAAGCGTCTCAGGTAATTATCTTATATGACAATTATTCAATAAAGAAGGGGCATGTGTTTAATTAAATAGGGAATGCTACGTTTGTAATTTAATTGTGTTTGTTGAGCGTGGATGGGTGTTACTTCCGGCAGAGATGTGAGCACGTGCTGATAAAGTTTGAGTATTTCAGTATTTAAAGATTTAAATTGAATTAATAACCCACAAGGTAACTAGTACAGTAGAACACTAAGGTCAGACCAGACAAATCATTGTAAACTTAACTTAATGTAGACGTTCTGAATACTTATATGTATTGATAGAAAGTGTAATGGTAAACTCACAAGATCATTCCTGATACTGAACCATACTGCCGGCAATTAAAAGTCAATTTGTGTACTTGGTGATCAGTGTGCATGAGTGGTAAGAGATTGTGAGACGAGAAATATATCAGGGTTGATGAAGTTCTGATAGTAAATTATAATTATCATTTATTATCAGGGTCCTCGCCCACTAGCCGAGAGTGACGGAGTCCGATGTGGAAAACTAGATCTTCTCCACTGGCAGAGAAACACACCTAAGCTCCATCGCCATCAGGCCGACAGAGAAATGGATGATTTCAGATCAAATTCACATCAACCCAGCTCAAGACGAATTCTGCAACACCCTCGCCTTGCGTACATCATCTACGTTCAGATCGCAGGTGGGATCAAACTAGTTACTTATTTAAAACACAACTTAGAGACAGCAGTGGACACCAGTGATGTTAAAAAGAGACATTTTGTTAGACGAATTCGCCGCATGCGAATCAGTTATTCATGTTGTTGATTGTTGACTTTATAATTCATTTAATTTATATTGTATCAGTACTTAAGCTAAATACCAATTGAATACAAGTATATTGCCGTCTACAAAGGTGTGTTCACACCTCCATAGTTATAACTTAATTAAACAAGGTCTTGCACAGGCAAGTCTGGCTCTGCCATTATGCAGTGGGTTGTAATCATACTACTCTAGTAGATTCTGTTTGAATGCAATTTATCATGGATATGTAAATGGATCCTTAATGTAATTGTTAAAAATATATGTGGTGAATTGAGTAGTAATTCCAAGCTGTAATTAAAATTTGTGAAGGTGTTTTATACATACACCTTAATACAATAATAATTGTATTAACTGAGATCATGTTCATGCAAGACTTACCTTGTTCTTTAATTTTTAATCTTTTGTCTGTATTGTACAAAGGGTCTATAACATTTTAATAATTTATTAACGCATGCATTTATGTATTTATATATATATATTACATTTAATATTTATACATAAATTTACCTCAAGATGTTATTTTTCTATTTGGAACATGTTTCGGGTAATATCTTGTACCCATCCTCAGCCTTCCGGTTTTTTTGTCTGGTGAAGTACATATGTGTTGTTGGTTGACTATTATTATTGTGGCTTCCTGTTGGCTTCTGGTATTTCAAGTTGGTTTTATTGTGTGTGATTGTGGTGTATGTGTTAGTTTTTTGTATATTTTCAATGTTGAGTGCTTTGAATATTGTGTCATGTTTTGTATTGATTGAACATTGTAACGTGTCGTTTCACCAAACATAAAACATAACATACTAACTAAAAGATAATTTACTGACTGTAACAAACTATGGCTGACAATGACCAAAAACCAAGAAGTTAATGATCCCAGGACAAAAGATGTAAATAAATAAGTAATTAATCACACTGTTCAGTACATTTACATATGTTTTTATTTGTGTTAAACTAATTCATTGTAATAAGACAATTTATATTATTATTAAAAACTTCATTACTAGTTAAAATGTAAATAAATCTAATTTAACTATGGGGATGTCTGCGCACCTCAGACCGTTATTTTATTTATCAAGAAAAAAAAATTACAAAAGTGAATTATTTAAGTTTTACAAATATAATAAGATCAAACTATAATTATAAAAGTGGTATGGTATGACAGTGCTAGAAAGTGAGAATAACAATGAAATACGGTAAAAAGGAAAAATTGTGTATAATGAAAGTGATTGAACATAATTATAATGAGCATTGAAGAAATATATAATCTATATGAAACACGTATATAACCCATATAGTGAAATCAAACAAAGTAAATAATTTAAAAGATAGAAACTCTTACGTTAAAAAACTTATAATAATATAGTTACGAAGGAAAAATAAAGTAAAGGTCAACAGAATATTATTAATTAGAAATGGTACACCAAACCTGTGACCCATAAAAAATATAGCCATGGCCTTTAACTAAAGAAATTAATGTTCTGAGTGGAAGAAGATTATTGTTAAAAATTGTGAATTGCAAGCCAGAACGTTTAAGATAAATGACTGCTGAGTTGATGGAAATTGAAGATCAATAAAAGCTGATATGACCAGGAAAACCAACCCAAGACCTAGAGGAATGATGTTTTGACAGAGAGAGACCAAAAAACCAGGTGTCCAGGAGCAGAATCAACAAATAAATCCATTGGGAAAACTGCAAAGTTGGTAAGATCATACCACAAAAACAATAACTGAAAAAACAATAAAAAAATAAATAAATAATAATAATTGTGAATTACTTTAGTACACTATTATGAAAATAGTCGTTAATCATAAGAGTTTTTTGTTATAGTTTCTAGTTGTTTAAAAGAACCCACAAACATTCAACAGACATTAACAACACTATATTACCAAGTCTCATGCATAAAAATTATATTGTCTGTTCTATGTGTAAATTGTACCAGACTTTAACGATACTTGTATGTTAACCCTGAGATTCAGATAAATAATCCTCTATTTAAAAACAAAACACAGATTTGTTTTTTATTTAGTTACAAATCAACTTCAGAGATACTAATTATTTTAATATTACATATTGGTGATCCCAACACAGGGCTGAACAAAATAAAAGTATCAACGACGAACGAATAGGAAGGTATTAACTGAATATTACATTTTGACGCTCAAAAGTGGGGCCTTCCACATTCACAGAATACATAAGGAGGATTATATTTATTGAATATTACATTTGGCGAACCCAACAGTGGGACTAACGTCAAAAACTGAATATTACATATTGGCGCCCAACAGTGGGGCTAACGTCAAAAAACAGAATATTACATATTGACACATCCAACAGTGGGGCATTAGAAGATAGTGACGGGAAAAACAGAATATTACATATTGGCGCCCAACCGGTAGAGCTGAAATTAGGCAAAACCAACTAACTGAAACACAATTAGTGAAATAACGATTGACCTAATTTTAGCTGGCAACTGCTAGAAGACTAAAAAATGAGACGACGAGAAGCTTCTCAGAAGAGAGGACAAAAGCCAGAAACAGAAGAAGATAGGCGGGAACAAGAAGAAGAAACAGTCAAAGACACTGAAATGGAACAACCAGCAGGTGATAAAGAGGAAGCCAGAGGAGACCTGAATTTAATACAACTATGGGACTTAATGAAGGAAGATTTGAGAAAAATGAAAGAAGAAACTAATGAGAATTTTAGGAAACAGGAGGAAAAAGTAACTGAACAAAATAAACAAACTAATGAGAATTTATTAAAACAAATGAAGGAGGATATTGAAAAAATAGATAAAAATAATGAAAAGAATATCGAAACACTTAACAAGAAAATGGATAGTAACCAAGAAGTGTTTAAACAAATGAACGAAAAATTTGACAGGAATGAAGAAAGTTTAAGACAGATGAATGAAAAGATGGACAGCATTAAAGAGGGTACTAAGGAAGATTTTAGGCAAATTAATAAGAAAATTGAGGACTCTAACAAGGAGTTAAGGGAAACTCTCAATGAGAAGATAGAAGACGTCAGTAAGACACTTAGCCAGAGGATGGACAAGTGTAAGGAGGAAGTTGGACAGCAGATAGCTGATACACAGGACAGGCTGGAGAAAACTGAAGAAACATTTGTACAGTCCAGAATAGAAGTAGATGCCAGAATAGATCAGATAGAAAATAATAACAAAATTGGTATAACGGAGGTACGAGCAGAAACACAAAAGAAGCTAGATGAAATAAAGGAAACAATAGGTGGTCAAATCGAAACCATCAAGGGAGACGTAGGACAAGTAAAAGGGCAGGTAGGCCAAATCCAGGAAGAACTGGTAATTCTACAAAATAGACCAATAAATTACACACACATACCAATAGGAGAAAACCGAGAGGCAATCAACTTCAGAGATAACCGCAGAAACCCATTGGAATTCCTCAAGAGGTTAGAAGAGCTATTTGCTCGCAACAAAGAAAACCGATGGCACATGATAAAAGACCTGCTTGACGAGAGTTTCAAGAATATAACAGACAATTGGTGGACGGCAATGAGGAACGAAATACAACATTATACAGATTTCAAACAGATATTTAAGACCAAATATTGGTCCGAGAGTATCCAAAACATCATTAGGGACGATTTATGTAATGGACGGTATGAATCCATAAGATGTCAATCCCCAACAGCATACTTCTTGGGTAAGGTCTGCATCGCTAGACATCTCGAACCACGGATCCCAGAAGAATGTCTGGTCACTAAAATTTCTTACCATTTCGAGGAAGGCATAACACGAGCCAGACAGTGCGGTCAGGTGAAGACGATTGGAGCGATGGAAGCCTTCCTGGAAAGTTATGAAAGGGAGGACTACTACAGGAGAAGTCGCAGGAGACTGGAACCCCAGAACGATCGGCAGAACGAGCCACACAGGGAAAACATGCCACGAGTAAATCATGTCAGGTCAAACAACCATAACAACAATAGTCGAAACCAACATAATAACCATCGAAGAAGTTTTAATAATGGGCAGACGTACCACGATCAGTACCGAAGAGAGGAAGAAAATCAGCACCCACAGGGGAGTCACCATGCGGAAGGTCGAAGATCTAGGAGCCGGGAAGGAAGGCGAAATGCACCTTCAGTAAACCAGCATAGAGACGACCATGGAACCAACCAAGCCCAAGTAAACTATATGATGGCTGATGAGAGGGATTCGAGGAGATACAATGACCGTCGTGGCAACCGTGAACCTAATCCCGATTCCAGGAATGATGATGGAAGGAATAGAAGGAACGAAGGCAACATTGAACCGTATGTGTATGATCCACGCTGTGACGATCCCGTAGGGAGATTTGTAACCGCATATAACCTACGGAATCCACCGGAAAACCATATTAGTGGAGCAACCCGGATTGTGGCAGATACCGAAAACGGATAAACCAAGTAGGAACAATATCGAAAGAAGGGACTGATTTTCTGGGTACCGATCAAGCGAACCATTTAAGAAAGGAAGAAGAAAATAATGATAATTAAAACAAAAATAAAATAAATAATCACTCTAGACTTAAGAAAAAATAATGATAATTAAGAAAACATAACCAAAACTGAAGAAAATCTAATAAGGAACAAAAGGGAAATATAAACGGAAAAATAAGAAGAAAAAAGTATTAAACTAACAATTTAATTAAGACAAAATATTATTTAGAAAAATATAAAAGGGATTCATTAGAAAGAAAACAGGGTAAAGCAAAAACAAACTGAGACATAGAGTACATCAAAGTAAACACTACAAGGGGTGCTGACAACAGTCTTGATCAAAACGGGAGCAAACACTTCCTTAACAAACATACCAGAATAAAATGGAGAGAATACGCACGCTGTCCATAAACCAAATACAATTATAGGAGCCACAGGTAAATAATATTAAACCAAAAAGCAGCAAATAAACCTGAATGTTACGAGAGAAGGAATAGGAATTCCTATGGTGTTATTAGTAACCCAAGGGTTACTCTTTAAGGTATAAACAGAGTGTTGTATGCTACGGCGCCACTCTGCGATTATGAATGATCCGCTGAGATAATAGGAAGCACAAGTGCCCCTCAGGACAGGAATTCATACTAAGTTAGGGAAAATGTTAGGGTACCCATAGGAAACAAATAAACCGTAACAGAACCAGAATCATGGCAGGAAAGACTGCAGGAAATCAGGGCATTCCAAGGAAAAGGATATACAGAGATCATGAGTGTGGCACAAAAGAAGAGGTTAGTGAACAATAACTACTGCATCGTATTCTCCAACTCACTGAATAAAGCGAAGAATTTAAATAATATCCGGTTAAACAGTTGTTAAAGAAAGCTGTAAGAAAGTAAATCCAGTGCATGATAAAAGAAGATATTATAGGAAAAAGTAGTTTGTCAATTACCAGCCTCATTGTAGCATACCACAAGGAATATATAACCAAACCGAGATAAAGAGGTTTTATGAAAAGGGAAGACAGTTTTTGTAGATTTCTGCCATTTATTTCAGTAACTCCTAAAACTACCATTACTGAAATAACTTGTCTTAAACGGGGGGCTTTATGTAACGTGTCGTTTCACCAAACATAAAACATAACATACTAACTAAAAGATAATTTACTGACTGTAACAAACTATGGCTGACAATGACCAAAAACCACGAAAACCTGTGACCCATAAAAAATATAGCCATGGCCTTTAACTAAAGAAATTAATGTTTTGAGTGGAAGAAGATTATTGTTAAAAATTGTGAATTGCAAGCCAGAACGTTTAAGATAAATGACTGCTGAGTTGATGGAAATTGAAGATCAATAAAAGCTGATATGACCAGGAAAACCAACCCAAGACCTAGAGGAATGATGTTTTGACAGAGAGAGACCAAAAAACCAGGTGTCCAGGAGCAGAATCAACAAATAAATCCATTGGGAAAACTGCAAAGTTGGTAAGATCATACCACAAAAACAATAACTGAAAAAACAATAAAAAAATAAATAAATAATAATAATTGTGAATTACTTTAGTACACTATTATGAAAATAGTCGTTAATCATAAGAGTTTTTTGTTATAGTTTCTAGTTGTTTAAAAGAACCCACAAACATTCAACAGACATTAACAACACTATATTACCAAGTCTCATGCATAAAAATTATATTGTCTGTTCTATGTGTAAATTGTACCAGACTTTAACGATACTTGTATGTTAAACCTGAGATTCAGATAAATAATCCTCTATTTAAAAACAAAACACAGATTTGTTTTTTATTTAGTTACAAATCAACTTCAGAGATACTAATTATTTTAATATTACATATTGGTGATCCCAACGCAGGGCTGAACAAAATAAAAGTATCAACGACGAACGAATAGGAAGGTATTAACTGAATATTACATTTTGACGCTCAAAAGTGGGGCCTTCTACATTCACAGAATACATAAGGAGGATTATATTTATTGAATATTACATTTGGCGAACCCAACAGTGGGACTAACATCAAAAACTGAATATTACAATATATATATATATATATTATGTAACTAAATATTCAGAGCAACTAGTACTTATGAATTTTTTTTATATAGCTTGGTGATGTAATGAAATAGCCAGAGCTACTATGACAATACTATTTAATTGTATTGCTCAATTATCTGAGCAGGTTGTTAACATGACTTCACATATCTACCTATATATTTTGGTGATGCTCTGAAGTGCTGTAACTTATTATCGCACATGTAAACTTTGCTTATAAAACACTAATAAAAACTGTTGATGTTGAAACCATCGTTTTAATTGCAAGTTCTGTCACCATGGACCCCGCATATTTTATCTTCCATCTAGACCTATTGTCTAGTTTTAAAATTTAAGTGACGCCCCTCAAAAAAAAAAAATTCTACCAAATTTTGGGGGTGGCGTTTCAATGGTAGCAGAGCATGGTTACGCTCTGCGGGGTTAAGCTCTGTGTACTGGACAGTTGTGGCAGAACTTGCAACTTTTTCAAACTTTTAAATGAATTAAAATCTATGGGTTAAGGAACGGATTATTTTGTGTTGGAAGAATTCAATAAGTATATTGTGACGATTTAAATGGTAAATAAATAAAAAAAAATTAATAATAAAAATATAAAAAAACTAAAGTAAGTAAGTACTTTAAATCGCACGATTAAACCAAATACCCCTGAACTAACTCATAATAGTAATGAAAATTAAATTAAGAAAATCTAACTAAAAAAGTAATTAAAATCTGAATGTAAAAGTTAAGAATAATACAGTTAACCCTTTAGTAAATTTATCATGCGTTGACCTGTCTATTCCGGACACAACGTGCATACCGAACCGGCAGTAAATTAGAAATATCTGTAAATCGTAATGTAAATAATTAATAATTTAAAGTCACAAGTAGTAGTAATAATAATCCCTGTAAACAAGATAAGTCTAGATAGTTTATTCTGTCATACTATAAGAATGTATTATTAATAAAGAGTTGGAACTATATTATGGCGGAGTACTCACTCCGCGTCGTTGCAATCTACCTGTTGTAACAATGCAAGAGTAACGATGCGGCTTTCAGACTGTAAACACCTCCAAGCGAGGGCTCTTCATAAAATGTTTTGTTATTCTTTTTGATTTTTAATTGAGTGTTAGCTTCCACTAAAAGCGTAGAGAGCTAGTTATATATTGAAGATGTAGTGAGGAATTTGTTAGAAAGTGTGATAATGTAAAAAGAATTAGTATATAAGGTGATGTCTCAAGTTAATTAAAAAAAACGAACTCTCGAATATTGTTCGAGTAATGTAATTCAAATATTAATGTAAAAAGAAGATGCAAACTCCAGTACTACGGTGCCAGTAAATATGTGACGTGCACAACTGCAGATAGGGACGACTACCACCTACACAACACTTCCCATAGCCGCCAAGGATCAGCACGACTTCACGCAGCTTAACATCCATCTCCTCGTTAATACACCCAGAGGACTTTCACCGGAAACACTACCCAGATGACTACCCCGACTAACGGAGTACCGAAGATTCACGCCCCAGGACACGGACAGAAAAAGCGTATCTAAGAGGTGACTCGGTAGCTCGTCTACCGAGAATTATGTACATTTAAAATAACAGTTTTCATACATGCCAAAGACTTTTCAAAAGACAATAATCATCTCTAAGCATTAAGTTTTAGAAAAATATAACCAGTAATTTCTAAAATCATACGTTGTAACATTACTCTTGAGATATAACTTTTAATCCCTTAACTAAATAATACCATTCTTCAAATGGTGTTCATGTAACAATGCAACCTTCTTGATAAGTAAAGTAAATTTCAGACGTCTTTGCTAGATTTAAAGAGACTCGGATCCGAGGTAAAATACATGATCTGTTTGATCGTTTGCTTGACAGAAAACCCCTTTTAACGATTACAGTATGAGAAAATTTTTATGTAATGGGATCTATATTATAACATTGCCAAACCCTGATCACATTTGATATTAAAAAGTATGTAAAAAATGCCAAGAAACAATATATTTTGATAGATAAATGATAACGAGAATGAAAGTAGTAAATATAATCAATAGTGAAGGAGGAAGAATACAACCAAAGGTGGTCACAAAACAAGAAAATACGAACTAGACTGACAGACAACTGACATTGACCCAACCCCAGAGATTGGCCAGATATTAACCAAAGTAAAGCGAGACAAGAAGACAGTGAAGAAAAAAGAAAATAAAAAATTACATGGCCATAACAATTAACTCACAAGATTGTTTTAAAAGAGCATAATTTTTTATTATTGTTAATAATTTATGTTTAAATTTTTATTAGTGGTAACTTGTAAATGACAGGATCTCAGCAATTGTTATACATAAAAAAACCATGTGTAGATATGATTGTATGTACATCCTTATCTATAGGTGATGTGTCAGCTGTTATGTTTAAAATTACACTCATACAGACAGAGAATAGAAATGTGTGCGTGATTCAATCATAGAACAAATTGTATATCCTACTATATACTTTGGAACTTTTACTAAGATTATTTCAGCAGTATGTATGTTATCTCAGCATTATGTGTTTGAAAGTATAAGGTTTTGGAGAGTTTATTTATTCGCTAATATTATTGCTGTTGCTACAGATGTAGTAGGTTTCAATTAACACAATATATTTTAACATTATTAAATTGTTGTTATTATTACTAATTATGACATTTCAGACCAATTTTTATCACTTTAATGACAATATATACAAAGTTATGTTTTATTTGAAAGATGTATTTACAATACCATGTTGTTTGCATATTATAAAATGATATGTGACAGTCTGAAGTTAACAAAAGAGACATGAACTCATTAGATACAAAAACTTTGTAATAATAGTGAGATCGTGAGAAATATAAGGGTAATTAGAGATAGGTAGGGAGTGACAAAGATGAACAGTGAAGTGATAAGTGTAATAAAATAAACAGCATATAATCTTAAGAAAAAAGAATTAAACAAGTGTGACAAACCCAAAATATAAGCACATGTTAAATGAGCAATTAAGTTAAGTATATTAGACTGAAAGACACAGAATAATTGTGAATGTAAAAAAAAAAAAAAACAGAAAAAAATATTATCTCAGTATAAAAATCACCAGGGTGATTACTGTTATAAAAGAGATGGTGTAGGTATAACACTCACCAAATTTGTTCATTTGTTAATTTAAAGAAAGAAGTTATTGGCTTAATGTTTAAGGCAATAATTACCAGAAGAAATAGTTTTACAGTAATATGTTAGTATGTTTTAAGTAAGTAAGGAATTTATAAAGAAAATAATAGCAATACATTTATAAGAAATAATAGGCAAAATATATTAATTATGTGTAACGAAAGGGAACATGGCAGAATTATATTAAAACTTAGAAATAAGTAAATTATGTATTAACATAGTATTATCAATTTTGGACTAAAACATTAATACATGACTTAGACCAATCTTGTAAGATATCAAACTAATCTTTGAAAGAAAATAGAAACATCTACGTAAAGATTACAACCATTGAAATTATCCCCAAGTAAATATAGCCATTATAAAATATTTATTCAAATTAAACAAAAAATTCAAAGTTTGATAACAATGTGTTTATTTTGAGATCGACCAGGTAGAATAATTACGTTACCATGGAAACTGTGGAGTAACAAGCCAAAAATACCGTTAGATTTTTTTACTGAATGTATGACGCTTTAATGGTATAGACACTAATTTTCGAGTGACCAAAATTGTCAATTAAAACATAGAAAATATCAAAAGAAGTTATTACTAAGTGTATACCAAGACATAAGACAAAGACTGGAGCCATATTATTGAAGTTGAGGCCAAATTAACGAAAAAAGAAAATAAATTACTACCAATTAAACTGGAAAAGATGCCTGATGTCCTGAACCCAGCAAATTAAAGAAGATTATAGTATAACCCGTGAATAACAGATCGTATGAATTCGCCATAACTACGGAAGTGATAAGTACCTCTTAAATTACACAAAATATATAAATAAACTCACGTTAATTATCTCACTAAAGGTCGAAATCTCACTGAACTGAAATCAATTACTTTCAAAGATTAAAAAGAATACTAAGTCACTGACAATTTATAAACTAATCAATATAAACTGTTGTTAATGATCCATAACTTGTAAACACTTTTACTACACTGCGCTAAACAAATTATACCTACACAATATGTTAGTTAAGTTTACTTGATGTAAGGGTGTGTATTTTTATTGTTTTTAAAACATTTGTAATCCTTTGAACGTAACCTCAAGAACCTATGACAAACCAACATTAATAACTTGTATACAATTTTCAACAGACGCCATCATTAAACGTCTGGTTATCAATTCAAATATCGATTGTCAAACCCTGTAATTGTCTCATATAAACAACCGGAGCATTTGTATTAGAATAATTTGTATTAAATGAATAACAATCACTAATAAAAAATGTGTAAGTATTGAGTGTAACCACGGTGTTATAATTTCATTAGGAGGTGCACAATATTTTATGTACATTTTAGCAGATGACTAACGATTTACACAGCCCACGCATCGAACTGCTGTGCGCTACAGTGGGCCTAGCTGGTGGAAATATTTGAATTATTCAAACCGCCTGAGCTGCGCTGGTCATACGCCTTTGAATTTTATTTTAATTGTTTTAAGAAAACAATTTGGCGCCACCGGGAATTTCATACCCCTAATGAACATCAGGTAAGAACATCAAGACCTGGTTATTCGTACGTTCGCAACGAACGAAATCTACAGAAGTTGCACGCATTTGAACTACGGATCGAGAAGACACATACACCCATTACACACAAATTGTACATTATCCACATTTTGCAGAATAAAACGGTAGCCGTACACGACAAAAAGATACAATATATATATCATTTGTTAATAAAGAGCTGTTATCTTGTTACCTATTGAAGTGAGTGCATAAATCAGTTAAATTACCTTCCCTTGTGTCCTATAATTAGAGTAATTATAATTGTTCTAAGTGTTGTGTTGATTTTCAGTTTGTTACAACGTAGGCAGCCTGTATAATTGGCTAGCATCAATTATCACGGGTTCCCTGGATTTATAACGTATCCCGGAATGTTATAAAGTTGCGCCACTCTGCTTTGTACAAAAGAATTGATCGTGAACAGAGTGTCACATATAGAATTGCAGCACTCTGCTTTCGGGTGAAATAATTGTTACGTAGTAAAAGAAAAATAGATAACTCTCTGCTGATCTATGCACTCAGTTAATGTATTTCATGTCACCCCAAAAAAGGGTAAGTTGCATGAAAGAAAAATAGCGACAGTATTAATTTACCATTGTGAATTTATTTGTGTAAGATTACGCACGAACTTGTGTATAATCTATTTAACATATGCAAAATAATACAAACTATCATTGTATTACACCAATGCAAGTACCTACATGAATTTTAGTGCTTGTCAAACTGTTCAGTCTTTAACAGGTTTATATTGCGACAATTCAAGACCTGTAGTTTCCTGAATATGCCTGCATAGAATGTAAGTTGTATGTCTGTTGTCACGGTGAAACATATAAACTATTGACTAAATTAGACCAGGTTAATTACGCGTAAATAAATTCGTAAGTTTAATTTTGCTACTAGAGAGAGAGAAGTAAAAAAAAAAAGGTAGAATTACAGAAATTAAAATTAGAACGTAAGACAATTAATAACTAAACTCAGCTTATTACGGGCTGTAACTTGTGTAAAACGTGTATCATTGCCTCACATTCACCCCCATGTTGGAGCCAGTTGAAACCAGTCGATAAAGATAGCCGTTGCGCAAGTCTATACGCGAAAGTGGATTTGATACACCCGCGCAGTTAAGCAACCTAAGCGGACTCGATTATGAGAGCGAGAGAGAAACTTGTACAGTATACGCCCTCTTACCCGGTCAGCTTGGGACCAGGGGGTCGGCCGGTTAACAAAATGGCCGGTTAAACCGAACAAAATCAAACACTTGTACAGTACTGTATCGTTAAAAGTTGTTTATTTTACAGACATAAACATTAACACTGTATACAGTATTTCAGTTACACTTTAAAAAAATCCGTGATTGTTTTTTGCTTTTTAAGTTTGAATGAATTTTTAAAAGCGTGGTCACGCCACTTTCGCATAAACATGACATCGACACCAGACGCCTCACCTTGTTGTTCGACGTATCGCACTGCCAGCTGTAATGCTTCTAATGCGTCTTTGTGACTGACTTTTCCCTCGCTGTCTTCTTCTTTTTCTTCTATGATCCCATCTTCGTCAATATCAGTTTGCTGGCAGACAACACTTATGATTTCCTCATCAGCCAAAGTTTCGTTTTCAAGCTCTTGATCACCATTTATCCATTCTTCGACATCTCTTTCTTCGCATTCTGCCATTATTTTTTGCAGACCACAGAGTAAACTTTGATTGTCGTTATCTGGGACACGTGTATTTTCTTCCGTTATCTGGTCAACGTAATTCTCAATGCCTGGCCAAGCTTTCCTCCATGATTTTATAAAAGCAGTGTGGGGAATTTCTTCAAACGCAGCTGCTATCATGTACACCACATCTTTGATGTTTATAGTCTTTACAGCGTCTACAAGTCCTGAGTTTTCATCTTCCATTTTACCCAAAATTTCAGATAACAATTTTCGCCTATACCGTCTTTTGAAACTTGCAATAACTCCCTGGTCCATAGGTTGTATGAGACTAGTTACGTTAGGAGGCAAAAATAAAACGCTGATGTCTTCCTCACATACTAATTGATCAGCACTGGGGTGGGTCGGTCCATTGTCAATGACAAGTAGAGCTTTTACAGGCAATTTTAGATTGATTAAATGGTTTTTAACTTTTGGTATGAATTGCGTTATAAACCATTCTTTGAAAAGATGGGAGTCCATCCACGCAGATTTTTGAGATCTATAGTAAACCGGGAGGGCTTCCATATTAACATGTTTAAACACACGCGGTTTCTTCGATTTACCAATCACAAAAAGAGGAATCTTATGTGTACCCGCGGCATTTCTACAGAGAGCAACAGTCAATCTTTCTTTGTTAACTTTCATTCCCGGTGCTGATTTTTCATCTGCCATAGCGAAAGTTTGTTTTGGTAGAAGTTTGAAATTTAAGCCCGTTTCATCTAGGTTATATATCTGCTCTGGTTTAAGTTCTTTTTCGTTTATGATTTTTACGAGTTCTGTTGTAAATTCATCTGCTGCTCCTGGATTAGCGGACAGCTTTTCCCCACACACATCAAGCACATGTGTTCCATGCCGTTTTTTCCACCTCGATAACCACCCATCACTAGCAACAAATTCGGCCTGGTTTTCAAGTCTTTTGTGAAAACATAAGGCCTTTTCTTTTAATATTGGCCCACTAATCGGCGTACCTTTTCGATGTTGTTGGACAAACCATACCCAAAGGGCATCATCAACAATCTCGTTGGTTGGTTTTCTTATTGTGCAACGGGACTTGAGTACTTTTTGTGATTCAACCTGCATACAGTAATCCTGAAGTGAATTTCTGTTTCTCCGCCAGTCGTTGACAGTACTTTTTCCCACGCCTAATTCGTTACATATTAATTGTACCGATTCACCTTTGTCTAAACGTTCTAAGGTGTTAAGTCTTTGCGCGATACTGATTACTACACGTTTCCGTTTTTTGTCACTCATGTTTGTAGCACACGAAAAAAATAATGAAACTGGGTGTACTTACAGTAGTACAGTACAGTAATAATCGACACGTCTTCACATTGACAAATCAACCACTAAACTGACTAAAGACGTTCAATAAAATAAACAAGTGCAAATCATGAAACTTTTGACATGCTGGTGAGCCGTGTCGGTGTAATTTCACATTTATGTTGACGCGGTACAATCGAAAGCCGCTTGATTACTAAAAACATAAATAGATAATGTATAAACATCCGTTGAATTAACGGATATCGAAAGCGTGGGAAACAGACGAGTCTGAGGGTCGGCTGGTTAAAGCGGTAATCGAAAGCCGCTTGATTACTAAAAACAAATAGAAAATGTAGAAACATCTGTTTAATTAACGGATATCGAAAGCATGGGAAACAGATGAGTCTGGACGGTTAAAGCAGCGGCTGGTTGATCCGAGGCCGGTTAAGAGGGCGTCTACTGTAATGCCAAGTATAGTGAGTTGACTTTATTGTCCCAAACCCTTCAAGACGAGAAATCTTCTACGGTAATATTGCGAACAACTCAAAGGATAGAACATTTAACCCGGCAAATGAAAAATTTGGTGAACTGGCCTAACATTACGGAAATACCTCCTGAAGTCCAAAGTTTTGCAGATGAAGCTTTACGTCAATTACCCACTATTATCAATGAATTACGAAGAAAATCCGACTCGTTCCGAATGGATGAAATTGAGAAGTCCTTGAAGAAACTACACATCTCCACAGTTCAATCCCCTACGTTAGAACACCCTCCACCCAACACGGATCGGGACTCACCCGCCGTATCGCAAATACAACCTACTTGAGAGCAATACCCAAATAAAGATTTAATTGCCCCGACTATATTTGAAGCCCCTCCTCCCAGTGGTTTCCAGATTCGCCCCGGAATGTACAAATTGACAACACCGAACGCATCATCTGGTCCTCCTAAAGTGATGCCACACGTAAATTATAACGCAGACCTCTATAGAAAAATCACTCATCCCGTAGAAAAACTCTTAGCTGAAATTCCATACACTGATGGTTTAAATGTCACTAAACTACTGAATTTCATCAAATATCTCCTGCAGATAAAGGATCTACAGCAGCTAAATGACTGGCAAATTTTGCAAGTCCTCCTACCGAAATGTAAACCCCCATTAAAGAATCGTGTGCTAGAATCATTAAACTCTACCCTTCCAGTAGAAGAACTGCATACCACAATAATAAAATATTTTATTCCCACCGGCATTTATGAGGAACTTAAGAGAAAGACCGTACTACGAGTACAAGGAAATCATGAGAGATTGGCCCATTACATCTCAGATATCAGAGAGTCCTCTCGACTACTGCAAGTAGATAGGAATGAGAGACAGATGGTCGACACCATTTTAGTAGGATTGTCTCCAGAAGAAAGATCTTGTTTAGCGTTGATAAATCGACCCAACACCTTTGCGGATCTAGAACAATGCAGTATCCACTCTTCAAATGTATGGTACTCAGATCAGAACAGACATGCGATGAAATCAACCGAAGCGAATAGAAATGAATTGCAAGCCCTAGTGCCCGATGTGACAACCCAGCGTGAAAGGCGAGTATTCAATAGACCGCACAATTTGCACAGCCCTGGTAAATCAAATGAAACACAACCTAAAACGGAAGCAAGGTACCCTCCTCGTAATAAGAATATGTGTTATAACTGCGGTAAGTATGGACACATAAGTAGAAACTGTAACAACAAGCAATACAAACGTAAACACCCTAATCCAAAAAAAACATGTAAGGCAGGGAGACCCGAAATCCTGTGTCTTCCGCAGCAACTTGAGATCCGGTAAACCCAAAGAAATGTACGACCATATAAAAAAAAAGGAAGGAAAAGAAAAACTAGAGAAATAGATCCCTATGTTAGAAAGTTTATTGAAAGATGTAACGCGATAACTAAATGTGATTGGACTAAAAGTCTATTGCCCTTAATACAAATTGACCTAGGTGTTACCTCCACCATCGCATTAATCCATTCGGGATCTACTAGAACCTTAATCAGTCAAAAGTTAGCAGATAAATTATTCGAACACAACCTAATGAAACGCAGTCAAGCTGTGAATATAAAATGTGCTACAGCCAATAAACAGAATACAGTGATAAAACTTAGCATCACCATTAAAGTAAAAATCAAGAATCTAACGTGGTTTTTTACAATGTTAGTATGTAATGATTTAGGACCCGACTTAATATTGGGAGCTGACTTCATAAGTAAAACGGGAATAATTCTTGACATCCATGAGCAGAAATATTATTTTAGATTCGACCGTACACGGAAGTATAATTTTGATTGTAAAACTGACGAACAAGAAAGTATTAGATCATCGACTGCACACATAGTACACCAAGAGTCTGAATTATCTCATCTAGGAAATAGACATAGGCTGAGAATGCAGAAATTAATAAAAGAATTTTCCACCATTCTTACACCTAAGCTAGGACTTACGAAGCTAATAGAATATAAGATCAATCTGAGCGATCACAAAGTAATACGCCTACCCCCATATAAGTTGTCGCCTCCCAAGATGGAAGTGATGAGGGCCCATATCAACAAGTTGTTAGAACAAGGAGTCATTGAACCCTCTACGTCTCCGTATTCATCACCCTCCTTTTTAGTACCAAAAGGTCACGACAAACATAGACTAGTTGTGGACTACCGGCAATTAAACAAACGAATAGAATTTGAATCTATCCCGCTCCCAGACATCCATAGTGCTTTTCATTACTTCACAAAAGCGAAAGTCTTTACGGTAATGGATCTAAATCAAGCATTTCACCAAATACCCCTATCGGAGGAATCCAAACGTCTAACCGCGTTTGCTGTTCCTTTCAACCTGTACCAATTTACTAGAGTACCCTTTGGAATATCTCAAGGAAGTTCCGTATGTAGTAGACTATTAGAGAGAATATTTCATGATATTAAATTTAAATATGTGTATCACTACCTGGACGACATCGTAATCTATAGCGAATCGATGGAACAACTTCTTAAACATCTACGTGATGTGTTATCTCGATTACAAAAAGCAGGATTAACAGTTGACCCCAAAAAGGTAAATTTTGCAGTCCCACAATTTTCATTTTTAGGTCACATAGTGAAAGCCAACGGAAAGGTAAGCATAGACCCCGAACGAACCCGTGCAATCAGAGAATTTTTACCCCCGCGAGATGCAAAAGGTATAGCCCAATTTTTAGGAATGGTAAATTATTTCCACAAGTATATTCCCCATCTTGCCGAAATAGCAGCACCGCTGAATGCCTTAAGAAAGAAGGGAGCGAAATTTGAATGGACTGCACAACACCAAAATGCGTTCGAACAACTAAAAGAAAGCATTATATCTCCCCCAGTATTACAACTAGCCTATTTTACGAAACCTTTCGTAGTTCAGACCGACAGTTCAAGTGTAGCTTTAGGTGCAGTCATCTATCAGGAAATAGAAAACAGTAGACTACCGATTAGTTATGCTTCACGAACATTGAATGACCAAGAAAAAAAATATTCCGCATATGAATTGGAATGTTTAGCCATTGTTTTTGCGTTTGAGAAGTTTAAACCCTTTCTAGAACATAAAGAATTCCTTTTGGAAACTGATAATCAAGCATTATCTTGGTTACTGAATCACCCTAAACAGTTAGGACGTATTGGAAGATGGGTATTGAGGTTAAACTGTTACAAATTCAAAGTGCAGCATATTAAAGGTACACAAAACGTAGTCACTGATACCCTGTCCCGTATGTTCCAGTCGCCCACTAATACTCCCGAAAACAAGGAGAGTCTGGAAACACCCATTGTTAACACCGTAATTACTGAATTCCCCCTTGCGTTTACCAACATTGCTCAATATCAACAACAAGACCCTCTTCTTAAACCGATTATAGAACAACTTGAGCAAGGAATTAAATCAGAGAAATATGTATTAAGTAAAAGAATACTATGCCACAAAAGAGGAAATGGAAAGGAATTAAGGATAATCGCCCCTGATGTAATTAAGCCCATGCTGATGGAATACTTCCATTCATCCACCATTGGAGCCCATATGGGAATCAATAAAACAATACATCGCATTCATAAGGAATATCATTGGAACAATATGAACAGCGAAATAGCTAGTTTCGTAAAAAAGTGTAATTTATGCGCGCTCAGTAAGCCGGCAAGAAACAGTCAGGTAAGCCAATTAATTTCAGAAATCCCTACTACCCCTTTTTCTAAACTTTATTTAGACTTTTCAGGTCCCTACCCACGATCTAAATCAGGTAATACTATGCTACTCATATGTGTAGATTCGTTCACCAAATTTGTTTGGATGTATCCCATGCGGCGAGCGTTAGCGTCGACGACTGTAAAAATATTACAGGAGAGATTATTTAAAGATTATGGTACACCTGTACGTATAGTGTCAGATAACGGACCCCAATTTAAGGCGAAGGAATTTAAGAATGTGTTTCAGGTTAGGAATAGACCATATTACCACGACGGAGTATCGACCGCAAGGCAATATTGCTGAAAGGTATCTGCGAAACCTCAAATCTGCATTAATCGCCTACCATGCGAACGATCATACGTCTTGGGACCAGAACCTATCCTGGATACAATACGCCTTTAATTCAGCTTATCACGAAGGACATAAGTCTACCCCATTTGAGTTACTGTATAAATACAAACCAAACCACCCCTTGTCCACAAAATGGAAAATACATGACTTGCTACCTCCGCAAATATTGGATAAGCGGATTAAACAAATCTGGAATAAAGCTCGCGCAAATTTAAGAGCGAACTTAGAGAAATCCCGAAAATACCACGAGAGAAATATTCATAACAATAACAATTTAGTTAGGTACCAAGTCGGTGACTTAGTAATGTACAAGACACACCCGACTAGTAGTGCAATTGATAAGACCACCTCTAAACTATCATACCGATGGTGTGGTCCTTACCAAATCCAGAAGTACTTAACCCCAGTTACCGTAGCCCTGTACGAACCTGCGACTCGAGAATATGTACGAAGAACACATATTTCGCAGATAAAATTGTATAAAAGGAAAAGAGGAAATAGCATCGCCAAAAATAAAAAAGGTAATACTAGGTAGACAAGTTACCTTGTACCTCAGTAACCATGCTAAGTGTTAATCGTAGAATTGGGAATGAGGCCTGATCAACCTTAGATCCTGTTCAGCGAAAGATGAGGAAAATGAGTAGTCAGCTGACCACTAAATGACAAATTATTTAGAAAGTAACTCTATGAAGAGAGTAACCAAAACCCAAAGAAAGAAAAAAACCGGTAGTAGATTTAAGTAATAGAAATGAGAAGAAGTTTTTGTGTTTTAAAATGTAGTCATTAAGTGTGAATTTTACGTAATAAAAAA
Organism: Magicicada septendecula; assembly: GCA_034769895.1. Classification (NCBI taxonomy): domain Eukaryota; kingdom Metazoa; phylum Arthropoda; class Insecta; order Hemiptera; family Cicadidae; genus Magicicada; species Magicicada septendecula. The sequence continues at coordinate 668,784,587 of CM068368.1, forward strand.
AAGGTAGTTTGTAAGAATATATATATGTATATTGTTTTATACTCAGAAGAAATAAATGTGTATAACACATGCCAATAACTAAGTGAAAGAAAAAGGGAAAAGGAGGAGAGAAATTCCACACAGTAGCGGCAAGCATACTCCCAGTACCCCACTTTCGAATTTTCCTTATTAAAATTCCCCCATGTCGATTTTAAGCGGCGGAGTATGTGACGATTTAAATGGTAAATAAATAAAAAAAATTAATAATAAAAATATAAAAAAACCGAAAGTAAGTAAGTACTTTAAATCGCACGATTAAACCAAATACCCCTGAACTAACTCATAATAGTAATGAAAATTAAATTAAGAAAATCTAACTAAATAAGTAATTAAAATCTGAATGTAAAAGTTAAGAATAATACAGTTAACCCTTTAGTAAATTTATCATGCGTTGACCTGTCTATTCCGGACACAACGTGCATACCGAACCGGCAGTAAATTAGAAATATCTGTAAATCGTAATGTAAATAATTAATAATTTAAAGTCACAAGTAGTAGTAATAATAATCCCTGTAAACAAGATAAGTCTAGATAGTTTATTTTGTCATACTATAAGAATGTATTATTAATAAAGAGTTGGAACTATATTATGGCGGAGTACTCACTCCGCGTCATTGCAATCTGTAACGGTACAGAATTGTGAGCTACCCCAGTTTAATTTTATATTGCATCAATTCAATCACTTTTCAAATTGCCAGACTTCACCTGTGAGGAGCCCCAGTACAGCAATGCACACAGTTAGCCTAAACAATTGCCCAGACGTATTGCGTAACTGCCCCAGCAGCAGGCTTTTTGTGAATTACAGTATGCAGTCTATCACCAGTTGTTGCATCAGCCAGTAGCAGATAGCAGTCTTCAACCAGAGCGGTCGTAAGTTAAATAGTGGCCTCGGGCGCAAGATAGGCCGAAAATAATCTAATCGGCCTATCAAGTAAAGTGTTAACGCGCAGTTTGCCAAAAAATGTGCTTGCGAACAATGTAAGCCGACCGATTGAAAAGAATAGTGATGTTATTGGTGAAACAGCCTTAAAATTTGTGATTGAGAAAATAATCCAAGTTAAACAGTATAAAATCAGTGTTCGGAGTGTTCTACAAGCAAAAAGTGCGTAACACGTGGTGGCGGAAATTGTGGATTGCATTGACCAGATGAGTAGCAAACTAAAGAACATAATCAATTGAATAAAATTAAACACCATTTTTAGTAATTTCCTTTGTTATGTATAACGTATTAAATTTCAAATGAGATCTCTAAGGGAAAAAATTTACTACTGGTTCATAATAGTTTGTCATAGGCTAGTTGATTAAGAAATGTTTATTTTATTAATTCATAAAATTTCACCTTAAAATAAATTCAGATTTTATTTAATATAAAGTATGTGTTAGAGTAAGTTATTACGCCATAACCATTTCCTATTCTGTGCTGAAAACCTCGTCTAACGATCTTTGGGATTTTCTGAGTTTTAAGGGTGGTCAGATAGCGGGATTTTTATAGGGGCAAGAGTGTAATGGTTTCGATATTAAACCTCAAAATATCGTGGCGACCTGGGTAGTTTAATAAGGTAAGTTTAACGGGGACGATGACGGTAAGTGAAATTCTGGCAGCGGTAAGTATTATTTTATGATGAGCGTATTATTAATTAAAAGGGTAAAAGGCGAGTACCTTTACAATGGCGACCCTGCCAGGGTTCGAACCTGGAATCTTCTGATAAGTTTAACGGGGACGATGACGGTAAGTGAAATTCTGGCAGCGGTAAGTATTATTTTATGATGAGCGTATTATTAATTAAAAGGGTAAAAGGCGAGGACCTTTACAACGACGCCCCTGCCAGGATGTTCGTATAAATATTATAGGAACTAGACCTGTTTTAAAGCACAGAAAGTAGGATTTGGTAACGACGTATTTGTAAAATTAATCGTATTTAATTACGTTGTGAAAATTAGGTTATGTTTTGGTAGCGTAAATGTTGGGTTTATAAATAAATTTTGAAGTACGAGTATAGATATGGGTGAAGTAGGTGAAATGACCGACGAGGAGTGGGGTAAGATACCAAATGATAAAGGTAAGATAGTTGAAGTAATAGGGGTAGAAAATAAGGCAATAAATAGGCCTAGTGATAATGGTAAGAGTGTGGTGGTGATAAATAAAGGTAGAGAGACAGACCAAGTTAACAAAAACAAAGATGATCAGGTGACAGAGAATAAGGTAAATAATGATAATATGAGTGACTCTGATTATAAGATGAATATGTTGCAAATGATTATGGAAATGATGGACAAACATTTTGATAATATGAATAAGGGTTTTGATATGATTAATAAACGGTTTGACGAAAGTGACAAAATATTGGATGAATGGTTGCGGGAACTAAAGACAGACCGATTAAAGGAGAACTCAGAAGTTGAATTAAAACAGGTAAGTGATAACGATAATTCTAATAATGAATTAATAAATAATAGTGACAAAATAGTGGGAGAGGTAGTGTTGACTAGTGAAGATAATGATGGTGATTACAATTCTGAGGTAAGTGGGAGTAATACATGTATTTATAATGATGAAATAACATTAAATAAGAATAATGATTATATAGCTGAAAATGGGGTATCTAAGAATGATACGGTAAGTAATAGTGGTGAATTTAAAAACGTGGTGTTAGAGTGTAAGGTTGTGAGCAGAGAAAGTGTTGATGAGGTTATAAGTGTGTGTGTGTGTAGAGAGGTTAAATGGGCAAAGGGCAGATGTTCCCCAAGTTTATGGTGAAACAGAGTTTTCACAGGTGTTTAATGAGGACAGAGTTTCCTCCTGTATTTGTATGGAAGACAAGGTGTCTTCAGATGGTCGCTGTATTTTTTGTGATTTAACTGGTAAAGCCAGTAGAGGTAATAAATATTTAATGGTGCCCTTTGCATGGAATGGGAGAGTTCAGTATGGTTATGAGAGGTGTTGTAATGAAAGAGAGAGAGAAATAAAAATTTTTGAGATTAATAGAGGTTATGAAATGTTGGTGCAGGTGTTAGATATTGAGAGAAATGAAGAAAGTGAATTGCATTATGAAACATAGAGAGAGGAATATTTGAATAAAACTGTTATAAATGATAAAATAATTGACTTGGTATTGAGAAAATTTACTAACGGAGACTGGACAAAATTAACTGATAGCGACAAGTTTTATAGCATAACAAATGGTATAACGAAGGATATAGAGTTCATGGTTTATGAAAATAATAATAATACGTTTGAGGTAGATAAAAATGATTTAGTCTACAAATATGTTAGATATCTATTTGACGATGGAGGCTAGATTAAGAAATCGGAGAAGGAACAGTTTAAGTATGTGAATACATGGTAATAACTTAGCTGATTTTGACATTGAAATATGATATAACGGAATAATTAAGGAGGAAGGTTTGTAAATAAATGCTTAGTAAATTTATTGCTGTGTATTGTAGGATGTTAAGTAAACAATGTATATAGGTAATTGTGATAATAATAATATTAATATTTTGCAATATAAGTAAATAACGAGATTAATTTTGAAGACAGTAATTAAAGAATTGTAATTGTTTTGATAGCAACTGAACTTGTATTTTCAATAATTAATTTAATTAAAACAATTTGAGATGTTAAAATACTCTGATTAATTTAAAGGTTGTATAATTGAATTTTCCAATGGATTTAAATTGTTTCATGAGATTTGATATTAATTAATAAATAAATGTTACTTTGTCCGGTATGAAATAACATTGTTGTTAAATGTTTCAGAGGTTACGAGGAGATATTGGTGTGTGTATGTGGTGTGTATTTTGTGTTCATGTCAATAGGTGGATAACATACTGTAAGTATAAAGTTCATAATACCAATCAGATAGAATAAAATGCTTACAGGTGTGAAAAGAGTTTACAACAGTAAACTCAATAAGTTCAGTTCAGTTCAGTTTTATTCAATAATAAAAATGAATTGAGATAATGGTATTAAATAGAAATTGTAATTAAAAAGTAATAATAACTGAAAGGTGAATTAAAATTATATTTGGTTTGAACTGTAATAAATAGACTTTGACAAATATGTTAACATTAAAAGATTTATAGAAACAAAAAATTTGTAGGGAGTATGTGTGTCAGTATATGACGTAACCATGAATGTTGAAACTGAGAGTGTTTATAACACAAGTCTGGCAGACCATTGTTTATGTAAACAGGTGTGTTGTATGTTGTGACTGAGGCCTACAGACATACTTGGTGACAATAATAATAAAACTGTCGTAGTCTGCTGAATCATTGCCAGTAGGAAAATCCTATTATGAAATAAAAAGAAATACCATATGTGGAGAAAGGAATGTAAATTTTTTGAATCATGTAGGTAATATTTTTATGTCTGATCATTTTGAAAAATGTAATTAATTTTGAAATTGTTAATTAAAACAATATGAATTAAATATTATGAAAGGTAATTAAATAAATTGAAAAGACAATTTTTAATAATGACTTTAAATCTATTTTGATTTGAATTTTGATTGTAATGGTAAAATAAATGATTGATAAAAAACAATGATTAAAATATTCATTTAAAATTGGAAATTGAAGGAAATTTTGTATGGATATAATAAAAACCTGAAAGAAGTCCAAGCTAAGATAGTGTTTGGAAAATAAGATGTGTATATTACTGTCCATATAGACTTTTCATATGTCATGAATTTTTTGTCCTATATATATAGTAGTAATGATACCTTGTATAATCTATGTATTATTTTGGAGGGTAACAGTGTATGGGTAACGTTATTTAATTTGACCGGACTTATATGTACCATTGTATTGTATATATCCTATATTGTTTTTTTAACACTATATTCTAGGGTTTATAATATAAAATGAGCCAGTACGTTGTCAATGAACCAGTATGGCTAAGAGGAAACAAATCAGTTGTGGGATATGGAGTGATGGAAGGCCGCTTGTCGATTTTTTAATTGAATGTGTTAAAGTCAGGCGATACTGTGGTGGGTATCGGTCCGAGCTTATGGTGGTGGGATCTCGAGTAGAGAAGTCCCGTAAGATCGGGTGGGTGCTGCCGCAGTCGCCAGGCTAGGGGGGTCAGAACCCATGATTTTAGTAGAGTGCTCAGGGGGGTTGCGGCGCCATATCCTCACTGATCCTCTTAGGTTTTAGGCAATAAGAGTTTGAACGCTTCGGCCTTCAACCTCTTATTGGGGGGGGTATTGTAACGGTACAGAATTGTGAGCTACCCCAGTTTAATTTTATATTGCATCAATTCAATCACTTTTCAAATTGCCAGACTTCACCTGTGAGGAGCCCCAGTACAGCAATGCACACAGTTAGCCTAAACAATTGCCCAGACGTATTGCGTAACTGCCCCAGCAGCAGGCTTTTTGTGAATTACAGTATGCAGTCTATCACCAGTTGTTGCATCAGCCAGTGGCAGATAGCAGTCTTCAACCAGAGCGGTCGTAAGTTAAATAGTGGCCTCGGGCGCAAGATAGGCCGAAAATAATCTAATCGGCCTATCAAGTAAAGTGTTAACGCGCAGTTTGCCAAAAAATGTGCTTGCGAACAATGTAAGCCGACCGATTGAAAAGAATAGTGATGTTATTGGTGAAACAGCCTTAAAATTTGTGATTGAGAAAATAATCCAAGTTAAACAGTATAAAATCAGTTTTCGGAGTGTTCTACAAGCAAAAAGTGCGTAACACGTGGTGGCGGAAATTGTGGATTGCATTGACCAGATGAGTAGCAAACTAAAGAACATAATCAATTGAATAAAATTAAACACCATTTTTAGTAATTTCCTTTGTTATGTATAACGTATTAAATTTCAAATGAGATCTCTAAGGGAAAAAATTTACTACTGGTTCATAATAGTTTGTCATAGGCTAGTTGATTAAGAAATGTTTATTTTATTAATTCATAAAATTTTACCTTAAAATAAATTCAGATTTTATTTAATATAAAGTATGTGTTAGAGTAAGTTATTACGCCATAACCATTTCCTATTCTGTGCTGAAAACCTCGTCTAACGATCTTTGGGATTTTCTGAGTTTTAAGGGTGGTCAGATAGCGGGATTTTTATAGGGGCAAGAGTGTAATGGTTTCGATATTAAACCTCAAAATATCGTGGCGACCTGGGTAGTTTAATAAGGTAAGTTTAACGGGGACGATGACGGTAAGTGAAATTCTGGCAGCGGTAAGTATTATTTTATGATGAGCGTATTATTAATTAAAAGGGTAAAAGGCGAGTACCTTTACAATGGCGACCCTGCCAGGATTCGAACCTGGAATCTTCTGATAAGTGTAACGGGGACGATGACGGTAAGTGAAATTCTGGCAGCGGTAAGTATTATTTTATGATGAGCATATTATTAATTAAAAGGGTAAAAGGCGAGTACCTTTACAAATCTACCTGTTGTAACGATGCAAGAGTAACGATGCGGCTTTCAGACTGTAAACACCTCCAAGCGAGGGCTCTTCATAAAATGTTTTGTTATTCTTTTTGATTTTTAATTGAGTGTTAGCTTCCACTAAAATCGTAGAGAGCTAGTTATATATTGAAGATGTAGTGAGGAATTTGTTAGAAAGTGTGATAATGTAAAAAGAATTAGTATATAAGGTGATGTCTCAAGTTAATTAAAAAAAACGAACTCTCGAATATTGTTCGAGTAATGTAATTCAGATATTAATGTAAAAAGAAGATGCAAACTCCAGTACTACGGTGCCAGTAAATATGTGACGTGCACAACTGCAGATAGGGACGACTACCACCTACACAACACTTACCATAACCACCGAGGATCAGCACGACTTCACGCAGCTTAACATCCATCTCCTCGTTAATACACCCAGAGGACTTTCACCGGAAACACCACCCAATTGACTACCCCGACTAACGGAGTACCGAAGATTCACGCCCCAGGACACGGACAGAAAAAGCGTATCTAAGAGGTGACTCGGTAGCTCGTCTACCGAGAATTATGTACATTTAAAATATAAGTTTTCATACATGCCAAAGACTTTTCAAAAGACAATAATCATCTCTAAGCATTAAGTTTTAGAAAAATGTAACCAGTAATTTCTAAAATCATATGTTGTAACATTACTCTTGAGATACAACTTTTAATCCCTTAACTAAACAATACCATTCTTCAAATAGTGTTCATGTAACAATGCAACCTTCTTGATAAGTAAAGTAAATTTCAGACGTCTTTGCTAGATTTAAAGAGACTCGGATCCGAGGTAAAATACATGATCTGTTTGATCGTTTGCTTGCCAGAAAACCCCTTTTAACGATTTCAGTATGAGAAAATTTTTATGTAATGGGATCTATATATATATCATTTGTTAATAAAGAGATGTCTTCTTGTTACCTATTGAAGTGAGTGCATAAATCAGTTAAATTACCTTCCCTTGTGTCCTATAATTAGAGTAATTATAATTGTTCTAAGCGTTGTGTTGATTTTCAGTTTGTTACAACGTAGGCAGCCTGTATAATTGGCTAGCGTCAATTATCACGGGTTCCCTGGATTTATAACGTAGTCCGGAACGTTATAATATGTATACCGGGTTGGAAATGAAATGAGCTTGCAAAATTTTTATTGGTGTTTGTGTGTATATTGTAACACAACAAAATGTTACATAACCTAGACGTTCACCAAAAGGGTAAATAAATACACTGAAATAATAAAAGTGAATAATTTATGATGAAAGTAACAAAGAAGAGAAGGACCAACAAAGAAGAAAGAAGAAGAAGGATCCCAAGAAGCAGTGAGGAATACACTGCATGACACTACAACAAATACTATGACTGACTCTAACTAATGGACATGCTAAGTTCACTATAAGCTGTCATACAAGCCAGTCAATGACATGAATGTAATGTCATGTGTTGAATAAAACTAATGAAATAATGACTAAAATAATGTAATATCAGTAACAGCATTTTAGCTGAAAATAAGGGAACCATGACCAGTAAATGACAAAGCCTATGACTAGATTAGCTATGGCCATAATGTGTATTAAAACTTGCATTACAAACCCAAATGTAATATTGAGAAGTAAGAATACTTATAAAAGGAAGCCTTATGAGGATGAGTAACTTCCTGATTATACAAAATGTAACTAGTAACAATTATTAAGGCATAAACCGATACTAAAGGTATGTCTAGACTATGCCTCAACAAACGTTTGTCAGTAAATTAATAAGGAAAAAGGACTCCTAGTGTACATAAAATTTACTGAACAACCAATATAAATAAATGTAATAGGGAATATCACCACTCAATTATTAATGAATAACGTTAAATTGAGTAGGCCAAACGAAATGTAATTAGAAATAAGGATTTTCGATAATAATGTATCGCATTAATTATGTTAAGATTTAATCTTGTACAGTCATAAATAGCTATTAAGTATAATCACAAATGTGTTAGTGTTCCAACAAAGACGTTATAAAGAAAACGACATGTAAAACACTAAACATAAAAAGATAGGGAAGGATTGTATTTGGCATCGCTAGCAGACGACAATGAGAAACCACGTTTCTAAACATTATTTATTAGCATTGTCAAAGAAAACGCGGTTAAAACCAGTGTTAAGTCACATCAAATTAAAGCCCATAAACTAAACTTTAATTTGGTGGTAATAACCTCGTGATCGAAACTATAATAAGTGCGTAGTGCGCGTTAGCATCATTTATTATTATAAAGTGAGAAATTGGTTGGGTAACCAACAACACAAACAACTGTCAGTAACGTTTGCCGAACGGCGGTTAAAAAACAATACGTCATTTTTGTAACGGTTGTCAGAACCAATCAGAAAATAGCTTACTAAACGATTTCACCGCCTAAGCCCTATGAAGCAAGGGGGTATATAATCAAAGACGGAGCGAATTCGTTACACACTGTTTTGTCATCACTCGAGCGAGAAGGTCGTCGCTCGTCAACACCACATTTTAATAACTTAACGTAATATGTAAACAGTGAGTCCCTTTAAAATTTTCTTCAACACAGATAACCATACAACAATTGATTACCAGGAAGTGCATCGAATGTATAGTGAATATTTTCATTTGTGCGCGATTTTAGAACGAGAGAGAGAGTTTAATAACCAGTAAGTAATATAGCCCAGATTTAGTCAGAAGAGGGCCGAACTCTCCGTTCTTAGTTCGTGTGAAGTGTAATTAACCAGTGGTCATTATAATCCGACCACTGGAGTGTTTTAATAAATTTTAATCTATATGATTAAAGAAAAAAGGTAACACTGTGACAATTTATTTTATTTATCTGCTTGCACTTATAATCATTTACCACAAAATTGTACTGACGCAAGAACAACAAAACTTTCTATCTGATACACCGGATCAAATTCATTTAGTGGATTTGTCAATCCTATGTAAGATATTTGTATTAGTCCTAAGTTTTAAAAATATTTGTTAGTAAATAAGTCGGCGTGACTAACGCTAACCTGAGAAAGGAACGAATGTTAAAAAAGAGGCCAAATTAGTAATTATTGTCATTAACGTCTGTCAAGGCATGAAGTAGTTCTTTCTTGTATTTCAAAGAATCTACCCATGAGATATATAAAATATAATTAAAAGATAATTTGTTAATAACCATAAGAGTTTATTGTTCTATCTGAGCTAGACCGTATTGTAAACGGACGAAGTAATACCAAAGTTATATTAATGTTTCAATTGTATTTGTAATTGTTGAGTTTATTTTCATAGGGTAAAATAAAACCCGTTTGTTTTCAGCATAAACCTTGATTATATTTATTTCAAATAGTGAGTTAATAATTAACTTTGAATACAAGGAGATAACTCTGAATAGAGACTCTATGATATTAGATTTGAATTGCAGTGAATGCATTAAGCATTTAAACACAGTTTAAAGAAAATTTATCAATTTCTAAATTTTATTAATTGGTTTTTCATGGGAATTTTCCTCAAATAAACCCATGTGGCGCCCTTATAGTAAACAAGGAGTGTTATAACCTTGTTAATAAAGCAAGCTGGTGTTGAGTACATCTTGACAGCTTATTTTTTTGTAAGTGAACTTCAGAACTTCTAGTATCACGAACAGGTACGTGAAAATATATATTATTATAAATTTTTTGTTGTCCAGACGAGACTTAACGTTACGTACTCTGACGACATTGAACCGAGAAGAGGAGTTCCGCTGCAAGATCGACGCTACGGCTACATTCATCCACCGACCAGCGACTAACGCTTTATTCACTATTATTATCAAACTTTATTAACTGAACAGTATTTATCAATTATTACTAGAGATCATTACTGCAATTATTTAAAAAAAAAAAAGTTCGTTTTTGAATTGTAACTTATTATTCATTATAATCGATTTATCACTTTAATTTTAAATACTAAATATAATTAAACTACACCCCGATAAAGGTTTAATTACAAATTGGCGACCAGCAATGTGAGGCTGTAAAAATATTAAGCGAATAAACTTTTAATATTAAAATTAAGCCCGGCAAATACAAGAGAACAATCATGCCACATACACACCGACACGACACTAGATACAAGGCCAGCCGAGGAGAAGATATACAAACAGATACTGAAATAAATATAGAGATACAAGAGACGCAACAAACATCCGAAATGGAAGTCGCGACAAATAATAATGTAGAAACCCGACCAGAAGGAACGCCTCATGCAGAACCGGAAGTGGAAATAAGGGTCGGCAACCAACCCAGACAACCTGAGAGACCCGCACAGTCAGGGGACGTAAGTTTACAAGAAGTAATGAGGGCGATCATGGAAAATAACAAAAAGACGGAGTCACTGAATAAAAATATGGAGTCAGTCCACCAGAAAATGGATGACAGCCAGAAAAATAATGAACTATTAAATAAAAAATTAGAAGATATGAATAAAAAGCTCGAGTCATGGATTGAGGATAACAGGAAGTGGAGAGAAGAAAGGAAAAACGATGGCAAACCGGTGATAGAAGTACCAAATGATGAAACCATGGAAGAATTAAGTCTACAATCCGAAGACGATGGTAAACAAGCCGAGAATGAAGAAGACTCAAAAACATTGTTATCGGAGGATACACACCACCGGAATGAAGAGAATATTCAACACAAAGAAGTCATCATTGACAGTGTAAATAACCAGGTGATTCAGAAAACCAAGGACAAGGAAATAGAGAACCACATGAGTAAGAAAAAGGAAGAAAGAAGGATGATATGTCCCAAGAAAGTGAGAATTACACGGGAAATATTAGAGATGACTAGGAGTGGATTAATTAACTTCGTGGACAACCCAATTATTCGTCATCGAGCGAGAATTAACGGTAAGAAGTATGAACAGAACTTCATAAAAATATTAAAAGTAAATCACCATAAAACCGTGAATAAAAACTTAAATAAGAATACAATTAAATCAAATATGCCAACAAACGAAAGACACCGGACAAGGTTAATTGATGCATTAATGGAGAACCGACCAGTAAAATATTTAATTAATGATCCAGATGACAGGACGATTAAAACAATATTACATACTAGTGACCATGTTATGACGGAGAAGGTTATAAACAATGAGGTATTTAAAGTGAATACTCCTAGAAGAAGGATGCATTGCAGGAAGAAGGAAAACTACCAGAAACAGATGGACCGGATCATTGAAGGATACGCCCAAGTGATCAGAAAATTGCGGCAGGAAAGGAACCAGTTGATGGAGAACTCCAGCCAGAAGACAGGAGACAACGAACCAGAGTTAGAAGAGACACCAGAAGTTAATTATAACAAAAACCAGGAGAACACCAGACACCCGGGTAACAAAGATAATGAGGAGAAGAAAAGGAAAGGACATAAGGTAGCTGAAGATTTGGTCACAACGAAATGGAAGAGCCGAATGATAGTGAGGTACGCGACCAGGGCAGAAAGAAGCCTGAACGTAAAGATGAGCCGAACAACAAACACACCGAATATAAATGACTATGGCTAAACATTAGAAACCACCAGCCACTGAAGAAAAGGACAGATATCAAAGATAACCGAGAGAAGCGACCAAAGGTTTAAGAAAATAAAAAACCATCCGAACTATGTGAAATTATTTAAAGAATATAAAAAGTATTATGCATAAAGAAATTTATTATAAAATGTATTGTAAGATGTTAAATATCATAATATATATCGTACTATAAACAGTTATAAAAAATGGATTCACGAAAACGTAATTGACCCATAATGAACCCAATAGAATGGTGAAGCACAAGAGAACCCCATATATAGACTATTGAATGGACTTATTATTATATAAGAGTGTTTATTATATCAAATATCATAAAAGTATCTACCATGAAAAGGTGAAATAAGTGATAAAGAAAAAGATTTATCATATTAAATGTGTTGAAAATATCTAATTGCATATAACAAGAATGTTTATCATATTGTATCATAAAGAAGAATGTGCTTTATAGTTATATATACCAAAAATATCTGTTATATCATAAGTAAGAACAATGTTTACCATATTAAATAATAAAGAAAAATGTGTAACATATGTATACTAACAATGTTTTATCATATTGAATGGTAAGGAAAAATGTTTATTATAAATTAAAGGATTGTATGATAAGAAAAATGTTTAGCATATCAATTGATAAAGAAAAATGTCTATTATATTGTATAAAACAAAATGATTATCTAACAAAAATGTATGTAAAAATAATAATATAATGTTACTCTGACTCTTCAAATGATTAATTTCAATATATGAAATTAAACGTCCAGAATAAATGTTAACAATTTAACATTTGAAGGAGCAGAGGAGAAAAACAACAAAGTGTCGAATATTGAAAGGAGATGGATTAAACAAGGAATGGGAATAATTAATTAAGTGATAAATAAAAATACTTATCATATTATATAACCAAGAAAAATGTATATCGTATAACATATACCAAGACTGTTTATCATGTTAAATAAATGATAAACGAGAATGATTATCAGATTGTATAAAAAAGAAAAATGTCTATTTATGTATGACCAAAATGTTTGTCAATATATTATGTGTATAACCAAAATGTTTACCAAATAATACTACTATTATTAAGGAACAAGAATGTTAAATGAACGATAAAGAAAAATGTCTAGTTGTATATACCAAAGGTGTATCAAATTGTATCTAACAAAAATGTTTATTACGAGAATATTGCAAACCCTGATAATCCAGGATGATAATGAACCAAATGTTAAAAACCCCTATATACAAGCAATGTTAAGAGTGAAGTATTGTGAACTCAAGAAGAATTTAAGGAACAACTGCATGATTATATAATGATAAATCTAAGTGTGTAATTTAAGAATATTAAGATAAACAAAACAACTTACAAACTAGTATAGAAAAATAACAACAAGGCTACTCAATAACATGGCCAATATGTCAAGTTAGAGATAAAATAATGACCTGTGAAGAGAAGTATAGTAACTAAAGTATTAAAGCATGAAAAGTGATAACAATGAAACCTCTAATACCTTGAATGTTATATTGAATATGTTATATTATTGAAAAAATGAATGATATGTTATATTTTATGTGTTGTGATAGTGCAACTGTTACTACGTGCAATTTTTATTTTTTTGTCCCAGACAGAGATGAGGATTCCTCTGATTCTGAGGATGTGTAGATGAGGAACGGCGGAGAATGCATGCCACAGTGAGCCACTCTGATTCCGAACCCATTACAAATGTTAGGGAATTAAATGGTAATATGTCAAGGATTATTAATAAAGAACTATGAGGTAAAAAAATGAAAGAACAATAGAGTTTATCACGAGAATAAAGATATGTTTAAATGATAAAGAAAAATGTATTATTGTAAAACAGGAAATTGATAGTTTAAGAAATAAAACATGTTATAACTAAATGACTTAGAATATAAGAGACTTGAAAGATACTAGTAAGCTAAAAAATAATACTAGCCAAGAACTCAAGCTAGTGTAACACACCAACAAACTATTAAGCTCAATGCAGAAAAGAAGCAGTAATAGTATAATAAAACCAAACTAAAATGATAATTTCTTCAAATGTAAAATTTCTCTCAAATTATCAATTTTGAGAGGGGAGTATATGTAACACAACAAAATGTTACATAACCTAGACGTTCACCAAAAGGGTAAATAAATACACTGAAATAATAAAAGTGAATAATTTATGATGAAAGTAGCAAAGAAGAGAAGGACCAACAAAGAAGAAAGAAGAAGAAGGATCCCAAGAAGCAGTGAGGAATACACTGCATGACACTACAACAAATACTATGACTGACTCTAACTAATGGACATGCTAAGTTCACTATAAGCTGTCATACAAGCCAGTCAATGACATGAATGTAATGTCATGTGTTGAATAAAACTAATGAAATAATGACTAAAATAATGTAATATCAGTAACAGCATTTTAGCTGAAAATAAGGGAACCATGACCAGTAAATGACAAAGCCTATGACTAGATTAGCTATGGCCATAATGTGTATTAAAACTTGCATTACAAACCCAAATGTAATATTGAGAAGTAAGAATACTTTAAAAGGAAGCCTTATGAGGATGAGTAACTTCCTGATTATACAAAATGTAACTAGTAACAATTATTAAGGCATAAACCGATACTAAAGGTATGTCTAGACTATGCCTCAACAAACGTTTGTCAGTAAATTAATAAGGAAAAAGGACTCCTAGTGTACATAAAATTTACTGAACAACCAATATAAATAAATGTAATAGGGAATATCACCACTCAATTATTAATGAATAACGTTAAATTGAGTAGGCCAAACGAAATGTAATTAGAAATAAGGATTTTCGATAATAATGTATCGCATTAATTATGTTAAGATTTAATCTTGTACAGTCATAAATAGCTATTAAGTATAATCACAAATGTGTTAGTGTTCCAACAAAGACGTTATAAAGAAAATGCCATGTAAAACACTAAACATAAAAAGATAGGGAAGGATTGTATGTGGCATCGCTAGCAGACGACAATGAGAAACCACGTTTCTAAACATTATTTATTAGCACTGTCAAAGAAAACGCGGTTAAAACCAGTGTTAAGTCACATCAAATTAAAGCCCATAAACTAAACTTTAATTTGGTGGTAATAACCTCGTGATCGAAACTATAATAAGTGCGTAGTGCGCGTTAGCATCATTTATTATTATAAAGTGAGAAATTGGTTGGGTAAAACCAACAACACAAACAATTGTCAGTAACGTTTGCCGAACGGCGGTTAAAAAACAATACGTCATTTTTGTAACGGTTGTCAGAACCAATCAGAAAATAGCTTACTAAACGATTTCACCGCCTAAGCCCTATGAAGCAAGGGGGTATATAATCAAAGACGGAGCGAATTCGTTACACACTTTTTTGTCATCACTCGAGCGAGAAGGTCGTCACTCGTCAACACCACATTTTAATAACTTAACGTAATATGTAAACAGTGAGTCCCTTTAAAATTTTCTTCAACACAGATAACCATACAACAATTGATTACCAGGAAGTGCATCGAATGTATAGTGAATATTTTCATTTGTGCGCGATTTTAGAACGAGAGAGAGAGTTTAATAACCAGTAAGTAATATAGCCCAGATTTAGTCAGAAGAGGGCCGAACTCTCCGTTCTTAGTTCGTGTGAAGTGTAATTAACCAGTGGTCATTATAATCCGACCACTGGAGTGTTTTAATAAATTTTAATCTATATGATTAAAGAAAAAAGGTAACACTGTGACAATTTATTTTATTTATCTGCTTGCACTTATAATCATTTACCACAAAATTGTACTGACGCAAGAACAACAAAACTTTTTCTTGTATTTCAAAGAATCTACCCATGAGATATATAAAATATAATTAAAAGATAATTTGTTAATAACCATAAGAGTTTCTTGTTCTATCTGAGCTAGACCGTATTGTAAACGGACGAAGTAATACCAAAGTTATATTAATGTTTCAATTGTATTTGTAATTGTTGAGTTTATTTTCATAGGGTAAAATAAAACCCGTTTGTTTTCAGCATAAACCTTGATTATATTTATTTCAAATAGTGAGTTAATAATTAACTTTGAATACAAGGAGATAACTCTGAATAGAGACTCTATGATATTAGATTTGAATTGCAGTGAATGCATTAAGCATTTAAACAAAGTTTAAAGAAAATTTATCAATTTATAAATTTTATTAATTGGTTTTTCATGGGAATTTTCCTCAAACAAACCCATGTGGCACCCTTATAGTAAACAAGGAGTGTTATAACCTTGTTAATAAAGCAAGCTGGTGTTGAGTACATCTTGACAGCTTATTTTTTTGTAAGTGAACTTCAGAACTTCTAGTATCACGAACAGGTACGTGAAAATATATATTATTATAAATTTTTTGTTGTCCAGACGAGACTTAACGTTACGTACTCTGACGACATTGAACCGAGAAGAGGAGTTCCGCTGCAAGATCGACGCTACGGCTACATTCATCCACCGACCAGCGACTAACGCTTTATTCACTATTATTATCAAACTTTATTAACTGAACAGTATTTATCAATTATTACTAGAGATCATTACTGCAATTATTTTAAAAAAAAAGTTTGGTTTTGAATTGTAACTTATTATTCATTATAATCGATTTATCACTTTAATTTTAAATACTAAATATAATTAAACTACAAATGATAAAGGTTAGTTACAATATGAATTTATAAAATGTCAATGTTGTGTTGTACTGTTTTTGTTCAATTGTGAGAAGTAATGCAAGACATGTTATTACGCTCGTTTGTTTTATTGAATATTATTGATGTGAGCCGGAAGTAACCACTATTTTTAATACAAAATTTCTCCATGTACATGTTCCGTCGGACCTTGTTGAAGTTGCTCCTATTTGTTCAAACTTGTTGTATATACTTGCACTATTTGAAGCATATCGGTTTGTCCAATGATTTTCTAGCTGGAATGTGTTCCCATTGAGGGTCGGGAGCAATTAAGAGTCATGCGTTCTTGATAGCTGAGTTACCCTTCATGTCTGTATATAAGGGATTAATTTTTTTTATGAAAAATTAATGGTCGGACACGCGACTCAATCATGGATTTGTAGTTGTGAATTTTGGTGATAAATTTTTATTTGCAGAATTCGGTCAGGTAATTATGTTGTGGACCAGTCTGAGAATTATGTATTTGTTTGTTGTATATCGTGTGGTATTTTTTTGAGTGTTAGATAGTGTTTGTGTTATATTTATGGTGTATATATTGTAAAGAAACAGTTTAATCAGATGTGTTGTTACTTATATGAGACTCCCGTGTATCAACGTTAAGCCCCACGTTGAATGCGGCAATTTGTAATAGATAAATTAATCGAGATCAATAAGATTTATTTTAGGTTTCGGGGTTTAATCAATCTGTTATTAGTGAAAATATTTATTATTTTGTTATTACAACTTATATGTAGACCATAACACGGTTTTACCTAATTACTCAATGTTTACTCAATGTTACTTCTATATTTCGTGCATTTAATGAATAAATTCTCTCCAACCCTAGTCAGTCCGTATTGTGTAAATCAATTCAAAAATGGTGCAGGAAACACGCTAGTTCAGTAATCTCACGTTCTACCAGCTGTCGACTATAAGCGCTATTATTCATAATTGACTTGTGCCTCTAGGTTAGCTTGCTCGCCAGATTTTAATCACCCTTTTTACCTGTAAATTACTACACACACAACGTACAATGCCTATACTACAATAATATAAAACATCATCATATACAAGAAGGATTCTTTATTTGTATTACCTTTCAATTCAACTTCTAACAGTGCTCTTCATGGTTACAATATAGTTAAATCGATTGTATAATTATGAATCGATTAGTTAGTTGACTATTACCTTTTTATTTTATACAAATTAAATATAATGTTAATTATCTCTTATCCCAGGGTACGTTTGATTCTTTGAACGATTAGTAAGGCCAGGTAATGCAAAATTAAGGTTACTTAGTATTACAAAATGTTATTAGTTCTTACTATATTAAAATTATGTATAAGCTGGTGTTACCGTACTGGACGATTCTCAAGGCAGCATTGCTCGTTTGCAAACGGTTGAAGATTTACAGTTGAGGTTACGTTAATCCAGAAAAGTTGTTCCGATTATTAATAAAATTAAAGGGATAATGTCCTGGAAGGCAACGGGAACTCTTCTAATCTTCGTTCTCCTTCACGATCCTTGTGGTTGTCGGTCCCGGTGGAATTGGTGTCGTATTATAAATTCTTTCTTGAAAGTGAGGTTTATTTCTTCAGAAACAAAGGTCCTTGAGTATATTTTTTCTATAATTCCATTAATTCAGACTTTTTTATTCCATCAATGAGTCTCCTGGTTAGATGGGAAATTGAGTTCAATATTAAATCCAATGGAATTATCTTGAAGAGTGAAATACGAATTCCTCGACCTTTTGGAGGTATATGGTTATATTTTTGAAATCTAATTCATTGATTGTTCATCGGTTTAGTTTACAGGAATTGGTTTTTACTTTAATTTATTAATTTTTGTTTATTTCATATTAATTTGTCTTTTTTCTTAAATTTGTCTACTCATCTGAACTCAATAGTATATAACAATCGAATAATTGAAAATCAACAAGATTTTTTACATTTTAGTTACCCTAACAACCACTACTTTCTGTCATTGGATGACATTTGATATCCTAGAGCCAGAATTATAAAATATTACTACTCTTTTTAATAAAATACTCCATGCTTGGAATTATACCAAATTACCTAAAACTCTCACCCAATCTACCTTATTAAACCATATATATTTTACTATAGTTTCATTGGACTGGTCTTATTAAAAAGGTATTAATTTCCTTTTACAAATATTAAATTTAGGCCTATAGGTTTTCTTACAACTGTTATAATATTGTTTGGTTTTTAACTTAATTTTTCTTTACCTGACCTACTGTACAGATAGTCACTGGTTTATGGCTACTTACATTAATTTTAATTCCCTGGTTTTAATTCATTATATTAATTAGTTCATCCTTGAACCCTTCATTATTTTATAACATAACTATAATAACTACTTGCCAACTTTTAAACACTTATTGCCTTCCTGGCCAAGTTTACAAACATTAATTCAAATATCTTCATTAACCAATTACAATAAATACATTCAACATAATATAATACCTAACCCATGTACTTATACTTAATTATTCAAATACCATTTTAACATAAACAAAAGGAGTACCACTGACTAAGTATTTCTTTAAAACGACAACTCCGTTCCTACTATCCACAAAACATAAGGTAAATATTCTGTAAACACTATATCATGTTACAGCATAACAACAAGTACAATTTGCAACACATTAAATATTAATTTGGATAGTATTTTATACCTCATTACTACATATTAAACTCCTCCCATTAGATACAATGTTTATGTTTTGCATCCCATATTATTTATTACATCTTTTATATTTAGGTACACTTCAGATGTCTTAATTACTTAGTAACCTTAATATTTTGGGTATTGTTCTAGACCATATTTACTTTGTTTTTTATGTAACGTTGGGGACCTCGAATATGTTACGTTACAATATATATGTATATTGCGACAACACAAATTACTAAACTATTGGCGCATAGGATATGGTAGTATGTATATCTTAAATTAAAAGTCTATATTGGAGGGTTTAAGATTATTTATTGCACAGGACATATGTAATTGTTTATATGGTATATTTGATAAGTATAATAATGGTAGTGTTTGATATAGAGTCTTTTAAAATGTTAAATACTGTTCATACACGTGATGTGATACGTTACGTAAGTGATGATTCCCACGATGATGTTGCTGAAGAGAAGGGGGGGCTTTGCTGCGTTGTTGAGTCATCAGGCGTGGCTTATAGATGATAGACGGTTTACCCTGGAAACGCTTTCAGCTGGGCTGGTGTCCTGTAATTCCCACGATGACTCTGACGCTTTGCACACCACAACGGTTCTATGGATCTTACTATTCGTTAAATTAATATAGAGTTTATAACTAACAAGTATCTCAGGTAACAGTGAGTTTTATATAACAACGGTATATTGAACTTATACCACTCCGGACTCTTCAAGTGTTCACGCGAATCACAGGGTCTACCGCGATCAGCAGACCACCCTATGCGGAAATCTTCCACTAACGCGGAAACTTCTTGATGATACAACTTACTATTGCGTAATTATTAAATTTTACTGACACTGCAGAAAATCTCACACAGTGATACAGTTCACACTCACTTATTACACACGTAATGCTTTAGTAATAATGCCGTGTGTAAAGAGGTAATATTCAACTGTTCTGAGTCTTCACACGCGTTACTATCGCCGAATAGTCTTTACAGATTCTTGCAAGCGGAAAATCCTTGAACAAGAACTGCGCGACCCGATCGTGATAGATGGTAGAGAAGAACTCTCATAATTATGCACACAATGCTGTAATAATAATACTGTGTGTAGTTGTAAAACACGAGTAACTCTGAGTCTTCACACGCGTTACTATCGTCGAATAGTCTTTACAAATTCTTGCAAGCGGCAGAATCTTGAACAAGAATTTTACGTCCCGATCGCGATAGCTGGCTGAGAAGAACTGCCTGTGTAACAACAGGCTTAAGAAAATTTCCAACTACCTTCTGGCATTTAATTGGTGGAAGGAAGTCACATGGTTACATACAACATGACAAGCAACTTTTCATGCTGTAAAGTGCATTAACTTTGTAAGAGCATGCATAGCGGTAATCAGAATACCCTTATCTCATGCATAACTGCATACTTTAATAAGATCATATATGAATGTCAAATAATAGCCAGAAACATACAGGGATTGTAGCGAATACATTTGTCTATGTTCAGTTCAGTGTCATAACACAACGATAATTTATTCACGCACAGCCAGGGAAACGTTTACCACTCGCGCATGCGCGCACATTTCCACAAACACAGTACATGAATAAACAATAAATAAATAATACACAGTTTTACTAAACTTAAATCCTTATCCTTACTAAAATACAACTGATATCATAACCAAATCTATCAAACTACCAATTTAAACATGAATGTTCATAGTCTGTGTATTATATGAGCTTGCCCCGCTTATCAGGATCCTGTGATTTATTGCAATATATATATATATATATTGTCACCGGACAAAAAGCTTGCCGCATGACAAATGGCGCCAATCGTACACTCTAGTGTTTTTGGTGGCCCTAAAAAGGACCTGGTGGCGAGAACGGTGATGTTGGTAGTGCTGCGCTGAGATGTTCGGCGGCTGCGCCCGCTGTTCGTGGCGTACTGCAGTCCTCCTCTTCTTCCGGCACCGGTTGTAGAGTCGGCTGCCGGCCCAGCGAAATCCATCGCTGGCGCGGAACTGGAGGGCAAAGACGCAAGAACGCCGGTTCTATTCTTCGGCCGTTCCTTCCGGCTGACTCCGCGCCGATGTCATCCGAGAGAGGAGAGGAGATGAAGTGCGTCCGATGGCGTGGCGATGAAGAGTGCGTAAAATTTTCTGCCGGCCCGGGTTTTATTAACTAACCGGGATCGCTGATTGGCTAGCTCCGAACACGTAGTTGGTCACGTCTCGGCGGCTGCTGATGCCGGATTGGCTCGCTGTGTACACCGCTGGTACCGGAGAGCAGATGTTCGCATACCGCTGCTGTCACAATATATATATATATATATTCAATCACTTTTTGCTACAGTTCGTTTCTTGATATATATAAAGTATTTAAAATTTATAATTATATTACCTCAAGATGTTCTTTTCCTTATTTGGAACATATTTCGAGAGTTCATGTTCTCTCATCTTCAACTATATATATTGTGTTATGGTTATTGTGTCTTCTTGAGTAAATTTGTGGAGCTTTCTCTGCCGTTTGTTTGTCCTGATCTCTTGCAGCACTAGAGGACCCTGGGACTGCTTGCAGTAGGGCAAGTTCTTCCTTATGGGTTGGTGTTAAATTGTTGTTTGTGATATTTTTTTATCATTTAATTCTGGTGGACACTTATCGAATTTCAGTAGTAAGAGTGGCATTCCAAATGAAGAAGGAATTAAGATGAAGTTGAGTAAGGAATTTTTTTGGGGGGCCTTGTTTTTGAAACAGGAATTTTAACGCCAACTGCACTTAAGACAACATATTTTAGAAATAATAAATAAAATAATTAAACCAGAATCAATGGAATAGTTTTGAACAGTAATACAGATTGACGAGAGACAACCTTTGGCCAGCTGATAGCCACAGCTCTAATGGCATTTCAAGCATTGTTCCCTGGTTATCTGATAAACCGGTGGATAGCCTCATGTTCTTATTGTATGTTTGGCATTCCGAGTTCAAGGGTAATTTTAATTTCTTTCCTTGCAATCAGCTGATCCATTGTTGACAGTTGTTAACGGGGTATTATTGTAGGGTCCGATCCATCCCGCATTCCCGGGTTGATATCTGCCGTTGCTATAAAGTGGGGCGAATTTTGGCCGTGTTGTAAAGAAGTTACCACCCCCTTTCCACAAGTATTCAGGTTACTGTAAATAAGGCGATGTAGAGTTAATGTTCGCGTGCCCCCGTGCGGTCTTCCTCTGCCTAGTTAATCGGGGCCGTCTGCCCTAGTATAGGAGAGTTGATCACCCACATATCTAGGTTGGAGTTACCTTGTTGGGTTGTATATGGGTGGTCGGTCCACGAGGTGGACAGTAGTACGTCAGTAGCATCTTGTTGGCCTTCGGGCATGGATGTGAGTGGCAGTAGGTGGTGGTCACCCGTGAGGGTGATGTTTGGGGCGGCCCTTTGGCATTGGCATGGCCGAGGGGATCGTGTGGGGATGGACGTTGTCTAGTTGAGTGCTGTTTGGTCCTTGGAAAGGGGGATAGAAGTTGTCCTGAGTAGATATTAATTTGGGTTCTCAGTTTGTAGGTTTGGAGGCCTTAGGAGGTCAGAACTCAGAGTACGTCCACGATTTTCGTTTTTCTTCTTTTCTCCTTCTGTCTCTTGTCGCTCTATGCTGACCCTGATCAAGTCAGCATGCAGTACCTCCACACTAACATACATACTCATTCAGACACACAAACACACACACACTCCACTTCTTCCTTCCTCTTGTTTCGTTTTCTCTCTGAGCCTCTGTTCTCCTGAGTGCGGTATGTTTTCTGAGACTTCCCAGGACAGCCAGGAGACTTGTTGGTAATACTGACTAGCCAAGAGGCTGTGCTTTGATTTTTGGGGTAATCAGATTGCCCTTTTGGGGTGAGGGTGTGCCGAGGCACAGTTTAAATTGGAATACCTCGGCCTGAATTTAATTTAAATCGGCGTCACCGCGAGTTGTTTTTAAATTTGTCAGTGCGCTATGCTTTCTGGATCGTGGGTCAAGGTCGCTGTGGCAGCGGCGCCGACTATCGATATTACGTGCGGCGAAGAAATTTAGTAAACTATATCAGCTGTATACCGTGACCTTGCATTTCGCTACCGTTAGCTGTGTTCTGTGCACAATTCTCTCCATCTCATTTCTACCCCATTTTTGCTGATGTGAACAACTGGTCCGGTGGTGATGTTAATTATCTTTCACATGCATTCGTGAAGTGCTAAAGCGTCTCAGGTAATTATCTTATATAACAATTATTCAATAAAGAAGGGGCATGTGTTTAATTAAATAGGGAATGTGTAATGTGTCAAAAAGGGGGTTTTTATTTTTCATTAAATTTATTTACAGTTATTTTGTATCATCATTGCAAGTCCCATATGAAATAGCGTTGGATTCAAACAATGAACGCTAACATAACTTTTTGGGCGGGGTGTTGTCTGAGAACGCAATACTTGTTGGGAACTGGATGTTTGTCACATACGATATGCACATCCACTAGTCGGGGCGTGGCTTCTACGCTTAACAGGCGAAACCGACGTTATGAAAATGGTGAAGCAGAAAGATTGTCGCGCCATGTGCTCTGGAGACGGAGGAAATCAAGTAGAGGCTCCACCCACCTAAGCCTCTTATATCGTCACCGTTTAACATCGTTAGCTCATTGGGCACATAGACAGACCATACTTGGTGTATGACGACAAAAAAATCGTAGCCTGAAGGCAGTGCCTTCCCTTTTCAGCAACAAGCTATAGTGCGGAGTCTAGTGAGCACGCTCTCCCCAGTCGACTAAATAACTCTTCCCCGGCCGGGTGAACACATAGGCTCGTGGGCCTAATTTTGATAAAATTACTAAAAATGTGAGTCAACTAGAATGTGATAAACAGTGAAACATTAACATTTTAATCAGTGAATCAAATTTAACCAGCAGAAAACTTTTTCGGACAAACCAGTGAACGAAACAAAAACAGACTAATAACAGCACGTGTCGGACACAGGCATAGAAGTAAAACCATAACATTTTAATTCAATTCAATGGGGAAAATTATTTAATAAAGAGCTCTAGTTTTTTCCTTTTTAAGGGAAATGATGTAAATCAGGTATGAGAGGGAGAGAGTGAGCAAGCTGGGTTGCTTTTTAAAGAATTATTTAGACTATTTATTAGGATAAGTGAAGCAATGTTAAAGTAGCCTAGATATTTGTTTGTTGTATTTTTAAAAGAAAAAAGTAATTGAAAGAAACAGTAATATTTATTGAGAAGAGAAATGAATAGCAAGTAAATTCAAAGAGAGTATGAAAGAAGGTTAAATAAAAAATTGAGTTGATTAACAAATACAATAATGACGCAACCCTAAATCACTTATAGGTCACGAGTTCACGTGAAGACCCTGGAACCCAAGACGAGGTAAGAAGTGTGTAAAATGTTTAATAAAATTATTAAATATTTTGTTATTAATCAGTAAATTCTCAATGGCGCAACCAAACAGGACAGTTTACACAAATTCATAATTTGTGCAGACCACGTCTACTTGAAAATAAGTGATTTAGTGGTTGAGGCAGAGTGCGTAAAATATTACGAAAAACGATGTCATGTTAGAGTAGGTTATACGTAAGTAATACCTATACTAGTGAATAATATTTAATGAATGCAAAATAAGGATTGTTAAAATAGATAATTTCATAGTTTAAAAAATGGCAGGTAGTAATAAGAAAGATATAAATGAAATAATTAATTTTGATGAATCAGCTGTTATGAGCAGTCTTGAAGTCCATTCGACTCCAAATGTGGGTCAGGACAATAAAATAGACGAACTAAATATTACAAATGAAATAAATGTCACGAATGATTCGGGGATTCAAATAACCCCAAAACTAAGTAGGGAAAATAACAAAAATAATGATGATGAAGTCAGCTTCACTGACAGTAATACAGAAAGTCAGTTGGCAGAGTCAAAATTAATGGAAGGCACAACGAGTCAGTCGACGCTGGTCCAAAGTAGAAAATCTGACGATAGTTATGAAATGTTCAAAATGATACAAGTAATGTTAGAAAAGCATACTACAAACATAAATAGTCGTTTTGATAGTAATGAGGAAAAATTTGATAATAAATTTGATAAACTTAGTCGTGAAATTAACGAACAAAAAGTTAAATGCAAAAGCAATTTCAGTGAGTTAAAAAACTATATTAATGAGATCAATAAGCATTTTGAAAACAATAATGAAGAATTTGCCAGTAAGTTTAATGAATTAAGTACCAAAGTAGATAGTTCAATAAAGAACATAGATATTAAAATAAATGAGATAGACAGTAATATGTCAGAAAGAATAGATAAACAAATAAATGAGAATAACAAAACATTAGTAAGTACAATAAATGCGTACAAAAATGAAATAGAATCTAAAATAAATAAATGTAATACTGACACTGAATATAAATATAGCAGTGTAGTGGTTAAGATGGAAAAAATGAATCAAAATATTGATGAATATACAAGTAATACAGACATTAAAATCAATGAAATTGAAAATACTTGTAAAACGGAAATACAATTGTTACATGAGTCAGTTAATGTAATAACCAAAAATAGCATTCAATCCGAATGTATTAATGATAAAAAATTGTATTCAATTGAGCAGAGCATTAGTAGTGTTAAAGATGAGTTGAGTTTAGCAATAAACCAGAAGTTAAACAATATTAGCGAACGAGTAGTAATTACGCGAGATGTGAATAATGAAATAGAACTTGAAACTTTTTGTAGTGAGAACCGTAGAGTGCATCCAATGCAGTTTTTAAATAGAGTACGGGAATTTAATCAGTTTAACGGTAGTAGTTGGGAGGTAAAACTTATAAAAATTTTTAAATGTTTTAAGGGCAATTCTGAGATATGGGCGGAAGTACATAGAAACGAATGGGGGAGATATGAAAATTTTGAAACAGCGTTTCGTAATAAATATTGGTCAGAAGAGGAGCAGGAGATATTGCACAGTCAGATAATGGGAACAGGGAATTTTGGGAGAAATAACAGTAATATTGTGGTATATACAATGAGACTTTTCAACGAGGCAAAATATTTAGAGCCACCGTTGCCATTTCAGTCATTCGTACGCCATGTCAGCAAACACTTAGCAAGAGAGGTTCAGATCACGTTGATGATGAGAGAGGTGAGTAATATCAGTGAATTAGAAAAAGTATTGGATGTTTTTCAGAATATTAGGGACCAGGAAGCCAGCCGACGCCCACAACAACCCAATGTGAGCAGCAGAGGGAGTTACACACACAGAGGAGGACAACACACGGGAACTACGTACAATGGTAGAGAACCAAGTAGACGATATCCGATGTGGAAATGTGATGGGTGTACTGGGGAGAATTATGCTGACCGTAATTTTTGTTATAGATGTAGGAAGGTGAGGCCCGGTCATCAGCATCGGACGCAGCAGAGATATAACAACCCACATCAGAGAACCGGTGAGGGGCGAGCAGAAATACCCAGAAATGAAGGAGGACACCAGCGAGCGGACAGGGTGTACACACCAGGAGGTACGGCCGAGCAGGCGGAAAACTGAGAAGGACAACGGATGAGGTCACTGTCGATAGATGACTGCGGGGTCCATGGAGAGAGATACAGGAATCACACAATTCACACCGATATGGCGACCGAATTAATGGAAGAAGAGGAGATGGGAACGATGAGACCGGAAGCCTGGTTGACGGAGGTAAAGCTGGAAATTGAAGGTAAGCCAGTTACGACACTAATAGACACAGGCAGTGAAGTATCAGTAATAGCGTAACACGTATTAAATAAATTAAGGGAAAATAATAAAAATGTTCCATCTTTGCCAGTTGCGGGGGTAACCATTGTAGGCATTACGGGTGTTAGAAGTAAAAGGGTGACAACACAAGTCCAGTTGAGTATAGTAATAAATGGGGAAAGTTATGAAAATACATTCTTAGTTGTAAGGGGATTAAACTTAGAAGTAATATTGGGTAATGATTTTCTGATCAGGAATAATGCGATAATCAATTTTAAAAAGAGAGTCTTAGAATTAAATAATGAAGGTAAACAAATAACAGTTAATTTTTAACAGGTGTTAGATACGGTGAAGATTTCAGGGATACAGGTTATACCGAATAGGGTCATAGATAGGGACACGGAGTTTAGTATGAATATATGTAGAGAGAGAGTGAGTGATGAGAGTGAGGAGAGAATATGGGCGGATAGAGCGGTTAAATTTTGTGAAGAGGGTGGCGCAGTAGGGAGTTCTCAACGTGAAGCGTTGTGGCGGGTAGTCGAGGGTTTTAGGGGAGTGTTTGCCGGGGAACCAGGAAGGGCAAAAGGTTATGAGTGTGAATTAAAGGTGAGGGAGCATGCGCCGTATGCACAACGAAGTTATCCGGTACCATATTCAAAGAGGGCAGTGCAGTTAGAATTGGATAGAATGTTAGAGGGTGGTATTATAGAGAGATTGGTGTCGACCTATTCCAACCCTTTAGTGGTAGTTATAAAGAAAGACGGGAGAGTTAGATTATGTCTAGACGCAAGAAAGATCAACCAAATTATTATTCCTGATAGGGAATCCCCGGAAGCCATAGAGGAGATTTTTTAGAAGTTTAGTGGGATAAATTTTATGACGTCACTGGACTTGACGGCAGGTTATTGGCAGGTACTGTTAGCACAAAATAGCCGCAAGTATACCGCATTTTTATTTAACAGTAAAAATTATCAATTTACTCGCCTACCGTTTGGATTGAACACCAGCGTAGCTAGTTTTATTAAGTGTCTTGACGAAATTTTGCAACCCCACAATTAGATTTTTTGACTATATATGTGGATGACACTCTGATAGCTTCCAGAACATTCGAGGAGCATGTAGAACATTTGGAATATGTGTTGGATAAGTTATATCAGGGAGGTTTAACTGTGAATTGGGATAAATCTAAATTTTTACAGACGAAATACATTTTTTAGGATTCATCATAACACCTACAGGAATCTGGGCTAATCCAGACAAGGTGGAATCCATCTGACATCTGAGCCTAAAAACATGAAACAATTACAAAGTTTTCTTGGTCTATGTAATTTTTACAGGAAGTTCCAGCGAAACTATGCCCAGACAACAGCAAGACTCAGTGCCATGTTGCAGAAAAACAAACAATGGAAATGGGGGGAAAATGAAAGGGAAGCGTTCTACGAAATTAAGAATAAGTTTGCCGATATGATTTTGATGAACAACCCAAATTTCAATAATAGTTTTTATTTACAGACAGACGCTAGTAATATAGCACTAGGAGCCGAACTGTATCAAGAGGACGATGCGAGAGAACACCACACCATCGCTTTCGCCAGTCGGACGCTGCTAGCATCAGAAAGAAACTACACGACTACCGAAAAGGAGCTTCTCAGCATAGTGTTTGCAGTAAAGAAGTTCAGGACCTATCTGCTGGGTAATAACACCATTATCAGGACGGACCATAAAGCTCTGTCATTTCTAAACATCTGTAAGCTCACACACAGCCGGATAACCAGGTGGGTGTTAGCTCTACAAGAGTATAATTTCTCTTGGGAATATATTAAGGGGGTAGAAAACTGAATACCAGACACACTATCACGGGTAGACACAGATAGGAATAGAACGGGTAGAGATATTAAGGAAATAGAGATTTATAGGTTGTCCAGGGAAGATAAACTTTTTGGGGAAGAATTAAAAGACATAAACATAATGCAGAAAGCCGATAGCAAATTAACAAAATTATAACAAGTGTAGAGTCAGAATTAGATGAATTTGGGTATAGATAATATTTTCAAGTGTTTAATGGGAGTTTATTTAAAAGAGTAGAGGGTAGAGAGAGGGACTGGAGGCTAGTAATACCGGAGGAATTGATAGAAAAAATAGTATGGGACTGTCACTATTGATATGGACATTTTGGGGCAAAAAGTGTGTTAGTGTACTAAGAGAATCTTGTATATTTAGAAATATGGAAAGGCACGTACGAAAAATACTTAGAATTTGTGAACTATGTCAAAAATCCAAAGTTGTGAATTATAGGGTCGAAGGTGAGTTAAATTACATTAAGGTGGAGAAACCATTCGACTTGGTAGCAGTAGATTTGTATGGCCCATTGCCAAAGGGTAGGGGTGGTGTTATGTATATTTTCGTTGTGCTTGATACTTTTTCCAAATATGTCCGATTGTATAGTGTGAAGAGAGCGACGAGTAAGGTGCTGAGTGAGAAGATCACCCGCGACTACATGGTCAACATCGGAAAGCCAAAAATAATCCTGTCAGACCACGGACCACAGTTCATCAGTGGAAAATGGCGCCAGACTCTCGGATGGGAAGGTATCATCCCAAAACACACGGCAGTATATCATCCGCAGCCCAACCAGGCGGGAGAGGGTCATGAGGGAATTGGGCAGAATTTTCCGATCATACTGTCACGCCAAACATAGCGAGTGGCCTTTGTACATTCAAAGAATTGAGAACTGGTTGAACAGCATAACACGAGTCGACAGGGTTCATGCCTTACTAGTTGATAAGGGGGAAGCGTCCACCTCGGATTTTAGAGCAGTTATTCGATTATCCACCAGAGACGAGTACAATAAACCAGGACGTAAAATTGAGACTGGCAAATGAAAGGTTATTGACGAAAGGAGAAAGGAGGAAACGGAGACATGATATGAAAGGTAAGTGCGTGAAATATGAAACCGGGCAGTTAGTGTTAGTAAAGCGACATGATTTGTCGAGTGCTCAGGACAAGGAGATCAAGAAGTTCTTCTTACTCTATGAAGGGCCTTTGAGGTAATAGAAGTTAAGATGAGAAATTCATATGTATTACAGAACAGACAGACAAGGGAGATAGTAGGAACACACAATGCTACAAATTTGAAGTTGTATTGGTCATCGTAGGAGTTTTAACAATGGTAGTCTTTTATATTAATGTATGTATGAAATTTAATTTGATGTTTTATGTTTCCAGAAGGGACTCTCCCCCATTTTCGGGCAATCACAGACTCACCACCTCTGATCGTGGGTTTTGGCAATCTGGAGGCGGACCATGGTTGGCGGTAGCCTCAACAACGGGGTGAAAGCAACGATGGTCTTACTCCACAAAAAGGTGTCAGTAGAAATCTTTGCGTACAGGAACGGGGAGGGGGACCCCTAGTTTCGTGGAAAGGTAAGGTAGAGTCACATATTAAAAAAAAACATATATATGTATATATATAGATAGAAGAGAAAAGTTTTGATGGTGGTAGTATTTTTCCACAAACCACAGTAGTTTTGTTTTAGAGATTGTGAAATAAAACGACCCAAAATTTTGTAATTTAAATTTACCTTCTCAAGGAGTTATTCTCCTTTAGAAAACAGAAATGTATTTTATTTTAATGTAAATTTGTAAGATGATCCATTGTAGTACTTACTATCTTATCATAAAGAAGAGGTTAGTGAAAAGTGTAAGCTGGAACTTGCAAAAGTGTCTATAGGAAAATTTTATGAAAATAAAAGAACTTGTTATCTTACAAGATTAATGGGTGTTTTGGGGGGGATGTTTGGTGTCATTAGAAGTGAAAATAAATTGTGGAATGTAGAGACAGCAAATGTAGAAAGACATAAGTTTAGATATACGTAGGCTATTGCAGTGGCGGCATGTGCCACTGTAGATAGCAGTAAGGTTGATGAGTAACGTCAAGGTACGTTACCATCATCGGAGGCCGAAACTGGCGTATATACACTGGACAACCACTTATATAATTTTATATTATATGTTAATTGCTACCGTGCAGTGTATTCTAAAGACGAAGTGAAAACATGTGACTGAGAGAAGATTTCTCCACCTTTTCGGGCGATTACTGTCTTACCAGCACTAATCGTGGTTTTGGATGACAGCCAGCTGTGGGCAGCAATTGTAAAACTGACCATGGTTGGTTGTCCTTGAAATTGGTGAAAATTGAAATTAACGGGGGGCCACTTAGGGGAAATCCCCGGAACTATGGAACAGCAGCTATCACCTTGTTCGAGTAGGAACAGCAAAACAGGTGATAGACCCGCCTTAAGGGTATAACTATGTAACATTTAGATATGATGATATCTGTCAATTTAAAAATGTAAGGCCGAAGCAAGGACAGGAGATGCCAAAATTCCTCCAAAAAATTCCGTTCTTGTGGAAGCAGCTGGACGCCACAGTTCAGTGGGGGGTCATAGTGTGTGTGGCAAGAAGGTTACTCATGGGAGTAACGAACTAAAATTTGAAACTTAATGATGCTGACTAGCTGATAAACTAATTAACTAATTCTATTTAGATTCAAGAGATGATTAAAGCAGAGAAGTTGTTCAGAAGTAATTGCTTTAAATGTGTTACGCTCTGTATAATGATTTTATAAAGGACTTTACTGATTTTGAAAAGATTATTTCAAGTAGAGAAGATGTTTATCATATTTTGTTTAGTATGTTCTATTATGTTATTATTTTACTACGTTAGACTGTAAGAGTTATAAACATATGTTGTGTATTTTTCATGGTATAGATTTGTGTAGTGTACCTAGGGTAAGGTCATTCACCTGACCCAGAGAGATCAGCTGATGACTGATGTCAGAGTCATGATATGTTTCTAGTAATTGACTCATGGATTCTTTTGTCAGTTAATGTAATTGAATAATTTTGTTTTGTGGGAAATTGATAAAAGAAATATTTTTGGAAAGTAAAGGTTTTTTGCAAAAAAAAAAAAAATTCTATTCTTGGCAGTAAAGAATTTTATGTTAAATTTTTAGTTTCAATATAAGTAGAGAAGAGTTCAGCTGATGTGTATTTTAGGTTATCTTTGTAATCAAGTGTAGCTATTTCTGAATATATGATAGAAGTAAGTTGTTTATTTTTATTTGTTTATTATGATTGTGAGCATCTAGTTAATAAGAGTAGATATAATAGATATAAAATAAAGGCATTAAAAAAAAATTATAATTAAATTCATTAATTAAAGTAAATAAAATGAATCATCTTAAAAGGGGAATCTTTGTTAAGGGATTTGGGTTTATTGCTTTATCGAACAAAATTTACATAATTGAGTTGATTTGAGACCGTGACGTCAAACCAATTAAATGAGAAATGAAATTGAAAATAAAATAGAAAATATTTTGGAATTTGATATCAAGAAGTAGAATGTAAATGTGTATTTAATGTAATCATGAGTATGTGTACGCACCCAGTATTTGGTAAAGGCAACCCAGTATGTATGTAAGGGGAGACATATCGGTGGAGGATCTGGTATGGTATGAGGCCATTTTTTGAACTTTTTTGATGGGATGAGTTGAGGTTAGGTGGTACTATGGTGAGTATCTGTCCGATTTTATGGTGTTGGGATCTCGCATAGAGAAGTCCAGTAATCTCGTTCGGGTGCAGCCATAGTCGCCTAGCCAGGGGGGTAGTTTACCCATGATGTGTTAAGAATTAAAGGGGGTTGTTGGCGCCATATCCTCACTGATCCTCTTAGGGTTTAGCAATGAGAGTTTTTCTGTGTCGGCAGAAAACCTCTCATTGGGGGGGGGGGTATTGTAATGTGTCAAAAAGGGGGTTTTTATTTTTCATTAAATTTATTTATAGTTATTTTGTATCATCTTTGCAAGTCCCATATGAAATAGCGTTGGATTCAAACAATGAACGCTAACATAACCTTTTGGGCGGGGTGTTGTCCGAGAACGCAATACTTGTTGGGAACTGGATGTTTGTCATGTACGATATGCACATCCACCAGTCGGGGCGCGGCTTCTACACATAACAGGCGAAACCGACGCTATGAAAATGGCGAAGCAGAAAGATTGTCAGGCCATGTGCTCTGGAGACGGAGGAAATCAAGTAGAGGCTCCACCCACCTAAGCCTCTTATATCGTCACCGTTTAACATCATTAGCTCATTGGGCACATAGACAGACCATACTTGGTATACGACGACGAAAAAATCGTAGCCTGAAGGCAGTGCCTTCCCTTTTCAGCAACAAGCTATAGTGCGGAGTCTGGTGAGCACGCTCTCCCCAGTCGACTAAATAACTCTTCCCTGGCCGGGTGAACACATAGGCTCGTGGGCCTAATTTTGATAAAATTATTAAAAATGTGAGTCAACTAGAATGTGATAAACAGTGAAACATTAACATTTTAATCAGTGAATCAAATCTAACCAGCAGAGAAAACTTTTTCGGACGAACCAGTGAACGAAACAAAAACAGACTAATAACAGCACGTGTCGGACACAGCCAGAGAAGTAAAACCATAACATTTTAATTCAATTCAATGGGGAAAATTATTTAATAAAGAGCTCTAGTTTTTTCCTTTTTAAGGGAAATGATGTAAATCAGGTATGAGAGGGAGAGAGTGAGCAAACTGGGTTGCTTTTTAAAGAATTATTTAGACTAGTTATTAGGATAAGTGAAGCAATGTTAAAGTAGCCTACATATTTGTTTTTTGTATTTTTAAAAGAAAAATGTTAAAGTAGCCTAGATATTTGTTTTTTGTATTTTTAAAAGAAAAAAGTAATTGAAAGAAACAGTAATATTTTTTGAGAAGAGAAATGAATAGCAAGTAAATTCAAAGAGAGTATGAAAGAACGTTAAATAAGAAATTGAGTTGATTAACAAATACAATAAGAGTCGAATTTCTTAATGACGCAACCCTAAATCACTTATAGGTCACGAGTTCACGTGAAGACCCTGGAACCCAAGACGAGGTAAGAAGTGTGTAAAATGTTTAATAAAATTATTAAATATTTTGTTATTAATCAGTAAAGTCTCAAATGTTACATTTGTAATTTAATTGTGTGTTTGTTGAGCGTGGATGGGTGCAGAGATGTGAGCACGTGCTGATAAAGTTAGAGTATTTCAGTACTTAAAAAGATTTAAATTGAATTAATAACCCACAAGGTAACTAGTACAGCAGAACACTAAGGTCAGACCAGACAAATCATTGTAAACTTAACTTAATGTAGACGTTCTGAATACTTATATGTATTGATAGAAAGTGTAATGGTAAACTCACAAGATCATTCTTGATATTGAACCATATTTCCGGCAACTAAAAGTCAATTTGTGTAATTGGTGATCGGTGTGCGTGAGTGGTAAAAGAGAATGTGAGACGAGAATATATCGGGGTTGATGAAGTTCTGATAGTATATTATAATTATCATTTATTATCAGGGTCCTCACCCACTAGCCGAGAGTGACGGAGTCCGATGTGGAAAACTAGATCTTCTCCACTGGCAGAGAAACACAACTAAGCTCCATCGCCGTCGGGCCGACAGAGAAATGGATGATTTCAGATGAAATTCATATCAACCCAGCTCAAGACGAATTCTGCAACACAGCTCAACACCCTCGCCTTGCGTACATCATCTACCTTCAGATCACAGGTGGGATCAAACTAGTTACTTATTTAAAACACAACTTAGAGACAGCAGTGGACACCAGTGATGTTAAAAAGAGACATTTTGTTAGACGAATTCGCCGCATGAGAATCAGTTATTCATGTTGTTGATTGTTGACTTTATAATTCATTTAATTTATATTGTATCAGTACTTAAGCTAAATACCAATTGAATACAAGTATATTGCCGTCTACAAAGGCGTGTTCACACCTCCATAGTTATAACTTAATTGAACAAGGTCTTGCACAGGCAAGTCTGGCTCTGCCATTATGCAGTGGGTTGTAATCATACTACTCTAGTAGATTCTGTTTGAATGCAATTTATCATGGATATGTAAATGGATCCTTAATGTAATTGTTAAAAATATGTGTGGTGAATTGAGTAGTAAATTCCAAGCTGTAATTATAATTTGTGAAGGTGTTTTATATATGCACTGTTAGAAATGATTGTATTAGCTGAGATCATGTTCATGCAAGACTTACCTTGTTCTTTAATTTTTAATCTTTTGTACAAAGGGTCTATAACAATTTAATAATTTATTAACGCATGCATTTATGTATTTCTATATATATTGCGACAGTACAAATAAGTGATGTACTGAGCATGAAATATAAAAATTTAAATTTACTTAATAAACTGTAAATAATTAATAATATATTAGAAATAAGCATGTTATGGATTGCAAGCTTGACTCAGACAAAAATATGAACAGGTGTTTCGACCTGAATCAACGTGCACACACACACAAATGTAACTGAAAGTGTGTACACCAGTATTTTGCTAGTGTGTGTGAACGCAGGTCTCTGCAGGCAAGTTTGCCACCCCAGTATGAATAATTGCACAATGACTGTTTTTCCGTAATTATTCATAAACTAGAATTAAGAATTAAAATCCAAAAGCACCATAAAATGTAAATAAATTTAATAAATACTGTGTGCGAAAACCACGCGAAAGTGACACGCCGTACAAGTGCAATAGTGAAATAACTGTGTACAAATCAAAAGGGTTAAGTTGCAATGTCCAAAATTACAATGAACATGTGTTGTAAAATTAGTTATAAGATAAGTATAAAAAAATACTTACAGGACTCTGCAATTCGCAGAAATAAAAAAAATAGTGAATTTGACAAAGAGTGGGGGAACTGACGCCAAAGACAGTTTCTAACATGTCGATTTTGTATCACTGAAGGGTGTCGACCAAGACATGGGTACAAATAGGACACGCAAGCTTCAGTGATTCTCTTTCTTGAATCATCCACGATGCAGCGGGAGCTTATGCCCGTCAGCACGGCATATTTATTAATATTTTTATAAACAGTTTAAATTGCCAGTTATGTACAAATACGTAACCAAGCTATAAGACAAACATTGTAATTAATAACAGCACTACTGAAGAAGTTCCATAGTGATACGACGCTGGACAAGAGAAGAAGTTCTATAGCGATACGATGCTGGACAAGAGAAGCAGTTCCATAGTGATACGACGCTGGACAAGAGGAGAGGACGAGAGAGTGAGAGACAGCCGACGCTGGACAAGAGGAGAAGAGAGACAGCCGACGCTGGAGGCGAGACGAAGATGAACACCGATGGAACAAAAATGATCGAGTATGATTGACAACAATAAGGTGATAGACAACTTATTCATATCTTAATCATACACAGTATACAAAGACAGTTAAAGACATTAATATTTTATTTAAAAATAAGAGTAATATTTCTTGTATAGTAGAGTTAAAAATCATAGATGTTTTAGAAATACGATTAACGTAACAAGAGCTCAAATTAATATGATATAAAATGATTACAAAGAATATAAATAAAAACAATTAGTATTTGAGAAAACAGTACTGAGAAGTAATAACTATTAATCTTTTGAGTACGTACCATATATAGAAAAAAGATTTAAAAATTGATTTTGAAACATATTAATAGACTGAGTAGTCTAAAAATGAGATTTTTCTTTTATATACTATTTAGTAGCATAGAATGTTTAGTTAGTAAGGATATATATATCGTAAGCCTTACGGCATTATAACAAATAATAACTAATGTTTTTTAAATCGAAGTCAGTGCCATGTGCACATATTTTTTTATAGTGTCAAATAAATTTTAATTACCGTTTCAAGTTCCGTAGAGTTCTTATTGCAGATACACCTGACCCCCTATTTAAATGTTATATGTTAAAGAATTTGTCAATCTTGAAAGTGAGACCGTTCACGCCTATTTATGTATATGTAACGTTGTTTAAATTTGGTGCTCCAAGATCGAGGAACTCCACAAATTTAAATTAAATTAAATTTGCCAAATCGCAACGTTGCATTAATGTCGCCCTGCACGTGGGGCCCAACATGCCTAAATTTATGGACAACAAAAATTTGTGACATAAATTGTAGATCATGAATGTATGACCCGATACCCATCATTTGACTATTAAAATTTTTTTATGTAGCTAAATGGTTGCTCTAAAATATATAAAGAGTGTTAAATGAAAAATGTATAATATGTAATTATTATTTGTAGTAAACAGTAACTGAATGTAATGTTAATTGTTGTGTAATCACACAGCTGGCGCCCACCACAAATAATATTGTTGTCTATGTAACAGGTGTAACTGTAATGAGTATTAATAATAACTATTAATAAAAATACAGAAATAAATAAATAAGTAGGGAACGGTTATCAATAATAATTTTTAAAGAATTACTATTAAATAAATATTTTAATAATAATACTTCGACATGGCAATATCAGGAAGTATTAGTATAGAGGCAATCATTAAGGTGATGGGAAACCTTATGGATGAATATGGAATAAGACAAAATGTATGTGCTAGATTAGATAGACAAATAGAAGAATTTAAAACTGATAAGTCACTATTAGGTGAAAAGGTAAAAGAATATAATACAATACTAAGAGTAGTAGCAAAAGTAGAACAAGATATCGTAATTAATACTGCGCACTTAGTACCTACGGATATCGACAATAATACGCGTATAAAAACACGCAAAAGTAATGGTAAGATAGCACTTGATAAACAAGCTATTAAAATCAAGAAAGAACTTGAAGGAATGTTAATATTTAATAATTATAATTCTAGTGAAATACTTAACACTAGGGAAGAATATAACGTAGGATATCGACAGGCATACCTTATTGATAGAAATATCCAACTCGCTGTGCAAACTCACAGTAAAACAATACGTGTGAAACAATTAAGTCACAATATTTACGACGAGAACACACACACTAAGTG
Organism: Magicicada septendecula; assembly: GCA_034769895.1. Classification (NCBI taxonomy): domain Eukaryota; kingdom Metazoa; phylum Arthropoda; class Insecta; order Hemiptera; family Cicadidae; genus Magicicada; species Magicicada septendecula. The sequence continues at coordinate 668,822,684 of CM068368.1, forward strand.
TCACTGTAACTATAACTGTGGTAGTAAGTTATCTAGACGAAACACTACGCAAAATTGTGGTAAGTATGATGTTAGATATACGCACGATAATTATAATAACGATAATTATAACTGCAAGTATGAGAATTATGGTGAGTATTATCATAAACGACAAATGAAAAAACCGTCGACAGCTGTTCACGTCGATTCACTCAACCAAACTAGGGACGAGAGAATGGAGAAGGACCGAAGTATTTGTAACGAGAGAAAGAGGGTAGATTTTAAGTGGCTGACAGGCAAAAATGAGAACGTTGCACTGTAAACAGGTGACTTATACGATCCAAACAAACGTTCACAAGGTGAGTACGCACACAAACGAGGTGATAATACAATGCACCGCGGATGTTGTTTACACGAGGGTGAACACAATGAATTTCCTGTGTACAACAATGCAATTGTTATAATGAGGGGTGTCAGTTCGAGCTACACACCGAACAGAACTCAAGGCAAATGGGAATAAATGATTATTTTAAATGAGAAAAATAATATAACTATTAATTATTAATAATAAGAAATAATATGTGTAATAATATAAGAGAGTATAATTAAGAAATGTTATAAGGAATGTTATTTGAAAGGGTTAATTAAGAAATGTATTAGTGATGGTAAGGAATGAAATGTGTAGAGAAATATTTAAGAAAGGGTAAGGAATGTTATTATTGATATGTTATAAATATGAAGAAATGATTAAGATGAGCAATAATTGCCATAATTATTAGAACGGCTGATCAAGCGAACACTTTTCGAAGATATAAGGACACAGAAGAAAGCGAGAGTGAAAAGTCATAAGGGCAGAGACTACTTAGGATTAAGGACTTCGAGAAAAATATCGTTGTTTTCCAAGACAGTTCCTCTGTAACCGATCATGCGACGCACTACGAGCTAAAAGAGTATTCTGTTACGGAAGTGTATTTCAAGAAAGTTGTAGCGATCAGAAAGGTAATGTTAAAGAAAGGTAATAAAAGGTAATGAATGTTAATGTAGTGTATAAGTAATGTATCAGATAAAGTAATGTCATGTTAAGAAAAGAGCTAAGGAAGTTTAGAAGCGAAGGTAAGAATGTATGAGTAAGTTAATGTAAAATTAAGGACCGAATTTACACACATATGTAGGAATGCAGAGTATACAGAAGGAAAACAAAGGAGAGCTAATTGCAGTGGATTTTCTGGGACCATTACCACGATCAAGTCGAGGTGTGAAGCACATATTGGTATGTATCGATGTGTTTTCCAAGGCAGTCCGACTGTACCCAATTATGCGACCCACAACCAAAGTTGTTCTAAAGATACTACTGCAAAAATATATTCCGTTATATGGAAAAATGAAGAAGATACTCAGTGATCAAGGTGTGCAATTCCAAAGTGAAAAATGGGAGAGGACGTTAAGGGAAAATGGAATACAACCAGCACTCCCATCCATAAGACATCCTCAAGGAAACCTTGCTGAGAGAGTTAACAAAGAATTAGGTAAATATTTACGAATATATTGCCATAATCAACACAATAAATGGGCAGCATATTTACCATTTATTGAAAAAGCCATTAACGAAAATTATAGTGAAGCAACAGGATACACTCCAATGGAATTAGAAGAAGATAAGAAGCCAACCAGATGTTGGACTAAATATCTAAACAAACCTAATAACCAAAATGTACCTGTACCAATAAGTGTGAAAATTGAATACGCAAAGCAACGAATAAGAGAGAGAGGTAACAAGAGAATAGAGAGATTTAATCTAACTCACAAGTTACAACAAGTCAACGTGGGAGAAAGTATACTACTCAAAGCAAATCCAGTGGGAAAAAGGAGTGATAATACGGCGAAGAAATTCTTCAGACTTTATAATGGACCGTATACGTTAAGACAGCGAGTGGGACAGAACACTTTCATTGTATATGATGAGATACAGAAGAAAGAAATTGGTAAATTCCACGCAACGTCATTTAAGAAGTTCTACACATAAATCAGAGGTCATTGAAACCAGTCAAATCAGCTGTTTGTAAAGCCGCCCTAATTCAAGGTCACGAGCAGTGAGCGTACGAAAGAGGGGAGGTAAGACATTTGTATACACTCCTATTAAGGGTGAAATGACGAATATTATTCTTTATTATTTGTTATATTTTTTTTGCAAATAATAATAATAAATAAATAGATAACAAAAAAATAAAATAAATTTATTAAATTTTTTTTTTTTGTTACCAAGCAGAGGAATAATGCGACAGTACAAATAAGTGATGTACTCAGCATGAAATATAAAAATTTAAATTTACTTAATAAACTGTAAATAATTAATAATATATTAGAAATAAGCATGTTATGGATTGCAAGCTTGACTCAGACAAAAATATGAACAGGTGTTTCGACCTGAATCAACGTGCACACACACACAAATGTAACTGAAAGTGTGTACACCAGTATTTTGCTAGTGTGTGTGAACGCAGGTCTCTGCAGGCAAGTTTGCCACCCCAGTATGAATAATTGCACAATGACTGTTTTTCCGTAATTATTCATAAACTAGAATTAAGAATTAAAATCCAAAAGCACCATAAAATGTAAATAAATTTAATAAATACTGTGTGCGAAAACCACGCGAAAGTGACACGCCGTACAAGTGCAATAGTGAAATAACTGTGTACAAATCAAAAGGGTTAAGTTGCAATGTCCAAAATTACAATGAACATGTGTTGTAAAACTAGTTATAAGATAAGTATAAAAAAATACTTACAGGACTCTGCAATTCGCAGAAATAAAAAAAATAGTGAATTTAACAAAGAGTGGGGGAACTGACGCCAAAGACAGTTTCTAACATGTCGATTTTGTATCACTGAAGGGTGTCGACCAAGACATGGGTATAAATAGGACACGCAAGCTTCAGTGATTCTCTTTCTTGAATCATCCACGATGCAGCGGGAGCTTATGCCCGTCAGCACGGCATATTTATTAATATTTTATAAACAGTTTAAATTGCCAGTTATGTACAAATACGTAACCAAGCTATAAGACAAACATTGTAATTAATAACAGCACTACTGAAGAAGTTCCATAGCGATACGACGCTGGACAAGAGAAGAAGTTCTATAGCGATACGACGCTGGACAAGAGAAGAAGTTCTATAGCGATACGACGCTGGACAAGAGAAGAAGTTCCATAGCGATACGACGCTGGACAAGAGAAGAAGTTCTATAGCGATACGACGCTGGACAAGAGAAGCAGTTCCATAGCGATACGACGCTGGACAAGAGGAGAGGACGAGAGAGTGAGAGACAGCCGACGCTGGACAAGAGGAGAAGAGAGACAGCCGACGCTGGAGGCGAGACGAAGATGAACACCGATGGAACAAAAATGATCGAGTATGATTGACGACAATAAGGTGATAGACAACTTATTCATATCTTAATCATACACAGTATACAAAGACAGTTAAAGACATTAATATTTTATTTAAAAATAAGAGTAATATTTCTTGTATAGTAGAGTTAAAAATCATAGATGTTTTAGAAATACGATTAACGTAACAAGAGCTCAAATTAATATGATATAAAATGATTACAAAGAATATAAATAAAAACAATTAGTATTTGAGAAAACAGTACTGAGAAGTAATAACTATTAATCTTTTGAGTACGTACCATATATAGAAAAAAGATTTAAAAATTGATTTTGAAACATATTAATAGACTGAGTAGTCTAAAAATGAGATTTTTCTTTTATATACTATTTAGTAGCATAGAATGTTTAGTTAGTAAGGATATATATATCGTAAGCCTTACGGCATTATAACAAATAATAACTAATGTTTTTTAAATCGAAGTCAGTGCCATGTGCACATATTTTTTTATAGTATCAAATAAATTTTAATTACTGTTTCAAGTTCCGTAGAGTTCTTATTGCAGATACACCTGACCCCCTATTTAAATGTTATATGTTTAAAGAATTTGTCAATCTTGAAAGTGAGACCGTTCACGCCTATTTATGTATATGTAACGTTGTTTAAATTTGGTGCTCCAAGATCGAGGGACTCCACAAATTTAAATTAAATTAAATTTGCCAAATCGCAACGTTGCAATATATATATATATATATATATATATATATATTGCAATGAAACACAGGACCCTGATAAGCCGTGCAGGCTTGTGAAATACACAGACAATAAACATTCATGTTTCAATTTGTAGTTTGTTAGGTTTGGTTTTTTGTGGTATAAGTTTTGTATTTTAGAAAGGATAAGGAATTAGGCTTAGTCAAACTGTGTATTATTTTATGTGTTATTTAATCATGTACTATGTCTGTGGAAATGTGCGCGAGTGGTAAACGTTTTCCCGGCTGTGCGTGGTATAATTATCGTATCGTTGTGACACTTGAACTGAACATAAACTACTGTATTAGCTACAGTTCCTGTATATTTCCTATCCTTAAAATGATGTTAAAATATGATTCTGTTAAAATATAAAGCTTGTTGTAAAACGCATTTCTGCATGAGATAAAGGCATTCAGAGATTACCATCTATGCATGCTCTTGCAAATTCGATGCACTTTATGGCATGAAACACTGCTGAGTTATCTGCAAAGTAACCATGTGACTTCCTTCCACCAATAAGACGCTGGAAGGCAGTCGCAATTTTCTTAAGCCTGTTGCTGCTCAGGCAGTTCTTCTCATCTAGCTATCATGATCGGAATGTGCAATTCTTGTGCAAGATTTTCCGCTTGCAAGAATTTGTTAAGTCTTTTTGGCGGTAGTTACGAGTGCGAACGCTCAGAGCTGTTTGTTTAGTACATCTCTAAACATACAATCTCTATTGTTATTGTAACATAGCGTGTACAGTATAAATAAGTGAACTTGAACTGTGTTACTGTGTGAGGTATTCTGCAGTACCAGTATTATTTCATAATTTACTTATTAATAAAATATTGTCATCATTAGTTTCCGCGTGAGTGGAAGATTTCCGCATAGGGAGGTCTGCTGATCGTAGTAGACCCAGTGTTACTCGTGAACACTTGAAGAGTCCGGATTGGTATAAGCCTAATATACTGTTTCTAAGTAATACCCACTGTGACCTGAGAGACTTATGAATTATAAATACTATATAAAATTTCAGAAGTAGTATCAATAGAACTGGTGTTCGTGTGCGAAGCATCAGTGTCAACGTTGGAACTCCAGGACACCAGCCCAGCTGGAAGCGTCACCAGGGTGAACCATCTGTCATCGTACGCCACGCCTGACGACTCCACGACACAGCAAAGCCCCCCCCCCCTTTCCATCAACATCGCCGTGGGAATCATCATGTATGTAATGTACCACAACTCGTATATGAACAATAATTAACACTTTAAAAGACTATATCTGAAACACTATCATTATTATGCTTGTAAAATACAGTAGGACCTCTGTATATCGAACTTCTTTATATCGAAAATCTCCATTTATCGAAAGTCCCGTGAAATTTCAATATAAAATAATTTCCATATATCGAAAAAAATTTCTATATATCGAACTTTGTAACTTCAGAAATGAGGGGAAAATTATCTGTGATTCCACATTGACTAATAATGAAACCTGTTAGACCGGTCTGGATTAGTCAGTTGATCATGTGACACCCACTCACTCCCTCAATCTACAACAATCGTTCCCGCGCATTACAGTATCTCATCATTTGGTAGTACTGTACATTATTAAGGAGTAAGGTTAACTCAGTTTCAGTCAGTCTTTATTTTTGTTTTGAGTTTATTTTTTATTTTTTCTTGAGTTCACGAGAACGTAAATGCTGTAATGTCAAAAAGAAAATCTTTGAGTGTTGCAGAAAAGGTGGCATTATTAAAAGATGTGGATAGTGGAATGCGAAAAAAAGACGTTGTGATAAAGTTTTTGATTCCGCCGAGTACAGTGTCAACCATAATAAAGAATCGAGAATCTGTTTTAAAAACTCATGAAAATGTAGGAGCAGATAGAAAACGGTCTAAAACGTGCAAATATGATGACGTGGACGAAGCCGTTCTTAAATGGGTAACAATGGTGCGAGATAAAAACATGCCTGTCTCAGGACCGCTTATAAAGGAAAAGGCGGTAGAGTATGCTAAAGTGTTGGGGCACGAAGAGTTTCAAGCAAGTTCTGGATGGTTGGACAAATTTAAGAAACGTCACAGCATTAAAGAAAAAGTTATTTCGGGAGAAAGTGGAAGTGTATCTGAAGCAGACTGTAACCAGTGGAAAACTACAACTTTAAGGTTAATTTTAGAAGAGTATGAACCAGATAAAGTTTTTAACATGGATGAAACCGGACTTTTTTTCAGATGTTTACCAAATAAGACTCTAACCTTTAAAGACGATAAATGCTTCAGAGGTAAACATAGTAAAGAACGAATAACTGTTGTCATGTGTGCCAATATGTCCGGAAAAGAAAAAAATAAACTGTTGGTGATCGGAAAAAGCAAGCAACCAAGATGTTTTAAAGGAGTGAAGTCTTTAGAAACCGACTACGAATACAATAAAAAGTCATGGATGACGAGTGAGATTTTTGAGAAATGGATAGTAAACTTTGACAAAAAACTGATAAGACAAAAAAGAAAAGTGGTTCTTTTTGTTGACAATTGCCCGGCACACCCTCCTTTTATGGCAAAAAAGTTAAACGTGAAGCTGGTTTTTCTCCCTCCAAACACCACATCTAAACTACAACCTATGGACCAGGGAGTAATAAAAAATCTCAAAATGCTTTACCGAAAACAGATCCTCAAGAGGCTCATTTTTGCATTGGAAAACAACAAACCTATTGATGATGCGATAAATCTCAGACTGTGTATATCAGAGGTAGCAAAGGTGTGGCAAAATTATGTAGCAGAATCAATAATACAGAATTGTTTTATAAAAGCTGGCTTCTCTCAAAATACTGTTGTGGAAGAAGTTACTGCACTGCCACAACTTGAGGATTGTTGGAACCAGTTACAGTCAACTGGCGCAATAGATCAAGACATATCACTCGATGAATTTTTAAGCGTCGACGAAGACGTTATTGTTGCAGAATATCCAACGGACGATAACATTTTAAGTTCATTAAAAGATACTGAAGATTTAGGTGAAGACAATGAGGCAGAAGAAATTGAAGTTCCTAAACCTTCTAAGAAAGAAATGATGGCAGCATTTGAAACAATCCGTCAAGGTCTTCAATCGGAAGAATATGTGCCTGATGATATTTTCCAGTCGCTCAACAAATGTGAACACTTTTATGAAGAATCTGCATCAAATTTGGTTCAGAAAGACATTCGAAATTATTTTACGACCAATTAATAAAATACAGTATTACTCATTTAACACGTAAGTTCCTACTTTTTTAAATACAAACAATTTTTTAAAGTAAATAAATAAATACTGTACACTAAATACTTTTTATTAAATAAATACAGTAATTTTTATTAAATAAATGCTTATGGTTTTCATTTATTTATTACCAAAATGTCGTTTTAATAGTATGGAGGCCTATACATGATTTTTTTAACAAATTCCAGTGCTTTTCCTAACCTACGAATAATAATAAGAAACAGGTTTCTGTATATTGAAATTTCTATATATCGAATTTTTTCTTAGGAACCATCAAATTCGATATACGGAGGTCCTACTGTATATCGTATAAACAATTTCATATGTCTTGTGTGCAATAAATAATCTTAAACCCTCCAATATAGACTTTTGCATTAAAACACACACATACTACCATATCCTATGCGCCAATAGTTAAGTTATTTGTGTTGTAGCAATATATATATATATATATATATATATATATTTTTTTTTTTTTTGATGATGTAACTAAATATTCCGAGCAACTAGTACTTATGAATTTTTTTATATAGCTTGGTGATGTAATGAAATAGCCAGAGCTACTATGACAATAGTATTTAATTGTATAGCTCAATTATCTGAGCAGGTTGTTAACATGACTTCACATATATACCTATATATTTTGGTGATGCTCTGAAGTGCTGTAACTTATTATCGCACATGTAAACTTTGCTTATGAAACACTAATAAAAACTGTTGATGTTGAAACCATCATTTTAATTGCAAGTTCCGTCACCATGGGCCCCGCATATTTTATCTTCCGTCAAGACCTATCATCTAGTTCTAAAATTTAAGTGACGCCCAAAAAAAAAAGTCTACAAAATTTTGGGGGTGGCGTTTCAGTTGTGTGCCGACAACGTTAGTCATTGTATAACAACACGAACAAGTCATTCATTTCTTAGATCAATTTCAGCAACATTAGCAAATTTCTCAGTAACACTCTTGTACTGTACTCAACAATAGTGTAATCCGTTGATGAATATGTATTTGGTTATTATTTCTGTAGTTGTTAAGTGTTTTCAATTTGTAATCTCAATACTCGTTTATTAGATACAATGGATTCAGATAATGAAAGTCACAATACAAAACACGATTACAAAGCTTTAATTCGTAAACATGCCCAAATAAAGGGCAGATTCACTAGAATTAAGAATTTTCTCAACTCGTTTGATGCAGACGTCCACTCATTTTCAAATTTAAAATCTAGACTACAGAAATTAGACGAATGCTGGTCAGAATTTAACTCTGTCCAGATGGATATTTAAGGTTATGATGACGATGCTGTCACTTCAGACAAAGAATATTCTACATTTGAAGACAGTTATTTAGAAGTCCACGCGAAAATTGAAGATCTATTATCTACTCAAGCCAATAAACAAACTGTCTTAGAACAAAAACAGTCTTCACAACAATCAAACATATCCGATAACATAAAACTCCAGATATTCCCCTCCCTACATTTTCTGGTAAATATGAAGAGTGGACAGATTTCTGTGATTTTTGAGGCATTAATAAATAATTCATCTAAACTAACAAATATTCAAAAATTCTATTATTTACGTTCATGCTTAACTGATGAAGCATTGCATACTATAAAGGAAATTAAAATAGCAGCCAACAATTACGATTCGGCTTGGAAGCTACTTAAGCAGTGTTACAAAAATAATAGACTCATAATCAAAGCACATGTACAAGGAATTCTAATTATAAACGTATGGAAAGGTCTTCCGCAGTAGGATTAAGAAACCTACATGACACAATTACTAATCATCTAACGGCACTAAAAAATCTCGGAGAACCAACCGAACAGTGGAGCACATTGTTAGTGTACTTAGTTACGAGAAACCTCGATCCAGAAACATGAGATCGATGGGAGACGTATCAGGCAGAACATAATCTAAACGATGACGAAGATGAAGCAGGCGAATCCGCCAGCAGACATTCAAACTCATCACACTATCCCCGTCGTTATTCATTTCCAATGTTAATGACATTTATTCATGTTCAATCTCTGATTCATGAAATCAGGGAAGAAAATCTTACCCAAAACACTAAAAAATCACACTTCCGAGATAACCAAAGGAGTTATAAATTTCTCCAGACGGTACACAAAACTGTATGTCATGCAGCAGATACACCCATTCGGCGATGTGCCATATGTAATGAAGATCATGCTACATTCTTGTGCAAACAGCTTTCAATCTTAGTTCCTCACAGCTTTATACAAAGTTTAGAAAACTAAATTTGTGCTTAAACTGTTTAAGATCCGGCCATAAAACCATACAGTGTAAAAGTCCATATTCTTGCAAACACTGTAATAAACGTCATCATTCTTCGATCCATATCGATAATTCAAACTCAGTGTCAAAAGAGGAATCAAAGCAGCCAGCTGCTGAAAAGGTCACTATCTCGGCCTGTTCGAACCGTAATGAAGAAGTGATTCTTGCTACAGCTATAATTTTAATAACAGACTCTCAAGGAGTAGCTTATCCATGACATGCCCTCTTGGACAGCAGAAGTCAATCAAACTGTATACGTCAATCACTAGCATCGTCCTTAAGTCTCAAGCATAATAAAGCACACACTTCAGTGTCTGGAACTGGCAGTTCTGGAGTATCAGCTAAATTTTCTGTACACACAAAAATTAAATCGAAGTTCAACAATTATGAAGAATACTTAGACTTTCTAGTCTTAAGTAAGATCACAAATGACTTACCAACTTCTGTAACGGGACATTTTGGCCTATTTTTGGGGTAATGAATAAATTTGTATTTTTAATAAAGCAAATAACATTTTTTTTTTCAATAATTGGGGCAAAACGTAAACAGAAAGGTAAAATTCGTTGGTAGCGAAAGTGGTACGACTGATTGAAAATATTGTTTGTGAATTTCTATAACGCAGAAAGCAACAAGCTGAAACTGTGCCAAGGTCAGCCAATGACTTACAAAAACAGTAAACAAGTTATATAACAGCATCGGACCATGTGACGTCAATATATACGTCAGAGACGATCCCCACGATGGAATTCGGGTGTGTAATTAAAAACCGTATACTGGCGTAGGAATACGAACTGAATACAATACAAGTTGGTAAAACAGCCGAGGCAACTACACAAAATAGTGCCGTTTGTTTCGCCCCAGTCTAACTTCAACACTCGCGCGAGTGACACCCATATACAGTTCCGGAACGTAAATTGCGGGCCCGCAAAACAACAAAATGCGAATAACAGTCTCTTTAAAAAATGTGACATAAAATCGAAACTATATCTAAATAACAGAAGTGAACAGTTTTTCGGAAAGTTAATAGTTAAAACAAAGAATGTGTGCGCGTATAGCCAAGTGACGTCTTCTGGACTAAAAAATGAACAGATAAGTAATATACAAGGATAAAATAAAACAAAACGTTCAAAATTTTGGTTTAAATATTTAAAAAATTTTAAAACATTTTCAAAATTATGAGCTCTTAAAATCTGGGGATAGATATGTGTGTGTGTGTGAAAGCGCTGGTTTTCGTTATATTATAGTTGTAGAGAATAATTTGTATTTATGTTATATCTTCATTTGAAAACTACTTAAACACTTGATCATTTTATGAATACTTATTTTGAATATTACGGAAGTTAAAATGTATGAGGGAGAAAGGAACTCTTTTATTTTGACCTAAAAAATTATAACTAAATGGTGTTTTCTTTTTAAAATTTAATAAAACAACATTGATTTGAATATTTAAATGGGAATTAGTAGTTATTTCAAACAACCATATTGTTTTTTCAACACATCTAATTAGAGATCCTGGACAATGGTGAGTATAAAGTTTGAGTTGGTACTAGACAACATGGCGGCTGCACCAGCCGAAAGCATGTAGTTATAAACAAGGTGTATCAGTAGATTAGTAAATTAATTAAAAGGTAATTAATAGTTAACAATGGCGCCCAACCAGCTGGACCGTTTGCATAAATTTAATTATGCAAATGTGGACCTGTTGCAGGAATGATATGGTTGTTTGAGGTAAAAAATAAATTTTTTTGCATATGTAAAAAAGACGTACATATGGGTTATGTTTTGATAAAGGTAAAATATTGATGTTGTTGTTTTGTAGTGGATAAGATGGTTGTATTTAATTAAAATAAAAAGGGTATTATATAAATAATTTTTGAAATGAATGAAGTATAAATAAGGTACATAGGAGGTTATGAGAAGTAACGTAAAGCGTTATGTAAGTAGAATACATTGTTATGTGAAAAGTAGATGTTATATATGTTAGTATTTTGATTTAAAAATAATAATTTTACCATTACAAAATGGAGAATCAAGAATTAAATTTAGAAAGCACTCTTACAGAGTCAATGTTAACTGACAATGTATCGGCACAATCTACTCCAACGACAACACGAGTTAAAGAGTTGTCAATGGAAGATATGTTTAATTTCATGAAAACAATATCTGATAACTTGAGTAGTTTTAACGTGAAATTTGACGTTCAGAACAGCAAATTCGATGAACAGAATGATAAATTTGATATTCAGAACAGTAAATTCGATGAAATGACTACACAAAATGTTAAATTTGAAAGTAACATGAATAAACGTCTGAACGAGATTGATGAACGTTTTAGTACATTTAAAGACCAGATAGTGGAGTCAATAAATAGTAGTTGTGAGAAAAAGTTTGATGAGATGAATAAAAATTTTGAAGTTAAATTAAATCAAATACTGAATAAGAAGGTAAATGACAATGTTATAGTTATGACAAATATTAATGATGACAAAATAGTGGGAGAGGTAGTGTTAGATAATAAAATATTGACTAGTGATGATAATGATGTTAATTACAATTCTGAGAGTATAGTGGGGGTAAAGAATAATGGAGAAACATATAATGAGGTCAGTAGGAGTGATAATTATGACAATATAAGTGAACACATGATGTTAAAAAATAATGGGGTAAATATTGAGAGTACTGAAGTTTTAGAATGTAATAATGGAATGTCAGTGTGTGTTAATGGATTAAAGAGAGTGAGCGAAGAGTGTTATATTGTGGGTATGAAGCAGAGGGTACATTTTTTTCGAGGTGTTAAGGGGGGTGAAGAAAGGTCTTCACGGAGGTATCGGGTAGAAAAGTGTTCTACTGATAATTGTTTTTTAAAGTTTTTTATTGTTCCTGGAGAAAACAGGAAATGTTTTAATGATTTAGTGCCCTCTGCATGGAGTGAGAGAGAAAGTGTGATATGGTGTTATGGTGAGGGAGATTTAGATAGAGAATTGTGAATTGAGAGAGAGATAGAATTATATAAGTTAAAAAGAAATTATGATGAGTTGAAAGAAAGATTAGAAGGGGTGAAGATAAACCATATAAAATACTTACCTGTTGAAAGAGAGATAGAGAATTATTTTGATAATATCTTTATAAACAATAAACACTTACCTGATGTAATAGTAGAGGAATACAAAAATGATAAAATAGCTTACCTGACGTTAACCAATAATACTGATGGGGACTGGACAATAATAACTTATGTTGACAAGTTTTATGAAATATTAATAGGGAATAACCCTATAAATTATAATGGCATAATGAATGAAATAAAGTTAATGGATTATTATAATAATAATAATACCAAATTGTGTGTGGATAACAATGATACATGTTATAAATATATTCGTTATATATATGATGATGGAGGTTGAAATTAAAAAATCAGTGAATGGACAATTTTAAATATTGTTATTTTGGTAATGACTTTGCAGACTTGGACAATGAAGTGTGAAAAATGGAACAGTTAATGACAAAAGTTTGTAAATATATTTGTAGTGAATTCAATTGTGTGTATTGTAAAATGTTAGGTAAACAATGTGTATATGTAGTAGAAAATGTTGTGATAATAATAATAATATTATTAATATTTTGCAGTCTAAATAAATAATAAAAATAATTATGAAGACAGTAAGTAATGAACTGTAATTGTTTTGATAATATTTGAAATATATTGTTTTCAATAATTAATTTAATTAAAATAATCTGAGATGTTTAAATATTTTTTGTTGGATTTAAAATGTTATATAATTGAATTTTTTATGAGATATTTAAATTATTTTATGAGATTTCAATTTAATAATAATTAATAAATAGGTAAATGTTAAATTGTTTAGTTTGTGGAATGCCAGGGCGTGTAAATAAATAATTTTAGTGAGGCAGTGTGTTCAAACAAAATTTACTCTTATGTAATAAAATCTATTATGCAATAATAAAATGTAACAAGGTCACGAGTAAATAGAATTTGAAAATGAAATTAAAAGTGTAAGTTATGTAATTTTGGTAAATCTAAAAAGTGAATTGTTTATTTTCATGTAATGACAACATCGTTAAGTGACTAAGTAAATATTTTGTTGTACTTATTATTTTATGTTAATGAAGGTCAAGGTAGGGAAAGTTAAGAAAGAAATGTATGAGGTTAAAACACCACCAAGACTAGAAATGTCATTTAATGTAAATTGTTAATTTTAATTTTAAAAAATATATATTTTACTTGTGATTCCCCAACTTTTCGGGCGGTCACGGCCTCACCGAACCCTGACCGTGGAATTGGTTTAGCTTTAACAGCTATGGTTGGGGCTCATTGCATCACGTTCTGCCCTAACTGGCCATAGCTGTTATCGTTGTAAAGGTGAATTTTGAAATTGACAGGGGGGTAATTTAGGGGAATCACCAAACTATGGAACAGCGGCTGCCACTCTGTCCGAGGAGGGACAGGAAAGCCAGGTGGTAGACCCGCATTAGGGGCGTGTGTAATATGTACGTTTAGGTATTAGGATATCTAGTTTTATTAAAATGTAACGCAGAAGCAAGGACACGGAGATGTCAAAATTCCTCCAAAATTTCAGTCTTTGTCGACGCAACTGGACGCCACAGTCCAGGGGGGTCACAGTGTGTGTGGCAGGGAGGTTACCCAAGGGGGTAACGAATTAAAAAATTTTGTTGTATTTTAATAATGATGACTCGCTACTAAATAATTTTGTTTTGATTTGAAAAATAGATGCACTAGATACTTCCTATATTGTGTTTATTATGTCTTATTGTGTTAATTGCATGTAGTATGTTAGGAATAAGGATTACAAAATATGATAATATTTTATAAAATAAGTTTTCAATGTGTTTAAAGAATTTCAATGAATAATAAAATAAATTTGAGATAATTAAAAGTTTTCAATGGGTCGTAAAAGATAGAAGTTGGGTGATAGTAATTGTTTGAGTAAAACGTTTGAGTCAGTCCAAGTTGAATATATTGGGGTGTTAAAGAGAATAAGAGACGAAATACAAGTAATAGAGAATTTGAGTATAAGTGGAGACACAGTAGTAATGGAGAATTTATGTAGAATAATGAGTGATATTGATGTTTATAAATGATAATGTTATTTTGTAGTGGTAATGATGTAATGGGAGAGTAATTAGTTAATAGTGGGAATTTTGTAAGAGGGGGTGGTGTGATAGGAGTCCGCAACAAAAGGGTTGGGACGGGAAGGGACCGTTTGGCGCCGGAAAGGGTTACCTTAGGTAGAATCCAGGGACCAACATAAGGGAATGAGCTTTTTGGGGGGGGAACACTTATCCTGAGTACAAAGGGGTAGAGGGTATTTTTTTTTAGAGTAGAGTGATGTGAATAGAGTAGAGTAGTTAGTTGGGTTTAGATAGTGTTTGATAGATGTTTTTGGTAGATGGGTGTCATACTAGTTAAAGATTTTGCAAGGGAGCGTTAGAGTCATAAAAGGGGTAAGATTATGGGTAAATGCCAAGTTGATAAAGTGAATTATGATGAATAACTGAGAATCACCCAAGTTAATGAAATGGAATAATAAATGAAATGATGTGTAAAACGAAGATTGAAAAAAATAATAATAATAATAATTTTTTTTTGAGAAACGAATTAATAAAAGTTAAATTGAGATTAAAATGGAATTTTTATAATTTTATATGCAAATTTAATGATGTAAAGTGTGTAAATTTTTAAATATAAATTGTTTATTTTAAGATAATAATAACAATGTGAATTATGAATGTACTATGTTTTCTTATGTTATATTGTGTTTGTTAGTATTTAAGAGACTTTTACGAATTTAAATATTTTAGATGCAAATTGGGGATAAGAGAAATGTGGAATATGGAAATGGGAAATGTTTATTTAATTTCTGATAGGAATCAGGGCAGTATTTTTGAATTTTAAAGTTAATAAGAGAAAGTAGACAGAATGAGATTATGGAATTTTAAAATGGGTATCATGTTGTGTGGTTAGGTTTTCTTATATATGTTAGAAGTAAGTGAAAAAACAAAACCAGTGCTTCTTAATGCAAACCAGCACCGCTAGGGGGAAACAGATCAGTTGGGGATATGGTGTTGTATAAGGCCACTAGTTGATATTTGATTTGTTGTTTCAGTGTTTGGTGATGCTGTGGCGGCGGACCTGAGCTGACCAACGCGTCTGAGCAGGGGCGTTAAGTATCTGTCTGACTTTATGGTGTTGGGATCTCGAGAGAGAAGTCCAGTAATGTCATTCAGGTGCGGTCACAGTCACCGGACCAAGGGTGAGTTAATTATAATTTTTTTGTAAACCATACAGGGGGTTGTGGCGACATATCCTGGCTGATCCCTTTAGCAAGTATGAGTGTGTCAATGAGAGTTTTTATGCTTCGGCATAAAATCTCTCATTGAGGGGGTATTGTAACGGGACATTTTGGCCTATTTTTGGGGTAATGAATAAATTTGTATTTTTAATAAAGCAAATAACTTTTTTTTTCAATAATTGGGGCAAAACATAAACAGAAAGGTAAAATTCATTGGTAGCGAAAGTGGTACGACTGATTGAAAATATTGTTTGTGAATTTCTATAACGCAGAAAGCAACAAGCTGAAACTGTGCCAAGGTCAGCCAATGACTTACAAAAACAGTAAACAAGTTATATAACAGCATCGGACCATGTGACGTCAATATATACGTCAGAGACGATCCCCACGATGGAATTCGGGTGTGTAATTAAAAACCGTATACTGGCGTAGGAATACGAACTGAATACAATACAAGTTGGTAAAACAGCCGAGGCAACTACACAAAATAGTGCCGTTTGTTTTGCCCCAGTCTAACTTCAACACTCGCGCGAGTGACACCCATATACAGTTCCGGAACGTAAATTGCGGGCCCGCAAAACAACAAAATGTGAATAACAGTCTCTTTAAAAAATGTGACATAAAATCGAAACTATATCTAAATAACAGAAATGAACAGTTTTTCGGAAAGTTAATAGTTAAAACAAAGAGTGTGTGCGCGTATAGCCAAGTGACGTCTTCTGGACTAAAAAATGAACAGATAAGTAATATACAAGGATAAAATAAAACAAAACGTTCAAAATTTTGGTTTAAATATTTAAAAAATTTTAAAACATTTTCAAAATTATGAGCTCTTAAAATCTGGGGATAGATATGTGTGTGTGTGTGTGTGTGTGTGTGTGTGTGTGAAAGCGCTGGTTTTCGTTATATTATATTTGTAGAGAATAATCTGTATTTATGTTATATCTTCATTTGAAAACTACTTAAACACTTGATCATTTTATGAATACTTATTTTGAATATTACGGAAGTTAAAATGTATGAGGGAGAAAGGAAATCTTTTATTTTGACCTAAAAAATTATAACTAAATGGTGTTTTCTTTTTAAAATTTAATAAAACAACATTGATTTGAATATTTAAATGGGAATTAGTAGTTATTTCAAACAACCATATTGTTTTTTCAACACATCTAATTAGAGATCCTGGACAATGGTGAGTATAAAGTTTGAGTTGGTACTAGACAACATGGCGGCTGCACCAGCCGAAAGCATGTAGTTATAAACAAGGTGTATCAGTAGATTAGTAAATTAATTAAAAGGTAATTAATAGTTAACACTTCTTCTATAAACGGGAGCTTAGACATTCCAAATGACATCGAATTAGCAGACGACACATTCAGTCAATCCAGGAGTATTGACGTACTACTTGGTGCCAGTATCTTTTACAACATGTTAAAGGAAGGACATGTTAAGCTAGGTGATAATTTACCCGTTCTACAAAATACAGTATTTGGATGGATTGTCAGCGGGAAGATCTCACTGAATCACTCTTATAAACAGAACTCATTCAGTACTTACTACTTTGCTCAGTACAACTACAGAAGACGACTTAGAAAACCGTGTAGCATCCTTTTGGGAAATAGAAGGTATCACCGGCAAACATATGTAATGGTATGAAGAACAAGCTTGTGAAGACCACTTTAGATCTACTGTCAAGCGTCAGGCAGATGGGAGATACATCATTAAGCTACCTTTCTCCAGTGACCCTGGAATCGCCTTGGGTAAGTCTAAGGATCATGCTATCAAACTATTTATGTCACTTGAAAACAAGTTGTCTCAAGACATAAAATTAAAACAAGACTATACTGATTTTTTAAATGAGTATCTTGAAAATGATGAAATGGAATTAATATCAGAAACGTATTACTTAACTCATCATCCAGTTATAAAGGGAACTAGCACTACGACATGCTTACGTGTAGTTTTTGATGCTTCAGCAAAGACATCTAACAACACTTCTCTTAATGACATTCCGATGATTGGTCCTACAATACAACGCGACCTTGTATCCATATTGCTATTCTTTCGCACTCATGCTTATGTATTTACTGCAGACATTAGACAGATGTACTGTAAGGTGTTGCTAGATGAAAGTCAACGGGATTTTCAAAGAATTGTTTGGCGTCATGATCCAAAAGATCCAATTAAAACATATAAACTTAAAACAGTTATATATGGGACTGCTTCAGCCCCATTTCTTGCCATTAGGACTTTGTTCCATCTTGCACAAGAAGAGAAGGAGAAATTTCCTGTCACCGCAGAAGTTATTCAGCGAGACTTCTACGTAGATGATGTTCTCACGGGAGGAGACTCAATTGAAGAAGTGATTCGACTTCAATCGGAACTAATAAACATGTTAGAAAACGGAGGTTTCGAATTACACAAATGGTGTGCAAATCATCCAGCAATCTTTCAAAATATTCGAAGTGATCAGATTGAAATAGGCTTTACGGTAGAAGAATCAGGCAACAAGACAATTAAAACACTTGGGATTTATTGGCAGCCATTATCCGACACCTTTCAGTTTAAAGTCAATTTACCCAAGCCTCCCAATATCATCACAAAACAAGTTATGCTTTCTGATATTTCTTGAATATTTGATCCAATCGGACTCTTATCTCCTCTGATAATTACTGCCAAATTGTTTATGCAAGAAATATGGCTCATAAAAGACACAGGATGGGATCAACCAGCTCCCGAAGCTTTACTGATCAAATGGAATCAATACCGACTGTCATTACGAGCCTTGAACCAGTTAAGTATTGCACGACGTGTGTTAAATGGAGACAATAAACAAACACATGAACTACATGGATTCTTGGATGCATCGGAACGCGCTTATGGAGCATGCTTGTATATACGAACCATTCAAGAAGATGGAACTGCCAGTGTGAACTTATTATGTTCGAAATCATGGGTAGCCCCATTGAAACAAGTTTCTTTACCAAGACTAAAGCTCTATGTAGAGCGTTTTTATTATCTCAACTGTTTCAAAGGTGCTACATCCTTTCAGAAATACTAAATATTAGACACACCATTCTTTGGACCGATTCAACAATAGTTCTGCATTGGTTAAATTCACCTCCAAATACCTGGCAGACTTTCATAGGAAACAGGGTATCACAAATTATTCATGAACTCACTAAACATTGCACATGGATGCACGTTCGATCACAGGATAATCCTGCAGACTTATTTCAAGGTCAGTTTCAGCAGACCTCCTCATAACCCGAAGCCTGTGGTGGCATGGTTATCAGAAGATCATAATAATTGGTCCAAAACTATTCAAACTATTTCAATAAACCCTGAAATTTAAGAACGAATAACGAAGTTATAATTCACACAACAACACACCCTCGTCTGACATAATTGACAATTTTTTCCTCTTGGACTAAATTATTACAAATCACTTAACTCTGCCAACGCTTCGTTACGAATTGTAAACAACCATATAAGAGGAACACTGGATATATTACTCCTGGCGATATACATAAAGCTGAAATAACATGGCTGAAAGAAATTCAACAGGGTTTTAGTGAAGATATAGACAAAATTCAGAAGCATAAGGAAGTAAGTAATAAAATCAAGTCGCTAGATCCTTTTGTGGATGACGAAGGTATCCTCCACGTTGGAGGCAGACTAATGAATGCGTCAGTGAATCCAGAGTATAAACATCCAATTTTGCTCCCTCCAGATCATAATATTACACGAATGATATTTGTTGAGAGTCATATTACTACTCTACGTTCTGGTCCACAAGCTCTTCTTGCGACTATTTGAAGAGTCTATTGGCCCATCAAGGGTAAAATTATAGCGCGATCAGTTGTAAAAAATTGCATAACATGCAGCAAAAATATGCCAAGGCCTGCTAATCATCTCATGGGAAACCTACCACCATGCAGAGACCAACCATCTCGTCCCTTTGAAAACTGTGGGATTGATTATTGTGGACCGCTCCTCTATCAAAGAATATCACAACGCCGATCAAAGCCACTGAAGGCATATGTAGCACTCTTTGTATGCATGGCTACCAAGGCTATACACATAGAACTAGTTCCGGATATGACAACAAAGAAATTTCTAGAAGCACTTCAAAGAATGATAGCTCGCAGAGGAGCATTTAAACATATATACTGTGACAATGCTACTAACTTTGTTGGAGCAAAAAACGAACTTCATGAACTACAACTTTTGTTCGCTTCTGACACTCATCAATATCAAGTACACAAACTGTGCACATCAGTAGGAATAACGTGACATTTTATTCCACCCCGGTCACTACATTTTGGGTGACTACGGGAACGGGGGTAAAAAGTGTAAAACATCACCTTAAACGAGTATTGGGAACTTATATATTACCATATGATGAATTAGAAACACTCTTGGTTAAAACTGAAGCTTGTGTAAACTCTAGACCTATAACTGAGTTGTCAAATGATCCAAACGATTTGAATCCTTTGACACCTGCTCATTTTCTTGTTGGACAGTCCTTAGCTTCCTGTCCTGTACCTGATGTAAGTACATTAAACATTAATAGATTAGACCATTGGCAACATATTCAACAACTCTACCAGATTTTTTGGCAATGATGGTCGGATGAGTATCTTTCAACTCTACAACAACGGACCAAATGGGTCAATAACTACATGCCACCATCCCCAGGCTCCCTTATATTAATCAAAGAAGCCTTCCGATCTCCACTTCACTGGGACCTAGGTCGCATTGTGGAACTTCACAACGGCAGTGATGGTATACCTCGTGTCGCTACAATTCGGACATCTAAGGGACTGGTGAAGAGCCCTTGTCAAGCTGTGTGTACTTGCTGATCTTTGAAGTCTTCTGCTTCAACGGGGGCGGTATGTTAAGCGTTCCAGGAGTGTGTGGTGGGGAGGCCTGCTGATGTGTGTGTTGCTGCCGCTCGCGCAGTGTGCTTTGATGCTGTGACGAGTACGGATTATAAACAGTTAAACGCCTTTTCGTTAACAGTAAAACGAATTATTAAACATTGTAAACAAGTTAAACATTTCATTGTAAACAAGCATAAATGTGTAACTTATTCTTTAGTAAACAAAGCTTTTACTCAACTGCGTGAATCTAATTTCACCTGCATTATTAGACAACCCACTATAGGTGGAGCTAAGTAAGGCGTTACTCTGTCAGGGGGCGGGGCTAGATAGGTCCGGTAGAACGGTATATAAGAAGTGAACAGTTTCATATTTCTCTGTTGGTAAATGACCTGAAGATGGCTTGACTGCCGAAAGCGCTCGTCAATACCAAAGACAACATAGTGGTTTGTACAAAATTACTAGTAGAAAAAAAGTTTCTATATACTCTGTGGTTGTCAGCTATTTTATAATTGTGTTTTTTTTATAGTTAAAACTTCAACCTTTTCACTCTAATCTATGGAAGAGTAATACAATTTCGAGATTAAATCTATGCAGGCTCTCGCCAACTTATACAAAGACTTGCCTGCAACTCGTTATATCTTTTGTTCTATCAACCATGTGGTCAGCTGATTGACCAATCAAAAACCCCTAATTTCAGTAAGATCCGTACGTCATATGGCATAGATCGAGGCAGTTCATCGAAAGCATTTGCCTAGTGAACGTGTGTTCCTCTACTAGAGTTTTTCTTGTATGAACTAGTATAAATCTAAAGTTACGCTAAAACTTAGAACTCTTTTCGAGTTATTCATCAAGAACCAAGCTGGTGAACAACCATATTATTATTATTATTACTATTATATAAAGTGCTTTTCATGTGAGTGGAAGATATTCGCATGGGAAGATTTACTGACCGCGGTAAATCTAAAATTTTGTGGAAAACTTCAAGATTTGCCAGAAGGTGTAAGCTCAATACACTGCTTTTTAAATATTACTCATTATCACCCTGAGATTAGATAATCAATAACGTTTTAAAACAATAATAACTTATTTCGAGCGACAACGCTAATAATTCCGAGAGTGACAATTGGTGTATGTGAAATCTGCTTTAGTGTTATCAGTGTTCGACGGACTCATCATCAGAGAGCGGAGAGGAGAGAGAGGAGGCGAGACACGCAGAGGAATTACAGCAGGTGCCGCAGCAGAGCGAGGACGTCACGCCAAGTGTTTAGGATTTCGACTAACAAGTAACATCCATGTAAATTGAACAATATAAACTCTATTACAACAATTATAATTCTATGCATGACCTTTGTGTATTTTAAAATATAGCGTATAAACAATCATTTTTGGTGTGCTAATAAATAATTCTTCATTACCTCCAATTTAGACTTGTTTGTAATTTATTTATACACACAATAAACCTATGCGAAAATATTGAGTTGTATCGTTGCAATATATAAAGTGTAATGGGTCAAATTAGAAGGTTTTTTATTTTTTATTAATCTTGGTTTTGATTTTGTTAAAAGTGTACAATTCACTTCATATATGGGAGCTACCACAGTTTAATTTTATATTAACATAGATCACCCATTCAATCACTTTTAAATTGCCAGACTTCACCTGTAAGGAGCCTCCAGTACAGCAATGCAACATACACACAGTCAGTCAAAACAATTGCCAGACGCATTGCGCAATCACATAGCAGCAGCCTTGTGACACAGTCTCCAGTGTGCAGTTTGGTATCAGAGAGTAAGCAGCACCAGACAATAGAATTGTGAATTTAAAACAGGGGCCTCGGGTTTACAAGATAGGCCGTTAAAACAAATTTGGCCTATCTTAGAAAGTGTGAAAACAGTCATTAAAAAGTAACAGTGTACAAACAAAAAGTTTGCCGCCCAGTCGACAAGCAACAGTTCCCGTTATCGGGTGGGCCTCTGTAGGCTCGTCACACATATTTAAATATTTTAAAGTTGTAGTACAGCAAAACTGTTAAGTGACCGCGGTCAATACGACTAGGGAGTCGGATCAAGTTTTTTCTTCAGAACAGTGAAACCGTGTAACCGAACAATGCGTGTGCGGGAAGACCGAGTGGCCGGCGAAGGGGGCTTCTGATTTGCATAAAATGTTAAGGGGTTTTTTTTAATTTAGTATAAATGTGAGTGTGGCAAAGCTGGGCGGCTTTCTGTGTATATTTGTGTTTGCATTTTATGTTTGTGTCCTAGAAAAAATAAGGTAAGCCGTAGATTGTAAGTCATATTACAACAGAGTTCACGTGTTGCACAACACCTGAAACATGTATTTACTAAATGTATGTTCTTAATTTCACTAAAGTAACAGTAAAACATTAAAATGGAAATTCTCTTCTTAAACTTGTGTTATGTAAATTATTTACGCAACCTTCAAAATTGTGCTTGTATCTTGGTGTTCGTATGAGACCCTGGACCCAAAAGAGCATGTCGGGATGGTAAGTGAAAGTCATTCTAGGTATTTCTATGTGTATGGTACTCAAAATAATTGTGATAAATAAATAGCTTCACATTTGGCGCCACGAAACAGGCACGAATTGCAAAAAATAAAATTCCATACCTACAAATGGGATACAAGCACAGTTGAGAGGTTGAGTAACAAAAAAAAAAAAAAAAATACGTAAAAGGTACTTATGTAAAGTTATGCAAAAGAAGTAAAGAATAGTTGTTCACATAAGAAACAGAGTAAATACCAAAAAATAATAATAATGGAAAATACAGCAGAGAACGGAGTCGATTTGTCCGACTCAACTGCGATAAGTGAAACAGCTGAAGTTGACGAATCAGCTGTGATGAGTAGTCCTGAAATACATTCAACACCGAATGTAGGTCAAGACGATAAAAACATGAATGTGCATAACACAAATGAAAAGGATAATACAGAGGATTCAGGGATTCAAGCAACCCCGACCTCAACAAAATACAATAAGGGGAATGACGATCTAATGAGTATTATACTTAATCAATTAGAAAAAATGAATAATAAATTTGATAGTCGTTTTGACAGTAATGACATAAAACTAGACAGACGAAGTAGCGAATTAAATAATCGCTTTGATGAAATTAAGACCGAATTCAATTGCAAATTTGATGCACTCAAATTTGATATTGATGAGGTAAAAATAAAATGCGAAAGTAGTTGTAATGAATTGAAACGAGATATTGAGAGAGTAGTAGAGTCAGTAGGAGAACAGAGTAAAAGTAAAAATAATAATGACAGTAAGAAATTAACAAGTGAGAACAATAACGTTGAGAATGAGAATATAATTAAAAATGTGGTAGTAGAGAGTAAGATAAATAGTAACAATAATGTTGAAAATGGTAATGTAATTGAAAGGGTGGTATCAGAAAGCGATACGTTGAAAATAGATAGTGAAACAGTAAGTGAGAGTGAGAAAATGATAAGTTGTAATGAAGTAATAATTAGTGTTGTTGAATTAGAAAAAGAATGGAAAGAGAGAGTAGATGAATGTGTAGGGCAGGGGGTAGATTTTCCCCTTATTTGTGATGAACCAGAGTGTTCAAAAGTGTTAATTTTGGGCAAGAGACCCTTATTAGTGAATAATAACAAACACAGAAGCGATTGTTATGTGTTTATTGCCATAAGGGCAATTAGCATTGTCATTTATATTTAAAACCAATCATAATAATAATATAAACTGTTTCACGTATTTAAATTAATATAATATAATTCTGTTACAGTTTAACCTTAGTTTTAAATCAGTTATAAATTATTGCTAGTTCCATAAACCAACACACCCCTGCTTTACTTTCTTTTAAAACCAAATTAGCTGGTTTTGGTTTCCTGTTCAATATAAATGTGATTTTTAGGTACACTAGTTAGATCTGAGTGTATTTTTTTTTTTGAAATTATAAAATTTATATTAAACATTGATAGCGTATACCTTAACTCACTTACTTATTTTGCCCTAATAAAGTGTATGGTGTTCAGTTTCGTGTATACATGCAGTGTAATCAGTATATACTTTCAGTTTAGTGTTTGGTTGGATATTTTTTATTTATTACTTGGTTTGTGGTTGTCTGTTTTTGTTTGACTGACTCTTACTTGTGTTATAATTGTTTTTTCCACAAAAGTATGTTACTTCTTTTACTTTCTTACTTCATTTAACCAAATATACTGTTACTCACCGTCTATGGCCTTTCCGTGATGTTATTTCGTTGTTTACATGTTTCGAGGCACTTGCCTCATCATCAGAACTTTATAAAAACTAATGTATGTCATCAATGATGACATGTGTCAAAATACTAAAACACAATACGGCATTAAACTATGTACAGAACTTGCTTTAAAAATGAGCACGTCAATGTTAGGTGTGCCTTGCAAGACAACACGCGCCGTACTGACGAAATCTAAGTTTTATCTCGACCATATCGCATAGCGGTATCGTACAGTATATTTGATTTATATTGGAATTGGTCGTTCAACACGTGTGGCTTGGTACTGGTGTCGTTATATGCTTTATAAATCTCATATTCTTCAAGGGCGTTCAAATAACGCCCTTTATTGCAGAAATGAAGGGGTATTAGATTCGAGCTGAAATCCGTGTAACTGTGATTGTTGTCTATAAGGTGCCTGGCGAAATTTGACTTGATGTTGTCAAAGTTGTAAACTCGTGTAGGGGGTCTATGTTCAGAAAATCTTTTCAAAAAACCTCGACCCGTCTGGCCCACATAAAAAGCCTCACAGTCGTTGCAGACTAGCTTATAAACTCCTGTTTTATTTTCAAGACTGGTATGTTCACGGCTGCGGAGATTATTTAAGATGTTATTACTGGTCTTATAGGAAACAACTATGTTGTTGACTTTATTAATGGTTGACTTAAAAATTCCTGGCATGAAATGCGTATAAGGTGCCGCAATGTACTTGCGTGCCTTTGTTTCGAGGTTCTCATTTCTATTATTTATATCTTTAATTTTTTTTTTAATAGCGTTACTCTTCTTTTTCTTTTGTTTTTTTTAAATATTATCTATTATTTTTTCGTTGTACCCGTTGTTAAACGCAATGACTTTAATGGTGTTTAATTCTTCGATGTAATCCTCGATGCCAAGGGGTACAGACAATAGGCGATGTATCATGCTATGGAATGCAGCTAATTTCTGTGAAATGGGGTGGAACGATGAGGCATGTATGACAGCGTCAGTCATCGTGGGCTTCCTAAATATATTAAAACATAGTTTTTTAGTAACAAAGTCTTTAGTTACTGTCAAATCCAGAAAATGTAATTGACCTCTAACTTCATTCTCCAATTACAGTCTGGATTTGAGGTCAATTACATTTTCTGGATTTGACAGTAACTAAAGACTTTGTTACTAAAAAACTATGTTTTAATATATTTAGGAAGCCCACGATGACTGACGCTGTCATACATGCCTCATCGTTCCACCCCATTTCACAGAAATTAGCTGCATTCCATAGCATGATACATCGCCTATTGTCTGTACCCCTTGGCATCGAGGATTACATCGAAGAATTAAACACCATTAAAGTCATTGTGTTTAACAACGGGTACAACGAAAAAATAATAGATAATATTTAAAAAAAACAAAAGAAAAAGAAGAGTAACGCTATTAAAAAAAAAACTAAAGATATAAATAATAGAAATGAGAACCTCGAAACAAAGGCACGCAAGTACATTGCGGCACCTTATACGCATTTCATGCCAGGAATTTTTAAGTCAACCATTAATAAAGTCAACAACATAGTTGTTTCCTATAAGACCAGTAATAACATCTTAAATAATCTCCGCAGCCATGAACATACCAGTCTTGAAAATAAAACAGGAGTTTATAAGCTAGTCTGCAACGACTGTGAGGCTTTTTATGTGGGCCAGACGGGTCGAGGTTTTTTGAAAAGATTTTCTGAACATAGACCCCCTACACGAGTTTACAACTTTGACAACATCAAGTCAAATTTCGCCAGGCACCTTATAGACAACAATCACAGTTACACGGATTTTAGCTCGAATCTAATACCCCTTCATTTCTGCAATAAAGGGCGTTATTTGAACGCCCTTGAAGAATATGAGATTTATAAAGCATATAACGACACCAGTACCAAGCCACACGTGTTGAACGACCAATTACAATATAAATCAAATATACTGTACGATACCGCTATGCGATATGGTCGAGATAAAACTTAGATTTCGTCAGTACGGCGCGTGTTGTCTTGCAAGGCACACCTAACATTGACGTGCTCATTTTTAAAGCAAATTCTGTACATAGTTTAATGCCGTATTGTGTTTTAGTATTTTGACACATGTCATCATTGATGACATACATTAGTTTTTATAAAGTTCTGATGATGAGGCAAGTGCCTCGAAACATGTAAACAACGAAATAACATCACGGAAAGGCCATAGACGGTGAGTAACAGTATATTTGGTTAAATGAAGTAAGAAAGTAAAAGAAGTAACATACTTTTGTGGAAAAAACAATTATAACACAAGTAAGAGTCAGTCAAACAAAAACAGACAACCACAAACCAAGTAATAAATAAAAAATATCCAACCAAACACTAAACTGAAAGTATATACTGATTACACTGCATGTATACACGAAACTGAACACCATACACTTTATTAGGGCAAAATAAGTAAGTGAGTTAAGGTATACGCTATCAATGTTTAATATAAATTTTATAATTTCAAAAAAAAAATACACTCAGGTCTAACTAGTGTACAGAAAAATCACATTTATATTGAACAGGAAACCAAAACCAGCTAATTTGGTTTTAAAAGAAAGTAAAGCAGGGGTGTGTTGGTTTATGGAACTAGCAATAATTTATAACTGATTTAAAACTAAGGTTAAACTGTAACAGAATTATATTATATTAATTTAAATACGTGAAACAGTTTATATTATTATTATGATTGGTTTTAAATATAAATGACAATGCTAATTGCCCTTATGGCAATAAACACATAACAATCGCTTCTGTGTTTAAAGGATTTTATTTTAGATTTTCCTCAAAAAAATTACATCAACTTGAAAAAATCCAGAGGTCAAGCTTATGATGGTGCGCGCATGATGTCTGGTGCATACAATAGCTTACAAACCCAAAACGGGAAGTTGGAAGAGAATGCAAAATACATCAAGAGACGAAGTGTTAACAGCTCTTCATTTAGGGACAAAGGTATACTTGAAACACTAACAGAAGTCAGTCCCCCATTAAGATAGGTAAAATGCCCCTACAAAAAAATCCTTTGTTTAAGTTTATAAATGTATAGTACACCTCAAAATATTACACTGCGGGTAGTTCTTACCCCCTACCCCTCTTCACCTAGGGTGGGGGTAAAATTGCCTTTTTTCTGTATTTACTTTTTTTCTCGTTTTCTGTTAATCAAGACATTTTGAAAACAAATGGATCGTATTTTCTAGGTTCAAATGAACATACAACAAAATTACCATCTACCCTACAGAATATTTCCTTGCGTTATTCTATATGAAAAGTACAAAAACTGCCATATTTCTGACCGGTAGAGTGGTACAAAAAACTTTTTGCATAGATAGTTGTTTTTTGATGCCCTAATTTTTTCAGAATTTTTGAAGTGGTGGGCCATAGCGAAAAAAAAACAAAAAAAAGAATTTTTAGGTTAGTTTTCCAAGTGTTTGATGATTTAAATTTTTGTGTGACTATACCTACCTTAAAAAACTTATCAATACCTACCTTGAATATCAACAAGTAAGTTTCACAAGTGAAAGTACCATTAAATAATAATTCTTTAAAAACACTTTAATTTTATATTTCTCTAAAAATTATACAATATTTGATTGTCAGCAACACTAAAGACTAAAAAAAGAACCTTTCTAGGCCATTTCTCTGGGACTCTAACCACCGTAAAAAGTGCTTAAATTTTATATTTCTCTATAAAGTATGTAATATTCAATCAATAGCAAGGGCAAAATTATAAGAAAAACTACAAAAAACTGCAGTTTCCGATTTTATCATTTTTTTAGCTTGTTTACTAGTTCGCAGGACATCAGAATTCTTTAAAATCTTTATAAGATATATAATATTTAATCAATTTTGCTAATATACACTATAAAACTGAACAATCACATAAAGTAATGTTTCCTTTACCAGTGCATAATTTTATTATGCATTCTAAAGCACGACTTTTTAAAGTAATGTAAAC
This sequence comes from Magicicada septendecula, assembly GCA_034769895.1. Classification (NCBI taxonomy): domain Eukaryota; kingdom Metazoa; phylum Arthropoda; class Insecta; order Hemiptera; family Cicadidae; genus Magicicada; species Magicicada septendecula. The sequence goes on from CM068368.1 coordinate 668,851,780, forward strand.
ACATTTGTATGATAAAAAATATTAAATTTTTTTATAATTTAAATTTTTTGGGACTCTAAATCTCGTGTTTGTGTGTGTATACACACATACATACATATACATATTTTTCATGTAAAAATATAACAAAATTACAGTTGTTCATATGTTTATAATAGTTAATCTTCCTCATCACTGTCTTCTTGTATAACCGCGTTAACGTCTTCAAAATCGAACAATTTTGAGAGAATTTCTACAGGCCGAATAATTCTTGAGAGGTATCGTCCATATGACAGGTAATAAATTATGGCAGCAAGATGTGAACAACATCCAACTGTTCTGTTACCATTTGCACAATTGCAACAGTAACCCTTGTACCCCAACACTATACTTTTCGTAATGTATATAAGATTTATATGTTTTACTGTTTATGTGCCTTGATCTAACTTCGAACCTCACTATTTGTGGATTTATTTTTAACATGTTGACTTGAAAAGAACCATCTTCTTCTAACAATTCTGCCAAGTATGAAACAGCTTGTGATAATTGGTAGGTTCCAGTAAAAAATATTTTCAAATTGTCTAACGTCATCTTAGGAAAATCTAGTATTTCTTAAGAAGACATTGGCTGAAATGGTACAGTTTTTCTGTTCCAAATTATTTGAAATGAGTCAAGCTTATAGAACTGAGGATGGTAAAACAAGATTTTAAGTAGAATATTATATCCAGTTGCTGGACATTTTAGTAATACAATTAGGAGCACGTTTTAAAGCATTCAGTGTGGTCACTAAAAAGTTTAGTGTATTGAGTAGTCCTATCCTATTGGCTAGTTCTAATGATGAACTTTATCATATGTCAGAACACCTCAGAGACCAATACAAGAAGGATTTAATGGACTCTCTCCCTCAACACATGATGAGTTTTTGAGCAATTGTGAAAAATGTAATTACAAATACAGCCAACCACTGAAAAGTCATATTCTAAAATAAAAATCATTAAAGCATACTGAAGAAGTACAATGTGTGCCCATATAATACACAGACATATGTACGAAAGTGTTAAACACATTAAATGAGTTTTTTGTTCTCCATTGCAATACAACCTCCGGCAAGGAGAGTGTGAAGGACTAAGGTCATTCATATTCTAAAATAAAAATCATTAAAGCATACTGAAGAAGTACAATGTGTGCCCATATAATACACAGATATATGTACAAAAGTGTTAAACACATTAAATGAGTTTTTTGTTCTCCATTGCAATACAACCTCCGGCAAGGAGAGTGTGAAGGACTAACGTCATTCATTATGACAGAAATTGTAAACTTGAATTTTATTGTATTTATTATTATATGACTGTGGTTAGGAAAAAAGTATTAAAATGACCAACAAACACATGTTTTAAATGGTTCATGAAAATTTAAATTACAGCTATTTAGTTTATTAGTAATCATTAATGTTAAGTGTCATAGAATTAAATCTCTTCACAACTCCCAAAGAGTAATTTAACTTTAAGTAAGATAGAAATTAACCTTTTAATGAGGAGTAACAACCTGTTACAGAATAAATTGGAAAACAGTAGTGTTCAAACAGAGAGTGATAACTGAAACATAAACAGTTATCTATACTTGAATGCAATTTACCTGTTGTGTAATAAACCACTAATGTGTTCTTTTAATTCATAGGAGAATTTAAATAATAACACAAGTAATTTCATTAGTGAATCGTGCACACCATTTTACACTAATACATTCAGTACATTCAGAACAAAACACTTTTAATTAGCAGTGTCTAATACTTACATGTTTGGGTTTTTTCTTTTCTGACCTTACAGGAGATCCAGGACGCAAAGGTTTGGCTGCTGAAGCAGCAACAGGGCCACTACTTTCTTGATCTTCTTCCAAGCAAAATATCATTTCAGGATCATCTGAAGATTTAAAAAAACAGATTTCAGTTTTTGTAATTCATCATCTAAAACAAAAAACAAAGAGTTGCTCTATATGCATCTATAGTCTTGGTAGTAAAATTTAATCCTGTTTACTTTTCATGATTAGCTACCAATAAAGAGGAATCAAAATGTGTTTACTATTTGATCAATGACAAAATTTTCTGTTCTACATTACCATTCTTCCTAAGTGCAAACAACGTGATATCTTTTTTCAAGGGCTGCTAATTTTTTTTTTTTTTAACCATTATATTTTTAAGCTAGATGAAGAATTGAGAAAACCAAAGGTCAGATGTCATCAAAACTCATGCTTAGCTATAAACATTTACAGACTCAGACATAGAGTCCTGAATATGAATATAAATAGATTTCTGAAAATTACACAAAAATTATGAATAAAAAGATAATTTTCTATAGTGATTACACATAATCAGTGCTGCATTTACCAACAGACAGACTAGGCACGTGCCTAGAGCGCAAAATTTTGAGGGGCGCAAAATTTTGAAAGAGGAAAAATATTGAGAGAAGCTAAGTTTTGAGAACTGTAGAAAAAAATCAGAAAATTAATCGAAAAAATTAAATCACAAATTTAAAGACAAATACAGTAGGTATTTAAAACGCTGTTTTACAAAGTTTCTAGTTGCATTTAAGAAAATGATAGAACGAAAACCCAGAGACGCTGTCTTTCTTTCAGCAAAAGCGCCTGCTCTGCGAACCGACGTAATGCCACTAAGCGCCTCCGTAATAGCACTTGCGACTTGCCTTCCCCACATTATGACCAATATGGACTCGCCCAGTCTCCTGATGAGTGACGTCAAGACTAGAGCGAGACATAAACAGTAAGATAACCTATTAGTTACAGTTGGCGCGACGCAAGGTGCTGTTATTGCTGAACGAGTAGTTATTTGTCCGTGCAAGTGAAAGTGAAATAGAGTATCGTAAATATATTTTACTTCATTCTTACCCCAAAACGCCATCAGAGTTTCTCATCTCTCGCCTTCGGCCGCACCTACCACGAAATGTTCGTTTTCCCGGCCTTGTAACGTAAATAACTATAGGAAATAAATTTTATTTTATGTTTAGCGAAGTGAGCTCAAGAGGTAATAATTATCATGTTTAAAAAACCAAGTGGAGCTGAATTCAAGAAAAGGGCAAAAGAAAAAGATGAGGAGGAAAAGGTTTTAGCAAAAGTCCCTAAAATAAGTAACTTTTTTCAACCCTGCACAAGTGGAATTAAAGGGAATGTTAGTGAAGTGAAGAGCGTGGACCAATGTGTAAACAAAGACCATGATAGGCCTACAGATACTTCTGATGTTTCAGTTCACGTCGAAAATGAACCCTCAGCGACCTCTGAACTTCAAAATTCACCAAGGAAGTAAAACCAACAAAGTGTCTCAAACGATCCTGCCTTTTGGAGAAAAGATGAGTGCACACGTGAGTACACTGCATACATTGCACAAAATGGTTTTAAACAAAACACTGAAAGTGGCTTTTCTGGGTCTGAGCGTGACTACGGGTACGGGGGTATTAAAAGATATTGTGTGTGTGTGTGTGTGTGTGTGTGTGTGTGTGTGTGTGTGTGTGTGTGTGTGTGTGTGTGTGTGTGTGTGTGTGTGTGTGTGTGTGTGTGTGTGTGTGTGTGTGTGTGTGTGTGTGTGTGTGTGTGTGTGTGTGTGTGTGTGTGTGTGTGTGTGTGTGCATTTGTTTCCAGTCTCCAGATCGCTATTATGATTAACTTAAGAATTTTAAAATTATACGACCGCCCCTAATTATAAAATAGCCAAAAAACTGCAAAAAATTATTAAGAACAGCATAAAATTAGAAAATATCCACAATGTAAAAAACACCTTTGAATTCATAAATAAAATTAAAGATATGGAGATTACACCTAGTTATAAACTTGTCTCGATGGACATTGTCAATTTATATACAAATATTCCGGTTTTGGAAACATTAAAAATTCTAAAGGTAAATTTAACTACAACAGGTATTCTAAACAAAAAACAGATAGATGAACTCATATCTTTGTTACAGATTATAGTACAGCAAAATTATTACACTCATGACAACAAGTATTTTAACCAAGAGGAAGGTTTGGCTATGGGTTCACCTCTAAGTGGACTTTTGGCCGAAATATATATGAACTATTATGAGAATAAATTTTTATTGTCTGACTATAACCGATTCTATGATAAAATTGTTTCTTATACACGGTATGTAGACGACACCTTCATAGTATTTAACAGGTGGATATGTTTTTTAAATTTATTAACGAAATTAACCACAACATAAAATTTACTATGGAAATGGAAACCAATAATGGCTTCAACTTCCTCGATGTATTGGTGTTAAAAAGAAACAACCATTTTGGTTTTAAAATATACCGAAAACCTACCACAACAGACATAGTTATAAATGCTAAATCGAATCATCCATACACACAAAAAATGGCGGCATTTAATGCACTAGCACATAGACTAATAAGCGTACCAATGAATACGGAGGATTATAAGGAAGAATATAACATAATAAAACACATAGCCTTGAAAAATGGATATAACACAGAAATTGTGGATAAAATGATACATAAACAATTACGGAAAATAAATGGTGACAATAATAAAGTTAAAAATACAACACAATATGTCTCAGCATTATATATGAACATACTCCCCAACACAATAAAAAATGAATTTAAAAAATTATATATAAATGTTTCATTCAAGACCATAAATAATCTAAAAAATATACTTAAGCCACGAAAACCAATAACTTTGGAGGAATGTTCAGGAGTATATAGAATCCAGTGCAGTGAGTGCGATAAGTTCTATATCGGACAAACAGGGAGGAAATTTATCGAGAGATTTAAAGAACACCTACCAAAAAAGAAACCCCAAACCACCTCATCAAATTACGCACTCCACCTAATAAACGAAAACCATAATTACACCGGATTCAAAGAGAACATGGAGCCGATACATGTTTGTAATAAAGGTCATTTCCTGAATGCTTTAGAAGAGTTTGAAATGTACAAGGCATCCAAAGTAAATAAAGAGCAGTTACTCAACGATCAGCTATCATTTAAATCCAATAAATTATATGATACCGCGTTGATGATAAGCAATGAAGCACGAACACAGGCTAGTTGACGATCGGAGGTCGACCGGTGCACTGAGTCGCTTTTAACGTGTTCATGTGTTTGTGTTATATGTTAATTTATTCAGTGATTTTTGTGCGTGTGTTTCTATGTATAAACATTTTAATCATTTCAATGACCCCTATGTATTAGGGGAATAATAAATTTTTTACTGTACCTGAAGATGGGGATTTAGTCCCTGAAACATGTTGTATGTAAAAAACTGAGATCGCATAGTGGATTATACAAGGTAAAAAATTCTTAAGTTATATATATATATATATATATATTATAACATTGCCAAACCCTGATCATATTTGATATCAATAAGTATGTAAAAAATGCTAAGAAATAATATATTTTGATAAATAAATAATAACGAGAATGAAAGTAGTAATTATAATTAAGAGTGAAGGAGGAAGAATAGTAAACCAAAGGTGATTATCAAATATGAAATTCAAACTAGACTGACAGACAAATGACATTGACCCAACCCCAGAGATTGGCCAGATATTAACCAAAATAAAGCGAGACAAGATGGAAGTGAAGGAGAAGAAAAATGAATTTAAATAATGGAACAAACCAACTGCAAAGAAAATAAAATGAACCAAGGTGATGAAACACAGACAAACAATGTAGAAGAGGGAAGGGGGTGATGATACCATCCAATATCAAAAAAGGAAACGGAACCGGTGATTAACCAATATAAAAAAGAAATGTTAATATTATCTATGTGACAAATATGACTCATAATTGATAAAAACCCATTAAATAAAAATACACTAACCCACGAATTAGTAGTATATGTAAATAAGAAATCTAGAAAGAGACATGAACTCGTTAGATACAAATAAACTTTGTAATGATAGTGAGATAGTGAGAAATATAATGAAAATAATTAAGTGACATAGAGAAATAATAATAGGGTTTACCCACCAGTAAGTGTAAAATAAAAAGTGATAACAGTGACAGTGATGTGTGAAAAAGGATATTGTAAGCAATAGTGTAATTAAAAATATAGTGATAGATAAGTAAACACTCAATGAATCAATGAAGGACCAATGAAAGATTTAAGAGTGGAATTGTAAAAAATTATATAGCTAAGGGTAATTAGAGATAGTGTTTAGGTTAGAAATAGATAAAGAATACAATGTTATTCAGGGGAGAAAGCCCAGGTAAAATAAACTGTTTGTGTTAACATGGGATGTAGAAAAGCAGTAGTAAAGATTTAAGTAATTAAAAATATAGTTGGTAAATACCCTATGTTATGAGGGAAATTAAGTTAAATAAATTTACAAGAAGTAATGATGTTTATTACTCAGAGTAGTAGCAAAGAAGGAAATTAATGTTAAAAACAACAGTTAATAATAACTTGTAAAGAATTGTTTGTTTCAATTATGAAGAGGATATGGCTGGAGGGAACTTACAGTCCATAGGCCTAAGTGTTATATTTTAAGTATTAAGACATAAAAAATAATCCTGACATATGTTCAGAACAAAAACAAACTCAAGACATAACAACCACTAAACAAATCATTTATAACAACAGAACAAAAACTTTGTAATGAGATGAAATATAATTAGAATAATTTAAATAGAAATAATCAATGGCTACTAAGGCCTAGGAAATGTATAACTGTCAATGATAAATAATTGCAAACTGTATAAAAACAACCAGGAGATTAAGAAATTCAAGGCAAGTAAATAGCCGAGAATAATTTATAAATCATTTTAAAGAAAAAATATTAGAATAAGAACTTAGTTTAAAAGAGAAATGTAAATACCAAATATTAACAGATTTGTACAAACAGTGATATTTCATAAAAACATACATTATGGGATACCAAATTAATCTTTGAAAGGAAATAATAACAGTGGTGATAATATTTAATATGTAGGGAAGAGGACAGAAGAATATAATCAAAAAGAAGATATGCAGTGCATTGTACATTATTTACATTTTACAGAGTAAAACGGTAGCTGTACTCACGACTATATTACAAATTGGCGACCAACCGGTGGAGCTAGAAGAGAGAGAAAAACGAAATTCTAGCGGCGATTACGAAAGGTTACAATATGCACACCAGAGGATTGTCGAAAAAATTGGCAAAGGAGAAGGAGATAGAAGAAAACAGAGGGGAAGAAGAGGAAGGAACACCGATTGAAGAAGTGGAGACAGTAATAACAACAACAGAACCAAGCCAAGACGAAGAAATGGAACCACAGGCGGGTGACAAAGCAGAAGTTAGAGGAGACCCGAACATACTGAAATTAATGGAAATGATGAATAATATGATGAAAGAAACCAATCAAAATTTTAAGAAACAGGAGGAGAAATTCGACGGAATGAAGAAAGAAACCAGTGACAATTTGAAACAGATCAATGAAAAAATAGTGAGTACAAATGAAAGTACTAAGGAAGAATTGAGGAAAACAGTCAACCAAAATAATGAAACACTACAACAACGATTGCTGGAGGAAATTCAGCAAAGAAACGAAGAATTGAAGGAACAGCTGAAGGAGGACCACGAGAAAAATAAAGAAGAAATGAAGCTACAGATGGCACGCCAATTAATGGAGTACCGAGAAGAAGCAAAACAGCAGATTACAGAAATCAATGACAAATTAGAGGAGACTTTGGAGAAGCTAGAAAAAACCAACGAAAATTTTTCTGAAGTCCGTGAGGAGGTAATCAATAAAATAAACAACCATGAAGGAGAAACCAAAAGTCACGAATGTCACGAAGAAACAACCAAAAAGTGGGAACAAGTGAACCAGGACATACATCAAGTCCGGGAAGATAATCAGAAGGATACAGCAGTGATACGGACAGACCTGGGAGAAAGAATGGAAGGAGTGTACAGCAATTTAAATAAAATCGACAGTAAGGTGGACAAAAATAAACAAAAAATTGAAGAGATACATAGACGAGAAGAATTATTACAGGAAGAAGTGGACGCCTGGCGTGACTGATCATGTAACCACAACCAAATATTTAACAATGACAATAGAGATACAATAAATTTCCGCAACTATAAGTGCAACCCGATGGAGTTTTTGAAGAGAGTAGAAGAACTGATAATAAAGAACCGTGAAACACGATGGACAGCAGTGAGGGGAATGTTAGATGACATGTTTAAGGAAACATATGACAACTGGTGGACCGCCACACGACCAGACATCCAGAGTATCCAAGAATTTAAAACCCAATTCAAAGCAAAGTACTGGTCAGAGTCAACCCAGAACATGGTCCGTAACAATTTAAGTAACGGAAGGTATGAAAACCAAAACCGACAAACATTAACCTCATACTTTCTAGGAAAAATCTGCATGGCCAGGAATTTAGAACCACGCATTCCGGAAGAGTGTTTAGTAATACAATTATCGTACCACTATGACGATGCGATCCAGAAAGCCCGTATGTATAGTCAAGTCAAGACAATTCAGGACATGGCTAGTTTATTACAGAGCCATGAACACGAATGGCAGTACTGCAAGAACAGATTCACGAGTTTCCGAAATAGTAGACCAAATGAAGGGCCATCTCCACCAAACCAACAGGGTGACAATAAGCCACCACTGAACAACACAAATAACTACCAAGGAAATCAACGAGGGAATAATGCGCCCAGGAACTATCACTCAAACAATAACAATAATGGCAATTTCAGAAACGATTACAGAGGGAATCAACAACGGAACGGTCCTAATAATTATTACCGTCCAGGAAACGGTAACAACAACAACAACAACCGAGGATACCGACCGCAAGTGAATTATGTGAGATGTCAAGCACGACGTAGTCCAGTAAGAAATTGTTCTCAGGCAAATAACCGACGAACGTACTATAACCAGGTACCAAACACAAGAGTCCACACCTTCGAGGAAAATGTCAGGAATGATGGTGATGATACAAACCACCAACAGGAACCATCAACAAGCCAACAAATGAACACAAATGAAGTCGGAACCAATGAGACCAGTCCTCATTTAAACGAATAAGGTCGGTGAGAACTGTGAACAGCCCATCACTGGACCAATCTCTTGGGGAATATAAGACAACAAAAGACAAGAAGATCACCATAATATGTACTAACTTTTTAAAAAATATAAGGGACGATTTAATCGAAGAAAATGATAACATGATGCCCATTAGAAACAGTGAAATAGTGTATGTGAGTGCCCAAATAAATGGAATTCTATCAACCATAATGATCGATACAGGGTCTAATGTCTCCCTGATCGACCAAATAGAATTAAATAGACTACAGCAGGGAAGTAGTATACCCATATCAACCCTGCCCATAAACAATATAACTATCATTGGTGCTACCGGCCGACAAAATAAAACCGTTCGGAAACAAGTATCCTTGGAACTTAATAGCAAAGGTATAATAGTAACTATGCCATTTCTTGTTGCCAGTGGCCTACCTTTCTCAATACTTGTTGGGTGTGATGTACTCAGACAACACTCTGCCATAATTAACCTGCGGCTAGGAGAAGTATCACTAACCACAGAACAAGGGATATGGTCAGCCGATATAGTGAATGGTGGCAACTTACCATTAATAACAAACCGCTGTAACATGATCCAAAACAATTATTGCCAACAATCACCCGAAAGAATATTGAAAGATTGGAAGGATGAAGAATTGTGGTCAAGCAAGCTGGATGAGATCAGAAACTTCCAACGAGAAGAACAATATCCACAAATCAGTGTGCAACAGTCAGAGGAACTCATAAGTACATACAACAGATATAAACACATTTTTTCTGACGCCCCAGGCAAAGTAAAGAATTATCAATGCCGAATACGATTTAAAGAACCCGTTGAATTCAAGAAAAAATCTTACCCCATTGCTTACTCACAAAGAAATGCAGTGAGGGCAGAAATCAATCAAATGATGGAAGACGATATCATTGAATTAAGTCAATCACCGTATACAAGTCCAATAGTGGCGATACCAAAAAAGGACGGAAAGGTGAGAATCTGCCTCGATGCAAGAGAGATTAATAAAATGATAGTGAACGATAGAACATCATCGGGTGAAATAGAAGAAATCCTTAAGAAGTTCCACGGTATAAAATACATCAGCTCGTGGGACACGGTATGTGGCTACTGGCAGGTGGAGTTACATCCGAACAGTAGACAATACTTAGCATTCCTGTTCGATGGGAGGAACTATCAGTTCAAAAGACTGCCATTTGGACTGATAAATTCGGTTGCAGTATTTGTTAAATGTATGGACCAAATACTGGGACAAGATGTACTGAATTTTACCACCGTGTACGTAGATGACCTGCTAATAACATCATCAAATTGGCAAGAGCACTGTGCCAGAGTGGAAACCGTACTAAAAAGGTTATCAGATAATCACGTAACCCTTAAGCTGGACAAGTCAAAGTTTATAGCCCGAAAAATACAATTTCTAGGATTCAATCTAGCAGAGGAAGGCATATCTCCTTCGTCAGAAAAAGTTGAGGTGATACAACGATTCCCCACACCAAAAAACAAAAAACAACTTCAATCTTTCCTGGGAATCTGCAATTATTATCATAAATTTCAAGATAATTATTCCAAACTAACCGCACAATTCAAAAAACAATTATCAGTTAAGGACAAGTGGACTTGGGGGTCCGAACAAGATGAAGTATTTAACCAAATAAAAGAAAAGTTTTTGAACACCGTGATCTTACATCATCCAGACTTCAAAAAGCCATTCTTCATGAACTGTGATGCGAGTGATGTCAGTGTAGGTGCGGTATAATACCAAGAAGATGAGAAGGGACAGCATATGGTTATTAGTTTTGCAAGCAGAATTTTAAATGGATGCGAACGAAATTATCACGTCACGGAGAAAGAACTACTTAGTGTCGTGTTCGCCTGCAACAAATTTAGGACTTACATTCTGGGATACGATATAACAGTGAGAAGTGACCATAGATCCATTTCATTCCTTAAGCAGTGTAAACTCAGCCACGGAAGATTAACTCGATGGATATTGTTGCTACAGGAATATCACATAAACTGGGAGTACATCCCAGGGAAGAAAAACATAGCTGCGGACATCTTATCCCGTATAAACGTCCAGCAACAAACTTTCGAGGGTGAGAAAGAACAATTAGTTAAGGTGTATAACATTATCAAAAACAGAGTAGATCTAGAAAAAATAACCCAAGAAATAAGAAAATGTCAAACTGTGGATCCAAAAATAATGAGTATTCGGGAGAGAATGTTAAAAGAAGAAGAAACCATTCTACAATATTATAAAATACATAACAACTTGCTATTTATTAAAAACAGTCTGTAACTATACGTTTATTGCTGACAATAAATATACGATATACGATATAGGTTAAACGTATAGACACTGTTTTCAAAAGTCGGGCGCCATCTTGATTACATATGTTTGTCATTTTACTTACCATTGCTAAATACTATAGGGCAGGAATTCGTTACGCGAACTTTTGAGAAACGGAAATTATTTGAAATAATAAAATACCTGGTTAAAATTGTTACCAATAATATACCCTGTTTATTTTTTATAGACTTACATATTACATAATGCTGAATTCAGCGAACTTTTAAACCCTCTAAAATGATACATGTAATATAAAATGTGTAATTAGGTAATATTAGATAATCAGTTAATAAATATAGATATACATATCCCTCGCACAACCCAGCACTTAGAACTTATACACTCGCCCTCTCACTCTCTCTCTCTCATTCTGGTACAATTCTTTTATGAGCTCATTTTGCAGATTAAAATTTTAAAGACTTGAATTTACTTTGGAAATTTTGTGTTGGTCATTTCTTTGATTGAAATTAGGTTTGATTTGAAAATAAAATATATATATATGTGATGCTGGAACGTTCTCACCAAATAGTCGTATTTCTGTCTGTTTTACGAACTTTGCGCACCGCGAGTTCGGCGATTTTTACCGGTCACATTTCTGAAGTTCTATTACACTGTAGTTATTCAAATAGTTATTTAACCACTTCTAGTGGTCTAAAAGTTAAAATTCACTATTCGTGAACGATTTGCCGGCCGGCTGCGATCACTGTTCCTGATGAAATGACACCGAGTCTTTGTTCCATATTTCTAAGGTGGGGTGAATCTACGTCACTCGCCTTTTGTTCAGTTGTTGACAATATTATGTTGTTTACAAAAACAAATTTCTGGCCGCTGACATCATCAAGGATCGTCGCTTTTATCACATTAAATGACATACTGTTTTTTGTGAGGCTTACGTTTTTTGCTCTGAAACCATCCGAATCCTGGCAAATATTATATAGTCCACTCACGGTATATTCATAAAGGTTATTAAATGTTTGTCTAATTTTGACCAAATGAAGGAATACAATATTTATGGTTTTATATACCATGTTTAGGGTAATTACAAATTGTACCATAATTGTACCATTACAAAACCCCCTCAATGAAAGATTGTGTGTCGAAGCACAAAAACTTTCATTGACCCTTTCATACTTCCTAAAGGGATCAGCCAGGATAGGTCGCCACAACCCCCTTACAATTTTATATAAAAGAAAATTATAATTCACCCTTGGTCTGATGATGATGACTGTACCTACATGACCTTACTGGACTTCTCCTTCGAGATCCCAACACCATAAGGCCACTTAGGCTCTTAACGCCCCTGCTCTGACGCGCTGGCCAGCTCAGGACCACTGTCATATCACCAAACACTGAAACAATAAATGATAAATATTAAAATAGTGGCTTGGTAAATTACTCTACCCTTAACTGATCTGGTTCCCCTTAGCTAGGTGCTGGTTTGTGCTAATAAGCACTGGGTTTGCTTGATATATGATTAAAAGCTAGTTATAAAAATTATCCTACTAAAAACGTAACTCCCAAGAATTATAAAGAATTTCCTTTCGCAATATGGACAACCCTGAATTTATAAATTGTTTCGATTTCTATCGATAATATTTACCTCTTTCCATTTTATAATTAGTGTAATTATAAAAGAAACACATTGATATAAAAGAATTACATTATAATTAGAAATATGAAAATTCCACTATAAATCTCCCAAACATGGAGAAAAACAAATTATAAACAAATTATAGAAAAACAAAATAATTAATAAATCTGTATGGTATTATTGAATGTTTAAATTAAAATTATTATTATTATTATTATTATTATTAACAGGTAATAATTATGGCATTAACAGCGCCAATTAAATTTATCCCTTCATACACATTATTTCCATGTTATAAAATCATGTTAAAAATTTTATAACATAAATACATAATACATTTTACATACTAATACACATTGATACATTTACTACATTGAAATAATTTATTCATTTTTAATCTTGATTAAGATTTGCACTATAAGATATGCACTAACATTTGCATAATTTATTTGAAGTTGCATTTAAGTTAAAATTACAATTGCAGGTAATTAATTCATTAATTAGACATCAATTTATTTATTATAATTATTAATATTTATTTCAAATTTATTATTAGTATTCATACTACATTATTATTATTTCATTATTCACTTCTTACTTCCTCTATACTCTGAACTTTCTACCTTCCTGACTACCTAACCTTTTACCTTCTAATCATTGTTTAGTCTGGATGACTCCTATATTCACTATACTTTTACTTATTATAATCTTACTCACCTTCTTCTAACTAACCACCAAATTTACCTTTCAATGACACCAATATCTCAAGTATAAACACCTTTACTAATTTCATTTAAATCCTATGGCACCGCTCGTCTTTGTACAGAGATGGGTGTTCCCTAACTGGCTATATACATTCATATTATTTTGCCCTTCCAAAATTCGGCAAACACTCCCTTAAACTACGCTAATACCTGCCACAACACTATAAGTTGGCTACTCCTTATCACCTCACCCCCACTACAAAATATCATTAACAACAAATATATGTTTATACCTTGACTTTACTCACCTCTACAAATAATCACTAACTACTGTGTCCCTAAATATCTAATACATTCTTTGTATTATTTTCTTTAAAAATTCTTAACTATCTAACTCCATTTTCATTAATTAAATAACTCACCTGCATTTATCTATACCCAGGCTCTATTCCTCTTTAAACATTCTACCTTGCTGTAATCATTGACAATTGTCTTATAAAATTCATCTCTCACCTACTCATAACAGTACCTCTCAAAATTCAAATATATATATTCTTATTTATTATTATTATTTATTATTATTCATAAGGAATTACCTTCATTACAGATTAATTAATAATTTGACTTCATTAAAAACTTTCTATTAATTAATAATTTACTTCTGTTATAAAGTACAACTTTCTTTTGTACCATAATTTTTTAGTCATAAAGAATGATTACTCTTTAATGGTTATTCCATTGAAAAAAAAATGTTTACTTGTTGATGTAAACAAAACATGTTAATTATTAAAATACATAATAATACATACTGGTGTACATAAAATATACCTGCAATACAACATCAAAATACACAAATACATGGATATAAAAACATATAAAACAATGAAAAATATACACTCCAACACATTATTTTGTTATTTATCAAACTCAGTCCATAGCAGTCCAATTCAATATCACTTTTCACATATATTTAATGTTCATTACACAATTGAAACAGTCTATCCACCATCGTTGAATAACATTCTTATCTTAGGTCTATTTAATTTATTATTTAATAAATAAATTTTATGATTAGCAATATTATATTCATTTTCATTTATAATACTGTTATCAAACAAATATTTCAAGTCACGATCGAGTAGGGTTCCGTTTATCTCAGTAATATCATATGTCATTAATTGGTTATTTATTTTATAATTATCCTCATAATTTTCTACCACAGGTAAGTACTTAATACCATTATCATCATTTATTGTTATTTCAATTTCATTGTTCTTATAAGGTAAGTATTTATTATTTACATCTACCTTATCTATGCCTAACCTCCCTACCAATTCTCTGTAATTTCTGTTTACTTTAAAAAATTTTATTACTTTCTTTTTCTCACAATATCTCTCTATACTTTCTCTCTTAACATATGTCTCTCCATAACACCAAGTTACTCTCTCTCTCTCTCTCTCCAAATATGCAGGGGTCCCTAACATAAAAATATTGCACCACTTATTAGGTACACAAAAACACCAAGAAACTTTATTTTTAGACCTATCGTCTCCCAAATATAAATTGAAGGAACTCTTATCCTTATAAAAAATACGTGAAGACTTTTCTTCACCCCCTAACACAACATCAAAAGAAAATTCTACCCCCTGCACTCCTTGTACAAAAATACTTTCTTTCTCTCTTTCTGACTCAATACACTCAAACACTTCATTTTCACTCATAATACTTTCATTATCATTTTCTAACACCACATTCTTACTACTTGTAATATTCTTACTATCTGTAAATTCATTATTCACATTATCATTTTTAATTACGTTATTAGTCAGTACTTCGTTTTTCGTACTGTTTTCCTTCTGGGTTTCTAATTGATTTAAATTCTCGTCTAGTTTTTTGATTACCTTGTCGCATTTCTTAATGAGATTATCGTGACCTATTTTCATTTCATTTTTTAGTTCATTGAATTGTTTGTCAAAATTATCGAATTTGTATTCAAATTTGCATTTGTTTAATAAAAGCTGCATCATTGCAGCAGTACTGTCAGATTTAATTTCTGAACTAACTGACATGGATGTAGAGACCTTCTCTGCTTCTACATGTACAACAGATACAGGTGTATCTGCTTCGTCAATCTGACTAAATTGAGTTGGTTGAACATCCATTTCACTCCTAACTATTTCGTCAGAAAGGCTGACTGTTTCAGTTTTATCTTCATTAGTATTCATATTTGCAATTTATAATACACGCATGCATACAATAATATAACCTAACTTCGTAAAATTGGGTTATGTTTACGTATTAAAATTTTGGCGTTTATTACCTCAAATAACTTTTCCGCTCTCTTTATAGGCGTACTCACATAAAATTTTATATCAGGTCCCTGTTATTACGGGCGACATCTGTAACTATAATAAAATATAGCTACAAATAGTTATGTCCCTGTTCTGGTGCAAAAAAAATATACGATATACGATATAGGTTAAACCTATAGACACTGTATTCAAAAGTCGGGCGCCATCTTGATTACATATGTTTGTCATTTTACTTACCATTGCTAAATACTATAGGGCAGGAATTCGTTACGCGAACTTTTGAGAAACGGAAATTATTTGAAATAATAAAATACCTGGTTAAAATTGTTACCAATGATATACCCTGTTTATTTTTTATAGACTTACATATTACATAATGCTGCATTCAGCGAACTTTTAAACCCTCCAAAATGATACATGTAATACAAAATGTGTAATTAGGTAATATTAGATAATTAGTTAATAAATATAGATATACATATCCCTCGCACAACCCAGCACTTAGAACTTATACACTCGCCCTCTCACTCTCTCTCTCTCATTCTGGTACAATTCTTTTACGAGCTCATTTTGCAGATTAAAATTTTAAAGACTTGAATTTACTTTGGAAATTTTGTGTTGGTCATTTCTTTGATTGAAATTAGGTTTGATTTGAAAATAAAATATATATATATATGTGATGCTGGAACGTTCTCACCAAATAGTCGTATTTCTGTCTGTTTTACGAACTTCGCGCACCGCGAGTTCGGCGATTTTTACCGGTCTCATTTCTGAAGTTCTATTACACTGTAGTTATTCAAATAGTTATTTAACCACTTCTAGTGGTCTAAAAGTTAAAATTTACTATTCGTGAACGATTTGCCGGCCGGCTGCGATCACTGTTCCTGATGAAATGACACAGAGTCTTTGTTCCATATTTCTAAGGTGGGGTGAATCTACGTCACTCGCCTTTTGTTCAGTTGTTGACAATATTATGTTGTTTACAAAAACAAATTTCTGGCCGCTGACATCATCAAGGATCGTCGCTTTTATCGCATTAAATGACATACTGTTTTTTGTGAGGCTTCACGTTTTTTGCTCTGAAACCGTCCGAATCCTGGCAAATATTATATAGTCCACTCACGGTATATTCATAAAGGTTATTAAATGTTTGTCTAATTTTGACCAAATGAAGGAATACAATATTTATGGTTTTATATACCATGTTTAGGGTAGTTACAAATTGTACCATAATTGTACCATTACAAGTCATGATATCGGAGAATGGAAACTTGTAATACCATCTACGGTGGAGGAACAATTGATACTAGACTACCACATTAGATACGGCCATATGGGGGCTGTAAAAGTGATAAAAGCTTTACAGGAACAAATTTACATCAAAAATATTTATCGAAAAGTAAACAAAATTATTCAAAAATGTGATATTTGCCAAAAGGTAAAATGCAATAATTCAAAAAAGGAAGGTATGATGATACCTATAACATCAAGTCAGAAATTAGAAAGGGTATTCCTTGATATATGTGGTCCGTTTCCTATCAGTGGACGAAGACACAGATACAAATTTATAATCATCATGTTTGACCACTTCACCAAATATACAAAGTTGTACTCCATTAACCGTGCAACAACAAAGAAAATAATTGAGATTATCTTAACCAAGTTTATACCAGAAGTGGGAAAACCGACGGCCGTTATAACAGATCATGGAACCCAATTTAAGGGAAATCTCTGGAAAAATAAGCTCTGTGAACATAACATTAAAACTTACAAAACATCCGTTTATCACCCCAGCAGCAACCCAGCTGAGAGAGTACTCAGAGAAGTGGGTCGTATACTGAGAACCTACTGCCACGATAAACAAAAAGAATGGCACAATTACGTGAAATCCACTGAAGAATTTATAAACTTAGCTTACCACAACTTTACGGAAGCTACACCATACACAATGATGTTTGAGCGGCCACCGCCTAGAGAGATAACTGATATGATCCAATTCCCCATCAACACCGAATATCAATTCGAGAAAAAAAGATTCTACAACAGAATAGCCGAAAAGGTAGAGCAACAAAAGAATAAATACGCTAAGAACCAGAAAAAGACTATTAAGTACGATGTAGGAGAAAGGGTACTTTTAAAAAACAGAGAATTACCCAGCTCCATCGAAGGCATCACTAGAAAGTTACTATTATTATACGTGGGACCATACACTATAACAAGAGACAAGGGCAATAACACTTACGAGATCACTCACCCTGTCACCAAGAAAATAAAGGGTGTATACAATCAAGCCTCAATTAAGAAATATTATGACAATCAACCATGACTGTAAAAAATTTAAAGTAAAAAACCAACAAAAATACTTTAAATAAAGAAAAAAATAACGCGACAAACAAACAAGTTTGCCAATGTCATAAAGAAAAGATCTCTAAAGAATGTCAAAATTCCAAAACATTCTTAAGTATAGCTTACACTAAGCATTAGAGAAACCATTATGATGAATAAAAAATTGTAAAAAATCAAAAAAGATATGTAAGAAAAGCTTACCCAAATATCTCGATAATGTTTTAGAACAATTAAAAATGGAGAGATAAAAGTTACAAGGCATTCATATAAAGTAAGAGCAACCAACTTACTACAATATTTAAATAAAAATTAATAATAGAGGAGTGTAGTCACAAAACATTCCTACAAAATACGATTAAATTACCATAATATTTAACCAAAAAATGAGGCATGAAAAGCATAACATACTATAAAGGAATAAGCTACAAAAAATTCCTAACTAGTAAGAAGCAATAACTTACTATGATATCTAAAAAAATTATGAAAAAAAAAATATCAATCAAAATGATCAGCTTCCACAACTATTTAGAAAGAGGGGAAGTAAAATTACCCAAACCAATGATCACAAAACGAAATAAATAAAATAAACATTCTAAGAGTTATAATGTGAAATGAGATGAAACAAAGAGTAATTAAAAATGAATAAAAATGTGAATTGTGTCAATAAAAAACAATGCTTCAATTATTATCAAGTAGTATCTATAAAGAAAGATGAAACAATATATGACTCAAACTGAGCAATAATGAAGTATAAAAGTAAAAGATTCCCAACAAATATTATGATTATGATTATTATTATTATTATTATTTTGAGTCACGAGTTGACTGTATTTAAGAATTATTAATTGAGATTGTCTGTTGAATGAATCCAGCAATCATTTTACTGAGCAGGGATGATGTTCCCCTGATCTCAGTATAAGAGTAGTTTTGATGGAAAATAAGATTTATAGGGAATAAGTTATAATAAAAAATCAATAAGCCAGTTCGCAATATGAGAAAATAATGAAGAAAAGACTAAGAAGAATGGAAATAAAAGATACAGAATTAATCATAAAAAATGAATGAGAAGCCGGAGAATTTGAAAAAAAAATATGATACGATACAATTGATAATTTCATCAAACTTAGAATCACGTTTTATAAAATGATCAATTTTGGTGGAAGGGCATTATATAACATTGCCAAACCCTGATCATATTTGATATCAATAAGTATGTAAAAAATGCTAAGAAATAATATATTTTGATAAATAAATAATAACGAGAATGAAAGTAGTAATTATAATTAAGAGTGAAGGAGGAAGAATAGTAAACCAAAGGTGATTATCAAATATGAAATACAAACTAGACTGACAGACAAATGACATTGACCCAACCCCAGAGATTGGCCAGATATTAACCAAAATAAAGCGAGACAAGATGGAAGTGAAGGAGAAGAAAAATCAATTTAAATAATGGAACAAACCAACTGCAAAGAAAATAAAATGAACCAAGGTGATGAAACACAGACAAACAATGTAGAAGAGGGAAGGGGGTGATGATACCATCCAATATCAAAAAAGGAAACGGAACCGGTGATTAACCAATATAAAAAAGAAATGTTAATATTATCTATGTGACAAATATGACTCATAATTGATAAAAACCCATTAAATAAAAATACACTAACCCACGAATTAGTAGTATATGTAAATAAGAAATCTAGAAAGAGACATGAACTCGTTAGATACAAATAAACTTTGTAATGATAGTGAGATAGTGAGAAATATAATGAAAATAATTAAGTGACATAGAGAAATAATAATAGGGTTTACCCACCAGTAAGTGTAAAATAAAAAGTGATAACAGTGACAGTGATGTGTGAAAAAGGATATTGTAAGCAATAGTGTAATTAAAAAGATAGTGATAGATAAGTAAACACTCAATGAATCAATGAAGGACCAATGAAAGATTTAAGAGTGGAATTGTAAAAAATTATATAGCTAAGGGTAATTAGAGATAGTGTTTAGGTTAGAAATAGATAAAGAATACAATGTTATTCAGGGGAGAAAGCCCAGGTAAAATAAACTGTTTGTGTTAACATGGGATGTAGAAAAGCAGTAGTAAAGATTTAAGTAATTAAAAATATAGTTGGTAAATACCCTATGTTATGAGGGAAATTAAGTTAAATAAATTTACAAGAAGTAATGATGTTTATTACTCAGAGTAGTAGCAAAGAAGGAAATTAATGTTAAAAACAACAGTTAATAATAACTTGTAAAGAATTGTTTGTTTCAATTATGAAGAGGATATGGCTGGAGGGAACTTACAGTCCATAGGCCTAAGTGTTATATTTTAAGTATTAAGACATAAAAAATAATCCTGACATATGTTCAGAACAAAAACAAACTCAAGACATAACAACCACTAAACAAATCATTTATAACAACAGAACAAAAACTTTGTAATGAGATGAAATATAATTAGAATAATTTAAATAGAAATAATCAATGGCTACTAAGGCCTAGGAAATGTATAACTGTCAATGATAAATAATTGCAAACTGTATAAAAACAACCAGGAGATTAAGAAATTCAAGGCAAGTAAATAGCCGAGAATAATTTATAAATCATTTTAAAGAAAAAATATTAGAATAAGAACTTAGTTTAAAAGAGAAATGTAAATACCAAATATTAACAGATTTGTACAAACAGTGATATTTCATAAAAACATACATTATGGGATACCAAATTAATCTTTGAAAGGAAATAATAACAGTGGTGATAATATTTAATATGTAGGGAAGAGGAGTGAAGAATATAATCAAAAAGAAGATATGCAGTTATTTTGAATAAAAATTCAAAATTTGATAACAATAGACTACTTCAGAATTAACCAATCAGGATTATTTGGTTACTATGACAACAGTCGTTTGGTGTCTAATTACCGTTAGATTTCTTTATGGGATATATGACGCTTTCGTTGAATAGACGCTAGTTTTCGAATGACCAAAATTGTCAATTAAAACATTAAAAATCTCAGAAGAAGTTACTAGCAAGTGAATACCAAGAAGTAAGACGATGACGGGAACCATATTACTGAAGTCGAGGCCGAATTAACAAAATAAGAAAAATAAATTCCTACCGATTAAACTGGAAAAGGTGCCTGATGTCCCGAACCAATGCAAATTAAAGAGGATTGCAGTATAACCCATTAATACTAGATCATATGAACTCGTCCTATCTACTGAAGTGATAAGTACCTATTAAATTACCCAAATTTATAAATAAACTCACGTTAATTATTTCTCACTAAAGGTCGAAATCTCACTAAACTGAAAATAATTACTTTCAAAGATTAAAAAGAATACTAAGTCACTGAAAATTTATAAACTGACAAAGATAACCTGTTGTTAATTATCCATAACTTGTAAACACTTTTACTACACTACACTAAACAAATTATACCTACACAATATGTTATTTAAGTTTAACTGATGTAAGGGTGTGTATTTTTATTGTTTTTAAATATTTGTAATCCTTTTAACGTAATCTCAAGAACCTGTGACAAACGAACTCTAATATTTTGTGTATAATTTCCAACAGACGCCATTACTAAAAGTCTGTTTATCAGTTCAAATATCGATTTGTCAAACCCTGTAGTTGTCTCATATAAATAACCGGAGCATTTGTAGTAGAATAATTTGTATTAAATGAATAACTAATAAAAAATGTATAAGTATTGGGTGTAACCACGGTGTTATAATTTCATTAGGAGGTGCACAATATTTTATGTACATTTTAGCAGTCAAGTAGTGTTGACGACTAACGATTTACACAGCCCACGCAACGAACTACTGATCGCTACAGTTGGCCTAGGCTGGCGGAAATATTTGAATTATTCAAACCGCCTGAGCCGCTGGTCATACACCTTTGAATTTTATTTTCATTGTTTTAATAAAACAATTTGGCGCCACCGGGATTTTCACACCCCTAGTGAACAACAGGTAAGAACATCGAGACCTGGTTATTCGTACGTTCGCAACGGACGAAATCTGCGGAAGTTGCATGCATTTGAACTACGGATAGAGAAGACACGTTACACCCATTACACACGAATTGTACATTATCTACATTTTACAGAGTAAAACGGTAGCCGTACTCACGACAATATTACAATATATATATATATATATATATATATATATATATTGTAACGTTACATAACCCATGCCCAAAAAATGATAACATAATCACCCCACTCTAAAGGTCAGAAATGGGTATTATATACCTAGCTATAGATTACTTTGTATTACAAAACACTATAAACTATAACTAAGTGACATATAGGGTACAAAGTGAAATATAGTGTACACAGTGAGAAAGTAAGTGGTTAAAAAGGAGCATCTCACAGATTTATACTGTAGATGGAGAAACAATTAACTGTAGCAGTAGACTATATTGCTACTGACAAATTCTGTATTTTGTTTGTATTTTGTATAATTTGTATTGTGTAGGCCACAAAGGTCTTGTACCTAGGTATAATTTTATGTTTAATATAATAATTGTGTTTAAATGTAAGATAACCCAGGGTTAGATATAAAATAATAATAAAATAAATAATAATGTATGAGCAAAATGGCAGAGGAAAATAGTTTGGTGTAAGGATACTTTAAGCAAATAATAAATAATAAATAAATACAATTGAAGGAAATCAAAATATTAAAGACCTATGTATAAGTTTAAGAGAAAATAGAAAGAAAAACCTTATATAAATTAAATTGGATTATAAACAAAAGTTAAAAAGGATTATTTTTCTATAAATAATAAATAAATTTATAATAATTAAAAACAGCCTATATACTCAAAAGTATATGGATTCACCAATAAAAAATCATAAAAAAATTCTTGGTTACTAAGAGTAACCAACTAACAAGAGATAAATAAATTGTTAAAACGATTGGGGAAAAGAACGTTTGAAAAAAAGTGTAATGCCTATTTAAATTTGAAAAAACCTAATGAATACTTTTGGAAATAGTGCGAAATTTAATAAAAATTAACGAGTGATGTCCACCTTATGTTAGAACTCCTTCAAGTATCAACATTCACGTCCTTTATTTGATGAAACTTTGAAATAATCCAACTACCAGTTCAGGCCTAGTTTGACTGCACTTCGAGATTTTTGGTGAGACCGTATCTTAGTAAAAATTAACTAAATTACAAATCAACTATAACTTCAACACTAGAAACAGCACCATACAAGTATACACTTCAGGAAAAGAGGTGAAACAAACTTTATTAAATTTTGTTAACCAAAAACCCTTCATAACGGATCTTGGTGCGTTTTCAGCATCCATTAAATAATTTCGTGTTTGTAGTAAAGAACATAACCTGTACTCTAGCGGATAAACCCGGAACTACATACTAAAGAAAAAACAAATATAATCTAATTTTTTTCTTTCTAAAGCTTAGTATTTTATTATTCATTTCTGACTGTCTCATAACACAAAGAACTTACCATTAACCCTGGGAAATTAATAAATTAATTCTTTATTGTTTTAATATTTTATCAAGGATAAAAAATATTTTGTTATAATTTCTATGTTTACCAAATAAGATCGAACCAATGTTGTGTTGACAGGGAGAATCGATTATAACTTTTTGTATTGGGAGAAGATAAAAATCAGTGTATTTAATTAATAAATACCCTGAATACTTTGTTATAAATAATAAAATGTGTATTATTTCTCGTAGAGGGTAGTTGTTACAGAGTTTCAGGAGACAAAGAAGAGGACGAACAGCCGGAAAAATATTACCGAAAGTCGGTGTTAATTTAACCTCAAATAGGGTTGCAGATGTCAAAATCAGCTGGTCTTATGAGCAGCGAAATTTAAATTAAGTAATTGTATACTCCGGGGATAATACCTTTGGCCCTCTCTCTCCTAACGATGATCAAACAACTTCGTTGAATTCTCCCAAATCACACACACTCGATTTCAGTTTTTAATTTCTGTAAACATAAATTATAACCGACACTGAACATTTGCAAATACAATCAATAAAGGATTAACAGTGACTCTCATGAAAGCGAGATTTTTGAAGAGCCATTAAAACTTAGATTTAATTAACGATAGAACACACATAGAAAAAGGGCTCTGAGAAACATTCACCGCGAGACGTTACAAAATGACGCTAACAACGTGGGGCTTATAAAATAAAGAAATATTATAGTGACGATCGCAAAAGGTACTCTGAGGCTCCGAGAGATATTCACCGCGAGACATTACAAAATGGCGCTCAACGTAAAAGGGCTTTAATTGGGAAAGAAATTTTGAGATATTCAACAAAATAATATAACAAAAAACCTAATTATCGTCGGCAGCTATGAGAAAACAAGAAATGTATAATACCAGAGGCAGATCGAAGAAGAGGGCAGAAGAAAAGGAGAAGGAAGAAGGTGGACAGGAACGAGAGATAGAAATAGTCACGGACAGTGAAATGGAACAACCAATGGGTGATAAAGAAGAAACTGAAGCAATTTTGGACACGGAAAAGGAAATAGTCGAAGAGGATGCCCAAGGGGACCAACCAGACAAGGCGGAAGCCAGAAGAGAACCAGATTGGCAAGAAGTAATGAAATTTATGGCAGAACAAAGCCAACAAAACAATGAAAACTTAATAAGACAGATGAAAGAGGAAAATAAGGAAAACTCAAGGAAACAAAATGAAACCTTGAGCGAAAAATTTGACAAAATAGATGAAAATTTTAGGAAACAGGAGGAAACTTCAAAGAAACAAAACGAAACTTTGAAGGAACAAAACAAACAAACCAATGAGAAAATAGATAGTATTCGGGAAAGTTTAGTAAAACAATTCAAAGAAAAAATTGAGACCATTCATGGAGATATCAGACAAACCATGAATGAACAACACCACCAATTGAAAGAAATTATTGACGGACAAAGGGAAGATATGAATGCGAAATTTGAAGAAAGTAATAAAAATATAAAACAAATTCTTGAAAAGATTGACATGATCAGTAACACACTTAGCCAAAAAGCAGATTCATACAAGGGGGAGACAAATAAGCAAATGGATGAAGGTTTCAAGAGTTTGGATAAAACATTACACAGCATTTCAGAAGGTATTAAAGTAAGTCCGAATACAGAAGAGAGCAGGAAGGAAATAGAAATTACAGAATACCAAGGTGTAATGCCATCGGAAAATAAAAATAGCCACAACAAAAAGGATAATCAATACCTGGAAAAGAAGACCAAGAAAATAATAAAAACATGTAGAAAGAAAATAACTACAAGGGAAGAATGGGAGATGATTACAGGTGGATTAATTAATGTATTTAACCTTCCAATTAATGAACAGAGGGAGTTAATTACGTTTAGACCTCAGGTAAATATGTCGACGATTGAAGTGCATCAGAAGATATTAGTCATATCATCAAGACGGAATATATCATTAAGCATTTTGGTAAATCATCCAGAGGAAAAAGGGAATGGAATGATATTAAAAATGAGTGAATATGTTATGTCAGAGGAGGTGCAATACCTGTTAGTTAAAAAAGAACGAACAATGACGGAAGACCAGTACTTAAATGAAGGTTTCATAGCAGCAAAGTGGGAGAGCTGGATGGTAAGGAGATTATCAAGGAGAGAATTAATTCCGAACACCCCAGTAATCCGAAAAAAGGGAGTACCTTAGATAATGGACCATGGTTAAACTAAACGATAACCAACCAGAAAAAAGGGGACTGATTTTCTGATACCGACCACGCAACCCATGGTGTAACCCCTCTTTCCTTTTATGTCTTTTTATATGTATAAGGCAAACTTCTTTTTATTTAAAAAAATTTTTTTTTGAAAGAGAAGCCACAAGTTATTTAGAACTAGGCCGGAGCCTAGAGAAGCCAAAATTGTGCTGGGTCCAGTATGACGGGACTTGCAATGAAACTCGGCTGTAATATAACAATAACAGTTTTTATTGTAACCCATAATTCGTTACATGCAATGAAAAAATTATCACATCAGTTGTCCCCTAATACAAGGACTAACACCCAAAATGCATAATAAATTAATAAGCCCCCATTTTAATAATAGCGTCAAAGACAAGTTCTGTATATCAGTAACAAGTATTTATATATATATATATATATATATATGTATATAGAATAACGTTCAGTAAATATATAATTCTCCCCCATTTTGTGACTAGCTTAACATAGACAGAAACATAACAACACGTACAGAAACATAAAGGCACATATACTCACAATTATACACAAATATTCTAAACACGAATGCCCCTGGAATACACCTGCTTTGCAGGCAGTGTTACTACCATGCCCAAAAACCAGCAGTGATAAATGTTCGCCCATCAGTCACCGTCATTCATCAATTTCTATTAATCTAAATAAATGCGAAAACCCCAGAAAGGATGATAATCACCCATAAGCGAGACCGGACCGCCCATATGTATAGAAATCCAGCACGCTATCACTCTCCATCATAACCAAAACATGGGAACTTACAATCTCCAAGACCACGACACTCTGAGGGAACATTCTCTAACTCCTAACCTCTTTTTTTTTTTTTTTTTTTTTTTTTTTTTTTTTTTTTTTTTAAGGGGAGGGGTAGGAAAATTGGGAAGATGCAATGGGGCAAGGATCATTAAAGGGTCAATAGCTAGGACTAAGGGTAAGGACCTGGCTCCCTCCGGAAATAAGGATGAATGGAGGAACCAAGGCTCGCGTGGGCAGGGGCGCAACCCTGAAATAGATGAACACCACTGGGACTGTGGGGAACATCTACCCGCTACCCGTTAACCTCTTCTTCTTACCTTTCTGTGACAGACTTTGGGTACTCGTTCCTTTCGGACACCACTCTCTGAGGAGCTATTTCGTGTTGAGCTGTACTGGCTGGTTTCTTCGGAATCAGAATCAAAGCAACTTACCTCACTACTTTGACTCCGCCTTGGATTATGCTCATCGTCTAACTCCTCTGCTACAATTTCTTCCTTTTCTACTTCTTTCTTTTCTACAATTTCCCCTTCTTCGTCCACATAACCCAAATCAACCTCCTGACACTGCAGCTCTCACCATCTTCCAGTTGCCCCTCTGATCCATCTTCAACCACATCTTCCCTCAGCTCCTCACCAATTTCTTCATTACAGTGGTCACCAGCCTCTTCACAAACTTCTTCACTAACCTCTTCTCCGATCTCGTTTTCCCCAACACATTTATCATCAACATCATCGCCATCACATCCACTTCCACCATCAGAACACTGCACATATTCATCCTCTAGTTGCTCACCTGGTCCGCCTGAAACTTCTTTCCGTTCCTCGGAATCCTCAACACTACTTACAGAAGGCGTCTGCACATCTTCGCACACTACATCATTCTCACTCACACACTCCACAACGCTGCCACCAAATTTCTCCTCAACTTCGACCTCATCTACTTCTATCACACTTGCGGCATGAACATCCCCTTGTCCATCCACAACCTCAGAAACACTCGCAGCCCGGACATCCCTGTGTCCATCTGCAACTTCAGACTCTACAGTCTCCCTAACACCTACAACTATACCTTCATGTGCAGCATCCGCAGACCGCTCTTCTGCCTCTTCTGTCGATTCCACTCCTTCAGCAACTACAACGTCATGAACAATTTCCACCCTGGAATCCAGCTGTCCAGGTTCATGTGCAATGACTAAATTAGTTTCTACTGGCGATGGTAAAGCTACACCATCAAGTGACTTCTCATATACCGGCGTAGGCGATGACGATATTACCGGATCTGGATCCGTCACGAACCGAGATGGAAATACCGGAACAAATTCTGCGGCCTCTGGATTCAACCATGACGTCCTCTTCGAGACCTGTAACTCACTATCAGCAGATGTTTTCTTAGGCTCTTGTATTGATCCGCAGAAGTTATTCCGCTTTTCTTCTTCTGCTTCACCTTCTTCATCTACTACTCTCTTAGCCACCTGTACTTCCTCTGGAACCTTTAAAGTTTCCTTCTTCTCCGAATAGGAATAACGCCTTGGTACAGGCTCCCTACTTGCCGATGTTTGTTCCCTAATATAATTTCTTCTTCCCCTGTTAATTTCGTATTTCTTTGTTTTCCATGCTGTAGCTGTTGTTACCGTCTTCTCACTTGCCACCCCCTTGTAGCCTCCGTCACTTCCGGAATATTCAGGCTTTCTGACAGTCTCCTGTGTTCTCCTCCAACCACCATGTTTGTCCTTTTTGGCTCTTCCTGATGAACCACTGGAGTATTGGACATCTGTAGCATCTCTTCCCCGGGACTCGTCAACCTCCTGGACCGTTCTTGAAACCACACACAGCCGTTCAAGGTCCGCAAAACAACGTGGACGGTCCGCGAATACCCAACGAGATCTCTCTTGGGGATGCAGTCCTTCCAGAATCACTTGTATGACTTCTGTCTCGGGCAACCCCAACCTTAACACCCGGGCAGCTTTCCGTATATCGTGCACGAAGTCCCCTAACGCCTCTCCATTGGCCTGTAGGCGATAGAATTTTTCCAACTTAAGCTGGGCACGTCGTCGAATGGGTAGGAAGAAGTTCAACACCTCCCCATGGAAAGCATCAACACTGTCACCCCGACGCAGAGTTTTGGTGACCAGCTCAGCCAACGTACACCGGCAATACGGGTATATAAGAGACAAGACCTCCCCATCGGACACCCCCGGGAAATCTGCCACCTGCAGGACCAAGTCCAAGAAAACCAGCAGCTGGTCCTCATCAAATCCATTCACCACCGGAAATTTCTGGAGAACGCCTGAAAGAGGGTGGGGCAATTTCTGGTAGCATACCGCCGCCAGAATTGCACAATTCAAAACAAACAATAATAAAACCAATCCCCACTAAACACCTAACACAAACATGACCTACAAAAACATATTCACAAGAATCAGAAAAAACCCAAGTACTGTCCTTCCTTTGAGCGACCCCCGGGTTCTCTAGCGCTGCGGAGACCTGGCCTATTCTGAACCATCTACTCACACCACAGAAGGAGACAAGTAACAACCAACAACACTGAACACACACGTCTCATCAACACCTAACTCAAAAAACCCACTAACAATCAAAATTCATAATTCGGTAATTTAGTCGGTGACGGTACAGACTTCCGATCAGGCCATACCGCATCCCACTAATATCACACAGTAAACTCCGACCCTGAACCCGCAACATTCCATCACCCAGGCCACGCTCGAGACTCCCCGGCAGTACAACCTATCACCTTTTCCAAACACAAATAACCGCCTCAGTGGTGCGACCAGACTCACAAGTTATACGAGCTAAAACTAGCCTACACGGGCATATACCTAAGAAAAACAATGTCATAACAATAGCCTTAATATTTCCGAGTTTGCAAGCCCCGTCACACACCAGGACCCAAGGGTTCAACCCTAAAATGAACCACGCTCACTGCTACCATTTGCAGTATCAGACTTTAATAACCACGCTCTGCGGTACCATTTGTAACCTCTCTTTCCTTTTGTCTTTTTATATGTATAAGGCAAATTTCTTTTTATTTAAAAAAATTTTTTTTTGAAAGAGAAGCCACAAGTTATTTAGAACTAGGCCGGAGCCTAGAGAAGCCAAAATTGTGCTGGGTCCAGTATGACGGGACTTGCAATGAAACTCGGCTGTAATATAACAATAACAGTTTTTATTGTAACCCATAATTCGTTACATGCAATGAAAAAATTATCACATCAGTTGTCCCCTAATACAAGGAGTAACACCCAAAATGCATAATAAATTAATAAGCCCCCATTTTAATAATAGTGTCAAAGACAAGTTCTGTATATCAGTAACAAGTATTTATATATATATTGTAACCCATATATTTTCTCTTATAGGGTTACTTCTAATTGAAATGTAGCCTCACTTCGGGTTCGTCAACTTGTAACGATAAGAATATTTTCGTTACGTACAATGTTATTAGTAATAGGTTACTTGTATATATGTCGTGTGCACTTGAATTACACCGCCCGTTGGGAGTGTCAACTTGTAATATAGATAAATAATGTAGCGACAAACTCGCACTGGAGTCGTCGATGTGTAATTATAAATGTGTTATGTTGAACGGCGAATGGTTTTGTAAATTGCCGCTTGTTCCCACTATGCCGC
This sequence comes from Magicicada septendecula, assembly GCA_034769895.1. Lineage (NCBI taxonomy): Eukaryota > Metazoa > Arthropoda > Insecta > Hemiptera > Cicadidae > Magicicada > Magicicada septendecula. Next base: position 668,882,303 of record CM068368.1, read on the forward strand.
ACGTTTCCGTGACGTCACTCAACGATGCCAACTGTCGTGTCCGCTGCAATCTGTGAATTTTATTTCCTAAATGTAACAGCAATAATAACGACACACAAATACCATCAAACATATATCCTTCTGGAATCCTTTATTCGGAAAAAACACTGGTTAACTGTTTTAATAAATTTAAACAGAATAATCACAATTGTAGCGCAAACTATAAGTCTTCTTTTACCAGTTGGCAGCAGTAGCCGTTCAGTATTTCTACGAGACCAAAACAATGCACTTGTTAACATTTCTAATAAAATATAAATTATCTCAGGGCGTATATGGTTCGGGGATTATAATTAAACAAAATATTACACTATTAATCAAAATACAAGTTTTACAATTACAGGATATAACAATGTTAGAGTGTAACGTGCACACAGAAGTTGTATAGTGGTTACAGTTTTAAAAAGGTTATGTCAAATTCAGGCTTTAATAATTATTATGTAAATCAAAGGTTCTTGTTGTGTTTGAAAAGGTGTTAATCTTATATAGTGTTATTAGTGGTTGTTCTTAGTGTTTGTGTTATATGGTGTCTGTAGTTTAGTTGATTATTACTTAAAAGTCGTGTATACAAATGTGGGTGTTGAAGTACAATATAATAATATGTCAAATTCACCAAATCCTCTTCTTGTATTCTTCCTGGTTGAAGATAGGGCCCACGTACACTTCAGATCTTCTTCCTTGTCCCTCGTCCACTTCGGATCTTCTTCCTGGTTCTTGTGTCTTCTAATCTATATAATGGGTGTTCTTCTGCTATTGTAAAAAGTTCGTGTAGTGTACCTCTAACTGTATTTATATGTTTGTTTCGTTTTTTCACAATTTATATTATATAATGCAGGACGTTTTAAAAACGCGTCTATCCGCTAAGGTCGTTGTCAAAGAAGTCTCATTTTATTTATCCGAAATTTCTGTTTGCTAAGGGTAAACTTGGAATCTGGTTGGCTAATTCGGATATACATTGTCATATACTTTCATTATTCCAAAGTCTAAATTTTGTTCAAAATCTTTAAATTAACATAACTTTTCTATACTGAATGGGAATTTAAAACCATTATCAGCATTATTTTGATCTTCACATTTTTTATATTTAGACACTAAACATGCCTACTTTTACTTAAGAATTATAGATGTTACAATTTTGTTATTTGAAATTTTCTTAAATAACTTGATATGTGTTATTTTGTTTCTATATTCCTTGTATACATTATTACCTATAAATACATCTACCCTTTCACATTTGTTTTACAAAATTTCTAACATTATTATTCAAAATTTACTAAAGTTGGTTTCACCTGGCCTATGTACTGGTATTACTTTCATCACCATGTTTTAAAATCTTTAACAATTAAATTAACTTTTAACACTCATCAAAATTGTTTGACATATAACGTTATTTTAACAACACAAAAGATATATTATTCTAATAGTTAAATTCATGCCCACATGGCTATGATTTTACCAAATCCTTGCACAAATAACTGTTTTCTACTCAAACTGTATAAGTGTTTGACACTTAACAAAACATCTTTATATAGTCCATTCTGCTTTGTCAATCAATTTACCATGGTTTAACATCAGTTCTATGGTTATATTTGTTAACACAGCATAAAAAAATGGAATTAATATCATTTAATTGACATTCCTTTGAACTAACTGTATCACCTGCTACATACAAAAAACACAACACAAATACTATGATATAAAACAATGTGCTTAAACATAATAACATGCACATTTATAAAACAAATTCTACACTAATTAATTGGTCTTTTGTCAGTTAATTTACTAATTACTCTGACACTGTCTATGTTACATTTACTGTTTATATGGGTTTCAACATCTGTATACTTACTGATGTCTGACTTACAAAAATTACAATAAAGTGAACACTGTTGCTCCACCTCACCACACAGTTCTAATAATCTTGTTACATTTACTGTTTATATGGGTTTCACTCTTGTTATAAATGTTATTGTGACCAAGTTATTCCTTGTTGTTTACTGGACAATCCTATGAACACTATATGTGACAATTATTTGTATGGTTCATGTATCTATAATCAGGTGTATTTATATTTTCATTACATCAATTAACTTAATTATTTACTAATATTTCTTTTACATAATGTCACATGTTTGGGCCTATTATCCCTCAATTTGTATTTTGATTATCTAGATATTATGATACATTAAATGAAACCATTTGTTTCTTTATAGTACTGGTTCATAAGCCGTCTGTCTTTATAATTCTTTATTTGGTCAATACTGAAAATTCATGTCATAATTGGGGTTGAAGGTATTTTGCATCACTTAGCCTAAATCATTAATTTGGGTACGGTCAGTTGTCTTACTAGTCAGTCTAAAATTGTTAGTCGTTCCTCTTCACTATCATCTTGGAAGATATTGTTCTTCTTGTTAGCTTCTTAACCAAAGTCTTCATTAAATCAGGTACGATATTAGTTGTTCCAAATATCATGTTACAATATATATATATGTATATAGAATAACGTTCAGTAAATATATAATTCTCCCCCATTTTGTGACTAGCTTAACATAGACAGAAACATAACAACACGTACAGAAACATAAAGGCACATATACTCACAATTATACACAAATATTCTAAACACGAATGCCCCTGGAATACACCTGCTTTGCAGACAGTGTTACTACCATGCCCAAAAACCAGCAGTGATAAATGTTCACCCATCAGTCACCGTCATTCATCAATTTCTATTAATCTAAATAAATGCGAAAACCCCAGAAAGGATGATAATCACTCATAACCCATAAGCGAGACCGGACCGCCCATATGTATAGAAATCCACAGATAATTGCCCATCATGAGCATATGAAAACTTTAAGTTTCTTCAACAGCATGAAATAAAATTAAAAAACTACATCACCTGATTTTAAGCAATTGTTAAGCGGTTCTAAAACGTTAATTTGTTTTACAAATTCAAATGGATTCATGTTCCAGAATATGCTTTACATGGTAGAAAATTAATCAGTAGATGCTTTACAAGTTAAAAAAAATTAAACAGTATATGTTTCACAAGTAAAAAAATTAATCAGTAGATGCTTTACAAAAAAATTAATCAGTATATGCCCAGAAAAAGTGTGCAAATTCTTTTCCATTAAAATCCGACTGGATATATTGTCACCGGACAAAAGGCTTGTCGCATGACAAATGGCGCCAATCGTACACTCTAGTTATTTTGGTGGCCCTAAAAAGGACCGAGTGGCGAGAACTGTGATGTTGGTCGTGCCGCGCTGAGGTGTTCGGCAGCTGCACCCGCTGATCGTGGCGTACTGCAGTCCTCCTCTTCTTTCGGCACCGGTTGTAGAGTCGGCTGCCGGCCCAGCGAAATCCATCGCTGGCGCGGAACGGGAGTGCGAAGACGCAAGAACGGCGGTGGTTCTATTCTTCGGCTGTTCCTTCCGGCTGACTCCGCCCCGATGTCGTCCGAGAGAGGAGAGGAGATGAAGTGCGTTCGATGGCGTGGCGATGAAGAGTGCGCAAAATTTTCTGCCGGCCCGGGTTTTATGCACTAACCGGGATCGCTGGTTGGCTCGCTCCGAGCACGTTGTTGGATTGGCTCGCTGTGTCCACCGCTGGTACCGGAGAGCAGATGTTCGCATACCGCTGCTGTCACAATATATATATAAAAAAGGAATTTACAATAAGGACTGTTGTGCCCTAGCAGCTGTGGGAGCGCGCCAGCATGTGCTTAACCAAGTTCGACAGGAATCCAACCTGCCTTAGACTGCAAGAACCTGTGCCAGGCAAAAACTATGTCCCCATTTATTCCCCCGAAAACAGCCAAAAAGAAAACGAAAAACTCCCCATCCCTTAAATGTTAAACCCAAGGTGAATTTAATATCAACTACATTCTGTTCCAGCCGGAACAGAATTCCGAACATGTCATATACATTTTGTAGTGAGTAAAGTGAGGACTACAGGCAATCTGTGAAAATGTTTAAAGGTAAAAATATCCCTAGCACGCTCCCCCAGTGCAGCACACAATTACAAGTATTGTACTTAGTGTTATGAAATTAAGTTATTAAAGTGTTCCTTGAAATTAACACATAATGTTCGGAATGACACCTCTATAGCAGACTGTCTGGCCACGTGGTGACATGGTTTCAAAAGATTTTTACGGTAAATCAGGAGCACTGCCGGCCCGGCCCCAAAAGGAAAATAAAACAGTGCATATCACCTTAATTGTGCTAAGAGACACATCTTGATCTAGTCACCGACTCCTTCTCCGAACAGGATCGTTTCTGATGGTCCATGGCTGATGAGGAAGGAGGTCAATCAGCAAGGCCACATCTCCGGCTTAATCGAGAACCCGGGAGTCTCGTAGATTTCAGCCTGCCATAAGAGTGGAAGAAATAACTGCGCAGTAAACTGTTCGGATTCCGGAGTCGAGGTTTCTTGCGGGCCAGGCGATAACAGACTCAGCTGTTACAGTTTAACCAAGCCAAGCCTCCCTACGAGGTGCGCGCGCCACTGCAACGATTTCGTCCAAGGGTCGGTTCAACCGACCCTTGCTCTCGCGTTATTTTACCATTAAATTCTCTAACTTTCGAGGGCCGGTGTTATACCGGCACAATGGGAAAGATGAAAAACCACAAAATTCCAAAAGCCTGTAAGGACAACTTACTTAATTTATTCAGGAACAATATGATTTAATAAAAACCCCAAAATTCAAAAAGCCTGTAAGGACAACTTACTTAATTTATTCAGGAATGATATGATTTAATAAAACCCCAAAATTCAAAAAGTATGTAAGTACAACTTACTTAAGATATTTTGCAGCCATTTGATTTAATAAAAAGCATGTAAGTACAACTTACTTTAAATATTTCGAAACAATATAATTTAAAAAAAAAAGACAAACCACCAAGAAAATGTAAGAGCAGATTATTAAATAATATTTATAAAGAACTGATTTAAAATGAAATGATAGAAAAATAATATTTTTGATGGTAATAAACAGAAGAAAAATTAAATGAATAAAAACAATTGATGGTAATGTGCTCAAATAAGAAGAATAACGAATAATTTAATGACTACAATGAAGCTGAAGGAGGATAATAATTAATACAACAATAATTTAGAATCTCTCGGAATTGAAGATGATATAAGAAGAAATGATACGGAGAAAATATGTCACAAGAAGGAAAGTCAAAAGGATTTTGAAATAATGCCTATCAATAATGTTATATGCTATTAGTTAATGAAAAAGAAGAAGGAATCAAGAAGAAAAGGAAATATATAATTAAATGCAAACAGCAACAGTATGAAGAATCCCAAAAGTGTTTATTATTAGTCGCTAATCGACTACTTATAAGTTTCTTATTATAATGAATTGACCGTAGAAATGTTCCGGCAATAATTTTCCTGAGCAGGGATGATGTTCCCCTGGTCTCAGAAGGTGTAAGGATGGACAGCGGAGTAATGGACCCAAAAGTGGCCACCCGACTTGAACCACCGCACAGGATAGGGAAAAATGTTAGGGAAATTGAATATTTAAGGGATAATTATAAAATAGCTGAAAAGAGTGATATTAGATTCCAGAGGTATGAATGTAGAAAATAGAAGGAAGATAGCAGACAGAAGCTTAAGTGAGAAAGCGAATTTATAGAAGTAAATAGAAATATAAGTGTTAAAACAAGTTTTTTATGATTAGTGTGACCAGCCCTTATCAAGTAATATGTGGAAGGACCAATACCCAGAGAAATTAAATCATTAACGAATATGCCTCGAAGAGAGAGAGAGAGAGAGAGAGAGAGAGAGTTGAATATAAAATCCAGCTTATTACCATTAACCGAATAACAGGTGTATAAACAGTCAGAAAGGAAAGATATCATGAAGAATAAAACAAGAATATGAAGATTGAAGAGGTCAACAATTTATTTTGAAACCAGTAACACAAAAATAAATTTGTTCTAGTGTTCTTTGGGCTTTATGTAACGTTACATAACCCATGCCCAAAAAATGATAACATAATCACCCCACTCTAAAGGTCAGAAATGGGTATTATATACCTAGCTATAGATTACTTTGTATTACAAAACACTATAAACTATAACTAAGTGACATATAGGGTACAAAGTGAAATATAGTGTACACAGTGAGAAAGTAAGTGGTTAAAATGGAGCATCTCACAGATTTATACTGTAGATGGAGAAACAATTAACTGTAGCAGTAGACTATATTGCTACTGACAAATTCTGTATTTTGTTTGTATTTTGTATAATTTGTATTGTGTAGGCCACAAAGGTCTTGTACCTAGGTATAATTTTATGTTTAATATAATAATTGTGTTTAAATGTAAGATAACCCAGGGTTAGATATAAAATAATAATAAAAGAAAATAATAATGTATGAGCAAAATGGCAGAGGAAAATAGTTTAGTGTAAGGATACTTTAAGCAAATAATATATAATAAATAAATACAATTGAAGGAAATCAAAATATTAAAGACCTATGTATAAGGTTAAGAGAAAATAGAAAGAAAAACCTTATATAAATTAAATTGGATTATAAACAAAAGTTAAAAAGGATTATTTTTCTATAAATATTAAATAAATTTATAATAATTAAAAACAGCCTATATACTCAAAAGTATATGGATTCACCAATAAAAAATCATAAAAAAATTCTTGGTTACTAAGAGTAACCAACTAACAAGAGATAAATAAATTGTTAAAACGATTGGGAAAAAGAACGTTTGAAAAAAAGTGTAATGCCTATTTAAATTTGAAAAAACCTAATGAATACTTTTGGAAATAGTGCGAAATTTAATAAAAATTAACGAGTAATGTCCACCTTATGTTAGAACTCCTTCAAGTATCAACATTCACGTCCTTTATTTGATGAAACTTTGAAATAATCCAACTACCAGTTCAGGCCTAGTTTGACTGCACTTCGAGATTTTTGGTGAGACCGTATCTTAGTAAAAATTAACTAAATTACAAATCAACTATAACTTCAATACTAGAAACAGCACCATACAAGTAAACACTTCAGGAAAAGAGGTGAAACAAACTTTATTAAATTTTGTCAACCAAAAAACCTTCATAACGGATCTCGATGCTTTTCAGCATCCATTAAATAATTTCGTGTTTGTAGTAAAGAACATAACCTGTACTCTAGCGGATAAACCCGGAACTACATACTAAAGAAAAAACAAATATAATCTAATTTTTTTCTTTGTAAAGCTTAGTATTTTATTATTCATTTCTGACCGTCTCATAACACAAAGAACTTACCATTAACCCTGGGAAATTAATAAATTAATTCTTTATTGTTTTAATATTTTATCAAGGATAAAAAATATTTTGTTATAATTTCTATGTTTACCAAAAAGATCGAACCAATGTTGTGTTGACAGGGAGAATCGATTATAACTTTTTGTATTGGGAGAAGATAAAAATCAGTGTATTTAATTAATAAATACCCTGAATACTTTGTTATAAATAATAAAATGTGTATTATTTCTCGTAGAGGGTAGTTGTTACAGAGTTTCAGGAGACAAAGAAGAGGACGAACAGCCGGAAAAATATTACCGACAATTGGTGTTAATTTAACCTCAAATAGGGTTGCAGACGTCAAAATCAGCTGGTCTTATGAGCGGCAAAATTTAAATTAAGTAATTGTATACTCCGGGGATAATACCTTTGGCCCTCTCTCTCCTAACTACGATCAAACAACTTCGTTGAATTCTCCCAAATCACACACACTCGATTTCAGTTTTTAATTTCTGTAAACATAAATTATAACCGACACTGAACATTTGCAAATACAATCAATAAAGGATTAACAGTGACTCTCATGAAAGCAAGATTTTCGAAGAGCCATTAAAACTTAGATTTAATTAACGATAGAACACACGTAGAAAAAGGGCTCTGAGAAACATTCACCGCGAGACGTTACAAAATGACGCTAACAACGTGGGGCTTATAAAATAAAGAAATATTATAGTGACGATCGCACAAGGTACTCTGAGACTCCGAAACATTCACCGCAACACGTTACAATATATATTGTAACGTGACAGAAACAGATGAGCCCATAGGAGTAAACTTAAGACAAACCCAATCGGAAAAAAGATGATAATAATAATAAAAAATAATAAAAAACTTAAAAAGTTAAAAGAAATAAAGAAACCAACATAACTAAGAAGTACAATACATTAGTTAATAAGAAAACTTTATGTAAATTACCTTATAAGAAAACAGTATTGTGAACTATATTATATAAGGAAAAGTGATACCAGTGTAAACTACAATAAATAAAGAAAAAAAAGTGAAGTGTCAAATGTAAAAGTGAAGTGTAGAGGAAAGAAAAGTGAAGAAACAAAAGTGAGAAATATAAAATAAGTACAAACAATGTAACGGTACAGAATTGTAGGCTAGCAAGAATAATTCAATTCAGTCTTAATTTGAAAGCAGTTAGGATTCACCTGTGAGGTGCCCCATTGTAACATACAATGTTATGGTAGACTATTTATGTTTAATGTCTGGAGACGGCCAAACCAGACGTATTATGCAACAGCTTGCCTGCAGCAGTCTTTGTGTGTGAATCACAGTAAGAGCTTTGTCACCTTAGTTTTTGCATCAGTGACAGCAGATAGTTGCCTGCACGTTACAAGTAAAACAGTGGCCTTGGGCGCAAGATAGGCCGAAAATAATCTAATCGGCCTATCAAATAGAACAAGTAGTAAAGTGTCAACGCTCAGTTTGCCAAAAGACTTGATTGAGAACAATGTAAGCCGACCTAATAAAAAGAATAGTGGTGGTATTTGTGAAACAGCGTTAAAATTTGTGATTGACTGAATAATCAAACTTAAACAGCATAAAATCAGTTTTCGGAGTGTTCTACAAACTAAAAGTGCGTAAAACGTGGTGGAGTAAACCGTGGATTACAATGACCAGATGAGTAGCAAACTAAAGAACAAAATTAACTGAATAAAGTTAAACGTCATTTTTAGTAATTTCCTTTGTTATGGATAGTATATTAAATTTCAAATGAGATCTCTAAGGGAACATATCAATTAACGTACTGGTTCATAATAAGTTGTCATAGGCTAGCTGATTACGAAATGTTTATTTTATTAATCCATAACCAAATTTCACCTTAAAATAAAATCAGATTTTGTTTAATATACAGCATGTGTTAGAGTAAGTTATTACGCCCGTTGAACATAACCTGTCCTGTATGGAAAATCTCGCCTAAACGAACCTGGTAAGTAATTAAAAGTAAATAATGGGAAAATTTATTAAGGTTTCCATATTTGTCCTTTTGTTTAAAAATATTGGTGGCGACCTATAAGTTTGGAATCTTCTGTTTTTGGTAAGTCACGGCAAGTGCGTAAAAAGATCGTACGAGGTAAGTAAAAGTTTATAAGGGGGGGTAAACAAAAACGTAACAATGGCGACCCTGCCAGGATGACTCATATGGAATCTTCTGATATGGGTTTAGGCCTGATTGGAAGTACGAGACAGGTTGTGGTAACGGCGTATTTGTAAAATTTTGAATTATTGCATAGATTTAGGTTCTGGTAGTGTAAAGTGCTTGTGAAATTATTGTTTATTTTTATATGTGGATAACGAGTTTAGGTGCAGAGTATTTTAATTGGGTCTGTAATTATTGTGTAATAGGAGGGTTGGAATTTTATAAAGGGGTATTATATAAAAAATTGAATAATCTTGGCGGATGTAAGGGACACCGTAGACAAAAAGTATTCATGGGATGACGTGTTGAACCTTTTGAAAACAATTGAGGATAATAGGGAGAAGCGTTTTAAGGAACTAAGGGAGAGTTTTGACGAGTTAAAAACAGGATTAGATGAAGCGGCGGAAGTGATAGACACGGGTTTTAATAAACTTAAGGATGTTCTTGACAAACGAAAGGGGAAGTGGAGAGTTGATAGCTGTCAATTAAAGGAGAATACAGAAATCGAATCACAACAGGTGAGTGGTAATAATGTTGTTAATAATAGTGAAGGAATAATAAACAAGGTGAGTAGTTGTGTTAGTGGAGATAATAATGATGATGATACTGTTACTGACAATAGTGTTAGTTTAAGTACAGATGAAATAATAGATGACGAAGTAAGTGAAGATAGTGACAATATATGGGTTAATCATAATGAAGACATAGGTAAGCGTAGTGAGAATATAAATAATGCGGACAAATTAAAAGAAAAGGACCTAAACCAGGTGAGTAGTTTTGATAGTGGAGATAAAAATGGTGATACTGTTACAAAAAATAGTGCTAGTTTAAGCACAGGGGAGATAAAAAACGAGGTAAGTGAGATCAATACGAGTAATATTCGGGAAGAGGTTAGTTTAAATATAAAACTGGTGGCCGTAAATATGGTGAGTAATAATGTTAGTTGTGATGACGTTAACAAGAGTGAGATATTTTTCTTTAAAAATATTGGTGATATATTGTGTAATAGTAATAGTGATAATGAGAGTAGAAAGTTAGTTGGTGTTAGTAACGGAGTAATGATTAGTATTGATGAGTTGGAGAAAGAATGGAGAGATAATTTAAAGGGTGAACAGGGGGGCAAATTTTTATGGGGTTAAATGTGAAACAGAGTTTTCACAAGTTGTTTATGGGGATAAGAGATCCTCACTAGGACATTTGGGCGACAATAGGTCGGCAAATGGTCAAATAAGTTTTTTGTGTTTATCTGGTAAAGCCAGATGGTGTCATAGTAAAATGGTTTTGCCCTCTGTGTGGAGTGAGAATGTGAGACTGGATTGGGAGAGTGATTACGAAGAGCGGGATAGAGTGATAGAGTTGTTCAGATTAAGCAGAAATTATGAAGGGTTTGTAGGGGGAATAAATATTGAAAGAAATGATTGTATTATAAACAATAGAGACTTACCTTGTGCAGTACTAGACGATTATAATATCAACAATAATGATAAATATGTACCTGTTGGGAGAGTTAGTGTACTTGTAGTAGCAGACAATTGTGATAATGAGGTAACTTACCTGGGTGTAACAATAAATACCAATGGAGACTGGACAAAAAATACTAATGCACACTTGGCTCATGATAAAGTAATAATGGAGGGTAACCCTACGCATTATTATTATGGTACAATGGAAAAAACAAATTTTTATGGTTATTATACAAAAGATAGCCATATGATGTGTATAAATAAAAATGAACAATGTTATGTGCTGAAAAGATTAATTTTCGATGACGGAGGTTAGAGATAAATTAAGAATGGACATTTAATTATTTGAGTCAATGGTAAAATTACTTGGCTGATGTATGTAATGATGTGTGGTAAACAATAAAATTATGACGGAAATTTGTAAATAAATGTGTAGTGTTAAATGTATTATGTCAAGATTATCCTGTTGTAATGTATATTATAGCTTATGTGTAAAACATGTTTGTAATAAGAATGAAGGGTATAATAATAAATAATAACATTTTATTTTGCTAACTAAGGAACAAGAGGTAATAATGAATTTTATTTTGCATTGTGTGTTTGTTTGTACATTAAAAGTGTTTTAAATAATGTAACTAAAGAAATTGTTTGGATTTGAATTGAAAGTAAACTGATTTCTAATGTGAAATTCAGTAATGTATTTAAACATAAATGACCGTGAATATAAAAATAAATTTAAATATACTGTGATTGGTATTGTAAAATCAAGGGTAACTGATTATAAGCTTTATAGAAACTGACAGTTGAAGGAAGTAATATAGTGATGATGTAATCAGGAATGTTGAGACTGAGTCAGTGTATAAAACAAGTCTTGTATACAACTGTTAATGTAAACAGGTGTGTTGTCTGTTGTGTGACTAATGTTTACAGTCATGCTCAGAGTTGATAGCTGTTGTATTTGGATGAATCATTGCCATGAGTAAAATCTTATTATGAAACAAAAGAAACGAAGTTAACTTTTTGCAGATAATATAATAATGAGGCAAATACCGTAAATTAGGGTTTTGAGAAATTAAATTAAATTAAATTGGTAATTTAAGAAGTAAACTACCTTAAAAATGTGAATGTCAGTAGTGAATATAAATTCATTTTGATTTGAACTTTGATTTAAATTGTAAGAATATTTGTAAAAAACAAATGGTAATTGATTAAAACGTAAATTGAAATTAATATTATAATGTTCATAAAGTCTATTTTTTAAAGACAATAATGTATTTTGTTTGTAGTATGTATCCTACAATAAGATTGTTATTATAAGACTTGTATTTCATGTATTCCATGTATGCTTTTGGTGGGTGATGCACAGTGTATTGTAGAAAAAAAACCAGTACTTTATAAAATAATGAACCAGTACTTTGCTAAGAGGAAACGAATCAGTTGTGGATATGGGATCATGGAAGGCCTTTTAGTAATATTTTAATTGAATGTTTCAGAGTCAGGTGATACTGTGGCGGGTATCTGTCCGAACTTATGGTGTTGGGATCCCGTACAGAGGAGTCCAGTAAGGTCGGATGAGTGCGGCCACAGTCACCAGACTAGGGGGGTAAGTACCCATGATTTTAGCAAATAACTAAGGGGGTTGCGGCGCCATATCTTCACTGATCCTTTTAGGTTTTAGGCAATGAGAGTTTTTACGCTTCGGCATAAAACCCCTCATTGGGGGGGGGGTATTTTAACGGTACAGAATTGTAGGCTAGCAAGAATAATTCAATTCAGTTTTAATTTGAAAGCAGTTAGGATTCACCTGTGAGGTGCCCCATTGTAACATACAATGTTATGGTAGACTATTTATGTTTAATGTCTGGAGACAGCCAAGCCAGACGTATTACGCAACAGCTTGCCTGCAGCAGTCTTTGTGTGTGAATCACAGTAAGAGCTTTGTCACCTTAGTTTTTGCATCAGTGACAGCAGATAGTCGTCTGCACGTTACAAGTAAAACGGTGGCCTCGGGCGCAAGATAGGCCGAAAATAATCTAATCGGCCTATCAAGTAGAACAAGTAGTAAAGTGTTAACGCTCAGTTTGCCAAAAAACTTGATTAAGAACAATGTAAGCCGACCTAATAAAAAGAATAGTGGTGGTATTTGTGAAACAGCGTTAAAATTTGTGATTGACTGAATAATCAAACTTAAACAGCATAAAATCAGTTTTCGGAGTGTTCTACAAACTAAAAGTGCGTAAAACGTGGTGGAGTAAACCGTGGATTACAATGACCAGATGAGTAGCAAACTAAAGAACAAAATTAACTGAATAAAGTTAAACGTCATTTTTAGTAATTTCCTTTGTTATGGATAGTATATTAAATTTCAAATGAGATCTCTAAGGGAACATATCAATTAACGTACTGGTTCATAATAAGTTGTCATAGGCTAGCTGATTACGAAATGTTTATTTTATTAATCCATAAATTCAAATTTCACCTTAAAATAAAATCAGATTTTGTTTAATATACAGCATGTGTTAGAGTAAGTTATTACGCCCGTTGAACATAACCTGTCCTGTATGGAAAATCTCGCCTAAACGAACCTGGTAAGTAATTAAAAGTAAATAATGGGAAAATGTATTAAGGTTTCCATATTTGTCCTTTTGTTTAAAAATATTGGTGGCGACCTATAAGTTTGGAATCTTCTGTTTGTGGTAAGTCAGGGCAAGTCCGTAAAAAGATCGTACGAGGTAAGTAAAAGTTTATAAGGGGGGGTAAACAAAAACATAACAACAATCTTGGAAGGATAATAATGTTTAATAACCAAGGGTACTTTACCTATTCATACATGAAGCATTAAGCTTATTATTGTTTTTTCATTTTTTCAGAATAATTTTGTTATCATAATAATCAATCTTGTTGATGACCATAGTTGTCATAAGTTATAAGCCAGGTAAATAATTGAATCCCAATTAGTTTGGTGATAAACAATGTTATTTCTTTTAGGGAACACAAATACCTAAGGCTTATTAACTAATTACTATAGTAAATAACTAGTCAAATTGAATGGAACTAGTAGTTAAGCAACATATCAGATGATATGACAGAAATAATTTTAATATTAATAACCAGTTCTTATGTTATGTTATATGTTTAACTATGTTATAAAATCTATGTTGATGTTAGAAGAAATTTGTTAAAAAATGTTAACCATGGAAGCATGGGATAGGACTAAATGGTTTGTTAAAAAATGTTAATGTAGAAGGAGGAGAGTAATTTGTAATTTTCAGAGGAATTTTGTATTTAATTGTAAGATTTTTTAAATTAACTAAAAAAACAAATAATATAATCAGAAGCAATACACAAACAACAAAATACAGACAAGCAACGAATCACCTAAACATAGAAATTAACTTATAAAAAAAAAATAAATAAATTAACCAAAACACTAGGAAACAATATAGGTAAACCATAAAATTGCCACTTTTAGATTGTTTTCCCTAATAAATCAAAGGTAATGACCAATTCCAGAAGTATAATATGATTTTGTGATGGTCAAAAGACCCAAATGGCATAAACAGCATAATTTTGTAAAAACACAGAACATTTATTATGACACACACACAGGCCATATTTGGTATCATTTTAATTGTAATAAAACAAAGAATAACATGCTGTAAATTAAATTAAGATAAACTATTTAACAAATAGAGAGTAATATGTACTAGGGTGTAAAAAATCATGTATTGTAAGAAGTATCAGGTCATGTGACCCCAAAATTCAGTCAAATTAGCCAATCAGAAATTAGGAAAAATTGGTCAAACTATTCAAATTCGAAAGAAAGCGTTGACAGTGTATTGTTAGCACGAAAGAAGAACGGGTCAGCCCTATGTATGGCAGAATGAAAGTTTACTAAAGAATCAAATCTGAGTGTGTAAGGTTATAAAAAATAAAATTCAAAATTAATAAAAATAATAATAATGAAGATTTAAGAAGACAGAAAACCAATAATAAGAAACAAAAGAAGAAACACATAAAGGAACACAATAAGTATGCAAAACTAATAGCCGATAATAATATTTGGTCAACCAGCAAGGTGAGAAAACCATTGTCATATAACCCAACATTATCGATCACACCACACTAAGAAAAAACATCACAGACACTATTAATTAACACTCCAGTGAAAGAAAACGAACAAATAACTATTATTTCAGTAAAAAACTTTATATAATTCCATTCATATTAAGGGAAATTGGTGTATGAACTTTAATACAATAACGAACGTCTTGATGGCGCCCATGATGAAAGACTTTTAGAAGTGACGCTTTCATGTCAAACCAACCCACGCGGTGCTAGTGAGCTTCGGTAACTAAGTAGACATTATTTATACAATATTACTTAAACAAAATTCAGTTTCTCATGTAAATTTTGATAGAAATTAAGATTAATTTGTAAGTATTGTACTTCGCTACAGCATTTCTGACTTTTTTAATATTTCAAAGAACCTCAGAATTAATATGTGTTGTAAAAAATTTCAACACAACTAACGATTGTAATTCTCGACCCTAGAGACAAAGTCGATGTAGTAAGTAACATTTCAAATTTAAAAACAAATAATTAAATAAAAACTCAAGAGTTAATGCAGCAAAAGAGTTTTATTTATTAGATAAATATAATTTAATGAATTTCAGCATTTAATAACAGGAAGAAGACATAGTAAGAATTGAAATAACTTATTGAAGAAGGTGACTCACAGTTAGTCTACCATTGGGTGAATCGATTCCACAATCGAAAGCAACATTACTTAATAATTATTCAAATTAGAATTTTACCGCGTTTGACAGGGATCATCTAGACTTCAACGAATTCTTACGTTTTGAAGAACAGTGCATTAATTAATTGGGAAACCAAAATTAAACGAATAAACTAATTGAATTAAAGAAATTAAATATACTTTCAAAAAAAAAAAATTATTAAATACTTTTTTTTTGTAACAAACATTAATAAATTTATTGAACACGAAGAATGTTTTAAAGAATGACAAGTTACAATATATATAACGGATCTTTGCAGCTGTTGCCATTTCTCCGCCCCCAACTTCCATTGTAACCTATCGTAGCATGTAAGTTCTTCTAAATTTCTTGCAACCATTGCTTCCGCTATGTCATCTCGCCAACTCCTCCGTGATCGTCCTCTTTTCCTCCTCACCGGTGGTATCCATTCCAGTATTTTGCGGGGCCATCTGTCATCTTCCAATCTCTTCACATGCCCAAACCAAGTCAATTGTCTCCTTTCTATTTCATCTATTTTGTCCTGTCAATATTCATCTCGGCTCTAATAGTCTCATTTCTAACCCTGTCTAATTTTGATCTTCTACAACTCCTCCTGAAGAAGTCCATTTCCGCTGCCATCAGTTTTTTCTTATTTACGTTTGAAATGTTTGGTGAACCTGTGGAGATATTTTTAAAATTCCTACCAAATACAGGACATAAATCAAGAGTTGACAACGGCTGTCTAGACAACGCTGGAAACTTTTGGCCTCGACATTAAAGATTGTAGAGGTCAAAGCTATGACAACGCTGCCAACATGTCTGGAGTATATTCTGGTCTTCAGGCAAAAATCAAGGAACACAATGAACTGGCAGAATATATTCCCTGTTCCGCCCACTCACTAAACCTAGTTGGGGTAACAGCAGCCGAAGCCTGTAACAATGCTTTAGCATTTTTTGACCTTGTTCAGACCGTGTACAACTTTTTTTCTGCCTCCACCCATCGTTGGGCCGTTTTGAAAGAAATTCTTAAAGATGGTTGTCCTGTGGTAAAATCACTGTCAGTTACAAGATGGTCGGCCTGAGCTGATGCTTTGAAGGCTTTGCTTAAATCTCTGCCCGAAATAACGGAATCATTGAAGAAAATATCTGAGGATGCTGATGAAAAGACTGCCTGTCGCCAAGAGTCAAAAGGCTTAGCACGAAAACTGCAGAAACCAGAAAATGTGTTTTTGCTGGTATTCTGGGAAGAAGCTATGAATAAATTTCACAAAGTTAGTAAAGCTTTACAAAACGAAAATGTTGACATTGGGAATGTTGTTGCTCTGTTCACATCACTGGAAAATTACATGGTTTTATGTAGAGACAAGTTTTCTCTATACTTACAGAAGACTGATATTATAACAAAATCCAGTGAATGGAGTTGTGAAACTCGAAAACGAAAACCCAAACTGTTCTTTGATGAAAAAAAGAATCATCTGATTCTGACTCTAATCTTGATGCTAAAGAGTATTTCTGGACAGGAACTTATCTTGTAATAATTGACAGGTTAATTCCAGAGCTGCAAAGAAGAGTGGTAGCATATGAAATGACCTTCAAGAGATTTGGTTTTATTTTAAACCTGCTAACACTTGACGATAAATATATCCTTTCTTGCTGCAGGGAGCTTGTGAAAATATATAGAAAAAGATTTGCAGGATACTTTTCCTGATGAATGTGTACAGTTTAAATACTTCCTGAAGAACACACCTCATGCGACTTTTTTTGAGCCAAGTTCAGGAACTGACGACAAAGAAGAGAAAGAGAAGAAAGAAAAAAAAAGATCATTCTCATATCTTCTGCGTACAGTTAGGGAAGGAAACTTACAAAACTTTTTCCCGAACGTAGAAATTATCCTTAGAATTATTCTCTAAGTATGGCCGTGACAAATTGCGCTGGTGAACGTTCATTTTCTACAATGAAACGTGTTAAGAGCTATTTGCGAAACTCAATGGGAGAAATTAAACTGAATGTTCTAGCCGTCATGGTGATCGCAAGTGACACGACTGAAGCGCTGGATTTCCAAGAAGTTATAGAGAAATTTGTTAAAATCAAGCAGCGGAGAAAAGTGATCACAGTATAAAAATTGAAAAAGTAAAGACTTTTTACTGTGCATTGGAAATCACCAATGGACTTGTTGAACGTAAACGTTAAAAAGTAATGTAGATATTGTAACGTTACATAACCCGGTCCCAATAACGTAACTCATGATAATAAAAGTCAGAAATGGGTAAAACTAAAGCTCGCTCAAAATTTAATTATATCACTCAACATAATAAACAATTCGAGTGGTATATAGTGCGAAGTGAGTTCTAGTGTACCCATTGAGGTGAAAAACCAAAGTGAAATTAATGTATTACTAAACTGTGCTGTATGTTTTGGATAGGATAAAACTATGGAAGTAGTATGTAATAATACTAATTGATTTTTGTAATTTTATTTATTTATTGTAATTTATATTGTATGAACCACAATTTGTTATACCCAAGTTAATATTATATTGTTTCAAATAATTGTGTTAGATTGTAAGAAAACCCAGGGTTAATTTTAAAAGATTTAAAAATATAATTACCAAAAGATAATAAAAAATTAAAATAATCCTATGAAGGAAATGGCAACAGGAAGCAGTGCCGGGTATGAACACTATTCGAGACTAAATAAATAATATATAAATTTATTTAATGATAATAAAATGATAAAATATTTATATACAATGTCATAAAAAAAAATTAACCAAAACATATTATGTAAATTAAATTAGTAAAGAAACCGGAATGGAAGGGAATTATTTTTCCATAAATAAAATATAAATTTATAATAATCACAAACTGCCTACATAATAAAAATACTATACGTTACTAAGAGTGATGAAAAATAACAAGTATTGTTAATAAGATATAAAAATTTTGAACTAAACCGGAGAGTTGAAGAAACGATGCAACAAAAATTATAAAAAATAACCTTTTTTGGACGTTGGAGGAGGCGAAATTCACGCAAGAGTAATAAACAAAGTGAATACTAACTAATTATACCTGAGGAATCCAAATTAAATGGTGATATACATTAAAAACCAGTGGATGAAAACATTCTGAGGATCCAATATAGTTCGGCCTACTTCCAGTAGACAATTAGAAAATAATCCAAACGAAAAGGAAATAATAACGCAAGACGTACCTCATCACAGAATAAAACTTCAATCCAGTAAGGACAACACGGAGCGAGGTAATATAAACATTTTTTCGTAATAAGTCCAGAAGAAAACTCGTTTTTTAACAGTGAAATAGAACAAAAAATATTCATTTTATCATATGTTTCTTTCAAAGTAAACAAATACATGCTGCTCTCTTACGGCAATTCCGGAAACTACGTAATATTTGAAAAATAAACAAAATTATTTATTAATTTTTTGATATTTGTAAAGCGTAGCAATTATCCATTTCTGACACTCTCATAACACAAAGAATTCACCCTGAACCCTGGGGAATTATTAAGAATTATGTAATAACTGATGTTTTTTATTATAGCGTAATATTGGGTAAATAACAACATATATGTTTTGTTCCTTAGACAGATCTATGTTTACTCGGTAAAGTCGAGATGATGTTTTTTTTTCAAATAAGATTAATTGTGATACCTATATTTTGGTGGCAGGAGACAAAAGTCAATAATCAATAAAGCAATATTATTGAAAATTAATATTGAATTATAACGTGTTATAATTTATTGTAGTGGGTAGTTAATGAAAATTTCAGCACAACATACAGAAGAAATCGTCACAACTGAGGGGCAATAATGATACTTACTCTCTCTTCTGCATAAGGCTGAACAAATTACCTCCTTGACCCCAAATCACACACTCTTGATTTCTTTTAGACTGAGTAAAACAAGATAAACAAAATCCTTTATTTATACCTTTTAAAACGTCAGTTAGTATAATTCAAAAGTGACGCATACTGCGTGAGGCATATAATAACACTTCCATTACACCTCACGAAAAAATAAGCAGGACGTTACAAATTGGCGAACCCAACATTTGGGGCTTGAATGAGAAGGACGTTTCGCTAACACCCGCCTCTCGCAGAAACAGGACGTTACAAATTGGCGCTCAACGTAAAAGGGCGGTAATTAGAAAAGAATTTTGATATTTAATATAAAATATATATCAAAAAATCTAATTATCGTTGGCAGTTATGAGAAAACAAGAAATGCCTAATACCCGAGGAAAATCGAAGAAGAGGGCAGAAGAAAAGGAGATTGAAGAAGGTGGACAGGAACAAGAAATAGAATTAGTTACGGACAGTGAAATGGACCAACAGACAGGTGATATAGAAGAAACCGAAGTAGTTATGGATACGGAAAAGGAAATAGTGGAAGAGGATGCCCAAGGGGACCAACCAGATAAATCCACCCAAAAAGAAGATATGAGCATGCAGGAGATGTTGAGAATTATTATGGAAAGCAATAAACAAACAAATGATAAAATAGACGAAAAATTTACGAAACAGGAGGAAACTTTGAAGGAACAGAATAAACAAACTAATGAAAATTTTAGAAAACAGGAGGAAAACTTAAAACAAACCATGAATGAACAATACCATGAACTGAAGGAAGCGGTTGAAGGGCAAAGAGAAGAGATGAATGCAAAATTTGAAGAGAATAATAAGAATTTAAAACAATTTGAGTGTAAAATGGAGAATGTCAATAAGGAGATATGGAAAACTTTCGGAGAGAAGTTTGAAAATGTTAATACGCGTATCCAAAAAGCAGATACATACAAAGAGGAGACAAATAAACAAATGGACAGTAGTCTCAATAATTTGGATGAAACATTGGACAGCACTTCAGAAGGTATTAAAGTAAGTCCGAACACAGAAGAGAGGAGGAAGGAAATAGAAATTACAGAATACCAAGGTGTAATGCCATCTGAAAATAAAAATAGCCACAACAAAAAGGATGTTCAAACCGTGGAAAAGAAGACCAAGGAAATAATAAAAACAAGTAGAAAGAAAATAATAAATACCAAGGAAGGATGGGAGATGATTACAGGTGGATTAATTAATGTATTCAACCTTCCAATTAACGAACAGAGGGAGTTAATTAAGTTTACATCCCAGTTAAATGTGTCAATGATGGAAGTGTACCAGACAATATCAGCCGTATCTTCAAGATGGAAGACAACATGCAAATATTGGGCAAATAATCCAGAGGTAAAAGGGAATGGAATGAGATTAAATATGAGCAACTATGTTATGTTAGAGGAGGTACGATACTTATTAGTTAAAAAGTAACGAATTATGACGGAAGACCGGTACTTAAGTGAAAGTTTCATAGCAGCAAAGTGGGAGAGCCGGATGGTAAGAAGATTATCAAGGAGAGAATTAATTACGAACACCCCAGCAATCCGAGAACATGGAGTACCTGAAATAATGGACCACGGTTAAACAGACTCCAAACAAACCAGAAAAAAGGGACGGATTTTATGGATACAGGACCAAGCAACCCATTGTAAATAAAAACCCCAAAATTCAAAAAGTGTGTAAGTACAACTTACTTAAGATATTTTGCAACCATTAGAATTAATAAAAAGTATGTAAGGACATCTTACTCCAGTTATTTTGAAACCATATAATTTAAAGTGAAGAGTATATAAGAACAGATTATATAATTTAATTATAAATAACTAATTTAAACTGAAATAATAGGAAAAAGTAATATTTTATGGTAACAAAAGAAGAATAAATAAATAAACAATTAATGGTAATGTGCTCAGATAAGAAGAATAAAGAATAATTTAATGACTCCAATGAAACTGAAGGAGGATGATAATTAATACAATGATTAGAATTTCTCGGAATTGAAGATTATATAAGAAGAAATGATACGGAGAAATATGTCACAAGAAGTAAAGTCAAAAGAATTTTAACATAAGGCCTATCAATGATGTTATATGCTATTAGTTAATGTAAAAGAAGAAGGAATCAAGGAGAAGAAGAAATATATAAATAAATACAAACAGCTACAGTATGAAGAATCCCAAAAGTGTTTGGTACTAGTCGCTAATTGACTACTACTTATAATTTTTTTATTTTTATGTATTGACCGTAGAAATGTTCCGGCAATAATTTTTATGAGCAGGGATGATGTTCCCCTGGTCTCAGAAGGTGTAAGGATGGACAGCGGTGTATGGACCCAGAGTGGCCACCCGACTGGAACCACCGCACAAGATAGGGAAAAATGTTAGGGAAATTGAATATTTAAGGGATAATAATTATAAAATAGCTGAAAGGAGTGATATTAGATTCCAGAAGTATAAATGAAGAAAATAGAAGGAAGATAGCAGACAGAAGCTTAATTGATAAAGCGAGTATATAAAAGTAAATAGAAATGAGGGTTAAAACAAGTTTAATATAATTAGTGTGACCAGTACTTATCAAATAAAATGTGGAAGTACCACTAACCCCGAGAAATAATTGATGAATTTGCCTCCAAGAGAGAGTAAAGTAAGAAAATAGCAATTACCACCAGTCGGAATTACCAGAGAGTATAATCAGTCGGAAATGAAACACTATTATGAAGACAAAGTCAAGACCATTAGGAGACTTGAACCAATCAACAATTTATTTCTATCAACAAGTTGAATTAAAATAAATTTGTTCTAGTGGGGGGGCTTTATGTAACGTTACATAACCCGGTCCCAATAATGTAAATCATGATAATAAAAGTCAGAAATGGGTAAAACTAAAGCTCGCTCAAAATTTAATTATATCACTCAACATAATAAACAATTCGAGTGGTATATAGTGCGAAGTGAGTTCTAGTGTACCCATTGAGGTGAAAAACCAAAGTGAAATTAATGTATTACTAAACTGTGCTGTATGTTTTGGATAGGATAAAACTATGGAAGTAGTATGTAATAATACTAATTGATTTTTGTAATTTTATTTATTTATTGTAATTTATATTGTATGAACCACAATTTGTTATACCCAAGTTAATATTATATTGTTTCAAATAATTGTGTTAGATTGTAAGAAAACCCAGGGTTAATTTTAAAAGATTTAAAAATATAATTACCAAAAGATAATAAAAAATTAAAATAATCCTATGAAGGAAATGGCAACAGGAAGCAGTGCCGGGTATGAACACTATTCGAGACTAAATAAATAATATATAAATTTATTTAATGATAATAAAATGATAAAATATTTATATACAATGTCATAAAAAAAAATTAACCAAAACATATTATGTAAATTAAATTAGTAAAGAAACCGGAATGGAAGGGAATTATTTTTCCATAAATAAAATATAAATTTATAATAATCACAAACTGCCTACATAATAAAAATACTATGTGTTACTAAGAGTGATGAAAAATAACAAGTATTGTTAATAAGATATAAAAATTTTGAACTAAACCGGAGAGTTGAAGAAACGATGCGACAAAAATTATAAAAAATAACCTTTTTTGGACGTTGGAGGAGGCGAAATTCACGCAAGAGTAATAAACAAAGTGAATACTAACTAATTATACCTGAGGAATCCAAATTAAATGGTGATATACATTAAAAACCAGTGGATGAAAACATTCTGAGGATCCAATATAGTTCGGCCTACTTCCAGTAGACAATTAGAAAATAATCCAAACGAAAAGGAAATAATAACGCAAGACGTACCTCATCACAGAATAAAACTTCAATCCAGTAAGGACAACACGGAGCGAGGTAATATAAACATTTTTTCGTAATAAGTCCAGAAGAAAACTCGTTTTTTAACAGTGAAATAGAACAAAAAATATTCATTTTATCATATGTTTCTTTCAAAGTAAACAAATACATGCTGCTCTCTTACGGCAATTCCGGAAACTACGTAATATTTGAAAAATAAACAAAATTATTTATTAATTTTTTGATATTTGTAAAGCGTAGCAATTATCCATTTCTGACACTCTCATAACACAAAGAATTCACCCTGAACCCTGGGGAATTATTAAGAATTATGTAATAACTGATGTTTTTTATTATAGCGTAATATTGGGTAAATAACAACATATATGTTTTGTTCCTTAGACAGATCTATGTTTACTCGGTAAAGTCGAGATGATGTTTTTTTTTCAAATAAGATTAATTGTGATACCTATATTTTGGTGGCAGGAGACAAAAGTCAATAATCAATAAAGCAATATTTATTGAAAATTAATATTGAATTATAACGTGTTATAATTTATTGTAGTGGGTAGTTAATGAAAATTTCAGCACAACATACAGAAGAAATCGTCACAACTGAGGGGCAATAATGATACTTACTCTCTCTTCTGCATAAGGCTGAACAAATTACCTCCTTGACCCCAAATCACACACTCTCGATTTCTTTTAGATTGAGTAAAACAAGATAAACAAAATCCTTTATTTATACCTTTTAAAACGTCAGTTAGTATAATTCAAAAGTGACGCATACTGCGTGAGGCATATAACACTTTCGCAAGTGCACACCTCACATTAACCGCACGTTACAGAATTGGCTTCCATCGCGGGGCTTGAAAAATAGCGACTGCTCATTTTACGTTACAGAATTGGCGTACAACTGTGGGGCGGAATTAACAAAGATTTTAATTGCAATATACTCGTAAGTGGTGAATGCCTCTATTAAAGCAGGACGTTACAATATTCGTGGACTTTCTACTCGATAAGATTGCAATGCTGTGAGTAAAAAATTCTGATAATTAATTAATAGACTTAGTAGTTTTTTTGTAGATTTTTAAACAATTGATTACTATGTATTGTAGTTTGTAATAGATCACTGTTCAAAATGTAATTAAAAACGATTATTACTCAAAGACAATTCTATTACTTATTTATAGGGCTAATCCTAATTACAGGCCTCATTTAATAGTCTAAAAAAATGCGTGTAATGTGAGAATAAGCAATAAATATCGACGACGACAATTAATTGGGAGTGGGGGGCGCCGGCCCTTGAAGTGCCTAGGGGCGCCTAAATCCTAAATGTGGCCCTGCACATAATCATGATGTGTACACTGCGATGTAATTTGCACATACTGATTATAACAGACTGGAGAAATGTTCCTTAACATTTTAATGCCAGCCATAATAATATACCATAGTATGCATGAAAACTTCCAGTCACATAATATTAAATCTATTGGTTTCAACATGTTTGTAAGGAAAGCTATATATTAGAGAATATTACCTAGTCCACATTTTTTGGCTTCTACATAGTAATTGTTGACATTTTTTAGAAATTTTTATTACACATTGTAATACTATGTTCTTTCTGCTACGTCATTAATTAGCCTGTTTATGTTGTAATATAACTTATGTAGATTTACAAGGACACAAAACTTTTCAAGAAAAAAAAAACAATGTGGGATAATACTGTATTTATTTGATGAATAAATAATGTCAACAGTGGTGAATGTAGAATATATTTTTGGGGGAGGCCAAGATTAATGTAAGGTTAGGTTAAGTAATTTTAAGTAGACACCCCATGATACTTTATATCAGTTTTGCTGCTCATATTCAGAGGGTAATTTGCGCTGAATGCCCCTTTTACTTTACCGAGATCACGCTTCTTTATTGTTGACATTAAATCATAAAAAAATATATCTATTTTTAAACAAACCAAATGATGAAAAGATCTGTTACTATATTTCAAACATTGGTCAAGATTTTAACAATGTCTCATCTGTAAACACTTATCCGAACTAAAAGAGTGAAATACGCGATTGTGATTATCGTGTTTGGAGGGGTTCTAGCTATAAATATTGTTTTGTTCTGTCATGTATGTATAAATTGCCAAGACCCCTATTTTTTTCTTTTTGTGTATACACGCATATGTGTGTTTTATCAACTATCATTCAAAAGACTGTTTTGAGTATTGTTTTGGAGAGACCTTAAAAGAAGGTTTAATAAAGTGACTGTTTGACAATTCAACAAAAATTTGTTTTATTAATCGTTTATCCAACTGACAATAAAAAGAATACATAAAAAGGAACTCCCCTTTTTATATAGACCAATGGTTATGAAACAAAGTCCAGGTTTCTTGGTACACTTGCAAACTTATCAAGAACTTCATCGTCACTAACTATAATGTCTCTGTGGATAGAAAATAAAGCAAGCCCGTTAAGCCTACTTTCAGATGTGCTGTTCCTTAGGTAAGTCTTCAGTCTTCTCAGGCTGGAGAAAGTTCTCTCTACGGTTGCGACAGAAACAGGAAGAACTGCGAGTAATTTCAGAAGGGTATAAATGTTGGGGAAGAAAGTCTTGTCACATTTTTCTACAGAACTTATAGCCGTTTTTGGAAGATTTGAAGGATTTTCCTGACTCCACTTTTCTTTCCACAACATAAACTCACTTTGCACAATCTCTTTATGTGACAAATCTTCTTCGTAGAAACCAAAAGCAGCCTCCAATGAACCGAAATCTGTTATGATACACAATTGTGGAAGGATGTTTTGTAAGGATGCAACTGTTTCCTTGTGAGATTCAAAGCGTTCTTTCAGTGAGTTACAAAAATCGTCCAGGTATGGCACATACACAGCTCGTCGATAGTATTCTTCTTCTGTGGTGTAAGGGAAGTAGCTACGTGCTGTTTGAAGGCGGCAAATTCTTGGAATCTCTTCCTTAATGTCAAGTTTGGCAGCGAATGACTTTACTTGATTATACAAGGCTTTAAATGAGTCATCAGCATTTGCCCTCTCCTTCGACAGAAGTTGTAAGATACTCGTAACATTAGTCAAGGCCTGTGGAAGATCTATATTTTTGTTTTAAAGCTGCTCAAATAAGTTATTGTAATGTATTAATTTGTAAGTATTGTACTTCGCTACGGCATTTCTGACTTTTTTAATAGTTCAAAGAACCTTAGAATTAATATAAGTGTTGTAAAAAATTTCAACACAACTAACGATTGTAATTCTCAACCCTAGAGACAAAGTCGATGTAGTAAGTAACATTTCAAATTTAAAAACAAATAATTAAATAAAAACCCAAGAGTTAATGCAGCAAAAGAGTTTTATTTATTAGATAAATATAATTTAATGAATTTCAGCATTTAATAACAGGAAGAAGACATAGTAAGAATTGAAATAACTTATTGAAGAAGGTGACTCACAGTTAGTCTACCATTGGGTGAATCGATTCCACAATCGAAAGCAACATTACTTAATAATTATTCAAATTAGAATTTTACCGCGTTTGACAGGGATCGTCTAGACTTCAACGAATTCTTATGTTTTGAAGAACAGTGCATTAATTTGGAAACCAAAATTAAACGAATACACTAACTGAATTAAAGAAATTAAATATACTTTCAAGAAAAAAAAAATTACATTTTTTTTTTTTTAACAAACATTAATAAATTTATTGAACACGAAGAATGTTTTAAAGAACGACAAGTTACAAATGGCGTCCAACTAGTGAGGCTTGATTAGGAAGAAGATTGGACTACAATCTAAAGAAATAAAAATAAATTCCTAATTTTTGCAGGCAACTATTACAAGTACAGAAATGCAGCGAATAGCCACCTCAAAAAGGAGGACAGAGGACCCCAAAGCAGAGAACAGAAGCGGACAGAGGACCCCATAAGCGGGAACACGAAACAGAAGCAGCTGTGGACACTGAAATGGAACAACCAGCAGGTGATAAAGAGGAAGCCAGAGGAGACCTGAATTTAATACAATTATGGGACTTAATGAAGGAAGATTTGAGAAAAATGAAAGAAGAAAGTAATGAGAATTTTAGGAAACAGGAGGAAAAAATAACCGAACAAAATAAACAAACTAATGAGAATTTATTAAAACAAATGAATGAAAAATTTGATAGGAATGAGGAGAACTTAAACTAACGAAAATTTTAAACGAATGGAGGAAAAATTCGACAGAAATAAAGAAGAAACTGACGAGAACTTTAAGAAACAAGAAGAGAACTTGATGAAACAGATAAATGAGAAAATAGACAGTACAAATGAAACTACTAAAGAACATTCATGTTTCATAATGGTATCCAAGTCACTTTTATATTATAGTTAGTGATTACCTTGTATGCGGTCCGCCGTGTGACTTCTCAAACTTGATTAACGTTACGCGTTTCAAGGTGTATGCCTCATCATCAGAAGTTTAAAAAACAAAAAGACACATATCACACAAAACTGCATTTTTCAAGAAATAAAATTGCAGAAACAAGCATATTATGTGCACATGTTGTAGGGTGCGCACCCGTTCAGGTATTGTCTGCTACTAATTGGAACTCGTTTAGCAGTCTCAAAGCAGTATCATACAGGCGGTTAGATACAAAGTTCAATTGTTCATTCAGAACAAACTCGCGACTGCTATCATTATTATATGCATTATAAATTTCCAGCTCCTCCAAGGCATTCATAAATCGGCCCTTGTTGCACATATGCAAAGGCATTAGATTAGACTGAAAATCTGTATAATTGTGATTGTGTTGGGTCAGATGACGAGTGTAATTAGATTTTATATAATTATAATTATGTGTCTTTTTTGGTAAGTGTTCACGAAAGCGTTTGTAAAAACCTCTTCCGGTCTGACCTATATAGAAACTGTTACAATCATTACAAACCAGTTTATAAATGCCTGTTTTTTCTTCAATGGGTAAGGGCAGTTTAGGTCTAAGTATATTAATCAGTTTATTATTGGTTCTAAAAGACATAGTATAACCAATATTGTTCATCACTGAAGACAAAATTTTTGGCATGACGTATGTGTATTTCGCAGATATAAATTTTTTCCGTATTTTATCAAGTGGACGGGGCTTAAGTTGAATGTTATTATGCTTCTTTAACAATTTATCAATGATGTGACTACTGTAACCATTGGAAACTGCAATAAATCTTATTGTATTTAGCTCAGCCTGGAAATCATTATTGTCAAGGGGGACTGTCAGCAATCTATGGATTAAACTATTATATGCTGCCATTTTTTGAGAATATGGGTGGTGGGAATCTGCATGTATTGTATGGCTAGTGGCAGTAGGCTTTCTATAAATATTGAATTTCAATGTGTCCATTCGTCTAGTGAGGGTCAGGTCTAGAAAGTTAATTGTGTTATCATGCTCAGTCTCTAAAGTAAATTGAATATTATTGTTGATTTCATTTAAAAGAGTTTTGAAGGAGTCAACTTGTCTCAAAGTTCCGTCAAAAATGATGAACGTCTCATCTACGTAACGTGAATAAAATTTTATCTTATTTGCGTATATGTTATTATTTAGTAGATGAGTATTTTCGTAGAAATTTAAGTATATGTCGGCCAATAGGCCTGAGAGGGGTGAGCCCATAGCTAGACCATCATCTTGGCTATAGAATAAACCATTAAATGTGAAATAATTTTGATTTAAAATGACTTTAAGCAAGTCAATCAACTCATCTATCATCTGTGCACTCATGGAAGCGTTAATTCGTAAATTGTCCTTCAGTAAATTTAAAGTTATATCGGTTGGAATATTTGTATATAAATCCACAATATCAAATGAAACCAATTTATAATTAGGTTTTAATTTAACAGTATTTATCTTATTAATGAAATCAGTATTATTTGTTAAGCTGTGATTATTCTTTAACTGTAAATTGTCTTTAATTAATTTTGCAAGAATTTTTGACGTCTTGAAACCGGGGGCTGTAGTAAAGTTGACCAGCGGTCTTATGGGTATGTGTGGTTTGTGGATTTTAGGCAGTCCCATAAATATCGGAGCCTTCGCATTAATTGGCTTCAAATAACGACGTGTATTATCACTGAGGAAACTCGTACATTTGTTAATACATTGGTTAAGGTTTTTGATATATTTATCAGTACGATCAGATTTTAATTGTCTAATATTATGGTTAGAGATAAAGTCATGAACTTTGGCATTATAAGAATCAGTATCCATGATTACTAATGTATTCCCTTTATCTGCTTTAATGAAACTAGGATTATTACTAGTTATTTTTGTTTGGATGTGCCTCAAAGTTTTGTATTCACGGGAAAATCATGGATGCATAAATAAATAATGTGTTAGGTTATCGTTAGATCTGATAGTTCTAGTGAATTTACTGTTTATTAATATGCGTGCCTCGTTCTGTACAATAGGATCCGGAATAGTCTTAATAGCCACCTCAGCCTCAACGAGCTCATAAATATGTTTGTTTTTCCCGGTTGTGGGAGATTATAATTAAGTCCTTTATTAAGGAGCACCATTTCATTATCACTGAAGTTTATATTAGTTAAATTCATAGTTCTAGGATGGCCTGTATGTTTGCAATTGATGTCAGTCTCTAGACGGTGTTTATTTTCTAAACTACGAAGTTTACACAATTGATTGAAGCGTATACGGCATGAAATATTAGCTGTGTATCTAAATATATAATCAAAAACATTGTTGATAATGCTTGGATGAATGATGTTGAGGATATGTAAATGTAATTTAAATAAACGAGTGTTAAGAATAGATTTTTTAATATATAATGCCTTAATTTCTTCTCTAATATACATCCGTTCAGCATATTGTTTGGTAATGTTTGCGGCCTTGGAAGAGCTGTTAATCTTCACAATAGCATATTTTGGTGTTATGTTCTTCAGTAAACAGATTTTGTTAAATTTAATATGCAAATTCGTTTTTAGCAATTGTATTTTAGTGTTCTGGAATTTAAATACCATTTTTCCCTGGCTGGGCTCCAGTTTAACATTCATGTTTTGTAATGGTATCCAAGTCACTTTTATATTATAGTAAGTGATTACCTTGTATGCGGTGCGCCGTGTGACTTCTCAAACTTGATTAACGATACGCATTTCAAGGCGTATGCCTCATCATCAGACGTTTAAAAACCAAAAACACACATATCACACAAAACTGCGTTTGTCAAGAAATAAAATTGCAGAAACAAGCATATTATGTGCACGTGTTGTAGGGTGCGCACCCGTTCAGGTATTGTCTGCTACTGATTGGAACTCGTTTAGCAGTCTCAAAGCAGTATCATACAGGCTTTTAGATACAAAGTTCAATTGTTCATTCAGAACAAAATCGCGACCGCTATCATTATTATATGCATTATAAATTTCCAGCTCCTCCAAGGCATTCATAAATCGGCCCTTGTTGCATATATGCAAAGGCATTAGATTAGACTTAAAATCTGTATAATTGTGATTGTGTTGGGTCAGATGACGAGTGTAATTAGATTTTACATAATTACAATTATGTGTCTTTTTTGTGTCTAGCCATACAATACATGCAGATTCCCACCACCCATATTCTCAAAAAATGGCAGCATATAATAGTTTAATCAATAGATTGCTGACAGTCCCCCTTGACAATAATGATTTCCAGGCTGAGCTAAATACAATAAGATTTATTGCAGTTTCCAATGGTTACAGTAGTCACATCATTGATAAATTGTTAAAGAAGCATAATAACATTCAACTTAAGCCCCGTCCACTTAATAAAATACGGAAAAAATTTATATCTGCGAAATACACATACGTCATGCCAAAAATTTTGTCTTCAGTGATGAACAATATTGGTTATACTATGTCTCTTTAGAACCAATAATAAACTGATTAATATACTTAGACCTAAACTGCCCTTGCCCATTGAAGAAAAAACAGACATTTATAAACTGGTTTGTAATGATTGTAACAGTTTCTATATAGGTCAGACCGGAAGAGGTTTTTACAAACGCTTTAGTGAACACTTACCAAAAAAGACACATAATTATAATTATGTAAAATCTAATTACACTCGTCATCTGACCCAACACAATCACAATTATACAGATTTTGAGTCTAATCTAATGCCTTTGCATATATGCAACAAGGGCCGATTTATGAATGCCTTGGAAGAGCTGGAAATTTATAATGCATATAATAATGATAGCAGTCGCAAGTTTGTTCTGAATGAACAATTGAACTTTGTATCTAACCGCCTGTATGATACTGCTTTGAAACTGCTAAACGAGTTCCAATCAGTAGCAGACAATACCTGAACAGGTGCGCACCCTACAACACGTGCACATTATATGCTTGTTTCTGCAATTTTATTTCTTGAAAAACGCAGTTTTGTGTGATATGTGTCTTTTTGTTTTTTAAACTTCTGATGATGAGGCATACGCCTTGAAACGCGTAACGTTAATCAAGTTTGAGAAGTCACACGGTGGACCGCATACAAGGTAATCACTTACTACTAAAGAAAATTTTAGACAAATAAACAAAAAATAGATAGTACTAAAGAAAGTACTAATGAGAGTTTAAGACAGATCAAGGAAGATAATAGACAAATGAATGAGAATTTGGAAAATAAAATTGAGAAAATCAATGAAAAGATAGACAGTACCAATGAAAGTACTAAGGGAGAATTGAGGGAATTAAATGAAAGGATGCAATATAAATTTAAGTATAAATGAAAGAATAGACAGGACCAATGAAATCACTGAAGAGAAAATAAAAAATCTAAACGAAACAATTAGTCAAAGGGTCGATAAAACAGATGAGGCACTCCTAGTGTTCAGGGAAAATATAACTACTCAAGTAAGTAACATGGAGAATAACAATAGAATTAAAATGGACGAAGTACAGAAAGAAAACAAAAAGGAAATAGACAAGATAAATGAAACAGTATCCAACAAAGTTGAAGGCATCAAGGGTGAATTAGGCCAAGTAAAGGGATACGTAGGCAACATCCAAGAAGAACTGGGAATCCTCCAGAGTAGGCCAGTACATTGCCACCAAAATTTAATAGTGGACCACAGAGAGACTATATACTTCAAAGATTACAGAAGAAACCCGATTGAATTCCTGGAAAGGGTAACACAATGGCTCAACAGATCAAGAGAAAACAGGTGGAGCAACATCAAAACTTTCCTGGATGAAGGATTCAAAGGGACAAATGACAACTGGTAGGTAAATGACTACAACAGTTTCAAACAAATATTTAGGGAAAAATACTGGTCGGAGTCGGTCCAAACCATAGTCAGGGACAACTTATGTAATGGAAAATATGAGCCAAACTGGGGTCAGCCACCAACTGCATACTTCCTGGGGAAGGTGTGTGTAGCCTGGAACCTAGAACCGAGGATCCCCGAAGAATGCCTAATAACAAAATTAGCATACCATTTCGAAGATGGAATTAGCCAAGCCAGACTGAATAGACAGATAAAAACAATAGGGGCTATGGAGGCACTGTTAGGAAACTATGAACAGGAAGGGTATTACCGTTGCTCTATAAGACAATACGAGAGGCCAAATGCAGACAGAGGGGACCAAAACAGAGACCAGCGCCAATGGGTGAATTATGTGCGCAGTGGTGACAATAA
Organism: Magicicada septendecula; assembly: GCA_034769895.1. NCBI lineage: Eukaryota > Metazoa > Arthropoda > Insecta > Hemiptera > Cicadidae > Magicicada > Magicicada septendecula. The sequence goes on from CM068368.1 coordinate 668,915,373, forward strand.
TAATGGCAATTACAATAATAATAATAATTACCATAATAATAACTCAAATAATAATAATAATCGAGGTCAGAACCGGAATAATAATAATAACTATCAAAATAATAACAATCACAATCAAAATAGGACGAGGAGGAGAAGCTTCGATAATGAGCGAAATTCTAGATACAGTAAACCCTCGATTTAACGGACCTCGATTTAACGGACTTCGGATTTAACGGACAGAATTTAAAAAAAAAAAAAAAAAAAAAAAATGTTTTTAGGCTTTTGAAACGTATAATGTGCATAAACTGCAGACTCTCCTGTTCTGTTGATGTTGCTTGGCTATCGCAGCATTCTTTCGTTTCTTGTTTTGAAACACGCAAATTTTCTCATCTCCAATTGTATTTGATGAGAACGGAGATAAGAATTCATTTAATTCTTCACGATCCCCGTCTTTGCGTTGTCGTTGACGCAGGCGTCACACACGTTCAGTGGAAGACATCACGACGACTAACACTGACAATATACACTGATATGCATCTTATTTCACTGTGACCAAATTTATTTATTACTAACGTCACCTGGAGCGTTACATTTTTCGATGACGTTACACATTTTGCATCACGCATTTTGTGGAATGACCCCCAGCCTAAAAACATTATCATGTTAAAAAAAATTTTGACACGAAAAAATCACGATTAAGTTTTTGAAGTCCATGGTTGTGATTTAAATTTGGTGGTAGTTCATAACCATAGCAACGCATTTTCACTCTTGAATATTCGGCTATTTTCGTGATAATTCGTATGCACGCGCAGTTCACATTCGTACAGCGTCGCATCAGTTTATTCAGAGAATACAGCGTGTACGCTACATGTGTTTCTATAGTACGAACCTTGCACGTGTTAAATAGAGAGTCTTAACGAGTTTATACTTGCGTTGTTACAGCAAGGTCCATTACTTTATTAGTGAATTACAGCATAAGTATGTCTGGCGTTACGAAAAAACGTGTGAACTTGAGTATAAAGCAAAAGCTTGAACTAATAAGTAAACTTGAAGGTGGCGCGTCTGTTGCACATGTTTGTGAAGTGTACGGTGTAAAGAAACAAACCGTTTCAGACATTCGAAAGAATAAAGATAAACTTATTCAGTTTTCGCTAAAGTACAGTGTTGATAGTTCGAAGAATGAGGGAGAAAGAAAACACATTAAATTAGCCAAACACAAACAATTAGAGGATGCTGTGTACAAGTGGTTTATTCAACAACGTTCTAGTGGCGTCGTTGTTCGTAGTGTCGAGTTGCGGGCTGCTGCTGATAAACTGGCGAAACATATTGGTATCCAATTTCAGGCGAGTGATGGGTGGCTTTGGCGTTTTCGTAATCGGCATGGCATCACAAATAGATCAACATGTGGTGAAGCGCTAAGTGCAGACACTGAACAAGTTGAGGCTTTTCGTCAACATATAAAGGAAACGATCGAATCTGAGGGTCTCATTTTGTCTCAGGTCTACAATGCTGATGAGACTGGTCTCTACTTTCGTGCTGTGCCTGAAAATACTCTGGCACACAAACATGAAACTAGCACACCAGGCCGTAAACTCAACAAGGAGCGGCTTTCTGCCCTACTGTGTGCGAATGCTGATGGTTTGCATCGACTTACTCCAGTCATAGTCGGAAACGCAAAGAAACCTCGTGCGATAAAGAACATAATGAACCAGTTGCCAGTCATTTATGAAAGTTCAAAAAATGCTTGGCTTACCTTCAGTATTTTTTCAGACTGGTTTTTTAATCATTTTGTGCCAGAAGTGCGACGTTTTCAAGAAGAGACTATGAAAATTCCATCGCATGCAGTGAAAGCCGTCTTACTACTGGACAATGCACCGGCCCATCGCAACTCCGAGAAGTTAGTTAGCAATGGCGGAAAAATAAAATGCGTCTTCCTCCCTCCGAACACCACTTCAATTTTACAGTCAATGGACCAAGGAGTCATTGTTGCCTGCAAAAGGCTGTACAAGAAGAAGTTTCTTGAAGAGGTGATGGTTGTCTTGGAGGACGAACAAGACCATGAAAACGACACGAGAGGAGCTAGAACGCTGCAAAATCTGCGTGCATACAACATCAAGTCCGCCATCTTTAATTTTGCTGCCGCATGGAAGGAGATGAAGGAAACAACATTGGCTAATGGGTGGAGACAGTTACTGAATGGGACTGAACCGGAGTACGATTTCACAGGATTTGAAACATCCGATTTCTGTGAAACCGTAAAGAAGGCTGGTGAAGACGTAAACGAGAATGACATAGAACAGTGGCTAAACTTGGACGAGGGTGATCCAGGCTACCAAATCCTGAGTCAGGAAGAGATCGCGGAATCTGTTCTACACGACGATCAAGAAGATGGAGATGATGACGATGAAGAAATATCTGTTACAGGAGGCCCTAAATTATCAGCGATAAGAAACAGCATGGACGAAATTATCGCGTACATTGGGGAGTCTTCAGATCCAGAAGTGTGTGCTTATTATGACCATTTTAGACAGTTTAGATCTTTAATAATAAAGAAGCAACATTCTAGTGGAAAACAACTGACTCTTGATGCTTTTATCCAGAATAAATAAAGGTGTGTACATAACATTGTATTTGCATGATATTAATAGTACGTATTAAAATACAGATAAGCGATGTTGTCGCTGTTACAATAGAAAACCACACTGGCAGTTTACCCGTTATTTAGAAACATGTTACTCACACCTCCTCTACTCATCCTTTGTCTTGCCGCCTACGGAAGGGTCCGAGCACGCACGCATGCGCAGGTACGTACACTTTTCTTCCTATTCATTGTTCAGTTTGCTGTTAAAACGTACGGTTGCAGTCATAAATCATAATGCCAGCGTTAACAACAGCCAGGCAAATTGCTGTTGCTTACGCAGTAAACAACTCATAGATACCAAAAGCGTTCGTCCCGCCAGAAGTCAGGTATAACTTCGAATTTCGTTAGTGCGCGAATGCAAGCCGCAGGCCAAATTAGCGACCATGTTTTTAGGAGAAAAAGTGCGGCTTGTATTCGGAACAATACCGTATTTGCATGATATTAATAGTATAAAAATTTCAAGTGTTATAGGCCTATTTCATTTAAATATATCCTCAAAAAACAAAATTTGGGATTTAACGGACTTTCGATTTAACGGACACCCCTCAGCCCCAATTAGTCCGTTAAATCGAGGGTTTACTGTACTATAATAATAGAAATAATGAAGAAAGGAGATACCCACACCGAAGCAGAAGTAGCGAAGACCACGCAAGAAATCAGGAAGTAGGAAGGGAATTCCGGACAGACAACAGAAGTAATGAAGAAACTGCAGCAAGCACTCAACTACAGGAAATGGTGGGAAACTTAAGTCCGCAGTGAGAACTACAATTAGCCCATCACTGCAGAGGGTAAATGGCAGATGACCAATAATCATGGAACCAACCAAATTAAAATAATAAAAAGACAAAATTACTTGAAAAATATATGCCAAGAGCTACTAGAGGATGGAGATACAACCACAAACAAGGAAAACAACAAAATAGTATTTATACAAGCTGATTTGCAGGGAGTACCATCAGAGATAATGGTAGATACAGGGGCTAATGTGTCTGTTATAGATGTAGTGGAATTCAACAGAATTAAGGAAGAGAGTAAAGAAAAAATATCAACACTTCCAGTAAGTAATATGGTGATAGTGGGAGCAACAGGAAGATTAAATAAAACTGTCAGGCAACAAGCCATGCTAGAAGTGTCCAGTCAGGGCCAACTGATAATAATGGTGTTCATGGTAGCACAAGGACTACCATTTAAGGCGATGATGGGGTGTGACATATTACAACAACACTCAGCAGTCATCGATATGTGCAACGGAAAAATAACATTGTACCATGAAAAAGGGGAATGGTCGAGTGAGATAAAGGGCCGGAAATGTGCCACTCACAGTCGACAAACATTCACTCTATTTAATGAGGAGAGGGAGAGTTTTAAAACACCAGGTAGAAAATCAGCCGAACTAGAAGATGATGAATGGAACCGAAAACTAGCAGAAATCGACATATTTACTACCATTAAAATGAAGGAAATCACAGAAGGACAAAAGAAACAGCTCACCAGAATATACCAGAAGTACAGAAGTGTATTTTCCGATTTGCCAGGGAAGGCAAGAAACTTCGTATGCGAACTAAAATTCCACTAACCTATTAACTTCAATAAGAAATCGTACCCGATAGCACAATCCTTGAGACCTGCAGTCAAGAAGGAGATATTGCGAATGTTGGAGCAAGACATCATAGAATACAGCACATCACCTTACACGAGCCCAATAGTAGCAGTACAGAAGAAGGATGGGGCGGTACATCTGTGCCTTGATGCCAGGGAAATAAATAAAAATATTATAAATGATCGAACTTCACCTGGTGAAATAGAGGAAATAATGAAGAGATTCAAAGGCTGCAAGTATATGAGTACATGGGACGCTGTATGTGGTTACTGGCAGGTAGAGCTGCATCCTAATAGTAGACAATACGTAGCATTCATATTCGAAGGCAGAAACTATCAGTTTAAAAGATAAACTTGGATAAACTTTCGGCTTGGTAAACTCCATGGCGATATTCGTAAAGTGTATGGCTCTAATCCTGGGTAGAGAAGCACTTGAATTCACCACAGTCTATGTAGACAACCTATTAATTACATTCACAACATGGGAGGAACATTGCGAACGAGTAGAATTAGTATTGAATAGATTGATGAAAAACAACATTACACTGAAATTGGACAAATCCAAACTAATTACAAATGAACTGCAATTCCTGGGATTTATATTAACAGAGAACGGAATCACGGCGTCAACAGAGAAGGTGGTTGCAATACAAAAATTCCCAACACCAAAAAACCTCAGGCAGCTCCAATCATTCTTGGGAGTCTGCAATTACTACAGAAAATTTCAGAACAATTATTCAAATCTAAGAGCTAGATTCAAGCACCTATTGTCAACAAAACATAAATGGAAATGGAGTAAGGAGGGTGATGAGACCTTTAAAATAATCAAAAACAAATTTCTGGATAAAATTATGCTTCACCACCCTGACTTCAATAGAAGATTTTATATTAACTGCGATGCAAGCGATGTGAGTCTGGGGGCACAGCTTTACCAAGAGGACCATGTGGGAAACCATCTAGTATTGAGTTTTGCAGCAGAACATTAACCTGCAGTGAGCGCAACTACACAGTGACGGAGAAAGAATTGTTAAGTGTAGTATTTGCATGTAATAAGTTCCGTACTTACATCCTAGGTTTCCCAACCACGATACGATCAGATCATAAGTCGATATCATTCTTGCAAAGGTGTAAATTGCATCATGGCAGGATCACACGGTGGATATTGGTGCTCCAAGAATACCATATCACATGGGAGTATGTCCCGGGTAAATGAAACACTGTGGCCGATGCCTTATCATGAATCAACCTGGATAAGGACACTTTTGAGGTAGATAAAGAAGATATTGGGAAGATATATCATGTGTATGCAGAAAGGGAAGAATTAGCCAACCTATTGAAACAAATAAAGGACGAGCAAATGAAACATAATAAATTAGATCACATTAAAAAACGAATTCAAAACAATGACATGAAATTGTTACCCTATTACCAGATGTTAAATGAAATAATGTTTACCAAACCAAATACCGAGGACAACAGATGGAAGGTGTACATACCTAAAAATATTGAAACGCAAATAATATCTACTTACCATAGACTATATGGACATATGGGACCAACTAAAGTAACTAAAGCATTAGAGGAACACACCTATATAAAAGGAATGAATAAAAAGGTGAGATCAACGCTAAGGAAGTGTGAACTATGTCAAAAGGTAAAAGTAAACAATGAAAAGAAGGAGGGTGCACTAATCACAATAACATCGGAACAAAAATTAGAAAAAGTATTTTTAGATATTTGCGGACCTTTTCCACGGAGTGGAGGAAGACAACGTCATAAGTACATAGTTATTATTTGGGATCACTTCACAAAATACACCAAGCTATATCAAATAAGCAGAGCATCCACCAGGCTAATAATAAACTTGATAATAAACCAATACATAATAGAGATAAGGAAACCAGAATCAATAATAACGGACCACAGAACCCAGTTCAGAGGGAGAAGATGGCGTGAGGAGATGGCAAGCAGAGGAATAAAGACCTACAAGACCTGCATCTATCATCCCAGCAGCAATCGAGCAGAAAGAGTACTGCGAGAGGTAGGACGGATCCTGAAAGATACTGAAGAATTTCTAAATTTGTGTTACCATGACACATTAGGCATCTGTCCATACCAGCTAATACATATGAGACCACCACCAAGAGAAATAACTGAATTAATAACATTTCCCGAACAACCACCAGAAGAAATAAATCTACAGCAGGTATTTAACAGGGTGCATCACCATGCAAATATGAGAAGGAAGAAACAAGAGAAGAAGGGAATTCACAACGTAATATACAGAAACGGTGATACTGATATAGAACCGACAACAACCAAGTAGTACCGAGGGGATAGCAAAAAAGCTACTTCTGCTGTACGTAGGACCCTTCGTAATAAAGAAAGACAATGGAAACAACACCTATGTTATTGGATACCTAAACAACAATAAGATAAAAGGAACTTATAATAAGGACGAAATTAAAAAATTTTACGAATGAACATTGCAAACTAATTTTAACAGATTATTTTCAATAAACTCCTTTTAATAAAAATAATCATGTTTTGGTGGGGAGGTAATCTGTAAAGTGACAGAAACAGATGAGCCCATAGGAGTAAACTTAAGACAAACCCAATCGGAAAAAAGATGATAATAATAATAAAAAATAATAAAAAACTTAAAAAGTTAAAAGAAATAAGAAACCAACATAACTAAGAAGTACAATACATTAGTTAATAAGAAAACGTTATGTAAATTACCTTATAAGAAAACAGTATTGTGAACTATATTAAATAAGGAAAAGTGATACCAGTGTAAACTACAATAAATAAAGAAAAAAAGTGAAGTGTCAAATGTAAAAGTGAAGTGTAGATAAAAAAAAAATTGAAGAAACGAAAGTGAGAAATATAAAATGAGTACAAACAATCTTGGAAGGATAATAATGTTTAATAACCAAGGGTACTTACCTATTCATACATGAAGCATTAAGCTTATTATTGTTTTTTCATTTTTTCAGAATAATTTTGTTATCATAATAATCAATCTTGTTGATGACCATAGTTGTCATAAGTTATAAGCCAGGTAAATAATTGAATCCCAATTATTTTGGTGATAAACAATGTTATTTCTTTTAGGGAACACAAATACCTAAGGCTTATTAACTAATTACTATAGTAAATAACTAGTCAAATTGAATGGAACTAGTAGTTAAGCAACATATCAGATGATATGACAGAAATAATTTTAATATTAATAACCAGTTCTTATGTTATGTTATATGTTTAACTATGTTATAAAATCTATGTTGATGTTAGAAGAAATTTGTTAAAAAATGCTAACCATGGAAGCATGGGATAGGACTAAATGGTTTGTTAAAAAAATGTTAATGTACAAGGAGGAGAGTAATTTGTAATTTTCAGAGGAATTTTGTATTTAATTGTAAGACTTTTTTAAATTAACTAAAAAAACAAATAATATAATCAGAAGCAATACACAAACAACAAAACATAGACAAGCAACGAATCACCTAAACATAGAAATTAACTTATAAAAAAAAATAAATAAATTAACCAAAAGTGTAAAACACTAGGAATTAATATAGGTAAACCATAAAATTGCCACTTTTAGATTGTTTTCCCTAATAAATCAAAGGTAATGACCAATTCCAGAAGTATAATATGATTTTGTGATGATCAAAAGACCCAAATGGCATAAACAGCATAATTTTGTAAAAACACAGAACATTTATTATGACACACACACAGGCCATATTTGGTATCATTTTAATTGTAATAAAACAAAGAATAACATGCTGTAAATTAAATTAAGATAAACTATTTAACAAATAGAGAGTAATATGTACTAGGGTGTAAAAAATCATGTATTGTAAGAAGTATCAGGTCATGTGACCCCAAAATTCAGTCAAATTAGCCAATCAGAAATTAGAAAAAATTGGTCAAACTATTCAAATTCGAAAGAAAGCATTGACAGTGTATTGTTAGCACGAAAGAAGAACGGGTCAGCCCTATGTATGGCAGAATGAAAGTTTACTAAAGAATCAAATCTGAGTGTGTAAGGTTATAAAAAATAAAATTCAAAATTAATAAAAATAATAATAATAATGAAGATTTAAGAAGACAGAAAACCAATAATAAGAAACAAAAGAAGAAACACATAAAGGAACACAATAAGTATGCAAAACTAATAGCCGATAATAATATTTGGTCAACCAGCAAGGTGAGAAAACCATTGTCATATAACCCAACATTATCGATCACACCACGCTAAGAAAAAACATCACAGACACTACTAATTAACACTCCAGTGAAAGAAAACGAACAAATAACTATTATTTCAGTAAAAAACTTTATATAATTCCATTCATATTAAGGGAAATTGGTGTATGAACTTTAATACAATAACGAACGTCTTGATGGCGCCCATGATGAAAGACTTTTAGAAGTGACGCTTTCATGTCAAACCAACCCACGCGGTGCTAGTGAGCTTCGGTAACTAAGTAGACATTATTTATACAATATTACTTAAACAAAATCCAGTTTCTCATGTAAATTTTGATAGAAATTAAGATTAATTTGTAAGTATTGTACTTCGCTACGGCATTTCTGACTTTTTTAATAGTTCAAAGAACCTCAGAATTAATATAATTGTTGTAAAAAATTTCAACACAACTAACGATTGCAATTCTCGACCCTAGAGACAAAGTCGATGTAGTAAGTAACATTTCAAATTTAAAAACAAATAATTAAATAAAAACCCAAGAGTTAATGCAGCAAAAGAGTTTTATTTATTAGATAAATATAATTTAATGAATGTCAGCATTTAATAACAGGAAGAAGACATAGTAAGAATTGAAATAACTTATTGAAGAAGGTGACTCACAGTTAGTCTACCATTGGGTGAATCGATTCCACAATCGAAAGCAACATTACTTAATAATTATTCAAATTAGAATTTTACCGCGTTTGACAGGGATCGTCTAGACTTCAACGAATTCTTACGTTTTGAAGAACAGTGCATTAATTAATTGGGAAACCAAAATTAAACGAATAAACTAATTGAATTAAAGAAATTAAATATACTTTCAAAAAAAATAAATTTTAAAATTTTTTTTTGTAACAAACATTAATAAATTTATTGAACACGAAGAATGTTTTAAAGAATGACAAGTTACAATATATATAACGGATCTTTGCAGCTGTTGACATTTCTCCGTCCCCAACTTCCATTGTAACCTATCGTAGCATGTAAGTTCTTCTAAATTTCTTGCAACCATTGCTTCCGCTATGTCATCTCGCCAACTCCTCCGTGGACGTCCTCTTTTCCTCCTCACCGGTGGTATCCATTCCAGTATTTTGCGGGGCCATCTGTCATCTTCCAATCTCTTCACATGCCCAAACCAAGTCAATTGTCTCCTTTCTATTTCATCTATTATTGTCCTGTCAATATTCATCTCGGCTCTAATAGTCTCATTTCTAACCCTGTCTAATTTTGATCTTCTACAACTCCTCCTGAAGAAGTCCATTTCCGCTGCCATCAGTTTTTTCTTATTTACGTTTGAAATGTTTGGTGAACCTGTGGAGACATTTTTAAAATTCCTACCAAATACAGGACATAAATCAAGAGTTGACAACGGCTGTCTAGACAACGCTGGAAACTTTTGGCCTCGACATTAAAGATTGTAGAGGTCAAAGCTATGACAACGCTGCCAACATGTCTGGAGTATATTCTGGTCTTCAGGCAAAAATCAAGGAACACAATGAACTGGCAGAATATATTCCCTGTTCCGCCCACTCACTAAACCTAGTTGGGGTAACAGCAGCCGAAGCCTGTAACAATGCTTTAGCATTTTTTGACCTTGTTCAGACCGTGTACAACTTTTTTTCTGCCTCCACCCATCGTTGGGCTGTTTTGAAAGAAATTCTTAAAGATGGTTGTCCTGTGGTAAAATCACTGTCAGTTACAAGATGGTCGGCCTGAGCTGATGCTTTGAAGGCTTTGCTTAAATCTCTGCCCGAAATAACGGAATCATTGAAGAAAATATCTGAGGATGCTGATGAAAAGACTGCCTGTCGCCAAGAGTCAAAAGGCTTAGCACGAAAACTGCAGAAACCAGAAAATGTGTTTTTGCTGGTATTCTGGGAAGAAGCTATGAATAAATTTCACAAAGTTAGTAAAGCTTTACAAAACGAAAATGTTGACATTGGGAATGTTGTTGCTCTGTTCACATCACTGGAAAATTACATGGTTTTATGTAGAGACAAGTTTTCTCTATACTTACAGAAGACTGATATTATAACAAAATCCAGTGAATGGAGTTGTGAAACTCGAAAACGAAAACCCAAACTGTTCTTTGATGAAAAAAAGAATCATCTGATTCTGACTCTAATCTTGATGCTAAAGAGTATTTCTGGACAGGAACTTATCTTGTAATAATTGACAGGTTAATTCCAGAGCTGCAAAGAAGAGTGGTAGCATATGAAATGACCTTCAAGAGATTTGGTTTTATTTTAAACCTGCTAACACTTGACGATAAATATATCCTTTCTTGCTGCAGGGAGCTTGTGAAAATATATAGAAAAAGATTTGCAGGATACTTTTCCTGATGAATGTGTACAGTTTAAATACTTCCTGAAGAACACACCTCATGCGACTTTTTTTGAGCCAAGTTCAGGAACTGACGACAAAGAAGAGAAAGAGAAGAAAGAAAAAAAAAGATCATTCTCATATCTTCTGCGTACAGTTAGGGAAGGAAACTTACAAAACATTTTCCCGAACGTAGAAATTATCCTTAGAATTATTCTCTAAGTATGGCCGTGACAAATTGCGCTGGTGAACGTTCATTTTCTACAATGAAACATGTTAAGAACTATTTGCGAAACTCAATGGGAGAAATTAAACTGAATGTTCTAGCCGTCATGGCGATCACAAGTGACACGACTGAAGTGCTGGATTTCCAAGAAGTTATAGAGAAATTTGTTAAAATCAAGCAGCGGAGAAAAGTGATCACAGTATAAAAATTGAAAAAGTAAAGACTTTTTACTGTGCATTGGAAATCACCAATGGACTTGTTGAGCGTAAACGTTAAAAAGTAATGTAGATATTCGTGGACTTTCTACTCGATAAGATTGCAATGCTGTGAGTAAAAAATTTTGATAATTAATTAATAGACTTATTAGTTTTTTTGTAGATTTTTAAACAATTGATTACTATGTATTGTAGTTTGTAATAGATCACTGTTCAAAATGTAATTAAAAACGATTATTACTCAAAGACAAGTCTATTACTTATTTATAGGGCTAATCCTAATGACAGTCCTCATTTAATAGTTTTAAAAACGCGTGTAATGTGAGAATAGGCAATAAATATCAACGACGACAATTAATTGGGAGTGGGGGGCGCCGGCCCTTGAAGTGCCTAGGGGCGCCTAAATCCTAAATGTGGCCCTGCACATAATCATGATGTGTACACTGCGATGTAATTTGCACATACTGATTACAACAGACTGGAGAAATGTTCCTTAACATTTTAATGCCAGCCATAATAATATACCATAGTATGCATGAAAACTTCCAGTCACATAATATTAAATCTATTGGTTTCAACATGTTTGTAAGGAAAGCTATATATTAGAGAATATTACCTAGTCCACATTTTTTGGCTTCTACATAGTAATTGTTGACATTTTTTAGAAATTTTTATTACACATTGTAATACTATGTTCTTTCTGCTACGTCATTAATTAGCCTGTTTATGTTGTAATATAACTTATGTAGATTTACAAGGACACAAAACTTTTCAAGAAAAAAAAACAATGTGGGATAATACTGTATTTATTTGATGAATAAATAATGTCAACAGTGGCGAATATAGAATATATTTTTGGGGGAGGCCAAGATTAATGTAAGGTTAGGTTAAGTAATTTTAAGTAGACACCCCATGATACTTTATATCAGTTTTGCTGCTCATATTCAGAGGGTAATTTGCGCTGAATGCCCCTTTTACTTTACCGAGATCACGCTTCTTTATTGTTGACATTAAATCATAAAAAATGTATCTATTTTTAAACAAACCAAATGATGAAAAGATCTGTTACTATATTTCAAACATTGGTCAAGATTTTAACAATGTCTCATCTGTAAACACTTATCCAAACTAAAAGAGTGAAATACGCGATTGCGATTATCGTGTTTGGAGGGGTTCTAGCTATAAATATTGTTTTGTTCTGTCATGTATGTATAAATTGCCAAGACCCCTATTTTTTTCTTTTTGTGTATACACGCATATGTGTGTTTTATCAACTATCATTCAAAAGACTGTTTTGAGTATTGTTTTGGAGAGACTTTAAAAGAAGGTTTAATAAAGTGACTGTTTGACAATGCAACAAAATTTGTTTTATTAATCGTTTATCCAACTGACAATAAAAAGAATACATAAAAGAATACATAAAAAGGAACTCCACTTTTTATATAGACCAATGGTTATGAAACAAAGTCCAGGTTTCTTGGTACACTTGCAAACTTATCAATAAAGACCGGATTTTCGTGCAATTGCATCTTTTTTTTGCTAACTTCAAATTCATTAAAACTTTGATAGAAATTCGAATCATGAAAACCACGTTATTTCCATACTAGTTTTATATTGCACGAAATTGCACGTTTTGACGTTAATGCACGAAATTGCACGTTTTAAGGTTTTCCTGCATGAAATTGCACGTTTTAAGGTTTTATTTTTAAATTTGTCTGTTATTTAAAAAAAATCAGTCAACAAAGCGGATAAAACATTAAAATTAATTACTTTCAATATAAACAAACACTATACGTTTTATAAAACAAGTGGAATAAAACAAACCATTTTCTTTGAATCGGTTTTAATATTTTTTCGTAGAAGTTTTCAATTCTCGAGTCGATGATTTTCTGGGAATCGTTTTATGTTTTTCAACACCCCCACTCCCCCCTATAACCGGTAGCCGTGTTTGTATTTCTCAGTTCTTTATTTTCATTCCTTCTGCCACTGTCAAGTTGTGCAATTCAATATCAAACATGCCTAAAGGGAAAAGTAGTGTTTGCTCCAAATTAAAGGGATGGATACAGCCGTACCCAGAACTAAAAACTGATGGAAAAATCATTTTTTGTGAATCTTGCTGCAAAAATGTAGGTGTCGATAGAAAATCGCAAGTAGACGCCCACTGCCAAACAAGTAAGTTTTAGACTTAAATTATGAAATGGCATTTCCTGAATCCTAATCTAGAAAATGTAATTTAATGTACTACCTACGTTTAATTTTAATTTTTCCTAAACAGTCAAATTGCCCAATTTATGCTGACCTTTAAATCATTTATCTCGGTCTGTGTACCTACATTTTTTTACTTTATTATTTTATTTTATAGGCAGTCATAAACAGGCAGTTGAGGCCGCTAAGAAAAGAAAAAACGTAACTCAACTTTTGATAACAGAAAGCTGTAGTGGCGCCAATAAGAAGAATTCTTTTAATCAGGACTTGTGTATGGCATTAGTCTCCTCCAATATTCCGCTATTCAAGCTTTCATGTCCGCAATTTACAAACTTTTTAGAAAAATATACTGGACAGAAAATACCTGACGAGAGCACACTAAGAAAAAATTATCTAAATGTCTGCTATGAACAGACTTTAATAAAAATTAAAAATGAAATTTCCAATAATTTTATTTATATTTCAGTCGATGAAACGACTGATTCAAGAGGGAAATATATTTGTCCATTAATAATTGGTATTTTGCACCCAGAAATTGAGCCTACCCCTCACTTAATTTCTTGTAAAGAATTGGAAAAAACCAATTTTGAGACGGTGTTGCGGTTTGTTAACGATAGTTTGTTAAATTTTTTCGGTCAAAACGGGTATCAAGATAAGGTTTTACTTTTTGTAACCGATGCAGCCCCTTATATGCTCAAAACTGGGAACGCTCTTAAAGTGTTTTACCCAAACATGGTTCACACAACATGTGTGGCGCATGGTCTTAATAGAGTTGCCGAGAAAATACGTGAAGTTTTCCAAAATGTAAATAAATTAATAAGTTGTGGTAAAAAAATCTTCTTGAAAGCCCCTCAGCGAGTGGCTTTATATAGGAATGTAATGAATTGCCCCTTGCCCCCAGAAGCAGTTCTTACCAGGTGGGGAACCTGGATAGACGCTGCCCTTTTTTATTCCGAAAATTTGGATAGATATGCAGAGTTAATAGAACGTTTGGAAGAAGATGCTCTTGCTATCACCAAATTAAAAAGCATTGTAAAAAACAATTCAGTTAAGTCCGAATTGGCATTCATAAGGTCCCATTTTAGCCCAATACCCGTTGCAATAAAACGTTTAGAGACAAAAAATCTATCGTTAGATGAACAAATCAATATCGTACAAAGTATTGAAGAGACACTCAAAAAAGTAAATAACGACAAAGGAAAATTAATTTATGAAAAATTTCAAACCGTATTTGAAAAAAATTTTGGCTTTAAAATTTTACAAACATTTAACGACGTTTTAAATGGCAAACGTTCAGATGTAGATGTGGCACCAAACATTTTAAGTTCCTATAAAAAATGCCCAATTACGAGTATTGATGTAGAAAGAGCTTTTTCTCTTTTAAAACATATCCTCGATGACAGGAGGTATAATTTAACAGAAAAAAATTTAGAAATGTACATGGTAGTAAATTTTAACGAAAAAAATTGATTTCTTTATTTTGTTTTTGTCTTATTGAATTGTTTATATCCTCTAATTAATTGATTCTTGTCCTAGAGAATGTTCCTATTGTTTTCGTCTTTTATAGTTTAAAAGATAGATTTAAAATATATTCTTTTAAAACATAATATTATGTATCTACTTGATGGTAATTAATAGAATTTTGTATTATGTTTTGTCTTACTGTTTATGCTTTTTTAAACCGCATATAATTATTGTTCCTAAGAGTGTTTTTTATTTAATTTTATTAATACAAAATATAGTTTAAATAAAGGAAAATTATTAATTTTATTGTATTCAATATTTTACTTCATTTTATGCCTACTTGGTGCTAATAAAAAATAAAAACGAAAATCTTTTTATTTAGTACACCTTTCTGCACGTTTTGATTTTTTTATTGCACGTTTTTGCACGTTTTGAAGTTTTTGTTGCACGTTTCAATGGTTTATACTGCACGAAAATCCGGTCTTTACTTATCAAGAACTTCATCGTCACTAACTATAATGTCTCTGTGGATAGAAAGTAAAGCAAGCCCGTTAAGCCTACTTTCAGATGTGCT
The DNA here is from genome assembly GCA_034769895.1 of Magicicada septendecula. NCBI lineage: Eukaryota > Metazoa > Arthropoda > Insecta > Hemiptera > Cicadidae > Magicicada > Magicicada septendecula. The sequence continues at coordinate 668,930,865 of CM068368.1, forward strand.
GTTCCTTAGGTAAGTCTTCAGTCTTCTCAGGCTGGAGAAAGTTCTCTCTACGGTTGCGACAGAAACAGGAAGAACTGCGAGTAATTTCAGAAGGGTATAAATGTTGGGGAAGAAAGTCTTGTCACATTTTTCTACAGAACTTATAGCCGTTTTTAGAAGATTTGAAGGATTTTCCTGACTCCACTTTTCTTTCCACAACATAAACTCACTTTGCACAATCTCTTTATGTGACAAATCTTCTTCGTAGAAACCAAAAGCAGCCTCCAATGAACCGAAATCTGTTATGATACACAATTGTGGAAGGATGTTTTGTAAGGATGCAACTGTTTCCTTGTGAGATTCAAAGCGTTCTTTCAGTGAGTTACAAAAATCGTCCAGGTATGGCACATAAACAGCTCGTCGATAGTATTCTTCTTCTGTGGTGTAAGGGAAGTTGCTATGTGCTGTTTGAAGGCGGCAAATTCTTGGAATCTCTTCCTTAATGTCAAGTTTGGCAGCGAATGACTTCACTTGATTATACAAGGCTTTAAATGAGTCATCAGAATTTGCCCTCTCCTTCGACAGAAGGTGTAAGACACTCGTAACGTTAGTCAAGGCCTGTGGAAGATCTATATTTTTGTTTTGAAGCTGCTCAAATAAGTTATGCGTGGTTGATAGCATCCGGCTCAAAACAAAAAGATTAATAAGAAATGCAAATTGACTAATAGCACTACTTAGAGTGTGAGCCTTAGAAGCTGAGTCACTTAATTCCTCTTCTTCTATTTTGCAAAGGGAGAGAAAGATAGGTTCCAAAATGTCTTTAAATAAAATTACTGAGTCGTGCCTTTCTACCCATCGGGTTTCGCACAGTGAAATAAGTTTCTTTTTCTTTTGTTCTGGACAACATTCAGAAATCATTGATTTCAATATTTCTGTTCTTTTGGCTGACATATGAAAGAATCCACAGACTTCTTTTATGACACCCATACAGTTTCTTATAGAAGGTATTCTGCTCGCATCTGGCAAACACAAATTTAGAGTGTGTGAAGAACAATGTGTATACAGGGCTACTCCTCTGAATTGCCCACTCATCGTGGCAGCGCCATCGTACCCTTGGCCTCTCATTTTGTTTAGATCAAGCCCTAATGTTGACAAGGTCTCCAATATTGTGTTAGCCAAACCTGCTCCAGTGACGTCATAAACGGGGACGAATGTCAGAAAATCTTCTCTGATTTTGAAAGTTTGGTACTCTACGTAACGTACACAGAGAGAAAACTGTTCGATTTGGCTGATGTCAGTGGTTTCATCTGCTAAAACGGAATAAAAAACAGACTTTCTGACATTTTCTACAATTTTTGATTGTATTAAGTGACCCTTAATAAGTTTGTTTTGAAAGAAAGAACTTGTGTACATCGTCTTCCCACCACTGGTCATTAATTGGTCTTTAAGAATATTATCTCCACTGTTGGCTCGGTATCTCAACAACGATCAAAAATTCCCATCATTTTGGTCCGGTTCTTCAGGGCTTATTCGTCCAGAATCACGATGACCCCTTAGAGCTATTTGCTGCCTCCCGCAAAATTGTATTGTTTGTATTATAGGGATTAACCGTTTTCTATTATTCTCAATATCCAGTCTTCTTTGGGCATTTACTTGATTGATAACACTTTCAGCCTTTTTCTTAACTATAGCTTTTGTGTTTTGAGCGATCAAAACATATTTCTTATGATAGGATACGTTTTCATGTTTGCTAAACATTTCCCTGGCTTTTTTTAAATTGGTAAAAGCCTGAGTAACCAACGCCCCTGCTACTTGGTGATCTCCTTTCCCTACATTTTCGGTATGGGAAAATAACACGCAGTACTTGCAAAAAGATCCAGATTTTTCCTCTGAATAAGCTAACCACGTAAATTCTTCTAGCCACTTTATTTGAAAAGATCTAGTATGGTTTGAACTAGTAATGGAGGGAAATTTGTATCCAGGCTGAGGTTTCCAAACATTTTCTAATAAAAAAAATTTTTTTTTTGTTTGTGAAAGACTGAACGGAATTGTTTTGACAATAGTTTCCAATATCATAGATATTTTTCCTTACTTGATTAGGCCTACTATCCTCCATAACCGGAACTACATTAATTGAGCTCGAAGTAGCGACATCACAAGAAGCAATTCTACCAATGCAGCCGACTTCAGCATTGTCACCGTCAGGCCTATTTGCACTTTGTCCTTTCGTAACACTACCGACTTCAGGACTGTCACCAACTGGCTTATTGACACTTGGTTTTTTGGCGAAAAAGTTTTGAATAGAAGCTTGCCTCTTCATTACAATTGTGGTTCACTTACGGCCAACTTCAATATACTGATAAAGTACGTAAACATTAACACTTAAAACACCACCATACTTCAGTACAACAGATGTCGAACAAACGTAAACAACAAACAATGGCTGCCACTGAACTGTTCAGTTGTCCGCACGCGCAGATGTCCGGGCGGGAGCCCGAGTCGGACCGAATCAACCCGAACTGGCACGAACTTCACACCACTACCACCCCACTCCCCTCACCTATACGAGGAATTATCACTGTCTGCCGCGGTGATGCCTTCGCGCATGATTCATTAAAATAATTCAGATTACATTACTTATTTTTTTCTTTATATTCGGGGGGGCCCAGGCCCCCTGGGCCCCCCCTTATATATGCCCCTGAATGTCAACATGACAGAACTGTTTACAATACTAGTAAGGACACACTTTGCACATTTCAAACACCAGGTAATTTTCAGTTGCAAAATATCTAGATCATTTGAAAATGTTAATATCAATGAACTTTGTAGAAAGCAAAAAACTACTTCATAATTAGAGGAAAACATACTATTTTAGTTAAATTTTGAATATGGTCTTAATATGAAAAAATTATCTTACCAAATTTAGTGTTGCTACTTTGCTTTACTATAAAACTGACCTTATCTAGTCTTATTACAAACTGACACCTGACAACTCCAGAATACAACCACCCCAAAATCCTAAACTGAGGTAGTAGGAAAATAAATCTACCTACGGCTTTTTAAATACAGATGTATGTTTCTGCGTGAAGCAAATTAACATGTGATAATAAATTAAGTCTGCTTACAAACCCAAATGATTTTGAAATTCAGTACTAAGACTAAAAACATACTGTTGAACTGCTCACTAAGTAGAATTAGATAGTTTTTGTGTAACTACTGTTTCATATTAACTGCACAAAATTTATTACATTTATCTTGTTATTTGAATTAGCAGTCTCTGCAATTCTAACTTTGCTGTGTTTACTTGCTGAACTGCTACTTCTCATGTTCCGGGCGAGGCCTTTCAGTGTTTCCACCATTTTCAATTCCTAAACTACAAAAAATATCCTGCTGGAACCCGTATATACACCCATGAATCCGCCTTCACAGCCGGTCAAGGCGGATTCATGGGTATACATATGGGTTCCAGTGGGATATTGTTTCTCGTGGTTTAGGACTTGAAAATGGTGGAAACACTGAAAGGCCTCGTCCGGAACTTGACAAGTAGCATTTCAGCAAGTAAACATGACAAAATTGGATATTATATTTCAGATATTTCTATCTCTCCCTTTCTCTCTACCCCTTTCCACTATATTCTTCTAAATTTGAGCTCTGAGGCAAGTTATTTGGTTTTAACGAACTTCACAAAAGTTGTTCAGTGTTTTGTATATTTTAATTCCCTGAATTCAATTATGACTTATGTATGAGTCACTGTGCATTCATAACTTTACACTGCATTTAACTATTTAGTTTACTATTACATAATAATATTGTCACTCGGTTTCAATGGCAATAAGTTAATTGGTTTACTTAAGAATTATATCCTTTCTTCCTTACAATTTTTTTCAAAACATAACCCACACAGTGCCTTACCTTTTTTTGTCATATCCTTACTACTAGAAAGGCTAGGAAGTTTCTTTCTGCTAGGCCTGTTAACTCTTTCAGTTTCTGCCAGACCCAGAGCCATTCCTGCCAACAAGAAACAATGAAACTTGTAACAGATGCACATATTTAACATACCAGTTACCACAAATAGTTCCACCTGTTTACTGTTCATCAAACTTTAAGGACTGTAATGTCCCCTTGTGTTTGTGTTCAGTCCCCTCTCCACCAAGACACACACACTAATATCTCAGACTGAAAATTCAAATAGAAAGTTAACACTGATATACCTATAAGTAACATCATTTGTCCCTCTTCTTCATACTGAATGCTCTGTACACCTCACCGATATGGAAATTCAATTTGGAACAACAAGCCTGATCTAAACGGTTTTATAAGAATTAATGTTTGTAACTAAACAATCAGAAAAAATGTAGGTTTCCAAACTTTAACCAAAAACTATTAGCTTCAAAAAATAAACCTTAAATGTATCTAGACATAAGGTGTGCATATAACAAACTCAAATATCATCATGCAATAAAACTGAACTCTTAACAAAGATTTTACAATGCAATTTCAAGTATCGGTATGGAGAACCATACATGACTTCCATGTTCTAAGATTTATATTTAAAATCATTTACGAAATGAAATGTTTCCATAGAAACTACTTCTTTCCACTTATTGCTTAAGCCTTAACCACAGTACTGTGGTCACTAACGTATACCACCACACGTTATCGCACTCAATTTTCACTGATGATGGCAGTCGACGGCACTGCCAAAACGTCTGGTTTTGCAGAAAACATTGGACTACGGCCAAACGGCCCGGGAAGGAATTTTAACAACAAACTACTACTTTGTTGCCGATAACGTAGTACACATATAAAAATTATCCCCTCCCCCTTCAACTATAATTTTCATTTATAGAAAATTACCACCACCCCTTCAACTAGCCTCTTCATTTATAGATATTTCATCTACGTTTCTACAGTGGATAATTAAGAACTTCTTATCAGGATACTTTATTTATAAAAATTAAATACTTTACTCTTTTTTTATTTTTTGTATTCTTTGTAGGTATTATAGGTATATTATAGGTACCATTCATAAAAAACAATAACTGTAAGTATAAAATACATCACATTATCATTACTTTACTCTTGTTACAACAAAATATGTTTCAGGTAAACTGCCCTTTCCCCATAACCGATCTTCACCAAAATCAACAGGCCTTGAGTCTTCTACAACTTAGGCACATATGTAAAAAATTATTTGATTCTGTTTGAATTTACGGCAGTTATCGTTTGCCATGAAAATATTTCGCTTGTTACAACATAAAATGTTGCAGGTAAACTACCCCTTTCCCTTAACCGATCTTCACCAAAATCAACAGGCCTTGAGTTCACTACAATATAGGGACGTATGCACAAACTTATTTGATTATGTTTGAATATACGGCAGTTACCGTTCGTCATAGAAAAAATTAACCTTGTTATCACATAAAAAGTTGCAGGTAAACTACCCCTTTTTCTTAACTGATCTTCACCACAATCAATAGGTCTTGAGTACTCTTATAATTCAGGAAGGAGTGCAAAAAAGTATTTGATTCTGTTTGAATTTACGGCAGTTATCGTTCGTCATAGAAAAAATTACCCTTGTTAAAACATAAAACGTTGCTGGTAAACTACCCCTTTCCATTACCCGATCTTCACCAAAAACAATAGGTCTTGAGAACTCTACAATTCAGGGCTGTATGCAAAACATTATTTGATTCTCTTTGAATTTACGGCAGTTATTGTTCATCATAGAAAAAATTACCCTTGCAGGTATAATGTCAACATGACAGAACTGTTTACAATACTAGTAAGGACCCATTTTGCACATTTCAAACACCAGGTAATTTTCAGTTGCAAAATATCTAGATCATTTGAAAATGTTAACATCAATGAACTTTGTAGAAAGCGAAAAACTACATCATAATTAGAGGAAAACATACTATTTTAGTTAAATTTTGAATATGGTCTTAATATGAAAAAATTATCTTACCAAATTTAGTGTTGCTATTTTGTTTTACTATAAAACTGACCTTATCTAGTCTTATTACACACTGACACCTGACAACTCCAGAATATGACCACCCCAAAATCCTAAATTGAGGTAGTAGGAAAATAAATCTACCTACGGCTTTTTAAATACAGATGTATGTTTCTGTATGTATGGTTCGTCATAGAAAAATGTTGAAGGTAAACTAACCATTTCCCTTAACCGATCTTCAACAAAATCAACAGCCATTGAGTTCTGTATAATTGAAAAAGGTATGCAAAAGAGTAGTTGATTCTGGTTGAATTTACGGCAGTTATCGTTCGTCATAGTAAAAATTACCCTTGTTAAAACATAAAACAGTGCAGGTAAACTACCCCTTTCCCTTAACCGATTTTCACAAAAATCAACAGACCTTGAGTACTTACAACTTCAGAAACGTATGCAAAAAATTATTTTATTCTCTTTGAATATGCGGCAGTTATCGTTTGTCATAAAAATAAAATTACCCTTTTAAAACATAAAACGTTGCAGGTAAACTACCCTTTTCTCTTAACCGATTTTCACCAAAATCAACAGGCCTTGAGTACTCTTATAATTTAGGAAGGAGTGCAAAAAAGTATTTGATTCTGTTTGAATTTACGGCAGTTATCGTTCATCATAAAAAAATTACCCTTGTTAAAACATAAAACGTTGCTGGTAAACTACCCCTTTCCCTTAACCGATCTTCACCAAAAACAATAGGTCTTGAGAACTCTACAATTCAGGACTGTATGCAAAACATTATTTGATTCTCTTTGAATTTATGGCAGTTATCGTTCTTCATAGAAAAAATTACCCTTGTTAAAACATAAAATGTTGCAGGTAAACTACCCCTTCCCCTTAACCGATCCTCAACAAAATCAACAGCCATTGAGTTCTGTATAATTGAAAAAGAAATGCAAAAGAGTAGTTGATTCTGTTTGAATTTACGGCTGTTATCGTTTGCCATAGAGAAAAATTGCCCTTGATTACAAAAAAAAGTTGCTGGTAAACTACCCCATTCCCTTAACCGATATTCCCCAAAAACAACAGGTATTGAGTACTCTATAATTAAGGGCTGTATGCAAAAAAGTATTTGATTCTGTTTGAATTTGCGGCTCTTTTTGTTTGCCATAGAAAATACACTTGTTAAAACATAAAACGTTGCTGGTAAACTATCCCTTTCCCTTAACCGATCTTCACCAAAAACAATAGGTCTTGAGAACTCTACAATTCAGGGCTGTATGCACAACATTATTTGATTCTCTTTGAATTTATAGCAGTTATCGTTCGTCATAGAAAAAATTACCCTTGTTAAAACATAAAATGTTGCAGGTAAACTACCCCTTTCCCTTAACCGATCTTCAACAAAATCAACAGCCATTGAGTTCTGTACAATTGAAAAAGAAATGCAAAAGAGTAGTTGATTCTGTTTGAATTTACGGCAGTTATCGTTCATCATAGAAAAAATTACCCTTGTTAAAACATAAAACGTTGCAGGTAAACTATCCCTTTCCCTTAACCGATTTTCACTAAAATCAACAGACCTTGAGTGATTATAACTTCAGGAACGAATGCAAAAAATTATTAGATTCTGTTTGAATTTACGGCAGTTATCGTTCATCATAAAAAAAATTACCCTTGTTAAAACATAAAATGTTGCTGGTAAACTACCCCTTTCCCTTCACCGATCTTCAACAAAATCAACAAACGTTGAGTTCTCTATAATTCAAAAAGGTATCCAAAAAAGTAGTTGATTCTGTTTGAATTTACGGCAGTTATCTTTCATCATAAAAAAATTACTCTTGTTAAAACATAAAATGTTGCAGGTAAACCACCCCTTTCCCTTAACCGATCTTCACCAACACCAACAGGTCTTGAGAACTCTACAATTCAGGGCTGTATGCAAAACATTTTTGATTCTGTTTGAATTTGCGGCTGTTATCGTTTGCCGTAGAAAAAAATTGCCCTTGATTTAAAAAAAACGTTGCTAGTAAACTACCCCATTCCCTTAACCGATATTCCCCCAAAACAACAGGTCTTGAGTACTCTATAATTAAGGGCTGTATGCAAAAAAGTATTTGATTCTGTTTGAATTTGCGGCTCTTTTCGTTTGCCACAGAAAATACCCTTGTTAAAACATAAAACGTTGATGGTAAACTACCCCTTTCCCTTAACCGATCATCACCAAAAACAATAGGTCTTGAGAACTCTACAATTCAGGGCTCTATGCAAAACATTTTCGATTCTGTTTGAATTTGCGGCTGTTATCGTTTGCCATAGAGAAAAATTACCCTTGATTAAAAAAAAAAAAAACATTGCTGGTAAACTACCCCATTCCCTTAACCGATATTCCCCAAAAACAACAATTCTTGAGTACTCTATAATTAAGGGCTGTATGCAAAAAAGTATTTGATTCTGTTTGAATTTGTGGCTCTTTTCGTTTGCCATAGAAAATACACTTGTTAAAACATAAAACGCTGCTGGTAAACTATCCCTTTCCCTTAACCGATCTTCACCAAAAACAATAGGTCTTGAGAACTCTACAATTCAGGGCTGTATGCACAACATTATTTGATTCTCTTTTAATTTACGGCAGTTATCGTTCGTCATAAAAATTACCCTTGTTAAAACAAAATTTTGCAGGTAAACTACCCCTTTCCCTTAACCGATCTTCAACAAAATCAACAGCCACTGAGTTCTGTATAATTGAAAAAGGTATGCAAAAGAGTAGTTGATTCTGTTTGAATTTACAGCAGTTATCGATCGTCATAGAAAAAATTACCCTTGTTAAAACATAAAATGTTGCTGGTAAACTACCCCATTCCCTTAACCGATCTTCACCAAAACCAACAGGTCTTGAGAACTCTACAATTCAGGGCTGTATGCAAAACATTATTTGATTCTGTTTGAATTTGCGGCTGTTATCGTTTGCCATAGAATAAAATTACACCTGATTAAAAAAAAAAAACCGTTGCAGGTAAACTACCCCTTTCCCTTAGGCTGGTTGCACACACATCGATTTCGATCGTACGGTAAAATATCGTACGATCGAATTCTTTTAGTAGAATGAAGAAGAGCATGGGAGCTTGCACATGGTACGATCTCCACACGGCACGGCACGATCCCGTTTAGCTGCCGTCCATTGCCACTGCAAGAGACGGTCGCCGTGCCATGTCCGTGAATTCAGTGGCGTACGTGACCCAATGCACGCTTGCACACTACACGATTTATATTCGTATGGTAAAAATCTGTCTTCATTTGGCTTGTTGCTTCTGACCGAACTGGAACCTATTTCATAAAAGTAAGTAATATTAGCAAATTTTATTAAATAATAATATTAGTTTTTTTGGTTTATAAACACTTCAATCTAACTCTTTTTTTAAGTCCTTTACTAGTATTATTAGTTTAATAATGAGGAGGTTCTACCGAGGTTACATGTAAACACGAGAATTTTTTTAACGGATAGTTAAAAGTGATTATTCTGTATAGTATTCAAATATTGATTTTAGTTTGTGATACGGTAGTTAATTAGTATGTTATTTTTTTTTAAGTATAGCTGAAAATATTGATAATGAAATCTTATTTCATTGGTAAAAATAAGACCAATGCTATGGGACAAAACACTAGACGTTTACAAAGACAGAAATGCTATCAGAAATGCATGGAAAGACGTCTGCTGTGAAATAAATACGGATTTTGAAGATATGGAGGACAAGGAAAAAAATGAAATCAGCGAGTTTTCACATAATTTAATTTTTATATCTTCTATATCTGTACATATGTCAACAATTGGATTTCACTTTTAAGTCGTTCATGCAGTTCATCGAACGATGGTATTGACATTCGAAAATAGTTGAAGAACTTGTTCTCATCCTTTCAAAGTTCTTCTAAAAATGTGCGGGATGATCCTGCTTGTTCCCTTTTCTTGTTAATTGCATGAACCCAGTAAGTTCGTTTAATCCTACGACGCCTGAGACGACGGTACACCAACCACATAGCACCAACATGTTTTGGATTCATTTTTCATACAACTCTGAGTGATCTCGAGCTAAAACGACTGCACTCTACATGGAAAAAACCCGTGGTGTGTGAAAGCAACGGACACATGATAAAATATCGTACGATATTTTACTGTACGATCGAAATCGATGTGTGTGCAACTAGCCTTAACCGATCTTCACCAAAAACAATAGGTCTTGGGTACTCTACAAATCAGGGCTGTATGCAAAAAATTATTTGATTCTGTTTGAATTTGCGACTGTTATCGTTTTCCATAGAAAAAATTGACACACACACACACACACACACACACACACACACACACACACACACACACGCACACACATTTCAAAAAATAACTTTTTTTCATGTTTTGAGTGTAGTACAATCAGAATCTGCAATAATCTCGAACACGATTTTTTTTGCCATCACCATACTTCTATTTCCTTAAGGAACATGGAAGTAAATATTGGTATGGAGAACCACACGACTTCCATGTTCTAAGATTTATATTTAAAATCATTTACGAAATGAAATGTTTCCATAGAAACTACTTCTTTCCACTTATTGCTTCAGCCTTAACCACAGTACTGTGGTCACTAACGTATACCACCTCGATTTTCACTTATGGCAGTTGAAACTACTCAATTTATTTTAATTGATATTTATTATATCTTATCTTAGGGTTCTCGTCCAAGGTCGTACAGACGAAAATCAGCTGCAGACAAGGTTATTTGGATTGACGTTTCAAAATAATTGTTCTAACACCAATTTTTGTATTCTAAAACAGCTAGCTTTCTTTAATGCAATATTTGCTTTCACTCTATTTTTACATTACAATTTTAATACAAAAAAATAAGACATGAATAATTAATCAATTGATTTAAACGCATATGAAAATGACTTAGCAATAACGCAATTTACAAATAACTTAACCAGCACTTTGCAACGCTCTCTCACTCATACTCTTTTATTTTTATTCTTTTTCAAAACCCCGTAATTAAAACTCGGTATTTATATTTAATATCTGTATTTAGGGAGTAGTTCTGATAGGGTTATGTAGAATACTTAACAACCCACGCCGTTAATCAGTTCCATCACCACCTTGTGTTGTTGGCTGTTTCTGGTCACCAATGTGATTTCCACAGTTCATAAACTTTCGCACTACCGCGACACACTCCGTCTTATTTAATTCACTATAGTTTGTGATTTCGTTACACTTTTACAGACTTGTTTGTCGGATAGCTTCACATTATAAGTCGGCCGACGTACATGACTCGAGCTCTTGTTTTTAATTATTTGACCGCGGGCTATACTGTTCATACACTTTTTATACATGTCTTATTACTTTAATGGATAGGCCGACTATTAATTACAGTCTATCTTGCACCCGAGGCCACCGTTTTACTTGACAAACTGTATGCTGCTCCTTACTGTCTGATGTTAATCTGCATACTGTGATTCACAAAAACTGCTACTGGCAGACTATTACGTAATATGTCTAGACAGCCAGACTAGACAGTTGTTTATGCTAACATTGTGTTGCACTGGGGCACCTAACAGGTGGATACTGACAAATACAGATTAAAACTGGGGTAGCACACAATTCTGTACCGTTACAATATGCCCCAATGAGAGATTGGATGCCGAAGCATACAAACTCTCATTGCCTAAAACCTAAGAGGATCAGTGAGGATATGGCGCCGACAACCCCCCTGAACTCTCTATTAAAATCATGGGTAGTTACCCCCCTAGTCCGGTGACTGTGGCCGCACCCATCCGATCTTACTGGACTTCTCTACTCGAGATCCCAACACCATAAGCTCGGACGGATACCCGCCACAGTATCACCTGACTCTATAACATTTCATTAAAAGATTAACAAACGGCCTTCCATCACTCCATATCCCACAACTGATTCATTTCCTCTTGGCCATACCGGCTCATCCTTTACAAAGTACTGGGTCTTCTTATACAAAGTACTGGTTTAGTTTAGAAATGATAATATAAACTTACTGTCTACTTACAGTTCAATCATATAAATTTCATACAAATTAAATAATGTTCCCCATACAATATTACCCCTCCAAAATAACACATTGATTATACAAGCATTTTTTATTACTGTTACCCAAAATCTTTCCTTCAATTTCCATTTAAATAAAGTACACATTTTACATCATTATTTTTTCATCAGTTATTTATTTTACAATTATGGTCAAAATCCAAATCAAAATAAATTTAAATTCATTATTAAAATTCACCTTCTCAATTAATTTAATTTCCAATTTAATATAATTTTATTTAATTAACAGTTTCAAAATTACATTTTTTCAAAATGATCCTACATAAAAATGTTACCTACATTCCATCACATCTGGTATTTCTTTTATTTCGTAATAGGATTTTACTCATGGCAATGATTCAGCAGAATACAACATCCTTGTTGTTGTCAACTAGAGCATGACTGTAAACATTGGTCACACAACAGACAACACACCAGTTTACATCAACAATGGTCTACCAGACTGTTTTTATAAACACTCTCAGTCTCAACACTCCAAATTACATCACCCCTAATACCTGTACTTTTAATTTTCAATTTCTATAAATCTTTTAGTTAACATATTTATCAATTACTATTTTTGTACCAATTCATACCAAAATTGATTATACTTCATTAATAAAATTCTCATTTTTAAATTGGCTTCATTTTAACTTCAATCAGAACAGTTTAACTTTAATTACATTATTTAAAACACTTTTAATATAAACACCCAATGCAAAATTTAATTCATTAATACCTCCTATTAATTATTTTAGTAAAATAAAATATTATTATTTATTATTATACCCTTCCTTCTTATTACAAATATATGTTACACATAAGCTACAATATACCTTACAACAAAATAATATTAACACTAACACATTTATTTACAAGTTTTCGTCATATTTTTTATCATTTACCATACTTCATTTCCTAGATTAGCAAGGTCAGAACCATATACTAAAGTATTTAAAATGTCCATTCATTGAGTTTATATTCAACCTCCATCATCATGTAATAGTCTTATTTTTATATAATAATTATCGTCCTTACTCACACTCAATTCATTATTATTATTTATATAATGATTTTCTAATATTTCAAATTGTTCCATAAAACCCACATAATAATTTACTGGATTATCCCACCTTATTATCAAATCATAAAACCTGTCTACATCATTAATTTTGGTCTTGTCTCCGTCAGTATTTGTTATTACAATCGCATCATTGAAATTTTTATCACAATAGACGTCAGCTGTTACTAATACGCTGACCCTATCTACAGGTAAGTATATGTTATTATCATCAATATAATCATCAATCTTTATTTCGCAAGGTGAGTCAATTTGTTCCTCTCTTTCAATACATAAACTCTGCACTAATATTTCATAATCTCTATTCACCTTAAATATTTCTACCACTCTCTCTCTCTCTCTCTCTCTCTCTCTCTCTCTCTTCATACCTTTCCCAACCCCTTTTTACTTTCTCATTCCATACAGAGGGCAACACAACATTATTACAACACATCCTGGCCTTACCAGGGAAACCATAATACATAAAGGGACTATTATTTGCAGACCTTTTGTCTCCCAAATAAACTAATAAGGAACCTTTGTCCTCATACAACACTTGTGAAGCATTTACTTCATATATACTACAAGAAAAATTTGCCCTCTTTTCACACTCCACATTTAAACTATCTCCCCATTCTTTCTCACACTCATCAGTACTTATTACTACTTCATTACTAACATCAATTAACTTTCTACTCTCATTATCGCTACAACAATTATTCAACATTTCACCATTTATTTTATTCAACATTTCACTCTTGTTTACATGATCATAACTAACATTATTACTCACTTTGTTTTCAATGTTTCTCCCAAGCTTATCTAACTGTTGTATTAGCTTAATACTAAATTCATTCAATTTGTCATCAAACTTATTGTTCTGTTCATCAAATCTCTCATTGAAACTACTTTTAATTTCTTTGATTTCGTTTTTCTGTTCATCAAATTTATGATCATTCATATCAAAACGTTTATTAATGTCATTAGCATACTCTGTTGCTCTAAAAACAACTGCATCGTATTCATCACCTCATTATTGTCAAATTGTTTATTTTTATTTTTACGGGTGGGGTTATCTGAATCCCAGAGTTGTCTATGTCAGCTGACTTACTTAATTCTCTATTTTGAACTAAGATTGGAGTCGAATGGACCTCCAACCCACTCATGACCGTTGATTCGGTCAAACTATTATATTCCATTTTTGTTTTATATTATTTTTTACATGTACAAATATGCCTAGTTTTGCTTTACCCCTTTTTCATTACAGTCTACAATTTACAACATCGCCCCCACTCCCAAATAACCCGTTCTGCAGCTTAATTAGGTCTGGCGAATGTAATAAAAATTACATTCGCCGTCCCTGTTCGGGCGCCAATGAAACTACTCAATTTATTTTAATTGATATTTATTATATCTTATCTTAGGGTTCTCGTCCAAGGTCGTACAGACGAAAATCAGCTGCAGACAAGGTTATTTGGATTGACGTTTCAAAATAATTGTTCTAACACCAATTTTTGTATTCTAAAACAGCTAGCTTTCTTTAATGCAATATTTGCTTTCACTCTATTTTTACATTACAATTTTAATACAAAAAAATAAGACATGAATACTTAATCAACTGATTTAAACGCATATAAAAATGACTTAGCAATAATGCAATTTACAAATAACTTAACCAGCACTTTGCAACGCTCTCTCACTCATACTCTTTTATTTTTATTCTTTTTCAAAACCCCGTAATTAAAACTCGGTATTTATATTTAATGTCTGTATTTAGGGAGTAGTTCTGATAGGGTTATGTAGAATACTTAACAACCCACGGCATTAATCAGTTCCATCACCACCTTGTGTTGTTGGCTGTTTCTGGTCACCATTGTGATTTCCACAGTTCATAAACTTTCGCACTACCGCGACACACTCCGTCTTATTTAATTCACTATAGTTTGTGATTTCGTTACACTTTTACAGACTTGTTTGTCGGATAGCTTCACTTTATAAGTCGGCCGACGTACGTGACTCGAGCTCTTATATGTTTTTAATTATTTGACAGCGCGCTATACTGTTCATGCACTTTTTATACATGTCTTATTACTTTAATGGATAGGCCGACTATTAATTACGGCCTATCTTGCACCCGAGGCCACCGTTTTACTTGACAAACTGTATGCTGCTCCTTACTGTCTGATGTTAATCTGCATACTGTGATTCACAAAAACTGCTACTGGCAGGCTATTACGTAATATGTCTAGACAGCCAGACTAGACAGTTGTTTATGCTAACATTGTGTTGCACTGGGGCACCTCACAGGTGGATACTGACAATTAAAGATTAAAACTGGGGTAGCACACAATTCTGTACCGTTACACAGTCAATGGCACTGCCGAAACGTCTGGTTTTGCAGAAAACATTGGACTACGGCCAAACAGCCCGGGGTAGGAATTTCAACAACAAACTACTACTTTGTTGCCGATAACGTAGTACACATATAAAAATTATCCCCTCCCCCGTCAACTATAATTTTCATTTATAGAAAATTACCCCCACCCCGTTCAACTAGCCTCATCATTTATAGATATTTCATCTACGTTTCTACAGTGGATTATTAAGATCTTCTTATCAGGATACTTTATTTATCAAAATTAAGTACTTTACTCTTGTTGCAACAAAGAATGTATCAGGTAAACTCCCCTTTCTCCATAACCAATCTTCACCAAAATCAATAGGGCTTGAGTCTTCTGCAACTCAGGCACATATGTAAAAAATTATTTGATTCTGTTTGAATTTACGGCAGTTATCGTTCGTCATGAAAAAATTTCTCTTGTTACAACATAAAATGTTGCAGGTAAACTACCCCTTTCCCTTAACCGATCTTCACCAAAATCAACAGGCCTTGAGATCTCTACAATTTAGGGTCGTATGCAAAAACTTATTTGATTATGTTTGAATTTACGGCAGTTATCGTTCGTCATAGAAAAAATTAACATTGTTATCACATAAAACGTTACAGAGAAACTACCCCTTTCTCTTAACTGATCTTCACCAAAATCAAAAGGTCTTAAGTGCTCTAAAATTCAGGAAGGTATGCAAAAAATTATTTGATTCTCTTTGAATTTACGGCAGTTATCGTTCGTCATAGAAAAAATTACTCTTGTTAAAACATAAAGCGTTGCAGGTAAACTACCCCATTCCCTTAACCGATCTTCACCAAAATCAACAGACCTTGAGTACTTAAAACTTCAGGAATGTATGCAAAAAATTATTTGATTCTCTTTGAATATGCGGCAGTTATCATTCGTCATAAAAATAAAATATCGGTATGGAGAACCATACATGACTTCCATATTCTAAGATTTATATTTAAAATCATTTTCAGCCAAACAGCCAGGCTGTGTCTTACCTGCCTTTTTATTGCTGTATTAAATGAAAAATATTATATTACATTAAAATGAAAAAATTATAATTTTATTGCCTGGCAACAAAATTATTTTATTTTTAACAATTACCATTGTTTCAAAAAGTTTAAATAAATTTTCAAGTACTTTACTCTTGTTAAAACGTAAAAGGTTGCAGGTAAACTACCCCTTCCCCTTAACCGATCTTCACCAAAATCGAAAGTCATTGAGACCTCTACAATTCAGGGACGTATGCAAAAAATTATTTGATTCTGTTTGAATTTGCGGCTGTTATCGTTTGCCATAGAAAATACGCTTGATAAAAAAACGTTGCAGGTAAACTACCCCTTCCCCTTAACCGATCTTCACCAAAAACAATAGGTGTTGAGTACTCTACAAATCAGGGCTGTATGCAAAACATTATTTGATTCTGTTTGAATTTGCGGCTGTTATCGTTTGCCATAGAAAATAAAACGTAAAAGGTTGCAGGTAAACTACCCCTTCCCCTTAACCGATCTTCACCAAAAACAATAGGTCTTGAGTACTCTACAAATCAGGACTGTATGCAAAACATTATTTGATTCTGTTTGAATTTGCGGCTGTTATCGTTTGCCATATAAAATACCCTTGTTAAAAAAACGTTGCATGTAAACTACCCCTTTCCCTCAACCGATCTTCACCAAAAACAATAGATCTTGAGAAATCTACAATTCAGGGCTGTATGCGAAACATTATTTGATTCTGTTTGAATTTGCGGCTGTTATCGTTTGCCAAAAAAAAAAAAAATTTCCCTTGATAAAAAAAACCGTTGCAGGTAAACTACCCCTTCCCCTCAACCGATCTTCACCAAAAACAATAGGTCGCGAGTACTCTACAAATCAGGGCTGTATGCAAAAAATTATTTGATTCTGTTTGAATTTGCGGCAGTTGTCGTTTGCCATAGAAAATACGCATGATAAAAAACGTTGCTGGTAAACTACCCCTTCCCCTCAACCGATCTTCACCAAAAACAATAGGTCTTGAGTACTCTACAAATCAGGGCTGTATGCAGAAAATTATTTGATTCTGTTTGAATTTGCGGCTGTTATCGTTTGCCATAGAAAATACCCTTGTTAAAAAAACGTTGTAGGTAAACTACCCCTTTCCCTTAACCGATCTTCACCAAAAACAAAAGCTATTGAGAACTCTACAATTTAGGGCTGTATGCAAATAATCTTTTCATTCTGTTTGAATTTGCGGCTGTTATCGTTTGCCATAGGAAATACCCTTGTTAAAACATAAAACGTTACAGGTAAACTACCCCTTTCCCTTAACCGATCTTCACCAAAAACAATAGGTCTTGAGAACTCTACAATTCAGGGCTGTATGCGAAACATTATTTGATTCTGTTTGAATTTGCGGCTGTTATCGTTTGCCAAACAAACAAAATTTCCCTTGCTAAAAAAAAACCGTTGCAGGTAAACTACCCCTTTCCCTCAACCGATCTTCACCAAAAACAATAGGTCGCGAGAACTCTGCAAAACCGGGCTGTATGCAAAAAATTATTTGATTCTGTTTGAATTTGCGGCAGTTATCGTTTGCCATAGAAAAAAAATCTACAGACAGACAGACAGACAGACAGACAGACAGACACACAGACAGACACACAGACACTTTTCGGAAAACGACTTTTTTTCATGTTTTGAGTGTAGTAGAATCAGAATCTGCAATAATCTCGAACACGATTTTTTTTGCCATCACCATACTTCCATTCCTTAAGGAATATGGAAGTAAAAAATTACCCTTTTAAAACATAAAACGTTGCAGGTAAACTACCCTTTTCTCTTAACCGATCTTCACCAAAATCAAGAGACCTTGAGTACTCTATAATTCAGGAAGGTGTGAAAAAATGTATTTGATTCTGTTTGAATTTACAGCAGTTATCGTTCGTCATAAAAAAAATTACCCTTGTTAAAACATAAAACGATGCAGGTAAACTACCCCTTTCCCTTAACCGATCTTCACCAAAAACAATAGGCCTTGAGAACTCTACAATTCAGGGCTGTATGCGAAAGATTATTTGATTCTGTTTGAAGTTGCGGCTGTTATCATTTGCCATAGAAAACAAATTACCCTTGTTAAAACATAAAACATTGCAGCCCCTACCCCTTTCCCTTAACCAATCTTCACCAAAAACAATAGGTCTTGAGAACTCTACAATTCAGGGATGTATGCGAAACATTATTTGATTCTGTTTGAATTTGCGGCTTTTATCGTTTGCCATAAGAAAAAAATTACCCTTGATAAAAAAAAATGTTGCCGGTAAACTACCCCTTTCCCTTAACCGATCTTCACCAAAAACAATAGGTCTTGAGAACTCTACAATTCAGGGCTATATGCAAAAAATTATTTGATTGTTTGAATTTTCGGCTATCGTTTGCCACAGAAAAATATCTACAGACACACACACACACACACACACACACACATTTCGAAAAATGACTTTTTTTCATGTTTTGAGTGTAGTACAATCAGAATCTGCAATAACCTGGAACACGATTTTTTTTGTCATCACCATACTTCCATTTCCTTAAGGAACATGGAAGTAAAAATGACTGAAAATACCCTATTTACAAAAACACTGAACATTCATGAATTGCACTTATCTATATTAGATGGTTCTGTGAAAAGTATGTCTTATGTCTTGTTTTGTTTACCAACTCTCTTGAATTCACTGACAAGCCATATAAAAGATTTTCTTTTTCTTGAAGTATCTTAGCTCCACAATCATTTAACACAAGTGTATAGAGTTGTACAGCAATTATCACAGTCATAATTTGAGAAAAATAATTTAACAATGAGAAAAAACAAAAATACAAAATAAACAAAAAAACAACAGAGACAAAAAACAGATTAATGTGCTAAAAACAGAATAAAGATAACATCAGCAATAAATTTATATAGATTATCACTAGAATTATGTTGGTGTCTCTTATTTAGTTCTTAATTTGTACTTCTTTTTTAAATGTTATCAATGCAGTAATGGCTTAGCCGTTAACTATAAACAATAGAATTAATGGTAACCCAAACTGTTCAAAAGTCATGGAAAATGTCCACTCTCTCAAGTAAATTCTAGCACGCACACACACACACACACACACACACACACACACAGTCTGACCAGAAAGTATCCGACCACTTCCAATATTACGGGAAATGCATTGTAACTCAGTAGCCAATTAGATGGGATCTTTTGACACATGGGTGAACATTTGACTATTCAGTTAGCTGTGAGATTCTGTTGTGTGAACATGTGTAGCCTGTGACTGACATATTTAAATAGTAAACGACTATACTCCACTTAGAAATCACATGACACAATACGGAAGATAGAGAAACACATTGTATAGATACTATAACGGTATACATTGCTAAATGTATCGAGCCACACGTTGGAAGCGACAATTTCATACAACGATATAAACGTTGTTGCAAATTTAATATAATTTAAATTTGTGGAGCCCCACGATCTTGGAGCGCCAATTTTATAAAACAATACAACGTTATTAAATGTAAGTGTGTCGGGCGCACGCTCATGTGCGACAAAATTATACTACGGTAAATAACAATTCTACCAACGTGTACGTGTATAATTAGGGGTTCAGGTGTAATTATAATAATGGTAGCCTTTTTAGGAAATTCAAAATGTTCCCATTTATTAATTTAAACAAACATATCAAGAAATACTAATATACAAATAATAATTAATTCGTTCTATGATATTCATTCTATATGGTTGCAAAATTACTTTGTTTGCTGTAATCTCGTCACAAACATAAATCTTATATAATATTATTCATTTTTATAATAATATTAATTTTTATTAAACATTTCTTCATAATGTTATACTGTCTGGACTACTCAGTCTGAATGTGTGCTTTCAATATAAAACATATTTAACTACGTTAACTATTTGTTCATTCTATGAACAAATCTAATTGATTCTTTCAAATGTACACTAAAATATTTTCAATAAATTATCAATTTAAGAATTATGCTTTCATAATTACTCTACAATTTTAAATTTAAATATTTTTTACAAATTATTACTGCAAAAATTATGCTTTCATAATTTCTCTACAATGCTTTCACAATTACTCTACAATTTAAATTTACGTATTTTCAATAAATTATTACTGCAAAAATTATGCTATAATTTTTACACAAGACATTTACATCTATAAGTTATAAATTACACTTTTTGAAATTATTGTCTTTCTTTTGACAATGTTTATCAATCTTTGATCAAGTCTTTTGTTATGAGGAATACATGGCTTTCTTTCACCTTAATTGTAGCGGTTCCTCAGCATACCCTGTCCTGGTCCTGAGTCCCTGATGTTGTGAATACTGCATAGTCTTGAAGTCCTGGATCCTTTCCTCGTTCTCCAGGTTCTCTCGGAAGTCCTGGATCCTTTCCTCATCCTCCGGGTCCTCTCGGAAGTCCGATGAATCATCCTTTACGTCTGGAAATTATGCCATGTAGTGCTCTTGTCCTCAGTCTGGAGTAGTGCTCCTAGATGTAGATCACTTGTAGACCTCTGACAATTTGTTTGTTACGTTACTTTTTTTAATTACTGTTTTTCCATTATTATGTTAAATCGAAATATTTATCGTATTACTTTACAAGTTACGATTAACACAAAGTCTTATTGGTGTTAGACATATTGTCTAACTCTGTCCAAAGTAATTAAACTTTCGCGTCTCTGACGGACATAGTGTTCCGCCACTAATGAATACTGTTAGAAGAGAGAGATTAGCTCTCCTGGGCTTCTATTTATATTCACCAAGAAAACTGCAGCTGTCGACAGTTGAACCATGGCATGATAGCCCCCACTCTCGTCCTATTTCACATAATTGCACTTTTTCGCCAATCGCACTGTTTAACACAGCGATAAAATATTGTCTAATTTAATTACCTATGTGAAATGAATTCATGACGATGACCTACAGTAACAGTCCAACTTCCCATATCTATAACATATATCTTTTCCTCTTCATAAGCATTATCAATTTATATGATTCTGATTTTCTTTCAATAAAGTTTCTGTCATAACTGTAAATGTTACGAACAAGCTATGGAGTCTTCAAGTAGGCCTACAGTTGAGCCGTTAAGGGATTTGACTAATTTATTTGGCAATCTAATTATCCGTTTTATATATTTAAAATAAATGTGCCAAATAAGTAATAACGGGGCCTATTTCAAGTAAGGCCCAACGATATGTTAGGCAGTGAATACCCACAATTTCACTGCTCCTGGCATTTAGCGGTCAGACAAGCAGTCGAGTTCGGGTTCGGTCAGTTGTATCCAAACGACTTTACTTACCCGGTCACTTGCCACCCGCTACCGTCCTTTGGTAACGGCAACCCACATTGTTGCAATAATAACAGCTTTTAACGAAAATATGTGTATGTGAGCGCGCGTGCGCGCGCGCGCGTGTGTGTATGTGTGTGTGATTAAAAATAAATATGTTTATTGTTAGGCCTACATATGTATAATATATTTTATTCGTTCGTTACAAAAACAACGTGAATCGATTCACTTTACATGTTGTTATGCTCCCCGAGTTGCATAACCAAGGCATACGTCTATTCCTACCTATGGTAAACAAAGTGCACATTAGACATTCAAATTTGTCTATTTTTGTACGACGCATTTCGGGACTTATGGTCTCATCATCGTGTTCGTAATGCGTGTTGTTGGTACTAAAACTGCTAGTGTTTCAATTTCTCGATACATACTGTTATTTCTAACCATGTGTATTATAATTTTAAAAATAATTTTAAGCTACTAAATGTTTGTAAAAAAGGGCAGAATAGTGGACGCTTGGGAGAAATCTGACATTCACAAGGCATCGAAAACTCACAGTTATTAGTTACTGAACGAGAATCTGTCATTCAGGTATAATGTGTTGTACGATACAGCCAACACATTATGAGAGAACTTTGTTTTCTGGTGATGGGACTAAAAGTCCCGAATGCATCATACAAAAATAGACAAAGTTGTAAAATGGTCTATGGTGTACCTTGTTTATACATGGTTATAAAGTGACAATATCGATTCACTTTAGTCGCTAACATACAAGAAAACATAAACAAATACACCTAACCAAAATGCAACGGTTTTAATCGAAAAACTGTTACGTCAACAGAAGAAAATGTTTCAACTCATAATGTCCTTACTTCGACAATTTCATACCTACACTAATGATGTGTAACGGCAGCGCTGGCCATGGAAAGACAACATTTCTTATAGCTGTAGTCAACACCATTAACATTAAAACCGGAATAAAAATTGAATAGTTGCTACAGCATCTGCCGGTATATCTACACGTTTAATCGTAGGATATAAGTTATACAGAACAGTAAGATTACCGCTAAATGAAATTATAACAAGTAGGCCTCTCAAGTACAACTCGATTGGAACACCGTCATAGCTGAAATGTCAATTGTGTCTTCCAATTATTTGAAAAAAAATTAGGGAACATTGAACGATTGAAATAACAATTTTACACAATTTGGTGAAGATAAATATTTTATTATTTGGAGACGTCATGCAAATATCTCTGGCCACTAAAAGAGGAAGGCTTACGTGTTGTTTCCAATCTGTGGTTACAATCTGTTGTCACAGGAAAAGTATGTTTAGTGGAAGCAATGCTCGCAGTACGTATGATTGAACAGTGACTTGCGTTGCAAACAGAACTAAAAAGAATTCAATAAGCATTTAGATTTTTAAATAAAAACGTTTGTAAAATGTATGTAATTCGTTTTAAGTTTAAAATAAACTAGTAAGTTTATAGAGCTGCATAGCTCGCTCACTAGTTTTTAACGAAATACATTTATTAATACGCTCTCAGGTGACATTCCAATAGTTAGGCAGGGATGCTGTGTTTCCCCAACCTTGTTTAATATATACATTGACGACACGTTGAGAGCATGGAAATCCAGAGTGACTTCAGGAGTTTGTATGGGTGACAGCTTAACAAATAAATTTTTATGGGTTCCCTACTATATGGGGATGACATCGTTCTTATTCAAAAAAAAATGAAGATGATTTACAAAGAGCTATGTTTCAATTGCAAGACGTGGCAAGAGAGTACTCACTGACAATTTCAGTAAGAAAGACCAAAACCATGGCCTTTAAAGGTAAATATCCAGTGAGGTCTAAGATAGTTGTAAACAACAGCACTTTAGAACAAGTGAGCCGTTTCAAATATCTCAGCTGTGCAGTGAGCTATGAATCTGAATATGATATAAGAGAGCAGTTAAATAAATTTAGGAATAATTGTGGTACGATTCATAGAAGTCTTAGAAATAAAACAAGACACAGCACAAGGATTAAATTTTATAAGACAATTGCAATACCCACGTTGATTTACGCGAGTGAGGCGTGGGTCATGACAAAAAAGGAAAGCGGCAAGATTCGGAGTGCTGAAATGCAGTTTCTTCGAAATACTTTAAATTATGCATTGCAAGATAGAATCAAGAATGAAGATATTAGAGCAGAACTTGAAGTAAAGGACATAAATGAAATTATTTAAATTTACAGAAGACAATGGTCGGATCATCTGCAAAGGATGACAGAGGATCGATTGCCGAAAGCGGCACTGAACTATAAAGCCATTGGTAGAAGAGACATGGGTCGTCCGAGGATGAGATGGGTGCCGGAACAGGTTTATATAACTTAATCCTTGAAGAGGAGAAGTAGAGAAGAGCCATTTATTATTAGACAAAATGAGATTAACAAATTTTATTTTATAAAGCTTTGACTACAGTTGTACGATGTACGATTCTCAGCATTAGCCGAGGAACACCACGAGGTGGTCATCATATGTCGTTACTACTATTTTGCTGCACTTTGAAAAATAAAACAACGTAAAAGAAAAATTACGAAAATCACGACTACTGAACTATTTTTTAGTAAAACAACAACTGAAAGCAGACAATCATTACTATTTTTTAAATTATTATGGATACAATAAACACTAAAATGATTTACCTTATTGAAACCGTCCAGTGACTTCAAGTTGTATATTTATGACGCGATTCGAGTCATATGACCTGGACTGGACGGTTTCAATAAGGTAAATCATTACTATATAAAGTGACTTGGACCGTATAAAATAATGTTTAAACACTAAAACAGTGCATTTTTTTAGTTAAATTTGTTACTACAGTATAATGCCTAAGTGACAAATGATTTAGTCCTAGCTTTTAATTTTATATATGTTTCCATAGATATCATCTCTAGGTCTATATCTACTACATAATTACATTATACATATATACAATAATATTACATTGTACATAAACTGATAATGTGTTAAGTTTTTTGCAAACCTAGCATTCAAACTTTTGAAAGCGGTCCAAAATTTGCAAGGGGTGCTGACAAATGTGTATTAATTCTGTCAACTTACTAATGATAACTAGTTGCTGTTTTCAGTCAGATTCCTTATAAATTAGTACCCCAGGTGGACTTTTAGAATTTTAAAAAATGAACTTTTTTTAGACCGTGGTTCTACTGGAGTTAAAAAATGTTCAGTGTACACACTAAATTCAAAGTTGGGTTAAAGTGCCATTTAATCTGACATCGGGCGTGCATTTTAAAAATGTTTTATAATTTTTTCTACTGTAATTTAAATTTCCCCAACCAAATACTGTATTTAGATTGTGGTTAATATTCTCTTTAAGTTGATACCTCACATGATTTCTCCGACTCTTTCATAATGTTTGTTTCCAGGTTTCCCAATCCCAATGAACGACCCTGGTTTCCCAAAATTTGAAATTCTTAAACTGGAAACTATATTCAGAGTGTGGTTTAAATTCTCTTTTTAATTGATCCCCTCTTAAATTTTTGCGATTTTTTCAAAATTTTAACTCATACAATTTTTGCCCCCTGATTCCGTTTTCTTTTGGGAGGGGAGAACTTCGGAAAAACGATAGGGCTTTATGGGTTAAATGTACGGACATGCATGCCAAGGTTTACGAAAACTGATTTATGCATTCAAAAATTATTGTGAGATATCCCTCAGACAGATAGATAGATCGATGGACAGAGAAAAGCCAAAGATCGAGTTAAAGCTGAGAACTCGCTTCGCTCTTTCAATAAAACATTTCCCTCAAAAATTATAAAGTTCTATTAGTTGCACCCAACTTATTTGTCTCGTGCAACTAAACGACAAAGAAGACACAACGTAATGGAAACATAACAACGGAATACTAAAAGACTCGAAAAATGTATAATCGAGACAAAGTAATCGTACAAAGTACGTAGTAAAGTAACATTTATAATATAAAAACGTTAGGGGTGACCGTTTCAGACACTCACGAAATTAAATTTTTACCTCGGTCGTAACTGGGTTTTCTATAGTTCTGAGTGGAACGCAAGCCATGTTTGTATTAGTTGAACAGCCAGAGCCATTGGAAGCAGGCACTGTTACCATTTGAAAGTAACTGAAAAATTTACATTCTTCGTAAACGCAGCTCACATAAAATCGTAATATGTCATTCCAGTCTTTATGTTTAAAGAGGATTTGTTCGTTTTCATTAATCAAAAAAGGAAGCTCCAAATAAGGTCCAGGATGTGTTAATTCGAACATCGTGATATTCGTGAGATTATGTTTGTTCCTTCCGATCTCAGAAGTCACTGAAAAACCTCTGTTGGTAGCGCAGTCTCATAGATGGACGGACAGAAGATACAGGGGACGTCTTGTGCCATGGTTTGTGTGCGTTTTCAGGCCGAAGCCTATTGAACCACCCGATGCAGCTCGGTCATTTGCCCAGCATAGTGATTTAGAGTACTGGCCTGCTTTATACGATTGGCGGGTATGAAAGGGTTCGGAAATTTATGCTCCACGCCGGAGATGCGACTTTGTGGCTCCCTAATGCATCGCTCGCAGGAATTTAGAGAAGCGTTGGAATGGTCGATATACTATACTGCTCGTAGGCGAGTGGGCACGTCAGGGCGGATGGCTACTGCCCTGCACACCTCGCGGTTTCCCATGCCCGGGGTTTCAACCCAACCGATGCGACAAAGCAGGTGCAGGTGCAGGTGTAGACTGTAAAAACTGTTTGTCTACCTTCTCTGACAGACGTGGTATGCAAACCCAGCGTCGGCAAGCCGCTGGAGTTGCCTGGCTTGCGGAAGACAGGATTCAAGCTGGCTCAAGATGGTAGTGATGGACGGTTGTCTGGAAACCTAGTCTGCATCCTCAGCAACCAGTTCAAAATAAGATGTTACCTAGGAAAAGACACTCAAAACGTGGTGACTTAACCTCTACGAGAAGTGATCACTTTCCTTTCCGTGGGCTGTAAAATTGTAATTATTTTCATTCAGGGCTCTGTTCCACAGAACTACAAAACTAATAATTTACAAGTTACACTTACAAGGATTGATAAATATGATGTAGTAATATAATATTCCACAAAATAGGCGATAGCTCTTGTAGATAACAATAATAATTTACTAGTGAATACAGCCATCTTACTTGAAGATCAAAATGACATCAATACAGCTGAAACGGTTGTTATTGCAAAATCTTAAAAGTAGAAAAGCCACTTCGTTCGGACGTTTCAGTGGTTAATGAATAAGGAATTTAAAGCCAAGGTTGGGAGGAGTGGGCTTGTCTGGTATTGCGTGTCCTGTCCTGATATTCTGTATTCTATAAATGTTTGCAGACAAAAAGTGAACGTAACTTGGTGACATATTCTGCTGAAGAACACAATGCTAAGTGATTTCTATTAGAATAGAATCAAACCGAATGTCTTCTTCTTGTTCTTTACGTTCTTACCGAATTTCTGCCTCTGAGCGTCTGTTTATAACAGAATGTCAAATGTCATCAGATAAAAATATAAAAACATATTACCCAGATTATCATAATATGATAATAATCAGTGAACAATACTGGTGGTGACACAAGTGAAGTGCTTTTAAGTTAAGAAAAATTAATGTAAAGTCGATAAAACAAAAATAAAAAAGTAATTGCAAAACTAATTTACTTTCTGAAGTGACTGATATATTTAATGAAAATTTATGTAAATAAAAATGTTTAACTGGTAGACTGGTTAATTTCTTTTACTGAAAGTGACTGATAATTGCTCTCTTCTAAACATAATCATGGCTGAACGGGAAACTTTAATTTGTAGCCAGTGCTGCCAACAGACCGCTGACATTGCGATGTTTACTTTAAACGCTGATAATGATTAACATTTTGTAATTACATTATTGATTTAATTTTAATGAAAAATTTAGGTGTTACGCGACACTACAACAAGGCTACCAACCGCCGCCGCATTAGGCCTAACTACGCTTTATGTAGTATGAATTGTACGGCAACATGTTGATTTAGCAAAATAATGCAAATCTATAAGTCTCTGGTACTGCCCTCATTTACAAACCCAGCATAATAACAGTAATATTTGCTGCTGTAGTTCCAAGACGTGGTTCCGAGTAGTGTTAAAGTCTATCTCTTGAATAATTAGTTCCACAGCAGCAAACTTAACCTAACTATATCATTCATTAAATTTAAAGCTGATTTCAAATTACAGCTTATACAGTTTTCATATACTATTTGTACAGGCCTACTCTTATTTACTGTTCATTACCACTACCGCTACTCTCATTTGACCACATACTAAACACTTTCAATCAAACTTTTTTAATAAATAAAATCACTAATAGCACTTTCTGCCATACTCAATTTATGTGTATAAACTACAAGGTATGAAATTACAAGTAGATTACTAATACTAACATTTTTGTGGTTTAAAACTCTAGTACTTTTTAGTATTCGGCTTGTGACTTGTGATGTATGGAGTAATAAGTACAGATTACAAGTAAATGTTTTGTGGAATGCTATATTTATACTAGTGGCCTAGCAAAAGTACTGGAGAATTCAGAAAATTCCAGTAAGGTCATGGGCTCGATGAAAGGAAAATCTTCTCGTTGCACAGATACATTTTGTACAAATGAGAGGCTAAAGAACTCAGGGACCGACCATCCCCTTTTACCAAGTGCCAGTGGCCTCCAATGAGGGGGGGGATGAGCCAGTTAAAGGATAGAAAGTATAGGGCATACTCTTGCTTTTGGGATGGGAAACCATCCCTGAAGGGAGGGGAGATAAACTGTCAAGTAAACGGCGTTGGATGGAGAAGCCAACTGGAAACAACTCCATTAAAAATTCAGTATAATATCCTTTGTTTAAGTATGTTGAGGCAGTGTGGTTGGTCACCTGCTATACCATTCTAACTGGTTCACCATCCTGATCGAGGGAATAATTGAGGGGCGTAGTGGAAAGAGAAAGCCCAGCCAGGATTATATGGATGAGATAGAAGGAGGAAGAAGGAATGTAGTGATCAAGAAATTGTCTTCAGAAGAGAAGAAGTTCCACTAACCTTTGTGTTGAGGGAAAGAAGAAGAGAGGAATCAAAAAGTAAATTCACTAGTAATTTTAATCAGGCCTCGCTTTGTGAAACATAGCCCATATGTAGTAATAATGAAGAAATGTTGTAAATTTAGATATATTTTTAGACTCACGAAGTAATGAAAAATACAACAAGTAAGAAATAGCTTTAATTAATAAATCACTAAAGTAAAAACACAATTGTTTCAACAAAATCAAAAGACTATAAGGCTGAAAAAGCACAAACACAATGGATGGAAATAAATAAGTAATGTGGAGATTGTACTAAAATGTAGGAAAAGAAGATGCCGTCATCCCTACATGCTGGACCGAGTGGACAAAAACTGATGGAAACGATGAACGGTTAGTTATATCATCTATGCAGAAAGGATTCTACTGTTAAGGTAATTACGCCGTGTAAAGTGTACTGGATTAACTTCTAAAGGCAAATAAAATTTCTTTCTCCTGTGTGTGACGTTTAGATTTACTGGCCAAATGTAATACATTTCTTTCTCCTGTGTGTGACGTTTAGATTTACTGGCCAAATGTAATACATTTTCCATTTTAGATGATCTGTTTAACTATACAGAAAACAAAACTTTAGTTGGATTTTTTATTTAGAATGATTTTTGTTAAAACTAATTCAGTTTTTTTCGCATTCCAACTCTAAAAATTTTAATCAAAAACAAAATAATACAAAAAGTGGTCCACAACAAGGGTATTATTTGGGTCTCTAGTACAAGTGAACCTTATTTAGAAATCCTACCATATACGCAGTGGCGGCGCTAACGAAACGGGGGCCCCCCGCAAAACTAATTAGGGGGCCCTATAAAAATGGTTAAATTTTGTATACGTAATAGGGGAAACACTCAAATGAGTTTCTATTTACATGTGTTTCACAACAATGGTTTGCGAATACTTTCTCGTCTATCACAAAGCGTTTGCAATTTGCAAAGGACGTTTTACACGTGTACAAACTCTTAAAATTCATTGTTGCTAAATAGACAAAGTTCTATACAAACTATAAAAAAACCAAAATAAAAAGAATGATTTATTTTTATGTCAAAGATCTAAATTCAGACTATGAAACAGTACCGCACACAGAGTGTTAAAAATTTATTATTTAAAAACGAATATCAAAGTAACATTCTAGCTTTTTTCAAACATTTAAATTAGTTTGTAACTGAATTTGTAAAATTCTTGAATATACTCTATACAAGTTCTCCTTAAGTATAATCCAATTCAATAACACTCGAACTCAAGTAATGTACAATATTTACAGATGAGGATCAACCAAAGTTCACTGTTTTCCTAAGCCTAGTCTTCTTTTTTTAATAGTTAAGAACTTTTCAACCACTTCGTTGATATTAGTTTTCTGTGTCTCTTCATGCTCAATGCTTAACAGTGTCAAGTCACTCAACCGAGCCATGGTACTTCTTAAGTATGACTTAATTAATTTAAGTTTTGAAAAGCTTCTTTCCGCTGTAGCTGTTGTGACAGGTATGGTTAAATAAAGCTGCAAAGCTGTAGTTAAGTCTGGGAGGCAACTCATAAGGCAGCTGTTTTCTTCAACCAGTAAATTCATCATTTCTCGAATTCTTTTCTTGTGTACAATTTTTTGGCCATCAGAGCTTTGAAGGATATTACTTGGTCAGGCAGTGATGTGGAAAGGTCACCAGCATACACATTTACCAGAGCCTTACTTTTCTCCACTATTGTCTCTTGTGAGAAGTTTACTAAATTCTGAGGCGTCAGGAATGAAAACCTATCATCAGTGCAACGCAATCCTTCAAATCTCATTTGTAGCTGAGCTATTACAATATCTAGTGTTGCATTGAAAACTTTTACTTCAAATGATTTCACTGGGTCGTCAATTCTATGGTCAACTGATAATTCAACAAAGAAGCGTTTTACAACTCGTTTACGCTTATTTTTCATGTTACAAGTTATGTCCCATGACTGGGCCAACTGGGGCCCCCCATGAGGGTCGGGCCCCCCCGCGCCGCGGGGTCTGCGGGGGCCTTATCGCCGCCACTGCATATACGGTAATTATATAAGAAAATCTGTGAGAATAATGAAATGATATAAAAGCTATACATAGTAAAAAACTATTACAGTTACTTACGTGTTACGAATGAAAAAGAAAAAAAAATTGATTTGATTCGGAAATGTAAAGACGGACTAAATATAAAAACGAGATAAAATTGTACGAAGCTATTGACAATGACATTGAAAAGCATCAGTGTTTGTGAAAAAATTACAACACAAACCGCAAATGTATTCAACAAATATTTGTGTGGAGATGAGCGAATAGATCACTGTGAGAAACGGCAAAGAAAGAGTTCGTAAATTGTGCCTCTTCAAAGCAGTAAGTTGGACGCAAACAGCGATGAAACACAGCTTCCCATGTTTTTAAAATTGGAGTAACATGTTTGGCCGTCGGACAACCGCCATAAGAACAAAACATCTAATTCAGAAGTACATCGAATACGCTACAATAAATACCAATACAAAAATAAATAAATTAGATATAATTATATACAATCGTTAGATATAAACTGTAACTGAACCGATTTGCCACCATGTCACAAACAGTTGATAATACAGAACACAGATAATACAGAACACGGAAGTATTTTTATTTTGTAAGTCGAAGGCGCGTGCGCGCCCACTAACCAACCAACACACACACACACACACACACACACACACACACACACACACACACACACACACACACACACACACATTATTGAAAACGGTTATCATAATTTACTTTCGCAGCTCGCGTACTTTTTCTGACAAGTAATAATCACATTGAATAATAATTGCAGTACAATAGTACAGAAAAAAAACATACACGATAACAGAATAAACAGGTAAATTATCATATTTGCGAAATTATCATTATATCAGGGCGTCAAGCGTATAATTCATGAGTACTGTATGTATGTGTTTGCTGGACTGAATAAGATGTGACAGAGCTTCATTATGTGGATTAGTGTCAGTACAAGGTAACACACATAAAATTGTCTCTTACCTGTTACTTAACGACTTCCTTAATAATCTGTTGAATTTGTAGCTTAGCTATCACGTGTCGATAATGTACTTGATAAGAATTTCTTGTCCAATACGTCGCTATATTTGTTTTCTGGCACAATCTATAAATGTAATTACACATGTATCTACTGAGTATAAGCAGATATTCCACGCGATTTCCTGAGGAGTCACAACGGTTTGGTACGGTTTCAGCCTTATAGCCATGAATTAATTTATAAACGTATCAATAAATTTCATAATTCCTAAATATAGTCAACAATAACATTATCAAATACCGGTAATAATTTATAAGTTAATATATGATTGTAATATAAGCCCGAACATTTCCTCTACATACCTTTAGTCTATATACGAAATAGGACAAACGAAAAGTGGTGTGATAATTCTGACTATGGTGTGTGTGTGTGTGTGTGTGTGTGTGTGTGTGTGTGTGTGTGTGTGTGTGTGTGTGTGTGTGTGTGTGTGTGTGTGTGTGTGTGTGTGTGTGTGTGTGTTAGTATTTTTTAGGTTCTTGCAGCCTCATGTATTAATGTCGATATTCTTCCGACTATTACCGCATCGTAATGTGTTTTGTTCTGGACATCACCATTCTTCTACGATGTCTTCTTCAGAGTGTGGTATTGTAACTGTAGCTGATGGTAATTGCACATCGCGTTATGTGTTTATTTATATTATGCACTGTATACTGTATATTCTTTACATACATCAATCTGTCCATCTTTATTGTTTATAGTTACTCTTGATATTCTTGTACTTTCTTGAAGTAATTAATAGATATTTACGATACAAGTGGGATGATAGCATTATTAATATACGCGTGTGAAAGTTTGGACGACGAGTGCGTAGCACGAGTCGTCTAATCACACAAGTATATTAATAATGCGTTATCACTCGTGGGTCGTACAATATTTTATCTACACCCGCTGAAAAATAAAAAATGTGAGAATTTGAAAATTTAAGCTATCTACTAGCAGTTGAAATAATGTATTGTGACGTATACATTCCAGTAGCATCCACGTTGTTATGATTAAAAATAGTTTGTTTTTGCTGCAAATCAGTAATTTGTAAGTTGTTTTAAAATGAGTGAATCTGAAAGTTTCCCTTCAAACAATATACAGGACATTGTTTTAGAAGGTCATCTTCGTCACTGTTGGCTGACTCGGGAGCAGATCTCTTAACTGTAAAACGCCATGGTGGCTGGCATTCTAATACTGTTGCCGAGTGATATATTGAAACTTCTGTTGAAAATAAGAAGAAAAAAGCTTCACACATTTTAGGCATTGCTGATATCGACAATAAGGGCAAAGAGCTTGCAACTACTTCTGACGATCAAACATTTAACTTGGTTACAAAAAGTTTCCAATCTTCTACAGCAGGAATTTACTTAAATAACTCTAAAGACTGTGTTATTAATATCTACAGTAAATAGATAACATGTTAAGATTGTAATATTATGTTGTATTTTGTGTTATGTTTCAATAAATTTTAAAATATAAACGAGTGGGATAACAAAACCAGTGCGATAATGAACTTGTTATCCCACTCAAAATGAGTGGGATAACACGCTGTTACGTTATGGGTGTAGATAAACACTATTTTTAACAGCATAATCATACATTTCCTCTGTAATGAATAATTTATATTCTATTCTACCTAACAGATGTAATATTAATATAATATTATTATATTATACTATATTGTAGTAATATTAATCATACCTAAAGTGTACCTGAAGGAGCGAAGAGAGTTCTCAGTTGTAACTCGACCGTTTGGCACTTGTCTGTCTGACTGTCTATCTCTGTGTATTTGTCTATTTGGCGTAATTCTCACAATAATGTTTGAATATATCAACCGATTTTTGTAACACGTGGCATGTGTCTACATAATTTTAACTCACAGAACCCTATTGTTTTTAAGACTAATCCCCCCCCAAAAATTGGGTAGCAAGGGACAGACTGTGAGGGCCAAAATGAAAAAAAAGCAAAAATCCTTGTGATACATAAAATCAAAAACAATTAAAACTACACTCTTAATAGTGTTCACTTTTGGAAATGTTAAAACATAGGGAGGACACTAGGCCCTAAAAAGTGTACCAAAATTTTGAAAAATCTCGAAAACCAAGTGGGATATGAAGTTAAACAGAATTCTGAATATTATGTTTAGGTTTGTAATTATTAAACATTTTGCAACACCAGAGCCTAAAAAATGTATACAAATTTTGAATAATTGTAAAAATTCATGCCGGATATCAGAATAAATGAAATGATTGTTAACCCAAATCGGAATGTAGTGTTTTCTACGAAAACATTTACCTTTATGAGCATCACTAGCAAAAGATAGAAATCATAATTTTGAAAATTTTTTTTTAAATCTGAGCTAGTCAGGGAGTTTACTAGCTGAACGAGAAAGCAAGTTCTTAGTTTTAACTCGACCACTTGGCATGAATGCATCGACCGGGTTTTAGTAACTTGGTATGCATTTCCCGGAATAAAATTTCACAGTCTCCTTTTTTTTTTGAGATTGATTCCCTCAAAGAAAGGAGTGCGGGAGGCAAAAATGTGAGAGTAAAAATTTCGAAAATAATCACAAAATTCCATATGAAATATTAAATTAAAGAGAACTTTAACCAGAACCTGAATATAACGTTCAGCTTTGGAAATTTCATAATTTTTGGATACAGGGATCTAAAAAGTGGATCAACGTTTGAAAAAAAATCATAAAAATACATGCGGAGTATCAAAAATTAAATGAAATTTTAACCAAAAGTTTTTGAAATTAAAAACGTTTATAACACAAAAAAGGAATATAAATGTGAAGGAATTGTAAAAATACAAGCCGTGTATTAAAGAGGGGGGAATGTTGACTCAAAATCCGAATATAGTATTTCCTCTGTAAATTGTTCATCTTTAGAGAACAAACCACGCTCCAAAAATTCAAGCAAAATTTTAAGAGCATTTTAAAAGCTCTGTGGGCATCACGTTATAAGGAATTTTATTTAAAATATAAATCTGGTATCTTTAATAATTTGACAGAATCTCTGTCAGCAGCCCTTATGAAGTAGAAGAGTCTGAAAGCTGTGTTTGCAAACAAACTGTACGCATTGTTATCAGTTATGTTAATTTGTTAAAATTTAGACCTAGGTATCTAGACGTCTAGGAAAATGTACACAGACTTAAACCTGTTACTAAATTATTTGCCATTTAAGCATTATGGTTATAAATTTAACTAAGATGCCAATGTATATGAGTTCAGAATTTTTAGTGTTTATTGAATGTTTCGTGTTTACAATTGTTATTTTACTAAAAAATAGTAGACTAATCGGATTTCTGTAATTTTTTTATAACTGAAAAGTTATTTGTTTGTTCAAACTACGTTATATATAATTGTGTCTTACGTATAAAATAGCAATTGTAAATAACACCAAGAAGCCGAATAAAACCAAATACGTTTTGTTTGTAACTTCCAGATCCTAGCTTTCCTCGCATTTCAAAGCGATGTTACTCTCCTGACTTTGTCGTATAGTTTGTCTAGGAGAAACATAAACACGGTACCGGTTA
Source organism: Magicicada septendecula (assembly GCA_034769895.1). Classification (NCBI taxonomy): domain Eukaryota; kingdom Metazoa; phylum Arthropoda; class Insecta; order Hemiptera; family Cicadidae; genus Magicicada; species Magicicada septendecula. Next base: position 668,966,400 of record CM068368.1, read on the forward strand.
TGGTCTACATGTTCTTGTACGTTGACTGACATAAACTAATTGAAGTCTTATAGTCTTATGTTATACAAACTCGTCATGCTCATACCGATTTAAACGTATTTAATATGCTACTGTAGAGTACTCCTATTTGGAAGATTTCCTGTTTTACTGGAGTAGGTTACATTTAACGAAGTCAATTCTATGAAATTCTCTGTGCTCAAGGAATGCTAATGACGGATATTTTTTCCTCAAATATTTATTTATTTAAATCTTGGCGAATTTACATAACGTCTAAATCTCACTACAGTTTTTTTATACTGGTAGTCGTATTGTGTAATTTACCAGTTTTTATAAAATTGTGATTAAAATTATATACAATACAAAGTGATAATCGCGTGCAACTCTCACAGTCTATAATACGGTACTTTAAAAAAAAAACTATAAAAATGTTTTAATGCTGTAAATAACCTTATATACATGCTGTTTCAGTACAACTAAATCTACAAAATTTAACTTTATAATTAAAAATTTTAAAGTAATATGTACATATGTATAAAGGCTTAAATTTACAAATATTTATTAATTATAATAAAACTGTAAATGTAAACTTTATTTTACAACTTCCTGCAACCAAGTTTATTCTACTGGGCCTTTTATATGGCCCTGGGTCAAACTTAATTGGTTGATGAAATGTCTTCTTAAAATTCTAACGAGGGTTTTACTTTTAAAACAAAATAATGTAAATTTATGATGTTATCTAAATACAATTAGTATTTTTAATGGATTAAATCACGAGGGTAAACTGCTCATTAGTTCAACAAAGGTAGAAACTGAATGCAAATTATAGGTCGGTGAAAGATTCTAATAGTTGACATCTACCTACCCTGCACCTTCCGCCAATTTCCACTTGCTCTAAAGTTACATAATTCTTGATGTTCTAGTTTTGGCTTCTGTGCGTTGGATGCTTGACTGTGCGTTGGTTTTGGCTTCTGTGCGTACATACTAAAAAATTGCAGTATGTCAAACGGTTGTACATACATTAAAATCTACTTTCAGTGTTTTATTCCAACAGTCAGTAAGTTTTTTTTTTTTATTGAAACGAAATCTACTAATTTATACTGTTTCTGAAAACCACTGAGATATCAAAAAAATGTTAAAACTAATATGCGGTACTCTCTTGTAAAAATCCTCTCTATGCAGCCGTTCGACACTGGTGTGAACCGAAGGTGTGATAATAAGTACAGTACCTGCAGTATGTGTACATTGCAAAGTATTGTAACCAATCTATGAAGTCGTAACTACTCCAACTACTTGTAACCAATCCAAGTGACAGAGGGAGCGGAGGCAGGATTGGTTTAAAACATTTTAAATTATATAGTAGTAACGCAGTCAATGAGAAGAAGGTGTATGTCTACATTTACGTTTATACTACTGTATCTGCTCTAACTTCACCTAATAATACCATTGCTTCCAGTAACTGAAATATGTTAGTTCCTGTGATGAACGTTATTTAGAACAGTAACATGATCTTCACTAGGAAGACGGTGATAATGAAGAAGTAAATGTACTTAGTTACGGAACTCCACAAGGCGAGTAATTTATCAAGGCAGTGTAGAACTTATTTTCCCGACTGCAGACTGCTTACATAGTAAAACAAGCAATTGTGATTGTTTAAAGGCGGTGGCGGCAGCAACGAGAGAGTTCACTAACTTTCTCCCTGACTTGCATCTGATACACGCATGCAGTACATCAGATTTGGGCCACTCAAGTGGGAACGCGGATGAGATATATTCCTAATGTAAAGGAGTAAAGAGAAGGGAAAGGTGGAGATGCACACAATACGGTCAAGACGATAGTGTAAGTAAAAGAAACATCAGTTTATATAAGCTTCCTGTTAACTAAAAGTTTAAATTGATACTTTAAAATAGGTCTTTTCGGAGTTAAACATTTTCTTTGTGTAGAAATGCGGATTCAGATAACTCCGAAAACTTCAAAAACATGGATGAGTTTCTCCGTACATAGGAATATCATAACTAGAGACTGCTACGCGCGTGTTTGCACTTCCGTATGAGTGTGTGCGTTCGATCGCGCGCGCGCGCGCGCGCGCGTGTGTGTGTGTGTGTGTGTGTTTGTGTTCCTGACAATTTGTTGGTGGCCATCTGATACTCTCTGCCACTCTGCGGTTGGGATCGCTTGCTCCTGTTATACAAAAAAATTTAGTCATGAACATGAGTACGTGGTAACGTATATGCGGGCAGGGCACTGAGGTTCGCGGTGCGTATCACACGATTTTATTACGTCATTAAATGGAGAAAGAGGTGAGAAACAACCAGCTGCGTTATTGGTTGCAGTCTGAAATTTTATTGCAAACTCTATTAGGAAATAAAAGAATGTTCAAAAGTAAAGTAGCAAATAAATGTTATTTGAAAACGAAAGTACACCGTGAAACACAATATTATTATTATTACTGTTAGGAGGTAAGGTTCTGGCACTGCCACGCTGCTGGCGCGGGTTCGAATTCCGCAAGTGTCGTCTGATTTAAAGACGACCATGCCCCCTCGTGAGACGGTGGCAAACCAGCGAGATGAATCCTGCCTAGTATAAGCCCGCCCAAATATGCCGTTTAGATCTGGCATTATACTGTAGATCCCATACGCCTGTGAGAAAACCTGTAACACACGCTTCACGGGTTACGCGGGGAACGAAAGAAATCAGTCGAAAGACTGATGACTCAAGAAGGAGTTAACATTATTTTTTTTAATTTTACAGTACATTTGAATAGAATATTATACTTCGGTTCAGAATACGAGTACAAGAGGGCGATATCTAAACAGAAATTATTTTATTTAAGCAAATATATCACGGTCGTGTACCAACTAGTTGTCTAAATCAACAAGAAATTCCGCCCTAATTATTTAAATAGACGTTTCGGAAATTTCTGAAGGTGACAAGCCTTACTATATAATGTACAACTAACACTGAACCTATCCTACAGTTTTAGATCTACAGATTAGATTACCTCACCAATCGGTTTATTAACAAATACCTAATGTTATTACTGTCATGTCTCGTATCCTGCGGGGCTTAGCAGAAGGCACTGACCGCTTGCCTTTTGTAATCCTAGAATTTGTAAGTAATTTACTTTCATTCGTTTTAAGTGCCTTCAAAATTCGTGTCCATGGTCTGTTCGACTTAAAGATTTCTTACAGTAATTTTGGCGGGCTGGTAATTTGTGTCAGCGTCGTTAACCCTGTGTCAGGTAACCGCGTCCAAATATGTAGACAGAAGATGAAATGACTTGCAGTTTCTTATTAATATAAAACTTTTGCAAATAAAATTACTTTATTGTCAGTCTTATTTTTTACTATCCAATAAGCTCCGATTTGTGTCCAGTACCCACGTATTCTATCCAAGTATAAAAGTATAAAACAGACTACTTTATGTATGCACGTATTTACAGAGAAAATTATGCAGACTAATGTAAAAGTTGGAAAACTTGTATTATACTGAGACAATTTAGAATGTAATCTGGAAACCAAAGGCATTGGGTATTCGGTCTTTTGTCTACAAAGATTTTTAAACTATCTTTCGATTTAATTCGAAAGAGAATTTACTTCGAAAGTTTCAAAATAAAAATAATTATTCTAAAATATTGGATCATTAAGAAACGTTACCGATTTACATCATATATGGTCTATTGGTAACATCCGTACCCATAAATGGATATTAAAAATTACTCTTGGCTTTAATCTCAATATCTCGAAATCGTTCATCCCCTATCTCGAAATGCTGCAATCATTTTACTTTGTATATGAAACTTTTTTATCTAGACAAAATTGTGTTACTGAACGAATATAAGCTTTGACAGAGGCAACGCTTTGAAAATAACGCTTATTCCCCAGGAGAATGTAGGCCTACCGAGTGTCTGTTCGATACAAGTTGTATAGGTCCATTTAACATGGCTGATTACAATATTGAACACGCTTCTTAACAAAACGTTGCTGTAAAACTAGTCTAAAAGATTAAGTAAAACGTTACTTAGTCTTTCATTAACAACGTTAAGTAACAAAATGATTTCCTTCGGTTGAAATACAAATCCCTTCTGCGTCAGGAGTGATTGACGTGCCGTGAGGAACGTTTATGGCAAACAACTTGAAGAATCCTTTTGCTTCAACTAAACTATTTATACAACATACTACTAAACAATATTTAATATGAAATCGCATGGGAATTATCAGACGGACAGACACGTGAACACACACAAAACACAAACACATACACACATGTACATACTCACGTCATTTTATTAACTAACATGCTCACGTCAGGCAGAGAAGAATGTCTGACATTGGGCCTAAATATAATGATAAATGTCACATTATATGGAGAATAAAACGTAAGTTACCAAGAAGTAGTGATAAAAAGATGATATTTGATTCCAACAAAAATTAAAATTGGATAAAACTAAGTCTAAACCACTAGACGAATAAAGAATGGCGGTAAAGTACAAGAATGAAAGAAGTAACACAAAGTTGGGTATTTCTGTCTGTCCACCTGCATGCCAGAGGTTTCTGTCTATCCACCTGCATGCCAGAGGTTTCTGTCTATCCACCTGCATGCCAGAGGTTTCTGTCTATCCACCTCCATGCCAGAGGTTTCTGTCTATCCACCTCCATGCCAGAGGTTTCTGCCGTTTCGTCCTCCTCGTTACAAGACTCTTTTCTCCATCTCCTCTTCATACATGGCCTCCTCTGTCTAACTCTTTTCCTTTTTCTATATGGAACCCTGTTTAACAGGTTTTTAAGCCTACTATCGTCAGGCACACATTTTAAATAGCCTTACCACGTACGCGCTTTGTTGTGGCGTCCAATATCGAGTTTGCCTTCTGATGTCCACACGAGCCTGAACACTCCACAAGACCTCTTCCTCCACTGCTCGGCGCCTTCTTACAACCATACATAGGTGATTATGCTTTTTAATATGGCAGAGTAAATCGTCTTCTTAAGTTCAATTATTTTTTTAATTACAAAAACTGTAATATTATAAATTTCAGTTTTAAAAAACACAAAGCAAAATAACAGTATGTAGCAAGTTATGTTGAAAATATTTATAAACATTCACATATCAACATAATGTAAAAACAAAAAAGCGTTTAACAAAATGATTTCAGGAAAACCCGAAAAACAACGTTACATATGCGAAAAACAACTGAATGCCCCGTGCGTTATCCGAAACTGAATGATCTGATTATAATTAGTTCTATACGAATCATTCCGGCCTTCTTTCTCTCTGATCCATTCTGATGAATTACTGAAGTCCTGAGATGACATAAAGCCAAATGTCAAAACGTAGGCTATAGAAAGGAATGGAGAAAAAATGAAATAAAATCCTGAAAAACCACAACACTAAATAAACAGCATAAATTCTATTGTTTTTCTTACACTACAAAGTGTTTTGTTTTATTGTGAACAAGTTTACAAAAGCAAGTATTTATTTTAGCTTTGCTAGTACCATTTTTTTGCATCATTCATTTACTGGTCAACATTAAATTTTTTCAGTATCCAACATTTTCTGTCCAAAAGAAGTGTTTTTACAAATTTTGACAGAATTGAAAAATATGTCAAAAACCTGATGAGGCTAAAAGTGAATGACACAATGAAATGTGTATGTGAGCCGCAACTAAAGTAAATATTTGCTATCAAAAAAATTTGATACACACACATGTACAGATACAAAAACTTTGAAACTTAAAAACTGAGAAATTCCAAAGTACTCTATGATCACGATCTGAACTCGCGTTGTGAAAAAAAAATATTATTACGCATAAAGTCAGCACGATTTGATTCCAGGGCCTTTGTTTTTATTCTTTTAATATTCTTTATTGCTGAATATTTTCCACATTCATGTGATGTAGAAAACACTGTTGATGTGTCGGTAACGTGTTGGTCTTTCTCACCTGTGAGATTACATTAAAACTAAAGCTGAACATCTACACCAACTCAAAATAGTTCAGGAAAACAATTAAAAAATAAAAGTAGCGTAGTGGCTGAAACTTCTCACCTGCCTTCGTCATATAATATGTGTCGTATAAATGTAAGTGTAGAAGTCGCACCACTCTGTAAAAAATTATGTGCGTTTTGTATCTAAAAAACAACACTGCTTGGATAATCCTGATCGCATTAACTTTGAGCTAAATGGTTGGCAATCAATTTCTACAAACCAACATTTAAATTTGTCAGAGAAGGTTCTTTTCTTATGATTACATTACTTTGGTTTTATTTCTATAAAATATTTATCACAATAAAATATTTATAATGTATATAAAGAAGCATAACTAGGCAAAAAAGATCACAAAACAATCGCTCAACAGTCAAACTGCTCACAATTCGCTCTGTCTGGCGTCGTGTCTACATTTGGCATTGCTATGTCATCATTAAAAGTAAGTCAGAAACAAACTATTGTTTCCTTGCCTTGGCATTCCACAGCTCCATTTATACATCATTAACACAGATAAAAAATTATTAATGTATATTCAAATTATGTATAGTCAAAAAATGACAACAACAAACAATGGCCGCAGCTTAATAAACAATGCAAACATGTGATTCAGGCGTTTTGGAGCCAAGACTCTAAATCTAACTTGAGACATCACAATTTCTTCTTCTGCGTCCCTTTGACATTATACTACATATAGAATGAAGCTATTTTAAATGATTCAGAATAGTATACGTTACTATAACATTCAGAGATTATAGTTTAATGACCATATTATATATTCCAATGCGAAAAGTAAATATATATCAATTGAAGATCCAATGGTCCTGTTCTTGTTAAACTCAATTGTAACTTCACCTATAGAGTAATGGCAGTACTTTAACGGGGTGACACTATAAATACTTGTCACAAGAAGAGACTTGTAATTCTTCTCTAGATTGCATATTTATATTTATGAGCATATTGCTATTATCACCACAAAATTTATTAATTATTATTAATTATTAATCATTATTAGAATAACGCTATTATCACACTATTAATTTTACATAATTTATTATATGTGAGTTTCGTCAGAAATTTAAATTTTGCCGATGTCCCAGTTGTAGGCCTAAATACAAATCAAGAGTCTTACATTTTAGAAAACAATTTACTAAAACAGTATCTTCTTTTTAGATTTTTAAATTTTTAACCATTGCGCTAGTAATCAAAATAAATTGTAAAGAACAAAATAATAAAAATTGTAACATAATAAAAAAGGTATAATATCGGTCATTGATAGAAAGAAGGGAAGGCGACAGGAATATGGCTATTAACATGAACTATATTTCTGATAATAAAGAATAATATTCCGATAATTGCGGATGTAATAGAATAAATTTTCCCCGGCAAGGGAATTAATTTTTGTACCCTTTTTATACAGATGGTCATTATCTCTTCCAGATTTTCAGTTGGATTTATCAGTATTGAGCAATCGCAGATGTAGACTGAACAGATTAAAGTTTGAAGCTAAAATATTAGCTTCGTTTATTAGATTCGTTTCGTCTAATATAAAAAGTTTTCACCTCACCTAGTGCTAAAATAATATGCATCAAAATTACCTTCACAGACAATTCCATAACCATCAGAGTTCTCCAGATGTTGCAGCACTGCTCGGAACTTGAACACTGTCTAATCCAGAACTTGTACGTCGTCCAAGTAGTTTAGATTTCAACGGCCGAATAAGAGCAATTTCTGAAGGCTCCTAATGTGTTCCTTGATAATGTGAAGGCCTATCAAGGTTAGTTACAGTATTTGCTCACCAGAATCAACACTACACTGAGCTCCTCTCTTGTTACCTTACTCGTTACTCTCTCATACATCCGTTTGAATCCATCACTCTTATTATGAGTGCTGTTTCGCTAGCTGAAAATTTAATTTCCAAGGGACTGATTCAACACTGTCGTCACTCGTAGCGTTTTATTTCTACATTATACACAGGTATACTTTACGTCAATACTTACGCACTCACAGTAGTAAATCTGACCGACAAAAATAATCTCTGTTAGCTCGTTCGTCATTCTTTTTCTTTCCCTTCGGATGAATATAATCTTTCAGTACACAATTCCTATTGAATTCACAATAGAATTCCTAAACTTGGATTTCGCTGTTGCTTTCAAGGCGTCTGTTGAAGTCTAACATGAATTTATAAACACGGAGAATTTCTGCAGACAACTAACAAATATATTTAGTATCATTTAGTAAGAAATGTAGTTAGTAACAATGTACACACAAACCAGTAGCACAGATCGCAACATGAACTGTGCTAAGACTATGGACACGACAATACAAAAGAGGGCCATACGATAATCAGAAAGAGGGATAAATAAAGAATAAGTTAAGGAACATATGTTTCTACGTGTCTGTGATGAGGGACATATAAAGTTAATGAAGAGAATCAGCCAGGGAAAGTAAAAATGAGAGTTAGATTGACGTAGGCGGCATTCGATACAATGGGTAAAAGGTTAAGATACACACAGAATCTTAAGAACAAAGTATTTAATCATTGTACTTCCTGTCCTCGCGTATGGTTCACTAGTATACGCATATATAATTATAAAGGCGAATATGGACAATATAGTATAGTAAAAGCACAAAGAGCGGAAAGAGTAAAGATAAGTGTGTGAAACTAACAGACAGAAGCAAAGCTAAAACGGAGTTTTGAAGGTCACGTTATTAGCCAATACGACGACATATTGAACAAACGTATTGTGGATTGTGGGAGATTCTAAATGAGATGGGTGGATGATTTGGGTTGACGCAAGCTCAAAATGGATATGGCAGAGGCGTATTTATGGGTGGGGGAGGACAAACAGGACCGGACCCCTCCCAGACGGTCGAAAAAACTTGACGAATTTTTGTTACGCTCTTAATTTTTAGACTATTTTATTATTTTTTCATCTGTGTAGGCTAATATAGTAGTAACTCTTTCTTAAATACACAAGCAGGATATTATCACACGTTTTTCAACCATTTTGAAGATAGTAATGTCGATTAGTCTTAACTTGTTCCTTCTTGTTTTGTATGAAGCCGACCCCACCGACCCCTCCTCCTCCCGACACCACTGAACTAGGAAGACGTATATCCAACGATGGACGTTGCCGGCCAACTAGGGAACAATACGTTTAGAAGACAAGTCCTCCAACATAAATTGTTTCAAAGTGTGAGAACAATGAATAGAGTGTGATACTGTATCCTGGAAGAGCATCGTCACAGAATGAAGACAATTCAGCGGTATTTACAGGCAGTGCAGTATGCACTGGTTCTATGCATAAGGTGGTATGGTGAAACACTTTAAATTGCAAATTGCATAACTTACGTCTATGAGATTGGTTATGACTCAACTGGCCATTGACCTTTAGTACAATTGTACGCCTTTCACAGATATTCAGATCGGTAGCAGCGGAGTTAAGATCAAGACATACCGGCGAGTCTTACCGCGAAGAAATACAAATCTGTTACCGGGACAATGCACTATTGCTGATCCGTAGAATGCCTTATTTACGGGTTACATACAGAAGTGTTGATTTTAGCCATATGATAAAAATAAATCAAAATTTAATCATAGATGTCTTTTTCGGATTATGTTTGTTATGGTGAATACATTAATTCATCAATTAACCTATATAAATTAACTTTAGTAAACTTATTTAGAATTTCCTTCGATTCCTCCCTTTTGGGTTATAAAAACAGATCTTAATTTAAGTCTTATCTACATGAGAATTTTTAGATTGAATTTAAACTCACACTTCGTTATTAATTGGAAGAAATTTTCAACTGATTTATTTGATTTGAGTCGTTTATGAGCCTCTTAGTTAAAGCTTATAATAGGATCTGTACAGTTATATCCTTAAATACTAGAGTCAGTTGAAAAGTTCGCGGAGCGACGTCTATTGCTTACAGCTAAAATCTAACATTTTTCGTATGCTGTAAGATTCGTATTTCATGTAAACGCCTGCTAATTTTCAAATCTATCTGTCAATTTATTTACTGTTTATCAGCTATTTAAAATTTACGTGTCACGTGGGTATTGAAAAATGGACAAAATCATGAATTCTTAGTTAAAAATGGTCTAACGCTAACGGAAATTCATAATGAAGTGGTAAGTGTGTTAGGAGATGGTTTGCATCTTCAGAAACAATGGTTGGTAAATGGGGTCTTGAGTTTAAACTTATTCGTACAAGAAGTGAAAATAGTGCCCGGCGGTGAACTTCCAAAAATGCAACACTCCAAATGTGACACCGACCTTGCACGAACTTTTTTCACACCAAGTTCTTGAGTTAAAACATAATGCACACGCTAATGTGAGATGCCTATGATCTCAGCAACGCCATCCACTCTCAATTGCTGGTCTTCCAACATCGTGTATGACATTTTTTTAATGATATTTGGACTTGTTACTTTTTTTGGCTGCCCACTGCAGGAATCATCTTCAACACTCGCGCGACCGCGTTTAAACTCTGCTACCCACTTACAAACTACTCTTTTTGAAGGCGCAGCATCTCCTAACACATTTAGCATTTCACTGTGAATATTTATTGGCTTTAGACCCGTTTTAACAAACAATTAAATCACAACACGATGTTTGATTTTGTCCACTTTTCAAAACACACGTCACACGTAAATTTCGAACAGCTGGTAAACAATGAGTAAATTGACAGAAAGATTTGGAAATTAACAGATGTTTACAAGAAATATGACTCTTACAACGCGCACAATACTTTACTTCTACCGCTAAGCTACAGATGTCGCTCCACGAACTTAACAGATTGTGACAACATTTTTTTTCTTTATAAAGTTGGTAGGTTGAATAGTGAAACACTTTATATACAAATATGTGTTACCACATAAAGTATAGACACGTGACCGATGCTTTGTATGCTCGTTATCAAATATAAGTAAAAAAATTAAAGTGAGGCTGCATTCTGTTGAAACTGAAGTGACAAAACTATGTCGAATTCTAAACAGTTACATTCAGTTTTTCTTTTATCCAAGAAGACTATGGGTTTCTTATGTTGTTGGTTTCCAACCATTTTTCAATTTAAAACTGACTCGATCCTCATACTCTGCCATTCTGGATTAAATCTTCAATACTGTTGAGACAGCACTTGTCTGTGAGTAAAGCACAGAATTAATGTACCATTTTGCAATTTTTCTAACACGTCAACACAAAGACTGTTACCGCTTCATTTGTTCTCGGATACATTTATTAACGTATATTTGTGTAGGTACCTCGTGAAACGTGTCGCGGTAATCTCTGATTTCTAAAGATTTCCAGTGGCCGAGAACAACCGGTCCCAAAAATTCGACAACATAATATCGTGAACTTAAATTTACAACGTGGTAATGTCATGACGTGTGCGTCACGGATACGATATTTACACATCTGTTGGAGCCAATTTACATGGAAATTTCTATCTGTTCAGAACTTGTTTCAGAAATGAATACAGTGGCCACAGCGAAATGCGAGAACACACACACACACACACACACACACACACACACACACACACACACACACACACAAGGATAACTGTCTAAACAAATCTCGTGTGATAGAGAAAACAAACGAGTATTATCAGCTTCATTTTCGTTAAAAATATGTCTCTATTAGAAAACAAATACATTATATATATATATATATATATATATATATATATATTGTAACGCAACATAGTTGAGGTTCCCCAACGTTACATAAAAGACTGAATGAAATATGGTCAAAGACCATACCCTGACTTAAGGTTGTTCGATAGTTCATATGTTTGAGAAGGACCTCAAGTAAAAAGGAGGCAATGACTAATATTAAATGTAAAAGAGCCAGACCAATGAATGATTGGATGTAATGAAATGTTTGTTTTGTACTGTGACATGTTAAGGTCTACAGAATATTTATATTGTATGTTGAATGTGTTAAAAATGAAATGATGTTGTTTGATAATAATACTTACTCAATAATTATGTTTATATTTTATATTAGATTTGTTTTTATACAGCACAATATAGTTACCAATGTTAGGCACGGTACTAAGTTGTCAGTATTGTATAAAATTGAAAGATACTGTTGTTCTAATTAATGTTTATAAACTGGATCAGGAGTGTGACCAGTGTTTCAAGTCTAACAAGTAGTTCTGACAATTATGTCATAAATTAATAAAGGGTTCCAGAACCAATTGATTAATGTAAAAACAAATAACCACCAGTAAATTAAAATTCATGTAATTAACTATGTAATCAATAATTAATTGTACAGTAGGTCAGGTAAAATGAAAATTAAGTTAAAAACCAAATAATGTTATAATGGTTGTAAATGAATCTATAGGCCTAAATTCCATATTAGTGAAAGGAAATTAATACCTTTTTAGTAAACCCAGTCCAACGAAACTCTAGTAAAACATTTACTGTTTAATAAGGAAGGTTAGGGGAGAATTTTATGTGATTCAATATTAATCCAAGCATGGAGTATTTTATTGGAAAGGAGTAGTAATATTCTATAATGCCGGCTCAAGGATATATAGAAAACCTGGTTGTTAAGGCAACTGATTTTTAGTAACTTGTTGATTTTGAATAGATGGTACTGATTGTTACAAGCTATTAGGTTGAAATGAACCGATATATTTAAAATATATGAATAAATATAAAGAAAATATATATCCAAATTGAAAAAAAGCATTTTGCAAAACAATTATACTGGAATGTTAATGAATCATACAAATTAAATAACCCTATAAATTATCAATGAATACAATAAAAAAGAACTGAAAGCGTCTCACCTCATTCACTAAACAATTCCGCTGAATTTGGTATCAAACCAATTCATGGTATAAATTGAAGACCAATAAAGAGTTGAAGCCTGAATTAACGGAAATATTTGGAAATACAGAAGATTCGGTTGACGAAATAACCTTCATTGACAGCGGAAGCTGAGATCCTAATTCCAGTTCGTTGGGACCAAGAATTGTGAAGACGCAAAAGAAGACTCGAAGCACCAGAGTTCCCGTGGGATTATCATCATCCATTCATTGAAGACCAGAGCAGTTTTACTGGGTGAAGACGATATAACCTGCATTTTGATCGTAGTTGACAAACATTCACCGCCTAATGAAGCTTTCGCCGCTTGGGTAAAAAAACAAATTATTTTTATATCATTGTATTTTAAGTAAATAATTTTATTCTTTTTGTAAATTGAACAACCTTAATTATGCGTTTTACCTGGCCTTACTAATGGTTCAAAGAACTACACGAACCCTGGTATAAGAATTATTTGTCATTATTTTCAAAGTATATATGTTTTTCTTTTTAGAATTCGAATAATTAAGAATCGATACATGTTGGGATAGTCGATTGTATTGTCTTATTGTTTGTCTGAGACAACGTAACTGGTTAAATACCAGAGAAAAATAAATAAAGTACATTTGTTGTATGAGATAACGTTTTAATCATTGCAGAGAAAATACTATATGTAATTGGCGTAATAATTTATTAACAGATTGATACAAACACTCAGAATAACTAACCTATACGCACACTTATTTATAATAACAGCGCTCCAAGTTTGCAGCTGGTGAGACGGGAGATTGCTGAACTAACGGGTTTTGCCATACTAAATTTGAATGAAATTTTTATCGTTGAGGGACTAGGGTTGAGACAAAAACCACTTACATTCAGTAAATACTCCATATATATTGCTCATATTAAACAACCACTGAGAATTAAATTAAGTCTACAGAATACTACCATTATAAATTCAGGAATATAATTCTAAGTTTGTGGACTTAATAATCTGTGTTCTGAGGGTTTCACTGGTCACAACCGCAAGGTATATTAGTTAATAACATATTAATTAAACCAGGTAACAGCATTTTAATTGTTACGAATCGCCACCTACAACGTACTACTTGGCGTTTGTTACACCGGAGTCTCTTATAACTAATTACACTCATAGACAAGATCTCTTTATAATTTGACGTCTCCAGCTGGTATCATACATTATTACATACGTCCTCACATAATTAACAAGCAGTTCGTTACTAAATTGATTACAACAGTGGGGTTTGAATAAGACGGACATTTTCGCTAGCACCGGCACATATTAGTCTCTTTACAAATTGGCACATAACAACGTGGAACTTATTTAAACACGTACTCGACACATTCTATATATTTCATTTTGTTACAAATTGCCGCCTGCAACGTGGGGCTTAAACGAAAACGAGGACGTCCATTAGTCTCATTCTTTACAATATATATATATATATATATATATATATATATATATATACATACACTGCTGAAACCCTAATACTTTCCTTCTATTAGTGTATTACAAAATTTAAGACATCAGTCCTTCTAATGTATCACTTGTCTAATTTCAAAAAGTACAAAACTCTACTTCAGTACGTATGGTAGGCTATAGCCTATTGAATTCCATAAATGTTCTTATTATTTAATTTGAAAACATTTCACAGTATAATTTATAACAGTATGGTACGGAGAACTATAACATTTGAAGAACGGGAGTCGTATGTACAGAATTCGATTGCAACTAAACAAGTATGTAAAGGCCTACACTAACACTACGCCTCTACTAAACAATAATGATATCCGTTTACGAAACGCATTTACTTTCCTTCGTTAGTTTCAATGGAAATCATTATATTCTAAACATGAAAAATAATAATTAAAATATAAACATAGTAATGAATGATTATTGGTATAATATCTAACGTCTAAAAACATCCAACAAACGTCTTTGGAAAGACATAGACCTAAAACAGGCCTTGATAAAGTAGCTGTCATAGGAAGAAAAGCGGTTATCTTGCAAAAACATAAAAACATAATAGTTCATAAACCTTGAAATGAGTACAAACATGCACGGCATATATCTATATACCTAAGTTTTTTTCTAGAGTATGTGACTTTATTTTATAGTTAAATCAGTTTACATAATTTAAAAAATAAGATGATTAATCTAGATTAATACAAATATAGATATAATAAATACTGTTTAAAACATAATGGATAATTATACATAAATTTATAAAATAATAAGAGGGCACCTCGTGTTGGTTAACTGATTGCTGTGACAGTAACCAATCGTCGTCCATTAGACACGGCGCGGCGCGGCGCGCGGATAAGCAATACAGTTCAGAAGTGCGTTTTCCAGCAAATATTACTTTCATAAACGGTATAGTGCTATTTTATCCGCATCTCAAATTTAATTAAGTCGTGTTAAGCATTTTGAAACGAGTTTCGGTAATATTTCATCTTAACGGCCAAATAAGGTAAGCTGTTTCACGATAAATGGTTAAATAACCTAGAGTTAAACGTTACAATGTGTTTAACAAAAAAACGCGATTTAAGTTCTTAAAGTGCAGAAATATTCAGAATGCCATAAACTACGTCTGCAGACTATCTCTGATTCTGATCACTCACGCGCGTGTGTGTGTACGACAAATTGTTCACCAATTAATAATTTGTTTGCGGACAAATTATTTTCAAACCGCACTGAACCGTCGGCTCACACTGTAGCGGGTCAGTTTTGGGTGTTTGTATTTTCAACCGTTTGGGGCATATATTTATATTTTTATTTATTTCGTTTTCGGGCGGACCGGTATAAAGTATGGTAAAGCTGCATTATTGTGCAACATAACAGAACAGTGAAACAACGCAATAGGACGCAGTTGTTGAGGAATGTGGTGGAGCATGTGCACCTCCACAAAATTCTGAGAACTTTGTACCTGTGTGTGGCAGCGCACATACGCCACTGCTCAATCACGCTCCAAGTGACGCTCTGACAAACAACTCAAGATGGCGAGAGCGTAAAAAAATATTCGTCGTCTTCTATAAGACCTCACGGAAGTCGCATTAACTCCGCCTACTGTTGGTGACATCAGCAGAGCCAAGCCCAATATTAAGCTCTGGTCATCCACATATACCAGCTCTATGCCACGCATAAAATGGTTACACGACAGCAGGAACAAGGAGCGGCGACGAAATAATAGTGGCAGTGACCAACAGCTTCTCTCCAAAGCAACATGTACCTGTTACGTTCTACGTGACAGTACACATTAGTCAGAGACGCCATACAGTCAACTAGAACCCGACCCCAACTACAGACGCTTACCGTTTCGTTTAGGCCCCGGTCGGTGGTGTTATAAAATGTAATTAATCCAGTAAGACCGACCGGGACCCAAGAAGTTAATAACCATATTACCGTGATTGGCGGGCAGTTGGTGCAGTGACATAGAGTGATTAACTAAATACGTAATCTTTAAAAGAGGAATCGGATAACAGAAACACGTGTTCGGTCGGCAGTGAAAAGTGAATTAAACATGAATTAAATACTATTACCGGGAATTCAATATGAAACATCAATGGGTAAAGTGTAAAAAATGGCATGTGTGGGTGTGTGATGCAGAATGGGCTACCTTAATTACTATAATACTTGATAAGTTAGAGGATATTTTATGTTAGTTAAGTCTGAGGGATCAATGTATATTTTAAACCCTATTTTTTCAGTGTCTTTTAACATTCATTAAAATCAGTTGGTTTACCTTGAATATGTGTTAGTTTAAGTTATTTTGTCATTGCCATTTCCTCATTTCTGTGTTAAAAATTCGTCTAACGTTCCGGAATCTTTCTGAGTTATTAATTGGGTGGGTCAGATTGCTAAATTGTCCGTTTTAGTAAGGTGGAGTGTAAAGGTTTTCGATATTTTATCCTATAAAAAATAATCGTGGCGACCTTGGTCTTCTGGTGAAATTTGGATATGGTAAGTAATTGATTGCGTGCAGGTAAGTTCTGGCAGTGGATCTTATTTATTATATATTTAGGCCTTATATTTTTTAACGTCACACTGGCGACCCTGCCAGGATTTTCGTTTAATTATAATTTTATACGAGATAGACCTATTTTAATACACAGAAAATAGGATGTGGTAATGACGAATGTATAAAAATTTTATCGTACAGAATTAAGTAGGTTAGGTTTATGTTATTGTGATTCACAATGTGATAGGTGTTCAAGCAGAGAAAAATAGTAGCTTTATATATAAGAGTGTTATACAAACGAACTTTAAAAAATGTCAATCATACAAAGTAAGAATAGTGATTTTGCATGGGACGAGTGGGAGAGTGAATTTCGAGGTGTTGTGGGGGAGATGACAAACGAGGAATGGGGTAATTTAGACGATAAGTTAACCCGAATGGAAGAACAAGAGGAAGGAATATTTGCGGAAATCAATAAACATAGTGAGAGGACCAATGTTAAAGGTAAGATAGTTGAAGAGATAGTGGTAGAGAATAAGACAGAAAATAGGCCTAATGATAATGATAACGACAGAGTGGGGGTAGAAAAAAAGGAGCGTACATTGGAGGATGTGATGAATCTTTTGAGAACAGTGTATGATAATCTGAACAAGGGTTTTGATGAATTACAGGAAATGAGGGATAAACATTTTGATAATATGATGAAGGGTTTTGATGAATTACATGTAGAATTAAACAAAACAAAGGAAACAATGAGTAAGGGTTGTAATACAATAAAAATTGCTTTTGATAAACCAGACGAGAAGCGGGAGGAGAATAGAGGTCAGTTAAAAGAGAGTACAGAAGTTGAGTTAACACAGGTAAGTGGTAATAATGTCTTTGATAATAGCGAAGAAATAACTAACAAGGTAAGTTACAGTTGTAAAAATGAATTAATAAATAATAGTGATAAAATAGTTGAAAACGAGCTATTTAAGAATGATGTGGTGAAAACAAATAGTGATGATGAAGTCTGTGGTGAAGTAGAACTTAATAACAAAATGTTAGCGAGTGTTGATGAAATTGAGAGAGAGTGTGATGAAAGGTTAGGGTGGCAAAGGGCAAATTTTCCCCGTGATGTAAGTGGAGTAAGGACTCCGCTAGTAGTGAATTTTGAGGACAGAGTTTCCTCCGTTAATTATGTGGAAGACAAGGTGTCTTCAAGCAGTCCCCTAAATTTTTGTAAACCTGGAAAAGCCAGGAAATGGTATAGTAAGTTTGTTGTGCCCTTTGCATGGAGTGAAGTAGGTCAGTGGTGTGGTGACAGGTATTGTGATGAAAGTGATTATGAGAGAGAGAAAGAGTTAGAGTGGTTCAAAATAAATAGAGGTTATGTAGAGCTGATAGAGAAGATGGATATAAAGAGAGTTATGATAAATAATGTAGACATACCTTGTGTAGTAGTAGACAATGATTATATTGATGATAAATGTGTACCTGTAGGAAGAATTAGTGTACTTGTAGTGGAGGAATATGATGAGAAAATAAATTACCTGGGTGTAACAACAAATATTCACGGAGGCGGGATAAAAACAAATAATAGTGACAAGTCTTATGAGATAATAAAAGGGAAAATGAATGACATAGAGGTAATGGTTTATGATAAAAATAATAATAATAAATTGGATGTAAATAAAAACCATTTAGTCTATAAATATGTAAGGTATATTTTTGACGATGGTGGCTAAAATAGAAAACAGCAAAAGACAGTTAAATATTTTGTTTTAAGCTATTTGACTTGGCTGATTTGGAAATTGAGAGGTGATGACTGAATAAATACCGAAGTAAATTTGTAAATAAATATGTAGTAAAGCCAATGATATGTGTTGTGGTTAAGTGACCAGTGTATGTAGGTAATTAATTGTTGTAAGAATAATATTGAAATACTTGCAATTTAAATAAATAAACCAAATTAATTTGAAAAACAAGTAATCAGAGAATTGTAATTGTTTGGATGGTAATGAATTCTATATTGTTAATAATTAATTTAATTAAACAATTTAATACATGTTAAATATTTTGTTTGACTATTTCAATATTGTATAATTAACTTTTTAAGGAATTTAGATCATTTTGATAATAGATGGCTGAATTATTTGAGGTGAACTAATATGTTGTGAAATGTTTCAGTGGTGAGGTGAGAGTATTGTGGTATGTTGTATATGTTTTGAGAAATGGGCTGTAAGTATTGAAATTTTACAATAGGAATAATGTATAAAAAAAAAAGGTTGACAGGAGTGATTGATATGTTAATTCAGTAATGAAATATTTTGAAATAATTGCGCTAAATAAAAATAATGGTTAAAAATATATAGTAATAATAAATTTAGAATTTTTGAAAATCTGATTACAACACAGGATAAATTCATCATGATGATAAATAAAAAGAGTTAATGAAAAATTTTAAATAATAATGTTTATAAATTTTTATATAAATTATTTAAAAGAGAATTGTTTGTTTGATGTATGCTAATAATCCAGGTTTATTGCTATTTGTGCAATCATTTTATTGTTGTGTGGTAGATATAGTTGTTGATAAAATGTATTTTTATTATGTGTGTAATTTTTTTTCTAAGCCAATCATTAGACGCCTGGCAGGCAATCAACATAATAGAAGTAAGTGTTGATAATGTATTACATGTAACTGTTCCATTTTGAAAGGTATCCATGGTGTTTTAATTATGTTAGGATATCAGCTGATCAACAATACCATGTCACTGGTATATTGGTTTATAAATGTTACAAGTAATTAATGTTTGGTGTACTACAGATATTTTGAAGTAAAGATAAAAGGAATATGAGAAATAATAATAATTTATGCAAATTAATAAAAGATAATTCATGGGTGATAAATGTTTTATGGGACATGCAGACCTGTCCAAATTGAATAAAAAGTGAATGTGAAATAGTAGAGATGAGTATGATGTAATGTTGTTTTTGAGTTGATGTGATATAACAGAATTTTGTGAAATATAGATGTTGACACAGTGGTAATGGAGACTTTATGTAGAGTTTTGAATGATCTATATTTATGTTTATAGTTAATGAGGTTATTTTGTGTATTTGTAGTGAGGTAATGAGATTGAGATTTTTGGGGATGGCAATTTTGTATTAGGGGGTAGTGTATTTGGGGAGTCCGCAACAAGGGTTGGGACGGGATTAGAATAGATTTTAGTGGGGAAGGGGCCGCCTTAGGTAGAATCCGGGCCGCCAAATAAGGGAAATGAGTTTTTGGGTAGGGGAAACACGTATCCTATGTACAAAGGGTTAGAGAGTATTTTTTTTATATATGTAGAGAAGGCGGCGTTTTGAGTTAAATGGTAAGTTGTGGATTAGAGTGTCCTGATTAGTAGATATTTTGGTAGAGATGGGTGTCATGGGAGTTGAGTGATGTTAGAGTCAGGGGGAGAAAGTTTATATAGGTATAGAAATCTAATACAGAAAAACGAGAATAAATAATTTACATCACCCACAGTATATTAAAGTAAGATTGTTGAAAAGAAAGAGGAATTTATAATAAAGAATATATAATTGTTTATTTTTTTGTTTCAACCAGTGACAGAATTTTGATAAAATTTGAAAATAATGTAAAGTCAAGAATTGTTTGTTTTAAATAATTTAAATGTCAATCTGTTTATTATTTGTATTAATATTTTGTTTGTTTTAAATATTTTGTTTATTATGTTTTGTATTTCAAGGTAGGATATTGAAAATGTTCAAGGTGTTTTCAGAAATCATACATAACATATGTAGGTCAAGGGTTTTGTACTTGACCTAGTTATGATCAGCTGATGAGTTCATACACCTACTAAGCTTGTAGAGTAGGAATTCAATTTTAATTTGTTTGTTTGATTAATTCAAACTAATATTTGAATAATTAATAAATGTTATTTAATAAATAAATTTAAAAAATATTTAATGAATAATTTTTTTTGAATTTTAAAATTTTGAAAATTTTAAATTTTTTGAAAAAAAAATTTTTTTGATGTTTCGCCTGCCAGCGAGTGAATATTTTGAGTAATGATCATTTTATTGTGTATGTATTAATGATGTTTCTTTTATTGTATTGCTTTATATTGGTAGGCTATAAATTGTTCTCATGCTAGAGTAAGGATGTATTTGTATTAATAGGAATGTTTAGGTTAAGTCATTGAAACAAAAATTAGAAAAAAGAGGAAGAGAATTTTTTGGTAAAAGATTTTTTTTTTTGAATATTGAATTTTTTGAATTTATAATAAATTTTAAAAGGAAGTTTTTATTTTAATGTGTTATGATAATATGTAATGTTAGTGTGTGTGAGCCCAGTATTTGCCAAAGGCAGCCCAGCTTGCAAAAAGGGGATCCACATCGGTGGAGGAGCTGGAACGATTTTAGCCAGGGATTGAGGATTTTTGGGGGTAGCATGTTAGAAGGCAAGGTGGGCTGTGGTGCGAGTCTGATCGATTTCTCGGTGTTGGGATCTCTAACGGAGAAGTCCAGTGATCTCGTTCAGATGAGTCCATGGTCGCTGAGCCAGGGGGGTCGTGTACCCATGCAGATTATGAACCAGGGGGTTGTTGGCACCAGTTCCTCACCGGTCCTCTTCGGGGTTATCGATGAGATTTCTTCTGTCGTGAACAGCAGAATTCTCATCGAGGGGGTATTGTAGCGGGTCAGTTTTGGGTGTTTGTATTTTCAACCGTTTGGGGCATATATTTATATTTTTATTTATTTCGTTTTCGGGCGGACCGGTATAAAGTATGGTAAAGCTGCATTATTGTGCAACATAACAGAACAGTGAAACAACGCAATAGGACGCAGTTGTTGAGGAATGTGGTGGAGCATGTGCACCTCCACAAAATTCTGAGAACTTTGTACCTGTGTGTGGCAGCGCACATACGCCACTGCTCAATCACGCTCCAAGTGACGCTCTGACAAACAACTCAAGATGGCGAGAGCGTAAAAAAATATTCGTCGTCTTCTATAAGACCTCACGGAAGTCGCATTAACTCCGCCTACTGTTGGTGACATCAGCAGAGCCAAGCCCAATATTAAGCTCTGGTCATCCACATATACCAGCTCTATGCCACGCATAAAATGGTTACACGACAGCAGGAACAAGGAGCGGCGACGAAATAATAGTGGCAGTGACCAACAGCTTCTCTCCAAAGCAACATGTACCTGTTACGTTCTACGTGACAGTACACATTAGTCAGAGACGCCATACAGTCAACTAGAACCCGACCCCAACTACAGACGCTTACCGTTTCGTTTAGGCCCCGGTCGGTGGTGTTATAAAATGTAATTAATCCAGTAAGACCGACCGGGACCCAAGAAGTTAATAACCATATTACCGTGATTGGCGGGCAGTTGGTGCAGTGACATAGAGTGATTAACTAAATACGTAATCTTTAAAAGAGGAATCGGATAACAGAAACACGTGTTCGGTCGGCAGTGAAAAGTGAATTAAACATGAATTAAATACTATTACCGGGAATTCAATATGAAACATCAATGGGTAAAGTGTAAAAAATGGCATGTGTGGGTGTGTGATGCAGAATGGGCTACCTTAATTACTATAATACTTGATAAGTTAGAGGATATTTTATGTTAGTTAAGTCTGAGGGATCAATGTATATTTTAAACCCTATTTTTTCAGTGTCTTTTAACATTCATTAAAATCAGTTGGTTTACCTTGAATATGTGTTAGTTTAAGTTATTTCGTCATTGCCATTTCCTCATTTCTGTGTTAAAAATTCGTCTAACGTTCCGGAATCTTTCTGAGTTATTAATTGGGTGGGTCAGATTGCTAAATTGTCCGTTTTAGTAAGGTGGAGTGTAAAGGTTTTCGATATTTTATCCTATAAAAAATAATCGTGGCGACCTTGGTCTTCTGGTGAAATTTGGATATGGTAAGTAATTGATTGCGTGCAGGTAAGTTCTGGCAGTGGATCTTATTTATTATATATTTAGGCCTTATATTTTTTAACGTCACAACACGACAGGCAGTTCGGTTGGCCGGTATGACAGAAAACAGCTTCAAGGTTTCCTCGCAAAAAATTGGCGACCTGACCAGAAACGACAGGCTCAATATGTTTCTTATGTGAACTGAAGCATTGTGAATTGTGCTGAGATTCAGATAGCAGAATAAGTTCAATGTACTGAACTTTACTGTTGTAGCTTTTTTCCCGTTCACTCTTCTCAATAATGATGCGTTCTGTACAGCAACAGGTAGTAGTAAGTCTGTGTTCAGGATAATTTTATCGGTACGCTTTGACAACTGAAAATGTAAGCTTACAATACAATACAATTTCTAGCCATTGCAAATGTAAATTCGCCAAACTCCGCACGTGCACACACACACACACACACACACACACACATTTTACTTAAATATATTATATATAAAGTTATGTTCATAAATAATATTATTCAGGTAAATTTATTAAAGTAAAAAAGGATGTGTGTGTTTGTGTGAGTATAGGCCTAGTTATAGAGTCAAACGCCATACTCGCAACACACGAACGCGGACACGCCTGTGTAAAATATAAATATCAGTTTACAAACTTGAATTTTATAATCACTTTAAGCTACTTAAGGTTAATGGTGCATGTACCGAACAGTTAATTCTGTTTCGTTTTATTTTAAATATTTTAAATGTTGCATGATTTATTAAATAATATTTTATATTAATAAAATTTATTAATATTGTAAGTGATTTAACATTTGTTGTAAATAATCAGATACTCACCACCAGCGATAGGCTACGCTAGAAAAATCAATTTTGTTACAGTACTTATGGTATATCAGCTTCTTAAGAGATGTAGGGAACGAATAGGGATAGGGAATTCATGTTTATTTTCTATTACCTAATGTTAACTTCAAACTCGCATGTCAATGCGGTTAAAAATAATAAAACGCGTGATCAAATGTGATTATGTATGGAAATGTGTTTCTCCACGTGCTAGCGGGCGCATTCATCTTTGTATGTACCGTGTTTTACGCGCGCGCGTGTGCCCATACACACAAAAACGACTTTGAAATTCGTCCACAGATTTATACGTGTTAAAATTGTTTTGTTTTAAAATATCCATTTTCTAACATAGCATTTAAGCAGTTGATTGAGACAACCATAAAAAAGATCAAATGTATCTCATGTGATACATAAGTTAGTTCCTCACCTGTTATAATACGTATACTTTTATGCATTTTATTTAATTACTTTTAGTCGACTTAAAAATTCAGTTTTCAACAGATATTTATGAACAAGCTAACAATGATATTACATATGTCAGACACTGGCGTTCAGCAGCATGAAACTAACTGTTACAAAAGACGGTCACCGTTAATACTTTCGTATTATTTTAATAAATATTTTTTATTAACTTTACGTAGCTTCTAAAAATCCAATTGTGAACAGTAAGAAAGCTAGAAGAAACACACCAATTCAAAAATTAATAGAATAGAGGTCAAAAGGTCAAATAAAATTATGTCTGAACTCATTGTAATCTGAAATATCGTCCCCCGTTCCATTAACAGTCCCGTCCGGAAGTATCTGCAGGTATCTGTTTTTAATGTACATTCGTATTTTCCTAGCAGTGCCCGTAATATGGGAAAGATTTGCGCTTCGCTCACTGCGCACTGAAGAATCGTCTAGCTGAGTGGTCTGGTCGCTGTCGTGGGTTGGCGCGGCCGTTAGAAGAAGAACACCACTTGCCAACAGGAGAAGCTGAAGAACCCTGACCATGACTTCAGGCCATGGCACCCACCGGTCCCGCGCCCGGGTACCTGGGCACCTCACACACTACACATACCGGAAATGTACTCGATTAATACCCTTGTCCCGCCTAACGAAGAATTAATAAATTAAAAATATATTCCATATGGAGTTTTCTCCAGTAATGTTTATGGTATTCACAAACACTCATCACTTATTTATGAACTTCGGGAAATACCGTTATTATCCGGCCACTGTCACTTTATCACATCCTATTTCTTGTATTATGTTCCCTACTCAACATTGTCTACACCGATTTATTAGATTATAATTTATGAATATTGATATTTATTATACTGGAAAAAATTACAAAAACACTAAGTGCAGTTCAATTTAAGAAAAATATCCAAGTCACCGGCATGTTTAGAAAATTTTAAAACGCTTTTAATTTCATTCACACTTGTAATCACTTTCACTGGTTCTAAAGAACACATGGAAAGGAGAGATGAAGTTTGAAGTTTACTCGTCAAGTAGGAGAAGGAGACTGAAACAGGGAACTGGTGCCGTGTCTTAGATTGTTCTCTCGGCCACTGGCAGCGCTGTGTGTTGCCCGCCACTTGTTAAATGAAAGTTCTTTACTCTTATCTGGTTGTACCGATTACCTGATAACCTTATGACGTGACAATTTACATGAATCGTCATCAAGTTGTTCACGATGACGGCCCTACCTGAAGGTCGGCGTGAGCATGCCAAAACTGCTGTCCGTTGACGTAACTCGCCTCAACTGTTTTATATTAATAAAACAAAATTATGTTAACTACCAATTTATTGTAACCTTTAAGTAAACGCGGAACAGTTGTTACATACGATTTGTTTTTATAGTAAATTTCATAAAAAAGAATAACAGACATTTTTGAAAACTTAAAAATAATTTACATAAATCGTTGATATTCAGATAGCATTAATATTACAGATAAATCACTGAAAGTAGGCTACTGTCTGCGTACGAGGAAAGAGAAGGAGGAATGCTTTTAATTTTTTTTTGTATTTACCACTGACAACAAACATGTCAAAGCTAGTGCACTCAATCAACAAAGGAACCTAAATTTTAACGTGATTTTCGCTGTGGCCCGTATATTTTCTCCAGTTCAGATGTAGGCCTATATTTAAAATCATACTCATTAATCTGACATCACTACACGCAACATGGTAATTAAATTTTTTCAGTTCAACAATACTAACGTATAATCTGCAATCGCTATCTAAATTCAAGTATTTATTAATTAAACCTGTATAAAATTAATAAACGAAATACACTAGAGAAGTTGCATGTCAATAATGAAACAATTATAGAATAATATATTATTTTATGTAACTATTGTATGAAACATAATTATAGAATAATTGTGTTTTAATAATTATAGAATAATTATGTTTTCATAATTATAAAATATATGTTTCATAATTATAGAATAATTATGTTTTATAATATCTGAAGATTGCAGTATAAAAAACTACCGAAAAACTGTAATAAAATAAAAATTAATATATTCTTGTATAAAATATATTACTCATTAATATTATTAGTTATAAAATAATATACTAATATCAATAAAGCGGAATTTATTGATAGCATAATTTATGGTTTTATTTTTGTAATGTTAAAAACAAGAGGAATTATGTTTCATGACAATTATGTAAGATTGCCTAAACTGTACTCAGAATTTAGTCATAATTAACTTCTGATTAACTTATTTCAAATAGCTTAATCAAACGATTCTAACAGTTCAATTAAGAACTTATATAGAATATGTTATAATTTCAGCAACATTTTTATACTAAGAATATTATGTAACCTATTTATATGTTTCTGAATTTTGTAAATATGGAAATAGGCTTAATTTGTCTACTACTCACTAAATAAAAAAAATTGTCAATACTAGTGACAGATTATTAAGTGTTGTTAAACACATTATAAATATACATAAAACTGAAAAAAACATTTAAATTGAAATTAGAAGGAGACATAGAGGCCGAATAAGAATTCAATAGGAAGATAACGTCAAAGATCTGAGAGACAGCAAATGAAAACATGATGGGAAATGAGACGCACGGCAAGAGAGAGAGGTAACGTATATGTTACATGGCAATGAGACACATCCTTATACAGAAGATGAATTAGAGGATCCAACTCCTTAAGGACATAAATTTCGAAAAGAGAAAGAAGATATATAGAAATATTAAATTGCACATATTCTTCTAGTCAAATAGGTATCTGCGATTCCTTGAAGACAATACTTAGAATTTTAGCAGGAAATAAAGGTATTTAAAAATCGATAAGTAAAGGAGTGCTACGTATGTATAACACTATGACCCTGCTTGTAATCATATGTACCGTGTCCTTGCCTTAATATGATGTGTCCCCTTACTAAACATTTCCGTTTACATGTTACATACAAACCTTAGCAAAAAAAAAGACGTTACAAACATTGTAAAATATTTCTAAAGTAGCTCATTTTTGTATGTTTTTTCCAAAAATAAACGAGGTGCGTTCTGGTTGAACACGACATATAAATAACTGATGAAAATGTTATTTGATTTGAATAATAAATTAAACCAGTAAGTTTATTTTAAATAGTCATTTAAAATACATGTATTTTTGTGACATATCATTGTATGAGATGCGATACCGATAACAAGGGATTGCCGAATTTGTGTTATTACAGATAATAAAAAGCAATAACTTTATCACTCATATGATGGCACAATTACTATATAGAACAGCATTTTGATGTTACCAACTATTTATTTTTCTCCTACACTGAACGCTACAGAATTCGTTTTCGGAGTTTGGGCGGTTACTGTAGTGATACGTAGTAACTACAACACAGTAGCTGTAGTAAGTCAGTGATGACACCTGTCACGGACGTTTCTTCTGTTATATGGTACCGGTAGTGAACTTGTACGCGAATCTGTTTTCAGTGAAATATTTGTACAACATTTAATGGCAATTACAATGAATTAATTTTTTAATATGTCTACGTAAATGTGTGTGTTTAATAAAACTAAGACACTCAAACATTGTATAAATGTGATACGACTATTCAATTGCGCATGAAGTTTTGAATTACTTAACATAAACATTCCAACATTAATGTAATGTGCAATTATCATGATGCTCGCACCACTAGTGTAATTATAATGCTTTAAAAATCGCACTGGATTCGCACTGATTGTCCGAATTACGTAAAATTCGCACTGCACTTGTGTCTGATTTTTACACATTTTTAGAAGTTTTTACCTTCTCACTAACATTTATGGTTTGCTTAATATTAAATATATTCTTAATTTAGCATTGACTTGGGGTGGGGTTGCAAACTTTCAGGATCGAACAGGCTTCACGCACACACACTATTTACTTGTATACACACATGCAGCAGTAATCGCGTGATCCTGCGTGTTGACTCCTGTTTGCAAGCCAGCTTCCAATTTCACACCTGCTCGTCTATTATACATTATTAAAATTAAATTAAATATTTATTTAATATTATATATGCGCATTACAGCCTATGCTTGTATTGTCGCAATACACACTAGTTTTTGCTCATATATACAGTACTGTTACCATGGTTACACAGACTGCTGTGGGTACAGTGGAAACAGAATAACTGACACCAATGAAGTCATTAATTACAAACTTTAATTAGACACAAACAGCAGTTATAATTAAAAGGCTTTTGTGGACATTTTACTTGGCTTACTAAGCACTGGCATTTTCATGTGAGATTTTAAGTATATGATCAGCACATCATGATGAGATCTCAAAAGTGACAACAATCAGTGAACTCGCTTCTCTTCTTATAGTAAAAAATCACTTTCTTCCATCCAGTTTCCCACAAGTTTGTACAGCTTTGATGTTGCTTATGATTTCTGACCATTCCTGTCACAACTGCCAGTGTGGAGCATTCATTCTCAAAACTTAGCATCATACAAAATTATCTCAGAAGCAACATGGGCCAGGAAAGATTGTGTGATTTAACAGTTCTGTCCATCGAGCAGTTGGTAGCTACGAAGCTGGACTTCAAGGAAGTTACAGATAACTTTGCCAAGATCAGAGCCAGATGGAAGGACTTTTCAAATATAGCATGAAACGTGTTACATTTATAAACTTAACTAGAAGGAAGTAATATCATGCATTTCTGTTTCCATATAAATGTTGTTTTCATTTGTTATGAATTTCTAATATTCCTCACATATAGATTACTCCAGAGGGGAGCAATCAGCCAGGAACTCATTTCCACAGGCTGTGACAACCTGGTAGCTGAAAATAATGCATCATTATTTTATTGAGCTGCCTAGGAACTGAACCCAGGAACTCCCAGATACCATACACAATGGTCAACTAAGCTCTCTACTTTACAAACATCTGAAGATAAGACATGCAACAATGTTACAACAGACACCGCTATCACTTGAGAATAGGAATTCTACCTCTAGCTTTCGTAAAATATGATTGTACTGTAATCAGACTAAACTAACATAGTCCAAATTAAAATTACCGGTTTGGCCCAAATATAACACGGCCTCACATGTAAGATGACCCAAGATTTTTGAAGGTGTTTAACAGGGAAAAAAAGGGCCTGCATATAAGACGCCACTAAATTTTTTGAGGTGTTGTATGAGAAAGACAATTAATTGGTCTAAATATCATACCTTGAAGTCACATTAAGTAAATATGGCTAAATATAATTATTTTACTACTGACTCGGAAGACAAAGTTTTTTATGGGTAAAAACGTAAAAGTTTTACCTTATACTTTACGTATTTACCCATAAAAAAACTTTGTGTTCTGACTCGGTAGTGAAATAATTATATTTAGTTAAGTAACGGACACGTCATTGACAATGAAATCCAAGAATTTAAATATGGATATTTTACATTAAAGGTGAAATTAAAAGTGTTAAAGTACCTTACTTTTTTTAGTTCCAGTCATCATCCCCTTTCTCTTCTTCTTCTCCAAGTTCAGAATTGGTACTGGAATCTGATTCATAACTGGAGTCTTTCCACAAAACGTCATCCTCACTCCCATCCATTTTATTAGAAACACAACTTTTTTTAAACCCCTTTTCAATGGCTTCTCTTTTGATTTTTCACTGGGCCAGTAACTGTATGCTTGGTTTCTTCAACTTGCCTGTCGGAGTCAATGCATGATTTCCATTAATTAATCAGTCACTATAGTTCTTCCGTAATTAGTCCTTAAATGGTTTATTAACAACCACATCTAAAACTTGAAGCTGAGAAGTCATTCCCCCAGCGATTATAACAAGATCAGCTTCTTTATTTTCTCACTTGTGTGACCATGAAAGAACTACCTCTCTGCCCTAGTAAATCGCCTGGTTGATGTTCCCAAACAACCTTAAGCCAATCTACCATGAATTCTTCAGTCATCCACCCCATTTCCTGTGCTCTAAAAACAATCCCAGCTGATAATTATTCCTTCGGAAGCATTTTTCTTTTCAAAATAACGTATGGCGGAAGTTTTCTTTTATCAGCAGTTACTCTTAACTTTATGCCCCTTTTATGCATCCAATTTATATCATACGATAACCTACGATAAAAACTCGTATGTCACGTAGAACAACAGAAACAAATGGGCCGTTTTATCCACTGTCATATGATAAATTTATCGTTCCATACTCAAAAACACATCGCAGTGTCCTAGGAAATGCATCCGATAAATATCGGACGAGTTGTTTAGATAAATGGGCCATAATATAATGGTTTTGTTTATACACTCGCACGAGTTTTTTATCGTATGACTTTCAGACATCAGTGCTGCCAATCTTCTTGCCTAGCATCGGCGAGGCAAGTTATGCCAAGTAATCAGTGGTATTCACGTTTTGGTGTGATTTTATTAATTTGTTTCATAAATATGGAAGACATTAATACAGAAAGGCTAACTGACAAAATCCGGAACAGGAGAACACTATGGGATCTCGCTTCCGAAGCTTATAAAAACAAATCAATAAGCGGCATACAACACGCATGGATTCATTTTCAGTACTGATGATGGCAACACGGAGTTTGTTCACACCCATTTCCGATATTTTTGACGAACGATAAAAATCAGGATGCAAAACTTATCGTACGATATTTTATCGTACAATTTGAATCGGATGCATAAAAAAGGCCTTAAAGTGAACAACGTTTAACATCTGACACAATACAGTACTTCAGTGCAGTGGTGAAAGTATGTTTGGGATTTTCACCTTGAACTTGACCTTGAGCTCATTATAAAACGCGAGTGTTGATTCACGCTACGCATACGGCAACCCTGTGCACGTGGTGAATGTTACAAAATACACTAGGCACTTAACAAGAAATTTTTAAATGTTAGGTTGCGCATATAAGACAAGTATGGTTTTTGGAAGGGCATTTTAAGGAAAAAATCATCGTCTTATATTCGGGCCAATATGGTATTTATTTAAATTAAGAAAATATTTATTAATTAAGAAAATAAAAGTAATATAGTATTAAAATTCACTCTAAAGAAAAACGAACAACCAAAGAGAGAAGAAAACTCTTCAAAGTTTAGAAGGAAAAAATTATGGTATTTTACATTTAATCACCTTACCTACAAGTGAAATCTGCAACTCTTCTGGTTCTGGCATTTCCACAAGAAAACGAACATTTCCAATTGCACAAGGTACCATCCGTCTTAATTTAAAGTAAACACCCTATACAATAAATATTTTATAAGACAGAATTACAAATTCAAAGAAAAAAGAAAAGATAAGTACATGAGACTACATATGCATATGTAATGTTCACTTCAACTGTTTCATTTGTAACTACACATTTGTTCTCCATTTTATTACAGGCTTTCATACCATGCTATATCATATCGTTTTGTTCTGAATTTCATATCTAATTCTATTTCATAAATCTGTTCTTTGCATGTATAACTTTCATTCATTTTCATTCACATTTTACAATTTTCATTATTATTATCAAATAGTGGCTACTGGCTCTCTTTTAATGGTTTTATATTTGTATATTATCCAATCAAATACAAAAAACAACATAGTAGCTACTTACAAGAGACAATATAATAAATATATTGGGTCACATACATAAAAAAATTAATCGTTAACTTTTAAATTACGATGTCACGTTCTATATTTTAATACATAAAGCTGTTTTATAATTTTATTACACTAACCATTTTTGCTTTGTAACACCATGTAAATGGCAGTTATGCCGTATATGTATTATTTGTCATACAGTTCCCTTTTAAATTTTCCCTACACAATGATACTTGGTAACATAATATCATTTAAAAGGTATTTTTATTAGTTAATGAATATAAATTATATTCAATAAACACATCTTACTGTTTAATAATTAGGAACTGAAAATTAAATATAATAATGTTCAGCATGATGATCATGTTCAGAATGAACATGGAGATTTCTTTTTTACATGTCTCTGTTTTCTTTGACAAATGCAATACACAAACTAGTACATCATTACCATGACCTCAGAATTTCCAAAACACAATGGGCAAAACTGAAATTGGCCTATTCAAAGCATCAAAACTATCAACTTACCAGTATGTACTATAAGCAAAACTTTTAACCTTAACATTAACCGTCTGGTTGACCATAAAGTTTGAAAGTTACTTTGTTTTACATTAAATCCATTTTTGTCTAACGTTTATAAAATGCCATACCAAAGAACACCAGACCAACGAATATTGCAACAATGTTGATCATCATTCGCTTAAATGAACTGAGTAATGTTGCAAAATTGTATTTAAGGAAGTTTTATAACATACTAACTTCACAAACTGTTTCAAAAAATGGACCACAATTTCAAATGATCAATAGTTTGTTTTTAATTAAATTTGGTTTCTGAGTAAACTTTCATTTTTATTTCTAACTGCTGTTTCCAGCTTTCTGAAAAAATAGGTAATACAATGATTAATAAAATCTCATACGAATTACTGATTATTTTAAAAGTGCCAATATGAATTGGTCAAGTGTTAATTGCTTCACTAACTTTCTGAATTTCCCCATTCTCAACCTTTAGCTATCCAACAATGAAGCATGATGTGTTTGTTTCTCACTCTGGTGAAAAGGTAGGATAGGATTCTAGAATGATAAGTGTTTCTACAGACTTCATCCAACAAGAAGTATAAATTTTCAATCAATTATGATAAAAATAAAAAGAAGAAATGAAGCCTCGATTACTACTCTTTTCTACTTACCTTTAATCAGCCAGAAGATTCCCAAAAGTCCCAGGGTCACCACCACATTTTTTGGAGGAAATGTGGAAACCGTTTCACTTTCCCCATGAAAACAATTTTGACAATAAACTAAACTCTCCCTCATATACAAAATTCCAGGGCCGTTTAAACAAACTTTCAGACACAGAGAATAGGTTGTGGGTAGAGTGGCGTAATAAACTAAACTAAGCCATTACAATGAAAAACCTCATAATTTTATTTTAATGAACAAACATTGTCATTTCTTTGTAACGTAAATAAAAATAATAACAAAAAATAAGACAAAAAAAAATTTCCAATAGCAAATAAGTACTTTGTTATTTTTTTAAATTTCCCCCTCCCTTTTTTCTTACACTCACTCTCACACACTCTATCAGTTGAGATCTCTATTTTATTTCACACTTTTGTTTTTTACGATATTACTTTAAAAAGGGGATTTTATATAATTTCACCAAATTTGTTACGCCTTTGTTGTTACTTATCTTTTTCGTCGGGAAGTCTCATGATGGTCACGACATCCGATGCAAATCGCTTTCCCGATGGAAAAAAACCACCAAAAGAATGTTCCAAAAGTCCAATTTATATTCACATTTTCTTCTATGTTGAATTCATACGTTTACATTACTCTTTCACAAAACTTTTAAACAAAAACTCGGTAGGCCTACCTTGGTTGGCCTACCTTGATCGTCCACGCGCACTGTAAACGCATGTGTACTGTTCGGTGGCAGACGTGAGACTTGGCTCTCTTCGCTTTGTTTCTACGTTACAGTCAAGCTCGACTATGCACTCGAAACCCAGTTTTCTCCGGTTACATCCACACATCGCTGCCGTGGACTGACGTCACTTGTTTATAACTTGATCATCCCGGCGCCTTGCTGTCAGCCTAGCCCAAACACTGATTCATTTTGTATTGTAAACCAAATGCCTTTCATGTGAGTAATTGTGACTCACTAGCTAAAAATAGGATGTGTTACATAACGCACCGTTACAGAAACAACTTTGTGCTTTTAGGCTACTGACATAAAATCATTTTTCTAGTTTTGTAATCAAAATCTGTTTCAGAGCAATAAACTTTCATAAAACCATTTTCTTTTAATTTTAATTATATAATTGATTTAATGACCAAAGAATTTTTCTTCTAGAGCAACCTTGTAATGGTACAGAATGAAGGGGTCTGTGATCTAAAGTTTTTTTCCTAAACCGAGTATATTTTGTATAGCTACAGAACTGTTGCGGTGAGGCACTGGAATGCAGGTTATCAACAAGGGTGCGAATTCACGCGTATAAGCGCAGGTGTCGGCCAACATTCACACGATAATGTCACGTATGAGGATCGCTAGTCAGCCAGAGCAAGTACACAGCAATTAGTGATCGCTAATTACTGTGTCACGTGACTCCCTTTGAGCCTATCAGGGAGCAAGTTGCCGAGCAGGAGAACGTTTTAGCCATCTTGAAAAAAATTAATCAGCGTCACCAAGCAGAACCGCGCGGTTCAATGTAAAGGCTCGCGAGCCGAAAATTTGTTTAAAAGTGAAAATGTGATCTAAACTATAAAATTAGCATGATATAAAGTAACAATAAACAGTGAAATCTTAAAAAGTGAGAGAGCAAATAACCGCAAGTGAACAAAATTTAATTAGTGCAACATCTTTCGGACGCAACAAGTGAACAAAAATGTAATAAGAGTGACACGTGGTCTGCAGGGACGCCGCCAGTCAAGTAACAGAAAAACTTAAACCAATCGATATATTTAAATTCATAAAAGCGCTAAATTTAAATCAAAGGGGTTAAAAGATATGAGTGTGTGTGTGTGTGCGCGCGTGCGCGCGCGAAATGCTGGGTTGCTTTTAATTAAAAGATTTAATAAATAAGTTAATTTAATTATAAGAAATAAGAGATAAGGTTGTTATTTTAATCAGATGGGGTCGTCACCTCAATATTTAATTGTGTGTAATTGAAATGTTAGCGAATAGAGAAGGAGAAGACATGTTTTTTTTTAATTGATTCATAAAAAAGGGAATGATAAAAAAGAATGTTAGATGAAAATACAATAAAGTAGTGTTTTGTATGAATTATAACTAAGTACTTGTTTATTTGCATTGACCTATTTTTCTCTGCCGAGTACACTAGACGACATCTTGGTTAACTTCTACGTCCGAACAAGGTACAGTAACACGAATTTAAATACTTTTAATTATTAATTACTGTGTAATACTTCAGTTGGTGCCTGAACAGGGACGTTGTAAATTAAAATTAAAATAATTTACAACCTAGTCGAAAATGGCAGAGAAAAATATGAATGCAAATTTATGTGAGAGTGTAGGGGGGGGGAGTCAATATTAAACGTACACAAGACAGTTTAGTATCGACGAACAAAAATATTAACGAGAGCGTAGACGAAATAACAATCGAAACGGTAGGGGCTGGGAGTAGTAAGAATGATAATGTAGATATACTTAGTCAATTAGCATTGATGATGGAAATAATGAATAACAAACATGGCCAATAAAATAAGAATAATGATAATTTGAACAAGAGTTTGAATAAATTTAAAACTGAGATCAAATCAAGAGATAAATGCAAATAGCGTAGAAATGAATAATAAGTTTGACCAACAAAACACGAGTTTAAATGAATTTAAAACTGAAATAAAGTCAGAAAATAATAATTTAAACACGAGTTTGAATGAGTTAAAGTCAGAGATAAATGAAATAAATAATAAATTTAACAAACAAGATGAAAGGTTAGTAGACATAAATAACGAATTTGCGAACATAAGAAGCGAACTAAATATGAGTGATGTAAATATGAACAGCCAATTGGAAAGTATGAATGAGACTATTGCGGGAGTGAAAGGTGAGATGACTATAAATATAAACAAAATACAAACCGAGATGAAGAATGATATAAAAACAATTAACGAAAAGCAAAACGAGAAACTGATAGAGACAAACAAAAAATTCGATGCGTTAACAAACAAATTTAACGATAAATTTAAAAAAAAAATGACAAAATTGATAGTAATGTTCAAGGGGTAATTGATGACTGTGAGCTAATTAAAAGAGCAAATAAGATACAAGAAAATATTAATAATGAATTCAAAAGCAACATCGAACAAACTGATAAGATTAAAAACAGCGTAACTAATTTAAAAAGTAAACAAACAGAACATGAACAAGAAATAGTTAAAGTCAGAGAGGATCTAAGCTTAGCAATTAATCAAAGATTAACAAATGTGAGTGAGAGAGTGAACATCGAAGTTGAGTTAGGTTATTTCAGTAATGAACGTAGGGGGGTGAACCCCATACAATTTTTAAAATCAATAAAAAGTTTCAATAAATATAACAAAGAAAGTTGGGAAATAAAGTTGGCACGAATTTTGAAATATTTTAAAGGGGATGCTAAAATTTTGGCGGACGCTCATAATGATAACTGGGCAGATTTTAATGAATTCGAACGAGCATTTAAAAATAAATACTGGTCAGAAGAAAAACAAGAGGGTCTGCGTAGCACCATAATGGGGTGGGGCAATTTTAATATTAAACATATGAGCATTACTGTGTATGTAACGCAACTATATAGCCACGTTAAATATTTAGAACCACCAACGCCCTTGTCATCTTTTATAAGGTATGTTAGTAAACACTTACCTAAAGACATACGATCCACAATTAGAACCCGGGAGTTTACCAATATAGCTGAGTTAGAAAAAATATTAGAAGCGTACCAGAGTATGAAAGAAGAAGACAATAAATATCAATTTAGAGAAAGAGAGGCGAGGCCAACGAATACCGAATTAAGCCAACCAGACCATTTTATTAGACATGATAGTAATATGAGTAGGTCAGAGGGGGGTACGTGGTTATGTCCAAACCCTAATTGTAGAGCTAGTAACTACAATGGTTCTCGAAATCAGTGTTATAGGTGTCGGGGTCCTAGGGGTGGTGCCCAAGGGAGAGTAGATAATTATAATAGAGGTTTAATAATAGTGAATATAGTAGAAGGGAAAATTATGATAGTAACGAATTTAGAGGTAATAATAGAGGGAGAGGTTTTGCCAGTAGTAGGGGAAAGCCGGGAGGTATGAACCACAGAGGGAGAGGGGGATATGTTAGTAATATGAATGACACTAGGGGTACGGAAGTATTTTCCAATAATCATGATAGTAGGGTAGCACATAGGGCGGCGTACAACGAACCACCAACTCCAGCACAGTTAAACTAATGAGGACGGTTGAAAAGAAAAGTCCCCAGCCGTCTAGTAGTAACATAACAATAGGGTCACATTTTAACGGGACAAATATTTGGGCTGTATTTTTATTATGTCATCAAGTGTATTAACGGGGAGTTACCCCTATGGAGCCTCAGTCTTTAACAATCGGCGTTCACTTGTGGAACACCCAGTTGCACGTTCGTCCAGAAAGTCTGTCAACATGCACCGTTTTCAGGTCCTCTGGAATGTCTCAAAGCACGTGCATGCGTGCCCGCACATGGTGATAATCACGTACTTTTTTGCGAGCCCCAGGTCGCCAGCTTATGGTACTAAACTCGCTCTCCATGAGATGCCACGTGGCGCCTTTTTAGCCAATCAGGAGCAAGAAGCCGCTCCAGAGAACCTTTTGGCCATCTTGGAAAAAACGTTGTGTTCAGCGTCTGTCTTCACATAACCTCAGAGCCGGCCGGTTCAATATACAGGCTCGCGAGCCTAAAAGTTATCAAAAGTATAAAAATATAATGTAAACTATGAACTAAAGCGATCTAAAACAGTGTAACCTCAACTAAATTCAGTGGTAACGAAATTGAACAGTGCGAGAGTAATTCGGACTAGTGATCAAAAAATTGTGGAGATCAACACGTGGCCTGCAGGGACGCCGATAAAGACGTAACTGTATACAAAATAAATCAATTATGAGAATTTAAAATCAAAAAAAGCGCTTAATTAAATGGGGTAAAAAAATGAATGAAAGTATGTGTGTGCAAAACTGGGTTGCCTTTGTTTACTTTAAGTAGTTAATTAGGTTAATCATAAGGAATTCAATTGTATGTTTATTCGTCTTTATTAAAGGGGGTTTTGTACACTCAGGGAAAAAATGTGTTTTTCGAGTTCAAGTCTAAAGAAAATATGAAAGAAAAATGGAATAAATTTTATTTTATTTAAAAGAGAGAATAATGACAAAATGTCAATAAAAGTTGAGTCGTGTAACAGTAAAAAATGAGAGTAATTATTGCAACACATAACCCTAAATCATCCTTATAGATCACGAGTTCGTGTGAAGGACTCTGGCCGACACAAGGTAAGCGAAGATGAGTTTTTATTAATAATTATGTGGTAAGTAATTGTACTATTACATTTGGTGCACCGAACTTGGACTGTTTTATAAAAGCAATTTTACATAAACCACACCTACAAGTGGATATAAGCGTGATTTGGGAGTACGTATAAATTACGTGAAGGTTATGTGATGTGTATACTATAGTTAAGTAATACGTATAACAATAAATTAATGCTGAGTACATATAAAATTAAAATTTTGTGAGATTAGAATCTAGTAAATAATATAAAAAATGAATACAAATGAAAATAGTAACAATGAAGTCAGCTTCACTGACAGCCTGAAGGAAAGTTAAATAAATAGTGATGTGAGCGAGACAGAATAAAAAATAATGGAAGGCGTAACGAATCAGTCGATGCCGGTCCAAAGTAAAAAGGCTGACGATAGTTATGAAATGTTCAAAATGATACAAGTAATGTTAGAAAAGCAGACTATAAACATAAATAGTCGTTTTGATAGTAATGATGAAAAGTTTGATAATAAATTTGATAAATTAAGTAATGATATTAACGAACAAAGAATAAAATGCGAAAGTAGTTTCAATGAAATTAAGAATAACTTTGATGAAAAGTTTGATAAAATAATCGTTTTGATACAAACAAAAGCAATTTTGATGAGATTAGAAATGAAATAAAACAAATTAATAAACGTTTTGAAATAAACAATGAGACACACGAAAGTAGATTTGATGAATTAGAGAATTCAGTAAAGAATATAGATAGTAAAATCAATGAAATAGATGATAGAATGACAGAAAAAATTAACAAACAAATACATGATATAACAGAGAATGTTGAAACCATAATAAATGAATGTAACGCTAGCAGTGAATATAAAGTTAATTGTGCTATTATTACAATAGAAAATAATAACCGTAAAATAAGTGAGGTAGAAAATAGTTGTAAACTTGAATTTAAAACAATCAAAACACAATAAGTGACCTTGAATCTGATAATCACAATATATTTATAATGTTGAAAAGAGTATTGTGAATGTAAAAGATGAACTGAGTATGACCATCAGCCAACAAGTAAATACTGTTACGGAACGAGTAATTATGACTCGCGACGTAAGCAATGAAGTCGAATTAGAACCTTTTAGTTGTGATAATAGGAGAATACACCCAATGCAATTCCTAAACAGAGTGAGGGAATTTAACAAATTTAATACCAGTAGTTGGGAAGTACAGTTATTAAAGATTTTAAAATGTTTCAAGGGTAGTTCGGACATATGGGCCGAGGTACACCAAACAGAGTGGGGGTGTTTCGAAAGTTTTGAGGCCACCTTTAGAGATAAATATTGGTCTGAAGAAGATCAAGAAGTGTTGCGTAGCAGAATTATGGGAACCGGGAATTTTGGGGGACCAAATAATAACATAACAGGGTATGTAATGAAAATATTTAGTGAGGCGAAATACCTAGAACCGCCATTGCCGTTCAGGTCCTTCGTGAGGCATATAAGTAAGCGCTTGCCAAGGGAGGTGCAAATAACACTGATGACGTGGGAGGTAGCAACTATTAGCGAATTAGACAGTATTTTAGATGTGTTTCAGAACATACGAGACCGAGAAATAAACAGACGTCACTACCCGCCGAGTACAAACAACGGAGGGAACCATGCACCGCAGAAGGGACCGCAACCTGGACAGGCATACCCACGACAAGAACCAAATAATCGAGGCAACATGTGGAGATGCCTGGTATGTTCGAATGAGAATTATGCCACTCAGAGTTTCTGTTTTAGATGTAAGAGAGAGAGACCCAGTCCACGGCATGGAACCGCCTGTGCACAACAACCACACGTATCAGCGAAGGGGAGAGGGCCAAGGACGAGCACCGAGAGGAAATGAAAATATCAACCGGAGCGGAGGTGGATACGCCCAAGCTGTGGCGGGTACGTCTACGGGAAACTAGAAGAGACAATGGGGAACCAGGCCCAGCCATTGTCGACGGAGGACTCTGGGGTCCAAGAAGAATGCACTACCAAAGCAATATCATCATCACGGACATGTCAAAGGAGTTGTTGGAGGAAGATGACACGGGAATTATGGAAACAAAACTGATTTGACAGAGGTAATCGTCAACATAGAAGGTAAGAATTTTAAAACTTTTAATAGATACAGGCAGCGAAATTTCTGTAATTGCTGAAAATGTTTTGGGAGAATTAAGGGAGACAAATAAAAATATTCCAATATTACCAGTAGCAGGGGTTACAGTAGTGGGAGTCACCGGAGTACACAGTAAAAGAGTGACCAAACAGATACATTTAAATTTCCTTATTAATGATACGGAATTTGAGAATACATTTTTAGTTGTAAAGGGACTAAGTTTAGATATAATTTTGGGTAATGACTTTCTACAAAGATATAAAG
Organism: Magicicada septendecula; assembly: GCA_034769895.1. Taxonomy (NCBI): domain Eukaryota; kingdom Metazoa; phylum Arthropoda; class Insecta; order Hemiptera; family Cicadidae; genus Magicicada; species Magicicada septendecula. The sequence continues at coordinate 669,006,906 of CM068368.1, forward strand.
CTGTAATCGATTTTAAAGAAAAAATAGTAGAGTTCAATGGTGGTGATCGGTCGGTCAGGGTTAGTTTTGAGCAGGTGTTAGATAAGGTTAGAGTATCAGGGGTAAAAATATTACAGAAACGGGTAGGCGAGAGTGACACTGAAGCAAAAGTAAATGCATGTAGAGAGAGAGAGTATGCAGAGAGTTTTGAAAGAGAGATGGATGAAAGTAGTGAGGGAATGTGGGAAGATAGGGCTGATAAATTTCTGAGTGAGGGTGATGTTGTAGGGAGTGATCAACATGAGTCGTTGTGGCAGGTAATTGAGAAGTTTCGAAGAGTGTTTGCCTAGATTCCAGGGAGGGCAAGAGGGTATGAATGCGAGTTGAAGGTTATGGAACACACACCATTCATGCATCGGAGTTATCCAGTACCTTATTCCAAGAGAAGAGGGGTACAAGAAGAGTTAGATCGAATGATGGAGGGAGGTATTATAGAAAGGTCAGTGTCACATTACTCGAATCCATTGGTAGTGGTAATAAAGAAGGATGGTAAGGTCAGATTGTGTTTAGATGCCAGAAGAATTAATCAAATAATAATACCTGACCGTGAATCACCAGAATCCATTAATGAAATTTTTCAAAAGTTTAGCGGGGTAAGATACATGACATCGTTAGATTTTACAGCAGGGTATTGGCAAGTGCCATTAGCAAAAGAAAGTAGAAAGTATACAGCGTTTTTGTTCAACGGAAAAAATTATCAGTTTAAGCATTTACCATTTGGGTTAAATACAAGTGTAGCGAGTTTTATTAAATGTTTGGATCAAATTTTGAAACCTAAGGACTTAGATTTTTTAACTGTATACGTTGATGACAGTAATAGCATCAAGAACATTTTCTGAACATCTAGAGCATCTTGAATATGTGTTAGATAAATTACAACAAGGGGGTCTAACGGTTAATTGGGATAAATCCAAGTTTCTACAAACCGAAATACACTTTTTAGGTTTCATTATTACTCCAGAGGGAATTCTAGCTAACCCTGATAAGGTAGAAGCTATTATGCGCTTTCCAGAACCGAAAAATATTAAGCAGCTACAGAGTTTTTTGGGACTTTACAACTTTTATAGAAAATTTCAGAAAAACTATGCACAAACGACCGCAAGATTAAGTGCTGTTCTACAGAAGAATAAACAATGGAATTGGGGAGAGAAGGAAAGGGAGACATTCCAGGAGATAAAGAAAAAATTTTCGAATATGGTAATGATGAATCACCCTGATTTTTTTAAAACTTTCTATTTGCAGACTGACGCCAGTAACGTCGCCCTGGGAGTGGAGTTATACCAAGAAGATGATGATAAAGAACATCAGATGATAGCCTTCGCCAGCAGATCCCTTTTGGCAGCGAAACACGACCACGGAGAAACACTGAACGGAATTACACGACTACGGAGAAAGAACTGTTGAGTATCGTGTTCGCCGTAGGAAAGTTCCGAACTTACATCTTGGGCAACCGGACAATCATCAGAACCGATCACAAAGCGTTGTCATTTCTAAACACATGCCGATTAACCCATAGCCGGCTAACCAGGTGGGTATTAACATTACAGGAATATAATTTTTCATGGAAATATATTAAGGGGACAGATAACAAAGTACCAGACACTCTTTCCAGGGTAGATGTCATAGAAAATAAAACAGGAAATAGAGATTTTTCATTTAACAAGGGAAGATAGAATTTTTGGTGAGGAATTAAGGGAGATTAAAAACACACAAAGATCAGATAATAAATCGGGTAAAATAATCACTAGTCTAGAAGCGGATATAGATGGGTCTGAATATAATACACATTTTCAAATATATCAGGGAATTCTGTTCAAGAAAGCAGAGGAGGGTGAACGTGATTGGAGGTTGGTTGTACCTGAAGAGCTGATAGATAAAATTATTTGGGATTGTCATGTGAGATATGGGCATTTTGGGGTGAAAAAGTGTACGAATGTGTTAAAAGTCTTGTGTTTTTAAGAATATGGAGAGGCGAGTTAGAAGATTGTTACGAGTGTGCGATTTGTGTCAGAGGTCAAAAGTAGTGAATTATAGGGTAGAAGGGGAGTTGAATTATGTTAAAGTGGAAAGACCGTTTGACTTAGTGGCTGTAGATTTATATGGGCCATGCCCAAAGGTAGAGGTGGAGTAGTGTATGTTTTTGTTGTTTTGGACACTTTTTCTAAGTTTGTTAGGTTGTATAGTGTGAAGAGAGCGACGAGCCGGGTGCTGAGTGAAAAGATCACCAAGGATTACATGATAAATGTAGGTAACCCGAAGATAATTTTATCTGATCACGGACCCCAATTCATCAGCGGTAGGTGGAGACACACTCTTGGCTGGGAAGGCATCATACCCAAGCATACAGCAGTACACCATCCACAGTCTAACCAGGCAGAGCGGGTGATGAGAGAGATTGGGAGGATATTTCAGGCGTATTGTCACGCCAAGCATACTGAATGGCCATTGTATGTGAAGAAAGTAGAAGAATGGTTAAATAGTACTACCCACGAATCCACCGGGTTTACGCCGTATGAACTAATAAAGGGAACCAGGCCACCTAGAATATTAGAGCAACTTTTCGAGTATCCACCGGAAGAACAGACCATCGACAGAAATGTGAAGATCCAGCTAGCGAATGAGAGTCTACTCACCAAAGGGGAAAGGAGAAAACCCAGACATGATGAAAAGGGTAAGTGGACTAAATATGAGGTAGGACAATTTATATTGGTAAGGAGACATGATTTGTCTAGTGCACAAGAGAAAGAAATAAAGAAGTTTTTCCTGTTATATGAAGGACCCTATGAAATAGTAGAGGTAAAGATGAATAATGCTTATGTATTACACATCCAAGCAACGCAGTAGATAATGGGTACACAGAACACTACGAATTTGAAATTATATTGGTCAAAATAAGAAATTGAATTTTAATATGTTTTGTTTGTTTTCAGAAGGGACTCTCCCCCATTTTTGGGCGGCACGGACTTACCAACCCTGACAATGGGTTTTGGCTATTTGGAGGCGGACCATGGTTGGCGGTAACTTCCTTCGGGTGGTGAAAACGATGATGGTCCGGCTTCACAAAATTGGTAACAACTAGAAATTCAACTGTATTATTGAACGGGGAGGGGGGCCCCTAAGGTACGTGGAAATAAAATTTACACTCAGGGTGCGTAAATTGGCACCAAACCACGTACCAATAATTGCCTGAGAGAGTGCATTAAATAAAATTAGAATGAGGCAATTCTCAGGTATATATATATTATAACATCGCCAAATTCAGATCAATTTTGATAACAATAAGTATGTATAAAAAATGCTAAATAATACTATATTTGAATAAATAAATAATGTGGAGAGTAAAAAATATATAAAAAGTAATTAACATGGAAGGAGAAGGAGTAATAAACCAAAAGTGATTAATAAAGAAACTCAACTAACAGACTGACAGACAAACGACATTGACCCAACCCCAGAGATTGGCCAGTTAAGGAACCTAAATAAAGAAAACAAGACGAGTGAAGGAGAAGAAGAATGAAAACCAAGAGGGAACAAACCCACAATGAAGAAAACAAAATGAAACACGTCAAGAAAACCAGACAAGGAATAAAAAATAGAGAAGGGAGAAATAATGTAATCCAAAATAATAAAGAAAATGAAACCAGTTAAGAATCAAAACTATTAATGAATGTTAGTATTGACTGAATGACAATTGTAAATAGTCAGTAATAAAAAACAATAGATAAAAGTACACTAAACCAAAGAGTTAGGAATGTATGTAATTTGTTAACAAAGAAAGACATAATATTAATAATTTTATATAGATAGTGCGTAGAGAAAGAGAATAAAATGATGAGAAATAAACGGAAGTTGAACTAGTGAAAGTGAATTATCCTAGAGTGATATAATACAAAACAAACACTAAGTAAATTATAATGAACACTAAATAATTTAAGAAAGTGCTAGTGAGAAATAAATAAAAATATTGTCTGTAATAAAAATAGTAAGAGTAGAGAAGGCTAAGATAAAGACTTAGTAAAATAACCAATGTTTAAGTTTTAAGAGTGAACAATAACATTTAATAAAGTTACAATGAATAATATTTAGAATAGAACATTGATTCAGTAAATAATGAACACTAAGGAGTGATATTAACTGTGATGACTATGAAATAATATTGCTATAAAACTTAAGAATGTATTGTAAAATTTAAAGGTGTGCATCACAAGGAAAAGTAATAAGATGATGTTAACATGGAAGGGAGAGCAAAGAGCCTTAGAAAATAAGTATGTATTAACATTAAGTAAATGCCCATGTTATAAGGGAAGTTTAATGAAAAAAGTTCAATAGAGGTGAGATTGTTTAGCACCCGAACAATAAATAAGAAATAATGAACTGCACACACATATTAAATCATCAGTATTGATTAATTGTATAAACAATTGTTTATGAATAGAAGATGGATGGGGTAAATATCCCAAACATAAACCTAAATGTTAGATGTTATATTAGAAATAAATAGTAATTAATAGCCATGTTATTGACAGTGGCAGAGTACTTAAAATAAGGAAAGAAAACAATGTTTGAGTTATAAGGAAGAAAACTGTTGGTAAATAATTAGCAAGTAATATTGAATAACACAGTTGTTACATACAAAGATCATAAAAAGACTAAATTAAAACACCTCCAGAGACATTAAACCTAATTATAAAAGCAAAATAACAATTTAGGACTAAGTGAAATATATTGCGTATGAAACCAGAAAAAACCAGTAATGGCTACTTAGATGTGAAACAGGCCTAACGGTCAAACATAATATAATTACTGATTGTATAAAAATAACCATGTAATGGACAAATCCAAGGTGACTAATTAACCAAGGATGAATGGTAAATATTATTAAAAACAAAATATTAAATTAAGGAATTATATAAACAGAGAAATGTAATTAGTAAGTATGAAATTAATTGTAAACTTAGAAAACATGAATAAAACCCAATATTGTGGGATACCAAAATAATCTTTGTGAGAAAATACAAATGACAGTGCAAATAGATAATAACTAAGAAGGAAGATAAGAGGAGGAAGGAAGTCAGAAGATATAGGAAGATTTGAAAGGAATTCAAATATTGATAACAATGTATTCATGTCCAGCTCGCCCAATGAGAATAATGATGTAACCATGGAAACGACGGTTTGAAGAGGTAATTACCGTTGAATAGAATTACTTAGAAAGTGACGCTCACGAAAACCAGAAGCGAGAATTCAGTACAACACATTTTCATATTTAAAATATTTTAAAAGTAAAATAATGTACAGAAATTGATCGAAAAGGAGTCTGATGAATAATGAACACAATTACCTGATGGAGAAGACGCTTAATTGAAGACGAAGTGTATAAATAAATCCAAAAAACTTTGAAAAAGATGCCGAAGCCCGAATAAAGGACAAATGAATAATATTGCTACCACAATCCTTTCCTTCCCGACCTACAGAGTAATTACGTACTACAACGCAGTTAAGTATCAATTAAATTATCTCAACTTCCAAAATAACGCACTTCGAATATTTCTCAATATATGTTGAATACCACTGAATCACTTTTATTCTCTTTCAAAGATTAAATCGTAATATTAAGACACTGAAAATTTGTTAAGCTATAAAACTAACTTCGTATTTATGTACAACTTTTAAACCACTTGTACGACACTTAAACAAACCAATTATCATTACACATTACAATACTTAAGTAAAAACATTGTAAGGTTGTGTATTTTTATTATTGTAATTGCATCTGAGCCTTTTAACGTGATCTAAAGATCCCACAACCGTCGAACGTAAATATTTGTGGATTGGTGTCATAGCACGCCATGCTGTATGTGTATTTGCATTCAAAATCGATTGGTTAAACCCAGAGGAGAGTCTTATAAAGAATTAACCGGTGCAGAATTATATAAAAAATTGATTACAACTTGTGTCTATAAAATATTAACTTCCAATCAACAATAAATCTATACTGTGTATGTTAAATTGTGTTTTATTTTCATTAGAAAGGTGTATTCTTAAAAATATAATGTATAGCGAATGTCTCTGATGTGACACCTAGCGCGCAAGCATCGAATACTGTAACTGCTAACTCGATTAACAAAAATCGAGAAAAGGCGGGATGAATTGAATTCTTCATATCGTTCGAATAAAACATTGCCAGGGAGACCATTTTAATTGTTTTAAATAAACATTTTGGCGCCACCCGGGAATTACACACTACTGTTGAACCTCAGATCGGGAACCACGATACCTGGTTATCCATACGTTCGCTACGGACTCAAGCATCGTGAGTTACATTACCGTGCGAGGACGAAGTGGTAAGAAACACAGACACAAGTTACACTCAGACACACTGTTACATTTTACAGAGGTACTAGAATGACGACGACCAGCGTTTACATTATAAATTGGCTTCCATCGCGGGGCTTAAAGAAGGCAGGACATCGTTGTTTACATTATAAATTGGCGAGCAACCAGTGGAGCTTCAAAAAAGGATGATAAGAAGTTCTAGCGGCGGTCACGAAAGGAGATCAAGATGCATACTACAGGAATATCGAAAAAGTTGGCGAAGGAGAAAGAAATGGAAGAAAATAGAGGGGAAGAAGAGGAAGGAACATCGACTGAAGAAGTGGAGACAACAATAACCACAACAGAACCGAACCAAGACAAAGAAATGGAACCACAGGCTGGAGATAGGGAGGAAGCCAGAGGAGGAATGGATTTACAAAAATTATGGGAATTAATTCAAGGAGACTCTAGGAAAAATAAGGAAGGATTAGATAAAAAATTTGAATCAATAAATGAAAATTTGAAGAAACAGAAGGAAGAAACCAACGAAAATTTTAAGAAACAGGAGGAGAAGTTCGACGGCATGAAGAAAGAAACCAGTCACAGTCTAAAACAAATTAAGGAAAAATTTGACAAGAGTGAGGAGAGTTTGAAACAAATCAACAACAAAATAATTAGTACCAATGAAAGTACTAAGGAAGAGTTGAGACAAACCATGAACCAGAATAACGAAACATTACAACACCAATTGATGGAATACTGGCTAGAAACTAAACAACAGATCACTGAAACAAATGAAAAATTAGAGGAGACGTTGGAGAAGCTAGAGAAAACCAACGAAAATGTTTCTGAAGTCCATGAGGAAGTGCTCAATAAAATGAACCATCTCGAAGGAGAAAATAAAAGGAGAATTGAGGAAAGTCATGAAGAAACAGTCAGAAGATGTGCCCAGATGGACCAGGAAGAAAACCAGAAGGTTTTGTTCCCATCAAGTCCGGGAAGAAAACCAGAAGGGGATAGCAGCTGTACGAACAGACTTGGAGGAAAGAATGGAAGGAGTTTACAGCAATTTAAATAAAACAGACAGCAAAGTAGACAAAAACAAACAAAGGATTGACGAGATGCACAGAATAGAAGAATCATTACGGGAGGAAGTGGACGCCTGGCGTGACCGGCCATGTAACAATAACCATGTCATGAACGCGGACAACAGAGATACTATTAACTTCCGTAATTATAAAAGGAACCCTATTGAATTCCTGAAGAGGGTGGAAGAGTTAAAAATCAAAAATCGAGAGACTCGATGGACAACAATAAGAGGAATGCTGGACGAAATGTTCAAGGAGACCTACGACAACTGGTAGACTGCCACCCGACCAGACATCCAAAGCATTCAAGAAATTAAGACCCAGTTCAAGGCTAAATACTGGTCTGAATCGACTCAGAACATGGTCCGCAATAACCTAAGCAACGGGAGGTATGAAAATCAAAATGAACAATCTCTCACATCCTACTTCCTGGGAAAAATCTGCATGGCCAGGAATTTGGAACCACGTATACCAGAAGAGTGTCTTGTAATACAGTTGTCTTACCACTACGACGACGCCATCCAAAAAGCACAGATGTACAGCCAGGTAAAGACCATTCAAGACATGCCTAGCTTGTTGGAGAGCCATGAGCACGAGTGGCAGTACAGAAAAAATAGAGTATCCAGTTTCAGGAATAATAGAACAAATGATGGACAATTATCACCAAACCAACAGAGGGATAATAAGCCACCGTTAAACAACCCTAACAATTATCAAGGGAACCCACGGGGCAATAACGTGCCCAGAAATGTCAACAGAAATGGGAATAATAATAACAATTTCCGGAACAACTACAGGGGTAACTACCCATCGAATGGTTATAACTATTATCGCCCTGGAAACAATAACAATAATCAAGGATACCGACCACAGGTAAATTACATGAGGGGACAAAGACAACGGAGTCCAGGAAGAAACTATCCCCCATCTAACTATCGACGAACGTACTTTAACCAGGTACCCGATACAAGAAGCCACCCATTCGAAGAAAATCCAAGGAACAGCGTAGATGACAGGAACAATCGACAGGGGCCAAACGCTAACCAACCAGTAAACACTAATGAAGTTAGAGACAATGAGGCCAACCCTCATTTAAACGCCTAAGGTCAGTGAAAACTGTGAACAGCCCATCACTGGCCCAATCTCTTAGGGAATGCACGATGACAAAAAATATAATCACTATAATACAAACAAATAAGTTTGCTAATAAGTAATAAAGAAAGATATAAAAAATGAATTTCAAAATTCTAAAAAGTTATGTAAGGACAGCTTACACAAATATTTCGAGAATATTTTAGACCAATTATAAAATGGAGAAATAAAGTTACCAAGAATCCACATAAAGTAAGAAACACAAACTTACTATAATCTTTGAATAAAAAATAATAATAAAGGAGTGAAGTTACAGAACATTCCTAACAAAATAAGATTAAGTTACAATAATCTTTAGCCAAAATATGAGGCACAAAAAAGCAAAACATACTATAAGGGAATAAGCTACAAAAATTCCTAACTAGTAAGAAACACTAACTTACTATGACATTTAAAAAGTTATGAAAAAAAAAAGTATCAATCAAAATGATCAACTTCCACAACTATTTAGAAAGAAATGGGAAGTAAGATTAAACAAGCCTATGATCAAAAAACGAAATAAATAAAATAAACATTCTAAGAGTTATAATACGAAATGAGATGAAACAAAGAGTAATTAAAAATGAATAAAAATGTGAATTGTATCAATAAAAGGCAATGCTTCGAGTATTATCTAGCGGTATCTATAAAGAAAGATGAAAAAATATATGACTCGAACTGAGCAATAATGAAATACAAAAGTAAAAGATTCCCAACAAATATTATGATTATTATTATTATGTTGAGTCATTATTAAGTTGAGTTATTATTATACGAGATGACTGTATTTAAGATTCATTAATTGAGACTGACTGTTGAATAAGTCCAGCAATCATTTAACTGAGCAGGGATGATGTTCCCCTGATCTCAGAATAAGGAGTAGTTTTGAACGACGGAGTTAGGTAAGCCAATAGAGCCCATCCGAATCGGTTGCAACTACAAAGTAGAGATAGTTAGGGAAAATAAGATTTATAGGGAATAATTTATAATAAAAAATCAATAAGCCAGTTCGTAATAAGAAAAAATAATGAAGAAAAGAATAAGAAGAAAGGAAATAAAAGATACAGAATTAAGCATAAAAAATGAGTGAGAAGCAGGGGAATTTAAGAAGAAAATGATACAATACAATTGATAATTTCATCAAACTTAGAATCACGTTTTATAAAATGATCAATTTTGGTGGAAGGGCATTATATAACATCGCCAAATTCAGATCAATTTTGATAACAATAAGTATGTATAAAAAATGCTAAATAATACTATATTTGAATAAATAAATAATGTGGAGAGTAAAAAATATATAAAAAGTAATTAACATGGAAGGAGAAGGAGTAATAAACCAAAAGTGATTAATAAAGAAACTCAACTAACAGACTGACAGACAAACGACATTGACCCAACCCCAGAGATTGGCCAGTTAAGGAACCTAAATAAAGAAAACAAGACGAGTGAAGGAGAAGAAGAATGAAAACCAAGAGGGAACAAACCCACGATGAAGAAAACAAAATGAAACACGTCAAGAAAACCAGACAAGGAATAAAAAATAGAGAAGGGAGAAATAATGTAATCCAAAATAATAAAGAAAATGAAACCGGTTAAGAATCAAAACTATTAATGAATGTTAGTATTGACTGAACGACAATTGTAAATAGTCAGTAATAAAAAACGATAGATAAAAGTACACTAAACCAAAGAGTTAGGAATGTATGTAATTTGTTAACAAAGAAAGACATAATATTAATAATTTTATATAGATAGTGCGTAGAGAAAGAGAATAAAATGATGAGAAATAAACGGAAGTTGAACTAGTGAAAGTGAATTATCCTAGAGTGATATAATACAAAAGAAACACTAAGTAAATTATAATGAACACTAAATAATTTAAGAAAGTGCTAGTGAGAAATAAATAAAAATATTGTCTGTAATAAAAATAGTAAGAGTAGAGAAGGCTAAGATAAAGACTTAGTTGTGACGATTTTAAATGTATCAAAAAATCGCACAGATTAAAATTTTTAATTTTAATAAGTAAGAGTATCATACACCCTTACCTATACCCAGATTCCTGAATCAACTTGAAACCTTCCAGTACCAACACGCCAAGAAAAGTATTAAGTAGTGAATAATAATAATAATTACTTAAATAATTAAAAAATGCGACTAGAGAAATAAAGAAATCCCTAAGTCATAATAAAATAAACATAAAGTATTTATCTTCTAATTAATGAATAAATAAGAATAGGAAAAGTACGAACTATTTTCTTAGTGCGTAAATACGCACTAGCTTACTGAGCCCTCTCCCCTAAACCGTACGCGCATTCGGCCGTAGAACGTCGCAATGAGTAGATGTGAGTTTTGGTGTTGTACACATGTACGTATGTGTATGTTCTCTAGAAGTATATCCAGCGTGAAATCTTGTTATTGTGAATAATGTAGTGTCTAGAGTTTGTGAGAAAATATATAAATAAAATAGAAAAAGGTAGCCAACACATCTCTTAAAAACAAAATCAAATGTAAGTGTAACATAGTTAACTACTAGACTGTAGTACTGCAAAGTGAGAACTATAACTGTAATTAAAATAAAGAAAATGTGAACTACAAGAATCTGCACTAAGAAAAGTGAAATTACAACATTTGGAACTTCAAGTAAACAACCTATCTTCGAGAGCTTCAAGTAAACTAAAAATCAACCCAATGTAGATACACCAAGAACAACGTACTCAACCCGTAGAAGACGACTGGAGATGTCCCAAGAATACAACAACAACCTCAGGTGATATCAAACCACAACTTTTGTAAATTTCCCCTTAATAAGAAGTAACAAAGAACTTTAAAGAACTTTCGCAATGTAATGAACAAATTATCAGATTTGTATATTTTGTAATTTTGTCAGAAGTAATAGTAACCGTAATGTATATATTGATAAATTAATAATTTTGAGAAAATTGAGACCTGGATCCGTGGTATTAAAACTAACAGTTATATGAATAAATTTTGATATAACAAGAATAATATAATTAAGATCTTTGAAGCAGTAAAAGCACTATTTACTAAAATAACTTTCTTTAAAATCAATAATAATGTTTGATTAATATTTCAATAGCAATAAAGAGATGTTTTAGCTAATACCTAGTGAGTGAATAAGTTTATGCAAACCTTGTCAGTTTCCTATATCATACTTGTTTTGTAATTTGTTAGTAAGAGTTTTACTAACAACGGCAGCTGGTTTAGTTTACTGGTAAAGAATTAAACTAGTTCCCGATTTTTGTGTTGTCTTGCCAAGGGGCGGCACAAAATTGCGCCACTCTGCTGAATTTAAAATTGTGTAATTTACTTGGTAAAACAAAATATTGTTTACAGAGTGTCACGTACAGAAAATTGCAACATAATTATGTAATTGTTGTGTAAGTTTATAAGTCGTTAACGAGAAAAAGGACAAACATAAATTTATTCACTCAGAAATAAACAAAAAAAAAATAAATGAGTAAAATTTTAATTATATAATAATAATATTAGTATCGCGAGTTTGCCGTGTTAAGCAAGTAATAGCTGGTAGGGAAACCATTCCAAACAAGTCAATTCCAAGCCAGTTGGTTCATGTTAAATGTGTGTTGAGGAATGTAAACTCTCCCCTTTGTAGGAACCCATCTCATTCATAACCCCTCCTCCCTAAAGCAAACAAAGCCACGTTAGACAAGCTCTTTCCTGTTTTTGTATTGTCCTGAATTACTACCCTATGCAACTAGACGACACCCCAAAACAGCTGATTCTTTGTGCTGTTTGTTAAATCAATGAACTTTCCGTATATAAAATTTCTCTCTACTAAAATAGTATTATCGTTTTGTTTTGATTAATTATATATGTCAATACTGAGAATTTAATTGTTGTGAAATAAGTTATGTTGATTAATTAAGATAAGATTACATCCCAAAGCTTAATATGAAATAAGATATATGTGTATGTGTTTAAATGAATTAATGTTATCTATTTTTAAACATTGAGAAAACGAAGTAAAGTAAGTGACATAAGATTTGTCGTTCGTAATACGTCGTGTGTTTAAAGTGGTTATTATAAAAAATGACTCAATTTAACCCCGATTTCTTGTTGAAAGACGAATTAACATATGAAGCATTATGGCGTGGTCTCCCCTACTCTAATGTAACTGTCGAGGAACTTCGCAAGACGTTACGCGAAAATAAACCGGACAAACCTTCATTATTAAGTCATTTGAGTGTTTTAGATTTCAATAGCAAAAAAGAAACGTGTTATCGTAAGTATACAGAACTAACTTCGTACGCACAAACCCTGCGTGATGAAAAATCCCCCGCAGTAATATTACGCACCACCCAAAGAATTGAGCATCTATACCGTCGTATCACCAATTTGTTGACCTGGCCCGGTGATAAAGATATCCCTCCTGATGTAAAAAAATTCGCCGAGGAAGCATTAAAACAATTACCTGAGATAATACGCGAATTACGTAGACGATCCGAATTGTTTAGATTAGACGAAATCGAAGAAGCAATGACGAAATTAAATATTTCACCTACCCAATCGCCGACTCAAGAACAACCAAACGGTACTGCAAAAATTCAGATTCTGCAGGAATCCAATATAGATCCATTCAAGGAACGGTTAAGTGGTAGTCAAGTAAATATTCAAGCAGTAAACGTTACGTCACTCCCTAATGAACTAGAAAATATGACCCATACCTACGAATTACCTTCTCATTCGCGGACTAATCAACCTGCGGAAAATCCTAGAATGATGAGCCAAATAAATTTAACTCCCGAGCGCTATGGAAAAATAACCCACCCTGTAGAAAGTATTTTGTCCAATATACAAATCACTGATGGGCTGAATATTACAAAGCTCCTTAATTTTATCAAACATATCTTAGAATTAAAGGAACTGCAACAACTAAGAGATAACCAGATTTTTCAAGTTATTTTACCTAAGTGTAGATCTCCATTAAAAGATAGAGTGTTAGAATCCCTAAGGTGTAATCAATCGGTAGAAGAACTTCATACCACACTAATAAGACATTTCATTCCCACCGGTATCTACGAAGAATTGAAGCGAAACTTAGTACTTCATGCACAAGGTACATACGAGAGACTAGCTCATTATATTTCTGAAGTAAGAGAATCTGCTTTATTGTTACAAGTTAAATGGAGCGAACAACAGTTAGTAGACAATATCATAGTAAGACTATCCCCCGAGGAGCGATCTCGACTAGCACTCGTGAAGCCACCTACAACTTTTACGGAACTAGAACTATGTTGTATACATTCGTCCGACGTCTGGTATTCTGACCAGAATAGAAGTGTTTCTATGTCTCAGAGTCAACAAAGAAATTCATTCCAAACTAGACCTATTGGAAATGATACCCGAAACTACCGCGATAAGCGATTCATAAGTACACATAAAACCCAAAACTATCCCCATGTTTCATACTCTAAACCAAAATCCCGACAACCTACGAGCGAAGTAAGTGAGGAAAGAAGATGTTATAACTGTGGAAAGGCCGGACATATTAGCAAGTTATGTAAACAAAAGCGTTATCTACAGAAAACCGACCAATCAAAAAATGTGTGAAGCTGGAAGACCGAAAATCCTACGTCTTCCGAAGCACCCGAAGGAAAGGTAACAACAATACTAAGCGTCAAATAAAGATGAGTAAAAATAAACGCAGAGATCCTTATTTAACAAAATTTATCGAGAAGTGCAACTCTATTGGTGCATGTAAAACAAGTATATGCCAACTACCCTATGTACAGATAGACCTTGGAGCAACGAAAACCCTTGGTTTAATTGATTCAGGATCTACCCGTAGTATAATTAGTAAACAGTTAGCCACCTTATTAGCTAATCATAAACTGATTAAACGTAGCCAAATGGTGAACATAAAGTGTACCACCGCAAATAAACAAAACCTAAAGATATCTCACAGTATTACGGTGAAATTAAAAATTCAGAATTTTACTTGGTACATTCCCCTACTAGTAGCTGAAGAGTTAGGACAGAACTTAATATTAGGCGCGGATTTTATAAGAAAAACTGCTTTAATCCTTGATATATATGCAAAACAATATTTTTTCAGATTTGATCGTACTCAAAAATATCAGTTCGACTCCGAATTAAGTAACAACACTGTTAGTGAAACCGCAAATATTCATTCAGAGCCTAATGAATCGAGTCTAAGTCATTTAAAAGGAAATGAGAGACTAAGAATCCAAAAGTTAATAAAAGATTTTTCTGCTGTACTCACCCCCAAGTTAGGATTAACTCATTTAATTGAATATAAAATAAATCTTAGTGACAACAAAGTAATACGACTCCACCCATACAAACTATCTCCGCCCAAGATGGAAATCATGAGAAACCACATTAACAAACTCCTTGATCAGCACGTCATTGAACCATCAACGTCTCCATATTCATCGCCTGCATTCCTAGTACCAAAAGGAACTGACAAACATAGACTAGTCGTGGATTATAGACAACTAAATAAGAGTATAGAATTTGAATCGATACCACTGCCAGACATACACAGTGCGTTTCACTATTTTACAAAAGCGAAAATCTTCACCATAATGGATCTTAACCAAGCATTCCATCAAATTCCACTAGCTGAGGAATCAAAACATTTAACTGCTTTTGCTGTCCCATTTAATCTATATCAATTTACGAGAGTACCATTCGGTATATCACAAGGAAGTTCAGTATGCAGTCGACTGTTAGAAAAAATTGTCCATGATGTTAAATTTAAATTTGTATATCATTATCTCGACGATATAGTAGTATATAGTGAGTCAATGGATCAACATATTGATCACTTGCGTGAAGTATTATCCCGGTTAAAGAAAGCCGGACTGACCGTGAACCCTAGTAAAGTTAATTTCGCAGTGAAACAATTCTCATTCTTAGGTCACATAGTATCAGCGGAAGGTAAGGTTACCATCGATCCCGAACGTACACGCGCAATCCGAGAATTTTTACCTCCCAGAGAAGTCAAAGGTATAGCTAGATTTTTAGGTATGATTAATTATTTTCATAAGTATATACCCCACTTAGCAGATATAGCAGCCCCATTGAATGCCTTAAGAAAGAAAGGAACGAAATTCGAGTGGACTACTCAACATCAAGAAGCGTTTGAAACACTTAAAGAAAGTATTATATCCCCACCTGTATTGCAGTTAGCGGATTTCAGTAAACCATTTATCGTACAGACCGATAGTTCAAGTGTAGCATTAGGAGCCGTAATATACCAGGAAATAAATAATACTAGACTCCCGATCAATTATGCATCCCGGACACTGACCGAGCAAGAAAGGAAGTTCTCAGCCTATGAACTTGAATGTTTAGCCATAGTATTTGCTTTTGATAAATTCAAACCATTTTTGGAACACAAAGAATTTCTACTAGAAACCGATAATCAAGCTTTATCATGGTTATTAAATCACCCAAAGCAATTAGGTCGTATCGGACGATGGGTGTTAAGATTAAATTGCTACAAGTTCAAAGTGCAACATATTCGTGGAACTCAAAATGTAGTGGCCGATACTCTATCCCGCATGTTCCAACTACCCAATACAAGATCTGGAGAAGACAATATTGAAACCACTATCGTTAATACACTAATTACTAATTTTCCCCTTGCATTTAAGGATATAGCATATCACCAACAACAAGATCCGAAATTGTGTAAAATAATCGAACAAATAGAAAAAGGAA